>OY776258.1:42500-10042500 GCA_963675405.1 Cosmorhoe ocellata | reverse complement strand
TCGGTATAATAATATGATTCGCTGAACCGAAAAGGTTTTTAAAATGATGTGAGCTATCCTTCATCTTGGACAATGACGTAGGTCGCAGTTCTAGACAGCTTGAATAAGATATCCAATATTCTTGAAAAAGGTTTGACACTGACAGTCTTGGTTTAAATGTCATGTCTAAAATGGAACGAGTGTACCTGAGGTGCGATTACGGAATCTAAGGCGGTTAGGTAGGTACATTTTAAGTTAGGTTTTATAGAAAAGAGAAGAAAGTAATTTACGTAAGACTAGGCAGAAGGGTATTATAGACTTAAGCCTGCTCAAATGAGCGAATAATATAACAACAACGGAAACTCTAACCTACTTAATATTATAAACGCGAAAGTTTGTAAGAATGTATGGATGTATAGATGTATGTTTGTTACTCTTTCAGGCTGAAACGACTGAACGGATCAGGATGAAATTTGGCACAAATATATGTAGATTAAAATCAGGAATAGCACATAGGCTACTTTTTATCTCGAAAAAATGTACGGTTCCCGCGGGATAGATTTGTTTTTGTTTTCCAAAGTACAACGCGGGTGAAGCCGTGGGCGGAAGCTAGTTACTCATAAAACATTAATAGGTACTAATAGCTTTATTTTCGATTTTTCCTAATGTTCTAAAACAGTGAGCATAATTAATCTAAGTTTTATATTTCCGGCTATTTTGAGTTTTATTATGTAACTAGCTGACTCTCTTGTGCGTTTTATGTTATATATTTTTTTTCGTTTTTGCAACATTTTTGGTCGTAGCGTGATTTTATAAAGCTTAGCCTTCCTCTATAAATGGACTACACAGCACAACAATAATATTTCAATTGGAACCAGTAGTTCCTGAGATTAGCTAGTTTAACCAAATAAACAAACTCTTCAGCTTTATAATTTAGTATAGATTGATGGTTATTTTTAAAATAAAGCCCGATTTTTTGACTCCGGTGTGATTTATGAGACTTAAAAGTGAATTGTTCCAATCAGTTTCATCCGAAGATTTCCCGAGAGTTTTAAACAAAACGGCCATCTTTTGTTTAAAAGTGATTTGACAATTTGCTCCTTTCTGACTACCCATTTAGATATCCAAAGATCTAAGTAACTAGAGATCAGAGGGGATATCAACCGAACCTGGGGATTACCAGTCCAGTACCAGTTAGGTATTATATATGTTTTTGTTGTTATCTACATTCTAAACTTTTGTTAAAGTTACTTTTTGAGCTGTCTCATGTTATTTTATTTTTAATTATTTTTTTTATTTTAATTTACAGTTTTAGGAAAACTAACAGCTAGGTAAATATGTAACAACAATGATGTGTGATTAAGGGCTAATTATAAGTTTCCACAAACAAAACTTCTTATATTAAACTATCTGCCACTGGCAACACCGACAACAGTCCTACTCATGTCTTTGTTATTATTTACATTTTATACCCAAAAAAAACTTAAAATTTATAAAAAAAACGTTTATCAAATAAAACCGACCGACCGCCACGATAACCAAGAATATACCAATGACATGTAAAACCATGATGGTCCAATGAGTAATATCTTGAGTAATATTTTCAGCGCAATTTATTCGTCGGGGGTTGTTTCAGCTGATCTTATTTGAATAAAAACTTCATTATAATGAAAAATTCTATGCAATAAACTGTTTTTAAGCGGAAAAATGTCTCAAAAGAGCACAAGAGGCACATCATAATATTTTACGTAACATCTGGTTTCCGCAACAGCTATTATGAAATGATAGAAGAAAGCAAAAGAAATCGTCAGACGTTTTTCTAACATTAATCTTGTTGAATGGTACCATGATTTAATTTATGAAATACTGTCTCTTTTGTCTGTTTGTGTTTTGGCTTTTAGAGTCATTTTTTAAGAATTCATTTCACGTTTTTTAATGCAAAAAATTGTAGAGACCTTATCGCAAGCACTTACAAACCATGTTATCATGTTTCAGGAACGTATCAAACTTAAAGTAATATTACTTCAATAAAAAAAAAATATATGTCACTAGCTTTTGCCTGCGACTTCAACTCGAAAATGACGAACTCCGATACAAACTTTTATCCCTTATTTCAACTCCTTTCAAGCATTTTTTTGCGATAAAAGGTAGCCTATGTACTTTTTCAATCTTTAGTCCATCTTTGTACCAATTTCATTGGCTCGACGGTGTAAGCGAGAAAGTGCAACAGACGGAGTTAGGTACTTTCGCATATTTTAGTATGGATGGTACAAAATACCAAAGTTATATTACTTTGATATTACTCGAAGAGCTAATGGTAATGTGTGTGTCACGTCAAGTATGTCACGTTAGGTGGGTGATACACGTGTGATATTCACTCGTGGCTGGACAATTTTTAATAATTTGTTTTTTATGAGAGTAAAATAATTGCGAATATACAAGGTAGAAAATATTATTTTACCGTGTAAGTTCTCACTGTGATACCGCTTGTAAATTCATAGCTTCGTGAATTTGTAGAATTTCCAATTTAAATAACTAAGTGGATGTCGTATGTGTAGAAGCGGGAGAAAATAGGATATTTTAACATACGACTTATATATTTTTACTTTTTACCGACGCGTAAAAGGATACATAATGTATTTGGGGAATGTATGTATGAAAGTTTTGGTTGTCGCTGTAGCCAATGGCTGGATGGATTTTGAAAAATTTGATTTTGTTGGATTGGTCAAAATCACAAGTGACAACGCTGTATGTAATACAGAATGTCAAAAAATCAAGTATGGCGTCTGTAAGAACCTATTTTCAATTACTTCAGTCGATTTTTTCGATTTTAGAAATGAATACCTGTCAATTAATTGCCTCATATTTTTTAATCGCTGTCTGTATCCTACTAATATTATAAACGCGAAAGTTTATTAGAATGTATGGATGAATGGATGGATGGATGTCAGTATGTCTGTATGTATGTTTGTTGCTCTTTCACGCTAAAACAGCTGAACGGATCTGAATGAAATTTGGCACACATATAGATTATGATCTGGAATAACACATAGGCTACATTTTATCCCGAAAAAATTTATGGTACGGGATTGATTGTTTTTGTTTTTCACGCGGGCAAAGCGGCGGGCAGAAGCTAGTCTATACTAATATTATAAAGAGGAAAACTTTGATTGTTTGTTTGTTTGTTTGAAATGAATAGGCTCCGAAACTACTGAACCGATTTGAAAAATTCTTTCACCAATGTGTAGAATGAACTTTCAGGATGAACATAGGCTATATTTTATGTAGGTACTTCGCGGGCGACGCCGCGTGCAGAAGCTAGTAGGTTATATTCATGTTAGTGTACGGATGAAATGCGACTAAAAATATGGGCATCTGATTTTCAATAACCATTTCACATCAACTGAAACCTTGGAAGTCTCAATACTTCAAAGTTTATTTTCCAAATTGATATTTATGACGAAATTGTAAAATGTACTTTTATTCAGCAGCATATATATAATGAATATTCTTAGCTTCATTCTTCAAACGCAGAGACGAAAATTAATTTCACTATTTTCAAAAATGAAACTTTCTAGGAGTATTCCACATTTGATAAAAAGCTCTCCATCAATAATAACGTTTTCTTCATAAAAAAATCAAGAATTTCAAAAACTTTTTGAAAGGTGAAAGAAATTAAAGACCTAAAAATGTATTTTGTTAAATACTAGGCTTTTGGTTCTTAGCCGCCATATTAGATTTTTTTGACATTATGACAGTATAATCACTGGAGCAAACCGAATGTATTCGGTACTGAGTAACAGGTGCGCCATCTAGTACCTACCGTGTATCAAAACGTTATACACGAATGCATCTCGTTACTCGCATTTCGTAATACTGTACATATTTAATAGTTTTTTTGTGGCTCCTGATGAAAAGATTACCCAACCCCTTTTTCAAACCTATTTAAAATTAAAAACCCAAACCTGCTGCAACCAGCCTCCCCTTCCCCCTTTTCCAAAGGTTTTGAAACTCGGTTTTTGTTATTTATCGGGTAAAAATTTAGGTCGACGCACACCACTTCACCTGATGTGAATAAAAATAGGATCGTTCGCCGTTTCGTCGTCAAAGGGTTTGCTTTTTGTTCCAACTGCTTTGTGAGAGAGAGCCTTTTTGATACGTTACAAGTGAAACTCCCCGTCACTTTGTTAGCTTAGTGTTTTACCCAACTGCGAAGAAGGGGTGATGTGTTTCCGATGTTTGTATGTATTGTTTCTTTAGCGGTCGCTATAGCCCAAACGGCTGCACAAATTTAAACAAATGATGTGTCATGGGATTCTACTAGATTGACAGAAGATTCTATAAAAAACTTGATCACGACTGTAATCCCCAGGCTCGGTAGATATCTTCTCAGATCTCTAGTTACTTAGATCATTGAGGATATCTAAAGGGGGTAGTCAGAGGCACGTCCAAACATGATATTATGACACATGCCCAAATTTTTCACAGTAGTTAGTATTCCGTACGTGACAGGTTGCAAGCCCATCGCTGCTTATAAGAATACTAAACCTATGTCCAAAAATCCAATATGGCGGCTAAAAAGCACAATTTGCCATTACTTAAAATAGGATTTTTAGATTTTTGAAATAAATGTTTTTACATACACTCCAAACACACACAAATATTCTTCTTAATGTGTCACTAGTGTCACTAGCTCCTTAAATTCCAGGCTCTAGAATATTAAAAAGTTCTTGTAACATTATTTCACAGAAACTGAAACAAATTGAAACTAAACTCAAGTGAAAACCATGTTCACGTGAAACCGTTTGAATGTTTTAAAAGCCGTACAACGCCTGCCAAAGTAACTCACCTCGCACACTCAAAGTAACGTAACCACGTAACAACTTTACCATAGTGTCGCGAACAGTATCTCATCTCTACACGCTTTATAAATTCACTTGCATATCCTGTCCTTATCCCACGCTATGTGGGGTTGGCACAACATGTTTTCTTCTTTCACTCACTCCTATCATTCGTCAACTCTCTACTCCTCTTACATTACATTTCGACTGTCTTCACAGCTCAGTTGGTAGTAGCTCTGCCTTCTGCGCTGTAGGTTGTAGGTTCGATCCCAACCTAGGACTAACATTTGTGTGTTAAACGCAGGTAATTTTCGCCACATATAATACGTCCGATTTACTTGAAAATATGCACACATACCAAATTCCGATGACAATACAATATTTTCGTAGCTTTGAACTTATATCCTAACCAGGATCACCAAAATAATAAGATTATTTTATTATTATTTTGTTTAAGGTTCAGCACATATCTATCTACCCACAGTATAAAGAGGTTATATTTGTAGGTAGGAAGGAGGTAATATCAGAAATTACCAATCAGATTTTAAAATTTTTGTAAAAAATGTTTAAAATTAACAAACTGAATTAGTGTAGTATTGAAGTAGTGATACTATAAGGTTAAAACTGACGTTTCAGAAACATGATAGTTTATATGAGCGTGGTGGTAAAGCCCCACGGGCCTTATCACGAATTCATAATACATTACCGAATTAGTATTACTTTGTTATTTCGTACCATGATCTATGCAAATTGTATGGAAGTAATGACGTTTCTATAATGGAATCGTTACGGAATCGTTCTGGAAGACTTCGTGGTAAGGCCTTTGAGCTGTGAGGCCAGTAGAACAACCCGATGTAAAACATAATAAATAAATAAATAAATAAATAAATAATGCTGGACACTATCACACAGCATCATGTAGCCCCAAACTAAGCGGAGCTTGTATTATGGGAACCACATGACTGATAAACTACATAGATATACTTTTTTTTTTGTAAATACCATACATATTATACATAGAAAACACCCAGACCTGAGACAAATATCTGCAAATAATGCAAACATTTGTCCCACGGCGGGAATCGAACCCGCAACCTTCTGCGTCTCAGGCGGACCTTCGCCCGCTGCGCCACAGAGGCCGTCAAACATGCGCTACTGCTTCTGAGTTTTAATATGGCCATGCTTTTAGTTTCATTAAACTATGCTTTTCAGACGTCGCCAGAGTAACCAGGTTAGTTATATTGCAACACTGCTGAATTATTACTTGATGCTTATAGAGAGCTTTCAATTTTTTTCATTTTTATTTATTTAATAACAATTTGCAGTCGTGTCTGAAATTAGAATTCATGACTACCTACTCTAAAACTACTAACAAAATAATTCAAATTAACAATAAAAAAAATATAGACTAAGACTAAATTTATGGAAATACAAATATCAGAGTGGAAATTTACTAAATTAATTGCAATAAAATATTAAAAAAATCTGATTCGAACATAAAAACAATGATCATTTAATATTTAAGTAAGAAAAGCACTGGTGGCCTAGTGGTTGTGGCCAAGCCTTTCCATCCTCAGGTCGTGAGTTCGAAAGATTTTTCTGTTCAAAATATAGTGCGTTATACATAACACGTATTCTGAAACCTATAAAGAAAAATATATACAAAATCCTGATAATATATCAATATACAACACAGTATGGTAGTTATTGTTGGTTATTCTGTGGCGTGGCCATAAATATGCACGGAAATGGCAATCCCATGTTTGTGGCCCCACATTAAGGCATACGATGGAGTTATTACAATGGTTTTTCATATAATTCTTTATTTTCTCAAATGAAGTTTTTTACATCTGGAGCCATGACGTCACATTCATTGAACGAGCGAAGCGAGCAAAGCAAAGATTGCAAATTGTGGATACTGCGCGCGAGATCTCAGTTCTTAGATACCTGTTTAACCAATATTGTATTTATTTGATATCTCCACAATTTTTTTATTCTTTAGCTGGTGCCTAGATAATAATTCCGAATTGTCTTATAGAAAGTCTCTAGTGTCTCATAAATTTTACTTTCAAGAAATTACTACTTTTCTTAATCAATATTTTTTGTTAGTTATAATATAGAACAAAAAAACGAATTGCTTCGATTTCTCTACGTTTTGAAGTGGGATTTATCTATTTGTATTTATAATTATACATTACATTAAAGCTTGGTACCCTAATGTAGTTAACAAATTTGCCCACCGTTTTCATTAAAAACGAAACAATTAATTCCGGACGAAGTCGCGAGAACCAGCTAGTTTACTCTGAAACTCATAGACTAAACTAAATAAAAATAGATGCGACAGCCTAAGCTAGTAATACTTTGCCTAATCACAGTGGATCCGTGCCCGGGGTGGGAATCGAACGCTTTACCTCGCGAGCAAATGGCTTGATCTGAAACACGATACGCTATCGTGGTTTGAATTTTTATAGTTCACATCATCTGTTACATTTACATTTAAATGGCCGAACGTTGGAGAATTTACGCCATCGCTTGTATTGCATATTTTATTTCGTGTAAACAAATATTGACTTCACTAGTTTGTATGCTGGAGTTCTGAAAGAAATAATTAAACTTTTTTTATATTTAAAAAACAGTCAACACTACTGTAATAGGTAGATATCTCCTCAGGGGCCTTACCACGAAGTCTTCCAGAACGATTTCGAAACGATTCCGTTGTAACGTAACATTACTTCAATACAATTTACATAGGTCATGGTACGAAATAACAATGTCATGTTAATGTAGGTATTATGAATTCGTGGTGAGGTCCATCTCTAGTTACACAGATATTTGAGGATATCTAAAGTTAGTCAGAGGCACTTCCACATGCCCACATTTTGTATTGTACATGACAGGTTGCAAGCTCATAGCCGCTTAAAAAATTCTTTCCAATGACACACACCTTCGATTTTTTATATCTAGGGTATGCCGGTGTCCTCACGATTTTGAAAATGGTATTGCGTACATAAATTTTTCACGACTATTCGGCTGAACAGATCTTAGTTAAACTTGGCAAGGAGATAGATATTCTGCGAATGGATATGGGCTACATTTTGGTCTGAAAAATAACCAAAATAATTAAATACAGACAAAGCCGCGGGTGACAGCTAGTTAACTGTAACAAAAAAAAATATTGTTCTTGTAAAAGACATTTACAAAAATATTAATTTAACCCTCTAGACTTACTGAAGGGTCAAACGTGCCAATTTGATACTGTCTGGCTTTGGATATTTCAACGTTGTCCAATAAGATAGTACGCATTCGAAAATCGAACGCTGCAAATAACGGTACGCATTGGTATGGCAAATCATACTAAATAGTATTTATTACAAAAAAACTTCAAAACCCGATCTAACGTAACTGAAAATAGATTTTTACAGCTGCCTTTATAAGAATCCAGATGACTATAATAACACCTCATTTGTCAAAATCTGTACAGCCGTTAGAACGACATCTAAAGGAACTCGCATATTTATAAACACACAAATATACATAGAAACAATAAATAATTTTCTCAATAATTGGTTCTTAATTGAAAGATTATATATCTATATCTATATAAGAGCTTAACCTGACTGACTGACTGACTGACTGACTGACTGACTGACTGACTGACTGATTTATCATCGCCCTGCCGAAACCGCTGAAGCTAGAAAGCTGAAATTTGGAAGGTGGTTGCCTTTTATAACAAAACCACCCACTAAGGCGGGATTTTTGGAAATTCCACCTCTAAGGGGGTGAAAAAGGGTGAAAACGTTAGTATGAAACTTTTTAACGCGTGGAGTGATTTTCATGAAACTTTGTTTGTGCACTGTAAATGCAAAATAAATGGACACATGTTTCAGGATTTTTCAATAAAACCATCAAAAAGGGGTCAAATGTGGGGTCAATTTTTGTATGGGAACTTTTAACAGGTGATGCGATTGGCCTGAAACTTTGTTTGTGTACTGTAAATGCAAAATAAATGAACACGTGTTTCAGGATTTTTCAATATAACCTTCAAAAAGGGGTCAAATGTGGGGTCAATGTTTGTATGGGAACTTTTTAACGGGTGGTGCGATTGCCTTGAAACTTTGTTTGTGTACTGTAAATGAAAAATGAATGGACACGTGTTTCAGGATTTTTCAAAATAACCTTCAAAAAGGGGTCAAATGTGTGGTCGATGTTTGTATATGAACTTTTGAACTTGTGGTGCGATTGGTCTGAAACTTTGTGTACTGTAAATACAAATTGATCGGACACGTGTTTCAGGATATTTCAATATAACCTTGAAAAAGGGGTCAAATGTGGGGTCAATGTTTGTATGGGATCTTTTTAACCTGGTGCGATTGGTCTGAAACTTTGTTTCGTGTTTCAGGATTTTTCAATAAAACCTTTAAAAAAGGGGGTCAAATGGGGGGGTCAATGTTTGTATGGGATCTTTTCAACGGGTGGTGCGATTGGTCTGAAACTTAATTTCGTGTTTTAGGATTTTTCAATATAACTCTAAAAAAGGGGATCAAATGGGGGGGTCAATGTTTGTTAACGGGTGGTGCGATTGGCCTTAAACATTGTTTTCTGTTTGAAAATTTTTCAATATAGGTAACTCTAAAAAAGGGGTCAATGTTTGTATAGGATTTTTTTAACGGGTGGTGCGATTGGTCTGTAACTTTGTGTACTGTAAATACAAAATGAATGGACACGTGTTTCAGGATTTTTAAATATAACTTTCAAAAAGGGGTCAAATGTGGGGTCAATGTTTCTAAGGGTACTTTTTAAAGGGTGGTGCGATTGGTCTTAATTTCGGTTTGGATACTTTAAATGCAAAATAAATGGAAACGTATTCCTAGATATTTAAAAATAACCCTCTAAAAAGGGTAAAATTGGGTGTCAAAGTTATTATGGGATTTTTTTATTAGTGTGATTTGTTTGAAACTCAGTTCAGTTAGATACCTACTTTAAGTGAACGAAGTCGCGGGCGGGACAGCTAGTATGTATATATAACTCAAAGGTGACTGACTGACCGACTGACTGACATAGTGATCTATCAACGCACAGCCCAAACCACTGGACGGATCGTGCTGAAATTTGGCATGCAGGTAGATGTTATGACGTAGGCATCCGCTAAGAAAGGATTTTGATTAATTCTACCCCCAAGGGGATAAAATAGGGGATGAAAGTGAGTATGAAAAGTCGCGATAATCGACATTCACGCGGGCGAAGCTGCGGGCATAGTTGAAAGATATAAAGGTGAACATATACATAAAAAAATATACATACAGTCGAACAAACATAATATACTTAAATTGCTTTTAAAAATAATGTGACTTGGAGTATTTGAAGCTTTGCGACGATTTCAATAATTACCATAAGTATTTTACCCGACTGCAGATGGAAAGTTATCATTTTGTTTAAATGTTTATCTACCTAATGGTATTTTTATTATTTCTCCAAACAAATCGAAACCTTAATACAAATGCGAAAGTTTGTTTGTTCAATAACACTTAAACTGATTTCGATGAGTTTGGGTAAACGGGTAGATTAACTTGGATTAAAACAAAATACTTTTTATCCCAAAAAACAACCTTTACAGGAACGAAATGGAACGTTAAAGTTTGTGTGAAAATATACGCGAACAAAGCCGTGGGGAGTTCTTGTAATGTAAATATATACAACTTTTAAGCAAATGACTGACTGACAGAACCATAGCTATAAATAAAAACTCGTTTGAACCCACGACCTTCGGATCGTGAGGTAGTGGAGTTATCACTACACCATTACCCCTAGTGTTAAAGAGCTGAAATTTGGAGGATAACTTTTTTTCGGGGTCTAAGTGGTGTGATAAAGTAATTCCCAAAATTTAACCTCTGGGGTGCAGTTTATATAAAAAAATACGTGAAAGAAGTCGCGGGAAGGTATAGTAGTTTTTAATAAAGCTTAAAACAGACCACTTCAAGAGTCAGCCCCTAAACTTTTAAGATCGGTTTTTAATATTTTATGCGCGAAAGCTTTTTCAGGCTGTTGTTTAAGTATTGCAGAGGTGTTAAACATTTTTTTATTACTTCTCAAAAGCCTCTTCATGATCATCTTCTTGTCTCAATCTAGAAATATAATCTTCTCTTTCATTCTCCATTCATTCGTTCATTCTACAATTATTTTGGTATTCACTCCTGTTTTCTCGACTGCGAAGCGAAGGAGGGTAAAAAGAAATATGTAACTAGGGTGTATGTACATATATATGTTTGTATGTAAGCGAGTCTTTTTTGGCTGTCGCTGTAGCCTAAGTGGCTGGACAGATTTTGACAAATGAGGTGTCATTAGATTTGTCAAGATTAAAAGAGTGACAGTTATACAAAATTTCCAAAAATCTAACATGAAGAGAACATTTACTCAGTTACTTTCAGTTGGGTTTTTTTTAATTTTTACAATTAATAGATTTTTGCAGACGAAGTCGCGGGTAATAGCTAGTTTAGAAATTTAAGCAATTTTGTTGGTACCACGCGTGTAAAACCGCGGGCAGTTGCTAGTTGTATATAGTTTTAAACATTGAATACATTAACGTGTAACAAAACAGTGGTAAAGTTTAAAACCAAAAGCACCTAACTTCAGTTAGTGTAAGTTACACCTGGGACCGCGACACATTAGGGGTTAAACATATTTTAGAAGTGACTTACATTTAAGTGGTAACTAAAATGGCGTCTAAGTTATATTATAATGAAAAGTTACAGGCATTTGTCTCACGGGTATTCTGTACTTTGTTTATGACTAGTGGGATTCCCTGTGGCTTTGTTTGCATATTATGTCTTACGTGTTCACACTCGTGACATTATACCGTGACCGTGGCCCCGCACCGTGACAATCAGACGGATTTCGTGAAAAAACATAGACAATTTATCGTGTCACATACGATCTCACGAACCGAAGGTCGTGGGTTCAAACCTGGTCGTCCAATGAGTTTTTCCATTCGAAAAAATTATGTGCGCAATGCCAGTGCTTTTAAACGAAAAATTGAACGAAACGTGACAGGTTGAACCCATCGCCGCTTATAAGAATACCTATGACACACACCTTCGAATTTTTGGTTCTAGCGTATGCCGGTTTTCTCACGATGTTTTCCTTCACCGTTGAAGAGCACTGGGCATTGCGCACATAAATTTTTCAAATAGAAAAACTCATTGGTGCACGACTAGGTTTGAACCCACAACCTTCAGATCGTAAGGCAGGGGTGCTACCACTACACCACCAGCGCTCTAATTGGAATCGTTCAGTGATATAAATTTTAAAACATGGCAATTTTTATGACTTTTAATAAACACTGCCGTTAATTTAGAGACGATTTACGTTAGTCTGTGGCCAAAAGGTTCTGTTTCCGTTTCCGCATTCAATTTAAACTGCCGCAATGCTCGTAAAATCAGTCGTTTAATGGTCACGTGATTCAAGATTAGTTAAATGACAGCCTTGGGAGGTTCAAGGATCATTAAAGTACCTTGACTTTAAAATAAACTCAACTAGACCTTATTATTTATTTATTTTTTGAGCACTGCAGCTAGGTCATAGGTTCAAACCTAGTCATACTAATTTAGTTCATTGAACTAGTATTTTTTGCAAAATTAATAAAATAAACCTACTGAACGTGACTAAAAATATTTTTATATAGCCGCCATTTTTTATTTGAAATAATTTTCAAGTAGGTTGTATTAGTTCATTTAAATTTAGTAGTTTCTTCTTGCATGTTTTAATTAATAAATTAATTAATCAATATCAACAATATTAATAATTAGTAATTAATAATTTTGAATCTAAGTATAGTATAGTACATACATCTGCTTTTTTTTTTTAAGGAGAGGCACTAATTGCCAAGACACAAGTTTTTTTAACTTAGTTTGGTAAGTAGGGCTACATAAAAATGTTATGTACAAAAATGCAATAAACGATTTTTTTTTTTTTTTTATTTATTTTATTTCATTTCTTATAATAGTCTATCTCACTCTTGTGATCCAGATGAATCTAACGATACTTCATTCGTCAAAATCCGGCCAGCCGTTTGGGTATTTCTTACTATGACTTATAAAAATTGTATTGAAGTAGTGTTACTTCAAGCTTGAAACTTTGACGTTTCTGAAACATAGTGGTTTGTAAGAGCTTGTGGTAGTCTTTGGTGCCTACTAAGGCAATTACAGTTTTTGTTTTTGGGTTGAGAATCTTGCCAAATTATCAGCCAGTAAAGAGTTTCAAAGTCAACCCTCAATCAGCCAACCACACCAACTCATTATAGGATAACCATAAAATCCTTTTTGCTCTCACAAAAAAAAACTCATTTCAAACTTTATTAATTTACAAAAGTTGCGTTAAATATTAAAAATTCTCGCTAACATTGTTAGCTCGAGATATTTTAATCTTGTCTGGCTGACCATACGTGTTGTGATACAATGTTTATGGATAAGAATATTGTGTTAAACCATGTTTAACGCTCTCAAACGGTGAAGGAAAACATCGTGAGGAAACCGGCGTGACGTATAACCTTCTTCTTCTTCTTCAATTATGGCATCTGTCTCTTAGAGAACAATTTTGCCAGTGTCAAGTGTATTTATTTATAAGTATTGTCAACGTCACAGAGTCATAGTCAAGTAGTCAAGTCAATTTTAAACAAAAGATGGCTGTTTTGTTGAAAATTTTCGGGATTTCCTCCGATGGAATTTCAAGAGAACTATTCACTCTAATTCACATACTTTACACTCGCGTCAAGAACCCGGGCTTTATTGGCAAAATAACCACCAAAATTACGCAATAAAACTCAAAATAACACGAGAAAACATATAAAAACCAGAGCGACGTAGTTGTCAGGCAAATACACCGCAGAAAAATCCGACGTATAACCTAAAAAGTTGACATGAGCCTCTGTCAATAGTGCACATTAGTCCTCTCAGCCAGGAAGCAAATTGTCCGCAAATCAAAACGCCCTTATAGCAAATCCTGATAAATGAAAACATAAAGCAAAATGTTCCTAACGCCTTATTTAAACATCCCTGAAAAGGCCATCTGTCACAAGATACGACTGAATTTCAAGAAAGAAGACAAACATGCTTGCATACCATTACCCAGGTAACCTAGAAACTAAACCTAGAAATTAAATTAGCATAATTAATTTAACGCCCACACATCACGTTACGTTATACTAGGTATAAGTTCACCAATATTTTAACCATAGATGATATTTGTGGGGGCCCGGTGACACCACAGAGGCTAGACAAGATAATTTTTCTGTTGGCATTCACGCCAAAGGAAAGGTAGAATTGTATAGAGCTAATAATAATGTATAATAACAAATCAATAAATTCAAACTAGATGGGAATTCCAAAAACAATTCCCATTGCACCAATTGCTCAGAGTAATCAAAATTCTGGAACCCTCTAAACAAGTCCTAAAGTCTGATCATCTCACAACTGTGAGTATTCTCATAAAAATGGACGAAGGAAGTCGGATCAATATCGCATTTCGCCTCTAAATCTCCTCCGATAAAAACTTTATGTGAATCACAAGTTTTGGAAACTTTGAATCTCTGAAAGTTTCTACCGTAAAGCTTTTCTACACGTGTTTTGCTCATGGCATGGCTACTATAACTCCTTTGCTATAAAGGCATTTTGATTAGCGGACATTTTGCTCCCCGGGGTCTTACCACAAGCTCTTTCGAACCATGATGTTACAAAAATGACAATTTGCAAGCTTTTCTTCAAGCTTGCACCGTTCTATTCTGAACAAAAAATCTTTTTTTACAATCTATGATACGTTTTCTATAAGTTTTGTATATACATATATACTTACACAACTTGTTTTAGGTGTAAACAAAGGATGAAAAAAGTTTTATTCAACATGTAAATTATGTACCTACCTGTATTGTACCTCGGTGTAAACGAGGCACAATACTTGAGTCGACCCCAGGCTATTATAAAAATGATTTTTATCATCTCAACCCCAAGCCACTTGACCAATATTGTACAAGAAAATGATAATAGGGACCATTAACGTCTTTATTATTATGATTGTAGAGTCCATTATTCAAATTTGAAGAACGACAACACAATTATTGTAATGAGATGCTCTCCATGCATTTCAGCGGACTATAAATATAAATTCAAGTATTCCTCAAGGATTCCATTATAGTGATCGAAGACAAACGGAAGAGAATAGCTGTTAAAACTACGTCCAAACAGTCGCAAAAATACATGAATAAAATTATTTTTTTATTGGTTACAGTGGTATGGGCATGTTATGAGAAGAGATGAATGTCATGTGACGAGGAGAGTGTTAGGTATGAATGTGGATAGATACAGGGGTAGAGGTAGGCCAAAAAAAAGATGGATGGACTGGTGTGAAAGATGACATGAGTATGTGATAGCGCGTACGAGTTACTTTTGTCGCCGTAACTGTTTCGTCACTCTTAGGTTACGTATGGAGATGTCACCCAGTGTCACGTCGTAACGTGCGCATCTCCATACATAACCGCGGACTTGATAATAATGACGAAACAGTCACGGTGACAAAAGTAAGCCGTGCGCGCTATCACTAAGAAAAGAGTAAGTATTGAGACAAATGACAGAGGGAGATGGAAGAACATCACATGTTGAAATAAATACGTATCATAAAACCAAAAACCACACTGCACAGTTTTAGTGTCCAAAGTTATAAAATTGCACTTCGCTGTATCAATTTAATTAAAAGGCAACTTCACACTTTTATAGTTTGCTCATAAAAGTTCTCGTTAGAGCGCCGGTGGACTAGGTATTTTCTGTGGCTTCGTCGCTATATTCACTACTACAGGAGACTTAGTACGGTTTTTGATAGTTTAACAAACTTTCCTTCTATCCATTTACTTGTACTACCGTTTTTAGTTCTTCAAGTTTCCGTCCGGGGCGCTACATGTATGTATACATCCCCTCGCCAGATATATCATCATCTCATCATCTTCCTGCCTTTTTTCCACGTTATGTGGGGTCGGCTAATGGTCGGATAACAGGTTCTCTTTCTCACTCTCCCCTATCATCCGTCATCTCAGTAGTCACTCTTTTCTTACACATATCGTCTTTCACACAGTTCTTCCATCTTTTCTTAGGTCTACCTCTACCCTCTATCCATCCACATTCAAATCTATCACCCTTCTTGTGACATGACTATCTTCCCGCCACACCTATTACGCTTCAACTTTTCTGTCACCGGCGCTACTTTCAAACTTCCTCTAATATGCTCATTCCTTATCTTATTCATCCTCGTCACTCCACACATCCATCTCAACATTCGCATCTCCTTCGCATGCATTTTTCATTCATCCGTCGCCGTAGTTGTCCAATTTATACAATCAATAAGAATCACAAAAATCTCACAAAAAATGTCACAGCATTGGTCGGAACTAGCGTACAAAACATCACATAGCGTACAAAGCGTCACGGAGCCACGATCACGGTATCTAGTTTCAAACAAATATTTTTATTCACGTGTGTACATAAATTTCAAATAAAACATTCCTTTATGTTTTTTTTAACAGCGGGATGAGTTGACCGATTCAAAAATGCATTAGGTCAACTCATCCCGCGGGATAAGTTGACAACGGCCTCAGTTGACAGTTGACCCATAATGTCACAAGTTGAGACTAAACGCACGCCGTAAATTTTGCTAATCATTTCGCCGCTGTTTAAACGTGGCTTAAACTTAAGCTTCGTTAGTGTAGACTCCATGTAGACCTATAAACCGACTTAAGCACGCCAACTCAATTAACATTCGCGATTATTCTTATCTATAGATCTTTCTCTACCCAATTCAGGCTATCTATCCATCTACCACTCTATCTACGAATCTAATAAAGTTCCTTCGATAGGTTGGTTTCAAGATAGGTTTTGAAAATGTGATCACATAGTTGGATCACGTACTTAGGCGTTTGTCAATATTATAATCTTAATTGCTGATCTTGAAGATGGCTTTTATTGCCCAAGTCATATGGTTTAATTTAGTTTAATAACTTTTGGATTTGAAAACGATCTGTTCAAAATGATTTGAAAAGTAGCTGTTACCCGCGACTTCAGGAAAAAAAGTAGCCTATGCGCTACTCCAGACTATAATCTTTATCTGTGCCAAATTTCATCCAGATCCGTTTTGCCGTTTCAGCGTGAAAGAGTAACAAACATACATCCATGTATCCACACATCCATACATTCTTACAAACTTTCGCGTTTATAATATTAGTAGGATGTGTATAGATTTTTCTTGCGTTCCCGTTCTTTGATACTTAGGCTTAGTTTATATTCTGTTAGCAACCCTAAAGATCGTTACCAAAGAGTAAGAAAGCGATTTTAGGTTTTTTTGGCAATTTTAGTTAATGTGATCTCGGAAACTGTCGCCATCCCAATAGATAACTTAACATCGGCATCAAAAACGTAAAGCGCCATATAAAGCTATTGTTAGCACTTTACGGCTAGGGATGAACGAAACACGTTACTAAAAAGCCGAACAATTTTTAATGTTTTTTAGTTCGTGACGCACAAAGTGCAATGAAAAAACAAAAAACAAACAAATATGATCGCTAATGTACAAAATTCGCGATGGAAGAATCGGTGAATTACATAAAAAATAATATTTCATTCGACGTTTTTACCCTCAAAGTATGTAACTTAAAAGTAGCACAAAAAATGTGTCCGGTGACATCAATAATCAATAATCATTTATTTCGTTAATTACAAGAATAACACGTCACAAAAAAATATATTTTAAACAGATTATCTACTAACTGGTTAGTAATAATAATAATGATAATAGCATTTAGTAATAATACAAAAAAAGCGCTAGGGCCCAGCGAGTTTCTTGTCAGTTCTTCTCGCACTGGGGATAGGACTGGAACTGGCACTTAGACTCACCTAGTATGTAAGACGTTTCAAAGTTATCCCTGTGATTCTATTGAAAATAAACATATTTTGAATTTTGAATTTTGAATTGAGTCACTCTTAAAGGCTAAGGACTCCTCATAGCTGTAAAAGCTGTTGTCAGTGAGCCAGTGCTTTAGTTTATTCTTAAAGGATGTTAAGGAAGTTGATTTCGTAATAATTTCAGGAAGACTGTTGTACACTATCGGTCCCATTATGCGTGTTAGCTTCCCCGATTTCGCGAGAGTACGAGGGAGGGTAGTAAGTTAGTCCGCTCGCCCGGTATTGTACCGGTGAACGTCTCTGTTCCTAGTGAACAATTCCAAGTTGCTCCTCACGTATACCGCTACCTGGAATATCACAATACTTGGAAGGGTAAGTATTTCCAGCTCCTTAAAGTGTGGTTTAACGGAGACATCCTGCGGCACGTTCACCATTGCACGTATAGCACGCTTCTGCATGCGGAAGGCGCGCTCCTAGTTGGCAGCACGCCTCCACAGCTCAGCTCCGTACTGCAGGAGCGAATGGACAGTCTTGGCAGGAATCTCGCCAGGCGCCTGATCGCGTAGCACGCGCCACCTAGCTTTCCACACACTTTATCAATGTGGAACTCCCGCGTGAGACTAGAAATGTGGTTTTAGCTACCTGTTCGACGAGCACCCCACATATTTACCCCAACCCGCTGTATAGGCTTGGTAGACATAATGTATTCTCAGATCTTTTGTTATTTTGTCAGGAGGTCCGTTGACAATTTGTGTAATTGTCATGTCACGCGTGTTGTGTCTCAAGATCTTCGAAGACATTATCTAAACGGTAGTCAGAGACATTTTCAAACATTACATTTGCCACACGCCAAGTTGTATTCCGTACATGACAGGTTGCAAGCCCAAAGCGCAATGAATTGTATAAATTCAATTCGTGAATTCACTTTGCATTCAAGAAGCAGAAGTTATTGATCGTCGAGACAGACGGCGAAGCGTTCACTTAAGGCAGGCCGCACACCAGCGCCACATGCTACACGCATTGCACATTTACGTCGGCACAATCATTGCGCTACAATTCATACATACATTCGCGCCCGCTACAAATGTGTCCTTAGTGTGCGTGCTCCCGCACAGATTACGGGGGCGTTAAATGTTTCGCGTTTCAAATGTGGTGCCACAAAAGTGTTTGCTTGATGTGCGCCCTGCCTAATTAAGATTGTTTTACATAGGAAGCGTACAATACAAATTGAACGTAATGATTAAAAAATATGTAAAATTGATTGAAAGTAAAAAAAGATGACATCAATAATTTAAACACAAGAACTATTAACACGATAGGAAGAAAGAGACAAAGATAAGGAAGGGAAAATCGTGATAATTTAACTAAACATCCGCAAATACAGAAATATACAAACGATCTACATATAGATAGTTCGACTGATCCCGATTACTGGTACTCGTAAAGTAAAGCGTGATGCTGGCGGCATCACCAAGTAATTTAAATTTTGCACATGTCTCAAACATAAATAATAAATACGTCTATAATATACGTCTCAAACATAAATAATAAACACGTCTATAATATACGTCTCAAACATAAATAATAATATAGTAAATAGTAATAACTATCATAAAAACACTTAACTA
Organism: Cosmorhoe ocellata; assembly: GCA_963675405.1. Classification (NCBI taxonomy): domain Eukaryota; kingdom Metazoa; phylum Arthropoda; class Insecta; order Lepidoptera; family Geometridae; genus Cosmorhoe; species Cosmorhoe ocellata. The sequence continues at coordinate 10,023,120 of OY776258.1, read as the reverse complement.
ACTTATATCTCCCTCTCATCTTCCGTTCGCCTCACCCGATCACACTTTTCGTAACGCTCTCGTCACGCATTCACCAGCTTATTCCCCAAATCAAGCGTTCGAAAAGTAGTTTTACTTCAAAGAGGTTTAAAATATATTTATAAATGTTTATACAAAATGAACACACCCACATGACCTAGATTCTATAGATTCTCTTTTATATATCACTCGGCTTATAATTTTAAAGTAATTCAAGAACTCCGGCTGTGTGTACCGGCTTTGTTCGCAAATGTAGCCGGATAAAATCCGACATAAAGATGTCCGGACTTACCAACTCTATTTACGGCACAAGCGGCTATCTTCAGCCAGGTTTAATAATGTTTTATGTTTTACTGCTTTTGAAATAGGGCTCTGATTTAAAGTCATTGTTTTGAAAACATGTTCAGAGTACTAGTGGTGTAATGGTTGCTACCATTACACCACTAGTACTCTGAACATGCTGAAACCCTTACCTCAAGATCCGAAGGTCGTGGGCTCAGACGGGTCTTTCTATTCGAAAAATGTAGGAGTGCAAAACATCGTGAGGAAACCGGCAAACCTTAGAATCAAAATTTCAAAGATCTATAAGTAGTAGGTTAGCATTCTTATAAGTGGTGATGGGCTTGCAACCTGTCATGTATGGAATGCTGACTACTATGCTAAATATAGGCATGTGCCAAATATCACGTTTGGACGTGCCTCTGACTACCCTCTTTAAGTATCCTCAAAGATATAAGCAACTAGAGGTCTGAGGAGATATCTACCGAGCCTGGGGATTATGTACAGTCGTGATTGTTTTATTCGATGTATTTTGTGTTTAAAATGACACCTAGCGTTTCTATATTTGAAGAGGTTTGTCTGTTTGTATTTTAAACAAACTGGCTGACAGGTTTATTTATTTAAAATATTTATGTAGGTAATGTTGGTATAGGCACCAGAGAGTAAAACAATGGTTCCTGCTACGGAGAAATGTTCATTAAGCCAGAGCAGTAAGAGTGGAATTACGATGATAATGCTTATAAAGTTCAAATGTGTCATCAAATATGAAGGTTGCTACTTTTACTCCCCACTCTAATACTACTTTGGAAGAAAGTTTGTCTTGGAGTAAAAGTACCTCATCATTCATCATCATTGACAGTTCAAATAATAGCGCACTGCTTCTTTTCAAACAGCCTTCTTGGAGTGCAATAAAAAAAAATAAAAAAAAGCAAAGCCCAATAGAAAGACTCTCTTAGGAGAGACTGTAACGGTCGGTTTCTATATCTATCTGTGGTTTTTGGATTATGGATATTTGACATTACACGACTTTTTTTAATTCGTCTATATCGTTGCTTTAACCACAATTTTTTCCCAAAAAATATGCCCGGCAATTTTTATATATTCTGTCTTCAGGTTACTAATGAGATTGTTGAAGTCATCTACACTAATATTATAAAGAGGAAAACTTTGATTGTTTGTTTGTTTGTTTGAAATGAATAGGCTCCGAAACTACTGAACCGATATGAAAAATTCTTTCACTGTTGGAAAGCTACATTATCAGCGGGTGACATAGGCTATATTATATTTTCAAAAAAATTAGGGATCCTTACTAAAACTTCAATAATGTAACCCAAGGTATAAAAAAATATCTAAAATATTCTTTACATCGCGTGCGCTGCGAAAACTATTGACGATAGAATAAAATAATGTACTACGACTTTGTAGAACACATCATTATTTACAAAAAATGTCACGATATGTAGTGTTCTATAAAAATAACAATGTCCCCAATATTGCCTAATCACCGCTCACGTCACGTTCATTGTTGTAGGAAACAATAGAAAGAGATAAAAATATATTTTTCTATTGTTATTTTGATATTCAAACCATAATAAACCAAGTAAACAGTAAAGGTAAGGTATCCAATGAAGCAAAATGCCGCGTTTAGACTAGCCCAGAGATTTATGCGTCCGAGCTCGCCTCTTTGTCGCCAATTCGCGGTGTTTGTTTGTTTTTTACCCGACTGCGATGGAGGGTTGTATACTGATGTAATTATCTTCTATATAATCTTCTTCTTCTATATGTATAAAAATGAATTGCTGTTCGTTAGTCTCGCTAAAACTCGAGAACGGCTACACGGATTTATCTTATCTTGAAATGTTCGTGGAGGTCTAGGGGAGGTTTAAAAGGTAAGAAAAAATCGAATAACTGCCGGGAAAACCCTAAAAATAGCCCTTTTCTATTTCCCATACATTATTACTATTTGATAAAGTTCATATTAAATTATAATCACTCACTGTTGTCTAAGCAATGTAGCAGGCGGTACGAAGTTTGCCGGGACAGCTAGTGTATGATAGATCCTTTGGCTATCGTTGTAGCCCAAACGGCTGAACGGATTGTGACAAATGAGGTGTCTTTAGATTTGTCTGGATCACAAGAGAGTGACATAGACTATAATATGTACTTTTAACACTAGTAACTTTATCAAAGTCCTTTAAAAAACGTCAAAATTTCACGTCAGATTTTCGAGCTGCGTTGGATTTTAAGCTCTAAGTAATGGGAATTATGTCGAGATATTAACACTCCGTAAAAAGTTCCATGCAACCAGTGTTGCCAGATGAGACAAATTATATTACAGTGTTTGGTGCTCAAAACTGCTCAAAATTACAGTGTTTGATACAAAATTACAATAAAAGTAAAAAAAAATACAGTGAATTGATTTTTGCCCGTTGAAAAATTACAGTGTTCTCATACTGTAATGTTTTTTAGTATTACAGTGTACAGTGGATCGTGTGAAAATAAAGTAGATCTGCTGTAATTACAGTGTATCTGGCAACACTGCATGCAAAGATTATAAGACTCTCGTTCAAATGGCCCTTTTTTAGCAATTACGGTCACAGATGCGATTGCCCTTGCGGTTTAAACGGCCCAAGCAAAAAGGACCTTACACGTACCATGAAGAGATTTATCATAGTCGTAAAACCGCCAGAAACGTGTTGACTGCTCGCTAGTTAATGTTTAAAAAGGTCATTTCAGCAACCTTCGGGTACACTTGTTACACTATGTATAGAGTATCTACATTTGTTTCATTATTTAGTAATCCTACTAATATTATAAACGCGAAAGTTTGTAAGAATGTACCTATGCACAAAGATTTAAATCGGAGATATGCCCGAACGCCAAAAACTATGGCACTGTTTTTACTTGTGTGTGTTAACAAAATGCCGATGCACGCACATTAATGATTAGTAAAAAATGAACCAAACAGATATTTCACCATTTATTGTGCACGATCGATTATACGATATATTTTACGATCTTTCGTAAAAAATATACTTATTCCTTTCGTACCCAGAAATAGAAAATATTTGGTGTGCTAAATGAGCGAGCTATCTCATTTCGTGTGGCAACAAAACGGCGCGGTCTCAGTACCGTATGGGCATATCTACGATTTAAATCTTTGCCTATGCATGTATGTATGTTTGTTACTCTTTCAAGCTGAAACAGTTGAACGGATCTGGATGAAATCTGGCACAGATATAGATTATAGTCTGGAATAGCACATAGGCTACATTTTATCCCGGAAAAAAGTACGGTTCCCGTGGGCTAGATTTGTTTTTGTTTTTCAAGGTACCACGCGGGCGAAGCCGTGTGCGGAAGCTAGTAAGTAATATTGGTCAGGGTTGAGCCCGGAAACTAAGCTTTGATAAGTGTAGTTTTAGCGAATTTTGCTTCGGAACCCCTGTCTTATTACCACAAGCTCTAATGAAAGCAAATAGAAGCAATTCGGAAGCAATTTTTGGACATTTCAACGTTAAATACAGTTGGCCCAACGAATCGAGGCATTCGTGAAGTTAGCGGCAGGCGCTGCGCAGTATCGTTTTTCGGGAGCAATTGGAGGTGTAAAGAGGGACGGTCGGACTGTACAATCTGTACATGCGCAAACTCGCACCTGTGGCTAGCTTCGCGAATGCCTAGATCCGTTGGACGAACTGTACAAGAGGTGACTCATCATTCTGACTCTAACTCTTACAAACCATCTTGTTTCAGAAACGTCACATTTTAAGCTTTTAGTAAGAATACTTCAATATTGTGTTTAGAATGAGAGACGACGAATGATAGAGGGAAATTGAAGATCACATGTGCCGACCACATAACGTGGGAAAAGAGCAGGAAGATGATGATGACTTCAATATTGTGTTTATAGGTCATGGTACGAAATATCAAAGTTAAGTATAATATCACTTTGATATTGCCCACTAGCTTCCACCCGCGGCTTCGACCGCTTTATACCTTGAAAAACAAAAACACATATCCCACGGGAACCATTTATTTTTCCGGGATAAAAAGTAGCCTATGTGTTATTCCAGATCATAACCTATATCTGTGCCAAATTTCATTCAGATCCGTTCAGCCGTTTTAGCGTGAAAGAGTAACAAACATATGTACATCCATCCATCCATCCATACATTCTAACAAACTTTCACGTTTATAATATTAGTAGGATAGAGCTTGGGGTAAAGTCCCAGAATACAAATAAATACTTCAGGAACAGTTGGTTTCCGTTTGAATTATTTTTATCATCTTCATCTGCGTCCCGTGGAGCCCTAAGACCTGTCAATTGCATCGTCCTGTCAAAGACGCAGAACAAGGTTTATTTTTTCAACCGCTTCGAGTAATAGTAGGTCATCATCATCATCATCATCTTCCTGCCCTTTTCCCACGTTATGTGGGGTCAACATGTGATCTTCTTCCATTTCCCTCTATCACTCGTCATCTCAGTACTCACTCCTTTCTTACCCATGTCATCTTTCACACAGTCTATCCATCTTTTCTTTGGTCTACCTTCCCCCCTGTATCCATCCACATTCATACCTAACTACCTACCTATCACTAGTATAGTAATAGTAGGTAAAACTCAAAGAGGTAAGCATATAATTTTCTTTCGTTATTTCCCTTTTTCTCGAGTTCTTTTGGGTGTTATCGTGTAATCCTGATAGTGTTTTTTCGAATAAAGCCCGACTTTTAGGCACGGGTGTGAACAATGGGTATACATGTTACTTTCTATCTCATCCGATTTTCTGAAAAAAATAAACAGTAAGTACTGCAATCTTTACTTAAAAATTGACTAGACAAATGAATTGACTCTGTGACGTAAAAAAATAACCTATAAAAAAACTTGACCCTGGCAAAACTGATCTCAAAAGAGACGGCACAACAAAAAAGAAGAAGGGGATTTGCTGCGGTGCATTTGACTGACAGCTACGTTGCTCTGGTTTTTATATTTTTTCTCGTGTTATTTTGAGTTTTATTACGTAATTTTGGTGGTTATTTTGCCAATAAAGCCCGGGTTCTTGACGTGAGTGTAAAATATGTTTATTTTTGTGTTACCTGTTTTCTTAAGCTGTATCATCATCTCACCCACATGTTGCATGATCTACTTCTTTCTTGTCAGCTTGTTGTGTTGTTACTTTTGTTACATGCCTATACTTATGTACCTATTGTGTGTTGCAGAAGCAAATAAATGTTTATCTATCTATCTATCTATCTATGTGAATTACAGTGAATAGTTCCCTTTAAATTCCATCGTAGGAAATCCCGAGAGAATTTTGAACAAAACAGCCATATTTTGTTTAAAATTGACTTGACAACTTGACTATGACTCTGTGACGTTGACAAAACTTAAATATAAATACACTTGACACTGGCAAAATTGTTCTCTATGAGACAGATGCCATAATTGAAGAAGAAGAAGAAGAGAAACCAAAAAAAAATAATTTGGTTTCTCTGTCAAAGGTCCGATACTCTCCCAGCTACTTCTGATTCCATTTCACCCCTGGTGGTGAAATTTTACACCATCTCAACACCGGTGGTCAATAAGAACTAAAATCGTGCCATTTTATCACAAGTGGTGGGAATAAGTTATTCCCAGTTGACCACCAGTGGTAAAATGGGGTGCTTTCCGTCTCAACTGACAACCGGTGGCAAGTTCATGGTGGTAAGATGGTCCAGAGGGTAAACCTGACAGTCTTCGGTTTTTGGATAATCTATGTTTTCAATCGCGATGTGCTAACAAAAGAACAAAAGTGCAATGGTAGAACACAATAAGACCATTACGGAGGGTAGAGGTCACCCTCGTTTTCGCTCCTTTGTAGTTCCTACAAAAGAATGCTTATAAAGAACTGAAAGAACTGAAGAAAGAGCGCTGGTGGTGTAGTGGTAGCACCCCTGCCTCACGATCCGTAGGTCGTGGGTTCAAACCTGGTCGTGCACCAATGAGTTTTTCCATTCGAAAAATTTATGTGCGCAATGTCAGTGTTCTTAAACGGTGAAGGAATACATCGTGAGGAAACCGGCATACCCTAGAACCAAAAATTCGAAGGTATGTGTGATAGGTTAGTATTCTTATAAGCGGCGATGGGCTTGCAACCTGTCACGTACGGAATACTAACTACTGTGCAAAATGTGGGCATGTACCAAATGTCATGTTTGGACTTGCCTCTGACTACCCCCTTTAGATATCCTAAAAGATCTAAGTAACTAAAAATCTGAGGAGTTATCTACCGAGCCCGGGGATCACAGTCGTGATCATATATTTATATTTTACTAGCTTCTGCACAAAATATAGCCTATGTTCATCCTGAAAGTTCATTCTACACATTGGTGAAAGAATTTTTCAAATCGGTTCAGTAGTTTCGGAGCCTATTCATTTCAAACAAACAAACAAACAATCAAAGTTTTCCTCTTTATAATATTAGTATAGATAAAGAACTTTTGTTTTGTTATCTCGCCTGCTCCGACACTTCGGATCAACGTCTCAATCTCTATATTCTAAGCATTGCAAGAAACTTGCAGAAAACGCCGTGTTTCCAAGAAATAATGACGTGTTCAAAGAAACATGAAATATGCGCACTGTAATCCCCAGCCTCGGTAGATATCTCCTCAGATCTCTAGTTACTTTGATCTTTGAGGATACCTAAAGAGGAGTCAGAGGCATGGTTCAGATATGATATTTGGCACATGCCCTTATTTTGCACATTAGGAATTGCAAGCCCATCACTGCCTATAAGAATACTACACACACCTTCGAGTTTTTGGTTCTAGGATTATGCCGGTTTCCTCACGATGTTTTTTCGAATGCAAGTCTTTGGGAACACCGCGGAATCATTCTCTGTACAATAGTCAAAGAAACACCTATATATTTTTAAACTTACGCGATCTGAACACATTATTATTAGTATTCAACGGGTATTTCTCGCGTTTTATTTACCTATTTTTCCCGACGTTTCAACAGGTTTACACACTGTCATGGTCACAGGATGACTCTCGTAAACGTCTCTGAACGTCGACAAAAATAGGTAAATAAAACGCGATAAATACCCGTTTAATCTAAACTAATATTATAAAGAGGAAAACTTTGATTGTTTGTTTGTTTGTTTGTTTGTTTGTTTGTTTGAAATGAATAGGCTCCGAAACTACTGAACCGATTTGAAAAATTCTTTCACTGTTGGGAAGCTACACTATCAGCGGGTGACATAGGCTATATTATATTTTCAAAAAAATCAGGGATCCTTACTAAAACTTCAATAATGTAAGCCAAGGTGTAAAAAAAATACCTAAAATATTCTTTATATCGCGTGCGCTGCGAAAACTATTGACGATAGAATGAAATAATGTACTACGACTTTGTAGAACACATCATTATTTACAAAAAGTGTCGCGATAGCATATGTCCAACTATTATAGTTATGCCACAATAAGAGTTCTTTTATTACTACGATCGATTTATTAGCACTTTTAAGCTTTTTTATAACCTTTGTTTTCCAGTCAGAAAAATTAAAATGACTTTAAATAAAAAACCGACATGGATATCTAGAGGCATAAAACTTTGTACCAGAAGAAAAAGAGATCTTCTATGGAAATATAGGCGACACACGAGCGTTAATAATAAAATATGCTTAAAAAAATACTCAACACGACTAAAAAAAATTATCAAACTCACTCAATACTCACAAAATAACCACTCGATTAAAAACTCATCGAATAAATCTAAATCTATTTGGCAAATAATAAACAAAAACAAACAAAACTATCCTCGGGAAAATATTTCTAATATAACTGCAGTTAACGGCAATCCTTTAAAGAACCCATCGGAAATAGCAACTGCTTTTAATAACTTTTTTATTGACGAAATTAAACCGACTCATATTAACTCATCTTCTGACATAAATCGCATTAACCCAATTGTGAATTCTATTTACATGCCCCCGACTGTTCCTCCAGAGGTGGAGAAACTTATTAAAACATTAAAGAATAAAAAAAGCACTGGGTACGATGAAATTACGACCCAGGTTATTAAGCTGGTCCAGAAATCCATATCAATTCATCTTAGTCATATTATAAATCTCAGCATTTTTCATGGCCTCTACCCCGACAGTCTTAAACCAGTAGTAGTTAAGCCTGTCTTCAAGAAAAAAGGGAAAAAAGATGATATGAAAAACTACCGTCCCATAGCTCTAGTCTCGATATTTTCAAAAATATTCGAAAAACATATTTATAATAATCTTTACTCTTTCATGGAAAATCATAACATTCTTGCTAAAGAACAATATGGGTTCAGGAAAAATAAATCCATAAACTTGGCTATTTTCGATCTACTTAACAAAGTCATCGAAACCATGGACGAGAGAACACACATTTGCGCGGTCTTTATGGACATGACAAAGGCATTTGACTACGTGGACCACCAAATCTTGCTGAGCAAACTTTTCCGTTACGGCGTAAGAGGAAATACGCTTAATCTATTAAAATCATACCTTAGCAACCGACAACAATTTACAGAGATCAACTCGGTATGCGCTATTTCAAAAAGAGAATTAAAGTACATGTCTGGGCCTAGAATTGTGGAATATGGTGTCCCACAGGGAAGTATATTAGGACCGCTACTCTTCCTCATTTATATTAACGACCTGCCCTTAAGTATTAATTACCCAATGACTCTTTTCGCTGACGACAGTACTCTTCTAATTAAATGTATAAATTCTATGACTTACGAAAATGACATAAATGACGCTCTTAGTCAAGTGATCGACTGGCTAGATAGGAATAATTTAATCGTAAACTTAAACAAAACCAAAGTAATGCATTTCTCGCAACGCATTCCAGAACCTTGTCTGCAAATAAAGTATAAAGACCAGGTTGTAGAAAGTACTATACATACGAAGTTTCTAGGACTAGAGATAGACAGAAATATAAGCTGGAGTTTTCAAGCCGACGAAATATGTAAGGCCCTTAGCAAATATGCGTACTTGCTTTTTAAATTACGCAAGGTCGTTGGTTTAGATGCCCTAAAAACGGTGTATCATAGTTATGTATCATCAAAATTACGCTACGGGATTATATTTTGGGGCAACTGCAAAGATAGGGAATTAATATTTAGGGCACAAAAAAGGTGCATCAGAGCAATACAAGGTTTAACAAGCACTGACAGCTGCAAATCTCACTTTATAGCTTTAAAAATATTAACCGTACCATCCCTTTTTATATTTGAAATTGCTCTGTTTGTAAAGTCTCATCAAGAGCTCTATCGAAAAGCCACTCATTCGCGGAGTAGGCGTGACCTGAGCCGCCTCTGCTCAAATGGAGGTCGCACAGCTCTACATCGTAAAAACTTTTGTGGAATAGCTCCAAAAATATTTAATAAGTTACCAGCTGCTCTACGCGAGTTAAGCCTAACGATGTTTAAGCGAAAATTATTTAATATACTGACATTAAAATGCTACTATCATATCAATGAATTTTTCACGGACTCTAACATTACCTAATTTAATTTTATAATTTGACATCTGTATACTTGCCTAATACAATTTGCTAATCATTTGTTTATCTTGTATGATCCAATGTCATTTTTCATATTGATAGTTTGAATAGTTAACTTTATTTTAATTAATTTTTCCGTAGGTATATGCATGTCTGTTAATAGTTACTATTATTATTATATAATTTTGCACACCAAAGCTATTTAGCTGGTAAGTCATCGCAAGGGACATTTTAAAATAAGCATACCAACTTGTAACCCGTTGTCTGCAAATAAATGATTTGATTTGATTTGATTTGATTTGATTTGATTTGATTTTAAAATTTTAATTGAAAGGCTACTCTTAGAAAAATGCTCTTTATTTGTATCTTAGTATTAATCCTTATCAAAATAAATCACATCATATTCTAGACTGTTTCAATACCTTTATATAGTTTTTTGAATTACTCAATTCGGACATTCCATTCAAAAGATACCATTAAATTAAAAATGTAAGCAATAGAAAAAAGTTGCGTGAGAGCCGCGCTAGCTTATGCACTGTAGGCGTCACTGGGTGTACAGGATGTGTACAGGATGGAGTCAATGTGAAAAAATAAATAAAAAATAAAAACAAAAAAATACATTATAGTAAAAAAAAAGTTCATTAAAATAATAATACTAAAACTTTCTATACTTACAATTTTCTTTTTTTAGTAACCTGACGCAGGGTATGGTTAGACGTGTGTGTATTATAAATATTACACACAGTATTCTTGGGCATAACTTTAGATAATAAGCTTCAATGGGGCCCGCACATTGATAAATTGTCGAAGAGACTTAGCTCTGCAGCATATGCAGTTAAAAAGATCCGTAATTTCACCGACGTAGAAACTGCTAGACTTGTATATTTCAGCTACTTTCATAGCATTATGTCTTACGGCATTTTGTTATGGGGGAGTGCTGCAGATATTAATACTATATTTGTGTTGCAGAAGAGGGCTGTTCGTGCAATTTATAACATGGGTCCTAGAGAATCTCTTAGAGATAAGTTTAAAGAAATAAACGTCATGACAATGCCATGTCAGTATATATATGAAAACTTGATGTATGTTCACAAAAACATTAATTTATTTAGGAAAAATAGTGATAATCATAATGTTAATACTAGACTTAAAAATAAACTCGCTGTTCCCACGGTTAGGCTCACTAAAGTAAGTAAATCCTTTAAAGGGCAATGTGTACGCTTCTATAACAAGATCCCAAGTGACATGCTTGATTTATCAATTGGAAAATTCAAAAATGTAATTAAACAGAAACTGTCTAGAAAAGCTTATTATAAAATATCAGAGTATTTAGATGATAAAAAAGCTTGGGATGAATCAGCTCCAACTCTGCTAGGTATTCCTTACAAAATTAACAAGGATCATACAAAAAAAGCGCTAGGGCCCAGCGAGTTTCTTGCCAGTTCTTCTCGCACTGGGGATAGGACTGGAACAGGCACTTAGACTCACCTAGTATGTAAGACGTTTCAAAGTGATCCCTGTGATTCTATTGAAAATAAACATATTTTGATTTTGATTTTGATTTTGATTGAATTTTGAAATTTTTGTTAAATTTGAGAGCCCTGGTGGTGTAGTGGTAGCACCCCTGCCTCACGATCTGAAGGTCATGGGTTCAAACCTGGTCATGCACCAATGTGTTTTTCTATTCGAACAATTTATGTGCGCAATGCCTGTGTTCTTAAACGGTGAAGGAAAACAGCGTGAAGAAACCGGCATACCCTAGAACCAAAAGTTCGAGGTGTGTGTCATAGGTTAGTATTCTTATAAGCGGCGATGGGCTTGCATCCTGTCATGTACGAGTACCTACTCAAAGATCAAAGTAACTAGAAATCTGGGAGATATCTACCGAGCCTGGGAATTACAGTCGTGACCATTTATAGGTATATATAAATACCCGTGCGAAGCCGGGGCGGACTACTAGTATTAATAATAAAGAAGCTCCATCAGTGGGGCAATTATGGATCTTTGCTTACAATCAATGTCAATACGTTTTCATTGTAATCAAGTGATTTGGTATTACATAAGAGTGTTTATTCAATCAATTTGAGACAGTTTTGACAAGTGTTGATTGTATCAGAGTTCCGTAATCGTACTACTGGAGATATCGCGTAACAAACATACAAAAAAAAACATACAGACGAATTGATAGCCCCCTTTTTTGAAGTCAGTTCAAAAACAAAAGCTGTGCTGGTTTCAAAAACTGCTAATCGCGGCTCTGTAGAGTACAAACAATGAAAAACAAAATGGCAGATAGCGCGGCAGAGTTCTCGTGTCTGACGGCTTATCTCAGGAACTGGATAAACAAGTTAAAAGTGAGGCAGATAGCTGGCGATGGATTGGCTTGTACATTGTTACTGAAGTTACTTTGTAACTTCAAAGAAGAGCGCTGGTGGTGTAGTGTAGCACCCCTGCCTCACGATCCAAGGTCCTGGGTTCAAACTGGTCGTGCACCAATGAGTTTTTCCATTCGAAAAATATATGTGCGCAATGCCAGTGCTCCTAAACGGTAAAGGAAAACATCGTGAGAAAACTGGCAAAAATTCGAAGGATGTATCATAGGTTAGTACCTATTCTTACAAGCGGCGCCGGCAATGGGCTTGTAACCTGTCACGTACGGAATACTAACTACTGTGCAAAATGTGGGCATGTAAACTTGGCTTGGTAGATATTATCTCCTCAGTTTTACAGGGATATTTAAAGAGGATAGTCAGAGGCACATATAAACTACATATTTGGCACATGCCCACATTTTGCACAGTACGTTTTAACTCAACTATAGATACAAATGTGCTTAGGCCCAGAATTTTGAAAATTGCAAGTATTGTAACCCTAATCATTCTATTACCGCTTAATAGATTACATTGAAATTGAACTACACGATACTCAAGGATATAAGTTATAAATCAACCGGAGCTAAAACACGAATTAGTTAGAAAACCTTGGTTAAAAATCATGTCAAAAACACCTCTGAAAATTCAGAAAATCCCTAATTTATCCAGAACAGTAAGGTATTTTGAATTTCTATTTCACATGAATGTAAATCAGTTAATTTGATACAAATCAACCCAGCCCTTTTTTTGAAATAAGCTATTTACTTGAACATATTTATGTTTTTTATAAATTGTCGCTTTCGTTATATAATTCAGAGCATCCATATTATCATGCCGCACTCTACTTACTTGTCATTTGGGTATTTCTCTTCGTGCTATGTCTGATTCCGCGGAGATCCGCGTTGCTATACGGACCTATGTCACTTTTTTTTGTAACTTTTACGTAAGGAATAGTGTGACGAGTATTCTGGGCCTTAATATTCGATCACTAGCTTAGACCGATCAAAGGCCACCTTCAAAGAGTTTTCAATCACTTTGTTAAGTTCCCGTGAAATTGCAGAAACTCTTATTTTTGGATAGCATTTCAACGTTAAATACGACAGGTGACTTATCATCCAGACGGTATACCTTTTTCCACATACTGTCAACGACTGTGTGTATGTACATACAACATAATATACACAATAGTATATTATGTTGTATGTACAATGTAGAGCAATATTATTTTTCTACCACGTCATATTCTTTCGAACCAGTGTAGTGAAAGGTTTAAAAAGATTTTAAATACCACCTCAAAGGCTCCTTTCGTGTGTGTCCCCCCCCCTCCCCCAAGCCATTCTACTCACTTTCGTCATTGTTCACAGCAAACATTTTTGATTATCTCGTAAAATATTAGTAATTTTAAACGTGAAATATCAACCAATCTTTTAGTGCTCCATCTTCATGCTATCAGCTTGAAAGATGAGCTCTATAATCAAGGTTAAAAAAGTTTTTAAAATAACGGTACAATACCAAATTGAGTATAAAGGCTCTAACAGTGACAGCCAAAAAACTTATATAAGTAAATCCACACTATCCTTCTCCGCAGTCGGGTAAAAACTCGTAAAAACAGTCGGCTAAGAATCGGCCACCCTTTGTTTGATATCTGATCTTTGATCACTAAATTTATCCAGTAAATCAAAGCTAAATACAGTAACAATTTTGCGGAAACCACACCAATTATGATTTTGACCTTTCGATAGCCGCTTTCAGCCATGAAACGTAGATTGGTGAATCAATTAGTTAACTTTATATTTTATTTGAAGGTTCAACAACTATAGGTCGAGTTGCACTTATTTCTTCTGGGTTCTGTGCGTCTAATAATTACTTACACCTATTTAAGCAACCTATAGTTATTGTTATAAACTACCTATAGTTTACGACTTTATTGTTTCGTGTTTCGTTTCCTTCGATACGTGCAACGCCCCTAGCGGAAACTTTGAAAAACTAAAATCGGCAGTACGGCAGGCAACGAAATTAAATAAAGTTTTTGTAAACTATCAAAACCCGTATTAGACGTATTGCAAAATCTAATTTTATGACGACAAAAATATGAAGTCAAAACTACCTAATTAATTGGCTGGCGTTTAGATACGTAGGTATATTAGTATTAGTTATAAAGTCTAGAGTCTAGACTATGTTAACAAAAGCCTTTGTCTTGGCCTGTGTTCTACTCGGGAACCCCAACCCGTTCAACCTTCACATTGTTCATGCAAACTATTTATGCAAAATGTACAGGTATTTCAGTGCAAAAACTGTAATAGGGGTCAACCCAAGGCTAAATGAAACTATAAACTTTAAATAAATTAAACAGAAAACTTGTAAGACGTCTGATAGTAATTGAAATTGGCTTTAACAGCCGCCATATTTGATTTTTTATATTTATTTAGATAAAACTATGAACTTTAAATAAATTATACAGAATACTTGTAACAAGTCTGAAAATAATTGAAATTGGCTTTTCCAGCCGCCATATTGGATTTTTTATAAGTATATACCTACTTATATAATAATGATGTATTGATATTATACTTAGTAACTTTGCCCGCGAGGTACTTACATAAAATGTAGCCTAAGTTCATCCTGAAAGTTCATTTAACACATTGGTGAAGGGTTTTTGAAATCGGATATTTTGGAAATTACATCTTACAAACAAACAAACTTTACCTCTTTATTATATTAGTTTAGATAAGTCATGTGATGGAGACGAATCCAACGTCACCTCGTTTCATTTAATTGGATTTTTTTTTTCGATAGGGCGAGACTCGAACCCACTTCTGCCTGGATTCGGCCAACGCACTACCAATTTACCTCTCTTCGCCATCGGGTAAAAAACATACCTTTGAGGTTAACCTCTTTATTTTTTGTTTGTTTGTTATGAAAAGTCACAAACCATTAACATAACATACCATGTAATGGTTCTATACTTTTATAGTATAATCCTTTCACTCCATTGGGTTTTTTTATCATCGCCTTTTTTACTTTTCTTTATTGTTTTAACCTAAACTATTGTGGTAACACAGCGTCAGCACAAAACTAGGGTACATTACACTGGAACTATTTCAAACTGGCAACACTGGCATGTTCCACCAAAATAGTTCTCTAAATTATATTCATTTCGCTAAAGCTTACTGTCCACTGAAGCGTTATTTCCGCTCGGTATATTACCACGTATAAAGGGGGCAGATTTTTGCCCAACAGTGGGACAAAATAGGTTAGAAAAAAAAATACTACGCGTGAGAATTAAAGGGCATCATACTTAGGTATAAGCTTTGGATTTGCCTCTAATTAAATCCTTTTAACATAAAAAATTAAGTACCTAATACTGGTAAATTTTGTTAAATTTAAGACTTTATTTTCAGAAATATACAGATCTATCTTAATATACACGCTATAAAATATACGTGAAACAGTTCTGTAAGTCTGTAAGGACTGTAACAAATGATCTAGATAGCTTGACTGACCCACTGCCAGATAAAAGCGTCCCCAAGACGTTGGCTTATTTTATTCACTAAAAAGACCAAACTAACGTGACATTTTCGAAATACACTAGATAGTTTAGACTTTATAGACAAACTAGCTTCTGCACGCGGCGTCGCCCGCGAAGTACCTACATAAAATATAGCCTATGTTCATCCTGAAAGTTCATTCTACACATTGGTGAAAGAATTTTACAAATCGGTTCAGTAGTTTCGGAGCCTATTCATTTCAAACAAACAAACAAACAATCAAAGTTTTCCTCTTTATAATATTAGTATAGATAGATAATGTATTTACAAAAATGTTAAATTTTTACGCTAATTTGTTATTTAAAATGATCAAATACATAATTACGTGCATAAACTATGCTTACGTCAATAAGGACATCGGGAAGGTAATTTAATAAAATCCCGATGTCCCCATAATATCATCAATAGGGACAACGGAACGTATTTTAGTACTTTTTTGGTTAGTCCAACAACAGAATCACCAACAGAGCCAAACTCACAGAATTTGTTCCGCCCGTTTGGTTGGTATCAGTGTGCAACGGGTAGGAGCGGTTGGCAGTTGGCAGCACTGGGTGATTCAATTTACCCGCGCTGAAATGCTAATGTGACGACTCCGCCACTCGGATGGCTGGCCCAGTTTTCAGATTGTCAGTTTCACATGTTTTTTATTACACTCGACGTAGTATATTTCATTTATCTAATGGTATAGGCGTTTGACCATTCTACTCAATTTGATATTTACTGTTTTATTAAAAAAGATAGCATCGATTTAAGAGGTATCAAATTGTAAAAATGTTGCATTATGATTGAAATGTCAAAATTGTGATAATCGTTAACACAATTTGAACTGATTATAAGTGTTTCAAATTAAAAATAAAGTTACTGCAAGTCAATCATTTTCGGCTTATTTGTGTCACAATTGTTAATCTGTCAAAACTTAATTCCTTCACTGTTTATAAGTACTTACCTGAGTGACCGAGCTTCGCTTTTTTTGGGTAAACGACGTTTTCTAAAAATGAAATCTTCGATATAAAAAGATTTGAAAAGATCGATTTATCACCCCCAAAACAGCAATGGGGGGGCATACTAAATTCCATGAAAATCATTTGGGGCCGTTTCCGAGATTCAGATTATTTATTAATACCTACACATATTATACAAGAATTGCTCGTTTAAAGGTATAAGATGATCTCTATAGAGGCGAATTATTTCTATATCTATACTTAATATTATAAAGAGGAAAGTTTTGTATTTTTGTATTTTTGTTTGTAACGAATAAACTCAAAAACTACTGGTCCGATTTCAAAAATTCTTTCACCATTAGAATGCTACATTATCCCTAAGTAACATAGGCTATATTTTATGTAGGTACATCGCGAGCGGAAGCTAGTAAATAATAAAGAAAGAGAAAAAAGACTTCACCACTAGTAATTAGCCCCGGGTTTCCTTGGTCCTAAATGTCTTAATTCTGTCGTATCTTCATATCTCAGTCGTTTGCGCTAGTTACTCTGTAACAGTAACCTCCATAACGGTAAAGTTCGTATCGTGCTACGTGAAGCTTAAACTATTTAATCAGCGGCTAATTACCTAGGAGTTGGACTTCCTTCACTTGGCATCAGTCCAG
Source organism: Cosmorhoe ocellata (assembly GCA_963675405.1). Classification (NCBI taxonomy): domain Eukaryota; kingdom Metazoa; phylum Arthropoda; class Insecta; order Lepidoptera; family Geometridae; genus Cosmorhoe; species Cosmorhoe ocellata. Next base: position 10,005,784 of record OY776258.1, on the reverse strand, counting down.
GTCGATGGCCCTTAGGTTCTTGTACGCGATGTGCGGAGACATGCCGCTCGAATTTCGTAGAAACTAAAAAACTAACGAAATGCATGTACATGACGACTGCATTCTATATCATAGAGGATTTGCTTATTGGACGTCTTGCTACTTAGACGTATCTGTCTACGAGTATCTATTAATATAATAAAATCGTTTATCTGTGCGTTTGTGCACGCTTATTTCCGCAACGGCTATACCAAATCGAATGCCGTTTTCACTAATATAATAAGCTTGGAATAAAACTTAGGCTTTTTTTAATTGAAATCGGTTTAATAAAAATAATAAGAATATGAAATATTTGATGAAAAACTTTAGGTATCCATCCGTACAGCACCAGTCAAAGAATATTAAAAAGTAATATGACGTACGTAGTCGCGGGTATTAGCTAGTCGTTCATAAGTTTCTAATAATTCTGACAGACAAACGTACGAGATAAATGCATAAGGCTTTGACACATGAAACATAATCAAGCTTAAAAGTTCCGGTCGTGTGAAAGCCCCTGAAACTAGGTCAAAGCGATGAGGCTTGATTGATACGTGCCTTTACACGAGGCAGCTGCGGCACGGCTACCTAATTTAGCTATAACGTATACACGATTATCTACCACGTCACTAATAAACACTATCAACACGCCATTGTAAATCCTAAACTCAGCGTATAACGGCTCAATTTTGTTTATTAAGTTCCACAGGTTATCAACTCGCAACCATACGATAATAGATCTTAAATAAGCCTGATAAAATTCAATTTACATTGGATTTGGATACTTAATTAAGTATAGCTCGTAAACGTACGATAATAGATCTTGATAAAGCCTGATACAATTGAATTTAGATTGTACTTAATTTTGTAGCGAGATGAGGTACTTTAAACTATTGGTTGGCTCGGATGCACCTAAGGCTTATCATAGTTGTGGTTTCGTTGGCATGCGTGGTGTTGTGGTGACAAATACAGCACGCCGCAACAACTGAAATGTCGTATACATTAATTTTACTACACATTTTCGGTGTAGTGGTAGCACCTCAGTAGCGAGCGCTGGTGGTGTAATGGTAGCACCCCTGCCTCACGATCCGAAGGTCGTGGGTTCAAAACTGGTCGTACAACAACGAGTTTTTCCATTCGAAAAATTTATGTGTGCAATGCCAGTGCTCTTAAACGGTGAAGGAAAACATCGTGAGGAAACCGGCTTACCCTAGAACCAAAAATTCGGAGGTATGTGTCATAGGTTAGTATTCTAATAAGCGGCGATCTAAGTAACTGAAAATCTGAGAAGATATCTACCGAGTCTGGGGATTACAGTCGTGATCATATATATTTTTTTTATTTTCGGTGTTTCGAGTTTTGGCATATATGATATAGACCACTTTATTCGTTACCGTCAAGATAATGTCAATGTAACCTTGAAATGTTATCTGAAAATTGCTTCCCAATTGCTTCTATTTGCTTCCATCAATAAGAGATTTGTTTGCTCTATATTTTCAACCCATATCTACATCATCTTCCTGCCCTTTCCCACGTTATGTGGGGTCGGCACAACATTTCAACCCATATATATGTATATCCTCAAAAAGTAAATAAATTAGTAAAACACGAGTCTTAAACAATAAAAATACTATAGAATTTTTATTTAAACATTAGGAACCTCTCAGAGGTTATCAACAAAACTCGTAAAAAACTTGAAATAAACATGTCATGATCAATTTGTATTGACTTTGTTTCAGACTTGTTTTGTTGCTTTGTTTTAACATTTTCAGCAAGTTTTGTATAAAACTCTTTTCCTGTTTTAGGTGTAAACATTTTGGTACAACATGTGGAAAATACGTGATGTTGTATTCACCGTTTTCAAATTTTATTCATAAGAACATCAACTGAAAACAAAGTCGATACTGTTTAAAATATGTAGTGTGTAAGGTAAAACATCTCAATGATTAAAACACGCTAAACATTTAAACTAATAGGTATTATGAAGAGAAAAGATTTGTAATATTGTTTGTTAATAAACTCGGAAACTATTTAACCGATTTCAAAAATTCTTTAACTTAAGGAAAGCTAAATTATCATCAATTAACATAGGTTATACCTATTATACGACCTCTGTGGCGCAGCGGGCAAGAGTCCGCCTGCGACGCAAGAGGTTGCGGGTTCGATTCCCGCCTCGGAACAAATTTGTGTACGATCTGCAGAAATTTGTTCCGTTGGTCTGGGTATGTATGTATAATAAAAAAATTATCTATCTATGTACCTATATCATGTATTAAATATATCAGTTATCTAGTACCCATAACACAAGCTTTGAGTAGCTTACTTTGGGGCTAGATGATGCTGTGTGGATTGTCCGGCATTATTTATATTTATTTATTTATTTATTTATATTTTCAAAAATATAGAGTTACTTATCAAAAAGAAGCCTGTAGAACAGTGATCTGTAATAGTTACTAAATTGTAAAAGTCGTTGTGATGTCCGCCGCGAATACTATTGATGATAATATAAAATAATGTACCCGTGCAAAGCTGGGACGGGTCGCTAGTATTTTAATATAAAAAGGATGGGTTAGTAATTGTAAAAATTCCGAGTTTCAACGGGACTTTTTGATCCAGATATTTTATCTTAGTGGCCAGGATTACATACCTAATTGGTTTCTACTGACGTCTTTGAAGACGTCGAAAGGAAATCAAGGAAAAAAGGTTTAATCATATTGGTTCGGAGCGCTTTCGTTGATGGAAGAGCTCTGTTATTTAAATGTAAAGCACTGTTGGTGTAGTGGTAAAGGCCTCACCTTCTAATTTTAAGGTTGTGAGTTCGAATCTTACATTCTTATATTATTTTTGTTCGAAAAATTCATGCTGAAAAATCACACTGAAACGCTTGAAAGTATCTGGATGAAATTTGACACACAGATAGATTTATAGTCTGTAATAGCACATAGGCTACTTTTGATTCCGGAAAAATGTACGGTTACCGTGGGATAGATTTGTTTATGTTTTTAAATGTACCACGCTGGCCTTGGGCGGAAGCTAGTACTGTACATATAAAACAAAATGCCAAAAAGCCATGTTTTATTTGTAAACTTTCAAACAAGCGATGCATCTTCGCAGTTTTCCGGTTCAACGTATAGCTTACACAACCTCAATTTACCCTCAGCGAGGCGTACTCCCAATTCCGGAGCTCTCCTGTGCCAATTTACGATTTTTACCGATAATTTACGATCTCCCTCCCTTTTAAACATTCAAATTGGTGTTGGCCATGCTGAATGGAAGAGAATTGCTTCGCGATACGACTGAAGTAGGTTAGGAGTTCTCGAAATAATGCTTTGGTGTAAGAGAGACGGCAGAAACAAATATGAACACGAGTGTAATCCACAGTTTGGCAGACATTTCTACAGATCTCTAGTTACTAAGAATAAAGATAAAGACAAAGATTTGAAAAAACATGTATACAAAAGAGGTAACAAGTAATAATGGAGAAACAATATGCTTGACCGTTTACAGTATGCAAATTCTACTAAGTTTATAAGCGCAAAAGTTTGTAAGAATGTGTGGATATATGGATGTTTGGATGTATGTTTGTTACTTGTCTGGATGAAATTTGACACAGATAATAGATTATAGTCTGGAATAGCACATAGGCTACTCTTTATCCCGGAAAATGTATGTTTCCCGTGGGATAGATTTGTTTTTGCTTTTCAAGGTACCACGCGGGCAAAGCCGTGTGTGGAAGCTAGTGTTATGATATATGGATGGTAGATACATTCCATCTTAAGAATCAAAGGGACAATAGAAATACATTTTAATTTATTTTATTGAGTTACGCTATCCCAATTAACAGGTAGGTACCTACCTACACCATCAATGGGGACAATAGGAATAAACTTTAATTAATTTTTATTAAGTTCCGTTATCCCCATTGAATGGGGACACCTTCAATGGGGACAACAGGAATACATCACAAGTAACATGTTATTTATAGGTATCATTTGTGTAGAAAATCGTCTGCCGTCTTTTGAAAATCACGAAAATCAATCATTGCCCCATTTTTACTCTCGGGTCTCGATATATTCCTCTCTCTGTTATGTAACGGTGCCGTTGTTTTAGAAATCTCTTACGTTACTTCCTCCAAAGTGAGTAAATTGGTATATCTATCTACAAAGTTGAAATATTCCAGGAGTTCCGTATATTTCAAATGTGTTGGAGTGTTTCCGTTGTATTGAAAGTTTCATAGCGATTCGGTAATTTTGACAATTTCTCTATTTTATATGAAGACTAAGTGAAACACTGACTTTGTACATTTGTTTTTACCTGACTGCGAAGGAGGGTAATGTTTTTAGGATGTGAGTTCTTTTAGCTGTCACTATGGCCCAATGGCATCCCAAACGGCTGGACAGATTTTGTCAAATGAGATGTCGTTGTTCTGGATCACAAGAGTGACATAGACGAAATGTCAAAAAAAACAAATATAAATCTATATATATAAAAATGAATTGCTGTTCGTTAGTCTCGCTAAAATTCGAGAACGGCTAAACGGATTTATCTTATCTTGGTCTTGAAATGTTCGTGGAGGTCTAGGGAAGGTTTAAAAGGTAAGAAAAATTCGAATAACTGCCGGGAAATCCCTAAAAATAGCCCTTTTCTATTTCCCATACAAACGTTTTCTACACAGAACAAACATCTGCGTTCATCGCATAAATGTTAGTCCTAAGTGGGGATCGAACCCTCAACCTACAGCGCAGAAGGCAGTGCTAATACCAACTGAGCTGTGAGTCAGTATTGATTGAGCACAGATTATACTCGTACGAATACGAGTATTAGATAGCCAAGTCTTTGATTTGAACAATGCAGTATTGGATTATTTATGAAAGCTTATTGATGTTCCATTGTCGGCCATTACTGGTCGGGAAGAAAACCTACTATCCATTGATATATTAAAATTACTAGTTGGACTTCCCCTAACATCGTTCGCGTAATTTAATTTTATGCACACAAACTTTCGAGAATTGAAAACTATTTGAACTTGACTTATGGCGCCTTCTTCTTCTTCTTCTTTATTTATGTTATACATCTTCTTCTTCTTCTTCTTTGTTTATAGAATCTGTCTATTTTGTGGTCAATTTTGCCAGTGTCAAGTGTATTTTTAAGTGTTGTCAACGTTATAGTGTCATAGTCAAGTTGTCTAGTCAATTTTTAACAAATAACGGCTGTTTTGTTTATGAATCTTGGAATATTTTCTGAGGGATTTAGAAAGAAACTGAAACTGTTATTTACATAGCTCACACCTGTGTCATAAACTCGGGCTTTATTGGAAAAATATACACCATAAAACTCAAAATAACACGAGAAAAAATACAAACACTAGAACGATAAGTTCTAAGTCGAAAAAAACATCAAAAAACATCATAAAAAAACCGGCTTCCTAGAAATTGAACAAATCCTATTATTCATAAACCCAGAACCGGTGGATATAATAAGGTTCAATTTTATGTTATCTGTGATTGATATTGGCTCTGTTGCGCTCTCGTTCAATCGATTGGTGGATTTGATTCCACATTTTTTTCTTGTACCACTGTAATCCATCAATGGATTTCATTCTACATTTTGTTCCACTATTATCCCTCAATGGATTTGATTCCACATTTTGTTCCACTTTAATGCATCAGCGGATTTCATTCCACTTCCATACGGAAGAAAGAATTTTATTCAATACTTACTAGCGACCAGTGCGCAACTTTGCGGGTAAAGTGATATATCCCATCAAAAACATAAATGTGAAATGAGAGCCAAGTTCAATAAGTATGTTTTAGTCGTTGACTTCAGCGACCAAAGAAGTGAGATCTAAACGGGTGCCAAGTACAATGGTCAGTCCTGAAACTTATTTATATCAATATGAAATATTTTTAACAACTTTAAAATATCTTTTCCCTTTTGTAACATTTCTCATTGATGCTTCGCTCCTATTGGTCACAGCGTTATGTTATAAAGCCTATAGCCTTCCTCGATAAAATAAAATGAACTATCCAACACAAAAATATTTATTCAATTAAAACCAGAGCGCGTTAAACCAAACAAACTCTTCCACTTTATAATATTACTATAGATTGTAGAGAGCACTGGGGCCTTACCGCGAAGTCTTCCAGAACGATTCCGTAACGATTCCATTATAGAAACGTCACTACTTCCATACAATTTTCATAGGTCATGGTACGAAATATCAATGTAATACTAATTCGGTAATGTATTATAAATTCGTGGTAAGGCCCCTGGTCGTCATTTCTCATTTAAATTTGATAAATATTTTTTTTTATAATAAGCATTGAATAATAAAGGAAAATAATATTTTGGCCCCGTATTAAAGTCGCCATAACATGGACTGTGTAAAAGATGACATGGGTTAGAAAGGAGTGAGTAATGAGATGACGAATGACAGAGGGAAATGGACGAAGATCACATGTTGTGCCGACCCCACATAACGTGGGAAAATGGCAGGAAGAAGAAGATTAAAGTAGCCATAACAAGTGAGTAGGTATTATTTTGTAGGTAAACATCTCGAAGCATCGTTAGAAAACATCGTGAGAAAACCGGATACCCTAGAACCAAAAATTCGAATAGGTTAGTGTTCTTATAAGCGGCGATGGGCTTGCAACCTGTCACGTACGGAATACTAACTACTGTGCAAAATGTGGGCATGTACCAAATGTCGTATTTGGACGTGCCTCTGACTACCCTCTTTAGAAATTCTCAAAGATATAAGTAACTAAAAATCTGAGGAGATACCTACCGAGCCCGGGGATTACAGTCGTGATCATAATATTTATTTTTATTTATTTTTGTAGGTAGATTTTATCTCATTTATTATAACTACTAGCTGTCCCGCTCGCGACTTTGTTCACTTAAAGTATCTAAACTGAGTTTTAAACAAATCACACTCATAAAAAAATTCCATACATAACTTTGGCCCTCCTTTTACCCTTTTTAGAAGGTTATTTTGGAATATCCAGAAATACGTGTCCATTAATTTTGCATTTACAGTACACAAACAAAGTTTCACACCAATCGCACCACCCGTTAAAAAGTTCCCATACAAACATTGACCCCACATTTGACCCTTTTTTGAAGATTATATTGAAAAATCCTGAAACACGTGTCCATTTATTTTGCATTTACAGTGCACAAACAAAGTTTCATGAAAATCGCTCCACGCGTTAAAAAGTTTCATACTAACGTTTTCATCCTTTTTCACCCCCTTAGAGGTGGAATTTCCAAAAATCCCGCCTTAGTGGGTGGTTTTGTTATAAAAGGAAACCACCTTCCAAATTTCAGTTTTCTAGCTTCAGCGGTTTCGGCTCGGCGATGATCAATCAGTCAGTCAGGTCAAGCTCTTATATAGATATAGATGACAAATAACATAAGGAAAATCTTTTAGGAAGACCTCGGCGTACGTACCTCGATCAAATTGGGGACGTTTTAGAGAAAGGCCAGGTCCAGAGTACCCTAAACCGACGCGCATGTATGAAGAATGTAATGAGAGTGAATGAAGCAAAAGAAGTATGTCAGGATCGTAGCAAGTGGAGATCCGTGATCTCTGCCTACCCCGTCGGGAAACAGGCGTGATTTTATGTATGTATGTATGTAAAATCTTTTAGTTGTGGGAATATTGTGGACAAAAGGAATATGACTTAGTATTTCGTTTCAAAATATTAAATCGTATCATAAGCTGCTGCGAAGAAACTAGACACACAAGGATTTAATTACGGTTCCTGGGATAATAGCAGTCGTCATTTAGCGGTGAACTCATCAAGATTTTCTTAAAGTACCCACTTAAAAAGTAATCTAACGCGTACGAAGTCGCGGGTAACAGCTAGTTCAAAATACGCGTCCATCCATACCATATTCTTACCATAAATATTATAAATGCGAAAGTGACTCAGTCTGTCTGTCTGTTACGCTTTCACGCTTTAACCGTTGAACCGATTTTGGTGAAATTTGGTACGTACAAAGATAGACTGGAGCTTGAAAAAGGACATAGACTACATTTTATGTAGGTACCTTGTGGGCGAAACCACGGGCAGAAGCTACTATTCAATGAAATAAAGATCATTTTAAATTGTCAATCAAGGTGTCTTGCTATGCTAATTATTAAAGCACGAAAAGACGCTCGTCATATTACGGTCGCCGTTTAATAGAATAATGTTAACATCGTCTCAGCTCTGTGCAATTTATATGTTTTGATATTAATACAACATGCAGACACTAAAATATTAAGCTAGGTCTTAAGAATAATAGTAACTAATCTGTAAGTCACTTATTAATAGACGGTACGGATAAATAAGTCTTGATACATGGGATTTCGTATCTTATTTCATCTAAATAAATATTTTTGGATGAATCTGATAAAAAAAAACGATTTTCCTCCTTGCTAATTAAACAAGGGTCGTATTTAAGACTTTTTTAGTTACTTCCACGAAATACTATTACAGAATTACCGCCAATTACCGAATATTATTATTTACTCTATCACATAACCTACATGTACCTACCTGTATGTTGTCTGTGGTATCATTCAGGATTTCAATTTACGCAATGCAATGTGGTCAGGCAACATTCCCCGGTGAACACGTATTTATGTTAGGTATACATCTCTGGCTTACTTTGTTTTACTACCGGTAAACTAACGTTGTTAGGTCCAATTTCACCAAACTTTTGTTAACAAAGCGTTACTTGATCAAGCATCAAAATTAACAAGAATCACACGCGAGTTAGATACTTTTTTGGGCGTTTTTCAAAATTGGTTCAATTTTACGGAAAAAAATATCCTTTGTCAGGAGTCAGTACATGGTGGAACACAAAACAACTTGAACAGGCGATTAAAAGGCTAAGAAGCTGTTAGTTTAATTAACAGCGCATGATGAAGCCCAATTAACAAGCAGGTGTGGTGTGCCTCAGGGATCAATTCTGGGACCTGTTTTCTTTATCATATTTCTAAATGATTTAATTGAATTTATCAACATGGCTGTACCGGGTATCCGTCTCATTGTGTACGCTGACAACACCAATGCCATTATTTCCTCTAAGAATATTGATGATCTTAACAGTAAAATTATCTTAGCACTGGAAAAATTCAATGCTTGGTTTAGCGTTAATAGTTTAATTTTGAATTCCGAAAAGACTAATGCAATTCTTTTTAAATCGACAACTCGTAATGATCAACACCTTGACGTTACATATCTGGGACATAAAATAAATTTCGCGGACTATGTTAAATTCTTGGGCATTCATGTCGATCAATTCTTAAACTGGAAGGATGAGCTCAGCTATAGAAAGCTCAATTAGTTCTGCTTGCTACGCTCTTAGAAGTCTGAGGGAAGAAGTAAGTATAAAGCAGTTAAAGCTAGTTTATCACGCATTGGTTGAAGCAAAAATTAGATACAGCGTTAGATTTTGGGGAAACAGTTACAAATATAATATGGAGAAGGCTTTTATTCTACAAAAAAGAGCAGTTCGGACTATATTTAGAAGTCCTCCGTGGGAATCGTGCAGAGAACTATTTGCGAGGCTAAATGTTTTGACGATTCCTAGCCTTTACATATTGTTAATTTTGACGGATATCTTTAAAAATAGACATAAATACGAAAGTGATGAACAGATGCATGAACGGCTGAACGCCAGGAGAAAAGATCTTCATTTACCTTTTCGCCCTAGTTTAAATATTGCTCAGCATAGTAGCAGGTACCAAGCGGTCAAGCTTTTTAACTGCCTGCCCATACATTTGAAAGAGACAAGGAATCTAATTCTAATTAAATTTCTAATCTAAATTGGACTTAAGGAGAATTTTGCTGAAAGAATGTTTCTACACAATTGAGGATTTTCTGACCCATAGATTTTAAATGATCATCATTATTGTTCTAATTTGCCTTGTTTTTTTTTCCATATTAATTTGACTTGCGTTATTGTAATTAATATAGTAAAATCCCATTCTGTCTGACACATGTATTTCCTATTTTAAGTATTTAATTTTATTTTTTATTGTTAATTTGAATTATTATATAAGATCAAACGAACTTCTTGAAGTGAAGTTCGATCATTATTATATGAGTATTTTCATTCGAAGATACAATTTACTTAGGTAGTGCCTTTAGCCTACACGAGGAATATTCGCACTTTTAGAGAATCGATTTATTTTGAATCGATGCTTTTTTATCTTTTTTCACTCGCCGGCACTGTCAGTCCGGTCGGTATTTACTCATTCTGTTTAGAGACACTTATGTTGTTTTCTACGTAGGGATGGGGTGGGTGGGAACCTTGTATCTTCGAATGAAAATACTCATATAATAATGATCGAACTTCACTTCAAGAAGTTCGTTTGATCTTATATTATATTTCATATTTTCATTCTTCAGATACAATTTACTTAGGTAGATGTTTAGAGATTTATGTAAGGTATAAGGTTAAATGTATTTTATAGTAAAAACATTTAATGAATCAGTAGAAAACATTTATTTGAAAACTAAAAGAAAAACATTCTTATTATAACCTTCATTTAAAATCAAAAATTAGTTTAACATAATTTCTAAGAACTAATCTCGCAAACAGCGCGGGCATAAGAGCCCTCGTCTGCTACTGGACGATTATAGAATCTGGCGAATGTCGAGGATGAGCTGGACCACCCAGCTGTTCTTCGAATAGTGTCAATGCAGACTCCAGCGGAAGCCGCCGCCGAGGTGGAGGCGTGACGTGTGCTGTGCGCACTGAAAACTGAAACGTCTACACCGCTCTCCGCTAGAGTCTGTTTGATCCACCTGCTAATAGTTTGTGATGATGCCGGTTTATGAGGCTTTTTCAGAGTAATCAAAAGGCTATTAGTTCCTTCAGACCGCAATCCTGATGTTGCTGCGAGATAGTCATCGAGAGCTTTTGCTGGGCATATGCTTGGGTTGTGCACGAAATACGGTAGAAATAATACTGGTTGCTCTCGATTTGGCCCTGAAGTTTTTATAAGCTCGGATATTAAAATCTTTATTCCTGAAGGGGTTCTTGAAATATTGTAAATGTTTATTAACGATAAGGTTTGTACACGATGAGAAGTACACAACGCTAACAGAATTGTTAGTTTTTTAGTGATATTTGTTATGCTCAGACTGTTGTTGGGATACCATCCAGATACATGATCTAGAACAGTTTTGGGGTCCCACGTGGTGGTATATTTTGGACAGGGTGGCTTGTGTCTATAGATACCTTTCAATAAACGTTTAATTCGCTCGTCTGATCCTACGTTATTCCCAAGGAGTAATGATAGGGCAGAACGATGACTATTAATAGTTCCATAATATGATCCTTTATTAAAAAGATTGACTAAAAAGGATATTACTGATGATATGGGAGCTTCAAAGGTATTTATATTTTGGTCCTGACAAAATTCCCACCAAAGCTTATATGTAACTGAATATTGTTTCATGGTACTATCTGAAATGGATGCTAGCATCAAATCTAAGGCATCTATCGGGGTTTTTAGTCTTGTAAATGCAGCCCTGAGAGCGTCGCGGCCCCCAGTGTAAGGCTGGCATGAAGTCGGTGTCGTAATCTGCAACGAGAACGTAATAGGTCCCGGTTAGGTTTAAAGATAATCATTTCTGAGATAAGCATTCGTTTAAGAAGTGGGAACCAAGGTTGACCGGGCCAGAATGGGAAGACTAAAATACCCGTAGCTTTTTCTTCAATGATTTTTCGTAAGCATTTGAGAATCAGAGTAAATGGTGGAAATGCATAGAAAAATGTTGAGTTCCAAGTAACGGTAAAAGCGTCAACTGACTTTGCATCGGGGTCAGGTTTCCATGATATATAATCGATGCATTTGGTGTTGGTACGAGAAGCAAAAAGATCGATTTTTGGTTGACCTAAAGTCTGAACTATCTTATGGTATGCCCAATCCGATAGTTCCCAATCTGTGTCTAAGCTTATTTTTCGCGACTCTTCATCAGCTTCGGTATTGTCATGTGTGTTGATGTAAGATGCAAAGATGAAAATATTTCGCTCCTCGCACCAACGCCAAATTAATTTCGTTAAATCATGTAAATGCGGAAACCTGATTCCCCCCATCCGATTTATATAACACAACGCTGTTGTATTATCTACCCGAATTAGGATCGAGCAATTTGACTGTAAGTTGGCAAAGCTTTTAAGCCCTAAGAAAACTGCTAATAATTCTAGGTAATTAATGTGGAAAGTCAATTCGTTATCTTTCCATCCGCCATTTGCTCTTTTTCCGTTACATGCAGCGCCCCAACCAGACCTAGAAGCGTCAGTAAAAATTTCTAAAGCAAATTTTTTATCTGGTCTTAGAGTATTGTTGATTAACATTATATTTTGTTCCCACCATTGTAGGTCTGGTAAAATAGATTTGGAAAGTTTAATTATAGCTTCAAAGTCGTAATGTTTTTGCAAAGCTAAGTACTTTTGGCGCTCTAAAGTTTTGGTGTATAACCAACCATATCTTACAGCGGGGCATGCTGCAGTTAGTACTCCGATCAAGTGAGATAGTTCTCTGATAGAACATCTAGGGATAAGAGAAAATGTTTTGACTAACTGCAAGATACCTTTACGTTTTTCATCTGGCAGGTCTAAAGTCATGTCAATAGAATTATAAATAAAACCTAGAAAACGGCAAATCTGACGTGGTTTTAGGTTGCTTTTTTCAAAATTAATAACGAAGCCGAGACATTTGAGTAATGATACTGTTGCGTTTATGTTCTCGAGGCATTCGTTGAAGGTATTCCCTATACAAAGTATATCGTCTAAATATATGACTGACATGTGACCTTGTTCTCGTAGATGGTTTATGACCTCTTTCATCAATTTAGTAAAGACCCTAGGGGCAACTGACAATCCGTAGGGTAAAGCAGTAAATTCAAAACATTTTTGATCAAACTCAAAACGTAAGTATTTACGATGTTCTGTTGCTACAGGAACTAAAAGATAAGCCTCTTTTAGGTCAATATTTGCCATGAAACCAGTTTTTGGTAAAAGTCTAGCCGCTGTCCTATGGTCTTCCATTTTAAAATGGGTAGTTTCAATAAATTTATTCAAACTTTTTAGGTTTAGAATAAACCTTTTTGTTCCATTAGGCTTAGGAGCAAGAAACACATTAGAGACAAAATCGCCTTCGGATCTATAACACTCGGTAATAGCCCCAAGGTATAATAATTTTTGTATAGATTTTAACATATCAGAATAGTCGCAACTAGAAATATGCCTACTCGGAGCGGAAATTTGTCTCACGTTCTTGCAGAAAGGTATGTGATACCCTTTTAAAATCCAATTAAGTATTTCGGAATTTTTGGTAATGTGAAGCCAGCATTTATAAAAATACTGTATTCTTCCAGCATGTACCTCTACTGTTGTGGTGGCGCACGCTGCTTGCTCTGCTGGGTCGAAGACTTCGGTTGAGCAGCACTGTGCGTTGGGGCTCTCCGGGTTGTTGGAGCAGTCCTCCTCTGACCTCCTCGCCCCCCCCTGTTTGACGAGAAGCGAGAAGGCCCCCCCCAGTTTCCCTGGGGGCGCGAGCGGTTTGTCGATGGTTGATACGACGTAGATGGCGTCTTGGGATTCGGAGCGGGTTTTTTGATTTGTAATCCGTGTTTCTCGATTACTTTTGTGGCTTTAATTTTTTCAGAAAGCTTACTTCCGAAAAGTGTCTCGTCTCGGTCTACGTCTTGCATGATGTTTAGGAAGGATTTGTCTAATCCTGGTGTAACAAACTTCCGTCTTGCTTCAGTTTCTGTAAAGTGCAGGTCACACAGGAGTCTGCAACTATCGCTAAGAAACTTGATAGCTTGAAGTCTCTCTTGCCCATCATCTAGAAGAAGCTCCAGGCCTTTATTGAGGGCAGCAATACCTTGTCCCAATTGCTGCTGTACGGATTCTACTCTTTTGTCTCGAGTACGGGTTCCTTCTGCCACAGCCGCCGAAATTTCGGGATTTAATTTTGGGGCTTGCAGTAGAGAGCAATTTTCAGGTATTGGATACTCCTTTAGAAGTTTCTCCTTTGCTTCGTTATTCATACCTTTACGGAGAATAGGTAACCATAGACGGGATAGCTTTTCGTGAATATTGGGGCCAAATTTCGGAGTTTCTTCAGTAGTTTCGCCTAAAGCGGTGAGAATTTCTGGATCTAACTCCGGCACCAAAGCTAGTTCTTGATCGCCATCATTATTAGCTTCCTCATTATTTTGAACACAGTGGTCATTATTCGTATTTAACGAATCGATGGTTACAGGGCGTTCGTTTTCTAGAAAGAAAAAATAATGAACGTTATTTGAGGGTAGATCGAAATTTTCTTCGAAAAACATGTTTTTATGTGTAATTCACATGTCTACACATTATGGTACCTGATTAAGTTAGTCGATATGATTTTTATTAGCCTTCGTGAGGATACACGATCCACCTCCCGGCATCATATCTTATTTTTCTCGATTAGATTTAGTGAACTGAAGACTTAGCAGTCTTTCAGACAGTTTTAAAAAATACCTTCGTGTTAACACTCGGTTAACCTCTAGGCATAGAATACCTTCGTGATGACACACGGTCAACCTCTAGGTTATTATTTAAATCGAGAATACATGTACAGGTACACTTATTATTTATTTTACTAACCTGAAGAGGAGTCCTCAGACGACGAATAAATAATTCTTTTATATTTCTGTTCACGCTCCATTTTTCTAATTTTTTCTTTGTACCGATTAATTTTTTCTTCATTTTTCCTCTTCGGCATTACGGTAAACACAATTAATTACACTTTCACAACTGGTGTTAGGTTACGTAAGGTTGAAAATGATAAGGCACGTGCGAACGCTGCCTCGCGCAAGAAAGGAATGAGTAAATACCGACCGGACTGACAGTGCCGGCGAGTGAAAAAAGATAAAAAAGCATCGATTCAAAATAAATCGATTCTCTAAAAGTGCGAATATTCCTCGTGTAGGCTAAAGGCACTACCTAAGTAAATTGTATCTGAAGAATGAAAATATGAAATATAATTTAAGTAGTTTTATGTAGATATATAATGCAATTTCAGACACAATTGTAAATTGTTATTGAATAAATGAAATATGAAATATATGAAATAATTTATGTTTGGACGTGGCCCTGACTAACCTCCCTTTTAGATATTCTAAGTTATCTAAGACCCCAGTACAACTAAACATACATGGTTTTATATATTTCAGACTAATCCATAGCTTCGCCAGCGTGGTACCTTGTTAAATTATGGCCATGTGCTATTCCAGACTTTAATCTATCTCTTTGCGAAATTTCATCTAGATCCTTTCAGCCTTTTCAACGTGAGTAGCAAACATCCAAACATCCACATCCAAACTTTCACATTTATAAGTAGGATAGTACTATAGGATGATTATTTTCAAATAAACTTATGCACCTACACTCAAAATAAGTATGTAATTTCGGGTCTAGAGGTAATAAATTCAACCTCTCAAAAGAGCACACAATTATTTAAACGCAAAAAAAAACTAGAGATGCAGGAAATTACGCCCAACATTTTTCAAAAATCAGTAATCTCGTCATCATTATCTTCCTGTCCTTTTTCCACGTTATGAGGTCGGCACAACATTGTGATCTTCCATCTCCTTCTGTCACCCGTCATCTCAGTACCTACTCACTTCTTTCTTACTCATTATCATCTTCACATATTCCATCCATATTTTCTTTGGCTTACCTCTATCCCTGTATCCATCCACATTCATACATCACTCTTCTTTAAAATATCAGTGATTTAAACTTAGATATTTACCACACGCTTCAATATTCCAAAGACAATTTGCGTAATCACCGAGCGCTGTCCGTCACGTCAAAGTGACTTTGACATACTTGACATCTGTCACTGTCCTCCAATTGCCGTAATAGCAAAATGGCGGGAAGTAATTGAATACCGCCATATTTAATGATTAGTTTAATTAAGCTGAGATTATAGAAATTAATTAGATGTTAGAGTATGGTTGATTTATATGTCATTGCATTGTTCAGCATATCAATCATTTTTGTATCATTAATTACCAAAAGCTCTTCACGCAATGTCAAAGTAATATTATCTTTGATATCTTTTCGTACTTGGGTTATGTTGGAATTGGCACATAGATTCACCTAGCATGTGAGACGTTTCAAAGTGATCTTTGTGATTTTACTGAATAAATGGTTTTCAATTTCAATTTCAAAATTTCAATTTTATGCCATGATAATAATTTTTTTTTTTTATTGAAAAAGTGTTACTTAGTAAAACTTTCAACATTGACGTTTCTGAAACATAATGGTTTATTAGAGCTTGTGGTAAGGCCTCTGCTCTATTGTACGGACGTCTATTGCGCGTTGCTGAAGCTTGCGTTGTATGTAGCTTGCTAATTACTAGGATTGGGGAAAGAATATCTTCAAATGGAATACGAATTAACATTCTTAAGTATTTTATAGTTAATTAGGAGACATTATTAGCTACGTGCCTTTTTCGTGCATGGAATATAATAACGATTCGCCCATTTAATATCGGTGTGAGAGCGATTCTACTCAATTTGATGTTTTACCGTTATTTTAAAAACATTTTTCACCTTGATTTTAGAGCTCGTCTTTCAAGCTGATAGCATGAAGATGGAGCAATAAAAGATTGGTTGATAGTTATTTCACGAAGGGTACATTTAAAATTAACTAATATTTTACGAGATGACCAAAATGTTTGCAAATTGTTGCATATAATGAGGAAAGTGAGAACAATGAAGAAACCGTTGAGAAGAATGTCCAGTGGTGAAATTCTAGCTTCCGTTCCCAGTCGCCAGTTCGAATCCCAGTCGCAGCTAAAAAAACATTCTCTACACGAAACGTGAAAGAATAAAAAAAGAAAGAAAGAATGAAACGTGAAAGAATAAACGCATAAACATTACCTGTTTTACGAGTGTACCCGAATGTACAGTCGGCTAAATGAGGTACAGTGTCTAAGTATTTACCGCTTTTAGGTCAACATAGAAATAAAGTCGTATGCAAGGACTCAACGCAATTGCGGTACTGTCAGCATAATAAATTAGACTCTATTTCTGGGGCTAAACAAACCGGGGGCTATGAATACTAAAACTAATATTCAGATGTCATTTGAATACTTTTTTCTTCTTCTTCAATTATGGCATCTGTCTCATAGAGAACAATTTTGCCAGAGTCAAGTGTATTTATTATTTAAGTTTTGTCAACGTCACAGAGTCATAGTCAAGTTGTCAAGTCAATTTTAAACAAAAGATGGCTGTTTTGTTCAAAATTCTCTCTGGATTTCCAACGATGGAATTTGTAGGGAACTATTCACTGTAATTCACATATTTTACACTCGCGTCAAGAACCCGGGCTTTATTGGCAAAATAACCACCAAAATTACGCAATAAAACTCAAAATAACACGAGAAAAAATATAAAAACCAGAGCGACGTAGTCGTCAGTCAAATGCACTGCAGCAAATCCCGAATACTTTTTTCACCTCTTTAAAGATAAAAAAATTATGCAAATATACACAGATAATATAATAAGACGCTATTCGCCATAATTATCTGTATTATAATTTCATTAAAACTGTATTCTGGTATAAAAATCATTTTACAGCGTGACACAATCTGGTTATTTCGTAATACCTGTTACATAAAAAATAATGGCTATTCCTATGCGTTTATTTTTATCAAGTTCTTTAATATAAATTGAAAGGAAGCTTTGGTTATTTTTGGCGTTTTAACTTTAGAAAAGCTTTTAGATAATGGACAAAGCTTTTTGTACACAGATTTTTTTAGAGAGGTTCATTTTTGTATTAACAAAAAAGCATCGTAGACTTGATTACTTACTTTGTTCCACTTGTTTTGTCTGCCTGCGACCACGTCTGCTACTACGATCAAAAATTACCAAAAAAATGCGTCTTCGTAATGTTTAATGAGGTTTCATAATATGGTCTTGGTATTTTTCTCATATAAATTATATAAAACTCTTTGATTAGAGAAACTGATTGACTAGAGAGCTGATAGTTGGTGGGTTTTTTCGGGTTCTAGGGGTAGACTTATAAAATAATTCTTTAAATCAACTTCCGAGCGGTGCAATCATGGTATCTATAAAATATTAACAATACGCGAATGAAGTCTAGAGTTTTACTAGTGAGTTATACAATTGTTCTGTTGACCGTACAATCGTATTTCTAGTTCCATTAACAACGGTGCTGTGCCTAATTCAATTCCGAGACCTCCTGTCCCACTCCTGGTAGCCTAGTCTCGTCTCGTCTTGTCTCGTGTCGGTTGTCTCTGGTTTAAAAAGCGTGCACTGTATTTCGTTCATTCTTCTACGACTGGTCGCGGAGAACTGGCGTGCTTATTGAGCTTGTACAAGAAAAGTCATGAATAGTTGCTAAACGACTCTTTAAATATACAAGCTCTTCTTTACATGCTATTAATCTAGATGGTAGGTACTTGTGATTTTATGAATTAAAACCTTTATTGATTTAACATTGTATGTGAAGTCATGCTCTCAAACGGTGAAGGGAAACATCAAATACCAAGCCTTATTACGAAATGCAATTTGGCACAGATTTTCAAAGCCACTTTCTAGTGAGCGTTCTTTTGATCCTTAGGTAGGTAATTTAATCGTCTGATCTTAAAACGCGGTTTTCTGTGTATTTTACGCAATAACTTTATTTTTCACGCTCAGTGCTTTGTCAAGCCAAAGGCTAAAAAGTCTGCCCTACGTTTGCACTGGTAATAATAAAACGAGCCCTATTCTAAAAGACAGAGAGCTTAAATTAGATTTATAGTGAAATAGGCTAGATAAATAAATAAAATTCGCCTTTAAACGAATACTTTATTGACTTAAGTTTTGATTGATGTTCTGCTGGGTGTTTCTTTGCCAAAGTTTGCTGAAAATGGCGGCTTTTATAGAGAAATTCGGAAATTGAACTCGAGTCCCTACGCGCTATCGTGGAAATGAAGTTTTAACTTTCGCTTCTTACAATAGGCTAAAAGATGTATTATAAATTATGTATGACTAGTAGAACTTTCCGCGACTTTTGTTCGCGTAATATTTTTTTTAATACAAACTTCAACATTAAACCTAGAGTAGCTTTGGTGTAAGAAACTTTCAAAAAACAGCCGTTAACTTTTAACCAAAATTTGATTTAGCAAAATAATCCAAAAAATACATTGAATTTAAATGAATTTAATTCAATTTGTATTTTTGATCTAACCTAATGGTACTTTATTAAAAATTTGGATTTGAATTCAAACCAGTACGTACTCGTAATATAGTCGTATAAACATTTATATTTGGATTCCCAAAGCTTCTCGTCCAAACAGGAAGGTTTCAATTTATCCGCCGCTGTCTTCACGTCTAGCGAGGCACTCTATCTTGTGGAGTGTCTGCCCGACATTAAGTAGGTATTTCCTTCTTCCATGTTAGGTAATGCTAGAACATTCTGTTACAATCTTCAGTATCACATTATATTCAGTATATTTTGCTTATTTTTTTTTACCTGACCGTACTCAACAGCTTAAACAATTTCATGCTGTCCGAATCGACAGTAACAAAAATGTTATCAAAAGTGTCAATTGGACACTGTGTCCCAGTAAATTTTATCCGAGTCGTCAGCAACCCAAATACTACTCAAAACAAAATAATAGCCACTACTAATTTTCAGTTTTTTTTGCTCAGCATTTTTGCTCTGATTGTTTTAAATTTAATGCCTAACAATGTTTTTTTTTTTAATTTATGTAAAAGAATTTTAATCAATCAGTCAAAAAATACTTTATCTTAGGATGTTTTGGTTTTTATCACCTTTTATGGAAACATCGGTAATACTCGGCCCTTATTTTGTTATGTGTAGTAGAATTTTTCCGATATGATGGAATTTTTTTTCTGTATAAAAATAACATGCGTCTATAAACCGGACATGTTACAAGATATTGACAGCTGCTCTACCCACAGACCATGTTTACTTTTTAGTTTATTTGACAGTGACATTTTCTGACACGATTGAGGTTTATTTCAATTTAAAAATGAGGTGATCTTATTGTATTTATCGTTCAATTGAATCTATATTTTTACAATAGTTATTTTACTGACTGACCGGTTTAACTGCTATTTTTATGTTGCACAGTATCAATATCAAATTTTATTAAGAACCTTAACTTTTGAACGGGCAGGACTCGAACCCGTGTCATTCCTGAGCCGTTCGACGCACTACGAAAATCTGTTATATTATATCTATTCTGTTATATGATAATGTTTATCGACTGTTTAATATGTATATGTAGGTATTTAAATTCAACTCTACAAATTTGGGATAGCTCGTTTTGGGTTGAAACAAGAATGAAAAAATTGCTAGAATTGAGAAAATAATGTCTGTTGAAAAAACTCGGGGTTAATTGAAAAACTCTCAAAATGCGCACAACTCAAATCATCATCATAGGTAAAATAGTCGCGTATTTTATTTTATTTATACAAATAAAAAATAAACTGTAATATAATATTGCTGGTCCGGATCATCATTATACTCGGGAATAAGTAGATAATAATATATCCAATACCATCTTCGAATATGTATGTGCCTATCAGAATTATTTTCAACATTTGTAGCACCCATACCACTAGTATTTGACGTAATCCTTTCAGTAAGACAACTGATATTTTACTGAAACATTTTTGAAGCGCCTCAAAGTTATAAATAGATTTTTTTTTAAAGATTTTTTTTACCCACCGATATCTAATTGAGGTTCACTTTTTTTAACCTTGCTTCATTTGATCTTTAAAATCTTTAAAAAAAATAACAAATTAAGTACTTATAATAAAGAAATAATTATTTAACACCATACCTTTTATTTATTTAAACACAATAAATATAATGAATACAATATTTAATAATTTTATCATTTTGTTTCAAATATTTGAGACCCATTATTCATCAAAACCGTATAATGTTATGTACATAAGTAATTAAACTAAAAATAATAAAAAAAAAACTTCATAATAAGTGGGCTTTAGTTAAGGCCCATAATACTCGTCACACTATTCCTTACGTAAAAGTTACAAAAAAAAGTGACATAGGTCCGTATAGCAACGCGGATCTCCTCGGAATCAGACAGCACGAAGTGAAATACCCAAATGACAAGTAAGTAGAGTGCGGCATGATAATATGGCTGCTCTGAATTATATAACGAAAGCGACAATTTCTAAAAAACATAAATATGTTCAAGTAAATAGCTTATTTCAAAAAAAGGGCTGGGTTAATTTGTTTCAAATTAACTGATTTATATTCATGTGAAATAGAAATTCAAAATACCTTACTGTTCTGGATAAATTAGGGATTTTCTGAATTTTCAGAGGTGTTTTTGACATGATTTTTAACCAAGGTTTTCTAACTAATTCGTGTTTTAGCTCCGGTTGATTTATCACTTATATCCTTGAGTATCGTGTAGTTCAATTTCGATGTAATCTATTAAGCGGTAATAGAATGATTAGGGTTGCAATACTTGCAATATTCAAAATGCTGGGCCTTAAGAATATAATGTGACTTTTGAGTATCGGGCAGTAATTTAATATTAATATATTATCTGTACATTTCTGTAAATAACCTTGTTGTCAGGTAAATAGTTCGATACCACCAAAAACTGATGTTGAGGGTGTAACAGATTGAGAGCTGCTATGAAATTGAGTATCGATATAAAAGTTTGATTAATCGAAGCGAATGAAATTGGAAAATGAATCGCAGGTTCGGCTCAAGAGCGTATGTTTTGATTGATTGTAAATATGTATATTTAGGGGCTTTTACACGGTTATAGTAATGGCCAGCTACTAGACTGCTTGAAACACTTTTATCATCGTGTTAACCATAAAAATTAAAAATTCTCGCCTATAGTCGTAACTAAACTCAATGTTTTTGCACAATAGGTCCAAAATGACGCTATTTTTTTCTTCACATGGCCATTTTTTTGGAATAAGAATATAAACTACTAGCTGTCCCGCCCGCGACTTCGTTCACTTAAAGTAGGTATCTAACTAAACTGAGTTTCAAACAAATCACACTAATAAAAAAATCCCATAATAACTTTGACACCCAATTTTACCCTTTTTAGAGGGCTGTTTTGAAATATCCAGGAATACGTTTCTATTTATTTTGCATTTAAAGTATCCAAACCAAAATTAAGACCAATCGCACCACCCTTTAAAAAGTACTCATAAAAACATTGACCCCACATTTGACCCCTTTTTGAAGTTAACATTGAAAAATCCTGAAACATGTGTCCATTTATTTTGTATTTACAGTAAGTGCACAAAGTTTCAGACTAATCGCACCACCCGTTAAAAAAATCCCATACAAACATTGACCCCTTTTTTAGAGTTATATTGAAAAATTCTGAAACAGGAAACAAAGTTTAAGGCCAATCGCACCACACGTTAAAAAAATTTCATATAAACATTGACCCCCCATTTGACCCCCTTTTTTAAAGTTGTATTGAAAAATCCTAAAACACGAAACAAAGTTTCAGACCAATCGCACCAGGTTAAAAAGATCCCATACAAACATTGACCCCACATTTGACCCCTTTTTCAAGGTTATATCGAAATATCCTGAAACACGTGTCCGTTCAATTTGTATTTGCAGTACACAAACAAAGTTTCAGACCATTCGCACCACCCGTTAAAAAGTTCACATACAAACATTGACCCCACATTTGACCCCTTTTTGAAGGTTATTTTGAAAAATCCTGAAACACGTGTCCATTCATTTTGCATTTACAGTACACAAGCAAAGTTTCAGACCAATCGCACCACCCGTTAGAAAAATTCCATACTAACATTGACCCCCCTTTGACCCCTCTTTGAAGGTTATATTGAAAAATCCTGAAACACGTGTTCATTTATTTTACATTTACAGTACACAAACAAAGTTTCAGGCCAATCGCACCACCCGTTAAAAAGTTCCCATACAAAAATTGACCCCACATTTGACCCCTTTTTGATGGTTATATTGAAAAATCCTGAAACACGTGTCCATTCATTTTGCATTTACAGAGCACAAACAAAGTTTCATGAAAATCACTCCACGCGTTAAAAAGTTTCATACTAACGTTTTCACCCTTTTTCACCCCCTTAGAGGTGGAATTTCCAAAAATCCCGTCTTAGTGGGTGCTTTTGTTATAAAAGAAAACCACCTTCCAAATTTCAGCTTTCTAACTTCAGCGGTTTCGGCTGGGCGATGATAAATCAGTCAGTCAGTCAGTCAGTCAGTCAGTCAGTCAGGTTAAGCTCTTATATAGATATAAAGATTATATTCTACTATTATATAAGAGCGCTGGTGGTGTAGTGGTAGCACCCCTGCCTCACGATCCGAAGGTCGTGGGTTCAAACCTGGTCGTGCACCAATGAGTTTTTCCATTCGAAAAATTCATGTGCGCAATGCCAGTGCTCTTAAACGGTGAAGGAAAACATCGTGAGGAAACCGGCATGCCCTAGAACCAAAAATTCGAAGGTATGTGTCATAGGTTAGTATTCTTATAAGCGGCGATGGGCTTGCAACCTGTCACGTACGGAATACTAACTATTGTGCAAAATGTGGGCATGTACCAAATGTCATGTTTGGACTTGCCTCTGACTACCCTCTTTAGATATCCTCAAAGATCTAAGTAACTAAAGATCTGAGGAGATATCTACCGAGCCTGGGGATTACAGTCGTGATCATATTTTTTTTTTTCTTTTTTTTTTTTTTTTTTTTTTATTATATTCTTATTCCCAAAAAATGTAGGTAATTATGTAATTTATTCCAATATTCTCAGTACATATTTTTTTTTTACAAATATAAGACCTTGGAGATGTTACCGTTGTTGTATGTTGGCTGTCACTCCCTATAAGCCACGAATAAAAATGTTCTATTACGTAAATCGTCTATAACCTGACGCCATCTAAATTGTACTTATTATAATGTAACAGGCCAATAATGATCTCATTATAAAAACAAAAATATCGCTAAAAGCAAGTTCACAACAAGCAACTTCGTATAACAATTGAGTCCTTTAAAAATGCAATTAACTTCCAAACGTAGTGGAAGCACTGCTGATTGACAAAGCTCACAAGTGGCATGCTCGCAGACAGGACTTACCTAACTAAATTACTCGTCCTTCAACTAGAAGTTCACTTACATAGAACTAGTTTCGTGTAAGAGGAACTTTAAATTGTTCATGGTCACTGCGTATTATTTTACTGACTGAATTTCTGTCCGAATTTACATATATCGGGAAAAGAGTTTTCAAATAAAAATTATTCATTCCAGGTACGAAAATGAACGAGAGAAAAAAAACCGATATGCTCACTGGCTCGTCAGCAGTGCATCTGGGCGAAGACACAGATAAATGAACAAAAATGGCAACACCAGCAAAATAATGGAAACCCCAAAACAGAACATCTGCCACCAGTGTCAGAACGCGACAAAAGTATCCTTCCCGCTTCGACCGCCCGACCCCAACGGCACCCTCCGACTCGACAGGAACGATTCCAATTTCAAAACTCTTCTCTATTTAAACGAGACGTTCTTCTCGAACTGTACATTTGAAAATGGAACGTGTAGTGATGTGCATAGTTACAACTTTTGGGCGTTGTCTCTATTAGTGTTCCCCGTTTTGACGTTGTTCGGAAATGTGTTGGTTATAATGAGTGTGGCTAGGGAGAGGAGTTTGCAAACGGCTACAAACTACTTTATCGTGAGTTTGGCGGTCGCAGACTTGCTGGTAGCTGTGGTGGTAATGCCGTTCGGAGTCTACTACTTAGTAAGTTTGCCTCCGTGTCAGTAGTTCTACTAAGAAGTTCAACTGGTAGTACAAACGATACAAACTTGTATCTCTAGTACTACCAGTTTTATTTTGTAACCTTAACAATAGGTGTGAAAGTTAAGTGAGTTGGAATGTGAGACGTAGGTCCTTGAGATATTTCCAACTATTTATAAACGATGACCTGCCTTAAATCATACTTAATGTTATAAATGCCAAAGTTTGGATGTCTGGATGTTTGTTACTCTATCACGCTGACACGGGTTAACTGATCTCTAGACCTTCCAAGTCATGCAGATTGGATTAACGGTTCATAAGTTATGCATAAACAAACATACAACAACAAATCGCCCTATTTGCCACTGAGATTTCGCTCGCTTCCCTCGCACAATCAATAATTTAACAAGGTACCACAAATTCAAAATTCAAATTCAAATTCAAATTCAGTTTATTAAACTCAGAATAACATATAATAACAGATAATAATTATCCAATGCGTTATAGAGGAACAGATAAAATATAACATAATATACTAACATTTCAACATACCTACTAGTAATTATTTAAAATAAACTTAACATAAATAAAAAATCTACTGTTACATATTATTACCACGCGGGGTAGCGGCAAGCGGAAACTATCTAGACCATTATCTAGACTCGAGACAAATTTGTAGAACATGCAAGCATTTGTCCCGCGGGAATTGAACCCACAACCTTTTGTGTCTCAGGCGGGCCTTCGCTCACTGCGCCACAGAGATCGTGAGTGTTTTAAAATAAAACATGACCACGGCTGTAATCCCCAGGCTCGGTAGATATCTCCTCAGATCTGTAGTTACTTAGATCTTTGAGGATATCTAAAGAGGGTACGAGACACGTCCAAACATTATATTTGGCACATGACCACATTTTACACAATTATTAGTATTCCGTACGCGACAGGTTGCAAGCCCATCGCCACTAATAAGAATCTATGACACACAACTTCGAATTTTTGGTTCTAGGGAATCAAACCCGCAACCTTCTGCGCCTCAGGCCATCGCCCACTGCGCCACAGAAGTCGTGAGGGTTTTATAATGTTTAATATTCTGACTACCTAGCTACGTGAAGTAGGTACGACCTCCGAGCGTACCTACTTCAGCTAAGAGCCCATCCCGACGTGAACACATAATTTATGACGTGATATGAATAACGGCAGGAATTCTCGTGGTAATATTGTAACTGACAATGAAGATTAATAATATATTAAATACTAGCTTCCCTTCGTGGCTTTGCTCGCGAGGTAAAATATAGCCTATGTTATAGGGATAACGTAGCATTCTAACGGTGAAAGAATTTTTGAAATCGGACCAGTAGTTTTTTAGTTTATTCATTACATACAAAAATACAAAACTTATATATTAGTATTAAATATATAATATTACTATTAAATACTATTAAATATATATTAAATATATATATATTAATACTAATATTATAACTCTTTATAATATTAGTATTAAATCTAAGTATTAAATATATAAAAGCACCTACTGACTGACTGGCGCACAAATCTACTGTGCGAAGTCAATGACCTAAGGCTCTTTAGTCAACTGAGGCCGCTGTCAACTTATCCCGCGGGATGAGTTGACCTAATGCATTTTTGAATCGGTCAACTCATCCCGCTGTCCAAAAAAAAACAAAAAGGAATGTATTATTTGAAATTTGTGTATCTTTAGGGAAAAAGAAGACACAGCATTACTATTATTACTATTTATTGGTTATACTGATACCAGCTTCCGCCCACGGCTTCGCCCGCGTGGTACCTACCTTGAAAAACAAAAACCAACCTATCCCGAGCGAACCGTAAATAATATTACTAAAGAAGTTTGATTAATGCTTACGTACTGCATGCAACTGTCAGTAAACTTTGCACAATCCCCCATAAATAGTTTACACTTAGTTTACACACATTTAATTGAGATTAAAGAGATTTAAGAGCGCTGGTGGTGTAGTGGTAGCACCCCTGCCTCACGATCCGTTGGTCGTGGGTTCAAACCTGGTCGTGCACCAATGAGTTTTTTCATTCGAAAAATTTATGTGCGCAATGCCAGTGCTCTTAAACGGTGAACCAAAAATTCGAAGGTATGTGTCATAGGTTAGTATTCTTATAAGCGGCGATGGGCTTGCAACCTGTCACGTACGGAATACTAACTACTGTGCAAAATGTGGGCATGTACCAAATGTCATGTTTGGACTTGCCTCTGAATACCTCCTTTAGATATCCTCAAAGATCTAAGTAACTAAAGATCTGAGGAGCTACCGAGCCCGGGGATTACAGTCGTGATCATTTTTTTTTTTTTTTTTTAATTGAGATTAAGACGATATTATAACAAAATAGGTATGACAATAAAATCACAATGCTTGATGAAACGGCATGATGTTGCGCGGCAAACTGATTGATGTGATGAATTTGACATTCTACAGAATCTACAAAATGAAAATAAATGTTGTCTATGGCTGCAATAATGTAATATCCATGCTGAAAACAGATAAACAACACAAAAATGCGAGTACCTACTGGATCCTCAAATCTTTAGTTACTTAGATCTTTGAGGATATCTAAAGAGGGTAGGCAAAGGCACGTCCAAACATGACATTTGGTACATGCCCACATTTTGCACAGTAGTCAGTAGGTATTCCTTACGTGACCGATTGCAAGCCCAAAGCCGCTACTAAGAATACTAACCTATGACATACACCTTCGAATTTTTGGCTCTAACGAAAATGATTAAATTATGTATTTTATTGATAATAATGCAGGTAGCTTGGACCTAAACAAACAAATTATAAAACCTTTTTAATTTACAACCTACAAATTAAGTACAAGTACAACCAAACCAACAGAGACCGTTTTCAATCAACCAACAGTATATTGTACAACAATTTCGTAATATTTGGAAATTCGTCTGTTTATGGGATTATTAACAACTTAAGCTTTTATTAGAAACTAGTTGATACCCGCGACTACGTATGCGTTAGATTTCTTTTTAATATTCTGTGACTGGGGCTGTATGGAAAAGCTTTTTCATCAAAAACATCAAATTTATAAATTTTTTATTTGTCAACCGATTTTGATGAAACAAAACCTAAGTTTTAATCCAAGCTTAATTCAATACATTAGTGAAAACTGCATTCGGCCGTTGTGAAGATTAGTGTGCACAAACGCAAAGATGTACTTTTAAACTTACGCGATCTGAACACATTATTATTAGTATCTACCCGTGACCACGACAGCGTGCAAACCTGTCGAAACGTCGGGAAAATATAAGGTAATTTAAACGCGATAAATACCCGTCTAATACTAATAATAAAACGCAAAGATAAACAATATCAATTTTTTTTTCTGTGCCTACCTATAGGCACAGAAAAAAAAATTGATATTGTTTATCTTATTATACTTATTTTTTTTTTCTTTGTTATTGTTTGTTTTATGTTTTACAATAAAGATATATTGTATTGTATTGTATCAAACTTCACATTATTATATGAAATTCAAGCCCTACTTGAAAGCCTAGTCTATCAATAAATGATTGACTCAAAATTAATCAAAGAACATTTCAGTAATATTGAGCAGCTATTTCTAGAATGTAGATAGAATGCTTTGTCCACTGAAATAGGAATTTAAAGGGACCCTTGAATCGTCAGTCGGTGTCTATAGGGCTGCGCCACCAAAGCGACCAGGAAGCTATACAAATATTGCTGTCGCGTATATTTTAGATCTATAGGGCATACCTACATAGGGCTTAGTTCTAGCGGAGGCGGCCGTCAAAAGTATACGAAACACGTTGCAAAAATGATATTTGAAGTTAAAATTCTTTACACACGCTTGACTTGGGGAGTAAGCTGGTGAATACGTAACGAAAGCGTTACGAAAAGTGTAATGTGGCGAACGGAAGTTGAGAGGGAAATGTAAATTGGTGAATATAGAAAGAGAGAGTTATGTTTCGTATATTATTGTAGGGGCAAGAGAGAGAGGTGCGAGCACATTTTTCTTTCTCTCTTTCTCCCATAGCCAGCTACGTTTCGTATATCTAAGACATAGTGCAGGCCGACATACATTTATATGGAGCTAAAGAAGTTTTACTTCAGTCGTGTGGTCTAAATCGCATTTTTTTTTATGTAGCGTGGCACAATGCGACATCTTGGAACCATATCGTGTCTATATCAATATCGTGTCGTGAAAATTTACGGTGACAATCGTAAAAAACTCACGGTGTCGCGGAAGACGTTCTAGCTACGACTTGATTTCATCATGGCCTAGTCGTGATCATGTTAGTTTGTTTTTTATATACCTGAATGACCGGCCCATATTTTTGAAAAGTACCTGACTAGACTGTCGCGTTTCTCGGAACTCCACCTTTACAGTAAACATAGACTTGTTAAGTCGAAATCACGGTGTTCAAGTATTCGCGGACGAGCGGCCTACGAGTAGGTACATGCCAGCTTTGAGCTCAATTATTTTGAATAGAATAGACATTCTATGCTCAGTCAGAGGTCTCACCGCGAATTCATAATACATTACCGAATACTGTATTATGAATTTGAAATTGAGCTGTGGGCCAATTTACCGCCACTCTTATATTAAATTCAACTCATTTATTAGTTACTTATTATTATTATTAAGAGCCTGTAATGTCCCACTGCTGGGCAAAGGCCCTCTCCTTCCATCTCTCCAATCATCACGGTTTGGGGCTACTGTGGACCAGTCCTTTAAGTATCAGGCATCAATTTCGTCCCTCCACCTCAGTTACTTATAGTTTTATTTAATTACTTTTACTTCGTTTTTATATGCTTAATGTGTGGTGGTAAATAAATGGATTTTCTTTCTTTCTTTCTTTAATAATATTACATTGTTATTTCGTAACTTGACCTATGCAAATTGTATTGAAGTAGTGTTATTTCAACTCAACGGTTTAATTATACAGCAAAAAAACAATTAATTAATTTTAAATGTACCCTTCGTGAAATAACTTATTATCAACCAATCTTTTATTTCTCCATCTTCATGCTATCAGCTTAAAAGACGAGCTCTTAAATTAAGGTTAAAAAAGTGTTTAAAATAACGGTAAAATATCAAATGGAGTAGAATGGTCCAGTTGCTGAGCAGCGTTATACCTTTATACCTCATTTTTCAAAATCTGTCAAGCCATTGAGCTACATCAACAAAGATCAACCCCAAACACATTCCCTTCGTCCACGTTCGTAACTAAGATTTCATAACTGGTTATGTATGAAGAATTACCCTCCTTCTTCTTAATTTAAGAGTTTGACTCTTGTCGGCATAACTGATGAATCTCTCTCCATTTAGTTCTTTCCAGGGCAGCCTCCTCTCTTTCACTTGGCTCATAAAGCTTATCCTTGGTATTCCTCTTCCTCTCTTTCCTTCCACTTTTCCTTCTATAATGTTCTTGATGAAACTGTCATGTCGTATAATATGGCCAATCATTTTTCCTCTTCTGTTCTCCACAACTTGTTATTACCCTCCTTAGTTGGATAAAAATATAAGCCATATGCCAATGTTCTATTCCTAGCCTTTTAACCTTCGGCAGATATAGGCACAGCTATATATTAATATCTTGTGTCAATCCATCAGTCTCTTAATATAATGGCCCTTAAACTAGAGCACCCTTAACGTGATTAAACGTGATCCATTTCGCTAGAGCTATGACATGTTGTTAGTTCCTGAGATAGCGGTGAACTTTGTATAGCGACCGTGCTATCAGTGGTAAGTAATTTATTAGTGAATACAATCGCAGTACCAGATATTCTGTCTCCAAGTAGTATTCTAACAACGGTATTCACAAACAATACTTGCCTCAGTAAACTAGCATTGCTATGCGAAGTAAGGCATTTCTCGATTCTCATTGGCCGATCGCTAATACTTGAGTGGCAATCGGCCAATGAGAATCGAGAAATGCCTTACTTCGCATAGTAATGCTAGTTTACTGAGACAAGTATTGTTTGTGAATACCGGTGTAAGAATACTGCGTCGTAAAAGTACCTAATTACCATAATTGGTTGAAAAAGTAATCACTATGGTGCCAATAGGTACTTTTGCACTCAGAGGAGCAATTGATCTAGTGAAATTGCTGGGAGAATGAGACAAAAAATACTTTATCTCCCTCAGGAGTTGACGCGCGAATGATATAAAGTACTTTTGGTATACAATGTCCGTAAATGCAGGCAAAAGAGCGCTTAAGCTAGTGATATTACTAGGATATGACACAAAAAATACTATATCTCGCTAAATACAGCTAGAAAAGCGCTTGGGCTAGTAAAATTACTGGGATAATGAGACAAAAAATACTATACCTCGCTCGGGAGGCAACGCACTAGTATACTAGATATAATGTACCTTTGGTATACAATGTCCATAAATGCAACTAGAAGAGCGCTTAAGCTGGTAAAATTACTGGGAGAATGAGACAAAAAATACTATACCTCGCTCGGGAGGCAACGTACGAATAATATAAAGTACTTTTAATATACAATGTCCGTAAATGCAGCCAGAAGAGCACTGCTAGTGAAATTACTGGGATACGAGACAAAAATACTATATCTCGCTCGAGAATCAACGTGCGAATGATATAATATACTTTTGGTATACAATGTCCGTAAATGCAGCCAGAAGAGCGCTTAAGATAATAAAATTACTGGGATATGAGACAAAAAATACTATATCTCGCTCGGGAGGCAACGCACTAGTGATTTAATAAATATAGTTTTGGTATACAATGTCCGTAAATGCAGCCACTTGCCAACAGGTCCGCATATTTCTCAACTTGGTCGTACAATATGCGAGTCTTAAGTACTGGCCAGATATCCAAACATTATCTGGGGAGCAATGCCGTCCATTTAAAGTTTAACTGGTTCAGTTGAAGATGACTGATAAAGCAGTTCCGGGAGCTTAGCCTTGATACTCCAGTGATGTAATCAGGGCGTGGGGGGGGGTTGATGTCTATCCCCCTATGCCCCTGTTACGTAAGATTTAGGTTTATTATTTATTTAACTATACTAATATTGTGAAGCTGAAGACTTTTTTTGGTTGATCGCGCTAATTTCAGGAACTACTGGTTTGAAATATAATTGTTGTGTTGTTTAGTCCGTTTGTCGAACAAGGCTATAGGGTATATAACATCACTCTACGACCAATAAGAGCGGAGCATCAATAAAAATAGAAAAAATTCATGGTATCAATACAATGAAATACAACATTTAACATTTAACAAGCTCAATTCTAAACAGATTAAAACCTAAAAAAGAACTAAAAAAGCGGGTAAAATTATTGATAGATATAAATAGTCGATTGAAGCACGATAAGTAATCCTACTAATATTATAAACGTGAAAGTTTGTATGTATGGATGTATGGATATTTGTAACTCTTTCACGCTGAAACGGGTGAACGATGAATGTTGGTGCAGAGATATATTTTAGTCTGAAATAGCAAATAGCCTACTTTTAATCCCGGAAAAATGTACGGTTCTCGTGGTATAGATTTGTTTTTGTTTTTTGTAAGTACCAAGCTGGCGAAGCCGCGGGCGGAAGCTAGTAATACGATAAGTAAACACTAGATCTTGATCTCACATTTCTTTTGTTTTTTTTCATCTTCATGTTTTTATTTTATTTTTTATTCTATTTTTCCACAAGTTCTAGCTCCGTCCCTGGTTGTGTCAGAGATTAACAAGCAGTTACTAGGGAAGTTTGGGCTATTAGGGATCTGTGACTCTTAGTTGAAGGACTGTTATGTTCTTCCACTTGAAGTCATTAACATTGATAGGATCTAATAAATATTATAAGAAATTCGATTCTATTCACGAAGTACGCTTTATTTAACCTAATATAGGGAAAGGTCCTCTATTATTTTTTTTGAGAAAGAATTGAGGACCTTTTTAAAATGAAAAAATATTTTTTTATAGAGAAAAGGTTATCAGTTCTGCACGTATTTTTTTGTTCGTAGCGGCTATACCGATTTTGATGAGGTTTTTGGAAAATTAAGATAATAGGTGGTGGGGTGTTTTTTGTGACTTAAGTGAATAAAATCATTTTGAAAATGACTTTCTGATTCGCTCCACTTTTGGAAGATGATAAAAACTCCATGACTGCATGATGAAAAACATCATCATTAAGAATAACTATAAATCAACTGGTTAAAACTGCATTGGCATTAAGCCTTCCTTTTGTAAACAACCTTTTAAGTTTCAGTAAACTAAGTCTCCCTGCAGCTCGAGATAGAGTGTACTATCGCGTATATCAATAATATCCAATCGATTTCACAATTTATCGAACCCCAAACTCTAAAAAGTGATCACCGTAATATTGCGGCTGTCAAAGTAAAATGTTCGAACATTATTTTTACACAATAACACCCAGACACAGAAAAAAAGCTGACTGCATGTCGGTTACCTTGTGGAGTAATATGCGAAATAAATCAGTATTATTTACATTACTAGTTTGAGAACGAATGTATGAGATAGTTATTTTTGGACACCAGTAAAGTAGAGTCAAATCAAACTAAAAAAACAATATTTTATTCGTGGAGTAGTTTGAGAATATTTCATGGAGTACTTTGGGAACAAAACGTGGAATACTTTTATTTATTTTTATTTATTCATCACAAATGTCTGTCCTACGGCGCAGAAGGCAGAGCTACTACCAACTGAGCTGAAAGGTAAACTAAATAAAAAAAATATAATCACGACGTAATCTCCGGGCTCGGTAGATATCCTCCTCAGATCTTTAATTCTTAGATCTTTGAGGATATCTAAACACAGTCAGAGGCACGTCCAAACATGACATTTGATACATGCCCACATTTTTCACATTAGTTAGTATTCCGTACGTGACAGGTTGCAAACCCATCGCCGCTTATAAGAATACAAACCTATGACACACACCTTCGAACTTTTGGTTCTAGGGTATGCCGGTTTCCTCACGATGTTTCCTTCACCGTTTAAGCTGAAAGGTGTCAACATTAATTAACGTCACATGTCATACAACGTTCGCAATTTCTCAGAGCTTCGAAACTTAACCAACTGTCTGTTCGATAGCTTTACACTCAAGTGCACTCCAAAAGCCCTGTCCTTATTTTGCATAATAGAATCTGTCAATATTACCGGCCGAACCTTCCCGTCTTGTGGCAACTGAGGCGTTCTGATGAAAAACGGGAAAAAGGGGGTCTTACAGGGGTCAATATTTACGTAAGTTACACTAATTGATGCGATA
Organism: Cosmorhoe ocellata; assembly: GCA_963675405.1. Taxonomy (NCBI): domain Eukaryota; kingdom Metazoa; phylum Arthropoda; class Insecta; order Lepidoptera; family Geometridae; genus Cosmorhoe; species Cosmorhoe ocellata. The sequence continues at coordinate 9,971,678 of OY776258.1, read as the reverse complement.
CTGACCACTAGATGTACCAAGGACTTCTTCCGCGATGTCAATCAATATGTCAAGTTTCATCAAAATGCGTCACGTAGTTTTGACGGGTCGGATTTCAAAAACAAAATATAGACAGACAAAAATTCTAAAAAGTACTGTTTCGGCATCTATATCGTATGTTATACTATCCCCAATTAAAATTTATAAAAAATATTGCAGATTTTGCTCCGTAACAGTTTTATAGTACTTACCTATTGAACATTCGTTTGGATTTCATATTGCTGCTACTGTTTATATTGCCCCCGAATAGAAATCAAGAGGCAGTGTAACAAAGAAAACTATGAGCGTAACTCAAAAAAAAAATATTTTTATGTAAACTCAATAATTTTATTATGCTTAATACGGAGCACGGTAGATTTAAATTCCATTGGCAATGGCACATCAAAATTAGTCTTGAAAAAGTGGATAATTATTTTAAGTAGGTACCTACTTAATTTTTTGCAAAACACCAAAATTTTTTAAATGTTCTGTTATTATAAGAATCAAAGTCCATTAACACTCTCTGACATAATAGACAACGCACAGTCTAAACCGCTGGTTGTAGAGACTTGAAATTTGAAGGATATATCTGCCTTGATTTAGAGAGGTGTGCTAAGAAAGGATTTAAAATTTCAAAATTCAACCTCTAATAATTGAATTTTGTATGAAAAAACACCGTGAACGAAGTCGCGGGCGTCCCTCTAGTTACTTTATACTAACTTGAAACTCCTTGGTTATGAAAGATGTGCTTCGCAGAAGCATGACTGTCCCCTTTTTGTTATTTTTTAAAAGCAATTTTAAATTTAAATTCAGACACCGTCATAAATTATGAGCCACTAATGGCTAAAGTCGTAACTCACAGTTTCCATTTGAGGTCATTTACTATTCTAAACAGGTATTATGTTAATAACTGTTGAAAGTTGAAAATAAGGTTACAACAGAATACTGACGGCTGATTTAAGCCCCTGAGTTGGTAAGAGACAGCAAACACGAACTACGAACGAAAGAGCAAGATAGACTTTTGGCTAACTTTGTAGGTCTATGGCCAGTATACTATTTATACTCGTAATGCCTTGAAGTTGTATGCCACTCTTCCTGAATTTCAGACTTTTTTGCTTTGAGCCATTATGACAAGGATATTAGAAAAAAAAACTGCAAAAAAAATTTTGGTTACTCACTATAGGTTAACCAAAATAAAAAAAATTCCATCAATAATTCAAATTCAAAATATTATTATTTATTTATTAATATTAATTTAATGAAATCACAGGGATCAAATCATCGTCTACCATATTAGGGTCAGTCTAGGTGCCAATTCCAGTTCGAGAGCTGACAAGAAACTCGCATGACTCTAGCGTTTTTTGTACCTATAATCTTTAATTTTTGTTAAGTACTTATAAAATACACGCTTTACTTAGTTTACGTGATGAGGAGGGATGAAAACCATGTCACCAAAAGAGTTATGAGTATGAGTGTGGCCGGGTGCGCAAATAGAGGAAGGCCGAAGAAGTGGTTTGATTGTGTGAAAGATGAATGAATGTAAAAGTAGACTCAGAGTTGACGAATGATAGGAGTGAGTGGAAGAAGAAAACATGTGTGCCGACCCCACTTAGCGTGGGATAAGGGTATTCGTAATATGAAAACCATGTCACCAAAAGAGTTATGAGTATGAGTGTGGCTGGGTACGCAAGTAGAGATAGGCCGAAAAAGAAGTGTTTGATTGTGCGAAAGATGATATGAATGCAAGAGGACTCAGTTGGCGAAGGATAGGAGTGAGTGGAAGAAGAAAACATGTGCCGACTTAGGTTTAATTAGTTTGGAGCTAGATGGCGCTGTTTCAAATTACCACCGTTATTTATATTTGCAGTTCAATGGAGTGTGGGGGCTGCCAGCGGTGGTGTGCGACTGTTACATAGCGATGGACGTGACCTGCTCAACCTCTAGTATATTCAACCTAGTCGCCATATCTGTGGACAGGTAAGACACAAAGACGTTTTATCTACTGACGTATTATGACATTGCTCCGTCAACTATTTGTTTACGTAGTTTTAAACAATATAACAATACAACTATGGTTCATTTAGTACATATTTTATAACTAGATGTCGCTAGTAAATTTGCCATGCCTAGGTCTACCTAGGTCTGGTTCAGCATGGTGCTAAAAGAACCCAAGATATCTCTATCACCAGTGCTAAGCTAACGCTATGAAACTCGACTGATCTTATTGGTCATTTTGACACACATCCGAAGATTAGCAAGATGTTAAAACAAGCGTAAAATATTATCAAAAATTTTACATTATTTCTCTGTTACGGGATGATTGTATGTAGTCATCCATAATAAAAATAAATTCATGAGTGGTTCGGTTAATGATAAAAATCCCAGCTTTGTGACTTTTGTCACCGTTCACTGGACACATTCCCGGCAAAAAAAGGTTATCTTTCGCAACCCAACTCATTAGGGCGAATACCTACGACAATAGGAAATGAATAAAAGCTTTTATGAACCCAAAGAAATATGGACGAAATGAAATTACTTCAATTACTAAGAGAAGTATACAATATGGTGGTTATTTCTTTGGTATAGAGATATCTATACTAATCTATACTAATATTATAAAGAGGAAAGATTTGATTGTTTGTTTGTTTGTTTGTTTGAATTGAATAGGCTCCGAAACTACTGAACCGATTTGAAAAATTCTTTCACTAATGTGTAGAATGAACTTTCAGAATGAACATAGGCTATATTTTATGTAGGTACTTCGCGGGCGACACCGCGTGCAGAAGCTAGTAATATTATAAAAAGGAAATATTTGATTGTTTGTTTGCATTGAATAGGCTCCGAAACTACTGAACCGATTTGAAAAATTCTTTCATCAATGTGTAGAATGAACTTTCAGAATGAACATAGGCTATATTTTATGTAGGTACTTCGCGGGCGACACCGCGTGCAGAAGCTAGTAATATTATAAAAAGGAAATATTTGATTGTTTGTTTGCATTGAATAGGCTCCGAAACTAATGGACCGATTACAAAAATTATTTCACCAATATATAGAATGAACTTTCAGGATGAACATAGGCTATATATTTTTATGTAGGTAATTCGCGGGCGACGCCGCGAGCGGAAGCTAGTTAACGATATTTCTACTTGTATGTACCTACAAACACTTTAGTAACTATAACAAATCACTGCCTACAAAACATAAACAACTTATGGTTTACCTTTTATGCTGTCTAAGTATCTTTTTTTTATTTTGGAGCGCTGTGAAATAATTATTACTTACAATTTTTAAAATAATTTGGGTAATTCTCGTAAATACTTGAAGCCCAGAGGAATGCAATCTAGGAGCGCGGTGGAACTACCCAAGTTCTTCATACCGTATCACTAGTTCTTTTTCTAGTTCATATTTCAAAGTCAGACAAAAAGTCGAGTCATAAAATAAGTTAAATGCTCTGCGCAGCACTACATTGCGCACATCACACATTGTTTCAATATGATGAAAAATACCATAATTCATGATAATTCATCCCGCCACGCCACGCATTTGATGCTATTAGAGATTACCTTCAAAATTGCTTCTGCATGCCCATAATGCTGATCTAACAGCTTCTGTTTAGCATAAATATGTACTCTATTGACGTGGTTAAAGATAAGGTTGGCTTCCTGGTGTGAGGAAATGTTTAATGAACCGCATCAGATCGCCCATGGATCGCTGGCTTCGAAGGCTGCTATACTCGTACCTGTCTATATTAGACCTGTGTCGATCACGATCGATTGGGTCATTTTGATTTGATCGCAACCCGTAAGCGAGTAGGTCGATCACGCATCTATTATGTGATTATAATTGACCGGTTGACCCGTTTGTTTGGGCTCAATTGCAAGGCTCTCGCGCGACACAATCGATTGTCGGTCATCATAATCTGCGACCTGTTTAGTAATAACCTGTAAGTCAAGAGACCCCTGGGTACAACAAATACATTTATCTCCTAAACAACCCGCATGGGTCGATTGATTGAATCTTTTTTTTTAACCCGATCACATAACCTGTGGGTCACAATCGACCCGTGTCGCACGAAATGATCGATTGACACATGTCTAGGCTATATTCAGATATACTCTATTAAAACAAAAATCAAAAAAATTGACCGAATGTAACTCTGAAAGTAGATTTTTACAAAGGTTTTTGTTGCCGCTGTATCAGCAAATACCAAAAAACAGAATAAAATAAATATTTGAGGGGGCTTTCATATAACAAACGTGATTTTTTTCCGTTTTTATAGATAATGGTATTGAACCCTTCGTGTGCGAGTCCGACTCGCACTTGTCCGGTTTTTTTTGCATATTATTTGTTTTGTCCACAGATACATAGCAGTCACCCAACCTATAAAATACGCAAAGCATAAAAGCAACGGCCGGGTCTGGTCCATGATTGGAGTGGCCTGGCTTGTCTCCGGAGCTATAGGCTCTCCCGTGGTCCTAGGGCTCAACGACACCCCAGACCGGAGCCCTGACCAGTGCCTCTTCAATAACACGGACTACGTGATATACTCCTCACTGGGTTCCTTCTGCATACCCTGTTTTATCATGATGTTCCTATATTATAGTATTTTTAAGGTAAGCTAATAAGGTGAAAAAGGTGGAATGGGGTGAAATAGATCTATGGTAAAATATTTCCGAAATTACCCTTGAAATGTCGAAGTTTCTTTCATTGTTTGAAGATGCGCTCAGAATCACATCCCCGAAATTTCTCCAGGCTCGGTAGATATCTCCTCAGATCTCTAGTTACTAGATCTTTGAGGATATCTTAAGAAGATAGAGGCACGTCCAAACCTGATATTTGACACATACCCACATTTTGCACAGTAGTTAGTATTCCGTACGTGACAGGTTGCAAGCCCATCGCCACTTATGAGAATACTAACCTATAACACACTTTCCAACTTTTGGTTCTAGGGTATGCAGGTTTCATCACGATATTTTCCTTCACCATTTAAGAGCACTGGAATTACACGTAAATTTTTCGAATAGAAAAACTCATTGGTGCACGACCAGGTTTGAACCTACGACCTTTGTATCGTGAGGCAGGGGTGCTACCACTACAATAGCAATAAAAATCACAAATAATAGAAAACTGATCATATAATCCAAGATGTATACCTCAGGCTATCAGACAAAGAGCAAAGAAGCAGCGCTCAGCGAAGAAGACAGCGTCCGCTATAGGATCTGCTGTAACCAGTGGAACTGCCGCTGTTATCATAGAAAACATGGCGCACACGCATAAGGTGGAACCCCAGGAGCCCACTAACACAGCCTCAGGCAGCAACGAAGATGAAGACGACGAGAAGTAAGTAAAACAAAAAACAGCGCAAAAATATTTAGGGCTCGTCCGGGATTTGAACCCGGGACCTCTCGCACCCGAAGCGAGAATCATACCCCTAGACCAGGGGTCGGCAACCTTTTGGCAGGCAAGGGCCACAAGGTGGCAATATATACTAAAGGCGGGCCGCATTTGTGATATGAACCCTAGAAGCTGAAAATATGACTCTCAAATGCCCATGTGTGAGAAGAGATGCATATTATTTTTTCTATAATTAACAATAATTGAAAAAGTTTGTTCGCATATTTATACGAGTTCATTAAAAAAATTTTGAGTTTCAGTTCTAAGTATGGGGAACCCCCAAAATTTATTGTTTTTTTTCTATTTTTGTTTGAAAATCTTTATGCGTTTCACAGAATACATCTACTTACCATGTTTCAACAGCATAGTTTTTATAGTTTCGTAAAAAAGTGGCTTTGACATACAGGCAGACAGATAGACATGCCGAATCTATAAGGGTTCCGTTTTTTTACGGAACCCTAAAAACATTCACGGGCCGCAAGTAAGACGTCCGCGGGCCGCATGCGGCCTGCGGGCCGCGGGTTGCCGACCACTGCCCTAGACCAACGAGCCGATGTTATTAATCGCGATTTAGCTGGACATACATTATCGGTTATATTATATACATATATTATTACATTATCGGTGTCGTAAGAACCGTTTATAATCGTAGTCGTAACATTTTATATGAATTACGATTTGTTGATGATCTTTTAATTTGTTACGGAAAGCTATGTGGCGGACAAATTTCTTCTTAAAACCTTTTAAGAAGAAATTTGTCCCCAACATAGTCTGACTAGTCAGAGGCACATCCAGTCCATAGTCCAAACATGAGATGACACATGCCCACATTCTGCATAGTAGTTAGTATTCCGTACGTGATAGGTTGCAAGCCCATCGCCGCTTATAACAATACTAACCTATGACACACACCTTCGAATGTTTGGTTCTTGGGTATGCCGTTTTCCTCACGATGTTTTCCTTCACCGTTTAAGAGCACTGGCATTGCGCACATACATTTACCGAATAGAAAAACCTATTAGTCCACAGATTCAAACCCACGATCTTAGGCGGTCAGGACAACCACTAGACCAACATTGATCTTAGGGACAATGGGAATGGCTTTCACTTTATTAACCTATTCACGTTTATTCCCGTCATCCCCACCAGGAGTGATACTAACTGACTGCAGTTTCAGAACGGAAATGGGAGTGTTCGCTGAGGAGTTGGCCACCACCAGATCTGCCAGATTCATGCTGGCTGCCGTCGTCGAGGAGACGGGACTGTGAGTATGATATTCAGACAGACGTTTTCTAAATATGAAACCTAGCTAAATCGATTTATCGCCTCCGAAACTCCCAGTAAGTGTACTAAATTTCGTGAAAATCATTTGAGCCGTTTCCGAGATTCAGATAAAAACAAATATACAAGAATTGCTCGTTTAAAGATATAAGATAGATAGATACATATAAATGGATAGAAGATATAAATATAATACATTTAGCGTGGGAAAAAGAAGAAGACTAACTACAGATGTCATGGTGGAAAAAATAATTAAATTCAGACCAAAAGACAATTTTAGCATATAATAATGGTACCTACAGCATCTGGTAAAGTAGGTTTAAAATTACCAAAGTCCTTAATTGAAACCCGGAGGTTTTCTTACAGTTCCAACTGAAATTTCATTTTGAATTTTCGTTTCGTGCAATTTCAGCGAATTTTCGGCAAACCCGAAAGATGTTTTATGGCTTATTTGACCGGAATTATTTCTTGGCAACTTCATCAGCTAGTTCGTTAACAAAGTTATTAATGTTAGTCTGCAATAAATAGTAGAGGTGTAAAAGTAATGACAAAAGCGTACCCGTAGGTACTCGATACTATAACAATGATACGTTACTTCTGATACATAACATGCTAAAATGCTATAATATGTGCATGTTATGTTAGATAAATTAAAAATGCATGTTATGTTAGAGCACCGAATCGAGTCGTATTGCGTACGCGTACAGTATAACGTCACAGCGTCGCAACATTCGTAATTTGTAGAAAACATACTAAACTGCGTAAAGTGCATTTTTCACTTTTCCTTATTTTGCACCTTTTTTTATCGGACTGGACAAATGCTTCGTCTGACAACCTGTGACACTAGGTTCCGATACTACAAAAAGATGCGAGTAACGAGTTGCATTCGGGTGTAACGACTCGATACTCGTTTCAAAATGGCGTACCCGTTACTCAATACCGAATACATACGGTTTGCTACAGCTTTAATAAATAGAGGTATCATACCGCTAGTAAATTGAACTTCGGAGTACTTTTATTATTACACAACTGCGAAGAGAAAGAGGGTAATGTTTTTAGGGTATATTTATGAGAGTTTCTTGTCCGTCTTCAAGATACAATCTATCTCCTTAATTTCATTACGATCCGTTCAGCCGTACAGTCGTGAAAAAGAAACAAACAGATTTAATTTCGCATTCACAAAAATTTATGTGCGCAATGCTCTTCAACGGTGAAGGAAAACATCGTGAGGCATACCCTAGAACCAAATTTGAAGGTGTGTGTCATAGGTTAGTATTCTTATAAGCGGCGATTGGCTTGCAACCTGTCAACGGAATACTAACTACTGTGCAAAATGTGGGCATGTGCTAAATAACATCTTTGAACGAGCCTCTGACTATCCTTATAACCTAAGTAACTAGAGATCCAAGCCTGGGGATTACGACGTCCTCACTGGCGCAGCGGGCGAGAGTCCGCCTGCGACGCAAGAGGTTGCGGGTTCGATTCCCGCCGCGGAACAAATTTGTGTACGATCTGCAGAAATTTGTTCCGTTGGTCTGGGTGTTTTCTATGTATGATAAAAATTATCTATCTATGTATATAATGTATTAAATATATCAGTTATCTAGTACCCATAACACAAGCTTTGAGTAGCTTACTTTGGGGCTAGATGATGCTGTGTGGATTGTCCAGCATTATTTATTATTTATTTATTTATTTAAGTAACCAGAGAGCGCTGGTGGTGTAGTGGTAGCACCCCTGCCTCACGAAGCGAAGGTCATGGGTTCAAACCTGGTCATGCACCAATGAGTTTTTCCATTCGAAAAATTTGTGTGCGCCATGCCAGTGCTCTTAAACGGTGAAGGAAAACATCGTGAGGAAACCGGCATACCCTAGAACCAAAAAATCGAAGGTATGTGTCATAGGTTAGTATTCTTATAAGCGGCGATGGGCTTGCAACCTGTCACGTACGGAATACTAACTACTGTGCAAAATGTGGGCATGTACCAAATGTCATGTTTGGACTTGCCTCTGACTACCCCCTTTAGATATCCTCAAAGATCTAAGTAACTAAAGATCTGAGGAGATATCTACCGAGCCTGGGGATTATGATCCTATTTATTTATTTTATTTATTTAACTAGAGATCCGAGTATGGGGATACAATCGTGACCATGTTTTTTTTGTCTCCATAGAATAATGGCGAACCTAGCATCACCAATACCCATGATGGATCCCAACACCAACAATGACTCCGGGTACGCGCCGTCCAACATCGACGGAGAGACGAAAGAGCACTCCCCTCCCCCCTCCCCGCTGAAAGAGGAGTCGAGTCAGAGGGAGACAGAGGATGGCAAGAGTGAACTGCCTAAGAAGCCTGAGCTCAAGTAAGTAGAATCATAAATAAAAAAATCAATATAAGTTACTTTTTGGAGCGCTGGTTGTGTAGTGGTAGCACCCCTGCCTCACGATCCGAAGGTCGTGGGTTCAAACCTGGTCGTGCACCAATGAGTTTTTCCATTCGAAAAATTAAGTGCGCAATGCCAGTGCTCTTAAACGGTGAAGGAAATATCGTGAGGAAACCGGCATGCCCTAGAACCAAAAATTCGAAGGTATGTGTCATAGGTGAGTATTCTTATAAGCTGCGATGGGCTTGCAACCTGTCACGTACGGAATACTAACTATTGTGCAAAATGTGGGCATGTACCAAATGTCATGTTTGGACTTGCCTCTGACTACCCTCTTTAGATATCTTCAAAGATCTAAGTAACTAAAGATCTGAGGAGATATCTACCGAGCCTGGGGATTACAGTTTTTTTATAGGTTACTTTTTATACTGAAAAAATGTACGGTTTCCGTGGAATAGATTATCTTCTATCTATATATGTATATAAAAATGAATTGCTGTTCGTTAGTCTCGCTAAAACTCGAGAACGGCTAAACGGATTTATCTTATCTTGGTCTTGAAATGTTCGTGGAGGTCTAGGGAAGGTTTAAAAGGTAAGAAAAATTCGAATAACTGCCGGGAAAACCCTAAAAATAGCCCTTTTCTATTTCCCATACAAACGTTTTCTAAATAAAATGTAGAGTCAATTTGAACTTTATTACTATTTAATTAAGTTCATATTAAATTATAATCACTCACTGTTGTCTAAGCAATGTAGAAGGCGGTACGAAGTTTGCCGGGACAGCTAGTAAATAAATATAAATATTGGTGGACATTTCACACAACGCCATCTAGCCTCAAACTAAGCAAAGCTTGTACTATGGGAACCAAATGGTTGATAGATTAATTATATACTTTTTTACACGCTTTATATTAGCTTCACCTGTATGTTTGTATGTTTGTTTGTAACCGACTTCTTTGGGCGCGATTTTGACTCACTTTAAACGGCCAGATTTCGTTCAAACTTTGTAGATTTATCGAGGACCGATGACAATACACTATTTTAATAAAAAAAATCCATTTTATCAATTTGAAAACAAAATTTTTGATCGTAAAGCACTCTCTGATGCTTCGCATCATGAGTCGTGCAATAGTTTAAAATAAAAAAAACACGCTATTATAAATAAACCAAACTAAAAAATATAAAATAAATAATAGTTTAAAAAAACTAAAAAACACGCTTTTTATAGAAACCGAACTAAAAAATAGAAAATAAATTTAAAAAAAAATATTTAAAAAAAAGCGTAGGGTGCTTTTTAAGATATTATCGAAATGATAATCACTCTACTCATATCTGTCAATAAAATATTTATAACTATTGACACCATGCACCCCACACTTTTTTTAAAATATTTTTTTTAATTTATTTTCTATTTTTTAGTTCGGTTTCTATAAAAAGCGTGTTTTTTAGTTTTTTTAAACTATTATTTATTTTGTAATACAAACATATGTAGACTACATAGTAACACCCAGACTCAACAAACTTCTGCGTTCATCACACAAATGTTAGTTCTGGGTGGGGATCGAATCCACAACCTACAGCGCAGAAGGCAGAGCTACTACCAACTGAGCTGTGAGGACAGTCTATATTATCAAACTTTCGTTAAAAATATACTTTCGCGAGCTGAACATATTTTGCAATACAAGACATGACGATATGCGTTCGGGAGCTGGCGGTGAATCTGTTGTTTTACAGACTTACTTAAAAAATGCTACCATAGGTACATATTTATTTAATTTACTATTACCACAGATTTTATATTATTACATACAATTTTGCTGTGACATTTTTTTTTTTTAATTTACTTTTATATAATTTCAATTTAATGTAGTTTTCTAAGTTTTATTATTTGCATGTAAATAATTAATTAGTGTAATTGGTGTTTTCGCCGTTAATAAATAAATAAATAAATAAATAAATAGGCACGATCTTATTTGGCTTACTATAAAGACCAAATTAGCGTAACATTTTTGAATGACAGTTTTAAAAAGATCTAAAATTTACATAATCATTCTAATTTAATTAACTTTCCACCATTTTCACGTAGCTTTAGTCAACACCAATTTACATGGCTTCTAAAATAAGCTAAAACACGTCAATCGTACGTCAGTTTAGACAAATTTAGAATTGTAATTTAAAATGTTTACGCTAATTTAGTATTTGACGTGAACAAAATAAGGTTGCGTTTATTTCAGCATTTTTTTAGTTAGTTTTAGTTAGTCCGCGGAACAGCAGAATCACCACTAATATGTAGGTACACATAGACATAGACACATTTTTATGCTTACATTATTTCACAATATCATAAGTAGGAAAAAAAATTCTCATTAACAGCGATGGGCTTGCAACCTTTCACGTACGGAATACTAACTACTCTCCAATATCATGTTTAGACGTACCTCTATCTGACTAATCTTAGATATCGTCAAAGATCGAAATAACTAGAGATCTGAGGAGATACCTGGAGATTTCAGTCTTGATCATATTTGTTTGTTTGTTCTTTCTTTTTTTGTTTTCTTCAAAGCCCTAAATCCTAAAACCCCAAATCCTGATTGAATTCACCGGTCGCGGCGAACAATGGACGCTGAATGACCGCAATTCGCATTTGATTCGCTCAGCGACTCTAATCTTCTCAGTCGCAGGTTCAATTCCGGCAAAAGATGAATTCGATGCTGAAATTGAAAATGCGACAGAACTGAATGATAAGACTAAATCGGACCAGAACTGTTTGTTGGTTTTATCATATCATAATAAATAAATCCTACTAATATTATAAACGCGAAAGTTTGTAAGAATGGATGTATGTTTGTTACTCTTTCACGTTGAAACGGCTGAACGGATCTGGATGAAATTTGGCATAGATATAGATTATAGTCTGAAATAGCACATTGCTATTTATCCCGGATTATTTACCACTGCTTTTTATCTGCGTTGCTTAGTCACGCGTTATACAAACATACAAACTTTCAAACCCTATATTTTCAGCCACTTCAAAATATTTTTTTGAGAGAAAAGATATATGTATGCTTACATAATATTTACATAACCAAGGTATACTCGTATAACACCCTGAAACAGTATAAACGGATATTTATGTTCATAACACAAATTCATAGAATTGATTCGTTTGACCGTTCCGAATGTGTAAACTAGGTATCCCTGCATGGGGCAAAAGGTAACTGAAATCACAAACATCTCAGTAAGCATGTGATATTGCGAGCAGTGTGCCTTTGAGCTGGTCTTTGTTATCCTATTTTCCGTGAAAGCCTATTTCCCGGTTCGCGAGGCGCGCGGGACGAGGTTCTCTGAAATTGTAATGAAACTCTGAAACAAGGAAAGGTATTTTGGTATGATGAATTTTATTTTGTGTAAAGTTTTAGGCTAAGCCCCTAGTGGAAACTTACGGCAAGCAATGCAGGTAAATATATAGAACGAAACTAAATGAAATAAAGCTTCGAAGGTAAACTATAATTATGTATATCCTACTAATATTATAAACGCGAAAGCTTGTAAGAATGTACATACATATGTATGGATGTGTGGATGTATGTTTGTTACTCTTTCACGCAAAAACTACAAATTGGATTTTGGAATTTTGCCACAGAGATAGACTATAATCTGGAATATCACATAGGCTACTTTTTATTCCGGAAAAATGTACGGTTCCCGTGGGATAGATTTGTTTTTGTTTTTCAAGGTACCACGCGGGTGAAGCCGTGAGCGGAAGCTAGTATGTATATATACTCGTAGTTACTAAAGTCAAGACCCGTACTAAGCCCCCTGATTTGAATATAGTTAATAGGATATTTAAAAAAGTTTTCAAAATAAAAAAAAGCTATGTTTTATAAAACCTTAACGTTACTGACTCACTGACTAATTGACTGATAGATCAACGCAAAGCGGGTAGTAAAGAGGTTAGATTTCTTTCAGGGTACACTTCAGGAAATTCCTGAAAATCAACCCCTAAAGGGTATAGCGGGAGGTTGATTCCGTATGAAAATAACACTCCGTTGTTTTTGCGTCGGGGGTTAAAAACAAACGCGAAGTCACGGGATTTAATAGATTATTTTTTTTAGAAAACGATACAATCCGAATACGATTCTACTCGTACATTATGTTACGTATACGAGTATAACTTGAATCATATAAATATTCATAACAAAAACAAACATTTTTGTCGACGCTATTGTTCGCACGAGAAAGAGCGAGACAAAACAGTCGTCAAAACTTTGTCGTAGCGCTCATATTAACCCGTCTAGTGAAAATTCAACAATACGAGCACCTATGTATCAAGTAGATAAATAACCTTTATATACAACTAGCTGACTAACTTTGTCTGTGGGAGTTAGTGATATTTTTTTTCCATTTATGCAACATTTTGTATTGATGCTTCGCTCATATTGGTCGTAGCGTGATGTTATAAAACCTAAAGCCTTCCTCGATAAATGAACTAATCAACACAAAAAGATTTATTCAATTCAAACAAGTAGTTCCTGAGATTATCGCGTTCAACCAAACAAACAAATTTTTCAGTTTTATAATATTAGTATAGGTAATATTGACTAAACTCAAAGTAGTTCAAAGTTATCTAGTTATGAAGTCTATAGTCACTTACAGATTGCTAGACAAATAGGTGAGACGAGATGGCCTCAGGGTTTACGAAGTTCAGATTTCAGGTGAGCTATACAGGGTGTCCCAAAAAGTAGTGTCAAGCGAAAGTCCAGAGATAGAACACCCCTTGGGGTACCCGAATCACCCCCATATATGTTCCGCGATTTTCTATAGTTTTCGAGTTATTAATTTTTTTCCGAATTTTTGAAAATTTACGACTTGAACAACTTAAAACATTCCTACAAAAAAAGTATAAAACTTTCTTGAGATTTTTTTTTTGCTACTGAGTTGTTATGAGTTGCTCTTTTATGCATAAAATAATCAGCTACGTGACTTTGATGAAAACTATGAAAATGTTGGTGTAAAGTCAAATAATTACATTCGGTGAATTATGACTAAAATTTTCAACTTTAAATTAAAAATCTTAACAAGTGATTTCATGGTTCATAAATAAGTCTAAAAAATTCCCCAGACTCTCGGCTTTCATAATCATAAAAAAAAAGTAGTACTTAATTGGCTACTTTGGCTAAAATCGGCCTTCAAAGACGGCGAGGTGGAAAATTCTTAAAATTGGCTACCTGATTAAAAAATAGATTTTGGCCATTTTATCATACCTAAGCTTTATTCGTTTGTTAACTAACTAAAAATTACTGCAGGAAAGTAAGATTTTATTAATATTTTAAGGTTTTATTTATTAGTTTAGCTAAATTTATGAAATAAAACAACAAGTAAAATTTATTAATTTTTAGCAAAAAGTTTTCAAAATGTCAACCTTCTAGGTCTATTACAAATCCTACATCGTCTTAAAACGGTTTCCTTTAATCGTATGAACGCTATTTTAAGTGCCTTTATTTTTCTTCGGCCTGTCTTAATTTTCTTCTTAATTCGGCCATATTGCTGATTTTTTTGGCATAAACTAATTCTTTGTAGTCATTTAGTTAACAAACGAATTAAGCTTAGGAATGATAAAATGGCCAAAATCTATTTTTTAATCAGGTAGCTAATTTTTAGAATTTTCCACCTCGCCGTCTTTGAAGGCCGATTTTAGCCAAAGTAGCCAATTAAGTTCTACTTTTTTTTAATGATTATGAAAGCTGAGAGTCTGGGGAATTTTTTAGACTTATTTATGAACCATGAAATCACTTGTTAAGATTTTTAATTTAAAGTTGAAAATTTTAGTCATAATCCACCGAATGTAATTATTTGACTTTACACCAACATTTTCATAGTTTTCATCAAAGTCACGTAGCTGATTATTTAATGCATAAAAGAGCAACTCATAACAATTCAGTAGCAAAAAAAAAATCTCAAGAAAGTTTTATACTTTTTTTGTAAGATTGTTTTAAGTTGTTCAAGTCATAAATTTTCAAAAATTCGGAAAAAAATTAATAACTCGAAATCTATAGAAAATCGCGGAACATACATGGGGGTGATTCGGGTACCCCAAGGGGTGTTCTATCTCTGGACTTTCGCTTGACACTACTTTTTGGGACACCCTGTATACCTAATTCTGTTAGTAATTATCTTTTGAAACGTTCAATGATCCTTTTGTTTATAGGATTAGATCAGATTCATACTTGGAAACTACAATAAATATTGATGGACATTTCAAACAACGCCATCTAGCCCCAAACTAAGCAAAGCTTGTAGGTACCATGGGAATCAGATGGTTGATAGATTCATTATATATACATTCTTTTGTAAATATATACATAGAATACATAATAACACCCAGACACAGAAGAAACAACTGTGTTTATCACACAAATGTTTATCCTAGGTGGGGATCGAACCCACAACCTGCAGCGCAGAAGGCAGAGCTACTACCAACTGAGCTGTGAGGACAGTCTCAATGTTTTGTACTAACAATTCTGATACTAATCAGAATAATGAAATCGCTGCGCCTTTGCGGTCAGTTTGCGATCATTTAAGCTATAAATAATTATTACTCACAAAACGGTTTTGTGGTTAGGACGGTCGCCCCGTTCAAGACTTTGTGAAGTAAATGTGTGTCTATGCCTATAGCTACATCTACTTTGTTCCCATTGATAATTTTTCAATACATAATAACATACGCTTAGGCGATGATTGAGCCACAAACTCATTGCCATAACTTATGTAGTAAGTTCATTTATTATTACTCTATTTAGTTTTTAATCGTATTTTACTGTTTATTTTGTGTATGGGCTTGTACACAAAATTGCGAATCGGTGCGACGCGATTTGATTTCTTGTGACAAAAGATAGGGCTAGATCGCAGATTTTTGCGATGCGACGTTCGCTTCGCAGTTTTGTGTACAAGCCCTAAAACCGAATCGTTTTACCTGAATATTATGTAGGTAAAAGAGAATATGTTTTTCTATAATAAGTTTGTACAAATAAATTTTTTCAAGGATATAGTTATTATAGAATTTTTACCTGTTATATTTGACAGCATTCTCAAGTTTTTTGGAGGTGACTCTTAAGTCCTCTGGGACGAATCAGCTCCAACTCTGCTAGGTGTCCTTAATAAAATTAACAAGGATCATACAAAAAAGCGCTTGTCAGTTCTTCTCGGACTGGGGATAGGACTGGAATTGGCACCTCGATTCAAAATGATCCCTGTGATTTTATTGAATAAAAATAATTTGACTTTGACTTTGACTATACACCAACAGAAAGAAGCTGAGTCGCCTCAGCAACAGCTCCTTAATGTCCACTCCTCGGAGAAGGTTCAGGAGTGCAGCCTCCGCAGCCAGGTTCACCATCTTCAGAGCCAACCGCGCCGGCAAGCTCCGCGCCAAGAGCTTCGCGAAGAAGGAGAAGAAGGCGACGCAGACCCTCGCTATTGTTCTTGGTAAGTTTTCAGATTCCACCAACGCCTACAGCAAGAATAGCCTCACCACGAATTCATAATACATTACCGAATTAATATTACATTGTTATACCTCTACTCTTGTATCCATCCACATTCAAATCCATCACCCTTCTTGTAACATGGCTTTCCTCCTGCCGCATAACATGCCCACACATACTCATTTGACGACCTCTGTGGCGCAGCGGGCGAGAGTCTGCCTGCGACGCAAGAGGGTGCGGGGGTTCGATTCCCGCCGCGGAACAAATTTGTGTACGATCTGCAGAAATTTGTTCCGTTGGTCTGGGTGTTTTCTATGTACAGTAAAATATATATATATATATATATATATATATTATACATAGATAGATATATATATATATATATATATATCTATCTATGTATAATATAATGTATTAAATATATCAGTTATCTAGTACCCATAACACAAGCTTTGAGTAGCTTACTTTGGGGCTAGATGATGCTGTGTGGATTGTCCAGCATTATTATTTATTTATTATTATTATTATACTACGCCAACATATTACTCTTATGTGTTAATCGTTAAAAGAAATACTAAAATCAACAATGTTAGTAAGAAGTTCCGAAGTTCCATTGGCACGGGGCCTTACCACGAAGTCTTCTAGAACGATTCCGTTAGAAACGTTACATTTGAAGCTTGTAGTCACAATTTGCATAGGTCATGGTACGAAATTTTCATACCATGACCTATGCAAATTGTGATTTTAAATTGTGTGAATTAAATTAAAAAATAGCTATGAACACGTTTTATCAGGCAAGCTATCATAGGCATATCTATATCTATATAAGAGCTTGACCTGACTGATTGATCATCGCCGAGCCGAAGCCGCTGAAGCTAGAAAGCTGAAATTTGGAAGGTGGTTTCCTTTTATAACAAAACCACCCACTAAGGCGGGATTTTTGGAAATTCCACCTCTAAGGGGGTGAAAAAGGGTGAAAACGTTAGTATGAAACTTTTTAACGCGTGGAGCGATTTTCATGAAACTTTGTTTGTGCACTGTAAATGCAAAATAAATGAACACGTATTTCAGGATTTCTCAATATAACTATCAAAAAGGGGTTAAATGTGGGGTAAATTTTTGTATGGGAACTTTTTAACGGGTGTTGCGATTGGTCTGAACCTTTATTTGTATACTGTAAATGCAAAATGAATGAACACGTGTTTCAGGATTTTTCAATATAACCTTAAAAAAGGGGTCAAATGTGGGGTCAATGTTTGTATGGGAACTTTTTAACGGGTGGTGCGATTGGTGTGAAACTTTGTTTGTGTACTGTAAATGCAAAATGAATGGACTCGTATTTCTGGATATTCCAAAATAACCCTCTAAAAAGGGTGAAAGGGGGGGTCAAAGTTATGTATGGAATTTTTTTATTGGTGTGATTTGTTTAAAACTCAGTTTAGATACTTTAAGTGAACGAAGTCGAGCGGGACAGCTAGTTTGTTTATAAATTATGTTTGATAAAAAATACGTCTCATCTGGTTATCAGATCGGTGAAGGTCGTTCTTCCACGTCTCCTCTACTGAGTTTTGGATAGGTTACGAAAACTTTTTTCTAATATTATCCTTTCATACATTTACCTCCATCGGAAATGATAAAGAACTAAAAATAGTTAAGCTTTTTTCGATTAGTGATACTAAGGTTAGTATCACTAATCGAAAAAAGTTTTCGTAAACTATCAAAAACTCATACTAGAGGTATAGGCCTCAGCTTAATGTCGCTACAATTTCACGTTTCCAGGTGTATTCCTCGTCTGCTGGGCGCCATTCTTCACCTGTTCCGTCGTGGACGCGCTTTGCTCCAAGTTCAACCTGACCTTCTCTCCAGGAGTCACCGTGTTCATCCTCACCACCTGGCTGGGGTACATCAACTCTTTCCTGAACCCCGTCATCTACACCATTTTCAACCCGGAGTTCCGGAAGGCTTTTAGGAAGATACTTCACTGCGGTACCTAGCAGAAGGATGTGTGTTTGTTTTACGATTCCAAGAAATCTGTGAAATAAACATGGACTCTTTATAAGTGAGGTGGTTCTTTGAAATAAAATGCCTCGCCCAGTGAAGTCACTCAAAGCATGGCAAATCTAAGCTAAAATGTGGAAAATCGATGTATTTAGCTGGTTATGGACTTTATCACTGTGTTACTAGTTCCATATTCCTTTACCAGGTAATGGTAAGTAATACGGTTTTGTAAATAATGTTTCTTCAGAAGCAAAATATATCAAAGTGAACTGAAGTGGTCGTATGAGTGGCCAACTGGTAATAAAGGTCATAGGCTGGGCGGCCTATGACTATAGGCCTCCGAGCGGCCTCTTTTTAAAATGTTTGGCTTAAGGACTCTTCGGAGCACGGAAGCGCTCAGATGAAAAAGCCACTGCGGTCATCTATCTATTCTAGGTACAGTCCACCAACAAAATACGATAAACATTTTTAAAATTCCATAATTTCTATAGGATTTGGATCAGGGGCCGAATTCATAATACATTACCGAATTAGTATTACATTGTTATTTCGTACCATGACCTATGCAAATTGTATGGAAGTAGTGACGTTTCTATAGTGGAATCGTTACGGAATCGTTCTGAAAGACTTAGTGGTAAGGCCCCAGGTGGTCCGTAGAATAAAATACTTTTGCCAGTAAAACATCTGCAATTAAAAAGCTATTCTTATGGCAAATCAAAAATACACCTTAAACATGAAGAGTAACAAGTCCACCTAACTTGTTCTTAAAGAAATAGATATAGAGGAAATGGATGTTGTCACAAATATTTTATTATCTGTTTGGTAGGTAACAACAAAAATGATTGCAGCTCACAAGCTATCCTACCTAGATATAGGCGCTCCCGGGCGCCAGCGCCGGCGAGGCACTTTTCTCAAAAATTTCGGAGTGATAGAGTTTACTTTTATTTGAACAAGTTTATGTTATTAGCAAGCGGGTGAAATTTCCGGTCTGTAGAAGCCGTTAAAATATCTCCTTGCGTCTTTGGTAAAATAAAAATTTTTAATCAAAAATGAGTTATAGACTAGCGTAAAAAATTGATGTCGGTAGTTCACTCATAAGTTGTCATATTTAAGTTAATTCTAAATTATTTTACAAAAATAAAGTTTGTTAACAGTTTACCTACCTTTCTTATTAGAAATAGGAAGGTTAAAGTGTTCATTGTCTTTTGTTGGTGACTGTACCTTGCTTAGAACGACTAGGTTATTTATGCCACGAGCGTCATGAAACAATGAATAAATGAATATATATGCATAGAGTTTCTAGTTTTTTGTTAAAACATCGAATCGCTGTGGAATAAAAAAAATACAGAGACAGTAGCAAACTCAATTGGATTTTTTATATGCTGATTGTATTTTACGCTTATTTATCTACCTTTCTTTGTAAATATTGTATTTCTATTATTTGTAAATATTAAGGTGTGATTACGGAAAAAGGTGTGTTGTTTTGTAGATAAGTTTGTCCTCTTAAGGGCTAGTTTCACGATGACTGTTAATTAAACTAACACCTTGTTAGCCTATTAATTGCCTGTTAAAGTTGTTTTGTGTCCTGACCTGACAAAGGATTATCTTCCGTAAAATGAAATATTTGAAAGTGTAAGTGTCTAAGTTGTACCTATGTGTCTGTAAATTATTGATTTGTGTGAATGTATGTACATATAGTGAAATGGTGTAGACTGTAACTGAAACCCAATCTTCCTTCAAACTGGTTCATTCTTGGTCAGTAAGTTCACTGACACTTGTAAAAAGCTGTGAATAATAATTAATAACTATCGCTTGTTCTAGGTTTTCCCGTGGTTGTGATTTAAGGATATTTAAGTAAACTTTCTAAAGTTTTAGTCAATAAGCCAAAAAATCTAGTATTTAAGTAAACTGTTCTAGCTACTTATAGATTAGAAATTGTATTCATTTCTTTACAGGGTGTTTGAAGAAAATAGCGTTAAACAAAAGTCCAGAGTTATGAAAGAAATATCTTAGAGTTTTTAGTCTTTATTCATCAAAGGAAGATATTATAAGTAAGTATTTAACACTCTTTGAGATATCTCTACGGGGCATTATGCATACAAATTAGTCGATAAAATTCATTCGAAAACTATAAAAAATCGCGAAACATGCATGTGGTGATACGGGTTGCTCTTCCTCCAGACTTCACCACTATTTTTTGGACACCTGTACCTATAATATACGTCACTTGAATTATCTTTTTAGAAATAATCTGTAAAGAATTTTGCATTACATACCAATAATAAATCCAAAAAAATATCTAGTCAAAAATGTTCCAAGTGTAATCCTTTTATACCTACATATTACTATTAAAACCTCTTAATTATTATGTAAATAATGTGTATAAATGTGTTAGAAAAAAACGAATGAGTGTAAAATTGATGTTGAAATATAAATGGTTAATTTATAAGTTGTATATTTTATTTCAAAGCCTAATAATTAGACTAGCTTCCGCCCACGGCTTCGCCCGCGTGGTACCTTGAAAAACAAAAACAATCTATCCCGCTAACCTAACCTAACCGTACATTTTTCCGGGATAAAAAGTAGCCTATAAGCAATTCCAGACTATAATCTATATCTGTGCCAAATTTCATCCAAATCCGTTCAGCCGCTTCAGCGTGAAAGAGTAACAAACACACATCCATAAATTATTACAAACTTCCGCGTTAAAAATATTAGTAGGATAATCTAAAATAGCCCTTTGAAACGCGCACCCAATTAACGACTGCCCTTCAGAAACCTATAACTGCCCTTCAAAACTTATCATTCCATTATAATCCGTACCTACATTGTGATGATGATGATCCAACACATAGGGACAAGGGAACCACAACAAACTATACTAGGTAGGTACTTGGATTAGCGACCCGCTCCTAAAACTATGGGTAGGTATGCAGAGGAAATAGAACACGGTAGATTATTTTGTATCTACATAAAACTAGTATATACTAGAAAAACCAAAAAAAGCTTGGGAAGTTTGTAAGTAAGGTTATGGGTTCGATCCCCACCCAGGACAAACATTTGCCTGATGAACACCGATGTTTGTTGTGTGTCTGGGTGTTATTATGTATTTTATGTACCCATTTACAAAAAAAGTATATAATTACCTACTCGCTCCTAGGTATCAGCTATCATAGCACAAGCTTTCTAAGTTTGGGGCTAGATGGCGTTGTGTGAAGTGTTCACGAATATTTATTTAGCTACCTATATAACGAGTCACAGACATTGCTTTGTAGATATGCACATGATTACGTAACTTTTTCTTATACTTAGGTAGAGATGATTCAGTCTAAAAATGCACGCCCTTCCACTTGTACTTGTACCGTATGTAGAGGAAATAGAGTAGCAAATACATAGGAGGGGCGTGAATTTTAGACTGATCTACCTCTACCAACTTTACATGAAAGAAAAATAAAAAAATAAAATAAATATGATCACGACTGTAGTAATCCCCAGGCTCGGTAGATAATATCTCCTCAGATCTTTAGTTACTTAGATCCTTGATGATATCTAAAGAGGGTAGTCAGAGGCAAGTCCAAACATGACATTTGGTACATGCCCACATTTTGCACAGTAGTTAGTATTCCGTACGTGACAGGTTGCAAGCCCATCGCCGCTTATAAGAATACTAACCTATGACACATACCTTCGAATTTTTGGTTCTTAGGGTATGCCGGTTTCCTCACGATGTTTTCCTTCACCGTTTAAGAGCACTGGCATTGCGCACATAAATTTTTCGAATGGAAAAACTCATTGGTGCACGACCAGGTTTGAACCCACGACCTTCGGATCGTGAGGCAGGGGTGCTACCACTACACCACCAGCGCTCTTACATGAAAGTAGTAAAAAAATAAGAGAACTTAATGTTTTCCTTAAAAAACACTTTTTTATAATGCTTACCATACACGAGTACAATGGTAAGTACTTATTAATACTTATACCTTTATAAGGGAATTTTCATAAAATATCATGACATAAATAAAGCAGTTCTATATTGGCTAGTGCTCTCTGTATTTCAGTCTCGAAGTTCACACGAAATAATGTCATATTGAAATTAGTTTAGAAGCAAATTCGCATAAATTGCTAATCCTTCCGGTGATGTGGTTCACACACAGATCTAATTCAGAATAGGCGCTACAGGATTAGTTAATCAAGTTTTCGAGCACTGACATTGCGCACATAATATCTACCTACCTACATTTCCTTTATTTATTTTCATATTGAATATAATATTATGACAACTGTACTTACGATAACTTCGTACAGTATTATGTATTGACGATTATATTCATATCATAATCCTACTTAATATTATAAACGCGAAAGTTTGTTTGGATGTCTGGCTGGAAGTCTGGATGTTTGTTACTCTTTCACTCTGAAACGGCTGAACGGATCTTGATGAAATTTGGCACAGATATAGATTATAGTCTGGAATAACACATAGGCTACTTTTTATCCCAGAAAAATATACGGTTCCCGTGGGATAGGTTTGTTTTTGTTTTTCAAGGTACCACGCGGGCGAAGCCGTGGTCGGAAGCTAGTATAAAATATAGGTAAGTAATAAAAAAATCAAAAGCCTATTTGAAGGTTAATTATAAATAGTTTCAGCCGCCATATTGGGTTTTTGACATTTGGTGTTGTGATATAGATGAATCATCCATCTCAAAACACTAGGTATTTGCCAAAATCCAGCCTTTCAGGCTACACCTACAGCCAAAGGAACTCACATTACCTACTACATACACCCTTAACACATTACCCTCCTCCTTCGCAGTCGGGTAATTACAGCAAAAAGAAAGTTCGACAAAGGACAAGACTCAGTAAGTACCTACCTTCTGGTTTGGTCTTGGCTTTGGTGTTAAAATCTGGTTCAGCACTCATAAATATCCATTATTTATAGCTATCTGTCACCAAGTTCGCACCCTTATCTCAGGGTCAAAAGTCTAGATGTGTCATTACTAAATCATATTCCGAAACCTCCACAAGATTGATGAATCCCCTAATTTAAAGCTTACTCTGCGAGAGCTAATATCCCTTTCTATATTGATGGATGACAAGCTAAAAACTTCGATGATATTAAAAAACTTTAGGCAGGTATAAAAAGCGCTTTGACTGGCTTTTACAAGGTTTTTTTGCCATAGAGGCGAGGCAACTCGATGGTATTCATAATCAGTTTAGAGTAGGGCGTAGCTACCATACCTACAGACGAAAATTATGGCTCATGCGTGGAAAAGTTTCCAACTTTGTTTATTGGATTTACTGTCTGCGCCATGTAGGCCAGACTTACCTAAAGTTATTTAGCATGAGAACGGAGGAGGGTATTAGGGATTCCGTTTGCATGTGATATGATGTAGCTACCTAAGACTTGTCTCTGAATATGACATGACGGATAGAACGGAGGCACTTAGGTACTAAGGGTAAAGGGTCAGAGCTTCTAATCTCATTAATAATTGCGAATAAATAAATAGTTGCAGGCACAGTAGGTTATTTGAAAGGTTTGAATTAAATAATTAAGGTGGTTCAAAGAAGTTATTCAAAGTTTTAGATTGTAAGTACCTAAATAAGAAAATAGTTCGTAATGTAGGTGTACAAACAAAACATCAAACATGATCACGGCGATCATCAGTTTGGTAGCCATTGCTACAGATTTTGAGTTACTTAGATTTAAAAGGATATTACCTATGTAAAGGGGTAGTCAGAAAGTCAGAGGCACGTCCAAACATTTTTTGACTTAATATTATGACAACCTACCTACCTGTCTCTAAGAACCGAGTAGTAGTTGTACGTATATTTAGCAGATAAGTAAGGTCTCATTATAAAATAACTTTGTATATTTAGAACTAATATGGCCATCTATGAACAAGTAGAAGCAGCTTTAGTTGATTGTAAATACAAATCTGCCACCAATAAAATTATTATGAGTAACATTTATTATTGTGTGATACAAAAAAATGATGAAAAAAGGACGTGTAGGTAGCCTACAGCTATAGAAAAATACCTAATTGATATTGCAGGTATGCATGTAGAACTACGTAAAACAAAAATTAAATTTCAGCAAACTTAGCTACTCACCCAGAGATGGCGCTACTCGTCTCAAAAACAAAGTTAAGTCACGCCCAAATAAAACACTTCGGCATACGATTGCGTGTTGTTGTGAAATAGAATCATGTTTTCATGCATTCTCTGTACCTTTTCAATTCATCGCCATCAATAAATAGTTTTATTTGCGACTTTTCCTTGGCAATAATAATGCAACAAGAAAATGACGTTTGCTAATTTTCAAGTTCTTTTCATTGCGCGTGTCATGTCTTCTATCTCTTTTGTTGGTCGATATCAATGCAGGGTGTGCAAGGGAGAACACGAATATCTCTACTGCGCTTGAAGTAGAACGGGTTTTCGTATCAGCTGACAACCAAAGCAAAACAGTCGGTGCGCGACCATCTTGTCAAAACTCAGTCGGTGACTACAAATAAATATTGTAAAATGTCCTAATTTGCGTGTAATGAATTAACATTCAACTTCTATCTAATAAAGTATAGTGTATTATACGTTCTGGTGTTATTTTCGGGGTGTTTACTACACAATTTGCTCAATATTTCGGGTTTGTGTTGCGTCAAATGACGTCATGTATGTAACACACGTACCGCGACTGGCGAGTTTGTAAGTATTTTGTTATATTTCTGTGTTAATTTTATTATATCGAGGCTTGCAATTAGTAGTTTTCCATCGCTAACCAGTGCTGGTTTCATTTATCATTCATTTGTAGTTATATTGGGCCCTGCAGCTGGCATACGGTCTCGTGTCGTTTCGAGTTGTTTTTCGATGCCCTTGAAAATTATGCAGCAAAAATCACGACTTTCTTGTGTTGATGGTGTGTGTAAAGTTTGTCCAGTGAGAGGGTATTAATGCATTCATAATAAGGTCTACTGCAGTTGGCAGTCCAGGTACCTATATCTCGCATAGCAACTAAACTTCAGTGCGCGCAGTAGGTAAGGAAACCTACCTATCTTACCTACTAAAATGGGAATGCTTACGACTCCTACTTAGATAGGTATACGTACATACGGTATACCTACCTAGCTATCACATCGTTGGAAAAAATACTCTTGGTACGTACCTACCCAAACCTACTAAGTACCTACCTACCTAAGTATTGTAAACATCGAAAGTGCCTCGCGTGAACATTATTGTCTGCGATTCTTTATGAAAATGGCCGTCATCGCTTCGTCCTATCGATGAATTACGAGTTTTTTTTCCGCTGCCCACAACTTTCGAGTTTGTTGGCATGCGATCATCGCCTGCCCGACACAAATACATGATTTCGCTGTGCTTTATTTCGTCCGTTTTGTAAATAAATACAAAAATAACATGACACCTAAATAACCTACCTACCTACCCTATTACACCTACCTAAGTAGGTACAATAGGTAGGTACATACCTACTTGTACAGTAATATGTTGGTAGGTGCGAAGTGAATACATAGGTAGGTAGGTAGGATATCTATTCACCTACCTATCTTAGCAAGTAGATACCTACCTACCTACCTACATAATAAATAGGTACCTAATTAATACCTAGTAGGTAGAAAGGTACACTTTGTGCCTTGTTTACGTTTGATTTTGCAAAACAATAATGAGATTTCGTGGAATGATCCACGTAGGTACCTAGTAGGTATAACCTATCTAGCATGTAGTAGGTACCTACCTACCTAGATCCATAAAAATTTGTGCCTACCTAATAGCGTCAACCAATAATGGCCCCAACTTAATTAAGGTAGGTACAAATAGCCAAAGATTATAGCTGCATTAACAGATATCGTGAAACAGAAATCTTCACTCATTCTGCACTACACCATAGAATAGACTATACTAGTTAACTATGTAGGTAGCTACTACCTCCACGAAACGAACGAGTACCTATTAGTAGGGTTGTCACAAAATACAAGTGGTAATTTACCAATTTAATAGTTTCTGTAAATAACGTTTAAAATAATCACCGATTATTTATTGATAGGTTTTAAATATAGTTTTAAATACTCTACATAAGTATAACTAAGTAAACATTTACATACTTATATATTTATAGAGTTCTGTAACACAAAGGGAACCCATCTTACTAATATTATAAACATGAAAGTTTGGATGTTTGTTACTCTTTAACGCTGAAACGGCTGGACGGATGTGGATGAAATTTGGCACAGAGATAGATCATAGCATCATTCTCCTGCCCTTATAATATTATAGCACATAGGCTTTTTATCCCGGAAAAAAATACGTTTTCCGTTCCGTGGGATAGATTGATATTTTGTAAGGTACCACGCGTGTTTAGCCGTGAGGGGAAGCTAATAAAGAATAGCTTCGTTGTCCGTCTGTCTGTTTTATAGGTAGATAACGGTTGTGGTTTAATAATAGGTATTATAAGTTGTCCATTGATGCATTAGTAAACTACCGGGCCGTAATTAGAATAAATGTTCTATTGTGTTTAAAATGAGTATCTTCCGTTGGGAATTATTTGAAAACTTATTAGTTATTATAATATACTAGCTTCCGCAAACGGTTTCGCCCGCATGGTTCCTTGAAAAATAAAAACAAATCTATCCCACGGGTACCGTACATTTTTCCGGACTAAAAAGTAGCTTATGTGCTATTCCAGACTATAATCTATATCTGTGCCAAATTTCATCCAGATCTGTTTAGCCGTTTCAGCGTTATTCAGTAACAGACATCCATACATCCATTCAAACTTTCGCATTTATAACATTAGTAATATTAGTAATGGTATTATGTATTACTGAGTCTTAATACCCTGAAAAGAGGGTGGCTTCTATGAATTGAATTACCGGATTTTAACTTTAACATATATTATCAACAATTCTAAAATATAACTACTTAGGTTATTTAATGTACTCACATGTTGAAACTAGAAGCTCGTTTATATCAGAGACTTTACCCAAACAGGGGTCCAAATCTTATAAATAATACTAACATTAATTTTAAGTAAACCTTCGTAAATTTAAGCAAAACTTACTAACAAACATTGTGATATATATTGGAGATTTGGAATAAACGGCTTTATTATTATTATTATTATTATTATTATATCAGAGACGAACAATCAAACATATGGTCAAAAGCAAGGGTCCAAGATACTTGAAATTATTGCTGTTAAAGAAATGCGCCAGCGTACAAGACATCGAACCTAGTAGGTAACTACCTTACCTTTGTATTTCTAGTATGTTACATAGCCACGCAGGTACTCACTACATAACATTAGTAAAAAATAAAAACATGATCACGACTGCAATCCCCAAGCCCGGTAGATAGATATCTCCTCAGATCTCTAGTTACTTAGATCTTTGAGGATATCTAAAGAAGTCAGAAGCATTTCCAAACATGACTTTTGGTACATGCCCACATTTTGCACAGTAGTTAGTATTCCATACGTGACAGGTTGCCAAAGTTGACAAGCCCATGGTACTTAAATAAAATAGATAATTTACCGCGTGGGAACCTCCAGACCTCCATAAAAATCTATAGCCTTGCCCTCTAGCGCTAGGCTGGCTATGACTGTCCTATTAATCCATACTATAAAATCCATAGTAATATTATGAACGCGAAAGTAACTGACTTTAAATCACCTTTTCACGACTAAATAGCTGAACGGCTCATCGGAATATTTGAGAGGTTGATTCTATCTGGAGAAGGACATAATATTATTATACATTATGATAGGACATTTTATCAAAAAAACAAAAGAATTTAATGCGGACGAAGTAGCGGACAACAGCTAGAATATGTTATTATTAATGCTAAAGTGTACATGTTTGGATGTTTGACAGAACAGATTTGGATACAAATTTGCCTATGTTCTTATAAGTTCATTCTAATTAGTGGTGAAAGAATTTTTGTAATCTGATGGGTAGTTTCGGACATTACCTCCTACTTACAAACTTTACCTTTATAAAGCATAAGTGTAGTTGCACAGTTTTTTATTGCCCGCCCATCACGTGTATGCTACACTTGAACGGAAGATGCAATTATCGCACAATTATCTGTCAATGCTGTCAAGTGGATCCAATTCGTCAGCACCAGAAGTGTTCCGGTTTCAAAGTATAATTCTTATCCCGATATAGAACGAGTCGTTATGATTCATGTGGAACTAGCCTAGATTTCCTGGTATAACTGGATTGGATTTGGTTTCGATGAAAAACTCGATTAAGGTGCTTGAGAAAACATAACGGCAAAGTAAGTAAGATTGAAAGCTTCTCTGGTTTCAGTTCAACACGTACAAATCTTTCGCTTTTAACTAAAGATAGAAAGGTCTGCAAAATTTAAATTTATTTCAAAATTAAAGCATGATTCGTGTAGATACAAAATTATATCACAGCTGTTTCACTTGTCTGAGAGGAAGAGTGCCTTTTGATGACTAAAAATCAGTCTAGCTAGGCTAAAAGATTGAAGAAAAATAAACTGCTCTTCAAAAATCTGCATTGCAGACCCCCTGCAATATGAGACCTAGTTCGCATCATAATGCAGCAAGCATGGCAGAAAATATCAGTCTATCGAGGAACTAAAGAAATTAATGAAGGTCAAGGACTAAGAAATTGAACCGATCAGCAGACGAGTCAATCGATAAGTACACTGCAACAAACTGCTAAACTGAAACTATAATTTTATGAATAAAGTTCAAGCAGACAACCTATTTAATAGTCGTATTGAAATACATAATTTTATCATTAAATTTTCGGAGCGCATCACTTTCTTTCTAAAGCATCTTGTATCACGATGGTTCGAAAAAGTAGTGACATCATAAGAAGTAGAATTGCATAGCAATGAAGCGCAACGTTTAAGTTGAGCTACGTCATGAGTTCCTAAATTAGCTAGCATCGGTAGTCTGTTTATGAAATACATAATTATGTAGATGACATAGTGAAAGTTGCGATACACAGATGTTTAATTGGATTAGTTTACAATAGCGGTGGATGGGAACTATGAGGCATAATTCCAGCTATAAGTGTATTAAAGAACCGGACTGAGGATGATGTGATGACTGATGATAATGAAAGCGAATACGTAAGCGAGAATCAACAGTCTATTAGCATACTCCACGTGGTGTGGTATGATGTAGACCCATTACCAATCGCTCATGTTGCAAAATAGCAATAGCTTAATATATAAAGTTGTTTTTATCAAAACAGTTTAAAATTAAGTATGTAAATTATTAAATGCTTCGTTAGCTTTAGCTTGGAAACATAGACATAAACTTAGGTTTGGAAACATTGTTAAATGTGGGCGGACAAAGTGATTAACGAAATTCATAATTTTACTCCACAATCTTTGACGCAAGAAAGTAATTGATTTTATATTTACCTGCCAACCGTCACGTCTTTAACACCTACATATACACGATCTCTGTAATGTAGGTAGGTAGGTATAAAATAAACGTTTGCTCCTTACATCTATTCTTGTTTAACACTTGTTATCTAATTTTATTTCACAACCAATAGACTAGGTGGTGCTGTGCGAAATATTCACCAATGCAAAAAAAAATATTTAAGTCTCAAACTGTATGCAAATTGTTTAGTTTTTAACTGCGATAAGATAGAAACAAACAACCACACATCAATGCTAAAAATAACCGGACTTTATAAGCACAACACAACCAACAGTTACTGAATCCTAAAAAAATTATTGCTACATATTATTTTAGCTACATTGTAAATAAGCACTTATCAAAGTTGAATCACACCGATAGTAACTAATTATAAATAACTGGACAATGCAAGTTGCTACGCACCACACAATACAAAGTTTAATTCATTAGTTTACGCTTTCTATGGCTTCCGAGAAGTTTTGAAACAACCATGGAATTAGAAACAAGTTATTTTGCAATGTTTTAGTATCATTTCATTACAATACGCACCGTAATATGCCAAACTAATCAGCTAAAGGGTAACTAATATAAAAATCATATGCTTACCTTAGCTTACCGACAAATTTAGTAAAATGATAAATACGGTTAGCTAATTTAGTTAATACTTAGTAATATCAGATTTTTTTAAACATATACTCGTAGTAAATGGACTCTGCGTAACGTGACAACTGCTTAGTCGCTTTAAGCCCTATTGTTATTCATCATATAAGTATGGTTAAAATTAAAACGGTTGTCATTAAGAGGATAGCGGCTCGCTACGCTTACCTATTATCTTCCTTCGCCGTATAATGGCCAGTTTTAAATTCTAATTCCAACTGAATTGAAACTCTTTTCATCATGTAAAATGCTTCCACCTACGACGGTTTAGGAACAAATTGATTGGATGCCGAGAGGTCATTAATCAAGACACCTTTAATGAAAATGTCTTGTAGCCCTGTAACCGCAACCAAGTGGGTGGTCTTATCTATTTTACTTAGATATAACACAAAGCAGACAAGGTAGTAGTACAAAACCTATAAAACAATAATATAGTAATGACTAAACTCTCTGGTTTTGGTGTAAACTACCAATAATGCTCGAACTAAATCCTTCGCTACGATTGCGTTGCTGGGCGGATGCTTATGTTAAACTATTCTGTATGAAACAATCGGCAAATTGATAGCTGAACTGAGTTTACATAACTAGTACCCTTATTGCTTATATACCTACACTAGTTTGTACTGTAACGAATTCTGGAAAACTCCATTCGTCCCAGATAACTATTTACATTAAAAATTTATGTAAATTGGGTCAGCAGTTCTCTGGTTCGAAGCATTTCGTGCGGACTATGCATTTATTGAGAAAAACTATTGTTATTGTTACGTTTAGAAGTTTCTAGATCAGTAATAACTACTGCTGTATGGTTAAGAACAAAAAAAGAAGATAAAGAAATAAAACACGATGTTTTGCTATTAGCTATTGCAGGACTAAATGGTCTTTGAGTTAAAATATCAGTTACAAAAATAAATCCTCATCCGGTTTAGATAGCTTTCCTGTTATAGTTAATCAGTATCATTTTTAACAATTCTGGTCCTTGTTTATTAAGATTCTGTCATGCATTACACAATGAAGTGGATCATCAGCAGACACTCAATGCAACGTAACGAGCGAGATGTCGCTGTTGTAAATGTCCTTTTATAAATATCTACCACTTGATTCATCACACAGACACACATCGCCCACATTAATTTAAGTACCATACAATGCATCAGACTCTGCTTTCTGGAATCTACTACTATGGTAATAAACACCATTATCGTGTAAATGAGCTGCTTGAAATTCCATCTGTGCGTGATAAAATGATAAATCAGTGTGATTTGATCTTCACATCGTGCGGCCTCAGAAATATTTACCTACTAATGACACTTACCATAAATCCAATACTTGATACAAAAAATCTTCGTATGTTTTATTTTCTGGGAAAACACTGCTAGAAACATGATAGTATTGCTTAATCGATAACAGAGGAAAATGTTACGCCAATCCAATCATTTTTCAATCACAAATTTCCATTCAGAGTTTGCCTCTGCTCTGTGACGCTCTTTGTGTCCAGTAATCAACCAATTATCTTCATATTCACGATCTCTCAGTATTCATATGGAGCCACCACGTCTCACGTTATTCAAACATATTTTATGACCGATCATTACTAACAGTCAAGTATGAGTTCTATCTTTCGTTTTATTTACTTCAACAAATACCTTAAGCACCTTATGAATAGAAATAGCTCTTTTAAATAATATTATCTGAATGTGGAAAAGAAATTAAATAAATATTTACTCAAAATTATTCAATTTTACTATAGAATAGGATGTGCAAATGTTAATGAAGAAAAGGCGTGTGTAAATTTAATAGCTGTAGTGTCATGTGACGAGGAAAGTGTTAGGTATGAAGTGGATGATAGGGATAGAGGTAAACCAAAGAAAAGATGGACAGACTGTATGAAAGATGATACGAGTAAGAAAGGTGTGAGTACTGAGATGACGGATGATAGAGATAAATGAAAGAATAAAACGTTGTGCCGACCTCACATGGCGTGGGACAAGGACAGGAAGAAAAAGAAGAAGTGCTAGGACGTGGTTTCCATTAAAATCTTAGATAAGGAATAGAATTTAAGCTTTTCCTACCAAGAGATAACGCAGGTTACATCATCATTGCCTACCGCGCGGATTATTGCAGATTCTCAACTACCCTTTGGACTATCGATTGTACTTAAATAGAACGCTAAACTTAGATGGCGCTTGTTAACTTCTGAGATGAGCGAACTGAATTCTGATGCTGGCATACAGTGATCAGTACGCCTACCATGAGTTGTCTTATTTAGATCGGCTGACGTTACTACAGTAGTACCTAATAGTACGTTACTACTATGACATCTGTCAAAATTGTTACTCGTGGTACCAAATTCTAAGCAAATGAATGAAGCGCAAACTACAGTCGCTGTAGTACGCTGTGACGTAGGATAGGTAGCTACGTGACGTTTTAGTACCCAACTATCCGCTAGAGGCGCTGTACAAGTTTTCATACATTTTTTTAACTACAGTCGCTAGCGAGTGCAGATTGTGAAAACTCATGGTAGTTACTAAAGTTTATCTCGATGCTGGCATCGATCAACAATGCAGCTTGAAAATTATAGAGTTTAGATTGAACCGTTGTATTTTCAATTTACGTTCATCACTATCACTAGATATTATAAATCAAACTCTTCGGCCGCGTCTGAATGTCTATCTGTTCGCGATAAACTCAAAAACTACTGCACCTATTTTCATGCTGTTTTCACCAATGGATAGAGTGGTTCTCGAGGAAGGTTTTAGTATTTATTTTGTCGAGTTTATAAGACGCGAAGCCGCTTGCATCACACGTAGCTAAACACGGAAAAAAAAATTGTTTGTGGTTCACAACTTATCAGT
The DNA here is from genome assembly GCA_963675405.1 of Cosmorhoe ocellata. NCBI lineage: Eukaryota > Metazoa > Arthropoda > Insecta > Lepidoptera > Geometridae > Cosmorhoe > Cosmorhoe ocellata. The sequence continues at coordinate 9,938,189 of OY776258.1, read as the reverse complement.
CGGTTCGGTACTGGCCCCTAAAAACCTAATTATTCAAACCAATTGTTTTTTGTGGTTTCTTATCGATCTTTAAAGGCTATTCCTTCAAATAAAGAAACTTATCAGTTTTCTAATGTAAATAAAGTAATAATTATTTGTTAACGAAATACCAAAATATGTAAGTGGTTTGTTGTCTAACAATGAATAATCGTTATTACTCGAGAGACAGGAAATCAGTGTAAAAAAACAACAAAAACGCTAGGTGACAACCATAAAGAGAAAAAGAAAATAAATCTACTTTGCTTAAATAGAGATGTTCTAAAAAACCGGTAAGTTCCGAAAAATGTATTTGCCGCTTTAGTTAACCTAATTTAAACAATATTATTATGGTCTTGATTACTAAACTAAGCTTAGGTTTAGTAGTTAGTTTAGTCGCGGGCTGTACCTGGATGAGGCTGGCAGCAGACCATGGACAATGACATTATGCAATGAGAGGCCTATACCCAGCAGTGGGTGAAGTCGGGCTGCGGATGATGATGATGATGAAGCAGCTTAGGTACATAATTAGGTGTTTCGTTTTGGCTTTCGGTATAACTAGATCTTATAGTACCTACGTAGGCATAAGTAATTATTTTGTTTTGGAAATCAGTTGCATTTTTTAATAATACTCGTAAGTAGGTATAGGCAAGATACGCGCATGACATTTATTGTAGGTTAGATTTCATTACGATAAACCTAGCAAACACTGTTGACTCATTTATCTATATAAAATTATTTCTCATCTGCGTTGGCGAGCGTCAAAATAGAACTTCCCAAATAAATGTGACGAAAATATATTTCTTTAAAACAGATTTCGACCTTCTCATTGCTAACTTGTAGGATGGACCCTGACCTTGGCGAGGCGTCGTGCATTTTGACAAGACTAACCTTGGCTAGCTGTGAACAGATTCCGCATTATTCTACTGTGATTTTGATTATGATAAGTGCTTTATTATTCTAAAACGTGTGTACATGATCTTTTGTACTTATAACCATTATTTTGTTATGAGTTAGCGATTTAAGTTTTTATCGTTATCGATTGTACGGCCTACCTTTTTATCCAGATAAGACTATTTACTTGGATGGCATTTTTTCTTTTTCCTTGTCTGTTTAAAACTATTTCACAGTAATTCTCGGTTATTATCACTACCGGAACTAACTCGACGCGTTATCAACTCTTCTCACGATCAAGTGACATAACCCAAATACCTACTTCGGCTAATAGTCGAAAGCCTGGCACCTGCGCCCGACCCGCGCTTGCGGTCCCGATGCGCACGAGTTTTCACTTTCACGGGCCGTTGCCCCTCGGCCGGCCTCGGCCCACTTCAGCTGCGGGTCAAGGTCAGACTGGGATGTTATTTTCAATGAAATCTAATGCATTGAAACAGGATAATTCGACTGTTTGTTTGAAATTTCAACCTCTTTGCAGATAGCTATTTTGTTAGGTATGACAAATTTGTGACGTAAACTGATGACCAGCCTTCAAATTTTATATCAGTAAGTTCAAAGGCCATTAGATCATTAGTATACCTACCTACACTGGTAACATTAGGTCTAGTTAAAACAACTGGTTACAGATTCATTGTAAATTTAATTTAAGTTTGACTCCAACAGACACCGAGCTCTGCTTAACCAAAAGAAGATTTTGGAAAATTTTGAACACAGTCAATTGGCATGCGTTTTGTAGGTTCTTACGTACTCCAGGTTTGTAAACGGAATATAAATACACGTTCGAAGCAATTACTTATTGATTTATGAATCATTCATGTATCAACTAAATTCAGTTTTGAAACGTTCGCAGCAAGAAATGGCTTTTAGTTCATAACACCGTTTTTCGACCTCTGCCAGTTAGTTCATTAAACTAACACATGATTTGCAAATTCTGTTATCTCAGAGATACGGTTACTTACTGGTGTGATACCTATTTAAAGTTTATGAGTGACTGGTTCTATTTCCAGTGCATGTATGTGACGTGGCAGGAATAATTAGCATACATATTATCATTACGTAACAATAGACCGTCATTCGCGACGCCATGTTACCCGGCGGCACGGGAATTATTAGTCAGATTAATCAGTTTAAAAATAACTTGAAGTCACCTAAGGATACAGTTACGCTAGGTGAGTGAAAACAAAATGTCATTAGCGATCATCGACCCTTGTTATCGCGCTTATCATGACAAAATATTGCTGCTCTTGGCAAAGAAAGGGTCTTATCGTGCTATTGATAAACCAGACAACGAATCTGAAAACAAGTAGGTAGGTACAGCTGCATATTTACACTTTACTGCTGCAATACGAAAGCTGCATCAACATACGAAAAATTCCCACAAAATAAAAAATATTTTTCCAATGTTGCCATCATTAATCATGATCAATTGATCACTTAACAGTTTACGACTGTAAAACTGAGTAAAACGGACTGTAATAGACGGACAACGGATCTAGACTATCGTGAAGTTAGGCCCTTTCGATGTGCAGTGCAGCTTTTTCATACTTACTAAATTTTCTACTGCGAATTGAAAAAGTAGATTCGTACGTTTGTACGTATTTAAGTTATTATGTGTTATGTATGGTGACAGAGGCGATCAGTAGGTGCCTAGTTTAGTATCTATTGCTGGAAAAATGATGACCTACAACTAATATTAGATAAGTACATATAATAACTTCTTTTCATTTAGAAAAATACTGTTTTAGCCGGATAGGTACATATTTGAACGCACTTTCCATTATCACGTCCGTCCCCATTGTGTAACAGTGAAGTATGTAAGTAATTTTTTCCTTGTTGCAGATAGTAAGCCATGCAAGAGCAGGACGGTGACAACGAGCCGGCGCACCATGCGCGCCGGCCAATGAACGCTTTCCTTATATTCTGCAAACGTCACAGAAGCGTCGTGCGCGACAAATATCCCAATCTTGAAAACAGGTATGCATCATAAAAAGCTTTAAATCATGTTCACAAACAAACTGTAATGTTACCATTGATTATTGCTAGTTCGTGAAATTCGTAAAGAGAAGCGGTAGGTTCAATACAGTCGTTAATAGGTTTGTCTAGTGTATGTGACGTGAATTGAACTTTAGTTAGTTTACTCCACACATACTCGGCTAATTATACGTTACGTAGGTTTCTGATTCGGGACACGAAACAAGCACTTATAACACTTAAATAACTCATGGCAATAATCAGAAGTTGATAGACACTTACCTTCAGCTGATGTGTATACATTGAACTACATACATTTATTAAGTCTAAGTAACGGTTTCATAGATCGAAAGTGGCAACTTGGTGTTGATTGTACTGGTAATTGAAGGATGCAATGCTGAATGATATATTTATTGTAATTTCAGATCTATTACAAAGATTCTCGGAGAGTGGTGGGCCAACTTGGACAAAGAAGAGAAAGCTTGCTACACAGGTCTTGCTAAACAGGTAGGTCTTCGACTTGACTAAAAAATAAAAGTTCATGATACTAAAAATGTTGACGGAAGTAATGTTTCAATTAATGTTATCTCTTCCAGTACAAAGACGCCTTCTTCAACGCCCACCCTGACTTTAAATGGTATAAACTACCGGCTCCGCCACTCCGGACTCTCTCTTCTCGGCCTAGGGAAACTACCGACAAGATAATCGAGCCCCCTGTCAGTGAAAACCATGAAACTGAACTCGAAAAAACAAATAATAACTCAACTAAAGTAGATTTCAACAAAAAGCCTAATGACGTTGCACTAGACAGCGAACCCAAAACACTGTCCATGTTTACCCCAGGCAAGTTGGCCGATGAAGCCAATATGGGAGGCCTAAGCAGCCTTCTCGCAACCAAGACTGAAACACAAACCCTCAATCCATATTACTCACCTCCCTCTTTCAAATTCAACGCGATCTCACCTCTTAACGATTACCGATCTCAAAATGTAACTAAAGGAGCCCCTGATAATGACAATATACGTGAACTGCAAAATGCTCTCACCGAGACTACTAAGGTGTTTGAAGAAGACTTTGATGGAAAGGAAGGAGTATATCATTATGGCAACGTTCAGAACGATCAGTTCACGAACCAAGATGTGATAGACCAAATAGTTGATAAAAGATTTTCTAAGGATGAAGACCGGAACTGGTCTGATGAAGAGAAAAACGCAAAATCGGGTAGGTCGTGTAAGGGTAAGCGTTACCAAGAGTTTATGTCTGTTGGCGGACTAATAGCGAATAAGAGACAAAAGAAAGATTTCAACGATAAATTGTCAGACGATGGCTATAGCGCAAACTATAGCTGGGAACCTGGCAGCTCACGCAGCGAAGAATCAATTTCCGTTACTGACGAACCGAAAGATATTGGCTCAATCATTGAAATTTCAACCGAAAACGATGATAAAATTGAATCTTTGGAAGAATCCGGACCTGACAATAATGCAAACAAAACATTCAAGGCTGCTGATTTTGATCTAGATGCTAAAATTAGAGCTCTACCATCCCTAAGTTTAGAGAAATTCCAACAAAGGAAACGTGAAAATAAACGCAAGAAGAAAACAGTCAATCCAAAACCAAGAGTGCTCGAGTCGCATTTTATCAACTCGGTCCCTCGGCCGTTGATGAACGAAAGGCGACAGATGATCGAGAACTGGCGAGAGACTGTCATCGGTAGCCAGAAGCGGAAACCCAGGAAGATAAGTATTACAAGACTAGAAATCAACAGCATGATTTCGAGCGTCGACTACAATAACGGGCACAAAATTAGCCCCGAAATTAAATTAGCGACGGAAGCGCCCAATACCGTCGTTCACGACATGGAATTCGGTAAGCAAAGCCAGTGCAATGTGGACCTTCTAGGGCTTGCGACGCTGGCCGAAGTCGCGGCCAATACTTCGAAGCTAGAGGATTCGTCGATGATCAACGCCTTGACCGCCAAAGCGAACGATGAATACGCTTCCCAGGTATGAGATACCGACTAGCCTTAAAAGATATTCCAAAAATTATTTACTTTGTAAAGATTGTAATAATCAGATAATATTTATACATAGATCTACTTTTACAATGTACGCATAAAGATTAATAATATTGTACACTTTTAACTGTAGTTTTATATATTAGCTATAGAGTTATTTATATTGAAATAGAGAAGAAACTATGTATACTTATTTTTGTTGGATTACGTCGTCGTGTAGGCTGCTACATAATTGCTTTTTAGTGTTAGTGGAAAAAAAATGGTGATAGATAGTTTATTAATTAAATCACACGAATAACACAGGCATAATTAATATTTACGTTAGTTATTAGGATTTACACAAATCCGAACTGCAATATAATATGTTCTTGATGACATTTTATTTGATAACCTTATTAAATGAAAGAACTTAGCGAGTTTGGAGCATGTATTGGATTTTCATCACAATGATAGTTTTATTATATTATGAAACGCCAAATGTCATATTATTGTTACTTTAAACCTCATTATGTATAAAGATAAATTAGGCTATAATAGATCGCCTTATTTATATAAATTACCAAAACAAAGACACCACGTGCATAGACTGCATTGCATTTCGAACGGTGATTTATTTTGTTTTAAAGTTGCATATTATGCAATTATTGATATTTTTATATTATACAATGTGACAAAAGTCACTCGTTTTTATACAAGGGTGAATTTATCACAAAACACAAATTGTTAGTGTTCAAATTATTGCGAAAAACATGGAATCGCGTTTTCTAAATGAAATTTAATAAAAATTCATCATTTTGTTTCTGTTATCATAAACATTATTAATGTGGCCAATTTTAAACCTACCACTTGAAAAGTGAGTATGACTCGCAATCATTTCTTTGTGATAAATTAACTAGTTTTAGTTTAACTATTTATCGATTTTATCATTCACATTAAACCTTTCGATTAGGTTTTAAATTTTATTACCCTACTTTTGAAATTCGTCAACTAAATTGTACCTATCGTATCTTTAGGTTACCTAAAGAATAAAAAAAATATTGTTAATCATTCTTAAGTCTAGAATCACTACATTCGGTCTAGTAGGATAATTTTAAATAAATTATGTTAAATTATTGTATTCAGAACAGTGTTTCTCAAATCATTCACGTTTACTTTTATGATTGAAGTTTCTGTGATTTTATTCTATTCTCCTACGTTGAGTTCTTGAGATCGCCGTTTTATTTGCAGATCTAGTCTAAGTGTAGGGTTTAAAAATGAAATCATTAAGTACGAAATTCAAAGTGCACTTATACTTTTATAGTTACAAAATGATGACACAAGCCATAATGTGACATGCTCATCCAAAGACCAAATAATATGTTAGAATAGTGAAGCTAGGCTAATAGATATTGTATTGTAATGTATGTATAAGTGATAATAAATTATGTATTGTATTATGTATTATTAACATAAACATGTCAATATGAATGTGTCATTCCAGAACGTCTAAATTGTCAAGTTAGTATTTCACGTTAAGTATTTTGTTGGTTTGCATTTCATTTTGTAAATTTTCACGAAACTTTTTTTTATGTAGGTTCTTTATCCATGTTGTTTTTTGGAAAGTTTTATTGATTGTTAAGTTTTCTTTTAAAGGTTGAGAGCTTTGTCGGTTCCTATGAGATTTTTATCGTAGAGCTTTTACGGGACAGTATGATGAATTAATAGGATGTATATTATCCACCTGATCCTTAGGAGAAAAATATTTTGCCTTGTCAATAATGTAAAAGCCTTAATAATTATGGTAGTAGAATTTAAGGTAAGTAACGGAAATGGGGCCAGTATGTGCAAGTACATGATAATAATCACATTTTGGTGATTTTGTAACAGTTAGGTATGGGCCTTTTAGTGCAAGAAAGATAATTTGGTACGGTTTAAGATCTAGAGGAATCTTATATCTTTGGGATCCATTTAAAGTGAATTATGGTGCTGGAAGATCTGTATATTAAATTATTAATAAGGATCACAGCTCATTGCTGGAAGCGGTTGTAGCGATGGGCTTTTAGTCAGGTTCGGTGTAGATATCGATTGTTATATTATAAGATATTGCAGTCATCACCTGATAGGCAGGTACGCTGTTGATTTGAAATGTAATTATAAATATTTCACCTATATAGCGCAAATTGATATCAATTACTTAAAATATTTACATTATTTACCGTTTACAAATTATACCGTTTGAGAAACACTGGTCTCATTATTTAAGTAAGTTAGGGCATAATAAAACGGCACCCAAAGTGTCTACCTGTTTGGTTCCAAAGTATATTGTTGAATGTTTTGTTATTTGCGAGCGCGGTTCGAGATATATCCTTTTATTATAGAAATAAAGTTTATTCATATTAACAGGTGTTCGTTTTATTTTTTAGAATTTATTTTAATAGGTAGGTTACCGGTAGCAGAAGAGCTTACTTATTTGATGGTCCGGGAATGATCTACCGAAGTACCGACTGTCAAAAAAATATACCTATTTCATTCAATGAGAATAGCCACCTATATAAATACGCTTGCTAGGTCTTTACTCGTACCATACACGTGTAGTACCTACATATAAAATTAAATGTAAATGTGAGTAAACTTTATTCTAATTCAAACTAATTCGATCGATTTAGAAGGTAGTAAACATCGCAGTAATATAGTACTTTAGTATAGTATTTTTTCGGTAAAAAAAATCGTTATTTTCCGAAAACTTACGTAACACTGACATCACTAGTGTCTCCTGTCAGATCACCAAGCGAGAGAGCCCGCCAAGGAGAAAATGGCGGTTAGATTAAGTTAGATTATAGAAAACGGAAGAAATTAATTTACGCAAGACTAGGCAGTAAGGTCTATGACTATAAGCCTGCTCAAATGAGCGAATAATTTAACAACAACAGATCACCAAGCAAACAAGCCAGCCGCCAAGGAGAAAATGGGATTTTCTGCGATGTATTTGCCTGACAACTACGTCGCTCTGGTTTTTATATGTTTTCTCGTGTTATTTTGAGTTTTATTGCGTAATTTTGGTGGTTATTTTGCCAATAAAGCCCGGGTTCTTGACGCGAGTGTAAAGTATGTGAATTAGAGTGAATAGTTCTCTTCAAATTCCATCGGAGGAAATTCCGAAAATTTTCAACAAAACAGCCATCTTTTGTTTAAAATTGACTTGACTACTTGACTATGACTCTGTGACGTTGACAATACTTATAAATAAATACACTTGACACTGGCAAAATTGTTCTAAGAGACAGATGCCATAATTGAAGAAGGAGAAAATGGCGGTTAGGTTAAGTTAGATTATAGATAAATAATAGTTTAAAAAAACTAAAAAACGCTTTTTATAGAAACCGAACTAAAAAATAGAAAATAAATTTAAAAAAAAATATTTAAAAAAAAGTGTGGGGTGCATGGTGTCGAACGTCGATTTAGTTTTTTTAAACTATTATTTATTTTATATTTTTTAGTTTGGTTTATTTATAATAGCGTGTTTTTTTTATTTTAAACTATTGCACGACTCATGATGCGAAGCATCAGAGAGTGCTTTACGATCAAAAATTTTTTTTTCAAATTGATAAAATGGAATTTTTTTATCAAAATAGTGTATTGTCATCGGTCCTCGATAAATCTACAAAGTTTGAACGAAATCTGGCCGTTTAAAGTGGGTCAAAATCGCGCCCAAAGAAGTCTGTTACAAACAAACATACAAACATACAGGTGAAGCTAATAAAAAGCGTGTAAAAACGGAAGAAATTAATTTACGCAAGACTAGGCAGTAAGGTCTATGACTATAATAAGCCTGCTCAAATGAGCGAATAATTTAACAAAAAAACCAAGCAAACAAAAAAAGCATGTGAAACAAGGAGATTCCCGCCAAGGAGAAAATGGCGGTTAGGTTAGGTTAGATTAAGTTAGATTATAGAAAACGGAAGAAATTAATATACGCAAGACTAGGCAGTAAGGTCTATGACTTTATGCCTGCTCAAATGAGCGAATAATTTAACAAACAAAAAAACAGCATGTGAAACAAATGTTTTGCTTGATGTTATGTCATGTCAACTGTCAAGTCGATTGTCGGTTTGAAAATACAATGCAATGCAAAAATTTTGGCAAAAATAGTTTCATTGTATAAAATCGATGTAAAATTACCGATTTTCTGCCGTAGAATACGAAAGTTACTTATGTGTGCAAGTTGTAATAAATATTGTTTCAAATCTGGATGAGGATACAATGATTGCCGCATCTGAACCTCTGGTGAGTTTATATTTTGGTTTTATTTACTACCGGCTTCGAAACTCAAGTTTTTTTGATTAAAGTACAATATAAGCTGGTTTGAAATAATCTAGCTGTTCATCATATCTTCGTTCGGCATTCAATAGCGCGAATGAAACATTCAACACAAACAGGATATAATGAAAACGTGTACCTACACTTACGATTCTTATAGAATAAAGTATTAGTACTTACCTGGATTACCGAGTATTGCTAGTTTTTTTTTTGTAAACGAAGTTTTCTATAAATAATTCCTAGCTATACGCCCCCGAAACCCCCTACATACTAAATTTCATGAAAATCGTTGGAGCGGTTTCCGAGATTCAGATTATCAAGAATTGCTCAAGGTATAATATTTGTACTTTTCGAACTCTGGCTAACATTAGCTGAACAGGCTAAATGTTTCATTGTGTTTTATTAACTACTAGCTTCTGCACGCGGCGTCGCCCGCGAAGTACCTACATAAAATATAGCCTATGTTCATCCTGAAAGTTCATTCTACACATTGGTGAAAGAATTTTTCAAATCGGTTCAGTAGTTTCGGAGCCTATTCATTTCAAACAAACAAACAAACTAACAAACAATCAAAGTTTTCCTCTTTATAATATTAGTATAGATAAACATTTTAATATGATACAACATTTCGTCGTTCGCTTTCTTTCTCCAGTCAGTCTATGTAAAATTCTAAGTGTTTAAAAGATGTCCAAAAATTTTCTTATAAAATTTCCCAACCATAACTTATCATTATTTACTTAATTACTTAAAAAATACATTATTGTCTATTGTCATCTGATATTACCCACATATTGAATGATAAAACCAACTCTTTCAATACTATTTATGTAAATAAACTTCTTGATTCTTGAACAGGAGTTTGTGCCACACGGTCGTACCGTGGTAGCAAAGCACCCGGGTCAGATCTACGGCAAACAAAACACTTCACTATCAGAGACATCTTTGCTGTACAAGCTTACCAACTTTGCTATCAAAGATGAGACCTTACTTGTGGATAAAGAAGAGGAAGAGTGGTGGTGTATCCGTGAGGTCTTTTATCGTGAAAGTGATGGTAAGAAACTCAATGGTCTAGCTGTAGTAACCCCACCTTCTGATCCTAAGTTCTGGGTACGAATCCGGTTGTGTGTCAATGGATTTTCTGATTACTGTACTATCAAACGATGAAGAAATAGAAATAGTTTATTTTTTCTTCACAAACGGTTCTCTCAAAAAGATACAAAAAATAATAATAATAATATGACCATCCAGTATGAATCAAACCTGTATTGTGAAGAGAGATACCTGTTGTATGTTTATAAGAACCTGTATTTGAAGGAATAGAATGTGTAGAAACCAAACTTTGAAGACATGTGTCAAGTGAATGAAGTCTTCAAAGTGCACCTTATTCTTAACCACACTGTTTCAAAAGAATTAGTTAAATGATAAAATAAGTCAAATTTATAAACTTTTTATTGTATTCTACAAACACTGCCCTAAAAAGAATGAAAGGTGTTCTTCCAATTGATAATAATTTTTTCAGAATTTGAAGAAGAACCTACACCACCAAAAGACACCAAGTTCGATTACAACTCAGAATCGTTTCGTCCATCGAGTCGTCTCAAAAATGATTTCAACATGTCCATCAAATCGGAGCTCCTTAGCAAGAAACTTGAGGGAGAGAGTGCGTCAGCAGGAGGATCTAGAACAGGAAGTGCTAACAGCTCTAGTAATATGTCAAAGAAATTCAACCTGAACTCGGGAAGTGGAACCGCTAAGAAGAAGCCATTGAATCCTAAAACTGACTGTTCTTATGAGGAAGAGTTGTATGTCAAAGGTTGCACTGCTGTCTGGTCAAAAGGTGTTGTTTATCATTATTTTTATGCATCGTCAATACAATTATATGTTTTTAAACTTACGCGATCTGAACACATTATTATTAGCATTAACGGGTATTTATCGCGTTATTATTTTCCTATTTTTTTCTGACGTTTCGGTTAATAATAACGCGATAAATACCAATTTAATACTAATAATAATCGTAAGCTTAACCATCAATTTAAAAAAAATACATTATGAAAACTAATAAAAAAACTGTAATAAGTATGAGGTTTTAAGTTTTACCAAAAAAGTATCAATGAGAATCAAGTTCGGGACCAAAAGAGTTTCAGACAATTTTTTTTTTTATTGGGTCTCAATTGATGGGGAAATAAATACATACAACCTAACTACCTACTTAAGGCCTGGCTGTTTTAATATAATTGTCTCTTTTCAGGGTTGATATCTACACCAGCAACAAAAGTTTCCGGCCCAGAGCAAAGGGAAACAATATGTTGCTACACCTTAGATACTCCCATAAAGCATGCAGCCTTTGCCAACTTCCACGTAGACATCAAAAACACCATGCTGATAGACGCTCTGAATTCCCAAATTGGAGACGTTAAGAAAAACATCAAAATTGAGGATACCACAGAACATATAAAAACAGAAATTATGCCCAGTATAGTCTTATTAGACAGCAAATGTATGAGAGTTTATGCTGTAGACGGTAGAGAGTACATCACAAGTACACCCTTCCAAGTTAAGAAGGTCTGGCCGATGAAATTTGGAGTTTTGTTAGAAAAGGATGCAACACCACCTCAAATCCACCAATCAATGCTCCCAGCTTCGTTTTTTAGGTTCAACGATTCACATAACAGCTCTTTTAAATCGAATCGAATGAATATGAGCAGTAAATTGAGGAATGATTCTGTTTATGATCATGACGTAACATTACCAACCTGCTTTTCTCTAACACATCCATTGGACGAAGTGACTCCAATACTAATGAAGTCTCCATCCCAAGGACTGCAGTATTACAATGATGGTGATCTACAGATCATCTTTGTCAGTATGAACCCTAGCATAATCCTGCTATACGATTGGAAACTAGCTATACATTCCTTATGGAAGATTCGCAAAGCAACTAGAGATGAATGCTTATCAATGTGTCCTAGTATGAACACAACAACTTTTAACCAGAGTGACTACATAGGCAGCCCTATGCAAAGCAACAGAAACGTTACAAGTTGGGCCACCGGTTTGGGCAGTCCGTATCAATCAAAAAAAGCACCGAATACCCCAACTAGATCACGTTTGAACAGCCCATTGGCTAATGCGTTTTATCAACAGGGTTTATCGCCTCACGCGTCTATAGGCCAAGCTTCCTCAGTCTCCATGATGCCTAATTCAGCTGGAATTACCCCTCCATCATTACCGTTATACCCTGATATCTGTATCGATCATATCTGGACTGATAACGTGACTATACGACGAGATACGATAGAAAATTCAAACGATTTGAAAACCTTTCTTCACACAGATCTGGTAGGACATGACTATCTATGCTTTATAGCTAAGCAAAGTTCTGTTAGTAAGCTACAGATCTTAAGATTGCAGAAGTCTCATTTTAGAGGGGGTCAGAAAACTAACTTAATAGTGGGTTCGGTTTCCACTGTGATGGCTAAAGACGCGGTTGTGTTGCCACATTTGAAAATGATCGCGTTGATTGATGAAGCGGGGAATATTATTTTGCAGTCTGGCAATAATGTGGTTGGAAAGGTGAGATCTGGTGATAGTTATAATTTTTTAAAGCATTGTATCTTAGGATTACTTTGTTTTCTGTCTGTCTGTATGTTGTCTGTCTGTCTGTCTGTCTGTATGTTGTCTGTCTGTCTGTCTATCTATCTATCTGTCTGTCTGTCTGTCTGTCTGCCTGCCTGCCTGTCTGTCTGTCTGTCTGTCTGTCTGCCTGCCTGACTGTTTTTCTGTCTGTCTGTTTACAAGCTATATTAGCTCTTAACTTGCTACAAATACTGTTCAATTTCAGGTGCACGTAGGAGGCGTGTTGGCCCGTCTCATCGACTCTCCGTACACAAAACGATCTACATTCAGATCTCCTTTTCCTCGACGAAGCAGCCTACTACCTAGCCGGGTCAATGACCCGACATTCGATGACTCTGCCTTGCATCTACTGTCACCTGTCCCGCACACGTCTGCTGCTTCGAGGTTGGAGAAGAATGAAAGCTTAGGTGAGGGATATAAGGTTCATTTTCGCATGAATAACTGAACGATTCAATCTTTTGGTCATTAACAAAATATGAGGGATTATTCTCATGGATTTAAGATTCACTTTTAATTACTGCCTTGTATTTGCTATTTGCCCTCAGACTTAGGTTCAATAAAATTGTGTATAATGCTTTTCTGGGCGTTTAGTTGAATTAAAAAGTAACCTTAAATCTATGATGCATACCTACGTTTGTATTTTCATTGCCAGGTCTCAGCGGTCTATGCGACGCGGTAGGATCCCGCTTAACGTTACAATTCGAAGCCGGTGCAATGTACAGAATCTCGCTGCCAGCGCTTTCTTGTTCCGCTCTCGTGACACGTTGCTGCAGCGCTTTGACTGCTATATTGCCAAAGGATATTACGATGCAGGTAATGTTTTACGGAACTAATTATACCTAAAGCTCACCTCCTGATAAGTCAATGTTATTTCAACGGTTTCCAAAGCTTTAGAAGAAATCACCACTTAAAGGATTACTATAATAAGCAATGATAAGTAACTTCGAATTTTTGTTCCTAAGATGGCTTTTTATCAATAAATCATTGAACTTCAGACGCGCATTTTGATCCTAACTAATACCTAATACTAAAGAGGAAAATTTTGTATTTTTGTATTTTTGTTTGTAACGAATAAACTCAAAAACTACTGGTCCGATTTCAAAAATTCTTTCGCCGTTAGAATGCTACATTATCCCTGAGTAACATAGGCTATATTTTATGTAGGTACCTCGCGAGCAAAGCCGCGAGCGGAAGCTGGTAATATTATAAAGAGGAAAGATTTGATTGTTTGTTTGTTTGCATTAAACAGGCTCTGAAACTACTGAACCGATTTCAAAAATTCTTTCACTGTTGCGAAGCTACACTATCCCTGGGTGACATAGGCTATATCTTATACTAGACTCGGTGTATTTCGTATCACCTATCCTATATATTGCGGCTATATCGTATCACCTATCCTATATATGCGCTCTACATGCTCTCTAAAGTTGCAAATATTCCCACCGTTATCACTGCTTATCACGGGTATGCTGCATCCATCCTAAGGTATGGAGTTTTGTTCTGGGGCAATTCAACTGGCAAAGAGTCTGTATTTAAAGCACAAAAGAAATGCGTTCGATCAATTTGCGGCATTAAACAAACAGAAAGTTGTAAACCGTTCTTCATTCAGTTGAAAGTCCTAACGTTGCCATCCATTTACATCTTTGAGACTGCAGTGTTCGTAAAAACTAATTTAAATTTCTTCGATAAGCTCAAATGCAAGCGCTTAGACAATAAAATTTGTTGTCCTCCAAATAAGTCGACACTTTTTAATAAGAGCATATTTTGTATGGCACCTCGTATCTACAACCACTTACCTACTTGCATTAAAGATAGCAGTACTATTCATATTTTTAAACACAAATTAAAACAATTGTTAATTAAGAAGGCCTATTATAATGTCAATGAATATCTGATGGATAAATTCTAGATGAGACAATTTACTTATTGATTAATTAATGTTGATATTGACCTTGTTTTATATACATCTATCGTGACTTTGCATGCTGTAAAGCTGATCATGGCTGTTCCCATTCTATTTTTTTATTTAACATCCCTGTAACCCATGTTTCGCAAAATAAATGAATTTGAATTTGAATTTGAATTTGAATTTATAAATTAAGATGTAAGCTATCCTATCTTTCAAGTTGGATGAAACTGCGCACGGTGTGCAAATTTAATTTAAAATCGGTTAAGTAGTTTATGAGTCCATTGCGGACAAACAACGTGACACGTGATTTATATATATTAAATAAATAAAGATACTTTTGCTATCCGTGTGAAGCCGGGGCGTGTTGCTAGTGACACAATAAGTGTTCTTCAAAGTTCCACATAAAACTAAAATGTGTTGTGACAACAGGTGATCATAAAGTGGTATGGCGTCCGCAACGCGCCCGGCACCCAGGACCTGACTCCGATCCAGGAGTGGAATATGTACTCCAACCTGCTGCTCTCCCTCATCGGGTATGATACGGAGCGGCTGGACAGGCGAGCTGAGGAGGAGCATACGGAGACAGTCACCAAGAAGCAGAGAACCTCTAGTGATGGATCCGCTGAGGATTGGGAGTATATGCTTAACTCGAAGATGCATAAAACTATTGGTGAGACATAAATTATAGGATACTAGCTTCTGCCCGCGTGAAAATCAAAAACAAGCTATCCCGTGGGAACCGTACATTTTTTCGAGATAAAATGTAGCCTATGTGTTATTCCAGACCATAATCTATATCTGTGCCAAATTTCATTCAGATCCGTTCAGCCGTTTTAGTTTTAGTAACAAACATCCAGACATCCAGACATCCTCACAAAATTTCGCGTTTATAATATTAGTAGGATTACCGAATTAATATTACATTGTTATTTCGTACCGTGACTTATGCAAATTGTATTGAAATATTGTTACTTCAAGCTTCAAATGTTTCTAAAACGGAATCGTTCTGGAAGACTTCGTGGTAAGGTCCCAGGTCTCGTAATAGTCTAATAGCCGAAGAGGGACCTTTACCAGATAAAAAATACGTCTCGTCTGGTTATCTGATCAGTGAAGGTCCTTCCATGTCCCCTACTATAAAGCTAATTCTATTTATTGCAGGAAACCCTTTATCTACCATGCTGAAGCTGCCCATAATAAAAAATACTTCTCGTCTGGTTATCTGATGTCCCCTACTATAAGGCTAATTCTATTTATTGCAGGAAACCCTCTATCTACCATGCTAAAGCTGCCCGTCATAGCCTGCGAGAGCAAGCACAAGATCGTCAAAGCAGAAGACGACGCCAAACCAGCGCAGTTCAACTCTAGCTGCGTCCTCTTCCCGCACATGCTACAGATACTATACGCCTTTCATCTCGTGTACGAAGAGATAAAGTTGAATACGTTGCTGTCCAGTGATTTGAAGCCGCTGTGCGCATTTCTGTATCAGATAGCCGTGGATTTGAGGCTCGAGAAATACGTGAATCATTATTGGTTGGATTTCCCTGTGGATTTTAATCTGGATTCTGAGGTAATGGTAATCACTACATACACCGTGAAATTTTAGTGGTTGTTTTCCCGCGGCAGAACAACTTACCATAAAGAGTACTTTCGAAACATAGAGTAAAAGTAAAAAAATAAAGATGGTTTTGTTTTAAAATAATTTAAAAAAATATTCATCAACTCGGAAACGTGAGGAACGATAGTAACATTAGACGTAACTTGTAGTTACTATTCGAACCCACGCGCCGGCCGGCCGCCTTCGCGTAGGTATCGGGATGAATTACTATTGGTTCGTGGTCGCTTTCGAATTAAATTTTCACAATGGTATATAATATCTGTATATTTTGTTTCTAATATTTAATTTGTTTGAACAACGATTGTATTACCAAGACAAAACCATTGCGCTGCGAGAAAACAACCATTAAAATTTCACGGTGTATTAGTGCAGTTCTTCCAACGGATCTAGGCATTCGTGAAGTTAGTCACAGGTGCGAGTTTGCGCATGTACACTCACTACAGTCCCACCGCCCCTCCATACCTCCATTTGCTCCCGAAAAACGATACTGCGCAGCGCTCTGCGGCTAACTTTACAAATGCCTCGCCTCGTTAGGCCAACTGTACCTGGATGACCGAGCTTAGCTCGGTTTTTTTAGGTAAATCGTGTTTTCTGGAAAAAACCTAGCTAGATCGATTTATCGCCCCCGAAACCCCCTGCATACTAAATTTCATGACAATCGTTGACCGTTTAAGAGATTCAGACTATTAAATATTATACAAACTTAATATACATACAAGAATTGTTCGTTTAAAGGTATAAGATAAAACAAAGTCCTCCGCCACGTCTGTCTGTTCACGATAAACTCAAAATTTACAGCACCGATTTTCATGTTGTTTTTACCAATGGATAGAGTGGTTCTCAAGGAAGGTTTGTATATAATTTGTCCAGTTTTTGAATACATTGGCTGAAATATAATGCTGGTAAAACATTTTGAAAGTAAAAGTTTTAATATAATTTCATTCTCTTTCAGGTTGAGTCTCAGATCTCAGAGGAGATAGCATCAAAATTGGTCGAGCCGAGCTACTTCAGCAAGGAGCCGCCCAACGTGTTCAGTTACATGAACAGCATGTACAAGGATATAGATGTAGGGTACTACCCGTATCTTGCAGACATTAATAATATGTCCAAAGATCTCATAGAGGTGAGAACTGTACAAATAGTAAAATAAATAAATACGATCATGACTGAATCCCCGGGCTCGGTAGATATCTTCCTCAGATCTTTAGTTACTTAGATCTTTGAGGATATCTAAGGAGGGTAGTCAGAGGCATGTCCAAACATGATTTGGTACATGCGCACATTTTGCACAGTAGTTAGTATTCCGTACGTGACAGGTTGCAAGCCCATTGTCGCTTATAAGAATACTAACCTATGACACATACCTTAGTATTTTTGGTTCTAGGGTATGCCGGTTTCCTCACGATGTTTTCCTTCACCGTTTAAGAGCACTGGCAAATACAAACATAGAATACATAATGACACCCAGACACAGAACAAACATCTGCGTTCATCACACAAATGTTTATCCTGGGTGGGGATCGAACCCACAACCTGCAGCGCAGAAGGCAGAGCTACTACCAACTGAGCTATGAGGCCAGACAAAATGAGATGTCATTTATTTGATCACAAGAGTGACATGGGCGATACAAAATGTCAAAAATCCTATATGGCGGCTGTAACAAAGTATTCGGTATCCGGCCTTTGCTGTCGTTTTATTGCTATCCAGCTTTCTGAACAAAGCTTACACTGAATATCCAAAATCTGGTCTCCGTCTAACTATCTATACCGTACTAATATTACAAAGAGGAAAGTTTTGTATTTTTGTATTTTTGTTTGTAAGGAAAGGAATAAACTCAAAAACTACTGGTCCGATTTCAAAAATGTCTTTTATCATCAGAATGCTACATTATCCCTGAGTAACATAGCCTATATTTTATGTAGGTACCTCGCGAGCAAAGCCGCGAGCGGAAGCTAGTCTGTTTTGTACTTTAAAATTATCTTTTACCCTCATCTGAGGAGATGTCTACCAATCCTGGAGATCACGGTCATAGAACTATTTCTTTAATTGTTTCAGATCCTGTCGATAGCCGGGTGCGGTCGATCAGCTGGGGTGCAGACAATCACCTCCCGAGACAGCCTTGCCTCCAGCACCCCCCGGGGCCGCCGGGACAGCTCCCAGAGCAGCGCGCCTTCCTACTGTCAGGCTGTCACCGCCATGAGTGAGAGAGGTTAGTGCAGGAGTGAGAGAGAGAGAGGCTGTCTGTCTGTCACCGCTTCCAAAGCTAAACTTTAAACCATCATCCCCACTTTATGCCCTTTTCCTATGTTATGCTCTTTCCCCCGTTCTTTCTCTTTCTTTTATGATCACATGTTGTGCCGACCCCACATAACGTAGGGCAGGAAAAGGGCAGGAAGATGATGATGATGATGCTCTTTCCCCCCACGTTCCCCCCACGTGGGGTCGGCACAGTGTTGCCAGATACACTGTAATTACAGCAGATCTACTGTATTTTCACACGATCCACTGTATACTGTAATACTAATAAAAGTTACAGTGTATGGGAACACTGTAATTTTTCAACGGGCATTTATTGTAATTTTGTATCAAACACTGTAATTTTGACCACTTTTGAGCACCAAATACTGTTATTATTAGTATTAGACGGGTATTTATCGCGTTTAAATTACCTTATATTTGACTTATTTGATTTGTGTCTACCCGTGACCACGACAGCGTGCAAACCTGTCGAAACGTCGGGAAAATATAAGGTAATTTAAACGCGATAAATACCCGTCTAATACTAATAATAATGTGTTCAGATCGCGTAAGTTTAAAAGTACAAATACTGTTATATAATTTGTCTTATCTGGCAACACTGGGTCGGCACAACATGTGATCTTCATCCATCTCCCTCTGTTATTCGTCATCTCGGTACACACTCCTTTCTTACTCATGTCATCTTTCACAAATTCCATCCATCTTTTCTTTGGTTTACCTCTACATCCATCCACATCAATATCCAACGTCTATGTAAATCTTCTTCTCTTATATATAAAAATTAATTCCTGTTCGTTAGTCTCGCTAAAACTCAAGAACGGCTAAACGGATTTATCTTATCTTGGTCTTGAAATGTTTGTGGAGGTCTAGGGAAGGTTTAAAAGGTAAGAAAAATTCGAATAACTGCCGGGAAAACCCTAAAAATAGCCCTTTTCTATTTCCCATACAAACGTTTTCTAAATAAAATGTCAATTTGTTTATTACTATTTAATAAAGTTCATATTCAATTATAATCACTCACTGTTGTCTAAGCAATGTAGAAGGCGGGACGAATTTTGCCGGGGCAGCTAGTCTGATATCATCATCATCATCATCAGCCTATAGCAGTCCACTGCCTGATATAAAAACATGAAAAAATCAATCCGATCTCCCCCAGGCGTGACCCCCCGGCACGTGGACCGGCTGCCGTGCGCGCTGGCGCTGGGCGTCACGGGCCTGCTGGCGCGCCGGGCGCCGGCGCAGCGCGGCCTGTTCGCGCGCGAGGACCTGGCGCTGCACTGCCGAGTGCCCGACCATCTCGAGGGGGTCGAAGGTAACCGTCCAAGTTTTTTCGTTCACTGGATTTTATGTGGGGCTACAGAAAAAGGGTCAGAGATAAAAATTAAAGAATATATCACAATACCCTATAATGATAACATAGGTATTTAGTTATCTATATCTATATAATGATAACATAGGTATTTAGTTATCTATATCTATATAATGATAACATAGGTATTTAGTTATCTATATCTATATAATCTAAACTAATATTATAAAGAGGAAAACTTTGATTGTTTGTTTGTTTGTTTGTTTGAAATGAATAGGCTCCGAAACTACTGAACCGATTTGAAAAATTCTTTCACTGTTGAAAAGCTACACTATCAGCGGGTGACATAGGCTATATTGTATTTTCAAAAAAAATATGGATCCTTACTAAAACTTCAATAATGTAAGCCAAGGTGTAAAAAAATTACCTAAAATATTCTTTATATCGCGTGCGCTGCGAAAACTATTGACGATAGAATAAAATAATGTACTACGACTTTGTAGAACACATCATTATTTACAAAAAGTGTCGCGATAGCATATGTCCAACTATTATAGTTATGCCACAATAAGAGTTCTTTTATTTTAAAATTTTAATTGAAAGGCTACTCTTAGAAAAACGCTCTTTATTTGTATCTTAGTATTAATCCTTATCAAAATAAATCACATCATATTCTAGACTGCTTCAATACCTTCATATAGTTTTTTGAATTACTCAATTCGGACATTCCATTCAAAAGATACCATTAAATTAAAAATGTAAGCAATAGAAAAAAGTTGCGTGAGAGCCGCGCTGGCTTATGCACTGTAGGCGTCACTGGGTGTACAGGATGTGTACAGGATGGAGTCAATGTGAAAAAATAAATAAAAAATATAAACAAAAAAAAACATTATATTAAAAAAAAGTTCATTAAAATAATAATACTAAAACTTTCTATACATACAATTTTGTTTTTTTAGTAACCTGACGCAGGGTATGGTTAGACGTGTGTGTATTATAATATTGAAATTTGAAATTTTTGTTAAATTTGAGAGCAGTGGTGGTGTAGTGGTAGCACCCCTGCCTCACGATCTGAAGGTCATGGGTTCAAACCTGGTCATGCACCAATGTGTTTTTCTATTCGAACAATTTATGTGCGCAATGCCTGTGATCTTAAACGGTGAAGGAAAACAGCGTGAAGAAACCAGCATACCCTAGAACCAAAAGTTCGAAGGTGTGTGTCATAGGTTAGTTAAGCGGCGATGGGCTTGCATCCTGTCATGTACGAGTACTAACTACTGTGCAAAATGTGGGCATGTGTCATATATCATGTTTGGACGTGCCTCTAACTACCCTCTTTATATCCTCGATAACCTCAAAGAACAAAGTAACTAGAGATCTGGGAGATATCTACCGAGAATGGGAATTAAAGTCGTGACCATTTATAGGTACTTATATATAAATACCCGTGCGAAGCCGGGGCGGACTACTAGTTTTTAATAAAAACGCAGACAAAGTCGCGAACGGGTCTACTAGTATTATATAAAATACTTTTATTGCCCTCCAGAGCCTCTAGGCTCTCAAATGAAAATGTCACTAAGGTTCAATTTGACCAACTTCTATTCTCTATAACTATTCTCAGAATAATGAAATGTCAAATGAAAGTAAAATGTCAGTTTACTCTTGCTTCTTCCTTTCTTCCATTCTGGGGATAGTCCTCGATCAAATCGGAGCTAAGTAAGATATGCCACAAGTACTACACCGGAACTTTTACACGATAAAATAACAAATAAGTCTTTCTCCTTCCAGCACTAGCGCTCGAAGTGATAGAGAAAGAGACGGCATATTCCGTCAATTCCGAGCCGAAAGAAGAGCATATATGCAAGTCTGAGGAGAACGACTCTACAACTGGCATGGAACATCTCAACACGAAGCTCCTGTCATTGTTGTATCCTAGGGATCATAGGTTTGTGCTTAAACGCAGTTTTAGAAAAAAAATAACTATTTTCCTTCTTTCTCACTTTCCCTCACACACACACATACATAAATACATAAGTACACAGAAAATAAAAAAACTCGAGAGGTGTCGAGGGACACCCGGACGGAACGAAGTTCCTTTCCTTGCTTTCTATGAGAGAGAGAGAGAGAGAGAGATAGAGAAACACGCGCACGCCGCACAGCTTACAACTATAGCAAAAAGTGTCGTTACAACTTTTGGTCTTAATTTTTTCCGTCTAGCCCCCTTTAGCAACGCGCGATAAGGAACTTCGTTCCAATAAATTAAAAGAAGAAACAGAACTGAAAAGACAAAAAAAATACATAAAAGAAAAGTAAATGTCTACTACCAATATTACTAATAGTATTGTTAGTGATAATATTTTTTTTTATAGTTGTTTAGGACAATTGGATTTACATTATTGAGCCCTCAACTCAATGGTTTTGTCATTGTTCGCAACAATTCTGTTTATCTCGTAAAATATTACTTCATTTTAAATGTGCCTAACGTGAAATAACTTATTATCAAACAATTTTTTTTGCTCCATCTTCATGCTATAGGCTTGAAAGACTCTAAAATCGAGGTTAAAAAAAGTTTTTTTAAATAACGGTAAAATATCATATTGAGTAGAAACGCCCTGTTACCAGTGTCAAATGGTGAGGGAAAACATCGTGAGGAAATTGGCATGGCTGTAACAGTTCTACAATTTTATACACTAATCCTACTTTATAAACGCAACGCACGCAAGTTTTAGCCGTCAGTGTCAAATACTCGTTTACTCACTGCATCGGTAAACCTCTAATGGTGCGTTTAAACGGCGCGTCATAACGCAAGCCGAGCCTGGCTCGGTTCGTGGTTGAGCGCGCCACGCGCCGTGTAAACAACTACCCTCGGCGCGGATCCATCACTTGTCGGTTTTTTCGACACGGATCAAAGGCGCGCGCCATCTAGGCTCGGCTCGTGTTAACACGCGCCGTCTGAACAGATGGTACAGAGCGGACGGCGCGGTTCAACAGCGCGATGTCGCACCTCCACGGACGGCTCGGCTCGTGCTACCCCGCGCCGTTTAAACGCACCTTAAGGTGGTTAGTAAAGTGTACAATGTTCGACAGGATGAGTGAAGTGTTCAACATGCTGCAATCGTCGCAGCCCGTGGTGATCAACCTGAGCCAGCGGCCTGAGGTGTCCGACCACGACTTCATCGAGGAGCAGGAGAAGTATCTGTACGCTCTCAGCACGAGGACCATGGCACTGCCGGTCGCTAGGTACATGTAAATATTATTATTTAGCCGTTATCGTCCCACTGCAGGGCAATGGCCTATGAAAAGGTACACGTAAAAAGACTTTTTTTTGGACAGTTCACACAACGCCATCTAGCCCCAAACTAAGCAAAGCTTGTTCTTGCTTTTTTGTTTTTTTTTTTGTGTAAATCCTACTAATATTATAAACGCGAAAGTTTGTAAGAATGTATGGATGGATGTACATATGTTTGTTACTCTTTCACGCTAAAACGGCTGAACGGATCTGAATGAAATTTGGCACAGATATAGATTATGGTCTGGAATAACACATAGGCTACATTTAATCCCGGAAAAATGAACGGTTCCCGTGGGATAGTTTTTTTTGTTTCTCACGGTACCACGCGAGCGAAGCCGTGGGCAGAAGCTAGTACATAATAATACCCAAATACAGAACAAACATCAGTTCATCGCACTAATGTTTATCCTGGTTGGGGATCGAACCCACAACCTGCAGCGCAGAATGTAGAGCTACTACCAACTGAGCTATGAGGCCAGTCTAAATAATTGAAAATAGCACTGCCGAAGACTGGAATGCACTGCCGGAGAACATTGTTACAGCTACTTCTATCAATGCGTTTAAAAACAAGCTCGATGACTGGCTACGAACAAACAAACTAAGAAACTAGTGCTCGAAAAGGAAAAAAATATTAATTACTATTTCAACAAAGACTATTCCAACACTGTGTGATATAGACATACCAGCGACAGCTGCTCGTCTATAATAATAAAATAAATAAATCCGCCATATTGGATTTTTTGACCATTTGTATAGACTATATCGCTCATGTAATAGAAACAAATCCAACTACTTTAACTAAACTCTTTACCCTCCTTCTTTGCAGCCTTTTTATTTATACATTTAAAACATTTACTGTTAAATTTTCTAATATTTAAGTAACTTACTCTATGAAATTGGATATAAAAAAGTTGAATGAAGCAAAAGAGGTATGGCAGGATCGTAGCAAGTTGAGATCCGTGGTCTCTGCCTACCCCGTCGGGAAACAGGCGTAATTTTAAGCATGTATGTAAAAGAATTTCTGAAGGTCTTAACCATTATTTTCTAGGGGTATGTTAACCCTGCGGACGCAAGCAAGTTCCCCCACAGAAGCGGCTGTGGTACCCCGAGTGTGCGTGTGGGGGCGCACGGGGGGGGCTAGCATCGGCGCCGGGGGCAGAGCTGCTATAGCCCCCCCAGGGGGTGAACTATCTGCTCAGGCTCTAGCCTGGCCTTCCTTTCACTCGGGGGTCGCGGCTGGTCTGGCGTTGCTGCCTACAACAGGATCTATGCTGGATTCTACTTGGCTGTTGTATAATAAACCCAAGGTACTCTGACTACCCTCATTACCACACATTTAAAAATAAAGTTGCGGCGGTGACATTGACATTGACAAAGTATATTCCATTCATTGTTCGTTCTTCCGTTCTGTTTGGGAAAAAGGACGCTCACTCGCCCATCGACAAAACTTTACAAAACGGCAGGGTTATTATGTTAAACTTTGCAATAGCGACAGCAGCAGCAAGGCGACAGCGAATAAACGGTATCACGGAAGGCAGTCACCCGCCTATCGCGAAGTTGTTGCTGAATGTACATTGCCTTTGAACACTGGCGCCACTAGCGACAGAACAGCAGTTGGTGGAAACAAATATTGTTCACCGATTGTCCGGCAGAGGGAGACATAGTGTTCGGTTGCTGTTGCCTGTTAGTTAATACAAAATTGACGTGTGACAGCGATAATAGCGCGATTTACGCCTGTTGCAAACCTGTCGCGAGTATCGTAATCAGCCTGCGGATCGTAAGATCGCCATTTTGTAAAAGAAAAGTATTCTACCGACTGAACAGAATCATTATTGGAGACTGAGAGGTAACAACTAAAAACAAATTGAATCGAGGTTTTACTGAACAATAATGATGGTGATAATGAAAGTCCACTGTTTCCAGGGTGCAACAGAAATGTCTCCAGAACACGCCGGTTTCCTGATGGCGCTGGGCCTAAACGGACACCTGCGAGACATGCCATTCATGAACATGTATGAATACCTAGTCAAGTGCAATGAGATGCTGAGCGTTGGCCTCCTGCTGGGACTAGCGGCCACTTACAGAGGTATAGTTCATCCAACGGATCTAGGCATTCGTGAAGTTAGCCACAGGTGCGAGTTTGCGCATGTACAGTTCCTTCCCCCCCTCCTCATACCTCCAATTGCTCAAAAAAACGATACTGCGCTGCTCTTGCGGCTAATGTCACGAATGCCTTGATTCGTTGAGCCAACTAATATTTATTAATTTATTACTAGCTTCCGCTCACGGCTTCGCCCGCGTGGTACCTCGAAAAACAAATCTATCCCGCGGGAACCGTACATTTTTCCGGGATAAAAAGTAGTCTATGTGTTCTTCCAGACTATAATCTATATCTGTGCCGAATTTCATCCAGATCCGTTAAGCCGTTTCAGCGTGAAAGAGTAACAAACATACATCCAGACATCCTTACAAACTTTCGCGTTTATAATATAAGTAGGATAAACAATAGGTTCGCATTTGACCTCACTCTGCCTGATGTTAAGAATCAGTGAGGTCTAAGAGATACGCATCCCTAGAAGGAACGTATTGACTCTAAAAATATTACTCTATTAAATAAAATATCATCATCATCATCATCATCATCATCATCAGCCTATAGCAGTCCACTGCTGGACATAGGCCTCCCCTAATGAGCGCCATAAATAAAATATATTGGTGGACAATTCACACGACGCCATCTAGTCCCAAGCTAAGCAAAGCTATGGGAACCAGATAGTACATAGACCTTGCAATAGTTGCTACTGCTGGTCGAGTCACCAGTTACTTCGAACCAGTGTGGTGAAAGGATTAAAGTGTACTTTTAAACTTACGCGATCTGAACACATTATTATTAGTATTAGACGGGTATTTATCGCGTTTAAATTACCTTATATTTTCCCGACGTTTCGACAGGTTTGCACGCTGTCGTGGTCACGGGTAGACTCAACGTCTACCCTGGTCTACCCGTGACCACGACAGCGTGCAAACCTGTCAAAACGTCGGGAAAATATAAGGTAATTTAAACGCGATAAATACCCGTCTAATACTAATAATAAGGATTAAAGTGCGCAAAAGCTCCTTTATGCACAATGTCTTTAAACTGTTCAGGTTCTATGACATGTCTGTTTCCTAACAGTGTTATCTTTCACCGTTTGAGAGCACTGGTGTTTTGAGCACATATTGTGAGGACCAGAGGAACTAAGAAGTTCACCAGCAGTAATTAGGGCTGCTCAATGGAATTGCTCCTAGATCTTCCCCCCCCCCCCCCAGAACACATCTGACTATGGCTGACGAGCCGATGGCAGATTAATGAGAGAAAAGAAAAAAATGCCAGTGCTCTTAAACGGTGAAGGAAAACATCGTGAGGAAACCGGCATACCCTAGAACCAAAAATTCGAAGGTATGTGTCATAGGTTAGTATTCTTATAAGCGGCGATGGGCTTGCAACCTGTCACGTATGGAATACTAACAACTGTGCAAAATTTGGGCATGTACCAAATGTCATGTTTGGACTTGCCTCTGACTACCCCCTTTAGATATCCTAAAAGATCTGAGGAGATATCTACCGAGCCCGGGGATTACAGTCGTGATCATATTTATTTTATAAACTGTCCAAAGGCACCATGGACGTGCAAGCTACAAAGCTGATGTCTATCCACCTGGAACCGCTGCTGCCGCCCACGTCGGTGGAGCTGGACATCCAGCAGAACATCCTGGTGGCGGCGCTGCTGGGCGTGGGGCTGCTGTACCAGGGCTCGGAGCACCACCACTACGCGCAGGCGCTGCTGCATGAGATAGGTGAGGAGAACGCTGATGCTGGGATACTGGGCTACTCTGGAAATCTATGGTACCCCGTCACGAAACAGGCATGATTTTCTTTATACCATTCCCCCTCTAAAAAGCTTATTTTATTCACCGAAAACAGTGAATAAAAAGCACTTTTACGCACTGTTTTGGTGTTTGAATTAAGAACACATCAATATATTTGAACTCCATCTTACAAACTCCTTATTCAAATAACTCCTCGAGCTTTGATCGGTTGACATTTTCGACAAGGAGTTTAGTTTAGTTTATTTTTCTCGGAGTCATGGTATAAAGTATCGTATGCAACTATTGAATAAAACGAATTTATATCGAGGGCCATGAATCACTCGCGTTGCTCAGTCAGGATTCAAACACTTGAATCGGTCAGTGATTCACGTGATTCAGTCGTTAGAATCCTTCGCTTGCTCATGACGCATCTATGGCCCTCGCTTTAAATCTGCCCTTATTCACTAGTTGCATAATATACTATTTATTGACGTTTGCCTATTTTGAAATTTAAAAGTAAATCCTAAAAGGAGGTCGGGTCTCGTCCCGCAGGGCGCGTGCGCGTGTGGAGCGCCGAGCGCTGCGTGGAGCGCGAGGGGTACGCGCTGGCGGCCGGGCTGGCGCTGGGCGCCGTGCTGGCCGGCGTCGGCGCGCGCGCGCCCGCCGCGCTGGTGCTGGCGCTGCGCAGCTACATGCTGGGCGGCGAGCTGCCGGGTACGTACCGCAGGGCTCCGGCCGGGCTGGCGCTGGGCGCCGTGCTGGCCGGCGTCGGCGCGCGCGCGCCCGCCGCGCTGGTGCTGGCGCTGCGCAGCTACATGCTGGGCGGCGAGCTGCCGGGTACGTACCGCAGGGCTCCGGCCGGGCTGGCGCTGGGCGCCGTGCTGGCCGGCGTCGGCGCGCGCGCGCCCGCCGCGCTGGTGCTGGCGCTGCGCAGCTACATGCTGGGCGGCGAGCTGCCGGGTACGTACCGCAGGGCTCCGGCCGGGCTGGCGCTGGGCGCCGTGCTGGCCGGCGTCGGCGCGCGCGCGCCCGCCGCGCTGGTGCTGGCGCTGCGCAGCTACATGCTGGGCGGCGAGCTGCCGGGTACGTACCGCAGGGCTCCGGCCGGGCTGGCGCTGGGCGCCGTGCTGGCCGGCGTCGGCGCGCGCGCGCCCGCCGCGCTGGTGCTGGCGCTGCGCAGCTACATGCTGGGCGGCGAGCTGCCGGGTACGTACCGCAGGGCTCCGGCCGGGCTGGCGCTGGGCGCCGTGCTGGCCGGCGTCGGCGCGCGCGCGCCCGCCGCGCTGGTGCTGGCGCTGCGCAGCTACATGCTGGGCGGCGAGCTGCCGGGTACGTACCGCAGGGCTCCGGCCGGGCTGGCGCTGGGCGCCGTGCTGGCCGGCGTCGGCGCGCGCGCGCCCGCCGCGCTGGTGCTGGCGCTGCGCAGCTACATGCTGGGCGGCGAGCTGCCGGGTACGTACCGCAGGGCTCCGGCCGGGCTGGCGCTGGGCGCCGTGCTGGCCGGCGTCGGCGCGCGCGCGCCCGCCGCGCTGGTGCTGGCGCTGCGCAGCTACATGCTGGGCGGCGAGCTGCCGGGTACGTACCGCAGGGCTCCGGCCGGGCTGGCGCTGGGCGCCGTGCTGGCCGGCGTCGGCGCGCGCGCGCCCGCCGCGCTGGTGCTGGCGCTGCGCAGCTACATGCTGGGCGGCGAGCTGCCGGGTACGTACCGCAGGGCTCCGGCCGGGCTGGCGCTGGGCGCCGTGCTGGCCGGCGTCGGCGCGCGCGCGCCCGCCGCGCTGGTGCTGGCGCTGCGCAGCTACATGCTGGGCGGCGAGCTGCCGGGTACGTACCGCAGGGCTCCGGCCGGGCTGGCGCTGGGCGCCGTGCTGGCCGGCGTCGGCGCGCGCGCGCCCGCCGCGCTGGTGCTGGCGCTGCGCAGCTACATGCTGGGCGGCGAGCTGCCGGGTACGTACCGCAGGGCTCCGGCCGGGCTGGCGCTGGGCGCCGTGCTGGCCGGCGTCGGCGCGCGCGCGCCCGCCGCGCTGGTGCTGGCGCTGCGCAGCTACATGCTGGGCGGCGAGCTGCCGGGTACGTACCGCAGGGCTCCGGCCGGGCTGGCGCTGCGCAGCTATATGCTGGGCGGCGAGCTGCCGGGTCCCCTCACGCCCCCCCTGCCCACAGAGTCGCAGAGGGGCGGGCGGGCCGGCGCGGAGGGCGGCGCCATCAACCTGGACGTGACGTCGCCGGGCGCCACGCTGGCGCTGGGCCTGGTGTTCCTGCGCAGCGGCGCGGCGGCGCCGGCGCAGTGGCTGCAGCCGCCCGCCACGCCCTACCAGCTGGACTACGTGCGCCCGGACCTGCTCATGCTGCGGGTCATCGCACGAGGTACAGCTCATCCGACGGATCTAGGCATTCGTGAAGTTAGCCACAGGTGCGAGTTTGCGCATGTACAGTTCCTTCCACCCCTCCTCATACCTAATCGGAGATAAACCCGAGAAACGATCCTGCGCAGCTCTTGCGGCTAACTTCACGAATACTAGATTCGTTGAGCCAACTATCCACGCGAGGGCCTCACCGCAAGCAAGCTCTAAATAAATATCGGTGGACATGTCACACAACACCCCTAGCCCCAAACTAAGCGAAGCTTGTACTATGGGATCCAGATAGCTAATAGATTAATTATATAGGATTTTTGTAAAAACATACAAATACACGATAACACCCAGACATAGAACAAACATCTGCATACTTCACACAAAATGTCTGTCCTGGGATCGAACCCACAACCTGCAGCGCAGAAGGCAATGCTACTACCGACTGAGCTGTGAGACCGTTCTTACAAACCATTAAGTTTCTGAAACTTCACGTTTCAAGCTTAAAGTAACATTCGATACAAGTTTTAAAGATCATGGTACGAAATATTAGAGTTTTTACTTTGATATTGCCCGAAGACCTTGTAGTAAGGCCCCAGGTTGCACCAAGTACATTTGACCTACCTTATGAAATCCTTCAATCGGGTTCTAGTCTAATGGTACTCGTCCTTCTAATCGTAAGGCAGGTGTGCTACCAAAACACCACCATAATTGAAAATATAATAATAATAATAATAATAATAACTTTATTTCAGGCAACATTAGTCTAAGTGTACAAGATGGAAAATACTTAAAAACTACGGCCCATATAAAATATATACCTTACAGTCTAACATACATAATAATAAACTAATTATTTAATTACTGGGAGCTGGAAGTGGGGGGGTGTCACCAAGCCTTCCACGGAATCGCCGAAATATGACACCCTTCGGCCAGAAATCCTCTTTCATATAGAGGGCGAGATTTGAAGTCGGCACTCGCACAACAAATGAATTGAAACTCACATTGTTATGCGAATGCAACTTTTCCACCCTCAATATGACGTTGGTCTTCACCTTCATGTACTCCACCAGGTCAGTAGGCTTAGTGGCGAAGTGCAGTCGGGACACGTATAGTAACGTCATAGGTAGAGCGGGACGCAGCAGATGGTTCGGTCCGGTCGGCGCGGTTCCACACTGGTTGCGACGAAGGGGCACCTTCTTCTTCTTCTTCTTCTTCTCAACCCTGATGAAACCCTCATCATCTTCCTGGGTCTTTTGAGGACCCTGGGATACCGCACTGCGGGGAGGTTTACGAATCTCCCTCCCGCCGTTTGTCGTCGATTGCCGCTTGTTTGAGTTGCTGGCGGCAGCAGCAGCGTATCCACGTGGAGTGTATAAATGAACTTGTTTCTTTGCAGGTCTAATATTGTGGGATGATATCGAAGCGAGCGAGGAGTGGATCGAGAACCAAGTGCCGGACACCATCAGACCTTACTGCTTCGTCAAACCCACCGAGGACAATATCGACTATGAGGCTATGAAGTAATATAAACACAAATTAGTATTTATTTATTATTAAGTGGTTGTCCGCGACACCGTCCGTATTTAGTTAATTTTAAAATATTTTAATAATTATTCTGCTATTCGGGACAGAGTAAGACAGAGGGGAAGTACAAAAACCATGAAAGTCGGTCCAGCCGATCTAGAATTATAAGTGTTCAAACAAACTTGACTGAAAGCAATTGAAAATAGCTTCTTACAGCTACAATATTTAATTATGTATTTTGACATTTTGTGCAGCCTATGTCTTAGTATGATCGAGCCAAACGACACTTCATTTATCAAAATCTGTCCACCACAACCACATTACCCCCCTTGCTTTGGTGGCAGCATTAAGCTGAGATTGGTCCTATTCAGCCACACGACGTGCATGCAGGAAAGACAATTTATATCTTTTTTATTTTACTCTCTGTGTTACTTTTATAATTTTGTTTGGTTTTACCTTTGTTTTGTTTTTTTTATCTACTTTTATTTTCCTGGATGTGTCCGTGTCTGAATAAAAATCTATTCTATTCTTCGCAGTCATGTTTTTTCACCACACTCTCCTGTGAAAGAATTGGTGACACGACTAGGTAGTGTTAGTTGGATCATGTTTTCACATAGTTTGTATGTTGCAGCCAAGCGTACTGCAACATCATTGCTGGCGCATGCTTCGCTATGGGCATCCGCTTCGCCGGCTCGGGGGATGAAGATGCAAGAGATTCTGTTCTCACAATAGCTAAACGGTAATCTTTAGACGCCCACCCTAAACCGCTGGTCGTAGACACTCGAAATTAAGAGGGTATGTCTGTTTTGGTTTGTAGAGGAAGGACTCGGAAAGGATATTTTGAAATTCAACTTATAAAAGTGTAAAAGATATAACATAAGTATGAAAAACATTCTCCTCAAAACTACAAACTTGGAAGTTGGCAAAAATATTCTTTAATTATAAAATTATTGATTAGACTTTTCAATTTCCGTGTGACTGTCCTTATGTATTTACAAAATAAATGCATATAATTAATCAATTAGTTATAGCCCTCATAGTACAAGCTTCGCTTAGTTTGCGCTAGATGGCGTTGTGTGAAATTTCCACTAATATGATTGTTGTCCCCAGCCTCCTGCGCCTGGCGTCCCGCACGCGCGCCGAGCTGGCCGGCCGCGCCACGCTCGAGTGCTGCCTGTGCGTCTGTCTGCTGGCAGCTTCCATGGTAACGTCCTGCCGCCTCCATGGTAACGTCCTCCCGCCTCCATGGTAACGTCCTCCCGCCTCCATGGTAACGACCTGCCGCCTCCATGGTAACGTGCTGTCGAGCCTGCCGCGGGCTGCCGTTCCATTTTACGTACACTTTGATTTTACTCTCATAAACGATGATGAATCCTTAAAAAAAAATTGTAAGTTATGTTAAACTAAAAAAAGGTTTTATTGCATATAGGAAGTAGAGATAGATGTACCGATATAATACGTTTTGCATCACCAGATAATGGCGGGGCGCGGCGACCTCGACGTGCTGCGCCTGTGCCGCCGCCTGCGCGCGCGCGTGCCGCTCGCGCACGCGCCGCACGCGCCGCTCGCGCACGGCGGGCAGGTAGCTCCCCCCGCCTGACAACTAGAGGCGCGATTAAACGGCGCGCAAGCACGCGAGCCGAGCCTGGCTCCGCTCGTGATCGAGCGCGCCACGCGCCGTGTGAACGACTCCGCTCGGCGCGGCTCGGCAAAGTTCGCACGATCCATCACTTGTCACACGTTTTCGTTCACGTTTCGACACGAATCAAAGGCGCGCACGCCATCTAGGCTCGGCTCGTGTTAACCCGCGCCGTCTGAACGGATGGTCCAAAGCGCGCGACGAAGGAAGACCCATTTTGTTTTCGGAACGAAGTTCCTTATCGCGCGTCGTGAAAGGGGGCTAGACGGAAAAAAATCTCACGAAAAGTTGTCACGACCCCTTTCGCTATAGTTGTAAGCCGTGCGGCGTGCGCGTGGTTCTCCGTCCGTCGCTCTCTCATAAAAAGCAAGGAAAGGAACTTCGTTCCATCCGGGTGTCCCTTGACACCTCTCAAGTTTTCTGTGAAGCCGCATCTCCACGGCCGGCTCGGCTCGCGCAGGCTCGTGCCCCGCCTCGTTGAAATGCACCTTACCTAACGTCTCGGCCGGCAGATGGCGGTGCACATGGCGCTGGGCCTGCTGTTCCTGCAGGGCGGGCGCGGCACGCTGGGCACGTCGCGCGCGCACGTGGCGGCGCTGCTCACCGCCTTCTTCCCCAAGTTCCCCACGCACACCGAGGACAACAGGTGACTGAAACTTTTTTTTTCAAGATTTAGAAATTGGTAGTGATGTAGATGCAGGGACTCCACCGGATTCAGCAAAATTTTGAAAGTGGTCTATGAAACAAAATAGTTTGGGAACCACTGCTCTAGACCTATATCGATCACGATCGATTGGGTCATTTTGAATCGATCGCAACCCATAAGCGAGGTCGATCATGAATCTATATGTGATTCGATCATTTTTGACCCGCCTATCCGTTTGTTTGAGCTAGATTGCAAAACTTTTTTGTACAAGGACCTGTCCTGTAGGACCCGATGTTTTTACCCCACTGCAAAGCAAAGGAGGGCGTCTAAAAAATCTTTGGCGTTTAAGTATGTATGTTTGTATGTATGCGAGTTCTATGTGGGCTAAAAAGGCCTTTACGGGAGTGACAAATGTATAATATGCACTGACTCGGCAAGTGAAAACTTGAGTCAGGGGTGATCACACAATTTCTGCACCGGATATCCGGTACTCCGGTCGAAGTCTTCACCGCATATCCGGTCTCCGGACGAACCACTATTCATTGCATTTCTTATAAATTAGTTTTTATATTATACAGATACCATTTGCAAGCGTTTCGCCATCTGTACGTGTTAGCCGTCGAGCCAAGATTGTTTTTGCCGCGAGATTTGACGACTGGCAAGTTGTGCTACGCTCATATACAAGTACGTTTTATACCAACTTATACACTAAGTTCAAAAGCACTAAATATGATGCTGCTAGAATTTTACAAGGTTTGAGCTTACAGCTGTCACACTAGACATGCCTGTATTGTAATGACCTACAAAATTATCTTTAACTAGCTTCCGCTCGCGGCGTCGCACGCGAATTACCTACATAAAATATAGCCATGTTCATCCTGAAAGTTCATTCTACACATTGGTAAAAGAATTTTTGAAATCGGTCCAGTAGTTTCAGAGCCTATTCAATGGAAACAAACAATCAAATCTTTCCTCCTTATAATATTAGTATACACAACCGTATTTAGACGTCCTTCTAAATAGATCATGTGATCGAATATGATATGTGAGTTTTTTGGCTGTTCACTGTAGCCCTAGTCAGAGACAAATCCAAACATGATATGCATACAATGAAGTCTATTGCAGCATATATGAATACTAACCTTCGACACGCACCTTTGAATTTTTGATTCTAGGGTTGAAAAACACATTGCGCACATATATTTTTCGAATACAAAAGCCCATAGGGCAACGACGAGGTTTGAACCCATGACCTTAGTTTCTTGAGGCAGAGTGCTACCACTACACTCAATGTGAAGAAAAATCAATGAACAAAAATTTAATAAAATATATTAGCGGCCACATTTGATAGGCAGCCTGGTAGATATATATTCTCCTGGTCATAAATATGCGTAAAAATTTTGATTTTAGCAAATACTCGATGAGTGCATAATTTTGCAGCCGGATCTCGTACTAAAACACTCACACGACTGTAATCCCCGGGCTCGGTAGATATCTCCTCAGATCTCTAGTTACTTAGATCTTTGAGGATACCTAA
The DNA here is from genome assembly GCA_963675405.1 of Cosmorhoe ocellata. Classification (NCBI taxonomy): domain Eukaryota; kingdom Metazoa; phylum Arthropoda; class Insecta; order Lepidoptera; family Geometridae; genus Cosmorhoe; species Cosmorhoe ocellata. The sequence goes on along the minus strand of OY776258.1, from coordinate 9,903,363 downwards.
AGAGAGTCAGAGGCACGTCAGTACGTCTACCATGAGTTGTCACATTTAGATTGGCTGACGTTACTACAGTAGTAATAGTACGTTACTATGACATTTGTCAAAACTGTTACTCATGGTACCAAATTCTAAGCAAATTAATGAGCGCAAACTACAGTCGCTGTAGTACGCTGTTTTAGTACCCAACTATCCACTAGAGGCGCTGTCGGCAAGTTTTCAATTTTTCATACATGTTTTAACTACAGTCGCTAGCGAGTGTAGATTGTGAAAACTCATGGTAGACCCTCTGAACATGACATTTGGCACATACCAACATTTTGCACAGTAGTTAGTATTTGTTTTGTAGACTATTTGTTTTGATTTTTTTGTAACCGCCAGGTGGTAGACCTGAAAGGCGTCGCTAAGGAGCTGAAGGCGCCGTGCATGGTGCCCGAGCTCAGCTCGCTGCGGGAGGTCAGGGTCCACGACCCGCGGTACTGGCCCGTCTCCTTCCACCGCGACACCAACTGGGACCAGCTCAAGTAAGTTTATACACGGTGTATTTTTGGTCAGTTTAAAGCCGACGCCCATGTTATCTATATCTGTAACGATACTCAAAAAAACAATATAAATAACTAGCTTCCGCCCGCGGCTTCGCCCGCGTGATACCTTGAAAAACAAAAACATATCTATCCCACGGGAACCATACATTTTTTCGGGATAAAATGTAGCCTATGTGTTATTCCAGACCATAATCTATATATGTGCCAAATTTCATTCAGATCTGTTCAGCCGTTTAAGCGTGAAAGAGTAACAAACATACATCCATCCATACATTCTTACAAACTTTCGCGTTTATAATATTAGTAGGATAAATCAATTTTTTTGTTATTAATAATAACACGAAACTTACTCGATAATATGAGAACCGATAGTAGTTGCTATTCGTTTGTCGGTATACGAATTCTGCGCACGGCGCGACTGCGGGTAGTAGGGACTAGGGAGTCTGCGAGGTCGTTGACTCTGCGCGCCTTACCATGTTTTTAACACACTTTTGTTAATCTTTTCGACTATTCAGTTCCGTAAATACTTATCAAATTCAAAAACTAAATAAACGACACAAATACAATTAAGTAATAAAAGAATTGAGCGCCGGCTTTAAACTGACCTAAAATACACCGTGTATAGGTTTGTTACCAGACTACTTTCGAAAACTTCGGGCATTTAAAGTACATCAATATAAACAACCTTTTCTAAGAAACTAACACTGTGAGCGGAAAAAAAAACAGCTGTTTCATACATTTTACCCAAGTATTTTACCCAAAATTCTTGTTTATTCATCAAAGGGAGCAAGAAGGTCAAAGACATGACACGAGTGTTATATAATCGCATTTGGTAGTTTAAGGTGGTTAATAGTGTGTTAGTTAATAGTTAGAGTAATTTAATGTAATTCATAATTTGTGTGTGTGAATAGATTGTCCGTAATGCCAACAAAAAGAAAAAGGGCTCTGACGGAAGACCAGCGTTGGCTGCTAGCTCGCTAGCAACCAACCCATGCTGAGGCAGACGCCATTTTGTTTCTTTAGACTTTTTATGTTGTTTTTATAAGTTTTTTTTTGTTTTTGTATGTTAGTCTAATCGAACAAATAAAGTTATTTTATTCTTTTATTCTTTATTCTTAAGTAGGTATTGAACTTTTGCATGGAATAGCTTTTTTTTTCGCGCTCAAAGTGTTGGAAAAAAGACTAAAAAGAAGAGACCAACCCTGAGCGCGAAAAAAAACAGCTGTTGAACATGTTGAAATGTTACCAGACACAAATCAATTATTTTAAATGTTTGCCTAGCCAATAACAAGGATCATACAAAAAAAAGCGCTAGGGCCCAGCGAGTTTCTTGTCAGTTCTTCTCGTACTGGGGATAGGACTGGAATTGGCACCTAGACTCACCTAGTATGTAAGACGTTTCAAAATGATCCCTGGGATTTTATTGAAAATAAATATATTTTGATTTTGATTTTTGCCTTAATACTAAGATTCTCTTCTATTCCAGAAAGTTCCTGGAACACACATGGTGCATTGACGTGAAGCAACGCGCCGGCTGCCTCTCCTACGTAGACGACCCCCAGGGCTACCTCACGATCCTGGCGCAGACCCTCACCCTGGACAAGTGCAACGTCTGGTCTGCCAAACCCGACTACATCCAACTCTTCACGAACGACGAGAAAGTGCGAAATTTCGTCAAGCATTACCTGAATAAGGAGACGAATAATAACATATGCGCCGATTGCTTGATCATATCCAAGAAACGGAAGGGCGTAAAGAATGAAGCGTATCTCAACAGAGCTTGCACGTGTCGGAGGTAAGATTATATTTTAGGACTAGTTGATAATGATAGAGTGGAAAACAGTGTGATAAGAGAACGTTGTGGAGTGAAAGAAGACGTAGTGATGAAAATTGAGAAGGGTATGTTAAGATGGTTTGGGCATGTAGAAAGGATGGATGAAAGGAGGTTGACGAAACAGTTGTATAACGAGAGTGTGAATGGGACAGTTGGAAGGGGAAGACCTCGGCGTACGTACCTCGATCAAATTGGGGACGTTTTAGAGAAAGGCCAGGTCCAGAGTACTCTAAACCGACGCATGTATGAAGAATGTAATGAGAGTGAATGAAGCAAAAGAGGTATGTCAGGATCGTAGCAAGTGGAGATCCGTGGTCTCTGCCTACCCCGTCGGGAAACAGGCGTGATTTTATGTATGTATGTATGTATGTATGATACCCGCATATGACGTCATGGATAGGGCGAAGTGGAAGAGTTTTAGGAAGGCTGACCCCACCACCATGTGGGATGAATAGTCGGGAAGAGAGAGAGAGAGAGAGGTGATACCCGCGACTTCGTAGTTAGATTACTTTAACGCGTAGCGTCCAAGCGCTGCTGGAAATAAGTAAAATTATCATATCTTGATCATGTCTTGATGAAACAAAGCCTAAGTTTCAATTCAAGTTAGAATTACCTCCTTTGGTTTGTAAGTTCAATTAGAATTTATAATCAAATTTTATTATCACCCAACAGCAAAGAAAGCTAATATGTTTGGGATGTATGTATGTATGTCTGTCTGTCTGTATGTATGTATGCGAGTTCCTTTGTCTGTCGCTGGAGCCCAAAGGCAGGACAGATATTGATATATAAGGTGTGATTGGAATTCGTCTAGATTCTAGAGTAAAAGAGTGACAAGGGAGGATATACAAAATTTCAAAAAATCAAATATAGCGGCTACAAGAAGCCATTTTCTATTATTTTCATTCAGGTTTTTTATTTTTTTTGCAATAAGTACTAGTTATAATTTATTGTATTTTCCAGGTATAGCCTGGAGGAACAGGACTTCGTTCAAGGTCTGAGCATGGTGACGTACGAGTGCCTTATTAAGGACATGATGTGCGCGCTGCCTATTCGGACCGCGTTTTTGAAGGTCAGCATGGCACATCCAAACATGTAACGGCCCTTTCACACGGCAGTCCAGTTTTTTACAGTACCCTGTTTTCTGCAGGATCCCGTTTGATGGCGAATGTGTTTATATGCTAGCGTTCACACGGGCATCCCGCATGCGGGAGCCTGCACAAAACCGATCCGGTCGAATCGTGCCATTCGGTTTTGTCACTAGAAACTGGATCCGTAGTCCAGTAAAAAGCGGGATCCCGTTTAATCACGCATATATTTCAATAGCAGTGTTCACACGGCTTCCTGCTTTTAGCTTCCAGCTTTTTACTGAATCCTGCAAAACTAAACTGCCATGTGAACACAGCGTCCAGTTTAGAAGGATACCGTTAAAAGCCGATCCTGCAAAACTGGACTGCCGTGTGAGAGAGGTGACACAGTAGTTTGCGTCCTGTTTTTTGCGGTAGAGCGGTAGAGTCAAATAGAGTCAAAAAGAAGTAAATCATCATCAAAAATCACCCATCCAGCAAAAAACGGTATACAGGAAGCTGGTGGGAGTATTTCCATTTATCTATACGTGTAATTAAACTGTATCCTGCTCTTTGTTGCCGTGTGAAAGGGCTGTAAGACACATGCCCAGAATTTACGTGACAGATTGCAAGCTCATCGCCACTTATATACAGACACTTTCAAATATTTCAGGGTATGCAAGGTTCCTCGCAATATTTTCCGTTACTTTTACGAGCATATATGATTATATTATATCCTCTGACTACCCTCTTTAGATATCCTTATAACAAAGCATAATAAAAATCAAACATGTAACCTTGCCACCATTTGGATGGGTGACCTCTAATGGTATCGGCGAGAAATACGTCAAGTTGTGTGGTATAACGTTGTTATAATAAATTGAGTGATCGAAATCGAAATTTTTAATCAATTCTTTCATTAATTATTTACAGATATTAAGAACAATGAAGACTGAGCCAACATCTATCAACATGTGGCAAATTAAGATCCTTCTATCTCAAATCGAGCACCACAACCGAACTATTCACGACCAAATGACCGTCGACGGGCAAGAGGCGTACGAGCCGCTCGTCTCCAGCGAGTACACTCTCGCCATCAAGCAGAAAGTGTGCCACACTCTCGACAATTGGGAACCGAAGCTGTTACCCTTCCTGAGGAAATACCTCGGTCTACCGAGCAGCCGGAAACTCAACAACTGCGATGAAAACACCAAGCGTTTCCTCAGTGCTTTTATAGTGTACCACGATCTACAAAGAAACGTTCTTAGTGATTCAGTGAGTGATAATGAGTTGGCAGTTCTGCTGAACAAGGTGTCGTTAAGTGTGGAAGCCCTCAGCAAGATAGAAACGCTCGTGAGGTGATCTCGGTCCCTGGGCTGTGGTTACGTGACCAGGTCCAGATGTTCCGGGGTGGATTGTGTTCATGATTGGTGTTGAGTGTTTTGAACGTACAGTCGCCAAGGTTAATGTACTGCTTAGATCTGATGAAAGTGTTATGAATGGTTTAGATAGTTTTTTGGCGAACTGTATTGCAAAGACTTACGGTATATTATCGATTGTATTAATCTCTGCTAAGGATAGTAAGTAGGTATTTTGTGGGCTGTACTGGGAATAGCGGGAATTTAGGTCGCGGATTTGATTCCCGTCGTGCACCGATTTATTATTCTGTCCGGAAAATGTATGTCTGTCATACGGTGAAGAAAAACATCGTGAGGAAACCCAACATGTCACCACACTAGTTCAAAAGAACATGTGACATGATATGAATAATGAATCAAACGCGATCTATTTATGTCTCTTTCTTGCACGTGCGCAATTGGACACTTGTGTTTCGACGTCAAGGCGTGCCCTAAGTATCTACATCTAGCACGTGCATTATATTGTGACATGAGATACATTGTTATCCAAATACTATCTTAGATTACACCATATGTAATCAACAACACAATTTGTATTAATTAGTATTTAATCCATCAACAATTTCAACATACGATTTTTCATCAATATCACACTTATTAATAAAAGGTAAAGTTTGTACGTTATTATTACGGAAGACAAACAGAGATCAGTGACATTTTAATTTTCAAATTAAATTTACATTGTCTTCTCTGCCGTTCTTCTCTCTACGTTTCTCTCTAATAAGGATGAGTGATAATTTTTGAAAATCATCATTATCCCCAATGGCGGGGATAGCTTAGTGGGGAATATGACAATAAACCATATTTTCTAGGCTATTGAAACTGCAGGGCTGGCAATTTTGTTTCTGTTTGAGTAAGTGTAAATAAACATTTTACATGAAGTCTGAAAATAATATTTATTTTGTATTGTGTCCTGATGACATTTGGTTTTAATTTATTAAGTTTTATTTTCTGGGTCTAGTGGTGTAAGGAATTCCCAAAATTGAACTTCATAGAAGTGAAGTGGGGGTATAGTTTATGTGAAGAAACTAGACTTTATGCGAGCGAAGTCACGAGTTCCACTAGGCTATACTAATATTATAAAAAGGAAAGATTTGATTGTTTGTTGGTTTGCATTGAATAGGCTCCGAAACTACTGGAATGGAACAATTTCAAAAATTCATTCACCAATGTGTAGAGTGACCTTTTTAGGACGAACATAGCCTTAATTTTATGTAGGTACTTTGCGGGTGACGCCGCGAGCGGAAGCTAGTATTGAATAAAATAAGGAACATTTTGAAAAATATTTCATGGTGAGTTTAAGTGCCAATTAACCTAACCCAAGTCTGAGAAGAACAGGCAAGAAACTCGTCTCGGTTTTTGCTATCAGTCTTATAAAAAATATCCGGCTCGAAGGACCAAGAAGTAAAAGAAACACGAGTATTTGATGACCTTTCCTAGGGACCGTTTCACGGCCATAATATACTGATCAAATGCGCAAAATAATCACCTATCTACGTAAATATTTGTCGATGTGTTAATCGCCTGTTACAATCTCAATCAAATTTAATCTAAAAGATACGGCAAGTATTTTATAAATACTTTGGTCAGATTTGAGATATCTAACTTTGGGCTAAGACGTGGTGCAATGGGTTTCAACACTGGACTATTATTGATAGCTATGGCTATAGGGTGCTCGGGTAAGACAGAATTACTATATCTATAAAACATGATCACGACTGCAATCCCCAGGCTCGGTAGATATCTCCTCAGATCTCTAGTTACTTAGATCTTTGAGGATACCTATCTAAAGAGGGTAGTCAGAGGCACGTCCAAACATGACATTTGGTATCTATCTGCCCACATTTTGCACAGTAGTTAGTATGCCGTACGTGACAGGTTGCGAGCCTATCGCCGCTTATAAGAATGACACACCTTCGAATTTTTGGTTCTATCTAGCGTCTGCCGCTTTCCTCACAATGTTTTCCTTCCCCGTTTAAAAGCATTGGCATTGCGCACATAAATTTTTCGAATAGAAAAACTCATTGGGTGCACGACCAGGTTTGAACCCACGACCTTCGGATCGTGAGGCAGGGGTGCTTCACTACAATTTTGGTTATCTCGTAAAATATTTTCTTTAAATGTACCATTCGTGAAATAACTTAATATCAAGCAATCTATTATTGCCCCCTCATGCTATCAGATTGAAATACGAGCTCTAAAATCAAGGTTTATGCCGGCCTTCCACTGCGAGCGGAGCGGGCTCCGTACGGACTCCGTTTAACTCACATTACCCTTTTTTAGTGGGAGGCGGCCCAATGCCCGCCTTCCACTAAAAAGGGTAGGTAATGAGCGGAAACTGAGATAATGATCTGAGCGGACCGGAGTGTAAAAAAAGTTGTTCACTTCCACTAAGAAAGAGTTTCAGATTTTGCCTTCCACTGCCAGAGGGCTTTGCGGAGCTAACTCTTTGTACTCTTTTGATCCGCTCTGTCCGCTCATTCTTAGTGGAAGCACTTCTAAGAAGATAGCCGTTGCGAGTTAAACGGAGTCCGTACGGAGCCCGCTCCGCTCGCAGTGAAAGGCCGGCATTAATATAAAACACCAACGACTATTTATTCTGGGGTTAGTGCTTAAAGGTTTAGTCGAATCTTATTAAAACTTTATGTAGCACTGCCCGCCCAGCCCGAAGATGATATGTCCATGTACTTCGATCACGTCGACCAAAGCGCTAGGATCGTGGGCGGAACTCAGGCGCAGGAAGGGAGCCACCCTCACATGGCAGCCCTGACCACCGGTCTGCTCGTCCGCAGTTTCTCATGTGGTGGATCTCTCGTCACCCCCAACTCTGTTCTTACTGCAGCTCATTGCATCGGTGCTGTGTACAGCTTCGGTTCTCTTAACAGGTAATGAATGATACATACCTATAATAAAATCATTTATCTTTGCGTTTGTGCACGCTAATCTCTAGAGCTGTAAAAGTAACGACAAAAAGCGAATCCGTATGAGTTCGATACTCTTATGCCCGCCTTCCACTGCGAGGGGAGCGGGCTCCGTACGGACTCCGTTTAACTTTCATTGCCCTTTTTGAGTGTGGCGGGCTCCGCCTTCCACTTAAAAAGGGTAATGTAAGTTAAACGGACCCCGCTCCGCTCGTAGTGTAAGGCGGGCATTACAATGAGTACCTACTCGTTACTTCGAATCGAACACGTTACTCGTTACTTCTGATACCTCTAGCATACTGATAAAGCACCGAACCGAGTCGCGTACCCGATATGGACAAATGCTTTGTTCGACAACTAGGTTCGATTCGATACTACAACTACCTAACACAAACTGACAAGATTTACAAAGAAACAAAATTAATGAACATAAAACAACTATACGTCTACAATACTTGCATTTGTATACGAAAAACTATGAATAAAAATGTCCACACAAACCTGCTGTTCACCAAACGAAAACAAAATGTTTCATACCCCTGCACTCGCCGCGGTAGCTTCATTGTTTTGCCGAAGACACGGACTAACTACGGTAAAACTATGATAACTTGTGAAGGTGCGAGCCTCTTCAACAAAATACCCTCGAATATAAAAAAAATTACAACATTTAACGCATTCAAAAAGCGGCTTAGTGAATATGTATTTAAGATGCAAGTTTAAATAATATAATTATTTTATTATTTAAATTCGCATCTTGTACTGAGTAAACCTAGATCTGCATTTCTAACACGCTACACTTTTATTTGAGTGGTATTCATCTGTGTGGTAACTTAGTTAAATGATCAATTAACAAACTATAACTATAACTGTAATAATTAATAATTTTAGAAGTCAATTGTAACACTTAGTATTGTATTAAGTATTTTGTTTTGTTTAGAATTGTATTGTTTTGTTATGTTTTGTTTTTCTAAATTAAGTATAATTACCTACTTACCAAATATTTGTGCGACGACGAACTATTATATTATTTACTTGTTACGATGTAGGTATTCTCATGTAAGTGATTTATTAATCTTGAATGAGAATAAATGTCTTTAAACCTAAACCTAAACCTAAACCTACTACAAAAAAGATACTAGTAACGAGATGCATTCGGGTGTAATGATTCGTGATTCGATTCGAAATGCAGTATCCGTTACTTAATACTGAATACATACGGTTTGCTACAGCTTTACAAATCTCTGCAACGGCTGTACCAAATCGAATGCAGCTTTCACTAATGTATAATATATACTACCATCTATATCTGTTCATCTAAGTTGGTCAACCATCAAGTTGTAAAGTTTCTTGGAATTCGTAGCCAACTCCGCGTCACCGTTGGAACGAACCGTTGGAACTCTGGTGGTCAGACCCTCAGCGTTTCCAGAAACGCTAGTCACCCTCACTACGTCGCCAGCACCATTAAGAATGATATAGGATTCCTGATCCTCGCAACCCCGGCCCAGCTGTCGCCTACTGTGAGCCCTATCAAGCTGAGTTACGACTTCGTCAGTGGTGACGTTGCAACAAGGGTTGCTGGCTGGGGCAGAATCAGGGTACGTCAGTTTCTTGATATAAAAATCTCACTACATAAAATAAAATAAAAATTGGTGGACATTTCACACAACGCCATCTAGCCCCAAACTAAGCAAAGCTAGTAGGTACCTACTATGGGAACCAGATAGCTGACAGAGATTAATTAATATACCTACCTTTACCTACATCTCTCATATTCGGTAAGTAGGTCCTTATTACCCCCAAATGGGGCTTGTGGGTGACCAATTAGCGCTCTAGGGTAATAATGTAGCTAGAAAAGCCCTAGGGCGGTAAGTTATTTAAAAAAAAAGTTCGCGTAGGTACATCTAACCATCATACTGGCAATAGACATCATGCATTCAGCCCAATAACAAAAGAGGTCGCTTCGCTATTCAGCCTTGTCTTGTATAATAGTCATCAATTTTAAATATCGAACGGCGAAGCTCAATCAATTTTTTTCTACTTACCTCACAATCGAGATGTAAAGCAGAGTAGTTAGCTCGGGTGTAAGCATCAATTGCACCCTCGAACTATAGGCGCCCTCGCTGCGCTCGTGCGCCTAAATATCTCGGGCTGCAATTGATGCCTTACAGCCCTTGGCTACTAATCTACTATTTTTTTGTAAATACATACATAGAATAGGTACTTACATAATAAATAAATGGATACCTACGTGTTTCTAGATATTTCAAAATAATCCGCTAAAAAGGGTAAAAAGGGGTGTCAATGTTAGTTAGGATTTTTTTATGAGTTGTGTGATTTGTTTCAAACTGGTTTAGATACCTTAAGTGAACAAAGTCGCGAATGGGACAGCAATAAAATGTCCTTCATTGCATGCGCTGCGGAAACTATTGATGACTAGCTTCCGCCCACGGCTTCGCCCGCGTGGTACCTTGAAGAACAAAAACAAATCTATCCCACTGGAAACGTAAATTTTTCCGAGATAAAATGTAGCCTATGTGTTATTCCAGACCATAATCTATATCTGTGCCAAATTTCATTCAGATCCGTTCAGCCGTTTTAGCGTGAAAGAGTAACAAACATACATCCATCCTCACAAACTTTCGCGTTTATAATATTAGTAGCATATTAGTAGGATGTATTTTGATGTATACGACTGCTTCAGAGTGGTGGTTCTCTCTCCGCTACCTTGCTGGAACTGACGCTCAACACTATCGATGGTGAGCGCTGCGTGGCGGACGTGGTGCAGGCATCTGTTGACTTCAATGTGCGCTCGCCGCCCGTGGAACCACACATCGAGCTCTGCACCTACCACTCAGCTGGACGAGGCACTTGCAACGTGAGTATTAGCTTTAAAAATCTCCATATCCCAAGACAACTCGTTATAACTCACGTCTACTTTGTTCCCGTAGATTATGTTCAACAATAACATACGTACGCTTAGGCGATTATTGAGCCACAAACTCTTTGATATAACTTAGTAAGTTCATCTATTAATTTATTAGGTACCTACTCTTTTTAACCCCCGACGCAAAAATGACGGGGTGTTATAAGTTTGACGTGTCTGTCTTCGTGTGTGAGGGAGGGTGCGTGTGTCTGTCTGTGGCATCATAGCTCCCAAACGCAAGAACCGATTTATTTATTTTTTTTGTAAAATGAACTATTCGGGAGTTGTCTTAGCTATGTTTGAAGGAAATCGGTCCAAGATGGCCGCCGCCACAAAATTACGGATTAGGTACATATTTTTGCACAACTCCCTCAATATAGGTACCTATCAAATAAAAGGGCTCGAGTAGTAGAATACTATACACTATGACTTAGTTTTATATCCTTTAGTTTGTATCCTTGTATTTTAGAGATAGTTAACGTTTTGGACTAAATAGTCTGTAAGTTAATTATTTAAGGTTGAATAAATAAATAAATAAATAAATAAATAAATAAATGACAAATTTCAAATCCAAGATGGCCACCACAAACTGGCGGGCAAAATTTGTGTCGTGGGTTTTTTAAATTTTATTTAACTTGTTATATGGAGTCGCGCAGTGCTGATGAGATTTCTCATTCCAGGGTGACTCGGGCTCCGCCCTGGTCCGCACCGACATCAACCAGCAAGTGGGCATCGTGTCATGGGGCTTCCCCTGCGCGCGCGGAGCACCCGACATGTTCGTACGGGTCAGCGCATTCAGTGACTTCATCCAGCAGAACATCTAACTCGGAACCTTAATATACTCTTAATATAGTCCAAAATAGTTTTTTTTATTATGTAGGTACGTGTTGTAAAATATCATAAATATACCTACAGCAGTTTCATCTTATACCTTTATACGAGCAATTCATGAAATTTAGTATGCAGGGGGTTTTGGGGGCGATAAATTGATCTAGCTAGGTTTCATTTTCCAAAAAACAAAATTTACCAAAAAAAAACGAGCAAAGCTCTGCCAACCAGGTACTTTATTTTAACAGTACCTACAACATTTTCTAAGAAAGCGCCTGGTTTATTTATGTCAGCAATTTTTTTCTAGATAATATTTTTCTAAAATACTTTATTAGTGTTAGGTGTTAATGTGGATGGATACAGGGGTAGAGGTAGGCCAAAGAAAAGATGAATGGACTGTGTGCAAGATGACATGGGTAGGAAAGGAGTGAGTACTGAGATGACGAATGACAGAGGGAAATGGAAGAAGATCACATGTTGTGCCGACACCCCACATAACGTGGGAAATAGTGATCCCACATAAATAGGGGTTGTCAGAGGCAAGTCCAAATACAATATTTGACCTATGTCTAGGGTATGCCGGTTTCCTCACGTTGTGTTATCATCGTTTAAGAGCACTACAAATTTTTACATTGAGCATTGCGCACGCAAATTTTTCGAATAGGAAAAATTATTGGTGCGCGACCAGGTTTGAACTCACGACCTTCAGATCGTGAGGCAGGGGTCTTACCACTTCACCACCATTCAAAAACGGTCTGATGAAGCATTGAGACGATATAAAAGAAGAAGTAGGTACCTATTTTTAGATACAGGTCGACCCAGCCCTCAAAAAAGGTTTGTTTCATGCCTTGCCTTAGACAGAAGGGACAAGACAGGGAAGACCTCGGCGTACGTATCTTGATCAAATTCACGTTTTAGAGAAAGGCCAGGTCAAGAGTACCCTAAACCGACGCGCATTCATTAATAATGTAGGTAATGACAGTGAATGAAACAAAAGAGGTATGTCAGGATCGTAGCAATTGGAGATCCATGGTCTCTGCCTACCACGTCGGGAAACAGGCGATTTTATGTAGGTACCTATGTAGTATGCTTAGACAGCAAGAACAAAAATAAAGGCTAAGTGCCGACTCGCACTTTGGGTTCGGAACCCTAAAAAACTTCGATTAATTGTGTAGGTAGAGATGATTTAGTCTAAAAATGCACGCCCCTCCACTTGTACTTGTACCGCATGTAGAGGTAAATACATTGGAAATACATTGGAGGGGCGTGCATTTACACTGAATCATCTCTACGAAAGTTTACACTTTACCTAAACACAAACCATTTAGATACGCAAAATATAAAAACATAAATAATTACCAAGAAAATACACCTAGTAGGTATATTCCCTAGTCTCAAAGGTTTGCTGGTAGAAAACTCTTGTAGGGTTGAATCTCAGAATAAAGAAAGAACTTCTGTAGGTATTCCAAGGGTTAAATTTTTTTAATTTTATTTTAAAATAAATAAAGCTCGCCTTTGTACATTTATTTTTTTCAACAACTTGCTTGCAAGTATTTACTGTGTAGGTATAAGTAGGTACAAAAATAATTAAGTAGAAATAAAATCTTATGAAAGCTTCATGAGATTTTTCAAGGTAACTAAAGGGATAGAAAGTTGTGGTAACTGTATAGTTTCTTGTCGGAGTTGTCGGTAAACGGAACTCTAAAAATTTGATAGCTCGCGCTAATTGGTTTTCTTATAGGTACCTACTTAGGTACTTATGTACTGACTGTTCGACTATGTATACCTACTGTACTTGCTATCTTGATATAAATAACGAAATACCTACAAGTGATAGGTGGTCTTCAATCCAAAAAAAGATTATTTATAATTAATAATCTAATTATCCCTAGATGTGCATATATTTATCAAGTTCTTATGTATTTAACTCGATCGATCAGTCTAGTTATCTCAGATTCGTACTATCTACCTAAACTCACCTGGGATATAAATATACCTAAGCTGGCGGAAATCACATCACTTCTAACCACGGGTATTGCAAAAATGGCCGAAAAATACGTGATTTTTTTTGTCACGCTCCTTGCTGGGAGTTTGGGTGAGTTGAAAATTATAGCGATCTAACTATTTGTAGCACTGGTGGTGTAGTGGTACCCCTGCCTCATGATCAGAAGATCGTGGTTTCAAACCTGGTCGTGCAGGATAGAGTTTTACCATTCGAAAAATACCAGTGCTCTTAAACGGCGAAGGAAAACATCGTGAGGAAACGGGCACACCCTTAGAACCAAAAACTCGAAGGTGTGTGTCATAGATCATTCTTATAAACGGCGATGGGCTTGCAACCTGTTACGTATGGAACACTTATCACTGTGCAAAATGTGGTCATGTGCCAAATATCACGTTTGGACATCCCTCTGACTACCCTCTTTAGAATTCCCAATGATCTAAGTAACTAGAGATCTGAGTATATCATTAGTATTAAACGGGTATTTATCGCGTTCTAATTACCTATTTATTTAAACCTGTCGAAACGTCTTGAAAATAAATAGGTAATTAGAACGCGATAAAAACACGCTTAATACTAATAATAATGTGTTCAGATCGCGTAAGTTTAAAAGTATATACTGAGTATATCCTGTACTAGCTGTGCCCGCGACTTCGTTCGCGTGAAATAGTTATTATCGGCAGCATTTTTTAAAACTTTCATCCCCTATTTTATCCCCTTGGGGGTAGAATTAATCAAAATCCTTTCTTAGCGGATGCCTACGTCATAACATCTACCTGCATGCCAAATTTCAGCCCGATCCGTCCAGTGGTTTGGGCTGTGCGTTGATAGATCACTATGTCAGTCAGTCAGTCAGTCAGTCACCTTTGAATTATAAATATTTAGATTTAGATAGATTTGACAGTGGACTTAGCACGGTCACTTGGCCACTACAGAACCTTAGCAACGCTTATGGAACGTGACGTAAAACAAATTATTTCTATTCTATTCTACACCCCAAACAATAGTCATGTAAGTAATACATTAATTTCAGCCATCCCCGTGCCAGAAGAAGTAGAAGACTACTCGATCTTCTACGATGACTCAGACTCTAACTCCCGCATCGTTGGTGGCACTGCCGCGGTTCCCGGCACCCACCTCCACATGGTAGCTCTCACCACCGGTCTGATATCCTCAAGTTTGTTCTGCGGCGGCTCTTTGATCAGCCAGCGCACCGTGCTAACAGCTGCGCATTGCATCGCGGCAGTCTACAGTCGTGGTAGCCTCTCCAAGTAAGCATGATTCAAATTCAAATTCTGTGTAAAAATGTAATCTGTGTTCTCTGTGTGTAATCTGTCTGTGTAAATATGATATGTAATATGAAATGTAATCCCCAGGATCGGTAGATACCGGTATTAATTATTACATTTCCTACTTTTGCCCCTGTTTCCATCCACATTCACTCCTAACACTCTCCTTCTCACATGACATTCATCTCTCCTCATAACATTATTTTGAAATTTATGTACACCCGTGAATAAAAATCTTTGGGGAAAAAAGACATAGCATTGTTTGGTTATACCTGGGGTTATACTAATATTAGCTTCCGCCCGCGAGGTACCTACATAAAATATAGTTTACTAGCTACCGCCCACGGCTTCGCCCGGTACATTGAAGAACAAAAAAATCTATCCGACGGGAATCGTATATTTTTCCGGGATAAAAAGTAGCCTATGTGTTATTCCAGACTATAATCTATATCTGTGCCAAATTTCATCCACATCTGTTTAGCCGTTTCAGCGTAAAAGAGTAACAAACACATCCAGACATCCATACATTCTTACAAACTTTCGCGTTTATAATATTAGTAGGATGTTCACTCTGCGGGTTTTTTGATATAAATACTAGTTAGGCAGGCCGCACACCAGCGCCACAAACTACACGCATCGCACATTTACGTCGGCACGTGCGTGCTCCCGCACAGATATACGGGGGCGTTAAATGTGTCGCGTTTCACATGTGGCGTCACAATTATCAAGATACAAGTGTATGATTGATGTACGGCCTGCCTTATCTAGATATGCATCCTAAATTCGTTTATCCATTCCCTTGCAGTAGCCTACGAGCCACGGTCGGTACGCACAGATGGAACCGCGGTGGTCAAGCCTACACTCTGTCACGGAACGTGTCACACCCTCACTACTTATCTGCAGCCCTCAAGAACGACATTGGCATGCTGATCACCACCAATCCCGTGGAGCTGACTAACCTGGTCTCCCCGATCCCACTGACGTACGATGCCATCCCTGGGGGCGAGGAAGTGAGGGTTGCGGGCTGGGGGAGGATGCGCGTAAGTTTATAACTATAGACCTGTAGGGCTACCATGTGTTTTCACAATCCACACTCGCTAGCGACTGTAGTAAAAAAAATGTATGAAAACTTGTAAAGCGCCTCTAGCGGATAGTTAGGTACTAAAACAACACGCAGTTAACTATCCTACGTCACAGCGTACTACAGCGACTGTAGTTTGCGCATTATTCATTTGCTTAGAATTTGGTACCATCATCATTCATTCTCCTGCCCTTATCCCACGCTAAGTGGTAACAGTACGTCTACCATGAGTTGTCACATTTAGATCGGCTGACGTTACTACAGTAGTAATAGTACGTTACCATGACATCTGTCAAAAATGTTGGCATCAAATTTTAAGCAAATGAATGAAGCGCAAACTACAGTCGCTGTAGTACGCTGTGACGTAGAATAGTTATCTGCAGGTTGTTTATTCGATCCCCACCCAGGACTAACATTTGTGTGATGAATTCGAATGTTTGCTTGGTGTTTAGGTGTTATTATGTATTCTATGTAGTCTATGTATCCACAAATAAAAAAAGGATTTAATTAATCTACCAGCTATCAGCTAATCTATCAGTTTGGGACTAGATAGCGTTGTGTGAACTGTCCACCAACATTTATTATTATTTATTAAAGTTTCATCGGCTATTTAGGTTTAATGGTAAAACCACTTGGCGTGGGAAAAGGGGAGGAAGAAGAAGAAGGTAAAATTTAATCTAATCTAATCAAACTTGTCCTATCCTAGGTATCATAATAATCTAGATGACTATCCCAACTTTTCATCATTATAAAAATGCAACTACAAATATGGTTGAACTTTCAAGGTGGACGGCGGCGGTTCTCTCTCCAACAACCTGATCGAGTTGGTGTCCACCACCCTCGATGGTCAGCAGTGCGTGGAGGACGCGGCGTGCGCCGCTGTCGAGCTGAACATTAGGGCTCCGCCCGTGGAGCCCCACATCGAGATCTGCATCTTCCACTCCCCCGGACGCGGTACCTGCAGGGTGAGTACTCCAAAAACATCATATAATCCAATAACAATAAACATTACAAATTGTAAAATACAATTAATTTTAACCGGCTACAATTCTACAAGTTTCTGTTAATATAATGTTTTGACGACCTCAGTGGCGCAGCGGGCGAGAGGTTGCGGGGTCGATTCCCGTCTCGGAACAAATTTTGTACGATCTGCAGAAATTTGTTCCGTTGGTCTGGACGTTTTCTATGTACCTATAATAAAAAATATCTATGTATATAATGTATTAAATATATCAGTTATCTAGTACCCATAACATAAGCTTTGAGTAGCTTACTTTGGGGCTTTGATGCTGTGTGGATTGTCCAGCATTATTTATTTATTTGTATGTTTATTATTTCTTTATATCTAAGTACCAAAGTGACCAAGTTGTTGCTTCTTTGTTTTTAGAAAGAACCAAAAGTAAGAAGTAGGACGAACGAACGTTGAATATACATAAGTATACAAAAATAATGTAAGTTCCCATATTGTTCCGCAGGGAGACTCCGGGTCGGCGCTGGCGCGCGTGTCGGACGGCGCGCAGGTGGGCGTGGTGTCGTGGGGCTTCCCCTGCGCACGCGGCGCGCCAGACATGTTGGTCCGGGTCAGCGGGTTCGCGGATTGGCTGCAGCAGAACATCGTTTAATGCAATTCACGCAACCAGCGTTGATGTCCAGTTGTTCGGAACATGACACGAGAAATATTATAAATATAACTTTAATTTTTTTTTTTGATGTCCTAAACTTTCGTAGATTATCACACGTATTTAAAAACTATAACGAGTAGGTATATCGCATTTACCTTTGTTTTTTTTTGTATTGCAACGATCTTCGACCGTATTGCAATGATCATCGACCGTATTGCAATGATCTTCGATGTTATTGCAACGATCTTCGATCTTATTGCAACGATCTTCGGTGGTATTGCAACGATATTCGACCATATCGCAACGATCTTCGACCGTATTGCAACGATTTTTGACAGTATTGTAACGATCTTCGACAGTATTGCAACGATCTGTGACCGTTTTACAACGATCGTGGCCATAATATTGATCGTGGTTCTAATAGACCTAAATTGTGTTAGACAGTGATTTAAAATTTCGAAATGAAAAAAAAAATGAAATTCTATCGTGAGATTTCTAAGTCAATTATATTTTCGGTTTATTATATTATATATACAATAGGCAGTATCTAAGTAACTAACAGATCTGAGGAGGCTACGTCTACCTACAGCAAAAGTAATTTAGCTATTTTGAGTTAAAAGACCTTGAAAGCTACAGTTGAATAATGATTTCTACAGCAAAGTTTTTTTAACTTAATTCCTAAACTCTTCAAGTTTCCTTGTGATAAAGCGTCGCGTCTGCAGCCCACTGATGCGGGCGTATACATCCGGAGCGCCAACTGCACAGGGCATCCCCCAAGACACGATGCCGACTTGGAGGCCTGACAGGCGAGACACCAGTGCACTGCCCGAGTCACCCTGCAAGCGAGAAGATCAACCTGAATCTGTCACATCAGTCAGACCAATCAGTCACAATTCACAATCGGTCCTCTACAGTAGGTACCTGTAGTATGAGCTTTTGATAGGTTACGAAAACTTTTTTTGAATAGTTTTTTCATACATTTACCTCCATCGGAAATGTTAAGGAACTAAAATAAAGTCGATATGGTGAAAACTTGGTTTGAAAATCATTGCTGGGACTGCTGATTACATATTTTCGATGTTATCGACCTTATTTTAGTTCCTTAACATTTTCGATGGAGGTAAATATATGAAAGGATACTTTTCGTAAATTAAGTATCAAAAACTCATACTACGGGTACTGAAACGAGCCTATGAAACATGATGGGTCACGTATCGGCCAAATCGACCCGGGTCGCACGAATCGATCGATTGACATAAGTCTAGCTTAGCTCAAGTAGCTTCGCATATTAGCTAGCCATCCTTAGAATAGATGGAAAGCACCCTTTTTTTGATATAGCAAGGGTCCTTACATTGCACATTCCGTGTCCAACTGAGTGGAAGGTACAGATCTCGACGCGCCCATCATGAGAGGGTGTGTGAGGGTGGGCGGCCAGAGCGGCGGCGCATTGCTCCGTCGTCAGGGTGCTAACGTTTAGCATCTGAGCATAGTCCGGGGTTGGAGCCAGGTTCTGAAGAAGGATGAGGCATCAGAGAAGAAAGCTTAGTGTATACTTAATTGAAGCTAAGATGCGTGAACAAGGGCCAAACCTGTAGGTGGATGGTTCTTCTTAATTTGTTGTTTTTGTCATTATTAAAAAAAAATAACCTTGATTTTAGAGCTCGTCTTACAAGTTTTAGATGAAGCAATAAAAGATTGGTAGATAATATTTCACGAAGGGTACATTTAAAAGTAACTATTATCTTACGAGATAAACAAAATTGTTTGTTGCGAACAATGACGAATACTTATTTAGTTAGGTTCTCAACACTATATAAGAGCACCGGTGGTGTAGTGGTAGCACCCCTGCCTCACGACCTGAGGTCGTGGGTTCAAACCTGGTCCACCAATAAGTTCTTCCATTCGAAAAATTTATGTGCGCAATGCCAGTGCTTTTAAACGGTGACGGAAAACATCGTGAGGAAACCGGCATACCCTAGAACCAAAAATTTGAAGGTGTGTGTCATACGTTAGTATTCTTAAAAGCGGCGATGGGCTTGCAACCTGTCACGTACGGAATATTATCTACTGTGCAAAATGTGGTCATGTACCAAATGTCATATTTGGACGTGCCTCTGACTACCTTCTTTGGATATCCTCAAAAAAGTCTAAGTAAGTAAAGATCTGAGGAGATATTTACTGAGCCCGGGGATCAGTCGTGATCATATTTTTTTTATTTTTCTCACCACTATGTTCTCCTCAATCCGCGGTCCAGTCCGCCCCCAGCCAGCAACCCAGCACAGCTCATCACCACCCACAATGTCAAATCCCAACTTGATCAACTTGACCATCTCGCCGAGTTTCACCGGAGTCGTCATCACCAGAAGTGCGACATCGTTCTTAATTCTGTCTTCGTCCCAGTCGGGGTGGATGTGGTGGGATTGGAAGGTTATGTCGCTTCCACCGGAAAACCATTTCTTGGAGCCAACTCGGCCGTAGAAAGTTCTGGAAAGACAAACAAAGATTGAGTCGTTGACTTCAATGATATGTGGTTTGGGCCCTTGAATTGAAATTGGTTTTTTAGTAGCAACCTCTGTAGTTTGAGGTCGTTGGTTTAAATCCCATCTATACCTATGGCTTATCTACACCGTGAAATTTTAATGGTTGTTTTCCCGCAGCGAAATGGTTTTGTCTTGGTAATACAATCTTTGTATAAACAAATTAAATGTTAGAAACAAAGAATACAGATATACCATTGTGAAAATTTAATTCGAAAGCGACCAAGAACCAATAGTAATTCCCGATACCTACGCGAAGGCAGCCGGCGGCGCGTGCGATTCGAATAGTACTACAAGTTACGTCTAATGTTACTATCGTTCCTCACGTTTTCGAGTTGATGAATATTTTTTAAATTATTTTAAAACAAAAACATCTTTATTTTTTTACTTTTACTCTATGTTTCGAAAGTACTCCTTATGGCAAGTTGTTCTGCCGCGGGAAAACAACCATTAAAATTTCACCGTGTATATACCTATTCGTTTTTGGAATGTTTAATTAGTTTTAGATCTTTTTAGACCTATGTAGTTTGAAACTAGACTAGGTTAGCTGTTAGAAAATGCCCCTTAGGCACTAAGCTCTCTTTTTGTCACACATTTATTTATAACTAGCTTCTGCTCGCGGCGTCGCCCGCGAAGTACCTACATAAAATATAACCTATGTTCATCCTGAAAGTTTATTCAACACATTGGTGAAAGAATTTTTCAAATCGGTTCAGTAGTTTCGGAGCCTATTCGTTTCAAACAAACAAACAAACAATCAAAGTTTTCCTCTTTATAATATTAGTATAGATTTGTAGGTAGGTAGTACAAAGAAATAAATCCCGTGGGATTTCTCACATCATCGTTCGGACCGTTCAGCGTAGCATTCTTTACGAGAGGCAGTCCAGTCCAGAAGTCTACCTACATTGCTGATGATGAACATGATGTCGGTTAGGAAAGACGGATGTAATATTCAATTTTGAAGAGATACATTTAGAGAGGTTAGTTACATCCGCGTTTCTTAACCAACTTAATAAACAAGAAGTTTTCAAGTCTTACAGCATTATTCTAGGGTCAATATTACCGAACATCAAACATAGGAGGTTCTCAAGTAATAATGCTGGTCACTTGATGGGAGAAATGGAGACTTACGGAACCAGTTGTGTACCCTGGAGGAAAGGCGTGACGCAGTGTGCAGCCGTCAGAGTCAGCCTTCGAGCGATGAGTGACCCTCCGCATATCTTTATAATAATCCAATATTAGTAGATACCTACTTAGGTAAGTAAACGCGAAAAGTAAAAAATAATTATAAAAATCGCTGAATTGTGCTTTAAAATAGTCTTCTTTGGGATGAAAACCATGTCACTAAAAAAGTTATGGCTATGAGTGGGTGTGGATTTTCTGCGGTGTATTTGCCTGACAACTACGTCGCTCTGGTTTTTATATGTTTTCTCGTGTTATTTTGAGTTTTATTGCGTAATTTTGGTGGTTATTTTGCCAATAAAGCCCGGGTTCTTGACGCGAGCGTAAAGTATGTGAATTAGAGTGAATAGTTCTCTTGAAATTCCATCGGAGGAAATCCCGAAAATTTTCAACAAAACAGCCATCTTTTGTTTAAAATTGACTTGACTACTTGACTATGACTCTGTGACGTTGACAATACTTATAAATTAATAAACTTGACACTGGCAAAATTGTTCTCTAAGAGACAGATGCCATAATTGAAGAAGAAGAAGAAGAGTGGGTGTATCTGGGTAGACAAGTAGAAGAACCAAAAGCCAGGGGCCTTACCACGAAGTCTACCAGAACGATTCCGTAACGATTCCATTATAAAACGTCACTACTTCGATAAAATTTGCATAGATCATGGTACGAAATAACCATGTAATATTAATTGGGTAATGTATTATGAATTCGTGGTCCCTAGCTCAAGAGTAAGTAAATAGGTAAACTCTTTTCCACATAGGTAGCATGAGTTCCGTTCCATTATAATCAACACCCAAACAAGATGTAGGTATATAACTAACTTAGGGAAAGAGAATTAACTCACCGGCCTTAAGTACTGGGACTGCCAGACGAGCGAAACCATGTGCGGAACGTAGTGTTCAGGGGCATCCACTCCCCCTATGATCCTGGAGCCACTGGATTCCAGCGGAACCCCTGATCAAGAAATAATAGTAATGATAAATATAAGTAACCCAACAGTTAGGTATCTGTTACGAGTATACTAATATTAAAAAGAGGTAAGTTTTGTGTTTTTGTTTGTAACGAATTAACTCATAAACGATTGGTTCTATCTATCACATACCTACATTAAATTTCAATAGGAAAGATAATAGGAACAAGTTACACAAGAACTTATTTATTTCAAAAAATATGAAAATAGCTACTCCATTGAAAATAATTGAAAATAGCTTCTTAGAGCCGCTATATTGGAATCTTTGACATTTTATATAGCCTACATCCCTTTTGTAGTCCAAACGAATCTTACAACACCTCATTCGGATTTTAACAAATTTGTTAAAGCCGTCTGCCGTTTGGGCCACGCACGACAGCCAAAGGAACTCGCCATGCATAATACGAGGCAAACACATTACCTACTCTCCTTCGCAGTCGGGTAAAAATAATGAAACTTATTATTATTACCATAGGTAAATCCAAACACTCCCTGCAGTAATAGAAGTGTCCACATATTGATTGATTCAGATTAATTAGTATAAAATTGAATTCAACGGTTATTTATATTGAATGTTCAAATCAGATTAAAATTTAAATAGATATAATTTACCTATTTTGAAAAAGTCATATGAAGTTCAATGTTTTGTAAACAATAAACCTACCAAAATAATGATCAAAGTTAATGATACCTACCATAATATATACTTGCAACACTCACACGACTGTAATCCCCAGGCTCGGTAGATATCTCCCCAGATCTCTAGTTACTTAGATCTTTGAGGATATCTAAAAAGGTGAATCTGAGGCACGTTCAAACATCATATTTGATACATGCCCACATTTTGCACAGAGTTAGTATCTCGTACATGATAGGTTGCAAGCCCATCGCCGCTTATAAGAATACTAATTTACGACACACCTTCGAATTTTTGGTTCTGGCGTGCACTGGATGGCATTGCGCACATAATTTTTTTCTTTACCTACTTGCTAATACTCGCGAAACTTTGTCTGCGCGTTTTAACTTTAATTTTTTCCCATTTTTGCAACATTTATTATTCATGCTCCGCTCATAATGGTCGTAGCATGATGTTATACTTATAGCCAGGGCCGCGCCGACCCCCCACAGCGCCTATGTGCGAAACCTATGAAGCGCCTCTTTTTTTCACGAATCTTCATGTTTCAACTTAGGTATCTATGTGTCGCCTGATACGGCTTCTTCTTCTTCTTCTTCTTCTTCCTGCCCTTTTCCCACGTTATTTCTTGGATCCATGTTGTAGAAGGTTTTGGCTATGTGTTTTACGACCGGCCGCCTGCCTGACGTCAACCCTCCTTGGGAATACCTTGTGGATCGTGTCTGGCCGACGATAACTAGCTGACCCCTACGGCATACATTTTAAATTTGGTCTATAAAAGTGGTGCACATTTTTTAGGTTTTACTTATCGATACTCCACTACAAAGAATAATGTGTAAGTGTATCAAAAATAATTTCGATGGCGGCGCCTCTATTGTCTTGGCGCCTGTGTGCGCCGCACACTTCGCACATAGAGGCGGCTCGGCCCTGCTTATAGCCCATTTATAGCCTTAGCCTTCCTCGATAAATGGACTATACAACACAACAATAATATTTCAATTCGAACCAGTATAGTTCCTGAGATTAGCGCGTTCAACAAAACATACAAACTCTTCAGCTTTATAATATTAGCTAGTAGGTACTATAGATAGAACTATTTTCGTCTAGAAAAATTATCATCAGATAAGCGGTGACTGACCGCGATTAATTTTTAATTTCATTATCTGCATGTAGGTACGTCAGGGCGGGACAATGCACTACGTAATGGATAGAAGGTAAGGTCACAAGGTAAGCACTAGGTCTTTCCTTGATGCCATTTTTTTTCTTCTAGTATCGATCTGCAATGTAAACTATCTCCTTACAGGGTTACCTATAGCTACCTAAGTGATGTTTTTCTGTGTCTTTAGAGGTACCTATGTATATTTTTACCCGACTGAAAAGAGGAGGGTAAAGTGTTTACTGGTACTAATATTATAAACGCGAAAGTTTGTAAGAATGTATGGATGGATGTATGTTTGTTACTCTTTCACGCTAAAACGGCTGAACGGATCTGAATGAAATTTGGCACAGATATAGATTATGGTCTGGAATAACACATAGGCTACATTTTATCCCGAAAAAATGTACCGTTCCCACGGGATAGATTGTTTTTGTTTTTCACGCGGGCAAAGCCGCGGGCAGAAGCTAGTAGGTATAATATAATGAAATAACTTCCGACAAACAAACAAACTTGACCTCTTTATAATATAATTGTCGATTTATGTAAATACATTACTTACAGTCGTGGTCAACTAATTAGGGACACTCTTTGGTTAAACCGAATTGTGAATTTATTTTTTATTTTCCAACGAGTCTAAACCATATTCCATATCTCTTACATGTAAGTATAATTAGTCATTTATGTGCCCGATTATACAAACAATAACAACTTCTTAAACATTAAACCTCTTTACAGTATAGCTGATAGATTATCGTAGTGCTATTTGTTCAAATAATGCTGGCTGGCCATTTAATTAGGGACACTGAGATATTGCGTTCTATTTTCAAAATTTGAATCTCAATACTTTTTTACTTCTTCTCTTATTGTTTCGTGGTAGTTTTGGCGGCAATCCCGATATTTATTTTAAGTTTTGAAAAATATTTTGAAGAAAAATGGGTAAAAATAAAAGTTGCGATCCAACACTACGAAAAATTATCATGAAGTTTGTTGTCGAGCATGGTTGGCCATACCGAAGGATAGCAGAACATTTAAATTGTTCAAAAACTATGGTATACAATGCAGTGCAACATGTCAGACGCAATAACACAGATTTAAATGTGCCCAGAACAAAAAGATCGAGAAAAACAACTCCGCAAGAAGATAGAATGATAGCCAGGTTAGCTAAGAAAGATCCGTTTCTAGGCTCTATTTTAATTAAACACGAAGTGTTTGGGACAGACGAAAGAGCTGGTGTCTCAGCTAGGACCGTTCGACGACGTCTGGTAGAAGCAGGGTTGTTCGGAAGAGTGGCTCGCAAAGTACCGTTGTTGAAGAAAGAACATAGAAATGCTCGTTTGGCGTTTGCACGTAAATATGGACATTGGACCTACGCCCAATGGCAACATGTATTATTCTCTGACGAGACCAAGGTTAATTTGATTTCTTCAGATGGAAGGCAATACGTACGGCGTCCAGTAAAAGCGGAAATGAATCCAAGATTCACAAAAAAGCAGGTGAAACATGGCGGTGGAAACATTAAAATGTGGGGTTCATTTTCTGGACGTGGAGTGGGACCTGTGAGGAAAGTTCAGGGTAACTTAGACCAACATCAATACAAGGCAATATTGGAGGAAACGATGCTTCCCTATGCTGAGGAGCATCTCCCTATTATATGGACGTTTCAGCATGATAACGACCCAAAACATACCGCCCGTTCAGTCAAGTCGTTTCTTACCAGTCAGTCAGTATCGGTGCTAGATTGGCCAGCAAATAGCCCGGACCTTAACCCAATCGAGCACCTTTGGCACGAAATCAAGAAAAAAGTAGCCACTTATCGTACCACAACTTTAGATGAACTTAATGAAGCTTTTTGTGAGGCATGGGCAAACATTCCTGTCGAAACATGCCAGAAACTGATAATGTCTATGCCAATGCCACATCGGTGTCAAGCGGTAATTACTAACAAAGGTTTTGCTACTGGGTACTGATTTTACACGTAATAAAATGGAGCTGTTAAAGATATTATAATACTGCAGATTATTAGTTTTGTTTAACTCTATTTTTCATTATAGTTTACTGTCCTTAATTAAATGTCCAGCTACAGAATTATACCTTAAAATTGAATACATGTTCAACCTTTGATATTAAATACTTTTTTCTATTTATTTATTCTTTTATTTACAGCCATTTAAAGCATAATAATCGGACCAAATTATGCAAATAATAGTTACTGAGAAATCAATAGGGTTTTATATTTGTATGTACATAACCGGTTATTGTTCTTCACTATCTTGCATGTCCCTAATTAGTTGACCACGACTGTATTATGTTCCTTTGGCTGTTATTGTCGCGCAGACGGCTGAACGGATTTTAACAAATGAGGTGTCCTTAGATTCTTCTGGATTACAAGTCTGAATTACATTTTATCTACTTAATAATACCTACTCAAGATAATATAATAAGAATACTAACCTATGACACGCACCTTCCAACTTTTGGTTCTAGTGTATGCCGGTTTCCTCACGATGTTTCCCTTCACCGTTTAAGAGCACTGGCATTGCGCACATTAATTTTTTGAATGGAAAAACTCATTGGTGCACGACCAGGTTTGAACCCGACGACCTTCAGATCATGAGGCAAAGGTGCTACCACTACACCACCGTGCAATAAATGGACTAATTATTAATTATTTAATTTTTTATTTCAGAAGAACTTAACCTATCCTATCTATTTACAATAATAAGTACCTGTTACCACAATAAAATGTAGCCCCATGGTACACAGTGGCTCATTTCTCACCTTTGCAAAAAAAATATTATTCTATGTATATCAATCATTAAACAAGAAAACAATGATGAAACAATTAGGATGAATTAGGTACATTATGGTCGTTTTTAATTAATACAATCGCCTATAATCATGAGCTTCGAAAATGAATGATCCACTGTTTACCACTTGACCCCTTAAGTAGGGTAGTAATCTAACGCGCACGTAGTCGCGGGTAACAGTGGTGTAGAATAAACATAACTATCTGAGCAGATCATTATGTACCTATCTTTAGATAGATCTACATAAGAATTCCGCACTGATTAATTTCTTTGGACGGAGGGTACCTATATTAGTCCTAATCCAACATCAAAAATCAAAAAACAATCAAACATCATGAAAATTGGTCTAGTCGAGAACGAGTTATGAATGGCACCTAACTAACACGACTTTGTTTTATAAATACATATTTATGTACCTACTTAGACCTATACTGTCACCAAGAAACATTTCATTTTCTCGCTAACCTCATTATACCACTTTCGCATAATCCTTACAATCCGCTTTCAATCGAGCTAAGTAAATATCAGAATTGGCATGATTTCTGTTTTGACGTCTGTCATAGAACGCATCAACGCCAACTGGCATAGCTGTGTCCAGCCAATGCCTTCTTCTGCCTTGTGTCATGCCGAACAAACCAGTGTACCAAGTAACAGTTAACTTGTCAAACTCACTTTTGAATTTCAAATAGCTCATTTCTACAGCGTTATTATTGGCCAGGATGTTGGCGTCAACCATGGTGTCATACCGATCCCGCAATATCGTTTGGAGTAATAGTTCGTCGGTGTCTGTATCATCGCTGCTTTCACTTTCGTTACGATACACTTTAAACGCTTCGTTTAATGCATTTTCGTGTTGTTTATCTAAGTCATCAGGATGGAGACAGCGTCTCCTAAGCTCAGACACTGATATTAAATTCTTATTGTAGACCATAAGTCCCTTTTGGAATGATCTGCTATTTTTGCTAGCGCTGATCGGTTTCACAAATTTGAACTGTGATAATATTGTTTGTTTTAAATTAGATTTGAAACTATCTTCTTCATACTTGTTGTGGAAGTTTCTCTTACTTTCAAATTTGTCAAGGGCTTGGGCTAAAGCTTTTTCATGCTCACTCTCTATCCTGCTCTTGCTAGGCTTGGGGTTCTGGTTACATAAATCCATCATATATTTGAAGTATTCTTCCTTAAGTTCATCGACAATGGTATTATTATTCTGTGTATTCGTTATCTCTAGCACAGGGTATTTAGATGCTAATTCTTTGATGAATTGCTCTTTGTCTGCGTCCACTGCACTGGATACTTTTCTGTTTTCATCAAAAGCATTTTTGGCAGCTTCGATAGCATCTTCGTGTATTTTTGTAAGATCGTTTGGGTGCACGCACACTTCTTTTATTACATTATCGTAAGCAGCAAAACCTTTAGTTTTAGCCCTCATGGTCTTTGCCGCGTTTATTTCCATATACTCGTTGAGACGGTTTTTTATTTCCTCTGTGAGTGTCTCAAGTTTTTTATCAATAGTTTTTCGTTCACCGAACAGCTTTTTTGCATTGAAAGTGGTGCAGGCAGCAGCCATCTCTTGTTTATGCAGATCAATGACCTCCTGCGCAGGCATGCTAGGTGCTTCTGTTCCACACGCATTCTTCATGTTGTTCTCGAACTGTTCACGGACATCGTTATAGGCCATCATGAGGCAAGCCTCTGATGTCGCCGTGAATATAGACTTCGGTGAAGGAACCGTACCACTATTAAAAATAAGCATGTATGTTTTGAACCAGCTGAATAGCTCCTGACTCTCCATGGGTTGTCCACCGATCATTTTCACAATGAGGTTGTCCGGACTGAAAATGGAAGTTGCGAGCTCTTTCAAACTTCCTTTAAACTTTGGGTTTATTTCGCTGGTCGCTCCATTGAAGTCTGGCTCCCATACGTTCAGTCCAGGGTGCGGCATGAGAAAGCACGTGACATTATCAAAACTAGCGTAAATGTGCTCACGTAACTTTTGCAATTCCTTTGGTTGTTTCCTATCGATGTCCAATGTTTGTTTCAAATATGATTCACCACCGACTCGTCCATAACCAAACTCATGACTATTCATCCAATCTCTGACAAGGAACTTCAGCTCTTGGAAAGCTTCTCCAGTCTGATCTTTCATCAGTTTCCCGTAATCGGTGAATAATTGGAGATTTTGTAAATCGTCCTCCCTGATACTGGAAGTTACATTGTAGATCTGCATCGAGGAAATGAGAGTAGAAAGCGCAAAGATAGTTGAGCTGTCGCGGACAGTACTGCTATTGTCGAACGTACCTTGGGTGTCCATCAGAAGGATGACCACTTTTTGACTGCTTGGCAACTCTATAATGAACGGTTCGGACCACATAAGTATGCCTGTGGTGTTCCTTTCGAAGCCCCCTCGCCAGCTGAAACCGGTGAGGGGTTCGGAGTCTTCACCTATCCACGAGCCGTCCGCACGGGCCGCCGGTGTCGAGGATAGGTACCTTAGGAAGAAGTTGAGTAGGAAGGACTTGCCGCCGCGGAACGCCCCCGCCACGCTCACCACTACCACAGGCAGGTTTTTGACGTCATTGTTCAATAAAATTTTCAGCAGTTCCTTCTCATTTAGCTGGTAGGAGTGGTTGTCTTCAACCGTTACCACTTGCACGCTGTGCCCTCCTGGTAGCTGGTGGCTCATTCTGTAAATAAGTTGAGATAAAACTTGTCAGCTCAAATACACGACCACAGGAGTGGAAAATGGCAAATGTTGTAGATGATGTCAATTGTTTATTCACACCATCCCACTCTCCTCTCTTTGTAATCCGATTGTCTAAACCGAATCAACACAATCGGACAATCGAACTAAAATTGGTACCTAAATACCTACTTAATTGGACTAGGTACCTACTGATAGCAGACTGATAGACGACCTACTGAATTACTACTGATACCTACCTACTAGGCACGTCGGGACCTACGGAAAACTTTGGGGGAGGTCTTTGTTTTTTTTTCCCAACAGTGGGTCGTGAAAGACTTTAAAAAAATATGTAGGTACTTACCTGAAAACTGTAACTCCACAGAGAGTACACCACCGAATAATTGCATTTTATCACAAGTTGGTCGATAAGATAATATGTAGATAGCTACGTTACTAAACTAGCGACGAATCCTGGCTTCAGTCGTAGGTATTTTACACAATGCAAGGAGCCGCCTAGTACGAAGTTTTCATAGAGAAACTTTATTTCGTTTCGTTTCATTTACCTGGCACAGCCGTACTGAAGATTTTAGTTTTTCGAAGTTTCCGCTAGGGGCGCTGCAGGTCAATGTAAGGTAAAGACTGAAAAGACTGAAATGAAATTTAAAAAACCGTATTATGCTTCCTGATCGGAGTAGTACCTACCTACTACCCGTACCTACTTGTAGGTAAGTAATAGTTAGGTACGTTTAAGTAAAACTAGATAGGTAGGTAAGTACGTACATAGTTTGTCCATGGTACGTACATAACTACCTACGCATCACTGAGTTACCTATATCAAAATTGTTTCCAATAGGTTCCTATGATTCCTACCCACCTATTTACCTACTAATAGTTATACCTATTTGTAAGGTGTACCTACCTACTACAAACTTAAGTTTATGTAGGTAGGTAGGTAGATATATATGGGTTGAAAGTAGACACCTTCAGTCAGATTCAGATCGCAACCACGTTGTAAAATGAATATATTGCATTTGATAGGTAGGTAGGTCCTACGTAGTACCTAGATTAGAAGACGCTTACCTACCTAGCTTAAGGCCCAGAATTTTGAAAATTGCAAGTATTGCAAGCCTAATCATTCTATTACCGCTTAATAGATTACATTGAAATTGAACTACACGATACTCAAGGATATAAGTGATAAATCAACCGGAGCTAAAACACGAATTAGTTAGAAAACCTTGGTTAAAAATCACGTCAAAAACACCTCTGAAAATTCAGAAATTCCCTAATTTATCGAGAACAGTAAGGTATTTTGAATTTCTATTTCACATGAATGTAAATCAGTTAATTTGAAACAAATCAACCCAGCCCTTTTTTTGAAATAAGCTATTTACTTGAACATATTTATGTTTTTTATAAATTGTCACTTTCGTTATGTAATTCAGAGCAGCCATATATTATCATGCCGCACTCTACTTACTTACATTTGGGTATTTCGCTTCGTGCTAAGTCTGATTCCGCGGAGATCCGCGTTGCTATACGGACCTATGTCACTTTTTTTTGTAACTTTCACGTAAGGAATAGTGTGACGAGTATTCTGGGCCTTACGCGTGCTGATTAAAATAGGTATAAAGGTAGTAAGCAGACTTACGGTTAATTTCTTTAATTTATGTATCTGTGGTCCTGTCCTATAGAATTAATGTCAAATATGTACCTATCCATAAAAATCAAAAACCGCAGATAAATATAGAAACCGGCCGTTAAATAGGTACTAGGTACAATACCTACTATTACTATAGTATTTTAATCTGGGTATTCTACTTTTTTGTTATGACATCTGTCACTTTTGAGATAAATTTTGCCAGTGTCAAGTGTTTTATTAAAGTACTAGGTGGTTGCCCGTGACTTCGTCCACGTTTCATTCGTTTTTAAATAAATAAATAAAACTCAAAAACTATGAAAATCGAACAACCCGTCTTTTTGTACCTATGTATTTCGTATGTCTTTTTATCCAAACCGATTTTACAACAAATCACACCACTCGTCAAAAAGATCATACAAACTTTGATACCCTTTTTTCCCTTAGTGAGGGTTATTTTCGAAAACGCTTAAATACTGGTAAGTGTCCATTTATTTTGCCTTCTAGCCGAGTTCTCGTCAAAAGAACTTTAACACCCCATTTAACCCTTTTTGGTGGGTTATTTTGATAAATCCAGATATATGTGTCTATTAATTTTGTCTATTAAGTATTTAAACCGAGTTTCAAACAAATCACACTACTCGTCGAAAAAACTTTAACACCCCGTTTAACCCTTTTTGGAGGGTTATTTTGAAAAATTCAGATATACGTTTTAAATTGTTTTGTATTCAAAGTATCCAAACCAAGATTCAGACCGATCGTACAATTCCTTAAAAAGTTCCCATATAAACATTGAGCCCCCATTTTACCCCTTTTTAAAGGTTATATTGAAAAATCTTGAAACACGTGTACATTTGTTTTGTATTTACATTATTCAAACAAAGTTTCATGAAAATCGTACAACGCGTTAAAAAGTTTCATACAAACGTTTTAAGCCGTTTCCACCCCCTTAAAAGTGGAATTTCCAAAAATCCCGTCTTATTGCTCGCCTACATACCAAGACGAACATACACTCCAAACCTCAAGTCTGTACGACCGGCGGTTTGGGCTGTGCGTTGTATCTATTCAAATCAGTCAGGACTTATCCTTTTATATATTAAAGTATTGTCAATGTCACAAAATCAATCTTAAACAAATTGTTACTGTCAGTCAATTTTAAATAAAAGATGGCTGTTTTGTTCAAACATCTTGGGATTTCCTCCATCCAATAGATTTAGAAAGATCTGTATAATTTATTTCACTTATAATTCACATATTTATTCGCGTCAAGAACTCTGCTCTAATGAAAAATTAACCACCGAAATAATATCTCACATAGCCCTTTTACATGTTGGCTATGATTGGTCAGTGTGACAAGGACAAAAAATTTAGACAAGGATGGCGATAACACCGGGCGAGGCCCGGCGTACCATTCACACGTTGGCCCTCGCCTCAGTGCGCTCCGATCAGGCAGGCAAGGTGCACGTCGATTTCGACTCGGCGCGCCGGCGAATTACGATCGATATTTTAAAAAAAAAAAATGAGGTCATGGATGGAATGAAATATGCAGCCTATATACCTATTCCTGAATGCATTACATAGAATAAAATAAGTCTAGGTACTTATTTTATTACCATAATATCACATACTTACAGTAGGTACTTACATACCTAGTAGGTAGATAGGTATAAATGACTACCTACTTTTTCTACCTATTCCTGAATGCATTATTTATGTATAAAATAAGTCTAAGTACTTATTTTATTACCATCTTATATCACACATTTACAGGTACACTTAGGTAGGTACATACCTAACAGTAGGTAAAGTAGGTAGATTGGTTAAAATGACTACCACCTACATTATGCGATACATAAAATAAAATAAGTCTAGGTACTTATTTTATTACCATAATATCACATACTTACAGTAGGTACCCATTCCTACAATACTACCTTATAGTTACTTTTTTGTTATTTTGTAAAGGCATTAAATGCCACAATTATTTTTATATTACTAAGAGGAAACTGTTTATGTTAAAATTCTATATTCTATTGTCTAAGTTTTTCTGTGAATATTGTCTCTATTATTTTATTTTAGTTGCCGTGCCCCACCCGGGCCCATGTTAGATGTATACAATACATGTGTATTGTATATGGCTCATGAATGCAATAAATACTTTGAATTTGAATTTGAATTTGAATTTGTACTTACATACCTAGTAGGTAATGTAGGTAGATTAGGTAAAAATGGCTACCTACCTTTTCTACCTATTCCTGAATGCATTATTTATGTATAAAATAAGTCTAAGTAGGTACTTATTTTATACTTATTATATTTTATGACTACCACCTACATTATGCGATGTTATGGAAACCAGCGCTGTACCTATGAAACCTACCTAGTTACATACATTTATTGATCATACCTAAATAAATAAATAAAAAAGTAGCTCAATAAACATCAAATACGTTCATTGGACCTGTCGCTCATTTGGCGACACGTATCTTAGTGCATTCGGCGAGTAGACACGCACGTCCGTCCCGTGCGCTAGCTTGCAAGAGACTGAATAGCAAGCCAACGTGTAAACGGCAGGCGGGCCGCGCGGCCAACTCTCTTTGATCTTGGCCCAAAAACCGACACTCGACGGGATCGGCGGCCAGCCTGTACAGGCCTGTACAGGCCTGTACAGGCGTCGGCGACCCTACGCCAACAACCTCATTACACGCTGGGCGTTGGCCATGATTGGGCCTCGCCCGGCAGGCCAGGGCCAACGTGTGTTCCCTCAGAGAAATCAGATGTGCAAAAAAGGGTAGTTGCGAAAACATTCGCAGATTCTGTTCTATCATTCATTACAAGTACCTACCTACCTGTTCCTTTTTCTCTCGACACAACCCTCATCGCACGTGGTAGGTGAGTGATAATTTGCTAATAATTCCGTAAAAATCAATTTCCTTACCTACCTACTACCTACATTTTTAATGACACACGCAAAAACTCGCTGGTAAACATGTCTTTTTGTGTTTCAGTAAATATTCGATGGTTTCAACCTTCGAAATGGACTCTGGCAATATCGTTATCGATTCTGACATGGCGTATCCACTCCTGTTCATCCCGAAAAAGTGCACAACACTCGAAACTAACTGTGGACTATCGGATAACTTGTACATCGACGTGAATATTACCTCACCGGACTCTCACGGCGCCAGCACAAGTATTTATAGAGGTTTCTGCAACATAAAGTTGGTAGATACTTACGATGTGAACCTAAACCTAGTCGAATCTCCCGATAGTTCAACCGAGGAACCGGATATAGATCAGATGCCGGTGATCCTATCTGAAGCGAGCCAACTTCCATCATACAACCAATCCCAGGTTTGGATCGATCCATCAAGAAGTCCTTATGTCTACAACCACTATGATCCATTGGTTCAAGAGCAGTATGCCATCCGAGAGTCCGGTGATCTGATCACAGTGGAGCAACATAATACATACATCACTCAAAATGTCTACAACTGTAAAGAATCTAATGTGGTGAACTACACAATGACACCACACCAGTCTCCGGTCAAAGATTTTGAGTGTAAGAGGTACAGGAAGCAAGAAATGGTTACAAATTCTCAGTCCGATACCAACCAGAGCTATTGCGAGGAAGATGAGTTTGACTGTAGTGTTTTTCAATCGCAAATGTCTGGAGAGAATGAGAAGCAAAGAGATAGGTAAGTTACAAAATTTTTATTAAAAAAAAAACCAGGTTCATTTTGAATTGTCTTATATTCTAAGTAAGTTTAGGTAGCCAGTTCCTTAAGGAGATCCTTTCAACCAAAAACATATTCTTCTTTCTACCCAATCCATAAATGTTAGTCACAGTGAATTTAGCAGGTAAGTACCTATAGACAAACTATGTAATAATGAAATTATTTCTAACATTCAATCTAAAAGTTTTTACTAAAGGTAAATTATATTATTTAGGAAGGTATAGGTAGGTACCTACAAAAAAAAAATCATAATATTAATTTTTATTTACTTAATTGTTATTTAAATATTTCCAGTGATGCAACAGAGACCCCAGGTCAGGAAAACAATGCGCTGAAGCAGTTGATGTCTTCGGATATCCAGTCCACATCCAAACAGAGGAAGACCATCCTGTTCCTCGGCCACGACTCTCACTCCGGGCAGACCATCCAGAACATATCCTACAACGATCCACTGGTGAGGTGTGCTGAAATGGATGTGGAAAATGAAGTTGTTATTGGTAAGGCATTTGTTCACACACTTAAACATTTGCGAAGAAGGAGGACAATGTGTTTATTTTTGGGGTGTATGTCTGCGAGTTCCTTTGGCTGTTGTTGTAGCCCAAATGGGTGGACGGATGAGGTGTCGTCTGTAAGCGGTGATGGGCTTTCAACCTGTCACATCATCATCATAATCATCATCATCATCAGCCTATAGTAGTCCACTGCTGGACATAGGCCTCCCCTAATGAGCGCCATTGCGCCCTGTCTTCCTGTCACCTGTCACATATGAAATACTAACTAGCTATACCTACCTACTATACAAAATGTGGGCATGTGCCGAATATTATCTTTGGACGTGCCTCTGACGGAGTAGTCAGGTATCTTTAAGACCTAATTAATAAGAGGTCTTAGGTCTACCAAGCCTGGGAATCAAAAGTTGTGTTCATCATTGACTGGCCTCACAGCTCAGTTGGTAGTAGGTCTGCCTTCTGCACTCTAGATTGTGGGTTCGATCCCGACCCAGGATAAACATTTGTGTGATGAACACAGGTGTTTGTTCTGTGTCTAGGTGTTATTATGTATTAGTGATGCAACAGATATCTGTTTCCGTTTCCGCAACTGCGGAAGTTCCGCATGTTTTATGACATCCGTTTATGCTTCTGTTTCCGCAACTTTTTTAACGGAAATAAGAACGGAAGTTAATGATGGCGCGGCGGGGCGGTTGACGGCGCTGGTGCACAGGCGGCGAGGTGCGCGTTTGACGGTGACGGTGAAGCGCCCCCGCGCGGACTTTCGTTACTTGTCGCAACATGTTTGTTTACCTACGCGTACTTTTTAGTTTTTAGTCTCAAATTGCCTTAGACGGTGTAACCCTACCAGCCTGCTCCGATTTTAAGTACCTAGGTTCGCTTCTCCAAAACGACGGCAATATTAACCGGGATGTAAACAATAGGATGAATGCAGGATGGATGAAGTGGCGACAGGTCTCAGGGACGATTATGTGACCCACGAATGCCACTTAAGCTTAAGGTGAAAATTTACAAGACGGTTGTCAGACCTGTCGCGATGTATGGATCAGAGTTGGGCAATGAAGAAGACGGATGAAAGAAGAGTGCATGCTACTGAGATGCGGATGTTAAGATGGATGTGTGGGGTGACACGGTTGGACAGGATTAGGAATGAGTATGTTAGAGGAAGTCTGAAAGTGGCGCCTGTTACTGAAAAGATGAGGAGTGCTAGATTAGCATGGTATGGACACGTGATGAGGAGGGATGAAAACCATGTCACCAGAAGAGTTATGAGTATGAGTGTGGATGGGTGCGCAAGTAGAGGAAGACCGAAGAAGAAATGGTTTGATTGTGTGAAAGATGATATGAATGTAAGAGGAGTTGATTCAGAGTTGACGAATGATAGGGGTGAATGGAAGAAGAAAACATGTTGTGCCGACCCCACTTAGCGTGGGATAAGGGCAGGAGAATGATGATTGGAATGATCAAGTAAAGATCTTTCATTTGATACCACACTCAATTATGAATATATTAGCCGTTAGTGTCCCACTGCTGGGCAAAAAGTTTTTTCTGTTTGGAACCTTGTACCTACCTTTACAACCTTTTCACCGATTATGCTCATATGCTAGACCTTCCAAGTTTCATGCAGATTGGATTGAACGGTGCTTTAATAAACAGCCAAATTTAAAATTAAAAAAAAAAATCAGTGGCAAGTAGGGCACTTGCCACTAAAATTTTAGTTTTTTTTTTCATATTATTTACACTTCCGTTTCCGCATCCGTTTCCGTTTCCGCTTCCGCTAAAATTTACTTTTGACATCTGCTTCTGTTTCTGCTTCCGCTAAGACACTTCCGTTGCATCACTATTATGTATTCTATGTATCCTTCAATCAAAAAAAAATCAAATTATCTGGTTCTCATAGTACAAGCTTTGCTTAATTTGAGGCTAGATGGCGTTGTGTGAAATGTATGTCTACCAATATTTATTACCTATATTTTATTCATTTATCTTTTTTTCGAACTTGCATTTCAGACACATCTCCAAACCCAATGAAGAAGAAATACCAATGCGACAAATGCAAGCAAATCTTCGACCAGATATCCACATTCCGTCAGCACATGGTGGGGAACCACACCAACTACAGGATATCCTCACAGTCGGAGAAGGAGCTGAGTTTTATGTGCACTGACTGCGGGAAAAACCTCAAGAACCAGCGCAAGTTCGAAATCCACTGTCTCGGACATGGGGATCCAGATCTAGAATGTACAAAGTGCAGAAAGGTCTTCGCATCTAAATTCTCCCTCCGAGTTCACATGAAAATACACAATAGAACTCATCCATGCACCTACTGTATGAAATCCTACGGTAGTCATGAGGAACTAAGAATACATTCAGAGAAACTACATTTTCTATACCTGTGTCCGGATGAAGACTGCACGTTTGTTAGTGGCAAAGCCTCTGATTTAGATAGCCACCGACATTGGCAAAAGATTGAAGTCCTTGACACTGAGACAGCTGAAATTAACCCTAACGACCTTGAGGAAATATCACTACTCAAGTCCGAGGTGGACGGCCTTAGCCAGGAATTGATAAGTCCAAGTCAGGCGGAGTCAAACCACGGTCTGTCCAGGTCAAACCAAGATCTGTCCAGGTCAACCCAAGATTTGTCCAGGTCAAACCAAGGGTTATCCCGGTCAAACCAAAATCTGTCAAGGTCAAATCTTGACGTTTCAGGGGCCAGCCAAGATTGTATGTCCAGTTTAGATATGCCGCAGTTGAATCATAACTTGCAAGGGTCAAGTCATGGTGCCGTGGAGTCGGATGAGGATATGCGCCCGTCGATGGAAGATAACGAGGGTGAGAGGATCCGGAAGGCGGACTCTGTGATCGCTAAAGTGATGTCGAACAAGGTTTTCCTACTGAGCTCGAAAAAAGCGAGGAGGCATCGCTGTCGAAAGGTATCAACTACATATTATTTTGTAATAACCACTAGAAGAAACACATGATCACGACTAATCCCCAGTCTTGGTAGATATCTCCTCAGTTCTCAAGTTACTTAGATCTTTGAGGATATCCAAAGAGGGTTACTAATAACCAAATGTTACAGATGTGTGGATGTTGTTACTCTTTCACGCAAAAACTACTGAACGGATTTGGATAATATTTGGCACAGAGATAGATCACGAGTATAATCTGGAAAAAAACATAGGCTACTTTACTTTTTATCCCGGAAAAATATACCTACCTACCTACTTGTAGATTTGTTTTTACTTTTTGTTTTTCAAGGTACCACGGATGCGAAACTGGGCGGAAGCTAGTAGTTAATATAACAGTTTTAATATCTGTATTTCTTTAAATATTTATTATCTTTTCAGACGTGTGAAGTTTGCCTGAAATCATTTGACAGAATTGATGATCTCAAACGGCACCTTATCGAGCACGTTATAAGGTCTACTTTGGCGAAGACGCCGGTCACTCGCACAGGCAGCTTGAAAATTACCTGTGAGGTATGAACTTTTTCATCCTAATCTTAGATTCAAGGTTATTTAGGTAGGCATATTTTTTTTGTTCCGCAAACTTACTCAAAAAAATTTAAAAGAGATACGATTTTATTTTATTCTCTACAAAGACCAAATTAGCGAAACATTTCTAAAAGACAGTTTTGAAAAGCTTAAATTGACATTTTGATCTAAATTTAATTAATTTTCCACCATACTCAGTATTTGTAGGCAACACTTTATTGATGGCTTCTAAAATAAACTAAAACGCGCCAATCACATGTCAGTTTTTTCAAATTGAGACGCTAATTTAGTCTTTGGGGTGAACAAAATAAGATCGTGTGTAGTTAAACATTTTTTAAGTTAGTCCGCGGAACAAGAGCATGACCACCTAAGTGTACCCATTGGATGGTTTTAAAAAATATGATGATTTTATTCGCCGTTTCTGAACATCGCAAAAATCATAGGCTTGGCGCTCGCTGAGCTCTTTATCTAATCTCTCTAACTAATGTGATAAATGCGAAAGTTTGTATGGATGAATGTATGGATGTTTGTTACTCAATCACGCTGAAACGGCTGAACGGATCTAAATATAATTGGCACAGAGATAGATTATAGTCTGTATATAGCACATACTTTTTATCCCAGAAAATATACCGTTCCAGATTTCATTAATGAATAAGTCAAGTACTTAAGCTATACCTATTACAAAGTCCAAAGACAATAATGTTGTATAAAAGCGCCATCTTGTCAACAGTTTGCTTTGTGTAGAAGAGCGTTGAGAGCGTTAGATGGCGCAATCGGTAAAGTCCGATAGACTATATTATGTTTTGTGGTGTGCTGGTCAGCAAAGATATGGGTTCGAATCCCGCCCATTCAAAGGTTTAGATCACATTATTTATATTTAGTAAGTGTATTTTATGAACAAAATGAAACCCATGAAACCGTGACCACAGTTAGTGTATGGAAGTGACAGAAACTGACTACTTGTGACTGTTGTATGATTTATATTCCAGATTTGTCAAACAGAAGCCTTCAATAAAATCGACAAATACAAAGCTCATTTGCGCGAGCACGCCAAACTAACAATATACAAATGCACATTTTGCGACAAATCCTTCAGCGATTCCAGCAACTTTTCCAAACACAAGAAAATCCACGGCGTTTCGTACCTCCAGTGTGATCTATGCAATCGGAAATTTAATTCCAAAAAGATGATAGCACAACATATGGACCACCATAACAAAACGTCGCCCGTTCAATGCGATTACTGCGACAGGATATTCCATTTTGAATCCATGCTCAATAAGCATGTCCGCTGTGCTCATAGAAAGGAGGAAACCTCGAAGTTCAGATGCAGATTTTGCGAGGAGGTATTCAGATCCTTGAAAGAGAAGTGGGATCACGAATGGGACGTCCACAACGTTCGGAAGATGATTGTAGACTGTCGGATCTGTGGCGCGCAGTACAGGAAGTACTCAGAGCTGAAGAGGCATTGTCTCGATGAGCATGAGATGGACATACCGCCGGCTAAGAAGCTTTTGAAAAGGAGGTACGCGAGAAAAGTATCGTTAGATTGAGGGGCGACATCTTTTGGAAGTACAAACTAAACTATTTGTAAAAGGAATAGAACGGAATATCTGGCTGTTCCAAACTTCCAGTGTTCCTAGACTTGATTACTAGCGATAACTATTGAGATTTTATTTACATTTTTAAGATTACCTATGTATATCAACTTTTTATGTTGTCTATTTATATTTAGGTATGTTTTTTCGAATCAAGATCAGTATTTTTTTGTTAAGTGGATTTATGATCTCAACTTTATTAGAGTTTAGATAAATAAGTAGTACCTTTTAGGTACGTAAATCAATGTTGAATTATTACTTACATTAAAAGACTGGATGTAAAATAAAAGGCTGATTTTAGATGTAAAATGTCCAAAAGACGAATTTAACGCCATCTAGTTTTAATTTTAGAACTACACATATTTCCAAAATTAAAAGTAGATGGCGCTGTAAAGGTTATTATGACAAAATAGTCAATTTTGAGACTGGACCGGAAACATCAACCTTTTTTGAATCTTGCAATACCTTATCAAAATTTATCTTTTAGGGTGGACCATTATATCAAACCTTTTTATATTAATTGTAAGTGATTTAAGAACAAGTTTATTTATGGTTATGGGATTTTTATGAAGTTTTTGAAAGTTTATGTTTAGCTGTTTTTGTTGTATAGTTTCACGCTATGGGACCATGTACCATACTTACCTACCTATCTTTTGCATAATTATGCGTTTGTTTTTTTTATCTTTTTATTAATATTACAATCAAAGTTATTATTACTTTATACAGGAAAGCTTAAAATGTAGGTTGACAAGTAGGTTTACCTGTACACTTATACCTACCTACTCAATTATTATCACATCAAACAAAGTTTAGATGTAAATACCTAGGCATCTAAGTTCCTACTTAACTTATCCTACATAATCATAGGTAGGTATATATTTTACTGTTTATATAATAAACGACCATTTTTGTTATCGTTCAACAGTTTTATTTAAGACCTAGCTTAATTATTTGTCCCAGTATGTCCCAAAAGTAGAGATCATAGGAGAAGCTTGCTCAGCTTGAATCTGGCTGTAGACGAGGTCAAAGTGAAATCTGAAAACGTTAATTTGCACCTAAATTCACTTAACATTGTAAATATCTACGGTATGACGTTTTAAAATAGATTCTTGTGATTTTATTGAACAAATAAGTAGGTAGTAGGTATTTTGAATTTAAGTGGTCAATCACAGGTCGGTCTCTGGCCACTCTTGTTTTGTTGTTCTAATGTAAACACTAAACATTATTTGTGTACACAAGATTGGCGACGCGTTCCGCGCATGACCTTGCCGCCGGCGCATGCGCGGCCGCGCCGGCTCATCCGCCCGCCACGGACACTTCGAAATTCGAACAGTCAGTCCGCAAGAAGGCGCCGCGGCGGAAACTCTTCGCGCGGGATAAATCTGCGGCCGCGTGCTGAAAAATCTAAAAATCAATCGTTCATCAGAGAAATCCCTCGCAAGAGTGTTTGTTATTCGTGCGTTAACCCAACCGCGCCTTGTACTTTCAGCGTGCCGGCGCGGCACGTCTCTTCTCTTAGGTAAGTAATGGCAATAATAATCTCTTGCGGTCACGATTCGACAATTCAATGCGCTGTTAATCACCCGAATCCAATGGATTGTACCTATGCCCGTTTGTTATGTAGTAGTGATTCGATGCTCGTTATATTTTATTGCTCCCTAGTAAGTAGCCAATCGTACCTACCTAGTGAATTCGGTTTTACGATTCGTCTCGATCACAGAGTCACACTTAAAATTCTATTCCAGTGGAACTGAAGCAAGTACAGCTACCTACCTACCTAGGTACTTCTTTGTCTAAATCGGGTTTAAACAAATCTTTAGTCTAATTTCGTGAACTAATGTGCAGGCACGCCCTATGAATAGGTACAGATAAGTACCTATCTACCTAGTTCTATCCTATACTTATTACAAGTACCTGCTAGGTACTTATTTCTTTCATACATGTGCCTACCTACTTACGTGTTTATTATAGACCAAGTAGGTAGGTAGAGTTAGGTCTGTAGGTCCTACCTGTGTACGTACCTACGTTGAAAAAAACTATAGTCACGAAAAAGTTATTAAAACAAATTAAGTAACTTATTTTAGATAAGTAGGTAGGTAGGTACCTACTACTTACTAGTACCTACTACTTACTAGTACCTACCTACTACATGTTCATTAATCGTACTTATTGCTATCAAAAGAAAACAGAATCCAAGCAATGCTTCAAGTTTTGAGTTCAATGCAATTTATTTAAGGATAATATTTTATTAAATATTTTTAATAACGAGGATAAACTAGGTAAGTACTTGGGTACCTACCTACTATTAAGTAGGTAGGTACCTGACCAGATTCCGGTAGATAAGGTGGTACTTACCTACCTACCAGAATCTGGCCAGCCGGCCTAACATAGCAACGACAACATTTTCACGTAGTCTTTATCGTGCGTTTGTCTAATATTCGCACGAGAAAGAGCGAGACAAAACAATCGACAAAATTTTGTCGTGGAGCTCATGTTAAGCCTGCTGAAACAAAAAAAAAAACATCGCAACTTTAAGCACTCATTACACTACCCTGAATTCAGGGACCCTTACCCTAAATAAGAGTGGTGTAATAAGAGTCAGGGCGTAAGGCGTAGAGGCTAGGAGTTAGGCTCCCCTACTACCGGGCCCTGAATACCGTGTAGTGTAATAAGTGCTCTAATCTCCAGGCTTGGTAGATTTTTTACCTCATCTCAACTTGTTCTTCGTTAATTATGGTATCTGGCTCTTTTATGATTAGTTTTGCAAGTGTCAAGTGTCAAAAAGTCGTCAACTTGTCAAGTCAATTTTAAACAAAAGATACCGGTTTGTTCAAAATTCTCGGAAAGGAACACTCGCGTCAATATCTCGGGCTTTATTGGAAACTAGCTTCCGCTCGTGGCTTTGCTCGCGAGGTAGGTACCTACATAATATGTTACTCAGGGATAATGTAGCATTCTAATGGTGAAAGAATTTTTGGAATCGGACCAGTAGTTTTTGAGTTTATTCGTTACAAACAAAAATACAAAAATTTCCTCTAATAATATTAGGATGGATAACCACCAAAATTCCACGATAAAACTCTAAATAATACGAGAAAAAATATAAAAACTAGAGTGACAAAGTTAAGTGGAATGCA
Source organism: Cosmorhoe ocellata (assembly GCA_963675405.1). NCBI lineage: Eukaryota > Metazoa > Arthropoda > Insecta > Lepidoptera > Geometridae > Cosmorhoe > Cosmorhoe ocellata. The sequence goes on along the minus strand of OY776258.1, from coordinate 9,859,741 downwards.
TCGCAGAAAATCCCATGTTATCTAGCTAAGTACCTAGGTAGAGGTAGATCAGTCTAAAAATGCACGCCCCTCCAATGTATTTGCTACTCTATTTCCTCTACATACGGTACAAATACAAGTGGAGGGGCGTGCGTTTTTAGATTGAATTATCCCTACTAGATTATTGCACGTGACGTATATCGATTAGTACCTACCTAATGTCATTCCCATACATTTTTTTCTTTTTCACAATTTATATCGCTGGTAGAACGACATTTTGTCTAGCTAGATGTACCTCCTTGGTAGACTGCTGAATCAATAGATGAAGAATTGGATACTTTCACGGAGGGACACGGCTTCGAAGGAACATGATTCCATACCTAAGGGCGGCCACATACCGCTACGTATGTGACATACGTAGCGGTATACCTGAACGGTATACCGGAACTGAAGGCTTGTGCAAGTATACCTAACGTCCATAGTGACCACACACGATTCAAGTATGCCTGTGCAGTCTCAGTTCTGCGCCTGTGACAAACCGAAGAAGTCGTGTTGTGCAATAAGTATTTTGTGAAATATGCCACCGGCACCCACAAATGATGACGTTTTGGCTATTGTTGGTTTGGTGCTAGCTATTAAGAAAAAAGAGAAGTGTAAGAAGAAACGTTCTGTAATGTAAACGTATGGTGTAAAGAATGGTTACTAAAAAGAAATAAGTATTCCCACACCAACCTTTTAAATGAATTGAAATTCGCTCCGAAGGACTGGCACAATTATAATTTAGCAACTATAAACAGTGGTTCCGACAAACACGCTCATGCATAGGAACTTGCACAAACTATAGTTTGCGCAGGTATACAGAGGGTCTACCATAAGTTTTCACAATCTACACTCGCTAGCGACTGTAGTTACAAAAATGTATGAAAATATTGTACAGCGCCTCTAGCGGATAGTTGGGTCCTAAAACCTCACGTAGCTAACTATCCTACGTCACAAAGTACTACAGCGACTGTAGTTTGCGCTCATTTATTTGCTTAGAATTTGGTACCATGAGTAACAATTTCGACGGATGTCATAGTTACGAACTATTACTACTGTAGTTACGTCAGCTGATCTAAATGTGACAACTCATGGTAGACCTACAGATCGTAGTTTTGATCTGCCTACCAGACTTGTGCAAGTCAGGAAACTTGTGCAAGTTTTGTCACACACACACTCCGGTATATTTGCTCAAGCCTTCAGTTCCGGTATACCGTTCAGGTATACCGCTACGTATGTGGCCGCCAACTGTTGCTAAGAAGAACACGCTTTAGAAAAAACTAAAGGTTTAAAAAAATATCTATTGTGGTCAAGGTGTAATAATTAATTCTTCTAATAATATAAACGTAAACCTTTAAAGATGTTTGTTACTCTTTCACACTGAAACAGCTGAACGGATCTTGGCATTGAGCTAGAATAACACATACCTAGCCTACTTTTAATCCCGGAAAAATATACGGTTACCGTGGGATAGATTAGTTTTTCAAGGTACCACGCGGGCGAAGCTAGTATGATAATATTGAGGAGTTTTTCAGACAAAGTCGCGGGTAACAGCTAGATGTAAGTACATAAAACTTGGAACTCGAGAAACCTTCAAAGTTTCTTGTTCGTTTAAATTGAATTTTCATTTGACAATGTTCAAGGGGAGAGCTGTTGCTGGCACCTTGTTATTCTCCATTAGTAGGGAAGACGGACCAATTTTGTAATTCAAATTGGTCTTATTCATACATCTTTGGAGTCGGTGGGAAGTATTCTTGAAGTAAAATATGCGGCCCCCCGCATATTTTTACCCCAACTTGTTTTTGATGTAAACAATAGATGAAAACAATTTGATACAATTATCATACCTGTTTTATACCTGGTATTAACGTGGAGTTACACGTTTTGTTGTATAGGTACTTGGTGTAAACTTAGTTACACGTTTTGTTATATACTTGGTGTGAAATTAGAGTTACACGTTTTGTTGTATACTTGGTGTAAACTTAAGAGTTACACGATTTGTTGTATACCTACTTGGGGTAAACTTAGTTACACGTTTTGTTATATACTTGGTGTAAACTTAGAGTTACACGTTTTGTTGTATACCTACTTGTCGAAAATATTGTATAAATTATCTGTGGATCTAAACGGGGTTTATGTAGGTATATTTAGTGTATCCAATGATAGAGGGAAATTGAAGAAGATCGCATGTTGTGCCGACCCCACATAACGTGGGAAAAGGACAGGAAGATAATGATGATGACGATGATGCTTTGTTTTTTATTGTAGGTATTGTTGCAGTTTTCATGCAACAAGCAAGAACAATTAGTTTCAACTAGCTTCCGCACGCGGCTCCGCCGGCTTACTACATTGAAAAACAAAAACAAGTATATCCCGCGGGAACCGTAAATTTTTCCGGGATAATAAGTAGCCTATGTGCCATTCCAGACTATAATCTATATCTGTGCCAAATTTCATCCAGATCCGTTCAGCCGTTACAGCGTGAAAGAGTAACAAAAATTCATCCAGACATCCTTACATCCACTCGTTCTTACAAACTTTCGCGCTTATAATATTAGCAGGATATGCGAAAACGTGTTATAAGAAAAGAGATGTATTATTTCATTGATTAGCATTTAGTCTTAAGTATAATTCATCCAACGGATCTAGGCATTCGTGAAATTTGCCACAAGTGCAAGTTTGCGCATGTACAGTGCCTTCCCCCCTCATATCTCCAATTGCTCCCGAAAAACGATACTGCGCAGCTCTTGCGGCTAACTTCACGAATGCCTAGATTCGTTGAGCCAACTATACTGTTTGTTTTCCTAACATATATTTTTTTACGTCAGACTGAACCACATATTCTATGACCCGTCTCCGCGTAGGCGTTATTGTAAACACTCCAAATGTCCACTGACCCTAGTTAAACATTTAATGTACCGTGTCCTGAGCTCTCCCCACCCCTCCTTCGTATTTATAGCGCCCCTACGCGTCAAATTAAATATTAACCCCTACAGACTGGCATTTTATGATCGTAAGGGCTCTAGTTTTATCCTACCACCCTGTATCCACCCTAAGTAGGTACAACTAATATTGAAATGAGAATGTTTTGATGTTTAGATGTTCGTTTGTTGTTATATATTCAGAAAAAAGAATTAACCGTTAATCCTAGTGAACATTTAAAATATAAACAATTTAAACTTATTTTACTCTAAATACTTACTATAACATAAACACGAAATAATCTATACATATACTTAATACAATTGTTAATCTTGGCGTTGACTCGAAAGTAGAAGAAAAAGATCTTTACGTTTCTGCACGCTAATCTCTGCAACAGCTAAACCAAATCGAATACAGTTTTCATAATAAATAACAAGTAAAACAATATAATTCAAAATAAAAAAACCAACAACAGAGCAACTAAAACAAACAAATTATCACGGTGTTAACGGGTAGACAGAGGGTCTACCATGAGTTTTCACAATCTACACTCGCTAGCGACTGTAGTTATAAAAATGTATGAAAACTTGGTACAGCGCCTCTAGCGGATAGTTGGGAACTAAAACCTCACGTAGCTAACTATCCTACGTCACAGCGTACTACAGCAACTGTAGTTTGCGCTCATTAATTTGCTTAGAATTTGGTACCATGAGGAATAATTTTGACAGATGTCATAGTAACGTACTATTACTACTGTAGTAACGTCAGCCGATCTAAATGTGACAACTCATGGTAGACGTACTGAAATGATGGTAGTTATACTTATAAGGTATTTACATCTCTATAGGTATAAAAATAATTAACATTATGCTAAGTGGCTGGTGACGTATGTATGTACTTACCTAAAAATTACCTATTCTAGTACATTTACATACATGACATAATCTTATACCTTTAAACGAGCAATTCTTGTATATACATATGTATATATACATATATTATAATCTGAATCACGGAAACGGCTCCAACGATTTTTATGAAATTTAGTATGCGGAGGGTTTCGGGGGCGATAAATCGATTTAGCTAGGTTTCATTTTCCAAAAAACATGATTTACCAAAAAAAACCGAGTAAAGCTCGGTCATCCAGGTACTAATGTCGTAATACTAGCAAAATTCCCACTACTTAGAGATATTTTTTCGACTGTTTTCTCTCGTTCTTTCTCGTGCGAATATGAACATGCCCGACATAAAGTGTCGGTAAATTTTTGTCGTGGCCGCCATGTTAGCCTGGCAGATAGCATGCATTGTGTGAAATATCCAAAACTAATTATTTTTTATTATCATAGCTGTTAGTTCCCATGCATTGATAAAGTTGACACAAAATAGTGAGGGTAAAATGTGCTTTGAGGAAAATACTTACTTCTAGTTATTTATAGCAATTTAATCCTACTATATACCTAAGTATAAACGTGATAGTTTATAAGAATGTATGAATGATGTTTGTTACTCTTTCACGCTGAAAACGCTGAACGGATCTGGATGAAATTTGGCACAGATGTAGATTATACTCGTAGTCTGGAATGGCACATAGATAACTTTTTATCTCGGAAAATTTACATTTCCCGCGGGATAGATTTGTTGTTGTTTTCCAAGGTACCGCATACGAAGCCGTGGGCGGAAGCTAGTATTAGTATATATTAGTATGGATTTGTTCCGTGACACTGGCATAACAACAAGACGAAGGTAAAGAAATAGAAAATGTGGTTTGATATTTGAATTAGGATACGTGAAACAACTGCTGGAGTGGGCGGGTGCCGAGAGTACCTAGACACTTTGTTATGACAGTACCCAAGACAAACACACACGACTCCCCAGGCTCGGTAGATATCTCCTCAGATCTCTAGTTACTTAGAACTATGAGGATATAAAGAAGGTAGTCAGAGGCACGCCCAAACATCACTTCATGAAACAAAGTCCTCCGCCGCGTCTGTCTGTTCGCGATAATTGCGATAAACTCAAAAACTACTCAACCGATTTTGATGCTGTTTTCACCAATGGATAAAGTGGTTCTCGGGGAAGGTTTTAGTATATAATTTATCAAGTTTTTGTATATAGGCTAACATTTATAATGATATTTGTTGTGAACTTTCAACGAAAACGCTGCCTAAACCAACATTTCATGATAACTTTCGGTCGCGATAACAGATACCCACGCGAGCGAAGCCGTGAGCATCAGCTAGTTAAGTACCTATATTTGACACATGCCCACATTCTGGACAGCAGTCAGTATTCCGTACGTGACAGGATGCAAGCCCATCGCCGCTTATAAAGATTACTAACATGACACACACCTTCGTATTTACAGTTCTATGGTATACCGGTTTCCTCACGATGTTTTCCTTCACCGTTTAAGAGCACCGGCATGTGCTCAAGTGCTCAATAACTCGTAAATGTGATACCAGCTGCCAGTGGTAAACATAGACCATAGCTGGTATAGAATAGTTACCATGTAAACAAAAGCATAGACTATAGAACAGTTTCTTAGTAATATAGGCACTGTGACTCACCACAACACTAACATGCTATTATTAAATAGCTACCTACAATATGAGGAATGCTGGTATCGTGGTTGGGATTTAGCAATTTTTGGGTTGCTGACGACTCGAACAAAATTTACTGGGACACAGTGTCCCAATTGAAACTTTTGATTTTAATAATATTTTTTACTGTCAGTTCGGACACCTTTAAAATTAGCTGCATTGTACAGTCAGTTAAAAAACAGATTGTTACCAGTAGGTTCTTCGCGGGCGACGCCGCGAGCGGAAGCTAGTTCAGTGATTTTGCTTAAACTTTTTTTACCTGACTGTACTCAACAGCTTCAAAAATTTCATGGTGTTCGAATCGTCAGTAACAAAAATATTAAAGACAAGTGTCAATTGGGACACAGTGTCCCAGTCAATTTTGTCCGAGTCGTCAGCAACCCCAATTTTTTGGGATATAAAAAATATTCACACGACTGTAATCCCCAGGCTCGGTAGATATCTCCTCAGATCTCTAGTTACTTAATCTTTGACGATACCTAAAGAGGCACGCCCAAACATGATATTTGACACATGCCCTCATTTTGGCAGTTGTTGGTATTCCGTACGTGACAGGTTGCAAGCCCATCACCGCTTATAAGAATACTAACCTAAAGCACATCTTTCGAATTTTTGGTTCTAGGGTATGCCGGTTTCTTCACTACGTTTTCCTTCACCGTTAAAGAGCATTGAGCATTTAAATTATTCGAATGGAAAGATTCATTGGTGCATGACCAGACTGAACCCACGACCTTCGGATCATGAGGCAGGGGCGCTACCACTACACCACCAGTGCTCTCAACACTATTATTATTGGTCATTATCGCTGTTTATCAACACCGCGACACGACTAACTATCAGTTAATTAGCGTTCATTATGTACCTACTATTACGTCGAAACGACCGGTTTTTAACCTTATTATTCACTAGCTATTTCTACAATCGGCGATGGGCTTGCGGCCTGACACGTATGGAATACTAACTACTCCAAAACGTAGGGACAGGTATGTCAAATAAGCACCTTTTGGCACCTTTGACTAAGATATCCTCAAAGACGACCTCAGTGGCGCAGCGGGCGAGAGTCCGCCTGCGACGCAAGAGGTTGCGGGATCGATTCCCGCCACAGAACAAATTTGTGTACGATCTGCAGAAATTTGTTCCGTTGGTCTGGGTGTTTTCTATGTATAATAAAAAAATATGTATCTATGTATATAATGTATTAAATATATCAGTTATCAAGTACCCATAACACAAGCTTTGAGTAGCTTACTTTGGGGCTAGATGATGCTGTGTGGATTGTCCAGCATTATTATTATTTTTTTTTATTTTTTTTTTTTCTAAGCAGGTATCTTAGATCTGAGGAGATTTCTATCAATTCTTTCGTTATTATGATTTTTTACATGTTTCTGTCGCGGTTTTACACGCATTGTACCTAAAAAGCCATCTCTAAGCTTCTCCAGATCATAATTATGATATATCTATTCCAAACAACCAAATCCGTCCAGTTGTTTAGGCGTGATTGAATAACAAAAAAATATCCAAAAGACTGGAATAATCTGAAGAGATAAAGAAACTGAGAAACTGATGGTGAAGAAATTAAAATGCTATAAAAAGATTTCACATTCCATCGCTTTGAAGAACGATCTAAAGATTATTTAAGTTGCAAACATTTATTGCAAAAATTTGTTTGCCGCGAGAATCGAATCCACAAACTTCCTGTTCCGCCGTTCAGCCAAACATTCCGCCTCGCCATGCCAGTGGCGTTTCAAGACATGGTTTCAGTAACTGGGTCAAGTACTGGGTCTCAAAGGCATTCACAGATGGGGCACAAAGAACCCGCGATCAATGTAAATAGACTCCTTCCACTACGCTTATGTAATAATAATAACTATAATCGCTTGGTTTTATGTGCAAGTAATCTCTAGATCCCAACAAAAACATGCAGAAGATATAATAACAACATGATCATGCTCGTAATCCCCAGGCTCGGTAGATATCTCCTCAGATATTTGACACATGCCCACATTTTGCTTACGTAAAAGTTACAAAAAAAAGTGACATAAGTCCGTATAGCAACGCGGATCTCCTCGGAATCAGACATAGCACGAAGCGAAATACCCAAATGACAAGTAAGTAGAGTGCGGCATGATAATATGGCTGCTCTGAATTATATAACGAAAGCGACAATTTATAAAAAACATAAATATGTTCAAGTAAATAGCTTATTTCAAAAAAAGGGCTGAGTTGATTTGTTTCAAATTAACTGATTTATATTCATGTAAAATAGAAATTCAAAATACCTTACTGTTCTGGATAAATTAGGGAATTTCTGAATTTTCAGAGGTGTTTTTGACATGATTTTTAACCAAGGTTTTCTAACTAATTCGTGTTTTAGCTCCGGTTGATTTATCACATAGATCCTTGAGTATCGTGTAGTTCAATTTCAATGTAATCTATTAAGCGGTAATAGAATTATTAGGGTTGCAATACTTGCAATTTTCAAAATGCTGGGCCTTAATATTCCGTACGTGACGAGTTGCAAGCCCATCGCCGCTTATAAGAATACTAACCTATGACACACACCTTCGAGTTTTTAGGTCTAGGGTATGCCAGTTTTCTAACGATATTTTCCTTCACCGTTTAAGAGCACTGGCATTGCGCACATAATTTTTTTCGAATAGAAAACTGATTGGTCAAAGAGAAAATCGCAAAACAACCTCAAAAACCTACTAGAGTGACTATATTATACTAGCTTCCGCCCACGGCTTCGCCCGCGTGGTACCTTGAAAAACAAAAACAAACCTATCCCGCGGGAACCGTAGGTACATTTAGTAGAGCCATTTCCAATTATTTTTTTTAAGTCTCATTGTCTATTATTTAGATGATAAAAGCTGAAAACACAACAGCAATTTGAAAGTCATTGAAATTTTCTAGGGCTTGAGCTAAAATAATACTTAAAATGTCTAACAGGAAAAAAGTTACAGCTCTCTAAACTTTTGGTGGTTCATTGGCTACCACACCACCTTAGGATTATCAATTTCAAAAATATAAAACTACATTAAGTAGGTACTTACTCAGAAACTTCGCTACCCTTTTGTACGTGACCAGACCACAATAGACCCACGTTAAAAGCTTATTTCAATCCCATTAGCGTAGCGGAGTCAATCGCATTACCGTGTAAGGTCGATGGTAACGACGAGATTTGTATCGTGTCATCGGTTCATTTTAACCAGTGCGGTGAAAGATAAATACCCGTTTAATACTAATAATTTATGTGTTCAGATCGCGTAAGTTTAGAAAAATATATTCCTGCACAATAGTGGTAATTCGGTTGTTTTGCAGACTAACTTAAAAAATGCTACCATAGGTACGATCTCATTTGGCTTACTATAAAGACCAAATTAGCGTAACATTTTTGAATGACAGTTTTAAAAAGATCTAAAATTGACATAATCATTCTAATTTGATTAATTTTCCACCATTTTCACGTAGCTATAGTCAACACCAATTTACATGGCTTCTAAAATAAGCTAAAACACGTCAATCATACGTCAGTTTAGTCAAATTTAGAATTGTAATTTAAAATGTTTACGCTAATTTAGTATTTGATGTGAACAAAATAAGGTCGTGTATAGTTCAGCATTTTTTTAGATTTTTTTAGTTAGTCCGCGGAACAACAGACTCACCACCATTGTGTCGCTGAAGCACTGCGGGGCAGTTCAGGCCCTCCCTGGGAAGTGTGAGAGGGGCACCGGATCGTTCCTTCTGGAGTCCGGAGCCCCTTGAGAAGCACCGGGCCTCCGAGGTTTAACACAGTGGTCGAGTCCAACAACCTCACACGCCCTTCACACGCCGGCCTGTTAGCAGATTTTCTACGTGACAAGAAAACCTCTTTTTTGGGTTCCGCACCTCAAAAAAACTGAACCTATTGTTGTCCGTCCGTCTGTGAAGATTCTTTATCACGAACGCGTGGAGGTATCGAGTTGATATTAAAAGATAGACTCAGGTCTACAGTCTCTTGAAGCTGTGAAAAAATCAAATTTCAAAGTTAACGTAAAAAAAATGCGGTTTATGCCGCATAAAACGTTTATTTCGACACTCTTAATGGAATCGAAGACTGTTCCAGGCACTACAGCGTTTTCAAAGTGAATAAAAAAACCACTAAACGCTACATAAATCATATAAAATAGATAGGTATAAAAAGCACGTTTACTTTTACTGAAGGCAAAGAATCTGCAGAAGACAATGGCTTTATTTATTGATAATCTACACACGTGTTCAGCTCAGAGCCGCCATGTGACCTGCCTCAGTGAGGCTTCGCACGAGTGGGCACCAATTAATATTAAATGTACAGACAACACGTGCCGGGAATGCTATGATTGCTTAGTAAGTTCTCGTAACTTGAAGTTAAAATCAATATTTACTGTGATCACACTGTTTTGCGCGGATCGTGGTCTTTTGGTCACTTTAGAACACGCGCAATGCAAAACCATGATCAATATTTGATCAGTTCTACTTTAATAAAAAAAACGGCCAAGTGCGAGTTTGGCTTGTGCATGAAGGTTTCCGAAAAGTACATTATAATTCTAATCAAAAGAAAATAAAAACAAAACTAGCATGATCACGACTTTAATCCCGAGGCTTAGTAGATATCACCTCAGATCTCTAGTTTTATCGAATTTCGAGTTAAAAATTGTATTTCATCGTATGGAACATAAATAAACATGATGACGACCCCTTAGAAAACATCTTCTCAAATGTCTTGTTGATCTTTGGTAATAAAGAGGGTAGTCAGAAGCACTCCTAAATATGATATTTGGCACAGTAAGTGACTATTTGCAAGCCCATCGCCGCTTATAGGAATACTACAAATGACAAAATTTAGATTTTTTTTTAGTTCTAGCTAGAGTAGTACCAAAATTGAAAAGGTTTCATCAAATTCAGTCTCAGCAAAACGGCTTCTTTTTTTCAGCAAAGCGGAGGGCGCAGCCCTGAGGTTACAGAAGCCGTAGAACTATCTTAGTCATTGACATTCGACTAAGCATTTTTAAAAACAGAAAGAGATACTCATCATCTGCCCTTTTCTCACGTTATGTGGGGTCGGCACAACATGTGATCTTCTTCCATTTCCCTCTATCATTCGTCATCTCATCTACTTCTACCCCTGTATCCATCCACATTCATACCTAACAAAAATAAACAAACAGAAATATAAACTAAAATCCAAAAAGAGCACTAGTGGTTAATGGAAGCACCCCTGTCTCACGATCCGAAGGTCGTGGGTTCGAACCCACGACCTTCGGATCATGAGGCAGGTGTGTAACCGCTACACCACTAGCGCTCTATCACCTCATGATAATATTGTTAAATTAAATAATATATTGGGGGATATTTCACACAACGCCATCTAGGCCCAAACTAAAGGCGATATCAGACGGTTTACTCGAGAGAATATGCACACGAATGAATGCTTCATTTTTCTTTCATTCCATGTTCACAGCGTGAACATGGAATGAAAAGACAGTGAGTCTTCAAAAGACAGTGAGTGGGAGTGAAAGATGCCGAATGAAAAATCTGACATCGTCGGATCGGTTCATTAGTGAATTCATTCGGCACTCTTGTTTCATTTGGGGCTCAGACGAATCATTTTGAGTGAAAGATGCCGAATGAAAGACAAAGATGAACGAAAAGTGAACCGTCTGATATCGCCTTAAGCAATGCTTGTACTATGGGAACCAGATAGTTGATAAATTAATATATATACTTTTTTTTTGTAAATACATACATAGAATACATTAACACCCAGACACAGAACAAACATTTGTGTTCATCACACAAATGTTTGTCCTGGGTGGGGATCGAACCCACAACCTACAGCGCAGAAGGCAGGGCCACTACCAACTGAGCTGTGAGGCCAGTCATAATGTAGGTTCTATGTAAACAGACTCTTGGATTTTAGATAAATATATGCATATTGAGGAATTATATTTCCATACAAATTGCTTCATAACGCGTGGCTCAGGTGTGACAGAATAATAGAGTATGTTATATCGAGCTGATATATGAAACATGAGATTGCGCATAAATTATTTATCCATCTGCGCAGAGCTCTTCGGTACTAGCATATCAACTTGAGCTACTATTATTTACTGATTGAATGGCTTCTGGATAGAGGAAAGCGCTTTCCTCTACTTCTTCTTCTTCTTCTTTGTTTATGGCATCTGTCTCTTTTGAGATCAATTTTGCCAGTGTCAAGTTTAAATTAGTAATACTGTCAATGTCACAAAGTCACATTGTCAAGTCAATTTTAAACAAAAGATGGCTGTTTTATTCAAAATTCTCGCGATTTCCTCCGATGGTTTAAATAGATTTTTACAGCCGCCATATTAGATTTTTTGTCTAGCCTATGTCACTCTTGTGATCCAGACGGATCCAACCGCAACACCTCATTTGTCAAAATCCGTTCAGCCGTTTGAGCTACAACGACAGACAAAGGAACTCCCATACGTATACAAACATATATTATACGAGTATACTCCCTCGAATACTTACATACACACATACGCCCTAAGCACATTACCCACATTCGCTTCGCAGTCGGGTAAAAAAAATTGTTTCGTTGAATCCTTTCCACTCGAAACGTTAAAAAATCAAAGTGCAAAATGTTCAAAAACGATTAATAGCGGTTGTAAAAATATATTTTCAGTTACGACCAGTCTTTTATTTTTTTTGTTATATATTTTAGACATTATTATCTACAGAAGATACCTTGCCCTGGGATTACATTTGTGATCATATTTTTTTTAAATATTTTTTTTGCGTGCTAAGGAAGCCAACTACCCATCCTTAGTTCGCTTCCTCAGCTCCTAATTAAGGTCTTACCGATACCTACTGGGTAGGTAGGTACTCCATTTGTTTCCTCAAAATAAATCCTATCCATTTCCCCACACTGGTATCGAGATGACCCCAGGTCATCGACCCCTGATAGCGTGCCAGGTCAACCAGTAAATCCGTCTAATTGCCTAGCTAAGCGAGTGCTAAGGTGTACCTGATTTATTCCTTAGCTAATCTAGATTAGCCGGAACTCGGATGGTACAAGCTATGTAGGTTAAGTGCCGCCTTTATCGGTCAATAGTCACAGCTATGGGTCACGAACGTTGATTTGATTGGTCAATAATACGGCCATCAGATAATGTGAACGAAGACATGCTGGCTGTTAGTAGATTGACCCATATTTGATCGCACAACCAAAAAGTAAACAAGTATTCATTTAAAAAATGTCGTGTTTATCGTGAAAACTGAAAATGTAACAGACAGACAGAGTTACTTTCGCATTTATAATACTTATTAATAATAATAATAATAAAAATAGCCTTTTATTCATAAGCATAGGGTAACAAGAGGTCCCTAAGTTCGGTGTGCCTTTTGGCATAGGCCTCCTCCAATTCCTTCCAATGGTTCCTGTCCCTTGCTACTCTCAACCAGAATGGTCCCGCTGTCTGTTTCAAGTCATCTTCCCATCTCCTGACTTGGCGACCCCTGCCTTATTAATATTAAGTAATATATAGAGATCGCTGGTGGTGTAGTGGTAGCACCCCTTCCTCACGATCCGAAGGTCGTGGGGTCAAACCTTTGCACCAATGAGTTTTTCTATTCGAAAAATTTATGTGCGCAATACCAGTAAAACATCGTGAGGAAACCGGCATACCTTAGAACCAAAAATTTGAAAGTGTGTGTCATAGGTTAGTATTCTTATAAGCGGCGATGGGCCTGCAACCTGTCACGTACGGAATACTAACTACTGTGCGAAATGCGGGCATGTGCCAAAAGTCATTTTTGGACGTACCTCTCACTACCCTCTTTAGATATCGTCAAAATAACTAGAGATCTGGGGATATATCTACCGAGCCTGGGGATTACAGTCGTGATCATATTTGTTTTTTTATTTTAATCTACATTTTTCAAACAGAACTCACAATTTTCCGTCTAAAATGTATTTTCTTTGTCTACAGGTGCTCTGTATTATGGGCGTGTGCTGAAGTGGGTTTAGTGCTGTGCTAAAAGTGATCTTACACCATGACGAAACGGTTCGATTTCATCTGGCAGATCCCTGTCCCGGAACCACTGCTCCAGGTAATTTCTGACTTTAAGTCCTGGAATAAAATTAGGAGAAGAAAAGATGGACTGTGTGAAAGACGATATGTGTAAGGGGATTGACTACTGAGATGATGGATGATAGAGTGGAGGAAGAGCGAGACAGAGAATAATAGCTTATGACACACACCTTCGAATATTTGGTTCTAGGGTATACCGGTTTCCTCACGATGTTTTCCTTTGCCGGTTAAGAGCACTGGCATTGCGCACATATTTTTTTCAAATGCAAAAACTCATTGGTGCACGTCCAGATTTGAACACACGACCTTTGGATCGTGAGGCAGGTATAAATAATAAATAAATTAATAAATAATGCTGGACAGTCCACACAGCATCATCTAGCCCCAAAGTAAGCTACTCAAAGCTTGTGTTATGGGTACTAGATAACTGATATATTTAATACATTATATACATGGATAGATATATTTATTATACATAGAAAACACCCAGACCAACGGAACAAATTTCTGCAGATCGTACACAAATTTGTTCCGAGGCGGGAATCGAACCCGCAACCTCTAGCGTCGCCACTGAGGTCGTCAATGCTCGAACTACACCACCAGCGCTCTTATAAAAGTTTAACAGTTATATGTAATAACAGTATTTTCTGATAAGTATAGATGATACTACGTTACGTATTGAGTAATTCTATTCTAAAATGTAAATAAATGTATGAAAGCCAGAAGCCAGGATTGAAATAGACGTTTCTATAGGCCGAGTGTTTTAAGCAGGTCGTAAATCAAAGCTTGATCGGGCGGGGCGGTTCAGGTGTGGTCGTAGTGTTAGCGAGTTGATGTAGTCTGAATAGCATTTGCTATATTACCCGCAGGCTGATTACGATACTCGCGACAGGTTTGCAACAGGCGCAGCTACAACGCCAACAGCAACCGAGTACTTTGTCTCCCTCTGCCGGACAATCGGTGAACAATATTTGTTACCACCAATTGCTGTTCTGTCGCTAGTGGCGCTAGTGTTCAAAGGCAAAGTGCATTCAGCAACAACATAGCGATAGGCGGATGACTGCCTTCCCTGATACCGTTTATGGTAACAATTTGCAGCCGATCGCGTAGCGTTCGCTGTCGCGTTGCTGCTGCTGTCGCTCTGCTGTCGCTACTGCAAAGTTTAACATAATAACCCGGCAGATCAGCCGAACAGCAGTTGGTGAAACAAATAGGTATTGTTCACCGATTGTCCGGCAGAGGGAGACATAGTGTTCGGTTGCTGTTGCCTGTTAGCTAATACAAAATTGACGTTTGACAGCGATAATTGCGCAATTTACGCCTGTTGCAAACCTGTCGCGAGTATCGTAATCAGGCAGCCGCTTCTCGCTTCAACACCCACCGTCACCGTCTCTGAAAGGTCGAACACTCGACTTGGTAATCTTTATCTGTTCATCGCACATGACGTGTCGCTGTCGAATTATTGGAGTAGCAAGGCGCCGGGAAACGAACTTGTACACAGCTAAAGGTGTACAAACAGACAGTAAGAGCGATTACGCACTACGTCCGATCCGATTCGATCCGAACCCGCGAAAATTTGTTGTAGAACCATTTCTATGGTAGCTTACGCTCTACGAGTAGATCCGTTTTCCGTCATCCGATTTCTTTCCGACTTGCGTCAAATGACGTATGCTAAAAGGTGGCTCCTGAATTGCTTGGATTTGTATCAGAGATTGGACTAGTGCGTAAGCAATATCCGAATTCGGTCCGAGTTTTCTAGATCCATATTTTCTCGGGTTCGGGTCGGATTCAGATCGGACGAAGTGCGTAACCGCTCTTACTGTCAATGGGTTTCCATTTGAATGGCTTCACAGCTCAGTTCACTCTCCTTCTGTGCTGTTTGTTCTGTGGCTGGGTGTTATTATGTACTAACTTCCGCCCACGGCTTTGCCGAAAAACAAAACAAATCAATCCCGCGGGAACCGTAAATTTTTCCGAGATAAATTATTGTTGACAAATAAAACAAGTTTTGAGAATAAAATGTATTAAAAACTTGTAAAAAACGTGTAATAGACAGACAAAAATGTAAAGGTATGAGTGTTTAACCGTTTTGGAATTCTGTGGCGCGAGCGCAACTGTGGCACGACTGTGGCCCAAACGGCTGGACGGATTTTGACAAATGAGGTGTCAGCTGTAAAAAGCTATATGTACGTCATTTTCAGTCGGCTTTTTTGATATCTATATATACTTATAAAAATGAATTGCTGTTCGTTAGTCTCGCTAAAACTCGAGAACGGCTAAACGGATTTATCTTATCTTGGTCTTGAAATGTTCGTGGAGGTCTAGGAAAGGTTTAAAAGGTAAGAAAAATTCGAATAACTCCCGGGAAAACCCTAAAAATAGCCCTTTTCTATTTCCCATACAAACGTTTTCTAAATAAAATGTAGAGTCAATTTGAACTTTATTACTATTTAATAAAGTTCATATTCAATTATAATCATTCACTGTTGTCTAAGCAATGTAGAAGGCGGTACGAAGTTTGCCGGGACAGCTAGTTTGAAATAAATACTTGTTTGTTTTTTCAGAGCTAAAGAACCTTTCTCCTTTTCAGGGTGCAACCTTCGACAGATGGACCGAAGAGAAGGACAATACGGAAATGGAACAGAACTGCCTCTTCAAGGTGGACGAGTATGGGTTCTTCATCTATTGGAAGAGTGATGGCAAGGTGAGTTCTTAGTTCTAGAACTGCTATGGGAATTGCTTCTATACCTAGTATGTTGTCCGGCGGCAGGCAAAGAGGGCTCGAGTCTTTGTGGAATAACACATAGGCTACCTCCAAGAATATGTGTACAAAGTTTCATGATGATCGGTTGAGTAGTTTTAGCGTGAAAGCGTAACAAACAAACTTACATTCACATTTATATATTAGTAGGCAGTAGGATTATTACTCTTCTTATAGATGCCTATAAGTTACAATGAATTTCTCTCAAAAGGGCCGGCTCCCGTGAACGGGCCGAGGTCAGAGAGCTAGCTGGTGACGATACCATTAGGGCCTTGCATAAATTAGCAGCACTCCGCCGCAAACTAATCTATCCACGTATATTATGTAAAAGTCGAAAGTGCTTTTATATAGATGGGCTTTGGCTTTGAGGCTGGGCTCGGAGCTGCTTTTTGAGGATTATATTTATAACTAGCTTCCATCAACGGCGTCGCCCGCGTGGTACCTTGAAAAACCGAATCTCTCCCGCGGGAACCGTACATTTTTCCGGGATAAAAACTTGCTTATGTGCTATTCCAGTCTATAATCTATATCTGTGCCAAATTTAATCCAGATCCGTTCAACCGTTTCAGCGTGAAACAATAACAAACATACATCCACACATCCATACATTCTTACAAACTTTCGCGGTTTATAATATTACTCGTAGTAGGACTAGCTTCCATCCACGGCGTCGCCCGCGTGGTACCTTGAAAAACGAATCTATCCCGCAGGAACTGTACACATTTCCGGGATAAATGCCTATGTGCTATTCCAGGCTATAATCTATATCTGTGCCAAATTTCATTCAGATTCGTTCAACCGTTTCAGCGTGAAAGAGTAACAAAGATACATCCAAACATCCACACATCCATACATTCTTACAAACGTACCTCATCTTAGGTGGAATAGCTTCCTAAATACAGTCATTCTATCGCAAATAAAATCAACGTTTACAATCCATTACAAATTTATGGCCGGTAACATCAGTTTTGCGAGCACGTATAGGTACCTACTACCTTTTAATGACCCGTTATATTGAGCTAACTCTTGCCAGCAACTTCGTGCACATGACAATAACGTTTTTTTTCGAGATCCGATATTTTAAGGTTCTGTTCCCAATTATACTCTGTAAAAAGAAGAATGTAAGGATCTTAGCAAGTGGAGATCCTGTCAATATGAAAATCTGAAAACTTATTCAAAATTCCAAAATAGTACATACTTAACTATAGGTAGGTATATCGGTAGGTATGATGTGTATCCGTACCTGTTGACAATCATCACCAGACAGAGCCATAGAAGCTTTTATGAGAACCTTTCTGAAGATAACAATGGCTGCCGGAAGTGGGCGGCGGAAAACCGCGCGAAAGCACCGGAAACGCATTGTCGCCATCTTTGAGCTTTGTAGCGTATTGTTACGCTACAGTTGCTACGCATTTGAGTGAAACCTAGTGTACCTAACAGATAATAGTAGGCTCCTTATGTAGGCCTAACTTAAAGGTAGAACTACGTAGTATGTACTGTTACGTTCTAGATTTCTATACTTTTAAGGGTTCTAGAAATCTAGACAAAGTCACATAGCACTCGGTATTGGAAAAGATAAATGTAGTAGATATGTGTGACGTGACGACTGAGGGGTTAAAACCTTGAAAATACAGGGTGTTACCAGAATACTTCCGAAAACGTCAGGGGGTTAAAGTACCCATCAATATAATTAACTTTTTCTAAGAAACCAATACTATGAAAAGAAACAGCTGAGTTTGAAAAGCCGCGTCTGCGCCTCGTCTTTATCTTACGTCATATCTATCTTGTGCAGAGTTTCGCATTATTTAAGCGAAGTAGGACAAACAATAAAAGCCTTTTAAAGTTGAGGCTTCGAAACTCCACTTAAAAGCTTACGAACCACCAATGACCACCAGTGAAGCTGTAACCCGAATCAGCTCTGGATCATTATAAACCACTTCAAGGCGGTCTTATGACCCTTAGGGCTCCCGTCGTGCTGCTTTTGTTAGTTTTAGTAAACTGTCATAGGCAGTAACTGCTTCGATCATAGTTGCTGGACTACTTGTTATCATCCTACTAATATTATAAACGTGTAAGTTTTTATTGTGTATGGATGTTTGTTACTCTTTCTCGCTGAAACGGCTGAATGATCTTGATGAAATTTGGCACAGAGATAGATTATAGTCTGGAATAGCACATAGGTTACTTTTTATCACGGAAAACTTTACGGTTCCCGTGGGTTTACAAGGTACCACGCGGGCGAAGCCGTGGGTGGAAGCTAGGAAATAATAAAAGATAAAAAAGAAGGTAGTTTGACCACTCTGAGACAATGTCCAAACTTTATACCTAATTTGGCACATGCCTACAACTGTCTTTTTTTTTAAAATCTTTATTAATCTTTTCGTTGAGCGAATATGAGATTAATAGTTACTGTCTTGTCCGCTGTCTCGTCTAAACACAGCTTGGCTATCGTCACTCACTCGACCTTGCCCACTAACGAGCTGCCACTCAAAGTTAGACTCTCCGGCTTTTACGTAGAGTGCTCTTTACCCAGTCACTCCTCAAAATGATATGGGAAGTAAGGCATCTGTGGGCTTGTTTACATTTTGTTCGGTATAATGACGTAGTTAATGTCACTGTCAGAGGTTTGGGGTTCGAGGGATGGTCTTATGCAAATAATGGTACATGGATCCCCCGAACCTACCCTTGGTCATTTACTGTATTTTCAATTAGGCTGGATTCAGGGTAGCGGTAGCAAAAGCTAATTTTAAACATGGAAATGTCTCGTTCATTTTCAGAGTAAAAGACATAAGGATAACTAGTTTTATGAGCTGTCAAATTTGTAATTTCATTCCTTTTGATGCGTTACCATGACGCCTAAAAAGTGACAGATATAGAGACATCACGTAATTTTGACAGCTATAATTCAAACGAAAATGGCAGTTTTTTATATAAGTAAACGAAAGAGAGGTGCTTATTATTAACCTTTAAAATTAGCTTTTTTTCCGCTTCCCAAAATGAATTGTGAAATAGGTCAATGTGAAATACAAAACGGCTATCTTTTGTTTAAAATTGACTTGACAATTTTTGACTGACTCTGTGACGTTGACAACACAAATGACTGTTTGTCTCAGTTGGTAGCTCTGCCTTCTGCGCGGCGGTAGTGGGTTAGATCCCCACCCAGGACAAACATTTGTGTGATGAATGCAGATGTTTATCTGGGTGGTATTTACAAAAAATCTATTGCTATCTGGTTCCCATAGTAGGTACAAGCTTTGCTTAGTTTGGGGCTAGATGGCGTAGTGTGAAATGTCCACAGATAAAGAAGAAGACTGACCTAGTTAATGACAGTTCAATCAATAGCGGTACTGCAACCTGACAGCTGTCAGAACCAGGACACGACTTTATCTAGTATCTAGTAAGTAGTTCGTTGGGCAGAACAAAAGATATTGTGTTGACGTCTTGCGCAGTAGGTTACGTATCTTCTGACTGGGATATATCTATCTATCTATCTATATATATATATATATATATATATATATATATATATATATATATATATATATATAAAAATGAATTGCTGTTCGTTAGTCTCGCTAAAACTCGAGAACGGCTAAACGGATTTATCTTATCTTGGTCTTGAAATGTTCGTGGAGGTCTAGGGAAGGTTTAAAAGGTAAGAAAAATTCGAATAACTGCCGGGAAAACCTTAAAAATTGCCATTTTCTATTTCCCATACAAACGTTTTCTAAATAAGTACGAAGTCTGCCGGGTCAGCTAGTTATTATAATAATTAAAGATGAAGAGAGCGCTGGTGGTGTAGGTGTAGCACCCCTGCTTCACTATCCGAAGGTCGTGGGTTCAAAGCTGGTGCACCAATGAGTTTTTCCATTCAAAAAAATTATGTGCGCAATGCTCTTAAACGGCGAAGGAAAACATCGTGAGGATACCGGCATACCCTAGAACCAAAAATTCGAAGGTGTGTGTCATAAATTAGTATTCTTATAAGCGGCGGCGATGGGCTTACAACCTGTCATGTCCGGAATACTAACTACTGTGCAAAATGTGGGCATGCACCAAATGTCATGTTTGAAAGATGTCGACTCGCTGTCACCGCTAGCCGTCAATTTGCACTTTGATTAGTACGAGTGCAAGTGCAGTGGTAAGTACTAAACAGTTTAATTTGGTGCAAACAGGTAAGGTTTCTTAGATTTTATGTGGTATGAGGGAAGTCTCGAACTTTGATGAAATGATCTAAGTTATCAATGGCTAAGTGGAGTGTTCGGAAATTAAGCTGTTTTTCTATTAAAATAGCTTAATTTAAAATGTTTTCGGAAGTTTTTTTGAAGACCTGATTTCTTGGTGGCTTATTCCCAAAGGTCCACGACTCTATTGTTTTCAAAAAACTAAGGTCCATACATTGATTACCAACGGGTCCACGACATTTTAAAATTAAAAATATTTCCTTTCCCAAAGGGTCCATGGAATTGTTTGGTACAGTTAGCAATAAAAGCTTTGATAAGATAGGACAAATATAAAAAGAAATAAAAGACAATGTAGAGAAGACTCTTTTTTGGATCACAAAAATTATTAAAGAACGTTAGTTATAAATCAAGACTGTTTTTTGGATCACAAAAATTATTAAAGAACGTTAAATACTTTATATCAATCTTATACTAAATAGACTTACTTTGGTATGGGTATTTAAAGTTGTCCATTGTTTGATTACTTACCATATTTTTTAAAAATTCAAATAAATACGTAAAAAACTGCAAAGAAATTCGTGTTACATTGTTTCTTGTTGATTCGTTCGAAAACATTCGTATGAATATAACAATAGTACCTTGAAAAACGAAAACAAATCTATCCCGCGGGAACCGTATTTTTTTCCGGGATAAAAAGTAGCCTATGTGCTATTCCAGACTATATTCTATATCTGTGCCAAATTTCATCCAGATCCGTTCAACTGTTTCAGCGTGAAAGAGTAACAAACATACATCCATACATTACAAAATTTAGCGTAAGTATATAATATTAGTAGGATTTTATTAAATTAAATTTATCCGCATTACCGAGAAGTACTCGTAAAAGTTGAACGAGGCATCTTATTATGAAACCGAGGCGGTTTTACCGAAATATAAACGAAAAAAGCGAGATTGAAACTCGAATCACAGCTTTCACGAAATTGAATGAAAAAGTAATCGCGGACCCTTTAAGCTTTAATTTATTACAAAAGAGATTTAACATGGCTCTGAACCGGCTTCTAATTGGCTAAACTCGGCTCTTTTAAAAGTGACTATTTTTCTAAAGATTGGGTCACGTGGCACGTCAGAGATTGATATAATAGAATCATAGGATCGATTGGCTTCTAATCATTGATGTGATAATAGTTACTACATTGTAATGGTTTAATTAATATTTTGAGATTAAATGAAAAACTGATTACGTTTTACGACTAATTCCCAGGCTCGGCAGTAAAATATTAGTTATTTAAATGTACCCTTCGTGAAATAACTTATTATCAACCAATCATTTATTGCTCCATCTTCATACTCTCAGCTTGAAAATCGAGCTCTAAAATAAAGGTTCAAAAGTTTTTGAAGTAACGTTAAAATATCAAATTGAGGAGAATCACCCACCTACATTTCATAAATCAAACGACACTCCTACAGCGACATCCAAAAAACACACATCCATCCATACTAAATACATACAATAAATAATACAAATAAATACACCCACCCATCCCACACACTATCCTTTTTCGCAGTCGGCTAAAATAAACAGTAGAAATTTGTTACCGCTTTTTATATAAAAGGCTTTAGGGAATAAAGGGAAACTGGTGATTGCCCTTTCTCAAAGTTAAACAGTTGGTCTGATTGAAAACTTTTGTGTTACCTTTAATTAAAGTAGGTTGGTACAAGAGTGTTTGGGTTTCATTTTTAGGGTAGGGTATGGTACATGGATACGGTAAGTACTTATTATTATTGGATACAAGGTTGTTAAATTTTAGAGTATTTAGCCATAACATAAAAAAAACAATCTATGTCAGTCAGTGCCATCCTACCACACGTTAGCTGTAGCTCGCCTAGCCATAGCCAACCTCCAACATGTGGAGAGGTGGTTTGTACAGACTTTTTTTTTTGATCTTTATTAATCTCTTCGCTGAGCGAATATAGGATTAGGTGGAAAGGTATAAGTAATGCTGGACACTATCACACAGCATCATGTAGCCCCAAACTAAGCAGAGCTTGTATTATGGGAACCACATGACTGATAAACTACTACATAGATATACTTTTTTTTTTTTTTTTGTAAATACATACATATTATACATAGAAAACACCCAGACCTGAGACAAATATCTGCAAATAATGCAAACATTTGTCCCACGGCATAAAAACACTTCACATCTTAAAACTAAAAAAAAGCTCCTAATGTTATCTACCTACCTATTATTTACAGCACTATGGACTAAGGCTAGTATCAATTTGGTCTTATTTGGATGGAAGCTAAGGTAGGAGTTGCATTTGTACAGACATGCGTAGGCTTATCGAGGTTTCTACTGTACGCTCACGTAGGCTGGTGTTATCTTCTGTCGGACGATTCTACTTAACGGTATCGTCATTGTTCGCAACAAACAATTTTGGTTATCTCGTAAAATATTAGTTAATTTTAAATGTACCCTTCGTGAAATAACTTATTATTCACCAATCTTTTAACTTTTATTGCTCCATCTTCATGCTATCAGCTAGAAAGACGAGCTCTATAATCAAAGTAAAAAAGTTCAAAAGAGCGTTATAATATCAAATTCAGTAAAATCGCCCTGTCCTTGTCAGAGTTTGCGTTGGCCATGACTCGGCGAGCTACCACCAACATGTGGAGTCGGCACTTACTTGGGGTACTTGGTACTTGGTGCCCGGACTGGTTTCCGCATCGTCTCGAGGTGGTTGCTACTCCATTCATCCGATGTCCTCCAGGAAAGCCAGCAGGTCAATGTGAAACCGGCAAAGACCACATAGGATCGAAAGAATCTGTCACACTCACACTGTAACAACACTGTTCCTGTAGAAAGTGAGTACGTGGTAGTGGTAGGAACACGTTTCCATTACCTCGTGGCCACGCCGCATGACCTGTAATCAAATTAACGGCAATATTAATTAAATAACTGGGTCGCCAACGCGGGGCTTCACAGCCTTGCAGGCTACTTGCGAA
The DNA here is from genome assembly GCA_963675405.1 of Cosmorhoe ocellata. Lineage (NCBI taxonomy): Eukaryota > Metazoa > Arthropoda > Insecta > Lepidoptera > Geometridae > Cosmorhoe > Cosmorhoe ocellata. The sequence goes on along the minus strand of OY776258.1, from coordinate 9,836,153 downwards.
CCACGGAATAAGTTATAGTACCACACCGGCAATAACTTAAGAAATATCTACCTACTAAACATCTATAGCTACTTTCCAATGGATATGGCCCACTAAGCTGAGAGATATAGGTCTTGCAAGTCTACTCCATCTAAAAACTGTCTATGGCAATGCAGCACCTTTATGTAAGGGAATAAAACGTTCCATCTGATACTGACGCAAAAGATGCATAGATTTCAATACATCAGAAACCTGTAATCAGTTCAATAAAAAATATTTTTACAAATAGGTAAACAGAAATAAAAGTAATTTGCAACTTCTGCCTAAGCTATCATCCAAATAAGACGAAATCTAGCTTTAGTCCAAATTGCTTTAAATAATAGGTAGGTAAGGTAGGTAATATTATGGGTTTTTCTTTTTAAGATGTGAAGTGTTTTTAATTTGTTTTTATATTCTCCTAATGTAGCCCCATATTCGCACAGCGAATAGATTAATAAAAAATATTCAGAAAACTTACAACCTCAATCGCAATATTCGCAATACATACACATAGGTACGAATACTAAAAAGCTAAAGTAAAATATTCGTCAAATAGTGGTTTCAAGAGATAATGACGCTTTTTAAGTTTTACGGGAAAAGTACCAGTCCCACGGGAATAAAATTGCTATGGAACTAACTTTGAAGTATACGCTACCCAATAAAAATTCAACCATTAGAATCGGACTACCTTGGGAGAAGTTATGCGTCAAACAAAAAAGGATCGAAAAATATAACGTGAAAATTTTATTTCGGCTAAAAGTGTGTAAATTGGATGCGTACGACATTGGGTATCTAAACAGAGTAATTTCCTGTAGAACTGTATTTCCTCCGACACGACAGCGTGATAAGGAAACGATCCTCAATGGGAAGTAAGGTTTCCTGTTGCGACTGGATCTCGGTGGAAATTACCTATTTGCGACACTTAGAGCATAGTAACAAGTTCAGATAGTAGAAGAAAAGCCTACTTAGTAGATATATTAAGGTAATAGGCACATACCTTAAATCAACAGAACATGATAACGACTGTAATCCCCAGGCTCGGTAGATAATCTACTCAGATCTCTAGTTAAATCAAACTAAAGTATTTTAACTTACGGCATAAGATAAGACAAAAATACTCGTACGCCCAAAAATTATAACTTAACACAATGTCCATACTACGCACAAGCTGCAAACCCATCACAAGCTTACGAGGAGTGACCTGAAAAATCTTTGTTTCAGGATGGGGACGTGATAGAACTATGTCAAGTTAGCGATATCCGTGCAGGAGGTGTTCCCAAGGTAAGAATCTGAATTGAACCTGCAATAACGACAATAAACTTTATTTACAGAAAGATGCAGGTAATACACAACTCATATACAAATAATTATATAAAACTAGGTGGTCTGCTCAATGAAACAGTGGAGCTTTCTAAAGACCGTTGGAAATGATCTATAGATAATTCAATTGGTCCAGACCACTGCCAGAAGGAAGCGCCGCCAAGACGCTGGCGGCAGTACCAAGTAATGGCAACGCTGGATGCGTTGCGCCAAATAGGAGCCCAGATCTTGGGTTTCGCGTTGCTTCGATGATTCCTGATGATATTTATGAGGTTGTTATAACCTCAAAACAAATAATTCCAGACCCTAAGCAACACACACTTGGCGGTTTATTAAAACACTCCCCGGGTGGTAAACGACATTGCGCCCTACCTCGCTTCACTTACGTCAGTAGCAGGAGCAGACCTCGCCTGCGACGGTTAGATAATTGAAAGGGACAATTGACGTCATAGACTTTGTGTAATTCACTGGAAAAGTTTTACCCAGCCGTAAACTTCACAGCCCTTGTAACAGGTTAAAATGTAGCGGAACACTCAGTGACTTTATTTACGTAATACTATTTTAATCCCCACTTTACTGCTTTAATAAAGTGAAGTACGAGTAAGTTAATAACGTTACGTATGTACGTGGAAACACCTTATTTGAGATTGGAATCCATATAAATAATCTAGCAGCTAAATATAATGACAATTCAAAAGGACCTCCAAGACATTTTACTGCAATTATTTGCCAACCGCTGTTTATAAATTTGTCTTATTATCTCCGTAGGATTCAAAGCTAAGCAGCAACTTGTACAACAAGCACGGCGAGAATTTAGAAGACAAGTCCTTGACGATATGCAGTGGGACGGACTACATCAATATCAACTACCAGCACGTCGTGTGTCCTGATGCTGCTACAGCTAAGGTTAGATTTGTTAACTGGGATCTTACTTATAAAAAAGCTATTATAGGGCTCGCCTGTGGTTGAATAGCTATTAATATACCACATTTACGTATTCCTGTTGATATATCTAAGCCGGAGAAATAAATGACTTCAGAAATCTTCGGAACTAATATTAACAGATAACTTGTTGCAGTGGGGATCGATTGCACCTCTCTAACTTCTTAATTTATTTCTTTTATCAGCAAAAAAATAACATAATATTCTTTGAATACCAAAGGTGTGGTTACAAGGACTTCGACAGATAACACATAATGTGAAGGCAAACAACGTGTGTCCGATGACGTGCCTCAAGAAGCAGTAAGTGCTCAAGATATCTATGGCATGCGCACGAGCATGGCTTTCGGTTCGGTGGGCTTTTGTGTAATGCTTTTTTCAGAGAATAGAGATTGGAGGAGTATGAAAAACAATGTTTGGAATGTGTCTATTCATAGAAAAGAGTCCTAGGACTGGTTAGTGCTTAATGGCTTCTAAAAAGCTACCTAGGACTTTAAGCTTGAAGACACAACTCAACCCATTGATCTCCGTTGGTTTGTTGAGAACGTTATAAACTTAGTTACAAATGTTTGTCATTTATAAAAAATACAGCTTTGTGATTGCATGATTTTTAAAACTATTTTAGTAGCTGTGGAGATTCCAGACCTAACGCGCTTTTAGTTATGTTATTAATGACGATGCATGCTTCAGATCAGACCTTATGTAGTTCACCATTACTTTAAATCTGTAATAATTTGTGTTATACTCGTACGGTACCAACAAAAATTAACTTTTTATAATTTTAGATTTAATTAGTAACATGCCTAATACTTCATTCTGCCTACTAATATTCCTAATGCCTATAATTACTTCAAACTCTTCAAAGTAGGGATATGCTGTTTGATGTTTACACTTTATTTGACCATATTATGTTGGAAACATTCGTGTGTTTTCTTATTGTTGAAATGACTTGTGAACTCGCGTCCTTGATTTTGAAGTTTCAACTGAAAAAGACAAACTGAAATGGTTTGGTGCATTTTTTCAACCCAAAAGGCATTCAATTGTACTGATATTGACAATCGAGCGTAACAACTTTGTCCGAATTTTATGATAGTGACTTTTGAGTCGACAAGTCAAATTGCACGAGTTTATGCATGCATGTTTATTGGTTCGTTCGTATGCTTTTTGCCAAAGGTATGGAAGGAGTGTTTGCGGGGCATCACTCACAACAACAAAATCAACAACGTGTGTGTGAGAACCAACCTTATGAAACAGTACGTAGAGTTTAATTTAGTTTGCTTGGTTTGATACTGTAATCGTAGTTAAGCTTGTAATATGAAATACGTATCTATTAATCGTTTGCTGTAATAATTATAATATCCGTTTGTAGGTGATGTCCTGTTAATCATGTTAATGCAAAATAAGGCTTTCTAACACTGAAATCTTGTTGCTTCAATTTTTGGTATTTAACTAAAAACACTTTTATCAGCGTATTTTAAATATTAAGAGTCGCGAGTTGACGAATAACTCTTATCAACGCCTGGGTTTTCTTTAACAGGTTTAATATTTTCGTAACTCATTAACATTATCTAACCGGTTTAAACTACGGTCAAAGTACGTTTATATTTATAATATATTATTCATATCCCGCTCAATTGCCATTCATTGGGTGTACAAAAAATACCTTTTTTCATTTATTTATGAACGTTGTCCTTCTGGTATCAAATAATCAGTTTCTATATCTACATCGAGTATAATAAGTTATTTCTGTTTTCGCGAAACTTCGTGAATTAATTCCACATCAGATACGCTTGCTCGCTCAACGTTGCTTGGAAACTTATTTAATATCAACGTAACATGTCAAAAGTAAATGTTGCCACAGATTGTGTATGTTTGCCTCTTACCTTCTACCTAGTACCCGGAAAATCCTATAGCATACTTGGACAACTCTCTCTCTTGCCTGCCAAGATGTTTAACCTTCAATTTTGTCACAATCGTACGGCATAAATGACGTAACGGAGGTAGTGAACGTTGATAATAAACCATAGTACACTAATTAAACCAAATCTTAATTAAAATGAACGTTGCCAGACTGGCTATCTATTTATCTCTCAGGATTTGGATAAAGTGGCACCCAACGCGGGGCAACATTAAAGTTCGCGATTGCCACAGCAACCGTCGAAGACTGTAACCTCGAATGTAGGCACGATGCCAGAAGCCTTGTTTACTTGACATAATGATTACATGGATATCTGTCGCTAAAGGTTGCTAGGGAAATAAATTTTAAGTCATTATCATTATCAAGTTCTTCACGTACGAGTATAGCAAATATAAATACCAGGATAACAGGATACTATTAGTATGAGATCATAAGACTATATTCATTGAACAGATAATAGTGTTTCACTAGCTGTTGCTTGAGACTTCGAAGGTACTCGTGACGATAATTTTTTTTCTACATACTATTTAATGAAGCCTATATTTTGCTTTCAAATCTTCTCTGTCCATTTGAGAAACTACATTCGTTAGATAATTACAAAACAAATAAAAAGACAGAAAATAATTCTAATCGCTGATTTGTGTTCGAAGTCTTCAATTTATAAACACACGGTCTACTGTTTTATTATGTTCTACGAGTAGAAGAAGATTTCTACACAAAGAAAAATCAAGAAATAAGGGAACACCGTACGTGTCTATCAGAACTTTCCGTACCAAGAAATCTCACCAAACAATGAACCGTTAGGTAATTAACCCGTCCAGTGTTTGCGAAATAATTTCCAGTTCGCCCTCTGTAAATACGAGGGAATATCCAGAATAGCGGTGCCAGCCGACTTCGCAACACAAACATCCCCGAGCACTGAACAAACACCGTTAGACTCGATTGCGGGTCAGTTTCCACTGGGTCACAGTCTCACAGTGGCTTAGAGTTTGCTCCTGAAAAACTTAAACTAATCAACGAGTGTGGTTGCTTTGAACTACATATAACTATTGTCCCCTGCTTCTTTTTTTTTGTTATGGTATCTGTCTCTTTTGAGATCAATTTTGTCAGTGTCAAGTGTTTACATTGTATTGTCATAGAGTCAGTGAAATTGTCGTTCTATCATGGTTGCTTTGAAGTTCATATCACTTTAACTATTGTCCTCTGCTTCTTTTTTTTTTGTTACGGTATCTGTCTCTTTTGAGATCAATTTTGCCAGTGAAAAGTGTTTTCATTAGTAGTAGGTATTGTCTCACAAAGTCAGTGAAATTTTCAAGTCAATATTAAACAAACGGTGGCTGTTTTGTTCAAAACTCTCGGGATTTTTTCCGATGGATTTAGAAAGGATAATAAGGATATTCACTTTAATTCACATATTTTATGGTCGCGTCAAGAACTCGGGCTTTATCGGAAAAATAACCACCACACAATAAAACTCAAAATAACACGAGAAAAATATAAAAACTAGAGCGACAAAGTTGACAGTCGAATGCATCGCAGAAAATCCAACTATTATCCTCTAAAATCGGTTCCTAATGACATTCAAAATCATCCTTGTGATTTATTGAAAAAAAAAACTGTTTTGGCTTTGATATTGGCAGTCATTTTGAGTTTGCTCTCAAAAACAAATTATCCAATGTATTTTTTTTTGGTACATAGGTACCATCATTATTATCCACACCCCTTACCTTCTCCTGAGTCCTTAAGCTCCTCCTTAGTTAGTTAGCACGGCACTTATAAAGTGTAATAAAAGTTACTAATTGGATAGGCAAGTTATATAATGATGTGAATAATTATGACTTGCTGTTTTCGTTCATTTTATAAACCCTCTTCTGAGACTGTCTACGCTTAGAACCAAGTCTACAGGGTGGCTACTTCGCAAAACGATAATTGTTACATAACTGAAACGAAATGTTCTTCGAATGAACAGTTTTTGGGGTTCCGTATCCAAAGGGTAAAACGTGACCCTATTATTAAGACTCCGCTGTCCGTCCGCCAGTCTGTCCGTCTGTCACCAGGCTGTATCTCATGAACCGTTAATAGTTAGACAGTTGAAATTTTCACAGATGATGTATTTCTGTTGCCGCTATAACAACAAATACCAACTATGTAAATAACAAAATAAATATTTAAAAGGCTCCCAGAGGATAAAACAAACGTGATTTTTTGCGGTTTTTATAGATATATTGTTTTTAAATCAAGTGATGCTTTAGGTTTACGAGTTCTATTGTCAAAACTTAGTAACTAAACTAGTTATACGAGACGATGATAATATAATTTACATGTAACTTAGAGTAGGTTTTATGTAGACTTCAGGTAACAGGGAATAACCTAGGTCAGTACCTAATAAAACAGCAATTCCTCGGTGTCCTAGTTTACGTGGCAACTTCTACACAGTATGCGTCCTAGTTTGCAATTCCCGTAGGATCAACAAGCGGCGTCCAGTAGAACGAGCGCCCATTCTAGATTAGCATGCTTGTTTTTAGAAACGTTGTACTTGTCTAGGTCCTAGGCATGTTTGCTTTTCCTACGCTTGTGTGAGTCTGTTTTTAACCCCCGACGAAAAAGAGGGGGTGTTATAAGTTTAACGTGTGCCTGTGGCATCGTAACTCCCGAACGGATGAACCGATTTTCATTTAGTTTTTTTAAATTTTGTATTATATTCGGCATTTATCTGAAGCGCAGGTGGTCTAGTGGCCTTCCGATTGTGGGTTCGCATCCGGTCTTGCACCGATTATTCGTGATTATTAGGGACTAGCTTCTAGCTTCTTTCCGGGATAAAAAGTAGGCTATGTGCTATTCCAGACTATAATCTATATCTGTGCATGCCAAATTTCGTCCAGATCCGTTCAGCCGTTTCAGCGTGAAAGAGTAACAAACATACATCCATACATCCTAATAATATTATAAACGCGAAAGTTTCTAAGAATGTATGGATGTGTCGATGTATGGATGTCTGGAATCTGGATATATGTTTGTTACTCTTTTACTATAACCAGGAGACAGACAGACACAGGATACTTTTTAACCCCTTTGACCGCGTTCCCGTGTGACGTGACATAAAACGTTAGAACCAAGAGAAGTAGGGGTGGTATAAACGGCAATTGCGGACGAAGACGCGGGTACAGCTTATGCATTTATATAAAGTAGGTAAGGCAAAGCATCAATTCTAAATAAGTAATCAAATTTACTAAATACCCGACTCCATTATACCTAGGTGCTTAACTAATAGGTGCCATTTGCTTGGGCGTCTTGATTATGAGGTAAATCTTCATGAAATTTTGCTGAAAATCTCGAGGCAACGAGTAAATTGCATTGCAAGCGTAAATCGTGTTACGTCGCTTAATTTCACTTTGCGAAAGGTTAAAACGTCAAGTGATGCCTAGTAACACGCAGAGCAACTTTTCAAATATATTTACATTCTTCTTCTTTTTCTCACGTTATGTGTGGCCGGCACAACATGTGATCTTCTTCCACTTCCCTCTGTCATTCGACATCTCAGCATTCACTCCTTTCTTACTCATGTCATCTTTCACACAGTCCATCCATCTTTTCTTTGGCCTACCTCTACCCCTGTATCCCATCCACATTCATAACTAACACTCTCTTTGTCACATGACATTCATCTCTTCTCATAACATGCCCATACCACGCTAACCTATTACTCCTCATCTTTTCTATCACCGGCGCCACTTTCAGACTTCCTCTGATGTACTCAATCCTTATCTATCCTTGTCCTTGATTAGTGGATATCTAACGGTCGGAGACATGTTCAAACATTATTGACATATTTGACACATGCCCACATTAGAGTACTTCATATTACGTACGAGACAGGTTGCAAGCCCATCGCCGCTTTGAGGAATACTAACCTATGACCAGTGAACGGAAAATGTGCCTTTGACACACATATTCGTACTATTAGCTATGGGGTATACCGGTTTTCTCACGATGTTTTTCCTCTTAATAATATATAGTGGGTTCCTTAGTAATTCAATCGCCAGGGAAAACTTTTCACTAAAAGCTTTTTAAACATTCAACTTTACTCACTAGCGATTCCAACCTGACTTCGCTACCATGAATTTTGAATGATGTAAGAGTTGCTGGCTGTATACCTAGTACCTACCGGTTGAACGATCGAAGTGGTTAAATATTAAACCGACTGGGCTGCATTTATTTCTTGACTAGCTTCCGCCCGCGACTTCGCCCACGTGGTATTTTAAAAACAAAACAAATCTATCCCGCGGGAACCGTATATTTTTCTCGAATAGAAAGAAAAACCTTTTATTTACCACCACATACTAAGCATGTAAAAATAGTAAAAATAATAAAATAAGACTACTTACTTATATCAAAAAAAGTAGGATAAAAAGTTGTCTGTGCGCTATTCCAGAGTACCTATATCTGTGCCAAATTTCATCCAGGTCTGTTTTTTTTCATACATTCTTACAAACTTTCGTGTTTATAATATTAGTAGGATTTACCTTCGAGGCAACAGTTGGTGTGAGAAGTTGCCGGCATTTTGCCGTAACTGTATCCGAAACACGGGACACAGTCACGGCAAAATGCCACAAGTGTGGACGCACGTTTATAGTTTACAAATAATGTGTAAAAATCGTGAAAGCTAAAGAAATACTATCATTACCATCCATCTATCAAGCTTACTAACAAAGTGTATCGTTTCCAGGCAGTTCTATAATCTCCACCAATCATTTCCCATCTTTCCAGTTGGATGCGACTCTGCTTCCTCACAGACCCTCGAGGCAAGGTCCCCGTCAAGGTGGTGGCCAGGACCTTCGCGTCAGGCAAGACTGAGAAGCTGGTGTACCAGTGCCTGTCGGAGCTGGGCCTACCTTCGGGCAAGAATGAGGCCATGGAGAAAGATGCCTTCACATTTGACAAGTTCTACGCGCTTTATCACAAGATCTGTCCTAGAAATGATATTGAGGAGCTTTTTAGAGCCATGTAAGTATACTCTACGATTAATACGTTTAACTAACAAAACGTCCAACGTAGACGTGTAATGAGCAAATCGTCAAACTAGCAAGACGACAAAATGAGCAAATGCTCAAATTCTCTGTATAGATATTCCATATTGAGATTGGGGGGTTTTTTGCATTGAGATTTTAGTAACTATATACATATAAATAAAACACATGATAATGTCCTAACATGATATTTGGCACATGAACACATTTTGCAAAATGATTAGTATTCCGTACTATAGAAATATATGATCACGACTGTAATCCCCGGGCTCGGTAGATGTCTTCCTCAGATCTTTAGTTACTTAGATCTTTGAGGATATCTAAAGAGGGTAGTCAGAGGCACGTCCAAACATGACATTTGGTACATGCCCACATTTTGCACAGTAGTTAGTATTCCGTACGTGACATGCTGCAAGCCCATCGCCGCTTATAAGAATACTAACCTATGACCTTCGAACACACACCTTCACACCTTCGAATTTTTGGTTCTAGGGTATGCCGGTTTCCTCACGGTGTTTTCCTTCACCGTTTGAGAGAGCACTGGCATTGCGCACATAAATTTTTCGAATGGAAAAACTCATTGGTGCGCGACCAGGTTTGAACCCACGACCTTCGGATCGTGAGGCCGGGGTGCTACCACTGCACCACCAGCGCTCTTCTAAAATATCAATAGTTTTGAGGGCTGAGATTGGCTTGAGAATTTGAAGGTTACAACATCGATATTGTCTAATTAAAGTCTTATATTTTGCGACAAAAACATGGAAGTATTTCTTCTATCTACTACAAATTAATTTAAAAGGTAAATATGTCAATCGTCTTACACAGCAAATTATTTTTTGTAACTACTTACCATTTTTTTCGCTCATTGCAATCATCGAAGATGGACAACTGAACTTGGCGCGAAGAATAGCTTGTCAATTCATTACTGTTCACGTAAGTAAAGCAATATAGTCCATATGTTCCATCATGTTCGATATTCCAGCACTCAAGGCAAGTCAGACCGTATCACCCTGGACCAGTTCGTGAACTTCATGAACGACAAACAACGTGACCCTCGCCTCAACGAGATCCTCTACCCCCTGTACGATGAGAAACGAGCCGCTGAGATCATCACCACCTATGAACAAGATGAAGAAGCCAAGACTGCTAGTGAGTTTATCATTTTACCAAGCTTGCTACTCTTGGTAGACATCTCTTGTTACTTAGATCTTTGAGGATGTCTTAACGGGGGTAGTCAGAGGCACGTCCAAACATTATAATTGGCAGATGCCTACATTTTGCACAGTCCAAGCTCCCAAACAACTGAACGGATTTCCATGTAGGTTTCAAAGGTGGACAGTGCGTAATTGGGAGCAGTTATTAATTTTATTATATTAATGTTATTAATATCAGAAGTCGGAATAAGCTATTGTCATGCGAAGGAAGTCGCTGACAAAAACTAGTTAGTATAACAAAGTTGCTTTGCCATAACAAAGAACTAATGCATGTCTTCAGAATGCATGACAAAAGACGGTCTTATCCGCGTATACCAACATTCTATCTCCTCAGAATGTATGACAAAAGACTGTTCTACTAACTTCCAATCTCCTCAGAATGCATGACAAAAGACGCACTGAACCGCGTCTACTAACTTCCAATCTCCTCAGTATGCACGACAAAAGACTATCTGAACCGCATCTACTAATCTCCAATCTCCTCAGAATGCACGACAAAAGACCATCTGAACCGCGTCTACTATCTTCCAATCTCCTCAGAGTAACAAAAGACGGTCTGATCCGCGTCTGCTAAATTCCAATCTCCTCAGAATGCATGACAAAAGACGCACTGAACCGCGTCTACTAACTTCCAATCTTCTCAAATTGCATGACAAAAGACTGTTCTAATAACTTCCAATCTCAGAATGCATGACAAAGACGGTTAGATCCGCGTCTACTAACATCCTATCTCCTCAGAATGCATGACAAAAGACTGTTCTACTAACTTCTAATCTCCTCAGAATGCATGACAAAAGACTGTTCTACTTACTTCTCATCTCCTCAGAATGCATGACAAAGGACTGTTCTACTAACTTCCAATCTCCTCAGAATGCATGACGAAGGACGGTCTCATCCGGTACCTGATGTCGGACGAGAACGCGCCCGTGTTCTTGGACCGGCTGGACCAGTATATGGAGATGGACCAGCCCCTCGCCCACTACTACATCAACTCCTCACACAACACGTACCTGTCGGGCCGCCAGTTCGGGGGGAAGAGCTCCGTGGAGATGTATCGGCAGGTCCTCCTGGCTGGGTGCAGGTGAGGAGTTCCAACGGTCTTTTACCCCTTTGGGGAAAGGAACGTTTGTATGAAACATTGAACTTACAACTGGAACAAGGCAAAAAATACTCTTAAGGATAAGTTACTTTTGGCCAGCAATAGGAAAAACTATAGGTAATCTTTGTTCTTATAACCTAGTGCGCTCAAGGGGTAGACCCGGGTCTACCCGTGACCACGACAGCGTGCAAACCTGTCGAAACATCGGGAAAATATAAGGTAATTTAAACGCGATAAATACCCGTCTAATATTAATAATAATGTGTTCACATCGCGTAAGTTTAAAAGTACATATCGAATCTGATTGTGCACCACTTTTTTTTAATTTGCGCTATACCAGTCAATAGGTAGTATTTTCAAGGAGAACTTGCAATGTGCGAGTGGAATCTTGCAACTGAATTTTTAATAACCAATTGAACTGAAATTTGGTATACCTACATGCTTATTTTGAATGACAATGCATGCTTAGCTATGTGACGTCATTCTAATTCCAATATGGCGGATCTTCCAAGATGGCGGACTAGTTATTTTTTCTGCACTACCCATGGGTACTGGGTACCAAATGAAAGCGCTTGCTGAAAAGCTGGTTTTTAAAAACAAAAAACTTTTGTTTTTTTTCACAGATGCGTAGAACTGGATTGCTGGGACGGCAAAGGAGAAGACGAAGAACCGATCATCACCCACGGCATGGCGATGTGCACTGACATATTATTCAAAGACGTTATCTACGCGCTCCGCGACACAGCCTTCGTGACGTCAGACTGCCCTGTGATCCTGTCGTTCGAGAACCATTGCTGCAAGGCGCAGCAGTACAAGCTGGCCAAGTACTGTGATGATATCCTGGGGGATTTGCTGCTGACGCAACAACTGCCAGAACATCCCGTGAGTTTCACCATGTTAGGCTCTTCTATTTCAGCTAAGGATTCTTACTAAGAAGCTATGCGATACAACCTACTTACTAACTACTATGCAAAATGTGTGCCAAATATCATGCTTTGACGATCTTCTGAATACCCTCTTTAGATATCCTCAAAGATCTGAGGAGATATCTACCGAGCCTGGGGATCACATAGTAATTCGCGTGCGATGTCCATAATCATCATTTGTATTCACGCCCCGAAGTTTTTGGACACACTTTCGAACGTGGCAGGTTAGAAGCCCATCACCGCTTAAGGCCCAGAATACTCGTCACAGTATTCCTAACGTAAAAGTTACAAAAAAAGTGAGTCCGTATAGCAACGCGGATCTCCTCGGACATAGCACGAAGCGAAATGACAAGTAGAGTGCGGCATGATAATATGGGTGCTCTGAGTTATATAACGAAAGCGACAATTTATAAAATACATAAATATTTTCAAGTAAATAGCTTATTTCAAAAAAAGGGCTGGGTTGACTTGTTTCAAATTAACTGATTTATATTCATGTGAAATAGAAATTCACTTTACTGTTCTGGATAAATTAGGGAATTTCTGAATTTTCAGAGGTGTTTTTGACATGATTTATATCCAAGGTTTTCTAACTAATTCGTGTTTTAGCTCCAGTTTATTTATCGCTTATATCCTTCCTTACTAGTATCGTGTAGTTCAATTTCAATGTAATCTATTAAGGCGGTACCCCGAGTCAAACTAGCGCCGCCACCTATTTTATCTAATTATTCTGTAAAACAAAGGAATTTTCAAAAAGTGATCGGGTAATTTGTGATACCTATCATAAGCTTTTTTTTAATACCTCTGTAATAATTTTATTTTGTATAGTTTAGGCAGAGAGGCGAAAAAAAGAATTTAGTGTCCACCAAGTGCAACTTCGTATCTCTTGCTAAATTAAACAAAATAAAACTATTACAGAGGTATTAAAAAAAAGCTTATGATAGGTATCACAAATTACCCGATCACTTTTTGAAAATTCCTTTGTTTTACAGAATAATTAGATAAAATAGGTGGCGGCGCTAGTTTGACTCGGGGTACCGCCTTAAGCGGTAATAGAATGATTAGGGTTGCAATACTTGCAATTTTCAAAATGCTGGGCCTTAAAATAATCCTACTTCCTACTTTAATATTATCAAGGTGAAAGTTTGTAAGAATGTATGAATGTGTGGATGTATGTTTGTTACTCTTTCACGCTGAAACAGCTGAACGGATCTAGATGAAATTTGGCACAGATATGGATTATAGTCTGGAAGAACACATGGGCTACTTTTTATCTCGGAAAAATGTACGGTTCCCGCGAGATAGATTGGTTTTTGGTTTTTAAGGTACCACGCGGGCGAAGCCGTGGCGGAAGCTAGTAGAATATAATATAATAGGCACTATTTGCAACACACCATAAACAAATATGATATTTATATACATATTTACTATGATATTATGACATAAACTTACACATAAAAGCTTTTTTCTAGGGTATGCCGGTTTCCCACGATGTTTTCCATTGCCTAGATATTTTTTTTGAATACAAAAATATTAGTGCACGACTGGGATCGATCCCACGTCCTGCAGATCGTGCTACCGTTCTTTATTCTCTGGTTTAAAAATGTTGACCCTCTCTGTGCAGTTGGAGCCAGGAGTGCCCCTCCCCCCGCCTTCAGCCCTGAAACGCAAGATCCTCATCAAGAACAAGCGACTGAAACCCGAGGTGGAGCGGCAGGAGTTGGAGCTGTTCCGCCAGGGTCAGTTCGTGATAGAAGACGAGGTCAAGGAAGACGCGACTGCTGTTGCCATCCCGGATAAGAAGGTACCATGATCATACCTGTACCATCATGACGACCTCAGTGGCGCAGTGGGCGTGAGTCCGCCTACAACGCAAGAGGTTGCGGGTTCGATTCCCGCCACGGAACAAGTTTGTGTACGATCTGCAGAAATTTGTTCCGTTGGTCTGGGTGTTTTGTATGTATAATAAAAAATATCTATCTATGTACATAATGTATTAAATATATCAGTTATCTTGTACCCATAACACAAGCTTTGAGTAGCTTACTTTGGGGCTAGATGATGCTGTGTGGATTGTCCAGCATTATTTATTTATTTTATTATCAAAACCAGTACTAAGCCAGCAGATAAAGCTCAGGGGCCTCACCACGAATTCATAATACATTACCGAATTAATATTACATTGTTATTTCGTACCATAACCTATGCAAATTGTATTGAAGTAGTAATATTTGTATTACGGAATCGTTCTGGAAGACTTCGTGGTAAGGCCCCAGGCCTCCAGATCCGCACACCCCCTGAAACTGTCCCCCCCGCAGCCCGAGGAGATCGTGGCGGAGGCTGCCTCGGCCGGGGACGACGCCCCCCCGCCCGTGGCGTACACCGGCTCCACCACCAACGTGCACCCCTGGCTCTCCTCCATGGTCAACTACGCGCAGCCCATCAAGTTCCAGGGCTTCGAGGAGGCCGAGAGTGAGTCCTCAGTTTAGGTCACAAACAGGAAATATAAATCCTGTAAGAATGTATGGGTTTACTAGCTTCCTACCGCGGCTTCACCCGCGTGGTACCTTATTAAATTATAGCCTATGTGCTATTCCAGATTATAATCTACAACTGTTCCAAATTTCATCCAGACCCGTTCAGTCGTTTCAGCATGAAAGAGTAACAAACATACATCCACACATACCTTACAAACTTTCACGTTTATAATATTAGTAGGATGGATGTCTGGTTGTATGGATGTATGTTTGTTACTCTTTCACGCTGAAACGGCTGAACGGATCTAGATGTTTGGCACAGATATGGATTATAGTCTGGAATAGGACAAAGGCAACATTTTATCTCGGAAAAATGTACGGTTCCCGTGCCCGTGAGATAGTGTTAGAACTAGATGGCGTTGTGCAAAATAATCTCCAATATTTATTTATGACTAGCTTCCGCCCACGGCTTCGCCCGCGTGGTGCCTTAAAAAACAAAAACATCGCTATCCCACGGGAACCGTGCATTTTATCGGGATAAAATGTGTTATTCCAGACCATAACCTATATCTGTGTCAAATTTCATTCAGATCCGTTCAGCCGTTTTAGCGTGAAAGAGTAACAAACATCCAGACATCCAGATATCCTCACAAACTTTCGCGTTTATAATATTATATAGTAGGATTTATTTTTATACCAACTGAGCTGTGAGGACTGATTAACGCCTAATACCTAAAGTACTCCCTTTTTTTTCCAAATCAAATCAAATCAAATCAAATCATTTATTTGCAGACAACGGGTTACAAGTTGGTACGCTTATTTTAAAATGTCCCTTGCGATGACTTACCAGCTAAATAGCTTTGGTGTGCAAAATTATATAATAATAATAGTAAATATTAACAGACATGCATACGGAAAAATTAATTAAAATAAAGTCAACTATTCAAACTATCGATATGAAAAATAACATTGAATCATACAAGATAAACAAAAGATTAGCAAATTGTATTAGGCAAGTATACAGATGTCAAATTATAAAATTAAATTAGGTAATGTTAGAGTCAGTGAAAAATTCATTGATATGATAGTAGCATTTCAATGTCAGTATATTAAATAATTTTCGCTTAAACATCGTTAGGCTTAGTTAGGCATCGCTAGGTTTCCGGGGGGGAAATGCATAACGCATACCACCCGGGCGCAGGGGGCACCCGAGTGGTTATGTGGGACTCCCACGGTATACCCACTAAAACCCCCCCATCCTCTTCGCCGCCCTGTGACGGGGCCACGGGAACGCTCTCGCACACATCCGCGACCCCGCCGGCACCTAAAGTAATAATAATAAAATAATATATGATCACGACTGTAATCCCCAGGATCGGTAGATATCTCCTCAGATCTTTAGTTACTTAGATCTTTGAGGATATCTAAAGAGGGTAGTCAGAGGCAAGTCCAAACATGACATTTGGTACATGCCCACATTTTGCACAGTAGTTAGTATTCCGTACGTGACAGGTTGCAAGCCCATCGCCGCTTAAATAATACTAACCTATGACACATACCTTCGAATTTTTGGTTCTAGGGTATGCCGGTTTCCTCACGATTTTTTCCTTCACCGTTTAAGAGCACTGGCATTGCGCACATAAATTTTTCGAGTGGAAAAACTCATAGGTGCACGACCAGGTTTGAACCCACGACCTTCGGATCGTGAGGCAGGGGTGCTACCACTACACCACCAGCGCTCTTACCTAAAGTACTCCCTTTTTTTTTAACCCAGAGGAAATCCTTTATGGATACCAACGGCCCCGGGGGGAGCCAGAAGGTTATGTCAGACTCCTGATACTGACTAAAACCTCTGGGGTGTTCCGCTTTGCGCTTCCGGGACGAGGTCGCGGGAACGCTGTTGCTTACTTCCGCAATCTCGTCAGCATTTGTCCTTTCGGGCACATCACTGGGGGAGGGCATGAGCCGCTCCTTTCCTCTCCGCTGAAGGCACCCTGAACACAAAGGGCGCCTTCACGCTCCGAACCTCATTGTGTGGGCGACAAACCCCCCGATCTATCGCCCACAGGTTCTCGTTAGGTCGGCATACGGGCCAAATAGGCCACGCGCCGCCGGCCGGGCCTTCTTCGGCAGATCAGGAGCGCGTTTGGGTCCTGTACCCCTAGTATGAGTTTTTGATTCACGAAAACTTTTTTCGAATAGTATCCTTTCATACATTTACCTCCATCGGAAATGTCAAGGAACTAAAATAAGGTCGATAATATCGAAAATATTATCTAATCGGCAGTCCCAGCAATGATTTTCAAACCAAGTTTTCACGATATCGACTTTATTTTAGTTCCTTAACATTTCCGATGGAGGTAAATGTATGAAAGGATACTATTCGAAAAAAGTTTTCGTAAACTATCAAAAACTCATACTAGGGGTACTGTTCCCGCTCTCTCTCTGCCGTTTAATATATATAATATATAATATATTATTGCAAAAGGAAACCACAGCATTCCACGCCTCCTCGCTGTCGACCATGGCGTTGACCATAGCTGGCAGCGAAATGTCCCGTCCAATGGTTGCGCACAAGACCACCTAAAGTACTCCCTTCATTGCCTGTTCGTCCACAGAGAAGAACATTTACCACAACATGTCTTCGTTCGCGGAGACCACCGGCATGAACTACCTGAAGCAGCAGGCGATCGACTTCGTGAACTACAACAAACGGCAGATGTCCCGGATCTACCCCAAGGGCACCAGGGCGGACTCCTCCAACTACATGCCTCAGGTAACTTGTAATCTTGTAAACTCGCTTGCATTATTTGCAGATATTTGTCTCAGGTCTGGGTGTTTTCTATGTATAATATGTATGTACTAGCTTCCGCCCGCGGCTTCGCCCGCTTTTTACCTTGAAAAACAAAAACACATATCCCACGGGAACCATTCATTTTTCCGGGATAAAAAGTAGCATATGTGTTATTCCAGACCATAATCTATATCTGTGCCAAATTTCGTTCAGCCGTTTTGGCGTGAAAGAGTAACAAACATACATCCATCCATCCATACATTCTTACAAACTTTCACGTTTATAATATTAGGTAATTTTGAGCTGAATAAAAGTAACTATGGCGCCAAATTCTAAATCTGGTCCGTTTAGAGTTATTCTTTATTAAACATGGTAGTTTTATCAGTAGCCAAGTAATGCTATTTTTACGTAATAATTGCATTTGTGCTCAGACTAAGATTTGGAACTTGGCGCCATAGTAACTTTTATTCAGCTCAAAAATACCTATCCACCGATGTAACACACATAGCTATTGGAAGGTGGGACCAGATTTCATAGAAACTCTGGCATCATCCTTTGTTATAGTGTATGTATAGTATTCTACTAGTCAAGCCCTTTTTGATATTTTTCTCATTTTCTTATTTGATATATTACCTATATATACCTATATTGAGGGAGTTGTAAAAAAATATGTATACTTACGAGTATATGACCTATGCAAATTGTATTGAAATAGTGTTACTTTATGACGTTTCTAAAACGGATTCGTTCTGCACGTCTCGTCTACCATGAGTTGAGTCTACCTCCTTTAAATCCAAGATGGCCGCCACCACAAGATGGCGGGCAAAATTTGTGTTTTAATAATTTTTAATTTAATTTAACTTGTTTAAACTTTGCAGGTGTTCTGGAACGCCGGGTGCCAGATGGTGTCCCTGAACTTCCAGACATCAGACCTGCCCATGCAGCTGAACCAGGGCAAGTTCGAGTACAACGGGAACTGCGGGTACCTGCTGAAGCCCGACTTCATGCGGCGCGCCGACCGCTCCTTCGACCCCTTCGCCGACGCGCCGGTGGACGGCGTCATCGCCGCCCAGTGCTCTGTGCAGGTGAAAACTATCTCTATCTTATCTTATCTAAATACTAGCTTCTGCACGCGGCGTCGCCCGCGAAGTACATACATAAAATATAGCCTATGTTCATCCTGAAAGTTCATTCTACACATTGGTGAAAGAATTTTTCAAATCGGTTCAGTAGTTTCGGAGCCTATTCATTTCAAACAAACAAACAAACAAACAATCAAACAAACAAACAATCAAATCTTTCCTCTTTATAATATTAGTATAGATATATAATTCAAAGGTGACTGACTGACTGACTGACTGACATAGTAATCTATCAACGCACAGCCCAAACCACTGGACGGATCGGGCTGAAATTTAGCACGCAGGTAGATGTTATGACGTAGCATCCGCTAAGAAAGGATTTTGATTAATTCTACCCCCAAGTGGATAAAATAGGTGATGAAAGTTTGTATGAAAAGTCGCGATAATCGACATTCACGCGGGCGAAGCTGCGGGCATCAGCTAGTCTTATATATAACTAGCTTCCGCTCGCGGCTTTGCTCGCGAGGTACCTACATAAAATATAGCCTATGTTACTCAGGGATAACGTAGCATTCTAATGCCAAACCGAGTTGAAGCTAATGCTCTTCCTCATCAGGTGATCGCGGGGCAGTTCTTATCAGACAAGAAAGTGGGCACGTACGTCGAAGTGGACATGTACGGACTGCCGACCGACACGATCCGCAAAGAGTTCCGTACACGCATGGTGCCCGCCAACGGTCTCAACCCGGTCTACAACGAGGAGCCGTTCCTCTTCAGGAAGGTCAGTACTGCCCCAGTCATTTTAGGTTATAGAAAAAAAAAATATATATGATCACGACTGTAATCCCCGGGCTCGGTAGATATCTCCTCAGATCTTTGGTTACTTAAATCTTTTGAGGATATCTAAAGGGGGTAATCAGAGGCAAGTCCAAACATGACATTTGGTACATGCCCACATTTTGCACAGTAGTTAGTATTCCGTACGTGACAGGTTGCAAGCCCATCGCCGCTTATAAGAATACTAACCTATGACGCACACCTTCGAATTATTGGTTCTAGGGTATGCCGGTTTCCTCACGATGTTTTCCTTCACCGTTTAAGAGCACTGGCATTGCGCACATAAATTTTTCGAATGGAAAAACTCTTTGGTGCACGACCAGGTTTGAACCCACGACCTTCGGATCGTGAAGCCGGGGTGCTACCACTACACCACCAGCGCTCTTATAGAAAGGATCTGAAAAGGTTATAGAACCTTTGTATGGAAATCTGCTCGCAGTAATAGATTATTAATAGTATTAAACGGGTATTTGTCGCGTTTTATTTCCTCGTTTACCCGTAACCACGACAGTGTGTAAACCTGTCGAAACGTCGTAAAAAATAAAAATAATACGCGATAAATACCTGTTTAATACTGACTGGACCGCAAGGGCAGATCCAGGGGGGGTCATGGGGGTCATGCCCCCCCCCTGGGCTGGGTCCAGGACCTAGGTGGACCACTAATTAAAGTTATATATTATAAGTAGGTATTATAACTTTTTGTGACTTGACCACGACTATGTGACCCCCCCCCTGGCACCAAAGCTGGATCCGCCCTTGGGACCGACTGGAGTGCACTCCAGTCATCCGAATACCCGTGTAATAATAATAATAATGTGTTCAGATTGCGTAAGTTTAAATATGTATGTGTGAAAGATGACATGGGTAAAAATGAGTGAGTGATAGATGACAGTGGGAGATGGCAGATCACATGTTGTGCCGACCACATAACGTGTGAAAAGGACAAGAAGAAGAAGAAGAAGATTCTGATCCTAATATACTACACCAGTACTCTCAAACGGTGAAGGAAAACATCGTGAGGGTGTCACCGGCATGTCGTAGAACCTAAAAAGTTTGAAGACTGGCGTTAAGCATACTACTTTCTTCGGCTGTAGCAAAGACACCTCATAATACCATATTCGCTCAGCGAAAAGATTAATAAAGATTAAAAAAAAAGACACCTTATTTGTCGAAATCTGTCCAGCCGTTTGGACTATAGCGATAGTCCAAACGGCTGGACGGATTTCGACAAATAGAATAGAATAGAATAGAATAGAATAGATTTTTATTCAGACACGGACACATACAGGAAAATAAAAGTAGATAAAAAAAAAACAAAACAAAGGTAAAACCAAACAAAATTAGAAAAGTAACACAGAAAGTAAAATAAAAAAGATATAAATTGTCTTTCCTGCATTCAAGTCGCGTGGCTGAATAGGACCAAAGCTTAATGCTACCACCTAAATGTTAAGGAAAAAAAAATTAGATTGATCTGCACCACAAGAGTGACATAAGTTGTAAACTGTCAAAAAATACAATATGGCGGCTATAAAAAGCTGTTCCCAAGGTATTATCATCTCAACAAGTTCCACTTGTAGGTAGTACTCCCGGACTTGGCGGTCCTCCGGTTCGGGGTGTACGACGAGAGCGGGAAACTCCTCGGGCAGAGGATCCTCCCCCTGGACGGGCTGCAGGCCGGGTACCGCCACATCTCCCTCAGGACTGAAGCCAACTTCCCCATGTCCCTGCCCATGCTGTTCTGCAACATCGAGCTGAAGATCTACGTGCCGGATGGATTTGAAGGTGAGGAAACTACCTTGGTTGAAACTTGGAATTATTCCCATCTTTCCCTCTGCTCTGTCCTCCAGGGGGGACAGATAGGAATAAAAACTTCGATCTGTCGCTTTTTTTTAATCTTTAAAAAAGTAACTTGGTGAAAACTTGGAGTTATTCCCATCTGTCCCTCTTCTCTCTTCTCCACATATGGGAATAAAAAGTTCGATCTGTCGCTCTTATGAACTTTTATTAGTTGATAAAGTTATAATATGTCCCCTTTTTATGTTACGGGGACAGATATAACTATTATCAATTGAAAAGATTTTACCAGTCTCCTGAGGGATATATGTGTACGAGTAATTATATGTGTACAATTTTATACAGCTCCCTTGGCTGTCGCCAAGTAGCCCAAACGGCTAGACAGATTTTGACAAATGTCGTTTGATTCGTTTGGATCACAAGATTCACATAGGCTAAATGTCAAAAAATCCAATATGGCGGTTTTAAGAAGCTATTTTAAGTTAATAAAAAAAATGCTATAAATACCTACTAATTTAAAACTGATTTAGTTATATGGTACTCTAATTTAGTCTTTCTAGTTTTTACCAATTTTAAGTTTGTTTACAACATAATTTCCATCAATGAATTGTGTATAATCAACATATTTATGTCAGATTTCATGGCCGCCCTGTCCGACCCGCGCGCGTTCATGGGCGCTGCCAAAGAAAGGACTGACAACATGAACAAGCTGGGCATCGAAGAAAGTGGCAACGAGAAGAAAGTTCAGATCGAAGAGAAGAAAGAAGGTAAGACCGATAGACCGATAGACCGAAGACGACACTTCCTACTAATATTATAAATGCGAAAGTTTGTGAGAATGTATGGATGTGTGGATGATTGTTACTCTTTCACGCTGAACGGATCTAGATGAAATTTGGCACATATATAGATTATAGTCTGGAATAGCACATGCTACTTTTTATCCCGGAAAAATATACGGTTCCTGTGGGATAGATTTGTTTTTTTAAGGTACCACGCGGGCGAAGCCGCGGGCGGAAGCTAGTAATTAATAAATATTAGATATTGGTGGACAATTCACACAACGCCATCTAGCTCCAAACTAAGCAAAGCTTGTATTATGGAAACCATTATGGTTGATATATCATATATTCATTATATACTTACGTTATTTTTTTGTAAATACATACATATTATATAAATATAAATATAAATAATGCTGGACAATCCACACAGCATCATCTAGCCCCAAAGTAAGCTACTCAAAGCTTGTGTTATGGGTACTAGATAACTGATATATTTAATACATTATATACACAGATAGATATATTTATTATACATAGAAAACACCCAGACCAACGGAACAAATTTCTGCAGGTCGTACACAAATTTGTTCTGCGGCGGGAATCGAACCCGCAAACTCTTGCGTCGCAGGCGGACTCTCGCCCGCTGCGCCACTGAGGTCGTCATATAAAATAGATACATGATAACACCCAGACACAGAACAAACATCTACGTTCATCACACAAATGTTTATCCTGGGTGGGGATCGAACCCACAACCTACAGCGCAGAAGGCAGAGCTATTACCAACTGAGCTGTGAGGCCAGTCAAATATTGATGAATGTATAGTGAATGGTGAATAAATATTAGTTCTCAGAGTAGGTACCGGTGCTGGTGATCGGTGGCCACGAAGCACAACTTCAATCTTGTTGTTTCCCGCGACGTCGTCCGTATTTTTTAATATTTCTGAGACAAATAATGATACTAAAAAATCAGACACGAGATCCATACAGAAAAAACTCAAATCACAAAAAGATAATTTTTATTTTATTTTATTATTTTTTGGAAAACTTACAGCTAGATAAAACATAGAAATAAATAATTAAATTAACATGTACCTATTTAGTGCAAGTACATGTTTGCTGATGGCCAATTAAAAGTTTCCACTTATAGAAAAAGTATGTTAAAAAAAAGAAGAATAATAATGTAGACGACACAGAAGTAGGTACAAAAACAGAAAATAAATGTAAGTTTAGACCAAAGCACAAAAATATAAATTTAACTATGTGTATACATGCTAATCATCATTAAAGAACCTATCCCCTAATAATCGCTTCAGCGTATGTGTTGTGGTATTAAAAATATCAATGTCCACACCCGACTTCACCAAGGTATTGAGCGAGCTACTTGACCTGATCACAAAAGCATTTTGTCTGTAATTTGTCCGAACTGAGGGAATGTAAAGTGTGTTAGGTTTCCTTAGAGAGGCTGTGTTACAGCGTATGCCTATTAACGCTAACAGCTCCGGACAGTCCACTGTGCCATTCGCAATGCTCGTGAGATACGCTAAATCAGCCATTGCCCTTCGTTCAGATAGTGGGAGAAAATGAAATTAGAATGAAATAGAATGAAGAAAATGAAATTAGAACATAATAAATTAATAAGTTAGTGCACCTACGATAATACTGTAGATATGTACCTATACTTACTATGCTAGTTGCTCCCAGCATCTAATAACTATTTACCATGGATATATAACTCATCCAAAACATTAATATGAACATTAGATTTCGCTAACACACCTTGCACGCGAATAGCTTCGGCCGTCACGATGTTTATCTGTATACAAGATATTTTTGGAAGTTTGTGGTCGGATGGTACAACTTTTAAACTTACGCGATCTGCTGAATAAAACGCGATAATACCTGTGTAATACTAATAATAACGGATGGTACAAGTCATCAATGGTGGCCATAATCACTAGCCTTACCACAAGCTCATCGGGCAATCTTCTTCTTCTTCTTATCGACACTAGTTCTTTTGAACCGGTGTGGTGAAAGGATTAAATCCTAAAAAAGAGTCATCCCGTGACCACGACAGTGTGTAAACCTGTCGAATCGTCGGGAAAAATAGGTAAATATGCTAAAACTGACACTAAATAAAACTATCAAACAAAAAAAAATAGTTCAATTGTTCCAAAGTCGGTTGCCAAGTTCACACAGCTGTTACGACCAATCGTTTCGTGTATGGGCGTCATTTTTGATACGACCAAGCGTCACGATTTTCATCAGATCGATCGTACCGTAAATGGGTCCCTTTATTCTAAACTTGCTAACGCCCACGGCTTCAACCGCGTGTACTTTGAAAATCAAAAACGAAGCTATCCCACGGCAACCGTACATTTTTCCGGGATAAAAAGTAGCCTATGTGCTATTCCAGACTATACTCCATATCTGTGCCGAATTTCATCTATATCCGTTCAGCCGTTTCAGCGTGAAAGAGTAACAAACATACATCCATACATTCTTACAAACTTTCGCGTTTAGAATATTAGTAGGATATCTATCTAAGAGACCGCTCCTCGCGCCCGCTTCCGCCTATAACTTGTACGCGCTGCCCTAATTCGCTTTATAACTATCTTGAATTGAGATACAGAATTATGAGCATTTCAGATTTCAGTTTTCCGGCTGAAGTCGGTCGGTTTGTTGTTCTGTGCAGCTTGTGTTATTTTGTTACCTAATTATGGATAGAACTAGCCAGATCTATAACGGTAATTTTAATCTACATTTATCTATCTATATTATAGTTAAAGAGGGTAGTCAGAGGCACGTCCGAACATGACATTTGGTACATGCCCACATTTTGCACATTAGTTAGTATTCCGTACGTGACAGGTTGCAAGCCCATCGCCGCTTATAAGAATACTAACTTATGACACATACCTTTGAATTTTTGGTTCTAGGGTATGCCGGTTTCCTCACGATGTTTTCCTTCACCGTTTAAGAGCACTGGCATTGCGATTTTTCAGCAATTTTTCGAATGGAAAAACTCATTGGTGCACGACCAGGTTTGAACCCACGACCTACGGATTGTGAGGCAGGGGTGCTACCACTACACCACCAGCGCTCTTAAATAGCGTATATATATTTAAAGATAGGTAACTATCTTTAAATATATATAACTCAAAGGTGACTGACTGACTAACGGCCGATTTCTATATTCTATCTATCTACGGTTTTTAGATTTTGGATAGGTATTTGACATAAATCCTATAAAAGTAATGTCAAATACCTATCTAAAATCCAAAAACCGCAGATAGATAGAATATAAAAATCGGCCGATAGTGATCTATCAACGCACAGCCCAAACCACTGGACGGATCGTGCTGAAATTTGGCATGCAGGTAGATGTTATGACGTAGGCATCCGCTAAGAAAGGATTTTGATTAATTCTACCCCCAAGGGGATAAAATAGGGGATGAAAGTTTGTATGAAAAGTCGCGATAATCGACATTCACGCGGGCGAAGCTGCGGGCATCAGCTCGTATATCAATACATACCTAATATATCCTATCCTACTAATATTATAAATGCGAAAGTTTGTAAGAATATATGGTTGTGTGGATGTATGGATGTCTGTTTGTTAATCTTTCACGCTGAAACGGCTAAACGGACCGGAACGATGAAGGAAAACATTGTGAGGAAACCGGCATACCCTAAAAGTTAAAACCAAAAACTCAAAGGTGTGTGTAGTTTGTTTGTTGTGTAGTAGTGTGATTAGTATTCTTATAAGCGGCGATGGGCTTGCAACCTGTCACGTACGGAATACTAACTACTGTGCAAAATGTGTGTGCTAAATATCATGTTTGGACGTGCCTCCGACTCTCTTTAGATATCCTCAAAGATCTAAGTAACTAGAGATCTGAGAAGATATCTACCGAGTCTGGGGATGACATTATTATTAGTGATGCAACGGAAGTGTCTTAGCGGAAGCAGAAACAGAAGCAGATGTCAAAAGTAAATTTTAACGGAAGCGGAAACGGAAACGGATGCGGAAACGGAAGTGTAAATAATATGAAAAAAAACTAAAGAAATTTTAAATTTGTCTGTTTATTATAGTAGGTAGGTACCGTTAATCCAATCTGCATGAAACTTGGAAGGTCTAGAGATTCTACTATGTAGATTTGCTATGTAGATTTGTAGATTTGCTGGAGAGCATATGAGCTTAATCGGTGTTAAGGTACCTACAGGGTTCTAAAACGTAAAAAACTTTTTGCCCAGCAGTGGGACACTAATGGCTGATATATAATATTGAGTGTGTTATCAAATAAAAGATCTTTACTTGATCATTCCAAAATGGTTTCAATTTTTTTTCTAGGATGTACAGTTTATGAAATATAACGTAAAAAGTGAATTTCACGATTTAAATTTTTGTAAATTAAGAAAACCGCTAACATCTTATAGCACGGATATAAGTACCTACCTATCTAGGTAGGATAATCAAATAATATTCTTTTTTTGTTTAGGACTTATGTAGGTACATAAAGAGTGTCCAAAAACATCAGGACTTGAATACAAATGAGGATTGTGGCATCGCGCGTGAAATATCTCGGTTCTAGGCGAACTAATAGTTAATATTCATAGTTAAGTTGCGGTAGGTAAGTAATATTATATGAAAAGCAGTTTGGCTGCTTTTGCCTAACAATTTTTTCGGTGTTCGTCGCATATTCTAAGACCAGCTCCTACTAAAACAAACAACAGCAGAAAATCTTACTCGCTTACACTCACACACATCGCGGCGCGACGTTAACTAAAACGTACGTAGGTAAACAAAAAAAGTTGCGACAAGTAACGAAAGTCCGCGCGAGGCTTCACCGTCAAACGCGCGCCTCGCCGCCCGTGCTCCAGCGCTGTCAACCGCCCCGCCATCGTTAACTTCCGTTGCTATTTCCGTTAAAAAAGTTGCGGAAGCAGAAGCAGAAACGGATGTCAAAAAGCATGCGGAACTTTCGCAGTTGCGGAAACGGAAACAGATATCTGTTGCATCACTAATTATTATTAGCATTAAACGGGTATTTATCGCGTTTTATTTACCTATTTTTCCCGACGTTTACGACAGGTTTACACACTGTCGTGGTCACGGGATGACAAAATTGGTAAGTAAAACGCGATAAATACCCGTTTAATACTAATTATAATGTGTTCAGATTGCGTAAGTTTAAAAATATATACAGTTCATCCAACGGATCTAGGCATTCGTGAAGTTAGCCACAGGTGCGAGTTTGCGCATGTACAGTCCCACCCTCTCCATACCTCCAATTGCTCCCGAAAAACGATACTGCGCAGCTCTTGCGGCTAACTTCACGAACTCGTTCGGCCAACTGTACTTACTGGGGATTACAGTTGTGATCTAGTTTTTTTTACTAAACTAACATTAATTTCTTGACAGAACCCCTTGTGTTCGAGCCCATCACAGTGGAGTCCCTGCGCCAAGAGAAGGGCTTCCTCAAGACTGGGAGGAAGCAGCAGAAGGAGTTGGAGACGATGCGCAAGCGTCACTCCAAGGAGAAGGTGGCCATGCAGAAGTCGCAGTGCTCGGCTTTGGAGAAGATGATCAAGGGGAAGAAGTAGGTTCTATGCTACTTCTTTTTTATGGCATCTGTCTTAGAGAACGATTTTGCTAGTGTCAAGTGTATTTTTATGTAAGTTTTGTCAACGTCACAGAGTCATAGTCAAATTCAAGTCAAGAAACCAAAACTGTAGTGATTATATTCTCTTTGACTCATCATCATCATCATCTTCCTGCCCTTATCCCACTAGGTGGGGTCGGCACAACAGGTTCTCTTCCTCCACTCTCCCCTATCATCCGTCTCTCTAGTCACTCCTTTCTTACACATATCGTCTTTCACACAGTCCATCCATCTTTTCTTGGGTCTACCTCTACTCTCTTTGACTGTGAGCGCGAAAAAAAAAACTGCTGTTTCATACAAAAGTTCAATAGCTACTTGGCTAAAATTTATGAAACAGCTTGGTTTCTTAGAAAAAGTTGTTTATATTGATGGGTACTTTAACCCCCTGAAGTTTTCGGAAGTAGTCTGGTAACACCCTAAGATAAATGATTGCTTCAGGCGTGACTTTGCGGAAATCCATTACAAATGCTGAAAAGGACGGAAATACATTTAGTACTTTCCCGCTAATCTGTTATCTAATGAGCTTAACAAACTCAAATAGAATTATGACTCGTGTTTCGCTTCTCCACGAAGCATCCTCAGGACCATTGACTCGCTCTGCGCTGGTGTTGCTCCACCGAGCGCCGAAAGATTAGTGTATTTATAATATAAAGTACAGTACAGTACTTATAAGAGAAGTACTAGGTACCACTAAGTAGTAGTACTTCTCTTTCGGCGCTCGGTGGAGCAACACCAGTGCGGAGCGAGTCAACGGTCCTGAGGATGCTTCGTGGAGAAGCGAAACACGTGTCGAGTTTGTATTTGAGTTTGTTAAGCTCATTAGATAACAGTTTAGCGGGAAAGTACTAGATCTTCCGTCCTTTTCGGTATCGGTAACACCCTGGATGTTGCGT
Source organism: Cosmorhoe ocellata (assembly GCA_963675405.1). Classification (NCBI taxonomy): domain Eukaryota; kingdom Metazoa; phylum Arthropoda; class Insecta; order Lepidoptera; family Geometridae; genus Cosmorhoe; species Cosmorhoe ocellata. The sequence continues at coordinate 9,807,365 of OY776258.1, read as the reverse complement.
CCCTGTCAGCAAGGAGCAGCTCGGCGGCGACGCGGCCTTCCGGCAGCTGGTGCAGGAGCAGGCGCGCGCGTGGAGCGAGCTGGTGGGGCGGCAGCGCGCGGAGGCGTGGGCCGGCGCGCGCTCGCGCCTGCACGAGCAGCGCGACCTGCTGCGCAAGATGATGGAGGCCACGCAGCTCGCGCAGCTCAAGCAGCTCGAGGCCAAGCACGAGAGGTACCCGCTCCTAAATTCATCATCATCATCAGCTCAAGCAGCTCGAGGCCAAGCACGAGAGGTACCCGCACCGCGTATTAACTGGCTTCACAGCTCAGTTGGTAGTAGCTCTGCCTTCTGCGCTGTAGGTTGTGGGTTCGATCCCCACATTGGACTAACATAAGTGTGATGAATGCAGATGTTTCTGGGTGATTTATTATGACAAAATCAAAACATCTTTATTCAATAACATCACAAGGATCATTTTGAATCGTCTTACATAGGTACAGGTAAGTCTAGGTGGAAATTCCAGTCTGACAAGAAACTCGCTGTAAACAACTATTTCCACAACTTATTTAAAGAGTATAGTCAAACTACTGTAAAATACTGTTTTATACCTGAGTGTAAACGTGGGGTTAGGATTTTTTGGATCCTAACCTAGACCTAACTTAACCTAAGGTGAAGAAAAACATCGTGAAGTAATTCGGCATACCATAGAACATAAAAGTATAAGAGGATAAGACGAGGATAAGAAGATTTGTGGTCATGATCATCAAAGTTGTATTACTCTTTAGGGAGCTGAAAGAAATGAACGCGCGTCAGACTAAGATCTCCTTGGAGACGAGCAAGGAGGTGGCCAATGATAAGACCTTGAAGACCAAGCAGGAGAAGGACCGCCGGCTTCGGGAGAAGAAGCAGAACAACACCAAGAAATTCATGGACGAGCGTAAGGTAAAGATACCATGTCCAAGGACCTTACCACAAGCTCAGATTATACAATACAATACAATACAATACAATACAATATATCTTTATTGTAAAACATAAAACAAACAATAACAAAGAAAAAAAAAATAAGTATAGGCACAGAAAAAAAAAATATGAATTACAATGGGCGGCCTTATCGCTAAAAGCGATCTCTTCCAGGCAACCTTTGGATGGTGTATGGTTCGATAGCTTTTAAAGTTTGGATTTTTACAAATCGTAATGGCGTGATATACTTTGAAGACTCACCGTAGCAATTCCACAGCCAGAGCAGGTCCCGGGACGTAATAACACTGCTAAAGACTCACAGGCACTAGTATTATCGAATTTAGGTAGTTTGCACAACATTAGACAGAGTTTTGTATTTATTTTCAATAAAAAGTTCGAGAGCTGCGCGCGTTATTTTCTCGAAGTTGCAGGACAGTGGCGCTTACGCCGGATTGACGGCAGCGCCCGGAAACTCCCGACCGTGTATTTATTGGTCGGGCGGTAGGCAAGCTCATTTTGGCGGGAATGTAGCGGTCTTCAAATCAGCCATTCAAATATAAACCCAACATTTCCCCCCACTGAAATCCGCTTCGGATTTCCCAGTTACAATACCAGGACAAGTGGAACTTGAAATAGTTATTTATAAATATACTTTGAGATCTGAAAGTGTATAGTGTAGTTGAAAATTTTGAGTAGTGGACTGTATAATAATTGAATATATAGTGTAGTGTACATAGTGGACTGTATAAGTTAAAATAAAATACTAAGATATAATAAAGAAGTTCTATGCATATAATATTTGCATAAAACTGTTGAATTTATTGCTTTATTAAACTATTCTGAGTCCTTATCCAACGGAAGAGGACTTACTTTAGAGACCGGACGAGTAAACTCGTGATTATTAGAATTTCGAACGCTAATTACTCGTACGATGCCATCCGGGCCACTGTGCAATTTGGAAACGCGGCCTAGGGGCCATTTTAACGTGGGTGCGTCTGAATTTATGAGCACAAGATCACCGATATTGAGGTTACGACAGTTGGTAAACCACTTTTGACGTTGTTGTAAAGTGTGCAAGTAATCTTGCTTCCACAGTTTCCAAAATTGTTGTGACATTTGTTGGACGTACTGCCAACGGTTTAATCTAGAAGTGGACAAATCTGTTAAATCGTACTCTGGTACTGACAAGAGTTCCCTACCTATGAGGAAGTGAGAAGGAGTCAGAACTTCAAACTCGTTAGGATCGCTGGATAAAGCACAGAGGGGCCTTGAATTGAGCACAGCTTCAGCTCGCGAAAAGAGCGTAGAAAGTTCCTCAAACGATAAGACTCTAGAACCTGCTGTACGTTTCAGGTGCGCCTTAGCAGACTTGATTACGGACTCATAAATACCACCGAAATTACTTCCAGTCGGCGGATTGTGCCTCCATTTTACTCCACGAAAAACAAATCCGTTAGACAGATTGTCTGAATTTGTATTGAGAAAGTCTGTTATTTCCTTCAGCTGTTTGCCAGCTGAGACAAAATTAGTACCATTATCAGATATAATGGAGTGGCATAAACCCCTTCTTGCCGTGAAACGGTCGAAACATGCGAGAAAACACTCTGTGCTGAGAGCAGACAAGACTTCTAAGTGTACCGCTCGTGTGGCACAACACACAAAGACGCACAAATAAGATTTGGATACGTGAGCGTTTCTACGAGTTGACTCTTTGGTAGAAAAAGGTCCTCCTATATCTACTCCAACGGTGTGGAAAGCATGGACATCTTGCGAGCCAAATTTAGGCAGATCGCCCATTAGGGGTTGTCGATTTGTGGGAGACGCCCTGAAGCAAGATATACATTTGATTGTACGTGATCGAATGGCGCTACGCGCTGATATTATCCAATATTTTTGGATGATTAAACTTTGAAGGGTACGTGGACCCACGTGCAAATAAATTTTGTGAAAATGATCAATCAAGATGTTAGTGAAGTTAGACTTTTTTGGGAGCAGTAGCGGATGTCTTTTGTCATAGGTTAAATCCGATTGGGAAAGTCGACCCCCCACCCTGAGGAAATAGTGCGAATCTATGAAAGGGTTGAGCTTTCTCAAGGATTGACTGCAATTACCGTCCTTAGTTAAGCTCGCAATATCACTTGAGAAGTGATGCCGCTGAACTGATTTTACTAAAATATCATGAGCCTTTCTGATATCAGTGACAGAGAGCAAACTACGATTACGAACAGCCGATCTGCAATGACGAATGAACTGATAGCATCGAGCTACAACGTTGAGTAACTTGGCGAAACTTGAATATTTTTCGGTGAGACTATAGAGTGGCTCAGCCGAGTCGATCTCGGTACAAACGAGGACAGTCTTAGGACACTTGAGTTCTGGAGGCGTGCAATCGCGAAATTCATTCATGGTCTTTATCGGCCACTGTGACTGGTCTAGGTTGAGCCAGTCAGGCCCGTTGAGCCATTCATGAGTCGCTAGTAGTGCGGATGGCAACGCGCCACGAGAGCATACATCAGCTGGATTAGACACTCCACTAACGTGATACCAGCATCTGTTGGACACACTTTCATTGATCTTGGACACTCGTGTGGACACAAATGTCTTAAGCGTGTGGCTCGGCGTATTGAGCCATGCTAGAACGACGGAAGAATCAGTGAACAACAAAGTCTCGTTGACCTCAAGTCGATTATGCAGAATTGATTGGACATATTTCACAAGTTTTGATAGCAAATGTGCAGCCATGAGTTCCAGTCGAGGAATGGTGACAGTCTTTAATGGTGCTACTTTTGATTTAGCAATGACTAGACTGACCTTAGTCTCACCATCCGCGTTCTTTGACCTAAGGTAAACAACCGCGGCGTAACCAAGAGTGGAGGCGTCACAGAAACCTAATATCTGACAATAGGTATGGCGTACTACCTTGACATGCCGATCGTGTTTTATATTTGACAACAACGGAAGTTCATTGACATATGTCTGCCATTGAGATTCAAGATCTGACGGTAAACGTTGGTCCCAGTCAAGTTGACGAGCCCAAAGTTCTTGCATGAAACACTTGGCATAAAAAACACACGGAGCTACAAAACCCAATGGATCAAACTGTCTACCTATCTGGGACAAGACCGTTCGTTTTGAAACTACTGGGTTGTGCGGTGTGGTAGCAAAAGAAAATGCATCAAAGTTTGGCAACCACTGGAGACCAAGCACCTTGATGGACAAATTTGTTTCATCGTCAAATGCAACCGGTGTTTCGCGATGAGTCTCATCCAAATGCTCGATCACTTGTGGGCAGTTGCTTGACCACTTGCGGAGAATGAAGCCACCAGCCTTCAGCAACTCTATGAGCTCCTTTTGAAGTTCGAGCGCTTCGTCTACAGTAGAAACGGACCACAAAAGATCATCCATAAAGAATGCCGTTTTCAAAATAGGAGCGGCTTTTGGAAATTTGTCCGCTTCGTCGTTCGCTAAAGTGTGCAGCACCTTAATGGCCAAATATGGGCAACTAGCAACGCCGTACGTCAAAGTGTTCAGAGCGTATTTTTGGATTGGTTCATCCGAAGAGTAGCGCCATAGAATATGTTGGAAAGGTCGTTGATCCTGTTCCAAGAGTATCATTCTGAACATTTTGCAAACATCTGCAGAAAGGCATATTTCATGCAGACGAAAGTTGATTAATAGTTTATTAATATCAGCTTGAAGTTTAGGACCCGGTAGTACTAGTGAATTGAGCGACATATTATTCGACGTTTTCCCAGAGGCATCAAATACTACCCTATGAGACGTTGTGGTACTTGATGGTTTGACAATGCAGAAATGCGGGATGATATATTTCGAATCCACGTTCTGGACATCACCAAGACAAGTCATATGACCGAGGTTCTCATATTCACGCATAAACTTATGATATTCAGTTTTTAACTCGGGCTCCCGTTCTAGCTTTGACTCTAAGTTGAGAAGTCGACGAGTTGCCATTTGACTCGAGTCGCCGAGTTCAACGGAGGGTCGACATGGATATTTAACTACATACCTACCCGTGTCATCACGTCGATGATCCTTTGCAAACAAACACTCCGCTAGCTCTTCGTCAGGGCTGAAGCGGAGTACCTCAGACGGTACGTTTTCGACCTCCCAGAAAGAGTGCATTATTTGATCAAGACTCATGGAAAAACCACAAAAAGTACTATCCCTACCAGCGTCAGCAAAGAGTGAGACATCGGCGTGTTGAGATAAACCGAGTTCGGTTTGACCTAGAATGACGTACCCAAATATCGAACTCATCGCAACAGGTAAGCCACGTTCGCGCGGAAGGATTTTTTCACCGTCGTAGATATACGGGAAAAGATCACCTGCTATCAGTAGGTCGATTGGCGCGGGCGTATAGTAGGCCGGGTCGGCCAACACCAGATGTTGGAACTGGACAATAGTCCTATCACATAGAGGCATTGTAGGTAGGTTACCTGCAATGTTGGATACAATTACCGCATCGGTAGATAAAACCGGACTAACACAGTGTCGCGGCTTAATATTACACGTAGTTAAGCCGAACTCCCGCACTGGATTACCACCTAGACCGATGGGCTCAAAGTTACATTTACGTCGCGACAGCCCTAGACGTTTAGCACAATCTTGAGTAATATAGCTCGACATAGCGCCGCTATCAATTATAGCACGTACGGTTTGGTACTGGCCCCAACAATCTGCGACGTGAATAACCGCGGTACCGAGCAACACTGTCAAATTAGCTGAGCACGTCAATGCCACGGCGGCACTAGAACTCGAATTCGGTACAGAGTCTAAATGCAATGTATGATGATGCTTCTTTTTGCAGATCGTACAAAGTCCCTTGGACGTACAGTCGGCGACAGAATGGTTCCGTAAACAATTTTCGCACAGATTTAATTGTTTGATTTTGTCGCGACGCTGTGCCGGGGTCAGATCGGTGTAGTCACTGCATCGATAAATAGAATGAGCTTTTTTACAATACAAACACTCCATGGATTTATTAGATTTTACAGGAGGGTCCGCATTGACAACAGCAGACGACAGGGTTGGTCGCTGCGAGTTTGAATTATTTGATTTTGAACCAGTGGTAGGCTGGTTGACCTTTGACTGACCTCGAGTGTTCGGTACACTTTTCGTAGCAGTGGAGTTTGTCGTACACTCTGACATCTCGAGAACGCGCACATGTCTTTCGATAAAAGTTATCAGTTCGTCATAATTAGGTAGCTCATCTTGCCCCAACTCACGCTCTAACTCGCGCCTAGTGACCGGGTCAAGGTTACGCAATGCAACATAGAACAATAAAAATCCCGACAAATCTTTGATACCAAGCAGCTGGAGCGCTTTAATGTTTTCTTGAAATGTCTGTAAGAATTCATTAAGTCCAGAGATAGACTCGTTTGCCAAAGGTTTAAAGTTAAACAGTTTGTCGAGATAGGTAGTCGCTAATGCGCGCTTATTTTCATATCGTTTCACCAAAGCGCTCCAAACTATCTGATAGTTATCCGATGTAACCGGCATAGACTTTACAATGACCAGAGCGGACCCGCTAACCGCCGATAACAAATAGTAAAACTTCTCGATATTCGCTATTTGTTTGTTATTGTGAATCAGGCTAGAAAACGTATCACGAAAGGTAGGCCAGTTTTCAAGTTTACTGTCAAAGGGAAACAGTTCCAGTTTAGGTAATCTTGGTTTAACACAGTTGCCGTCCGACTTTGTGTCCGTTCTATTTTGTTTCGTGTCTATGTTCAGATTGTTTGAAACATTGCGAATATAATAATAAATTTGGTCAAAACTCTCAATCTCTTTGTATGAAGGTACATACTCAGGATAAAACTTCCTTTTTAATAGTGTGATATTAAGTATACTTTGTTCGAACTTGTCACGCCAACCTTGCAATTCACTCAAACGGACATTGAATTCGCCTAGCAACTCGGGTTTGTCATGAACACCTAGAGAAACTTGGTACAAAGTTTGCAATCTCATAAAACACATCTCTTTTGTGGCAATATGTGGTTGTACCAACTTATCGTACTCCTCAATTTGCTCAGAGTCAAGTTTAGGAGGCATATTGTCACACGGTAAATAACAATATTACGCACCGCACACGGCAAATTTCAATGGCGGCCGGACCGCGTCGGCGTAATTTTACGTAAAGGAATAATGAAATTGAGAATTCGAATTGTTGAGTTATGACTTAAAATAAACGTTGGATTAGGACATAGAACATATAAAAATGATTTTAGAAAAGGTTTGAGACTTGTAACTTGTGTAACTACCGAGATATTAGCAAGTTTGTGAGTGAAAATTATGATACGTACCTACCGGTGTGTGAACCTACCGGCTAGCAAAATAGACGAAATACAATAAGAATTATACCAATAAATACTTGTAAATAGCTAGATTTAGTTGTATTGATATCGTAACTGGATAATCCTGGCTCGGAATGACCAAAATGTATGGTTCGATAGCTTTTAAAGTTTGGATTTTTACAAATCGTAATGGCGTGATATTCTTTGAAGACTCACCGTAGCAATTCCACAGCCAGAGCAGGTCCCGGGACGTAATAACACTGCTAAAGACTCACAGGCACTAGTATTATCGAATTTAGGTAGTTTGCACAACATTAGACAGAGTTTTGTATTTATTTTCAATAAAAAGTTCGAGAGCTGCGCGCGTTATTTTCTCGAAGTTGCAGGACAGTGGCGCTTACGCCGGATTGACGGCAGCGCCCGGAAACTCCCGACCGTGTATTTATTGGTCGGGCGGTAGGCAAGCTCATTTTGGCGGGAATGTAGCGGTCTTCAAATCAGCCATTCAAATATAAACCCAACAGATGGACAGGACATATTTGAAAGATAAGGACAGTAGAATTTAATAAGTTATTCGAAGAATATGCATTGAACCACCTACCAATCTGATAAACTACTAATCTGAATATAAGTACATACCTACTTACAATAAATATTAATAAACATACAAAATATTACATAAATACACCTACATTAAAATACATATTATACCTACATAAATAAAATAAGTAAAAACGGAAACAGTAAACAAGAAATTATTATGATGTTCACAGTAGAAGTTAAAAATTCTCATGTTGACAATGAAAGGTAATGTTGTTTAACTAAATTTTTAAAAATAGGCAAGGATTTCGCACGACGAATTGTTACAGGCAGAGCATTCCATAGTTTAACAGCTTGAACTGTAAATGAGTTATCATAAAACCTCGACTTGTGAATAGGAGTAAATAATTGAAGGGTTTCAGAAGAGCGCAACGTATGAGGATAGGAATTAGAAAGGTTATAAGGTTATAAGGATATTAAGGATTATATTCGTGATTACAAGCAGTGAACGCAAAAAAACATGAAAGCAGTTTATATTTTTAAACTTACGCGATCTTAACACATTCTTATTAGTATTAAACGGGTATCGCGTTTAATTTACCTATTTTCCCGACGTTTCAACAGGTTTACAGACTGTCGTAGTCTAACTCAATCAAGTCAATATTGAAGCAGTACTTCAAGGAAAATATCCGCGAAACTTTTTTTTTGCAGTCATTTTCTAGCTCAAGAGCTTCCATGTATTTTCCGTTCACTGATTACAAGAGTGACATAGGCTATACCAAATGTCAAAAAATGCAATATGGCGGCTGTAAGAAGTTATTTTCAATTACATTCAGTCGAATTTTTAATTTTTTTTGCAATAAATACTAGTTTCAATGTGTAAAAAAATACAGTTATAGAATATTTTGTCAATAAGCTTAGTAATGACCCCATGAAACCCGGGAATCAACCCCGCGACTTACTTTCGAGGCGATCTGACCACTACGCCATTGACTCCTTTTATCTAATGCATGGTGTCATCCTCAGACTCAAACCATCAAGCAGAACCGCGAGAAGGAAAAACTAAAGGTGTCACACGACAAACAGATGGAAGAACTCTCTAAGGATATCGACAACGTATGTACTTTTTAACCAGTGTGCCGAAAGGACTTAAGTGCGCCTCAGAGTCACCTTTCATGTGCCTTTCATGCACTTTAAATAAAAAACTTGAGAGGTGTCAAGGTACACCCGGATGGAACGATGTTCCTTTCCTTGCTTTCTGAGAGAGAGAGACAGACAGAGAAACACGCGCACGCCGCACGGCTTACAACTATAGCAAAAAGTGTCGTTACAACTTTTCGTGAGATTTTTTTCCGTCTAGCCCTCTTTCACAACGCGTGATAAAGAACTTCGTTCCAATAAAATTAAAACCGGCCAAGTGCAAGTCAGACTCGCGCGCGAAGGGTTCCGTACTTCTATTACTATTATAAAAAGTTTGTAAGAATGTGTAGCTGTATGAATGTATGTTTGTTAATCATTCACGCAATAACTAATGAATGGATTTTGTTAAAATTTGGTACAGATATAGATTACAGTCTGGAATAGCACATAGGCTACTTTTTATCCCGGAAAATTGCACAGTTCCCATGGGATAGATTTGTTTTTGTTTTTCATTGTACCACGCGGGCGAAGCCGTGGGCGGAAGCTAGTAATAAATAAATAAGTATAATATTATTTCCAGCTGATCGAGATGTACAAAATGGAGGAATCCGAGTTCGATATGACAAGTAAAACGGAGTTTTTTGCATGAAAATACCCGGACATTGCTCCCCTGTTCGAGCAATTGACTTCAAAAGTGAGTGTAGTGGAAAGTGATCTCGTAACGTAGTACTAATTAGTGACTAGTGAACAGCCAAAGGTGAGCAAACTATTCACTTCTAGCTAAGTTATTTTATTTAAACTTGTATATTTAAAGGTTATCGGTCTGTCTCATAAAAACTTAGAGTAGACTTCAAGTCTTGTTAAAGTCAGGAAGCAATTTTAGTTGTTTCATAAACGTACTTTAGCGCTAAAGTGTACTTTATCTTTACTCTATCTTGACATACTTTACATACTTTAACGACTTAAAGTACGCTTTTACTAAACAACACTTGGAGTCAACTTTAAGCATTTTTTATGAGACAGACCGTATGTGTTTATACCAGTGATGGGCAAACTACGGCCCGCGAACCGTTTTAATGCCCGCCTTCCACTAAAAGAGGGTAATGAGCGGAAACTGAGCTAATAATCTGAGCGGACCGGTGTAAAAATAGTTGTCCACTTCCACTAAGAGTTTCAGATTTTGCCTTCCACTGCCAGAGGGCTTTGCTAACTAACTCTTTGTAATCTTTTGATCCGCTCCGTCCGCTCATTCACAGTGGAAGCACTTCTATGAAAAAAGCCGTTGCGAGTTAAACGGAGTCCGTACGGAGTTCGCTCCGCTCGCAGTGGAAGGCGAGCATAATGCGGCCCGCCGTGCCAGCATTCGTACTCAGTCAGCGCTTACAAAATTGAACTCAGATTTGATGAAATCAGATTATTCATAACAAAATATCTACTGAAGGAATGGTTGTCTAACTCTTAGTGTCTAAGCACATGAAATTCACAGTTCAAAAAATCAAAATCAAAATCATGTTTATTCATTTCAATCACAGGAATCATTTTAAATCGTCCTACATACTAGGTGAGTCTAGGTGCCAATTCCAGTCCTATCCCCAGTCCGAGAAGAACTGACAAGAAACTCGCTGGGCCCTAGCGCTTTTTTTGTATTATCCTTGTTAACATTGTAAGGGGTACCTAGCAGAGTTGGAGCTGATTCGTCCCAAGTTTTTTTGTCATATTAGTTATCATGAGAGTCCAGTTTACCATCTTTGGCTGACTTTGTTTATAACAAGGGTATTCTACAAGTTATTCAGGGACTTCAAAACGGAATGGCGTCATAAGAGAGAAAAGGGGAATCAAGGCAAGTTAGATCCTAATCAGACTGTGTTAAGGTGCGTACAGGTGCGTACGGATAGCGCGTACACTGGTACGCGTAGTCAGTTTACGCGTGTCCGGTAGGTCTACCATGAGTTTTCACAATCTACACTCGCTAGCGACTGCAGTTAAAAAAATGTATGAAAACTTGCCTACAGCGCCTCTAGCGGATAGTTGGGTACTAAAACCTCACGTAGCTAACTATCCTACGTCACAGCGTACTACAGCGACTGTAGTTTGCGCTCATTCATTTGCTTAGAATTCGGTACCATGAGTAACAATTTTGACAAATATCATAGTAACGTACTATTACTACTGTAGTAACGTCAGCCGATCTAAATGTCACAACTCATGGTAGACGTACTTAACGCCATGTCCATACGTGTAGTACGCGTACACTCTTGGGGAACGCGTACCACGCTTGCCGCCGTCGGTCGGTTTTTAGTCGCGCGTCAAAGAGGACGCACACGACCGTGTACACTATATATGAACGACAAAATGAATAAGCACTTATTACACTACACGGTATTCAGGGCCCGGTAGTAAGGGAGCCTAACTCCTAGCCTCTACGCCTTACGCCCTGACTCTTATTACACCACTCTCATTTAGGGTAAGGGTCCCTGAATTCAGGGTAGTGTAATAAGTGCTATGGCCACGCGTGTTCTTCGAGTTTCATGGCGAATGACTGGGGCTCGCGGAGCGCTTTGGATCGATTGAGCTCGCGTACAGGTCCGTACAGGAGCTGTACGCGTATCCAATGTACGCGTGGACAGTGTTTCCCAACTACGCGTAACACAACGCGCTATCCGTACGCAGCTTTAGGGGTCAATGTTGGGTGCAATGTCATTGACCCCGGATTAATAACGGACCTTGTATAACGTGTTATGAAATACCCTATCATCTTATTACTAGTTCTCTTGCCAAAACTCAAAAAAAATATACAAACAACCTCATCTGAAAAGTGAAAGAGCCTAGTAAATTGAGATGTCTTAATATTATTAGATGAATATCATATTTTAATACTCACTGTGTGTATGATAAATTGTGTCATACGCTAGTGAATATTATAATTATATTGGTGTTAATTCTGTTGTTTAAAAAATCTTAAATGCGATCTTAGATCATTCATCTTAAGAATTTAAATTAGCGTAAAATTCTTAAAAAAGCTAAATCATAGAAATTATTTTCCGATATTTTATTTAGCACCAATTTACATACCCACGTAATTTTTTTTAAGTTTAAACTTTCATTTAAAATGTTTACGCTAATTTATTCTTTAATGAAACGAAATAAGATCGTTTTATTTTAGTTACTCCTACAACAGAATTACCACCAATATATAATTTGATTAAGGTTTTATTAAAACTAATTAACTTAATCAATAGATAAGTACATAATTTGGGCTACATAAATTAACCGAACACTTAAGATTAATATTTAGATACACTTATTAAACAATAAGTGGTTTTTCCTTGATAGATAGGTACTTTTTTAATTATTTCTTCAGTAACTTTTACTCTACTGAAATAAAAAGTGTCTTTCTGAATTATATTTAATGTTTAAGTATGTTGTAAGTCCCTACGGGTTTATAAGGATAGAAAATATTTCAATAGTTATATTTGGATGTTAGTTTAAAGTTGTACATTATAAGGTACTAATTTAAAATGTACCAAAAAGTTAAATCGTTTAAAAGTAGGTACATTAACTTATTCAAATAATGGTATGGGCCAAATACTAGAATAACTTAAATTAATAAAAAATATCTAATTATAGGTAATCATATGCCAAAATATTGATCATCTTTATAATTTACAACTGTGCAAACGTGGGTGTGTGCCAATTATGTTTGGATAAGCCTCTGATTACCTCTTTAGGTATCCTCTAAGATCTATCTAATTAGAGAATTATGAAGATGTCTACCTGGTATCATCTTCCTGTCCTTTTCCCACGTTATGTGGTCGGCACAACATGTGATCTTCCATTTCCCTCTATCATTCGTCATCTCAGTACTCACCCCTTTCTTACCCATGTCTACCTTATTATTAGTATAAGACGGGTATTTATCGCGTTCAAAGTACCTTAAAAGATAAATACCCGTCTAATACTAATAATAATGTGTGCAGATCGCGTAAGTTTAAAAGTACATGTCTACCTGGCAATTACAATGATGATGTTTGTTTAAAATTTACAAAATTTCTAAGCATTTAAGTAATAATTTTCGTTTACATGTGTAATATTTTTAATGATACATTCTTTCTTACATTACCGATAATTAAGTTGGGTTATTATTTTTTACCCAAGGATTTAAATCGAAGATATGCCCGGACGCCAAATACTGTGAGGGTGTTTTTACTTGTGTGTGTTAACAAAATGCCGATGCAAGCACACTAATGATTAGTAAAAAATGAACCAAACAGTTATTTCACCATTTATTGTGCAATTATATTGCAGGATCTTTCGTAAAAAATATAATTATTCCTTTTGTACCCTGAAATTGAAAATATTTGGGGTGCCAAATGAGCGAGCTATCTTATTTCGTGTGGCAACAAAACGACGCGGTCTCAGTACCGTACGGGCATATCTCCTACCTCTCTACATGATGTTAGATAATTATTATGTTTATCTAGTTAAGATATTTTTTATCAAATAAAGGGCGTTTTAGAAAAAGGCTGGTCAAGAGTACCCGAAACCGACGCGCATGTATGAAGAATGTAATGAGAGTGAATGAAGCAAAAGAGGTTAGTCAGGATCGTAGCCAATGGAGATCCGTGGTCTCTGCCTACCCCGTCGGGAAACATGATTTTATGTATGTAAGTATGTCGTTTAGTTTAATGGTTACAAGACAATTCTGATTTCACAGCACGTAAAAAGTACAATTAATATTTAATTCTAGTAAATACCTAGGTACTTAGATCAAAATTATTACATGCTAATATTGTAAATGTCAATTTGTAGTCAAATTCAAATTCAGTTTATTAAACTCAAAATAACATAAAATTTAATAATTATGTGTGCGTTATACTCGTAGAGGAACAGATAAGATAATAACAGAGGGACAGAACAGTCAAGCACGGCGTGTCTTATTTCATAGTATTTTTAGTATTTTATTTTATTTTTTATGAGCAAATTTGGTATTCAGATACTTGTACTGATTTTTAATTACATAATATGTACGTACAGATATTATGACATCCAAAAATTAAACTCAAGCTTATAATCTTTACGATATCCAGCACATTAAATTTATTAGAAATTTAAAGTTTTCATAATCACTTGCATCATTCCGCGTTATTTTATTTATAGTGTTTATTTATTTTATAAATAGACTAATTAACTTATTTAATTTATGCATATTAAATAATAATTTCGTATAAAACTTATTTTAATAGGATAATAATCTCTATTATACTTATTTTTTTTAATCTCATCACTTAAATGGTTAATTGAATGTAGCCCTATAAGGAAACTAATATTACTGTTTAATTATATAATTATAAAAAAGTACTTACATAAGTCAGTACAGTATGTAGGCAAGTTGGTTACACTAATTATTTTTAAATAAATTTATAAAAGTATAGATATAATATACATATACCTACATAAAATGTAATAAATAACTTACATACCTACATTAGAAAAGTTAAGACATCATTATTATAAATTATGTAATTCAAATTTTATAATAAGTTTCAATTCTAGTCGATTTAATTAAAATTATTTATTTATAATGTCATTTTATTCAGTATTAAGAGGGGCATTCATTAGAAAATAAGATACTTGAATAAGTCTTTTGTAAACTGAAATATCGGATATCTTTTAACTTAAAAAAAAAGTGGTAAGAAATAATTTCATTTTGTTAATTTTAAATAGTATAAATAAATACATAATTATTATGTATGGTTACATACTTTAATCTAATATTATATAAAAAATACAAAGAGTATTCTTGATCAAAGTAAGTATCCGATTGTGAAACTATAGAATAGTTATAGCTTTCAGTTTCCTTTTTATGAACATTATAAAACTTATCTACTTAAATATATATATATTTTTATACTGAAACAATTATAGAGATCTGTTAAGTAGGTACCTAAAATTAAGTTATTGTCAAGACTTGTGCTTTTTTATTTCAATGTTGAAACGGCATGAAATACAATTAATAAAATAAAACTGGAAATATATTCTAAATGATATTTAACTAGCTTCCGCCCGCGGCTTCGCCAGCGTGGTACCTTGAAAAACAAAAACAAAACTATCCCGCGGCATCGTAAATTTCTCCGGGATAAAAAGTAGCCTATGTGCTATTCCAGACTATAATCTATATATGTGCCAAATTTCATCTAGATCCGTTCAGCCGTTTCAGCGTGAAGGAGTAACAAACATACATCCATACATTCTTACAAAAATTTCGCGTTTATAATATAAGTAGGACTATGTTTAAATACCATGTGCCCAGGAAAGCTAGTTTCCATATATGTGAAACATCTCCTTTAAAAAAAGTAGTGAGAGAATTAGGTGTTAATATTTATGTAGTTCTAAGTTAAATTAATTACTAATTAACTTATTTCTCTACTTAGTACTTTATATGTACGATATTTTAATGATCAATTAAATTTTCAAATTTTGAAATTGCACTTGTTTAAATGTGGAATAATAAAATTATTCGATTATAATTTTTAATTAAAAGTTTTTAAATTAATAATAAGTTTGAATATAACGAAATTATAACCTTTCGAATGTGATAAAACTATGGTTATCCTATGGCCTACTAGGTCCCCTTTATAAACTAAAGAAGTACGAATATAGTATTGTAGTTAGATGTTATTTTGAAACGTTTAATAAATAATATGTATATTGTAAGTTTAACAAGCTATTTATTTCTATTGCACTTGGCACATCATTTCAGAATTATTGAAAAATTATTGCACATAATATTATATTATATAAAATATCCTATGTTTTGTCTTTATTACTTACAGTTTTAGTATAAGGATGTGGATTGGAATGTAAAGCATATATTCTAAACTCATTGTATGGAAAATTATTTAGACATGTTAAAGAATTAGCAAGCGTAATCATTATTCAGTACTTACCTAATAAATAATAAATATAAATCAATATTGGTGGACATTTCAAACAACGCCATCTAGCCCCAAACTAAGCCAGCTTGTATTATGGGAATCGGATATTAATGAAGGGTACATAACATTACATTACCTATGCCCGAAAAAAAAGATATTAATTATATAAACATTATATAATTAATCAAATAATTTATAATTGTTACATATTTTTAATAAAATTAATATTTATTATTAAATGATTTGATTGCTTTGCAGTATAAATATTACAATTATATAACCCAGTAGTTAAATCCTAGTTAAAATTTTAAGTTGGGATAATATGTTTTGACTGCATTTCTAAATTATTTTGCTTGCTCATTGTCCACAGGTTAAGAACCCTGGTATCTAAATATTTTAAGTTTCATGCAAATTGTCACAGCTGTTTTGGTGTCATTGAACCCTAAATATCTATGTCCAAACAGGTCCAAAGTTGCACATTTATTGGTCTTCGTTTAATACACAGTTATTTATAATTCATTATTTAAATAAATTATTATTTTATATTGATTATCAGGTGGTTACTTAAATATTTATTATTATTATTATTTGATAAGTTTTAACCATTGTTCAATAGAATTTAAATAAGAACTACAATATATCCAAAGATTTGTTTATTGGTTATGTACAGCTAAATTATATAAATTAAAACATAATGGTTTATCATTTAAACTAATGCTATTCTACAAAATTATTAAATAAATTTACTTTGATTTCATGCTGCGAATTTTTTTTCTTTCCTTGTACAAACTTTGTTGTTGAACTGAAATATAAGAAACATACATTCAGTCAGACATTTTATTATGATATAATATGCCTGCCAATCCTCAGGTTGTGGGTTCCAACACTTACACAGATCACTTATTTATACCATAAATGGAATGGAATATTTAATACCTTTTAGTCTAGCAAGCAAAGTCAGACCACTATAAACAATATGTACTGATACTGACAGAACACTGGTGGAGTAGTGGTAGCACCCCTCCCTCACGATTCAAAGGTTATGGGTTAAATCAGGTTATGCATGAATGAGTTTTTCTATTTAAAAAATTTAAGAGCACAATGCCAGTGCTCTTAAACGGTGAAGGAAAACATTGTGAGAAAACCAGCATACCCTAGAACCAAAAATTTGATTGTGTGTCATAGGTTAGTATTCTTATAAGCGGCGATGGGCTTGCAACCTTTCAAATACGGAATAATAACTACTGTGCAAAATGTGGGCATGTGCCATGTCATGTGATGTGCCTCTGACTACCCTCTTTAGATATCCTCAAAGATTTAAGTCACTAGAGGTCTGAGTAGATATCTACGGAGCCTGGGGATTATAGTTGTGATCATATTGTATTAAATATATAATTATACAGTACCTGGGTGACCAAGCTTTACTTGTTTTTTTTTTAGTTTAAATTTCATGAAAATCGTTGGAGCCGTTTCCGAGATTCAGATTATATATATATATTATTATTATTTGTTAATACACTGGCAGCTATTAAGCTGATATACATATAAAAATATATAAAATATAAAAAGATATACATGTGAAAGAAGACGTAGTGATGAAAATTGAGAAGGGTATGCTAAGATGGTTTGGGCATGTAGAAAGGATGGATGAAAGGAGAATGACGAAACAGTTGTATAAGGAGAGTGTGAATGGAACAGTTGGAAGGGGAAGACCACGGCGTACGTACCTCGATCAAATTGGGGACGTACTAGAGAAAGGCCAGGTCCAGAGTACCCTTAACCGACGCGTATGTATGAAGAATGTAATGAGAGTGAATGAAGCAAAAGAAGTATGTCAGGATCGTAGCAAGTGGAGATCCGTGGTCTCTGCCTACCCCATTGGGAAACAGGCGTGATTTTATGTATGTATGTATGTATGTATACATATATACAAGAATTGCTCTTTTAAAGGTATAAGATATTATTATTAAAACCATTGTGGGTAAACAAGTAGTAGTGTTAGTTTCAAGGTTCCTTAATTGTTGTGAAATCGAGCAATGCCTTTATTTAGACATGGTGCTTTTATATAAAAAAATAATAATCTATCAGCTATCTGGTTCCCATAGTACAAGCTTTGCTTAGTTTGGGGCTAGATAGTGCTGTGTGAAATGTCCAACAATATTTATTTACTTATATAGTTTCATCTTCTATTGTAAGGCCTTGAGAAGACCAATAGACTTATTTTATAGTAAAGAATCCATAAAATGTGAAGTGAAATGTATAAAAATATCTAAGTTGATATCAGCTGAGTTAGGTTATGCAGGTTAGAGAATGGTACTCACTATAAGGATCGAAAAGTTTCAGCTCCAATTTTTCCGCCAAACGCTCTCTGATCCTTGTACATTGGTGCCCTGATACTACACTCTCCATCATAACCATGATACTTCTGAAATAATCGGTAAATTGACTTGAGTTTGCGCAGGTTGAATAAAGCTTTAAAATGTTGGCTATCTTACTTGCTTTTGACTTTTTTCAGCAAAACATTAGTTATAAACATTTTAATTTGTTTTTAGTTTGTATAGAATCTTTTACAATGCAAATCGTGCGTGTTGTTGTGTCGGGTCGGGTGGGCTGGCTGGCAGGCTGGCTGTCGGCTGAAATAAGATATGATTGCATTGCTCAGAGGTTTCTGTCTGACTGACATGACATGACAATCTGATTGACAATCAATAACATGGACCCTGACACTGACAGATCTTCTGACTAATTGACGGACAGACGTTGGACCCTTGGAAAAAAGTAGGATAGCAGCACGATTTAACTTGAAGTGTGACAGAGAAAGGCAAATAACATTTTCATTTGACAACTACTAGTCAGCCTCAGAGTAAAGATAGTTGTTAAATTATTAGCTCATTTGAGCAGGCTTATAGTCATAGACCTTACTGCCTAGTCTTGCGTAAATTAATTTCTTCCGTTTTCTATAATCTAACTTAATCTAACCTAACCTAACCGCCATTTTCTCCTTGGCGGGAATCTTCTCACTGAATCCAGAGTAAAGATAGATAATCAGCTGTTGTTGACTAGTGTTGGTCGTAGCGTAAGTATTATGTGCATTCACATAGCCGAAAATTTCCGGTTTTTGTAGAAAAAATATATTAGTTTTAGAGATTTTTACACGAATAAGAATTCTATTATCAGATGAAAACCAATGTATTTGCACGATATTAAATAATCAAATATACTTGAAAGACTCAAAGCGATGAATCATTTTTGCCATAGACAACTAAAAATATGCCACGCTCACAAAATTCGAATAATAATTTCAATTTGACAGCACGGGTAGTACGTACGGTCGGTCATACACGTGCAAAAATAATTATGAAATTACAAAAAGTCGGAGAAATACCTAGCGAACGGAGCTAATTAATGTGAAACTGTGAAATGTAATTATCATTCCGACAGCTGTATGCATTTGTGGGTGCAATAACAAAAGGACGAATCCTGGTAACATTCGGAAAACAAAACCCGTGCAACGACGATGAACTTGTGAACCGGCATCGTTGGCGTTTTCGCGTGACTTTTAACTTTTTGTGTTCTTTCTTTGTTCTTTTTCACGGGCCAAATGAAGTAAACGACCGCGTATAGTGCGCGTTTCAAGGTATTTTGTTCGGCGTAGTGTAGTTTCCGACGATAGGATAATGATAAATAACGAAATGGAGAACGGTGGCGGCGACGCCATCAACAATGTGTCACCGACCAAACTCATGGTCAACTACATCCCGGAGTTGATGACGCGGGACATGATGTACGCGCTGTTCTCGGCCATGGGTAAGATCGAGAGCTGCAAGCTGATCGCCAACCGCGGCTACGGCTTCGTGGAGTACGAGAGGCACGAGGACGCGGAGAAGGCGCGGGCCGCCTTCAACGGCCTGCTGATGCAGGGCAAGACGCTCAAGGTCAGCTTCGCGCTGCTCAACCCCGAGAACAAGACCAGCCACAAGCCCGACATGGAGAGCAACCTGTACATCAGCAACCTGCCGCCCGACATGACGCTCGAGCGGCTGAACGCGCTGTTCGGCCAGTTCGGCACCATCACCAACAGTCGCGTGTCGCAGGGCATCGGCTTCGTGTGCTACGAGACGCGGCCGCAGGCGGAGGAGGCCATCGGGCACATGAACGGGCAGACGCCGCTGCCGGCCGCCGGGCCCATCGTCGTCAAGTTCGCGAACAAGCCCAACTGCAACAAGAACGCGCCGCGGCCGACGGCGCGCGCGGGCGCGGCGGCGCCGCTGGCGTACAACGGCGCGCCCGTGTTCAACGGCGCGGCGCCGGCGCCCTTCAACGGCTCGCACGCGCTGAGCGCCGCCTTCGGCGCGCGGCCCGCGGCCTTCGCGCCCGGCTACCCGCAGGCGTCGCCGCCGCCGCTGCTGCCGTCGCCGGGCAAGGCGCTGCCCTTCATCACCAAGGGCCAGCAGCGCTTCAACCCGATGGCGGCGTCCAACCACTCGCCGCTGCCGCTGCTGGGCGCGCCCGCCAGCCCGGTGCCCATGCTGGGCGCGGCGCCCGGCCACCAGACCACGGTGTACGTGTACAACATCGGCGAGGAGACGGAGGAGCTGGCGCTGTGGCAGCTCTTCGGCCCGTACGGCGCGATCGACTCCATCAAGGTGATCAAGGACCCGGAGACCAAGAAGAACAAGGGGTTCGCATTCGTGAACATGCGTGAGTACGACGAGGCCGCGATGGCCATCCAGGCGCTGAACGGCTACGCGCTCAACGGTCAGGTTCTATCTGTTAGCTTTAAGACTCAGAAGAGGAGCGCCTAGCGCGAGTGCGGACGTTATGAACGCCGTCTTGTGATCGTCCGGCCCGAAAGCTTAAAGATTTCATTCCAATCTCAATATTTTTGTAGTCGAGGAGGTGGTCCTGCTCGTTTGTGCATTTCAGATTAGTCACATAAGTATTTTTGTAAGATTTAACATAGTTTTATATATTCGCGAGAGCGCGACATGACTATATTTTTCTGTGAGTTTAGTTGGCTTGACAGTATCATATATGTGTACCCGATGTTATCGTATGATATGGTATTATTATATTGGACTGTATGGACCTGTCGCATATGTATGCCCGCAGCCGGCGCCCTAGCCCCAGCGCCGGCTCGCCTAAACCCTCCAGATATATTTTTATTTTGTGTAAAATAGAACCTCTGTATGTTTTTTTAATCTTTAATAAATTTCATGTTTTAAATAGAATTTATCGTATATTTCTCTATTTTTTATTTTCTATATTCTCTTCCCCACCCCCCTTATCCTTATCTAAGTATTATACATAATAAAATATAGTATTTTTTGTGGCAGTAGTGTTTTAACATTTATATTGTGTATTGTCTGGTGCGGCAGGTCAGCTGTGGAAACGCTTCAGTATTGCATGCTTGTTGTGTAGTGAACTAGCGTCACTGGAAATAACGTTTATTTGCTTATGTTACCTCGAGGTTTATAGCCTTAGTTATTGTTTCTACCGGGGATTAATTATTCAAAATTATTTTTGGCAAGTCAGGCCATCTAATCAAAATTCTTACATTTTATGAAACTGAAACCTATTATTTTGGCCGTCATAGACGAGTCTTGAGCTTTAATCTCTACATTTTTAAGGTTTTAAGTCCATTAGAATAATACCTATTATTGGGTGAAATTGGTGAGATTTACTGTTGTATAGGTATCGTACTGAGTTAGGTATGGTGTCCATGGGACAGGACAATGATAAAATGGAACTACAAAGTGGTTCAACTGATACTGCCACAAATAATATACATCGCTAGGTGATGAAATGTGCCTCTTGGTCACTCAAGTGAAAATAGGAAGTAAGTATTCCCCATGACATCTGAATGGTGAGTAAGTTATATTTTTTTTACATTTATTTATATACCTGTAATTTATAATTAGAATTAAGTCATTCTAGTCTTTAGAAGAAAGGAAGTTGTTAATAAAGTATTTGATACTGCATGAAGTGAAATTAAATGGTTTTTTTACATGGCTGTTATCGGGAAATATAATGGAAAGCTGTAAAATCAGTGATTCAATGACTGATTGTAACTGCATTGTATGTTTTGTACAGTCTGCAACAAAATCCAATGGATGAGTGAGAATAATATGCCCTATTCATCTCATAAAAATAAATGGTTCAACTATACACCTATATAATTGTACCTAAATGTAAGTTATAGTTTTTTTGTAAATACATACTTATTATGAATATGTAAAGTTTTTTAAAAATGGTATTATTTTACACTTTTTGTCCCTAACATTAGTTTATTAGTACCTATACCTATTAACCTTTAGTGATGTGGTGGAAATGGTGAATGTGGTAATGGAGAAGGTAGGTACCTACCTACCTAGGTATTTGTGGATATAATGTAGGCGGCTGATAACATGGTTCAATGATATAATCGATTAAACACAGCATTGCTAGGGTGCAGATAAAGAAGACTAATGGGTATAGGTAGCTAGCCACTATCAGTAATTAATTATACACACAATGCCCTTCACTACATAGTATAAAACAAAATCGCTTTCTCTGTCCCTATATCCCTATGAATGCTTAAATCTTTAAAACTACGCAACAGATTTTGATGCTGTTTTTTTTAATAGATAGTGATTCAAGAGGAAGGTTTATATGTATAATACATGCATAATATAGTAGTGAAACACCGATAATTTTAGAGGTTTCTAATGTGATGTTGTAAATAAACACATTTTAGTATAATTAGTAGGTACTTATCAGCATTGCACCCGTGCGAAGCCGGGGCGGGTCGCTAGTAATTTATAAATAAATTACTCATGTAAATCTTTATCTAAAATTAACTAGCTGTCCCGCTCGCGACTCTAAACCGAGTTTCCAATTAATCGCTCCACGCGTTAAAAAAATTCATACTAACGTTTTCACCCTCTTAAGGGTGGAATTTCCAAAAATCCCGCCACCTTCCAAATTTCAGCTTTCTACCTTCAGCGGTTTCTGATGATGAATAGGAGTCGGTCATAGGTATAGATTGCCAAAACTATGAGGATACTTATGTTTTTATAGTAGGAAGAATATTAAGACTGTTTGTCCATGCCTTTAATAAACCTACAATCGAGTGCTTCCCCGTTCGATCCAAAATTTCTCTACACAGAAGGTGCTTTTCCTCATTAGTCCGCCTTCGTGATGAAAGATGTTGTATGGAAAACTTATAAATAAGAGTTTATTATTTTTACATGAAAGTAAATATCGGCCTCATTCGCATCTATGGCATAGAATGGAGGGAACACACGTTGGCCCTGGCCTGCCGGGCGAGGCCCAATCATGGCCAACGCCCAGCGTGTAATGAGGTGGTTGGCGTAGGGTCGCCGACGCCTGTACAGGCCTGTACAGGCCTGTACAGGCTGGCCGCCGATCCCGTCGAGTGTCGGTTTTTGGGCCAAGATCAAAGAGAGTTGGCCGCGCGGCCCGCCTGCCGTTTACACGTTGGCTTGCTATTCAGTCTCTTGCAAACTAGCGCACGGGACGGACGTGCGTGTCTACTCGCCGAATGCACTATGATACGTGTCGCAAAATGAGCGACAGGTCCAATGAACGTATTTGATGTTTATTGAGCTACTTTTTTATTTATTTATTTAGGTATGATCAATAAATGCAAGTAACTAGGTAGGTTTCATAGGTACAGCGCTGGTTTCCATAACATCGCATAATGTACATAGGTGGTAGTCATAAAATATAATAAGTATAAAATAAGTACTTAGACTTATTTTATACATAAATAATGCATTCAGGAATAGGTAGAAAAGGTAGGTAGCCATTTTTACCTAATCTACCTACATTACCGACTAGGTATGTAAGTACCTACTGTAAGTATGTGATATTATGGTAATCAAATAAGTACCTAGACTTATTTTATTTTATGTATCGCATAATGTAGGTGGTAGTCATTTTAACCAATCTACCTACTTTACCTACTGTTAGGTATGTACCTACCTAAGTGTACCTGTAAATGTGTGATATAAGATGGTAATAAAATAAGTACTTAGACTTATTTTATACATAAATAATGCATTCAGGAATAGGTAGAAAAAGTAGGTAGTCATTTATACCTATCTACCTACTAGGTATGTAGGTACCTACTGTAAGTATGTGATATTATGGTAATAAAATAAGTACCTAGACTTATTTTATTCTATGTAATGCATTCAGGAATAGGTATATAGGCTGCATATTTAATTCCATCCATGACCTCATTTTTTTTTTTTTAAATATCGATCGTAATTCGCCGGCGCGCCGAGTCGAAATCGACGTGCACCTTGCCTGCCTGATCGGAGCGCACTGAGGCGAGGGCCAACGTGTGAATGGCACGCCGGGCCTCGCCCGGTGTTATCGCCATCCTTGTCTAAATTTTTTGTCCTTGTCACACTGACCAATCATCGCCAACATGTAAAAGCCCTAGAACATGACGCATATTTTAGTAAACGAATAGGCGACCGGTCAAACACTTAGGTCGCTGCGTCCTTCGCAAGGGCGATGCCTATAAATATTGTATGTACTTGGTATCAACGACCTGCGCGTCTGACGCCAGTCTAGCACTGAGCAGATCTTTCTTACTTTCGAAATTGTCGTGATACGATGCATAAAAGTTATTGAAGGTGTGTGTCATAGATTAGTATTGTTATAAATTGCGATGGGCTTGCAACCTGTCGTACGGAATATCTAATAATCACTGCAAAAAGGCAAAATATTGTCATGTGCCAAATATGTTTGGACGTGCCTCTGCTTGA
This sequence comes from Cosmorhoe ocellata, assembly GCA_963675405.1. Lineage (NCBI taxonomy): Eukaryota > Metazoa > Arthropoda > Insecta > Lepidoptera > Geometridae > Cosmorhoe > Cosmorhoe ocellata. Next base: position 9,782,711 of record OY776258.1, on the reverse strand, counting down.
CTTATCCCCTTTAGAAATCCTCAAAGATCTAAGTAAGTACCTACCTAACTAGAGATCTAAGTAGATTATCTAACGAGCTTGGGGATTGCAGTCGTGATCGATCATGTTTTTTTTTATTGTTATTGACTGTCTTGTTAGCTTGTCAAGATAAACTTATTAACAAACCCCGTAGGTACTAAGCCCCCTAATATCAACTTTCTTCGTGCGAAGTTAATTTAGGTTGGTCTATTCGAAGTTAGGTACCGTCTGTAATCTTCCGCAAACTGTCTAAGGCCACCCCTCGATTCAAACCAGACAGAATTAAGTAGATATTCACCCCTAAATACGGTTCGTCTACCTGCTTCGTACGGACATCATCGTTCCGCGAGCCGAAAATAAATTCAAACGAAAAGACAAGAAAAAAAATAGAAGTTGTCAGATAGATCTGCAAGCGAAACTAATCTTTATCACCTATGAATCTGCAAGCGGCTAGGGTGGTAAACCAATTTTTTGGTCGACCGTACGTACCAGTTCTCAAAATTCAACTTTTAAAGAGTGTGTAGGTAGGTACTTGACCCTACTACCGACAGTATAGGTAGGGCTCATAGGGGTGCATACTAATGAGGTGTCTGCAAAATTGTACTTACATAACTAATAGATTTGGACCCCTTTTGCATAGTAAAATAACACCTGTACATTCCACATGGCAGGTTGCAAGCCCATCAACGTGTCTCGCCTGCTGGTGGACTAAAACTATCTACTTACATTACAAATTTCATCAAAATCTATTTATCTATTTGTTACGGAGACGTGTTAACAAACTTTCGCATTTATAATGTTAGTCGGTACGATAGTAGGATTTTATTGTGAGATCTAAAATTAGAGATGATAAAATTCTACACTTATTACCTAATAATCTCGTTTCAAAAGTTTAAGTTCAACTGGTTTTACCAAAAACCTGATCCAATAAATGATAGCTAAGCCAAGCTATCTACGCTCGAAGATGTGTATCGTAGCCCCGACAATAGATAAGGGTAGTATGTCCTGTAGCCATTCGTTGTCTTCTGTAAAAATAAAACAAACTAAAAACACGTAGAGTTAGTTAGCTTATACAGCTCAGTAGTAGCTCTGCCTTCAGCGCTGTAGGTTGTGGGTTCGATCCCCTCTCAGGGAAAACATTTGTGTGATGAGCACAGATGTTTGTTCTGTGTGGCTGTTATTATCCATTCTATGTATGTATTTACAAAAACAAAAATTATATAATTAATCTATCAACTATCTGGATTTCCATAGTACAAGCTTTATATTTTAATATTTATAAGCTTAATATTTTTTCTTTCACACTGAAACGACAGACCGGATCTGAATGAAATTTGGCACAGAGAATGATATATTCTGAAATAGCACATGGCCTATGTCTATACTCTTTATTGCGGAAAAATGTATGTATCTACCTACTGCTTCCATGGGATGGAATAGTTTTTGTTTTCCAAGGGGCACGGGGAGAAGCCGTGGGTGGAAGCTAGTTCTTAATATATTAGGTATATTTTATGGAAAATATACTCGTTCAATGCCACTGTCGCGACGCGAAAGCGGTGGAATTCAATGAGATGCCAATGATGATCGACTTTACAAAATCAATATTGTCTGAATTCTGAAATTCTCAAGTCTATACAGGGTGTAAAAAGACGGTTACCGAAAACTTCAGGGGGTTAACCCCCTGGTAGAAATTTTTGGTAGTTGTCTTTTTACACCCCGTTTATATTGCTCAAAAATAAGTAACACCGCGGCCAACCATCCAAAATCTGATTATGCTGTTACCTTACACCGCGATAGGTATTCTAAAGTTATCAATCCGTTTTAATTTATTGCCAAGTCTAAACCAAGTTGTGATATACCTAAATTGTTATAGATGTATAAAAGTTGTAGAAAATGTGTGAAGGACTGTCAAATATGTTTTCTCGTTTAAAATAAAACATGTAATTAGATTCCTACTTATAGGACTTCTTTGCGGGTTAGTATTAACGTGCGTCAAACATGTTTGCGAAAAACGGTGAAGGAAAAAATTGTGAGAAAACCGGCATACCCACTAGGGTATGCCGGTTTTCCTTGACGTTCGAATTTTTAGTTCTAGTAGGTACTAACCTACTAGAACTAAAAATTCGAAGGTCTGTGTTTTTGGTAAGTATTCTTACAAGCGGCGATGGACGTGCCTCTGATACCCCCTAGAGATCTGAAGAGATATTACCGAGCTTGGGGATTACAGTCGTGATCATGACGTATGTAGGTACCTATGTATTAATGTACAAGCATTTGTAGATGTAAACGTGGGTTTAAGACTAAAATATTTATAATACTTGTTTCCATTTATATTCCACTAGGTGGTCGCCCGCGACTTCGTCCGCGTTTCATTTGTAAATTTTTTGTTTAATATAAATACAACAAATCTAAAACCACGAAAATCGGCCCAGCAGTTCTGGAGTTCTAAGTGTTCGATGAAACACGTCTTTATGTATGTATTTCGTATGTAGTGTTTTTAGTTTCGTTGTAGTGTGTCATTTATTTTGCAATTCATGTATCTAAATTGTGTTTCAAACTAATCACTCTTCTCGTCAAAAAGTCCATACAAACTTTGTCACCCCTTTTTTCCCTTTGTGAGGGTTATTTTTGAAAACCCTTATATATGTGTCCATTTATTTTGTCTATTAAGTATTCAAACCAAGTTTTAAAGAAATCACACCACTCGTCAAAAAAAAATTTACACCCGATTTAACCCTTTTTGGAGGGTTATTTTGAAAAATCCAGATGTACGTTTTATATTATTTTGTATTTAAAGTATTCAAACCAAGATTCAGACCAATCGTGCCACCCATCAAAAAGTTCCCATATAAACATTGTGCCCCCATTTTACCCCTTTTTAAAGTTTATATTGAAAAATCTTGAAATACGTGTAGGTACATTTGTTTTGTATTAACATTACTTTTAAAGTTTATATTGAAAAATCTTGAAACACGTGTAGGTACATTTGTTTTGTATTAACATTACATAAACAAAGTTTCATGAAAATCGTACTACGCGTTAAAAAGTTTCATACAAACGTTTTTAGCTCTTTTCACCCCCTTAAAAGTGGAATTTCCAAAAATCCCGTGTTAGTGGGCGCCTACATACCAAGACAAATAGTATTTCAACCGAGTTACACCACTCGTCGAAAAAACTTTGACACCCCATTTAACCTTTTTGGGAGGGTTATTTTGTAAAATCAAGATATACGTTTTACATCATTTTGCATCAAAAGTATTCAAACCAAGATTCAGACCGATCGTACCACCCCTTAAAAAGTTCCCATATAAGCATTGAGCCCCCATTTTACCCCTTTTTAAAGGTTATATTGAAAAATCTCGAAACACGTATACATTTGTTTTGTATTTACATTACACACACAAAGTTTCATGAAAATCGTACAGCGCGTTAAAAAGTTTCATACAACCGTTTTTAGCCCTTTTCACCCAAAGTGGAATTTCCAAAAATCCCGTCTTATTGCTCGCCTACATACCAAGAAGAACATATTCTCCAAAACTCAAGTCTGTACGACCGGCGGTTTTGGCTGTGCGTTGTATCTATTCAAATCAGTCAGGACTTATCCTTTTATACATATAGTAGATAACTTATATAATTATGAGCAACATACGTTTGCTGTCAGTAATAAATGTGTGTTTAGGTGGTCCATCATCACTACTGGCTCATTTTAGACAATAGGTTAGTGTTTTTTGCTTCTTTGTTTATTTATTCGTCTTAGTTCAGCTGTAGAGTGCGGTTAGGTTTGAAATAATAATAATAATAATAATAATGGTTGGTACCTACCACAATAAGGAATGAGTTTGAAGTTTGTTTGAAGTTTGTTACTGAAAAGATGAGAAGTGGCATTAGCAAGTGTCCATAACACTTGATGAGGAGAGATGAAATGAAAACCAAACATGTCACCAACAAAGTTATGGGTATGAGTGTATCTGGGTACGCAAGTAGAGGAAGGCTGAAGAAAAAGTGGTTGTGAAAGATGATATGAATGTAAGTGGAGTAGACTGTAGACTCAGAGTTGATAGGAGTGAGTGAAAGAAGAAAACATGTGCCGACTGCCGACCCCACGCGTGGGATAAGGGCAGGAGAATAATGATACGTGGTTAGTACCTACCATAGAGGTACTTTCCTATTCTGCTTAAGTCTTTTTCTCGTTATAATGTCACCAGTTCTTTTGAACCAGTGAGGTGAAAGGATTAAAGTACGCCTTGAGTGACCTTTTTCGTACAATTTCTGCTTTCATCAGTTTTTTTTATAGACAAATTCAAATTCAAATTATGTTTATTTTCAATAGAATCACAGGGATCACTTTGAAACGTCTTACATACTAGGTGAGTCTAAGTGCCAGTTCCAGTCCTATCCCCAGTGCGAGAAGAACTGACAAGAAACTCGCTGGGCCCTAGCGCTTTTTTTGTATGATCCTTGTTAATTTTGTAAGGAATACCTAGCAGAGTTGGAGCTGATTCATCCCAAGCTTTTTTATCATCTAAGTACTCTGATATTTTATAGTAAGCTTTTCTAGACAGTTTCTGTTTAATTACATTTTTGAATTTTCCAATTGATAAATCAAGCATGTCACTTGGGATCTTGTTATAGAAGCGTACACATTGCCCTTTAAAGGATTTACTTACTTTAGTGAGCCTAACCGTGGGAACAGCGAGTTTATTTTTAAGTCTAGTATTAACATTATGATTATCACTATTTTAGACCTACATCTTGCACCCAGTCCGTTCAGACCAAGCCACGTGGCCTCGAATGAGCGTGCATTTTGTTTATGTAGGTAGGTCTTTAGTAACTATAACAAATCACTGATGTAGGTATAACATTCGCTACTTTAATGCCCTCTAGATTTTTTCGCATTCAATTGCCAAAACAATAAAAATACCCTCAGATGCCGGTTATTTTCCGAAATATAGGTTTGAAGCCTGTAAACTTAGCTCATGTAGGTAGTTAAGTTACCCTAATTTATTTATTTCAAACCATCTTCCGCCAAGGGCTTCGCGTGGTAAGTAGGTACCTACCTTGTAAAACAAAAACAAATCTATCCCACGGGAACCGTACATTTTCCGGGATACAGAGTTGCCTATGTGTTATTCCAGACTATAATCTATATCTGTGCCAAATTTCATCCAAATCCATTCAGCCGTTTCAGCGTGAAAGAGTAAAAAACATACATTCTTACAAACTTTCGTGCTTTATATAATATAGGATTTTCAATATGTTACCTACATAGGTACTCTTTACTCACATAGATATTTAAAAGTGGATAAGTTGGTAGGTAAGGTACTTATTCAGTAATATGTTACCTAGGTACATACTCTTTACTCACATAGATATTTAAAAGTGGATAAGTTGGTAGGTAAGGTACCTATTCAGTAATAACTAATTACTTACACTTTTTAGCTATGCATAATATCTACATGAGTTTGTATAAAAATTGGTTTTTACAGATATTAGGTAGGTACCTACCTACAATTTTTATATGGAGCCGAACGAACAATTAGGTAAAGCTATGCCATTTTTTGAGATGACGCCATACATTAAAGATGACCATTCATTGGTCGAGTGTAGAAGGTACGTACTAATTGGAACAGTGCCGTAAGCATATCCATAAATTACTGTGATACGCGATAGCCTTATACTCCATGTAGATAAAATTCTGGGCTCTGGCATCAGCCGGTACTAAGAGTAGACTTCAGTAGATGGACGCGAGATTACAATCTTCACCTTTTATGATTTAAAGCACCGAATACATAGGTCAGTAACCATAGAGTATCATAGAGAAGTTCATGTGGAGCGCGAGATAAATTATTGTGAGTTGTGTAGGGGAGACCGGCCCAAAACGGGTAGGCTAAGGTTGGAAGTACCTAAAAATGATCCTTCTGAAATTATGAGTTTGCCTCTTGTTGGCATAATCATGAATCTCTCCAAGCGGCGATGGGCTTGCAACCTGTCACGTATGGAATACCAACTAGTACCAAATGTCATGTTTGGATTTGCCTCCGACTACCCTCTTTAGATATCCTCAAAGATCTAAGTAACTATAAATCTGAGGAGATATCTACCGAGCCTGGGGATTACAGTCGTGATCATATTAAGTTTTTTCTTTCTCTCCACAGGGCAACCATTATACGTCATGCCAGCAATCTTCTCTTTCACTCGGCTCATATAGCTTATCCTCGGTCTTCCTCTTCCTCTCTTTCCTTCCACTATTCTATCTCTATTGTTCTTGGTGAAACTTACGTCGTATAAGATGACAATAGAAAGATGACAAATAAAAATATAAGGAACCTGGATATTTTTACTTCCAACCCTTAGCCTACCCATTTTGGGCTTGATGCCTACTTGGTTCTCAAGTTGTACACGCGCTAATTCACAGATTCAAAATTATCCCTGTGATTTTACTGAATAAATAATTAATGACTATTGACTATTGAATGAAAGTATAAGTAGGCAGTATTAAAGTTTAACTTTAAAACCACTGCTACATCATTCGCAGCCAGCCGTGACCAATTCACAATTCCACAAATGTTAATCAAATCAAACTATTAAAAATAATGAACTTCGCTACCTAATTAACATATTATGAAGGTTCAATTCTATTGAAAAAGTTCAGAATTCACACGAGACTCATGAGGACGTAAAATGACGAGGTCACTAGGTACCTACCTACCTATCTATTCCATATTTCCGACTTGCTTTACTGAGTTTAGTTTCTGATCAGTTTACCATTGAAGGTGATTCTCCTCGACGGGTTCATTATTGTTTCGCTATTCTTCATTACCTATTCGCAACAAACAATTTTGTTTATCTCGTAAAATGTAGGTACCTTCGTGAAATAACTTATTATCAACCAATCTTATAATGCTCCATCTCCATGTTATCAGCTTGAAAGACAAGCTTTAAAATCAAGGTTGTAAGAGTTTTTAAAATAACGGTAAAATTACAAATTGAGATGAATCGTCCAAACAAAAGTTTGCGTTAGTGAAAACAATACTTAATGGGCAAGTAGGTATGTATATATATGGTTGGATATAAGGGTAGAGGCAGACCTAAGAAAAGATGGACTGTGTGAAAGACGATATGTGTAAGAAGGGAGTGACTACCTAGGTACTGAGATGACGGATGATAGGGGAGAGTGGAGGAAGGTAGGTATTTATAATTGCCGCCAGAATACCTATTACTTACCTAAAACAATGAATGCTAACTAATTTAGGTACCTATAGGTAAGTAGCGTCACCAGATAAGTAGGTATGTTTGAAAAAAAAACATTTTTGAATGTGACCTAAGGTAGGTCGATATAAAAAGACATCTTGTGTTATGCCAAACAGGAAAGAATATCTTGTTAATACTAAAACGGGTATTACACTACACGGTATTTAGGGCCCGGTAGTAAGGGAGCCTAACGCCTAGCCTCTACGTTTTACGCCCTGACTCTTATTACACCACTCTTATTTAGGGTAAGGGTCCCTGAATTCAGGGTAATGTAATAAGTGCTTAAACCCTGCCTTAAACGGGTATTACACTACACGGTATTCAGGGCCCGGTAGTAAGGGAGCCTAACGCCTAGCCTCTACGCCTTAACTCTTATTACACCACTCTTATTTATGGTAAGGGTCCCTGAATTCAGGGTAATGTAATAAGTGCTTTATGTCTCGTTTTGTGACCGCATGAGGTAGGTAGCTTGTCAAAAGTTCATTGACTGAGGCGAGCCATAAAAAGTTCCACTACATGGACGCTTGGTTACCTATCGTGTAGATAATGAAAAAAGTGTATAATTAATTACCGACAGGATTCCCTTGTACCTACTCGCTGTAGAGTTACTGTTCTAGTCATACATTCAAATGCGTGTTACAAAGTGAACGTGTCACGCAAACCGTAGGTTACATATCTATACTAATATTAAAGCTGAAGAGTTTCTTTGTTTGTTGAACGCGCTAATCTAAGGAATTACTGGTTCAAATTGAAATTTATTATTGTGTCGTAAGCAGTGATCTGTTTTAAGGTTGTAAGTCCATAATATATCGAGGAAGGCTATAATAGACCTACCTACACTTAGTATAACTATAGTTTTTAAATCTGGGGTATAACTAACTCGTCTCACATTCACAGACTGGCTCAGTTTGTAGTGGTTCTGCCTTCTACGCTGTAGGTTGTGGGTTCGGTCCCTAACCAGGGCAAACATTTGTGTGATGAACACAGATGTTTGTTCTGTGTCTGGGTCTTAATATCTATTCTATGTACGTATTTATTTTAAAAAAGTATATAATCTATCAGCTGTTTTATATAGTACAAGCTTTGCTTAGTTTAGGACTAGATGGCGTTCTGAAATGTCCACCAATATTTATTTATTTACTAAGCGAGTGCAAGGAGTATGTTATACCCTTAGGGATATATAGTTACGATCTAACGGGTTCCCGAAACTGTAATTTTGATTGACAATTGAAAGTTCCCAAAAGTTAAGGATAAATAAGGAGTGCAACAATAAAAAGACTTTGTAAAAAGCTTATTCTAGTTTTATTTGTCGATTTTAACATATACTTAAGGCATTCTCCCACCTTCTTGTATTGGCACACAAACCTTCACACTCGATATCACTTCAGAAAAAAAATGGAATGTTTACAATACAATGGAATGCCCAAATAATTACAATTTCGTATTTCATTATATAAATCGGAGTAATTTAACGCCGGTCGTTCGTGACCTGGCCAGATAAAAATAATATAAATCAGGACTAGATATTTTAAGTACCGCGCCGTGAATTTTAGTTATAATTACATCGTAAAATAAATCGTTGACTCAAAATTTGTGACTTGCCGGGTCTCCTAGCATAAGATAAAAACAATATCTACAAATATTCAAGAGCAGACCAGCTACATAGGAAACTTATACTATAAAATCTTTAAGTACTACATAAATAGATAATTAGTTTAGGGAAATGGAAACTAAAACACAGGACGACATTGGCACTGACTCAAAGTTAATTCAAAATAAGATCTATGTATATAAATATTAAATATACAACCATACGATATTTCCTGAATATACAATACAAAGAATACTGCACACAATACTGCTATAATTCACGACGATTTCAATATAAATAAGTAGGTAGGTACTTAAATAAAAATAATAAAATTAAAAATGGACGCAAAATAATTTCACATATTGCACAATAGAAATAAAATTTGAAATCAAATAATAATGAATACGATCGTTACTGGCCGTCGTTGTAACAATGCAGGAGCCTTACGAGAGACTGCCAAGACAGATATTTCAACAAAATACAAACGTAAGTTTATTCCATAATATTTATAGTTGTGGCAGGCAGTGAACGGAAAAACATGGAAGCATTAACTTCAAGAGAAATATCTGCGGAACTTGACACAAAATTTCATACATCGAAACTCCTTGGATTTGCAAAAAATTGATTAATGTCGACCATATTCCCTCAACGTTTGGGTTTAAATTGCCGTTTAGCGTGTTTATGTGATTTTTTGATATATTTTATTAGCATAATATACAATCCCCGCCACAGGGAATTTTTTGTGGGGTCATTCGTTAACTAAAAGAACGCTTCCATGTATTTTCCGTTCACTATGTACAGGTAAATAAATTGTTAAAATATCCTTATCTAATTATAAAAAGAATGTCACTATCAAAATGACAAAAATCAATACTTTTCAAGAATTAAACTGTTTTTTTTTTATAAATTACGACAAGGCAGCCGCTAGTGAAGCCCAAACATTGCTATCATTCGTATCTTTTCCATGTCATAATCTCAATACCATTCCTGTTTTCTATAGGCACTGGTTCGGGCTAATAATATCAAAGCTAATTTCGATACAAATCTTACAATTTAATTTACTCACTAATTATTTTGATAGTTAAGTTTGGTTTAAGGCCATCGTTTGAAACAGATTTTTTTACTGTCTATTATTTTTTGAACCGTACTTTTTAGCACAATCTTACATCTTAGCGATGCCAAAAACATAACCAAGGTCTCATCTTTCACCACTCTCTCCCTTTCCTTGTTTCGGAATTTTCGATATTGGTCCATGGTTCTAAGACTCAATTTACACAGCCACAACATTTTCATTTTCAATTTCGAGAAGCGAGAAGGCACTAGGATTCCCCAGAAGACGCGCGACCTTTTTTTGCCTCATATTTAGTTTGTATGTTATACAATTGACATAAAGTGCATTATGCTAAGTACAATTTCGTTGCAAGACGTTTCCATTCCATCCCGCGGAGGCGTAAATTGAGCCTAACGATCCGATGTGGAGTGGTTATGAAAAAGTGCGATTTTCTGATATCATTTTGTATAGAAATTGCCAGAAAAGTACGGTTCAATTTGTCATATAAGTTACACTATTAAGATTGTAAGTTGTGATACATATTACAAGTGGGATCTCATAGTGGGTACATCTCAAGTTCTCGTACAATCCAGTTTGTTAGAAAGCATAATATCGTTACAATATCATTTAGATATGCAATAATTTAGATTCTTACACAAACCTCCGACTAGTATTTACCTAATTTACATATTGTGGGATACAAAAGCTGCTCTCACTACACACTAACTAATTTACTGATATTTTAGTAAAAAATATCTACCATTTTTATCATTTTGTACAACACGCAACATTAGTTTAAATATTTGTTATATTAGTTCCAAATATACAACACACAATCACGTTGGAAACATTACTAAGTACGCGAATATTCGCCATTTTAATCTTAAAGATAGATTTGTACTATTTATAAATTTAAACGAAATAATCGCGTATTCGGTTGCGCATTAACAAAAATAAATGCAAATGCAACGATTTTATAATATCTGTAATATTTACATTTTGTACAGGATTTTCAGAAACAATGTTCATCACCAATCTTTACTCGATACATATTCTTTATTTAACGTAACTTTAATAGTATATTTTAGCGTTTCACTCGCTAAACTATTATTTTTATTGGCTCACAATTCTAATCAAACAAAATATATTGTTCCACAAAAATCTGTCAAGAATATGTGTTACTTACGTATATGAATGGTTGGTGAAAACGTAATTCCCATTTGATATAATGTTCAATAATTCGAAATAAAAACAGTGATTAGAAACATAAGTCCGAAGGCACATTCGTAAAATAATATGCATCAAACATCATCGATTATATAACTTAAATAATTCAACAACTATGTTGTATAATACATAATGTACAACTTCATCTATGATTATATAATATAGTATATAATGAACACAATCGCATTTACAAAGTAGCTTATTGCAAGCCCACGACAATAAATGGTTTATAAATATAAAAACTAAAAAACGCACTTTAGAAATTAAACACTTTGTCCGAACTTATCTTATGAGAAGTTCGTATTCCAGGTCTTAGCAATAAGTTCGTGAACTAAAGTTTTTCTAGGTCAACTAGGTTTTGCAACGTTCGTTACAATACGGGTGACCTCTAAAGGCCTTTATCTAAACGCTTTTATCTAAAAATAGCATTTCGATTTATGTTTTTATCTAATGTTAGCATTGTCACTGTTTATCAATATGTAATAGAAAGAGATGTCAGTATTTTATGAGCTAAGTTCTGGAATGTGAACCTTATTATTATAACGTGAAGTCAACTTATTGGTTATTATGAACACATGCTGCCTTGGTCACTAATATCAAAAAAGTTCAAGCCGAAGCGTTCACCACTACCCGCAAGCTATGTACAGTGCGCACACGCATCAGGGGGCTTGTACGGGTTTTTATAGTTTAAAAAACTATATTTCGTTTCATTTCCTTCCATACCCTGCCGTAAGTTTCCGCTAGGGGCTGGTGAACGGAAGGAAAAACGAAATTAAGTATCGTTAACTATAAAAACTCGTACTTAGCCTCCAGGCGTCCATTCACATCGCAATCACGTATGCTTTATGTACGTATGTTTTTGTGTTACTCCTTTATGCACAAAATCTGTTTCTGTGATTTAAATTATCAAAATATTTTTTGTAATTTTTGCCTAGTGCATTTCTAGATCCAAAAAGGAAGAAATCTATAATTTTCAACTCTCAAATCTAAAACTTTACTCGTATGGTTTAGATTAGACTGTGCGTTGAATTTTTGTCAGACACATAATAATGCAAGAGTTTTATATATACTCGTATTTAGATTATGTATTATACTGGTGTGATCTGAATCTCGGAAACGGCTCCAACGATTTCCATGAAATTTAGTATGCTGGGGGTTTCGGGGGCGATAAATCGATCTAGCTAGATTCATTTGGTTTTTAACTAGTTTCATTTTTAGAAAACGTCTTATTATCCGTGTTTTCACCGAGCAAACTGAGCAAAGCTCGGTCATCCAGAATATTCTAAAAGAGGACACAAATATGTGTACGGTTTGCGATGTGAACCTACACCATTCACACGAGGTAGTCGTTGAACTTTTTCAGCCTTCGCTACGTGTGTCTCGACGGCCGTCTCTCAAGGTTACCCTCCATGGTCTCAGGGCTGAACCTGACACGAGACTGCGAGCCGCTCGAGGCGTCCCTCGCCGACACATACGAACTGTCAGTTTCACTCGTCAAACTGTCAGGGGGGGTCGGATTAGTGGGGGTCCCCCCACCCGAACTCCCCCCCGACGCGCTGGATTTCTTGTTGTACTTCTTCAAGCTCGAGCGTAGCTTCGTCGGAGCTAGTTCTAGACCTAGATTCGCCGGTCGTTCTATTTCTTTCTCTTGAGATTCTTGTCTATAAAAATCACGCGGTAGGGAGTAATCATTGGACTTTTTGGGAAACTCTGTCTTTCCTTTATAGTCCTGTTTATCTTTGTTTCGGTATTGTCTTGAGGGTGAAAACTCTTCGTGGTGTGAGTTGGTGGTTGAGGAGTTTGAGGGTGTTCTTCTATGAGCCATATACTGAGGTCTGTAATCTGGAGTTGGTTCTCTAAACTCACTGCCGTATACACACTCATCGTACCCGTAGTACGGAAGTTTCACCACATAATCAGCTGTTCTTTCATAAGTATACGGTTCGTTTCTGTAGAAGTAATCCCTGTCTTGCGAGGGTTGAAAGTTTTCTCTATAGTTATGGTAGAGATCTGCTAAGTGGTCTGATGTGGATGACGTTCGTCTTGGTGAAGGGGTAGGCAGGGTGGAGGTGTAGTTGGTCCCGAGTCCCGAGGTGCCGGAGAGGGGCTGGGCGGAGTGAGCGTACCCTGATGATGATGATGGATGAGCGTAGTGGGTCGGAGAGTCTGTGAACCGAATTGGTTTCTGCTCGTCAGTCTGTAGATTAGTTATCTGAAATAGAAATTGTTACTAATAAAAAAACCTGCATGAAATTTGTGATAGTTTGCTATTGAATTTATCACTAAATTTGCTTTATTATTAGTAAATTATTAGTTATTATATTTTCCCGACGTTTCGACAGGTTTGCACGCTGTCGTGGTCACGGGTAGACGGGTAGTGTCTACCCGTGACCACGACAGCGTGCAAACCTGTCGAAACGTCGGGAAAATATAAGGTAATTTAAACGCGATAAATACCCGTCTAATACTAATAATAATGTGTTCAGATCGCGTAAGTTTAAAAGTATAAATTTGCTTTATTGTCTACTAAATGGAGAGAGATTCATTAGTTATGCCGACAAGAGTCAAACTCTTAAATTAAGAAGAAGAAGTCTACTAAATAGGCACTAGGCCTTAGTTTATAGGAAGTGCGAGTGATAGATAATTAAAAAAATTTATTAAAAATTAAATAAATAAAAATAAAAATAAACATGATTACGACTGTAATCCCGGAGCTTGGTAGATACTTCCTCAGAACTTTAGTTACTTAGATCTTTGAGGATATCTAAAGAGTAAGTCAGTGGCACGTCCAAACATGACATTTGGTACATGCCCACATTTTGCAAAATAAATGATTAGCTACATGTTTTTATCCCAAATAAAACTCAGACGACGAAAATGTGGGTTAAGTTTGTGATATATTAAGCTAACATTTTTTTATCCCGAATAAACCAAGAATAAGTAAGGGGTTAAGTTTGATAAAAAATCTAAAATTTTGAGTGCAACCTATTTTTTATTATAAACTACATACATACTTGGTTTGTCTGACAATTAAGTAAGCCTAGAATTACCACTTAAAATCACCTATAACATTATGAAAAAATCATATTATTGATCTCTGTAATTTTATTGAATACTAGCTTCCGTTCGCGGCTTTGCTCGCGAGGTACCTAAAATATAACCTATGTTACTCGGGGATAACGTAGCATTCCAACTGTGAAGAATTTTTGAAATAGGACCAGTACTTTTTGACTTTATTCGTTACAAACAAAAATACAAAAATACAAAACTTCCCTCTTTAGTATAGAAAATAGTTTAGAAAAATTAGTACTTACCTACTTTTAGAAAAATGTTTTAAATTTTAATTTCACTCGGTACTTGGTGACCGGACTGGTTTCCGCTTAGTTAGTCGATGTTCGGAGGCCTATGTATAATGTTAAGTAGAACAAGCAGTACTCACTGGTCCGGTGATGGCGTTGAGCGGCGCCCGCAGGTGGCGTGGCGGGCCGTGGTAGGTGTTGTGGCCGAAACTGCCGAAACCTTCGTACACAGCTGAATTTAGAGGTTCTATTTCCGGTTCAGATCTGTGAATACATTTAATGATACTAGATGGCGCTGTAGGAATCGAGCTATGTACGATCTGATACGCAAAATGATCAAGTGTCACCAAGGTCGAGTGGACCCACCTTAAGATGTAATATGTAAGAATAGAGCTATCGTTGCGTTTTGTTGTTGACTTAAGAACCTTTAGCGAGAGTTTTAAGATCATTGATACTATCAAAACATTGTTACAAACAGCTTCTATTTGCTAGTGGTGACTTGTATAATGGATAAATTTATTGCCATAAAATTATTATATTATATTCTTTTTTTATTGCCTTATGTATATTGTTTGTAAATATCAGAATTGCGTAATCACAGTATAGTTGCTGATAGATATTAATTGTAATTGATTGTAAGTAATCATTAAGAAGGAAAATAATGAAGTATGTTTGTTCACCTGTGGGGTTGAAGCGTGGGATGCAGCGGGCTCACGTTAGACACTCTGACGTCATATCCGGCCGCCACGCCTCCTAACAGCGCCGCCATGTTATACAAAACCAATTCTATAATGCTCGGTTTCTTGAATTTGTACCCTAAAAACGTATGTTTAGATTAAACAAATACAAACTTTGCTTATTATAGAAAATAACTGAAATTCTATGTTATAATCTGTTTAAAACCAACACAGATTAAAATAATATATTGTCTATGACTGAACTGGTCTTTCAATCAATCAGACAGAGAGAATAACTTATAGTGAGATTACTACGCCATTCTACTCACTTTCGTCATTGTTCGCAACAAACATGAAATTTTGTTTATCTCGTAAAATATTTGTTAATTTGAAATGTACCCTTCGTGAAATAACTTATTTCAACCAATATTTTATTGCTCCATCTTCATGCTATCAGCTTCAAAGACGAGCTCTAAATTCAAGGTGATTTTTTTTAAATAGCGGTAAAATATAAAATTGAATAGTATATTATTAGATCCATATAGGCGGCGTGAGCTAGATGACAAACGTGACCAACTTAAAAGTCGACCGCCTGCCAACATCCAATTCAACTACACGAATGGTATCCTAACGTGCATTACCTGTGCTAGAACATTTAGTGCAAAAGTAGGCTATATTAGCCATTTAAGGGCAAAACATCCAAGCTCTACCTAATTGATTGAAGTCCTAAAGCCAAGACACTGTAGCCGAAATCGGCTAGGTTGATTATATAACTATCTATTATGTTAAGCAATATTTCTTTAAAATTAAAACGTACAAGCCTAGTTTTTCGTAGTAACTACAACATCTAAAAATTATAAATATTAGACAAGTTTAAGGGGAGCAAAACGTTATAGCTTTTTGTATGAAAATGTGCAGCTACACAATCCTCTAAAGAAGTTTATCTTATACTAGCTTCCGCCCACGGCTTCGCCCGCGTGGTACCTTGAAAAACAAAATCAAACTTTCATTCCCTATTTTATCCCCTTGGGGGTAGAATTAATCAAAATCCTTTCTTAGCGGATGCCTACGTCATAACATCTACCTGCATGCCAAATTTCAGCCCGATCCGTCCAGTGGTTTGGGCTGTGCGTTGATAGATCACTATGTCAGTCAGTCAGTCACCTTTGAGTTATATATATTTAGATAGATATATAAAACTCACCTTCAGTATTAAACAATGTCGGCATAGGTATGTACCTAGAGGCTGAGCCTAGCGGGAACTCCGGGCCCCACTCGTCCGGGCTGTAGTCTGTGTAAGGAAGAAAACAACCTAGTGAATGGAAAACATACGTGTTAGTGTGTTTGTGTTTCATACGATAGTATATAGTGTAAACGAGAATTAAGTACAGGGTGTAAAATGATAGTACGTCTACTATGAGTTGTCAGATTTAGATCGGCTGACGTTACTACAGTAGTAATAGTACGTTACTATGCCATCTGTCAAAATTGTTACTCATGGTACCAAATTCTAAGCAATTAATGAAGCGCAAAGTACAGTCGCTGTAGTACGCTGTGACGTAGGATAATTAACTACGTGACGTTTTAGTACCCAACTATCCGCTAGAGGCGCTGTACAAGTTTACATAAAAAAAATTAACTACAATCACTAGCGAGTGTAGATTGTGAAAGCTCATGGTAGACCTACTGGAATTTGCACTTTTGAACGTAAATGTTATTATACTGCCGTCCATAAACTAAAATGCCGTTATCCAACATTCGGTCAAATTTGACTTTTTTATGCCATCGTAATCGAGAAAAAAAGCTCAATCGACCAATCTTACCAGAACTCAAATAGCTCTTATAGTTTTCGAGTTATGAAAAGTTAAAAATGCCGTTACCAGAATCAAAGTTTACATCACTTCAATGCTTAAATGTTGTTAAGTGTTATGCTAAGCTTAAAAGTGGCTAATGGCTTTTAACTTTATTTTTATGTAAACAAAAATAGAAACTTAACTATTAATAACTTCAATAATACTAGGCTTGATTGCGGCAAAGTGACTTTAACTACAGTTATTTGCAGTTTTATATTAATCGTGCTAAAATATAAATGGTTTTTCCCTCTTATTTCAAAAAGTGGATTTTGTATTTAACGGCATTCTAGCTTTAGGACGGCAGTATAGTGACTCTATGGTAGACAACATTGTTTTTGATAGTAAGTAGGTAGCAAATAGGATAAGGTTGTATTTTATAATTTTAATTTTTTTTATGCAATTTTGATTATTATTTTATGTTTTATTATTATTGATTATTGATTTGTACAAATATATTCAATAAATTTTTACCTCTTTATGATACTAGTGTATAAAATATACTTTGATTTACTTTCTTTGGATCAAATCAGGCATATTTGAGTGAAAAGATAGTCTTTTGAGTTTATGATACTTACAATATTTTTAATTTGAATTGAAGTAATCAGGACTTTGAATTTGCAGGTGATTTATGATTTATGGTACATCAAGTGGCAGTTTTTACTCACATGACACTATATATATTTTTTGTAGTTAATATTTTCACTATATATATTTTTTGTAGCGCAAGTTTCATTGTTTTGCCTAAAGTTAGAACTAACTACGGAAAGAAGATGTTTACTTTCGAAGGAGCACAACTTTATAACAATATACCCGCAAGTATAAAAAATGTTAGCTCATTTTGCGCATTTAAAAAAGCACTAGCAAAATTCGTCATAGAAAATAACTAAATACCTAATATATTTTTAGTGTCAGTTTGTGTACTTAGATTTTTTTACCTAGGTACACGGATTGACACGGATTATTTTATTGATCCGTGTATTGGACAATGCGCAAGATGAGTACCTACACCTACTCTTAACTTTAAAACCATAATTATCGAGCGATCAACTAAATTTGTACCACCTAAGCATTTTATCACTTAAGTTAATTAAGTATTCTCATTTAAGTGACTACTGTCTTTTTGAGAATAAATGTCTTTAAACCTAATATAGTCTTTTGAAACTTAACATTGCCATTAACACGTCATTCCGACATCAGATTTTTTTTGCCACATAATCTTTTTACACCCTGTACAATACACAGCGGAATAAAAGGCCTATGCTTTAGATTGCACCTCTCACTAGCTATTTTCTTAGTAAGTTACTAACAAAAATATATCTAAACAAGACATTAATTAATCTATATTATTGCTTCACTTCTGTTATGTATTATTTAATTAGATATTACAATATAGCATTAATTTCCTATATTTTATGTGAATTACATAATATCATAAATAGACATAACTACTGTGCAAAATGTGGGCATGTACCAAATGTCATGTTTGGACGTGCCTCTGACTACCCCCTTTAGATATCCTCAAAGATCTAAGTATCTAAAGATCTGAGGAGATATCTACCGAGCCCGGGGATTACAGTCGTGATCATATTACTTTATTATTACTTATTACATAAATAGACATTGAAATGCTAAACTTAAAACATTTTTTTTTTCTAATCAAATTACATGCAAAATGCCAAAAATTCTCACAAAACTAATACTTACACATGCCAAACAGTTCATTCAAGCCAGGTGAATAATAAATCTATACTTACATGTGCTTATAACTTCATGTCACTTATATTTTGATAGGTTAATTTTAATTTGTTTCCGTTTTCGCCTCTCCCGATTAGAATAGCTATTAATACTTTTAAACATAGCCAGTAGCTAAAATTATGATATTTTTATATCTTTTATTTCTAATCATTTCACAAAAATATCACTGTGATGTAGTCTATAAATATGATAGCCAATTTTATAGGTGTCTAGCTAAATTAGTGGTACAGCTTATGTCCCTCTGGTAGTGGTCTGGATCAGTTGAGCTATCTACAGATCATTTATAGCTGTACTTAGATAGCTTTTTCACATATTTTATGTAAGTATTACATTTCTGTATACTAACTACTGTGCGAAATGTGGGCAAGTACCAAATGTCATGTTTGGTTTTGCCTCTGACTACCCTCTTTAGATATCCTCAAAGATCTGAGGAGATATCTACCGAGCCTGGGGATTACAGTCGTGATCATATATTTTTTTTTTTTACATTTCTGTACATGAAACTTATTTGAAACTAGAACAAACGCGGTTTCAGATGCATGAGACGTTTCTAGGCGCCATCTAGGTTGGCTATGTGTAAAAGCAGTTGAGAAAAAGCGAAAGCGATTCGTTTTAACCTTCACCTTCCAAGGTCGTACTCTATCGATCTATGGCTCTATGGGGTCGGTTAGTAAGTAAAAATTAGTAAACCCATGTTAAAAAAATACACCAATTTCGATTTTATGGAAAAGGTTTATTTGATATATAAAAGGAATTAATATTACGGTTCATCGAGTTTTTAAACAAATGTCGAGCTTGTTACGCTCTTATTGTTATCTGGAGGTTTAGTGCGGGTTTTGATAGTTTACACGAAACTGTATTTCGTTTCGTTTCCTTCCATACCTGCAGCCAGGGCTTGGAACCGGTTAATAATTTACCAGAAAAAACCGATATTAATAGATATTTAGATAATAGCGTTCGGAGCGTAACGTCGGTTAAAGCGAGTTTCGTTTGTCATTTATAAGAGCGGCCGCGTCGCGGAGCTCACTAATATGGAAAAGAACGAAATCATTTCGTTCTAACCGGTTAATTGAGCGAAACCCTTTTGGATTTATCGTTCTTGACTAACCGTATTATTAGAGGTTACGGTAGAACGTTACCGAAAATAAAAGGTTGTAGGTATTTAGAGCGATACCGGTCCGAAATTTTACCGGTTTCCAAGAGGGCTTGGACACCGGTAAAATTTTTATTTTTTTATTTTTAAGGCCTTCAGCGCCGACTAGCGAAATCTTCCGGCAGTGCAGGTAAATGGGAAGAAAACGAAACGTAATAACATTTCGTAAACTATCAAAACCTATACTAGACCCACTGAGCCTCCGATTATGGTTCTGTATTACTAAGTCCACCACCATTCGCGAACAAGTTACGGCCAGTTACAGCGGGTATATTATTGTATAATACAATTTCGACTACTTCAAACTAAGATTGGAAGCCTATATGCTTAGAAGCAGTCTTATTACGTGAGATAGTTTGAAACATGATCAAAGCTACCATGAGCACTGTTGATAGCGTTTTTCTATGGAGAAGAAAACAAAGTGATATAAAGGAGGTTTTTCATTTTGGGCACAAAATATCAAAATACCGGCCATAAAAAAAGGTGTGGCCGCGTTTGGGAAGTCAGTTTGAGTATTTTCATTAGAACACGAAATCTCAACAAGCAATCTTTCAGTTGATTTTGTTAATATATTGTATAATAAAATATATGGAAATCAGATTTTTTTACCTTAAAAACTTTGCTGAAGGAATGGTGCTCTAATGAAAAATACTCAGACTGACATCTCAAACGTGGCCATACCTTTTTTTGTTGGATTGCACTTTGGCATTTTGAGTCCAAAATGAATGACCTCCTTTATGTCACTCGTCGTTTTTTCCATAGAGAAACTCTTGTCTATGGTGTTCATGGGGGCAATTTACTGAGCAATAAGCAAAAGTGACATTTGGTCAAACACAAAATGTCACTTTCGTGTCAAATGACGTAAAGTATGGTATCTCAAGTAATAAGACGGCTATCAATAATCGATAATAAACTCACCTGCGCCTGAAATAAGATACATTTTCAATTGAATTAGTGATTGCAAAGCAGGTTTAATAGTGTATCATAAAGACTTCCAAATACACTTCACTATACGACCAGTATTGTAAACATTTGAAAGCGTGCCATAATGACAAGGTGGAAACAAGCAGAGATACGAACTAACAAATATGTAAGTACAACAAATACATAATATAATAATATGACTTAATTGAATCGTATATAGCGCATTATGAACTGCTAAGCATGCATAGGTCTAAGTTTAAAAAACTTAATTTAACTCTGGCTGGAAGCAAACAAATGCTTACAATTTACAAACGAAAATAAAAAAAAAAACAAAATGTCAAACGGATACTAAATTACTGAATAAAATACAATTAAAAAAAATAACTAAAAATTAAAATAACACACATTTCATGAGTATCACACAAGAAAACATTTTTTTTTTTGCCTTTTTTTACATCTCAATTCCATACACTCTACTACTAATCTAAAGATTCCTTATCTGCCACAAATAACATTTATATGTAGCCTAAAGTTTGTGACAAAAATAACAAATTTGAAATAAACGAGATTTTATTTGGAGTGTTTGGATATGTTGAAAACGTGGACAAATGCCAAATGTAATGTTCGGACATGCCCCCGACTATCCCTCTTAAGCTTAAAAAATTGTGTCTCTAGAGATGTGTAGGGATGTCTACCATTTGGAGACAGTCGTTAATATATTTAATTTCATTTGCTATACACCGTGAATAATTAATAATTGTTTTTCATCAGGCTAACCCTATCTTTATTAAAAAAATGTGTTCACACGTCACGGTGTTGTAAGCGATCAATTTTAAGTGAGATTGCATTGGAAAGATCACTTGGCCCACAAAAGTGTGTTAAAAGCATGGATGAGAATTATTTATTTGCAACATTAGACTGATGTAAAGTTTTAAGAAATTCATATCCACGACAAAAAAATGTGTGTTGGGTGTTTTTTACCCGACTGCGAAGCTAAGGAAGGTAAATGTTTAGGGTGTATATGTATGTATGTATGCGAGTTCCTCTGGCTGTCACTAGAGCCCAAACAGCTGAACAGATTTTGACAAAATAAATTTCGATGGATTCATCTAGATCTCAACACAAGTGAAAGCAAAATGTCAAAAAATCCATTATGGCGGCTGAAAAATCTATTTTTATTTACTTTCAGTCGGGTTTTTTTAATTCTTGCAACTAGTATTTATTGAAATGGAAACTTGTGTAGTTTCTTACCGAACTAGATGTATAAGCAGAAGTATACTCACAAGGGTAAAGCAAACTGTCCTGAGAAGTTCCTTTATGCAGCAATGAAACAAAACGGATCACATATAAACGTGATTTAAAAACATATTTTTACTATTTTTACAAAAATAAGTCCAAGAGTAAGACATTTTTTTTGTATTTTCTATCTTACGATCTTACAGTTTAGACTTATTATTGTAAATCCAATACAATTTGGCAAGATCCTAATGATTCGTCAGTCGGTGATGATATAATCTTTAGATAACACAAATTAAAATTTTATCTAATTTAAAAACTAACTAATGTTTCCTAATTATATTTATTTTAACTAAATTAAATGCTTATTTTTCGGAGTTTGAGTAACGTACAGGTTTGAGAAATTAACAAAATCTTGACCAATATTTAATTTGACTTGAGTACTGCAAAACCAATTTGATTCACTAGAGGCAAAATAAAAATAAGGTGGAAACTGGTATTTTAATAATATAAACTAAAATAAAATCTAAAAATAAGTCTTTTAAATTCATTACAGTCTAACTTATTATAGTCAAATCCTTGGAACTTTTTACGTTATTTACAATTACGCGTTTTCGAATCGTCTCGTCAAAATATTCGATGTCCGATCGAATTGTGTCAATAACTTTCGGATATAGCTTTAACAGCTTGGGTATACCTACCAGCCATTTACAAAAATCTTACTGTAGATTATATTGACCGATAATAATATGGCAACTTCTGTCTCTTCAGATTTTGATTCATATTTCTTAAATGGCAACTAGTTTCATTTCAGAAATTCACCGATGAAGTCTCTAGCATTATTTACTATTAGTAGATATTAGAGTGGTTTAGGATAAAATTCGTAGCAGTTGTAAAATGCACATTGGTAGGAATGTGTTAGTAGAAATTGATATGTATTCTATATGGCAACACCTTGTACTGTCACTTTCAAACTAGCCTTGAGACAACTTCTGAACTACGTTTTCAAAATTTAGTTATTCTTGACGTACAACGCAGACGATCAGAATTTGTCCGATATGTCTTGATAGACAATCTTGGTCAATTTAATTGGCTACATAACGTTCGTAGCAAGCGGGGCGAGCGATTGTTTTAAAAGAACATAATTTGTATACGCTTACGGCTGAACTATTTCTACACCTAGACAGTTCATTGGAAGATATTCGATAGCCGTACCGAGACAACAATATTCTCCATATAGAGTAGACCAAAATTGTGTTTGACCAACTGTCATTTTCGTGCACTCTTCTGTAGAGAAAACTGCTGTCTCGTCTCTAGTGGTTTGTTATGCCCATGCCCTTCTTACGTAAAGGCCCTGAAAATGTCCCTGTGAGTGATAAAATTAGTACTTTCTGTTTAACAATTCAACCTGAAGCTACGCTATAAGCCTTCAACCGTTTCGATAACCGCGTCCGTCTCATCACATGAACCATTCCTAGCTAATCGTCTCTGAGCAGCTCAGTCGTCTCTGTAGTGAGACTACTCGCGACCGCGAATAGACCCGTGAGACTGTTCGACCTGATACTCCTCAGAAAAGTGCCCTTCTTCCCCTTTCTGTCCGGGACATCGAACACCGTGCCGTAGTGGTTGATGTCCGCGGAAGAGGAGAACGGGCATAGGAGGAAGCGGTTACGGCGCGGTTCCGCAGTGTCGAGCAGGTCGTCATGGCTGCCGCTGCGTTTACGCGCCAGGTCGGGCTTGCGTCGGGTTTGCGATTTGCTTTGCCTCGGGCGCGGGGGGGTCTTCAGTCCGGGTGGGGTACCTGGGTGTCTGGTGGCGGGCGGCAGGTCGGGCGCGGAGGTGCTGAAGCGGGTGCGGGGGCGCGGCGCGAGGGGGGGCGCCCCCCCTCCCGCCGGGGGGAGGGGCAGGTGCGTGCGGGACCGCTGGTGCACGGTGGAGGGGCCCCACGTCTTGCCCTTCACGCCGTCTGCTGGCACTGGAATTAAATGTTATAAGTCAGTATTGCGAATAACTGTCTTCTGTTCATCTACATACATTATATATTTGTGTGCATACAACTTTACAAGATAAAGTATCTACTATTTTATAAAGTTGGTTTGATTTTGGAAACAGAGTATTTTCTTTGAGCTGGGATTAGAACCTACGACTGTGAATGACTGGTTCTTTCTAAACCACTATCTAATCAATTTTCAGTAATCTTTAAACTGTGGATACACAGGAATCTCTAGGACAGGCCATACGGTGTTTCCCATCACCGTTTGAGAGCATACAGTGAACTCTGTTATAGACATTTATTCACATCCTACTAATATTATAAACGCGAAAGTTTGTATGAATGTATGGATGGATGGATGTCAAGATGTCTGGATGTATGTTTGTTACTCTTTCACGCTAAAACGGCTGAACGGATCTGAATGAAATTTGGCACAGCTATATGGTCTGGACAGATGTATAATCTATATGGTCTGGAATAACACATAGGCTACATTTTATCCCGGAAATAGATAAGGTTCCCGCGGTATAGATTTGTTTTTGTTTTTCAAGGTACCACGCGGGCGAAGCCGTGGGCGGAAGCTAGTATCTTTATACTTTTGGTTAAGGCCCCTAGGACATGCCATACGGTGTTTTCCCCCACCGTTCGAGGGCATACAGTGAACTCACGAGCAATAGCCCTCATGATGGCGGGCGAGCCGGGCGGCGTGTCCTTGGCGACTGCGACCAGCTGCTTCACGCTGGACTCGTCTTCTGAAGGTCGCACGGTCAGCGTGTGCCTGAAGTCGAGAGGTGATGATATTGTGTCCTTCTTTAGTAGTTTCATCTTGCTGAATTTGCCTGGAAACAAGGAGCATTCATTTTAAACTTTTTAAACTTCCGTGATTTGATGACATAATTATAATTGAATAACGGGTATTTATCACGTACCTATTTTGTTTTTATTCCCGACGTTTCGAACACATTACAGCGTTCGTGGTCGCGGGCAGTGTCGCAAGAGTCTGCCCGCGACCACGAACGCTGTAATGTGTTCGAAACGTCGGGAATAAAAACAAAATAGGTACGTGATAAATACCCGTTATTCAATTATAAGCATTCATTTTATTGTTGTAGATTACATTATTGTTAAGTTGTTAACAATGTTAAGATGGATGTGTGGAGTGACGAGGATGGATAAGATAAGGAATGAGCATATTAGAGGAAGTTTGAAAGTAGCGCCGGTGACAGAAAAGTTGAAGAGTAATAGGTTGGCGTGGTGTGGGCATGTTATGCGGCGGGAAAGTCATGTTACAAGAAGGGTGATGGATTTGAATGTGGATGGATACAAGAGTAGAGGTAGACCTAAGAAAAGATGGATGGACTGTGTGAAAGACGATATGTGTAGGAAGGGAGTGACTACTGAGATGACGGATGATAGGGGAGAGTGGAGGAAGAGAACCTGTTGTGCCGACCCCACCTAGTGGGATAAGGGCAGGAAGATGATGATGATGATGATGAGATTACATTATTTGCACATTTGAGCAGGCTAGTCTATAAGACCATACTGCCTAGTCTTATTATTATTAACTAGCTTCCGCCCACGGCTTCGCCCGCGTGGTACCTTGAAAAACAAAAACAAATCTATCCCGCGGGAGCCGTACATTTTTCCGGGATAAAAAGTAGCCTATGTGTTATTCCAGATCATAATCTATATCTGTGTCAAATTTCATCCAGATCCGTTCAGCCGTTTCAGCGTGAAAGAGTAACAAACATACATCCATCCATAAAAACTTTCGCGTTTATAATATTAGTAAATAAATAATAAATAATAAATAATGCTGGACAATCCACACAGCATCATCTAGCCCCAAAGTAAGCTACTCAAAGCTTGTGTTATGGGTACTAAATAACTGATATATTTAATACATTATATACATAGATAGATATTTTTTATTATACATAGAAAACACCCAGACCAACGGAACAAATTTCTCTGAACAAACTGCAGATCGTACACAAATTGTTCCGCGGCGGGAATCGAACCCGCAACCTCTATGTCGCAGGCGCGCTCTCGCCCGCTGCGCCACTAAGGTCGTCAATAGTAGTAATAGTATTTATATATTATTGTTTTAGTCTATGTTGTCCCACTGCAGGGCAAAGGCCCCTTTCTCTTTTTTCCAGCTTTTTCGATCTGTTAGTCTTACGTAAATTAATATCTTCCGTTTTCTATAAAATCTAACTTAAAATCCTAACCTAACCGCCATTTTTTTTTCAGGAACATTGTGTGTGAAACAAGTATTTATTTCAAAAATCCAGACTGAAATTGAATGTAGGTTTTTACAGCCGCCATATTGGATTTTTTGACATTTTATATAGCTCATGTAAATCTTATTATTCAGACGAATCCAATGATCGCTGTAGTACTGTGACGTAGGATAGTTAACTACGTGACGTTTTAGTACCCAACTATCCGCTAGAGGCGCTGTACAAGTTTTAACTACAGTCGCTAGCAAGTGTAGATTGTGAAAACTCATGGTTGAAATTTGTCGACCTCAGTGGCGCAGTGGGCGAGAGTCCGCCTGCGACGCAAGAGGTTGCGGGTTCGATTCCCGCCGCGGAACAAATTTGTGTACGATCTACAGAAATTTGTTCCCTTGGTGTTTTCTATGTATGTATAATAAAAATATCTATCTATGTATATAATGTATTAAATATATCAGTTATCTAGTACCCATAACACAAGCTTTGAGTAGCTTACTTTTTGGCTAGATGATGCTGTGTGGATTGTCCAGCATTATTTATTTATTGGAACGAAGTTCCTTATCGCGCGTTGAGAAAGGGGGCTAGACGGAAAAAACTCTCACGAAAAGTTGTCACGACATTTTTGCTATAGTTGTAAGCCGTGCGGCGTGCGCGTGTTTCTCTGTCTGTCTCTCTCTCTCTCATAGAAAGCATGAAAGGAACTTCGTTCCATCCGGGTGTCCCTTGACACCTCTCAAGTTTTATTTTTATTTATTTATTTATGGTAGGCGTACTGTTCTATTCTATTAATAATAATAATAATAATAATAACTTTATTTCAGGCAACATTAGTCTAAGTGTACAAGATGGAAAATACTTAAAAACTACGGCCCATATAAAATATATACCTTACAGTCTAACATACATAATAATAAACTAATTATTTAATTATTGGGAGCTGGAAGTGGGGGGGTGTCACCAAGCCTTCCACGGAATCGCCGAAATATGACACCCTTCGGCCAGAAATCCTCTTTCATATAGAGGGCGAGATTTGAAGTCGGCACTCGCACAACAAATGAATTGAAACTCACATTGTTGTGCGAATGCAACTTCTCCACCCTCAATATGACGTTTAACCCTCAATATTGTTTGACTTATGATGGAGGTTACCTTTCCGTTTGTTAGGCTGCGGCGGTTGGTTGTGCGACATGTTGCTGGCGAAAATGAGGATATGCAGCTCGCGCGCCACCAGCTCGAACTCCCGCATCTCCAGCTCGCGCTCCTTCTGCAGAAGGTTCTGTTCCACCAGCCTCTGCTGCAGCTGGGCGCGGGTGAGCTCCTCTTCTCTGCACCGCAGCTCCTGGAAACCGAGGAATGAGTTTTGGAACGTTCCTTATCGCGCGAAAGGGGGCTAGACGGAAAAAATTAAGACCAAAAGTTGTAACGACACTTTATTATTAATATTAAACGGGTATTTATCGCGTTCTAATTACCTATTTATTTTCCCAAAGTTTCGACAGGTTTGCACGCTGTCGTGGTCACGGGTAGACTCTACTAATAATCTATATATATAAAAATGAATTGCTGTTCGTTAGTCTCGCTAAAACTCGAGAACGGCTAAACGGATTTATCTTATCTTGGTCTTGAAATGTTCGTGGAGGTTTAGGGTAGGTTTAAAAGGTAAGAAAAATTCGAATAACTGCCAGGAAAACCCTAAAAATAGCCCTTTTCTATTTCCCACACAAACGTTTTCTAAATAAGTACGAAGTCTGCCGGGTCAGCTAGTATACTAATAATAATGTGTTCAGATCGCGTAAGTATGTAACCACACTTTTTGCTATAGTTGTAAGCCGTGCGGCGTGTGCGTGTTTCTCTGTCTGTCTCTCTCTATCTGTCATAGAAAGCAAGCCATTAAAAAGAGTGAAAGGAACTTCGTTCCATCCGGGTGTCCCTTGACACTTCTCAAGTTTTTTTTTTTCAATCTGGTTATTCCATTATTCACTCATTTGCGCAGGTAGTATATACCTTACTGCATAGTCTTACGTAAATTAATTTCTTCCGTTTTCTCCAGAATCTAACTTATAATCTCCTCTTTTTCGGACAGGACCAATGCTGTTAGTTTTTTTGTTACATTATTCGCTCATTTGAGCAGGCTATATTCATAGACCTTACTGCCTAGTCTTACGTAAATTAGTTTCTTCCGTTTTCTTTAAAATCTAACCTAACCTAACCGCCATTTTTTCCCCCCACTTCCAAATGCTGTTAGGTTGTCTGACAACTTGTGACAGCGCACGGGTTTGAGCGCAGATGACGCTCCCCTAAAGCCCAAAAACTTAAATAAATATTGTGGGAAATGAATTGGCTACGTGCTATCAAAAAGTATAAAAGGCGGCACTCACCAGCGGCCGTCCCCATTCGATCGCCAGAAATCGTCGAGGAAACATCGTTTCATTTGTTTACGTAGCTTACCTGTCTACCCACAGTTTTGTATTTTGTTGTTAATTTTTGTATTTGATTGTTTTTTTTTAAGTAAACTCAATTAGGTTCTGTTCATTTGTTTTTTTTAAGTGTATTTAGGTTAAATACACAAGATCAGAAGTGGGATAGGTCTGTGTCCACATGCAGCTTTCTTGGTAAAACGTTACCTTTGTACTGATAAACAACCAGACAAAGGCCTATAAACCACAAAGGAAGCAAAAATACAACTACCCACAGTTGTCATTTTTTTGTGTTTTGTTGTTTAAATCGATGAGTTGAGAACTCTTGTAAGTTCTAGACATTGTTTACGAGGTAGCTCACATCACAGATGTCACATGTCTCGCATATCGAGGCAGTTCTCGTCCTATTAATTAGATAACGATCCCGTTCCCGATGTGTCACATCGTCGAACGCCGTGGCGCACATATAGGGCTCCACGGAGTAGGAGTGGGTTTCAGTCTCATTCTCGAAACGACAACAGGCGTCTTACATACTCCCGAACGATGCGTGACGCTGATCGTTCATATGACGTGATCTATGGCAGTTGTTATCTTGAAGCTAGTTTGCGATATCGCCGCTCTCTTACTCCTAGTCGGGAAAGGTGTCGCGAGCGTATCTGAGAACGGTAATCATCGTGTATGCCCGTTCCGATGAGCCGTGCTGTATTTCGACTACCCTCGAGTCGAAATGACCTTTCTTCTCCCGCTTATATAACGTGTACCTACAGACTTAACTGACTTGACACCAGCTGATTTCGCGTCTAACGAGACAACTCAACACTCTGAAGGCATTCTAAGCCTTACGCACTACTGGTGATCAAAGTAAACATGTTGACAATCGTATAACCGTTGTTTGTGAGATTTCAGAGGTATTAGACAAGGTCAGGTGAAGCCGAGCGTTTGAAGAGTGGAGTACGGCAGGCCGTACGCTGTCGCTTTGCTGCTTCCGTCGCTCTGCTGTCGCTACTCGTACAGTGTTATCAAGGGTTTACCAAGTGACCGTTATGAACTTAAACTACTGAGTGGTGCGCGGGGTAAAACTACCCAAGCCGCAGCTCAGTACAGTACTCCTTTGAAAAGAGAATGGTACCCCAAGAGGTGTGCCGCATTGTAAGTGTGTATTAATCTGAATGTTTTATGTTGCAGTCGCTTACTTCAATCACACATATCATATCGGTGTGTGTGATGGCATACGTGAGGCGTTTCGCTTCGCGTGGTGGGACGAGCATGCGACGCGAACTTTCTACTTACTGCGCGCGATGCTTCCCTTGGGCTTCTGGCTCTGCAGACGTGTTCTTGAACACTATGGAGTTTGTAACAGTGTACCTTAACATGTGGTTTTGTTTTTACCAATCCAGAAGCTGAACTCCAGGATACGCGATTCCTATGAGGTCGTGTGATCGTTACCGCATCACCAATACGAGCTCGAGCTATTGGCTGGTTCGTACGGAAAGAAGTCTGACTGCCGCAGAACATGGTTTAGTGGTGTGGCAAGTTGACCCCGGTGAAGTATAAATCATTTTTGGTAGTAGTGAGTTACACCAGCAGCTCCGACATTGTGGCTATTTACCCTGACAATTGTGGCTCTTACTAGGATGCGTGGCGTCATGCGTTACTATCCTAGCCGAGGTTAAGAAAACGCTTCACGTCGCGCCTCTTTTCTTAACCGCGGTGGTACAAGTTACGCATCACGTAGCGCCTCTGACTTGACCCTTATTGACCTTGTCACGCTTCACGTCGCGCCTCTGACTTGGTTCTTGTTTGCTTAGTCACGCTTCACGTCGCGCCTCTGACTTAGTTCTTGTTTGCCTAGTCACGCTTCACGTCGCGCCTCTGACTTGGTTCTTGTTTGCTTAGTCACGCTTCACGTCGCGCCTCTGACTTAGCTCTTGTTTGCCTAGTCACGCTTCACGTCGCGCCTCTGACTTAGCTCTTGTTTGCCTAGTCACGCTTCACGTCGCGCCTCTGACTTGGTTCTTGTTTGCTTAGTCACGCTTCACGTCGCGCCTCTGACTTAGTTCTTGTTTGCCTAGTCACGCTTCACGTCGCGCCTCTGACTTGGTTCTTGTTTGCTTAGTCACGCTTCACGTCGCGCCTCTGACTTAGTTCTTGTTTGCCTAGTCACGCTTCACGTCGCGCCTCTGACTGAGCTTGTCTAGGGTCAAGATACTGCCTCACGTCGTGCCTCTGATTTGACCTTGTATTCGCTGAGTTACTTGCTTCACGTAGTGCCTCTGACTTAGTAATTTAGCATGTTAGGTCTAATGCGTATACTTGTATGCGCCTATGTTTTCCCGATGTTTTGTGCAGATGCAGGCTTTGATAACGAGGAGTCTACTGGGGCCGCGACTCAACCACATCCTGGAGTCGACGAGCCTTTGCCCAGAGCCACTTCGCAGTCTGCACACGACGGGCAACAGCCTAGTACGTCTGCAGGCGCTAGGCTACTATCGGGCACTGCAGACGCAAGCGTTGCGGCAGAGCTGCACGCCAGCGTCACGCCTGAAAGAGAAGACCAGCCGGAAGCAGAAGCTCACACACATCAGAACAGTCTTAACAATGAGGAGCATGACGATCTAGAAGGAATCTCCATGCCATTGCTGGAGACCGACCAACAGAGTTAAGGGAGCTCGAGGACGAACTCCTGTCAGGAGAGGCCGTGTGGGAAATGAATTGGCTACGTGCTATCAAAAAGTATAAAAGGCGGCACTCACCAGCGGCCGTCCCCATTCGATCGCCAGACATCGTCGAGGAAACATCGTTTCATTTGTTTACGTAGCTTACCTGTCTACCCACAGTTTTGTATTTTGTTGTTAATTTTTGTATTTGATTGTTTTTTTTTAAGTAAACTCAATTAGGTTCTGTTCATTTGTTTTTTTTAAGTGTATTTAGGTTAAATACACAAGAATATATATTGTTGGACATTTCACACAACGCCATCTAGCCCCAAACTAAGCAAAGCTTGTACTATGGGAACCAGACAATAACTGATAAGACTGATTATATACTTTTTTTTGTAAATACAATAAAATTACATAATTCTATGTAATTTTATAATAGATATAATTTTTTTGTATAGATTAAATTAAAAAAAATTATAATAGATGTAATATTTTTAATAGATAATAACGCCCAGACACAGAACAAACATCTGCGTTCATCACACAAATGTTAGTTCTGGGTGGGGATCGAACCCACAACCTACAGCGCAGAAGGCAGAGCTACTACCAACTGAGCTGTGAGGCCAGTCAACTTAGATTTAGATATAGTCAAAAAGTTAGATTTTTGACAACAAGAGGCATGAGCTTTCATTATCAGAACGTGGAATTTATCGCGTATTCATTTTTCGAATAGAAAATCTTATTGGTGCACGACCAGGGGCCTTACCACGAAGTCTTACAGAACGATTCCGTAACGATTCCATTATAGAAACGTCACTACTTCCATACAATTTGCATAGGTCATGGTACGATATAACAATGTAATACTTATTCGGTAATGTATTATGAATTCGTGGTAAGGCCCCAGGTTTCAACCCACGACCTTCGGATCGTGAGGCAGGGGTGTGTCTCATAGGTTAGTATTTTATAAGCAGCAATAGGCTTGCAACCTGTCACGTGCGGAACACTAACTACTGTGCAAAATGTGGGCATGTGCCAAATGTCATATTCGAACGTGCCTCTGACTACCCTCTTTAGATATCCTCAAAGATCTAAGTCACTAGAGGTCTGAGGAGATATCTTAAAGCTATTTTTAAAAATAACGGTAACATATAAAAATGAATCAAATGAGAATCAACCTTTAGATTCGGTAAATACGTTTAATTACCGCGATTACCCGCAGCCTAATGTAAAAATACTTGACACCGCCATATATATCTGAGCGCTAAGCAGGGATTTGCGAAATAATAATAATGAAAGCTACAACATCAAATTCACTAACCTCTTCGATAGTTCTGTATTCCTATCCGTAAGAAGCGTCAGAAAGGAAAATGCTTTTATTAGTATAGTTTATTATAAGGGGTTTATAAATAACGCATCTTATGGTGGTACTTAGGGCTTGGAAACCGGTTAAATTTTCATACCGGTATCGCTCTAGATAACTACACCTCGCTTTAACCGGTTAATCTAAGTTCGAGTTAAGGTTTTGAAAGAGGTTACGCTCTGAACGCTATTATCGAAAATATCGGTTATTACTGTTTTTCTGGTAAATTATTAACAGGTTCCAAGCCCTGGTGGTAATACTGCGTTTGGGATTTTCTGCGATGCATTCGACTGTCAACTTTTTTGACAAGCTCTAGTTTTTATATTTTTTCTCGTGTTATTTTCAGTTTTAGCGTGTAATTTTGGAGGTTATTTTTTAAATAAAGCCCGAGTTCTTGACGCGAGTGGAAATATGTGAATTAAAGTTAGTTCTTTTCTAAATCCATCGGAGGAAATCCCGAGAACTTTGAACAAAACTGCTTTTGTTTATAATTTACTTGACAATTTGACTGACTTTGTGACATTGACAATACCAATTTAAACACTTGACACTGGCAAAATGGATCTCAAAAGACATAGATGCCATAAACAAAAAAATCAGAATACTGCGTTTTACCGGAAGAGCTAAAAAATCTAAAATACTTCGTTCACTTTACGACCAACTTATATTATTTTTAATTTACAATTTCAAAATAAGCTCAAAATGTCATTTTGATAACTACTATTTATTCTAAGGATAGTGCGTAAAACAGTTTTGTAGAATGCAAACTAAATTATTTGCAGTGCTATTCTAAGCGTTTCAATATTGATTTTCATGCTCAATATTTTTATGTTACAGTAAAAACTCATAACCTGTCAAAACAAATATTGACTGAAGACGTCTCGACTTGCGTTAATTGCATGGAAATTTCTCTATAATACATAGAGTCTTATTCAGAAGCGATCTTTACCAGGGCTTGGAAACAGGAAAAAAAATTCAAACCGGTATCGCTCTAAATATCTACAACCTTTTCTTTTCGCTTACGTTCTACGGTAACGTCTATTAAAACGGTTAGTCAAGAACGATTTATCCAAAAAGGTTTCGTTAAATTTACCGGTTAGAACGAAATGATTTCGTTCTTTTCCATATTAGTGAGCTCTGCAACGCGCCCGCTCTACGACAAACGAAGCTCGCTTTAACCGGTTAATCTTAGTCCGAGTTAAGGTTTTAAAAGAGGTTGCGCTCCAAACGCTATTATCGAAATACCGTTTTTTTCTGGTAAATTATTAACCGGTTCCAAGCCCTGGGGCCTCACCACGAAGTCTTCCAGAACAATTCCATAATAGAAACGTCATACATCCATACAGTTTGCATAGGTCATGGTGAAATAACAATGTAATGTGAATTCGGTAATTTATTATGAATTCGTGGTGAGGCCCCTGATCTTCACAAGTTTGCGTTAAAGAAAAAAGTTCTTATTCTTTATCGTGTCACTAATTATTACGAACTAGTATAGTGAAGTGATTAAAGTGCATTTACGGGATTTCCTACAATGTTTTTGACTGACAACTCCGTCTCTCTAGTTTTTATATTTTTTCTCATGTTATTTTGAGTTTTATTGCGTAATTTTGGTGGTTATTTTTCCAATAAAGCCCGGGTTCTTGACGCGAGTGTAAAATATGTGAACTAAAGTGAATAATTTCCTTCAAAATCCATTGGAGAAATTCCCGAAAACTTTGAACAAAACAGCCATCTTTTGTTTAAAATTGACTTGACAACTTGACTATACTCTGCGACGTTGTACACTTGACACTGGCAAAATTTTTCTATAAGAGACAGATGCCATAATTGAAGAAGAAGAAGAAGTGCATTTACTAAAACTAATAATTAAAATTATCATACCTTCTCTTTCCTTCTCAGGTCCCTTAGCACCTCTTCGATTTCCAATCTCCATCCGTCCTGCATCGTATGAAATGACTCGTGCGGCGCCCGCGTGAACTCCGACTTCCCGATGCGGTCCAGCTGTTCCAGGATTGCGGGGAAGAGGGGACGCTCGCGAGGGTTCGAGTGCCAGCACGCTGCAAAATCAACACATACTTCTGTAGACTTAAATAAGTAAACGAAATCGCAAACTTAAAAAACATCTTTCTTTGCAAAGAGAGGCCTATGAGAGCAGTGGGTGAAGTCGGGCTGCGGATGATGATGATGATGATGAAAAAACCAACCTCAGATTTGGCAGTTTTAGATATTTGATGATATCAATGCGGAAATCAGTATATCGTATAGAATACTTATTTAGGGTTCGATGATCCCCACCCAGGAAAGACATTGTGTGATGAACGCAGATGTTTGTTCTGTGTCTGGGTAAAAGAAATCATCATCTTCCTGCCCTTTTCCCACGTTAGGTAAAAGAAATAAATAAATAAATAATAATAAATAAATAATGCTGGACAGTCCACACAGCATCATCTAGCCCCAAAGTAAGCTACTCAAAGGTTGTGTTATGGGTACGAGACAACTGATATACTCGTATAGAAAAAGAAACATGCTCACGCACAACAGTAATCCCCAGGCTCGGTAGATATCTTCTCAGATCTCTAGTTACTTAGATCTTTTGAGGATATCTAAAGGGTAGTCAGAGGCACGTCCAAACATGATATTCGGCACATGACCACATTTTGCAGTGATTAGTCTATGACACCACCTATGATCTATGTTTCCTTACGATGTTTTCTTTCACCGTTTAAGAGCACTGGCATTGCGCACATACATTTTTCGTATGAAAAAATTCATTGGTGCACGACCAGTTTTTCGATCCTAAAGCTAACTCTTTTTGTAACTTTTCAGGAACTTCACATCAGATTAAACCAGTACCATATAAGAACTTTCTAGAACCTACCTTCCATAAGCACTCTCCAGGGTTCGGGACATGTGCTGGGTATGGGAAGGGTGAGCTTGTTCACCGCTACGCCGTACGCAACGGCCAGCGCGTCGATGCCCTTATATGGTGTCTCTCCTGTAAGCAGCTCCCATAGCAACACGCCATAGGACCACACGTCAGAGGCGTGGGAGAATGTGGAGTGTTTGATCACCTGGAAGTGGAGACAGGAATAAGATAAATGCTTTAAAGTATAGCTGATGAGACTGGCCGTATGCTTAGACTGTGCAGATTTAGTAATGACTAGGCTATTTTTAGGGTTTTCCCGGCAGTTATTCGAATTTTTCTTACCTTTTAAACCTTCCCTAGACCTCCACAAACATTTCAAGACCAAGATAAGATAAATCCGTTTAGCCGTTCTAGAGTTTTAGCGAGACTAACGAACAGCAATTCATTTTTATTTATATAGATAAATAGATTATCTGTACCCTCAACTTCGTTCGCGTTTGCCATTTCTTTGCCACCTTCTTCTAAAGTACAAAACCGATGACCTTGTCATTTTTGCGGGACAATCTCTAAAGTATCTCCTTTCTAACAAATGAGTTAATGAAATCGGATCACGCGATCATGATTTACAGCTAAGTACACATTTTGACTTTCATCCCCAAATGCTGAATTTCGGGATAAAAAGTATCCTATGTCCTACCTCGTAGTACGAACTCAAACCGTGCCAAGTGTCATTTGAATTCATTCAATAGTTTCGGCGTGATGCGCGACCCAGAAACAGACAGATAAAGATGAAAAAAAGAATGTTTTGGCTTTAGTATTGATTATAGTGTGTTCTCCAAAAAATCTTTATACAGGATCGGACCAGTTACAGTTTTGTTATATCTAGATAGATCAGAACAGAGCAGAGTATGCGGCTGCAACTTTGACAATACTGATAATATAGTTATGCTTAATAAAGTGCATGGGGAATGCAATGTCGCGCTATGAATTCCGTCGCAAAAAGCTTTTACAGTCCATTCTTAGAACAGTTTTAAAATGGCTTGGGGTCTTCCGCGAAGGTAGTTTAGCTATCGATCGAATGCAACATTCAGGATTGGATTGCAGTGCGCTTAACGTGAATAAGTTATTGCCGAACTCTGGGGCATTGTTGGGGCGCCGTCTCTAGCTGATACAGTAGATGTTCTGTCTACTATCCGAAAGAGCTGAGCTGAATTGATGTTGGGAGCTCGTTGATATAAGTTTACAATGAGAGCAAGGAATGTAGAGATTTCTTGTCACGTTGATATGGTTTTCGTTGATGTCGATAGATTCATTTGTCTCATTTAATAAGGTACCGCTAGGTATCAGTATCAGGTACGGCGATATTGCACAAGTTTTAATGACGCTATAAAATACAAAATACACGATGTGCTGACGAAGAATAAGCCACTTACTACGAATATTATCGAATTTTCTCGAAGCTTTTGATTCGTAATAGTTTTTCTACTAAAACACGTTACAATCTCATCGTTTAAATCTGTTGGCTCGCAGCCATAGGTAAAATTTTATGATTCAGGTTCTTATACTGAGGATATTTTTTACGATACTGAGGAAGACAAGACAGACTGCAAAATGTCTCCACATAGGTACACATGTGGCTACAACCGGCCGTGAACTAACTCTATTAGCATACTGGACAACGATTACCGGTGAACGCGAGCGGCCATCAATCAAAGGACCATTAAAACAGTCAATAAACAGTATAAGTGGCTATTTAATACTCGAGCATGGTCAAAAATGGTCTTAGACCGTTTATCTATTTTGATTTGCCGAAACTGTGGTATCGGCTTTGCTGTTTGAACTTCTCTGATTGTCAAATCATCAACATCCAGTTACACATCAACTTTTCGACCTTCCTCAATGCCATCACGAATGGTCTACCTACATCATCAGCTTATATTCAGCAGTGGGCCCATAGACAACCAGTATTGAAGGTCAAGGTCCCAGTATGACTTCAAACTGTTAGAGCGAGGAAGGTATGTTCAATAGAGGTGTAAAAGTAACGACAAAAAGCGTACCTGTATGATGTAATCATTACTAAAACAATGAGTACTCGTTACTATCGTATTAAACACGTTACTAGTTCCTTTTGATACCTCATAACATGCTGTTAGCGCACCGAATCGAGTCGTATTGCGTACGCGTACTGACGTCGCGGCGTCGCAACATTCGTAATTTGTAGAAAACATACCAAACTACTAAGTTGCATTTTTTCACTTTTCCGTATTTTTAAACTTTTTATTCGGACTGGACAAATGCTTTGTCTGACAACCTGTGACACTAGGTTCCGATACTACAACGATGCGAGTAACGAGATGCTTTCGTGTGTAAGGTCTCGTTACTCTGTACTGGACATTTCGGCCTGCGGGCTGAGTGAGGTGCGGGCTGAGTTGACCAATGAATCTAGATGGCGTACCCGTTACTCAGTACCTAATAATATGTTTTGCTACAGCTTTAATAATAAAAATGCTTACTTCAGGGGGCATCCACGCGTAAGTACCCGCCGCCGACATCCTGGTGGTCTTGTACACTTCTCTCGCCAGACCAAAGTCTGTTATCTTGAGCGTTTTGTTCTCTAACGTGTCGTCCGATAAGATGGCTTCGCTGAGTAGAACTAGAATAGAAATTGAATACAAGTTATTGACTGAAGTTGAGGAATATTTATCGCTGGTTTAGGTTCTTGGATGGAAGATTATAAATTCAAGCGACGAATTGAGCTGCCTGCATGGTACATAGAACCAGGGAAACTCACAAAAACACTCATAAAATCTCAGCTTCTTCTTAAGCATGTAAAAACCTTCTAGATAATGGGTTGCCAATATAAAAGGAGAGCCAAGCAACCTTAACCAGGCAAGGGTCATCGAATATTGGGAAAAAAATATAAAAAGTTAGCCGTTGACTCGAAAGAAGAAGAATATAAATGGAAAAATTATAAAAAAGGAAACGGATGAACAAACAAACGCTTTAAGATTAAACATTTTAAGAAGCAGGCAAGTTCACCGACCCGTCTCGATGTGAAAGGTTCCGTATCGATTTTCTTATTGGGGCCAACGCGTCTACTTTTAGTGAAATGAACCCAAATATATACGACCTCCCCTACATTTAAAGTTCACGTGATAATGGAGTTTAAATGCCACCTAAATTAATTGCTCGGAACAATTGATCAAGAATTCAAATAGACGCCATCGTAGTCATTGAACGTTTTTAGTGCGGTAATAATAGAACTAATAAAATAAAAAATGAAACATTTGTTTGTAACTACTATGCAAAATGTGGGCATGTACCAAATGTCATGTTTGGACGTGCCTCTGACTACCCTCTTTAGATATCCTCAAAGATCTAAGGAACATATCTACCGAGCCCGGGGATTACAGTCGTGACCATATTTATTTATAATTTACATTTGTTAGTTTCTCATCTCGACACCTATTTCAGACACTCAGAAATTATCTGAAACTGGTGGCAACTGGTTGATTGGTAATCGCTCCTCATAAACCAGATCTACATTAACCTGAATACCTGAAGAGTGGAGGTCAACCATCGCTGTACCCGCAACATTTCCACCCTACACTTCAAAGATGACGTGACCTGACAGCATAAACATTTTTACGATCCCACTCGTGGTACTGTTCATTGAAAATTGAGAACTTGCGAGTTGTGACCGCATCCGTGAGACTTTTACTGCCAGAGTTTAGTGGATACAAAATAAACTTTAACTTTACATTGGTATCTGTCAAAGATGATTGGTTGGTGCACGAAAGGAGTCTCTAGAGTCGCACTTGTTTTTTTAGTTGGAAAAACCTTGACCAATAGCTTTTTTTTTAGGTCATGGTATGAAATATCAAAGTTAAAATGTTTAAAATCTGACCAGCGCAAAATTTTGGTTGCAAGTGATATAATTTTTCGTTTTCCCATCATTTTTCATTTATGCTTCGCTCCTATTTATTGGTCGCAGCGTGATGTTATAAACCCTTACTTAAGCCTTTCTCGATAAATGAACTATCCAATATAAAACGATTTTTTCAATTCAAACCAGGGCGTCTACTCCGAAAAACGATCAACGACATATCGGCACAGTAATCGTGCAAAACTTACTCTTAGTAACATTGTTTATGCTATTATTTGAATAATGGAACGACCGACATTACTTTTGATAACCGATCTCGTAAACCAATTTCCAATTTGACAACGAAACAACTGCTAATTCGACTGAATTCGACGAACATTCGACTCCGATAGTATCGTTGTCGTTTTGCGGAGTAGACCCCCAGTAGTTCCCGGGATTAGCGCGTTCAACCAAACCAACTTTTAAGCTTTATAATATTAGTATAGATTACTTTGATATTCCCGAAGATTAAGAAGACAGCCTTTTATGAAGTCAAGCCTGTGCAATATTGCCATAGAACCTGTTTGTTATAGAAGGAAATATCATCACAGCATGTCGTGTCGGGGTGTATGATGTACAGCTTTCATTATGACGAGACACGCCTTGACTGCCGAACGTTGTCCGATGAAAATTACAATTTAACTGTATTTCATAACTGGCAACTCATCACAGCTGGTAAAAGTGACGGCTAGCTTACTTCTTGACCGGTGCTTTTGGTATATCACTACCATACATACATACATACATAAAATCACGCCTGTTTCCCGACGGGGTAGGCAGAGATCTCGGATCTCCACTTGCTACGATCCTGACACACCTCTTTTGCTTCATTCACTCTCATTACATTCTTCATACATGCGCGTCGGTTTAGGGTACTCTTGACCTGGCCTTTCTCTAAAACGTCCCCAATTTGATCAAGGTACGTACGCCGAGGTCTTCCCCTTCCAACTGTCCCATTCACACTCGCCTTATGCACCTATTTCGTCAATCTCCTTTCATCCATCACTATCAATATAAGAATTTATTGTATTTCGGTATACGTGTTGGCTGTTTGGCGACTTGTTTGTATTAGTGTCTGTTTTTAATTGCCTATCCCATACTGCTAACATCATGCTATAAATAATCATCTACCTACGTTAATACGTTGGGCTGACGACAGCCATCCGTCGCGGGTCGGACCTGGATGAGGCTAGTAGCAGACCGTGGACAATGGCATATGCAAATAGGCCTATACCCAGCAGTGGGTGAAGTCGGGCTGCGGATGATGATACGTTAATGAAACATTTGACGAGAATTTTTTATTATAACGACTTTCAGTTAACCCAGAAACTTAGGTGTCAAGATGTCATCAAAGCGACTTAATGAATACAAGCGTTCTAGACATTCTCCTATATCTGCGCATCAGCTTATTTCATTACACTTTAATTGTTGACTACTCGCTTGTCAGACATTAAAGACATTTATCGATACCCACAGTAATCTCTCACTGTCCGTCGAGATTTTATCTCTACAATCAACGTGCTCCATCTTGGAACTTGTTGTGGTACTAGTACTAGGTTTCTCTTTACCTTCAACAGTTATCACTATACCTAGTTGTAATCGGATCAGCTAAGTAGAATTTGGATATAAGAGAGGGAACGCGTGAAGTTTTCTGAACTATCCGATGTTTATTGCAAATTATGAAATAATCTTTTGATTTGATCAGTTTCCATCCATCAATATTTGCAACGGTTTTGTCTCCAATCTTATGCTTATACGAGTATATCCATCGAAAACATTGCTCCACCCCCGAGGCTGATGGAACAACGGAATCCGGATGACAATTAAGTTTCTTCTCCGTAACAACATAACAGTCGTTCGAGACACGAGCGGGTTCGGCGGGCTATTCATCCGTCGATCACCGCAACACAAAGAGGCAAGCTTGTGACAGCTGCCGAGACATGACAGAGCAACCTAATACAGTGTCACACCTTTGCCATAGTGCATGGATTCGACGCAAGCGACGTGCTCACATAGAAAGACATGAGCAACATAATGAAAGCCAGCAGAGCTCGTATAGATAAAGCCATTCTTCGTCGAAAGGTAAGGTGTAACCACATCACTGATATACAAACATGATATGTGATCACACACACACACACCCTCACACACCCTAGTTTCAATGAACTAATGACACTATAAGAAGATAACCGAAGTTTTTGTAATAAGAGGGTCTTCTGCCGGAATCTGATTTCACATATTATGTACTTGTAGATACGATTCTTTTACCAAATAAACTTATTTGGAGAACGCGACGGAGATGCTGGTCAGTTCACTGAGACCAAAATGCTGCAGTTGCAGAACTGGGTTTCAGTTGTACTGTGGCATGAATTGTAATTCGTCAGAGCAGCTTAATGAGGTTTAAATAGCGTGATTTTGATGGATAATGTATGGTTTGAAGAATGATGGTAGCATTTTTGAGGTGAAGATTTAAATTTTAAAAGCTGAAGTTCCTGAATCCCTACGCGTAATTTAAGGGGTTTAATTTTGTGAATTTCTCTCTTAATGAGGAATGATTTAAGTTTTATGTTTAGGCTTAGCATTGATTGTTTATAATAATATGGTCAGTAAGGCAAGTGGTTTATTTTAATTATTTCCACTCACATCTACGTTTATTCAGGGTTGGATAAGTTCGTTTGAGCTCATGGCTGACCCTGATAAGACCGCCTGAAAGCAGTCACGCGACGTCACTTTACATAACCCTTTGAAATACAGAAGCGCTCAGTTATAATTGCCCTTTGAAGTCACTCATTCAAATTCAGGGTTGTTAAGTTGAGATAGATTGTAATCCACAATCCAACGGAGAAATAATATCATCGGCGTAAAAATAAATTTGACGAAAGTAAAATTCCGTTGGCTAGTCATAGCTTATTCCTACGATAACAAAGGTAGAGGCAAGAAAAAGATTATGGACTGTGTGAAAGATATGTTTAAGAAAGGAGTGAGTATTGAGATGACGGATGATAGAGGGAGAGTGGAGGAAGAGAGCCTGTTATGTAGACTCCCTAGTGGGATAAGGACAGGATGATGATGTCTGATTGTATTTGTACCATAAGCCGTTCTGTCAAATTTTACTATTACCATCAAAACTTGCGTGTCAATTGCTGTGACTTTGTTCCTATAATGAATTAAAGGTCACGAGATGCATGCAACTATTCTGAAAAGCATACGTGCAGGTACATATGTTAACTTAAGTGAGAAATAGAATATACGAACTGAAGTCGACCCCAGTATAGTCCCACGGGATAACTTCGTGAATAAATCTTATATAATAAGAGAATATAGTTGCTGCTCAAGCCTACAAACCGGATCTATATCCTGTCGGTTCCCGTACGCATGCGCGTTAAATAATACATGACGCGCGCTAAAACAGTCGCGTGCGCTGCGCACTCACACCGACTTACTTATCCTATGCTAAAAGTCAATTAGATGAATCGCTGCAATTGATTCCTGGGAACCGATGAATGATATCGGGCTCTTCAAACTGACTCAGGTTTGAATGAGGTTTGAGAATTATCTTACTAATATTATAAACGCGAAAGTTTGTAAGAATGTGTGGATGTCAGGATGTCTGGATGTATGTTTGTTACTCTTTCACGGTGAAACGGCTGAACGGATCTGGATGAAATTTGGCAGAGATATAGATTATAGTCTGGAATAGAACATAGGCTACTTTTTGTCCCGGAAAAGTGTACGGTTCCCGTGGGATAGATTTGTTTTTATTTTTCAAGGTAGTACGCGGGCGAAGCCGTGGGCGGAACCTAGTGTAATAATATACAGAGAGTGAATTTAAGTATCATTGTGATTTGTAGTTCTAATAGACTCTCAAAAATTGGCTGCCTATATTTCTAACCACTCAAGAAATTGCATGATCAAAATTGAAGATTCATTATACGATAAGACTTTATTTATGTACTGGCCATGGAGTGCATCATCCACCATGATTCAAGTTACCGAAAAGCTCTCTTCCTGTAAAAAGCAATCGAAAGATTGAATTCTTGGATTTCTGATTATAGATCTTTCTTTACGGTACGCTGTGTTCTTAACGCCTTTGTTTTTAAAAACAATCCAGGTTCATCAATGTCGCTTACAATTATTACCGACAAGACAGAACGGTTGGCCGGACGCCTAGAATACAAAGTACTTGCCTCGTTGAATACATAATCAGTCCAACGACAAAAAATATTACATCTATGATTCCAAGAAACGTTTCGAGATGAAGAAAATGAAAAAGACAGAAACTTGTTCTCGGTTAATTTACATTCTATTGTTGCATGAGATGTAATTGGTAACTCGTTTTGAATACATTATTTCGAGGAAAAACAAGTTAGAAATGCATGGATAAAAACCTACTGCAAAGTAATATCATAAACAAAATTAAACCTTGAATAATGCAACGAATACTTATCAAAGATGTTTTTGAAGAAAACTTCTTTTCGCACGCTTGACTTGGGGTAAGCCAGTAAGCTGGTGAATGCGTGACGA
Source organism: Cosmorhoe ocellata (assembly GCA_963675405.1). Classification (NCBI taxonomy): domain Eukaryota; kingdom Metazoa; phylum Arthropoda; class Insecta; order Lepidoptera; family Geometridae; genus Cosmorhoe; species Cosmorhoe ocellata. The sequence continues at coordinate 9,738,688 of OY776258.1, read as the reverse complement.
GAGCGTTACGAAAAGTGTGATAATAGGCAAACAGAAGTAAGATGGAGATATAAATTAGTGAAGATAGAAAGCGAGAGAGTTACGTTTCGTATATTACTGTAGGGGCAAGAGAGAAAGGTGCGAGCACAAATTTTCTTTCTCTCTTGCTCTCATAAGCCAATTACGTTTCGTATATCTAAGACACAGTGCAGGCTTACATATAATACATAATATAGATGGAGCTAAAGAAGTTTTCCTTCAGTCGTGTGAAAGCACACTCGTTTTTTTTATCAACAGAAAATGAGAACGGCAATGAAAAATCTTCGTAGTAAAAATCTTCTCCAAGTTGATATATTATATACATACATTTTTATTATTAGTCCCAAATAGTATCAAAGTTGGTTAACAAAAACGAATGAATACCCTTTCATCTGTTTTTATAAAGTTGAAGTTACCTTCGAGCGAAACATTACGCCCTCTTAACCCTTTACACTCGGGCTGATACAAGCGTGAGTTTCATTAAAAAAAAAACTGGCGCCAAACTGTTTAGTTTTTCGGAACGCAACCGACGTCGATCGTTTGTAAGAGATATTTTGCACGTGGAAAAAAAAGAAGGAGAGGGATGCGGGCGGTTAGCCACTTGTGAGACGCGACGAAAGATGCCTGCGTTTTTCGACCCTCGCCGCGCCGCGGGTAAGTATTTTTTTTTGATAGTAATTTTAAAGTTTTTGAATGGTTTTTGCACTAATTTGCATCGTTAAAGATTGCCTCATAAGTATACTATTGTAGTTTTGTGTTAATCTATACAGTTTAAGTACAATTATGTTGTAAAATGTGACCGCTACGATCGTGTAGTCTCGGATGTAAGGCCAAAATATTGTTTGGAATATAATTGTTTTTCATGATCAATTTTACGTAAATTATATGAGTAATAATGTTTTTTTTGTTATTTTTAGGTGGAAACCTTAACGACGATCAAGTTTTATAAGACTTAGGTGATGGAAATTTCTCTGACATCGAAGGTTTAGACGATGACGATGATGATATTTGACCTAATCTTCGAAGACCTTCTGCCTTCTGAACCAGAACCTGGGAGGTAGAGGTGGAACCGGATCCGATCACAGCCACTCCTGCGCCATCAGGATCAGCTCCGCACCCTCGATCTTCGAGCCCACCTCCTAACAAGAGGATCTGGAAGCTGGTACCTTTTGAAGATCGTAGTCATGACTATTCTCCACTACCAACGTCTCCTGTGAGGACTCCAATGAAGTATGCACGAACATGGTATCATTTTAGAAAAATAGGTCAGGAATTGAAAATTACGTCTACCGAAATAGCAAGAGCTTTTTTCATTCACATAATCATTGAGCGTATTCCCTATCCTAGGATGCCGATGTACTGGAGAGGTCTATTAAAATTTGATTTAATATATCAGCAAATGTTTCGGGATAAGTTGTTGTTGGTACGCAATGCACTGCACGTCGTAGATACCGATGAACCCCCGCCAAATGAAAGAAACAACCCACTGTGGATGGTTCAGCTAAAGATCGACCGAGTAAAAGCGGGACCTATGTAACACAAGAGCCCCTGGATTTTACTCAATCCTGGACGAATAAATGGTTCCATTTACTGGTAGATGTATTCTGCGTTAAGCTGTCTGAAACAAGCCGAGCCCGGTTGGACTTAGTGCCAACAACAAGTGAGGGTTTGATACACGATTTTCATAATTTAGTTTTGTCTAGTGGACTAGGACTTCATGTGGTTCTCCATCTGGTGAAGAGTTTCCTACCTGGCAGCTGTGTCTAATGATAAATATTTTACGACTGTTGGATGTTGAAGATTGTTGAAGAGATGCACAAGCGAAATATTGGCACAGCACTGGAACAATAATCCTGAACAGGATACCTGACCGTGCGGCGATCAAATTCAAGCCGGATGCTAGGATTAATCGAGGTGAAAGTTAGCAGTACGTGGCTGAACCCATAGTCAAGTCCCACCAACGCAATCCAACCCCTTCACAGTCCAGTGGAAGGACAACGATTCCGTTTTGATGGCTTCTAACTGCACCGGCGAGGCCTCAACTTCGATGTTTAGTAGATGTTTAGTTTTAAGGTTAATTTTATGATACTGAATGAATAATTGGTGAAAAATCAATAAATAGGTTACTTACGTACAAATTTATTTAATTTTCCTGTAAAATACCCTATAAAATAAAAAAATATAGGACTAAATTAAATTATCCTCACGATTGTGACAATGTCACGTACGACCTGCGGCTCACGATCGTGCGGGTCGGTTTCTGAGTTAACTATAAACCAGGGATTTTTTCAACTTGATTTTTTTGGCTCCTTATACTCATTTCAAAACAAAAAATTACATTTAGCAACAAGAATCGCAAAAAAGTTTTGCCGGTTGTTAAAGGTTAATAAGCGCAGTCACGCCAAAATAACTCTAAAATCGGGTGAAATTGAAAGGAGCAGACAGCTATTTCGATCCAGAGAAACAGTATAGAGCGCGGGGGTTGTGGCTCCACCGTTATCTTGTTTATTGTGCAAGGGAAAACGTTATGGACGGTTAGATATTATACAAAGTAGTTATACGTCTGTATTCAGTTATATTGGATGGAGGCAGCTGGAATTTCATTAAAAAGTTAGAATGGAATGCTGTCTGACAAAATCCGACCGTCTATTTCAATTTAGCAAGAGATTTTTGCCAATAAATATTATTACTATAATTACTAGCTTCCGCCTGCGGCTACGCCCGCGTGGTACCTTGAAAAACAAAAACGAATGTATCCCACGGGAACTATACAATTTTCCGGGATTAAAAGTTGGCTATGTGCTATTCCAGACTTTAATCTATCTCTGTTCCAAATAACATCCAGATCCGTTCGGATATTTCAGCGTGAATGAGTAACAAACATCCATACATACAAAATTTCACGTTTATAATATTAGTAGGATTGTGAGTCAATGGTAGTCTAATGGTAGTTGGCCTTTTAAGGTTGTGGGTTCGAATCTGCATGTCTAGCAATGGATTTTTCTGTTTGAAAAATCGATGCGCGTTATACCTTACTCTCAAACGGTGAAGGAAAACATCGCAGAAAAAGTCGCAAACTTGCATGTCGTAAAAGACAAGTGCTCAAAGGGAGGCCCCAAGTTTCACCACTACTGGTTTGAAAGAACTATTGACAAAAAAGAAAGTATTGATAATTTATGTAGTCAGAAATAAAGAGATATTATTCAATAATACCCCATGTAAATCACATTGAAAGTAAGTTTTCAGACGAAGAAAAACCACATCCCCCTAAATCGTAACAAGTAAGGGTTATTTTACTTTTCGCTGAGGAAAGTTTGACAGTTTTGCAAACTTTGTAAGTTTCCTTGAAATTAATACGCAAAGTTTTTAAAAAGGTTCCAGTATTACAGTCTGGATGGTTTTTTGTAATAAATAAATAATGGTGGACATTTTATGCAGCGCCATCTAGCTCCAAACTAAGCAAAGCTATAGGACAAGATAGCTAATAGACTTATTACTATATACTTTTTTTTGTTAATACCACAACAAAGATCTATGTTCATCAAATGCTCTTACAAACCATGATGTTTCAGAAACGTTAAAGTTTTAAGCTTGAAGTAATACTTAAATACAATTTTATGTCATGGTACGAAATATCAAAGTTATGTTACTTTGATATTGCCCGAAGAGCTTGTGCTAAGCCCCATAGGCGGGGATCGAATCCACAAACTACAGCGCAGAAGGCAGAGTTATCTTGGTTTTAGGGCTATGCCGGTTTCCTCACGATGTTTTCCGATCATTGGCATAATTTCGAATAGAAAAACTCACGCCATCTGAACACATTATTATTAGTATTGAACAGGTATTTATCGTTTTTTTTACCTATTTTTCCCGACGTTTCGACAGGTTTACACACTGTCGTGGTCACGGCGTCATGAAAAATAGGTAAATAAAACGCGATAAGTACTCGTTTAATACTAATAATAGACAGATCGGGGTGCTACCACCACTACACCACCAGCGCTACATAATCAATTTGGAAATTGCAAATAACTTCCATCCCTGTCTAACTTCCTCAATTCCCATCTCCGTTTCCTCCGTGCAAGTTCATTGCGAAGTTCGCCATATTTACGATCACGTGATACCGCCAGAGCCAGACGCTTATTTGAATATTTTTATTGGCAATTCGTACGTGGAATACTTGAATTAGCTTTATTATACGTTTGCTCGCGAGTTACTTTTACTTTAGACGTGATATTCGTCAAGTTATGAAAAGCAATTTCATTTTCCGGGCTCAGATGATTATTTCATAAGCATTTATGTACAGTCAACTCGGTTCGTTTGTTTACTTAATAAGCCTAACCTAAAAATGTACAAATTTTCTAAGGTCGGGTGCCAAGTTTACATAGCTTTTCTTTTCCACCCAACAATTTTTCAAATTTTATCTTTTAAATTACCTAGTACTTTTTATTTTTTGTGTCAAATCGGTCCAGCTGTTTTCAAGTGATACGCTAACCAACAAACATATAATTTTTATTTATATAGAATACAAAACACCTTATTAAATAAATTAAGTGGTACCAAGAAAACGAAAGTATAAACATCACATAATCATTATAATAAGTATAAACAAAATGTAATAACACAAGGTAATGGAGCGTAATGACAATTTCACCGCTATGAAGTAAACACAGGCCGGTAATGCTAATGACACAAGAGGGTAAAATTCAAAGGCAACAAAAACAAGTTGGGTAGGATGGCAGGCTTTTTAATTATACGCATGTGCAGTCATCGACACGTCTGTGAGTGGAGTTCTTCAAACCACGTTTTTCATTGTATAATACTTGTATTTATAGAGCACTGGTGGTCTAGTGGTAGTTGCTACGCCTTCCGATCTTAAAGTCGTGGGTTAGAATACGGTCGGAAATTAATAGACTTTTTAAAAAAAAAAATATGTGCTCTACGCCAGTTCTGTTGTCAAATCTAAAAAGTTGGTAGCTTATGATGGTAATGATAATTAAATTACATAATTTCTTATTTACGAAAAAAAAATGTATTTTGTTTAACGAGTTTTTATGGTGTCACTAGTTCTTTGAAACCAGTGTGGTGAAAGGATTTAATAAAGTGCACTAGAGGCTCTTTGAGTCGTAAGCCTGTTATTTGTACAATGCCAAAATTTTGCGGTTATTATGCGCCGGGCAATATAAGTCGCGGCAACGCCCATGTTCGCCCGGCAGAGAGGTAGTTTTGTCGGCGACTGTACCCACAAGTGATGAATAGCACGGAGTAGTGCTTGCTACCTAATGAGGAGTACCACCGAGTGCGTCTCCCTCACTCCACTGACGTAAACATGACGCGCTTGTCGATAAGAAAAACGCCATTTATGCTATTCATTCACGTGATATTTTATACCGAGAGCGCTGGTGGTGTAGTGGTAGCGTCCCTGCCTCACGATCCGAAGTTTGTGGCTTCGAACCTGGTCAAGCACCAATGAGTTTTTCTAACATGTTTTCTTCTTCCTATCATTCGTCAACTCTGAATTTACTCCTCTTACATTTATATCATCTTTCACACAATCAAACCACTTTTTCTTCGGTCTTCCTCTACTTGCGCACCCGGCTACTCATACTAAAGCAATTTAAATCTTGTAAAAAATAGTCCAGCCAGACGAGGAATCGTAGACATGGAAAAACACAAAGTAAACAGGAAAAATCAAATATTAATGACTATTACTACATAGTATAAAACAAAGTCGCTTCCCGCTGTCTGTCTGTCCCTGTGTGCGATAATCTACGATTTAAAACTACGCAACGAATTTTGATGCGATTTTTTAATAGATAGAGTAATTCAAGAGGAAGGTTTATGTAACACCTTTAAACGAGCAATTCTTGTATTTATGTATATAAAAATATATATAACCTGAATCTCGGAAACGGCTCCAAGAATTTTCATGAAATTTAGTGTGCAGGGGGTTTTGGGGCGATAAGATTTCATTTTTAGAAAACGTCCAAAATAAAACCGAGCAATTCTCAGTCATCCAGGTACTAATGTATGCATAATATAGTAGAGAAACACTGATAATTTCAAAGGTTTCTAATATGATGTAAATAAACACATTTTAGTATATTTAGTATCAGCATTGCACCCGTGCGGAGCCGGGGCGGGTCGCTAGTTACTTATAAATGCAAAAACAAACCGATCATTGAAAAAGTTGTGCCATTAACGAGTATCGGTATCTGATGTTATTCTCAGAAGGATATAAATTGATCCAGTCTAACATAAAACAAACAAGTAGCTACGAGGTGATTGACCTTTAAGAGTAGAATAAGAATCTTTCATTAGGAATCTTTCTATTTTAAGATTACATACAAAACTGTTATAATGAAGTCGTATTTTGAGGGTTCCCTACCCAAAGGGTAAAACGGGTCCCTATTATTAAGGCTCCACTGTCCGTCCGTCACCAGGCTGTATCTCATGAACCGTGATAGTTAGACTGTTGCTATAACAACAAATAAAACAGAAACTGAATAAAATAAATATTTAAGGGGGCTCCCATACAACAAACGTGTTTTTTTGCCGTTTTTATATCGTGCGCGAGTCCGACTCACACTTGGACGGTTTTTTATACCCATGTATGTGCAAAAAAAATGAAAATCTAAGGCATCATTTGAGTGAGAATACTTCTCACTCGAGTTATTTGTGATGAACAGAAAATGTTATACTCGTATATAAATAGGGACATACTTACAAATACCTAGTCAAATCATGATACCAACAACGCAATACAGTGAAAAGCTATAAAACTTTTGATAAATCGTGTCAGCTGACACAGTTATTGCGAATGCATTTATTAACATTAATTTAATAAACTATTGTTTATCGGTATGATAATCCTCGGTTGCGCCGGCGCCGCTGCCCGCCCACCCACACGTTTTATTATGTATAATGAAATTTACCTATCACCATCGCCAGGCGTATGAGTTACTGTTTTGCCCGCACAATGGGGGACAATAAAGGCCATAGGAGGCTTATTACGGGATTTGGTTTACAATTTCCGTTACGTATTTCCGATTTTAGTTCTTCAGCGTTTCCGCTAGGGGCGCTGTTCGTTAATATCGAAACCAGTAAATAAAACTGAAACGATGTTGCGATGGGAATTATTTCTTGAATCTAATATTGGGAATTGAATTGCCAATACCTTCATAAACAATCGAATTTATAATATCATAATGGCAAACTTTAGGGTCGTTATTCACTCGGTCGTATAATTTTCTATGGAAGGCGGCAAGTGGTATAAAAGCTCTACATATTTGGGTGTATGACACGTTCATTATTTCACTGAACACGGACATTACTCTATGTGATTTATGGCCGATTTATGAGCGATTTATAACTATAATAAACTAAAATCTTTTTGTTTTGCAAGATTCGGATACCTATGATGAATAATTGGCCAAAAAGTTTCTAAATTAATAGGCCACCCAATAGGGACCTTCGCCATGAACATAATTAACTTAAGCTAGCCAAAAGAAACCGCCAACATCACTAACAGTTTGTATATTTAAACGGACTATTTGGTCTTTGACAAAGCGTCAGAAGTCCGCCCTCGAGGTTTGCCAAAGGGCCGTGGAGCGTAGTATCTTAGATATAAAACTGTCAGACCGCGTGCGGAACAGTATACTACGCTCCAAAACCCGCATTGTTGATGTTGGTCAAAAAGCCGCCAGCCTGAAGTGGAACTGGGCCGGACACGTGTGCCGCATGTCAGACGACTTGTGGGCGAAGAGGACCACACAGTGGAGCCCACGCAACGTGACGCGGCCACGTGGAAGACCCAGGATGAGATGGCGGGACGAGCTGGACTCTCACCTGAGCACCTGGCCTGTCACTGCGTTGAGTCGCGAAGAGTGGAAGAAGGGAAGGGAGGCCTTTGCCCTGCAGTGGGACAGTAATGGCTAAATAATAATAATAATAATTTATATTTATTTATTTAAATAATAATTTGGACAACCACTTTAGACATCCCATAACTCGAAATCTAGGAACCCTGGATGTTGTCATTTTACGTGTTTACTAAGACCCCTTTGGACACCTAAAATTTAATACATAAAACTAATATGAACTTATAAATTAATAGCTATAAGCTTTGGCTTATATCTAATTGCGTTAACGATATATTATTTTGAAGGTACCTACATTATTCATAGTGTAAAAGTTTCATCGCATGACTGGAGCCAAGGATCTAGAGACCAAGTCCTGGAATTGGTTATGTAATCCACCACATAATATCAATGTTTTTATATTTAAAGTCGCTAATATTATGAACTGTACTTTGTTAGGTATGCAACTGGCCACAGGTGGGCATAACATAAAACAATCACACAATATAGGAAATGTCAGTAGAAATGTAACAGATCTTATGGAATATGCTATAGAACTGAACATAACCTTACATCACCATCATATTAATGACTAGCTTCCGTTGGCGGCTTTGCTCGCGAGGTACCTACATAAAATATAGCCTATGTTACTCAGGGATAAAGTAGCATTCTAACAGTGAAAGAATTTTTGAAATCGGACCAGTAGTTTTTGAATTTATTCGTTACAAACAAACTTTCCTCTTTATAATATTAGTATAGATAGGCATTACAGATTCAGATAATTGTGTGAAAGATGACAAGGTAAGAGACGAGTGAGTACCGAGATCACGAATGACAGAGGGAAGAAGATCATATGTTTACCGACCACATAACGTGGGAAAAGGGCAGGAAGATGATGATTGCAGATTGAGATAAGCAAGACAGAAAGAAATGATAGAGTAAGAGTTGAATTAAACACCTGGAGAATTCTATATTTAATTCAAATCCTTTCACTAAACTAAAAGCTAAATTATAAAAGAACTACATACCCACCATACATTTGTCGGCTATTATTTCCTTAATCCACAGCTAGATAAAGCTTACGTCTACTAGAAGTTCAATAACCTCACACCTAGCTTGCTGACTCTACATTACATCATGACACAACTTTAGTTGCTGCACTAGGTGACAACTAAGTTGGCGAGCTACGTGACAAAGATGAGGTGAACGATATTCGCCTAAGAATTTTCGTAAACTGAGTATACCATAATTCATTGTTGCATATTGGTACATAAGAAGCAAAAGAAAAGATGGATGGATTGTGTGAAAGAGGTACCTTACCCATATGTAAGAAAGGAGTGAATGTGAAAATGAGGAGAGTGGAAGGAACATTTTGTGCAGACCCCACATGAAGTGGGATAAGGACAGGGATGATGACCTAACTTGTCGCAAACACTATACAAACGACAGACCAAAATGAACAAATAATATATTATGTCGTCGTAATAGTATATGGCGCCTCGGTGGTTGATAAACGAGCTACTGAGTCTACTATTGAGTAAGCTACGGCACCGGCCATTGAATGCGAACCTGTCTTCTTCTTCTTCCTATAGTGTCACTTCTGACTTATTATTGTTAAAGTGGTCATTCCTGTCTGACGGGAAAAAGTCGACAGACAAAGATACTTTCATGACTTTAAGGGGAAATCGATTTTCTATCGATACTGTCTTTGTTTAGTACGACTAGTTCGTTTGTATTAGGGTATAGCTGGTCACTGAGGATACGATTATCTATATATGTATATGAAACTTTTCCGTTACTGACTGATTGTCACATTCAACACTCAGGCTAAATTTATGAGCTGAAATTTGGAGGGCCAGTTTTCTCTGGGTCCAGAAATGCACATAAAGAATTCCATAAACCTTTAAGGAGGGGGTTAGGTAAGCTTGTAGCGGGAGGTAGAAGTTTGCATATTACTCGTATAACTAAGACTAAGATGCTTAAGATTTTATGTAGTTACCATGTGAGTAAAATGTGCGAAGTCGCAGCAAATTGCATTAGTGAAATAAATATATCGTATTCCTATAGTATATTGTTATGAGCAGTTTGGGACCTTATGCGGAGACTTTAGAATTATACCTACAGAACATTAGTTTATATTAAGTACGTTCTCGACCTTGCCCATAATTCTACCATTCAGAGTGGCCAATGCGATAACAACTTTACGACAACGATGACAGCGTTGGCTAAGTGGCCATAAAACACATAAAAGTGAAGTAAATGTGGCCTATGGGCCCGATCATTGACACACCGGTCTAATACAGTAGGTATACTCTACAGTATGTTCTACTATTTTGTTTGATGTATCTTGTGCGATATAAATAAATACCAGCAAAGTTATTAAGGTTCCCAGAACTTTCCCCACAATTTAACACGAAGATCGGTTTAATTGGTAAATGCTCAGTCGCCGTAAATAGAAGGAAAGTTAATGGCTGGATCCCATTAAACCCTTACTTAGCTCACAGCTTAATTGTACGCTGCAGTGATAAATCTCATCGAGTGACTTCGCTAATCGATACGCACTTCGAAGCTACCAGAACTGGTCAATAGGTATTATGGGAAACGTACAACAGAAAGTTGAACAATGGCGTCAATTCGGAAAGAATGCCAGATAACTGCGCGTCAAAAACAAGCTTACATAAAGCAAGTTGTCAACGCGCAATTAGTGCTAAAATATGAGGAGAAAACACTCAAAGGTTAAGAGTCAATGAGGCATTTAACGAGGCGTGTCTACAAATTCTTAACGCATAAAGCCAAGTGTCTCGGTCCCACATACCTTATGGGACACTCAAACGTTTCGTCAGGTATCGCGTAAACAAAGTTATCGCGCACACAACTTTTTATCTTACAACTTGGAGATAAAGTTGAAGTTACCAAAATGTGGAAAGTAATTGCGAAATTCACGCATTCCGAACGATCCTGTACGTCTACCATGAGTTATCACATTTAGATCGGCTGACGTTACTACAGTAGTAATAGTTCGTTATTATGACATCTGCCAAAATTGTTACTCATGGTACCAAATTCTAAGCCAATTAATGAAGCGCAAACTACAGTAGTACGCTGTGACGTAGGATAGTTAACTACGTGACGTTTTAGTACCCAACTATCCGCTAGAGGCGTTGTACAAGTTTTCATACAATTTTTTACAGTCGCTAGCGAGTGTAGATTGTGAAAACTCATGGTAGACCTACTGATGTGAGGAGAAATTGTATCATAGAGAATTGGAGACTAATTAGCAGGGCAAGGTTGGGTTGGTCAATAGCAACAGCTGCAAATAACAGCTGATTATGCAACGTCCAGTCCAGTCCAACAACTGGCTGGATAGCATTTGTGGATATTGTTCTGTTAATTTGGAATACAATAGCCGCTGCTCCATTTTGGAATTACATGAAATTCTCGATTGCTATTCTGGTTCTTTTAAAATATATTAATCAGCCTTTAACATTAGTAACGTCAGCGTTTTTGTCTAAAGAAAAGAAGATTTTTTTAAGACGAGAAAACTGTCATTTTTCTTTGTCTAAATCACCAATTAATTTTACATTTTCTTTTTATTCGTAAAGAAAAAATCTTTCTCTGAAGCATGCTACAGGACCTGGTAATGTAGTTGGTCTTACATATTTAAAATTAACTATATATATTACTAGCTTCCGCCCGCGGCTTCGCCTGCGTGATACCTTGAAAAACAAAAACAAATCTATCCCGCGGGAACCTTACATTTTTCCGGGATAAAAAGGATCCTATGTTACTTCTAATACCTCCAAGAATATGTGTACAAAGTTTCATGATGATCGGTTGAGCAGTTTTCGCGTTAAAGCGTAACAAACAAACTTACATTCACATTTATATATTAGTAGGGATAAATAGATATTGGTGGACAGCTCACACAACGCTATCTAGCCCCAAACTAAGCACAGCTTATACTATGGGAATAGCTATAGCTGATAGATTAATTAAATACTTTTTTTTTGTAAATACATACATATTTCAGGATTTTTCAATTTAACCTTCAAAAAGGGGTCTGTTTGTATGGGAACTTTATAACGGGTCGTGCGATTGGTCTGAAACTTTGTTTGTGTACTGTAAATGCAAAACGAATGGATACTTGTTTCAGGATTTTTCAATATAACCTTCATAAAGGGGTCAAATGGGGTGTCAAAGTTAGTATGGGATTTTTATGAGTTGTGTGATGTGTTTGAAACTCAGTTTAGATACTTTAAGTGAACGAAGTCGCTGGCGGGACAGCTAGTAATACATACAAATACAGAACAAACATCTGAGTTCATCACACAAATTTCGGGGTCGAACTCACAACCTGCAGCGCAGAAGGCAGAGCTACTACCAACTGAGCTGTGAGGCCAGTGAAATTATATTATGCGTGACAGAATTGTAGCGCATAGCAAGGTCTAAATGAGAAACGTGCCTTATCTAACTCGAGACAAAACAAAAGCACATTAGGGAAGCCAATATCTTTATGGCAACGGTAAAAGTATAGATGCACGACCCTAACAATTATCAACAGCCTTTCCGACGCGTACAAAATCCTATCATCCGAAATAAAGGTTCAAAATTCGGAAAGTGAAAAAATGCACCTTACGCAGTTTGGTATGTTTTCGACAAATTACGAATATTGCGACGCCAGACGTCATACTGTACGCGTACGTAATAGACTCACTCGATTCGTAACATGACATAATGTATGAGGTTTCAGAAGTAACGAGTAACGTGTTCGATACGATAGTAACGAGTACTCATGGTTATAGTAACGGGTACATACGGGTACGCTTTTTTTCGTTATTTTTACACCTCTATTCACGGTAAGAAGGAAATCGTTTCACATAGAGACAGAAGAGCCCCTGCGTGAGTCCCAGTGACATTTGAACAGTGCCTGCTCGCGCGTGGTACAGACGGCCAAGGTTACTGTCAGACTAACAGGCACGTGCAAACTTATCACTGAATAAAATCTATACATATAAAACAGTAGAGCCCGGTTTGTACATTGAAGAAAAGTAATAAAAAGAAAGGGTAATGAACACAAATCAGGGGCCTTACAAACCATCATATTTCAGTAACGTCTCCATACTTTTTAGCCAAGTTACGTTAAGTATAGTGCGCTCAACGAATCTAGGCATTCGTGAAGTTAGCCGCAAGAGCTGCGCAGTATCTTTCTTCGGGAGCAATTGGAGGTATGAGGAGGGGGGGAAGGAACTGTACATGCGCAAACTCGCACCTGTGGCTAACTTCACGAATGCCTAGATCCGTTGTATGACCTATACTACGTTAAAGAGGTTATCATTTCTAAACCGTCAATAAATTCAGTAAGGTAAGATAGGTATGAAATGATTCTGTCTACGTTTGACATTTGATCACAATTATTGACCTAAACTTTCAACCTTATTGCATTCTGAGTGTTCTCAGAACATTTCGAGGAAATGGGTCCCAAATTAAAGCTCGTGGCTGAACATAAACGGCTTTGTTTATGTGAGCATCTGATGACAGTGATGATGCTAACAAGCTAACAGTTCCAGGTGGCAGGTCAATGACCATAATAGGTGTCACGAAACCAGAGAGTGAGCGTGACGCGGTTTTCGCAACTAGTCGCTATATCTATTACTAGCTGTCCCGCCCGCGACTTCGTTCACATAAAGTAGGTATCTAACTAAACTAATTAAAAAATCCCATAATAAGTTTGACACCCAATTTGACCCTTTTTAGAGGGTTATTTTGAAATATCCAGGAATACGTTTCCATTTATTTTGCATTTAAAGTATCCAAACCAAAATTAAGACCAATCGCACCACCCTTTAAAAAGTACCCATAGAATCATTGACCCCACATTTGACCCCTTTTTGAAGGTTATATTGAAAAATCCTGAAACACGTCGCACGCTTAGTAATATACAGACCGAATACGAAATTTGTGAAAATTGAGCTTGATGAACTCACGGGCTCCTTGTAGCGCCATCTATGACTTAGGCACTAAATTACATCCAATTTGAATAACTTTACCGACTTATTATACATCTGTCTCTTTCACACTGTCAGCTTTTTGCATTGGTGTTCAATATGACAGTGACGCATGGCATTTTACGTCAAACGCCGACGCGTAAACATGTGCGGATTTCATAAAAAAAAGACCGATTAATATTTGAGTTTGTTTATCAGCAAAATCTGAGGTAAGTGGCATCGTTTATTTTTATAGAATGTGGACTGATTAATACATAAGTCGGTTTTTTACAAATTTTGTCGAATAATTTTAGTTATTTTTAGATTTTAAGTCAGTTTACTTTTAAATCTCTGTGATTATTCTGTGTTTATTAATAGTTAGGTCCGTTTCTTATTCAGAACTATTAATATTTTTGAGGGTACTTTTGTGTTATTAAGAATTAAGTCGATATTTTACAATAGTATTTGTCGAATTTGCAGACATGTTTTGATATCAGTCTGTATCATTTAAAAAAGTTTGTTTTTAGTAGATTTTGAGTCACAATATAACTGAATGCTCCTAAAGGAAAAAAATAACAGATCTCATTATTTTGTATTATTTTAGAATGTCTTCGAGATCCAGGATGATATTGGACTTAGTTCAATCTCAAACTCATAAATCAGACCTTGAAGCTTCATTCACCGCGATAAAAGCTCATTCAGTTAACTCTGAAAAAGATGATTGTGACAAATTTAACGACATAAATGATAATGAACCAGTGTCAACCGATGTTGTTGTAAGTTATTGACGTTTTGCATTACCTACTGTTAATTTTTTTTCAGTTACTAATATATTTTTAAGTTAGAAAACATCTACTTAAATAGGGAGCGTAATGAATGTTTCATGTAAGTATTTAATTGCAGGTGTTAGCAGATGTTACTAACAAACCAGAAAATCAGCGTTATGCGAATGCCGCAGATTTTTTCAATCAAATTGCTACTATTTCTTACAAAAATATTGATAATCCGAAGCTTCCGAAGAATCCGAGCTTTGAAGAAAGTTATGTGGACTTGAGTGACCAAGATCCGACTTACGAGCGACAAAAAAAAAAATGAAAATTACACCGGTTTATACACGGTCACGGAGTTCGTCATCAAGTTCAAACAGCTCTTCATATTCTTCGTCATCGTCTTCAGACAGTTCTGATTCTAGCAGGGAACTTGAACCAACAGAAAGACCAGAAACAGTAGCAATAGCAGAAGTGGATTTAGAAGTTCCTCAATCAACAGAAAGACCTGAGATAATATCAATGGATAGAGACGAAAGAAATGAAGAAGAAATTGAAATTAGCAAGAAAGGATGAAAGCGCTCCAAAAACCCAGACAATTGGAAACAAAATAAAGCTAAAAAATTGCGGAATACTGGAAATGCATCATCATCATCTTCCTACCCTTTTCCCACGTTATGTGTGGTCGGCACAACTGTACATAATACTGGAAATGCATATGAAACTAAAAAAAATTAATAAACACCATACCAAGGTTCGAATCCCACTATACGCGGCAAACTTCATCTCGTGAGTATGTAGATGGAGGAAAAAGTATTGTGGACTTATACAAGGACTTCAAAGATGAATGAGAAAAAAACAATAAGCCTGTTATAAAATATTGCACATTTTATAAGGTGTTTACAGAACAATTTAACATAGCATTTTTCTGCCCTCGAAAAGACCAATGTGACTTTTGTCTACAGTTTCAAAATTCAACCTCTGAACAGAAAAGTGTTATTCAAGAAAAATTTGATGCCCATTTGGAAGAGAAGAGTCGGAGCCGCCAAGAAAAATATAATGACCGCTGTAACATAGATTCTAACAACAAGGTTCTCGTGTTTGATCTTCAAGCTGTTTTGCAATCACCAAAAGGCGATACATCAGCCTTCTATTATAAATCAAAACTGAATAGCTACAACTTCACGATCACGCTTCTCAACAAAAAAGATGACGGTCAAACAAAAAATGCATACAGTTATGTACATTGTTTCTTCTGGAATGAAACAGATGCAAAACGCGGGGCCAATGAAATTGGTTCTTGCTTACTAAAGTGTTTCGAAAAACTATCTTCAGAATCAGGTGACGATGATGGCTTGAACCTAATTTTGTACTCAGATAACTGCTGCGGACAAAATAAGAATAAATTCATGGTAGCGCTTTATCTATATGCAGTGACTCACCTAAATATCAAATCAATAACACACAAATTTCTAATAAAAGGACACACTCAAAACGAAGGCAATAATGCGCATAGCCTAATTAAGAAGGAAATTAAAAAAAAATCTTAAATCAGGACCCATTTACTGCCCTCATCAATATGTAACCATCATAAAAAATGTTAAGAAAGCCGGAAAGAAGTTTTATGTACCTACACGAACTTACATTCGAATCGTTTTTTGACTTGAAAAAGCTGCAAGAAGATTGGGGGGTACAACTTTAACAAAACTGAATGGCAATAATGTGATATGGAATGATATAAAAATGATCAAAGTCCTGAAAAATACACCCTTCTCATTTCAACAATTGACAGAAGTTTGTGTACGAAACAAACGCAAAAAAATGTTGCTTTTTTCAGAGATATTATTAAGGAACGCATATACTGGGAAACAGAATTTAAATGAAAATAAAAAAAAGATCTAAAAGAGCTGATTGATAAAAATTTGATACCAAATTTCTACGCAGATTTTTATAATCCGATGCTGTAGTAAGAGTAAGATGTCTTTAGTTTGATTTTGAAACTAAATGGAAAGTAAAACTTAATAAGATTAGCCAAATGATAACCTAGCAATCGTATAATTTTAACTTATAATGGTGTAAGAAGAGTAAATATGGTATAAGTTGATTATTTAGAAACTGACAATTTGAGGCCGATTAGTTAATTAATAATTATAGAGTTGTAGAGAATATGACTTTAATAATTTGATTGATCTCATTCTTATTGTAAGGATTGAAATAGTAATTTAACGAATTAATAGATCTTAAGTTTAAGTATAGTTATGATTATGTAATCATGCCATCGTGATATTTGTAACCCTATAAGGTTTTTATAACTGTTTAGAAACTTTTATGCCGATTTCAAACATTTTTGAATCATACAATTCCTGAATAAAACGCACTTTCAATTTAAAAACAATAAAGTTTTTATTCCTACAATGTCCGAAAACATAATAAGGCTAATAAGTTTGGTTTAAAATTAATATAATATAGACCTAATATAAATTGGGTCACAAACGGTTTTAGTTTATATAATAAATTTTTGTAATAGTCTGACCTATTTCATTACAATATTTTGAAATATAAAAATAAAATATTAAATATTCATAAAAATAATAACAATAATAATGACTTGACTAAGCAGTTCATCCAATATAATAATATTAAAATTTCATTTCGTGTTGTTAATTATTTCGAGAGATATTAGCAAATAACTAAGCCAAGGCATATTTTTGAAACGTTTTTTGCCATTTCCCAAAAAACTACTTTTTTGAGTTTAGTCAGTATCATACTAAGCGTGCGACGTGTCCATTCATTTTGTATTTACAGTACACAAAGTTTCAGACCAATCGCACCACCCGTTAAAAGAATCCCATACAAACATTGACCCCTTTTTTAGAGTTACCTATATTGAAAAATTTTGAAACAGAAAACAAAGTTTAAGGCCAATCGCACCACCCGTTAACAAACATTGACCCCCTTTTTTAGAGTTATGTTGAAAAATCCTAAAACACGAAATTAAGTTTCAGACCAATCGCACCACCCGTTGAAAAGATCCCATACAAAAATTGACCCCACATTTGACCCCTTTTTGATGGTTATATTGACAAATCCTGAAACACGTGTCCATTCATTTTGCATTTACAGTACACAAACAAAGTTTCAGGCCAATCGCACCACCCGTTAAAAAGTTCCCATACAAAAATTGACCCCACATTTGACCCCTTTTTGATGGTTATATTGAAAAATCCTGAAACACGTGTCCATTCATTTTGCATTTACAGTGCACAACCAAAGTTTCATGAAAATCACTCCACGCGTTAAAAAGTTTCATACTAACGTTTTCACCCTATTTCACCCCCTTAGGGTGGAATTTCCCAAAATCCCGCCTTAGTGGGTGGTTTTGTTATAAAAGGAAACCACCTTCCAAATTTCAGCTTTCTACCTTCAGCGGTTTCGGCTCGGCGATGATCAATCAGTCAGTCAGTCAGTCAGTCAGTCAGGTTAAGCTTTTATATAGATATAGATAGATTCAATCAGGTTTTGGCATTTTAGGGTTGTTTATAAGAAATCACGGAACTCTCGTCAAGATCATGTTACCGCGACGGAACGGACGGTATAATGCGTTTGGAGTGAAAGGATGTTTGTTTGTGCAAATCCATGTTGCCATTTTTCTCCAAAACTACTAGTCCGATTTTGACTCAGTTTTCAGTAATAGGTTCGGGTTTGATTGGGGCATGTTAAAAAGTAATTGAAAAGGAACATGCACCAATCGATGTTGCACCAATGTCGTGGGTTTTTTCATAATTTTTCTTTTTACTTTTTCTGATGTATGGTATCTGAAATGTCTTTTTGAGTAAAGGAAAACGTATAAAACTGAGTAATTTCGATATTATTAAGGCGAGTTATTCGTCTGGCGAGCGTGGATCTCGCGAGTGCGCGCGGGTTAGCACCTTCCGATTTTACCTATTTTTTGGAATGTGCTAACTCGCGCGCACTCGCGAGATTCACGCTCGCCAGTTGACGAATAACTCATTAAGGCATGTTTTGTCCAGTTCCCGTTAGGTCTAAGCTGTCTTAAAGAGGGAATATACAAGGGGCTATAGCCTAAGCGGGAATTGGACGAAAAGGACCGACTAGTCCAAACGATAACTTGGACCTAACGGAGCTGATAACTCTAAAATGGTATGAAGTTTGCAGAAGTGTCTGATATTGGAATTGATATGTAAAGATTTACAATACGAATCCATCACAGCGCGAGTCTCATTCGCACTTGTCCGTTTTTGTTGTGTGATCTATCTATATTATACTAGGTGGTCGCCCGCGACTTCGTCCGCGTTTCATGTTTTGTATAAAACAAATAAAATAAATCAAAAACCATGAAAACCGTTCTGGAGTTATAAGTGTTCGAACCAACCCGTCTTTTTCTATGTACGCTTCATTTACTATCATTAAATTCTTAATACATGCGCGTCGGTTTAGGGTACTCTGGACCTGGCCTTTCTCTAAAACGTACGCCGAGGTACGCCCTTCCAACTGTCCCATTCACACTCTTCTTATACAACTGTTTCGTCAATCTCCATCCTTTCTACATGCCCAAACCATCTTAACATACCCTTCTCAATTTTCATCACTACGTCTTCTTTCACTCCACAACGTTCTCTTATCACGCTGTTCTTCACTCTATCATTCAAAGTTAAACCACACAACACTTCTTAGAGCTCTCATTTCCACTGCATTTATTCTACTCTGATGCTTCTTCTGCCATACCTAACTTTCGCTACCATACATCAATGTCAGCACTAACACTCCACCATGCACACGCACAGCCAGACCTGCCTTTTTGGACACGATCCGACTGCTCATAAATGTGTGAAGTGCCCCATTCACACTATTTCCAGCACTCACTCTCCTTTCAATATTGTCATCATATTTTTCAATTCTTTTAAACAGCGTACCCAAATATATAAACTCTTTCACTTGTTCCACTCTTATTCCTTCTTTTTTCTATGTAGTGTATTTAAACCAATAATGTCCATTTATTTTGCAATTCATGTACTTATCTAATTTTGTTTAAACGGTGAAGGAAAACATCGTGAGGAAACCGGCATACCCTAGAACCAAAAATTCGAAGGTATGTGTCATAGGTTAGTATTCTTATAAGCGGCGATGGGCTTGCAACCTGTCACGTACGGAATACTAACTACTGTGCAAAATGTGGGCATGTACCAAATGTCATGTTTGGACGTGCCTCTGACTACCCTCTTTAGATATCCTCAAAAGATCTAAATAACTAGAGATCTGAGGAGATATCTCCTGAGCCTGGGGATTACAGTCGTGATAATATTTATTTTTTTCTTTTATCTAATTTTGTTTCAAACTACTATCCTCTCGTCAAAAAGTCCTATAGGTATAAACTTTAATACTCCTTTTTTTCCATTTGTGAGGGCTATTTTTGGAAAATCTAGATACACGTTTTAAATTATTTGGCATTTAAAGTATCCAAACCAAGATTCAGACCGATCGTACCACCCGTTAAAAAGTTCCGATATAAACATTCAGCCCCCAATTTACCCCTTTTTAAAGGTTTTATTGAAAAATCTTGGAACACGTGTACATTTGTTTTGTATTAACATTACTCAAACAAAGTTTCATGAAAATCGTACAACGCGTTAAAAAGTTTCATACAAACGTTTGTAGCCCTTTTCACCCCCTTAAAACTGGAATTTCCAAAAATCCCGTCTTTGCAGGCGCCTACATACCAAGACAAATAATATTTCAACCGAGTTACACCACTCTACAAAAGAACTTGGACACCCCATTTAACCCTTTTGGAAGGGTTATTTTGTAAAAACAAGATATACGTTTTACATCATTTTGCATTTAAAGTAGCCAAACCAAGATTCAGACCGATCGTACCACCCCTTAAAAAGTTCCTATATAAACATTGAGCCCCCATTTTACCCCTTTTTGAAGGTTATATTGAAAAATCTCGAAACACGTATACATTTGTTTTGTATTTACATTATACACACAAAGTTTCATGAAAATCGTACAGCGCGTTAAAAGGTTTCATACAACCGTTTTTAGCCCTTTTCACCCCCTTAAAAGTGGAATTTCCAAAAATCCCGTCTTATTGCTCGCCTACATACCAAGACGAACATACCCTCCAAATCTCAAGTCTGTACGACCGGCGGTTTGGGCTGTGCGTTGTATCTATTCAAATCAGTCAGGACTTATCCTTTTATATAGTAGATACGATTCCTCATACTTTATTTGCATTGAAGTGATTCTTCTAAACAGATTTTGATTTGCGAATTAGGTTGGGCAATCGGGAATAAATTGTGATTGATCACGAGAAAAAATTACAGATCATGAAAAAAATATTTCGTCAGCAACATACATAAATCAAACCTATAGTATACATTATCTATACTAATATTATAAAGAGGAAAACTTTGATTGTTTGTTTGTTTGTTTGAAATGAATAGGCTCCGAAACTACTGAACCGATTTGAAAAATTCTTTCACCAATGTGTAGAATGAACTTTCAGGATGAACATAGGCTATATTTTATGTAGGTACTTCGCGGGCGACGCCGCGTGCAGAAGCTAGTGTATAATAAAATCTTTGATCTTTGTTTGTGCACGGTAATCTCCGCAACGACTGAACCAAATCGAATGCAGTTTTCACTAATGAATATTAAGATAAGCTTAGATTAAAACTTAGGCTTTTTTTCATCGAGATCGGTTGACAATAAATAAGAATTTGATATAGGTCATAACCATCTTCCTGCCCTTATCCTACGTTAGGTGGGGTCGGCACAACATGTGATCTTCTTCCATTTCACTCTGTCACTCGTCATCTCATTACTCACTCCTTTCTTACCCATGTCATCTTTCACACAGTCCATCCATCTTTTCTTTGGCCTACCTCTACCCCTGTATCCATATAGGTATTTAATGAAAAACCTTATTCATTCGTACAGCCCCGTCTTACGCGTACGTAGTCGCAGGTATCAACTAGTTTATTAAATAAGTTTAATTTATTTATGTAAGGATTGGACTGACCTACTTTCTAGTAAGGAGATCGTTTATCTGTTGAAGACACCTAAGGCCGGCCACTACACTCGGGAATTTTGAAATTTTAAAGACAGCAAATACATACATAATCAATTCGATATTAGGCTCTTTACAAAAAATTACGATATTTATAGGGGATGCAACCAATAAGTTTCCAGAAGTGTGGATTCAATGGCTATCATCTATCAACTGAACCTTGTTGTTATTCCTTACGGAAATAAACGTACGTGTGTCATCATCTTTCTGCCCTTTTTTCACGTTATGTACGTGTGATATACGGAACTCTGATTAGATATTCCGCAACGGAATTCAGAGTGTAGTGGACGCCTAACAAGAATTGTCTTGAAACACTGATGGTTCTTTATCTCATGGATTCCTTGAGCTTGGCCTTTGGTCGTAGTCCAGTGAAGGCATATTAACATAGAAGCATTTCTTCATTTCATCCGCGAAACATGTCACTTAATTTCACACATTGAAACTCTTTCGCGGATTTTTCAAATATTACGTTTGGTTTTAAATTTTTGTGTAAGTATAATAAGCTTTTATTAATTTTTGATATAATTCTTTGGCAAAACTGACAAGCCATACCAACCAGAGCTCTATTTCTGTGGGGTATTTTTATAGCTCAAGGAAGGCTAATTTATTATTAGTGTTATTTGAATTTACCTATTTTTTACCCGACTTTTCGACCGGTTTACACAATAATAATCTGTTCAGATCGCGTAAGTTAAAAATATCAAGGAATACTTACATGTTTATATGCGTTCACTGTCGTAATCGTAACTAAAGTTTATCATTATGCAAGTTGATATAATAATGTAAAATATGAAACAACAACTTTATTAATTTATTGCGAAACCTTTTGCAGATTTGCGTCACAATTATAATTTCTATTAAAATATTGTGAAATTATTGAAGCTTGTAAAAACGCTTCTTCAATAATAGAGTAAAGCAGACAGATTAATCACTGGGCACTCCGAAAATAACGCTGACTCAATATAGGTCACTCTTTAAAAGTCTAAACAAAAAATTTCAACTAGGTATAGACGACCCCAGTGGCGCAGCGTCCGCCTGCGACGCAAGAGGTTGCGGGTTTGATTCCCGCCGCGGAACAAATTTGTGTGCGATCTGCAGAAATTTGTTCCGTTGGTCTGGGTGTTTTCAATGTATGATAAAAAAAATATCTTTCTATGTACGAGTATAATTGTATTAAATATATCAGTTATCTAGTACTATATATAACACAAGCTTTGAGTAGCTTACTTTGGGGCTAGATGAAGCTGTGTGGATTGTCCAGCATTATTATGTAATTATGATATGCTAACTATTAGCTTATAGATATATCTGTTTTTTCTTCTCCCAAAAGGAGCAAACTTTGTAAATCACTATGAATCCAAGTACGTTTTTGATCGAGGCACCCGTTTTGTTTTGTTAAACTGAAACTATACTGGTCTTCACGATACGGGCTTTGCCTAGTGTGAAGACCGCTGACGACTACATATTCCTGAAATCCTAGAATTAGCAATCAACTTTAATAATAAGTATAACAACTATTATCTATGTTTGTATCTAGTTTTAAGTTTTTGGCTAAATAAATATTTTTTCATTTTTCATTTTTCATTATTATTATTATTCAATCCGCTGACTCAATATAGGTCACTCTTTAATATACTAAACAAAATTATTTTATTTAGTTTAGTAAGTATGGCAACTCTAGTTTTACGAATTATGATAGACATTAAAAAATCCTAAGACCTTATACCTAAAGACATACAAATTAAATTATGTTCATTGATAAGCCCATCACTTAAGAACGGCTGGACAGATTTGCTAACCCGACATCTTGGACCGATTTCCATCAAACACTCCCGACTAGTTCACCTTTCAAACAAAAAAAGAATCAAAATCAAAATCGGTTCATGCGTTCGGGAGCTACGATGCCACAGACACCCTCACACACACGCATACAGACACCCAGACACGTCAAACTTAAAATTCCCCTTCGTTTTTGCGTCGGCGTTCAAAAAGACCAATAGCAGCTACTATTGGGCCACTCATTTCTTATGTCTCCGTTTCTTAGGCGGGTTACAGTGCTTCACTGACCGTCGGTGCGCACGGTCGGTCCTGACGATACACACGGACCGACCGTCAGTTTGTATCATTCAGTGCTCTCCTGACCAACAAACTGACCAGATGAAAAATGATACAGACATCCGTCGTAGGTCCGTACGGTCGGTCCAACGATCGGTGCAGCACTGAACGCGTTCATACGTTTCCATAGCGCGTCGGCCGACCGACGGACGCATGCGGACGCGCTCGACCGACGGTCCTCGTACGCAGTGCGTAGCAATATACGCGTGCGTACGGTCGGTCCAGCACTGTACGATTTTATGGATTTTCATATTAATGACAAGCGCGACCGACATACGCACCGACGGTCAGTGAAGCACTGTAACCAGCCTTATCAATCGACACGCGCGTCTGATTAGCCTAATAACAATATCGACCTTCAACAGTCTCTCGCCTTATCTAGTTCTATGATGACATAAGACGTGCTAGTAATATAAACACGTCAGTTCCGTTTCTGTCGGTCGAAAGTGATTTCTTCAATGATTCATGTCACATAATGAACATCACTTTCTGCGTGAGTCATTGAGTCCAATCTGTTGCTAGGATCCCGTGTGTTAACATAAATAACGACCTCTGTGGCGCAGCGGGCGAGAGTCCGCCTGCGACGCAAGAGGTTGCGGGTTCGATTCCTGCCGCGGAACAGAATTGTGTACGATCTGCAGAAATTTGTTCCGTTGGTCTGGGTGTTTTCTATGTATAATAAAAATATATCTATGTATATATAATGTATTAAATATATCAGTTATCTAGTACCCATAACACAAGCTTTGAGTAGCTTACTTTGGGGCTAGATGATGCTGTGTGGATTGTCCAGCATTAATTATTTTTATAACATCCTACTAATATTATAAACGCGAAAGTTTGTGAAGATGTCCGGATGTCTGGATGTTTGTTACTCTTTCACGCTAAAACGGCTGAACGGATCTGAATGAAATTTGGCACAGATATAGATTATGGTCTGGAATAACACATAGGCTACTTTTTATCCCGGAAAAATGTACGGTTCCCGCGGGATAGATTGTTTTTGTTTTTCAAGGTAACACGCGGGCAAAGCCGCGGGCGGAAGCTAGTATTACATACAATAGTATGATCTGCAGCGATTTATGGAGTGTCAATGCTTGGATAAAGAAGAAAAAAAAATCACGACTGTAATCCATGGGCATATGCCAAATATCATGTTAAAACGTGCCTGGGCTACCCTCTTTAGATATCCTCAAAGATCTAAGTCACTAGAGGTCTGAGGAGATATCTACCGAGCCTGGGGATAACAGTCGTGACCATGTTTATGTTTTATTGGTGAATATGATTTGATGGAATTTGATGGATGATTTTTCCGAGACATTTTCTTTCATAAACAGTATTTCCTTGAAGCTGTAGAAGGTACTGCGTAATCCAATTGCAATAACCAACTAATTGCATTGCTTTCGTCATTACTTTACAGACTGCATTATGTGAATCTCTAGAGTAACGTTGCAATTCCCATTATTGGATTATATTGATGTTTGTTTAAGGCCTAGAATTTTGAAAATTGCAAGTATTGCAATCCTAATTATTCTATTACCGCTTAATAGATTACATTGAAATTGAATTACACGATACTCAAGGATATAAATGATAAATCAACCGGAGCTAAAATACGAATTAGTTTATCATGTCAAAAACACCTCTGAAAATTCAGATATTCCCTAATTTGTCCAGAACAGTAAGATATTTTGAATTTCTATTTCACATGAATGTAAATCGGTTAATTTGAAACAAATCAACCCAGCCCTTTTTTTGAAATAAGCTATTTACTTGAACATAATTAATGTTTTTTATAAATTGTCGCTTTCGTTACATAATTCAGAGCAGCCATATTATCATGCCGCACTCTACTTACTTGTCATTTGGGTATTTCGCTTCGTGCTATGTCTGATTCCGCGGAGATCCGCGTAGCTATACGGACCTATGTCACTTTTTTTTGTAACTTTTACGTAAGGAATACAGTGATCTGTTATAATTTATCTCTATGAAGGAATAGTGTGACGAGTATTCTGGGCCTGAAGAGCTAACGGAATACTAAATGCGAAATTTGGGCATGTACCAAACATCATGTTTGACCGTCCCTCTGACTACCCTCTTCAGATATCCTCAAAAATCTAAGTATTTAGAGATCTGAGGAGATTTTCTACCGAGCCTGGGATTACAGTGGTGGTGTTTGTTTTTTTTGTTTTAAGAGCTATACTTAATCAACTTAAGAGTTTGTAATTTTTAACAGATATAAACAAGTAGGTATAAGTAGAAAAACCCAACTGAAAGTAATTGAAAATGGCTTCTTAAAGCGCCACATTGTTTTTTTTGACATTTGGTATAACCTATGTCTCTCTTGTGATGCAGACGAATCTAACGATATTTCATTTATCAAAAACCGTCAAGCCGTTTGGACTACAGCGACAGCTAAAGGAACTCACATAGATAAATTAAATCCCTAATTAAATCCTACGTTACCCTCCTTCGCAGTCGGGTAAAACGAAGGAGGTTCTCAAGTCGCCGCGTATATTTTAGAGTCGCGACGAATGAAATTGGGCAGTAAAATATCTAGTTTGTTGAATATAAACATGCCAAATCAGGCGTTGATTGCTAAGTAATTAAGTGGTCTAGTGATTTAGCAATCAATGTGAGTGCGGGGTCGGTCACCCACAGTCTAGGTGGGCGATAATAACAACTATAGGATTAAATAATAGAGTTTATAGACGAAGTTATATTAGGTTTAGGTTTAGGTTTAAAGACATTTATTCTCATTCAAGATTAATAAATCACTTACATGAGAATACATCGTAATAAGTAAATAATATAATAGTTCGTCGTCGCACAAATATTTGGTAAGTAGGTATAATACTTAATTTAGAAAAACAAAACATAACAAAACAATAAAAGTCTAAACAAAACAAAATAATACAATACAATTGACTTCTAAAATTATTAATTTTATTACATAGTTTGTTAATTGGTTGGAAGAACTTAGAAGTTACCACACAGATGAATACCACTCAAATAAAAGTGTAGCGTGTTAGAAATGCAGATCTACATATGTTTACTCAGTAAAAGATGCGAATTTAAATAATACAATAATTATATTATTTAAACTTGCATCTTAAATACATATTAATTTTACGTAAATTTATTCAAAAAAACATAATAAGACAAAGGGTACATAAGGTGCACTAAACGACTAAACACAGCTAAGTAAACTAATTGAGCCTGAACTAGGTAATCCTGTGTTTCAGGCGATAACAGTGCTATATTATAAAATAATCACTTACTATTACTATTAAGGCATATTATACATGTTGTTTAAGTTAGAAATTGTTTAAGTTAGTTATTGGTATGGTTTTGTTAAAATCATCATGATAGTAGAGCACCGAATCGAGTCGTATTGCGTACGCGTACAGTACGAACGTCGCGGCGTCGCAACATTCGTAAGGGTACGAGTTGGCAGCGGGCGACATGAGGCAGCGGCGGACGACGTGTCGCAGCGACATCACTGGTTTATATGCATTTCTATGAAATGCGTCGCTAGCTTAGTGTCGCTAACTACAGAGGGAATTTCATAGAAACCAGTAGTGTCGCCGCGACACGTCGTCCGCCGCTGCCTTATGTCGCCCGCTGCCAACTCGTACCTTAATTCGTAGAAAACATACCAAACTACATAAGGTGAATTATTTCCCTTTTCCGTATTTTGAACCTTTTTTTTCGGACTGGACAAATGCTTTGTCTGACAACCTGTGACACTAGGTTCCGATACTAGAAAAGATGCGAGTAACGAGATGCATTCGAGTATTAAGTGGCGTTACTCGGTACTAGATGGCGTACCCGTTACTCAGTACTGAATACATACGGTTTGCTCCAGCTTTACGTAGGGCCCAGCGAGTTTCTGTCAGTTTATCTCGGACGGATAATCTTGATTACATTTTTTTGTAAGAAGGATCATACAAAAAAACGCTAGGACCGAGACGAGTTTCTTGCCTGTTCTTCTCGTACTTGGGTTAGGTTGGAATTGGCACAAAGATTCACCTAGCATGTAAGACGTTTCAAAGTGATCCTTGTGATTGTACTGAATAAATATTTTTCAATATCAATTTCAATTTCAACTGATAATGGGACTGGAATTAGCACATAGACTCACCTAATATGTAAGACGATTCAAATTGATCCCTGTGATTATATTGAATTGAGTTCAAAGTAGATGTTGCCATCTTCCCACTGCTACATTTCTCCTGCACCTTAATTTCGAGAAGTGATTAAGCTCGATATTCTCACACGGCAATCCGCTGCATCCGGCATGTCTGTACATTTCAAAACGGATTTGACCGATACGATCCGAGTAGTTTGCGCAATGAACTTGTATCTGACGACCTTACATGTACGTTGTCCCGGACTTTGGTGTTGCAAGGTTTCTGCGCTACTTTTTATGATTTTAGGTTAGAAAACAGCATATTGCGTGATATATCGCAGATCCGGATTTTGAGAGCGACCGTCGAAGATTGGAAAACCTAGCACTACTGAAATAATTGCACCTAACCCATTTGCAGTAGGGTATAAAGCAGGTATAAAGCAGGTATAAACAATATTAGCTTCCACCCAGGGCTTCGCCCGCGTGGTACCTTGAAAAACCAAATCTATCCCACTGGAAGCGTACATTTTTCTGAAATCTATATCCGTGCCAGATTTCATCCAGATCCATTTAGCCGTTTCAGTGTGACAGAGTAACAAACATACATACATTGTTACAAACTTTTGCGTTTATAATATTAGTAGGATGGCGCAAAATGAAGAAGGCCTATACCCAGCAGTGGCTAGACACAGGCTGAAAATGATGATTATGATGTTCTTCAGCTCGTACTCCTTTTTTTTATACAACGTGAGTATATAAACCTTTTAAAATTATTAACACACTTTCAAGTATGGTCAATTGGTCTCAGTTCTCAAGCATTGCTAATGAGCTAAGGAGATTAACGCGTTATGCGTTCGCGGATTTAAAACATCCAGGTCGTTCGGAGTACCCACTAGTTCTTGCATGGGCGTCCAATTGCGCTGTGGGTCGACGACATCTCTAAAGACTCCTATGCGTGACGTACTAGACCTGTGATGGGCAAACTACGGCCCGCGAACTGTTTAAATCCGGCCCGCGCCGCGCCAACGTCTGTACTCGATCCGTGCTCGTAAACCTAAGTAGGTACTATTAGTACGGTAGGTACTCAATATAAATTTCTTCTTATTTTAAAATTTAAATTTTCCAATCCTACTAATAAAAACGTTAAAAAAATCTGGCCCTCATCACATTTCATAGATTTTATTTGGCCCTTGATGAAAGTTTGCCCAATCTAGACACCTTTTCTCATACAGATAGTGAAGCCTAAGTAAGCCCAGTAGTGAATTCGGTTTTAATGATGATGAATTAACAGCGACCATAATCTATCTAGGAAGTATATATCTGTTATCATTTTCATAGCTATTTATCCTCCCTCTTCCTGTATTGTAGACTCATCCCGAGGCAGTTCAAAGAGCTTCAACTTTTTGAACTCATCTAGGCCCGCGACGGATGCTATATCGTCGACATTATTTGGTACTTATTATATTTCAAAATGGCAGACGACTTGCTCTCGCGATGACTCGACCTGCACTGATTTGTGATGTAACACTTAAAGGGATTCGCGAAAAACCGACAGTCGAGTGGAAGCGCGCTCGCCGCGAATGATACTGTACAAATTAACGTTAAATTCTTTGGTTTGAGTAACAAAAATTCGATACAAAACACCAAAATGTTACAAGTCCAGCTTAATTCAACTGTCGCCTGTACGCGCATTTATAAAGCACGTACACAAAAGCGCGATTAGTGACGCAAAGTTCACCCAAAGCCGTAAAACAGTAAACCATGTTAATCGCTAACCGAACCGTAACGTAAACACGCCGGTTACGAACGCGTCAGTAAACGTTTATCTCAGTTTACGGTTTACGGCATAAAGCTGCTCTGGAGATAAGTAGAACTGGGTAATAGCTATGTAGGTCAAGCGAGATAAGATGCTTTCTGAAGCTTTGACTAGTCTTGCTAAAAATAGCGGCTATTGGACATTTTTATGAACGGAGCAACAAGGTCTGCCTTATCATCCGCAGCCCGACTTCACCCATTGCTGGGTATAGGCCTCTCTTTGCATATGCCATTGTCTGCGGTCTGCTGCTAGCCTTCTCCAGGTCCGGCGACAGATGCTATGTCGTCAGCCCATCTCGCTACCGGACGACCAACGCATCGATACCCTGTTCTTGGACACCATTCAGTTAAGGCCTTACTTCTCCTGTCGTCACCTCGCCTTGCCAGGTGTCCTGCGCAACTCCATTTTAGTTCCGTTATGCCTCACCAAGCTTTATTTCAGACTTCCAGATCTAACTAGACATGATGGCGTCGTGGTTGCAATGCGGTCCCTTCATGCGTGGTACGGAATGACGTCAGAGCAACGTGCTTGCAATGTAACAACACACCAAGGGCCACGTCCTCCTTTCAATGGAAAATACCTCGTTACTGCGGCGACACTTGCAGTATCTCAGCTCGTTGAGTTTGAGAAAAACTATAGAACGGGTCTTTGGTCAACTGAGGCCGCTGTCAACTTATCCCGCGGGATGTGTTGACCTGATGCATTTTTGAATCGGTCGACTCATCCCGCTGTCAAAAAAAACACGTTCTTCCTTTAGAAAAATCTACTTGACTGCCAGTCATGACAGTCTAATCAAAACAAGGAAAACTACCAGATGCGAGACTGCTAGCAATTAAAGATCTAAGATCGCCAATCACGGGCCGTGGGAACCAGCCATTCTGAGTACTGCGTTATTTTTTCTCAGAACTTATACGTCATAGCACCATTGATCTTTGTCAAGTTAGTGATGTCGGTGTCAATGGCGTTGGACTAATAAACAAATCCAGCTTGCGATGCCGCTGGTATGCTAGGAATGTAAGGTCAATCGTCTTCTAAAGAACCTTGCTGGCCCTCAAAATGGCTCACGATTTATGCGCTAATGCCGTCACGAGTTGTATTTATACTGATTCAAAAACAAGACCCTAAAACTTAGTCGACTCTAACTTTTAAGGGTCTATTTTAATTGTGGTCTGTGAAGATTTTGGATGAGTCGGAAATTGGGCATCTGATACTTTAGGGGGATTACATAGCAACAGTACACATACCTATACATGTTCATAAAAACCATTTCCGTATGACCTTGACATTATTGAGGCTTAACGGCACTTGGTAGGTCTACGGTTAAGATTGTAGCTTGAAGAGCCTTTTGGCTCACAGCCAAATGGCTTAACATCGATAAGCTATGTGCTATAGGTCAAGTACTGGCACAAAAGTAACTGCTAAGTTGAGTTGAACCAAAGAAAATGGGACAATAGCTCGAAGCCGATCTGGACTTTACGAAATCTTTGTACTTACAAAGTTTAATCATCAGTAAATATTTTTAAAAATGCCAAAAATTTGCTTAAATATGCTGTAGCTAGCTAGCTAACTGTGTTATGGCCTCGACCGATTAACATCCTCTGACATAACTCAGCCCAAAAAGCCACAGTCGATACAAATTCTTGTGATGGCCACGTAATTTCTCGGGCCAAAAAAAATAAAACTATAACAATAGGCAAACTATTTTTGGCCAGAGATATTACAGCACAGGGGTATTGCTTACGGTTTAAGTCTAATTCGCTATCAAAACACGCTTCATCGAATACGTCAGGGTTTTCGAGCGTCGCTACGCGTTATCGCGGGTAAAACCCAGCTATGGCTGTTGTGATATTAATTCACCGGACACTATTCGAGTCTTATCACACTTGTGGTTTGTAAGCGTCTTCAAACGCGACGAGCGTTGGATACCTACTCGTCACAATATGGTAATCAATAAGGCGACCGGTAAAGGTGGTAATTCTGTTGCTTCACAAAACTTCACAAATTACGAATGATCTTGTTTTATTACCACCAAGACTAATAAAGCGTTATCATAATATGACAGTTTTATCAATATGACTAAATTGAAATGTGATCGACGTGTTTACCCATTTTTTTGGTTACCATTTAAAACGAATCTGCGAAAAACTTACGCAAATTCAATGCAATAAAACACCGCTACATAACGACGAACAAATCGCTCGTGTGTATACGCGCTTGTTACTAAAGTATTATTAGTATGTAGGTATTTACTTATAAATACATCAAAAATAACTGGACAAGAACAAAACAAACAAGCTGGGCGGGACCTGCTAATCTGAAATGGTAAGTAGGTAAATATTATGTTTAACTAAACAATAAAGAGATGTGTGACAGTTATATATCGAAACATTATTGATAGAATCTTCGATTAACAATATGATCGACGGATAGAATTTAATGTATACGTCATTGCCGTTCGATCCTCAATTTCAGCAATAGTTTTAGTCTCAAATATAGGTAATCGGCATTTTGGAAGTCTAAACGGTGCATCAGTACTACAAAATTCCACAAGTTGTGACGTCATCGATCAGCTGACACTTGAAAATGATGGTCGTATGTCAGTTAATTCCTTTCTTAGCACACAGTGGAAGTTAAGTTTTATCGCAACAGGTAATGTTACAATAACACCGTGCAGTGTCAAACAACGGCGCGTGCGCATGTTATCGATTCGCTTCTCAATGGCGGCGGCCGGCTGGTGAAATAACACACGATGATGCTTTGTTCTTTGTAATCTATGGCGGAACTTGAGGTGGTATGTGCGTTTCGAGGTCAAAGTTGGTGTTTGTCTGTCTGTTATCTAACTTTTGCTTTATTTATTAGGTACTGTATTCTATGATTTGCAGAAATTTGTTCCGTTGGTCTGGGTGTTTTCTATGTATAATAAAAAATATCTATCTATGTATATAATGTATTAAATATATCAGTTATCTAGTACCCATAACTCAAGCTTTGAGTAGCTTACTTGCTTAGTTGGGGCTAGATGATGCTGTGTGGATTGTCCAGCATTATTTATTTATTATTTATTTATTTGAACCGCCAGCGCCAGGTGGATATGTAGTAGCTAGTTCTAACCACTTTTGTTTGAAGTAGCCTGTATCAAATCGATGTTTATGCTAGTATTGTCATACTTTTTGCGAATAATCTAAGTTTAACGTGACAGTCGATCGGAATCATAGGGAACCCTACGCATACCAGAGAGAGATAACGAACACATGTTATGCTGTGTTACAACTTACAACAGCTGCTGGAATGTTTTAATTTAAAAAGCCCTATCTTATCTGCGATCTTTAGGGGTTGACCGTTTCGAAGAGTTAGAATTCCAGGCCAGCCAGCTAATGTACAACAAGCTTTAGTTACACATACATATGTACATATTTTATGTTCGAACTTCACATGGCTATTTGTATTTGCGTTATTGACATATTTGTCAAACATTTACCATGTGTGGACAGTATATTTGACAGTGTTGGCGTTATTTGCCAAAATGCGAATACCAAATACGCATTTGCGTGCACTTGTCGGTTTCTCGAGGCACATCAAAGGGGCAAAATAGGCAAATACGCAAATAAACCGTCGTCACATTAGCAAAATTTAGAAGCGCACGCGCTGTCTACTTGTACGGTAATATTTGTATGTTTGTTGCTGCTGTGTGGATGGTCGTATCGCCTGTATTTGCATGTTTGCGTGTACATCATATATTTTTCCAAATACAACACCCAATAGCGAAAACAAATAGTCATGTGAATTGCAACCACCACATCATACTTTAAAGTCAAGGTTATTTTCTGCCGTGCAGCCAACATCAATGCGACGTTGAAAGATCCAATTTCAACTATAACTCAACTACATAGATCACTTTTTGTAATGTGATTTACATGCATAAATGCAGTGATTATTGGATACGAATTTATCTACAAAACATATGAAGCTAGGAAGTTGGTAAGTATCAAAATTGCAAACGCAAAACCTGTTCTCACGGTGGAACGAGAGTTGAACACTAATCAGCGATCAAGTTTATCATCCGTCTTACTAACGGATCTCACAAATAAGGCAGTTCGAAGAAACTTTACTACTTATCAGGAGATTACTTTGAGTGAAATGTCCACCAATATTTAATTACTAGCGCGGAACTTTGTTTGCGGATTTTAAGTTTTATAATTTTTCAACATTTCAACATTTGAAAAAATTTTCATTGATGCTTCGCTCCTATTTTTGCAGCGGCGTTTGGTTATAAAGCCTAAAGCCTTCCTCGATAAATGAACAATCCAACACAAAAATATCTTTTCAATTCAAACCAAATCGTTCCTGAGATTAGCGCGTTCATACAAAAAAACAAACACTCTTGGGCTTTATTATAATAATAATAATAATAATAATAATAATGCTGGACAATCCACACAGCATCATCTAGCCCCAAAGTAAGCTACTCAAAGCTTGTGTTATGGGTACTAGATAACTGATATATATAATACATTATATAGGTACATAGATAGATATTTTTTAATACATACACACCCAGATCAACGGAACAAATTTCTGCAGATCGTACACAAATTTGTTCCGAGGCGGGAATCGAACCCGCAACCTCTTGCGTCGCAGGCGGACTCTTGCCCGCTACGCCACTGAGGTCGCCTATATTAGTATAGATAGCATTTATAATATTAGTAGGTATTTCGCAAGTTTCTTATCTGCATAAACAGCTGTTAGCTACGGAATGCACACACTTCCGAGACATAATTTTTCTGTTGTTGTTTGGCTGGACATACATTCCAGTATGGGTTCAAAGACCGATGCATCACATAACGCCCCCAAGACGTAACCCAAACATTCTAGCTGCCAAATTCCATATTTACCAATACGTGATGATTACACTTTTCCTATTTACTAGTTCGAACAAATGGATGAATGGTACCTCAGTGCACCTCAGAAGTACTTGACAGTCAACTTTAAACTATTATATTCTACTGTACGACCTTTCTACTCAATTAAATTTTTACCGTTATTTAAAAAACTTTTTTTCCTTGATAGTAGAGCACGTTTTTCAAGCTATAGCATGAAGATGGAGCAATAAAAGATTGGTTGTTAATAAGTTATTTCACGATAAATTTAAAATTTACTAATATTTTAAGAGATGAACAAAATAGTTTGTTGCGAACAATGACGAAAGTGAGAACAATGACGAACCGTTAAGTAGAACGGCCCTTTGGTATAACCAACGCACATTAATATGTCAAACAGAATGATCCATGGGAACAAGATTGGATCCACGACTTGAAGATCCGAAGACGGGACCACTACTAGTAGACCAAAGATCTCTACAAAATACTGATGGTTAAAGTAAATATCTGTTTATGTATTGGTTAACAGCTGCCAGAGTGATTGATTACAATGCAAACTTTAATGGGTATTTTATTATTTAAAGATACCTGACACAATAAAACTGGATGAATTATATTCGTACCATTAGCCAATAATTAGGAGATAATGCTTTTTAAATTAGACTCTTGTGTAAAAAGCTAGATTAAGTAAGTTTGTAAGACAGAGACTCATTTGTTACTCAAGGACACTCAAATGGTAAAAAATATCTAGAACAACAAAGACCTATAATTTGTGCCGACGACTCAAACAAGATAGGTACCCTAAAATTTCACTCGCAACCTTCCTTAATGCTTATGTAAATGTGATTGAATGAAATATCCAATATTTCAATATAACCCCGTCTTCCCTTAATGGGGTGCCAACCTTTTACGCCCGCCAATTGAAGGAGTTTCCTTCACGATATCTTTTAATACAAAGGTGTCCAAGATATTGAACGTCGGAAACTAACCAAAAATATGTGCTAAATAGGCGTGTTTCGTCTACCTTTGTGAATGTGAACATTAATTATCTTTAGCTTGATCTTATTGAACGACTTTTTGACTTTGTGAGGGGGTCATTGCTCACAGAATTGACGTAAGATGTGGAATACTGTTAGTGACTTAACATCCCTCATGGAACAAAGAAAATTCTATATGGCGTTTAGGTACCTATTGCTATACATCTATCTATTGTCTCATTAACGCCATCGCATCCGCACACTAACGGCTTCCGGATCCGCCTAACGCATATGGAATAGGTTATTGCTCATATATGTATACTAAAATGTAATGTTTCCCAATACTTATTATTTCATGTAAATGGTTTAAGTTTTGGGTAAATCTTTCTA
Organism: Cosmorhoe ocellata; assembly: GCA_963675405.1. Lineage (NCBI taxonomy): Eukaryota > Metazoa > Arthropoda > Insecta > Lepidoptera > Geometridae > Cosmorhoe > Cosmorhoe ocellata. Next base: position 9,702,660 of record OY776258.1, on the reverse strand, counting down.
CTGTGACTCTTAAATCTTCTTTTGAGAGACTAGGTGGTTTTTCTCCAATACTTTACTAAGAAAACTGGTGGTGTAGTGGTGGCACCTCTGTCTCACGATCCGGTAGTCGTGGGTGCAAACTGGTCGTGCACCAATGAGTTATTCCATTCGAAAAATGTATGTGCGCAATGTCAGTGATCTTAAATGGTGAAAGAAAACATTGTGAGGAAACCGGCATACCCTAGAACCAAAAATTCGAAGGTGTGGTGTCATAGGTTAGTATTCTTATAAGCGGCGATGGGATAACAACCTGTCTCTTACGGAATACTAAGTACGTGGCTCGGACAACCCCCTTTAGATATCCTCAAAGATCTAAGTAACTAGAGATCTGAGGAGATATCTACAGAGCTCGGGGCTTACAGTCGTGATCATGTTTTTTTATATAACCATAATTTTTATTTCGGCAGATACCTACCAGTTAGCCAGCAGAATTAAGTAAATGTTTGCTAGTTGAAGCAGACCAACGTAGGCATGTACCTAGACCTACCTACACTCGATGCAACCAAACAAAAACTGCGCAAATACAAAACAGTAGGTACAAAACACAGGTACCTACCTAGTCTGCTGAAACATGTAAATTAAAAGAGGTCATAGACCTCACAACGTGACAATAGACGAAGAATAGATGTGACCTACATATAGTTTCGCTACAAAGAAAAGTATTGCCTACTCTAGATCAACAATGTCGCGGAACATGCAATAGGTACTTTTTGGTAATGAATTGATAATGGCCGGTGTGTTCATTTTGAGCAATTGGATCTTTTTGTTGACAGACCTCTGTGGAGCGCCAGACTGCAGGTTCAAAACCCACTGCTGACTGTATGTTGGTATATTTGCACGAGCTTAAATATTTGTAATGAATAGGGAGTGGAAAATTTTATGATTAAACCCAAATGTTTTTACCAAGGTAGGTACTTTGTTTCAATATGAAAGGTTGCAGGTAACAGGGGTCAAACCAACAATATCTGTTTCCAATTAAATGCCATTGACACTGAGATATATTCAGGGCTCCAAGCAGTGTCAGAAAAATGACACTAACTACAAAACTGCATTAAACATACATTTTTAAGTTTTCTATTCCATAGTAATATGTATAATGTTTGAATTATGTCCTCTAACATTACATTTACCAAGGTATAAAACAGGTATTCTACATTTTTTTTAAATTTTCTTTTATTGTTTGCACCTAAAACAAGTAAAGTAAATAAATGTACACAAATCTTGTAGAAAATGTGTCAAAGACTGGCTAAAAAGAATAAACAAAACATGTATACACATATAAGAGTCTTCTAAGCATTTTGTTGTTATTATGTATTAAACAAGTTTGTAGATGTGAACGCAGGGTAAGATAATTATATACCCACATAACTTGATGCTTGATAGACACTTAAATCAACATAAATTATAGGATAATCAACTCTAAAATTATCATTGTCAATAACATTAGTGGAGTTTGATTTATTGTAAAAACCCTGTGGGTGGTGGAGCACCAACAGTTTGAGTCATGTAGGTGGAACAATATCATAGGTTTGCGTAAGGGCTATGGTTTGATTTGTATTGAATGCAAAAATTACAATTTTTGTGACCTAGTTGTGGGAATATTAATTATATCAGATATGTCTCCATACATATCTGTTAGAACCATTAGTTTCAAGTATCTCATTACTGCCTATTTAAAGTGAAATGTTGATGGAAACAAATTTATTTCGTACTTTTGGACTTGAACTGGGGATTATTAATCCCAAATCGTGCATCTAAGATCGAATACCAAATACTGATATGTTAATTTTCTGATATTAGTGTAACTAACATCGGAGCGGGAATGGGGAAGTGCAATGACATACAACAATGGGGTGCATTGTCCTACATTAACAGGTGTCATACCACTCTTTGCCATGTGTATGGCACATGAGTTTACCTGGTACTGGCATACAACAAAGACATTCTAAATGATTCTTGTGAATATATCAAATAAAAATATTTTTATCTAATTTTTCTTGAGAATTTTTACAACTGCAACCACACCAGTCCAGTTTTTAAGGGTAAACAAATTATTATGCATAATGAGATTGCAAAACATAAGGGCATAACATAGTATCAATTTGTTTACATTACATAAGTTTTCGTTAATTTGAAACATTTGGCTACTGACAGCTCTTATCAGTGTTATCAATTGGAATGTGTTTCCGATTGATAGTTGAACATGACCTTGGTCACCAGTTCAGCTTCAAGGATCTTGTTGCTATCTGAAGCAGAGTTTATTGACTCCGGCAACAAATCGTTTGAACTAAGGTGGAATTAGACTGACTTTAGGTAATTTAAATAAGCAGTCGGTGCCTAGTTCTATTGATTATTTGTAATGACGAACATGGTTCTAAGGATTATTTTATTAATAATCTAACTAAAGCAATGTACTGATCATTATCTTTGATTGTTTATTGACTCCGGCATCAAATTGTTTGAACTAAGGTGGAATTAGACTGAATAAATAAAAAAATAAATAATATAATTGTATTAATAATCTAAAGCGATGTACATTATCTTTGATTGAAATGTTGCATTTCGATATTTCACAAGGTTTGGTCAGACAAGATCAAAATTATTTGGTAAATGAAAGAAGCTGTCAAGATATGTGGTGCAGTGATTATGTAGGTCTGCGAGTATTGCAATGGTGAATATTTTAAGCCGACTAACATGACAGTGACAAAATAGTTTGACTTTGGACTGATTAGTATGTTAATAATTCTGAAAAATGCTGAATCCTACATTTAGTAAACTTGACAAAATGACCTACATAAAACAGTTCATTCTTAACTAATATTTCTAAGAGTAAGAAGGGCAGAGTAATACAATAATCATGAATACAACTCACCGTTAGAGCTCTTGAGATCGCGATGTATGAGCGACATGGGCGCTCCACCGTGCAGGTATGCCATGCCCTTGGCCACCTGGACGGCCCAGTCCACCAGAATGCCCGGCCGGATCTTCCGCCCGCACAGCACTCGGTTCAGCGGCCCTCCGCGCGCGTACTCCATCACTAGACATAGGTTCGGTTCTTCGAGACACACACCCTTCAACGACACTATATTCTCGTGCTGCAGCACCCAAAACAACCGCGCCTCCTGCAGCACGCTCTCTTTGATCACTTCGATGTCCTCGTTCGCGTCTTGGCGCGCCGCTTTGACAGCGACCACCTCGTCATCCCAGTACCCACGGTACACCTTCCCGAAACCGCCCACGCCGATCACCTCCTCCAACTTCAGCTCGGAGAAGCTGACGCGCGGCGGCTCCACCACCAGCGGGTCCTCCTCGGTGACGTAGACGGCCGGGAAGATGCCGACGCGGTCCCCGATCTTGCCCGTCCACCAGCCCTCGTCGCCCGAGATGTTGGCATCCTTGGAGAGCACCTCGACGATCTCCCCGCGACGCAGCGACAGCTCGTCTTCGCCCTGCGCCGCGTAGTCGTACACGGCGGTGAAGAGGGCCAGCGGCGGCGCGCGCTGCGAGTCGGCCATGCCCGCGCGGCCGCCCGCGGGCCGCGGCGGCATCAGCCCGGCCGCGCGCCCATCGCCCCGCTCCTCCGCCCTCACGCGCCCCGACACTGCTGCGGCGCCCGCCCACCACCGTACATAACGCACGACACAGGAGCGACGCGACGCTTTACGATCACCGTATTATTCCGCCATCTTTGTTTCTAGCATCGATCATGGCGGTGTTGACTGGGGAGCGCAGAGTTTGCGACGCTCGTCGGCGCTGATTTGAGACTGTTTTGCTCGAGGTGATGCGAGAACTTCTCCGCCACGATTTAGTCAATTATTTTCCATTCATCTATCCGCGATAGTGATAGACGAACGAAATGAATGACACCCGCACCGTAGCGAAGTCAGTGACAAACTGACGTTTAGGGTTGCAAGCTACAACATTACATTTTCTACCATTTTCATAATGTACAAAGTCCAACGAGATAAGACGGTGTGTCTCGTAACAAAATCAGAGATAAACAAAATGTAAATTTATAATTAATTGACTATGTACTTAACTTTCTTTGTTTTTGTGTTTGTGTAAATAAACTTTAGCTTTGATGGTAAGTTTTAAAACAGCTGATTGTATTATTTATTTTTTAAGCGGGAAGCACTGTCAATGAGTTAGTACTTTATACTCTCAATAGATGGCATTCAACATAATTATATATTTAGAATGCTGCTGCCTGTTGGTTCTGCAATGTTCTGCAAAGAATAAGTTCCCTAGTCAAGGAGCTAAATGGATATTTTTATGGCTGATAATAAAATCAAAATAAAATATTAGAAATTACTCCCCAAGAAGTGTAAGGTTTTATAAATTGTAATTTCGCACATGAATCTATCAGGTCCCATGGTGTAATGGTTAGCACTCTGGACTTTGAATCCAGCGATCCGAGTTCAAATCTCGGTGGGACCTTTCTGTTTTGTGCACTCGTAAACACAGTCCACATTTTTAAACATTATTTTGCATTTTCTTTCTAATTTTACTTAGTATGTAGGCAAATAATTCGAATACTAGGTAGGTATATATTAAAATAATTCAATTCTCAACCAGGGTAGAGTGCTAGTCTGTGGGAGTGTGAAGGGAAGCTGGGTAGGGAGCATTATTGATCGTGCGAAAATGGGATAGTCGCATCCATTCGCGGCGGCCAGCCAGCCAGCGAACGTCGGTCGGTCCGCAAGGCAACCTCAAAAACACGCTTAAACCCCCTAAACTAAAGACAAGCAACCAAAAATTCACCTTAAAATAACCAAATAATCCAAAAACTAAAAAAAAACCCAAATCAAAATGTGATATCAATGAAAAACAGTGAAAAATCTGACCCTAAACATTCTAAACGTGATATGTCACCGTGGAACTACGAAGAAATACGTTTTTATTACTATTACGATATGCTTTGAAAAATACCAAGAAACACCACAAAATATAATTGTGACGATTTAGTTTTATTAAATGTTCGTTCTGCCTCCAGCTAGTGAGAGACGACGATGAGCGACCTGCTATCTCCTGGTTAAGATCATGGAGAAAATAATGAAAATGTGTTGTGCTAATGTTTTTTGTGAGCAGTTCTGTCTGAAATGGTGTTGGCGAAAACGCTGGCCGAAAACTACAAGAAGCTCCCATACAACCACCCGTTATAAATCAAAATCAGTTTAGCAGTCATCTTTATGAATAAGTTAGAATAATAACTATCAAAATGAACACGTTCAACGCCCCGACAACGCAGATAAACGCTATTGATAAAATGACAACAGTAAAGAGTAACAAAACAGTCGATTTAGAAGGATATGTCATCATAGTAGTACAGACCAAGGATAACAAAGTTAAATTATATGGTAAGTGAACCAAACGGCCCCGTAACGTTCACGTCACGAGTATGTGCTCGATGATCTGTCATAACGCCTGATAAATTTTATATAGTCAACAGCTGAATTTGCTATTTATTTAAAAGTAGGTATCATAAATGAAATAATAATGTAAAGATGTAAAGTATACTTAATCCTATTATTAATAAAGTTGGTATAACTACTGTAGGTTCTTGCCCTCTTAGTTTTATAGGCCTCATCCACTGAAAAAAAAGGCTAATAAGCGCAGCTAAGCCGCACTTTTACCAAGATTCCTTCACAGTTTGAAAGACCAGTCCCCTAAATATTAGAAATTGTAAAATACAATTAATTGTAACAGGCTACAATTCTACAAGTTTCTGTTTAATAAAAAATACGATTTACAAATTTGTAATGGTGGAAAATTTACAAAATTCTAAAATTGTACCTACAGTTCTACATATTTGTAGGGTTTGTCATAAAATTCTATAATATTGCCCCTTTTCACAAATTTTTAGACTTGTAATATTTATTTAATAGGGGCCTGGCAGCCAATCCTACCATTCTTCAACTCCTTCATTTATACTAATATTATAAAGAGGAAAGATTTGATTTTTTGTTTGTTTGCATTGAATAGGTTCCGTAACTACTGAACCTATTAGAAAAATTCTTTCACCAACGTATAGAATGAACTTTCAGGATGAACATAGGCTTTTTATGTAGGTACTTCGCGGGTGACGCCGCGAGCGGAAGCTAGTAAGGAATAACCTGATATTCTTTTCCAGGGTCCCCTGCTGCCGGCCACCTGGATAATCTGGAAGTGGCTGACGAGATCATGGATGTCAATGAGACCAAGCTCGAAGATATGTCCAGGACTGAGGTGCTGGGCCATATTCATGAGGTAAAATGAAATGAAATCCTACTAATATTATAAACGCGAACGTTTGTGAGGATGGATGTATGTTTGTTACTCTTTCACGCTAAAACGGCTGAACGGATCCGAATAAAATTTGGCACAGATATAGATTATGGTCTTGAATAACACATAGGCTACATTTTATCCCGGAAAAATGAACGGTTCCCGTGGGATATATATTTATTGTTTTTCAAGGTACCACGCGGGCGAAGCCGTGGGCGGAAGCTAGTGAAATATATTTATTTCTCACAAACCACAATAAAGCCAAACATATGTATAAGAATAGAAATAAGTTGCTTAAAAATATCATGTACTTAACAAATGAAGTAGGTAATATGATGACGCAAAGGTGTTCTACTACTGCTTCTGCCCCCAAAGCAAAAGCACCGTAAGATTTCTTTACGGGAAATAATACTCAAAGTACAGTTGCCCAACGAGTCGAGGCATTCGTGAAGTTAGCCGCAAGAGCTGCGCAGTATCGTTTTTCAGGAGCAATTGGAGGTATGGAGAGGGACGGTGGGACTAGACATGCGCAAACTCGCACCTGTGGCTAATTTCACGAATGCCTAGATCTGATGAACTGTACTTAGTCACTTTTTTTTAAACTTTTATTGATATCTTCAAAGATTTCAGTAACAAGTGATCTGAGATGTTTACCAAACACCTTACCACAAGCTCTTACAAACCATATCTCAGAAAGGTCAAAGTTTCAAGCTTCAAGTAACAATACTTTAATACTATTTTTATGTGTCTGGTGCGGAATATATTCATAGTTATTATTATTTTAATATTGCCCGAAAAGCCTAGGGTAGACTATGGGTCGTGATCATGTTTGTTGTTTTTTTTTTCGTTAGCTAAGCCTTATTACCTACCTAGGTTGTAGAGCTTAGCAATTTAAGTCTTGGTGGGTTTCTCCAGTTTATACTAAAAGAACAAATTTCGCAGCATTGGTTCTTTTTAACCTTCAAAAAAGGAAGTTTTACATTCACCTAAAGTTTAGGTGAACATAGAACCTCATCCTTTTTTGAAATCTCCTCGGTTTAGGTCCGAAGCCAAAACCTTAAAATATGAAAACATATTGTGTCCTGTGCTCTGAGGCTCACTTTAATCCTTTCATCACACTGGTTTAAAAGAGCTATTATTGAAATGATAAGAAGATATGATTTTATCAGTGGTGGATTTATCACCAGGCTGAGTAGGCTGGAGCCTAGGGCGGCAAATTTTAGGGGGCGGCAAATTTGGCTTATTACCTTACACAAAATAATAAATAAAAATTATAATATACACGGAGAAAAAATTTAACAAAATTGCAATATTTTAATACTATACACCTATACCAAATAATCCAACGATTTTACATGATAAATTACTAAACGCTAAATTTAATAGCCTACTGGCGGCAAATGTGTAAATCCGCCACTGGATTTTATGAATAATGTTATTTGTTTCAGTGCATTTCTTCCTGCATGATAAAGCTCCGCGTGAAACGGAGGAGTGAGAGCAAGCTACGTAAGTATTCATCCTAGCGTTTTTCGTTTTTTACCCGACTGCGAAGCGAAGGAGGATAATGTGTTTGGTATGTATGTTTGTATGTTTGTTTATATGCGAGTTCCTTTGGCTGTTGCCCAAACGGCTAGACGCATTTTTTGACAACTGAGGTGTTGTTGAATTCGAAAAACAAAAATGACAAAAAATCCAATATGGTCGCTGTTAAAATCTTTTTTCAATTACGTTCAGGCGGGTTTTTTGATTTTTATATCAACTAAGTAGTTTGTTTTTGGCTCTACATTTAATTTTGTTGACTCATATAATTATTTTACATAATTGGTTATTCATTTGTAGGTATATATGTAGCTACAGACAAATTGGTCATTATACAGTATCCAGTATTAAATAATTTGGAGGATACCTTAGTTAATAATTATGGCACTTCTTTGGTGTATCCTTTGTAAAAATTTTATTTCGTGGCAAATAAAAATCCCGTGAAAATATTACTATAGGTACCTATGTCCCTACACTTTCAAAATCTTTCTTTCTTTGGGTGTAGCTTAAATAATTCATAAATACTTAGTTGATTTCACAGAAAGTACAAAATATAAACCTCACTTTGTACTTTAGTTCCTAGCAGAGAAAGGATTCCAAAGTAATTGAATAAAACAGGACCAAACATTAAACCCTGAGGAAATCTTTTGATGCGTTTTTGTATAAATAGCTATAGCGTACTTATTCGTTTAGTCGGATATATTGCAAACACTAAAAGCCATTGTTTATTATACATAGATACATTACATAGTTTCTAATGCGAAAAGCATAGTAAATATTTAGATGGGTGACCACTTGTGGCGTCATAATCTGAGTCGTTTCGTACTAATAGCAGTCGTAAGGTCAAGCTAGAGGCTACAATTCCAGTTCAAATATAATGCGAACTCCTTTCAAAAAGAATCAGCACCTATTTAGTTAATTTGCTGTAATGCAATTCAATCAATGGCTTCAACGGTGATGGTGGCTGTGACTAACCACTACCTTATTCCAAAGGCATACAATCCAAAATCGATTAGCATTCACCTCAATCAAACTCACCGCCACGCCGCTACAAAACCACTTATGTGCTAACACAAAACTTAGAGCGACAAAGTTCCAAATCCGTTCGCCTATTACCTCGATGGAACCTTGTCCTGTGTGACAGAAGGTTCTATGATGCACGTTCGTGGTATTGCCCGCGCTGGCTACGTTTTCGCTTGGTTGTGGAGGCTTTGAGGTTATTTTGCTTGGTATTGCCATGTTTAATTACTGCCCCCTTTGTCCGGGGTGTTTTGATCACAAGCAGGTCGGGCGAATTGCATTTTGTAGAAGATGGAACAAGGGTTTAAATTGCTATCTCCCGACACTTTGATTAAAACTCTAGCTAGAGACTTAAGTAAGGTTCTATAGACTCTTTTCATTTTCTCCTGATATTTTTTGATCAGTCTTTTCATTAATTTTAACAATTTTGAACCCAAAAAAAAGAGTCCAACGTTTTCTGAAATCTAAAATTGTTTGGTCATGCTACTTTCAATCACCAAACATTGAAGATGCCTGTGAATCGAAAGAACTAGAAATATCATAAAAAGTTAGTAGGTACCCATAAATACTTAGGTACTTAATTACTTACACTGCAATTTGTAAAACAGTTTTCATTTGTTTTTTTGTATAGGTAAGTACAAATAATAATGTGTCTACAAGTATTTACGATTCTAGCATTTTACAAAATCAAACTGACAAAGAATGAAAAATATAAAAGTAAAATAGCATTTAATGAAAAATTCAAAAAACAGACTGAAAATAGTTTCTTACAGCCGCCATATTGGATTTTTTCGATATTAGCCTATGTCACTCTTGTAATCAAGGCAAATCCAACGACGCCTCTTTTATCAAAATCTGTCCAGCTGTTTGAGCTCCAGCGAAAGCCAAAGAAACTCACATAGGTACATACATGCAAATATAACCCTCCTTCTTAGCAGTCGGGTAAAAAACAACGTGCGTATGGCAACTCGGCTTCAGTCAAACAGAGCGAGCGAGAGGGAAAAGTGGTTTAAGTCGCGCGTTCCTCTCTTACGGTACTCGCCACCAATTTCCACCACAGTAAATACAATTCAATAACAATAACTCGTGTTTAAAGTTAAACTACAAGTTTTCAAAACATTACCAAGGATCATACGCTTGTTCAGTTGTAGTGTAGTGTTGTAGAAAGTGATTGGTCAACATCTAGAGGTGAGTGAACTTGTGGTACCAAGCCAAGGCTTTTGCCCTTTCCGTCTGGAGACTGGAACTGAAAGTGATGGCCCCTACCGGTATTTTTATCCGATGATTTTTTAAATTTTTTACGTATTTTTCGATGATCAAAATATATATCTACGAATTCGTAATAAGGTAAATAACAGTGTGATTCATTGGTATTTCGTGTCGACATCGTAAATTGCGAGTGTTAGAAAAAGGAAAATAGGTAACCACTAGGCAAGTACCTTGCTAGTTTATGTTCGAGCGATATCAAAGTATTGTTACATCAGAAACATTCTGAAATACTCCAACCGGTTACGGCAACAGGTAATATTAAACGAAGAGAACTGTTGCCAACACAAAATTATGACAAACTTAATACCAGTAGGTAATCTAACAAACTTTGAAGCATAGATAGTTATGTTACCTAGCTTAGGAGTAGGTACCTATGTAAAGTAATTCCTAGCCAAATGGAATGTTTGGATTTTGGGCGTTCTTCTGACTATCCCTTAGTAATAAATATTTTTAAACTTACGCGATCTGAACACATTATTATTAGTATTACCTAAACGGGTATTTATCGCGTTTTCAGTCTACCCGTGACCACGACAGTGTGTAAACCTGTCGAAACGTCGGGAAAATAGGTTTATAAAACGCGATAAATACCCGTTTAATACTAATAATAATATCCCTCAGTAGCTAGATAATCCTTTATTAGTACCTAAATTTTTCAAAATAAGGAAATCAGCTTTTATTTGATAACTTTATGAACTTATTATATTTTGAGAGTTTGGTAAACGAATTTGGTTAAAACACTAAATAGATACTAGGTACTACATAGTTGGCCATTGTCAAAAAAGATAATAGTTGGGTCATTATAAAACTACATTTAAACCTAATCAACACTTCAATCAGCTACATTCAAATGAAAAACCACAAAAAACATAATATTCGATGGAACTGGTAATAGTTGACCACATACTTAAGTTCTGGTAAAGCAGCAGTGGCGTAGTGGTAGCAGTCTGTTCCAAACACCATGGGTTCGATCGAATATCGGTCGTTCAAAAGATTTACTAACAATTTCTCGGACTTGTGTCTAAAACTGGCATATAAAATTCACGTAGCAATGTAAAACTTTAAAAAATATTCTGATTAATAAAATTATTTTAGATTTGATTTGTACCGATAATCATGCGCAATGTCAGTTATCTAATACACTACAGGAAAACACCGTGAGGAAACTGACAAACTCGTCACGAATGCACCTACTGCAAAGAAACACTGATAAATATGTGTTTGAATATTATAGGTATTGTAAACCTAATAGGTGCCTCCAGTACACAATACCAGTGCAATGGTAAAAATAACTACGTATCTCGTTGGGAACCCATCATGATCAGTAAAAATAAAAACACAATCGACAACGCAAAAAGCCGGATAACCTTGGCAGAAGATTCCAAGTCATGGTCGCGTCATAACCCATTATAATTTAATATTCGTACCTATGGAGATAGCGTTTATGGCTAGTATTGGCTTAGTATCGGTTAGTGTTACTTATAGCACATTCGTCTATGCTAATATTATAAAGCTGAAGTATTGTTTGGGTGAACGCTCTAATCTCAAGAACCACTGGTTCGAATTGAAATTATTTCTGTTGTGCTGTATAGTGCATTTATCGAGGAAGGCTATAGGCTATATAACATCACGCTACGACCAATAGGAGCGGAACATCAATAAAAAATGTTGCAAAAACGGAAAAAAATGACAAAGTTGCGCGAGAGTCACCATAGTATTTATGACGTAGAGGTGATATTTCCAGCTTTGTTAGTTTAGATGTAGGAGGTAACTTTCCAACCTAGTTCGATATCAAAAAATATTTCACTGATAGCTACATTATACTTGAATAGCATGGTCTATGTTTTAGAGGAATAACAACGACGTAAAGCTAGTCGTTTCATAAGAGTATGAGATCTCTTGAAAGAACCATTGTGCTGACAGAAGTTCAATACGCCTTGGATAGTATATGAAGTTTTATGGGTACCTACCTGAAACCTTCTAGATGTAAAAAAAAAATCGTCAAGATTATTATGCAAACTAAGAAATGGCTGATTTCTCTTTTTCATTTTATTAAGTAGGTATTATCTGAAATGGTTTTGTCATCTAGACTAGATTATGGACTTGATTTTTATCATAATGGGTCGTTTGCACGGAGAGGAGAAAGCTTTTCGTCTAAAAAAGGCGATTATCGAAAGAAGTTATAATAATACTTACTATAGTAAAATAATCGCATGAGAGCGAAAAACATCTCGCCCTTAAACATTGGAATATTATAAGTTTTTAATTTAACAGTACCTGAAACGGTGAAGGAAAACATGGTGAAGGTCTGTCGTAAACCCGAAAAAGTTCAACGGCAGTGTCCAGTGTACGAAACGAGATGTTTAAGGTATTTAGAGTTATACTACCTATATTGTATTAATTATAGTCGTCTGAAACAAAGTCAATACTAAGTGTATGATCAAAACATGCTTTGTTTAAGTTTATTTTTTTAGAATGTTGTTTATAACTTGTATCAAACATGTTCACAGATCTAAAACGAGGAGATAAATAAACTATTACATAGGTAGGTACTACAGATTGCCTTACATCTACACTAATATTTTATAGAAGACTAGCTTCTGCACGCGGCGTCGCCCGCGAAGTACCTACATAAATTATAGCCTATGTTCATCCTGAAAGTTCATTCTACACATTGGTGAAAGAATTTTTCAAATCGGTTCAGTAGTTTCAGAGCCTATTCAATTCAAACAAACAAACAATCAAATCTTTCCTATTCTTTCTCTATAATATTAGTATAGAAATATTTGTTTATATAAATGGAATAGGCTCCGAAACTACTGGACCGATTTGAAAAATTCTTCAATGTATAGAATGAACTTTCAGGATGAACATAGGCTATATTTTTTAGATAGGTACGTTTTATGTAGATAGGTACCTCGCGGACGAATCCAAGTCGGAAGCAAGTTCAAAATAAAGTACCAAGCTAATACCGTAAACTGCCCGGAAGTCGGTATAGCATCACGTGAGTTATTGAAACACAATTGTTTTAACACTAACGAACCGTAAGTTACAGTTACGTTCGTGAAAATAACAATTGACAATAGCGTTACATGTAGTGTTGGGAAAATTGACTGAGATCAGTCGAGATGATTCGATGGGGCTTGATGTGGGCGTAATACTGCTGTTCTAACGTTCTTGCCACCGTGAGTGTTGTATCTAGATGAAAAGTATATAGGTAACCTAAGAATAGAATAGAATAGAATAGAATAGAATAGAATAGATTTTTATTCAGACACGGTCACATACAGGAAAATAAAAGTAGATAAAAAAAACAAAACAAAGGTAAAACCAAACAAAATTAGAAAAGTAACACAGAAAGTAAAATAAAAAAAGATATAAATTGTCTTTCCTGCATGCAAGTCGCGTGGCTGAATAGGACCAATCTCAGCTAAGAACCTATAACGATATCAGGGGCTTTACCAAACCATCATCTTTCAGCAAGTTTCAAGCTCGAAGCAACACTACTTCAATACACTGTTTATAGGTCATGGTACGAAAGAGCTAGTGGTAAGGCCCCAGGATTTCTTGCCCCCTAAATGTTCACTCAATCTTTTTAACCGTTCTGGCATGAATTAACCCTTAGTGTTTGTCTATCAAATGTAGATAAATTACGTCACAGTTCACCTCGACTACAATGTGACTTGACGCTTACTATCGACCTAATAATAGTAAAAAATAATGGAAGATTAACGCTGAATTCAAAAGGCAAAATATAAATAAGAAAATAACCAAAGCGTGTGTGCATTTGAGATGGAAAAGAGTACCACATTTGTACGGAATGTAAACAATTATCTAAGTGAAACATGGTTTTATTTACGAAGGAGAGACGATTGATGCAAAAAGGTAATATATAAATATGAAAAGAACCAAAACGTGAGTGCATTTGAAGTGAAAAGAGTACCACATTTTACTGTATACATGTAAACAATTATCTGAGTGAGACGTGAGGCTGCGAGTGTTAACTGTACCACGGTGGTACAGTTAACACTCGCAGCCCTAGCTGCTGGTGGTAGTACCACCAGCTAGCGTCGTGATTGTAACGTGGAACCGTTACGTCACACGCAATGACTCAAGCGGTGTTTTAGTCGGTCATAGCTTCGAAAACGGTTAGTGTACTTCCTTCTTCTTCAGTACGTCTACCATGAGTTGTCACATTTAGATCGGCTGATGTTCTACAAATAATAGTACGTTACTATGACATCTGTCAATATTGTTACTCATGGTACCAAATTCTAAGCAAATTAATGAAGCGCAAACTACAGTCGCTGTAGTATCTGTGACGTATGATAGTTAACTACGTGACGTTTTAGTACCCAGCTATCCGCTAGAGGCGCTGTACAAGTTTTCATACAATTTTTTAACTACAGTCGCTAGCGAGTGTAGATTGTGAAAACTCATGGTAGACCTAATGGCAACAGTTCTAGTAACTAGACTAGTTTTGGCACCAGTATTAAAGTGATGATACAATTACAGTTTTAGGTTTTGCGACATCATCATCTTGACCTTTTTCCATGTTTTTTCCTTCATACTCATTATTATCTCTCACTCACACACATCTATCTTTTCATTGGTTCTTCTCAATTTGTTATTTTTGTCGTTATTTTAAAAACTTTCTTAACCTTGATTTTAGAACTTGTCTTTCAAGATGGAGCAATAAAAGATTGGTTGATAATAAGTTATTTCACGAAGGGTACATTTAAAATTAACTAATATTTTACGAGATAACCAAAATTGTTTGTTGTGAACAATGACGAAACAATTAAAGGGTCCTTCTATCTATCCACATTAATATCTAAGTAACTCTCTTCTCAGTACAAGACAAGCTTTGAACGAAATAGTTATTTTGATCACGTTAAAATGTACTAGCTGTCTTCACGAAGCTAGGCCGTATCACAATCGAGTCCAACACACGTCTCGCACATTTCATACACTAATTCTCGGTAAAATGACTCGGAAATAGTCAAGATCGTTGGAATTACATGGTTTTTATATATTTTCCAGTTACGGATCCGACATTAAACGCTGGTTATGAATTTAACGGATTATGTAATATTTTTTATCGTTAAGTATGGAGTATATAAATATCGATAATATAATTATTTTTACGGTAGGTACCTATCCCAACTCTACCATGACATATTCGAATTCGCCTGCGTTAGAGCGGTGATAGCGTAAAATAAATTATAAGGTAAAATCTTTAGTAACTATAACAAATCACACTGGGTAAAATGATAAAATTACTATTTTTGACGTTAGTCGTGTCAAAGTTAAAATAGTTTTCTATGTTTAAGTACTAATTTAAAAAGAGGTGTTCTTTCGTTGAAAACATCGACTATGTTAGGTTTAAAAAAAGTTCAATAATCGCATTACAATAATTGTAAATTTATTTTAAAATAATTTTAAAATGACTTATCCATCTATCTGCCTTACGTTATTTTGGTCTCAGTGACAGGAATTTGACCTTCAGAGGTGGTCGTCTTGAGGTCAATAAAGAGGTCAACTCTGACATTGTGGATTCTGGTTCTTGGGTTCATCTAGAGTCGCTTTTTCACTTCTAGAGACCCTTCCACACGGGATAGTATTGTGTTATCTGTGACATGGGTAGTTAATTTTTTTCTATTCAAAGCAACAGAGAGGATTGCGAAAAGGTAGGTGGATTTTAGGTAAGATAAGATAGAAAACAAAAGAAATTATTTTACTTAAGATAGAGCAGTATGGTCTTTAGACTTTAGCCTGCTCAAATGGGCGTAATAATGTAACAAAAAAATAATCAAAGAAACATAGATTTTGACATCATTACCTACACTCATACCTAAGTACATTCCGTCTAGGTTCACATTAGGTATAGCATACCTATTGGTGCTCTTCAATAACTAGATAGATAGGTACTTAAACCTGTAGAATCAACTATTCCACTAATCCTACTAATATTATAAACGCGAAAGTTTGCAAGAATGTATGGATGTGTGGATGTAAGGATGTATGTTTGTTACTCTTTCATGCTGAAACGGCTGAACGGATCTGGATCAAATTTGGCACAGATATAGATTATAGTCTGGAATAGCACATAGTCTACTTTTTATCCCGGAAAAATTTACGGTTCGCGCAGGATAGATTTGTTTTTGTTTTTCAAGGTATCTTATTGAAGCTAATTATTATTATAAGCCGGCGTCTTTACTCGTCTTCTTCTTCTTTGTCAATGGCCGGTATTATTGCTGTTCCGCAGTCTGTGCACAAAACAGCCAAATCACGTAGAAACAAGAAGTAGGTAGGTCCTAGTCCTAGATAAACAAGTACACATAGGTACCGGTCTATGTACACTGGAATTCATAAAAACTGGTTCTCTCTTAAGCACTGAGTGACCAACATAATCAAACAAAAATAACTTCAACTCTATTTATGAGAAGCTAAGAACAGCTTTACCTTGGCTGGAGGCGGGCGCTTTCTGATGTCAAGATAGGTGATGCATCATTAATAAATGCCAGAGGAATTTAGCTTTTAAACGTGATGAGATAGGGTCAAGTTCAGTTTATGAGGATTAGAAAGGATCAAATTGGTATTTTAAGGTTAATCTTAATAACACAGGCACGGCACGGGTTATTTTGTAACTCCATTCCTGAGGCGAACCGCATCAGCTGACCTTCTGGCTACCTACTGGACCCTAAATTATTCTCGACCCTACCTAAAATGTACTAGTATTTAATTATTATTTTTATAGTATATATTTTACTAAAAATATGTTAGGCCTAATTTATACCTGCAGAAAACTATTCAATTTCAATTCTCTTGATGATATTATTGTTGGTAGATTACTCTATAAAAGTTTGTAGATAGCAAATTATATGGTAGGTACCTACCTGTCTATATACCATGCATTTTTAATTCTACCTATTTATATAGCCCAAACAATCGTTAAGGTTTGTAATAATATCTAAGCTTAAAGATGAGTTTAGAAAACTTACTAATTATAATGTTTGAGTGTTGATACAGGCGTGGCTTCACGAAAATCCTTACAAAATATAAAAAGGGGGTCATCGCGGTAATTTTCAACTAAAACTCATTCGGAAACGTCATTTTCGTATCGCGGTCTTTTTGACTCTATAACCTCAACCGTTCCATACAATAATGCTTCAAACACTGTCAAACACATTGTTCAAACAAACGTTTCTGGTTTAGTTGGCGCTAAGGAACTTTTTCAAAGACATTGAGTAACGTTTGACAATACAAAATATGCACATCGTAACGTTAACGAATGTATTTCGCCTCGGTAAATACGTTTTAGCGCGATCACCCTACAGAGTCTATTCAATATTAAGTGTAGGCATTACCTACCAGAAGACAGACAAAATGTGCCTCCACAAAAGCTTGAAGCCGTCCACAACAGGCACTTTTAAAGAAACCCCCGGAACTTGTTTGAAACTTTCAAATTGCCGCGAACAAAAGGGGTGAACACGAGCGCACTAGAACCTTCACAACATTGTTTCAAAATCTTCACATTTTTCTCGGCTGTAGCGAGGTGGAAAATCTTCCACGCCTCCTGCCTCCTCTGTTCCAAATGGGACGTAGCTACATCACAAAATAGGAAAGAAAAATCCAACAGGAATCTTTTTAGGAAGCAAAATAGTTTGGCTAGAATTATGATTACCTTCACGAAATATCAAAGTAATATAACTTTGATATTTCGTATCATATAAAAATTGTATTGAAGTAGTGTAACTTCAAGCTTGAAATGTGACGTTTCTGACATGATGGTTTGTAAGAGCTTGTGGTAAGGCCCCAGGGCAAAAGTGTTTTCATTCTATAAGTACCTAATTGAACTAATTGAATCAAAGATCGGTCAAAGAAGTTTTACGCAAAATATATGTTGTTTATTATCTAGTTGTCAACAACTGTCAAAAAGTTAAGGCGTATTGGTCCGCCATTTTGCTTGGCTCATCAGAAATTTAATCAGGAAAATGCATAAAATAAAGCAATTTATTACATTTAATTATTATAACGTTATATTTAATTATTAAATAATGTAAAACCTATGCTAAATTTGCTTTAGCTATTTTTATACACGTGTATTAGTATTATTATTAGTATTAGACGGGTATTTATCGCGTTTAAATTACCTTATATTTTCCCGACGTTTGCACGCTGTCGTGGTCACGGGTAGACGGGTAGAGTCTACCCGTGACCACGACAGCGTGCAAACCTGTCGAAACGTCGGGAAAATATAAGGTAATTTAAACGCGATAAATACCCGTCTAATACTAATAATAATGTGTTCAGATCGCGTAAGTTTAAAAGTACATACGTGTATTAGTAGTTAAGCCAGGTTTCATACAATTTGTGAAACATCTTTCATAAACGTGGTAAAACGTGGAGATATCTCGAAAATTAAAAAAAAAAATATGCTAAACCTAGAAGCGACTTTATTTACTAGATAAAATTTTGCAACGCAGCTGTTGCCTCCGCTAATACTGGATAACAAATAGCTGAAGTAATCCTGTTTGAGTCCATTCCTCTTGTTGGTACCATGTAGACAGCAACTTGTAGGTTTTCCTTTTTTTCCTTCAATCCGGGAGTATTAATGAATGCTGCACTTTATTCTAGTTTTAATTTTCCAACTCTAGTAGGTACTAGCATAGTAGGTATTATTTAATTTGTGCTCTAGTGAAGGAAATATTCTTCTTTGAGT
The DNA here is from genome assembly GCA_963675405.1 of Cosmorhoe ocellata. Classification (NCBI taxonomy): domain Eukaryota; kingdom Metazoa; phylum Arthropoda; class Insecta; order Lepidoptera; family Geometridae; genus Cosmorhoe; species Cosmorhoe ocellata. The sequence goes on along the minus strand of OY776258.1, from coordinate 9,683,804 downwards.
GTGTGCATGCACATGCGTTCAAAAGGTTTTGTAACATGAAACACGTTGAAATTACAAAATGATACTTACTTTCTTCTTCTTTGTTATGTCATCTGTCTCTTTTGAGATAATTCTTTTTCTTCTTTAATTATGGCATCTGTCTCTTAGGAGAACCATTTTGCTAGTGTCAAGTGTATTTTTATGTAAGTGTTGTAAATGTTACAGAGTCAATAATAGTCAAGTTGTCCAGTAAAGATGGATGTTTTGTTCAAAATTCTCGGGATTCACTCCGATGGTTTAGAAAGAAACAATTCACTTTAATTCACATACATTACACTCGCGCGAAGAACTCTGGCTTTATTGGAAAAATAACAACCAAAATTACACAATAAAACACAAAATAACTCGAGAAAAAATATTAAAACTAGAGCGACAAAGTTGACAGTCGAATGCATCCCAGAAAATCCGACATTTACTTTCATTTGTAAAAGAATAGAGACAGGACATTTTCATTCCAATTTAAAGATTTTATATGAAACCTTATTGGTAATGATCATTGATTTATCATTGATCACCCTAGAATCTTAAATACCTACTGCCCGTTGCCTGTTAAGACTACATCTCGATTATATCTATTTTCATCGCTATATTTATTGTGCGTCTCGTGTACTTCAAGAAAGTTATTATCCGTCTAAAAGCCCTCTAGTCCAGCGCTGGGATTAACCGCCATTACGCTCACTCGAAGCCACACTGAATAAAACAAAAAAGGTCTAAGGAGAACCATTACTCATTTTTACGGGCCAATTCGTAATAAGTAAACTGCTTACCTGCGGCATGCTAAATAAGAGTTTACTTATCCCATAGGACCTGTAAACTTGGTCGGAAATATGAGGAATGGGAAATTTTTGTCACGGAAGAAATTGGCTACTTCCCATTTGGGCAACTTTTTATTTTGTAACCTAAATTATGTGCGGTAGTAACATGGACACTGTGGAAAAACTTCTTTTAAAAAAGATTTAAAAAACTTAAAATAGGAACCGTAGCTAAAAATAAATTGAATTTGTAACGTTTTTCATATATTTACCAAAATGTTTGATAAAAACATCAGAAATACAAATTCTAACAAGATATTTAAAGGCCTGGAAACACGGAAGCATACAGTTGAAGAAATATAGAAACTCTTGGTAGAATAGGTAAATAAAAAAAAAATGTAGCCTGAACTAGGTATTAGGTAATCCTGGGTAGTAAAACTAGGCAAATAAAATATTTTCAAGAATTTGTATGCAATTTTAAATGCAATCAGCTTCCTTGATGTAATATTATTATGCTGAGATTGTACAATTTAATTTAAAACTAGCAACATGCCTCGGCTTCACACGGGTAGAGAATTAGGTACTCTATTTTTTTGAATATAAAATATATGTTACTCCTATGTTACTCAGGGATAATGTAGCATTCAAATGGTAAAATAATTTTTGAAATCGGTCCAGTATTTTTAGAGTTTAATCGTTACAAACAAAAATACAAAAGTAAATCTATAATAACTACTTATAAAGTTCCTCTTTATAAGTAAGTAGTTATTATAGATTTACTTCTAAGAAATGAATGATAGGAGTGAGTGGAGGAAGAAAACATGTTGTGCCGACCCCACTTAGCGTGGGATAAGAGCAGGAGAATGATGATATAGATTTACTTCTATATTAGGTACAGTCTAGACTTTTCTCAAAATTGAATTTTTTGGTGTTATAACCCGAAGCCAATCGTTCTTATTCGGTCGGTTTAAGCGCTTCTTGCTCTGGATTAAAATTCTGCCTTCGTGCCAGCATTCCTGGCCGTGACTCAGTATGGCGCTCAATGGAGGCTTGCGCAACGCATTGTGACGTGCCGAGACGCCTGCGCGCATGTTTAAATAATTCGCAATTACCTGATCATAGCGTTAAGCGCGCAATATAGTCACTAGGTAACTTTATAAACAAGTTTTAATGATCGCAATATTTTGTTCCGGGATTTTCGAAGTGCCATATCTGTTGGATTATTAGAATTATTATTAGTATCTGATTGACCGAGTTTTGCTCGGTTTTTTTTGGTAAACCTAGCTAGATCGATTTACTGCCATCGAACCATACTCAATTTCATGAAAATCGTTGGAGCCGTTTCCGATATTCAGATTATAAACAGGTATAAACGAGTATACAAGAATTGCTCGCATAAAGGATAAGATGCTGCCTACTAGACTGACAACTGACAGAATGACATTAATATTATACCCGAGTCAAGAACTAGGGCTTTATTAGAAAAATAAGTACCAAAATAACACGAGTAAAAACATAAAAACTAGAGAATGAAAATAAAAAAGCCGACCCAGGCAAAATCGATCTCAAAAGAGACAGATAGATAACAAGTAAAGAAGAAGAAAAAGAGATGGAAGTTGACGGAAATGTTATAAAACTAACCTGTACTATATGAAACTAACCTGTTTTCTTGTCCCCAGTATCAGACATCGGACACAACATAATCCAGGATGCGTTCCTCATCGCTGTGGAGGAGCAAGCCCGGCAGCGCTTGCAGCGGCTGTCGGCTCTCAAGCGCATCACTCCAGTCGATATGTCCAAGCTGTCTGTAGAGGTAAATCAAACATCTATCACCTATCTACAGGAGATCACGATAGTATAGTTTGCTGCACATTTCTTCAATGAAAATCTTCAATACAAAGAAGTTGTGGAATTCTTGTTCGAGTAAGAGTCGAGAATTGCTCCCTGTATCTTAATTAATCCTGGAACTTAAATAAAAATTAACCTTTTAAGCGCATCACTTGTGAACGGCTGGATGGATTTGATTATGATAGTGCAAAGTCGGTTTCTAGGGAAATAAACATTTGAAAAAGAGCTATTTCTATTGGATCTTTATATGTATAAAACGATCAAAAATTTAGACAGGACAATGCCGGGTCTGCTAGTTGGAAATAAACATCCAAAAGTCTCTCAAAACCAGGAGGTCAATTCGATGTATTTCTGCAAACCAGATCCACCTGACAAGGAAAACTAGTAATAGCAGAATAAGAAGGATACAAACGTTATTAAGAATCATTTTGTAGCAGTTAGAAAATAGAATAGAAGAATAGAATAGAAAATATTTTATTTGACACACACATTACACATAGTAAAGAATCAATTTAAAAACAGAGATAAGGATAAACAATGATGGTACTAACATAAAAGAGACAAAAAAAACATTCACACAAGATACTAAATTACGACTTACCAATACCTACTATCCAGTCAGAATGAGGTGTGGCCAAAAAGGTCCATCTCAACATAATACCACTTCCGACCGCGATGTTCGAAAGTTTGAAGTTTGAAGTTCGAAAGGAAATAAATCCATGCAAAGATAGATGTTCACTAGTTTAAATCCTATATAGTGCCACAATTCAGAGACAGTGCAATCCTACGCTACAGGCACCGACGCCTCTCAACGCTAGCTCGAGCCTCTTCATGTTCAGTGAGGGTCCAAGATCAGAGCTGTAGCGGAAGAGTATACTTCCATAGATTCGTTGAAATAGGCTAGATACTGCAAGAACCAAAGAGATGTTCAAAGTCGATATCAACAGAAAAAGAGAACTCAAGCTAAGAGCCAGACCAGCATACTGATGACAACAACGCCAATTTGTCAGTAGTTATCATATGATGATACTTGCTACAGACCGAAATGAATGCGGTTTTGTAATAGAACTCCCAGCAATGGGAGAGTGCAAACGAACAAACTGAATGAAGACTGATATTTCTGTGAGGTTACTTAGAAGTCACTTGTAATGTCTTATATAATGCGTCACGTGGGGTAGTAAAGTAGCGCAGAATAAAATCCTGAAGACCTTTTATCATCTTCAAGTTCCGTACTCAACTGATTCCGTGTATTATTGTTAATACTAGTGTAGGTACTGTATTTTCTAATTACCACAGTGCTTTTTATGAAATTCTAAGGCCAGATTTGCTTTTGCGATTAACACCTTACATGAGCCTACAGAGTAATTTTTGTGAAAAACTTGGTGCATAATGGGCGTTCAGAGTTTTTGGTGGCGTAGCCCGGAGTACCTTTCAAATTCCGATTCAGTTTATTGACATTCATAATAACACTACAGATGGAGTGTCCAATGCGTTAAAGGTAGAACATAATGGCCCAGAATTCGATCACACTGACTTCAGTTTTCACCCTCATTTCCTCACCTTGCAGTCTACGCTGTCGCAACGAGAGACAATTTCTCGTCGTGTAAATTAGCATTAAAGTTGAATAAAACACCATCTATACTCGTACATTCACACTAAGACTGCGCGCTTGTGGCACAGTAAACATAAATGTTATACAGTAGGACTAAAATGTTGTTTTAATAAAAACATAACACTTCAGTAGGTAGGTAGGTACATATTGAACAAAAACACCTGTTTTACTCAATAGTCTGTAAGAAGCTCTCGTAACTTGCACCACCCTCGTGCTGTTCAGCTTGACGCGTCCGATTCGTTACTCAGCTCTCGAGTTCCATGAGCCATTCATTCGAGGGTCCGTCTGTTCCCGTCGATGGGATATTCCCCATTGGCAATATTGCTTGCATTGCTTTTGAGTGGCCAATCGAAATGCAATTTAGCATTTCATTTTTGATTGGAAAACGTCATTTTTGCAAATTGCTGGATATTCGGCCTTCGGTATTGCAATAAATCTCGAATCAAGGAAACCAGTTGCATTTCGCAACGTCTGACACTTTCACATTAAATAGCATTTGCCTCACAAGATGCTTTTTGCAAGAATTAATTGGTGTTCTCAAAATACCATGACTGTCACAGAATTATAGCAGTTTTTATGACCGAAGCACGGAATGGCAGCAATAGTTTGCAAAGATCGTTTCATGCAGTTTCGTTAGATGTGCCTTTTGCATGTGCGTTTTGTGATGGTACGAAATGATTGACTAATAAAATACTTCATAATATCTCTCTCACAAAATGCAGCAATAGGTACATTGCTTGAATATTGAGCTCAATGGAAATCAAATCGGTAACCTCTTGCTTTTAGCTTCACGCGGTAGACGAGTATAAAGGTCTATGTTATATTTTTCACATTCTCACGACAAAGAATCATGACAATGTACCTTTGTGACTTTGTTTTGATAACGAATAAGACTAAGTATTCAAAGCTAATTATAACAATTTTGTCTTCACTTCCAGATAAGGCAAGGCAAGCGACCACAGTCCGAGAACCGAACCGACCTCAACGGCTACATCGCTAGCTCGACAGTCTACGTCACATCCATCAACGAAAACGGAGCCATAGAGAGCAAACCGACAATCTCCTCCCCGAAATCACAACCCAAATCCCTCCCCGCCAAACCAACCCCCCTCATAGCAAACGGTATAGACAAAAAAATAGACGAAGAAGAGGAAAAGAAGGATATAAGTGAGAAAAGTGTAAGTGAAGTGACTAGTGATATAGAAGTGAAAAGTGATGCTTTTAGTGTTGTGCGTGAGCATTTGAGCAACGGACGAACTGAGAAGCTGCTGGGTGAGCAGCCTGATCACAGGATCAGGGCGACAGCGATTGTGGAGAACAACAAATTGGTCCCTGGAGAGAATAGGTCAGTACCATAGACTTTTTTCAATATTCTAAATCTACACAGCCGCGTGATGATTGGAGAATTGCGTTGATGTCCTTAGACCTTTATAGATTACAAATTTTCTATTGGATAGGTACAGGGGTAGACAAAGGTCAAAGAAAAGATGGATAGAGCGTGTGGGAGATGACATGGGTAAGAAAGGAGAGAGTACTGAGATGACGAATGATAGAGGGAAAGCGTAACGTGGGAAAAGGACCGGAAGATGATGAGGGTCGATAGTTTGAGCCACTCACACTCGTTGGTGGTGAGTTGTGACTGGCTGAGTCAACTATACAGTCTGGTTGGCGACTGGTGTGTTTAAAACAATTATATCGGCCGATATTTACTCATTATATTATGCACGCTTCCTAAACTATCGGATGATATTATGACCGATGGAAAACTTGTAGTCTGCGGTATTTCTGACGCGTTCATTCTTTTTACCATAGATCGAACACAATTTTTGCCACAGCTAAAACCGCCAGCAAATATGTAGCTAGGTAAGCAAATAGTTTTAGAAGGTATTAGGAAGCCGTGATATTGAATTGACACTACAAGGTTTTCAGTAACATGAGCAATTGGATTTGGTATCACATTGTTACTGTAATGATCTATTGTCCAGCTGAGTTGAAATAACTTAAAGCACGACCAGTTTCGAACCTATGACCTTAGAATAGGAAGGCTTACTACCACTAGACCACCAATGCTCTCACGTCAGTAATAGGTAATATCGTGACTGAATCATTTTAAACTAAGGACGCTATTATGACCTGTGGTTTGTTTATTATGACGTCAACTCATTGTTTATGGTGACAGCAATTTAGAAAATTAAAATAGAAATGCGTCAATGTAACACCATTTTGAAGAATAGTGACAAATTCAGTTGACCCAGAACGATAGGTTAACTTAAACTTGTTGGAAATGCTGAATCGATTTAACATTTTTCGCATTAGAAATTTACGTAACCACAAAATGAAGACAAACAATCCTACATCATAGTTAAGACTACCATTTTACGCTAGCTTAGGATACTTTCGCCAAATTAGGGTTAAATTATTGAAAATACTAGCGGACTCTCGCGCAACTTTGTCTATATTTTTTCCCGTTTTTGCAACACTTTTATTGATGCTCCACACCTATCGTAGCTTCCTCGATAAATGGACACAACAAGAATATTTCAAATTGAACCATTAGTTCAGATAACGCGTTCAACCAAATGATCTCTTCAGCTTTATAATATTAGTATAGATTGTTTAAAAACTTATGGGTAAAGCAAAAAACTAATTGTTGTTTCATATCCGGTCATAGATTTACGAGAACACAAAAAAATATGCATTAAGTGTAGGTAAGTAGTGTTGTAACAGCTCTTAATAAGTATATCACTATCGGGCGTTCGTATTTCCGATAGTTTTAAAATAAATTTATAATATATATAAAATAAAGTCATGTTAGTTACACTATATATAACTCAAGAACGGCTGAACCGATGCCTGAAAAGATTATTTTTTATGATTTTAGTGTTTTTGGATTTGTCTTCGTCCGTAATAGGATAATAAGTATTAAAACAATTGAAAATTTAAAAAAAATATTTATGTAAGGCGGTACCTACGAAGTTTGCCGAGACAGCTTGTTAACTATATTTTATTCTTATTCATAACTAGAGGTCTGATGAGATATCCACCGAACCGGGATTAGGTACAGTCGTGATCATTTTGGTTTTAGTTATTGAATGATTTACGGGTTAAAAGGGGAAGATAAGTAAGTACACAATGAAGGAACATCGCCATAATGTACCTACCATAATCTTCTGAGCATATAATTGTTGGTGTTGCCATGTTACCCATAATTATCACGATATCATCCTCGCGGTAGCTAGTGGATAAGAAAATTAGCTGGTTTATTGTAATAGATATGCAGTTATAAGATAAATTAAAATAATTAGTCTTCTTCTTTCATGTCTCTAGTTTTCTTAAACCAGTGTGGTGAAAAGATAAGTCTCGGTACCTAACTCCTTTTGTGAATTAACTTCATTTTTCAACTTACCTATACCTGGCACAGTAATTGAAAAAATAAATTCTGATAACAAAATTTGAGCGTGTTGACAAAAATTTATGAAGAAACAAGCTTGAAGTGGATTGGAGTGTTTCCCCGTTCGACCCACGTTCATTACCCAGTAAGTATATTTTCCCATTTCTGCCCACACCTACTTATTCCTAATTTATATTTAAATTGTAATAAATTACACAGTGAAACAATAAAAGCAGAAGAATCAACAGACAAAAAAAGTAATATGTAGATGTATTAAGTAAATAACTTACATAATTATTAGATCTGGTTTAAATTGAAGGTCTAAAAAAAGCATTAAAAAAAACCCAAGATTCTTGCCTAATTTTTCTTTCACTTGGATTAGAATTAAATCTGCACATAACATAAGCATAAGGTAACAATGGTCCTGCTAAAAATGTGACTTTATTATTAGCTTTCGCACGCGGCTTCGCCCGCAAGGTACCTACATAAAATGCCTATGAATCATGAGCATGACTCATCCAGAAAGTTTATCTATTCTAAAAATTGATGAAAGAATTTTTGAAATCGCATGGGTAGTTGCGGATATTAGGTACCTCCTTGGTACTTACATAAAAACAAATTACCTTTTTATGATGTTAGTGTAGATATAAAATTATGTATTTTGACTTTGGCTAAACAGCATTATGGTAATTACATAAGACTATTTAAAACCTACCTTCTTTTCTAACTAAAAATATTTATCGTGTCAATACTTAAGCTACTACGTTGGTACAAAACGGAACAGAAAAAGATAAATACCTTACTATCTAGAAAAAACCACTCTCAAATTCCACAGTCGTATTTTAGTCTCTTAAAATTCCGAAAACTAACATAAGCCCCTCAGCCGTTACGCATAGTTTTACAATAATCTGTGGGAACTGAGCGTACTGACTCGAGTCTTCGAACTACAGGTAGTATAGCAAAGGCACTTGTGTACTGCACTTGTCTGTCATACAATGGGTTTATTCTAGCGTGCTTTTAACCACAGATACATAAACAGTTGACTAGGGTGCCAGGTACCTGCGCACCTGCGCCCGCGCATCCCAACGGTCACAGTTTTGTAAGATTCCCCGGCGCTGGACGTGTGTAGTGTTTGTGTTGTGATGTGTTTTGTTTGAGAGTTTGGGACTTAAGGATGCATTATAAGCAGTTATTTAAAAGGTAAATAAAGCCTCTTTTTAATTTAAAACTCCTTTGCTGATACTTTTCACTCAACGAGCAAATTGAATAAGTAGTATAGCTACCCTAGTCTCAAGTACCTAAAATTTATCCAGTTTTATTGTTACAAAAACCTAGATTCTACACAAGAATTTAACTGGAGGCTTGTCTAGGTGTTGCCTGAATAGGGTTGTATCTACACTAACCGTCTAAGTTAGGGTTAGTAACTAGGTACATTTTTTTTTACCAAAAGCCTAACATATTTGCTTTCTAATGCCAATCAGGATAGTATGACGTATTTCGAGACAAAAAATTTTTTTGCCAGAATCTTAAAATATTTGCGTTTTAATGCCAAGATAGTATGACGTATTTCGAGACAAAAAACTATAATCTTCAGATTTGGTTGACTTCAGATTTTTGGTTACCAAATACGATACAATTCAATTTGGTTTTACACTCTGTAAGTCAAGTACGTAAGTTTTAATATTTTAAACCGATAATACTATACCATCCTCAGCTTCTATTGATTCAAGTGCCGAACAAATTATTTATTTTGAACGTAGGTAATGTGTAGGTTTAAGTTTAATACGCTATGAATATTCATTTTTTATATTACGTATTACATTTTTTAAACTTTAGCACCGACTTATACAGAGTGTGCAAAGTATGCCTAACCAATAAAGCCTGAAGGGTGATTGAGTCGGTATAACATAGGACACCATGTATAATAACCGATAAACATAAATCTGTAGTTATTAACCGTAAAATTTCTCCAGTAGTAACTGGAGTAACTTTCCAATTTCTATGTTAGCTTTAACTTGTGTATAAAGTCTATTATTACCTGTAACTGTGTACAGATGAAATGATAGTTACCATGGTTTAACCTTGGTTATGGTGTGGCCATATCCTTGTGTATTCATTAGTGAACGACCAGGGTGTGCTGTATTTTTAAATTTAATTTAAACTTAATGGTTTTTAATCGAGGTTTTATAATTAGAGTTTTCTAACCCTTTCGTACTGACAAACTTTAAACTATCCAACTGTTCACTCTCCTTATGCACCTGTTTCGTCAATCTCTTTTTAACTCCCAACGAAAAAGAAGGGTTTTATAAGTTTAACGTGTCTGTCAGTGTATCTGTCTGTGGCATCGTAGCTCCGAAACGGATGAACCGATTGTCTTTTGGTTTTTTTGTGTCATAGATAATTTTATCCCGAATGTTCTTAGCCATGTTTCATGAAAATCTGTTCAACCGTTTGAAGATCATCAGCTCTTTTCTAGTTGATGAGGGGATTTGACTACCTTCCATTATGTTCTATCGATTCGAAATTTTTTACCGTGTTACTTCAATGATATTGAAAGAACATGGTAAGGGAACCATGACTTTAAATATAACATGTTACGATAAGGTTTAGATGTCTGGGTATTTTTGAAATTTTCAATTTTGTATTATCATCCATCTTTTCTACATGCCAAACCATTTTAATAACTGGTGTATTGCATAAAGTCAGGTCTTATTGCATCTTCAAGATCATTGATAACATTGTGCTCGTCTTGCATCTGATTGGACCACAGTCTGAGCTCACTCATTAGAATCAAGAGGTTAGCTACTAATTAGGAAGCTGTCCCTGACTTGAGATGTTGGTTATAATGATGCGCAGTAGAATTAGAACAATTAGTAAGTAAGTATCCATATTCAACACGTAATTGTACATTCGTGCAGTGACTGAGTAAAATCTAATTGTTGTATTTAATTGTGGGAAAATGAGGCTAGGACTGGAGTCAGTGTTCGATTATCTATATCAGGTATGGGCAACCTTGAAAAGTTGCGGGCCAAACTTTAAGTTGGAAATTGCGGGCCGTAGGTTTCAGTTGAGAATTTTGTTTCAATTTATACATTTTGTACTAAAGTTACATAGGATATCAAAGAGTTTTCCAAGTTTTGATCAGATATGGTTCTATAGCGATAAAGTTGTGATTTTTTTATGTTGTTCATCGTATGTACAAGCAATTTTTTACGCAAAAACAATGAAAAAAACAATCAGTGGACATTTTAAAGTTACCAGTTTTGTCGTTTTGTGTAATATAAATATTAACTTTCTTTCACACGGGCCGGGCGTTACCCACCTATGATCTAAATAATTATAAACCTTCTTTTGGCTACGCCGGGTAAGTAGGGTAAGAACTTTTGCAACTGTCAAGAAAAAATAACAAAGTATAAATATAAATAGTGGCACTATACATTTTGATGATCCTACAAATTACTGATAGATGCTTATTTAGGAACACCCACAGAGAATTAACTACTCAGGTAGATAATCCGATTTCTCTACAGCTTAGGACTTAGAAGCCAAGATATTCGATACACTTATGTGTATAACGGCCAAGCGAGAGTTGGCCAGTTTTTGTTCGCGACTTAGTCTTCATTTAATTCTTTTGGTTTTTTGGAATAAAATGTAAATGAAAGACAGGTATGTCTGTCCCCAGAATACAATCTCCTCGCCAAATTTAATTAAGATCCGTAGATTTGTGCAGCCTGTATATCCTAGAATTTACTTTTAGGTGCTAAATAAGTCTTGATTCAAATAAAATAATCTTGTTAACTTACACCGTTTTATTACGCCATCACGGACGAAAGAGAAAAAAGGAAGAAGGAATAGTGTTGCACTATAGGTATATTTAGTAGAAAATTAACAATTAGTGTTGCCATATTTATATTCTATGCAACAAGTACCTACATCTGTTTAGTCGTGAAAAGGTAAGTAGGTACCATACCTACCTAACTACAGACAGAGCTTCTTTCGCATTTAAAATATTAGTATGGATTAGTTTACCCCAGGTTTTACCTACTTAGCAAACGAGGTATAGAATTATTGTTATTTGTCATTATAAAAGCAATTTTTATAGTGCTAATATAATGAATGAGTAATGACTCCTTATAGTAAGTACCTATACTAATGATTTACGCTTTTTCAAACTTTCCCAGACTATACGTAAGGGCTCGTACACACGATGCCCCCAGGCGTAAAAATATCTAAGTGAATAGTTTTTTTCTTTGATGTGTAGTGCACGCTAAATGATTATGCGGTGTAGTACGAGTATCGTGCTTTCTCACAACACCCGTTGAGTTCCGGGCGTAATGACGATTTCACGAAATACTGGTTGAAGAGTCTTCTTCTTCTTATTTGTCACTAGTTATTTTAACCAGTGTGGTTAAAGGATTAAAGTGCGTCTCAGAAGCTCATATCGTGCGCGCGAAAAGTTATTAACTGATATACTCCAAAAAAGTATTAAAAAACGTATTTTTTGTTACTCACGTTTCAGTAATTACATAATTGCATAATTATTCTAGCCGATTATGCTGCCTAGGTGTATCGGTGCTCAACTTTTGGTATATAAATGTGGCCATATATAAGTATGTACCTACTAGCTTCCACCCACGGCTTCAGCTTCCACCCACGGGCTTCGCCCGCGTGGTACCTTGAAAAAAAAAACATTTTTTCCTACGGGAACTGTACCTACATTTTCAGGGATAAAAAGTACCTTAATGTTATTCCAGTCAATAATCTATTTCTTTGCCAAATTTCAGCCAGATCAGCCGCCACAAAATAATTATTTTTTTAACAAAGTCTTTATTATCTTTATGATTATATCACAAACTTTCAAGTAAGTATATAATTTCTATAATGTAGGATTTGTGACAACTAACATTACCTCTATTACTTTGTTGGGTCTTCTTCTTCTTTTTTCCTTTTTGGTCTTGTTTGAACTCTGCTTCTGCAATTTTTTTTATCTGCCCATAAAACTTTAGTATCCTACTTAATTTTGCGAGTGCCATCTGATAATAATCTCATCTTACCTAAAGTGCATAGCTAATGACGCATGACGCGTACTGTAGCACTAATAACCTGGTCGGTGTGCGCTTGGCCTAATTGATGGAAGCCACAGTATAGCCAGCATTTGCTACAGCAGTATAACAACTTTTTATGCAAGGCTAAAGTTGGTGGTGGAGTTTGAAATTCCACGTTTTTGTGGCTTCATTGTTGCTTGTTTTTCTGGTTTTGATTTTTGAGACGCAATCCTAATGTTATTGTGACGAGCTATTTTATGTATTCGTGATACTGTATTGTTTTATTATGTGATTTGATTATGAGTTGATCGATTGTTTTCAAAGACATAAAGCTGCATTTTGTTTAAAAAAAACAATAATTCGGGGACCGTCGCAGGCAAGAGCTAGTATATTTAGATATTGAACTAACAGATTCATACATTAATATTTAAATCGATGCATTCATATGCCAAAAGATTTAAAACTCGTCTTTCAAGCTGATAGCATGAAGATGGAACAATAAAAGATTGGTTGATAATAAGTTATTTCACGAAGGGTACATTTAAAATTATTTAATATTTTATGAGATAACTTGTACTAGTATCGCATGTAGAGGTAAATACATTGGAAATACATTAGAGGGGCGTGCATTTTTAGACTGATCTACCTCTACACATGTTTGTAAAATCATAGTCAACGTCATAAGTTTGGAATTTACAAAAAAATGCTAACTAGGCGCCCGCTGATAGGTTATTGAGATAACAACTTGAGAAAAGGTTCAACTTTAACTATCAGTTAACACATGGTTCACATATTATAACTGAAGTGCACTTCTGCATTTTTTGCATTTGGCATCTAGTTTTAGGTAACTACCTACTTAGGTAAAAACAAAAAAAAACAAACATGATCACGACTCTTATCCCCAAGCTCGGTAGATATCTCTTCAGACCTCTAGTGACTTAGATGTTTGAGGATATCTAAAGAGGGTAGTCAGAGGCACGCCGAATCGTGACATTTGGCACATGCCCACATTTTGCACAGTAGTTAGTATTCCATGCGTGGTATGTTGCAAGTCCATAGAAATACTAATCTATGACACACACCTTCGATTTTTTTGGTTCTAGGGTATGCCGGTTTCTTCACAATATTTTCCTTCACCGTTTAAGAGGCATTCACAGCTGTGTGATTCTGTAAGACCTCATTCTAAACTTCGAATCTGAATCCGCTGTGAGTTTCTTGATTGGCATTCTAAAAACTCGGTTGTTAATTCGAATTTACACTAGCGCCACTCTTGCGAGCGTGTCAGCGAGTTGAACTAAATTGACGGGGAGATTTTGACAGAAAAAGTATGAGATGACGTCAGAAGGGCATTCTATACGGTAATTCCCAAGTCACTTCGACGCTCGCTTCGCACTCGAACCCGATTCAAAGTGTCAAATAAAAAGGTCAATGTCAAATGTCATTTTGAACCCTAGGCGAAGTGAGAGTGAATTGCGATGTGAGATGTGAGTTGATGTTTGAATTTTACAGAATCGACGTACTGGCATTGCGCACATACTTTTGTCGTATAGTAAAACTCATCGGTGCACGACCAGGTTCAAATCCACGACCTTTAAATCAAAAGACAGCAGTGTTACGACTACACCATCAGTGCTCTCGATAAATGAACAGTCAATGCATTTAATAACCACGCTCAGTGAGAAAACAAAGATGTCACTCGCTCGACAATGAAACGCCCCATTTGTGTCACACTGGCGGCCAGTGATTTGTTATAGTTACTAAAGAGATTGCTGGCAGCTATGCCCTATTTCTAACACTGACACTTCCAGGGAAATACGAGTATTGTAAATCTGTAGATAAACGTGCGTAAAGGCAATATCTAAGAGAGGGGGGAATATAAAATTATAATTAAATATCGTGAGAAAACCGGCATGCCCTAGAACCAAAAAATAGAAGTGTGTGTCATACATAGGTTATTATTCTTAAAAGCGGCGATAGGCTTTCAACCTGGCACGCATGTGGGCATGTGTCAAATATAATGTTTGGACATACCTCTGACTATCCAGCTTAGATAACTCCAATCTAAACTCCAGATCTAAATCAAGATCTAGATCAAGCAAGAGATCAGAAGTGTCTACCAAGCCTGGGGATTATAGTCATGATCATGATTGTTTTTAATCAAATCAAATCATGTTTATTCAATTAAATCACAGGGATCATTTTGAATCGTCTAACATACTAGGTCAGTCTAAGTGCCAATCAGTTATATGCCCAGTCCGAGAAGAACTGACAATAAACTCGCTAGGCCCTAGCACATTTTTGTATGATCCTTGATAATTTTGTTTTTTGTTTTTCTATCACACTCATTGGTACTTGTGGAATAGGAAACCGGGGTATAAACGGCCAGTAGCAAAGGTACGGTACGCGTATCATAAAAAGCCATAACAATCGTTTCCACAAAGGAAATTTGTATCAAAACCGGCATTGTCTTGCAGTGACGACATTCAGAGAAGCATTTCCATAATACCGCCAACTTTGCGTGCGTGCAAGTGAAAATGAAATTTATATCGTAAATCTTAAGGTTTATTATGTCACAGCCATCTATTGTTATTAAGGCGTTTTTGATAAATACAGCTATACAATTAGAGGTGCTGTCTTCTTGTGTAGTTCGGATTTCCCGATGCGATGATATTCGAGTTATATTCTGTATTATAGAGGGTAAAGTTCGGATGTTTGAAGTTAGTTTGAGGTTCAATCAATCTGCAACGGCTGGACAGATTTAGACAGAGAAAGGACAACTTTATCGCTAAAAGCAAAGATTTAAATTGTAGATATACCCGTACGGTATTGAGACCGCGCCGTTTTGTTGCCACACGAAATGAGATAGCTCGCTCATTTGGCACACCAATTATTTTCAATTTCAGGGTACAAAAGAAATAAGTATAATTTTAACGACAGATCGTGCAATATAATTGCACAATAAATGGTGAAATAACTGTTTAGTTCATTTTTTACTAATCATTATGTGCGTGCATCGGAATTTAATTAACACACACAAGTAAAAACAGTGCCACAGTTTTTGACGTCCGGGCATATCTTCGATTTAAATCTTTGGCTAAAAGTAGGTAGATGTATTTATGAGCGATCTTTTTCACAGAACCTAGATTCATTATACAGGTTTTGATAGTCTTGCTTGATGTTTTAAAACGTATGCACGATCACTAGTAGGTACAGTATCTAACATTAACTTTTATTCTAGTCACGGTTTTGTAATATTGTACAAAAAATGCCCACAAGAATGTGTTATCCCCTATCTTCCCTCGTATCGTGACTGGCCCTGAGGTCCGGCCTCTTCCGTGTTCTTTATGCCTTATTATTATCTAATAATGACATTCCTCACGATTTTGTTAGTTCATCTGTGAAAGCTTATTTTTTATTAATTCATCTTCAAAATACAGTAACATCATCGTAAGTAAATTGAAATAAAATATTATGTTATTGATATTATTTTTAAAATTTTTTCGTGTCAATTCTTCGGTCTTTCTTAATTATAACATAAATTAATGATAAAACTTAAACAGCCCATATTCATGACTTCCTTAAGAGTTGAACAAAAAACCATTGTCCACATTTTACGGTTATTTTTAACAATACAAATCCTATTTCCGTGCGATTCTGCGGACCATTACGTCATCACGTGGTAAGTTTTGTTTGCCAGATCTGTGTCTCTACCTGGATCATGGGAAAACTGTATAACATCGTATCCTATTTCTTTCTCTCTGTTTTGCTTGTCGCGTCTGTGTTGCCAGCTGCGTTTTTTAAACATGTTTATTCATAAGCAAAAAATAGGATAACGATTTCAAATTAAGTTAATAATTCCTTCTTACGTTTGGGATTACCTACATAAATGTATTGAACTTAATTCGGTTTTCCGTCTGCTCCGTTTGTTAAGTGTTTTTTGGACTCAACCTTTTTGCTTTCATCCTAGTATTTTATCTTTTAAACCAAATATTTTGTTACGAATTTTACTTTTTCCGCCGCCATGCTTGTGTTATTTTCCAAAATCTTCTACGAGTACAACAGAATTCTTGACACCTATCTTTCAATCCACCATCTTTTAAACGTGATGTGTTCAATAAGATTCGTATATTCTCATGCTCAAAACAAAATATACTTGCACTTTTTAAAAGGGTACCGTACCTACCTGTTTCCTTTTTGTCGGGAATCCACAGATCTTTGGTATGCGGAAGTTGCTTCTTTTATCTTTTTATCTGCCGTGAATGAAGGCTTTGTATCGCAAAAAGTTGGTAGTATACCGGCTTTTCGAGTTTTTCGGCAATTCTTGTGCTGATAATAAGACTTGATAATAAAAATTTTCTTAATAAAATTTGTGCACATTTACTAGTAATAAATGTGCTTATAGCTTCATCAAGAATGTTCTGGTAAATGTTAATAAGTATGAAAAGTCTGATTGACTTTGTAGTCGCTGAAAATCTATCCATAAATCTTTAAAAAAGTACTGTCATAATAATAGTTGTTTGATACCGAGGCATGTCAGTAAAGTTGTCAAAAAAAATTTGAGAATACAACCTATTCATACTTCTACCCTAAATAATGTTTCACGACTGGCTAATTCATCCAAACTTCCCCTACTATTCCACGTAATATTTTTAACCGACGAAAAACAGGTAAGTTCTCAAATCGAAGTGAACTTTTGAAACCTACAAAAACTTCAACGTATTTAGCGGAAATTATGAACTTGAATTTATGGTTCACAAAGAAAGAAAAAATAGCTGAGGCAATTTATAAAATTAACGAACTTCAAAGTCAACCCCAAGTTGAAACAAACTCCCATCGTATTAAAGTGTTGTTGTAAAAACTTTAAACGAGCAAATGTTTTCAAGTGACGCTTCAGAGGGTTAATAACTTGGTAAGTGTACGAGCGAGTTACTGCCCTATTTAATGCTCGAAATCTAACTTATAATGCTTCTAACTACCCAAAATGTACACCCATTTTTGATGAAAAATATTTATTAAGGCATTGAGTAATTATTATGCGTAAGGATATTAAAATAGTCATTTAGTCAGGCCTCAGTCACGGCCTCAGTTGACTAAAGAGCCCATCACCTTCCAAAAAAACTGTAAAGACTCCTATTTTATTTCGGTCAGTTTTGTTTTACGAGATTTTACAACTTTTTTATTTTGTTATTTTTGACGCGTTTTTACAGTTATATTTTGGAGATGACTTAGGAACTTTAAAAAATGAAACTTTTAGTACGTACCACGTAAATACCTGCTTGTAATCGTAAGTGGCATCTACCAAGCCAATAATTTAAGATCGCACACGCCCGAGACATGTCCACAATCTTATCTCTGAGGTTGGGCTTTCGGTTTAGCTAATAAATTAGGTTTTAGTTACTGTAAACTACTCTACTCGGCACTTACCAAGTGTCAAGGGAGCTTTAGCGATAAATAACTTGAGTGACTCGAAAATGTTATTAAAGCGTTCAAGTATTCTGGACATTCTTTAGGATAAGGGTGCGTTCGCACGGGGTAAACTGTCTTATCAGACTATTAGTCACTAGCTTCGGTAAATAATGTTGAAAACTCGCTTAACCTAACCTATTTTATTTTATGACTAACTATAAGTAAATAGGTACTTAAGTACTATTTTGTGGTTACCTACTATTAGTACGTACCTACTGGTACGGTAACTTCTATATCGTCATAATATGATCAGTTCTTTCGACCTTAATTTTCAAACATAAATCTTACAATACCTACCTCAATATTTATTTATTTTATTTTAATTGTTATTTTTTGGAAAATAAACAGTATCTACATTCTTACCTACTTGCTAATAAATGAAATACATTATGTACTTACCAGGTATTAACACGTTTTCACACATTGAAACTAATACTTGGTTGTAGGATGAAAAAGAAGTAAATACAAACATTATGAAAATACAAAAATTGTTACAATAAAAATAAAAAAAAACAAAGCAGAATCATATTTAAAAAAGACATGATTAAAAAAACATAATAAATAATTCATAACAACATATCTTGTCTTTTATACCGTCGTATGTTTGACATTGCGCACCGCTATATTACAGCCTATGTTTTTTACTAACCAGACCTTGCCCTAACTGTAACTACGCATCATCTCACTGAAACTCAACACCTTCACATATCATAATTTATAATACCAGTCTATGAGTAGGTATGTAGGTATGTATATCTATTTTTTCTAGATGGTAGGTAGTTTGCAGTGTCCAATGTCGTTATAGAAAGGCGAGCCCGTTCACACGTTGAGCTATACCAGCCACTTTTAAATTGGCTACATAATAAGTACTACTATCATGCATTTTAAAGTATAAAGAACTAGCTTCCGCCCACGGCTTCGAAAAACGAAAACAAATCTATCCTATTTGCTGTTCCATTCTATAATCTATATCTGTGCCAAATATCGTCCTCAACCGTTCAGCCGTTTCAGCGTGAAAGAGTAACAAACATACAACCATACATTCTTAAAAACTTTCGCGTTTATTATATTACTAGCTTCCGCCCGTGGATTTGCGTAGTACCTTGAAAAACAAAAACAAATCTATCCCACGGGAACCGTACTTTTTCCGGGATAAAGAGTAGACTATGTGCTATTCCAGACTAATCTATCTCTGTGCCCAATTTCATCCAGATACGTTTCCAACCGTTTCAGCGTGCAAGAAAGAGTAACAAAGATATCTTAGAAACTTTCACGTTTTTAATATGAGTAGGACTATCAAATACCGTAGCCCCCAGAGAAGACGAGTGAAACCGCTTGTTTCAGCGAATTTTTAATAATGTTTAGTTGCGTAACTCATTAAAACAATTTCCATAGTATTGAGTAATTCCGAGTTATAAAGCGGAACATAATTTAGGTATTCAGTGTGTGTCGAAACAATGGCGGCGGGGAGAAAGTATGAGTTAATTCAACGTTCACTTTTCTCGTGTCGAGATATATTGATAAATGGGCAATGCTGATTCTGAGGAATGTGGCAAGCCTCGAATGAACTGGAGATGCCTGCACATGCAAGTCTCGATAATATTATAGCGATATTGACACTAATCACAAATTAATGTTTAGTGTTAGTTTTATGATAGTTTGTATTATCAAAATATCGAAACACATTTTTATAATTTAATATAACTTATTAATGAATTTATAATCTGTTGTCACGTGACTGCAAACATCAATATGAGGTTATTACGTTTACATACTTTGACAGCTTGTTTTGCGATTAGTGACGTCATGTCAGTCACGTGACAGTTGTTAGTGTTTTAGAGGGAAAATTCAAAATTCATCTATTTTTGTAAGTTTTCTCATCGAAAATACTTACTAATATATTTTTTTATGGTAAGAGTCTATCTTCAAAATAAAAGCAATTCCGAAAAATTGTTAAAAACTAGGGATGGGCCGAAATTCGGTTCACATTCGGTTCAACCGAATTTTGGCAGCATGAACCGAACTTCGGCATTCGGCCGAAATTCGGTTCAGATGCCGAACATTCGGCACAAGAAAAATAATACCTACTTGCACTATTTTGACTGAAATTTAAATAGAATTAGAACAGCATTACTGTAAAATAAAATTGTCTTTTACTCACTCATGGTCATGTTTATTAGTTAGAAAATAGGAACATTGTAAATTTAAGCATTACATTGAATCAGTTCTTCTTACTAATCTTGAAAATTTCTGCCTAATTAATTAGACATAAAAATTAGACATACTATTACAAAAATGAAATAAGCTTAGTATTCTTCTAACAAACACCTGGATTACAATTCGTAAATTGAATAACAAAATCACGTTTTCAAATCACGAAAGCGCGTGAAATTGAACCGAAGTTCGGCCGAACTTTTCATTTTAACCGAATGTTCGGCCGAAGTTCGGATTCGGTTCAAACCATATTCGGCCCATCTCTATTAAAAACCCTATTTCTTCACGTATTAAAATACCAGTGGGTACCTATGCTAGCTATTTCGTACCGAATAGAGAGAATAGAGAGAGATGGAAAAGTCTCGTAAAAGTCGCAAACAACCTATCAGATTCATGATTACCTACTTCAACTCTGCCATGAATGTACGACAAGGCCCGGTTTCCCCCAAAGCAGAGAGGAGAGGAGACGAGAGGAGATGTGTTCGAATAAAGCAATCAGATTTCGTTATTTCCACATCTCTTCTCCGCTTATTTTCGGTGGAAATCGGTTGAATGCTACGTAGATATCCTAATAATAAGACCCGGATAAAATATTTGCAGATCATAAAATAGTCCCACACTAAGTGCTAGAAATGAACTCACTTCATAGTAGCTATAAAACTGTGATTAGTCCACTCGTGTGATATATGAATGCTTTGATTTATTTGTTTTTATGCATCTTCTTAGTAGAAGGCCATTTTACTGGTATATGATGAGATTTAAATGAGCACGCGGCTCGATTGATGTTGCAAGTGTCATCTGTCAGATTTATGTCGGATCATTTTTTTTTTAATGACTGGGAACCATCCTTATAAATAGTTGTAGTAATTCTGTTGTTTGCCTTATAAAAAAAATTATTGGTTCGTCATAAAGAAACTAAAGTGCACAATCATAAATTAATGTTAACTAAATATATTGAATTTTCAAACCATTTTCCCGAAGCTTTTTTCAACAATAATTTTCATGGCTATTAAAATAAGATAAAGCGCACCATCACACGTCAAGTCAATACACTTTTTTAGTCTTCAGGGGTGAACTACATATTATCTTAGCATCTTTAGTTAGTCCACGGAACAACTGAATGTGGTCCCACCAATCCTTACTACTATTACGAGTATAAATGCGAAAGTAACTTTCGTCGTGTGTGTGTCGCGTAACGTCTGTGTGTTACGCAATCACGCCTATACTACTGAACCGATTTTGAAGAAATTCGGTACAAAGATAGACTAGAGATTGAGAAAGGACATAGGCTACTTTTTATCGCAAAAATTGTACGGTTCCCATGGGTTAGATATGCGGAAGCTAGTAGTTACTATAGTTATTATCATTATACTTAGGTATAAAACTCGAAGATTTTGCAGGTTGTTTTGCAATAAGTTATTTAACTTGACTATTATTCGAAAACGATATCGAAGCCAAGAAAACTGAAATGAGGAAATGGAAAATTAATTGCTCAAATATTAAAAGTTCCAAGAAGCCAAATAATACGAAGCTTGTGAAATTGTGAGTAAACTAAAGTTTTTTCGGTCAAAAAAACGGAGTTTTAACAACTTTTTCCAATCTTTGTTTTTTATTTTTGAAATTTTAGTGGATTGAAACGCCGGAATATTTTGGTGAGAAATAAAATGTAAGTGGTGAAAATTTAGGTTGCATCAGAAATATACCTTTACATTGTCGGCCTTTTTCCTGGAGTTGAAATATTTCATTAAAATACACGTTTGAACATGTAGGTAGATACCTAAGTATTATATTATACTTTGCAACTTTAGCAAAAACAATCAGTCAAAAAGTCTAATCTTCGGCAATTTAATCTATTTCTATAACTAATAAAAATTAAGTGCTGTTCGTTTGTAAACGTATCTTTCAAAAAGTCCTGTAAAAGGTTTTTATGGAATGAAAAATAGGAAATATTTCCCGGAAAACTGGCAAATACGGGAAAATGTATACTATTGACAATAATATATTCTGATTCTTATATTAAAGCTGAGTGGTTTAAGTGGAGCCAATTTTGTTCACACTGTTTTTTTACTTTTTTTTTAATATAATTTTCATTATTATAAACAAAATAAATGTTTCTTACTTCTTTCTTTCTATTTTTGTCCAGGAAATATATTCTTAGGTATAGGCGACCAAGAAATTGGTTTACCACTCTAAGGCTGAATACCATTTGCACGTACAAAACATCAAGGGCTATTTTCACTTGACAGATTAATAACTGCTACGTCAGAATCTGTCATAGTAATCCTTAGCGAATAATTATGTTACTGGGAGATGTCATCAAAAGTGGTAAACCAATTTATATATACATAGGCCTATACATAGCTTTTTATATTTTTGTAAGTAATTAGTTTATTCAAAGAAATCAAGGTAATCAAATGTTAGTAACTTATCAAATAAATCACTCGATTACAAAATATTATGACTTGCTATCGTGTTTGTATAATAATCGACCGATAACTCTGATGTTGCATCGATTGAGACGTTGGAACTTCTTGGAACAATGGCTTTGTTGAGATCAAAAAACATTGAAATGTGAGCTTAAGCACCTATTAAGTGATTTTTGTTCTGACGTTATAAAAGGTGTGTTATTCGAAGGTGTGTGTCATATAGTAGAGGAGACGTGGAAGAACGACCTTTACTAGTAGGTTAGTGTTCTTGCAACCTGTCACGTACGGAATACTAACTACTGTGCAAAATGTGGACATGTACCAAATTTCATGTTTGGACGTCCCTCTGACTACCCTCTTTAGATATCCGCAACGACCTAAGTAATTAAAGATCTGAGGAAGATATTATCTACCCAGCCCGGGGATTACAGTCGTGATCATATTTATTTATTTTTATAAAAACGGTAGTTTGATGGTAGTGCCGACATTGATGTATGGTAGCGAAAGTTGGTTATGGCAGAAGAAGCATCAGAGTAGAATATGTGCAATGGAAATTAGATCTTTGAGAAGTAAGAGTGACTTAACTTTGAATGATAGAGTGAAGAACAGTGTGATAATGATAACAGAACGTCGTGGAGTGAAAGAAGAAGTAGTGATCAAAATTGAGAAGGGTATGTTAAGATGGTTTAGGCATGTAGAAAGGAGATTGACGAAACAGGTGCATAAGGAGAGTGTGAATGGGACAGTTGGAAGGGGAAGACCTCGGCGTACGTACCTTGAGTAAATTGGGGACGTTTTAGAGAAAGGCCAGGTCCAGAGTACCCTAAACCGGCATGAATGAAGAGAGTAAATGAAGTAAAAGAGGTATGTCAGAATCGTAGCAAGTGGAGATCCGTAGTCTTTGCCTACCCCGTCGGGAAACAGGCGTGACTTTATGTACCTACGTACCTATGTATAACATACGTGCAGTATCGTGCATTACGTGACCGATTTTGATACTAATCTTTAGAAAGGTTTCGGATAATCGCTTGAAATAGAAACCGGTAAATAGATTGCCATTTGTTGAACTAAATTAGTGACGTGACGACTAAAGTCGAGATACAAAGGTCAACTCAACTTGGATCGAATACCAAACAGGTGACTTTAGTGCTGACTGCAGAACTATTTAGCTGAATGCGGCAAGTCTAAAGTCTAAAATAATATTATTGTTTTGTTTCATTTTCACGTGAATTTCAGTAAACACATCGTTTTGATTAAGTAAGCTTGCTTTTGTGTTTCTAGGAAAAATAAATAATAATGAATATTGGTAGACATTTCACACAACGCCATCTAGCCTCAAATTAAGCAAAGCTGTTGTCCAAGTATTATGTAAACCAGATGGTTGATAGATTATGTAGATAGTTACTTTTTTGTAAATACATAATAACACCCAGATTCAGAATAAATACAGCGCAGAAGACAGAGCTACTGCCGACTGAGTTGTAAGGACAGTTTAAATAGAACCTCCTAGCTTCGGTCTACTACAATTTAATAATTTTTATACTTATTATGTTATTGTTTAAACCTTTTAAAGGTTATCTTGTTCATCATTGTTTTTTTCATCGTGGAAGGCTTGAGTTACTGAGTCAAAGCGTTTGAGCATCAAAAGAGTTGAGCCAACTTTTGACAAATATGAGTTGCCGAAATATATGTACACGCATAACTTCGTAACGACTGATCCAAATTGGATAATCTATACTAATATTATAAAGAGGAAAACTTTGATTGTTTGTTTGTTTGTTTGTTTGTTTGTTTGAAATGAATAGGCTCCGAAACTACTGAACCGATTTGAAAAATTCTTTCACCAATGTGTAGAATGAACTTTCAGGATGAACATAGGCTATATTTTATGTAGGTACTTCGCGGGCGACGCCGCGTGCAGAAGCTAGTTCTTTTATAAATAAAATTAATTGTGTTTGTTATTGTCAGAACAAGGGTTAAAGCCGGGACGGGCAGCTAGTGTGAAATAAAATTGACCTGCAATGGTTACACAAAGTAGAATTTTCGGGTTATGTCTACGGTCATCCATTTTAAGCATTTTAAATATGATTAAGTATTACCAACATGTCATTTAAACTTTAATTCAAAACCAACACAACAAGATTCGCTGTGGGTCCACAAACAAGCCGGTTACAATGTATTTTAATTCACAATGGCGTACTTACCTATTAAATTTCAGCATTAACTAGATTTCAGCTTTATTACTGGGAAATTCGGTTCAAAATCAATCGACTTGTGGTCGCAATTGAGCGTACTAGTGCTAGCGCAAGAGCCCACGGTGAATGCTTTATACTAAAAATGTTCTTGTATATTCTGACCATCCATTGAGTCCATAGTTTCTTTAAATGGCATAATCACCTGTGGTAATTCTGTATTTTCGTCAGAGTAATTGCATTTTTATCAAGCGTTACATTTACCTTCTTTGTCTTGCCGTACCTATCAATGATTCTTTGGAACGGGTGTGTTGAAAAGTGCGTGTCTAGGCTCTTCTGATTATGATTGGCAAGGTACATAACATATTTTTTTTGAGAATAAATGAATTTAAACCAAACATAAAATACCTACATCAAATGTAGCCTTTCTCAAACTCTAGTCTATCTTTTTACTAAGTTTCATCAATATACATAGGTTCAGTGGTTTAAACGTGAAAGCGTAACAGGCAGCCAGAGTTACTTTTGTATTTATCATTTAATATGGATTTACTCTTAAATTATTGGTATCCATTTTTGATATCGGAAAATCTTGCGAACCAGTACGTCGATTCTGTAAGATTCAAACATAAACTCGCATCACACATCGCTATTCACTCTCACTTCGCTTAAGACGCTTTTTATTTGACACTTTGAATCGGGTACAAGTGCGAAGCGAGCGTCGAAGTGACTTGGGAATTACCGTATAGAATGCCACTTCTTACGTCATCTCATACTTTATCTGTCAAAATCTCCCCGTCAATTTAGTTCCACTTGCTAACACGCTCGCAAGAGTGGCGCTAGTGTAAATTCGAATTATCAACCGAGTTTATAGAATGCCAATCAAGAAACTCACAGCGGATTCAGATTCGAAGTTTAAAATGAGGTCTTACAGAATCACACGGCTGGTTATAAACGACTGTGGACTCCCGCACTATAACCAACTAGCGGGTTCTATTACCGACACACCCATCGAACGCGTGGGAACTGATCGGCACACAATCTGCCGGTTGACATGGCCGACAATTGACAGACAAAAACTCTGAAAACTAGGTGAATATGTATTATCCTAGCTGTCTGAAATTAAGAGCACTGGTGGTGTAGTGGTAGTATCCCTGCCTTACGATCTGAAGGTCGTAGATTCACCTATACATCAAAATTTATTTGCGCAATGCCAGTGCTCTTAAACGGTGAAGGAAAACATCGTGAGGAAACCTAGGTAGATTATACCTAGTAGACTTATACCCGTGCAAGACGTCAGCGGTTTTCTAAATTTTACTTTTTTCATTTTTATTCAAAAACTAACCATCCTAGAATCAATAAACAAAATGAAAAATTTAAAAAACTCCCTGACATCTAAATCTTACCCTAACATGTCATATTTAAAGTCATGGTTACCTTACCATGTTCTTTCAATATCATTGAAGTAATACGGTACCAAATTTCGAATCGATAGGATATATGAAAGGTAGTCAGAGCCCCTCATCAAATATTAAAGAGCTGATGATCTTCAAACGGCTGATCAGGTCATGGTTATCTTACTATATACTTTCAATATCATTGAAGTAACACGGTATCAAATTTCGAATCGGTTGGATATAAGGAAGTTAGTCAGATCCCTTCATCAACTAGAAAAAAGCTTATGATCTTTAAACGGCTGAACAGATTTTTATGAAACATGGCTAAGAACACTCGGAATAAAATTATCTACGGCACAATAAAAACTAAACGAAAATCGGTTCATCCGTTTGGGAGCTACGATACCACAGACAGATACACAGATACACTGACAGACACGCTAAACTTATAATACCCCTCTTTTTTGTCGGGGGTTAAAAACAGAATCCGTCATTACCTTTGCGCACTTTAATCCTTTCACAGCACTATAAGAACAAGAAGACCATGGTGTTTGGCATGCATAACACCATGTAAGCGTGCGTAACAAATCCCCTGCATAATTTGCACATTTCACACTGTGACAAGATGTGAATTTATAATACCTGCGGCTTTCCACTTTCTCCGGTCAGCACTTTAGACTTTATTGTTGTACTATAGCAACCGCGCGCGGCTTCGCTCGCGTTTGGAATTGTGAAGACAATGCAAACATTACTGGTTAGTTATGTTAGCACTATACAAATTGATAGAACTAATACTTATACAGTAAATGAACCTTGGTTTCCTCGCCGTAGATCATTTCGGTTTGAGGTTTATTTATTTAAACTTGGTGTAGGTACCTATGCAGGTTACAAAATATTCCGAAAATTCAGAAGAGAGAAAAGCATGATCACGACTAATCCCAAGCTCGGTAGATAGTCGACTCAGATCTCTAGTTACTTAGATCTTTGAGGATATCTAAAGGGGGTAGTCAGAGGCACGGAAAAACATGATATTTGGCACATGCCCATATTTTGCACAGTTGTTAGTATTCCGTACGTGACAGGTTGCAAGCCCATCGCCGCTTATAAGAATACAAACCTACGACACTTATTTGAATTTTTGATTCTAGGGTACGCCGGTTTCCTCACGAAGTTTTCTTTTACCGTTTAAGAACACTGGAATTGCGCACATATTTTTTTCGAATAGAAAAACTCATTGGTGCACGACCAGGTTTGAACCCACGACCTTCGGATCGCGAGGCAGGGGTGCTACCACTACACCACCAGGGGCCTTACCACGAAGTCTTCCAGAAAGATTCCGTAACGATTCCATTATAGAAACGTCACGTTTCTATAAAGGAATCGTTACTTCCATACAATTTACCTAAGTCATGTTACGAAAAAACAATGTAATATTAATTCAGTAATGTATTATGAATTCGTGGTGAGGCCTCTCCTATTTATGACTACAACTAAATACCTATCTATTGGTTCTATGCCATTATCATGATATTTTATGATGAAAATCAATAGCAGCCCACGCGGACTGCAAATCATATTAGTAAAGTAATGTCGTTATCAGCCAGTTATCTGTCAAACAATTAGTCAGTCGCGATATACGTTCTTGTTAATACGTGCTTTATTTCAATAGACATTACAATCCGCCCATTCTTTAGAAAAAACGTTATTTTTTTACAATGTTCATAGTGATAAAGTTTTATAGCTTGCTCAGTTTTTGCCGACTCAAAGTTTGAAAAATTTATTTATTTTTAACAAATTGTTTGGTTGGCAGCATGTTGTTTGTAATAAAAACTAGAACGTGAGGTTTTTAGCAAGTATTCGTTTTGATTTTTATCATTTTTTCAATGTATTTACTCTTTAGTCGTGGAGTTGGAATACTTTGAGGTGTTTACATAATAGTGCAGGTTCGATGTTTAAAAAGGTGTTGTTTTGCAATTTGTTCGCTTCGAATGCAGGTGAGGAAAGGTCAGTTGTTATAGTTTCGTTACATACCTTTGTTTTAGGTACCTAAATTCAGAAAAAAAGCGGCTTATTCCCAGAGGTACATGGGTCTTTTGTTTTTTATTTCCCAAAGGGTCCTAAATATTTATAGAATTTTAAATATTCTTACATTTATCTAATGTACAGTCAGTAGGTATAAACAATACAAGAGAGTATTTTATTAGTAAGTGTCTTATGGTGAATCAGGTCCATGGATCTTTTGTTTGTCCAAAGGGTCCTAAATATTTATAGAATTTTAAATATTCTTACATTTATCAAATGTAGGTACAGTCAGTATAATAAAAATAATACAAGAGAGTATTTCATTAGTACTTTACCTAAGTGTCTTGGTGAATCAGATTTATGAAAAGAAACAAATATTTGGCCTATCTTATCGAAACTTTGCTTACTGTATCAATTATTAAATTTAAAATGTCTAGGTCCCGGTGGGTACCATTAGGTAGGTGGATAATTCTCCTCAACGATTTCATCATTGTTCTCACTATTCGTCATTGCTCGCAACAGTAAGTTTTGGTTATCTCGTAAATGAAAGTTAATTTTCAATGTACCCTTCGTAATTATCAATTAATCTTTTATTGCTCCATCTTCATGCTATCAGCTTGAAAGATGAGCTCGAAAATCAAAGTTACAAAAGTTTTTAAAATAACAAATCGAAAAGAACTACCCAGATACTTGTACGAAATTGTTAACCTACCTTATTATTCAGTACTAGCTTCTGCACGCGGCGTCGCCCGCGAAGTACCTACATAAAATATAGCCTATGTTCATCCTGAAAGTTCATTCTACACATTGGTGAAAGAATTTTTCAAATCGGTTCAGTAGTTTCGGAGCCTATTCATTTCAAACAAACAAACAAACAAACAAACAAACAAACAAACAAACAATCAAAGTTTTCCTCTTTATAATATTATAAGTATAAGTATATAAGTATAGATTATTTTATTATTATTAAACAATTCGCATGACATTTTATTTGATTATGGTGTGTTAATATTTGACATTTTACAACATGAATTAATTTATTCTAATGTTTAATGCCTATTTTTTTTTTTTTTTTTTTTTTTTTTTTAATTATATAAAAATATTTCTAAATTAATTTCTACGCCTGTAAAGTCAGATTTTGGCTGAGCATTTTAAGATATTTTGTATGGACCTGGAATTATGAATAAATACATGACCTCGACATCGAACGACGAAATGCAAATAACTTTACCAAGCCTTTTTTGTTTAATTATAATTAAATGCTTTTGCCTCAGTCGATGGCTTTTATCATTTTCACTATCATTGGTAAAACCAATTACTTCGTTTCGCTTTGGCGCGATATTTAAATAATTATCAGTTTTTAATTTTGTATATATTTATATATATCTGCGTTTACCACTATTATCTATAGTGGAAATGTTTTCGTGATTATCGTAGGAACATTATTATCTACAACTGTGTTTAATTAAGCAACTTTGTAACACAGCTAAATAGTTTATTTTATTTTTTTCTGTAAACAGAATAGATACATACATAAAATTACGCCTATGTACCGACAGGGTAGGCACTCTCATTACATTCTTCATACATGTGCGTCGGTTTAGGGTACTCTTGACCTGGTCTTTATCTAAAACATCCCCAATTTGATCGAGGTCTTCCCTTTCCATCTGTCCTATTCACACTCTCCATATGCACCTGTTTTGTCAATCTCCTTTCATCCATCCTTTCTACATGCCCAAACAATCATACCCATCTCGATTTTCATCACTACCTATGTCTTCTTTCACTCCACAAACTTCAATTATAATATTAAAGAGGCTCAAACTGTTACGGTGCTTTTGAGTTAACAGTAGGTCTACCATGAGTTTTCACAATCTACACACGCTAGCGACTGTAGTTAAAAAAATGTATGAAAACTTGCCTACAGCGCCTCTAGCGGATAGTTGGGTACTAAAACCTCACGTAGCTAACTATCCTACGTCACAGCGTACTACAGCGACTGTAGTTTGCGCTCATAATTTGCTTACAATTTGGTACCATGAGTAACAGTTTTGACAAATGTCATAGTAACGTACTATTACTACTGCAGTAACGTGGGCTAATCTAAATGTGACAACTCATGGTAGACCTACTGACGTAGATAAGTACTAAATTTTCTAGAATTCTAGTGTTATCTAAAGGTAATTGTAAGAACACTGTAAAATTCTGAGCCAATAAGTGTAAATTATTGATATCTGTGAATGCTATATCGAATGTCACATGCAGTGTTTGGCTTCGCTGGTGATTACAGATCCAATTAGGACCTCGCTAATTGAATTGGCAAATTATGATGGTCTTATTTGGACTCAGCTCACAGCTAAATAGTTCATTTTATTTTTTCTGTAAACAGAATAAATACATACATACATAAAATACCGCCTGTTTCCCGACGGGGTAGGCAGAGATCACGGATTTCCACTTGCTACGATCCTGACATAGGTACTTCTTTTGCTTCATTCAATTACTCTCGTCTGTCAAGCTTTGATCATTATAAAATTGGTTGATTATAAGTTATTTCACGAACGGTACATTTGAAATTAACTAATATTTTACGATATAAACAAAATTGTTGCGAACAATAACAAAAGTGAGAACAATGACGAAAACCGTTGAGTAGAAAGGCTTGTTCGAAAATTTTGAATCCAAGTCATCAGCTGATACAAAAAAGACAGCAACACAGCTATCTCCCTCCCGCCAAGCATGCGCGCATGCGCGGATGTCTACGCTACGGACCGTTTCCGGCATAACCTGAACTACCCGTTCCTGTGTACATAAATACCTGTTTCCCACTTTGTAAGCGACGTGATCTCCTCTTTGTTATCTGATAGTAGGTTATTGAGTAATGTTATAAACATTGTTTGTTGTTCAAAATTACCCATTTATACAATACTTACTAGCTTTAAAGAAAACAAATCTGGATAGATTTGTTTTTGATAAAAAGTAGCCTATGTGCTATTCCACACTATAATCTATCTCTGTGCCAAATTTAATCCAGATCCGTTCATCCATTTCAGTGTGAAAGAGTAACAAACATCCATACATTAAAACTTTCACGTTTATCATATTACGTAATTTCCTGCATACTATAAATACCTAAATACTTCACTTAAATCTATAACAGTCAGAGATAATCAAGCTATGTATCAGTGAAGGAAGTTTTAGAAACGATTCAAAATTTCAAAAGATTACGTTCCTACAATTTTACAAATAAGAGTACGATAAGCTATTAAGTAAAGAATAAGGAATGATACCAATAATTTTGCTGATTAGGGCATGATGGTTTAATGGTATTTGGTATTCTCTGAATAAAGTAATGCTAATGATCTGAGTGATGATATAGAGATCTGAGGAGATATCAACCAAACCTGAGTATTAGGTAAAGTCGTGATCATGTTTTTTTATGTAATGTGAAATGTCTGCTTACTCGTCGATAACGTGATTTATTCTGGGGATAGTGCTGAATAGTTTGGTGGAATCTACAAGTTAAGCTATATTAAAATAATTGGTTATGAGTTTACAATAGCTATCAGCCTTCCTGATATTTTAAAACTCATATTGAAAAGAAATCAAAGGGCAGCCAAACATCTCAGACATTGAACACCAGATTTCCTCAATCTTTCGCAAGATACAAATTCAAATTGAACGGGGTAGATAATACGGGTTGTATGCTAACCCGTGAAGGTGGTAAAGGGGTGATAGGGGCCAATTTAAATCTTGACGAGCCAATCCTTTTAGCACCTAATTTATTCAATGCTTATGGTAATCGCTGCTGCGTTTTGAAATCTGTTACTTTCGATAAAACTGAGAAAATGTATTTGTAAAGCGTGAAGATTGTAAGCTCTAAAGTGCAAGAAAATAATGTTTGAGAATGGACCACTTATGTTCGAAGGTGGCGCCACCGTCTATAAAAATATTACTTCCTATCTTAAGAGTAATAAATATTGGTGGATATTTTACACAACGCCATCTAGCCCTCAACTAAGCAAGCTTGTATTATGGAAACCAGATAGCTCATTACATACATAATAACACCCAGATACAGATCAAACATCTGTGTTCTTCGCACAAATGTTTGCCCTGGGTGGGGATCGAACCCACAACCTACAGCGCAGAAGGCAGAGTTACTTTCTGAGCTGTGAGCCAATAATACAGGGTGTCCCGGTACTAGAAGGCAAAGATTTCTATTTCTATGATATCTTTAGTTTTATGCATGCTAATGTAGGTTTTCACCGTGTGCGATAGTTTCACGGGTTGTTGCAGACATTAATCGTTCAAATTGACCCACTTCCAATAGGCTTTCACTAGGGCCAGACCCTGATTAAGAACCACTCAATTGGAGTTT
This sequence comes from Cosmorhoe ocellata, assembly GCA_963675405.1. NCBI lineage: Eukaryota > Metazoa > Arthropoda > Insecta > Lepidoptera > Geometridae > Cosmorhoe > Cosmorhoe ocellata. Next base: position 9,651,022 of record OY776258.1, on the reverse strand, counting down.
ACCTATAATGATGTATTTTTATTGGTTACTAGCTTCCGCCCACGGCTTTGCCCGCGTGGTACCTTGTAAAACAAAAACAAATCTATCCCATCAGAACCGTACATTTTTCCGGGATTGAAAGTAGCCTATGTGCTATTCCAGACTATTATCTATATCTGTAACAAATCCAGATCCGTTGAGCCGTTTCAGCGTGAAAGAGTAACAAACATACATCCATACATCCACACATCCGTACATGCTTACAAACTTCCGCGTTTATAATATTAGTAGGATTTTAAAAATCTTTATCAAGACCACTGCTTGAAATCTTTCTTGTATTACCATAATTTTCTTCTCAAAAACAATTAAAACAAACAAAAATGATCACGACTGTAATCCCCAAGCTCGGTAGATATCTCCTCAGACCTCTAGTTAGTTCTTTGAGGATATCGGATAGTCAGAGGCACGTCCGAACATGAAATTTGGCACATGCCCATATTTTGCACAGTAGTTAGTATTCCGTAAACTTAAGTACAATGAAAAATAAACAAGCAAAATATCAAAGAGGTTATTTAGGCCATTGTCAGTTGAATTTACAATGTAGACGTAGCTTGGATTAAACGTTCTATTATTGTCTTGCTTTGAGTAAAAAAACTAATTTGTTGATGCCCATTCCAAAGATTGAACCTGCGACCTTAGAATCCAAAGACGTAGGTCACATTCAATCAGTTAAGTTCTTTCCCAACTGACGCGTATGATTGATTTTAAATAAGAAACGTTAGGAGATGGTTTTGTACGACAGTCAACAGGATTTAGTGCTTATCAAATGTATAGTTTATTGCTGCAAGAATAAAGTAGCTTTTTCCGGCGCAGGATAGGGAATGGTACCCTTTCCGATTCTGCTAACGTCATACCTTAAAGCTGGTAATACCTAAATAAATAAATATTGGTGGACAGTCACACAACGCCATCTTGCCCTAAACTAAGCAAAGCTTGTATTACCGGAACCCAGTTAATAGATAGATTACCTAATTATATATTTTTATTGTTGTACCTAAATACAAACATAGAATAAATCGTAGTTATTGAAGAGTAACCAGAACCAGATATTTTATTTGCATGTGACATAACATTATTCTGAGAATAGTTATACTAGAAGTGATCAAATCTACCCTAAAATGATGGAACGAATATTATTAAACTTATACTCTTATACTTATATTCTTTTTACCCGACTGCGAAGCGAAGGAAGGTAATGTGTTTGGGGTGTATGTACCTATGTATGTATGCGGGTTCCTTTGGCTGTCACTGTGGCCCAAACGGCTGGACGGATTTTAATAAATGAGTGTCGTTGGATTCGCCTGAATCACAAAAGTGTCAAAGGCTATACAAATGTCAAAAAATCCATTATGGCAGCTGTAAAAATCTATTTTCAGTTACGTTCAGTTTTTTTTTAAATATTTGCAATAAATAATAATCTTATACCTTTAAACAAGCAATTCTTGTATATTATTATAATCTGAATCTCGAAAAAGGTTTCAACGATTTTCATGAAATTTAGTATGCGGAGGGTTTCGGGAGCGATAAATCGATCTAGCTGGGTTTCATTATCCGAAAAACATGATTTACCAAAAAAACGAGTTAAGCTCGGTCATCTAGGTACCTACCAATAATTAAGTAATTTATTTCAGGCAACTTATTTCATTGTACTTACAAAAAATTTAAAAGTTACAGGCCCATTAGTAATACCTTAAAATTAACATTCATACATAAACACTAGTTAATATAGATAAGTAATGCAAAGCCTTGGAACAAGTTTCTCATAATAATTTCACTTCCGCGTGTTGCGAGAATTCCGTCCCCTCGCAAAGGTCGGAAGGGACTCTGCGAACCGAGCACAATAGACACACAGGTACCAACTAGAATAGACCTCTGCTGTCACTGTCATTACACTCTATCACGACACGAGACATGTCCGGTGTTGTCACACTGCGACATTTACTTATAGAAATGTGGCAATCGATAAACACCATTTAGTTATTACCAGCTAGCGATTTCGTCTGCTATTTGATAGTACCTAACTTTTATGAACAAAGTCAGAAGTTTATGCAGATGTACTTTCCTTTATCATCATCATCTTCCTACCCTTTTCCCACGTTATGTGGGGTCGGCATAACATTGTGATCTTCTTCCATTTCACTCTATCATTCATAGGTGTGCCTGTACATAATGAACCTATGTATTTTAAAAAAAATATATAAATTAATCCATCTATTATCTTGTTCCCATAGTACAAGCTTTGCTTAGTTAACCAAATTTCAACCAGATCCGTTCAGCCGTTTAAGCGAGAAAGGGTAACAAACATACATCCACACATCCTTACATCCTTACAAACTTCCACATTTATAATATTAGTAGGATTTACATCAGGGGTAAAGGTAGGTCAAAGAAAAGATGGATGGACTGTGTGAAAGATGATATAAGTAAGAAAGGAGTGAGTACCTACTGAGATGACGAATTATAGAGGTAAATGGTAGATCACAGTAATATGTTGTGCCGACCCCAAATAACGTGGGAAAGGGACAGGAAGATGATGATCTGTGATAATAAATGTATAAAAAACTTGTAAAAAAAGATGTTAATACTGTTTTATTGATTAAAACAAAACTTAAAACTACACGTTTTGTTGGTAGCGTTTAAATACTTACATGTTTGTGGATGTAAACGAGAGGTTAGGTATATTGTAGCAGACAAACTGCGCATAACATAACAGGTACAATAACGGTTAACGGATTGCAATTGCGAGCGATGGAGCAGAACAATCGAATGATTGTATCGATGTATCGATTATGGTCAGCCTGCGCCCGGTTACGATCCCGACTTAATCGAGTTAGGGTTTGCGTTTGTTGAATGATCGAGCGAGTTTGGGAATTTTGATGTGCAGTGTGTTGAAAATTTCAGTGGCTGTGACACCTGGGGCTTAGTACGGGTTTTGAAAGTTTTCGAAAGTTTATTTCGTATCGTTTCCTAACATACTAAATGCCAGGCTAAATAGTAACAATGACAAAATGTTGTCGACGCATGTTAACTCATATACACGAGAAAGAGCGAGACAAAACAGCAGACAAAAATTTGTCGTGGTGCTCATGTAAGCCCGGCTTCATAGTAATAAGAATAATTTATTGTCAAAACTGTGTTAGGTAGGTGACAGATGATATAGGTAGGTGTAGGTACTGCCGTGAGTATCCGCTGGGGGCTGCAGATGTAACGAAATAAAGTTTCGTAGTCCCTCAAAACTCCTACTAAGCCTTATAGAAATGTAGTGCCTTTGTAAGGCGGAAAATATATTGCTTGCGACTTCTTTACTGGGGTTTCTACCATCAACAGCCCTAGCATGCCCATCAAAGAAACACTAGACAATACTTTTTATATCCAAATCTAAATTGGCTCAGTCGCTACGTTTGGTCTGATTTAGAAACATTTTACTACTTATTATTTAAAGTTGTTTAAAAAGTTTAAATTAAAGTTGATTTGATAGTATGAAAATTATCCAGTGACGTGAAAGTCAGCCATTTTGAAAATAGTATGATGCGACTGTCATCAATATAAATTGTGACGAATAGTAAGCGTCATTTTCTACGACATCCTAGTCATAAAAAACATGTATATATTATTATTTTTCTGTGCTTGTACTTACGTTTCTCGAATGGATTATGCCCGCCAGCTTGCTTGTAAGTTAGCTCTATGTTGGTTCATGCTATCTATTCTATACCCTAATAAAATACTCGTAAAATACAATTTTTAAAATCAAGTAACTTATTTCTTGACCATCTTGTATCGGGTGAGTGAGCAAACGAAGGGGAATGTAAGAGGGTGGATGCCGTTTCCGCGTCTGAATAAAATATTAGACGGAAAAACTGTTTTTTAGGGTCGGAACGGAATACTACGGTTCACTTGTTTCGTGTTTTTCTTAAAGAATAACAAAGAAAATCAAAATCAGTCGTAAATATTACACAAATAAATAAAGAAAAAATATATACGCAACGTTTTGAGAGCTAACGCTTATATTTTGGTAACGGCAAAAAAGTTATGTTCTGTTAAAGTAAAATCTTGACAATCTTAAAGCTTTGAAGGAAACAATTCGGAAGCAAATATTGGTGTATACAGGGTGTCCCAAAAAGTAGTGTCAAGCGAAAGTCCAGAGATAGAACACCCCTTGGGGTACCCGAATCACCCCCATGTATGTTCCGCGATTTTCTATAGTATTCGAGTTATTAATTTTTTTCCGAATTTTTGAAAATTTACGACTTGAACAACTTAAAACATTCTTACAAAAAAAGTAAAAAACTTTCTAGAGATTTTTTTTATGTTACTGAATTGTTATGAGTTGTTATTTTATGCATAAAATAATCAGCTACGTGACTTTGATGAAAATTATGAAAATGTTAGTGTCAAGTCAAATAATTACATTAGGTGAATTATGACTAAAATTTTCAACTTTCAATTAAAAATCTTAATAAGTAGTTTCATGGTTCTTAAATAATTTTACGAAATTCTCCAGACTCTCAGCTTTCATAATCATTAAAAAAAAGTAGTACTTAATAGGCTACTTTGGCTAAAATTAGCCTTCATAGATGGTGAGGTGGAAAATTCTTAAAATTAGCTACCTGATTAAAAAATAGATTTTGGCCATTTTATCATTCCTAAGCTTAATTTGTTTGTTAACTAACCAAAAATGACTGCAGCAAAGTAAGATTTCATTAAAAATTAAAGCTGAATTAGCTAAATCAGCTAAATTTATGAAATAAAACTACAAGTAAAATTTATCAATTTTTTACAAAAAGTTTTCAAAATGTCAACCTTCTAGGTCGATACAAATCCTACATCGTCTTAAAAAGTTTCCCTCAATCGTATGGAAGCTATTCTAAGTGCCTTAATTTTTTCTTCGGCCTGTCTTAATTTTGTTCTTAATTCGGCCATATTGCTGATTTCTTTGGCATAAACTAATTCTTTGTAGTCATTTTTGGTTAGTTAACAAACGAATTAAGCTTTAGAATGATAAAATGGCCAAAATCAATTTTTTAATCAGGTAGCTAATTTTAAAAATTTTCCACCTCACCGTCTTTGAAGGCCGATTTTAGCCAAAGTAGCCTATTAAGAACTACTTTTTTTTAATGATTATGAAAGCTGAGAGTCTGGAGAATTTTTTAGATTTATTTAAAAACCATGAAATCACTTTTTAAGATTTTTAATTTAAAGTTGAAAATTTTAGTCATAATTCACCGAATGTAATTATTTGACTTTACATCAACATTTTCATAGTTTTCATCAAAGTCAGGTAGCTAATTATTTTATGCATAAAAGAACAACTCATAACAATTCAGTAGCAAAAATAAAATCTCAAGAAAGTTTTCTACTTTTATTGTAAGAATATTTAAAGCTGTTCAAGTCGTAAATTTTCAAAAATTCGGAAAAAAATTAATAACTCGAAAACTATAGAAAATCGCGGAACATACATGGGGGTGATTCGGGTACCCCAAAGGGTGTTCTATCTCTGGACTTTCGCTTGACACTACTTTTTGGGACACCCTGTATATAGATTTCAGCGATTTCACACCGCACCATGTAGGTACACAGCAGAGTGAGTTCAGAATAAATGTTTAATTTCCTCATAAATATAGAAGAAGCAAATCTCTAAATGTAGGAAGCAAATAGAAGCAATTGGGAAGTAAGTTTTAGATAGCATTTCTAAGTTAAATACGACAGGTGACTCATTATCCTGACGGTAACGAAAGATAGAGAATTGCACGAAAATTTCGGCGAATTTTTATGTCATTTACAAAACACGTGTCATAATACCTACGTACGCGTGGCGCTATGGCTTTTTTGTTAAAATGATACTCACATTTTATTTATAAATAAATCATCTACATGTTGGTGTAAGGAAAATGTGAAAATGACCTCTACTTTAGGAGAAGCAGGTTTTATTTATTTTTTGAGGTTTTTTCAAGAATTAATACTAAAGTAAATACGACGTTTAAACAAAATTAAAAATAAGACTTTAAAAATAAAATATTGAGTTTTTTTAGTGACCTGTCAGTAATTTTCCACTACCTTTATTTACCGAGGTACCGTTTGAAAAACAGCAAAACTCCGCGATCAGCTGACCACCACGTCTTTGTTTAAATATATACTCTCGGGACTTAATCGCGTATTGTGAAACATTCTATTTACCTCGACGTTTCGATGATATTACAATCACCGTGGTCACTACAGGTCTACTCGTGACCACGGTGATTGTAATATCATCGAAACGTCGAGGTAAATAGAATGTTTCACAATACGCGATTAAGTCCCGAGAGTATATATTTAAACATGTTTCCAAGTCGCGATAGTTTAAAAAGTGTTTTCACCACGTCTTTATTCGTAAAATGACCCTGTGGGTGACTTGGTAGAAGGCATGGGTTTTATACTCCTCCTTTCAGGCTTTCATCGCTTTGCAATAAACAGCAATGCCTGGCCGGGATTAGCCGGGACAATCATTCGCTTTGTTTGGCAATTCCAGCTAGCGATGTCGGCATTCCCGGGATAACAATTGAACTTGTCAAATATAAAAATAATCGATTCAAGTGCGAGTTGCACCCGTAAGTGAAATAAAAATTGCTTTTAACAATCGATTTTTTAGTTACTTATTAAAAATATTTAATGTATTAGCTGGCCAGCGCACAACTTTATCTGCGGGTATTAAGTAATATATTTTTTCCCGTTTTGCAACATTTTGCATTGATGCTTATGCTTCGTTCCTATTGTCGCAGCGTGATGTTACAAAGCCTTCCTCGATAAATGAACTATCTAACAAAAATTGTTTTTGTGTACTGAGATCGCGCTCATCCAACCAAACAAACAAACAAAGTCTTCAGCTTTATTAATTAATATAGATTTATCACAATAAGGCCAATTATTATGAGAAAAAACTTAGAATATCATGAATTGATCACTATTTACATTCAGAAATGTATTTACTTTAACCAACGATGCACGCTATCAAGCTAGACTATTCCTTTACGCATCTCAATCAATTCGTCGCAAATCGACAATCTCCGGGATTTGCCAGAATCCCGTGATCCCCTCCGGGTAAATAAGTCCCGGCACAAACCAGTGCGAGCTAACATTGGCACCATTCCTCGCCTATTATGGCGGGAAATGGCTTCTGATTATGTCGATTTAAGACAGCTGGGCTTTGTAGGAAATTGTTAGTTAATATTGACTTAATAGACTTATAATTAAGTAAGTGAAAAATTACTAGCCGAATGACTGAATAGAGCTTTAGTTAGTCAGTCCCGTACATAACGGGTCCATAATTGTGTACACTGATGACTAGTTGTTACCATTAGAGAATTCTCCGCTTATACGTTACGGTTATCAAAGAAGTATTGCAGAATCTTATTTCGATTTATGCCATATTCGTCCCTAGAAAGTTCGGCCCACATGAAAAAATCTTCGTTTGTCCCACATTGTATGTATGCCTTACTCGGCCCATAATATATTTTATATCATAAAATCTTATTTCGTCCCACTTTTCTGCTCCACATTCGGCCCACGTTTTTTGTATAGGCAAATTATCATTGATTTAGTACAGTTGAAGCAATAAGTCTTTACTTGACTTTTATATTGTAAGTATGATATGAACTTTCTCTGATTATTTTTGACGACCGCGTCATAGGCGGTCCAATCAAATAGCATTCTCAACATAAACACTTAGCTGTTTGCTATTGATATGTTAAATGATGGAGCTTGAGTTTAGCACCCTAATCGGTTATAGGTGGGAAGGACTGACTGTGATTTAGAACGCCGGCCCTTAATGATTAAAACTGATTATATACTACTCAAAACAAAATTAGGGGCACCCGAGTATTTTTGTTTCCATAAAAAAGCTCCTAATAACGAAAAACATCCTAGGATTAAGTATTTTTGTCTAATTGCATTAAATTTCATTTAATAAATTCAAAAAGAAATTGTTGATTAAGTAATTTAAAATTAAAAAAAAATAATTAAATATGATCACGACTGTAATCCCCGGGCTAGGTAGATATCTCCTCAGATCCTTAGTTACTTAGATCTTTGAGGACATCTAAAGAGGGTAGTCAGAGGCAAGTCCAAACATGACATTTGGTACATGCCCACATTTTGCACAATAGTTAGTATTCCGTACGTGACAGGTTGCAAGCCCATCGCCGCTTATAAGAATACTAACCTATGACACATACCTTCGAATTTTTGGTTCTAGGGTATGCCGGTTTCCTCACGATGTTTTCCTTCACCGTTTAAGAGCGCTGGCATTGCGCACATAAATTTTTCGAATGGAAAAACTCATTGGTGCACGACCAGGTTTAAACCTACGACCTTCGGATCGTGAGGCAGGGGTGCTACCACTACACCACCAGCGCGCTATAACTTAAATTTAAAATAACCAAAGCAAAAATTACCGACCAAAAAAAAAAACGGAAAATTAGTGGTCGCCCTTATTTTGTTTTTAGTAGTTTATTTAAATTCTTGATAGATACTGTCTTTTGCGAGTCGAGTTGCTGAGTAAAGTTGTGGGACTTCCTGGATGAGCGAATGAATGGCTTTTGAATGATGCAATTTTGATAAACTTCCACAGATAATGTTGTGTCCACCGATAGCCATAGATTAGGAAAAGAACTCGGGAAGGAATGACGGATTGATTAAGGTGCTAATAGCTATTATAAAAAAATAATATTAAGATTATATAGGTTTGTTCAATATTGCAGTCTGCATTCAGAGATTTTATAAATTAATGTTCGAAAGTGAGAAAAAGTCTTAGAGATTGGTGACAGACAACAAAATATCTTGAAACTCAGATTTTCTTCGATCTCTTAATGATATCCATGTCACTTTTCCGATCCGTATGTAGGTAAGTAGGTATGTGGCGACACGGCCCGTTCGTCCGTCCGTCGTCGCCGGATGCATTTCCTCTCCTTAAGAATAAAATTACCTTCTTGATAGCAAGAAACTGTTACGGGTGGTGCGTCTGATCATAAATAATGACCATCTATTTATTTTAATTTAAAAGTCTTTGAATTCAACAGTTGGTTGCTGATTTTGTTTGAGTGCCTACACTTCTATGCCACGGCTTTCAAAAGAAGATCAAAAAGGCGACATTCATGAAAATAATTGTGTCATAATAGCTGTTCGATTGGCCTCACAGTTCAGTTGGTAGTAGCTCTGCCTTCTGCGCTGTAGGTTGTGGGTTCGATCCTCACCCAAGATAAACATTTGTGTGATGAACGCAGATGTTTGTTCTGTGTCTGGGTATTATTATCTACAATTCTTATGTATATATTCTAAAAAAAGTATATAATTAATCTATCAGCTATCTGGTTCCTATAGTAGATGTTATTCTTAGTTTGTGGCTAGATGGCGTTTTGTGAATTGTTCAACAATATTTATTGTTTATTTATTTAGTACGTACCTATTCTTTTGCCCACATTCACTTATTCTTGCAAACTTTTTAAGGTATTCGTTCAGTGCGTTTTTCTTAAAGTTGTATATTTACGTTGTGTGTTATGGTACCAAATAAATTCTTTATCTATCTATCTTTTTACATAGATACGGTGTGATTCTCAAATGATTAGCCATAACTTATATTAGTTCGAATGGGTTGAGCTTTTTTTTAAAAAAGCAACTACTTTTACCCATGCCAAAACTTTAATGCGTTACAACGGGCGTTACATTAGATGGTTTGTCCAGCACTTGTGTTCTCCTACTCAATATCACTATTTGCCTTTCCAGGCCTCGGCGCCGCTCTGGTTCCAGCATAGTGGTGCTGGGTGCTGATGAGGAGAAGCCGCCGGATGACGAGAAAGACATGCTCACTATGCTCTCCATCACTACAGACTCCGGTAAGCATCTTGAGGACCTGTTTGACGTCTTTTAGACTAAAGCAAACACTAACCATGCAGAGCAGATTTTCCAACTTGTTTTTTTATACCTTTAATTAAACGAACAATTCTTTATATTATGTACTTATCTGTATGTATATGAAAAGAAAATATATATAGGTACAGAAAAGATGAAGAGTAATAGGTTTGCGTGGTATGGGCATATGTAATCTGAATCTCGGAAACGGCTCCACGATGTCAATCGATTATTTCGTGCGACCTCTTTAAACTCAATTTATTAAAAAACTCATTTGTCATCTAGGTACTCTTAGTTTACCTTCAAACTCCGTCACTAGGAATGGCCACTCTTACAAACTTTTTACTCTGAACAACTTAACAAGGGATATAAAGAGCGCATTCATTAATAAACAAAGAGTTCCCATAGGGTTGTCGGCAGGGTATAATTACACGTCACGACCCCTCTGGGTAATTAAATTACTGTACAATCTTTACCGGGTAATAACTTTGCTTTATTCTGTGCCCGGACCCGGTTATCAACCAATTATCCGGTGACTGACCTCTGGATTTAGGAAGTATTGCGCGAAAATTTGGTTTAATAGGCATATTAGGATGTGATTGGCGACGATGAGAAAGATTATTCTGTTGTCGCCGTACTAACCTTGCTTACCGACTGACTTTAGACGTTTTTGCTTATTAATAGTGTTATTGAACGAAATAAACGATGATGAAAATAAGCAGCTAGGATTCGAAATAAAGACCTTTTGTATCAAAAGTTGTAAAATGATTCCAAAAATTTTAAAAACAACACGATTCTGTGCTGAGTGTAATACCGATCATCTCTTGGTATAGCTCATAGAGTTTCAAGCTATAGAGCATAAAACGTTCGGTAGTACAAACCTATTGCTCAACTGCTCAACTAGTTCAGCAATCTAGTTGAGCAATGGGGAAGAAACGATAAGACAACATTGATTTCTAATGACTCCTCTCTCACTTTCCAGGTCCCCACCGCGAGATGGCGGTGGACGTGCCGGATAGCTTCATCGCGCGGAACAAGACCCCCCCTCGCTACCCGCCCCCCCGCCCCCCGCAGGTACGTCTCTCCAGAGACGACGAACCTCTGTTATCCTCCGGAGGATCAGGCACCAGTTTCGGTAGCAAGCATTCCACCGTGCTGCAGAGTATAGACATCTCCGGGCCAAGTTCTGATGGGTCTGGCAGCTTCAAGAATACCATCGAACTGTTGTCACTTCCACAAAGTGAGGGTTCCGCTACTAGCTACAGTAGCAAGAAGAGCAAAGGGTCGTCTGAAACAGCTAAATGTGGAGACTCCGATCTGTCTGAATCACTGAGCGATCACAAGATACAACTGCTGATCTCTAATGGAGAGGACTCCTTGATAGATTGCAGGGAAGTTGCATACTCCGCGAGGACCGACTCGGTCCTGATCAGAGAAGCGGTATACGCCTCTTATAAACTACCGCCAGGGTTCGATACTACTCCAGTACTCCTCGGAAGAGAGGTCGCGGTAGATGTGCCGGAAACCTTCGTTCAGATCGTGAAGACCACGCCGAAGTATCCAGGATCTGTGGACAGAAGTAGCGTTATGTTCCAGGTAACACGCACGCTCGCATGGTTCATTTGGTGTTGGGTTGTATGGGTTAACCGGTAACATTGGGTTCATTAGTTTAATGGTATGTGGTGATTTGATCATCACTTAGGTCTTTAAAAATATTAAGAATATTACGCGAATTTACCGATGGTTGTCATCTCTATTTCTTTTATATCCTCTCCACGAGTAGGACAAACATCTTGATACGTCCTGTAATCTTGTCTTGAAAAAATATGATCACGACTGTTATCCCTAGACTCGGTAGATATCTCCTCAGATCTCTAGTTAGAAACTTAAATTTTTGAGGATATCTAAAGAGAGTGGACAGAGGCACGTCCAATTATAATATTTGGCACATTCCGTACGTGACATGATAAGTAATATGTATTTACAGCCAAAATACAATTGTGCAAGATTAGCTCAGTTTGGGGTTAGAGCGGTATGTAATGCCAATAAATATTTATAACTTTATTTTTATAAGTGTCATACAGTTAAATTATAAAATCATTCAAATAAGCCTGAAAAATAAATCTAAAACTATCTTCTCCGTATATGTAGTTAACTTTCAGTTTGTATGGGCTGTCGGATAATTATCATCATTTTATCAATCACCCATCTTTTGAACTATCATTACTTGTTTTTTCATATATATTTTTAAACTTACGCGATCTGAACAGATTATTATCATTCATCCCGTGACCATGACAGTGTGTAAACCTGTCGAAACTTCGGGAAAAATAGGTAAATAAAACGCGATAAATACCCGTTTAATACTAATAATAGTTTCATCATCATCATGTTAGAGGAAAGGTTTATCTGTTAGGAACGAGCTAAGAGAGCTACAATTCTCTTATCACTAAATCAGTGTAACAAGCCATCTTATCAATGCCTTTACTTTAAAAATAGTTACCATATCTTTACGACCTGCTGATAAGATTTAATTATTCTGTGCTGGTAATCTTATTTACCTTCATACATAAATACCTGATGGTATGGAAACTTGTATGAGGGTATGAATCACTCCAGCAGCCCTCCAGCATTAGCACATTTTGAGGATTGCGAAGGTGTATATTTACATACAAAAAACGATAACGTTTAAATTAGTCCAATATTTATATTTTTTGGAAATGTTGTAGATACAACGAAAAACTAGACTTGTACGTTTTTATTTTAAAGAAATATTGCTTAACATAAAATTTATAAGCATATTATTAAACTCCTACAAACCTTTTCAGGTATTTAGACCTACCTTTTTTACATGATTGCGTAGCGAAAAAGGAGGGTAGTCTTTGGGGTGTATGTATGTATGTTTGTTTGTATTTATGCGAGTTTCTTTGGCTGTCGCTGTAGCCTAATATAAAAAAGTCAAGTTTTCAGTCGGGTTTTTTATTTTTTTTTGCATTATTACTAGATATCTTACCTTTATGACGTGACACACCATTATTTCCATTCCAGAGTCATAATGTCACAGATGATATTTTTATAATGACAACTGCTTCATAAAACGAACTTGTATAATGATTCTTGAACCGTACAAATAAACCTTCACTTCTCCAGTAGCGTTGGTTAAAAATTATAAAATAAATAAATAATGCTGGACAATCCACACAGCATCATCTAGCCCCAAAGTAAGCTACTCAAAGCTTGTGTTATGGGAACTAGATAACTGATATATTTAATACATTATGTACATAGATAGATATATTTTAATTTCATCATTCTCATATTCACCGCTTTTTGCACTTACTCCTAAAATGCTCTTCTGTCTACAGTACCTTCAAAATTGATCTATTTTATAATATTCATACTACGTGATATAACAATAACTGCGATCACGAAACGCGCTTATGTTGGGTTTCGTGATGCCATATATTTTAGATCCTATTCTGTATATAATGGCTGGCATTGAAAAGATAGATGGTCTGTGTGAAAGATGACATGGGTAAGAAAGGAGTGAGTACTGAGATGACGAATGATAGAGGGACATGGAAGAAGATCACATGTTGTGCCAACCACACATAGCGTGGGAAAAGGGCAAGAAGAAGAAGAAGATAATAAGCTGGCATTATTTCAAGTTTCAAAAAAAGACATACCTACAGACATCTTTTGAATAGGTATAACACGCGTGCATAGCCACGGGCAGAAGCTAGTAGGTACTTCATAAAAAAACATTTGACAATGCCTTTACTGATGAACAAAAAAGAAATATAATTTTGGCATTACATACAGTCATACATACATGTCAGTGACATCTGTCGAACCGGTATTAACAATTTATTGGTGAAATGAAAAAAACCTCAATAGAAAGCTAAGAAATACCTTATTTATCTTTATTTATACTAGGTACTTTCTTAAGTAATTATATAAAAGTTGATATAAAGTAAGTATATTAATGTAATAGCAATGTCAAGATAAAAATATTCTAAGTATTATTTTTCTATGGAAGGCCCTTCCCGTCATACTATTATTTCTTATGTACCTACCTACCTGTTCTTGTAAATGTATATAAGTAGGTAAGTTCTTACTACATATTGAATATTTTATTTATTTGTCTTTATTTTGTTTTTTGGAATATCTAATAACATTTTATTTCTTTCAGATTTCCTTACTCTAGATCTAATAGATTATTAAAATAATATGTTGTTTTGGATTAACACTAACCCTGTATTCATGAAAAGACAGAAATATAGCCTCTTTTGTAAGTTTAGCAATATGGAAACATTTTTTTTTTCAAAAGTAATTTCTGTTATTTTTTAAATTCCTAAAGCCGTTTCTTATGTGCATTTTACGCACATTAAAAAAAAAATATTTGAATAATGAAATGCTACCAGAGCTAAACTTACTTAGAGTAAAAAAGTGTTTTACTAAGTGGCCAAAGTCACAGGCATGTGTTATATTAATTAAAAACTAACATAGATTGTAGAATAATACAAGATGAAATTTATACTTACGAACTAATTGTATGATTAGATTGCATGAATGGAATGAAAATACATTTGTAATTACACGGCGAACTCCATCAATGAATAGAGGCTTTCTTTTCATTGATGGAGTTTTTTCTATCTCACAAAGTTCTGTTCTATGATATTTATGTTATTAATTTTCGATTAAATTTCAAGTACTTAAGTACGTACTTAATTCATTGGACTTCGTGAAATAGAATAAAATTCTAAGATTTTTTTTACCTATTTATCATAGGCACCTAGATATTTTGATTTAAGTACCTAGGGCTACCTAAGTATTGGTCAAATGAACAATTCATTAACGACTCACTGAACGATTTTCTTCGTCGCCACAAAGAAGAGTATTGGATATTTTTTGTCTAGTCGAGACCGAAAGCACTGGTGTACGAAATCCGGCTTTCAGACACTTTAATCCTTTTACAAACCTGGTTTAAAATAAATATTGACACTCAGATCTAGGCTACACAATAATTCTTTATGTATTTTTCCAGTACACTCTAAGCTTAGTGTCGGTAGGTCTACCATGAGTTTTCACAATCAACACTCGCTAGCGACTTGTTAAAAAAATGTATGAAAACTTGTACAGCGGCTCTAGCGGATAGTTGGGTACTAAAACGTCACGTAGTTAACTATCCTAGGTCACAGCGTACTACAGCGACTGTAGTTTGCGCTTCATTAATTGGCTTAGAATTTGGTACTATGAGTAACAATTTTGGCAGATGTCATAGTAACGTACTATTACTACTGTATAACGTCAGCCGATCTAAATGTGATAAACTCATGGTAGACGTACAGAATAAGCCAGAACTTGATCATCATACCCTTATCCTGGATGTCATGCAAAATGGAACCTTGCCCTCATCACGCTAAACTCCTCATTCCCGCAGCAGGTGAACGGCACCGTGAAAGCCGCGCCGGCAGTACCGCCCAGGGAGGCGCCCAGAGACGCGCCGCCCAGGCCGCCCGCCCACGATGTCACGAAAGACCAGATGGACTCCATCAAAAAGTACCAGGTGAGTTTAGATTAAAAAAAAAAAAAAAAATATGATCACGACTGTAATCCCCAGGCTCGGTAGATATCTCCTCAGATATCTACCGAGATCTTTAGTTACTTAGATCTTTGAGGATATCTAAAGAGGGTAGTCAGAGGCAAGTCCAAACAAGACATTTGGTACATGCCCACATTTTGCACAATAGTTAGTATTCCGTACGTGACAGGTTGCAAGCCCATCGCCGCTTATAAGAATACTAACCTATGACACATACCTTCGAATTTTTGGTTCTAGGGCATGTCGGTTTCCTCACGATGTTTTCCTTCACCCTTTAAGAGCACTGGCATTGCGCACATACATTTTTCGAGTGGAAAAACTCATTGGTGCACGACCAGGTTTGAACCCACGACCTTCGGTTCGTGAGGCAGGGGTGCTACCACTACACCACCAGCGCTCTTTTAGATTTTTTTATATGTATATAATGATGATAGGAACTGATAACCCGCTGTTTTTCCGCCCTCCGACAGCTAACTAACCAAATTGTAATGTAAGCGTTGAGTAGTATCTCGATTACACATTTTGTAAGAAGGACCATACAAAGCGCTAGGACCGAGACGAGTTTCTTCCCTTTTCTTCTCGTACTTGAGTTAGGTTGGAATTGGCACATAGATTCACCTAGCATGTGAGACGTTTCAGTGATCCTTGTGATTTTATTGAATATAATATAATATATAATAATAATAATATTATAAAGAGGAAAACTTTGATTGTTTGTTTGTTTGTTTGTTTGTTTGTTTGTTTGTTTGTTTGTTTGTTTGAAATGAATAGGCTCCGAAACTACTGAACCGATTTGAAAAATTCTTTCACCAATGTGTAGAATGAACTTTCAGGATGAACATAGGCTATATTTTATGTAGGTACTTCGCGGGCGACGCCGCGTGCAGAAGCTAGTATTGAATAAAGGCAGAAACATACTATTAACACGCTACGCGACCCGATGAAACGCGACGCGTGTCGACTCGAATCAAATTGTACTATTTTCTATGACTAGAATCATACTATGAACATCCGACGTCTCTCATTTGATTCGAGTCGACACGCGTCGCGTTTCATCGGGTCGCGTAGCGTGTTAATAGTATGTTTCCGCCTTAAATTATTTTGAATTTGAACAAATGAGAGGATCGATACTGGGTCCTTTTTTATTTCTAGTGTACGTTACTGATCTTCCATTTGTCGTATAAGATATTTGTGACATAATTTTATTTGCTGACGATACTTCATTAGTATTTAAAGTTGATAGAACCAATTCGAGTTGTGACTACGTAAATGAGTCACTATCATTGATTCTGAACTGGTTCACTGTAAATAATCTTCTGCTTAATGCTAACAAAACAAAATGTGTTAAATTCACTTTGCCCAACGTAGTGCATAGGCCAACTAATATTAAAATTAATGGGGAGGCAATGAATCCTGTTGATTCTACGGTTTTCCTTGGTATCAATATTGATGCCAAACTTCAATGGGGACCACAAATCGATAAACTTTCTGGTAGGCTTAGTTCCGCTGCATATGCAGTTCGTACGATACGGTGGCTTACGGATGAAGCTACAGCTAGATTAGTTTATTTTAGCTACTTCCATAGTGTTATGTCATCTATACTAATATTATAAAGAGGAAAACTTTGATTGTTTGTTTGTTTGTTTGAAATGAATAGGCTCCGAAACTACTGAACCGATTTGAAAAATTCTTTCACCAATGTGTAGAATGAACTTTCAGGATGAACATAGGCTAAATTTTATGCAGGTACTTCGCGGGCGACGCCGCGAGCGGAAGCTAGTATGGTATAATTCTCTGGGGAAAAGCAGCGGATATACAATCAGTATTCGTATTACAAAAAAGGGCAATTCGTGCCATTTACAAAATGAAACCGAGGGACTCTTTAAAAGAAAAATTTAAAGAAATTAATATTCTCACAGTAGCGGCTCAATATATATACGAAAATTTACTGTACGCTCATAAGAATAGAGATAGATTTCAGAAAAACTGCGATGTACATGGAATCAATACTAGGAACAAACATAAATTATTAATCCCTAAGTTTCGGTTACAAAAAGTAAACGGGTCATTTATGGGGAACATGATACGTTTCTATAATAAACTTCCTATAAATGCAACTAAACTTCCTGTTAGAAAATTCAAAGCCTTCATTAAAAATAATCTCTTAAAGAAAGCATATTATAATATAAATGAATATATTGATGATAGGAACTCATGGCCCGATGTCGCTCCGCCCTCCGACAGCTAACCAATTTGCATTGTGAACGCTGTCCTTTTGTTTTATGTACATTATTGTATTATTGTATTATGTTTTGTTTTGTCTTTTGTTTTTATATTATTATTATTAGATAATCTTGACTACATTTTTTATTGTAAGAAGGATCATACAAAAAAGCGCTAGGACCGAGACGAGTTTCTTGCCTGTTCTTCTCGTACTTGGGTTAGGTTGGAATTGGCACATAAATTCACCTAGCATGTAAGACGTTTCAAAGTGATCCTTGTGATTGTATTGAATAAATATTTTTTCAATTTCAATTTCAATTTCAGAGATGAGATGACAAAATTACAAGAGTGATATAGGTTATACAAAATGTCAAAAAAAACAATATGGCAGCTATTTTCAATTACGATCAGTCGGGTTCTTTAATTTTTGCAATATTATAGGTACTTACTAGTTGCGTAAACATAACAACAAGATTCTTTAGCATATTATAAAGAACCATCATGCCTAACCAGACCCCATTTTTCGTCATTTGTAGCGCATCTTGCGATGGTAAAACCATATTTATATGAAAATGTTGTAAAGGACTGCCCAATTTTTATTGGCTACCTTTAGAGATGAATATATGACCTTCAATTTGATACTATAGCTTCCTTACAGTTGTGATTCCTGGTTCTTTAAATGGTACCTAAAAACCATTGATTTTCGTAATTTCCCTTAACATGAAAACCGTTTGCATTTAAATGGCACTCAAAAACAGCAGGTCATAGCGAAAACTCAGAAGGGTTCATGTGGTCTTAATTTATGCGTGCAGTTATTGTTTTTGTATAAGTACCTTAATTAAATTGCGGCTCTACACGGGTCTACGGAAGGTCATTTCATTAAGATTTAATAGAAATATGAGGAAAATGGATGCCAATAAGATCATGTTCAACAATTAGGTACACGTTATTGTCATTGTGAAATAAAATGTAGAGTTATGTAACATTTTTGTGTTATGGAACATGGTGACATATTTGAAAAATAATACTTTCGCAGGATTTTTATCACCTTTTTCTAGGTAAATAAGTTTTTTTGATCTGTATATTTTGTTTTTTCTTACAAAGCGCCAGTCGCCATAAAGCAAAATAAAGATTTAATTCAATTCGATTCAAAATATTTCCAATATCCAATAAAATCACAGGGATAATTTTGAATCGTCTTACACACTAGGTCTAAAAAAGATTTTTTATAAAACCAGTTTCATAATAATTAATAAGGCATTCCCCACGGCACGCTCATCGAGCCATAAAGAATCTACAGCTTACATAAATACCTACGTACCTATATTCTTAGAAGGTGAATTATATTCTGAGAAAAATCATCAAAACTCGCTCGAGAGTGATAAAGAAACGAGAATTCTTACATAATTATACCGCTATTTATGTGTGAGAATTTTTCTATCGGTAATTCCGAAGATAGCTTGGATTAATATTTGCTAAGAAATGTCGCTTTAAACGTGACAAACCCGAAAGAGCACTGGTGGTGTAGTGGTAGCACCCCTGCTTCACAATCCGAAGGTCGTGGGTTCAAACTTGGTCGTGCTCCAATGAGTTTTCTATTCGAAAAAATTATGTGCGCAACGGTGAAGGAATACGGCATAACCTAGAACTAAAAATTTAAAGGTCATAGGTTAATATTCCTATAAGCGGCGATGGCCTTGCAACCTGTCACATACGGAATGCTAAACAAAATACTGTGTAAAATGTGGGCATGTGCCAAATGTCATGGACTACCCTCTTTAGATATCCTCAAAGATCTAAGTCACTAGAGATCTGAGAAGATATCTACCAAGCATTACAATCGTGATCATATTTGTTTTTTTTTGTTCATAAAACCCGAATAATATGTCGTGATGAACTGGAATACCTAATTTTAACCGTCTAAACAAGACTTTACGGTTCCGTCAATGCAATCTATACTAATATTATAAGGAGGAAAGTTTTTTATTTGTTTGTAACTAATATACTCAAAACTACTGGTTCGATTTCAAAAATTCTTTTACCATTAGAATGCTCCATTATCCCTGATTAGCATAGGCTATAATTAGTGTAGGTTCCTCGCGAGCAAAGCCGCGAACGGAAGCTAGTGCTGTATAAATGCGATATTGTGTAGTATGTAGTGCTTAATATCCTAAATATGCCATAGTTCACTGTTATTGTTATTATTCGCATAGGTAGCAGAACTGATAGTCCATTTTAATGAATACATTTGAATAATAAACTGTCCTTGGGACCATTATGTAGCTTATTAGAAATAACTGGACCAGTGAACGGAAAATACAGGTGGACTATTTATGAACAAATGAATTACTAGTTCAAAACTTACTTGTTTATAACATTAATTGTTCCAGCTGTATTTTCAAAAACATCTAGCACTATCGCGCTAAACTATTATCTAATGAGCTTAACAATATGCAGGCTCGCACTACCCACCCGCCCGCAAATAAAAAGCCATGCAAAATACTAGGGGTAACTAACTAACACAGATCTTTGGATGTTAATATTCTGACCCACGTTTTGTGTCTGTTCAAATATATGTTTTTAAAATTATTTGCATTTTCCCTTTTAAAATAAGTACCTTACTAGTAACTTTGTAATATTTTTTTTATTGCCCGTCCAACAGAAACATTTCTAGTTGGATTTGGACTATTAAAACTCCAACTCCGTTTGCTACCCCAGAAAGTTTCCGGAAATGATCTGGCAACCCTAACCTCTACCCATGCCAATAAAATACAAGTGACAGCCAAAAGTCCGTAGTTACCCAGCTATCCTCGCCGTGGCTACGCCCTGATTAACGTCCTACAAATGTTAATAGGTATTAGGTATGCTAATGACCTGGCAAGCCTCTACTTAAGATTCAATCAGGCAGGATCGATGGTATGGGTTTAGAGAAGGCTTATAAAGTTCGACTTTTAATTAGATTCCAATTTCCACATTTACTGGGTTGCCATCTTTTAAAATTCAAAAGCCATGTAAGCCTCATTGAAAAAGTGAAACTATTAACGCTAGAGTGGTCGCGTGGATTACATAATTATGTAATCCACACCAACTAAATTGTAAAATTTTCAAAAACGGCAAACGTAAATTACGCGCGTTTCCAGGTAGGTGCTTACTTTATGTTAATTCTCTCATAATTTCACATTAAAATTTATAAATGTTATCTTATTTTTATATGTAGGTTTTCGTCACGTCAATATTATCTGGAAAAATCTCTCAATTTTTTTTTCAATTGTAATAATAGGTATGCACGCATTCTGGGCGTCACGTGGCAAGCGCCGTATTAATAAAGACCAACGTGAAAAAAAATATTTAGTGGCTAAATTTTTTTTTTTAACTTTCTATGCACAAAAAGTAATTTAAACCACATTTCTGAATTACTATGTGAAAACTCAAGGTGAGAGGGGGGGGGGGGGCTTAGCAAATACTAGGGTGATCTGATCACTGAAGGGAAGAGGGCGTAAAAAAATTGTAAAAAAAAGGGTCACGTGATCATTTCCATTTTTTGAAGTTTTATATTCTATATCAATGTTCGAATGTTGCCCTGTTTGAGCTGATACAACACTAGCGGTTTTGAGATGGCAACATTGTTGTGCGGTTTTGAAATTTCTAAACGTCAAGTCATGAAACTAATTAAAAGTCGAAGCCTGCTAACATAGGTACTACTTGAGGCAACTCTAGGTTTAGCTCGTGAATTGCGCTGATACTCTTATGGTAGGTACCTTACTCTAGACTAGCTTTCCTCTGTACCCCTAGTATGAGTTCCGAAAACATCTAATCGGCAGTTCCAGCAATGATTTTCAAACCAAGCTTTCACGATATCGACCTTATTAGTTTACCGATCCTTTTTTTTTTTCCTGGGGGGGAAATGCATTACGCGTACCACCCGGGCGCAGGGGGCACCCGAGTAGTTATGTGGGACTCCCGTATAGGCTAATGAGATCCACGGTATACCCACTAAAACCCCCCCGTCTTCCGCCTCGCCGCCTAGTGACGGGGCCACGGGAACGCTCTCGCACACATCCGCGACCACGCGCCGGCTAGTTTACCGATCCAGTGTAGGTATTATTAATTTATTACCTACACAATTCTTGCTGTATGTTTATGTTTAAACACAGCTTTGTAAACATCGCACAAAACAATAACATCTTTGCTTTCCTACCTAAAATATGACAATTTCGGTACTTACCTATCTACCTAGCTGTGGATAAGCAATAAAAAAACCCTGTAGTTACAATAAAAAACCTTATTACATAAGGTATAGAGATGTATTTCTCTTGTAGAATGCTCGTATAATAGCGCCAATAAACCAGTAACGTGTTTGGACCGCAACAACAGGTTACTTTCTTGCTTTTGAAATAAGAATTCGATTTGTTCGGAACTACGAAAGTGCTGATACGGCACATTGTCAATTAGCTCGTCCATAAGTTGTAAGTGTCGAATAAAAATAAACGCTGAGCGCGTGAAAACTTTTTCAGTTAAGTTAATAAAACTGCTAGGGTTGTCAAACACGGTAATAACAATGTTGCCCTTAATTATTTAGCGAATATGTAACAAAGTCAAAGATACAATATTAGTTTTAACCAGCTGCGGAGAAAGAGGGTAAATTATATGTTTGAGATTTATAGTGTAGATATTAAATCATACTTTAAGAATAGTCTTTTGGTTGATGATAAAGCTTATATAACTGGGTAGATTTTGGACATAGCGATTTCGTTAGATTTGTCTAGCTAGATCACAAGAGTGACGCTATATACAAACTTTATTAGATTTAGATTAGATTTTTTTATATAGACGGCACTTTTAAGAAGCCATTTTCAATTACTCTCAGCGATCCCTTTGGTATCACAAAGATACTTAAGACAACGCGCGATTTCTCCCGCATAAGTAATTTTGTATCAAAATTCTCTGTCTAATTGTAATGTTGTGTATGTCCTAACCCGGTAATGCACTGATTAATGGATTTTCTTTTCAAAAAATGTTAGACAAATAGTTACTCTCAAACGGAGAAAGAACACATCGTGAGGAAACTGGTATGTCATAGAACCTAAAGAGCTCAAAGTCAATTTTCAAGTTCTCGAAATTAATCTATTTGAGGCACACTTTCACCACACTAGTTCGTAAGAACTGATGACACGGCTAGTGGTCGTTACGTAGGTAATAAAAGTTTAAAACAATAATCGAACTTACCTACTTACCTAAGTGGATATTTAGAGGACCTTGCCAATCAATCATCGCTGCCGAATGAATAATAAATCGCCTAACGCCAATTAATCATAATGGAGTCATCGTTAACAAAGGTTGACTTAATGGGGTCATTGCTGTTAGTATTATGAACAGATTTCCTTTTACCAGCAAATTATTCTATTTCAAACAATTAAGGCAATTTAAAAGGTGTGAGCGAACAAAGAAAATACAAAAAGAACAATGACGGAACTTGTTTAACTCTGCAGGCTGGTGAGGTAGTGCTTTATTATTTATTTGCAAGTACACAAACCCAATGTAAATAATAAAGCGTAAAATGCCACCTTCACTTGAGCTCACTTGGAGACTCTATATTGTGGTTCTCGTAGTAGGGCCAGTCGTCAAACGGCCGGCACTATGGCAGTGTGCCGCGTAGCCTCGCCACGGTTTGACGTTCGCGCGCGTACAAAAGTAACGTGACAACCCTGTGTTCTAAATTTGAAATTAACATGACGTAACGTGAGTTTGTCCAAAAAGTTTTGTGTTTGCGTTGCAAATGGCTATTGGATAGTGCAAGTGTTGTTTGCTACGTTGGCTGTGGATAGTTTTAAAGTAGGTAGGTGATTGTTTGCCAACAAATTCGTTTACATTTCTGTTTGTACCTACGGCTGGACTGTTATTTTGTTTTATTTCTCTACTATGTTAGAGTTGGAAACTCTTATGTTAACATTAATCAGTTATTTGGTTCAGTACAAGCTTTGCGTTGTGTGAAATGTCCAACAATATTTTATTTTAGGTTCGTAGTTTTGTTTTATTCAGATCTATTGTAACTTTCGCGTATTCGCGTGGTTTTTTATTTTTAAACAAAAGCTACTTTTACATTCTCCCCATATGGGTTGGAAATCGGGAATTCCTTATTTAAAGTGCACTTTTGGACCTCAAAAGGAAGTCTATTCTATTTGACTCTATTATTTTCTATTCTATTCTACATTTATTATACATCTGTCTATGATATTCTATATCTATCTGTCTCTTTTGAGAACTTGAGATCTGAAAGCTAGATGTCTGTCTATTTGCAATGCCTGATCTTTTTTAGGTGTTGTATTGAAGCAAATGTTATTGTCGAAATGTACAAACCTTGTCGGCGACCATTGTTATGAAAATTAGTCATCGCTGTCATACGGACAGTGGACATATTATTGGTTCTAACTTAGAATTTAAAAAAATAATAATTATAATATTATTATTTTACGGCAAATAAGTCATAACTTTTGTCATTCTTACTGAAAATACGACAGATTACTTTTTTTTTTCTTATTGTGCCTTATTTCTGACCTCACAACTCAGTTGGTAGTAGCTCTGCCTTCTGCGCTGTAGGTTGTGGGTTCGATCCCCACCCAGGGCTAGCATTTGTGTGATGAACACAGCTGTTTCTTCTGAGTTTAGGTGTTATTATGTATTTAATAAAAATAAGTATCTAATAAATCTATCAACTGTTTGGTTCCCATAGTACAAGCTTTGCTTAGTTTGGGGCTAGATGGCGTTGTGTGAAAAGTCAACCAATATTTATTTATTTCATCCCAAAATATATTCTTCTTCTAAACTCAACTACTACTTGCCTACCTACTACTTTTTTGTTATTATACCAACTATATTATAATATTACTAGCTTCCGCCCACGGCTTCGCACGCGTGGTAGGTACTTTGAAAAACAAAAACAAATCTATCCTGCGAGAACCGTACATTTTTCCGGAATAAAAAGTAGCCTAATTAATTTATATCTGTGACTTATTTATTTCATTCAGATCCGTTCAGCCGTTTCAGCGTAAATGAGTAAAAATCATACATCCATACATTCTTACAAACTTTCTCGCGTTTATAATATTAGTAGGATTAGAATGATTACTATTTTTGTAACAAAGCGCTAGGACCGAGACATATCTCAGACTTGAGTTAGGCTGCAATTGGCACTAGCGTTGTAAGACGTTTCAAAGCGATCCTTGTGATTTCGGTGGTGTCGACTGCCTTTCCGTGCACTACATAATTTGGTACCATAATAGACGTAAGTACATAAGTTCTACATTTACGCCGTCTGCCAACTCTTGACCTCCGGGATGTGCTAATAAGTCTGACTCTCCAATTAAGCCTCTTGCAAACTCAACCACTTAACCGCTAAACTGGCGGCACTTGGACAAGTAGCTTACTCAGTTCCACGCATTTGCAGCTCACAGATATGATTTGAATTCCATTCCGGTATAAATCGAGAGACCGGCCCATAAATAAACATGGTGTATATTTGTTTTGAATTATTCAATGTTTCGACCTTATTTAGGCTGTAAATAACCCTTTTCAATGCGTTTCCTGCGGTCGAAAATACGAGGCCACGGAGACAAAGGTTATTAGGTTGAATTTATAACTAATGATACGGAATAAATACTAAAAAATCGGCCAACTGCGTGTCGGACTCGCGCACAAAGGGTTCCGTACTATTTATCTATGAAAACGGCAAAAAACATTTTTGGATGGTAACCCCCTTAAATATTTGCATATAATGTTGTTATAACAGGAACAGAAAATACTGAGAAAATTTCAACTGTCTTACTATCACGGTTCATGAGATACAGCCTGGTGACAGACGGACACACAGACAGACAGACGGACGGACAGCGGAGTCTTAGTATAGGGTCCCGTTTTACCCTTTGCGTACGGAACCCTAAAAAGATCCAGTAGATACGTCCAACAAACGTCGAAATGGCTTTTAGAGATGTTGATTTTATTAATTTGTTCGTTTGTTCTGTGAGTAATGTGCCTAAATATAATCGATTAATATTTATATAAATGGATTTTAATCCTATTAGGAATTAATCCAAATTGTTCCTAAAATGCCGACTTACCGGCAGAGGCCGACTTAACAATTGCGATTTAAATGTTATTGCATTCCAACAGACTGAGAGAGACCAAAATAAAATATTGTAAGAGTAATAGATTGCATGAAAAATGTGATTAATTAAAAGGATTGAATAACAATGAGCTGAATTCCATGTTAAAATTGTTTGTGATTCTTAAAGTTCCATCAATGTTACAGTATTTGAATTTAGATTGTAGGAATTTGCAAGGTGTGGGTAGAAATAAGAGTAATAAATAAAATGGGTTGAATGAAGATAAGTATTATCAATTGTGAAATGAATTTATGGGTACAAAAAGAACTAAATTTATGAAGAGAGATAGTAAAATTAAGTTAAATAAAATAGGTAAAGTATTTGAATATAGTATAGACTTGTAATCCACAGGCTCGGTAGATAGCTCCTCAGATCTTTAGTTACTTGGATCTAAAGAAGGTAGTCAAAAGATGATATTTGGCACAGGCCCAGATTTTGCACAGTAGTTAGTATTAGAAGCTTATTAAATCTATATGATTGTAGTTAATATACGAAACTACTATGTAATTGTTACAATTATGCATAATTAGGTAAGGCATAAAAATAATAAAGGCAATCTGAGGCAAGTCTTGCACATAAACTTTCCGGAAATGGCGTCGAACTTGTTACGTACTTTACATTCTTTCATCTTTCTAGTTCATTACGTAAGTTGAATATTATTATATTTTTACCAATAATTAATTTTTATCCCAAAAATACATAGACAAAACGTAAGAGCGTCAGAGTCCCAATTCAACCCTTTACCACACTGGTACGCAAAAATTAAATCCATAAGAAAAAGACGAACAACGAAATATTTAAATTTATCAATATTAATTACTAAGACGCTCATTAAGGCAAAATTGAAACTGTATCACTGACTATAATTTACAAACTACCTTAAACACAAAATATAATTTAAATAGTCTAAAGATATTACTAAAACCAACTGAAAATCTCTCATCCCCTCGACCGCGTGACGTCATACGACTTTCGCACGGGTAATATTAGAAACTAGTGGAACTTTGCAAATTCGTTCATATTGTTTATTTCAGCCCAACTTCAACCCCCGCACCACTCAGAGGTTGAAATTCGGGAATTCTTGTTTAGCGCAGCTTAGGTACAAAAACAAATCTATACATATAAGTATGAAGTGCTGTTCGTTAGTCTCGCTAAAACTCGAGAACGGCTAAACGGATTTATCTTATCTTGGTCTTGAAATGTTCGTGGAGGTCTAGGGAAGGTTTAAAAGGTAAGAAAAATACGAATAACTGCCGGGAAAACCCTAAAAATAGCCCTTTTCTATTTCCCATACAAACGTTTTCTAAATAAAATGTAGAGTCAATTTGAACTTTATTACTATTTAATAAAGTTCATATTAAATTATAATCACTCACTGTTGTCTAAGCAATGTAGAAGGCGGTACGAAGTTTGCCGGGACAGCTAGTATACTTATAATTTAGTTTAAGCCACCTAGACTATTAAGAACGAATCGATTGATTCATCAAAATCGGATGAGTATAGCTTAGGCATTACAGTGAAATATATGATAATGATAGAATATGTTTATTTGACAGACACAAACAACACAGACTAGAATTAACACAAGTTGTTGATATAAAACTAACATAAATACAATAAGAAAATAAACATACACGTAGGTAAATACAAACATGCAGACTGCTGAAAGCATAACCATTTTAGTTTTGAAGTAGTCGGGTAATGAATAACTTAATAACGCCTCAGCTGAGAAAAATATAGTGTACAACATTTCAGAAAGTGTAATAAAAGAGTCTTTATAGAATATAATTGATAGATATCGAACTTTCAAACAATAGGAACAGACAGGCCTTTATAGCTCTGGCTGGACAAATACAAATAATTATTTTCTTTTCTCTACATTTTTCTTTTTGAAATTGCTCATTTATCAGCTGAAATGCCTTATTGACATTATAGATGCGAAAGTTTGTTTTGTGAAATGTAAAAAAGCAGAATAATGTTTTAAGTTACTTTTTATTTCGAAAAAAGAGATGAAAAAAGGGGTATAAATGGAAATTAAAAAAAAACTTTGAAACGGCAGGGCGTAGCTAGTCTATAACGTTTTAAGGATTTAGAAATTTGTAAAAATATATGATTTTTCCTCGTATCTTACACGACTTGTATTATAAATATTAGAAAATTCTTTCTTTGGGCTCCTATATTTGTCATCTCTCCAGAATAAAAAGGTTTACTTATTTTATTTTACCTTGAAATTAAATAAGACTGACTCCAGGTAAAAATATTCAAAGGATTGTCTCCCGGGACATTCTAGTTTCTTTTAGAAAAAGTTATATGATCAGCAAAGCGAATACTTATTTAGGCTCGTTTCTATCGGGAATTATCTTTGGACTTTTAGCAAATTTCACTACTTTTACAAATGTTGGTATCTAGTTTTTTAGTGAAAACATACTACGCGTCACAGATTTGCATTTTAATTGAAATTTTTAGCATAGTTTCCTAGCCCCACGTTGGGCGCCAGTTCATCGAGAAATGTTAAATTATAAATTTTACGTAAATATGAAAACATTACGGCCTTTGTCAGTTTCGTAAACTATAAAAAGTTAATACTACATAGCAACCACAAAAATATTCATATCCCACTAATTAGAAGCGAACTACGGTTGTAAAACTCGTAGGTAAGGGATCTTTTATTTTGCAAATTTTCAAGGCGTACCCTTATCCTTAACTCTCGTAAAGGCTTTGAATGAAAAGTAACGAGTTCGCTGGGTTTACCAGAAAATATGTAACATCTACCTTTCATAAATAAATTGAATGGTTTCAGGCCTTTACTTTCAGCAGTGTCATGATAATATCGTCTTTAGAAAAAAATTGCTAAGGTGTAAAAATAATCCTACTAAATATTATAAATGCGAAAGTTTGTAAGGATGGATGTATGGATGTTTCTTACTCAATGATGATGAAACTGATTTTGTGAATATTCTAATCGTGGTACTAATTCTTTCAAATATCGTTGTGAATGCATATTCAATTTGTGAATAAGGTGTACCAAAAGTAATATTTATATTGATTAAGTATGGTTTGCAAAAACAAAATAAACAGTATCACGACTGTAATCTATATATTTGGTAGAAATCTCCTCGGATAGGAAGAATGGAACGTAGTGTGAGGCACGTTCAAACAAGGTTCAAACATTATTTGGCACATTCCCACGTTTTGCATTGTATACTTAGAGTTTCGTACGTGACAGATCGTGTACAACGACGGTTCAGTTTATTATTTCAATTTTACATCGCAATCGGATTTAAAAAAAAAATCAGATAAATCATGGAAAAAAAGTCAACAATAAAAATGTACCTAGATAAATTCAACAAATGTGCAGTCAACGAGCAAATTAAATGTCAAGTACAGCGTTTCGGCATCGTTTGAGGTAAAACTGGGCTATCTCTAGGTGAAGCTGTGGGCCCATTTTTGTTATTACAGTTTTGTGCTTGTAAAAGCCTTTGAAATTCACCGAATACTGCTACCACTTACTTAAGTTTAACTAGAAACGTGATATCTGAGCTGTCGCCGTTTAATGAATACAATTACTCTAAGGTGATGTGCTTGCAACCTGTCACGTATGGAATACTAACTAGTATGTAAAGTGTGGGCATGTTTCAAATATAATGTTAAGAGGTGCTTTTGACTACCCTATTTTAGATAGCCTCAAAGATCTAAGGAATCAGAGATACGATGAACTATATACCAAAACTCGTGATAATGATGTATTTTTTTATACTTACTGTATATTGAAATGAAGAGCTATCCAATTTCATTGATAGCATAATTCGCGATGGTATGTAGGTACTTAGACACGTTCACCATAAAGCATAAAACTCCAAAATGTAGAGGCTGAGTTTAATAAACCGATGTTATGTAACTGATGTCCTCATTTCTCGGACAGAAATATCCGTAGCCCCAACTTGTCGTGAGTCGTGAGTGAATCTACTGAACGATGTAGCGGAAAGAAAAAATAATATAGCTAAAAGATCCTGCAATATTCAAGAACTCGTGTATGATGCGGTTATAGTTGGGTTATAGTCAAAGTCTCCTTTCGTGCACTTGCCTTGACACATGTTTTCGAATTTTTAGGTTCTACCCGTCAGTCATCATGCAGTTGATGATAAAAATGATCTATTTTTTGTCACTAAAGTTTTGGAGAATGGCTCATGTGTTTAATTGATCAGAAAAGGCAGGTTTAATAGGTAGGTAAAAAGCATAACTAACTTAATAGCATAATTGTTTCTTTAGAACCAGAGACACGATAGGAAGATAAAGCATAATCTATACTAATATTATAAAGAAGAAAGATTTGATTGTTTTTTGTTTGTTTGCATTGAATAGGCTCCGAAACTACTGGACCGATTTGAAAAAGTCTTTCACTAATGTGTAGAATGAACTTTCAGGATGAACATAGGCTATATCTTATGTAGGTTCTTCGCGGGCGACGCCGCGAGTGGAAGCTAGTTATTAATAAAGATGTGATTGATAAGGTTATAGATAGCAAATATGTAGGTAATACGATATTTTAACAAGACATTTTTCTTCACGCAGACTTATTTCTTGAAAGTGAAGAAGTTTTAGGTGTGAATTTACCACTCCGCTCGCTCGCATGATTCGCACCACACATCAATACATACAAGGATCTATGTTGGCATAAAGCCTTGTATGGCTCTTTATACGATGCTGCATCATATCTTACTGTCTAAAGTTATACTGGACTGGTGGAAACCCTGCCTCTTAAGCCCGATAATATTTCAATTCGATTCCCTGTCCAAAATAGCTTTATAAATCGAGCAGAAACAGAAAGGTACTGCGTTACATATACTCAACAAAAGCAGCGAAGCTAGTAATATTTGGTAAATTATAAATTCACACTCGAATTGAAAATAATCGTAGAACTCATTTGATACTAGAATTGCGGGTAAATATACAAGACACAATACCATGCGATGCGAAACTCACATTTTCTAAAACACAAGAAATTTGTACGACAATAAACTGGAATCGTAGTGAAATGCAAAGCGCTCAAGAAACAGAAATGCAGCGGATTTCAACTGTATAAATGTCACAGTATGCGCATGTATTCTCTAAAGCAGTACCTAAGAGTTTTCTTTTAGCCTAACCTAAGCAGACATTATTGAATCTCGAATCAAACTTAAAATTCGACACTTATCATTAGTTACAATTCAGTATCTATTTATATCGGTACATTATCAGTCAAATATAAAAAGTTTATAATTTTACATCACAGAATAGGACAAAGAACTCTAAAACCATCTTGGTCTGAAATATCCCCAATAAATTCTATTTGTTTATGTGTTTAATCAATTTCACAAACAGAAGCATCTGGCCTAAACTAATTAATATCCCGCGAAAGTTGCTTTGCCTAAATCCATCTATTATTCTGCAGTTCTGAAACAGAGCATTGCACACAAGTAACAGAGAATATACGGGGGTTGTGGAAGGGGGTTGACGTCATCAGGTCCAGAACCCGTTACCGCCAGGGGACTAATTTTAATTCAGCTCCGAGTCCTGTTTTTATTGGGAACGTAAAGAATGGGAATCCCTCTGTGTTTTTATGTTTATTTGCTGGTCATATAGAAAGTGGAAGGTACATGTTAATTTATTGTCAGTAAGTGGAAGTATAATTCTATGCCCTCCCTAGACATAAAAGGCGATACTGTATTATACGTTATCAAGATCTAGATTATTATCTTTATTTTCGAGATGCATCAAACAAATCCTTAGAAAAGCTTGCGATTTAGCTAGGGATTTGTAAGCAGCTCTGTCATTTAAAGGTCGTATTAAAAATCACTACTACCTATAAGTAAATACTCGTACATTTCATGTATTTTATAGTAACAAACAGTACGCCAATGTATCAAAACAGTGTCTGAAAGTTGTTTGTGTTATCTCTCGTAGCCTTTGATTGTTCCTTCAGAAATTCTGTACTCTATTCTGGTCTATAAATAGTACGTCATACAGAAGTTCACAAAGCAGTCTTTTACAAAAGGTGTAGGTTCTATTCAGAACGAGAATGCCTCGTTTTATATGAAATTCCTATTTTTATCGCAATTTCTATTGGAGATAAGGCATTGTGGACTTTGTGGAGCATTCAGAGTAGGTCGGGGAGAGCGAACCGGTTGTCTCTGCACGCCCTGCACTTACATGCACTTGCTTTTGTACGCTTGAAAAATATGACCCGTTTATCGCTTTATTAACAAAAATGTTAAATTGTACAGATTTGATTAAAACATACTTGGGACGAATCAGCTCCAACTCTGCTAGGTGTTCCTAACAATGTTAACAAGGATCATAATACAAAAAAAGCGCTAGGGCCCTGCGAGTTTCTTGTCAGTTCTTCTCGGACTGGGGATAGGACTGGAATTGGCACCTAGACTCACCTAGTATGTAAGACGATTCAAAATGATCCCTGTGATATTGCTGAATTAAAAAATGTTTGACTATTGACTATTGACTATACAAGTTTCCTGACGTGTTATCTGTCTATCAAATTGAGGAAAAAAAAAGTTTAATTAACCAATCAGAGGATCAATAGAGGCAATAGTTGCCCGTTAGGCTAGGTACGTATGTGAGTTTCTATCTAGCGAACCAAGATATTTCAATTCAATTATAGCCCGTTTTATTCACTTGGATACTGGGTTTAATGATTATCGATCCATTTCTAATTTAAATGCTCGATCGTCGTTCTCATTCTCACATAGCTCGTCGTCAGATTAGATTATAGTTCATTGGTAACGTCAAGGCTATAAAATCAGTAAGCTGCATATTAAATACAAAACATTGAACTGTGAAATTTTACGTTTCAATCAGAGCTTGCCCATTATTTTCCATTATATAATTAAATTTTGCATTCTCTCATGTCCAATTGCGTTTCCGAACAGCTCCGATATTTTCCGATGAATGTCTGCTCTGTCCAGTATATAATATAGTCAGTAGATATTGCGGTTATGTCCGCGTAAATCGACAGTAACTGGTTACTATGCTAATTTCTCTGATTCATATTAATATGGTAGGTATCAGTAGTTTGAAATAGATACAGGTACTTCTCTAGTCTAATTAGACTATGAAAAAAAGAGTGCATTAGCTCGCAAACTCGTAATGATTGCCAACTGTTACAAAAGCAGCTTTTTGTTCATTAAAATAATATTATTGACAAACATTGATGCAGTTTTACAAGGAAAAATTTAAGTAAAATCGTTTACTCATTATATAAATCCATAAATAAACCGAATGAGCTTAGTTATGGTATGTACCTAGTAACCTACGTTATTTCAATATTCGTGATCAGCTTTAATACACCCAACAACGTGATTTCATTATAAATCTACTCTTTTCTACGAAACACAATGTTCAAGATCAATTACTTTACTTAATAAATTATACTACTAAGCAGATTGAGTTTTTTAGTAACTATGAAGTATTTGGTATGCAATGTTCGTATATTTGTCCTTCAATTGGTGCCATACAAAATCGTAAACACCTATTTATTAAAGGACAAAGTAACGATAGTCTGACTCATCGGTATTATAATTAAAACGTGATATGGGTACGAACAGTGTTGCAAAATAAACTGAATGATAGCCATTGTTCTGCCAATTTTAATTTGGAAATAATTGTGTCATCAATCTGATAGTTATTTTATGTTTGGAGCTGATGAAGTTCTGTAATTAATGGGCATACCAGTTTTATGTTTCTAGAGTCTAGAGTCTAGATATTTTTTTAAAATATGATGACTTTAAAAAAAACATTATCACGACTGTAATCCCCAGGCTTAGTAGCTATCACCTCAGATCTCTAGTTACTTAGATATT
Organism: Cosmorhoe ocellata; assembly: GCA_963675405.1. Lineage (NCBI taxonomy): Eukaryota > Metazoa > Arthropoda > Insecta > Lepidoptera > Geometridae > Cosmorhoe > Cosmorhoe ocellata. Next base: position 9,617,261 of record OY776258.1, on the reverse strand, counting down.
TGAGTATACCTAAAGAGGGTAGTGAGAAGCACGTCCGAACATGATATATGGCACATGCCCACTTAGTATTCCGTACGTCACAAGTCGCAAGCCCATCGTCACTTCATCATTTTCATGTTTCGGAAATCTTTCATGGTTTCTAAACTTTAATGGTTGTTTAACTTTTTCTATCAGAGGGGAAGAGGAAAAGAGAAAGAAAGAACTGTTTCTAGCTTTACATAGATTAAGTCGTCTTTGTGTGAATATTCACAAACTATAAAACAATTGAAAACCTAGGTTATGTAGCACTCTGCATATTCAGAGTGGCTGCATGTATTCATTCACTATAAACTTGATGAATGAACAATAGGTACTATTATAATAACTTTCCATGCAAAAGTTTACCATTCATTGACCACCTATATCCACATTCAAAAGGCAGGAAGTAGGAAGTACGTGACAGTACTAACTATTGGTCACTCTGTGGTGACGATGTATTGTCTCCATGGCTACTGACTGCACACAGCTCACCCTCAAACAGCCTTCCCTTTCTCGCTTGCCGATGTAATAGGCGGTAAAGGAAGATAGTTGATTGTTTGTGCTTTTCGGGAAACGCATTAGTTAGGGCATTGAGTTGCTTAATTGCCTATAGCATTTTGATTTAACCACGTGTTTCCTTTGGATGAAGTCGAAGCTATGGAGATGGTATGAATGCGCCAGCTCCCTTTATGTAAACAGAAAATGTTGCAAGCACTGCAACAGTTTACATTTGTAAGAACTGGGAACTTACCATAACCTCTTAGTTTCAGAATTGTTTCAAGCATAAAGTAACATTCCTTCGATATAATTTTGGTAGGTCATGGTACGAAATATGAAAGTTACACTTTGATATTTCCTGAAGAGTTTGTGGTAAGGCTACTGACTGACATACGAAACAGATGGAATGTTAGGTATCATAATTGCTGCGTTTTTCACCAGTTCTTAGACTAAAGTAACTTATTTTTCAAAATGTCTCTACACATTAATTGATGATTAGAGAACTGTCTTTTAGTAGTGGGAATAAACACTTAATAAACAAGGGACGAATGATACCGATCCCCAAGGACTAGAGTGCTGGCTTGTGCGCAGTAGGTGTTTCTGTAATTACTTGTGTAGGCTCTTTGGTGAGATTAATTAGATAGGATTAATGACATCGGTACGGCAGTAAATCTCACTTGAAGCGTGTGAATTGATGTTGAGGTTTGAACTCAATGGCCATATCCTTATGGCATGTTTTTGCAGTTCATGTATCTACAGTATCGAACTTAGATTCTGTTCTCATTGTGTCGTTCTGCTTTGTATACTAATCTTCTTTATAATTCCTTTTATCTTAGTGAAAGTTTTGAAGTTCAAATGATCCTTGAATTGAAAATGATTGATGATTCATGTCAGGACAGTTCATGTTTTTAAATACCAGATTTATGGTTCGAAACTCTGGTTCTTGTATAATATTATTAAAAACCTCTCGTGATTTATGGTTTTCTGAGCTAGCTACTATTTTACTCCTAAAAATCTATTTTTCAAGGCTTCTAAATTTTGAACAAGCTACCTAACTGAACTCTCAATCGTTAAAAATTATATAGGGTAGTAGATAGGTGCTTGGTTTAACGATATTTACGACTGTGAAGGCTTGATTTCTCAAAAAAGCAACGTCTGCATTTCAGTCTTAGTCTTTCCACCTCTATTTCGATTCCCATTTTTATAACTTGGGGGTTTTTCCAGAATAAAAAGTAGCATAATCCAAGATATACCCTGGAATGATCTGGATTAACACTCATTTGAATTTATGAAATCCGCTCAGCTTGATGAAATTGTAGGCTCTTACAGGATGCTCTGTCAACTGTCTCTCTTACACAGATCCTGAGATGTTGTATCACCAAACGTTTGTATCCTACTAATATTATAAACGTGAAAGTTTGTAGGAATGTATGGATGTGTGGATAAATGATGTATGGATGTCTGGATGTATGTTTGTTACTCTTTCACGCTGAAACAGCTGAACGGATCTGGATGAAATTTGGCACAGATATAGATTATAGTCTGGAATAGCACATAGGCTACTTTTTATTCCGGAAAAGTGTACGGTTCCCGAGGGATAGATTTGTTTTGGTTTGACAAACCAGGTACCGCGCGGGCGAAGCTGTGGGCGGAAGTTAGTTTATAATACTAATTAGTAGGATGAGATTGACTTATTGTAGTGACAAATAAGCCTGCCGTAAGCCGCTGTCACGGCTCAAATATTCATAGAGTCAACACCGATTGCTCCTATAACGTATTGTTTTAAGATAAACGTCATCGCTATTATGGCCGCTATATACCGGTCGTGGGTTTTTGTACAATCAGGGTGGTACTACCCCATCCCCGGGGTAACCTACACGAGAAGATAGTTAGGTCATCCCCTTCATAAAGTATTAGGGTATATTTTTTACGTTTGGTTTTCCTCTGAGAAAAAAAGAGCGCTGGTGGTGTAGTGGTAGCACCCCTTCCTCACGATCCGAAGTTCAAGCCGACTGACAGATTCGTAATCAACAAACATCAGGTGAACCAGACGACCTCAGTGGCGCAGCGGGCGAGAGTCCGCCTGCGACGCTAGAGGTTGCGGGTTCGATTCCCGCCTCGGAACAAATTTGTATTTGATCTGCAGAAATTTGTTCGTTGGTCTGGGTGTTTTCTATGTACAATAAAAATATATCTATCTATGTATATGTTATCTAGTACCCATAATACAAGCTTTGAGTAACTTACTTTGGGGCTAGATGATGCTGTGTGTGGACTGTCCAGCATTATTTATTTATTTACAAAAGGAGTTCCAGAAATTCAAAGCTGTGTATATAATTACGCGTGTAAAGTCGCGCGACTTCACTAATTAAATAGTAAAAAGTTGTCGGTCAACTGTCCCATTTATATGTCAATGTGCAAACGAATGTGGAATGTAATCCACAGTCAAGGGGGTTAGTCTAGACAAGATACATTTTCTGTTAGCGCTTACGCCAACGAGCGGTGGGATTAAATTTATCCTATACTTCATGCTTTACTCAGTTTGGAACTAGATGGCGTTGTGTAAAATGTTCACCAACATTTATTTATTTATTCCTATAATATCTTCTTATCGGATTCTTTCTTGCACTTGAAAATGTCTTTGAAATTTTGAGTTTCTTCTATCTCGATGTTTTCCTTTACCAATTGATAGTACCTACACCACCTGCTGCACCAGTGCTCAAAGAGTACCTATGGTAATGACATTTTGAGTTACCTCACAAGCGAATCTCAGTCATCACACAAGCGAATGTCATGTCAATGTTATTCCATACAATTTTATCTTTCCGCTGGCGTAAATGCCAACAGAACGTGGATCTTGTCTAGATCACAAGGTTGGCATTGGCACATGTGCAACCCGCATCTGTTGACAGATGTCTTGCTTGTAGACTATCACCTTTTTATGTAGGTATGCCTTATGTGGCCTTAGTTCTTATTCTAGTTAATATCTAAAATACTAGGTTCAATACTAGAGGAAAATACTATGATTCTGGTAACGATAAAAATCAAAAGATAGGTACATAAGATATCGACATTTACAAAGATTACATCTAGCTGTGTGTGAAAATAAATATACAGCTATAGATTCACTATTTAAAACATTTTCTATACCGCCCCTCGCGAATGCCTTTATCGCCATCACAACATCACCGGTAACAATATCTGGCGTGACCAACTCGAGATAGCCTGCGAGTTTCTGATAACGGCCAGTATTACTATAGTTTTCCGATAGTGCACACGACTTTAGAAAAACAATAAAAAAAAAGAAAATGTCAACGCGATGTCAATGTCAGTGATGCTCGAAATTTGAATATTAAAAAAGTGAGCATGGCTAGTGTTAGGCAAACGTTGAATGTGTATTTTTTGGAATCTACAAAATGTTTGAGTGTTGATAGGTTGAAGCATTTCTGTTTGTGCCGAAAATACGGAGAAACTGAGGTGGGTGAATTACATTTTTGACATGGTATCCCTTCGGTGTCGCGCTTGTTACTCTCCGATAAAAGTTATTTATTGCCATAAATTATTTCGGTCGACTTTTCTCGCATCGAACTTCGGGCTGAGTTAAGTAATTTTAATCCTGCCACATCTATCCTCTTTTCTATTTTTTTATAATGCTGCGTAGTAATCGTATTTTATTTTTAGGTATTTTTTTGTCAGTACTATTAACCATTCAACATTTTATTTTCGTCATATAATTTTAAGAGCATCAAGTGTCACTGACTGTACACCAATTTGACAGTTTTATTTAAGACATTCATGAACAAAAGCATTTAGAAAATCAGTCATTTGATGCAAACGTGATAATGGGATTTGTACAAAAAAAGATTAGTACTAGGTATATGAATTTCAGTCCTAACAGACCGGAAACGTGTAAGAAAGGCGCACTTTAACCCTTTCATCACTCTTGTTTATAAAAACTAGTGACACGGTAACAAATATGGTCTCACCTTGTTACTCGATAACTCAGCTTTGATAACAAAGAGATCAAAAATATTTAAGGTAGAGGGAAATAGTCCCAAGAAATGAATTTGTGATACATATTTTTGTTATTGTATTGATTTACCCAAAAAATAGCAACTAACGACCTATTTTAGTAATTGGCTATGAATAAGGAAAACTCTATCCAATCACCCATATATTTACAAACAAGGTAGTAGCTACATACACACCTATTACAGAAAAGATGCGCAACTAATTAACTACCTTATTGGTTTAGGTACTCGTATTACAAAAATATTATGATGAACCAATCTGCTGTCTGATTCTAACTATCTTAAAACTGGCCATAAAAACAAGTGACTAAGCAAAATTCTACTTATTTATCAAAACGGTCCGTCTATGCTGTTTTTTTATTAATAGGTTTTAATTTTTTTTTTAATACTAGCCTTAAATTGTTTGTTAATTTTAAATTTAAATTTATCATTAATTTAAATAGATATTTAAATCGGGCAGACTGGACGAATCCAAAACTCTCAATGGGAATGAAACCTAGAGCTAGCAACTCTATGAAACTCCCATCAATCGCAACGCGTTTTATCAGTGTTGCTATAAAAAGAACAATGATTTCCATTGAAAATTCGTTTTCTTTGTGTCATTGAATCAATCATTTATATTATGTCGCAATTGTTTTTCTGTCTTTGTATTCTCGTGGGATATTTTAGTAACTTTTAACCGGCTTTAAAATGAGGTGGATGTTCTTAGTGCGTATTCGCTAAACATTTATCGTGGTAATAACTCTAAAATACACCGTACTTTTTAGTATAGATTTAGTTTATCTTTAGTCTTAGTATACAACATTAGTAGCGTCCGCCCGCCGCGTCACCTGCGTGGTACCTACATAAAATATAGTCTATGTTTATCCTGAAACTTCATTCTACACATGGGTGAAAGAATTTTTCAAATCGGTTCAATATTTTCCGAGCCATTCAAACAAATCTTTCCTCTTATAAATCTAGATAATAACTCTGTGGTAACGAAATAAACATTAAAGTATTATTATTAGTTTTTACAGAAATACTTGTAAATATCATTTTTAGTTCGAACCAGAACGAGCAAATCCCCGCTCTTTCGCATTGTGCCACTTACATCCATCTGATAAGAGATAAAATGTCTTCTTGTGATAAAATCGATCAACTTTTATCGCACTCTCGTAGGAAAGATACGGTTTTAAGAAAAAGTAGGTGGGTACGTTCAATAAAGAATCTTCCTGTGACATTTATGTCAATGACTTATGATACAAAATTCAATAATTTAAGTCTCTTTTTAATAAACTAGCTAGACTATTACGTATATTCGCGTCTAGGTGTGTTAATTATTACTACTAAAAAAATTATAACTCTCTAGAGTAAAACAATTATAATTTAGAGTTCTTAAGGATATTTTAATAAAATAAAATGTAGGTAAGTACTAATAATATAAAATGAAATACATTTATATTTCCTAAAGTACGCATTTTCAAAAAATTGCAAAAAAGAAGATTAGAAATAAAATTGCAAAGAAGAAGAGCACTGGTGAATAAAAAGAGCATTGGTGGTGTAGTGGTAGCACCTCTGTCTGACGATCTGAAGGTCATGGGTTCGGACCTGGTCGTGCATCAATGGGTTTTTTTTTCGAGAAATTATGTGCGCAATGCTATGCTCATCGTGAGAATGCCGGCATACCTTAGGACCGAAAATTCGGTGTGTATCACAGGTTAGTATTTGCCTAAGCGGCGATGGGCTTGCAACCTGACACGTACTAACACGAGTCAAAAGTCAAAAATCGAAATTGTTTTATTCAATAAAATCGCAGGGATCATTTTGAATTGTGTTACTAGGTGATCCTAGGTACCAATTCCAGCCCTATCCCCAGTCCGAGAAGAACTGGCAAGAAACTCGCTGGGCCCTAGCGCTTTTTTTGTATGATCCTTGTTAAAACTGTGCAATGCCCTGTTTAGATATCCTCAAAGATATAGACCTCAAAGTATCTAGATATCTGAGGACTCAGCTTTGGGTTAGGTACTGTTTATGTTTATTTTCTTTTATTTTTGGAATCCATTTTCCTCACGCCATTTTATTAATTACGGATAAGTTTTAATTAGCGCTACGGACTTTCCAGAGAAAATAGGAAACGCGGGAAATTGGAGCAAGACACAGTGCTCCCGGCGGTGTTACAGCCATTTTATAATTTTATAAATAACAATAAATTCCGCCATTTGCAACGCCTAAGCTTCATAAAATAACTAGCTTCCGCGCGCGGCTTCGCTACCTACCCCGATGAAATGTAGCCTATATGTTATTCTAGGTAATACATAAACCACGCATATTTGACGACCTCTGTGGCGCAGCGGGCGAGAGTCCACCTGCGACGCAAGAGGTTGCGGGTTCAATTCCCGCCTCGGTACAAATTTGTGTATGATATGCAGAAATTTGTTCCGTTGGTCTGGGTGTTTTCTATGTATAATAAAAAATATCTATCTATGTGTATAATGTATTAAATATATCAGTTATCTAGTACCCATAACACAAGCTTTGAGTAGCTGTGTGGATTGTCCAGCATTATTTATTTATTATTATTATTTATTATTATTTCAAGTTTTCATCCAGATCCGTTCAGCCGTTTCAGAGTGATTACTCAATCCGGCTGAAACGGCAAACATGATTATTATATCCAAACTTTCGCATTTATAATATTAGTAGGATTAGCTGTGGCCCGCGGTCTCACCCGCTGCTACGCCGTTTTCATCCCTTTTAGAGATGAAAAGTAGCCTATATAAATTATCCAGAGTTTACTTTACATACCAAATTTTGATTCAAATCTGTTCTCAATTTGTCTGTATGGATTTTTTTTATCTTGAAATAGAGAACATAGAAACCTTTTTATACGACTTCAGCCCGCCAAGGAGAAAATGGCGGTTAGGTTAGGTTAGATTAAGTTAGATTATAAAAAACGGAAGAAATTAATTTACGCAAGACTAGGCAGTAAGGTCTATGACTATAAGCCTGCTAAAATGAGCGAATAATTTAACAACAAATTATACGACTTCAAAAAGAAGGAGGTTCTTAATTCGTCTGTAAGTTTTTTTTTTCGCGTCGCATTATTTATGCATTTGCCATTTTTTTTTATCTCTAAATAGAAAACATAGAAACCTTTTTAAATGTCTACAACAAGGAGGAGTTTCTCAATTCGTCTGTATGTTTTTTTAAGAATCAATCTTTCATTAATTCAAAGTATGCGCTGATTAACTCTGTAAAGTCTGTGATAAAAATATCTTACGACATTTTTCTTTCGCGTTCGTAATATTTACAAGTAGATAGGTAGGTATGCATAATGCCACCACATAACTGGATTACGACGAGCGCGGGTTTCATAACTACCTAACCTTGGTTCTATCGTGCGTTTCTCTTTAGACGAGGTTCACACAACCCTGACCAATTCGTGGAAGCAGTACTTGGTTCTTGTCTAAATTCATTGAGCACTAGCACTCGCCCACGACTTCGCATGCCGACAACTTTTTAAAGACAACCGATTTTAATAAACAAACTTATATTCTGCTCGCAATTATTCTCTGTACACCTTTGAAAACTATATGAAAATCAAACAAATCAGAACAAATAAACTAATTAACAGACTGATATTAAGATTTTATAAATCTCAGATTTTTGTATTTACTCTTTCTTTAGTCACTCCCTTTCTTTTTTTATAACATTTTTTCAAAGTTTAGGTACAGACGGACTACCGGATCTTGCTGTTTTATTATAATATTTTTTTATAGATTTAATATATTTACCTCTAGTGTATGTGCAATAATCTCAGCTAATAGATTTAACATGTTTATGCTATAATACTTATTTAAATCATATTTAATTCTCCACCGGATCTATAACAAGAAAATAACTAACTTTCATAAATATAGATACTACTCATTAAAAGTTTGCATTCATAGCCATTTGCAACAAAGAATGATGTTATTAAACTCGTAGGATCAAATCATAAACTCAATTTGTTATTGAAATAGAGTTGTGACAAAAGAAAAAGTGTTTCAGACAAAACAATGTGTCTAACATACAAAAGCACAAGTGTCAAAATACAGATCTAGTGTCACATTTGTATTTGGAATGTGTCAAATTCAAATAAAAATAAAGGTGTTTGAAAAATAGTGCAACGTTTAAATATGGAATGCGTTGGCTGGAACCGTTACTCGTGATCTATAGATGATGGTTTCCTCATCGCCGCGTGCGCACCGCTCGCACGACGTCGACGAGAGGATAAAAGTGTATTCTGTAAGTATTGTATTAAATAGACCGCTGGTTGCATAACTGTGAAGTTGTAGCAATTTTTTTTGGATATATTTTTATAACGATAGATTGAAGGCTTTTTCACATGTATTCGGCGCGTCGTGAAGGTGCCTGCGCGTCGGTAAGGTAACAGACATAAATGAGTTATTATGGTTTAAATTTTGTTTTTGTGTTATTTTAAGTTATTAAGTTTTAATGATTTTGTATTATGTAAATACTCGCTAGGATTAAAGATGTGTATCTGTAATGTTAAGTCGCTTTCTCAATCTTAGTTATGTAGCTGAAGAATCATACAAAAAAGCGCTAGGACCGAGACGAGTTTCTTGCCTGTTCTTCTCGTACTTGGGTTAGGTTGGAATTGGCACATAGATTCACCTAGCATGTAAGACGTTTCAAAGTGATCCTTGTGATTGTACTGAATAAATATTTTTCAATTTCAATTTCAAGGTAGAATTTAAGGGAAAAATATTTACTTACTTAGTTGATATTTCTTGCCTTACAATTTTTGCTATTACGCACTAAATTATCATCAAGATATTTTTCAATAATTTGGTATTTTATGTCATTGACATACACATAATTATGTCACAAACAATTGTATATTATGTTCTGCTTACTTCTAGATCGTAAAGTACTGTTTATTTTACTCGTAGTACCTATCTGCGTAAACAAATACGTGCTAAGTTTACAGCCGTATTGTGTGTGTATGAATAATGCAGATAGAAATTGTTTATAAACTACTATAGTTTATACGACAATGTTGTTTGTTTGTCGTGTTAACTCAGCTCAGTCTGATTAACGGATCGTCAGAGGATCAGCCCGATTCTTGCAAGTCTAATAACATTCTCAAAACTAGTAATATTTAGGTATTGTAAAAATAAAAAAGTCTGAAAATATTTGAAAATATCTTTTTACAGCAGCCATATTGGATTATTTGATATTTTGTATAGATTATGTCACTCTTCAATAATAGTTCTCATTCAATAATAAGTAGCTACATTAGTTATTAAGATCACATATTGACATGAATTCTTTGTATACTTGACATAAAATTACATTAACTTTAAATTACGACAAGCTATTCTCTATATATGCACGATTGAAATTGTTTCCTTAAGGTTTTGGAATAAAAGGCTTTTTTTTTTTTTTTTTTTTTTTTATTATGTCACTCTTGTGATCCAGGCAATCAAAACGACATCTCATTTGACACAAAATCTATTCAGGACCTTAATTGTACCACAGTCGGTATCGTGCTTTCCGAACTAACGAAGTTTATAATAGTAGGCAAAGTACTCATAAAATACGCAAATTTATAATTAGTCGTCGATAAGCGTTTAGTTGAATAGGAATTTTGTAAAGTCGGCACTCCGCTAATACTTACACTGAATATTGCAAAAGTTGGCAAAGTACGAAAATCGACACTCGGCGCCAACATCCAAAAGACCATTCATCACCATGGACAGTCAAAAGAACACACATACATAACATACATCATCATCATCTTCCTGCCCTTATCCCACGTTATGTGGGGTCGGCACAACATGTGATCTTCTTCCATTTCTCTCTGTCATTCGTCATTTCAGTACTCACTCCTTTCTTACCCATGTCATCTTTCACACAGTCCATCCATCTTTTCTTTTCATACATAACATACATAAGAACATAAATACACCCCAAACATATTACCCTCCTTTTACTGTGCAAAATGTGGTCATATGCCAAATATATTTGGACGTGCCTTTGACTGCTCTCTTTAGATATCCTCAAAAAGATCTATTGGTTACAGTCGAGTTCATTTTAATTTTCTTCATGATAATCCAATCTGGCCTCACAACTCAGTTGATAGTAGGTCTGCCTTCTGCGCTGCAGGTTGTGGGTTCGATCCCCACCCAGGATAAACATTTGTGTGGTAAACTCAGATGTTTGTTCTGTCTGAGTTATTACTTAAGTATTCAATGTTTATTACAAAAAAAAGTATATAATAAATATATAAAATATCGAGTTATTCGTCAACTGGCGAGCGTGAATCTGGCGAGTGCGCGCGAGTTGGCACCACTACACCGCTACTTTTTCTGTCGTCGACTCGCGCGTACATATAAAGTACAGTCATGTAAAAAACAGATTGAAACAGGCTAAGTACCTAACGACGAAAGACGGGCACGGGCGACCGAGGACTTAGTTAATAGAGAGAGAATGAGAGATAAACATATTTTCTTCTTCTTTCTTACTTACTAGATAGTCGGTACTTAACTGGTTTCATTCAGTTTTTTTAGCATGACTGTACTTAAAAATTTGTGCGCGAGCTGACTACAGAAAAAGTAGGTAAAATCGGAAGGTGCCACCCCGCGCGCACTCGCGAGATTCACGCTCGCCAGTTGACGAATAAGTCAAGCTATCTGGTTCTCATAGCTTTGCTTAGTGTGGGGCTACATAGCCTTGTGTGAACTGTCCATCAATATTTTATTTTAATACTAGCGGAGCCGACATACGTTGTCCTGTCATAAAGCCTTCTCCTTACAATAAAAAACAACAACAAAAATAATTATCGAAATCAGTCCAACCGTTCACGCGTGATGCCGCGAGTAAAAGAAATAGGGATTCATTTTTATAAAAGAACTAGCTGTCCCGCCCGCGACTTTGTTCACTTAAAGTAGGTACCTATCTAAACTGAGTTTCAAACAAATCACACTAATAAAAAATCCCATAAATAACTTTGACACCCAATTTTACCCATTTTAGAGGGCTTTTTTGAAATATCCAGGAATACGTTTCCATTTATTTTGCATTTAAAGTATCCAAACCAAAACTAAGACCAATCGCACCACCCTTTAAAAAGTACCTATAGAAACATTGACCCCAAAGTTTCAGACCAATCGCACCACCCGTTAAAAAAATCCCATACAAACATTGACCCCTTTTTTAGTTATATTAAAAATCCTAAAACAGAAAACAAAAATTCAGCACCACCCGCTAAAAAATCTTATACAAACATTGACCCTCCCCCCATTTGACCCGCTTTTTTAGAGTTATATTGAAAAATCCTAAAACGCGAAATTAAGTTTCAGACCAATCGCACCACCCGTTGAAAAGTTCCCATACAAACATTGACCCCCCCCATTTGACCCCTTTTTTAAGGTTTTATTGAAAAATCCTGAAACACGAAACAAAGTTTCAGACCAATCGCACCAGGTTAAAAAGATCCCATACAAATATTGACCCCACATTTGACCCCTTTTTGAAGGTTATATTGAAATATCCTGAAACACGTGTCCGTTCATTTTGTATTTACAGTACACAAACAAAGTTTCAGACCAATCGCACCACCCGTTAAAAAGTTCACATACAAACATTGACCCCTAATTTGACCCTTTTTTATGGTTATATTGAAAAATCCTGAAACACGTGTTCATTTATTTTGCATGCACGCGTTAAAAAGTTTCATACTAACGTTTTCACCCTTTTTCACCCCCTTAGAGGTGGAATTTCCAAAAATCCCGCCTTAGTGAAAAATGAAAATGAAAATGAAAAAATATTTATTTCAGCATGCAAAAATACGTACTTAAACATAGACAATAGACACAAATGTTAAAATGCATTAAATTTGATGCTGCTAGATTTTTACAAAGTTTGAGCTTACAGCGGTCTTCACACTAGGCAAGCCTGTGTCGTAAAGACCTATGATACGATTTACATTATAAAAATTAAAAGTAACCTCAGTCAGCAGCAGGGGTTGAATTTTGACACATTATGTATAGATTGAATAGAATACTATAATAACAAAAATAAGACTAAAAGAGAAATCGTTATGTATAGGGATAACACATTTAAAAACTAACAAGTTAACAAAATTTATAAAACAAAAAACAATGGTGACAAGTGAATAAAAGTGCACAACAATGTAGGTAGATAATATAATACAATACAATAGAACCTCATTTTAGTATACGTAACAGATCTTCTGTTGCATCGTATAAGAGCTTTAAAAGCCATATGAGTATTATTCTCTTTGCATCCAAAACAGATTTATCTCTAATATCGCAGTGCTTAACAACATTATTATATACATGCGACTTAATAAACTGACCAAAACGTTGAGCAAAAGAGGTTTTACATGACGGAGTTGGTATTTTATAATTTCTTTTTTTTATCAGGGATTCATTATTTGCAGAATTTAAAATCTCTTTATGGACTATGGTAGAAGTTTTTAATATGAACAGTTGACGAACACTCGGAACACCAGCCTCCCTGTAAAGATCAAAAGTGGGGAATTTATAGGGCTTCCAAAGCATAACTTTGAGAACCGAGCGCTGTGCTCTCTCAACTTGAAGAAGGTGTGTTTTGGCAGCACTACCCCAAATGGTAACACAGTATAATAAGAGAGACTGACAAAGCGCGAAGTAGACCGACTTCAGTATCTCCACATCAGCAACCTCTCTCAAATTTCGCATTATGTTAACGACTTTACGTGTTTTAGCCGATAAAGCCGTCAGATGATTTTTAAATGAAAGATTTTCATCAATTACAATACCTAAGTATCTCATGAAGCTTGTTCTAGTTAAAGTATCACATCCACATGTATTTATAACACTTGCAAGACAGGAACTGTGGATTTTTATTTCTAATTCAGGGGGCGGTGCCGAGGCGGATGTCTTATGGAAACAGACATACATAGTTTTCTTAGTGTTTAGGGTTAAAAGATTTCGCTGGAGCCAAATGTTTATTTGAGACATTCCTGTTTCTGCTACATTTGAGGTACTTTGCCAGGAAGACCCATGAAACAATAATGCAGTATCGTCCGCATAACAAATAATCTCCGCATTTTCAAACGGAAGATCATGAACATCATTTATATATAAGTTAAATAATGTTGGTCCTAGGATACTTCCCTGTGGTACGCCACAATTCATAGTCTTAGCCTCACTAAACAAGTCAGAAATTCTCACACGCTGACTTCTTTCCATTAAGTAACTCGTAAACCAATTAAGAGGAATTCCTCTGATACCCATAAATTCGAGCTTTTTAAGGAGAATGGGAACGGAGACGGTGTCAAAGGCCTTAGCTAAATCCAAGAAAACTCCCACACAGAACTGGCCTACGTCAAGATATGACGAAACCTTGGATGCTAGCAACGAAACCGCATCCTCAGTGCATCGACCCCTTCTAAAACCAAATTGTCTGTTAGATATTAGACCATGAAGTTCGAGAAAACCAGTAAGGCGCAGATTGACAATCTTTTCTAGTATTTTTGAGAATACACTTAAAAGTGAAATCGGTCTGTAGTTGTCAATCGAGTCTTTCGGACCACCCTTGTGAACCGGCAAAACAGATGCAACTTTCCAATGATTAGGAAAAGTACCCTTTGACAGACTCGTATTTATTAAATATGCCAATGGTTCGACAATATATAAGTGGGTGGTTTTGTTATAAAAGGAAACCACCTTCCAAATTTCAGCTTTCTAGCTTCAGCGGTTTCGGCTCTGCGATGATAAATCAGTCAGTCAGTCAGTCAGTCAGTCAGGTTAAGCTCTTATATAGATATAGATTTATCTTGTAAACCTAAATATATATAACTCAAAGGTGACTGACTGACTGACATAATGATCTATCAACGCACAGCCCAAACCACTGGACAGATCGGGCTGAAACTTGGCATGCAGGTAGATGTTATGACGTAGGCATCCGCTAAGAAAGGATTTTGATTAATTCTACCCCCAAGGGGATAAAATAGGGGATGAAACTTTGTATGAAAAGTCGCGATAATCGACATTCACGTGGGCAAAGCTGCGGGCATCAGCTAGTTTATCTTATAAAAGAGATTATCTTGCTTCATGACAACATTGTGTCTATGTAAACAACCCCTTAAATTGCGTCAAATTCCATTGCATTTTCATTGCGTACAAGGCGTGGTGCATTGGCTAGCAGCCAACTTTGAAACGATGCGTGCATTCCGAGACCCTCGGGTCTATATCAATGAATAGACGACATAATACGTCAATACCAACCTCAAAAATGATCTTTTTGCAAATAAATGATCTCTATCTTTATCTTTATCTTTAAAAATACCCTTCCTGATCAGAAAGTCTAATAATTGTTGCGAATTAAAATGCGTAAATGCAAATAACTTATCAAAAAAGCAAAATGCCTAAGATTCCGGATACCTGTCAAAATTGTACTTCTTCTTTGTTTATGGCATCTGTCTCTTTTGTCAAGTGTTTTAATTCGTAGTATTGTCAATTTTACAAAGTCATAGTCAAGTTGTCAAGTAAATTATAAACAAAAGATGGCTTTGTTGTTAGTTTGGATTTGTTCAAAATTCTCGGGATTTCCTGCGATGGATTTAGAAAGAACTCAGGCTTTATTGGAAAAATAACCACCAAACTACACAATAAAATTCAAAATAGCACGAGAAAAAATATAGAAACTAGAGCAATAAAGTTTACAGTCGAATGCATCGTAGAAAATCCAAATTGTATCTCTGTTGTAACTAAAATAAACTAAAAATGTTACATATAAAATTGATCTATTTCAATGACATTCAATGCTTTCTATCTAACATAAGGCCAAACATATTTTAGAACTGCAATTCAAATGTACAAATCTATATCTATATAAGAGCTTAACCTGACTGACTGACTGACTGACTGACTGACTGACTGACTGACTGACTGATTGATCATCGCCGAGCCGAAACCGCTGAAGATAGAAAGCTGAAATTTGGAAGGTGGCTTCCTTTTATAACAAAAGCACCCACTAAGGCGGGATTTTTGGAAATTCCACCTCTAAGAGGGTGAAAAAGGGTAAAAATATTAGTATGAAACTTTTTAACGCGTGGAGCGATTTTCATGAAACTTTGTTTGTGCACTGTAAATACAAAATGAATGAACACGTGTTTCAGGATTTTTCAATATAATCTTCAAAAAGGGGTCAAATGTGGGGTCAATGTTTGTATGGGAACTTTTTAACGGGTGGTGCGATTGGTCTGAAATTTTGTTTGTGTACTTTAAATGCAAAATAAATGAATACGTGTTTCAGGATTTTTCAATATAACCTTTAAAAAGGGGTAAAATGGGGTGTCAACGTTAGTATGGGAACTTTTTAATGGGTAGTGCGATTGGTCTGAAACTTTGTTTGTGTGCTGTAAATGTAAAATGAATGGACACCTGTTTCAGGATTTTTCAATATAATTCTTAAAAAGGGGTCAAATGGGGAGTCAATGTTTGTATGGAATTTTTTTAACGGGTGGTGCAATTGGTTTGAAACTTTGTTTGTGTACTGTAAATGCAAAATAAATGGACACCTGTTTCAGGATTTTTCAATATAATCTTCAAAAAGGGGTCAAATGTTGGGTCAATGTTTGTATGGGAACTTTTTGACGGGTGGTGCGATTGGTTTGAAACTTTGTTTGTGTATTGTAAATGCAAAATGAATAGACACGTATTTCAGTATTTTTCAATATAACCTTCAAAAAGGGGTCAAATGGGGGGTCAATATTTGTATGAGCATTTTTTAAAGGGTGGTGAGATTGATTTGAAACTTTGTTTGTGTACTGTAAATGAAAAATAAATGGACACGTGTTTCAGGATTATTCTAAATAACCATCAAAAGGAGGTCAATGTTTTTGTATGGCAACTTATTAAAGGGTGGTGCTATTGGCCTGAAACTTTGTTTGTGTACTGTAAATACAAAACGAATGGACACGTGTTTCAGGATTTTTCAATATAACCTTCAAAAAGGGGTAAAATGGGGTGTCAAAGTAGTATGGGATTTTTATGAGTTGCTTGATGTGTTTAAAACTCAGTTTAGATATTTTATGTGAACGAAGTCGCGGGCGGAACAGCTAGTTGAAATACAAACTGAACTTATTCACATCACACAAACTGAAAAAAATCAAAGGTGTGTCATGGGTTAGTATTCTATAAGCGACAATGGGCTTGCAATCTGCCACGTAGGTACTAACTACTATGCAAAATGTAGTCATGTGCTAAATATCATGTTTAGACCAAAGATTTAAATCGAAGATAATGCCCGTGCGGTACTGAGACCGCGCCGTTTTGTTGCCACACGAAATGAGATAGCTCGCTCATTAGGCACACCAAATATTTTCAATTTCAGGGTACAAAAGGAATAAGTATATTTTATGTACTTTTAAACTTACGCGATCTGAACACATTATTATTAGTATTAGACGGGTATGTCTACCCGTGACCACGACAGCGTGCAAACCTGTCGAAACGTCGGGAAAATATAAGGTAATTTAAACGCGATAAATACCCGTCTAATACTAATAATAATAAGTATATTTTTTTACGAAAGATCGTGCAATATAACTGCACAATAAATGTTGAAATAACTGTTTGGTTCATTTTTTACTAATCATTAGTTTGCTTGCATCGGCATTTTGTTAACACACACAAGTAAAAACAGTGCCACAGTTTTTGGCGTCAGGGCTTATCTACGATTTAAATCTTTGGTTTAGACGCATCTGACTACCCTCATTAGATCTAAGTAACTAGAGATCTGAGGAGATATTTACCGAGCCTAGGGATTACAGTCTTGATCATGTTTGTTTTTGTTTTAATACGCCCCTTATTTTAAGGGTAGTGTTAAAGCGACTGGAGCGTCCTTACAGAGAGTATATTCGTGTTGATATAGCCCAGATAGGTGGCCTTCCATCATGTAATACCCCGGGCCATCGTTCACGCAAACAGAGGACAATTCATGCCTTTTAACAGACACATGGATGCCGTTTAAGCTTGGAGTTCTGCCCTCAATAAAGAATTACTCAAACAAAACTCAAAGTTCTGTCCCGATTGTGGCACGAGCGATAATTATATTTACACATCCATTTATAAGGACTGTTTTGTCTCGCTCTTTCTCATGCATGGCATGATGAATTAAATGAGACAATATCCTCGACAAGAGCGTCGACAAAAATGTGTCACGGCCTTTTTAGCCTGGCTAATTAAAACTTGGAATACAGGTAGTTTATGACCTGGAATAACACACTTCCGTCGAAAGATCCGACAAAGAAGAGTGGCGTCTCTTTCATATGCCGTTGACATATGACCAGAGCTTGGAAACCCGAAAAATTTTCAAACCGGTATCGCTTTATATACGGTTACGTTCTACCGTAACCTCTATTGAAACGGTTAGTCAAGAACGATAAATTCAAAAGGGTTTCGCTCAATTAACCGGTTAGAACGAAATTATTTCATTCTTTTCCATATTAGTTTACAGTGCCGCGGTATTCGAAATGCGTTCGTTACGTGTGCGCTCGCTGTAACCGGTTAATTAAAGTTCGTAGTTAAGGTTTTGAAAGAGGTTGTGCTTTGAACGCTATTATCGGAATACCGGTTAATACCGTTTTTTTTCTGGTAAATTGTTAACCGGTTCCAAGCCCTGCATATGACGTTTGATTTGTTAAAACGTGACGCGTGCATGTGAAAAGGCATGGGTCGTTCCGGCCACGACTGGCTGCTGGAGATACCTTGATGGATGGCCATTTGGAAGGTAAGCCTTCGTTTATGGGCGACCTTCCATCGACCAAACAACTCGTAGATGCTAGATTGTGTTGTGGACAATTTACGGGCATCCGTAAATTGAGGGTTCCTGACCCGTGGTTCATCTGCCAAGTTCACCTGGGTGGACTACGGGCACTTGCTATGACCCTTGGTTCACCTCGGAGTTGGGCCATGGGCATCACGCTAAATTTTATTACCCATAGTTTACCTGAAACCGGACATTTGCTATTTTGACTAAAATGAACGTTGTCATTTATTATTTACGCTAGTCTAGACTTTGATATGAACAAAATAAAATCGAAAATATTAACGCACATAGTAACAAGTGGCGAACCTAAGATCTGTTTTGTTAAAAATCTCAATGAGTTAAAGTGTGACTCGTTTGGGTGTAGGTATGTATTTATGATTCCTAGCCGTTCGTAATTTAGAAAATTTTAGCTAGTTTGACGAAATGTATCGCCACTATCGATAATAGGATTCAAAATCGAATAAATCACCAAACTTCGTAAAATACAAGGTACAGGCAGCAAAAGTAACAACAAAACAAACAAATTACTAATCATATCGCTCGACATCCAATAATATCCCCGGCGTCCAAACTTTTCCACCCTTCAATAAAGAAAACATAATCTGAATTTACTTCCGTAAGAAATTTCTCGTTTCCCATAACGGAACCCTAAAATGAATGACGTCACCGCTCCAGTCAGGGGTAACATAAGGGCTGCCAGATTGAGTTATTTTAATCCGGAAATTATTGTTGATGAGATTCTGATTGGCGGAATGTGTCACGAAATAAAATTGCCTAAGAATTTTCATAAAACGATTTTCTTAAGGCTTCTAAGGCTCTATTCAATGGAACACTAAGTTGTAGTTCATATCTTAATATTCTCTTCATAGCACGTCACTTGTACAGACAACGAAAGGATACTCTACAGAAACATGTAAGGTGTTTTACTTGTGAATTCGACGTTTGTTTTTGTATTCCTCTTTGACATTTGTTCCTCTTTTATAATTATTATTGTAATGTTTTATGTAAATGACAAAATATTGTACACCACAATACGGTAGAATACATTGATGCAAAGTTTGACATTGTTACCATCTATATTTTTAACATGTATTCATGCAATAAATAATTACTTTACTTTACTTTACTTTACTTTACTTTGCACTTATATCACCTTACATGTTTCTGTAGAGATATTCTCATGAAGGGCACAATTTTCTCTGCACATTTCCATTTCTGTATAAGTTACAATCACATTTTGTGCCGTTTGTGAGATTAGAAAGAAACAATTAAAATGTTTCCATTCCTGCACTCATTAATTATGTCTTCAAAGTTTTTTTAGGTTTTACGACGTGTCGGTTTCCTCACGATGTTATTCTACACCGTTTGTAGTAGTAGTACGAGTATGAGTAGTCATACTGCACATGAAAATCTGTTGCACGACTAAATTCGATCGAAAGGTGGGGTGACCAAACCACTAGAGTCTAGTGGTTTAGGTCACCCCAATATATTGATGGTCTAGTTAGTGACTAGACCATCAATATATTGTGTGTCCTTAATATTTCCGATGGAGGTATAAAAGGACCTACTATTCGAAAAAAGTTATCGTAAACTATCAAAAACTCATACTAGGGATACTGATATGTGTCAATAAAGCTGGGAAAGACTTTAATAAATGTGATTTTAAAGATGTAAGCGTCTTGAATGCTATAGATATATTTATGTCACAGCACGACTTCTTTCATTGAATACGACCCATTTTACGTAATTTAACACACAATAAAACGTGTAGCTTCCGATGTTAATGCAGCATTGCGCTATTTTCAAAAGCTAAAACAAACCATTTAAATGGAACTAGAAAGCTGGATATGCAAATGCTAGCTGGTTTAAATTTATTCACGGCGGCACCGGAACGAACAAGAAAATGGGGTAAAAAGGGGTAAATAAATAAAGCAACTAGTGGACATACCGCGGCCTTATTCGCGTGAAGTTTTTTCACTAATTAAACTCAATAAAACATAATGATTACTTATATTGAGTATAAAGGTGACGGTATTATGTGTGACGATTTCACATAACATGGATAATATATACAAAGACGATAAAATGAATAAAAAGTAGAATTTCTGAAAATAGATGTAATATAGAAAATAATTTATCCCCTTTTCAAAGATTTAGGTTTGTGCGTTTACTGTCAGGTGACCAAGGGGGTAAAGTGGATAGTACACGTTAATAGGAAAAAAATCATATACCAGTAGATAAAGTACGAAACCACGCTTTAGATGTCAATTTATTTATTTATTTATTTATTTATTTATACAATTTTGGAGAAACTAACAGCTAGATTTACAAGTTTAGATGAACATAATGGAACATGCCTGGACAGACCAGTGCATGTTTGTTGACGGCCAATTAAAAGTTTCCACAGATAGGTATTTACTTAAAAATAGCAAGATATGTAATGTGTAGTATGTGTAGCAACCCTAAGCTTGCATCGTTTACGGTACAGAGGGTAGCGCGGGTCAGCGGGCTTATGGCTGCCTGCATTATTGTCTTACTTGTGATTTTGACCTTTGTTGTTTGGCGAAAGCTTGGGGGCGATTACTAGATTTGCGAATCAAGTTTAATGAGTAAGCCCAAACATTTTCTAAATTATTCAACGTTCAACCATAGTGAGTTACTACGATAACTAGGACTAAAAGATAAATTACTAGGACTAAAGGCTTTATGACATACTATTTTGAGAATCCTATTGAACAATTTAGTCCCATCTGTCCCCTTAGGGGGCATGATTTTCAGATGGGAATAATTAATTATGACATAGATATTATGTCACCTATGTTTTGTCTCATTATTTTACTCATAGAATAGCGGTGGGTTGGTTTTAGTAAGGTACTACTATAAGTACTTATCAAAATGCTGTTCCATTCTTATCTCACTTCTCTGAAACGTTGGTAGCATTTTCGTTGAGTTACAGCATACTTAATTATATTTATAGGTCCTAAAAATAGAACGTGAGCTACTTAGCACATATTACCCCTAAATGGGGGCAACGTTATAAATTGCACCTTAGGTAGGTACAATCTAGAACTGTCCAAAAATAGACCACATTAATATTTCAAAAGTAGTTTAACGGTACGGAACCACTTAGTGAAATTGGAGATCCCTGGGTTCGTCAGAATAGCAGAGGCCATCAGACTAAATGGAGTGAACATTACAAATGGAAGTTTCAAATTCAAAAGTTCTTCGGACGAGTTGAGAATTAGTCCAAATAATTTGCGGCAACAGGATCGTTACAAGGATATGAAAATTGAAATAAATTGCGTCATTTCATAAACCCCAGTCATACAATCTTCATGAATTTTGTCGTCTCAACCATTATAATTATATACTTACACTTGCGAGCTTTAGACTGGAATCGCTTCATGGCGGGTTGTTCAGGACTAAATTTTACAATGTCTATGTCAAAGTCAAAGTCAAAATATGTTTATTTTCAATAGAATCACAGGGATCACTTTGAAACGTCTTACATACTAGGTGAGTCTAAGTGCCAGTTCCAGTCCTATCCCCAGTGCGAGAAGAACTGACAAGAAACTCGCTGGGCCCTAGCGCTTTTTTTGTATGATCCTTGTTAATTTTGTAAGGAATACCTAGCAGAGTTGGAGCTGATTTATCCCAAGCTTTTTTATCATCTAAGTACTCTGATATTTTATAATAAGCTTTTCTAGACAGTTTCTGTTTAATTACATTTTTGAATTTTCCAATTGATATGCAGTCTACTATGAATTATATCATTTGAAAGGTAATTTAGTTAGCTTTAGTAAAAGCTATAACACTTGCAACAATTTTGCAACACTTTAAGATACACACATTTTTACTGAAACCTTGATTTATTACGATAATCATGTTTATCAGCTTTTTCTTCCAGGAAAGTACTTTTTTAAGCAAATATTGTTCAGAATATCCTAATTACTAATAAATATTATCCTAATTAAGTTTCTTCTTGGTTTGAATGTATTTTCTAAATAATACCAATAAATCTAAACTCGAAAAATAAATCAGAAATAGCTTATGAAGTCAAATTAATAAAAGTTTGCGATTTATGATGTTTTCGAAGTGAAACACTCTCGCTTCCGAGTCGGACCGATAAATTGAAATGGAAGATTTTTGGTTTCCCGCATTTTAATGATGATTATATTTACTCCAATTAGTAGGTATAATTATTTCTTAAATTAATTATTAATTAACAAATATGTATGTACTTACGTAAGTCGTTATATAAATAAATACATTAGTACCTGGGTGACCGAGCTTTGCTCGGTTTTTTTTAATAGAAAACGACGTTTTCTAAAAATGAAACCTAGCTAGATCGATTTATCGCCCCCGAAACCCTCTGCATACTAAATTTCATGAAAATCGCTGGAGCCGTTTCCGAGATTGCAATTATATATATGTATATACAAGAATTCCTCGTTTAAAGGTATAAGATAAATATTTCTAAAATTAATTATTAATTATCAAATATGTATCCACTTACGTAAGTCGTTATATAAATAAATAAATTATAAACATAAAATTACGTATTTTTTAGCACTTGCTTAGATAAAATAAACTACTTATTTAGTACCTAATATAAATGACTAGCCCTATTATAGCTCAGTTGGTAGTGGCTTTGCCTTCTGCGCTGCAGGTTGTGGGTTCAATTCCCACCCAGATAAACGTTTGTGGGATGAACACAGATGTTTGTTCTGTTTCTGGGTGCTATTAAAAAAAATATGATCACGACTGTAATCCCCGGGCTCGGTAGATACCTCCTCAGATCTTTGAGGATATCTAAAGGGGGTATTATTATACTAATATGTTAAAAAAATAGTATTTAATGAATTTATCAGCTATTCTGTTTCTCATAGTGCAAGAATAGCTTAATTTGGGGCTAGATGGCTGGTGCGAAATGTCCACCAGTATTTAAAATAAATGTGAAATAGATATGAATCTGAAAAACCAACTTTAGACAACTTTTTCTGTTTCACTATATATCTGATTAAAAACTTATTTTGTATCAGTATGGCATCAACATAGGGCCTAGGGGTCTATGAGCTTATAAACCCGAAAAAATAATTTCAATAATCTTACCTTAATCCGTCTCTGCACTGTCACAACGATTCCGTAACTTCAAAGCAGAAATGACAGTGAGTTCCAGTTTTCCTTATTGCCTGTTCCGGCCCTGGTATGCTTGAGTTTTGGAAATAAATTGGTTTTATTTGGCGACTTTTCACTCCAATGCACCGGCCTAAAATTACCAATGGTGGAAAGTTATTTTCTTTATCTTTTCATGATATTAATTTATATTTGCGCCTTATAACAGCTTAAAACATGTACACGGCTGCCGTTAAAAGTTCAGTTCGTAAATACGCGGTGTTACCAGACTACTACCGAAAACTTCCAGGGGGTTAAGGTACCCATCAATATAAACAACTTTTTCTAAGAAACCAAAACTGTGAGCGCGAAAAAAACGGCTGTTTCATACATTTTAGCTAAGTAGGTATTAAACTTTTGTATGGAAGAGCTGTTTTTTTCTCGCTCACAGTGTTGGTTTGTTAGAAAAAGTTGTTTATATGGGTAGATACTTTAATCCCCTGAGTTTTCGGAAGTCGTCTGTACGTCTACCATGACTTTGTCACATTTAGATCAGCTGACGGTACTACAGTAGTAATAGTACGTTACTATGACATTTGTCGAAATTGTTACTCATGGTACCAAATTCTAAGAAACAAGGATGGATACAAGAGTAGAGGTAGACCAAAGAAAAGATGGATGGACTGTGTGAAAGATGACATGGGTAAGAAAGGAGTGAGTACTGAGATGACGAATGATAGAGGGAAATGGAAGAAGATCACATGTTGTGCCGACCACACATAACGTGGGAAAAGGGCAGGAAGATGATGATGGTACCAAATTCTAAGCAAATTAATGAAGCGCAAACTACAGTCGCTGTAGTACGCTGTGACGTAGGATAGTTAGCTACGTGAGGTTTTAGTACCCAACTATCCGCTAGAGGCGCTGTAGGCAAGTTTTCATACATTTTTTTAACTACAGTCGCTAGCGAGTGTAGATTGTGAAAATTCATGGTAGACCCTCTGGTAACACCCTGTATAAGAAAAATACCCAATGCCAATATAAAGCAAGAGCCGAATAAAAACTCCTTAGCATTTATTATGAAGACCTTGAATTTAAAAACCCAAAAACCTTTGTCAAAGAGGTTTACTTATCTAAGTTAACACCCGAGTGAACGGGTGACATCATTGTCACCGCAAACAAAACAGAATCCGTAATGAAATGACACATGTATGGCCTTTACGCATAATATGGACTAACCCATCTGACGGTTAAAACCACAGACCATACCTACCTAAAACAACCAAAAATGACAATTTGGCGTTTTGATTGAGGCACTTTTTTCCTATTTTAACCAGACTGTCGGGTCAATGTAAGGAAAACTAATTACTGTTCGGACGTGCCTCTGACTACCCTACTATCTTTAGATACCCTCAAGGATCTAAGCAACTAGAGATCTGAGGAGATATCTACCAAGCTTGGGGAGTAGGTACAGTCGTAATCAAGATTTTTTTTTTTCGCGAATCAAAAATGGGAAATGTAATTGGGGTGGATTTTGACAAAAGGTGTCATAAGTCTGTAAGAAGCTATTTTCAATTACTTTCAGTCGGGTTTTTTATTTATTTTACAGTAAATACGAGTTACATACTTTATTTACCATTCTTCTAATTTCATAAGTAGATAAGTTGGTAGGTATCTATTATGTGTACAACTAAGCACTTTTTTCTTAACAGTACGTACAAATAGTGCATTAAAAAAACTTGTGTCATTTTAACTTTTGAATTTAAATATCCTCAATGATCGAAGTAAGTAACTAGAGATCTAAGTATATCTCCTAAACTGAGGATTGCCGCCGTGTAATTCTGTAAGACCTCATTTTAAACTTCGAATCTGAATCGGCTGTGAGTTTCTTGATTGGCATTCTAAAAACTCGGTTCGCACTTGTACGAGTACCCAATTCAAAGTTTCAAATAAAAAGCGTCTTATGCGAAGTGAGAGTGAATAGCGATGTGAGATGCGAGTTGATGTTTGAATTTTACAGAATCGACGTACAGTCGTGATCAAGTTTGTTTTATTTTGGTAGCAATAAGCACCTATTGTACTTATGTAAATGATGTTTTTAGTTCTAAGTACGTAAGCAAATTCCATATTTGGTACCTTACATACTCATGTCACGGTCAAATCAAGGCGGTACGAGATGTTTTGAGGTCAATGCGATTATCATCATGCGTTTATACTTACACAGTTTTATTGTAGAATATTTATTATAAAAGTGTGCGACGTAGGTAGGTTAGTATTCTTAGTACCTGGATTAGGTACTGAGCTTTGCTCGTTTTATTTTAGGTAGGTTAATCGTGTTATTTGGAAAATGGAACCTAGCTAGATCGATTTATCGCCCCTGAAACCCCCTGCATACAAAATTTTATGAAAATCGTTGGAGCCGTTTCCGAGATTCAGATTAGGTATACAAGAATTGCTCGTTTAAAGGTAGGTTTTAGATAAGCGGCGATGGGCTTGCAACCTTGTACGTACCTACCCATAGAATATGAATAGGTACATGCTCTCATTTTGCACAGTAAGTACATAAAAAGCCAAATATTTTCTGACGTGCTTCTTACCCTTTAGATACCCTCGAAGATCTAAGTAACTAGAGATCTGAGAAGATACTACCAAACCTGAGATTACGAGATTTTGTGTGTGACAAACTTTTATTCGGTTAAACGTTTATTTCTACGCTTTATTCGGTCAATATATGACGAGAATATCATGTCAATATTGTTTTATCATGAGCCTTTAAGGTTTTTTTAATTATTTACTTTTAAATCCGTATTGTTTGCCAAGTGGTGTATAGAATATTGTGTATATGTCTAGAGATAAACCTACTTAAACATCGTTCTTACTTTTTTATATTGTTTTACCGCCATTTCATTCACGGGGAGCGATTTCGCATTGCAGTCGCTTTGCTTATAATGGTCGAAGTTGTCAATAAATTGTATTATTATGGGACTTCATAAATAAAAGAGCGTGGTTTATGTGCTATAAACACTTTAATATGCATAGTTATTGAATGTGAATTTATTGAGCTTGTGGAAAGGACGAGTTGGCAAAAGCATAAACAATGTATTATTAAATAATACATTTAATATAATACATATACAAAATAATAATTATTTTGAATGGCTGCCAGGAGTGCGTAGCGGTTTCTAAGTATCGGCAAGCAGCATAATGCTCTTCTTTTTCTTCTTCTTTGTTTATGGCATCTGTCTCTTTTGTGATTTATTCTGCCAGTGCCAAGTGTTTAAATTAGTAGTAATCAATGTCACAAATTCAGTCAAATTGTCAAGTTAATTAAGATAGTGTTTTGTTAAACATTTTCGGGATTTCCTCCGATGGAAATTTGCAAAAGTCAACTTGAAAATTATTCACATATTTTACACGCGCTCAGAACTCGAGCCTTATTGGAAAAATAACCACCAAAAATACACAGTAAAACTCAAAATAACACGAGAACTATAAAAACTAGAGCGTCAAACTTGATCTGTTATAGTTAATATTTTCTCTATGGTCGAATGCATCACAGAATCCAGCATACTGGTCGTATAGCAAAGTGACATGATCAAAAAGGTTCGACAAAAATCAGACAAAAACGACACATTTCAGTCGAGAATGAGACGCAAAGACGCTCGAGATGTGACGGTGTTGACCTACCCGGTGACATAAATTGCACCTACATTTTCAAGGAATCTTCGCTATCTCTCCAAAACAAAATCGTGCATAACGCTACGGGCGTATAGGTATCTAACCAAAAGCTTGGAACATTCCGCGGAACTTGCGAGCTTTAGTTAAATTGAGTTTAGTTTGCGTTACATAGTTTCAAGCAACATGACCAAGGTAAACCTACTTGTGGTTGAAACACTTTGAAGATGCGAAGTATGTGGTGGAACTCCTAGGGATAAGGCTCGTCCAGGTAAGTCCTATTGGCTTCCACCCATATTTCTATCGCCAAGCAAATATTCTCGCGTTGCTGTGTGGTTTGGAGGGCTTGTAGGACGAGTAAATGTGACACGTAGGTACATACTTTCTGTCTGTAGGTATGTCTTAACGAAGTACCTTTACTTGCGTGCAAAAAAATCGGCCCACTCCAGGCTTTACTATGCGGGGTGGGTCGATTTTTTGCACGCAAGTGTACCTATATGAGTGAGAAAAAGTCGTATGTTAATTATGGATAATCATTCAAATACACAATGAATTTGAAAACATTTTATGGTGGTTACTGTACCTAGTTATACCTCGATGCCAATACATGTTTGAAAAGTTATTATTTATAACGGCACAACAACAATTTGGACAGAACAAAGCACTCATAGATTTTATCAACATAAAACCAAAAAACAACACTACATACAAGTCACTACGTAATACTATTGTGAGATATTTAGATATAGTAGGTATGGGCGAAGGTTATCACTTATCTACCAGTTTTGTCATGGTCATCAGCCCGGCTAACATGAAAACCATAACAAAATCGTATCGCTCTTTCTTGTGTGTATATGAGACGACATGCTAAGCTTGTGGCAACTGTCATGTAAGGCAGGCCGTACATCAAGCATTCATCTTAATAATTGTGGCACCACATTTGAAACGCGACACATTTAACGCTCCCGTATAATATGTGCCTCCCGCACATATACGCACACTAAGGACATTTGTAGCGGGCGGGAATGTATATATGAATTGTAGCTCAATGATTGTGCCAAGGTAAATGTGCGATGCGTGAGCATGTGGCGCTGGCGTGCGGCCTGCCTAAGCCTGTCTGGCGTTACATTAACATCACTCGAGGGCTATCAACTCAACAGTCTTTTCTATTACAGGAACAACTTCGTCAGCGCAAGGAGGCAGAAGAACGGATTGCAGCGCAGAATGAGTTCCTCCGCACCTCTCTACGGGGATCCAACAAGCTTCAAGCGTTGGAGTCCACGCCACCCTCGTCGGGCACCGCCTTCGTCAACGACGCGTATGAGGATGATGTCAGTGATGATTCCACTCAGATGTATGCGGTTGTTGGTAAGTTGAGGATATTATTTTCTACTTTTTATTCGCTACATAATATCTCATGTTTGAACGTGCCTCAGACTACCCTCTTTAGATATCCTCAAAGGGCTAAGTAACTAAAGATCTGAGGAAGATATCTACCGAGCCCGGGGATTACAGTCGTGATCATATTTTTTGTTTTATTCGCTCGCTACCTTTACTTTTTTCGTGCTGAGACGAATGACAGAAGGAAATAGAAGATCACATGTTGTGCCAACCCCACATAACGTGGGGAAAGGGCAGGAAGATGATGATTTGCTACCTTTATAGATAAATATATTACCTTTGATACCATGAAATGATTACCTACAGTTGTGATTCGTTCATGGTTCGTTCATTCGTTCTGGTTCGTTATAATTTGTTAACACGTCCTTAATCATTAGTTTATTTAGTCTATATCTGTGCGTGCTCCTCCCAAACTTTATTGGCTTCAGCCACAGCTCAGACTAATAAGAATTTAAGAGCGTGTCTACTCTTTGACATCCGTCCACTTAGAGAATGGTTTATCAGCGAATACAATGCATATATTGGTGAAGTTAGTCCCAAAGCTTAGTAGTTTAGCCTTTAGCCTTGACAGGTTTCCATCTGTATCTAGATGTAACCTTAATATATGGCAAAGCTTTGACAATTTTCCATCTGTATCTGGATGTAACCTTAATATTTGGCGCAACCATAACAGGTTTATGTCAGTATCTAGATCTAACCGTTATATATGGCGCAGCCTTGACAGGTTTCCATCAGTATCCAGATGCATGCGGTGTGAACAGCAGCTGTGAATTCAGACGGCGCAGCTGAGCGCATTACTTCCAGTTCATGTGCCGATAACATTGAACTGGGTCGCTAGAGCTGTTGTTTCGTTTTGTTGCCATCAAATTACGGCCGTAAAACCCTGTTAAAGGAATAAAGCTGTGTTGTGCGACTGAAAATAATTTTAATAAGTTCAATCCTAAGACATATGATGATATGACCCATTAGAACTCTAGTTACTCAGATCCTTGTGAATGTCTAAAACTTTTAGGTTAATAAGTTAATACGTTAAGGTTTTGAAAGAGGTTACGAACGCTATTATAGAAATACCGATTTTTTTACTGGTTAATTGTTAACCGGTTCCAAGCCCTGTCTAAAATGGTTGAACAGTGGCCGCTCTACTTTTTTGTGTAATGTCAATTGCTTCATGAAAAAAGCCCTTTCGAAGCGTTATCAGTTCTTACAGTAGATATTTATCGTTGTCCACAGATTACCAGGAGGTATGTGCAGCGCTTACGAGGATCCAAAAAGCGCTGGGGGCAGGTGGGGAGTCCGTTCTAGCGGCCCGCGTGGCCAGTGCAGCCTCCGCCCTCCT
Organism: Cosmorhoe ocellata; assembly: GCA_963675405.1. Classification (NCBI taxonomy): domain Eukaryota; kingdom Metazoa; phylum Arthropoda; class Insecta; order Lepidoptera; family Geometridae; genus Cosmorhoe; species Cosmorhoe ocellata. Next base: position 9,587,354 of record OY776258.1, on the reverse strand, counting down.
CTGCCCTGAGCTGAGGACGGCGCTGGCGACGCGGGCCGCTGTGCTGACGGCTGTACGGCATACGAGGCAAGGTCTCGCGCCACCGCATACTCACCGAGCCACAGACCGTTTGAAGGACGTGAGTAATCCGAGTTTGGGTTGCATATTTGGTTTATTCCCATTTGTCCATAGAGAAAATAGTAACTATAACAGATCACTGCATTGATGATGAAAAGATGGATGGACTGTGTGAAAGATGACATGGGTAAGAAAGGAGTGAGCACTGAGATGACGAATGATAGAGGGAAATGGAAGAAGATCACATGTTGTGCCGACCCCACATAACGTGGGAAAAGGGCAGGAAGATGATGATGAACAGATCACTGCATTTGTCCCCTGCTTTGGGATGATAGATGTGACTAGAACGTCCCATTTTTCCCCCTCTTGGCAACAAAGGGACGGATAGATTTTTTATTATTAGAAAAATTTCAACCTATCCCCCTCTTGGTAACGGGAGGACAAATGGGACGTTTTAGTCCCATCTGTCACCCCAAGGGGACAGAGCAGGGCGACAAATGGGAATATACCACAATTTGAGATCTAATTGTATCAGTTTCAATTTATCTGGTGACGATTTTGGTGTTTTGAGTAAACTGAACAGGCTTCTAAGCATCTACACTTCATTATTTTGCAGCGTCAAGTATAGATCTTTGTACGCCGGCACAGTTTTTAGATTGAGCAAGCTGGTCCAATAAATCATCCTATCTATTTGAATATTTCTAAACCATTTTTAAAACTATTGTTGCTAGATAACAGTCGTTAACTTGTCAGGTCAGGCAAAGTAAATTCATACAAACATTCCTATAAGTTTGTTATCATTTTGCAGTGCATGGATGTACTAGGAGCGCAGACCGCAACAGGTGGTGAGAACTCGGCGGTGGCGGCGGAACTGCTCTCGATCCTGGGAGGGCTGGAGTTGGAGAGTCTAATCCAGGCGCACGACCAGGCGGCTGCACTCTTAGACCCTGCATGTTTCACGAAGGGGAAACGGCAAAAGGTACGTTATCTTCCGGCTTTATGTCGATGATGTTCTATTCCAGATCAATATCCGCCTAAATGCACAGTTGAAATCTGTAAGGAATATTAAATTACGGTCATGTGCACATTATAATACTTTTGCTTACCTACATTATGGTTTGTGGTTGCATAACTGTAGAGTTTGATAAATTCATATAATTTGAAGTGGAGAAAGAGAATTACATCTTCTTTTTTTATCGAAAGATAATTTGTCTAGTCACGGATAGTTGTTTATAGTAAATTAGGGGGTTGATATAATTAGGAGGGTCAAGGTCAACTGTTGGCTGTTCGAATGTTGTAAAATCTAGCCTCGTGCTGTCATCTTTTAACAGGATGCATCATTAATTATTAAGTAATTGAAGAATCAAGAAAATTGTTCCTAAAATAATGTGTTTTCCAGACTGGAAACAACATCAATCACAAAGAGAACGACAGGAGTGTCACGACGTCAGACGACGCCAACGTGCAGATCAGGATTATAGAAATTGAGAAGACTAACGAACCACTTGGTGAGACTTTCAAAATTATCTTCACCATTACTGCAGTTCAGTTTCACTATGTTTAGTTATTCTATTTTGAATCTTATATCAACCTAATCGTGTAGGACGTTTTAAGATAGTTGAACTTTTATTTTACTTATGCATATCATCACCAATTACACATTCTATCGGAATTTTTGCTAATCACTTTGATAAAATAGTCATTGACATTGCATTGCATGTGAATTACGTTTGTTATCTTATCGTTTTTGATAGTACTAAAATTTATAATAAATTGCAAATAACAGACACCTATTTGCAACGATTAGATTTGCAGATGTGAACAAATTAAGTCACTGAAGCCATATTATTGATATTGTATTGGGCGATACTTAGAACGTCTGTTGCATGTACATTTGATATTTCAGGTGCTACAGTAAGGAATGAAGGAGAGGCAGTCATTATCGGTAGGATAGTGAGGGGCGGGGCAGCGGAGAAATCAGGGTTGTTACACGAAGGAGATGAGGTGAGAGTTTACACAGTTTCCCTAAGAATTGTATTCTTCTTATAGGGTCGTATTTTTTTTCGAAAGAATTTATTAAAATAGACTAATGCACGGATCGCACATGAAATCTTCAGGCTTGTTAATCATCTTCTTGGGTCGCCAGTTGCTCTCATCTTTGTGAGTAGTCAGATGCACGTCCAAACATATTTGGAACATGACCAAATTTTGCAGTGATTATATTCCGTATGTGACAGGTCGCAAGCCCATCCCCGCTAAAAAGAATAGTAATCTATGACACACCTTCGAATTATTGGTTCTATAGGGTATGCCGGTTTCCTCACGAGGTTTTCCTTCAACGCTTAAGAGCAGTGGCATTGCGCAAATGCTTTTTGAATAGAAAAACTCATTGGTGCACAACCTGGGGCCTTACCACGAATTCATAACACATTATCGAATTAGTATTACATTGTTATTTTGTACCATGACCTATGCAAATTGTATGGAAGTAGTGACGTTTCAATAATGGAATCGTTACGGAATCGTTCTAGAAGACTTCGTGGTAAGGCCCCAGTTTGAATCCACGGCCTTCGGATCGTTAGGCAGGAGTGATACCACTACAACACCGTTCAAGAGCAGTTTTTTATTGATCCACTTTTATTTATTATCAACCCACATAGCGTGGGAAAAAGGCAGGAAGATGTAGATGTGAGGCGGCGGCCGCCCACGTGTCGTCGCTTCATGTCGCCGCGACTCGTAGTTACGTCCTGTCACTGCAAAATGACGTATTCGAGAACAGTGATCTGCGGTCGGGCGACGCGTCGCTAGCTTCGTGTCGCCAACTACGAAAGACGTTTCATAGAAATACATAGAAACCAGTAGTGTCGCCGCGACACGTCGTCCGACGCCGCCTCACGTCGCCCGCTGCCAACTCGTACCTTTAAATAAAAGGCTTCTTTCCCTTCCAGCTTTTAGAAGTGAACGGGGTCCCGATGCGCGGCAAGTCGGTGCACGAGGTGTGCCAGGTGCTGGGCGCGCTGTCGGGCACGCTGCTCGTGCTACTGGCGCCGCGCGCGCGCGCCGCGCCCCTGCCCCCCGCGCACCGCGTGCTGCACGTGCGCGCGCACTTCGACTACGACCCCGAGGATGACGTCTACATCCCCTGCCGGGAGCTAGGTCAGTACCTCATTGACCCCCCGAAATATGCGGACTCTGTCGAGAGTAGGCATGTGTCTATTGTGTGCTGACCTAGATTTAAAGCAGGCTGGGTTGGCTGGTAGAAAATGCCCTTAGGCTTTAAACCCTCCTTTTGTAACACAATATTATTATCTGTGTACAATAAAGTATATAAATAAATGTCTACTTCATAAATTATCAAGACGACATCTATATTACCCTGTCGAAACTAGATCATTTGTCTAATATGGGGGTCAAAAAGAGGGTCACGACACATGGAGTGTAAAGAAGACATTTATATACCAACCCCCTGTTGGGTGGGAAAGCGCAGTGATTACAGGGGATCAAGACCATTGGGAGGGTCAGAGAAATGTAGATATTCAGGGTACCTACCCAATAGGTATATTGGTGGGTTAAAAGGGTTGAAGGTTTATAAGAACGAATTAAACTTTGGGAGGGTGAAGATATTTAATGAGTTTTGAAGAGGTTACGAGTTTTGGCGTATCTTTAAAAATAACTGATGTTTACAGCTAAAAAATGATTTTCTTTTCATATAAAAATGCTCCTTAAAAACTAATAATTTTCTCATATTCAGGTATCAGTTTCCAAAAAGGCGATGTGCTTCACGTGATCAGTCGAGAAGATCCAAACTGGTGGCAAGCCTTCAGGGAGGGGGAAGAGGATCAGACGTTAGCGGGTTTGATACCCAGCCAGGCTTTCCAGCACCAGTGAGTTATATCTTAATTCTATGAAACTTCAGATATTTGATTCATAACGTCATTCTTGACACCAAAATAAGGTCATTTCACAACACACTTAATCATAGCCAGCAAACTTTTGACTGTCCTCCTAGCTCAGTTGGTAGTAGCTCTGCCTTCTGCGTTGTGGTTGTGGGTTCGATTCCCATCCATGATAAACATTTGTGTGATGAACACAGAAGCTTGTTTTGAGTATGGGTGTTAAAATGTATTCAAATAATGTATTTACAAAAAAAATAGTATATAATTAATCTATCAACCATCTGGTTCCCTTAATACAAGTTTTCCTTAGTTTGGAGCTAGATTGCGTTGTGTGAAATGTCCACCAATATTTATTTATTTAAACAAGCAGTACCTGGATGACCGAGCTTTGCTCGGTTTTCTTTTGGGGTAAATGACGTTTTCTAAAAATGAAACCTAGCTAGATCGTGAGCGGGTGAAGGTTCAATACGCAAATCTTCCCAGAGTTCACTACTTCTCGTATTGCTTCTAATGACGTTCCTGAAATCATTAAATCTTCATTGAAGGTACTTACAGCAGTTTTTAGAAAAGGTGCATCTATGAATTAAGCTCCGTTATTATTAAGGGCGTTATTTGCTTGTGTGTTTGGGATAGTACCTGGATGACCGAGCTTTGCTCGTTTTTTGGGGTAAACGACATTTTCTAAAACTGAAACCTAGCTAGATCGATTTATCGCCCCCGAAACCCCCTGCATACTAAATTTCATGAAAATCGTTGGAGCCGTTTCCGAGATTCAGATTATATATATATATGTATATATACATATATACAAGAATTGCTCGTTTATAGGTATAAGATACGCACCTATTGGTGTGGACTTAGCTGGAACCTGAGCAATCTGGATCACTACCCTTTGAAATAGTATAGTCTTCATTATTTTTGGTAAAAGATATTATATTGATGTTATTTCCAGACGGGAATCAATGAAACTAACTCTGGCTGGGGAAGTGGCAGCAAGGGACAAGCCTAGGAAAGGAGGCACGTTGCTTTGCGCCAAGAAACCTCCTCGGAAGAAGAAGGGGAAGAAGGCGACGAGCGAAGCTGGTTACCCCCTGTACTCCACCTCTGGAGGTGATGGTATGTAGTTTACGATATAGATTCAAATTCAAATTCAAATTCAGTTTATTAAACTCGAAATAACATAACTGGGGCCTTACCACGAATTCATAATACATTACCGAATTAGTATTACGTACATTGTTATTTTCGTACCATGACCTATACAAATTATATGGAAGTAGTGACGTTTCTATAATGAAATCGTTCTGGAAGATTTCGTGGTAAGGCCCCGGATAATATCCAATGCGTTAGAGAGGAACAGATAAAATATGAACTTAAACTAACATATCAACATACATAAGTAATTATTTAAAAATAAACATACCTAACAAAAATAAAGTGACGAAATTGATTTGACTTGCCAATATTGTTTTACTTACTAGCTCTCGTCCGCGGGTTTGCCACGTACCTTGTAAACTATAACCTATGAGTTATTCCAGATCTATCTCTGTGCCACATTTTATCCAGATTCCTTTCCCCCCAGATTACGAACAAGAAGAGATCCTAACGTACGAGGAAGTTGCGTTGTACTACCCACGCGCGTCCCACAAAAGGCCCATTGTGCTGATCGGCCCTCCCAACATCGGCCGCCATGAGCTGCGCCAGAGGCTCATGGAAGATAGCTCTAGATTCGCTGCAGCTGTACCACGTAAGCGACCATCATTTGAATCAGGGAATCCTAGTTCAGTAAAAATAACTACTTACTACAACTTGGATCAAGAATTTCATGTGACGTGGAGAGTGTTAGGTATGAATGTGGATTAGTGCTGCCAGATGAGACAAATTATATTAGTGTTTGGTGCTCAAAATTACTCTAAATTACAGTTTTTGATACAAAATTACAGTAAAAATAAAAAAAAATACAGTGAATTGATTTTTGCCCGTTGAAAAATTTCATCCATTAAATAAATAAATAAATAATAAATAATGCTGGACAATCCACACAGCATCATCTAGCCCCAAAGTAAGCTACTCAAAGCTTGTGTTATGGGTACTAGATAACTGATATATGTAATACATTACATTACATACATAGATAGATATTTTTTATTATACATAGAAAACACCCAGACCAACGGAACAAATTTCTGCAGATCGTACACAAATTTGTTCCGCGGCGGGAATCGAACCCGCAACCTCTTGCGTCGCAGGCGGACTCTCGCCCGCTGCGCCACAGAGGTCGTCGAAATTCCGCATTTATTCTTTTCCTTACATCCCTATCAATCTCACCATCATTCTGTACTACTGAAACGAGGTATATAAAATCGGATCAGACTGGTAGGGATACACTTAATTATCTACTTAAGGCATTAAGGGTAAAACTAGAGGGACCACCGAAGTTGCAAAACAAGAACTTATAATTAACAATTGCTTCAGATACGTCACGGCCAAGGAAGGATCACGAAGTCCCCGGCCAAGACTACCACTTCATATCACGCACGCAGTTCGAATCGGATATACTGAACAGGAAATTTGTCGAACACGGCGAATATGAAAAAGCTTACTATGGTAAGTGGCAAACCTCTTCAAAATAACCTTACAAATACTATACATGTCATAGTACCGCTAGTAATGTTTATCTCAAAGCCATAATATCTTAACATTATTGCTCTAGATTCTAGATCATGACAAAGAAAGAAACAAACAAGAATTTATTTCAAAAAGTAATTGAAAATAGCTTCTTACGGGCACCAAATTAGATTTTTTGACATTTAATATAACCTGTGTCACCCTTGTGATCCAGATTAACGACATCTTATTTATCAAAATCCTTCAGCCGTTTGGGCTACAGCGACTAGAATACATACCTACAATAGCGCGAAAAAACCGGCTGTTTCATACAAAAGTTCAATACGTACTTGGCTAAAACGTATGAAACAGCTGTTTTTTTCGCGTTCACAGTGTTTGTTTCTTAGAAAAAGTTGTTTTTATTGATGGGTACTTCAATCCCATGAAGTTTTCAGAAGTATTCTGGTAAGACTCTGTACCTATCTTATACCTTTAAACGAGCAATTCTTGTATATATATATATATAATTGGAATCTCGGAAACGGCTCCAGCGATTTTCATGAAATTTAGTATGCAAAGGGTTTCGAGGGTGATAAATCGATCTAGCTAGGTTTCAGTTTTAGAAAATGTCGTTTACCCCAAAAAACGAGCAAAGCTCGGTCATCCAGGTACTATCCCAAACACACAAGCAAATAACGCCCTTAATAATAACGGAGCTTAATTCATAGATGCACCTTTTCTAAAAACTGCTGTAAGTACCTTCAATGAAGATTTAATGATTTCAGGAACGTCATTAGAAGCAATACGAGAAGTAGTGAACTCTGGGAAGATTTGCGTATTGAACCTTCACCCGCAGTCGTTGAAGATTCTCCGAGGGTCTGACCTGAAGCCGTACACCGTGTTCGTAGCTCCACCGAGCCTGGAGAAGTTGAGGCAGAAGAAAATTAGGAACGGAGAAGCATTTAAGGTAAATATTACACTTTTCAGAAACATTGACATTAGCAAGATGTATCGGCAGGTTGCAATGTTCAAAGACAATCGTAGCAAAATATTGTAGAAATTGCGTGCAGTTATATTGAGTGTTAGATGTGAATGTGGATGGATACAGGGTAGAGGGAGGCCTGAAAAAATATATGGACTTTGTGAAAGATGACGTGGGTAAGAAAGGAGATAGTAAGTACTGAGATGACGGATGATAGAGGAAAATGGAAGAAAAAAACGTGTTGGGTCGACCCCACATGGCGTGGGAAAAGAGCAGGTAGAAGAAGAATATTGAGTTTCAACATGAAATTCATTCAAACCAATTCAAAAATCATAATATATTACGTTTTTCTAAGTCGTGGAATTCTTTTTCTTGTTAGATTTAGGTCCAATTTCACCAAACTTTTGTTAACTAAGCAGTAAGCATAACTGGATCGGGCATCAAAATTGACAAGAAAGTTTATGTATCGTTAACCTATTTTACATGGTGGAACAAAAAACAACGATGTCCAAGCGATTAAAGCTGTTCCCTTCATGGATGATACGTTGTTTTGTATATGCGCTTGTAATAATGTGGATAAACTTTTCCAGGAAGAGGAACTGAAAGAAATCATCGCAACAGCAAGGGACATGGAATTGCGATGGGGTCATCTATTCGACATGATAATTATAAACAACGACACACAACGTGCCTACCAACAGCTGTTGAATGAGATCAACAGCTTGGAGCGAGAGCCGCAATGGGTGCCCGCGCACTGGCTCAAACATACCTAGCGAGAAATCCCCCATGCTGCGAACCATGCAGCGCAAAGACTGAACAAAGTCGATAACGGTGAAGAAAACCATCAATGTAACGTGAACATTGCCGACATCCGCACAGATGTCGCGATGGAAGGCCATCGCATGTTCAAACTCATATTGATATTCGATTTTATAGCGCAAATGGTTTTACATTTGCTATTGTACTTTCTTAATAATTGCGACATTAAAAAGAAATTTGGTAAACTGAAGCGGATTAAGGATTGTGACGTGGAGAGGTGACTAATATTCTAGTTTATAGATTGAGTAGTGACACAGGTATTTGAATTCGACAGTGGTAGAGCGAAATATAGTATAGAAATATGTTCCCGGACTATTTTAGTTGATGACAAGTAAAAATTAAATTAAAAATTTAAAAAACCCCCGACACAAAATAATAAAAAAGTATGAACGTAAAAAGTTATTCGCCATTTTGTGGCGGCCATCTTGGAGCGATTTCCATGAAACATAGCTAAGAACACTTCCGAATAATTCACCTTTCAAAAACACAAAAAAAATCAAAATCGGTTCATACGTTCAGGAGCTATGATGCCACAGACAGACAGACAGACACATGAAACTCACAACACTCCCTCATTTTTTGCGTCGGGGGTTAAAACGAATAATAAAATATTTAAGCAAAGTGAACTAAATAAGTTTCTAGTTTGAAGTCGCCATTATTTGCCAAAATATTCAACATTTTATTCTTAAGAATGTAGAATATTTTGATAAGTAACTTAAACTTGATTGATACATCACTTAAGTTAAGAGTTATCGTTGATTTCAAAATGTATTTAGATGTATTATGTGCGGTGCAAATAACTTATGAAAGTGTTTATAAAAGTTGAAATTTGATGAGAGAAGTCTAGTAATAATATACTTAACACAACTTTATTATATTATAATTAAATCGTGACGAAATATAACATTCCACATTAAATCGCCTTAAAAGAGTACTTTATAATAGAGTCACTAAAGTTTTACTGAATAATATTTAAGTGTTTTGTTTGTAGGTTTAAATACTTACATTTATTTAGTTAGATAGGTAGTTATCATTGTAAAAAGTCCAGTCTTATCGACTTTTTTAGACTTCATAAAAAGTCCATCGTATTCAATTATGTTATTCCTAAATATCCAATAAAATAAAATTTAAAAACTTATGTTCAATAAATAAAATGGTTATTATGTTGTCATGTTATATTTAAGATTATTTACTTAAATCGATACTTTAAAAATCAGTGATTGCAAGTTACTAGTGCGATAGTATACAACATTAATAATTCTGCCAAATATTGAGACTGTTGTTCTAACGTATTCTTAACGCATGTTCATGACTTAGAAGGGGTTTTTGAGCGTTTGAATAGAGGTCTATAGATCGCTTAAATTTCAAATTTTGTAGGTATGGCCAATCTCTAAAATGTTTCAAATAAAATTAATAAAATAAATTCTAAAATAGTAGGTATGTATTAAATAAATTGTTGAATTTTTACATATTAATGCTACACAAACAATAATGCGAAGGAATTTATAGTTTGCAAATATTAAATAGATAGAAAATTAAATTACGATGGATAAACAAAAGTATTTACTCTATTACCTTTGTACGGTAGTTGATAAAGAGATTAGAGTTTTTCGAAAATTCTCCCGTAGTCTCGTGAATTTCTCTATTATGGAATTATAAAATCTTATGAATCCCTAATCCCTAGTGCCAATAAACGAAATTTATTGAACACTGCTTTCAGTAGTGTGTAGAAAAGCAATATTTTACGACACTGTACCTACATATCCGTTTTTATAGTTATATTAGTACCTACATATTCAATATTTTTGGCAAAAATATCTTTCTTTTTTGGCATTCTTAGATGTTTACCAGTTATTGGACCTTTTTAAACTACTTACAAAAAATGTTGTTAATCGCAATATCGATGTTTTTCGGCTTTGATATTACCTATTTAAAAAAATCTTTCATATTCTTAAACTGTTAGCTGTAACCAGGCAACACTAATACTGGGTTATAACTACTGTCATTTACCTACCAACACGTGGGCCGCAGACAAGTTTTAATACCGTCAACTATTAGTATTTTCTGGATACAGGCACCAACTAAGATGAAGTAGTACCTATTTATACATTAAACGCAATAAAAAAGTGAAATTCCCAAAAATGTTTTATGAAAATTTTATTTTTCAGTTGGTACCTACCATCTTGTTAGATAGATTTGAGTATTCCAAATAATCAGTGCCAAAAAAGGTCAGGAAATTAGGTAATAGATGTGACTACATTTTTATAATCACAATTTTTTTATATAATTTTGTATGTTGTATATTAACTTAGTAAATGTTTTTGCGTGTTTGACACAGGCTTTAGGAATTTTTGGAGTAAAATTTATCTGATATTAAAATGACACCTACCTATTGTACGTATGTGAATTATACGATGTAAGCTTGTAAAAAACTTATCTTGAACTTTCTTCTTTCGTGCGTGAGTTACAAATAGGAGTGAAAAAAGTAAATAAAATCAATTATTTTTTCGCATTTACCCCACAAGCCTGTGTCTGACGATTGTAATAACAAATTTTGGGTATTTTATTGTGTCATAGTCATAAACATTTTAAATTTTGATCAAGAAATTATTCCATTAGTTGTGTAAGTTCAAATATCAGTCGTAGCGTGTGGAGGTGCTAAGATTTATTATTAATTTGTTGTCATTATCTGTGTAGTTTAAAATTGATTGTTATAATTAATTATATGAGCACGAATTGTGGATTTATACCTACATAAGCACTAAAAGTATGATTTTTATAATAAATTATATGAATTTGTATTTGAAAATAAAAACTTCAGACTACCAGCCATTTTCAGACAAAAAATAAACAATCATTCGTACACTTATCTTATTTGTCTTCAGTTACTTCACAGTATTGATATTATTAACTAATTTATAAATAGTCCTGTATATAATTTATTAACAACTGAGTAAATGATAAAAAATATTATAAATAACAATGTTTATAGAACAATTTCATGTAAATAATAGAGTACCTATTAAATTTAATATCAGATAATAATGCTGGTTTTATTTTTAAACGAAGTTTTTTAAGGAACCTACCTCGTTTTAATTGTTTTAAGTTGATTACCTACCTGGATGACCGAGCTTTGCTTTGCTCGATTTTTTTGGTAAATATAGTTTTTTTGGAAAATGAAACCTAGCTAGATCGATATATCGCCCCCAAAACCCCCTGCATACTAAATTTCATGAAAATCATTGAAGCCGTTTCCAACATTCAGACTAGGTAGGTATATAATTTATATACCTACATACCTATGTACATAATATAATAATTGCTCGTTTAAAGGTAGGTATTAGATAGACTGATTACTGGCCTGGATGACATAGATTACGGGCATTGGATGATTTGGATGTCGTAGATACCTTACCTACTTGTGTATAAGTTACCATTAAGTACCTACTTACTTTAAAAGTGCCTGCCTAAAACATTTAGGTAGGTATAGTCTCTACTTTATCTGGAGGCTGTATGGTTTTGATAGTTAGCGAAACTTTATTTTGTTTCGTTTCCTTCCAAGTATTTACCTTCAGCCGTGCCCTGTAGAAGGTAGCCTACCTATATTATATTATAACTAATTTAATTAGGTAGGTAATTTATCAATCAAGAGTACAAAGATGTTTTACCCAGAAAAAATATTCGCCCTACAATCATGATGCAATGAGAATCGAACCTGCACTTTTCGCATCTAAACTCCTATGTACCTATCGGCTGTCCCAAACCAAAACCTAGTATGAGCCATTTTTTTCTGAAGACGTTTTTTTGCGTCATTGTTAATTGAATGTTCAGCCGCGTGTTATGCAAAAACAACCGTGTTTCTATCACATTTAGAACCAAAGTTACGAGACCCATTGATCCTAGTAACTCCATTTTCTACACTGTAAAACAAAATCAAAATCCTAGCATGTAACATTTCCAAATTCAAATACCTCGCAAATGGTGCTCATACTAGGTGTTTGAGTTTGGAATTTCTTCTTACTAGATTTTTCAATTTGGGATTGGCTCTTACTATGTTTTTGTATTGGAAAACGATGTAATTATTTAACCTACAATATCAACAATGCTCACACAAAACACAGCAAGTCGATGATCAGGGAGCCAGGGGCTTATTGTCATAATCCTAACTAAGCTGTGACAAAACTAGAATTTTTGGCGTTTTCCCCACCAACATTTTGTATCCTGGTTGGTGGGGATTATGACAATAAAAATAATTTAGGTTTATTTTATACTAGCTTCCGCCCGTGGCTTCTTCCGCGTGGTACCTTGAAAAGCAATAAAAAATCTATCCCACCTTTAGAAGTACCTTTTTCCGGCATAAAATGTAGCCTATGTGTTCTTCCAGACTATAATTCATATCTGTAGCAAATTTCATCCAGATCCGTTCAGACGTTTCAGCGTGAAAGAGTAACAAACATACATCCAGACATCCTTACATCCACACATCCATATAATTCTTACAAACTTTCGCGTTTATAATATTAGTAGGATTAAACGAATAGACAATAGGATAGATTTAAAATTTCAAAAAATGAAACTACTTAAATAAACTCAAATAGAATAACGTAACGTAATAAACATAAAAAGGTTAAAAAGTTTTCAAAGACTTGATTAAATTAGCAATACAGGAATAACTACTTGCATAGTCAACAGGACTTTTGGCCAATCACATGCCTGCATTGTTATGGTAAGGCGTTAATTATTAATTGTGCTTGTCTAATAACAGGTTTATATTATATAGGGAGCAAAATAATGGCATTTTCGACTAAGCCAATCTGTTCTTACTGTGATTACCTACAAATGTTTAAACTTAAACATTGTTAATCATGTTAACTTAAACATTTGTATTATGTAGCTACCTATTATTAGTGGTTGTGTTGCCTAATTTAAAAACTTCTTATCCTAGAAATACTTTAATCTAAATTATATTTGATTTAAATGAATGTTTATTCGTATTATTTTAGAATGCACCGAGTGTAGAGTGATAATATAAAATAAAACTTAAATTATTTTTATTGTCATGATCCCTACAAACTTGTTAGTGGGGAAAGTGCCAAAAAAATTGAGTTTCGTCATAATCCCCACTAGTGGGGACAGTTTAGTGGGGATTATGACAATAAATTGAAATGTCTACTGACGACAAATCTCTGAATTTGCAAACAGAATGTCAAATTTTGGAAGAGCCGTAACTTTTTGCCATTTAATTTTAATATTTATAATGGTTTTTCTGATAAATTTTATTTTTTGTATCATTTACTTATTATTTTATGTCAAATCAGGACAAGTCAGTTCAGTTAAACTTAAGTAAAACTTTTACTTACTATGTTTTAGTGACGAGCACTAGCTCAATTATTCCAATCGTCCAACTTAAATTCCTAGTAAGAGACTATACTAGGTTTTTGATTTTGGTTCTTGAATAACCGTCTGAAAATATTTTCGTAGTAAGTCTCATAAAACATGTATGCGCTACTGTTTTTTGAATTTTATATTCTCTACTTGTAAAGAATAATTTATTAACAAATAATCACGAACAAATCATTCCCTAAAGTTCATAGTATTGAAAAGGCACTAAAAAAGTTTGATTCGCTTCTCCTGTAAAATTTTCAAAATGGCTCTTACTAGGCTTTGGTTTGGGACAGCCGCTATCTTATTTATTCGTTGTTTTTTTTCTAGTTTCTTCTTCTTCAATTATGGCATCTGTCTCAAAGAACAATTTTGCCAGTGTCAAGAGTAGATATCTATATATATAAAAATGAATTGCTGTTCGTTATTCTCGCTAAAACTCGAGAACGGCTAAACGGATTTATCTTATCTTGGTCTTGAAATGTTCGTGGAGGTCTAGGGAAGGTTTAAAAGTTAAGAAAACGTATATTACTTACTTAAAACGCGCAGACGAAGTCGCGCGCGGGTCAGCTAGTTTCTTCTTCTTCTTCAATTATGGCATCTGTCTCTTAGAGAACAATTTTGCCAGTGTCAAGTGTAGGTATTTATTTATAAGTATTGTCAACGTCACAGAGTCATAGTCAAGTAGTCAAGTCAATTTTAAACAAAAGATGGCTGTTTTGTTGAAAATTTTCGGGATTTCCTCCGATGGAATTTGAAGAGAACTATTCACTCTAATTCACATACTTTACACTCGCGTCAAGAACCCGGGCTTTATTGGCAAAATATCCACCAAAATTACGCAATAAAACTCAAAAAAAACACGAGAAAACGCATAAAAACCAGAGCGACGTAGTTGTCAGGCAAATACACCGCAGAAAATCCGTCAGCTAGTTAATATATAAGTATTGTCAACGTCACAGACATTAAATTGACTACAAATGCTTGCTTGACATTGACATAAAAAACTCTCTCTGAAATTGACGGATCGTTAATGACAACTAAAGTTGACATCTAGAATTAAAGTTCTAGTGACGTTTCACTTTTTGTACGCGAAAACGGGAAGAAAAGAAGAGCGAAAACACAAATTCAAAATATACAAAGCTTTCGTGCTTATTTTTCTGGTTTCCAAGTGGTGATCGTGTGGTTTCGTCAATATGCCTTCAATGAAAGTGGAAGGCGACAGTGATGGTGACGGAGATTTGTCTGGAGGTGATACGGAGAGATCCGGGGGCTCATCTCGAGGCCCAGATCGGGACTCCAGCGCCGAAGAAGCTGATGAACCGGATTCCGATGACTCTTCAGAGATGGATGAGAGCGAATGCGAGCGGCGGAGAAACGACTGTTTGGATAACTTAGGTTTGTTGTTTTGAGGTTATGTTTACAAAACAATTCATGTTATAGGATTTTTGTTTACGTTTGATATCCGCCTTTTTTACGTGTGCTAATTATATTATTATTAGGTAAAATATTGCTTAATTTAGTGACAAAATTAGTGTTATTTGAAATATAAGTCATGCTCAGTCAGAATTATCAAAGTCATGTAGTGGAGAGTCAATGGGGAGGGGCAAAAAATCATGAAATTCGTGTGATATAATTTATGGATGACTCCTTACTAAAACTTTTTTTATTCTTCCAGCAAATTTAGAACGTCAATTTACACAACTGCGAGAACAGCTGTATTATGAGCGAGTGAAGCAAGTGGACCACCAATTGGATGAGGTCCGTGGAGGTCGTTCCCAGGAGTACCTAGGACCATTACGGAGACTGCAGGAAAATATGAGAATAAGGTTTGTAAATATGGCTATGGTCATTGAAAGCAGCTTTGGAGGTCCGTCCAATCAATCTAGCCCAGTGGTCGGCAACCTTTTGGCAGGCAAGGGCCACAAGGTGGCAAAATAAACTAAATGTGGGCTGCACTTGTGATATTAACCCTAGAAGCCCAATATACCTATGTATAATTGATCATATCCTATAGAAAAAATTAAAATTCAATCAAAATTGTTAAAACATACGGTATATAATTAAATAAATAATAAATAATGCTGGACACTATCACACAGCATCATGTAGCCCCAAACTAAGCAGAGCTTGTATTATGGGAACCACATGACTGATAAACTACATAGATATACTTTTTTTTTTTTTTTTGTAAATACATACATATTATACATAGACAACACCCAGACCTGAGACAAATATCTGCAAATAATGCAAACATTTGTCCCACGGCGGGAATCGAACCCGCAACCTTCTGCGTCTCAGGCGGACCTTCGCCCGCTGCGCCACAGAGGCCGTCGTAAATAAATAAATAAATAATGCTGGACAATCCACACAGCATCATCTAGCCCCAAAGTAAGCTACTCAAAGCTTGTGTTATGGGTACTAGATAACTGATATATTTAATACATTATATACATAGATAGATAATTTTTATCATACATAGAAAACACCCAGACCAACGGAACAAATTTCTGCAGATCATACACAAATTTGTTCCGTGGCGGGAATTGAACCCGCAACCTCTTGCTTCGCAGGCGAATTCTCGCCCGCTGCGCCACTGATGTCGTCTAATTCGTACACATAATACATTCATTATGTTTATTTGTTTGAGATGCGCATTCTTAAGGCTGGATCCACACTATACAATCGATTGCGGTTTGTTCAAGCATTTATTTTGACATTTATAAAATAGTTTAAAAAAATTCACGTCAGACGCCTGTGGACCGCGTTGTCGACCACAGTTCTAGCCAAAAATGTTATTCTGATATATATTTTTATTTCAGGATCGAAGTGGCCGGAGTCCTAAGACAGATGAGGATCGAGAACATCAAACACAAGTATGAGGCAGAAGATCAAGCTGCGCACCAGCATTTCAAGGTAAGTGATGTTATATTATATCCACACCACCTGTGCTACCAATAATATACTTTTCTCATCATAAAACTTGAGCTACCTCTAAAGTTATGTTATAAAGTTACTAAAATTAGATTGAAAATAAAATAGGCACCATCAAGGAGGTAGTTAAAGCTTTCCAATAATATATTTAAGCATTGCCAAATATGATGGCAACTTTTTTTTAAAGGTTAATTATCATCAGCTAAATGTTAAAAAA
Source organism: Cosmorhoe ocellata (assembly GCA_963675405.1). NCBI lineage: Eukaryota > Metazoa > Arthropoda > Insecta > Lepidoptera > Geometridae > Cosmorhoe > Cosmorhoe ocellata. The sequence continues at coordinate 9,570,457 of OY776258.1, read as the reverse complement.
AATAATGGGTGGCTTGATTTTTTTGATGAGAAGTATAGTTTGAAGATTTCTATATTTTCCGGATTGAAAAATTAAAACCAGTTTTTATTTAATCTTAAATATATTATCATCAACTAAAAAACCAAGTTGTATTTGCAATAAACAAAATTATTCAGAAATAAAAATCGCAAATTCATAGCTGTAGGTATGTTTATGGCATCAGCAACTGATTTCGCAGCAGTAAATTAATTTTCAAATGGCTTAAACAAGGTAAGTTCCTTATTTTTCATTATTTCTGTATATTTTAAAAGATTTTTCGAAATTTTTAAGAATTTACGACGAAGACGTAAAGACTGCTTTTCAGTATTGACTTTGTTTACACACGTTATGCCTAGATGGCGCTGGTATACCAGCCGCGCACGCAGCTTAAAACTTTCAACGTGAAACCATAATCACTCAACAGATGTCTCTGCGATACTGTGATTCAGTTATAGTAAACTTTCACTAGATGGCTCTAGCAGTACAGTAGATGTTGATTATTTGCACTATCATCGTCTTTGACTTGCTTATTGCCCGTTTTTGTAGCAGTACTTACGTAGACCTAATTTTATAAAGAAAAGCTTACGAATGCTTAATTCAAGAAACTGAAAAACTACCTAAGTATTCGTAGCATGACGTTATGTACCTATGTGTGTTGTTCTGAAAAACACTAAGTATTTAGAGTAGATTTTTTTAATATTTATTTTCTGTTCCACTATAGCATAACTAGGTATCTGTTATGTTATTTTGAGTATAATAAACTGAATTTGATTTTGAATTTAAGGAAATTAGGGGGTCGAGTTAGTAAACCAAGCTAAGGTTAGCATATTGCTTAGCTTGAAGGGATACAAAGTTTATTTCCGGTTCTTACGAATGACAAACATCCTTATTATGGTCATCATAACAGCACCGCACCCACGCATCACTTGCAACTAAGTTACGACTTTAAATCGTGTATGATAAATATAAAGGCGTTTTTTTTTAAATGACTAGATATAAAGGCGCTTACAGCGAGCAATTGACTATTTTATCTTGTGATCACATCAAGGGAAATTTTTCATGGAAAAACTAAATTTTCTTTCTTCATAATCGCGTCTTATCTTATTTTGAACCAGTGGTGTGATAGGTTTTATTCTGTTACAATTTGTATAGCTACAATATTTCTGTAATTTTTAGACCTCACACAACGGCCTTTGTGATTTTATTGAATACTAGCTTCCGCCCGCTTTGCCCGCGAGGTACCTACATGAAATATACCTAGCCTATGTTATCCTGAAAGTTCATTCTACACATTGCATTAAAAAAAAAAAAAAAAAAAAAATATGATCACGACTGTAATCCCCGGGCTCGGTAGATAACTCTCCTCAGATTTTTAGTTACTTAGATCTTTGAGGATATCTAAAGGGGGTAGTCAGAGGCAAGCCCAAACATGACATTTGGTACATGCCCACATTTTGCACAGTAGTTAGTATTCCGTACGTGACAGGTTGCAAGCCCATCGCCGCTTATAAGAATACTAACCTATGACACATACCTTCGAATTTTTGGTTCTAGGGTATGCCGGTTTCCTCACGATGTTTTCCTTCACCGTTTAAGAGCACTGGCATTGCGCACATAAATTTTTCGAGTGGAAAAACTCATAGGTGCACGACCAGGTTTGAAACCACGACCTTCGGATCGTGAGGCAGGGGTGCTACCACTACACCACCAGCGCTCTCACACATTGCATTAATGAAATAATTTTTTGAATCGGATGTTTCGGAGATTACTTACCTACCTCCTACATACCTACATACAAACAAACAAACTTTACCACTTTATGATACTAGTTTAAACTATATGCACGCTCCAGGGTTCACTTGCGCGGCATACTTACTATTCCACTAGAATATAGCCTATAGCACTCGGGGATTATTCAGCTAGCTATCAGTGAGATTGTTTGAAATCAATCATGAGGGTAATCGCGGTATATAACGTACTAGCTTCCGCCCACGGCTTCGCCCGCGTGGTACGTACCTTGAAAATCGTGGTGCATTGGCTGCTAGCCAATGCACCACGCCTTGTACGCAATGAAAATGCATTGGAATTTGACGCAATTTAAGGGGTTGTTTACATAGACACAATGTCGTCATGAAGCAAGATAATCTCTTTTATAAGATAAACTAGCTGATGCCCGCAGCTTTGCCCGCGTGAATGTCGATTATCGCGACTTTTCATACAAAGTTTCATCCCCTATTTTATCCCCTTGGGGGTAGAATTAATCAAAATCCTTTCTTAGCGGATGCCTACGTCATAAGATCTACCTGCATGCCTAATTTCAGCCCGATCCGTCCAGTGTGGTTTGGGCTGTGCGTTGATAGATCACTATGTCAGTCAGTCAGTCAGTCACCATTGAGTTATATATATTTAGATTTACCAAAGTCTAAACACATGCTAACGTTACGTTATCCACATTTCGCATCGTCAAACGTTGCTCAACGTCACTGAAAGAGTTCCGCGGCACATACTCAATCAAAAAAAACTCTGCTATGCTATATGCGACTGTCAACTTCGTCGCTCTAGTTTTTATATTTTTTCTCGTGTTATTTTGTGTTTTATTGTCTTACTTTGGTGGTTATATTTTTCCAATAAAGCCCGAGTTCTTCCTTTCTAAATACATCGGATGAAATCCCAAGAACTTTGAACAAAACAGCCATTTTTTTGTTTAAAATTGACTTGACAATTTGACTGACTTTGTGACATTGACAATACTACTAATTTAAACATTTGACACTGTCAGAATTGATCTTAAAAGAAACAGATGCCATAAACAAAGAAGTCCCCATGCTCAATATGGGATATCAAAAGCGGGTAGTTAGAGGCACGTCCAAACATGATATTTAGCACATGCCCACATTTTTCACTTAAATTATTTGTGCTGGGATTCATGAACGGGGTATGGACCTTTTTTATTAATTTGGATTTCGGACCATGAACTATAAAAAATGTATTGATTTGTTACTTCAAGCTTGAAATGTGACGTTACTGAAACATGATTGTTTGTAAGAGCTTGTGGTAAGTCTCCAGGGATTAAGCATTCAGAAGTTTCCACATGACCTCGCTAGGTGGCCCGCGAATAAAAGACTTAAACGCTCACGTTTCCTGGTAAACTGTGCCACATTTCCATGACTCCATTGAAAGCTCTACTAGTGGTAGAGACCCCGCGTTCTCGTGGGTTCAAATCCGGTTGTGCCGATGAATATTTAAAAAAAACCACGACTGTAATCCCCAGGCTCGGTAGATATCTCCTCAGATCTCTAGTTACTTAGATCTTTTGAGGATATCTAAAGAGGGTAGTCAGAGTTCCGCCCAAACATGACATTTGGCCAATGCTCACATTTTGCACTGTAGTTAGTATTCCGTGACGGGTTGCAAGCCCATCGCCGCTGATAAGAATACTAACCTATGACACACACCTTCGAATTTTTAATTTTAGGGTACCTATATCGGTTTCCTCACGATGTTTTCCTTCAGCGTTGCGCACATATTTTTTTCGAATAGAAAAAGTCATTGGTGCACGATCAGTAGTCCGATTACGGAACTCGTCTACAATCAACACTTGTCAAAACTGGCTCAAATTGATTGAATAAACACTCTTATGTCATACCAAATCACTTATTTAACAATGAAAACGTATTGACATTGATTGTAAGCAAAGAACCATAATCGCCCCACAGGTTTGAACCCACGACCTTCGGATCGTGAGGCAGGGGTGCTACCACTACAACACCAGCGCTCTAATGAATATTTTAGTGTCTCAAAAATCAAAAACAAACATTATTGTAGGTAAGTAGGATGAAAGGAGAATGACGAAACAGTTGTATAAGGAGAGTGTGAATGGAACAGTTGGAAGGGGAAGACCACGGCGTACGTACCTCGATCAAATTGGGGACGTACTAGAGAAAGGCCAGGTCCAGAGTACCCTAAACCGACGCGCATGTATGAAGAATGTAATGAGAGTGAATGAAGCAAAAGAAGTATGTCAGGATCGTAGCAAGTGGAGATCCGTGGTCTCTGCCTACCCCGTTGGGAAACAGGCGTGATTTTATGTATGTATGTATGTATGTAAGTAGGCTCTTTTTCTGCAATTCAAACATGTTTTCAATTTCTTTGGGTTCTACGACACGCCAATGTCATGAAAATGTTTTCTTCACTTACTATTTACTACGTAACTTCTGTGAAAAATGTGGGTATGTGCCATATATCATGTTTAGACGTGCCCCTGACTACCCTCTATAGATATCCTCAAAGATCTCAGTAACTAGAGAACTGAGCAGATGTTTTCCAAGCCTGAGTAGGTATTATAGTCGTCGTCATTTTCTATGTTACGTAAACAGTAAATGGACATAAGTAATCGTCATAATTCCTATACATTTCGTGACCAAGAAATAAATAGTGTAGGTAGATAATCCAAACTATCCATATCATCATCTTCCTGCCCTTATCCCACGTTATGTGGGGTCGGCACAACATGTGATCTTCTTCCATTTCTCTCTGTCATTCGTCATTTCAGTACTAACTCCTTTCTTACCCATGTCATCTTTCATACAGTCCATATATGTAGGTATATCTAAATATATATAACTCAAAGGTGACTGACTGACTGACTGACTGACATAGTGATCTATCAACGCACAGTCCAAACCACTGGACGGATCGGGCTGAAATTTGGCATGCAGGTAGATGTTATGACGTAGGCATCCGCTAAGAAAGGATTTTGATTAATTTAATAATAAGTACCTGGGTGACCGATCTTTGCTCGTTTTTTTGGGGTAAACGACGTTTTCTAAAAATTAAACCTAACTAGATCGATTTATCGCCCCCGAAACCCCCTGCACACTAAATTTCATGAAAATCGCTGGAGCCGTTTCCGAGATTCCGATTATATATATATGTATATACAAGAATTGCTCGTTTAAAGGTATAAGATAATAAATAATGCTGGACAATCCACACAGCATCATCTAGCCCCAAAGTAAGCTACTCAAAGCTTGTGTTATGGATACTAGATAACTGATATATTTAATACATTATATACATAGATAGATATTTTTTACTATACATAGAAAACACCCAGACCAACGGAACAAATTTCTGCAAATAGTACACAATTTTGTTCCGCGGCGGGAATCGAACCCGCAACCTCTTGCGTCGTCTCGCCCGCTGCTCCACTGAGGTCGTCATTCTACCCCCAAGGGGATAAAATAGGGGATGAAAGTTTGTATGAAAAGTCGCGATAGTCGACATTCACGCGGGCGAAGCTGCGGGCATCAGCTAGTAATATTATAAATGCAAAATTAACTGTCTGTCTGTTACCTTTTCACGACTAAACGATTGAACGGATCGTAAAGAAATTTGGTAAGGAGATATATTATATCCTGGAGATAGACATAGGCTATCTTTTGTCGCAAAAAATAATCTTGAAGGAGCTGAAATAGGGGTTTAAGGTTTGTATGGGGAACGCATGGTAGGGCGCAGTCAGTTTTTGGATGGGTGACCGCCTCATTTTGCACTCCATAGAAATTTCCCAACTAACTGATATCAATAATTTCAGAATTAATATGTTTATTGATGGATTTTTGCGGACAAAGTCATAGGTAAGAGCTAGTATCTCATAAAAAATATTATTGTATTGCCAATAATAAGTTATTTGTAGACAACGCCTCGCCTTGGCGCCTAAGAGATATATAGAGTCTATAAGAGTCATATCGATTTATGGACAGTAGGTCTACCATAAGTTTTCACAATCTATACTCGCTAGCGACTGTAGTAAAAAAAATGTATGAAAACTTGTACAGCGCCTCTAGCTGATAGTTGGGTACTAAAACGTCACGTAGTTAACTATCCTACGTCACAGCGTACTACAGCGACTGTAGTTTGCGCTTCATTAATTTGCTTAGAATTTGGTAGCATTAGTAAAATTTTGACAGATGTCATAGTAACGTACTATTACTACTGTAGTAACGTCAGCCGATCTAAATGTGACAACTCATGGTAGACGTTACAGTACTTGGTCGGGCTTCGGGAAAGGTTTTTCCTATTGAGTTCGTCCAAACTCAACAACTTATTAACGTAGCACTTTAAAAAAAAATGATCACGACTGTAATCCCCAGGCTCGGTAGATATCTCCTCAGATCTATAGTTACTTAGATCTTTGAGGATATCTAAAGAGGCGTTCCGGCTCCACGGTATAACTGTTAAGCTCAACGAATTGTGCCGTGGGTACTTTAAGTTCCCTTCTACACAACTACTTAGTGCGCGGCCTCTGGAGCAGCGGGCGAAGGTCCGCCTGAGACGCAGAAGGTTGCGGGTTCGATTCCCGCCGCGGGACAAATGTTTGCATTATTTGCAGATATTTGTCTCAGGTCTGGGTGTTGTCTATGTATAATATGTATGTATTTACAAAAAAAATGTATCTATGTAGGTAGAACATCAGTCATGTGGTTACCATAATACAAGCTCTGCTTAGTGTGGGGCTACATGATGCTGTGTGCTAGTGTCCAGCATTATTATTATTATTAGTTGGTCCGTTAGAGGGTAGTCACAGACACGTCCAAACATGATATTTGGTACATGCCCACATTTTGCACAGTAGTGAATATTCCGTACGTTGGTTGCAAGCCCATCGCCGCTTATAAGAATACTAACATTATGACACACACCTACGAATTTTTAGTTCTAGAGTATGCCGGTTTCCTCACGATGTTTTCCTTCGCCGCTTAAAGCCCAGCATTTTGAAAATTGCAAGTATTGCATTCTATTACCGCTTAATAGATTATATTGAAATTGAACTACACGATACTCAAGGATATAAGTGATAAATCAACCGGAGCTAAAACACGAATTAGTAAGAAAACCTTGGTTAAAAATCATGTCAAAACCACCTCTGAAAATTCAGAAATTCCCTAATTTATCCAGAACAGTAAGGTATTTTGAATTTCTATTTCACATGAATATAAATCAGTTAATTTGAAACCAATCAACCCAGCCCTTTTTTTGAGATAAGCTATTTACTTGAACATATTTATGTTTTTTATAAATTGTCGCCTTCGTTATATGATTCAGAGCAGCCATATTATCATGCCGCACTCTACTTATTTGTCATTTGGGTATTTCGCTTCGTGCTATGCCTGATTCCGAGGAGATCCGCGTTACTATTTGGACCTATGTCACTTTTTTTTGTAACTTTTACGTAAGAAATAGTGTGAAGAGTATTCTGGGCCTTAAGAGCACTGGCATTGCGCACATACATTTTTCGAATAGGAAAACTACTTGGTACACGATCAAGTTTGAACCTTCGGATCGTGAGACAGGGGTGATACCACTACAACTCCAGTGCTTTTTTTATAATAATAGTATCGAATGTACATATGTAGGTACAGTTAAACAGCTAGTATTTATTGCAAAAAATAAATAAAAACCCGACTTAACGTAATTTTGTAATTAGATTTGACAGCCGTCATATTCGATTTTTTGTATAGCCTATGTCACTCTGTCTCAATTCTATTCTATTAATTGTAATAGAGCGCTGGTGGTGTAGTGGTAGCACCCCTGCCTCACGATCCGAAGGTTGTGGGTTCAAACCTGGTCGTGCACCAATGAGTTTTTCCATTTGAAAAATTTATGTGCGCAATGCCAGTGCTCTTAAACGGTGAAGGAAAACATCGTGAGGAATCCGGCATACCCTAGAACTAAAAATTCGAAGGTATGTGTCATAGGTTAGTATTCTTATAAGCGGCGATGGGCTTGCAACCTGTCACGTACGGAACACTAACTATTGTGCAAAATGTGGGCATTTACCAAATTTCATGTTTGGACTTGCCTCTGACTACCCTCTTTAGATATCCTCAAAGATCTAAGTAACTAAAGATCTGAGGAGATATCTACCGAGCGAGCCTGGGGATTACAGTCGTGATAATTTTTTTTTTTTTCATTGTAATCGTGAAACGTGGCCACTGGCTAGTCCATTGCCACAGTGTCACCAAGATAGGAGGTTATGTGCGATACGAGCCACCTTTGCAATTAAACAATCAGTACCTGGATGACCGAGCTTTGCTCCTTTTTTTGGGGTTAACGACGTTTTCTAAAAATGAAACCTAGCTAGATCAATTTATCGCCCCCGAAACCCCCGCATACTACGTTTCATGAAAATCGTTGGAGCGGTTTAGGGTACTCTGGATCTGGCCTTTCTCTAAAACGTCCCCGATTTGATCGAGATACGTACGCCGAGGTCTTTATAATTCAGATTAATTATATATATATATTCAAGAATTGCTCGTTTAAAGGTATTTAAACAATCATTATGTTGACGTCCCAAACTGGAACACATTGATATCGCAGTACCCATTCACACTAAATACATACCGAGTAGGTACTTGTACATGTATCAGGCACCTAACGACGGCCAGATAAGCGGACACATGGCATGAACAATGTGGCCAGTGTCATCGACTTGCCATTCATGTGACGTCACGTCCGGCGCGCGCGCATGCATTGTGCCGCTCCATCCTCGCTGGCTGTTTAATGTTTTGGGTTTGGGATTGTTGGTGCAGTTTTGATGAATGAAGTTTGGAGGTTGCTTTAGTTGAAATGAATGATTAATCACTAGTTATTTCAGATTTGTTTACTTTATTCGAGAATCGTATAAAATATAGCCTTTATGAGGTAAAAGCGTGGTATGTGGGCATGATATGCGGAGGGATGAATGTCATGTGGCAAAGAGAGTGTAAGGTATGAATATGGATGAATATAGGGGTAGATGTAGGCCAAAGAAAACATGGATGGGTGAAAGATGATATGAGTAAGAAAGTTGTGAGTACTGAGATGACGGATGATAGAGGGGAAATGGAAGAAGAACACGTGGGGACAGGGCAGGAAGAAGAAGTATAAAATATAGCCTGTATGACGTCATCATCTCTTGGGGTCACAACAAACCCGCTAGCAAGAGCACCGTAGGCAGGGTGGTGTTTCGTCTCGCTGAGGCGCAAAATTTAAATGATTTGCGGTTTTTTATATAACACTAGTTCCCGGAGTAAGGCTTGCGCAGAAGTAGTTTTGAGACAACTGTGAGGCATTACGACTTCTTGTTGAAGAATATTATCATCATTCTCCTGCCCTTATCTCACGCTTAGTGGGGTCGGCATAACATGTTTTCTTCTTCCACTCACTCCTATCATTCGTCAACTCTGAACCTCCTCCTCTTACATTCATATCATCTTTCTTACAATCAGATACACTCATACCCATAACTTTTTTGGTGACATGGTTTTCATCCCTCACCACGTGTCCATACCATGCTAATCCAGCACTTCTGATCTTTTCAATAACAGGCGCCACTTTCAAACTTCCCCGGACATACTAGTCACATCCGCTGCCTAGTCAAATAGAGATGTAGTCGTAAAGCTCCTAACCCCTCATTCCTTATTTTGTCCAACTGTGTCACCCCACACATCCATCTTAATATTCGCATCTCCGTAGCATGCACTCTCCTTTCATCCGTTTTCTTCATTGCCCAACACTCTGATCCATACATCGCAAAGAATAACTGATCAGTTTATTTTTTTTTCGTTTTTGTAATTCATAGTAGTTTAGCTAAATCACAAATTAATGTTACTTTCTCTTCTCTTTCGTAAAAGAAACCTTACTCATGCTAAAAACGGGGAACAAATGATTATGCTTTGACTCATTGTGACGTCACAAATTTGCGCGAACCATTGGCATGACGAATAACAGATAAGCATATATGTAACTTCAACGTAAAAGCTCAGGGTGTCTACTCTGCAAAATGATCATGTATCGATACAATCGTGCAAAACCTCTAGTTAACCTGTAAGTTCTTCTTTGTTTATGCCATCTGACTCTTTTAAGATCAATTTTGTTTGCCAGTATCAAGTGTTTACATTAGCAGTATTGTCAATGTCACAAAGTCAGTCAAATTGACAAGTTGCACCGAAATGTCTGAAAAACTCGAGGTCTTTACCCAACAGTGGGACGGTTCGGGCCAAAAACAAAAAAAACTAGTGAAAACACTGGGTTCAAACCTGGTCGTGCACTAATGAGTTATTCCATTCGAAAAAATTATGTGCTCAATGCCAGTGTTCTTAAACATACCCCAAAAATTCAAAGGTGTGTGTCATAGGTTAGTATTCTCTTATAAGCGGCGATTGGCTTGCAACCTGTCACGTACGGAACCTTTACGCGGTGTATACCTATTACGCAGTACAACTAACTCGCGTTATGCCTAAGTCATATCACAATTTAGGCATAACGAGAGTTAGGTATAATGAGACACCCTCCTTGGATATCCTCAAAGATCTAACTAGCTAGAAATCTGAGGAGATACCTTCTGAGCCTGAGGATTACAGAAACAGCAACAAATTCGTTTTAAAACAGTACTTTAGATTTAGCAACAATATTAGAGTAGGTACTTTAGATTTAGCAACCGCACTCCGCGGAAAATGTCCCTGTTTCTATTGTTTAAATGTGGGTCAGCTCAGGTGCAAGAAAAGGTGCGTTTACACGGACAATTATTTGAACAATAATTGCTCAGCAACAAGTATGGAGCAATTAGTGTGGCACGTCTTACGCACATGAAGCAATACCGATAAGATACGGCAATTGTTTTGGCAATATTGCTTGCAATTGCTCTATTAGGCTAGTTTTTACCTGACTGCGAATGAGGGTAATGTGTGTGTGAGTAATTTTGGCTATCGCTGTAGCCCACCAAACGTCTAGATGGATTCCCAGATTAAATATGTACGGATTTTAAAAAATAAGTGTCCTTTGATTCGTCTAAATCACAACTATATGAAATGTCAAATAATCCAAAATGGCGACTTGAAAGAAGCAATTTCCAATTACTTTCAGTTGGGTTTTTTGGTTTTTTAAATATAAGTTACATCGTTAAGTATGGTGTAGCGATATCTCTACAAAGCTGAACAGCGTGAGGTTGCGGGTTCGATTTCCGCTCGACAACGGCTCCAACGATTTTCATTAAATTTAGTATGCAGAGGGTTTCGGGGGCGATACATCGATCTAGCTACGTTTCATTTTTAAAAAACGTCTTTTACCAAAAAACTACTTACTTTATATTATCTGCAGTATTAGTTCGCTCCTGCTGACCTAACATGGCCAATGTTTTAGCGACGAAAAAAAGAAAGACATTTTGTGGTGGCGCGCATGTTAACCCGGCTCGACTATATTTTATTATGTACTGTATAATGTAAAACTACAAGCTTAAAAGTGGCGCCGGTGACGGAAAATATGAGGAGTAAGAGGTTAGCGTGGTATGGACATGTTATGCGGAGAGATAAATGTCATGTGACGAGGAGAGTGTTAGGTATCAATGTGGATGGATACAGGGGAAGAGGTAGGCCAAAGAAAAGATGGTTGGACTGTGTGAAAGATGATATGAGTAAGAAAGAAGTGAGTACTGAGATGACGGAGGATAGAGGGAAATGGAGGAAAAAATCATGTTGTGCCGACCCCACTTAGCGTGGGAAAAGGACAGAAAGAAGAAGAATGTAAAACTACATACAAATATATTCTTTCTGCTTTATGTACTTTCGGCAGACCATATAGCTTTGGCGACTTTCACTGAGGATGTCTTTGACCGTCTGTACAGACCAGCCATTGTGCAGTCGCCAAAAATATTCTTATCAACTGCTAGTTGGGGCCTCTATTAGAGATGTGTGAAAAAATACTTATGACCTGTGTTTGAACCCTTGAAGCAATTAATGTGTACAAGTGACCCCCAAATTGGCCGCTGCCCTGGAATCGGTTCAACGATCTCGGGTCAACGCCCTCGCTTTCAGAATCGCTTTCCGCTCGGAATATAAAGCGATTTTTATATTAGTATACCTGGTCTTTGTAATGGTCAAGCCAAAATAGTTAATTCAATAAAGGTAATGAATTTGAAACTTCATACATGTTATATGAATTTAAGTGCTGGTTTCAGCCGAACCCACTTCATACTACGGACGAAAAAGTGGTGTATACGTGGCAGGTCGCAAGCCCATCGCCGATTGTAGAAATACTAACTTCACAGTTCACGCCTTCATATTTTTCCCCACAGCCAAAGTCGAAGTCAAAAATATTTTATTCAATAAAATCACTGGGATAATTTTGATTCGTCTTACATACAAGGTGAGTCTAGGGGCCAATTCCAGTCCTATCTGCAATTCTAATTCTAATTCTTCTAATTCTAAGTCCGAGAAGAACTGACAAGAAACTCGCTGGGCCCTAGCGCTGCTTTTTATGATCCTAGGTCATTTTGTAAGGGATAATTATCAGAGTTGGATAATTATCTGATTCGTCCCAAGCTTTTTTGTCATCTAAGTACTCTGATATTTTATAATAAGCTTTTCGAGACAGTTTTTGTTTATTTACACATTTGAACCTTTTATTAAACCATTTTTGACTTTAGATGGAAAGGCAAGGATGCTACCACTACACCACCAGTGCTGTATTGAATACTTTAATATTTATGTATGACTTGTGTTAAGTTATATAAGTCAATCCTACTTCCTACTAATATCATAAACGTGAAAGTTTGTGAGAATGTATGGATGTTTGTTACTCAACCTCGCTAAAACTGCTGTACGGATCCAGATAACATTTGGCAAACAGATCTATAATCTGAATCGCGCATAGGCAACAATTTAACAATGTGCCACACGGGTGAACTTGTGTTCAGAAGCTAGTATTAACAAAATTTATGTTATTCAATAGCTATGCTTTAAAGAACAGCTTTAGAACTTAGCACTCATTTAAATTTTAACTCTTTTATCGACGTCATTGTCAACCCCGAACGGCATTTATACCGAACTTGGTCCCTCTTTTACATTTTATGTTATCGTAGTGATACAAGACTTCAATATGTGTAACTTTATGTTGTTCAACCAATAAACTACCTTGCTTATCGGCTCTAGACTATTGCCACAGATAAGATACTTTATCAGGCAAAAGAGATATAGGCAATAGGCAGTAGAGGCAAAAGAGGTTCCGACTCCCAACCCTGGGGATACGATAGGGCACGTGATCGCGATTGAGCCAGGCCCCACAGCTCAGTTGGTAGTACCTCTGCCTTCTACGCTGTAGGTTGTGGGTTCAATCCCCAGGAATAACAATTGTGTGATGAATGCAGATGGTTGTTCTGTATCTGGATGTAATTATGAATGTATTTACATAAAGTAAATAATGAATATTATCAACTCTCTGGTTCTCATTTATACAAGCTTGCTTAGTTTGGAGCTAGACGGCGTTGTGTGAAATGTTCACCAATATTTATTGTTTTTCTTATTTATCTATCTGTTATAATATAAAAATTAATCCCTATTTCCTTTGGTCACGGTATCACGCGTGAACGGCTGGACCAATTTCGCTAATTCTTTTTTTGTTGTGTTGGTTATTGTAAGAAGGTTTTAAGACAGGACAACGTCTGTCGGCTCAGATCAACTAAGTAAGCAATATTACAAACTATGATAATTACTGGTCTAGTCGTACATACATAGATAGATCGATATATGTACATATACATAACACTTTATTGAAAATTCAATGGGTGTGGACTGTGGCGTTATCGCTAACAGCGGTCTCTGCCAGGCAACCTTGGATGGAGTGGACTGTACATGAAATAGAAGGGTTGTATAAAAAGGGTAGAATAAAATAGTTGTAATAGTGGCCTTGTCTAAAGTCATGGGTTCGAATTCGGCCGGGCACACAAATTTTCCTGTCGAAAAATGTGCGAGCTCTCAAACGGTAAATGAAAACCCGTGAGGAAACAGAATACTAACCACTGTGCAAAATGTGGGCATGTTTAGACGCACCTCCTTAGATATCCTCAAAAGATCTAAGTAACGAGAGATCTGAGGAGATGTCTAGGTACCAAGCCTGGGGATTCGCCTCACTACGAATTCATGATACATTACCGAATTAATATTATATTGTTATTTCGTACCATGACTGCAAATTGTATTGGAGTAATGTTACTTCGTGACGTGTCTCACGAGATCTGAGGATACATCTACCAAGCCTGGGGATTAAAGTCGTGATAATGTTGTTGTAAGTACTCGAACAGAAATATTGGCACTGATGTTACCCCATGTTATTACACGTACAGTCCTTTCCATCCTAAGGTTGTCTGGTAGAGATCGCTTTCCAGCGATAAGACCGCCCATTGTATGACATAGTTTTAAATAATTTATTATCTTGTTGTAATATTTATGGTGTGCAATAAAGTATTTTCTATTCTATTCTATTCTAATGTTCGGGTACTTAAAATGTTCTATAACCTGACGCCACATAAATCATCTTTATTAGATGTTAACAGGCCAATGATGATGATGAATGTTGTTGATAAATGGTGTTTTTTGATGGTCCACGTGTGTAGCAACAGTCATGTTTCGTGAAGCTTTAACGAACAAACGAGATGAGGAAGACCACCGATGGCATATTATTAGTGAAAGTAGATACTTACGAGTACGAACACAGTGTTTTTAAATTCAGCTGAGGTCAGTTACCAGTCTTCAGATTCTCACGGCTTCATTATTCACTCTCTAAATCAGTGATTCCCAAAGTGGTCCAGGTGGTCCCCCAGGGGTCCACGGGAGACTCGATGGGGTCTCCGTTGGACGTGACTAAAAATGGGGGTCTACAATCGTAAACAAGGGTGCATGTTGGCTTGTTATTTTAATTAATGTTATACCAAAATATTAATTAAAATAACAAGCCAACCTACCAAAGAGCGCTGGTGGTGTAGTGGTAGCACCCCTGCCTCACGATCCGAAGGTCGTGGGTTCAAACCTGGTCGTGCACCAATGAGTTTTTCCATTCGAAAAATTTATGTGCGCAATGCCAGTGCTCTTAAACGGTGAAGGAAAACATCGTGAGGAAACCGGCATACCCTAGAACCAAAAATTCGAAGGTATGTGTCATAGGTTAGTATTCTTATAAGCGGCGATGGGCTTGCAACCTGTCACGTACGGAATACTAACTACTGTGCAAAATGTGGGCATGTACCAAATGTCATGTTTGGACTTGCCTCTGACTACCCCCTTTAGATATCCTCAAAGATCTAAGTAACTAAAGATCTGAGGAGATATCTACCGAGCCTGGGGATTACAGTCGTGATCATATTTATTTATTTATTTTATACCAAAATTAAACCTTCTCAATAAGACAATTTATAAATAAATTGAGAAAAAATGGTAATTTGGAAATGGAAAAGTTTTTTTTTTTAAATTCTTTTAATCGTCGTTGAAACTCAGCCACTACGCAAGTTTCCATAGATAGATAGATCCAATCTACACTTTTTTTTTTCAAGATTTAGAAATTGGTAGGAATGTAGATGCAGGGGGTCCACCGGATCCGGTAGTGGGCTGGCCATATCTGTCGAAGAACCGATGACCGTTGGGGTAAACGAGTTCTCGAGTGGAGACCGCGGCTCGGCAAACGTAGTGTAGGGCGCTCTCCGGCCAGGTGGAGTGACGAGCTGCGAAAGGCTGCTGGTGGAGGCTGGATGCGTCGAGCTGAAGACAGGGCGCAATGGTGCTTACTAGGGGAGCAGTGCAGCAGTGGACTGCTATAGGCTGATGATGATGATGATCGGTTGCAAGCCCATCGCCGCTTATAAGAATACTAACCTATGACAGACATCTTCGAAATTTTGGTTCTAGGGTATGCTCGGTTTGCTCATGATGTTTTCCTTCGCCGTTTAAAACAACTGGTATTGCGCACATACATTTTTCGAATGGAAAACTCGACCAAGTTTGAACCCAACCCTCTTTAGATATCCTCAAAGATCTAAGTAACTAGAGATCTGAGATGTCTAGGTACCAAGCC
The DNA here is from genome assembly GCA_963675405.1 of Cosmorhoe ocellata. NCBI lineage: Eukaryota > Metazoa > Arthropoda > Insecta > Lepidoptera > Geometridae > Cosmorhoe > Cosmorhoe ocellata. The sequence goes on along the minus strand of OY776258.1, from coordinate 9,554,560 downwards.
TGGGGATTCGCCTCACTACGAATTCATGATACATTACCGCATTAATATTATATTGTTATTTCGTACCATGACTGCAAACTCCTTTCTTACTCAATTATCATTTTTGACAGTCCATCTATCTTTTGTTAAGTTTATTTTAATACGAGCTTTAAAAAGGCTGTAGTGCGTATGAATAGATTTGTGAAAGCAAAACAGTGGTGGTTAGTAATTTAGTTCCACGGATTGACTAAAATGCTAAAATAGTTCGACCTTATTTTGACTATCCTCTTTAGATATCTTCAAAGATATAAAAGTAACATCAGATCTGAGGAGATATCTACCAATATGGAGATACTATATGATTATACAATATGGAGTCGAGTTTAAACAAAAACATGATCACAACAGTTTAAAAGTTTGAAGTCTGAAGTATTTTTTTAACAATAATATAATTATTATTGAGAAATCATCAAAAACCTACGTTTTTCTTGCAATTTTAACCGCCTAGACGTCATAGGCGCCTAAAATAGCCAATAGGCGTCTTATATCGCCTGCGCGTCTAACTAAAATCTGAAAGTAATAACGCGCATTTAAAACGAAAATACATCATAGCCTCTGAACACAATTAAATTAGGTGGGCAAGTGGGCAACCTACCATGTTTATAAATAACCCGTGCGACATCGTTTATAACCTTGTGGCGACTCCCAAGTTACCCGCTAGATGGCGCTACTCGTCGCAAAGTCTACGTTTTCAGGTTATGTCACGAAGTATTGTTAAATGCGTAGTTTGGAACTTTAATGTTTCTTTTGTTTTCCGTAAAATCTGCACTAAAACGCACTGGTGCTTTCTTGGCACTAATTCTAGATAATGTATTTCTAGGTTGAGACGCGTGGCCTTGGGGTTTTTGACGAATTGTGTCACAAACACTGTAATGAATGAATTTAGTGCACGTTAGAGGTTAAAATCATAATTTTCGGTTCAAAGGCCATGCTGATGAAATAGGGACAAGAGTTCAGAAGTAGGTAGGTTAAGTACCTACTCTACTTATCAAAGCTGACTGCATCAAAGTACCTACCTACGTAATATTATTCTGATGAATTTGATACTCGTTGATTCCCATTCTAAAGTACATGAAGCATCCTATCCACTTTTCTGTTCTTACAGTAGCTTTGCTTAGTTTGGTTGGGGCCATGCTAGTATTTATACGATGGAATTTTCCACACGTAATCTATTATGCAATATTAATTGTGATCAAACGGTGAAGGGAAACATCGCTTATACCATGTCCAATCTAAATCAGTGTAAATAAACTGAAACACACACTAGGTATCGATTTTTTAACTCCATATATTTTTAAACTTACGCGATCTGAACACATTATTGTATATGACTGAAGTCATCCCGTGACCACGACAGTGTGTAAACCCGTCGAAGCGTTGGGAAAAATAGGTAAATAATACGAATTGGTGGCAAATATCTTTTAGTTACAAGAAAAAAAAAAACAAACATGATCACGACTTCTTTATACGGGGGTAGTCAGACTCACGTCCAAGAATTATATTTGTGCCCATATTTGCAAACGATATGTGATGAAAAAAAGCATCTTTCAAGGAAACATTATCGGCAATAATATTTACAAAGTTGAAAGTTTGATATTTTTCATCAGTAACATTATGTCTTCGACTATCTTATCTTATCAGTAAATATTTTATAGAGATAATATATATTGCTGGACAATTCACACAGTATTATCTAGCCCCAAGCTAAGCAGAGCTTGTGTTATGGGTACTAGATAACTGATATACATAAGACAATACATAGATAGATATTTTTTATTATAGATAGAAAACGCCCAGAACACCCTGAACAAATGTCTGCAGATCGTACACACATTTGTCCCGAGGCGGGAATCGAACCCGCAACCTCCTGCGTCGGAGGCGGACCTTCGCCCACCACGCCACAGAGGTCGTCAAAATACTAATAATATATAATACTTATATGTTTACAATTAAGTATTCAATATTCAAATGCGCAATTGTTACGCGTAATATATTATCGCTAGATACGTTCTACTCGTATTATGTAGTACCTAACCTACATATTATACTCGTATATCGATATTAAGTACCTGGATGACCAAGCTTTGCTCGGTTTTTTTGGTAAATCGTGTTTTTTGGAAAATAAATAAATAATAAATAATAAATAAATAATGCTGGACAATCCACACAGCATCATCTAGCCCCAAAGTAAGCTACTCAAAGCTTGTGTTGTGGGTACTAGATAACTGATATATTTAATACATTATACTTATACATAGATAGATATTTTTTATTATACATAGAAAACACCCAGACCAACGGAACAAATTTCAGCAGATCATACACAAATTTGTTCCGCAGCGGGAATCGAACCCGCAACCTCTTGCGTCGCAGGCGGACTCTCGCCCGCCGCGCCACTGAGGTCGTCGAAAATAAAACCTAGCTAGATCGATTTATCGCCCCCGAAACTTCCTGCATACTAAATTTAATGAAAATCGTTGGAGCCATTTCCGTGATTCTGATTATATATACGTACATAAATATATACAAGAATTGCTCGTTTAAAGGTTTAAGATTTTACTAAACTAACATGATCACGACTGTTATCCCCAGGCTCTGTGAAATTTACTCAGATCTCTAGTTACTTAGATATTTAAGGATATCCAAAAAAGGGTAGTCAGAGGCACATCCGAACGTACTATTTGCACATGCCCACATTTTGCACAGTAGTTAGTATTCTGTACGTGGTAGGTTGCAAGCCCATCGCCGCTTATAAGAATACTAACCTATGACACACACTTTCGAATTTTTAGTTATAGGGTACGCCGGTTTCTTCACGATGTTATCCTTCACCGTTTAAGAGCACTGGCATTGCGCACATACATTTTTCGAATCGAAAAACTCATTGGTGCACGAGCAGATTTGAACCCACGACCTTCGGATCGTGAGGGAGGGGTGCTACCACTACACCAGTGCTCTTATTGTCAGTATAATCATAATTATGTACATAGCTTTTGTATTAAATGGCTTGGCTTTTTATTAGTTTTCCTGGACGCGTAGGCAAACAAATATTACTATATACATATAACATAAGGTAAGTATGTCTATATTTAACTTGTTTTCGTCAACGCCGGCCGTTTGTGTGCGGTTTCGTATGTTTGGTTGTTTTTATGAATTCTACGCCATTTTTATAAGATAAAGAGAGGCCCTTTTATTGTGAGCTCAAGTCAACAACTAGAGGTCAAACTAAATATCTCCATCTCAAACTAAAGTCACGATTCTACTGTTCACTTAGTTAATAACATTTCGTAAAATACAAACAACTTATTATATTCTTCCATCAAAACAGAATTGCAAAGTAAAATTACTAAAATTAAGTAATTTTAATAAAATATGCGTGTTTGCGAGTTCATTTAGTAACATAGATGTTTTAAATAAAACTACCCTAGAGACACCTATTTTTCGTAATGTCGCCTATACGTAATTTAGGAATGTCACTTTGAAAATGATGCTAACTTAGTCTTTAGTAGCGTGAAACAAAAATATGCCTCAAAATATGTAAAAAAAACAAATATATGTATGTCACAGACTATATTTATTTCAAATTTCATGCAAATCCGTCTTGTCCTTCAAACACGATTTAACTACAAGCTTAAACAAACTTTCATCTACAGGATGCTAGATTTTTGCAGATTACATCTTATACCTTTAAACGAGCAATTCTTGTATATATATATATATATAAAATATATATATATATATCGCACCATGAGAATAGAAGTGACTCATCTCAAAAAACAGGTAAAATGAGTTAAATATGTAGAAAGACTCAGAAAAAAAAACTGCATCGCCTAGTGATTAAAAAACTGCCGCTTTTTGGTTAGAATGCGACAAAACATAATAGGTGAGTCTCTTTCATTTCGGCGATCCCTCGTCCGTCAGCCCGTGAAAAAGTGATTATATTCAGTATTGCGTCAGCCAGGATTGCCGTCAGACGTCACGTGTTTAGTATTAATGTGACCTAAACCTCAATATTACAGTTTTGTATGCAAATATTAGGTAAAATTTTGTTGAAATTTAGAGTAATAAAATGACCGATGTTTGTTTTGTGTCATTTTATTGCATTAAGTTGAGTAAATTATTGTGACTTAAATCGAGTTAAATCAGTTGATTACTATATTAAGGCTTATTTTAATGACCGTTTAAGGTTTAAGTCATTAGTAAATACTAATAAATTATTGCTATAGTACAAAACCGACTTAAATGTCGGAAGGTTTCTTTGAAATGGTAAATAGAGTAATTAATTAAATTTATTTTGAATCAGTAATAAGTTTAAAATTTAGATAAAACCCTAAAGTATCCCATAATTTGTAAAAAAATGAAGATAAGTCATCATTTGGTTATGTCATAGCACAATTTAGTAAAAAACACACAATCATAAAATCTTTAAATCGCATTTCCCAAAAATCATGTTTTCTTAATTGAGTCACTTCTATTCTCACGGTGCGATATATAAAATCTGAATCTCGGAAACGGCTCCAACGATTTTCATGAAATTTAGTGTGCAGGGGGTTTTGGGGGCGATAAATCGATCTAGCTAGGTTTCATTTTCAAAAAAAAACGAGCAAAGCTCGGTCACCCAGGTACTTAAGTACTAAATATGGTACTTACTCAATATAATTTATGTTAGTGGATCATAAAAGTAGACTTGGAACTCAAATTTCTTCAAAAATCTCAATCTACGTATAACTAACTCGTAAATATAAAACGAAATAAGAATGCAAGTTAATTATAATCGTCATAAGAAGTAATAATTTCCATTAATTAAGATTTTGATTTGATTTCTCTATAAAGCTAGAATTTTTTCTATAATTCTATAAACATTCCCGTCTAAATACATAGGTAATACGTAATGTAAGTAAGTATATAAAACTCCATAAAGTTGATGACTGTCTGACAATCGATTTTAAAGAGCTGAAATGTTGAGGGAATATTCCTTTTAAGATCTAGAGATTATTCAAAAAGGAGCAGGGTAACCTCCCCCCTCCCCCCTCCCCCTAAGAGGTTTGTATGAAAAATATAACCCGTACAAAGTAGCTTGATATTCCATTCCACGAGTTTTTAATATTAAATGAAGTAAGAATAGCTTTACATTTGAGCTTCGTTTACCGATGATATTACTTTACTTGTGTAGGTTAGAGTAAGTTTAACATAATACTGTGACATAGAAAGTGCTGAGTGCCAGCTCATTATGAAATTCCATTAGATTGACTCATGCGGTGATCGCACCAAATATACTGCAGTAAAAATAAGTATTGAACAAAACGAATGCCAATCCCACGTGACATTGAATCGCACTAAGCTATTTACACAAACATGTCTTAATACTTAAACAAATAAAGAGGCTCATAAATAAAAACGAGAACCAGCAAAGCGAACGACAAAATGGCGGATGCTAAGCCGCGTAGCATTTCTGAAAGCGTCTACGAGCGCCCCGTCCCGCTCTGCCGTAGCCGCTACGAAAATGCGCGAGCGAGATAGAAATAAGCCTGGCCTCGTGTCAAGGTGACGTACCCCGCGCGCACACATGCAAGCGTGCGCGCGCGCCGAGGTTGTTCCAATTTGCGGATTTTGCTTTTGTTTTCTGACTTTTATCGACCTCTTCTCACTTCGTGTCGTTGCCAACTGCGTTTGTTTATAGTTATAAAATAATTAAGTATTTTCTTCTTTAAAGTTGGTCATCGTTTTAAATGTAATGAAAATTACAAATAATTTCTTGCCCTTTTAGATATGCTTAGCTCTTATAAAAGATTGGCAAAATGTTGCATACGGCTTGTGTTAAGTCCATTTTATTGATGGTTTTTATTTAGAGTATTGTGGTAAAAATGAGTTTGTCCTAGATGGCAGCACTCATCGATTGTCTCGCACGATACAATCATATCACGAAGGAACTGAAATATACGATGAATGAACGCTTGGAGTGAGGGCAGACGTCATAATTTATTTTAGCTTCGAGGCTAATAATGTCACGTACGATGGTTATTAAAACTAATCTGATTATACATATAAATTGTATAAGTTACTGACTAAAGAAAAATCAATCTACAGCCTATACAGTATCTTTGAGACTCTAAATGGCTATCTTATCTACTTAAAAGGAATTGCAGCAATTTAAACATCGTTCACGTCATCGAGAAATTATTCTTTATTTATGGTATTTGTCTTCACTATATTCAATTTTGTCAGTGTCAAATGTTTTTTTTAGTATTCGGGTCTCATTATAAAACTATTTTGTTTGACATTGTGACGTCAGAAACCTGCGCGAATTCGTTTAAGTCTGACAGTGACCTTTGCTGGGTCAAATAATAAATAGAAATACTATGTAATTGGGTTCGACTGCAATAGTTAATTGTACCTACTCGTAATAATGAATTTATAGTTGACGCCCATTTTTTTTTTCATTCAAACGTAATTGCCCTTGCATCCTCCTAAGGGATCCTCATTTTGGATAATATGTTGGGTTTTTCAATCATCATCATCTTCCTGCCCTTTTCCCACGTTATATGTGCTCGGCACAACATTGTGATCTTCCATTTCGCTCTGTCATTCATCATCTCAGTACTCACTCTTTTCTTACTCATATCATCTTTCACACAGTCCATCCATCTTTTCTTTGGCCTACCTCTACCCCTGTATCCATCCACATTCATATCTAACACTTGTTGGATTGTTCAATGTGGATAGAAAAAAGCTTTTGCAAATCAAAAGCGCCAGTTGACTAAATATTAATAACACGATCCGATTCTACCATTAGTCACTCGGAAAATCCCGCCTACATAGGATTTACCCACAGAAGTAAGTAAATCTTGTTTAAGCGGGAAAGACTGTTTAAAATCCATGAAAAGGAAAGTTCTTAAAAGGTGTTGAAAGGTCTGAATAAATGGCTATCTTATTATTATTATTTTGATATAACGTCGGTGTATTGTGATATCCTAATAAGAATTTTACCAATTTTATTTTATTGTACAATCTGTTTTATTGGATATTCTCAAATATCTAAATAACAAAAGTTTTGAGGAGATTTCTACCTAGTCCAGGGATTACACTCGTGATCATTTTTTTTGTATCATCCACATACATATTCACGAGGTTTTCATTATACGCCAACGATAAGTAATTTTAAAAATAAATGTATAACTTTTATACGGTGACTGTGAAGCCTGGGGGCTTGGTAGATATCTTCTCAGATCTTTTATTTACAGAGGAAATTAATTAAGAATACACTAACAACATATGAATTATATATTATGGATATAAAACAGAGTTCAAGTGACTGACCGTAGGTAATGTACACAAAAGGCTGGCACATTACCTCGTTGGATAGCTATACTATTATTATTGTTACTTAGTTAAAAAAAGAAAAATCTTTTGGGATATCTTTAGTCTAGCAAGCAAGACCCCTGTTTTTCAGGCAGAACTTATTTAAAGTTTAAAAATATTTACTAAATTCTTAATAAGATTCCAGTATAAGAATAGAAAATCTGGGTTCTGCCCCTTTAGACAAGTGGCATAAACGTTATAGAATAGAAAACGAATAGAATTCTTAATACGAAATTTAATTTCGTAAGCTAGTGTCATTCCCATACATTAAGAATTCCATTCTATTCTATTCGATTGACGTTTATGCCGCCTGGCTAAAGCAGCTGGTTCGAGAAGTTAAAGAAACTAGACAAGGCTTGCAAGAAAAACAGCCCCTAGGAAATATGTGAATAATAAAGATTTATAAAAATATCAGCTACTCCACTAAAAGGCCCAAAGTACAGAGAAAAGATTGAAGTTGAACAAGCAATGTTTTCATCCCTAGGGGAATCGATAGTTTAAAAAAAAATTCTAAATTTCGTCGCAAAGTGGAGTACAAATTACTAAACGAAACAAGATATTAGAAAACAATTCTTCAGAACTCTAGTTACTTAGATTTTGAGGATATATAAAGGGGTTAGTCAGAGGAACGTCCAAGGTACATCAACTAGTGAAACTAGCTACCTACGCGTAATGTTTTGTTTATCTAAACACTTCCCGCTACACTTCCTTAAAGTTTGAATTTTGTGCTTTTTTGGGAAACCTTTATTTCAGGGAGACAGAGGGGATTTCTAGACTAGACTCTTTAAGCTCTACGGTTAATTCATTGTCAGTCATTCAGTCAGTCACCTATTGATTTTATATATTTAGATTTATAAAAATTTTGATGGTAGTTGTGCGCGAATCTCGCCGCGTTTGGGAAATATAGTGAGAACCAATAATGAAACTAGAAGAGAATCGCCAGCCACACTTACGCATTGGTTTTCCTTCGTGACTCATCCAATACTTTTCCATCTAGTTCGTCCGACCTTGTCAATGTTGCCTTCATTTGCCTACTGGTCCTATGTTTGAGAAAAATAATCTAAAAACCAACATTAAATATTCTGGTAAACAAATTAAGTACCTACATAAATCTTTCTAACATTATAAATGTTAGAAATGTGAAAGCTGAGATGGATGGATGTTTGTTGCTTAATCACGCAAAAGCGGCTGCACGGATCTGGATGAAATTTAACAAAGAGATAGATTATAGACTGAAATAGCATATAGGTTATAGCTTAACAAGGTACTACGCGGATGAAGCCGCGGACGGACGCTAACAACTAACAGTCATGTAAAGTTAAACTGGTATTTATTTCAAAATCAAAAACCCTATTTTTTTTAATAATAGTTTGTAAGTATCTTTGCTATTGTTTTACTTAAAATTGAAGTTAGTAAAGTTGGTGCTGGTAAAGAGCGCTGGTGGTGCAGTGGTAGCATCCCGGCCTCACGATCCGTAGGTCGTGGGTTCAAACCTGGTCGTGCACCAATGAGTTTTTCCATTCGAAAAATTTAAATGCGCAATGCCAGTGCTCTTAAACGGTGAAGGAAAACATCGTGAGGAAACCGGCATACCCTTGAACCAAAAATTCGAAGGTGTGTGTCATAAGTTAGTTTTCTTATAAGCGGCGATGGGCTTGCAGCCTGTAACGTACTACGGAATACTAACTACTATGCAAAATGTGGGCATGTACCGAATGTCATGTTTGGACGTGCCTCTGACTACCTCCTTTAGATATCCTCAAAGATCTAAGTAACTAAAGATCTGAGGAAGATATCTACCAAGCCCGGGGATTACAGTCGTGATCAAATTTTTATTATTTATTTAGTAAAGTTGGGTTGAAAATTTTCCATGAAACTCACGCCCACATTCGATTCAAGTTTTACAAGGTCAGGAACGTGGGATGGCATTGCCAACCAATTGCCTACAATCTGACTGTTACTTAATTCTAGACATGAAGACAAAATCTTTAATATTCCGTACCCAGTGAACGATAAAACATAGAAGCATTTCTTCAAGGAAAATATCCGCGAACAAATTTTAAAACCCGATTTTCACACATGGAAACTCTTTCGTGGATTTACCAGAAAATAATTAATGTTGACTTAATTCCGTTGACGTTTGGTTTTAAATTGCCGTGTAACGTGTAGTAAGCTTCTGTAAACTAGCTCAAGGAATACTTCCATGTATTGTCCGTTCACTGTCCGTACCACAAAAAAAAAAACATGGCAACTATTGTTAACCCAGACTTTGTAGATATCTATATTTGGCACATGCCCAGATTATGGATCATACAAAAAAAAACGCTAGACCCAGCGAGTTTCTTGACAGTTTCCGGACTGGGAATAGTAGGACTGGAATTGGCACCTAGATTCACTTAGCATGTAAGACGATTCAAAATGATCCCTGTGAATTTATTGATTAAATATTTTGTATTTCGAATTTTAACCACCATTGCTATACCGTACTAATTTTGGAGAAACGAATATTTTATGTAAGACTAGCTTCCGGCCGCGGCTTCGCCCGCGTAGTACATTGAAAAACAAAAAAAAAAACTATCCCACGGAAACCGTACATTTTTCCGGGATAAAAAGTAGCCTATGTGCTATTCAAAACTATAATAAATAAATAAATAAATAATGCTGGACACTATCACACAGCATCATCTAGCCCCAAACTAAGCAGAGCTTGTATTATGGGAACCACATGACTGATAAACAACATAGATATACTTTTTTTTTTTTGTAAATACATACATATTATACATAGAAAACACCCAGACCTGAGACAAATATCTGCAAATAATGCAAACATTTGTCCCACGGCGGGAATCGAACCCGCAACCTTCTGCGTCTCAGGCGGACCTTCGCCCGCTGCGCCACAGAGGCCGTCTAATAATAATAATCTAATAATAATAATCTACATAATAATAATAATAATCTACATAATAATAATAATAATCTACATTATATCTGTGCCAAATTTCATCTAGATCCGTTCAGGCATTTCAGCGTGAAAGAGTAACAAACATACATACTTACTTACAAACTTTCGTGTTCTCCTACTATAATATATTATAGTAGCAGAAGAGTCCTTACGGCACACGATTTTTTCACGTTGACGTGTGCGTTGCGTCTTAAAGATGTTAAGTTGTTTACGGCTTTACATGTGAGTGCTTAGCACTTTCAAGGTTTCGTACAGTTTCGTCGATCGATGGCACTGCCGTACACCTGGACTGGTTATGTCTTGGTCACTCTGGGTAAGGTTCCTGTTGAGAAAACTAAAAAGCACATTTCAAATGGTCTTTATCTTCTTTTTATATTGCATCTGTCTCTTTTGAGATCAACTTTGCCAGTGACAAGCTTCTTTTTCTTCTTCTTCTTCTTCTTCAATTATGGCATCTGTCTCTTAGAGAACAATTTTGGCAGTGTCAAGTGTATTTATTTATAAGTATTGTCAACGTCACAGTTAAATTAATAGTATTTTCGATGTCACAAAGTCACAGTGGAATTGTCAAGTCAATTTTAAACCAAAAATGGCTGTTTTGTTTAAAATTTTCGGGATTTTTTCCGATGTATTTAGGAACTATTGAAGTTTTCACCCGTATCAAGAACTCTGGCTTTATTGAATAAATAACCACCAAAATTACACAGTAATACTCAAAATAATAGAGGATAATATAAAAACTAGAGCGATAAAGTTGACAGTCGAATGCATTGGAAGAAAATCCTCAAATGTTTGTCATGCACCGTATTACGAGTATATGCCGAGTATATGCCAATGTCAAGTTTAGCTGTGTTCAAAGGTTTTTGAAAGTATTCCGGATTAGATGATTGTGTAATAGTATTTTGATAACCTACCTACTCGTAACTCATTGAAGTGGAAAATATTTTTATTTATTTATTTCATTCTCGCTAACATCTATTTTTACAGGATTATCCTAATACAATAGAGTAGGTATACATTAATATCAATTAAATTAAACAAAACAATAAACAATATCTTAACAAATAAATTCAGTCATACATGTCAATTACTTACATAATACATTTATTAAATTAACAATACAATACACAAAGCAAAACAAAATAATCAAATAGTCATCGATGTCATATATAAAAAAAAAAAAAAAAAAAAAAATATGATCACGACTGTAATCCCCGGGCTCGGTAGATATCTCCTCAGATCTTTAGTTTCTTAGATCTTTGAGGATATCTAAAGAGGGTAGTCAGAGACAAGTCCAAACACGACATTTGGTACATGCCCACATTTTGCACAATAGTTAGTATTCCGTACGTGACAGGTTGCAAGCCCATCGCCGCTTATAAGAATACTAACCAATGACACATACCTTCGAATTTTTAGTTCTAGGGTATGCCGGTTTCCTCACGATGTTTTCCTTCACCGTTTAAGAGCACTGGCATTGCGCACATAAATTTTTCGAATGGAAAAACTCATTGGTGCACGACCAGGTTTGAACCCACGACCTTCGGATCGTGAGGCAGGGGTGCTACCACTACACCACCAGCGCTCTTATGTCATATATAACACAAAAAATACATTGTAACCTTTACGAATTCGCTCAGATTTCAGCAGCTCAAATTGACCTTACGAAGCTTATGGAAATTTTACTAATTGTGTATTTTTGATTTCATGGTTTGGGCATGTAGAAAGGATGTATGAAAGGAGATGAAATAGGTGCATAAGGAGAGTGTAAATAGGACAGTTGGAAGGGAAGACCTCGGCGAAGTTCATGTTTTGTGTATTAGCTGTTGGTTTTCCGAACTTAAATAAATAAATATTTCTGTGAATAAAGTCTACATAAGTAAGTAGGTAATGATGATTGAGGGAAATGGAAGAAAACGTGTTGTACCGACCCCTCATAGCGTGGGAAAATGGCAGGAAGAAGAAGAAGACATTATATAGGTACTCATACCTCGAGAAGTGAGAATCGAATCTTTTTTTTATCGGTTGAAAATGAAAAATGATTGCAACATAAGCGTTTTCAGATGATACTAGTATTCAGATTGAACGCGTATGAATGCCTCCCTAAGTAGGTAGCACGGATCAATACCAGACGTCTATGTAGGCAGTTTTCAGACCAAATATCTCTGGCGTTAACTCCAGTTCAAGTACTCTGTGTACCGGCATTGGATATTCGTATATTTTCTTTTGAAGTAAATTCCTTTAAATCAGAATCTCTGTTTTCGAATTTTTATTTGAGTCTGTGTTGTGTTAAGCTCATTAGATCCATACATAGTTTAGCGGGAAAGTACTAGATATTTTCGTCCTTTTCAATACTTGTAATGAATTTCCGCAAAGTTACGCCTGAATCAATCATTTATCTTATGTAAAAAAAACATTATTTTTTTCAATTCGAAAAATGTGTACTTAAGTACTTTATATATATAAATATGTACAATCAAAGTATTTTTACTTTGATATTGCTCGAAGAGTTTGTAGTAAGGCCCCTGGTCACATGCATGGTATGTGACCAGTATATATACCTCAATGGTTTGGGCATGTAGAAAGGATAAATGAAAGAAAAAAAAAAAAAATTAAAAATAAATTTAAGAAATTATTAATCGAAAAATGTTATTATAAGATTGACGACTTTCTAAATGATAAATTTTAACTATTTAATGAAAATGTATACTTGGTCTACTTGGAATTATTATGTATTATATAGAATTCAATATCGTTAATACTGACGTTATTGTCATCTCTAACCATTTGTACACCGTAATCGGTAAAACATGTTGATACTTTCTACTTATTTTGTAAAACCTCTCTACACATGTTTTTGCAAATAAATGATCTTTATCTTTAAAGGAGATTGCCGAAACAAGTGCATAAAGAGAGTGTGAATGGGACAGTTGGAAGGGGAAGACCTCGGCGTACGTACCTCGATCAAATTGGGGACGTTTTAAAGAAAGGCCAGGTCCAGAGTACCCTAAACCGACGCGCATGTATTAAGAATGTAATGAGAGTAAATGAAGCAAAAGAGGTATGTCAGGATCGTAGCCAGTGGAGATCCGTGGTCTCTGCCTACCCCGTCGGGAAACAGGCGTGATTTTATGTATGTATGTATGTAGATGGATGTACGTACAATGTATGTATGTATGTAGAGAGAAAATGTCGTTTATTTTGGTTGACAACAACCTATGCCCTGACCTGTACTCGGCAGGACCTTAAGACAACAGATATAGCCGTAGAAAAGGCTAAACACATTTGGATAGTTATTGACACGCAAATAATGAGTACTTAGCTTTCCAACTTCTCGTAACCAAATTGTTATTTTTAAACACTTGTTTTTGTAAACAACCACGCAAATAAATTGAGTGTAACTTTGTTGCGCGACTGTATGACTTACCTACGACGTTTATTACGAGTATGTAAATTTTACTCAATAAAGGGTATTGTGAATTTATGGAAATAACACAAAGACGTAAAGTACGGTTAGTTATTAGAATTATTTACGTTGAAAGTACGTTCTAGTGCTTAGTTTTTCTTTTTAAAGGGAGTTAAAGGCAGGAGCAAGGGCGTTGGTGGTATAGTGGTAGTGCCCCTGCCTCACGATCCGAAGGTTGTGGCTTCAAACCTTGTCGTGTACCAATGAGTTTTTCCATTTGAAATGTGCACAATGCGAGTGCTCTAAAACGGTGAAGGAAAATATCGTGAGGAAACCGGTATACCCTAGAACCAAAAATTCGAAGGTGTGTGTCACAGGTACTATTCTTAAGTATAAGATCTGAGGAAGATATCTACGAAAAAGATATACATTAAACTCAATTTAATATCTACTAGCTATGTATTTACAAGTGAAAACCCTCTGTTTTCGTTCGATTTAATGATAAAATAGTGTTATTCCAATTACGTATATACACGTGTCGAATGGTTTTATCATGCTGTGATGTGACAGAAAGAGACAGTCAACAATGGCACAACAGAGGGCGCTTGGGATCTTGCCATGCGGTTCGCACTGCTCCTCAGTCCTCACTAACTATTCTCCTATCTGTGTCTCAGTGTCCACACCTTAGGGTAATTTACCCTAAATGTAGGTAATTTTTACGCGTTTAAGGTAAAATAAATATATAGAGAATTTTTAAAGAATTTTTTAACTAGGTACAAGCAAATTGGTGATTGATTAGTATTTCTTAATTTCTTTCTTTCCTCATTTTTGTACGTAATATACCCACCACTAGTTATCTCCTTATCCCAAGGTTTGCTGAAAGTGTACTCCTTCTTTAGGATTAAGGTCGCCTGTACTTGCTATTAATTTTAAGCTTTAATATGTAATTTTATTTGTGTACAAAGAATAAAGCAAGTAAAGTTGATTGAATACGTATTTCCGAACGTACCTATCTAACTTGTTGTGACGTGACAATGTACCGTTCTCTTCCGGTAGCAAAATATAAGAATCTATTTTTCTCTTTGACACTCGAAGGTTTCTGTACGCGGAAGAGATATATTGTGTGCGGAAAGCTTTATTTTAATTTTCTAGGGGAAAAAATTGTTTAATTTATGCTAATTTCGCCGAGTATTAGGGTACAAAAAAAATCTGAGGTGGCAACACTGCTGTCTCTGTAATAAGAACCAAATAAAAATAAAATAAATAAAATAAAATCAGTTTATTGCAGGCACAAAAAAGACCCATATCACACAAAAAATAACAATAAGAATAAAAATTTAAAAAATACAAAAAATATAAAAAATACAAAAAATATAATAATAACCAAAACTGCCGCGTAAACTACAGCTCCTAACATCCCCTACTATTAACTAATCTGTATTCAGCTGCTACGTATTTAATTCGACTGTTGTCTATGCCTCGGCAGATGCTTTCTAATCTATGCATTGTGATTACATGCTGCTCTGTGAATTCTCATAGAATTAATGACTATCCCAGGTTTTAGGCCACCCAAAGGCCCCCAAATCCAAGTTTCGAGCCCTCGGAATCAAAGAAAAGCTCAATTATAGTTAGTTTTCATATCTTCCATTGTTCATAATGAACGTTATATTACATTTTACGTATATTCATTTGTCACACGTGCTGATAAGTCGGAAACGTGGCTATGATACAAATGCTACCCTTTAATAGATGATGATAAATCTGTGACTCAACTCAAAACACAGCCTTACTAACTGCATTGTATCTGTGGCTGCAGGAATGCGGCGGCGCGCGATAACAGCCGAGTTGGGCGGCCGAGTCCGCCATTTTGTTTATAACTTCGTTAAGTGTTCGATTTTCAAATGATTCAATTGATGTCTGTAAATGCCATGCGCCCGTAAAAATACTTTTTTATTGTCACTTGGCGTAAGATGTACATACATTCTGCCAACGCGTTGCACTATATCGATTTAGTTGAATTACGAATCTAGTTATTTAGTGAATCTAATCTTTAAATTCTATAATTACTAATTAATATGGCCTAGAAATAATCTACTTGATAGGTTGATCATACATTTATTGTTCAATTTGTTGATAGGTATTAAACGAATTAAGTATATAGGTAGTTAGGTAAGTGCTTACTAATACTAGTGGCACTCCCGCGACTCTTTTGGGATAAACAAATATCCTATTTATGTATAACTAGCAACCCGCCCCGGCTTCGCATTAATGTGGTGTATAAACCTTTCTTGAATCACTCTATCTATTTATGAAAAGCACATTAAAATCCGTTGCGTATTTTAAAAGATCTAAGCGTACGTAAGGAAGAAGCGACTTTGTTTTATAATATGTAGATATTGTTTTGTACCATGTTAACTATATTTCGTTTCTAATTGTTTTTCATGTTTAATATACCAATAGGTATTATAATGCTGAAGAGTTTGTTTGAACGTACTAATCTCAGGCTGGTTCTAATTGAAATATTATTATTGTGTTATATAGTCTGTATAACATCACGTACGGAATACTAACTACTGTGCAAAATGTGGGCACGTACCAAATGTCATATTTGGACTTGCCTCTGACTACCCTCTTTAGATATCCTCAAAGATCTAAGTAACAAAAAATCTGAGAAGATATCTACCGAGCCTGGGGATTACAGTCGTGATCATATTTTTTTTTTTTTTTTTAACGTCACGGTACGACCCCGTACGACCAATAGGAGTGGAGCATCACACACAATAAATGTTTCAAAAACGGGAAAAAAATACTCAAAACGCGCAGACAAACGATCACCGATTTGCTTGCAAGAAAATTAAAACATTATCTAAAATTTCTTATATATTTATTTTACCCTGAAAAATACCCTAAACACGTAAAAATGCTCTAAATTTAGGGTAAAAAACCCTGAGGTGAACACAGTGTTCAAATAAGATAAAAAAAAGGTTTTTTGAATTTTATTTTTTTAGGTTTGAAACTACCGGCGGCTTTTGGAGCAGTTTTCAAATGTTTACGCCGTGCTTTGCATTGATACAGTATTATTAATAGCCCTGCGGAAGGTAACGCTATGTTTACAAGATACAGTCACGTATGCATCGGCATTATGTAAGTACTTAGACTTCCAGCTATCGCGGGAGTATAAAGTTTACCGATGCCGAAACTCATTTATAAACGTTACTAGAAAAACAAAAACAAATCTATCCCGCGGGAACCTTAGGTATATTTTTCCGGGATAAAAAGTAGCCTATGTGTTATTCCAGACCATAATCTATATTTGTGCCAAATTTAATTCAGTTCCGTTCAGCCGTTTTAGCGTGAAAGAGTAACAAACATACATCCATCCATCCATACATTCTTACAAACTTTCGCGTTTATAATATTAGTAGGATTTTATGCATTCCGTATCGTCTAACGTTGCTCAATGTCTCTGAAAAGATCGGTAAAAATGTTTGTTTGACAGTATTTGAAGCATAAGTTTAAACCTATTTTTTTTTTAAACAATGAAGTCGTAGGCTATTAATAGCCCTGCGGAAGGTAACGCTATGTTTACAAGATACAGTCACGTATGCATCGGTATTATGTAAGTACTTACACGACTTCCACCTAACGCGGTATTTAACGTTTACCGAAGTCAAAACTCATTTATAAGCGTTACTTTATGCACATCTATCGTCAAACGTTGCTCAATGTCTCAGAAAATGGCGGCAAAAACTTTAGTTTGACAGTATTGAAGCTTAGGTATTGTAAAAAAAAATTGGTTTAAAATTAACCAATTTTTTTTAAAAAAACAATGAATTCGTGGTCTGGAATAAGTTTTCCGAACGGTTAAGGTTATTGACAATATCAAACAAGTATTTTGGACCTTTCTACTCAACGGTGTAGTCATTGTTCTCACTATTGTCATTGTTCGCAACATACAATTTTGTATATCTCGTAAATATTAGTTCATTTTAAATGTAAACTTCGTGAAATAAGTTATTATCAACCAATCTTTTATTGCTCCACTTTCATGATATCAGCTTGAAAAACGAGCTCTAAAATAAAGAAATATTTTTTTTTTAAATAGCGGTATAATATCAAATTGAGTAGAATTAAACAATTATTGCGAAAATTTTAAAAACCCAACTAAATGTAACTGAAAATAGATTTTTACAGCGGCCATAGTAGATTTTTTTACATTTTGTACAATCTAATGTCACTCTTGTAATCCAGACAAATGACAACTCATTTATTAAAATCCGTCCAACCATTTGGGCTTCTGCGACAGCCAAAGAAACTCGCATACATACAAACACACCCTTACACCCCAAACACATTACCCTCCTTCGCTCCGCAGTCGGGTAAAAATGTGCATAGCCTAACGATTACAAATGTATTTTGGCTTTGGTAACGTTAAAGTACCGCGATTGCTCCCTAGAGAGAAAGAACTTTCTTTGTTCTATGGTTATATGAAAGGAATTAATTAATCAGAACAAAAACAACAAAAATAAATTTAATTTTGTTGTTTTGATTGTTTTTTTTTTTGTATGCTCACGTTTGTAACTGGTGTTATTTAGAGCTTTTCTGAAGTTCTTTTAGATTAGTACAATTATGAGCTACCCGAAAGGTGTACCTAAATAGAAAAGAACAAAAACAACAAAAATAAATTTTAAATTGTTGTTTTGATTATTTTTTTTGTATGTTTACGTTTGTAATTGGTGTTATTTAGAGTTTTTTTGATGTTCTTTTAGATAAGTACAATTATGAGCTACCTATCCGAGAGGTTTAAATAAAAAAACGGCGCTACTTGCATATTAATGCAAGAAGCAAAATGATGAATTTACTCCATTTGCCTTAATTTGTTTGTTTTTTATTGAAATAGGTACTTGACTTGAGTCTTGAGTACTTGAGTCTAGTGATGTAACGAATGTCATATTTTATGGATTTTGTTTTACTCACCAACTATTACGTCAGTAAAAATGTTTTTATATTAGTACGCAAAACATTCGCAGTAATTTCGCGAATGCGAATATTCGTTACATCACTACTTGAGTCTAATTTTTTCTTTTGTGTATTTTTATTACAATAAAACAATTCTATTATTTTCCATTCTAAAGGATTTAAATGCGTCACACAAGCTCTTTTCGTATTATGTAATCAAAACGTAACTTTAGAGGTGGCTCGATTTTTAACCCAACTGTGAAGCAAAAGAGGAGGGTGATGTGCTGTAAATCTATTTTCAGTTACTGTCAGTCGGGTTTTTTTAATTTTTGCATTAAATACTTACTAGTTATTTGGTGTAGTTTATGTATTTAGTTAAAATGGTGAAGCGTGAGACAGCTTTCCGAATAATTCTTTGAACTTGATGAATTTTGTGAAATTGAGAAAATTTGAGAGGAATTGATAATTATCAATTCACAATTCAACAATGCCACTGGGTCCCATAAACAGGAGTATCCATACTTTTCTTATAATTTATAAGAATTAACTCCAATATGATAATTTTAAAGATTTTTTTTTCTAAATTTGAATTTCAAACCTCTGTTAGTGTCACCAATAATCACCTGGCAAACATTTAGTATTTAATACGAGTATAGTTGATCTTTTCATACTTATTATCATATTAATAAAAATAATCGAATAATCTCGATAATTTTAAAAACGCGATGCGTGTCAGTTCCCCACGGGCATAGAGTCTCTGCCTATAAAAGCTTAAGATTCTATCGAGATCGGAATATTTTCGCCTTTTACTTGTTTTAATAATATCCTAAACAATCTTGGTACAACATCTATATACAAACCAAGATGGCAATAAACTTTGCCGGACATAGTTATTTACTGTTAGTTTTATTGTAATCTTATATCTTTGTGTACCTATTATATGTAATCTGAATCGCGGAAGCGCTGAATCTGTTAAGAGCGCTGGTGTTGTAGTGGTAGCACCCCTGCCTCATGATCCGAAGGGCGTGGGTTCAAACCTGGTCGTGCACCAATGAGTTTTTCCATTCGAAAAATTTATGTGCGCAATGGCAGTGCTCTTAAACGGTGAAGGAAAACATCGTGAGGAAACCGGCATACCAAAGAACAAAAAAAAATTCGAAGGTGTGTCATAGGTTAGTATTCTTATAAGCGGCGATGGCTTGCAACCTGTCACGTACAGAACACTAACTCATCATCATCATTTTCCTGCCCTTATCCCACGCTAAGTGGGGTCGGCACAACATGTTTTCTTCTTCCATTCACCCCTATCATTCGTCAACTCTGAATCAACTCCTCTTACATTCATATCATCTTTCACACAATCAAACCATTTCTTCTTCGGTCTTCCTCTACTTGCGCACCCATCCACACTCATACTCATAACTCTTCTGGTGACATGGTTTTCATCCCTCCTCATCACGTGTCCATACCATGCTAATCTAGCACTCCTCATCTTTTCAGTAACAGGCGCCACTTTCAGACTTCCTCTAACATACTCATTCCTAATCCTGTCCAACCGTGTCACCCCACACATCCATCTTAACATCCGCATCTCAGTAGCATGCACTCTTCTTTCATCCGTCTTCTTCATTGCCCAACACTCTGATCCATACATCGCGACAGGTCTGACAACCGTCTTGTAAATTTACAGAACACTAACTACTGTGCAAAATGTGGGCAATGTACCAAATGTCATGTTTGGACGTGCCTCTGACTACCCTCTTTAGATATCCTCAAAGATCTAAGTAACTAAAGATCTGAGAAGGTATCTACCGAGCCTGGGGATTACAGTCGTGATCATATTTATTTTTATTTATTTTTTTGAATCGCGGAAACGGTTCCAAGGATTTTCATAGAATTTTGTATGCAGGTGGTTTCGGGGGCGATAAATCGATCTAACTATAAACGTCGTTTACCAAAAAAACCAAGAAAAACTCGGTCATCCAGTTACTTCTTTACTGTAAATAATAAAATATTGACCAGTGCACTTCAGTGCTCTTAAGCGGTGAAGGAAAACATCGTGAGGAAACCGGCATACCTTAGAACTTACAATTTGAAGGTGTGTGTCATAACATAAGTAAGTTGTATAGGCGACTATGGGCTTGCGAGCTGTCACGTATGTATGCAAAATGTGGTCATGTGCCAAACATGTTTGGACGTGCCTCTGACTACCCTCTTTAGTTATCCTCAAAGATCTTAGTAACTAGAGAACCGAGCCTGGGAATTACAGTCGTGTGTTTGTAAAATATTGACAAATCTTTCATAGAAAAAATACATTTACAAAGTAGTTTTCAAACAACCTTAACCCACTAATCGATACGAAACTTTGATGAAATCATTGAACCTTTTGTAAAAGCATTAGTATAAGCTTACAGCTTTTATTTAACTTAAGTTTTAGAAGTTTGTGAAGAAAGTTAAGAACAATCGAAATAACATCAAACAAGCAAAACTTGACTAATTATTTTAAACTAAACTCTACCTATTAAAACCTAAATTGAAATCTATATTTTAATCGCAGCAAACAAAATACTCGTAATAAAACAGTAGAGCGCGCTTCTCTGTCTTTATACATGAAGAAGTAATAAGAAAAGATAGTGAATCATCATTCTCCTGCCCTTATCCCACGCGTGGGGTCGGCACAACATGTCTTCTTCTTCCAATCACTCCTACCATTCTTCAACATATTTTTCACACAATCAAACCACTTCTTCGGCCTTCCTCTTCTTACGTACCCAGATACACCTCATACCCAAAACTTTTTTAGTGACAAGATTTTCATCCCTCACCACGTGTCCATACCATGCTAATCTAGCAATCCTCATCATTTCAATAACAGTTGCCACTTTCAAACTTCCCCTGAAATACTCATTCCTTATCTTGTTCATCCGTGTTACCCCACACATCCCTTTTAACATTCACATCTCAGTAGCATTCACTCTCCTTCCATCCGTCTTCACTGCTCAACACTATGATCAATATATCGCGACAGGAAAGTAAATAAAGTGTTAAAGAAGATTAATAGAACACAAATCAGCGATTTTTAGAATTCATTTGTTAATTTGGTTGTTCGCGCATTTTCGAAACTACTGAACGAATTTCCGTGTACTTAGTTTTCAGAGGCTTTCACTGCGCCTAATGTGGAGCATAGGCTTTGTTTCGTCATGAAGACGGAGTCGCTGGTAAAAGCAGTAAAAGTATTTATTACAAAATTAAAAATCCCGTCTGAACGTTACTGAAAATAGATTTTCACAACCGCTATTATATTTTTTTGAAATTTTGTTTAGCCTATGTCACTCTTGTGATCCAGATAAATCCAACAACACTTAGGTATGTGTCAAAATCTGTCCAGCCGTTCGGGCTACTGCCAGTCAAAGGAACTCGCATATATGTATGTACATATTATATATATACTCGTACACCCCATACACACTACCCTCCTTCGCTTAGCAGTCGGAAAATGAATAGTTAATCAATTGCTAGATTTAAGTTTGTAAGAAATGTGGATGAGTTGCTTGAAAGATGATTATGCAAGAAACAAATGAGGATTGAGACGACGGAAGATAGATGATAAAGGATGAAGAAAACATGTTGTGCCAACTTCATGATGGAAAAATTGTGCCAACTTCATGTCGTAGAAAAAGGGCAGGAAGATGATTTTATATCATATTCATATAGAAATGAGATCGTTTATTTTATCTCGAGCCGAGCGTCTTCGTCTATTTGCGCAATGGTAACCTTGGACTTTCATTATCTTTATCGGATGTAACGTCTTGTCTAGGTACAGTCCACGTCAACAGTTATTGGTGGTTCTTCTCAATTTATTATTATTGTCGTTATTTTAAAAACTTTTTTAACTTTTATGCTTGTCTTTAAAGCTGATAGCACGAAGATGAAACAATAAAATATTGATTGATAATAAGTTATTTCACGAAGGGTAAATTTGAAATTCACAAAATCGTCTCGAGAATCGTCCCTATTATCTTCCTCTTATCGTGTGTAGAGCTCCACTGATGGTGTGGTGGTAGCACCCCTGCATCACGACCCAAAGGTCGTAGGTTCAAACCAGGGGCCTAACCACAAGCTCTTCGGGCAAAATCACAGTAATATAACTTTGATAGTTCGTATTCAAATTCAAAATTCAATTCAAAATATGTTTATTTTCAATAGAATCACAGGGATCACTTTGAAACGTCTTACATACTAGGTGAGTCTAAGTGCCAGTTCCAGTCCTATCCCCAGTGCGAGAAGAACTGACAAGAAACTCGCTGGGCCCTAGCGCTTTTTTTGTATGCCTAGTGTACCTATTCATGACCTAGTGTATTGAAGTAGTGTTACTTCAAGCTTGAAACACTGACGTTTCTGAAACATGATGGTTTGTAAGAGCTTGTGGTAAGGCCCCAAGTCGTGTACCGATCGGTTTTTTTATTAAAAAAATGTATATTTAAATGCCAGTGCTCTTAAACGGTTAGGAAAACACAATGAAAACATGATTCCTGATAACATAGCATTGTAAGTACTTTTTATTAAGTATGTTTAATAAACTTCGAAATATTACCTACTTTTCTTTTCCGCCCATGGCTTCGCACGCGTGAAAAGATGAGGAGTGATAGGTTAGCGTGGTATGGGCATGTTATGAGAAGAGATGAATGTCATGTGACAAGGAGAGTGTTAGGTATGAATGTGGATGGATACAGGGGTAGAGGTAGGCCAAAGAAAAGATGGATGGACTGTGTGAAAGATGACATGGTTAAGAAAGGAGTGAGTGATGAGATGACGAGTGACAGAGGGAAATGGAGGAAGATCACATGTTGTGCCGACCCCGCATAACGTGGGATAAGGGCAGGAAGATGGCTTTGCACGCGTGGTACCTTGAAAAACAGAAAAAATATCCCTAGGGAACCGTACATTTTTTTCGATAAAAAACAGCCTGTGTACTATTCCAGACTGGATGACCGAGTTTTGCTCGTTTTTTTGGGGTAAACGACGTTTTCTAAAAATGAAACCTAGCTAGATCGATTTATCACCTCCGAAACCCTCTGCATACTAAATTTCATGAAAATCGTTTGAGCCGTTTCCGAGATTCAGATTATATTATATACAAGAATTGCTCGTTTAAGGCGCGGTGGTCAGCTAATCGCGGAGTTTTGATGTTTTTCAGATTCTTTACCCTCGATAAATAAGGGTAGTGGAAAATAACTGAAAGGTCACTGAAAAAAATCAATATTTTATCTCTAAAGTCTGAGTTTGAAATTTTGTTTAAACGTCGTACTACCTTTAGTATTAATTCTCGAAAAAACCTCAAAAAATAAACAAAATTTGCTTCTCCTTTTAAAGTTGAGGTCATTTTCATATTTTTTTTACACCAACGGGTAGATAATTTACTTATAAATAAAATGTGTGTTTCATTTTTATTATTCAAATTTAACACAAATTATTATTTCAAATTATTACAATTCGAAGGGATAAAACTTAGACTTTTCATGCAACGGGCAGTATGCCGCTGGCCACTAGCTAGCTGCCGCGCCTCAAAGGTATAAGATTATAATAATGGTAACCAACATCCATGCATACAAACTTTCACGTTTATAATATTTGTAAGATTATAATAAATACTAGCAGTCCGCCCCGGCTTCGCACGGGTATTTATTACCTATACATGGTCACGACTGTAATACCCAGGCTCGGTAGATATCCCCTCAGATCTCTAGTTACTTAGATCTTTGAGGATATCTAAAGAGGGTACTCAGAGGCACGTCCAAACATGATATTTGACACATGCCCACATTTTGCATAGTACTTAGTATTCGTACGTGACAGGTTGCAAGCCCTTCGCCGCTTATAAAGAAAACTAACCTATGACACACACCTTCGAATTTTTGGTTCTAATGTATGCCGGTTTCTTCAAGATGTTTTCCTGTTCACCGTTTAAGAACACAGGCATTGCGCACATAATTTTCTCAAATGCAAAAATTCATTGGTGCACGACCAGGTTTGAACCCACGACCTTCGGATCGTGAGGCAGGGGTACTACCACTACACCACCAATGCTCTCAAATTTAACAAAAATTTCAAAATTATAATACACACACATATCAACCCTTCTATTTGCGTCAGGTTACTAAAAGAAGAAAGTTATAAAGAAAGTTTGAATAGGTATTATTATATTTAATTTTATGATTTTATTTTTATTTAAAAGATTTTTTTGTTATTATTTGAAATTAACTCCCCTCCCGTCCCTACGTACGTACGTCCACTATGGTGCTGTCTAGCTAGCCGAGCAGGGTGAGCGGCTACCACCACGCAACTTTTTTCTAATACCTACTTACATTCTTAATTTCGTGATTTCTTTCGAATGGAATGTCCAAATTGAGTAATTCAAAAAGTTATTTATAGGTATTGAAACAGTCTAGGATATGATGTGATTTATTTTGATAAGGATTAATTAAGACACAAATTAAGAGCGTTTTTTAAAAGCGGCCTTTTAATTACAATTTTAAAATAAAAGAACTCTTATTGTGGCAAAACCATAATAGTTAGACATATGCTGTCGCGACACTTTTTGGAAATAATGATGTGTTCTACAAAGTCGTAGTACATTATTTTATTGTATCGTCAATAGTTTTCGCAGCGCACGCGATGTAAAGAATATTTTAGGTAATTTTTTTACACCTTGGGTTACATTATTGAAGTTTTAGTAAGGATCCCTAATTTTTTTGAAAACATAATATAGCTTATGTCACCCGCTGATAGTGTAGCTTTCCAACAGTGAAAGAATTTTTTAAATCGGTTCAGTAGTTTCGGAGCCTATTCATTTCAAACAAACAAACAAACAATCAAAGTTTTCCTCTTTATAATATTAGTTTAGATTATCATACTAATTTCTAGTATACTTCTGATGCTGAGTGTACTATTGACGTTGAATGGTTTCCACAACTAATATGTTATAGTTTAACCTTATATTGTTCTACACTATGCGTTATTATAACAAAAAATTCACTTCCTGTTTATTTCAAATTAAATTTAAAAAGCCTTTATTTAATAATCTTAAAACTTATGTATATATTTAAAAGAAACTCGTGTTAGTTACACTATTTATAACTCAAGAACGGCTGAACCGATTTGGCTGAAAATTGGTGGAGAAATAGCCTGTAAAAATATATTTTTAAACAGTTCGATGATAAAAAATAAATAACGGCTTCACCAATTCCTATGATTTTGGTGATTTTATATTTTTCTTCGTCCGGAATAGGATAATAAGTACTAGAACATTTGAAAATTAAACAAAATTTTAATTATATGTAAGGCGGTACGAAGTTCGCCGGGACAGTTAGTAGTGTATAAAAACTCGTCAGGTTTCTTTCTATAACTAGGTAAGTACTAGCTTTTGCTCGCGGCTTCGTACTTATTCCTGATTACAGTTTTACTTCCTATCCTACTTAGGTAATATTCTAGTACCTGGGTGACCGAGCTTTGCTCGTTTTTTTGGGGTAAACGACGTTTTCTAAACATGAAACTTAGCTAGATCGATTTATCGCCCCCGAAACTCTCTGCATACTAAATTTCATGAAAGTCGTTGGAGCCGTTTCCGAGATTCAGATTATATATACACAAGAATTGCTCGTTTAAAGGTATAAGATATAACATATGCGAAAGTTTGGAGGGATTTAAACAAACAAACTTTTCCTCTTTATAATATTAGTGTAATGTAGATTTTTGTTTCAATCGAAGAGCACGGTGTAGTGGTAGAACCCCTGCGAAGATCTCGGGTTCAAACCTGATACAAACCAAGTAGTTTTTCTATTTAAAAAATGTATGTGCGCAATGCCAGTGCTCTTAAACGGCGAAAGAAAACATCGTGAGGAAACCGGCATACTCTAGAACTAAAAATACGAAGGTATGTGTCATAACATGTGTGACAGGTTGCAAGCCCATCGACCTTCGGATCGTGAAGCAAGGGGTGCTACCACTACACCACTAGCGCTCTTTGTTTACACTATTTATTTACAACGCATAATCCCTAACTACGCAATTCCAGTGCTCTTGAAGGAAAACATCGTGAGGAAACCGACATACCTGAGAACCAAAATTTCGAAGGTGTGTGTCATAGGTTAGTATTCTTATTCTTTTCTTTCTTGTTAAAATTCTTATATTCTTAAAAAAAAAAAAAAAAAAAAAAAAAAAATAATAATAATAATAATAATAATATCTATCTATGTATATAATGTATTAAATATATCAGTTATCTAGTACCCATAACACAAGCTTTGAGTAGCTTACTTTGGGGCTAGATGATGCTGTGTGGATTGTCCAGCATTATTTATTTATTATTATTATTATTATTATAAGCGGCGATGGGCTTGCAACCTGTCACGTACGGAATACTAACCAGTGTGCAAAACATGGGCATTTGCCAAATGTCATGTTCGGACGTGTCTCTGACTAAACCCTTTAGATATCTTTAAAAATTTTATATAACTAAAGATCTGAAATATCTACCAAGCTTGGGGATTACAGTCGTGATCATGGTATGTAATGTGTTTGAGTATGTAAACGTTTCTTTGGCTATCGCGGTAGCCCAAATGGCTTGACGGATTTTGGTAAATGGGGTGTGGTTCGATTCGTCTGGATCACAGGAGGAAGACCGGCTAGTATAAAATTCCACCAATATTTATTTATTTATTTGATACATGGTTATGTATACACCTTTTTTATATTCATTGAATATAGATTTTAAGTTTATGTTAATCACGAATGTACATAACCAACGGAATAAAATATCGTTCCATGGCCTAAACCCAAAACCATCAGTCGATATAAAAGCATTGCATTAAAAATCTTTACTTATTATAGTTTCATAGTGCATTTAATCCAAGTGAACTCATATTCGTCACGGATCAGTATCCAAAACTCAAAACGAGACAAAGCTAACGTCTCATAACCTCAGCGTGGCACTTATGTATGTCTGTACGTGGAACCGTCATGGAGCCACAGTGCACTGACCTCACTCGCAGTAGGTAAAGTACTGTGGAACGTCCGAACCGGCCATCGCTACAAATGCCTCGATCGGACGAGTAGTATTGTTAAAAGAAAGATTTAAGTATAGGCGACCAAGAAATTGGTTTACCACTCTAAGGCTGAATATCATTTGCACGTACAAAACATCAAGGGCTATTTTCGCTTGACAGATTAATAACTGCTACGTCAGAATCTGTCATAGTAATCCTTAGCGAATAATTATGTTACTGGGAGATATCATCAAAAGTGGTAAACCAATTTCTTGGTCGCCTATGATAATGCTAACTACACAGAAAACACAGTTCAAGTCACAACCCGCAGATAATGAAAAAAAGGCTGGCATTTTGGTCTCGTCTACCGGTCTTTTGGTTAACTCTTTGAGTAGAAACCATGTCTCTGTTCAACACAAACCTAAAGTTTCTACCCTAAAAGAAATTGGTACCCAATCGCCGATGGATTTGTATTATTAATTATAATAAAAATATTATACTTATGTAGTTTACATACATTCTCTAGTATGAAACTTCTTTAGCGTACTACTCGGTATCATCATCATGCCTCACTCAATTTAAGCGTCAAAATGTCTTTTGTGTTTGGATAGTAAATTTCACCACCTTTTTAAGGTTCTATAAGATTCAAAGTAACCTTAATTCAATCCACCGGAGCTTTAATTCACAAATAAGCTTTTGACCTTGACTGTCCCATCAGTTTAGTTTTTTCCATAACATTTTAAATGCCAATTTTATATATGTTTTACTATTTATTAGACTTAACAATGCGATATAGTTACAGAGTAAATAAATTTCCTACAATACCCGCCGTACATAGTAGTGTTATGTAGTGTTTGGCCCAGAACATGAGAGTTAACTTACTGTTGCAACGTACACTGTGACGGTACGTAGCTCGGGACGATAGCCGAGCCAAGTTAATAATAATAAACGAGAGAAAAAACCGCTCTCGACTGAGGGGCTGCGTCTTCCGTCGATAATGTAAATAGAACGAGGCCCGCAAGACAGCGAATGTGCATCCACATATTCAACAGTTTTAAACCTAGATAACGCGACAAATACCACCTAAAACCTTGGAATTTTTACATATTATCCAGCCAGAACCGCTAAGCTAACACAAAATGACAAAAAACCCGGTATGTATTGCACGGAAATGACTAAAAATCGACGTAATTAACGCTTTATGGCGAGCACATTCGCTGTGTTGCAATCGCATTGCGTGTCGCTCGGGCGTGCTCGGTCGTTTCCGCCGGCTGCTCGGCTAACGGCTCTTTTCCCGCGAGCTGCGCCGACGCAGACTTTCGCTACAAAAATAAACGCTCCTTGGCAGAGAATCAAGGCGACAACCGAGCCTTCGGACTTTTAAACGATTATATTCAAACACTTTTATGGGCGGCCGTTTTGCATCTGGTTCATGATCAATTGATCAGCTTTCTCTAGATGTTTCAAATGAATTTGACATCAAAGAGTGTATTAATCTGTTTGAAAGGAGTTCATTTTGATTGAATGGGACTATAAGAACTGGGTAGCCTTCAGATTATACTCCGATGCGGTGACGGGTGATACAAAAACAAAGTACTTAGTTCACATATTGACACTCCACTCGTCTCGTCTTTGTATAGTTCCCTCTCTGATATAAAGGGCTCTAAACAACCTCTCAACTTGACTTTTATTAACTAGGTCTCGGTAATATTTCAATCTTTTTAACCTAATTTGCCACGGCTTAAGAGTTATATTACCAACTATTGAGCAAAAAATAATTAACTTTTCTTTTGTCTTAAACTACGAGGTACCTATCTTGTTTTCGATACTACAACTGAATAGAATTTAATGTGAATCTGCTTTACACTTTGAAATAACTAAGAACTATGTAGGTACCGTTACAAACGAACTATAGATAGCTCATCTGATCCGGATCAGCATTACCATGTTGAATGGCAATGCTGGTACGATAAGCCAATTGCACACTACTAACTATCATCTCTATATGAAACTTGCGTTACTGTCAGACTGATTGATTAATTGACTAACAAATCAACACAGCCTATAGCTATAAATCCTAAAAGGTTGAAATTTGGAGGGTCGCTTCGGTCTCTAAAGGAACACTGAAAGGAATTCCCGAAATTCAACCTCTAAGGGGTGCAGCGGAAGGTTGAAGTTCGTATAAAAAAAGGCAAGTGAAGTCGTGGAAGTCTACTAGTAAAACCTATAAGTCTGTAACATTAACTAACCCTCGCTAGTAGCTTGATTAAATTACTTACGTAGGTAGATTATAAGGGTTAGTCCCATTCGTCCTCACGTTTCATCCCCATCGGTGACCAACGGGAAGTTTTTAGTTACGTCCCCACTAAGATATTATAAGAATTAGTTTATCAACATGTCTCAATAAATAGTGAGGAAACCAGCATACCCTAGAACCTAAAATTCGAAGGTGTCATACTTATAAGCAGCGATAGGTTTGCAACCTGTCGCTTACGGAATACTAACTACTGTGCAAAATGTGGGCATGTGCCAAATGTCATGTTTGGATATACCTTTGACTCCCTTAGATATCCTCAAAAGATCTGAGTTACTAGAGATCTGAAGAGGTTACCGAGCCTGATGATTACAGTCGTGATATTTGTTTTTTTTTGCCGGAAAATCAATTTTATATACATAAAATTTTGTATATTTTTAAATAAATGATATACAATTTAACGAAACGAGAGGACGAGCTAGAATAACCCAATTATAATTGAGACACGCCTCGGCTCACAGACTATATCCCTTTAGAAATTAACTCGCCAGTTAAAATACACAGAAGGCTGATTAATTAATAAGAATTAAATAATTAATCAACTGTACCTAGATATTATGATTAACTGTGGACTTTGGTCAGGTATCAAACGTTATTATTGCTTCCTAGGGATCGAATTTTGGAAAATTTAATTAATCTGAGGATAGGATTTTTTCTAATGCCCACTGTCTAGGACTTAATATGGTTTAATTTGTTCGTTCATTGTCAAACAGAGCTATTTTTATTTAATGAATAGCGACAAATATACTGTTTCACTGTAACCATTTAGTTCAATGAGACATCAACTATGTATATAAGAACCATTTTAATAAGTCCAAATCAACGTAGCAAGTAAAATTAATTTAACAATTTGTCATTTAACCTAACAATGACCCTTATTTACCTCAACATTCATTCAAAGCCCCTACAAAACCCGACTCTTGCTTCGACATAATCCCTATACATAGAATAGTAAAGCATTCGCGTGAGACCAGACGATTTCGTTTTATGAAAACGCTCACGCGTGCTTGTGTGCGTCAGGGTGGAATCGCATTGCAGCCACTAGATGGCGTTTCAAGGTAGCTTTGTGTCTTGGCACATCATGGTAATGCTATCGTCATCGACCTTACAACAGCGCGAGAATTTGCGAGTCGTATTTGTTTATTAAAATGTGCATACCTTAGCTAGTATAAACGACTTTAGTACCTAATTATTAGCTTCGCATGTCTTGCGTTTAGGTACCCTCTAGAAACATATTGTTTCTTGACATAGTATAAAATAATGTCGCTTTTCACCGTCTGCCTCTCTTTATGTACGCTTATATCTACCTAGCTTCCGCCCACGGCTTCGCCCGCATGGTACCTTGAAAACAAAAAAATAATCTATCCCACGCGAACCGTACATTTTTCCGGAGTAAAAAGTAGCCTATGTGTTATTCCAGACTATAATCTATATCTATGCCAAATTTCATCCAGATCCGTTCGGCTGTTTCAGCGTGAAAGAGTAACAAACATACATCCAGAAATCCATACATCCCTACATCCACACATTCTCACGAACTTTCGCGTTTATAATATTAGTAGGATAGGATTTATTTGTTGGATAACTAACTAAGCTTACAATTCATCACATAATTTACTATAGCCAATTAAAGGTTTTCACGAGTATATAAGTAATATATATTCAGAATGTACTTTAATTATGATTTATTAGTGTAAGTGGTTTTGTAACCGTTCTAATTAAAGAAATTAAATAAATATATGCGTATATATACATCATATTATAAAGCTGAAGAGTTTGTTTGGTTGAACGTGCCAATCTCAAGAAATACTGGTTCGAATTGAAATATTATTTATTGTTGTATTGTATAGTCCATTTATCGAGCAGGCTATAGGCTAATAACATCACGCTACCAATAGGAGCGGGAGCACCAATAAAAAAAATTGCAAATATTTGATATTTACATTTCTCTGCCACAACAATATATACTGAAGACTTGTATAAGATAGGATAACTTATATACCTACTTCATTTGTTAAGTACATAATATTTTTAAGCAACTTATTTAAATTTTTATACATATGTTTAGCTTTGTTGTGATTTGTGAGGAATAAATATATTTACTTACTAGTAGTCCGCCCCGGCTTCGCACGGGTATTTATATATAAGTACCTATAAATGGTCACGACTTTAATTCCCATTCTCGGTAGATATCTCCCAGATCTCTAGTTACTTTGTTCTTTGAGGTTATCGAGGATATAAAGAGGGTAGTCAGAGGCACGTCCAAACATGATATATGACACATGCCCACATTTTGCACAGTAGTTAGTTCTCGTACATGACAGGATGCAAGCCCATCGCCGCTTAACTAACCTATGACACACACCTTCGAACTTTTGGTTCTAGGGTATGCTGGTTTCTTCACGCTGTTTTCCTTCACCGTTTAAGATCACAGGCATTGCGCACATAAATTGTTCGAATAGAAAAACACATTGGTGCATGACCAGGTTTGAACCCATGACCTTCAGATCGTGAGGCAGGGGTGCTACCACTACACCACCACTGCTCTCAAATTTAACAAAAATTTCAAATTTCAATATTATAATACACACACGTCTAACCATACCCTGCGTCAGGTTACTAAAAAAAGAAAATTGTATAGAAAGTTTTAGTATTATTATTTTGATGAACTTTTTTTTAATATAATGTTTTTTTTTTGTTTATATTTTTTATTTATTTTTTCACATTGAATGTCATGGAATGTCCGAATTGAGTAATTCAAAAAACTATATAAAGGTATTGAAGCAGTCTAGAATATGATGTGATTTATTTTGATAAGGATTAATACTAAGATACAAATAAAAAGCGTTTTTCTAAGAGTAGCCTTTCAATTAAAATTTTAAAATAAAATAACTCTTATTGTGGCATAACTATAATAGTTGGACATATGCTATCGCGACACTTTTTGTAAATAATGATGTGTTCTACAAAGTCGTAGTACATTATTTTATTCTATCGTCAATAGTTTTCGCAGCGCACGCGATATAAAGAATATTTTAGGTATTTTTTTTACACCTTGGCTTACATTATTGAAGTTTTAGTAAGGATCCCTAATTTTTTTGAAAATATAATATAGCCTATGTCACCCGCTGATAGTGTAGCTTCCCAACAGTGAAAGAATTTTTCAAATCGGTTCAGTAGTTTCGGAGCCTATTCATTTCAAACAAACAAACAAACAAACAATCAAAGTTTTCCTCTTTATAATATTAGTTTAGAAAACATGCAGACAAAGTTGTGCAAGAGTCACCTAGTTACATTATATGATCAAATGTTAACTTAATTCATGATTACATAATGAATACATAATTAGATTAGCAAGTATCGAAAAAATACAGCTGTTAACATAAAAAAAAATCGTTTGCCTGTAAAGTCGGTTTACTGACGATAGTTGAACGTGACAGCGTCATAAGAATGGAACGCCTCAGAGCGAGGTAACGCCGCATGACGTCATGTTTTTTCGTGCGTGCAGCCGGCTCCATCGAATTAAATAAGACGTTGTCACGTCAAAAACTATTGCAAAAATTATATATTAAACTACGCAACAGATTTTGATGTGGTTTTCATAAATAGACAGAGCGATTCAAGAGGAATGTTTTGATACTAAATTAGTGTTTACATTGTACCCGTGCGAAGCCGGGGCGGGTCGCTAGAAATAATCTATATATATAAAAATGAATTGCTGTTCGTTAGTCTCGCTAAAACTCGAGAACGGCTAAACGGATTTATCTTATCTTGAAATGTTCGTGGAGGTCTAGGGAAGGTTTAAAAGGTAAGAAAAATTCGAATAACTGCCGGGAAAACCCTAACCGGGTCAGCTAGTAGACAATAATTTTCATGTTGCGTTTTCAAAAGAAATATAATTTCAACAATGAAATAAAAATTCAAAAATAAAATCTCTATTGAGTGAGAAATACTCGTCTTAGGAGATTTTGCTCTTACTTATGTTATGTCTAGTTTGCTAGTGACATAATTTTGCTCTTACTTATGTTATGTCTAGTTTGCTAGTGACATAATTTTGCTCTTACTTATGTTATGTCTAGTTTGCTAGTGACATAATTATTTGCTAGGTGCTATTATTGTTAAAAACTAGCTTCCGCCTTCGGCTTCAACCGCGTGGTACAATGAAAAACAAAAACATATCTGTCCTACGGGGACCGTACATTTTTCCGGGATAAAAAGTAGCCTATGTGCTATTCCATATTATAAATTATCTCTGTGCAAAATTTCATCAAAATCCATTCAGTAGTTTTGGCTTGAAAGAGTAACAAACATATATCCATACATTCTTGTAAACTTTCGCGTTTATAATAATAGTAGGATTTAAAACTTTGCATAGTATGCAAAGTATATTATTACAATGAGCCCTCCTACGCACTTAAGCGGTCAAATGTGAATGCTACTCGCACTAGCGATCACTTGAATGTTTCAGCACGTTATAAAACTCAAGACGGTACAAAAGTTTAAAACAGTATTATTTTTATACTTTTAAACTAAGTCAGACCATAGTAAGTAATTGATACTTAATTCATACTAGCTGTT
Organism: Cosmorhoe ocellata; assembly: GCA_963675405.1. Classification (NCBI taxonomy): domain Eukaryota; kingdom Metazoa; phylum Arthropoda; class Insecta; order Lepidoptera; family Geometridae; genus Cosmorhoe; species Cosmorhoe ocellata. The sequence continues at coordinate 9,519,896 of OY776258.1, read as the reverse complement.
GCCCGCGTGAATATCACGCGAAACCCATGAAAATTTTGTACATATGGGAAAATCAAGGGGAAATGTTTTTCTTTTATTTTATTTTTACGTTATTATTTTAATGTTTGTAATGTAATAGTTATTCTGCTATTCGGGACGGAGACAAATACAATAAATCAAAAACCATGGAAATCTGTCCAGCCGTTCTAGAGTTATAAGTGTTCGAACAAACCCCGACTTTGTTTTATATAATAAGATAAGATTATTTTACCGGAATAATCACGTTGTCATTCTTCCTCCCGCTGAAACATAATTTTTTACATTACAAATAAAATTCAGCAGACGTCGTTGTGTGATGGATTCCAGTAAAATATGAATAAAAACATGAGAGATACTTTTAACTGTATATAATATTGACTTATCTATACTAATATTATAAAGCTGAAGAGTTTTTGGCTGAACGCGCTAATCTCAGGAACTACTGCCGTGTCATTCTGTAAGACCTCATTTTAAACTTCGAATCTGAATCCGCTGTGAGTTTCTTGATTGGCATTCTATAAACTCGGTTGATAATTCGAATTTACACTAGCGCCACTCTTGCGAGCGTGTTAGCGAGTGGAACTAAATTGACGGGGAGATTTTGACTGATAAAGTATGAGATGACGTAAGAAGTGGCATTCTATACGGTAATTCCCAAGTCACTTCGACGCTCGCTTCGCACTTGTACCCGATTCAAAGTGTCAAATAAAAAGCGTCTTAAGCGAAGTGAGAGTGAATAGCGATGTGAGATGCGAGTTGATGTTTGAATTTTACAGAATCGACGTACTGGTTAGAAATGAAAAAATATTTTTGTGTTGGATTGTTCATTTATCAAAGAAGGCTTTAGACTTTATAACATCACGCTGCGACCAATAAGAGCGACGCATCATTGACAAATGTTGCAAAAACGGGAAAAAATATTTATTTATTTTTGGAAAACTTACATTAAAACTTATGAATATGTAACATTTTTAAATAATATATGTTAATATACATGTATACAAAATTCCAATTACAATTTGTTCGGTGTGACAGCAATATTCGCAGACTCGCAGAGAAAGTTGCACGCTGGTCAGGTAGTATCTTTCTAAAGGTCTAATTCTTATATCAACTTTTACAAAAAGATACTTATTCAAAAATCTACAAGTATCTTTGTGTGTTACAATACCATAAATTCCATCGAGGTACCTCTGAGGTTTATCTTTCTACCGAGGTAAGGAAAAAACAACAAATATGGAAAACAAACAAATAAAAATAAGAAACAGAACCGCAAAAATTAAAAAAGAATGAGAAAAAAAATAAAAAATAAAATAAAATAATAAAATTAAAGTGCACTAAACGACTAAATAAAGCTAAGTAAAATAAAGAAAGAAAGTAGCATAATTATTTACCTGAATTTATCTCTGAGGTTTTTCTTTCCACCGGGGCGGGGTATGGAAAAACAATGAATAAAGAAAAAGATGGTTAAACACAGAAAAGAAACAATTAAAAAAAAAAATAAGAAACCTATACAAGATAAATTAAAAACTTCAAATAAGAAATCACATTTTATGAAGTTCATACAAAAGTGGCACAATTAACCTTTCTCGCCAAATTTAGCATGTGGTGTCCAAAGAGGTTCAGTTGGTGGATTCCCAACGAATACCACTAGATCGAGTCACAGTGTGACTTCAATTGAATAAAGCTACTTCCAAACGCAATGTCAAAAAAAATAGGATAAAACAAACGAATGACCTTTTCTTCCCAAAGAAGATAAACGCGATATAAACGGTGCAACCTACTAGTCGTGGAATTCTAACTGTAACCAATGAATACCGCAGCCTATCGCACTATGTTACAACTAGCTGTCACCCGCGACTTCGTACGAGTTACGGCTGGTTTACATTGTTCAAGTCTTAAGAGATTGTGAAGCTGTGCATGAAAGTTATGGATCTAAATATACATATTATGGATATAATAATATGCTAATAACTTTTTTGTTATGCATACATCTATCTATATCTATATAAGAGCTTGACCTGACTGACTGATTGATCATCGCCGAGCCGAAACCGCTGAAGCTAGAAAGCTCAAATTTGGAAGGTGGTTTCCTTTTATAACAAAACCACCCACTAAGGCGGGATTTTTGGAAATTCCACCTCTAAGGGGGTGAAAAAGGGTGAAAACGTTAGTATGAAACTTTTTAACGCGTGGAGCGATTTTCATGAAACTTTGTTTGTGTACTGTAAATGCAAAATAAATGGATACGTGTTTCAGGATTTTTCAATATAACCTTCAAAAAGGGGTCAAATGTGGGGTCAATGTTTGTATGGGAACTTTTTAACGGGTGGTGCGATTGGTGTGAAACTTTGTTTGTGTACTGTAAATGCAAAATGAATTGACACGTATTTCTGGATATTCAAAAATAACCCTCTAAAAAGGGTGAAAGGGGGGGTCAAAGTCATTTATGGAATTTTTTTATTAGTGTGATTTGTTCAAAACTCAGTTTAGATACTTTAAGTGAACGAAGTCGCGAGCGGGACAGCTAGTACATACATAAAATCACGCCTGTTTCCCGACGGGGTAGGCAGAGACCACGGATCTCCACTTGCTACGATCCTGACATACCTCTTTTGCGTCATTCACTCTCATTACATTCTTCATACATGCGCGTCGGTTTAGGGTACTCATGACCTGGCCTTTCTCTAGTACGTCCCCAATTTGATCAAGGTACGTCCGCCGAGGTCTTCCCCTTGCAATATTTCTTTAAAATAAAAACGTACAAGCCTAGTTTTATGTTGTATCTACAACATTTCCATAGAATATAAATATTGGAGCTTGGTGAGGCCACTAGTCAACGGGATGCATAGGTCAACTTTGTTTTATTGGACCTTAACAGACAAAAATGTGATGCGAAGGTCGTGGGTTCAAACCTAGTTGTGCACCATTGAGTTTTTCCATTCAAAAATTTAATGTGCGCAATCCCAGTGCTCTTTAACGGTGAAGGAAAACATCGCGACCTAGAACTAAAAATTCAAAGGTTATGTGTCATAATGTTAGTATTCTTATAAGCGGCGTAGGCTTACAATCTGTCACGTACGGAATACTAGCTACTGTAAAAAATGTGGGCGTGTGTCAAATATCATGTTTGGACGTGCCTCTACTCTCTTTAGATATCCTCAAAGATCTAAGTAGTTAGAGATCTGAGGAGATTATCTACCGACATTACAGTCATGATTATATTTTCTTTTTTCCTTAATAAACCACGCCTAAATATAGAAACGAAGTTATGGAGAGTTTCAATTTATGTTTCTGCCCAGCGCTTGCCCCAGTAGCAAATAGATTTCATGTCGGCAGTGTGCAAATCATTCTGTACGTCTACCATGAGTTGTCACATTTAGATCGGCTGATGTTACTACACTAGTAATAGCACGTTACTATGACATCTGTCAAAATTGTTACTCGTGGTACCAAATTCTAAGCAAATGAATGAAGCGCAAACTACAGTCGCTGTAGTACGCTGTGACGTAGAATAGTTAACTACGTGACGTTTAGTACCCAACTATTCGCTAGAGAACAAAGTCTTATGCGGTGCATTATTTAGAAATTCATGTATTATTTACTAGTTTCAATTAATTCAGGCAAATCAACTACACCAAATTAAGCTAGAGTACTATTTTGATGGTTTGTTCAGTGATTTCAAACAAAGGAACAGCAAAAAAGGGCGCTGTACAAGTTTTCATACATTTTTTTAACCACAGTCGCTAGCGAGTGTAGATTGTGGAAACTCATGGTAGACTCGAATTCGTTTCATGTCGAGCTGCAGGACGCGACCCGCTGACCCAGATACAGCGCAGGCGAGACATCGCCTGAACCTGTAGCGCTCCATGAACAATTATTACTTACTTCAGTTTCAAAACTACTTGAAATCATTTTAAAAGTTGTTATTGTTATTAGCCTGAGGAGGCAAATGCCTCCCATCGAGTTTTCCAGTCCTTTCAAAGTTTTCCAGTCCTTGTACACCGTAAAATATTTACAAGCAAGACAGATAAAAATAAGACAAAAATAACATGAGTTTTATTATTAGTATTAGACGGGTATTTATCACGTTTAAATTACCTTATATTTTCCCGACGTTTCGACAGGTTTGCACGCTGTCGTGGTCACGGGTACCCGTGACCACGACAGCGTGCAAACCTGTCGAAACGTCGGGAAAATATAAGGTAATTTAAACGTGATAAATACCCGTCTAATACTAATAATAATGTGTTCAGATCGCGTAAGTTTAAAAGTAAACATGAGTTTTCTTCCAACAAAACTTCCTTCCCACTGTAAAAGTTAAAAACTAATTATTTTCAAGAAGGCCTTTACACGTCGATACGTTACGTATTATGTATAGGATAGTTTATAAGTAACTTGTAGAAAAGTATATATCCCTACTTAAGAGGGTTGTGAAGCTGTAAATTTTCATACAAGATGCTCCCCTTTAACTTAGTCCAATATTTATAATTTTTGGAAATGTTGTAGATACAACGAAAAACTTGGCTTGTACGTTTTTATTTTAAAGAAATATTGCTTAACATAAAAGTTTTGGATCTAAATATCCATATTATGGATATAATAATATGGTAATAACTTTTATGTTTTTTTTTTTTTACTTCTTTGCATCAATTCAAGAAATGCAAGGTATTTGTTTTTATCTTGTTTACAAGTCTCGTACAAGTTAAATTTAAAAAACCCCCGACACAAATTTTGTCCGCCATTTTGTGGTGGCGGCCATCTCGATTTTGAAAATTGACATAGTGTATAGTCAAACTTCACCCCGTTGTTTTTGCGTCGGGGGTTAATAAAACGAAATTTATAGAAAACTACAAGGTTTTCGGATTGTTTTCACTATACGCCGACGAAATTAACATTACCCCTAGTATGAGTTTTTGATAGTTACGACACCTTTTTTTCAAATAGTATCCTTTCATACAATTGCCTCCATCGGAAATGTTGAGGAACTAAATATCGTGAAAACTTCGTTTGAAAATCATTGCTGGGACTGCTGTTTAGATATTTTCGATATTATCGACCTTATTTTAGTTAACGGTCCTGAGGATGCTTCGTGGAGAAGCGAAACACGTGTCGAGTTTCTATTTGAGGTGTGTTGTTGGGATTATTAATATTAATAATATTTCTATAAGGCATTTTGTAGGGCTCATTAATATTAATAAGCTTAATTAACAATCTCATTAGATAATAGTTTTAGCGGAAAAGTGCTAGACATTTCCGTCCTTTTCAGTATTTGTAATGGATTTCCGCAAAGTTACGCCTGAATCAATCATTTATCTTATTTTAGTTCCTTAACATTTCCTATGGAGGTAAATGTATGAAAGCATACTATTCGAAAAAAGTTTTCGTAAACTATCAAAAACTCATACTAGGGGCACAGAAATGAAGCTCAAACATCGCAACGGTTTGATTACCAGTTGTATGTCAAGGCTAGGTCTGTGCGATTCAATTGCACGCCGGGGGGCTGCAGTGGGAAACTCAATCCACTTTCAATGCCGTGAAATGGTTCCGGTTATTATCCTGGGGCGTTACCACAAGCTTACAAACCATCATGTTTCAAACGTCATAGTTCCAAGCTTGAAGTAACACTACTTCCATACAATTTTGATGATTACCAGCCCACGGCTCGCCCGCTAGGTACCTTGAAAAACAAAAACAAATCTATTTTACGGCAACCGTAAATTTTTTCGGGATAAAAAGCCGATGTAGCCTATGTGCTATTCCAGACTATAATCTATCTCTGTGCCAAATTTCATCAAAATCCAATTGGTAGTTTTGGCGTGAAAGAGTAACAAACATATATCCACACATCCATACATTCTTACAAACTTTTGCGTTTATAATATTAGTATGGATTAAATTAATATAACAAATTCATATAATAATAATAATAATAATAATAATAATAAATAATGCTGGACAATCCACACAGCATCATCTAGCCCCAAAGTAAGCTACTCAAAGCTTGTGTTACGGGTACTAGATAACTGATATATTTAATACATTATATTATACATAGATAGATTTTTTTTTTATTATACATAGAAAACACCCAGACCAACGGAACAAATTTCTGCAGATCGTACACCAATTAGTTCCGCGGCGGGAATCGAACCCGCAACCTCTTGCGTCGCAGGCGGACTCTCGCCCGCTGCGCCACAGAGGTCGTCATATTATTTTGATACTAGCTGTTACGCGCGACATTGTACGCGTAGCGTCCAACGCGCGCGAGAAATAAGTAAAATGATCATATCTTTTTTATTTGTCCACCGATCTCGATGAAACAAAACCTAAGTTTGAATCCAAGCTTATTTCAATACATTAGTGAAAACTGCATTCAATTTGGTTCAGCCGTTGCGGAGATTAGCGCGTACAAATACATATAAACATACAAACAGACAATTTTTTCAAAGTAGTGTGTCTTCGTTAGGTAGGTAGCGCTAATTTTTATTTGAAAATGTCAAAAGTACAAACATGGCTTCTCTACAATTTTGTTATATGTATAGACTAGCTTCCGCCGACGGCTTCGCCCGCGTAGTACCTTGAAAAACAAAAACAATTGTATCCCGCGGGTGCCGTACATTTATCCGGGATAAAAAGCAGCCTATGTGCTATTCCAGACTATAATCTATGTGTCAAATTTCATCCAGATCCCTTCAGCCGTTTCAACGTGAAAGAGTAACAAACACACATCCATACATTCTTACATACTTTCGCGTTTATAATATTAGTAGGATGTATAGATAGTAGATATAAATAGATTGCTAGAAAAGCTTGTATCACTAGGTATACTAATATTAGGATATACATACGAGAGTTTGTTTGTTTGTTTGTTACCTTATGATTAGATTTGGATGGGATGTTCTTATAGAATTCATGAAATGATAACCACAATAATTTCTCGCGTAACTTTAAGGTGTCTCATTTCTTGAGACGCAGCGACTCCATCTTAGTTTCAACTTGCCTCCATATTTAGTAGTCTCCTACTCAAGCATTTTACATACTAGTAGAAATTCCCCCGGCTTTGGTCGCGTATGTTTTTTATTTTTTTTAAACGACTTCAAAAGGAGAAGGTTCTCAATTCGTTTAATGTTTTTTTTTCTTATTTTTGTATTTTTGTAACGCGATTACCCCGCCAATTATGAACGAATGTTGATGATTCTTTGTTTGATAGGGATATACTTCAGAAGTGGTACATACATACATACATACATACATAAAATCACGCCTGTTTCCCGACGGGGTAGGCAGAGACCACGGATCTCCACTTGCTACGATCCTGACATACTTCTTTTGCTTCATTTACTCTCATTACATTCTTCATACATGCGCGTCGGTTTAGGGTACTCTGGACCTGGCCTTTCTCTAAAACGTCCCCAATTTGATCGAGGTACGTACGCCGAGGTCTTCCCCTTCCAACTGTCCCATTCACACTCTCCTTATACAACTGTTTCGTCATTCTCCTTTCATCCATCCTTTCTACATGCCCAAAACATCTTAGCATACCCTTCTCAATTTTCATCACTACGTCTTCTTTCACTCCACAACGTTCTCTTATCACACTGTTCTTCACTCTATCATTCAAAGTTAAACCACACATACTTCTTAAAGCTCTCATTTCCACTGCATTTATTCTACTCTGATGCTTCTTCTGCCATACCCAACTTTCGCTACCATACATCAATGTCGGCACTAACACTCCACCGTGCACACGCACAGCCAGTCGTGTCTTTTTGGACACGATCCGACTGCTCATAAATGTGTGAAGTGCCCCATTCACACTATTTCCAGCATTCACTCTCCTTTCAATATCGTCATCATTTTTTCCATCTCTTTTAAACAGCGTACCCAAATAAACAAACTCTTTCACTTGTTCCACTCTTTTTCCTCTAATCATTATATTACATTCTGTCATGCATTCGTCCCTTTCAAAAACCATCACTTTCGTTTTACTTACATTTATTTTCATCCCTTTCATCCAGAAGTGGTACCATATAAATATCGATTAGCACTTTTTGAAAAAGTATAAAATAACTAAAAATGTATACACTGATGACGTTTTCGTTAGTGAGTGTCATGTCAAGTGTCACGCATACTTCATTCGAGCTAGACTCCTTCGATAAATTCGCTTATAACTCGATAACTTACGAAAAAAAATGGCGGTTAAGTTAGTTTAGATTAAGTTAGATTATAGAAAACGGAAGAAATTAATTTACGCAAGACTAGGCAGTAAGGTCTATGACTATAAGCCTGCTCAAATGAGCGAATAATTTAACAAACGAAAAATCGATAACTTACTTCAATAACTCAAATGGGCTTCAAAATTGTGGTTGATTCTCCGTTCGGAAACCGACCATATTATACCAAACACTTCCAAACACATAGTTCACGAAACGTCATGAAACGGTAATTTTACGATTGAGATTTACATTGTATGAAGACATTTTCAACTTTTTGTAAAAAATATATTATGTTACTTACTTAATAAGCAAAGGTCGGAATTAGGTAGAGTTATTTAAGTACTAAAGCACTTATTACACTACCCTGAATTCAGGGACCCTTACCCTAAATAAGAGTGGTGTAATAAGATTCAGGGCGTAAGGCGTAGAGGCTAGGCCTTAGGGTCCCTTACTACCGGGCCCTGAATAAAGTGTAGTGTAATACCCGTTTTACACTGATTTCATACAGCGAAAGAATAAAGTGGATATGTCTCAAATCCCGAGATTAATTTCAAAGAGCAGAAAAACCCCGTAAGTTAATAAGTTACATAGAAGACCTATTACAAATTACATTTGAAGACGGAATCAAAAACATAGTAATTTGTGAATAAAATATGCTACGGTAAGGCCCAAATTTCAGTATCCTGAAGAAAAGAGTTCAACGAATCACATTTGGATGTTTGGCTGAAATATTTTTTTCAGCAGTTCTTCGGTTGTTTCACTGGTTCTTAAGGTACTTCTAGTTACGATATTTAATAACTAACCGTAGTGATGGTGAAGAATATAATAATAAATAAATAAAATATTCCAGCAAGAGTCTGTCAGTGTTGGTAAATACCAGCAAGGGCACTGGTCTGTAAGTGGTAATGCCAACATCCGATTCTAAGGCCGTGGGATCAAATTCAGTCATGCACCAATGGATATTTCTATTCGAAAAATTGGTAAGCGCTATACCAGTATCTACACTACAACGGTGAAGGAAAACATCGTAGAACCTACAAAGTTGAATGCAATGTTTCAAGTACACCAAAAGAACCTCTAAGACCCTCTTTAATCCTATCACCACACTGGTACGCGTGAAACTAAGAACTAATGACAATAAGAAGTAAATCAATAGGAGATAGCATATTATTCCACCTATGTAAGCCTATGTAAGTAATTACCTTACCTTATAATGTATTTGACGCAATAAACTTTACTTTACTTTACATAATACTAGCTTCCGCCCACGGCTTCGCCCTCGTGGTACCTTGAAAAAAAAAACAAATCTATCCCGCGGAAACCGCACATTTTACCGGGATAAAAAGTATCCTTTGTCCGTCTCCTGGTTCTAAGCTACCTACCACCAATTTTTAAACCAGTTTTGCCGTTCTTGAGTTATAAAAAATGTAACTAACACTACTTTCTTTTATATATATAGATAAGGATAGGAGATTTGACGACCTCTGTGGCGCAGCGGGCGAGAGTCCGCCTGCGACGCAAGAGGTTGCGGGTTCGATTCCCGCCGCGGAACTAATTGGTGTACGATCTGCAGAAATTTGTTCCGTTGGTCTGGGTGTTTTCTATGTATAATACAAAAAATATCTATGTATAATATAATGTATTAAATATATCAGTTATCTAGTACCCGTAACACAAGCTTTGAGTAGCTTACTTTGGGGCTAGATGATGCTGTGTGGATTGTCCAGCATTATTTATTTATTTTATTTATTTATTTATAAGGACAGGAGAAAGATGATCAAATCAATATTTGTGCTCACATTACATTGTGTTCCGTCACATGTAATGTACATAGGTCACTGTGACGTCACACTAGACCTTACCGCGTCTGCGCGTAATGCGGAGACCGAACAAAGAAAAAGTAATATTTTTCTATAAATTGCCTCGATCGAATAATACTCGCTGATAGCAGCAATTTCGAAATTACTATATAACTATTTTTTTAGACCGCAGACGTCTACCATGAGTTGTCACATTTAGATCGGCTGACGTTACTACAGTAGTAAACTATTAGTACGATACTATGACATCTGTCAAAATTGTTACTCATGGTACCAAATTCCAAGCAAATGAATGAAGCGCAAACTACAGTCGCCGTGGTACGCTGTGACGTAGGATAGTTAACGACGTGACGTTTTAGTACCCAGCTATCCGCTAGAGGCGCTGTACAAGTTTTCATACAATTTTTCAACTACAGTTTCTAGCGAGTGTATATTGTGAAAACTCATGGAAGACCTACAACAGCTCGGCAAACTTAGTGTAGGACGCCCTCCCGCCAGGGGCCTCACTACAAATCTCTTATATATAAAAATGAATTGCTGTTCGTTAGTCTCGCTAAAACTCGAGAACGGCTAAACGGAGTTATCTTATCTTGGTCTTGAAATGTTCGTGGAGGTCTAAAAGGTAAGAAAAATTCGAATAACTGCCGGGTAAAATAGCCCTTTTCTATTTCTCATACAAAAGTTTTCTAAATAAGTACGAAGTCTGCCGGGTCAGCTAGTTCATAATACATTATTGAATTAATATCACATTGTTATTTTGTACCATGGCCTATGCAAATTGCAATTGACTTTAAGCTTCAAATGTGACGTTTCTAAATCGGAATCGTTCTGGGAGACTTCGTGGTAAGGCCCCAGGTGGAGGGACGATCTGCGGAAGGCTGCTGGTGGAGGCTGGATGCGTCGAGCTGAGGACAGGGCGCAATGGAGCTCATTAGGGGAGGCCTATGTCCAGCAGTGGACTGCTATATAGGCTGACGATTATGATGAAGATTATTTTTTAAACATCCGCTTGTAATGAAACAAAGCTCCTAATTATGCTAAGACCACATGTGAAAACAACATGAAAATCTGTTCAGTAATTTGAGAGCTATGCGCGAACAACTTATTCGTATAGATTTATCTAGTTTTTGGTCCACTGGCTCGAGCATCTATCTGCCTACTAATATTACAAGTATGAAAAGTTCTTAAAAATAATTCTATCTAAACAATCTATAAAAAAACTCAAGGCGGAGGTGGAGGGACGAAATTGATACTTACTATAAGGACTGGTCCACTTTAGCCAAAACCCTTGATAAATGAAGAGAAGGAAGGAAGGCTTTTGCCCTACAGTGGGACTCTACGGGCTCTTGATTCAGATCACTGTCAGAGGAAACAGTACCTAAGACGCTGGCGGTATTACCACGTTGAGCTATCTATAGATCGATTGTAACGGTTCTAAGGTTGCTCAACTGCTGTTTCACATGTATTTTATATTCGTGCGCATATTTCTCTAAATAAATGTTTATATTTTTATTCAATAAAATCACAAAGATCATTTTGAAACGTCATTTTGTTTCTAATACCAGCATACTAAAATGGATGGAGTGTGTCAAAGACGATAATATCTGTAAGAAGAGAGTGACTACTGAGATGACGGATGATAAGAGAGAGTGAAGGAAGAAAACCTGTTGTGCCGACCCCACCTAGTGGGATAAGGGGAGGAAAATGATAATGACAAGCCCGAATCTAACAAACAGGCAAAAAAACTCATTTCTATTCTCATTTCATTGTCATTTTTATGTTTGCAAGCTTATTTTTTACCAATAACGCCAAAAATGCTAAGCGAGTTTTGATGAAATTTTTAATAGGTAAGTATGGCATGTGGTCTGGTATAGCATATAGATTTTTATGTAGATACCGCGTTTTATCTATAATGTGGTTTGGGATGCATGGAATACTTACTTTACAAAAATTTTCATTTTCTTTCATTCGTGGAGAATTCAAAAGATCAATAAAATGTATCTACGCATTATACAACATAGTAGAAATACTCACAAACGAGATAAAAGATAAGAAACTCGTTATCAAATCCGGTACATAAGCAGCTATAGACATAAACCAATTGATTACCTAAGTATCGCAGTACAGTATTCTACTAAAAACTATGTTAATTTCAAAGTTTTGGTAGTAATATCATATTTGTATTTGTTTAAGTCATGATTCTGCCTTATTTGTTACTCCAAAGATGAAAGATAAATCAAAGAGATAATTTCTTCCTAAACGAGTACATAGAGAAGTAAATAAAGTCGATACCACGAGGGTTACATAGAATAGAATCAACTTTCATCGACCGCGGCCACAGAATACCGCGTAGTACTGCAGGCGGAGTGCGCGCGCACGCCACTGGCGCTGACGTAAACAGTACACAAGGTCGCTATTCCGATAACACAACCATACAACTTTACAAGCTTATCACAATAAAGTACTAACTTACGTGTAAACATCCAGCAAATACTTTTTTCAAAGGAGCATAAAGACTTTTTTTATTTTATGAGGTTATGTGTCGATTGTTCCGAGTGAAGTTAACGCTAGTTTGGCCAGCACGTCGCCACAAGCGGACAACTTCACAAGGTCACACTACTGTCACATGCGTCAGTAATTTGTCAATCGCTTTATTGTGATCGTGATTTTTTGTTAAAGAACCCTGTTTTCCAACTTGAAAAATACATTTGCAAAGTTTTATGAAACTTAGCTGTATTATTGGACAAAAGAGTACAACCGTAAATATTAGATTAATAAGCATTATTGGATTACCTTCATCACAACATTTGTTGAATAATTCCAGACCTTGACAAATGGCACAGTATAATCACAGTTTCTACGAACCACAGAAGGTTACAGTACCTAAACTGGTTCGAAAGAAATCAGCCAAAATTGCGGGGAACGAGTTGTCAGAAAAGATGGAGAAGATGAAGGGGCGAATAACAATATTACGACAAATACGCGACGCGAAGGACACACTCTTCGGGCCATTCAGCTCTGACCGAACCATGCAAATGAAATCAAAATTATGGACCGATATTGTCGAACAGGCGAAATCACTCGGTCTTGTCGCCGCTTGTAAAGACTACAGATACATGAGAGACATCTACTGGCAGAACATTAAAAGACATGCGTTGTATAAAAGAGAAAACGAACAGTTCCACGGTAAACAAATTAAAAAAACACCAATCGATGAACTTGTTTACGAAATTATCGATAATACTTCCACACTACACCAGCAGATCCGTCTGAGAGAGCATCAGATGTCTGTTCCGTCCTCGACCGAGCCGACACGACACCGCACTATACGGTTCAAAACAGATAATTACGACTTCACGTTGGAGAACGAAAATGAAAATAATCCACCCAACGTAAACGGTGTAGACGTTACAATAGAAAAAATGGAACATTTAGATGAGGAAGACTACTTTAAAGATGACCCGTCAATAGAACAGCCTCCACAATCTCAAGAGCTACTTCAAAAACAGTTAACAGATGAGAATGATTTTATTAACGGCCCTGAAGGCATCGGTAACGGATTCGACGGATTAAAAAAGAGAATGGAAGGGGATTTGAAGAAGAGGAAGGCACAGCTAGAAATTGAGTATCTGGAGTTGCAGAATTACAAAACTCGATTAGAGGTTCTACACTTAGAGAGAAAACTCGGCATCAGTCCTTCCAACTTTACAAAAGAACTGGTCAAAAGAAAGAGGAATTTGGTTTTGTGAAAAAGAATGAAACAAGAATGACGATGATTGTGATATTGAATAACCACTTAGGATGCAATATTAACAGCCAACAGTCACGTACGGTCAAGCCGACACTAGGAATCCCTTATCGTGGATATAAGAAACTACGTGTACCTTGGCACCACGGCACCCAGACATTTGCTGAAACTACAAACATTTCTCCCGCTGCGGAAATGAAACGAGAGAGATCGTCTCTCGCTCGCCCCCTAAGCAACCCTAGCTCGTCACTCGTTTATTTCAATAGCTTAGGGGCTTTCACCATGCTTTGTTAATTAAACTAACAGCTTGTTAGCATTTTAATCGCCTGTTTAAGTTGATTTGTGTTCCACCACGTCTTCACAAAAGATTATCATCCGTAAAATATTACGGAAGATAATCATTGGTCAAGATATGGTGGAGCACAAATCAACTTAAACAGACGATTAAAAGGATAATGATACATTCTTGAAAATTTTTAAGCCCGATCAGGTAAATTGGACATTAGCATTGTGACACTACAGATAGATAATTCCTATCGACCCAGGTGGTTCTGATTCGGCAACGGGGTTGATGGGAAAATAAATTCTATCGAACCGTGTGATAATTATGGTCCCGGTAAGGAAAGGAGATGATGGATGAAACTTTTTTTTATGATAAACTAGCTGACCCGGCAGACTTCGTACTTATTTAGAAAACGTTTGTATGGGAAAAAGAAAAGGGCTATTTTTAGGGTTTTCCCGGCTGTTATTCGAATTTTTCTTACCTTTTAAACCTTCCCTAGACCTCCACGAACATTTCAAGACCAAGATAAGATAAATCCGTTTAGCCGTTCTCGAGTTTTAGCGAGACTAACGAACAGCAATTCATTTTTATATACATACTAGCTGTCCCGCCCGCGACTTCGTTCACTTAAAGTAGGTATCTAACTAAACTGAGTTTCAAACAAATCACACTAATTAAAAATCCCAAAATAACTTTGACACCCAATTTTACCCTTTTTAGAGGGTTATTTTGAAATATCCAGGAATACGTTTCCATTTATTTTGCATTTAAAGTATCCAAACCAAAATTAAGACCAATCGCACCACTCTTTAAAAAGTAGGTACCCATAGAAACATTGACCCCTTTTTGAAGGTTATATTGAAAAATCCTGAAACACGTGTCCATTAATTTTGTATTTACAGTACACAAAGTTTCAGACCTATCGCACCACCCGTTAAAAAAATCCCATACAAACATTGACCCCTTTTTTAGAGTTACCTATATTGAAAAATTCTGAAACAGAAAACAAAGTTTAAGGCCGTTAACAAACATTGACTCCCCAATTTGATCCCCTTTTTAGAGTTATATTGAAAAATCCTAAAACACGAAATTAAGTTTCAGACCAATCGCTCCACCCGTGGAAAAGTTCCCATACAAACATTGACCCCCATTTGACCCCCTTTTTTAAAGTTTTTATCGAAAAACCCTGAAACACATGTCCGTTTATTTTGTATTTACAGTACACAAACAAAGTTTCAGACAAATCACACCACCCGTTCAAAAGTTCACATACAAACATTGACACACATTTGACCCCTTTTTGAAGGTTATTTTGAAAAATTCTGAAATACGTGTCCATTCATTTTGCATTTACAGTACACAAACAAAGTTTCAAGGCAAACGCACCACCCTTTAAAAAGTTCCCGTACAAACATTGACCCCACATATTACCCCTTTTTGAAGGTTATATTGAAAAATCCTGAAACACGTGTTCATTTATTTTACATTTACAGTGCACAAACAAAGTTTCAGGCCAATCGCACCACCCGTTAAAATGTTCCCATACAAAAATTGACCCCACATTTGACCCCTTTTTGATGGTTATATTGAAAAATCCTGAAACACGTGTCCATTTATTTTGCATTTACAGTGCACAAACAAAGTTTCATGAAAATCACTCCACGCGTTTAAAAGTTTCATACTAACGTTTTCACCCTTTTTCACCCTCTTAGAGGTGGAATTTCCAAAAATCCCGCCTTAGTGGGTCGTTTTGTTATAAAAGAAAACCACCTTCCAAATTTCAGTTTTCTAGCTTCAGCGGTTTCGGCTGGGCGATGATAAATCAGTCAGTCAGTCAGTCAGTCAGTCAGTCAGGTTAAGCTCTTATATAGATATAGATATAGATGGCAAATGTAATGTCTTCTGTTTAACCTGTCAATGATTACAGTGCGCCTCAAAAAGGCTTGTAGACATATTCTCTAAGTAAACCAGGTTACTTAACCTATAGGAACTGTTATCTATATCTATATAAGAGCTTAACCTGACTGACTGACTGACTGACTGATTGATCATCGCCGAGCCGAAACCGCTGAAGATAGAAAGCTGGAATTTGGAAGGTGGCTTCCTTTTATAACAAAACCATCCACTAAGGCGGGATTTTTGGAAATTCTACCTCTAAGGGGGTGAAAAAGGGTGAAAACGTTAGTATGAAACTTTTTAACGCGTGGAGCGATTTTCATGAAACTTTGTTTGTGTACTTTAAATGCAAAATAAATGAATACGTGTTTCAGGATTTTTCAATATAACCTTCAAAAGGGGGTAAAATGGGGTGTCAAAGTTAGTATTGGAACATTTTAATGGGTAGTGCGATTGGTCTGAAACTTTGTTTGTGTACTGTAAATGCAAAATAAATGAATACGTGTTTCAGGATTTTTCAATATAACTCTTAAAAAGGGGTCAAATGTGGGGTCAATGTTTGTATGAGAACTTTTTAACGGGTGGTGCGATTGGTTTGAAACTTTGTTTGTGTACTGTAAATGCAAAATGAATAGACACGTATTTCAGGATTTTTCAATATAACATTCAAAAAGGGGTCAAATGTGGGGTCAATATTTGTATGGGAACTTTTTAACGGGTGGTGCGATTGGTCTGAAACTTTGTTTGTGTACTGTAAATGCAAAATAAATGGACACGTGTTTCAGGATTTTTCAATATAACCTTCAAAAAGGGGTAAAATGGAATGTCAAAGTAGTATGAGATTTTTATGAGTTGTGTGATGTGTTTAAAACTGAGTTTAGATATTTTATGTGAACGAAGTCGCGGGCGGGACAGCTAGTCTCATATAAAAGTGTTTTTATGGTTTATAGTTCGGATGCGCTCCTACCTCTGCGCTGGCGCATCTCATAAAAACTTCCCCCTGATGTTAATTATAACAGGAACTTAAAAGGATACGGTAATTGTAGTCTAACTCAAAACCTTGTTATAAACTGGATTTTTTTAAATAAACAAAGAAGTATAGGTACTTACAGTGTTTTTTTTATTTTTCCCGACAGTGATGGACGGTGTATTTATGTAGTACTAGCTTCCGCCCACGGCTTCGCCCGCGTGGTACCTTTAAAAACAAATTAAAAACCACAGGAACCATACATTTTTCCGGGATAAAATGTAGCCTATGTATTCTTCCAGACTATAATCTATATCTGTGCCAAATTTCATCCAGATCCGTTCAACCGTTTCAGCTTGAAAGAGTAACAAACATACATCCATGACATCCTGACATCCATCCATACATCCATACATTCTTACAAACTTTCGCGTTTATAATATTAGTAGGATTGAAGTTTCTTTAGCTGTTGCTGGAGCATTTTGGCTGGACAGATTTTGACAGTGATCTGTTATAGTTACTAAAGTGTATAGGCTATAGAAAATCTCAAAAAAATGTAATATGGCGGCTGTTAGAAGCTAATCTTTTTTTAAACAGATATAGTAAACAAACACACAATATACATTAAAAACGGTAAGATAATGGAATCGAATACGCAACTCCTCCCGCCTTCTCAGCCACTACACCTCAAGGTAGCTAGTCAAACAAGAGTACTGGACAAAGTGACATTCGAAAATCGCTATGAAATAGAAATCTTCAAAAATATATGGGAATGATCACGTGATTTATCAATTAGTTTCATTACCATGCATTTTTTTTAATAGCGTCTATCTGTTACCCGCGTCTTTGTACGCGTTAGATTACTTTTCGTACAGCGCGTGCGGGAAATAAGTAACATAAGCATATCTTTTTTATTTGTCAACCGATTTCGATGTAACAAGCCTAAGTTTTAATTTAATCTTAAATAAATAAAATAAAATAAATAAAAAATATCCACTAATTTTTATTTGAAAATACCAAAAGTACAGACACGGATTCTCAACGATTTTATTATATGTATAGATAATGATAGATATAGATAAATAGGTATCGCTAGTTGAATGTCACTGTATCTAGACCCCTAAGCTAAAAGTGGATTACGAGTTCGCCTCACCTCGACTCGTGAGGGAAACTCGATTATAATCTAGTAATCGATTCAAGCTGTCTCAGCACGAAAGGGACCTCTGAGTTTTACCACACTAGTTCAAAATAAGAGACTAGAAAAGGACTGGAAAGACTACTTTTCTTCTTCCTAAAGTGTCATTAGCTTTGGACCAGTAGGGTGATAGAACATAAGGGATAATAATTAACCGTTTTTAAACGTAAGGAATAAAAATGCGCTTAAATAGCTAGTACCTAGGTAGTAGGTTAGTACTATAAGATCACAAATCAGAATGTGATGACAATCATTAAAAGATCTCACATCAATTTTGAACTCTAGTAGAGTGTAAACAAAAGCTACAGTATCAGTGTGATCGAAAAAATACTCAAACCTTTATTAAAAAGAACGTAAAATATGTTGCGACGCGACATAATATTGTGAGTTTTCGAATCGATCATTGACCTTCGTAGACCGTAGCACTTCGTAGCCGCTGCGGTGCTACGAACATCTATAACATATTTTTTTTAACCGACTGCGAAGAAGAAGGGTAATGTTTGAGGTGTATTTATGTATTTATATGAGTTCGTTTAGCTGTGCTGTAGCCCAAACGGCTGGACAGATTTTGACAAGTTAGATGTCATTGGACTCGTCTGGATTAGAAGAGTGACATTTTGGCTTTATGAAAGGTCAAAAAATCCAATATGGCGGCAGTAAGAAGCTTATTTCAATTACGTTGAGTTGTTTTTTTATTTAATATTTATTTTAAATATTATCTACTTATATAATACCTACATTATAATATTGTATCTATATTCATACTTATAATAATTAGAGTTATAGGCGATAAATAGATAAACAAATAGAGTTACAGGCGTAAAACGCATGTAACTCTATTTGTTTATTTGTTACCTTTTACGTGCCTCTGACTACCCTCTTTAGATATCCTCAAAGATCTGAGGAACATATACGGAGCCCGAGGATTACAGTCGTGATCATATATATTTTTTTAACGACGGCCTAACTCTTGGATGTTTAGTAGGTAAGTCTATCATGCATGAGTTTTCACAATCTAGGTACACTCACTAGCGACGTAGTAAAAAAATGTATGAAAACTTGTACAGCGCCTCTAGCGGATAGTTGGGTACTAAAACATCACGTATCTAATTATCCTACGTCACAGCGTACTACAGCGATTGTAGTTTGCGCTTCATTCATTTGCTAATAATTTGGTACCATGAGTAACAATTTTGACAGATGTCATAGTAACGTACTATTACTACTGTAGTAACGTCATCTAAATGTGACAACTCATGGTAGACGTACAGTAGGTCTACCATGAGTTGTCACATTTAAATTAGCCGACGTTACTACAGTAGTAATAGTACGTTACTATGACATTTGTCAAAACTGTTACTCATGGTACCAAATTGTAAGCAAATGATGAGCGCAAACTACAGTCGCTGTAGTACGCTGTGACGTAGAATAGTTAGCTACGTGAGGTTTTTGTACCCAACTATCCGCTAGAGGCGCTGTAGGCAAGTTTTCATACATTTTTTTAACTATAGTCGCTAGCGAGTGTAGATTGTGAAAACTCATGGTAGACCTACAGGTGTCTATAAGAGTCACTCTCTTGTACGATTTTAGATAGTACCTATTCTGTTTTTGATCCCAGCTTAGAGCGGTAATCGTGTTATCCTCAAAGCCCAGGCCAAGGTAGCGTGCGCAGCCAATAAACGCTCAAATTACCACTAGAATAGAAAACAATATGCTCTAAACGTGAATGGCCTTAAAATACATTCAACTCTGGCGCACCTATTTAATTAAAATTCTTAAAAAATATTATTCGCGATGTGCTTGCATCCTGTTACGTACTTGTATGATCTGCAAATATTTATCTCGAATCTGGGTGTTATTTATTTATATACTTAGTATTAGCTGTCCCGCCCGCGACTTCGTTCACTTAAAGTAGGTATCTAACTAAACTGAGTTTCAAACAAATCACACTACTAAAAAAATCCCATAATAACTTTGACACCCAATTTTACCCTTTTTAGAGGGTTATTTTGAAATATCCAGGAATACGTTTCCATTTATTTTGCATTTAAAGTATCCAAACCAAAATTAAGACCAATCGCACCACCCTTTAAAAAGTACCCATAGAATCATTGACCCCACATTTGACCCCTTTTTGAAAGTTATATTGAAAAATCCTGAAACACGTGTCCATTCATTTTGTATTTACAGTACACAAAGTTTCAGACCAATCGCACCACCCGTCAAAAAAATCCCATACAAACATTGACCCCTTTTTTAGTGTTACCAATTGAAAATGAAAAATTTTGAAACAGAAAACAAAGTTTAAGGCCAATCGCACCACCCGTTAACAAACATTGACCCCCCCATTTCATCCCCTTTTTTAGAGTTATATTGAAAAATCCTAAAACACGAAATTAAGTTTCAGACCAATCGCACCACCCGTTGAAACGTTCCCATACAAACATTGACCCCACATTTGACCCCTTTTTCAAGGTTATATTGAAATATCCTGAAACACGTGTCCGTTCTTTTTGTTTTTACAGTACTTACACAAACAAAGTTTCAGACCAACGCACCACCCGTCCAAAAGTTCACATACAAACTTTGACCACACATTTGACCCCTTTTTGAAGGTTATTTTAAAAAATCCTGAAACACGTGTCCATTCATTTTGCATTTACAGTGCACAAACAAAGTTTCATGAAAATCGCTCCACGCGTTAAAAAGTTTCATACTAACGTTTTCACCCTTTTTCACCCCCTTAGAGTGAATGAACAAACACATGTTTCAGGATTTTTCAATATAACCTTCAAAATGGGGTCAAATGTGGGGTCAATTTTTGTATGGGAACTTTTTAACGGGTGGTGCGATTGGTCTGAAACTTTGTTTGTGTACTGTAAATGCAAAATGAGTGGACACGTGTTTCAGGATTTTTCAATATAACCTTCAAAAAGGGGTCAAATGTGGGGTCAATGTTTGTATGGGAACTTTTTACGGGTGGTGCGATTTGTTTGAAATTAGGTTTATATACATACCTACTTTAAGTGAACAAAGTCGCGAGCGGGACAGCTAGTATTTTATATAAAAAATAGATATAATACTTTTGCTACCCGTGTAAAGCCGGGGCGGGTTGCTAGTTGCTAGTAACCTATATAAAACCTAAACTTAAAAGAGTAATGTGACGCTACGTTTACATCGTCAAATCCATCGAAATCATTACTAAGCACGCGTGTACAGCCGCCGGCGGATGCCAATAACTTCCGACTACAACGTGATAACTATTTACATAACAGTATATAATGCTAACCCAGGACACAGGCTATATCTATTCCAAATTTCATCCAAATCCGTCCATCCGTTTAGGCGTAATTGAATAACAAACAACATCTATAAAATCTACCGCAGTATTGCCATCATTGAAAACCTAATTCACAAGCTCCTTTCAAAGGAGCATTGAGCAGATGTTATAAAAGATGGCGACGGCGGCGTGCTCGGGCGGTGGCCGACCTCGCCTGCACGGTTTGATGCGTTTCCCGGAAACGGCACGGTCGCCATCTTGTCGAATGCGCGAGCGCAGGCCTGTCCCTGAGTCAGCGATAGTTTTATTGAAGTGACACTATTTGTAAAGACGTAGCTTCTAACCTGAATATTGAGCTGTGGGAGTTTAAATAAGTATTGTAGCGTATGTATAAATAAAGTATAATGTACGTATATATATGTACGTATAAAGTTTTACAGAAAAAACGTAAAGGATACATTTCGTTGATAATGTTTTATGGTTGGGATACTTGAATTATAAAATAAATGTACACGAGTTTCTGGATTTTTCAAAATAACGTATAGAAAGGAGTAAAATGGGGTGTCAAAGTTTATAAGGGTTTTTTTTGTCTTAACGGTACACACAGCATAAAAAAATACATTCAACTTGATAACCAAAGTCTGTTAAAAATGTGCACCTTTTTAATCCAAAATCGATCCGGCCGTAACTGAACTCTGAAGGGTTGGAACATAATAAAAAGAAAAATGACCTACCTGGTACTTGAACAATAACGGCAGATGTTCAAACCCGGTATTATTACTATAACTACCTGTCTTTGTCAGCTGAGCGACTGAATAAAAAGTAATGTCTTGGGTCATTCGCAATGACGCTTTACAATAAGCAGGTAGGTATATTTTTTACCCGACTGCGCGACGCAATGGGGGTTAGTGTGTTTATCTGTCAATGTATGTTTGTTCCTTTGTGGAGCTTTAGATACCAAACGCGTTGGTCGAGTTAGATAATTATTACGTCAACCAATTTTTTTTAATATTGTAAAAAATAAAATACTTAGTTTAAAACGACGAACTATGTTAAGTTGGGTATCATTGAATAAGTTTATCTGATTATTTTTACCGTGCGGCCCATTAATGCATATTTTAAACGAATATTAGAATTTCAATAAGTACCTTCATTAATTTTAATGCTTATAAAATACATGAGAAACAAAAAATAAAAACAGAAATAGCGAATTGTACCAAAAACTAAGTATTCCCTCGTTACACCCCACAAATTATGTTTGATACGCCTCAACAAAACCTGTAAGTAATAATGTTTTAAACATGTTTTGTTTCAATTATTAAAACATTTTATACAGTCTTTGAAGCGTTTCATATATAATAACAACAAACGTCTAGACTCTAGAGTCTAAAGGCTGTATTACACCGGGGCAACACTGTGCGGCATTGCGGCATGCCACAAGGCCGCATGCTACAGAATTAAAAATATCGCACATTGTGGCAAGAGCCGTGCGACATTGCAACACCTTGCGTCATGTGGCAGACTGTGGAAGCTTGTATCCGGGCACAATGGATTCCATGCGACATGCTTGATCTATCGATTGCGAAATTCAAAAATGTAATTAAACAAAACCTGTCTCGTAAAGCTTATTATAGAATATCAGAGTACTTAGATGACAAAAAAGCTTGGGACGAATCAGCTCCAACTCTGCTAGGTGTCCCTAACAATGTTAACAAGGTTCATAATACAAAAAAAGCGCTAGGGCCCAGCGAGTTTCTTGCCAGTTCTTCTCGTACTGGGGATAGGACTGGAATTGGCACCTAGACTCACCTAGTATGTAAGACGATTCAAAATGATCCTTGTGATATTACTGAATAAAGATTATTGACTATTGACTATTGACATTATTCGTGCGTCAAAACAGTTTCTAGGTTATGTTTTGTTTTGCAAAATAAAAATTATCGGTCATGGAGTGGTGTAATGAAAAATATTTAGACTTCATTGACGATTATAGAAAGAGTGAAGTGTTATGGGATGTCCGCAACCAGTCCGTGGGCCATTCTGAAGTAATCTTCTTTTCCACCAACGTTTCTTCTTCCGTTGTCTAGTTGCATGGCTACTAACTAAATAAGCTGCTGCTAAAGTGACATGATCAGTCATAATTTATGGTGTATTTATGGTGCCCTCGATCAATCAAGTAGGTAGATCAGAAACACTTTATAAGTAGCATGTTGCTTTGGAAATTACCCAAGCACGATGTTGCCTCGGCGTAAAATAGGCTGCCGCATGCCACTAATGCCGCAAATGGTTTCTATTTGTAGCAGGCCACAAGGTGCCGCATGCCACAATATGTAGCATGCGGCACTGTCGCACGTTGTTGCCTCGGCGTAATCGAGCCTTAAGACATGTTTTGTTTTAAACAAGAAAAAAAATTTGACTGTTTTCTACAAGGTTCGTTCGTATACATACCTTTTCACAACTTGATTTAGTTATACAATAAATGAAAACAGTTTAATACAAAATGTAGAATACCTGTTTTATACCTTAGTGTAAACAAGGTGTAAGAAGTAAAGGGCCTGACCACAAGCTTTTAGAAACCATCATGTTTCTGAAACGTCACATTTCAAGATCGAAGTAATACTACAATGCAATTTTTATACGTCATGTCATGGTACAATAAAATACGTAAAATCAAAGTTACCTATGTTACTTTGATATGTCCCGAAGAGCTCCTGTAAGACCCTAGTTCCATTGAAAATGTCAAATACTGAAAACCAAAATTTAAGGTACGCAAAAGTTTCAAAATCTGACAAGCTGCAGGCATCACTCGGGCCGGCAACCTTATTTAACTGGCAGGTAAAATAAAACCGGTTTGGACACGAAAATTACTGCGCGGAGACAGAGTATAGTGTGCTTTAATAGCGACCGACCTTGGCTGCGCGCGCGCATTAAAATATACCCTTGCAGCCTTTTTCCTTACCTAGAAAATGAGATGCCTCTCAGTTCCCTTTCAGAAATTTCGAAATTTAACATGGAATTCTAGGTTAGTTCTAAATAAATAAATAAATAATGCTGGACAATCTACACAGCATCATCTAGCCCCAAAGTAAGCTACTCAAAGCTTGTGGTATGGGTACTAGGTAACTGATATATTTAATACGTTATATACATAGATAGATATTTTTATAATACATAGAAAACACGCAGACCAACGGAACAAATTTCTGCAGATCCGTTATGTCAGTTATGTCCGTTTGTTTGTCTATCTGCTCTATACATATTCTTATAGTGCCATTAATGCGTTTGAACAAGTGTGGTGAAAGGAGTAAAGTGAAAAAAATTAAAATAAAAAAAAATAAAAAAAATATGATCACGACTGTAATCCCCGGGCTCGGTAGATATCTCCTTAGATCTTTAGTTTCTTAGATCTTTGAGGATATCTAAAGAGGGTAGTCAGAGACAAGTCCAAACATGACATTTGGTACATGCCCACATTTTGCACAATAGTTAGTATTCCGTACGTGACAGGTTGCAAGCCCATCGCCGCTTATAAGAATACTAACCAATGACACATACCTTCGAATTTTTAGTTCTAGGGTATGCCGGTTTCCTCACGATGTTTTCCTTCACCGTTTAAGAGCACTGGCATTGCGCACATACATTTTTCGAATGGAAAAGCTCATTGGTGCACGACCAGGTTTGAACCCACGATTTCGGATCGTGAGGCCGGGGTGCTACCACTACACCACCAGCGCTAAAAAAATTAAAGCTCCATACAAAATTATTTCTCCTTCCTTCTTTGTTTACGTGGACGTTTAACAATTACGTTAAATCATTTTGCATCCTAGATATTCTAAACAAGGCCTTTCCAAGGGGTTTTTTGACATATAAATTTAAGTTTATTCATTTTTAAATATGTTATCGTAAGTTTTTTAATCCAAAAAATATTGTTTTAACAGACGTCTAACATTCCCAGAAGGTTCACAACAAAAATAAATTTCATCTTGTTGGTTTGATTACTTGTACATAACTGAACAAGTCAATAAATAATGTACTGTAATACATGTCCAACAAAATCTGAACTCTGTCTCCTTGCCCACAGAGCGAGAAATGGCTTACGTACGAGCACCTGAAAGAGGAGATCATGGAAAAGATGAGGAAGCTTGAAGAGGAACGGCATACGGTAGACCTCTGGAGCAGCGGAGGCCAGGAGTGGGGCAAGAAGAGAAGGAAACGACAGGTGAGTTATAGCATATATTAAATCTTCTTCCTGCCCTTTTCCCACGCTATGTGGGGTCGGCACAACACGTTTTCTACTTCTATTTCCCTCTATCATCCGGCATCTCAGTACTCACACCTTACTCATATCGTCTTTCACACAGTCCAACAATCTTTTCTTTGGTCTACCTCTACCAATATCCATCCACATCATACTAACACTCCCCTCGTCACATGACATTCATCCCTCCGCATAACATGCCCATACCACGCTAACCCATTACTCCTCATCTTTTCCGTCTCCGGCGCCACTTTCAGGCTTCTAAAAATAATGGTGGTATTTCTGATTTTCTGTAGACTAACTTAAAAAGGGTTGTCGGCGTTTCGTACACTCGACCCTAAAAAAAGTTATTTTGATATTCCATACATTGATGGTCAGTTTGTACACTCCTTCTTTAAGGTTGAAATTGGCACAGAAAAATATACAGTTCTTGGCAAAAGTGTTACGTGTTTTTAATACAAACAACAATAATCATCATCATAATTTTCCTTCCCTTATCCCAGTGAGTGGGATCAGCACAAGATTTAAACAGTAAAACTTGTAAGCAAGATACTTAATTATTTATATACAACAAGGTGAGTTTTTGGTCAGTTTAAAGCCGGCGCCCACGCAATCTATACCTATCTCTGTAACACTACTCAAAAAAAATATGAATAATGAATCAATTTTTTTGTTATTATTAATATCACGACACTAAATTCCTGACCATAACACTACTTACACAATTTACAATGTAAACCACTATCCTACACTTGAGTACATATTTCCAAGTACCTACCATGGAGAGGTTTTCGCCACTCGTGATCTTTCGACTCTGTGGATCTACAGTGAAATACCTCTCCATCGTTTCTGCTATCCTGGTACCTATCGACAAATTAAAATTTCTGATTTAAAATTAATGGTAAAGCAATGGGAATGAAAGTTTTGAAAAAGGCTAACATTTTGTCCTAAATTGAATTAATTTTTCACCACTTTTCCGTCAACACCAATTTGCTTCTGAAATAAGCTGAAACACATCGATCACACGTCAGTTTAGTCAAAGAATTGTTATTTAAAATGTTAACGCTAATTTAGTCTTTGGGTTCAACAATATAAGATCGTGCATATTTCAGTATTTTTAGTTAGTCCGCGGAACAACAGAATTATCACCATCAACAAATAAACATATAAGGGAGCTTTTCCACCTAAGCTAAGATGCGCTATGTTTCTAAGTTAAGGATGCGTGTCAAACCTTAGCTCAGGTGGAAACGGATTCAGCTAAAGCGTGTTATTTATGTATATGAAAAAATTCGAGCTACTTATGTAATCGTTTCAACTTTAGATAAAAATGGCTAGATAAGTCTTTGTCCTATCGAGATTGTAATAAATCCCTTTAAAAAAAAACAATAATATCTCGTATTTCTTATTTTTTTCTGATAGCTTTCCTATTTTTCGTTGTTTCATATAGCCACTCGGATTTTTTTTTTTGTCAAAAAATTGTTTAACTATGCAATATGTACTTATACAATATACTTGTAAAATGTGACATTTTTAAGTTTATATATAGAGAATTGTTTGATGTTTTAAACTGAGAACTTATCGCTCTAATTTTTACAATTTTCTCGTATTATTTTGAGTTTTATTTAGTAATTTTAGTGGTTATCATTTCAATAAAGCCCGAGTTCTTGATGGGTGTAAGATATAAGAATAAAAGTGAAAGTTCTTTACTTAACCCATCAGAAAACTCTAAGAATTTTAAACAAAACAGCCATGTTTAAAATTGACTAGTCGATTTGACATGACTTTAACAATACTATAAATTTAACAAACTTGGCACTGCCAAAATCTCAAAAAAGACAGATAATAAATAAAGAAGTTTGTTATACAGTTTTTGTTGGATTTCAACATAGCAAATGTTATTTGACAGGTGACAATGCAGCCTCCATACGTGGTGTACATGCTCCCTGACTCTGACATCATGGAAGACTGGCGTCTGGTGAGGAAGCTGCTAGAGAGGGAGTGAGGTGACTTCAATATTACCTACGATCTCAATACAAAGGCATATTCAGGTGTCTACTCTGCAAAACGATCATCGATACATCAGTACAATATTGGAAACCTACTCAAGTTAAGCACTTATTACACTACCCTGAATTCAGGGACCCTTACCCTAAATAAGAGTGGTGTAATAAGAGTCAGGGCGTAAGGCGTAGAGGCTAGGAGTTAAGCTCCCTCACTACCGGGCTCTGAATACCGTGTAGTGTAATAAGTGCTTTAGATTTGAAAGATGGAACGATCAATATTACTTTTGACAGTCGATCTCTGTCTGGTGCAACCTGTATATCTTAGATTTTAGAAGCTGAAGAAATTAGGTGATTCGTAAATAAAATTCTAATTTGTTACACAAAAACTTAATTTTATTCAGACGCCATCGTATAAAGAGGAAGAAAAAGCTACGGAAGTGTTGCATAATGTATAGTGACTATACATTTAATTAAGTTTAATGAGTGAATTACATATACTAGCTGACTCAAGCGCAACTTTGTCTGCGAGTATTAAGTGATATATTTTTGGCCGTTTTTGCTACATTTTGCATTGACGCTTCGCTTTTATTGGTTGTAACGTGATGTTTATACGGGGTTATTGGTATCTAATCAATAACCTCTTAAATGCGACTTGAATAAATCAAGACTAACAACTTTTGTTCTATGACTTTTGCCAAAACGTAATACATCTCAAGTTTTAATTTTTTTTAGTTTTTGTGAGAATTTCTATCAATTTTTAGCTCTATGTCTCGTAAATACCTACCTATGTTTCATTTATTCGATTCTGACGTATGCGCAGTCAGCTGAGTCACGCTGAGTGCTACGACTTTTACGCAATCGCTCGGCCGAGTGTGCTACACACACAGCGATTAGGGCCGAGCTATGAAGATTAGAACTGGAAATTTGCCTATTTATTTTTTTGTATGAGAAAAAAATCATTGAATTACAATAAATCGTAGAACAAAAGTTGTTAGTCTTGATTTACCCAAGTCGCCTTTTCAAGGTTATTGATAAGATATCTATAACCCTGTATACCCCATAGCCTACCTCAATAAATGGACTATACCTACAACAATAATAATAATATTGAAATTCCAACAAACAAACAAACTCTTCAGCTTTATAATAATAGTATAGATTGATATTGCCATATTTTTGTGCAACAATCGCTTAAACCTATAACACCACTTACGCTAGATACGATAATTTGAATTTGGCATCGATGAACATTTCTGTCCGATTAAATCGATGTAATTTTTCGGAGTAGACAACAGTTTAATTAAACTATCAAAATCAGAATCATTTAGACATACGAGTAGACAGTCTTGCGGTGATTCTGTTGATCGCTAAGATACTAAAATGTTGTAAAACACGTTCTTATTATATTCTACATAAAGATCAGAATACAATGACATTTTTAAAATTAAGTGTTTAAAAAATACGTGTTTGCTATTAGTGTCTTTTGATGAAGAAGAAAGAATGGTATTGTGATGGGGAAAACTACTCTATCTAAAAATTAATTCAGGAAAAAGGGTCTTAGTATGGGTTTTGATAGTTTACCAAACTATATTTCGTTTTTTTTCCGTACCAAGCACCCCTAGCGGAAACTTACTGCAGTTCAGATAAATAAAAGGAAAAGAAACGAAAGAGATAGTATCGTCAACTATAAAAAATTCAAAACACGCATTAAACCCTTGGCATTCAATTTAAATATCCTGTTCAATTCTAATTTTCATAATTCGTGAAAATCTATTATAAGTACACAGGTCAAAATAATAAAAGGCTAATTTTACGTTAAATTACTTAAAAATATTGTTAATAAAAAATTAGCAATAAACGATGACGTTATGTATTGTTTTGTTTATACTTAATTGTTATGCTGTCTAAATAGTTTGCAAATATTTTAATACGCTTTAGTATAAGTACTTCCTATTAGATACTCTTGGATTTGGGTTAGGCTGGAATTGGCACCCAATTAACCTAATATGTAAGTTCCGCAAAAATCCATCAATAAAACATAAAATATAGCCTATGTTACTCAGGGATAATGTAGCATTCAAATGGTGAAAGAATTTTTGAAATCGGTCCAGTAGTTATTGAGTTTATTCGTTTCAAACATACAAATCTTTCTTATTTTTTAAATTAGGGTAGAAAAAATTATGTTTACTTTCGAGCCCTGATTCATCATCTTCTTTCTCTTATCCCGCTAGGTGGTTACCCACCTTATCCCACTTTTGAGCCCTGATTCTGGGGTAGCAATTGGTTAAGCTGATTTTAAAGTAGGTATACTTGTCATGTCCCTTTTGTTTATTTTTCGAGTAAAGATGAAAGCAGATTGTCTATTAGCTTTATGATCTCAGATAAGTAATTCGCGTTCTTTTTCAAGATATTTTCATTATAATCTATAAACGTGACGCCTAAAAGTGTCAAAAAAACTTTTATTTATACGAGTATATAGACGTCATTTTCACAGCTATAATTTCGACTGACGATATTTTGTCCATATTATTTTATAAATAAACGAAAGAGACATGCATGCGTTTTTAAAAAGTATGAAAAATACATTTTATCCGCCTAAAATATAAAGGAAGTTCAAGAGTACCCTAAACCGACGCGCATGTATGAAGAATGTAATGAGAGGGAATGAAGCAAAAGAGGTATGTCAGGATCGTACCAAGTTGAGATCCGTGGTCCTGCCTACCCCGTCAGGATACATGCATGAATTTATGTACCTATGTAAACTTAAACATTATTACTGTTACTCAGAATCAAGGCCACTGCACAGATAAAAGTGCGAACACTTTGTTTATTAAGCATTTGACATGTTTTCATAGATAATGTCATCTTAAGAGCTGTATAGAAACGTGATTCAAGGTGGATTTTCAAGACCACTCAGATTTCGCCTTCGCTTCACAGTACTTTTGACTCACTTGTGATTTACTATATACAATCCTGTCAGGATTGTAAAGCTGTAAATTTTCATACAAAAAGCGATAACGTTTTGCTCCCCTTTAACTTAGTCCAATCTAATTTGGAAATGTTGTACTACAAAAAACTAGGCTTGGACGTTTTTAGTAAAGAAATATTGCTTAACATAAAAGCTATGGATCTAACCTATTTTCCTATTATAATAATATGCTAATAACTTTTATGTTAAGCAATATTTCTTTATTAAAGAG
Organism: Cosmorhoe ocellata; assembly: GCA_963675405.1. Taxonomy (NCBI): domain Eukaryota; kingdom Metazoa; phylum Arthropoda; class Insecta; order Lepidoptera; family Geometridae; genus Cosmorhoe; species Cosmorhoe ocellata. The sequence goes on along the minus strand of OY776258.1, from coordinate 9,489,012 downwards.
GTCAAGAAGGTTGCCCTGGAAAGAACTAAGTGGAGAGAGATTAATCAGTTATGCCGACATGATTCAAACTCTTAAATTAAGAAGAAGAATATTTCTTGAAACTAAAAACGTATAAATCGCCTGTTAAAGTTGTTTAGAGTTCTACCATGTCATGACAAAGGATTATCTTCCGTAAAATACGATACTTACTTAAAAATTCTTGTTTATTTTGATGCCCAATCAGTTAATGCTTTGTTAACTAAAGTTTGGTGAAATCGGACCTAAAGGTAAATCTTACATCATCATCATCTTCCTGCCCTTTTCCCACGTTATGTGGTCGGCACAACATGTGATCTTCTTCCATTTCCCTCTATCATTCGTCATTTCAGTACTCACTCCTTTCTTACCCATGCCATCTTTCACACAGTCCATCCATCATTTCTTTGGCCTACCTCTACCCAAAATCGACATCTTACATCAATACTTTGATTAAAACACATAATACTCGGACAACCAATATATACAAATGTTAGTACTGCAACCATTGAAATTGCGACACAATTTTACTATACGAAGCGTATGAAGAAGGAAAACTGATCGAATGACTCATACGTTACACGTTATTGGTTGTTCAGCCCCAATTTAAAGCGTATTTTCCTTGAACTTGTGGTTTGTAATGGCCGCATGGAGTAAATTTTATAAATTCATTAATTCAAAATCTATTTTATAAATAAGCTAACATTATCCCCTATAGAACAGTTTAACTTTTGAACGTTATTTTATGCTCAAATACAGGGTGTTGCCAGACTACTTCCTAAAACTTCAGGGGGATAAAGTACCCATCAATATAAACAACTTTTTCTAAGAAACCAACACTGTGAGTGCGTCGGAAGTAGTCTGGTAACACCTTGTATATTACCTTAAATGTAATTAAATAATAGTTTTACTCGACCTATGTTTCTGTTGCATTAGCGCTATTGTGCATTCGTACACTCTTAAGGCCCAGAATACTCGTCACACTATTCCTTACGTAAAAGTTACAAAAAAAAGTGACATAGGTCCGCATAGCAACGCGGATCTCCACGGAATCATACATAGCACGAAGCGAAATACCCAAATGACAAGTAAATAGAGTGCGGCATGATAATATGGCTGCTCTGAATTATATAACGAAAGCGACAATTTATAAAAAACATAAGTATGTTCAAGTAAATAGCTTATTTCAAAAAAAGGGCTGGGTTGATTTGTTTCAAATTAACTGATTTATATTCATGTGAAATAGAAATTCAAAATACCTTACTGTTCTGGATAAATTAGGGAATTTCTGAATTTTCAGAGGTGTTTTTGACATGATTTTTAACCAAGGTTATCTAACTAATTCGTGTTTAAGCTTCGGTTGATTTATCACTAATATCCTTGAGTATCGTGTAGTTCAATTTCAATGTAATCTATTAAGCGGTAATAGAATGATTAGGGTTGCAATACTTGCAATTTTCAAAATGCTGGGCCTTAAGGCTTATTCACACAAACATCCGTAATTGACGAATCGTTATTAATCTTAAGAATAAATCTAAACCATGCCTACACCCTGCTACTTGAATCGCTGTTTTTTCTATTATTTATTTTAATACGGTGTTAAAAATAAAACTATGTTTTTGAAAAATCTATATTAACTACATTATGGCTATACATTAAGATACATACACGTGACATACTGTGACACTATCCCGTAATGTCGTGTGACATAATTGTCGAATATGCCACACGGAATATCAAGACAAAATGTTACACGTGTGAATTATGTAATATAATATAATAGTAAGGTGTATTATTAGCGAAATAAATGTGTAAAAATAGCTATTTGTTTTTTTTTTAAACTATCTAGAACCAAAAATTTTAAGGTGTGTGTTATAGATTAGTATTCTTATAAGCGGCGATGGGCTTGCAACCTATCACGTACGGATAATTCTAATCACTGTGCAAAATGTGGTGTGCCGAATATCATGTTAGAAGTGTCTCTGACTACCCCGTTTAGAAATCCTCAAAGATCTAGGTAACTAGAGATCTGAAGAGATTATCTACCAAGCCTGAGGATTACAGTCGTGATCATGCTTTTTATACAACGTAGACTAAAGAATAAATAGGTACTTAACTAATCTTAAAGGTAGGGTGGTGTGGTAGCCAATGAACCACCAAAAGTTTAGAGAGCTGTAACTTTTTTCCTGTTAGACATTTTAAGTATTATTTTAGCTCAAGCCCTAGAAAATTTCAATGACTTTCAAATTGCTGTTGTGTTTTCAGCTTTTACCATATAGATAATACACAATGAGACTTAAAAAAAATAATTGGAAATGGCTCAATGAGTACCCCTAGGAGTACACAATGAACCGGGGGGTGGGTATTCAGTGAATCGTGAGGTACACAATGAACCGTTGTCCTACCATATCATGATTTAAGCCTAGAAGGATGTTACATAAAACGGCAATTGGGTTTTTTTAATAATTATTTGTTAATCAAAGGTTTCAAATTATATGGTTATCAGTCTTAATAATAATGAGTGAGGTATAAAAATGTCAAGTTTACATGCATTGCGCCTAAATTCTAGTAGGTACTTTAGTACAATAATAGAACACAATCATAGTAATTAAGTAGGTAACGTTAGGTAATTATTACCTATATTAGGAACTATTCAACATTTTATGTTACCTATAATTGTAAAGTTATCACTTTATTATCTTCAGTCGTAATAATTAGCTTTAAATTAAAATAACGTGAGTTAGATTTCAACATGACAGTAGGAACATTGCAATATCCTAAGATATGTTACCTATAATTATAAATTTCTCACTTTAATCTCAGTCCTAATAATTAGCTTTAAATCAAAATAACGTGAGTTAGAACTTTTGAAACTATCATGGTTATAATTTTTTTTACTTTTTACTTTACTTTTTTACAATGAACCATGGTTCATTGAGTACCCAAAAAAAATGATTCATAGAGTACCATACCCCTATTGAAATATCTAAAAGCTTTCCACAGCTAACAGGAACACGATTTGGTTACAAAAATGAATTTAAACCATGCTTATTAAACTATTTTTTAGATCAAAATCACTTAACAGTTCCTAGGATAATCAAAAATTGAGTAAAGAAACAAATAAAATCAATCTTTTTCCTTACTAACTCGTACGTTCCTGGTGGGAATTCACCAACGACTGGCGGTAACAGGTTGGTGCGGGAGAGCGGTTCAAACGTGTAATAGGCATTAGCTGGCAACGTCGCGTTTAGGCTGTAGGCCCTGTGGTTCATTGAGTACACTTGGTTCACTGGCTACCACACCACCCTACTTTACATTAGTTAATCATAACCATAATTCTAAATTCAAATTCAAATTCAAAGTATTTATTGCATTCATGAGCCATATACAATACACATGTATTGTATACATCTAACATGGGCCCGGGTGGGGCACGGCAACTAAAATAAAATAATAGAGACAATATTCACAGAAAAACTTAGACAATAGAATATAGAATTTTAACATAAACAGTTTCCTCTTAGTAATATAAAAATAATTGTGGCATTTAATGCCTTTACAAAATAACAAAAAAGTAACTATAAGGTAGTATTGTAGGAATGGGAACTTATAGGTAGGTGGTTAATTAAGTCTTAGCAGTAAGTACATTTTAATTGCTATGTGAATAAAGTTTAGGGTAGGTTTAGGTAGTTATTATAAAGTATATAGTATTATATTAAGTATTCTAAGGTAGTATGTAGGAACTTTTATGTAGGTAGGTAGATAAATAAGTATTAGCAGTTGTAAGTACATTATAATGCTATGTAGGTAAATAAAGTACCTATTAGGTAGGTCTATCTAGGTAATAATTATGCTGTACTTATGTATAAAAAACTACCTATTACCGGCGACTTCGTTCGCACAAATCCAAGAATATAACAAATTAATTCAGAAATTGTTATTATCGGTTAATTGGAGAATTTATATGAAGTTCAAAAAAAGGCGGTCACCCATCCAAAAACTGACTGCGCCCAGCGTTGCTTAACTATACATTTCCCATACAAACTTTCAACCCCTATTTCAGCCCCTTCAAGATTATTTTTTGATACAAAAGATAGCCTATGTCCATCTCCAGGATATAATGTATCTCCTTGCTGAATTTCATTACGATCCGTTCAGCCGTTTCAGCGTGAAGCCTTTGTGGGCGGAAGCTGATAATGGAAGTTGATAGTAAAGATATTCCAAAAGCTTTCATAAGATTCAAATAAAAACTAACATTAGGCACATTATGATATTACTAAAATTTTATTTGAATTAAAATTTACTTACTATAGAAAATACTTAGTTTGTGCGAGAAACTAGAAAAGTAACCTTTTTACCCGACTGCGAAGAAGAAGGGTAGTGCTTGGGTGTACCCAGGTACCTTTGGCTATCGCTGTAGCCTGAACTGCTAGACGAATTTTGATAAAAAAATGTGAATATTTTCTAGATAACAAAAGTAATAGATACGCTTAGAACGCCAAAAAAAAACTGTAGATCATGGAATGTCCGGTCAGATAGCGGATAGCTAAAAAGGACGGATAGGCCAAAAACCGGATAAGCGTGGCCTATCCGTTAAGGCCCAGAATACTCGACACACTATTCCTTACGTAAAAGTTACAAAAAAAAGTGACATAGGTCCGTATAGCAACGCGGATTTTCATGGAATCATACATAGCACGAAGCGAAATATCCAAATGACAAGTAAGTAGAGTGCGGCCTCATAATATGGCTGCTCTGAATTATATAACGAAAGCAACAATTTATAAAAAACATAAATATGTTCAAGTAAATAGCTTATTTCAAAAAAGGGCTAGGTTGATTTGTTTCAAATTAACTGATTTAAATTCATGTGAAATAGAAATTCAAAATACCTTACTGTTCTAGATCAATTACGGAATTTCTGAATTTTCAGAAGTGTTTTTGACATGATTTTTAACCAAGGTTTTCTAACTAATTCGTGTTTTAGCTCCGGTTGATTTATCACTTATATCCTTGAGTATCGTGTAGTTCAATTTCAATGTAATCTATTAAGCGGTAATAGAATGATTAGGGTTGCAATACTTGCAATTTTCAAAATTCTGGGCCTTAACATCATTTGAGAAACATTAAAGCATCTATGTATAGAATAGAACCCACTACATAATCTCTTTGATATCTATTGTTAGGGCGGGCGGGATATTGAATCTAGGTGGTTCCAATAAATTTAGATAGACGGTTCATACTGAATTTGAAATTCACGTATGCACTACATTCTATTTCACGAAGTCGGGTGAATTATTTCTACCACGTTTACACTTAGGTAACAATAGTACCTACTTATACAATGTTACATACAATGTTTACATTTGAAGGTGTGTGTCATAAATAAGTTCGGGCTTGCAACCTGTCACGTACGGAATACTAACCACTGTGCAAAATGTGTCAAATATGTTTGGACGGGCCTCGGTAGTCCGAGGCACGTAGAGAGGGTATTATCTAGAGAGGGTAGTCCCTCTCTAGATATCCTCAAAGGTCTGAGTAACTAGAGATCTGAGATATCTACCGAGCCTGGGGATTACAGTCGTAATCATGTTTATTTGGGTAAAGTGAAAAACAGAAGAAACCAGTCATCATTTCGTCGAAAGTTGAATTTAAAGAAAATTTAAAGGATGCGTTATTTTTACCCGACTGCGTAAAACCGACCGTACCCGACTCTTAAACTTAAGTAAACGTAGATAAAGGAACCTCTGGCCATCCGTTTCTACCATTATAGGCGATTTATTTTAGTTTTAATTTTATTATGGTCTAGATGTCGAGCATAGAGGTTAGGTATCTTACGACATATTATTATCTTCCAAAATAATAGGAACTTTTTCGTCACAAGAATAAAATACTTACCTAATAGGTACTCTTTAGATGATCTATCTAGGAGAGTTTACCAAAAAGGTTCCATTATTCTAATTATTTAATTAAGGTTACTTGCTCATTTCTTGAATGCCGATTTCTTCACGATGTTTTCCTTCACGCTTCTCTCGTAAACTGTAGGTATCTACCTAATATTTTATAAATTCAAATTCAAAATGTTTGTTGTAGGTATTCAGAGATGCCCACGCGTGGGTGGCCAAAACATTACCTTTTTAAGAAAATTAGTTCAGTAAAAATAAAAAACTGTTTAGTCTATGGACCTACCCCCTAGTTAGTTATAATTATCTATGGATGGCTAGTGGCAATTGAGGTGTTCTGCGGGCTACCTTAAAAAATGCTAAAATACGCACAATCTTAACTTGCTTCACCCCAAAGACTAAATTTGGATGAACTGACGTAGGTATTTTAGCTTATTTTAGAAGCGATGTAGGTACCTACCTAAATTGGTGCTGCTGACGACAAGTGAATTCACAAATAGAGCAAACCCTTATAAGGTATGAATAACTGCGGAAAAATGGTGAAAAATAAATTCAATTTAGAACAAAATATACTTAGTAATTTTAGCTTTTTTAATTTGTTAATAATAAAACCTAATGCATTCTAGTGGTCATAATTAGATCGTAAGTAACCTACCTACCTTTTTAAACATATTTTGAGTTAGTCTGAGGAATACAAATTATTATCTACCTACTACCGTCATTGTGACAGAGCTGGGGAGCCTTAGCTAAATTGGGGACAACTACGTCGCTCTGGTTTTTATATGTTTTCTCGTGTTATTTTGAGTTTTATTGCGTAATTTTGGTGGTTATTTTGCCAATAAAGCCCGGGTTCTTGACGCGAGTGTAAAGTATGTGAATTAGAGTGATTAGTTCTCTTCAAATTCCATCGGAGGAAATCCCGAAAATTTTCAACAAAACAGCCATCTTTTGTTTATAATTGACTTGACTACTTGACTATGACTCTGTGACGTTGACAATACTTATTATAAATAAATACACTTGACACTGGCAAAATTGTTCTCTAAGAGACAGATGCCATAATTGAAGAAGAAGAAGAAGAAGAAGACCTGCAAAGCTACAGACGAATAAAAATCCTATTTTCATCAAACCCGCTTAGAGAAAAACACAGTAGGTAGTAACATTTATACTACCTCTATGACCTTGAATCTTAAGAGTAGGCACCTACTCTTGTAATGTTTCCTTGAGCGTTTCTGTACTTCGAAGGGCAGGTTATGGTTTTTAAAAAGTTGTAAGGTCACAACAAAGGTCTCTAGGCGGCCTGTAAGCTCCGCTGACCACTATCTCATGGGTTGTCGGCGTTTTGTACACTCGACCCTAAAAAAAGTTATTTTGATATTCCATACATTGATGGTCAGTTTGTACACTCCTTCTTTAAGGTTGAAATTGTCACAGAAAAATATAAGGTACCTACAGTCCTTACATCAATTACCAATTAATTTAAGGACTTATGATCTACGAACTTAGTTTTACTCACGTAACCCTTGTAGGTGCACCTAATTCTCTCAATCCCTAGATCAATTAGGTACGAATTCATTTTATCTAAGAACTTAATAAATTAATTGAATGGGTTGGCTGGTAGAAAATGCCCCCTAGGCATTAAGCCCTCCTTTTGTCACACATTTTTTGTAATTTATGTAGGTACAATAAAGTCTATATAAATAAACATAATATTATGATCTACGAACTTACCTCATTGTTCTACTTACCTTTGTAGGTAGGTACTTACTTAATTCTCTATATCCTTAGATCAATAATTAACTACGAATTAATCTATCTAAGAACTTTATGATCTACGAACTTACGGTCTAATTGTTCTACTTACGTAACCCTTGTAAGTATATACTGGGGCCCAGCTACTCTTGAGGATATTTAGATTAGGTAACGTAGATAGGTACCTACTATACCTACCTAGATAACCTAGGTACCAACCTATTCCTAACTACCTACAAAGGTTTCTTAATTATTTACATAAGTACCCACCTAACCTATGCCTAGGTGCCTACCGACCTAATTATATTAGGATACCTACCAGGTCAGGCAGCATTCATTCATAGGTAATTAGGTAATAAGTACTAACCTACGTAGGTACCTAGTTATCTACCTTGATTGGTTGTTTTATTTACCTACCTAATTAGGTATAACACCGTATTATTGCACATACCTATTTCCTACCTATCAAAAACAGATCCAAATGAAATGCCAAGACCTTTCTTACCATAAAAGCCGAACCTATTCAACTATACATATTGATTTAATGCAATTAATCAACGTAGAATTGTAGGTACACGTGTCCACTGAAAGCGTCTAACCTTGGACATCATTATATATACATAGGTAGGTACATAGAGGCCATACTTCATACATAGTTACGTAACACTGTAAACGCCAACAATCGAACATTGATTACCTCACCCGAGGTAAAACGATAACTTTAAAGTTTCAACAAAACAATAAAATATAACGTTCGACGGTGCAATATCATTTTTGCAACTTATTAAAATAAACCTAACCTTAATTAAGTACTTATTTGAGAGTAGGTAATCGTTTACGCCATGAAAAGTGTGGCGTGTGGAATAATAAACGCTCAAACGATGCAGAAAAGTTGTTTTTAACAAAGACAGAGTAGGATTCGGTCGAAAATAAAAAATGTTGAGGAGTGAAGAGGCCCACAGAACACGGCGGATGTTGTATAGCTACATTCGCTAGGTAGATAAAACCTTCCGCCGCGGGCAGCGCCTCTGGTGGCGACTGAAGAAAACCAACTTCATGCTCGCGCGTACACCCCTCCGCTCAGCTTTCGATTGCTTTTATAACCAATTCAATATTCTGTCGTTCTCTGCTTAGGGCGTAGTAAGTACATTATATATTTTATAGAAATGGCAACAAGGCTATGGTTACCGAAGTGATTGTCTGCGGTGAGCTACTTTATTATAAACTAAAATTAATAGGTACATTTCTCATGTCATTATCCACCAAAATGAAAAGTCTGTCTGTTACTTTATATCTAGGTACACTAATAACTCTAGTTCTACTGGACCAAATTTGATGTGGTTAATATCATTCTATAGAGTTTATGAATTATGTGAATATGGGAATGAGCAATCTTCAAATTTTGATCAAATTTGAAATCAGTCTACCAAAGTTTTTTATAATTGATCTGCGCTACACAATCAGAAACTTAAAAGTTCCACATTGATGATGAGGAAACTAGATACCCTTAATAAAACTAAAATTATGACGGTGTGTCAAAGGTTTGTATTCTTATAAGCGGCGATGGGTTTGCAACCTGTCACATACAGAATACTAACTACGTATAATAGTAATACAAGTATAATTTCCACATTTTTCATGAAAATATGCCAGGTATAATGTTTAGACGAGCCTCTGACTACCTCCGTATAGATAATATTAAAAGATGTAAGTAACAAAGGATCTGATGAGATGTGTACCATACCAAGCTTGAGGATTACAGTCATGATCACATTCATTATCGTTTTTTATGTACCTAGGTATACGTAGGTAAGTAGGTACCTTACCAACATACCTATATAATATTTACCTACTATTTTAGTTTTCAATGAAACTACCTACCTATCAATGTATGTATCTACCTATGTATGTGTTTATAAGTACCTACGTAATATTAGAAAGTAGGTAATTAAAACAAAAAAAAATATTTGTTAGTTTTTATTGAAACTAAGTAAATTGTAACAGCCTATCCATCTAAAAGCCTTTAGAAAGAGCCCATTCTCGTAAATGCATAACATAATCACCCTTCGTTTCTATGAACCTGGCCACTTCGTGCACCCTGGTCTCAACGTATCTATTGTTTTTATTTTTCAGATAAGCTTTAATCTCATCATTCATAAGCCAAATATCTCCATCAATTTTTCTAATCATTGATATTTTGCGAATTCCTCGATATGTTATGTGTAAATATATCGGCAACTCATGATTTTTAGTTCTTGTAATGAAATATGGATGGTTGACTGCTGCTTCTTTGGGGGGTACCCAGCCTGAAGGATAGTTTTCTTTTGGAGTAACTTTCGGAATTGTCTCCAAGGGAAGTAGCCTTTCTACAAACTTCCATTCTTCCGGATTTTTTACAACTTCAAAATTGTATTGCTCCTTTATCCTGCTTGCAAACGGCGAATGAGCATAGTTTGAGTATTGTCGAGCAGCCTGAAATAAAAAATAAAGTTGTATTCACTATTTTTTTCCAGATATGGTTTCCTATACATTTCTTTTTATGATTGATTATGTTATAAAGGCTTAATTTTAAAATAAAAAACAAAGAAATAATAATTTGAAAGAAATAGGTAGGTAACTACTGATAAAACTCCGCGCAACTTCATTTTTATAGGTTATGTTATTTTCATGCTACTTATAACTACCCGCGACAGGGTTAGATGGTTTAATTTTAATCAGGTTATTTTTTTTTACATGGACCGTATTTAGAATAATTTGTTTATAACATCGGGAACTATTAATAAAATAAATATATAACTACCTACCTATCTATTTATTATTATTAATTTTAATAATCCCTTTTCTAGTGCGGCTATAGACCCTAACTATTTTTTTTCTCCTCTCAATTCGTCACGTCAGTTAATAGTCACAGTCAGTCAGTCAGTCAGTCGTCAACGATTTTATATATTCCGATTTTGTAAAGAAACTTGCGCGTAGGGGTGTATACCCATCGCTCTGTCACATGTCGCGGACAAAGCAATTTTTCTGCATGAATAAAGTAAGAAAATAATAAAATAATTACCGATAGTGATCCCGGGAACAGTTTGGCACCCGAATCAAACGCGTTGTTCAGGATTAGATCGCTTTTTCCAACAAAAAGCCGCAAAAATGAGCACTGTGATCGCAAGACCGTCGCCATTTTGAATAGCGAATAGAGCGAATTGCTACAAGAGCAATAAGAACTATATTATTCGTTTCGAAGGAAACATTATGGCGGACGCCTGCATACATTCGGGCTTTTCAAAAATCGTTTTCTAACTTTATTCGCGTGTTTTTATTGAACTTTTTCGCATATTATGGTGCATTGTGTATCTGAAAAGCTGTTTATTGTGGTTTTTGGAGGTTCCATTGGATAAATTGTAAGTATTTTGTGAGGACATATCGGAGGTGCGCCACGGCTAGGGAAATGATTTGGTGCTTTCGTTTGGCGACGCACACGCATCGCTCAGCTGGTAGGTGGCGTTAGGTGTCATTCGACCTCATAATATCAAAACACAGAGTTTTTCATGAGTTTTCCGGCGCGATTTTCTGCTCACTGTGCAATGTAAACAAGTTATTTGGTTCGTATTTGTATGAACCATCGTTTTATCAAGTTGAACAACTGAATTTTAGCACGATTATTATGAAAACTACAGAGTAAATAATGCGTGAACTTGTTGATTCCACAATGCTCCCTTTTGTTTACCACGACTTCTTTACCTGATTTTAAGTGAATTAGTGTAATTTGAACAGCAATTGGCCATGTAATATGATTAATTAGTGATCTAACTTTGTTTTTGTGTAAAAGATTTTGAGAAAACATTATACGTTTTTAAGTTATTCGTGATTAGTTACAAAAGGTGATATCTTAGTAACACGTTGCTAATTATAGAGTTCTATGGAGTGTATAAAGTATTTTTATCACTTTTCAGGTCCAAATGGCATATACCTGTGGTGTTTATCGGTACAGAGTCCTCCTGCAAAACCCAGGCATCTAGACAAATCCAACAAGGCCTATCCTTAAACCCATTCTGAAACCTGGATCAAGTCTTCATCAAGCCAATCTCTCGCAGAAAATATTTATACAAGTACAAGAATTAATCTTCAAACTAAAGATTTGTCATCGGACATTTTAAATAAGAACTCCGAGGCCAAGCTGACAAGCCCTTACCTGATGTCGAATAAACGGGGTCACCTCCCACCACACATTCCATCATGAAAACTAAACAAATCAAGGAGGAGCAGGACAAAAATACAGATGAAGAAATCATAGAGCCTAAGACTCGAGCTCGCAAGAAAGCTTCCGACATTATCAATGATGAAAAAAATAGACCTGGTCAAGATGAGCCTAAATCATCCAAAGACACTAAAAGAGCACAACCTAAACCTAGAGCTATAGCGAAGAAACGTCCACTGGGCATCCGGAAGACACTTAGGAGTAAGAAAGTTGCCACAGCTGCGGTCAAAGAAAAAGTGAAAAATGTCATAAAGTCCAAACGAGGCAGAAAGCCAGCTATTAAAACTGAACCCGGAACCTCTCAGGACAAAGACACTTCTCTACTGATTCCTGCTGCAGAAATAAAAAAGGAACCTGTTGAAGACACTTTACCCAACTCCAGGTCATCCAGTCCAAAAACAGCTGGGAGGAGAGTCAGGGTCAGCTCAGATATGGCTATGATGAAAACCATGCTCAGTGACACACCCAGCACACTGGTGCTGGGACCCAGGACCAGTCCATACTCCATGCGCTCGGAGAGGAGTAACAGTCCATCACTATTTGAAACCAAGAACCTCAGAACTGGAAAGCCAAGGAAAGTAAAAAATTTACTGAGCGAAGTGGTCATCAAAGAGCAGAAGAAGAGGCGCAGACTGCTCTCAGATTCAAAGAATCCTGAGCCTTCTGAACCTGAACAAGACTGTAAGAAGTTAAAGAGAGGACGCTCCTGCTCCCGAGACGGCAGTGAAATCTCTAAATGCTCAGACAACACGGAGTCAGACCTGAGCATGAGTGAAACACTCAATGACTCAGACGGCAAAGAGCCAAACAAAAAAATAGATAAATCTAAGACTGACCTAGATGTAGATATTGAAAATAGTATTCAGATCCCAACTGTTGAAAAAGTGCCTTCTAATACAGACTCAAAATTAAAGGAACCTACGCTTGACCCGGAGACCAGCATTGTAAATGACATGAAGAAATCGAGCTTACAGAGAAGTACTTCACTAGACTCCGACAACAATAATAGTAATAGATTAAATTTAGATGCTCTAAATTCATCAGACATTGAAGACAAACTATTGATGAAGACTGAAAATGATACGCTTTTTGAAGCTCGTAGTAATATATTGACTAGTATGTCCAGGAAATTTAATTCAAAGGAGATGTCTAAAAATATTAGAAGAGCGAGGCGAGGCAGGAAGGCGGCCGCTGAAGCACGGCGCCCCGCCCCGCCGCCCCCTCCGCCGAAAGTCCCTCTCGCGAGCACCATCAGCGAACCCATGGACGACAAACATGAAACCATTGAAACACTGTCTAAAGACATTGATGATCTCATCAAGAATCTGGACCAAAACATCGACGGGGACCATGAGCTGGCTACGGAAGCGAGCACCAATACAACTGAAGTCTTACCTAGACAGCCAGAAGCTAAGCCAGTGGCCCAGTTCTACGGCTTGGCTAGGCCACTCAATAGCGTCGATGACAATAGCATAGTACCCGCTGAAACACCCGTGACGGCTCGAGAGCCTGTCGCTTCAGTACCTAGTGAGAATACTCCCTCGACTAGGATAGATGATAGCGAAAACATCAGATTGCATTATGAAGAGGATTCTGTCGACCAATCGGAGAGCTCCAGGGGCGAGATAACCTACAAATGCAATTCCGTCGCTAGCATCGACAAACTCATGGACAGACTGAAGGAATTCGAAGAGTTCGACAAGAGAAGACAGAGGCTAGAGTCTGAGTCGAAACCTAGCGACAGCAAAACTGTCAGAGTCAGCAACGACGTGGTTCTCTACCAGAAATCTGGCGCTGAGTTCAAACAGCTAGACATGCCATCTGTACGCTCTCCAGAAAGAACAATCGAAAAGGAAAACGTGCTGAGTTGCTTCGAAAACAACTCTGCGATCTCGATTGTGAAGCGGGATCAAGTCAGACGATCTGTCGATATCGATCTACCAGATTCGGTCACACTCATCAAGAGAAATAGCGTCAGCGCCCGCAAGGAGTCCACCAGCTCAAACCACTCGCGGGAATCGGACGCAATAAGCATTTTCGAGAAAACCTTAGGGAAAGACGTGACTCTGACTGAGATACGGAAGTCGGTGGACAAAAGCGGGACCTCCGCGCAAATGGATCTCCACCAATTCGCCGCTTTGCACCCCGCTAACACGAGTCAGACCGTAGCCGGCGTCATGCTAGACTCCAGCCAGATATCCATCACGCCACGAATTTCCGAAGCCAAGATCGGCGGAAACGATATTCAGATCATCACTAAGCGAAAATCTAGAGAAGAATCGTTATCCAGAAAATCTTCCGAGTCTACAAATGATGGGGATGAAAAGATGGCTACGATAGAAAAGCTGCGGTCTCCGACGCATCAGTCGCCTGCCGTGTCCATCATCCCGGCTCCTGTAGCCATCAAGTCTCCGGAAGCTGTTCCAGTGGAAGCTGAGGCTTTACCGCCGCCGATTGAGAATATTCAGCCAGTCTTAGAACTACCCGTCGCAGCTGTAACACCAGCGGCGGAAGTCAAAGCTGAAACAAAGCCTGAAATAGTTGAAGAAATCACCAAACTAGAAGAGGTCCATCCACAAACAAAGGCTGAAACTCTTGAACCTGAAAAGGAAAAAGAGACTGTGTCAGAAAAGATGGAAATCGATGAAGATCTAGAAGAAAAACCTGTTGTAGAAAAACCGGTAGTCCCAGCAGAACCAATCAAGGAAGTCAAAGAAGATAAGAAGCCCGAAGCCAAGCCGGGTAAAAAGTCAGCTCGCAACTCATTAGAATCCTTGCCAGGACCCAGCAGTGAATTCAGTGAGACTCCAGAAAGCCAGAAGCGCAAAGAAAACGTGCTGCGCACCCTAGGCCTACTGACCCACAAAGCAGCTAAAGAAGCTAAAATTGAGAAAGCTAAGGAGAAAGAGCGGATTTTCAGCGAAAGGATGTCAAATAAGGGCAAAGCGGCGAAATCCACCAACGACTACACGGGGACTTTGAAGACGGTGATAAAACTGAACCGCGGAGGCGAGAAGAAGAAACATAGGAGTTCGTTGAAGATGACATTTCAGAAGAGCAAGTACAGGAGCGGGAAACCGGCGCTGGAGGTGGGGGAGGCAGCGGCAGAAGACAGCACGTTTTACACCATCGAGCGGCGGGAGGTGAGTTTCAATCCTACTAATATTATAAACGCGAAAGTTTGTAAGAATGTATGGATGGATGGATGGATGGATGTATGTTTGTTACTCTTTCACGCTAAAACGGCTGAACGGATCTGAATGAAATTTGGCACAGGTATAGATTATGGTCTGGAATAACTCATAGGCTACTTTTTATCCCGGAAAAATATAAGGTTCCCGCGGGATAGATTTGTTTTGGTTTTTCAAGGTATCACGCGGGCGAAGCCGCGGGCGGAAGCTAGTACATTATACAATTTGGTTACTTCTTTTTGTTGTATCACTCTTTCGATTCAATGTTGTGAAATGTGGGACGATTATGGATCTTTGCTTACAACCAATGTCAATACGTTTTCATTATAATCAAGTGATCTGGTATTACTTATGAGTGTTTAATTCAATCAATTTGATTGACATTTGACAAGTGTTGATTGTATCAGAGTTCCGTGATCGCACATGAGCGCTGCTGGTCTAATGGTAGTTGCCCCGCCTTCTGGTGGGTTCGAATCCAGGCGTGCACCAATCAGCTTTTGTATTCGAAAAATGCATGTGTGTAATGCCTGTGCTCTTAAAGGGTGAAGAAAAACATCGAGAGGAAATCGGCATACCCTAGTTTAAGTAGATTAGTATAAGTCACCTGTACTGTACAGTCTCCACAGTTTGTAAAATATTCTATTCCTATTTCACTTTGTTGTTTAAGTTGACTTACCATAAAGGCCCAGTATTGCCTTCAGCAAAATATCTAGTAAGAAAGCTCGTTTTCAAGCTTTTGTATAAAAACAACCAAATACTCTTAAATCCTCACAGCAATCCTACATACGTAAAGCATCGTAGAGGTCATCTGTCTCAAGAAGT
This sequence comes from Cosmorhoe ocellata, assembly GCA_963675405.1. NCBI lineage: Eukaryota > Metazoa > Arthropoda > Insecta > Lepidoptera > Geometridae > Cosmorhoe > Cosmorhoe ocellata. The sequence continues at coordinate 9,473,074 of OY776258.1, read as the reverse complement.
TGCTTTGATATTTATGACATTGATTCAAAATCGAATAATTCAAAAATTCTTAAAATAAAATGACTACTAGAAAATGTTCAACATTTTTTTGTACCAAAACCTTACCATAAGCTTTTCGGACAATATTAAAGTTATAAAACTTTGATATTTCGTACCCATATAAAAATTGTATTAAAGTGGTTTTTATTCAAGCTTAAAATGTGACGTTTCTGAAACATGATAGTTTTTAAGAGCTTGTGGTAAGACCCTTGTACAACCTATTTGTGTTAAAAACTAGCTGACCTGACAGTCGTTGTCCCGTCTTAAAACCTCCTTACAAACACAACAACAAAAGAATTAGCGAAATTGGTCCAGCCTTTCACGCGTGATGCCGCGACCAAGGGAAATAGGGATTCATTTTTATATAATTACTAGCTGTCCCGGAAAACTTCGTACCGCCTTCTACATTGCTTAGACTGATTATAATTTAATATGAACTTTATTAAATAGTAATAAAGTTAAAATTGACTCTACGTTTGGTATGGGAAATAGAAAAGGGCTATTTTTAGGGTTTCCCCGGCAGTTATTCGAATTTTTCTTACCTTTTAAACCTTCCTTAGACCTCCACGAACATTTCAAGATAAGATAAATCAGTTTAGCCGTTCTCGAGTTTTAGCGTGACTAACGAACAGCAATTCATTTTTATATAGATAGATAAGATGTTAATGTACCAAAACAAGCTATACAACCTTGTAATTTTGTCCCCAGATCGCGGCGGCCACATCAGCAGACGGTGGGCAAAGAAAGACTCATTACAGTAATCGGCTTAACAACCATGGTGTGTGGATATTCACCCGCCCTAACCCTTAGTTACGTGCAAACATAGCAAACCTCAAATTTCATGTACTTCAATCACTTATATACAAGAATTGCTCATTTAAAGGTATAAGGTATTTCAGTTCTTACAGGTAAAAGGTCTCTGTTTATTTCTGTTCATAAATCTAGTGAAGTATAGAACTTAAAGCCTCCAAAAAGTTAAATAAGTACACTATTTATTTATTTATTCTTTGTTCACAGATAATTACATTATAAAGCTTAAAACTAATGGCATGTATACATTCATTCAAACAATTTGAATCAACAAAACGTCAGAAGTTAGATGCTAATAATTTCTTATGTTTTCACAAACGAACATTTGTTTGCACGTAGCTAATATAAATCAGGATTATCTAAGGTCTTAAAAAATAATATCTTTATTTCAAATCTATATTTTTATTTCGCTAATATTTTTAAGTACTGTACTGTACATTTGATTTGCAAAACTTAGACAATCCTGATAACGTTGTAAGCTTACATAATTATTAAAACTTTCGGTTTTACGTTGGACTACCTCATATTAAATTGTGATCCAAGATTTACGAACGGGCGGGACGCGAACCCGCGTTTTAGTCTAGAGCCGGCCGATTATCCACTATGCCACCATTCAACGACTAATGCTTATCAGATTTTTACCCGATACTGAAAACGCTATGTAAAATGTGGGGATATGCCAAATATAATGATTAGATCTATAAATATCTTTAGATATCCTCAAAGATCTAAGTAATAAGAGATCTTGGAGGTTCTGGGGATTACAATCGTGATCGTGTTTGCTTGTTTTTTTCTAGATTTTCTAGTCTAGATACAAAGATAAAAATACTTTTTTTATTATTAAAATGATTTAATATAAAATTGTGGTGATGACATCTCTACAAATCAAACTTGTTTTGATACTTAAAACACTAATACTTACTCGTGTTTATAACAATATTATATTTGTTACCTATATAATCATCTTAATTAATCTTAATGTCAGCAATATCGTCCCTGACTGTCAAAAGGCAGCATAGATCAGAAAAATAAATATGAAACTTAATCACAACTGTAATTAAATGTAATTAATAAACCCAGGCTTGGTAGATATCTCCTCAGTCAGATCTTAATATCAAAGCAATTTTCATCATCATATGTCATCTGGCAGTACAACTAAATTCTTTGTAACATCAACCGAATGTTACACCTAACTAATAACCAGTGATCGGAATTGGGTGAGCTAATAAATAAATAAATAATGCTGGACAATCCACACAGCATCATCTAGCCCCAAAGCTACTCAAAGCTTGTGTTATGGGTACTAGATAACTGATATATTTAATACATTTTATACATAGATAGATATTTTTTATTATACATAGAAAACACCCAGACCAACGGAACAAATTTCTGCAGATCGTACACAAATTTGTTCCGCGGCGGGAATCGAACCCTCTTGCGTCGCAGGTGGACTCTCGCCCGCTGCGCCACAGAGGTCGTAATATACCTAAAGTTATAAGAAAGATAGAAAAGTGGAGACTTCCTTACGACTAAATCTTTTTTCCGGAATATTTTTTCCGGGTTTGAGGACATTACATAAGGACATTAAATAATAATTTTATTAATATAAAAATGATTTTTTTTTTAAATCGTGAATATATTTTTTTAAGAAACGTAATAATAATTAATTCGATAGTTCTTTTAGTGTATTAATTTTAGTTAAGTACCCTTAATGTAATATTTCGAACCCGGAAAAATTACCTGGAAAAAAAATTGTTATAGAAAGTCTCTACTTTTGCCACTGTTCTTTGAAGTTTAGGTATATAGCTCACCCAATATGTACTTTTAAACTTACGCGATCTGAACACATTATTATTAGTATTAGAAAGAAAAAAGAAAGAAAGAAAAATGTTTATTTGCAACACACAAGAAGTTAAAAACAGAAAAAATAAATAAAACAAATACATAAAAGATGTTGCAAAACGGACCCTAACTCAGCGTATGCTGGATGTAAACAACCAGCACTGGTCTTCCGTTAGGGCCGTTTTGAGACGTATTAGACGGGTATTTTATCGCGTTTAAATTACCTTATATTTTCCCGACGTTTCGACAGGTTTGCACGCTGTCGTGGTCATGGGTAGACTCAATATAAGGTAATTTAAACGCGATAAATACCCGTCTAATACTAATAATAATAGCTCACCCAATTCCGATCACCGATCTCTTTGTTCTCATCGCAACTGTCCACAGATGCAGAACCGCCCCCCGAACCAGCAGAACCTAAAGAGACCCTTAACCTGGTTATACCTGAGAAGGCGTCTTCGTTCAGCATCCACCCCGGCAGGCTGTGTATGGACCAATGCTTCTACTGCGGGGGGAAGTTCGGCTTATTTGATACACCTTGTCATATCGCGCAGATAAAGAGTTCGGAGAGACAGAAGAAGGTTTTGGATAGTGAGTATTTTCTAGAATACTCATCATCATCATCATCATCATCATCTTCCTGCCCTTTTCCCACGTTATGTGGGGTCGGCACAACATGTGATCTTCTTCCATTTCCCTCTATCACTCGTCATCTCAGTACTCACTCCTTTCTTACCCATGTCATCTTTCACACAGTCCATCCATACAATTTATAACCCACCCCAATTTCTCTTGCTTTCGATCCCTTCCACTTCGTCTTTTGCAAACACGCTACATTTATTCTTCTTTTCTCTAAAACATCCGCTAGCTCTCTTCCTCTTCCATTCATCGTTCCTTAATTCCAACAACTAGCAGAATACTAGCAGTAGAAGTCGTGGGTTCGAATCCGGTAATGCACTAATAGATTTTTAGATATAAAAGTTTGTTTGACAGTACTCTCAAAAGGTGAAGAAACCGGGATTTCGTATAACCTAAAAAGTTCTAAGACATAAGACAGATATACGAAAGGAGCATCTGAGGCGCACTTTAATTCTTTCACCACACTGGTTCCAAATAAGGAAACCAAGCTGATGCGCCCACGCACACTTCTCGACTTGTAATCTGGCATAGTTGACCTTTAACTACAATAGCATGGCATATTTCCACAACGATTCTATCTCAAATCAATTTACTTAAGTGTATATTGTCTATAGATGAAGAGAAGTTGACCATAGACAGCTGCCTGTGCGACGCGTGTTACCGCCACGTGGACCGGCGCGCCAACTGTCCGTCCTACAGAAAGCGCCCTCTACCGAAGCACAGTGACATACCTGCCCCACGCTCCCCTCCACAAACGTGAGTCTTTTTAACTGATTAACTTTATGTTTGTCAAACAATAATGTCACAAATTTTACTCTTTCTCCTGTTCCGTTGAGGAAAGGTCACGGCGTCCATGCTAGGGGGGGTAGGCAGGGCAGGAAATGTTTTGAGGAGTAGTCTTATCCAATACACCAGTGATCTGTTATAGTTACCACATTAAACAATAAAATGACATTCATTTTTATAACAGAAACTTCAATCTTAGAAATTTTGTAAAAATAGGCGACTGCTACGAAACTGCGTAGCACTAAGCTACGCAAAAAAATATCTTATACTTAACGAAAATTAGCTCGTCTGATAGTCTTAAAAAAGATTTTCCCGGTCAAAATTTGGATGGGTGACCACTAGCATGAATAAGTTATTGCACTTATACAAATACACTTCCCAAATTTGAATGGCATGATGAGCTTAGACCGTAAATGGATCGACAACGTGCGTGTGATAACATTTATACTAAGTAATATTGGAGTGCCATGGTATAGGTAACCATGAGATGGGCCATATACATGTATGTATACCAGCTTTGTCTAAATAATATTATATATCCCGCAGTTCAACGGAGAAGGGTGCCAGCCCACCGTTGGAAGACGAAAGCGGGTCGGATTCTGCCGGCGCGGCGGGCGGGCGGCTTGCCACCTGTCACACGGAGGCGTGCGCCGCCGCCGCTGACTACTCCATCCGCAGGAAGTGGCTCATTAAGATGAGGAGCTCTGTTAGCAAAGTGGTGAGTAGTTAGGTACTCTAGAAATACATGCAGGTACTCTAGAAATGCAGACAAGTACTCTAGAAATACATGCAGAGTACCTGACTCTAGAAATACAGACAGGTATTCTAGAAATAAATTCATGTACTCTAGAAATACATGCAGGGACTCGAGAAATATGGGCAGGTTGTCTAGAAATGCTCAGTAACTGACTCTAGAAATGAAGACAGATACTTTAGAAATAAAGTCAAGTACTCTAGAAATACATGCAGGGACTCTAGAAATATGGGCAGGTTCTCTAGAAATGTAGAGTACCGGACTCTAAAAATACAGCAGGTTATCTAGAAGTATTCGCAAAAAAAACTATCTGTAATCTGGTTCCCATAATACAAGCTTCACTTAGTTTGGGGCTAGATGGCGCTGTGTGAAATGTCCACCAATCTTATACCTTTAAACGAGCAGTTCTTGTATATATATATATATATATATATAATCTGAATCTCGGAAACGGCTCCAACGATTTTCGTGAAATTTAGTATGCAGAGGGTTTCGGGGGTGATAAATCGATCTAGCTAGGTTTCATTTTTTGAAAATGTCGTTTACCCCAAAAAAACGATCAAAGCTCGGTCACCCAGGTACTATTTATTTATCAGTGGTGACCATATGACTATCATTATTGTTTGTTTGTGAATCAAGGTTACTTCGAAGATGTTTAGTAAACTTAAAATAACCTAGTTTCAAACTTTGTTTACACACAACATTGTCTATTACAATGTATAATGTCTACAATAATATTTAATACATAATACTGACGTGGATTCTTACGATTTATGTTCCTGTCACTTCATTTGACTTGTGGAGTTAATACAGAGCTGGTTAATTTTCGGTCAATAGTCAATAGTCAAATATATTTCATTGAAATCACAGGGATCATTCTGAAGCGTGTTAACGCCATTTGTTCTGAGCATAATAATACTTCCACCACACTGGTTCGAGGACTTGTGAAGATTAATATTGCAGAAAATTAAAATTATCAGTATGTTTATTTTTTGTTTGGTACTCGATTCTTCCGCCAATTATGAACAGATTTTTATGTTTTTTTGGTAGGTCATAATTCAGAGGTGGTCCCTTAAAAACTTTGTCGAAATATTTTTGAAAAAATATATCACAGACGTGTCGTTCGAGCTTTAGACTATAAATTCCCGGTTTAAGGGTCGGTTTCACATCTAACGCATCATCGGTTGAGTGTGAAAGGTTGAATGTTTAATTATTAACTAGCTTCCACCCACGGCTTCGCCCGCGTGGTACCTTGATAAACAAAAACAAGTCAACCCCGCGGAAACCGTATGTTTTCCGGGATAAAAAGTAGCTTATGTGCTATTCCAGACTATAATTTATATCTGTGCCAAATTTCATCCAGATCCGTCCAGCCGTTTCGGCGTGAAAGAGTAACAAACATACATCCATACATTCTTACAAACTTTCGCGTTTATAATATTAGTGCGATTTGTCTGTTTTGGCGTTACGCGATAAAACGCGACGTATCTTCGGTCAGATGTGAACCGACCCTTATTTTCCACAATAGTTTGCAGCAACATTGTATAATTTATCAACTATTTGTAAAAAAATATATAGTTTTTTCAAAGATTTAAATCGTAGATATGCCCGGACGCCAAAAACTGTGGCACTGTTTTTACTTGTGTGTGTTGACAAAATGCCGATGCACGCACACTAATGATTAGTAAAAAATGAACCAAACAGTATTTCACCATGTATTGTGCAATTATATTGTACGATCTTTCGTAAAAAAATATACTTATTGCTTTTGTACCCTGAAATTAAAAATATTTGGTGTGCCAAATGAGCGAGGTATCACATCTCGTGTGGCAACAAAACGGCGCGGTCTCAGTACCGTACGGGCATTTCTACGATTTAAATCTTTGAGTATTTTTTGATCTTTCGCTTATATTTGCAATGTTTGTTTCCAGTTGAACCTAAAGGATCACTACCCGGGCCTACACACCATCCCCCTCTGCGCAGCACACTACCGCACCCTCTCCCCGCTAATGGCGTGCTTGCTGTGTCGCCGCCGGCTCACAAAGCACCACAACCTACACTTTATACACCATGTAAGTACCCATTTTTATACTACTAGCTTTCGCTCACGGCTTCGCCCGCGTGGTTACTTGAAAAACAAATATCCCACAGGAACCGTACATTTTTCGGAGTAAAAAGTAGCTTATGTGTTATTTCAGACTATAATATATATCTGTGCCAAATTTCATCCAGATCCGTTCAGCCGTTTCAGCGTGAAAGAGTAACAAACATACATCCAGACATCCTCACAAACTTTCGCGTTTATAATATTAGTAGGATCTACTAACAGACCATTCTCGCCGCATGAAACGGTGGGTCTACCATGAGTTTTCACAATCTACACTCGCTAGCGACTTTTCGTAAAAAAATGTATGAAAACTTGTATAGCGCCTCTAGCTGATAGTTGGGTACTAAAACGTCACGTAGTTAACTATCCTACGTCACAGCGTACTACAGCGACTGTAGTTGGCGCTTCATTAATTTACTTAGAATTTGGTACCATGAGTAACAATTTTGACAGATGTCATAGCAACGTACTATTACTACTGTAACGTCAGCTGATCTAAATGTGACAACTCATGGTAGACGTACGGGCTATAGAGGTACGTGAGGTCGTCAGACTTGATGATACATTAAAAACTCTTTGGTGGCCGACCTTGGTGCTCTTTAAAGGGCTCTGGTGACTCCAAAAAGAAAAATTCAGTGCCGAATTACTAATCCGTGATTTTACCACGTAAGTACTACATTGTACAGTGTAACAGGTATTTATTAAACCTTATTCAAATTCAGTTTATAAAAACTCAAAATAACATAACAGATAATTATCCAATGCGTTATAGAGGAACAGAAAATATATTTTTATATTATATACTTATATTCAAAGACGAAGTTAAGACCTGGTAGAAGAGACGCATGATGACGCGTGGCAGAGAAGACTTTTCTTTTCTTCTTTTCTATTTCAAACAAGTAATTATTTAAAAAAATAAAAACCTGACTGAAAGTGATTGAAAATAGTTTCTGATAGCCGCCATATTGGATTTTTTTATATTTCATAATATATCTATGTCACTGCGATCCAGACAAATCCAACGACGCATTTGTCAAAATCTGTCCAGCAGTTTGGGCTGTAGCAAGAACTATAAAGAACTCGCATACACACACCCCAAACATATGACCCTCCTTTATAGTAGGGTTAAAAATATCAAAATCTTAAACAACATTTTGTATTCCGCTCATGTGAAGCCACGAAGATATCTAGACAGAATCTCTTAATAAATTCGTAGTAATAATAAAAGATATTGTCCGCAGGGCTACACAGATCTGAACCCGCTACTGCAGGCCGCCAACCTGCCGGTTCAATTCACGGAGCGTCCCGTACTATGCAAGGGCTGTCGCTACTACTGCTCCCTACTGCAAAGGCCAGGACACAATGACGTCTACGCGAACGGTTATCGACGCAAGTGAGTATCTAGCCTATCTAGTATCTAGAAATACCAAAACAATAAACCAGGGTTCTTACCACGAGCTTTTACAAACCATCAAGTTTCAGAAACGCCAAAGTTTCAAGCTTGAAATAACAATGCAATTTCTATAAGTCATGGTACGAAATATCATAGTTATATTACTTTGATATTGCCCGAAGAGCTTATAGTTAGGCCCCAGCTGTTAAATAAATAAATAAATAAATAAATAAATAATGCTGGACAATCCACACAGCATCATCTAGGCCCAAAGTAAGCTACTCAAAGCTTGTGTTATGGGTTCTAGATAACTGATATATTTAATACATGATATAGGTACATAGATAGATATTTTTTATTATACATACACACCCAGACCAACGGAACAAATTTCTGCAGATCGTACACAAATTTGTTCCGAGGCGAGAATCGAACCCGCAACCTCATGCGTGGAAGGCGGACTCTTGCCCGCTGCGCCACTGAGGTCGTCAAATGTTATCAGCGACCGCATTATAATAACTTTTTTTCCTGATTTTAATGATACAAAGCTTATTTGAGCTATCTATAGATCGTTTGTAAAGGTCCTTAGATAGCTCTACTATTTCACATTGTATTTTATAGATAGTGTATAGATATTATATCTAAAATAATATTTTTTTCAGTAAATATTTTTTGTTTATCTAACAAAGCATATATTCCCAAAAATGTTCTTAAAACCTTAAATATAAATCATCAATTGTAAAAATATCTCGTTTCAGACTACAACAAATATATAACATAGAAGTCCCACCGGAACAAGAAGGGGAGATCGGCGAAACCTGTCTCGACGACCCCAGCAAACACAAGAAGAAACAGCGCAGCAAATATAAACAACGCAAGTCCACTGAACCCGACATGAGTAGTGAAACTTCCTCAGAAAAGACCAACGAAAGCACCCCTGAGAAAGAACAAGAGAAACCTATCGAGGAAGATATAGAAAGCTTGATCTCATCGAATAAGATCTTAGTCCCCGGAGCAATGAAGCCGAACGATTCCCATCCTAGTGACGGCTCTGATGAAAACTCCGAGGAATTACCCGCAATCGTCAACAAGCAAACTGAGCTGCAATATCTACTGCAGAAGCAGAATAACCCCGCACAGTTCTTACAAGGACAGCCGACCGTACCCCAGAAACAAAAGCACACGTTGAAAATACAAAATGTATCAGGCATTCAAAAACCTGGCCACCAGCATAGAATCAGTGAAAAATACTCCAAAAAGATACATAAATTGGGACAACTTATTCTGCACAAAGATAAAATAATCCGTAAAGATGAGATGGAGATCTTTGAAGATAGGTCCAAGGATGCTGTTCCAGTACTAAAGAATATTACATTGAATGATGAATGCACTATTGAGTCTATATCTAACAAACGCGCTCCAGACATAAACACACTCAAGAATAAGTGGCAGATGTCGGAAAGCTTCACACAAGTCAAGAAGAACTTGAGTGAACTATCAAAGAAGTTAACAGTTGATAAAGAGCCCAAAAAATCTGAAGTCAAATACTCGAACCCGGTCAAAAGGCTGGAAACGAATCCTTCCATATCTGTCAGAGAGTTGTTCCCTGGTGAAGAGGAAATGAACCTTCAGTGCAACATCGAATTCAACAATGTCAAAGGTGTAACTCCAGAGGGCTGGGAGAAGTGTAACACGACCGTACAGTACGACACAGAGACGAAAAGACTGTGGAACGAGCTACAGAGGCCGTATGGAAACCAGTCCAGTTTCTTACGCCATCTTGTCCTGCTCGAAAAATACTTCAGGTCTGGTGATCTAGTGCTGTCGCATACCGCGTCCCCCCCGGCCGCAAACTACAGCGATTCTGTACAAAGTCGCCTGCGCGCTTACGATAACATAGTCAACGATAGTACGCCCAGGCGAGCGGAACCCGCCATAAGTTTGATAGAGTTCCGTAAAAAGCCCTCGATAAACGGCAAAAGCTTGCTCAAATCTAACCACACGGATGATAAGGAAACCAAGAAGTTCATGCCGCCGCCGTCGGGCACCCCGAAACTTAAAAGCAAAGAGAAATCTAAGAAGCAATTGCCTCCTGAACTTATAGCGATTAACACGCCCAACGCTCAAGGGAGGAAGGCGATACAGAACGTTTTGCATAACATTCAACAGTTAGTTAAAGGGGTGTCAGCGTCTGATCCTACTGAGGTCGCCGCGTCGCCTTTACCATTAGCCGCGCCATCACCAGTGCAGCCAGTAATGCCGGCTGTGACTAAATCGGTTCCAATGGCTCTGCCTATGACGACAGTGACGCCTAAACCGGACGCTCCGCCTAAAGAGAAAAAGGACAAGTCGGATACTCCGAAGAAATCGAAAACTAGCAGTAAGCCTTGGAGGCCTACACTTATGCCTATTACTCCTGTAAGTATATACTTGTATGTAGAACCTCTCTTAACTTTTTTCACATTTACTTGTTACCAAAAAGCTCCTCTTTGGTACTTTAAAGATTGAAACTGTACTAATATGTATAGTTGAAGAATTTGTTTGTTTGGTTGATCGAGCTAATCGCGGGAACTACTGGTTTGAGTTGAAAAAATATTTTTGTGTTGGATATTTCATTTATCGAGGAACGTTTTAGGCTTTTTAACATAACGCTGCGACCAATGGGAGCATCAATTCAAAATGTTGCAAAAACGGAAAAAAATATATCACTTAAAACCCGCAGACAAAGTTGCGCGTTGGTCAGTTATTTCTTAAATAAAAACACTGACACTTAATTGAAATATCTATTATGATCAATAGTGGAACTCTTAAGTCCTGTTAATGATCTGTGAATGTTTTAAATATCTTAAATATTGCTCATCTATTTTCAGGAGAACCTCTCTCGTATCGCCCGCGAGCCGACTCAGCTCGCTATCGACGGCCGCTCCCTCCCCAGTCTCGTGCAAGTCATGTCGTCCGGCAAACGTTACCACATCACCCTTCAAGACTATAACAAGATGTGTATCATGCGCCGAGAGAAACTACAGCAGTTGCAAGACGGGGAAAAAAAACGGTCGTCCCTTGACGATAGTACGGTTGTCACTGAACTGCAGCCAAGCACGATGCTCGGGAATGGCGGCACCGTCACACAGATGTCGTGTGAGGAGAAGAAGGAAGATTACAGCGGGTCGAACGCAGCGACTATACTCAAAAATGTCGGGTTGAAGAATATAACTATAGCTCCAATCCCGGCTAAAACTTCCACTATTACCTGTCCCGCTCCCACCGTCTCGTCACCGTCCCTCATAATGACTTCGACCCCGATCAAGATACCGCAGCTCGGCCCCTCGGTGTCGATCACTAGTGAGACGGTTCTCACCCCGAACTTACCCTTGATGACCAGCACCATGCTAATGCCGAAAATACCCAAATCGTTGACGGTGATCCCCCAAACGGTGATGACAAGCATGTCGCAAAATATAGTGTTGAGTTCGCCCCAAGTCCTACAGTCGGACGGAACGCGCCCCTAACAAAACATATACGTGGTCATCAGACCACTGTGATTGTGAAATGTGACGTCACTACAACTAACTGTGAAGTGTTGTGTGAACCTAATTTATTTTCCAGATAGTGAAATACTGACTAAGTGGCGGTTTAGTGTGATCACCGGTTGAGCCTTAATAATTATACTGTGTACATATAGGATAGGTGGACTCGAGCTGTGAATAGGAGTGGGAGTGTTTAGTTATTGGTGCAAATGATATGACGGATGGCTTAAAATGTTCCTGGATTTGTGTTGTTATGTATTTCATTGGTAATTGTGATTTTATATCATTGAAATACATAAAGTAGTTTTGGGGCGAGCATCCAACAAAGCGTAGGATAATAGTTTACCAACAAAGTTTCGTCATTGTAGCATTGGTTGACATTACTCTCCTTTCCGCTTCAGTGGAACTCGCCTTTAGGGTTGTATGTTTTATTAAGTAGATAGAGACCTGACTACAATCATTTCATATAAAACAGTGTTCTGTTAGATGCCACAGTTCTAAATTATCTAGTCAGGTTATATTGCATTTATAATTTATTATTCATTTCATACCATAAGATCTCTCGTATCGTTTGCACAAAATAACTACTTTAATATCGAACTTGTATAGCTTAATACATAATGAATATCACACGCATATTTTTCCATTGTTATAAATAAATGTATTCATAAGTAAAACATAAAATTATAAAAAAACTCATAGCAATTTGTAGTTGTACTGAAATAAAGTATAGATGTGTTTTCAAATCCATTTTAATCATGAATTAAAAATACCTTAATAAATAATGTTTTGCTTAAATATGCCGTACATAATATAATAGGTAAATAGTAGATTACAGAATAGGTGTAAGGCCAGGTTCAAATGACATGTCTCGCTCTTGCACTATATAAAAGAGTGAGATGTCGATTTGATGCTTCCTGAATTTACTTACAAAGTAAGCAGGTAATTATTGTAACCTAAATATCCCTCTAGTTGTAACTCCACAGTGCATCTGTTGCATTTTTCACATTAATCAACACACTAGATAATGTTAGAATACCTAGGTCAATGTCGCAATATCAAATGGGCAGACATTGGCAGACCTTAGGGTTGTGAGTGTATGTAAATCCTCTCTTGTGTTGATTACTTGTAAAAATTACTAGCAAAATTAAATGTTTTTCATTCTTTATACTAAAATCTAAATGACTACTTGGTCCAAAAAAATTGTAAATTAATTAAACATAATATAGAAAATTTGATCTATTTAGATACAACATGTTATTTGTACAGTCAGCTAATTAATGTTACAAGAGTAACTAGCAATAAGTAACAAAACTACTTTGGGTACAGTCAGCGCAATATTGACGAGATAGTAATATTTTTGACAAATCTGCTAATGCAGAACTGGTATTTTTATAAAATCAATGCTAGTAAATGTTTAGTAGCCCAATAGTGAAGAATCCGTGTATATAACAACAATAAATGACATATTACACACGTCAAAATTTAAAGTATGGTGATGTTCGTGCCTGACAGATGAAAATATATAGCACATAAAATGGAAATTGCACTGTACATAAAACAGCATATAGAAAGCTGGTGATTTTTATATAAATGTCTTGAATGCTCATCGTTGAAAAAGTAACTTAGTACTTATAAACTTTGCTTCTAATGAGTAATGGGAAAAAATGTGATTATAAATTAAATAAATATTTTCGATACTTAACATTATTGGCATTTGTTATTTGATCCTGAAAACTTGAAAGGCAAAAGAATACAATATAAAAAGCACAATTATTTTACTCTCTAAAATAAATATAATTTTGAATTTTTTGTTTGCTTTGGCAAAGTTTGTAAGTACGAGGAAAATGTTAATAAATATTATAACATTGTTGAAATATTAGTATTTTATTTGGTCCATTATTATAGGATACGGTCCAATGTTACAGTTGAATTTGTAAAGGAAATATTTCTGTGTTTGTTTGTTTGCTTGTTAGGCGATGTTTGCTATAGACAGATCTATATTTTTACATATCATTCCTAATTCACATTGTCATTTTTGTTAAATTAAATATCTGTCAAAAACTATCGGTTCCTAAATTAGCGTGCTAAAACGCGTGGCCTAAAATTAACTTTCATATTAGGCCGACTGTACTATACCTAGTAAATTGCATAAAAATGGCAAAAATATTGAAAACTGATAAAAATATATTGGTATTTATGTTATGTATTGTATGTAGGTACCTAGTATTTTTCTTGGTACCTGTCTATTCCAACTGATCCGTAATCCCCCGTTTATCGTACCTGTAGCTCAGTTAATTATCATAAACTTGCAATCATTACACCTAAAATGTAAAAATAATGTACCTACCTACTCGTAATCCATTTTTCAAATTTATTTTCGATACTTTCGAATAAAATTGAAATTTTCCGGTCCCTGATTTCAAAAGCAAACATCGTCCTATCAGCATTGAATGTTACGCCTAATTTAGTGAATATTTGGAAGTTCCACCATCAATGTTTATATTTGGATCTAAGTCCTTTGGGATATCTCTAAATTGCAGGCCTCTATAGTCCGGATGTTAATTTCTTCCAAAGATAGCGTGTTATAATAATTTTAGTTAAGTAGACGGGTGTTCGTCTAGGTATGAAGTTGTCTAATAAATAAACATATCCTTATCTCCTGCATTTTGTGTTTTATATAATAAATTTATATGTCTCAATGAAGTTAGCCTTTTTCGACTACAGTGACTTGGCTTGACATTAGGCTCAGGTGTTTGGCCCTTAGGTGAACAATTAATGTAATTTTCGTCGTCTGTTTACTGCCACCCATATTATTCGTCTATTCGAACGTTGAATACAGATGCCATAACAAAAAAGAAGAACTTTAAATAGCAATTTCTGTACCTAGGGCCTTACCACAATCTCTTCGAGCAATATCAAAAAGATATAACTTTGATGGCTCGTGCCATGACCTCTAAATATTGTATTATTGAAGTAGTGCTACTTCTGAAACATGATAGTTTGAAAGAGCTTGTGGTAAGGCCTCTAATCAATATTTAAAAATGTACCCGCTAGTAGTTAAATAATACTGTTCTAACAATTTTACGATATATTGTTGGTGACATTTTCCTTTTTCTTATGTTTGGTGGCCCCTTTAGTACGCTTCCATTTCATACGCCTGTTCTGGAACCACACTTTTACCTGTGAACAATGTTTTATTACGCCACAGTTTTCGGTAAGACATTTTTATTAGATAGGTAGAGATGATTCAGTCTAAAAATGCACGCCCCTCCACTTGTACCGCATGTAGAGGTAAATACATTGGAGGGGCGTGCATTTTTAGACTGATCTACCTCTACCTATTTAAGACCGCTGGGTGGTGAAGTAGCACCCCTGCCGTACGATCCGAAGGTCATGTGTTCAAACCTGGTTGTGTAGGTACAAATGAATTTTTCTATTCGAAAAAATTATGTGCTCAATGCCAGTGCTCTTAAACGGTGATGGAAAACATCGTGAGGAAACCGTCATACCCTAGAAGCAAAAAATTGGATGGTATGTGTATCATAGGTTAGTATTCTTATAAGCGGCGATGGGCTTGTAACCTGTCAAGTTCGGAATTACCTATAAGTAATGTTAAAAATGTGGGCGTGATATCCTCAAAGATCGAAGTAACTAGAGATCTGTGGAGATATCTACCAAGCCTGAAGATTACAGTCGTGATGTTTTTTTTGCTCTCAAAAACCTAGAGGTCAGTTAGTATCTAGTAACTCTGCCTTCTGCGCTGTAGGTTGTAGGTTCGATCCCCACCCAGGACAAAAATTTGTGTGATGAACGCAGATGTTTGTTCTGTGTCTGGATTGTAGGGAACGCGTGTGCTTAGTAAGCAGTTAGTAATACATTGTGTACCTACGTACCACGCACACTCGGCCCGCCAGTCACCTCCCGGTATTCGATTAGGTTACATGTCGTACCTTGTTGTTTCGAATAGACATTGAAGTTAATCTTATGCCCGTGTTTAATTTCCACATCTTGATTGTAGGGAACGCGTGTGCTTAGTAAGCAGTTAGTAATACATTGTGTACCTACGTACCCCGCACACTCGGCCCGCTAGTCACCTCCCGGTATTCGATTAGGTTACATGTCGTACCTTGTTGTTTGGAATAGACATTGAAGTTAATCTTATGCCCGTGTTTAATTTCCACATCTCTCCAAGTGAATATGAGACATTAAGAGAACTCAACATGGATGTTATCTAAACTAATACATATTATAAAGAGGAAAACTTTGATTGTTTGTTTGTTTGTTTGAAATGAATAGGCTCCGAAACTACTGAACCGATTTGAAAAATTCTTTCACTGTTGGGAAGCTACACTATCAGCGGGTGACATAGGCTATATTATATTTTCAAAAAAATTAGGGATCCTTACTAAAACTTCAATAATGTAAGCCAAGGTGTAAAAAAATTACCTAAAATATTCTTTATATCGCGTGCGCTGCGAAAACTATTGACGATAGAATAAAATAATGTACTACGACTTTGTAGAACACATCATTATTTACAAAAAGTGTCGCGATAGCATATGTCCAACTATTATAGTTATGCCACAATAAGAGTTCTTTTATTTTAAAATTTTAATTGAAAGGCTACTCTTAGAAAAATGCTCTTTATTTGTATCTTAGTATTAATCCTTATCAAAATAAATCACATCATATTCTAGACTGCTTCAATACCTTTATATAGTTTTTTGAATTACTCAATTCGGACATTCCATTCAAAAGATACCATTAAATTAAAAATGTAAGCAATAGAAAAAAGTCGCGTGAGAGCCGCGCTAGCTTATGCACTGTAGGCGTCACTGGGTGTACAGGATGGAGTCAATGTGAAAAAATAAATAAAAAATGTAAACAAAAAAAACATTATAATAAATAAAAACTTCATTAAAATAATAATACTAAAACTTTCTATACTTACAGTTTTCTTTTTTAGTAACCTGACGCAGGGTATGGTTAGACGTGCGTGTATTATAAATATTGAATTTTGAAATTTTTGTTAAATTTGAGAGCACTGGTGGTGTAGTGGTAGCACCCCTGCCTCACGATCTGAAGGTCATGGGTTCAAACCTGGTCATGCACTAATGTGTTTTTCTATTCGAACAATTTATGTGCGCAATGCCTGTGTTCTTAAACGGTGAAGGAAAACAGCGTGAAGAAACCGGCATACCCTAGAACCAAAAGTTCGAAGGTGTGTGTCATAGGTTAGTATTCTTATAAGCGGCGATGGGCTTGCATCCTGTCATGTACGAGTACCTACTCAAAGATCAAAGTAACTAGAAATCTGGGAGATATCTACCGAGCCTGGGAATTACAGTCGTGACCATTTATAGGTATATATAAATACCCGTGCGAAGCCGGGGCGGACTACTAGTTATGTAAATAAATGAATAATAAATAATGCTGGACAAAAAAATAAGTAGATATATAATTAATCTATCAGCTATCTGGTTCCTATAGTACAAGGTTTGCTTAGTTTAGGGCTAGGTGGCGCTGTGTGGAATGTCCACCAATATTTATATTTATTTATTTATTTACTAATACCTGTCTCTCGGTGAGATGTAGAGCCACAGCAATCTCGTATCTTCGCAGGCGAGTCAGGTAGTTGGCGCGAGAGAACTCCGCCTCTAGGCTTCGAACCTGCGCCTTCGTGAACGCCGTGCGCTCCTTGCGACCACTGGACGGCGAGCGAACTTCTGTACAAAACAAATTATGAACGTACTTGTAGGTAGGTATAGCTGGCTTATTTTTACCCGACTGCGAAGAAGGGTGTACCTACCTACTTAGGTATACCTACTTACTACTTAGTTTGACCATAAATGTTGCTACAACGTCAAAACAATACAATACAATAATACAATATATCTTTATTGTAAAACATAAAACAAACAATAACCAAAATAGGTATAGGCACAGAAAAAAAAACTTAGTTTTTCTTCTACCAGTTTAATTTTAGATGTTTAAATTTGTTAGTTCGCCGACCTGGCTCTAAACCGGACTGGGTTGGCTGGTAGAAAATGCCCCCTAGGCATTAAGCCCTCAATGTGTGACAAAAGGTTTTGTAACACATTTTTTTGTAATTTGTGTAGGTACAATAAAGTGTATATATAAATAACCAGGGTGGGCCAAGCACATAAAAGCTTAGGTACCTAAGTAGTTCCTTTTTATTGCACTTTCTCAGAGAAAACCTAAGATAATAACTAGCAGATGTAGCTAACGCCGGCGCCAATCTTGTTTACAATGCCTAGGTTTTATTGAGAACCTAGGGCGTCCTGTGCCACAGGTGGAGTTTACGGCTTTGTCTGTTTAGATTTATTTAACACTAGCTATTGCTTATGTAGACTTCCTCCGCATCTTTTTTTTTTAAAGTAGTAGGTAGGTACCTACCTAAGGCTATATTGACGCAGGATGTAATTCAGATGCAATCTCCTTGCTTAATTTCATTAGGTTTCATTCAGCCTTTTAGTCGTGAAAAGGTAACAAACAAACAGATTTATAATAATAGGTAGGTACTTACAAGTAGGTATTAGTAGATTAATATTAGATAATATGCTAACGCTTTCGCAAGTAGGTAACGATAAAATCTTGGCTTTCATTTTGTAATTATTTTTAGGTATTTACCTAGGTAATTAATAATTTGAGTAGGTACCTATCTAAACACCTATTTGACTACAATCAATATACCTAGCAATAAGAAAATGATATTGGTAGTTAAGTATTTAAAGTTTCTATAAATAAAACTTTTTAAAAAACTTTTTGAAGTATCAAGAAAACCAGCGCTAGAACCAAGATCAGCTTCTTATAAATTCTTCTCAGACTTGGATTAGGCTGGAATTGTCACCTAAATTCACATAGCATTATGACGTTTCAAAATGATCGCGTGATTTTATTGTAAAAGTACCTAGAACTATTTTGACTTTGACTTTGTAAACCTAAAAAGTAGATTTTTCGTAGGTTATCCTAAGCTATCCTAGATTAGATAGCCATCGTTAGATACCTAGACACAACTCTTGCTACTTAGCGGATATCACCAACCTTCTTCACTGAAGCCCGTAGCCGTCTCTTCTTTCACGAGCACCTGCTCCGTCCACTCCCTGGTCTCCGGCCCAGGGTCCTGGAGCCAGGGCCAGCAGCCCCAGCACTCCTGGGCTTGTGGCGCTGGAGCGAACTGCTCCTCGTAGTACTCTAGGTCTTCCGGTTGGAATGGAAAGCTTGTTCTGATGAACTCCATCAGATTCGTAGATTTTTAGAAGAGCTTTTGTTTTTAGTAAGTAGGTAGGTTCAGTTACCTGTCTAATTCAAGTTTAATAAAAATTTGGTCTCAAAGCCAAGTTGATTTGATCAATTAAACAATCTATGAGATTTTAGTTTAAATTGAAAACGGTAGGTAAGTAGGTACAATTACACCTACTTACCCAATTTAAGTTTCATTAATTATTTTAAAAATTAAGATCTCAGAGCTCGCCTTTGATTCGATCAAAATATAAATCGTGTCCAAGTGCTTAACAAAAATCCAGATATTTTTTTTAATTATTTTGTTCTCTAGGTAGATGTTAACTAGGCAATATTTTATATATTTTTTAGATTTATCTCTCTATAACTTGTTTCGGAGTTCGTTATTAAAAGTTTTGGTTTAACACAACTGCGTTCGCGCAGTTCCAGCGATGGAATACATCAGCTGAAAGTTTCACAGGATCGTGCGCGAGCGCAGCGTTCCGGAGGCGGAGCTAATGTTTGGGCGGACGTAAAACTACTTGTAGAAACGATAACTATTAAAACTGGTGGGTTTGTGAGAACGGACCTCGCAAGCCCTTGTCCAAAACAGCAAACTTACCCCCCCTTTTGGATTTTTTTTCTAAGCATCTTGTGTAGAATCAATTCGGTCCTTAATTGTGCCTGTCAAATTTGATTGAAATCTGGCGAGAACTGACTGACAAACGGACGAAAGCATTTTTTGTTTTTTGAACAATCTTGTAAAATAATACTCGTCAATTCAAAAAACTCATACTCAGCTCGGGAATCGAACCCGGACGTTTAAATAAAACTAACACTATTTATATTTAGATATCGATGTCGTAAGAAGGATCATACAAAAAAGCGCTAGGACCGAGACGAGTTTCTTGCCTGTTCTTCTCGTACTTGGGTTAGGTTGGAATTGGCACATAGATTCACCTAGCATGTAAGACGTTTCAAAGTGATCCCTGTGATTGTATTGAATAAATATTTTTTCAATTTCAATTTCAAATTTCAATTTCAATTTCAATTTCAATAAGCAGTAAAAGTTATTCTGCGACATTTCGCTCACTCGCTCAATTAGGTAAGTTGCCATAATTGCCGTATTATTTTTGATGAAAAACGAATTTCAGATCTTTAAATTTTACTTTTCTACATATTTTACCTGCTGGGCTCTTATGTGATATCAGTTGCCACCGCTATGAGGTAACGCAATCAATCAGTCAAAACAAATCGAATGATTTAGGTGTGAACAAACCATTAGACTTGTTGACAAGTTGTACCGGGGTGTGATGTAGACACAGCAGTCCCCGGAGAGCACTCTGACCCCAGTTCTCACGGCTACTCGCAGGGTGAAAGGTTTATGGTTGAAATAATAGATCCAGAGAAATTAACGCGTTTGTGTGGAAAAGTAAACTAAACATTTCCTACGTGATGATTTTTTTGATTCAAGACTAGATGACCCGACAGACTGTCCTGTCTTAAAACCTTCTCCTTACAATAACAAACAAAATATAAAAGTTTTATCGAAATTGGTCCAGCCGTTCACGCGTGATGACCAAGGGAAATAGGGATTTAAGTAGGTAAGTAGGTAAACAATAGATGGAGTATAAAAAAGGTAGAATAAACATTGAAGCATTTCTTCAAGAGAAATATCTGCGAAACATGACAACAAATGTCACGCACCGAAAATCTTTTGGGATTTGCCAAAAATCATGAAATGTTGACTTTATTTATTCCCTCGACGTTTGAGTTTAAATTGCCGTGTAACGTGTAATAAGCTTTTGTACATTTTTGATATAATTGTTTGGCAAATTGGACAAGCAACGCCAAACAATTATATCAAAAAATTACAGAAGCTTAATACAAGTTACACGGCAATTTAAACCCAAACGTCCAGAGTAAAACGTAAAACAAAGGCTCTATTTTAGTGGGGTCATTCTTTAGCTCAAGGAATACTGTGTATTGTCCGTTTACTGGTACCTTCTTAGACCTAGGTTACTCTTGATTCCTAGAAGCAGATAAAACGGACGAGATAATATCGATTAGCTAATCAATGTGACTACCTAGAGTTCTCTGATGTGTCCGCCGGAGATCGCGGGCCGGGCTGGTTACACGCCTCGTTAGAGCTTCCCAACACTGGGAACTACTCTTGACTAAGAAGGTACCTACTAAGTAATGAACATCACTACATGAAGAGTAGGTAGTAGTATGAGTTTTTGATAGTTTACGAAAACTTTTTTCGAATAGTAGGTATCCTTTTATACATTTACCTCCATCGGAATGTTAGGGAACTAAAATAAGGTCGATATCGTGAAAACTTTGTTTGAAAAACATTGCTGGGACTGCGTGCCAATTAAATAGTTTCGATATTATCCAAAAAAAGTTTTCGTATACTATCAAAACTCATACTAGAGATACAGGGTGTCCCGGAACGAGTAGGTAATTAGGTATGCGAGTTAGCGATTATCTCGACATTAATGCAAAATTTTACAAACTGGTTTTCAATTTTATGTGAGTAGGTTGAATTTGACGACCTCTAGTATGTCATATCAAATGCAAGTAAAATGCCAGTTTAGGAACGTAGGTACTCTTCGATAATTGGTCGAATTGAAAATTAAAAAAAAATCTATTCTAATGAAATACGAATCTTAAAAACGTTACCTATCATTCACGGTCTGAATGAATCACCATTTTCATTCTCAGTTCTCTAACAGCCTGTAGATATTAGTAAGCTAACACAATGAAGTCAGTACATAGGTACCTAGATATTTTCATTTGTATGCTACCGCGATGACAAATTATGAGTCGCGTGCGCACCCTTCAAGGTGGTTTTGTTTTGGCAGCTGCGCCTGCGGCCTGATGATCGGTATACTGCGTTGTTTCACGTTTTTTATCTTACAGCGTTGAGAAGCTTCATGCCACGCTTGTTTCTTGTTTTAATTCAAATTAAATCAATGGTCTACCTAAAGGTACAGACATATTATATCTAAGTATAAAATAAGTAGGTACCTATACATTATATATAGGTATAACTAGCTTCCGGCCACAGCTTCGCCCGCGTGGTACCTTGAAAAACCAAAACAAATCTATCCCACGGGAACCGAACATTTTCCCAGGATCAAAAGTAGCCTGTTCCAGACTATAATCTATATCAGTGCCAAATTTTATCCAGATCCGTTAAGCCGTTTCAGCGTGAAAGAGTAACAAACATACCTACATAATATCCACACATTCTTACAAACTTTCGCGTTTATACACGTCTCTGACGGGTCTTCTTTGGATATTCTCAAAGTTTTAAGTAACGAACGAGAGATCACCTACCTATATCTACCGAGCCTGGGTATTCATTAGGTACCTACAGTCGTGATCATGTTTGTTTTGTTTGTCCCTATGTCTATTGTAACTATAACACAGTTTTGGTAGAGGTTTATTGTTTAGCAGAAAATAAAATAAACTTTTGGGATAGAATTAATGAGTCATTAACATATAATTAATTATTTTTAGTTTTAAGTAGGTAGGTAGGTACTTATAGCGTTCTAGGGTTGTCAGTCATGCCATGAACTTAGCACTTTACCTTAACATTGTAAGTAGATAGGTAGGTACTTATGTACCTATCCAAGCCATAGCACATTAATAAATTTTATATTAAAATACCTACTTACATTAAGCTTTTTTCTCTTGGTGTTTAACTACGACTGAAATTAGAAGGCATCTCTTCAGATTTCTATCACAAAGCTATCTGCAGGGGTAGTCAGAGGCACGTCTAAATGTGGCACATACCTACCTACTAGAATCAGTAATATTGACCAACTTTTTCTCAGAATAACGTATTGTCAAATGCAAGTTAAATGTCAGTACCTAGGTATACTCAATCAATTTCTAAGTATGATTTATTCTGGAAGTAGGTAGGATGATCGAGCTTAGCTTGAATTTTTTTGGTAAATCTTGTTTTTAGAAAATGAAACTTAGCTAGATCGATTTATCGCCCCCGAAACCCTCTGCATACTAAATTTCATGGAAATCGCTGGAGCCGTTTCCGAGATTCAGAATAAATATAAATATTACATAATTATAGGTAAGGTTGCATAAGGTTGCTAATGGCATTAGAATTAGATTATAATGTCTTGAGTTGTGACAAATGAATAACAAATTATTATTTACAGCTGATTAAAACGGTTGACATCCCTACAATTCTCTTGCACTGATTACTTTACCAGCTATACCATAACCCGATTATTTATCGCCGGTCACATCATAACGGGTGACTTTCGGACGGTCCATGTTTTGGCTATTTTCGATGCTCTGATGATGTAGTCATCATTATGATATAATACCTATCTACTCGTGCTAGATATTATAACAAACTAGATGAAAACCGCACGCGTCTGTGTCCTTTTTTATTCGAGATTTTAATTTTAAGAACATTTTTGTTCTTGGCTAAAAATGTTATAGTAGGTAATAAGTACTTATCTACTTCAAAATGTTCTATAACCTGTCACCAAATTATTTTTATTAGATGTAAACACGCAAATGATGATGATAATTTCAGGAATATTAGGTACCTAGGTAAATTGTCTAATTAAGTGAAACTCATCGACTCTCTCTATTAAACTTATTTTAACTTTTTTTTAAAGTATTTGTTCTAATTTTTTTAAGTAACTAGGTACCTAGAATAAATTCCAAGGAGTGGGCGTAACGCACCACAAATAACTACAAATAAAACACAGTAGGTACTTTCAGCGTAAAAACATTTATTGTAAATCTAGGGTCACAATAACTCAGTCCAATACAATTCACATCGATCACAAACACTATAGCATCTTGGTAAAGAGGGGCAATGCGAGATATTATGTAGGTACACATCACACGTGCCTTTAAGTGCAGAGACAATAAGTAGGTTATAGTACCAACATCGTTATTTATGGATAGATCCCTAGATAACTTCAACAATGTATGGAAATGATCAAAGGATTTCTATATTAGAAACGTGAAGCAAAATGGAGGTTAATGCGTTTGGGGTGTAGGTAGGTACCTATATGTACCTATGATGTGAGTTCCTTTGGCTGCCACTGGAGCCCAATCGGCTGGACAGATTTTGACAAATGAGGTTGGATTCGCCTAGATCACAAGCGAGGTAGACCTTTACTTATATCTAGTAATATTTTTGAGTTGCCGAAATTTACTGTTTCGGCTACTGTAGGAAAACTTTCCTTACGCTTCCTTTCATACATTTACTTGCCGTTTTGCTATGTTAGTTCTTCAAAGTTTCCACTAAGAAAACTGCAGATTAATGCATGGAAGGAACAAAATAATGTTTCAAAACCGCCCCTTGAGTTCAACAGCGGAAAAATAGCCAATCGAATGATTGGTGCTTATGGGTAGGTACCTTCATACATTAGTGTGACACGCATTACTAAGTTACGAGCCAAACCCTTTGAAATAGCTTTTATTTTATTAATTCTTTAGTTTGTACTTTCTAAAATACCGTAGAGCTTGAACAAAGGAAACAAGGCGGACCTTTTATATTTCTAGATATTAACATAAGTAGAAGCAAACTATTTATTTTGATAAAATTCTAGAGTCGTGCACTATTTTACACTTCACTATAACTATTATTACTAGGTACCTACATACCTTAAAAAATAATTTATCTATTTACTTTTATTAAATATTAAGGGTGGATTTGATCAACTTCTGGTATTACTATTCTCAGAATAAGTAATGTCAAATGCAAGTAAAATGCCAGTTTACTTTTCGATAAATACAATTTATTCTAGGGATAGTGCTTTACCTATACTAGTTTGGTCGAATCCGCCCTAAGTCAGGTAGTACCTAAAAGTAGTACATAAATTATTATCACCATTTTAGTGTTTCGTAGGTAGGTACAATTTTTATAAAAACTTAAGCGCCAAATAAATAGGTACTTAGGTATGTCTCTCATCCACCGCCTCCACGATCCTAAATAAACAAGCTAGATTTAAATATTGGAATAGTACTATTTATCTTTTATCAAGCAAACCGTAACAACTCGACATGAAATAGTCCAAAATCACTCGCGACAACCACACATTCTGGTCAATCTGGTCATCACTCAGTAGGTCTACCATGAGTTTTCACAATCTACACTCGCTAGCGACTCTAGTTGAAAAAATGTATGAAAATTTGTACAGCGCCTCTAGCGGATAGTTGGTTACTAAAACTTCACGAAGTTAACTATCCTACGTCACAGCGTACTACAGCGAATGTAGTTTGCGCTTCACTAATTTGCTTAGAATTTGGTACCATGAGTAACAATTTTGGCAGATGTCATAGTAACGTACTATTACTACTGTAGTAACGTCAGCCGATCTAAATGTGACAACTCATGGTAGACAATTAGAAAAATTATGGGAATAGACATCTAATGGTAGGTAGGTACTAAAATCTTTAGTGTAGTTTTCTGTTACCTAAGTGTTTGAGTAGGTAACTGTCACGAGTGTTATGTCAGTATTCTGACAGTGTAATAATTGTCACGAGCGTAGTGTCAGTATTCTGACGAGTGTAATAATTGTCACGAGTGTAGTGTCAGTATTCTGACAAGTGTAATAATTGTCATGAGCGTAGTGTCAGTATTCTGACGAGTGTCAAGGTGGTGTACATTGACAGAAGCCTGGCGTGACGCGTGGTTGAAGGCTACCGTTGGGGCTCCGTCGGCGGATTACTGAGCGCGGATAGGGAGCTTGCGCGTTTCATGCTGAGGATAGGAAAATATAATTAGTAAATACAGCAATAGGTATTGACATACGTGATACGGTCGAATTTTTAACGAATGCTAAGCGAAGAGAGATGGTCATGATTGGGGTGGCAGTATGCGAATTTCTTTGGCTGTCGCTGAAACCCTAACTGGATGGACAGATTTGGAAAATGAGGTGTTCTTCTTTATGGCATCTGTCTCTTTCGAGATCTTTTGAGAGTCAAATTTCAATTGTTTTTAAATAAGGTTCGTCTGTATCACAAGAGTGTCATAGACTATACAAAATGACAAAAAATACAAAATGGCGGCTGTAAGAAGCAATTTTCAATTACTTTCAGCCGGGATTTTTTTTGCAATAAATACTAGTTAATGATAGTAATAAGGTAGTTCTAAGACGTAACAATAAATAAAATAAAAACTTACCGATCGAGCTTCTTGTAAAATAAACAGCAAGCTTATATGTAAATAGCTACACTTGCAAGCAAATAATAATTCTACATTATAGGTATATTTATTCTACATAAGGTAAAGCAGACAATATTTCGTACCTAGTATCAACTTAATTGTTTAAAAACATAATGTATCAACCTATTGTCAAACTCAAAATCAAATTGCCTACCTAAATTAAACATTGAGCCTATGACCCCAAAACCAGCTCTTGAACTGTAAAAACCTCCTTAACGTGTAGTTTTATTTATTACCTAAAATAATATAATGTAGGTACCTGCGTAGAGGCAGAAATCTATATCTATATCAGTCTAAAAATGCACGCCCCTCCAATGTATTTCCATTTAGATTGAATCATCTCTACCTACATAGGTACGTACCTACATATCTAGTGGTTCTTGACTCATTATTTTTGTTGTTATTTTAAAAACGTTTTTTAACTTTGATTTTAAAACTCGTCTTTCAAGCTGATAGCATGAAGATGGAGCAATAAGATTGGTTTGACTTCACGAAGGGTACATTTAGAATTAACTAATATTTTACCAAATAACCAAAATTGTTTGTTGCAAACAATGACATACCTACATTGATACAAATGTAGGGGAGAGTCGCCCAGTTGTGTACCCATGGTAATATTTTCGTTACTTTTTTTGGAAAATAGACCTTCGAATGTTATAATGAACCCTTGATAACATTGTATCAAGCATATTCTAAGATCTATCGACACAAGTTATGAGATTTCTTTGTTTGTTACTAGGTGGCGCTGTGATATGTTTACCAATGTTGATCCTCAGCTCAAGGCAGTGAACGGAAAAAAACAGAAACATTTCTATAGTAGAAATATCCGCGAAACATGACACCAAATTTCAGACATCGAAACTTTCGTAGATTTGCAAAAAATTGATATTGACTTTATTCCCTCAAACGTTTGGGTTTTTAAATTGCCGTGTAACGTAAAGCTTCTGTAAATTTTTGATATAACCTTTAGCAAAACTGACAAGCCACGCCTACCAGGCTCTATTTTTGTGGGGTCTTTTGTTAGTTCCATGTTGTCGTTCACTGGTTCGTGGCGAGTCTACGTTTACCTTTCGGGGTCGGTGAAGTCTACGTCTGGCAGATGGGCCGAATGCCGGCCCGCGAGTCGACTGAGCAGTCGGGCGGACGAGCGCCGCAGCGAGTCTCGGAGTTTACTGAAACTCCCACTGCGCTGGACCGCTACCTGCCCCGTGTTATGCAACTTATAACCTCTTTGTAACATTTTATAACCTTTTAGTGACATTTTATAACCTCTTTGAAACATTTTATAACCTCTTTTTAACATTTTATAATCTTCTTGAAACAACTCTTGCCAAAACTTTTAGAAACTTAATTTATAACTTCTTTGTACTAACATTTTATAACCTTTTTGTAACAACTCTTGGCCAAAACATCTGTATACGTAACTACGGAACTTAATTATCCTCTTTGTTACGTTTTATTAACTTAATTTTATGTAAGTAATTTAATAACTTTTGTCCAAAAAAAGTGCTCCCTTTTTTTGTACACTTTTGCCCAACCATAAGTTAGATTAGTTTGGTACTTGATGGTGCTGTAAAAATTAATAGCCTATGTGTAACAGCTGAATTAATATAACTTTTTGTTACGAGTACCTAGGTACTTTTAGTATGTTTATGTAACATCTTTTTAGTTTTTTGGTCAATTTACGGGATTTTATATGATAATAATAATATACCTACCTTTTTTTTAATAGACTAATGCCCAGGAAAATTAATGAGGTTATAAACAAGTCATGATCAGACCTCAGGACTAAAGATATTACTGGCGAGAAAAAGTTTTATTAGGCCTGTAAGATTGGAAGTTTTCTTATGAAATGCTGGATTATAATAAAGCAAAAAATTTTAAATGAATACAATTTGATATCACTACGATGATAATTTTGATAATGCGCTTCTAAAATGTTTGTGACGTGTTACACAAATATCAGATATACGATGATAATTATCAGAAATACGATGATAATTATCAGAAATGAGATGATAATCATAATAAATGATAATGAACATTTAATTGACGTCTAACAGAGAAAGCTTCAAATGGATAATTTAGCTGAAACAGTCATGCCAATGTTTTTAATCACTGAAATTGCAAGATTTCCGGCTGTAAATTGCATAACACCGTAGACTCACCCCCAAACGAAAGTAAAAATAAAACAAATCATAAATATTACATAAATATTTATTTCAACAATTTCAATATAATTCGACCTGATATCGAGACAGTAAAAACTTCAATAATGACAAAAAAATTAGTGATTTTTAGAATTAGAGATTCAATTATCTGCGGATACCGAGGTATCTAAATAATATTGTACCATGTAATTAATTCTAGTTAAAAACACGCACAGACAGGCAGCATCCACATACTTACATATTATAAAAAACTCAGTGAATATAAAAATATCTATCAACCACCTACACTCACATAAAGCTTAGATCAAACACTGGAATGAAAGTTTTATTTACGTAATGACAAAATAATATTAAATTTATTGACAAAACAGATAAAATAATTACGTTCACAAAATAAAATAATGCATTCTCATAACAAAGAATACAAATAAAACAAGATAATATCAGCAAATTAAAATTGAATTATGTAAGCAAATAAAATCATTTTTTATCTAACATGCGTGATTTAAAATATGCAATAAATATATACCCAAAATCCACAATAATAAATGCAATTCAATAGATTTTAATGCACTTTACACATCTGAGGCCAGGGGTTCTACCACAAGCTCTTCAGGCAGTATCAAAGTAATATAACTTTGACTTTTGGTACCATGACTTATAAAAAAGCTTTTGGTCTTACAAACCGTTTTACAAACCATCGTGTTTTACAAACGTCAAGTTTCAAGCTTGAAGTAACACTATTTCAATTAAATTTTTAGTCATGGTACCAATACTTAAAATTATATTACCTTGTTATTGCTCGAAGACTTTGTGGTAAAGGCTATGATTATATAAATGAGAACTATGCTTTGAAGAAAATTACCATTAAATGTATAAAATGCACTAAATAATTATAAAACTAGGTGACTACAAATTGTCATCGATTTAAAATCTCGCCGTCACAGATTTTTGCATATAAATGTATATATTTTAAGGACGGCTTACATACACGCTTCGATAATCTCTATCACACTTTCATTTGTATTTTTTTTAGTTTTTCTTCT
The DNA here is from genome assembly GCA_963675405.1 of Cosmorhoe ocellata. Taxonomy (NCBI): domain Eukaryota; kingdom Metazoa; phylum Arthropoda; class Insecta; order Lepidoptera; family Geometridae; genus Cosmorhoe; species Cosmorhoe ocellata. The sequence continues at coordinate 9,443,490 of OY776258.1, read as the reverse complement.
TTCCTTATAATTATCCTATCAGCATGCTAATAATTAATAAATAATACTAAGCTATTAATGTTCATGTCGGCCATCTTGATTTTTGGAATAAAAACAAAATGGCGACGTATATGTTTAAGTGTGTACGTACGTGATCCTTCTTGCGAACATGAGCGAAGTTTTGGTCTTATTCAAATATGAAGCACCAATTTTAATAAAATTTTAACACACTTTGTATTCAAAATGCTTGTTTAGAGATAGCATTTTGTTTTTCTGATGATTGTGGGGAAAATGAATGTGCGCAGCGTCAGCGCCCTCAAACGGTGAAGGAAAACATTGTAAGGTTACTTTTCTGTGTATGTATTCTAATTGTAGACAGTAACCACCGCACTAAGACCAAGACATAGACAAGAAAGAGCTACGTAAAGTACGATCGGAAGAATCCAAGGAAACGTTTGAACGATTGATATAAACTTTAAATTCTTACAATAAATTGTGTAAATATAACATTATAACCTAAAAATCCGTTCAGAAAACACGACATTTTGTTTTTAAAATCCATAGCATGATGTTTATCAAGTCCTAAATTGTAATGAGGAACATTTTAATCCTTTGACCACACTGGTTGAAGGATTAAAGTGAGAAATGAAATGGATAAAATTATGAATTTCTTAATACCCGATAAGAAATGATGTGAGGAACTTGATGTGAGGAACTCACATAATTTCTTTGACAAATGAGGTGTGGTTCGATTTGTCTGAATCAAGAGTAGAATTAAGATATATAAATGTCAAAAAGTCCAATATGGCGGCTGGAGGAAGCTATTTACAATTAGTTTTTGTCGTGTTTTTTAAATAAATACTTTATTAACACTTAACGGATTTTGACAAATGAGATGTCTGATTTGTCTGAATCACAAGAGTGAAATAGGCTATAATGAAATGTAAAAAAATCCAAAATGGCAGCTGAAAAAAGCTCTTTTCAATTAGTTCTTCTTGTGTTTTTAAATAAATACTTTAAAATCGTACCACGTTTCCTCAGATCCGCGGACCTCGAAAGCGAGTGAGTAATTATAACGATAGTATTCTAATTAAGGCTAGTGTAGACTACTGGTGCGGCGCGCTCGCTGTGTTGATTCCTAGGGCATTGAACAGCTTTGATTTAAGATTGAGGCGCGGTTCACTCGTCGGGTTCGCGCCCTAGAAATGAACGGAGAACAAAATAAAAGGAAATGCAAATTAAATTGTGGAAGCGTGCGGTGCTGATGAAAGAAGCGTCTGCCCGTAAGATACCGTGAGTGTGACCAAACTTGGTAGATTTCTTCTATTTTGGTAGATTTTGATGAACTTGCAACAACTTTTAGTAGGGAAAAAATCAGTAAGTATAACATGTTGGTAGAATTTATAATCTTTTGGTTTAATGCTGGTATTTTAGCCCATTTAATTTTGTAGTAGACTTTTAGTAGAATCCAACTGATGTATAGTAGATTTTGCAAAGTTCAGCCTATGTTACAGTTACAGTAGATTTGTCAATTCAAATCTGGTCACACTGACCGTGATATTAGAATCACTGTTTTTGTAAAACAAACCTTGTTCAAACCATGGTCTTTTATAACTCTATACTAATATAACTTGGGCCCTTACCACAAGTTCTTTGGACAATATCAAAGTAATATCACTATGATATTTCGTATCATGATCTATACAAATTGAATTGAATAATGAAGTATGGCTATAATGAGGCTTTGCCACAAGATCATTCACGTTTCAAAAATATCATATTTTAAACTTGAAGTAACACTGCTTTAATTTTTTTTTATAGATCATGGTACGAAATATCAAAGTTATATTACTTTGATCTTGCACGAAGAGATTGTGGTAAAGCTGATCGACGTTTGTAATAGAAAAACAGTGATTTAAATTTCAGTGCATATAAAAATTATAATACAGAATGTGAATACAAGCAACAGATTTTAAGAGACTGTTATGAATAAGAGGATTATGGAAAGTATCCGGCGTGAAAGTTAAGCGCTGGCGCACACCACGTGACCTGCCTGATATATTCCATCAGCTTTAACATCCATACTAGGGGCCTTACCATAAGCTTTAACAATCCATCATGTTTCAAAAACGTTAAGTTTCAAACTTGAAGTAACACTTCTTCGACAATGGTACGAAATATCAATATAAGTTAAATTACTTTGATATTGTCGAAGAGTTTGTGGTAAGGTCCCTGGTGCTTTGAAAAAATAGTATTAAGACTCCGTGTTTTTTAACTATACTGCCATGTAATATGAATATATGATACAAATAATATATATTAAACTTAATATAGATTTATGTACATACTATAAATAAATGGTTGATGATATGAGTAATGTGTTGTGGAGTGATATTGTGATATAAACAAATAAATAAATAATGAATAAACATAAAAATATAAAAAAAACTATTAGTAAAAAAGAGATGCTTAACATTGCAACACTCGCCATAATTTAGTTTGTATAAAATGTGGGGGGGTCAAATTTTGGGACACTATGGAACTCACCGCGACTTCGTCCGTTCAGCCAGTCAGTCAGTCAGTAACGTGAGTTTTATATATTTAGATTAGTTTGTTAAGGTTGCAGAATTTATTAAAAGTCCATGGCGCATTCAACAACCAATATGTTAATATTAGAAATGCTATTCTTTAATTTTTCATGTCTTCATTATATATTAATGCGTTTGAAAATAATATGCGTCTATATAATATATCCAAACTTTTCATGTCTATATTAATGCGTTCCAAAATAATATGCATCTATATAATAAGTATATCCAAACTTTTCATGTCTATATTAATGCGTTCGAAAATAATATGCATTTATATAATATATCCAAAACCGTGCATGAGTGAGATCAATAAGTTAATAACTTAAAAGGACCGTGATATCTAGACTTATTTACTTAATTCTAAAGCGTGAATGTAGATCACCTGTTAATATTAATGAACATATTGTGAAGCACCAAAACATGATGAAAAACACCAATTCGAAGGTGTGATGAAGAAATTTTTACAACATGGCCAACCATATCACTAGCATAACAAGATATTGAAATGGCTTAATTACTCAATATATTTAAGCATTTTAAAGCATAAGTCAAAAATAATTTTCCAAAATAAAGTAAATGTGAATTCACATGTATTTTAGTATAGGTTCATTAGTGTGTATATTAAATTAAGATTGTATTATCTGTATATTTGTAAATAATTAAGTATTTTTTTTAATGTTTTTTAGATTTTATGTGAATTTTGAATAAGTCGTAATTTTATTAACTAATTATCAACAGAAAACGAAGTTCATGTCACATTAATTATATTAGTTAGGCAATATTAAAATTATATGATTTTAAAAGAATTTTTTGGATATTTTTTTATAATTAGGCGAATTTTGAAAAAATCGTAATTTTAAAGTAAGTACTTAATTATTACAAAAATCCGTAGTATTAAACCATTTCAACACAAATGTCTTAAATTAAAAGACAAGACAAAACGGGCAAATGACAATCGAAGCAGTTACACTTTGTGATCACTAGAGGCGCGTCGAATCGAAAAGCGTCACCCACTGAAGGAGTACTGACTGCGCATGCGGTGATGGGCGTCGAAGTTGACTCAAAATGGGCGGAGCTTGTCAACTTGACGTGTATCTGGTGGACAGTTGGTAACCACTTGGTAGGCGATGACGTTAAAGTGAAGTTCTGACAAAGTTCGTAAAGGTTTTGTATCACACTTGTGTATGTACTGTGGTCCAATCCAGGCCTACCACAAGCTCTTTTGTCAATATTAAAGTAATATAACTTGATATTTATCTTGAACTATAAAAATTGTATTGAAGTAATGTTACTACAAGTTTAAAATTGTCATTTCTGAAACATGGTTTGTAAGTTTGTGGTAAGACCCTAGATCGTTTGTCTCTGTCTTAGCTGTCAAAACGACAGAGTAAGCAAATGTTTTTTTTTTAATTTGTAGCGTTATACCGCCGAAACTTTTGCGAACAATGAGAGAATTCCACCATTCCACACCAGACACTCAGCGCCAAGATTGCCAACTCTTCGCTAGCAAGTCAACATTGCCAATTTCTGGTTGGCGAGTTTGTTGTATCATCATGATTGTTGGCAAGGTCGTGAAGCCGCCGATTGGTTGTGGTTGTGTAATGGTTGCCTATTTGGCCAGGTTGCTGACCTCTTCAGGATGGTCGCCGTCCATGGGGCCGGCGTGCCTGGCCTGCCGCGCTCGCGATTGCTTCACGATGTCCAGCGCCTAGCGAAGCCATTAGAATATCGTAAGGGTATTCAAACTTACGAAGATAAGGGAAATTGAGGAGTAAGGTCAGCGTGGTATGGGCATGTGACGAGGTGAGTGTTAGGTATGAATGTGGATGGAGATAGGGGTATAGAGGCCAAAGAAAAGATGGATGGACTGCGTGAAAGATGATATGAGTAAGGAGTGAATACTGAGATGACGAATGATAGGGGAAGTGGAAGTAGATCATTTGTTCCGACCTCACATAACGTGGGAAAAGGGCGAGATAAAGATGAGGAGTAATAGGTTAGCTTGGTATGTATGAGGAGAGATGAATGTCATGTGACGAGGAGAGTGTTAGGTATGTGGATGGATACAGGGGTAGAGAAGCCAAAGAAAAGATGGATGGACTGTGTGAAAGATGACATGGGTAAGAAAGGAGTGAGTACTGATGACGAATGACAGAGGGAGATGGAAGGTAACATGTGCCAACCTCACAAATGTGGGAAAAGGGCAGGAAGATAATGGTTCAAACTTACGTTTTTTTAAGAGCAATAAAAAAACTTAATTTAATTAAAATAAAAGTCAGTCTCATCTTCGTAGAACTATTTTGTTAAAGATATCCTTCTAAAGGTGGTTTATACTAGTTTGGTCGAATCCCCCCTTAAACGTATATTTTAACGAAATGTTTTATAATATACTTTATTAGCTGTTCGCCGGTCTCTTGCTAACCCACCAAAATATAGCATTTAGTTTAAAAGAGAGATTTAGATTAAAAGATAACCCCCAAAATTCAATCACACAAACTTTACCCCTTTTTAATATTATATAATTCTAGTATAATATTATAGGTCTTTATAGCTTTACTTATGAAATAAATATTATTAGTTGAGTCGTTTTAATTACCCCCAAAACTCAAACACACAAACGTTACCCTTTGTTAATATTATATGATTCTATGATAACGATTTTTATAGCTTTACTTATCGAAATAACTTTTGGTATCAGTTCAGTCGTTTTAAAGATTACCTACCCCCAAAATTTAAACACACAAACTTTACCCCTTTTTGATATTTTATAATTCTAGAATACGTTTTGTTAGCTTAACTTACTTGCTGTACGTGCTGGCGGCGTGCAAAACCAATGTCAAATATTAAATTGTGCTTTAATAGCAAAATATTTTGACACTCGCGTAAAAAAATAATAATAATCGTAAATATATAATTTGTTTTGTGTATAGTGTAATAACTAGCGTGTGTAGTAAAAAAAAGCTAAAGGATATAATAAATACATATAATTACTATAGATAGATAATTATATTGATTTCATAGATATATAAATTATAGGTATTTGTCAAATGTGTTTTTGAAAATTGAAATATAAAATGTACTAAATATCACAGGTAGATTAAATCTAACCGTTAAGTAAATTTAACCGTTTCACGATTATAGAATTCTCAATTTATCGATTCCGGAAACACGAAATCTGTTTCTGGAATACGAAAATTCTGGTAAAACTGATTTTATCGATAAGTATCTAGCTTACTACGAGCCCGCTTGAACCGAGTGTACTCTGATCGTGTCACGCGGCTTTACACGTACGAGCCCACTCGATCGTGTAAAGCCGACTTAAATAAGCATTATTAGATACTAGCTGGCCCGCTCGCAACTTCGGTTGCGGTAGATTAAACCAAAGAATCACATTGTCTCATAAAAACTTTACCCCTTTTTTTCACCCTCTTAGGGGTAGGGGTAGAATTTAGGAACATCCTTTCTTATCGGATGCCTGCGTCATACAAAGGACACACCTTCCAAGTTTCAGGTGTTTGTTTGTTTATATACAAGGTGAGTTTTTGGTCAGTTTAAAGCCGGCGCCCAATTCTTTTATTACTTTATCGTACTTGTGTCGTTGGTTCAGTTATTGAATTTGATAAGTATTTCGTACGGGACTGAATAGTCGAAAAGATTAAAAAAAGTGTGTCAAACACATGGTAAGGCGCGTAAAGTCAACGACCTCGCAGACTCCCTAGTCCCTACGACCCGCCATCGCGACGTGCGCCGAATTCGCATGCCGACAAACGAATAGCAACTACTATCGGTTCTCATATTATCGAGTAAGTTTCGTATTATTATTAATAACAAAATAGACATATATTTATATTGTTTTTTGAGTAGGGTTACAGATATAGTATACGTGGGCCCGGGTTTAAACTGACCAAAAACTCACCTTGTAGATTTTCTTACAAGTAACGTGAAAGGGACCCTGATTAATGATGATTAAGGTTTACCTCCTTCCGGCTACGAAGTGCACAGTCCTCCAGGGTCTCAGCTGCCTCGTACTTCCCCTGGCGCCGGTAGAGGGCGCCCAAGTTCTTGAGGGTAGTAGTCACCGTCGGGGAGTCCACCTGTGGGATACATTATATTAATACTAGCTTCCGCCAGCGGCTTTACACGCATGTTACGTTGGAAAACAAAAACATATTTATCTATTATAGTGTAGTACATGATGAAATTATAGTGCAATGTGCGCGATGAAATTATAGCGCAATGTGTGTGATGAGATTATAATAGTACAATGTGCGTGATGAGATTATAGTGCAATGTGTGTGATGAGATTATAGCGCAATGTGCGTGATGAAATTATAGTGAAATGTGTGTGATGAAATTATAGCGCAATGTGTGTGATGAGATTATAGTGCAATGTGTGTGATGAGATTATAGCGCAATGTGCGTGATGAAATTATAGCGCAATGTGTGTGATGAGATTATAGCGCAATGTGCGTGATGAAATTATAGTGCAATGTGTGTGATGAAATTATAGCGCAATGTGTGTGATGAGATTATAGTGCAATGTGTGTGATGAAATGATAGTGCAATGAAGATGACACAGTGCATAGAATCAGAGAAGGTAAATACTAACACCCACCTTGGCCGCCTTATGCCATCCGCCGTACTCTCCGTAGGGAGCGTTCTCCTTCTGCAGGTGTTTGTTTTCTTCGCGTTCTTCTGCCACTTGCCAGATCGGCTTGTTGTCGCCTGCGCAGATAAAAGTTATAAATAACTAATCGTTATGATCTCGGACGGAAATTTATTAAAAACTATGTACTCGTACAGGGAAATTCATTTTTAAATTTCGAAAAAGATTTCTGCTTTCGAAAAAGGAAGAGATTTTTAATTTAGCTGTATTTTTTTTTAACCGACGATAGGAGGTTCTCAAATCGATGCGTATATTTTTTCTAATGTATGATCACGCATAACTTTCTACAGAGTAGTCCGATTTTTATATATTTTGCAAATTTTCATCAAAAAATCTCTAAATTTGCCATTAAAGAAATTACCACAACTCCGTTTGGGAAATGTCGTTTTTATACAAATAACACACCATACTACACATTTAAGCAAGGGCTGAATATTGGGACTTCCTTTCTTAGTTTGCATCTTTATATTACAAGTTCCTACGACCAGCTGTTAAGGCTGTACATTGCCACTACTTCCTTATACCGAGCGATCGTAATGAATTTTCCTGTAAGTACTATTCCGTTAAAATCTTCCCAACAATATAAGAGATAGAGTAGATAAGATAGAAATTTTTAACCAGATTGAATTGTCAATCCAATTTTTAGGTTATATTCAGCAAAACAAAACTATATAACTTTTACGTGAACATGCAATAGTTCTTTTCAGATGAATTTAAGGTTGACATTTCGATGGCATTCATGTATAAATAAAGCAATTCAACAAACCAACCACCATATCTGTGACACAAGTCGGGAAGGTGTGACACAATTGGCAAAAAAATGCTAAATTCAAATAAAAAATTTGGAAATAATAATGTAGAAATTGTTGTTTTGCCTTTCCTACCTGTGCCACGCGAAATCCAAACTTGTGTCACTCACCTATGTCGCATTATTGTATAACAACGCCCGTGATCGCACCAACTGTGTTAAGGATAACCTAAGCCTTCTTTATCTTGAAATAATTCTAATGATATTAAAAGCATAGCAAAAAAAGTTGCGCAACATAAAATTTAATAGCAACTACAATTTTGTTGCCTACTGAACCGCCCGGCTATGCATGAGTATTTTTAAGGGCGGTTTTATCATTAAGAGGGAGGGCCATTCTACTCAATTTGATATTTTACTGTTGTTTTAAAAACTTTTTTAAATTTGATTTTAGAGCTCGTCTTTCAAGGAAGATGGAGCAATAAAAGATTGGTTGATAATAAGTTATTTCACAGAGGGTACATTTAAAATTAACTAATATATTTTGTTGCGAACAATGACAAAAGTGAGAACAATGACAAAACCTGAGTAGAATGGTCACAGAACTGAACACCTAAATTACTATCTAAAAAAAAATCCAATTTTCTTAACAAAATAGTGAAACTAATTAAATTTACAACACGATTTAATAAAAAATGGTTTTAATTCAACATAAACTCATCTAAATACATATATTTCATTCAAAAATTCACAATATTTCATAGTGAATTGCATTTGGCATGTATAAAATAATGATACTGCTTACAGCATGCATTAACAACTAACATAACAAGGAACTCTAATTTATTTTTTGGATTTACAAATAATATAGTTTTACAGTGAACGGATGATACATGGAAGCACTCCTTGGAGCTAAAATGATGAAATTAATGATGAGATGTAAATGATTACACAAAAAATATGCTGTGGTAGGCGGGGCTTGTCAATTATGCCAAAAAATGATATCAAAAATTGATATAAGCTATTTACGCGTTGGGAGAATAAGGACAACTATTAACGATGTGTGCCAAATATTAATCAAATTTTGGCAAATTTTCGAAGGAGTTTCGATGGGTGAAATTTGGTGTCAAGTTTCGCGCCTTACAGTAATGCTTCCATGTTTTATTCCGTTCACTGGTTTTACATAAATAGCAGAATCTGGTCTGTCCTTTTTAGGATGCGGTTAGGCAGAAACCGGCACTTAAGTTGACCATGAACGTTTCAAAATAGTCCTTGTGATTTTATTTAGTAAAATGATTTTGACATTTAAAACGCAGAGGGTAAAGCTTAATTTTGCCCGGGACATTAAACGTTCGTAGTTCGTGCTTCCAAGATTCAACTATTTAAATAAACAATGGTAATATTCTGCTGTCTCGGGCTAGCTAAAGTTTCATTTCATGTAGTGCAAGAAACCTCAGAGGCGCACTTTAATCCTTTCAACACACTGGCTCGAAAAAAATAGAGAAACTACTAAGAATAATGTCCACACCAAAAACCATAAAATTGGTAACATTTATAAATTACCAGTTTTAAAATAAGGTAACATTTGCATTAACTTTCCGCCGTAATATAGCATGCTTATAAACCTGCAGTGTGTATTTGTTTGAACGCGCTAATCGCAGGAACTACTGGTTCGAAATGAAATATTATTGTTGTACCTATTGTATAGTACAATTATCGAGGAAAGCTATAGGCTATATAACATCACTCTACGGCCAATAGGAGCGGAGCATCAATAAAAATGTTGCAAAAATGGGAAAAAAAACATATTTTGTTTTCCATGTTGCGCGAGAGTCAGTTTGGTGTGAACAATATAAGCTCGTTCGTATTTTACGAAATTTTAGCTAGTCCGACGATACAAAGAAATCACCCACCCACATTAGCAACAAATCTTACTATATATCTACGAAACACAATCATACAAAATCGTCTTTAACTTGACAAAGGCAATCGAGATAGCATTCCAGAAATGACTTGTGATTATGAATCAATGCAATTCATAGGCAAGTTACTATGTTATAGGCAAGACTTTAATGTCTATCCACGAAGGAGTTTCAATGTGTGATTCGTGGGAATACCAATTTGGAGGTATTTGGAGGCACAAATTTCTTCTGCACACTTTTAATTTCCATTACTGCACAATTTCAAAAATACATTTTGTGCCGTTCGTATGTTTGTTTATGTTTTTGAACGGACGGCACAAAATGTATTTTTTAAATTGTTCAGTAATGGGTATAAAAAGTGTGTAGAAGAAATTTGTGCCATTCGTGGGAATACCTCGAAATTTGGTTCAAATTTCCCTTGATGTAATAATTTCATGTTTTTTTTACGTGGGTATAACCCATTAGAACTCTGTCTATGCTATGACCCCCATATCATTTTAGAAAGGGGATTTATAACACTCCCATTGAGAGAGACACTGTGCTCATGAAAACACTGGACAAAATGGCGGCCATGAAGTTTTTTTTAATCTATAGCTAATCTACAAAACAAAATATTATGTGGCAAGTCAATGAGTTTCGAGCCTTAATCAAATGCAAACAGAGATCTTGAGAAAAAATATAATTTTATGATATAATCATTTTACTATCATAACATAAGTTTATTGATAGTTCAATTGTACAGATCCTATGTGCGAAAATTTAATTGAATTGGAAAACACAGTACCAAATTAATAAGTTGCGAATTTACGCCTTTTTACTGAAACAGGATGGAAAAGAGGAAGAAATAATGGCGACTAGTTAAACAAATTAGACCCTAATCAGACTATTTAGGGGTCAAAAAAGATGTCAATACTGATTTTAATGAATGAATGTAAAACTTTATGAATGAATGAACGAAGATATTTTTACGATCCTTAAGAACCTCATTATATGAAACTGAACTGAGGATCAACAATACGACTATAACAAATTTATATGGAACTATAATTTATATCATTGTGGGATCTTAAATGGTTATAATACGAGGGTGGATTGAAAAGTTCGCGGCCTCACATAGAAATAGTAGTTATAATTTTTTTTATTACCCTCGTTTTATTGATATGTTTATTGGCTGTCATCATGCAAAATTTTATTGTTATAGTATTCCTGGTTTTTAAGTTAGAGAGATAAGCGAGACAAAGTGTGTCGATACAAAAATATTGAAAAAATTGATGAACGTGCGGTCATCAAATACCTTGTTTAAAATGAGATAACTCCAAAAGAGATCCACAATGACATCGAAACAACATGAGGAGAATCTGCTCCAGCGTATACGACTGTAAAAAAGTTGGGTCGTAGAATTTAATCGTGGACGAAGGAGCATCGAAGATGACCCTAGGTTTGGTCGGTCTACGACGTCTATGATTGGGGAAAACATCGAAAAAGGGGTGATCTCATTATGATAGACCAAAAATTGACCATGGAGAAGATTGCACACAGTACGAGCTTTACGTATGAAAGCAAAAAAATGTTTTTTTTTCACAAATTTGGATTTTCTGAGGTTTTTGCTAGGTGGCACTTTACGTGTTTTGCAATTGAGCAAAATTGCGTTCGGCCTACGAACTCTCGCGACTGTTTGGACATGGTTTGAGGTTTATTCGCCCGACTTATTCTCCGGATTTTGCATCTTTGGACTTTTAACTGTTTCCCAACTTAAAAAAAACTCCTGTTGGCCAATATTTTTTATCAAATAAAGGGGTTGGAGTTGCGGTAAATGTGTATTTTGAAGACCTCTAGGGATTATTTTTTTTAACTGGTTTAGAAACTTCGAAAAGCTGGTGGAAGAAATGCATATAGCTAGTTGAAGACTGCGTCGACAATTAAAATTATTTTTGTAGGTATTTAACTTTGTTTTCTTTGTTAGGCCGCGAACTTTTCAATCCACCCTCGTAACATTATATTACAATAATTAATTTCATAATAAATAAAGTCATGCTTTCAGAATTACACATAAAACTAAAACTAAAATACAATCACTAAAAATCTCACTAATATTTTTCTAAATAACATGCAATTTATTTTTGTATTTTGTAAATATTTTTCTACAACTACATAATTATACACCGTGAATTTATAATAATATATTTCTCTTCTAGAACAAAAGTTGTTTAGACCATTTGGCGACCTTAATTAAAAAAAAATGGAGTGTTTAAAAACATATCTTGTTCACTCAAACCTAGACCCCGACATAAGTTCACTCACTGGGGTAGTTATCATCTTCTTCTTGATTCACAATTTTTTTAAATCATTTTGAACCAGAAAGAGTTAAAATACGCGTGGAAGCGATAAAAGATTTAGGAACTACTGAATTTCTGGCAAATATATTGTCAAATCTTTGGTATTTTTAAGATTTTTCAAAAAACTTATACTTACGTAGTTTTTTTACATAATACTGGCTGTTACTCGCGACTTCGTTCGCAAAAATCCATTATTTTAACATAAAATATTACCTTAGTTCCTCAAGGATTTTAATAGTGAAAGAATTTAAATAATTCCAGTAGTTTTTCAAACATACAAAAATACAAATCTTCCCTTTTTATAATATTAGTGAAGAAAAATGGTCTGAACAATGTTTGTTCTAGAATAAAAGTGATTCAAATACCACGGTGTATACAAATATAATCTAAATCAAGCATATAGCGGAAGGTATAATTCATAACAAAAATAAACATTAAAATGTCTCGTAACATTTATATAACGTACAATAAACGTACAAGGCACTTTGGCATATTTACATATTTTTCTTTTTTAGCCACTTTGTGCTTTGGTTTTGATACACTTTAAAATTTATAACAAAATAAAGTATTTTGAGCTATTATTTTCAAACTCGCTACGTACAAATAGCTCATTAGAGCTAAGATTTCAGTACTTCTACCATGAGTTATCACATTTAGATCGGCTGACGTTACTACAGTAGTATGTAATAGAAAGTTACTATGACATCTGTCAAAATTATTACTCATGATAGGTACCAAATTCTAAGCAAATTAATGAAGCGCAAACTAGAGTCTCTGCAGTACGCTGTGACGTAGGATAGTTAACTACGCTACGCGCTACGTGACGTTTTAGTACCCAAGTATCCGCCAGAGGCGCTGTACAAGTTTTCATAAAAAAAATTAACTACAGTTGCTAGCGAGTGTAAATTGTGAAAACTCATGGTAGACCTACTGAGCTGCACTAAATAAATGGATATCGAAACTCTAAATAAGCAAAATATATCCGAAAATAGGTATAAATTTCTTCTTGACTGTGTTTCAAACTCCAGTTAAATCGGGAATGTTGCGAAATATATTTCTCGTTTAAAATTATAACACAGATAGGTGCGAGGGCGAACGTTATTTTTTAGGTTTATTATTTAGTGACGTTATATAATCTGAAACGGTAAAAAATACTATGTAAAGACAGCCGCAAACTATTTGCCATATAGGTGCACTTTTAGGCGCAAATCTGGGGCCTTAGTACGAGTTTTGATAGTTTACGAAACTATATTTTGCTTAGTTTTATTCCAGCGCCCCTAGCGTAAAGGAAACGAAACGAAATAGTCGTTAATTATAAAAAGCCGTACTAAGTCTCCAGAATCTGGAGCCTAAATGGAAGGGGCGCGCGCATCCGATGCATCTGCGTATTTTGACAATACGTAATTTGCAGACTGTTGAAGCCCGCCGTCAAGCCGGCTCTTCAATGTACTTGCATATTGTTTGAGCCTAGCGCGGCGCAAGTCAGACAGAAAGGGCACGGAAGGGCACGCCTGAGAGCGCCGCTTCTATCTGGCTTGCGCCTTAAGTTGGTTCGTCACGATTGGGCGCGAAATTTGAATAATATTTGTATTTATTATTTCCTGCATTTCCTAAGTAGGCGCGATGTTTTGCGATGGTCGCAAAACGCTTTTCCCTTTATCTTTTAAAAAAAATATTTAGTAAACTTTGATTTATGGCCGTTTTCTATATTCTATCTTTTTTGTACTAACCGCATAGCGTGGGAAAAGGGCAGGAAGAAGTTTAACATGAAATGGTAGAAAATGGCTTACAATCGCAAAATTAGATTTCATTTTACGTCAGCCATATTAACAACAGATTGTAGGTTAAATTAACTAATACTTCCGAGTTTTATTATCATCATTCTCCTACCCTTATCCCACGCGTGGGGTCGGCACAACATGTTTTCTTCTTCCACTCACTCCTATCATTCGTCGAATTGAGTCTACTCCTTTTACATTCATATCATCTTTCCACCCCTTTTTCCTCGGCCTTCCTCTACTTGCTCCAGATATACCCATAACTTTTTTGGTGACATGGTTCACTTATCACGTGTCTATACCATGCTAATCTAGCACTCCTATCTTTTCATTAACAGGCTTATTTGTATTAGTAGGTCAATATAAACACTTACCATCGATAGTTCCAAATTCCCTCTCGTGAGCCCGGGTCAGCACTTGTTTGTATAGAGTTTCCGCTTCCTTGTATTTGCCCTGCGAAGTAAACTTGTGTTGAAGGCTTTTCTATCTTGCCACTGGTCCATTTTGGGTCAAAATATGGGGTTTTTGACTTGTATACGTCAACTTAACTTGTATATCTCAATCAAGGGCGGATTCAGCTTTGGTGCCAGGGGGGGGTCACATAGTCGTGGTTAAGTCACAAAAGTTATAATTCTATTATATTATACTAGCTGACCCGGCAGACTTCGTACTTATTTAGAAAACGTTTGTATGGGAAATAGAAAAGGGCTATTTTTAGGGTTTTCCCGGCAGTTATTCGAATTTTTCTTACCTTTTAAACCGTCTCTAGACCTCCACGAACATTTCAAGACTAAGATAAGATAAATCCGTTTAGCCGTTCTCGAGTTTTAGCGAGACTAACGAACAGCAATTCATTTTTATATATATAGATAGTTATAATTAGTGGTCCACCTAGGTCCTGGACCCCCAGCCCTTGATCTCAATCTAAATATTATATAACTCAAAGCTGACTGACTGACATAGTGATCTATCAACGCACAGCCCAAACCACTGGACGGATCGAGCTGAAATTTGGCATGCAGGCAGATGTTATGACGTAGGCATCCGCTAAGAATTTTGATTAATTCTACCCCCAAGGGGATAAAATAGGGGATGAAAGTTTGTATGAAAAGTCGCGATAATCGACATTCACGCGGGCGAAGCTGCGGGCATCAGCTAGTTTATAATAAAGTCGTTATTTTTAAAAACTTTTTTAACCTTGATTTTAGCCTTTTTAACCTGTTAGCATGAAGATGGAGCAATAAAAGATTGGTTGATAATAAGTTATTTCACGAAGGGTACATTTAAAATTAACTAATATTTTACTAGAAAACCAAAATTGCTGGACAATGACGAATATAATAATCAAGGTTAAAAAAGTTTTAAAATAACGGTAATATATCAAATTGAGTAAAATCGTCCGACTACATGACAACTAAAGGTACGATTTGACAGCGGACGACATGAGGCAGCAGCGGACGACGTGTCGCAGCGACACTACTGGTTTCTATGTATTTCTATGAAATTCCCTCCGTAGTTAGGGACACGAAGCTAGCGACGCATTTCATAGAAATACATAGAAACCAGTAGTGTCGCTGCGACACGTCGTCCGCTGCTGCCTCAAGTCGTCCGCTGCTAACTCGTACCTTAATGGTAGAGAGCGTAAACGTAGAATGTCTTCGTACCTGTTTGAGGTAGCATGACGCGAGGTTATTCTTAGTCTTAGCAACGTTGGGGTCGTCGGGGCCCAGCTTACTCTCGTAGATCTCCAGAGCCCGCTGGTAATACTGTTCCACTTCCTCGTATTTATTCTGTGGAACAGACAGACACATTATAAAACGGTTTTTTGGTCTAATGTACATTAAATATAGAAAAATGTGTGCCAATGGGCCTAATGTCAAGGGGCACTTTCGCCCAGCCAACCCAATCATGATGAAAGCTAGGTCAACGCAAATAAAATGTTCAAAAATTCAAAAACTTAAGTAGGTATAAAAGTTTTTATCAAATTTTATACATACATATTATAACATCACGACTGTAATCCCCAGGTTTGGTAGATAAGTCCTCAGATTTTTGAAGCGTATCCAAAGAGGGACGTCGCCCATATTTAGCATATATGTATATGTACATATTTACATACTTACTAATAATAAATATAAATACATAGTATGAAAGGCGGCTTATTTCTGTTTATCGTTCATATACAGGGTGTTACCAGACTACTTCCGAAAACTTAAGACATCAATTTCAACTAATTTTTCTAGGAAACCAAAACTGTAAGCGCGAAAAAAAACAGCTGAAACCCAACTGAAAACCAACACTGTGAGTGTTGGTTTCTTAGAAAAAGTTGTTAATATTGATGGGTACTTTAGCCAAAGAAAAGATGGATGGACTGTGTGAAGGATGATATGAGTAAGAAAGAAGTGAGTACTGAGATGACGGAGGATAGAGGGAAATGGAGGAAGAAAACATGTTGTGCCGACCTCACTTAGCGTGGGAAAAGGGCAGGAAGAAGAAGACTTTAACCTCCAGAAGTTTTCGAAAGTAGTCTGGTAACACTCTGTATACAAGGTGAGTTTTTGGTCAGTTTAAAGCAAGCGCCCAGTTCTTTTATTACTTAATCGTATTTGTGTCGTTGGTTTAGTTATTGAATTTGATGAGTATTTCGTACGGAACTGAATACCTAGTCGAAGAGATGAAAAGATTAACAAAAGTGTGTTAAACACATGGTAAGGCGCGCAGAG
This sequence comes from Cosmorhoe ocellata, assembly GCA_963675405.1. Taxonomy (NCBI): domain Eukaryota; kingdom Metazoa; phylum Arthropoda; class Insecta; order Lepidoptera; family Geometridae; genus Cosmorhoe; species Cosmorhoe ocellata. Next base: position 9,426,750 of record OY776258.1, on the reverse strand, counting down.
TCAACGACCTCGTAGACTCCCTACGGCCCGCCGCCTCACCGCGCGAGTCCATCTCGCTCACTCAACATGTGATTGGAAAAATTATCTCGTGAGCGGTGTTCGCGATGACATGTGATCGGTCAAAGTCCACGTGGACTGATAGATGCATTTTGACCTTTGACGCCGCCACCGTTTGTCGCATGCCGACAAACGAATAGCAACTACTATTGGTTCTCTTATTATCGACTAAGTTTCGTGTTATTATTAATAAAAAAATAATAATTTATTATTTATATATTTTTTTGAGTAGGGTTACAGATATAGATTACGTGGGCGCTGGCTTTAAACTGACCAAAAACTCACCTTGTATAGGAGAATTGTAATACCCGCTGGATGGGTGTCGGTACCTGATTCTGGCAGAGCAGCGCGAGGTTGTTGAGCTGCTTGGCCACGTCGGGGTGGTCGCGGCCCAGCACGGCCTCGCGGATGCACAGCGCGCGCTTGCACAGCGGCTCCGCCTCACGGTACTTGCCTGCAACAAACACCACACCGACACTTAGCAATAACAAATCCTAAAATCTATATATATAAAAATGAATTGCTGTTCGTTTGTCTCGCTAAAACTCGAGAACGGCTAAACGGATTTATCTTATCTTGGTCTTGAAATGTTCGTGGAGGTCTAGGGAAGGTTTAATAGGTAAGAAATTCGAATAACTTCCGGGAAGACCCTAAAAATAGCCCTTTTCTATTTCCCATACAAACGTTTTCTAAATAAGTACGAAGTCTGCCGGGTCAGCTAGTAAAAAATAAATAAATATGATCACGACTGTAATCCCCGGGCTCGGTAGATATATTCCTCAGATCTTTAGTTACTTAGATCTTTGAGGATATCTAATCAGTGTGCTACTAGTATTCTTTGATCAGCCATCAGTTATCGGGTTCCCATAGTACAAGCTTTGCTAAGTTTGGGGCTAGAAGGCGTTGTGTGAAGTGGATTATTATAAAGTGGAAGGTTTTGTATTTTTGTTTGTAACGAATAAACACAAAAACTACTGGTCCGATTTCAACTAATCTTTCACCATTAGAATGCTACATTATCCCTGAGTAACATAGGTTATACATTATGTAGATACCTCGCGAGCAAAGCCGCGAGCGGAAGGTAGTTATTTATATTCCGCACAAGACTACATTTGCACAGTAGTTAACGTTCCGTACGTGACAGGTTGCAAGTCCAACGCCATCTATACGAAATTATTAAGCCAAGTTTTTCTTTACTGTTTCTACAGCCTACAGGAATATTAAGGTACAACCCGGTCACATTATGTCAAGACCTCGCTGGAATGCGAACCTCCCGCCCCGTCCTCCTTTGACCTCCCTGCGCTCGCACTTTCTCGCTTTTGCGCACCATATACCATATCACGTCGCGCCGACGCGACGTGACGTCATCGACGCCAGGTCCTGAGATAATGTGACCGGGTTGTAGCTCACCTCGTTTGCCATAGAGTACGGCGAGGTTGTTCAGAGTAGCGGCGACCGCTGGGTGGTTCTCCCCAAGAGTTTTCTCACGGATAGAGAGGGCATCGTTCAGCAGATTTGCAGCCTCCTTATATTTGTTCTGATCTCTGTGGAATACAATGAGAAAAAACTATTACTATCAATATCCTACATCACGCCTATCCGGCTGGACGGGTTTGGATGTCATTTGGTATGGTTATAGCATGTATAGAGGCTACTTTTATGTAGATACCACGAGCAAAATCTCGGACTGTAGCTAATACATCATCATGATCTACAAAGCATATCCTAAATTACTAATCGTAGGGCAGTAATCTACGGGGCGTAGAATGTTTGGTTCTACAAAACTACAAAATAAAAACAAATCATCACGACTGTTAAATCGCCAGGCTTGGTAGACCAAAGTTAGATCGGTTGAGGGTAGTCAGAGGCATGTCCAAACATTATATTTAGCACATCACCACGTTTTTCAGTCATTATTACGTACGTGACAGGTTGCAAGCTCTTCCTTATTATATATAGGAATACTAACGTATGTTATACTATCACACACCTTCGAATTTATCCTAGTACGTCTACCATGAGTTGTCACATTTAGATTGGCTGACGTTACTACAGTAGTAATAGTACGTTACTATGACATTTGTCAAAATTGTTACTCATGGTACCAAATTCTAAGCAAATTAATGAAGTGCAAACTACAGTCACTGTAGTACACTGTGACGTAGGATAGTTAACTATGTGACGTTTTAGTACCCAACTATCCGCTAGAGGCGCTGTACAAGTTTTCATACATTTTTTTAACTACAGTCGCTAGCGAGTGTAGATTGTGAAAACTCATGGTAGACCTATGGGTGTCGCCGGTCTTAACTCAATATGTAAGTTGATCTACAAGCGCTCACTAATAGACGAACTGGCGCTAGTGTATCTGGTAGGGCTCACCTGTACACCAAGGCCAGGATATTGAGCATGGTGGCGACGTCTGGATGATCGTGACCTGATGTCTTCTCTAGATCTTCTAACGCTTGCTTGCACAGCGGGACTGCCACCTGGAATTATCAATCAATCAAACAACTAATCAATCAATCAATCAATCAATCAAACAAACTATAATCAAACAATTAACTAACCAATCATTATATTTTTAAACTGACGCGATCTGGACACATTATTATTAGTATTAAACGGGTATTTATCGCGTTTTATTTATGTACCTACTTTTCCCGACGCTTCAACAGAACCAATCAATCAATCAACCAACTAACTTAAGTCGATTGTTTCTTTGTTTGTCAAAAAACGAATCAATCAATCAACTAGCTCTCTATAGTTATAGTTTGTTTCTTCGTTTGTCAAAAAACTAACCTAAGTTTGATTGTTTCTTTGTTTGTCAAAAAACGAATCAATCAATCAATCAACCAACTAACCAAAAGTTTGTTTGTTTTTTTTTTTATATCTGTTAGAGGTCTTCTCCGAAACTACTCATCCGATTTCAAAAATTATTTCACCAATGTTTAGAATTAACTTTCAGGATAAACATAAGCTGTATTTTATATAGGTACCTCGCGAACGAAGCCGCGGACGGAAGCTAGTAATAAACAAAGTCACTGTTTTTATTTTGAATCGTCATCTTATACCTTTAAATGAGCAATTCTTGTATATATTATATATAATAATTGGAATCTCGGAAACGGCTCCGGCGATTTTCATGAAATTTAGCATGCAGAGGGTTTCGGGGGCGATAAATCGATCTAGCTAGGTTTCATTTTTAGAAAACGTCGTTTACCAATAAAAAAAACCGAGAAAAGCTCGGTCACCCAGGTACTACATAATTAAGTGAATCTTATCATGTCACTAGTTATTTTTAACCAGTGTGAAAGGATTAATTTGCACGTTTATCGCGCTTATGATACGTCTTCGAACTTATTAGTTTACGATATGCCGGTTTCCAAGCGATGTTTTCCTAAGAGTACTGGCAGTGGCACATAAATTTTTCGTACTTCGTTAATTATTTTTTGCTTTGCATTATTTTTTACATTTGCCATTTACAAACAATAATTAGGGAAACAATTAATATAAAAAAAGCGCGGGAATACTTCTTACATAGAGTCATTCGAACGGTACTGGTTACCTCATATCGTCCTTGCGAGGCGTACTGTATGACGAGGTTGTGCAGTGTGCGCAGGCGCGCCGGGATCTCGTACCCTGCGTTCACTTGCTGCGCGAAGTGCATCGGCGGGGTGGGGGACATGGCTAAGGGGGGGAGAGAGAGATCCAATCACTATAAGACTACTAAGACTACCTATTTTTTTTTGACTGATCTTTACCAGACAATCTTTCTGTCATAATATAATACACTACTCAAAAAAAAATAAGGGCCACCCGAGTATTTTTGTTACCATAAAAGGTACCTAGAAAGTACCAAAGGTAAGGTAGATAGAAACCAAAAACATCCTAAGATAAAGTTTTTATTTTGTTGCATTAAAATTCATTGAATAAATTAAAAAAAAAACATTGTTATATGTATTAACTTTATAACAATCACAGCAAAAAATACGACCAAAATAAAAGGGAAATTAGTGGTGGCCTTTATTTTGTTCTGAGTAGTATAATTACTATTTACTTTATTTACCATAAAATACGTAAGATTAGTTCATATTCTAAACACGGTTTAAAAACAATAGAATATGCGAATTTAGCTAGATTAAGAGAGGATCTAGCTAAATTCGCATAGAGAATTTAGCTAAATTAAGAATTATTGACAGACAATGCAGTTTGCATTGTCTGTCAATAATTCTGGTCTTTATCTGATATATGCCGGTTTCTTCACGATGTTTTCCTTCGCCGTTTTAACGAGCACATAATTTTTTCCAATGATAGAACTCATTGGTGCACGACCAGGTTTGAACCCACGACCTTCGAATAACGCAGGTGTGCTACAACTACACCACCAGTGCTCTGTAATATTTGTTCACCAATATTTATTTATTAAGCTTGGATTAACACATAAGCTATCCAGGTAGGTACTATACGAGCGGAGACACTGGCGAATACGGAACAGAGACGGTATTTGAGTTTAGGGTGAGATGTTTGTTTGTGCAAGTTCATGTCGCTCCATCCAAAACTACTATTTAGTCCGATTTTAATGCAGTTTTCAGTTATGGGTTGGGGTTTGATTGGTGCATGCAGGTGCATGTTCTTGGATAGGTGTTACGGTGACAACTCACCAGGGGGCGCTGCAGCAAACAAATTTTAAAATCAAATAAATTATTTTTAACCGTCGTGAGTTTTTCAAAAGTTTTAATTTTGATGAACAGATGTTTGTTCTGTGTCTGGGTGTTATTATGTATTTACAAAAAAACAGAAAAGTATTTAATTAATCTATCAGCCATCTGGTTCCCATAGTACAAGCTTTGCTTAGTTTGGGGCTAGATGGCGTTGTTTGAACTGCCTACCAATATTTACTATTTATTTATTTGCTTTTACTTGTAACATCTTACATTTGTTGTTCCTGTTATCATCATGGTCATCATCAGGGAAGAGATCTACCATGGGGTCGTCCCGTTTCTTCTCAGTCTGTCCGCTGCGGTTTGAATCCTGCTCCTCATTTATATCGCTGTCGTATTTTCTGAAAGGAAAATTAATTTATTTTGAAAATTACCATTCAATCTACTCACATAATCTCTAGTTAATTATATCTCCGAGAATATTAAGAGCGTAATCAGAGGCACGTCCATAATTACGGTCCTAGGCAAACGATATTTATTAATTAGTAAATTTAACACTATATTGAATGTTAGTGTGGGTGTTTGTAACTCAATCACGCCTAAACTTCTGGACAGATTTGGATGAAACTTGGCATATATAGCCTGTACTTTTCTATACTAATATTATAATGAGGAAAGATTTGATTGTTTGTTTGTTTGTTTGAATTGAATAGGCTCCGAAACTACTGAACCGATTTGAAAAATTCTTTCACCAATGTGTAGAATGAACTTTCAGGATGAACATAGGCTATAATTTATGTAGGTACTTCGCGGGCGACGCCGCGTGCAGAAGCTAGTCTGTAATAAAATTATGGGATTTTTCTGCAAAGATCTTTCAGCAACTCCTCTGTAAATATAACTAGACATACCGAATAGAGGCCATGAAATCCAGGTGTTTGTTCTCCTCCTCCAGCTGCGCGACCCTCTGCTCCGAAGCCTGCAGGTGTTGCTGAGCGGCTGCGAGCTCGTCTCTGAGCCACGCGTTCTCCTGGCACAGTCTCCGCACCTGGGTTCGCAACTTCTGCTTCTCCGCTTCCACCGATTGCAGGTGGGAAGCCAGGGCCATCATCACCTGGAGACAAGTTGATGGTAAAAAACACTGATAATGACATTATTATCTATACTAATATTATAAAAAGGAAAACTTTGATTGTTTGTTTGTTTGTTTGAAATGAATAGGCTCCGAAACTACTGAACCGATTTGAAAAATTCTTTCACCAATGTGTAGAATGAACTTTCAGGATAAACATAGGCTATATTTTATGTAGGTACTTCGCGGGCGACGCCGCGTGCAGAAGCTAGTTAGTAATAATCGGGTATTTATCGCATTTTATCTACCTACTAACTTCCGCCCACGGCTTCGCCCGCGTGGGGGTAGAATTAATCAAAATCCTTTCTTAGCGGATGCCTACGTCATAACATCTACCTGCATGCCAAATTTCAGCCCGATCCGTCCAGTGATTTGGGATGTGCCTTGATAGATCACTAAGTCAGTCAGTCACCTTTGAGTTATATAATATTTAGATTTTCAAGTCATGCCGCGACCACGACAGTGTGTAAACCTGTCGAAACGTCGGGAAAAATAGGTAAAAAAACGCGATAAATACCCGTTTAATACTAATTATAATGTGTTCAGATCGCGTAAGTTTAAAAATAGAATATACTGATAATGACGCTCGCGGAAAATCCTACTCATTGTTAGACAAAAACTAGAAAAATGCATTTTTGACATTTTATTCGACTATAAAGGAGGGTAATATGTTTAATAACTTTAATAAGTTCCTTTGGCTGCAGCTCAAACGTAAAATGTAAAAAACGTATGGATTCGTCTGAAAACATATGCTATACATAATGTAAAAACATATGCTATACATAATGTAAAAAATAACAATATGACGGCTGTAAGAAGCAATTTTTAATTTCAATTCAAGTTTTTATTTCTGAAATAAATACTTACTATTTATTATACTAAGTTTTCAAGTGGATATCTTTAGTTACACGATCAAGACGTCGAACCTCCGACCTTGGGATCAGAAGGCAGGCTACCACTACGCAACTATAGTGCATATTTTAAGATTACCAAAAAACTTTTCACCCAGCATTTTGATTTCTCCTCTTAATAACACTCAAGCATGTGTACAAAACCGTGTTTTCCCCTAAGCCCCTAACTACACACTATAATGAAAGACAGTCTAAGCTAAAGCCTCCCCTACACGTCACACAGAGTAGTGCACAAATACTCCGCACCCTTTTATGAGCGAGACAAACATATTTACATTCATCATTCATTTCGTCAAGTCAAGCACACTTTTTGTATGTGGTATATAAGAGATACGCTTTTGAATTTTAAATGACCACATGTGATCTTTTTCCTTTTCCCTCTGTCATTCGTCATCTTAGTACTCCTTTCTTACCCATTTCATCTTTTATTTGGCCCACCTCTACCCCTGTATCCATCCGCATTTATACCTAACACTCGTCACATGCCCATACCACACTAATCTATTACTCCTCATCTTTTGTCTCCTCAAACTTCGTCTTATATACTCATTCCTTATTTTATTCATCATTGTCCAGATTTTTATCGTGTTTGGAAATAAATACTGAGCCTGTTTCCTTTTTACCATGTTTAGCTTTTGCAAAACGATTATTTAGAACGCCATCGCATTCATAAGGCTCTTGTCAACTCTTGGAAGTTGGAACGCTATGTCGTCAACCTAACAAGAGGCCGGGTCCTTTGCACGGAACTACACGACCCTCAAGGGTGGAACCACACTCCAGAGATACACATCCGGTGACGTAATTTGCAGTCGTTTCACTTTACCCAACTTTATGACCAAGTTAAGGTTGTCACCCAACTTTAAGTAGTTCGTGGACAAGTTTTAGGCAAACATTTACTTCATGGTTGCCTAGGACTGGAAATTCCATCAAAGTTTCGCTATCCAATCAAAGTTCTTGATTTATTTCCTTACTTTTACTTATGTATACTCGTATTATATAATACTTATCAGATAAATGATTGATTCAGGCGTGACTTTGCGGAAATCCATTACAAATACTGAAAAGGACGGAAATGTCTAGTACTTTCCCGCTAAAACTATTATCTAATGAGGTTGTTAATGAAAAATATTAATAAGCTTAATTAACAACCTCATTAGATAATAGTTTTAGCGGGAAAGTACTAGACATTTCCGTCCTTTTCAGTATTTTTAATACTTATCAGATAATATATCCATCTACGAGTATATTATGTAGAGTACCTATGTCTACCAAACTTTTCAAAAAATTAAAGTTTTTAATTTTGGAAAATGTTAATGCAGAAGTCACGGATATACTTTTTTAGATTGTGATTAAAATTAAATTAAATTACCGACGAAATTTGTAATTTATAAAAAAAGGACTTCTTTTGTATGATGCTAGCAGCGAACCGTGGACAATGGCATACACAAAGGGAGGCCTAATACTGAACAGCTTATGTGACGATGATATTGTATGATATTCTAACTGCTCTGGCCCCGCACGATAGGTTTAAGACGCGAAGTGGAAACAAAGTTTAGTTGGAAATTACAGCATACAGGTTCAAGCTTACGTCCTCGTTTCCGTTGTTGCCGATACTATGCCTACTAAAGTTAGTTTCGTGTTATATATCTTACTGCTTTGTGTTTTCATTAAATTAAGTCAATTGTTGTATTGAAAAATACTAAGACATGCCTATTTATTCGTCAGAACGACAGTGGGCGAGCGAACTTCATATTTAGCGATGGGATCAGAAAACTATGGACCATCTTAAAAGACTGGGATAACTATTTATTCGGCAGAAAGAAAGTGGCGAATTTACTTAATATTTCGCGATGTGACCAGAAAACTATGGACCAGTGAAACGAAGGTGCTACATAGTCTACGTACCATCTAAAAGACGTAGGTAGTTATTTTGTCCGAAAGAATCTGCTTCATATCTCACGATGTGACCAGAAAACTATGGACCAGTATATGACACGAACGAAGTCCTGTCAAAGTGGCAAAAGCCTCTTTCACTCGCAAAGCGTTTCCTTTCACACTTCCTAAGTAACATAAAGAAGGTGTGACCTAAATGATGCCCAGATGAGTCCTTTATGGCATTGAGCGAATCTGGGACAACCGCCTTCAGGCGTTTAACTAAAATAGCTAAGAAATAGGCCAAAGCCCGCGTGGCATAGCTATGTCGTTCCTAACAGATTAACTTCTTTTTGTATTAACTATAGTTCTTTCGGACTAGTGTGGTGAAAGGATTGAAGTGCGCCTGCGGTTGCTTCGGGCAATGACATACCTATGTTTTTGAACTCTTTAGATGCTATGACATGCCGGTTACCTATATATATTTTCTTCACCGTTCGAGAGAATACTAGTACGCACATTTATTGTTCGAACTGAAAAACCCATTGATGCACGACTGGATTCGAACCTACCTTAGGATCGGAAGACCCCACTAAACCTAGACGGGTGACAGCAGTGGCTTCCGTGCTTGGTAGGGCACATTAAATTGTCACTCCAAGCTTTTCTTAAGTTGAGAAAGGGCGTAATAACACCGTCACCAGACTTAGCACTGTCTCATACACCCTTATTAAAAATAACATTCTTATTTCCCAAGCTGATCGAATTCAAGTGCTATGTAGTTTATAGCGGCCTTTAATGCTTTATATTGCGGAGAACGGTATTAACATTTTCCACTTCTCTAGGCGTGTTTGTTGAAACTAGTTTGAACTAACTGCTTGTGCATTAAGTATCTATGCTAAGAACACAGAATATTTTAATCTCAACAGCAACGTAAATGTCGAAAAAGGGCAAAGTTCGGTAAAAATTATGTTCGAGGTTGACAGCGTTGCCGATTAAAGAGTTGAGGTCTTAAAAGCTGCGAAATTCCTTAAATCATAGCTAAAGGAATGTACAATGTCCTTTAAACGGAAAAATAAATTGTTACGTTCATTGATATTAAGTCAAAAACTTTTTAAGTCACCTAGAAGTCTAACTAGATGATTGAGTGAGATTGTGAATGCTTGATTGCTTACCTGTGCTTCCCCTAAGCCCAGTTCGATGGCATCAATGCTCTTCTTGACGAGAGATGTCTTCTCTTGTTCATGGTCCGTGTTGGCAGCTAGTCCAGCTAAAAGTTGCGTGTGTTCAGCTCGCAAGGCTTCCAGGCCAGCGGCGACTGTGCGCGCGCCAGCCACCATTTCCTCCTGAGTCATCGCCGTCATCCTTCCTAGGGATTCGATCTTCTTTCTGTGGACAACGATAATAAATAGATGACGCTTTTTATTCAAACAATGTATTGGTATTCGTTTTGTTTTCTTTTGGAAGCGAAGAGCTAAGTGTAATGATTGGAATTTGCAATTTGAATGTAGCTTCTTTTGCAGTTGCTTTGGATCTGCCTGATTGCTATTGTTTTTGCATTTTGTTTGTTAATTATCTTGATTTTTTATTGTATTATCTGAAGAGTTTGCTCTGAATTGTCAATATTTGCTATAGTAATTTGTTGAAAGCATAACTTCAGATTACATAACAAAGATTATTTGCAAATGCAACTGGATTTATTCAATTCTTTTGTTTTACAATAGTATAGATTTGCATGCTAATATATATTAGCATTTTTTAATGAAGATTGCCAAATCACATTATTAAGAGGACATTGTTTATCATACAATAACAATGGCGAAATGTTCCTCTTATTCAGACAGACTGTTGCAATGAGAGAATTTATTAAATCGGCAAATCGAATTGGGCCATTTTATGATGTCTTTTTTCGTGGAGGCCATGTTGGCATGAAACTCACATGAGACAATCTAACCAAAGTACAATGTAGTATTAGCTATTTTATGTTTATCTTCACCTATAGATATCAATATTAAAACAGGAAAGTTTTGTATTTTAACTACTGGACCGATTTCAAAAAAACTTCCACAATTAGAGTGCTACATTATCTCTTAGTAACATAGGTTATAATTAATTACTAGAAAAAGTTAGGAACCCCTACTAAAACTTCAATAATGTAACCCAAGATGTAATAATTAATGGATTTTTGCCGACCAAGTCGCGGGAAACAGCTAGTTTTATATAATTCAAAAGTTCCAACTATATTTATTCTTAGGAAAATTATAGAAAACTTTCATATACATCTATGAAAGTTTTCTATTTATAATGTCCATAATTTTTACTCTTCAGGCCTCACAAAGACGAGAAAAAAAACTCAAATAACGATTGATAAGTAGAAAGCTTATATTTACAACATTGGGCAGACAAGATAGACGTATGAAAGACTTCGCTAGCATTGAAGACGTGACCTTTGATATCAATGAAGCCAAGAAGCGAACGGTCTTTTGAATAGAAAAGAAAGCAAAGTTTCTGAATGCTTCCATTTATGCTTTCAATTAAGCGTAGGTAAATGGAAGCTACAAGGTCTGAGGTCAGGCCATTATTAACTCGGCAGCGGGTTTAATCAATACCGCAGAACTCAACACAAGTAAAAGCTTTTAATTCCAAACGCCACAATAATAAATCATCGTGGCATAACATTATACGGGTAGATATTGAATTTATACGAATAGACATAATTCGAGTATACTACAAAGACAAGCTGGCATTAATAGTGATTTGACCAAATAATAATGCCACAAAAGTGCAATGTCTGAAACTGTCTGAAATGTGACTTTGTCTTTCGTAGAAAAAAACGTTGTAATAAGCGCTCAAGCTGAAAGGAAAGCTGGAAAGGGCTTACCTAACGTGAACTCATTCCGCCCAATGTAGGTAAACATTGATACCAGTAAACTCAACAAAACTAACAAAACGACAAACAATAAATTTCGCAACTAACCGAGTACCAGGGCATCATGACCGGACGGAAATGGCGCTCCCAATCAAAACTCAGCACCATAGTGCATGTACAAGTGACAGTTGAGTAAGGAAGGGGTGCGCCGATATGGGATGGTGTGGTGCCGTGAGAAAGCACATTGTTCGATTCAAACGAATATGATCTCTATTAGGGAGGTGATAGTGATGAAGATGGAAGGGAGTTTAAAGCAATTCAGAAAGCGATTTCAATAACTCGGTCTTGTATCCTGCCTGGACAGTGCAATTTGCAATTAAGGGTGACAAACGATGGCATACAAGTTGCTGATTGGAAAACTGGGTCTGTATCTATAGTCTACAAGACTTTTTGTAAATGCTTCGATTCGTAGAATTAAACATAAACAAGTCATTACATAACTCCAAACATGATATTTCATTGTCCAACTTCCACCATTGATCAAGTTATTAAGAAGCCTCATCAAATCCCGCCTACATTGCTAAATAAATTAGGCAAGATTTCAGTTACGTAAGTAATGGGATAACAAAAGATTAACTCGCAAGAACATAAGTTAATTAGAAAGTATTTGTATATATTTTAGTCAATACGTTGAATATAAGGTAATTTAAACGCGATAAATACCCGTCTAATACTAATAATAATCAATACGTTGAGTTCAAGTCTCACATAAATAATACAATAAACGATATATGAGGGGGTAGCCCACACGCACGGTACAAGCGCGCTCCGTCGTAATTCTATGTTTAAAATTCTAAAATGTCACAAAAGTCACTTGAAATTGCTGTACGCGATCTTCAGAAGATAATTGGCGAGCTCGTCAATAAAATTACTACACTGGAAGATAAAATCGAAGCCCAGAACATGACAATTAGTAAACAAGAAATCACGTTAAGTTCACTCAAAACAGCTGTTGAGGGTAAGCTAGAAACAATTCCAGCCAAACCACCAGCGGCCGTCGATACACCTACTGCGCCAGTGTTGCCTGCGATTCAGCAGCGGCCCGTCCGGCAGGTAAGAATCAATGCGGCAGCCGCGAAAATTGTAAGTGGAAGTACTACAGCTACTGCTATGAAAACGGCCAAGAAGGTGCAAGTGCAGCGGGAATCACCAACTGTTCCGCTACCGACTACACCCGAACTTGTCCGATCTGAGACCGCCTCTGATTCGCGCACAAACAGACTGCACCTACCTGCGAGACCAATCACTGTTGAAAAGGGAGCAGCGGGTAAAATGGACAGCGGGGTGTTGTCGTCGTCGCCTGTGATTTCTCCGCTGAATGGTGACAATGGTTGGCGCGTGGTAAGCCGACGTCGCCAGAACTCACGTCAGATTACGATTGGTACGGGGAAAGAAATAATGGACATCCAAGCAGTTGAAAAGATTATGTTTATTCAGGCATGGTCTTTTAAGCCTGATACAACGACTGAGAATGTGCTGAACTTCTTAAACGGCATAACAAAAGCTAGCTACACTGTTGAGAAACGACAAATAAAGACTGAAAGACATGCGTCTTTCTTAATAGGCATGCCCGAAAATGTTTTTGAACAAGTGACAAACCCGACTGCGTGGCCACCCCGGGTTCGTTTTGTGCCATGGTTTCCGTCTCGCCCCCGCCGGGAGGAGCGGGGGAGCCTCGCCTGCGCCGGCGCTCAACGATGACTCATTTTTTGTGGACAGCGCGCCACGACAACGGCGGAGTGATAATATGACTACAAGGACCACTAACGCTAATGTCTCAACGCGTAGGAATGTTACTATTTGCCATCAAAATATTCAATCGCTACAAAACAAGACTAGGAAACTAGAAGTTTTGCTCGAGAGGGATTTAAAATGTGACGTGTTGTGTGTAACAGAACACTGGTTGAATGATTGTAAATTAGAATGTATTAATATTAATGATTTTACGCTAGCGTCATATTATTGTAGACCTAAGTTGGAACACGGTGGATCGTGTATATATGTAAGAAATGACCATAAATTTATAGAACTGAATTTTAATGATTTATGTATTGAGCAAGTGTGTGAAATATCGGCTATTGAACTAATCGATTTTAATCTAATTATTGTATGTATATATAGATCGAATGTGACCAAAACTTCACAATTTTTTCCTGCTCTTGACTTGCTATTGGATGCGTTGAAAGATAGGGATGAGGATTGCGTGGTGGTAGGAGATTTTAACATCGATCTGCTATGCTCCTTAAACAGCGACCATAAAAACTTGTATGACATTATGAACACCCGGAACTGCTGTAACATAGTCGACTTCCCCACCCGTGTTGCGGCTGCGACTAGTACGTGTTTGGACCACGTCTACGTGGACTGCGAGCGCGCGCGCACGGGCACTGTATGCGCGACGCCAGTACAGACCGGCCTGAGTGACCACTACGCCGTGGTCGTCGAGCTAGAATGCGAGCTGCATGGTGACACACCGCCTGCGCCGCTAGTCAGAGCGTTCACGCATGCCAACTATTGCAATTTTGTTGCATCGCTGGAAAGCGTGGACTGGCAAGAAATCTGCAAAATATTAGTGGTGACTGTAAATGGCCTAACGAAAATAATTGTTGGTGTGATCAATAGTAAAATTGACATTTGTTTCCCGTTTAAACGTCAGGTTTCAAAGAAAACTAAATCGTGGGTATCGAACGAAATTATCAACATAGAATATTTATTAAATGACATGAAAAATATTCAATTTAAATTCCCTGACAATGAAATTCTATCTTCAAAAATTGACGAATATCAAAATAGGTACGATAGGATTTTAAAATCGGAAAGAAGCCGTTTTTACTGTGACATTATATACAACTCGACTAATATGACTAAAACTATGTGGGATTTAGTAAAAATTGAAACTGGACAGAAACGAGGGAGTAACACGGATTTCATCGAAAGGCTGAGGAAACCCGATGGGTCCGAATTCGCGAGCGAAGTCGCCGCAGTTGATGCGGTGAACCTGCACTTTGTGAGCGCTCCGCTGACGTGCGGCGCGCCCGCCGCCGACGTGCCGGCAGCGGTGCGCGCGCTGGCGGCCTGCCGTGCGCCGGCGGACCGCTCACTGAGGTTCCAGCGGTTCACTCCGGATGAAGTATTTAGAATACTTACATCAGGTGTGGCAAATAAACCAACAAAGGATATTTACGACATATCCATATCCTTGTTGGTTAGAGCCGTCATCCCATTATGTTTTATTCTTTCGGCACTTTTTAATAGATGCATTGTATTCGGTGAATACCCGCAGGTTCTGAAACACGTCAGAGTATCACCACTATACAAGGGCAAAGGGACTAAGGATGACGTCAATAGCTACCGCCCAGTATCTATAATCCCGGCCATCGCGAAGATCCTCGAGCGCGGGCTGAGCACCAGACTGACGGCACATCTGTCCAGCACCGAGTCCTTGTCCGACCGACAATACGCCTATCGATCGGGGCGATCCACGACAGATGTCGCAAGAGAGGTCGTGTGCCGCGTGATGCAGGCCAAAGAACGGAGGATGCAAGTGGCGGTTATTTTCTGCGACTTGTCGAAGGCCTTCGACGTTGCGGATCATGCTGTCCTTGCTGCGAAATTGGCACATTATGGCATCGGTGGTCCGGCTCTCCGACTGCTGCTCAGTTCCATGACCGGCCGCACCCAAATCGTCACGGGAAGAGGAGGAAAAGTGAAATCGAGTCCGATGTCAACCACTATTGGTGTCGCACAAGGGTCCTCGATTTCGAACATACTTTTTTCAATCCTCATGAATGACCTACCCGACTGCATAAAAGAGGCACACATACTCATGTATGCGGATGACGTAGCGGCTATCGTGGAAGCCACAAGTCTAGACGCATTGCACGAAAAGCTGAACTTTGTAGCAGGTAATTTGCAGAAGTGGTTTTATCAGAACGGTCTCATACTGAATGTCTCGAAAACCAACTTCATGCACTTTAACCTGGCTGGACACCACAGTCTACCGGTAGCCGTGAGCTTAGGAGGTGAAGTGGTCAACCAAGTCCACATGACTACTTTCCTTGGTTTCACATTGGACAAGAGTCTAACGTGGGAGGCGCACATAGACAAACTATGCAAGAAGATAGGCAGGTCGTGCTTTGCTCTATGGCGCCTCTCAGCTACCTTGGACAGAGCTATGGTAAGGAGCATTTATTTTGCCAATGTCCATTCCCTCCTTCAGTATGGTGTGGAGCTTTGGGGGCGTGCATCCGATTGGGAGCGGGCCTTCAGACTCCAAAAGAGAGCTATAAGGGCGATTGTGCGAATTCCACGGGGCGAGTCCGCGCGGCCGCATTTCGAGTCCTTGGGGATCTTGACCGTGCCCGCCCTTGTCGTGTACCAGTCCGCGCTGTATGTGCGTGACAACTTAGACGAATATGCAAGGTTTGGGGACGGTCACAGGTACAACACGAGGCACTCGAACCGGCTGAGAGCGCTCCCACGACGACTAGCGAGGACGTCGAAGTTGCTGCACGTTATGGGGACGGCTGTCTATAACCGTATTCCGTCTTCTATCACCAGCGCACAGTCCATATCATCCTTTAAATTTAACCTGAAGAAGTGGTTGATAAGTCTATCTATATATGACATTAATGAATTTATGAATTTAAAATGTACCTAACCATTAATTTTTATGGTATTAAAATTTAATTTAGTGTTGATAATTGAAAGATTATTGATTGTATTGTATTTGATTGTAATTTTATGATATGAATGAGTGTTATGTAATGATATTTAATAAGTCCATTGTGATGTACCTTTACATTTTATGTAACTTATATTTTGTGACCTGTAACATAATTGTTATGAATAAATGAACTATGAACTATGAACTATGACTTGGCGCTTTAAGCTTGGGTACATATACACTCATTTACGATAATTATCAAGATCCCTAGAATCAAAAACGTCGATATTAATTTAATTTAATATATATCAATCAAATATATATCGCTAGCCGTAGTACTTCTGCTAAAAACTTCGCATGTATCACCATCATAAAAAGTACCCTATTATGTTATTGTAGATCAATAATTATATTACATAGATACGAGGTTTCAAAATGATCCTTGTGTTGAATAAATTTATTTAGAATTTGAATTTTTGGAATCTCTTTGCAAATGAGAATTGAATGCAAACGATGACGCAATGCGGTGAAACACAATATAAAACAAGGAATACAATAGGGAAAGGCACCCGGAAGAAATAGAAGACCTTTCGATAACCCCAAAAAGATAGCAAGGCGTGCACCAGATTTACATTGAAATGGTGATACAAAAGCAAGCAACCAATGTAACAAATAATGTATCAGTATGAATAGGTACACACAATGATTTTTTCAGGGATAAAAATAAGCCTGTGTTAGTTAACCAAATTTCACTCAAATCAGTCAAACAAATTTCAAGTATGAACATTTTGACACCTCATGGGCCAGATAAATAGAACAAAAATATTATATGATAAGCGACATATTTTCTAAAGAACATGATGTCTTCATCCATTTTATATTATCAAAGTGGCAGGTGGTAAACAAACATATTCTTGATTCACTCAGTTATCACAAGAATCTAAGTATTTTGGCCTTGTTGCGTAAGGTAGCAGACGTGAAGAAATGTGAGATTTATAACTAAGTACATACGTACGGCAAACACAAAATACGTTGAAGAAATAAGTTGAAACTCAAAGAAAGCAAAGAAATGTTAAAGAAACTTTATATTTTGTACGGACTCCTCGTTGCCGTAATGATGTCGCATAAGGGTCACGTGTTCGTAGCAACCTTAGATGTAACAGTCCTGACATATAGACAACGCACAGCCTAAACCGCTACTCCAAGAGAATTGATATTTGAAGGATAGGTTCCATTCGACGTCTAGATGTGCTGTGTCTAGTGGAGGGTTGAGGTAATGTAAATGTAAGAAAGGTCCGAACATCAAGCACTTCATTTACTTGTACTAATATTCTAACGAGGTAATGTTCTGTAAGTTTGGTTGGATGTGGGAGGTATTCCGAAACTACTTATCATTATCATCTTCCAGCCTTTTTTCCACATTAAGTGGAGTCGAAACAACATGTTTTTTTCTTCCATCTACCGCTATCATCCATAATGTTAGTACTCACACCTTTCTTACTTATATCGTCTTTCGCAGTCCACCAATAGGAAAAAACTCATCCAATTAAAAAAATCTTTCACTGATAGCTGGATTATCCGCGAATGGGAAATCGACGTGTAGTTACTACTCGTAATTAACAAAGGTAAACTTTGTAACAGGATTTCACGTGGATTCCATTGTTCAAATTCCTCTAATTCATCCAATTTCTGGCTTGAATGCGGAGAAATGGGGTAACCTTGCTCGGAATTATCCACCATTGCGAAGGGGATGGGAGGGGAGGGAGGGGGGGGGGGGGCGAACGACGTGGGACGCATAAAATCTCCGTTGCTATGGCAACCAAGGGCGACAACGCTCCTAAAAAGCCATGCTGTGCCTGAAAGTTCTGGAAGTAACAAAGGTTTTTAATGTTAATAACTTCTGTCCATGGCTTCGCACGCGTGATAAAAAACCGAAGTAAGTACCTATTTATGCTATTCCAAATTCGTCCAACCGTTTCAGTGAGAGTGCTTGATCAAACAAACTAATATAAACATCTACACAAAGTCACAAACGAAACTCCTACCTACCAAGACGAAAATGATACTAGCCTTAGTCCAAGTTGCTGTAAATTATTTTTTATTTCTAAGATTAAAGGATTTTTAATTTGTTTTTGCTGTATATTTTGCTATTTAATCCCATATTCAGAACAGATTAATAAAAAAGATAAAATAAAAAGTCACATACTTTGACATAGCATTTTATTTCATTTCGTAAGGATTTGGGAGGTAATTTCAATTTAATCATGTGGGTGCTGTCACATTGCAGTTTATACAAAGTTGTATCTATGTATTAACTTGTTTGATACTAGTGCAAATATAAGTAGTATCGCTGGCGACAACAGTGCAACAATGCACCGTACTGTACATAACCACTATTTGAGATGTACTTTGTTTACTGAGGTAGGCCTACAATCCACATTCAACAAATGGATTGATAAGATACATAGATAACTTAGCCAATAGGTATAGATAATAGCAAGATAGCCAATAAAGTTAAAATCATTATGTCAAAGAAATGATTTGTATGATTATAATATAGAATATAATAAAATCGTAGAGATGCCGTGTCTGTACTTTTAATATTTTCAAATAAAAATTAGTGCTACCTAAAGAAGACACGCTAGATAAACAACCGTTTCCCTAAAAAAATATTTTTGTCTGTGCGTTTGTGCACGCTAATATAAAGAAAGTCCGAATAAAATGAAATTCTAGCAAAGACAACCATAAAGAAAACAGCAGAAAATAGTGGAACCTTTTAATTTTAAAATTCAGCCGCCATAAATTCTGCAAAGCAATAAAATGGTACGAGCTGCAGGGGATTAGAGGAACAGGGGTGATTCAAACTGAGGCCATATAAAAAGGTTTTGCCTGGCCGTGTGCCAGCCTGTATGTTGATATTGAAACAGAGAGTCTCGAAGAAATATCTTTGGAAATCTATGAAACAACATCTTTTAAAACAAATTGTTCGCTCCAGGTGATTAAAAATGTTATAGCCACAAATCCACCGCACTTAATCGTACAAGTTCAAAGAAAACTTTGATCTTTTGTTTGGTTCTCATATGAAAAAACCATTGGACTGTAAGCCGCAAGCTCTCTCGACACAATCCGAGTACCTTTTCTCTTTGAAGACCCTTTTCAACCGAGTGGCAGTATTAGGAACACTCGTATTCAGTTGAGTTAGCTTAACATACTTTATCATCTGATACATAAACATTTCAGATTAAATAATCTCTATGATCTTGTACATTTTTATCTTTTTTATATAAGTAAGGATATAAAATAAAAAGTAACACAATTATTATCGTACTAGCTCCCACGGCTTTGCCCGCGTGGTACCTTGAAAAACAAAAACAAAGTTATCCCACGGAAACCGTACATTTTTCCAGAATAAAAAGTAGCCTATGTGCTATTCCACACTATAATCTATATCTGTGCCAAATTTCATCCAGATCCGTTCAGCCGTTTCAGCATGAAAGAGTAACTAACATACATCCACACATCCATCCATACATTTTTACAAACTATATTTTATGTAATTTGAGATACGATAATGCAGTTTTAGTATGAGATAGCAAACCTATAAGAAAGAGTTAAAAACATGATCCATCTCGAGCCGTACCTGAACACCACATCAGGGGAGCCAATGAATCAGAAAACAAAGGGACTAATGCAATTACACCACGTAAAGGACAAAGCCCTACCGAATCGATATGTCTAGACGCACAATCGGAACTGTAAAGCACACGTTCGCATTAAAAATTAAACCCATCCATAGAGCTAACTTTATCACTCCAGCACGTGCAGCTGTTGGTTTAAAATTGCACAGCCACTTGTAGTTATTGCATTTGCAGCCTTGGACGATCAAATATTTAAGAACATTTTGGTTTGAACGATATCTTGAATTCAAGTTGGTATGCGCATGGCTTGCTGAATTTTTATGAAAACGATTTAACTGGATAAATGTGAAAACTTGTTTTCTCTCCCTAACTAATCATGAGTATAAATCTCGAACTGAAAACGAGATTATTTTGTAGAGGGTGCGTTTAGACTTGAACAATTTTATTTGCATTATAATTTTTCTGGTGGAATGTATTTGAAGGTTAAATTATCTGTGGTGGCTATGGCATGAAACGTATTGAGCGTGAAGGGTGGTAAGGGTCCCATGGTAGGTGTATAGCTACCGATGGGAACGCGGGATTCAAGGTTACTTCCAAGGATAATGAAGACCCCCCGTCTGTATTCCTGTCTGTTGCGAAAATAAATATTGTTAAGAACGAAATTCTATGAAAATTTATTGATGAAATTAATTACTTTGGACAAGGTCTTGTGAACGATGCGAAAGAACAAATCAAATCAAGGTAATTTGTGTCGAATGTTGAAAATTTATATGGTTGTTGATGATCGACTAGAATATTGTTTTATAACCTTTGTTTGAGTGGAAGTGCCGTACTAGATATCTGGTCACGCTTTAGGAATAACTAATCTCATATTTAATCTAAGAATACCTTTTTAATTATTACGAAATATCCAACCAGTGCGTAGGCACAATAACCTAATAACAAAAAAGAATCAATATGTAACAAAATACACATGTCGATACAAAAGTATTAATTTATTCTTGTTTTCAATGTAACTTTAAAACTGAATTCTACTATGCAACCTATTACACGGACCAGCTATCACAGTAACCGTAGAGCTAAGCTTCATTGATGCCGGTCACACAACACAACACACTATCGTAAATGTAGAAGAAGTGGCACTTGGAATTTAACTTACAAAGTGTACTTCAGCTCGTTGGCTTTTCATAGCACCAGGGGCAGACTAGCAGTAGTGTTAGTGTAAGCATGCAATTTCAGTAATTAAGCTGGCCGAAGCTGCAAACTGAGCTTTCAGTCCTGTCGTATTAATAAAACCAGAGAATATAATAATTTTAAATGTTTATACGGGACCAGTGACAGAAGAAAAATAAGGGAGAAAAGAAATTCTAAGATATATGATGGATTTTAATCTGGATAGATATAAAGATAAGAGCAGGCTTGAGAAAAGATGGACTGTGAGATGGTTGGACTGTAAGATGATTAATGTAAGAAAGATGTGACTACTGAGATGAGATGACGAATGAGTGAAGAAAAATAACCTGTTCGGATACCCAACTAGTGGGATTAAGGCTGGAAGACGTGTGTTTTTGTATCATACAAATATACTTGAAAAATAATAATACGGACTGCATTATGTTTACTTAGCAGAACGTGTTGTATGAATAATATACATGCTTCACTTTCTTTTCAAAATTACACATGCAACTAATTCATTTCACTTTTAGTTACATAACCAAAGTGACGAGAAAATAATTATTAGATTACATTAAAAAAATTACGGCAGAAACGATGTTTTAAATAAAAATATCAACTGTATCCAAAAGAAGAAAAGGCATTAAAATCGTTAAGTTCATATATTCTCAGAAAAATTTAAACAAGAAAATTATACTTGGGAGATCATTTTATCCATTATTTTTAGAACAGACAAACAAATAAAAGTGACAAAGAATATACCAAGGTTTCAAATATCTTTTGGAAGACTAATGAAACCTTGTAGCTTAATCAATCTAAAATGCTAAGAGGGTTTGTTTCGGTGTAAAGCAATAAATTAGTCTTGTCTAGAGTTATCTTAGGCATCTGACCAGCTAGTAGCGAGCGACTGAATATACATCAAGTCTTTCAAATCGGTGACTCACCGCACATTTCAAAAGGCATTGTGGTCATTTTGTACGCAGCCCCATCTTCGCTTGCCGTGAACATCTTATTAATACTCTCAATTTATTATTCAGTGCTTTCACTGCTACGCTTAACGACCTCATCAGAGTCATCATCATAAAACTTGACGATATGAGTCTGACCCTCAACGGCAATAATTAACAGGCAAAGTGGTAGTTTCCGATTAATTACCTTCCTGACAGAAGTGGGTTGGTCGATGCTAGAATGTAATTGCCAATCCAACTGCTTTTTCGCAATATTTCCCAGCAACACTGACAAGGACTTTAATGATTCTTGAAGTATATTATGTATACTGTTTAATATATTTACCCTGTTTCATATAATTATTTTACTCTCATTTTTAGAATGTCCAATGAATAATATTATGTTATAATGAATGCCTTTAAACCAGTTATTTTATATAGTCAAGTATCCCTCTCTCTCAACCACTTTAGCGTCTAAAAAGCAGTTTGGGAATAACTAAAAAGTATTCAAAATAGATGCAATATTATGATGAAACTTTTAGAAAAAATATTAAAGCAAGTAAAATCCGGATTTGTAAAAGTTGGAAATGTATGAAAACTCGTCATAATAATATTTCAACTTTTAATAACAAAATTCTTGTAACGTAAGTTAACGCCAATGTTAAAATTTCGACAATAACAAAACCTAGGAGAGAAACATACTTACATTCTGTAGGCGTTAAGGGTCTTCGACATTATACAACTGGTGATCTACCAACAAGCACAATCCATTTCACTGCACTAGCATGACACGTATAACGTCATACCAATCACATCAGTAATTCTTGCATTGATTTGTATATTATAAGAAAATACTAAGCCACTAAGTAATGATATACTGTTCACTGAAAACGTTCAAATTGATGTCAGTCACGATTTGGCTGCGGCCTTGGGAGGACTATACGCTATTGTCAACGATGCTAAAGCTAACATAACTGAAATAGGAACACATCTAAAGCATAGTTTTCTTAATACTGTCGTCAACGCTAAACTGTAGGTACTGTATATATTTTGGTGCAAAGTAAACTTTCTGTTATTTATCTACCCAGGTCATCCACGTGTGTTTTGGCACAGATGCTAACGGAAAATAAAATCTTGCCAATTGTTGCACAATTCCCGAATATTTGAAACGGATATATACAGAACGCGGGAGACAGAACGAGACAGATGCATAAACTGAGTTGATCGAAATAGCCCAACTCCTACGCATCCCGGCTGTTAGTGTGCTTGTGTCGTTGATCTCTTTGGATCATTCGCCAGATCTATTGTTTGTTTTGGTATTGAGAATATAATCAACTGTTAAGTAAATATGAGTTACATGTGTGCTAGAGTGTACTTACAATAATAATTTGACTAAGATATTAAATGTGAGCATGTTGATGGCAGTATGAAATTACGTTTCAAATTTAATATGACATTGGCGCCCGCAGTACTATTTAATTTTAATGTACTCAAGTTTTTTGAAAGAAATTGAAAATAGCACATACACTGCTGCAAAATTAACAATAAATAACATAATATGAACACTAACAACAGCCAATGAACGAGTTATACAGAAAATATATGTTCATTATTTTGTTTGTACCTATTGTGATCCAAAAAGTATATCTCTCCAATCATCTCAATAACTAAAGATTTTAAACATAGCAAACGGATTATGATCAGATAAACATTCACGGATTCTAGTAACTTAGACATTATCACGTCTCGATATCTTTGAGTTCAGTAGAATCTTGTCTAAGTCAACCTGTTTAATACAGTGGCGACTGGTGAGCTCAGAATATGTTAAGACTTCCTAGCTCAAAGTGAGAGCCTTGGTACCCCTGGGAAATAACGAGGTATGCAAAGGAACCATTCATAAAGGAATCTTTCGCGTCTAGAATTCAAATAAGCTAAAATATCTAGTTGTTTGAATTTCTTGGTGATAGATATGGATATGCATTAGACGAAATTAGGACAGCTTTTGAATTTCAAAGTGAAAGTTGTCAACACTTGGTTAACGGGGGTAGTTAGAGGCACAGTATTTAGTAAGTATTCCGTACGTGACATGTTGCAAGCTGATCTAAGCTATCACATAATGATAATGAAATGTTAATAATGTCATGGTTCCGTTGTTATTCGTTTCCTTATTTATATTATCAACTTGAGATAATCAACAGACATTGTTTAACCACAATATATAAACACCTATACGATAATACCAAGTAGATATTTATCTAGCATACAATCTGTTTTTATATACCTACCATATTCTTAGAGTCTTTACCTACGAGTTCACTAGAGGCACGAGATAATTTAATAGTCCCAAAGGAGGCGACCCATTTCATAAAATAGTGTTATCCACATGATTACAAGACTACAAACACATACGACGATAATCATTGAACATTTAGTAAAACGTTGACCCGTTTTTATTTGTTCATAAAATCTTAATAATCTGTGTCAACTATGGAAGATAATTTGGCAGTTGGCTTTGGCTGTATTTGAGATGTCTCGTTAAATTGATGGTGATTTTGAGACGTGTGTACTCTATGTACACTCATAATAAGTGTACCTACTTATTTTAAGGGTATTAAAAATATTATTTTTATATGTTAAAATGACGACTGATGATTTAACCCACTTTAATCTAAACTCTAAACCATAGGTTCTAGAGAACTCATGTGGTAAATATCCTCAAAGATTTCAGTAGCAAAATATCCGAGATATTTATCAAATCTGGTGATTACAGTTGTGATTTGTTAGTTTGTTTTAATGAGAATGTGCATAATTTTGATTGGCACGCTCTTATAAAATAGACTACTTAAAGATAAATATTTGCCAAATACGAATAAACAAAAGTGCCAAGGGTTTCTTTTGTTGTATTTGTAAAGCAGTAACAGAACCCTAAAATAATTGGACTAATAAATAGTATTGCTATAGGCAAAAAGGGTATTGGTACGTATAAGGTCAAGTAGATCTGGATAAAGGATCAAAGAAACCGTAATTATCACCAGGAGACGATAAATGAAATTACAATCTTAAACATTTAACAGCTTATATCAGGATTAGTTATCTCACCGGCAATATGAAGTAAATTATATACAAAGCTAAGATATAAAGATATTGATGGTAAATTGTTTATCAGAAGTGAAAGTTATGGAAACTAAGCTTGATTTATTTGATCTGTCTGTACCCCTAGTATGAGTTTATGAAAATCAACGAAAACTTTTTTCGAATAGTATCCTTACCTTTACCTCCATTGGAAATGTTAAGGAACTAAAATAAGGTAAATCTATGAGGTAATCAAGAAGTAGTCTTAATTTACGGCGCAAGTGAAACAAAATTATCCAAGCTATTTGCAATAGTAGGTAGTGTTATAAAATTGGATAGTTCAGATTATATCAATAACTTGACAAAATACAAAAAATAGTTACAATATTTTGAGTTAAAAACATAACGCGTGGGCACGTAATCGATAAAATATACAAGACCTCATTTTACAACACGCGATTACGATTACGTTAAATTTTTATATACAGCTAGCCGCATACGACCGATAAGCAAAAATAAATATTCTGCACTTCATAAATTCTATCCACGAAGGCGCAAAAAGATTTATAATTGGCTCCGAAACATAAAAACACTAACAGTTCGCAATATAGACGGGCACTGGACGGGTCTATTATAGAACGCGTAAATGTTTTCAAATATTAAATTTGCCGGTTCGCGGTTGTAGCCAGCAATACGTCCGACTGCTACCGAATGCCGATGCGTACTAAAGCGAATCGACTCGCGGGTTCGCCACCGGTTGCCTAGTGTGGCGCACGCAGCGCTACGTTTAGAATTATCGAGTCGATGGTAAAAAAAATAAACCGATCTGGAGATTGACACTATCACTGATGAGGATAATATTCTATCCAATCTATTGCTACAACTCAATTTATATAGTATCTTATCTGACACTTTAAAAAGTAATAATCTTCACAGGTTGATTGAGATTTACTTTCTCATTTTGCTGCTGCGTTATTATTAGGCCCACGATTTTATTAACTCTGTAGATTCTAACGCTTGGAATGTACTACATAATACTATTGAGATCATATCAGAAACGCTATGAGATATTGCCAATTTGGTTAAGTTCAATTTCTATGAAAACGAAGCAGAAATGTAAAACATCGTAATAGTATGGTTGTTTCACAGCCTTAGTTCGCCAATCGCGTTAACCAGTAACCACCCCAACCCCTCACACACACAAGTAGCTTGTGCAACACGTTCGGACGCACACCTACAAGCGCAATGCAGGGGTGGCCATGAATCACGATGAGTCTATGATACCATAAGTTTAGGGGCCGCTTAAAATCGATACTTTATCTCGATTATTCAAATTATATGACTCTTGTAGATGAAACAAGGTTTTTAAATTTTATTTTAGCAGGATCATTAACGTTATACGTGAAATGAAATTCGCGGAAAGAACAACATACAAATTGTTAAGTTACTGAGTACAGTAAGTACTGATGTAATCCATAACGATATGACAAATGCTGATTCAATTTAGGTCATTGTGTTTATTTGAAGAAACTATAAAACCGTTAAAGCATTGAATGAAACGGACAACATTATACAAGTAACCGGACATCCAGTATTGCGAGAAAAAGACGATAACGCTGAACTATCTACGCAATATTACTCAAACGATGGTAATATAGCTAATTTCCTGATAGATAACAAAATCCCATTAGAAGGAGCTGCGTCGAAAGATAAGGATGCTGATGTTGAGGTAGTACAATAAGTAAAAACCGAGTGAAAACGTTATATAATCTGAGAGCAAGGTCAAAATGAATCGATAAGACAAAGATGGCAGACGCCAAAACGTCTGGCAAAGTAAACATAATGCAATTTAAACTTCGGAATTCGCTGAAAGCTGTAACAGCTTGTTTATGGGATGACCTAGATTTTAATTATATTTCTTGGTATTCTTCGTAATAGAATAAGCGTTGGAAAACTAGAGGGAAACTGTTTTCTTTGGTTAATTCAAGATTTTTTAGTTGCTGTAAACTTTTCCGAGCTTCTTAGTGGTTCCAGAGACTACGAACAGGCAGTTCCAGGTTGCATGCGCTTTTCTACTTCCATTTCTTGAAGGAGAATACAGATGAAGTTTATCCTTGCTCCATCCACTTCATTTAAAATTCAGAATGGGTTTCTCCAGAATGAGGTTAAAGTTTTATCTAGTTTTAGCTCACGATCTTTATATGTGCGGGCATAATTCGTTTCAGAATTATATTTTGCTAGACAAATAAGTTCATAAAGTGTTAGAAAAGTAGTCAATTATTATAACACACTTCTAACAACTATTAATTTTAACTTTGGCAAAGATATGACCAAAACTATTCTTCAAGGCCTTAGGTCATCAAGATACAAAGTGACCTCGTAAAAAACTTCAAAAGTAAGAAGAATGATAAGTGATAACGTTGACTCAGATAAAATTATACAATTCTCTACATAAAATAATGCTGATAAGAATGTCTATCATAATGTCTACAGGTATTTTTATGCAGGTAACAATGTTTAGGTGTTTTTTCTTATAGGTTTAGAGAGTATCAAGATTTACTTTACTTTCTGACTGTGTACATTTCGCTATTACATTACGTAAGGTAATTTATTGGCGCATGCGAGTGAATATAACGCAATTCTGACTTTATAATATAATTGCGGATATATGGCAATGTCTATAGATCTACTAAAGTCCCAATCACAATCATTGAACTTTTTCTATTGATCCCGAACAGCAGTGATGTAAGGAACTTACGTAAGACTGGGGAATTCGAATGAAACTTTGTGACTGACACCTGAAAAACTGAAAACTTTGTAACACAAATTGAAATCCATGTAAATGGAACAGATGTAGAAGTACTTGTAAGTACGGGAGTGAAGTAGAATAATGTGAGTTAATGAGGATATAAATTACAGTATGAACATGATACAGTTATCAAGAACTTATATAAATAGCCGTGGGCTGTCACTGGAACGTGCAAGGAAACCTAACCAACACTTATTGGACCAATGCACTAAGTGAACTGGTATCGGTTCTAGCCATTCAGGTAATCTATGGTAAACTGCCACTGACAGTATTTAATGAGCTTAAATAAACCATTGGCGACAGCAAAGATAGTATAATACCAACTAAAACTATTGACCAGCAATATAACCAGAGTTTTACTTAAAATAAACTCGATCACAAGGATGGATAAGCTTCCAGTAATTCAAATTGTGTCAGGGAGGTTGTCGGGGAGACGACCTTCGTTTGTAGTCTTTAAAAAAACTTCATAAATAAATATCTTAGGAATACTTTTGAAATGCATGTTACAGTATTCACAAGTCAGTTATTACTTTTCAACGCAAGAATTCAGAAGTAAATTGGTTTTGCTAACGTTCTACAGCGCAACTAAAAAGTTCCTACATATTTCTCAAATGCACGTTCCGTGAGAGCGATCGAGTGACTCACGCAGCCTGAAGCGGTCATGGTCATTGTCTCTTTGGATTCTGATTAATTTATTTACACAAACAGATATGCGGCAGACAGATCGACGCGCAGTGCAATTCAGAAATCAATTATCGGAAACGTGGCTCTATTTGAAATTGAAATTCAATGCTGGTTAAGATGTTTTTGAATTTAGAGTCTATGAATTTATGTTGTCTATTTGAGAAAGTAATTTAGAACGCTTTTTGTCAAATAATAGGAAACAAAACATAAGTACTGACTGCGTAAAAAGAATAAACCGAACATGATTCATGATTCAAAATACATACCTACACAAGATTTTATGCATCATAAATAAGTAATACTATACGAGTATATAGTAAATAATGTCAGATAGGTAATTATGCTAGAAACTGAAAGTGAACATCAACGTTATTAAATAAAGTGGAAGAAAGCAAATGAAATGAACTATCACGTAGTTCGTCGAATCTAATCGAAAGATAAATCAAATTACAAAAGAAACAACAAGAAATACGATACGTCTTTTGAAGAATTATATTTTGACGAATATAATAATTATCTTTAATATAGGTCATTTTGATAATAACGATGGAAATATTACTGTTGAACTTTAGGGTAATCTTATGAATGAAAGAATATGAATTAGAAACGCTTTCGAACTGGATGATTTATGATTACTTTTACGTGAACTTAGATAAAAGATAAGTAGGTTTAATGGGAACGATATTTTCTCAATTTACTTTCTAATACAGTTTATAATATAAATTTGATAGAAATTAATTGATAAGAATTAATATGAATGTACCTACTACAGCTATAATAAACACGAAATTATTCTAAACAAGTTTTTAGGTAAGTTTCTGAAGTTAATAATAGGTAGGTAATACAAATATTGATGGGCAACAAAGTTGGCAACAATCAATAAGTGAGCTGAAAAAAATAGTCTTATAGGATGTTAACCTACTAAATACGACATGCTAACTAAACCTTTTTCAATGATCGCATTGTTCTAGCTAGACTCTAGATGAAAGTCTAGTAACGAAGCGATAGCAAAACTAGATGTTTAAACAATTAACGAAATAGCAAAAATTAGCACTCTGAATGAATGAAATAATTGAATTAGAAGCCTGACGGTGAAACTTTAGCTGGGAAGGCAACCTTTCTATTTCAAGAAACAATTACTCTACTTTCCCTTTTAATATCATCTTTAAACATTCTTTGTTCCCCTACTGTTATCTGAATCGAATCTCAAATTTGTATTAGATTAAGTGTGTCCTATGATAGATATATTGCTATTACAATTTCTCTTCACGATTTATTGTTCAGATGTAAAGATAATGAAATGAAGTGGGCATAATGTGGACTCCTGCGTAACCCTTACAAAAATATAATTTGTGTAAGTACAATAAAGAAGAAAGAACCCTTAAGATTCTGGTAGGTAAATGGAAATGAAAAAGGGTGTTGTGACAAAGGTAAGCAATAAGAAAAAGGTTTTTAGGTAAAATAGGAGCAAAACACGTTCGCATTATCCCGGGAGGCCTTTATAGAGATACTTACGAATTCATGGAACATTACAGAGTCTAGACAAAACAAAACGAACTAAAGAGACTATGGCGCTGCATTTAATACATTCTGCCAAGGACACGGCTTTAAATAGCAAGCAGATAATGTCATGTCGGACAAAAACGCACGGCATGTAAACTAACAGACTAGTTAGTTGCAATCCAAAAAGGATAAAACTGTAGCATTCCATATCGTACAAAATGTGCAAATCCATACAGATATAAAATAAGGCTAAAACAATGGACCAGAGTTGAGGACATATAAATAAAAAATGAGTTGTTCCATACCCGATCCCAACGGTCGTCAATAGCCCGACCGACCGGTCCGACTCTATTTACTAGCAGCCAACCATGTTTAAGTAATTAAGTAGCTATATATAGTGTTTTACTTGGTGGTTAATATAAAAATGGGAAATGTATAGCTCAAACCTCACCTTATTTTAGTTCCTTAACATTTCCGATGGAGGTAAATGTATGAAAGGTACTATTCGAAAAAAGTTTTCGTAAACTATCAAAAACTCATACTAGAGGTACTGTAAGTTATTAATTAAACTAACAGCTTGTTGGCCTTTAAATCGCCTGTTACAGCTGTTTGAGCAGACAAAGGATTATCTTCCGTAAAATGAAATGATTAAAATAGATAACGGTACATTACCTACATTAACATTTTTACTAATTTTGATGTTCAGCTAATGCTTTGTTAACAAAGGTTGGTAAAATTGGACCTTAATAATACATTACCTAAAATATCTTTTAAAAAACGGAAGCAAAAATTTCTGTGGTAGTACCTAAATCCCTACCATAAATAAAAATAAATAAATATGATCACGACTGTAATCCCCAGGCTCGGTAGATATCTCCTCAGATCTTTAGTTACTTAGATCTTTGAGGATTTTAATTCGAAGGTATGTGTCATAGGTTAGTACTCTTATAAGTAGCGATGGGCTTGCAACCTGTCACGTACGGAATACTAACTACTGTGCAAAATGTGGGCATGTACCAAATGTCATGTTTGGACTTGCCTCTGACTACCCCTATCATACTAACTCTGCTCGTACTACCTACCTACTACTCTTTTACCAACTAGTCGCGGAGAGTTTCAGGGTCAATGATCTGCAGACTGCAAGTGTCAACAGGTTCGTTTATAGTCTGTGGCACAGGGAATTCCTGATTTTAGTCACGCACGAACCAACCTAACGCACCATACAGGTGCAGAAAGAATAAAAAATAAAATAAAAAAAAAAGGCATTGTAATAATCACTATCATTATCACTACATATTTTATTACGGTCTTGTGTTATCAAGCTAAAATGACTTAAGTATGCGAATTTGTAGAATGGGCAAGGAACTCTCATTGGCTCTGTGTGGTGGACCTAACTACTCTCTTGAGAGAATAGGGTAGAATCGCAATAAAACCAGCAATATAGGTACTTATGAAAACTTTCGCATTTATAGTTTATCAGTAATGTGGTTCCCATAATACAAGCTCCGCTTAGTTTGGGGCTACATGATGCTGTGTGATAGTGTCCAGCATTATTTATTTATTATTATTATTATTATTTATCCAATGCTCAGTTAGACTGGGAAATACAAAAGTAAAACAAGGAAGTGATATTGAAATGGCTCTCAAGATCAACTGGTGTAAAGGTGACAGCCTTTATTAAGCAAGGTTCATGGACAGACCACACAAATTGAGGTCCGTTATTTGGTCAGTAGAAAAAAACCAAAATAAAAAATAAAATTGGTCAATAGAATTTGGAAGTATCACCTATTCTAATTGATACAAGGTTAATGTATTCAGTAAGCTTGGTTTTATGTGATATCTGCTATCAAATTAAATAAAAAAGTGCTTAATTTTTACACATTAAGTAAATGAACCTAATTAATATGATTATTTGTTAAATTTCAGAATTCAAAATGAAAATAAACGAAGGTACATATTATGTTTAATTGATTAAATTTAAGTGTTCTTTGTGGAAATCCATATAAAAAAATATTAAACTCAAATAAGGTTAATATATTTTTTATATTAAAAATTAAAAACTATGACCAATCAACTATCCTGTTTATGTCCGTAAATATCCCTAAATAAATACCATGCCATCTATCTATACATACCAATAATTAAAACAGTAGAAACTGGTGTCTATGCATTGAAGAAAAGTAACAAATAAAGAATTCTTGTCTATCTCTCTGTCTATTGTTTGTTCTTCATATGGATGATGTTGCTGGCTGTAACCAGTAAAAAATAAAATTCGATTTTCTGCTACAAATATCTACAATAAACAGTATACAGAAAACAATGAGTTGCATGATTCACAATGTACAGTACAGTACGTCTACCATGAGTTGTCACATTTAGATTGGCTGACGTTACTACAGTAGTAATAGTACGTTACTATGACATCTGTCAAAATTGTTACTCATGCTACCAAATTCTATGCAAATTAATGAGCGCAAACTACAGTCGCTGTAGTACGCTGTGACGTAGGATAGTTAGCTACGTGAGGTTTTAGTACCCAACTATCCGTTAGAGGCGCTGTACAAGTTTTCATACATTTTTTTAACTACAGTCGCTAGCGAGTGTAGATTGTGAAAACTCATGGTAGACCCTCAGATGCATGTTTTGTTGCTAAGCAAAGAAACATTGGCTTAGGTCCAAATGTTGTGTTGTGTATTCTAGTGTTTTTGTTGTGGTATACTGACAGGTTTATTTGTTATGATAATGTTTTGTGAAATGATGTTGTTTTTTATCATAAGGCCGCGTATTCCGACAGAGGCCGCGCTTTTATGATTTTTAAAATCACCTGAGATATGGAATATAGTTAAAAGATTGACTCAGGCGTGACTTTGCGGAAATCCATTACAAATACTGAAAAGGACGGAAATGTCTAGTACTTTCCCGCTGAAACAATTATCTAATGAGGCTATTATCAATAATCCCAACACAATACCTCAAATAGAAACTAGACACGTGTTTCGCTTCTCCACGAAGCATCCTCAGGACCGTTGACTCGCTCCGCACTGGTGTTGCTCCACCGAGCGCCGAGAGGAATGTCAAAAAGTTTCTACTTGAGGTATTGTGTTGGGATTATTGATAATAGCCTCATTAGATAATTGTTTCAGCGGGAAAGTACTAGACATTTCCGTCCTTTTCAGTATATGGCATATAGTGTTTAGAGTTCTGAAAAAAAAGTATAAGTATATTACTTAAGGATCGAATCTAGTCAAAATCGCAGTCAGTTACAAGATCTAATTCTTTACTTGCTAAAAAAGAGTCCCAAAGTTACATACATACCATACATACATCCCAAAGTTACCCCTTTTTGTATTTGTTTATTTCAATATTATGACTGAAAAACTAAAATTTTACATATTTTTTTTGTACTAAACTAAAGAATAGAACTATTTCTAGAGGAATTCGCAGTGTTTGGCTTGAATAACATTATTTTCATAATCACTATGTTTAAATAACTACAAAATATATAAGCGCCGCGGCTTGGCGGCCCGGGACAGCGCCTAATGTCTACTGCTGCTGGAATACCAGGGGCCTTACCACGAATTCATAATACATTACCGAATTAGTATTACATTGTTATTTCGTACCATGAACTATGCAGATTGTATGGAAATAGTGACGTTTCTATAATGGAATCGTTACGGAATCGTTCTGGAAGACTTCGTGGTAAGGCCCCAGGCCTTAACTTATTAAATAGAATGTAAGTAACTTCAAGTACCTCAAAACAAAATAGGGCCCACTTGAAATATTTCAATATTTTGCCACACACTTTTTTTTGTGAGTTGTTGGCAAACTGAAAAAAAGGTAGTACCTACTGTAATTTTTTTTAATGATCCTTAATGTGTTAATATTCTTATAAGCAGCGATGGGCTTGCAAACTTTCACGTACGGAATACTAACTACTGTACAAAATGTGGGCATGTACCAAATGTCACGTTCGGACGTGCCTCTGACTACCCTCTTTAGATATACTCAAAGATAAGTCAGCAGAGGTCAGTTATTGTGATCATGTTTTTTTTTATATTTGACTAGCTATTGCCCGCGACTTCGTCCGCGTGAATCAGATTTGCATGGGGATATCAAGGGAAAATGTTTTTTCTTTTATATTTTTCGTCAATTTCCCTATGTTTTTAATAGTTATTCTGCTATTCGGGACGGAGACAAATACAACAAATCAAAAACCATTAAAATCGGTCGAGCCGTTCTAGAGTTATAAGTGTTTGAACAAACCCGACTTTGTTTTATATATTAAGATTAGAACTTTGCCACCTTTACTACGTCATCTGTTGCATTGGTACACCAACAACCCTTATGCCTTATAGCAAATGATATACTATATGTATGTATGACATCATAATTTATGTATGACACCATGCTGTGTCATAGCAAACAATCATAGATTGCAAGTCACATCTTGTTTTTGCATTGGGATTGTGACATTGGGAGGCTGAATGCGGAACTGGAGTTAGTTGTTATTTAGCAGGCTTATTAGGTATATAAATTACAAAGTTTAATACTTATTTGAACATTGTTTTTCTTAACTTCTTTTCAAATTAAAACATTGTTTACAGGGTAATTGAGTGTGAAAGAATGTAAATATTTTATTTGACACACGCAAATAGTCAATAGTAAATTTATATAGAACTGGAATGAGATTAACTATTATAGGTAGATACTATTAGGTATTATAGTCAATAGTCAATAATCTTTATTCAGTTATATCACAAGATCATTTTTTTGATTTCATCATCATTATTATTATATCAGCCGTTAGTGTCCCACTGCTGGGCAAAGGCCTCCCCGCAATCTTTCCAGACCTCACGATCTTGATTAATCTTAATAATGACATACTATTAGGTATAGGTAGGTACATAAATTAGAAAAATCCTTCACACAACAGACTAGGTATGTTATTATTTTTATCTGTTGTGTGTATATTGTATGCTTATGAGATAGGTAGCTAAGTAACTACCTATCCCATTTACAATATACTTGATTGAATATTTGTTTGAATACTTCTAAAATTAAGTTTCTCAAGTCGCACGATAGTGGTAATTTAGTTTTTAAGTACTACATTAATGTGACCTTGTAGATCAAACTTAGATTACAAAGACAAAGATAACTTAGTTTGGTAAAGAATCAATACTAAGTACAGTAGGTATCTACTAATCAGTATCTTAGCAAAATATTAGGTAGTAAAAATACTATGTTTTTGGGCTGAAGTATAATCATGACAACCTCAAAGTTATATAGGTGATATAATTAAAAAAATAGACCTCGATAACTTGCGATTAGTCATCAAATATGAATGGAAGGTAGGTTTCTGGTGTGTGCGTAAAGATATATTTAAAGAAACTGGTCTAAAACTTTAAACCTTCGTTTAACTGCACGTTACTATGTGAATTTCTGAATAGATTACACAAGTAGATGTTTTCAATTGAGTACAATGACGCGTAGAAAATGAAAAAAACATTACAGAATTAGTTTACCAAGCGGAAAATGGCGATACGATTTCACGGTTACATTGAGTTTTTTATCGAAGCAAATAGAATAAATTTGTTTACATCGGCATGGGGAATAAAGCTTTAACTTCTCTATATTAAAATAAACACTAATATCTTGTAGAAAGCCTAAAATTATCTTACCTTTCTAAATGTATTGACAGGAACACAGCACCAGAGAAAATCACTTTATCAATTTTCAATTTAGCCAACCAAACAAAACTAACTTGATTTGATGATTGGTCTGTCAATTTGACACAAGAGACTAGAGATGTGAACATAATGTTTGCAACGTGTTTTTTATTTCTGGTGTTTTCGGTCACAATAAAATTCAGTCTATATAATATGTAAGTACATAGTCTTAATAATATTATCCAGTGCGTAACACGTGTCAATGGTCACTCAAATTGTCAAGTTATTGCACCATATTTATGAATGACAGATGCCATAAACAAAGAAGAATTTTGTTTATGAATAGACACTTGCAATGTCAATGTCAACTCACGATTTTGACAGTAAAAACTGACAAAAAAAAAAACAATAATTTGTTTGGTTTTTGGAGGAGGTTGTGAAATTTTCGCCCAGGTTTTTATAACTTTTATCTGTAGAAAAACATGGAATTTAACCGCTTTGTGGGAGTGCATCATCTATCTAATATGATTGTGTCGTTTTAAGTGTATACCGTGAGACCCTGTGCTGCATGAACTCCAAAAAAATCCAATGATTATTCCTATAGTATGCCAGTCATAGAATAATAAAATTCTATGATTCAGTAGCCGCTGACGAATAATGCTTAGTCTGACTTTGAGTATTGGTGTGTATATTCTGGGGGTCGTATGGGGTACAACTTTCCTGCTATGTTGGATAACTATACGCACCAATCATAGCATTGGCAAAATTGCTATTTTAATATCCAGCATTATTACACTGCTAGTCCTGACCTTGCCAAATATTGAAATTCAGTTGGTTGCCAGCCACTTTTTGTACGATAAGTACTTGGTGGTTCGTTACTGTACAATCTCATTGCTTTTGTTAAGTACAATCATCGGTAGTGTCTGTGGGTACTACCATCACTGCGTTGAACCGATAGACATTCGCAAAGTTCGAAGTTTTGGTAGTTAAAAATACCAGTTGATGTATTTAGGTGAGTTCAGATGCTGGAATTTGTAAATATGTCTGTAACCTGTTTGTTGACATTTGTGATTTCAATGTGTAAAAATAGAAGCATGAAATATTTAGCTCGGAACCCTCATAATAAAAATAATAAGGATTTATAATCTATTGACTAACAATAAAATTGCAGTCTCCATTGAACCATAAGGGTGAAGAAGGGCAAGTCCAAACAAAGACCTAACTGGTTCCCATAATACAAGTGTTGCTAAGTTTGGGCCTGGATTGTGTGAATCATCATCTTCCTGCCCTTAT
Source organism: Cosmorhoe ocellata (assembly GCA_963675405.1). Classification (NCBI taxonomy): domain Eukaryota; kingdom Metazoa; phylum Arthropoda; class Insecta; order Lepidoptera; family Geometridae; genus Cosmorhoe; species Cosmorhoe ocellata. Next base: position 9,389,740 of record OY776258.1, on the reverse strand, counting down.
CCCAATATTTGTGAATATCCACCAATATTTATTAGTACTGATAATTTCATTCAATTGGACATAATGAATGCCTCATTTTGCATGCTATTATCTTATCAATACTATCTGTCTATATTTGCCAAGAGTAGTGTATTATCTGACTGAGTACAAACTCACCATAATTTCTACTTAATTTTAAACATTTCCTCTCACATTTCTTAAGCTTTTTATAGTTATGCCCTTGAAAAGAACACATTAAAAATTTCAGCCTCTACAAACACTGTTTATTATTAAAATTGTGAGTGAGCGGCCCACTAATACTCGGCTAGCACACATCTGCACTCATCTCTCTCCGCTACACTTCTCCTCTCTGCTTTGTGGTAACCGGACCTTAGAGATGTCCCATTTCATTATTGTAAAGATTGTTTTTTGTTTCAACAAAGTAAAGTTTCTTCAGTTGTTTGATAGGTATGACATGTGTTTGACATAGAGAACAAACATTAACTTTCGCATATAAAATATAATAAGTTGTGATATGTGTTATGTAAGACCAAGTGAGGTAGGTGAGGCTTAAACTAGATTATTTCATTTATTAATGCTTGCTTTGGTTTTGTTATCTATGAGGGGGTGATAGACACGCGAGTAAGTTCACGTACTTATGGCTCGACGACCTTTTTCGCTTGTGTGTCACCGTAAGTATGCGTACTTTAAAACCGCCGAGTAAGTTCGTCGGCGATCCAACCGGTTTGAAATCTTGCTCGTAGCTCGTCTTGGCTCGTACGTGTGGCACCACTGCGAGCCGCCGGCACTGCACCGTTTTGTTTCGCCAGTTTCGTGGACACGCAACGCTTGTAGTGTTTTTATTTAGGTAATTTTTGTTAATTTTGATTCAGGAAATTCTCAAAATGAGTTATTTTTTAGTTTTTATAATGTAATACGATATAATTGCTAGATAACACAAAGCTTCTGCTGTCGTCGACATCGCAATACAGAGTGAGTAAGCTTCACGTGTGTCACTGACGTCGAGCCGAGTAAGTTCGCGATCTTAAAAACCGCGTACTTTAAGTTGGTACGTCTATCACCCACTTAATAAATAACTAAGCTGCAGAAATCATCTTTTAATAATAAAACAAACTAAAATATGCAACAACTATTTATTTTTTATTTATCTATTCATAGGCTCTCATTTCTTGTGCCACATATGTTTTAATTGTTCAAATTGTGTTAGTCTCTGGAATCAGTGTTGTGACGAAATAGCTTCAGTGGCTCCGGTCACTGCTTTATTTGTTTAAGTATGCTAAATGTTCTTTACAGTATAAAATATATGTTGAATAAACCATGCATGAGAATAATGGGTAACACCTATGTTATAGTGTAGGTTATATAATATAATATAATGGGTAACACACTATGTTTTAACGTGGAGTATATCAACAAGTTAATTGGATGGAAGTGGGTGGTCAATAATCCCTTTTCATTCTCTATTGAGTTTATTTTATTATTTCAACTTATAATTGGTTATTTTTCAGTTAAAATGTCGAATGCTATCTGCCAGAGCCTACGATCTCCGATTAGGAACTTGGCTCGGCTGCACAGAGCCAAGGCCATATCCACATCTATAGTACACAATGAAACGATTCTAGTCAAGAATAATGAGGAATTTGTCAATAAAGTAAGTACCTAAAGTTACCATTAAATACCAAACCACTATCTCTTGCATATCTAGGTACTTTAAATCCAAGTACCCAGGGCTTGGAAACCCGAAAAATTTTCAAACCGGTATCGCTCTAAATACCTAAAACCTTTTCATTTCGATTACGTTCTACCGTAACCTCTATTCAAACGGTTCGTCAAGAACGATAAATTCAAAAGGGTTTCGCTCAATTAACCGGTTAGAACTAAATAATTTCGTTCGTTTCCACTTTAGTTCGAAATTCGAAATGCGTTCGTTGCGTGTGCGGTCGGGTCGAGCAAGGATTTAGTCCTTGCTTGCTTATTCTACACGACCTCTGTGGCGCAGCGGGCGAGATTCCGCCTGCGACGCATGAGGTTGCGGGTTCGATTCCCGCCGCGTAAAAAATTCGTGTACGATCTGCAGAAATTTGTTCCGTTGGTCTGGGTGTTTTCTATGTATAGTAATAAAAAAAATATCTATCTATGTAGGTATATAATGTATTAAATTATCTGGTAGGTAGGTACCCATAAATAAGCTTTGAGTAGCTTACTTTGGGGCTAGATGATGCTGTGTGGATTGTCCAGCATTATTTATTATTATTATTCGAGGATTTAGGTAGTATAGTATTATAGTACATTTATATGTATATAGTTATATAGTTTATTATGGTATTATAGTATTTTAGGTAGGTACGTAATCAAATTAACTGTATACACAGTTTACTCTTCTTTTTCCCATATTGGTGCAGCTACAAGTAGGTACAATACCTAGTCGAAACCACTCCAATCCAATAGGGATTGAAAAACGCGTCACTACTTGTCCAACCACAAACTCGACTGACTATCGAATAGACCAGAGTCGATAATTTTTGAAACGAAAAAAAATAATAGTAGGATGAAACCCTTTGGAAAAAGCGGAGAGTATTATGAAAATGAAAGGAAAAATAGTTTACGGGCGATTTGAGGTTGGTAAGGGGAAGGGGATGAGTTTTTACGGGTAAAAAACGGCTTATCTCGATTTCTGGCAAAACTGAAAAAAGTTAAATGGCAAAGTTGTAGGTAATAAAAAGATCTAAAACTTATATATACCTACACACTTTTTCACATAACCTCAAATTTAATGTGGAAAATTAAAAACACCAAGTTTTTGGTTTTTTATCTTTATCTTTTACAGAAATTGTTTTTTTTTCTCGAAATTTGGTGGAAACTTACCTTTATATGTCCCAAACACACTGTCATCAATTTTATTTGAAATATTTATTTTTTCACCATATTTTGAATTAATATCGATAAAACTCTAATTTTCAATCGAAAATTCACCCGTCAAAATAGATTTTTTTTAGACAGTTGGTGTGCTTCCTGCTCGTTGAAATCTCTACTTTCCGATGGTGTAAAAAAAATATATACCTAATGCTATTATAGGAAATCTTCTCGGAAAATGCAGCTTTTGTTCATCGAATTTGTCAATAGCAATATTTTGTAGTTCAAGACAAAAAAAAGCAAAGGAATGAAAATAAATAAATAAAGATGCTGTTGGATTTAATTTACAATCTCATTGCTTTCTCTGCGGTAGGTTTTTCGGTAATATTTCTAAAGAAAAAAATTCATCTGTTCCAAGCAACGGTACCTACAAGATGGCATTTTCTGAGAAGATTTACTACAGTACCTAATACACAGGGTGTCCCAAAAAGTGTCAAGCGAAATTCCAACGATAGAACAGCCTTTGGGATACCCGAATCACCCCCATGTATGTTCCGCGATTTTTTTTAGATTTCGAGTTATGAATTTTTTTCCGAATTTTTAAAAATTTACGACTTGAACAACTTAAAACATTCTTTAAAAAAAAGTAGAAAACTTTCTTGAGATTTTTTTTTTGCTACTGATTTATTATGAGTTGTTCTTTTATGTATAAAATAATCAGCTACGTGACTTTGATGAAAACTATGAAAATGTTGGTGTAATGTAAAGTAAAATAATTACATTCGGTGAATTATGACTTAAATTTTCAACTTTAAATTAAAAATCTTAACATGTGATTCCATTGTTTTAAAATAAGTGTTAAGAATTCTCCAGACTCTTAGCTTTCATAAACAATATTAAAAGTAGTACTCAATGGCCTACATTGGCTAAAACCGGCCTTCAAAGACGGCAAGGTGAAAACACTTAAATCTCAAGAAAGTTTTCTACTTTTTTTAAAAGAATGTTTGTTCAAGTAAATTTTCAGAAATTCCGACAAAATTCATAACTCTAAAACTATAAAAAATCGCGGAACATACATGGGGGTGATTCGGGTATCCGTTCTATTGCTGGACTTTCGCTTGACACTACTTTTTGGGACACCCTGTATATTTTTTACACCATCGGAAAGTAGAGATTTCAACGAACAGGAAGCACAACTTTTTGAAAAAAGTTGATATTTTGACGGGTGAATTTTTGATTGAAAATCAGGGAGTTTTTTCAATGTTAATTCAAAATAAGATGAAAAAATAAATATTTCAAATCAAATAAATTACAGCGTCGAATACGCTGTATTAACATAAAAAAGTAAATTTCCACCCAATTTCGTAAAAAAAAAAATTTGTAAAAGATAAAGATAAAAAACCAAAAACTTGTTTTTTTGAACTTTTCGCATAAAATTTGAGGTTATATGAAAAAAATGTGTAAGTATACAAAAGTTTAAGATCTTTTTACTACCTACAACTTCGCCATTTGACTTTTTTCCATAGGACTTTTAGTTTTGCCAGAAATCGAGATAAACCGTTTTTTACCCTAAAAAACGGTTCCGATCCCTTTCCGACCTCAGATCGCCCGTAACATATTTTTCCTTTCATTTTTATAATATTCTCCTCCTTTTCCAATGGGTTTCATCGTACTATTTTTTTTTCCCTTTTTAGTATTTTTAAAGAGCGCTGGTGGTGTAGTGGTAGCACCCCTGCCTCAAACCTAGAGTTCAAACCTGGTCGTGCACCAATGAGTTTTTCCATTTGAAACATGTATGTATGCAATGCCAGTGCTCTTAAACGGTGAAGGAAAACATCGTGAGGAAACCGGCATACCTACCCTAGATAGAACCAAAAATTCGAAGGATATGTGTCATAGCTTAGTACCTATTCTTATAGGCGGCGATAGGCTTGCAACCTGTGTACGGAATACTAACTACTGTGCAAAGTGTGGGCATGTACCAAATGTCATATTTGGACGTGCCTCTGACTATCCTCTTTAGATATCCTCAAAGATCTAAGTAATTAAAGATCTCAGAAAGTATCTACCAAGCCCGGGGATTACAGTCGTGATCATATTTTTATATCATATTTATACATTCTTCATTTAGGTATAAGTTATCATATTTTAGTAATTTAAAGGCTTCTTTCTACCCTGGTGTAGAAAGCGATCTACGAATGATCCGAGCACGCGCGGCGCGCGGAGGGCGGCGGGGAGAGGCGGGCGCCCGCCCCCTCCCGCGACGCGCCCGCGCTTACGATGGAACAACGAACGGTTCGCTTTAACCGGTTAATTAAAGTTCGTAGTTAAGGTTTTGAAAGAGGTTGCGCTCCGAACGCTATTATTGAAATACCGGTTAATACCGGTAAATTGTTAACCGGTTCCAAGCCCTGCAAGTACCTACCTGGATGACCGAGCTCTGCTCGTTTTTTTTGGTTATCGACGTTTTCTAAAAATGAAACCTAGCTAGATCGATTTATCATCCCCGAAACCCCCTGCATACAAAATTTCATGAAAATCGCTGGAGCCGTTTCCGATATTCAGATTATATATATATACATACATAATATACAAGAATTGCTCGTTTAAAGGTATAAGATTTTATGCTGGTGTTGCCTACTAGAACAGGGTGTTTACTACCCAAAACGAAAACGAAAACGAAATAATCGGAAGCGAATGTTCGTGATCGATTGTAAAAAAAATTTACGGTCGTACATTGTACAAATAAAATAGTCAAGACAATGTAGCTTAGAGTAGGTAATGCACGATTACTGGGGCGATAATATCGTTGATCGTTTTGCGAAGTAGACGCCTTAAATGATTCAGAACGATTGACAGATTCTACCACGAGTTGTGACATTTAGATCGGCTGACGTTACTACAGTAGTAATAGTACGTTACTATGACATTTGTCAAAATAATTGTTACTCATGGTACCAAATTCTAAGCAAATGAATGAAGCGCAAACTACAGTCGCTGTAGTACGCTGAGGATAGTTAACTACGTGACGTTTTAGTACCCAACTATCCGCTAGAGGCGCTGTACAAGTTTTCATATTTTTTTTAACTACTGTCTCTAGCGAATGTAGATTGTGAAAACTCATGGTAGACCTACAGACATACAAACTCACTATTCATGTTACAGGTAATGAACAGCGACAAAGCGGTTATAGTTAATTTCCACGCTGACTGGTGCGAGCCCTGCAAGATCCTCACTCCGAAGCTGAAAGAGCTGATTGAGCCGCTGGATAACCTGGATCTGGCAGTGGTGGATGTAGAAGACAATGCTGATTTAGTACACACTTTTGAGGTGATTTTGAGGTGTTCTTTCAAATACTGAAAAGGACGGAAATATATAATACTTTCCCACTAAACTGTTATCTAATGAGCTTAACACAACACAAACTCAAATACAAATTCGTGTTCTTTCGTGTCAGCATGAGTAGAGAGGAATGGTGGTGTGTGCACCAACATGTTTTTCTATTTGTAAAAATTATGTGCACAATGCCAGTGCTCTTAAACGGTGAAGGAAAACATCGTGAGAAAATCGGTAGGTATGCGTATCGGTGATGTAGATCTCTTGTTACTTAGATCTTTGTTACTTAGATCCAAAGAGTCTGAGAACATCCAAACATAATATTTGGCCCATGCCCACATTTTGCACAGTAGTTAGTAAGTATTCCGTACAGTTGCAAGCCCATTGCCACTTAAAAGTATACTAACATTGACACATACCTATGAATTTTAATTCTAACGCTGGAACTAAAAATCGCCGCTTAAAAATATACTAGTTAGAACTAAAAATTCGAAGGTATGTGTCAATGTTAGTGTTTACGAGGCGACGTCCAGCGCCATCTAGGAGCAACGAGCGGAAACTCCAGCGATCGGAACAGTTCGCGATCTCCGAAGACACACGACAACAGCCGAGAACGCATTCGGCTAAATACGTTTTACTTCGTTCTAAAAAGCACTCGTTTTTAATTCGTTATACAATCAACACGTTGAAACTGTAATTTGAACTAATTTTAGTAATATACGTTTATATTCTAGATCAATCAAAATATTCATTGAATTACTACTCCCGTGGCTGAATCCTCCCAAGTAGGAAACCCATAGGCTCAAACATTTGGTCCTTCGAGCCGGATGAAGAAAGGAACTTTAACGGCCACGCGGAGCGTTGATCCCGAGTCCGAAAACCGTTGGAAAGGAGAAGAGGAACCGGAGGAAAGCGGCGAGAAGACAGACGGTCTGATCATCTCACCCATCCCAGCCTTTCCCATTCCGACAATTTGCGTTAATTGTGCCGTTTTCGTATTCCAGTTGTGCGTTACGCTGTGCCTCGCTTCGCCTGAACCGGTACCGAAAAGGAAACTGTAAGTACTTTTGTCTTTCCTAATCTGCCAAAATGAGTGACGATGAAGTATATATGGTAGCCTTAGCTCCGGAAAGCGTTAAATCCGTAGAAAGGCCAAAATCTCCACGTTTGCAAGCTGACACCGTAGTTAGCAACCGCCTCGCTGAGCTGAAAAAGCAGCGAGCGACGGTTAAAGGTAGATTAACGTTGTTTGAAAAGTACATTTCAGGTTTCCAAAAAGAAAATATAGACTTTAATCCTAATATTGTAGTAGAGATAGATTTACGCATACAGTCACAGTCCGTTATTTTTCAAAATTTTAACGACATTCAAGGTGAAATCGAACAAATGACGTTTGAATCTGATCTTCCTACCCAGTTAGAATATAGAGAATCATTCGAATCAAAGTACTTCTCTCTGATGGCTTCTGCGAAGTGTATGTTAAACGGCATTAATAGTGAACAAAAGCAAACACTCTTTCAGAGTTCAGTGGGTAGGCCTGTGTCGATCAAGCTGCCAGAAATTAAATTACCTTCCTTTGACGGTTCGTATGATCAGTGGCTAGAATATAGGAATTCGTATCTTACCATGATTCATAACCGTCAAGATTTGAACGAGATACAAAAGTTTCACTATTTAAAATCATCACTCAGTGGTACTGCTTCTCAGGTTATAGGTGCATTGGAGTTTACTGCTCCTAACTACGCTCACGCATGGGATTTACTAGAAATTAGATTTCATAATAATCGTTTACTAGTGCAAAATCATGTTAAATCGTTGTTTGCCACTCCGTCGCTGCACAGTGAGTCTCCGGCCCACATTAGGAAGCTCATAGATTCCACGTTACGTAATCTACGAGCCCTTAAGTCGTTGAACGAACCAACGGATTCGTGGGACACATTAATCGTTTATTTAATTGTGTCTAAGCTTGACCCGTCCACTGAGCGCGAGTGGGAATCTCATAAAGGTTTACTCACTTCACCGAAAGGTGAATTTGAAACCGACACACGAAACAATATAAAGTTAGACGACTTGCTTAATTTTCTCAGAAATAGGGCTGATATGCTGGAAATGATTAAATCGAGTAGTAATAAAACTACATCTGCAGTTAAGCAAAGTCACGAGTCTAATAGAACGAACTCAAATCAAAATACTAACATAAAACATTCTAACTCGAGTTCGAACCCGCAACCTCATACGCATTCGTACTTATCACAGAAAGCGAACTATGATAAAACCAAACAAAAGCGTGTTTGTGTGCTATGTAGTGAGGATCATTTCTTGTATTCGTGTGCAAAATTTTTAAATATGTCCGTAAAAGATAGGTTTAATATTGTAAAAGAGAAAAACCTTTGTCAAAATTGCATACGGTCTGAGCATTCTTCGAATGAATGTTCATTTGGCCCATGCAAATTATGTCAAGCAAGGCATAATACGTTGCTTCACAACAACTATCGTTCCAGTGTAGGTTTAGGTACGGTTGCGTCTACGCATAGTTCGCTACCCACATCTAATAGCCTACAAAAATCAGCTGATGCGCAAGCGCAGGTAGGTTCCGAACAAAGGGTACTAACCTGTCATACAGCGGTACAGCCGGTGTTGTTGTCCACGGCACTTATTGACGTGCCCGATTCGAATAATCGTTACCACACTGTTAGAGCACTTCTTGACAACGGAAGTCAGAATTGCTTTATAACAGAATCGTTAGTTAATCGTTTACGATTGCCAATTATACAGTCCACTATTCGTATCTCAGGTGTGGGACAAACCGTTTCACAATGTACTCACGCCTGCAATTTAAACATTCGTTCAAAAGTAAGTGATTTCAATACGGAAATCCAATGCTTAATTTTGCCAATAATAACATCTAATTTACCGTCGATCAACGTAAACTGCGAGAGTATAGATATACCTACTCATATAGCTCTTGCAGATCCTACGTTTAGCGTTTCTTCGGAAATAGATATACTTTTAGGCGCGGATATATTTTGGGACCTACTCAAAGGCACTAAAATTAGGCTCAGTACTGGTCCATACCTCCACGATTCGGAAATCGGGTGGATTATATCCGGTCCTATTCGCAATAAATATTCGTATAACATTGACAGAGTTCAATGTAACTTTGTTCAAATAGATTCTCAATTGCGTAGATTTTGGGAGTTAGAAGAACTTAGAGACGTACCTACTTCGATATCAAAGGATGATAGGTATTGTGAAACGTTTTTCACAGAGACCACCAAACGTGACGAACACGGTAGGTTCTCCGTCCGAATTCCTTTAAAGGAATCAGCTGATTCGTTAGGTGATTCGTATACCATGGCTGAAAAACGGTTTTTAGCTTTAGAAAGAAAGTTAGATCGTTCACCGCAATATAAACAGTTATATTGTGATTTTATGCGAGAGTATGAAGCGTTAGGTCATATGTCTCAGGTACCTGAAAACATTATTGATTTCAGCAAACCATATTATGTTTTACCGCATCACGGCGTTTATCGCGAAAGCAGTCTCACAACCAAATTAAGAGTTGTCTTTGACGCGAGCGCTAGTCTAGATTCATTAAGATACGAAAACACTAAACAGTGGTGGTGTGGTACGACATTCTTACGAAAACCTAGCGTTCAGTGGTTAAATCGCGTCGAGCCAACGATGTCCACCGATTTACCTGAACTTAAAACACACACCGTAAATTTAGTTTCAATTCAATCAAATAGGTTATTTGATTTTGAACGTTTTTCATCATTCATTCGTTTACAGCGAGCTTGTGCATATTTATTACGATTCATAGATAACGCTCGGGCGCAGGTGTCCGCGCATTGTAGTGGTCGTGAATGCAGAACCGGTTTGCTATCTGTAAATGAGCTCGAACATTCGTTCAGCGTAATGACGCGCTCAGTGCAACAAGAATCGTTTCCAAGTGAATATCATGTTCTAAATAATAATTTACAGTTAATAATTAATAGTAATCATAAATTCGTTAATACGATAGCTGGTCTAAACATTTTCTTAGATGAACATAAAATTATTCGTGTAGGTGGTAGGCTGTGTAACGCGACAGATTTTAGTTTTGAGAAAAAACATCCTGTGCTTTTGTGTGGTAAACATCGTTTTACCCGATTGTTGTGTGAGCATGAACATAAACGTTTACTTCATGCAGGCCCACAACTTTTGGTTTATTCCATGCGTGAAAGGTGGTGGGTACTGGGAGCTCGAAACTTAGCCAGGCAAGTAGTACATAACTGCGTCACATGTACTCGCATGAAGGGTAAGACATTGAATCCTATTATGGGCAATCTACCAGCTGAGAGATTAGAACCTAGTTTTCCATTCATGCGATGCGGTGTTGACTACGCTGGGCCTATGCTCATATTGAACCGCAAAGGTAGGGGTGCTCGACTAATCAAAGCATACATTTGTTTGTTTGTTTGTTTTACCACTCGAGCGGTACATTTAGAGCTGGTTGGTAGCTTGACCACACAGGATTACCTCTTAGCATTAAAACGTTTCATATCGCGTCGCGGCAAGCCTTATCAGATTTTTTCAGACATCGGAAAGAATTTCGTTGGTGCTGAAAAAGAATTATCCTCTATTTTCGATAATCCTAATGATATTTCTGACTTTATCAATAATAATCAAATTCGTTTAACTTACATACCACCTTATAGTCCTCATTTTGGTGGGTTATGGGAGGCAGGAGTCAAGTCCTGCAAGTACCATTTACGGCGGGTGCTAGGCAACGCAAGGTTAACGTACGAGGAGTTCGGAACGGTTTTAACGCAAATTGAAGCCGTCCTGAACTCCCGTCCACTGTCCCCTCTGTCCTCAGATACAAATGATTTCCTTCCACTGACTCCAGCACACTTCATGATCGGCCGACCGTTGACTGCGCCAGCCTGCGGCAATCTGACTTCCAACACGCCGTCGCGTCTCTGTCGATACGATCGAGTGGAACAGCTCAGACAGCACTTCTGGCAGCGCTGGTCGAAAGAGTACGTGTCGGAGCTCCAACAACGCACTAAGTGGAAGATCAACAGTGAAAACCTCGTTCCGGACAGCCTGGTACTAATCAAAGAGGAAAACCTTCCGCCTTTCAAGTGGAGAATGGGCAGGATAGTGTGTCTGTTCCCTAGAAAGGACGACATTTCACGAGTAGCCGAAATCCGAACTGCAACGGGTACCATTCGACGGGCTTTCTCGAAAATTTGCCCGCTCCTAGCAGAACCGTCAAACCAGTAAACAACCTCATCGAGTTCTTGGTTTTGGAAGCTCGAATCCTGGTACTTCCAAGCCGGCCAGTATGTTTACGAGGCGACGTCCAGCGCCATCTAGGAGCAACGAGCGGAAACTCCAGCGATCGGAACAGTTCGCGATCTCCGAAGACACACGACAACAGCCGAGAACGCATTCGGCTAAATACGTTTTACTTCGTTCTAAAAAGCACTCGTTTTTAATTCGTTATACAATCAACACGTTGAAACTGTAATTTGAACTAATTTTAGTAATATACGTTTATATTCTAGATCAATCAAAATATTCATTGAATTACTACTCCCGTGGCTGAATCCTCCCAAGTAGGAAACCCATAGGCTCAAACAGTTAGTATACTTTTAAGCGGCGATGGGCTTATTTTAGACATGCCGATTAGTAAACCGGTGAGGAAACCGGCATACGGTTCCATGCCGGTTTTCCTCACGATGTTTTCCTTTACCGTTTAAGAACACTGGCATTGCGCCAGAAGTTTTAAGATTCGATATTTGTATATTTTAATTATTTCCAGGTAAAAGCGGTTCCAGCGGTGATAGCCATCAAAAACGGTTTAATTGTAGACAAATTCATCGGTTTAGTCGACGCAGACATGATAACAGGTCTTATAGACAGAATGTCAGGCAAGAAGAAGGCGGACGCATAGTAAAATCGACCTTAGGACGTAGTGAAAAGTAGGATTTTTGAGTGAACTATTGGTAGTCAGAATTATCACAATGTTCATCCTAGTAGTAAGTTTGGAAAGATCTATCTCATTATTACACACACTATAATATAAAATACATGTGAACTAGTTGGGCTATCTTAGGACCGTTACAAACGATCTATAGATAGCTCAACTGATCCACATCACTGCCACATAGAAGCGTCCCAAAGACGCTAGCGGCATTACCACGTTAAATGGCAATATTGATAAGTGGAGTCTAGGTACCATATCAACTTTTCTTAACTTATGCTCGAACAAACATACATTTTGTGTCTTTATATCTCTACTAGCTTCTGCACGCGGCGTCGCCCGCGAAGTACCTACATAAAATATAGCCTATGTTCATCCTGAAAGTTCATTCTACACATTGGTGAAAGAATTTTTCAAATCGGTTCAGTAGTTTCGGAGCCTATTCAATTCAAACAAACAAACAATCAAATCTTTCCTCTTTATAATATTAGTATAGAAGTATAGATAATAGTTTACTGTAGATACCTTACGGTACACTCAATCTGGAGGTTCTAAGCCTAAGCCATCTCAGTATCTAATCTAAGCCATGAGTATCTAGTCTAAGCCACCCGAGTATCTAATCTAAGCCATCTGAGTATCTAATCTATGCAAACTGTTAATTACCCTTGCTTCTAGGTAAGTAATGTTTCGAATCAGTCTTATTTACTAGTTAATAATTTATCGAAAAAAAGTCTATTCTGACTCACTAATATTTCACTCGCTGATGTAAATACGTAATATCACAGACTTATGAATGTACAATTGTAAAATTTATCAAATCTATGTTAAAATGCCTACATAATTATATATTTTGTTAATATCTTGTTAGTGTTTAGTCTTTGTTTAGTTTATAATTTAGTTATTTACCATCACACTTCCACTCTTCTCTTGGTGCTTTTATAATACGATCATCCCAATACTTAGATGGATTGAGTACTTTTCTAAATAGATTGCTTTATGAAATTGAGTCTTATAACTCGCAAAGTATCTATTTCTAGAAAGTTAGTCTACTAGCTGATGCCCGCGGCTTCGTTTGCGTGGATGTCGGTTATCGCGACTTAAAAACTTGACAAATTATATACTAAAACCTTCCTCGAGAATCACTCTATCCATTGGTGAAGACAGCATAAAAATTGATGCAGTAGTTTGACTGATAGACTGATAGACAGACGCGGCGGAGGACTTTGTTTATTATCAGTGATCTACATACAAATTTGACCAAAATGTTGGCATGTGTGTTCATGTGCATATCATGTTTGGACGTGCTTCTGACTACTCTCTTTAGTCTGAGGAGATATCTACCGAGCCTGGGGATTACTCTTAACTTCCTGCACCGCTTGGTAGTTGAATTTTGGGAACTTCAAATAGTGTGCTTTTAGAAAAAGGTACCAAATTTTAGCTTTGCCAATACAAGTCACCATACAATTTTATATAATATATTTAGAATAACTCTTATAGAACAAGTACAGATAGAACAATTTTCTCATTTAAAATTTTGATAGATTTACTGTTTAAAGTAATATTTAGATCTGATGAAATTTCCCTTGCCTATAGGTACCTAATAGTAGTATATTTGAAAAGCAAGTTGTAGTGTAGGTAAATAATTTTAGTAGTATTGTGTAAAGGTGCTTTATATATTCCATCCCTTGCGTATACCCTTATATAAAACCTAAAGTATAATATGTTGTTATTAGATTCGACCAAATTCTTTGATTTTCTACGATTACTTAATTCTGATACTAAAAAAAATTGTTACTAACAGCTAGTTACTAAGCGGTGAATTGTATTATGGAAAGTTTATTGCCATAAAATTATTATATTATTGGTTTATTGCCTTAGGTATATTGTTTATAAGTATCAGAACTACGTAAACAGCATTGCTGATAGACATTCATTGTAATTGATTGCAACAAGAGTTCTGTAACCCTTCTGGTATCTATTCTCTGAATAATGCAAGGTCAAGTCAAATGCAATTAGTAATATCAACTAGAAAGCTTAAAATGGGTTTGGTCGAATCTTGGCTTTATAGTATTAAATGTTACTAAACTTTTATGTGTGACTCTAAAATCAAGTTAGACGAATTTATAGGTACCCTACTCCACAAAACATCAACGTGTAATATCGGCACAATATGCGTGAAAAACTTACTTTACTTACCTACATAGTTTTTTTTTATCATTTGAACGATAGAATAACTGACAGTATTTTTATCAATCTCGTAAATCTACTGCAACACCACTAGTGCAGACGATACGATAATTCGAATTTGACAACTACTGTTAATTCGACTAAATTTGGCGAATATTTCCTTACGAAGGTCTACCATGAGTTTTCACAATCTACACTCGCTAGCGACTGTAGTTAAAAAAATTATGAAAACTTGCCTACAGCGCCTCTAGCGGATAGTTGGGTACTAAAACCTCACGTAGCTAACTATCCTACGTCACAGCGTACTACAGCGACTGTAGTTTGCGCTCATTAATTTGCTTAGAATTTGGTACCATGAGTAACAGTTTTGAAAAATGTCATAGTACCTAACGTACTATTACTACTTTAGTAACGTCAGCCGATCAAAATGTGACAACTCATGGTAGACGTCCTGATGTTATCGTAGCGGTTTTGCGGAGTAGACGCCGCCGGCCTAACACAGCGCCACGAAATTTAGTCGACTGTTTTGTCTCGCTCTTTCTCGTTCGAATATGAGACAATAAGCTAGACAAAAGTGTTGACAAAATTTTTGACATAGTTATTTTTGTCTATTTTGTCAGTAGTTTCACCGCTAGATTCTGCAATATAGTAGGTAGGTACCTACCTTTTGTTTTATTTAATAGTGTAATTTTGAAGCAATTTTCTTATTCGCCGAAGGCCTAACGAATACCTACCTACTAGTCCAATAAATTCAGGAATTTGTGTGGATCAATTAGATTACTTACCTTTTTTCAGGGCTAAATTAAAATATGAAATAAATAGAAAACTTGTCAGAGATAAGCAAAACTTGTCAAGAGATAAGCTAACTTGTCAAGATATAAGCAAAACTTGACAAGAGATTACAGATAAGCAAAACTTGTCAAGAGATAAGCAGTAAACTTGTCCAAGAGATAATAAGTTAATGTAGGTACTAGGTAAGTAGGTAATCATGCAGTTTTGAGCTTAGTCTAGAATCATATTCTACCTGAACGGGGTCCAGTAAACCTTGTCTAGACAACAGGTATTTTCAGCTCTTAGGTACATCGTAGGTTGCAGATAAAGCTTTCCCCAAACTTAAAGGTGAATGTGGAATTGATAAAAATGTTATATTTTGTAGTTGTTATTATAAGATTCAAACTACTATTCTTAAAATATACTTATAATAAAACAATGTATTTGAATATGATTTTTTTTATTTGCACAGTGAACTATATGTTTCCAATTAATATTTCATTTTGTGTTAAGTGTCCTAAGTTAATAGATAAGTTTCAAGAAGTAAAGGGATAAATAAGAGAAGGAATAATATGAGATTTAATCACCTTCAAATACTCTGAACATTGTAAAGAATGAAGTTAAAGATTTTTGTGGCGTCTGCTGTTCTGTGCAGTACCTATCTACCTAAGTACTTGATTTTAGAGGTTTTACAGGATTAGGTAGGTAGAAGAAGAAGAAGAAGAGACTTAGTTTCTCTGAAACATTTGAAAAAGTAAAGACAAGTACGTCCAGGCGGAGCTTATTATCTGTGAACATAAAAAAAACTAGTTAGTAGATATTAGCATGGTATGGACACGTGATGAAGACGGATGAAAACCATGTCACCAAAAAAGTTATGGGTATGAGTGTATCTGGGTACGTAAGTAGAGGAAGGCCAAAGTGCTATGAATGTAGGTAGGTACCTAAGAGGAGAGTTGACGAATGATAAAAACGAAGAAGAAAACGTGTTGTGCCGACCCCACTCGTGGGATAAAGAGAATCATGATGAGTACCTAGGTAGATATTTTTACTGTGGTTGTATGAGTATGTTTGTATGAACTTTCTGTGTGCATTTCTAGCCAGAGAAAGAAACCTAACCTTAACCTAAACCTTAGCTTTTTAGGACTTAAGTATTGTAATTATGTAATATTACACACGGTGCACGGCTCGCCGTTCGCTTGAACTTGGCTTGCTTGACACGCTACCGAGTGTCTAGATTATTTACTTAGTGCTATACCTAAGTACGTTGGATATCAGTCAGTCAGTAGGCACCTAATGCTATATCTAGTAGGTAAGTGAGTACTTAGAATGTTTTTACCTTTGAAAAAGATGGAAGTGTCATAGTGGAGTAACTCAAAGCAGATAAGTAGCAAGGTTGTTGAGATCTGAAACAAATAAATAAATAAAACCCAATAGTCACACGCATTTGTTCTGACCCCACCTAGGACTCCCTGTGAATCAGAAACCACGGTACACAACACCCAGACCCAGAAGAAATATTTGAAGAACATGCAAACATCTCTCCCGCTATGGAATCGAACCCGCACCTCTCGCGTCTCAGCCGGACACTCGCCCACCACACTATCGAGGTCGTCAGTGAGACAACAAATAAGATAATACTTAATTACTATTTATAAACTAAAAAAACGACTTAAAAATGTTGTATTACGGAGTTTTATGCGTTTCGTGTACAAAATTATGAGGGAGGTGAGGTGAGGTTGCTATGTTTTACGAGAAAGGTAGGTAACCTACAGTGGTGGATTTATCACCAGGCTGAGTAGGCTGGAGCCTAGGGCGGCAAATTTTAGGGGGCGGCAAATTTGGCTTATTACCTTACACAAAATAATAAATAAAAATTATAATATACACGGAGAAAAAATTTAACAAAATTGCAATATTTTAATACTATACACCTAATAATCCAACGATTTTACATGATAAATTACTAAACGCTGAATTTAATAGCCTACTGGCGGCAAATGTGTAAATCCGCCACTGGTAACCTACCTATCGTCATTTCCTCCTATGAGACCTCTAGAGTAGTTAACTAGTTACCTATAATCTACCCTTTTAATTTTATAATTGACTAGCTTCTGCACGCGGCGTCGCCCGCGAAATACCTACATAAAATATAGCTTATGTTCATCCTGAAAGTTCATTCTACACATTGGTGAAAGAATTTTTCAAATCGGTTCAGTAGTTTCGGAGCCTATTCAATTCAAACAAACAAACAAACAATCAAATCTTTCCTCTTTATAATATTAGTATAGATAAAGGTGACGTGAACAGCAAAAAAAAAATATTTTAATTATATGGTCGACATAGGTAATATAGAACCGCCATTTTCGAAGATTGTAGGTACTTAGACCAGGGTTCCTCACCACGAATTCATAATACATTACCTAATAAATATTAGGTACCTACATTGTTATTTCGTACCATGACATATGCAAATTGTATGGAATCTGTGACGTTTCTATAATGGAAACGTTACGGAATCGTTCTGGAAGATTTCGTTACCTACCTATTCTAGATAACCCACCTATAAAACATCTAGATTCTCGATGTTCTAGGTACCTTATAATGATGTACACCACAAGTTTCTGCACCTTTAGATCACTCTCATACCAAACGCTATTGTAAGCGGCGTCGGCTACTCCTGAACTCTGAAACAACAAATAGGTAGGTATAGGTCATCCAACGGATCTAGGCATTCGTGAAATTAGCCACAGGTGTGAGTTTGCGCATGTACAGTTCCTGCCCCCCCTCCTCATACCTCCAATTGCTCCCGAAAAACGATACTGCGCAGCTCTTGCGGCTAACTTCTACGAATGCCTAGATTCGTTGAGCGAACTATAGGTACCTACTAAATGTAGTATTAATATATCATGCAATACCTACCTAAACTAGATAAAAGTACCTATCCAATCCCTACTCATTACTGCCTAACCCTAGGTTCAACCCTAAGAATTAACTTAGGTATCTACTGATTATTAGGGACCTAGCTCTAATCTTGCATTTACTTGTATTACTTTTCCCATTTTTGCAATATTTTTCACTGACGCTCCGCTCCTGTTGGTCGTAGCGTGATGTTATAAAGCTTATGGCCTTACTCGATAAATGGGCTATCCATGATACAAATATATTTTTTCAATTCGAATCGTAGTTCCTGAGATTAGTGCGTAGGTATAAACTCTTAAACCATATAACTAAACTCTTCAGCTAAATTATCAACAGTATAGATTTAAATTAAGCCACATAAGTATGTTACGTACCGTATCACATAAAAGCTGCCCAGAGAGTGCCAATAAAAATATGGTACTGATCATGTTGATGGATGAAATGACGTTTGCTATGGTTCTAACCATATCGTTATAAGCCTGAAAAACAAACGTAGGATATAGGTATAATAATCACACTGAACTGGCCACATCATTCGGATATCTCCTGGCCAGTCCTGGCAGATGAGTGAATGCTGTAGTCCCGGGAGACAGAAGGCAAGCTGATACATTATGGTCCCGGCATTACATCCGTATTTCTCTATATAAACCTACTTACAACACCCAAATTAATATTTTACTAGCGGTCCGCCGCGCCCCGGCTTCAAAATTTAACAAAAATTTCCAAATAAAAAAATATAATAGGTACCTACACGCAATAAAACCTATTTGCGTCAGGTTACCTTTAGTAACTATTATAACAGATCACTGCAGGTCATTAAGATAAAGAAAATTATAAACAAAGTTTGAATACTTATTATTATTTTAATGAACTTTTTTTTTTTGTTATATTTTGACATATGACTCCCTTCGTAGGATTCTAGTAGGTAAGTAAATGTGAGTCAGGCAGGAAGGACCAGCTTGCATTAAGTAAATACCTACCTACCTGCATATCACTTACCACTGTCATGAAGCAAAAGAAGCAGATGAGCAACGACGACAGTCCGGTGTGGAAAAACACCACCAACCCGAAGCAGCTGTTCAGTTTATCGACTAAGCTACACAATAAATAATTAGGTACAGGATGAATTACAATATATTATGTATGTCTCCTCAGCGCGTTTTCTTAGGCTGATTCAGTGTCGGTATTATACCTACACAAGGTACCTACAGGGCAGTAGGTAACTCCCATTTGTTCTATAGGACTATGACGTCATCATAGAACTGTTAACTTTTTTATCCCTGTAGTTCTATGGTAGGACTATTGAAACGAAAACTAGCCCATTTGTTCTATAGAATTTTACTATCTGGTAACTTACATTTGTCCTATAGAACTGTTGGTCCTTGTTCAGTCCTTGTTTGTAGTTCAGTGGTAGAACTATTGAAACAAAAATTGTGCCATTAGTCCCATAGAACTAAGCGATTGAAGTAACTGAGCGACGAACGCCGTAGACTCCTACAGTTCTATAGAACTAATGGAAGTTACCAGATATTATTAGTTCTACTAGCGATACATAAAAACCTTCCTCTTGAATCACTCTACCTATCTATTAAAAAAAAACCGCATCAAAATCCGTTGCGTAGTTTTAAAGATTTAAGCATACATAGGGATATAGGGACAGAGAAAGCGACTTTGTTTTATACCATATGTAGTGATGCAACAAATGGGCTAGTTTTCGTTTCAATAGTCCTACCATTGAACTACAGGGATAAAAAAGTTTTAACAGTTCTATGACGTCACAGTTCTATAACAAATAGGCGTTACTGCAACAGGGTGCATAGGTACCTACATACCAACGGGCAGTAGGTACCTACCTATCCAAACAATTAGCAGTTTCAGTAATATTGTGTTGTGTCTGTGAATAGAGCTTTAGCTATTGCTCTATTGCTTTTATTAACTTACCTTAAAATCTTCTGATGTGCGATGACAACTTTCTTGATATTGTCAAAGTCTTCGTCCAACGCCTTCATGTTCTTCCGTGTGGCACATGACGCCTGTATGGCATCCTTCAAGTCCACTTGCAGAGCACGAAATAGGATGCTGATGTTGAATGTGTTTATAACGATTATAAAATCGTAGGAATGATACAGACACAGTTGGGACGGCAGTGCTGAAAGATATGTCAGCAGAGCTTATGTCATTGACACTATAATATTAATTTAGACTCCTGTATAGTTCATAGGTACAACGGGTCAATGTCGGCGCCGAGTACCGACTTTCGTACTTTGCCAACTTTGCACACACAGACAGGTGCGAGTTTGCGCATGTACAGTTCCTTCCTCCCCTCCTCATACCTCCAATTGCTCCCGAAAAACGATAGGTAGGTAGGTACTGCACAGCTCTTGCGGCTAACTTCACGAATGCCTAGATTCGTTGAGCCAACTATACCTACCTACTTAAGTAAAAAAAAACATGCGACTGTAATCCCCAGGCTCGGTAGACATCTCAGATCTCCAGTTACTTAGATTTTTGAGGATATCTAAAGAGGGTAGTCAAGGCATTTCTGAACATGACATTTGGCACATGCCTACATTTTGCACAGTGGTCCGTACATGACAGGTTGCAAGCCCATCGCCGCTTATAAGAATACTAACATACTTACGTCAGATTTTACCTAGGTATATACCTACCTACCTAACTTATAATACTTTAGGTACCTACCTACTTACTTAGTTTTGACCATACCAATAACACTCACTTGGAACAGATTCCCACATATAAGTGGCCAGATATACCGAGGTGGAGTTGATTGTCCAGAAACCAGGTGGCTTGAACGGAAACAAATACTCCTGAACACCATTAGACAGGTTGTAAATCGTCATCAGTAACGGTACGTATTCGAACATCGCTAGGTTTACTGAGATATAGATAAACCAGGCTGAAATCATAGAAAATTTTGACATTGTTTAACGCGAAGTTTTTAGTAAGTATTAGTTTATATAACTCGGAGTAGGTGACGCGGTTTAGGTACATTATATTACACGCAGGCAGGGCAGGGCTTGGAACCGGTTAATAATTTACCAGAAAAAAACCCGGTATTAACCGGTATTTCGATAATTACTTAACGTACGGAGCGGAGCGCAACCTCTTTCAAAACCTTAATGCCGGCCTTCCACTGCGAGCGGAGCGGGCTCCGTACGGACTCCGTTTAACTTACATTATCCTTTTTGACTGAAGGCGGGGCCCGCCTTCCACTTAAGTTAACTAGGCAGCTCGCTGTAAGGGATTTACATTCACGCAGGTGCCAAGTTCATTTTTGCGTGTTGTACCTATTAGCATTTCTGATCCGTTTAGGTTATAATTAGTAGGTAGGTGGGTAGGTACATACATTTAATTATAAAACTTGTTCTTCGCAGCCAAACCGTCATAAATTCTTTCTTTTCACCTTTACTCGAACGATTTGGCCACAGATATCCAATCTCCATGAACAGCTCCTTGATGTCATCCTTCATCAGCACAGCGGCTGGCATCTTGATTAAATCTGAGGGTGGTTTATTGCTATAATAGATTTCATTTGTCTCACTTAGGTATGTAGGTAGGCTGTTGGTAAGCACAGTGGCGGGCCAGCAGGCTAAGTAGGCTGGAGCCTAGGACGGCAAATTTTAGGGGCGGTAAGTTTGACTCAAAACTTTAGTTTGCTTTACCTACAGAAATTAAAAATAAAAAAAATTACAAAATTACAATATTTTAGTAGGTACCTACTAGGTATACAGTAGGTATACTCCAACTTCTGTACATGAAACCTATTAGGTACACTCAGATTATATATAGGTACCTATACATATATACGAGTATACCTAATACATATTTGCCCGTTTTAATATCCGTCATCCTTTTCAATATTTTTAAAAGATTACCGCAACATTATCATAACTCAACGGAATACTTACCCAGTACATTTATTATGATGGTAGGGAAAATAGTAGCTCCATCCAAAAAATTGTCAGCCTCGCTCAGACGAAAAACCAAGCTAAATTGAAGGAGTGCGAACGAAAGGAAAAGAAAATTGAAAATGAATAGTCTTAAAGAAGCGTTTACATTAGTTAAACCAAGTTTAGCCCCAAAAATGTCTATTCCAAGGAATTTCATCAAGCCAGTGAAAGTGGAAAAGGTTTTTTTGTAATCTAAGGGTAGATCTTCAAATGTCTTTCTATGAAACAAAATATTTTGCGAGGCCATCATTATTTTTTTCCCGTCAGGGTGAAAACGGAAATGTGTAAACTTCAGCACTCTTGTAAGGAAAATTGATTGGACATAAAAAATAAGCCTTAGGTAAGTACTTCTTTTATAAGGTATTTATTGTTTGTTTACTATAATTATGCTAAATGCTTGAATACTTATTTGCTTAGAAAACATTACTAGGTAGGTATTTAATTCCAACTTAGAGGGTGTACGGAAAATAGGTTGTTAAAGTAAAGGTAGGTACTTACCTATAATCTAATCTTTTATAGCTAGTATTTATAATGATTTGTTATTCGGGGTGTAGGTACCTACTTATGTGTGAATATATTGGCTTATTCCCAGAGGTCCATGATTCTATTGTTTCCTATTTCACAGCGGGTCCATGAAAATTAAAACTAGAATTGGAAATGTTCATACATGAACTCCCAATGGGTCCATGACATTTAACGTACGGTCAGTAAAAACAATAAAATAGAGTATTTCTATAAGTTAGCGTGTCTTCATGATGTCATTAGAGCGAAATAGACTACAGGTTTGAGCGAGATAGACAGCATACAGGGATGCGACGGATCAGTTGACCTTGCACCCTTGCAGCGGGCAGGTTTAACGTGCAGTGTTTGTTGTGTTATTACTTGTCTACAAACTATGAGTGCAAATCAAGATGGCGCTTGCGCTGGGCCCAGCTAGACCACAGGGTTTATTTTCATAGCACCAGAAAACAAAAAAAATACTTTGTTCAATGACTACTTTGTTGGTTTTTGGCTTAACAACCCTTCCATACCAACCAGTATTTGGAATTGTGAAAACGAACGACGCCGTACCACACAAAAACCTTGAACAGTCAATTGAAAAAAAAACCCCGTTTACTAGATTTATTACACACGCTCCGGGAACAAGCTGAGTATTACAGCAAATATCATGTGTTTAAACAAAACCGAAGCCAACAGTCAATTAATAAAGATTTGAAAATAAAAATCATCGGTGACAAATCGAAACAAAAATCGATAAGCATCATCGATGCTCTTAACCAATATAAAAAGCCTTGGTAACATTTTCAAGTAAATTTAAGATGTTTTATTGATATTTCTATTTAATCAATAGAACTTTTATGTATAAGTAAAATATTCATCTCATCCTGAAACTGGGATTTTTTAATATTTAAGTATATTTAGTATAAGATTATTATTATTTACTTTGAATTTTTATTACCTTAATTGTGATTATACTGAAACTGTGATTTTTAATGTTAAGTCTATCTAAATATTTATATAACTCAAAGGTGACTAACTGACTGACTGACATAGTGATCCATCAACGCACAGCCCAAACCACTAGACGGATCGGGCTGAAATTTGGCATGCAGGTAGATGTTATGACGTAGGCATCCGCTAAGAAAGGATTTTGATTAATTCTACCCCCAAGGGGATAAAATAGGTGATGAAAGTTTGTATGAAAAGTCGCGATAATCGACATTCACGCGGGCAAAGCTGCGGGCATCAGCTCGTTTAGAATAAGATTGATATTATTTAATTTGACTTAATGCCTTAGGTGATTTATTGTGATTTTACCGAAACTCAGATTTTTAATGCTTAAGTAAGTCTATTTAATTTAGTATATGATTGATATTAAGTATTTAACGTTCTTAAATAATTTTTGTGATCCAAAAAAGAGTCTAGATTTATCTACAAACTAACGTTCTTTAATATTTTTTGTGATCCAAAAAAGAGTCTTCTCTACATTGTCTTTTATTTTTTTTTATAATATTTGTCCTATCTTATCAAAGCTTTTATTGCTAACTGTACCAAACAATTCCATGGACTCTTTGGGAAAGGAAATATTTTTAATTTTAAAATGTCGTGGACCCGTTGGTAATCAATGTATGGACCTTAGTTTTTTGAAAACAATAGATTCGTGGACCTTTGGGAATAAGCCAGTATATTATGTGAATTCTTTGTGGGGCCGTGACTGTTGCTGTAGCCTTATTGGCTGGACAGATTTTAACAAATGAAATGTCGTTGGATTCGTCAATGGCGGGTGTATTAATGCAATTTTCAATTAGGTAAGTACTTACTTACTTAATCCAAACGGGTTTTTGATTTTTATATGTTGTTATTAAATAAATAGATACTTAAAGGTACTTTGTTTCCCCTTTTTAAGTACCCACACCTTCGATCAAATTACTCGTAGGTACGGTATATTTTATCGAAGACCTAACACCCCTTATACCTACCATACATATTTTCATTGCAAATAATTTTCTCGTATTTTTAATAATTTCCTTTTTATGTAGGTAAGTATAAAAAATTAAACGTTGCGGTAGGGGAGAGTGGGGCCTATTGGGTGGAGTCGTTGTTTCTGGCATGGCAACAATGTAAGTAAAGTAGTATCTTTTGGAATACATTTTTAAAAAATGTTCGTATTTTGAACATGAGTAGGTAAAGCAATGATGTGTCTTACTTATGGTAAGAGAGGCTATTTTCTAATCACACAAGTCCTTTATTCCGTTTTAGATAAAGTAGGTACCTAATCTACTATTTGGATGGCTATAGGTAGGTACCTACTGTTTATCTGTCAAAGGTAGGCAGTCTTTTAGAGTCTTACTTATCCAACGAGGTAGCGTTGCCAGCCTTTTGAGTACCTACATTACCCGAACTGTGATACGAGTATGAACCCTAATTTGTATTTAAAATTTATTTGTTGTTGGTGTATTATCAATTAATTTTCTCTGTTATTAAAGTACTTATTAAAAACCTACTAAGTATTTATAAAAGAGTATGCTCCCTCACTCTCCCCTATATATTTGCAAAGAAAATGTTGTGCAAGGTTATCTAGTAGGTACTCTATACCTAGTTGGTTAGGTAGTTAGGTACTATTATACTTACGTAGGTAGGTATGTTATGTAGGTACAGTCAACTACAATGGAAAAGGATCGATTCGATCACGTTTAACGTTCCACGGTATAAATCAAGCAGCGCTGGTCTAGTAATAGTGGCCCTTCGATCTTGGTCTTGGGTTCGAATCCGGTCTTGCACCGATGATTTTTTCTCTTAAAAAAATTTATACGCGCTAATACCAGTAGGTTCTCTCAAGTGATGATTTTCACAAACTTTCACGTTTACAATATTTAGTAGGATTTAAACGCAACATCGATTCTCTTTGGAGAAATACAATAAGTACCTACTCTGATCACAAGGTAACCAGCCAATGACGCGCACGTTGTTGTAGGTAGGTACAGGCCCACGGACCTGCTAGGATGTCCTAGTGGGCGGGGAGGTGAACCCCGACGTGGCGCGTCCCCAGGTGGCGGATAGGGGAACGGCCTCCAGATATGGGGGCTACCGGTATACCGGCGCGGACCAAACACCAGGGGGGGGGGGGCCAACGCAAGGGGCGTTGTGGTGGTTGCTTCTCTGCGCGTCCTTCTGGTGTAGCAGAAGGCGCAGTAGACGAGGCGGGGACGTGCTCAGTGTGCATTTCCCAGTCGTTAGTTGGCAAAGGACACTCGCCTCGTTCCCGCGCCAGCTTTCGGCCGTTTGGTGCCACATTAGCAGGGTCGGGGAGACCCTCGTGTGGGGCCAAATGATCCTGGGGTCCTTGACGAGCAGATTGGCCCACGTCTGTTTCGTCACTGGATCTCGGGAGGGGCGGCGGCCCTTTTGCGAGGGGGGGCCGTCGTATGCATCCAGCAGGCAAGAAGGGATTTTATCCCTCCTTGCAAAACGTCCGCCCGCTCGGTATTTGCTGGGTCGGGGAGACCTTTGTGGGACCGAGTGGAGGAGGGTATGGGGGCTTCTTCCACGAGTCTCTTCATTGAGGGTGCAGTGGTTGAAGCGGGGACGTGCTTGGTGTGTGTGTGCCCGAAAGGGAAGGTGGATTCCGCGAGTGTAATCCACTGCACGCACCCAAGCAGGCGTTAGAGATGGGATCTCAGTGCCGGCGTCTCGCCGCAAGGTACTCGCAGAGTCGGGGAGACTCTTGTGGGACTGAGCGGCGCGCTGGGTTTCGTGGGTAGTCGGAGTGAGGGCTCCCGGCTACCCGTACAACGAACCCAGGGAGGGCGGCAGTTAACATGAGTGACGTGTTCTGCCGTACGCACCGGGAGGGTGCTGGAGTGGCTTGCCACTCCGGGGAAGGGCTGCGGCCTGCAGCACTTTGCGAGAAGGGAACCGGTGCGTTCCGTATGGAGATCCCGGATCCCTTTGACATGCATCGAGGCTGGTCACCGGGGAGGTTTAGTGAGTGCTCCGTCGTTTTTTTAGACGGACAACCTCACATATTCCGCTTGCACCCTCAATGCGAGTGGAAATCTGGTTGCAGATTCCTCCTCGTCAAAAAAAAAAAAAAAAAAAAGGTAGGTACAGGCAGCGTCACTAATTGGTTACCCCCTTAAGTCTCAAACTGTTTTGTAAAAACTTACATATTTTATAAACTGTTTTTAAAATACTTAACTTATCATCCTTGCTAATTTACGTAGGTAGGTACCTACTTATATTTAATTTCACAGTGATATTACATGTGACGCAGGAACGGTGATATATTAAATGTGTTATTATGTGTAATACCCCGACTGTTCCTCTAAGGAAATTATGAGGACCGAGTTTAATTCCGTACGTTCAGTTCCTGTGAGGACATTGGGAAAATATTCGAATGTAAGAATTCGAAACTAGTCCTTCTTATATGTCCTGAACTGGAGTCCTGGTTTTAATCCTTACGTTCGAATATTTTCGTTTATCTTTGTTTTTTAGCGTTGTAAGAAAAGTGGAAGGAAAGAGAGGAAGAGGAAGACCAAGGATAAGCTATATGAACCAAGTGAAAGAGAAGGTAGCTGTCATGTCATATAAAGAGGTCAAGGAGGTTGCACTGGAAAGAACTAAATGGAGAGAGATTCATCAGTTATGCCGACAAGAGTCATACAACTCTTAAATTAAGAAGAAGAAGAAGAAGCTACCTAACTATTATTTTGATAAGGGTAGGTAAAATAAAGCTTTAGTCGAAATAAAACGCTTTTAGAGATGTCAATTTTAATGAAAAAACTTTGAACTTGAAAAAAGGTGCACTCAAAACGAAATAATTAGCAAAAATCACCAGCTGGTAACATTTTTTTTGTTCATTATTGTCATGCAGTGCACTACCTGCAACTAATAGGTTAAACTGTTCTGGGCTTCTATTAACTAGACGCGATTTAATTATAATAGCTGCTACGATGGCTCAGTTGGTAAGAGCGTTTATGCCATTACTTGAGTGGAATTATTTTTCAATTTTATTGTCAACTTTGGATTATGTAAATACTGTAGCTAGCAGGGCTGAGGGCAGAGCTTTGAGAGGGGTTACCAGTTAGTGGTGTGGTGCTGTCTGTGCAAAGTAGGTACCTAGGTACATAATTTCTTTAATTTCTTTCATATATTTGAGTAAGCAAAGAAAGATATGTCCACGCGGAGCTTAATATCTGTAAAATACCAAAATATTATTTATATAACATTTACTACGTAGGTACTTAAGTATTTTTTTCTATTTATTTCTACAGCAGAACATTACCACTACCTTTTTAGGAATCATTGTATTATAAGTAGGTACTTTTAAGATCAAAGTATATAAATATGCTTTTAAAACAACTTTATATGCTTGTACCTACCTTTCCAAAGGTGGCAAGTGTCATTGTTGAAAAATTCAAAGCATTTAAATAGCAGGGCTGTTGCGATCTGAAACAAATAATTGTGTAAAATACTTCAATACAATTGGAACTAAAATAGGTGAATACTTAGGTACCCACTTAGATATTATAGCTGTCCTGTCTGATTCAGTCTAAAAATGTACGCCCCTCCACTTGTACTTGTACCTACCGCATGTAGAGGTAAATTCATTGGAAATAGGTACCTACATAGTAGGGGCGTGCATTTTTAGACTGATCTACCTCTACCTACTTAAATAGGTATGTCTTAACAATCGCTAAAAATATTTTTTTTTCCTATGTGAGATCCTTGTTGAATTTCTAACTAGTCAAATAAGTAGTATGAAGCTATGTACCTGATAATGACGAAGACCAGAAGTTTCTTGACCTTCAAATCACTGTCATACCAAACGCTGTCGTAAGCGGCGTCGGCTACCCCTGTACTCTGGAATAAAATAAGTACCTATTTACTTATTGTACAGCGTAAGTATTAAATTTCTTACTGTAGGTACTCATATCACATATACAGTTCGCAGCATCAACTACTTACCCCCATGCAATCTGCGTGGGGTGGGCTGCAATAGAGGTAGCTAAGTTATTGTTGGTGTGCACTGCTCTTACCTAGTAACTAAGTAGGTAGCTAATAGTTTAGTTCGTTAATAGGTATTTGTATATCAAGTATAATTTACCGTGTCATGTAAAAGTTGTCCAGCGAGAGCCAGTAGAAATACTGTGATGGACATGTCGAATGATGAAAAGACGTTGGCTATGGTCCTCACCAAATCACTGTAAGCCTGAAATATAGAACCATTCTCAACCTGTGTCACCTATGATAGGTGACACAGGTTGAGAATGTATCTTCTCTACGTAATCGACCCATCTGGCAGGTGGTCTGCCGGCGCTTCGCTTGCGATCTCGAGGCCACCATTCCGTCAAGGCCTTACTCCACCGTCCGTCCGTTGGTAAATAACCCAAACCGTGTACGTCACTTACCACTGTCATGAAGAAAAAGAAGCAAATGAGCAACGACGACAGTCCCGTGTGGACGAACACCACCAACCCAAAGCAGTTGTTCAGTTTATCGACTAAGCTGAAAGAAAAACTAGGTAGTTAAGGCAGTATCTGCCAACGTCCTTGAGGATTCAGGTGGAGTCAGATGATTTCCACGCGCCAACCGCGCTCCCCCTCAGGTATATTCTTACGTGCGCTGAGCGTGGCCCTGCTCGTCTCAAGGTAGGTACTCTTGACAGTAAAGGAAAACATAGTGAGGAAACCAACAAAGACGTAAATCTTTTAACCACTCTAGGTCGAAAGAAGTAGTGCTACGATATGAAGACGCATATTTGATTTTTTTGTGGTAGGTAAGAGTGTTCCGTTGCTTTGTCTAACAGCATCTGTGATCGACTGTCAGGGGGCTTAGTATGGGTTTTGACAGTTTACGAAACTTTATTCCTTTCAGTAAACTATCAAAACTCTTTGCTAAGCCCTGTCAGCCGCTACTTTAAAGACTTCAGCCATATGAAAAGCGAGATTAAAGACATGTAGATCAACGGTTTTCGCTGTTTCTGAACATTATGAATGAATATTTATTTGACTCTATGTTTTAGCCAACTTGCCTGAAAATCTTCTGATGTGTGATGATAACTTTCTTGATATTGTCAAAGTCTTCGTCCAACACCTTCATGTTCTTCCGTGTGGCACATGACGCCTGAATGGCATCCTTTAAGTCCACTTGCAGAGCACGAAATAAGATGCTGATGTTGAATGCATTTATAACTATTAGAATATCATAAGTATGATACAGGCAGATGTGGCAAGGCATTACTGAAAAGGAGAGCATGTGACACACGTGTATAATATGTAGAAGGATATAAGCAATAAATCAAGTTTAAACTAAACTTACATGCGACTTCCCACGCAAAAGTGGCCAGATATACCGGAATGGAGTTCACCTGCCATGGACCAGGACACTTTAATGGAAGCAAAAACTCATTGACGCCGGTGAACAGGTTGTAGATGGTCAGCAGGAACGGTACGAAAAAATAAGCCACCATATTCACTGTAGTGTAGATGTAAAATACTGAAACATTAATAATATGGTAAGTAAATAGATTATGTTTGAATATTAAAGGCTAGATGTTAGTGGGATAGTTAGGGCCAAAACACATACAAATGACACGGCGGTGTTACAACTTACCACGCTCGATGCTACGCCGATAGAAATCTACGTTTGTTTACTATTGTGTTGATTAGAGCTCTATAGTTTACCGTTAATTATAAGACTTGTCCTGCCCAACCAGTTCGTCACCACATGTTTCTTTTCGCCGTTACTTAACCGCCTCGGCCACAGCTCTCCGATCTCTAGCACAAGCTCTTTGATTTCACTTTTCCACAGCAGCACGGCAAACATCTTAATATAGTCTGCAATTAGATTAGCAAAAAAATATCCGATTAAAAAGCTGAAGTCTACTTGTTTATTACTAGGGCAAGTGTTGTAGGTGCACTAAGAAGTTAATTCTTATATTCAACCTCGGATCATTCGATCTTTTAGCATTAATGCGACCGGTGTTGATGGTGTATCCATTGATATGAAAGGTACTATTCACACTTCCTCAACTCTCGGTATTACTACGGCTATAGTAATAGCGTCTATTGCGACTGAAACTTTACTTGAAATCGGCCATAATCGAACTAATACAAAAAACGAACAATCCTACTAACTTTAAAGATTTACGTCTAATCGATACTAACTCTTTATGCAAAGAATCCTCGACATACAAACTCTTTATTCAAATATCTCCTCGAGCTTTGACTGGTTGACATTTTTGACAAGGAGTCTGAATATTAGCAACTGTTCAAATTGTAATGGGCTTTTTAATGCAAATTACTCTCAATATCAGAAATTGTTCCAAATTTAATTTGCATTTTAATTAGCTTAACCTTCCTTTTTTCTTTCATTAAATGTCTATTTTCGCTTAAATCTTTCTTTTTCTCGGAGTCATGGTACCTACTATAAAGTATCGTATCAGTCGTTAAAATCCTTCACTTGCTCGTGACTCCATGCTTAGAGAATCTCCCTATCTTTCACACGTCACACCATCCTGAGATAAATATTTAGGTACCAATATTTACTACACGTTATTCATACTGAAAAGGACGGAAATGTCTAGTACTTTCTCTCTAAACTATTATCTAATGCGGTTATTAATTAAGCTTATTAATATTAATGAGCCCCACAAACTGCCTAGATAATAATTTAGCGGGAAAGTACTAGACATTTCCGTCCTTTTCAGTATTTGTAATGGATTTCCGCAAAGTCACGCCTGAATCAATCATTTATCTTACGAATAGTAAAATACCCACTTACCCAATGAGTTTATTATAAACGCAGGAAATACGGCAGCAGCATGCAAGAAGGTTTCAAACTCGTCCATCCGAAAAGCAAAGCTGTATGTGGGTAAGGTGAATGGCAAGAAAACAGCTCCGCAGAGGAACAGCCTCACTGAAGCATTCATATTACTGAAGCCCAGTTTAGCCCCGAAAATGTCTATTCCAATGAATTTCATCAAGCTGATGAATCTAGAGACTGTTTTCTTGTAGTCTGGGGGTAGAGTTTCATACGTCATTTTCAGAGGGGGGTCAACAAACAACCTTTCAGGGGGGTCCATTATAACGCAACTTTGCTTTCTAGTATACTTTTTTAAATATTTTGATATTACTTCTAGACGAGCGAACTCAAAACTGCCAGCAAGGTTAATGAGAAAATGTATATTAATAATTAACAACCATTTAGAGATAATATTAATTAAAATGAAAATTAAATTAAGTACTTATACTTATTAATTAAAATGAATAGGTACTTAATAATTTACAAATTAATATATTAATTAAAATTAATAAAAATTAACAATTCATATTGATTAACCATTATAATAATTAATTAGCTAAGTAATTATTTCCTGTCATACCTAGGTTCTCATGAAATAATTATTACTATTAAATAATGTGATGCATTTTTCATACTAAAATCAATCACCAAATTATGAGAAGGTAGTGTCTAAATGAATGCCTAGTGTAACTTTGACGGGGAACTCATGGCCCGATGTCGCTCTGACAGTTAACATACCAATTCGCATATTACTTTTCTCTTTTTTATGTTCTGTATAATATTATTTTTGTTAGTTATGTACCTAGGTATGATTTATATTTTGTAAGAAGGATCATACAAAAAAGCACTAAAACTGAGACGAGTTTTTTGCTTGTTCTTCTCGGACTTGGTTTAAACTGGAATTGACCCTTCAATTTAGCTAGCATGTAATAAATAAATAATAATAAATATTTTTTTCGAATAGTATCCTTTCATACATTTACCTTCATCGGAAATGTTAAGGAACTAAAATAAGGTAAGTACTTAATAGTTTTTTTTGTAGTGGTAAGTTAGGTACCTAAGTATTATTTTGATTGGAGTGAAATAAGGCTTTAGTCGAAATAAAACGCTTTTAGAAATGTAAATTAAGTTGATTATCATTTTTAATTAAATAATGTCAAAGGTGCACTCAAAACGAAATAATTAGCAAGAATCACCAGCTGGTAACATTTTTTTTATCACGCATGCACTACTACCCGCACGCAACTAATAGGTAAAATTGTTCTGGGCATCTATTATCTAGACAAGTGCTGCTACGATTGCACAGTTGGTAAGAGCGTCCAAATACTTTTACTTGCGTGGACAAAAGATGGTTAATTTTCCGCTATGTTTCATTTTTTGTATCAGCTTTTGATAATGCAAATGTAGCCAGCAGGGTAGAGCTTTTAGACGGGTTACCAGTTAGTGACGCTTTCTGTACTTTCTGTACTTTCTGTGTTGATAGTGTCTGTACTTAAGTGGACATGTACACTTGGTCAACAAACTAAATAAGTACGTAATTTCTTCAGTTTCTTTTATACATTTGAATAAGTAGAGATAAGTATGTCCATGCGGCTCTTAATATCTGTGAAATACAGAAATAATAATATATAAATACATTACCTAGGTACCTAGGTATACGTGTCTAAGTCGATTCATCATTTTATTTCTACAGCAGAACATTTCCACCAATGTTTAGGAAGGTATCATCTATATACATAGAAAGGGCTGTTCGTTAGTCTCGCCAAAACTCGAGAACGGCTAAACGGATTTATCTTATCTTGGTCTTGAAATGTTCGTGGAGGTCTAGGGAAGGTTTAAAAGGTATGAAAAATTCGAATAACTGCCAGGAAAATCCTAAAAATAGCCCTTTTCTATTTCCCAAACGTTTTCTAAATAAGTACGAAGTCTGCCGGGTCTAGTCGCATATAAATAAGTAATACTTTTAAGATCAAAGCATAAGTTGTTTAAGAGTAAATGAATGGATGACTGTTTTCGTACCTTTGAAAAGGTGGCAAGTGTCATTGTTGAAAAATTCAAAGCATTTAAATAGCAGGGCTTTTGTGATCTGAAACAAATAGTTGTGTTAAATTATTCAATTAAAATACAATTCAGTTGGAACTAAAATAGGTGAAGACCTAGTTAACCTTTAGATACCTATTATAGCTGTCTGTACCTACCTAGTAGTTACAATTATGCCTTAAAAATTTTCTTAAAAAATAAAACTGTTTTTTTCCAACGATAGATTCTTGTGATGATGGCTGCGTGTAAGTAGTATGAAGTTAGACACCTGATAATAACGAAGATCACAAGTTTCTTGACCTTCAAATCACTGTCATACCAAACGCTGTCGTAAGCGGCGTCGGCTACCCCTGTACTCTGCAATAAAATAAGTACATTATGTAGGTAGGTAGTACTTACTGTACTGCGTATAAAACATACCTAGTACCTACTTACTGTACTGATACCACCTACAGTTCATGGTATCAACTAGTAAAAAGTAAAGTACAAAAAAGTTAAAAGTATTTATTCAAAATTACAAGTAAGTACCTAGGTATTACAATATTTGTTGTGGGATCTCCTCTTTCTGTATTAGAGAAGCCCTCTTTCTTGTAGTAGTTAGCTAGGTAATTAAAAGTAGTAGGTAATATAATTTATTATGCTGAGTGGACAACTAGGTAGTACCTAACATAAATACCTACTTAGGTAAATTTGTGATTTTTTACATGCAGAAAAAGTAGGTGAACAAACTGTGTGATGAAAAAAACTCGAAACAGTTGTAGTGTAGGATATCGATTAGATTATTTCAAATGACAACATATTTTTTTTTTGCAACTTGACAATTTTTGTAGCCAGTACTTGAGTCTAATGACATCCTTGTATTGAGGCGAGGTAGCAAACATTTATGAATGAAAAATAGAAAATTTGATTGTTTTTTGACAAAGTTTGATTGACATTGAAGCCAGTTTTGAGTGTAAAATCCTATCGATTATAAGAATTTGGTACCTATTACGTACGTACATACGTTCGATGTCAATCGAAATGACAGACCTTCCGTAATACCAATTCATCGATAGACACTGAGAGCGGTTAGTATGAACCTTTTGGATTGTATCCGAGTTACTTAAACGCAACATCGATTCTCTTTGGAGAAAAACAATAAGTACCTACTCTGATCACAAGGTAACCAGCCAATGACGCGCACGTTGTTGTAGGTAGGTACCGGCAGCGTCACTAATTGGTTACCCCCTTAAGTCTCAAACTGTTTTGTAAAAACTAACATATTTTATAAACTGTTTTTAAAATACTTAACTTATCATCCTTGCTAATTTACGTAGGTAGGTACCTACTTATATTTAATTTCACAGTGATATTACATGTGACGCAGGAACGGTGATATTTAAATGTGTTATTATGTGTAATACCCCGACTGTTCCTCTAAGGAAATTATGAGGCCTGAGTTTAATTCCGTACGTTCAGTTCCTGTGAGGACATTGGGAAAATATTCGAATGTAAGAATTCGAAACTAGTCCTTCTTATATGTCCTGAACTGGAGTCCTGGTTTTAATCCTTACGTTCGAATATTTTCGTTTATCTTTGTTTTTAGCGTAGTAAGAAAAGTGGAAGGAAAGAGAGGAAGAGGAAGACCAAGGATAAGCTATATGAACCAAGTGAAAGAGAAGGTAGCTGTCATCTAAACTTCTAAACTAATATTATAAAGAGGAAAACTTTGATTGTTTGTTTGTTTGTTTGTTTGTTTGTTTGTTTGTTTGAAATGAATAGGCTCCTAAACTACTGAACCGATTTGAAAAATTCTTTCACTGTTGGGAAGCTACACTATCAGCGGGTGACATAGGCTATATTATATTTTCAAAAAAATTAGGGATCCTTACTAAAACTTCAATAATGTAAGCCAAGGTGTAAAAAAATTACCTAAAATATTCTTTAAGTCGCGTGCGCTGCGAAAACTATTGACGATAGAATAAAATAATGTACTACGACTTTGTAGAACACATCATTATTTACAAAAAGTATCGCGATAGCATATGTCCAACTATTATAGTTATGCCACAATAAGAGTTCTTTTATTTTAAAATTTTAATTGAAAGGCTACTCTTAGAAAAATGCTCTTTATTTGTATCTTAGTATTAATCCTTATCAAAATAAATCACATCATATTCTAGACTGCTTCAATACCTTTATATAGTTTTTTGAATTACTCAATTCGGACATTCCATTCAAAAGATACCATTAAATTAAAAATGTAAGCAATAGAAAAAAGTCGCGTGAGAGCCGCGCTAGCTTATGCACTGTAGGCGTCACTGGTTGTACAGGATGTGTACAGGATGGAGTCAATGTGAAAAAATAAATAAAAAATATAAACAAAAATATACATTATAATAAATAAAAACTTCATTAAAATAATAATACTAAAACTTTCTATACTTACAATTTTCTTTTTTAGTAACCTGACGCAGGGTATGGTTAGACGTGCGTGTATTATTATAAATATTGAATTTTGAAATTTTTGTTAAATTTGAGAGCACTGGTGGTGTAGTGGTAGCACCCCTGCCTCACGATCTGAAGGTCATGGGTTCAAACCTGGTCATGCACCAATGTGTTTTTCTATTCGAACAATTTATGTGCGCAATGCCTGTGTTCTTAAACGGTGAAGGAACACAGCGTGAAGAAACCGGCATACCCTAGAACCAAAAGTTCGAAGGTGTGTGTCATAGGTTAGTATTCTTATAAGCGGCGATGGGCTTGCATCCTGTCATGTACGAGTACCTACTCAAAGATCAAAGTAACTAGAAATCTGGGAGGTATCTACCGAGCCTGGGAATTACAGTCGTGACCATTTATAGGTATATATAAATACCCGTGCGAAGCCGGGGCGGACTACTAGTGTCATATAAAGAGGTCAAGGAGGTTGCACTGGAAAGAACTAAATGGAGAGAGATTCATCAGTTATGCCGACAAGAGTCAAACTCTTAAATTAAGAAGAAGAAGAAAAAGCTACCTAACTATTATTTTGATAAGGGTAGGTAAAATAAAGCTTTAGTCGAAATAAAACGCTTTTAGAGATGTAAATTAAGCTGATTAGCAATTTTAATGAAAAAACTTTGAACTTGAAAAAAGGTGCACTCAAAACGAAATAATTAGCAAAAATCACCAGCTGGTAACATTTTTTTTGTTCATTATTGTCATGCAGTGCACTACCTGCAACTAATAGGTTAAACTTAAAAACTGTTTTGGGCTTCTATTAACTAGACGCGATTTAATTATAATAGCTGCTACGACGATGGGTCAGTTGGTAAGAGCGTTTATGCCATTACTTGAGTGGAATTATTTTTCAATTTTATTGTCAACTTTGGATAATGTGTAGCTAGCAGGGCAGAGCTTTGAGAGGGGTTACCAGTTAGTGGTGCTGTCTGTGCAAAGAAGTACATAATTTCTTTAGTTTCTTTCATACATTTGAGTAAGCAAAGAAAGGTATGTCCACGCGGAGCTTAATATCTGTAAAATACAAAAATATTATTTATATAACATTTACTACGTAGGTACTTAAGTAATTTTTTCTATTTATTTCTACAGCAGAACATTACCACTACCTTTTTTGGAATCATTGTATTATAAGTAGGTACTTTTAAGATCAAAGTATATAAATATGCTTTTAAAACAACTTTATATGCTTGTACCTACCTTTCCAAAGGTGGCAAGTGTCATTGTTGAAAAATTCAAAGCATTTAAATAGCAGGGCTTTTGCGATCTGAAACAAATAATTGTGTAAAATACTTCAATAAGTACCTACAATTGGAACTAAAATAGGTGAATACTTAGGTACCCACTTAGATACTATAGCTGTCCTGTCTGTACCTAGTAGAGATGATTCAGTCTAAAAATGCACGCCCCTCCACTTGTACTTGTACCGCATGTAGAGGTAAATAGGTACATTGGAAATACATAGGAGGGGCGTGCATTTTTAGACTGATCTACCTCTACCTAGGTATGACTTAACAATAGCTAAAAAAAAAAATATTTTTTCTCTTTGTGATCCTTGTTGAATTTCTAACTCGTCAAGTAAGTAGTATGAAGCTAGGTACCTGATAATGACGAAGAGCAGAAGTTTCTTGACCTTCAAATCACTGTCATACCAAACGCTGTCGTAAGCGGCGTCGGCTACCCCTGTACTCTGAAATAAAATAAGTATTTACTTATTGTACAGCGTAAGTATTAAATTTCTTACTGTAGGTACTCATATCACATATACCTACAGTTCGCAGCATCAACTACTTACCCCCATGCAATCTGCGTGGGGTGGGCTGCAATAGAGGTAGCTAAGTTATTGTTGGTGTGCACTGCTCTTACCTAATAACTAAGTAGGTAGCTAATAGTTTAGTTCGTTAATAGGTATTTGTATATCAAGTATAATTTACCGTGTCATGTAAAAGCTGTCCAGCGAGAGCCAGTAGAAATACTGTGATGGACATGTCGAATGATGAAAAGACGTTGGCTATGGTCCTCACCAAATCACTGTAAGCCTGAAATATAGAACCAAGTTGTACAAGGTGTGGGAGTTACCAAGTTGTGCACGAAAGAAGGCTCTGAGGCGCACTTTGATCTTTTCACCACATTCGTTCTGAAAATTTGTAACACGATATGAAAAAGAAAGGAGTTACCTATCCTATACAGGATCTAGACTTCATCATCATCTACCTAAGCTGGGTCTAGGCCTCTTCCTTTGCCATATAGGTCTTGATTAAAGACCTATATGGCACAAAATGGAGTAAGCCTATACCCAGCAGTGACATCGAGATCGCAAGCGAAGCGCCGGCAGACCACCTGCCAGATGGGTCGATGACGTAGAGAAGATAGGGGGAAAGTCCTGGATGAGATCCGTTGTAT
Organism: Cosmorhoe ocellata; assembly: GCA_963675405.1. NCBI lineage: Eukaryota > Metazoa > Arthropoda > Insecta > Lepidoptera > Geometridae > Cosmorhoe > Cosmorhoe ocellata. The sequence continues at coordinate 9,351,496 of OY776258.1, read as the reverse complement.
CAAGATCATCAATTCTCAGCCTGTGTCACCTATGATAGGTGACACAGGTTGAGAATGTATCTTCTCTACGTAATCGACCCATCTGGCAGGTGGTCTGCCGGCGCTTCGCTTGCGATCTCGAGGCCACCATTCCGTCAAGGCCTTACTCCACCGTCCGTCACCTCGTCTTACCAAGTGCCCTGCCCAACGCCATTTCAGACTTAATATTCGGATGCCTATGTCTTGATTTAGACTGAGTATGAAGTATTAATTGTTAAAGTTTTTATGTCTGTTCGATGCTAAGTCGAGAGCCGTTGATACGTCTGCATGAAAGGTCGGTAGTTTGGTATTAGGAAATGTGCTGGTCAACTATATACATATATACAATATACCTACCTACATACGGTAAATAACCCAAACCGTGTACGTCACTTACCACTGTCATGAAGAAAAAGAAGCAAATGAGCATCGACGACATTGCCGTGTGGACGAATACCACAAACCCAAAGCAGTTGTTCAGTTTATCGACTAAGCTGAAAGAAAAACTAGGTAGTTAAGGCAGTATCTGCCAACGTCTTTGAGGATTCAGGTGGAGTCAGATGATTTCCACGCGCCAACCGCGTTCCCCCTCAGGTATATTCTTACGTGCGCTGAGCGTGGCCCTGCTCGTCTCAAGGTACTCTTGACAGTAAAGGAAAACATAGTGAGGAAACCAACATTTCGTAGAACCTAAAAAGTTCAAAGACGTAAATCTTTTAACCACTCTAGGTCGAAAGAAGTAGTGAAGGGCGTTTCACGAAACGGCACACGTGATCAGCTGCTTTGTCTGACAGCATCTGTCATCGCCTGTCAGGGAACACAGTACGGGTTTTGACAGTTTACGAAACTTTGTTTCGTTCCGTAAACTATTAAAACCGTAGGCAGTATGCGTCCGTCTGTCAAGTGCTACTTCCATGACTACAGCCACAATGTCTGAAAAGTCAGATTATTTTATATATATTTGTTGAAGCAAACTTGCCTTAAAACCTTCTGATGTGCGATAATAACTTGCTTGATATTGTCAAAGTCTTCATCCAACACCTCCATGTTCTTCCGTGTGGCACATGACGCCTGTATGGCATCCTTCAAGTCCACTTGCAGAGCACGGAATATGATGCTGATGTTGAATGAGTTTACAATTATCAGAATATCATAGGTATGATACAGGCAGATGTGGCAAGGCATTACTGAAAAGGAGAGCATGTGACACACGTGACAGTTAGATAGACAATTTTTTTAATCTCATCTAATCATGAGCCACTGCTGAATGGCAGATTTTTATGAAACATGGCTACAAACACTCGGGATAAAATTATCTATGATACAAAAAAAACTAAACGAAAATCGGTTCATCCGTTTGAGAGCTACGATGCCACAGACAGATACACAGACACACAGATACACAGATACACTGACAGACATGTTAAATTTATAACACGCCTCTTTTTCGTCGGGGGTTAAAAATAGGAAACAGACTTCAAGCCACTGGCCGCGAGTGAATGTAAATACCTACACAAAAAGCTGGCAGCATTACCTCGTTGAATAGCTTTAGCTGTAGGTAAGCAACACAGTCCTTTGATCATTGGTCACCTCTTCAGTTTTTTGGATAATAAACAATACGATTTGTATTTCCATTTTATACTAAACTTACATGTGCATTCCCACGCAAAGCTGGCCAGATATACCATTGTGGAGTTCACCAGCCACGGTCCAGGACACACCATCGGCAGCAAATACTCATGGACGCCGGTAAACAGGTTGTAGATGGTCATCAGAAACGGTACAAAATAGAAAGCCAACATATTCACTGAGGTGTATATGAAAAATACTGAAACATAACATGATATTAATAGTAGTTCACCCCGAACTGAGATCTCGTGCGCTATGTCCACAATCCTCATTAGTATTCACGCACTGAAATTTTTTGGATACACTTTATGTACTGATGTAGGTACCTTACCTATAGGTGCCATGCTTACGTAACCTAATCACAAACAAATATTTCATTAACCTACGAAGGTACTTATGCTCGTGTTAAAACATCTAAAACAAACATTTTCTTAATTTTCTTTTATTTTTTCGTTTATTTCAAAAAATATTCATCCTAGAATAAAAACAAAAACCAATTTGTAATGTACAAGTAAAGGCCTTTCATTTGATACCACACTCGAGAATTTTTTATTTTTATTTTTTATTTTTCGTCTTTGGAACCCAATATCTTTACAATCCCTTCACCGATTTAGCTCATATGCTTCCCAGAAAATCTACACAGCACAATCTCTAAGTTTCATGCAGATTGGATCAACGGTTCCTAAGTATGCTCTAACAAACATACAAACATTGTACAACGTCAAATCTCCCTAGCTGCCACAGAGATCTTCGCTCGCTTCACTCGCTCGATCAATTATTTTATATTTAGCTACTAGCTGTCCCGCCAGCGACTTAAAGTATCTAAACTGAGTTTCAAACACATCACACAACTCATAAAAATCCCATACTAACTTTGACACCCCATTTGACCCCTTTATGAAGGTTATATTGAAAAATCCTGAAACACGTGTCCATTCGTTTTGCATTTACAGTACACAAACAACGTTTCAGACCAATCGCACGACCCGTTAAAAAGTTCCCATACAAACATTGACCCCACATTTGACCCTTTTTTGAAAGTTATATTGAAAAATCCTGAAACACGTATTCATTCATTTTGCATTTAAAGTACACAAACAAAATTTCAGACCAATCGCACCACCCGTTAAAAAGTTCCCATACAAACATTGACCCCACATTTGACCCTTTTTTGAAAGTTATATTGAAAAATCCTGAAACACGTATTCATTCATTTTGCATTTAAAGTACACAAACAAAATTTCAGACCAATCGCACCACCCGTTAAAAAGTTCCCATACAAACATTGACCCCACATTTGACCCCTTTTTGAAGATTATATTGAAAAATCCTGAAACACGTGTTCATTCATTTTGCATTTACAGTGCACAAATAAAGTTTCATGAAAATCGCTCCACGCGTTAAAAACTTTCATACTAACGTTTTCACCCTTTTTCCCCCCTTTAGAGGTGGAATTTCCAAAAATCCCGCCTTAGTGGGTGGTTTTGTTATAAAAGGAAGCCACCTTCTAAATTTCAGCTTTCTATCTTCAGGGGTTTCGGCTGGGCGATGATAAATCAGTCAGTCAGTCAGTCAGTCAGTCAGTCAGTCAGTCAGTCAGTCAGGTTAAGCTCTTATATAGATATAGATTGTGTGGTCACAGCTCTGTAGTTTACCTTTCATTATAAGACTTGTCCTTCGCAACCACTTGGTCACCACATATATCTTTTCACCGTGACCCAGCCGCCTCGGCCACAGCTCCCCGATCTCTAGCATGAGCTCTTTGATTTCATTTTTCCACAGCAGCACGGCGAACAACTTCAGATAATCTGTAATTGGATGAGAAAATTACCAATTAAAATGCTTAACCCTATATTCTTAATATTGGTAAGCAATATTGTATTCCTAATCTTTATTAAACCTGTATAATTGATTCGCCATCGCCGATCCTAAACCGCTGAGGCTAGAAATCTGAAATTTAGAGGGAAAGATTCCTCTCTGGGTCTAGAGGTGAACTAAGGGGTTATTCGTAGGTCCACTCTGAATAAATAAAGTGCGAAGAATTTAATAATTATTTCCATTCATTGATGCTCCATTTCTACACTCGTTCATTATATGTACATAAGAAAGATTCGTTTTAATTCATCCTCTATGGGTGCATGCAGTTTGGTTGAAGTTTATATTTTTAAAAATATTACCCACGGGATAACGCGAATGAAGTCAAGGGCAGTTAGCTAGCTATGTATTCATACACAATTTTTTGGGTCCTATAGTACCTACAAGCTTTGCTCAATTTGGGGCTAAATGGCGTTGTGTGAATTGTCCACCACTATTTGTTACTTATTTATTTAGTACCTGGGTGACCGAGCTTTGCTCGTTTTTTTAGGGTAAACGACGTTTTCTAAAAATGAAACCTAGCTAGACCGATTTATCACCCCCGAAACCCTCTGCATACTAAATTACATCAAAATCGTTGGAGCCGTTTCCGAGATTCAGATTATATATACCTATATATATATACAAGAATTGCTCGTTTAAAGGTATAAGATTATTATTTAATAGTAGGGTCTAATTATTCGCCATGATTAAGGAGTCTTGTTCTCTTGTCTCAGGTACACCATCATTTTCGGGAAGAGTAGTGAAAAAGTATTACCTAGTAAAGTAATCGCTTACCCAATGTGTTTATTATAAACGCAGGTATCACGGCAGCAGCATGCAAGAAGCTTTCAAACTCGCCCAACTTAAAAGCAAAGCTATATGTAGGTAAGGTGAACGGAAAGAAAGCGGCTGCGAAAAGAAACAACCTCACTGAAGCATTCACATTACTGAAGCCCAGTTTATCTCCGAAAAAGTCTATTCCAATAAATTTCATCAAGCTGATGAATAAAGAGACAGTTTTCTTGTAGTCTGTGGGTAGAGTTTCATAGGAAATTTTCAGAGGGGGTCTAACGAACAACCTTTCAGGGGGGTCCATGATAGAACTATATTGCTTTTTACTGTAAAGATATTTCCTGTAGACAACTGAGCTTAGAACTACCAGCAAGGTTAATGAAAAAATGCATTGTAATTAATTAATTAATATTAATTAATCATTGTTATAATACCTAATTATTGCATATCCTACTTAGTATTATAAACGCGAAAGATTGTAAGAATGTATGGATGTAGGTATGTTTATTACTCTTTCACGCTGAAACGGCTGAGCGGATCTGGATGAAATTTGGTACATTTATAGATTATAGTCTTGAATAGCATATAGGCTAGTTTTTATCCTGGAAAATTTACGGTTCCCGCGGGATAGATTGTTTTTGTGTTTCAAGGTACCACGCGGGCAAAGCCGCGGACGGAAGCTAGTTATTTAATATTTTCTTGATCCATGGCTAGGTTCTCATGAAATAATTAAATAAATGCGTAACTTATGCGTAATTACAAGTTATACGTTTTTCCTACTATCCTACTAATATTATAAACGCGAAAGTTTGTGAGGATGTCTGGATGTCTGGATGTTTGTTACTCTTTCACGCTAAAACGGCTGAACGGATCTGAATGAAATTTAGCACAGATATAGATTATGGTCCGGAATAGCACATAGGCTTCTTTTTATCCCGGAAAAATGAACGGTTCCCGCGGGGTAGATTTGTTTTTGTTTTTCAAGGTATCACGCGGGCGAAGCCGTGGGCGGAAGCTAGTCTAAAATAAAAAAAAATGATTGATTCAGGCACGTCATAAGAGAAGTGTTGCTTACATGCTTGGAGAACTTTTACGGATTTGTCATAATCCCCCCAGTGTAGGCTCTAAACATCGGCTGAATAGAGATTACAAGATCACCGGATCACGGGTAGGTACGGGTCGGATTCGGATCGGACGCAGTGCGTGACCGCTCTTAGTGTCACCACAATGTCATACAACCGTTGCCCGTTATGGTTGCCAACATTTTTTCGGGGAAATATAGTATTTTAAGGAAAAACAAAAAAACAAAGTCATTTTTTGTATAATATTATTATTATAAAAATTATATTTCATTGACATTACGGTCAGGTTCGGAACAAATTAGGAAATTATGAGTTCGGATATAAGCTTAGGTATCTACGTATAGGAGCGTTCATACATTTTTAAAATGAAGGATATATTTTTGTTGGTTTTCGGGATTTCGGTGTTGGAAATATAGTATAATAATGCAAATATTTCTTGAACAGTATACATATAGTACAGCATATAGTTCAGACTCCAAAAGAGAGCTATAAGGGCGATTGTGCGAATTCTACGGGGCGAGTCCGCGCGGCCGCATTTCGAGTCCTTGGGGATCTTGACCGTGCCCGCCCTTGTCGTGTACCAGTCCGCGCTGTATGTGCGTGACAACTTAGACGAATATGCAAGGTTTGGGGACGGTCACAGGTACAACACGAGGCACTCGAACCGGCTGAGAGCGCTCCCACGACGACTAGCGAGGACGTCGAAGTTGCTGCACGTTATGGGGACGGCTGTCTATAACCGTATTCCGACTTCTATCACCAGCGCACAGTCCATATCATCCTTTAAATTTAACCTGAAGAAGTGGTTGATAAGTCTATCTATATATGACATTAATGAATTTATGAATTTAAAATGTACCTAACCATTAATTTTTATGGTATTAAAATTTAATTTAGTGTTGATAATTGAAAGATTATTGATTGTATTGTATTTGATTGTAATTTTATGATATGAATGAGTGTTATGTAATGATATTTAATAAGTCCATTGTGATGTACCTTTACATTTTATGTAACTTATATTTTGTGACCTGTAACATAATTGTTATGAATAAATGAACTATGAACTATGAACTATAGTACGCAGATTCGAAAATAGTACAATACTATTATTATTATGAAGACACTATCTTCCGCCCACGGCTTCGCCCGCGTGGTACCTTGAAAACAAAAACATATCTATCTCACGGGAACCATATATTTTACTGGATAAAAAGTAGCCTATGTGCTATTCCAGACTATAATCTATATCTGTGCCAAATTTCATCCAGATCCGTTCAGCCGTTTCAGCGTGAAAGAGTAACAAACCCATACATTCTTAAAAACTTTCGCGTTTATAATAATTTACCATTTTACAAAAATATAACGCCAAATAGCCCTACTAGCCAGTGAGATTTTTGCTCCTTTCCGTCGCCAATCAAAAATGAGTTTTTTTTCAGAAATATAGGTATGATATGCCATGATATCTAACTGTAGTTCACAGTCTAGGTTGCAGTGTGGTGACGATCAGCTTGGATGAACAGGATCTAGGATAGGTAACGTAAAAATAACACAGATTCTTTTCACAATTTTATTGTAACTTATACGATCGAGTTTGTTTTACCTTCTTTCTTTATTATTTTCTACCGTGTAAAAATTCTTTTGAACCCGTGTGGTGAAAATATTAAAGTGGGCCTTTCGTGCATTTCTTTAAAAAGCAAGTCAGTAACAACTATTTCTATTATTTAATCAAATTAATAATTTACATAATGGTAATGGTATATTATTATACCAGCTGCCATCTACCGTGTTTTCAGTGGCAGACAGCGTTATAGTCTACGAAAAAGAATACAAAGTGGGACCGACTAATTTAAGATTTATTATTTAGCCAAACCTAAGTAGAGCTTACTTTAGTCTTCACAAAAGTGGCTTTGTCTTCTGTTTCGAGAGATAAACGCTGGGTTGGTCAAAAACAAGTGAATCGATAATTATACATTATACCTACCTAGTGCCTATATCTACCACTTGCGAGATATTGATTCAACCGAACAACTAGGTAAGTAGATACCTACATACCTATCTAATGCCCGCCTTCCACTGCGAGCGGAGCGGGCTCCGTACGGACTTTCCACTGTGAATGAGCGGATTTCAATACAATTTCAATCCGCTCAGATCATTAGCTCAGCTTCCGCTCATTAGGTACACTTTTTACCACGCTTTTATTAGCTTGGGTTGTATTTATGTAATGGAATCTTTGAGCATAATTTTTACCAATTTCCAGAAGTTTGATTGATTTGAAACTTTGCACACGTATCAAGCACCGATGATAATGCAATAATTTAATAACAGTTTCCCAATATCCTTATTAGGACCGCCAGGATTAATAAATTCTTAATTCTTTATTCCTCTGTAAGGGAGTAAAAGAGATAGAGCTAGCGCGCGATCTGCGCTGCCGTGCTAAGGGGGACAGCCGTAAGTAACATTTTTTCTGAAATTGAGTTAGTACCATATTCGGAATCCTCGTATCGAGATCTATAACTTTCTCTTTGACAGTTTTTTAAAATAAGGTCTCTAAAGGCTTTTTTCAGTTGTGCTAAGCGCCGTAGCTACAATTTATTTTTTGGATTTCTTATAATTACAGCCGTAAACGAACATTATCACTATCCTGCCCTAAACTTCTATAGATAAAACCACCGAACTGGTGGATAAAACTCATAGAGTGCTTACATTAATCGCATTAAATACATAGATGCATTACACTAAGAATGCAAATTTCAATCTTTAAGTATTTTTCTTACGTTAAGCGTGGTAACTATACATTACGGCGGTAAATTAAGTAACAATCACAGCCTTTAGCCCTTTTTATTCCTTTACATGACAGCCGTAAGTTGTGCAGTTACGGCGATTATGCTTTTAATAAAAGATTTCAATCACTATGTTTCTCTATCAAAAGCGCTTTAAAGAGTGTCCCTTACGTAAAGCGCGGTATGTGTGTTGCTTACGACGCTCATTGTAAGTATTCGTCTATAAAATAAAGCAGGCTTCTATAGCATAACGAGTATTTTGATGTTTTAATATAGTAATAATTGTAATCGGAGTTTAATTTTCCAACGTATAAAAACTACATTATTTTCTTTATAAAACATATTTTTCAGATTTAAAAAAAAGTTAATTCTGTAGACGCAATTGACAAAAACATTTTGAAAACTTTAAGAGCCTTTTTCTCGAAACTAGTAGACATGCATTACGGCTGTCACCCTTAGCACGGCAGTGCGCATGCCTGCAGTTTCGGACTTCACTCTTTCGCTCGGGCACGAAATTACGAAATAGTGCGTAAGGCATTTCATTCAATACTATCACAGCAAATAATTAATTGAAACATCGAACTAAAAAATTAAAAATAAATTATAGATTAAAAAAACTAAAAAACCACGCTTTTATAGCTAATCGAACTAAAAAGTAGAAAATAAGTTTTAATTACAAAGATATTCAGATTAAAAAGCGTGGGGGGCTTGATATATTAAATGTAACAATTATTCTACTTGCAACTATCTGTGTGCCGAGAGTTATGAAACTTATCTAGTAAAAAATTATGAAAATATAGTACTTAGGTAGGTAAAATGCACCCCACGTTTTTTACGCTGAATATCTTTGTAATTAAAACTTATTTTCTACTTTTTACTTCGACTAGCTATAAAAGCGTGGTTTTTTAGTTTTTTTAATCTATAATTTATTTAGTGGAATTATAATTATTATATAGATATAATTTATATCAGAGGAAGTCTGAAAGTGGCACCGGTGACAGAAAAGATGAGGAGTAATAGGTTAGCGTGGTATGGATATGTTATGAGAAGAGATGAATGTCATGTGACAAGGAGAGTGTTAGGTATGAATGTAGATGGATACAGGGGTAGAGGTAGGCCAAAGAAAAGATGGATGGACTGTGTGAAAGATGACATGGGTAAGAAAGGAGTGAGTACTGAGATGACGAATGACAGAGGGAAATGGAAGAAGATCACATGTTGGAAGATGATGATGAATTTATTTAGTGGAAGGCGGGCATAATGCCTAAGGTACTACTTTGCATATTACAATGAGGATTTAAATATTTGTAGATAATCATCAGTTACACCCTGGCCAACTTAGAAGTCCTGAACCGTCTTCGAAGTAATGCAGAGCGTGGAGATAACCACTGATACGGCCCCGGAGGTAGGTACATATAGGTATACCTAGGATGTTATACTTAAACTAGGTAATAATAAACGAGGCTACGTCCCAACATATCCAAACTCGTTGTTCTTTCCCAACCACATCCACAGCATCGAGTAGGTACCCAGGTAAGTATTTAATTTCTTTCATACATTTGAGTGAGCAAAGAAAGGTAAGTCCACGCGGAACTTAATATCTGAAAAATACAAAAATATTATCTAAATATACGTAGGTACAACAGAAAATAAAGTTTTAATCAATATAATTATATAAATATATAAGTAGGTATCTACCTAATCATGACAGTGTAGTATGAAAAATATTGCATTTATCGTTTAGTTTTTCATCAAACTATAATTATCCTACTAATATTATAAACGCGAAAGTTTGTATGGATGTCTGGATGTATGTTTGTTACTCTTTCAGGCTAAAACGGCAGAACGGATCTGAATGAAATTTGGCACAGATATAGATTATGGTCTGGAATAACACATAGGCTACTTTTTATCCCGGAAAAATGTATGGGTCCCCTGGGATACATTTGTTTTTGTTTTTCAAGGTAACACGGGGGCGAAGCCGTGGGCGGAAGCTAGTCCTACTAATATTATAAACGTGAAAGTTTGTAAGAATGTGTGGATGTCTGGATGTCTGGATGTCTGGATGTCAGGATGTATGTTTCTTACTCTTTCACGCTGAAACGGCTGAACGGATTTGGATGAAATTTGGCACAGATATAGATTATAGTCTGGAATAGCACATAGGTTACTTTTTATGCGGAAAAATGTTCGGTTCCCGCGGGATAGATTTGTTTTTGTTTTTTAAGGTATCACGCGAGCGAAGCCGTGGGTGGAAGCTAGTATAGAACAATATAAAATTTAGAATAACAGTACCTACTCAGGTATGTATTCGAAAGTTTAAACTAGGTACTAGGTATTGGATGGTGGTTTTTCTATATTCCGTCTATCTCTACATTTTACAAACCAACATAGTTTTAAAGGAGGCTCGTTATTTTATTAACTCGTAGGTCGTACCTTTGTAAAGGTGGGAAGTGTCATTGTTGAAAAGTTCAAAGCATTCAAATAGCAGGGCTGTTGTGATCTGAAACGAAATACCTATGTATAGAAAACAGAGTTCATGTCACTGATCGCATATTTATATCCTACTAATATTATAAACGCGAAAGTTTGTGAGGATAATCTGGATGTCTGGATGTTTGTTACTCTTTCACGCTAAAACGGCCGAACGGATATGAATGAAATTTGGCACAGATATAGATGATGGTCTGGAATAACACATAGGCTACATTTTATCCCGAAAAAATGTACGGTTTCCCACGGGATAGATTGTTTTTGTTTTTCAAGGTACCACGCGGGCAAAGCCGCGGGTGGAAGCTAGTATATAATAAGTTAAATATATAATATAACTAGCAGTCCGCCCCGGCTTCGCAAGGGTATCTAAACTAATATTATAAAGAGGAAAACTTTGATTGTTTGTTTGTTTGTTTGCATCGAATAGGCTCCGAAACTACTGAACCGATTTGAAAAATTCTTTCACTGTTGGAAAGCTACACTATCAGCGGGTGACATAGGCTATATTATATTTTCAAAAAATTTGTAACTTTGTATTAATCCTTATCAAAATAAATCACATTAATCCTAGACTGCTTCAATACCTTTATATAATTTTTTGAATTACTCAATTTGGACATTCCAATCGACAGAAATCACGATATTAAAAATGTAAGTATTAGAAAAAAGTTGCGTGGTAGCTCACCCTGCTCGGCTAGCTAGTCAGCACCGTATACAATGTAGGCGCCACTCGCTCGGGTACGGGCCGTACGGGAGGTGTATGGGGGGAGTCATTGATAAAAATTAACAAAAAAATTAAAAATAAATCATTAAAATAATAATAAGTTCATAAAATAATAATATTTAAACTTTCTTTATAATTTTCTTTATTTCGTAACCAGATGCCAATAGAAGCGTATGGTTATGTATACTCGTATTGTCAACAGTGAAAGAATTTTTTAAATCGGTTCAGTAGTTTCGGAGCCTATTCAATGCAAACAAACAAACAATCAAAGTTTTCCTCTTTATAATATTAGTTTAGATATATTATTTATAGGTTGGTAGAGGTCGGTGGTCTCTAGTTAAGAAACTAGGTACGTAGGTATGTACTTACCTGACAATGACGAAGACCACAAGTTTCTTGACCTTCAGATCGCTGTCATACCAAACGCTGTCGTAAGCGGCGTCGGCTACGCCTGTACTCTGCAATAAAATAGTAGGTTAAGTACATATTACCTACTATATATTATTATATTATTATTATTATTATTAATTTACGGAACTTATACCTACACAGTTCGCGGCATCAACTAGTAATCCCACTAAATAAATACTAAAGTAGGCCTTCAAAAAAAACAGAAGTTTCTTACTAAGCCACCTCGTTATTATAGGTAAGTAGGCTAAGTAGGCACTTTACTAATTGGTGTCCGTTCTGTTACCTATTTCATCTAGAGTTCACACTTATAGGTCAAAAAACAGCTGTATTTAGGGTTGCCTCATGTTGTGTCAAGTTACGTAAGTATTAGAGCAAAGTTTAAGAGACATTTCATGAATGAAAACCTTTATATTATAACTTAAAAATTCGTTGAACAAACGTTCCCCCCGTTTAGGGCTTTTAAGGATATTATGTTACACCTTGTGTAAACGCCAAAGTTTGTAAGAATGTGTGGATGTCTGGATGTCTGGACGTATGTTTGTTGCTCTTTCACGCTGAAACGGCTGAACGGATCTGAATGAAATTTAGCACAGATATAGATTTTAGTCTGGAATAACACATAGGCTACTTTTTATTCCAGAAAAATTTACGGTTCCCGTGGGATAGATTTGTTTTTGTTTGTCAAGGCGAAGCCGTGGGCGGAAGCTAGTATAATTATAATTTACCGTGTCATGTAAAAGTTGTCCAGCGAGAGCCAGTAGGAATACTGTAATGGACATGTCGAATGATGAGAAGAGGTTGGCTAGGGTTCTCACCAAATCACTGTACGCCTGGAAATTTAAATAAAAGAACCAAGTTGTACAAGGTGTCAGGGAGTTGCATAATCTATCCTTAATATTATAAAGAGGAAAAATTTGATTGTTTGTTTGCATTGAATAGGCTAGAAAAAGAAGGTGTTAGTTAACACCTTCTTTTTCTAGCCTATTCTAGTCAATTGTAAACAAAAGATGGCTGTTTTGTTCAAAATTCTCGGAATTTCCCCCAATGGATTTTGAAGGAAACTATTCACTTTAGTTCACATATTTTACACTCGCGTCAAGAACCCTGGCTTTAGGTATTGGAAAAATAACTACCAAAATTACGCAATAAAACTCAAAATAACACGAGAAAAAATATAAAAACTAGAGAGACGTAGTTGTCAGTCAAAAGCATTGCAGGAAGTCCCGGACGATGATCATTGAGATTTTAACGAATTAAACATTATTTTGACTTTGATTTTGACATTGTCCTAACAAGTAATTAGTGACACGATAAGAAGAAGAAGGCAGTTACCGATCTTACCTAAGAATTTTTCTGCAATGCATTTGACTAACAACTACGTTTCTCTAGTTTTTATATTTTTTCTCGGGTTATTTTGAGTTTTATTGCGTAATTTTGGTGGTTATTTTGCCAATAAAGCCCGGGTTCTTGACGCGAGTGTAAAATAATGTGAACTAAAGTGAATGGTTTCCTTCAAAACCCATTGGAGGAAATCCCGAGAATTTTGAACAAAACAGCCATCTTTTGTTTAAAATTGACTTGACAACTTGACTATGACTCTGTGACGTTGACAATACTTATAAATGAATACACTTGACACTGGCAAAATTGTTCATTAGGAGACAGATGCCATAATTGAAGAAGAAGAAGAAGAAGAAGACTTTTACTCATAGAGTTTTTTTATATTTTGTTCTAAGTATAAGTCTAAGTCCGATCTGCATAAAATTTGGTAGTTCGATAGTTTGTATTAAACGTAGTGATTATATTCTCTTTGGTTTGTATTGCGAAATGTACCTACCTTACTGGTGGACAATGTAGGTACCTATAGTCTAGGTAATAACGTGTTCTGCGTCACTTACCACTGTCATGAAGCCAAAGAAGCAGATGAGCAACGACGACAGTCCCGTGTGGACGAACACCACAAACCCAAAGCAGTTGTTCAGTTTATCGACTAAGCTGAAAGAAAATTACTCCTAGCAAATCATTTTCAATCATGATTTGATTTGATTAGCAGTGCTGTCACAAGTCTTTTGAATTTATTCTGTTTTGTTTGTTAATTAGAGCGCTGGTGGTGTAGTGGTAGCACCCCTGCCTCACGATCCGAAGGTCGTGGGTTCAAACCTGGTCGTGCACCAATGAGTTTTTCTATTCGAAAAATTTATGTGCGCAATGCCAGTGCTCTTAAACGGTGAAGGAAAACATCGTGAGGAAACCGGTATACCCTAGAACCAAAAATTCGAAGGTATGTGTCATAGGTTAGTAGGTATTCTTATAAGCGGCGATGGGCTTGCAACCTGACACGTACGGAATACTAACTACTGTGCAAAATGTGGGATTACAGTCGTGATCATATTTTTTTTTTTTTTTTTTTGTTTGTTAATTACCTAAGTATTATTTTTTACAATTTTATTTTCGTGATATTTTACTAGTAGGTGAGACTTACTCACCTACTAATAAAGTAGAGTACCTACCTACTTAGAGTAGAATAGGTACCTAAGTACCTAGGTTTTAATTTTTGTGTTGTAAATATTTACTAGGATTAACGATTTAGGCATAACAAATGTTATTCTCGTTTTTCTGAATGAATAAATAAATTTAATAATTAAATAAAGTTATTTATAAATAACTTTACTAAAACGGGTATTACACTACCCAATTTTAAGGGACCCTTACCCTAACTAAGAGTCGAAACGCCACACGTGTCACAGTGATCTTATAGTTACTAAAGCTGCTTTGTCTGACATCATCTGTCATCGCCTGTCAGGGGCTTAATAGTACCTAAGGGTTTTGACAGTTTACGAAAATTTAGCCTAACTATCTGTCAGGTGCTTCTTCCATGACTTCGGCTCTGAAATATCCTAATAAATAAATATTTGTTAGTCTCTCTGTTTTAGCAAACTTGCCTGAAAATCTTCTGATGTGCGATGACAACTTTCTTGATATTGTCAAAGTCTTCGTCCAACACCTTCATGTTCTTCCGTGTGGCACATGCGGCCTGTATGGCATCCTTCAAGTCCACTTGCAGAGCACGAAATAAGATGCTGATGTTGAATGCATTTATTATTATTAGAATATCATAAGTATGATACAGGCAGAGATGGCTAGGAATTACTGAAAAAGACAGCATGTGACAGAGACAGTGTAGATAGACAACATTTTTTTCTAACCTATCATGGTTTGTTAAATTATTCGCTCATTTGAGCAGGCTTATAGTCATAGACCTTACTGCCTAGTCTTGCGTAAATTAATTTCTTCCGTTTTCTATAAATCTAACCTAACCTAACCGCCATTTTCTCCTTGGCCGTAAACTCTAACCTATCATGGCATAAGTCACTGCTGAATGGTAAGTAGGTAGGTGATTGATAAACAAATAAAACCTTCATTGAACTCTATTTTTTAATTGCAACAGAGCAGTTAGAGAAAGATAGAAAACAGACTTCAAATCTCTGGCCACAAGTGAATGTGAACCAACCTACGTCAGTAGTTATAACGTCTTTGGAACCTACACAAAAGGCTGGCAAATGTTACCTCGGTGGATAGCTATACCTACCCACTATCTTTGGTCCGAGGTAAGCACGTCTTTTGATCGTTGGTCTCCTCTTCAGTCAGCCTATTTGTATGTTCAATGTTGTTCAAATTTATACTAAACTTACATGTGCATTCCCACGCAAAAGTGGCCAGATATACCATTGTGGAGTTCACCAGCCATGGTCCCGGACACTCCAACGGTAACAAATACTCATTGGCGCCGGTGAACAGGTTGTAGATGGTCATCGAGAACGGTACCAAGTAGAAAGCCAACAGATTCACTGTGGTGTAGGTGAAAAATACTGAAATATATAGTAAGATCTTTATTAATTCTCTCAAGATTACAAATCACTTACGAGAACTAAAAACTATTCTAAAAGTTAGAGCAGAAAAATATTAGGTAGGCATAACATCACAAACGTGGGTAAGCAGGTAGGTAGGTACTTATAAAAACTATTATACGAGTAGGTACCTACACTACGAAAAGAAACGCGCGGACGAAGAATTATGATATTATTAAGTATATCTATGTAGTTTATCAGTCATGTGGTTCCCATAATACAAGCTCCGCTTAGTTTGGGGCTACATGATGCTGTGTGATAGTGTCCAGCATTATTTATTTATTTATTTATTTATTATTTTATTTTTAGCCATTATCGTCCCACTGCAGGGCAAATTCATTGAATGAGCGAGCGAAGCGAGCTAAATCTCAATATTAGCATATTTAGGTAGGGCGATTTGACGTTGTATGTTTGTGTGTTTGTTGTAGCATAACTTAAGAACTGTTAATCCAGTCTGCATGAAACTTTCAAAGTCTAGAGATTCTGCTGTGTAGATTTGTTGGGAAGGGGTTGTAAAGATATTGGGTTCCAAAGTAGAAAAAAATAACTCTTATAAATTTATTTAGTGGATTATCAAACGAAAGACCTTTATTGTTCCCTTCAAAATTGTTATTCTAGGGCAGATAGTTTTTAAAATAAATCGAAAAAAGTAAAATTAAGAAAACGTCATAACACGGGTTTAAGTACCTACCCAGGTAGGGTAACCAAAATGTTTGTTTTTGATTATGATCAACTTACGTTGGAATAGGGAACTATCTATGTATGTATAGTACATAAAGTGTGTCCATGAACTTCAAAGCTTGAACACAAATGAGGATTGAAGGTACACATCGCGCGTGAAATCTCAGTTCGCGGGGCAAACTGCTACTTGTAATATGATAGGTAGGTAGGTAAGTAAAATAGATTCGCTCCGAGTGATATAGGCTAGATTTTAGTGGAATAGTAAGGCCAAAACACGTACCTATACCTAAACATGGGATGGGGCGGCGTCGCAATTTGCAACGCACGACGCGTCGACGTGAAAATCTACTGTGTTCATCGACGTCGTATCGTGATAATGAGTTTTGGCCGTAAGTTTTTCACGCGGAGGAAAGCGCGGCCCGAACAGGCAATATTAGAATGTTTTATTATTAGAGGAATGGCAAACAACGTCTGTTAACGTCTGTTTTTTTCTTTAACGTTTGTTTGTGCGGTTGCAGCTCTGTAGTTTACCTTTCATTATAAGACTTGTCTTTCGCAACCAGCTCGTCACCACACTATTCTTTTCACCGTGACCCAGCCGCCTCGGCCACAGCTCCCCAATCTCTAGCATGAGCTCTTTGATTTCATTTTTCCACATCAGCACGGCGAACAACTTCATATAATCTGTAATAAGATGAGAAAAAATAACACCGATTGAAAAGTTGAAGTCTTGTTACAAGTACAAGTTACTGTACAAGTTCACTGTTTGCGGTGAATAAAATAAGCTTTTTAGAGGGGGAATGGTATAAAGTGAATTTATATCGATGCCGAGAAGAATCGAAAGTGATATCGGGTAATTATATAGGTAGGTACTCACTTACCCAAAGTGTTTATTATAAACGAAGGAAGTACGGCTGCAGCATGCAAGAAGCTTTCAAACTCGCCCAACTTAAAAGCGAAGCTGTATGTGGGTAAGGTGAACGGAAAGAAAGCGGCTGCGAAAAGAAACAGCCTCACTGAAGCATTCATATTACTGAAACCCAGTTTAGCTCCGAAAAAGTCTATTCCTATAAATTTCATCAAGCTGATAAATATAGAGACGGTTTTCTTGTAGTCTGGGGGTAGAGTTTCATAGGTCATTTTTTCACGGAGGTCGACGAACAACCTTTCAGGGGGGTTCATGATTATAGATTTTTATTTTTATTCCAAGTTTTTAATACACTAGGGTTTTATCACGACAGTACACAAGTAACTACAATTTACATTACAATTATGAATTGGTATGACTCCTATTTCCTAAACCGCTCAGAGAGTACTCGTAGGTAGGTCTGTGAAAACTTCAGCAAGCGACACCTACACTATAAATAAGGTGAGCCTAGCAAGAACGAAGTCGTGATTTCCTGATAATTAAATAAGCATCATCAGGTACAATCAATTTATTAATGAACTAGCTTCCGCCCACGGCTTCGCCCGCGTGAATGTCGATTATCGCGACTTTTCATACAAACTTTCATCCCCTATTTTATCCCCTTGGGGTAGAATTAATCAAAAATCCTTTCTTAGCGGATGCCTACGTCATAACATCTACCTGCATGCAAATTTCAGCCCGATCCGTCCAGTGGTTTGGGCTGTGCGTTGATTGATCACTATGTCACTCAGTCAGTCAGTCACCTTTGAGTTATATATATTTAGATTACCTAAATAGTCGTGTTCTATAAAGGTTAAGTACCTAGGTATTAATTGATTTTAGATTATCGGATTATATGTACCTACATGGAATTCCGGCCATCAAAACTACAAATATTTTCAAGCAGATATTACTTAGGTAGTGTGTTATGTAGGTACCTACGCAAAATTTCTGAAAACGTGAGCTGGTCAGCTAGTTAGAGGAAAAAAATCCTAATTATATTAAGTACCTAAGTATTAGATAGTAAGTAGGTATATAAAATAACATAAATTCAATTAATAGTCAATAGTCATAGTCAAGTCATGGAACGCAGTTCCCTCAGCGGAATAGTATGCTGCGTTCAACTGGTAGACACTGGTATTGCCGACGTGGGCAAAAAAACAGCCCGGCTCAAGTGAGATTGGGCGGGCCACATAAGCCGAATGTCTCCAGACAGATGGGCGAATGCCGTATCAACCTGGCAGCCTGACGGAAGGCGAGGTCGTGGCGGCCACGCAAGCGTTGGACCTCGAAGGATAGGGATGGTTGGCGTGATTTGGGGGAGATCTTTACCTAGCGTAGCAGGGGGACAATGGTTAAAATAAATATATTTCATTTACTATTAACCTATTTAACCCTACCTACCTACAGTTAAAATTGGTTCAATGAAGGAAGCTAAAATTGTTGCCAAAAAAATTCCCGAGAAACCTCAACTTCTCATTCACTTCTTACCGTGTCCTTTGACACAAATGTTATGTCTTCGAACGAACTTTACTACATTCCAGTTTCCCCACGGTGTTTTTCTTCATCATTTCAGAGTAGGTACTCGTATAGCTAGCTCACATAATTGTTTCAAATAGAAAAACCCATTGGTATACGACCAGACTTGAACCTTAGACCTTAAGATCGGAAGGCCTCTACCACTAGACCACCGGTGTTCTCCAATTGCTCCATTTCTTTAGAGACTGATCCTCTGTGAACAGTAGTATCCCTAGTATGAGTTTTTGATAGTTTACGAAGAAAACTTTTTTCGAATAGTATAATCTTTCATACATTTACCTCCATCGGAACTAAAATAAGGTCGATAATATCTAATCGGCAGTCCCAGCAATGATTTTCAAACCAAGTTTTCACGATATCCACCTTATTTTAGTTCTTTATCATTTCCGATGGAGGTAAATGTAGGTAGGTACCTATAAAAGATAATATTCGAAAAAAGTTTTCGTAAACTATCAAAAACTCATAAGTGTAGGTACTAGATTAGATATCATGATGAGATGTCTCGAGATGAGAGTAGTTCAGTTTAGATTGTAGTGTGGTGTGGTGATGACTAGCAAGTAGCATGGATGAACAGGATCTAAGGTAGGTTACGCCTACTTACCTACTGATCTAAAAGTTGGACGTAAAAATAACACACATTATTTTCACAATTTTATTGTAACTTAAACGGTCGAGTTTCTTTTATCTTCTTTCTTCTTATTTTCTACCGTGTCAACAGTTCTTTCGAACCAGTGTGCTGAAAATATTAAGTGAGCCTTTCGTGCATTTCTTTTAAAAGTCGTCATTAACAACTTATTTACATAAATTGAATAAATTAATGACTTACTTATCTATTGTAATAGGTAGTATAGGTATTATAATATCAGCTGCCATCTACCGTGTCTTCAGTGGCAAACAGCGTTTTACTCCACGAAAAAGATGACAAAGTAAGGCATCTTATTATCTTTGATTATATAACTTAATATTTAGCCAAACCTCACTTTTGTCCTTACAATTTTTTTTATCTTCTCATTTGGAGAGGTACACGCTGGGTTGGTCAAAACAGGCGTTAATCCATAAGTACCTACTTAATACCTGTACTACCTACCACTTCCGAGATATCGATTCGGTGCCGAACAACTAAGTAGGTAATTAGATACCTATCTGACTGATGCCTAAGGTACCTACATAGGTACTACAATGAGGATTTAAATATTTGTAGATAATCAATCTGTTACACCCTGGCCAACTTAGAAGTCCTGAACCGTCTTCGAAGTCATGCAGAGCGTGAAGATAACCACTGATACGACCCCGGAGGTAGGTACATATAGGTACACCTAGTATGTTATACTTAAACTAGGTAATAATAAACGAGGCTACGTCCCAACATATCCAAACTCGTTGTTCTTTGAATAGAAAACTGTCATACATTAATTCCCAACCACATCCACAGCATCGAGTAGGTACCCAGGTAAGTATTTAATTTCTTTCATACATTTGAGTGAGCAAAGAAAGGTAAGTCCACGCGGAACTTAATATCTGTAAAATACAAAAATATTATATAAATAGGTAGTACATTAGGTAAGTAGGTAAGTTCATCATTTTATTTTCTACAGAATAAATAGGTAAACAGTATCCTACTCATGACGGTTACTCGTACTAGAATTAGTGTTCTATCTGCTTTTCTGAGGTAGGCATATTTTTGTTCGGTTGTTCATCATAGAATAATTAGTTAAGGTATACTAAAATTTAGGTATGTAGGTATTCGAAAGTTTAGACTACCCTCATTGAATGGTTTTTCTATTTTCAGTCTATCTAGCTACATTTTAATAACTAACATAGCTCTAAGGGAGGCTCGTTTCGATTATATTATAACTCGTAGGTCGTAGGTAACCTACCTTTGTAAAGGTGGCAAGTGTCATTGTTGAAAAGTTCAAAGCATTTAAATAGCAGGGCTGTTGTGATCTGAAACGAAATAATCATGTAAAATGATGAATGAATGACAATGAAATATAATACCTATTAGGTATCCTGATTATTTATTTATTTTATTTATTTATTTTCAAACATTACATCTATTATTTATGATCCTATAAAACCTGATTTTCGAACCAAAGAAGATTTGAACTCCTGAAATTTGAATACTGACCAAACGAACGGCCGATAGAAAATCTGTTGTCTTCGCCTCTGCGGTGGGTCCCATAATTGATTATAGTAATGAAACTTTAAAAATATGGGTGGCTAGGCACCTAGAGTAGGTACCTACCTACATACGTCATAACAATGGCTAAAAAAATTAAATTTTTCCAACGAGAGATCCTTATGCTGCCGTGCTAAGGGTGACAGCCGAGTTTCGAGAAAAAGGCGCTTAAAGTTTTCAAAATGTTTTTGTCAATTGCGTCTACAGAATTAACTTTTTTTTAAATCTGAAAAAAATGTTTTATAAATAAAATAATGTAGTTTTTATACGTTGGAAAATTAAACTCCGATTACAATTATTACTATATTAAAACATCAAAATACTCGTTATGCTATAGAAGCCTGCTTTATTTTATAGACGAATACTTACAATGAGCGTCGTAAGCAACACACATACCGCGCTTTACGTAAGGGACACTCTTTAAAGCGCTTTTGATAGAGAAACATAGTGATTGAAATCTTTTATTAAAAGCATCATCGCCGTAACTGCACAACTTACGGCTGTCATGTAAAGGAATAAAAAGGGCTAAAGGCTGTGATTGTTACTTAATTTACCGCCGTAATGTATAGTTACCACGCTTAACGTAAGAAAAATACTTAAAGATTGAAATTCGCATTCTTAGTGTAATGCATCTATGTATTTAATGCGATTAATGTAAGCACTCTATGAGTTTTATCCACCAGTTCGGTGGTTTTATCTATAGAAGTTTAGGGCAGGATAGTGATAATGTTCGTTTACGGCTGTAATTTTGAGAAATCCAAAAAATAAATTGTAGCTACGGCGCTTAGCACAACTGAAAAAAGCCTTTAGAGACTTTATTTTAAAAAACTGTCAAAGAGAAAGTTATAGATCTCGACACGAGGATTCCGAATATGGTACTAACTCAATTTCAGAAAAAATGTTGCTTACGGCTGTCCCCCTTAGCACGGCAGTATGTGACCCCCCCTTCACATGTTCGAGATTCTTATCTTTTTTGAACAAAAGAATGGAGTACTTTGGGAATAAGCCACCCAAGTGGTGTGTGATCTTGGCAGGGTGTCTCTAATTAAGAAACTAGGTAAAGTAGGTACTTAGGTATTACCTGATAATGACGAAGACCACAAGTTTCTGGACCTTCAAATCACTCTCATACCAAACGCTGTTGTAAGCGGCGTCGGCTACCCCTGTACTCTGGAATAAAATAGTAAATACAAATACATTAGGTACTTAAGGTACTGTAGGTCTACCATGAGTTGTCACATTTAGATAGGCTGACGTTACTACAGTAGTAATAGTACGTTACTATGACATCTGTCAAAATTGTTACTCATGGTACCAAATTATAAGCAAATTAATGAGCGCAAACTACAGTCGCTGTAGTACCTACGTTGTGACGTAGGATAGTTAGCTACGTGAGGTTTTAGTACCCAACTATCCGCTAGAGGCGCTGTACAATATTTTCATACATTTTTGTAACTGCAGTCGCTAGCGAGTGTAGATTGTGAAAACTCATGGTAGACCCTCTGATACCACCTACAGTTCGCGGCATCAATTGTATTATAATTTACCGTGTCAAGTAAAAGTTGTCCAGCGAGAGCTATTAGGAATATCGTGATGGACATGTCGAATGATGAGAAGAGGTTGGCTATGGTCCTCACCAAATCACTGTACGCCTGGAAATTTAAATAAAAGAACCAAGTTGTACAAGGTGTCAGGGAGTTGCACATATTATTATAATCTATATACCTATAATTAAGTCAAAGGTGACTGACTGACTAACTGACATAGTGATCTATAAACGCACAGCCCAAACCACTGGACGGATCGAGCTGAAATTTGGCATGCAGGTAGATGTTATGAAGTAGGCATCCGCTAAGAAAGGATTTTGATTAATTCTACCACCAAGGGGATAAAATAGGGGATGAAAGTTTGTATGAAACCACGTGGGCGAAGCCGTGGGCGGAAGCTAGTAATAAATAAAATACACATTATAGTTGACTCATCATCCTGATGGTAACGACCAGATGACCCGCTCGCAACTTCGTCAAATACTACGAGTAGGTAGGTACCTATCTCATGAGCGAGGCTAGTGGTTATATTATCTTTGAGCGATGCGTTTCAAGTTAGATATTTGGCCCGATCTAATATTGAAGGTTGTGATATCTGTAATTTCTAAACTACAAAACCGATGACCTTGAAAAGAATAAAATCGGATGATGTTTGAGATTTTATCGAATAAATATATTTTGACTTTGACGTTGACATTGGTCCTAATAACTAGTTGACACATTATGAAGAAAAAGAAGGTTACTGATCGTATACACCTAATCCAGATAGACTCTATTAGTGATAGAGTTATATAATATGTTTGTTCTATGTTAAGTCGAGGTCCGATCTGTATAAAATTTGGTAGTTCTATAGTTTGTATTACGAAATGTGCCTACCTACTGGTGCACAATGTTGGTACCTATAGTGAAGGTAAATGACAGTGTTCTGCATCACTTACCACTGTCATGAAGAAAAAGAAGCAGATGAGCAACGACGACAGTCCCGTGTGGACGAACACCACAAACCCAAAGCAGTTGTTCAGTTTATCGACTAAGCTGAAAGAAAATTACTCCTAGCAAATCATTTTCAATCATGATTTGATTTGATTTGCAGTGCTGCCACAATACCTTTACTTTCTCGATATTATGCTCTAAAAAGTCTATTTATTTGCCTCAATTTGACTCACCTGAAAATCTTCTGATGTGCGATGACAACTTTCTTGATATTGTCAAAGTCTTCGTCCAACACCTTCATGTTCTTCCGTGTGGCACATGACGCCTGTATGGCATCCTTCAAGTCCACTTGCAGAGCACGGAATAAGATACTGATGTTGAATCCATTTATAATTATCAGAATATCATAAGTATGATACAGGCACATGTGGCAAGGCATTACTGAAAAGGAGAGCATGTGACACACGTGATAGTAGATAGTCAACATTTTTTTCTAATCTATCATGAGCCACTGCTGAATGGTAAGTAGGTAATAAACAATTAAGGCCTTTATTGAACTCATCATCTTCCTGCCCTTTTCCCACGTTATGTGGGGTCGGCACAACATGTGATCTTCTTCCATTTACCTCTGTCGGACGTCATCTCAGTACTCACTCCTTTCTTACCCATGTCATATTTCACACAGTCCATCCATCTTTTCTTTGGCCGACCTCTACCCCTGTATCCATCCACATGCATACCTGACACTCTCCTCATCACATGACATTCATTTCTTCTCATAACATGCCCATACCACGCAGACCTATTATTCCTCATCTTTCAGTCACCGGTGCCACTTTCAGACTTCCTCTAATATACTCATTTCTTATTTTATCCATCCTCGTCACTCCATACATCCATCTCAACATTCACATCTTCGTCGCATGCACTCTTTTTTCATCCGTTCCCTTGGTTCCCAACACTCAGACCCATAGGTTCAATATATATGACAGGTCTGATCAGGTATGATCGTTTTATAGATTTTCCCCTTAAGTTTAAGGGGCATTCTCGGATCACACGTGGATCCTGTGACCTGTCGCCATTTCATCCATCCTACATTTATTCTACTGATGACGATTTTGTGCTACTGAACCTAGGCACCGAAAATCGAAATTGACTGGTTTGGATAATATACGCTATAGTGGTAAAACTGGAGGGACCACCGAAGTCGCAGGAAGTGTTCGGTTTTTGTTCTTCCGACACTCTCCGGTTTACCTTGCCATTTTCCCAGCCTGTTCTGGACCTCAGTTGCGTTTTCTCCGACAATGACTCCCATACTCACACTCCACCGACAGGGGGCTCCCATTACAACAAAGCTGTTACAAACAATAGAGAAAGATTGTCCGAGGTAAGCACCAGTCCTTTGATCATTTGGTCTCTAAATTTTGGATGATAAACAATTACTTAGATTTGTAGTTCAAGTTTATACTAAACTTACAAGTGCACTCCCACGCAAAACTGGCCAGATATACCATTGTGGAGTTCACCAGCCACGGTCCGGGACATTCCATCGGCAGCAAAAACTCATGGACGCCGGTGAACAGATTGTAGATGGTCAACGAGAATGGTACGAAGAAGAAAGCCAACATATTCACTGTGGTGTAGATTAAAAATACTGTAACAAAACATGATATTATTATTATAATATTATTTTTAGCTATCATCGTCCCACTCCAAAGGCCACCCTTCCGCTCTAATAACATGATAGGTTTATGTAAAATAGACTATCTCTTATAATAATAGGTTTAGATTAAATCGATTATTAAATCGACCTAGTTATGTTTCATTTTCCAAAAAACACAATTTTCCAACAAAAAAAGCCGAGCAAAGCTCGGTCATCCAGGTACTGTTTTATTATTAGAGGAATGACAAACAACGTTTGTTTACCACTGTGTGGTTACGGCTCTGTAGTTTACCTTTCATTATAAGACTTGTCCTTCGCAACCAGTTGGTAACCACACGTTTCTTTTCACCGTCACCCAGCCGCCTCGGCCACAGCTCCCCGATCTCTAGCATGAGCTCTTTGATTTCATTTTTCCACATCAGCACGGCAAACAACTTCATATAATCTATAAAAGATGAGAAAAAATAGTACTGATGAAAAGGCTGAAGTCTATCTACTTGTAAGTAGATTATTCCTTAAATCTGTTTGAGTGATTCGTCATCGCCGAGCCGAAACCACTGGAGCTAGATATCTGAAATTAAGAGGGAAATATTCCTCTCTGGGTCAAGAGATGAGATGAACTAAAAAAGTATTTTTTTAAATTGAACCTCAAAAGTTGGTTTGCAGTTTGGTTGAAATTTATATGAAAAATATTACCTACGCGAATAAAGTCACATTTACCCCTAATTCAGTGTGATTAGGGTTTATTAGATACGTCCTTTGCTTCATTCACTCTTATTACATTCTTCATACATGCGCGTCGATTTATGGTCGTTTATACGTATTATCTCTTGAGGTACGTACGCAGAGTTCTTCCCCTTCCTACTGTCCCATTCACCTTATGTAGGTACCTGTTTCGTCTATGTCCTTTCATTCATCCTTTATCCATCTCTACATGCTCAAACCATCTTAGCATACTTTCCTAAATTTTTACCACTACGTCTTCTTTCACTCCACAGCATTATATATTAAACTGTTCTTCAACCTTCTCAAATTTCCCATTTCCACTGCATTTATTCTACCCTGATACTTAAACCATACCATATGCTTGCCTTATACCATACCCAACTTTCACTACCATTATTAATATCGGCACTAGCACTCCACAGCTAGTCGCTATAATTAAGGACACTTCTTCTGTTTGGCTTAGCTATTACACCATCACGTTTTAGGGAAGGGTAGTGATGTGTAGTGATCTTAACCAATCCACTTACCCAATGTGTTAATTATAAACGAAGGAAATACGGCTGCAGCTTGCAAGAAGCTTTTAAATTCGCCCAACTTAAATGCAAAGCTGTATGTGGGTAAGGTGAACGGAATGAAAACAAGTCCAAAAATAAACAGCCTTACTGAAGCTTTCATATTACTGAAGCCCAGTTTAGCCCCGAAAAAATCTATTCCAATAAACTTCATCATACTGATGAATATAGAAACTGTTTTTTTGTAGTCTGGGGGTAGAGTTTCATAGGATTTTTTTTCATAGGAGTTAACGAACAACCGTTCAGGGGGGTCCATGATTACAGAGTATTATTTTTACGCTAAGTTTTAAAATACACTAGGGTTTTATTATGACAGTACACAAGCCAGTAACTTCAATGTACGTTAGACTATGAATTGGTATGACACCTATTTCCAAAACCACTCAGAGAGTACTCAGTAGGTACGTGAACAATAAAGCAAGCCACACGATAAATAAATTGTATCAAGAACGAAGTTGTAATTTCCTGATAATTTAATATTCATCATTAGGTACAGTAAATTCTTAATTAATTACCAAAATTCTTATGTTTTATAAAGACTAAAAGGTTATTTATTGATTTTAGATTATCAGTCATGGTATACATGGTGTTTGGTAAATGGTAAATACTTCCTACACCGATCAAAACTACAAACATTCTCAAGCAGATAAAGTTTGTTTTTGGGTCGTATAACGCAAAATTTGTGTATTTGATGAACGTGTTTTTGGGTTAGCTAGTTTAATAAGCATAATAATTTCTTAAAATATCATTAGAAGGTTAGTATATAAAGTATCAGTACCTGAGTGATCGAGCATTGCTCGTTTTTTTTTGGTAAACGACGTTTTCTAAAAATGAAACTTATCTAAATCGATTTATCACCCCCAAAACCCCCTGCATACTAAATTTCACGAAAATCGTTGGAGCCATTTCTAAGATTCAGAATTATACAAACTTTCGCCTTTCTAATATTAGTAGGATAAGTAGGTACACAATAAAATTAAGTGCTAATTTTAATTAAAATAAAAATGTTGCCGAAACTAACATGTTAAAATAAATATGCGTGCTACAGCTCACATTAATGTTTTTTATTAGAAAAATACGAATACGGCTTTTTCCTCGTGGCCAAACTATTTCGCCTAACATACCACTACCACTACCTCTACCACTAGACCACCAGTGCCCTCAAAGTAGGCACTAAGGCCACTCATCATAATAATGTGAAAAACTTTCAGAAACGTATGATATCCCATGATGACATGTGACTGTAGTTGAGTCTAGGTTGCAGAGTGGCGATGACCAGCATAAATGAACAGGATCTAGGGCAGGTAACGCCTTATTTGGGTACTGATTTAGGAGACGGATATAAAAAAAACACAGTTTATTTTCACAATTTTATTGGCGTCTGACCGTCGCCAAAAGTCAGATTTCGTGCTTCCCGCTCCCCTGTCGCAGCACACTCCCCGCAACAATATAACGCGGCAGCTCGTGACCCGAGCGCGCGAGTTCAACTTACCGATAGTACCTACCTACCACTACTCATGGTCGCATTATACTAAACATGTGTTGGAACAACATACCACCACCAATACGTAATCTCAATACTAAATTCACATTTAAATCACGTCTTAAGCATTTACTGCTACATAAACAAATGGAAGGAATTCCAAAACGCTTCGTTTGCCTATTATAGGAATCTCCAAATCTCCAATATCGTTATTTCTTTTTTTCAGTAATACAAAGCACATTAAGTATGTTTTTTTTTTTCTTTTATTTAATTTTATTACGCGACAACGGTCAAACAGCATCTTATTTTAGTATTATAGACACACCGTTCTACTTGTTGGTGTCTCGTTCTTCTGGTTACCTCATTTAGGTGATACTGAAAATCAGTGTTTGCTCTTGAGCAAACTATGCGCTGAGTTATTGCCTTTTTGCTTCGCTGCAGCACACACTGCATTCCTTGTAACCATTTTTTTATTTTTTTATTTTTGTGTTACCTGTTTTCTTAAGCTGTATCATCATCTCACCCACATGTTGCATGATCTACTTCTTTCTTGTCAGCTTGTTGTGTTGTTACTTTTGTTACATGCCTATACTTATGTACCTATTGTGTGTTGCAGAAGCAAATAAATGTTTATCTATCTATCTATCTAACATCACACGATCAACGCGATCAACGGTCGAGTTTCTTTTGTCGTCTTTTCTTTTTCTGTAGTACCGTGGCAACAGTTCTTTTCGAACCAGTGTAGTGAAGATATTAAAGTGCGCCTTTCGTGCATTTCTTTAAAAGTAGTCATTAACAACTTATTTCTATAAATAAAATAAAATAATAACATGTATGTTAATGTAAATTAAACTACCTAAGTCTAATTTCTTTCATACATTTGAGTGAGCAAAGAAAGGTATGTCCACGCGGAGCTTAGTATCTGAAAATAAAAAAATATTAGTTAAATATAGGTACGTAGGTAACATTAGTAGGTAAGTTCATCATTTTATTTCTACTGAAAATTAAGTTTCAATCAGTAGGTAGCTGTGTGTATTCGAAAGTTCCAATTATTGATATTTAGTGGTGCTTTTTCTCATTTTATGAGTAGTATTTGACGCTTCAGTATTAGGCGCGTTCACGGTTTCTGTTTTTTCTGTATTCTGAGTTTAATAACTAAGTAGCTTTACGTAGTAGTAAGTAGCTACATAGCTAAAGGAGGATCGTTTCTTATTAACTCGTCGTACCTTTGAAAAGGTGGCAAGTGTCATTGTTGAAAAGTTCAAAGCATTTAAATAGCAGGGATGTTGTGATCTGAAACAAATAAGTATGTAAAATGCTTCACTACATTCGACAGTAAAATATAAGAATATTTTCGAACCAAAGAAGATTAGAACTCCTGATATTTGGAATACCTACAGACCAAACTATCGACCGATAGGAAATTTTTTGTCTTCGCCTCTGCGGTGAGTCCTTTATAGGTTATATTGATGAAAGTTAAATACCTACAAGTCAAAATTAAATAAAAAATCCGACACAAATCTTTGAAAAACCCCGTCGTTTTGTGTCGGGGGTTAAAAATATAGGTATCTACTCAGAAGGTAGTGTGTGATCTTGGCTGGGTGTATCTAGTTAAGAAACTAGATTGAAGGTACTTACCTGATAATAACGAAGACCACAAGTTTCTGGACTTTCAAGTCACTGTCATACCAAGCGCTGTCATAAGCGGCGTCGGCTACCCCTGTACTCTGAAATAACATGAGTATATACATAGGTTTACCTACTTACTAACTTTTTGTACTGTACCTCCTGCATACGCATACCTACTACTGCGTAAACGATAGTCGAAACGATAAGTGCGCACTGCTCTTTCATAATCGTAAGTACTCGTAATAGTTCTTCAATATTTTGTATATTATTATAATTTACCGTGTCAAGTAAAAGTTGTCCAGCAAGAGCCAGTAGGAATACTGTGATGGACATGTCGAATGATGAGAAGAGGTTGGCTATGGTCCTCACCAAATCACTGTACGCCTGGAAATTGACATTAAAGTACATAGGTACCAAGTTGTACAAGGTGTTAGAGAGTTGCATGCTGCAAATGACTATTAATTGGCCCAACCAGTCGAGGCATTCGTGACGTTGCCGCAGGCGCTGCGCAGTATCGTTTTTC
The DNA here is from genome assembly GCA_963675405.1 of Cosmorhoe ocellata. NCBI lineage: Eukaryota > Metazoa > Arthropoda > Insecta > Lepidoptera > Geometridae > Cosmorhoe > Cosmorhoe ocellata. Next base: position 9,321,417 of record OY776258.1, on the reverse strand, counting down.
GGGAGCGTTGGAAGGATTGGAGGATTGGAGGTATGGAGAGGGGCGGTCGGACTGTTTATGCGCAAACTCGCACCTGTGGCTAACTTCACGAATGCCTAAATCCGTTGGAAGAACTGTACATAATGTTGACAGGAACTCATGGCCTGTGTCGCTCTGCCCTCCGTCAGCTAACCTACCAATTTGCATAGGCATACCTACTTATCTTTTCTCTTTTTTTATGTTCAGTGTCCAGCGCCTCTAGCAGATAGTTTGGTTACTAAAAAGTCACGTAGTTAACTATCCTACGTCACAGCGTACCTACTACAGCAAATGTAGTTTGCGCTTCAATAATTTGCTTAGAATTTGGTAACAATTTTGACAGATTCTGATGTCATAGTAACGTACTATTACTACTGTAGTAACGACAGCCGATCTAAATGTGACAATTCATAGTAGGCGTACTTGTGTACAATGTAGGTGCCTACAGTCAAGGTAAATAACCCTGTTCTGCGTCACTTACCACTGTCATGAAGCCAAAGAAGCAGATGAGCAATGCCGACAGTCCCGTGTGGACGAACACCACAAACCCAAAGCAGTTGTTCAGTTTATCGACTAAGCTGTAAAAAATAGTCATATCAAATCATTTTCACGAAACGCCATACGTGTTCAGCTGCTTTTTGCTTTGTCTGACAGCATCTGTCATCGCCTGTCAGGGGGCTCAGTAGTTTTGACAGTTTACGAAACTTTATTTCGTTCCGCAAAATATCGAAACTGTAGATTTAATTTGAGCCACGTGCTCTGAAAAGCCAGATTAATTAATCAATATTTCACGACCTCAGTGGCGCAGCGGGCTTGAGTCCGCCTGCGACGCTGGAGGTTGCGGGTTCGATTCCCGCCGCGGAACAAATTTGTGTACGATCTGCAGAAATTTGTTCCGTTGGTCTGGGTGTTTTCTATGTATAATAAAAATATCTATCTATGTATATAATGTATTAAATATATCAGTTATCTAGTACCCATAACACAAGCTTTGAGTAGCTTACTTTGGGGCTAGATGATGCTGTGTGGATTGTCCAGCATTATTTATTTATTTATTTATTTGTTCATCTCTATGTTTAGGCAAACTCACCTGAAAACCTTCTGATGTGTGATGATAACTTTCTTGATATTGTCAAAGTCTTCGTCCAACACCTTCATGTTCTTCCGTGTGGCACATGACGCCTGTATGGCTTCCTTCAAGTCCACTTGCAGAGCACGGAATATAATGCTGATGTTGAATGTGTTTACAATTATGAGAATATCATAAGTATGGTACAGGCAGATGTGGCAAGGCATTACTGAAAAGGAGAGCACGTGACAGTAACTAGACAAAAAATTTTGTAAGTAAGTAAGTGGGTAATAAGCAGTACCTACCTACCCGGATGACCCAAATGTTTTTTTTGGTAAACGACGTTTTCTAAAAATGAAACCTAGCTAGGTCGATTTATCGCCCACGAAACCCCCTGCATACTAAATTTCATGAAATTCGTTGGAGCCGTTTCCGAGATAGGTACCTACAGATTATACAAAGTCCACGTGGACTGATAGATGTATTTTGACCTTTGACGCCGTTTGCCGCATGCTGACAAACGAATAGTAACTGCTATCGGTTCTCATATTATCGAGTAATTTTCATGTTATTATTAATTACAAAAAAGTAGATTAATTATTTACATTTTTTTGAGTAGGGTTACAGATAGATTACGTGGGCGCCGGCTTTAAACTTACCAAAAACTCACGTTGTATCTAGACAGACAAAAGATAGAAAACTAACTTCAAGTCACTAGCCGCATGTGAATGCAAATACACCAAAGACTGGCAACGTTACCTCGTTGGATAGCTATTCCTACCCACTGTAGGTAAGCACCAGTCCTTTGACCATTTGTCTCATCTTCAGTCTTTTGGATAATAAACAATAAGATTTGTAGATCAAGTTTATACTAAACCTACATGTGCATTCCCACGCAAAGCTGGCCAGATATACCATTGTGGAGTTCACCAGCCACGGTCCCGGACACACCATCGGCAACAAATACTCATTGGCACCGGTGAACAGGTTGTAGATGGTCATCAGAAACGGTACAAAATAGAAAGCCAACATATTTACTGAGGTGTATATGAAAAATACTGAAACACAATATAATATTATTATTTTATTTTTAGCCATTTTTCTTCCACTCTGATATAGTGGGATAGTAGGGTAGGGTAGACTGGGTACGGTTGTGCCAATTTTCATTTGATCGTCCATAATTTCATAACTATTCCAGTTAGCTGGAGGAAAGGTGTATTTTATAGTAAAATGGACATTTGTCTACATATAAATACTTTAATTTTTTCCATAAAGGCAAAGGTTAACCCATAGCAGCCATAATTTATGAACAATAATTTATTCAATAAAATCACAAGGATCACTTTGAATTGTCTTACATGTACCAATTCCAACCCAACCGAAGTACGAGAAGAACAGGCAAGAAACTCGTTTCAGTCCTAGCACTTTTCTGTATAATCACACAACTTGATCACACACATTTTGATAAACACACACATGACACGGAGCGACGTCGCAACATGCCGTGCACGAGCAACGCCGTGGAAATCTACAGTGTGCATCGTAAAAACTCACGACACTACGATGCACGTCGTATCGTGAGTAAGAGTTTTGGCCGCAAGAATTTCACGCGGAAGAAAGCGCGGCCCGAACAGGCTAGAATTAGAATGTTTTTTATTGTGTTGTGTTGTTACAGCTCCTACCTTTTCACGTTCTACGCTCAGCTTACCTTTCATTATAAGAGTTGTCCTTCGCAACCAGTTGGTAACCACACTATTCTTTTCACCGTCACCCAGCCGCCTCGGCCACAGCTCCCCGATCTCAAGCATGAGCTCTTTGATTTCATTTTTCCACAGCAGCACGGCAAACAACTTCATATAATCTGTAATAAGATAAGAAAAAAAATTGCGATATTAAAGTCTGAATGTTGGTAAGCAATAATATTATATTCTCATTCTTCATTATTTAATTCCCTTAGGTATTACACAATCCCGTTTTATGTGAGGGTAGTGATGTGTAGTGAAGTACCCACTTACCCAATGTGCTTATTATAAACGTAGGAATTACGGCTGCAGCATGCAAAAAGCTTTCAAACTCGCCCAACTTAAAAGCGAAGCTGTATGTGGGTAAGGTGATTGGCAAGAATGCAGCTGCGAAAAGAAACAGCCTCACTGAAGCATTCATATTACTGAAGCCCAGTTTAGCCCCGAAAAAGTCTATTCCAATAAATTTCATCAAGCTGATGAATAAAGAGATGGTTTTCTTGTAGTCTGGGGGTAGAGTTTCATAAGAATTTTTTTCACGGGGGTCAACGAACAACCGTTCAGGGGGGTCCATGATAACAGCGTTTTATTTTTACTTTAAGTTTTTAATATACACTAGGAATTTATTATAATATGTAGGTATAAGTACATATTATAGGGTACACAAGTCAGTTACTCGTAGTAGGTAACAATAATGTACAAAAGAATGTCGTGTTAGTTACACTTTTTATAACTCAAGAACGGCTGAACCGATTTGGCTGAAAATTGGTGGGGAGGTAGCTTAGAACCAGGAGTCGGACATAGGGATTTTTATCCCGTTTGAAAAAAGAAGTTTTATGACTTTGGTGGTTTTGGATTTGTCTTCGTCCGGAATAGGATAATAATGTACCTAGGTATTAAAACATTTTAAAATTATACTTATGTTTTACTATATTTAAGGCGGTACAAAGTTCGCCGGGGCAGCTACTTAGACTATAAATAGATAATGACCATTATTTCCAAAACCAATAAAAGAGTACTCAGTAGGTAGGTACGTGAACACTGCTACAACACTACGAGTATAAACTAGTTGTACCTAGCAAGAACGAATTTGTAATTTCCTGATAATTAAATATGCATCATTAAGTACAATATACATTTTTAATTAATTACCAAAGTACTCATGTTCTTTAGACTAAAAGGTTATTAATTGATTTTAGATTATTGGACATAGGTACATGGTGTCCGTTAAATGGTAAATTGCCATTACCGATCAAAATTACAAACATTCTCAAACAGGTATTAGGTAGATACCTAATGTGTTTTTGGTATTTATGTATGTACCTACCTACGTACCTATCCAAAATTTGTGTATTTCTGATTTATTCCGTATTCGCCCCGCAGAGTCTCGTCCCACTTGTAAAATTCCGCATTTGCCCCACATTATATTCCACATTCGCCCCGAAAACAATGTTTTCTTTAATATTATTATTTTATTCCGCTTTTGCCCCATTTTTTGTTCCTTTTTCGCCTCGCATATTTTTGTAATACATATTAGTACAGTCAGACTATAAATTGATGAAGCATTCAAACATTTAATAGTACGTAATACGTAATAAACGTAAGCCGATTTTTGAAAACTATACAAAATGATGCTGATCTCTCTCCGAGTCAATTCCGAGGGCATGGAAAACCAAGAAAACCTGATGTTATTCAGTATATAAAGTTATTAACGACTCAATAACATCAAGTTAAAATGGCTCTATTTCATTGGGTCATTGCTTAGAAAAAATATGCCCATTTGTTTTTTAATCGAGGTACTCATAAAAATACAAATTATACACAACTTCTGAGTTTTCAAAAATGTAAAGTACTGTGTTTAATAATTTATATCAAACGAGTGCCCTTCCACTGCGAGCGGAGCGGGCTCCGTACGGACTCCGTTTAACTTAAGTAAGTTAAGTAAATAGCAAAATGAATACAAATTATACACAACTTCTGAGTTATAAATAGTATGTAACTAACACGACTTTCTTTTATATTATATAAATTTAATTTTTTGATAGTAAGCCAGTTCCCATTGCTTTACCATTAATTTTAAATCAGAAATTTTAATTTGTCGATAGGTACCAGGATAGCAGAAACGATGGAGAGGTATTCCACTGTAGATCCACAAAGAGTCAAAAGATCACGAGTCGCGAAAATCTCTCCCTAGTTTATGCATTCCTGGTACTTGGAAATACTCATGTGTAGAAAAGTGGTTTTAATTGTAAATTGTATAAGTAGTGTTATGGTCAGGAATTTAGTTTCTTATAGTTCACACCATTGTGAAGGTTAGGAAACAGTTTTCTTGCCTGTCACACTGCTTGACTGACAGTGTGGTGGTTAGTAAAATTATTTCCTAACCGAACACCAGTGTGACAGAGCGGTGTGAAGGTTAGTCGGGCGCGAAAATAACATTATTTTGTCAGATACCTTGATAAATGTTTTTTTTTCGTCAACTGTACTTTACCCTTTTGTAGGTACCTTTTATAATGTGGGGCGAAACCGGAACGATTTTTGACATAGGGCAAAAGCGGAATTTTTTGTAATGTGGGACGAACATGTGGGGCGAATGCGGAATAAATCGTATTTCTGAAAACGTGAGCTGGTCAGCTAGTTTGATAAGCATAATAGGTATAAATTTCTTAAATATCATTAGAAAGTAGGTACATAATTATTATTTAAAATTCATAAATTCTATTGTATGTCTCCAAGCATTATGTCTTCAGTCCTTAGCACAACAAATATTTCTTCTAAAATTGTACAGTAAATTCTATAATTATGTTAGTACCTACAGTTTAAAACGGTTTTAATTAACGAAGCTAAAAAAATAAATAAAAGAACCATTAATTTCAGACCCATTGACACATTTAAATTTAAATACCTACACACCGGTTAAAAATGTAAAATATAATATTATAAAGAGGAAAACTTTGATTGTTTGCTTGTTTGTTTGTTTGTTTGTTTGTTTGTTTGAAACGAATAGGCTCCGAAACTACTGATCCGATTTGAAAAATTTTTTCACCAATGTGTAGAATATACTTTCAGGATGAACATAGGCTATATTTTATGTAGGTACTTCGCGGGCGACGCCGCGAGCGGAAGCTAGTGTAAAATAAACATAAATATGATCACGACTGTAATCCCCAGGCTCGGTAGATAACTCCACAGATCTCTAATTACTTAGATCTTTTGGGGATATCTAAAGGGGCTAGTCAGAGGCACGTCCACATGCGTGACACATGCCCACATTTTGCACAGTTGTTAGTATTCCGTACATGATAGGTTGCAAGCCCAACGCCGCTTATATAAGAATACTAAACCTATTATGACACACACCTTTGAATTTTTGGTTCTAGGGTATGCCGGTTTCCTCACGATGTTTTCTTTCCCCGTTTTAAAGAGCACTGGCATTGGGCACATCAATTTTTAGAATGGAAAAACTTATTAGTGCACGACCAGGTTTAAACACACGATCTTCGGATTGTGAGGCAGGGGATGCACCACTACACCATGAATGCTCTTACTGGTATAGCTCACATAATTGTTTTTAATTGAAAAATCTATTGGTACACGACCGCACTTGATCTCATGTCCTTTAAGTCCACCAGAGTGCTCTAATAGTGCTCCATTGCTTAAGCGGCTGAACTTATATGAACAAATAGTGACTTGGAATACCATACCTATAGGTACGCAGGTACCTACCTAAGGCCATCATCGTCATCTTCCTGCCCTTTCCCCACGTTATGTGAGGTCGGCACAACATGTGATCTTCTTCCATTTCCCTCTATCATTCGTCATCTCAGTACTCACTTCTTTCTTACCCATATCATCTTTCACACAGTCCATCCATCTTTTCTTTGGCCTACCTCTACTGCATCCATCTACATTCATATCCAACACTCCTCGTCACATGACATTCATCTCTTCTCATAACATGCCCACGCTAACTTATTATTCCTCATCTTTTCTGTCACCGGTGCCACTCATGTGATTTACTTTTCAGAAATCTATGATATCCCATGATGTCATCAGACTGCGTAGTTCGGTTTAGATTGCAGATGAGGTGATGACTAGCATGGATGAACAGGATCTAAGGGTAGGTTTGTTCTAGCAACTCATTTAAAAGTATTGGGTTTTAAAAATACACTGTTTCATTCAATTATTTTCACAATTTTAATGTAACAAACGGTCGATTTCTCCTCTGGTGGTGTAGTGGTAGTGGTAGTATGCCTCACGATCCGAAGGTCGTGGGATCAAACTGTCGTGCATTAATAATTACTTTTATATACGAAAAATTTACCTATGCGCGTATAAGGACTTCGTACTAACATAAAAATAAAGAAACAGTCTCAAAAGCCAAATTGTAATCTTTATTATTGAATACCCTTCTTAGGACGACTATTTATGATTAAAACTATGTAGGTTTATATATTTAGCAGACCATTACATTTTAATCTAGGATAGCAAAATAACACATTAAAATAACACACACAAAATAAAGAACATTTTAAACGTAGCGAACAGCAATGTAGAACACAGGAATTATATTACTTATCTGTTTTAAAATGGTATACTGGATGGGCTGGTGGGTACTCAGAGCCGGATCTACCGACAGGGTGCAGAGTGAGTGTCTCGGTACTGCTTCTCTGGCGTCTTCCAACTCAAAAGGTCCCCTCATGACCGTTGGAACCGCTTTTATACCATTCTCGCTCGGCACCACCTCTGACTACCAATAACAATTTATTTATTAAAAATAAATTGTTATTATTAGAGAATTTATAATATAATACTTTAAAAATTATATTACGAATTAAGGTACGTGATACATACAAGTGATACATTTTAAACAATTAATTAAAATAATTTAATTAATTAAAGTACTTTAACAAAAGTTATCAAAATAAATATTTTAATAGTTGAATAATCTTTAAAAATCACATTTTGAATTATCAATAGGTATACTACATTAATAAGTTTATATTCAACAATATTTATTTACACAATTTTAATTATGACGGAAGTCCGATATTATTTTAAAAACTAATCTTAAATTACTGCAAGAACGATAATGATCATTCATAAAATTGTTTTACGATTTTAAATAACTATTTAAAGACTCCTACATAGGATAACTTAAGGTTTTAATAATGATTGAACAATTAGTTACAACTTCCGATTTGCCTATCAAACATTTTCATATTTAAATCTGAAATATTGATAAAATAAATATAACACAGTCACAATGGTATCAACAAAAATGTAAATTGATTTATCTACTTATTTATAAGCTTCTTATTTACTAATAATCACATAAGATCTCACACGGCCATTCTGCAAATTACTTCGTCCTCGAAGTATGTAGTAAGTAGGTATAGTCTTTGTTTAGTCAGAACTATCATCAGACATAATATCTGAAATTAAAACAGAATGTTAACAATATGAAACAGTAATGCAACTAGAGGGTTTCTCATCAATCAATTAAAAAGGGCTGGTTATAACTGTCGTGCTAGGTTCCATCGTGCCTCTCACTTCACCCACGATGTATAAACTTCACACCAGCTTTAATTCACCCATTATGTTAGTCTGTCGTGCTAGGTTCCATCGTGCCTCTCGCTTCACCCACGATGTCTAAACTTCACACCAGCTTTAATTCACCCATTATGTTAGTCTGTCGTGCTAGGTTCCATCGTGCCTCTCGCTTCACCCACGATGTCTAAACTTCACACCAGCGTAACTTCACTCATCTCATCACGTTTGGCTGTCGTGTTCAGTCCCATCACTGCTGCTAAGTGATGTATAGACTGTTCACCAGGCAAACTAGCAGCTTGCGGTTTCAGTTACTACCCAAAGTTACCTACCTTATCTAAGAAATATACCTAATGATAGAACAAAAACAAAAGTAAATTGGATTGTGTACCAACTACCAACTAGACAACATTTTACAACTCGCTCGGTCAATCTGATATAAGTTCAAATGTAGCTACATATCCTTTAACAGAGCATAACAACAACCACATCATACACATCTTTTTACTTTAACAATTATAATTATTTTTCGCGTAGGTATCGCGAACAATCTTTGTAGATTATGTTACCACTAACAAAATGTGTTTCTATTCTACCCTCCCTTAAATACAGAAAAAAAAATGTCAATGAACTGTATAAAAAAAATGGAATTAAAGTTTTATTAATGTTTAATTCCTGTAACCTTCCGCGTCCTTGAAGTCTGAATCTATCATTTTCCAAAATTTCCATTATTTCGTAAGGACCTTTGTACTATCACGTCTTGTTTTGTCAAATCTCGACTTCCACCTTTCAGCTGCAGATTTCATTCTATCATATGCTGTATTCCTATCTGACGTTAAATCAATCGACGATTCTTGTTCTCCCAATCACGTTGTTCTGGTTCCCAGGACTTAAACCAAGTTAGAGCAGAGCCCCGAAGGGCCTTACCTCCCTTTGCCAACTGCTGAAGTCCACTCCATTTTAGTTCGGCGCCAAGGTCCTCTACATTTTTGCACCATGCTTCCGCACCATTGTCCATTTTCTCCGGGTCGAAGGTAGGAACAGCGACTTTATCTTGCCGTTTGCTTGAAGACAAAGCCGTCGCTATTGATTCCAGCAGTTTTTTTTTTCACAAGATCAGCATCCATTGTTCCCGCTGTTCTCTCTTTATTTATCTGTAATAAACACCTCTATTAGTAATTGTAAGCAGAGTTTGTATCCCACTTCTGATATAAGGACTTCGTACTAACATAAAAATAAAGAAACAGTCTCAAAAGCCAAATTGTAATCTTTATTATTGAATACCCTTCTTAGGACGACTATTTATGATTAAAACTATGTAGGTTTATATATTTAGCAGACCATTACATTTTAATCTAGGATAGCAAAATAACACATTAAAATAACACACACAAAATAAAGAACATTTTAAACGTAGCGAACAGCAATGTAGAACACAGGAATTATATTACTTATCTGTTTTAAAATGGTATACTGGATGGGCTGGTGGGTACTCAGAGCCGGATCTACCGACAGGGTGCAGAGTGAGTGTCTCGGTACTGCTTCTCTGGCGTCTTCCAACTCAAAAGGTCCCCTCATGACCGTTGGAACCGCTTTTATACCATTCTCGCTCGGCACCACCTCTGACTACCAATAACAATTTATTTATTAAAAATAAATTGTTATTATTAGAGAATTTATAATATAATACTTTAAAAATTATATTACGAATTAAGGTACGTGATACATACAAGTGATACATTTTAAACAATTAATTAAAATAATTTAATTAATTAAAGTACTTTAACAAAAGTTATCAAAATAAATATTTTAATAGTTGAATAATCTTTAAAAATCACATTTTGAATTATCAATAGGTATACTACATTAATAAGTTTATATTCAACAATATTTATTTACACAATTTTAATTATGACGGAAGTCCGATATTATTTTAAAAACTAATCTTAAATTACTGCAAGAACGATAATGATCATTCATAAAATTGTTTTACGATTTTAAATAACTATTTAAAGACTCCTACATAGGATAACTTAAGGTTTTAATAATGATTGAACAATTAGTTACAACTTCCGATTTGCCTATCAAACATTTTCATATTTAAATCTGAAATATTGATAAAATAAATATAACACAGTCACAATGGTATCAACAAAAATGTAAATTGATTTATCTACTTATTTATAAGCTTCTTATTTACTAATAATCACATAAGATCTCACACGCGCAATGCGAGTGCTGATAACGGTGAAGGAAAACATCGTAAGGAAACCGGCATACCCTAGAAGTAAAACTACGAAGGTGTGTGTCATAAGTTAGTATTCTCTTAAAAGCGGCGATGGGCTTGCAACTTGTCGCGTATGGAATAGGTACCTACGACTTACTGTGCAAAGTGTGGGCATGTTCCAAATATCATGTTTGGACGTGCCTCTGACTCATCTTAAGATATCCTGAAAGATCTAAACAACTATCTCTAGTTGTTTAGATCAGGTCGGCTTGGTAGATATCTTCTCAGTTCTCACTGAGAAGATATCTACCAAGCCGACCTCGCTCTAAACCGTAATGGGTTGGCTGGTAGAAAATGCCTCCTAGGCATTAAGCCCTCCTTTTGTCACACATTTTTTTTTGTAATTTGTGTAGGTACAACAAAGTATAAATAAATAAATAAATAAAAGCCTGGGGATTACAGTTGTGATCATGTTTGTGATCGTGTTTTTATTTTTTATTTAATTTCTTTCATACATTTGAGTGATTAAAGAAAGGTATGTCCAAGTGGAGCTTAATATCTGTAAAATACAAAAATATTGCTTAAATACATCGTACACACTTATGTACCTACATACCTACGTAATCATTTTATTTCCACAGTACCTACCTAGATCTTTATGTTTTAATCAAATATACACAGGGTTATCTAATCAATAACCTCTTAAAGGCGGCTTATTCCCAAAGTACTCCACGTTTTGTTCCCAAAGTACTCCAAGAAATATTCTCAAACTACTCCACAAACAAAATATTGTTTTTTTAGTTAAATTCGACTCCACCCCACTGGTGTCCAAAAATAATTATCACATACATTCGTTCTCAAACTCCTCCAAACATTTAATATTAGTCATCAGTAATGTAAATAATACTGATTTATTTCGCATTTTACTCCACAAGGTAACTGACGTACAGTCAGCTTAAGAAATACATATTTTAATAGTACAATAAACAGATTTTTCTACTCTTATTATAGTGATAAGCGCCTATAACGTCATAAAATGCCTTACCTAAACCTAAATGAATGAAGATTTAAAATAAAATACAGTACTTAACTGATTTAAAAAAAAATATTAATCTAATCAACATCAAGAAAAAGAAGAAGAAGATCAACATAAGTACACATTTTCAAAAATAGACGGTAGAATAAAAAAAAACAATATACCTACCTACTTAATTATGAGAAACCAAAATTTAGAAGTTTACCATAAATATTGATAGAAAAAAAACCATGACGTATTAACAGAAGGGTGTTTTTTTAAAAGCTTAGAAACTTTAAATTGAAATAAAAAAAACGCTATGAATAAAGCCAACTGGATGTATAAATTAATAACGTTTTTCTCTGTTTTATTTCAGTTTAAAGTTCTTCGCCTCTAAAAAACACCCGTTATTATAACTTACCTGTAAAAATCAGTCTCTTCAGCTATGCATTATGCTAATGCAAGACATATTAGGTCTTAGAATATATTCAGAAATAAAAAAATAAAATAAATAAATAAATATGATCACGACTGTAATCCCCAGGCTCGGTAGATATCTCCTCAGATCTTTAGTTACTTAGATCTTTGAGGATATCTAAAGGGGGTAGTCAGAGGCAAGTCCAAACATGACATATGGTACATGCCCACATTTTGCACAGTAGTTAGTATTCCGTACGTGACAGGTTGCAAGCCCATCGCCGCTTATAAGAATACTAACCTATGACATATACCTTCGAATTTTTTGTTCTAGGGTATGCCGGTTTCCTCACGATGTTTTCCTTCACCGTTTAAGAGCACTGGCATTGCGCACATAATTTTTTCGAATAGAAAAACTCATTGGTGCACGACCATGTTTGAACCCACGACCTTCGGCAGGGGTGCTACCACTACACCACCAGCGCTCTTATTATCAGAAATTAAATCATTTGTAATTTGGTATTTGCTTGTAACATTAACATACCTAGGTGTAAACAAAACTTATCTCTTTTGCTACCCTTTTTTTCTAAATAATAATGCATTAAAAGTATGTACCTAAGTGATATTGAAGTGATATTACAATTTACTTTATTTACCGCAGACGTAAACGTTCTAAATTCCTAATTTGAAGAAAACTTTTGCCAGCATAGGTACCTAATTTTATTACAGAAATACTGTGACAGACTGTACTCCTAACATTATTTTGTTTCGATGTTTTGAATGGAGTAGTCTTGAAACTTAAACGCACTATTTTTATTTTACTTTTTTTTAATAATAATTCTTTGGAGTAGATTGGGAACTAATGTTCGAGATTCTTATCTTTTTTGAACAAAAGAATGGAGTACTTTGGGAATAAGCCTTAAAGGCGACTTGGGTAAATCAAGACTAACAACTTTTGTTCTATGACTTTTCACATCTCAAGTTTTATTTTTTTTTAGTTTTTGTGAGAATTTCTATCAATTGTTAGCTCTATGTCTCGTAAATAACTACCTATGTTTCATTTATTCGATTCTGACGTATGCGCAGTCAGCTGAGTCACGCTGAGTGCTACGACTTTTACGCAATCGCTCGGCGGAGTGTGCTACACACACAGCGATTAGGGCCGAGCTAAGAAGATTAGAACTGGAAATTTGCCTATTTATTTTTTTGTATGGGAAAAAAAATCATTGAATCAGAAAAAATCGTAGAACAAAAGTTGTTAGTCTTGATTTACCCAAGTCGCCTGTTCAAGGTTATTGATTAGATACCTATAACCCTGTATAATCATCACAATAGAAAGATCTTCTTAACACTTTTATTTTAAAATTACCTACAACTACACACTTCTGATCAAAAAAATAAGGCCACCCCTGAAATTTACATCCAGACACGCGGTAGGGTGTCAAGCCAAATTCAAGCTGACAGAACTGGCGAGCCCACCTTTAATAATAATAAAGGTACTACGAAAATTTAAAATATTATGTAAATTATTCGAAAGTTCAAACACTACTTATTGAATGGTGCTTTTTCTACTTTTTCTACTTTTCTTTTATCTCTAGATTTCAACAACCAACATAGCTTTTACTGGTAGGTCCTACCTTTGTAAAAGTGGCAAGTGTCATAGTCGAAAAGTTTAAAGCATTCAAATAGCAGGGCTGTTGTGATCTGAAACAAAATAATTACTTATATGTAAAATGATACGTTTGGCACTAACATAGATAACACCTAGTATAAAAACCTATTTTCGAACCAAAAAAGTGTGTCTCTAGTTAAAAAACTAGGTAAGTACTTACCTGATAATGACAAAGACCACTAGTTTCTTGACCTTCAAGTCACACTCATACCAAACGCTGTCGTAAGCGGCGTCGGCTACGCCTGTACTCTGGAAAAACATGAGTATATTAATTGTTTGTACTGTACCTCCTGCGTACTACTGCGTAAACGATAGTCGAAACGATATGGTGCGTACTGCTCTTTCGTAATAACTAGGTAATCATAGGTACTCGTATAGTTCTGTAATATTTTGTATATTATAATTTACCAGTAGGTATACTGGTACTGCGTATCAAAAATACTGGTGCCTGCAAGTAGTGGCATCAACAGGTTACCCCCTTGCATCGTTTCCGCATCCATAAGAAAATTAACAAGGATCATAATATATATAAAGCGCTAGGCCCAGCGAGCTTCTTGTCAGTTCTTCTTGGACTTGGGATAGGACTGGAATTCGCACCTAGATTCACCTAGCATGTAAGACGATTCAAAATGATCCTTGCTATATTATTGAATAAATACTTAGGTATAGTAAAATAAACCAGGGCGTCTCATCTGAAAAATGACAAAATTCAGTCGAACTAACAGTTGTTTTTTATAAAATTCAAATTATTGAATCGCCCGTTAGTGGTGTTAATAAGGTTAAAAGATCTATTATCAACAGTACAGTCTATCCTTCCATCATTCACATGATAGTCTAATCTAAACGATTTAACTTCTAGAGTAGGTTTTGTACGATTACTCAGCCGTTAAAATTGTTAATCGTTTTGTGGAGATGACAGTAACCTAAATATAAGTTCTATATTATAATTTACCGTGTCAAGTAAAAGTTGTCCAGCGAGAGCCAGTAGAAATACTGTGATGGCCATGTCGAATGATGAAAATATGTTGGCCATGATTCTCACCAAATCACTGTATGCCTGAAATATAGAACCAAGTTGTACAAGATTACCAGAAGCACGAAAGAAACCTCTGAGATACACCTTAATCCCTTAGAAAAAGAATAAGAAGAAAGTAACCTGTCCTTTAGTACCTACCTAATCAAGACTAATATTATTATGATCTTTTTTATGGTTGTTTGATATTTTGTTTTGATAATAATTTGAAACTTTGATCCGATGGCGATCTGCATGAAACTTTAAACTTAGTAGGTTTTTAGTAATTTTTAGTAGGTAGGTAGTTTGTATTAAGAAATGTGTTGGTCTACAATATACCTACCTACGGTATGTCACCGTAAATAACCCAAACATGTTCTGCGTCACTTACCACTGCCATGAACATAAAGAAGCAAATGAGCAACGCCGACAGAGCCGTGTGGACGAATACCACAAACCCAAAGCATTTGTTCAGTTTATCGACTAAGCTGAAAGAAATATTATGTTGTTAAAGCGGCGGTATCTGCCATCGTCCTTACTATGTAGTTTCGATAGTGCATAAGACTTTTATTTATAACTTCAGCCATATGCTCTGAAAACCGAGACATGCAGACATGCAGGTCAACGGTTTTTTTTGCTGTTTCGGAGTTTAAAAAGAATGAACATGTTTTAGCCAACTTGCCTGAAAATCTTCTGATGTGCGATGATAACTTTCTTGATGTTGTCAAAGTCTTCGTCCAACACCTTCATGTTCTTCCGTGTGGCACATGACGCCTGGATGGCATCCTTCAAGTCCACTTGCAGAGCACGAAATAAGATGCTGATGTTGAATGCATTTATAACTATTAGAATATCATAAGAATGATACAGGCAGAGATGGCAAGGCATTACTGAAAAGGAGAGCATGTGACAGTAGTGGCAGTAGATAGATATAAATAATAATCTATGTAAGTTTAAATTAAACTCACATGCGACTTCCCACGCAAAAGTGGCAAGATATACCGGAATGGAGTTCACCTGCCATGGGCCAGGACACTTTAATGGAAGCAAAAACTCATTGACGCCGGCAAACAGGTTGTAGATGGTCAGCAGGAACGGTACGAAAAAATAAGCCACCATATTCACTGTTGTGTATATGTAAAATACTGAAATATAAAATATAATAAATATGTAAATTGATTATCTCCGATTTTTTTGGGCTAGGATTTAGTGGTATAGTAAAGGCAAAAATGACTTGAAACGGGGCAAAAAACATCTATTGTGCATCGTAAAACTCACGACACGACCGACATCTTGCATCGTGCCTCCTGGCAATAAAACATGAAATAAAACATTCTACGATACGACGTCACATCCCTGCGACGTATCGTAGAACGTTTTATTATTAGAGGAATGGAAAATAACGTCTGTTTACTATTGTGTTGATTACAGCCCTGTAGTTTACCTTTAGTTACAAGAGTTGTCCTTCGCAACCAGTTCGTCACCACATGCTTCTTTTCACCGTGACCCAATCCCCTCGGCCACAGCTCTCCGATCCCTAGCACGAGCTCTTTGATATCATTTTTCCACAGCAGCACAGCAAACATCTTTATATAATCTGTAATTAGATGAGATTAAAATACCCTCAGAGTGGTGTAATTCCGTTCGCCGAGTGTAGTGCAATTTGGTTGAAAACTTTACCACTTACCCAATGAGTTTATTATAAACGCAGGTAATACAGCTGCAGCATGCAAAAAGGTTTCAAATTCGTTCAACTTAAAAGCGAAGCTGTATGTGGGCAAGGTGAATGGCATAAAAACAGCTCCGCAAAGAAACAGCCTTAATGAAGCATTCATGTTACTCAAACCAAGTTTAGCCCCGAAAATATCTATTCCAATGAATTTCATCAAGCTGATGAATCGGGAGACTGTTTTCTTGTAGTCTGGGGGTAGAGTTTCATACGTCATTTTCAGAGGGGGGTTAACGGACAACCTTTCAGGGGGGTCCATGATAACAAAGTTTTATTTTTGCTGTGTTAATTACACTGAGATTAGGATAGTACACAATTACGGCAATGACTTCTGTTGTGTAACTTAACGGTACCTATATTAGAATTATAGACTTAGAATTGTGTAAATATGACATCTTTTTCCTAAACCAGTACGTACTGGTCACATGAACACATCAGCAATCCACACGATGAATAAGCGGTTGGCACCTAACAAGAACGAAGTAATAATTTCCTAATATTTAAATTATTCATCATTAGGCGCAATAAATTCTTAATTAATTACCAAAATACCCACCTTCTTTATAGATTAAAAGGCACTTTAGTAACTATAACAGATCACTATTATTAAAAGGTAATTAATTGATTTCAGATTACCGGACATACTATATGATGTCCGGTAGGTATATACCTACCATCATTACCGATCAGTTACAAACATTCTCAAGCAAATGATGTGTTTTTGGTATTTGTGTATGTTAACATCATCATCATTCCCGCTAAAAAACAGGGAAAGTTTTAGACATTTCCGTCCTTTTCAGTATTTGTAATGGATTTCCACAAAGTCACGCCTGAATGAATCATTTATCATCATATCAGCCGCATGACGTCCACTACTGAACATAGGCCTCCCCCATAGATTTCCAGAGCGATCGATCTTGCATGGCCTGCACCCAACGGCTCCCAGCAATATTCACTTGGTCGTCTTTTCATTTAGTGGGGGCCGTCCTCTACTGCGATTTCCGGTGCGTGGTCTCCACTCGAGAACCTTTCTGCCCAAATGGCCGTCAGTTCTTTGAGCTATGTGCCCCGCCCACTGCCACTTCAACTGGTTATTTCTGTGGGCTATGTCAGTAACTTTAGTGCGTCTGCGGATCTCTTCATATCTGATTCGACCTCGTAGAGAAAACCAAGCAAATACCCTTTCCATAGCTCGTTGAGCGACCTTGAGCCTTCTTATGAAGGCCCATAGTGAGGGACCACAACTCGTCGCTCTCCGGGCGAGTCGACGTAACTGTCAGTAAGGTGTTTCGGATATACATAAATGCATTTTTGTGACGATTTGCATACAATTGTGACTATTTGTAGCTGTAACTCTCATGATTATGAAGCGATTCAAATGAAAATCCACACAACTATACTTCAATTCAAGGCTTTTTTGATGATGTTTTGATAGATACTTATAATTCAATAATTGGTTTATTAATTAAAGTACCTGGGTGACCGAGCTTTGCTCGGTTTTTTTTATTAGTAAACGACGTTTTCTAAAAATGAAACTTAGCTAGATCGATTTATCGCCCCCGAAACCCTCTGCATACTAAATTTCATGAAAATCGCTGGAGCCGTTTCCGAGATTCCAATTATATATAGGGGAAACTGAGGACACTTGATCCTTACGGGAGACTAGGTAAACGCCATTTACAAAAGTACTAAAAGCATTAGATCGATTTCGACTGGCAGTATTTATAGTGTATGGTACCTAAAAACATTGTATAACAGTATCACCTGTCAGACTTGACAACTTCACAAATGGTCGACGGTTTTGTGTTTGGAGCGGAGCTGATCATTTTTTCGTAAGTTTTAAATTTTTGTTTTCGAGTGTTTTGGAAGTTAGTGGATGTCGACAACTAATTCAATCGAGCAATGATTGATGTAGTTTTCAATTGAACAGAAAGAAACAGCTACATTTCAATAAGGTTTTTTGCTACCAATTATTTTTTACATACATACATATGTTATGGGGACACTCGGTACACATTTACTGGGTAGAATTGATCCCCCGAATCATGTGTCCGTATTTAAGGGACATTTGATTCGGGATGGCCTAGTGAGACTTAAACCGAATTGTTGAAGTCGATTTTAATTATTCAGAATTGACAATGCCGAGGGAATATCAAAAGAGCACGGGCTGCTGTGGATGAAACACTTATGAACATTTTGACCTACTGAATGAAACATTAAAGGACGTCGAGCCAAGTTTGTTAGTCAATTATGATGAAACCAACTTAACTGATGGCCCTAAACGAAAAGTGGTCACAGTGAGACGAAGTTGTCGACACCGACATGTATAATGGAATTCTGTAAATCAGGCACATCCGTGATGTTTGCAGCAGCTGATGATGGACATCTACTTCCACCATACGTAGTGTAGATATCGTGCAGAAAATCTCTACAGCACTTGGATAAGAGGAGGACCACCTGGGTCAGTGTATAAGAAATCAAAAAGTGAATGGTTTACAATGCAAATATTTGAAGATCAGCAAAATAGTCCTGCCCTACTTTAGAAAATTTGATAAAGAAAAGCAAAGGTTTTAATGGGTGACAGACAACTCAGCAAGTCACGTTTCAAAATGGGTGATATAGCAATGCACTTTAAATAATATAAAATTTGTTTTATTGCCTCCTAACAGTACTGTAATCTCTCTATGTGGCTTTATGTGGCTTTAAGCCTCTGAAGACCAAATGTGACCAGTTATTGCCAGAACGGAAATTAAAACACAGAGGCACCATCCTAAAAGATACGATTCCCAGGCTTCTAAACCAATGCCTCATAGCAATGAGTGACAAATCAAGCGATAATATACAAGGTGGCTTCAGAGCTTCGGGATTAATTCTTCTAGATCGAGAGCAAGTTCTTGAAAGGCGTCCCAAGCAAAGTGTTAAAGAAGAAATTGACAATTCCCAAGAATGGTGGGTGTCCAGTTTAAAAGAATTTATGCAAGAATCCTGAAAAAAAAGACGCGGCCGCTAAAAGCAAAAAATCAATGCTAAATTTGCTACCTGGGAAAGGAATCGATGAGTCAATGCTACTTACCAGCACGATTACGCAGACAGTCGTCAAATACTTGTTTGTCCATATCCTTAACAAGTCATAAGACAATCAGGTCTAAGAGGACATAAACAGCAAAAAAAGAAGAGAACACGGGCTACGTCCAACACACTACGATGAATAGGATGACGGCGGTGATATCACGCAGTTTCTGCCAAGTGATGCGGAAGAAAATATATTTATTAAAATGAACGTTCAAGAAAACTCTGGTGAAAGTATGGCAGACTAACTTATTAGATACAAAAGTGAATGCCATTAATGTGCCAGAAGTTGATGCTAACAATTTTCCTAATGGTTCCTTCGCTGTTGTAATTTTTCTGACAACTGTGAGTCCAACAGAAAAATTATTTGTCACAGAATGTTGTTACACGGTAATGTAAAATATATGTGATATGATATTTAAACGTATTTTATTTCATAATTTACAAAACGAATCCCGAAGATTTATCAATTGGACCAAGTGTTCCATGCGTATGGGAGACTCAATCCCCCCGGATCAAATCTAACCCAGGGGAGGAACAAGTCACCCATACGTACGGGATACTTGGTACAATTCTCTTCTGTTAGTTTATGTACGAAATTTTCATAATTTATAAATGAAGGTTTATGGGAACTATATCAGTAGTTTGCAATGAAATTCCACGTGTTTTAGTGCAAAAACATTTACAATATGTTGATAAATGGGTCTTGTAGAAGCAAAAAACAAAAGGGGTAATCAAGTGTCCCCAGTTTCCCCTATATGTATACAAGAATTGCTCGTTTAAAGGTATAAGATATAAGATTAATGTAAAGCAGATACGACACTTCGTCAGAACTTTATTTTGAAATGTTTTTTCAGTCGATTGCAGATAGGTCTGTGTATTATAAAATAAAATACGTTTTTCTGAATCAATTAAAGTTTAATAATATTATAGATATCAGATCTATAATACCATAGATTCACGATTAATAGCACGACAAATTAGCCATGGCACAAGCAAGTGAGGCCCACTGCCCACTTTGATCCTTCCTCCACACTGGCTCGAGATAACTAGTGATACAATAACAAGCATAAAGTACCTCATAGGAGCAAGTTGAACATATAAAATATCCCATTCCAAAATGATTTTTATTTTTATTCTAGGATGGATAGTTTTTGAAATAAAACGAAAAGAGTAAAGACTTAACCGGGTACAAGGTTCCTCAATTGCCTCTTGGGCTCGCCTATTAAAGGTCGCCATAAAAATAAGGAACTAAGTATAGGTAGGTACCTAATAACATTAAAACATTTTAGGCAAAAAGAGTGAATTGAGTAGGTAGGTGCATTTACAGTAATAATTAGTAAAAATCCATGAGTACGGGTCGGACTGATTCCTCGTTGGACTGTAGGTACAATTACGTTCTTTCATACATTTGAGTGATCAAAGAAAGGTATGTCCACGCGGTGCTTATTATCTGTGAAAAACAAATATAATTAAGTTACTAAGTTAGGTAAGTACGGTCACAATCGTAAATTGTGACCCACCTAAGGTGGAATATCGCATAGCAAAATATTTACTGTAAAAACTATTATTTTTGACGAGCACATAATTGGACAACTACGATAGAACGAGGCTGACACGATTATTTCCGATTTACTCCGATCAATTGTCACCGACTTGTTGTCATTTCAACTAGAGCATGTTATTGTATTAATTTTTCGCTTGGAATCTTGTCACTTGACTTTCTTCTTCAACACTCTGCCGTGCTAAGGGGGACAGCCGTAAGCAACATTTTTTCTGAAATTTTTTAGTACCATATTCGGAATCCTCGTGTCGAGATCTATAACTTTCTCTTTGACAGTTTTTTAAAATAAAGTCTCTAAAGGCTTTTTTCAGTTGTGCTAAGCGCCGTAGCTGCTATTTATTTTTTGGATTTCTTAAAATTACAGCCGTTAACGAACATTATCACTATCCTGCCCTAAACTTCTATAGATAAAACCACCGAACTGGTGGATAAAACTCATAGAGTGCTTACATTAATCGCATTAAAGACATAGATGCATTACACTAAAAATGCGAATTTCAATCTTTAAGTATTTTTCTTACGTTAAGCGTGGTAACTATACATTACGGCGGTAAATTAAGTAACAATCACAGCCTTTAGCCCTTTTTATTCCTTTACATGACAGCCGTAAGTTGTGCAGTTACGGCGATTATGCTTTTAATAAAAGATTTCAATCACTATGTTTCTCTATCAAAAGCGCTTTAAAGAGTGTCCCTTACCTAAAGCGCGGTATGTGTGTTGCTTACGACGCTCATTTTTTAATTTTCCAACGTATAAAAACTACATTATTTTCTTTATAAAACATTTTTTTCAGATTTAAAATATAGTTAATTCTGTAGACGCAATTGACAAAAACATTTTGAAAACTTTAAGCGCCATTTTCTCGAAACTAGTAGACATGCAATTACGGCTGTCACCCTTAGCACGGCAGCACTGATACCTACATACATAAAAATAATGACTAAACTATCCATAAATTCAATAAGACAAGGTAAGATAAATGGGTATTTAATGTATCCGTCTACATTTGACATTTAATCACAATTAGGTAGGTACCTAAATTTTCGGGTTGCTGACGACTCGGACAAAATGTACTGGGACAGAGTGTCCCAAATGTCATTTTTGATTTTAACATTTTTGTTACTGTCGATTCGGACACCATGAAATTATTGAAGCTGTCGAGTACCTACCTACAGTAAGGTAAAAAAAAATTAAGCCAAATAACTGAATATAATGTGATAAAGCTAATCAAATTGCTTTGCAGGCGTGTGTGGTGACTTACATTACTTAACGTAAAAAAAAAAACAACAAGTCTCATTCATAGCGTAAATTTGGTATAAATCAACATCTTGTATACTTAGGTATCTATATTTTATGATCACTTAAAAATATCTCAACAACCTTATTCCATTCTGAGTGTTCTCAGAACATTTCAAGGTCCCAAATTAAAGCTCGTTACTATACCTGCTTATATATGTAGCTAAGTATTTAAATAAGTAGGTAAGTACCTATATATCTATATAAATAGATTAGAAGTTATCTTGATTTTACCTTTGAGAAAGTGGCAAGTGTCATTGTTGAAAAGTTCAAAGCATTCAAATAGCAGGGCTGTTGTGATCTGAAACAAAAACAAATAATTAATTAAGTGCCAGTCCACACTCATCTCATTTTTAGCAGCAAAATAGCGAAATATTATGCTTTATTTATTTGTTAAATAAACGGGCAATCTAGTACCTAATCATAGATATAGTACCTAAGTATCATATTATTATCTTATACCTTTAAACGAGCAATTCTTGTATATATGTATTGCTGTAGACAACTTTTATGACAAATTAAAAACAGGCACACAAAGGAGATATTTATTTAATGGGCTGTTTATGTGGGTTGCTGACGATTCAGACAAAATTTATTGGGACACAGTGTCCCAATAAATTTTGTCCAAATCGTCAGCAACCCGTTTATGTTAACCAAACATAAAAACAGAAAAAAGTGAACTTCTAAAAAAATACTCTTAGTAGTTGCCATAGTTCCTTTTAATCCTATTGAAAACATCCAGAGAATATTTACCAAAACAGCCATCTTTTGTTTAAAATTGACTGTGACTTTGTGACGTTGACACAAAATATTTATTTAAAAAATCGCCACATTAGAACTCAAAAAAGATAAGTGCATAAAAAAGAAGATGATGAAGAAGAGTTTCGAATTATTATCATGTAATGTGTGATCTTCTTGGCTGGGTGTAATTGTACGTAGGTAGTATGAAGCTAGGCACCTGATAATGACGAAGGCCACAAGTTTCTTGACCTTCAAATCACTGTCATACCAAACGCTGTCGTAAGCGGCGTCGGCTACGCCTGTACTCTGGAATAACATAAGTTAACACATAAGTAGGTAGAGGTAGATCAGTCTAAAAATGCACGCCCCTACAATGTAGGTATTTCCAATGTATATTATATACCTCTACATGCGGTACAAGTACAAGTGGAGGGGCGTCCTTTTTTAGACTGAATCATCTCTACCTACCTACTGTGGATACTGTAGGTGCTGCATATCAAAAATACCTGGTACCTACAGTTCTCGGCATCAACTGGTTAACCCCTTACCTTTGCAATCTGAGATGCAAGGGGGTAACCAAATACCTACCTAATGATGCGCATTGCACATACAAACAACCTTATAATTAACCATACCGTGTCATATAAAAGTTGTCCAGCGAGAGCCAGTAGAAATACTGTGATGGCCATGTCGATTGAGGCAAAGATGTTAGATACGGTTCTCACGATATCATTGTATGCCTGAAATAAAAGTTGTAACTTGTACAAGGTATCAAGGAAATTCTAACCACTTACCCAAACCGTGCTCTGAGTAACTTTATACTTACCACTGTCATGAAGAAGAAGAAGCAGATGAGCATCGACGACATTGCCGTGTGGACGAATACCACAAACCCAAAGCAGTTGTACAGTTTATCGACTAAGCTGAAAAAAATACTTGCCACCTAGGTACTTAAAGCGATGATGCGGGATGAAAACCATTGTCATTTAAATAGTTATGAGTGGCCGGGTACGCAAGTAGAGGAAGGCCGAAGAAGAAATGGTTTGATTGTGTGAGAGATGATAATTAATCTACAGGAGGAGTAGGTAGACGGAGTGAGTGGAAGAAAACATGTTGTGCTAATAGCACTCAGCGTGGGATAAGGGCTGAATGATGACGAAATAACATGGCAGTGGTATCTATAAATGTCGTTAAGTATTCGGGTAGAGTCTCTGCTCATCGCAGGTATCTACATTCTACTGCTATATTGTAGGTAGGTACAGTTGGCCTAACGAGTCGAGGCATTCGTGATGTTAGCCGCAGAGCGCTGCGCAGTACCTACCTATCGTTTTTCGGGAGCAATTGGAGGTATGGAGAGGGACGGTGGAACTGTACATCCATGCGCAAACTCGCACCTGTGGCTAATTTCACGAATGCCTAGATCCGTTGGATGAACTATAGGTAGATACTATTGCTGTATAAGCTTCAGTATAAATAAGGGCACTTGATGACTGAACTATCATGCGTTGATTAGATTTTTTATCAGTATTACCATAATATAACCTAATTAGATAAATATATATTTGCCTCTATGTTCTAACAAAATCTTGCCTGAAAATCTTCTGATGTGTGATGACAACTTTCTTGATATCGTCAAAGTCTTCGTCCAACACCTTCATGTTCTTCCGTGTGGCACATGACGCCTGTATGGCATCCTTCAAGTCCACTTGCAGAGCACGGAATAAGGTGCTGATGTTGATTGCATTTAGAACTATTAGAATATCATAAGAATGATAAAGGCAGACCTGGCCCGACATGACTGAAAGAAAATATTTTATGTAAGCTAATAAAATAAATATATTTTGGCTTTTTTTCATCAGTTCAACGACTTTGGGTGGTTAACAGTCAGAGAGTCGTGGCAATAGCGGTACAAAGACCATTCGTCCTTGGATACAACAACTGCCATTGTAAGAAGCAAATTGCTGATCAATAAAGGGCGTGTTAGAACGGCTCGCCTTACAGAACCGTTTCACTGTCACACATCATTTAGAAGCGATGCGATCTGCAGAAGATAAGTTAGATTCATAAGTTTTTCTACTTTATATTATGAAACGGAGATTAGTTAAGGTACCTACTTACTCACTTACATTCCCACCTAGTATTAGGTAATACTTTAAACTCACGCGAGGCTTCCCATGCAAAAGTGGCCAGATATACCGAGGTGGAGTTCACCAGCCATGGTCCAGGACACTCGAACGGTAGCAAATACTCATGGACGCCGGTTAATAGATTGTAGAAGGTCATTATGAACGGTACGAAGAAGAAAATCAACATATCCATTGTGGTGTAGATGAAAAATGCTGAAAGATAGATACTTACCTTAATAAATAGGGTATAATTATATACCTACATCAAGATCGATGGTGTAGCTATGGTCGTAGCACACATATCAATTATTATTAGTATTAGACGGGTATTTATCGGGTAGACTCGACCACGACAGCGTGCAAACCAGTCGAAACGTCGGGAAAATAAAAGGTAATTTGAACGCGATAAATACCCATCTAATACTAATAATAATGTGTTCAGATCGCGTAAGTTTAAAAGTACACACATCAACTCGTAAACGGAACTTAAACTAGCTAACTCTATCAGTTCCGTAATTATTTCAATAAAACTCCCTATAGCAACGCACACTAATCGGTGGGTTTACCATTAGTTTTCGCAATCTATACTCGCTAGCAATGTAGCACGCTACGACTGACGACACCGAGCTATGGAAGGGATTTTTCTGTCGAGGATTTTTTTTTACAATAAGAATCTACACTAATGATAAAAAACAGATTTGTAACTCATCTCTAAAGCAATTGAACTAAAACGCAAAGTTTTTTCAATTTATCTCGAAACTCAGTTTTTAGCAGTTGTGTTTTTTCTCCTACAGACGGCAGTATTGACTCCCTGGCGAAACGTGCCACGCAATGTCGGGTCGTGAGGATATGATAAGGACGATTTCATGCCGCGCGGCAAACACAACTTGTGTTTGCCGCGCGGCTTGTTCTGCATGAATACATTAACGAATGGCAAGCAACGTCTGATTTACAAAGATTGAAATCGTAGACATGCCCGTACGGTACTGAGACCGCGCCGTTTTGTTGCCACACGAAATGAGATCATCATCAGCCTACAGCAGTCCACTGCTAGACATAGGCCTCCCCTAATGAGCGCCATGAAATGAGATAGCTCGCTCATTTGGCACACCAAATAATTTCAATTTCAGGGTACAAAAGGAATAAAGTATATTTTTTTTCGAAAGACCGTGCAATATAATTGCACAATAAATGGTGAAATAACTGTTTGGTTCATTTTTTACTAATCATTAGTGTGCGTGCATCGGCATTTTGTTAACACACACAAGTAAAAACAGTGCCACAGTTTTTGGCGTCCGGGCATATCTACGATTTAAATGTTTGCCGATTTATGATGATTACAACTCTTTACAAATGATTTAGGTACTTTTATTTATAAGATTTGTCCTTCGCAACCAGCTCGTCACCACATGTCTTTTTTCTCCGTGACCCAACCGCCTTGGCCATAGCTCTCCGATCTCAAGCACGAGCTCTTTAATTTCATTTTTCTTCAGCATTACGGCAGACATCTTGATTATATCTGTATTTAAGAAAACAATTTTACAATTAAAAAGGTAAATCATACAAAATTAAACATTTTAATAATCCCCCGACATCTAAACCTTACCCTAACATGACATATTTAAAGTCATGGTTACCTACCTTACCTTACCATATATCTACTTTAAATATCATTGAAGTAACACGTTACCAAATTTCGAATCTATCGGACATAAGGAAGTTAGTTAGATCCCGTCATCAACTAGAAAAGAGCTGATGATCTTCAAACGGCTGAACAGATTTTCATGAAACATGGCTAAGAACACTCGGGATAAAATTATCTATGACACAAAAAAACTAAACGAAAATCGGTTCATCCGTTTGGGAGCTACGATGCCACAAACAGATTACACAGATATACACACCCTCACACGATAAACTTATAACACCCCTATTTGATCTTTAGATTGACTGATTCGTCATCGCCTGACCGAAACAGCTGAAGCTTGACATCTGAAATTACTTTTCACCTAGACAATTTACGTACCCAATGAGTTTATTAAAAACGTAGGAAATACGGCGGCAGCATGCAAGAAGCTTTCAAACTCGTTCAACCGATACGCGAAGCTGTATGTCAGTATGGCAAACGGCATGAAAAGGGCTCCGTAAATAAACAGCCTCACTGAAGCATTCATATTACTGAAGCCCAGTTTAGCCCCGAAAATGTCAATTCCAATAAATTTCATGAAACTGATGAATCTGGAGATGGTTTTCTTGTAGTCTGGGGGTAGAGTTTCATACGTAATTTTCAGAGGGGGCTTAACGAACAACCTGTCAGGGGGGTCCATTATAACACTGTTGCTTTTTTTTTTCTTTACTTGATATTTCCTTTAGACGACTGAATTAACAACTGCCAGCAAGGTTAATGAGAAAATGGATTGCATTTAATTAATCAATATTTATTAATATTGATAAATTACTTCATAATTTTCTGTCCCATACCTAGGTTCTCATTGAATAAAAATGAATGCGTCGTTATTATGAGGTAAGTAGGTATTAAGGTGATACGATTTTCAAAAATCAATAATAAAAAATAAATAAATAAATAAATAATGCTGGACAATCCACACAGCATCATCTAGCCCCAAAGTAAGCTACTCAAAGCTTGTGTTATGGGTACTAGATAACTGATATATTTAATACACATAGAGTAAAAGTAAAACAATTAAGATGTTTTTGTTTTAAAATAGTTTAAAAAATATTCATCAACTCGAAAACGTGAGGAACGATAGTAACATTAGACGAAACTTGTAGGTACCATACGAATCGCACGCACTGCGCCGTCCGCCTTCGCGTAGGTATCGGGATGAATTACTATTGGTTCGAATTAAAGATGAATTAGATAAAATATTGATGAATTACTATCTGTATTTTTTGTTTCTAATATTTAATTTGTTTATACAACGATTGTATTACCAAGACAAAACCATTACCTACGCTGCGGGAAAACAACCATTAAAATTTCACGGTGTAGGTACCTAGTTATTTTCACACACTGATTTATAGGTACCTGACTCGTAAATCAAAGTTTGATCAACACGTGGTCGTAGAAAATGGTTTACAACTGTGGCAACTACCTACAAAGACCCACTCAAAGAACGTAGGATATATGTAGGTATTGAAAACTGCAAATTATTGGAATTTTGCGCCCGAGCGAGACTAGCCACCATGAATTGCCTTATTTCAGTAGGTCTACCATGAGTTTTTACAATCTACACTCGCTAGCGACTGTAGTTAAAAAAATGTATGAAAACTTGTACAGCGCCTCTAGCGGATAGTTGGGTACTAAAACGTCGCGTAGTTAACTATCCTACGTCACAGCGTACTACAGCAACTGTAGTTTGCGCTTCATTCATTTGCTTAGAATTTGGTACTTACCATGAGTAACTATTATGACAGATGTCATAGTAACGAACGTAGGTACCTACTATTACTACTGTAGTAACGTCAGCCGATAAATGTGACAACTCATGGTAGACGTAGGTCCCTACCTATTATAAATTCGAAAGTTTTGATTGATGTTTGTTACTCAGTCATGCTGAAAAGGCTTAACGGATCAGAATGAACCTTGGAATACGCGTAGGTACTTTATGATACGTTACTTACGGTGGATTTGACCAACTTCTGCTATCCTATGGCTACTCGGAATAATGTAGTCAAATGCAAGTAAAACGACAGATTACTTTAAAAAATAACATAAACACTGATAATTTTCATAATTTTAATGTATCTACATACACGGTCGAGTGTATCTTAGCGGTCACCAGTTCTCGTGACCAGTGCGGTGAGAACATAAAGTGCGCCTCAGGGGATCCTTCGTGCATTTTTTCTTTTATGTTAAGTGCCCACTTAATTTCTGTGTATTAAATCAATTAATGTGTAAAAGTAAGCTATGGTATTTAATAATCGTATATTGGAACGAAGTTCCTTATCGCGCGTTGCGAAAGGGGGCTAGACGGAAAAAATTCTCACGAAAAGTTGTAACGACACTTTTTTCTATAGTTGTAAGCCGTGCGGCGTGCGCGTGTTTCTCTGTCTCTCTCTCTCTCATAGAAAGCAAGGAAAGGAACTTCGTTCCATCCGGGTGTCCCTTAACACCTCAAGTTTTTATTTTATTCTAGCTAGAGGTAGGTAGATATGTTCATGCGGAGCTTAATATCCAAAGATCTGTAAAATACAAAATATTATTAAAACCTTAGATCACTTACTAAGTGATCTAAGATTAAAACGTACCTTTGTGTTGTCCGAGCCAATCAACGAACTCAATTTAGTAAGTTAATTTAATAATTTTATTTCTACAGAACATAAAGTTTAAATAAAAATATACCTAGGTAGGTACTTATTTAATAAACAAAATAGAAAGTTATACCTCACTGTCAATCACAATACCTATTTATGTACTTACTTAGGTACTTAGTTAAATACTTCTCATCAAAAAATCGAGTATTTTTTGACATTTTACAACCTACATATGTGCAATTTGAATTCACATACATCAAAATGTTATTAATTGTAATTCAAAATGTTATTAAATAGTTTTGACTAAGTAGGTACTTATAGTTATAATGGGGGTTTTCATATTTTCCCTCTACATCTCTCTAGATTCAAATAAAAATGTAAGTACCTACTTAGGTACTTTCAAAACAACACTAGAGGAGACTCGATTATTTTGATGAGAAGAATGCGAGGTATTACCTACTTATGACTTCATATGTAGATCGTCTGATACCTTCGAAAAGGTGGCAAGTGTCATTGTTGAAAGGTTCAAAGCATTTAAATAGCAGGGCTGTTGTGATCTGAAACAAAATTATATCCTATGTAAAATGCTTCAATTCGTTTGGCACTAAAATATAATTTTATCTATTTTAATAACTTTTTTAGACCAAATAATATGTGAAGTCCTTATCTTATTTTACATAAGGCTGATTTTGATACAGTAGTTGGTATATAGGTACATAAATAATTTTCTGTCCCTGAGTCCCTCCCAAACACAACGCGCGTAGAACGCACGTGAAACGCGGCATCTGGACGCAATGTAAATTGCTACGCGCGTGAACGCTCCATCTGGCTGGACAGGCTCTTAGGGACGAGTGATACCTACAGTGCTAATGTCAGCGGTATTCAATTAATTTTACTTTTCTCGTTATACTTACCTTAAAAACTAGTATATCATTAAAAATATACATATATAAATAAATCAAAATTAACTGGAGTCGGGGGTCAAAAGTTACCCCAGCAACAACTATAACTTTACAATCCAAGATCGTGCGAAGCTGTGCATTAGGTAATCTCGTTACGTCACGTGGTGTGGCGGGTGAAGGATGCACGGCGCTTGAACTTTCTTTGAAGCGGAGGTACATGTGGGGTCAAAATTGACCCTCGACTCCGGAAATGATTTTTTTTTTTTTATAATTCGATTCGAGTGTCATTTTTTGATATAAAGCTTATATCAGAAGAAGTTCCTAATTTTGGTTATTTTGATTATAAGGAAGCAGTGTGATCAAAGACATATATGTTTTTTCTATTTATTTCAGTAAAAGTGGGTTTCTAAAGTTAATACTTACTTAAAAAAATTCTTTAAAAAAACTAGAGATCTCTTTATTTTGAAATAAAACATAGTAATTTAGATAAAAAATTGTTAAAAAATTAATTATGCTTTAATAATTAAGTTGTTTATTTATATATGAAACGGTTTTTCTGTTAACATATTGATTGTTTTAATGTAATAAGTTATAAACCTACGGGGTAATTTTTTACCCCCGACTCCAGATATGCTACAAAAAATAGCGACTCCAGCTATGGGTTAATAACTAAAATATTGTAATTTATACTCTAACGTAGTACCTACCTACATGAAAAATTACTAAACGCTAAAATATGTATTAGCCTAGGTACTGGCGGCAAATGTATAAAACTGCCAGTATTAATTACGCATTCATTTTTATTCAATGAGAATCCTAGATATGGAACAAGAAATTACTAAGTATTCATTATTATAATGATTAATTTATTACAATCCATTTTCTCATTACCTTGCTGGCAGTACTAAACTCAGTTGTCTACAGGAGTAAAGAAGTTCAGCAAAAAGCTATATATAGTGCTATCATGGCCCCCCCTGAAATGTTATTCGTTAAACTCCCCCTGAAAATGTCCTATGAAACTCTACCCCCAGACTACAAGAAAACCATCTCAGTATTCATCAGCTTATTGAAATTTATTGGAATAGACATTTTCGGAGCTAAATTGGGCTTCAGTAATATGAATGCTTCAGTAAGGCTGTTTATTTTCGGAGCTCTTCTATTGCCATTTTCCATACTGACATACAGCTTCGCTTATCGATTGGACGAGTTTGAAAGCTTTTTGGATGCGGCAGCCGTATTTCCTTCGTTTATAATAAACGCATTGAGTAAGTCTTCTCAACACGTCACAGGTTCTTTCGGACAAGTGTTGTAATTGAGTAGTATTATAGGTAGGTATGTTGTAATTATAATAATTCATCAGATAAAGTCATTTCTTTAATCTAATTATAGATGTAATTAAGATAGCTACTGTGCTGATGTGGAAAGATGAAATCAAAGAGCTCGTGCTAGAGATCGGAGAGCTGTGGCCGAGGCGATTGGGCGATGGTGAGAAGAATGGTGTGGTGACGAGCTGGTTGCAAAGGACAACTCTTATAGTTAAAGGTAAACTAGGTACTTAATTAAATATTGTTTGAAGAGTGGTAATCAAGACATGGTGAAAGTCTGATGGAAAAAATATATAAAAAATAATTTGCATTAAAACCAATAACGTGACGAGAACCTGGTACCATGAGACAGCCTTCAGCCCGGAACCGTGGTTAGCTCTATCTTAACGTACCTACTTATTGCCTCTTTCGGGAAATCAGCTGATTCACACCAGCCGCAAAAGTCACCACCTAACTAAACTAGTACATATATCACCCAGAAATAATCTATCTACACTAATATTATAAAGAGGAAAACTTTGATTGTTTGTTTGAAATGAATAGGCTCCGAAACTACTGAACCGATTTGAAAAATTCTTTCACTGTTGGGAAGCTACATTATCAGCGGGTGACATAGGCTATATTATATTTTCAAAAAAATTAGGGATCCTTACCAAAATTTCGATAATGTAACCCAAGGTGTAAAAAAATTATCTAAAATATTCTTTACATCGCGTGCGCTGCGAAAACTATTGACGATAGAATAAAATGATGTACTACGACTTTGTAGAACACATCATTATTTACAAAAAGTATCGCGATAGCATATGTCCAACTATTATAGTTATGCCACAATAAGAGTTCTTTTATTTTAACATTTTAATTGAAGGCTACTCTTAGAAAAACGCTCTTTATTTGTATCTTAGTATTAATCCTTATCAAAATAAATCACATCATGTTCTAGACTGCTTCAATACCTTTATACAGCTTTTTGAATTACTCAATTCGGACATTCCATGCGAAAGATACCACGAAATTAAAAATGTAAGTATTAGAATAAAGTTGCGTGAGAGCCTCACCCTGCTCTCGGCTAGCTTTATGCAATGTAGGGGTCACTGGGTGTACGCCGTACGGGAGGGGAGTCAAAGTGAAAAAATAGCAAATAAAAAAAAAAATATGATCACGACTGTTATCCCCGGGCTCGGTAGATATCTTCCTCAGATCTTTAGTTACTTAGACCTTTGAGGATATCTAAAGAGGGCAATCAGAGGCACGTCCAAACATGACATTTGGTACATGCCCACATTTTGCACAGTACTTAGTATTCCATACGTGACAGGTTGCAAGCCCATTGCCGCTTATAAGAATACACACCTTCGAATTTTTGATTCTAGGGTATGTCGGTTTCCTCACGATGTTTTCCTTCACCGTTTAAGAGCACTGGCATTGCGCACATACATTTTTCGAATGGAAAAACTCATTGGTGCACGACCAGGTTTGAACCCACGATTTCGGATCGTGAGGCCGGGGTGCTACCACTGCATCACCAGCGCTCTTTTAAAAAAAAGTTCACTAAAATAATAAAACTAAAACTTTCTATATAAATTCTTTCTTTAAAGAAGAGTATCATGGTTATGAAAGTGTGTATTATAATTTTGAATTTTGTTTTTTTTTTAAATTTGAGAGCTCTGGTGGTGTAGTGGTAGCACCCTTGCCTCACGGTCCGAAGGTCGTGGGTTTAAACCTGATCGTGCACCAATGAATTTTTCCATTTGAGAAAATTATGTGCGCAATGCCTGTGTTCTTAAACGGTGAATGAAAACATCGTGAGGAAACCGGCATACCCTAGAACCAAAAATTCGAAGGTTTGTGTCATATGTTAGTATTCTTATAAGCGGCGATATCGAGTCAAATATTATGTTTGGACGTGCCTCTGAGTGTGAGTACCCTCTTTAAATATCCTCAAAGATCTAAGAAACTAGAGATCTGAGGAGATATCTACCGAGCCTGGGGATTACAGTCGTGACAATGTATGTATATATAAATACCCGTGCGAAGCCGGGGCGGACTGCTAGTAATAAATAAATTATTGTTGGACATTTCACACAACGCCATTAGCCCCAAACTAAGCAAAGCTTGTACCTACTATGGGAACCAGATAGCTGGTAGATTAATAATAAATGTTTTTTGTGAATTCATACACGGAACAAACGTCTGGGATCATCACACAAAATGTTAGCCCTGGGTGGGGTTCGAACCTACAACCTACAGCGCAGAAGGCAGAGCTACTACCAACTGAGCAGTGAGGCCAGTCTATTATTATTTTATTTCCTTACCTTGAATATACAAAGTGAAATTTTAATGGTTGTTTTCCCGCAGCGAAATGGTTTGGTCTTGGTAATACAATCGTTGTATAAACAAATTAAATATTAGAAACGAAAAAAAAAAAAATATTTGAAAATTTAATTCGAAAGCGACCACAAACCAATAGTAATTCAACCCGATACCTAAGAGAAGGCGGCCGGCGGCGGCGCGTGCGATTCGAATAGTACCTACAAATTACGTCTAATGTTACTAATTGTTCCTCACATTTTCAAGTTTATGAATATTTTTTAAATTATTTTAAAACAAAAACATCTTTTTTTTTTACTTTTACTCTATTTTTCGAAAGTACTCCTTATGGCAAGTTGTTCTGCCGCGGGAAAACAACCATTAACATTTCACGGTGTACCTATGTACCTACCTATTTCAGCATTTTTCATCTACACCGTAGGAACTACGATTAGTTTCTATTTGGTACCGATCTCTATGACCTTGTACAACCTGTTCATCGGCGTCAATGAGTACTTGCTGCCGTTGGAGAATCCTGGACCATGGTTGGTGAACTCCATTCCAGTATATCTGGCCACTTATGCGTGGGAAGTCACATGTGAGTCTAGTATTAACTTGAATTGCAAGTTGTAATTGGTGGTGAGAGGTAGCACCCCTGCCTCACGATCCGAAGGTCATGGGATCAAACATGGTCGTGAACCAATGAGTTTTTCTATTCGAAAAATGCCAGTGCTTGTTTTTCTATTCGAAAAATGCCAGTGCTTTTAAACGGAGAAAGAAAACATTGTGAGGAAACCGGCACACCCTAGAACTAAAAATTCGAAGGTGTGTGTCATAGGTTAGTATTCTTATAAGCGGCGTTAGGCAACCTGTCACGTACGGACTATTCTCTTTAGGTATCTTCAAAGGCCTAAGTAGGTAGCTAGAAATCTGAGGAGACATCTATTGAGCCTGGGGACTACAGTCGTGATCATATAGGTATGTGTATGAATTGTTTATTATCCAAGACTTGTAGAAGTGACCTATGTTCAAAGGGTGCTGGAATCGGATTAAGGAGGTATAGCTATCCGACGAGGGAACTAAGGACGACTTTTGTATACAAACATTACCTCGAGTTCAATTTGGCTCATGAGGGTTTGAAAATAAGTTACCTACTTACTTACTGTCACATGCTCTACTTTTCAGTTCTGCCTTGCCATCTCTGCCTGTATGTCGCCTACGATATTCTAATAGTTGTAAACACATTCAACATCAGCATCATACTCCGTGCTCTGCAAGTGGACTTGAAGGATGCCATACAGGCCGCATGTGCCACACGGAAGAACATGAAGGTGTTGGACGAAGACTTTGACAATATCAAGAAAGTTGTCATCGCACATCAGAAGATTTTCAGGCAAGTTTGAATAAATATTGGCACTTGATTGTCGAGCGCTTGGAATCGCGTCATAATTATTTAAAATTGTTTGTGGTGCGTATTCCAACTGAGAATATTTCGACCTTCACTAAGGAAGAATTCTGGCCGCAGAATGTGCTGTTCCAGCGTTTTCGCGGACGATTACCGGCCGCGGCACAATGTCGCGTGTAACAAGTCGAACCGCATCTTCTTCTTCGGCCTTCCTCTACTTGCATACCCAGCCACTCATACTTATAACTATTTTAATGGCATGCTTTTCATCCCGCATCACCGCTTTAACTACCTACCTAGTATTTCTTTCAGCTTAGTCGATAAACTGAACAACTGCTTTGGGTTGGTGGTATTCGTCCACACGGCTCTCTCGTCCCTACTCATCTGCTTTTTTGCCTTCATGACAGTGGTAAGTATAATGTTACTTAGAACACGGTTGTGATAAGTGGTTAGGATTTCCCTGATAACTTGTAGAAATAAGGACTTTTATTTCAGGCATACAATGATATCGTGAGAACCGTATGTAACATCATTGCATCATTCGACATGTCCATCACAGTATTTCTACTGGCTCTCGCTGGACAATTGCTAAATGACACGGTACGTAGTAGGCACATAAGTAAGGTCATCCAACGGATCTAGGCATTCGTGAAGTTAGTCACAGGTGAGATTTTGCGCATGTACAGTTCCTTCCCCTCTCCTCATACCTCCAATTGCTCCCGAAAAACGATACTGCGCAGCTCTTGCGGCTAACTTCACGGATTCCTAGATTCGTAAAAAAAATCTCAATTCTCAAAATCGTTTCAATTGAACCCAGGCTCCCCTACCTACCTAGGTACAGTTCAGTATGTAAAGATGATTCAGTCTAAAAATGCACGCCCCTCCACTTGTACTTGTACCGCATGTAGAGGTAAATACATTGGAAATACATTGGAGGGGCGTGCATTTTTAGACTGATCTACCTTCTATGTTATTCCAGAGTACAGGCGTAGCCGTCGCCGCTTACGACAACGCTTGGTATGAGAGTGATTCGAAGGTCAAGAAACTTGTGGTCTTCGTCATTACCAGGTGCCTAACCTAACCTCATACTACCTACCTACGTACTTACATCCAGCCAAGATCACACACTACATGGTATCAGGGCATTAGTTAGTAACTCAACAGTCAGTCAGTCAACACAACAAGGTAGGTTTTCATAATTGTTACATTATTCGCTCATTTGAGCAGGATAAGTCTAAAGACCATACTGCCTAGTCTTACGTAAATTAATTTCTTCCGTTTTCTATAAAATCTAACTTAAAATTTAACCTAACCTAACCGCCATTTTTTTTTTATTCGGGATTACATTATTATGAAATTCTCTTTTTTGTTTATTTTATCTGTCTCTTTTGGGATCAATTTTGCCAGTGTCAAGTATTTAAATTACTATTATGTACCTAGATAAAATCTGTGCCTAGATATTGTCAATGTCACAAAGTCATAATCAAATTGTCAAGTCAATTTTAAACAAAGGATGGCTGTTTTGCTTAAAATCAGTGATCAGGTACCTAAGCTACTCGATGCTTACAATTCTCGGGATTTGCGGATAGATTCAAAAAGGAGCTATTCACTTTTATTCACATTACTTTAAACCTGTGTCAAGAACTCGGGATTTGTTCAAAAAATAACCACCAAAACTTAGAACAGCTTATGATATATCATAAAAACAATTCCTTCTACTCAGCCACTTAGAATGTTACCAACAATTTAGATACCTCAATTTTTTAAAATTAGTTATTGAATGGTCTGATATTTAAAAAATGGTTGATATGATAACGTTAGTGGATATATGGCAGTTAACTTAGAGTATTTTTTGAAGTTCACTTTTCCTCTATTTTTCTGTTTGACTAACATAAACATTCCTTTGTGCCTGTTTTATGGTTCTTTCACGAAGTCATGACGAGATTCCTTGATGATCCGGGTGATTGTCACGCGTATTTGATGATCAAATACGCGTGACAATCACCCGGATCACAAGTGTGGACGGGCAATTTGTTTTCGTTTCAGATCACAACAGCCCTGCTACTTGAATGCTTTGAACTTTTCAACAATGACACTTGCCACTTTCTCAAAGGTAAAATCAATCCTCTGACGATTAGGTATCTACCTACCTATTTCTAAACAATTCATGCACGGTGTTACCAGACTAGGTAGGTAATTCCGAAAACTTCAGGGAGTTAAAGTACCCAAAAGAAAGTTTTCGGAAGTAGTCTGGTAACACCTGTATATACAGGGTGTCCCAAAAAGTAGTGTCAAGCGAAAGTCCAGAGATAGAACAGCCCTTGGGGTACCCGAATCACCCCCATGTATGTTCCGCGATTTTTTGTAGTTTTCGAGTTATGATTTTTTTTCCGAATTTTTGAAAATTTTTGGGACACCCTGTACTTACCTACCTATTTAGATACAAGTTACTATCTAAGAAGGTAGAGGTAGATCAGTCTAAAAATGCACGCCCCTACAATGTATATCCAATGTATTTACCTCTACATGCGGTACAAGTACTAGTGGAGGGGCGTGCATTTTTAGACTGAATCATCTACCTACCTGACTTAATCATATTTATGTATTTCACAGATACTAAGCTCCGCGTGGACATACCTTTCTTTGATCACACAAATGTATGAGAGAACATAAGTACAGTCCAACTAGAAATCCGTCCGACTCCTGCTTGGCCATCTTATCTATACCTACTTATACTTTTATATATACATATATATAATATAATATTATAAAGAGATAAACTTAGATTATTTGTTTGTTTATTTGCATTGAATAGGCTCTGAAACTACTAAACCGATTTGAAAAATTCTTTCACTGTTGAGAAGCTACACTATCAGCGGGTGACATAGGCTATAGGTAGGTATAACAAGAACAAAAACAAAAATAAAATTAAAAATAAAACTATAATGCTCTGCGATGAAATTGGAAAAACCATGGGCCAGTTATTAAATACTAGAATGGGACAGCCAATCATAAATAATTGCTTACCTTACTCCGACCTGCATGAAATCATGCAAAATATAAGTAAATATAACTTTGACCAGTGCTCTAATTTTGTGATATGGCTTGGAAATAGGGGTAATGTAAACAAATTTGATCTTATTAAATATATTGAAACGCTTTTAACTTTACAAGTAAATAGAATTGTAATGTTTACATTCCCCTACAGCAACAGCTTGCCACAAGCAGAAAATGACCTTTGTTGGGGTTTCTCAGTAAATGAAAAGCA
The DNA here is from genome assembly GCA_963675405.1 of Cosmorhoe ocellata. Lineage (NCBI taxonomy): Eukaryota > Metazoa > Arthropoda > Insecta > Lepidoptera > Geometridae > Cosmorhoe > Cosmorhoe ocellata. The sequence continues at coordinate 9,282,682 of OY776258.1, read as the reverse complement.
GTGGACTGTATAACTGGCGTATATTGAACGGTTAAAGAGCGCGCGCCTAATTTGGTTTGCTTCCGTATGCAGAGTGTGTAGGTAGGTCGGCGCCTATAGGAGCCGGACGGCTCCCACTCCGGTATCCCCACTGTGGTCGTAGCAGCGGCGGCGGGGCGCGGCGAAGCTTTGTCTCCGACATACTCCCCGGGTTGAAGTAGGTAGGCTGCTGGGCAGAATTCAACAAGCAGTTTCTGGAAGGGGACAAATGTTATTGAAAGCCCTTCGAATGATGGTTCCTCCCTTGGTCTTTAAGTCGGCGACTCGGGCAGTTTGATCCCGAGGTCCCGGGTAAACTGCGACACAGCGTCCAAGTGACCAGCGCAAGGGTGGCAGTGCTTTGTCCCGTATCAAGACCAAGGAACCCAATTTGAGTTCACTGGACGCTGCTGTAGTGTAGTGACATACTCGTCAGAGAACCGTTGCCAAAAGTGTTGTTTGACAAACTCAATTCTTTTGTATCTCTCAAGACTTGTTATCTTCTCTGTCACCTGTGGATGAGGAACAGACACAAGTGATCGCCCTATAAGGAAATGAGCAGGTGTAAGGGGTGTGAAGTCGGAAGGGTCGGAATTTAAAGCAGTGATAGGACGGGAGTTAAGTACGGCTTCAATTTGAGTCAGGCAAGTATGCATTTCTTCGTACGTGAAGTGAGTAAGTTGGAGAAGCCTACGAAGGTGATGTTTAGTGGAACGGACAGCGGATTCAGCCATGCCATTAAAATGAGGGGTATAGCTTGGAACAAAGTGAAAGTCGATGCCCTCTTGAGCGACTTCAGAACTGATTTGGTTATTTGAATCCTGTAAGAAACGATGTAATTCGTTGCATGTACCTACAAAATTAGTTCCGTTATCGGAGATAATACTTTGAGGTTTCCCTCGACGAGACACAAACCGGTTTAAAGCGGCCATGTATCCCTCTTTTGTGAGATCTGTGACGAGTTCCAGGTGCACAGCTTTAGTAGCTAAGCAAACAAAAATACACAAGTAAGACTTAATTAGCTGGCAACCTCGACCTTTACGGTTGGCTATCATAACTGGCCCTGCATAATCCACACAGCAGTGTAAGAAAGGAAATTCCAGGGTAGTTCTGGATTCGGGTAACTGTCCCATTATGGGTTGAACATTACTGGCCTTGAATCTGAAACATTTGATGCAACCTTTTGTTATAGACTTAGACAGATTTCTACCTCCTAGAGGCCAATATGTTTGACGTATGTTGGATAACAATAACTGTGGTCCAGCATGAAAAAGTTTTAAATGATGCATATGAAATATTATTTTCGTTAAGTGGTGTTTGCTACATAGCAATATAGGATGCTTAACATCATAGCTATAGTTAGAATTATCAAGCCTACCGCCAACTCTCAATAGATTATCGCTATCTAAAAACGGGGTCAATGACAATAACCTGTTTTTCTTTAACAAAGAGCGACCTGATTTAAGGATAAGGTATTCATCAGGAAACATTTCTAATTGGGCAATATGCAAGATAAAATTATATGCATCTTTTAATTCTTTGCAGGTAAGAAGACCACTATGTTTATTACTTTTGTTTCTACAGTTGTAAATAAATCTTTGTACATAAGCTGTAACTCTTTGTAAATATGTGAATTTAGAACATTTAGCTATAAGGTTTGTAAATGTTTTAGTGTCATCTTTCCCGCTCGAATTACTACTCAAGATAAGACAAGAATTTAGATCCGGTAGATCTTGTTTTTGGAATTCAGGACCCAGTATTGGGTGGGTTCTTTTAATGAAGTGAGAGCCCTAATGTTCTTGTTAGTCACGTCAATAAGATAGCGAATAGACTTGCATGATTCTGTGCGCATCGAATCCACATTAAACAATGCTTGTACATGATTATTCACTAGTAAGCGACTATTATCGTATCTCTCACAGAGTAATTCCCACGCAATTTTATAGTTGGTACTTTTAAAATCGATATTTTTGATGATAAGAGCGGCGTTTCCTTGAAGGGAAGCCCGAAGATAGTGAAACTTATTTATGTTATCTATGCACTCACTGTTATGTATCAAAGAAAGAAAAGTGTCTTTAAATTCGAGCCAGTTTTGATAGCCACCGCTAAAATGAGGAAGGTCTATTTTAGGTAACTAAACTTCTCACTTGCGCACCTGATTCTGCATCACTGAAGCTCATCACAGACTCGTCCTTAGTCCGTCCTCCAGCTTTGAGCAGGCTCTTTGCTGTAGCCACAAGTGGATAATAGTCGTTATCAAACTGCTCACGGTCCACGGGAACTTCCTCAGTTTGTGGCTCGTCAGAAAGAATCTCGATCTCCGTCTGTAACGCATCGAATTCTTCGCATAAGGGCTCAAATTTTCGTAAGCGACATTCCAAGTCGATTATTTGCAATTCAGTCAGTGATTTACTTTTAGCAATGATTTTAATATAATTACCAAAGATTGTAAGCTTTGATTTTATTGCCGAGCGTTTTTTGATTAAAGTTTTAAGCTCGGTAGACATGATTACGTTACAAAAGAATTAAACAAACTGCGCACGAACGACAGCTGATCCAGAAAGTTCTATGCACCTATACTAAGCGCAATACCGGTTCACAATGTACCGTAATAAAGATAAGAACGAGCAATTTTATTGATGCCTATTATACAAGTGTAGGTAAGCTCAGCTGTGCGTATGCAGAGTAAAAAGGCTGATTCATGCAATAGGCATTTATCAATGGAGTTTTATGACTGTTGTGATATTAAAATGCTTTGCATTGACAATTGAATGAAATATAGGCTATAGATAATGGGATATAAAGTTTTAAAGCAAGATTTAGACGTATAAGAAATAGTTTTATGCACTGACTCAGTTGTAGCTACACGGAATATTAAAAGAATAATAAGAAATAGGAATATTGCAGGACTCGCTAAGAGACGAGAGAATAAGGAATATATAGGAACGAACTCACAAGATGTCTTTGTCCTGTATCCACAGTGACCGACGGTTATGTCGTCCTTCAAATGTCCTTGGTTGCTCTCGTCCGGTCGTCACGTAACGGTGCTAGTCACGCTTTTTGATCCAGGAAGACGCTTCAAATTGGCTTCAAGACGCTCCTCAATGTCCTTTATGACGGTGAGAGGACCATATGTTGGGGTTTCTCAGTAAATGAAAAGCAGTGGACTGTATAACTGGCGTATATTGAACGGTTAAAGAGCGCGCGCCTAATTTGGTTTGCTTCCGTATGCAGAGTGTGTAGGTAGGTCGGCGCCTATAGGAGCCGGACGGCTCCCACTCCGGTATCCCCACTGTGGTCGTAGCAGCGGCGGCGGGGCGCGGCGAAGCTTTGTCTCCGACACCTTAGATATAAGTTAAATCAGACTTTGCACACAATGTCATGCAATAATAATTTCCATTTAATAGACATCAATAGTATTATTGATAAAAATTATTATCAGACAAAAGGTAAATACTACCTTCCCAATTATTACAAACGACAGGTAGCTGTGTCGCTATCTTACTATTTTAGTATAACAGCCAAAAATTTGGCTACTAACAATGCTTTTATTGAGCATATTATTGACATGACTCTGGACATTACTCCAAGTCATTTAAATTAAATGCAGAGACAATAGAGGAAATCTCTAGCACCAAATATTCAAAAAAAAGTCAATTAACCAATATGTCATGTAAAAATAAGTTTAATTTTACTAACTTGGTGCATCAAAATATTCAAGGACTTAGCAAAAAAGAATTAGACTTATACATGAACTCAAACACCATTGACATAATCTGCCTAACAGAACATTGGCTAAGAAGCCATGAGCTCATGTTTAATTTCCAGAATCACCAAGGTGGTAGTTCTTTCTGCAGAGTAAATTCTATAAGAGGCGGATCATTAATTCTAATAAATAGACAAATTAAGTTCAAAGAACGCAAAGACATTGTAGCCCACTCTGTAGAAAGACACATTGAGATAGCCTGTGTGGAGTTGGAGCAGTTCATTGTTATAAGCACTTATAGCCCACCAACCGCTTCATTTGATATTTTTGAAAGAAATATGGAGGAAATTTTGAACACTATTATATCAAAATCAAATAAACAAATTATAGTATGCGGTGATTTCAATGTAAACTTACTAGAGAAAAACTCTTTAAGTACCAGAATAATTAGTTTGTTCAAATCATTTAATCTTGAACCATTATTTATGGAGCCAACTAGAATAACGGCTACTTCAGCCAATTGCATAGATAATATTTTTACTAATATAAAAGAAATAAAAAATTAATTAGCAATATTCAATCAGATCATCTTGGTCAACTAGTGACAATAGAAACAATAGTAAAAATAAATACCTACTCAAAAAAAAAAACTTATACACCTGTAACCACTAATCGTTTGGAAAAAATGAAATTGAACCTAGCTACCACCTTACCTCGCTTATTATATAATGATGACAATCCAAATGATTTATATAATACTTTTTTCAATGAGTTTAATCAAAAGTTCAATGCAATTTTTAAATCCAAAACGGTTGTGGTCTCTAGCAGTTCTAAATTTTGTGAGTGGGCAACAGCAGGTATTCATATAAGCAGGCGCACTTTGTATGAACTATACAGTGAAAAACAGTATAATTTTAGTGAAGAGTTTAAAACTAAAGTTAAAAATTACTCAAAAATTTTTAAGAATGTTTGTCGAATTGCAAAGTCACAGCATATAAGTTCTAAAATTAAAACCAGTCAGGATAAAATCAAAACTACTTGGAAAATTATTAATAGTGAGACTGGAAAAATCAAAACTCATAGTAATGTATTCAATTTAAACTTTAACAATACAACAATCAACCAAGATAATGATGTAGCAAAGGCATTTGAAACATTCTTTACTGACATTCCAGTCTCTACTACAAAATCTTTAAACTCTTCACCTGTAATCGCGCAATCTATATTAAAAGATAGTTTACCGGAATGTGATGTAACATTCCATTTTGATTATGTGAACCATAACGACATCATTAAGGCATTTAAACTGATTAATGTTAAAAAGACCACTGACCTCTGGGGCGTTTCTGTTAGCGTTGTAAAACCATTGATTGAAATTATTGCACCTGACCTAGCTTTTATATTTAACAAATGTATTGACAGTGGTGTCTTTCCTAATTTGATGAAACATAGCAAGATTACACCTCTGTTCAAATCTGGTAGTCATTCAGATCCTTATAATTTTCGACCAATATCAGTGTTACCTACATTTAGTAAAATATTTGAAAAACTTATTCTTAATCAATTACAAAGACATTTTAACATTAATAATTTACTTGATAAAAAACAATTCGGATTTACAAAGGGCCGCTCAACCACTGATGCCGGTGTTGAGTTGGTATCACATATTTTCAATACCTGGGAGGAATCTCACGATGCTTTAGGTATTTTTTGTGATCTATCTAAAGCATTTGATTGTGTGCACCATGAAACATTAATCATGAAACTCCATCACTATGGTGTTAGGGGGGTTGCACTTAATCTTTTAAAATCTTACCTCACTGACAGACTACAGCGAGTTGAAGTAAATGGGAAACGTTCTCCGGGGTCAGTGGTAACAATGGGTGTACCACAAGGATCAATATTAGGGCCTTTTTTGTTTTTAATATATATAAACGATCTACCCAAACTTGTCAGGGATGATCAGGAGATTGTACTGTTTGCTGATGACACGTCACTTTTATTTAAACAAAAGCGGCGTATGACTAATTTTGACGAAGTGAATAATGCAATCTCTAAAATTGTAAAATGGTTTAATGTAAACAACTTATTACTAAATGAAAAGAAAACGAAATGTGTTCGTATTGTACTACCAAATGTTCGACAATTAGATACCAATATAAAAATAAATAACGAAAATAGAGATCTTGTGGACACCACAGTATTCTTGGGCATAACTTTAGATAATAAGCTTCAATGGGGCCCGCACATTGATAAATTGTCGAAGAGACTTAGCTCTGCAGCATAATTATGCAGTTAAAAAGATCCGTCATTTCACCGACGTAGAAACTGCTAGACTTGTATATTTCAGTTACTTTCATGGCATTATGTCTTACGGCATTTTGTTATGGGGGAGTGCTTCAGATATTAATACTATATTTGTGTTGCAGAAGAGGGCTGTTCGTGCAATTTATAACATGGGTCCTAGAGAATCTCTTAGAGATAAGTTTAAAGAAATAAACATCATGACAATGCCATGTCAGTATATATATGAAAACTTGATGTATGTTCACAAAAACATTAATTTATTTAACATTAACATTATGATTATCACTATTTAGGAAAAATAGTGATAATCATAATGTTAATACTAGACTTAAAAATAAACTCGCTGTTCCCACGGTTAGGCTCACTAAAGTAAGTAAATCCTTTAAAGGGCAATGTGTACGCTTCTATAACAAGATCCCAAGTGACATGCTTGATTTATCAATTGGAAAATTCAAAAATGTAATTAAACAGAAACTGTCTAGAAAAGCTTACTATAAAATATCAGAGTACTTAGATGATAAAAAAGCTTGGGATGAATCAGCTCCAACTCTGCTAGGTATTCCTTACAAAATTAACAAGGATCATACAAAAAAAAGCGCTAGGGCCCAGCGAGTTTCTTGTCAGTTCTTCTCGCACTGGGGATAGGACTGGAACTGGCACTTAGACTCACCTAGTATGTAAGACGTTTCAAAGTGATCCCTGTGATTCTATTGAAAATAAACATTTTGATTTTTGATTTTTATAATATTTTCAAAAAAATTAAGGATCCTTACTAAAACTCCAATAATGTAACCCAAGGTGTAAAAAAATACCTAAAATATTCTTTACATTGCGTGCGCTGCGAAAACTATTGATGATAGAATAAAATAATGTACTTACTTACTACGACTTTGTAGAACACATCATTACTTACAAAAAGTGTCGCAATAGCATATGTCTAACTATTATAGTTATGCCACAATAAGAGTTCTTTTATTTAAAATTTTAATTGAAGGGCTACTCTTAGAAAAACCGCTCTTTATTAATTGTTATCTTAGTACTAATCCTTAGGCGTCACTGGGGTACGGGCGTACGGGAGAGGAGAAAATCTCAAATATTAACAAAAAAATTATAAGTAAGTAAGTTCATTAAAATAATAATATTCAAACTTTCTTTCTAATTTAATTTTAGTAACCTGACGCTAATAGAAGGGTTAGGTTATGTGTGTGTAATAGTATTTTGAATTTTGAAATTTTTGATAAATTTGAGAGCACCGGTGGTGCCCCTGCCTCACGCACGATCCGAAGGTCTTGGGTTTAAACCTGGTCGTGCTCCAATGAATTTTTTCATTTGAGAAAATTATGTGCGCAATGCCTGCGAAAGAAAACATCTTGAGGAAACTGGCATACCCTAGAACCAAAAATCTATAAGGAATGTCTACAAAGGTGTTAAGTATTATAATTTTAGATGTTGCTCCTTGTTTAGCTTATATTTTTAATAGGTGCGTTGACGAAGGAGTTTTTCCCGACCTAATGAAACATAGTAAACTCATTCCTTTGTTCAAATCTGGAAGCGAAAGAGATCCCGCTAATTATAGACCAATATCGATATTGCCCGCGCAAAGTAAAATCTTTGAAAAAATAATTCTTAATCAGCTATTATCTCACTTCAACGTTAACGGACTACTTCATAGTAATCAGTACGGATTTACCAAAGATCGATCAACAACAGATGCAGGTATAGCTTTAATGAAACATAAATTTGATGCGTGGGAGAAGTCGCAGGATGCAATCGGTGTATTCTGTGATCTGTCTAAAGCCTTCGACTGCGTGAGTCATGCAAACTTAATTTCAAAGTTAAAGTATTACGGCGTCCAAAACAGTCGTATCTATCGAATAGAGTCCAAAAAGTAGACGTTGGCGGTGAAAGGTCTTCAGGTTCAGCTATTGAGATAGGGGTACCGCAGGGATCGATACTGGGTCCTTTTTTATTTCTAGTGTACGTTAATGATCTCCCATTTGTTGTAAAAGATATTTGTGACATAGTTTTATTTGCTGACGATACTTCATTAGTTTTTAAAGTTGACAGAACCAATTCGAGTTGTGACTACGTAAATGAGTCACTATCATTGATTCTGAACTGGTTCACTGTAAATAATCTTCTGCTGAATGCTAACAAAACAAAATGTATTAAATTCACTTTGCCCAACGTAGTGCATAGGCCAACTAATATTAAAATTAATGGGGAAGCAATGAATCTTGTTGATTCTACGGTTTTCCTTGGTATCAATATTGATGCCAAACTTCAATGGGGACCACAAATCGATAAACTTTCTGGTAGGCTTAGTTCCGCTGCATATGCAGTTCGTACGATACGGTGGCTTACGGATGAAGCTACAGCTAGATTAGTTTATTTTAGCTACTTCCATAGTGTTATGTCATATGGTATAATTCTCTGGGGAAAAGCAGCGGATATACATGATTGTATATCCACTGCTTTTCCCCAGAGAATTCGTATTACAAAAAAGGGCAATTCGTGCCATTTACAAAATGAAACCGAGGGACTCTTTAAAAGAAAAATTTAAAGAAATTAATATTCTCACAGTAGCGGCACAATATATATACGAAAATTTACTGTACGCTCATAAGAATAGGGATAGACTTCAGAAAAACTGCGATGTACATGGAATCAACACTAGGAACAAACATAAATTATTAATCCCTAAGTTTCGGTTACAAAAAGTGAACGTGTCATTTATGGGGAACGTGATACGTTTCTATAATAAACTTCCTATAAATGCAACTAAACTTCCTGTTAGAAAATTCAAAGCCTTCATTAAAAATAATCTCTTAAAGAAAGCATATTATAATATAAATGAATATATTGATGATAGGAGCTCATGGCCCGATGTCGCTCCGCCCTCCGACAGCTAACCAATTTGCAATGTAAACGCTGTCCTTTTGTTTTATGTATTTATGTTCTGTTTTGTCTTTTGTTTTTATGTTATTATTATTAGATAATCTTGATTACATTTTTTTTGTAAGAAGGATCATACAAAAAAGCGCTAGGACCGAGACGAGTTTCTTGCCTATTCTTCTCGTACTTGGGTTAGGTTGGAATTGGCACATAGATTCACCTAGCATGTAAGACGTTTCAAAGTGATCCTTGTGATTGTACTGAATAAATATTTTTCAATTTCAATTTCAATTTCATGAAAGGAACCTCTGAGGCGCATTTTAATCCTTTCACCACACTGGTTCAAAAGAACTGGTGACACGACAAAGAGAAGACAGAGAAGACTCGTTACCTGTGGCTATTTATAATGATCGGTCCATATAAATACTGCCCGGTTAATCAAGTTATGCCCGTAACATAATTATTTTTACATGTAGGTAGGTACCTACACCTACGAGTAAACGGTCCACAGGTGAAATAAATTTAAGCAAGAAAAAATTATAATAACAGATTTAAAAATGCATAGTAATACCTATTCATAAAAAATAAGTGCAAGAAATAAATTATCTAAAATCTAAACTATAAATAAAAAAAAAATAGGATATCCTAGGTACATTTTTGGATGGATAATACCTAGATGTTTTTTAAACTTGTATATGAACGTGTATAATGATAATCAGTAATAATCAATAAGTGAGTAGGTACATAGGTAATTATATAAAATAAGATGGCCAAGCACGAGTCGGACGGATTCCTCGTTGGACTGTACTTATGTTCTCTTATACATTTGTGTGATCAAAGAAAGGTATGTCCACGCGGAGCTTAGTATCTGTGAAATACATAAATATAATTAAGTTACTTAAGTTAGGTAGGTATAACTAGTATCTAAATAAGTAGGTAAGTAGGTATACGGAGTGTTACCAGACTACTTCCGAAAACTTCAAAAGGTTAAAGTACCCGTCAATATAAACCACTTTTTCTAGTAAACCAACTCTGTGATTGCGAAAAAATAACAGCTGTTTCATACATTTTAGCCAAGTACCTACGTATTGATTTGCCGGCCTCTGTGGCGCAGCGGGCGAAGGTCCGCCTGAGACGCAGAAGGTTGCGGGTTCGATTCCCGCCGTGGGACAAATGTTTGCATTATTTGCAGATATTTGTCTCAGGTCTGGGTGTTTTCTATGTATAATATGTATGTATTTACAAAAAAAAGTATATCTATGTAGTTTATCAGATGCTGTGTGATAGTGTTCAGCATTATTTATTTATTTATTTATTTATTTATTTATTGAACTTTTGCTTTTAACAGCTGTTTTTTTTTTCGCGCTCACAGTGTTGGTTTCTTAAAAAAAGTTGTTTATATTGATGGGTACTTTAACACCCCGAAGTTATTGGAACTAGACTGCTAAAGAGCTGTATATAAGTCATTTAGAAGTAGGTAATCGTCGGCGTCGGAGGATTAATTTTACCTTTGAGAAAGTAGCAAGTGTCATTGTTGAAAAGTTCAAAGCATTCAAATAGCAGGGCTGTTGTGATCTGAAACAAAAACAAATAAGTAATTAATAAGGCCCGTCCACACTTGTGATCGAACACCCGTGACAATCACTCAGATTATCAAAGGACTCCGTGATGACCTCGTGAAATAACCCAACTATAATAGCAAATCAAAGACAGGCACAAAAGAAATATTTCATAATGGGCTGTCTATGTTAACGAAACAGAAAAATAGAGAAAAAAGGTGAACTTCAAAAAAATACTCCTAATGGCAGGGTAATGGATATAATAGCAGCTAGCTAGGTACTTAAGTACCTACTTACCTTTATCTTATTTACCTGGCCATTATCTTAGCAACCATTTTTTACAGCTATTTTGAAATATCGAACCATAACTAGGTAAATTTAGAAAGCGAGATAAGTAAGTTGTAAGGGGTAACTTTAGGACTTTTTTTTAGCAAGTGAAGTTCAGTAGATTTTGTAACTGACTGCGACTTTAAATAGATAAGATCCTGAATATTTTTTTCAGAATTCTAAACGCCATACTCCATGTCTCAGATGATTTTAAAAATCATAAAACGCGGCCTCTGCTGGAATACCAACCCTTAACTTTAAAATGGCAGAGTAGAAGGAACTGTTTTTATTAAAGGTATGTATTGTATGTTTTGGTGGTCATTTACAACAAAGCCCAAGTTCTTGACTCGGGTGATAAGTAATGTGAATTAAAGTGAATAACTCCTTTTTAAATCCATCGGAAAAATCCCGAGAATTTATGCAAACAGCCATTTTTTGTTTAAAATTGACTTGACAATTGGACTATGACTTTGTGACAGGGATTTTCTGCGGTGTATTTGCCTGACAACTACGTCGCTCTGGTTTTTATATGTTTTCTCGTGTTATTTTGAGTTTTATTGCGTAAATTTTGGTGGTTATTTTGCCAATAAAGCCCGGGTTCTTGACGCGAGTGTAAAATATGTGAATTAGAGTGAATAGTTCTCTTCAAATACCTTCGGAGGAAATCCCGAAAATTTTCAACAAAACATCCATCTTTTGTTTAAAATTGACTTGACTACTTGACTTTGACTCTGTGACGTTGACAATACTTATAAATAAATACACTTGACACTGGCAAAATTGTTCTCTAAGAGACAGATGCCATAATTGAAGAAGAAGAAGAGACAGATGCCGCAAAGAAGAAGAATTTCAAAATACAAGAAATCCTCGTTCTGTTGACTGACTGTTGAGTTACTAACTAATACCAAAGAGAATATAACCACTACGTTTAACTAATACCATGTAGTGTGTGATCTTGGCTGGGTGTAATAGTTTGGCCACGAGGAAAAAGCCGTAAGTACGTAGGTAGTATGAAGCTAGGCACCTGGTTATGACGAAGATCACAAGTTTCTTGACCTTCGAATCACTCTCATACCAAGCGCTGTCGTAAGCGGCGACGGCTACGCCTGTACTCTGGAATCACATAAGAAGGTACAACCTACTGTACTGTAGGTACTGCGTATCAAAAATACCTGGTACCGGTAAGTACTTCTCGGCAACTGGACCTTACCCTTTGCTGAGTGCGATGCAAAGGGGTAGGTAACCAAAATGATGATGCGCATTGCACATACCTTATATAACTAACCAGTACTTATGCCGTGCTTATTACTTACCGTGTCATATAACAATTGTCCAGCGAGAGCCAGTAGAAATACTGTGATGGACATGTCGAATGATGCAATGATGTTTGATACGGTTCTCACGATATCATTGTATGCCTGAAATAAAAGTTCTTATTTCCACAAGTTATCAGGGAAATCCTATCCACTTATACAAACCGTGTTCTAAGTAACTTCATTCTTACCACTGTCATGAAGGCAAAGAAGCAGATAAGTAGGGACGACAGAAGCGTGTGGACGAATACCACCAACCCAAAGCAGCTGTTCAGTTTATCGACTAAGCTGAAAGAAAAACTGGTACATAGTTAAAGCGGCAGTAAAGCAGTGATGCGGGATGAAAACCCTGTCGTTAAAATAGTTATGAGTATGAGCGGTTGGGTACGCAAGTAGAGGAAGGCCAAAGAAGAAGAAATGGTTTGACTTGTAACATTCTACTATGCTGCTATAGGCTTCAGGCAAGTGCACGAAAGGCACTTAGCTATATCTTATGAACTTGTTGAACTTGTCTCGAAAAAAAATCATTATTTAGTGGTTGCTTTGTCTGGAAAAGGAAGACCTCGGCGTACATAGGTACTTTGATCAAATTGGGGACGTTTTAGAGAAAGGCCAGGTCAAGAGTACCCTAAACCAGCACGCATGTATAAATAATGTTATGAGAGTGAATGAAGCAAAGGGGTATGTCCGGATCGTAGCAAGTGGTGATCCGTGAATCCGTGGTCTCTGTCTACCCCGTCGGGAAAAAGCGTCATTTTATGTACCTATGCATGTTTTGTATACTTAACAGAATCTATGATCGATTGTCGGGACTTAATTTCATCTTCACTGACTTTACTGTCAAGCGCTACTTTCATGACCTTCAGCCATCGTATGCTCTGAAAGCTGAACCGTTTTCGCTGTCATTTCTCAATCTTTTGCGAGCATAAAGAATTATACTTAATAACATTAACCTATTAAAAGATGACTACGGCCCATATAAATATGTAGTACCTAGATGACCGAGCTTTGCTCGTTTTTTTCGAAACCCCCTGCATACTAAATTTCACGAAAATCGTTGGAGCCGTTTCCGAGATTCCGATTATATATATATACATATATACAAGAATTGCTCGTTTAAAGGTATAAGATATTATATACCTTAGTCTAACATATATACCTACCTACCTACACCCAATTTACTAGCAAATAGTTTCAACGACACGCGACATGTGCTGCGGCCGGCAATCGTCCGCGAAAACGCCGGAACAGCACATTCTGCGGCCAGAATTATTCTTTAGTGAAAATCGAAGTATTCTCAGTTGGAATACGCAATACAAATGATTTAAAATCATTATGACGCGATTCCAAGCGCTCGACAATCAAGCGCCAATATTTATTTGCATTTTGCATCTATGTTTTAGCCAACTTGCCTGAAAATCTTCTGATGTGTGATGATAACTTTCTTGATATTGTCAAAGTCTTCGTCCAACACCTTCATGTTCTTCCGTGTGGCACATGACGCCTGTATGGCATCCTTCAAGTCCACTTGCAGAGCACGGAATAAGATGCTGATATTGAATGTGTTTACAACTATCAGAATATCATAAGCAACATACAGGCAGAGATGGCAAGCCATTACTGAAAAGAAGAGCACGTGACAGTATGTAGGTAAGTAGGTACCTACGTAACATTTTTTTTAAACCATCATGAGCCAAAATGAACTCTAGTTAATGTATGTACATAAACCCTCCCTCGTTGGATAGCTATCTCTACTAATCCTCTGTCCGAGGCCAGCACCGTCCTTTGAACGTCGGTCTCTTCTACAAGTCTTGGATAATAAACAATTCATACCTACAAATAACACGTCACGACTGTAATCCCCAAGCTCGGTAGATTTCTCCTCAGATCTCTAGTTACTTAGATCTATTTGGATACCTAAAGAGGATAGTCAGAGGCAAGTCAAAGCATGATATTTGGCACATGTCTACATTTTGCACAGTAGTTATTATTCCGTACGTGACTGGTTGCAAGCCCATCGCCACTTATAAGAATACTAATCTATGACACTCACCTTCGAATTTTTAGTTCTAGGCTATGCCGGTTTCCTCACGATGTTTTCCTTCACCGTTTAAGAGCTCTGGCATTGCGCACATAGGTAGGTACATTACGAATAGAAAAAGTCATTGATGCACGACCAGGATAGAACCCACGACCTTCGGATCGTGAGGCAGGGGCGCTACCTCTACACCACCAATCACAACTTACAATTCAAGTTGATACTAGACTCACATGTGACTTCCCACGCATAAGTGGCCAGATATACTGGAATGGAGTTCACCTGCCATGGTCCAGGACACTGGAACGGCAGCAAGTACTCATTGACGCCGGTGAACAGGTTGTACAAGGTCATAGAGAATGGTACGAAATAGAAACCAATCGTAGTCCCTACGGTGAAGATGAAAAATGCTGAAAGATATTCAAGGTAAGTAAATATATAATAGTAGACTGGCCTCACAGCTCAGTTGGTAGTAGCTCTGCTTTCTGCGCTGTAGGTTATGGGTTCGAACCCCACCCAGATGTTTGTTCTGTGTATGAATTTACAAAAAAAAAGTAGGTATATTATCCGTCATATTTTTATTATTTCTTCTTACTCACTGTTGACTTTCACTATTGTTTTGATTTGTTCTTTAGAAAATGTTTAAGTAGGTACTTAACTACGTTTACCTTTAATTATAAAAGTTGTCCTTCGCAACCAGCTCGTCACCACACCATTCTTTTCACCGTCACCCAATCTCCTCGGCCACAGCTCCCCGATCTCTAGCACGAGCTCTTTGATTTCATTTCTCCACAGCAGCACGGTAGCTATCTTAATTACATCTATAATTAGATAATTAGATTAAAGAAATGACTTTATCTGATGAATTATTATAATTACAAAATACCTCCCTATACTACTCAATTACAACACTTGTTCGAAAGAACCTGTGACGTGATGAGAAGACTTACTCAATGCGTTTATTATAAACGAAGGAAATACGGTTGCCGCATCCAAAAAGCTTTCAAACTCGTCCAGCCGATAAGCGAAGGTGTATGTCAGTAAGATAAACGGCAATAGAGGAACTCCGAAAAGAAACAGCCTCACTGAAGCATTCATATTACTGAAGCCCAGTTTAGCTCCGAAAATGTCTATTCCAATAAATTTCAACAAGCTGATGAATCTGGAGACGGTTTTCTTGTAGTCTGGGGGTAGAGTTTCATACGTCATTTTCAGAGGAGGGTCAACAAACAACCTTTTAGGGGGGTCCATGATAGCAACTAGATACCTATGTTGCTTTTTACTGAACTTTATACTAAACGATATTTCCTAAAACGACTGAATTTAAAGCTGCCAGCATGGTTAATGAGAAAATGGATTGTAAGTATTTAATTGATTATAATAATTACTACCTACATAATAAATAATAATTTTCCGTTCCATACCTAATAGGTTGTCATTTTACTATTAATGTGATACGTTTTTAATACAAAAATCAATGCCCGGGAAACTCTACACGTAGTTTCTCAAAATCAGCGAAATATCAAAAGATTTTAACATTATTAGGTATCTATTTTTACTTATCGGCAACGTCTTATGAAGTGGTGCGCTGACACCTCAATGACATAAAACGTGGCAATAACGAAATTCGTATTACGCGCACTTCGTTAAACTTATTTTAGAAAATAACCAGTGTGGTATTTCTTTATTTCTAAATTTTAGTGTAGATAGGTAGGTACAATTAATTTCGCTGATTTTCCGAATAACATTTTCCACGACTAAGTATTATACACTTACGCGATTAGCAAACTTTGTTTTATTGGATCATCAATTGGTAAATAAGTAGGTAGGTACTAAGTTGATTTGGTCAAATTTCGTGATAATCGACCAAATTATAAAACTAAGGTCGCAGAAAATAAATTACCCTACAACTGTGGCAACTACATCTACGCAAACCATACTTATAGGTATCTACTTACTCAAAGAACGCAGGATACCTATATTGAAAACCGCAAATTATTAGAATACTAGTTTCCGCTCACGGCTTCGCCCGCGTGGTACCTTGAAAACAAAAAAACTATCCCACGGGAACCGTACATTTTTCGGGATAAAAGCCTATGTGCTAGTCCAGACTATAATCAATATCTGTGCCAAATTTCATTCAGATCCGTTCAGCCGTTTCAGCGTGAAAGAGTAAGAAACTTACTTACATAGGGGAAGGTGTTCTAAAATGATCCCTGGGGGTAAAACGATCACTAGTTGATTTACCGACTTAGAGGCGTCTTCTAGTATTTTTTAAGTGAACCTCGTGTTCCCAAGGCTGAGCCATGCATTTTCAGTCAGTGTCATGGCGGCAGTGACAGTGGAAAAGTTTTAAGGACAAATTGTTTAAAATTTCTGTGCTCAATGTAACGTAAGCCATTATTTGACTTTACATAGTTTTAGTACACGTTCATTTTATGTGGTAGTTGTGTTTTCCTCAGTTTCTATTGTCATTCAGCAATGGAATGAACCGTTTATTATTACGGCATTTAAAACTCATAGGTTGTATTTTGTTGTTTTGCGTAAATAAGGCATTGGGGGTAAAATGATCCCTGGGTGGTTTTGGTGTGGATGGGTAAATGATCCTTCGATGTTTTCAATTAACTTTGTACAGGGTGGGGCACGAATCGTGACTTTGAATTATGACGCGGATTAAGCTAGTTATCAGCAACAATATAAAACATTTTGTAAAAGAATTTAACAAATATTTCCTTGGAATTCTTAAATAAAATTTTGTTTTGTTGTTGATAACTAGCTCAACACGTCTATTAATTTATAGTCGTTATTTGTGACTCATCATTTGTAAAATATTAACCCGCTTATCTTCAAATGAATCGCGGATTATAAAAAGATCCGGGGATCATATTACCCCATTGGGGTAAAATGATCACGGGATCATTTTGCCCCTATATTTTTCAAAGTGACTTTTTAGTAGACCTCCACAAAAACCTAAATAAATAATTTTCTATCAGCTTTATGCTGTAAAATGCGAAACAAAATTTGTAGTTTAATATTATCGGTAACCTTTAAACACTTTAAGTCAAATAAAAAGCAATAAACATTCGAGTTACAGCAGTTTTCCCTTAGGGGGATCATTTTAAACCACCTTCCCCTACATCCATACATCCAGACATCCCATATCTACATTCTCACAAACTGTCTCGTTTATAATATTAGTGGGATTAATCGTGATTTGGAATAGCTTAGACCTTCTTATGCCATTCATAATATTACGAGGATAATAATATAAAGCAGGGGTCGGCAACCTTTTGGCAGGCAAGGGCCACAAGGTGGCAAAATAAACTAAAGACGGGCCGCACTTGTGATAATAGGTAACCCTAGAAGCTCAAAATATGGCTCTCAAATGCCCATCTGTGAGACGAGAAGCATATTTATTTTTTCTTTAATTAACAATTGAAAAAGTCTGTTCGCATAAATTATAAGTGCTACCAAAAATTGTAATGAACTCGCGCTTCGCTCATTTGTTCGTTCGCGGTCAAGCGAAGCGCGTTTAAAGGCTGGGTCCACACTAACGGTCTAACTATAACTATACGGTCGATCGTGTTTCGTTCATGCATTTATCTTGATATTTAACTTATATAAAAAACATTCACGGGCCGCGCGTTGCCGACCCCTGATATAAAGTACTGAAAAGGACGGAAATTTCTAGTACTTTCCCGCTAAAACTATTATCTAATGAGGTTGTTAATTTAGCTTATTAATATTAATGAGCCCCACAAAATGTCTTATAGAAATATGATTAATATTAATAATCCCAACACCATATCTCAAATAGAAACTCGACACGTGTTTCGCTTCTCCACGAAGCATCCTCAGGACCGTTGAGTCGCTCCGCACTGATGTTGCTCCACCGAGCGCCGAGAGAAAAGTGAACAAATCTTTTTGCTCAAAGTGAGCAATAATTTTTAATAAGAACAAAAAAAATACTTTAACTGATGAATTCTTATCTAGACAACAATCTACTACTCAATTACAACACTTGCTCGGAAGAACCTTTGGCAGGATGAAAAGACTTACCCAATGTGCTTATTATAAACGAAGGAAATTCGGTTGCCGCATGCAAAAAGCTTTCAAACTCGTCCAGCCGATAAGCGAAGGTGTATGTCAGTAAGATAAACGGCAACATAGGAGCTACGAAAATAAACAGCCTCACTGAAGCATTGATATTACTGAAGCCCAGTTTAGCCCCGAAAATTTCTATTCCAATAAATTTTAACAAGCTGATGAATCTAGAGATGGTTTTCTTGTAGTCTGAGGGTAGAGTTTCATAGGACATTTTCAGAGGGGGGTCGACGAACAAACTTTCAGGGGGGTCCATGATACACTATGTTGCTTTTTACTGAACTTGAGACTAAACAATATTTTGTATAAAGACGACTGAATTTTAAAGCAAGAGTAATGATAAAACTGATTGTTTATAAATTGATTATAAATAATTATTATCTATTAAGTACATAATAATTTCCTGTTCCATACCTGGATTCTCATTAAGTACCTATAACTATAACTATTAAGGTGATTGGTTTTTAATACAAAAATCAATCACCCGGGATATATTAATGCCCGGGAAACTTTATAGGTTTACAACTTTACAACTACCCTACTTCCTTCGAATATTATAAACGCGAAAGTTTATTTGGATGTCTGGATGTATGTTTGTTACTCTTTCACGCTGAAACGGCTGAACGGATCTGGATGAAATTTGATACAGATATAGATTATAGACTGGAGTAACACATAGGCTACTTTTTGTCCCAGAAAAATGTAGGTACGGTTCCCGTGGGATAGATTTGTTTTTGTTTTTCAAGTTACCACGCGGACGAAGCCGTGGGTGGAAGCTAGTAACTTCATGAAGTTAAGTGGTGCGCTCAGTGATCTGTTATAGTCACTAAAGTTATCTCTATGGGTGCGCTGCCACCTAGCAATGACATGACGTGGCAATAGTAGGTACCTACCTACTTAATATTTATACCGATGCGTGGCTCTTGTGATTAAGAGTTTTGAGGATGTCTAAAGAGGGTAGACAGAGGCACGTCCGAACATGATATTTGGCACATGCCCACATTTTGCACAGTAGTTAGTAGGTATTCCGTACGTGACAGGTTGCAATTCCATCGCCGCTTATAAGAAGACTAACCTATGACACACACCTTCGAATTTTTGGTTCTAGGGTGAAGGAAACTGACCTATTTAGTTCAGTTACCTCACGATGTTTTCCTTCACTTCGAGCACTGTCATTGTAATGTTTTCGAATGGAAAATCTCATTGGTGTACCTACCACCTAGTTCGAACCCACGACCTTTGGATCGTGAGGCAGGGGTGCTACCAGTACACCAATTACGGAGGTAGGTACCTACATAGATATGACGGTCTCACAAAAGTTCACTTCTAGGTGACTTTGAAACTTCAGCGGCTAACTTTAATCGTGACTTGTAATAGCTTAGCATAGTAATACGAGGATAATATAAAATAACATAAACACTGATTATTTTCACAATTTTAATGTACCATAAGCGGTCGAGTGTATCTTCCATAGCGATGACCAGGCCCCTATTCATTAAACATTACAAATTGTAAAATACAATTAAATGTAAGCGGCTACAAGTTTCTGTTTAATAAAAAATTACTCATCACTATTTTTTACCGTTTTGACTCGAACGAAGATGAAGAAATGAAACATAGTGTAAATTGTTCCAAATATACAATTCTGAATCTGAACTTGAAAATAATATGGTTACATTAAAGGTTCTTTTGTAAGTAGGTAGCCTTTCATAGTAGAAGGAACGTAGTCGAAGAAAGACGGAGGTTCGTAGTCCGACCACAAGGTACGACGCGCACTGTAGGTACCTATGTAGGTACCTATATATAGGTACCTACATAGGTACCTACATATATAGGTTATACATAGGTTGTAGGAAATAATTTCTTTAATTTCTGTCATTCAGTTGAATGAGTAATGAGAGGTATGTCCACGCGGAGCTTAATATCTGTAAAATACAAAAATACTTATTATTAAAACACACCATGTTGTCCAAATCAATAAACTAATTCAATTTACCGGGTAGGTAGGTACATAAGTTCATAATTTTATTTCTACAGAACATCATCACAGTAGAAAGTTCTACCTGCCAATCATATAATACCTACCTAATCATTACTTAGGTAGGTATCATTAAATACTTCTCATCAAAAAATCGAGCTACCCCTACGTCCTACGAAAGAGTTTCTCGAACGTTTCTTGGCGAGAAATCGTACGCTACTATCGCAAGTAATAATCGCCATAAGATTAACGTGTCACAATGTTTACTACAGGCAAGAACTAAATTCTCGCCTACGATTATGTCATACGAGATTCGCAAGTAATTTATCGAAATACAATTCTCGCAATGTAGTTCTATCTGTCTGTTTACACGGAGACAGTACGGTATATTCTATTGCGAGGCAATTGTCGCCCAAGGGGCAGGGCGACAATCGTGAATGTTTACACGAAGAGACTTTTTTAATGTTCTTTCGATAATCGATTCGAGAAACTCTCTTCGTCTAAATGGCCCTTTAATATGGAAATATCTAAGAGCTCACTAATACACGGTGAAATTTCAATGGTTGTTTTCCCGCGGCAGAACAACTTGCCATAAGGAGAAGGTACTTTCGAAACATAGAGTAAAAGTAAAAAAAATAAAGATGTTTTTGTTTTAAAATAATTTAAAAAATATTCATCAACTCGAAAACTTGAGGAACAATAGTAACATTAGACGTAACTTGTAGTAGGTAGGTACCTTCTATTCGAATCGCACGCGCCGCCGCGCCGGCCGCCTTCGCGTAGGTAATATCGGGATGAATTAGGTACTAATTGGTTCGTGGTCGCTTTCGAATTAAATTTTCACAATGGTAGGTATATCTGTATTTTTTGTTTCTAATATTTAATTTGTTTATAGAACGATTGTATTACCAAAACAAAACCATTTCGCTGTGGGAAAACAACCATTAAAATTTCACGGTGTATATACCTATACAATATTTGGTAGTAAGTATACAGTATACAATATGTATGTATAGGTACAATAGTAAGTACCTAAAGTAATACGTATCCGACAATCAGAACATGTTAATTATTTTATGTACCTAAGGTAGGTACCTCCCTACTTTCAAAATATTACTTTATCTTTTTTTTGATGAGATGAATCCGAGGTGTGTACTTATGTAGATTGTCTGATGATTATTTTTTTACTCGTAAGTAGGTCATACCTTCGAAAAGGTGGCAAGTGTCATTGTTGAAAAGTTCAAAGCATTTAAATAGCAGGGCTGTTGTGACCTGAAACAAAATTATAATATCACTAGCTTTAAAAACAAAAACAAATCTATCCCACGGGAAACGTACATTTTTTCAAGATAAAAAGTAGCCTATGTGCTATTCCAGACTATAAGCTATATCTGTGCCAAATTTAATCCAGATCCGTTCAGCAGTTTCAGCGTGAAAGAGAAACAAACATAGGTAGGTACATCCCTAAATTCGTATAATCTTTCGCATTTATAATATTAGTAGGATTATGTAAAATGCTTCAACTCGTTTGGCACTAAAATAGGTTTTTCTCTAAGTATTTTAAAAACCTAGTTTTGACCAAAGAATATGTAATTGTGAAGTCTTTATATTTTTTTACTACATACCAAAATATCGGCCGATAAAAATCTGTAAGTACCTACATACATAGTCTGCGGTTGTTCTTAAGTATTTTAGTATAGGTAGTAGGTAGGTACGTAGTAGGTAACCATTGACTAAAAGTAAAATGGTCATATTCCTTGCTGAATTTCTCACTATTATCAAGTAGGTATAAGTAGTCTATAATCTTGGCTAGGTGTATCAATGTACTTGTACCTATGTAGCTAGTCACCTGATAATGACGAAGACCACAACTTTCTTGACCTTCGGATCACTCTCATACCAAGTGCTGTCGTAAGCGGCGTCGGCTACCCCTGTACTCTGCAACAACATAAGAAGGTACACTGTAGGTAGGTACCTACTGTACTGGCACTGCATATCAATAATACTGGTGCCTATTACAGTTAGCGGCATGGTCACCCCTTGCATTGTCTCGGCATCCATATACAGGATGTTACCAGACTACTTCCGAAAACATCAGAGGGTTAAAGTACCCATCAATATAAACAACTTTTTCTAAGAAACTAACACTTTTTTTTCATTCTCCTGCCCTTATCCCACGCTAAGTGGGGTCGGCACATGTTTTCTTCTTCCACTCACTCCTATCAGTTGTCAACTCTGAATCTACTCCTCTTACACAAAATTATTCTAAGAAACTACCTAACACTAAAATAAAATAACAGTTGTTCCATATCTGTAATTATTTGGAAGTGGTGTTAAATTAGTTTTCAAAGATCAATTTGTCCTTATGAAAGTCTGTCTTTCCATTACGCGTTCGCAATGATAATAAGCAGGGCCGAGCCGCCCCTATGTGCGAAGTGTGCGGCGCACACAGGCGCCAAGACAATAGAGGCGCCGCCATCGAAATTATTTTAGATACACTTACACAACAACATATTCTTTGTAGTGGAGTATTGATAAGTAAAACCTAAGAAATGTACACCACTTTTAAAGACCAAATTAAATTTTTTTGCCGTATCAGGCGACACATAGGTACCTAAGTTGAAACATGAAGATTCGTGATTAAAAGAGGCGCTTCATAGGTTTCGCACACAGGCGCTGTGGGGGGTCGGCGCGGCCCTGATAATAAGTAGGTACCTACCTATGGACCTTAGTCTAAACGAATGAGATGATGTTCTATAATATTTTCTATTGTAATTTACCTGATCATATAAGAGTTGTCCAGCGAGAGCCAGTAGAAATATTGTGATGGACATGTCGAATGCTGAAAAGATGTTTGATACGATTCTCGCCTTATCACCTAATGCCTGAAATCAAAGGCCAAGTTGTACAGTAGGTACTAAGTTATGCACGAAACCCTCTGAGGTATACATTAATCCCTTCACCACATTGGTCTTTAAATAGTGACACGGTAAGAAAAATTTGAAGAAAAGAGTCAGAGGCGGCGCGTTAGGCCACGCGTCTATTAAAAAAGTACCTATGGAAAATCCAAAATTACCTACACGCCTCAAGGTTTTTCTTATAATAAATAAATACCTACATTAAAATTGATTTTCAATATAGAAATATTCCACTCTAAATATAAATAGGTACTTATGTATTTATACAGGTCATCCAACGGATCTAGACATTCGTGAAATTAGCCACAGGTGCGAGTTTGTGCATGTTTAGTTCCTTCCCCCCCCTCCTCATACCTCCAAATGCTCCCGAAAAACGATAGTGCGCAGCTCTTGCGGCTAACTTCACGAATGCCTGGATTCGTTGAGCGAGCTATACATATTTTTAAAAAGATAACACGTGTTTAATAAGTAGCAAAAAACTATTTAATTTCAAGTGTTTTTTTTATATTCCTTTCTTCTTGCACCATCAGAGGGTCTCGCAAAATGTACCTTGCCCACATTAAGTTTAAGTCTTGTGCCGCCACTGAAAGAGTATTATCATAGTTCATAGTTCATTTATTCATAACAATTATGTTACAGGTCACAAAATATATGTAAGTTACATAAAATGTAAAGGTACATCACAATGGACTTATTAAATATCATTACATAACACTCATTCATATCATAAAATTACAATCAAATACAATACAATCAATAATCTTTCAATTATCAACACTAAATTAAATTTTAATACCATAAAAATTAATGGTTAGGTACATTTTAAATTCATAAATTCATTAATGTCATATATAGATAGACTTATCAACCACTTCTTCAGGTTAAATTTAAAGGATGATATGGACTGTGCGCTGGTGATAGAAGTCGGAATACGGTTATAGACAGCCGTCCCCATAACGTGCAGCAACTTCGACGTCCTCGCTAGTCGTCGTGGGAGCGCTCTCAGCCGGTTCGAGTGCCTCGTGTTGTACCTGTGACCGTCCCCAAACCTTGCATATTCGTCTAAGTTGTCACGCACATACAGCGCGGACTGGTACACGACAAGGGCGGGCACGGTCAAGATCCCTAAGGACTCGAAATGCGGCCGCGCGGACTCGCCCCGTGGAATTCGCACAATCGCCCTTATAGCTCTCTTTTGGAGTCTGAAGGCCCGCTCCCAATCGGATGCACGCCCCCAAAGCTCCACACCATACTGAAGGAGGGAATGGATATTGGCAAAATAAATGCTCCTTACCATAGCTCTGTCCAAGGTAGCTGAGAGGCGCCATAGAGCAAAGCACGACCTGCCTATCTTCTTGCATAGTTTGTCTATGTGCGCCTCCCACGTTAGACTCTTGTCCAATGTGAAACCAAGGAAAGTAGTCATGTGGACTTGGTTGACCACTTCACCTCCTAAGCTCACGGCTACCGGTAGACTGTGGTGTCCAGCCAGGTTAAAGTGCATGAAGTTGGTTTTCGAGACATTCAGTATGAGACCGTTCTGATAAAACCACTTCTGCAAATTACCTGCTACAAAGTTCAGCTTTTCGTGCAATGCGTCTAGATTTGTGGCTTCCACGATAGCCGCTACGTCATCCGCATACATGAGTATGTGTGCCTCTTTTATGCAGTCGGGTAGGTCATTCATGAGGATTGAAAAAAGTATGTTCGAAATCGAGGACCCTTGTGCGACACCAATAATGGTTGACATCGGACTCGATTTCACTTTTCCTCCTCTTCCCGTGACGATTTGGGTGCGGCCGGTCATGGAACTGAGCAGCAGTCGGAGAGCCGGACCACCGATGCCATAATGTGCCAATTTCGCAGCAAGGACAGCATGATCCGCAACGTCGAAGGCCTTCGACAAGTCGCAGAAAATAACCGCCACTTGCATCCTCCGTTCTTTGGCCTGCATCACGCGGCACACGACCTCTCTTGCGACATCTGTCGTGGATCGCCCCGATCGATAGGCGTATTGTCGGTCGGACAAGGACTCGGTGCTGGACAGATGTGCCGTCAGTCTGGTGCTCAGCCCGCGCTCGAGGATCTTCGCGATGGCCGGGATTATAGATACTGGGCGGTAGCTATTGACGTCATCCTTAGTCCCTTTGCCCTTGTATAGTGGTGATACTCTGACGTGTTTCAGAACCTGCGGGTATTCACCGAATACAATGCATCTATTAAAAAGTGCCGAAAGAATAAAACATAATGGGATGACGGCTCTAACCAACAAGGATATGGATATGTCGTAAATATCCTTTGTTGGTTTATTTGCCACACCTGATGTAAGTATTCTAAATACTTCATCCGGAGTGAACCGCTGGAACCTCAGTGAGCGGTCCGCCGGCGCACGGCAGGCCACCAGCGCGCGCACCGCTGCCGGCACGTCGGCGGCGGGCGCGCCGCACGTCAGCGGAGCGCTCACAAAGTGCAGGTTCACCGCATCAACTGCGGCGACTTCGCTCGCGAATTCGGACCCATCGGGTTTCCTCAGCCTTTCGATGAAATCCGTGTTACTCCCTCGTTTCTGTCCAGTTTCAATTTTTACTAAATCCCACATAGTTTTAGTCATATTAGTCGAGTTGTATATAATGTCACAGTAAAAACGGCTTCTTTCCGATTTTAAAATCCTATCGTACCTATTTTGATATTCGTCAATTTTTGAAGATAGAATTTCATTGTCAGGGAATTTAAATTGAATATTTTTCATGTCATTTAATAAATATTCTATGTTGATAATTTCGTTCTGTTATGGGCCGTTCCCCGAATTGAGTTTTAAAAAAAGAATTTTATTAATTAAAACGTATATTTAAGAAAAGGATAATTAATTAACAATTAATTATTTAACCGAGACAACCGAACGGTTTAAAGCGGCGACCGCGACTAAAGTAAACTCATCAAAGCTACCTATATTCGAATAAAGGTTTGCTGATTCAGCGAGATGTCAGCATTTCTATTATCAGAGTAAGGATATAACATCTCCCCTTTAAGAGGATACTTTGGGGTTGTTTCTTACCAAAGTTCCAGGATATTAAATTTGACTTCTGATCGAAGCAATATGACTCAGTTCTAAGTCAGAGTCCTGTGATTCTATATTTAATGTTTTAGGAGTTGAATGAATAGGTGATTTAGGTTTAAGTTTTAGTTGAAAGACTCGGTTGTCATTGGTTTTACAAAAACATTTAAGAACTAAATAAAACAAATATAAAAAGATTAAACATAAAATGATAATAATCAAAATAGAATAATGTGTTCCATATCTCACGATATGAGGGCTAGTATCAATTTTCTCCAAATTATCCAATAGTGAATTTAGTATGATTTTATTTGATTTTAATTCATCTAAATCTATATTTTGCAAGTGGATAGGGGACACATCTTCGATTAAGTTATTGAATTTTACAATGTTGCAGCAAGAGTCATTAATTAGATTAAAGTTGGGTATGTTGTTGACAGGTGAGGTAATATTCAAGACATACTTAGGTATGAGTGTAGTGCTTTTACAGCGCCCTATACATACATCCGGTAGAGTAAGTATACCGGTAGCTAGAATGGTAGTCTCATATAATTTAGAATTTAAACAATCTATAGATATTTTGTTAGGTTCTGATTGTACATAGATCCACTTATTATTAGATAATGGTTTCCAAATATCTAGTTTACCGTATATAAATTTAGTATCGCACTGTTTGGGTATTACTTTAATCACTTTAGATAACAGTTCACTCTCACAGGTAGGCATAGCGTCGGCCGTATAAACATTTGTGACGTCACAGATAAAGGTTCCTGGGCTTACGATTTTACAGTCACTCAGATCGTCAAAATAACAGTAGTTTGATTTGTCTTTGGTCATTGCAATATATTTGCTACTAGGTATGATTAAACTGAATTTATTCGGTTCCTTAGAACTATAGGGTACAGGTAGGGCAATATTATGGAATAGCGTGTACTCTCTAATACCAACTAATGGGACTTGTAAAACAAACATTAGCTTATAATCTATATAATAACAAATTAGATTAGAGACACTTAATATATAGTGAATATTATTCATTTCTAAATCTACAGGTAATTGTAGGTCTCTAGATAAATGCCTGTAGTTATTGGCAAGCTCTCGGTAGAGTTGTAATGACGTCATGATCGACGGGTGCAGGATGTTTTGACTACTGAACAAGATAGCGTTAGTTATGTCTTCTAGTTGGAAGGACAAGGTAAGTATTGATGTTTCTAAGTTGTCAAAGATTTGATTTACTTCAAAAAGTACATGTAGTCCGTTTGTTTGTTCAGAAATATTTTTTAAATTAGACGAGAGTTTGTCAATAGCCTTATTTAGAATAATTTCATTATCTTTAATTTTGCTCAATGTTTTATTATAAGATTTTATAATTGAAGTTGTTACTAAAATATTCTCTTTCATCAGTGAAGCCAATTGTTTTTCATTATTCTGTAAGGATTCTATTGCATCATTATATTTTAAGGCATCGTCTTCGTCTAAAGTACCAAAGATCTGCTTTAACACAGATCCTATACCCCCGATCCAAGCACGTTTGGTACGGCTATCTATCAAATGTGAAATGGAATCGAATTCGCTATATAGATCTTGGTATCGCGCTGTCAAAGGTTGTATTCTATTATGACACATAGAATGAATTTCAACTATTCGAGTTTCATTGCACAGGTATCTAATAGTTTCAAATGTAGCCTGGATGTTTTGTATATGTGGTCCAAAATGTGAGATATCTAACGGTATTAAAATTTTGAGATAACCGTTACTAGTTTTAAGAGTACCTAAATAGTCGAAGAAGAGGCCTGGACTTGAAGTAATCGGTCGGAGGTAATCCTGATACATCTGTCCGCGGGCTGAGGCCCTGTAAATGACAGATAATAAAGACGGTTACAATTAAATGATAAGGTGTACCTACAATGTTTACCTATACTATTTATGTAACTTAAACTACGTGTCTGCTTTAATTTCGACGCTAAATTAAGGTAAGTAACTTTTATACTTTGCTAATTTAACCTATCTTAAACTAGTATAACTAAATCTTATTCTTTATGTTACAGGTTCCCGACATCAGCGAGTTTTACCTGGTCATAGTGGTGTGTCACATGGCGACGGTTTATGAGTAAAGTAAGGGTGTTATTACCGTTAATTTTTACCACCTTGTAAGGTCCTTTCCAAACGGGTGAGAGGGCCTTACGTAACCTTAAATGGTTCTTAAGGTACACAAAGTCACCTACTTTATAAGTAACTGAACGAGTGTGTGAGTCATAATAATTTTTAGAATTTTCCTTAGATTTTCTTATATATTCAATGGCTTTCTCGCGAGACAGTTTCATTCGATTCTGTAACATACGGACATAATCAGGATAAGTAGGTCCGGGAGACTCGTCATAGATAGAGTTAGGTATGAATGGTTTACTACCGAACATTAGCTCATAAGGTGTAAAATGCGTTGTCGAATGAACAGATGTATTATAGGCGAGCATAGCTGTATACACGTAACGAGGCCAATTAGTTTGGTTTTCGTTAGTGTAGGGTTTCAAGTATTCCTTTAAAGTAGAGTGGCTTCTCTCTAGAGCTCCCTGAGTCTGTGGATGGTAAGGAGAAGACCATAGGTTCTTAATTTTAAGGAATTCGCAGGTCTTTTTGAATAAGTCAGAAGTGAAGTTTGTGCCTTGGTCGGTAAGTATAAATTTAGGTATTCCAAATATGGATATATAATGAAGTAGGCACTCGCTCGTTTCTTCTGCTGTGGTGCTACGCATTGGATAGGCAGAGGAAAACTTGGTTAGGTCGTCTTGGAATGTTAAGATAAATTTTAATTTTGCAGGGCCTGCTTCGGGAAGTGGACCGACTACATCGATAGATATACGTTGACAAGGTTCGGTGCTTGTGCTAGTAATTTGCATTGGTGCACGATTTACCTTCCTAAGCGCCTTGTTTTCTTGGCAAGATTTACACCGTTTGACATATGATTCTATATCGCTTCGCATGCCTTTCCAATAATACATTTGCTTAATCCTACTGTACATGCGTGCTGAGCCTAAGTGACCTGCAATGGGGATGTCGTGGTTGTCGAAAAGAATTTTCTTTATGTCGGAAAGGGCTGGATATGTAATATTATTGTGATAAATTTTGACTTTAATATTGGTATCGTGGAACAGATAAGTAATGATATTATAAATTTTGATAAACGAATGTTTTTCGAACGGGTTCTTTAAGTCGGGTAAACCGATTTCATTTATACCTCCTAATTTTACTAATTCATTTCTGACCCTTTTAAAAGTTTCAAAGATTTCAGGATAAGATGCCTGATCGAAGTGATGGACTTTGAAGAACAGAAGGTAATAAGACTTATTATTCAAATCTATCTTTTTGAACAAGAAAAGCTCTTTTTCGGAGTTACATACGCTTGCATGGATTTCAGGATCACTAAGAACTTCTGGAATGTACGGGTTTGATTCGTCTAAATCGATAGAGGTAGGTAATAGAATAACCTTAGCAGGACATTTCATAAGATTTTCATTAAACTCTTCAATTTCGGTATTAAATGACTTATTTTTCTCTGACATTATTTTCAGGAACGTGGGATAGTCGTCGAGAGGTGCGGTTGGGTTAGCACTCGTGGATGGTGTGGGATCTTCAGTAAGATCAGGTAAGGATGGTCGTTCCTGATTGGGGTCAGGTAAGTCACGTAAGTTTTCGTTCTCGATTTCGTCTCTTAGCACGTCAGGGATGTTAGAGGGTAAGTCTATGTCAGGTAAAGGTAAGATGTCATCATAGGGATCAACAAAGTCTGGGTTAGCAGGGTTATTGCCCTCATCAGGATGGAAGGAGGGCGGAGATATGAGTAAGTCCATTAAATCTCTATCGACTTCTTGGTTAGATCTTGCTTCATCGGCAAGATTGGACGTTGCAGGTTCCTCGGTTTGGATAGGATTAACAGGAAACCGAGATAGGGCATCGGCGTTAGTGTTGATTTTGCCCTTTTTATGTTGAATGCTATACTCAAACTCTTCGAGTTTAAGACGCCATCTAATCAGTCTCGAACCTGGGTCTTTACAGTTAAATAGCCATTGTAATGGTCTATGGTCTGAAAGTATCATAATTTTGTGACCATAAAGGTAAGGTCTGAACACTTTGGTTCCGAAGACAATGGCAAGACATTCCTTCTCAGTCACACTGTAATTGCACTCGGCTTTATTAAGTGTGCGAGATGCATAGGCGATAGGCCGATCTTGACCGATCGGACCTTGAGATAGAATTGCGGATATAGCATAGTTCGATGCATCACACGTCAGGTTGAATGGTAGTGAAAAATCAGGATAGGCTAGAACTGGGGCGGAAACGAGTTTTCTTTTAAGAGCCTCGAAGGCTAGCTGTTGCTCGTTCTGCCACATGAAAGGGACGTCCTTCTTAAGAAGGGTTGTCAGGGGCTTTGCTAATTTTGCGAAATCGGGTATGAAGCGTCTATAGTAGGATACTAGACCTAGAAACGACTTAATGTCTTTTGGTGATTGAGGAGTTGGATATTCTGATACGGCTTTTGTCTTATCAGGGTTAGTCTTTACACCGTCCTCACTAATAATGTGTCCTAAATAGGCCACTTCTTTTCGAAGAAATTCACATTTTTCAGGTTGCAATTTTAAGCAATAATTTCGAAGCCTATCGAACACAGCTTTCAAACTGGATATGTGTGAGGTAAGGTCGTAGGAATAGATGACTATGTCATCCAGGTATACAAAGCATCTTGTGCCCTGGAGCCCTGTAAGACACATATTCATCAGTTTTTGGAAAGTAGAAGGGGCATTTTTCAGACCAAAAGGCATTCGGGTAAACTCAAAATGGCCTTGGGGAATTGAGAAGGCCGTTTTGGGCGCGTCCTCTGGAGAGATTAGAATTTGATGGAACCCGGAAGCTAAATCTAAAGTGCTGAAGTATTTACTTTTACCCAGCTGGTCTAGGATTTCGGATATTTGAGGAATAGGATATGTTTCTCCGATAGTGATGTCATTTAGTTTCCGGTAATCGATGACTATTCGCCATTTGCGACGACCTTGAGAGTCAACTTTCTTAGGGACGATCCAGATTGGGGAACTCCAAGGAGAGGATGAAGGTTTGATGATATTTTCATCGAGCATTTTCTTCATTTGAACTTCGACTTCCTTTTTGTGGAATTCCGGGAAACGATAGGATTTAGTATGGATAGGAACGTCGCTATTCGTTTTTATTTGATGTTCTAAGACTGTGGTATAGGATAATTGGTCACTTGGAAGATGGAAGATATCAGAGTAGTCAGAGCATAGTTTTAAGAGGGCATCAGCTTCCTCTTGATTGAGATGATCAGTCTTCAATGAGTCTGTGACCGCAGCAGTACGGTCGGATGTGTTAGAGTCAGAGTTAAGTTTGACTGCACAGAGATTCAGAGGTTCAAGGTTGAGGTTAAGGTTAGAATTGATTTTGAAAGAGGATTCAGAGGTATTAGCAATAGTAAGATTTACGCGTTTATTTTTCTTTACCTTAACTATGCAGTTAGATATGAATATATCGTCGGATATATGTTGATTTAGAATAACACCTTCATTGAGACTGGGATTTCGCACAGAACACTCTATGACGGTTTCAGTGCGAGGTGGAATGACATAGAAAGGGTCGACGAAATGAAGTTTTATTTCTACCTTTCCTATCTTAAGAACATCAGTGGTGTAGTCGATTTTACAGCCGAAATTAGTAAGAAAGTCTGACCCAATAATGCCATCATAAGGTAGGCTTATTTCCTTTATGACATGGAACTTGTAGGATAATGATTTTCTTTCGGTCAGCTTGAGTTTGAGTTGGAAATGACCCTCAGTGGGGCTCGGCTCGTCACCAGGGTCTATACCCTTGAGCTTGATTGACTCCTTAGTCAATTTTTGAGTACGTCGGATGCTTGATTGTTTTAATAAACAGATTGCAGAACCAGAGTCTACTAACAGAGATAACGGAATGTCAGAAACTTGCGAATTTAATACGACATGTGGCAACAACCTCTTGGTTGTGTCTAGATTTACCTCGTAGACCTGTTCTATGGATTCAGTGGATACGGTGGATACAGTGGGAGTTGTGGATACAGTGGATGCTGTAGGTACAGCGGATACAGTGGATACAGCGGATGCTGTGGATACAGTGGATGCTGTAGGTACAGCGGATACAGTGGATGCTGTGGATACAGCGGATACAGTGGATACAGCGGATGCTGTGGATACAGCGGATACAGTGGATGCTGTGGATACAGCGGATACTGTGGATACAGTGGTTGCTGTGGATACAGCGGATACAGTGGGTGCTGTGGATACAGCGGATACAGTGGATGCTGTGGATACAGCGGATACAGTGGATGCTGTGGATACAGCGGATACAGTGGGTGCTGTGGATACAGCGGATACAGTGGATGCAGTGGATACAGCGGATACAGTGGATGCAGTGGGTACAGCGGATACAGTGGATACAGCGGATACAGTGGATGCAGTGGGTACAGCGGATTTAGCAGGAATAGTGTCGGACTTAGGACGACGATGACCTCGCGCGCGACACCCACGTGGGCCATTTATTCGTTTTTTGAATTTTCAGAGGGCTCCTCACTTTCATCGTCGGATTCCTCATCGGATGTTTCCCGGATATGATTCACTTTGTTACCGCGGGAGGAGTTGCGATGGTCACCTGACTTGGAAGAGTTCTTGTTATTGAACTCGCGTTTCTTACAGTCTTTGATGTCGTGACCTGGATTTTTGCAGTAGCGGCACACTAGGCTGTCACTGCTGGATTTAGAAGAATTTTGATTGGCGTTGGTTAAACTTACCTTTTCGTTGTTGGGCCTTGAGGGGCCCGATTTAGATCTGGATTCCGTGGATTGGCGCTTATACAAGCTTTGTTGTATGCGCTCCTCCGAAATAGCCATGTTGATGGCTTCGTTTAGAGTTTTAGGCGACCTACATCTCACAATGTTTGAAATTCGGGGTTGAAGGCCCATAAGAAAGTGATGGAGAGCAAGGTCTTCCATCGCTGCACAACGACCGGCTAATTCTTTAGCCTTAGTATTGGACAAAGTTATTTCCGTAAGCAATTGTGAGAGGTAGGTTTCTAGACGCAGAGAAAATTGGCTGACGTTTTCTTGCGAGCCTTGCCTGCTCTCTTGTAGATCGGTTAAGAGGTGAGCGTAATGTTTCCGCTCACTGAATTGAGTTTTGATAAACCCTTTGAGTTGCTCCCATGAGGTAAACTCTTTTATAGAGCAGGCAAGCTCCGCCTTTCCGTTCAGCTGACTTAGAATGTATTTGAAAAGAATTGGCTTTTGGGTTTCGCTGGCCAATTCGTAGGCGTTATTGCAGTTTATAATAAAGGAATTGACTGTCTCCCGGCTCCCGTCATATGATTTGATGAACTTAAATAAAGTGTTTAAGTCGAGTTCCATTGTTGTGGCTTTTGATGACCTTAAGAGCCTAGGAGAAGTAGGGGTTGATATTTCTTCGCTATCAGGATTAGAATGTTGAACGTCAAGAAGTAACTTTTCGTCCTTCTTGGACTCTTTAACTAAGATTGTCATCTGTATAGATAACATGAATGGTCATATAAAATGAAATGAAAATGAAACATAAAACTGCAAATCTTTTTGCATTATTAAATTATGCAAGAGAGTTGAATTTAGTAAGATTTAGAATATTATGATTATAGAAATAGAAATGAAAATTGATTTGACTTAGTAATAATATAAACGGAACCCTAACACCTTAGAATGCAATGACCAAAGACTCACAGAAATAATAGCGCGTAGGCGAGTTCCGCGAACTGCATTCCGAAGCGATAAGACTGGAACTTGGAGAGGCGACGCGATGATACAGGATGACTACAATGTTGCAGCTTTGACTCGAAGATACAGGGTGATCACGGCGCCGGAGTAGGTACAGGTCTTCTTGCAGTCGTCTCTTCTTCACCAACCGCTGGAGGTTAGCAGGTAAGTCTCGTTCAGTCTTGCAGGATCTTCGCCAGGATGACTTGCCGAAGGTAGGTGCAGGTGAAGCCGTTCAGGATACAGAGTTTTTCTTCCGCAGGATCCTCGCCAGGATAATGCGACGAAGGACCCGAATTAGAATGAAGGTAAGATTTGCACTGGATACAGAGTTTTGCTTTCGCAGGATCCTCGCCAGGATAATGCGACGAAGGACCCGAATTAGAATGAAGGTAAGATTTGCACTGGATACGGAGTTCGCTTTCGCAGGATCCTCGTCAGGATAATGCGACGGAGGATTTGAGTTAAAATAAAGGTAAGTTTACGCACTGGATACAGAGTTTGTTTTTGAGCCCGGCCGCACAGAACTAGTAATTTACAGGAACACTGGGGATTTTCGTATCCCACCGCTGCCACCAAAATGTTATGGGCCGTTCCCCGAATTGAGTTTTAAAAAAAGAATTTTATTGATTAAAACGTATATTTAAGAAAAGGATAATTAATTAACAATTAATTATTTAACCGAGACAACCGAACGGTTTAAAGCGGCGACCGCGACTAAAGTAAACTCATCAAAGCTACCTATATTCGAATAAAGGTTTGCTGATTCAGCGAGATGTCAGCATTTCTATTATCAGAGTAAGGATATAACAGTTCGATACCCACGATTTAGTTTTCTTTGAAACCTGACGTTTAAACGGGAAACAAATGTCAATTTTACTATTGATCACACCAACAATTATTTTCGTTAGGCCATTTACAGTCACCACTAATATTTTGCAGATTTCTTGCCAGTCCACGCTTTCCAGCGATGCAACAAAATTGCAATAGTTGGCATGCGTGAACGCTCTGACTAGCGGCGCAGGCGGTGTGTCACCATGCAGCTCGCATTCTAGCTCGACGACCACGGCGTAGTGGTCACTCAGGCCGGTCTGTACTGGCGTCGCGCATACAGTGCCCGTGCGCGCGCGCTCGCAGTCCACGTAGACGTGGTCCAAACACGTACTAGTCGCAGCCGCAACACGGGTGGGGAAGTCGACTATGTTACAGCAGTTCCGGGTGTTCATAATGTCATACAAGTTTTTATGGTCGCTGTTTAAGGAGCATAGCAGATCGATGTTAAAATCTCCTACCACCACGCAATCCTCATCCCTATCTTTCAACGCATCCAATAGCAAGTCAAGAGCAGGAAAAAATTGTGAAGTTTTGGTCACATTCGATCTATATATACATACAATAATTAGATTAAAATCGATTAGTTCAATAGCCGATATTTCACACACTTGCTCAATACATAAATCATTAAAATTCAGTTCTATAAATTTATGGTCATTTCTTACATATATACACGATCCACCGTGTTCCAACTTAGGTCTACAATAATATGACGCTAGCGCAAAATCATTAATATTAATACATTCTAATTTACAATCATTCAACCAGTGTTCTGTTACACACAACACGTCACATTTTAAATCCCTTTCGAGCAAAACTTCTAGTTTCCTAGTCTTGTTTTGTAGCGATTGAATATTTTGATGGCAAATAGTAACATTCCTACGCGTTGAGACATTAGCGTTAGTGGTCCTTGTAGTCATATTATCACTCCGCCGTTGTTGTGGCGCGCTGTCCACAAAAAATGAGTCATCGTTGAGCGCCGGCGCAGGCGAGGCTCCCCCGCTCCTCCCGGCGGGGGCGAGACGGAAACCATGGCACAAAACGAACCCGGGGTGGCCACGCAGTCGGGTTTGTCACTTGTTCAAAAACATTTTCGGGCATGCCTATTAAGAAAGACGCATGTCTTTCAGTCTTTATTTGTCGTTTCTCAACAGTGTAGCTAGCTTTTGTTATGCCGTTTAAGAAGTTCAGCACATTCTCAGTCGTTGTATCAGGCTTAAAAGACCATGCCTGAATAAACATAATCTTTTCAACTGCTTGGATGTCCATTATTTCTTTCCCCGTACCAATCGTAATCTGACGTGAGTTCTGGCGACGTCGGCTTACCACGCGCCAACCATTGTCACCATTCAGCGGAGAAATCACAGGCGACGACGACAACACCCCGCTGTCCATTTTACCCGCTGCTCCCTTTTCAACAGTGATTGGTCTCGCAGGCAGGTACAGTCTGTTTGTGCGCGAATCAGAGGCGGTCTCAGATCGGACAAGTTCGGGTGTAGTCGGTAGCGGAACAGTTGGTGATTCCCGCTGCACTTGCACCTTCTTGGCCGTTTTCATAGCAGTAGCTGTAGTACTTCCACTTACAATTTTCGCGGCTGCCGCATTGATTCTTACCTGCCGGACGGGCCGCTGCTGAATAGCAGGCAACACTGGCGCAGTAGGTGTATCGACGGCCGCTGGTGGTTTGGCTGGAATTGTTTCTAGCTTACCCTCAACAGCTGTTTTGAGTGAACTTAACGTGATTTCTTGTTTACTAATTGTCATGTTCTGGGCTTCGATTTTATCTTCCAGTGTAGTAATTTTATTGACGAGCTCGCCAATTATCTTCTGAAGATCGCGTACAGCAATTTCAAGTGACTTTTGTGACATTTTAGAATTTTAAACATAGAATTACGACGGAGCGCGCTTGTACCGTGCGTGTGGGCTACCCGCTATCCTATAGGTACTTAATCTAGACTATTTATTATTCGGTAATAAGTCGGCAGCTATTAATCTGATCTGCATGTAGGTACCTACCTAATATCTACCTACAGTATTTCACATATTATACACTCACCTAGAGCCACAGTAGGTAAGTAACTTAAGTAACTATTTATATCGATAGTAAATAACCCGAAGCGTGTTCTGCGTCACTTACCACTGTCATGAAACAAAAGAAGCAGATGAGCAACGACGACATTGCCGTGTGGACGAACACCACCAACCCAAAGCAGCTGTTCAGTTTATCGACTAAGCTGAAAAAAATACTAGGTAGTTAAGGCGACGGTATCTGCCACGGGATGTAAGAAATAGAATAAATGCGGAATGGATGAAATGGCGACAGGGCACAGGAACCACGTGTGATCCGAGAATGCCCCTTTCTACAAAACGATCATAAGGCCTGTCGTATTGTTTGGGTCTGAATGTTGGGCCACCAAGGGAGTGGACGAGAAAAGAGTGCTTGCGGTGGAGATGCGAATGCTGAGATGGATGTGTGGAGTGACGAGGATGGATAAAATAAGGAATGAGTATATTAGAGGAAGTCTGAAAGTGGCACCGGTGACAGAAAAGATGAGGAGTAATAGGTTAGTGTGGTATGGGCATACTATGAGAAGAGATGAAAGTCATGTGACGAGGAGAGTGTTAGGTA
Organism: Cosmorhoe ocellata; assembly: GCA_963675405.1. Taxonomy (NCBI): domain Eukaryota; kingdom Metazoa; phylum Arthropoda; class Insecta; order Lepidoptera; family Geometridae; genus Cosmorhoe; species Cosmorhoe ocellata. Next base: position 9,245,188 of record OY776258.1, on the reverse strand, counting down.
TGAATGTGGATGGATACAGGGGTAGAGGTAGACCAAAGAAAAGATGGATGGACTGTGTGAAAGATGACATGGGTAAGAAAGGAGTGAGTACTGAGATGGCGAGTGATAGAGGGAAATGGAAGAAGATCAAATGTTGTGCCGACCCCACATAACGTGGGAAAAGGGCAGGAAGATGATGATATCTGCCAACGTCCTTGAGGATTCGGCTGGAGTCATGATTTCCCCGCGCCAACTGCATCCCCCCTCTAGGCAGGTACATCCACCTATCGACTTCACGAGGACCTCCGAGAGGACGGACATTGGCGCGCGTTCCAGCCGCGCGAAATGTATAGGTAGGTACCATCTTGGAACAAATGAAGGATTAAATCTTTTTTCACAACTCCATCAATATAGGTAGGTACTTATCTCAAAGGGCTTGAGTAGTAGAATAGTATACACTGGGACAAATTTCAAATCCAAGATGGCCAAAATTCACACCTGCCTAAATATAAACCTAGGTATCCAATGAAAGGGCTTGACTATTAGAATAGTGTAAAAATACTTTCACTATATTGAAAGGGAATGAGGAATAGGTATTAACTAACGAAACAAAGAAAAGTAAAAACTTGAAAAATTTTTTGTCTGATCAATGCCCTAGCCAGGGGTTTTTAAATTTTCAACTTAATTTCTTGTTGTGGTGATCGTTTTCGGTTGCTTTGTCTAAAATAATCTGTGATCCATTCTCAAAACTTAATTGCATCTCCACTAACTGACTTCAGCCATCATAAATGCGCTGAAATGTGATATTAATGATACTATATCTACAGCTAAATCGTTTTCGCTGCCATTTGTCACACTTTTCCGAGCCTATAGAATAAATATTGATTAACATTTTGCATCTATGTTTTAGCAACTTGCCTCAAAACCTTCTGATGTGCGATGACGACTTTCTTAATATTGTCAAAGTCTTCATCCAACACCTTCATGTTCTTCCGTGTGGCACATGACGCCTGTATGGCATCCTTCAAGTCGATTTGCAGTGCACGAAATATGATGCTGATGTTGAATGTGTTTACAAGTATTAGAATATCATACGCAAGATACAGGCAGAGATGGCAAACCATAACTGAAAAGGAGAGCTTGTGATTGTGACATGACAGTAAGTACCTACTAACGGCCAGTTTCTATATTCAATCTATCTACGGTTTTTGGATTTTGGATAGATATTTGACATTAATCCTAAAGAAGTAATGTCAAATATCTATCCAAATTCCAAAAACCACAGATAGATAGAATATAGAAACCGACCGTAAGATAACATTTTTTTCAAACCATCATGAGCCAAATTGAACAAAGTATAGGTAATGACGGTATGCAAAAGTTTTTTGGATAACAATTCAAGTTTATACTAAACTCACATGTGGATTCCCACGCAAAAGTGGCGAGATATACCGGAATGGAATTCACAGGCCATGGGCCAGGAAACGGCAGTAGATACAATTTGACGCCGGTGAACAGATTGTAGAAGGTCAGCGAGATCGGCACGAAATAGAAAGTCATCATGGTCCCTGTGGTGTAGATATAAAATACTGAAAGATATCAAAGGTAAGTAAGTAGATAATTTCTGTATGATATAAGTAACTTATATAATCTAGATTTTAGTGGAATAATAGTGGTAAGGACCAAAACATCGTGCGATTGACTACAGTGTGCATCATAAAAACTCACGATATCATATCGTGAGTACCTATGGATTTTGGCCGTAAGTATCTAGGCATTTCACGCAGATGAAAGCACAGGCAGAACAGGCCAATAGTAGGTGGTACCTAGGTCCCTATTAGAATATTTTATTATGAGAGGAATGGCCAGTCTGTTTACTGTTAACTATTGTCTTGATTACAGCTCTTTAGTAAATATTGAAGTATTTTACCTTTAATTATAAGATTTGTCTTTCGCAACCAGCTCGTCATCACGTCATTTTTATCACCGTCACCCAATCGCCTCGGCCACAGTTCTCCAATCTCTAACACGAGCTCTTTGATTTTATCTCTCTTCAGCATTGCAGCATACATCTTGATTATAACTGAAGTTAATTATTCAAAAAAATACGATTAAAAAGCTGCAGTATTTATGGCAAGTTCGAACCACTCACGGTGCGAAACGACAGACCCAAGTGATCTAGAGTTTACGCCCATAGCACACCTCCTCCGCTGCGAAACCGCTAGATGAATTAAATTTTGAATAAGAACAAAAAAATAATTCATCTGATTAATTATTATCTAGACAACATAGGACAACCGACAAATTAAATAATTACAACACTTGTTCGAAAGAACTGTGACATGATGAGAAGACTTACTCAATGTGTTTATTATAAACGTAGGAAATATGGCTGCTGCATCCAAAAAGCTTTCAAACTCGTCCAACCGATAAACGAAGGTGTATGTCAGTAAGATAAACGGCAAGAAAACCGCTACGCTAAGAAACAGCCTCACTGAAGCATTAATATTACTGAAGCCCAGTTTAGCCCCGAAAATGTCTATTCCAATAAATTTCATGAAGCTGGTGAATCTGGAGATGGTTCTCTTGTAGTCTGGGGGTAGAGTTTCATACGTCATTTTCACAGGGGCCTCCATGGTAACAAAGTTTTATTTTTACTCAAAGTGACATAAAGTTAACACTAAGTTAACACAATATGGCAATACTTCAGTAGAGTAACTACAATGTTCTATGAATTGTGTAAGTATGATATCTATTTCCTAAGCCAATAAGAGAGTAGTCACTTCAGCAAGCTACACGATGGATGAGTGGTATTTATCTATATAAGAACGAAATCGTAATTTCCTAATAATTAAATATTCGTTATCATCATTACCATAAATTATTAATTAATTATCTAAATATTCATGTTCTTTATAGATTAAAAGGTAATTAATTTTGGATTACCGGACATACATGGTGTCCTGTAAGTACCTACCTAATACCATTAAGTACCAATAAAAAATACAAACATTCTCAAGCAGATACTGTGATTTTGGTGTTCGTCAGTTATTTTTAGTGAATCTAACAAAATGTGCTTCATCCACATTGTCCATTCCTGTTTTTGAATTTGTATAATCTATATCTATATAAGAGCTTAACCTGACTGACTGACTGACTGACTGACTGACTGACTGACTGACTGATTGATCATCGCCGAGCCGAAACCGCTGAAGATAGAAAGCTGAAATTTGAAAGGTGGGTTTCTTTTATAACAAAAGCACCCACTAAGGCGGGATTTTTGGAAATTCCACCTCTAAAAGGGTGAAAAAGGGTGAAAACGTTAGTATGAAACTTTTTAACGCGTGGAGCGATTTGCATGAAACTTTGTTTATGCACTGTAAATACAAAATGAATGAACACGTGTTTCAGGATTTTTCAATATAATCTTCAAAAAGGGGTCAAATGTGGGGTCAATGTTTGTATGGGAACTTTTTAACGGGTGGTGCGATTGGTCTGAAATTTTGTTTGTGTACTTTAAATGCAAAATAAATGAATACGTGTTTCAGGATTTTTCAATATAACCTTTAAAAAGGGGTAAAATGGGGTGTCAACGTTAGTATGGGAACTTTTTAACGGGTAGTGCGATTGGTCTGAAACTTTGTTTGTGTACTGTAAATGTAAAATGAATGGACACCTGTTTCAGGATTTTTCAATATAACTCTTAAAAAGGGGTCAAATGGGGAGTCAATGTTTGTATGGAATTTTTTTAAAGGGTGGTGCTATTGGCCTGAAACTTTGTTTGTGTACTGTAAATACAAAACGAATGGACACGTGTTTCAGGATTTTTCAATATAACCTTCAAAAAGGGGTAAAATGGGGTGTCAAAGTAGTATGGGATTTTTATGAGTTGCTTGATGTGTTTAAAACTCAGTTTAGATATTTTATGTGAACGAAGTCGCGGGCGGAACAGCTAGTATTTTATATTTGATTAACATTATTTATCACTAGCTGTACTACCTACCCTTCATTCGCGAAACTCGCAAATGTTGATGATCGTGAATGAGCGTGATGTGTGGTGATGTCTTATATCTTAGAACCTATAGCAATAGATAATAGACTATATATAACCTATAGAATATAATATAGTGTAGGCTAGCATTTTTTGGAGGAGATTAGCGTGCAAAAACGCACAGATAGACAGCTAAACAGACATTTTTTCAAAAACGGTTTTATAAGCTAAGTAGCGTGTCTTCTCTAGGTAGGATTAATTTTTATTTGAAAATATCAAACGTACAGACACGGCTTCACAACGATTTTATTATATTATCAATATTATAGATAGATTTTAACTAATTCTGATCGAACCGAGGTATCCTTTATGTAAGTCTCACACGTAAAGCTTTTCTAACCGACTTTATCAGATTCCGTGTCAACATGGCAAGTCTCGGGCTGCTGCAGCTCAGAAATAAACCTTTTCTAAGAACGGTTTTAACCATTAGATAGGTAGGTTACCTATCACATTCTTAATATAGGTATGTCGTCCTTCCGTTCGCCCTGTACTTCTACCATGAATTGTCACATTTAGATCGGCTGACGTTACTACAGTAGTAATAGTACATTACTATGACATCTGTCAAAATTGTTACTCATGGTACCAAATTCTAAGCAAATGAATGCAGCTCAAACTACAGTTGCTGTAGTACGCTGTGACGTAGGATAGTTAACTACGTTTTAGTACCCAACTATCCGCTAGAGGCGCTGTACAAGCTTTCATACATTTTTTTAACTACAGTCGCTAGCGAGCGTAGATTGTGAAAACTCATGGTAGACCTACTGAACTGAGATTTTGTTCACGCCCTGTAGTTTCTTGGACACATTCAAGGTTCAATGTGTGTAGGCAGGTGCCTAGGTACTTTTTAAGTAATTTCTTCCTAATCACAAAAAAACTTTTGATTATCCTAGGGACGAGTAGGTAAATTTTCTTAATTTTACTTTATTCGTTATTTTTCAAAAACGATTCATCCTAGAAGGAGGTACCTAGTTTACACGAAATTATATATTTAAATATTGAGTACCTGGTTTGACCGAGCTTTGCTCGGTTTTTTTTGGTAAAACTTGTTTTTTGGAAAATGGAACCTTGCTAGATCAATTTATTGCCCTCGAAACCCTCTGCATACTAAATTTCATGAAAATCGTTGGAGCCGTTTCCGAGATTCAGATTATATATATACAGGGTTATAGGTATCTAATCAATAACCTCTTAAAGGCGACTTGGGTAAATCAAGACTAACAACTTTTGTTCTATGACTTTTGCCAAAACGTAATACATCTCAAGTTTTAGTTTTTTTTAGTTTTTGTGAGAATTTCTATTAATTGTTAGCTCTATGTCTCGTAAATACCTACCTATGTTTCATTTATTCGATTCTGACGTATGCGCAGTCAGCTGAGTCACGCTGAGTGCTACGACTTTTACGCAATCGCTCGGCCGAGTGTGCTACACACACAGCATGTACCGAATTGTCTTTATCTGTGACCGCCTAGAAAGAGCTAAGAAGATTAGAACTGGAAATTTGCCTATTTATTTTTTTGTTTGGGAAAAAAAATCATTGAATTAGAAAAAATCGTAGAACAAAAGTTGTTAGTCTTGATTTACCCAAGTCGCCTTTTCAAGGTTATTGATTAGATACCTATAACCCTGTATATATATATATATGGATGGACTGTGTGAAAGATGACATGGGTAAGAAAGGAGTGAGTACTGAGATGACGAATGATAGAGGGAAATGGAAGAAGATCACATGTTGTGCCGACCCCACATAACGTGGGAAAAGGGCAGGAAGATGATGATGATGATGATGATATATATATATATATATATATAATATACATATATATATATATATATATATATAATAATATATATATATATATATATATATATATATATATATATATATATATATATATATATATATATATATATATATATATATATATATATATATATAATATATATATAATATTAACATATATACAAGAATTGCTCGTTTAAAGGTATAAGATTAGGAAGCGTTTAGTTCAAGTAAAAATAATTATATCTAAGTAGGTACTTATTCAAATCCATTGTTTTATTATGTTAATATGAATAGTATGTAGTTTGACTTATTCTATGTAACAACTATAAAATAAAGCAATTTTTTTGTCAATTATTATTATACAATAACCTTTTATGTTTGGGGAAAGCTTTATCTACAACCTAAGCCTACCTAAGGTGTAACATGATGGAATATATATAAGAGTAATAGAGCAATATGTAGGTAGGTGTACCTGATCATAAATACTAACACAAAATATCAAAGAAACAAAAATACTTACATGTTTAATGCAAGTACCTACATGCCCTTAAAAATAAACTTTAAGTAGGTTACATATTTAAGACACTTATCTAGTTTTCTTCACTGAGTTGAATAAGTAAAGAAAAGTATGTCCACGCGCTGCTCATTATCTGTAAACACTACTGTAATTTAATATATGACGAAAGAGGTTTAACGAGGTAATAAGAACAATTGTTGACCACAGTAATGAAAATTATTATTATTTATTATTATAAGATAGTTAAGGAATGTAGAGAGTATGAAAGGAGATTGACGAAACGAGTGCTGGCGAGTGTAAATGGGACAATTGGGAAGGGGACATTTTGGCAGGTAGCTACCATCTTGACTAAATTGTCAATTATTTCAAAAAAGGCCAAGTCAAGAGAAACGCTTAACCAATACCACCAATAAGAATGAAATAAAATTGAATGAAGCAAAAGAGGAATGTCAGAACCATAGCATGTAGCAATCCGTTGTCTCTGCTTATTCCGTTGGGAAATATGCGTGACAGTATGGACGGATGTAGGTAAGTAAAGTTTAACTCATGACCGATAATTAATTTACCGATATGCTTATTATTATGTAGGTACTTATTTACCTTTGAAAATGAGCAAAGGCTCATATTGGAGTATCCCAAAGCTGATAAATAGCAAGGACGCTGTGATCTGAACAAAAAGATAATTTGATATAAAGAGATTAAAAATTTATTTAATAGAGAGGGTGATAAAATGTTTAAAAACTATTCTACGATGTTCAGAATCTGTTAAAAACCTTTGCTTACTTCATAATTATGTAGAGCACAAGTTTCTTCACCTTAAAATCGCTCTCATACCAAAGGTTGTTGTAAGCAGCGTTGGCTACACCTGAACTCTGAAATTAAAACGTTACTGAATAAAAGTTTTAAGAACCTAAAAAGTCTTAAAGTCGAAAAAAAGAATTTAAAGACGAGATTTTGACTATTTCATCTTCGATTTTAAACAAATCTAGATATAACTATGGATCTGAGGGTCTACCATGAGTTTTCACAATCTACACTCGCTAGCGACTGTAGTTAAAAAAATGTATGAAAACTTGGTACAGCGCCTCTAGCGGATAGTTGGGTACTAAAACCTCACGTAGCTAACTATCCTACGTCACAGCGTACTACAGCGACTGCAGTTTGCGCTCATTAATTTGCTTAGAATTTGGTACCATGAGTAACAAATTTGACAGATGTCATAGTAACGTACTATTACTACTGTAGTAACGTCAGCCGATCTAAATGCGACAACTCATGGTAGACCTACTGGATGGAACTTGGAACGCGCGGTAGCTAATTGATATTAAAATTATTTACGCAGATTTTACCTGACAGCCACTTCAATATTTTAAAATAATAATATCATATTTATTAAATACCGCATCGCAAAGAAATTGGCCTGAAAGGTTCAGTAGAAATATGGTTATGACTGCGTTCAATACTGTTAGTAAATTGGCTATAGTTTCTGCTACACCTCCAACTGCCTGAAAAATATTAAACAATTAGGAAGTGACAATATAATAACGCTAGTCTAAAGATTCTTAATCCTATGGAACTGAAAGTTGTAAATCATTTTCATACGAGGATTATGAGGTGACTTTTCTACTGATCTCAGTTTAAGCACTTAGATCTTGAAGGGCAGCATACTCAACTCACCACTGTTAAGAAGCCAAACAAGCAGATAATTATTGACGCGAAGGCTACGTGGAAGAAGATCACCAAACCAAAGACGCTGTTCACTTTTTCAACGACTCTGGAAAAAGAAAGTAGTTAAGGTGCACCAAATTGATTTAACGTTCAAGAACCCGCGGCGCGTTCGCAAGCCCAAAAGGAATTCTGTTGAACTCAAACTGTCTATCGAGCGTTACGATGCAGTTTACAATACGCACACGCTTGCTCTAGCATAGTAGTAGCGTCGACGGATTGGTTTTCCATTTCATTTTTTTATATCTATTCGACTTGCCTTAATATTCTCTGATGGCTCTTCACAATTCCTTTAATCCTAGTATAGTTTTCTTCCAAAACTTCTATCCTGCCTGACCCGATATGTGGAACTTTACTCGCAGTCTCCAGATCTACTTGCAGTAGCTGGAGTAAGATGCTGATATTAGATGTAATTGTAACGACCAGGAGATCATATGGGAGGTATATGCAAAGCTGGCTGGGGACGGCTGAAATGGAACTGACTCATTAATTACTGATATTGTTTTTTTTAGGATTCCTGAAATTAAACAGGCGAAATCTCTTCCTACTTAGGATATTTAACCATAGACAAAGTAAATGCAATTTAATTTCGTTGGGATTAAGAAAAAATAACTTGTGTTGTTTTGTTTAGTACTCGTAGTTATGGTTTTTACACAATTTATTTATTGCCTTACTACGTCCGTCGTGACTGCACGCAAACGGAATGTAGGTCTTCCCAGTTAGAATGAAATAGGGCGTCTACTCCGCAAAACGATGACGAAATATTCGTCAAATTCAGTCAACAGTAGTTATGCTGTAATTAAATTTTAGTATTGCAGGTGTTAATGTACCTAATGTCGGTCGTTCAAATAATAGTCAAAATGCGTCGCATACAGTATGTTTTGCACGATTATTGTGCCGATAATATCGTAGATCGTTTTGCAGGGTAGAACCCAGCAGCCAGCGGTCATATTGAAACCATACTCACTTCCCGCCACCTCCCACAAGTAAGTAGCTAGAAACGTCGCGGTGGAATTCACCTGCCAGAGATCAGGCGGTCGGAAAGGGAAAATGTAATCATTGCCACCAGCAGAGAGGCTGCAGCAGGTCAACAAGAATGGCACCACTTCGAATACCATCAGATTAACAACGGCGTAGATAAAAAATGCTGGAATATAGGTAAACATTCAACCAGTTATTAAATACTTAGATCAAATCCAAAGAATTTAATTAAAGAAAAAGAATCAGCGAAAAATATTCTCAGCAGTATGACTTTCCCGTACGAGCGTAAAAATGCGCTAGGACCGAGACGAGTTTCTTGCCTATTTTTCTCGGTTTGGGTTAGGCTGGAATTGGCACTTAATTAACCTAGAGTGAAAGACGTTTCAAAGTTAACCTTGTGATTTTACTGAATAAATATATTTCGACTTCGACTTTTGCTAAATTCTAGACGCCTGCAGTGAATCAAGCCTAGGCCTAGTAAAAAGATATAGGTTTATGAGGATTACGATAGTAATACTTATAGTCTAATACATCAATGGTATAGGTAGGTAAGTTAAGCGAGTACATTTCACCAGAAATCCAACTCCGCGCAACCAGCTCTTCATCACCACGCCTTTTTCATCATCATTTAGCTGCTTCGGCCAGAGGTCTCCAATCTCCATTATGATGTGGTTGATTGCATCTCTTTTTCTGAGTATGTTAGTCATTTTGATAACGTCTGAAATTTATTTATTTGTTATCGTAGGTAAAGAAAAAATGGACTGTGTGAAAGATGATAGGAGTAAGAAAGGTGTGAGTATCTACTAAAATGACGGATGATAAAGGGAAATGGAAGAAAATAACGTGTTGTGCCGTCCACATATAGCGTGGGAAAGGGCAGGAAGAAGTTGTCATAGGTACTATACACAAGAGTTGCGACGTTAAACTAAATGTTGCTTGACTTACCCAGTATGAACATCAAATTCAAAGGAACAATTGCAACGTCTTCGAGAAAACTCTCGGCTTTTATTTTAAAAATCAAAAAAATGTGGTGTACTATGAAAGGAATGAACATTAAATTAAAAATAATCAGTCTAACAGAAGATTTTATATTTGAACGACCTAGTTTTGCTCCAAATATGTTAATACCGATTTTATTCAGTAAGCCCGTGTACAAGGAGAAAGTTTTTTTGTATTCTGAGGGTAGATTTAGATTTTCAACAGACATCTGAGGAGAGAACGCGTTTTTCAATTGCGGCATTATAATTTTCAAGTCAGACCGTTTTAGCTAAAGTTTTATTTCTTAGAAAAACACAAAGCTCTCCAAGCAACATAAATCAATTGAAATTGAATTTCTTTTGCCTTTTAGAAAATAGCTGTACAATGCTCGCCTAAAGGCATAGGTAATTGCAAACAATTTTACTGGATACAATTTGATACAATTACAGTAAATTATTTGCGAATAAATGTTCATAATGCCGTTCCGTTTTAAATGGTCATGCATGAAACATCAGAAAAAATGTCAGAAAAACGGGAAAAATATATTACTTACAACGCGCAAAATTGCGCGAGTCAGCCTGTTATGACATAATAATCAGTGAAACAATACATGGAAGTTTTCCTTGAACTAAAAAAGACCCCACAAAAATAGAGCCCTGGTAGGCGTGGCTTGTCAGTTTTGCCAAAGAATTATATCAAAAATTTACAGAAGCTTTACACGTTACACGGCAATTTCAAACCAAACTTCGAAGGAATAGAGTCAACATTAATCAGTTTTTGGCAAATCCATGAGAGTTGCGATGTGTGATAAATGCTTGTAAAAAAGAATGCTTCTGTGTTTTTTCGTTTACTGCATATAATAAAACAACGAGTCTCCATGTACCATTTTAATCGCGGATTAATCCTGATATACATACATATTTAACACAATTTCAACAATTCTTTAAAATTGCGGCGGTTTCCACTCTACACTATAACGCGGCCGTGCCAAATGGAGGTCAATTATGTTCTTCAAATACTCGTTTTTTCTTAATAATTATGAACTATGTTTGAAGAATTTCCCCATTTGCCATAGCCGCGGGACCATCTTATACTGAAACTCTTCTTTATAGGTATCTTAACGACTAACGCTGATAGAATATGTTTGTCATAAGTCGCAAATTTAACAGGCACCACAATTCTGGGTGTCAAAGGCTACAAGATACAAAATATGAGTAGCACTATCTATAAATAGATGTGGCGTATTTTCTGCGCATACGCATATAATGCGCATTTGTTTGTAGAGTGCGCGCATGTATCGTACAAGCGTTAAAATACGAGCTGAATAATACACTACTGTACCTAATCGCCAATGGCAGAACTATTGTAAGTTATTTCTTGAAACTATGCGTAATTGAAGCTTGCAATTGTCTTTTTACCCGACTGCGAAACGACGAGGTAAGTAAGCTGTCACTGGAGCCCAAGCTGCTGGCTGGACAGATTTTGACAAATCAGGTATCATTGGATTCGTCTGAAATGACATTAAGCTTTCTAAGGCTTGTCATTAATATGAAAATCCATAAAATCGTACAGTGCTGGACCGATCGTACGCACGCGTATATTGCTACGCACTGCGTACGAGGACCGTCGGTCGAGCGCGTCCGCATACGGCCGTCGGTCGGCCGACGCGCTATGGAAACGTATGAACGCGTTCAGTGCTGCACCGATCGTTGGACCGACCGTACGGACCTATGACGGATGTCTGTATCAATTTTCATCTGGTCAGTTTGTTGGTCAGGAGAGCACTGAATGATACAAACTGACGGTCGGTCCGTAAATCGTCAGGACCGACCGTGCGCACCGACGGTCAGTGAAGCACTGTAACCAGCCTATAGCGTCAAATCCAATATGGCGGCTGTGAGAAGCTATTTTCAATTACTTTCAGTCGGGTTTTTTTATTTTGCAATATATACTAGTTGATGCCACTTTACTACTGCATTTATGAAGATAATACTTGGTCGTGGACGGATTCCTCCTTTTAAACTCCTACGGTTTTAATTAAAAGGGAAATATTAAGATAAATGTTCCCCATTAAACTAGTTTCCATATAAATTCAGGATATTCACAATACTATATAAAATACTTTGCTGTGACCGAGTGGTCTACTGACAGACAACTCAGGACCTAAACCGCTGCTACTAGAGACTGAAATTTGAAGGATGCATTCTTTATAGCAAATAAACTATGAAATTCCTGAAATTCAATCTCTAAGAGGATTAGCGGGAGGTTGAAGTAAGTATGATAAAAACGCGAAAGAAGCAACAAGTTCCAATATTACATAATATTAAGATTATCTAAATTTGTTGAAAACATTTTCAATATAACTTACTCATGATTTTATATAAGACCGGCCGTATTTTTTTCATGATTATTATTAAAAAGGTGATTCCTACTAGAAATAAATTCAGATAGTGATATAACCTAAGCTAAAGTGTAAAACCGCCTTTAGTGGTCGAGCACACCACCCAACCCTCACAGACAAATAACAATCGGAGCGTTAATTACAAACGAAAGCGCTGAACATAGGTGACGACGACAAGCGATTTTTCTGACGTCATCAACCTTAACGTTATTCCGATTGATACATTTATGTCTAGGAGAGTTGGTATTACTTCAAAGTATTAAAGAACATTCATATTTATATCTTAACAGTACGTATATTATAATATCGGTTAGATACGCTCACGTTATAAAATCAGTCTAAAATATATTAAGGCAACTTCAGAATTTATAATTTTATAGGGCCGAGCGCGTTTTCTACGACTAATGTAAAATATAACCATCATCATCATCATAATCATCATCATCAGCCTATAGCAGTCCACTGCTGGACATAGGCCTCCCCTAATGAGCGCCATTGCGCCCTGTCTTCAGCTAATATAACCAATGAATACATAAATTTAACTGTAGGTATTCTATTCACAAGGTTCTCGACAAAAACGTCACGAAAGCGCTAGTAAATAACGCTCGTTATTTGATTAGAACTAAATCACTATTTATTTTGAGCTTCGTATCGTTATTCATTGGCGATATCCAATTGTCTAGAAGCCTGTTTATTTAATCTTGCAATCCATCACGGAATAGCAAAATTAGATTATTTTATATGGAAAAATCTACAGTTGAATTAAGAAAACGCGCATAGCCCTTAGACACAGTGCCATCTAGCGCAGAGTGCAAGAAGCTTCTTTAGACTGTTCACCATTTTTCACAGTGAATTTGTTGGATTCAGTCACTAGGGTAAAGTATAGTTACCAAAAGGATTCCTTCACTAGTTGGATTTAGCTACTAGGGTAAATTACAAAGATTAAAAGGATTTCTTCACTAGTCGGATTTAGTCACTAGAGTAAAATATAATGACAAAAAGGATTTCTTCACTATTTGGAATTAGTCACTAGAGTAAAAAGGAGTGACTAAAAGGAGTTCTCTAACGAATTCAATTTCGTTACTAGGGTAAATCCCAGAGATTAAAAGAATTTCTTTACTAGTTGGATTTAGTCACCAGGTTAAAGTAAAGTAACCAAAAAGAATCCTTTACTATTTAGAATTAGTCACTAGGGTATATAGTGGAGGCAAGGTACCAAAAGAGCCTAAAACAAAGATGTCAGTGACTAGTGAAAATTGGTGAACAATTTGACAGAAGCCGAAATAGACTTTGAAAATATCATGTAACGATTTGGGGAACAGTTTAAGTATTTATTTGATGGCTAAGCATACATCAAAATGAGTTAAGCTATTTTATTTGAACTGAACCGAGTGATGTGTAACACCAAATAGAACATAGTACAGTCACCTCAGTAATGATTTAAAAATTTTATAACTTTTTTGATTTCATTATTCTGTGAAGTCCATTTGAAGAGTTTTTAGTTATTCTTTTAGAGGCGAATGGACTAACATTGTGTTCTGACAGTTTCATAGATTGATTACACATCACCCCCTACACTTTAAGTGTAAACTGGGCCAATCATTTGGATACACATTATGAGTAGAAACTGGGCCTAGTTTATTGCGAAATAATCAGCTATGAACTTAATATCAGCATTACTTTCACATACAGTTATAGAAAAACTTTGTTCCCCATTAAATTCGTGAAACACAACATCTCTATAAGAATTTGTCAATTTACTACAATAATAAAAAATACATACACATAATGAATCACAAGTACATAACAGCAACAGTACCCGAATTAAGTGTAGTACACACCAGCGGGGATTCAAATTCAGACCAAAATATTTGCAAAAATTCAAGGTACATACAACTTTACTATACATTTTACATAACAATATTTTGTAAGTACTTACATTATTCTGGTCGACTTAAAATCTCGGCCAGTGTGTACCTAGCTTTACCTAAATTCATAATAAATAATTCAAACATACATACACAATCATTTGGCGTCAGAAAGACTAAGGTTTTATTTGGGAGAGATTTTTATATAAAAAAAAAACAAAATTTAGACAAAAAATAACAAAAAATAAAAAAGGTTTCTACTTAATCAATTTACATTTATGTGCTGATGCATAATTATATTAGGGCATTTAAATAACTACATTTCTCAATGATTAATTTATACATTATTTACATGTTTATATACAATATTATATAATACAATATTATATTACCCACTTAAAACGAGCGTATTAACATTCACATAATAATCGTGTCCAATGGATTATGGAATTGGACAAATGTATTTTCCGACTGGAATGGATTAGAATTGGACAAATGTATATTTATATTTTCCAACTTGAAGTCATAAGTTGACTAACTGGGGGTTAAGAACGGGATTTGATAGTTAACGACAATTTATTTAGTTTTATTTCCCTTCATACTTAGTCAATTCAAGCAGTCTCTTAGCTACTACATGCGAGGACACGTTAATGGTTAATCTACATAATATATAAAAGAAAGTCGTGTTAGTTACACTATTTATAACTCAAGAACGGCTGAACCGATTTGGCTGATAATTGGTGGGGAGGTGACATAAAACGTCAAAGAGAATACAAGTCACTATCCAAGGTGGTACGAAGTCCGCCGGGAAAGCTAGTAACTTATAAGCTTAATTGTTAAGTGTGTAAAACTGTTTTTCCTCTGAATATAACAAAATAAAAAAAAATAGATTTGTTGCACTTCCGTACTGTTGATTTTAGTTCTGCAAAGTTTCCGCTAGGTTCGCTGCTGGTAAATAAAATTTCGTTAACCATCAAAACTTGTACTAAGCCCCTATTATCCAATCATAGCCCCTCTATGCTTATCATAGATTGGTAAGCAACCAACCTCTCCCTCTCTCATTTTCTTTCTCATTCTAAAAGCTATAAGCGTGTATGGTTGGCTGACAGTTGAAATTTGGAGGTTCTTTTTTTGGGATCTTAAGAGAAGAAAGAATGGATTTTCCGAAATTTAAGTTGAAATTTATATGTATAATAAAAGAATTAAGCTAACGAATTCGCCAAAGTTTCACTTGTATTGTAAGAATAATGTATTTATAGGAAAACATGTTGAATTTTGAAAGTAATCTATATCTATATAAGAGCTTAACCTGACTGACTGACTGACTGACTGACTGATTTATCATCGCCCAGCCGAAACCGCTGAAGCTAGAAAGCTGAAATTTGGAAGGTGGTTTCCTTTTATAACAAAACAACCCACTAAGGCGGGATTTTTGGAAATTCCACCACTAAGGGGGTGAAAAAGGGTGAAAACGTTTGTATGAAACTTTTTAACGCGTGGAGCGATTTTCATGAAACTTTGTTTGTGCACTGTAAATAAAAAATGAACAAACACGTGTTTTCAGGATTTTTCAATATAACCTTCAAAATGGGGTCAAATGTGGGGTCAATTTTTGTATGGGAACTTTTTAACGGGTGGTGCGATTGGTCTGAAACTTTGTTTGTGTGCTGTAAATGCAAAATGAGTGGACACGTGTTTCAGGATTTTTCAATATAACCTTCAAAAAGGGGTCAAATGTGGGGTCAATGTTTGTATGAGAACTTTTTAACGGGTGGTGCGATTTGTTTGAAATTCGGTTTATATACATACTTTAAGTGAACAAAGTCGCGAGCGGGACAGCTAGTAAAATATAGGTAGGTACTCATTTAAACTAAATTACTAGATTTAGAATATCAGTATGTTTTGATGCTTTTTGTTTTTAAGTCTATTTCTACATTTTAGTACCCATAATATAAAAAAAAACATAAGTTTTGGTGAGGCTCGATTTCATAAGTATATAATCATTATGAATGTATAAAACTTATAATAATGATTAACTTACAAACTTCCGCGCAGTATCTACCATCATTATATTTATGGTAAAAGAGGGCAGTACTAATTTAAGACATTCTTCTTTTCTTATAGTGTCATTAATTCTTTTGAACCAGTGTGGCGAAAGGATCAAATTGCGCCTCAGAGGCTTTTGAAGACATCGATCAAAAAGATCATATTTCATCAAATTAGATCATTATAGATGTGTGGAGTGACAAGGATGGATATAATAAGGAATGAATATATCGGAGTGACGGAAAAGATGAGGAGTAAAAGGTTAGCGTGGTATGGGCATGTTGTGAGGAGAGATGAATGTCATGTGACAAGGAGAGTGTTAGGTGTGAATGTGGATGGATACAATGGTAGAGGTAGGCCAAAGAAAAGATGGATGGACTGTGTGAAAGATGACATGAGTAAGGAGTGAGTACTGAGATGACGAATGACAGAGGGAAATGGAAGATCACATGTTGTGCCGACCCCACATAACGTGGGAAAAGGACAGAAAGATGATGATGAACTTGGTCATATTTCAAAGCAGCTTTGTTTTTTTTTTTTTTTACTAAAGTGCGTTTAAATTGCTTATTTTAACTAATTATTATAATGAACACAAGTATTTCAGTAAGTAAATTGTTATCTATCTATCAAAAACATTAAGCTTCGACCAAACTGACGCGGTCAATGCCACTGTGACAGTAACAAGGCGCGACACAGCGGTCAGAGGTCTTACCACAATCTCTTCGGACAATATCAAAGTAATAAATAAAATTTCGTACTATAATCCATTAAAATTGTATTGAAGTTGTTACTTCAAGCTGGAAAGGTAACGTTTCTGAAACATGATAGTTTTTAAGAGCTTGTGGTAGCCTGATATAGTTTACGTGCGTTGGTTTGAACGTAGAAGCTCTGATGCTGTAGACAAAGTGATATTCGAACATCGTTATGGAATGGAAAACTCCGAAAATGTTAGAGGGATCGATTACAAAATTTGTAATGAGTAATAAAAGAAAAAAATATGGTAATGACATTTGATATCATTACCATACATTTTTTATTTTTTTTTTATTTTACAAGATAAAAATATATGGTAACAAACTTTTAATATCATTTCATACATTTTCTTTTTTCTTTCATTTAATTTCTTAGTTAAAAATGTATGGTAACGACATTTCATATCATTACCGTACTTTTTTCTCTTTTCATTTTAATTTCTTAGAAAAAAATATACGGTAACAAACTTTAATATCATTACCATACATTTTTCTCTCTTCATTCTTTTATTTTCTTAAATAAAAATATATGGTAACGACATTTAATATCATTACTGTACATTTTTCTCTTTTTTCTTTTGTCATTACCATACATTTTTCTATTTTCCTAGTAGAATGTCACTTTGCCTAGAGCCCCTGCAGAAAATATTCAATTATTTCTTAGACAACTGGTAGCCGTTTTAGCCCACTGATCATTAACAAAGGAACTAAAAATAATCACATATTCGCCATTCACCTCACTAACCATATACACCATAACATCAACAGCATCCTAAGGCCATTCCAGTGTTAAACGAATATAAACCTTACTGCTATTGCAATAACGCTATAATTGAGGCACGCACCGTCGACAATGGAAGCTACAAACCAAAGGTGATTCTTTTGCAACGACAATAAGGTCCTGTTTCTATTGCCACCATCTCGGCTGCATCGCGCGCCTGCAAATGCAAAGAAAATCAAATTCAAATCATTTATAAAAAACACTAGCTGATGCCCGCGGTGTCGCCCGCGTGGATGTCGGTTACCACGACTTCAAAACTTGACAAATTATACTAAAACCTACCTCGAAAACCGTTCTATCCATTGGTGAAAACAGCATGAAAATCGGTGCAGTAGTTTTTGAGTTTATCGTGTAGCTTCCCACCAGTGAAATAATTTTCAAATCGGGTTAGTAAGGATAGCTCGTTTAAAGGTATTATATATTATACATCTGAATCTCGGAAACGGCTCCAACGATTTTCATTTAATTGAGTATGCAGGAGGTTTTGGGGGCGATAAATCTATCTACTTAGGGTTCATTTTTAGAAAACTTCGTCTACCAAAAAAAAGTCGGTCATCCAGGTATAGTTGGCTCAACGAATCTAGGCATTCGTGAAGTTAGCCGCAAGAGCTGCGCAGTATCGTTTTTCGGGAGCAATTGGAGGTATGAGGGGGGGAAGGAACTGTACATGCGCAAACTCGCACCTGTGGCTAACTTCACGAATGCCTAGATCCGTTGGATGACCTATACTTGGATTTAAAATATATACGGAGGGGGTGTCTGATGACTCACCAGTGCTGCCGTCATACTTCGTCCCCGAGGTCCTGCACGCAGTGCTCCGCTATCGGCACGAACTTATCCTCGATCTGCAGCAGCAGGATCGTCTTGTCCACGTGAGACCGAAGCCGCGGGTCGAAGTGATTCGGCGTCCATTTGTGTACAACCTGTGGACACGCATTCAAATGTTCGTAGTTCGTGGGTTTGAACCAGGTTAAACTCGGTCGTGGGTTTGAACTTGGTCGTGGGTTAGAACTTGAACGTGTGTTTGGACCTGGTCGTGGGTTCCAACTTGGTCGTGGTTTAAAACTTGGTCGTGGGTATGAAATTGGTCGTGGGTTAGAACTTGATCGTGGGTTTGAACTTGGTCGTGGGTTTGAACCCGGTCGTGTGTTTAAACCTGATCGTGGATTTGAACCTGATCGTGGATTTGAACTTGGTCGTGGTTTAGAACTTGGTCGTGGGTTTGAACCGGTCGTGGTTTAGAACCTGATCGTGGATTTGAACCTGATCGTGGATTTGAACTTGGTCGTGGTTTAGAACTTGATCGTGGGTTTGATCCTAGTTGTGGGTTTGAACCAGTCGTGGGTTTGAACTTGGTGGTGGGTTAGAACCGGTCGTGGGTTCAAACTTGGTATCTTGAGTTTGAACTTGACATAGATTCGAATATAGTCGTGTACCAATTATCTTTTTTCATTTGACAATAATATATTTTGTTAAAAGCCGAAAAATTCAAATATACCCGAATATTACAACCTCAATTGCAATACAATATGAGCAATTCTGCTATAATATAACAAAGCAATAGAATATTTATTTGACTCAATTAAATATAATTGACTCACCATACCATCCATCCCGGCCATAGGTACCCAGTTCCCCCACACGTTCCTCCCCCCTCTTTCCCTCTGGTACTCCGTTGGCCATTGGACGTCTATCCTCCTCCCGAGGTTAATACAATCGTATACACCTAAAGGTTCCACTATCACCGCCTGTGAAAGAAAGAGAACTTCAAACGTCATAGTGGAATAATTAATTCGAAAGAAACAGTGACATAAAAATAAATAAATAAATAAGTAAATAATGCTGGACAGTCCACACAGCATCATCTAGCGCCAAAGTAAGATACTCAAAGCTTGTGTTATGGGTACTAGATAACTGATATATTTAATACATTATATTACATAGATAGATATATTTTTATTAACACCCAGACCAACGGAACAAATTTCTGCAGATCATACACAAATTTGTTCCGAGGCGGGAATCGAACCCGCAACCTCTAGCGTCGCAGGTGGACTCTCGCCTGCTGCGCCACTGAGGTCGTCAAAAATAGGAGTGTGCTTTTTAGAGCACACGACTAAAGTAAAACTTCTTAGCTCCATTTATACAGGGTGTCCCAAAAAGTAGTGTCAAGCGAAAGTCCAGAGATAGAACACCCTTTGGGGTACCCGAATCACCCCCATGTATGTTCCGCGATTTTCTATAGTTTTCGAGTTATTAATTTTTTTCCGAATTTTTGAAAATTTACGACTTGAACAACTTAAAACATTCTTACAAAAAAAGTAGAAAACTTTCTTGAGATTTTTTTTTGCTACTGAATTGTTATGAATTGTTCTTTTATGCACAAAATAATCAGCTACATGACTTTGATGAAAACTATGAAAATGTTGGTGTAATGTCAAATAATTACATTCGGTAAATTATGACTAAAATTTTCAACTTCAAATTAAAAATCTTAACAAGTGATTTCATGGTTCCTAAATAAGTCTAAAGAATTCTCCAGACTCTCAGCTTTCATAATCATTAAAAAAAAGTAGTACTTAATAGGCTAGTTTTGCTAAAATCGACCTTCAAAGACGGTGAGGTGGAAAATTCTTAAAATTAGCAACCTGATTAAAAAATAGATTTTGGCCATTTTATCATTCCTAAGTTTAATTTGTTTGTTAACTAACCTTACTAACTTTCGCTTGACACTACTTTTTGGGACACCCTGTATGTATGTAGGCCTGGGGCCTTACCACGAAGTCTTCCAGAACGATTCCACCATAGAAACGTCACTACCTCCATACATTTTGCATAGTTCATGGTACGAAATAACAATGTAATATAAATTCGATAATGTATTATGAATTCGTGGTGAGGCCCCTGTACTGTGACTTAAATATACGAAACGTAACTGGCTATGGGAGAAAGAGAGAAAGAAAATGCTGGGTCAAACTTGTCCCTACAGTAATATACGAACTAACTTCCGTTCGCCTCACCCGATCACACTTTTCGTAACGCTCTCGTCACGCATTCACCAGCTTACTCCCCAAATCAAGCACGCGTAAAGAAATATTACTACAAAAGAACATTCCAGACGAATTGAGTTAGTTTTAGCCTAACTCAAGTGACTAAAACAGGCAAGAAACTCGTCTCGATCCTTAGATCGATCGCTCGATCTTCAGATCGATCGAAGCCCTTTTGTATAAAACCAGTATGCTAGTTACCTTAGTCCCAACATTCACGTTAAGTTTCATCTCGCTCCGTCCAGAATCGGACCGTTTGATCTTCATCTTTATTTCCTTTCCCTTATGGTCCTTTTTCAGTATGCTCTCCTTGTGGCTTAGGTCTGAATACAGGGTGTCCTTGACAGGTATCGAGTCTGGTTTCTCTATGTACCGGCCGGCTAGCTCGCGGTAACTCTCCCGCTCGTGACGTATCTCCTTGCTCAGTTTTGAAAGGTCTTTTGAGGTACTTTCGCTTGTGTAGTATCTGAAAGCAAGAGTGAATTGGCTATTTGATAGTTTTGGGAAATATATTTTTGAATACTTATACGTAAGTTTATTTTATACCTCTTATAATTATCTTTTCCTCAAAAAGCATTATTTAGTAGAAAACAATTTTTTTTTTCCTCCAGTAATTTTCTGGCTGTGACGTCATGTTTCAATAAACTAAGTAAAGCTAGTGCGCTAGTAGTAGGAGCGCTGGTGGTATAGCGAAGGTTGTGGGTTCAAACCTGGCCGTGCTCCTATGAGTTTTTTATTCGAAAAATATGTATGTGCTCTTAAACGGTGCAGGAAAACATCGTGAAGAAACCGGCATACCGTATAACCAAAAATTCGATGCTGTGTGACATAGGTTAGTATTCATATAAGCGGCGATGGGCTTGCTACCTGTCACGTACTAATACGAATACTAATCACTGTGCAAAATGAGGTCTTGTGCCAAATATCGTGTTCGGACGTGACTCTGATTACCTCCTTTAGATATCCTCAAAGATCTAAGTAACTAGAGATCTGACGAGATTATCTACCGAGCCTGGGGATTACAGTCGTGGTTTTTGTTGGGGTTTGAGCTCAGCAGATGAATGCCATGTGACAAGGAGAGTGTTAGGTATGAATGTAGATGGATACAGGGGTAGAGGTAGGCCAAAGAAAAGATGGATGGACTTTGTGACAGATGACATGGGTAAGAAAGAAGTGAGTACTGAGATGACGAATGATAGAGAGAAATGGAAGATCACAATGTTGTGCCGACCACATAACGTGGGAAAAGGACAGGAAGACGATGGCGATGAGCTTGGAGAGTTACCTGTGGTGGTGTAAGGGTTCATTGCTGGCTGCGCGGTTTGCGATGATCCTGCAGTCTGGTAAGGACACGTCCACACCCTGAGCCACGTCCTCCAATGATGAGGAAGCAGATCCCCCGCCACTGACCATCGACACCTGGACACAGAATTATCTTAAAACATATATATTTGGAGAGCGAGTGACAACTTTAATAAACTTAGCAAGGACTATGATCTTGACCTGTAGTGCGATTACGAAACTCTGATACAATCAACACTTGTCAAATGTCAATCAAATTGATTTAATAAACACTCTTATGTAAAACCAAATCATTTGATTACAATGAAAACGTATTGACATTGATTGTAAGCAAAGATCCATAATCGCCCCACTGTGCTGCGATTACGTAATTCTGATACTATCAAAACATTGTTACAAACAGCTTCTATTTTCTAGTGGTGACTTGTATTATGAAAAGTTGATTGCCATAAAATTATTATATTATATTATTTGTTTATTACCTTATGTATATTGTTTGTAAATATCAGAATTACGCAATCACAGTATAGTTGCTGATAGACATTCATTGTAATTGATTGTAATCGGAGTTACGTAATAGCCACTTTGGGGCCTTACCAGTCTTACCACGAAGTCTTCCAGTACGATTTCGATTCAGAAACGTCACATTTGAAGCTTGAAGGCAATTCAATTTGCATAGGCCATGGTACAAAGTAACAATGTAATATTAATTCGGTAATGTATTTTGAATTCGTGGTGAGGCCCCTATGGTCTTACTACGAAGTCTTCCAGAACGATACCGTTTTAGAAACGTCACATTTGAAGCTTGAAGTTAATTCAACTTGCATAGGTCATGGTACGAAATAAATGACTACTTACATTTTATCGATTTGTATGCCTAATGTATCTATTACCTATACGTGAGAACCTTTAGCACTAAACAGTTATTCATTTATATGTAAAAGCTGTTGGTTATCCTATAATTTTTTATAGCAACTAGTTTTATTTTCCGAGCCTCCGCGCATGCGCTAACTAACTAAAATCGTGGGTATTAAAGCATTTTTGTAGTAATTTTGCTGAACAAATGAATTGCCCCAATGTTACCTTAGCACTAGCAGTTCTTCGAGGCTGGTCGCGCCATCCGCACTCCCACGCACTGCTGGCTGAACCCTGAAACAGTACACAATTATTGGCTTTATTCTACTTATAAATAAAAGATTATGTAATTATATTACACAGAAAAGATGAGGAGTAATAGGTTAGCGTGGTATGGGCATGTTATGAGAAGAGATGAATGTCATGTGACAAGGAGAGTGTTAGGTATGAATGTGGATGGATACAGGGGTAGAGGTAGGCCAAAGAAAAGATGGATGGACTGTGTGAGGGATGATATGGGTAAGAAAGGAGTGAGTAATGAGATGACGAGTGACAGAGGGAAATGGAGGAAGATCACATGTTGTGCCGACCCCGCATAACGTGGGATAAGGGCAGGAAGATGATGATTCTACTTATAAATAAATAAATATTGGTGGACAATTTACACAAAGCCATCTACCCCAAACTAAGCAAAGCTTGTAATATGAAAACCAGTTAGCTGATAGATTAATTATATACTTTTTTTTTTGTAAATACATACATAGAATAAATAATAACACCCAGGCATAGAACGAACATCTGCGTTCATCACACAAATGTTAGTCCTGGGTGGGGATCGAACCCACAACCTACAGCGCAGAAGGCAGAGCTAATACCGACTGAGCTGGTAGGTCAGTCCAGTCAATAATATCTATCCTACTAATATTATCAACTTATGTAGGAATTAGGTACTTAGGTATGATAGTATAGATTAAGTTTATTATCGCAAATGGCAATAAATGAGCCAAATTTGACTTGTTTATGTGAAATAGTTTTTGAGTTACGAGGGGGTGAAAAGTGGCTCCAAATAGTTCGTGTAATATTACACACGGTGCGCGGCTAGCCGTTGTTCTCTTGAACTTGGCTTGACACGCTACCACGTGTAAAATAGATCTGTAAAAGTGTCACTTCACTAGTGTACTGGCATCTCCCTAGTCGAGCGTAGCGCGTCATATCCGGCTGCTCCGCTCAACAGGTGAAAATCGTTACCCGAGCAAGACGCACTTCGCTCGCCACACTTACTAATCAAATTGTTGTATTTTGCTTAGTGCAGGACTAGATGGCGCTGTGAGAAATAACCAAAGACATTGATTAGTTAGAATGTGGTAGTCAGTGACCTGTCCGTCGTCGGGCGGGTCGTGCGCGTGGTGCGGGCACGGCGCGATCTCGGGGCGTGCGCACGCGTCGCCCAGTCGGAATGACGCCGCCTGCCGCTCCCGGCGCGCGCGCACGCGGGACCCGCTCTGTGGAAGCACCACGATGAAAATATTATTATTAGTCGGGTATTTATCTATTACTAGCTTCCGCGAGCGCTGGTGGTGCAGTGGTAGCACCCCGGCCTCACGACCCGAAGGTCGTGGGTTCAAACCTGGGGGTCTACTCCGCAAAACGACAACGATACTACCGGAGTCGAATGTTCGTCGAATTCAGTCGAATTAACAGTTGTTTCGTTGTCAAATTGGAAATTGGTTTACGAGATCGGTTATCAAATGTAATGTCGGTCGTTCCATTGTTCAAATAATAGCATAAACAATGTTACTAAGAGTAAGTTTTGCAGGATTATTGTGCCGATATATCGTTGATCGTTTTCGGAGTAGACGCCCTGGTCGTGCACCGATGAGTTTTTCCATTCGAAAAATTTATGTGCGCAATGCCAGTGCTCTTAAACGGAGAAGGAGAACATCGTGAGGAAACCGACATACCCTAGAACCAAAATTCGAAGGTGTGTGTCATAAGTTGGTAATCTTATAAGCGGCGATGGGCTTGCAACATGTCACGTACGGAATACTAACTACTGTTCAGAATGTGGGCATGTACCAAATATCATGTTTGCACGTGCCTCTCACTACCCTCTTTAGATATCCTTAAAGATCTGAGGAAGATATCTACCGAGCCCGGGGATTACAGTCGTGATCATATTTTTTTTTTTTAGCTTCCGCCCACGGCTTCGCCCGCGTGGTACCTTGAAAAACAAAATCAAACTTTCATCCCCTATTTTATCCCCTTGGGGGGTAGAATTAATCAAAATCCTTTCTTTGCGGATGCCTACGTCATAACATCTACCTGCATGCCAAATTTCAGCCCGATCCGTCCAGTGGTTTGGGCTGTGCATTGATAGATAACTATGTACCCCATTATATATGTACCTCCAGCTGGTACTAATTACCGGCAGAATACATTTCTGTGGCGAGCAAGCGATAATTTCAATGAACTACGTGTAGGCGACTTGACCTTGACCTATTCTTCACTAGTGTTAGTTCAGCCAGGCGGCGGCTGAATGCACAATTTTTTGGTGATAATTAGTTTTATTATGTTAACGAGTAGGTTTACATTTTTTCGTTAGGTTACTTAGTTACCATGTTATTATAATTAAGTTCACATTTTTCTTATATACAATGTTTAATTACACGTGAAAACCTTTAATTGGCTCTCTGATGCTATTGATAGTTATATGAAGAATTGTAAGCTGTTGGTTTTCCAATAAATAAATAAATAAATGTCAGTCAGTCAGTCACCTTTGAGTTATATATATTTAGATTATTATTTATTTTTATTTTATTTATATATCAAAGATGGATGGACTGTGTGAAAGATGACATGGGTAAGAAAGGAGTGAGTACTGAGATGACGAATGATAGACGGAAATGGAAGAAGATCACATGTTGTGCCGACCCCACATAACGTGGGAAAAGGGCAGGAAGATGATGATGATTTATCGGCGATCGGCCAATGAGAATTGAGAAATGCCTTAATTCGCATAGTAAGGCTAGTTTACTGAGACAAGTATCGTTTGTGAATACCGGTGTAAGTTATATCACTTTTTTTTTATTAATTGTCACCGTTTACAGTGTAACTAAAGCTATATTGACCTGTCTGGAGGGCTCCTTGCCGGCGGTGCGCGCGCGCATGTTGCGCTCGCGGCGCGCGCCCGCGCCCGCGCACGGCGCCCCGCCCGCGGCGCCCGCGCAGATGGCGGCCGTGATCGCGCGGTCCCTCTCCTCGCTGCGCTGGCGGATCTGAGCCTCCGAGCTGAACACCATCCCGTACAGCGGCGCTGGAACTAAAAAAAAAAACTTGAGAGGTGTCAAGGGACACCCGGATGGAACGAAGTTCCTTTCCTTGCTTTCTATGAGAAAAAGAGAGAGACAGACAGAGAAATTACAATAGCTTACTATATAAAGTGTCGTGACAACTTTTCGTGAGATTTTTTTTCCGTCTAGCCCCCTTTCACAACGCGTGATAAGGAACTTCGTTCCAAAAACAGAAGTGTCAAGGGACACCCAGATGGAACGAAGTTCGAAAGAAAGACGAAACGAAAATAACTGACTTGCTTTCTATGAGAGAGAGAGAGAAACACGCGCACGCCGCACGGCTTACAACTATAGCAAAAAGTGTCGTTACAACTTTTGGTCTTAATTTTTTCCGTCAAGCCCCTTTCGCAACGCGCGATAAGGAACTTCGTTCCAAAAAATATATGATCACGACTGTAATCCCCAGGCTCAGTAGATATCTCCTCAGATCTTTTAGTTACTTAGATCTTTGAGGATATCTGAAGAGGGTAGTCAGAGGCAAGTCCAAAAATGACATTTGGCACATGCCCACATTTTGCACAGTAGTTAGTATTCCGTACGTGACAGGTTGCAAGCCCATCGCTGCTTATAAGAATACTAACCTATGACACATACCTTCGAATTTTTGGTTCTAGGGTATGCCGGTTTCCTCACGATGTTTTCCTTCACCGTTTAAGAGCACTGGCATTGCGCACATAAATTTTCCGAATGGAAAAACTCATTGGTGCACGACCAGGTTTGAACCCACGATCTTCGGATCGTGAGGCCGGGGTGCTACCACTGCACCACCAGCGCTCAACTAAATAATACAAAATCAAACATTTTAAAAACCCCCTGACATCTAAACCTTCCCCTAACATGTCATATTTAAAGCCATGGTTACCTTACCATGTTCTTTCAATTTGCGTTGGTGCACGCTCTGCAACGGCTGAACCAAATCGAATGCAGTTTTCACTAATGTATTTAGATTAGCTTGGATTAAAACTTAGGAATTGTTTCATCGAGATTGGTTCATCATCATCCGCAGCCCGACTTCAACCACTGCTGGGTATAGGCCTCTCTTTTCATATGCCATTGTCCACGGTCTGCTGCTAGCTTCATCCAGGTCCGGCCCGATTAACGAGATTGGTTAACAAATAAAAAAGATAATATCTTTATATCTATAAAATTATCATATTATGATAATTTTACTTAAAAGTAATCTAACGCGTACAAAGTCGAGGGTAACAGCTTGCAACAAATAGAATATGTATACCTTGTGTATTATCTTCTTGGGTCCGTTCGTGAGAATGTTCCCTCAGGAGTCCAGCCAATGAGGCTAAGGTGGAGGAGGTTGGCTTCCCAGCGCTGGCCAGGCTACCACGAGTACCAGCTGGAAAAATGGTGGAAATTACATACGGCGCCATCTATCGCGCGGGAGTAATTGCTGTTCGTTAGTCTCGCTACTCGAGAATGGCTGGTCTGATTTTGGGAGTCCAGGAATTCGTTGTTTACTTTCCAAAAGGGCCCTAAATTCTTGTGTGCCCAAGGGCCCTAGCTAGGGGACGGAAAATACATGGAAGTATTCCTTGAGCTAAAAAAATGCCCCACAAAAATAGAGCCCTGGTAGGCGTGGCTGGTCAGTTTTGTCAAAAAAATTACATCAAAAATTTACAGAAGCTACACGGCTACAAGTTACACGGCAATTTAAACCCAAACGTCGAGGGAATAAAGACAACATTAATAAATTTTTGAAGAGATGAATGTCATGTGACGATGAGAGTGTTAGGTATGAATGTGGATGGATACAAGGGTAGAGGTAGACCAAAGAAAAGATGGATGGACTGTGTGAAAGATGATGTGGGTAAGAAAGGAGTGAGATGACGAATGATAGAGGGAGATGGAAGATCCCGCTGTGTAGACTGACCGAGTGAGGAGTGATTACTGAGATGACGAATGATAGAGGGAGATGGAAGATCCTACTGTGTAGACTGACCGAGTGAGGAGTGATTACTGAGATGACGAATGATAGAGGGAGATGGAAGATCCTACTGTGTAGAGTCTACACTGTAGACTGACCGAGCGAGGAGTGAGTACTGAAATGACGAATGATAGAGGGAGATGGAAGAAGATCCCACTGTGACTGACCGAGTGAGCTGCGCGAGAGATGCAGCTGGTGACGCGGCGTAGCGCGCGCGGCGCCCGCCTCGGCCGCGCCCGCGTCGCCCGCGCCGCCGCCGCTGGAGCAGCCCTCGCCGCAGCGCCGGCGCACCCTGCGTCACATGTAACGGTATAAGCGAACGAGCAAGAGCAATCATTACTGTTTAAAAACTAAAAAGAAAACCAACTCCAGTAGGTCTACCATGAGTTTTCACTATCTAAACTCGCTAGCGACTCTAGTTGAAAAAATGTATGAAAACTTGTACAGCGCCAATAGCGGATAGTTGGGTACTAAAACGTCACGTGGTTAACTATCCTACGTCACAGCGTACTACAGCGACTGTAGTTTGCGCTCATTAATTAGCTTAGAATTTGGTACCATGAGTAACAATTTTGACAGATGTCATAGTAACGTAGAGGTAGATCAGTCTAAAAATTCACGCCCCTCCAATGTATTTACATGCGGTACAATTGGAGGGGCGTGCATTTTTAGACTGAATCATCTCTACTATTACTACTGTAGTAACGTCAGCCGATCTAAATGTGATGTGTTAATAATTGAAAAAGTGTGTTAAGTCGCTGTCGCTGGACACCGGTGGCTGTGGTCGGTGGCCCGTTTGCGCCGAGCCTTACTAAGAAGATCGGTGATCGGTGACTAAGTAATAATAGAAGATTAGTAGCCAAGGGCTGTAAGGCATCAATTGCAGCCCGAGATATTTAGGCGCACGAGCGCAGCGAGGGCGCCTATAGTTCGAGGGTGGAATTGATGCTTACACCCGAGCTAACTATTCTGCTTTACATCTTGATTGTGAGGTAAGTAGAAAAAAACCGACATTACAAGAATATTTTTTTTTAATTATTTTTTTCAGGAACGAAATTGAGCTTCGCCGTTCGATATTTAAAATTGATGACTGGTACTCAAAGAGAATATAATCACTACGTTTAAAATTATACTCATACGAAGACAAGGCTGAATAGCGAAGCGACCTCTTTTGTCATTGGGTTGAATGCATGATGTCTATTGCCAGTATGATGGTTAGATGTACGCGTACTTTTTGAAAGAGTGAAGTTTTTTTTTAAATTACTTACCGCCCTAGGGCTTTTCTAGCTACATTATTACCCTAGAGCGCTAATTGGTCACCTACAAGCCCCATTTGGGGGTAATAAGGACCTACTTACCGAAATGAGAGATGAAAAATTTACTTACCGTCTCCACAGGCTGACGATTTTGTCACGTATGACGGTGACGGTGACCGCAGACCCGAGGAGTCTACACAAAGGCGGTGACGTATCCGCGTACGACGTGGTGAGCGGCGACACGTAGATAGGATACCCTATCGGCTGGTCGCACGACGAGTTGATTATATTCCGGAGTGCCTGGGACAAACAAAAATTTTATCAAAATCCTACTATATTATTATAAACGCGAAAGTTTGTGAGGATGGATGTTTGTTACTCTTTCACGCTAAAACGGCTGAACGGATCTGAATGAAATTTGGCACAGATATAGATTATGGTCTGGAATAACACATAGGCTACTTTTTATCCCGAAAAAATGTACGGTTCCCGTGGGATAGCGATGTTTTTGTTTTTCAAGGTACCACGCGGGCGGAAGCTAGTACAAAATAAAAAATTTAAAAAACCCATTGACATCTAAACTACCCTAACATGTCATATTTAAAGTCATGGTTACCTTACCCATGTTCTTTCAATATCATTGAAGTAATATGGTGCCAAATTTCGAATCAATAGGATATTAGGGAAGGTAGTCAGATCCCCTCATCAACTAGAAAAAAGCTGATGATCTTCAAACGGCTGATCAGGTCATGGTTACCTTACCATATACTTTCAATATCATTGAAGTAACACGGTACCAAATTTCGAATCGATCGGACATAAGAAAGTTAGTCATCAACTAGAAAAGAGCTGATAATCTTCAAGCGGCTAAACAGATTTTCGTGAAACATGGCTAAGAACACTCGGGATAAAATTATCTATGACACTAAAAAACTTAACGAAAATCGGTTCATCCGTTTGGGAGATACGATGCCACAGATATATACACAGACACACAGATACATATTATGTCGATTTTTTAGAAGGTTACCTGTTTAGCATTCTGTATGGAGCCTCTCTCAGGGTTCCTGTTCCTCAGGTAGACCAGCTCCTGCTGCTGCCCCGCCCACAGCCCCCGCACACATTCTCTATTCAGCTTTATAACGCGGAACCCTAAATGGCGCTTGTTTAACATTATAATCTTGTAGTCGTCATTTCCTTCGTCCATTACATGCCTGTAAGCAAAAAGTTGTATTAGTTGCATTTATTGCAAACTAGCTTCCGTTCGCGGCTTTGCTTGCGAGGTACCTACATACATAAAATATAGTCTATGTTACTCAGGGATAACGTAGCATTCTAACGGTGAAAGAATTTTTGAAATCGGACCAGTAATTTTTGAGTTTATTCGTTACAAACAAATATACAAGAATACAAAACTTTCCTCTTTATAATATTAATACTTATAGAAATGTAAATAAATAATAGTTTAAAAAAACTAAAAAACACGCTTTTTATAGAAACCGCACTAAAAAATAGAAAATAAATTTTAAAAAAAGCGTGGGGTGATTTTCATTTCGATTATATCTTAAAGAGCACAAGTTTGTTCTGTGTCTGGGTGTTATTATGAATTCTATGTATGTATTTAATTGTTAAATGAATCTATCAGCTGTCTGGTTCCCAAAGTAAAAGCTTTGCTTAGTTTGGGGCTAGATGGCGTTGTATAAATAAATAAATAAATAAATAAAATAAATAATAATAAATAATGCTGGATAGTCCACACAGCATCATCTAGCCCCAAAGTAAGCTACTCAAAGCTCGTGTTATGGGTACTAGATAACTGATATATTTCATACATTATACACATAGATGGATATATTTTTATTATACATAGAAAACACCCAGACCAACGGAACAAATTTCTGCAGATCGTACACAAATTTGTTCCGAGGCGGGAATCGAGCCCGCAACCTCTAGCGTCGCAGACTCTCGCCCGCTGCGCCACCGAGGTCGTCAAACTGTATGAACTTTCCACCAGTAGGTCTACCATGAGTTTCCACAATCTACACTCGCTAGCGACTGTAGTTAAAAAAATGTATGAAAACTTGTACAGCGCCTCTAGCGGATAGTTGGGTATTAAAACGTCACGTAGTTAACTATCCCACGTCACAGCGTACTACAGCGACTGTAGTTTGCGCTTCATTAATTTGCTTAGAATTTGGTACCATGAGTAACAGTTTTGACAGATGTCATAGTAACGTTCTATTACTACTGTAGTAACGTCAGCCAATCTAAATGTGACAACTCATGGTAGACGTACAGTATTTATTTATTTCATTCTTGTAAACTTTCGCGTTTATAATATCAGTAGCAGGGCTTGGAACCGGTTAATAATTTACCAGAAAAAAACCGGTATTAACCGGTATTTCGACAATAGCGTTCGGAGCGCAACCTCTTTCAATACCTTAACTCGAACTTAGATTGACCGGTTAAAGCGCGCTTCGTTTGTCGTGGTAAGAGCGGGCGCGTCGTGGAGGTCTCTAATATGGAAAAGAACGAAATAATATCGTTCTAACTGGTTAATTGAGCGAAACCCTTTTGGATTTATCGTTCTTGACTAACCGTTTTAATAGAGGTTACGGTAGAACGTAACCGAAAGGAAAAGGTTTTAGGTATTTAGAACGATACCGGTTTGAATTTTTTTCCGGTTTCAAAGCCCTGATCAGTAGGATAATATATGTGGTGGGTGACCTCAGCGCGAGGAGCTGCGGCGCGCCGCGCAGCACGTTGTGGCGCCAGGCGGGCGCCGCCTCGTGGCAGATGACGAGGCGCGCCGCGTGCTGCAGTACTAGTATGTATGTATGTCACCTCAGCGCGAGGAGCTGCGGCGCGCCGCGCAGCACGTTGTGGCGCCAGGCGGGCGCCGCCTCGTGGCAGATGACGAGGCGCGCCGCGTGCTGCAGTACTAGTATGTATGTATGTCACCTCAGCGCGAGGAGCTGCGGCGCGCCGCGCAGCACGTTGTGGCGCCAGGCGGGCGCCGCCTCGTGGCAGATGACGAGGCGCGCCGCGTGCTGCAGTACTAGTATGTATGTATGTCACCTCAGCGCGAGGAGCTGCGGCGCGCCGCGCAGCACGTTGTGGCGCCAGGCGGGCGCCGCCTCGTGGCAGATGACGAGGCGCGCCGCGTGCTGCAGTACTAGTATGTATGTATGTATGTCACCTCAGCGCGAGGAGCTGCGGCGCGCCGCGCAGCACGTTGTGGCGCCAGGCGGGCGCCGCCTCGTGGCAGATGACGAGGCGCGCCGCGTGCTGCAGTACTAGTATGTATGTATGTCACCTCAGCGCGAGGAGCTGCGGCGCGCCGCGCAGCACGTTGTGGCGCCAGGCGGGCGCCGCCTCGTGGCAGATGACGAGGCGCGCCGCGTGCTGCAGTACTAGTATGTATGTATGTCACCTCAGCGCGAGGAGCTGCGGCGCGCCGCGCAGCACGTTGTGGCGCCAGGCGGGCGCCGCCTCGTGGTAGATGACGAGGCGCGCCGCGTGCTGCAGTACTAGTATGTATGTATGTCACCTCAGCGCGAGGAGCTGCGGCGCGCCGCGCAGCACGTTGTGGCGCCAGGCGGGCGCCGCCTCGTGGCAGATGACGAGGCGCGCCGCGTGCTGCAGTACTAGTATGTATGTATGTCACCTCAGCGCGAGGAGCTGCGGCGCGCCGCGCAGCACGTTGTGGCGCCAGGCGGGCGCCGCCTCGTGGTAGATGACGAGGCGCGCCGCGTGCTGCAGTACTAGTATGTATGTATGTCACCTCAGCGCGAGGAGCTGCGGCGCGCCGCGCAGCACGTTGTGGCGCCAGGCGGGCGCCGCCTCGTGGCAGATGACGAGGCGCGCCGCGTGCTGCAGTACTAGTATGTATGTATGTATGTCACCTCAGCGCGAGGAGCTGCGGCGCGCCGCGCAGCACGTTGTGGCGCCAGGCGGGCGCCGCCTCGTGGCAGATGACGAGGCGCGCCGCGTGCGCCGCGATGGCGGCGTGCAGCGCCGGGCTGCTGCAGTACTCCTCGGGGAACATGAAGTGGTCCTGCGCAGGTATACGGTTAGATCACTGGCTGAGCCAATAGAGCGCTGGCGGTGTAGTGTAGTGGGAGACCCCAGTGTCATGATCGTGGGTTGAAACCATAAGCTCAATCCTGTGGCTTCTTATAGGTTCACAAATAATTTACATAATAGAAATTTAGCTATACCTGATGTAGTTTAAGAGCCATCCTGACGGCGGGCGCCAGCACGGCGTGGAGCAGCGACATGTCGGTGAACACCCACTCGTCTCTCGCGCAAGTGATGCGGAAGTCCCCTTTGAACAGCGAATGGAGGCCGTATAGGAAGAACTCCACACTGAAATATAGAAAAAATAAAGTAAAACCTACTTAAATGTTTTAAATGAGAAAGTATGTATGTACGAGTATATTTATGTGGATGAGATATTTAAACTGAGCGCGAAGCACAGCGAGGCCAGCGCGGAGTCCTCGCCGGCGGCACGCGCGGGGTGCCGGACGTGCGTACCTGGAGGCGGACAGGTGCTGCGCGGCGGCGAGCGCGCGGCGCCCCACCAGGCTGAGCGCGAAGCACAGCGAGGCCAGCGCGGAGTCCTCGCCGGCGGCACGCGCGGGGTGCCGGACGTGCGTACCTGGAGGCGGACAGGTGCTGCGCGGCGGCGAGCGCGCGGCGCCCCACCAGGCTGAGCGCGAAGCACAGCGAGGCCAGCGCGGAGTCCTCGCCGGCGGCACGCGCGGGGTGCCGGACGTGCGTACCTGGAGGCGGACAGGTGCTGCGCGGCGGCGAGCGCGCGGCGCCCCACCAGGCTGAGCGCGAAGCACAGCGAGGCCAGCGCGGAGTCCTCGCCGGCGGCACGCGCGGGGTGCCGGACGTGCGTACCTGGAGGCGGACAGGTGCTGCGCGGCGGCGAGCGCGCGGCGCCCCACCAGGCTGAGCGCGAAGCACAGCGAGGCCAGCGCGGAGTCCTCGCCGGCGGCACGCGCGGGGTGCCGGACGTGCGTACCTGGAGGCGGACAGGTGCTGCGCGGCGGCGAGCGCGCGGCGCCCCACCAGGCTGAGCGCGAAGCACAGCGAGGCCAGCGCGGAGTCCTCGCCGGCGGCACGCGCGGGGTGCCGGACGTGCGTACCTGGAGGCGGACAGGTGCTGCGCGGCGGCGAGCGCGCGGCGCCCCACCAGGCTGAGCGCGAAGCACAGCGAGGCCAGCGCGGAGTCCTTGCCGGCGCGCCGGCGCCACGCCGCGCCGCGCCGCACGCTGCAGTGCACTATCCACTCCTGGTACACGGCGCAGAACCTACTCCTGCAACGGAACCGGACACACATCTATATTTGGAAAACCAACAGCTAAATAAACAAACAACGTAACTAGTATTTATTACAAAAATTTAAAAACTTGACTGAATGTGACTGAAAATTGAATTTTACATCCGCTATTGTTTATTAATTAATTACATTTGGCAGAATGTAGAATATCCAATACAAAAAGCTATTATAAATAACTGTCAACCTTATTTTTTAAATTAACACCAGTTGAATTCTTCTTCTTGATGGATTCCATTTTATTTACTGACATTGACTATAATACTAGAAGCTAATTCAAACGGTCTATTATTTTAAGCTGTTTAGGCTAACATCACTACTGTTACATAAAATGCTTAATATAAAATATATTTACTGAATAAGCATCAATTATGTCACTTACCGAGTAATACCGGAAGCTCTGAAGTCATAGTCCTCATCCAGATTCACGTTGAAGATGGGATCCAAGTCTACGAAGTTCCGTTCGTTCATTGGTTTCAATGCCTCAGCTAAAACGGGCGATGACAGCCATTCTTCTAGCTTAACCGATTGGATGGTGTAGTAGATAATACTCTGTCAACAAAAGTTAGTGGGTAATCATCTCATCTTTTTAACACACTTGATCCCGTAAGATCCCACTTGATCCCGCAAGGTCCCACTTGACCCCGCTGGATCCCGCAAGATCCCACTTGATCCCGCAAG
Source organism: Cosmorhoe ocellata (assembly GCA_963675405.1). NCBI lineage: Eukaryota > Metazoa > Arthropoda > Insecta > Lepidoptera > Geometridae > Cosmorhoe > Cosmorhoe ocellata. Next base: position 9,209,546 of record OY776258.1, on the reverse strand, counting down.
ATCCCACTTGATCCGACAAGATCCCACTTGATCCCATTAAATCCCACAGGATCCCACTGCTGTTTCGTCGGTCAGCTCATACCGCCACCCTCGCGAGGTTTTTAGCACTGGATAGTACCCCCCTTTTTATGTCACTAGATCTTTTGAACCAGTGTGTTTAAAGGATTAAAGCGCAACTTAAAGGCTCTTTTGGTGCACTTGACATGTGTGACAAACTTTTAAGTTGGTTTTATGACATGCTGGTGTCCTCAAAATGTTTTCCTTCACCGTTTGAGAATACTGGTATAGCGTGCACACATTTTTCGAAGAGCAAAATTAATTGGTGATTACTAGATTCAAACCCACGACCTAAGGAAGGAGTAGCTACCACTAGCTCGCCACGTCTGTTCGATACAATCAACACTTGTCAGATGTCAATCAAATTGATTGAATAAACACTTTTGACGACCTCAGTGGCGCAGCGGGCAAGTGTCCGCCTGCGACGCAAGAGGTTGCGGGTTAGATTCCCGCCTCGGAACAAATTTGTGTACGATCTGCAGAAATTTGTTCCGTTGGTCTGGGTGTGTATGTATAATATTAAATATCTATCTATGTACCTACATCATGTATTAAATATATCAGTTATCTAGTACCCATAACACAAGCTTTGAGTAGCTTACTTTGGGGCTAGATGATGCTGTGTGGATTGTCCAGCATTATTTATTTATTTATTTTATTTTATTTTTTATATAATACCAAATCACTTGATTACAATAAAAACGTATTGACATTGACCCAGCCCAGGGGGGGTCATGACCCCCATGACCCCTCTGGATCCGGCAAGATAAGATGTGAGTATCCTTACCTTCACGTAATACGTCAGCAGCACCTTCCTAAAGTCGAAGGCCTGCAGCATGGAGAGCGCGCTGTTGTCCGTGACGGAGTACCCCTCGAGCACGTAGCGCGTGGACGTGAGCTGCCACGCCAGCCAGCGGAGCGCCCAGGCGGCGCCGGGCGCCAGCACGCGGCCCGACCACCAGCCGCACCACCACCCGCCCGCGCACACCCCCTCTGGACACAACAGAACAGTTCTACTTCATCGACTCATCGATATTAGTAGCCATTTTCACAATCTACACTACACTCGCTAGCGACTCATCATCTTCCTGCCCTTTTCCCACGCTATGTGGGGTCGGCACAACATGTGATCTTCTTCCATCTCTATCTATCATTCGTCATCTCAGTACTCACTCCTTTCCTACCCATGTCATCTTTCGCAAAATCTTTCTAAAAATGTATTGAAGTAGTGTTATCAATTTTGAAATTTGACGATTCTGAAACTTGTTGGTTTATGTTATATTTTGAAACTTACGCGATCTGAACACATTATTATTAGTATTAAACGGGTATTTATCGCGTTTTATTTACTTATTTTTTTTGACGTTTCGACAGGTTTACAAACCGTCGCGTCGTGGTCAAGTGATGACTTATCATGATGGGATGTCATCCCGTGACCACGACAGTGTGTAAACCTGTTGAAACGTGGGTTTGTAAGAGTTTGTGTTAAGGCCCCAGGCTTTAAAGTCAGAGAAAGAGAGAGTAATATTACCGCTGCTCTCTTCAGGTCCTTCGGAGATGGCCTCCACTTCGCGCTGCTGGCAGTAAGTCCCTCGGAACTCCAACCCTCGCAGCTGGAACGAGACGAGGCCATTGCCCATCTCCACTATATGAACGAGGCAATTGAGGTAGTCCGATGCCAAAACTGCAAAAATAACATGCTGATGAGTTTAGACAATTAAACAAACATGATCACGACTGTAATCCCCAGGCTCGGTAGTTATCTCCTCAGATCTTTAGTTACTGAGATCTTTTTTAGAATATCTAAAGGGGGTATTCAGGGGCAAGTCCAAACATGACATTTGATACATGCCCACATTTTGCACAGTAGTTAGTATTCCGTACGTTACAGGTTGCAAGCCCATCGCCGCTTATAAGAATGACCTATGAGGCTATGACACATACCTTCGAATTTTTGGTTCTAGGGTATGCCGGTTTCCTCACGATGTTTTCCTTCACCGTTTAAGAGCACTGGCATTGCGCACATAAATTTTTCGAATGGAAAAACTCATTGTTGCATTTATTTATTTGTATAGATAAATATTTACCGAAGCAATCCCCTTGCTGCACGGATCCCCATCTACCCATCATGAGATCCCCACAAAGGTAGTGTTGCAACGAACGCGTCAAGTGCTCGTAAAATATAGAGTTGAGATTGTTGTCGTCTGAAAATAATAGAGCCTTATTAATCACAGAATAAGGTCCAAAATAAGTAAATTCTAAACTTTGGACGACTGAGAAGGGGAAGGGAAACTTTTGCCTAACAGTGGGATCCTGTGGGATCTTATAGGATCTAGTGGGTCTTATGGGATCAAGTGGGATCAAGTGGAATCTTATGGGATCAAGTGGGATCTTTAGATAGGGAAAAACTAGCGCCTGAATTACGTTTACCTGCACCCAGATTCCTCTCTAACTGCGAAGATAGTCGTGTGTTGCTCTGATCAACTCTTTTCGTATTGTAATCGCGCTCCCAAAATTTGACAGGACGGACGTATGACGTCATGAATATCGCACTTCCTGAAATTAAATAAACAATAATATAGACAATTAGATGAGCATTACGGTTATGCAACTATAAACTTTATCTTTCTGGATTCTTTTGGTAGTTTTTTTTTCTAGAATAAGGCTACTTCCTGTGTTAATCCAGGATTTATCTCCATATTAAATTCCATCAAAATCCGTTCAGTTGTTACAAAGTTAAAAAGTTACAAATCATCATCATCATCATCATCTTCCTGCCCTTTTCCCACGTTATGTGGGGTCGGCACAACAAAATCTTCTTCCATTTCCCTCTATCATTCGTCATCTCAGTACTCACTCCTTTCTTACCCATGTCATCTTTCACACAGTCCATCCATCTTTTCTTTGGCCTACTTCTACCCTTGTATCCATCCACATTCATATTTAACACTCTATTCCTCACATGACATTCATCTCTTCTCATAACAATATATACTTACATAAATTTTCGCTTTTATATTATTAGCAGGACTTCTTGTAATTGCAAAATAATGTTTGACTCTGACTACCCCAATTTAGATACATCCTTAAAGATCTAAACTAGTTATCTGACATGTCTACCGTACCTGAAGATTACCATAGCAATGATGTTTTTACTTATAATGGAAAAAAAATGCTACATTTAATCAGGTTTGTTTAATATTGGGTTTAATAAACAGATGGCGCTTTATGTTTCAGAGTATTGGGCTAATACACAGATGGCAGCACTTACCTAAAGCAGGTGTGAGCGGGGACGACACCAATGCAGACAAGGCCGCTTGAAGAAAAAGCATAGCTGAATGCGGCACTGAGAAAGGCTGCGCAAACGCATGGAACGCACTACCCCACGTGATCTGCCACGGCGCTATGTACGTCACCACGAATTGTATCTAAATCCAAAAAAACATCAACTCAGTCCATAAAATCACTAACCAACAACTGTACAATCTATACTATCTATACTAATATTATAAAGCGGAAAGATTTGATTGTTTGTTTGTATAATAGGCTCCGAAACTACTGAACCGATTTGAAAAATTCTTTCACCAATGTGTAGAATGAACTTTCAGGATGAACATAGGCTATATTTTAAGTAGGTACTTCGCGGGCGACGCCGCGTGCAGAAGCTAGTAATATTATAAAGTGGAAAGTTTTGTATTTTTGTTTGTAATGAATGAACTCAAAAACTACTGGTCCGATTTCAAAAATTCTTTCACCGTTAGAATGCTACGTTATCCCTGAGTAGCATAGGCTATATTTTATGTAGGTACCTCGCGAGCAAAGCAGCGAACGGAAGCTAGTCTATAATAAAATCACTAGCTAACAACTGTACAATCTATAATTGTCTTACAGCCGCCCAGTGGCGGATTTACCAGCAGGCTGAGTAGGCTTGAGCCTAGGGCGGCAGATTTTTGGGGCGGCAAATTTGGGACCGATTTTTTTTTTTTTTTGCTACCAGAAATCAAAAAGATTTCTGGATGACGGTTTTCTGTATTCTGTTTTCTGATGTTTTACAGATAGAAGTCTGCAACAAATTTTTCCGACGACTTTCTCTTTTCACTTATCATTTGTCATTGTACGATCCGTAAATCCGTTTAGCAATCTTACATATTCTAGAGTAAAACAGCTAGTTCGCCGCCCCCAACCAATAATCGGTCTTTGCGCCCTCTCCCCGCACTTTGAATGAGTGTAAAGAGCGAAATTATAGAAAATGTATTTTTCTTTTCCTACCGTCAACCCATACAGCCAGTCCTACTATTGGTTTGTATATAATTTGGTGATTTTAATTTGAATGTAGTAAATAATTTAGTGAATAATTTTACCGATTTTAATCTTATGTATCGACTATTATAGCATGCATTACCCCGCCTTCCAAACATGATTGAGCTTTAATTAGCTCAAAAATATAACTAAAAATTATTTTACGTGCAATTCCAACGAAATTGTTGAATTGTAAAAATAATATAGGACATGACAATTTTAAAATTGTGGAGGCAAGGGCGGCAAAAGCTTTACAGCCTATACCTTGAAAATTTGTAAATCCGCCACTGCAGCCGCCATCTTTTTTAAATTTTTCAAACGTTTGTTCTGTGTCTGGGTGTTATTATGTATTCTATGTATGTATTTACAAAAAGTATATAGTTAATCTATCATCTATCTGATTCCCATAATACAAGCTTTGCTTAGTTACGGGTTGATAGCGTTGTGTGAACTGTCCATCAATATTTATTATTATCTTATACCTTTAAACGAGCAATTCTTGTATATATGTATATATACATATATATAATCGGAATCTCGGAAACGGCTCTAACGATTTTCATGAAATTTCGTATGTAGGGGGTTTCGGGGGCGATAAATCGATCTAGCTAGGTTCATTTTCCAAAAAACCCGATTTACCAGAAAAAAACCCGAGCAAAGTTCGGTCATCCAGGTACTTATTCACGACCTCAGTGGCGCAGCGGGCAAGAGTCCGCCTGCGACGCAAGAGGTTGCGGGTTCGATTCCCGCCTTGGAACAAATTTGTGTACGATCTGCAGAAATTTGTTCCGTTGGTCTGGGTGTGTATGTATAATAAAAAATATCTATCTATATCTACCTATATCATGTATTAAATATATCAGTTATCTAGTACCCATAACACAAGCTTTGAGTAGCTTACTTTGGGGCTAGATGATGCTGTGTGGATTGTCCAGCATTATTTATTTATTATATTTATATATTTATTTATTATTTTACACTAGCTTCCGCCCACGGCTTCGCCCGCGTGGTACCTTGAAAAACAAAAACAACGCTATCCCGCGGGAAGCGTAAATTTTTTCGGGATAAAATGTAGCCTATGTGTTATTCCAGACCATAATCTATATCTGTGCCAAATTTCATTCAGATCCGTTCAGCCGTTTTAGCGTGAAAGAGTAACAAACATCCATCCATACATTCTTACAAACTTTCGCGTTTATAATATTAGTAGGATAGGTTATGTCACTCTTGTGATCCAAACAAATCCGACACATCATTTGTCAAAATGAGTCCAGCCATTTAGGCCACAGAGAGCTTTACTCACCTTTAAAAGGAACTCGTAGACTTTACTAAATATAATAGCAGTGACGAAGTAGTCGACCAGAAACGTTTCCGATATCTTCCGAGTGCCGAGGTCCTGTTGAAAGAGCAGGACGGCAAACACCACGATCAGGTACTGAGAGTCCGGCTCAGAGTAGGCGTGTCTTAGACCTGTAGAAAACATATCAATTTTACTGTAAACTCCTTATTTGTTAATCTGTCAGTCATTACGTCTACCATGAGTTGCCACATTTAGATTGGCTGACGTTACTACAGTAGTAATAGTACGTTACTATGACATCTGTCACAATTGATACTCATGGTACCAAATTCTAAGCAAATTAATGAGCGCTAACTAGTCGCTGTAGTACGCTGTGACGTAGGATAGTTAGCTACGTGAGGTTTTAGTACCCAACTATCCGCTAGAGGCGCTGTACCAAGTTTTCATACATTTTTTTAACTACAGTCGCTAGCGAGTGTAGATTGTGAAAACTCATGGTAGACCCTCACTTAGTCAGATAGTAAGAGCGGTTTCACACTACGTAAGATCCGAATCCGATCCGAACCCGTGAAAATATGGATCTAGGAAAACTCGGACCGAATTCGGATTTTTCTTACGCACTAGTCCGAACTCGTCATTTTAGGTGACGGAAATGACGAATGACGGAAAGCAATCGGATGACGGAAATCGGATCTAGTGCGAAAATTACTATAGAAATAGTTCTACACTAACCTTCACGGATTCGGATCGGACGTAGGTCAGTAGTGGAGAATTTTGTATTTAAATAATAAGCTGATGGGAAATATTATAATAGTCTAGCAATAAACAACCCTGTAAATAGTTAGTTAGGACTCACATTTCAATGCGCATACGCATATGATAAGCGCACCGACAGCGTCGCCGTACTTCGCTGCTATAGAGGGCGCATCTTGCGTGATGGCCGCTATTACTACAGCTGGGTATAGCACGTTGCGTTCCAGAAAACACAGGTATACAAAGATCTGGAAATTGATAGTGATATGTGAGCGAAGCGAGCTTTGACGTTTTGTGACAGACTTTAACAGCTAACATGTAAGCTATGTACATAAGTGAGCTAAGCCAACTTTTTAATTTGTTTGTTACTTTGTATGAGTAGGTAAAGGTTCAGGATCAAAAATATTATAGTGAGCGAAGCGATATATAAGTAGGTAGATAAAATCGCATAGAATTATTTGAAACTAGCTTCTGCACGCGGCGTCGCCCGCGAAGCACCTACATAAAATATAGCCTATGTTCATCCTGAAAGTTCATTCTACACATTGGTGAAAGAATTTTTCAAATCGGTTCAGTTTCGGAGCCTATTCAATTCAAACAAACAAACAAACAAACAAACAAACAAACAAACAATCAAATCTTTCCTCTTTATAATATTAGTATAGATAATAGCTTGAAAGAGAATAATAAAAAAATAAAAAAAAATATGATCACGACTGTAATCCCCGGGCTCGGTAGATACCTTCTCAGGTCTTCAGTTACTTAGATCTTTGAGGATATCTAAAGAGGGTAGTCAGAGGCACGTCCAAACATGAGAATAATAAACACGAAGTAAATAGATTGGCGCACTTTTAGAAAGGTCTATATCCAGCAGTGGACAGTTAAAGGCTGATTACTCGTATGATGATGATCTGGTTCACGAAAATACCTTTTCAACGAGCATGGTCTTCTGCGGTTCAGTGACCTCAAACATGGCGTGCTCGTGCGCCCTCAATACTGGGCCCGCGAGGCATAGCCAAGGCTGTTGCTTTCGCAACTGAGGCGCTAGGTAGTGGAGCGCCCAGCCAAGGATACCAGCTATTATCCACAGCACCTATCACAAAAATGCTTCAGTAAATTTTGTTATTTTAAAACTGTATATAGCGCCATCTATTGTCAACTAAGCACAGCTTGTAGTAAGGAGGCTAACGGCCGGTTTCTATATCTTATCTATCTGCGGTTTTTGGATTTTGGATAGCTATTTGACATTAATCCTATAGAAGTAATGTAAAATTCCTATCCAAAATCCAAAAACTACAGATAGATAGAATATAGAAACCGACCGTTAGTCTCTGATATTTAAACTCATAGAGCGGTTTCGCACTACGTCCGATCCGAATCCGATCCGAACCCGTTAAATTTGGTCCAGAGTAGTTATAAATCTATTTCTATGGTAAGTTACGCATTAGATCCCATTTCCGTCATCCGATTTCTTTCCGTCTTTCGTCATTTCCGTCACGTAAAATGACGTATGCCAAAAGGTGGCTCCTGAATCGCTTGGATTCGTATCAGACATCGGACTAGTGCGTAAGCAATATCCAAATTCAGTACGAGTTTTCTAGATCCATATTTTCACGGGTTCGGATCGGATTCGGATCGGACGTAGAGCGAAACCGCTCATAAGTACTGATTAACTGACTGACTGACATATCAATGCAGAGCTTAACCCATAAGTCTAATTTTATAAATATACTTAAGTCGAAATTAGACACAACGCCATTTAGCCTTAAACTAAGCAACTTATTGACTTACCGTATTCAATTGCGGTCGTAGCGTCGTGAAGACAGTCGTGCAATGCAACCCAAACACCAGTAGAGCTAGAAACGTGCAAACAATGACGTCATTCTTGAGGCGAGCGTTCACTGTCGCCTGCAACTTCTTAGGTAGCGGATCTTCCATTTCCTCTTCAGTAGTTTCAGACGCTTCTTTGTCTTTGGATTCTTTCGCCTTATCTTCGGCTTCAGTAGCTTGTTCTGTTTTTAAAGATGTGGTGGAGTTCATTGTGTCACCACCTCTAGGATCCATCTTCAAGGAGCTAACGCTCGATGTCTGGGACCGTTTCTGAGTCTTTGCGATATTCGTTTCGGAGCTAAAGTTGATTTTCGACGCGGAGCTGCCTATTGAGTTCTGTTTAGATATGTTGCTTTCCGAATGCTGTTTTTTGTCATCGGTCAAGGTGTTAGGATCTGCCTTCTCTTCTGGGTTACATTCAGGTATGTGCATCGCGTATAATTCGGGAGGTAATAGATGTTTTTTTATAAGGTTCCATATTAAAGTGTAATCGCTGGTAGATCTACTCAAATGGTACGCGATAGGAACAAGAAGGGCGCAGAATATGGAGAACAGAATATTGTGTTTCTGATGCTGTGACTTCTTCCCCTCAACTATACCGCTGTAAGCAAAGCCGTATAACACCCCTATAGCGGCTAATGACCGAACTATGCAGTACACAGCCGCACTTAAACTGCTAGTTGCATTTCCACCGAAAACATGCATATCAATCTGCTCCAGAAAGTACATGAGAAACGTGTTCACTTGAGGGAACAGACCAAGACTAAACGCCATAGGAAAAAACAGCAAGAACTTTGTCAGAATCTCTTGAATTATGTATAAAAAATCACGCTCGTTCATAGCGAATCCATAAATCGTAAGCGGTTGTTCGTAGCTCCTTTTGTTTCTAGAATGAGAATCTTCAGTTGGGGCTGTTTGCTCTAAATAATAGTTGACACCACACAGTAAAGCTGTGCATATACAAAAGTATACAGGTCGTGAAAACACGACCATTTTGTTAAACCCGTGCACCGGCGACGCTGAATCCGGCTGCACGCTTTTAATCAATGAATACTGACTACCAGCCATGATGAAACAGAACCAAAAAGCGTAGACGTCTTTGTAGAAACCAAGGTTTAAAACCGTGGATCCTAAACTAGCTACCATTATGGCCAGGAAGATGGTGATAAATGTGTCTCTGTAGGTCAGATTTCTGTCGAATAACGCCATAAGTTGTAGTCGATCCATCTCTATTTTTACGTTGAATAATTTGCAGTTCACTATGTAGTAGCTTTTTGGTTTTGGCTGATTCGCTTTCTCGATTTCATCCATAAGCTTAGAGAACTTGTTTCGGATATTATTTTCTACACTTTCCTCCCCAATCGAAGGCATTAGACTAGGGACGTTAACCGATGTGTTTTCAGCTTGTATCGCCTGTTGTTGAGCTCTTTGCTGTGACATCAAAAAGTTGATATGCATACTTGGTAACCCCATTCTAGACTGTCTTTCAGCTTCGATTTGCTCCAGTAAACTATCAGTCACATAAGCAACGGGTGATCTAGGCTGATCTGCGTAAATGCCATTTCCAGTTCCGCCATCGAAGACGTAGAACCTTTTGTTTGAATTGTTGTTAGTTGTGATAGGGATAATGGAAGCGACGTTATTGTTGCTTGCTATGAGAGGGTTGTTACTGCCTTGGTTTGAGGAGCTTTGGTCTACACTGTCAGCGCGTTTTTGCTTAACTATACTCTCACTGTTCCCTGCCTCGGATTCTAAAGAACCGCAGCTGCCTTCGCCGGCTGTTTCTTGGGAGTTGTCTGGGTTACTGTTGTCGATAGATTTGACTCTATTTATCCGCATTCCGTCTTCTTTTTCTGGAAGTGGCATCGGCTGAGCTTGCGGCCGACCTGCGATGTTTTTATCGAAAGTATACGACATCCAATTGCCGTACTCATCCATGAAGCAATGAATGGCACCATCTGTGGTGTCTTCGTGAGATGTCGCGAAATGTGCGCGGGCAGAGTTGTTTTGAACGTTCTCATTTGACAATTTTTCTTTTTTTTCTACATTTTGCGATTGTGGGTTGTTACGCTGTCTGGTTGAGCGCTTGATTTTTCGAACTCGATTCCTGTGGTTTCTATCCATTAGGGGTCGTAGTCTCGGTGCCTCTTCTGCCGCTTGCGCTACCGGTTCTGGATCTCCATCCTCGTTTGGGACCGCGGCCGCATTGGCACAGCACGGCCCGAACTCTACTCTCGAGTTCAGAAACGCTGCTAGTAAAGGCATGGAAGTTGGGAGCAATGTGTTGGCGGAATTCTGAGCCACTTCTTCGATTGACCTTTTTCTGGTCTTGTGTATGTTTTCCCTCTCGCCACGTAGACTCTGTCTTTGGCTCCGGGTTCGTTCCTCGTTCCGGTTCGCTTGCGGCATCACAACAGTGTTTGCGTTCGTCGCGGCAAATAAACATTCCAAGCCTTGTACCAAAGCAGCCTGAGCCTCCACCGCATCCATGAGGATTCTCTCCTTCGTTCCTCGTTTCTCCTCGTGATCCTCGTGTTTCGATCTTCGCTCCTCGTTTTGATTCTCATCTTTCTCTTTTTTAGAATCTCTCTTCTTGTTCTCCTTCTGCGATGAGGCTCGCGAACGCGCTAAGTTTTTTATTTGCTTTGGTATGGCTCCTAAGTTTTTTGGAATGTTAGAAGATGATTCGCCCAGAGAGTTGGCCAGTTTTTGACAGGCATCTTCTGGCAAGGCACACGCCTCTTCTTCTATTCCGCTAGAGGACTCTTGAGGCTCTTCGAAGAGCCACTCTAAGCTATACGTGCTCTTTTCGTCCGTACTTTTACTATCCTCTGGTTGCGTTTCTTCTGTTTCTTCTACTACTTTCTCGATATACTTGTTTTCTACTTCGAGTGGTTTTTCTACATTAGTATCGCTACTACTGCTAGTGTTCGATATATCGTGGTCCCAGAGTTTTTTCTCTACGACTTTTTCGTCTGTTTTCTTATCGATATCTGGGTTTTCATTGGATTCTAAGCTAGATTTCTCTATTAGTAGATCTTTTGAGCTCGCACTCGCTTTATCAAAGTAATCTACTGCTAAAGTGCTGTTCGCATTACTCTTGCAACCACACGGTGCTGGCCGCCCGCGTTTCGCGTCACATTGGTGGGCTTTCACTTTTTTCAGTCTCACTTTGGTCTTTTCGTGGGGATTGTGGTTCGGATTGAACCTAGGGTTGGGACGACGCTCATATTGTTGTACTTTGAACTCGCGAGTATTCAGTCCACGGATTACGCGCACTTCCGTAGGTCTATCTAGCAGCGGCGATCGAGAACCGTTATTCTCGTAATCACTGTCGCTAGACCGCAACGCAGGCGACTGCTCCGCGTCCCAATCAAACCCTCGGAACTGCTTCTCATCTTCATAATCGCTGTAGCTTTCACCGCTCGAGTCTAGATCTGTCTCCTTTTGTGACGTTTGCATCTCATCCGATATCTCAGCGATCGGGTAAACTATCTCAGAGCCGTACGTAAGGTACGGATAGCTACAGCCTTCTCCCGATTCGTTCCTAGGATAGAGATTCAAGTGAGGACCTCGTGTTAGGCTTTTGCTGGGTGGGGGGATCACGGCACTTTTCGGGTTCTTCAGCATTTGGCCGCCGATGGTTTCAGCACTGTTGGGATGGGGGCATAAATTCGATACACTGGGAGGTGGGCAGCCGATTTCCAACGCTGCACTTTTGATACGTCTCACGCCTGGACTTTTCCCCTTGGTTTTCTCAGCTTCTCCAGACGGCGCTTCGGCCTTGACCATCATATATTCCCCTAACTCTACACTAGCAAAGAACCCTGTATCCGCATTATTGGAATGCCTTCTCATGTGCGACACGAGTTGCGCTGTTGAGTTCAGCAACGGTAACTGTATCGTGGACATAGTCGAGTTGGAGTTTCTCCTGATATTAGAGGGTTGGGCCGTCGCTAGCGCGGTCGCAGACTTTGTACAGCTTTCATCAGGGTAGTTATTATACCTACGCCTATGCGCTAGTCTTTTCTTCGGCGATGGCGGTCCAACGCTCGGTTCAGAATTATCTTTGGAATCTGAACTGAGTTGGCGTGCGAACTTAGACTGATACGGTTCTCCCGCCGCTTCGTTCGCATCTAGGTATAACCACTCTTTGAAGAAATCTCTGTTACTGGAACCGCGTCTGTGTGGACACTCGTGGTATCGCCTGCTGACTTTTGCAAACGGTCCTTCGTCTACTAACATGTGTACTGGAAGATTGTTATCTACTCTCGGGCAACGCGTCGCTTCGACTATAAGCTCGTCTATTCTCGTCCCATGCGTCCGCCGTTTGGAGGTCCGTTCACGTCTATGGCTTGACTTGGACCTGCTCCTGGCTGGACGGTATTTCGCAGGGTCTGGGGGCTCTGCGCTTTCCACTGTGCATAAGTCGTATTTGGATGTGGCTTCGTCTGGTTTTTTGGCGGACATAGCACTGTCTTCTATGCTGGATTCTGAGCTGTTTTTGCGGTGGACATCCACTTTAAGATCTGTAATGATAGTTTTATTATTTGTAATGGTAGTTTTATTAGATACTAGCTTCCGCCCGCGGCTTCGGCCGCGTGGTACCTTGAAAAAAAATTAAACTATCCCACGGAAACCGTATATTTTTCCGGGATGAAAAGTAACCTATGTGTTATTCCAGACTATAATCTATAGGTATCTGTGCCAAATTTCATCCAGATCCGTTCAGCTGTTTTAGCGTGAAAGAGTAACAAACATACATCCAGACATCCATGCATTCTTACAAACTTTCGCGTTTATAATATTAGTAGGATCTAGTAACATTATGTCATGTGAATTACCAATAGTGCTCGTGTTGGGTTTATGGTATTCCAGTGATGTGATGGACTCGTTGTCAGAGCCGGCTGTGGCCTGTCCTCCCAAACGAAGCATCTGCATCTCTACTCCTTCTTCTTGCCTATGGAAAAACAAAGCAAATATCATAATAAAAAGCCAGTAGCACTCTCAACGAATGAGAATACATAGAGTTGCGTTCGAATTAGTCATATAATATTTGTTTGACATGCTAATTATCTTGAGTTCTCCACTAGGAATGCTGGTTTCCAGCTGCCCGAGCATCAGTACTGAAGACAAATTTTACTCTACAGAAGAGAGGCAATATAACATTTATGATCATTTATTGACCAAATCAAAAACGTCTTTGTGACTCATGTTAGGGCTGGGCTGCATTGGGGGCATTGACATACAAACATCGCCATGGAGTAAAAAACTTAAAATATTGGGAGTGTTCAAGAGATTTATAGATTAAAGTCATTCTTATACATTTTTCTCTTTTTAATTAGTGACAACGCTTATAGAATGTCACTTTGTCTAATAAACTGTCTGAATACATTTTCCAGTTTCAATAACAACAAACAACATGTTTAACGGTCAAGCAATTGAAGAGCTTGATATTAAAAATGACGCTTTGACCTGTCGGCCTGACCATGACATGATTTATACAAACAGATAAATAACCTAGTTGATAAAAATATATCATTACAATGTTTTCAAATAACACTATTATCTCAATAATTTAGTTATCAGCACTTGTGAATGCAAATTAAACCAAATACTTTGTTACTTAATGTTGCCAAATAAATTATCTTTAAAATAAACAAGTTTCCACCCGTGAGTTACCTACATAAAATAGCCTATGTTCATCTTAAAAATTAGTTCTAATGTTGGTGAAAGAATTTTTGATATTGAATAGTTTGTTTACAAGAATACCTCCTCCATACCTAAAAAAAACCTTTACCTCTTTATAATATAAGTGTAGATATTAATGACTGGCCTCACAGCTCAGTTGGTAATAGCTCTGCCTTCTGCGCTGTAGGTAGTGGGTTTGATCCCCACCCAGGACACACATTTGTGTGATGAATGCAGATGTTAGTTCTGTGTCTGGGTGTTAATGTTTATTCTATGTATGTATTTACAAAAACAAGTATAATTAGTCTATCAGTTAATCTGGTTCCCATAGTACAAGCTTTGCTTAGTTTGGGGCTAGATAGTGTTGTGTTAAATGTCCAACAATATTTATTACTAGCTTCTGCACGCGGCGTCGCCCGCGAAGTACCTACATAAAATATAGCCTATGTTCATCCTGAAAGTTCATTCTACACATTGGTGAAAGAATTTTTCAAATCGGTTCAGTAGTTTCGGAGCCTATTCATTTCAAACAAACAAACAAACAAACAAACAAACAATCAAAGTTTTCCTCTTTATAATATTAAGTATATATTTACTAGCTGACCCGCACGCGACTTCATCTGCGCGTTTTAAGTAAGTAATATATGTTTTCTTACCTTTTAAACCTTCCCTAGACCTCCACGAACATTTCAAGACCAAGTTAAGATAAATCCTTTTAGCCGTTCTCGAGTTTTAGCGAGACTAACGAACAGCAATTCATTTTTATATATATAGATTTGTTTATTATAATGGTGGACATTTCACACAACACTATCTACTCCAAACTGCGGAAAGTTTGTCCAATATAAAGGTACTCACTGCGTAGTCTCGTTTCCAGTGGCAGGGTCTGTAGTTGGTTGAACCACTATGCACTCTTTAGTGTCATACATGTGATGTAGACCATGGTTGATTACCTTGAGGCCAGTGAATACTATCGCTACTAGTATGCAGTAGATTATCCAACCGAGACTTGCTGGTGGGAAGTACTGAAAGGCAAAGATGAAAATTCTGTAATGTTTCAACTCTGTGGAAATGGACATTAGTCAGATTACTAGTTTGAAACTTTTGAAGTGAAGTATCAAAGGACTAAAACTCAATCAAAATTTAATGTTGATGTGTAAGGGTTATGGTACTTTATTATTTGTTATATGAGAATACAGAAGTAACACTATTTTTTTTAATAAGTTTCTTTTTGACAAACAATCACCAAGATGAGCCTATTTCTCATGATAGTGAATGAGGCTAAAAAATTACAACCTCCTTCAAAAGGGCATTGACACAATGACTCAAATCATGTTTTATCAAACAATGTTCATAAACATCTTGACCTGATTACATTTTCTGTAACTATAACTTTGTTTTAAGCTGCTACAGAGCTATGAGTAGTGGAGGGTACTCACCAGGTACACAGAGAAAGGTAAACATAGCAGGAACAGCCACACATACAGGTGTATTGTGTTGCAAAACAAATTCTGATGAGGATCATAGAACCAACCACCAGTCAGTGAAGCCCAAACCCCTTGGCGCAGTATCTCTAGTGTCTGAGAACCCATCTTACACGTTATGTCCACATTTCAGAACGCAGCACACCCACCCACACTGCACAGGTTAACGATCATAAAATCACTTTTTCACAATTGCAAATTATTACTGCCATTTTGTGGCTGTGTACGAGCGATTCTAGACTCTATGTACATAGTTTGTTTTGCTGATCTATAGCTACCACAACAAGAAACACCAAATAATACGATGGCTAACGATTCTCCTCATTAAATCCAGAAACGCAGAAACTATTTACAGAATATACAAGTAACAATAGATTTCATATTGCTAGAATACAGCGGAAACATAATCATCGTATCAACGTTTTTGTCGAATGTTTTGTTGACACTGACAGTCGTGACGGATGAGATGGTTTGCTTGACCGTGGTTGACACAAAAAATATTTCCAAGCGTCATTTTGACAGATAGTGATGTGATCTACCGATTCAGTTTTCCGGTAAAGTTCCCTTGTTGCAGATTACCTACTGATGTGACAGTATGCTTACCTAATTCATTTATATTATATAGGGTCTGTTCTGTTTACAACAGTACCGGCCCGCTTAGTCTAACAAGCTCTTGCTTGCGACTGTCGTTTATTTTATAATGCGACTGTTTTAATATTATTGACTAAATACTTAACTTTATAACCTACACAAAATGTCTGACATTGAAAAAATATTGAAACAAGCAGCAATGCATATCGGTGCCGGTGGCAGTGCAGGATTTGTCGAAGTTTGCATTATGCACCCACTGGATCTTGTTAAGACTAGATTACAAATTCAATCTAAAATAAGTGTCACTAAAAGTTCTGATCCACATTATTACAATGGAATATTAGATTGTATGAAAAAAATGTACAAACATGAAGGAATGACATCTTTTTGGAAAGGGATAGTACCTCCTATACTCGCTGAGACACCAAAACGAGCTGTGAAATTTGCTACATTTGAGCAATACAAAAAAATATTTATGTTTGGAGCTAGTTCACCAACACCTTTGGTAAGTGAAAACCTAATGTTACCTATTTCATGACATCATTAAAGAAATATTACATAGGTACGTAGGTATTCTATGTAGTACCTACCTACTATTCTTGCATAGTACCTATCTACTAATTAACAATGCTCGTATCATATCAGCCCCCAATTAGAGTCCGATAAGATACTGACGACGGCTTGCTAGGTACATGTTTACCTACTTTGCGAGTAAACAATCATGCTAATGTCATTTTAGGTATTAAGACCGCAAAGTTTTTCTTGAATGACCTGTTTATGAAATGATTGCCATGGAAGGAATGTCTATGTCGTTGTAAGTTTCTTACTTTTTAACCTTATTGACACTTTTATTACTTTTCATAAGTTTCAAAAAACCTTATTGACATTAATTTACTTATTCATTTTCTTACAGACATTTTCACTAGCTGGTCTAGGTGCTGGAATTACAGAAGCGATTCTGGTTAACCCTTTTGAAGTCGTTAAAGTGACTCTTCAATCTAATAAGTCACTAACAGCCCAGCTGCCAAGCACATGGTCTGTCACACGACAAATAGTACGAGAGCATGGCCTTGGCTCAAAAGGATTGAACAAGGGCTTGACGGCAACAATCGCGAGAAATGGCATTTTTAATATGGTTTACTTTGGATTTTACCACAGTGTCAAGGGCTACATTCCTGAATATGAGGTAGGTTATTTAAAAACAATTTTAACCCAATAGGTAATTATATAAATAATGCCATCGCTTCCTTGAAACAACAGTTGTATATAACACAACTTGTGTTATATACTACATACTTACCTCTACTTTATTTGGAAAGCGCTTAGAACGATCTTGCATAACAATAAAACTATGCACTCATTAGTTATCTACGATAATTTGAATTCGTAACCATTATTAGATAGATAGATGCCTAATAAATTCTGATGTTACGATTTTTTGCTGTACCTAGGTACCTATGATATACCTGCGATATTTTTAACGCAATCGTAAGGGTTAATGGATTTATGAAATTTTAAACGTATTTTCATTTATTAAAGACATCTCATGTTTAAAAATGATTCTTTGTTATAGGATCCACTTTTGGAATTCGGACGCAAAGTTGCTATTGGATTTACATCAGGAGTTTTAGGCTCTTGTGTAAACATACCATTTGATGTTGCCAAAAGTCGTATTCAAGGACCTCAACCAATTCCTGGTTTAGTAAAGTATAGTTCTACCACCGGAGCTTTAGTTCTGGTGTACAGAGAAGAAGGGTAAGATTTGATTTATCACCTAGTATCTACCAATAGTAAAAATTAACTAACACTACCTAAAATGGCGCAATATAGTGACATGATATAGGTAACATATGCAACGCTTTAAGTTGATGAAAACCCGAGACTTGCGTCAATTTGTAATTTTAAGGAAGTATTTTAACAATTTTAGCAAGCAATGACGTCAATCATTGTACCTAACTCATTGAAAATTGGCATAATGTTTTCTTACGAAAATACAAAGTTTCTGTGTATCGGTGTCATTGGTTCGGCCTGGGCACTTTGCCAAACGAATTCAGTAGGTAGGTAATACTCTAACTAAAGACACTACGCTTTACAGTTAGGTTTATTTGTTTCAAAGTGCATATAATAATGTTTCTTTGTGTTTTGCGGAATACGGTCCAACTGTTTGCTGTAGATATTTTAATTACAATCGTTATTTTGGTGATAAGAGAGTATAATGCTTTTTCATTGAATCTTCACCATTAATAACCAAATAGTACGTATAATTACTAGGTTTCATTCGTAGGTGCTAGAATGAATCGAAATATCATCAACATAAATTATATGTAGGTAGGTAGGTACATTGCAGTAGGTAGATTTATTTATTTATTTATTTATTTTCCATATTTACATTGTCATTACAGTATGGCACCAAAGCGACAAAGAAATATAAAAAGAAATACAGAATACACATAATACATATTAAAAAGTTTAGACCTACTAGCTATAACAGCTTAAAATAAATAACTTTAATTATTCCTATAAGTCTTATCTAGAAAATTTAAAACCGCATCCCTGAATTTAGGCAAGGACATATAAAATATATCAACATCCTCATCTGCACATAAACTGTTAATAGTGCGAAGGGCCCTTGTGAACGGGGACTTGCTCAGGAGGTTAGTTCGTGCCCTCGGGATCGCAAGTAGTCTAGGTCTTCGGCGCGCGTATACATATTTGTTAGATGTTTCATAATCATCAGTAACTTAGTAATAACGTAGGTAAACATTATAGCATTGTTGAACTTGTGTTGTGTTGATGTAGGTAAACAATACCTAAGTCTACCTACCTACTGTTTCTTGGCCCGTACAGAAGATAAAAGTAAGTTAGGTAGGTATGTAGGTATATTTACTTACTCCTATATTATTATCATCAATGATAGGAGTGAGTGGAAAAGAAAACATGTTGTGCCGACCCCACTTAGCGTGGTATAAGGGCAGGAGAACGATGATATTTTTATCATCAATGTCACTTTTTTTAAGGCATTTATTTATATCGCTCAATATAAACTTTATTTTCTGGATAATTTTTATATTGTTCATGCTTAATTATTTTTTTCAGGTTTCGCGCACTGTATAAAGGACTTCTGCCAAAAGTTTTGCGTTTAGGACCTGGAGGAGCCATAATGCTCGTGGTTTACGATTACGTGTACCATTTCTTAGAAAACAAATTTCAGAACTGAAATATGGTATTTTTTGAGTTTAACTACTTTTATTTATGGTACCTACTTAAGTACCTGCGTTCCTACGCATTAAGAACGGATTTATGTTAAGAAAAGAAAAGTATATTTTAGTAAACACCGTACCTACCTAATTTTTAGAAGTTCTATAGTAAGAAATAAATAAAAATGGAAATGTGAAACAAACTTTAGGTCTAATCCTATCGTTTATTCTCTTTTTTCAAACTGTAATTTTTGGGCCACCGTAATTTAGGTGACAAAGTATCAGAAAGATTTAAGAAGAGCTTAAGCAAAGCTAGGCCTAGAGTTAGTTTTAAGTTATAGAAGTTGTAAGTGCAATAAGTAGGTAGGTATACATTATATAAAAAATCAGATAGGTAATTAGTTACCTGCGTAGGTACATAATGTACATAATTAATTCGTTACAAGAATTTAATATAAATACTAAGTGATACTAATATAAAATGTATGAAAATGTCATATTATATAAATTACCCACAATGGTTTAAACCTGGTAACATTTTTAGGTAAGTACTACCTACTATATAGATTTAACTATATATTTTTGTAAATATAATGTAAAATTTTTGGTACATAAATGATTATGCCACAATACATACCTTTAATATAACTTTTGACTATATTTCTACCACCAATCACCAACATCTTATCAAAAAGTCCGTACTTTAATTCGGAAAATCACACCGTATTTGCTACAACCCTAGAAACGTCAAACTATCCCAATCATTATTGCGTTCCGTTCTTCCTAAAACTTTACGTTCCCACGTCCCTGAACTGAACGGTCCTTCCTTCTAAAAAAACGAATCTCTCCTAGAAATATCTGCGTGAAACGGACACAAAAGCGCAAAATTTATTTTATTTTGGAAAAGTTGCATCTGCGAGCTTGTTCCCTCGAGATAATTATTCAGTTAGAACTGTGGCATATTTACTATGTATTGTATTTGTTTGTAAATATTGTGATCTTGCGCTGTTCAAAAAGTTGCTTCTAGATTTTACTTGAAATTGTTGAACATGTAAGTATAGTTTACAATGTTCTTTGTTTTACTTTCGGCAATGACCTTCCTTGGAATAACTTCATGACTTCCAACATTCAATTGAACGATCAATTAAATTTTCAGATAGACATGGACCATCTCCATTCCCACATACCGCACTTGGTGCAGGTCTACCAGCCTTCTGACTCCAAGATGCACAATCCCCAAATAATTCACATCGCGCACCCGTCTCTACAAGCTCAGGGGAAGGTTACGTACCAACAGACCATCACATCCGACATCCACATCCCGGTATCTTCGATCCAAAATGAGATGATATCTCAAAAC
The DNA here is from genome assembly GCA_963675405.1 of Cosmorhoe ocellata. NCBI lineage: Eukaryota > Metazoa > Arthropoda > Insecta > Lepidoptera > Geometridae > Cosmorhoe > Cosmorhoe ocellata. The sequence goes on along the minus strand of OY776258.1, from coordinate 9,188,984 downwards.
CAAATAGTTATGTCATGTCAGCAAACCCACCTCCAGTCTATACAACCTTTACAAGGGCAGGTTATACAGGGTACAGATTTAACTCAGCAACTGCAGATAACTTCTCATATGCTGCTTCCACCTGTTCCTGTCTTCGAACAGCAGATACTCATGAATGAAGTGCAGCAGTACTATGGGTATGATTATGGGAAGGAACAGTGTATTACGGCTAAAGTTGAGACACAGCCACCGATTCCACTTGTGAAAACTGTTGAGTAAGTTTTTTAATTTTCTCTTTATTTATACTTATCATCATTCATCATTCAGCCTGTTTGCACCCACTGTTGGGTATAGGCCTCCTCTTTATTACACCACTCTTTCCATGAATTTATTGAAACTTGCACAACGCACGATATGTGCATAAAAGCCTTAAAATTGATTTATAACTACTATTATCTATGAGCTCAACCTTTGCCTAATACGTATTAGAATTTATAATCGAGATGTAATCGATTTTTAATTGCATCTAAAATCCAAGCATACAACTGGTTAAAGCTGATGCCTGTACATGAATATAGTTAGTACAAAAAAGAAGCATCTGAGGTGTATTTTAATCCTTCCGCCACACTGGTTTAAACTGGTTTTATAGAAAGAGGTTTTTGAAACTTTTTAGAACCACTTATCAATGCTATTATAATTTAATGTTTAGATTTCATGATTTTTTTATCACATTTCAGATGCAAACAGGAAAATCAACCCAAGACTGATAGAATAGAGTTGGTTGACAAGAAAAAAAGAACCAGAAGTCTATCTCCTAAACCTAATACATGGGCCAGTAACATAAGGAAAATGAAACATCAGAGAGGTGAAGCATATATCAGCCGTAGAGGCAAATTCGTTCCCGAAAGACACATAAGAAACACAAAAGACTGCCTACAAAAATGTAAATATAAATGCAATGAAAGAATTTCAGAATCCGACCGAGAACTAATATTCAAATCATTTTATACTCTAAGCGCTAATGAAAAAAGACACTTCATTCTCAACAGTACTGAAAGACATGATGTCAAACGAGGCAAGATCAATGCTAAACGAAAACATTGCTTCAAATACTCTTTTGTTGTGCGATCTGAACGGTATACTGTTTGCAAAAACTTTTATTTGGGCACTTTATCTATATCACAAAAGCCGGTCTACAATGTTCATAGTGGAAAGTCAGATGCGAACATTCCCAAGCCCGACGGGAGGGGTCTGTCTGAGAATAGCACACATGCATTACCAAATGAAGTAAAAGATCAAGTTAGAAATCATATATTGTCATTTAAAACTACAGATTCAAAACCTGTGAAGCAGTTTTCGAAAAAAAAACAGTATTTACCGTCGCATTTGAGTATCAAACGCATGTACACAATGTATTTTGATAAGTGTAGTAATGATAATAGTGTGGCCGTAAAAGAGTCTATGTACAGAAAGATTTTCAAACGAGAGTTCAACTTACATTTTACGAAGGTAAAGAAGGAAGTATCAGTCTGTTGCAAATGTAAAGTAGAGAAAATTTGATTACAATGAAGTAAACTAATTGAGCGTTAAAAAGTACTTCTAAATATGAAGTGTTGCAGAGTAACACCTGCCGTGAAGATAGAAAAACTAAGCAACTATTATCTTGGTCACCATTGGATGGGTGACCCAAAATGGTAATCTCGGAAAGCACTTTACTGTGACTGTTTTTCTGTTCTGTCGCTAAAACCAGTGGCGAAATAAAAAAAAATATTTCATACACCATTTATTTATTGTCTTTGCAATAAAAACAAATCACTTTGGTAAAGAACGAAAAAAATGTATTTACACGCAATAAAATAGTACCAAAATACCTATGAATTACGAATGTAGATTACATAGATGTAATAAAGGTAAGAATGTTAAGTATACAAAATGCTATGCTATTTCTATTTTGAAGAGGATGACTAAAATGTTTGTCATGCTCTTCAATTTGTAATAGATTTCCGCGAAGTCACGCTTGAATTATTTCAGCCAAGACAACACCATTAAACTATAGAACAATAAAGCTTTGGTATTGGAAAATTTAAATATTATTTTTCTACACCATCACTTCTGTAGGTATGTAGGTAGGTACTCAATTTGTTTTTTTTTTATAAACTTCGGACCAAATATTTGGTAATGTATATTTTTAAACCTACGTGATCTGAACACATTATTATTAGTATTAAACGGGTATTTTATTTATCGCGTTTTCTTTACTTATTTTCCCGACGTTTAACAGGTTTACACACTGTCGTGGTCACGGGTAAAGTAGGTAAAGTAAACGCGATAAAAAAATACCCGTTTAATACTATTTTTGTATCTAAACCAATTTTTAATATGCTAAGTAATCTAATTTTTGTTGGTCTGTGAATCTATATGAATAAATAATGTAGTAGGTACCTACATATTATAATTTCTGTCTTGATTGATGGATTACAATCCTGCATTTCAGTTATTATTACTCAATGTGTAGGTACCTATTACTTGATCCTGGCAGGAATTAGGACGCAAACCAAGTCTTGTCCATCATCGCTCTTCAGCTCCCACTTGACGTCCACCTTCACCTGAGGGTACGACTTTAGCACCGCCATTGTGGTGATGTAGCTAACTTTTTCCCCTTTCTGAAAATTAAATAGTACCTTTGTTACTTATGTATATTCAACTACCTACTAGCTTTTGCCCGGGACTTTGTCCACGTGAATATCAGTTATAGCGGAACCCATGAAAATTTTGTGTGGGAAAATGGTTTTTCTTTTATTTTTTCATCAACTTTCCTATTTTTAGTAGTATTAGTTAATAGTATTCTGCTATTCGGGACGGAGAGAAATACAACAAATCAAGTGTTCGAACAAACCTAACTTGGTTCGATAAACCCAGGAGCCTTACCACGAATTCATAATACATTACCGAATTAGTATTACCTACCTTGTTATTTCGTACCATGACCTATGCAAATTGTATGGAAGTAGGGACGTTACTATAATGGAATCGTTACGGAATCGTTCTGAAAGACTTCGTGGTAAGGCCCCTGTTCAACTTCATCATAGTTCATACATAACGAAAGTAAAGTAACTGGGGCGCCTACTCCACAATTACCACAACGATATAATCGGACCAAAATGTCGTCGAATTCGGGCGAATTAACAGTTGTTTTGTTGTCAAATTCAAATTATCGAATCGTCGGTAATTGGTTGTTAGAGGAGGTTTTGGAGATCGATTGTTAGAAGAAAACGTAGTGATTATATTCTCTTTGGTTAGAAGTACCTAATGTCGGTCGAATAATAGCAGTTGTACCTAACTTGGAGTAGATTTTGCACGAATATTGTGCCAATTATTATATCGACATTGTTTTGCGGAGTGGACACCGGGGCCTTACCACAAGGTCTTTAAGCAATATCAAAGTAAGTAGGTACCTACTTAGGTAATTATAACATTGATATTTCGTCCCATGAACTGTAAAAATTGAATTGGAAATATTTGCGCACAATAAATGTGCGTTCGTTGCTTGTGCTCGCTTTAACCGGTTGAGGTTTTTAAAGAGGTTGCGCTCCGAACGCTATTATCAAATGTCTATGCCTTAAAAATGTATTAAAAAATCTATGCCGGTTAATACCGTTTTTTTCTGGTAAACTATTAACCGGTTCCAAGCCTGGCGGTGCTTACCTTCAGAGGGCAGGTGATGTGGTTGTCTTTGCAAGCGTCAGGATTCGACAGCGGGAATGGAACAGGCAGGTTCATGATGACCCCATGCACTTCTGTTTCGATGTTCGTGACGTCTTCAGCTGTGGACAAAATTATTTATTACCGGTGATCGGAATTGCGTACCTAATATAGGTAAAACGGGTATTACACTACACGGTATTCAGGGCCCGGTAGTAAGGGAGCCTAACGCCTAGCCTCTACGCCTTACGCCCTGACTCTTATTACACGGTACACCACTCTTATTTAGGGTAAGGGTCCCTGAATTCAGGGTAGTGTAATAAGTGCTTTACCTAAACTTCAAATAAAAGTGACAAAAGTGGAGACTTTCTTTATGTAACTTTTTTTTTCCGAGTCATTTTTCCGGATTCGAAATAGGTATTACATAAGTACCTACACTTATGGTACAACTAAAATTAATACCTACAGTAAAAGAACTATCGAATTAATTATTAGGTATTAGGTATTTACGTTTCTTAAAAAAAATATTCACGATTTTGATTGTTTAAAAAAACAAAATGTCATTTCTATATTAATAAAATTAATATTTAATGTCCGTAAGTAATGTCCTCAAACCCGGAAAAAATATTCCGGAAAAAAGATTTAGTCGTAAGGAAGTCTCCACTTTTTCTATCTTTCTTAGAACTTTAGTTACCTATATTAATTAGCTCACCCACCCAATTCCGATCACTGTTTATTACCGATAGGTACCTTAGTTAGACACACTTGACTCATCAGACGACTTACCACAAGCTCTTACAAGCTATCATGTTTCAGAAACGTCAAAGTTTTACTTTTAAGCATGAAGTAAAGTAACACTACTTCAATACAATTTTTATAGATCAGCGTACGAAATATCAATGTTATATTACTTTGATATTGTCCGAAGAGCTTGCAAGGCTCCAGTACCTAGTCCATGAAGTACCTACCTATTGCAATGTATCACATTAATTAATGGCTTTACAAAACAATGAACAATTAACTGTAGGTATTAGGTAGGTACCTACCTACGTGTCATGTTAGGTATTGATAAACAAAACTACGTAGGTAGGCACTACCTACTAGTCCAGTTGATATAACTTTACAAATGAGGTAGATACCTATAGGTAAACAATTTTTCCCGTTGACCCCATGATGTATTTTACATGATGGGGTGAACGGGAATAAAAGACGATAATTATAATAGGCCAATTGTTTGACATGATTTTGTTTGTGTCAGTTACTATCCTACTACTTATGTAGCTAGGTACCTAGGTACTCTTGATAATAATATTATTTAGGTACTTAGTATTAGGTAGGTACCTACCTACTTACTTACAATTTTATAAGTATGTAGGTAAATGCAAAAGTTTGGATGTTTGTTTCCACCACGACAAAACGACTGGACGGATTTAAATGAAATTTGGAAATATTAAGTTGTCTGACCACTGTTATATATTACAGTTTAGATAATTCACCAAAAAGAACCTAGGTATATTTATTTAATAAGCGAATAAATAGAGAGCACAGGAATAATAACTTTCTTGCATCCTATAGGTATCCCTAACCAAATTAACAAGGATCATACAAAAAAAGCGCTAGGGCCCAGCGAAATTCTTGTCAGTTCTTTTCGGATTGGGGATAGGACTGGAATTGGCACCTAGACACACCTAGAATGTAAGACGATTTAAAATGATCCCTGTGATTTATTGAATAAAAATTATTTGAATATTTGCACCGACGATAACTTACTTGGAGTAAAGTCTATGCTGATGGTAGCATTGGTGTTTCTTTTGAGGATACATTCCTTAGCATCATCAGCGCATCCGTTCACACCCACTGACTGTATGGTGGCCAGTTTTGAACCTGGAAAAATAAAGGTAGTAACTAATGTATAACCTAACCTGCAAAAAAAAAATATAAATAAAATGATGCTCGTTGGTCGTCCAATAAATTCTGTTGTAGATGCGAGTTTGAATCCAGATCTAGTTCTGAACTTAATCCAAAAGTAGGTAGGTACCTACCTAAAGTAATGAAATTTGGCAAGGAGAGAGATTATATCCTGGAGACCAACATAGGCTGTCTTTTGTCTCAAAAAATAATCTTGAAAGGGCTGAAATAGTGGTTGAAAGTTTGTATGGGGAACGCATGGCTAAGCAACGCTGGCTGCAGTCAGTTTTTGGATGGGTGACTGCTTCTTGCACTCCATAGAAATTACCCAATTAACCGATAAAATAAATCTGAATTAACGCGGTGAAGTCGCGAGTACCTATGTAAGTTTGTTATGAAATGGAATTAGGTATGTTAAGTACCTACCATTAGATAAAACATAGGTTAATTGTACCCAACCTACTATGAAGTGTACTGTTACCTATTTATATATTTACAGGCTCAGCAACACCAGTTTATTGAACCCTTTGATAACGATTCGACTAGGTACTTTCTACCCACGCAAATTAAAGCATAAAAACCATCGTTAGCTATAAAATTACGTACCTACCTAGAAAGAACACGAGGTAGGATACAGGGTAGGTTAAACTACAAAAGATAAATTTTAAGCTAAGAAAAAATAAAAGACTTGTTGATTTAATATGAGGAAGTTACTAATTCTATCTGTTTATTTGTTACTATAATGATGGGTAAATTTACCCACTGCAAATTACCATGCATTTGATTCTACAGAATCTAATGCTTCGATAATAATATTGTTGAATGATTGATGGACTGTGTAAATGATGACATGGGTAAGAAAGGAATGAGTACTGAGATGACGAATGACCGAGGGAAATGGAAGAAGATCACATGTTATGCTGACCTCATAACGTGGGAAAAGGGCATGAAAATGATGATGAATAATATTGTTGAGTAACTAACCATTATTAATAATGATCTACCAGAAAGTGCTACTGAATCACCAATTTAAGTCGTTCAAAGTACAAGACAATAAAAAAAACCTACCGCAATCCGTGTAAAACTTGGCCTGCGCACTGGCAAGGAGCACTGCTACCGTTAGATAAAAAAACATTTTTCAAATTTGAATATAAAAATCGAATTGAAATAAAATCGCGCGCTAGCGTATAACCGACTCGCGCGGTTGTGTCAGACTGAGACTGACCAGTGACCAGCGGATGGACTATTGTGGCCCGACCTTTATTGCTTTATAAAATGCGCGCCGGCGCCGTTCAAAGATAAGTTGAGGTCAGCGTAGAACGTGACATCGATAAGGTTTCGCTTTCGTTGAACACAGTAGATTAATCATAGATTGTTGATCCTGGCACGTCGCGAGCGCTGCGTCATAGACTAGATAGACCCAATGATCTTACAGTTTAATGTCCTACCTAACCTATGTTTTATACCTACATATTCTTTCCTATACCTAAACTTGCATCTGCATCGATAGATGCTGTGCATTTTCGGTACTTAAAAAACTTCTATTAATTCCCATTGACCCTACCAGTCGACATCTTAGTGTAGTCAACGGCAAGGGCTATCTATAAATCTATTCTTATGGTATTTTTTTTTCAAAATTTCCCGTTGTCCCCACCAGCTTGTTCAATTGTGGTGGGGTCAGCGGGAAATCACGGTAAAATACCCAAAAAGTACTTAAGACCTTTCTGTTAAATTCGCATACTCTATGGAAATCACCGGAAGAGCATCGGTCGACTTGTGCGCATGTTTCAGGAAAACCAACAAACATTGCGAATTCTGTACACAGTTTTGTGTACCTACTTAACTACCTACAATATAGATTACACTCCATAATGATGACCTCGGTGGAACAGCGGGTGTTCGGCTGAAAAGCGAGGGGCTACGGAATCGATTCCCGTTGCGGAACAAATTTTATTTTAATGTTATTTGTACCTATTCATTATCATTTTGTCTGGCCTCACAGCTCAGTTGGCAGCTTTGCCTTCTGCGCTGCAGGTTGTGGGTTCGATCCCCACCCAGGATAAAGATTTGTGTGATGAACACAGATTATGTTTGTTCTATGTCTGTTTGTTAATGTCTATTCTATGTATGTATTTACTAAAAACTAAAAAAGAAATTAGGTAGGTAGGTAGGTATACCTATTTATAATTAATCTATCAGATGTATGGTTCCCATAATACCTACAAGATTTTCTTAGTTTGGGGCTAGATGCCGTTGTGTGAATTTTCCACCAATATTTATTATTTATTTAATATTTAACGATTATCTCCCTGCCCTTATCCCGCGTTATGTGGGGCCAGCGCTACAGTCTCCTTCTTCCATCCAGGGATATTCCGGTTAAGGTTAACCACCGTAATGAATCGGTTGTTTAACACTTTCAATTACGGTATACCGAAACTATAGGTTACCGAAACATTTCTGTTAACATTAACCGAAATAATAAAGGTTTTTGTCTTAAGGTTTAAATTTGCGCATTTTCATCATGTACTGCGTGCAAGTAGCGCGGCAGGTAATATGAGTGCGAAGGAAAATAATGTCTCACTCATCTTCTGTCGTGTTAAACCGTATTGTTTGAATTTGTGTTGAGAGATGGGCGCTTACCTGGTTTTGAGGTTCAACTAATTATATATGCTTTAACTTGTTAGTTTTTATTCCTGTTTGTTTTTTGGGGCTAGATGGTGCTGTGTAAAAATGTCCGCCACTATTTATTTATTATTTTATTTGTTTTTTTAGTGTTTCGATGTTCTCTGGTGTAAAATAATGTAATTATCAGTATAATTTGGTTGGATTATATTTATTTAAGTATTATATTTATTGATTTCGTTATGCTGTGCAATTATTATATATATATATGGTTTTTTAGATTGTTTATAATGACATAGTGCGTATACTTATATATTTTTAATCTTTCTGAAAATAAAAAAAGCCTTTAAGTATGTAAAAACATAAAAACGACAGATTACAATATAAAGGCTTTTGTTAATTTTAGAACAATTATATAATAAAAAAATATATAAGTGTATTATGTACTATGTCTTTTAAAAAAATACTCGGCTTATTTTGAAGTAAGTACGGTGTAAGTTTACATGACTGAAAAGATAATTAATGTTCTATTTACACAATATACACTCGCGGGCTTTAAACTGGAATCGCTTCATCAAGACAATTTTTTACAATTTCTGGCCAATGAACTAGGGATTGTGGTAAGTATATCATTTTTTTTTAGCTATCAAAATCTTTGTCGTAGGACGTGCCTTGCCTACATAGTATTGACCGACGACGGTTCATATTCTGGTTATGTCCGAGAACAGGACTCGACTCCATTGCTCCATATAATCAAGTGATCGCGAGCAAACTGAAGCCGGACTTGTAGGTGGGCTGGAGACAATTTAGTTCCCATGGCTGGCCTTTTTGGAGTTAATTTCACTTCTTTGTGTTTTCGTCTGACTGTCCACTCGCTCACAGCTCTCCCTCTAACTTCTCTTAGCTGCTATTGGACGTCGACGCCGGTCAGGTGTCTTTTTCGGAGTGCAGTGGTGACAATAAATCGACCATCTCTTGGCGTCTTGCATAGCCATCGTCCAGATTCTGGTCTCCGGACTAAATTCCTGATCTCCCTGAATCTCTTGTGCACCTTGGAGACACTGGACTGGCTTGGGTGAAGCTGTCGAGCGATACTACGCTGAGACAACCCTTGCTGAATTAGGCTGACGATTGGAGCGGCTTCTGTGGTTGTGGTTTCCATTTTTCTTAAGTTCAACTATTCCCAGTAAAGTAAAACATTGGACTGATGACCAATTTTCATAAAAGCTCACTATTTATAGGATTTCAGGACTTCCAAACAGTTGGTGATTTGTTTAATTAAAAAATTGATTTTTTTCTTTTTACGTTCCATGATACAAGGTGAATGCTTATTGGTTATGATATTCAAAATTTTCCTCCTCCTTGCGTCGTGTTCCTCAATGCTGAGGGTCGTGACCTCCCTTCTGCATCACCTTCTCTTTAATAATTATCCTCCATCTGTTTCTGTCTTCGGCGATGTGGAGGGCGTTGGTTGTGAACCGAAATATCAAGCGCGGTTCGGATCTGGTCCGACCAATGTAATGGACTGCGTCCACGAGCCCTTTTCCCGTCTACTTTGCCGATCACAAAGAGCTTTTCGAGGTTGTCACCGTCTTTTCTTGCAATGTGACCGAAATATTCGAGAACTCTGCGCAGACACTCAGTGGACGGACAGTCGCGAGGAGATATTGAGTTCTCGCAATATAGAGACGTTAGTCCGAAATGCTGTCCAAGGGATACGGAGCATCCTTCTCCAACACCACATCTCAAAAGCGTCAATGCGTTTGCGGTCTGCAGCTTCCAGAGTCCAAGTCTCAGCGCCATACGAAAAGATCGAGAAGACTAGAGTCCGTACAAGTCTAATAATAATAAATAATAATAATTGTCCACTGTTTCTAGGTCCAAATCGCCAGTGAGTTCTAACTTTCCAGATCTGTCTACCACCATAACTTTAGTTTTGGACCTGTTTATGCAAAGTCCCATCTTCTCGCTAATTCGCTCCATTCGGTTTAGAAGAGTAATCATCCCCGACTCATTTGCTGCAAGAAGAGTAGTGTCATCAGCGTAGCGCAGGTTGGTGATTTTTACACCACCAACTGTGATACCTCCCTCTCAATTCTCGCAAGTCTGTCTCATTATGTACTCTCCATAGGCGTTGAACAGAATGAGCGATAAAATGCAACCTTGGCGTAGGTACTCCTTGGTGAAATTTAAAGGGTTAAGAAGTTACTTTATCAACTCTTACGACTCCCTGGCTTAAGTCATACAAGGTGCGAAGTAGAGCGATAAGATGCATTGGTACTCCAAGTTTTTGTAGGACCTTCCATACAATCCCAGTTGACACAGTCGAAAGCTTTGCTGTAGTCGACGAAACACATTATCACTGGCAAATCAAACTCGTATGCCTTCTCAACGATCTCCCTGACATTGAGAATCTGCTCCCGAGTGCCCTTGCCCTTCATGAAACCGGCTTGCTCCTGCGGGATTTGCCAATCCAGGTATCCAGGATGCGATTGTTGATAATATGGAGCGAGATTTTGCTGGCGTGTGAGATGAGGGACAAGGTTTGATAATTACCGCAGCTCTTAGTTGACCATTTCTTGTGCAGCGGTAGAATTACGGACTCCGTCCAGTCTTGCAGCCAATTACCGTTTTGCCAGATGTGTGAGCAGATATTGTGTAGTGTCGTCACACCCAAGTCACCCATAGCTTTAAGCACCTCTGCTGTTATTTGGTCGCTTCCTGGCGCCTTCTCTTTCTTGAGAGACTATAGAGCAGTAGCTATTTCGGAACGAAGAATCATGGGTTCCAGTTCTAGCTCCTTCCAGTTCGGTTAAAAAAGGGATCAGTATATAACTGCTCACAGTAGGCACGCCATCTCTCGGCTAGAATTTAATAGCTAATAAAATATTCTTTCAAATGATATACGACAATCATTGTTCATTGGACAGAAATTGTACAAAATTGTCTTGATGAAGCGATTCCAGTTTAAAGCCCGCGAGTGTATGTTTTCTAAATGACTTTTATATTGGTTTTATTTGATAAAAACATCTTTTACTCATAGTTTAGGTTTTCCTATATAATATTAAGGCTGCCCTTCTTACTACGTATTTTTAAAAGTAATTAGGTTTTTTATTTTCATTGAAAAATATACGTTGAATTTTTACCCGGTATAAATAAAAAATACCCGGTATAAATGGGTATTTTTTAATTTTTACCTATTTTACCCTTTCCTTCCTATTTATCCCTCCCGAATTTTTACCCACCCGCGCATCTCTTTGTTACCTGTATTTGCGTGTTGCGGTAATGTAGTTTGCGGGTATCGCCGTGTTGTTTTTACGCTAACTACCCGCTTTTAGACAGATTATTTCTTGCCAAAGCGGTGGCGAATGTATTATTCAGTTATTGTGAGTCAGTTGTATTGAATACTACAAATTATTTATTCCATTGCTAAAATTGTTTTGAAAATTTAAATTAGACGATAATGTAAAAAAATGGTTACCCCTTTCCGTCGGTGACTGTACCTATTTTATTTTAGTATAACATTTACCTTCTGTAATACGTTCCGTCCGACACACTTCAAGCAAATGGGTTGTTGTACATTTGCCACAAAGTAAATTCGTCACATTTTTGTAAACTCCATACATTGAAAGTAAATTCGTCACATGCATAAAAAAGATGTGTAAATTCGTCACAGGTAATTAAAGTTCATCATAAAGTAGGGTTAGCAAGTAAAGTGTTTAGCGCTCGTGAACCTTTGATTTGATTATGCACTACAATTGAATGACGTCGAAGAGAAGAGACATTTAGCCTCGTGTGCTGCATTGGCCCATGAAAAGAAACAGGATATTGAAGATGGTTGGTTGCACATCATGGAAGATCCACAGAACGAAGCAGTCACAAGCGAGCTTATTGCCAGTCTTTTAGACTATAATTTGTTTTTCTTTTTGTAAATATAAAATTCAAGAGATGATAAAGCTCTTATTAATTAGTGTCGCAACACTATTTGTTGGGGGTATCGTTTGATTTTAAAAACCCACGATACCACCAGGGGTATCGCCAGGGGTATCATGGGTCCGCAATGCAAAATTCAATGACTATTTTGTAGCCCAGTGGTTAGAAAACACTAGTATAGAACTAATGTGGAACGTACACGGGGCTCGTCATAGGACAATAAATCTGGCAGAAGCATGGCATAAGCGTTTGAACAATAAGATGGGTAAAAAAAAGAAAACCTAGAATGCTTCAGTTTCTTGATAAACTAAAAAAAGAGACCGAATATAATATAGATTGGAAATTGAAGAATTTCAGATTTGATATACCTTACCCTACATTTGAGAACACGTCGATCGATAGCATATGACAAAGAATTGAAAACTATTTCGGACAATTATGATAACATGTCTCTGGCTGAAGTTATTAAAAAACTTTCTGTAATGCAGCATTTTAAAAACTTGTAAATTAGGTAACATGACCATCCATTGTAATAAGTATGTAGCTAGTTACTTTTTGTAAAGTTCATATACTTGTAGGCACCGTATTTTTACATAAATGTAAGATTTAATTTAAAAAATGACATGTGATTATTACTGTGATTCAATTATGTTTCTATTTTTTTTATAATCAGCCGATTGAGAACCGTAATATTAACGTAAGGTTTCTAAAATAATGTGATTATGACTGTGATTTTTTTTTTAATTTTCTTTTATATTTTTATTTGTTATGAGCAAATTAGCCATTTGTGAACTGTGATTTTTATATAGGTATAAGTAATGTTAATCCTTGAAATCCTAATCATTAAAAAAATATCACGTTTTTATTTCGAATTTTATTTAAATATAAGGTTAAATGCGAAAATGTGACTATTACTGTGATGATAATATATTATTGATGATTTATATAGTCGGTGTTTTTTTTTCTGGGCTACCAAAGGGAAGTCTGAAACCGTGAAAGTTATCGAAAAGTCATGGTAGGAGTAACGTGTGTTTTTCTGCTGTCTCTACGGAAAAAGCTTTGTGACGAATTTACAACAACCAAAAAAAAATAAAATAAAAGTGTGGCGAATTTACACATACTTTTTTTCGTGACGAATTTACATTGTGGCAAATGTACAACAACCCAAGCAAATTTATTCAATTGTTTTATTACTATAACTACTAAAACAGTCTGGTTTACTAATAATGTATGTAGGTAGGAGGTAGGTGTAGTTACCTACTTAAATACTAGTAATTAGTATAGTAGTTGAGTTACTACTCACTAGTAGTAGTAGTAGGTACTAATACCTAGTAGTACTACTGTACTACTAGGTATTATTATACCCTCTATTACTATTATAAAAGAAAATCACATACCATATTTAAAAAATATTAAAGTCGCACTCACACTGCATTAATTTAACACTTTCCGCTTGCTCAGTAGTATCCCTCCAGTCATCAACTAAGTCGAAAAACATTCGCATACCTAATATCGCACGCACTCAATTTCTACAAAGTATTTGTACCCTAATAATGCAACAAAAAATACAGTTTAAAAAAACCGAATTATTTCGGTATACCGTTTTATTCGGTAACAGTTATTATTTCGATTAAAACCCAATGTAAAAGGGTTATCGTTTCAATCGTTTACCGTTTCTATCGGTAACCGTTTCAAACGGTTACCGTTATGAATAGGTTTTCCGATCCCTGCTTCCATCTCCCTCTAACAGTCTTGTATCACCGCTTTTCCGCTGTCGGCGCTGTCATGTCGTCTCGTTCAGTTATCCCTTATCCGCCCTTACCGGATCTCAGCAATCATCTTGGCGCCAGGATGTAATCAACTTAACTTATAATACCTACTACTCACAGATAAGATATTATTTCTGACGAACTAAATGTGTTAATTTGTCAAATTGACCTGGAATTGTGCAAACCGGTGGGTCTAACTCTTGATTATGATGTGTTGGGTGTACCTACCTCACTTAGGTAGAGGTCTATCACAAAGTCAAAAAGTGATGACATTGTTAGGTAGGTAGGTATATACCTAAATAAAAAATAAATATTGTTGGACATTTCACACAACGCCACCTAGCCCCAAACTAAGCAAAGCTTGTAAGTAATATGGGAACCAGATGATTGATAGGTACCTACTTACTTTTTTTGTAACACCCATACTCAGAACAAAAATCTGTGTTCATCACACAAATTTTGACGACCTCAGTGGCGCAGCGGGCGAGAGTCCGCCTGCGACGCAAGAGGTTGCGGGTTCGATTCCCGCCGCGGAACAAATTTGTGTACGATCTGCAGAAATTTGTTCCGTTGGTCTGGGTGTTTTCTATGTATAATAAAAAATATCTATCTATGTATATAATGTATTAAATATATCAGTTGTTTAGTAGGTACCCATAACACAAGCTTTGAGTAGCTTACTTTGGGGCTAGATGATGCTGTGTGGATTGTCCGGCATTATTTATTTATTTATTTATTTATTTAATGCTTCGTTTAGGTACAGTTACTTAACTGATCTTTATGTTTATCAGAGGTAGACATAAAAAAAGAGTAAGAATTAGTAACTATTTAAATCGATGGTAAGAACTAATTAAGTAATTGTAGTTTGTGTAGGTATTTTTTATTTATATTATATAGGTAGGTATATATATGTTTATTATTATATTTCTTTATATTTATCACGCCTCACCATCATTCAGCACGCCCAGGATGACTGGTAGAGAATGCTTTTAGCATTAAGATCTCCTAGCATAAATAATTTGTGTGAAAGTGTTAAATAAATAAATAAATAAGAACCTACTTATCATAATCTTAGTAGGTACTTACCTTTATTTTTCTTTCTGCGGTTTTATTCTGTTTTAGCTAATGCATTATGAATTTATCTCTCCACAAACAAGCTCAAGAAATGGGTCTCCAAATACAGACACTTGACATTCTCCCGTAAGTCAAGACCTTCATAAAACTCCAGCGAAATTACAATGATCTTAGCAAAATTACGAGCAATCTCTCTCATAAATGATTAAGTAACACTGTCCTAAGAAAACAGTGGTAGGTAGGTAGGTACCTAGCTATAGCGAGCTGCCTATTTTATGAAAAAACTTTAACTCCATTCGAAAAATTTATGTGCGCAATGCCAGTGCTCTTAAAAACGGTGAAGGAAAACATCGTGAGGAAACCGGCATACCCTAAAAATTCGAAGGTATGTGTCATCATAAGTTAGTATTCTTATAAGCGGCGATGGGCTTGCAACCTGTCACGTACGGAATACTAACTACTGTGCAAAATGTGGGCATGTACCAAATGTCATGTTTGGACCTCTGACTACCCTCTTTAGATGTCCTCAAGAACTAAGTAACTAAAGTTCTGAGGAAGATATCTACCGAGCCCGGGGATTACAGTCGTGATCGTAGGTATTTTTTTTTGTAGTTGGTGTATTTGGTGGTCTGGTGGTAGTGAGCTTGCCTTTCGATCTGAGCTTTTGGGTTCGAATCTGGTCGTGCACCAATGATGTCTACCAAACCTGGGGATTGCAGTCCTGGGGCCTACCACAAGGTCCTTAATACCATCATGTTTCAGAAACTTCACAATTCAAGCTTGAAGTAGGTAACACTACTTCACTACAATTTTTATGCCCGCCTTCCACTGCGAGCGGAGCGGGCTCCGTTTAACTCGCAACGGCTTTCTAGAGGATGGAACGGATCAAACAAAAGAGTACCTACGTAGAGTTACACAAGTGGTCACACCCTCTGGCAGTGGAAGGCAAAATCTGCAACTCTTTCTTAGTGGAAATGTATAACTATTTTTACTGCGGTCCGCTCAGTTTCCGCTTATTAGGTAGGTACCCTTTTTTAGTGGAAGGCGGGCATTACCTATAGGTCATGGTACGATAGGTACATCAAATTTACATTACTTTGATATTGCCCGAAGAGCTTGGTTTTTTTGGAGCTTGGCTTGGGCCTTACCGCCCTGATCATGTTTTGTGTTTGTAGCTATTATTGTTTTAATTGTGAATTTAGGTATCTTTCAGTTTTTATGTGCTATTTAGATGAAGTTTGAAATCTTCAGCTATAAATAAAATAAAATGAGTAGGTACCTTAAGTAGTAGGTACTTAGGTTTATGCTTATTTTATTTATGTTATGTATGACCAAGCAAAAAACCGCATGTAAAATAGCTTAACTGAGATTTTGCGATGGTATCTCTATGGCCAATCATAATTTCAAGCTCAGTGTAATTTCCATATTCAGTAGGATAAATACCTCGAAGCAGATGATATCATATAAATGTGTAGGTATTATATAAATGTGGGCACGTGCCAAATATCATGTTTCGACGTGCCTCTGCCTCTGACTAACCTTTTTACATTATCCTCAATGATCTACGTAACTAGAGATCTGGGGAGATGTCTACCGAGCCTGGGGATTACCTACAGTCGTGATTATATTTGTATTTTGTGAAAAAATTGCCAAATATCGTGTTTGGACGTGCCTCTGACGACCCTCTTTATGTATCCTCAAAAGATCGTAACTAGAGATGTAGGGAGATGTATACCTAGTTTCACCATGCTCTGTTAATTAAACTAACAGCCTTTTTCGCCTGTTAAAGTTGTTTTTAAAGGGCGCAATGGCGCTCATTAGGGGAGGCCTATGTCCAGCAGTGGACTGCTATAGGCTGATGATGATGATGATGATGAAAGTTGTTTTGTGTTCCACTAGTAGGTACCTATATCCTGACAAAGGATTATTTTCCGTAAATGAAATGACGTAAAATAGATAACACTTACTTAAACTTCTTAGGTATGTACCTAATAGGTACTTATTTGTATATATCTGTTTTTATATAAATAATTTAGAAGGTAGAAGGATATATTATTAGTAAAACAATGCAGCATTGTAACGAGATTTTATTATGTTTTAAGTACTTACCTATACAATAAGTTAGTATTCAGTATGATTGTTATACATATATAATTATGGTTCTGGGGCCCTACCACAATCTCTTAGGGCGATATCAAAGTAATATAACTTTGATATTTCGTACCATGACCTATAAAATTTGTATTGAAGCTTGTGGTAAGGCCCCAGATCTAGAAGTAGGTAATAACTATCTAGTTTTTTTTTTCACAAAAAAAGCATAGCACTGAAGTATGTAGTACTTATCTATAATGTAACTGTAAGAGCGGTTACGCACTGCATCCGATCCTAATCCGATCCGAACCTGTGAAAATATGGTCTGGGGTAGTTGTAGAACTATTTATTATGGTAACTTACACCATGCTCTGTTAATTAAACTAACAGCCTTTTTCGCCTGTTAAAGTTGTTTTTAAAGGGCGCAATGGCGCTCATTAGGGGAGGCCTATGTCCAGCAGTGGACTGCTATAGGCTGATGATGATGATGATGATGAAAGTTGTTTTGTGTTCCACTAGTAGGTACCTATATCCTGACAAAGGATTATTTTCCGTAAATGAAATGACGTAAAATAGATAACACTTACTTAAACTTCTTAGGTATGTAATAGGTACTTATTTGTATATATCTGTTTTTATATAAATAATTTAGAAGGTAGAAGGATATATTATTAGTAAAACAATGCAGCATTGTAACGAGATTTTATTATGTTTTATTTAAGTACTTACCTATACAATAAGTTAGTATTCAGTATGATTGTTATACATATATAATTATGGTTCTGGGGCCCTACCACAATCTCTTAGGGCGATATCAAAGTAATATAACTTTGATATTTCGTACCATGACCTATAAAATTTGTATTGAAGCTTGTGGTAAGGCCCCAGATCTAGAAGTAGGTAATAACTATCTAGTTTTTTTTTTCACAAAAAAAGCATAGCACTGAAGTATGTAGTACTTATCTATAATGTAACTGTAAGAGCGGTTACGCACTGCATCCGATCCTAATCCGATCCGAACCTGTGAAATTAAAGAACTAGAAAACTCGGACAGAATTCGGGTAAGTATTGCTTACGGCACTAATCCGATCTCTGATACAAATCCAAGCAATTCAGGAGCCACCTTTTGGTATAGGTACTTACTTCATTTTACGTCACGGAAATGACGAATGACGGAAAGACATCGGATGACGGAAATCGGATCTAGTGCGTAAGTTACCATAATAAATAGTTCTACAACTACCCCAGACCATATTTTCACGGGTTCGGATCGGATTCGGATCGGACGCAGTGCGTAACTGCTCTAACACTATTCCATCTTATATTCTAATCCTTAAAAATAAACGATAAAATACGCAGTTTGGTAGGTAGGTATATTATACCTAACTGAACTAGGTAGCAAGTAGGATAGTAAATAATAACAATAAGTAAGATGCTTTAAGTTATTTTTCATGATTACTGTTTCGACATGTTTTATTGAAGTAACTTACCTACTTTACTTTAATATAGGTAGTTAGGTAATATCCTATGTACTTACCTCAATAAAGATTAAGAAATCGGTAAGTAGGTACCTACATTGACCCTTATACCTAATTGAATATTTTCTTTGAAGAAACATTTTCAATGAAACGCAAATACTTGCTACTATGCTAGCACAGAAATACTAACACCTCTATGCTTTGATGATCTAAGCCTCCATGGTAGGTTTCTAAGGAAAATATCATTAAAGCATAGGTAGGCCTTTTGAATTACGTCAGTCAAAGAAATTATCAAATATGAAACAGCTTTGTCACAGCGTTTGAGAATTATTACAACATAAAAACATACCTACCTACAAATAATCTACTTTACATTCGCTCCTAAATAAATATAATATACCTATCCACTTCGACGAAGAGATCAACTAAAGTAAGTAGGTACTTACTAACTTAGCATAAAAACCATTGGAAAATTTTTCTTCTTTTTAATGTCAATGTTTGGAACAAATTAAGTAAATTAGATTTGATTGTAACATTGCCTTTTTACTTCATCATACTTTAGGTATCATTATAAGTATTACATTACTAGGTAAGTGTGAAGAAGATAAGTAAGTGAAGAAGATAAATAAAAACATAAGCGAGACGCCACATCTAGTACCTACCTATTATTGTTTTCTTAAGAACACTACAGACTTAACATATTTATAATTAAGTAAGTACCTAAATCACTGGTGGTTTAATGATAGTGACCTTTTAATGTGGTGGGTTCAAATCCGTGTACCGATATATTTTTCTTGAAAACAGTGAATAAAATATGGTGAGGACACTTAAAATGTTCAAGGTAGTATTGTATCCAGTGCACTGGAATCTAAAACTACGCCTTCCTTCCACTATCCTAGGGTCTACCATGAGTTTTCACAATCTACACTCGCTAGCGACTGTAGTTACAAAAATGTATGAAAATATTGTACAGCGCCTCTAGCGGATAGTTGGGTACTAAAACCTCACGTAGCTAACTATCCTACGTCACAGCGTACTACAGCGACTGTAGTTTGTGCTCATTAATTTGCTTAGAATTTGGTACCATGAGTAACAATTTCGACAGATGTCATAGTAACGTACTATTACTACTGTAGTAACGTCAGCTGATCTAAATGTGACAACTCATGGTAGACGTACCTATCCCACACTTGTTCAAAATAATTAGTGACACTGAAAAGTATCTGAATGATTTATGTTTTAAATTTAATTGTTTTACCATTGCAATCAACATGTAAAGCGTAGTTAAAAAGGTACAAATTATATTTTACATATATTTCACACATAACAATATTCTTGAAAAGCCAATATAACATCGGATAAAGTAAAATCCTCATCGAAAATAATCTGGATACCCCTCAGACTGATAGGCGTACCAGCTTTTATAATTCGATGTTGGTTTGTATCGAACGCATGTTGTGCCATGTTGAATGGATTGTTCCGTTGGTTGAATGGATTAATACGTTGGTTGAATGGACTATTCCGTTGGTTCCGTGGACTATTCCGTTGGATGCGTGGACTATTCCGTTGGTTGACTGCTACATACTGCGGGGTCTCTTCTCGTGTGAGTACTTCGGAGCGGGACGCGTGGGGGTGAGGATAGGTGGGTCTATCGTCCGAGTCCAGTCCACAACAGCCCAGGGTCGTGGTGATTCGCTTGGGGGTAAACATTGTCGGAGTCCACGAACGATCTGCGGTTGTAGGATCTACGTACAAAATTTGAGACATTATTTTATTGTTTTGTCTGGTTGAAGAAAGCTAAATACTAATAGTAGGAATCTAAGTAGGTACTAGCAAAGATATAGTCCAGGGTTGCTATTAGGTACGTAATTCTGATACTAACAAAACATTATTAGGTACTAACTGCTTCTAGTTACCAGCTGTGAATTGTTTTATGGAAAGTTTATTGCCATAAAATTATTATATTTTGATTTATTGCCTTATGTATATTGTTTGTATGTATTAGAATTACGCAATCACAGCACTGTTGCTAATAGACATTCATTGTAATTGATTGTAACTAGTTGCGTAATAGCCACTCTGATTATGTAGAGCAGCAAGTAAAGCTAATTTTAATGTAGATACACGTCACTTTCGTTTTTTCAGAGTTAGTTAAGAGATAAAGCAGATTCTCAACTTATTGTCTGATTTAAATTATTTAAATCTAAATTAATCTTTCTTATTTAAATCTATTTTATTGTCTGAGTTGATATAAAATATATATATATATATATATATATATAATTCGAAGGTGTGTGTCATAGGTTAGTATTCTTATAAGTGGCGATGGGCTTGCAACCTGTCACGTACGGAATACTAACTACTGTGCAAAATGTGGGCATGTACCAAATGTCATGTTTGGACTTGCCTCTGACTACCCCCTTTAGATATCCTCAATGATCTAAGTAACCAAAGATCTGAGGAGATATCTACCGAGCCCGGGGATTACAGTCGTGATCATATTTTTTATTTTTTTATTTTATATATATAATTGGAATCTCGGAAACGGCTCCAGCGATTTTCATGAAATTTAGTATGCAGAGGGGTTCGGGGCGATAAATCGATCTAGCTAGGTTTCATTTTTAAAAAACGTCGTTTACCAATAAAAAAAGCCGAGCAAAGCTCGGTCACCCAGGCACTGATATAATATAGTTGATAAATGAGTACCTACCTATTCTCATTCCTTTTTAAACATAAAATTAAACGTAGATACGTTAAAAAGTGACAGTTTAAAAACTGGGTTATTTATACAGCTCTATGTCAATGGCATGACTCAATTTTTTACCTGTAGACGAAAGATACGTGCATACTTTTATAAGTTTAAATTTAGTTTTAATCACAGCTACACAAAATAAGAACCTTTAGCATAAAAAACTACAGCGTGCTTCTAATTTCCACGAGAATATTTAAAAAATGTAGTAGGTAGGTATGTAATATGATGAATTATTTGTTATCTTCTTAAATATAATAATGTATGTTAGGTACTTCATAAAAAAGGTAATCCAAGGCAGCTATTTACATTCTAGTTGGTTACTTTGCAATATTAATTATCAAGCGTAACAGTGCTATCGGTGCGTTAGTTATTTTTTCCTTAACCTACATAGGTACTCAGATATTTTTTACTTTTTTTTAGTTTTGTAGGTCTTTTATATTTTGTAAGAATCTTTGTAAAAAAATCCTTATTTTTTTTAGATTATTTCAGGCTTGGATTGAATTCACCTAAGTTAGTTTATCAAACGATTCAAAATGGTCCTTGTGATTGCTGAATATAATTTTATAATTAATAAGTGCGTTATTAACTTATTAATAAAACTGTTGTTAGTTCTATAAGTGTGCGGATTTACATGTGAATATGTTATTAAAAACTCTGCAAGCACCTACGTAGATCTCAATTTCATTGTAAAATGGTATCTGGTTCCAGTTCCAATCAAACTTTGTGATTGTAACAATATGTTTACGTAGGTAATACCAAATCGACTGTTGCTAAAAAAAAACTGATTGCAATTAATTCACTTTTCACTCAGTTTTTATTTTATTGCTTCGAAAATAGGTTCGATTTTGACCAAGACTACGACTAGGATAATATACGAACTCTGTTTTCAGCATTTTATGGTCAATCTCAGCTCTACCATTTTATAGAGTTGAGGGAAAGCGTTAATTCCTTCGTATAATATAGAGTGAAAAGAATACCAAGAGAGAGAAGAAAGAAAGAGTGCATATAGAGTGCGAAGAAAGTGTAAGAACAAAATTAAATTCAAATCATCTGTCCTATTGAAACTTCTAGATACTACTCTACTATTTTACAAGAAAGCTCTACATTAAAATCTATTTACATAGAGTTAAGAATATAGAGGAAACTACAAGATGCGAATCGAGTAAACGCCCACCTGATGTTGCCAGTAGGTCTCAGGGGTCGTAGTGCATGGAACCTTCGCATACCAGAGCCGCCACCACTGCCTCCTGAACGACATAAAACATACCATTCACAACGTACCTACTCGTTGCTTATAAGTTACCAGTTGTATAAATAACTGGCTGTCGTCGCCGGCGAAGCACCTAGGTACATAAATATAGCCTATGGTCTTCCTGAAAGTTCATTCTACACATGGTGAAATAATGTTTCAAATCGGTCTACTAGTTTCGGAGCCTATTCAATGCAAACAAACAAATAATCAAATCTTTCCTCTTTATAATATTAAGTATAGATCTCGCGGTTGTCCCATGTAATTTTTATTCTCGATGGCTACTGTTCTTGCAAATCAAAGACAAATACTGAAAAGGACGGAAATGTCTAGTACCTACTTTCCCGCTAGCGGAAAAGTATTAGCGGGAAAGTACTAGACATTTCCGTCCTTTTCAGTATTTGTAATGGATTTCCGCAAAGTCACGCCTGAATCAATCATTTATCTTAAATCAAAGTCGTCAACATTTCTAGGAATCACTTCTGCAGAATTCTACATTTCCGAGGTCGGGTCAATTTTTATTTTTTATTAGCTTGAACGTATCTGGATGGGCACAGAGATCGATTAAAGTATGGAACAGGTAGCACATAAGCTACTTTTTATCTCGGAAGAATGTACGGTTCCCGTGGGATAGCTTTTTCGTTTTTGTTTTTCAGAGTACGAGTACCTACCACGAAACGAAGCCGTAAGCGGAAAGTAACTTTGTGTAACTTTTTGGAAAAAAAATATATTCGGTACACCTGTCTAATATTAAATAGTAGGGGGGTTTTTAAAATTTGTTTGTGTGAATTTTTGTAAGACAAAAGATGTAATAAGAGACTTGGTAAGTGGTAGACAAGATGATTATAATTCGTAGCCATTAAGACAAATGTCCAATTTTCCTACTTCCTTCCAAGTAGGAAGTCCAAACTATCCTCAATCGAGTCTAATTGACACTCGGCGTTCGTATACAATCATCAATGTTACATCAAAGGTCGATGGCAAGAGCTCATCTGTTACACGATTTTGGTTCTTACTGCATTTGAAATAGGGGTGGTTGACATCGGAGATGCGCGTTAAGCCTCTGAACTGTGGTTTGCTGTTTTGAGTTTGACGTGTACCGTAATTATCCGGTTTAAACATTTATTGGTAACTATTCGGCCCACGGCTACGCCCGCGTGGTACCTTGAAAAACAAAAACATCGCTGTCCCACAGGAACCGTACATTTTTTCTGGATAAAATGTAGCGTATGTGTTATTCCAGACCATTATCTATATCTGTGCCAAATTTCATTCAGATCCGTTCAGCCGTTTTAGCGTTAAAGAGTAACAAACATCCAGACATCCAGACATCCTGATAAACTTTCGCGTTTATAGGTAATATATATTTATAGGTAATATTAGTAGGATTCTCTTGTTAAGCAGACTAACTAAAAAATGCTGAAATATGCACGATCTTCTTTTGTTCACCCCAAATACTAAATTAGCGTAAACATTTAAACACCTGGCCCCTATTCAATAAACATTACAATATTGTAAAATACAATTAATTGTAAGCGGCTACAATTCTACAAGTTTCTGTTTAATAAATAATACGGTTTACTGGAGGAAAATTTACAAATATGTAAAATTTTCTTACAATTCTACATATTTGTAGGTTTTATTAAACAGCACTTGTCATAAAATTCGACAGTATTGTCACTTTTTTACAAATTTGTAGACTTGTAATTTTTATTGAATAGGGGCCTGGTCTAAATTTTAAACGTTTAGACAAAATAAGGAAAGAGTACTTATGTCAAGTATGAAAGTGAAATATGATATAAATATGATGAGGGCCTGATAATGAAAAGATATGGAGTGCTAAAATTATTATTATTATTTTATTATTATTTATTATCTGGAGCAAGTAGAGGAAGGCCGGAGAAAAAGTGATTTAATTGTGTGAAAGATGATATTATGAATGTAAGACTCAGAGTTTACGAATGATGGGAGTAAGTGGAAGAAGAAAACATGTTGTGCCGACCCCACTTAGCGTGGAATAAGGGCAGGAGAATGATGATAATGATGAATGGACATAGGTAATAGTTATCAAAGACAATTGAATTTATTGTCAATGGCCAGTCAATGGCAATTGAAGTGGGATTGTTGTTATTTCAACAAGTTTAAATCGGTATACCCATGTCAAATAAAACAAAACTATCAAAACTACATACATCATCAACTTGTTGAATAAAATAAACACGAATAAAACTGGAAACAAGCTCATTTAAAACTCAGATTGCTATATAAAATAAAAAGTACTTACCTACACCAACTCACGATAAAAGTTACACAATGTTGTCTGGTTGGTGCTTGTATTAAACAGGGTAGTATCTAGGTACTAAGTTAGGTACCTAGAGATTCTAGGATTACCAGAGGACTTAATAGAAAAAGACAATTATGCCTTGTATCAAATGAGTACCTACTGAAACGTCGGGAATAAAAACAAAATAGGTACGTGATAAATACCCGTTATTCAATTATAATTAATGTCATCAAATCACGGAAGTTTAAAAAGAGTACCTACTGACCTATACACCTTGAAATTTTAATGGTTGTTTTCCCGCAGCGAAATGGTTTATCTTGTTAATACAATCGTTGTATAAACAAATTAAATATTAAAAACAAAAAATACAGATATACCATTGTGACAATTTAATTCGAAAGCGACTTCGAACCAATAGTAATTCATCCCGATACCTACGCGTAGGCGGCCGGGCGGCGCGTGCGATTCGAATAGTACCTACAAGTTACGTACGTCTAATGTTACTATAGTTCCTCACGTTTTCGAGTTGATGAATATTTTTTAAATTGTTTTTAAACAAAAACATGTATGTTTCGAAAGTACCTACTCCATAAGGCAAGTTGTTCTGCCGCAGGAAAACAACCATTAAAATTTCACGGTGCATAATTAAAGTTTTGAATACTTATACATACTTTCTTATTTTATAGAAAAATTCTAACTTTATTTTCAAAACGTCGTTTTAATAGGTACTTAGGTACCTGTACAAACTATAATCACGGTCACACCCCTTAGACTTTACAGGAGAATTAGTGTATCAGTAAAGACCCTCCAAAGAAATCTCAATGACCAGTGGTTTAGTATGGTCGTAGAATTTAGAACTTTGAAAGTTGTTTTTTTTAAAATAGACTGCGTAATCTGTATGCTATGGGTATGTAGACTTCGATATGTAACGAACAAAGCCGCGTGGAAATCCATTAGTCTTCAATAACATCGCAAAGCCTAGTTGGATGTTGTCGGACAAATATACCTAAACTAATTTAACTTCGATATTGGAAAAATATATTTTCAGAATAAAGTAAAAAATAACAGTTCCTGTCGTTAGAAAAAAATAAGTTTGTTACGAGAACGACTTTCTATAATTATAGAGAACAAATTTTATAATAATAGGCACTAGTCTGGTTTAGGCGAACAGTCTAGCTAGAGAGACTAATTGGGCCTAGATAAAAAAAACATATTTTATTTCAGCATAAGAATTTGAATATGAATAGTCTGTATAAATAGGTACAACCAATATCACTGTTCAAAAAATATATACGTACCTATGTACCTACTTATTAGGAAGCATTTTCAAGATTACCTAACCAATATTTAACTTGTTAATAAAAGCATAGTCATTTCTTTTGACAACTGAGACTAGTTCGGATGCCATTCTCAAAGTAGCTAGGTAATAGCGATACTTTTTAGTTTTTATATATTAGGTACTTGCGAAAACATGTCATATAAATTGGTAATTAGTACCTACCTACCTATATTTTATAAATGTTTTTTATCTAGTTTATTTCACTGTCTACTTTCCCAATAAAATAAGATAAGATACTTCAATTATTGGTAGGTACTATGTCTAGAAGTAGCAATAAGCTGAAATCGGTCATCTTTTCAGCCACGAAGGAAAAGCAATATTATATAGTTACCTAAGCCTAAGGATTTTCAAAATTCCTCTTGTTTATTTATTGTTCCTGTCTATGTTCGGGTATTCGAGTAGATAAAATATATTCTATTCTATTCTATTCTACTTTATTCGATTTCCGTCTCACCTGTCACCCAAAAACCGCCATGATCACGTAATCAGGATTCTTATTAATTAATTAAGTAACCCAAATTTTAGGGTTTTCAATTTAAATCGAATTAAATTAAAAGCTGTAATCATTAGGGATTCCGGTTGTCTGATAAAATAAATTACTTAGATAATTTTAAGGAAGTTACCAGTCCCGTCAAGGACACAAGTAGGTACCTGTGGGAATTGTAGGCGGCTTCTGTAGGACATACAGACAAACCAAGACAAACTAATTTCAACTTTGCGAACGAACGAAATACAATTGCTGTAGTAGATACAAGACAAGTGAAGGCATTTTCAACATTACGTTACAAAGTACAAAAACGAATAATTTTCTTAGTCCTTTTCCACGGCTTTGTCATAAAGCATTAAAATTAAAATTTTCCTTTTTCAGATAATTAAAATCTAGGTTTGCTAAATTTAGTTCAGCGCTGCGTTAATTTTTGTGTCCCCTGATTCCACAATGCCCGATTCGGCTCACCTGCCAAACTTACCCTACTACCTAACTACCTCTCACCACAGTTAATCGATTCGTACTTTTTATAAGACAAGTAGGTATGAAAAAAAATTAAGGTAAGTATTGTTTTTCAATATGTATTTTCTCAATTCAATTGGCATGATATAAGTAATTATATGTATTATGTCAGGCACCCTATCGAATCCCTAGCAATCGAAAAATTTGCAAAAAATTTAATGTCAAAATATGATGTCAAATGTAAAATGTATTTCTTGCAATAAATTCTACTTTACTTTACTTTACTTTACTCTACTTTACTTTATGAAAAATACTGCGGAACCTAAGTATCTACTGCATGTCTTTAATTCTTCCATTTATACGATTCAATTTTGTGTTGTGAAAAATAGCTTTGTAAGTTAATCGAATCGTGTTGTCTAGAATCAGGAGATAGAACTTATTACATTGATGGACTTCCGATTAAAAAATCTATTAAAAACTTTGATGTTATAAGTTTCCGAAGTAGATTAGATTCTGAATATAGATAGGTACCTAATCATTGAGTTTATTTTTCTACAAATTTTAAAAATGTCAAAGATGTCAGTAATACTTAGTAATTTTAGTCATCATTTTGGTTACCTACATACACGCAGGTCCAAAAAATAACCTATCCAAAAAATACTTAAGTACCTTTAAAACACTAGTTTTTTGTATGTTTTTTGGAAGTGTTTGTAATTAAGTACCTAAGTACCCAATTGAAACCACTGCTAGGATCATTTTGAATTGTTTTTTAAACTAGGTGAATTAACCCTGTTTTAGCAGTTTATACACAAAATCACTGCTTTGTTTCTTTTCATAATTATATCCAGCGCTGAGAGAAAATTACAGATGTAAGACGGACAGGAGAATGGACGGTATATGGTTGAGGTCCCACATGGTCCCACTATTTTAACCCACTGATGGATCGACGGTTTTTCCTCGTACCTACCTAGTCCCACTCCACTAGCACGGGACCACAGGTAATTTTAATCCAACACTTAAAATTATGACAAAAACCATAAAGTGAAGCTAAGAACTTGGAGGTTTAGTACAGGTTTTGATGGTTAACAAAACTTGGTTTCGCTTTGTTTTCTTCTATAGGTACATTTACCTGCACTAAAACGGAACGTAATAAAGTTTCGTAAACTATCGAAGTTCGTACTACGCACCCTGTTGTTTACTCCGCAAAACGAAAACGATATAGGTAGGTTATCGGAGCCGAATATTAGTCGAATTCAGTCGAATTAACAGTTGTTCAAATTGGGAATTTCGTGTTGTCCGTTAGTAGCTTTACGATATCGATTGTCAAAAGTAATGTTGTAACGAGCAATTAAAATCTGAATCTCGGAAACACTCCAACGGTTTTCATGAAATTTAGTAGGTAGATACCTATGCAGTGGGTTTCGGGGCGATAAATCAATCTAGCTAGGTTTCATTTTTAAAAAACATCGTTTACAAAAAAAAAACCACCCAGGTAGGTACTAGCATAAACGATGTAACTAAGAGTACTTACTTAGGTTTTGCACGATAATTGTGCCGATAATCGATAATCGTTTTGCGGAGTAGACGCCAAGATCTAGAAATGTAGAGTAACTTACCGCTGGCAGGCGCCTGTACGACTGTTGGTGGCTCCTGGAACAGGGTAGACCGCTGTGCCGGAGACAAGGAAGCCAGAGTCTCCAGGTTATCACGCAGGGAGTCGAAGAATGATCCGACATCGTTTAGAACACCTGCAATGAAGAGGGAAGAATTTTTTCTATCACCTAGCTAGATGGTGAAATATTTATTGTATCGTTTTTATGTTATGTATAAAAGTTTTATCTGGCCCCCGTTACCAAGAGGGGGACAAATAGAACGTTGTTATCCCATCTGTCCCCCCAAGGGGACAAATGGGACAAATGGGACAAATGAATGACAGAGCAGGGGGACAAATGGGAGTAATCCTGTATAATTTAAGAAAATCAATATTAGTAATGTACAAATTACAATGTTTATTCTTAGATCATAAACCTGTCTATATTATCTAAGTGTTTATTATATAGGTATATTTTCTGGTCTATGAAATATTACTTCACTACTTTTTAATACAAAGGGGATAGTGCAATGAAAACATGATATAGTTTGAATTGAAGATAATTTTGATTTAATATTTTAAGTAAGTAATACCACAGTAATACGTAAGTACCTACCTACCTATGCCTCAATTGCTTCTGGCCACTACTTCACACAATGGCAAGTGCATAATAGATTATTTGGAGATGTTTGTAGGTAACATATTTTGTAAGTTTGAAAATGGCCTAGAATAACATTTAGTCACTGTCAAAGTTTCTCGAAATCCAAAGGCGAAGTCGCAAGCGAAAGCTAAATACTCGTATTACCTACTCGTGTGTACAAGATTCAGCTATGACAAAAAGAAATAAAAGAAACAATGGAACAGTCTCGTACCAAAGAACATGCATCTTTGAAGAGTTTCCTATTCAAAGAATGTCAGCTATGAAGCCCTTACAATGACGACCCAGAACAGAAACTACTACTTCTAATGAAAGAAGAGGAATTGTGATTTGGTTCCATGCACGAATATTTTTTTTATTTTAGATTTTTTTTAATGAGGCGTTAGTCATTTTCGTCATTGTTCGCAATCGCAACATACAATTTTGGTTATCTCGTAAAATATTAGTTAGTTTTAAATGTAGGTACCTACCCTTCGTGAAATAAATAATTATCAACTCTTTTATTGCTCCGATTTATTTATAGGTAAACAAACCACAAGCTAAATGTTTTGGCCCAAAACATTGCTTGGGAAACGTAATGGAGTGTGGATACTTTCTCAACTTTTTATCTCTTGTGGCGCATAAGTGTCAGTCGGAAAACTCGATATTATTCACAAGTTACGCAGCATTGAGCCGAAATGAATAAATATACAGACAACTGTGTAAACATGGCCATAAAATAAGTAATGTACGAGTAAGCACCTCATATAGCTTCTTGAAAACACAGAAGAAATACAAAAATAAGATAAGCAACATAATATAACGTGCAGCTTTATCGTAGAAAGCGATCTCTTTCAGGAATTTTGGATAATTTGCAAAAATCCATGTACCTATCCGTCTCCAGGATATAACTTCCTTGCCAAATTTAATTACAATCAGTAGGTAGGTATAGCCGTTTAGGAAAAGGTAGAAAAAAGGAATATTTGAAAAAATTTAGGCTTTGTTTCATTGAGATCGATTAACAAATAAAAAAGATATGATAATTTTACTTATTCCTCGCGCGCGCTGGACTCTACGGAAAAGTAATCTAACGCGTACAAAGTCGCGGGTAACAGCTTGTATATAATATTATTATGCCAAATGTCAAGTGTTTTGGCCGAGTGGTAAAACGTCGTCCCACGTATAACATTTCATAAAATATTTACTTACGTAGGTAAGTCTATTTACGAGTTTTCTTATTTTCTTGGCTTATGACAAACATTCAATAAATAATCTCATAGGGTTTCCATTCTCGAGAGTATTAAGATGATATCTTCAATAAAAATAGCTTTCAATTTCAGTATAATATTTCCTTGTAGGACACTAAACGGAACTCTTGATGTTATTTTTCATGCTGAATTTACTTTTCTGTTTACCGATTATTTGGCAACTTAGGTAATAATTTTGTGTAAGGTAGTTAAGTAGGTAGGTACATAAACCTTGACCAGGATAATATTATGCTAACAAAATAACATGAAAAGATCAAATAAAGCGTGCCCGCATATACGTGCGATAGATACCCGCAATTTATAGAAAAGTATTTCCAACAAATTTTTTGATCCGAAGAATTTCGTTTATCGTCGTCGAAAGGGATCAAACCTCAAAAAATCCCACAAAGAAATAAGCATCATCATTATCTTCCTACCCTTTTCTCACTCTATGTGGGGTCGGCACAACATGTGATCTTCCTTTTCCCTCTATCATTCGTCATCTCAGTCACACCACACAGAAATAAGCAAAAGATTAAAATACACTGATCGAAATTGCAAATGATGTGAAGGTTCTAAATAAAGGTGTAAATATGGTAGATGAAGTAGCGGTGAAAAACATAGAGGAAAACGTTGTGCGGCGTTGCTTACCGACGCCGACATATGGCGTGACTGCCTTACCGAGCGCCGGCGTCGGCTGACGGCGTCTGCGCAGGGAGTTGAGCGCTGTGCCGACCGCTGACCGCTTACCGGACACTGGCCTGATCCAACATCAACATCAACTTGGTGAAAAATTACATTAATTACAGAAATATTCTGATATTTCTATTAGGATACACACTATAATATTTATAAGACAGATGAAACAGTTGATCTATCTAAAGACCGTTACAAACTATCTATAGATAGCTCAACTGATCCAGATAACTGCCAGAGGGAAGCGTTTTCAAGACACTGGCGGGATTACTACATTGAATACGTTGGGCAAAATATGAGCCAAATCTGGTACCGCGTTGCTTCATGAGTTGGTTTAAATATTGCATTTATCGAAGTTTTTTAGTTGCTAAAGTTTTGATATTAAGATGGGGTCAGAAACTAAACATTAGGTAAGTACTCAAATTTTTGAAAATATATCGGATATGTCCCTACATCTATGTTCACGCTTACGACAATAATTAAAAATGTTACTATAATTAGTTATCGAACGTGCCGCGCACCGCGCTCGTATTGGTTAATTTAAAAATTGTTCCCTTTCCCCCTACCTCGAATCTTGTAAAACGCACTAGACGCCATTATTATACTCGCTACTGTGAACCAAAACGCATTTCATTTAAAATATCCACAAAATCACCCAGTGGTAGGGTTAGGCAGGTCAGTCATCACCGCTAGGCAAAAATACAGTTGGTACGCTCACCAACATCTGGACCTTCGAGCCAAATAAGCGGAATCAGCATCCTGTGGAATCCGAGCACGCGGCGGCACGCGGCTGCCATAACCTTCCCGCTGGAGAACGACGCAATACGCACGCACGCAGCGAAATACCTGGATCAAAGATACCTGGAGGCTAAGCGCACATTGGAACTGGAGTCGGATTGGCATTTCATCAAACTCACGCAATCTGGTGGGGCCAACCATCCTTTGTTCCCAATCACCTCCCTGATCTCTTTGTGATACCTGTGTTTAACCTGATTTCAGTATTTAACGTGAAGTGTTTGTGGTGAACAAACCAGCCAAGACAAGAGCTGGTGACGTTGCTAACACTTCTGGCGTGTTTTCCTGCCATACGCTACGCCATACGAGCTTTCAAATCGTAAGTACTTTTGTGTTTCACTGACCACCAAAATGTCTACAGATCGTTCTAAATCCCCCCTTACATTGGATGTAAATGTCGCAAAATTAAATCAAGAACCTAAATCTGGTAATAAATCGCCTAATATTCATTCTAATAATCCTGATTTGGTCCGCGAGTTGGTTAGGAAACGTGGCATTGTGAAGGGCAGATTAACTAAGTTTTCAAATTATTTACAATCATTACAAGATACAGATAATATTGCTTCTTCGTCTCGAGATCGCATAGATTTAAAATTACGTATAAAAGGCGCAAGTAGTTTATTTACGGAGTTCAATGACGTTCAAAATAAAATAGAAGAAAATGTTTACGATAGTGAAATACCAGATCAACTAGATAACAGAGAATCGTTTGAGAATTCCTACTATAGCACAATGGCCCTTGCAGAGTCCTTGTTATCTATGCTACCCGGAGATGAGGTTACTGACCGTCCAAATACTTCTTGTTGTAGTGAAAAATCGCAATTAGTAAAATTGCCCACTATTTCCATGCCTTCCTTTGACGGTTCGTACGAGCACTGGCTGGAGTTTAGGGACACGTTTTTATCTTCAGTTCACAATTCGAAACAAATAAGTTGCATACAGAAATTTCATTACTTGAAGTCGTCGTTGAAAGGTAGTGCCATGTTGGTCTTAGAGTCACTAGAGTTCTCCTCAGATAACTATCCCGTCGCATGGGAAATGTTACTGAATAGGTATAATAACAGTAGGCTTTTGGTACATAATCACGTCAAGGCGTTGTTTACCATGAATGCGTTGCCTAAAGAATCGTCTGCTTGTATTAGGAAGCTTATTGACACAATACTAAAGAATTTACGCGCACTGAAGATTTTAGGTGAACCCACTGATAACTGGGATACACTTATAAACTACATTATTGTGTCTAAATTAGACAAGACGACAGAACGTGAATGGGAAACTTATAAATGCACCTTGTTAGCGAGCGATAGCAATTCTACTATAAGCCTTGCGTAAAATGCAACGCATTGCACCCGATTTATTCTTGTCAAAAATTTCTTGATTGTGACTTAGAGTCAAAGTTAAAGTTAGTACGCGATCACAAACTTTGCGAGAATTGCTTGCGCTCAGGGCATGCGTCTGACACATGTAAATATGGGCCTTGTAGGAAATGTAACCAAAAACATAATACATTAATTCATAACGATAACACTACCTCAGTTACATTTCATTCAAGTACCGTAGCCGACAAGCCCAGCGGCAGCGCAGAGATACTTCCGATTCACGTAAACAAGGCACACATGCATACACGCAATACATCTACA
This sequence comes from Cosmorhoe ocellata, assembly GCA_963675405.1. NCBI lineage: Eukaryota > Metazoa > Arthropoda > Insecta > Lepidoptera > Geometridae > Cosmorhoe > Cosmorhoe ocellata. Next base: position 9,155,249 of record OY776258.1, on the reverse strand, counting down.
GGTATGCACACGGTTTTATTGTCAACAGCTGTAGTTGAGGTGGCTGATTCGCACGGCGGCGCTTATCGCAAGGCGCGCGCGCTGCTTGACAATGGAAGCCAGCGGTGCTTTATTTCAAAATCATTTTGCAAATTAATTGACGCGCAATTATTACAGTCCACTCACGAAGTTAGAGGTGTAGGAGATTCGGTGATACAGTGTTTGGAAACCTGTAGCATTGAAATTAAATCGCATGTAGATAAAACATTTAATACGCGCATAGATTGTTTTGTGTTAGATAAAATAACGTCTACTATACCGGCCTTATGTCAAATAAGGAGCACGCAGCTCTGTATTCCTGAGCACATAATGTTGGCAGATCCGCATTTTCTAGACACTCAGGAAGTAGATATATTAATCGGTGCAGATAGATTTTGGGACCTCTTGGAAGAAGGCAAATTTAGACTTCCCAGTGGCCCTCATTTGCAAAACACAAAGCTAGGGTGGATTATTTCCGGCCCTATTTTAAATCGAACTCGAAATATAACACGCATTAATTGTAATTTCAGTAGTTCGATAGACACGCAATTACGCTCCTTTTGGGAGATCGAAGAGCTTCAATCGGTTAAGGATACGCAGACTGAGGAGGAACGCACTTGTGAACAACATTTCCTATGCACAACAACACGCGATAGTGTAGGTAGGTTCTCTGTGCGCATTCCTTTCAAACAGTCACCTAACTTATTGGGCGATTCATATGATCAAGCTGAGCGACGTTTTAACGCGCTAGAAAAACGTTTAGAACGCTCACCTGATTATAAATTATTATACGCAAATTTCATGAAAGAGTACGAAAGCTTAGGTCATATGAGCCCAATAAGTTCGTACGATAAGCCGTGCTATTTTATGCCGCATCACGGCGTTTACCGGGAGCAGAGCACTACGACAAAACTACGTGTGGTTTTTGATGCCAGTGCTCCGTCTTCCTCAGGAAAGTCGCTCAATGATTTGCAATTAGTTGGCCCGCCAATACAGGGAGACCTAATTTCTATTCTCTTACGGTTTAGGCAACATAAGTTCGTCGTATGCGCAGACGTTACAAAAATGTTTAGAAATTGCTTAGTAGAAAGGGACCAACGTAATTTGCAAATGATTCTGTGGCGCGACGATCCTTCAAAACCGTTAGGTATTTATCAATTGAATACCGTCACATACGGTACTGCTTCTGCGCCATTCTTAAGCGTGAGGTGCCTGAAACAATTAGGCATAGAATCATCCAACCCTGACGTCCAAAGGGTCATACGGGATGATTTTTACGTGGATGACCTTTTAACGGGAGGTAGTGACAAGGCTAGCTTATTGAAATTGTGCGATGACATCAGGGACACGCTACAGTCAGGTTGTTTCCCACTTCAAAAGTGGATGTATAATTTTCAACCTAAAAATGATGATGATGATGATTTGTCTAACCAGTCGAAGGAAATTAAACTTAACGAAAATGTTAGTTCAAAAACGTTAGGTTTAGGTTGGAATAATACGAGTGACGCATTTTATTTCAGTACGCAATTTCAAAATGACGATAAGCCCGTCACTAAAAGGTCTATCTTGTCAAATATTTCACTAATCTTTGACCCTCTCGGTCTGCTTAGCCCTACGATAATTATAGCAAAGGTATTATTGCAACAATTATGGCTTCTCAAAATAGGTTGGGATGATACAGTTCCATGCAGTGTCGCGCAAACATGGAACCGGTTTGTTATCTCCCTACTTAAGCTCAATACTATTCGCATTCCTCGGCACGCTATAGGTAGCCAACCTAGTTATTTAGAACTGCATGTTTTTTGTGACGCATCGCAGACGGCTTACGGTACTTGCATTTATGTGCGTACAGTTAATGATGACCAAACAATATCAATACGATTACTTACTTCTAAGGCCAAGGTCGCGCCGCTTAAGCCTATTAGTATCCCGCGGCTTGAACTATGCGGTGCCCTGCTCGGTGCTAAGTTACTTGATAAGGTACGTAGTTCATTAACTTGCAAGTTTAGCAGTATCGTTTGTTGGACTGACTCAACTATCGTTTTAGGTTGGTTACGAATGGCACCAAGTAAATTAAAAACTTTTGTTCAAAATAGGATTGCAGAAATTCACGAAATTACTAAAGATGTTAGTTGGCGCCATGTGAGGACAAAGGAAAATCCCGCTGATCTTGCTTCACGGGGTCTTCGTCTGGAGGAACTGTCATCTTCCACTTTATGGTGGGAGGGGCCGGACTTTCTGCGAAGCCCTAGTTACGCAACAGCTGATAGCGAGGTCATAGAATCACACGAGGAACTGCCAGAACTCAGGCCGGCTATTTCTTCCTTTGTTGCGCGTGAGTCACCTGACTTGACACTATTTTCATTCAATAGGTTTTCGCAATACAATCGTATGAAGCGCGCAGTCGCATTTATTTTGCGTTTCATACACAATATTCGCAATAAAACGGACAGACGCACGGGTGTACTTTCTGTAGATGAGTTAGATAAATCAGAAAAAACTCTAATTCGATGGTCTCAAATGGAAAGTTATCCAATTGAATACAAATTGTTAAGTAGTGGCGCAAGTATAACTTAACAAAATTAGATTTATTTTTAGATAAAAATAAATTAATGCGCGTAGGTGGACGCTTAGGAAACTCCGACGAGTTTAGTTATAATAAAATGCACCCCATAATATTGTCAAGTAAACATTATTTTACTGTATTGTTGTTTAGGTATGAACACTTGCGACTTCTCCACGCTGGAGGCCAAGCTTTACTTTGTAATTTGCGCGAAATGTGGTGGCCTCTGGGTGGTAGAAACCTAGCTAGGTATACAGTAAATGCATGCGTTAGGTGTACGCGTATGAAGGGTAAAGTCCTTACGCCATTCATGGGTAACTTACCTAAAGAAAGAGTAACTCCCAGTTTTCCATTTAATCGATGCGGAGTGGATTACTGTGGGCCGGTTCTCGTACTTAATCGCAAAGGTAGGGGAGCTAAAACTTCAAAAGCCTACATTTGTTTGTTTGTATGTTTTGTAACGCGCGCTATACATCTGGAATTGGTCAGTGACCTCACTACTGAGGCATATCTTTTAGCCTTGAATAGATTCATTTCACGCCGTTCTAAACCAATAGAAATATTTTCAGATAATGGTCGTAACTTTGTAGGATTAATGAACGATTTTACCAAGTTTTTACAGAGATGTAGTACGTCTATTATTGAATACGCAACTAGTCAAAATATTAAATTTAAATTCATTCCCCCGTATTCTCCGCATTTTGGTGGTCTGTGGGAGGCAGGAGTTAAATCTTGTAAACATCATCTACGCCGTGTGGCAGGAAACGCTCGCCTTACCTTTGAAGAGTTTTACACAGTGTTGTCACAGATAGAAGCTGTTTTAAATTCCCGACCACTTTCTCCTCTTTCTCCAGATCCTAAAGACTATTCCCCTCTCACTCCTGGTCACTTTTTGGTTGGTCGACCGCTAACTGCGCCAGCCAGCGACGACCTCAACGACACACCCACGCATCGACTGAATCGTTACCAACGAGTGGAACAAATTCGCCAACATTTTTGGACCCGCTGGTCCAAAGAATATGTCTCTGAGTTGCAGGTACGGAACAAATGGACCGAGAAGACGATGGATCTAAAGACCAACTCACTCGTCTTAATCAAAGATGACAATCTACCACCGCTAAAGTGGCATATGGGTCGAGTACTTGCAACCATACCGGGAAAGGATGGCATCGCACGAGTAGCTGACATACAGACGGCTTCAGGCGTTATCCGGCGGAGCTACGCGAAGATCTGCCCTCTCGTTCAAGAAGCGCAAGAAGAGTCTACGATACCTGAAGAACGTTGAAAGCTGCTACTTTCAAGGCCGGCGGCATGTTCACGCTTACGACAATAATTAAAAATGTTACTATAATTAGTTATCGAACGTGCCGCGCACCGCGCTCGTATTGGTTAATTTAAAAATTGTTCCCTTTCCCCCTACCTCGAATCTTGTAAAACGCACTAGACGCCATTATTATACTCGCTACTGTGAACCAAAACGCATTTCATTTAAAATATCCACAAAATCACCCAGTGGTAGGGTTAGGCAGGTCAGTCATCACCGCTAGGCAAAAATACAGTTGGTACGCTCACCAACAATCTACATAATAATGATCATGGTGTTTTTGAAACAGGAGTTTTAAGTCAGATTGGAAAACTTGGGACAAACGGAAACAATCCTACAACTAGATTTTTTTTCAATAGCTTCTAATACTTAACTATGGTTTTTGTCACATGAAACCCTCACCTTAAATCATCGTAAATATCATCGCTTGACAGTTCTTCATCGTCCTGAGCAGTTTTATCAGTTTCCAAGTCCATATTAGGAGAGTCTTGATCATATCGGTTGCTAGTCCCGTATCCCCAGGGTTTGGTAGCCAGGAGACGGAGTAGATCCAGGCTCTGGTCCCGGTAATCTCGCTGAGCATTGCTGGTGAGGACACCTGGTGGAAGTCATTTCATAAGAGTATGTATTAAGCTGAAGATAAGTGCTTTTCACGGTCTTATTATATGTTTGGTCACAATATTCGTCTGATGGTCTGCATTGGAATCTTTGCTGTAAAAAATCATCTTTCTGCCCTTTTTCCATGCTAAGTGGGCTCAGCATAATTGTGATCTTCTACCATTTCCCTCTGTCATTCGTCATATCAGTATAAGGGAACGGACGAGCAAAGAGTAGGTAGGTACATGCGGCGTATATGCGAATGCTGAGATGGATGTGTGGAGTGACGAGGATGGATAAAGTTAGGAATGAGTATGGAAGTTTGAAAGTGGCATCGGTGACGGAAAAGATGAGGAATAATAGGTTATCGCGGTATGGGCATGTTATGACGAGGGAGGAATGTCATGTGACGAAGAGAGTGTTAGATATTAATGTGGATGGATACAGAAGTAGAGGAAGGCAAAAGAAAAGATAGATGGACTGTGTGAAAGATGATATGAGTAAGAAAGGAGTGAGTACTGAGATGACGAATGACAGAGAGAAGTGGAAGAAGATCACATGTTGTGCTGACCCCACATAGCGTGGGAAAAGGGCAGAAAGATGAGTCAGTCACATGACCTTCATTGTGTTTAAAAGTAAACAGGAAGAGGTAAGTATCTATTCTAGTTTTCAAAAGCGTGCCTTCTGGGAAATAAGAGTGTAAACCCATTATTAAAATCAGGTTATTTTAATGGTTTTGTTTATTACATTTAATGGGTGATGTTTGTCATACTTTAGTGGTGTTGCTGTTACCATAATGGTTAAAAAGATATTAAGGGGTAGGTTAATATGTAGTTCAACAAATAACGTAGGTTTCAGTAATCATGTAGGTACCTACTTGTAAGTAAATAGATGTTTGTTTTTTCTTTTTACAGTTGGGTCTGCTTACGTGAAATTAAATAGAGGATTTCAATGTAGGTTATGTGATGTAGAAATAGCTACTGAATTCAGTCTGTAAAATGAGATGGGAGTTTTTTTCAGCGAATCACATTGTTTCAGTTTTTACTTAGGTACCCAAGGTGGTATTAACAACAATAAAAACATCAGATGATATTATCATAATAAATATTGCTAATGACAACATTAGGCATCATTTTTGCCGGATAATGGACGCTTTACGATATAATCTGTTTTAGAGATTACCATAGAATTATTATATTCTCATTACCTTCCTACCTACTTAAGTTTTTCAGTAAAATTTTACACTTTACTGATTTTATATTCAGAAGCTATTTCTAATTGAATTCTCATGACCATACTTGTTTGTTTCCCAAAAAGAGATAAGAAAAGAAAAAAATACCTTACCAAAAAGGTATCTACCTTCTTTACAATATTTCGTGAAGTTCCGTATTCTGTAACCTCAGTTTACGGAAGTTTGCTCAGTTTTCATAAATTCATTATGATTTAGTTAGAGGATAATGTAAAGTTTGATAAATAATTATATTTTACTTTTATGCTTTGTCTGCTAGATCTGTTTGGAGTGGGTAATAATAAAATAGAAAAAAATATGGTCACGACTTTGGGAATTTTTTCTCGATGGATTTAAAAAAGAACACTTTAATTAAACATTTCCAAACCTGTGTCAAGAACTCGGGCTTTATTGAAAAAATAACCATCAATATTACACAATAAAACTCACAATAACACGAAAATAATATAAAATCTAGAGCGATAAAGTTGACAGACGAATCATCAGAAAAAAATCGAAATGACTTCATAATCAATTCATTCAATTAGCTGTCAACGTATAATTGTGGTTAACCATTGGATGACCATTTACCATTTACCATTCATTGGTAAACATGTAAAAAAAACATGTAAACCCCACATAGCGTGGGATAAGGGCAGGAAGATGATGATGATGGTAAACATGTCTTCAATACTGAAATTCTAACTAAACATAATTTCTTTTCCCTGTACATACTATCAGTACATAGCCATGTATCTATACTGTACTCCTTGTATCCTCGGTTCCTCCGACAAAACATTGAATGCATTTGAACCATTTGTATTGTACTCGTACTATTGTGTGACCACCATCAATCTACCATCAGAGGGACGTGGGAATAACTCAGAGTGCTTGTGAGCACAGGATGCATCGTATCATTAAGGACAAATACAAATACTGAGCGGTAACACGTACGCTTGAGTGGTCAAATCAAATCTATACTATAAATCTGAAGAGTTTGTTTGTTTCGTTGAACGCGCTTATTTCAGAAACTATTGGTTCGAATTGAAAAAATATTTTTGTGTTGGATAGTACATTTATCGAGAAAGGCAATATGCTATGTACATAAATCATGCCACGACTAATACTTTAAATACTTTTTTTTACTTTAGACGTGGTTGGTAGATACTTAGGTACATATACCTAGTTTTAATTAAAGTCATCTCCTTTCTTAAGTAAACTTGAAAGCCTATGTACAACATACCCTATTTCTTGAACTTTTGGAATTTGATTTCCATTGCGTAGGTAGGTGATAGATTGAGGTTCGTCAATGGTATAGCAAAGACTAATTAGTAAAGTGTTAGGAAATTACCCCGAATATGTGGGCACTAAATTGAATGCGTATTGCGTAGGTTTCGGTAAAATAGGATTGTGATGTAACGATTGGCAATAGCGTGCAAATAATTACTTACCCCATGTATTATAACCGAGCTGTAATTCCCAGATGTGATAGATTACAAAAGCACCTGAAAATTTCTCAATATTCTCGACACCCATCCGCTTTATAAATTGACTAGCAGACTCTCGCGCAACTTTGTCTGCTCCTTTTTCCCGTTTTTGCAACATTTTTTATTGATGCTCCGCTCTTATTGGTCGTAATGTGTCAATTCGAACCGGTAGTTCCTGAGATCAGGGCCGAGCCGCCCCTATGTGCGAAGTGTGCGGCGCACACAGGCGCCAAGACAATAGAGGCGCCGCCATCGAAATTATTTTTGATACACTTACACAACAACATATTCTTTGTAGTGGAGTATCGATAAGTAAAACCTAAAAAATTTACACCACTTTTATAGACCAAATTTAAAATTTTTGCCGTATCAGGCGACACATAGGTACCTAAGTTGAAACATGAAGATTCGTGAAAAAAAGAGGCGCTTCATAGGTTTCGCACACAGGCGCTGTGGGGGGACGGCGCGGCCCTGCCTAAGATTAGCGCATTCAACCAAACAAACAACTCTTCAGATTTATAATATTAAGTAAATTGATAAATAGGAGGTCCTTCCTCAACAGCATTGAATATTGGGTAGGTACCTAGTACCAACTACGAAAAATCAAATAATTGTTTTACAAAAACAATGATTCGAACAAAGATTTAAATCTTTGGATTCAAATATCACGGCGTGGGTATATTATTTGGTATATCGATGGGCGTATGTAACCTAATAGGTAAAGATTTCCAGTGTCTTAAAATCTTCGTATCATTCCAATATCGTATGCCAACGTGAAGAATTCCTCTCGCTAACAAGACGACCCTTTTCGGCGTGAATGATCATATTTTATCTTTTGACTCCGGTTACAAGTGTTGACAGAGATTCCTACACGCCTGAAACGCCAGGTGACCTACATATTTGACCTAAGAAAAGGTATTCAGCATTATGTGTTATTTACTTATACCTAATTGGTTAAAGCAGTGTTTCTTGATAGGGGTAGCGCTAAAAACATGGAATTATTTCTTCAAAATTAATCATTTGTTTATTGACTAGCGTTATGTTTTCATCGCATTTGAATCTTTTTCGTCATCATGGAAACGTTAAAAAATCGAGTACCTAATGATTATGGAGTGTTGTCGTGGCAGCAAAGTGGCATAAGCGGCGGGAAGCATCAACCACGTTTACGGAGCGAATGCTACAAATGAACAAACACACCACCTGATATTGGCTGTAATTGAACCCTTTGGTCGACAACTGAGGAAGCTAATAATACTCAAACTACGGCTAAATTAGTAGCAGCTTTCCACACATTAACTTATTTCATAATTTCATAGGTCAAGAACCAACTATTATTATAAAGAGGAAATAGGAATTTGATTGTTTGTTTGTTTGTTTGCAATAGTCAATAGTCAATAGTCAATAGTCAATAATCTTTATTCAGTAATATCACAAGGATCATTTTGAATCGTCTTACATACTAGGTGAGTCTAGGTGCCAATTCCAGTCCTATCCCCAGTACGAGAAGAACTGGCAAGAAACTCGCTGGGCCCTAGCGCTTTTTTTATTGAATTGCTTTTTGCATTGAATAGGCTCCGGTTCCGAAAAGTTCTGGACAGGCTTAAATAATTCCTTCACCAATGTGTAGAATGAACTTTTAGGATGAACATAGGCTATGTTTTATGTAGGTACTTCGTGGGCGACGCCGCGGGCGGAACCTAGTCGGCTATAAAAAATAAAGATAGGTAAGTATTGCATGCTTTGCGAGCATAGGTACCTGTTTCCTTATAAATAGACACGTTTGTAGTATCTAGGTACATATACAGGGAAATCCTATCTTATCGCGTATAGACAGCAAACCTACGTTCGCACCCTTTAACCCTTTGCTAAAAGTAATTACCCTGTGCACACCTACCTCATAATTACCATGCCATAATCAACAAGCTGTAAAGTGCACAGGACGCCTACCCAACACAAAGCTTTTGTGGGTTCTGAGGTAATTTATCTTGTTCGTTATAACGACGAAGCTCGATGAAAGAAGAAATAGTATGGGTATTATTCTAGGTACATGTAGGTACTATTTTAATCCCACTAATATTATAAACGCGAAAGTTTGTAAGAATGTATGGATGTATGTTTGTTACTCTCAAATTATAATTATACTAGCTTCCGCCCAAGGCTTTGCTCGCGTGGTATCTTGAAAAACAAAAACAAATCTATCCCGCGGGAACCGTACATCTTTCCGGGAAAAGTAGCCTATATGCTATTCCAGACAATAATCTATATCTGTACCTACCAAATTTCATCCAGATCCGTTCAGCCGTTTCAGCGTGAAAGAGTAACAAACATACATCCATACATCCACGCATCCATACATTCTTACGAACTCTCGCGTTTATAATTATTATTAGTAGGACAGGTAAATCAAATTGAGGACATTTAAGAAAAAGGCCTGATTAAGTCACCATTTACATAATGTAATGAAAAACGTGACGAAGCAAGTCAAGCAATCCTGCAAATATTTCGACAATTTTTTTTATGCAATTTTTTAAAATTCTTTATATCGATGTTATGCAATTTTTTTTTAATTCTTTGTATCAATCGATGTAGAAGCACCTAAGTACTTTAATAATGTATTAATCAATCGTCTCGCTTTTGAATAGTAAAGGTAAGAAAATATATCTGAGAAATCAAATACCATTTTATCCTTGATTCTTCTATGATTGAAACTGAATCCCACGTCCCAACAGGTACCTAGATAAGTATTCCTGTATAAAATCATCACTTTGAAAACGGTGCATCTGCGATTTCACACTGAATGGAATTTAAAGCCACTACATAAACAGCCAGTTGATATCAAAAGCTGTGTAGGTATACTATAAAGTGGGTTTCTATTGAAAACCTACAATAACCTCTATTTTTAAGCAACTTCAAAAGGTTATCCGACGACCTCAGTGGCGCAGCGGGCGAGAGTCCGCCTGCGACGCAAGAGGTTGAGGGTTCGATTCCCGCCGCGGAACAAATTTGTGTACGATCTGCAGAAATTTGTTCCGTTGGTCTGGGTGTTTTCTATGTATAATAAAAAAATATCTATCTATGTATTTAATGTATTAAGTAAATATATCAGTTATCTAGTACCCATAACACAAGCTTTGAGTAGCTTATTTTGGGGCTAGATGATGCTGTGTGGACTGTCCAGCTTTATTTATTTTAAAGTCCATGCTCAATATGGAATCGCGTAGAGAGTTGCACTTTGGGGGTTTGATTTTTGATGTTATTAAATTCAATAAACCGGAGTACTTACACTCTAAGCTTATTTTCGCTGACAATAGCACTCGATGCTTGCGCTCGATTAGGTCTGCACTCCTCTATCATGGCCACAAAACTGCAGCGTTTAGAGGTAGTTTCCGATATCTGGCAACGAAGTGTTGGAACAACATACCACCACCAATACGTAATCTCAATACTAAATTCACATTTAAATCACGTCTTAAGCATTTACTGCTACATAAACAAATGGAAGGAATTCCAAAACGCTTCGTTTGTCTATTATAGGAATCTCCTATACCTATCGTTATTTCTTTATTTCAGTAATACATGCACATTATGTTTTTTTCTTTTATTTAATTTTAATACACGACAACGGTCAAACAGCATCTTAGTTTAGTATTATAGACACACCGTTCTACTTGTTGGTGTCTCGTTCTTCTGGTTACCTCATTTAGGTGATACTGAAAATCAGTGTTTGCTCTTAGAGCAAACTATGCGCTGAGTTATTGCCTTTTTGCTTCGCTGCAGCACACACTGTATTCTTTGTAACCATTTTTTTATTTTTGTGTTACCTGTTTTCTTAAGCTGTATCATCATCTCACCCACATGTTGCATGATCTACTTCTTTCTTGTCAGCTTGTTGTGTTGTTACTTTTGTTACATGCCTATACTTATGTACCTATTGTGTGTTGCAGAAGCAAATAAATGTTTATCTATCTATCTATCTATCTATCTATTTTATCCATTCGGCTGTATTACTCAAACAATACAATACAATATATCTTTATTGTAAAACATAAAACAAACAATAACAAAGAAAAAAAATAAGTATTTTTTTTCTGTGCCTATAGCACAGAAAAAAAAAATGAATTACAAAGGGCTTATCGCTAAAAGCGATCTCTTCCAGGCAACCTTTGGATGGACAGGACATATTTGAAAGATAAGGACAGTAGAAAAAACGTAGTGTAGGACGCCCTCAGGCCAGGTGGGGTGACGGTCTGCTAGATAGTTTTATAAATGTAGTGTACGCCGACCTTGTGTTGAATTTATAAGTGTAGATAGAAACAGGAACGAAATTCAATTTTTTTTGTGTCGAACGGGGAAAATATCTACTGAGTAGAGGAATCTTAGGTCGAACAGGGAAGCACTGAAGTGTTTATGTTGATAAGTAATAAATGTACCTTATTGTATTTTGTAATTATGTATACCTGTAAAAATTCCCAACTCTCAAAATGATTTAATGTATTGGATGTGATAGGTTGATTAAGGTCCAATTTCACCAAACTATAGTTGACAAATCATTACCTGGGCATCAAAATTAACAGTAATAAATCAATTTTAAAATAAAAAAAAATATATATATATGATCACGACTGTAATCCCCGGGCTCGGTAGATATCTTTTCAGATCTTTTAGCTACTTAGATCTTTGAGGATATCTAAAGGGGGTAGTCAGAGGCAAGTCCAAACATGACATTTGGTACATGCCCACATTTTGCACAGTAGTTAGTATTCCGTACATGACAGGTTGCAAGCCCATCGCCGGTTATAATAATCGATTTTATGTCATTTCATAATCCTTTGTCAGGACATGGTGGAACCCAAAACAACTTTAACAGGTGATTATGATAACAGATGAATTAACACGGTGAAACTGAAAATAAGTTTGCCAATACTATAAAGTCTATGATGGCAACCATGATACAATATACTTAATGAACCCATCTAGGCATAGTAATAATCGCGCTTTATGACGATCTTAACTATCTAGGTACTCGTATCCTACCTTACCGACCGTTACGAGATTTTCAATGGCTATTATTATGCCAGCTATGTACCTATGAGTTCCTGGGGAGATAATCTCACCAGGAGTTAGCTGATGACATTAATTAGCTGGATCTTACCAGCTGGTACCTATTCCATTTCTCGAACTGTTTATAAGTAAGTGGTTTTATGGTATTTGTCCATATAGTCTGAGTTCTTAGCATAGTTGTGAATAATTAGAGTTATACCTAGTGAATTGACAGAGGTGTAAAAGTAATGACAAAAAGCGAACCCGCATGCACTCGATACTACTTATAACAATGAGTACTTAAACCTACTCGTTATTTCGAATCGAATACGTTACTCGTTACCTGTGACATTAAAGTTCTGTCTTTTGTACGTAGAAAGCAGGAAATCGGCGCTAACGAAAGATGGAGGTAGGCACCTAAAAACTTTGTAAGTCCTAAAAAATGTAAGTACTTACCTGGCTATATTTTTGTCAAAAAAGCCAAAACAGTAATTAAATTCGACAAAACTAATAGAATACCTGTATGCTGTACCTACCTACTAAACCCTTTGTACATACATAAAATCACGCCTGTTTCCCGACGGGGTAGGCAGAGACCACGGATCTCCACTTGCTACGATCCTGACATAAGTACTTCTTTTGCTTCATTCACTCTCATTACATTCTTCATAAATACGCGTCGTGTTAGGATACTCTGGACCTGCTGGGGCCTTACCACGAATTCATAATACATTACCGAATATTTATTACATTGTTAATTCGTACCATGACCTATGCAAATTGTATGGAAGTAGTGACGTTTCTATAATGGAATCATTCTAGAAAACTTCGTGGTGAGGCCCCTGGCCTTTCTCTAAAACGTCCCCAATTTGATCGAGGTACTTACGCCGAGGGCTTCCCCTTCCAACTGTCCCATTCACACTCTCCATACAACTGTTTCGTCAATCTCCTTTCTACATAAACATAAACCCTTTGTAAGAATACTTATTATGAAAAACTTATTGTAAATAAGTAGGTAAGTACCTACCTGCTACTTACGTGTTTTATTTCAAGAACAATCATAACTCGACTTTCTAAACAAAGTTTTAATGATATTTAGAAATCATACAAGTGAAGCAAAAGAGTTGGTAGGTATTACCAGCGATCGATGTATTATTATGTAAATATTAAATATAATTTTGGTAAGGGTCCCTTAAAATTGGGTAGTGTAATACCCGCTTTACGAAACTGTATTACGTTTCGTTTCCTTACACATCTATTTTATAATATCACTACATAGTTTAGAACAAAATCGCTTTCTCTGTCCCTATATCCTTATGTAGGTACCTATGCTTAAATCTTTAAAACTGCGCAACGGATTTTGATGCGGTTTTTTTAATAGATAGAGCGATTCAAGAGGAAGGTTTTTATGTATAATACATCCATGATAGTAGAGGAACACTGATAGTTAGAGGTTTTTCTAATGTGATGTCGTAAATAAGCACATTTTAGTGTATTTATTACCAGCATTGCACCCGTGCGAAGCTAGGACGAGTCGCGAGTATTTCAGTAAATGAATATTATGATATTTTTTTTGCAATAAATACTAAGTAGTTAACTTTTGTGTTTCTCTTAGTATTCTTGTTAACTGTTTTCTTTGTAGGAACATTGTTCCGAATATTTTTAATGAACTAAAACGAAATGAAGTTTCGTACCTAAACTATCAAAGCCCGTACTAATTCCCCAAAAATTACAAACACTTATAGATAGTAAACAGTAAATCTCGGTAATTTAACCAATCCTCTGGGCTTTTCGTATACCTAATACGAGTATAACCTAAGTCTTAACTTCTTGACGTTAGCTTTGACTGGAAAAGCCGGCCATTTCATGTCAAAGGTAAACTTGGAGATTAGGTAGTACTGAATACGTAATCAGAAGATAGTATAACCTGGATTAAGCATAATATCGATTTCATTTTCTAGGAATTTCTTGAACTCTAGATTCTGAAATAAGATTATGTTCAAATTATGGCACTGTTGTAACAGGATTTTGGTCTCTGCCTACCCTACCAGGCATGAGTTTATGTATCTAAGGGCGGACTCAACCAAAATTGTTAAGGCACTATTCCCAGAATAAATCATAGTTATCGATGAGTAAACTGACATTTTACTTGCATTTGACATTACATTATTCTGAGAAGAGTTAATACCAGGAATTGAACATAATCTACTTTTAGAAAACTTAATTTTTCATTCGTATATTTTTATTTCTCACGTATTTTTTGTCTTCTTCTGGTTCTGTTTCTTCTTTTTTTCTAGATTATTTTGTGTGTCTATTTTCGTTTTTTTTTAGTACCTACTTAGTACCACGTTAACATTACAACTGGTTCAACCTGGTCGTGGTTTAATCAATAGGTTATTTTAATTCTAATATGTAGGTATGTACTTAGACTTAGTAATAAAAGATAGGAGTAATAAGTAATGGATGTATCATGTAACGAAGATTTAAAGATGTGCTTAGGTGTAATGAAATAAAATGATTGATGTAAGTAATTTAGAAAAAATAAATATGAAGGATTATAATGTCACATGTAACATTTACTTAATGGGATATTATGTGGGTGGCACAGAATATAATAATTCCCGTTTCTGTGAGGTAGATAATTGTAGTCCCCTCAGCCTGTCAAAACTTAGGGTGAATTTAGGCAACTTCTGGTAAGTATAGGTAACTATTCTCAGTATACTACAATGTCTAATGCAAGTAAAGTTAATAGACTCTTTGATAACTACGATTTCTTCTGGGGTTAGTGCCTTGTTATAGGCAAGTGGTAGTATCCGCCTTTTGATACATAAAATCACGCCTGTTTAGGGGTAGGCAGAGACCAAAAAAGCCTGTCAAAAATTAATCAAAATTCAGGAAATAGAGAAAGAAATCCCAATTTGATGGGACGAGTGATCGAGAGTTGAATCTACGACCATGGAGTACTTATTGCTATGCAACTGCACCACATTGTAACCTCTAGGAAAGGAAAGACTTTAATTTGTTAGATAATCAAATTAATTTGTGTATCTATAGCTACTAATATTATAAAGCTGAAGAGTTTGTTTGATTGAATGCGCTAATCTCAGTAACTACTGGTTCGAATTGTAATATTAATGTTGTGTTGAGTTCATTTATCGAGGAAGGCTATGCTATATAACATCACGCTGTATAAAACAGCTGTTTTCTGAATAAGTCTGGTAACACCCTGTATCTTATACCTTATGAGCAATTCTTGTATTATATAATCTGAATCTCGGAAACGGCTCCATCGATTTTCACGAAATTTAGCATGCAGGGGGTTTCGGAGGTGATAAATCAATCTAGCTTGGTTTCATTTTTAGAAAACGTCGCTTGCACCAAAACAAAACCGAGCAAAGCTCATCCAGTGACTTGAGAGTTAGCTAATTTTTATTCAAGTGAAATCATTGCTCTGTTTCATTCAAATTGAATTTACGCGTGCCGATTTTCAGGGTATGTACAAATACGAGTGTAGGTAGGTAATCTCAACGTGGATACCGCGTTAACATAGGTAATAGTGGTAACCCTGGAAACCTCATGATTACCTACTCTCCGATTTACGAGCGCTGTATATTCCGTCTTTGAATTTTGATCTTCAGGTGTCTGAAGGCCTAATGCAATCTTCCCGAGCCCCATGAAATACGATATCACAATAATAGAAGCAGGATCGAGTGACGTCACTCAACCATTGTTCTTGACTCGCGATATCTTTAGGTTACGAAGTCTTATAACGTGGATTCGTTGTAATCCCAGATTAATTGAGAAGCAATTGTTTTTGGCGATGTAGAAGACAGGTTTTTTACAAGCTTTTATTTAACTTGCAATGTGTGTATGTTTGTTTGTTCGGGTGGAATCTTGCAACTGAATTTTAAATCAGTTATCTTTAATCTATTAAGCTGAAATTTGGTATGCACGCTTATTTTGGATGACAAATGCCTGCTTAGCTATGTGACGTCATTCTGATTTCAATATGGCGGATCATCCAAGGTGGCTCACTAGTTATTTTTTCTGCACTACCAGAGTATGGGTATCAAATGAAAGGGCTTCCTGAGAAAAACACGAAAATAATACAACAACACATTTGCTTGTTTTTAAAGAGTTTTTTTCCATAAATTTATTTATCAAGAAAAGTGTCAATTTAATAAGTTTTTCTATTCGAAAAAATATGTGCGCAACGCCATTGCTCTTAAACGGTGAAGGAAAACATCGTGAGGAAAGCGGCATACACTAGAACCAAAAATTTTATAGATAAATACACAGCTTAAACAGCTGGTCGCAGAGATTTTTAATTAGAAGGGTATGTTTGTCTTGGTTCGTAGAGGTTCGTGTACTAAGTGATTTTTCAAAATTCAACCTAGCGGGAGTTTTTATGAAAAATAATTAGGTACCTACCTACGCGGATGACGTCGTGGGGAGTTTCTTTAGTGAGTAATATAACTTTAGTTTAGTTTTGTTTATGAGTATTGATAAGTTGCCTAAGGACCCCTAAAAAAAACTTTTTCGACAGTGTGTCCGAAGTTCTTGACCTGTTGCTGGAATCCGAAGGTAACAGGTGTTCGTATAACTTTGTAGAATATTAAGTAAAACATAATTAGTAGGTACATGTGTGTATTTATTTAGGTAACCGAGGCATGTTATTGAAGTTACTGTGTGAATAAGTTTTGACTTTTTGAGTGAGGTAGGGGTACCTCACTCAAAAAGTCAAAACTTATTTACTTACATTAATATAGAAACAGCTCCTTAACTGTGGGTAACAGGGGTTGGGTCTTTCTACTCAAAAAAACAAAAAACAATTTTGGTTATCTTGTGAAACCTTAGGTAGGTAGGTAGGTAAATTTAAATGTACCCTTAGTGAAATAACTTAATATCAACAAATCTTTTATTGCTCCATCTCCATCTTGAAAGACAAGCTCTAAAATCAAGGATAAAAAGTTTTTAAAATAACGGTAAAATATCAAATTGAGTAGAATCGGTTACCCATAGATAAGGAGCAGTCTCAGTACCTATTAATACCCGAAATGGGGAGTAGATTTTTTTAATATTCCACCCCATCATATTGGTATGTCTTTAGACGTCAACCCCACATTTAAACCAATGTATACAACAGGTATTCAACATGTATCAAAACATTTAGAAAATTATATCAAAACTTCCAAAAATGTTATTTTGTTTCACACAAAACATTGTATTAAGACTCTTTTAGACGTTTTTTTTGCTATCGGTGTAAAAAATATGTTAATTGTGACTTTTTGACAGACAACGTAGAGCCTAAACCGCTGGCCCTAGAAATTTGAAATTTGGAAGGTGCATTCCTTGTTAATTATTATATCTTTAACTATCTGGCTTCGTCCGAATACAATAAAGTTTCAAATGTTTTTATCGTTAATCGTTCAGAAAAATTCAAAAAATTAAAAATTCATGAAAATCCGTCCAGCCATTCTCGAGTACCTATAAGGTGTAACTAATACGATTTTGTTTTAATCTAATACCTTTAAACGAGCAATTCTTGTATAATATATAATCTGAATCTCGGAAACGGCTCCAACGATTTTCATGAAATTTAGTAAGTACCTATGTAAGTTTCGGGGGTGATAAATCGATCTAGCTAGGATTCAAAAAACGTTGTTTATCAAAAAAACCGAACAAAGTTCGGATACCCTGGAACATTCATAGATTATGACGGCAAAAAGTATTTAGAAGACCTAGCGTTGAAATATAAAGCTACTTTTCTACCTTGATGTGAAATAGGTCATGGTAAGATAAAATATACGAAACACCAAAAATCGCAGTAATAAACAGAGTGCTAGTTGTTGTTAGTAAACCTCTAGAGGATTTGTGTCACGCGACAAAACTTTCATAATGCATAACTGCATATTTTCAGTACCAATCTATGACTTTTTAGGCCTTTTCTCGAGAGTAGTGAGAGAGTACTGAGGGTCTACCATGAGTTTTCACAATCTACACTCGCTAGCGACTGTAGTTAAAAAAATGTATGAAATCTTGTACAGCGCCTCTAGCGGATAGTTGGGTACTAAAACCTCACGTTGCTAACTATTCTACGTTACAGCGTACTACAGCGACTGTAGTTTGCGCTCATTAACTTGCTTAGAATTTGGTATCATGAGTAACAATTTCGACAGATGTCATAGTAACGTACTTACCATGTATTAGGTACTACTGTAGTAACGTCAGCTGATCTAAACGTGACAACTCATGGTAGACGTAGGTACCTACTGAAGTCTCACGCTGGTTTGAGAAAACAAGTGACACGATATTAGATAAAAGCGTCGTAAATAGAACAATGTTTTTTTATATATTTTTGAAAGTTATATTTTATTATAGTTAAGTCATTCTAGTTTCCTTATTAGAGCGGTTACGCACTGCGTCCGATCCGAACCCGATCCGAACCCGTGAAAATATGGTCCGGAGTAGGTAGTTGTAGAACTATTTGTATGGTAAGTTACGCACTACATTCGTTTAATTTCCGTCATTCGCCATTCGCCGTCACGTAAAATGACGTATGCCAAAAGGTGGCTTTTCAATTGCTTGGATTTGTATCAGAGATCGGACTAGTGCTTAAGCAATATCCGAATTCGGTCCGAGTTTTCTAGATCCATATTTTCACGGGTTCGGATCGGATTCGGATCGGACGCAGTGCGTTACCGCTCTTACTGATGTCTTTGTCTGTTACCTATTTACATACAATCAGCAATACAAGTTTTATTGAAAAACTTGCACTTTCTGCTGAAAAAGTATTACTTACAGTAAAAGTGGATTAGAAAAAATAATTTCTACAAAACATGATGGCGACTTTAATTCCCAGGCTTGGTAGACATCACCTCGATCTATGAGGATATCGAAAAGGGGGTAGTCAGCGGCACGTTTGAACATTATACATGGTGCCTGCCCACATTTTGCTTAGTAGTTACCTAGTATTCTGTCCGTGACAGGTTGCAAGCCCATCGCCGCATCGCATTTATTAGTTTATATGCTGAACAAAACCTATTATTAACAAACTATGCCATGTGACATTATGTAGAGTTGAATTATCCAATTCACTAAAACTAATTTGATTGTCAGTTAGATCTCTAAACGCCATCTTTAATTTGGTAGTGAAAAGGTATCAAATGGGTTAATTTTCACATTTACGAGTGTTGTTTGACGATCATGTAGGTACGTAGGTTAATTAATTGGTCAACATTAAACGCTGAACAAAATGTAAATAGCACTTACCCGAGTTTTTCTGGTAACCGTCACACCTACCAATAAAAATAATAATAAAGAAACTTACTTCAAAATATTATTAAATAATAAAATAAAGAGAAATAAAAAAAAATGGTAGAATCTTTGTGAAAACGAAGGAAATTTTGAAAGAAAATATTTTTTTTCCCAGCATTACCATAGTAAATGTAAAAAATAAATAAATAAAGAAACCTACTTTTAAATATGGAATGTTAACTTTTTAAACTGATGGGAAAAAAGCACAGCAGTCGTGCAGGCTGCGTTTTTTAAACATAATTTAAATAAGAAAAGAAAAAAAAATAATAAACTTTTCAAAATGGAATGTAAACTTTTTAAACTGACCGGCCAGGAGCAGGGCGAGCACAGCGGTCGTGCAGGCTGCGTTTAGTTTCATCGTTGCGTACTGAATGCCGGGAGAAATGTTTGCGCCCGCCTTTTAACTTTAGGGGTGAGCCGCCCTGTGCGGGGGTAGAACGTAACGTAACGTATTGGGCGGACTCAAGCTTTTTTGTTCTTCTAAAATGAAACAAGGAATGAGTATGCTAAGATGGTTTGGGCATGTAGAAAGGATGGATGAAAGGAGACTGACGAAACAGGTACATAAGGCGAGTGTGAATGGAAGTTGGAAGGGGAAGACCTCGGCGTACGAACGTACCTCCACAAGTTCTTCGAGCAGTATCACAGTAATGTTACTTTGACATTTCGTACCATGACTTATAAAAATTTAATTGAAGTAGTAACGTGACGCTTCTGAAACATGATGGTTTGTAAGAGCTTGTGGAAAGGTCCTTGGCCTTTTTCTTAAACGTAGGTAATTATTAATTTTATTAAAACTTTTTGCTGCAAATTGTTATTTTTCTTAATAAATTGGCAGTTAAAATTGAACATAATCTAAAGTCAATACAAATCGCACTCTAAATAACCTTATTAAAAATTAAACAAAACTTTATAATTAAAAGTTAGTTAGTTTTAAAATAAGTACTTAGGTATTTAAAAAAGTTTATGTTTCAAAGTGACGGAAAAGATGAGAAATAATTAGGTTAGCGTGGTATGGGCATGTGAAGATATGAATGTCATGTGACGAGAAGAGTGTTAGGTATGAATGTGGATGGATACAAGTGTAGAGGTAGGTCAAAGAAGAGATAGATGGACTGTGTGAAAGATGACATGTGTAAGAAAGGTGTGAGTACTGAGATGACGAATGATAGAGGGAAATGGAAGATCACTGTCGTTCCGACCACATAACGTGGGAAAAGGGCAGGAAGATGATGATGATAATAAACTAATAGATATTGGATATTTCACACAACGCCATCTAGCCCCAAACTAAGCAAAACTATGGAAACCAGATGGTCGATAGATTAATTATATACTTTTTTTGTAACACAGATCAAACATCTGAATTCATCAAATGTTTATCCTAGGTGGGAATCGAACCCACAACCTACAGCATGATGAAATGTCTTCTACTTTTTGAACCTGAGGGTCTACCATGAGTTTTCACAATCTACACTCGCTAGCGACTATAGTTAAAAAATGTATGAAAACTTGGTACATCGCCTCTAGCGGATAGTTGGGTACTAAAACCTCACGTAGCTAACTATCCTACGTCACAGCGTAGGTACTACAGCGACTGTAGATTGCGCTCATTAATTTGCTTAGAATTTGGTACCATGAGTAACAATTTTGACAGATGTCATAGTAACGAACTATTACTACTGTAGTAACGTCAGCCGATCTAAATGTGACAACTCATGGTAGACGTACTGGTACTACGTTTCCAGTAACGTAAGTAGTTTCTCGTGAACAAATCGCCCACTATAATATTGCCATTGCGTAGAAACAACAAGAGCAAAGTGCCTTTTATTTATGACTAATAGATGCTGTTTTTTCACGATATATTACACTGGCAACATTCGATTTAGCAGGATATTGCATTTTCCCTCATTGTTACCGCAATTGATAGATTTTATAGCGGAAATTAATGTATTTTCTTCGTGCAAGGATATGACATTATTATTTATGGTGTTTTTATGAAAATATCTTTATTAGGTTTAAAGAACTTTATTTCTCATAAAAACTTTACAGTTTACTTAGAATGAGATAAATTTAAACAATAAATGTGTACTAAATCTAAGTTTAAGTAGGTAAATAACTCCTGAGCTTAAATGAGTAATTATAACTATTGTGTTATAAGTATAATAATGTTATGTTTATTTATGTAATTTGTTTTGCTATTCTATTGAGCAGACATGTGCCTTCAACATATTTTATTCTTACCTTTAAACGAGCAATTCTTGTTAATTAATCTGAATATCGGAAACGGCTCCAACGATTTTCGTGAAATTTTGTATGGGTTCGGGGGCGATAAATCGATCTAGCTAGGTTTCATTTTTAGAAAACGTCGTTTACCAAAAAAAACCTAGCAATGCTCGGTCACCCAGGTATCAAAAATAACATTAAAAGTAGTGCAGGGTGTTCCTGGGAGTAGTAGGTAAGAGTAGCCAGTCTGCTACTGGCATAGAATGCAGTCTAAACCGCTGGTCGTAGAGGTTTGAAATAAGTAAGGTGTGTTCTCTGTAGGGTGTAGGCGTTTAGATAAAGTGTGTAGGCAGAGTGTAGGTGCTCCCTAAGAAAGGAATTTCTGAAATTCAACCCCTAGGCTAGCCCATAGCGGGAGGGTAAATTTATTTTAATCATTTTAGTGACAAATATATTCATGTTTTGTAATGAATTGCGTTATAATGGATATTAGGCATCCTAATAATGTTATAAACGCGAAAGTTTGTAAGAATGTATGGATGTGTGGATGTATGTTTGTTACTCTTTCACGCTGAAACGGCTGAACGAATCTAGATGAAATTTGGCACAGATATAGGTTATAGTTCGGAATAGTACATGGGCTTTTTATCCCGGAAAAATGTACGGTCGTGGGATAGAATTGTTTTTTTTTCAAAGTAGCACGCGAGCGCAGCCGTGTGCGGAAAAGTACTTATTAAATAAACCTTAATTTTTATTGTTAATAATCCCAACCAGGATTAAATATGTTAGTGGGGAAAACACCAAATTTTTTTTGGAATTGTCTTAATCCCCACCGGTGGGGACTCCTTTGGATTATGTCAATAAACCTTACTTTTGCACATTTTATCTTAATAATATGCTATCGATTAAAGAACTATCAGCGTCTAATGATCCAAGCCACCCCCAAACCAGATCGGTCGTTTACCCTCGCGGGTGGACGTTGATATAGCGATTAGCTCACAAAAAATTCATCACCGTAGTTCAAACTTCAACAGGGTCACAAAATAAATAAGCTTAAAGCCCAGTTTGAGAAGGACGACCGTAACATGACGGCCGTTACAAACATGAATAAATCTAACGTTCACGACTGTAATCCCCAGGCTCGGTAGATATCTCCTCAGATCTTTCACTTAGATCTTTGAGGATATCTAAAGGAGTCAGAGGTATGTACCTTCGTCCAACCAAACATTATATTGAAATTGAAATTGAAAAATATTTATTCAGTACAATCACAAGGATCACTTTGAAACGTCTTACATGCTAGGTGAATCTTAATATTTGGCACATGCCAAGTTTTTCACATAAGTATTCCGTACGCGACAGGTTGCAAGCCCATTGCCTCTTATAAAAATACTAACCTATGACACACACCTTCATTTTGCACATGCATTTTTTCGAAAGGAAAAATTCATTGGTGCACGATCAGGTTATACCCACAATGTTTGGATGGCGAGGCATGGGTGCTACCACTACACCACCATCGCTCTATAGGTACCTAATCAAAATCCTTTCGGTACATGAGTCCTAATTACTTTTATTCACAATTCCCAAAATTCCCACTTAGGTACCAAAATACCTACTCCTAAGTTGCCCATTATCTACAATCACTACTGCCTTTAATTATCATTTCCCAAAATTTCCACTTTTTAAACCAACTATTTTACTCGTTACATTAAAACGAGAATAAACGACCCTCTCTATGAACATCGTGTGGATTTCGTAAGTACCAGGATAGCATAAGATACTAGAGTGGTTTCTTTCTAAGATGGGAGGATGGACAAGCAAATTACTAAGATATTACTTCTACGTCATTCATTAGGCACGGAGGCCGTTTCTACGAAAACTCAGCTTCAACTGAGCGTGGGTCTAGTTTAATTAAATGTTTAATGTGTTTATTTTTCACCGTGTTGGGTCATTTTCGACCCTGAGGTCATCAAGCTTTAAAGAGCGCTAACTGATAAAGGATCCTTGTCGTTAGACCTCTGTAAACCTTACCTGCATCAAAATTTCATATTATTTTACCATGTCGAATCATCCATGTTAGTGAGAACCTCATATAGCTGAATGAGATGATAATATGAAATGTTATCTATAGATGATTTATTATTAAGAGCGCTGGTGGTGTAGTGGTAGCACCCCTGCAATGCCAGTGCTCTTAAACGGTGAAGGAAAACATCGTGAGGAAACCGGGCACACCCTAGAACCAAAAATTCGAAGGTGTGTGTCATCGGTTAGTATTCTTATAAGCGGCGATGGGCTTGCAACCTGTCACGTATGGAATACTAAATACTGTGCAAAATGTGGGCATGTACCAAATGTCATGTTTGGACGTGCCTCTGACTACCCTCTTTAGATATCCTCAAAGATCTAAGTAACTAAAGATCTGAGGAAGATATCTACCGAGCCCGGGGATTACAGTCGTGATCATATTTTTTTTTTTTTTTTATCTAAAGATGATTAGCGGATATCTAGTAACATGATTTTTAGAAATTTTACTGACTGTATGACATTGACAATACTACTTCATTTAAACATTTGACACTGGCAAAATAATAATTGATCTCAAAAGAGACAGTTGCCATAAAAAAGAAGAAGAATGATAATTAGTATAATATTAGTATGAAGTATGGATATGGATAAAGGAGGGTACCTACCTACCTAAAATATGCCTTTTTTAAATATCATCGTAGGTAACGAACGAGGTAGGAAAAAGGTCATCGTATGTAAGTAGAGAACACCCATCAAAAGTTAACCTTAACAAGGTAAGAAACGTGAAAATTCTTGTACCTAAGTAGGTACCTACACATACGATATTTTTTTGGTGAAATTCGCATTAAAGGGTTTAAGCTACGGCTTATTCTACTAATCCCCGTTAACGGAGATTAGTCAACTTTTTGTTCACTATTCCCGTAGACGCTGATGCGAGCTCATAATGGGGATTAGTGAACTAAAAAGTTCACTAATCCCCATTACGTTATTTACGGGTTTACCTTTAGGTATTTCATTTCGAGGAAACTTTGAAGAACTAAAATCGGCAGTAGGTACCTACAGCTGTGCAGGATACTGTAGTAAGATGGAAAACGAAATCAAAAAAAATAAAAAAAATAATGAAATAAAATACCCCCTCATAACTCCAAAACTATTTCACGTAAACATGTCAAATTTGGCTCATCT
This sequence comes from Cosmorhoe ocellata, assembly GCA_963675405.1. Lineage (NCBI taxonomy): Eukaryota > Metazoa > Arthropoda > Insecta > Lepidoptera > Geometridae > Cosmorhoe > Cosmorhoe ocellata. The sequence goes on along the minus strand of OY776258.1, from coordinate 9,130,236 downwards.
ATTGATATTTGCGACCTAAGTAAGTACACCAAATTTCATAATCACACCTCAAACGGTTATTTTGATATTAACGTCCAAAAATCCTAATTTTTATCACTGACTGACCTATAGACGTTAATTCTAACCCAGTTCCAGATGACCTAGAAAGTTCAAATTTGGCATCCAGGTAGGTGGTTGGGTGAATACAAAGGAAAAAATCAGAAACTAGTAAATTTATATATTTTTATTATAATTTTTCAATTAGGTACTTAATTCATTCTCTTAGGAACTCTTATAGCGCCTATAATATAAGTAAGAGCAAAGATTATAGTGTGTCGGATCTTCCTACTTAGATATGTATACAATGTGCCAATAGTTTCAGCCGTCCATGCACGTAGATGTATAAGTATAATAATATAAGAATAAGTACTTACTTACTAATAAGTTCTGTACAAAAAGTAATGATATCCCATCAAAAACATAAATGTGAAATGATAGCCAAGTTCAATAAGTAGGTATGCTTTAGTCGTTGACTTCAGCGACAAAAGAAGTGAGATCTAAACGGGTGCCAAGTACAATGGTCAGTCCTAAAACTTATTTATAACAATATGAAATATGTTTAACAACTACTTTATGAAATATTGTTATAAATAAGTTTTAGGACTGACCATTGTACTTGGCACCCGTTTAGATCTCACTTCTTTTGTCGCTGAAGTCAACGACTAAAGCATACTTATTGAACTTGGCTATCATTTCACATTTATGTTTTTGATGGGATAAACTATTAACTCGTCCCCTGAAATCTCTTTGTTTGAATAATCACTGGCGAGTAAATACAGTAGGTATACATAATACATATTTGCATGTCGTGTCGTAAATGTCCCGTCCCTAACCATATTACCTAAATGTATGAAACCGATATGCTTCTGGCGCGTCACGACTCACGACACGCCACGACACGTAAGTAAGTATGTTTCCGCCTCATGTGAACATCAAGGTAATAGATGACTCTAGCTAGACGGATTTCCACCATCGTAAAACCTCATGTTCACAAGCAAGACTAATGAGCCCACACCGCCCAGAGCTTGTGAACGTGAAGTAACGTGTAGATGTAGTCTTAAACAAATTAAAACGCATTGCCGTGCACAAGCGGTAAACCTTTAGGTCTACCATGAGTTTTCACAATCTACACTCGCTAGCGACTGTAGTTAAAAAAATGTATCAAAACTTGTACAGCGCCTCTAGCGGATAGTTGGATACTAAAACCTCACGTAGCTAACTATCCTACGTCACAGCGTACTACAGCGACTGTAGTTTGCGCTCATTCATTTGCTTAGAATTTGGTACCATGAGTAACAATTTTGACAAAATGTCATAGTAACGTACTATTACTACTGTACTAACGTCAGCCAATCTAAATGTGACAACTCATGGTAGACCTACTTAATTATCATTTATTTTGCAGGTTGAAGGAAAATGAAATTGAAAAATATTTAATTAAAAAAATCACAAGGATCACTTTGAAACGTCTTACATGCTAGGTGAATCTCTGAAGGAAATGAATCGTACTTCCTACTGATATTATAACACGAAAGTTTGTAAGAATGTATGGATGTATGTTTGTTACTCTTTCACGCTGAAACGGCTGAACGGATCTAGATGAAATTTAGCACAGATATAGATTGTAGTTTGGAATAGCACATAGACTACTTTTTATTCCGGAAAAAAGCACGATTCCCGTGATAGATTTGTTTTTGTTTTTTAAGGTACAATGCGGGCGAAGCCGTGGGTGTGGCATAATCTATCTCTATGCCAAATTTCATCAAAACCCATTCAGTTTCATCAACTCAAAGTTTTTGCGTGAAAGAGTAAAAAACATACATCCAGAATATTCTTACAAACTTACGAGTTTAGGTATAATACGAGTATATACTAGGACTTACATAATAAGATAGATCTGTATATAATAAATAATATGTTCACGACTGTAATCCCCAGGACCGGTAGATATCTCCTCAGATCTCTAGTTACTTAGATCTTTGAGGATATCTAATGAGGGTAGTCAGAGGCACGTCCAAACATGACATTTGGTACATGTACCAAACGTAGTGACAGGTTGCAAGCCCATCGCCGCTTATAAGAATACTAACCGATGACACACACCTTCGAATTTTTGGTTCTAGGGTATGCCGGTTTCCTCACGATGTTTTCCTTCACCGTTTAAGAGCACTGGCATCGCGCACATAACTTTTTCGAATGGAAAAACTCATTGTTGAAGGTTGGACCTTCGGATCGTGAGGCAGGGGTGCTACCACTACACCACCAGCGCTTTGTATATAAATCAGGCCTCTATTATAACAAATATTGATATTGTATAATGCTCCAGTAACCTTTCAAAACTGCAAAAGCAAAAAAACATTTGCAAAAGTTTAATAATTAGCAATTGAACTTAGGTTACACGTGGATACCGAGAAATTTCGTAAAGCGAAATAACTAGCTAAAAAACTTGGAAAAGACTTGTACACGCAACAATACACGCGAAATTACGGACAGATTTCACAATTGAAATTTTTACCCTTCAAATTTACCTCTGGCTCACCTTGGCGGAATTAAAATACATAAAGGTAATTTCATATGGTTGGAGCAACTTTGTGAAAAAGATATATCATCATCTTTCTGCCCTCTTCCCACGTTTTGTGGGGTCGGAACAACATGTGATCTTCTATCTCGCTCTATCATTCGTCATCTCAATACTCACTCCTTTCTTACCCATGTCATCTTTCACACAGTCCATCCATCTTTTCTTTGGCCTACCTCTATCCCTGTATCCATCCACATTCCTATCTAACATTCTCCTTGTCAAAGTTAAAGTCATTTTAATAAAAGTCATCATTTAATGTTCAATAAATCCTACTAAGATTATGAACATACATCCATACATTCTTACACACTTTCGCGTTTATCTTATACCTTTAAACGAGCAATTCTTGTATTTATATAATCTGAATCTCTGAAACGGCTGCAAAGATTTTCATGAAATTTTGTATGCAGGGGGTTTCGGGTGCGATAAATCGATCTAGTTAGGTTTTATTTTTAGAAAACCTCGTTAACAAAAAAAAAACCGAGCAATGTTCGGTCATCCAGGTACTAATATTAGTAGGATCTAATAGGTTTGGGTTTGCTAATTAGGTACCCTCCTTCGCATTCGGTTAAAAATATTAGATCTACTTAACTTGGAAATTTAGAGGAATATACTTGCGATCACATTTGTTACTAGTTTCCGCCCACGGCTTCGCCCGCGTGGTACATTATAAAACAAAAACCAATTTATCCCATGAGAACCGTATATAATGTAGGTACATATTTCCAGAATAAAAGCATTAAGCTATTGCAGACTATAATCTATCTCTGAGACAAATTTCATCCAGATCCGTTCAGCCGTTTCAGCGTGAAAGAGTATCAAATATACATATCAGTACTTATAATAGTATAATATTTGAAATTTGCAATCTTTTGGAGCTAAGAAATTCGTTCAACAGTGCAAACGCAGCCTTAGCATCGAAGAAAACTGGTGAAATAAAAAGTTTCCGGTACACCTGAAATTTTTATTTCACAATAAATTATAAGGAAGTGGAAAACCACTTGTTTGGTTTCAGTAGGAAACGTGGAGTGAACCGTGAGTTTGGTAAGCTTATAAAAGACAAAGGGTATTGTGAAAGTAGCTACAAAATTTTTTATACGATTTTAAGGTGTCAAAATCACAAAAAAATCAGTTTGGCGACTGTTAGAAGTTATTTAATTTAATTTAAGTCGGGTTTCTTAATTTTTGCAATAAATATCTACTAAAAAATCGATTAAAAAGTAATTAAAGCCTGGAGTGGGCCGATTATTTTGCAAGTTTATTTGAACTTTGGCTTTGATAGTCAGCATTAAAAAAAAACAGGTTATAGAATTGTACTTTATTTGGATATTATCAATAAAACATTATAATACTAGTATTATAATAACCTTGGAAGTACTAAAATGCATGCGGTCTTACCACTAAAAGCGATCTCAATGTAAAAGCATCTTATCTCTAACAGCTACAATACTATGACATCTCGGCGATAATACAGGATCAAATAACTTAACCAAAGAGACAATTTCAAAGTTTTTCTCATACAAGTACAAAATCCTGTCTAAAAGTATCAAAGTTTCGATCACTTGCGCTAAGCATAACTTTATCATGTGGAACAATACAAGTTTCTTCCAAGATTTCTCTTCTTTTTTGATCAGCTCTTTGATCTGCTGATCAGGTATATCTACACCAAGTTTCAGGATATCATCCGCCATTTTGAAGTATTCTCCAAAGCTGTTGACTTTAGATGATAAACGTTTCAGCTTCCCTGTTGCTGGATTTGCCTTGGGTATGTAGTTTTTTATTACGACCTGAAAATTATATTGATTGAGCAATGGTGTTAATTCTGTAATTCGTCAATCACGTGGGCCTAGAAAGGGGGAGAGGGGGTATGGTAGAAATCACGAAATATCACAAGGGGGAGAGGGGTGTAGTAAGATATCACGTGTATTTATTTTTTCGTCAAACGCGAGATTTGTAACAACTACTAAATTATACACGTGATTTTAGGGGGAGGGGGTTAAAAATGCTAAAAAAACACGTGATTAATGGACGGCTCAGACTAAATTACCATAAATATTCTATGACAATTCTCGATTTGTTTAAACTGACGTGGGATCGACTGTTTCAACTTAATATAAATTAGCTTTTGTTCGCGACTTTCTCCGCGTTCAAAAATTACGGACTCCCACACACACTTTCATCCCTTATTTCAACCCCTTCAAGCATTTCTTCGCAATAAAAGGTAGCCTACGTCCTTTCTCAAGCTTTAGTCTATCTTTGTACCAAGTTTCATCAAAATCGGTTCAGCGCATTCAGCGTGAAAGCGTAACAGACAGATATGTACCTAGTTACTTTCGCATTTATAAACGGCAAAATGGTGGAAAATAAAATTTAGTTACTTATATTTTTTTATGTTTTATTTTTAAGTTAAGTACTTATATCTTCTCGATCTCTTTGGCGCAGCGGGCGAGAGTCCACCTGCGACGCAAGAGGTTGCGGGTTCGATTCCCGCCTCGGAACAAATTTGTGTATGATCTGCAGAAATTTGTTCCGTTGGTCTGGGTGTTTTCTATGTATAATAAAAAGTATCTATCTATGTATATAATGTATTAAATATATCAGTTATCTAGTACCCATAACACAAGCTTTGAGTAGCTTACTTTGGGGCTAGATGATGCTGTGTGGATTGTCCAGCATTATTTATTTATTTATCTTGCAGGTAATCGATTGTGGGCGACATAATAAAGTACCTACCTCAAGCATGGCTCTGTAGATGAGGCTTCTAGGCGGTAAGTCTCTCTGTGATACCACTCGATCTATGGAATGGTTGGCCAGCATACGGGCGTTTCTACCAAGCTCGTATTCGTGACCTATAAATAGATTTTACTTTATACAGGTGTAACATTTAGATCGGTCAATATGGGAAAGTCTGAAACTATAAGACGTACAAAAATCTGTTCTTAGGAACCATGTCATCCATTTTAGTAATAAGGATAACTGCATTTATACATTAGAAAAAAATGTTGAATATTGTATTTTAAAAAAAATGGTAAACAAGCAGTCATTTTGACTAAAATCGTTGTCATGGTTCTTAAGAACGAATTTTCGTATGTCTTATAGTTTCAAGAGCGCTGGTGGTGTAGTGGTAGCACCCCTGCCTCACGATCCGAAGGTCGTGGGTTCAAACCTGGTCGTGCACCAATGAGTTTTTCCATTCGAAAAATTTATGTGCGCAATGCCAGTGCTCTTAAACGGTGAAGGAAAACATCGTGAGGAAACCGGCATACCCTAGAACCAAAAATTCGAAGGTATGTGTCATAGGTTAGTATTCTTATAAGCGGCGATGGGCTTGCAACCTGTCACGTACGGAATACTAACTACTGTGCAAAATGTGGGCATGTACCAAATGTCATGTTTGGACGTGCCTCTGACTACCCTCTTTAGATATCCTCAAAAGATCTAAATAACTAGAGATCTGAGGAGATATCTCCTGAGCCTGGGGGATTACAGTCGTGATCATATTTTTTTTTTTTTTTTTTTTTTTTATAGTTTCAGACTTTCCCATACTGACCGATCTAAATGTTACGCCCTGTATATAAGACTAATATCATGTTTGGACGTGCCTCTGACTATCCCCATTAGATATCTTCAAAGATCTAAGTAAGTAACTAGAGATCTGAGGAGATATCTATCTGGAGATTACATTCGTGATCATGTAATGTAATGTAAAAAACTAGCTGACTCGACAGACGTTGTCCTGTTTTAACTATGAATTATTGATTTTTTCTTTCGTAAGAACCGTCTCCTTACAATAACAAACAAAAAAAAGAATTAGCGATATTGGTCCAGCCGTCCAATATCAAAGTTATATTATATTTTACGCGATCTGATCACATTATTATTAGTATTAAACGGGTATTTATCGCGTTTTATTTACCTATTTTTCCTGACGTGTCGACAGGTTTATACAGTTGGTCACGGGATGACTGGAAAGATAGGTAAACAAAACGCGATAAATACCTGTTTAATACTAATAATAAAGTTATATTACTTTGATATTGCACAAAGAGCTTGTGATAAAGCCCCTGATGTAATCTTGAAAACGAGATAACAAATAAGTGTAGTTATATCTGTTTTTTCACTCACCAGCTAAATGCTGCGACATAGGAAATCCTCCTTCTCCTCCAGGGTCCTCGTTGAGAAGGTGGTAGCAGCAGGGTACGTTGAACACGGCTGCTATTGAGTCGTGTCGCTCAAACAAACGCAAAGATATCGGCCCTAGATCCCCGCAAGTGTGCAAACCTAAGGTGTAGCATAAGAGATGAAGCAAACCTTAGGTTTTTAATCCAAAACTGGCCTCCCAGCGTCGGTTGCGGGTTCGATCCCCAGGATAAACATTGTGTGATGAACACAGACGTTTGTTGTGTCTGGATGTTATAAAAATATTATACACTAGCTTCCGCCCGCGGCTTCGCCCGCTTTATACCTTGAAAAAAAAAACACATATCCCACGGGAACCATTCATTTTTCCGGGATAAAAAGTAGCCTATGTGTTATTCCAGACCATAATCTATATCTGTGCCAAATTTCATTCAGATCCGTTCAGCCGTTTTAGCGTGAAAGAGTAACAAACATACATCCATCCATCCATCCATCCATCCACAAACTTTCACGTTTATAATATTAGTAGGATTACATGGACCTTTCTATTCAATGGTTTCGTCATTGTTCTCACTTTCATCATTGTTCGCAACAGTTTTGTTTCTCGTAAAATAAGTTAACTTTAAATGAAATCGTGAAATAACTTATTATCAACCAATCTTTTATTGCTCCATCTTCATGCTATCAGCTTGAAAGACGAGCTCTAAAAAGTTTTTAAATAACGCTAAAATATTGAATTGAGTAGAAACGCCCACATACATATATGTAATATTATTGCAAAATGTGGGCATGTACCAAATGTCATGTTTGGACTTGCCTCTGACTACCCTCTTTAGATATCCTCAAAGATCTAAGTAACTAAAGATCTGAGGAGATATCTACCGAGCCTGGGGATTACAGTCGTGATCATATATTTTTTTTTTTTTTTTTTTTAATCTTACTGAAACTAACTAGGTACATTTAACTTAAGTTAGATAAATAATTACCTAAATGCAGAGTAGTACATGCAGGTATGCTGAAGGCCAATTATAAGTTTCCACCGACATAAATTATGAGTTGTGAGTCTATTGTACCTGTCAACAAAAGCCTTGTGTCCTTATGGTCTGGGAATTCTGCTCGCACCGCGCCAGCCAAATCAAAGTCACGAGTGATGAAGGCAGCCGCGAACCTAAAAAGTGATTTAATACATCTATGTAGATAGTTACTGGTTATAGTGACTTCACAGCTCAGTTGGTAGTAGCTCTGCCTTCTGCGCTGCAGGTTGTGGATTCGATCCCCACCCAGGATAAACATTTGTGTGATGAACTCAGATGTTTGTTCTTTGTCTGGGTGTTGTTATGTATTTAATGAATGTATTTACAAAAGAAAAAACAAATAATTTAATTAATCTATCAGCTATCTGGTTCCCATAGTACCTACAAGCTTTGTTTAGTTTGGGGCTAGATAGCGTTGTGTGAACTGTACACCAATATTTATTTATTTAGTTACCTACTACTTACTATATCTACGTAAATTCTACACATTTTATCATTTTTTTCAAAAGGTTTTTATGCATTGTATACACACAAGTTGTGGAATAACTGTATTTAAAAGTTGTAGAAAATGTATCAAAGAATATAAAAACAATATGCTTTTTTAAAACAAAACATGTATAAGACTCTTTAAGATGTTATTTGTTATCGTGTATCTCACATGTTTGTAGGTAAAAACATGGGGCAAGAAAGGGTAAAAAACCTATACCTACATCATATTTATACTGCTAAAACATAACCCGTCCTTTTAACGGCTTTGCCGTAATCGGTTAATCAAAAGGTTAAAAATTACCGGTGTAAAGTTTTCGCGGAAGGGAGGATGCGTGATTCGGTGCTGCCATCTGTGTGCTTCGCAATCACGTGCCATTGTTTCTGTTGAGAGAAAGAACTCGATATGCAATACCGTTGCCGACTTTGATGGTATGGCGGTATGGCTCGGCTAAGAAGCAAGATGTTGGTTCGATTCCTACAGAGGGATAAACGTTGGCTAGATTTGCATGTACTGCTATTTGTTTTCGGTATTGGTATTGTAGCATTGTGTCTGTCACCCACAACACAGATATAAGTGAGAATTGATTTCAACAGTTTGAAAATTTTTTGACTTTGACAGCTCAGTAGGTAGTAGCTCTGTCTTCTGCACTGTTGGTTGTGGGTTCAATTCCCACCCAGGACTAACATTTGTGTGATGAACGCAGATGTTTGTTCGTTCGGTGTCTGGGTGTTACTATGTATTCTATGTATGTATTTAAAAAAAAAAGTATATGATTTTTCTATCAGTTATCTGGTTTCCATACAAGCTTTTCTTAGTTGGGCTAGATGGCGTTGTGTGAAATGTCCAAGAATATTTATTTATTATTTATTTATATCTATGTGAGGTCCTTTGCCTGTCGCTGTAGTCTATGGTTTCGAGTTCATCGAGTTAGAAGAACATCGAGTTCTATGTCATCTTTGCTTAACCTCTTACATACTTACTTTAATCATATTAACCCTTTTCTCTGCCGCTTGGACTGCCTGTTTATTACAGTCTATGGTGAGGCTGGGAATGTTATACCCGAGGCACAGAGCCACTTGCAGGTGGCCACGGCCACCACCAGCCTCCACGGAGCAAGTGGCTGAAGTCACATCGAATAAGGTGGCCACAAGTTGTGACATTGTCTGTACCTGTGAACAAATAAATAAATAAATAATGCTGGACAATCCACACAGCATCATCTAGCCCCAAAGTAAGCTACTCAAAGCTTGTGTTATGGGTACTAACTAGATAACTGATATATTTAATACATTATATACATAGATAGATATTGTTTATTATACATAGAAAACACCCAGACCAACGTAACAAATTTCTGCAGATCGTACGCAAATTAGTTCCGCGGCGGGAATCAAACCCGCAACCTCTTGCGTCGCAGACGGACTCTCGCCCGCTGCGCCACTGAGGTCGTCACTAAAAAACACAAATAGCCACTGTCTGGTTATTAGAAGTATAGTTCATCCAACGGATCTAGGCATACGTGAAGTTAGCCGCAGTTAGTGAATGAAGCAGATGCCACCTCAATTATACTCAAAGGTTTCGTCAGTATTATCACTTTTGTCATTGTTCGCAACAAACAATTGGTTATCTATTAAAATATTATTTAATTTTAAATGTACCTACACTTCGTGAAATAACTTATTATATAAAAATAATAATAAATAATAATATTGGGATTCAGTATAATATTTATAATTATGTGTGTGTATGCCGTGTTGGTTGCTTGATTCTGAGTATTTAATATAATTTTTAAGATTTTATGGAGACTTACTTCATAGCTTTTTTTCTGTGTCATAAACTCAGAGACCAAGAGTTGATGTTTGATGGTGCCTCCCCATGACGTCATCCGCTCTTGCAACTGTTCACTTGACAAACAGAATTGATTGTTGACGGTTATATAGAGGGAGCGAGCATTGTATATCCATTTTGATAACTCGGTTTTACCTGAATCAAAAAAGTAAAACATTAATTTATTTATTTAGATTTTAGATGTGGCAAAAAGGGCTAATATTATGAATGCGAAAGCAACTCTGTGTGTGCAATCACGCCTAAACTACTGAACCGATTTTGAGTAAATTTGGTACGAAAACAGACTAAGAGCTTGAGAAATGACAAAATGTAGGCTGCTTTTATACCGAAAAAATATACGATTCCCGTGGGATAGATATGTTTTTATTTTTCAAGGTAGCATGCAGGCTAAGCCACTGGCGATAGCTAGTGATATTATATATTTAGTTGTAATAATAAAGGAAAATTTAAAAGGGTAGATACAAGCGCTGGTGGTGTAGTGGTAGCACCCCTGCCTCACGATCCGAAGGTCGTGGGTTCAAACCTGGTCGTGCACCAATGAGTTTTTCCACTCGAAAAATTTATGTGCGGAATACCAGTGCTCTTAAACGGTGAAGGAAAACATCGTGAGAAAACCGGCATACCCTAGAACCAAAAGTTCGAAGGTATGTGTCATAGGTTAGTATTCTTATAAGCGGCGATGGGCTTGCAACCTGTCACGTACGGAATACTAACTACTGTGCAAAATGTGGGCATGTACCAAATGTCATGTTTGGACTTGCCTCCGACTACCCTCTTTAGATATCCTCAAAGATCTAAGTAACTAAAGATCTGAGGAGATATCTACCGAGCCTGGGGATTACAGTTATGATCATTTTTTTTTTTTTTTTTTTTAGATTCAAGCTGTGGTAGTTTTTGAGCTATGCTAAAGTTTGCAGTAATGTTTTGCATTTCCATACTTTTCTTTTACCTTTGCATTGATTGTTGGTATGACACTGCCAAAATTCCTCAAGAGTATCATTCAACTCCTGGCCTTCTAAATAACACCTCAGCGGTTCTGGTAATAGGTTCCAGTGGTTTTTGGTGAGAAACTCCACCATATGGCAGTTGGCTAGTGGCAGTAATGGTGTTAGATATTTGGTGATTGCATTTATATGGGTTTTAAGAAGAGCTATATTTGATAACATTTGTATATTGGAGTTTCCTGAAATATGAAAATGATTATTTAAAAATAACATTAAGTTAGATCTTCAGAGTACAGACATCTGGTGAGATCTTTGAAGGGTATCTAAGAGTAGTCAGAGGGTCAGCCAAATTAAGTTTACTGATCAATGTGTGAATGTACCACACATTGATCAGTAAACTTAATTTCTTTGGACATGCCTCCGACTACTACCTGTTTTCTTAAATTCCTTTAGATATCTATGTGGATATCTCAAATACTCTACATTATAATGTCTTTGCATGAAAAATTATCTCGCTCATGCATTTTAGATCTTGCAGGCTGTGGACTTAGTTAAATAGTCGATCTATAGCTTGAGATCTGAGATATCTATTAACAAAGCTATGGATAACTGGTGTATGGATAAATATTTAATTATTTTTTGTTTTGACGTTGAAGCTGTCTTACCAGTATCTTCAGAATGAGACATCAGCATCGTATGGATTAGCAGATGATAACTTCAGCAGTGCACAAGTTTTTTTGTACTGTGCCCGTATTGCTTCTACCTGACCGAGTATATCGGCCTCCTCCGAGTTATCTCTTGGAAACTGGTTGATCAGCTCCTTTACTTTTTTCAGCTGGGTGAGGATTTTGTCACTGCACTTGTTTTCCGATTCCTCATTTATATTGAGCTGGTGTGTGACTATGCCAAGGTAATAACCTAAAATTGTATGAGTGTTAGTACAGACGAATAAAATTTTGATTATTGTCTGGTAAGTCACATTAATTAATTAATTAATTCACTTAGCGTGGGATAAGGGCAGGAGAATGAATGTCTGGTAAGTCACACGACATGATACCGTATTGGAGTATGTGCCTATTGAATGAAAGTAATGAAACGCTGAAAACGCTTAAGCGTGGCGTAGTGAGACGTTCAAAATAGGCGATAGAACTTCACATAAAAAAACAGGGAAAAAAAAAGATCATAAACTCAAAAATATATATTTTTAAAATTATAATTGCAACTTGCCAAGTTCTCTGCCTAATTCAGCTCCGCGGTGATAGCCCAAATGGTAGCCTTCTGGATTTCCAGCATCAGTACCCGATTTGAATCCTTCCCTGTAACTTTTCTGGTATTTACCATCTTCACGCATGAATATGACGTTTAGTACATCGTTGAAATCATCCGAGTAAGCCATTACAATTATTTAAACACATTGAAAATAATAACGTTAATAATAATAACACGCACTCACAAAATCACAACACGAGTTTTGTTCAGTGTTGCCAACAAGTCGGGACCTGGTGTCGCCCATTTTCAGAGCTTGAGTAGCCTAAAGTAGCCGAATTTGAAATGAGGTAGCCTAAAGTAGCCCATACGCCGAATCTAAAATAAAAAACCGTTTTTTAACTATTTATTTATTTATATACACTCCGATTCTGCTTCATCTGCTGCGAGCAATAGCAAAGCATCCAGAATAACTTCGCCGTCGTCAACATTTACTGGGATGCTGTGATAGTGCTGGCGCAAGCTCCGCTGGAATCGTACATTTTTCTTCCTGCATGTAAACTTATCATATGATTGCTTGGTTCAAAGTTGTTGCAGCAAATGCTTCTGACATTCATATGTGTACGAATTCTTAGAATGGCGATCAGCATGGGTAATTGCATTCTGTTTCTTAATTTTATCTTTATCGTACCCATCACGCTGAAAATTCTTTCCACGACAGCATTACTTAAAGGTAATGAAAGACAACGCAAGGAAAACTCCGCTAAATCTTTGAACATGGGATTGCCTCCAGCATTCTGCATTTTCAATACCTGTACCCAGAAATTTACAGTATCAATAGGAGAAGCAGTGCCAATTATTTCCTCTGTACGCATCGTACTTAAAGTGCGGAATTGGTTTATTATAGATTCCTTGTCAATATTAGGTTCACATAACTGCCAGGGAAAATCATCAATGTTAGGTCTGTTGCTGGTTGAGAGGCAGCGGTTGGGTGACAAAACATCAATTTTTTCCACCACCGACACATTGACTGGTAACCTGTCAACTAATTCCTTCACTAAGCGCACGAGAAAGTTTGTGCATCGCTGTTTGACTTCTTTGGCTTTGTTGTCAGAAACAGATCTTGATTTTCCTACACTTTTTGCTATTGCGTGGGTATAATTTTTTTTCTTTTGCTTAGGCTCATTTGTGTTGAGATTCGATCATTCAACTAAAAGAACTTTTCATTTTTTTCGAGTAGCCTAAAAGGCGACCAGTCGCCTTTAAGGTTTTTTTGTCGCCGATTTCCAATCAGAGTAGCCTAAATGGCGAAAAATCGCCTTCGTTGGCAACACTGGTTTTGTTTTGATTGATTTGTAAATTTTTTCTTCTTCTTCTTCGATTATTATAGCATCTGTCTCTAGAGAATTGGACAAGGATAACAGAGGTTAACTTTTGTTGTCAATGAAAACTGACTCTGAAAAAAACTGTCAATGAGAAATTTTTGAAAACAAAACGCAAACACTACTAAATTTCGAATAATTATTTAAAGAAATCGATCACATCCACATCTCCGAACTTCTTTTATAAATGTATCCGATTTCTTATAAATTAGGTACCTACCTACCTAACAAAAATTAAACTGATCAATAGATAATCTTTATTGTATTGGTGATATTGAGGCTTAGAGCATTATTGAGGGTTAAGCAAAAATACACTCCACTAACGAAACGCGGCCATATTCAATAAGTCAAACGGATTGTCAGTCAAAGTCAAATCAACAAACAGTCAATGCCTACTAAAATTGAATCTATCAAAGCAAGCCAGCTGATTTTGACAATCAGCATAATATGGCTGAAATCAGCTAAAAAAATCAATAAAAATATTTTAACAAATTCATGCGGTGAGGTACTTTTTGTACCTACAATAGGCACTGATAAATTAAATATTGTTTATTTAAAACTGTAACACACACGCACTTATTATAATCGCATAATGACCCGCACAATTACAAGAGAAGAAGTGAGGAAACACAACAACGAACGGGATATTTGGGTGATTATTCACAACGAAGTTTACGATGTTACGAAGTTTTTAAACGAGGTATGTACCTACCTGTAGCATAGATTAGTTATACTAATACCTTAAACGGGTATTACACTACACGGTATTCAGGGCCCGGTAGTAAGGGAGCCTAACGCCTAGCCTAGGAGCCTCTACGCCTTACGCCCTGACTCATACATAGTACACCACTCTTATTTAGGGTAAGGGTCCCAGAATTCAGGGTAGTGTAATAAGTGCTTTAAACCAATACAAGAATAGTCTGCGTAGCTATAGGTAGGTACTTACCATTCGTTTCGGCTCAATACCTAAAAATGACTAAGCCTTGACGAAAAACTGCCTGGCTCTTGAGCTTAACTGGTAATACCTATATAGTTAACTAGCTTCCGCCCACGGCTTCGCCCGCGTGGTACCTTGAAAAACAAAAACATCGCTATCCCATGGTAACAGTACCTACATAATTTTTTTCGGGATAAAATGTAGCCTATGTGTTATTCCAGACCATAATCTATATCTCTGTGCCAAATTTCATTCAGATCCGTTCTGCTGTTTTAGTGTGAAAGAGTAACATACATCCAGACATCCAGACATCCTCACAAACTTTCGCATTTATAATATTATAGTACGATCATTTGGGTGACTACCATTGGTAGCTAAAATACTATTGCAACTTTATATCATCTTCCTGCCCTTATCCCACTCTATGTGGGGTCGGCACAACATGTGATCTTCTTCCATTTCCCTCTGTCACTCGTCATCTCAGTACTCACTCCTTTCTTACCTATGTCATCTTTCACACAGTCCATCCATCTTTTCTTTGGCCTACCTATACCCCTGTATCCATCCACATTCATACCTAACACTCTCCTTGTCACATGACAATCTCTTCTCATAACATGCCCAATGCCCATACCACCCTAACCTATTACTCCTCATCTTTTCTGTCACCGGTGCCACTTTATATATTATTGCAACTTTATATATACCAGAAATTGTTTACTATTTTGCAGCATCCTGGTGGTCCAGATTCTCTGTTGGACTACGCTGGACAGGACGGAACACAAGGGTTCGAGGATGTTGGTCACAGTGATGACGCCAGGTGGTTACCTGCCATAATAATAATAATATAATCCTACTAATATTATAAACGCGAAAGTTTGTAAAAATGTATGGATGGATGGATGGATGGATGTCATGGATGTATGTTTGTTACTCTTTCACGCTGAAACGGCTGAACGGATCTAGATGAAGTTTGGCACAGATATAGATTATGGTCTGGAATAACATATAGGCTACGTTTTATCCCGCAAAAATCTACGGTTCCCGCGGGATAGATTGTTTTTGTTTTTCAAGGTACCACGCGGGCAAAGCCGCGGGCGGAGGCTAGTCTATACTAATATTATAGAGAGGAAAGTTTTGTATTTTTGCATTTTTGTTTGTAACGAATAAACTCTAATACTAATAGTCCGATTTCAAAAATTCTTTCACCGTTAGAATGCTACGTTATCCCTGAATAACATAGGCTTTATTTTATGTAGGTACCTCACGAGCAAAGCCGCGAACGGAAGCTAGTCATTTATATAGTTAAGTAAGACCCTATACTGTGTCCTACAAAATAATAGACCATTCCATACTGAAAATTGGAGCAGAGTGATTAAACCACAAATAAATCTACAGTTTATATTTGTTTATTTCAGAGCTTTGATGAAAAAGTTCAAAGTAGGCAAAGTACCATCTGGAGAGCAGACGAGCCCTGTTGGAACATGGTGAGTTAATACCTAATCTTAATAAATAAAACGAAATTGGGTTTGTTCGAATATATATAATGGTTGGACCAATTTTTTTGATTTGTTGTATTTTTCTCTGTCCCAATTAGCAGAATAACTATTAAAAACAAAGGAAAATTAAAAAAAACAAAATAAAAATAAAATCATAACCATTCTCAGTAAGTATAATGTTATAAGTACCAAAATGTTATGGTAAAATGTCAGTTTACTCTACGATAATTATCGTAGAGTAAACTGACATTGTGCTTAATCTAGGTTGGTCAAATCCACTCTAAATAATATTATGGTTAGCGTTATAGCATTTTTATTTTTCAGCTGTAAATCTAAGAAGAAATCCAGGTTCAATTTAGTTTAATCATTGGTGGTTAATTTTAAGTCATAGATAATGTTGGTATAGGTATGTTTTAGTTATTATTTATAATAAATATGAGTAGGTGTGATGTATTTATTTTCATCATTTTCATATTATATTAGCATTAAATCATCATGCATAAATACTAATATTATACTTACTGTAAGTTACATACCTACATTATGTAGTTTTCATTTCATTGCAGTAGGTACCTAAACATTCTAATAAGTAGGTAATTATTTTGTAAAAAATTAGCAAATAAATTAGTATTTACATGTTTATTATCTTATAAATAAATAATCATTGTAAATAGCTGTCATTTTGAAAAAGTAATTTAGTTAGAAAACGTTTATTGTAAACTACAAACCCGCGGGCGACTTCGTCTGCGAGTGTTAAGTAAGTAATATACGTTTTTTTACCTTTTTAAACCTTCCCTAGACCTCCACGAACATTTCAAGACCAAGATAAGATAAATCCGTTTAGCCGTTCTCGAGGTTTAGCGAGACTAACGAACAGCAATCATTTTTATATAAGTACTAGCTGTCCCGGCAAACTTCGTACCGCCTTCTACATTGCTTACAGTGAGTGATTATAATTGGGAAATAGAAAAGGGCTATTTTTAGGGTTTTCTCGGCAGTTATTCCAATTTTTCTTACCTTTTCAACCTTCCCTAGACCTCCACGAACATTTCAAGACCAAGATAAGATAAATCCGTTTAGCCGTTCTCGAGTTTTAGCGAGTAACGAACAGCAATTCATTTTTATATATATAGATTTACAATGTATTAAATTACTTTTTAATTTTTAGTGCACACGGATCTCAGACACGAAAAAAAGATTGCGTAGTGTGCCAAGCAGCCAGGTTAATATTATTAACATCTTTTTATGTAAATAGCTTCCTAGTGGCACGTTGAAATACAAATCTATCCCTCGGGAACCTTACTTTTTCTGGGATAAAAAGTAGCTCATGTGCTATATCCATCTCTGTGCCAAATTTCATCCAGTGGGGCGATTATGGATCTTTGCTCACAATCAATGTCTATACGTTTTCATTGTAATCAAGTGATTTAGTATGACAATAGAGTGTTTATTCAATCAATTTGAGTCAGTTTTGACAAGTGTTGATTGTATCAGAATTCCGTAATCGCACTAGATCTGTTTCTGTTTCATTGTGAAAGAGTAACAAACATCCATAGATCTATAGGTAAGTACATACAAACTTTCACGTTTATAAAGCGCTTCACACACAGCAGCTATAATGTATATTAATGTACATTACATCCCATAGATATTATGCCATACATTATAGCTGTTGTGTGTGGTCTCGTGACGATTTCTATGGAAAGATGTAATGAGATGTATCGTGCTATAATGTACATCTTTACATTATAGCTGCTGTGTGTGAAGCCCTTAATGTTAGTAGGATTACTCGTAAGATGGAACGAATATTGTGACCCAGACAGATACGGATGGCTTGGCTTGTGATTGCTTTTGGTGTATAAAAAAACCTACCTAGCCCGCATAACCCTCCCTTTCAAAGGTACTTTCTGAAAAAGAGATAAGGAGATTATGTTATTATCTAGGCTAAGACATAATGACCTAATCTAGGTCATAATTACCTTATCTAGGACATAATGTCCTTATCTAGGATATATCTGGACACGCGGCAGCGTGTCCAGCCAAGTTCAAGCGAACGGGCGAAGCTCGCGCCGTGTGTAACTCAAAAACTATTTCACATCAACACATAAAATTTGGCTCATCTATATGTTTATCTTGGGCATTTTTATAGTTGGACATGAAATAGTTGGGCTAAAACTACGTGTCTCCAATTCTCTTATGAAGGTTGTTGGATACTTAAGTGGAGCAATTTACATCACTTTTGGTTGTAAATGCAACTCAGAATTGTAAAAAAATATTATACTTCGCTTAGCATGTAAAAGCTTTTCATCAGTAACTAAAATTGTAGGTATGTCAATATACTTTTAAAATTACGCGATCTGAACACATTATTATTAGTATTAAACGGGTATTTATCGCGTTCTAAATCTAATTACCTATTTATTTTCCCGACGTTTCGACAGGTTTACACGCTGTCGTGGTCACGGGTGGTCACGGGTCTCTACCAGTCTCAGTCAGACTGAGACTGAGAGTAGACTGAGTCAGTCTACTCTCAGTCTACCCGTGACCACGACAGTGTGTAAACCTGTCGAAACGTCGGGAAAATAAATAGGTAATTAGAACGCGATAAATACCCGTTTAATACTAATAATAATGTAGGTATGTCAGTTGAGTAATGAATTATCTTTATTTATTTAGCTGCCCTGGTTTACCAAAGCCTGAGCCACAGCGAAAATCATGGCGTACATTTGATGGATCTCCTGATCGGTGTGTTTATTATTGTTAAGTACACGATAGTTTATATTGAGTATAATAATATACAGGGCGTAACTATTAGATCGGTCAGTATGGGAAAGCCTGAAACTGTAAGACATACGAAGATTTGGTAGGTCTACCATGAGTTTTCACAATCTACACTCGCTAGCGACTGTAGTTAAAAAAATGTATGAAAACTTGTACAGCGCCTCTAGTGGATAGTTGGGTACTAAAACGTCGCGTATTAACTATCCTACGTCACAGCGTACTACAGTGACTGTAGTTTGCGCTTCATTAATTTGCTTAGAATTTGGTACCATGAGTAGGTACATGACATGACAACATGTTAGTTTTATTTTTGCTTGTTACTAAAATCGATGTCATGGTTCCTAAGAACAGATCTTCGTATGTCTTATAGTTTCAGACTTTCCCATACTGACCGATCTATATGTTACACCCTGTACACTTACACCTATTTTTATCATCAATATTATGTGTAATTTTTTTGTGTCCATGATTGGGTCATGTCCAATGTCCATTACTGGCGCTATTGCCCGTGCGCCACTGTATTTTGTCGACCTAGTAGATAGTAATGCCCGCCTTTTACTGCGAGCGGAGCGGGCTCCGTACGGACTCCGTTTAACTCGCAACGGCTTGCTTCCACTGTGAATGAACGGATTTCAATACAATTTAAATCCGCTCAGATCATTAGCTCAGCTTCCGCTAATTACCCTTTTTTAGTGGAAGGCGGGCATAAAGTTTGTTGTGATACCAGTTTAAAGTCACTTTAATTATGCGATCACAGATCGAAATCACCGCTGTCACCGCGGTCAAACTACAAATCGCCAGCCTCCGCCAGAGCGGAACGAAGAGTACAAACTATTGTGGTCCCGAGAGAAAGGTTCCTATTTTACGTCAATTTAAATATTACGAGTATATCACAAATTTAAACAAGAATTGCTCCCAATTTGTATGTTATTTCTAGCCTTACCTTATTTATAACTCAATTCCCAGTGATCTTAGTACTAAACTAATACGCAGTACATTATGAGATTAATATCTTATTATCATTGAAGTTTATTTTTTGAAAACTGATACTATTTTTATTTTTTATTTCTACAAAACTGACTTTTTTTTTCCAAGAAGACGACCCCGCGGACCTCCATGTGGAAGGTAAACTGTATTTATTTTTAATTTGTATATTTTTTTATTTTTAAGGCGACAACCACCACCTCCCAGGCACGTTTTTTTTCAAACATTTCTTGTGGTTAAGTAATAGCTTTAGTCTATAACATAGCCAGACATTGTTGATGATATTTTATAGCAGATGTTTGTGTATTTGCTGTAATTCACCATCCCATTAGCCGAACTAGGGCCTCACCACGAATTCATAATACATTACCGAATTAATATTACATCGTTATTTCCTACCATGACCTATGCAAATTGTATGGAAGTAGTGACGTTTCTATAATGGAATCGTTACGATATCGTTCTGGAAGACTTCGTGGTAAGGCGCCTGATTATTTTTGAACAGTTCTGTACATCATCTGTCATGCTTAAAATATTATTAAATCTAAAATCTTATACGAGTATTTGTATATGTGGTTTATGTGATGGTGAAAATTGGCCATAATATTGTAATAAAAAAGTACCTACTTAGAAAATAATTTAAATTAAGTAAATAAGTTGAATATTTCATGTAAGTTTACTGTAGTTATGTATTGTAATATGATTATTTGCCTACTTTAGTGTCATCAATCTTCTAAATTTTCATAAAATAAATATTCATTTAAATGTTAGATAAAGTTTTATGTAATTTACCAAGCCATAACTAGTTATGTTTTTAGTTTTTAAAAGAATATGTCTAAATTATTTGTGTAGATTAATTAATTACTGTAAAAATATATTAAGTATTTAAGTAACTTGATTGTTCGGATCTGACCATTATTAGATTTTTTTTTTAACATGTTTTTCTTTATTTACAGTTCCAATTTGAAATGGATCCTTCTAGCGTTGGGTTTTGCCATCATTGCTGGCGTGGTAGCGAAGAAATATATGCAATAAGGTAATATTTTAGAAATCTGTTACCTACCATAAAATATTTAAAAATCACCATAATTAGAAAATAATTTCTGAAAGCTACAAGTTTGTAAATTAATTAAGACGCTTATTTTACTAAATATACCTAATACAGTTACTGCTGCTCGTATAAAGTTTGAAGTGTTAAAGAAATGTAGCTAAATTAGAGATAAGTAAGCAAAAATATGAATCTAAATGTCTAAAAATGGTAAAATGGTTTAATATAACATTCCTTCGCTTGTGTTTTGATTGTTAATTGTATTGTTATCCGTAGATATATTCACATAAATAAATTTAGCATGATTCAAAACAGTCGTTTGAAATACCTAGGTACTTTGAAATTTGTAAGTATATTTTTTAACTCAATATGTGATAAAATGGATTGACGATAACGTAGGTAATAGATAGATATCTAATTTAATATATTTTTTTTAAAACGCACAAAATGATATATTGTTAAATATTAGAACCATTTGTTTTTACTTGGATACCTTTACTTACCGATTTTTTTAGAATCTGCTCAAAAATATATTTTCGATATATTTTGTATGTCCATATTTGGTGCTTGTTCCAAAAGATTTTTTCTTTGGTTATTGTATTTGTATTATATGAAGTGAAATAATAATAAATGTTGTTTTGAACAAAATAAGAAGCTTTTATTATAATAAAGCATCGTTTTTCGGGAGCAATTGTAGGTATGGAGAGGGAAGGTGGGACTGTACATGCGCAAACTCGCACCTGTGGCTAGTTTCACGAATACCTAGATCCGTTGGATGAACTGTACCTAAGTATATTATTCTTATTTTGTAAAACATCTATGAAGTACCTACACGTCACAGTCACGGTACAAAATAAAGCGCTAGGGCCCAGCGAGTTTCTTGTCAGTTCTTCTCGCACTGGGGATAGGACTGGAACTGGCACTTAGACTCACCTAGTATGTAAGACGTTTCAAAGTGATCCCTGTGATTCTATTGAAAATAAACATATTTTGATTTTGATTTGATTTGATTGGTCAGAGAAATACCTATGTGTAGTGGGTAAGAGGTACTTACACCTACTTATTTTTTTTATATGTAAGTAGGTAGGTAACTACATAGTAAAAATATTTTTTTATTAAGGGCTATACCTACCTATCTACGATTAGGTAGGTGTCGAAGAGAAGACCTAGTATGAAAGTACCTAACTAGTACCCAATGATAGTACCTAAAACGCGGAAAACGTTTGGCACACTACGAGGGTCGAATCGTTCAATAAAGTTATCCATATGGAAAACAATAGATCCGACCAATTAATAAAATGAGCGTCGGCGTCGGTCGGCGTCGGTCGTCTCAGGGTCACAGCTGCGGATGCAGGGAGGCTCAGCCCTCATCAAGCCAGTACGGTGTTGAGCGCGGAATGAACAGCACTTCATGTGCTGTGAGTTTAAAAAAAATACGAAAAAAAAAACGATAGTGTTCGTGTTTTCAGCTCCGGATTTTTTTACGGATAACCCGAATTGGCGGGAATCTTTATGTTGGAGAAAAATAATCTAATTTAATGACAAGATTTTTTTTGGATGTAGATTCGTGCCCTACGTCTTGTGATTGGTTTCGAATTTGTTTTTTTTATAAATTGGCATAAATCGGTTATGTAGGTATCTAGTAAGTCGCGCGTTATTAATTGTTGAAAAATGTAACACTGTTATATACCCACTCCACAAGTTTAGCACATGTTGTTTGTTCAATTTGTAACTTATACATAAATATAAGAATAATAGAGTAGGTAAGCAATAAGGTGTACCTAAAACCATAAAAATACGTATAAACAAACAGTTTGTTTCACTTTTAGGTCATTATAATGATGAGTTAAGTCAAGGTGAATAAAATTGTGGGTAATTTAGTTGAATCGAGATGCAAGAATCGTGAGGACAAACTTTATATTTAGAATAGACATCGATTTGTGGGTATAAATAGGTAACGTATGTAAATAGACTGAATGAATGAACGAATGAACCATCTTCGAGTTTCAATTATTATTATCAAGAATATTTGGAGACATTTGTAAACACAAGAAACGTGAAACAATTATACAAAGGTAATTAAAAAGCTTAAAGGAATAGTGGCGGTTGACTATGGAAAGTGAGCTTTGTGTGAAAAAAAAGATGATTTGCTGAAATTTTTTTGTTTCGTGTGTGTTATGTGACCTGCTTTGCAAGTTATTTTAATGCTTGGGATGTTCTGCCTGATCATAAATGAAAAGGTAAGTGTTTATTTTGATGTTGTTTAAATCGACACGATCTATCTACTAGGTAGGTACTATCTCTGTGCTAAATTTCATCCAGATCTGTTTAGTCATTTCAGCATGAAAGAGTAACAAATATCCATACGTCCAAACATACAAACTTTCACGATTATTTGATTGCTTGATTCATTTAAAACAATAAAAATGAAACAAAAGACAAAATGAAACATATTTTACCATGAAAGGCTAAAAAAGGTATAAAGTAAATAAATAAATAAATAAATACCTATATAAATAAATAAATAATAAATAATGCTGGACAATCCACACAGCATCATATAGCCCCAAAGTAAGCTACTCAAAGCTTGTGTTATGGGTACTAAATAACTGATATATTTATTATATACCTACATAGAAAGATATTTTTTTTTATTATACCTACAAAACACCCAGACCAACGGAACAAATTTCTGCAGATCGTACACAAATTTGTTCCGAGGCGGGAATCGAACCCGCAACCTCTTGCGTCGCAGGCGGACTCTTGCCCGCTGCGCCCCTGAGGTCGTCAATAATAGGTAAGTAGTAAAGTAATTTTACCTATCTATGTTAAGGCCCAGAATTTTGAAAATTGCAAGTATTGCAACCCTAATCATTCTATTACTGCTTAATAGACTACATTGAAATTGAACTACACGATACTCAAGGATATAAGTGATAAATCAACCGGAGCTAAAACACGAATTAGTTAGAAAACCTTGGTTAAAAATCATGTCAAAAACACCTCTGAAACTGCAGAAATTCCCTAATTTATCCAGAACAGTAAGGTATTTTGAATTTCTATTTCACATGAATGTAAATCAGTTAATTTGAAACAAATCAACCCAGCCCTTTTTTTGAAATAAGCTATTTACTTGAACATATTTATGTTTTTTATAAATTGTCGCTTTCGTTATGTAATTCAGAGCAGCCATATTATCATATCACACTCTACTTACTTGTCATTTGGGTATTTCGCTTCGTGCTATGTCTGATTCCGCGGAGATCTGCGTTGCTATACGGACCTATGTCACTTTTTTTGTAACTTTTACGTAAGGAATAGTGTGACGAGTATTCTGGGCCTTAATAGTACCTTACCTACTCGTATTTAGAATAGGCGAATGTAGAGATGCGTGGGATTAGAATAGATGGAAACATTAAATATTAGGTACTATTCACATTTCTCATAAACTATTCTTTTTATGAAAATCATTTCTCCTTTTCTCATCTCAGTGGTAGTGCCAGTATGCAAAGGACCTCATTATAGTAATCCCAACGCATGTCACGTCTGGTCAGTGTTATTGAACTCCCAAGTTGGGAAAAAAATGATCATTGTACTCCGGTATTTGGGTTGGGACTCCCAACCCAAATACCGGAGTACAATGATCATTTTCCTTTACGGTTGCGTGCTCACTAACAATGAAAACATCCATTTTGCTCATATTTCTGTCATTGGTAATTTAGGTTCTTTACGCGTGTCGGAAGAGCACCTGTATACCATAATATTATAGAAAAGGTTGGAGCACTGGTGGTGTAGTGGTAGCAGACCAGACAATCCGAAGGTCGTGGTTCAAACCTGGTCGTTCACCAATAAGTTTTTTTTAAATGTTGTGCGCAATGCCAGTGCTCTTAAACGGTGAAGGATACATCGTGAGGAAACCGGCATACCCTAGAGCCAAAAATTAAGGTTGATGGGTTTGCAACCTGTCACGCACGTACGAAATACTAACTACCTACTGTGCAAAATGTGGGCATGTACCTACTAAATGTCATATTTGGACGTGTGACTACGCCCTTTAGATTATCTCTAGAGATCTGAGGAGGTATCTACCGAGTCTGGGGATTACAATCGTGATGAAACTGACATCTTACTTCATTAGACATTACATTATTCTGATAATAGGTATAAGTACCAGAAGTTTGTCAAATCCACCCTATGCAGGCTAGCGATACACACCCATATAAATTGATTGCCGAAGCCTTCAAAGTTATTTATAGTTTCACAAACGTAGCTTATCTAGTTATATCTTATACCTATAAACGAGCAATTCTTGTAGGTATATAATATAATCTGAATCTCGAACCCGGCTCCGACGATTTTCATGAAATTTAGCACGGGGTTTCGGGGGCGATAAATCGATCTAGCTAGGTTTCATTTTTAGGAAACGTCGTTTTACAAAATAAAACGAACAAAACTCGGTCAACCAGGTACTACAAAACTTATCCAACGAATGGATCGTAATAGAATCTACCTTCCAGGACCGAGACACCGATGCCACTCATCAGGAGATGTTGGTGCCTGTCTCTGAAGACAGGGTGTCTTATGCTCTGCACCTTATCCACTGTAAGTTAAAAGCTGTAGCAAACCGTATGTATTCGGTATTGAGTAACGGGTACGCCATTTCGAACCAAGTATCGAGTCTACACGCGAATGCACCTCGTTACTCGCACTATTTGTAGTATCGGAACCTAGTGTTCTAGGTTGTCAGACAAAGCATTTGTCCAGTCCGCAAAAAAAGGTTGAAATACGGAAAAGTTGAATAAATACACCTTACGCAGTTTGATTTGTCTTCTACAAATTTAGAATGTTACAACGCCGCGAAGTCATACTGTACGCGTACGCAATACGACTCGATTCGGTTCTCTAACTTAACAGCATGTTATTTATGAGGTATCAGAAGTAACGAGTATCGTGTTCGATACTATAGTAACCAGTATTCATTGTTATAGTAACGGGTACCTACATACGGGTACGCTTTTTGTCATTAGGTAGGTACTTTTACACCTCTACTGCAAGTAGACTAGCCTTACCACAAGCTCCAAGCCATCATGTACCAGAAACATTAAAGTTTCAAGCTTGAAGCAAAAGTTGGGCTTTTCACAGCTCAGTTGGTAGTTGCTCTGCCTTCTGCGCTGTAGGTTGTGGGTTCGATCCCCACCCAGGACAAACATTTGTGTGATGAATGCAAATATTTGTTCTGTGTCTGGATTTATAAAAAAATAATATAAAATTAACGTATCAACTATCTGGTTCCCATAGTACCAAGCTTTGCTTAGTTTGCGACTAGATAGCGTTGTGTAGGTAAGTCTTACGCTGTAAGATGTTCACCAATATTTATTATTATTATTTATTTATAATTATAACAACATAAGTTAGAAAAGAACCTACTTAAAAAAGGTGCAAAATAAATAATACTGAAAGCTATTTCTTACAAAATCAATATGAACAAAGTTCTAACAAGTTGATGAAATAAGTAGGTGGTTTATATTCCGTAGGCGTTCCCGCCGCGCCTTAATATAGTGTTTTTATTATTTACTAGCTTCTGCACGCGGCGTCGCCCGCGAAGTACCTACATAAAATATAGCCTATGTTCATCCTGAAAGTTCATTCTACACATTGGTGAAAGAATTTTTCAAATGGTTCAGTAGTTTCGGAGCCTATTCATTTCAAACAAACAAATAAACAAACAAACAAACAATCAAAGTTTTCCTCTTTATAATATTAGTATAGATTATTTTGCACGCAAATCACCGAAATGCGAACGAAACGCAAAATTATTGGGGGACGCGAACAAGACGCACATAAATCAGTTTTGCTCATTCAATATTATACTGCCTTAGTTCAGTTTCGGTAAAAATCGCGTCTGGGCCATTCTACTCAATGGTTTCGTCATTGTTCTCATTTTCGTCATTGTTCACAACAAATAATTTTGTTCAACCCTTCGTGAAATAACTTATTATCAACTAATCTTTTATTTCTCCGTCTTCATGCTACCTTCTAATTAAGGATTAAAAAGTTTTCCAAGCAACGGTAAAATATCAAATTAAGTAGAGTAGCCCGTCTTCTACTATCATTAGAATAGAATCAACTAGAGAAAAAAAAACTTTTGCTTTCAAATAATTATTATATGTAGGTACCTACCTAGTAGATAAATAATGCTGGACAATTCACACAGCATCATCTAGCCTCAAAGTAAGCTAAAAGCTTGTGTTATGGGTACTAGATAACTGATATATTTAATACATTTATAATTATACGAGTATACATAGATAGATATATTTTATTATACATAGAAAACACCCAGACCAACGAAACGAATTATGCACATCGTACACAAATTTGTTCCGCGGCGGGAATCGAACCCGCAACCCCTTGTGTCGCAGGCGGACTCTCGCCCGCTGCGCCACTGAGGTCATCAAGAAGTAGGTTATAATTATTTGAAAGCAAAAGTTATTGCCTGACTGTGTTAGCATTAACCATTAACAAAATTAACTTCTGTACTAAGTACGTAGGAACGAATAATCTAACGCGTACAAAGTAGCGGGTATCAGCTAGTCTGAATTATGAGAACGCCTGCTAATGATATTTCTCTAGAGCTGTTACAATTATTTTTTTATTGTGTTATATTTCTTCAAATATAAGTCACAGAACTGTAAATTAATACCCTACTCTGAACTTTTCAGCTGGCTTGCATAGCGAACATCACAGTAGGGGCATGGGGCCTACCCCACCACCGGGCCAGGGATCCCGAAGACAACCTGATATCCTTGAGCATGGTGATGTTTTCCAGCCTGTCAGCTGTCAGCAACATCATCGCCTTATTTGGGGTCTGGCTGGTAAGTTGTCAAATCGTCAGGGTCAGATTAATGCATCTAGAGAATTTTTAAGGTCCAATTTCACCAAACTTTTGTTTTCAAAGTGTTATCTGACCGGGCATCACAATTAACAAGAATATTAAAGTATTGTTATCTATTTTACGTCATTTGATTGTGGAACACAAAACAACTTTAACAGTCGATTAAGAGGCTAACTAGTTGTTAGTTTAACTAACATGTTGTTAGCACAATTAGCATGTTGAAACTAGCTGAGCTATAATAGTATATTATGCAACTAGTGAATAAAGAACGAATTTAAAGCGAGGGCTATGAGTCACGCGCAAGTGAAGGATTCTAACGACCGTATAAGAAGTGATTCATGATGATTGAATCACGAGCGTAGCGAGTGTTAGAATCCTGAACAACGCGAGTGATTCATGGCCCTCGATATAAATCCATCGAATATTGCAGCAGCGGCCAGGCAACCTGCAGTTATCCCTGATGTCGAACACTGTTTTCATGCTGTGCATATTCGTGGTCGCCGTGGTCACCTGCCTTTTCCGACTGAGCGCCTTCTTCGAGCACGCCGTCAATATAGCGCTCGTTATATTACTCATGGTGGCTGGAGCTGGTTTGTGTTATTTTTGTTTTCCTAAAGCCATTTCATCAGCAGCTGGCCATTCTACTCAACGGTTACGCCATTGTTCTCACTTTCGTCACTGTTCGCAACAAATGATTTTGGTTATCCCGTAAATTATTATTAAATAAGTAATTTTAAATTTACACTTCGTGATAACTTATTATTAACAAATCTTCATGCTAGCTTGAAAGACGAGCTCTGCTATCAAGGTTATAATTTTTTTATAAAAAACGTTAAAATATAAAATTGAGTAGAATCGCCAGCCGCTAATTTCGAATTTTTATTATAAGGGTATGCCGGTTTCCTCCAATGTTTTCCTTCACCGTTCAAGAGGACTGGCATTGCGCACATACATTTTTCGAATGGAAAAACTCATTGGTGCAGGTTTGAACCCACGACCTTCGGATCGTGAGGCAGGGGTGCTACCTCTACACCACCAGTGCTTTATCCAATTTACAAATAACTGGATTATTAGGTCATTATTATTACTGAAATTTCTGTAAAAAACTGAAGTCGTGATCATGTTTTTCCAATTTTTTTATTTTTGAATGTTTTGTTTTCAGCCTATTCCGTATTTTATCTGATGGTGGTGAATAGTTACTACAGGACAATGAAGATGACGTATGGAGACACAGCTATACCTATTTGAAATCATCCGAATATGCCTGCTATTTTAGACTGAACAACTTTTGATTGATCAGATTTTGCTGATCTGTAAAAAATGTTACCAGAGGAAATTTGCTATATTATTGTATTTCTTTTTCTGGGGTTGACAATAAGCCTACATGCAGTTCCTAGATGCAATCTAAGTATTCTTACTTGTTAAGTACTAGCTTTCGTCCGCGGCTTTGCCCGCGAAGTACCTACCTAGGTATATACAAAATACAGCCTATGTTCATCTTGAAAATTCATTCTAAACAAGATAAGTTCTAAGAGTTTTTCTAATGATATAGTTAGTATCAGAGACTATCTCCTACATACAAGAAAACAAACAAACTTTAACCCCTTTTTTGACTTGAAAAGGTGCCTTTTAGCGGATAAATTTCAATAAGTTAGTGTAAGTGAAATATGTAATATATTATATTAAATATTACCTAATCGCGTCGCGCCAATATTTTCGGCAGGTACTTACAAGTATTTATCCAGTTTACATGATAACAGTGTTTTTATACAATGAAGTAATATAACATCATCATCTTCCTGCCCTTATCCCACGTTATGTGGGGTCGGCACAACATGTGATCTTCTTCCATTTCCCTCTGTCACTCGTCATCTCATTACTCACTCTTTTCTTGCCCATGTCATCTTTCACACAGTCCATCCATCTTTTCTTTGTCCTACCTCTACCCCTGTATCCATCCACATTCATACCTAACACTCTCCTTGTCACATGATAATGAAGTAATATAACATAATACAATAATCGAATAGTTATTTGGGTTACAGGATTGTACTTTATACACTGATACAATAATGGTGAAGACAGCATGAAAATCGGTGTAGTTTTTGAGTTCATCGCGAACAGACAGACGAAGCGGACTTTGTTTTATAATATGTAGTGAAAATAAAATTAAATAGTTATATTTGTAAATATTTATAACTGAGCTAAACTTATTTAAAAACTCCTCACAAAACTATAAATGTATATTACAGTTTCATCTAAAATTGATAAGTAACAAATGTGCTTGTATCGCTCAGATCTGTAAAGCTTATTTGCAAATATTTTGATGTCTGTATTTATAGAACTCAAGTCTTTTTGATAACACTGTTTTTTTGCTGAACGTTTGTAATAAATAATGAAGTAAGTACAAAATATTCTTTCACATTTTTATTAAAATGTACCCATGCATTCAACAAAGCGTTATACATCGATCACAAACATCAAATATTTCTATAAAATTATATTCAATTCACGTTGTAATTTAATTTTTACGACACTTAAAGCGTTTATAATTGATCGATAGTATAGTAAACAGGAGGGTAAAGGCCTACTCGACTATTGGACAAACATTTTTGAAAGTTAGGACTTTTCCTATAAGTAATACTTAGTTTATACAGTTTTGTAATATTAAATGTGTGTAAATATTAGTGGGCAAACAATATAATGGTAGTTTATTCGTAAATACTAATCATTTACAGGCCATTTTCGCATTTTTTGAAAATCCTCATGAAACTCAGTAAGTAGATAATTTATTTGAATAGGATAGATATCTAGATATTGAATTTACATTTTATAGAATAATATCTACTGTATTTTATGTACCACTAGTAATTATATAATGTATTATCTAAGTTTCAATTTTTTCTACAGTTATTGTGTATTATTTATTATACAATATATTTATACATTTACAAAATAGCAATAAAAAAATTAAATTTTGAATAGGCCTTTACACAAAAATTCTTAAAAAAACTTAACAAATTTTAATAAGTAAGTACATAACTAGATAATTACGCTGATATAAAGGAGGTAGGTAAATACATTTTGTAAGAAATATCGAATTTATATTTTATAGGATAAAATATAAGAAGAACTCTCATTCACATTACCCATCGATATGTTCCATGATAAAGTTAAGGGTTTTCTTATATTTTGAATTTTGGAAAAACTTTAGAGTCAGCGAGATAAACTTGAGATAACTCACGATTTCATAAATGGACAGTTATACATGGTTATACATCAAAAAACTTTCAAAATTCAAACCGAAAATAAAAAGCTTTCTTTTCTTGAAAAACATAAACAAGTTTTTGGTAATTTCTTAAAAAGCTATCATAACCCTAACCCCATAACTCACTTTAGATCAAGAAAAAATAACTATAGGTATACCTATATTCAAAACGTCAAAACAGAATTTTTATGAAATAAATAGTTAATAAGTACCTAAGTTTCTAATCCTTTAAGTTTAGTAAATAAAAAAACCGTAAAAACAAAATAAACTTATAATTGTATCTACTCAATATTATGATGAAGCGAAGATTTTAATCTTGTATATTTTGTATATTTGTAGGGTGTATGTAGCTAGGCAGTCTTCGGAACTACTGAACCGATTTATAAAAAAAAAATCACATTATTAGTTTACACACACAATTTTTTTCACATTGTTCGTTTTTTTATTTCACATTATATCTTTGATTATCCCCTAGTGCCTTTTTTACTAAAAGCTAAAGTGAGTGAGAGGTTAGTTTGCAAAAAAGAGACCAAAAGCGGGATGAGTGACCGATTCAAAATAATTATGCATAAGGTCAACTCATCCCGCGGCCTCAGTTGACTAAAGAGTCAAATAAACTTATGTGAATATTGAAATCACGCTGACCCAAAGTTTTTCAATAGATAGATAGAATGATAACTTTCTAATGCTAATTAAAGCGAAGGACGAATTTATTGTCGATATTTTATTTAATTGGTTCTAACACACACACGTTACACATTACCATGCATTAAATAAGTAGATAATTGAACATTTATATGTTATTTTTAAGAATATTAGATAATCTTTTATAAAATTTGCAACAATCTGTGCAAGAAATATCGTAAACGAATGATAATAGTAGTTTCTAAGTATGATTTGATCCCTAAATACATAAAAAACATGGATGCTATATAGATATATCATAAAAGTAACGGGTATACGAATACTTGGTAAAATAGGTATATATAAACAGTGGGTATATTATGTATAAGGACTCTATATAAAAATAATTTAATGACCCTGGAATTTCTTGAAGATGGTTAATAAAAGTGTAGATTCAAAACGTTTCTGAACATCTAGGTAAATTCAAATATTATGTGAATAAATTTTATAAAACTTAGATTTATTTATTATCAATTATTATGATCAGTTTTTTTAAATGAAAGGGTAGTACAATAACTAGATATTTAACTCTTATTAATTAGGTTACTACTGTAAATCGAAGGTATAATTAAACAACATTAGTTGCAAAACACACAATCGCGTAATAATCTATGTATATAAAACTCTTGGGTTACTGACTGGCTGATATATCATCGCACAGCTTGAACAATAAATAGTAGAACCATGAAACTTTGATGGTTCATTCTTCTTATAGTGTAAAGTAATACCTAAAAATCAACCCCTTTCAGGGGTGCGGCAAAGGTGATGAAATTTGTATAGAAAATATTACTTAAAGAGAGTCGTAGGAAGTTTTGCTACCTAATAAACTACACGAAAATATGTAGGTACTTAAGTAAAATAAATAAACAACACTTACTCTACTAAATGGAAGACGACTTCTAATATATAAATGATTTTACATAATATATAAACGAATTTCTATAATATAGTATATATATATGTATAATAATATAATTACTTCAAAATAATCACAATCGATAAGTTTCACAACCAGTTCAAAATAAATTTTACAACATAAACATTAGCCGTTGAGCTCCTGGTCTACAAAGATAGAGAAAAATATTTTTTTAACCATTAATATTCCAAGTTTTGACCCTTTTTGAACTGGTCTAATAAAAATAGATCAGGAGCCCAAATTCATAAGCATTATAATGTTAGCGCAATTTATATCAATACCTATATAATTTTAATTCATTGAATGCTTATTTCACTTATTATAGTATTAATTATAATACCAACCAGACCCTTTCAATTCAATCCAATCTCATCATCTCTTTATTGTTGCGTCGAGATATTCTTTATTCATCTTTTGGTCCATATTCCTTGTCCTTTAACATTCGTCATTCGATAAAAATCTTGATACTTATTTACTTAAAAGTTTGAAGAAAAAGTCTAGTACAATCTGTAATATATTATTAAGTATAAAGTTTGTCTTGATTATCTTTCGTAATATCATGTCAAGTGTGCATTTTTCTATGCACAGTTTTGATAATTGTTGTCTGAACCAACTGGATCCTGGACTATAATTTATTATTAATATATTATATTCAAAACTAGGTACGACAGTGTAAAATTATTCAATAGGAATTTTTACATTTTCAATTCAGTTGTGTTACCAACTCTTATACAATTATAACCCAAAAATGCTACGAATTGAATGTAACATTTTTGTACTAAAACACCAACAGTTTCAAAACAGATCGGCCAAACAAGTTTTGCCTATAATTGTTACGTATAAGATACGCAAGCTCTAGGATATTTCCCGACAAAAATACAAGGTAATTATTGATTACAATTAGGTAATAATAACTATTAACCTGATATTATTATGTAAGTTTTAGGTAGATCTCCTGCACTATTACGAGAATAGTGTAACTTGATAATTTACAGGACGCCGTCTTCGTTCACAGACCTCATGTAACTCCTGATAACGCAGATAAAGTAGATGTTTTCAGCTGAAACAATAAAAAAAGTTTAATAACTAGGTATATAATTCTATCGTCAACAGCTCCCATAACTAGGGTTGCCAGATGGCCAGGGAACCCGGGAAAGTCCCGGAATTTCAGGTACGGTCCCATGTCTATTCCCGAAATTTATGAACACAGTATTTTCTATATATCCTACTATAACTTAAAACTATTTGCTACCAAAGTCTACGCCTGTAGCGGTTTAGCTACGTGACTACGCGCGTAGCAACAAACAGCCACGTTGAATATGTATTCCAAACTTTAAAGTATATCTTCAAGTCGGCAACCAGTATACGCACTTACCACCAACCTACGCCCGTACCGCTATTGCAACTACACTACGCGCGTAGCAATAGAAGCCGCTACGCGCGTAGCAATAGAAGCAGCTACGCGCGTAGTCAAATGTTACGTGAAATAAAGTCGGTATTTTCGTCGTTTTAAAAACGTTATTAGAACCGGAAAAAACATTTTTTGTGAATTCAACATCATCATGTTTGTCAGCTCAAATAATGGCCCACTGCTGGGTATCCTCCCTCAAACGACACTTCAATAGACCCTGTACTGTTCTTTATTCTGTTATTTTTTTCTTTCTTCGTTTTGTTTTCTTCCCTTTTTTGTGAATTACTCGCAAATTAATAAGTAAATCTTACCTAAGAAGATCATGAGACAGATGACGATGGTAGCCTCCATGTAGAACAGCGTCTTGAGGAAACCAATGATGAACAGCACGAGGAATATAATCCAGAAAATGCAGTACTTTTTGATGATGCCTAATCTTTCCTGGAATTAAAAACAAAAGTTTTTTTTTCAATAGACATCAATTAAATTTCTTGAAATTACGATGAATAAGAAGTTAAATTAAACATTTTTATAAATCATAGCTAAGACAAAACCAAATCACCTTTCTTTTAGTAACTATCTATCTATCTATACTTATATACAAGCTTAACCTGACTAACTGTCTGACTGATTCATCATCACCGAAACCGCTGAAGCTAGAAAGCTGAAACTTGAGGGGGTGAAAAAGGGTGAAAACGTTTTCATGAAACTTGGTTTGTGTACTGTAAATGCAAAATATATGTATTTACGTTGTTTCAGGATTTTTCAATATAACCTTCAAAAAGGGGTCCAATGGTCAATGTTTGTGTGGGATTGACTTGTAAGGGAACTTTTAAAAGGGTGGTGCGATTGGTCCGAAATTTGGTTTGGATTCTTTAAATACATTATATATAGATATGTTTGTATTTCTGGATATTTTGTATGAGTTGTGATATAAGAGGTAATGTAACACGGGAAAAGCCGTGGGCGGGATGCTAATATAATATAAACGCACTTTTCAACCAAAAGAAAACAACTAAAATCGGTTGATCCGTTTGGGAGCTACAAAACCAAAGACAAACACACATATACACAGAACTCTTTGCATCAGGAGTAAACGAACCTTATGCACCGCCCACACGAAGACCAGGTCAAAGAGGAACTTGAGGAAGTGTAGCACCACTAGCAGCAGAAAGATTGTGTAGACCACGCCAGATAGGCCTGCCTCTGCGGCTTCGCGCTTGGCCTGCGCCGCCGCCTCTGCCTTTACGTCCATGGCTAGTGTGATGAGGACCAGCGCTACCATGAAGGTTATCAGCTGTACAATATTAAAATAATCAAAACAAAGAAAAAGAAGACAAACTTAAACTAATCTCTACAGAAATAACACAAAGTAAGATTGTACATTTTGCGAGCCTCTTTAGACAATGGATTGGACAATAAACCATTACACCTGCAGGGAGGTTAGGTTAGGTTTTTTTAGAAAACGGAAGAAATTAATTTACGTAAGACTAGGCGGTATGGTCTATAGACTTTAGCCTGCTTAAATGAGCGAATAATGTAACAAACAACAACTGAAACATTAGGTAATCGAAATTATATCAATACTGGATGACCAAACACACTTCTTTTTTACATAAAAGCTTATCTATCTACATCTATACCTATAACTATCTATCATCATCAGCCGAAAGACGTCCACTGCTGGATATAGGCCTCCCCCAGAAAACGCCACCATGACTGGTTATGCGCCCACGTTTTCTAAAAATGAAACCTAGCTAGATCGATTTATCGCCCCCGAAACCCTCTGCATACTAAACTTCATGATAATCGCTGGAGCCGTTTCAGAGATTAACAAGAATTGCTCGTTTAAAGGTATATATAATAAGAAGAGTCTTGTAATCCAAACGAATACAATTGTTTTTTGTCAAAATTTGTCCTGTCCAGTCGTTTGGGCTCCGACAACAGCCAAGAAATACATATACACATACATGGAATACATATGTAAATACTCCAAACACATTTTCCTCCTTCTTCGCTTTGCAGTTGGGTATAAACAATAATAAAAACATAGGCTAACCTAACAATTCAAGTTTAAAGTCCTATCCAAACTTCCTGATGTTCCTTTGGACTGATTTTATTCTCCTGAAATCAGTGACTGAAACTTTAAGGTATCTACATATTTGATATCTACTCTTCTTTAGCCACCCCTTTTTTATTACTTTTCTATATGCCCGCCTTCCACTGCGAGCGGAGCGGGCTCTGTACGGCTTTTTTCATAGGAGTGCTTCCACTGCGAATGAGCGGATTTCAATACAATTTCAATCCGCTCAGATCATTAGCTCAGTTTCCGCTCAATACCCTTTTTTAGTGGAAGGCGGGCATTATTAATACATCGGGTCCTACTGTTTTGTTATATGCATAGATTAGAGACACTTACGGAATTGATTAAGCCAAGGACAATGCATCCTGTCTTCAGATGGAAGACAAAGCAGAACTTGTCCAGAACAGGAAGCTCCATATCCGCCTGAGGGATAAAAAAGGATACAACTATTTATAAAAATCTTAATCCAAGATTAACTTTGTAACAATAGTCAAAATAAAAGTTTTGACTAATCATAGACCATCATTATACTCATATAGACCAGTGGGCGCATCCTAAATATATCCCAAAATTCAACCTCTTAAGGTTAAACTTTGCTTGCATGACACCAGGTACAATGATTATGAAATAATAATAATAGCCCACTGAAAAATTTACTCAAAATACATGGTGGAAGCATTTAAAGTTCCTTTATCTCGAGATGATCAACTAATCTAGATCACTAATACATGTTGGGAAACTTCTCCAAAAAGCTACGTTAAAATAGAACCAGAGACGAGTAAATCAAGTTTATAGCTTGATATAAACTCGTCACTGAAGAGAACTGATTATATATTCCAGGTTTGGTCTTATTTCGCGCTGGCCGCATACGATGGCAGGCGATCAGTTTTACATAAATTATTACTGCCTGTTGTAACGTAAACGCAGTTTCTGGCCAAGGAAGTGCAGCCCTTAGTCTACAAATTCGTAAAATAGTGACAATATTGTCGAATTTAGTGACAAAAAATATGTAGGTAGAATCGAAGGTACAATTTTACAATTTTGTAAATTTTCCACCATTACAAATTTGTAAATCGTAATATTTTATCGAACATAAACTTGTAGAATTGTAGCCGGTTACAATTAATTGTATTTTACAATTTGCAATGTTTATTAAAAAGGGGCATGCAGTCATGTGTGGTCCTATCAGGGAAAGCAGGTAGAAGGTGTAATGAGACCAATACGTAGCAATAAAACTTGTTCTATGTGACACTGTTAACGCATTAATGACCTCCTTTCCTGTGGATACAGGTAACTAAGCTGAGAGATGCTATAGGTACCTACTGCAAGTCTACTCCATCTAAAACTGTCCCAGGAACCACAACGTCCTGTAGTCCGAAGTCCGAGAAGATTAACAAGAAACTCGGCCGTCCTACTACACCCTTTTAGGGTTACGTTTTAGGGAATTTCTTTCCTGGAATCTTCCTTCTCCTCGTTTCAGGGAATTCCATCACTGGTCACTAACCACATAGGTACTAGTGATCGTAATTACTAAGAGTTCCGTCGCCTTTGAGTAGCTTTGAATGCCAGGGCTTTGGTTGAACAAACTTCTTGAAATTGCATTATAGACCTTGGCCTGAGCAACTGTACACTGAATTGCAATGCTACAAATTAAAGTTAACAATGGTCATTTCTGGCTCATATTCTTCCACTTACCATAAGTCCTGGAAACTCTTACTTGGCTTCAGATCCAAATCTCAGATAACTTCAGCAGGCACTAACACTAGCATCACATTCGAAACACATTAAGCACAGGCAAGCATTTTACAGCACGTAACAAGTAGGGATTGGCAGATGTGATTGGAGACTGGTTAAGGGGAAGATGTGCGAAAATGGCAATCACGCTGACTGACGCGTCGGCTCGTTAGCAATGTGCCGCTTTGAGTGCTCCGTGCTGTAGAACTGATTTTATACATAGACATGGAAATAGATTTATTTATATACTAGCTTCTGCACGCGGCGTCGCCCGCGAAGTACCTACATAAAATATAGCCTATGTTCATCCTGAAAGTTCATTCTACACATTGGTGAAAGAATTTTTCAAATCGGTTCAGTAGTTTCGGAGCCTATTCATTTCAAACAAACAAACAAACAAACAATCAAAGTTTTCCTCTTTATAATATTAGTATAGATAACTTTAAACAATTAATATAATTATGTACTTTTTGAAAAAAATATAGGTATAGGTACATAATAACTATAAATACATGATCGTAATCCCAAAGCTCGGTAGATATTATCTCTCCAGATGTCTAGTTACTTAGATCTTTTGAGGATGTCTAAAGTCAGAGGCTATATTTAACTAACTACTTAAAAAAAAAACAAAAACAACAGGAACTAAAATAAAAAACATGATATTTATGTAGAGTTAGGCGAAAAGTCCCTGAGGTCAGCATGTGCTCACTAGAGTTCACTTCGCTGACATTTTCAGCTGGCTTTGACGTTCGAGCTGTCATCGACGCGCTAACGTTCAGTAGCCTGGAACTTTCGTGATACCTACCAAAACTTGATGATTATGGACGCATTATTACATTTATACCTCTGTTATTGGCTTATGTATTAAATATATCAGTTATCTAGTACCCATAACACAAGCTTTGAGTAGTTTACTTTGGGGCTAGATGATGCTGTGTGGACTGTCCAGCATTATTTATTTATTTATTTATTTATTTATTTATTGGCTGTTGACAAGAAAACGCTGAACGTGATGTCTGCAAGCATTATCAGAAGTAGGGCGAGTAACTACTAGAGATGGAACAAGAAGTTGTCTGAATTGAAAAGTAAGTACTTACTAGTAGTAACTAGTTTTTTTTGACCAGTGTTCACCACACTGGATTGAATTACACCTCAGAGGCTCCTTTCGTGCACATGCACTTTTGTATAGTGTAGAAGTAAATACATAACATACAAATTTTGATAAGTTTGTAGAGAATGAAGGCTTCGCCTTAACAGGGAGGCTGCACCGCACATGCGCAGAGAGACCTGCGCCGATCGATATCAATTCAGATGCTATTCACGAGAGCTATCTATGATGTGTGAACATTGTGTGAACGTTACCATTTATATTTGATCTGATATCTTGATTGAAGCGCTTGCCATATTTACTGATAGGTAGAGCAGTTTACTGGCTGACGCTTTAACTCCGAGCATGGTATACTCTCAAATCTTCATGCTCTCTAGATAATCTGGATGATGTCTGAAAAGGTGGTCAGAGACACGTCAAATTAAAAAAAGTACCTGGGCGACCGGTTTTTTTTTTGGTAAACGACTTTTTATTACGACGATTTATCGCCCCCAAAACCCCCTGAATAGGTACTAAATTAAATGAAAATCGTTGGAGCCGTTTCCGAGATCTAGACACGCGGCAGCGTGTCAAGCCAAGTTCAAGCGAAGCGAACGGGCGATGCGCGCCTAGTGTAATATTACAGGAACCATTTGGGTGATTTTTCACCCCCTTACAAATTACAAGAATTGCTCGTAAAGGTATAAGATAAATTTGACCACGATTGTAATTTCCAGGCTTGGTTGGCATCTCAGAGTTCTTGTTGGTTAGATCTTTGAGTATACTTAAAAGGGGTAGCTAGAGCGACGTCCAGGCATTATACTTAGCACATGCTCACATTTCGAAAAGTAGCTAGTATTCCTTACGTGACAGGTTGCAAGCCTGTCGTTAAATATTACCTACATTGGACTGGACACATTGCCCAATTTTACAAGTGGTTTATTATATAGATGGGTGATTGCTAGAGGCATTTATATAATTTAACAGTCCTCTGGGCGGTCTAAGGACTCTCCAGGATTGGCGATACTAACTTTATTAACGTTGTGTAGGTAGCGAGTTCATTCGTTCATTGTGTCACTGGTTTATTACAATGACTTAGGTACAACAAGAGACAGAAAAACTAAAGATTTGAGATAAAGTTTTAGACTGATTTCGAATCGTAACTACTTAATAATGGTGGATCAAAAAAAAACGAAAGATATTATCAATATCTCCACCATTTGTAAACGATTTGGATGTTTCTTTGACTTTTATAAGGACAATGATCTCGAGGTCGTCCTATATACATTTTATTTGAGTGTCGCTGTGACATAACAAGGTACAATCGCCACTTAATCTAGATAACACTAAATTAGTGTAAGCGATGCGGTGGTACAAGATAGTAGTGTGTTGTTTGCTGATTTGCTCAGCGCTGTGTTCTTTGCCAAAAGGTTGGGTGTTTCATGTTGTGTACAACTAAAATAAGGCTTTTAAAGCGATAAAAAATCGTGTTAGTCTATATATAGCTCATTAGCATCGAACTAGTAAGTACACTTACAACTAACGATTCATTCAGTAACAATATACCTACTCTTTATCAATATGTACTTATCATTAATTTGAAATGTTTATATTTTACAAACTAGCTGTACACGCGACTTTGTCCGCGAAACCACGCAAATGTTGTTGATTGTGAGTGAGCGTGATGACTAACCTATATCTTAGATCCTATTCTACGAGCTCAAGTAAAATCATCAAAATCTATCTGTAGTTTTGACAGTTAGCTATTTCAAAAGACATAATAGACAGACAACATAATTAAAAAAAAGGCTATTTCGGCATCGATATGCAATCCCCAATTAAAATTTACTAAAAATATGTCATATACAAACTTTGCTCCGTTACAGTTTTATATGAGTATACTCGTAGATAAAGAAATAGATGATGTATTACGAGTATAGTATCGATGTTTTTTACTCATTAAAGTAAAGTTGGTTGAGTACGTCAAGAAGCACTGTTAATGTTAAGTTAATGATGAGGAGATTTTAAAGGACTTCAAAACTAAAAAAAGCCGTTCGTGATATATCGGCCGGTTTCTACGAGTATATTCTATCTATCTGCGGTTTTTGGATTTTGGATAGGTTTTTGACATAATATATCATATCATACATAATATATACATCCTATAGAAGTAATGTCAAATATCTATCTAAAAACCAAAATCTACAGATGGATAGAATATAGAAACCGGTCATAAAAGGACTTTAAATACATATAACAAACATTACCAGACCAAGCGTACTGGAGAGGTCTTGCCCAGGAGGAGCTAGCCCAAGCTCTCAGGGTACAATGGAACCTCAATACAGCGAAGAATATCATCCTGTTCGTTGGAGACGGCATGGGGCCGAACACTGTTACTGCCACCAGGATTTACAAGGGGGGCGAGGGGCATAAGCTGTCTTTTGAGAAGTTCCCACATGTTGGTTTGCTTAAGGTGTGTATTGTATTATGATTTCTTGATAATTTTTGCTACTTTACTTACATATTATACTTATTTATTTATTTATAC
The DNA here is from genome assembly GCA_963675405.1 of Cosmorhoe ocellata. Classification (NCBI taxonomy): domain Eukaryota; kingdom Metazoa; phylum Arthropoda; class Insecta; order Lepidoptera; family Geometridae; genus Cosmorhoe; species Cosmorhoe ocellata. Next base: position 9,088,697 of record OY776258.1, on the reverse strand, counting down.
TTTATTGTACACAATTACAAAAAATGTGTTACAAAAGGAGGGCTTAATGCCTAGGGGCATTTTCTACCAGCCAACCCATTCGGTTTAAAACCAGGTCGGCGCACAATAACAAATGTAAAACTAAAAACTAAGTAGGTGGTAACTTAATTAAATACTTGGTGGTACAAATTTTGAAGGGCCACTTCTATTGGCTTACCTATGTAAACAAAGGATAAATCTAGGCTCAGATGTATTATGAATAGCTATTTCGTCATTTTGGTTAGATCAGTTGCAAAATGAGTGATGCTGTTAGCCAGTAAATAGCATTAGAGTTAGACTTAGTACCTTTTTTACCCAATCTCTATGGTCGTAGAAATCTAACGAGACTTCTTGTAAGATGATTAGATATTAATAAAAATTCGCTGCATGCAATCTAGATAGATGATCATAGTAAGAGTGCCGTTCGGAGCTTTGGAAGGTACGGCATTCGACTGATCGTCGACAACTTTAATCAAAATTCTCCACTGGTGGGCCAGTGGAAGTAGCCCCTCATTCCGATCCTATAGTCGTGGATTTGAATCCAGTTTTGCACCAACGGATTTTTCTGTACGCGATTATTGATGTGCGCTATACCAGTACTCTCAAACAGTGAAGGAAAACATCGTGAGGAAACCAGCATGTCGTGGAACCTAAAAAGTTTGTAGACTGTCAAGTACTCGTAAAGAGCCTCTGAGACGCACTTTAATCCTTTCACTACACTGGTTCAAAAGAACTAGTGACACTAAGAGAAGAAGAATATTCCCCAGACATATTCAGCTGACAAAATGGTGCCAGACTCGTCGTGCACCGCGACTGCTCTCTTCTGCGGCTCGAAGACAAACCAGGCGGTTCTGGGAGTGGACGCCAGTGTGGCAGTTCGGGACTGCGCGGCGTCTTTGAACCCTGAAGCCAGGCTTAAGTCCCTAGCTGCTGATGCTTTAGACGCCGGAAAGAGTTCAGGTTATTGTTGAGATATCTGATAAATTATCATAGGTACATATCTTTGAATGAATTAAAAGATTATTTATTTGGGGTTCTAGTAATTTCTAAAACAACCTGATAACGTGTTCACTTATCTCATTCAAAGGTGCGGTGAATCATTAAATGTAATTTACTAGGTAGTAACGAGTAGAACAGCAAAATAAAACTACCTATTTAGATTCTTATCAAAGTTATTGTATTTATAAAGTTGAGCAGCATGTGCCGTGTGGTATCATCAACCTTTAAGCCACATTTTCATCTTTTCACTACACTGGTTCCGAAAGAACTTCTTAGTGACATGATAAATAGATAAAAAATCTTAGTATGGGCATTCATAAAGAAGGGTAAATGCCATGTAAGTCATAATATAACTCTGTGATGAATATGAATGTGGATGGATTTAAGAGTAATGTGATCAAAGAACAAATGGATGGTTTATGAAAGATGACATGAAGAAATTATTGAATACTGAAATGACGGCTGATATAGGTGAGTATTATAGAAAAATAAATTGTGTCGAGCTCACGCAAAGTATAATAAATAAATAAATAATATATATTGGTGGACAGTTCATATAACGCCATCTAGCCCCAAATTAAGCAAAGCTTAGAAATACAGCGCGGAAGGCAGAGCTACCAACTGAGCTGTGAGGCTAGTTAAACTTCATAGTTAGCCATCTCATGGAGATTATGGTAAGAAGTATGATGGTAAGGTTTTTCTTTCACAGGTTTTGTAACAACAATGCGCGTGACGCACGCCACACCAGGGCCTTTATACGCGCATAGTGCTGACAGGAGATGGGAGTGTGAGGCCACCATGCCGACTGGTAGCGAGCAATGCAAAGACATCGCTAGGCAGCTTGTCGAAGACTGGCCTGGGAAGGATCTTCAGGTATCTATTGGTGACATAGACGTAGACGTAGACGTAGACGTAGATGTAGACAATAACAATTACATACACTTTTTTTATAATTATTTAATAAAGGAACATCTGTGGTGCACTTTAATTTTTTCACCACACTAGTTGCAAGAACTCGTGAAACGGTAAAAAGAAGAACCCACCGAGCCATTTACATTACACTAGCTTGCGCCCACGGCCTCACCCGCGTAGTACCTTGAAAAAAGAAACCTATTCAACAGGAACCGTACATGTTTCCAGGATAAAAAGTAGCTTATGTGCTATTCTAGACTATAATCTATATCTGTGCCAAATTTCATCAAGATCCGTTCCGCCGTTTCAGCGTGAATGAGTAACAAATATCTATACATCCATACAAACTTTTTATAATATTAGTATTTTAAAGATCCTTAACTATAAAACTGTTCTTTGTCTAAAGTTATCTCGTAACAATAGTTGATCCTAAAGTCTTTCATTTCTTTCTCAATGCAGGTGATTCTTGGAGGTGGCATGCAAATGCTGATCTCCAACTCCTCTGGCACACCTTCAGATCCTTTAGACACCTGGTCCTGCAGGAGACTAGATGGTAGAAACCTGATCGATTCTTACATCCAGGACAAGCAAAACCGCGGTTTGAAGTACAGCTTCGTAAGAAATAACCAGGAGTTAAGGAATTTTAATGTGGATAATACCGATTATTTGTTTGGTAAGTGCACAAGAAGTGTTTGATAAGCCTTACCACAAATGGTTACAAACCATTATATTTCAGAAACGTTTCAAGCTTGAAGTAACATTACGTACGTCAATACAATTTTTATTAGTCGTAATACGAAATATCAAAGTTATCACTTTGATAATGCCCGAAAAGCTTATGGTAAGGCCCTAGATCTCTTAATTTGAATATGATGTATCGCTCAGAAGATCCAAGACGGCCGTCTGTACTATGAATAATTTTAAAAGTGCATATTATATTATTATGCACTAAGTACCTACCTTCTTGCTCTGAAATTTAAACATATAGAATTTTGCTGGGCCTGTACAAATCAAATCAGAGAACTAGCAACTAACATTTTGTTATTGTAATCTTCCCAGTCCCATCAAAAGAAAACTCAAAGAGCCATTGTTTTACTTATATCCAGGTATTTTTGCCAACGGCCACTTAACGTACGAGTTTGAAAGAGACGATGGTCCTGAAGGCATGCCCTCTATTGTTGACATGACAGAAGCTGCTATCAAAGTCCTTCAGAAGAATAGCAATGGATTCTTCCTCATGGTACGATTGTATATTTTACCTTCAAAGAGCCATAAGGGTGTAGATGAGAAGATGAGTTTTGGGAGATTAGGACTCTGGCAAACTTAGCTGTCTTTGGAAACCAATCAAAGAGCGCTGGTGGTGTAGTATGAGCGCTGATGGTGTAGTGGTAGCACCCCTGCCTCACGATCCGAAGGTCGTGGGTTCAAACCTGGTCGTGCACCAATGAGTTTTTCCATTTGAAAAATTTATGTGCGCTTAACGGTGAAGGAAAACATCGTGAGGAAAACGGCATACCCTAGAACCAAAAATTCGCTGTGTGTCATAGGTTAGTATTCTTATAAGCGGCGATGGGTTTGCAACCTGTCACGTATGGAATACTAACTACTGTGCAAAGTGTGGGCATGTACCAAATGTCATGTTTGGACATGCCTCTGACTAGATATCTATATTATCTCTTTAGATATCCTAAAATGATAAAGATCTGAGGAAGCTATCTACCGAGCCCGGGGATTACAGTTGTGATCATATTTATTTATTTACTAGCTGTCCCGGCAAACTTCGTACCGCCTTCTACATTGCTTAGACAACAGTGAGTGATTATAATTTAATATGAACTTATAGTAATAAAGTTCAAATTTACTATACATTTTATTTAGAAAACGTTTGTATGGGAAATAGAAAAGGGCTACTTTTAGGGTTTTCCCGGCAGTTATTCGATTTTTTTCTTACCTTTTAAACCTTCCCTAGACCTCCACGAACATTTCAAGACCAAGATAAGTTAAATCCGTTTAGCCGTTCTCGAGTTTTAGCGAGACTAACGAACAGCAATTCATTTTTATTTATAAGAAGAAGAAGAAGATTAAGTCAATGGGGTAGTCAAATCAAAATACACGATGCAAGGTGCATTAATATCTAGTTAGTAATTTCAAGGTAGAAGGCGGTAATATAGACATGGCCCATCACCGTGGTAGAGCCAAGACTGCCATAAATGAATCCGCAGCTTTCGACGACGCCATCTATCGAGCCCTCGCCATGACTAATGAAAGCGAAACTTTGATCATCGTCACTGCAGACCACACGCACACCTTGTCCATCAACGGATATCCCGACCGGGGAGCAGATTTGTTTGGTAAGATTCCGGCTGCTATTGTCTTAAATTGATTGATTGCTTAGCTCTTCTTCTTCTTCTTCAATTATGGCATCTGTCTCTTAGAGAACAATTTTGCCAGTGTCAAGTGTATTTATTTATAAGTATTGTCAACGTCACAGAGTCATAGTCAAGTTGTCAAGTCAATTTTAAACAAAAGATGGCTGTTTTGTTGAAAATTTTCGGGATTTCCTCCGATGGAATTTGCAGAGAACTATTCACTCTAATTCACATACTTTACACTCGCGTCAAGAACCCGGGCTTTATTGGCAAAATAACCACCAAAATTACGCAATAAAACTCAAAATAACACGAGAAAAATATAAAAACCAGAGCGACGTAGTTGTCAGGCAAATACACCGCAGAAAATCCCGATTGCTTAGCTCATCAGTTAGATAAAGTCTGTCTTTATAACATCACAATACCAGATACTCAGCGTCCATCTAGATAAATATGCAATCCATTGGTGTTAGTGAAATAATCGTTTAGCGATAGCATCCTTTTTTATTTTTATCCGATTGCAAAGATTATAAAAAAATAAATAAATAATGCTGGACAATCCACACAGCATCATCTAGCCCCAAAGTAAGCTACTCAAAGCTTGTGTTATGGGTACTAGATACTGATATATTTAATATATTATGCAGATCATACACGAATTTGTTCCGAGGCGGGAATTGAACCCAATGAATCGAAACTAACATCAGAACAATGTTTTGTATGTGAGTTTCTTTGGCTGTCTCTGCAGCCCAAATAGCTGGACCGATTTTGACAAATGAGGTGTCAGATTTGTCTGAATTACGAGGAGAGTTGACATATAATAAGATTCGTCGGTAAGGCATGCAATTACTTTCAGTTTAGTTTTTTGTTTTTTTTAATTCAAATTCAAATTCAGTTTATTAAACTCAAAATAACATAACAGATAATAATTATCCAATGCGTTATAGAGGAACAGATAAAAAAAAAATATAGTAAATTATGTAAAAAAAAAATAGTCCCTTCGCGCGGAAGAAGTGAAACTTCTCGTTGTTAACGCTCGCGCCTGGCCTGTAACAGGTATACTACGCGCATGCGCTCGAGTGCCACGCATTCACTCTCGCTCTGTCTCTTTCATACCCTCTCCATGGTAGCGTTAAACGTTTAACGCAACCTTGTTGGAAGTCGTATTGGCGTTTCACTTCAATAAATATTCTTAGGCATCGCTCAAGCATCCCGACTGGACGAGACGAACTACACCACACTCTCGTACGGCACCGGCGGTCCAGGGTCCATGCACTACTACGCGGAGACCAGTCCTGATGGAAAGGTGGCTGTGAAGAGACGAGACCCCAGCTCAGAGGACACTAGTGACTTCCACTACGAGCAGGTGGCCGGGATACAGACGGATGAGAACAGTCATGGAGGAGGGGACGTGACAGTTTACGCTCAGGGTGAGTTTATACCCTCCAGCATAAAGGAGTGCATCTCGCGAATGCGCGCCAGTTAGCACCTTCTGAATTTCGTCAACACGCGCGCACATATTTTTAAGTACAGTCATAATCAAAAAACCGATTAAAACCAGTTAATTAACGAAAGAAAGAAGAAGAAAATATGTTTATCCCTTTCCCTCCATTCTCTCTCTATCCTTTATTTATTGTGATAGGTACCATACCACGAACTCTCAAATAGTTGGTTTACTTGAACTTTACGTGAGGAAACCGGCATGTCGAGAAATTTCGAAGACATTTGTGTCGATTGCACGAAAGGAGCCTCTGAGGCGCACTTTCTTCCTTTCACCACACTGGTTCTAAGAGTTAATTCTAGGAATTAGTGAAATAATAAGAAGAAGAAGTAAAAATTGCCACTAGACGCTGTTTATATTATATAAAATAATATTATAAAGAGGAAAACTTTGATTGTTTGTTTGTTTGTTTGTTTGTTTGTTTGTTTGTTTGTTTGTTTGAAACGAATAGGCTCCGAAACTACTGAACCGATTTGAAAAATTCTTTCACCAATGTGTAGAATAAACTTTCAGGATGAACATAGGCTATATTTTATGTAGGTACTTCGCGGGCGACGCCGCGAGCGGAAGCTAGTATTATATAAAACATATACCTATATTATGTATCTACACCTACCTACCTAAAAGATGTCTAAAGGCCTTAAGTATGCAGTTGACTTTAACGATTTGAATTTTCAAATCTTATGAGAAAGGCCAGGTCAAGAGTACCCTAAACCGACGCGCATGTATGAAGCATGTAATGAGAGTGAAAACAAAGAATTAAGTTAGGATCGTAGCAAGTGGAGATCCGTGGCTGCCTATCCCGTCGAGAAATAGGCGTGATTTTACGTTTGTAGTATGGTAGTATGAACATTAATTATACTAAGTATTCTTATTTTCAGGGCCATACTCCCACCTGTTCCACAGCGTCCACGAGCAGCATTACGTGTACCACGCTATATCTTTCGCAGCCAAGATTGGAGATTACAAATCATCGAATGCGGGTCACATATCTGGTGATACCATAACAATTTGCCTTCTGCTGATATTGTCACCAATTACAAAGAGACTAGCCTCACAGCTCAGTTGGTAGTCTTCTTCTTCTTCTTCAATTATGGCATCTGTCTCTTAGAGAACAATTTTGCCAGTGTCAAGTGTATTTATTTATAAGTATTGTCAACGTCACAGAGTCATAGTCAAGTTGTCAAGTCAATTTTAAACAAAAGATGGCTGTTTTGTTGAAAATTTTCGGGATTTCCTCCGATGGAATTTGCAGAGAACTATTCACTCTAATTCACATACTTTACACTCGCGTCAAGAACCCGGGCTTTATTGGCAAAATAACCACCAAAATTACGCAATAAAACTCAAAATAACACGAGAAACATATAAAAACCAGAGCGACGTAGTTGTCAGGCAAATACACCGCAGAAAATCCCAGTTGGTAGTCGCTCTGCCTTCTACGCTGTAGGTTGTGGGTTCGATCCCCACCCGGGATCGATATTTGTGTGAACGCAGATGTTTGTTCTGTGTCTGGGTAGGTAGGTTATTATTTATTGTATGTATTTACAAAAAAAAAAAAACTATCAGCTATTTAGTTCCCGTAGTACAAGCTTTGCTTAGTTTGGGGCTAGAGGGTAGTGTGATTATGTCCACCAATATTTATATATTTTTTATTATTAGATAATTACAGTTGGCTTGAAGGGAATCTGAATTTCATATAAAACTGATGAAACTGACTGTCAATCAACACAATAAAAACCCCAAACTGAACCCCTAGGCTCGGGGAATGAAATTGTTTTTATATAAAATTTCCCAAATGAAATTGTAGGGAGTTTTACATCCAACCAAGAATCAAAGAGTTCCGGAGTCATGTTTTTTTGCTTTCCGGACCCATATCTCAACTGTTCTATATACCTACCTAATTAAGACCTATTTAGGCAAAAAGTGTAAAAGGCAAAATAAAAACAATGTGAATCAACTTTATTATTTTAATCAAAAATGTATTTTGTTAGAAAAGCACTTAGGTATAGTAAGTAAGTCCCTAGATATTTTTTACATTATTATAAGGATACGATCAACATAAAAAACCTGCAGTATAATCATTTGGAGCATTGTACTATTTGTGAGGTTACCTACTAAGTACTAAGGAATTCTGTAACGTCTTACGTCCAGTTATAGGTGGGTTAATAGTTATCTTTTCTTGGATTAGATTCCTTCTCTCTTTTCTTCTCGTGGCAATAGAACGAGTTAGAGCACGTTGAAATTGAAGCTAAATCATAAACATACTTGCCAAGATATTTTTTCCACGCTTAATAGGTGATAGCACAATCTTACTAAAAGTAGCCTTATTATAATAAAATAACTCCTTTTTCATCATAAACATTTTAGAAAACTTAACGCTAAAAGGCTTATTGTCATTAGAATGACAAAGATAGACTGTAGTAGGTATACGATCGAGCTCTAATTATTATGTATTTTATTTAGTAAATGCTTCAAAAATAATTTGTCAGTGACAAACCACCGTCAATAATAATAGTAAAGTTGATCGCAATTTAACAGAAACTTAACTTATGTATTTAAAAAATATATAGCTATGGTATAAAAATATAAACATAGCTTTAGTATACTATTTTATCAGTTCAAAGTATGTAAGATTATAAACGAGTTTAACAGTGTGTATAGCAAAATAATAAGAAGTAGTATATTAAGTATGTTTATATTGAAAGAATAAACTAATACTACTGAAGAGTTTCAGAAAGAATATGTAGGTACATTTTATGGCACTTTACGTTCATAAACTTGCGTAAGTATAATTAATTAATAGTATCATCATATTTAAGGTAGTAAGTGACAAAGTGCACCGCAATTTAACAGAAAGTTTAACTAAGGTTTATGAAAAATAACATGTCGCAAACAAAATCCGGGAAGTTGCATTAGCCTAGAATTAAACATTAGATATACAGTAGTAAAAATCATACCTACTAATTATCAATGAATACATAGAGATGTTTTTTGCTTGTTTAGCTGTAAATCTACAAAAACCTCAGGGACATTTTCGTTCTCTCCTACAGTTACTTTATATAGTAAAGACGTATATAAAAAAGCACATAATATAATGCAAAAATGTTTTAAGCAACGAAGATAATAATTAATTAGGCGGTGTTGTAAATAGCCGGCCCTCGCTCAGGGTTTTTCATGACCACGTACTGGCTTCGTATAACAAGGGCGAAGTAAATCGCGAAAACTGAAACAAATTACGTAAATTAAACTAAGAAGATAATGAAAGTATCCAAAAATGTATCGATTTGATTGCGCGTACGAAGCGAGTGGGGCGATTTGACGAACCGTTAATCCAATCTGCATGAAACTTAACCTGTGACATGCCGGAACGCGGATCCACGCGAGACATAATAGATTTTCTATTGTGTCTGGAATCCCGGCATCCCAGAGGTTAAAAGATTTGAAGACTCTGCTAAGTAATTTTGAAGCTAAGTAATTTTTAAATAGTGAAGGGGTTGTAAAGATATAGGGTTTCGAAGTTGAAAAAAAAAACAACTTTTTTAAATTTTATTGACCGGGGACTTTACTTGCACATAGGTATCTAAATGGTATTTAGTTTTATTATAGGAAAGATAGTTTTTGAAGCATATGAAAAATTGGAAAAATTAAGAAAACCGCGCCTACTTATGTAGGATAATTAAATATTTGTTTTTGATTACTAAGTACCTTTGTATCAACATGCGTAGACAGAAGCACTTACCTAATGTACATAAAGTGTGTCAAAAAACTTAAGAGCGTGAATATTATGTATATGAGGATTGTGGACATCGCGCGCGAAATCTCAGTGCGGGGCGAACAATTCTCGCACTTTATAAAGTTTGGATAGTCTAATAGTCTAGATAAAACTTGGGGTAATACTCACGGATGCCTACGATGTTCTGGGCGATCGCCCCCCCTCTCATGCCACCGCTGGAAACTCCCGTTATGAACATCAGAATTGTAATACAAATGTATACGCAGGCGTAGATCAAGTAGGCTTTCACGTGGCCGGGCTTATTCTGGAAACACAAAGACAGTAAAGAGTTATGTAGCATGAACCATAGAATAGACAACCTGCTTTTTCAATCGAAGGAAAAAAAAAAGAATTAGCGAATTCAGTCCAGCCGTTCACGCTGAGGCCGTGACCAAGGAAATAGGGATTAATTTTTATATTTACCTATAATTATACAATTGTAAGCAGAATATCCAGTGCGAATGGGTTACCTTATGTAAGCCGACCAGCAAGACGATGATGAAGGTAAGAAGAATAATTGTGAAGAGGAGGATCAGCGCAGACACGACAATGATTCCTATCCCGGCATTCTGAGTGTCAGCATCGGTCGTCTTATCTGAGACAACCACTCCACCGAGGGCTAAGCCGAATATACTTCCTATGGCTAAGCTGACATAGCCAATCTGTAACAAAATAATTATACCTTAGTTTCAATAATAGAAAATTAAAAATTTTTAAAACTCCCGACATCAAAACCTTACCCTAACATTGTCATATTTAAAGTTATGGTTACCTTACCATATACTTTACACGTTACCAAATTTCGAATCGATCGGACATAAGGAAGTTAGTCAGATCCCCTCATTAACTAGAAAAGATCTGATGGTCTTCAAACGGCTGAACAGATTTTCATGAAACATGGCTAAGAACACTCGGGATAAAATTATCTATGACACAAAAAATCGGTTCATCCGTTTAGGAGCTACGATGCCACAGACAGATACACACACAGACACGTTAAACTTATAACACCCCTCTTTTTTCGTCGGGAGTTAAAAATATGTAGTTGACCTCAAGTTAAAATAAATGGACTGTTGTAAGATGCCATGGGTAAGAAAGGAGTGAGTACTGAGATGACGAATGATAGAGGAAAATGGAAGATCACATGTTGTGCCGACCACACATAACGTGGAAAAAGGCAAGAAGATGATAAAGTTAAAAAAAATAAATAAATAAATATTGGTGGACAATTCACACAACGCCATCTAGCCTCAAAGTAAGTAAAGCTTTTATGGGAACTAGTGATCTGGTAGATTAATTATATTCATTTTTTTTAATAAATTTACACAGAATTAAAATCACACAGGCGTTCGTCATACAAATGTTAGTCCTGGGTGAGGATCGAACCCACAACCTGCGGCGCAGAAGGCAAAGCTACCAACTGAGCTGTGAGGCTGTCTAGTTATTGTGTATCTGAACCGAAAGAATTTTGTTTGTATCATGTATTCAGTTTCAAGTTCGAGCGTATCTACGAGAAGGGCGGATCCAGCTTTGGTGCCAGCCAGGGGTGGGTCACATAGCCGTGGTCAAGTCACAAAAAGTTATAATCCTTATCATAATATCATTTTAATTAGTGGTCCACTTAGGTCCGTGAAAGGGGGGGTCACATAGCCGTGGTCAAGTCACAAAAAGTTATAATCCTTATTATATCATTTTAATTAGTGGTCCACTTAGGTCCTGGACCCAGCCCAGGGGGGGGTCATGACCCCCATGACCCCCCCCTGGGTCCGCCCTTGAATTCTACGAGTAGGTACCTTTGCTGGTCATTACATGGTACGAATACTTATTAATGTAACATAACATTAGTTTTCAATTCGCGACGCTATGTTACTCGCCGACACGGAAACAATTCACGTACGAACATCAACCTCTATAAATAGGTACCTACTAGACTTTATTAGTAACTATTTATATCGATGTTTGTAACAAATAACAGAGTGACGATTATTTCGAAGTTAGAAGCAAATAAATATATAAAAAAATTACGAGAAAAGACAACCTGACTTCCGGCATTTAACTGCAAGCGCCCACAGGTTACCTACGGTAACTAACCTCTAACCATCAGATGGGCTTAATACTTGCCGATTCGATTGTTTAGAAAAAGGATAAAAATCACATTTTTCTAAGTAAAAATATTGTAAAAACTTTTTATCAACATGGCAGCATGACAATGTGTTAGCTACATATAGCCTTTGTTGAGTTTACAACTATTTTACAATGATGTAGGTACCGCGGAGTCACTATTCTGTGTGTAGTAGGTAACTACATAGTCTTATATATTTTTGTGGCACTATAATTATGTATGTACCAGTTATATATCAAGGCGACCACGTCAAAATATCATCTTGCAAGCGCTTAAAAACCCCTTGACGAGTTTTTGATTAGATATTATAACCGCATGATTTTTTTTGTAATGTAGACAAATCATTATTTACTTTTACATGCAAAGGATCCTAAAGAACTGACGATTTCACGAGGATCTCCTAGGGGATGGGCTATCCCCTAACCGCTAAGGGATCCTGGTGGACGAACTCGAATAATAGGTACGATGATTTTCAGACAGGCCCTTACCAAGGATAAGTATCCGATGATGAAGCAACCCGTCTTCAGGTCTATGCAAAAGCAACACTTGTCAAAAACCGGCAGACCCATGATGCTTCAAACTGGTTTCTGGAAGATAACAAAACGTAAAACATGAATATCATAACAATCAATAACAAATCAATAAAATACTTAAATACTTACCTACAGACTAGATGTAAGGTCGCATTGAAACATTAATAAAAAAAACATGGTCACGACTTTAATCTCCAAGCTTAGATCTCTAGTTAGGTACTAAGATATTTTGAGGATATCTAACGAGGGTAGTAGAAGCACGTCCAAATATGATATTTGGTAGGTACATGCACTCATTTTGCATTAGTATTCCGTACGCGACAGGTTGCAAACCCATCGCCGCTTATAAGAATCTATGACACACCTTCGAATATTGGTTTTAGGGTATGACGGTTCCCTCACGATGTTTTCCTTCACCGTTTAAGACCACTGCACTACATATTTCGAATGGCAAATCGTATGTTTGAACCCACGACCTTTAGATCATGCGGCAGGTGTGCCATCACTACACCACCAGTGCTCCATTGGCACATTATTATGCATTAAAATGCACCCTGACACAGTAACACTTAGTGGACACTGTTTTGTTAAAGAATTTCTAAGGAGTTTTTTTTTATACAATAACAGCAATATTTTATAATGGCAAAATAATCATATACCTATGTAGGTACTATAGCAAATGCTTATGCACCTACATAGGTACCTACTTGGTTCCTACGTCATGACGTCATGGGTCACGTTAGACAAGGTCAGAGTATTCGGCGGCGCCGGCGTCGCCCCGGTGCGGTGTCGGTCGTTAAGCTAGGGCTACCACGCGTAAGATAATTAAAATACACCATCCATTTTATCTTCAATTGTTACTTTGAAACGCTTGATGATTAGATAAGGCGACTAGTATTTAATCCAAATTAAAAAAACCCGGTTGATCGTAACTGAAAATAGATTTTTATAGCCGCCATATTGGATATTTTGACATTTTGTAGTCTTCTTGTAATTTAGAAGAATCCAATGATACGTCATTTGTCAAAATCTGTCCAGCCATTTGCCCTCTAGCGGCAGCCAATTGAATAAGTAGGTACCAATAACAGCAACACTGGTCTAAAATATTTTTGATTGTAAAACCATGAGAAAAGATGAATGATTTAGAAAAGAGTAGCCCAAATAGAGAAAGCAGCTACTTTTTTCAGTTTATCTTACAAATGGTAGATTTCAAAGATTATACTCGTAGATAGCAATTGTTTTTTTTTATACTGCTATGAATTATAGAGCCATCGAAGAGTGCTTCTCCATTCGACCCAAGATGTTTCTACTCAATGGGTATTTTTCTCCTTTCGACCAAAAACTTTCATAAAGTATTTGATAGTTTATTACAATAAACTGTTGGTAAACTTTGCATAATGATAACCCTAACATCGTGAGGGGCCCCCATACTCAACCCATTTCGTTTCCGAAGCATGGTTTATTTATATTAAACAAGTACCGAGATCTAACAAAAGAATACATCAATAATTAATAACCGACAATCGACGCCGACGGGAAAATGTACCTAAGTACCTACCTACCTGCCAGGAGTATTTTTAGTAAGGAGTATTTTTTACCATGAGAGCTTATTACTTATACTTTTTTTTTGGTAAAGATATCGGTAGATTTTCGGTGTGAGGGCGCAACCATCGCAGATTGAATGAAAATTTGACGCAATCCCATCATCTCCATAAATATTAATGTCATAGCTCAAACTGCACTGACTTTAGGTAGGTAAATACCTACAGAAAATCACGGAAAACTTCTCGAAATCATGATAATTTTTATATTTACTATGCTAATACAAAAACAAAATACAAAAACGTTTATTTCAAATATATGTGTAACAGATAAGTACCTATAGGTTTTTTTTTGTATGCAATAAGTAGTATAACTAACTCTTATTAAATTAAACATTTTAAAAACCCCCCGACGCGGCCATCTTGGACCGATTTCTATCAAACATAGAGCTAAGGACACTTCCGACTAATTCGCCTCTCAAACAAAAAAGACAATATCAAAATCGGTTCATGCGTGAGCTACGATATGCCACAGACTGACACACACACGCACAGACAGGCAGACACGTAACTTATAACAAACAACCCATCTTTTTTGCGTCGGGAGCTAAAAATGAATACAATCACGACTGATAATTCCATAGATTTTGACATCCCCAGATCTCTAATTAGTTAAGTAGATCTATCGAGGATAAATAGGTAAAAGAATTCCAAACCAAACATTATATTTGGCACATGCCCACGTTCCGCACAGTAATTAGTATTCCGAACTTGACAGATGCAAGCCCAATATTGATGTAAATAATTTACAAAAATGCAATCATGGCCTCAATAAATAAAAGGGCCAAGAACAATCCACTTCAGGGCACGGCGCGGCATTACAGACGCATGTACTGACCCACATGGCGACATACAAGCACTCTCTTTAAAGCGGTCGTAAAGAAAAAGCAGTTAATGTTGACCTGAATAACTTTGATTATGCGAGAGAACTTCAGTAACAGAGCGAGGGCGAAGTAAAAAGCTTCAGAAGTGACTACAGTATTGTCACAGCTGAAGATATGTTAGAAGCAAGAGTGTCTACTCTGCAAAATGATCAGCGATAGATCGGCACTATAATAGTACAAAGACTCCTCCAAATTACATCTATTGATTAATGATGGTGTAGTGGTAGCACCCCTGCCTCACTATCCGAAAGTCGTGAGTTCATAATTAAAGCTAGTGTCATTCATACATTAAGAATTCTATTCTATTCTGTTCTATTAACGTTTATGCCGCTTGTCTAAAGGGGCTGGTCGTGCACCAATATTTTTTTCTATGCGAAAAATATTTGTGCGCAATGCCAGTGGTCTTAGCGGTGAATGAAAACATAGTGAGGAAACCGGCATATTAGAACCAAAAATTCGAAGGTGTGTTAATTATAGGTTAGCAGTGCAAGCGATGGGCTTGCAACCTGCCACGTTTGGAATACTAACTACTGTGCAAAATGAGGGCATGAGCCAATGTAGGTATATTTTCCTTTGATCCCATATTTATATAGCGAATAAATTAAAAAAACTGGTTATTCGACTGAATTTTACAAACATTCGGTTCCGATTATAATCTTTGTGCTTTTGCGGAGTAGTCACCAAAAATGATCTTAGAAATAAACCAACCAGAGACCACCTACAGTCTTGCCTCTAAACAAATGTTTGAATTTTTTTTATATTCATATAATATGTATTTTTTTATTTTTTTCAATATTTATAATGCTTCCGCCGAAGCGTTATACAAGCTGTAGGTACAAGATAATGTACCTACCTAGCTTGGGTAAGTATTTAGGTACCTATTATTATTATCTACGGGTAGGTAATATTCAGTGGATTTTACCAATGTAGCGTCTTGTGTCGTAAGTATCCGTTCATGATAACTTATTTAAAATAAATCACTTATCAAAGAATGAATCATAGGTACCTAGATGCCTATAAGTACTTACCAACTTATAACTAGTAATTATTTATTTCATAAATCAAAAGGTCCAAAAAGAAAACAGCTTCTTAAAAATGGTTGTTTTGACATTTTATACATATTATAGGACCGTTGAACGTTGTTCTACGTCAGTAGATAAAATGTCTTTGTACAGGACCTATCTAACGCTCTAATTTTAATGTTTTTGGTTATTTTTCAAAGCCTGAGTTCTAGACATGAATGTGATTTGTGTTAGATTTATGATAATTAAAAGGGGATTGTTCTTATCTATTTCATTCAAAGACCAAACTTCCAAACAAACCGACCATGTAGATATTGTTTGAAATTGACTTGTAAACAATTCTTAATTTATAAAAATACCTTGTCACTGACATAATTGATCTCAAATGGGACAGATGCCATAAATAAAGAAAAAGAAACGCTCCGGATGCATTCAACTGTCAACTTTATCGCTCTAGTTTTTATATTTTTTCTCGTGTTATTTTGAGTTTTATTATGTAATTTGGTGGTTATTTTTCCAATAAAGCCCGAGCTTTTGACGCTAGTGTAAAATATGTGAATTAAAGTGAATATCCTTACTAAATCCATCGGAAGAAAACCCGAAAGTTTTTAACAAAACAGCCATCATGTGTTTAAAATTGACTTGACAATTTGACTGACTGTGTGACATTAACTAGACTACTAATTTAAACACTTGACACTGGCATAATTGAGTTCAAAATAGACAGATGCCATACGCAAAGAAGAAGAAAGGCTCCTTTCTTGCACTAGGTAATAGTTGGCTCAACGAATCTAGGCATTCGTGAAGTTAGCCGCAAGAACTGCGCAGTATCGTTTTTCGGGAGCAATTGGAGGTATGGAGGGGGGGAAGTAAATACATGCGCAAACTCGCACCTGTGGCTAACTTCACGAATGCCTAGATCCTTTGGATGATCTATACCTACCCAATTGAAAACCTAGGTACCTACCAGATTACAACTTTGGTCAAACAATTGTACGTAAGTGAACACAGTCCTTACAAAATAAGGTCGCAAGTTGACCCCAATATCTGGTCACGATGACATCATGGTGAGAATTTTATGTGTTTCGTTAATTGTGTTCATCAGAGCTAAACGGATAGTCAGATAACACCATGGGGTATTTCGTATGAACAGTATAAGTACCTACCTACCAAAAAATATAGCTTTATTGCTAACAAAATCATATAATATCTGGAAAAACAAACGATATCAATCATATCCTATCCTACTTTTTTCAAATACTTTCCTGTACTTACTTACTTATTTAATATAATAAATATATATCTATACTAATATTATAAAGTTGAAGAGTTTTTTGTTTGGTTGAACGCACTAATCTCAGGATCTAGGTACCTACTGGTTCGAATTTAAAAAATATTTTTGTTTTGTACTGTCTATTTATCGAGAAAGAATATAGGGCATCACGCTATGACCAATAGGAGACAAGCGTCAATAAAAAATTTGCAAATTGCAAAAACGGGAAAAATATATTATTTATTACATTTAATTCGCAGATAAAGTTGCGCTAGAGTGAGCTAGTATGTATATAAGATGGCTGTTTCGTTTTTAATTCTCGGGAAATCTTAAAGGGAAATTTACTTTAATTATCATAACTCACACCCGTGCCAAAAACTCGGGCTTTATTGGAAAAATAGCATCAAGATTACACAATAACACTCAAAATAACACGAGAAAATATATAAAATTTAAAGCGATACGTGCTCTCAATCTTAAAACATCAGAAGGCCGGCCTACTTCGTAAATCGTCTTGATTCTGATATTGGAGACAAATGCCATATTACCTATACACAAAAGAGAGAGAGAGACCACAAAAAGAGAGAGAAGATTATCTGGATTGAACTAGTGGCCTAGGTTAACTAGGTTCAAGCTGCCTAAGGGTCCCATGAGGTTCCAAATGAACCCCTTTTTTTCCTGGTCACGCTATAACTTGAGAACGGCCAATTCCGCTAATTCTTTTTTTGTTTGTAAGAAGGTTCTTATGAAAGAAAAAACTAAATATTCATAGTTAAGACAGGAAAACGTCTGTCGGGTTAGGTAGTTAATTATAAAATATTTTTCGAATCTTTAACTTAAATGACTGTTGTAGTTAACAAAAGATTATTAAACGACGTAGATAACACAAGCTTGTTAGATAATAAAACTGTCTAATTTGGTCTTCATTTACAGAGTCAACGCAGCGTGAACCTTTGGTTTTATAAAATGGCCGTGTTATATTATAAGTCGTTCCTCACCCTTTTCACTACCACTTTTGACGACCTCTGTGGCGCAGCGGGCGAGAGTCCACCTGCGACGCAAGAGGTTGCGGGTTCGATTCCCGCCTCGGAACAAATTTGTGTATGATCTGCAGAAATTTGTTCCGTTGGTCTGGGTGTTTTCTATATATAATAAAAAATATCTTTCTATGTATACGAGTATAATGTATTAAATATATCAGTTATCTAGTACCCATAACACAAGCTTTGAGTAGCTTATTTTGGGACTAGATGATGCTGTGTGGATTGTCCAGCATTATTTATTTATTTATTTATTTATTTATTCACTTCAGGCAAAGAGATCATGTCTTTTTATTGAGTCAAAAGCTTATTGAAGTAAGTAGAATAAGGTAGGTATGTTAAGGTAAGTAGATACTTTAATTAACTAGTATTTATTGCAAACAATATCAAAACCGACTCAACGTAACTGAAAATTGATTTTTATAGTCACTGTATTAGCTTTTTTGACATTTTGTATAGCCTATGTTAATCTTGTGATCCAGTCAAATCCAACGACATGTCATCTTTCAAAATCCGTGCAGCCGTTTAGACTACAGCGACAGCCAAACGAAGTCGCATACATAATGTATGTATACCCCAAAAACATTACCGTCCTTCGCTTCGCAGTCGGGTAAAAATCAGCTTCTACGTTTTCTACAGGCTTTGAATTATTCTCTTAAATCGTTTTATGTGGTAGCAAGAAATGATAACAGTTTGATACGACAATTGGAATACCGGTTTCATTTTGATCTTAACGTAAGAAGTTATGGCCGGAAAATGAAGTTGAAAGAGTTGAAAATCTATTATGCTAACGAAGTCACCGGGAGTTTTACTAATGTATGGATACCTAAGCTTATTTAAATAAATAAACAAACACAACATGAATAATATAATTTTGTCTTGTTCTGTTATTTCGGCTTTACGAGTATGTATGTACTATTAGGTTTGATTTTGGGAATCCAAAACCTGCTTGACAGGAAAATCAATGTACCAGTCATTTATACTAATAATAAATAGAGGAAATATTTGATTTTTTGTTTGCATTGAATAGGCTCCGAAATTAAGGCCCAGAATACTCGTCATACTATTCCTCACGTAAAAGTTACAAAAAAAAGTGACGTAGGTCCGTATAGCAACGCGGATCTCCGCGGAATCAGACATAGCACGAAGCGAAATACCCAAATGACAAGTAAGTAGAGTGCGGCTGCTCTGAATTATATAACCAAAGCGACAATTTATATAAAACATAAATATGTTCAAGTAAATAGCTTATTTCATAAAAAGGGCTGGGTTGATTTGTTTCAAATTAACTGATTTATATTCATGTGAAATAGAAATTCAAAATACCTTACCGTTCTGGATAAATTAGGGAATATCTGAATTTTCAGAGGTGTTTTTGACATGATTTTTAACCAAGGTTTTCTAACTAATTCGTGTTTTAGCTCCGGTTGATTTATCACTTATATCCTTGAGTATCGTGTAATTCAATTTCAATGTAATCTATTAAGCGGTAATAGAATGATAAGGGTTGCAATACTTGCAATTTTCAAAATGCTGGGCCTTAATGAACCGATTTAAAAAACTCTTTCACTGTTGGAAAGCTACACTATCCCCGAGTGACATAGGCTATAATTATATTTTCAAACGGCGGACCGCTAGTTTCAAAATACATACGACCAACATTTACCTATAGGTAGTTATAAAAAGCTGATACATTACTTATTAGATTGAAATGTAACCAAGTGTTAAATTTCGTGCGTCATTTTGTGTTTTTGTACTTATAAAGTGGGAAAATAAACAAATTAATCATACCTACCTACCTGGGTATAATTAATTTGTTAATTTTGTTTTTGATTGATTACCAACCTACTCACTTATTTATTCGAATAATAGGTAGGTAGTTCCTAATAAGTTAATAGACTACCTACCTATTATTACTTGAGTTACTAGAGATACTACTTTTACTAGAATTACTACTGTTACTAGAGATAATAAAAGTAATTGTATACCAAATAAATCGTATCTTTAATTTTCAAACTACATTTTACCTAATAAGTAAGTACCTTTTATAAAATTAATGGTTTCAGTTTACGAAACGAAATTCAATGTTTTCAGGTCGCTATCGAATCACAAAAATATGAATGAAAATCAAAAATAAAACAAATAAAAAAAAAAGATAAAAATCACCATGTTTGTGAATGTTATTTCAACGAGTGTTGGGGCGATTAGGCCTGGTCTGAATTGGGCCTGTAGGCCTAAATGCTCAAAGGCATTTTATTCATTGGCCGGTTAGGCCCACAAATGGAATGTAGACCTAATCACCGATGAGTTCTTTTTGAATGGGGCAATTAGGTCCAATGATTTTTCTCTTAAGTACAGTCGAATCCAAAAGTTTTGTTTAAGAAACTCATATCCGCATTTCGAAAAGAAACTGTTGAAAACAACAGACGAATTGAAGATATACTGCAAGAGTTGTTGCATGGTCAAACAAGTGTTGGTTATTGCCAACAAAAGTTAAGAGTTTAACTGTCTTAAGGACGTAAGTACAGATTTGACGTTCTCGAATTCAGCTATCCGCGTCAAAGTTCAAAGTTCCTGGTTCTGGAAATGGTACCTAAAAACCATTGATTTTCGGAATTTCACCCTTAAAATTTATATTTGATTGATATGGCGATTGTTTTTATAAATAGTGTACAAAATTTTGTATCCAACTGTACTTAATTATTTTAAAGTAACTATCGGGACTAATTGGCCCATAATAATAAAAGCATTGAGCGATTAGTCCTGCAGGACGAAATGCTCAATTCTAAATGCACTGTTCGGCGTTTAGGTCTATAGGCCTAATCCTTAGCAGGCCTAATCGCCCCAACACTCATTTCAACTACCGATCACAAAAAATAAGATAATTAAAATATTTTCAAAATTACCAAAGTAAAACATTCTTAACCGCTATTATTTTATTATAAACAAAACCGCACGTTGTCAGGTTCAGCCTACGTTTCAACTCACTCAACGATGCATCCCGAATTGGGGTATACAGCCTTGAATTTTAAAGCGTTATTCAAAAATGACGCCAACATTCAAATGCCGCGTCCGTAAATACAGAAAAAAAATCAAAGGCACCGCATATAAAATCGTTTTCGTTGATAATAACGAAAGCGAAATGTGTACTTAGTAGGTACTTACATTTTTTTAAGTCGAATTGGTAACACGAGTGTTATTCACTCTTCACTCCCGAAGACTGGCCAAGCGTCACAGTCTGCTTGCTGCAAAAACGTTAAACTGGTTTAACATCACAGTTTTATATATCTATACAATACCTACATAGGTATATACATCTATATATCTTTTGAGTGTTCCAATAACGAAGAGTCGTAACTCATTGCGTTTTGTGTCCTACGTCATTAACATTGAATGTTGCCGGACTGCTCTTATTTTAATGACTGGGGTCTTACCACAAACTCTTTAGGCAATAATAAAGTAATAAAACTTGTATTAAATCATAGTGAGTTAACATTGTATGAAGTGTGCTGGTGGTGTAGTGATAGTAAGCCTTACTACTCAATTTGATATTTTAGCGTTATTTTAAAACCTTTTTATATTTATAAGTTTAGAGCTCGTCCTTCAAGCTAATAGCATTAAAATGGAGCAATAAAAGATTGGTTGATAATAAGTTATTTCACAAAGGGTACATTTAAAATTAACCAATATTTTACGAGATAACCAAAGCTGTTTGTTGCGAACAATGACGAAAGTGAGGACAATGACAAAACCGTTAGAAAGACAGTAAATAGTAGAAAGACCCAGTAGCCTTCCGATCATAAGGTCGCTGGTTCGAATCCAGTTGTGCACCAATGGAATTTTCAGTTTAAAGAATGTATGTACTCTCAAACGTAAAGAAAACATCGTGAGGAAACCGGTATGTTGTAGAACCTAAAAAGTTTGAAGACATGTGTCAAGTGCACGAAAAGACCCTCTGAGACGCACTTAAACCCTTTCACCACACTGGTTCAAAAGAACTAGAGACACGAAGAAGAAGAAGTTATACAAGTTTGTTCCTTTGACCAAACTGCAAAAAACTTTTACAGAGAAACTAAATAATCACTACTATACCTTTATAGGTAATACATTATTATTTTTACACTTAGGTAGTTAGGTATAAATATGTATGTATTTTTATTTAAAAAAATATTTCTAACCTTTTGGAAGGATCACGTGCTCTCAAAATACCGACTACCCTCAACGGCAAAAACTTATCTAAGTACATAATTATCCTACTAATTCCTACTTCCTACTAATATTATAAACGTGAAAGTTTGTAAAAATATGGATGAAGGTATGTTTGTTACTCATTCACGTAAAAACTACTGAATGTATTTTAATGAAATTTGGCACAGAGATGAATTATAGTCTGGAATAGCACCCAGGCTCCTTTTTATTCCGGAAAATCTACAGTTCCCGTGGGATAGATTTGTTTTAGTATTTCAAGGGACCACGCGGACGAAGTCGTGGGTGGAAGCTAGTTAAATACTATTTTTAGATCCTTGTGGTAAGAATACAATTTACCAATAACGTTTGTTCTGTGGTTCAAACCAGGGGCCTTACCACGAAGTCTTCCAGATTCCGTAACGATTCCATTAAAGAAACGTCACTACTTCCGTACAATTTGCATAGGTCATGGTACGAAATAACAATGCAATACTAATTCGGTAATGTATTATGAATTCGTAGTCAAGCCCCAGTTCTGCTATTCCGTCTATAGGTAGATAAACATTATGAGGCTCTTAGCTAATGTGTTCACACAAACATCAATCTCCTCTTGCATGTCTTGTTATGACATTTTTTTACAATACAATGCATGATCACGACTGTAATCCCCAGGCTCGGTAGACATCTCCCCAGATATCTAGTTACTTAACCTTTGAGGATATCTAAAGAGGAAAGTCAGAGGCAAATCCAAACATGATATTTGGCACTCGCCCAAATTTTGCACAGTATTTAGTATTCCGTACGTGACAGGTTACAAACCCATCGCCGCTTATAAGAATACTAACCTACCTATGACACACACCATCAAACTTTTAGTTCTAGGGTATAGTATGCCGTTTCCTTACGATGTTTTTCTTCAATTGCGCACATAAAATTTTCGGATGGAAAAACTTATTGATGCACGCCCAGGTTTGAACCCACAACCTTCGGGTCGTAAGTCAGGGGTGCTACCACTACACCACCAGTGCTCTTTTGAAAGTGGAATTTAAAGAAGTTTTTTGTAGTGCAATTAGGAATTAATCTACCCTCCAAATTACATCTTTATGTTATGCTTTGATAATGTTAGTCAGTCAGTAGTGCAAAGTGTTTTACATTTATGGAACACTAGCTTCACAAAAACATATCTATCCCACGGGAACCATACATTTTTTCGGGATAAAATATAGCCTATGTGTTATTCCAGACCATAATCTATATATGTGCCAAATTTCATTCAGATCCGTACAGCCGTTTTAGCGTGAAAGAGTAACAAACATACATACATCCATCCATCCATCCATCCATCCATACATTCTTACAAACTTTCGCGTTTATAATATTAGTAGGACTAGCGGCCCGGGTATTTAGCAAAAGTTTCTAAATAAAAAATTAAAATACACCTTGGATAATAATGTAATTATTGGAGTTTTAGTCAGGATCCCTTTTTTTTTTTTGAAAATATAACATAGCCTATGTCACCTGGGCATAGTGTAGCTTCCCAACAGTGAAAGAATTTTTCAAATCGGTTCAGTAGTTTCGGAGCCTATTCGATGCAAACAAACAATCAAATCTTTCCTCTTTCTAATATATAAGTATTTATAGATAATATTATAAAGATATTACTTGTATAGTGTTTGGGCTGGACACTGGACTCAAATAATGTTTACCTCGGCACTGATCGTTTCGTCTGTTTACTTGCCCTACCTTTGCGTCGACCGAAATAACAAATTGTTGTTCTTTAGTTACCACACCATTGAATACTGATTGTATAGTGGTAGGATATACCTTAGAATCCGGGTGTAACCCAATCAATTTTGATCCTTTGAAAAGAAAAGCATACGTACCAATGTACAGTCGAACATAAAATCTCCTTTTTTGGAAGTACAGAGCGACTCGTTGGAAACCCATTCGTAGGACTGAATCACGAAATGTTTTTTTTTCTTTCGAACTATAGTTTGAAGTGGTGTAGTATATAATTATAGTAGGTATACATATATATATAGTCCGTCTATTAAGCTGGTGTGCATTCAACATCTTTTTATTCGATAAAATGAGATTATGTATTTTGAATCGTCTTACATACTAGGTGAGTCTAGGTGCCAATTCCAATCTTATCCCCAGTCTATAATATAGTCAGAGAAGAACTGGCAATAAACTTCGTTTTTTTCGGAAAATTCGGTTTAAACAACCATCTCGATGACATCCATCCTCCTTTGTTGAAGCAATATAAAACTGACATAATACTTATAAATACTGACGTGGGTTTGATAATGCCATTTTAAAAACCTGTTTAGAATCCTATTCGACCTTCGTATATAGATACCACAATACGTTCAAGCCAAAATTTAGAGCGAAGGTCACATAGGAGCTATGCTTTGTTGATTTAGCTATTGTAGCTTAGCTCGACCGCGATTTCGTTCGCAAAAATCCATAAAATATAATATTCTTGGCTTGGCCTGGCTCAGTTGGTAATAGCTTTTCCTTCTGCGCTGTAGGTTGTGGGTTCGATCCCCATCCAGGATAAAGATTTGTGTAATGAATACAGATGTTTGTTCTGTGTCTGGGTGATAATATCTATTCTATGGTATTTATTTACAAAACAAAAGTATATAATTAATCTATCAGCGATCTGCATAGTTTGGCGCTAGATGGCGATGTGTGAACTGTCCATCAATATTTATATTTATATTAATTATTCAACTATGGGTTACATTATTGTAGTTTTAGTAGGGATCCTTAATTTTTCTAGTAATAAATATAGCATAAGTTACTCAGGGACAATGCAGCATTCTAATGGTGAAAGAATTTTAAAATAGCTCCAGTTGTTTTTGAGTTTATTCGTTACAAACAGAAATATACAAATATTTTTTTTTATAGGTAATATATTAGTGTATATAATTATAGATTTATCATGATAATGTCATAATCAGTCATTATATACTTAGGTTAGTAGTAACGACTGAAAAGTTACTATATTATTATTTAATAGTTGCATCAAAAAACTTAGTTTAAAATAAATAAAGTAGGTAGGAACCTTAGCTGTCTTGAAGCGCTAGTTATATCAATACACTAGCTAGCATACAATAAGAAATGATTTGCGTAATAATGAACGGCCTAGAAATTATAATACGCAAATAAGTATTTTGTTTCAATTGAGCCTGAAACTTTATAATGTACTTCTACTGTAGCAGCTGCCATAAAACCATAATATTGTAGGCATTATAGCCCAAATTGCTTGGTATATGAAATTATAAAATATTTTAATACCTATATACAAACCTACCTACATAAATAAACAATGTTATTATATGAAGATTGAGTAACTATTTGAATATGTGCCTGATTTATGGTCCGCAGTTGAAACAACTAACAATTTTGTCATTATACCAAATAAAAAATATTACTAATAGCTGATTATTATTCAAGTTAGGTTTCGATCGAGTCTACCGTAACCCTTGACAAAAATTAAATTATGAATATGGATAACTTTTCATTTGCAATTCGAGAGTCAACTGTTTTTGAGAGTTCAAAAGTTATATTTTATCCTTCAATCCGAGTATTTACAAGTGTGTATGGAATCCTCGGTGCGCGAGTCAGACTCGCACTTGTCCGGTTTTTGTAGCCTTGACTATGGATAACTGGCCCTTAGTTTTTTCTTTCTTCCTCGTTTATTCTTTGTTCTCATTTGACTGTCAGCTGGACGAGTGAACTCGCAAACACGTTCCACCGCTGAGAATTCTCCTCACTTCTCATCTTGAAGTAGTAACTCCTTATGACCGTCAAAAAGTAGATGTAGACCACTGAAATGTAAAAAATATTGCTTTAGAAGTACGCGCAATGCCAGTGCTTTCAAACGATGAAGGAAAACGTCATGAGATAATTGGCATACCCAAGAACAAAATAAAACTTGAGAGGTGTCAAGGGACACCCGGATGGAACGAAGTTCCTTTCCTTGCTTTCTATGAGAGAAAGAGAGAGAGAGACAGAGAAACATGCGCACGCCGCACGGCTTACAACTATAGCAAAAAGTGTCGTTAAAACTTTTGGTCTTAATTTTTTCCGTCTTCTAGCCCCCTTTCGCAACGCGCGTTAGGGAACTTCGTTCCCAAATACGAGGGTGTGTAACATAGGTTAGTTTTCTTATAAGCGCCGATAGGCTTGCCAGCTTGTCAAGTACGTCGGGAAAAGTAGGTAAACAAAACGCGATAAATACCCGTTTAATACTAATAATAATGTGTTCAGAACGCGTAAGTTCAAAAATATATAGATCTTAGGGAAGGTTTAAAAAAAAAAAAATATGATCACGACTGTAATCCCCAGGCTCGGTAGATATCTCCTCAGATCTTTGGTTCAGTTACTTAGATCTTTGAGGATATCTAAAGGGGGTAGTCAGAGACAAGTCCAAACATGACATTTGGTATATGCCCACATTTAACACAGTAGTTAGTATTCCGATCTTAAGGAAGGTTTACTCACAATGTACTATAATTTCTAGCGCCATTATAAACCATTTCCAGGCATCGTACAGTTTGGACATTACATGGCCGTAACGCAACAGTATCATCGCGAAGATGATTACCCTCAGCACTTCAAACACGAAGCCTCCAACATAGAACATCTGCACTTGGTCTTGTATTTTCTGAAAATTTTGAGAAAATATGATGAGAATAGTAGTAGTAATAGTAGTTGTGTAGCTTTATTTTATTTGCGTTCTAAGTTACGATTTTATTTTTTCATTTTATATCTTTGTGACAATACAAAATAAATGCATATCAAAAATGATATTACGTGGAGTATCTATACTTTTCTTTAATGGTAGGTACTAGAGATACAAATTTGTATCACTAGTTCCATAGCTATCGATTAACATTTACGGGGGAATATCCTCGTTTTTCTTTCATGGTACTAGGGAAATAACGTTGTATCACATGTACCATCAATGGTACAAATCAATGGTACTTCTGACACTAAGCCGAAATAATAATGTGTGACTTTTTATTTTTGACTTTTTATAAATCTATGTTCTAGCTTTGTCAGTCCTGTGATCTAGACGAATCCAACGATATCTAAGGCCTTACCACAAGCATTTCGGGCAATATCAAAGTAATATACTTAACTTTGATATTACGTACCATCATCTTCCTGCCCTTATCCCACTAGGTGGGGTCGACACAACAGGTTCTCTTCCTCCAATCTCCCCTATCATCCGTCATCTCAGTAGTCACACCCTTCTTACACATATCGTCTTTCACACAGTCCATCCATCTTTTTTTAGGTTTACCTCTACTCTTGTATCCATCCACATTCAAATCCATCACCCTTCTTGTAACATGGCTTTCTTCCCGCCGCATAACATGCCCATACCACGCCAACCTATTGCTCTTCATCTTTTCTGTCACAGGCGCTACTTTCAAACTTATTGATACGTTTGATATTACGTACCATGACCAGTAAAAATGTTATTTCAAGCTTGAAATGTGACATTTCTGAAACATGATGGTTTGTAAGTACTTCTGGTAAGGCCCTTGGTTTTTCAAAATCTGTCTCGCCGTTTGGGGTACAGTGACACATAGGTATATGATTCAGTCTGAAAATGCACGCCCCTCCACTTGTACTTGTACCGCATGTAGAGGTAAAATTGGAAATACATTGGAGGGGCGTGCATTTTTAGACTGATCTACCTCTACATACATACATACGTCACCTAAACACAATACCCTCCTTTTTAGTCACATGTAAAATATTATGCTTTGTGTGATAGTTACATCATACGAGCGATATGTACTCGGCATATTTATAGACGATTCCATAGCGATTTCTCATAAATATAATACAAAGTAGCTTTCCGCCATCTGTCCCTCTGTATGTACCTACTCTTAGATGTTTTAAACTACGCACTTTTTTATCTACAGAGAGTGACTCAAGAGGAAGGTTTATACAACACACTGAACCCGTGCTTAGCCAAGGCGGGTCGCTATTATCTATACTAATATTATAAAGAGGAAAGTTTTGTATTTTTGTTTGTAACGAATAAACACAAAAACTACTGGTCTGATTTCAAAAATTCTTTCACCGTTGGAATGCTACGTTATCCTTGAGTAACATAGGCTATATTATATGTAGGTACCTCGCGAGCAAAGCCGCGAACGGAAGCCAGTATACTCTAAGCGAAATGTGCCTTACCTTATGCAATCCATTGAGCAATGCCACTGTGATGAGAAGCTCGAAAACAAGCAACAGGATCTCAAAGCAGAGGATCAGCTTTAAGAACCCTAAGTCTGACGACATAAGGTTGTGATTCATGTAGGCGTGTAGACGAATGTTTATGCCAGAGAGGTGGAAGCAGCTTACTATTAACTGGATTGCACGTCCGATCTGGAAAGATACATACATAAAATCACGCCTGTTTCCCGACGGGGTAGGCAGAGACCACGAATCTCCACTTGCTACAATCCTGACATACTTCTTTTGCTTCATTCACTCTCATTATATTCTTCACACATGCGCGTCGGTTTAGGGTAGGTACTCTGGACCTGGCCTTTCTCTAAAACGTCCCCAATTTGATCGATGAAAAGGTGATTGGATATTTTGCGATAATCGTATTATGCAAAGTCAAAACACAGAAATAAACGTTTCATTATGCAGATTTCGTATCGTCAAACGTTACTGAAAGTCTTTGAAAAAGTCCCTCGGCATTTGACAGTGGTTGAAACATTCTGAACGGGACGGTGTAGTTAATGACGCTTTCAAAAATAGCGCGATACTAAATTTGCCTGGCGTAATTGTTGTCCCTGAAATATCTAGATTTTATAAATGCACCAGTGTTTTCCTTCAGCGTACAAGTTAAAAACCAGAATCTGAATTCAAATCCCATACAAAAGACGTCAACGCGCGCTTTGCTACGAACCTGCTACGCTGGACATTTACTCTGAAATTCGTATTCGATGGTATTGTTTCATAAGTTATCCTACTTCCTACTATCCTATTATATAATACTACTAGCTTTAGCCTACGGCTTCGCGTGGTAGCTTAAAAAACAAAAACAAATCTATCCCACGGGAAACGTATTCCAGACTATATACTATCTTTGTACCAGTTTCATCTAGATCCGTTCAGCCTTTTCAGCGTGAAAGAGTAACAAACATACATCCATACATACAAAATTTGTAAAACATACCTACTTCAATGTATTTCAGGTTTTCTGAAATTATTTCTAAAAGTGTATTTCTATATGA
Source organism: Cosmorhoe ocellata (assembly GCA_963675405.1). NCBI lineage: Eukaryota > Metazoa > Arthropoda > Insecta > Lepidoptera > Geometridae > Cosmorhoe > Cosmorhoe ocellata. Next base: position 9,059,186 of record OY776258.1, on the reverse strand, counting down.
ACTTTTTTTTTACCAAAGTGAAGAAAAAATATTTACGCGTTCAGCTTGCTATGTGTTGTTAGGTCACCCAAAACTCTTCTTCTAACAGCTAGGTACTCAATCTTTAGACGCCTTGCATTTTGAAAGAGGCAAAAATGTCTTTTTCAGAATGCAAGGCGTCTAAAGACTTTATTGATAGAATACCTAACTGTTAGCTCATTGGCACAGTTTCGCTATACATTCACTAAGACATGTTGTAACTTTTGGACATTTGTAAGGAGGTAAGTAAAAATAAACTTTTTACTTACTCACCAGTAACAAGTAGCCGATGATAAAACTACCCAATCTCAAATCAATACAGTGGCAGCACATCTTGAAAGTGCCCAGTGACATCTTGAGGCTGGAAATAAGGAAAACTATTGATATAATATAGTTACAGTTGATCCAACGGATCTAGGCATTCGTGAAATTAGCCACAGGTGCGAGTTTGCGCATGTTCAGTTCCTTACCCCCCTTCTCATACCTCCAATTGCTCCCGAAAAACGATACTGCGCAGCTCTTGCGGCTAACTTCACGAATGCCTAGATTCGTTGAGCGAACTATACTTAAGTAACTAATGTCAGTTGACGCAATAACTGGTAGGTTTCAATCATTGTATATATGAAAAGAGCCTCTGAGGCGAACTATAATCCTTTAACCACACTAGTCCAAAAGTACTAGTGACTTTTTTAGCAAAATTTAGCAAAGAGTTGGTAACTCCAAATTTCTTATTTCAAGCAATACAACTGTCTCTATCAAAATCATTGTCACTTTCGAAGAAGTTTATGAAGAGTAAAAGAGATAGGTAAGCGTGAGTTTAGTTCAAAAACATAAAAGTGGGTTACACTTTTTTAAGGCTTGACAGAAGAAGTTTTCATCTCTATAGGTATATCTCAATGAGGAAAACCCATAAGAACTTAAAAACTGGTTTTGAAATATTATGACAATCGATATTAAATCTTATTACCTTAGGCTAAGATTGATCTTAAACCTACCAAGAATAAAATAACTGTACTTATAGTAAATGTATAGATAAGTGTTCAAGTCGTTACAATCGATAGAAGATCGTATTCACTGCAGATAAAGTTGAATTCAAATGTGGTGTTCAAATGTAAGATTGGCTTTGGGGTTTTTGGAGTCCTTTTCCTTGTAGAATGAGGCTTCATTTGGTATTTCACAGCCTTATTTTGATGTCGTTTTATTTTTAAATGAACCCCGATTTGAGATAACTTTATTACCGACAACGGTTTCTGAAATTGGGGAAAAACTACTGCAATTAATTTGTTGTAGTCAAGGCATTCATCAATCATTAAAACGTATAATTCAAAATACATTAATCAAAAATACCCATAGCTCCAGCCATTCACGACTTCAACACCAATATTACGATATTTTTGTTTTTGACTTAAAACAAATAACCTCTGTGTTTTGTAGCGCAAATGAAAAAATAAAATAAAATTGTAGGTGGTACTCGAACCCAGCGAAATTTCTTGCGAGTGGTCAAAATTAACTAGCTATGTATCTTTTAAAGCTTTCTCCTACGTATGTCTTAGGTCTATTCTGTATTGTGCTTACGCATTTTAGTTACCTATCGCAAAAACTCTGTCGAACGAATGTAGCACGAGAAAGTTAGAGCTAGAAATTAGAAAGAATATATCGCTATATATCAATGTAGCGATATTAGAATAATTCTAACTATTATTATTATTATTCTAATATCGCTATATATCAATGTAGCGATATTAGAATAATTCTAACAATATTGTAAGAGACACCTACTAGAAAGTTAAATCTTAACTTAGCAAAATATCAAATCAAAACACACAAAGAATTACTCTAATATCGCTATAATTCAATATAATTTAGCAAAATAATCAAAATATCAATTAAGATCAAACTTTCTAGTAGGTGTCTCTTACAATATTGTTTCAATCATGAAACCTACCACTCTAAACCAAAATCGTATACCTACCTACATTCTACAATTTCAATGAATAAGGAAAAGTCTCTACAAAAACATAAACATTCCTATCTCTAACTAGTATGCTATCAATTCGGTATTGTATAACAAAACCAAATCAAAGTAGGTACTCGTACTTATAACTTTCTTTGAAACAATAATTTATAAAATGTTGTGTTTTAAAAATAAACTTACTTTTGTATTTTTCTGTGCAAACGGTGAAACACTGAACGCTACGCGCATTCACCTCACACTGAACCATGATAATCTGAGCAACTCATTCACTCATTCACTCATTCACATACAGACACGAATCGAGAACCGGTACCTACCTACAGAGTCAAGAGTCTACAGAGTCAGGGGCCTTACCGAAAACTTTTCGGGCAATATCAAAATAATAAAACTTTGATAATTATGACCTAAAAATAGTATTGAAGTAGAGTTACTTGAAGCTTGAAATGTGACGTTTTTGAAACATGATGGTTTGTGTGAGCTTGTGGTAAGACTCCAGGAGGCTGGGGTCGTGGGTTGAAACCTGGTCGTGCACCAATGAGTTTTTCCATTCCAAAAATTTATGTGCGCAATACCAGTGCTCTTAAACGGTGAAGGAAAACATCGTGAGGAAACCGGCATACCCTATAACCAAAAATTCGAAGGTGTGTGTCATAGGTTAGTATTCTTATAGAAGGCGATGGGCTTGCAACCTGTCACGTACGGAAGACTAACTACCTACTGTGCAAAATATGGGCATGTACCAAATGTAATGTTTGGACGTGCCTCTGACTACCCTCTTTAGATATCCTAAAATATCGAAGTAACTAAAGAATTGAGGAAGATATTTACTGAGCCCGGGGATTAAAATCGTGATCATATATTTTATTATAGGTTAGGTAGTCAGTATCAGGAGTCTGACATAACCTTCTGGCTCCCCCGGGGCCGATGGTATCCATAAAGGATTACCTGAGTTAAAAAAAAAAAAAATTAAAAGCTAAAAAGTTAGGTTCTAATTTATAAATTCTGTCAATATTTTTCTAGTCCTTGCTGCAGCACTGTAAATACAAATTGCGCGATGGAAAACACATGGGACTATCCAGTGTTTTTGCATTATAACTAAGTGTCGGCCGTGGGGCTCACTAGCAAAAAACACGTAGCGTTTTTGTACCTCTACTTGCAACTTTCTGTTATGGTGGCCATCTGGATTTATTTGGCCATTGTTTGGCAATTGTATTTTTTGTTGTGCCTGCTTACATGTGGGCAAATACAAGCTAATTTTTATTTTATACTAGCTGTCCCGGCAAACTTCGTACCGCCTTCTACATTGCTTAGACAACAGTGAGTGATTATAATTTAATATGAACTTTATTAAATAGTAATAGAGTTCAAATTGACTCTACATTTTATTTAGAAAACGTTTGTATGGGAAATAGAAATGGGCTATTTTTAGGGTTTTCCCGGCAGTTATTCGAATTTTTCTTACTAAAAGGTAAGAAAAATTCGAACCTTCCCTAGACCTCCACGAACATTTCAAGACCAAGATAAGATAAATCCGTTTAGCCGTTCTCGAGTTTTAGCGAGACTAACGAACAGCAATTCATTTTTATATATATAGATAGATAGATAGATAAGTATTACTAGTGACCAACCATAGAAAAGCGAGATTAATGTCACTGGGAGAGATGACGCCAATCTGCTGTTAATCTCGTCAAAACACGAATTACATAAATTCATAAATAAATAACGCCCAACCCTTTACATTACCCTTTTCCAAATTTCTCTCTATAACATCTATCTCTTTTTTCCGAGCTTTCCGGACGCCTTAGACAGCCATTATTAATTTCAATATTAAACTGTTTAATGTAAGAAGTAATTTTTTTTTTTTTTATAAATAATGCTGGACAATCCACACAGCATCATCTAGCCCCAAAGTAAGCTACTCAAAGCTTGTGTTATGGGTACTAGATAACTGATAAATTTAATACATTATATACATAGATAGATATTTTTTTTTTTTTTTTTAGTATACATAGAAAACACCCAGACCAACGGAACAAATTTCTGCAGATCATACACAAATTTGTTCCAAGGCGGGAATCGAACCCGCAACCTCTTGCGTCGCAGGTGGACTCTCGCCCGCTGCGCCACAGAGGTCGTCTCTCTAATGATAGTGCATTAAAAATAACAAAATTAAAGATTTTAATTCGCACACGTTGCCTGCCTTTAGAGAAATAATGCATCATTGCACTCTACGTGGACTATTTGTTGAGAATTTTTATAGGTACTATATTTTTGTACCTATACTATGTATTATACATGTAAAGAGCGCTGGTGGTGTAGTGGTAGCACCCCTGTCTCACGATCCGAAGGTCGTGGGTTCAAACCTGGTCGTGCACCAATGAGTTTTTCCATTCGAAAAATTTATGTGCGCAATGCCAGTGCTCTTAAACGGTGAAGGAAAACATCGTGAGGAAACCGGCATACCCTAGAACCAAAAATTCGAAGGTATGTGTCATAGGTTAGTATTCTTATAAGCGGCGATGGGCTTGCAACCTGTCACGTACGGAATACTAACTACTGTGCAAAATGTGGGCATGTACCAAATGTCATGTTTGGACGTGCCTCTGACTACCCTCTTTAGATATCCTCAAAGATCTAAATAACTAGAGATCTGAGGAGATATCTCCTGAGCCTGGGGATTACAGTCGTGATCATATTGTTAGCAATATCGTCCGACGATGAGTCATAGGGGACAGCGCGCCTATAAAAGCGGGCGCAAAGCGAGCTGCAGGCCAGTTGCGCACGAGCCTTCGACGAGTGAACATCTATTTAGTTAGGATTATCGGTGATTGTGAGCTACCTACCTACTTACCTATGTGGTTAGATTACGAGTAAGTTACTCTGAGTTCATGTTAAATTTAACTGTGGTTTGTTGTAAGTTTGATTTGATTCCTTTTGGTTATCTTTATGTTTAATTTTTATTAAATTGTAAAGGATTAAAGTTAATCCGCCGTCCGTCTGTATTTTTTTTATTTTGAATCATTACTTGGTTCCTAAAATCAGAAGTGGGATAGGTCTGTGTCCACATACAGCTTTCTCTTTCTTTTCTCTGTAAAACGCTACCTTTGCACTGATAAACAACCAGACAAAGGCCTATAAACCAGAAAGGAAGCAAAAATACAACTACCCACAGTTAGTCAATTTTTGTGTTTTGTTGTTTAAATTGATGAATTGAGAACTCGTGTTAGTTCTGGAGGACACATTGTTTAGGAGGTAGCTCACGCAACCGTACACGAAGTCCTCGTTCACATCTCGAGATGTCACACATATGTGCACATGTCTCGCATGTCGAGGCAGTTCTCGTTCAAATAGATCACGATCCCGTTCCTGATGTGTCATATCGTCGAACGCCGTGGCGCACATATAGGGCTCCACGTAGAAGGAGTGGGTCTCACTCGTGTCACGTCTTGTTTGAAAGACGATGCTAAGGTTTGGCTATCTGAATGGGTCACCCGCGACCGTTCATGGTCGAACTTTGAGGAGGTAAACATCTTTGTCCAGGTAAATTAGCCATTGCCAATATTTTGTTCGAAACCGTGAAGAAAACATCTGACTCATACACCACATACCCTGAATGCACGTGTCGTATCGTACTTCACTGCGTTTACAAGCGGTATATGGTCTTAGTGAAGAACTAAGGACACTTATTATTATCCGTGGAATAGGTAACCCTTAGATAAGTGCAGGTGCTGTCTCATGTTTTTGTGGTGGACAAAAGGACCATATTCAGATACAATGTCCCAAGAGAACAAAGGTGAGTAACTACTGACCTCACACCAAATGTCTGCTCATTTAGTAAGAAGTCTAACGTCAATTTTGTATTAGCTAACAGGCAACAGCAACTGAACACTATGTCTCCCTCTGCTGGACAATCTGTGAACAATATTTGTTTCCACCAATTGCTGTTCTGTCGCTAGTGGCGCTAGTGTTCAAAGGCAACGTGCATTCGGCGACAACTTAGCGATAGGCAGATGACTGCCTTCCGTGATACCGTTTACGGTAACAACTTGCAACCGATCGCGTAAGCGGTCGCTATCACTCTGCTCGCTGCAAGGTTTGACATTGTAAGCCTTCTGGTCACGCAGTTGACGATTGTTTTTCAAAAGAGCGCATCTGTAAACAGTCGTCATCGTGTAGGCATGCCCATCCCAATGAGCAGTACTGTATTTCGACTACCCTCTAGTCGAAATAACCCTTTTTCTCCCGCTAATATTACGTGTACTGACTTAACCGACTTGAAACCAGCTGATTTCGTGCCTTAACGAGACTACTTGACGCTCTCGAGTCGACGATCAACAACAGCTGTGATGAATAGTGTTCCGATCAATGTTTTAATTGATAGCAGCGCTTTTACAATCTCATCACACCTGATGTGCTTAAAGTAAACAGTCTGCTAGTGTGGTAGTTATCAAGGTAAACATGTTGACAATCGTATAACCGTTGTTTGTGAGATTTCAGATGTATTAGACAAGGTCAGGTGAAGCCGAGCGTTTGAGGAGTGGAGTACGGCAGGCCGATCGCGAGGCGGTCGCTGTCGCTTTACTGCTTCCGTCGCTCTACTGTCACTACTGCAGGGTTTAACATAATAAGCCTGCGGGTAAACTCTACTCTGGTATGAGAGGCTCAAACAGTGTTATCAAGGTTTTACCAAGCGACCGTTATGAACTTAAACTACTGAGTGGTGCGCGGGGTAAAACTACCCAAGCTGCAGCTCAGTACAGTACTCCTTTGAAAAGAGAATGGTATCCCAAGAGGTTTGCTGCATTTTAAGTGTGTGTTAATCTGAATGTTTTATGTTGCAGTCACTTATTTGGATCACACATATCCTAGCGGTGTGTATGATGGCATACGTGAGGCGTTTCGCTTCGCGTGGTGGGACGAGCATGCGACGCGAACTTTCTACTTACTGCGCGCGATGCTTCCCTTGGACTTCTGGCCCTGCAGACGTGTTTCTGAACGAGTACAGGTGTAATCCAAGCAGACGCATTTCTCAGTGCGTATGAACTCATGTCTGGCAGACCAGTGGCTAGTGTGTAACACTAGAACAGGTAGACGATGTAATCGTCGGTATGTTGGTAAGCTAAGTGTTCCTATTGTTTTTATAAATACCGCCGCGCTGGCGTTATTGGGTAAATTAGATGTGAGACACCGCACAGTGAGCGTGTCTAGTAAGTTTGCTATCGGTGCAGTTTGCAGTTAGTCTCATTATTTCGTGTATACTTCATGGTAATTCACTGTTTGGTTTTATTGTGAAACCAGATGCCAAACCCAAATGCTTACCAGTCAGGCGAGTTCCATTTGCACTGCGAGAAAAGGTAAATAATGAAGTTACTAGATTGGTTAATAATGGTCGAATCACACCTGTGGAACAGAGTGAATGGGGCACGCCTGTGGTACCTATTTTGAAACCAGATGGATCAGTTAGATTGTGTGGCGATTATAAACTGACAGTTAACCCTTGGTTAGAGATAGATCATTTTCCCCTGCCTCATGTGGATGACATTTTGAATACACTTAAACATGGTGAATACTACTGCGAACTTGATTTAAAGGAAGCTTACTTACAGGCACCGCTTAGTGCGGAAAGTCAGAATTGTACAACTATTGTAACAGAGATAGGAACTTTTAAATATAATTATTTACCTTTTGGCGTCAGTTCTGGTCCTGGAGCATTTCAGCGTTTGATATCAAATAAGTTAGCAAAGATTCCTAATACAGTTGTGTTCATCGATAACATTTATATTAAAGGGAAAAGTGTACAAGAGACATACAATACATTATGTCTGGTGTTAAGAAAATTACATGAATGTGAATTTAAATTAAAACCTGAGAAATGTAAATTATTCACCACCAGTCTAGATGTGTTTGGATATCGTGTAAACAAAGATGGTATTAGTGTAGTACAGTCTAACATTGAACCGTTACTGAAAGCAAAAACTCCAACAAGTCTGACACTACTAAAATCATTTTTGGGAAAAATAAATTATTACTCTAGGTTTTTAAAAAACATGGCTAAGACATTAACTCCATTGTATGAGTGTACTAAAAAAAACAAGTTTTGTTGGACACCAGAATGTGAAAAAGCTTTTTGTAAAATTAAACAAAAGTTAGGAGCTGCTAGTAATTTAAGGCATTATGATCCAAACCTGCCATTAATTTTATCTTGTGATGCTTCCGATACAGGTCTGGGTGCTGTACTATCCAACAGAGACAAAAATGGTGTAGTCAAACCAATTGCTTTTGCCAGCAAAAAGCTGAATGAAGTTGAACAAAGATATTCAACAATTGATAAGGAAGCAATGGCAGTTATTTTTGGAATAACTAAATTTTATAACTACATTTATGGAAGGCTCTTTGAATTAGAGACGGATAATGCAGCTTTGGTGAGGATTTTTGGTCCAACTAAAAGTATTCCAAAAATGGCTGCTAAAAGATTGCAACACTACGCCATATTTCTCTCTGCATTTAATTATAAAGTAAGACATATTAAATCATCAGAAAATCCAGCTGATTTCTTGTCTAGAACTGTTAAAAATAATGATGTAGTGGATATACACTCACTTTGTATTAGTGATAATTTTAGTGTTACCTGTTACACAAACGATTCAGAAATAGAATCATTAAATTGGAGGAAAATTCAAGAAGAGTCTAGAAAAGATCAAATCTTCTCTAAAATTATAAGGTACATGACTGATGGCTGGCCAGATAAAAAAGAATTAGACAAAGAAATATTACCATTGTATAATAGAAAGAATGAATTAACTATGGATAGGGGCTGTATATTTTGGGGCTATAGAATCTTAGTGCCTCACAAAATTAGGAAAGCAATATTAATTGAATTACATAAAAGTCATTTTGGAATCGTTCGCATGAAAGAAATTGCAAGGTCATATTTTTGGTGGCCAAAACTAGATGAAGATATAGAAAATATACCAAAAAGTTGTATAATATGTTTACAGAACAGCAAGACACCTACACAAACACAGAAACCATGGCCTGTAGCTCCAACCACTTGGCATAGAATACATGCAGACTTTTTGGGACCTTTTTACAATAAAATGTTTCTTGTTATAGTAGATAGTTATTCAAAATGGCCTGAGGCATTTGAAATGACTAACTTAACTAGTACCCGCACTATTGATATATTCAAGAATTTATGTTCTAGATTTGGTTACCCAGTACATCTAGTAACTGACAACGGACGTACGTTTACTAGTCAAGAATTTCAAGAATTTTGCAACTCTCACCAAATTAAACATACTCTCACACCTCCATATCACCCAGCTACTAATGGTGCGGCTGAAAGATTCGTAGAAACATTTAAATCAGCAATAACAAAAATAAGAGAAAGTGGTCACAGTTTGGTTTCTGCAATAAATTTATTTTTGTTTGACTATAGGAGCACACCTCAGCGTACCACTGGAGTTTCACCAGCTCGGTTGATGCTAGGCAGGGAAATTAGGAATAGATTTAGTTTACTACGTCCACCACCCATTACTCAATTAGTGCGGGAGAAGTTGGAGAAGAGAAATGAAGGGAATAGAGATATACAATTCGAGCTAGGACAAAAAGTCATGGTTAAAGATTATAGGAAGGGTAGCAGGCCGTGGGTTCAAGGTTTGATTGTGGGCGTGTCTGTACCAGGTGTTAGCTACGTAATTGATGTAGACGGCTTGCAGTGGAAACGGCATGTAAATCAAATGTTACTTTGTTGTCAGGCCCTTGGAGAAACTTAGGTAGTTACATTATAATTAAGTTAAAAATGTTTAGTTACAAAGATGTATATTTAGTTTATATTATAAGATTCTAAAGATTTAATTAAGTTAATTGTAAAGATTGTTTTGTTCTACTAATTAGTGATTTTAAGTTCTTACTTTAAAGTTTAAATAGTAGGGGAGAGTGTGGTATACTGAACATGTCTATATTGTCTGTGGCACCTCACTCATAACCTCTCTTGGAATTGTCAACAATTACGGTGCGGTTCGCATAACGAATAATAAACACCTATTAATTAATTAGGGAGTTTTATTAAGATATAACACAATGGTTAGACGTTTCCAAATTAAAGTTAAATTAACAGAGACTAATAACTGGTAGAGTGAACTACAGGTTAGAGGTTATAACTGAAAACTGTAGGCCAAATTGTAAAGCCTTGCGTAAAATATTGAGATGTCGGACTCGACACCTTCTCGAGTAGAACCAAGTCTACCAAGACGAGTATTCCAAACGGAATAGACGGTTTGCACTTGATGTGATGTGATGACTTTGTGTTCGTGCTTAACCTTTCCTGTTCACAGGGAAGTTAGATCTGAGAGTGCGTGGCCCCTACGAGGTGGTCAACGTTCTGTGCGATTACGCTGCGCTATCGAGCGGTAGCTGTGGGCAGACCCAGCCTGCAGTGCAGTCATTTAATAGGATCACACGTGTCCTAGCGAAGCTGAACTCCAGGATGCGCACTGCGCAGTCCCTATGAGGTCGTGTGATCGTTGCCGTATCACCGATACGAGCTCGAGCTATTGGCTGTTTGTACGGAAAGAAGACTGACTGCCGCAGAACATTATGGTTCAGTGGTGTGGCAAGTCGACCCTGGTGAAGTATGAAATATTTTTCTGTAGTAGTGAGTTATACCAGCAGCCCCGACATAATGGCTATTTGATCCGACATTTAGCAGTTTGCTATTCGTAGCTTCGACATTTTTGGCTACCTTTTTATTTCGATAATAGTTACCCGGTGGCTTTGCAGTTGTTTTGGTAATGATCGAGGTCCGGAACTCCTTCATTGGTGAAACAACTTGCAATCTGCAGCTTATTTAGAGGCAGTTGCTTGAAAATATGCTTGTGCTTTCTGTATGACAGGAAAACTGAAAATATACTTGTGCTTTCTGTATGACAGGAAAACTGAATCTGGGAGTACGTGGCCTTTACGAGGTGGTCAACGTTCTGCCGAGCGGTCGGTGTGAGCTGACGCTGCGCTGTCGAGCGATAGCTGTGGGCAGACCCAGGCTGCAGTGCAGTATGGCGCTGTGGCGAGGCGATCGATGTCCAGAGATGCGTACAGACTCCGGTCTGGCAGACGCGTCTAACGCGTACAGGCGCTGTCCTGGCAGACGCATTTCTCAATGCGTACAGACTCCGGTCTGGCAGACGTGTCTAACACGTACAGGCGCTGTCCTGGCAGACGCATTTCTCAATGCGTACAGACTCCGGTCTGGCAGACGTGTCTAACACGTACAGGCGCTGTCCTGGCAGACGCATTTCTCAATGCGTACAGACTCCGGTCTGGCAGACGCGTCTAACGCGTACAGGCGCTGTCCTGGCAGACGCATTTCTCAATGCGTACAGACTCCGGTCTGGCAGACGTGTCTAACACGTACAGGCGCTGTCCTGGCAGACGCATTTCTCAATGCGTACAGACTCCGGTCTGGCAGACGCGTCTAACGCGTACAGGTGTTGTCCTGGCAGACGTATTTTTCAATACGTATGGACTCATGTCCGGCAGACACGTGTGGGGGGTTTTGGTAGATTTGTACGTACAAAGTAAGAGAATGTGTGACACTTGTCAGAAGACGTATGTTGATACGAAGAATGTTAGTGAAGGACTAGGTACCTAGCTACGTGTGTTTCGTTGAAAGAGGGCCTTGCCAGATGATGAATGAAAGAATAGGCAATTGCTTTTGATGTTATTACTTAACCCGTGTTTTACATCGACAGATTCTTAGATAGACGCTTGTGCGTGTGTCGCACGTGCGCTGACCTCCACGACGTGAGGTGATGCAGAACGGTCTGTGGAAGACCCGATGCTGCGTCGAGACATGATGGGGAAAAGTATCAGGGGCCCTATTTTTTTTCTTTATTATTATTTGAGACGTCTCTGAGGTGACTCCTGTGAGACTCGTGTTACGAGATGACGGTTGATGTGCGATTTATTAATTAAGTGAAAGAGATTATGAACTGAGAATGAATAATGAAGTGGCAGTTTTAAGAAACTGCGCACGTATTTATACATGTCGTTCTTTCACAGAAGGTGAATCTGATGAGTCCTAGGATAGCTCATCAGACTCCGCAGCAAGGGTTCAGCGGTCTACGCCCCTGCTAGATGCTGGCTGATCCTGAAGCCGGACCTTCAACAGCTCCTGGCACCAGTCCTGCCTGTTGCTACCACGCTTGCGGGCCGAGGACGACCCGTCGTCAGGAGAGGCCGTGTTAGCAATATCGTCCGACGATGAGTCATAGGGGACAGCGCGCCTATAAAAGCGGGCGCAAAGCGAGCTGCAGGCCAGTTGCGCACGAGCCTTCGACGAGTGAACATCTATTTAGTTAGGATTATCGGTGATTGTGAGCTACCTACCTACTTACCTATGTGGTTAGATTACGAGTAAGTTACTCTGAGTTCATGTTAAATTTAACTGTGGTTTGTTGTAAGTTTGATTTGATTCCTTTTGGTTATCTTTATGTTTAATTTTTATTAAATTGTAAAGGATTAAAGTTAATCCGCCGTCCGTCTGTATTTTTTTTATTTTGAATCATTACTTGGTTCCTAAAAATATATATATATATACTATGTATTTGTAGATTTAATTATGATTGCTCTATGAATACTTTACCTACTGTATTATTGCTGTGACGTAAGGTAATTAGTAATGTATACCTAGAGATGATATTACTTTCCATGAAATAAATAGAGCGTTGGTGGCGTAGTGGTAGCACCCCTGCTTCACCATTTGTAGGTCGTGGGTTCAAACCTAGGCGTGCACTAATGAATTTACGTTCGAAAAATGTATGTGCGCAATGCCTGTGCCTTTAAACGGTGAAGAAAAACATCGTGATGAAACCGGCATACCTTAGAACCAAAAAATCTAAGGTGTGTGTCATAGGTTGATATTCTTAAGCGGCGGTGGGCTTGCGACCTGTCACATACGGACTACTATGCAAAATGAGGGCACGTGCTAAATATTATGTTTTAACGTGCCTCTGACTACCCTCTTTATATCATCTATATAAGTAACTATAGATCTGAGGAGATATCTACCGAGCCTGGGAATTACCGTCGTAATCATGTTTTTTATAAATAAATATATGTACCTACTCATATGTAGGTACTCTAGTGTTATCAAGCTTATAAAAAAATGAATTCGATATTTGTGTTTGTCTTATCAGAGCTGTATTTTTCTCTTCTCAATTTTTATTTCTAACTAGCTGTTGCCCGCTGCTTCGCCCGCGTGAATTTCGCGGAACTCATGAACATTTTGTATGGGAAAATCAAGTGAATTGTTTTTTTATTTTACTCTATTTTTTCGTCAATTTTCCAATGTTTTTAATAATTATTCTGCTATTCGGGACGGAGACAAATACAACAAATCAAAAACCATGAAATTCGGTCCAGCCGTTCTTGAGTTATAAGTGTTCGAACAAACCCGACTTTGTTTTATATATTAAGATATAAGTTTCTTTAGGCCGATCACTTTTATAAAACACTTAGTACTTTGTATGTGAGCTAGTGACCTAGTTGCAACTATAATAGTTGAGACTGCTTCCAAAGTATGGAAGCACGTGATATGATAAACGCCTCTGTGCCACTAAGTCACCCCTCAAAACGATGCTCGTGCGAACGTTGCATAGCTTATGACGTGTAGGCGATGTCTCTAACCCAACTACATCCCGACGTCAAATCGTCTATGACAAAAATACATTATTGATTAAAACTCCAGACATATAGACGCCACTAGATGTCCAAAGATTAAAGCGTACAGATAGATATTTCATATATTTGTGCATAATAGCTACTCGTAACAACAAGGCACATGAATAACATGATCACGACTGAAATACTGAACCTTATAGAAAATTATGAATAGGTATATTTACCTTTGAACTTTTTCGTCAATTGTGTTCTCAAGAAACAAATATAAATAACTTTGGCAAAGCGACGTTTCGAAATGATACTTTTAATTTTAATTCTTAATGTTTCAATTGAATTACTTACATGCTTGAATAGTTTACCTATTGTTTATTTTTGTAACTAACTTTTGAGAGTATTAGTTTTACCTAATGTGGACTGTAACCTTCTGTCTTTCACATCTTTGCCTCACCCCATGAGAACTCAGCTTCCAAAACACCAGTCCGTTTCAAAACTTCTAAGGATTGGTGCTGTTTACTTATACTTTACTTATAGTTTTTCAAAAGGTTAGTGTTTTTTTTTATAATATCTTAATAATTTCATAGTGGACATTTTGGATACCTGTCGGTGGCTTCGGGCGACCGAGAAAGTTGGTGAGATGATCTTGGAAAATTCGAAAAGGGATTTTAGGATATTCAAGACATAGACTAGTGGTTTGTCTCCTTAGTCAAAAGCCAAATTAGGCAAAAGCCTACCCCAAATCCTTATTGCGGATAAGTGTTTGCGCAGTAATGGGGCAACAATGTGAACTTAAATATTGACTCGTAAGTAAGATTTGATATTTTTTAGTTTGTCATGATTATTAATAGGTATGCTGGATATTATGTGAAAATGAAAAATGGTGATAGTCCTCTTATTATTTTGTATTCCTATACATAACTTTTCCACTTACAAGAAAGAATAGAGAATAGAAAATGCACTCCATACTTATTTTTTTCTATCGGGATGCGCTGTTAACCTGTGTGGTGAAAGGATTACAGTCCACCTGAGGCTCTATTCGTGCACTTTTAAGATTGTTAAGTCCTGCCTACCAAACCTATAAGAACCCTGTAACACAGTTTAAAACCGTAAAGACATTTTTATTCTTGTTAAAATTCCACAGGCCACAGCTACCATGGGGCTTCCAATGCTGGACTCTTGCTGTTTCGTGTTCGACCTGAAGACCGGAAACATTATTATAGGCTGTTTAAATGCGGTGAGTTTAAATAATTAGTACCTGGATGACTGAGCTTTGCTCAGTTTTTTTCAACTTTTTCTAAAAATTTAACCTAGCTAGATTGATTTATCGCCCCCGAAACCCCCTGTATATCTATTAAACTTCATGAAAATTGTTGGAGCCGTTTCCGAGATTCAAATTAAATATATGTACAAGATTTGATAACAGCTGTCGGTCATATTCTGGGGCCTTACCACAATCTCTTACAAACAATAATGTTCGAGAAACGTCACATTTCAAGCTTGAAGTTAGGTACTACTTCAATACAATTTTTATAGGTTATGGTTAACATCAAAGTTTACTTTGATATTGCGCGAAGAGCTCGTGGTAAGGCCTCAAGGGTTAAACTAGATGATAATCGTAGATAATCTCATTAATCCTACTAATTCAAAAGTTTGTGTGGGTCTCTTTTTACCTCTGTTACCTATTGCTGAACGGATTTCGATGAAATTTAATGTACCATGTACGTAGATTATATTTTAGATTTGTTCCATGGATATTTTATCCCGAAAACCCCCCAAAGGAGATAAATAACTAGTATTTTTACAATGTTTACTATCAAAGCTATCGTATTCTCCAGGTGCTATCATTCACTCTACTAGTGATGATGAGCGTGGAAGCGGCGACAGTGGAAGTGGAAGAGACGCAGTTCAAAGACCTGGATGACCTGGAAATGAAGGCAGGACTGACGGGGCTGTATGTGATGAGCATAATTCTGCTTTGCATGTTCCTGGCCAAGTTTTTCTTTGATGTTGTCTTCGTGTATGGAGTTATAGCGGTGAGGAATATTTTGATAATAATCCAAATAACACTGACCGGCTGAGTAGCCTTATTTCTGAGTAGGTAGTAAGGTACTCAAAATTTACCCTCAATTTCTACTTTTATGTAGTTTTATCGATTTTACGACGCCAATACGCCTGTAAAAATAGCGACCATATTAAAGCTTAGGTAGGTATACAACTTTAAAGAGTTCGGTGACCTCATTTAAACCTCATATAAACAAAATATATTCAAGCTCTTAAAAGATGTCGACTAAAGAATATTTACATTTATCCTCTATGCGTTACTTGGAAGTTTTAGGCTAGATTAGTTATTAAGGCCCAGAATACTCGTCACACTATTCCTTACGTAAAAAAGGGCTGGGTTGATTTGTTTCAAATTAACTGATTTATAGTCATGTGAAATAGAAATTCAAAATACCTTACTGTTCTAGATAAATTAGGGAATTTCGGAATTTTCAGAGGTGTTTTTGACATGATTTTTAACCAAGGTTTTCTAACCAATTCGTGTTTTAGCTCCGGTTGATTTATCACTTATATCCTTGAGTATCGTGTAGTTCAATTTCAATGTAATCTATTAAGCGGTACTAGAATGATTAGGGTTGCAATACTTGCAATTTTCAAAATGCTGGGCCTTAAGGTACCGTTAGGATGATGAGTTACCTGTCGTATTCAACGTTGTAATGCTATCTGAGAATTGCTTCCCAATAGCTTCTATTTGCTTCCTACAATTCCGAAATTTTAGGAAGTAAAATATAGAGGAAGCAAATCTCTTATTGTAGGAAGGATATAGAAGCAAATGGGAAGCAATTTTCGGATATCATTTCAACGTTGAATACCCGGTGACTCATCATCCTGGCAGTAACGTTATTAACGTTTGCTTCGAGACAGGCGAGCGAAGCGCAGGGCCGAGCCGCCCCTATGTGCGAAGTGTGCGGCGCACACAGGCGCCAAGACAATAGAGGCGCCGCCATCGAAATTATTTTTGATACACTTATACAACAACATATTCTTTGTAGTGGAGTATCGATAAGTAAAACCTAAAAAATGTACACCACTTTTATAGACCAAATTTAAAATTTTTGCCGTGTCAGGCGACACTAGGTACCTAAGTTGAAACATGAAGATTCGTGAAAAAAAGAGGCGCTTCATAGGTTTCGCACACAGGCGCTGTGGGGGGTCGGCGCGGCCCTGGCGAAGCGACTTTCATAACCACGTATGAAAGTTTATTTGTTATTTCACAGGAGAAAGCGAGCATCATCAAGGCGTACTTCATAATGTGGGTAGTGTTTTTCATCCTGTCGCTGTCCATTTTCTTTCTGAATGTCCTCAATTTCGACGCAGGGACTGTTTGTACGGAACTTTTTTATATCGGTAAGTGGATCAGCAGACGGTTCCTTCTTCTTCTTTCTGCTCTTTCCCACGCTAAGTGGGGTCGGCACACATGTTTTCATCTTCCATTTCCCTCTATCATCCGTCATTCAGCAGACGGTTCTAAAGGCGTTAAAAAAATTCCAACTGTAGGTATCTACTCTAGAGCAAGAGCACGTATTTACTTTATAAAAAACTAGATTCCGCCCGCGTGAGACCTTGAAAACAAATCATCGCTATCCCACGGGAACCGTACATTTTTCGGGATAAAATGTAGCCTATGTGTTATTCCAGACCATAATCTATAATCTGTGCCAGATTTCATTCAGATCCGTTCAGCCGTTTTAGCGAGAAAGAGTAACAAACGTACATCCAGACATCCAAACAAACTTTCGCGTTTATAATATTAGTAGGATTACTACCAGTATTCAATATTGTAATATATTATACAATTTTATCGAAAAAACTTTTTTAATTTGATTTTTTTTCTAATAATAAGCTATTTCTATAAAATTCCAGGAATGAACGTGTACGTAATTCTATTGAGCCACAGTTTTTACAAGCAGCTCAATGGTCGCGAAGAAGTTTAGACAATCTGAAGCACATTGAATATATTATATTATAATGTATATTATTATAATATATATTATAATACTCTATAACGTATTGGATAATTCCTATCTGTTATGTTATTTTGAGTTTAATAAACTGAATTTTAAGTATCTTTTTAGGCAAAAAGCTGGCACAGCAGAGCAGTTAGCAGGTTACTTAAGGCGCGGTGGTCAGCTGATCGCGGAGTTTTGCTGTTTTTCAGATGCTTTACCCTCGGTAAATAAGGGTAGTGGAAAATAACTGAAAGGTCACTGAAAATAATCAATATTTTATCTCTAAAGTCTGAGTATGAAATTTTGTTTAAACGTCGTACTAACTTTAGTATTAATTCTCGATAAAACCTCAAAAAATAAACAAAATCTGCTTCTCCTTCTAAAGTTGAAGTCATTTTCATATTTTTTTTACACCAACGGGTAGATAATTTACTTATAAATAAAATGTGTGTTTCATTTTTACTATTTAAATTTAACACAAATGATTATTACAAATTAATACAATTCGAAGGGATAAAACTTAGACTTTTCATGCAACGGGCAGTAGGTATGCCGCTGGCCACTAGCTAGCTGCCGCGCCTTAAAGATACACAGAATCTATTATTCATATTGTGGCAGAAGGATATATTGTGTGCTACGACCTTAATTGTAAACAATGATATTTTTTGTTTATGTAACTTTTCACACTGTGGATTATAAAAAAAATTGTGCTTATTAGTTGTTAAAAATCAAAAATCAAAAACTAAAGCCAATTCCAGACAATGACTGCTATTAAGTCAATTAAGTTAGTGTTACTTTAGATAGGTAATAAATAAATTGTACTTACGCATAATAGCCACTATATAGTCAAATTGTTGTTATACTTATAAGTAATAATAAATGTTTATTGCAAAAATGTTGTTGTATCTATAACCACCAAAAATTGACTTATTTTTATTCTGTAAGGGCGGATTCGACCAAACTCAGAATACAACCTAGTTATTGATGAATAAAGTGACACAATTACTTGAGACGATACAGTTTAAGAATAGTTACGAACCATCATGTTCCAGAAACTTCACAATTCAAGCTTGAAGTAACACTACTTCAATACAATTTTTATAGGTCATTCATGGTACGAAATATCAAAGTTATATTACTTTGATATGGCCCGAATACCTTGAGGTAATTTCCCTGAAGTTGGTCAAATCTACCATTTGTAGGATACCTAATTTTATAAAATTAGTACCTAATAAAAAAGTTGTTACACAATAATACTTTTTTATTTTCCAAAAATATTAGGTAAGTATATTAACGAGTATAACAAAATTGATGATCGACAAAGTGAAGTAGTCAGAGGCACGTCGAACCGTATTACTTGACACAATGCTCACTTTTTGCGTACTTACGTAACTTACTACCTACAAGTTTTATAATACAATATGACAGGTTGCAATCCTATCACTGCTGATAAGGACTACCCAATCGTACAATTGCATTTAGCTTGCCAATTTCTGATTAGAACTAATTTGAACCTTATTTAATACTTAATTAGCTTAAAACTCATTTGGCACAATTTTGGTTTATAACAAACTTGAACAATTTAGCACTCGTCTGAAGAATTTATAAGTATAGTTTCATCCGAAAGCCGCCGATGACTAAATTTCAATACTGTTCTCCTCTGCATAAGGTCGTAAGTTGTATGCACAACCACCAGACAATGAATATAAATCACTGAAACAAGGATAATAATCTTAAATTACTGTTGGTAAACACTAGTTTATTTATAAATTATGTTATTATAGCTGGGTCAGTTTATATTAGGTAGGTACTACATATGTGGTAAAAGTCTTATCTTAGACAAAAACGCATCTTTTCCATGTTTCATATTGGCATAAAAATATAACTAAAAAAAAATTATCAACAAAACATCTTTTGTTTAAAATTGACTTGACAACCTGACTACAAGTAGGTATAGTTCACCCAACGGATCTAGGCATTCGTGAAGTTAGTCACAGGTGCGAGTTTGCGCATGTACAGTTCCTTCTCCCCCTCCTCATACCTCCAATTGCTCCCGAAAAACGATACTGCACAGCTCTTGCGGCTAACTTCACGAACGCCTAGATTCGTTGAGCCAACTATATATCTCTGTGACGTTGACAACACTTTTAAAAAAATGCACTTGACACTGACAAAATCTTAAAAAGTTCATTTGACACTGACAAAATCTTTACGAGACAGATGACATAAATAAAGAAGAATAAGAAGATTACTTGACACGATGAACCCGCCGAGGGCTAGTTCCCAGTGGGTGTGTAACAACACCAGTAGGGCACTCAGCATACTCAGGATAGTCAGGATGATGCCAAATGAGAAATACCATAGCACGAAACTCGATTTGTTCTGGAAATAAAGGTTGAGCTGTCACTGTAGTGTTCGCCTTGTTGGATAACAACGAGTGGGGAGATTATGGATCTTTGCTTAATAGTAATAATAATAATAATAACTTTTATTTCAGGTAACAAGAAAAGTGTACAAAAAGTAACTTAACTAGGACCCATATTATAAATACCTTAGAGACTAACATATATATAAAAAAAAACTATAAATGTATTCATGTCATCGCTCCGATGACGCACGCGCGGTGTTGTTTGACAGACGTCCTATGAACTTTCTGTAAACGACACCTTTCGGCCAAAACCCGCTGTCCATAAACGTTGAGAGACGATCCGTCGGCACTCTCACCATAAACGAAACGAAGTTCACATTACGGCGAGACACCAATTTCTCGACTCTCAAACAGAAGCCGGTCTTCTGCCTCAGGTACTTCACCACGTCCTCGACGGTCACGGTGTAGTGGACGCGCGACACGTAGAGTTGCGTGGTCGGTACTTCGGCAGGTAGCGGGCACAGCTGCCCTTGTGCGTTCGGTGCGGCAGTCCCGCACTGATTGCGACAAGTAGGTTTCCTCTTCTTCCTTTCGACGAGTACGAAACCCTCCTTGTCGCATTGGCCCTTCCCAGGACCCGAAGGCGAAGCACCACGAATAATTTCGCGGCCTCTTCGCTTCCTCCCCTTGCGAGGTGGTCGCGCGGGTTGAGTCGCGGCGACGGCGGCGTAATCACGTTGCGGGGTCGACGTCACACGTGACGGCTCGGTGACGCTAACGACACGAGCGGCGGGGGCAGCGGGCGCGGGCGCAGGCGTGGGGTCGGGGGCGCGCGCGCCGCCAGCTGGGAGCTCAGCTGCCACGGGCGATGCTGACGTCGACACAAAACTTCAGGCCGACGCATTCAACTGCGCACCGCGACGAACGTTGACATTGGATGCCACCGGGTCGGGTGACCGACATACCGACGCCGCATTTCGCAATGAAGCAACTTCACTGCGCAGGTCGGCGATGGTATTTTGAGCAGCATCCATTTTCAGCTGCATCTGTGCTACTGTAGACTTCAACGCCTTGATGTCCTTGAGTAAACTAGTACAGTCAACGTGGTCGAAGTCCAGCGGCGGCACACGGTGCAGGTTCCGGGCAACGAACGCAGGCACGTCGTCTGGGTCGGTCACCTTGAGGACGGTGATGATGTCCTGCAGACTGCGTGCACCTCGATCGTCTCGCCTGTACATCTTCATCTTGTCCAATCAATCATCTTACAATCAATGTCAATACGTTTTCATTGTAATCAAGTGATTTGGTATTAGGTACCTAGGAGTGTTTATTCAATCAATTTGATTGAAATTTGACAAGTGTTGATTGTATCAGAGTTCCGTAATCGCACTCCAGTCATCATCTTCCTGCCCTTTTCTCACGCTATGTCGGGTCGAAACAACATGTAATCTTCTTCCATTTCCCTCTATCATTCGTCATCTCATTACTCACTCCTTTCTTACCTACCCATTATCATCTTTCACACTCCATCTTTTCTTTGGCCTACCTCTACCCCTGTATCTATCCATGAATGATGATGATGACAACCAGTGAACGGAAAATAACATCAAATTTCACACATCGAAACTCCTTCGTGGATTTGCCAAAAATTGATTAATGTTGACTTATTTCCTCGACTAAAACCCTTTGGATTTAAATTGCCGTGTAACGTGTAAAGCTTCTGTAAATTTTTATATAAATGTTTGGCATAATTGACCAGCCACGCCTGCCAATGCTCTATTTTTTGAGGTCATTTTTTAGCTCAAGGAATGCTTTCATGTATTGTCGTTCACTGTTGACAACCATTTTAACCCATATTGTGATGTTATATTGTCTTAATTAATTTATAATATTTTACACAACTGCTAAATGAAGAAGAAGAGTAATGTGTTCGGGGTGCATGAAAAATGCGAACTGTACGTCTACCATGAGTTGTCACATTTAGATCGGCTGACGTTACTACAGTAGTAATAGTATAGTTGGCTCAACGAATCTAGGCATTCGTGAAGTTAGCCGCAAGAGCAGTATCGTTCTGCCGGAGCAATTGGAGGTATGAGGGGGGAAGGAACTGTACATGCGCAAACTCGCACCTGTGGCTAACTTCACGAATGCCTAGATCCGTTGGATGACCTGTACGTTACTATGACATCTGTCAAAATTGTTACTCATGGTACCAAATTCTAAGCAAATTAATGAACCGCAATCTACAGTCGTTGTAGTACGCTGTGACGTAGGATAGTTAACTACGTGACGTTTTAGTACCTACACAAATATCCGCTAGAGGCGCTGTACAAGTTTTCATACAATTTTTTAACTACAGTCGCTAGCGAGTGTAGATTGTGAAAACTCATGGTAGATCTACTGTAACTTGAGCCAGGTAGGCACTAGGCGGTCAATAGCCTCTTTCACACACTGGTCTACGAACATAACACTGTTTATATCAGTGAGCATAAACAATTATTGATTACGCGGAAATCACAGAATTTTTGTTAGAAAGTACCTACAATCAATTCAAAATAACAGGATGTGTGATTCCGACTATTACACCGAGGGTCTATAAATAATGTTTTTCTATGCGACAGTTTTCTTCTCGATATTTTTATATATTTTTTAATTTTGCTTGTGTATTTTTGCTAAACATGTATATTCCTGTACCTATGTATGGTGTTTTGATAACCATTCAATGTGTACTCGTATTTTTATTTTTTGGGTGTTTGCAGACAAACAGATGAACTAAGTGATCCCTTTTTCATTTTAAAGAAAGGAACCCTAGAAACTTAATGACCTTGACGAGTTCACCCCCAATCAAATTATGAATGTAGATCTAGGTTTCAAATGGTTTGATATTTTATAAAGCACTAGCTTTTGCACTGGCCTTCGCCCACGTGACACCTTGAAAAACAAAAACAAATCTATCCCACGAGAACCGTACATTTTTCCAAAATGTAGCCTATGTGTTATTCCAGACCATAATCTATATCTGTGCCAAATTTCATCCGGATCCATTCAGCCGTTTCAGCGTGAAAGAGTAACAAACATACATCCAGACATCTATACATTCTTAAAAACTATCGCGTTTATAATATTAGTAGGATTCGTAATGTAAGTACCTTCCTGATCCCGTAGACGAACATTAAGGACACGATCATCCATAGCGCCGCCAGCAATGTCACCATCCCCAGGATGATTTTGACGGAGGTCACGTTCATCACCAGCTCTGGGAAACTGTCCAGATAGACCAGACCCTGGCCGGGGGTCTTCTGCTCCATGATTAGCAACGTGGTAGAGGAGAGGGCCATGAAGGTTGACAGGATCTGATGAGAATTTCTAAGTACAGTTCTTCCAACGGATCTAGGCATTCGTGAAGTTAGCCACAGGTGCGAGTTTGCGCATATACAGTCCCACCGCCCCTCTCCATACCTCCAATTGCTCCCGAAAAACGATACTACGCAGCGCTCTGCGCTGACTTCAGGAATGCCTCGACTCGTTAGGCCAACTATAAGCTTGCTGAAAAAAGGTATCTACACAAATGAAAAGAAGTTTAGTAGGTACACCTGTTTAAAGTCGCTCAGCGAGCTATGGAACGAGCTACGCTAGTTTCTCTGAAGGATATAATCCGCAATGAGACACAGAATTAAGGTTTACTATTAACCTTACGCGATCTGAACACATTATTATTAGTATTAGACGGGTATTTATCGCGTTCAAATTACCTTTTATTTTCCCGACGTTTCGACAGGTTTGCACGCTGTCGTGGTCACGGGTAGACACTAAAAAGGTAATTTGAACGCGATAAATACCCGTCTAATACTGATAATAAAGAACTAAGGTTGTCGACATAGCTCAGAGAATTAGCAAGCTGAAGTGGCAGTGGGCTAGTTATATAGAAGAGTTCTAGAGACCGCGGCTCGGCAAACGTAGTGTAGGACGCCCTCCGGCCAGGAGGAGGGACGATCTGAGAAAGGTTGCTGGTGGAGGCTGGATGCGTCGAGCTGAGGACAGGGTGCTATGCGCTCATTAGGGGAAGCCTATGTCCAGCAGTGGACTGCTATAGGCTGATGATGATGATGATGACACGAAAGGAAAGAAGAATTATTGGTATTGTTGATAGTAAATAAATAAAGATAGGTATTGTAGAGCACTGGTGTCTAGTGGTAGTGGGTTCGAATTGGGTTCAGCATCAATGGATTTTTCTGTTCGAAATTTACGGATTTACCAATAGGTACAAGACTTAACTCTCAAACGGTGAAGGATAACACAATATTATGTTTAAAAAACAATATGGCGGCTGTAAAAAAGTAGGTATTTTAAATAACTTTCAGTCGGCTTTTTTATTTTTGAAATAAACACTTGCAGGTAAACTTACAAAAGTAAAGTATCCCAAAATCAAACAGCCCAAATCCAAAGGCACACAATAGAAAAAATTCTCTGCGACACACATCGTGATCAGTTACACCACACCCCGCAGACACTCGCTTCTGAAATACAACTGTAAGCGTCTGTAAGCTTTGGGCAAGTTAGCAGTATTAGCTTACCTACGTTAGGGTTGTCACTATTCTTTGATAAATGATTGATTCAGGCGTGACTTTGCGGAAATCCATTACAAATACTGAAAAGGACGGAAATATTTAGTACTTTCCCGCTAAACTATTATCTTATGAGCTTAACAACCATCAAGAAGAAATCGACACGTGCTTCGCTTCTCTTCACTATTCTTTGACTCTACCATATATGTAGTACCAGGTAGTATATTAAAATTCTAGTAGTTTGCCCCGAACTGAGATTTCGCGCGCGATTTTACATCCCTCATTTGTTTCTTCTTCACACTCTGAAATTTTTGGACACACTCTATGTACTAATACATAGGTAGATGCCTATGCCTACGTAAGTTAGTCTTATCAAAAACAAATATTTGATTATCCTACCTAGGTAGGTACTTTATACCCGTTCTAAGACTACCGTGGTTTTATTAATTTTACTTTTTTCGTCATATTTCAAAAACTATCCATCGTAGAATAAAAATAAAAACCATTTTGGAATGTACAAATTAAGTAATTTCATTTTCCCCACTTAAAAAAATAATATAAGTTTTCATAATTCTCAACTCAGGAATCCAATACCTATCTCAATAATCCCTTCACCAATAAAGCTCATAATAGTTTCCAGCAAATCCTTAGACCTCCCAAGTTTCATACAGATTTTTAATTTAGTGGTTATAAAACATTATATAGGTACGTACAAACCATATTGCCAGTACATTATTATTTAAATTAATTATTTATCATACTCGTAATGCAATGAACTGAATTTAGTGGAGTGACGAGGATGGATAAGATAAGGAATGAGCATATTAGAGGAAGTTTGAAAGTAGCGCCGGTGACAGAAAAGATGAAGAGCAATAGGTTGGCATGGTATGGGCATGTTATGCGGCGGGAGGAAAGCCATGTTACAAGAAGGGTGATGGATTTGAATGTGGATGGATACAAGAGTAGAGGTAAACCTAAAAAAAGATGGATGGACTGTGTGAAAGACGATATGTGTAAGAAGGGAGTGACTACTGAGATGACGGATGATAGGGGAGAGTGGAGGAAGAGAACCTGTTGTGCCGACCCCACCTAGTGGGATAAGGGCAGGAAGATGATGATGATGATGACTCGTAATGCAATGAACTCGACAGCCCTAGTGATTACAATGAAGTGGCGTCTCTTTTCCTCTTGTTGATTATAATAATAACGTATACAACGCGGTTCACTATCAGGTATGGCGTAAGGAAAATGATAATAAGTATAATATAATAATACTAGCTTCCGCCCACGGCTTCGCCCGCGTGGTACTTTGAAAAACAAAAACAAATCTATCTCGCGGGAACCTTTTATTTTCCCAGGATAAAATGTAGCCTATGTGTTATTCCAGACCATAATCTATAGCTGTGCCAAATTTCATTCGGATCCGTTCAGCCATTTTAGCGTGAAAGAGTAACAAACATACATCCATACATTCTTACAAACTTTCACGTTTATAATATTAGTAGGATAAAAATGTATCCCTATTTCCCTTGGTCACGGCATCACGCATGAACTGCTTTGTAGTTGTAAGGAGAAGGCTCTTGTGAAAGACTAGCTTCCGCTCGCAGCTTTTCTCGCGAGGTACTTACATAAAATATAGCTATGCTACTCAGGGATGATGTAGCATTCTAATGGTAAAAGAATTTTTCAAATCGGACTAGTAGTTTTTGAGTTTATTCGTTACAAACAAAAATACAAAAATACTTACAAAACTTTCCTCTTTTTAATATTAGTATAGAAAACAATGAATATTCATAGTTAGGACAGGGCGACGTCTGTCGAGTCAGAGATATCTACCGAACCTGGGGATTACAGTCGAGATCATATTATTATTATTATTATTACCTATGTGAATGGGACAGTTGGAAGGGGAAGACCTCGGCGTACGTACCTTGATCAAATTGGGGACGTTTTAGAGAAAGGCCAGGTCCAGAGTACCCTAAACCGACGCGCATGTATGAAGAATGTAGGTAATGAGAGTGAATGAAGCAAAAGAGGTGTGTCAGGATCGTAGCAAGTGAAGATCCGTGATCTCTGCCTACCCCGTCGGGAAACAGGCGTGATTTTATGTATGTATGTATGTAATATGTACCTGGTTGATGGTTTTTTTTAGTAAACCTTTTTTTGAAAAATGAAACCTAGCTAGATCGATTTATCGCCCCTGCACCCTACATACTAAATTTCATGAAAATCTTTGAAGTCGTTTCCGAGATTCTAACTATTAATTATAATACTTATCTATACAAGAATTGCTCGTTTATTTAAAGGTATTTAATGAAACTAATCAGTCCCTGTTTCTGTGAAGTGTTGTTTTTATACAAATGGACGTCGATGCATAAATTCTAATCATGATTTATAGAGTACCAACCTAATATAGGTTGGTAGATTTTACAAATAGGTACTTATATGCATGTGTGGTATGTCTACCTAAGGTCCTACCACCGCGTGCCACCACCGGTCGATTCTACTCAACTTGATATTTTACCGTTATTTTAAAAACTTTTCTAACCTTGAGGTTAAAGCTCGTCTTTCAAGCTAGCATGGAGATAGAGCAATAAAAGATGGTTGATAATAAGTTATTTCACGAAGGGTACATTTAGAGAGATTACCAAAAACGTAATACTAACTACTGTGCAAAATGTAGGCATGTACCAAATGTCATGCTTGAATGTGCCTCTGACTACCCCCTTTAGATAACCTTAAAAAAGATCATTGTAACTAAAGATCTGAGGAAGACATCTACCGAGCCCGGGGATTAGTCGTGATCATATTAATTTAATTTTTAATTTCATTGAAGAATAGCCGAAATTGATTGTTGCGACTAATGACGAAAGTGAGAACAATGATGAAACTGTTAACTGAGCAGAATGGCGCCAATGGAGGTTTCTAAGAAAGCTCTGTTGTTATAAAACTTGAACTACCTAGGTACCTATTAGTGATGGGCCGAATCGAGGTTTAATGAATACCGTTATATCAGCCGAATGTTTGGTAAACAGTTTACCGAACCATATGTATCTAACTATGTATAAATAAAACATTCTCCTTACAATAACAAACCCAAAAAAATACTTTTTAATTAGCGAAATCGGCCCAGCCGTTCTCGAGTTTTAGCGAGACAAACGAGCATCAATTCATTTATATTTTGTAGATTTTTATATTATTGATACTTAGATAGAGAGAAGATTTAGTTTATGTTGTGTTTTATTTTTATATTTTTATAATTCTTATTGTGCGCCGACCTAGCTTTAAACTGGGTTGGCTGGTAGAAAATGTCACCTAGGCATACATTCTTCATACATATTTTTTACCCATCTGTGTGCACTAAAGTATAAATAAATAAATATTCGGCCGAACAATTCAAACACGACCTATCCATAATCTAATAAGGAACTGTCCTCCGGTTTGTTATTGCTTCATCTAGGTAGGTGTTTAGTACTGCGCCATCTATTGCGTTAAGGAAGAACTAAGAGTGACAGTTCAACGCATCAATCACAGCTGTCAAAACGTCAATGTCATGATGACAGAAAACCAATTGCCAGATTCAGCGTCTACGCAGAAAAGGGGAAGAAGAAGAAGAATCGCAGCCATCTTATCTCGTTGAACCGTGAAACGGATATAGGTAATTTAAAATAATATGTAAAATTGTAAAACGAATACTTAGTAAATCATCTCTAACGTCAAATAAAACAATCATTTACCACTGGATTCTCTCGTTCCTGCCCAAACAGTAGGTATATTTTAACAAAATATTCAAACGTGCGTTCGTTAAGCAGAGAGAAAAAAAATTGTTTGAAATTTAAGCATTTTTACCGAATAATCGGCCAAATACCGAACATAAAACGAATATTCGGCCCATCCTTAGTACCTATACCTATATAGGTAACTACCTTATTATAGGTAACTGTTGATCATACTAGGAACCGGTATTTTGGGGTGTATAGAAATCACGGAGTCCAGTAGGTACGTCTACCATGAGTTGTCACATTTAGATTGGCTGACGTTACTACAGTAGTAATAGTACTTACGTTACTATGACATCTCGACGCCCCAACCGAATAAAGCGGTTATATGAAAATCACAATTTTACAGTAGAGCCAAAAAACATGAAAATCAATTTCTACACGACCGCATTTAACTTATATACACAAATGTGGATGTTGACGTTGTTGTCATTGGATGCGCAAAAAAAGAAACTTTAAGATTAATTAGGAGTGAAACACAACAATCTCACAGGTTTTATTTTAAATGTTAAAAACTAATTTACGTAATTATTCGTCTGTTATTTCGTTTGGTATTTTTTTAATAGCACTTTACGTCTTTATTCGCCTCAAATCATCAAACGGATTGGTTAGCAATAAGCCTACACCACCGTTGAAGAGCTGTATTTGCTAGCATTGGCGTCGCGTACTTACCTGTTACTCCATTATTCAGCTGCAATTTACATTAAAACTATTTGATTAAATGTGTATTACCCACTAGTCTGCAGACATTATTAAAGGACAAGATCTCATGTAACTTTTAAGTTTTTTTAAATATATCAGTAAAACAGTGAATACCGTGTAGTGTAATAAGTGCTTTAGGTACCTTATAGATATTGTCATTGGTTTGCATAAAAAATAAATAGGTAAGACTTCGATCGACTTTTTTGTATAAAGCTACCATAATATACATTCTTGGCCTATCCTATATGTATATACTTGGTGTTTGTGAAGTCGTGATCATATTATGATGATAAATCTGGCAGTCAGTAAACGAACTGAGACAGGATTAACGCGTGTGCGAATATTTGTTTGCTGAGCTAAATATTATAAGTTATAGCAGAGAAGTTTGAAATACCAGAAAATAATAACGAAGGTAAGAACATTTCTATATATAAACTAACTGGCTAGTGACGGGTTTAACAATACTGAAACCGTAATATTGTAAAAGCTACTGTGGATACTTGTAACTCAATAATATTGTAAATGCAAAAGCTAAGTGGAAATCTAAAATGACTCAATGAATATAGATTTGGACCTATTCTAGTTATGTAGTAAAGAAGAATGTTTGGTTTATCTTATACCTTTAAACGAGCAATTTTTGTATATATATTTATATATATATAATTATATAATATATATAAAATAGATATATATAATTGGAATCTCGGAAACGGCTCCAGCGATTTTCATGAAATGTAGTATGCAGCTTTCGGGGGCGATAAATCGATCTAGCTAGGTTTCATTTTCCAAAAAACAAGATTTACGAGAAAAAAAACCGAGCAAAGCTCGGTCAACCAGGTAGGTACTGTAATTTTTAGTGTGAATAAAAAATTTCGAATCAGCATCGGCAAATCGTCCTTGAATTAAATTTTAAATTAGGTACCTACCTAGGTACTTCGGTAGCTTTATTTATTGAATAAGGAAAAATAAGTGGGTATTAAAATAATAGATGTAGGTAATGTTTGAAATAAATAAATAAAGTACTTATATTTTATCAAATAACTACGTAAATTAACTAAGTATGTAAGTTATAAACCAAATGTGTAATATACCTAATGGTAATATAAAATGGCTATCACTCAGCGTGTAGGTACCTAGGTAGATACCTACTCATCCGAGATAGTCATTCGTTGCAGCGATTGTATTTTTGTATTTTATTATTGTAGGTAGAGTACATTTACACATGATATTTGGTACATGCCCACATTTTGCACAGTAGTTAGTATTCCGTACGTGACAGGTTGCAAGCCCATCCGACTACACACACCTTCGAATTTTTGGTTCTAAGGTATTCCTAAGTCAATATATTTTCAAGTGAATTTACCTGTACAATAAAAATTAGGAATAAGTAGGTGTTAGCACCGTAATCAATCATTCATTCCTTCCTGAGTTTCTTTCCTTATCTGTGCCTGTTGGTAAGCTCCATTCAACATTATCTGTGGCTCATTCGTCGTTCAATCACTCATCGAGGAAAAATCCCAACTTTCCGATATGATAAAGTACCTACTCTGTGATCCCAACCCAACTACTCACTCAGCAACTGGACTGCATCAAAAGCACATCACATTTCAAAATATCGGTTTGGGTGTTCAAGAAGCCGGCCGGCATCATATATCAAGAACAAAAACTAGTGAGTCCTTCCCACCTATTTACCAAATTAGGGTGCTAAGCTCTATCAATTATCCTAAACATCAATAACAAACAGTAGGCGTCGGTAGAAACGAAAACGTAATTCAAATGTTTTTGGTCAAACAGGGAAAAATACATTGGGCAGAGAAACCTAGGGTCAAACGGGGAAAATCCATACTGGGTAGAGAAATCTTGGGTCGAACGGGAAAAATCCCTACTGAGTAGAGAAATCTTGGGTCATAAGGAGAAGCACTCTATTTAAGGATAAAGTTTCTAAAATAAACTGGAAATCACAAAGGTTGAGGAAACTTATTAATTACCTAATACTTAGGTATCTACTTGGAACGCAATCGCACAATTTTTTTACGCATTTACGAGTATAATACCTATGTAGTAATTTTTTTTATAAGTAGGTGATCACAATGATCTATAAAGTAGGTAGGTACAATTAAGCAGACAGCTAATCCTAATTAATATTATACACGCGAAAGTTTGTAAAAATGTATGGATGTAAGGATGTCTGGACGTATGTTTGTTACTCTTTCACGTTGAAACGGCTGAACGGCTCTGGATGAAATTTGGCACAGATATAGATTATAGTCTGGAATAGCACATAGATTACTTTTTATCCTGGAAATATGTACGGTTCCCGTGGGATACATTTGTTTTTAATTTCAAGATACCACGCAGGCGAAGACGTGGGTGGAAGCTAGTTCATAATACATTACATTAGGTACCGAATAAATATTACATTGCTATTTCGTACCATGACCAATGCAAATTGTATGGAAGTAATGACGTTTCTACGAGTATAATGGAATCGTTCTGGATGACTTCGTGGTAAGGCTCCTGATCTTCATAATTCTGATGTCGTTCCAGGTGGAAAACTCGACGATGGTTCGCTGCGGCTGCTTCGACCTGGGCGTCGATAGTAAATTAGGGCAGTTCCTGGGCAACAAACTAGTCAGCACCTTAGCCGGATTCGTTCAACTTGTAAGTATAGTTGGCTCAACGAATCTAGGCATTCGTGAAGTTAGCCGCAAGAGCTGCGCAGTATCGTTTTTTCGGGAGTTAACAAACAAATTAAGCTTAGGAATGATAAAATGGCCAAAATCTATTTTATATCAGGTTACAATTTTAAGAATTTTCCACCTCACCGTCTTTGAAGGTCGATTTTAGCAAAAGTAGCCAATTAAGTACTACTTTTTTTTAATGATTATGAAAGCTGAGAGTCTGGAGAAATTTTTAGATTTATTTAGGAACCATGAAATCACTTTTCATGGTTCAATTAAATTTTAGTCATAATTCACCGAATGTAATTATTTGACTTTACACAAACATTTTCATAGTTTTCATCAAAGTCACGTAGCTGATTATTTTATGCATAAAAGAGCAACTCATAACAATTCAGTAGCAAAAAAAATATCTCAAGAAAGTTTTATACTTTTTTTGTAAGAATGTTTTAAGTTGTTTGTCGGAAAAAAATTAATAACTCGAAAACTATAGAAAATCGCGGAACATACATGGGGGTGATTCGGGTACCTCAAGGGGTGTTCTATCTCTGGACTTTCGCTTGACACTACTTTTTGGGACACCCTGTATATGGTTATTAATATTATATACAGTCGTGGTCAACTAATTAGGGACACTCTTTGGTTAAACCGAATTGTGAATTTATTTTTTATTTTCCAACGAGTCTAAACCATATTCCATATCTCTTACATGTAAGTATAATTAGTCATTTATGTGCCCGATTATACAAACAATAACAACTTCTTAAACATTAAACCTCTTTACAGTATAGCTGATAGATTATCGTAGTGCTATTTGTTCAAATAATGCTGGCTGGCCATTTAATTAGGGACACTGAGATATTGCGTTCTATTTTCAAAATTTGAATCTCAATACTTTTTTACTTCTTCTCTTATTGTTTCGTGGTAGTTTTGGCGGCAATCCCGATATTTATTTTAAGTTTTGAAAAATATTTTGAAGAAAAATGGGTAAAAATAAAAGTTGCGATCCAACACTACGAAAAATTATCATGAAGTTTGTTGTCGAGCATGGTTGGCCATACCGAAGGATAGCAGAACATTTAAATTGTTCAAAAACTATGGTATACAATGCAGTGCAACATGTCAGACGCAATAACACAGATTTAAATGTGCCCAGAACAAAAAGATCGAGAAAAACAACTCCGCAAGAAGATAGAATGATAGCCAGGTTAGCTAAGAAAGATCCGTTTCTAGGCTCTATTTTAATTAAACACGAAGTGTTTGGGACAGACGAAAGAGCTGGTGTCTCAGCTAGGACCGTTCGACGACGTCTGGTAGAAGCAGGGTTGTTCGGAAGAGTGGCTCGCAAAGTACCGTTGTTGAAGAAAGAACATAGAAATGCTCGTTTGGCGTTTGCACGTAAATATGGACATTGGACCTACGCCCAATGGCAACATGTATTATTCTCTGACGAGACCAAGGTTAATTTGATTTCTTCAGATGGAAGGCAATACGTACGGCGTCCAGTAAAAGCGGAAATGAATCCAAGATTCACAAAAAAGCAGGTGAAACATGGCGGTGGAAACATTAAAATGTGGGGTTCATTTTCTGGACGTGGAGTGGGACCTGTGAGGAAAGTTCAGGGTAACTTAGACCAACATCAATACAAGGCAATATTGGAGGAAACGATGCTTCCCTATGCTGAGGAGCATCTCCCTATTATATGGACGTTTCAGCATGATAACGACCCAAAACATACCGCCCGTTCAGTCAAGTCGTTTCTTACCAGTCAGTCAGTATCCGTGCTAGATTGGCCAGCAAATAGCCCGGACCTTAACCCAATCGAGCACCTTTGGCACGAAATCAAGAAAAAAGTAGCCACTTATCGTACCACAACTTTAGATGAACTTAATGAAGCTTTTTGTGAGGCATGGGCAAACATTCCTGTCGAAACATGCCAGAAACTGATAATGTCTATGCCACATCGGTGTCAAGCGGTAATTACTAACAAAGGTTTTGCTACTGGGTACTGATTTTACACGTAATAAAATGGAGCTGTTAAAGATATTATAATACTGCAGATTATTAGTTTTGTTTAACTCTATTTTTCATTATAGTTTACTGTCCTTAATTAAATGTCCAGCTACAGAATTATACCTTAAAATTGAATACATGTTCAACCTTTGATATTAAATACTTTTTTCTATTTATTTATTCTTTTATTTACAGCCATTTAAAGCATAATAATCGGACCAAATTATGCAAATAATAGTTACTGAGAAATCAATAGGGTTTTATATTTGTATGTACATAACCGGTTATTGTTCTTCACTATCTTGCATGTCCCTAATTAGTTGACCACGACTGTATGTCTCCTTTTTTGTGCAATTAGCATGTCATATTTTTAATGGAATAATATATTGGTAATTAATAGGGGTAAGTAGGTAATTTTTTTTCCGTTTGGAAGTTTCCTAACTTACCTTTTGACTCTATGGTCAAGATATTTGCGCTATATTTTCACTACATCACCCTAATGTCCTCATACACTCAATGTATTAACATACATAGGTACTTATTATATTAAGAGCGCTGGTGGTGCAGTGGTAGCAGCCCTGCCTCACGATCCGAAGGTCATGGGTTCAAATCTAGTAGTGCACCAATGAATTTTTCCATTCGAAAAATTTATGTGCGCAATGCCAGTGCTCTTAAGCGGTGAAGAAAAACATCGTGAGGAAACCGGCATACCCTAGATAGGGCATGTAAACCGATTAACCGATTAACCGAAAAACCGATTAACCGACTGATTTTACGTCGGTTTTTAATCGGTTTTTTCTTGGCAAAAAACCCGGTTTTTCGAGTTTTTTTTAATGAGTATTTTATGACAAATTCATTTAAAACTACGCCTTGCAGACTTTATTTGGAACGGCCATAATTGTCCACCTAATTACATACATACATACATACATACATACATAAAATCACGCCTGTTTCCCGACGGGGTAGGCAGAGATCACGGATCTCCACTTGCTACCATCCTCTTTTGCTTCATTCACTCTCACTACATTCTTCATACATGCGTCGGTTTAGGGTACTCTGGACCTGGCCTTTCTCTAAAACGTCCCCAATGTGCTCGAGGTACGTACGCCGAGGTCTTCCCCTTCCAACTGTCCTATTCACACTCGCCTTATTCACCTGTTTCGTCAATCTCCTTTCATCCATCCTTTCTACATGCCTAAACCATCTTAGCATACCCTTCTCAATTTTCATCACTACGTCTTCTTTCACTCCTCAACATTCTTTTATCACACTATTCTTCACTCTATCATTCAAAGTTAAACCACACAATACTTCTTAAAGCTCTCATTTCCACTGCATTTATTCTACTTTGATGCTTCTTCTGCCATACCCAACTTTCACTTCCATACATTAATGTCGGCACTAACACTCCACCATGTACCTACAGCCAGTCGTGCCTTTTTAGAAACGATCCGACTGCTCATATATCAGTGAAGTGCCCCATTCACACGATTTCCAGCATTCACTCTCCTTTCAATATCATCATCATGTTTCCCATCATTCTTAAACAGTGTACCCAAATATACCTACAAACTCTTTCTTTTGTTCCACTCTTTCTCCTCTGATCATTATTTCACATTCTGTAATGCATTCATCTCTTTCAAAAACCATAACTTTCTTCTTACTTACATTTATTTTCATTCCTTTTCTGTCAAATGCTACATGCATGCCTGTTACCATCTCCTGTAACTCCTCTGCCGACGACGCAAGTATTACCTGATCGTGAGCATAGAGAAGACATTTGACGAGTAACTCATTCATTCTTAATCCACAATCACTTTCTTTCATATCTTGTAACCAACTGTCCATGAATAGATTAAAAAGCCATGGTGACGCTACATATCCCTGTCTAACACCCTTTTCGATGTTAAACCATTAATTATATGACCCATGTATCCTAACGCAAGCCCTGGAACCTTCATAGAGAGATTTCAGAGCTCGCACCAGGTTGCTCTTTACCCCATACATCGACAGAGCCGACCACAGTTCATTCCTCATCACTCTGTCATAGGCCTTCTCCAGATCCACGAAAGCGCAATAGACCTTTAGACCTTTGCCAAAAATTTCTCGGCTATGCATCGCAAGGATAGACCTGATCCGTACATCCCATACCCTTTCGAAATCATGCTTGTGCATCCCATATCCTCATCAGTTTCTTTCATTCGATCAACACTTTCGCATACAGCTTACCGATGATGCTGAGTAGGCTAATGCCCCTGTAGTTTTCGCAGTCTTGCTGAATTATATTACAAGAAATGTTTTTAAAATTTGTGTCAGAGGTTTATTAAAATTTTAATTTAATTTAACTTGCTATGGTTTCATTTGAGTAAGAGAGAAAGAGTTTTTAATACTGCCGTATAAAGGAGTGAACTAGATAAGACTTTATCATGTTGTTCAATTTTTTTACTTTATTCGAGTAAGAGTGAGTTAAACATAATTACCTATATTAAAATATTTTAAAATGTAATTGGAGCTTGCTTATTAAAATAATTACTTAGTTCATTTTTACTAAAATTTATGGTTTTATTTTGTCCCGAGACACCTGTATTAAAAAACTGGAAAAATAACCGAATAACCGGTTTTTACCCGGTTATTGAAAAATAAAACTCGAAAACCCGGTTTTTTTAAACAACCCGGTTTTTACACGCCCTCTAGAACCAAAAATTCGAAGGTATTGTGTCATAGGTTAGTATTCTTATAAGCGGCGATGGGCTTGCAATCTGTCACGTACGGAACACTAACTACTGTGCAAAATGTGGGCATGTACCAAATGTCATGTTTGGACTTGCCTCTGACTACCCCCTTTAGATATCCTCAAAGATCTAAGTAACTAAAGATCTGAGGAGATATCTACCGAGCCTGGGGATTACAGTCGTGATCATATTTATTTTTTGTACTTAAGTATATATTTTTTTTCAGGCAATATGGGTAGCTATGTTGATGAGTTTCATAGCCCAACCAGCGTCCGTGAAGCAGGCCATGCAAGATCTTGACAACACCAGCTATGCCTTATCCATTCTACTGACAGTAGTCATCATTATATTTTCGGGCCTACTTCTTTACGGAATATTTAAGGTAGGTAATGTAAATGATTGATTCAGGCGTGACTTTGCGGAAATCCATTACAAATACTGAAAAGGACGGAAATGTCTAGTACTTTCCCGCTAAAACTATTATCTAATGAGGTAATTAATTAAGCTTATTAATATTAATGAGCCCCACAAAATGCCTTATAGAAATATTATTAATATTAATAATCCCAACACCACACCTCAAATAGAAACTCGACACGTGTTTCGCTTCTCCACGAAGCATCCTCAGGACCGTTGACTCGCTCCGCACTATTGGATTTTTATGATTACATTTTGTATTGTTCTTGCGATCCAGACAAATCCAAGGACACTTTATTTGTCAAAATCCTTCTAGCCGTTTGGGCTATATCTCCAGTCAAAGGAACTCACATACATACCTAAATACATACACCCCTAAACACATTACCCTTTTTTTTCGCTTTGCAGTCGGGTAAAAATCACTCACGCTAATCTAGGATCATCCAGTATTTTTGTATAAATTTTGCAGCAAATTCAAGTTAGTAGGTAGATTCATTCCATTCTGATATTTTGATACATCAACATAAAATAGGTAATCATATTTAGAAGCCATACCAAGATATTAAAAAATATATATACGGATTGTGTAGCAAAAGTAAAGCTAGAGAAGCCAGGAGAAGTCATTCAGAATAGAGAAGGGCGTTCGTCAAGGCGATACGATCTCACCAAAGTTATTTATAGCTCTACTAGAAAACATATTTAAAAAACTCAACTGGGACCACTACGGCATCAATATAAACGGGGAATACTTGTCAAATTTAAGATTTGCCGATGATATAAGTCTAATATCTGAGAGCCATACACAATTACAGGAAATGATATCTAGTTTAGATGAAGAAAGCCAGAAATGTGGATTAAAAATGAACTGCGAAAAGACAAAAGCAATGACAAACGGCCTACCAATACCACTCTACGTTAACAAACAAGTACTGGAATACGTTGAAAACTACATCTACCTAGGCCAGAATATATGCTTTACAGACAGAACTAAAAAAGAGATAGAACGAAGAACGGCGCTTGCATGGAAAAAATATTGGTCACTAAAAGAAATATTTAAAGGTAGTTTCGCCATTAGTATTAAGAAGAAACTAGCGGACTCTACTGTTTTACCAACCCTGCTGTATGGCTGCCAAACATGGGCACTGACAATAGAAAATAAAATCAAGCTTAGATCTTTCCAAAGAGCGATAGAACGAAGCATGACGGGCCTGAAGCTACGCGATCGCATTAGAAGCTCTAAGATCCGAGCTAAAACAAAACTAATAGACGCAGGTCGAATGGCAGCAAGGTTAAAATGGAAATGGGCAGGTCACACAGCGAGACTAAATGACAATAGATGGAGTGAAAGAATACTACATTGGTGGCCCCGTGATGGAAAAAGAGAACGCGGTCGGCCTGTCCGCCGCTGGACAGATGACATTGTTGCCATAGCAGGGAAACAGAACCAACTGGCAAGAGATGGAGGAGGCCTTTATCCAGCAATGGATAGCCCTCGAAATAAATAACACACAAAATGTTTAATCTATCATACATAATTACAAAAATAATTATACAATTTCGTAAGTAATGCTAATGAATAGTAATTTAATATATAAACTGATTGAAAAAATAAAGGAACTTAAGATGAAATAAATAGATAAATATTATATATATTGAAGAAATACACTGAAAATTTAAGAATGAAAATGGAACTAATGAATGATGTGGAATTAAATGATAAATAATATACATTGGAATACAAAAATGAAATAATATGATAAAAAATTGTTATAATTTGCATGCTATTTAAATATTACCTTAATTATTATGAGGGAAATAAAGGCTATTTTTATTTTTTATTTTATTTTTATTTTTTATTTATTTAGAAGCCAATGTTTTTATCTCTATTTATCTATTTGTTCGTTTGTATAAGTCACCGAACTATAACGTATAAGTACCTACTTCTTGATTTCTTTCTTTTCTACCTTTTATACGTTATATTCCCATCACTAGTTAAAAATTTCCATATCTAAATGTAAAAATCTAATGTAAAAATTGTGTGTTAAATCACAATTTTTACACGAGTTTTTTCAAAGAGACTCGTGTAAATGTTATTAGTTTTAAGGTATTAAGGTTAGTAGTTAGTAAGGTTGGTAGTTAGTAAGGTATTTAACTATACAATCGATACCAATGCTTGTACATTATTTTCTTTTCAGGACAACAAAGTCTATATAAAGTGCTACCTTATATTCAACATAGCTTTGACAACGCTGTTCGTTGTCACGTTTTTCGTCAACTTATTTGTCCAGCCCAAGAAGTTTGGAGTAGCAGGGTTCTTAGGAACTTTAATCATAACTGGTATGTATGGTAGCTGATGCCTGTACTTAAAAACCTGACATACACACATACATAAAATTCCACTTGATATAATATTATATAAAATACACTGGCTTCGACCCTGACATAGGTACCATTTTGCTTCATTCACTGTCATTACATTCTTCATAGACATGCGCGTAGGTTTAGGGTAGTCTTGACCTGGCCTTTCTCCAAAACGTCCCCAATTTGATCAGGTAGATACGTACGCCAAGGTCTGCCCCTTCTAACTGTCCCATTCACAC
This sequence comes from Cosmorhoe ocellata, assembly GCA_963675405.1. Taxonomy (NCBI): domain Eukaryota; kingdom Metazoa; phylum Arthropoda; class Insecta; order Lepidoptera; family Geometridae; genus Cosmorhoe; species Cosmorhoe ocellata. The sequence goes on along the minus strand of OY776258.1, from coordinate 9,019,647 downwards.
TTGCCGCATGTACCTGTTTCATCAATCTCCTTTCAACCATCCTACATTCACACACATTTCTACATGCCCAAAACATATTAGTATACCCTTCTTAATCTGCGTCTTCTTTCACTTGACGCTTTAAAATATCAGAAAATAAAGTAAGAGTTCTTATCTAGATGCTCCCGAATGTAGGTATTTTGGCTTTAGTTATTATTATTATTATTATTATTATTATGAGCCGTTTGTGTCCCACTGCTGGGCAAAGGCCTCCCCCCAATCTTTCCAGATGTCGCGATCCTGTGCTATTTTCTCCCAGTCAGCTAGAAATTTGTCCAGTTCGTCCCGCCATCTCCGTTTCGGTCTGCCGCGTCGCCTTCTCGCCGGGTCGGGGCGCCACTCGGTGGCTACCTTCGCCCCTTTGGCTTTAGTAAATACGTTAAATTATTCTTTATTATCCACCTGTTTACAGTCATAGAATATCAAACAAATCACCAGTCAGCCTCCCTTCCTGTCACATTGGCTTCTCTTCCTAGGGAAAAACTCTGTCTATGGCGCTCATATCGATGCTTTGTAAATTGAAAACTACCGGTTATTGTAATCTTACAAATTTATGATAATGTTTTGTTTTGTTACAGCGTTAAATATCCTGTTCTTCTTTATCATCAGAAACTACTATATATCGTTTCTAAGAAAAAATGCCGTTACAAGCCCTGCGTAGATTTAGAAATTAGAAATAGTAAAACTTGACTAATAGGTAGGTACATTCACTAATAGGTACATAACATACTCTTCCATCTGCGCAGTATGTTTCCAGGACAAACATTTTGTTCTGTGTCTAATCGGCCATTACTCAATTTGATATTTTAGAGCTCGTCTTTCAATCTGATAGCAAGAAGATTGAGCAGTAAAAGATTGGTTGATAATACGTTATTTCACGAAGGGTACATTTAAAATTAACGATTTTTTACGAGATAACCAAAATTGTTTATTGCGAACAATAACAAAAGTGAGAACACTGACAAAATTGTTGAGTAGAATGGGCCCTAAGCTGATGTGTTTGTTTTACTTACCTAAGTTAGTATTAATATAACATATGATAAGTCCTTCTAAGGAGCTTTATAAAATGCGTAAGTTTATAATTATGTGTGTGAATATATTTTGTTACCACGTATCTACCTCCATAGCTATTCAAACGATTTAAATGAAATTTGGAAAGTAGATACTTTAGGTTCCGGAAAAACTCATAGATTAATTTGATTTTTGAAAATCAACCCCTAAGGCCACCCCTTAGGTTAAACAGGATAGTAAAGTTTATATGAAACAAAAGTATTTCTCGATTGGATTCGCTCAAAACTTGGATTGGGTATTTTAAATGCAAAATAAATAAGTAATTGTAATTATTTCAGGATTCAAAAAAAAACCCTTACAAAGGAGTGAAATGGGGTTTAAAAGTTTTATATGGGATTTTTCGCAAACGAAGATGCAAGCGGAGGGCTTAGACAAGCAGCATAGACGCTAATGGAATAGAATTCTATTCTATTCTGTTTGTATGGTTCGATAGCTTTTAAAGTTTGGATTTTTACAAATCGTAATGGCGTGATATACTTTGAAGACTCACCGTAGCAATTCCACAGCCAGAGCAGGTCCCGGGACGTAATAACACTGCTAAAGACTCACAGGCACTAGTATTATCGAATTTAGGTAGTTTGCACAACATTAGACAGAGTTTTGTATTTATTTTCAATAAAAAGTTCGAGAGCTGCGCGCGTATTTTCTCGAAGTTGCAGGACAGTGGCGCTTACGCCGGATTGACGGCAGCGCCCGGAAACTCCCGACCGTGTATTTATTGGTCGGGCGGTAGGCAAGCTCATTTTGGCGGGAATGTAGCGGTCTTCAAATCAGCCATTCAAATATAAACCCAACATTTCCCCCCACTGAAATCCGCTTCGGATTTCCCAGTTACAATACCAGGACAAGTGGAACTTGAAATAGTTATTTATAAATATACTTTGAGATCTGAAAGTGTATAGTGTAGTTGAAAATTTTGAGTAGTGGACTGTATAATAATTGAATATATAGTGTAGTGTACATAGTGGACTGTATAAGTTAAAATAAAATACTAAGATATAATAAAGAAGTTCTATGCATATAATATTTGCATAAAACTGTTGAATTTATTGCTTTATTAAACTATTCTGAGTCCTTATCCAACGGAAGAGGACTTACTTTAGAGACCGGACGAGTAAACTCGTGATTATTAGAATTTCGAACGCTAATTACTCGTACGATGCCATCCGGGCCACTGTGCAATTTGGAAACGCGGCCTAGGGGCCATTTTAACGTGGGTGCGTCTGAATTTATGAGCACAAGATCACCGATATTGAGGTTACGACAGTTGGTAAACCACTTTTGACGTTGTTGTAAAGTGTGCAAGTAATCTTGCTTCCACAGTTTCCAAAATTGTTGTGACATTTGTTGGACGTACTGCCAACGGTTTAATCTAGAAGTGGACAAATCTGTTAAATCGTACTCTGGTACTGACAAGAGTTCCCTACCTATGAGGAAGTGAGAAGGAGTCAGAACTTCAAACTCATTAGGATCGCTGGATAAAGCACAGAGGGGCCTTGAATTGAGCACAGCTTCAGCTCGCGAAAAGAGCGTAGAAAGTTCCTCAAACGATAAGACTCTAGAACCTGCTGTACGTTTCAGGTGCGCCTTAGCAGACTTGATTACGGACTCATAAATACCACCGAAATTACTTCCAGTCGGCGGATTGTGCCTCCATTTTACTCCACGAAAAACAAATCCGTTAGACAGATTGTCTGAATTTGTATTGAGAAAGTCTGTTATTTCCTTCAGCTGTTTGCCAGCTGAGACAAAATTAGTACCATTATCAGATATAATGGAGTGGCATAAACCCCTTCTTGCCGTGAAACGGTCGAAACATGCGAGAAAACACTCTGTGCTGAGAGCAGACAAGACTTCTAAGTGTACCGCTCGTGTGGCACAACACACAAAGACGCACAAATAAGATTTGGATACGTGAGCGTTTCTACGAGTTGACTCTTTGGTAGAAAAAGGTCCTCCTATATCTACTCCAACGGTGTGGAAAGCATGGACATCTTGCGAGCGAAATTTAGGCAGATCGCCCATTAGGGGTTGTCGATTTGTGGGAGACGCCCTGAAGCAAGATATACATTTGATTGTACGTGATCGAATGGCGCTACGCGCTGATATTATCCAATATTTTTGGATGATTAAACTTTGAAGGGTACGTGGACCCACGTGCAAATAAATTTTGTGAAAATGATCAATCAAGATGTTAGTGAAGTTAGACTTTTTTGGGAGCAGTAGCGGATGTCTTTTGTCATAGGTTAAATCCGATTGGGAAAGTCGACCCCCCACCCTGAGGAAATAGTGCGAATCTATGAAAGGGTTGAGCTTTCTCAAGGATTGACTGCAATTACCGTCCTTAGTTAGGCTCGCAATATCACTTGAGAAGTGATGCCGCTGAACTGATTTTACTAAAATATCATGAGCCTTTCTGATATCAGTGACAGAGAGCAAACTACGATTACGAACAGCCGATCTGCAATGACGAATGAACTGATAGCATCGAGCTACAACGTTGAGTAACTTGGCGAAACTTGAATATTTTTCGGTGAGACTATAGAGTGGCTCAGCCGAGTCGATCTCGGTACAAACGAGGACAGTCTTAGGACACTTGAGTTCTGGAGGCGTGCAATCGCGAAATTCATTCATGGTCTTTATCGGCCACTGTGACTGGTCTAGGTTGAGCCAGTCAGGCCCGTTGAGCCATTCATGAGTCGCTAGTAGTGCGGATGGCAACGCGCCACGAGAGCATACATCAGCTGGATTAGACACTCCACTAACGTGATACCAGCATCTGTTGGACACACTTTCATTGATCTTGGACACTCGTGTGGACACAAATGTCTTAAGCGTGTGGCTCGGCGTATTGAGCCATGCTAGAACGACGGAAGAATCAGTGAACAACAAAGTCTCGTTGACCTCAAGTCGATTATGCAGAATTGATTGGACATATTTCACAAGTTTTGATAGCAAATGTGCAGCCATGAGTTCCAGTCGAGGAATGGTGACAGTCTTTAATGGTGCTACTTTTGATTTAGCAATGACTAGACTGACCTTAGTCTCACCATCCGCGTTCTTTGACCTAAGGTAAACAACCGCGGCGTAACCAAGAGTGGAGGCGTCACAGAAACCTAATATCTGACAATAGGTATGGCGTACTACCTTGACATGCCGATCGTGTTTTATATTTGACAACAACGGAAGTTCATTGACATATGTCTGCCATTGAGATTCAAGATCTGACGGTAAACGTTGGTCCCAGTCAAGTTGACGAGCCCAAAGTTCTTGCATGAAACACTTGGCATAAAAAACACACGGAGCTACAAAACCCAATGGATCAAACTGTCTACCTATCTGGGACAAGACCGTTCGTTTTGAAACTACTGGGTTGTGCGGTGTGGTAGCAAAAGAAAATGCATCTAAGTTTGGCAACCACTGGAGACCAAGCACCTTGATGGACAAATTTGTTTCATCGTCAAATGCAACCGGTGTTTCGCGATGAGTCTCATCCAAATGCTCGATCACTTGTGGGCAGTTGCTTGACCACTTGCGGAGAATGAAGCCACCAGCCTTCAGCAACTCTATGAGCTCCTTTTGAAGTTCGAGCGCTTCGTCTACAGTAGAAACGGACCACAAAAGATCATCCATAAAGAATGCCGTTTTCAAAATAGGAGCGGCTTTTGGAAATTTGTCCGCTTCGTCGTTCGCTAAAGTGTGCAGCACCTTAATGGCCAAATATGGGCAACTAGCAACGCCGTACGTCAAAGTGTTCAGAGCGTATTTTTGGATCGGTTCATCCGAAGAGTAGCGCCATAGAATATGTTGGAAAGGTCGTTGATCCTGTTCCAAGAGTATCATTCTGAACATTTTGCAAACATCTGCAGAAAGGCATATTTCATGCAGACGAAAGTTGATTAATAGTTTATTAATATCAGCTTGAAGTTTAGGACCCGGTAGTACTAGTGAATTGAGCGACATATTATTCGACGTTTTCCCAGAGGCATCAAATACTACCCTATGAGACGTTGTGGTACTTGATGGTTTGACAATGCAGAAATGCGGGATGATATATTTCGAATCCACGTTCTGGACATCACCAAGACAAGTCATATGACCGAGGTTCTCATATTCACGCATAAACTTATGATATTCAGTTTTTAACTCGGGCTCCCGTTCTAGCTTTGACTCTAAGTTGAGAAGTCGACGAGTTGCCATTTGACTCGAGTCGCCGAGTTCAACGGAGGGTCGACATGGATATTTAACTACATACCTACCCGTGTCATCACGTCGATGATCCTTTGCAAACAAACACTCCGCTAGCTCTTCGTCAGGGCTGAAGCGGAGTACCTCAGACGGTACGTTTTCGACCTCCCAGAAAGAGTGCATTATTTGATCAAGACTCATGGAAAAACCACAAAAAGTACTATCCCTACCAGCGTCAGCAAAGAGTGAGACATCGGCGTGTTGAGATCGACCGAGTTCGGTTTGACCTAGAATGACGTACCCAAATATCGAACTCATCGCCACAGGCAAGCCACGTTCGCGCGGAAGGATTTTTTCACCGTCGTAGATATACGGGAAAAGATCACCTGCTATCAGTAGGTCGATTGGCGCGGGCGTATAGTAGGCCGGGTCGGCCAACACCAGATGTTGGAACTGGACAATAGTCCTATCACATAGAGGCATTGTAGGTAGGTTACCTGCAATGTTGGATACAATTACCGCATCGGTAGATAAAACCGGACTAGCACAGTGTCGCGGCTTAATATTACACGTAGTTAAGCCGAACTCCCGCACTGGATTACCACCTAGACCGATGGGCTCAAAGTTACATTTACGTCGCGACAGCCCTAGACGTTTAGCACAATCTTGAGTAATATAGCTCGACATAGCGCCGCTATCAATTATAGCACGTACGGTTTGGTACTGGCCCCAACAATCTGCGACGTGAATAACCGCGGTACCGAGCAACACTGTCAAATTAGCTGAGCACGTCAATGCCACGGCGGCACTAGAACTCGAATTCGGTACAGAGTCTAAATGCAATGTATGATGATGCTTCTTTTTGCAGATCGTACAAAGTCCCTTGGACGTACAGTCGGCGACAGAATGGTTCCGTAAACAATTTTCGCACAGATTTAATTGTTTGATTTTGTCGCGACGCTGTGCCGGGGTCAGATCGGTGTAGTCACTGCATCGATAAATAGAATGAGCTTTTTTACAATACAAACACTCCATGGATTTATTAGATTTTACAGGAGGGTCCGCATTGACAACAGCAGACGACAGGGTTGGTCGCTGCGAGTTTGAATTATTTGATTTTGAACCAGTAGTAGGCTGGTTGACCTTTGACTGACCTCGAGTGTTCGGTACACTTTTCGTAGCAGTGGAGTTTGTCGTACACTCTGACATCTCGAGAACGCGCACATGTCTTTCGATAAAAGTTATCAGTTCGTCATAATTAGGTAGCTCATCTTGCCCCAACTCACGCTCTAACTCGCGCCTAGTGACCGGGTCAAGGTTACGCAATGCAACATAGAACAATAAAAATCCCGACAAATCTTTGATACCAAGCAGCTGGAGCGCTTTAATGTTTTCTTGAAATGTCTGTAAGAATTCATTAAGTCCAGAGATAGACTCGTTTGCCAAAGGTTTAAAGTTAAACAGTTTGTCGAGATAGGTAGTCGCTAATGCGCGCTTATTTTCATATCGTTTCACCAAAGCGCTCCAAACTATCTGATAGTTATCCGATGTAACCGGCATAGACTTTACAATGACCAGAGCGGACCCGCTAACCGCCGATAACAAATAGTAAAACTTCTCGATATTAGCTATTTGTTTGTTATTGTGAATCAGGCTAGAAAACGTATCACGAAAGGTAGGCCAGTTTTCAAGTTTACTGTCAAAAGGAAACAGTTCCAGTTTAGGTAATCTTGGTTTAACACAGTTGCCGTCCGACTTTGTGTCCGTTCTATTTTGTTTCGTGTCTATGTTCAGATTGTTTGAAACATTGCGAATATAATAATAAATTTGGTCAAAACTCTCAATCTCTTTGTATGAAGGTACATACTCAGGATAAAACTTCCTTTTTAATAGTGTGATATTAAGTATACTTTGTTCGAACTTGTCACGCCAACCTTGCAATTCACTCAAACGGACATTGAATTCGCCTAGCAACTCGGGTTTGTCATGAACACCTAGAGAAACTTGGTACAAAGATTGCAATCTCATAAAACACATCTCTTTTGTGGCAATATGTGGTTGTACCAACTTATCGTACTCCTCAATTTGCTCAGAGTCAAGTTTAGGAGGCATATTGTCACACGGTAAATAACAATATTACGCACACGGCAAATTTCAATGGCGGCCGGACCGCGTCGGCGTAATTTTACGTAAAGGAATAATGAAATTGAGAATTCGAATTGTTGAGTTATGACTTAAAATAAACGTTGGATTAGGACATAGAACATATAAAAATGATTTTAGAAAAGGTTTGAGACTTGTAACTTGTGTAACTACCCAGATATAAGCAAGTTTGTGAGTGAAAATTATGATACGTACCTACCGGTGTGTGAACCTACCGGCTAGCAAAATAGACGAAATACAATAAGAATTATACCAATAAATACTTGTAAATAGCTAGATTTAGTTGTATTGATATCGTAACTGGATAATCCTGGCTCGGAATGACCAAAATGTATGGTTCGATAGCTTTTAAAGTTTGGATTTTTACAAATCGTAATGGCGTGATATACTTTGAAGACTCACCGTAGCAATTCCACAGCCAGAGCAGGTCCCGGGACGTAATAACACTGCTAAAGACTCACAGGCACTAGTATTATCGAATTTAGGTAGTTTGCACAACATTAGACAGAGTTTTGTATTTATTTTCAATAAAAAGTTCGAGAGCTGCGCGCGTATTTTCTCGAAGTTGCAGGACAGTGGCGCTTACGCCGGATTGACGGCAGCGCCCGGAAACTCCCGACCGTGTATTTATTGGTCGGGCGGTAGGCAAGCTCATTTTGGCGGGAATGTAGCGGTCTTCAAATCAGCCATTCAAATATAAACCCAACACTGTTCGATTAACGTTTATGCCGCTTGTCGAATGGGGCGGGTCAGCTAGTAGTAATATAAGTTTGTTTATAAGCTCTGATGGGCTAGTGGCAGCAGCCCTATATACCTTACGATCCTAATGACGGGGGTTCTAGTCGTTTACCAATATTTTTTTCCTGTTCGGAAATAATAATTCCCACTCATTCCCTAAGTGAATAATATAAACGAGGAAAACAGTCACGCGAAATTCATGCTCTTTGGGCCCTTGATATTATAACTCGATATCCTACTAATATTATAAACGCGAAAGTTTCAAAATATTATATAATAAATATACATAAATATACATATTTTGATATATATAAATATATATCAAAATATGTATATTTATTTTCAATAAAATCCCAGGGATCATTTTGAAATGTCTTACATACTAGGTGAGTCTAAGTGTCAATTCCAGTCCTATCCCCAGTCCGAGAAGAACTGACAAGAAACTCGCTCGGCCCTGGCGCTTTTTTTGTATGATCCTTGTTAATTTTGTAAGAAATACCTAGCAGAGTTGGAGCTGATTCGTCCCAAGATTTTTTATCATCTAAGTACTCTGATATTTTATAATAAGCTTTTCAGTTTCTGTTTAATTACCTACATTTTTGAATTTTCCAATTGATAAATCAAGCATGTCACTTGGGATCTTGTTATAGAAGCGTACACATTGCCCTATAAAGGATTTGCTTACTTTAGTGAGCCTAACCGTGGGAACAGCGAGTTTATTTTTAAGTCTAGTATTAACATTATGATTATCACTATTTTTCTTAAATAAATTTACGTTTTTGTGAACATACATCAAATTTTCATATAATTATATACTGACATGGCATTGTCATGATATTTATTTCTTTAAACTTATCTCTAAGAGATTCTCTGGGACCCATGTTATAAATTGCACGAACAGCCCTTTTCTGCGACACAAATATGGTATTAATATCTGCAGCACTCCCCCACAACAAAATGCCGTAAGACATAATGCTATGAAAGTAGCTGAAATATACAAGTCTAGCAGTTTCTGCGTCGGTGAAATGACGGATCTTTTTAACTGCATATGCTGCAGAGCTAAGTCTCTTCGACAATTTATCAATGTGCGGGCCCCATTGAAGCTTATTATCTAAAGTTATGCCCAAGAATACTGTGGTGTCCACAAGATCTATATTTTCGTTATTTATTTTTATATTGGTATGTAATTGTTGAACATTTGGTACCTAGTACAAAACGAACACATTTCGTTTTCTTTTCATTAAGTAATAAGTTGTTTACATTAAGCCATTTTACAATTTTAAATTAATCATACGCCGCGTTTGTTTAAATAAAAGTGACGTGTCATCAGCAAACAGTACAATCTCCTGAACATCCCTGACAAGTTTGGGTAGATCGTTTATATATATTAAAAACAAAAATGGCCCTAATATTGATCCTTGTACCCATTGTTACCACTGACCCCGGAAAACGTTTCCCATTTACGGTCAACTCGTTGAAGTCTGTCACTGAGGTAAGATTTTAAAAGATTATGTGCAACTCCCCTTACACCATAGTGATGGAGTTTCATGATTAATGTTTCATAGTGCACACAATCAAATGCTTTAGACAGATCACAAAAACTACCTAAGGCATCGTGAGATTCCTCCCAGGTATCGAAGATATGTGATACCAACTCAACACTGGCATCAGTTGTTGAGCGGCCCTTTGTAAATCCGAATTGTTTTTTATCAAGTAAATTATTAAGTATGGATGTATGTTTGTTACTCTTTCACGCTGAAACAACTGAACGGATCTAGATGAAATTTGGCACAGATATAGATTACTAGCTGTCCCGCCCGCGACTTTGTTCGCCCGTTAAAAAGTTCCCATACAAACATTGACCCCACATTTGACCCCTTTTTGAAGGTTATATTGAAAAATCCTGAAACACGTGTCTATTCATTTTGCATTTACAGTGCACTAACAAAGTTTCATGAAAATCGCTCCACGCGTTTAAAAGTTTCATACTAACGTTTTCACCCTTTTTCACCCCCTTAGAGGTGGAATTTCCAAAAATCCCGCCTTAGTGGGTGGTTTTGTTTTAAAAGAAAGCCACCTTCCAAATTTCAGCTTTCTATCTTCAGCGGTTTCGGCTCGGCGATGATCAATCAGTCAGTCAGTCAGTCAGTCAGTCAGTCAGTCAGTCAGTCAGTCAGTCAGTCAGTCAGTCAGGTAGTCTCTTATATGGATATAGATAGTCTGGAATAGCACATAAGTTACTTTTTAGCCCGGAAAAATGTACGGTTCCCGTGGTATAGATTTGTTTTTGTTTTTCAAGGTACCACCCACGCGAGCGAAGCCTTGGGCGGAAGCTAGGATAATGCTAGTTTAAGTAGTAATTGATAAGTATTTTTGTTTTTTTGATGTATTTTGTAGGCTTAGCTTAATCTACACAAATATTTTAAAGTTAAAAGATTTGTATGTATATGTTTTATAAGATTTGTATGTTTGTAACAAATAAACTCAAAAAACAACTGGACCAATTTCAAAAATTCTTTCACCTGTTGAATGCTACGCTATCCCTGAGTAAGATAGGTTATATTTATTACTAGAAAAAAATAGGGATCCCTACTAAAACTTCAATAATGTAACCCAAGGTGTAATAATTAATATGTTATAGTGATGGGTTTTTGCAGACGAAGTCGTGGGGACAGCTTATACATTATATTGTTAGTTATTTTTAAAGTTAGATAAATCTATTATCTCGGGGTCTAGATTTGCATGTTAAGAAAGAAATTATGTAGGTAGGTAGGTACCTACTCACTGTTAATTTTTTTTATGTGAGTGTTGGAGAACAATGAACCGTAACAAAACAAGCCAAGTTTGGCACAAACTGATATATTGAAGGTGACGTCGATAAATGAGTACCTACAAATAAGAAAACTGAGATAGAACCAAGGGGCAAGGTACCTACTAAGATAGAGTCACCTCTAAACAACTTGTTTGGAAATCCCAAATATAAGTGGACATTCCTGTCTTGTATAAAACTGCCCTATAGTGAAAACCTAAGGTTGTCTAGTAGTGGTAGCAACCCTGCCTCACGACCCGAAAGGTCGCGCCGGTTCAAACGTTGTCGTGCATAAATTAGTTTTCTATTAAAAAAAATGTGCGCAATGCCAATGCTCTTAAACGGTGAAGGAAAATATCGTGAAGAAATCGGTATAACCCTAGAACTAACAATTCGAAGGTGTGTATCTTAGTATTCTTATAAGCGGCGATGGACTCGCAACCTGTCACGTCCGGAATATTAACTAAGTAGGTACTGTGCAAAATGTGGGCTGTGCCGAAGATCATGTTCGGATGTGCCTCAGACTACCCTCTATAGATATCCTCAAAAGATCTAAGGAACTAAAGATCTGAAGAGATATCTACCGATCCTGGGGATTACAATCGTGATCATGTTTATTCTTCTTTGGTAAACCTAACCGTCGGAACAGCGAGTTTATTATATCTAGTATTAACATTATGATGTGTGACTGACTGTAAGCTACAAGTGCTACCAGTGCTTTCAACTTCTGGGCCTTTCTACTCCACTTATAGAATAGAATAGAATAGAATAGAAATAATTTATTTTACGTCACGTTACAGATAACTTAAGTTTAATTATAAAGCGTTGCTAAGGTGACAATAAAACAGGCAACCATTCAGTATGAGCTGCAACATCACACATAGTGGATGATGCAGCGCTGATTTTCGATGGCGCCTCAGAGCAGCGCAGCAATGACTGCGATACGCGCTACCATATTTAGGTACTAATATTAGGTTAGGCACTTACTTACTACTTATCATAATAGAAGTTATATTTTACCGTTATTTAAAAAAAATATCCTTGATTTTGGAGCTCGTCTTTCAAGCTGATAACATGAAGATGGAGCAATAAATCATTGGTTGATAACAATTTATTTTACGAAAGGTACTATCACAAAAAGTGTCAATAGGATGAGTTGACCGATTCAAAAATGCATTAGGTCAACTTATCTCGCGGGATAAGTTGACAGCTGCCTCAGTTGACTAAAGACCTACATTTACGAGATAAACAAAATTGTTTGTTGCGAACAATGACTAAAGTGAGAATAATGAAAAAACCGTTGAGTAGCCCTTCTGCTCTACCGCTCTTGTGTTTATTATGACTCTGTGCACACCTCGTTGAATTTGTTAGTGGCGGGACTACAGTAGTGTTTAGTGTCGTTAGCACAATCGGTCGGACGTGTTCTGTGTCTCCAATGTGAAATTGTGGATCATGGATAAAATTAACTTTACCGTTAATGAAGTGTCTTATAGTCTGTGTAAGTATTTTTTTCAAATTGTTCTAGATACTACCTAGTGTTTTTAAATTTACTGCGGCTATGTTGCACGAACTTCGTCCGCATTTAATTCATTTTCAAAAGTTTTATTAGTTATTCTGCTATTTGGGACTGAGACAAATACAACAAATCAAAAACTATGAAATTATTACCATATAGCGTTTTATTTACCTATTTTTCCCGTGTTTTGTGTAAACCTGTCAAAACGTCGAGAAAAACAGGTAAATAAAACACGATAAGTACCCGTTTAATACTTATAATAATGTGTTCAGATCAGAAAATAAGTTTAATAATATTATAAAAACCATGAAAATCGGTCCAGCTTTTCTAGAGTTAAGTGTTTGAACAAACCAAAAAAGATAAGTGATTCAATCCTTTTATTGGTTTTGATACTGTAGTGCAGAACAGTTTAAAGTAGGGTCACAAAATACTTAAACATTATGTGTAATACCCATGTTAATTATTTTTTACGATGCAATCGATGATTGGCTATGTCTTGAATTAGCAGCGTATAAGGCAGGCATAAATAATGCATAAGGCATCTACTGGAATTTTTCAAAACGCAAGCTTATCTACAAGTATTAGCTTATCTTAAGATTAGTATCAATCTAAGCATTATCTAAGCTGAATTGAGCCTAGTAGAGACGTCAATAAATCTCATTTTTCAAGTACCTAGGTACTTATTTATAAGTATGTCTATTGTCTCAAGTGCGTCATAAGAGCTGCCTCTAAGTGGTCCTCGGAATGAGCCGGGGTTCTCACTATTCAAGTTTTTGTTGACATTTTGACGATGCTATATTTGGAATCGATTTATTTACTCTGTCATATACATACATAGTTTATTTACCTACACATAATAGCTTCTCCCCGCAAATTTGCATATGCGGTGTCTTCATAAGGTCGCAGAATACATAAATACCTATCTATACTTATTCTATTTTTTTAAAATTTCATCCAAATTCGTCCAACCGTTGCAAAGTCATTGACTCGGATATATACCTAAACTTAGGTAAGCAGGTACAAACATCAACATCGATAAAGCTTTCGCATTTTTGTATTCAAATAACTTGATTTGAAAACTAGGTAGGTAATAAATAATGATAAAACTATTATGTACTTACCTAATTACTTACTAGGTAGGTACGAGTACTTAGGTTGATTGATAAGACAGACGGATTTTTTTTACTTCGAATTTTTTTTCTTCTAATACGACTCGATTGCTCTACACACCGAATCGAGTCGTATTGCGTACGCATACTGTATGACGTCTCGCAGCGTTGCAACATTCGTAATTTGTAGAAAACATACCAAACTGCGTAAGGTGCATTTTTCACTTTTCCATAATATTTTGAACCTTTTTTTTCGGACTGGGCAAATGCTTTGTCTGACAACCTGTGACACTAGGTTCCGATACCACAAAAAATGCGAGTATCGAGATGCATTCGGGTGTAACGACTCGATACTCGATTCGAAATGGCGTACCCGTTACTCAATACCAAATACATACGGTTTGCTACGGCTTTAATCTGTCTCCAGCGGGTTCAGAGGTGGGTCCTGAGACATCGCTGAACGATTACCTGAGGCAGTACCTTCAGCTGCATGGGACGAAGGCGATGTGCCACGAGGGTGGCTGCGGCGCATGCGTCGTATCCGTGGCACGGACCAATCCCAGCACGGCTGTCAAAGATGTGTATTCTGTAAACTCTGTAAGTATCTACCTAGTAAATAAGTGAAAGCGCGCCTGATTTACTTTTGTCGCCGTGACTGTTCCGTCACTCTAGCTAGGTTATGTATGGAGATGTCACCCAGTGTCACGTCGTAACATGCGCGCACCTCCATACATAACTACGGACTTGATAAGAGTGACGAAACAGTCACGGCGACAAAAGTAACTAGTGCGCGCTATCACTAAGAGTAGGTAAGTGAAATGATCAATGTCAAAGGCAATTCTAATTCTAATAAATTCTACTTACTCAATTTGATATTTTACCGTTATTTGAAAAACTTTTTTACCTTGATTTTATAGCTCGTCTTTTAAGCTGATAGCTTGAAGATGGAGCAATAAAAAATTGGTAGATAATAAGTTATTTCACGACACTAAAATTGTTTGTTGCGAACAAAGACTAGTGAGAACAATGACGATACCGTTGAGTAGAATGGGCCAGGCTCCTTTTGTGTACTTCTCAGAGGCTCCTTTGGTGCAATTAAGGTAAATATAGAACCGCAATGGTCTGGTAAGTTGAACCAAATTATGGTTTTCAAAAAATCTCATGGTCACCAAACTAACAGGTCTCTTACTTTTGGTTCATATCATTTCGACTGGCTTTACAGATCGGATGTAAGTTATCAGTTCTATGCCCACCCATGGCAAACATTTGTGTGGTGAAAACAAATATTTATTCTATATCTGGATGTTATGTACCTACCTATTCTATATTATATTCGTTTTATCTGAATGTAGAATGTAGTTCAGTTAAGGTACTACTTTCAACAGTTTACACATAAATCTAGGCCGATCATTGGCCCTTGTTGCGAAACTAGCATCCAAAGAAAGGAAGGTCGATTGAAACGTTCTAGTTAGTTAAGTAGTTACTTACAGTTAAAGAATGGCCAAAACAATGGACAAGACATCGTGTGACATTGTCAAGGTGAACCAAGACATAACAGGGCAATAAGCGTGTCAAAAGTCAAGTTCCCACGATACTGATGCTGATAAAATACTCGGGCATACCAATAAAAAACCTAGAGGCGGATATCCCAATAAAAATACAGTCATCTAGGTACCCTATTATAATCTAAATAGCCTGACCCAGTGCCTGACCCCACAAAAAGATTGTCACTAGCACTGATGAAGTATATACCTACCTACCTACATAGGTACATGTGTGTCTGCGCCGGAGTCGAGGTGAAACTACAAACCTAATGGTGCCATCCATAAATTACGTCACACGTTAAGAGGGAGGGAGTGGTCGACGAAGTGTGACATTGTGTGACAAGGGGGGGGGGGGGGGTCGGGTCTTAAATTTCGTGACGTCACATTTAAAAATCTATTATAATCTAAGTGTTAAAACCATAGAGATAATATAACTAGAACAGATCACTGGTTAAAACACTTAAAACTAGTACTTTACGAAAACCTCAAAAACATCTATATCTGTGTAATATAAGATACCAATTGTTTTGTCTGTCGACATTATGGGACGACACACTAGGGAGGGGGGATCCTCACAAAATGTGACCAGCTGTGAAAACTCCTAAATTAAGAAAAAGCCTAGAATAATACTTTCTCATTTGCAGTGCCTAGTCCACATCCTGTCATGCCACCAGTGGGACATCACCACTATCGAGGGTTTGGGAAACCGTCGCGACGGCTACCATGCTATCCAGCAAAGGCTAGCAGACTTCAGTGGCACGCAGTGTGGTTACTGCACGCCCGGAATGATCATGAATATGTATAGGTAAGTTACATCTAGCTGTCATTTTTGACATAAGTACCTAGTGCCTAATTTAGGCCCTAAATGCTAAAGCAGACTGAGACTGACATAGGGTGTACCTAAATCTAATTATAACCAACAGTCGCAATAATCATGGCTCACGCGCGCCGTGAGGAAACCGGCAAACCAAAAATTCGAAGGTGTGTGTCATAGGGTTAGTAGGTATTCTTATAAGCGGCGATGTGCTTGCAACCTATCACGTACAGAATAATAACTACTGTGCAAAATGTGGGCATGTACCAAATGTCATATTTGGAGGCGCCTCTGACTACCCTCTTTAGATATCCTCAAAGATCTAAGTAGCTAAAGAACTGAGGAGATAATCTACTGAGCCCAGTCGTAATCATTGTTTATTTATTTATTTCCAACAGTATCTACAAGACTACACCTAGCCTGACGATGCAGAAAGTAGAAAACTCATTTGCTGGTAACATCTGCCGATGCACCGGCTATCGACCTATACTCGATGCGTTCAAGAGCTTCGCGACAGACGTCGACCCTGGCTTGAAGAGTAAAGTCCAGGTACTCTAATTTACCGTTCAAAGTGTATCTAATCAGACCAGTTTGGAAACCTCCAAAGTAGAAGATAATACTTCTAAGCATAGCGAATGAACACGGATTGGTCAAAACATTTGATAGGTCATTTTTCAGTCGCAAGTAGTGCCTAAATTGATACGACCTGCCTTCATTCCAGGATATAGAAGATCTCAACAAATCGAAGTGTCTAAAGAAGTGTGGTAATAAATCTCAATGCAAAGAGGAGGATGATTGGTGTGTTATAGAAAATGATAACTGGTCTATAAAGGACGTGGCTCTTAAATCAGGGAGGTGGTACAAGGCGTACAGTGTTGAGGATGTTTTCAAGGTAAATCAAAGGCTTTTCATGGGAAAATCATGATCGATACAAAATAAATAATAGAAGCAATGCCTTTGCAGATACTTTCTAGAGCCGGAACTGACAGCTACAGATTGATAGCTGGAAATACGGGTCAAGGTAACAACATGATCTAACGTTAACCACATGGAAAACTATGATCCATTACCATGTTTCTATTCATATTTCAGGAGTATACCCAATACAAGCGCAGCCGAAGATTTTAATTGACATATCCTCGATAGCATCTATGAAGGAATATCTTCAAGACGAGAACCTGATCATAGGCGCTGGCATGAGCCTCAGCGACTTGATGATCATGTGCCAACGATGGTCTAATAAAAGCGATTTCCGTTACTTGTCAGAATTTTACAAGCATTTAGACCTAGTTGCACATGTTCCAGTTAGAAATGTAAGTAGAAAATCTATAGCAGGAAGAAGTACAAGAAGAAGTAAAAAAAAATAGTATTGTTTTAATTTTAACAGTCATTGTTTTAGATCGGCACTATAGGTGGAAATTTGGCAATGAAGAACATGCATAACGACTTTCCTTCTGATGTCTTCCTTCTATTGGAGACTTTAGGTTCTGTTGTGACTCTGAGTAAGTAGTAAATATAAGAAACGCTGAAGCACTTCACCTATTAATAACATTTGGTTTTCAGTAAACAGTAAACTAAACAAAACTGAATTGAAAATGATAGACTTTATGAAAACGGATCTTAAAGACATGCTGATACTTGATGTGAGAATACCCCCAAAGTCAGAGTCAAATCTGATAAGGACTTACAAGGTAATATAGATACATAAAGATGGTAGTGTAACTTTATGCGTAAAAATAACCAAAAGAAATGCCTTTGGACTAATGGTTTGTGTTATCATAATTATTTATACTAATTTCTTCCAGATAATGCCAAGAGCTCAAAACGCACATGCCATAGTTAACGCCGGCTTTCTATTCAAAGTTGATTCTACGAACAAAGTGTTATCTGCCAACATAGTATACGGAAACATAAGTCCTACATTCGTGACTGCTGATAACACCATCAAAGCCTTAGTTGGTGAAGACTTGTTTGATGATGGAACTTTGCAGAAAGCTCTAACGAGTTTAAAAGATGAGTTGGTGCCCAAAGAGGCTCCACCTGAACCGTCTGCTGATTGTAGAAAGATCTTAGCTTTGGGGTTATTTTATAAGGTAAAATATAGACATAAATAAAATATACCTAGGTACAGTAGAACAACGTATTAGTATTTTAGTAGAACGCCAAGTTCAAAAAAGACCTAGCCGAATCTTTTATGATAATAATTACCAATCATTTATTACCTACTAGGAAACACGGCAGGAACAATCAGCTGATTGAGGTTGTTTATAAATTGATTACGTGCCTAACCGATAAGAAATCAGCAGTAAACAAATCGTTTGTTTTATCAACATCTCGAGAAATAATGTGATATTAGGTATGCTAAAATTCAAATGGTTCCACTTATGTGTATAGTAATGGTTAAGTCAAAACATTTGTAAATTTGATAATACATAGGTAAGTCACGCATAGTTCAACGAACTTTTTTTTCAGGCGGTTCTTTCATTGTCTCCGAGCGTCAAACCCCGCTACAAATCTGGCGGGGCCATACTGCAGCGTGAAGTGTCAAAGGGCACGCAGACATTCGACACAGATAAGGCCTTGTGGCCATTGAACAAACCGGTGCCTAAGCTCGAGGCGTTGACCCAGGTCTGTGATTGATTTGTAACGTGTATGGTAACCTATTTTAAAATGTAGAACGAAACCAAGTTTATGTTATAGTACTTGAATTTTATACACATGATCATGCATGACTGTAATTGTGTACCAGTATTTTATCTACCAATCTCAATAACCTCCTTCAATCTCTACAAGGGGTTCTCAAGTGCCACTTCACTCGGGAAAAGTTTCTACGAGTAGGTACTAACTAAATATTATGTTTGTTTTTATCCACTCTATGTTAATAACTCAATCATCCTAATCTCTATTCTGTGTAATGGAGTTAGGTAATTATTTGTTTACAATGTGTTGATACTTTTTGTAAAGTGTCACGTTTTTTTATTTTAGTGTTCGGGAGAAGTCCACTACGCGTGTGATGTACCTACAGAGCCTAGTGCAGTGCATGTGGCCTTTGTATTATCTCAAATCTGTAAAGGAGAGGTTGAGAGCATTGACGCAACTGACGCTTTAGTAATTACTCTTTCTTTTTATACAATTACGTTACTATTAGCTATTACTTAACCAAATTCAAATTAGTTTTATTCAATAGGTACGTATATTATTATGCGAATGAAAATGTCACCCTGATATTAAACCAAGCAAGAAACTCGTCTCGGTCCAACCCAACCAATGGCTAACAATGATGCTGGTTTTTTTTTATTTTTTGCATTATCACGACTTTTGTATTTATTGTAGTGAGGCAGAAAGTTTCTATTTTTTTTTTGATCACGATTTTACTGTTGATTCAGTTCATAACTGACAATCGTATACCAATTGTACTAAATAACTTAAATTGTACTAGAGAAAAACTTTACAAGACATTGACGCAAGCACAGAAGTTTACAACGACTATTGACCATACGCGAGTTGAGAACCTAATAACTAACAAAAAAAAATTACAGAAACTTCCCGGAGTTGTAGCTTTCTACTCATCAAAAGATATTCCTGGAAAGAACTCTTTCACGGCCGCAGGAGTGGCATGGAATGGATACGACGAAGAGATCCTGGCTTCAACTGTGTTATACTACGGACAGCCAGTTGGAGTCGTAGCAGCAGTGACAAGGAAGCTAGCGCTGTCTGCTGCTGGACTAGTGAAGGTCAAATACAAGAAGAGTGCTGACAAACTGATCCTGAATGTAAGGGATGCTTTGGATGCTCCTGACAAAGATAGAAGAGTAAGTACTTTTAACGATATTAATTATAGAATAGAAACCTAGCTATTTGAATTATATTATCACATTGATATTATACAATGTCAAAGTTTGGTGTAAAGATAGATTATGACCTATATTGAAACAGGGATAGGATAGTTTTTATTCCGAAAAACCACCTTCATGGGAATAAAATGGGACGTCAAAGTTTGTGTGAAAAATAACAACACACGAACTAAGACGTGGGGAGTTCCAATGAGAGCATCATGATATTATTCCACATAGTGAGTATAAAAACCAAAAAGTATGTTTAAGGTCCACCAAGAAGTCTTAATGAAGCCCAAAGACAAAGGGAAAGACATTACACAAACTTTCCAAGGCCGTCTGACGATTCCTTCACAATATCATTACACTATGGAGACTCAGAGCTGTACTGTGTCTAACAACTCTAGAGGCGTCACTGTCAGAGCGGCGACGCAGTGGATGGATCTTGTCAATGTTGCAGTTGGAAACGCGCTAGGCATAGACCATAATCGGTTAGTATTTAATACCTACAGTATCATGCATGAAACAATTGGGACCAAATACAATACCCTGAGGTAGCCTGTAGGTAGATTACCCGTTTATCAAAAAAAACATGATAATAATTATGTAGCGATACGTTAATACGGGATCAACAACATTTTGGACTAAAAAATTTTAAACCACAGCGAAAATACTTTGACCGAATAGCTTTAATTTCTACTAGCCTCTCTCTAAAGCTTTTGTGGAATAAAATAATTTATGTTTTAGTGTCGAGGTGATAGTACCTAGATTGGGTGGAGGGTACGGAGGCAAAGGTTCACGATCTTCAATGATAGCTTGTGCGTGTGCCGTTGTTGCTTACAAGTTGAACAGAACAGCAACACTGGTGATGCCTATTGTTGACAATATGACTGCTGTGGGGAAGAGACAGGAGTGCGAGATAGACTATGAGGTGATAATTTTAGTGATATCTATAGCAAATACATTGCAATTTTATTCAGAGACATAATAAGATATATTTATATTAAAAGCTACGAGAACAAGAAGTAAATATAGCAATTTGAAACAAATTGCCCTTAAAATATTCATCACTGTAAATTAATTCCAGGTTGGTATAAACAACGATGGTCTTATTCAATATCTGAACATAACTTACTACAGCGATTCTGGGTGTTCCTTTAACGATAATGCGGGCGATCTCAGTGAGATGATGAGCACCCTTTATGAAACATCAAGATGGCGGATCGAGGGGTACAGTGTACTGACGGACAAAGCTAGCATGACCTGGTGTAGAGCACCTGGTAGGTAGTTAATACATTTACGATAGAGCGGAAACGTATAAGGCAGCTCATTACATCACGTTGATAGATAAGTCGAATATCATTTCATCTTTTGAGAAGGTTGGTGCTTGTTGAAAAGACGACGGTAACTAAACGGGATAAGACGAAGCTTGTGGATCAGCAGCACATTACATTAAAATTGTTGCTGGAACACTAGGCATTGACCCAAGGATTGTATTAAATAGATAAAGATAATCAAATGCCAAAACTTTAAACATATTATTCAAAAGCAGATAGATGTCAATATTTAAAGGTTACACTCTATTCATCACAGGAAATACTGAAACAACCGCATTCGTAGAGCTGGTGATGGAAAGAATAGCATTCGCAACAAAAAAGGACCCAGCAGAGATAAGGCTCATGCATTTAGCGACAAACAATTTTGCTATGAAGGATATTGTAGCTAGTTTTAAGAGAGATTGCGATTTCGAACAAAGGAAAATTGAGATACAAAAATTCAATGAAGAAAACGCATGGAAGAAGAAATCTTTAAGCATCTCGATCATGGCATATCCTATAAGTGAGTAAGACAACTAGTTTTGGTTATGTAGAATTTTCAATAAGCAATCGTACTTTGATCATTTTATTATTTTGACTAGCATTCTATGGGAACTTTCCTGTGACAATCTCTATCCACCATGTCGACGGAACCATCAGTATGGCACATGGCGGCATCGAGATGGGCCAAGGAATCAACACAAAAGTGGCTCAAGTCTGCGCTTACACACTCAAAATTCCTTTGGAAAAGGTACATCAATCTATGGTATTCAAATTGAACAAAATAAAACTAAAACCACCTATCCCGAATCCCGATATGAAGAATCACAATTCGCCTCTCAACATGGGCTTCATAGACGTTTTTCTTTACGGAAGAGAAGTCAACGTATCAATTATTGTCTGATAAATCACAAAAGCAGATCAGGTAAAATGTATTTTTGGGTTTATGTTCTAGGTCTCTGTAAGACCAAGCGATAATTTCACATCTGTCAATGCAATGGCTAGTAGTGGTAGTATCGCCAGCGACAGCGTGGCTTTCGCGACTATCAAGGCTTGCGAGGAACTGCTGAGAAGGTTGGAACCGGTCAAGAAAGATCTGGAGAAGCCAACATGGGAGGAGGTTGTCAAAGCAGCTTTTAATAAAGGTAACATTCCAAACCAACATTGCACGTTAAATTGAGAAACTCCTTGAATGGTTTCTGGCAATTTGAGGTAACCACGGGTTATGACGATAAGTTGATAAGGCTTTTGTTTTTCAGGTATAAACCTACAAGCTTCCTACATGACTTCCCCATTAGACAATTTAAAAGACTACACAGTATACGGCGTGTGCGCAATAGAGGTAGAACTTGATGTGTTGACTGGGACTCATCAGTTGCGGAGAGCCGACCTGGTTGAGGATACCGGCGTCAGTATCAGCCCTGATATTGATGTGGGACAGGTGAGACAACAATTTAAGCAAAAGCTTCAAATTTTGACGTCAAATTTTTTTGGGTTCTTTCTTATTTGGATAGATGCTGTTGGGATGGGCAGGTACGTTAAATTAGTTAACGAAATTTGACCGAATTTGAAAAGTAGTATAGCTTCAAGCTCACTTATCAGTATACCTATTATGTCTAATAAGATTTTGTACTTTTTTAATCTTGTTACGTCATGATTTTTAATAGTCTATTGATATATAACTGTGTATCTTCTTACAGATCGAAGGGGCTTTTATCATGGGCTTAGGTCTTTGGACTTCTGAGCATTTGATCTACGATAGCGATGGCAAGCTCCTCACTAATAGAACGTGGACGTACAAGCCGCCAGGAGTCAAGGATATACCCGAAGACTTCAGAGTCAGCTTTAGAAGAAACTCACCCAACCCCGTTGGGGTGTTGAGGTCTAAAGGTATAATGAATTTTTCTGCTCTTTATAGGCAGCAAGGGCGATTGCAATGATCACGATCACGGCTGTAATCCCCAGGCTCGGTAGATATCTCCTCAGATCTTTAGTTACTTAGATCTTTGAGGATATCTAAAGAGGGTAGTCAGAGGCAAGTCCAAACGTGACATTTGGTACATGCCCACATTTTGCACAGTAGTTAGTATTCCGTACGTGACAGGTTGCAAGCCCATCGCCGCTTATAAGAATACTAACCTATGACACATACCTTCGAATTTTTGGTTCAAGGGTATGCCGGTTTCCTCGCGATGTTTTCCTTCACCGTTTGAGAGCACTGGCATTGCGCACATAATTTTTTCGAATGGAAAAAACTCATTGGTGCTTGACCAGGTTTGAACCCACGACCTTCGGATCGTGAGGCAGAGGTGCTACAGGTGCTACTGCTGGTGATAGTCAGTCACAGAAAAATGATTTTAAGGAACTATAAGTAATTTGTTGTATGAGTCTGATACTCGTAACTTTAATAAATAAATAAATAAATAATGCTGGACAGTCCACACAGCATCATCTAGCCCCAAAGTAAGCTGCTCGAAGCTTGTGTTATGGGTACTAGATAACTGATATATTTAATACATTATATACATAGATAGATATTTTTTATCATACATAGAAAACACCCAGACCAACGGAACATATTTCTGCAGATCGTACACAAATTTGTTCCGCGGCGGGAATCGAACCCGCAACCTCTTGCGTCGCAGGCGGACTCTCGCCCGCTACGCCACTGAGGTCGTCAACTTTACACATCTATTGTCTTGCTTTGTTTGTGGGTAGCAAATAAACGAGTGTCTATGACTATGTCTATATCAATCCCATGTTTACTATATTCTATATACATTTCAGCTACCGGCGAGCCGGCATTAGTGCTGGCAGTTGCTGTGACATTTGCGCTTCACGACGCCATCCATCAGGCTAGAAAGGAGTTTGGGTACAACGACACTGAATGGGTACACGTTGGTAAGCGATAGTACTTTTCAACTAAAGCACTTTCCCAAAGACTTGAATAATGTAAACGGGCCATATGGCGATTCAATAAGAGTACATAGATCCATTATTTTATGGAATATTTTTTTTCCAGAGTCGCCTTACAACGTCGAGCACATACTCAAAGCAATATCGGCTAAGACGGAATATTTCAAGATAAATTGAACTTAATTTTGGGTTATAATAAGATTAGAATTTAAACAAGAATGATATGGTATAAGTATTGCTTAAATATTACGTTTTTATTCAAAGAAAATAAAATAACTTAAATTCACAATTCATTGTATACTTTAAACTATAATAATAAGCTACAGTTATTGCCATTTACAAATATTAAAAAGGTAAACATTAGTTGTAAAATTGTTTAAGCCACCGTTTGGTAAGTGCCAAGTTCTATAATAGTTTTTTAAATGGTAGTTATTGGAAACATTTTCAACTTATGTACACTAATATTACGAAAAAGTAAGGTTTGTTTGTTTGTTTGTATGTAGGAGGCAATCTCCGAAACTACTCAACCGAGTTCAAAAATTCTTTCACCAACATTTAGAATGAACTTTCAGGACGAACATAGGGATTAGACCAACTTCTAGTGCAACTATTTTCAAAATAATTTAATGTCAAATGCAAGTAAAAGTCTGTTTACTTCTTCGATTTATTCCAAGGATACTGCGTAAACTAGTTTGGTTGAACCCAGCCAAAACTGTGTATAACTTCTATTTTATATCAACAGATGGCATAATACATGTTTTGTACGTAGCTTGTAGTAATCTTCACTCCATGCCCGGAGGTAGGGGCTCGAGAGGGTTGAGCACAGGGTTGGGTAGGGTGACGGACGCGGGCGGCGTGCCGGGTAGCGGGTTCCCGTATTGCGACTCCGGCTGAAAAAATATTGCTTTGTGAGAAGCGAAGGGATGGAAACTCGTTGTGGTAATAGTTTTTATCGATACCACTTGGATACATATGGATATGCCCACGGCTTCGGCCGTGCGGATGTCGGTTATCGCGACTTAAAAACTTAACAAATTATATACTAAAACCATCCTCGAAAACCACTCTATCCATTGAAGAAAACAGCATGAAAATCGGTGCAGTGGTTTTTGAGTTTATCGCGAACAGATATCTATCTAATTATATAAAAGAAAGTCGTGTTAGTTACACTATTTATAACTCAAGAACGGCTGAACCGATTTGGCTGAAAATCGGTGGGTTGGTAGCTTAGAACGAAGAGACGGACATAGAATATACCGTTCGACCGCATCGATCCGAACTGCCGGGCAGTCGGCAGTATCTCTCTTTCTCTCTTACCGCGACCGCTGATGCTACGTAATTTGAGGGACACAGCCTTTTTTTGGTCAATAAATAGAAGATCACATGTTGTGCCGACCCCACATAACGTGGGAAAAGGGCAGGAAGATGATGATGATGATGAAATAGAACCCGCCAAACTAAAATTGACGACTTTATGAAGAAGTAAAGTATTTTGTGGTTTAAATATGTGTCTTATAGTAACTCAATAAATATTTTCTCTCAAAATATACTGTAATTTTTTTAACATAATATTATAATCCGAACGCTCCGCGAGTCCGAACGGGGTTATTTTTTGGTAATTCGGACTATCGAGGCTCTGCTGTAGTTGTATATACATAAGTATTGCTTCCATGTTCTTTTGCGCGTGAGTGAGACAGTGGTGGTACAAAAGAAGCGTACTTGCGGCGCGTGCGGCAACAGCAGCTGTAGCTGCGGCGGCAGCGCGGCGCGCTCGGGCGGCGGCAGCGCAGCCGCGTGCTCCTGCAGCGCGGCGCGCGCGCGCGGGGCCTGCGCGCACGCAGCCTGCGCCTCGCCCGGCAGCGCCGTCAGCAGGAACGTGGACGCCGGCAGCAAGCGTTCCCAGCACTTGATCCAGCCTTCCCACGCCACCTTGTTACGCCACACCTGAAAATATTGTGAATTTTACGATTTAGACAGAATTTTATGATACTAATATCCTACTACTATTATGATCGCGAAAGTTTTGTGGACATAGGCATTCGTGAAGTTAGCCACAGGTGCGAGTTTGCGCATGTACAGTCCCACCGCTCCATACCTCCAATTGCTCCCGAAAAACGATACTGCGCAGCTCTTGAATTCGTTGAGCCAACTATATGAATGTAAATTTTATAGCACATTTTAACCTCTTTCTCAATAAGCAACTGTAGTACGTTCAGCGCTAGGGCTCCCAGCGCAGGGTACAGAGTCAGGGCTTGGAGAACACTTCTCATCATCAGGACCGGGATCTCTGGCTCCTCCGTCAGCCTCTGCAGAACTGCTGACACCACCTGAAATAAGCATAAGTCATCATCATCATCATCTTCCTGCCCTTATTATCCCACGTTATGTGGGGTCGGCACAACATTGTGATTTTCTTCCATTTCCCTCTGTCATTCGTCATCTCAGTACTCACTCCTTTCTTACCCATGTCATCTTTCACAGTCCATCCATCTTTTCTTTGGCCTACCTCTACCCTTGTATCCATCCACGTTCATACCTAACACTGTAACCTCCGATTTATTTAATTAGCATTATATAACACGTCGTCAATCAAATCTTTCGAAATTACTCATTATAATAGACTGCTGTAGTCCGGGTCATGTTAAATTCTCCCGCCATTGAATTCAAATCTTCCTTTCATTAAGATAGAATAATTACCTAATCAACCCGGAAGGCTCAGGCCCGCTTTGACGGTCGGCCTGTCACTGTCATTATTGTTTCCTCTCTACTTTATAATCTATACAACCTAAAATTATTATAAAATTGCCAACATCTACCTGCCGTCGACATTCCGATTGATATGGCGTTTGGTTAGTAACCCCGCGATTATTGTTACCGAAGCGAATGGTAGAATATAAAGATTTGCGTCGCAGATCGATAGATTTTCTGGCGGTTTTTTTTCCCAGAGCGGGCATCACCGAGTAACAGCTGAGGACATTGCGATTTTGAACTTGAACTTGAAATTGATTCGGTTCGTTACAAGGGTTGATTTGCGAATTACAAAGGACATTTACGTTGTTTTACTCTGGAAATAACCCTATATTAAAACACTGCTGAGCTACGCGGCGTGTTCCCTTTCGTGTGTCCGACGGAAGCGAGTTCGTTCGAGGTTGTTCGAAATATCATATATTCCACCCCGATACGGGGTGTCTCCCAAGACCCAGTTCCACCAGTTAGAGCTAACCTCCGGTCCAGGCCCTCTCTCCAGCCGAGGTGTGAGCCCCTACGCGCCATAGAAGACTATCCGTTATAAGGCCCAGTTATTTTATTGATTTGCTAAGGAGAGCGTTCGGAGCAACAGGTCAGTCGTTCAATACTAGGGCGCCCGCGTGATTTTCGGCCGCTTTATACCAAGAGCGAGTCCACCAGACAACGGTGACACTCTGCGTGTCCGTTTGTTCCGGCCCGCATAACGGACGGATGCATTTTACAACTACCGATATATTCTAAGGTTAGGTGAGGGGTATAATTTAAATTCTCATAATAAACCGAGGCTAATCCAAGCACAACGCCGATCCTTTCCTACACATTCCTTTCGTTCTAGAGATAACATAATTACACTAGCATATGCATTAGCTTTTAAGTTAATTTTGTGCGTTACCAGTCTATAACTTCTGATTTAATTGTTACTTTTGTTGTTAATGTTGTGGTTTTGTGAATTAATGGTGAATGATTAAAATAGATAAAATATAGACAGAAAAGATAGGAAATAAAGTTATATTTGTTCATTTTTTTTACTTAGTTGTAAGAATTTCATTTTCCACCTTATCCCCTATCCCCTACTTTCCCCTAGGCAAGGAATACAGTTACAACACTCTCCTTGTCACATGACATTCATCTCTTCTTATAACATGCTCATACCACGCTAACATATTACTTCTAAATATAATAAGAAATAATGAAATAAGCATTAGTAAAGCTCTTTAATCTTCTTCCTTCCTTCGCAGACAAGATGGGTTGACGACATAGTAAAATCCATGGGCGAGGTTGGCGCAAGATAGAGGCGAATGGCAAGAGCGAAGAGAGACTTATGCCCAGCAGTGGGACAAATTATAGTAACAAACTAGTATTTATTGCAAACATTAAAAAAACAGACTGAGCGTAACTGAAAATAGATTTTTACAGCCGCCATTTTTTGCATTTTTTGACAGTTTGTAATAGCCTTATCATTATCACTCTTGTGATCTAGACGAATCTAACGACTTTTCATTTGTCAAAATCCATTCAGCCGTTTGGGCTACAGTGACAGCCAAAGAAACTCACATACATACGTATACCCCAAACACAATAATCCTCCTTCGCTTCGCAGTCAAGTAAAAAAGGTGTGTAACTTACATCTTGGGTGAAGATGTGTTTCTCCCCGAAGCAAATAGCCGTGGCTTTGATGATGAATTTTAAATCTGCTTTGCTTGGGTCTATCAAATGTAAAGCTGTCAACAGCTCAGACGGCGAAACTGGAAAACGAACATACATTATAATACACCTGTCAAATTACTGCATTAACAATTATTTTAGTTTATTTAAGTTTTTATGACAAGGAGAGTGTTAGGTATGAATGTGGACGGATACAGGGGTAGAGGTAGATGTATGAAGAATGTAATGAGAGTGAATGAAGCAAAAGAGGTGTGTCGGGATCATAGCAAGCGGAGATCCGTGATCTCTGCCTACCACGTTGGGAAACAGGCGTGATTTTATGTATGTATGTATGTAGATAGATTAAAGAAAAGATGGATGGACTGTGTGAAAGATGACATGGGAAGAAAGCAGTGAGTACTGACGACGAATTATAGAGGGAAATGGAAGGAGATCACATGTTGTACCGATCCCACATAGCGCGGGAAAAGGACAGGAAAATGATGATACTCGTAGATAAACTTAAATAAATAAAAACTCCCATCTAGTAGTTCATTAAAAACCATTAGTGCACAACCAAGTTTGAACCCAATACCGAAACAGAAAACAGGGGTACTACCAGTACATCATAATTGCTTTTTTATTTAATACTAGCTTCCGCTTACGGCTTCGCCCGCGTGGTACCTTGAAAAACAAAAACAAATCTATCCCGCGGGAACCGTAATTGTTTTCGGGATAAATAGTAGCCTATGTGCTGTTTCAGACTATAATCTATATCTGTGCCAAATTTCATCCAGATCCGTTCAGTCGTTTCAGCGTGAAAGAGTAACAAACATACATACATCCTTACATCCGTACATTCTCAAACTTTCGCGTTTATAATTAGTAGGATAATTAAAAAGCATGATGACGACTGTAATTCCCAGGCTCGATAGATATCTTCTCAGATCTCTAATTACTTAGATCTTTGAGGATATCTAAAGAGGGCAGTCAGAGGTACGTCCAAACATGATATTTGGTCAACTATTTATATACCACGCATGATACTTGGCACATGAAAACATTTTGTACAGTAGTTAGTATTCCGTGCAAAATGGAGTAAAAATTAAAAAAAAACCATCTTACTCAATTTTCCTGAGGCAAGCAAGTGACAAAAATACAATATCAATCACACAGTGAAATAAAACCATTATAATTATAATAATACTTACAAATTACGCACACTGAAATACGACAGAACAAATTAATCTAAGTCAATATAATTATGAAATCGTCTGAAATTGACTGACTGACTGACTGACTGACAAACAACAACACCATAGAGCATAGAGCTTAGAAATCTAAAGTTTGAGGTTTATGGTAAGGTTTCTGAAAATAAATATATAATTCATGTTAACGTTTTTTTTCAGAACAAATAAATCAATAACTAACATAGATAACTTGACACAAGTCTTCAAACTCTAGGTTCTATGATACACCAGTTTCCTCATGTCTTCCTTTGCCGTGACGGTGAAACGGTGAAGGAAAACACCAGGTTAGAATGTGTGCTTACCTGGAGACTGTTCACCAGGGTTCTGTAGTCCAAGCAACTTGTTGAAAACCTCCTTCACGACTGCAGGGTTCAGCTTAATGAATTTAGGCAGGGCCGCTAATATCTGGCAACACAATGACACAGTTATTTACTCAAATATTAATATGGAATGTTATTTTTACTGGAAATCTAAATATAATATTATCACTACATTATTAGTTACCAATAATTAGTTTATTATTCTATGTTAGACTGTAAGGTATATATTTTATATGGGCCGTAGTTTTTAAGTATTTTCCATCTTGTACACTTAGACTAATGTTGCCTGAAATAAAGTTATTATTATTAGTTATTATTATTATAAAACAAAGTCCCCCGCCGCGTCTCTGCACCGATTTTCATGTTTTTTTCACTAATGGATAGAGTGGTTCTCGAGGAAGGTTTTAGTTTATTAGGTATTTGTCAAGTTTTTGTAGAAATTGGCTAAAATAGCATGATGCCCGCGGTGATTAGTTTTGGTCGCGATAACCGACATCCAAGCGGGCGAAGCCGCAGCATCAGCTTGTTAATTATATAAAACTCTTGCATTGCCAACTGACTGACTGACAGATCAACGCACAGTCTAATCTAAACCATAGATTCTAGAAAGCAGATATTTCAAGGGTAAGTTTCTATTTAGGTTTAGGTTTAGTTTTTCTTTAAATTTTAGAGGTTCAATTTTAAGAATTCCTTTGAGCCAAATCAAAAATCAACTTCCCACTCTATCTTTTAGAGTCTAAAAGTTAGAGTGGGAAGTTGATTTTTATTTTACAAAAAATAAGGTATTGTTGATGTGGATCACAAGAGTGACCTAAGCTACTCGTATATGAATAAATGTTTAAAAAAAAACAATATGCCGGCTAAGAAGCTAATTTCCTTTACTTTATACTAGCTTCTGCCCACAATTTCGCGCACGTGGTACCTTATAAAACCAAAACAAATCTATCCCACAGGAACCGTACATTTTTCCGGGATAAAAAGTAGCCTATGTGCTATTCCAGACTATAATCTATATCTGTACCAAATTTCATTCAGATCCGTTCAGCCGTTTTAGCGTGAAAGAGTAACAAACATACATCCATCCATCCATCCATACATTCTTACAAACTTTCACGTTTATAATATTAGTAGGATAGTACCTCTTTCTTGGTGAGTCCAGTGAGCACAGGTATCAAGAATCGGACGTCCGACACTCTGGTGGCGTACAGGTCTCGAATCTTCGACACTAGTTCAGGCGTAGGTGGCGCTGTAATCGAATTTAGATTCTGCAGTCCTAGATATTGGAAAGTTGGCTCAACGAATCTAGGCATTCGTGAAGTTAGCCGCAAGAGCTGCGCAGTATCGTTTTTCGGGAGCAATTGGAGGTATGAGGGGGGGAAGGAACTTTACATGCGCAAACTCGCACCTGTGGCTAACTTCACGAATGCCTAGATCCGTTGCATGAACTATACCTACTTTACCTACCTGAATTTTTACCTGAGTTTACCTACATCAAAAAAACGAGTGTGCTTTAGACCGCACGACTGAAGTAAAACTTCTTTAGCTCCTATGTCAAACGTGCGTAAAGAAGTTTTACTTCAAAAATCCCTCCAAGCCCAGCTGTTAGGAACTAATTAGCTAATATATATTGAGATTGTCGACTTCAGTGGCGCATCGGGCCAGAGTCCGCCTGCAACGCAAGAGGTTGCGGGTTCGATTCCCGTCGCGGAACAAATTTATGTACGATCTGCAAATATTAGTTGCGTTGGTCTGAGTGTTTTGTATGTATAATAAAAAATATCTATCTATGTATATTATAATGCATTAAATATATCAGTTATCTAGTACCCATAACACAAGCTTTGAGTAGCTTACTTTAGGGCTAGATGATGCTGTGTGGATTGTCCAGCATTATTTATTTATTTATTAGATTACCGAAGAGATAACAAACAAACTTACATTTCTCAGTGAATATATGTACAAATCGCGTGAGCAGCGTTTCAGCGCCCCGCGGGCATTCGTCCAGTAGCGCCGCGAAGGCGGGGCGCAGGCCTGTCTCGTCGGGGACTCCCTTGGCGATGGCCGCGCGCACCGGAGTCTCCACGCACCGGAGCACCACTCGCTTCGCTTCCGGGTCGCAGCAGCCGTACACTCTAGCCACTTCTATTATCAAGTCTGTAATAAATAAACATTAAGGTCTTATAAATAAATATGGTTAGACTGTAAAAGATGATAAACATATCTTATTATTAAAATTTGGATGAACTGTGTAAAATGATTTGAGTATGAAAGGTGTAAGTAGCTGATAGAAAGAAATGAGAAGACGGAAAAATGTGCCGTCCCCACAAAACGTGGGTAAAGGATTTAAAATTGAGTGTCTTATTATAAAATACTAGTAGTCCGCCCCGGCTTCGCACGGGTATTTATATATAAGTACCTATAAATGGTCACGACTTTAATTCCCATTCTCGGTAGATATCTCCCAGATCTCTAGTTACTTTGTTCTTTGAGGTTATCGAGGATATAAAGAGGGTAGTCAGAGGCACGTCCAAACATGATATATGACACATGCCCACATTTTGCACAGTAGTTAGTACTCGTACATGACAGGATGCAAGCCCATCGCCGCTTAACTAACCTATAAAACACACCTTCGAACTTTTGGTTCTAGGGTATGCTGGTTTCTTCACGCTGTTTTCCTTCACCGTTTAAGATCACAGGCATTGCGCACATAAATTGTTCGAATAGAAAAACACATTGGTGCATGACCAGGTTTGAACCCATGACCTTCAGATCGTGAGGCAGGGGTGCTACCACTACACCACCACTGCTCTCAAATTTAACAAAAATTTCAAATTTCAATATTATAATACACACACGTCTAACCATACCCTGCGTCAGGTTACTAAAAAAAGAAAATTGTATAGAAAGTTTTAGTGTTATTATTTTAATGAACTTTTTTTTAATATAATGTTTTTTTTTGTTAATATTTTTTATTTATTTTTTCACATTGACTCCATCCTGTACACATCCTGTACACCCAGTGACGCCGTGACACCTACAGTGCATAAGCTAGCGCGGCTCTCACGCAACTTTTTTCTATTGCTTACATTTTTAATTTAATGGTATCTTTTGAATGGAATGTCCGAATTGAGTAATTCAAAAAACTATATAAAGGTATTGAAGCAGTCTAGAATATGATGTGATTTATTTTGATAAGGATTAATACTAAGATACAAATAAAGAGCGTTTTTCTAAGAGTAGCCTTTCAATTAAAATTTTAAAATAAAAGAACTCTTATTGTGGCATAACTATAATAGTTGGACATATGCTATCGCGACACTTTTTGTAAATAATGATGTGTTCTACAAAGTCGTAGTACATTATTTTATTCTATCGTCAATAGTTTTCGCAGCGCACGCGATATAAAGAATATTTTAGGTAATTTTTTTACACCTTGGCTTACATTATTGAAGTTTTAGTAAGGATCCCTAATTTTTTTGAAAATATAATATAGCCTATGTCACCCGCTGATAGTGTAGCTTTCCAACAGTGCAAAAATTTTTCAAATCGGTTCAGTAGTTTCGGAGCCTATTCATTTCAAACAAACAAACAATCAAAGTTTTCCTCTTTATAATATTAGTTTAGATGGTTGATCTTAGGACTGGCCTAGAATTCTCTAAAATTCCTGTCTTTGCGGAAATCTATTAACGTGGAAAATTTTCTTATCTAGTCTGATCTTTAGTACTTACTAGATTATCATTTGTTTTTAAATTATTGTTCAAATCATAATCGACGACCAAGCATAACGGTATAATTTCGTTGAATTCTTTAAATTTTAAATCGTCTCAGTAGACACGATAGATGGCGCTAAAGCCAACTTTAATTCAATGATTCAATGAACTAACCTTCATTCTCCTGAAGTAGTGCCATGATCAGATTCAAGCACAGCTTATACAAGTTGTCAGTCCACGGCATCCTGTACCCCGTCCTCGCCGGCAGCACCTCAGACGGCGGTTGGCTCAAGGCTATGAAGCCCAGGTATAACCTCGCCTGCTTTTCAATCACCTTGCGGGCCGCGTCCGTCGACCGTTTGTAGATCTTCACAATCGATTTTATAGCGTTCTCGCGTATTTCATCTTGATGATTTACTGTGAATTGAATTATCATGATCACGACTTATCCTAGATCGGTAGATATCTCCTTAGATCTCTAGCTACTTAGATATTTTGAGGATATATAAAAAGGTTAGTCAGAGGCACGTCCAAACATGAGATTTGGCACATGCCCACATGTTGCACAATGGCTAACCATTATGCAACATGTGTGTCACTAATGACAGAAACCGTACGTGACAGGTTGCAAGAATACCTATGACAAACACCTTCGAAATTTGGTTCTAGGGTATGTCGAAAACTATTTATTAACTAAGTACCTAGATGACCGTGCTTTGCTCGGTTTCTGTTTCTCGGTTTTCTAAAAGTGAAACCTAGCTACATCAATTTATCGCCCCTGAAACCCCCTGCATACTAAATTTCATGAAAATCGTTGGGAGCCGTTTCCGAGATCCAGATTATATGTACATATATACAAGAATTGCTAATTTAAAGCTATAAGATTATTAAAGGTATTAGATAAATTATATAGATAGATATAAAATCAAAGAATACTCACAGACATGACAAACTAAAGCCGGCACATACTTGTGAGAGCGTGGCGGGCGCATGATACAAATCTCTTCTAATATCTCCATAGCTACAGTCGCCATTTTCTCTTCCGTAACAAGATGCTTCAGGTAATCTATAGCTTCATCCGTCACCACAGGACACTCAGAGTAGATCTTCCTTAGAAGGACATCTTTAGACGCCTCTGTGACGGGATCTCCTCTTTCGCATATCTGTGTGATCAACGCACATAACAAATGGCTGTAGTTCTGATCGTGCTTTTCGTTGATCTTTGGTTGTAACGTTACCGGATGGCGATTGAATCCTTGCATAAATGCATATTCCTCGTATAACCAATGCAGCGCTAACTCCATCCTATTCGCAGGATCATCTAGGATGTAATTCAGAACTAGATCGCGAATTTCTGGCGTGTAACTTGATGCGAAGATTGTAATGAATTTGGATCGGATTTGTTCAGCTCCACCGATCAAACTCTCTTTCTCAGCCCGCAGAATCCTATCCACACATTGCAGTATCATCTTTTCTTTTATTTCTTTAGGTATCGGTCGCGTAATCTCCTGTAGTTTTAAAAGCTTGACCTTTTGTTTCAACTTTGGCACGGTCGGCGTCTGTGGGGGTATTAACTTCTCTTTTTCTTTATTTCTCCGTTCCTCTTCTTTTAAATGATCTGCTCTGGTTTCTTCCATGAGTTTCGATACTGCACTTTCGATCTGTCGCTCAGCCTTTGATGTTTCCTGTAGTTTCGCTACTGCGTTTTTGAGCGTGACCTTTTCGTCATCTTCGTCTTTTATCATGGGGATTTTAGCTGCGATTTCAGATAGTGATAGTTGGGGAAGGAAAGGTGGATCAGCTTGTGGCGGCAAAGGTGTGACGGCTGGAGGTTGGACAGGCATCGGCGCTGGAGCGACAGTCTCTAGCTCATTTTTGATTAGATTCATGATCATTTTAGCAAGATTCCTCTTCTGTACTTTGCTGCCCGAATTAGGAATCGGTTTGTACAAAGTCGTAAAAGTAGGCGGCATCTCTTTTGGAAGCCCAGTCATTAATGTAGACATAACCAGGTTAACGACTAGTTCAACATTGTTAATACCATCGAAGAATGTGTCTTCGGAAACTGGTTTTTCATCTGGTTTCGGAGCCGGCTTGGGAACATAAGTTTGGCTGCTATCATCATCAAATATGGCCTCACTACGACTGTCACGACTGACGTCACTACGGATGACGTCACGACTCTCAGGCTCACTCCGGCTGTTACTATCACTGCCTTGACTATTGCTCTGCGGAGAATCTATTCTGAATCTCTTCATTGGGACATCGCTTACTTTGAGCTCTCCCAATCTCTTGTTTCTCTTTTCTTTAGGCAAGACCTTATTAATTTCCGAAGTTGTCATACCGATGTCTATCAATAACTGTGTCAGTTGGGGCATATGATCGTTTGACGATGGATGCTTGATCAAATTGATCAGTAACATCTTCAGATGCTTCCTGACCGAGTTGACTTGTGATTGGGTCAGTGTAGGGGGTAGTGTTGTGTGTAGATCTGCTAATGCTTGTATGACTCGAGTCATGTATTTTGGCCTGAATTTTGCTAATAAGCAGAGTGTTGTCATACAAGCCATCAAGTTCACGCTAGATATGTGTTGCGAGTTGTGAAAGTTAACTATTAAATTGAAGATGTGCCTGGAAAAGTGAAAATCATAGATTTTTATGGTTTCATGAAAGACAATAAGACTGTTGAGACTGACTGATTGACATATCTATTCATCATAATCCATACTATAATATAACATACTTAATAGACAGAATAGTCATCTTAAGTCATCATCATCAATATCAGTCTTCTTTTTATCGTGTCACTAGTTCTGTCAAACCAGTGTGGTAAAGGTGTGCCTCATATGCCTCTTTTAAGCACTCCTCACTTTTTGCACTCAGCTACTTAAGTATGGTTATATGAGTCAACAGGTAACTTTGGTGATAGAGACCATAGACCAGTCAAAGGCAATAGACAATTTTTGAATGCCAAGACAAAAAACTTACTCAGATTCTTCTTCAAGCAAATCTCTCTTAATAAAAGGCAGGTTGGTAGGCAGGCTGTCCAGACTGA
The DNA here is from genome assembly GCA_963675405.1 of Cosmorhoe ocellata. Lineage (NCBI taxonomy): Eukaryota > Metazoa > Arthropoda > Insecta > Lepidoptera > Geometridae > Cosmorhoe > Cosmorhoe ocellata. Next base: position 8,982,861 of record OY776258.1, on the reverse strand, counting down.
AATCTCCGTCGGTCGTCTCCCCAGGGCTTTGAAGAAGCACCACTTCTTCAAGGAACTTAACAGAGTGCGTCCGGATGCCTTCATTGTCATTATCTATCATGTTTAAGACTATGAGCTGTAAATAAAACATAAAATTATTATAATATCTATTTAAATTTTTAATAGCTAGCTTCCGCCTATGGCTTCGTCCGCGGGTTACCTTGAAAAACAAAAACATATCTATCCCGCAGGAACCATACATTTTTCGGGGATTAAAAGTAGCCTATGTACAAGACTATAATCTGTGCCAAATTTCATCCAGATCTGTTCAACCATTTCGGCACAGAAACAAACATACACCCATACATTCTTACAAAGTTTCACCTTTATAATATTAGTAGCTATCACATTTATAGATTCATGAACTATCTGGTCCCTGTAGAAAAAGCTATGTTTGTTTAGGACTTCATTCAGATGTTAGTAGAGGTAGATCAGTCTAAAAATGCACGCCCCTCCAATGTATTTACCTCTACATGCGGTACAAGTACAAGTGGAGGGGCGTGCATTTTTAGACTGAATCATCTCTACCTAGGTATGTTATTATTTTTCTTTTTTATTGTTGCTAGTTCTTCAAATTGCTGGAGTGAAAAGATTAAGATATCTAAGCCTTTTTAAGAACTATTTAACATAAGACTGTGTAATGATAGTATTATTTTTTTGTAGCACCAACCTTAATTTGACTAAGGTGCTCCCACACCTCTTGTATGCCGGCCTCGGCCTTGCCCTTACAGATCCACTGCAAGGTATTTCTATAGACGATGCTGGCAGCTTGGATAGCTCGCTTCTGCACTGCGATAACAGAGTCCAGAACGAGTAGTTGCAGCTGGCTGATAACTTCTGGTAAGTTATCGGGGTGAAGTTTGCTGCAATTGTTTTTGTAAAACTGCTAAGTTATTTTTTTTCCTCCTCTTTCATCTGCGATCGACTATTTAGTCATAATCAGATATGGTCTGGGATTTGTGATTATGACTAAAATTGTAAAAGTGCTAAATAAAAAAATTTTTGTTCTACTTTTCAAATAACATACCTACTATAATAACAGAGGATGCTCAAACTGATTTTTTTATTGTCAACGTTTATATAGAAATATTGTTCTGGCTGATACAAGGTCAAGACTGGAGGTATAAAAATTAATGATAATAGACACCTATGTTAGAGCCATTAGGTAAGTAGGTACCTAACTACGTTTTTGAGAGCTCTGTAGATTTATTTGTGTACTAGAAACTTTCCCAAGAACGAAATACTACAATAACTAGGTATTTCTCGAGGCATTGAATACTTCTCTCACCTTATCTCTTCAATAAAAACAATAATTTGCTTCTTTACTTCATTGGACTTGTCACCCCCAAAACTTAAAATATTTTGGATGTAAAGTGGAATAAACTGCGCTCCTTGATGCAGCAGAACTTCTATAATTTTCCTCAACAAGTTCACCTTCTTGACGCCATCGGCCATGCCGGCATCGTTTATCCATTGTACAAGCTGAAATTAAAATAAAAGACGTTTTGATGGGTAAAAACTTTAATTCAATGTTACAATGCTACACTATTTTCAATAGTATTCAATGAAGATCTGCTGATACGGAGCCGCGCGTCCAAATCTGAAAACGAACCTGGTTTTGGGTGGCAATATTTGTGTTGGGTGCGTATTTATTCGACATCTTTACTGAATAATGACTATCTGATAAATTAGAAAGCAAATTATTATTCAAATTACATTATTTTGCTACTGAAAGTAAGTACAAGTAAATTAACAGATGAGTGAGATGGTTTTGCGGTTCTTCTTCTTCTTCTTCTTCAATTATGGCATCTGTCTCTTCGAACGAAACATTCACGTTTACGACGTTGACAAATACAAAATGTTGACAACTTGACTGGTTGTGGGCCAGTGTTGCTACTTTTGAATTTGTCAAACCTTATTTTATCGATTCTTAATTTTCACATCTAATCGATGTGAGATACGTGAAAGGAAGGCGTAGTGATTATATTCTCTTTGGGAAGGGGAAAAATGGCGGTTAGGTTAGGTTAGATTAAGTAACATTATAGAAAACGGAAGAAATTTATTTACGTAAGACTAGGCTAGGCAGTAAGGTCTAAAGACATAATAATGTCTTTAGACCTAATAATGTCTTTAGACATAATAATGTCTTTAGACCTTACTGCCTAGTCTATTTAGCCTGCTCAAATGAGCAATTATTTTAATATTTAGTAGTAATAATAATTATTTAATCGATGTTCAATCGGATCGAGAGAACGAAAAGTTTTTTTGTACCTAGCAATTCTTGTTTAATTATTCTGAATCTCGGTAACGGCTCCAACGATTTTCATGAAATTTAGTATGCAGGGAGTTTCAGGGGCGATAAATCGATCTAGATAATCTCATTTTGTAAAAAACGTCGTTTACAAAAAAAACATGCTAGTGGAAACATGGATAAGTAGGTACAGTCTTCGATTAAATTTATTCACCATAATGTTTCTTTTAGATGTAGGTAGGTACATTATTTAAAAAAAAAATTCTACGCTTGACCTGATAAAAACATTTTCGATGACACATGTTCTATGATGCTACACGTCCATGTTCGGTGCTTGTTGAGGAATATACAAATTCTGCATTTCAAAGGTACGCGGCTTCAGCTGGTCTTCCATCTCGAGACGTGTACTTCTTACTACGATGATGCAAATTAAAATGGTGACTGAAACAAAAAACACTTATTGAGAATATAGTTTTTGTGATCAGCGCCACCTATAGAGTAGAAAATAGTTTTAAAAATTTTACACAACGCCATCTATTGTCATTCAGCAATAAATTTTGTCACATAGCTATCTGCCGTATATCTACGAGTATAGATGTTACTGTTTTAAACAGTAGCTTTTAAAATATTTAGCGGGATTCATGATTCAGCACAGCATTCTCCTTGTTAACAATAGTTTTTTAATGCCTAAATACCCGTCTAATTATTATTACTCTACCTACTGGACACTTTATGTACCGAACGTGGACATACTCACAAGCCCACTTCAGCATCGGGATGGTAGCAAGGAAACCCATGAAGACGCAAGTTACTACAACAAGGGCCACTGCCAATGCGAACAGGAAGTAAGCTGTTTTGCAGTAGAAATTCAGATATCTTGGCTCGTTCTGTAACAGAAAAGTATACCAGGCTAACATAGCAGCTGCGAAAAACTTTTTGGCGACATTTTTGTTAAGCATGCTGTCTCATATTCGAACAGGGAAGAGCGAGACAAAATAGTCGACTAAATTTTGTCGTGGCGCTATGTTAGCCCGGCTGGATGTAGGTAAGTACATACCTACCTACCTATCTAATTAAACTATGTAACCCTATGTAAGCACTTAAATAGTGGAGAAATACGTAGGCACTACCTACCTAGGTATGTAGGTAGGTGCTTTATGTACCTAAACCAATACTCGTATAAGGTAAATTTACTTACATTTAAATAAATTAAATAAATTAATTTACTTAAATTTAATTAGGTACTTACCTAGACCTATCTAACTATTTATTGATTTATATAGGTAGGTACCTATCTGAAAACATCCAAATTCTTAGCTTGTCATTTTAAAAACCAGTACCTACCTAGGCACCTGCCTACCTAAGTAATAAGTACCTACCTATCTATATACCACCAATCAAGCAGCGCATTGGCTGTTCTGCCTCTTGGCAAGTAGATACTTACTCTATGTACTCCGATGACAAGTACCACATGGATGACCAAGTTATAAACGAAGACTAGCATGTAATACGCAAAGGAGAGGTATAGGCTTAGCGCCATTTTGGACACCTCTTCAGGCGGGTGGTCTGGGTTCGGCTCATCTTTGTTTGAATCTACGAAGGTGGCCACTTTGTACGAGTAGAAGGAAACTGCTGATAAGACCAGACATGACGCTATCTGAAAAATGGGAACAGAAAAATTAGGTCCGTGAGAAAAATAGGTAGGTACACCTTCAGATACCTACAGAATATAGTTTCATTATTCTGTAAATACTCGCCAGGATTAAAGATTTAATGAAGAATGTAATGAGAGTGAATGAAGCAAAAGAAGTGTGTCAGGATCGTAGCAAGTGCAGATCCGTGGTCTCTGCCTACCCCGTTGGGAAACAGGCGTGATTTTATGTACATATGTATGTATGTATTAACGATTTAAGCTGTAGTAGTACCTGCGAAGTACCTGTACTGTAGGTACCTACATATCTATTAGTAATTTCTATGTTTTTTTTTCTAAATAACAGAAACTAAAAATACTACTTACCTACCTAAATACTAATATTTTGTTGAATTAACCATGACAACTAAGGTAGTAGAAATTATGGAGGTAAACAGATCTTTCCCAAGGGCGGATCCAGCTTTGGTGCCAGGGGGGGGTCACATAGTCTTGGTCAAGTCACAAAAAGTTATAATCCGTATTAGTCTAAGAGCCGCTGAAGGACGACCTTCGCTGATCTGATAACCAGATGAGACGTATTTTTTAGCATATATAATTTATTAGATGGTTCCCCGCGACTTCGTCCGCGTTTCATTAATTTTTAAATGTTTTTTTTTTAATACAAATACAACAAATCAAAAACCATGAAAATCGGTCCAGCCGTTCAGGAGTTAAATGTTAGAACCGAGTTTTAAACAAATCATAATAACTCGTCAAAAAAACTATAACCCTTTTTGGAGGGTTATTTTGAAAAATCCAGAAATTTGTGTCCATTTATTTTGCCAAATTAGTATTATAACCGAGTTTCAAACAAATCGCACCACTCGTCGAAAAAACTTTAACACACCATTTCAACCTTTTTGGAGGATTATTTTGAAAAATCCAGATATACATTTTCAATAATTTTGCATTTGAAGTATTCAAACCAAGATTCAGACCAATCGTACCACCCCTTAAAAAGTTCCCATATAAACATTGAGCCCCCATTTTACCCCTTTTTAAAGGTCTTTTTGAAAAATCTTGAAACATGTTTACCTACATTTATTTTGTATTTACATTACACAAACAAAGTTTTATGAAAATCGTACAACGCGTTAAAAAGTTTCATACAAACGTTTTTAGACCTTTTCACCCCCTTAAAAGTGAAATATCCAAAAATTCCGTCTTTTTGAGCGCCTACATACCAAGACAAACATACCCTCCAAATTTCAAGTCTGTACGACCAGCGGTTTAGGCTGTGCGTTGTATCTATTCAAATAAGTCAGGACTTATCCCTAATATGTAGATAAAGAAATATGCCTATCAGGGCCGAGCCGCCCCTATGTGCGAAGTGTGCGGCGCACACAGGCGCCAAGACAATAGAGGCGCCGCCCGCCATCGAAATTATTTTTGATACACTTACACAACAACATATTATTCTTTGTAGTGGAGTATCGATAAGTAAAACCTAAAAAATGTACACCACTTTTATAGACCAAATTTTAAATTTTTGCCGTATCAGGCGACACATAGGTACCTACTTAAGTTGAAACATGAAGATTCGTGAAAAAAAGAGGCGCTTCATAGGTTTTGCACACAGGCGCTGTGGGGGGTCGGCGCGGCCCTGATGCCTATGATAGCTTGCCTGTTAAAAAGTGTTCTTTTTAACAGCCAAGCTATTAATTTTTAATATATTTTTTTTTGCAGGCAAGCCTATATAGTTAGTTTTGTAATTAAAATATCTAACCTATGATATCAATTTCGATTGGTTACCAGATCGGTGTAGTTACCTATAAAGACTTACCTGTTCCTTCGGCTTGCCTTCCGAGACATTCTGTGTGTTAAAAAATCAGTTGAGATAGTTTTAATTCGCATTATTAAAACAGTGAAGGTGATGAAAGAAAATTTATCAAAATTAATTAAATTAAAAATAGCTATGAACATTTTTTAATAGGCAAGCTATCATAGGCATATTCGTTTTTAAATTATATTTGATATAAAATATGTCTCATCTGGTTATCAGATCGGTGAAGGTCGTTCATCCACGTGTCTCCTCTACTAGGTATATCTATACTAATATATTAAAGAGGAAAGTTTTGTATTTTTGTTTGTAACGAATAAACTCAAAAACTAATGGTCCGATTTCAAAAATTCTTTCACCATTAGAATGTTCCTTTATTCCTGAGTAACATAGCCTATATTTTATGTAGTTACCTTGCGAGCAAAGCCGCGATCGGAAGCTAGTTATATATAATTTTAATTAGTGGTCCACCTAGGTTCTGGATCCAGCCCAGGGGGGGGGTCATGACCCCCATGACCCCCCCCTGGATCCACCGTTGATCTTTCCCTAGGGAATTGTTTATTTTTCTACAATGTCAAGGTAGGAAAAGTTGATTGATGCTACTGTAGAAATGAAATACTTACCTACCTACCTTGATAGGTATGGTGAAATAAATTCCTGTTAAAAAACATTCATTAAAATCAAAGAAAATTACTCACGATCGAAAAATACCCTATCAGCAATGATGCTATTCTCAACGGCACACAAAAACAACACTTTGCAACTCTAGGAAGTTGGAATCCCATGATTTTATCACATCTATTCTATCCCACAACTTTTGTTTATAATAATACCTACAAAAGACGTAAGAACATCGTTTGCCACATAAATTTAAGTGGTCTCTGACAAAAATACGCTGACTGAATGAATGCAGCGATAGGAATGTCACGTTATCATCTGATAGCGACAAAGATAGTGAATGACCAATGAACTTTTTACATAGAAAGATACCTACGTTAGTTGGTAGATTAGAATTTGGAGCTTAGTTATCTATACGAGTATCAGTGTGTCATTTGTTCCGTTGCAATATTTGGTTACTTTACTTCTGCTACCAACTGGCCCTAGATTTTGGTCAATTAGGTCATCAGATTAGGTTGAGGCAAATTTAACTTAAGAAAGAGGGAAAAGAGTTTGATTCCCTTTGCAGTATCTGTAAATTGGCAATGTAATTTTTCTAGAGACGCCTTTCCGGCTGTTAGTATTATAAGTACCTACTTACTTATTTTAAAGAAGAAAGAACAATGAAGGGAAGAATCCGGAAGAACAATCGACGGCCCAACCGAATAAAGCGGTAATAGCTCAATACACCAAATTTTTTTTATTGCATATCCGGATTCTATGGAAGCCAATCTATCACCTAAATTTTTTTCAAAAAATTAAACTAAAAATCCCTTGATTTATAGCAGTAGACGTCATTTAATAGGTTTAATAGGTTATGAAAACAGACGCGTTATAAAATCTTACGCCATTATTCTACTGCAAACGATTAATAGTTTAGTTGTAATGTAATAAAAATATTTTATTTTCACATAGTTATGACCTATATCACATAGAATACCTGGTTTACAAAGTAACATTTTTTATACAAAGAATGCTATTCCTCAAATCCCTGATTACAATGTCATCAAAATAGTTAGTAAGAGCCAATGCTAATGAGTAGGTATAATCTTTAATACCAGTTTAAATTATTCATTCTTTTTTCCTACAAATAATTATGTGTGAAAAGTGTATGATTTTTTATAAAACAGATATTCAGAAGAAAGCTCAACTTCAAGAAGCTTTTGAAAAACAGAAAGGAAAAAGAGACTGTGGGTAAAGAAGATGAAAGATTTGTAAAAAAACAACGTTTGATAAATCCACTCACACAGTTGCATGCTTAGATTCGGAAAAAGTTCTACACATCTCATAATAGGTTAAATCCCACTTAATCTTAGTTATTAGATCTTCCAAAAATACCATCTATACCTACATAAGTTTAGTTTTATAAGTTAACTTTAATTTTAATCTGACTTATTTACATACTTACTAAAGCATAAGACTGATAGTCTAATAGGTACCTGTATAGATTGAGCTTTAAGTCTTTAAGTATTTAAGACTAAAAGTTCAATCATAGGTAAAATAATATAATGTTTGGTTTTATTGTTACCTAGTAGGTAGATTTATTTTTTCACAAATTTGTTGATTATTTTAAAACTTTTCTGATAGAAGTCAGACTGCTCCCGAAAATCAAAGCCCCAGATTTTAGTGGTTCCAGAATATAGCCGTTTTAAGGCTTGTAGGTTCATTTAGGTGTTTCAGGAGTAGTTTTATCATAAAAATTATAATTTAGATAATTGTTGAATTTTAAAAGGTTCTTTTTTTGCAAAAATCGTGATTACCTAGGCTAATAGCAAAATTAAAGTTTAACATTTTTTTTTCATGTTATTTGATTGAATATTTCTTTGTTTTAGTTAAAACCATGATAAGTGATGATTATTTAATATAAAAATAATGAATAAAAATCATAAACTATCTGTTTTACTGATATATTTAAAAAAACTTAAAAGTTACATGAGATCTTGTCCTTTAATAATGTCTGCAGACTAGTGGGTAATACACATTTAATCAAATATGTAGTTATAATGTAAATTGCAGCTGAATAATGGAGTAACAGGTAAGTACGCGACGCCTATGCTAGCATAGCTCTTCAACGGCGGTGTAGGCTTATTGCTAACCAATCCGTTTGATGATTTGAGGCGAATAAAGACGTAAAGTGCTATTAAAAAAAATACCAAACGAAATAACAGACGAATAATTACGTAAATTAGTTTTTAGCATTTAAAATAAAACCTGTGAGATTGTTGTGTTTCACTCCTAATTAATCTTAAAGCTCCTTTTTTTACGCATCCAATGATATTACATTTGTGTATATAAGTTAAAAGCGGTCGTGTAGAAATTGATTTTCATGTTTTTTGGCTCTACTGTAAAATTGTGATTTTCATATAACCGCTTTATTCGGTTGGGCCGTCGCAATGACGAAAACTTGATAGAAAATTAGTTTTATTGCGTTAAAATGTTTACATTTTAATACATTTACTATGATGTTGATTCCACGAAATTGCATGGATGCCCGGAGCGATGTGAATGGGTTTGCTTGCACGTGGAACAGCCCTCAATCAAGTCAATATAGTAGCTGTACACAACGATGAAGAGATAAAACTCCAGGACTGTAAACAAAAATAAGAGTGTATCTTGGTTCGATCATCTAGACAAAAATATTTAGCACTTAACCATTTTCGGAGGGGTTATGACTAAACTACGAATGTCCTCACGATCATTCGTCACTGTTCGAAAACATACTGGCCCCTATTCAATAAAAATTACAAGTCTACAAATTTGTAAAGAAGTGACAATATTGTCGAATTTTATGAGTACGTAGTAAGTGCTGTTTAATAAAACCTACAAATATGTAGAATTATAAGAAAATTTTACATATTTGTAAATTTTCCTCGAGTAAATCGTATTATTTATTAAACAGAAACTTGTAGATTGTAGCGGCTTACAATTAATTGTATTTTACAATTTTGTAATGTTTATTGAATAGGGGCCTGGTGTGGTGTATACATCACACCAGTTTCACGGTTTTGAAATCAAAAGAGCACCAATAAAGAATTTCCTATAAAAAAATTATACAACCATGTTTTTATTTAAATATTTTTTTTCATAAGGAAATATTTCATCATCATAATCATCATCAGCCTGTAGCAGTCCACTGCTGGACATAGGCCTCCCCTAATGAGCGCCATTCCTCAGCTCGACGAATCCAGCCTCCACCAGCAGCCTTTCGCAGATCGTCACCTGGCCGGAGAGCGTCCTACACTACGTTTGCCGAGACGTGGTCTCAAGAACTCGTTGTACCCCAGCGGTTATCGGTTCTTAAGGAAATATTTATTGGTGCTTATTTGGTTTCAAACCCGTAAACATTCTGCCGTCCTAAAGCTAGAATGCCGTTAGATACAAAATCCACTTTTTGAGTTATAAGGGAAAAACCATTTATATTTTAGCACGATTAATATATAACTGCAAATAACTGTAGTTAAAGTCACTTTGCCGCAATCAAGCCTAGTATTATTGAAGTTATTAATAGTTAAGTTACTATTTTTGTTTACAAAAAAATAAAGTTAAAAGCCACTAGCCACTTTTAAGCTTAGCAATACACTTAACAACATTTAAGCATTGAAGTGATGTAAATTTTGATTCTGGTAACGGCATTTTTTACTTTTCATAACTTGAAAACTATAAGAGCTACTTGAGTTCTGGTAAAATTTGGTCGATAGAGCTTTTTTTCCCGATTAGGATGGCATAAAAAAGTCGAATTTGACCGAATGTTGGATAACGGCATTTTAGCTTAAGGACGGCAGCATTGTAAAGGAGGGTAGGTTATTTATAACGACACTAAGTGAGAGGGAAAGTTTGGGGTGCATTATGTGTGTTTCTTTGGCCGTCGCTGAGGCCAAAAGGCTAGACGGATTTCGACAATAAGGAGTCGTTGGATTTGTTTGGATCACAAAAGTGACATAGGCTAAGTACCTATATAAAATGTATAAAATGTGAAAGTTTGTCTGCTGAATAAATGTATAAAATGAAAAAAGCAATTTTCCATTACTTTCAGTTTCAGTTAACTAATTTATACTACGAACACTTACTAATAAACATCAACATTCCCAAGTACCATCCAATGAGTAGCTTATGAACCACCACGAGAACTGTCAGGTTGATGACCTCAATCAACCAGGTTGCAAACCGGCAGGTCAAGTACTGTGTTATAGGCTGTGGTCTTTCCTAGAAGCATGTCCAAATTACACAAAGACTCTTTCTTAGACACAGAATCCTGGATTGAGCAATTTGAAACTTATAGATAAACATGCCTGGGTGTAAGAGATGTCATAAAAAATAGCCAGGGGGGAGTCACATAGTCGTGGTCAAGTCACATAAAGTTATAATCCTGTTATTATATAATTTTAATTAGTGGTCCACCTAGGTCCTGGACCCAACCCAGGGGGGGTCATGACCCCCATGACCCCCCCACTGGATCCGCCCTTGTAGTCATAGCCAGTCATGGTATCGATAGACAGAAACGAACAGAATGTCATACTTAGTAACATTATGGCTTAGTTGTTAAGTATTACCAATATGGTAACAAAGGGGTTACTTAACTTACACAAGCTATCGCATGAGCCAAAAAGAAGCAGAATACAAACAAAAAGGATTCAGTCACGATCAGTACTAGAGAGCAGTAATATAAGTGGAAGATGTTATCTTCTGTTGTAGGCTCATCAGTATGAATGAAGACTTGACCGAAAGGAGATTTCCTCTTCACCAGCGCTTCAAGGATTACCACGACGAAGAAAAATAGGCAAAAAAAGGATCGCATCTGAAAGAAATGAAGAAAATTATGATTTTAGCGGTATTCATTCAAATAGGTACAAAAACTGTTATCAGCTCTACAAAAGATAAGTTATAAATCATCCTGAAACTTGATAGAGCATACAGAAAAAGAGAAAAGTTCTTTTGAAACCCAATTTTCTTATAGAACCATAGAGACTGAATTAAATAATAGGTGAGTATTTGAAGATTGATCATTTAATCCTTACTTTCACCTTGCCAATGAAGCTTATTTATCTGTAATCATTTCAGATCGGTACATTTAGTAAGTTTATCTTATTATTATATTTATCAAAGTTATGGGTATGAGTGTATCTGGGTAGGTACGCAAGTAGGCCGAAGGAAAAGTGGTTTGATTGTATAAAAGATGATATGAATGTAAGAGGAGTAGACTCAGCGTTGACGAATGATAGGAGTGAGTGGAAGAAGAAAACATGTTGTGCCGACCCCACTTAGCGTGGGATAAGGGCAGGAGAATGATAGAGTTGGACAGATTTTACAGTTAGGTAGAGACAACTTTGAGAAGGAGGCTAAGAGGAGGATACACTGGGTTGGGCAGCTTTTAGAAAGTTACGTCGGGTCTTCTCGTCACCCATACCACAATGTCTGAAAACGAAAGTTTTCAACCAGTGCGTCCTACCTGTCATGACATACGGAGCCGAAACGTGGACACTCATGGTACGGGTAGTTCACCCGACACAGAACTAAGGTTGTCAACATAGCTCAGAGAATTAGCAAGCTGAAGTGGCAGTGGGCTGGCCATATCTGTCGAAGAACCGATAACCGTTGGGGTAAACGAGTTCTCGAGTGGAGACCGCGCCTCGGCAAACGTAGTGTAGGACGCCCTCCGGCTAGGTGGAGTGACGATCTGCGAAAGGCTGCTGGTGGAGGCTTGATGCGTCGAGCTGAAGACAGGGCGCAATGGCGCTCATTAGGGGAGGCCTATGTCCAGCAGTGGACTGCTATAGGCTGATGATGATGATGATGATTTACTATTGTAAATGGCGTTAATTAATGGGCTTCAGGGTGTTTGTGGCCGTACAGACGGGACACAGTATCTAGACTTCAGGCACAAAATGATATAAGTATAGGGAATACCTACCATAGTCATCAATATTCTCCTGCCCTTATCCCACACTAAGTGGGGTCGGCACAACATGTTTTCTTCTTCCACTGACTCCTATTATTCGTCAACTCTGAATCAACTCTTCTTACATTCATATCATAAATACCTACCATAGTATACAGCGGTAATTCCAAAGGCTATAACTTTCTTAGAATGATTAGCTCTTACCATAGTCCAAACAAGAGCCAAAATGCTGCCAAACCTCAAGGAGTAGAGCAAAAGAAATGTTGCTATGGTGGGCAAATTTACATAGAAGTCTATACACATGCTGCTAATTTTATAAAAAAGTACACTTAGAAACTGCTTTTTTCTATATAGGTACTAGATCATGATAAACGTTATAAATTAGAAATAGATTTAAATGATTTTTAAAAATACGTAGTACTTAGGTAAGTGAACCAACGTGAGAGACTTGTTGATAATTTTGACAAATATCCAAAGACATTTTATCTACTGACGTAAATATACGACAGTGAGTGTCTGCCATAATCTGGCAAGAACCAAAGATTTTGCACAGAACAAAATACGTAGTATCAGTGATTTGTTATAGTAGTTACTAAAGCGTAGTATATAAAGAGTGTTTTACAAATACCTTTATCGATTTATAAAAAAAACCGTAGATATTCTTTTAACGAATATTGTATTCTTTTAAGAATACAGTATTCTTGTAATGAACTTTTGAAATGCATCAGCAAACTTGAATCCCAAAATTAATTTTAAACTTATTAACAAAAACAACAATAGGTAGATTATTATTAGTATTAGACGGGTATTTATCGCGTTTAAATTACCTTATATTTTCCCGACGTTTCGACAGGTTTGCACGCTGTCGTGGTCACGGGTAGACTGGAGTACTGGAGCTACCGCCTCCGCGAAGCGGGTGTCGCATTATTTGCAACTACCCTCAATTCGTTCTCGACAATAGGATGTCCATCTGTACACTCGGACGACACACAACACTAACAGTATCCGCGACGCGCTAAATAACCGGTCTACGACGAGTACACTTAGCTAGCACTGGATTCCATGAGGCAGAGAGTCTGAAACCGTCTTCACGATTGAAATTAGGATATTTCTTAATCTCAATCGCTTCCCGAACCATTCTCTTGTAGTAATGCCTTTCATTACAGATGACCTGCGGTTTGTGTAATTTAATCCAGTGATTGGGTCCTGAGTCTACAACATGATCAGCTATTGCCGATCTGTATGTTTGTCGATTTTTGACCGCTGCTATGTGTTCCCTTACGCGTTCTGCGACCGTGCGTTTAGTCTGGCCTATGTAGGAACGCCCGCAGCTGCAATCGATCTTATAGACTCGTGGAACTTGCAAGGGTACTACGTCTTTAGGTGTTCGAAGTCGTTTCGCCATCTTAGTGAGCGGAGTGTAGATCGACTTAATCGAAAACTTCCTAAGGATGTTTCCAATTTTGTCCGTCACTCCTTTCACATAAGGTAGAAACGCCGGCTGTCTAGTCGCTTCAACCTGTTTTTCTTTGCGCCTCCGATTGGGTTGCCATCTGATATTAGTCTGGTCTGGTAGCAAACCTGTCGAAACGTCGGGAAAATATAAGGTAATTTAAACGCGATAAATACCCGTCTAATACTAATAATAATGTGTTCAGATCGCGTAAGTTTAAAAGTACATATAACAATAGGTAGGTACTTATATAAAGGTACAGTCGTGATCATGTTCTTGTTTATTATTTAAAAACAAGAAAGTACACTTTTATTTTTTACCGACGTTCTAACTTACCAACTTATTTGTTTACAAGTCCACATGGCAATCAACAAAAGTAGCAACGAATCAAAATATTATTTAAATATTATCTTTTCTCTCTAATGTTTACTATAGTCTCGTTAGTGCGTTAAATATCTACCTATCTGTTTAATAACTTTTATACAAACATGCTCATTATTTTCTGAGATTTTATTATAAAAGTTTAACATAATATATCATAGGAAAACACGTATTTATAAATAATATTGAATGATAAGGACTCTACACTCATTGGAATATAGGTTCAAGTGTGTACGTTGACTATCTAGAATATTATACACTCAATGGCTATAGTAATAAGGGTCAAAAAAAGTCTGGACAGTATTTCCGAATGCTCTTAGACTATTGGCTTAGTTTAGAACTCCGTATATAACACTTTAAAGTACGGTAGAGTCTAAATAGAGAACACTTTTTCTAGACTATAAAGTGATAAGTGTTCTTCAAAGTGAACCTTTTTTCCTATGGTATCGACAAACATGATTGGTAGTTGCCCCGTGATCCAATCCTTAAATCATCACTATAATATACTTACATACCTAATGGAAACGGTGAAGGAAAACATCGTGAAGAAACCTCCAATGTCGTTAAACCGTTCGTATACATGTGCCAAAGTGCATTATAATCTTTTCACTACCAGAAGTAGAAGAAAAAGGAATAATCTCTAGTATCTTCCACTGACTCCATAGACCATAGAGATCCATAGAGATTTTCCATAGACTCTATGGTTTACATCAAAGAGAATTGACTTTGAGCATAGGTACTATACCCCCTTTTCAATTCAACCAGCACAAGAGACGACACAATACAAGTTGAGTTTATTGTCCATTAGATAAATGCCCCCGCTTGAATCACCACTACCTATGGTCCTTCATGCCTCACTTTAAGACTCTTTTATGTCAGTATCTCGCTCGCACTTGTGTCAGTTCCACCGTGTCAGTTATTGTAAAATAAGCATTCGAAATGTATTGTGACTGGCCGCAGTTAGGGCGATGCTGCTTTTGCATGCCCTTGAGGAAAGGGATTCTCACGTTTGCGTATATCCATATTGTAAGTACTGAAAGCACTTATTTATACTATTGGGGTTACCAGTTACCAGTGTTTTCACATTGCTTTAAAAAGATCAGTGCGGCTAAGGAGTATTTTTATGCATTTGACCTGCCTTCAAATCTTTTAATGGCTATTATGACCTCACGATATTTTCCTTTACCGTTTGAGAGTAAGTAATTTGTGGTAGTGGCAGCAAACATTTCTTTCTTTCTATTTCTAAATTCATTTCTATAATATTTTACATGTAATGTAGACCTACCCTGTTTAGATATCCTCAAAGATAAATAAATAATAAATAAATAAATAATGCTGGACAATCCACACAGCATCATCTAGCCCCAAAGTAAGCTACTCAAAGCTTGTGTTATGGATACTACATAACTGATATATTTAATACATTATATTATACATAGATAGGTATATATACAGGGTGTCCCAAAAAGTAGTGTCAAGTGAAAGTCCAGAGATAGAAAACTTTTTCTGGAAAAATGAAAATGGAAATTTTAGTCATAATTCACCGAATGTAATTATTTGACTTTACACCAACATTTTCATAGTTTTCATCAAAGTCACGTAGCTGATTATTTTATGCATAAAAGAACAACTCATTAAAATTCAGTAACAAAAAAAAAATCTCAAGAAAGTTTTCTACTTTTTTTGTAAGAATGTTTTAAGTTGTTCAAGTCTTAAATTTTTAAAAATTCGGAAAAAAAAATAACTCGAAAACTATAGAAAATCGCGGAACATACATGGGGGTGATTCGGGTACCCCAAGGGGTGTTTTATCTCTGGATTTCGCTTGACACTACTTTTTGGGACACCCTGTATATTTTTATTATACATAGAAAACACCAACGGAACAAATTTCTACAGATCGTACACAAATTTGTTCCGAGGCGGGAATCGAACCCGCAACCTCCTGCGTCTCAGGCGGACTCTTGCCCGCTGCGCCACTGAGGTTGTCTTAATGAATTTTATTCATCTTTACCTTTTTCGCTTCTAGTTCCTGTGTGCTTTTATGGTAGGAGTCTACAGTCACACTATACATTATGATACCATGGTAAGCTGGGTGATATATGGTAAAAACATGTATCTACCTGCAGAGATGTCGGTGGCTTTCTACTCATTGGAAGTGATCTTCACCGGGCTACTTATCTATGGAACTCATAAGGTATGCTGAGCACAAAAGTATAATCAGAAATAATATTGCTTATGCTGCATATTTTGACACTCGTCAATAAATCAAAAGAGTTATACGAGCTAGCAATCTTGCTAACGACTAATATAATCTGAATGTATAAGTTGTTGCAGCAAAACATAGGGACGCTTCCAATACCAAAGTGTCAAACGCGTGTTGCTGTCTATTCGCTAGGCTCTGTTGATCCAACTAAAAATATTCTAAAAAAGATGACTATCTAGTAAGCTTAGTATTATTGAGCTAGACACAATAAACTGTCAACAATTTTGCAATTTTTTGTAACGAATTTCCGCAGTCACCTTTGAATCAATTGACCAACTAAATATTTTTAGCGACGATAGACCCGTCCGCCCGTCACGTACAGAATAGGTACTACTTGCAGAATGTGGGCATGTACTAAGTAATGTTTGGACGTACTCTGACTACCCTCGTTTAGATATACTCAAAGAGCTAAATAACAAGAGATCTGGGGAGATGACCAAGCCAAGGGATTACAGCCGTGAACATATTACCAAGCACCTTTTTTTTCTGATTTCCATCCTGCTCCTCATTTTCAGAAAATTATAATCTACCTGAAAGCTTTCTTCTACTACACAATAACGACGTGCGTAGCTATGATGGTGATGCAAATGGTGAAACTCGGAAGAATGAATGGCATGTACATTAGCAGACTTATTGAGTGGGGCATCTTTGCTTTTGCCAGCTTGTGTAAGTAATAGTAAAATTATAAATATTCGTTGACATTTCACACGTAATCAAGTCCCAAACTAAGTAAAGTTTGTACAATACTTTTTTGTAAATACCAAAACAAACATCTGTGGTCATCGCACATAATGTTTGTTCTGGGGATCGAATCCACAACCCACAGCGCAGAAGGCAGAGCTACTACCAATTGCACCGGTTTGTCCAACTAGTATCACGACATAAAATACAATTGAGTCACGCCCGGCTTTAGTCGTAATTGACGTGTGTGCGTTTCTACCTTTTGCAGCACGTTTCTGGTGTGGTACTTACTGTAAACAGCGTGTCTCCTGAATTTATATGGGAACGGAGTTCCTTATCGCGTGTTGTGAAAGGGGGCTAGACGGAAAAAATTCCCACGAAAAGTTGTAACGACACTTTTTGCTATAGTTGTAAGCCGTGCGGCGTGCGCGTGTTTCTCTGTCTGTCTCTCTCTCTCTCTCATAGAAAGCAAGGAAAGGAACTTCGTTCCATCCGGGTGTCTCTTGACACCTCTCAAGTTTTTTTTTTCTTTTCAGGCCTGCAAATCTACCTGGTCATTCTAGTTTGGAGTCTGATCAAGAAGATGGAAAGGTTTTCAGGCCCTCATGTGTACGACAATCAGCTACATCAGATCGTGAATGGTGAGCTGAAGATTGAGAGCAATGGAGTCTATAATAATACTACTGTGGTGCCCGTTGATGTTTGAGACTGATTTTGTTGGATTATTTTCAGAAGCCCTTAAGGTTGTCCCAATTAGTCGTGATTAACTTTTGTTGGGTGAAGCTGGTCTTTTTATAAATATTATGTTTAAATTTACCAAGATCTCGTCATTAGATAAAAAAAATTGATGACACGAATTTTGTATTTATATCACAACATTCACCTTTTCTTGGTTTTGTTAGGTACTAACTCTGTGTTAGTGAAGCCTAGAAGTCCAATAAGGGAAACACTTTCGCCGTGTTTGTCTGCCTACTTAGGTCCGTTACGTTACACTCTTGGCCAATTTATTCCTTTATTGTACTTATGTATTTATCTTATTATTATGAAATGTAATAAATAAAAAAATAAGTAAATTATTGAATTGCATTATTTGTGCTACTTACGAAAGTTGAAATTAGTAATTTGTCGTTATATTTACCTTAATTTAAGTGATGTTAAATATAATTGTGATAAGTACATTTATTTTAAAAAATGAAGTGAAATACGAGTATATTTATTAAACTAGGTACTACACATTATATAGTTATTTTATTTAATATTGATAGTCCTGCCTAAAAACCTTGATGATATATAATTTTGGTTAAAAAATCAAACACTTTGTATAGGTAGGTACTATTTACATAAGTAATAAAAAAATACGCATATTTCGTTCATAAAGTGTTCAAGCAGAGTTCAAGTTCGTAATGAAATAGCAATTCAATTCATGAACAGAGTTAGAAAGATCTATTGACAGGATAAAAAGAAGAATAACATAAGCATCTTATTCTCTTACTAGCTGTTACTCGTGACTTACTACGCGTTAGATTAATTTAGTTTTACACACGCGAAAAAAAAGTTAAATAAGCATTATATGAATAGATAGATCTTAATAATATTTTGCAAACCACGTTAGAGATATCGATTTGAGGCATTTTGCTTTGTAGGTATTTTAAATGTGCGTTATTTTGCGACTAAGTCGTTTTGTGGCGTAGGCATTGTGATCATAAAGGATATATTTCTTCCTAGTCCAGAAACACTAACGATCACAATATGCCGTACCAAGAAAAGACGTAGAGTTTTTCAGACAAGATGACTAATAAAACTCTATTAGTGTTCATTTGATAATGCTCTTGTACGAGTATCATCAGTTCAAAGCGGTTCTTACTCTCTACTCCACGTCAATTCTTCTATGAGTTTTTCCTTGTGTCTTTTATTATTTACTGTATAAAAAACTCCGATTAAAAATGTATTGTGACTGGCCGCAGTTGGGACAATGCTGTTTCTGCATGCCTTTGAGAAAAGGGGTGCTCACGTTTGGTTATATTCATATCGTAAGTTGTTTTAAATCTAAGCTTTCAATAAAGCTTTGATGAATAATATTAGCTTCAATTTTCAACTCTAAAACCTTCGCCAGCTAATTGTCTTCTTTTGTTATAGTTCTTCAGTGCCTTCATGATATTTAGGTACAGCAACGCTATGGAGGTTGCCATGGCGATAGATTTGTTAGTATACGGCAGGTTGGTGTACCTACCAGAAAAGATCTGTATAATCTTGTTTTGCTTGGAGGTGATATTCGACGGGCTGTTGATCTATGGTGCACATAAGGTAAGCAAAATGGTACATGTTGAAAGAAACAATAACTTTCTAAAACTGATACAAAACACTACATCTGTTTCGCTCACTAGTTTTTTTTAAGGACAATATTGTGAAAATTGACTTTACTGAAGTACCTAATTGGCTAAATAAAGTTAAATTTTGAATTTACTCAAAAAGTTTTCTAAACAATATACACAGTCTTTAATAGACTAATTTAAGAAGTCGAAGGTTTGAGTGATAGATTTACGCTGGCGTCAGTAAGCTTGCTTTAAAAGGTAATATTACATTGCTATTGCCATAAGAGCTTTTGGTAAGGCTCAGTGTTTTTTACAGAAAGCCATAGCGTTCCTGAAAGCGTATTTCTACTATTCGATGATAACCAACGTAGCGGTGGTGATGATGCAAATTTTAGAGGTCACCAAGGGAATAGGAAATTCACACCGACCTATCGAAATTTGCATTTTTACTTTTGGTGGCATTTGTAAGTAACTATTCTTTGATATTCTAAATGATCGCGACTAATCCCAAGCCTTGATAGAAAATTCAGATCTTTTGTTATCGTTGAGGATATCTAAAAGAGGGTAGCCAGAGGCTCGTCAAATATTATAATTTATACAGGTCCACATTTTGTACCGTAGTTAAATATTCCTTATGTGACAGGTTGAAAGTCCATCGCCTCGCTTTGGTATTACTTTAAAAAAACCTATGATGTATAAAAATACCTTTTTAGTAAATTTACGATAATTTCTTTAAAGAAACGATTGGAATCTTGGGCAAGGGACAGTTTGGTTGTACCATCCAAGTTTAAGATATTTCATAATGCTCTTAACGATGGTAACTATTAAATTCTGTTTTGTCACGAAGTCCGTTGATAATCTGTTTGATTGACACGCGTATAGGTAGAGAGCCACAGTCACAGGGTACAAAAACACAATTGCGAACCAAATAATAAATAAAAAAAACGTAATACTAGTGTCACAATAGGCGGGTTTAAAGCGATCTCTCCCAGACAACCGTACAAGGAATAGTGCGAATAATTTGACGATGGTGGTGGAGTAATGTGATTTGTGGACATACGCTATGGACAATGTAGCAGGCTATGTTATTTAAAAATTGGTGCGCAGCGTGTGCTATTCTGGTTAAAAAATGATGTAATCCTAAATTATCCTCCATCATGTCATTTAATCTCAATTGCTTACCCGTTCCTGTCTTGATGTTGTTATATCAGGATGTTGACATAGTATTCAAGCACTTCTGCTTATCAGTTTTAGGGCTTAGAACTCAATCATCTTCCTGCCCTTTCTCACGTTATTTGGGGTCGGCCATGTTTTCTTCTTCCATTTCCCTCTATCATGCGTCATCTCACATCTTTCTTACTCATACTTATCTTTTTTCACACAGTCCATTCATCTTTCTTTGTCCTACCTCTACTCCTATATACCCCTATTGATACAGACAGTGCGGCTATTACTAATTTTCATACGAATTTCAACCTCCCAATTCCACAAAATAACCTATGTGCTAACCCAGGGTATAAGTTAACCTTGTGCCGAATTTCATCCTAATGCATCCAGTTGTTTGAGCGTGAAGAAGTAACAAACTACAGGAACGTAAGAAGTAGCATTCTAGGACCCTATTTACTGTAGGATATTTTTCCAGGTCTACAAATCTACCTGATCACTATGGTTTGGAGTCTGATGAAAAAGCTGGAGACTTCGGGTCCTCATGAGTATGACAACCAGCTGCAACAGATCGTGAGTGGCGTGCACAAGGTCGAGAGCAATGGAGTCTACATTAATACTACTGATGATGGTTGATGTTTTCTTTGAACTTTTTCTAGACCATTCAATACCTATTCTTATCAAGATGTCGTCATAAAGCTTCTAACCCCTCTACGACATGCCGATTTTCTAATAACGTTTTGATTCATTGGTTAACTCAGCCCGCACTTTACTCAGCCCGCGGGCCGAAATGTCCACTACGAAATTTATTAAAAAAAAATTGTAGTCATCTCTGCCCGCGGGCTTAATCGACCCCTTTTAAATAATGTTTATTCTTTTTTATTCATCTCTAAAGGGAGGCAATGAAAACTGGGCAGTTCTATACAACATTTTCATATGAATAGGGTTTAATAGAAGTTTCCATGTTTGTTATTGTGTCGTGTATTTATGTGGTATGGAAATCAAAGTCTGCCGCGCTAACTGTTACTATAAGGT
Organism: Cosmorhoe ocellata; assembly: GCA_963675405.1. Taxonomy (NCBI): domain Eukaryota; kingdom Metazoa; phylum Arthropoda; class Insecta; order Lepidoptera; family Geometridae; genus Cosmorhoe; species Cosmorhoe ocellata. Next base: position 8,961,257 of record OY776258.1, on the reverse strand, counting down.
TATTTAAGTTTTTGTGCCCTATCCGGGCATTCATGTTAAAACTACACCTACCTGTGTTACATGAATGCAATAAACATTATGAATTTTGAACTTACCGAATATCATTTTAATATTATATTGACATGCTGTAATATAACAGAAAAATACGTAACATACCTACGTGTGATTACGATCACATATTTGCACAAACGCCCCCAAAATGTATCACATTGAAGTTTGTAAAATGATAAAATACATAGGTAATGTAGGTACTCAATATTATTTTGTTCATCCCAAAATCCCAAAAAGCAATATTTAAATCATAAAAACTTTTTGACTAAACTGACTTATGATCGACATGTCTTATTCTACTCTACTCAACTTATTAGCCATGTAAAACAGTACATCAGAATGACAATTTCCATACTTTTTAAACTGTCTTTTAAAAGAAAATACGCCGCAATTTATCTTTGGATTGAACAAAATAAGATCGTTTCCTATTTTAGATTTTTTTATTGAAATAAGTTGTGCGAAGAACCAACAGAATTACCACTATTTTGAAATAATTTTAAGTAACAATACTAGAATCTCGCCTGTTTTGCAAACAAACGATGAATTTAAAGTAAATAGATAATAACAAATGCCCAATATATTAACACTTATGGTCGACTTCTGACCTTTATCTTCTATCAGCTCACCGCTATCGAGCAATTAGTTGTATGTAAACAAATTCTTTGACGTCTGGTTTAGATATAACTGGGTATATAACATTTTTATCAGTGTTGCCAGCCGGGTCTCTCCAAAAGTTACCTAGATCGGGTAAAAAAGTAACCTTTTGGCATGATATAGATATCATCAAAGATCTAAGTAACTAGAGATCTGAGGAGATATCTACCGAGCCTGGGGATTACAGTCGTGACCATATTTTTTTTTTTTTTGGCATGAAAAATCACCTTTTTCCAGTGGTACCTAATTTACAAAGTTAATAAATAGGTGTTGGTTGTATGAACTTACAGAAACATGAATAATTTAGTATTTTTTTTCCATTTTTTGTTCAATTTCTTTTTAAAAGTTACGTCAGTATCTTGGTTAGGTACGAATATATTTCATTTTAGTTTTGATCATAGCTTTTGCTGTCTCAAATGCTGTCGAATTTTTATAGTTCCTTTTGTAGTCATCAACACTGAAATTGTTGTAGTGCAAAGCCTATTCTTGTTGTCGAAATTTATTAGTTTGAGCTACCGTAAAGTAATAGTAAAGAGCTAAGGTAAAGAACTCTGCTGTGCGACGACCGAGTGAATGAGGCGACAAGCACAACCGTCCAATTGAACGAGCGAGTAAACGAGACATTGGTCATTTATTATGCTTCGGATTCATTAGTGCGAGAGAGAAAGACTTGTTTTTAGAAGTTACACTCACTGACCTACGTACGAACCAACGAAGTTTTGAGGTTCCCAACATTGCGTTCCGTTTCATGTAGAAATTATTAATTGAACTACCGGAAAATCACCTAAAAGTAACCTTTTGAGTCGTGTAACCTAGAAGAAACCTGAAGGAGTCAAAAATCACATAAAAGGTTACAAAAGTAACCTTCTGGCATTGGCCACATAAATTTTTCGAATGGAAAAACTCATTGGTGCACTACCAGGTTTGAACCCACGACCTTCGGATCGTGAGGCAGGGGTGCTACCACTACACCACCAGCGCTCTTGCTCGTTAACTGTTTGAAACTTGATACCTACGATATTTTTTTTGCTGTGATTAAAAGAAAATCTGGAGAATAGATATTAAGGTAGGTACGTAGGAACTTAAGTGATATTAGGATTGGCCTAACCATTCACCCAAACAAGTTATAGGTACCCAGACGAGTCACATTAAAACTCGTTTATAGTTTTTTCCCAACGGGTAAATACAATAGGTATGTTTTAACCTAATAGGGGTAATCAAAAGCATTCTTATATTTTTAACCGAATTGAAAAAGGAAGAGGTTCTCAATTCAACTATATTTTTTCATGTTTGTTATCTCAGAACTTTCGACTGGGTGAACCGATTTTGGTGATTCTTCTTTTATTTGAAAGCGGGTGCTTTCCGTGTGATCCAATTTTAATTTAATCCAGTTCTGACAATAGGATCTATGAGAAAACCATAGTGCTATTTTGAAGCCTGTTTTTTTTTTATTTTTCAAAACGTAATTATTTCTTATCTCTAGAGTTATATTTACAGAGTTTCTTAGTTATAAGAAAAAGAAAAGAAAATATTTAATTTTTGCAGAAAATTAAGTCTATTTAAGTATGCCGTATTTCATTTTGCAATCAAATTATCGGTATTATGACACATAGAGTGGTTTGCCCATTCGATAAAGCTCTTAATTGCTTGTACAAATAGAACTATCAGTTTAACACTGTCCTCACTACTTATCACACGTTTATTCTCTTGTCAGCTTCAGTGCCTTCATTAATTATATCAACTGTCAGGTTTGACAGCTAAATTTATTTGTTTAAATAAAATAATCAAAATGTATTGTGACTGGCCGGCGCTAGGAAGATGTTGCTTCTGCATGCCTCTAAGAAGAGGGGTGATCACATTTGGATATATTCATATTGTAAGTATATAATATGTATTAAATAATAATGTACATATTTCAATTATTATGGATGTACCTTAATCAACAGAGTTTTTTAACTGGCCACAAAGCTCGATTGGTAGTAAAAAGCCTTCAGCGCTAATGGTTGTTGGTTCTATTCCGATCCAGGAAAAACATTTGTGTGATGAATACAGGTTTTTTGGATCAAGGTAGCAACCTAAATAATTATAAAAAAATAGGTGCATAAGTAATTTAACAGAGTGGGACTGGAAGGCGATGTGTTAGTACCTAGATAAGGGCTAATGTTCACTAAATAGGTACCTAATGTTTGTTTGTATGTGGAATGTAATCTCCGAAACTACCCATCTGATTTCAAAAATTCTTTCACCGATGTTGAACGAACTTTCAGGTGAACATAGGCTGTATTTTATTTAAATACTTCGAAAGCGAAGCCTCGGGCGGACGCTAATCCTACTAATATTATAAACGCGAAAGTTTGTAAGAATGTATGGATGTCTGGACGTCTGGATGTATGTTTGTTACTCTTTCCCGCTGAAACGGATCTAGATGAAATTTGGCACAGATATAGATTATAGTCTGGAATAGCACATAGGCTACTTTTTATCCCGGAAAAATGTACGGTTCCCGTGGGATAGATTTGTTTTGGTTTTATAAGGTACCACGTGGGCGAAATTGTGGGCGGAAGCTAGTATTAAATAAATACATATAGTTCGCTCAACGAATCTAGGCATTCGTGAAGTTAGCCGCAAGAGCTGCGCAGTATCATTTTTCGGTAGCAATTGGAGGTATGAAGAAGGGGGAAAGGAACTGTATATGCGCAAACTCGCACCTGTGGCTAATTTCACGAATGTTTAGATCCGTTAGATGACCTGTACATGGTTTGTACGAGTATTATCTTCTGTTGTAGGTAGTGTCTGTTATTTCAATAGGCATGTACAGCGCCTTTATCGCCGATGGTGGTCAAAATCGCGGAACATTAGCGGCAGCTGAGTATGCACTATATGGTGACAAATTCTTTAACGTACCAGTCGAGCTCAGCCTTATTTTCTACTGCTTTGAAGTGATCTTCGACGGACTGCTGATCTATGGAGCTCATAAGGTGAGATATTAGGTTGAAATAAGTAGATCGTTATCTATACTTACTTAATATTATAATGAGGAAAGTTTTGTGTATTTGTATTTTTCTTTGTAACTAATTAACTCAAAAACTACTGGACCGATTTCAAAAATTCTTTCACCATTAGATTTCTACATTATCCTTGAGTAACATAGGATATATTTTATATAAAAAATACTTTTGCTACCCGTGTGAAGCAGGCGCGTGTTGCTAGTTTTATATATTTTTACCCGCAACGGAACGGAGACTGTATCAGCGTTTTGGGTGTTTGTTGGTGCAAATCTATGTTGCCATTTTTCTCCAAAACTACGGTGCGGTTTTCAGTTATGGGTTTGGGTTTAATTGGTGCAAAATTCAAATGGGAGGTTGAAGTTTGAAAAACTGAAGCGCGCTAATGACTTATGTGTATTTCAGCCATGTTATATTCCGTTTTTTTTTCACAGAAAGCCTTAGTGTATCTGAAAGTGTACTTCTATTACACCGTCGGGACTGGTATCGCATCCCTGGTCATGCAAATCGTCGGAATATTTTACATGCATTACTTTTTCTACTTCCTCGACACATTCATCCTCTTTTTTGCAAGTCTTTGTAAGTAACCATAGACAATTAGACACATTTTTCTTAGTAAAGGCGGATTTGATCAACTTCTGAGGCCTTACCACGTAGTGTTTCAGAACGATTCCGTTTTAGAAACGTCATGAAGTAACACTACTTCAATACAATTTGCATAGGTCATGGTACGAATTAACAATGTAATATTAATTCGGTAATTTATTATGAATGGTATTACCAATTCTTAGATTAATGTAACTTTGAATGCAAGTAAAATGTCAGTTTACTATTACATAACTTAGCTATAATGTCTATAATGCAGTTTTAGGTTACAACAATGATGTAGGTGTACCAAATATCATTCACCATAAAGAAACTCACGGAATTTAACATTCACATATCAAATTCAAAATATTAATTCAATAAAATCACACAGTTCGTTTTGAATCATCCTACATGCTAGTATATCTATATAGATGCCGATTCTAATTTGTAACCCCACTCCGTAAAGGACCAGCAGGAATCTCGTTGGGCCCTAGCGTTTTTTTACAAAGCCCTAGATAAATATGTACAAGGTGAGTTTTTGGTCAGTTTAAAACCGGCGCCCAATTCTTTTATTACTTAATCGTATTTGTGTCCATGGTTTAGTTATTGAATTTGATAAGTATTTCGTATGGAACTGAATAGTCGAAAGTGTGTTAAACACCATGGTAAGGCGTGCAGAGTCAACCATCTCACAGATTCCCTAGTCCCTACGGCCCGCATTATTCGCCCGAATTCGCATTCCGACAAACGAATAGCAACTTCTATCGGTTGTCATATTATCGAGTAAGTTTCATGTTATTATTAATAACAAAAAAAAAAGATTTATTATTTATATTGCTTTTTGAGTAGGGTTACAGATATAGGTATATATATATTACGTGGGAGCCGGCTTTAAACCGACCAAAAACTCACCTTGTATACTATAGGCTCTTTTCAACCTGTTCATTGCTTTCCAGGTCTACAGATCTACCTGATAACCATAGTGTGGAGTCTGATCAAGAAACTTGAGGTCTCAGGTCCTCAGGATTATGACAATAAGCTGCATCAGGTCGTGAGTGGAGAGTTGCAGGTTGAGCCAAATGGAATCTATAACCACACTACCGTGGTGCCTGATGTTTGAGACTGATTGCTTGAAGACATTTTAAAGCAGGGCCTTCTTGTGCTTGAACTCTTCATAATCAGCATTATGTACATCTGTCAATGGTTTTGCAATTATTCCTATGCTTTTTTGCCAAAGATTATTAATTAATTAAGTAATTTTTAAGAAGGTAAACATGAAAATGTAATGTTTTTATACATTTTAATCATGTATAATTGCCATGTTTTTATTATTACTAGACTCAGTATGTTTTGATTTTAATTATTTTAACTTTTGATGATTTTAAGATGACATGTCGTTCAAGTAAGTAAATTGTATGAATGCTCAAATAGAATAGAAAATTTCGTAGCATGGCTACGAAATTCGTAGCAATGTAAAACTGCTATTATTTTGTAATAATTTATGTTCACTGTGTATTTCACAGTTAGTATTTTGATAAGTACATACATTTATTTCTTTAATTTGAAAGATTTTTTTTAAATACCTACAAAAAACTAAGAAAAACATGATTACGACTAACCTTCTCAGTTTTTCGAAAACATCTCTTTAGATCAGTGATTCCCAAAGTAGTCCAGGTGGACCACCAGGGGTCCACGAGAGACTCGACGGGGGTCTACGTTGGACGTGACAAAAAATGGGGGTCTAAGCAGGGGTGCATGAAAATTAATTTGGTTTCGATAGTGAAGCAACAAAAATGTTGGCTCGTTATTTTAAATATATGATACCTAAATTAAACCTTCTCAATAAGACAGTTTATAAATACATAAATTGAGAAAAAAATGGTAATTTGGAAATGGAAAAGATTTTTTTAAAAATCCGAAACTCAGCCACAACGCAAGTTTCCATAGTTATTTAGATCTAATCTTCACTTTTTTTTCAAGATTTAGAAATTGGTAGTAGGTAGTTAAGGAAGATGCAGGGGGTCCACCGGCTCCAGCAAAATTTTGAAAGTGGTCTATTAAACAAAAGAGTTTGGGAACCACTGCTTTAGATCTGATCTTTAGGTACATAGATCTTTAGATAAATCTAAAGGGAGACAGATGGCTATACGAGAACAAAGGCAACAATTACGTATTTTTAAAATCTCTAATTTAATTAACTTACTAACATTCTTCTTCTTCTTCCTGCTCTTTTCCCACGCTAAGTGGGGTCGGCACAACATGTTTTAGTCCTCCATTTCCCTCTATCATCCGTCATCTCAGTACTCACTTCTTTCTTACTCATATCATCTTTCACACAGTCCATCCATCTTTTCTTTGGCCTACCTTTACCCCTTGACTTATTATTAACTTACTAACCTAACTACTTAAACTACCTAACTAACTAACTTAACTACTTATCTAGGTACTAGGTAAGTACTTAATATTATAGGCCCTCAGCAAGAATATTATCTAGCTGGCACAGGTGGCTTCATGAGCGCGTATTAAAAAAAACATTTTTTTATTACTATGAAATAACTAACATAACTAAATAAATAAAAGGTACATAAGGAGAGTGTGAATGGGGTAGTTGGAAGAAGAAGACCTCGGCGTACCTCGATAAAATTGGGGACGTTTTAGAGAAAGGCTAGGTCAAGAGTACCCTAAACCGACGCGCATGTATGAAGAATGTAATGAGAGCGAATGAAGCAAAAAAGGTGTCAGGATCGTAGCACGTGGAGATCCGTGGTCTCTGCCCACGTAATTTTATGTTTGTACGTATGAAATTACGTATGCATAGTACATAATATTTTATGTACCTAACAGATAAACATTTTTTGAATCGGCATTTCAAATATTATCAACTAAGTAAAATAATGTTTAGAGTTTCATACCACGTGATTTAGCAATAGAAATTTTCTAAACACACTTTATCGTAAACATGTGATTTCAATGTCAAAGCTACATTGATATATTATAGTTACTAAAGTCAACTTATTTGCGATAATGCCGGTTTATCAAGCTATGGTTTCAATTATTATAATACTGTGCTACTAAGTATCTATGTATGTATCTATAATCTATTGCAAAAACAAAAAAAACCCGTCTGAAAATAATTCATAATAGCTTTTTACAGGCAACATATTTGATTTTATAACAGTTTGCATAATCTATCTCTTGTAATCCAGACGAATCCATCGACACCTCATTAGTCAAAATCTGTCCAGCCGTTTGCGATCCAGTGCAAGCGAATGTCAAAGGAACTCGCATATTACATACATACCCCAAACGTATTACCCTTCTTCTTTGTACTCGGATAAAAAATAGGGATGTACCAAAAAAATAGAGACTTCCCCTTCAGATATCCTCAAAGATATAAAGAAACTAATTAGGATTCCGGATGACTTATTAAGTTTTTATTATTGTTTTCTTTGGATAATCCGTTATCAGTAAGATATTATCTTGTTCCTTACATAATATGACCCTTACCTTAGACTATATAATTTTCATAGAATAAAATATAATTTTGTACTTGACAAAAAAAGTCCATCGAAAAATTGCGATTTAAGCTGATGAATATTAAGATCTAATAAAGATTAATCTTTAAACGAAGTAAGCAATCTGCTTAATAGACTAAGGGCGTCATAGACATAAAACTAACATAATATGTCATAACACGACTTAATCCATCTACGCATTAGGTACACCAGTCTTAAATGAAAATAAATAATAATAATAAATAAATAAATAATGCTGGACAATCCAAGCAGCATCATCTAGCCCTAAAGTAAGCTACTCAAAGCTTGTGTTATGAGTACTAGATAACTGATATATTTAATTAAACATTATATACATAGATAGATATTTTTTATTATACATAGAAAACACCCAAACCAACGGAACAAATTTCTGCAGATCATACACAAATTTGTTCCGAGGCGGGAATCGAACCCGCAACCACTTGCGTCGCAGGTGGACTCTCGCCCGCTGCGCCACAGAGGTCGTCAAAAAAAAAGACAAACAAAAGAAAAAAAAGTAAAACATAGAGTAAAAAAAACGGTGTCGTCTAGAATATTAAAGCCGCATAAACCACATTATTGTATTGCTTTTATAGTGACGTACCTATATTATGCGTTATTTATGTTCAAGTTACAGATAACGTTTTGATGAACAATGGTGGTAATTCGGTTGTATTGCAGACTAACTTAAAAAATGCTACCATAGGTACGATCTTATTTGGCTTACTATAATGACCAAATTAGCGTAACATTTTAGAATGTCAGTTTTAAAAAGATCTAAAATTGACATAATCATTCTAATTTAATTAATTTTCCACCATTTTCACGTAGCTTTAGTCAACACCAATTTACATGGCTTCTAAAATAAGCTTAAACACGTCAATCATACGTCAGTTTAGTCAAATTTAGAATTGTAATTGAAAATGTTTACGCTAATTTAGTATTTGATGTGAACAAAATAAGGTCGCGTATATTTCAGCATTTTTTCAGTTAGTTTTAGTTAGTCCGCGGAACAACAGAATCACCACCAATACCCACAGCACAAAAAGTTCATGACACAATGTAATTCTTCGAACGTAGACTGGTAAATAAGATAATTGCGTTGAGTATTCAGATAGGATAGTTGATCTTTTCCCTCTCAACTCCCGCGCACGTTGAGTAAGACAGACCTGTGACGAGTTAGCGATGTAGCTGCTTCATCATTTAAAAACAAAATCAAAACGTCAAAATTATATATCGAATTAAAAAACGCTTGATTGTAAAATAGATTTCGTATTTTTGTAAAAAGAACATTACTTATTTTATTTTTTATTTTAACCAAAGAGGTTTATCATATTCGATAAAAATGCATTTTGAAATTCCCGATTGTAGAAGATGCTGTTTATGTGTTCCTTTGCGGTACGGGATCATCATTTTTGGATATTTGAACCTGGTAAGTGAAGTAATTCTTCATATCATGTCATTAGTTCTTTAGGACCAGTGTGGTGAAAGGATTAAAGTGTGGCTCAGCTTTCTTTCTTACTTGTGTGGGTGAAAAGTTTACGTTATATATTACTGGTGGCATGGCATACCTTCGAGCTCTGACGAGCTATTCTCGTTGAGTGACAGAGTAGCTCTATGAATTATGATACGATAGAAAGAGACAGAGAATTCAAGCATTTCCATAATCCTGATGCCTTGGCTCTCCATGTTAAAAGTGATGATAACAATGAAGAGTCTACTATCTCGGCGATAGGTTATTAGCCTAAAGACTATCGTCATGGCTTGATGACAGTGAAAGAAAAATACATGGAAGCATTCTTTGAGCTAAAAAATTACCCCACAAAAATGCCGTGGTAGACGGGGCTTGGCTATACCAAAAAATATATCTAAAATTCACATAAGCAGCACATAAGCAAGCTACACGTTACACGGCAATTTAAATCAAAATTCAAGGGAATAAGGTCGACATTAATCAATTTTTGGCAAATCTACGAAGGAGTTTCGGTGTGTGAATTTTGGTGTCAAGTTTCGCGGATATTTCCCTTGAAGTAATGCTTCCATGTATTCTGGCCATCACTAATAGATAGTTTTTTTTTTATAGTCTGTTATAAATGCATATTACATACTACTTAGTGGACTAACTTTCTGGGATAAAAAGTCTAGGCCCTAGACTCTGGGGTATAATCTACATTTATACCAAATTTCATTCAAATTACACACAAAAACTTTAATTTAAGTATACTAATCTATACTAATATTATAAAGAGGAAAACTTTGATTGTTTGTTTGTTTGTTTGTTTGTTTGTAATGAATAGGCTCCGAAACTACTGAACCGATTTGAAAAATTCTTTCACCAATGTGTAGAATGAACTTTCAGGATGAACATAGGCTATATTTTATGTAGGTACTTCGCGGGCGACGCCGCGTGCAGAAGCTAGTAAATTATAAAGAAGAAATTTTTGTATTTTTATATTTTTGTTTGTAACGAATAAACTCAAAAACTACTGGTCCGATTTCAAAAAATATTTCACCGTTAGAATGTTATCAATCCCTGAGTAACATAGGCTATATTTTATGTAAATACTTTTCTATCCGTGTGAAGCTTGGGGCGTTTTGCTAGTAATTATATAATTTATGTTAAATGTAATTTCGTTAATAATACAAAAATGTAACAGTAAATATTTTTCGCAGATATTCACTTTATTGATAATGAGTTTGGAAGCTTGGATTGATTTCGGCGACTCCATCACCTCTCACACCATGTCAATATACCGGGGAGTAGGAATCTTCACGCAATTGTGGTTACCCTACCTTCTTTATTCCCTTGAGGTGATATTTAATGTGGTTCTACTGATCGGAGCTCATACAGTAAGTATCTCACTCTGATTGACTTCACTGAGATTTGAATAAAAAAGTTCAAGTGCGAGTCGGACTCACGCACGAAGGTTTCCGTACCATTCAAAATCTAATTAAAAATCACCACGTTGTTGTTTCGAAACAATGATTTTTGTTTTTCAATCTAACAACAATGAATATACATTTAATCATTTCTAGATGGTATAATATCTATCTATATCTATATAAGAGCTTAACCTGACTGACTGACTGACTGACTGACTGATTGATCATCGCTGAGTCGAAACCGCTGAAGATAGAAAGCTGAAATTTGGAGGGTCGCTTCCTTTTATAACAAAACCACCCACTAAGGCGGGATTTTTGGAAATTCCACCTCTAAAGGGGTGAAAAAGGGTGAAAACGTTAGTATGAAACTTTTTAACGCGTGGAGCGATTTTCATGAAACTTTGTTTGTGCACTGTAAATGCAAAATGAATGGACCGGTTTATCAGGATTTTTTAATATAACCATCAAAAAGGGGTCAAATGTGGGGTCAATGTTTGTATGGGAACTTTTTAACGGGTGGTGCGATTGGCCTGAAACTTTGTTTGTGTATTGTAAATGCAAAACGAATGGACACGTGTTTCAGGATTTTTCAATATAACCTTCAAAAAGGGGTAAAATGGGGTGACAAAGTTAGTATGGGATTTTTATGAGTTGTGTGATGTGTTGGAAACTCAGTTTAGATACTTTAATTAAGTGAACGAAGTCGCGGACGGGACAGCTAGTATAATATATATAAAAATGAATTGCTGTTCGTTAGTCTCGCTAAAACTCGAGAACGGCTGAACAGATTTATCTTATCTTGGTCTTGAAATGTTCGTGGAGGTCTAGGGAAGGTTTAAAAGGTAGGAAAAATTCGAATAACTGCCGGGAAAATTTATATTTGCCATACAAACGTTTTTTAAATAAAATGTAGAGTCAATTTGAACTTTATTACTATTTAATAAAGTTCATACTGTTGTCTAAGCAATGTAGAAGGCGGTACGAAGTTTGCCGGTACAGCTAGTAATAAATAAAATAACAATGAAAATTAAAAAAAACTACTAGAAATTAAAATATTAATTCAATTGTTAGATTTTTTGAATTGACTCTATTTTCTAAATTGCAACAAACAAGTTACATTATAAAAAACAAAGTTCAAGTCACTGAGCTTCAAGAAATTACATACCTACGTATTTAATTTTTAATAATATAAATATTTGTATAAAATTTTATTTAGAGTTGGGTTTTTTACATTAAGCAGATATTCCTATCTACTAAATTGGGGCCTGTTTATCAAATGACTGTAAATCAAAATGATGTTTCTTTTTTTAAGCCCCAACGCAAAATCGATGGAAATCGGCCCAAGATGGCCGCCACAAAATAGCGGACAAAAATTGGGTCGAGGTTTTTTTTAATTTTATTTTAACTTGTTTATTGTTTTAGAAAAAAACTCGTCTCATCCGTGTGTATTATTACTACGGGATAATGACGACGGTGGCGGCCTGCCTCTCTTTCCTGGTGGTTCGTTTCGAGAACCAATACCAGGATTACTATTTTGACGTGCTGGAGTTCAGCCTGGCCTTCTCTGGATTTGGTAATTTATAGTCAAAATAGTTACCTATAATATATACCATCATCATCTTTCTGCCCATTTCCCACGATATGTGTGGTCGGCACCGCATGTTATCTTCTATTTATTTCTGGAATTCATTTAATATTATATTATTGTTCATAAAGTTTAAAATATCATGGACAATACCTAACCAAACACAATACGAGTATATTCTGCCGTATTGTTTTTATACGAAGTTTTAGAAAAATGCATGAAATTAAGCGTCTAATAAAAAAAAACATCTACATATCTATTAGTAATGGGCCGAATACGAATAAAATGGCCATATTCAGTGAAAAGTTTACTGAACCGAATATTCGGCCAAAAAATTCGGTAAACGCGATTTGTCCTGCATTTCATACAGTTATTACTCTCCATTTATTGTTAAAATTAGTATTAGAGGTTAAATTCATAAAACGTAATTAATCACATTAAAACATAAACTAAACGGGAAACCGCCACATATCCGGGTATCTGTTTAGTTCAGAATAGATTACAGTGAGTCATGTCAAACTATTCGTGTAATTTGCTTAAAAAAGCTGAAAACATGATTGTCTGGTATCGTTTTAATTTTAGGTACTTGATTGTGTTTAACCGTAATTTATATTATACACAAAATATATAAAACTTTACGCTACTGACTGACTTCTTCTTCCTGCCTTTTTCTCGCGTTATTTGAGGTCGGCCTAACACGTGACGGATGATAGAGGGAAATGGAAGAAAAAATCTTCCATTTCCTTCTATCATCCGTCCTCTCAGTTTCTTTCTTACTTATTATCTTTCATACAGTCCATCCATCTTTTCTTTGGTCTACCTCTATCTTTATATCCATTTACATTCATATGTATCTAACTCTTTTCGTCACATGAGACCTTTTGGCCACTTTTATAGTTAATAAAAGTTCCATTTGTCCTAAAAACGGGGGAGACAAATGGAATCCCATCTGTGACCCAAAAGGGACAGAGCAGACGGACAGATGGGAATTATCCCCGCATAACATGACCCTACAACGATTCGTTTGTCTAATAATCACCCAAAATTGTTTAAACATAACATTTTTCTTTACTTCTTCCCAGCTGTACAAGTGTACCTATTATTGCTGATCCGATCGGAGCTGCAGAAGCTCAAGTACCAGCAGGGGCAGTTCAGCTACGTGAACCACATGTCTGAGGTGCTGCTGGAACCGCCCATCTCAGGCGACGGGAGAAACCCTCTGTAATATAGTGTTACTAGTCTGCCTGAGTTTTCTTTTAATTCTTCAGATGTTCCGAACAACTATTGGGACGTTAGGAGCTAGTTTCACCATGCTCTTTTAATTAAACTGACAGTTTATTATCCCATAATCTTTAAAATGGTTTAGAAAGGTTTATCTTCTACCCCCTTTAGATATCCTTAAAGATCTAAGTAACTAATCTGAGGAGATATCTACCGAGCCTGGGGATTACAGTCGTGATCATATTTTTTTTTTTTTGTTATCTTCTGTAAAATGAAAAGACGTAAAACAGATAAGGGTTAACATTCTTGTTAATTTTGATGCCCGATCAGGTAATGCTTTGTTAACAAAAGCTTAAAAAGCAAACGTCTATAAAATTCATAACAAAACTGGTCCAAATTCTAAATTAGGATTGAATTTGTTACAGCCAAGAGATACGCCTTGTTCGGACTATACTAACCAATTCCTGCATAAAAACACTGGTGATATAAAGAGACTAGTGGTCTAGTGGTAACAGCCTCACCTACCGATCCCTAAGTCGTGGCTTCAAATCCGGACACTATTGGGTTTTTCTGTTTACGAGGGCTACCGTTGTTGTAGTTATCGGCATGTTGATCTTAAAAAGTCCCAAAACATGACACAAGGGAAGCCATTTAGGCACATTATTCTTTCACCACACTGGTTATGTGATAAAGAGAGTGGTATGAATGTAGATGGATGGGTAGAGAAAAGAAAAAAAAAAGACGGATGAACTGTGTGAAAGATGACATGGGTAAGAAAGGAGTGAGTACCGAGATGACGAATGACAGAAAGAAATGGAAGAAGATCACATGTTGTGCCGACTACACATAACGTGGGAAAAGGGCAGGAAGATGATGATGATGTTGACGACACAGGTACAAAAAAGCAAACAATCCGAAACTGCAAGGTCAATACAAAAATGTTGACGACTTTTTAAATTAAATTTTAAATCTTGAATCGCTGTCGAGAATAGAGTTCATGATACAATGTCATTTCCTCGACTGCAGATAAATAAGATAATTGACTTGGACCAGCCAGTCACAAGCAGTCTCCTTCATCCGTCTGACCACTTGTGACCACTTGTGCACTTTGAAGAATATCTTCTGCGTAGACGCACACAAATTCAAATAAAAAGTAAAACAAAGTTTGACATAAATTGAATTTGGAAAGCAAATTTTAAGAATAAACAAAGATTGTAATTTGAATCAAGTTTAGAATCAAGTTAATGAATCAAAGCTTACGTTGTACGAGACCAAGTACAAGCTATTATTGCTTTTCTGGTTTAATCTACTTTCTTAAAAATGCATTTTGATATTCCTGATTGTAAACGATGCATTTTTTGTGTTCCTCTGCGCCTTGGGATACTTATCTTTGGATATTTGAACGTGGTAAGCATATTAAACTTTTGATTAGGTTATACAATTAGAAAAAACAACTTTCTCATTCTAAAGCTAAATACTATTCGAAATTATAAGATTAAGATTTACGAAAAGATTTTGCAAGCGTGGTATCAACACAAAAATAGCAATTTAAATCATAGACTATATAAATTCTAGATTCAAGTAAAGTTATTTTGACGTAGAAAAAAGTGTGTTACCACGTTAAGTGTTTTGTGGTAGCGTGCATTCGTTGTTAGTTGATTCGTACTATCAACCTTGGAGGGACGTGGTATTTTCGGTTACATTTCTCAAAGTTAGGTAACACGCTTTTGAGAAACTTACTAAATTGATGAATCGATTATTTTATAATCAAAGTCTTGACTGACACACATTGAAATGAGAACGCACAGCCTAAACCACTGGTTGTAGAGGCTTGAAATTTGGAAGGTATGTAGGTATGTCTGTCTTGGTTCGTAGAGATGTACTAAGAAGGGATTTTTGTAAATGATATCTCTAAAAGTTGTAGCGGGTTGAAATTTGCATGAAAAAACGAACAAGCCAAAGTTTTATGAAATTAACTAGCCAAGTTGATCGGCCTGCAACCATAATGGTGTTATGGTATTTTCATGTTTGTAGGTATTCACCCTTATAATACTGAGCTTGGAAATATGGATTTCGTATGGTGTACCAGCTAGCACTCATATCCTGACGTATTATCGAGGAGTGGGGATCGCGACTGAGTTGTGGTGGCCATTCCTTCTATACGTGTTGGAGATCATCTTTAATATAATTCTGCTGGTTGGGGCTCATACAGTAAGCAAGTTAATCAAACACCGAACAAGAAAGCATTCACCATGTGAGATAGATATATAAAAAAATATTTGGTATTACAGACACACATAGTCCCATCTGTCTCCTTGGAGACAGAGCAGAGGGACGATGGGAATAATCCCAATAAACATATGTAGATATACAATTTTAAACAAAAAATACGGCTTCGCCTGTGAATTAAGAAACTATTTGTCACCGATATTGGCAAAATATGGGGTAAAGAGCAGTAGCCAATATTATATTACATAAAAAAAAAACAAATTTAATTGAACAGAGACACAAACTTTCAATAAAAATATTACAATTATTGCAAAAGTTTGTATATTTTTGGCTCTTGTGATTATTTTTGTAAATTTACCCTTATTTTCAGAAAAATACTTCACTCATGCGTGTGTATTATTACTACGGGATAATGACGACAGTAGCTAGCGGTCTCACCTTCGTAGTAGTTCACAGCGACCAGTACATAGGATATTACTTCTTTGATCTTATAGAAATTGGCTTGCTCTTCGCTGGATTTGGTAAGTACTATTGTACTATACCTACACTGGCTATTTTAATCGAAAAATGTTGATTCCTTGATGTGTTATTCATATTATGATACCTTCAATCAAATTTAAAAAATACTAGAGTAGGCAGATATGTTGAGCTGTGGACTGTAACTTATCTTGCTGATTTTTAAGTGATTCAGCTAGGTAGGTGGTGAGTGGTAAGTAAAACAAAATACAGGATTAAACACGACAATTTTATTATATTAATTATTTTATGCTTAGACACGCTTCTTTTTACACGGTCTTAGTGCAACAAAAAGGGGTTGCCCGCTTCTACTAATTATTAACCGAAAATAAATTTACCCTAAATTTCTGTTGGTGTTTCCAACAAGAGGCATCTATCTATCTATACCATCCCCTCAGGTTACTAGGCCGAATTAACAAGATCTGACTAAGCCTCCAGGTTCCTCGGAATATTTTCCTTCATCGTTTGAGAGAACTGGCCACTGTGATTACATTTTTCAATGCTTTACTGGTTTCAAGCACCCAAACCTGATAATGTGAACTTGACTTTACCTAAGTTTCCCTTCATCTTTCCAGTGATACAAATCTACCTGTTGTTGCTGATCCGATCAGAGCTGCAGAAGCTCAAGTACCAGCAAGGGCAGTTCAGCTACGTGAACCACATGTCCGAGGTGCTGTTGGAACCGCCCATCTCAGGCGACGTGAGGAACCCTCTGTAATATAGTGTTACTAGTCTGCCTGAGTTTTATTATATTTTTTTATTTTATTTTACGAATTTTAGGAAACTTAGATATAGCACGGGTTGCTTTTGTCGCCGTGACTGTTTGGTACGAGATGGCAGCGGACGACATCAGGCAGCAGCGGACGACGTGTCGTCGCTTCATGTCGCCATGACACGTCGGTCTTTACCTCCTGTCGCTGCAGTCATGATTTTGAACCCGACTGCAGACGGTTCATCCAGGTAGTACCGAGTGTTCCGTGAAACAAGATGTCTGACTGTTCAGCGGTCGAGCGACACTGTGGCGTCTCGACGCGTCGCTAGCTTCGTGTCGCTAACTATGGAGGAAATTTCATAGAAATACATATAGAAACCAGTAGTGTTGCTGCGACACTTCGTCCGCTGCTGCCTCATGTCACCCGCTGCCAACTCGTACCCTTATCAAGTCCGTTGGTTATGTATGGAGATGTCACCCAGTTGTCACACATAACCACGGATTTGATAAGAGCGACGAGCGACCCCACCTAGTGGTAAGGGCAGGAAGATGATGATGATGATATACGTTTTTATTGTAAGGAATACTAACTACTTTGCAAAATGTGGGGAATAGTTGGCTCAAAGAATCTAGGCATTCATGAAATTAGCCGCAAGAGCTGCGCAGTATCGTTTTTCGGGAGCAATTAGAGGTATGAGTGGCAAACTTCACGAATGCCTAGATCCGTTGGATTAACTATACGTGCTAAGTATAATATATTGTTTGGACGACCCTCTTTAGAAATCCAAAAAATCTAAGTAACTAGAGATCTGAGAAGATATCTACCGAGCCTGGGGATTAGAGTAGTGATCATTTTTTTGTAAGTTTTAAAAAGAAATGGTGTTTGTCTTTGGTTCGACGGGCTTGCAACCACTCACGTTTGGAATACTAAATACTATGAAAAACGGGGGAATGTGCCAAACATAGTATTTGACCTTATTATATTTTTTGTCTGTATTAGATAATACCTATCAACATGGTTTGCAATTACCAACAATTATCTTCTGTAGGAAACGCCCACACCACGACCTTCAAATCAAATAATATAACATTTTTTTATAATTTGTATATTATTTGACAGGTTGTTTTTGGAAATTTAATTGTGTTGGTTTTATGTGGCATTGATTGTTTTTGTTTGTAATTTTAAAGTGTAATATTAATCACTGAAGTTTGAACAATATTGTAATGTACTCACTAGTTATCAATTGTTTATTAATCATACTACGTAGGATTCAATCATAACGACTCTGTATATTTTTAACTTATCTATTGGCTTCCGATGTTTGTTTTTATGATTTTGTGTTTTATGCAGATTTTCACAATAATTCCATTATCATGCATTCTATTATCATTCTCACTGGGATTTTATTGGTGAACTCGTATTTTCCCCATTATTCCCGTAATATTCTCAGTATCCAGTAGTCTAGCAGACTTCTCCCGACTTCTCTTTATTTATTCAAACTTCAGCTCTCCACTGCACTTTTTAAGAGATACCTTTAGACCTAAAAAATAGCATACCCTATATTTCAGGTCTTTAGGATTTAGATCTTAAATCTGGGACTTAGGATAGGTTAGGCTATGCATGAAATATGTCAGTCTAGACTTTTACATATTTATAATATTATACATCTACACTAATATAAAGAGGTAAATTTAGTTTGTTTGTATGTAGGAGGTACGCAAAAGTACTCGTATTAGTAAGAAGTATTTATCCGAAAGTACCCATTTGATTTTAAAAAATCTTTCACCGATGTTTAGAATGAACTTTCATGATCAGTATAGGCTATATTTATTTAGGTACCATGCGGGCAAAACTGCGAGCCGAAGCTTCTAATAAAATATCTTTTCATGAGATTTAGACATGGACAAATAAGATTTAGATCTCTATATTACCTCTATTTACACTTAACAACATGAACTTTAGACCAAAGACTACATGTTTATCAATTGTAAGGTCACTTAGATCAGTATCTTTTCACAAGTGCATGATAAAAGACGTGAGTGGAATTTTCAGTCTTTTCAGGATGGCAAAGCGACATATAGAGAGTTTTTGTTTATGTTTGGCGGTGAGGCATGGATTGCTTATTTGGGGGTATGTAAAACTGGTAAGTTTTTTAAATCGTCCTAATTTTTTTCGTTAATAGACCCTTGGAGTATCATAACCATTCAACACTAAAAGTATTAACTGGCCTCACAGCTCAGTTGGTAGTAGCTCTACCTTCTGCGCTGTAGGTTGTGGGTTCGATCCCCACTCAGGACTAACATTTGTATGATGAACGTAGATGTTTGTTCTGTGTCTGGGTGTTATTATGTATTCTATGTATGTATTTAGAAAAAAAAAAATATAATTAATCTATTAGCTATCTGCTTCCCATAGTTCAAGCTTTGCTTAGTTTGGGGCTAGATGGCGTTGTCTGAAATGTCCACCAATATTTATATATTTATTTTAATCCAGGTTCTATCTCTCCTAATAACATTGACGTTCATATATCTATCGATTCGTATGTTCAATCGGGTGCCTGAGTCTTACGATTATGCTGTCTCGTTCTTGGAGAGCGTAGCTACGACCATTCCTGAACTACTGGACCTGATATTCACATTGATCCTTATAGTTGCTGCGCATAAGGTATAGTTTAGTTTGATATATAATCTGAAGTAGGGATATGGATAGTCGTTGATGACAAACAAGCTAACGACTCACTTTATTGAAGTCAGTGGTAGACCATATTCACAATTTAGTATGAGCACTGGTGGTCTGGTACCTTTCGACCCTAAGGTTGTGGGTATGTACGAAAAAATATGTACGCTATACCAGTGATCACAAACAGTGAAGAAACACATGAAGAAATTGGCAAGTCGTAGTCATCCCGTGACCACGACAGTGTGTAAACATGTCGAAACGTCTTCATGTAGGTAATACTAATAATTATGTATTCATACTTACCGTTTTTACCCATTATTGAAACTGGTTATTTTTACAATTGATCAAAGAAAATCTTTGACTTCCAGAGGGTCCTGAAAATGCTGGAAATCTACTATTTCTACAGCATCACCATGCTGGCGGTATACCTACTGGTACTCCTGCTAACAGCGTGCAGTATGGAGCGGTTCCGTCTGCTGCATAACCTGATCTTCCACCATGCCTGGGTCTTTGAGATAGACCTCTACACGCTCTGGGGCTTTGGTATTGGAAATATTTGTAAGTTATTCTATAACTAGCTGTGTTTTACCCGACTGCGAAGCGAAGAAGGAGAGTAATCTCCTTTGGCTCTAGCTGTAGCCCAAACGGCTGAGCGGATTTTGACAAATGAGGTTGGATTTGTCTGAATCTGTCTTTAAAAAAATATTTTTTGCAATAAGTAATAGTTATACAATGTGTATAAAAACATATCGACTAATCTATAAGTACATCACTACATAATTATAAAACAAAGTCCTACGCCACGTCTGTCTGTCTGTTTGTTCTCAATAAACTCAAAAACGACTGCACCGGTTTTCATGCTGTTTTCACTAATAGATAGAGTGGTTCTTGAGGAAGGTTTTAGTATATAATTTGTTAAGTTTTTAAGTCGCAATAACCAAAATTCACACTGGCGAAACAGCGGGCATCAGCTAATCTATACTTAAGGAAAGATTTGATTGTTTGTTTGTTTGCATTGACTATGCTCAGAAAAAACTGGACCGATTTGAAAAATTTTGTCACCAATGTATGTATAAAATGAATTTTCAGGATGAACATAGGCTATTTTATGTAAGTACTTCGCGGGCGACGCCGCGAGCGGAAGCTAGTTTTATATAAAAATGTTAATTGCAGGTCTTCAAACTTATCTGATGTTGTTGGTGAGGAGTGAAGTGATACAGCAGAGGGAAGTGAGGAAAGCCAAGTTGGCGCGACAAAAGTCGAGCACCAGTTTCCGAGGACTTAGAGCTGGGATGGTCACAGCCAATAACCGCTCAGACCTTTGAGAATTACAACTAAATAAACAAATGCTAAATAAAATATAGTTTAAATGGGCCCGCACGCGGCCTAATTGCGGAAATCAGTCCGTTACCTTGGTGAATTTTTTTTTAAATTGTATTTGAAAATTTGGTACTTGTACCAAAATATAGTTTGATGAAACTAAAAAAAACACGCTTTCCGTTGCCTGCATATTATACAGGGTGGAAAAAATCGATGGGCTCTGAAGGATTTCATCGTATCTCGATTGTTTTTTATTTATTTTTTATTTTATACTGTAAACAGACAGTGTTATAAATTATGTAGATAAAAAAACTTGAGAGGTGTCAAGGGACACCCGGATGGAACGAAGTTCCTTTCCTTGCTTTCTATGAGAGAGAGAGAGAGAGACAGACAGAGAAACACGCGCACGCCGCACGGCCTACAACTATAGCAAAAAGTGACGTTACAACTTTTCGTGAGAATTTTTTCCGTCTAGCCCCCTTTCACAACGTGCGATAAAGAACTTCGTTCCATAAACAACATCAATAAGGTACAACCGTCTCCAGAATTTCAATCTTGGGGGTGCTGCCATCTGGCAGTGATTTGGATCAGTTGAGCTATCTATAGATCGTTTGTAACGGTCCTTAGATAGCTCAACTGTTTCATATTATAGTTTATACTAGCTGAGTCGACAGAGTTGTCCTGTCTTAACTATTATATGTAAAAGCCTTCTCCTTACAATAACAAATACAACAAATAAACTTGAGAGGTGTCAAGGGACACCCGGATGGAACGAAGTTCTTTTCCTTGCTTTCTATGAGAGAGAGAGAGAGAGACTGACAGAGAAACACGCGCACGTCGCACGGCTTACATACAACTATAGCAAAAAGTGTCGTTACAACTTTTGGTCTTAATTTTTTCCATCTAGTCCCCTTTCGCAACGCGCGATAAGGAACTTCATTCCAAAAATAATTAGCAAAATTCTAGCCTAGGTCTAGCCGGAGAAATAGGGGTTAATTTTTATATCTATTATATAAAAGGATAAGTCCTGACTGATTTGAATAGATACAACGCACAGCCCAAACCGCTGGTCGTACAGACTTGAGATTTGGAGGGTATGTTCGTCTTGGTATGTAGGCGAGCAATAAGACGGGATTTTTGGAAATTCCAATTTTAAGGGGGTGAAAAGGGCTAAAAACGGTTGTATGAAACTTTTTAACGCGCTGTACGATTTTCATGAAACTTTGTGTGTGTAATGTAAATTTACTAAAATTAAAAAAAAATTATAAATTTTAATAAAAATTGTACAAAACAAATGTATACGTGTTTCGAGATTTTTCAATATTACCTTTAAAAAAGGGTAAAATGGGGGCTCAATGTTTATATGGGAACTTTTTAAGGGGTGGTACGATCGGTCTGAATCTTTTTTTGGATACTTTAAATGCAAAATTATTTAAAACGTATATATCGATTTTTCAAAACAACCCTCCAAAAAGGGTTAAATGGGGTGTCAAAGTTTTTTTGAAGAGAGGTGTGTTTTGTTTGGAACTCTGTTTGTCTTGGTATGTAGGCACCCACTACGACGGGATTTTTGGAAATTCCACTTTTAAGGGGGTGAAAAGAGCTAAAAACGTTTGTATGAAACTTTTTAACGCGTTGTACGATTTCAATGTAGGTACACGTGTTTCATGATTTTTCAATATAACCTTTAAAAAGAGGTAAAATGGGGGCTCAATGTTTATATGGGAACTTTTTAACGGGTGGTACGATTGGTCTGAATCTGGGTTTGGATACTTTGATTGCAAAATGATGTAAAACGTATATCTTGATTTTACAAAATAACTCTCCCAAAAGGGTTAAATGGGGTGTCAAAGTTTTTTCGACGAGTGGTGTGATTTGTTTGAAACTCGGTTTAAATACTTAATAGGCAAAATAAATGGACACACATTTAAGGGTTTTCGAAAATAATCCTCA
Source organism: Cosmorhoe ocellata (assembly GCA_963675405.1). NCBI lineage: Eukaryota > Metazoa > Arthropoda > Insecta > Lepidoptera > Geometridae > Cosmorhoe > Cosmorhoe ocellata. Next base: position 8,938,324 of record OY776258.1, on the reverse strand, counting down.
CAAAGGGAAAAAAGGGGTGTCAAAGTTTGTATGGACTTTTTGACGAGAGGTGTGATTATCTATACTATCTATATCTATACTAATGTTATAAAGAGGAAAGATTTGATTGTTTGTTTGTTTGCATTGAATAGACTCTGAAACTTCTCTGGATCGATTTCAAATTATTTTTCACCAATGTTTAGAACAATCTTTCAGGATGAACACAGGTTATATTGACGACCTCAGTGGCGCAGCGAGCGAGAGTCCGCCTGTGACGCAAGAGGTTGCGGGTTCGATTCCCGCCGCGGAACAAATTTGTGTACGATCTGCAGAAATTTGTTCCGGTTGTCTGGGTGTTTTCTATGTATAATAAAAAATATCTATCTATGTATATAATGTACTAGCTGTCCCGCCCGCGACTTCGTTCACTTAAAGTAGGTATCTAACTAAACTGAGTTTCAAACAAATCACACTAATAAAAAAATCCCATAATAACTTTTACACACAATTTTACCCTTTTTAGAGGGATATTTTGAAATATCCAGGAATATGTTTCCATTTATTTTGCGTTTAAAGTATCAAAACCAAAATTTTTGACCCCTTTTTGAAGGTTATATTGAAAAATCCTGAAACACGTGTCCGTTCATTTTGTATTTACAGTACACAAAGTTTCAGACCAATCGCACCACCCTTTAAAAAAATCCCATACAAACATTGACCCCTTTTTTAGAGTTACCTATATTTAAAAATTCTGAAACAGAAAACAAAGTTTAAGGCCAATCGCACCACCCGTTAACAAACATTGACCCCCCATTTGATCCCCTTTTTTAAAGATATATTGAAAAATCCTAAAACACAAAATTAAGTTTCAGACCAATCGCACCACCCATTGAAAAGTTCCCATACAAACATTGACCCCCCATTTGACCCCTTTTTTAAAAGGTTTTATTGAAAAATCCTGAAACACGAAACAAAGTTTCAGACCAATCGCACCAGGTTAAAAAAATCCCATACAAACATTGACCCCACATTTGACCCCTTATTCAAGGTTATATTGAAATATCCTGAAACACGTGTCCTTTTATTTTGTATTTACAGTACACAAACAAAGTTTCAGACCAATCGCACCACCCGTTCAAAAGTGCACATACAAACATTGACCACACATTTGACCCCTTTTTGAAGGTTATTTTGAAAAATCCTGAAACACGTGTCCATTTATTTTGCATTTACAGTACACAAACAAAGTTTCATGAAAATCACTTCACGTGTTAAAAAGTTCCCATACAAAAATTGACCCCACATTTGACCCCTTTTTGAAGGTTATTTTGAAAAATCCTGAAACACGTGTCAATTCATTTTGCATTTACAGTACACAAACAAAGTTTCAAGGCAATCGCACCACCCGTAAAAACAGTTCCCATAAAAACATTGACCCCACATTTGACCCCTTTTTGAAGGTTATATTGAAAAATCCTGAAACACGTGTTCATTTATTTTGCATTTACAGTACACAAACAAAGTTTCAGGCTAATCGCACCACACGTTAAAAAGTTCCCATACAAAAATTGACCCCACATTTGACCCCTTTTTGATGGTTATATTGAAAAATCCTGAAACACGTGTCCATTCATTTTGCATTTACAGTGCACACACAAAGTTTCATGAAAATCACTCCACGCGTTAAAAAGTTTCATACTAACGTTTTCACCCTTTTTCACCCCCTTAGAGGTGGAATTTCCAAAAATCCCGCCTTAATGGATGGTTTTGTTATAAAAGGAAACCACCTTCCAAATTTCAGCATTCTAGCTTCAGCGGTTTCGGCTGGGCGATGATAAATCAGTCAGTCAGTCAGTCAGTCAGTCAGTCAGTCAGGTTAAGCTCTTATATAGATATAGATTAAATATATCAGTTATCTAGTACCCATAACACAAGCTTTGAGTAGCTTACTTTGGGGCTGGATGATGCTGTGTGGATTGTCCAGCATTATTTATTTATATTTATTTTTATTTATTTATATTTTATGTAGGTACTTCGCGGGCGACGCCGCGAGCGGAAGCTAGTTATAGATATAAATATGGTATACATATAAAGATAGATCTGTATGGATCTTTATACTTCTGTAAATAAATAACTATTATGTAAAACCTTATCTGTTCGCGTCGCTCGCTGTGGCTAATATCGGGATGGGAGTTTCCAACGCCTACACTGTCATTGCAGCCTAGAGACAGGAACATTTAAATTAAACGCACTTACTGATACAACTGGTCGTGTGACACCAGTTTTTTATTATCAACCGTATATGCCGTGAATAGGTTTCGTGCTGTTTATTAAAATATTGATTGAAAAAAGCATTTTTGAAAGCAAAATGAAAGTTGAACTTGTGGAGTTTAGGAGATGCTGCTGTTGTATTCCACTGCGGTATGGACTTCTGGTTCTGGGATACTTAAAACTGGTACGTTTTTAACATTTTTTTTATTAAATACTAGCTTCTATAAAATACAAAAACGAATCTATCCCGCGGGAACCGTAAATTTTTTCGAGATAAAAAGTAGCCTATGTGTTATTCCAGACTATAATCTATATCTGTGTCAAATTTCATCCAGATCCGATCAGCCGTTTCAGCGTGAAAGAGCAACAAACATACATACATCCAGACATCCATATATTCTTACAAACTTTCGTGTTATAATATTAGTAGGATAAGTATTTTACAGTAGAAAACTATTTTGATTAACTTTGATTATAATTTGGTTCTATCAATTTTTATTACTTATAATTTATAAAACTATCAGAATAAATTAAACTATAATAAAATATATATATATGTGTTCAAATAATTATTATAATTAAACTATAATAATTATTTGAACACATAATTTTATAAGTATTACTAGTATTAATTTTCACTACCAGAGATGACAATTTCTAACAAATCAGATGGGGCGGTTCCCGAGGAAAAAAATACATTTTAAAGTCAAAAATATAGCGTAGTATAGAGAAAACAGAGTTTTTTACTGATTTTATTATAATAATAAAAATGAACGTTGTGGAGTGAAAGAAGACATAGTGATGAAAATTGAGAAGGGTATGTTAAGATGGTTTGGGCATGTAGAAAGGATGGATGAAAGGAGATTGACGAAACAGGTGCATAAGGAGAGTGTGAATGGGACAGTTGGAAGGGGAAGACCTCGGCGGACGTACCTTGATCAAATTGGGGACGTACTAGAGAAAGGCCAGGCATGAGTACCCTAAACCGACGCGCATGTATGAAGAATGTAATGAGAGTGAATGAAGCAAAAGAGGTATGTCAGGATCGTAGCAAGTGGAGATCCGTGGTCTCTGCCTACCCCGTCGGGAAACAGGCGTGATTTTATGTACATATGTATGTACGAGTATGTATGTAATAAAAATGAAATTTTATCTGCACTTAATTATTTTCCTATCGCTAAGTTAATTATAAAATATTTTATTGTTATAGTGCTCGAAATATGGTATTTTTGAGTGAAAAACTAAATTGTTTTACTAAAATACTTGTATTTTCTTGATACTTATTGATTTGTGCCCACGACTGACCTCGGATGTATATTATAGATATTTTTGAGTCATATGGGAATAGTTTCTTTGGTAATGATGTTAACTGTAGCTTTTTAGTTTTTTGACTAAGTGTATAACTACCTTAATCTTTTCTTTTTCAGATTGTTTCAGCGTTATTACTCGTGTTTCTTGTTACGCAATCAGTGTTTTTCTTAATATTTATTGCTAGTAAACCATCAGCAACATTTGGTATGCAATTGGTGTTTCTTGGACTTTTAATTATAATTTTTCTGGGTGAAACAGTATTTTCTATAATCTTTGTGGTTGGCGGTCATAAGGTACGTTAATTACCTACCCAAATATTATTATTAGCTTACATAAATCGATTGATAGACAATAATATAGCTTAGAGTACCATAACAAAGTAAAATTGTATCTTTGTACAGTCACCAACGAAAGTAAATGAACACTTTAAATAATTCTTAACTCCTCTAAACCACCTCAAAAGTAGATCAACTCAAGCTACAAATATTTTGAACGTCATAAAGTCTTAACGATGGTCATGTTCTAAGTTTTTTCTGTATAAAGATGTGGAAACTTGTAATTAGACATTACAACCTTTACAATTAGATATTACCCTACATGCAATATGCTACTGAGGGCTAATTACAAGTTTCCACATATTTTTACTAAAATCTTAGAACTTATTGTAAAATCATAGCTGTAAGTTTCCTAAAATTCGTAAAATAATAAATAAAATGGGCGCTGGTGGTGTAGTGGTAGCACCCCTGCCTCACGATCCGTAGGTCGTGGGTTCAAACCTGGTCGTGCACCAATGAGTTTTTCCATTCGAAAAATTTATGTGCGCAATGCCAGTGCTCTTAAACGGTGAAGGAAAACATCGTGAGGAAACCGGCATACCCTAGAACCAAAAATTCGAAAGTTTGTGTCATAGGTTAGTATTCTTATAAGTGGCGATGGGCTTGCAACCTGTCACGTACGGAATACTAACTACTGTGCAAAATGTGGACATATACCAAATGTCATGTTTGGACTTGCCTCTGACTACCCCCTTTAGATATCCTCAAAGATCTAAGTAACTAAAAATCTGAGGAGTTATCTACCGAGCCCGGGGATTACAGTCGTGATCATATTTATTTATTTTATTTTTTAATAAATAAAATAATAAATAGAGTTTTAGAATACTAGTATAACTCATATTATAGTGTAATATGTGTTATATTTTTTAAGAAATAACTAGTAAACTCAGGGTTAATAATTTTAAAGTGTAATGTTTATATAACTTTTCAGAAAAGCCCAAAGATTTTGCGAATTTACAACAATTTCTCAATTGGAATATTGATATTGTTTTCCTTGATGCTACTTCTCTACATGGGCGTCATGATGCACTACTACATACCACGCTACGGGTTCCTTGATACAACTGCAATACTCAGAAGCATTGTAATTATAGGATTTGCAAATATCTGTAAGTATTATAAACCAAATCGTTAATTTATCTACTAATAAATTTTCGTATTTTTCGTGTATTTTTTATTCCGTACGCGACAAGTTGTAAGCCCATCGCCGCTTATAAGAATACTAACATACGACACACCTTTGAATTTTTGGTTCTAGGGTATTCCGGTTTCCATACGATGTTTTCCTTCACCGTTTAAGAACACTGGCATGGCATTGCGCACATACATTTTTCAAATAGAAAAACTCATTGGTGCAGGACCAAGTTTTAAGCCATCTTCGGATCGTGAGGCAGGGGTGCTATCACTATACCACCAGCGCTCTTGAAACATATATATTTTTGACATACATTTTAAACTTCCAGGTTTCCAAGTTTATATGATCCTAATGACCAAAAGCGAGATCACCAAACTCGAAAACAACTGCAACTTTGAATTCAGTAACATAGGCGTCGAAGCTGAGTGTACGATGGTCGAAGGAGGTGTTGGCAATCACGAAACCAACACACAGATGAGTGTACCTGCCGAGCTAAGTGAGGGAAATGAAATGGAAGAAAATGCTCAAGAAACGAAAAAAAATGGAAATTATGTTCAGCTATATTAATACGCAGTTTGCAAATGAAATTAATAATTTAAACTTCCATAATTCCTATACCTCAAAAGTAGCTCCAGGAATTAATTATGTTCAGTATGATATATAAATATGTGGCTTGAATTGATCAACTATATTATTGAGATAATAGAAATATAGAAGCTTGAAAGGGGTCATTGACTTTTGTTGGTGACTGTACTTAGGCGTATCTTTACAGTGTCTTAACTAATAATGTCGAGACGTCTTAAAAAACCGTCCAAATTATAAATTAACATACCTACGCCTATAATAATACTTACTTTATGTACTTACCTTATCAGAAGTTTATGATTGTAAGGTCAATTTTTTTTTATATAGTTTTCGACTAGACGTTCAATACTTGGTTCGGTTTTTCGTATTATTGATCATCGTATTTTTGTAATTTATTATTGTATTATTTTTCTTATTTATTATATGAGTATAACATCTAAGTAAATTATATTAAAACAATACTGTGAACATAATACCAATAATAATAGTAGTAAATTAGTATTCTGTGATGAAGAGAAATTTGCAATCCTAATATATAAAACAAAGTCGGGTTTGTTCGAACACTTATAACTCTAGAACGGCTAGACAGATTTTCATGATTTTTGTTTATTGGATTTGTCTCCGCCCCGAATAGCAGAATAACTATTAAAACAAATGAAAATTAAAATTTTTTTTTATTAATAGGCGGTACGAAGTTCGCCGGGACAGCTAGTTATTTATAATTTACATATATATTAAATACAATTTTCAAAATTAAACAAAGAGTTAAGAAACAAAGAGAAAGTACCATTGCAAAAATTATTATTATAAATCAGAAGCGTAGCCGTCTGAAAGACCATTTAATTATTACTTATAATTATGACGTTACACTTAGTTTACATATAATTTTTATCTCAATTGAAGTAACATAAATACGAGCTAAATCAGTATGATTCAAGTTATTGATAGAGCTAAACGCTTATATTAAAAAAGTTGATAAAATAATAAAACATTTATTTTTGAACTCTGAATTTGATTTAAAACCAATTTTGGAAACAAGGATCGGTTTAGAAAGTTTTTGCTGCAGTGTGTTAAAACCTGCAATAGAAATGACTTTTAATCTATGCCTTTGTCTATCTCAACGCTATGGACTACTGATTTGGACACTTTTTAAACTGGTGAGATTTATTGTATGAATGCTTTTGAATATACCTAAATCTAGCCATCAGTATCATCCGTTGCACTCAATCCCTGCTATTCCTAATCCCTAGTTAAGGCCTTGGCCACCGCAAACTTTTGAAGATGTATGCAAGTACGCACACAGTAATACAGGAAACTGCTGTATTAAAGTTTCAGAACTTATTCATAAATTTTCACAAAGCAACTCAACGGCAAGATTAAATTATAGTTGCAGTGGACCGCTTTGATAAAAGATGGACTAGTATGTGACGGTCTTTCTGTCAATCAAGTCCAATATCACACTCCTATCATCAGCTCATCGTCATTATCATCTGCAGCCCGACTTCACCCACTGCTGGGTATAGGCCTCTCTTTGCATATGCTATTGTCCACGGTCTGCTGCTAGCCTCATCCAGTCCGGCCCGCGATGGATGCTATGCTATCATCAGCTATCATTCGAAAATTGCCAACACAAATTCTGTGGATCTATCGGCCAATTAGGAAGTCTGTAGTCTGCGGCTAGTCTTTGAATTGGTTATCACATCAAACCGCGTTTTGCACCGGAGCAGATGACAGTTATCTGAATGACCACGCATATTCGTCCCCCGGTAAAGACAAATTGCCACTTGACAGTCCATCGTGTTTTTTTATCTGCTTGGAAGCGGATATGCGGTTTTCAGTATGTTAGACTACTAAAAAACTAATGAAGGTAAACTTGAGAACAATGAAAGCACCGTTTGATGTGATTAAACACCATCATTTGCAGGCTTACACAATATTTCACCTTACGACTTGTTCACACATAAGTAGGTAATTGTCGAATCGTTAAAAAATTTAAAGAATGAATTCTCATTCGTGGTTTTTCACTTCGGTAGAAATAACGATTTGTCAATGACGGATGTATGTATGAATAAGCCCTTACTCTATTTGGTTGACTGTTCCAGGGCTTGGAAACCCGAAAAATTTTCAAACCGGTATCGCTCTAAATACCTACAACCTTTTCTTTTCGGTTACGTTCTACCGTAACCTCTATTCAAACAGTTAGTGAAGAACGATAAATTCAAAAGGGTTTCGCTCAATTAACCGGTTAGAACGAAATTATTTCGTTCTTTTCCATATTAGTTTACAGCGCCGCGGTATTCGAAATGCGTTCGTTGCGTGTGCGCTCGCTTTAACCGGTTAATTAAAGTTCGTAGTTAAGGTTTTGAAAGAGGTTGCACTCGCTATTATCGAAATACCGGTTAATACCGGTTTTTTCTGGTAAATTGTTAACCGGTTCCAAGCCCTGGACTGTTCTTCTCAGACTTATGGGTTAGGCTGTAATTGTAATTGGTAATGCAATTCACCTAGCATGTAAATCGTTTTAAAATGATCCAAGTGATTTTATTGAATAAAAATATTTTTAATTTTAAATTTTGTTTTCAGATGGTTCAAATAGTGATGATTCTACAAATCCTGATACATAATTATGAGCTCGTTGTATACTATATTGTTTGGGCGTTAATAATAGTTTTCTTTTGGTTAATAGATGTCGCTTTTAGTATATTATGTGTCGTTGGTTGTTGTACGGTAAGAACTTGTCATACTAAAAAGTATTTATATTGTAAAAAACCTTTATTGCGCAAGTATTATTATTGTTATTATTGATTTCTCAAAAAGCAGTTCTTTCATACAAATAAGAGCGAATAAATAATCGATCGATCAATTCTTGGTAGGTACCTCCAGATAATTTAAAATGAGCAACGTCATTTTTTAAGCCGACATAGCCCTAAGGATAGCAAAACTTAAGTGGCAATGGGCAGGGCACATCGCTCGTAGAACCGACGGCCGCTTGGGCTGTCGAGTTCTTGAGTGGCGACCACGCACCGGACGACGCAGCGTGGGTAGCCCCCCACAAGGTGGACTGATGACCTGGTGAAGGTCGCTGGAGTCCGCTGGATGCGGGCGGCGCAGGACCGGTCATGGTGGCGTTATATGGGGGAGGCCTATGTCCAGGAGTAGACGTCTTTTGGCTGAAGATATATATATATAACGTAATTTTTTATTGTATAATTTTCAGGAAAACCCCAAGCGTTTAAGAATGTACAACTCATATTCCGTAGGACTGTTGGTGCTCACAGTATTTTGGACCATAATTTGTTTAGTGAATCCGAAATACTGGCCTATTAACTTATGTGCTTTTAGTAAGTACCAAGAAACTTTTTTGATTGACTTTGATACCTAGTTTTCTAGAAAGATGTACCTAGTTTACCTAAGTTAAGTTAGATTTACCTACAGAGCGTCCTAGAAAATAGTGTCAAGTGTATAAAATAGTAGCAAATAGTGTTTGACAGGCCTCACAGCTCAGTTGGTAGTAGCTCTGCCTTCTGCGCTGTAGGTTGTGTGGGTTCGATCCCCACACAAGACAAACATTTGTGTTATGAACGCAGATGTTTGTTCTATGTCTGGGTGTTATTATGTATTCTAAGTAAAGCGATCATTTCCAGACAACCTAAAGGAGAGGAGTACCTACTTGTCTTACACTTTTTCGTCTGTGTTTAATGTAATAGCGTAAATAATATTAAGTATTTTAAGTTTTTCCACTCGAAAAATTTATGAATGCAATGCCAGTGCTCTTAAACGGTGAAGGAAAACATCGTAAAGAAACCGACGTACCTTAGAACCAAAAATTCAAAGGTGTGTGTCATAAGTTAGTATTTTAAATAAGCGTCGATGGGTTAACAACCTGTCACGTACGGAATACTAGCCACCGTGCAAAATGTGGGCATATGCTAAATGTCATGTTTGGACGTACCTCTGACTACGTACCCTCTTTAGATATCCTCAAAAGATCTAAGTAACTACAGATCTGAGGAGATATCTACCGAACCTAGCGATTACAGAGTCATGATCATGTTTTATTTTTTATTTTCAGTGTACCAAGTTTACACAGTATGTTTAACGGAAAATGTAATTATTGAACTGAAATATGAAAAAAGAAAAAAAGCCTTGATACAACTGCAACATGAAAACAAACTGGCCAACATTCAAAGTAACCAACGTACGAAAGAATCTGTACAGTTTTCTGTTAATTCTTCTAATAGTGACTCCATTGCCTGATTTTACAATCCCATTGACTAACTCGCTAGTAGCTAGATAGTCTACTACAAGCTCTTTGGGCAATATTAAAGCAAGTATATAACTTTAAAACTTTTCAAGCTTGAGTACAAGTTCAATACAATTTTTAAAAGTCATGGTACACAGTAGAATAAGTATATGAATATAGGGGTAGAGGTAGACCAAAGAAAAGATGGATGATATAAGTGTGAAAGGTGATATTATGACTAAGAAAGGTGTGATTACTGAGATGACGGATGATAGAGGGATAATATGGAAGAAGAAAACGTGTTGTGCGGACCCCACATAGCGTGGGAAAAGGGCAGGAAGAAGAAGAAGGTACGTAGTGTTCAAGCTTGAAACTTTGACGTTTCTGAAACGATAGTTAGTAAGAGCTTGTGGTAAGTCCCCTGGCTGTTTTCATTACTATGGTGTGTACGAATCGGGCATAACCCCTACTCTATGCAATCATACGTAGCAATAAGTTGTAATAAGTTTAAATATCAGGAGCATCTTCTTTGTATGTATTATCATTATAAATTTAAACTAAACCTGTAATTTAACCAATAATATTGTACTGTATCTAAACTAATATAACAAAGAGGTAACGTTTATTTGTATGTTCGAGAAACTCTTCAAATTAACCATCAAATTTCAAAAATTATTTGACCAATGTGTAGAATGAACTTTAAAGATGAACATAGGCTATATTTTATGTAGGTACCTAGCGGGCAAAGCTGTGGGCAGAAGCTAGTAAATAATAAATTAGCCAGTTATATCAGGACGTCTGGTCAAATCGATGCGGGAACTCAGATCTGGCTCATTTTTGGCTCAACGTATCGCCATTGCCATTCAACTCGGTAATGTCGCTAGCGTCTTGGTAAAGCTTCCATCTGGCTGTGGCCTGGATCATTTGAGCTATCTATAGATCGTTTGTAACGGTCCTTAGACAGCTCAACTGGTTCACATGTTTTTATATAATTATGTTTATAATAAGATAGATTGTTTAATTCTGTAAATAAAGTCCTTTATTAATAGTTTTGGGAAAATTAAGAGACAAAATGACCCTTACGACTTTTAGAATTTCCACCGTCGATATTAGTTTCATACATTCCATTCGGCTGGTACACTTATCCCTACCAAGCTATCCCTACTGGTAGGGATAAGTGCACGTTTGTGTAGATCTATTTCTACCGGTAGTTGGTCAATACAAAAATCTGTTTCACCGTATTTTTGCTAACTTGAATATCCTCTCTCATGGATATTTCCAAAAATCAGACAAACTACTCGTAATACTAGCTGTTACCAGCAATTTTGTCTACAGGACTGTAAATTTTATTTCCAACATCCCATTTGAATGAAACATTAATATGTAAACATTACATCTTCTCCCAATTATACTCTCTCCACATATTTAATCTGTTTCTTGTCAGTTCTTCTCGGACTGGGGATAGGACTGGAATGTGCACTCACCTAGTATATAAAACGGTTCAAAATGATCCCTGTGATTTTATTGAATCGGTTAGTTCCGCTATGCACCATTCCCGCTATCCTCGGTTTCTAAAACAACTGAATAAAAAGACAAACATGATTTGAGTTTGAGTTTGGATTTTGAGTTAATGTAAAAATTAGATGAAAATCGGTTATTTTTTTAAGATGTGTACCAGGCAAACAAATAAACAGAAAAACAGGCAGACAAATTTGAAAATCACTGATTTGTGATCTATTACTATTCTTTGGCCACTCCCTTTTGTTTATTCATTACTCTCTTCAATGTACAGACACAAGGGATCTGCTGTTTTACCTATATATCTAGATTTATATCCATAAGATAAACGAGACAGATCAGTTCTGGGTAAGTCATCTTCGTGTTCGCATGTTTTTATAAATAAAATAAATAGATAAACGTGCCGTTGTTTATTAAAAAATATATCAATAATAAACGTGTGTCATTGAATAAGCAAAAGTGGTGTCTCATGATGTATGTGGAGTTTCCAGAGATATACAGATGCTGCTGTTGTGTGCCAGCAAGATATGGCCTTCCTGTTTGGTTCTACATCAAGTTGGTAAGCTATCTCCAAATTGTCTGCATGTTTTGTTTGGACATTTTTCAGATGATAAAACAGGTAGTTCCACTGCGCTCCAAATCACATTTTTCTCAAATATTTAAAGTTCTTACGTTGATTCCACTGCGCTCTAAGAATTTTTAAGTAATAAAATGATTGAATATTTGAGTTCCACAGCGCTCCAAGAAATTTTGAGAAGAGTTAGCAAAAAAATAAATTGAGCATGATACATTAAGTAAATTAAAAAATAAAAGTTGTATCTATATCAAATATATTTATTCAGTCAAATCCATAGCTGGTTATCTTGTCAAGCGGATTATAGGAATAGAAGGTGGACGGAGAAGACGTTAATTCCTGTCAAAGTAGAAGTCAATAGGGTACACACTTATTCTTACGAGCATCAATAAATCTATACTATAATATATAATAATATTATAAAGAGGAAAACTTTGATTGTTTGTTTGTTTGTTTGAAATGAATAGGCTCCGAAACTACTGAACCGATTTGAAAAATTCTTTCACCAATGTGTAGAATGAACTTTCAGGATGAACATAGGCTATATTTTATGTAGGTACTTCGCGGGCGACGCCGCGTGCAGAAGCTAGTAGTTAATAAAGTATGTGAGATGGTACTATTAATAATAATACCCAGGCTTGGAAACTTCTCCACAAGTATCTATGTTCTAGGACAAGCCGGTTACGCAACCGTTTCAGAGCAGGCACTGCAGAAATACATTTATAACCTTAAAAACAAATTAATAACAAATATCTATTTTTAATTTCAGATGCTCTCCATCATCACGCTGATTCCCATAGTGGTCTTCACGTTGTTCTTTCCGTTTTTGGGCATAGTGGAGAGGAGTATTGTCGGTGTGGTAACTCTGCCAGCGCTGGTGTTGGATATCATCATGAACATAGTGGCTCTGGTTGGAGGACACTCCGTAAGTAGCTTGTTTAATCAAAGTAAATAAATTTCAATTAGTATCAATCAACAGTCAGTAATATCTCAATCATCAATGCCAAATTTTGTTATAAATACTTACTCATAATCTCATAATACATTATTTTTTTCAGAAAAATACAAAATTACTGAATGTTTACTACAAGTACTCAATCTTCTCCTTGGTGTTATTCATCATCGTTTTTATTGGCATCACTTTAGTGAACCTATATGTCGTTGGGTTCTTTGATATGTATCATCCATGTGTATGGCACTATCTGCTTTGGTATTCAATAGTTGGATTTGCAAGTGTCGGTGAGTTAAAGTATCCTTTGTATTTAACCAGTCAATATGTAGCAATTTTACCAAAAGTGAGAGAAAGAAAGCGCTGGTGGTGTAGTGGTGGTGTGTGTCATAGGTAAGTATTCTTATAAGCGGCGATGGGTTTCCAACCTGTCACATACGGAATACTAACTACTGTGCAAATTGGAGGCGTGTGCCAAATGTCATGTACGACGTGTCTCTGACATGTCCCTTTAGATATCCTCAAAGATTTAAGTTACAAGAGGTCTGAGGAGATATTTACCGAGCCTGAGGATTACAGTCGTGATCATGGTACTATAGAGAATTAAAGAAAAGATACTCAGAAAGTCCCAGTACAACACAAGAAAACTAACTCTAAGTAAAATATTGATTGAATAATATATTTTCAAATGTTATTTATCCTTTCAGCTATACAAATATACATGCTGTTACTGCTTAGAAGTAAAGTACACTTATTACAAAGTAACTGTCAATTTAGATTTGTGAACAACGCGGCAGAGGCTGAAGCTGTGTGTACCATGGATGTTGATAAGACTTTTGAATCGAACTCCCCTGACAAGCCATGTAACGGCAAATTACATAATCAAGAGAACCTGGAAAATAAAGCAGAAAACAAATCAAAAGACAGTCAAAGAGAACCTAATGAAAGGGCAGAGGAAGAATTATCAGAAGAAACCCATAAATTTATTGAGAACGTTATTTAAAATGTAGCTGCATAGGTTTAGAAATAAAGATTGAAAGACAGCAATTTAAAAAGAAGAGAGAGAGCTCAAGTATACCAAAGACAGTAGGTAATATTAATATCTATTGGTACTCGTAATAATAATAATTATATTGTGATAAGGGAAGAAAATAACTATGACGAATAAAAACAAATCTAGATCATTGTTTGAATCCACGTATTTGTAAAGTCTGGATTGATTACTGCTCAACTTCGATAACCCAACCCGGTTATCAATAAAGGTCAATATCGTATAAATTGTTTGTTTTCCTTAAAGAAATTGCGAGCACTTCTCAAAGGTTTAGTTTTCATTAAAGTTTATTCCTCATTAAGCAAAATATCGAGTGGTTTGAAAAAAGTTTAATAGTTATACATAATATTATGTGCCGAAATTATGTGTGTTTATTAAAATGAAGTTATATGTTATTGAAAATATTTATTGATAAAAAAAAACTATTTATTCTATAATAATTATACGTAAATTGCTTACAATTGTAAATATGCCCCCCGATGAAAGTGCTAATCTTTGCCGGGTTCTGCCAATCAAATATGGCCTTATTATATGGTCAATCATAAAAACTGTGAGTATTATTCTAATGTTTATTATTATTAACCCAAGTTTAATTTATTTTAATATATTTACTATCCAATATTTGTAAAGAAAAGTGAGATTTCGGTACGAATTATTTCACATTATTTAGAATTTTAATTTGAACTTGCCATAGATATAGGTAAACTTAGCAAAAATATTATAATGTCAAAATGGTTTAGACCAGGGGCCTCACCACGAATTCATAATACATTACCGAATTAATATTACATTGTTATTTCGTACATGCAAATTGTATTGAAGTAGTGTTACTTCAAGCTTCAAATGTGACGTTTCTAAAAGAGAATCGTTCTGAAAGACTTCGTGGTAAGGCCCCAGAACATCGATAAAGTAACAGAATAATCAATTTTTTTTCTTTTAGTGTTTGGCGTTAGGAGCTTTCGGCTACATACTCCTAGGCATCTACTATCTGTTCATACTGCATGGTATTACGTACAACCTGGGCCTGCTCGTAATCTTGGTGATACTGGAAATAGTTTTGATAGTAGATATCTGCATGAGCATCATGCTTATAGTGGGAGAAATTAAGGTAAAAATAGGATTTTGATTGATCAAATTCAAAGCTGGTGTACCTACTTATATAAGTAAAAAAGTTTTAAAGTAAATGTTCATAAGCTAGATAACATAGATAATAAAACTTCAATGATAATACCACTTTACCATAGACAATTTTATATTTTTTCTTGTATAAACTGTGCTCTCAAAAAAATTTTTTTTTTTTCAGAAAAACTACAAGCTTGTAAAAGTGTATTTCCGATACGCGACTTACACAGTAGTTGCCGCTATAGTCGTCATCACAGTATACACCACTTACGAGTTGACACTACTATGGGGAGCATATGACAGTGCCCCCTGGCGAGAGCTGAGGACCTTCAAGCTAGCTGATGTGGTGAAACTTGCCACGATAGGCACAATCTACGTTTGTAAGTGCTATAACACCTTAAGTTTGTTGTTTGTTACATTATTCGCTCATTTGAGCAGGCTAAAGGCTATATACCATACTGCCTAGTCTTACGTAAATTTATGGCTTCCGTTTTCTAAAAAATCTAACTTAAAATCTAACTTAACCTAACCGCTATTTTTTTTTCCTCCCTAACACCTTTAGTGTTGCGCTTGCGTGACATCTCAGAACGGTAATTTTCAACGTTCTGTGACATGATTGACAGATGCCATAAACAAAGAAGAAGAAGAAGAAGAAACCTCATGCGGCGCATTTCTTACCGCGTTGCGTTAGTGGGCGCTAGCTTTAAGATGTACTTATTTTAAATGGAAGAATTTACTGTTGTACCTATGTATTTTATTAAGTTTTTCCTTACTTTTCCCTTGTCCACAGTAATCGAAGTGTTTGCCGTGTATCTGTTGAGTATTGAACTTACCTCACTGCGCGCGCAGCGCAGACTAAACTGCAAAGATGAGCTGTCATTGGCCGGATCTTTTTTTGAGACAGAAAATACATAAAGCTTATTTTATGCTGACCGCACGCGTAGATATAAAATATATTTTTAGTAGGTCTGGCATTTATTTAGTAAACTAATCTAGAACCTAGTGGGCCATAGTGAAATAATCCAGTAGGATTTGATCGTGTTATGATATACGAGTAAACCTATAAAATTAAACATGATAAAATTATACCTATGTATTTCTCAAGAGTCTAGAGGGCTATTGTTTGAACAATGATTCCTTTGGGGTTCAGTTCAGGAAGCATTGACTTTGTTGCTGTATCAAAGGTCAACATGGTTGAAATCTCTGAGGCTTCCTTCAATCTTTTCACCACACTGGTTCTTAAGAACTAGGGACACAATAAGAAGAATGAAATATTTAGTACTACTGAAATTAACACAAATTTCAATCTCGATTATGAGCGTTTTGCGAACGTTATGCCCTGAGTCATAAGGTATACCCAAAATACTTTTGAATTAACATGTTCATTAGAGGAAGATAAAACAAATTTGTACCTTATTTGATTGATATAAATAGCACCATACGACTGTTCTGTTTGTATAAACACTACCTAGGTACCTATTTGAATATTAATTTTACAAAGTAGCTACCAGTACCGACTAATTCGCCGCAAATGATGTCATAGTACCTATAACCAATTGTATTGCATTGTTTGTTTGCATATTGAACTCTGCATCTAAAAATACTGCAAGCGTCTCAGTCGCGCTCGCCTCCTTCGACGCGAACAGACTTATGTTTTGACATAGTGCTAAAACATAATGGAAATCATCATGATTACAGAGGAACCTCTGTTTAGGAAGTGCTGTTATTTTCTACCACTAAGGCTGTGTTTACAAACGTGGGCGTTAATCAAGGTGGTAAGTATTTTAACTAGCTGTCCCGACAAACTTCGCACCGTCGTTCGTATTTTGTTGCTTAATTTTCAAATGTTTTAATAATTATTCTGCTGTTTGGGGCGGAGACAAATCCAACAAAATAATATTCATGAAAATCGGTCCAGCCGTTCTAGAGTGCTCGAACAAACCCGACTTTGATATCATAAATTACTCGTAAGTGACTAGCCGTTTTCTATTGTACACTTTGCGAAAGCGTGTTCTACGGCACTTTTTGGTATTTTGAAATCGTGTATCTATTAAACCGTGACCATCCTAGATATAGCCGAAGCTTGTGGCAAAATAAGAAGTTGGTATAAACTACTTAGCCGACCCTCAGTCAGAGCTTGATTGAACTATTATGACAAAATGCCCTATGGAGCAGTGAACTAAATGCCACAAGTAAACGCACTAAAACTATCCAAGTATTACATTGTTTGAATAACGTTGTAAAGAGATGTAACTTTAAAAGATATATCAGGATCGCGGCAATAAATTGGTCTGCTCAGCTGCAGCCCTTATTATTTACAACACGCAAAAATTAACTTGGCACCTGCGTGAATGTAAATCCCTTACAGCGAGGTGCCTAGTTAACTTCGGGGTGTTGTATTAGTTCTTTCGAGCTAGTGTGGTGAATGGATTAAAGTATGTATGATTTACAGTTCGCAGATGTTCTGGCTATAAGTTACCTCGTGCTGGTTATAGCTATTCTCTACAGCTACGAGCACAACGGGTTCTTCAAAGAACTGTCATTATTCCATTTATTGGCTTTGATAGCTGTGGCCTTGTTCGTCGATCTGGGATTTCTGACAGCATTGATAGTTGGCATTTTCAAGGTTTGTGCAAACTGTTTTGGATACATCATTTTACCTAAGGGTCTAGATCTTGAATCTGTTTTATTCGTCCAAGGTCCACCCTTGTCTTGACCCTATGACGTAGGTACATTGATTCCCATACATTTTACTTATACGCTAAAATGTCACCGAATGATTAGAAAACCTGGTTTGTGATTACCCGTGTCTCCTTTAAATGTTTTACCCTACTACACAAAACATTGTTGTTGCCATAAAGATAATTTCGAACATGAGGTTTTAGTTTGTCTATTTTTATTTTCTTTCAGAAAAGCTTCGCTACCCTTCGCGTATTTTATTTCTACGAGTTCTACGCGATGACAGCAGAAACTGTGGTTATTATCATAATCTGTGTGAATTTGATACAAGTAGACGTGTCTCAAGGATTAATCTACGCGGTAGTCGGGATTTTTTACATCTGTAAGTTATAATGTTCATGATTGTAGCTCCACTTTCCAGTAAACATAATTATCTTCAGATCTTTAGGGAAACTTATTAAAGAAATCCGATGTAGATACAGATTCACCTTTAAGCAATTCTTTTAGTTCTTCTAGTTTCAAATAATCATTAAACTCAGTCATTATAATCTTTAATCTACCCATTTTGTTTATTTTAGTTATTGTTTCAACTTCCTTATCTATTGCTTAAATTCAAAAAAATGTGCAACTCTACATAATAAAAAAATATTTTACTTATTTTCAGTACTAGGCTTGTGCATAAATATGACGGTAAAGAGTGAGATGATCAAACTGAGGAATAAGGCACAATATGATTTCTCCAGAATGCCGATCTATACAAGCGAAGTCAAGGGAATTGGCATGTTCAAATCTGAGGAAGAAACATAAAGCCTCACAGAAACGTCGAAGATGATGATGCAAAAAATATGTCTTAAGTTAATCATTAAATAATACTCACACTGTATATTGTTAAAAATAAAATTACTTAACTTGTTAGTTTTGGTTTTATTTTTTGTTTTCCGAAAAAAATCCGAGCAAATCTCAGTCATTCTGGTTCTTATTGTTAAGTATCATCGTATTGTTATTGTTTATCGTTGTTTTCTCTCGCTCAGTAACAAAATCGATCTGTCTCTTTCTATGACCATGAGTCGATCTAGTGAGATGCACTATGCGTTTGTCTTGCACTTTGTACGCTTGTTAATAAATATATATCGCGGAAATATCATGTTTTAACTTTGTATATTTTTAATTATCTATAGTAGATATTTATTTTTACGTATCATTACAATGATTAGAGTGGAAGATAAACCAGCTTTTTATAACTGTGTTGTAATTTCTATTGATGTCGCTTTAAAAATATGGACCTTTATTAGACTGGTAAGTGACTTAGAAGTAAAACGTATATTTAGCTTATGTATATAAACCTTTGCTTCTGCGTAGCGCCTTCATAAAAAGTACTTAGTCTTTATTCCAATCCAGATCACAACTTAGATACATACATAATAATAAACTTTTATGTTTAATCTAAATATCAGCATAAACTTTCGCATTCATAGCATAGGATGTCTTTGAAATGTGACTCAAAGCAAGTAATAAATGGGCATGAATATAAACAAGCTCAAAACACGATTACAGACGCGAATTATGATGAGTTATTCAATATTATATAGTCCAAGCTATAATCAATACTAATATTATAAAGCTGAAGAATTAGTTTGTTGGTATGGTTGAACGTGTTAATCTCAGGTGCTACTGGTTGGAATAGTGAAATTATTTTTATGTTGGAAGTCCATTTGTCGAAGAAGGCTTTAGGTTTTAAAACATCACGCTGCGACCAATAGGAACATCAATCCAAAAAAGGATAAAATATTTCACTTAAAACCCGCAGGCAAAGTTGCGCGCAGGTCACCTAGTAAAATATGTATATTCAGAGCTGACAGCCACAAGTGATTCAAACTTAGAGGCGAAAACCTACCACTGCACCAGCGCTTTTCAGGCTGTTACAAATTAAATTTATTGATTTCAGTTCGCAGACCTAGTAGGCATTGGGTACCTCGGATTCTTTCTGATGATCTTCGCTTGCTTCGGACATGCTTTTGATAAGTTCTTCACTGAGCTATCTATCACCCACTTAATGGTGTTGATTGAAGGGTTTATGATAGTAGATGTGGGATTTGTTATTACCTTTATCGTAGGCCTATTTAAGGTTAGTATAGAAACTGCATTTCCATAGACAGAATAACAGAAACATTGACTTATAGATCAGATTATCTGGCTACTAAAAAAGACCCTAGCTGAAGAATCCTAGAGATCAAGTATGCGTCTAAAGTGATACACATTTGTCTTTAATTGTAGTTTATTATCCAACAAAAAAACTCTTTTTCAGCAAAACTCTTCAATCTTACAAGTGATATTCTACTATGAAATGTATGCTATAGCAGCTTTGACTCTACTGATACCACTAACATTGTATGTCTCTGTGGATCCACATTCCCAAGGAGTTGCCAATTTTATTTGTCTCCTGGTTATTGGAGCCCTTGTCGTTTGTGAGTATTTTGGTACAGTGTGCAATTGCTTTTAATCGGTGGAGGAAAACATCGTGAAGAATATATAACTCTTGAACCGTAAATTAGATACTTAGTGTGTGCTTACTATTTATTAGTCAGTATTTTTATATTTATTTAAATTATATTTTGATCTTTTCGCCTCGTTTTTTCTTTCCGTTCCATATTTAGATGTTGCAGTGCGTGAAGTAAAATTTGGTCATAGTTTACACCTTTGATTTCATTACTCTCATGAAAGTTTTATCATTTTATTTTCAGTGGCTGAAGTGTTCGTGTTTTTGGGTTTAAAAAGCAAGCTCATACTGCTAAGAAATGGAACAAAGCCCGAATGCGTGAGATTTCGCTGTGAGGAAAATTATTAATAAAATTATTATTTTGAAACGGCTAGAATATTGCTATCTACTACCTGCATTAATTGACATAATTTTTAAAGGTGTGGAAAAACTTATTCCTAAATAAACCAATATTTGAAAGCTGTGTACTTATGTTTTTTTTGCATCGTATGATTTTGTCAGTTCAAAGCATATACGTCATTATATAGACCTCAGTTCAAAGACTGGGTTTAACAATGTTGGTTGGTTTATCTTTTTTATACGATTCCACTACGCTGTAAATTTAATTAATTTTGACTTAGCTTTACCATTAAACACATCGGTTAGTGGTAGAGTAAACGTTTGGTGGAGGCGAACTAAAATCTAAAAATACCTACCCCCCTCTTCTCTTTCAGTCGGCCATGAGTTCAGTTTGTTTTGCGTTCTGAATGTGACGTGAGTTTGTTGTGAAAATTAAGGAATAAACAATGATTTTCGCCAATGCTGCAAGCATTATGAGGGACGACCATCCTAAGGTGAACAAGTGGTGCTGTTCGCTGTCTTGGTTGGGTATGCAGGCGTGGGTTTATACAAAAATCGTAAGTGGTATAAAAACTATAGGAAAATCTTCAAAAAATCAAATTATTTCACCAGTCTAGTTTTTCAAGATCAACATCTAAAAATCATTTTAAAACCACAGTCGCAGCAAAAAGTGATTAAGAAAACACCAGTTTCACGAAACAACGAACAAGCTGTTGCTATGTTTTCATCAGATTTAGGTCAAACGATCTATACAGTGCTATAAATACTTTAGAACTTTGATCAAATGCACTTTTGGGAAATTTAGTTCTAAATTAGAACCAGTCTAAAAGTTAGATCTAAGAGTTCTTAAATAAATAAATCGGCCAAGCGCATGTTGGACCCCTTTTTCCAAAAATATAAGTACTTACCCGTAAAATATTTTTTTTTTAATTAGGATTATTCCCATTTGTCCCCCTGTTCTGTCTCCTTATTGGGACAGATGGGACTAAAAGTTCCAATAAGGCTGATTTTTTTCCAATGAATAAAATTTTCAAACTGTTTTTTCATGATTGGGATCCTAATCAGCTTTTTTTCAGGTTACTGGTATCCTGATAATAATCACTAGCACCTTACCATTGTTTTTCAATGGTTTCGACAAACATATATTTGGTGCTAAGTCTACGTACCCCTCACTAGGGATCATAGTAGTTACTTTGTTAGTCGACATTGGTTTCCAGACATCTTCGATAGTAGGGGTTCACAAGGTATTTTTGCTGTTTTTTTTCTTCAGTTATCAACTAATCGGGCTTCAACTAATTACATAAAAATTCTTAGAAAAAAAAAATTAAGCGAGTCCAATAACAATACTTTTAATTTTATTTTTGTATCAAAACTTTTTTAATTACACATCTATTTTTTTTTACACTATTAGGTATTTGAAAAATATTTTTGCTCCATATTTTTTTTTTAAAGATGAGGAGTAATAGGTTAGCGTGGTATGGGCATGTTATGAGAAGAGATGAATGTCATGTGACGAGGAGAGTGTTAGATATGAATGTGGATGGCTACAAGGGTAGAGGTAGGCCAAAGAAAAGATGGATGGACTGTGTGAAAGATGACATGGGTAAGAAAGGAGTGAGTACTGAGATGACGAATGATAGAAGGAAATGGAAGAAGATCACATGTTGTACCGACCCCACATAACGTGGGAAAAGGGCAGGAAGATGATGATGATGATGACGAATTTTTTTTTAAAGACCTACAGTTTGACTTTTGTTTTTCAGAAATCCTACAACATCCTTCGAATATTTTATTACTATGAGATATTTGCGATCGCAATAGACATTGTTCTCACTCCGGTCATATTGTACATGACTAATACAGAACGTATCCATGTGGATGTATACAAATCGGTGTTAATTCTCACTGTTGGAATACTTTACATGTGTAAGTATTAAACCGATACTAAAACTTGAGAGGTTTGAAGGGACACCCGGATGGAACGAAGTTCCTTTCCTTGCTTTCTATGAGAGAGAGAGAGAGAGACAGACAGAGAAACACGCGAACGCCGCACGGCTCACAACTATAACAAAAAGTGTCGTGACAACTTTTCGTGAGAATTTTTTCCTTCCCCTTTCACAACGCGCGATAAAGAACTTCGTTCCAACTATAATATTATTATTATTATTATTAAGAGCCTGTAGTGTCCCACTGCAGGGCAAAGGCCTCCCTTCCTTCTCTCCAATCATCACGGTTTTGGGCTACCGTGGACCAGTCCTTCAAGTAGGCATCAATTTCGTCTCTCCACCTCCGCCTTGGTCTGCCGCGAGGTCGTTTCCCGTTCAGAGGCGTATAACTATAATATAATTTTAATTATTTTTTATATAAGTACATTATAATTTTATCGAAACCCCGTTTTGTTTCTTTTCAGTGTTGGACATCTGCATTATTAGGAAGTTAAAAGAAGAGATTCGGAAAATACATCACAAATATGAGCTATCTAGTCTGCACGAATAATTTATGTTTATTTTATAATATTAATAACAAGATTTTTGATGTTTTCATTTTGTAAATAAATATATAACTATGCAGCTGGTAATATAATGAGGACAGATTTGTAATCAAACGTTCCATAACGGTAAGGTAGTCATTTTTACATGACCCTATCTGTATTATATTGCTCTTACTACCAGTGAAAGTAACTTACTTTTTTTTAGGTGTTGACATGCCAGTTAGTCAAATTAAGTAATTTTTTATAGGTACATTTAGATTAAAAAAATATAATTTGATATTGAATTGTACCTATTATATATTTGTAACGGATAAAATACATCAATGGTAAATAAATAAATAAATAAATAATAAATAAATAATGCTGGACAATCCACACAGCATCATCTAGCCCCAAAGTAAGCTACTCAAAGCTTGTGTTAATGGGTACTAGATAACTGATATATTTAATACATGTATTGTCACAGTTTTATACATTAAAATAAACTGATATATTTAATACATATACAATTTAAATTAATTAATTATTAATAAAATTAATAAAATACAAAATAATAAAGGTACCTGTTACAAAAAGGTTCTCAGCACATCAGATGCAGGTTGTAAACAACGTGTTCTGGGCGTCGAGTCTGCAAAACTAACAACGATAAATCGGTATAGAAATCGTGCAAAATCAACTTTCAGTTACATCGTTTCGATATCATTTGAACTATGGAATAGATAATTTTTAAATAATAACTTTTTACAATTGATGACTTTACATCATCGTCTATAATCATAATATTTTATGTCTACTGTACCACCATTTATAGACTATACGATAATAATAATTTGATAAGATAACTGTTAATTTGACTAAAAGGCCCAATGGTCTTTGATTTACCCTAACGAAAGAAACTTATATCATCGTTTAGGTATGCGGGCTGAATTAACTGTGAAAATAGAAAGATATCATCATAATTATAGTCAAAATACCAATTCATAGTGGGTATTTTGGCTCGCGGCTGAGAGAGGTCTGGGCTGAGTTGATCAAAAACTGAAAAAAACATTTGAAAGGGGTCAATCTGTGGGCTGAGTTGACTATAGAAAATATAAATAAATTTCGTAGTGGACATTTTGGCCCAGGGTCTGAGTACAAAGAATCAATTCTACGAACAAAATATTCATCGAATTGATTCTTTGGTGCCGATTATATCGTTGTCATTTCGTGCAGTAGACGCCCTTGTTTTCCATTAGACACATTACCTACATTAGTAGCAATCTACAGCATTCCGGATTCCACACTTTACAAATAAAGCAATGTATCGTGTAATAAAGTTGCCACAATGAGAATTAATAGCCTGGAGTGGGGACAGGAAGATCTCCATTACCTCTACAGCGAACCAACTTTTGAGACATCCACTTGCTCAGTCGGTTTACCGCGATATGGATCAAGACACCAGTTTACTTCGAATCAGCAGATCAAACCTAATGAGGTTGGGCTAAAGTATAGTTTCCTATGGAGGGTTGTTGGGATAAAATGGCCTGGTTCAAGGCCAAGTGTCCGAAGTGGCCGGTTGTGAGGAAGTGCTGTTTTTGTGTTCCGATTCGCAAAGGTGTCACTATATTCGGATATGTTAATTTAGTAAGTATTTTATTTTATTTTTTTCTGTCTTCACAAACCAATAGATTCCGCACGCGTCATTGTCCGCATGGTACCATTAAAAAAAACGTATCTGGGATCTGGGATTAAAAAGCTATGTGCTATTCTAGACTATAATCTAATATCTGTGCCAAATTAAATCCAGATCCGTTCAGCTGTTTCAGCGTGAGAGGAACAAACATTCATACATCCATACATAGAAATTTTCACATTTATAATATATAGCACGGCTAAGGATGTAAATACCTTAGCCTCTCATGAATCAATAAGCTACACTGGTGATGCAGTTAACAAAAAAACATGATCACGTCTGTAATCCTCAGGCTCGGTAGATATCTCCTCAGACCTCTAGTGTCTTAAACCTTTTTGAGGAAATCTTAAGAGGAGAACTTCCAAACATGGCATTTGGTACATGCCCACATTTAGTTAGTATTCCGTACGTCACAGGTTGCAAAACCATCGCCACTTATGAGAATACTACCTATGTCACCTTCGAATTTTTGGTTCTAGGGTATACTGGTTTCGACCAGGTTTGAACCCACAAACTTCGGATCGTAAGGCAGAGATGCTACCACTACACCACCAGCACTCTTACCGTCTTAAAACCTCCAATAATGATTAATGGCCCGGTATTTTTTCAGGTGCTAGCCCTCCTTTCCTTCCCCCTCCTGGTGTTCATGCTGGTAGAACACCTCACTTCAGAACAGAAGCAAGAAGAGGAGCATATCCTCTTGAACCCAGCGTTCCACGTGCCGCTGACCATCGTATTCGTGGTTATTGACGTCATCATGACTGTTGTGCTGCTCATCGGAGCACATACGGTAAGAAAGAAGACGAAGTGTCAATCCTACTAATCGCTCATGAGCAGGTCATCTTAAACACTCTTTTCTTTTGCAGCAAAATGCCTTACATGGATGTCTAACAAGTAATATGCCTGATAAATAAGTTAAATCCATTAATCTCATATTGCCTAAGATTTAAAACACCTAAGACGCAAAACGCCTGAGTGGCAATAAACTTGAAACTCAGTTTACCTTAGTTGTACAGTGTCTAAAACGCAGTTTGCCTGTAAAGCCAAAAAATGTGAAATACTTTTTAGTTGTAGTTGAAAACCTTATTTGTCATGTACTCCTTCTTAAAGAAAATCACTGGCTATTGAACCTCAAAGTGTCATTATACTAAATCCATATTTATTTTTCTATTGACAAAAGAAACATGATCACTTCTGTAATCCCCAGACTTGGTAGATATCTCCTCAGATCTCTTGTTACTGATATCTTTGAGGATATCTAAAGAGGGTCAGAGGCACGTCCAAACATGACATTTGGCACAAGCCATCATTTTTTACAGATTACGTAGGCGGTCCAAACATGACATTTGGTAAATGCGCACATTTTGCACAGTAGTTAGTATTCCGTACGTGACAGGTTGCAAGCCCATCACCGCTTGAAAGAATACTAACCTATGATACAAACCTTGGAGCTTTAGGTTCTGGGGTATGCCGGTTCCCTCAAGATGTTTTCCTTCACCGTTAAGCACTGGCAATGTTACTGTCGTTTATACAAAATATTGATATAAATTAAGTAATTAGCATAGATAAATTAATATTGCTTACCTACCTATAATAGATAATTAGTATTTAAAGTTTACATAGAGGTTAGCGTAAATAGAATTTACTTTTGCTCCTAGTGAACATGTAAAGGCAAACGAGTGAGGTTTTTGCTATGACAACGGCTCACAAAATATTTGTTAAAACGTGAGACGAGACAAAAAAGTCTAAACATAGGACTGCAGTATCAGATGATTTATATATTTTCGTAAATTTAGCACAAAAAAATATCAAATAATCAGTTGTCACCAGCATTTTATTGTTAGCATTATATTGCTAGAAAACAAACACGCGTTACGACTCTATGTAGTGTCTGTGTGTTTAGGCCAAAACTAAATGTGTTTTCAGAAAAAACAAATACTCCTGAAGATCTATTTCTACTTCGGCGTGGTGTTCCAGCTCATCAGTCTGTGCCTCGATCTGGTGTACTTTGACTTCCGAGAGTACATCGAGAATGCTATTTACTTCTTCTTTTTAGGTAAGTTTGATTATTTGGTTTAAGATGATTTCGTTGGTTCAAGAATTCTTGAACCATAGGATAACATCGTAAGGAAACCAGTATGTTGTAGAACCTAAAAAGTTCTAAGAATTTCATTAAGTAATATATAAAAGGAATATTTTAAGGAATTCATCATCTTCCTGCCCTTATCCCACTAGGTGGGGTCGGCACAACAGGTTCTCTTCCTCCACTCTCCCCTATCATCCGTCATCTCAGTAGTCACTCTCTTCTTACACTTATCGTCCTTCAAACAGTCCATCCATCTTTTCTTAGGTCTACCTCTACTCTTGTATCCATCCACATTCAAATCCATCACCCTTCTTGTAACATGGCTTTCCTCCCGCCGCATTACATGCTTATACCACGCCTGCCTTATTACTCTTCATCTTTTCTGTCACCCGCGAGATAATATTTTAGAGAATTACGTAAAGAAAACTTATTCTTTTTCAGGTCTTAATATCTACCTCCTGTTTCTGGTTTACAACACCGTTCGTCTGATAGAAGAGAGCTCCGAAGTTCAATATACAGCGTATCGGGAGTCGAAGCATTAATCTTCTTTCTTTTTATCGTTGCTTTATCAGACTATTTTGGAATAATAGGTTACCTTAGTAACTATTACAGATCACTGTACCCCAATTGCGCATCGAAGTCTTGCCTAGTGTAGGTGTAAAGTCACGGGGGGCATACAAAGCATGTTTTAAAACCATTAATTTAGTAGGTAAAATTGCAGGTAGTAAATAGTGTCAGCCAGCTCACGTAGAAGTAAGATTATCTTCATATTGTGACCATCTATCATCCTCATTCAGTTAGCTTTTAGTTAGATAGAATTTTCAGTTACCATTTGCCCCTTTACAAACAAATGCCTTGTCTATTACTAAACTGGGCTTTACCACAAGCTCTAACAAACCATCATGTTCCAGACGTCAAGACGACCAAACGTCAAAGTTTCAAACTTGAAGTTACACTACTTCAATACAATTTAAACGTCATGGTTCAAGTTTTATTACTTTGATATTGCCAAAGAGCTTGTGGTAAGGCTCCATGGGCCTCACCACGAATTCATACCTAATACATTACCGAATTAATATTACATTGTTATTTTGTACCATGACATAAGAAAATTGTATGGAAGTAGTGACGTTTCTATAATGGAATCGTTACGGAATCGTTCTGGAAGACTTCGTGGTAAGGCCCCTGGTCTTGTCATCAACATTAACTTGGAGCTTTTTAAAGCTATAGTCATAATTTATGATCATTGTTTTGCTTAATAGGTATATTTATTGTCTAATATTAAAGTGAAGTGCTATAATTTAGCAAGGTTTGTTCTTTATTCATTGATGTACACAGAAACTAACTGGTGGTGTATTGTTAGCACCCCTGCCTCACGATCCGAAGGTCGTGGGTTCAAACCTGGTCATGCACCGATGAGTTTTTGTATTCGAAAAATGTATTTGCGCAATGCCAGTGCTCATAACGGTGAAAGAAAACATCGTGATGAAACCGACATACCCTAGAAACACCTAGAAACAAAAATTCGAAGGTGTGTGTCATAGGCTAGTATTCTTATAAGCAGCGATGAGCTTGCAACCTGTCACGTACGAAATGTCACGTTTGGACGTGCCCTTGACTCCCCTCAAAGATCTAAGTAACTAGAGATCAGAAGAGATATCTACCGAGCCTGGGATTGGGGATTACAGTCGTGATCTTGTTTTTTTGTTACTTTTAGATATAATTTACTTGAGATTTATTTTGGCGATAGTTCCTAAAAGTGTTTAGTCGAAATCCAAGCTAAGTTGATATAACAAAACAGTGAACTCTTTATCGCAGTAAACATAATTGAAACTATCCCGGCTTTGTTTACGCTAAGCTTAGAGTAGTCTGATTACCTACTACTGTTTTGAAACAGCACTTGTACCAGGCGGTTTTACTCTAAACATCGCTGCCTTCCCACGACACCTTTACCGACAAATCACTTATCGAGTCATACGTCACTCTTATTAGCTCAAATTTGTAGTATTATATTATCAATAGAGGTGATTTTGTTGTTCCGGGACTAACTAAAAAAATGCTGAAATATAAACAACCTTATTTTGTTCACGCCAAATACCTACTTACTGAATTAGCGTAACATTTTTTAATAATAATAATAATAAATAATGCTGGACAATCCACACAGCATCATCTAGCCCCAAAGTAAGCTACTCAAAGTTTGTGTTATGTACTAGATAACTGATATATTGAATACATGATATAGGTACATAGATAGATATTTTTTATTATACATACACCCAGACCAACGGAACAAATTTCTGCAGATCGTACACAAATTTGTTCCGAGGCGGGAATCGAACCCGCAACCTCTTGCGTCGCAGGCGGACTCTTGCCCGCTGCGCCACTGAGGTCGTCATTGTCATTTGAAATGACAGTTTTGAAAAAAGCTAAAATTGACATTATTATTCTAATTTTATTCAATTTTCCACCATTTCCACATAGCTTTAGCCAACACCAATTTACATGGCTACTAAAATAAGCTAAACCACGTCTATCATACGTCACTTTAGTCAGATTAAGGATTGTCATTTAAAATGTTTACGCTAATTTAGTATTTGGTGTGAACAAAATAAGGTAGTTTATATTTCAGCATTTTTTTTAGTTAGTCCGCGGAACAAGAGAATCACCACCATTGTCACAAAGATTTAGTCAAGTTGTCAAGTCCTTAGATAATGACTTTATTTTTAAACTAGTATTTATTTCGGATTTTCTGCGGTGCATTTGCCTGACAACTACGTCGCTCTGGTTTTTATATGTTTTCTCGTGTTATTTTGAGTTTTATTGCGTAATTTTGGTGGTTATTTTGCCAATAAAGCCCGGGTTCTTGACGCGAGTGTAAAGTATGTGAATTAGAGTGAATAGTTCTCTTTAAATTCCATCGGAGGAAATCCCGAGAATTTTCAACAAAACAGCCATCTTTTGTTTAAAATTGACTTGACAACTTGACTATGACTGAGACGTTGACAATACTAATAAATAAATACACTTGACACTGGCAAAATTGTTCTCTAAGAGACAGATGCCATAATTGAAGAAGAAGAAGAAGAAGAAGTTAGTATTTATTTCAAAAATTAAACAGCCCGACTGAGCGATCAAAATCTGTCCAGCCGTCTGGGTTCAAGCGACAGCCAAAACAACCCGCACCCATACAAACATACACCCCAAACACATTACCTTCCTTTTTTTCTTCACAGTCGGGTAAAAAATCAAGAGCAATGGGCTCGTTATGATAACCTTATTTGAACTTAACTATTAATTAATATTCAACACATTCAATTGATTGACCTATGTAGGCAAAACTCTCTTCTACTTAATACTTTTGCATCCACATGCTATTTTGTTAATAAATACCTACTATACGCTTTGTTTCAACAAAATGTTTTAAAGTATTTTGATTTAGTTTAAATTAAATTAAACAAATATGAATCCAACACTGCTGGCAGCACCGTCCGCGGACGATGCCAGATTGTTGTCGGACGTCTGAACGCTCAAGGTCAGCCAAGGGCACGACTTACGACTTCGTCCGATAGTGTGCAAGGCTCAGTGAAATTTCACTGTCCAGATACCTCTCGGACTCGTCCATAAGCCGCGACTTATCAGCCGCATCCGATAGTATGTTTACAGCTTAAGTTTATGTACTGTAGAGTTTGCACGTTTTGTAAACGTACCATCAGCTCTATGGTGGCAAGGCTCGAGAGCCGCCTCAGTGATCGTGGAGGCGCGTCGCGAGGCAGTCGATTCACGATGTCGGCCACAGTGCAAACTAGTCTGAAGTAAGTGATGTGCAGCGAAAGTTTACTTACACGCAATCGGTCAAGCGATTCGGGTCACTGTGATATTCATTGAGAAATTTCTCAATGCGTTCATTATTTGTGTCGCTTTTTGTTTTTTGAATAGGCTATGCTGATAGTTTTGGTTTGGAAGCCTTATCTTGTGTTTACATTTCGTCGGCTAGCATTCGACTAGGTCAATTTTTCTCTAGGTTTTTTACATCTCTTCGGAAGATTTACGCCGGTCAAAGATTTATCTACGCAAGGCTTAAGCCTATTTATAAGGCTTATTTAATAAATGCGTGACAGAGCATTGCTCGTTTTTTTTGGTAAACGACGTTTTCTGAAAATGAAACCTAGCTAGATCGATTTATCGCCCCCGAAACCCTCTGCATACTAAATTTCATAAAAATCGTTGGAGCCGTTTTCGGGATTCAGATTATAATACATACAAGAAAATATTTTTAAAATATTTTATTTTTATTTTATACATCATCTTCGTAAGATTTCTCCACGTAATAGGAACGGAAATTTTTTATTTATAAAATACTTATTCGTGAATTTGTATTCCAGAATTGTTAGTTCATCTGAATAATATGTAAATGTGCCTATTTGCTATCTAGAACACTTGAATAAACATATCTAAAACAAAATTCAAAGTCTCTAACTGACAAACACAAGCCTATAACAGCTGGAAGGGTATAATTTTTTTATTAATGGTAGAAATGAAGGGTAGACCATTTAACCATCCTACTAATATTATAAACGCGAAAGTTTGTAAGAATGTATGGATGGATGTATGTTTGTTACTCTTTCACGCTAAAACGGCTGAACGGATCTGAATGAATTTTGACACAGATATACATTATGGTCTGGAATAACACATAGGCTACATTTTTTCCCGGAAAAATGTACGGTTCCCCCGGGATAGATTGTTTTTGTTTTTCAAGGTACCACGCGGGCAAAGCCGCAAGCTAGTAATATATAAAACAAAGAAGGATTTGTTCTAACACCAACTCTAGAACGGCTGGACCGATTTTCATGGGTTTTGATTTGTTGTATTTGTCTCCGTCCCGAATAGCAGAATAACTAACTTTACCAATATTATAAAGAAGAAAGTTTTGTATTTTTGTTTGTAATTAATTAACTCAAAAACTACTGAACCGATTTCAAAAATTCTTTCACCATTAGAATGATACATTATCCCTGAGTAGTATAGGCTATATTTTATATTGAAAAAAATAGAGATACTTTTGCTACCCGTGTCAAGCCGGGGCGTGTGCTTTGTCCTGAATGACTGAGGTATCAACGCACAGCCTAAACCGCTGATCGTAGAGATCTGAAACTTGGAGGGTGTGTTGTTTGTACGACGGAGGCATCCGATAAGAAGGGATTTTCCGAAATTCAACCTCTAAAAGGGTGAAAAAGGGAGGCAAAGTTTGTATGGGACAACGTGATTCCTTGGTCCAATCTACTTGAAATTTTGCATAAACCTTTTTCAACAGAATTGATGAAAGACCTATATAGCATTTTATTGAAACTCATCCCCTAACGGGGTTAAAAAGGGGTAGAAAGTTATTTTGGTGGTGATTTGCATCGAAGTTGATATCGATACTCTTTAGTGCTTTTGCTATAAAAACATTTTATTTTGACACATGTCATGTTTGAAACTCTCTCCGATATAATTAAAAAAGGTTGAACTCACTTAAAAACATAGCAATTCTATACATTTAATAAAATCGTCGATAAAAATTTTCACAATTTTCTCTAATAAGTATATATTAAGATAAGCTTGGATTAAAACATGGCTATGTTTCATCGAAATCGGTTGACAAATAAAAATATATGTAAAACTAGCCGATTAAGCGTGAAAATGTAACAAACATACAGTCTTACAAACTTCCGCGGTTATAATACTAGCTTCTGCCCACGGCTTCGCCCGCGTAGTACTTTGAAAAACAAAAACAAATCTATCCCACGGCAACCGTACATTTCAAACATGATCGCGACTTTAATCCCCAGGCTCGGTAAATATCTCCTCAGACCTCTATTGACTCAGATCTTTGAGGATATCTAGAGAGCGTAGTCAGAGGCACGTCTGAACATGACATGGCTCATGCCCACATTTTGCACAGTAGTTAGTACTCCGTACGTTACAGGTTGCAAGCTAATCGCCGCTTATAAGAATACTAATCTATGACCTTCGAGTTCTTAGCTCTAGGGTATGCCGGTATTCTCACGACGTTTTTCTGCACCATTTAGGAGGCATTGCGCGCATACATTTTTCGAAGACTACACTACACCACACTCGCTCTTTTTCCGAGATAAATGTAGCCAATGTGCTATTCTAGACTATCTATCCCTGTGCCAAATTTCATCGAGATCCGTTCAGCCTTTTTAGCGTAAAAGAGTAACAATCATACATTCTTACGCACACATTTTCACATTTACACATACACTTTTTCGCGTTTATAATATAAGTAGGATAGGATATGATTAGTAGGATAATAAAAAGTCACATAATATGAAATAGTTTGTACTGGGCTTAGATTCAAACTTCGTGGCAATCGTGAACGAAGTCGCGGGTACAGCTAGAAGGTGAAAAAGTGCCTCCCCTTTTAAGTTTGTATGGTAACTACAAGGTGATTCCTTCGTCCAATCTACTTCTAATTTTGCATAAACCTTTTTTAAGATGGAATACGTGTTTCGTATTTTATTAAAATTCATTTTTATCGACTTCTACGCAGACGAAGTCGTGGGCAAAAGCTAGTAAGAAATAAAAATACGCGAAAGAAGTCACGGGGAATTCCGCTAATGTAGTTTTATTGATACAATAAATAAATAGGTATACACATTATTTTAAGCAGTATTGTTTTTTTTATAAGTAGCTTATAATTGGTTTAAACAAAACGTCCAACTATGCAAATGTCAGTTAGCAACAGGTGTCTGGGTAAAGGTTTAAAACGTGTAACATTTTTCAATACCCACCTTTTTTATACAAGTAAGGTAGTAGATATTCTTTATGTGATGGAATATAAGTAGGTACTTATAACGAAGACTTAAGTGTGTTAAATTTCCACGAAACGGATCCTGATATTATATTCTAAGAATCGAAAACTCAAGTAATTATCACGACAGCAAATTGTGTTTACAATTACGATGAAACTATAACAATTTATGTTACATGATACCTACTGTCATAATTGCTGACTAGGTACCTATGTGTTCTAACTCAGCTCAGATTACGTTAGGTGGATTTTATTTACGCTAGG
Source organism: Cosmorhoe ocellata (assembly GCA_963675405.1). Lineage (NCBI taxonomy): Eukaryota > Metazoa > Arthropoda > Insecta > Lepidoptera > Geometridae > Cosmorhoe > Cosmorhoe ocellata. The sequence continues at coordinate 8,904,403 of OY776258.1, read as the reverse complement.
TTGGTATACAATTTTGTAGAGTATTTCTTGATGTATCTGACAAAAATTATGAGTTTTTTAAAAACCAGTAAAGTGCAAGCCGGACTCGCGTATGAAGGATTCCGTACCATTATCTATACAAACAAAAAAAGTTTGTTGTACGGGAGCCCCCTTAAATTTATTCTTGCATAAATCAACCCTTATATCTCCTGGTCACGCTATAACTTGAAAACGGCTGGACCAATTTCGCTTATTCTTTTTTTTGTTGTGTTTGTTATTATAAGGAGTACCTATATATTTAGTTAAGACAGAACAACGTGTGTCGGCTCAGCTAGGCTAGTTTAGGATAAATTATCAAAATTGTGCGATATTAACCCAATTCATTAGTAATTGCTACGATAGAATCGAAAACGACACATCGATTTCATGTTCGATTTTGTTTTGGTAGAAAACATCGTTTCATATTAAGTATGCGCATAATTTGGAATATTTCAATCTCAATCTTACAAAACGATCAGCACAAGTGAAAGTAGCGTCTGTCACGTCCGCTATATAACGTGCACAGCTTTTTAGAAAAGATAGATTTACTCAGATTACGTTATGTAGGTATATAGCAACCGGTTCGCAGCCAGCAGTCCTTGACCATCATCAGGACAACACTGTGTTTAGCATTCAAAGGTCAAGCGCAACGAAAACCGTGGTTACATTGATTTAGTAAACATTACCATGAAAATATTGCTTAACTAGCTGTCCCGGCAAACTTTGTACCGCCTTCTACATTGCTTAGACAACAGTGAGTGATTATAATTTAATATGAACTTTATTGAATAGTAATAAAGTTCAAATTGACTCTACATTTTATTTAGAAAACGTTTGCATGGGAAATAGAAAAGGGCTATTTTTAGGGTTTTCCCGGCAGTTATTCGAATTTTTCTTACCTTTTAAACCTTGCCTAGACCTCCACGAACATTTCAAGACCGAGATAAGATAAATCCGTTTAGCCGTTCTCGAGTTTTAGCGAGACTAACGAACAGAAATTCATTTATATATATATATATACAGGGTGTCCCAAAAAGTAGTGTCAAGCGAAAGTCCAGAGATAGAACACCCCTTGGGGTACCCGAATCACCCCCATGTATGTTCCGCGATTTTCTATAGTTTTCGAGTTATTAATTTTTTTCCCAATTTTTGAAAAAATTACGACTTGAACAACTTAAAACATTCTTACAAAAAAAGTAGAAAACTTTCTTGAGATTTTTTTTTTGCTACTGAATTTTAATGAGTTGTTCTTTTATGCATCAAAATAATCAGCTACGTGACTTTGATGAAAACTATGAAAATGTTGGTGTAAAGTCAAATAATTACATTCGGTGAATTACGACTTAAATTTTCAACTTTAAATTAAAAATCTTAACAAGTGATTTCATGGTTCCTAAATAAATCTAAAGAATTTTCCAGAATCTCAGCTTTCATAATCATTAAAAAAAAATAGTACTTAATTGGCTACTTTGGCTAAAATCGGCCTTCAAAGACGGTGAGGTGCAAAATTCTTAAAATTAGCTACCTGATAAAAAAATAGATTTTGGCCATTTTATCATTCCTTAGCTTACTTCGTTTGATAACTAACCAAAAATGACTGCAGGAAAGTAAGATTTCATTAATATTTGAAGGTTTTATTTATTTAGTTTAGCTAAATTTGTGAAATAAAACAACTAGTAAAATTTATTAATTTTTTACCAAAAGTCTTCAAAATGTCAACCTTCTTAGTCAATACAAATCCTACATCGTCTTAAAAAGGTTTCCTTTAATCGTATGAAAGCTATTTTAAGTGCCTTAATTTTTTTTTTTCGGCCCGCTTAATTTTGTTCCTAATTCGGCCATATTGCTGATTTTTTCGGCATAAACTAATTCTTTGTAGTCATTTTTGGTTAGTTAACAAACAAATTATGCTTAGGAATGATAAAATGGCCAAAAATTTTTTTTTAATCAGGTAGCTTATTTTAAGAATTTTCCACCTTACCGTCTTTGAAAGCCGGTTTTAGCCAAAGTAGCCTATTAAGTACTACTTTTTTTTAATGATTATGAAAGCTGAGAATCTGGAGAATTCTTTGAATTTATTTAGGAACCATGAAATCACTTGTTAAGATTTTTAATTTAAAGTTGAAAATTTAAGTCGTAATTCACCGAATGTAATTATTTGACTTTACACCAACATTTTCATAGTTTTCATCAAAGTCACGTAGCTGATTATTTGATGCATAAAAGAACAACTCATTAAAATTCAGTAGCAAAAATAAAATCTCAAGAAAGTTTTCTACTTTTTTTGTAAGAATGTTTTAAGCTGTTCAAGTCGTAAATTTTCAAAAATTCGGTAAAAAATTAATAACTCGAAAACTATAGAAAATCGCGGAACATACATGGGGGTGATTCGGGTACCCCAAGGGGTGTTCTATCTCTGGACTTTCGCTTGACACTACTTTTTGGGACACCCTGTATATATATATATATACAGGGTGTCCCAAAAAGCACTACTTTTTGGGACACCCTGTATATATATATATATATGCCCGACAGACGTTGTCCTGTCTTAAAACCTTCTCCTTACAATGACAAAAAAAAGAATTAGCGAAATTGGTCCAGTCGTTCACGCGGGATGCCGTGACCAAGGAAATAGGGATTCATCCTATACTAATATTATAATGAGGAAAGTTTTCTACTTTTTTTGTAAAAATGTTTTAAGTTGTTCAAGTCGTATTTTTTTCAAAAATTGGGAAAAAAATTAATAACTCGAAAACTATAGAAAATCGCGGAACATACATGGGGGTGATTCGGGTACCCCAAGGGGTGTTCTATCTCTGGACTTTCGCTTGACACTACTTTTTGGGACACCCTGTATACCTTCTATTATATAAAAACTATCAACACGCCCCGGCTTCACACGGGTAGAAAAGTATGTATCTCTATTTTTTTATATAAAATAATGCCTTATGTTACTCAGGAATAATGTAGCGTTCTAATGGTAAAAGAATTTTTGAAATCGAACCAGTAGTTTTTGAGTTTATTCGTTACAAACAAAAATAGAAAACTTTCCTCATTATAATATTAGTATAGGATGAATCCCTATTTCCTTGGTCACGGCATCCCGCGTGAACGACTGGACCAATTTCGCTAATTCTTTTTTTTGTCATTGTAAGGAGAAGGTTTTAAGACAGGACAACGTCTGTCGGGCTAGTTGCTTAATAAGTTATTCTTATCGTATCACTATTTCGAACTAGTGTGATGAAGGGTTTAAGTGCTTCTCAGAGGTTTTTGACACAACTTCTTCAAACTTTTGACTAACAAATACGCAGCCTGAAATTTTGGGTCTATGTTTCTTTCTGAGAGGTGTTTCTAAAAAAGGAATTTCAAATTTCAACCCCTAAGAGGTGCAACTAAAGGTGAAAGTTTGTATGACAAAAAACATTAGGTGCGCGAATATAACTAAAGTTGTGGAGAGTTCCTCTAATTTTATTATGAAATCTCACTCACGTTACCAGGGACCTTAACACAAGCTCTTAAAAACCATGGTTTCAGGCTTAAAGTAACACTACTTCAGTATTTTTTTTATATATACTTAATACGATATTTTTTAGATATAAAAATAATAACATTACTTTGGTATTTGTCTGAAGAGCATTTGGTAAGGCCACAGGGTTGTCATACAATCAGGTAATTAACATATTAAATGTACCTAGGTAGTGTCTGTGTGAACTGCAATTCTAATGAGGCGATGTAGGTATCAACAAACTGAAGTTAAATAAACATTCTTTCTAAGAATATTTTAATCTATATATCCCAGCAATTATTCACAACTGATAAGGTATAATGAGTCTTATAACAAAGAGGTTGGACTTTTATCTTTTTGACATGACCAGCGCTATTGTTCACAACTTGTGTTTACGCGGACTCGGTTATCAACAGTTGATAAGCGAATAGTGAATCGAGAGCGACATTTCCCATAATAATGAAAACACAAGTATTCAATAGACCGCTTTTACAATGTTACGTTTTATGAAAGTGTAAAAGATGACATGGGTAAGAAAGGAGTGAGTACTGAGATGACGAATGATAGAGGGAAATGGAAGAAGATCACATGTTGTACCGACCACAGGCAGGAAGATGATGAGACCGCTTTCCTACAGAGCGAAGCCCTATGCGACTGTCGCTTCCATTACCCATTTGTATAAAACTAGTAATTATTGCTGTACGTAACTGAAATAGTTTTTCACAGCTGCCATATTGGATTTTTTGACATTTTGTATAGTTTATGTCACTCTTGTAATCTAGACAAATTGACTCATTGTCAAAATCTATGCAGTCGTTTCGACTCCAGTGACAACCAAAGGAACTCGCATACATACATACATAAAATATATTATGTACAACCCAAATATTACCTACAGTGGCATATTATGTGGGCTTTGTTTGGGCTTCGTTTCAAAATGATCCTTGTGATTTTATTGAATACTACCTACATAAAGCATAGCCTATGTTACTCAGGGATAACGTAGCATTCTAACGGTCAAAGAATTTTTAAAATCGGACCAGTAGTTCTTGAGTTAATTCGTTACAAACAAAAATACAAAACTTTCGTCTTTATAATTTTAGTAAGTATAAAAATATATTTTGAATTTTAATTTGAATTTGACTGTGGCTGATGTTGATGATGTACTAAAATAACTAGCATTACGATATCTATCAACTGATTGTTATGTATATTATAATTTTTTATTTGATATCTACACAAACAACATTTTTTACATTGAGCTGAGATTGATTAAACGCCAGACAAAAATGGTGATCATGATAAATTTGTGGACCAAGTTGATAAACAACATACAAATGTAACATTAAATCACAGCCAAAAATAATAATGAGAATATTTTTAGGTGTTGTTTGTTTATAAATCGATTATTTATATCCAAGACTACATTTTGCTACTTCTTATAGGTAAATAATGCTTAAAATATCAGATTAAAACGGAAAAATAAAAAGAAAAAATTAAAATATCGTGTTTGAGGCAGATGTACCTATCAGCCATCTCGTCCCCATAAATACAAATTAGTTATTTTTTTATGAGTTTAGTAGTATTTATTTACTTTAACAAATGATAGATTTTTGTACATTTTAAGGCCTCAACTGAACTTACTCTTTAAGAAATTTCTAAAAGAAGTCTTGATAGACTCAACGTCCATAGCCGCAACAAAGTAGGGGAAATAACAAATTTGATCGAATCAGTCATAGAACGAACAATCACATTATTTTGAACCTTACGTCATAGAATTAATTGATTTACCGTTATTTAGAGCATTCGACCGGTGCGACCGATAACCGATAACCGGTATTATTGTCATGTTGTTAATCGGTGGTGGCTGGCGCGTACAGTTATTCAAATGTAACCGGAATTATCGGACTTTATCAGTGGTCCTACCGGTCACTGACGAGAATCCGTCGTAATTTCATAATTAGTTTTTCCGACGGACATGCTTATCGACTGAGTTGACTTATTCCAAAAACATTCCGAAGCAATTCTATGATTTAATATTTTTGAGGTATTGCCACGAACGCCACAAGTGTCTTTTGTACACTTTTTACTGCACATTTTTAATTCCCATTTCTGCACAATTCAAAGATACATTTTGTGCCGTTCGTGAGTGTAATGAAAATAAATTAAAATTGTTCCCATTTCTGCACATAATATAATAATAACGATGTAGTATGGGTATCCGGTGTATGTAAGGGTATCCGTTCAACAAATATATTTTTTTAATTTTACGTAGTCATCCATAACAGTAACACTAAAGCTACAATTTTAATCTGTAAAGCGTTTTTCATCGTAGTTATTCTTATTTCTAAAAACCATAGAGATAAATCTAAAAACTATATTCACTAATCACAGTAAGTAACCTAATTGTTTTTATATGTTATCAAAATTGTAATTATTTAACATTCATACGGACATTATTAGCAAATGTATGTATGATTTACTTTTGACCCATAACGCAAGGTTTGATTTACTTTTGACCCCTATCGCCTAATTACGTAATATTATTCTAATTAAAATGAATTAAGATTATATTTTTAGGGCGCTCGTAACAACTTGGTCTTTTAATTGTTATGACAGGAATGCGTGTTAGTTTTGATTTAGATACTCTGGTCTTCTCTCAGTTTCAATGAAAATGCGTAGGCACTTAGTACTATGTCTGGTACTAATCTAAAATTAGTAATACTATAAGAAAGAAGGTAGACTCTTTGTTTTTTTATCTCTTGCTTTGGTCCTTTCTTCTTTGGAATCGTTGTGTTTTATATAAAATTTACGAACGCGCTAAATTTCACACTGCGTAGTTCAATAAAAGCAAATAGTATCAAAGTGCGTCACGATCAAGACTGTAAATCCCTGGGTTTTTAGGTAGATAATTATCTCTAGATTTAAAAAAAGAGAAGACGTATGTCTGAGGTTTTTTTTAATGCACACCCGCCAATCGGTGCATACATCGTCAGTCGCGTTCTGCATTTAGAAACGCGTGCGCACGGTCGATGCAGCATTGTCATGTTTTATAAATTATTTCCATACTAGCTGTTATCCGCGACTTCGTGTGCAAAAATCTATCAAACGGACATAATTCATTCTAAAACTAATTCAATGGAGTGCAATAAGAGGCGGTCACCCATCCAAAAACTGATAGCGCCCAGCGTTGCTTAACCATGCGCTTCCCATACGAACTCTTATTTTTGAGACAAAAGATAGCCTATGTATGTCCATCACCTGGGTATAATCTATCTCCTTGCAAACTTTTTTTACGATCCGTTCAGCCGGTTAGTCGTGAAAAGGTAACAGATAGAGTTCCTTTCGCATTTATAATATTAGTATGGATAAATCAAGAACGTCACCGACGACGTATGCACAGGCCGTGGGTCGTGCACTTCTTCTTTTTACCGTGTTACTAGTTCCTTTGAACCAGTGTGGGGAGAGGAATAAAGTGCGCCTCAAAGTCACTAGTGCACTAACCGTAACTCGTAACCGACCTAAACGACGCACCTCAGTTATGTCTGTAGAGTCACTATATAGTTGTTAAAATGTAGAGATAGACTGATAAAACAAAAAGTACGAATACCATCAAAATTATTATAAGCTTTACATATTGATGAATTATAATCAAGTAGTAATTATATTATATTCTTTAGTAGTTTTACTTAAATCTTCACCTAAATGAAAAATAAATGGGGTGACTCGATTTTTTTTATGAGAAAGCTTATAATATGCCCCCATGCTCACGTTTAGCAGAGCAGTCACTTATAGTATTTTGAGCGATGACAAAGTTACACTAGACTTTTGCGATGACATTTTTACCCCAACCCTTTCGTACGTGACAAGTTGCAAGCCCATTGCTGCTATTTCTCACATTTCTCTTTTCTTATCTTCAATGGGTCTGCCCTTAGGGGTCTAATTATAAGATGTCTCGATATCAGCAGGTGGTGAGATGTCATCGCGCATTGTTTTGCAACAAAGGTTAGAGTATGACCCGCGGGTCGTGGTTACACACCAGAAGGTTCTCGGAGAGCCTGGGAGAACGATTTTGATCTTTTCATTTAAAATTTATACAAATAAATGAAATGAAGTGACTGTTTATCATGTTAAAAATATTACGTTTTAAACACTAAAAATGAAAACCGATTTCAATGTTGCTCTAGATGGGTTTTTTAAGTTTTACGGAAATTTAGGCTCCATTGATCTTGACCAAACAAAAAAATACTGAGCAAAATAAATGTATAATTAACGGAATAATAACGTTAAAACATACAAAAAACAAAGTCAAATTGCGAACATTTTCGTTTTTGAAGATGCTACTCGTACTTATATCTCTTTTAATAAAAATATTTTTTTAAAATTTTGGTCCTTCTTTATGGATCTTTATAAAAAAGTTATCAATTTAGCAAACGCACGCGTGTATCGATCAATCATTTACTTACTCAAAAGTTCGTACCGAAATGATTTAAAATTCAAGGTGAACTGAGATGGTGCGATTTTTTGTTAGATCTTATAAAAACAATGATCAACAGCCAACTGCTTTCCGTGTGGCTGGAGGTCGGATGATCGTATCATTTTTATTAAGTGCTGAAACAACTTCATCATCATCATAAAAGATTGATTCAAGCGTGACTTTGCGGAAATCCATTACAAATACTGAAAAGGACGGAAATGTCTAGTACTTTCCCGCTGAAACAATTATCTAATGAGGCTATTATCAATAATCCCAACACAATACCTCAAATAGAAACTCGACACGTGTTTCGCTTCTCCACGAAGCATCCTCGGGACCATTGACTCGCTCCGCACTGGTGTTGCTCCACCGAGCGCCGAGAGGAAAGTACTTTTTTTTACTTTTGACTTTCCTCTCGGCGCTCGGTCGAGCAACACCAGTGCGGAGCGAGTCAACGGTCCTGAGGATGCTTCGTGGAGAAGCGAAACACGTGTCGAGTTTCTATTTGAGGTATTGTGTTGGGATTATTGATAATAGCCTCATTAGATAATTTTTTCAGCGGGAAAGTACTAGACATTTCCGTCCTTTTCAGTATTCATCATCATCAACATTTTCCTGCCTTTTTTCCACGTTATGTGGGGTCGGCACAACATAATGAACTTCTTCCATTTCCTTCTATCATTCGTCACCTCAGTAGTTACTCACTCTTTTCTTACCCATATCATCTCTCACACAGTCCATCCATCTTTTCTTTGGCCTACCTAATAATTTAAACACTAGGTGTGGGATAAACAGAGAAGTGAATTAAAATAAAATATAGTTCTTCTTCTTCTTCAATTATGGCATCTGTCTCTTAGAGAACAATTTGCCAGTGTCAAGTGTATTTATTTATAAGTATTATCAACGTCACAGAGTCATAGTCAAGTTGTCAAGTCAATTTTAAACAAAAGATGGCTGTTTTGTTGAAAATTTTCGGGATTTCCTCCGATGGAATTTAAAGAGAACTATTCACTCTAATTTACATACTTTACACTCGCATCAAGAACCCGGGCTTTATTGGCAAAATAACCACCAAAATTACGCAATAAAACTCAAAATAACACGAGAAAACATATAAAAACCAGAGCGACGTAGTTGTCAGGCAAATACACCGCAGAAAATCCCTAAAATATAGTTAAGATGTTGTTATTATTTGATTTAGTCCACAGAACCACAAAATTGCCATCTATGAGGCTTTACCACGAGCTCTTTGCGCAGTATCAAAGCAATAATTAGAACTTTGATATTTCATACCATGACCTATAAATTTGAATTGGTGTAGTGTTACTTCAAGCTTGAAATTTGGCGTTTCTGAAACATGATGGTTTGTAAGAGCTTGGGGTAGGGCCCAGGTCTTGTTGTATGTAATGTTTACGGCTGGATATGTAGAGCTAATTCAAATAAAACACTATCGTACAATATGGAAATTGACAGACTGTGCACTAGCCTAAATTATAATATGAAATTCTATCTTGCACATTAAAATAACCAGTTTTGACACATTCGCTTGATTCAATAAAATTTCTAAAACCACTCTTGCTTTCGCTCGCAGTCACCGTTCGTCCTACTTACTGATAAGGGCATGAAGTAAAGCACCGTACACACCAAAGTGCGTTAGTCACAGCTGGTGAAGACAGGTTTACATTTTAACTGGTATTATGTATGAGTGAAAGAAGACGTTGTGATGAAAATTAAGAAGGGTATTCTTAGATGGTTTGGGCTTGTAGAATGGATGGACGAAAGGAGAAACAGTGATGAGTAGATAAGGCGAGTGTGAATGGGAAAGTGAGAAGGGGAAGAGCTGGGGCCTCACCACGAATTCATAATACATTACCGAATTAGTATTACATTGTTATTTTGTACCATGACCTATGCAAATTGTATGGAAGTAGTGACGTTTCTATAATGGAATCGTTACGGAATCGTTCTGGAAGACTTCGTGGTAAGGCCCCTGGGCGTACGTACTTCGATCAAATTGGGGACGTTTTAGAGAAATAAGAAGAAGAATGATAACATGTTTGAATTGAGGAAAATTTACTAAGCATTGATGACAACAGTTCACACAAAAAAAGTACCTAGTTAGTACCTACAAGAGAGAAAGAGAAAGGACTAACACAGATGTCGCAAAGTTTTATGCATACTCTGTAGGTATTAACCTACCACAAAGATTTGGATATAGGGTTATTCGTTATGAAGAAACAAGAGAACGTCTTGCATTCTTTGTTTCGTCATAGATCCGTCAAATGTAGTATACAGAACCTCTATGGACGGTAGAATATACGAAGGGAGCGTTAACTCATTGTAGTATAGAACAAAAGACCTTATTTGTGCACACGTGGTCGAAAGTCAAATTGAAAAGGTCTGAACGTGAACGAAGATGAACGGCTCTTTGATATTTTTTATCCTTACCAATAAACTAGCCAAAGAAGGCATGGCCCATCTCATGCAATGCTATTTTCTACTCAATGGTTTCGTCATTGTTCTCACTTTCGTCATTGTTCGCACCAAACAATTTTGGTTATCTCGTAGAATATGTTAATTTCAAATATACCTTTCGTGAAATAACTTATTATTATTCAATCTTATATTGCTCCATCTTCATGATATCAGCTTGAAAGACAAGCTCTAAAATCAAGGATAAAAAAGTTTTTTAAAAACTGTAAAATATCAAATAAGGCCCAATAAGGGTTTGTGTGCCAATCTAAGACATGCTTATTATTTTTTCATTCCATCTTTTTTCCTTGTCGAAACATGTGATGTAAGGATCAAAGTGCATCTCAGATGCTCGTTCATTCAAAGATTTAAATCGTGGATATGCCCGGACGCCAATAACTGTGGCACTGTTTTTACTTGTGTGTGTTGACAAAATGCCGATGCACGCACACTATTGATTAGTAAAAAATGAACCAAACAGTTATTTCATCATTTATTGTGCAATTATATTGCACGATCTTTCGTAAAAAAATATATTTATTCCTTTTGTACCCTGAAATTGAAAATATTTGGTGTGCCAAATGAGCGAACTATCTCATTTCGTGTGGTAACAAAACGGCGCGGTCTCAGTACCGTACGGGCATATCTACGATTTAAATCTTTGCGTTCATTATCTATCACACAGATTGTTGGGACACAGATTAGTGGAAGAGTCCTAAGGTTTTCTGAACATATTTGTTCCTTTCCTTTGGCTAGAAATTATTGTTATTAAAAATGGTGTTTGTTTAAAATAACGGAACGATGTTTTGAATTGACTTTACTGATTTTTCTATAACCTAACAAATCGCTAGTAGAATAACAAAGGGCAACCTATAGTGTAGAAAAACGTCTATTGTTGATTATCTAATTTATCAATATTTTTTGTTTGAAAATGTATAAGTAGTCCTTCCAAGTTGTTTTTTTAACGTTAATTTTTTTATTGCCTTGTAGAAACACGTGTCGAAGGGATCAATAAGAATTGATGACTTTGACACATGTGGTCGACAAGGGATGGCTAAGGACCTCGTTAAAGTAGGAATTAATAGAAACATGTGGCCATCTTTCACCAAACGGTAGAGTGAGTGTAACGATAAGACATTTTTTTACAATTTTTTTTTCTTTGAAATTCACTATTCAGCTATGACTACCACGCTACGGCATGTACCTATTTACACTTTTTTTCACTAGGATATAGAATTTTAGATTTCGTCTGAACAATCCAATTAGTAGGTACTTTTTTTTCTATCTGTAATAAGGTTCAATTGGTTTTTTTGACGCAGTGTTTTTTTTAAGTATTTATCAAGGAGCCTTACCGCAAACTCTTATAAACCATTGTGTTTAAAAAACATCAAATTTCAAGCTTGAAGCGCTACCACTACAATTGTGATATGTCATCGAACGAAATATCAATGTTATATTACTTTGACATTGCCCGGAGAGCTTGTGGTAAGGCCCAAGGATTGTCAATTGGATAAGTACACCAGGGTTCTAGTTCTGCTAGCATCTCATTTACGTAACAATCGCTCTGTGAACGCTAATGAAAGATTATTCAAACGGTTTACCTCGTTGGCTGACCACGCGACTGTGGTGCTCAAACTTTAGCTACAACTATGCAGAGATTACTTTAGTGTTCACTTGTATAGATATAAAATAAAAAGCTACATAATGAAATTCAGAACACATCAAACACGTGTTATATTTAGAAAAATGTGTAGCTATTACTACGGATTTACATTAAATGTAATAATCTAGTAGAAGTACAATAAAAAAACATAACAAAAACTCTTTGATAGGCATTATATTATTTACTAGCTGTCCCGCCCGCGACTTCGTTCACATAAAATATCTAAACTGAGTTTTAAACACATCACACAACTCATAAAAATCCCATACTACTTTGACATTCCATTTTACCCCTTTTTGAAGGTTATATTGAAAAATCCTGAAACACATATTCATTTATTTTGTATTTACAGTACACAAACAAAGTTTCAGACCAATCGCACTACCCGTTAAAATGTTCCCATACTAACTTTGACACCCCATTTTACCTGTTTTTGAAGGTTATATTGAAAAATCCTGAAACACGTATTCATTTATTTTTTATTTACAGTGCACAAACAAAGTTCCATGATAATCGCTCCACGCGTTAAAAAGTTTCATACTAACGTTTTCACCCTTTTTCACCCCCTTAGAGGTAGAATTTCCAAAAATCCCGCCTTAGTGGGTGCTTTTTTGTTATAAAAGGAAACCACCTTCCAAATTCCAGTTTTCTATCTTCAGCGGTTTCGGCTCGGCGATGATCAATCAGTCAGTCAGTCAGTCAGTCAGTCAGTCAGTCAGGTTAAGCTCTTATATATGTATAGATCTTCAGATCTCTAATAAAGTATAATATAATTATTTATATAATTAATGTATTTAAATTATTTTTTTACATGCACGTGTTATACAATAGCAGTGTGCACTTTATCTGACTGTGGTAAACTTTGAGAGCCGCTTCAAATGAGAAGATAATTGCGAAATTCAAGGATACTGTCCATAATTGTACGGAATGTTACAATACAGGTCTAACCATAATGTAAGGAAATAGATGTACTTAGATACAACTATCTAAAGTTTTAATACACTTGGCTATAGGTTACTAGGTACTCGTAAAACTCCCGCGAAATTTGCTCGTATAAAAAATATTATTTTTATCATTTTTTCTCGTTCTTTCAATTCCCACAAAAGTTTTTTTTGATAAAAATCGAAAAAGTAGGTATTGCGTAAGTAATTGTTTCAATCCAGTATTTTCAAATTTTATTTAAATTGATTCAGTATTTCACTGCCACAATTAATGTAAAAAAAAAAAAACAAATAAAGAGTGTAAATTAATACTGTTTGAGCTAAAATTTTTAGAATTAAAAAAAATATCTTTTTACCTACTAACTACTAAGCACTGCGAAAATTTGAATTATTATATCTTCGTTTATTGCTGTATCATACTAAAATGACTAAACGGCTTTAGATGAAGTTCAGAATATTCAAAACACTCGTACCTAGTCTGTGAGCTGGAATAATAATTATACTTTCTACTTTTTATATCCATTATTAGATATAAATATTATTACTTACATAGAGATTTTAAGATCATAAATAATAATTATTTTAATAAAAACAATCTTATCAAATTTAATGTAGGTACTCGTAAGTAGATAAAAAGCGGTCAAGTGCGAGTCGAACTCGTGCACGAAGGGTTCCATATCTAATTTACCTAATTTAATAAAACGGCAAAAAAAATCAAATCATCGTTTGTTGTATGGGAGCACCCTTAAATATTTATTTAATTCTGTTTATTAGTATTTGTTGTTATAGCGGCAAACAGAAATACATCATTGTTGAACATTGCAACTGTCTATATATGTATAACTATAACGGTTCATGAGATACAGCCTGGAAACAGACGGACAGATAGACAGACACACAGATGGACAGTAGGTCTACCATGATTTGTCACATTTAGATTGGCTGACGTTACTACAGTAGTAATAGTACGTTACTATGACATTTGTCAAAATTGTTACTCATGGTACCAAATTCTAAGCAAATTAATGAGCACAAACTACAGGCGCTGTAGTACGCTGTGACGTAGGATAGTTAGCTACGTGAGGTTTTAGTACCCAACTATCCGCTAGAGGCGCTGTACAAATATTCATACATTTTTTTAACTACAGTCGCTAGCGAGTGTAGATTGTGAAATCTCATGGTAGACCTACAGACAGCGGAGTCTTAGGGTCCCGTTTAACCCTTTGAGTACGGAACCCTAAAAAGCGAAGACGTCGCATAGCGTTGGTAAATATCGCCAATTTGTACAAATAAGTAGTTATTATAAGTAAACATGTTTTTGTTATATTTGATGACTATATCATTTCACGCATCGTTTGCGCGACTAATGATACTATAATTACATTTGAATTTATTCTCAACTATCATCTCTTTGAATAACTATTGTATTGTACTACGTAGCCTGTACGTTAAACCGCTAGCTCGCGGCTTTGCCCACGTGGTTCCTTATTAAATCATAACCTATGTGCTAATAATAGCAGAATAAATGCAGATTATAATCTATCATGTGCCAAGTTTCATCAAGATCCGTTTAGCGGTTTCAGCGTAATTGAGTTACAAACATCCATCTATCCAAACTTTCGCATTTATAATAATATTTTACGTAGGAGTAGGATAGGAATAGTAGGAAGTAGGATAGTAAGATTTTCAACATCAGATTTACCAAATATACATTATAATATATAAGTAGTTTACTTATTTTTCTGTTTTATCTAAAAAGGTAAGAGCGCTGGTGGTGTAGTGGTAGCACCTCTGCCTCATGATCTGAAGGTCGTGGGTTCAAACCTGGTCGTGCACCAATGAGTTTTTCCATTCGAAAAAATTATGTGCGCAATGCCAGTGCTCTTAAGCGGTGAAGGAAAACATCGTGAGGAAACCGGTATACCCTAGAACCAAAAAATTCGAAGGTGTGTGTCATAGGTTAGTATTCTTATAAGCGGCGATGGGCTTGCAACCTGTCACGTACGGAATACTAACTACTGTGCAAAATGTGGGCATGTACCAAATGTCATGTTTGGACGTGCCTCTGACTACCCTCTTTAGATATCCTCAAAAATCGAAGTAACTAAAGATCTGAGGAAGATTTCTACCGAGCCTGGGGATTACAGTCGTGATCATATTTATTTTTATTTTTTATTTTATCTAAAAAGATGAGTAGGCGCAAACGAGTACTTATGTACATCATTATCAATGCGACAACACTCTTCCGACTACCAGGAATGAAGGAGACAGGAAACAATATCGCTTATCACTGAGCCACGATCGTGCTGGTGGGCGGCGACCTTTATTTACTCAAAGTCATCAACAAATTTGAGATCCGTTCAACCGTTTAATCGTGAGAAGGTAACAAACAAACAGATTTAATTTCCCATTTACAATATTAAGTGGCCATTTGTTAAGTATGGATATAGTAAAAATAAATAATAAAAGTGTTTATTTACGTATTAATCTCTAAACATAATACAAATTTAAAACGAAAAGCGTGGTCGTTAATAAGTTGATGAGCGGTTTAAAGAGCGCAGTCACTAACAAATTGAAACTCTACAAGGTTAAATTAGCAGACACAAAAGACAATAGCTTAATTATTTTTAAAACAAAGCGCATAAGGCTTTTATTCAGAAATATAAGTATAATAGTCTATAAAGTTATGTGTGTTAGTATATATTTTTACTACACACTGGTGGTGTAGTGGTAGCGCCCCTGCATCGCCATCCGAAGGTCGCGGGTTCAAACCTGGTTGTGCAACAATGAGTTTTAACATTCTAAAATATTATGTGAGAATTGCCAACATCGTGAGGAAACCACATACCCTAGACCATAAATTTGAAGGTCATGGGTTAGTATTCTTAAAAGCAGCGATGGGCTAGCAACCTCTCACGTACGAAATAATTACAACGTTGAATAATTAAATTAAAATAAATTAAATATAATTACAGATAAATAAGCAATTCTGATACGTTGGGCCAAATATGAGCCAGATCTAGAGTCCCTCATTGCTCCGACCAGACGCCCTGATAACATTTTTATTTACAAGTACTTACTATTTACATAATAAAATTAATAACTATTACACGAACCTCTAGACGCTAAAAGAATCACACCTTCTTCCCTTCAATCTCTAGGACTTGTGGTTTTGAAACAGTCAGTAGCGTAAGTAATATAGGTCTTTAGATTAATAACGACCTTCAGATTGTTTTACCTGGTACATGGATTGCAAAAATTACTCAACTCGTACAAAGCAGAGTGCTATCATTTCATTCAATTCCTGATTACCGGTAACCACAGTGACATACAGACAGACGTAATCACAGACCGTGCAGTCTCCATTGTATAGGCTAAGTTCACTTGCACTAATCTTTGTTTAGCATAATCGGTATAACTACAAACAATACTAACATGATCACGATTGTAATAGGAGGTTACTCTGGAAGGTTGGATATCATATCTATGGACAGTCAGAGGCAAGTCCATGTTGTTTTTTGTATTTCTTATCTATTTTTTTCCTTTAAACGAGCAATTCTTGTATAAATGTAAATATATAATCAGAATATCAGAAACGGCTCCATCGATTTTGATAAAATTTAATAGGGTTTCAAGGGCCATAAATTAATCTAGCTAGGTTTCATTTTTAAAAAACGTTGTTTCTCCAAAAAAAAATGTCATCCAGGTACTTTCTATAATAGAGAACCAACTGCTTTGTTATCATAGTGTATAATTATTCAAAGACCTGTAGCCAATAACAGATTCTCACAAAGGACAGTGAAGTAAATTTTCTTGTTCTTATTGTGTCACAAATTCATTTGAACCAGCAGGTACCTACGATGAAAGGAGAAAAGTGCGCCTTATCCTTTACTAACCATAAATAAATATATTAATGGCCTGATCCCTTTCGTTTTTCAATGCGTTACAATTCAAAGATTTCAAAAAACCTACCTAATCCGGTTCAATAAGTTTGGCATTTTATGTCGATGGTTAAGATTACTAGCAGTTAAAGTGTTGGTGAAGATTGGCCATAATCTAACATAATCGCTATGTAATCTTCCTTCTACGGCAACTGGGCTGTGAGAATCGCGCATAATGACACAGTGGCATTTGTTGGCACTTTACAACTCTCTTGGTTACTTTTATGTGGTAAAGTGCGGTGGTGAAGATTGGCGGCCATGTGGTGAGAAACGTTAATTGTGTAGTGGTTAACTTTGGTTTTCATAAGCAAAATTTTCGGTCGTACCAATTTCTCAAACTTTGCTCAATGAATAAAACGAATAAATTTTTAAGTTACTTAATTTTTGAATCGTTGATTTATTTTATTTATGTACAGCTACCTATTTTTTGTGGAAACATTTAATTTGCCATAAATCATAAACTATCTAGGCTTACTTTTAGATAATACTTGTTTTTCTGTCCTAGCCTTAATTAAAATTATTTTTAAAAAATTAAATTAATAGGACTATACCATAGTTAGAAAAAATTGAATAGAGGGAGGAAGAGATTTTTTTTGGATCTAGAGATGCATTGTTGATGACAGAATGTTAGGTTAAATACAAAAAGCTGTTAAACGCAGTCTCAGGGAGTCCCACCAATTTTATCACAATAATAATTCATGATTCATAATTTAGTTGCAATGTTTTATCGTGAGTCCATTGACTATTTCCTGTTCCTGACTACCCAGATAAGGACCATGAAAACAACGACTTGTTATGTTGATAAATACTTTGTAAAACAACGTTAAATAGACTAACTACTCGGAGAAGATAAACATCATGATGAAGCCGGCGTGTGGCTCCAGGAAAAGTGGGTCCAAGCACCGCTTTTTCTTCTTATTTATTGTTTTAAATCTGTCTTTTTAAAGTGTCTTTCGTGAAGTGTTTTTTATTTTGATTAATCCATAGAGGTATACAACATATATCTAGTAACTACATATATTACATCAATGGATGAGTCTTCTTTTTCCTCTTTGCAAGTGGGGCAAATCCAGGAGGAGTGCCATAATTTTGTAAAGACACATCGTAGTTACACTGTACTTGCGACTGTTTCAGTAAAATTTGATTCTGCAAAATCTTAAGAAATAGCGTTTGAGAATCTTTTTATGCCAAGTGAATTTATTTGCCTGTTCCAGTATAGTTCAAGTTCAAGAAAAACAGGCAAGAAACTCGTTTCGGCTCTAGCGCTTTTTGTACGATCCCTCTTCCAGGAAACAATTACTTTTAGGACTACTCTAATTATATAACTTTTGTATTTATAGGCAATTGCTCGGCTCAGCTTCATCAGGGATTTGTCAATATAGGTCAATATTAATTAAAAAAACATTTTCGTTTCAGGGACAAAATCAAGAACTCCATAGAAATTCCCATCCTGACAAGATGCTGTTTCTGCTTCCCTCTGAGAAGAGGTCTCATGGCCTTCGCATATATCAATCTGGTAAGCCTGATCATTTCTACAAACTACAGAAAAGCAGTTACCTAGTGTGAAATGACATCTTGATTCTAAAGTCATAGGTTTGAGACTCGATCATGATAATGAGTTTTTTTCTACAATAGATAGGTATTTAAATACATGCTTCATACACTAAGCTTTCAAGAACTAGTCATCATTTAGCTAGCGCTAGTAGTTGTAGTATCTGAGTGCTTCCGAGCTTCAATATAACTATTGGTCCCTTATGATAGCCTGATGATGCATGGGTTCCATTGCGTTAGTCACTAAGCCATGCAACTTTTTCAATTGCAAATAAACAACTTCTCCCTATGACGTAACTTCGTTGCTTTACCAGGATATTATCACATGGCCACTTATAAATTGAGCTAAATAACTAACATCGCTATTGGCTCAGCCTTCCGCTAGCAACCTGTTTGAAAACCTCTATTTTAAACCTACAAACGTAAAACACCCAACTGGAACAAAGTGCTCATTTTGAAAAGGTTTGTGTAGATTGTGCATAAAGTACACAGAATAATGACCACTTTGCCTATAGAACTAGTATTGCATATGAGACTAGTTGCGTGGTTGCAAAATTCAGATGATGCAAATTTTTTTTCTATGGATATAAATCAGAAAAGTTGTATTAATAAGCTAAAAGTCATCATTCCGTTTCGACCCCATGTTATATCGAGCAGCCAATAATATTGACCAATCGAATGTGAAATATTTTAAGGATAGATTATAGAGATAGTGGTAATCCAATCTACAACATCACGCACACTATACCTAGAGTAGCAGCGTAATGGCACAGATAATTCGTGTAGATTTCATCTAGTGTATCTGAGATAATGATGTACCGACCTAATTATTATGGTAGTAATAATACATCAAAGGTTTGTGTAGAATATGACGTGGCTAAAGATAAATCTAAGATTACAGCTGAAAGAAGAGACAAAAATGGTTGTGCTGATGATACTAAATAGGATAGAAATTACTGGTTCATTTCTATGATTTCAGATGCTAACGATAACAGCGACATGCTTCCTCTCTTTGTACATGTCGGTCATCCGAAACTCCGAGGACGTAGACAAAGCAGAGCTGGCGGCGGAATTCATCAGACTCATTGTTGATATCATCGGCTTAGTGCTGGAACTTGTGCTAAGTGTTACCTTCATTGTGGCCTTACATAGGGTACGTTCAAAGTCTATCATCTTCCTGTCCTTTTCCCACGTTATGTGGTCGGCACAACATGTGATCTTCCATTTCCCTCTATCATTCGTCATCTCAGTACTCACTCCAAGTCTATTCGTAATCTGAAATTAAATGGCTAAGGTGTTATGAAGTGCAAAGTACCAAAACTTGGAAATTACTGATTATAGGTACATGCTAGATACAATGCGAATAACATAAAGTCAAAAACCGGATGTAACTATTCTGAATCCGTTATGCTACGGGACTGTTTCTATAAAACCGAGAATCAAAAGTAGTTCTTTAAAAGTCGAGCATAGAGCCTTTAGTATGGCTATATTACAATAAAAAAAAAGTACCTTTGAATGCTGACTCAGCTATGCAGATGGAGTATTGAAACTCCTGGAAGGCCTCACCAGAGTTGAAGACTGTTTTAATACAGGAGATTTTTTTGTATAGGCTATCCAAAGCTTGTATCAGATCTAACTGTCGGACAACAACTCAAATGATGACCATACGTCACTTAACTCAGTTGGTGTTACTTTGTTTTAGTCCCTAATCAATACGATCAAATGAGCGATTGTTTCAATAGCATCATCAAACTAAACTGCTGATTTCGATTTCAGAAACACGTGCTATTGATGAAGGTATACCTGTACTTCGAGATTGGGTACTCCATCATCGGGTTCGTATACAGCCTCGTCTTCCTCACCAAGGAGACGGCCAGTGAACTGTTCCTCATACTCTTCCAACTAAGTAAGTGTTACTATTTCCTTATCGCTCTTTGCAAAATGTAGTGTTGTCTTAGTGGCAGTAGTCTCTTCCAATCATAGGGTTTTTAACCTAAGTATTCCATACCACCGAATAAGCTAATTTTCGAAAAAAATATCTCTTTAGAAAAATGTAAATTTCACCGATTCTTTTGACCCAAAGGTTCACGTTCAGAAACGTCAAGGTTCAAGCTTGAAGTAACACTACTTCAATACAGTTTTTACAGTACGAAATATCAAAGTTGTGGTAAGGGCCCTGGTTTAAAAAGGTTCTTTCGACGGTGAAAGGATTATAGTGCACCTCAAAGGCACTTTTCGTCCAATCAATCTCAAACAAATATAACAATAGAGCTTTTCTGTTTCAGTGCTACAAATCTACCTGGTGATCCTGATATGGAGCTCGATAGTGAAGATGGAAAGAGACGGCACAGTCAAGTACACACGAGACCAAAATACGGTGTAATCCTTTCCTAACGAATGATTCATGTAGAAATAGATGATAAAACTTTCCCGTATTTCAAAACGAAACTTTAGGATATATTTTTTAGTAGTTTTCCTTTTAGAGAAATCAATCTCAACCAAACTGAAGTTAAGTTTTGGAATACGATCTATTTGCAGATTCTAGGACGTTTTACTACAGTTTAGGATATATCGCAGGGCCAGGCCCCTATTCAATAAACATTACAAGTCTACAAATTTGTAAAAAAGTGACAATATTGTCGAATTTTATGACAAGTGCTGTTGATTCCCGCCAAGGAGAAAATGGCGGTTAGGTTAGGTTAGATTAAGTTAGATTATAGAAAACGGAAGAAATTAATTTACGCAAGACTAGGCAGTAAGGTCTATGACTATAAGCCTGCTCAAATGAGCGAATAATTTAACAAACAACAAGTGCTGTTTAATAAAACCTACAAATATGTAGAATTGTAAGAAAACTTTACAATTTTGTAAATTTTCCTCCAGTAAATCGTAGTTTTTTATTAAACAGAAACTTGTAGAATTGTAGCCGCTTACAATTAATTGTATTTTACAATTTGTAATGTTTATTGAATAGGGGCCAGAGTATACCGCAACTTTTCGTACACTCGCAGAAATATCGCGATACTAACTGTCGCTAACTGACTTGGCCGAGCTCTCATTTTGTTTTGCTATAACGCGATGCAGTCGCAAACGTAGATCGTAGTTTTCAAAATATTCATATATTTTACTATTAGGTATAAGTGAAGAAATAAAATGGACCAATTCGTATTATCAAAGAATTAGGTAAGTTTATACAAGCAGCGGTATAAGTAATCGATGCCAATATAAGTAATACAGTAGATACTGGAGGCAATTCTCTGGTTCCGCTTTAACTACACACAATCTTGTTTTGTTCATCTAAGACTAAATTAGCATGACAATTCTAATTTGACTAAACTGACGTGTGATCGGCGTGTTTTAGTTTATTTTAGAAACCATGTGAATTGGTGTTGACAAAGGTCCAATTTCATCAAACTTTTGTTAAGAAAGCATTATCTGATCGGGCATCAAAATTAAGAAGAATGTTAAAGTATCATTATCAATTTTACATTATTTCATTTTACGGAAGATAATCCTGTCAGGACATGGTGGAACACAAAACAACTCTAATAGGCGATTAAAAGACTAACAAGCTGTTAGTTTAATTAAGAGAGCATTGTGAAACCCTTAGGCTATCTATGGTGGGGAATTAATTCAATTTTGAACCAAATCTCAATTTTAGCTCTATAACTGTCGTTGAGAAATGTTACGCTAATTTAGACGTTCTGATGAACAAAATAAGTTCGTAATTATTAATTTTTTTTAAATTAGTCTATGGATCAACAGAATTACAACTATTATCTATTCTGAGCTAAGTACTGTCATTTTGACAACTCAATTGGCTTGGTGTGACGTCTACCCTTATACCCTAGGTAAGGTGATAATTGAAACTATAAAAACTACAAGTGTAAAATATTTTAATATTTCATCTATTTCACAGAAATTTCTACATAATATACTTATAAATGAAATCATTGTGCCTTTTTGAAATTTGTGATTAAATAAAAATTAATAGCTTGTTTTAACAATGTACGAGTCTGAATAAAAATGAATATAATATGGTTATATTACGTTAGTCGTCCAGTTAGTATATTTTTATAGAGAGATGCATAATCTTTTATCATCATACTATAAAAATACCCTTTATTAATTTGGCTAGTAAAATCTCAACCTAAATTGAAAATATTCAAAAAGCCTTTTTTCGTACAAAAAATGTACGTAATACTCTTAAATGACGTCTCTGGTTTTATAGTAATACTTTAGTAATTTAGAAACGATTAAAAAACATATTATATGAATAAAGTATTTTTTTTAATATATTTTAGGTATTAGTTTTAAAATATTGTTACCAATTTGAAAATAGGTAAATATTTTTTAAGGTAAATGTTGTAAATTCCGTAAACCAAATAAACTAAATAAATATTATTAAGAAATTATGTTTATTAACATTAAACAACCCTCAACATTATACTAACTATAAAAAAGTTATGAAACTGACTGACTGACAGCCAACACAGTCCAAACTAAACCAAGTGCTAGAACCACGTTGCCTACTTGGAATTATATTACTTCCGTGGTCTAGAGAGGTGCTGTGTGTGGAGTGACAAGGATGGATAAAATAAGGAATGAGTATATCAGAGGAAGTCTGAAAGTGGCACCGGTGACAGAAAAGATGAGGAGTAATAGGTTAGCGTGGTATGGACATGTTATGAGAAGAGATGAATGTCATGTGACAAGGAGAGTGTTAGGTATGAATGTGGATGGATACAGGGGTAGAGGTAGGCCAAAGAAAAGATGGATGGACTGTGTGAAAGATGACATGGGTAAGAAAGGAGTGAGTAATGAGATGACGAATGATAGAGGGAAATGGAAGAAGATCACATGTTGTGCCGACCCCACATAGCGTGGGATAAGGGCAGGAAGATGATGATGGTCTAGAGAGGTGCTTTAAGTTATTCTGGAAACTCAACCTTTAGAAGTGCAACGGTGGTATTGAAGTTTATATGAAATTATTTAAGCACTGTTGTACCAAGTTTCCGTGTTGACGAGGGTCTTCAGACGCTCTCCATCATACTGCTCCTCTTCAAGCTGTTTGTAGTAACTTGCCACAAGCATCAGCATGTAGAATCTTAGTACTGTGAATTAAAAAAAACAACTTATTATATTATTATTTTAGGTAAAAGTTTGTGTTTTATAACAAATATCATGATATTTTAGCCAATGTATACTCGT
Source organism: Cosmorhoe ocellata (assembly GCA_963675405.1). Classification (NCBI taxonomy): domain Eukaryota; kingdom Metazoa; phylum Arthropoda; class Insecta; order Lepidoptera; family Geometridae; genus Cosmorhoe; species Cosmorhoe ocellata. The sequence continues at coordinate 8,880,624 of OY776258.1, read as the reverse complement.
ACAAAAACTTGACAAATTATATACTAAAACCTCCCTTGAGAACCACTCTATCATTAGTAAAATAACATGAAAATTGGTGCAGTTAGACAGACAAACGCGGCGGAAGACTTTGTTTTATAATATTATGTAGATAGATAAACTTACAAAGGGTTACGAATTCCAGAGTGTACAGCAATATGGAGTTCCCCCCGGCATGGTGGATGACGCTCATGGTGGTGGAGAAGATGAAGAGCATCAGGTATACTATCACTTGGATGGACGTCCACGTCACCCACGGACGTATCAGCTGAGGTTTTTCCTGAAACCGTAGATTTTTATAGCTTAGTAGGGACTATCACAATAATCCAATACATAATGATCATGACTGTAATCCCCAAGCTTGGAAAGATTTCCTCAGATATCGTAACTAAGATCTTTGAGAATATCTAAAGAGGTCCAGAGGTCCTGCTCGGTTGAGTAGTTATGTTTGCAGAACTATTGGGATTTTTTCCCCATTTTTATGGGGAATGCTATGCTTTACAACTGGCTTCAATGTCAACTATTCCCACCTGTTCTGTTACGTACGTCCAAACATGATACTTAGTACTTGCTCACATTTGCACAGCAGTTAGAAAAAATAAATATCAATGAACATTGTAAATACTTGCTTTTTAAATAAATTTATGGACGTTGAACAGCAATGTTTTCAGAAACTCTTATTAAACATGGCACCCGCTCAGATCGCAACTCTTCTCTACGTCACCGTCAACCCCGAACGCCGTTTATACCGAACTTGCCCCCTTTTCACATGTTTTTGTTAGGATTTGTAGCAATATTAGATGTTACAAGCTTCTACATAACTATACTCTGTATTATGCCAACATTGATTTTATAAACAGATGAGTTAATATAAAGGCTAACAAAAACCAACTACCTACTTAACTTCTTCTTCAATTTTTATCGTGCCATTTTTTCATTCTAACCAGTGTGGTGATAGGATCAAAGAGCGCCTCGAGAAGTTTTCTTTTTGTCTTCCGTCAGTGGTGGATTTACACATTTGCTACTGAATTTTTCATGTACCCACAAACGTTGGAGTATTTGCTAAACTATAGTACTAAAATATTGTATTTTTTTTTTAATTTTCGAGACTATACTCCGTGTATAATTATAATAATTTTATTTTTTTATTTCTGTAAGGCTAACTAAAGTTCTGAGCCAAATTTTGCGGCCATAGCCCCCAGCCTACTCAGCCTGCTGATAAATCCGCCACTGCCTTTCCTGCACTTTATACACACTATATAACTGCTTATATAAAGCTGATAGAAATCTGATTTACCCTCAAAGTTCCTACAAGCATAATCGCAGTGAGGAACAGCGTGACGGCGTGGACTATAGTGACTGACACCACCAGACCAAATGTGAGCATGGCTTCCACATTATCAGGGCTCAGATGCTGTGCCAACTCCCCCAGCGCCGCCGTGCATTGTGCCAGCGACAGTACTGAATACAGCTGGAAAATTGGTTACAGCTGGAATATTAGAATATTCAGGATCTCGTCTAAAAAGTAAAGAAAACAGACAAACACGACTGTAATTTCAATAGAGCTATCTTATACCTTTAGACGAGCAATTCTTGTATTCTTTCTTATATATAAAAATAAATTGCTGTTCGTTAGTCTCGCTTAAACTCGAGAACGGCTAAACGGATTTATCTTATCTTGGTCTTGATATGTTCGTGGAGGTCTAGGGAAGGTTTAAAAGGTAAGAAAACGTATATCATTTACTTAAAACGCGCAGATGAACGCGCGGCGGTCAGCTAGTACTAAATATGTTTTTATTTTATTTATTTATTCTTTCACTAAACAGAGTAAGATCTTTAAAAAATACAGTATATTATACTTATACTTAATCTGAATCTCGGAAACGGCTTCAACGATTTTCATGAAATTTAGTTTGCAGAGGGTTTCGGGGGCGATAAATCGATCTAGTTAGGTTTAATTTTTAGAAAACGTCGTTTACCTCAGAAAAAAAACAAGCAAAGCTCGGTCATCGGGTACTATTCTCTATCTATTATTATGTTTCTTGACAAAATGTATTCTAAAACTATTACTTATTGCATCTTAAAGCTTAATCTGCATATTTTGTGAGGACATTTTTGTGCGATTGGAATTTGGAAGAGTTGTTCCCAGAGACTCCAAAAACTTAAATCTAAATTAATGCAGGTCCTTTTAGAAATAACTATGCTATTTTGACTTATACTTTGATCTGAATAAGATATTTTTTATTTTTTTTAAATAATATAATATTATGTACTTACTTACATAGTTTATTTATTTTATCACATTCATCGAATAGGTAAATAAGACTTAATAACTTTGGGCCTCAAAATATGGTCAAAATTAGATACTTACAATAATAATCAAGGCAGATATAATGCTGCCAAACTTCAAGGAGAGGCAGGCGAAACTCTTCTGCCTCGGAATATTCTCCATTGAAAATGGAAAGTCTAAAAAAAATAAACGGTTATCATTCACTTTTCTATTAATTAACGGTCATGATCATCATTCTCCTGCCTTTATCCCACGCTAAGTGGGGTCGGCACCACAGTTTATCTTCTTTTATTCACTCCATTAATTTACGGTCATTTCCATCTATAACACAGGTACTAAGTCAGCGGCTATCTTAATACCTAGGTACTAAAAAAAACTTAATTTTACTCTACATTATTAACTCCTTTGCATGATAAGCATCGTTGACAAGGTTTTTGACTACGAAATAGAAGACAAAGTGACATTGAAGGACCAAAGTGACAATTTCGGTTAGCTTTGGACAACGATTTGTCATTGCATTTATTAAAAAAAAAAATGTAAGTAATTACAAAGAATCTAGTTTTAGAAGAAGCTTATTTTAAAATTTCACCTTTATGTTTATAAACTAATACGTTCATATTGTCGTCACTCAATAGGAATTATCACAACAGTCTGTGTGTACATTGCGTGCAACATTAAAGTCAATACTCTTTAGCTCGTAGAATCACTCACTCACTCACTCTTACAGAGTTCAACAAAAAAGAAATAAAGATAATAGTTTATCTACTCAGACTAGGAAGGAACAACAATTATAAACTTACTGGAATACATTTTTCCTCACTGAGAAATCCTTTGAATCTTCAGGAACTCTATAACACCGGCGTCTAAGTAAAACCTTATTTTATTTCTCTAAACCTCTTTTCAAAGCATTATAAACTTTAGTACAAACAAAAGAGGATGGATGTTGAATATTTTCGAAAATGGAACAGTTTATTTTTTCGTACGATATGACCACTGCCAGTGGCTTGAGAGCGGACACTGATATCACGTTATCATTTCTGATATTGCCGTTATCAAGTAAATATATCGAAAATTAGACAAAACTACGTAATGATTATAGTAAATATCTCAACATTACTCATTTTTTTGCAATAACAACGTTAGAGTTTGTTTGTAAGAGCACTTTAAGTACCTACCCAGACAAATTAAGTAATGTACCTATAGTAATTACTTTCATCAGGACTTTTGTTGAAGTAAAAACAAATGGCATGGGGCATTATTTTTTTTAACAGATACAATACATTATGTAAATTTACACCAAATATTATATTATATAAGGCACTTACCTTTAATATAAGTAACTACCTACCAAGATACTTGCGATATAATCTAAATACGTGACCGAAAGTAGATATCTACTTATCAAGGATGTAATATAACATCAGTTTTATCGCAAGTTTTACAATGGCTTGGTCTTCATATAATTGATGTCATTGCTATTCAAAATAGCTATGCAACTTACATTTTTTGGATACGTTTTCTTAGTAGGTACCCACACAAACGCTACATGTTCATCTCTCTGTCTGTCACATACGAGAGAAAAGGGAGAAATATAGATTACCTTAGCTAAATCATAAATTGTACCAAGATACAATTGACTAGTAAGAAATTTAGATATTTACAAAGAATATTAGGTATAAATACTAGATCTTATATAATACAAAATAGATCCACAATAATTAGCATAAATACGTTTCTAATAATCTTTTCTAAACAAATTATAGCTAACTATACCAAGTTATTAAACTAAACTTCTTTGAAAAAATATTATTAGGTAACCATTGTTTTTTGTCATTTTCTGTCTTCAATATTTCATTTATATAATTAAAGAAAACAACAGTTTATAATACAGTTTTAAAGATGCAATCGGTGGGAAATTAATATACATTATATACGTAGCGTCATACACATTATCAAAATTAATACGGATGATGAATAACATGCCCATGACTAGATACCACGGTACCACTGCTCGCCACCGGTTGAGATACCACTCCCACACCCGTCCCGTACGAACCGTAACCCGACCCGTACGAACCGTAACCCGAACTAACCAACCCCGAACCTGATATCAAACCTCCCGAAACTAACCCGGAACCGACCACTCCCGAACTAATTAGTCCAGAGCCGACGACACCCGAACCTATCACCCCAGATCCGACAACACCCGGACTAATACCAATACCTCTCACGACACCAGCCGAAACCGGCACTCCAACTGGTACTCTCACAGGAACCGGTGATGGATAACCCACCGCGTATGGCTGAGGAACTGGTATTCCTACCCCCTGGGTTACAGTAACTGGTACAGGTTGCGCTACAGGATACGGGAACGGACGATCGACAGGAACTGCTATTGGCCTAGGAATCACGTGAGCTACGGGGTGTGGTACATCTACTGGTACCGCTCTAGGGCTGTCGACTGGTACACCAATGTGTACCGGGTATGGTACAGCTCGTGGTACACTGATTGGTATCGCTTGGGGAAAAGGTACGCCGACATGCGTGTGGTACTCTGAATAGGTGTGACGAGTAGGGATGCCTCTAGCTACTCCGAAAGCTGATGCAGCCACGATACCAGCTGAGGCTGCTCCTCCAATCCCGATCGATGATACTGGCCCTATCCCAGATGCAACGAGGGATGGTGATACCACTGACGAGCCGAGGTCTCGCTTCTCTGGTGTATCACTCCATGCTGATTTCACGTAGATGAGTAGGAGAACCTGGAAAAAGTTAAACTTTTTAAAACTAGCAACCTCATTTTTGATTCAAATTTTGCTAAATGTACAATGAGGAAAATATTCTAGTGCAATTACTAAATACATTAGACAAGAACCGCTCAACTTACATAATGCATCCGAACCATTTTCCTAATACAATTTAGTTACAAGTTTTCAACGTGGAGCGAGGAAAGAAAGTGATTCGATCTAGGAAAGTGTTGTATTTATAATATCACATGTGGACGCAGGGCGGAACCGGAGTTTTGATACACCCTGTATAGGCTAGATGAAAGTGGTGCTGGATTTATATAGAGTAGGATTATACCCCATAGTATAATTAAACTCCATTATTGCTGGGGATCAAGAGGCTTATTTGTATGAACAGTACGCGTGGTACCAACATAAACAAATTGCCTAAAAAATCCTGATAACGGACTATTCTATTCAAAATTTCACCCAAATCTATACAGCCCGATAGAACCCCAGGTCAATGAGGTGGTTTTATCATCTCTAGCAGTATAGACGCGTCACTTGTCAGCATCGAGCAATAGCAAGGCCCACTAGATACCTAACAGAACCTACTAGTAAACTAGATCTGGTCTAGACCTACACGTAACAGCTGATGTAATGATCTCATGCGTGCGAGTAAATGGCATATTTAATACTTGGATGAAAACTAAATGATTGTAAAACAAAGATAAACATGGTCACGACTGTATCCTCAAAATTTGGTAAACATCTCCTCTGATCTCTCTTTACTAAATAGTCAGAGAGGCGTTAGGCACAGTAGTTAAGTAATATGCCGAAGTAATTGGACGAAAATAAATATATAATACAATAAAATACATAATATATTTGTATATATAAAATATAAAATATTGGTGGGTATTTCACACAACGCTATCTAGCCCCAAACTAAGCAAAGCTTGTACTATGAGCTCCAGATAGCTGATAGACCAATACTTTTTTTTTGTAAATACTAACATAGAATATATAATAACACCCAGACGCAGAACAAACATCTGAATTTATCACGCAAATGTTTATCCACAAATATAAATTTAAAATCCTGGTTTTTTTGATACATTTATTATGATTGATTATGGCGAGGCTTAGACCTATGTGGCTCTTAGGTGACTCGAAAGGGATACTCTCCTGAGTATCCCTCTAAAGAGTATCTTCGATATCTCGTACCATGACATATATAGACATACTAAAACAAAATTGAAATTTGACGTTTATGAAGCATGATGGTTTTTAAGAGCTTGTGGTAAGGCCCCTGGTCAATGAATACTGCCATTGTAGTTGGTCTAGGCTACCACATACAAACTAACTCCAGCTATATTAACAATGCAAAAATACGTGATGCTCGCATGTTTGGCAACAAAACGAAGTGTTGAGAACGCGTTTTCTGGGGAAAGCGAACAATGGTCCAACTAACCTTGGAAATCCATTTTATTCACATAACGTATGTTTGACAGAGGACAGCAAATATTTTTAAATAGTGTGGTGAAAGGATTGGTGTGCACCTCGGAGAGTCTTTCGGTTCAATGACACATGTCTTAGAACTTTTTGAAGTAAGTAAAACTTCTTTAAGCACGCTTGACTTGGGGAGTAAGCTGGCCCGCTTTTTTGCGTGTTTCAATAAAATACAAAACACCTTTTCTATAAATTCTGTTAAAAACGGTTTATGCAAAATTTTAAGTAGATCGGACCAAGGAATTACGTTATCCCATACAAACTTTGCCCCCCTTTTTCACCCCTTTAGAAGTAGAATTTCGGAAAATCCTTTTTTAATGGATGCCTACGTCATACAAAGAACACACCTTCCAAGTTTCAGGTCTCTACGATCAGCGCTTTAGGCTGTGTGTTGATCCGACTGTCAGCCATTCAGAACAAAGCACTTTATATATTTACGTAGCTATTGTAATGCTGACGTCATCTCACCCAATGACATCTAACTCACTTTTCCAACGTGAAGTAGGTGCTACTTTACTTACATCACTGATTAGAGTGCGCGTGAGTTGAATGAGCGATGCGGCAGTTCAGGAAGATGATATACATTTTAGTCACTCGCGGCACTGATCCGTGAGATTCACAGCAGGTCAACTGGAGCGTATGTTTAGATAATATATAGATAACTAGTGTAACACCTGCGACTCGGTTTGGTATTAAGGTACGAGTTGGCAGCGGACGACGTGTCGCAGCGACACTACTAGTTTCTATGTATTTCTATGAAATGCGTCGCTAGCTTCGTGTCGCTAACTACGGAGAGAATTTCATAGAAATACATAGAAACCAGTAGTGTCGCTGCGACACGTCGTCCGCTGCTGCCTCATGTCGTCCGCTGCCAACTCGTACCTTAATGTTGTTTTTGTTCATACAAACTTCAACTTTCCGTTGCACCATAAGCTAAGGTTTTTGATTAATTATTTTCTTGTTGCACCTATACAGGGTGTCCCAAAAAGTAGTGTCAAGCGAAAGTCCAGAGATAGAACACCCCTTGGGGTACCCGAATCACCCCCATGTATGTTCCGCGATTTTCTATAGTTTTAGAGTTATTAATTTTTTTCCGAATTATTTAAAATTTACGACTTGAACAACTTAAAACATTCTTACAAAAAAAGTAGAAAACTTTCTTGAGATTTTTTTTTTGCTACGAATTTTAATGAGTTGTTCTTTTATGCATAAAATAATCAGCTACGTGACTTTAATGAAAACTATGAAAATGTTGGTGTAAAGTCAAATAATTACATTCGGTGAATTATGACTTAAATTATCAACTTTAAATTAAAAATCTTAACAAGTGATTTCATGGTTTTTAAATAAGTCTAAAGAATTTTCCAGACTCTCAGCTTTCATAATCATTAAAAAAAAGTAGTACATAATGGGCTACTTTGGCTAAAATCGGCCTTCAAAGACGATGAGGTGGAAAATTCTTAAAATTAGCTTCGTTATAAAAAAATCGATTTTAGCCATTTTATGATTCGTAAGCTTAATTCGTTTGTTAACTAACCAAAAATGACTGCAGGAAAGTAAGACTTCATTAGAATTTGAAGGTTTTATTTATTAAGTCTAGCTAAATTTATGAAATAAAAAAACAAGTAAAATTTATTCTTTTTTTACAAAAAGTGTTCAAAATGTCATCCTTCTAGGTCGATACAAATCCTACATCGTCTTAAAAAGGTTTCCTTTAATCGTATGAAAGCTATTTTAAGTGCCTTAATTTTTTCTTCAGCCTGTCTTAATTTTGTTCTTAATTCGGCTACATTGCTGATTTCTGTGGCATAAACTAATTCTTTGTAGTCATTTTAGGTTAGTTAACAAACAAATTAAGCTTAGAAATGATAAAATGGCCAAAATCTATTTTTTAATCAGGTACCTAATTTTAAGAATTTTCCACCTCGCCGTCTTTGAAGGCCGATTTTAGCCAAAGTAACCCTATTAAGTACTACTTTTTTTTAATGACTATAAAACCTGAGAGTCTGGAAAATTCTTCAGACTTATTTAAAAACCGTGAAATCACTTGTTAGGATTTTTAATTTAAAGTTGAAAATTTAAGTCATAATTCACCGAATGTAATTATTTGACTTTACACCAACATTTTCATAGTTTTCATTAAAGTCACGTAGCTGATTATTTTATGCATAAAAGAACAACTCATTAAAATTCAGTAGCAAAAAAAAAATCTCAAGAAAGTTTTCTACTTTTTTTGTAAGAATGTTTTAAGTTGTTCAAGTCGTAAATTTTAAATAATTCGGAAAAAAATTAATAACTCGAAAACTATAGAAAATCGCGGAACATACATGGGGGTGATTCGGGTACCCCAAGGGGTGTTCTATCTCTGGACTTTTGCTTGACACTACTTTTTGGGACACCCTGTATAGACCTCAAAAAGAACCAACAGTCCAAACAGTCTGCGATGATCTGTCAGTCAATCAGTCAGTCAGTCAGTAACTTAAGAGTTTTGTAAATAATAGATGACTTATTTATTGGTTAAATTCACCGAGCACGTAACACGTTTTAACATGATTGTTGTGACATTATTGAAAAAAAAAATTACTTATACAACTTATAAGAAAACAGAAATTACATAGCTAGGAAAATTACAGAAACACTAGTTTTGCGCCTACGCAATACAGATGTAATCACTGTCTAAAACGTTCCTAGAACTGTGCACTAAGCACCAGTTTCCCTCGTTTTCCTCATTAACCTGTCACTTATACCAACATTACCAACGAACTCTTTGATACAGAGGTTTTTTATCATAAAGATATTACTTTTAGCGGCAAACTCCTAAATGATAAAAATGGTGTAGGTACCTACTATTAAGCTTTTGTTACTCGTAAAAAACTTACAAACTTGGAGTCTTTTTCATACTAATTTAACCAGAATGTAAACCAGAACCCATTATAAGGGCTCTCGCGCTAGACAAAGTAATATTCCAACATTTTAGATCCTCCAGAGTGAATAAAAGCTACAAAAATTATATAAAATTAATCACGTGACTGTTTAGTCACCCACTAATGATCTGACAAAGGTAAAAAGCGTATCTTGGTGGAAGAAATTCACTAGGAATTGCCTCCACATCGTTTTCACCTACGATTCATCTACTTTTTCTTGTACTGTCACTAGTTTTTTTTAAAACCAGTGTGGCAAAAAGATTAAAGTGAGTTTCAGATTCTCCTTTTATGCGCTTAATTATTTAGATAGGTATCTCCATTAGAAATGTAAATTCCATAGATTTTTAAGCGTTCTATCCCATATAGCAATGTTCGAGTGCAACTTTGTTTAAAAGGGCCGAGTGTACATTACACAATTCATCATTACAAAATAAAGCATCTAAATCAGACCATAGACCCTATACCGGTCCCGTAATATTATGTCAGTAGTGAAAATGCAATAAAAACAGTAGGCCTACGACACTCCCTTATCGTCTGCATATCTACAAATTTAACTAAGCAACTATAGAAGACTCTATCCATAAGATATAAATACTAGAATCGCTAGACGCAGTTGTGAAAATGTGGTCAATGAGGTGTGGAGGAAAAATTCTTTACGAGCGAAGACACGCGTTGGTATGAAGAGTTACTCAGTGATTCAGTACTTCTGATTAAGTAATAAAATGAAAGAGGCTAAGTACAACTCTATAAAGCCGGGCTTATATTATAAACAACAATATCCACTAAAATAGTATCAATGCATTTGCTATTTCTATCTATTTTTATAAAATCCTCATCTTAGATATATTTTTATACATTATACACTATTTATACATATAAAACACATGAGCAACAGTTGATCTATCTAAGGACACAACTTATTACAAACGATCTATAGATAGCTCTGATCCAGATGGAAGCGTCTCCAAGACGCCGACGGCATTAAATTTTTAACTAAGTATCTAAAATAATTAAATTACACTACAACTAAAATTGTAGCAAAAATATGTCCTTGAAGACAGCCATGGAAAGTAAACCATCGACACATTCTTAGTGTGTCACCAGTTGCTTCCACCAAACCGTAATCGTCCTAATTTGAATGTAATTAAAGCCTATAATGGCATCTAAGTTGTTGTTAAACTTAAGTCGTTCTCTATTGTCCAATCTAGATCTAGGAGCTGTGGGAACCGTTGTCCCTTTCAAATGTAAAGCTGTTTAGTGCACCGTGAGTAGGAACACCATGAATTTTCTGTTCTAGAACCTTTTTAAATGCTATTCTAGCATCGCTGGATTTGCAACCTTTCACGGGCGGTTTACCAACTACTGTGCAAAATGTGGTGTGACAAATCTATTGTAATGTACCTCCTGGCTTCATAGCTCTGCTGGTAGTAGGTAGCTCTGCCTTCTGCGCTGTAGTTGTGGGTTCGATCTCCACCCAGGACAAACATTTGTGTGAACGCAAATGTTTGTTCTGTGTCTGGGTGTTTTGTGTATTCTATTTAAGTATTTAAAAAGAAATATATGTATACATATAATTATCTAGTTCCCATAGTAAAAGCTTTACTTAATTTGGGGCTAGATGGCGTTGTGTGAACTGTCCACTAATATTTATTTATTTTTTGTTTATTTTTTTTAACCAAAGCTTTCTTCCATACAAAAGATTTGAACGCGCTTTCCTGTAAGTATGAACATGTTGAAGTCTCTAGCGAAACAAAATAGCTTGTAATGTTTTTACAAAACATAAGCGGAAGAATATCCATGAAAAATAATATTTATGGTGACTCTACATATCACTAGGATGCTGTTGAAATTCTGTTGTAGCTAGTCAAAGATACGAACATAGGACCTATTGAGTAAATTCAGTAGGTAAACAGGTCCAATGAAATACCTAGATCAATAAGTTCAATAGTACCTTACACAGATAAGCAATAGTTTGTACTTTCTCATCGAGCTTTTTACCCAGCTGCGAAGCAAAGAAGGAAGGTAATGTGTTGGTGTGTGTATGTATGAGAGTTCCTTTGGCTATCGCTGTAGCAAAATGGATGGACGGATTTTGACAAATAAGGTGTCATTGGATTTGTCTGGATCACATAAATAACATAGACTAAACAAAGTGTTAAAAAAAATCGAATATGGCGGCTGTAAAAATGTATTTTCAGTTACGTTCAGTCGGGTTTATTAATTTTTGAAATACTCGTAAATAACAGTATGATAAAGCACTTGAAAGTAATGTTACAAGAAGGGTGATGTATTTGAATGTAGAGGGATATATGGGTAGAGGCAGACCTAAGAAAAGATGGATGGACTGTGTGAAAGATGATATGTACAAGAAGGGAGTGACTACGAGATGACGGATGATAGGGGAGAGTAAAGGAAGAGAACCTGTTGTGCCGACCCCACCTAGTGGGATAAGGGCAAGAAGATGATGATGATGATGATAAAGCACTTGAGTTATAGATTAACTAAGTAATATTCAAAACGGAAGTTGATATAGTGGCATTTTTATCTGAGTGCTTTTGATTGGTAAAGTATCACGGATATCTGTATCTGTATGTTAGCTATAACCTATAGCTATCACAACATATGCTGAGTCGAACGCCATTTTGTGGCTTTTAGGTAGGCTTTAATTGGGTTATTTAGTTTATAATGGTGTTGGTAATTTAATTAGTTTAGTAGGTAAGTCAGGATTTTTTATATTAATGCCTACTTCAGCTACAAATAAAGTATATCTTTATCTTTATCTTTATCTTTTGTATCTCGTCTCTAGGTCACTGTGGTTATTCCTTAGCTTAGTTATTCTATCAGGAACGGTTAAGCTACCCATAACAGTTCCCTGGGTGTCTATGGTGAAGCTGCAAATCTTAAGTTATTGTCAGTAATCTAATCTACTTGTCTGCAATAATTGGCAATTCTCGTATTGGATGTTTTGCAATACCCCATTGTGAATTGGCACTTCGGCGTTGGACGACAGAATTATGACCTGATTCCAGAAGATTGGCTACATCACTAAGATAGGCCCAGTTTCTGCTACCGAACAGTTACAACTATTAAGAATACTCAGCGTAAATAGCTTAAAAGGTCTTAAAAGTTGCCTAGATGTCTGCCTATATAATACTCGTATTATCTATCTATCTATACATCTATACTTAGAATAAATCGTTGAGAAGCCGTGTCTGCACTTATATACGATCTGTATATAAGTGTCTGTGTGTATATATATATGTGTGTCCGTGTCTGTACGATATTTTCAAATAGTGCTACTTCAAATAGACACGCTACTTAAACACCCAAAACAACTGTTTTTGTCTGTTTATCTGTGCGTTTGTGCACGCTAATCTGCGCAAGAGCTGAACCAAATCGAACGTTGTTTTGCCTAATGTACTGAGATAAGGTTGACAATTAAAAAAAGATATTATGATAATGGAATAAATAAATGATCTGGCGAATTTGGAATCTGGTGGATGTGTCCTAAATCATAATTTTACATATTGGTCGCACTGGACGCTACGAAAAAAGTAATCTAACGCGTACAAAGTAGCTGGTATCAACTAGTTAATAATAAAACTGCGGAAGTTCGATTTTTTGTTCCTATTCATCTGCAAGGGCGTAGTGTTGCATAAGGTTTCTATCCCTGACATCGTAGCTTCCAAACGGGTTGACCAATTTAAATGCGGTTTCAGGAATGCTAGTTTTAAGATGTTTCATTTCAATCATGAACTAAAGGCACGATGAATATCGTATATCTCCTGTTGCATTTCCATTTGCACTTGCAATCACGTTTTTGTATTTCACAAAACAATGCCCCAATCGTAAATTCTTCGTATGTCCAAATTTGCCAATTGTTTGTGGAACTTTAAAACAGTTACAGTCTCGGTTCAAAACTAAACCCTAATAATGACTATCGTTTATTCTCTGGTTATATGCCCTAGCAACTAGTGTGTAGTCTCTGAGATGGCTGTAGCAACTATGCGGTATTCTGTGGCTATAGTGGGGTAGTCCAGCTTATATAAGAACAGTACGGGTACCAAGTCACATATGAATAGTGGTCAGCGTGTCTGTGTGTCCAGTCCAGTTTCAGTGAAGTGTATCAAAATGAGAGCTTTTGTAAGTGTTTTGTGAAATAGGTCTACTAATGCCAGTAAATACTTGGATATAGGTCGCCAGCCTTCTCAATCCAATCTTCAAGTTTTAGGGTATAAGAGTAGAGAGATCAGTATTCAGGATGCTTATTTTGAGTCCTAGAATAAAAACCTAGACACACTTTCCAGCATTTGTGGGAGTAAAATCAGCTAATGCACCGCGCTACAGGAAAGGTGCGGGTTCAAATCCCGCTCGAGACTATTGAGTCACATTTAGTAATAAATAAACAGGACAAGTGCGAGTCTGACTCGTATACCAAGGGTTCAGTTACTAATTAACGATTTTCGGATTATACTTTCATTTGTGCTGTGAGACCTTGCTTTTCGCCAAATTTCATGTGTTTAGGTTAACGGGAAGAACCCATAGGTCTTGATTTATAAACAGGCATAGAGGATAACGAAGTGATCCTACACGAGTTTTAATTCCTTTTAAGATACGGAACCCTAAAAATTGTAGCAAGTCTCTACCAAACTATGATATGGTATGGTATCTATGTTCTTTATGGTAGCTCTATGGTTTTATCAAGCATTTTGCAGGAGATCATGTCTAATCACCGCCACTTAATGGCAATGGCAATTAAACATCTGTTAATATGCTGTAGATACACCTTCAAACCACGATTGCCCAGTCCAACCGTGAGGAGAATACTAAACTCTAAAACTAGGTGAAGTTAGAGTCACAATTTAAATGACCATTAGTTCCACTTGATGCATAATAGATTAGAATATGTAGACCATGTATCAGTCAAAGGCAGATCGTAGGGTGTAAAAATTTTATATGTAATCCCCGATTTTCATGAAATTTAGTATGCAGGAGGTTCCAAAGGCGATAAATCGGTCTAGTTAGGTTTCATTTTTAGAAAACGTCGTTTATCAAAAAAAAAACCGAGCCAAACTCGGTCACCCAGGTACTACATATTTATAATACAAGAATTGCTCGTTTAAAGGTATAAGATTATCATGTTCATAATGTACTAGGTCATTCTATTCTACTGCGATTACGTAAATCAAACAAAATGACCAATTGGCTTACTAAGTCATTGCTCGGGTTCAAACACCTTATTGTTAAGCTTATCACGTTAAAAATTTCGTTTGTGATCACATCGGGAATAATAAATAGGATGATGAAGTCACACGTAACGGGGAAACTCATCGGTTGTATGCATGCTGTAAGTTCGGTACACAAACAATAACTTTCGATAATGTAAACATAACTTTCTGACTACCAATCATAGCAACACCAAACTAAGTACCAGAAATGCATAAACCATGAAGAGGTTTTCGCAACCCGTGATCTTTTGACTTTTTGTGAATCAACAGTGAAATGAGGGGTATTTCGTTTCTACTACCCTGGTATCTGGTATCGACAAATTCATAGAAGTATGTCTGTTTTAAAATTCATGGTAGGATTTTTATTTTTATTTATAAAAAATAAAAATATTGTATTGAATTTCTTGCAATTGTCAAAGTAGTTATACTAATTATTTTCATAACTTAAAAAACTTTAAAGACTGTATTCCTAACTGTCTGTCCAACTGGTTGAACATATATTTAAACATATTGGAGTAGACAAATTAAATAACAAAGTCACTTCCGTATACAGACATCAATGGGGCAAATCAATGGTGCAAACGTAACGGCGGGGATTTGTGTAGGTAATACACTCGTAGTCAGCTCTTGTAGAGTCCATTTTTTTATTGAAGTTTGTCAACTGACAATTAATGGTTTTATTGACTGCTAGACAGGTGACTGAGCTACAATATTTAATTTTCAGATAGCAATACTCTTCGTGACAGCATCAGTTCTTGCGGAACCGAGCAAAGTCGTCGAGAAGAGAAGTGGCATCGGCCACTATGGTCTGAGTTCAGCTCTCATTGGCCATGGCTACGGTCTTGGCCACGCTATTGGCGGCCATCCTCTGGGAGCGATATCAGCCGGTCCTGCTATTGGCTATGCCGGGCCAGGCATTGGCTATGGAGGACCAGGCATTGGCTATGGAGGACCAGGCATTGGCTATGGAGGGCCAGCTGTTGGGCTCAGTTCTGGTGCTATCATCGGTGCTGACGTGCATACGACAGTGACGAAGCACGTTGGTGTGCCAGTTCCAGCTCCGTACCCTGTTCCAGTCGATAGGCCGTACCCTGTTCCTGTGAAAGTAAGTGAATGCTCTACTTATTGTTATTTACCGACCACAACTGGCTTTTAGTTATAGCTTTACGACTATTAAAGCCGGTAACCTAAACTCGAACACCGTCGCAGTATGTTAAGCAGCTACTATCTACCATTGAGGTTTTAATGCTTTTTTGAATGTCATTCTACAAGCAGAAAGCAAAAGGAACAAAAGACTAAGTATATGATCATTTCCAGGTGGCAGTTCCGGTACCAGTAGATCGCCCCTATGCTGTGCCAGTGCCAAGACCTTACCCAGTAGCCGTGGAGAAGCACATAGCTGTGCCAGTAGACCGTCCTGTACCCGTGCCAGTGCCTCATGCAGTACCATACCCCATTGTAAAACAGGTAAGACTGCTAAACATAAACTTCTCTCAATACCACCACAATAGTCAATAGTCAATAGTCTTTATTCAGTAATATCACAAGGATCATTTTGAATCGTCTTACATACTAGGTGAGTCTAGGTGCCAATTCCAGTCCTATCCCCAGTACGAGAAGAACTGGCTAGAAACTCGCTGGGCCCTAGCGCTTTTTTTGTATTATGAACCTTGTTAACATTGTTAGGGACACCTAGCAGAGTTGGAGCTGATTCGTCCCAAGCTTTTTTGTCATCTAAGTACTCTGATATTCTATAATAAGCTTTACGAGACAGGTTTTGTTTAATTACATTTTTGAATTTCGCAATCGATAGATCAAGCATGTCGCTTGGGATCTTGTTATAGAAGCGTACACATTGCCCTATAAAGGATTTGCTTACTTTAGTGAGCCTAACCGTGGGAACAGCTAGTTTATTTTTATGTCTGGTATTAACATTATGAAAATCACTATTTTTTTTAAATAAATTAATGTTTTTATGAACATACATCAAGTTTTCATATATATACTGACATGGCATTGTCATAATGTTAATTTCCTTAAACTTATCTCTAAGAGATTCTCTGGGACCCATGTTATAAATTGCACGAACAGCCCTCTTCTGCAACACAAATATGGTGTTAATATGGTGTTAATATCTGCAGCACTCCCCCACAACAAAATACCGTAAGACATAATGCTATACAAAGCGTGGTGCTCGTTTTCTACTTTGCTGTTTCTAGAATCACTCACTTAGCCATTAAATTCCAATCAAAAAATGAAAACTAGAAACAAATTTCACAAATCAAAAAAACTCGATACAGTGACGGAAAAAAAACTTATTTTAGCCACCATATTAGGTTTTTGATATTTAATCCAAACAAATTCAGCGATACCACATTTATCAAAATCTGTCCAGCCGTTTGGGCTACAATGGCAGCTAAGACTCCCATGTATACATTTTGTCAAAGATGACATACATGTCTGGTAAAGGAATAAAAGCAAGATGTCTTCAAGTCAAAACTGCCTTTGCAAAGCAAGGGATTGAGGATCCTTTATCGACAATGGTTTATTACTTACAGGTTGGAGTTCCAGTACCAGCGCCCTACCCCGTAGCAGTGCCCAAACCTTACGCCGTTCCTGTCGCCGCCCCTGTTCCCATCGTGAAATCCATCTATGCCCCCCACGCACACTCTTTCGGACACGACCTGCATGGACACGGATTCCATGGTAAACTAGGTTGGTAGATGATGTGGCAATGTGGATTGTGGCGTTGTGGTTTTATGTCCTTTTTATGGTTTCTTGAAGGTTAAGACTTCAAAATCAACGTTATGGAGAATGTGGAGCTGGTACAAAGAATTAAGAACCTTAATGAAGTTGACTTAAAGTGCTGAGGCTTAGAGTATTTTTTCTAATTCCAGAATAAATCCTAAAAATAAATTTTTAATGTCCCCAGAAAATGTGGCACCAACTGAGGTGATTATTTGAATTTATCGAATATGAGATTTCTTTTAAAGGCTTTTTTTAGCTCAAGGTCGTCAGTTCAAGGCTGTATAACGTCGTTACCAACCTTTACCTCAACTTTAATATTAAAAACTGAGGTAGGTAAATGGGAACGACAAAAAATATAGTCCCTAATTTTTAAAGGTTTTAAATAATATGAGCCAAAGACAGCGTGTCTAAACTTCCAGTGTATTCTAATATTCTCTTCAGAGAGAAGATAGAAAGAGAAATAAATATGGAACATAAACACCATAATCCACTGAAATACAAAGAGCATGTGAGGCATTTTCATATAGAATTGTATGTAGTCAAAGGATTTGTGTGATTTAGACTAGTTAGTATAAGATTTTTTATAGATGACTTAGTTTCAAAGTCCAATTTTCATCTTTGGTTTGATAAACGTAAACTATCAATTTGGAGATTATTTGGGGGTCGAGTGCAATTTGTATTAAAGACCCATTTTGGAAATCTTTATACGTTATTGTTGTAAGCTTTACTGTTTGGTAGTGATAGATTTATGAAAAACTGTAAACATTTTAAAACCTATCGCATTTCATATTTTTAAACTTACGCGATCTGAACACATTATTATTAGTAGTAAACGGGTATTTATCGCGTTTTATTTACTTACCTAGTTTTTATTCCTATGACTCACAGTCATCCCGTGACCACGACAGTGTGTAAACCTGTCGAAACGTCGGGCAAAATAGGTAAATAAAACGCGATAAATACCCGTTTAATATTAATAATAATGTGTTCAGTCAGATCGCGTAAGTTAAAGAGGGTTAGGCAGAGGCGCGTCCAACTTTAAATTTGGCACATGACCACACGTCATAATAGAAGAATTACTCTGCTGTTGTTTTTGATATTTGGGTTTTTTGTAAATTTATTACTTCTATACAAGTTAAACATACTTTGGGAATATTATTTAGTTCACTTGATCTCTTCTACATGAGGAAGTTCAAGATGTGTGTATTGTAGCAATTAATTGCACCAGTTGTATATAGTTTTAATTTAAGCTTTAGTACTCAATGAATAAGGTTTATTTCGATCGCAGTCGACTAAAACTATTTTTTTACGATTTTTTGTATAAAATATACTCATTGATGAAATTATTTGTCTTTTTTATAATTCCTTTATATAGCTAAAATATCATATATTTTTTAAACATCAGAAATTGTTGAGCATATTATTAATTGCTATATTTTTCTATAGATGTGTAATTTTTATTTTGGGAGCATTATAATAATCATCTAAGGAAGAAGAAAACATGTGCCGACCACACTTAGCGTGGGATAAGGGCAGGAGAATGATGATATAATAATAATCTAACTAAAGCCATTCTAGGAACACGAAAAAAGCCCTATAGGCACACTTTGATCCTATTACCGAACGATACGAAATAATACGAAAAATAAAAAGAAGAATACTACTTTTTATTAAGATCCCATACGTAGTGCACACGTAAAGGCACACGTAATAGCAAACATACATACATAAAATCACGCCTGTTTCCCGACGGGGTAGGTAGAGATTGGATCTCCACTTGCTACGATCTTGACACACCTCTTTACGTTACTCATGCTCTCGTAGAACTATCTCTATAGTAGCTTACGCACTACATCCGTTTTCCGACCTCCGATTTCTTTCCGTCTTTCTAGAATCACCACCAAAAAAAAATACATATGCCAAAAGGTGGCTCCTGAAATGCTTGGTTTTGTATTAGAGATCGGACTAGTGCGTAAGCAATATCCGAATTCGGTGCGAGTTTTCTAGATCCATAATTATTTTCACGGATACGGATCGGATTCGGATCGGACGCAGTGCGTAACCGCTCAAGGCTTTATTACGATTTCCAGAGTTCTAGTCTAGAACTTCTAGACCAGAACATCGATCGGTATTTAGTGCGTAACATTACGCGACGTCCGGCCGACCATAGCTTCCTAAGTCCAGGTTATGTCACCCCCATGCACGCCCATACGTGGTCCGACCACACCGGCTCAGCCGCTTTCTATAGGAAAAGGACGTGCTACGAATTCTTGGATTAAGATTATGTCATTGGTCAATCAGTGGCAAAGTGGCAATAAGGCTGGTTGTGGTCACTGAAAATGTCTGGTGATGAAGATCAGACTAAAAGACAGATCAGGTTTAAATCTGGTCGCACCAATGAGTTTTTCCATTCGAATAGTTTATGTGCGCAATGCCAGTGCTCTTAAGCGGTGAAGGAAAACATCGTGAAGAAACCTAGAGCCAAAAATTCGAAGGTGCGCGTTCAACCAAACAAACAAAGAAACTCTTCAGCTTTATCATATTAAGGCCCAGCATTTTGAAAATTGCAAGTATTGCAACCCTAATCATTATATTACCGCTTAATAGATTACATTGAAATTAAACTACACGATACTCAAGGACATAAGTGATCAACCGGATCAACCGGAACTAAAACACGAATTAGTTAGAAAAATCATGTCAAAAACACCTCTGAAAATTCAGAAATTCCCTAATTTATCCAGAACAGTAAGGTATTTTGAATTTCTATTTCACATAAATGCAAATCAGTTAATTTGAAACAAATCAACCCAGCCCTTTTTTTGAAATAAGCTATTTACTTGAACATATTTATGTTTTTTATAAATTGTCGCTTTCGTTACGTAATTCAGAGCAGCCATATTATCATGCCGCACTCTACTTACTTGTCATTTGGGTATTTCGCTTCTTGCTATGTCTGATTCAGTGGAGATCCGCGTTGCTATACGGACCTATGTCACTTTTTTTGTAACTTTTACGTAAGGAATAGTAGGACGAGTATTCTGGGCCTTAAGCATAGATAGGACCTAATAAGCAAGTTTAGCTAGGTACTGGTAGGGCAAGCCTGAACAATGTAAATGCCAATAGAGCTGCAACACTTGCTCAATTTGACAGCTGGTCACGGAATCGAACTTGGAACACGCGGTTTTTACGCAATGGGACACGATCGGTTCTGATAAACTTTGGAACAATTAAGTAGGTAGTAAGTACTTAGTTGTCTAGGAAAGCACCTGATCGGGCATTAAAATTAACAAGAATGTTAAAGTATCGTTACCTATCTATTTTAAGTCATTTAATTTTACGGAAGATAATCCTTTGTCATGGTGGAACACAAACTTGGAAAACAACTTGACAGGTAAATGAAAGGCTAACAAAGTGTTAGTTTAATTAACAAAGCATGGTGAAACTAGCCGTTAAATTTTATGACGAGATTTATTTAAATGAATTTATTAAGTTACAATCGACGATTCAATAAACCTAAAAAGGTGACTTATAGTGTATCTTTGCTCAATTACAATATGAAGACAAAATCTAGTGTCTAAAATTTATCAATGTTTAATTTGAAACACAATATCCCCCTCGTTACAGTATTTAAAACGAACATGCCATTTTCATATGCATATATTGCATTTTATTACAAAGGATTTCACCTAAGTTTAAAAAAAACATATTATTTCAAAGATTACGAAAGCCTCATAAATAATTGTTATAAAGACATCTATCTGTAGTAGTTCGCAAGACATCTTGCCAACCAATGAACTAAACCAAGTAGGAACCCAAGCTTAAAGTGCAAATTTAGTTCACGTGAACACTTATAGATGTCGCTTTTCATACATACAAACAAATAGTATAAAAAGATAACTACTAAAAATATTATTTACAAGTCACTGTTTCCACGTAAAAGCAACGCACGATATAAAAACAGTTGTTATTAAACGGGTCTTGATCATATGAGATAACCATCATCCCTCAGATTTAACTAGGTACCGAAATTAAAGGCAATGTTTTATTTAAGAAAGAAAAAACGTTTATACCACCACAATAGGAAGAAAAACGTTAAAAAAATTACAAAAAGAAAGTAATTATAGTAAATCTTCTTTCTTCTAATCTTTCGTTGCTCTATGACCAATCTATTTGTACATGTAAATGCAATAGATTATGTTGTAAGGTATGTTTTTGCTTCTTCATTTGTTTTAGTGTAATTTGGTCATAACTGATGTCCATTACAAACTCTAATGACTACTGGATCAAAGGGTATTTGATGATCATTAAACTAATGTCCCTGTGACATAGTTTGCCGACCTGGTTCCAATATTTTAATCAAACTCGACTTTACGAAGACCACTTCATTGTAAAGAAAGTTTCAAGAACGTAATTATAGAATTTGTTAGTGGCGGTACAAGTTTTAACGCTTCCTCAGATATGATTGTATTTCTTTACACGTTATGATGGATATAGGCTATCTTTTATCGCAAAAAATAATTTTGAAGGGACTGAAATAAGGGTTGCAAATTTGGGAACGCATTTTTGGATGGGTATCCGCCTCTTTTTCCACATCATAAAGAATCACAATTAAACAATATCAATAATTTGGTCTGTTCACCGCCTTACCCCTGATTTCGTCTATTATTTCTAGCCATCTACAGAAATTGTGTATCATTACCCCCTTTTTGAATGATGGATTTTTGCGAAAAAAGTCGCGGGTAGCAGTTGTTCTATAAGTCAGTGGCTTAATCTAAAACCGATCGAACACTTTCAAGCAAACACTTTTTATGGCCGAGACTGATAGCTTGAAGAGCATAGTTTAGAAGGCTCAGATAGCAGCTTTGAAATTGTAAACTCAAAACTCATGAATATATTTCAAATCAATGAACCATATTTGACTTTCATTACCTACAAACTTCATGGAACTAACCTGTTTTTCATGTGACTGTAGATAGCGGCGCCTCGCGTGTCTCGTACTGTTTATCGATGCTTTCGATCGATAATGCATGCATATTTTATGATATTGATCGACCCATAACACTAGCTTTGAAAGAATTGATGAATACTTGAATGCTAGGTAACCTAGTTTCAATGTAGAACATGACATGACACCATCGGAATCGGAACGCTGATGATTTTTTAATAACATAACGAAAGGCTGTTCAATAATGAACCAAGAATACCACATTAAGTAATAAAAAATAGACGTAGGTAGGTTTTATATATCAATAAAGTACATGCGGTAAACAAGGGCCACCTTATTTGAAAATTAAATATTTCAACTATCTAATGAATATAAATTAAAAACTGGGCATTTTAGGTATATTTACTTTATTAATAGTCAGAAAAAGTACAAATTTTTAGGTTTCTATCACAATTTTTCATCAATACTAAGCTTTTTAAAAACCCTTCCTTTGGCCCCTATTAAACGTTGGTGGTTTAACAAGGACCACTTAAAAATTAATTATTTTTGCGTTTTATCACTATAAATACAAAGTTTTCTATTTCCCTCAGACTTTAATTATGATTTTCTATTAAATTACGCTTTCGATGAATCATAATTATGGAGAAAAACAATGATGGGCCTAATAAAACTAAGGAAACAAAAACATGTATTAAAAAGTATTAATTGACTAATTCTTACCCATAAAACTATCATACTTTTAAACAAGCTATTCGTAACTGCAATAAATGTTTGAAAGTAAAGAAAAAAGAAAAATATTTTTTTTGTAAAATTTGTGGCCCTTATTACACTTATGAAATCTTATGTTACTACTATGTGATCCTATTTCAAAGAGTTTCTAGTTAAAGTAAAAAAAACAGTTGTTATTTATAATGGTACGTTGTCTTCCCAATCATCGCTTGTCGTCCTCATGACGTTGATGTTATCGTATGAGGTATTTATCTATTTGATGGGAGTACATTCTTATTTTTGTAATGTGTCTGTATTTTCATCATCAGAAGAACTGTAGTATAATATTATTGATAAAACGACGTTGAAAGGTATTCAATTCTTGCAGTAACCAAAGTCCACGACGTTTTTTTGCAGGACGTTCCATAATTTGTGTCCTAAAAAGTAAATAAAGCTGATTAAATAAAGAAAATAAAGCAAATTGTTAGAGGTAAATACTTTTTGAGCAATATGGTAACAATATACAAAATATTAGGCTGTTAAATCTTAAAAGTAATGTATTTTTTCACAAGTAATACACAATATGAGCGCCTAATAAGGGCCGGTTCTATTAACACGCCTTGTAAGCGGCCCTTATTAGACCATTAGACAAGTTTGACAAGATTCAATGTAAAATTAATAAAAATTGAGAATAATGATTAAACTTACCTTGATAAGTCAACACTATTCACTCTTTTTAACTTTACAACAGCAAATTTTGTATACAGTAGGCTATTTTACACACAATTTCCTAATTTTCATGGAGAATTTTTTACTGACCGGTTTTTTGAAACCGGGGCCAGCAGTCCAAAGGCTGAAAGTGATCAAGTATATGCCACTGTGGTCACCCATCCAAGTTACTGCCTCTCCAGAACAATGTTTAACTTCAGTGATTTGAAGACAACAAAAGTTAGCTGGGTGACTTGTGCTTCTACTAGTGTAAACAAGGGATTAAATGCGCAACGCTTGATATTTATTTATATTCTGTTTTATTCATCGCCATTTTATTTTATTTATCTTATTGAATAAATAGTTTCTTTATGGGGATATTACACAAGAAATCACGATGAATCGGGGACAATTATGCAAAATTCAGAGCATATCTTTGGGTGGAGCGAGCTAAAAAACGTCTAGAAATCCTAACATAGGTAAAATCACATTATAAATTTAAAACAGCTGCCAGCCATGTCTAATTACAGGTATGTCTGTACCGAGATTAACGAAATGTCTAGACCGACGCGCTTTGCTACTGGAACTGCCTACTGTATTATAAAAAATTGTACGTATTTATTTTACTGGTAGGAAATATATTTTTACAGAAACCTAAGAACCAACTTACTTGAAAGTTCATAACTATATTCACTGTTTGTTGTTGGCATTGGAAATAATTTTAGTGGGTTAGTTTTCGCAAAAATGAGCTCCGCTGGGGCACTACAAAGATATTAAAGTTAGATACTGTCTTCTTACTCAAATATACTTTGAATATCTACAACCTCAAAAGCAGTAGATCAGTATACCTAGTTGGGAGTTGAAAACAAAAACAAAAGTAAAAAAAAACACAGTTGGTGAAGATAAATTAACACACACACAACATACTATCAAAAATACAGAAAACATGAACCTCTTAGTATGACGACGAGTATTCAGCATCTAATGAGATAAACACAATGAAACTCATGCACCACACGCCTGCCCGCAAATAACGCATGGTAATTTTATTTGCGAGCGGCTGATGCACAATGCATGGATTTCCGCAAAATTGCGCCTAAATCAATAAACTATCTCCTCCTTTTTCAGTCGGTTAAAATGAGTCATCATTCAAAGCCCACATTATTCAGTTACTATCGTATGGCTCTGCTCTTTTATTAGACCAAGCCAAATCTAATTTAGAATATACGGATCGACTCAGAAACTGTATCAGTAAGTGTGATAGACATGGATCAATTCCAAATAAGGATTAGGACACGAAGTCCCAAGTCTTAATGAAGGCGATGTATTTAAGTTATTGCATATTGGCAATAGATTTTCCACTCTGAGTGCTAAGGCGGCTATAATATTTACGGCTGGTACACTTATCCCTACCAAGCTATCCCTACTGGTAGGGATAAGTGCACGTTTTTATTTAGCAATGCTCGACAAGGGCGAATAAATTCTAAATGCAATATTAAATTGAAGACCAAGCTAAATAACACTTATTTATGCAAATAAACGTTCTTGATTCTTGATTCAGACTACAGAACAATCATCTGTGTTTGTAACATTTTTTATAATTCTAAATTGAGATCGAACCCACAACCTACAGCGCAAAAATCTTTGCGCAGCCTGATCTTGTAGCTTACACACACACACTGTCATCGCCATGCTTTGATCTTTTTCTGTGTATTGTGTTCTTATATTAGCATAGACATGTTAAGAAGCAAATAGATGTGTCCATCTATAGATTGGATTTAGTATTAATTTATTCTTACTATTGGGCCATTTATATATATTACTTATTCGTTTATATTTTTCAATCGATCAGTTATATTATTATTCTCCCAAAACCATGATACCAGACATCCTTAGTCAATCTCTGAATGATGTCCAAAATCGGCTTACTTCCAAGAGAAGGTCGCTAACTACACGAATGAGGTTCTATTTTCTAACACTAGCTCATAGAAACTTGCTTATTGGCGTTAATAAAGTTCTGATTTAAAACTAAGTAAGAAATACATTAAAATGATTATTGCTTCGTTGGAGTTTAGTGAAAAAGTGCGAAATGCATGTTGTTCATAATTATCTACGTAAAATGAAATAGCGTTATTTTTATCATTAAAATTCTTAACAATAATTATTATATTCAACATGTAAAATGTTTGTCGTTCTGATTGGCCGACTATGCAAAACAAATACGCAGTATCAAACCATTTTAAGTCGTTTTCCATGCTAGCTTACATGGTGAATTTAGGTGCCAAATTTCAGTCCGTATCCTCCGTAGTCCGAGAAGATTTTACAAGAAACTCGTTGGGCACTTTTTATTATCAAAACCTTCCATTTGTTTTGACACAGTTGGGTAAATGTATAATTAATTTGATAATTAGTGCACATGATATTTCGTATTACACAATAGGTACTTAATTTACTAGCAAAAATGTTTCTAGTTCAAAATTCTCGTAGCGTAGCGCTACGTAGCATAGGTACTCTACGCATTTCCAAAACTATTATTTTGCAAGCGAAGCCGCATGAAAACTTTGAGTAGTTTTAATACAAATTAGAACCACCACCTTATTTATTACATACGTGAAATCATTCCAAGTCAGTCCAATATGGAAACTGATGAACGGAATGTAGTTAATGGTAACTATGATTCAATCTTTATGGCATGGATTTTTACTAATTTCCAGTAGTTATTATTTAAACTATATTAGTCATAGTGAAAATTTCAATGAAGAAGTTTCAAAAACAGATGTATTGTTCAAACTTCTTAGTAAGTATATTGAAGCTACTTTTAGAACTAATGCTATAAAAAACTATAATTTTGCGAATTTGTTATTGATTCTAAAACTAACTAGTTTGGCTACCATTTCATTTTAATGTTCTAAGAAAAATATAGCAACTACTTATTTTAGCTTGACTAAACCCTTTCCTCAATGTTAATCGAAATACGAAATAAAATAATTCCACTTGAATTTAATAAATTGCAAAGGATGTGTTAAGCTAGATCACGCTCCTTAAAGCTGGTATATAAGGTGCGCACGCGCTAGTAATTGCCATATTACATTCCTACTTCAGTAGTGGCAGTATCCCACCATGAGGACCCTTGTGAGTATTTATGTTTAGAAAAACTAGCCCCATAAAAATTCTTAGTCAGTGTTAATGGGGTAATAGATAAAATAAGGCGAATCTAGTTTTAAAACTGAACTTGTATTCGTAAATAGAACAAAAGTCAAAGACAGAATATTTTTAATCGATAAAATCACAAGGATCATTTGAATCGTCTTACATATTATGTGAGTCTAGATGCCAAATACCAGTCCTATCCCCAATCCAAGAAGAACTGACAAGAAACTCGCTTTTATATTATATAATCCTTGGTCATTTTGTTAGGGACACCTAGCAGAGTTGGAGCTGATTCGTCCCAAGTTTTTTGTCATCTAAGTACTCTGATATTTTATAATAAGCTTTTCGAGACAGTTTTTGTTTAATTACATTCAAGCGGCTAGACTTTGGAATGATCTTCCTGACGACGTTAGGAATATTGATTCCAGAGAACGTTTCAAAAGACGGACTCGGGAGTTATTTCTTGAATCGTCTCCATCATCCTCTTGCTAAATTTTAATATTTAATTACATAATGGTTTGTATTAGTGTTTTAAATTTTCAATCATGTTAAATTTTAGGTTTAATGGTAGATTATTAAGGTTATTTTTGTTGTTAGCACGCCTTCAGTATTTTTCTTACTTTACTTTGGTCAGCAGGTAGAAAATGCCTTCGGCATTATGCTCGCCAATTGTGCATATTTTGTATTTTGTGTGCAATAAAGAATTTAAATAATAATAATAAATTTTTGAGTTTCCCAATCGATAAATCAAGCATGTCATTTGGAATCTTGTTATAGAAGCGTACGCATTGCCTTACAAAGGATTTACTTACTTTAGTGAGCCTAACCGTGGGAAGAAAGCATCAACCTTATTGGTTTGGAACAAGGCTTTTATTTTTTTCTTATTATTCTTATTTTTTAAAGACTGGTAGACGAGAGCAATGATCAAAGGGATGGTGCTTACCTCGGTCATGAAATCAGTAAAGCTATCCAACAAACGAATTCTGTTTTCTATGTTAATTAATTTGTTGCTGGTGTATTATTAATAAATTTTCTTTATTTTATTTGGCGACTTTCAGATCCTATGTGCAGTATTCTCCATCGCTTCGGCAAGACCTGGAGGCCTTTACTCTTCAGGATGGGACGCGCCAAGCGTAAGTCAATAAATAAGTCAGATAAAGTCGTAAAGTCGGCGAAAAAACATGGACAATACCTGCGGATGACTTAGCCGCGAATGATAATAAATGTTCCAGATATCGTCAGTTAGCCTAGTCCAGCAGCCGGCCGTGCACGTGGCACAACCGGTGGTGCAGCAAGTGGTGGCACAACCGGTAGTGCAGCAGGTGGTGGCACAACCGGTAGTGCAGCAGTACGTGCACGCGCCAGTAGCCATCGCCAAGCCAGCAGCCACCAGCTACTCCTCATTTCAAAGGGTGAACAAACTCTATACTTTGACGACTTCTTTAGTGTGAACATAAATGGATGCTAATAAAGACAGTAAGTCAAGGGAGGGTTACATCAATATACTTTGTTGTTTACAATAATTTGGGCCTAAATAATCTTATTCTTTTTCAAATGTAGGCACGAATTATTCTAGTCTTCTCTAGACCCGCCGTCAAATCTAACATAACACCGTTATCTTCGTTTTCAGCAAGGAGTTGCCAACACTAGTTGTGTTGCGTTGATTAGGTAGTACGTAGGGACTAGGTAGTAGGGTCAAACATGTTCATTAAACTGTATGATGATTTATAAATTATCGTATATCTAGTTGAACGAATACGCTGGTATTAAGGAGAATTTTCTGTGCCTAAACCTCAGCCATGTCGGCTGAGGCAAGTAAGCAACAAGGCTAGTAATATTTTGGTGTCAAAAAAAGCAATCTTTGAATGAGTTTATTTTTGTTAAAGTCATGATGGCCAAAAAAGCCCCCGCTCAGCCAAAATTATATTTGTTTTTAATTTTATTTCAGGTCATCCATCCATCAGTGGTCCATGCAGCGCCTGTAGTCCACGCCGCACCAGTCATCTCCCAGCCGATCGTCCAATCATACGCTCAACCCATCGTCCAAGCCGTCGCTCATCAACCGATCGTCCAAACCGTCGCTCATCAACCCATCGTTGAATCTTATTCTCAACCGATCATCTCCTCCGTAGGCCACGGATGGTAAACCTGAAAACCTTGTTACAATCATTTATTTATAATTATTTATGCGTTGAGATCATGTCCGTATTGTTATAGTGGTGCAATTAAAGATGTTTTACTGTCAGTACTGAATAATGGCGTTTTTTATCTGTATTTTAAACGGTAAAGAAAACTTCGCGAAGATACTGGGACCAAAAATTCGTAGGTCATTGATTAGTAAAGCTATTTTCTTCGATAAGCTTGCAACCTGTCACGTATGCAATACTAACTACCTACTGTGCAAAACGTGGGCATGTGCCAAGTATAACATTGCGACGTGCCTCTGACTACGATCTAATTAACTAGAAATTCGTATTAGGTAAGTGTCAAAGTGAGGGTCTATTTTTTTACCAAGTCTTGACTACAAGTAGCTCAGAAGTTTTTTAAACGCTAATCCATTCTGTCTCTCTATCGAAGACATTGGTTCCAAAAGGAACATCAAAATAGTCTTGATTGCTATTTAACCTACTTAGAAGTTTGTCCAACAACCCCAGTGATCAAGATAAGGGTGGGAATTACCATCAACCCCCATAAATGTCCCGCAGTCGTTGACATACAGTAGCTTAAGTATAACCCAGATTGAATTTGTACTAACATTATTAAAATTTAATGGTGAACTACTCAACTCTGCAATATTTACTATGGGAATCGATCTTCATAGTGATGTGAATATCCTTAGGTTTTAGTAATTATCGATAGTTGTGTTTATGCAAACAGTAACGTAACATAACAAAACATGATAACGAATGTTATCCCCAAGCTCGGTAGACATCTCATCAGATCTCTTGTTACTTAGATCTTTGAAGATATCTAAAGAGGGTAGTTAGAAGCACGTCTAAACATGATTTTTGGCACATGACCACAATTTTCACATTAAAAATAGTTGTTAAAGTATTTTAAGTTTGGGTTTTTTAATATTTTATTACTCGAAACTTTAAGATTATCTTACCAAAATCATAAAAGTGTGGGTGAAATGATCATGCAAACGTCGCTATACAAATGAATTAAAGCATTGTCTCGCGGCGTATCGCTGTTTAATCGATCAGGCGCAACACTAGCGTCGCGTGCGGCATAGCACATCACCACTGTCCCATGAATCGGGTCTGGCGGCAGCCATAAATATAGATTTAATTCGGATATAAATATATTTTTTTATGCTACTAAGGAAGTAAATATACATATTTTTCTAGACTAGTAATTTTCCTACTATATATTTTTAGAATACCTATAGGTAATAGATTATAACCAAAATATTGAAAGGACAATGGGCAAAAATATATAGAACCTGGGACCACCCTCCAATAGACATAAAATATATGTCGTAGGATAGGTCTAATTAACCGGAACAACTATTGCTTAGACAGCTTTGCAGTCACAGCTGTCCGTTCAAAGATATAAGACTTTTAAGTTTTGATAAAATGTTACTTTGACCCTCCATTTGACCCTTTTATGAAAGTTATATTGAAAAATCCTGAAACAAGTGTCCATTCATTTTGTATTTATAGTACAGAAACAAAGTTTCAGACCAATCGCACCTCCTATTAAAAAGTTCCCATACAAACATTGACCCCACATTTGACCCCTTTTTGATGGTTATATTGAAAAATCCTGAAATACATGTCCATTCATTTTGCATTTACAGTGCACAAAATAAGTTTCATGAAAATCGCTCCACGCGTTAAAATGTTTCATACTAACGTTTTCACCCTTTTTCATTTTTTCCCTTAAAGGTGGAATTTCCAAAAATCCCGCCTTAGTGGGTGGTTTTGTTATAAAAGGAAACCACCTTCCAAATTCCAGCTTTCTAGCTTCAGCAGTTTCGGCTCGGCGATGATGAATCAGTCAGTCAGTCAGTCAGGTTAAGCTCTTATATAGCTATAGACTCGTGTCCGACCGACGACGTATTTCTAGGTTATCTACAATGACATCGTTTAAAAACATTCCTGGTGCATTAAACCCTTCATGAATTGCATATCCTAAATACCATATTATTGATAATATAATGTGTGCACATGTGCCCATCGTTCGCCTTCCTGATAAGCATGTACAATAATGCTCTATAATGTTGCCTTCATTTGGGTTGTTGTTCAATAATAAATAACAATAATATTATCAATAATATGGTATTTAGGATATGCAATTCATGGAGGGGTTAATGCACCAGCAATGTTTTTAAGCAATGTCATTATTGATAACCCATAAAATATGTCGTCGGTCGGACACGAATACCCTAAATACCAGAATAAATAAAAAAACACTATTAAAACTGATAAAAGGGGGCCCCTTTTTTATGTTACTGTGTAATAAATCATTATTATAATAAAAATATTTTATTTATTTTAACATTTTATCAAAACTTAAATTTATTACTTACTTATATCTTCGAACGGACAGTTGTGCAAAGCTGTCATAGTAATAGTTGTTCCAATTGAACAGACCTATCCAACGACAT
Organism: Cosmorhoe ocellata; assembly: GCA_963675405.1. Taxonomy (NCBI): domain Eukaryota; kingdom Metazoa; phylum Arthropoda; class Insecta; order Lepidoptera; family Geometridae; genus Cosmorhoe; species Cosmorhoe ocellata. The sequence continues at coordinate 8,849,052 of OY776258.1, read as the reverse complement.
ATATTTTAATACTATTGGAGGGTGGTCCCAATCTGCCCATTGTCCTTTAACAACTTGTAATAAGATTAAGAATTAAAAAAAACATATTTCGAGAACTTAATTTGTAGACATCACAAAGTTTATGAATTTACTTAGGACCTCAAGTTCGTAATAAAAGGTTACAACTAGCAAGCAAAGTAGCGGGGAAAGTCAGGTAAAAACCCTTTGCACATTAAGTAATACTAGTATCAATCTTTTATCTATGGTATCAATAATATTCTCTTGCTACGGACCACTCAACCGTCTACACACTAAAAAACTAATGATAGAAACATCTCTAATAAAAACAACTTTATTATAAACAGCCTAGATCAAATATTTATTATACCGTCAGGAAGCATGGTTACCACAACAAAAGCTGAAACATTTCTGTAAGCCACAACAAGCTTTCAGTTACCTGAATACCATGAACCGAAACACATGGCTAGTTCTTTCCGTGAAAAAAAACCACGATATTATAAAATAATTTAAACCGCTCAAAACTAAGCTATATTTTGGTGACGAGAGTTGCCATTTTAGTTTAACCATTTCGAATCTTTTTCGAATATTACTGAAAAGTTCTAGAAAATGCGGTTTATAAGAAAAGGTTTTTATATGGATGATAGAAAGAGGTGCGCTGTGTGTTAGATAACCTTTTTATATTACCTAAACCGTCTATGATGCGCGCATGGTCCGGCGAAGGGGGGGATGTGATGGGGCCCACGGTTGCAAGTAAGTTAACATGGCACGACTGTAATCCCCAGGCTCGGTAGATATCTCCTGAGATCTCTAGTTACTTAGATCTTTGAGGATATCTAAAGAGGGTAGTCAGAGGCACGTCCAAATAATACATCTGGCACATGCCCACATTTTGCACAATGGTCAGTATTCCGTACGTGACAGGTTGCAGGCCCATCGCCGCTTATAAGAATACTAACCTACACACACCTTCGATTTTTTGGTTCTAGGGTATGCCAGTTTCCTCACGATGTTTTCCTGAGCACTGGCATTGCGCACATCATTTTTTCGAATGGAAAAACTCATTGGTGCACAACCAGGTTTTAACTCCCGTCCTCGTGATGCAGGGGTGCTACCACTACATCACCAGTGCTCTTTCTGAATAAAACTATACTGAAATATCATTGCTCCTATGGGCTATGATACTCTGTGGCGCGGAGTCGGCTTAGGTTATAAAAATCAGCCCAAGGTTTTGCGGTAAATGCCCCGTAAATACGGTCACTCTGCCTACACTGCATACCTAAAGATGCTATCATGAGTGCGGCCAAGAAATATTTCACCCAGACAAGGCACAGGTTAGGTCTAATATTATGAGCGAGGCAAGGTCAGGTCAATTTTTTTTATGCATAGATTGTCATAAAAAATATTCGTAAAATGACACTTTTCAACGTTCATCGCTATTTTTAAGTTATTTTATTTTGAACTTAGAATGCTTTTGATTTAAACACATCAAAAGAGGTCTCAAATTGCAAAACCGATGTGATTAAAAACTTTTTGAGAATTATTTAAAGTTTGTGAAGTACTTAAGAATGTGAAATATTCGAATTAAGATTCCATTTCAAAATTGCAATTCCTTACAATAATACTCGTATAAATTATTGTACGTACCTACCTACAATGTGAACGCAATTACAATTTTTCTCACGCTCTGTTCAGTTTTTTGAATAGCAGGTTATTTTAATTGTAAATTAATACAAGGTATGGAATGAACGACAATTTAAAATAAATATTGGTATCGTATAGGTGCTGGCAGCCCAAAACCAAGCACACCACCACTGAAGAACGGCAATGATCTGGTTGAATCAGGATACTTGATAGCAGTGGGTTCCAGAACCACAAGGTGATTAAATCCTTATCTCTTGCTTGAGATTCAGTTTTAAATATTTTATTAGCTAGTGAGTAATTCCATAGTCTAAAAGATTTACATAAGGGCGAACGGTAACTTAGTTGGTTTAGGGCTAGTTTCATCATGCTCTGTTAATTAAACTAACAGCTTGTTAGCTTTTTAATCGACGTTTAATGTTGTTCAGTATTCCACCATGGATAAAGGATTATCTTTCGTAAAATGTAATGACGTAAAAAAAGATAACGGTACTTTAACATTCTTGTTAATTTTGATGCCCGATCAGGTAATGCTTTGTGGCCAAAGGTTTGGAGAGATTGGACCTTAGTGTCTTGGCCAACTTGACAAGCGTCAAGCAGAAACACGGGTTCAAATCTCATCCCCTTGAAAACTTTGGATCAATCTTGGATGCTATACTTGCTTTTTAATCTTAAGTCCTGTGTTCTATTTTTGTTATTATCAGTGCTTCTAGACGTGAAAAAAAAATGAGAAAATCACTTGAAAATAAGACTGAGGTTGAATATGCCGAGAGGTAAATGTAGGTACTGGATCAGCCTACTTCATCAAAACATGTACCTGACTGCTACAATAGCATCGTGAGTGTAAATTTCAGATGTAGCTGCCTAATAAAGCGTTTTCTTTTCAGGTTTAGAAGAAAACACAGAGATAAAATCGCCGTAATAATACTAATATGTGTTTTAGCTTTTCTACTGATTTTCGCCTTATTAATGACCATTTTGTGTAAGTACAATGTTTTTTCATACAAAATTCAATCTCCCACTACAACCCATCAGAGGTTGAATTTCAAAAAATCCTTTCTCAGTGCACCTCTAAATCTAGAAATGTCAAACAGTCAGTTACAAGAGTTTCACATACTTAGGTAAATGTAGTTTAAAATTTTATTATTACAAGCTTCAACTTTACATGAAAAATTTTTTTTGCGGGTTTTATGTGCGGATCTGACGCCACGGGTTTCTCGATGTTTTCCGTCACCTTTTTAGACCACTCGCAATGCGCATGTACATTATTTTTCCAATATAAAAAAATGATACCTACTACTCCAGGATCAGAAGGGGTGCTACCACTACACCACCAATGCTCACCTTATCACCGTGTGACTGTTATAGTACGCAACCCGACATCCAATTGAGTTGAAATTTGAGGAAAATTGAGTGTTTCCGACGAGCATTTAATTATATCCTGCGCATATTAGATGTTGCCATATTATTTACAATTTGTAGATGCTCTACAAAAACACCATAAGCCGATACGAATCTGTGAGAGTAAGGAGTGTCTCCGATCTGCTTCTAACTTGGCACTCTCCATGGATTTGACAGTCGATCCTTGTGAAGACTTTTATCAGGTAAATACTTAATTTAAAACTGTAATCCCCGGGCTCGGTAGATATCTCCTCAGATCTATAGTATATCTATATATCTATAATCACATGCATCTCTATGATCTATATATGCCCACATTTTACATAGTGGTAAGTATTCTGTGTGTGACAGGTTGCAAGCCCATCGCCGCTTATAAGAATACTAACCATGACACACATCGTTGAATTTTTGGTTCTAGGGTATGCCGGTTTCCTCACGATGTTTTCCTTTGTCGTTTAAGAGCTGAAATTGCGCACATAGTTTTTAGAATGAAAAAACTCATCGGTACACGACCAGGTTTGATTGAACCCAAAACCTTCGGATCGTAAGGCAGGGGTGCTACCCCACACCACTTCAGATTGTTTACGCTAAGCTGTAAGAATGTAGTAGAGTTTACTTTTTGTATCTCTGGGTACTTAGGTTCACATGACTATAGTGCTTATATTCATCTGGTCTTCCTACCAAGCTATCCCTACTGGTAGGGATAAGTTCACGTATTTGTAGATTTATTCCTACCGGTAGGGATAGGTCCTCAGTAAATTTCTTATCCCTACTTAGTTATCCCTACAGATCTATCCCATCTGTATATTTCTGTAAAAAATAAATTATCAATAACAGTCATGCAGCAACGTAAGAATTTTGTAATACCTTTATGTAAGTAAAGTTGAAGTTAACTTTTCTTGCGTAAACCGAAAACGTTGTCTCATAACATTATTACTTCCAGTACGCCTGTGGGAACTGGGCAGAAGACCATCCCCGACCAGACTCGTACCTCTCATTCGACTGGTTCCGAGCCAAGCAAGTCAAGGTGTACACACTAGTCAGGGATTTTCTCAGTAGAAACACCAGCAACCATCCACGCGCGGTCGACTATGCTAAGAAAATGTACGTTACATGTATGGATACAGGTGAGTTTAATCACACTAGTGAATATAATATGGCTTGAATCGAACAAACTATTGACTGGGTTGACTTTTGCAACAATATACAAACTTAAAAATTATAGGTTGCCTGGCAGAGATATTGTAAAAGGTTGGAAAAAACTAAGTGGATAGAGATTCATCAATGCCGACAAGAGTCAAATTAAGACGAATACAGAGATAGCTTTTAGCGTTAAATCCGTCTATAGCTTTATTGTGTATTTTTGTTTTGTGTCGGTTCGGTGTAGTGTGATTATCGATTAACTTCATGTAATTGAAACAGTTTACTTGAAGTAAAAGATCGATACTCGCTGCAACCTTAGGTATACTTCTTGTATGTATATAATCTGAATCTCGGAAATGGCACCAACGATTTTCATGAAATTTTGTATGCTAGTTAGGTATTACGTTATATTAACGTCGTTTACCAAAAAAACATTTTACTTACTGTTATCAAACCATCTTGCCATGACTTATCATCAAATTTTTCCCTTGCAGAGACATTAGACAAACTAGGGTTGAAGGTAATCTTCGATGTCCTAACAACACTAGGTCTTCCACCCTTCCCCACCTACATAAACGTCACCGAAGATTTCGATTACTCTAGCTACAACTTCGACTGGCTAGAAACTATTATTAAAGTGAAGACACAAATTGGAATGGATGTGATTATTGGCTTTGATATATTTGCGGATCCGAAAAACTCTTCCACTTATACTCTTGCTATGGGTACTCCGGAAACTACAAATCCTTTTCCCAGGTCTGTAGCTCTATCACCAAACAATTTTTTTACAAGTAAGTAAACTGTAATTAGACAAACGCTGTTAGTGATTTGAGTTTGTGCAATCAAAACAATAATAATTTCATATAATATGTTCAATATTACCAACTATTCTTAGTTTTTGGTCTTGATTTCTGATTACTTTCTTCAATATACATTTATAATTATTTTCTGCGTCTAGTTTTATCAATAACTTTTACTGTGTTGTAGACGAGTAATTACGTTTCTACGCTTTGATCGTCTTCCATGATTCCACGCGTCATTTCCCATCGTTTTCTTTCAGCCTACTAAACAAGCCAAAAGGCCATGGCCACGGAAGCCCAAGAAAACTCTTCAATCAAAACTTCGGAAATAGATTAAAAAATGTATATGACTTTGCGAAGATGGTGGAAGACAAGGATGATGAGAAATATAACTTTATTTACGCACAGCTCATGAAGATATTCGTTAGTGAGTCTGGTTTGTTCAAAGACTCGAAACTAACGGAAGCTGAGTTAGACGACAATATTATCACGACTAAAAACGCTTACGTGTCGATAAAAAACGATATAGACGAGGTAAAAGCTTTATGACTCATTGTTGAAAAGTTATCAAATACATTACACTTTTTCTAATCGTAAAACTAGTTTCCACAAAGCGAATGACAATGTCCGTGCGCCTAATTATTGTAAAGCTTACAAGCATTGTATAGTCTAGTGTCGTGTGTTTTATCTAGTTGATTTATGACGTCCACACCAACAATTAGGCTATAGCCCTATAGCCATCGAAATGTTTTTGTGACATATTTATATGTGGTTGCATGTGTATGCACATTGATAGCACTTAACATGGTTCTATCAATTTATATAATGGTGATACAGACATAGGTTCACTATGTATTTACATAATACACGCTACCCTGGTTTGCAGCTTCATAGATATTAAACTCATTTAAGTTAACTCTGAATAAGGACAGGAGAATGATGATGAAGATCTGAAATAAATACTAAGTACTACAGATATTGATTATGATTTTTAGCTAGAAACGGACAACAGTACTGATACAGACGAAGAAGACTATCAAAACTTACCTCGTTTCACAGTGGATGAACTCCAAGCGTACACAGACACCAACGTTGAACATAACAATGGTACAGTAACGCCTATTTGGAAGAGATATCTTGAAGGAATATTCAGCGTTAGTAAAGTTAGTTTAGACTTTGAGAATGATAAAGTTCTGATGTCAGACCCGGATTTGAAATATCTGGCTCAGATAGCTGCGTATTTGGCGAAAACACCACCTGTTATCATTGAACTTTATATTTGGATTAAGGTTAGTTTTATGAAATCAAAACCAAGTAAATATAGTTTTAGGTCTAACAAAAAAACTCCACTTAAAAATAAAGAAATGAGTAAATAATTTACAAAATTCATGAGAACCATTGATAACAGATGAATATATAAAAGTTATTAGTTGATTTAAGAATTTTTCAGGTTGTAGAAGTAATGGCAGTTCACACGACATCGGAACTCAGAGCACTATACGAGAAGGCATATCAATTAGAAAGTTTGCATTACTACTCCGGCTCCCGAAGTTTGCAATGCGCGAACGCCGTTAACGATATGCTGGGAATGGCAGTGGCTTATGGGATAGCCGATCCTCACTTTTTCAATAATACTAAACCTAAGGTAAAAAATATTACTAAAAAACTACTACTACTGCACATTCATTTTTTTTAATAAGTAATATTACAGGCGCTATAATATACTTGGAGACACCGTATAATAATTTGCTTTGTACTGGTGTTTGATTTTAATAAGGTAAACTTAATTCAACTAGAATTTAAAATGTACTTATCTACGCATTGGCTGGGTTGATCAAAGGTTTACGAAATCGAATGCATGTGGTATATCAAACTACAACAACTTTATCAAACAGATAGGTAATATTTTCGTTGACAATTAAATTGCAGGTAGAAATAATGCTAAACGAACTCAAGAACTCTTTGGCGCACCTCGTAGGTCAAGCCAAATGGATGGACGATGATACAAAACTTGCAACATATCAGAAAATCATACAGATGAAATCCCTCATCGGTTTCCCGGAATGGTTGTTAGAAGAAGGGAAGTTAGATGAGTATTACGAAGGCATAGAAGTGCAGACAGATAACCATAATTTGGAAAACATGATAATTATTATACAAGCGATGGCGAAGAAACAATTTAATAGGTTTCATGATATTCATAATGTTACTTGGGCATCGGAACCAATGGAGGTCAACGCGTATCATACGTTTCAGCAAAATACGATAAGTAAGTTTATTTTACAATATTAGTGTGTTTAATTTCAGTGAATTTATAATCAAAATTTTCTCTTACAGCGGTGCCTTTAGTGGTCCTTCAATACCCATTCTTTGATTTAGGAATTGAGTGAGTACATTTTTGTTTAGCGTCTCTGTCTAGTTCATCATGAATTTTGATCATAATGATAATTTGACTTGAATATTTTCAGCTCTCTCAACTACGGCTCTTTGGGTACAGTTCTAGGGCATGAAATCACACATGGGTTCGACAATTTTGGTAAGAAACTGTCTACCTTGAGAGTGTTATTTAAACACGCTTAGGTGACTTGTTGCGCTTGGTCTGTTTTTACCATCAACTTATTTGCAGGTCGTTACTTCGACAAGAATGGAAACGCTTTGCCATGGTGGACGAACGAGACTATAGAATCTTTTGAAGATAAGACAAAGTGCTTTGTAGATCAGTATTCCAACTACTATCTTCCTATAGTCCACAAGCATGTAAGACTTGCTACTTTCACTATACCTAGTGTAAATTTTCAATCTTTAAGTAATAGTTTTAAATGAAATACCCAGACGCACCTTTAATGTCTAGATGTGATTTATTTTTAAATTCATCAAGCCGTTTTGCTTGTTACACAATAAAGTCTAAGGAAAATACGTTGAGGCTGTGGAACAACACTAGATATTATGTAAATTTCCTCATGTTGATAATTGAGTCAATATTTTTTATTTATTTTGCAAGGTGGATGGCAAGAAAACTTTAGGAGAGAATATAGCAGACAACGGTGGCGTCAGAGAAGCTTTGGCAGCCCTACTTCTACACCTTAAAAAGACAGGTCCTGAACCAAAAATACCAGGATTTGAGGAGTTTTCTTCCGAGCAAATGTTTTTTCTTTCATATGGAAACGTAAGTTCTTAAATATAGCTAACAACCGACACATTATGGAGGTTTAAAATTTTTAATGAAAAGCTGGTAGCATACCTTGTGATTTGTAAGTTCGTGGCGCAACGTTTACGAACTCATCTTTTGTGTGGGTGACAGCAGCATTTACATCGGTGCTTTTCCGTGGTACGAGGTTTTTGGCTACAACATACTAAGTATTTTAGGTGTAGGAGATTTTGTTTTACGATTTTCAAACGCAACTGTATAAATAATGGTCTGTTCACCGCTTGCCCCCATTCTGATTTCGTCCATTATTTCCACAGAAATTGTGGATCTTTACCTTCTTTTTAAAATCTTGTACTTTTTATTAGTTCATCGCCCACTTTCGTATTTGCCCCCTTTACTAAATATCGAGCGAAACAGGGACATCTTTGCTTAGATGTAAATAACTGAATCAAATTTAAGTATGACGCTCTATGAAATGTATAGTTGAAGTGCGGTGTGCCTCAGGTCAGTGGCTAGGGCCATCTCTATTATTATTATTATTTATTATTTTTCAGCCATTATTGTCCCACTGCAGGGCAAAGGCCTCCCTTCCTTCTTTCCGCTCCTCGCGATTTAACGCTGCTGTAGGCCAAGATGGTAAATACGTGTCGAGCTCGTCTCGCCATCTCCTCCTGGGTCTGCCACGTCGCCGTCTCTCGTTGGGTGGGCTCCACTCGGTGGTGGTGTTCGCCCACAAGTCGCTCGTCATGCGGCTGACGTGTCCGGCCCAGTTCCACTTTAGGCTTCCGGCTTTCTGCCCAACATCTACAATTTTGTTCTGTTTTGGAGCGCATCATGCTGTTCCGCACGCGGTCTGATAGCTTTATTTCTAGGATGCTGCGCTCCATGGCTCGCTGACATACCCCTAGTGAGAACTTCTGATGGTTAGTCAGAGACCAAGTCTGAGCACCGTATGTAAGGATGGGGAGAATGCGTACGTCCATGAGTTTCTTTTTTAGGGTTAGTGGTAGTTTACCCTTCATCAGCTCTTTCATTGACCAAAAGCTCCTCCAGGCGTTTTCTGTGCGTCTTGCAACCTCTTTAACTTGTCTCGCCTGTTGGAGAGAGACTATTTGGCCAAGATATAGATACTCTTGAACGTACTCAATCTCCACATCCCCCACGTTTACCTTGCGTTGTGTGCTGTTTGTCATGAGCTTGGTCTTCGACATATTCATCTTAAGCCCCACTTCGAGGCTAGCCTTGTTAAGTTGATTGATCATCATGCTGAGCTCTGCTGCAGAAGAGGAAAACAACACGATGTCAAAACGGAGGTTTGTTAACTTCCTAGCTCCGACGACAATTCCTTTCTCTTCCCAACTTTCGCCTAAATTCCTAAAAACCTCTTCTAATGTGGCAGTAAAAAGCTTAGGAGACAATGGATCACCCTGCTTGACACCTTTTTGTATGGGAAAGGATGGTCCGGAGGTTTGCAGTTTGACTGCTGCGGTGCTGCTACGATAAATGTTATGTAATAAGTGTATGTAAGTGGGTTCTATTTGTTGGTTGTGAAGTGATTTAAATATTGAACAGTGGTTAAGACTGTCGAATGCTTTCGAATAATCGATAAAGGCAAGGTACAAGGGTAAATTAAACTCGATATGTTTTTCTAAAACTTGATTAAGAGAGTGGAGGTGATCGGTGGTTGAAAGTCCTCGTCGAAAACCAGCCTGTTCTGGTGGTTGATGTGAATCTAATGGGCCGGAAATTCTATTTTCAATGACTTTGATAAAGGTTTTGTAGAGATGAGAGACAAGGCTAATAGGGCGATAGTTGCCTATATCCGATTTGTCGCCTTTTTTTGTTTGGAAAAGTTCCTGTAGTTAATATGGAGTTAAAAAGATTTGTTAGGTGTGGAAGCAAAGCTGGTTCGCCAATTTTTAGAGCTTCTGTGGTGATATTATCGTGTCCGGGGGTCCTATTGTACTTCATGTTGAGTAGAGCTCGATGTACTTCAGATCCAGTTATCGGCTCTACATTTTCGGAACATGAGTATGGGGTTGGATCTAGTTGGGCGGTTGTAGAGTTGTCTATATATAGATTTCTATAGAATTCTGTGCAGATGTTTAGTATGGTTGACCTGTCACCCTGTTTTACACCATTACTATCCTTTAAATTACCTATGACGCGTTTTCCTATTTCTGTACCTCTAATTGTAGATTTTAAGTTGCGATTGCTTTCTAGTGCTATTTGGACTGAGATAACATTGTGATTTCTTATATCTTTGCGTATGCTTCTTTTTACTTCCCTGTCCTTATGACTATACTCCCGAGAATATTTAGTAAGTCTTTGTCTCTCTTCGATAAGGGACTTAGTGGCTATGCTTAGCTTGTTTATTTTATTTGAACATAGTTTAATTGTTTGGCTGGCTTTTTTGATACTATTTTGAATATTATTGTATTGGGTTTCAATATCGTCTGGGCTATCTAATGAGAGTAAACTGAAGTTATTTTGTAGTTCGAGTAGAAAATTGTCTTTATTTTGAAGTAAACTCAGTTTATCTATTCGTTTAATTGTGCTTTTAATAACACGGAGGCGATGTATTTTCAAATTAAATTTAAGCGTTACGCGCAACGGCCGGTGATCTGAACTAAATTTGAAGCGATTAAGCATCTCAATATTCTTAACTATTTGCTTTTCGGAAGAAAGACAGTAGTCAATCTCTATTCCTTATAGTAAATATTTTAATTACAGTTATGGTGTGGCGTTTCCACATTAGACTCGCTGAAGTCAGACCTAGAAGACGAGCATGCGCCTCAACAGATCAGGGTTACTGGATCATTACAGAACGTCGCAGAATTTGCAAAAGCTTGGAAGTGCTCTCCGGACTCTTACATGAATCCGAGCAACAAGTGCATTATATACTGAAGTTGTGGAAAAAAAACTATCAACTTCTAAAGATAAAAAGAGAAGAGAATATTAATTAATACCTGATACAGGTTGAAGTGGCAAATGAGGAGCTCAGCTCAAAAAACTAACAAGTTATGGATAACGAAGATTCAATAGAAGCGATCACAGAAAATGCATTTTAAGAAAGCAATTTCCGTATGGTTTGCGAAAGGTAAGTATAAACAAGCAGCCACTATCAAATGATTCTGTACTTAAGGTACTGGTATAGTTAGTAAATTCCGTTCTAAACACCTCATTTAAGTAATTATTATAAAAATGCTAAACCTAAGATGCTACTGAATGACTACAAAATATAAGGACAGAGTTAGATTTAATTACTTTAATGGTTCCAAATTTTACTTAGGCACTGATTTTATCTCTAAACTCATGAAGACTTTCTAATAAGGAGATTGGCTATTGTTTTTGTAAATAAGTTATTTACACAACCATTTGTACTATTTCGTAATCATAAATTTTATTATATCCAGTATTATGAAATAAAAACTTTTCTTTCGTCATTACGTCTAATTATTTGCCATTAAAAAACTTAAACACAAGTTGTCAAAATATTTAATTTCAAAAGGTCAAAAAGAACTTCATTCAGTGATATCCGTATCCAGAGTGTCCGTAGACACTGTTGTACGAAATCGATTTAGATACGCCAACACCCAGCCCAGACGATACTCCATACCCAGTCGTCAGTGGAACTCCAGAAGAATATCCACTGGAGTACCCTCCTAATGCTCCAACTGGGTAACTACCAACGCCTACTGACGACACAGACGAGACAGGGTAGCTGGAGACAGCAGACACGGCCACAGGTGCAGATTGCTGCACGTAGACAGGCTGTGGCACCGCCACTGGTCGGTCCACGTGAACCGGCACGGGAACCTGCACCTGTCTGTCCACGTACACAGGGTGGGGAACCGCCACCTGACGTTCCACATACACCGGCCGGTCGACAGGCACTTGCTTCTCAACCGTCACCGGATACGGCACCGGTACAGATACCTTCACAGGGTATGGCACCTTCCTCTCGTAGTACACGGGAACTTGCTTCGTTATCTCCACCGGAACCTTCTGCACGACCGGGTATGGCACCGGTCTGTCCACAGCCACGGGTACATTGACCCTGTACGGGACGGGCACCTGACGGTCGACGGGAACAGCCACCGGGACCTGCACGGGTACTTGTACATCACGTGTGATGGTGCGAGTGATGAATCTCGGTACTTCCTGTCTCAAAATAACAGGGTTTGGGGAAACATTGACGGAAGTCTGGACTGATGGAGCCGGTAATGCCACAGGAGCTGCGGAGACTGCTACAGGCGCCGCGGAGACAGCGATAGGGGCTGCGGAGACCGCCACTGCAGGCGCTGCAGATACCGCTAACCCTCCAGCCCCTCCGAATCCTCCTGAAGCAATGCCGATACCGCCTCCAGAAATACCCACACCAGATGAAATTCCTAATCCAGAGGAGATTCCATACGGTGACGTTGACACAGCAATTCCCGGACCAGATGAATATCCAATAGATGATCCGCCAATCCCTCCATACGAGAGCCCTCCACCGTACGAGGACACGCCCAAGTGTGACACATCTCGCTTCACGCCTTTTTCAGAGGACACTTTCCCCTTGATTCCACTCTCAAGGAGAAGTTTTGATACTCTCTGTTTAGCAACGACCTCTCCTGCTGTTGAAAGACTGCTCGTTGCAAGCAGCACCTGAAACAGATAACAAAATTAAGAAGTAGGTACTTATACCAATATTTTAAGCCGGACAGAATTTACCTACAAAATCTAAGGTTCTAATAACTGATGTGTAGTTGTGCTTTATTTTTAAGTGGAGTAGAGATTTGGCCAGCACCTAAGGTTGCACTACACTACCAGTGCTCACACGCATAGATAATACCTACCTACTAGTCTATTTTTATACCTTACTAGGAGACAGTTATAAAAGCATTAAGTTTACCGACGACTGTAAACTAGGGCGAGGCTGTCTGGTCGCAAACCTCACGGAACTGGAGTCAGGTGTGTGCTCGACCCTAATGCACTATTATCGACCACCTCGCAATTTGCGAAATTGTTCTCGTATATCAATTTTTAAAAGCTTATAATGTGCTTGCAAGCTAAACCTATCTAGGGCAAGGAACTAACTTTAAATCACATAGAATAGATATTAACCTACTCTTTTAACAAGATGGTCAAAATCTAGGTAACAAATTAATGATAAATATTTCAGCTCATCTCCAAGTTTTATCAATCGAAAGTTAGGTATCAGTGGGGGATGGATGAAAAACAAGATTTTTATAAGAGTTTTCTTTTTTTTTATCTTTTTTTAAAGCTTTTATTCGCTTTGCAATCATGGAGCTTTTATAAAAGTTCTATTTTAAAAAAGCTGCAGATATTCAAAATAATGTTAATACTCGTACAACAGTGAAGTACCTAAGGCCCCTACTACATATTTCTTACATGAACCAATAAGTAATATTCATTTTAATTGAACGGCTCAGAGACGGAAATGAACAAGTAAATTATTTAACCGCCGTAATGTTTAATCATGTGTGCAGTGGAAACGTGCCAACGTAACTGAAAAATGTTAGTATATTTACTTAGAGTTATCTACTACCTAGACTACTACTAGACACGTCATCGTCAGTCGGATGGGTGACGACAGGTGGACAGAGGCCGTCACACAATGGGTGCCTGATGGGCGACGCAGCCGGGGCAGGCCGAAGAAAGGTTGGCGGGACGACCTCGATGTGCTTCAGAAAGGCAGGATGGCGGATGACCGGGAGCATTGGAAGGAATTGGGGGAGACCTTTGCCCAGCAGTGGAAAAAAAAATCTAGTACCTTAGTACCTACCTAGGTAGCAATATGCATAGATGCATATCTTAGATAAAGGTAAAGCAATTTAATACACAATTACACAAAAAAACTGAGTTTTTAGACAAACATTTTTTAAAACCTACATGTTGTGTTGACTCTATAAACGTAGGAAAGGGGCAGGCTAATGATGATGATGAAGTACTTAGGTACCAAGATAAACTATCACTAAACCTGGCACTTAATAATTAGAAAGTAATTATAATACACTAATGCATCTTACCATCAAAACCGGGATCAACGCCATTATAATTTTCTTCTGAGATCACAAATCACATTACTTTTAAACGATACGAAATCAATCTATCATCTACCAGTTACTTTCGATCAATATGTGATCGGTACAGTTCACAGGAGCTTATATAGACATTTAGTTACATTGGTCTTGAGTGCCGGTACTCATAGAGCGAGACGATTTGATATCGTGTTATACTGAATTATATCGGGCAAACTTCGAAACAATAAAATAATAACATGCATAGAAATTATCGGTAGACACCTACTGGCAAGGTGAATGCAAAGAAGAAAATGTATTACTTCTAACTTGAAGGACAATACACATACGCTCCTAATAATATAAATGATAGAAATTAAATTGCAAGTTTCTCTACGTGTTAAAAAAACAGACACAGACAGCCTATAGCACTCAAGAATAGTCTAGCTATATATCAGTGAAAGATTTTATCGGTTTCGCAGTTCCAACTGGTTTCAGTACAGAACATTACTAACTAAAAAGCACAAGACATTTACCTTTTTACAATATTAGTACGTTTTCAAAAGATGTTTTGAAAATAATTTGATCTAGGTACCTGCAGAAAATTAGCCTTTTAAGTTTTCAGCACTAGAAAAACTATGTCATCACGTCACCGTTAGCAATGGAAACACACTCACCGATGACCCAACTGGCGGCCAGCCCGAAGGTATCAAAACGACTTATTTGGATGAAACTAATCAATTCTTGAGCGAATTCTACACAACCTAGCACTTTTTTACTTTACTGTAAAATTTTAAGCATGATAAGCCCCGTCACAGTTCAGGTAGCTTTCAGTCCCCTGAGAAACAGAGTTTTTCACTCATATACCTATTCTAGCATATTTTATTTTTACAAAATCTGATTCTAACTTTTATAATGGTTTTAGAACGGTTTTTTAACTTTAGTCCACATACTCCCAATAGTCTCATAAGTTGCCAAAATCAAAACCAATAAGTATTTTTGCTGATATCAGGACTAGGACAATATATATTTTTGGAATACCTACAGACCTTGCACAACCAATGTGTTGAATATATGATACTTTATTTCTTGTTTCTCTGTAAACCTACGGTGATCAGTTTTGAAAATCATTATAATGGGTAAGTAGGTACTTTACTTTTATAGAAACTACTTAATACTTACCGTGATCAGTGGAAAAAATTCGCTGGGATACATTCCGTAAAAAAAATAGTGCTTGTTCAACCCATGGACTGCCCAATATGTCAATATAATAACGGTTTTTTAACTTTAGTCCACATACTCCCAATAGTCTCATAAGTTGCCAAAATCAAAACCAATAAGTATTTTTGCTGATATCAGGACTAGGACAATATATATTTTTGGAATACCTACAGACCTTGCACAACCAATGTGTTGAATATATGATACTTTATTTCTTGTTTCTCTGTAAACCTACGGTGATCAGTTTTGAAAATCATTATAATGGGTAAGTAGGTACTTTACTTTTATAGAAACTACTTAATACTTACCGTGATCAGTGGAATAAATTCGCTGGGATACATTCCGTAAAAAAAATAGTGCTTGTTCAACCCATGGACTGCCCAATATGTCAATATAATAACGGTTTTTTAACTTTAGTCCACATACTCCCAATAGTCTCATAAGTTGCCAAAATCAAAACCAATAAGTATTTTTGCTGATATCAGGACTAGGACAATATATATTTTTGGAATACCTACAGACCTTGCACAACCAATGTGTTGAATATATGATACTTTATTTCTTGTTTCTCTGTAAACCTACGGTGATCAGTTTTGAAAATCATTATAATGGGTAAGTAGGTACTTTACTTTTATAGAAACTACTTAATACTTACCGTGATCAGTGGAAAAAATTCGCTGGGATACATTCCGTAAAAAAAATAGTGCTTGTTCAACCCATGGACTGCCCAATATGTCGTTTAGCGAATCTGCCAATCACGAATCTGTCCAATCCAGAACCTATCCTAAACCGAATAAAGGAATTTTTCAACCCACTCCTACTTGTTTCTTTACACCCAATTGGTATGTTACTTTACCTATCCAAATCATACTGGTAGTAAAGGTTTTACCTTTTGATGGAAAGTTTTTATCCATTAGATAAGTAAGGCACTTTGGTAATACATAAAGGTAGTTACATGTCTTGTAAATTAGACCAATTAGATCGACAGTTACAGTAGTTTTTCCATCGCCAGGTGGTGGCCCTCCCAAGTTACCTACACGTCTTCCTTATAAAGTAATTTGCACATGATTAAAATACTTGATATTTCAACACACCGACGATGAATATCGGGACCAAATTTACATTTTATCAAATTACCATGGGTTTTTGCATCCTGTAAGTACAGCTTTTTTAAATTAAAATCCGTTGTAGATATTGGTAGAGTAGGTAGAATTTAAAACAAAACACATAATTTCGTCAATTTAATTCATTCATTTCAATAAATAATAAAAACTAAAGTAAATACACAATCAATAAATTGTCATACATAACTACATGCAACTTACACACATACACAAATTAACCTACTCACGAAATACATTTTAATCACACTTTACTCACAAATAAATTAAATAATATGAAATTCAGTCAAATTGTAGTTATTTTTACATTTGTCTATACATCCATTACCTACGCTTCTATTGATAGAGGCCTCACCACAAGCTCTTCGGGCAATATCTAAGTTATATAACTTTGATATTTCGTACCATGATCTATAAAATTGTATTTAAGTAGTGTTACTTCAAGCTTGAAATTTAACATTTCTGAAACATGATGGCTTGTAAGAGCTTGTGGTAAAGCCTCTGATTGACTGCTATGTTAGATATAAGATTACTTATTTCCCTAAATACACAGACAATGTAAACTGTTTAGTCTTGGAAAGCACAGGAGAACTGCCTATCCGTTTACTTTTGGATATAACTGAGGAGTTTTTCACATCTTTGTCTACAACATCTTTGACCGTCGTCGTTTCTGTTGTTTTTTCTACGATTTCTTCTTCAGATAAAGCACTGTCTTCTTCATTTCCTTCTGTAGTTGTAGTTGTAATTGTAGCTTCTGTGGAAGTGACGTTAGCTACTACTGTAGTGGTTTCTGGTAGAATTTCACAGTTCTTCCCCGAGACACCAGAAGGACACTCACACCGGAAGTGGCCATCGTCTGCTTCTAAGGATTGACATCTGCCATTGTTCTTGCACGTGTCTTCATTCTTTTCGCAGTAGTTTAGCTCTGAAAAGCAGTCAATGTTTTTACTTTAATAATGCAAAACTATCTCTACATAGATATTATCTTCTTCCTTAACTGATTGACTGCATACTATAAGTCCTAAACGCCTGAAATTTAGAGGGTAGAATCCTTTTTGGGTATGATTAACCTAACCTCTAAAGGCCGCAGCGGGCATTTGAAGTTTGTAGGCATGAAAAAAAACAACGCTTTTTTTAAGTTAGACGCGGGCAGTTTCACAGTGTCACTATCTATAATTGCCTATTTGTAGATATTTTTATATCAGTTAAAGCTATCCGAACTCTATTGAATATTTCAGATGTTTGTGGTAATCATGTTGAACCTAACCCAGCATACAAATTATAATAACATATTTGAAACCGATACAGCAGCTAAACACATTATTCTTGTTACTTATTAGTTCCTAATTGCCAACGAGGAAATTATTGGACGCCTTTGGCCAGCAATTAGGTAATGTGTTTCTAGTAATTTATTAACGAAATTTAGTTGACGATTCAACACGTAAACTTATTGGAAACCTACGGCAATTCGTCTAAAAAACTTGTCCGTACATGTTAGAAATTCCGAAGGTGTGGTTTGCAGCTAAAATTTATAGAGTTTTATTTTACATTGAGATTTTTAGCCATAAAATCACGTAGTCTTCTAGAAAGGATTCTAGATCCAATATGGTATTCGAGATATAAGACAAGGTAGGGTTTTTAATGTTTATTGGTTCGTATTGATCCTAGTCAATTAGGATCAATACGAACAAGCTACCCTAGAAGTTTAGTGACGCGCCCTCTACGTATCCTGTTCTTTCGAACTGTTGTGGTTACAGGCTTTTGTCATGACACGCTAACAGCCGAATAAAATATCAAACAGAGTACCACAGTGTGCCCTAAGAGAAAATGGAAAAAGATGAAGAAAGAGGGTGGCATTACCTATTTGATTAAGCAGCGAGAGTTTAACCCACGTTTCTAAAGATTCAGTCTGGTAAATATAACTTTTTTGGATTGTTGGTTGAGCATCTGTGCCAAAGATTCTACAGAGTTTACTTTCATCTTGCAGCTATATACCGCTGTTATCATCATCATCTCCCTGCCCACTAGCTATGTGGGGTCGGCTGTCTCCTTCCATTTCCTACTATCACATCTTTCTTTCTCATAATGTCTTTCCAACTTCATAGTTCTAGAAAGTGTTACCTTCATCGCACAGCATGCCGCCCCAGCCAGGCTCGCAGACGCATTCCCAGGGGCGTGTACACGAGCCGTGTACGCAGCCCGGGTAACGGTGGCAGGTGGCGCAATCCTCGCCTGTCCATCCCACCTTGCAGCGACACTCGCCCGGCCGCCGGCAGTAGCCACGCTCACTATGGCATCCCGGTGCGCAGATCGCTACCAGAAACCAAACCGTTAGAGATCTATCTCACTAAGGGTGAATTTAACCAACTTCTGGTATATATGTATATTCTAAGAATAATTAATGTCAAATGCAAGTTAAATGTTAGTTTACTTTTTGCTACGATTTATTATGAAGATATTTGAATACTTGACTGGCTTCACAGCTCAGTTGGTAGCAGCTCTGTGCTGTAGATGGTGGGTTTGATCCCCACCCAGGACTAACATTTGTGTGATTAACATAGATGTTTGTTCTGTGTTTGCGTGTTACAATGTATTCTTTCTATGTATATGTCGCCGCGTCTTTCCTACGTCGCGTACAACATTTATTACGTCATTTATTTTGTTTTGTAATGATTACATTCTAACGTTGATTAATTCTTAAACGATTATTTTAACCACAGGTTAATTCATGATTTTGTGTTAATCGTTTATTTAATAAATTGTTTGCTGATTTGACTACGAAAGTAATGAAGACTCTTTAAAGTAAGTTAATTTATTTGATCTAGCTATTTTATGTTACATTTTGTATTAAATTACTTGCTTAATTCCTTAATAATTTAGAAACTAATTTTAGAATTTATTTTGAATTATTTAAGTACTGTTTGAATTACGGAAATAAGTTAGGTGATTTTTAATAAATTAATTTCAATTAAGATTTATTTCGGTAAATAAATCTTGTGAATAATCTTAGAAAATTAAGAAACGAATTTTGGAATTTATTTTGAATTATTTTTGTACTGTCTAAATTATGAAAATAATTTAAGTGATTTTAAATATGTTAATTATAATAAAGATTTATTTGCGTAGGCAAATGTTGTAAATAAGGTTTGTTAAATAAGAAATTAATTTTAGAATTTATTTGCGAATTATTAATCACTTCCTGTGCCATCGTGTGTTTATTTGAACGGAAGTTCGCAAAATAATGATAAGATGGCATCAGGAGGTGGCTTGCGAGTCGAGGGAGACTCACTTGCCATCGGGCGGTGAAACCGAAAACTGTAAGTTAAACTCTGGTGACTTATAAAATAAAAATAGTTTGATTTTACTAGTCTTTGCTTGGTTTTATTCAGAATAAATTATTGCTGTTTTACAAAGTGTTTTTACCCAGTGTTAGACCATTTATTTTATGAAATAACTCGAGTAGGTAGATAGATCAAAGCTTGTAATGGCAGTACCGTTGACCGAGAGATAAGGTCAACGTTACTGCATGTTTTAAAAACTCCAAGAAACCTTCTTTTTCGATATCAGAAGTGGGATCACCACAGCAAACCCCATTCTGTCCCGGTCATAATTATTTTTTCAGATCCAGCATCGATTGCAAGCGGGCAACATGAGCGAACCTGAGCCAGGCGGACCTGAGCCTAGTGCTCCGATCGTCAGCGTGCCTGAAACATCAGCGCCGACCAGCCAGTCAGCCGCGGGCCTGCTAGCACCGGATGCATCGCAGCCGAGCACACTGCCGACGAATGTACCCGCCGGTCTGGTAATGGTACCACAACATGTCGGTAATGTACCACCAGAATTTTTCTTAAACATGATGACTATGATGCAAAGTATGAGCGAGCGATTACTTAATCAACAGCAGTCTTGTGATAAAGTTAAAATAACTGATATTTTTCTACCCTCATACGATCCGGACGGTAACGTCGGAGTTCGTGAGTGGTGTAAACACATATCGACTGCCAAAAGCACATACAACCTAAGTGACTATGATATTCGCATGAAGGTGACTAGCTTGCTAAAAGGTCGTGCCAAAATATGGGCCGACAACTGGCTCGTAACTACATCAACTTGGGACGAACTGCAGCAGATAATTATTACTACGTTCGAACCCGAAAGCCGTTACTCGCGAGACGTGCTCAAATTTAGGGAGCACTCTTACGACTCTTCTAAAGACATTGCAGAATTCCTAACACAATCTTGGATTCTGTGGAGACGTGTAACCAAAGACAAACTTGAGGATGATGCTGTAGAAGCGGTGATAGGAACTGTGAGTGACGAACGCCTTAGAATAGAATTAATGAACGCCAGAGCTACTTCAGTGCCAGAGTTGATCTCGGTTGCCTCTTCTATTCGCGTTAAACGCCCAAATCCACACAATTCTAACCAATCAGCACCTAAACGATCACGATTCTCCGTAGATAATCGAACCAACCCCCCGTATTGTAATCACTGTAAAAAAACTGGTCACACCCACAGTAATTGTCGCAGTAAAACGAATAGTAGCAATTCCAATTCACAATCAATGGATAAAGACCACACTCCATCGGCGCCTACGTCTAAGCCTAGTGATAAACATTGTTCATTCTGCAACAAAACTGGTCATACCATCGACACTTGTTTCCGAAGGGAAAAACAAATAACATCCAATGTAAATACGCTGTCTAGTAAAGGTAGTAACTTAAACACAATGGGTTTGCGTGTAGATACTATTGAAATAAATGCAGTGTTCGACAGTGGTGCCGAATGTTCTGTCATGCGCGAATCCATTGCGAATAAATTACCAGGGCGTAGGTGTCAGGCGGTTACATATTTAAGAGGGATAGGCCCATTCCCGGTTATCTCCATGAGTACATTGACAGCTATATGTGTCATTGACAATATTAATGTAGAGATACTGTTCAAAGTCTTGCCAGACTACGAAATGACATCAGACGTTTTAATCGGTGCAGACCTGCTACACAAAAGTGGTTTGAGTGTAATAGTAACCCAAGATAGCGCAAAATTGATTTCCCTACCGTGTGTAAGGCACATACAATCTAGAAGCCCTTTATTTGACCAAATAGATCATGGCTTAAGTAACGAAAATGAGATTGCTCAGCTGTTGGCTTTGCTTAACAAGTACTCTGATCTTTTCACGCGCGGTTTTGCAAATACCCGTGTCAATACGGGTGAGCTAGAAATTCGCCTGAAAAATAAAGATAAGTTTGTCGAACGAAGACCCTATAGATTGAGCCCGGTCGAGCGTGAAAAGGTCAAAGAAATAGTAACTGAACTAATCGATAACAACATTGTGCGCGAAAGCAAATCTCCCTACTCTAGTCCAATCATTCTTGTAAAAAAGAAAAATGGTGACGACCGCATGTGTGTCGATTATCGGGAATTGAACTCCAACACTATACGCGACCATTATCCTCTCCCATTGATTGCCGATCAAATTGACCAACTGTCAGGAGGACAATATTACACCACACTGGATATGGCCTCTGGCTTCCACCAGATCCCAATTTCTCCAGAGTCTATTGAAAAGACTGCCTTCGTTACTCCGGACGGACTGTATGAATATTTAACTATGCCCTTTGGCTTGTGTAACGCACCCTCAGTGTACCAAAGATGTATTAATCGCGCTCTAGGACCTCTCCTCAACCCGGGTAGCGCTGATAAGAATCATAACGATAGTGTAGCTCAAGTCTACATAGATGACGTCATAAGCAAAAGTAGAGACTTCCCCTCTGGTCTAACCTATCTGGAAAGAATTCTAATCGCCTTACGCGACTCTGGATTTTCAATAAACATTGATAAATGCCTATTTTTCAAACGGTCTATAGAGTACCTCGGTAATGTGATAGAGGACGGTAAAGTTCGCCCTGGTCCCAAAAAGGTAGAAGCTTTAGTGAAGGCTCCAGTACCGACCACAGTAAAACAAGTCCGCCAATTTAATGGCTTGGCAGGATATTTTCGTCGGTTTATTCCTGATTTCGCACGCGTTATGGCACCCTTATATGATTTAACTAAACAAGGCACTAAGTGGCAATGGACTCATGATCACGAAAAGGCTCGTCAGAAAATCATTCATCACCTCACCTCCGCACCTGTTCTCACGATATTCCAAGAAGGAAAACCTATAGAACTATTTACCGATGCTAGCAGTCTTGGATTCGGAGCGATTCTTGTCCAGATCATCGACAGCCGGCAGCACGTCGTAGCTTACTTCAGCATGCGAACTACAGATATAGAAAGCAGGTACCACTCCTACGAACTTGAGACCCTTGCCGTGGTACGCGCTATTAAACACTTCCGACACTTTCTTTATGGAAGAAAGTTTAAAGTAGTCACGGATTGCAATGCGCTGAAGGCTTCTAAGCATAAACAAGACCTGCTGCCTCGCATACATAGATGGTGGGCGTATCTCCAAAACTTCGAATTTGACATAGAATACAGGAAGGGCGAGCGCATGCAGCATGCAGATTTCTTGAGCCGAAACCCGGACCCTCTGACTGTAAATGTAATGACAAGCAACCTAGATTGGCTCAATATAGAACAACGTCGCGATGCCCAGCTGCGGCCAATTATAGATGGCCTGCACAATGGAGACAACATTCCTGGCTACCACCTTGAAGGAAATGTACTCAAATACGAAAAACGTGACACTATCTCAGGTACACAAAAACTAATTGTTGTACCAAAGGCCTTCCAGTGGAGCCTGATCAATGCATTCCATACGGCTCTGAAACATCCTGGCTGGGAAAAAACTCTACACAAAATCAGAGAAACTTATCATTTTGACAAAATGAGCACTACCGTTAGAGACTACGTCGACAATTGTGTCATCTGCAGGACTTCCAAACAAACGTCCGGAGCCACGCAAGTACAACTGCATCCGATTACTAAACCAACGACTCCATTTGAGGTCATACATATGGACATAACTGGTAAGCTTGGCTCTTCCAATAATCAGGAATATGTCGTAGTTACTATAGATTCTTATACTAAGTATGTGTTACTACGTCACACTAACGACAAAAGTCAACATAGTTCCCTTGCTGCACTGAAACAAGTGATTCACCTGTTTGGAGCTCCTCGGCAAATCATCGTGGACGGCGGCCGTGAGTTCCTAGGAGAATACAAAAACTACTGCGACAGGTTCGGTATTGACATACACTCAATATCTCCAGGCGCAAGCAGAGCAAACGGACAGGTAGAACGCGTCATGGCCACACTGAAAAACGGACTTGTCATGATTAAAAATTATGATACCCCAGAATGGCACACCGCGTTGGAGAGTCTTCAGCTTGCATTGAACTGTACTGTACACCGTACTACAGGTACTGCTCCACTTACTCTTCTTACCCGACGTCGTAACTGCGTGCCACCAGAGTTGCTGAATTTGGTAAACTTTGACAATGAATCGATCGATATTGAGGCGTTAGAACGACATGTCCAGCTAAAAATGACCGAACTGTCTGCAAGAGATAAAGTCAGGTTTGATAGAGGCCGTGCAAAAGTTCATAACTTTCAACGAGGAGACTTCGTACTGATAAAAAACAACCCCAGAAACCAAACTTCCCTTGATCTCAAATTTAGTGTGCCTTATGAAGTTCACAGAGTACTAGAGAACGACCGCTACCTTGTGAAGAAGGTTGTAGGTCACCATGGGCGACCTCGCAAGGTAGCACACGACCAGCTACGGCGCGCCCCGCAACCAGCTGTAGGTGTCCAGGCGGCCGTGTCGCCACCACATGAACCTCAGGCTGGATCTTCTGGCATCTCGCATCTTCCAGCCGCACCACAAGCAACACAGGACGATGCACAAGCCAGCATTTCAGAGTAATGCAAGAAGTTGTACTCCGGGTGAGTCGATTTCATATTAAATTGCTTCAATAGTAAATTTAATAAATAAAAATAATAATTGAAAAAAAAAAAAAAAAAAAAAAAATATGATAAAAAAAAATTATAATAAAAAAAAAAAATAATAATAATAATATGACGACACATTAAAAAGATGCTATTGACGTGTGGAGCCGTTCAATAGCCAAATATTACTTCAATTTACAATTGACGTATGGAGCCGTCAAATTGTAAGCCATATCCTAAAAGAATTATAGTCCCCTGTGTACCACGGCGTTCAAGACCGCCCAGAGCACAGCATCGACCTATTATCATCCTTAAACCTGTTTCATGATCCATACCTACCCAATCCCAAAAAAAAAAAAAAAAAAAAATGTTTTACTGTTGTCATGTGGAATGAGCAGTAATCACATGCATACGAATATTTTTATATTATTAACTCTGCAGTCACGTTGAGTGAGCAGTGGTATTCATTATTTAAATGTGTTGCATAATAATTATGTAGGTTTACTGTGGAAGTACCTACCTACGTTAAATGAGCAGTACATACCGAGTCACTTACTACTTACTTACATTTACTACTTAGTAGGGTAATGAGACCTAATTTTGGCACCCCACCAATTACTGGCACTTCCGTGATTTAACCGCTATAATAAGAAAACAGCTAATCTAACGGTATTGCAAGTTATTTAAAATAGAGTAGTAGAATCTTGTGCTACCAAACTGGCAACACTTTAAAAAAAGGAAATTACAATGGCATCGGAAGAATAGGAACAGCTGAGCGTATCTCGACTTGACCAGTGAAAACTATTTTTTTTCTAAGGTAAGAGCTTTTTTAATATCATCGAATCTTGGTAATCAAGTGGGTTTTTATGCGACTTATCATTGAAAGCATATTAAACACATATTGTTCCACTGGTTTAATAACTTATTTCCAAGATTTCCATTGTTTATATTATTTTATCCCGGTGCCAACATTTGGTATCCAAAAATGTCCTTATTCTAATTTATTGGCACTAATGACAGTAATTGGGTTTTCAGATTACTAGATTATTAGAGGTTATTTTGTGGATAAGATGATTAGTGGACCACCTCATTTTGTATAAATAATAAATACAAGTAAAAATCGCATTTTTTCCAAATCTTGGCACCGGTGCCAACTGTGAAATTACCAATTACCAACACTAGGGCCAATAATTAGGCATAAGTATGGTAATACTTGGTGTCATCATACCTATGATTTTATTTTCAGGCTACCCGATTTAATATCTGAACATGAGACCCAAAAGTACTACCAAGAAGTCTACCAATAAACCTATTAATTATTAATATTATTAATATAATTATTAATTAACAACAAAGTTCCGATTTTGACAAAATCGAAACTTATATAGATCCAGCAACGACAAGGGTTCAAAAACATACCACTGCAATGTTAAATCTCACTCCCATTAAATTAACGGATATTCTTGTATTGCCAAAATCACCTCAACGAAAATGTGTAAGAAATATAAAGAGAGCTCCTTTTGTATTGACATCTGATGAATGGAGATCTATAGAAAGCGAAAAACTACGAGTAAAACAAGAAAAAGAAGAAGGCATAAAAAGAAGAAAAGTAGAAAGGGAGAAAAAGAAATTAGAAGCAAAATCTAAACAGACAAAACCAAAGATACCAGACTCTAAGTTGGAAATTAAGAAAGAAAATAGAAGAGTGAACCCAGATGTGAAGAAACTTGTGGTATCTGAAAAGTTGAATACCGTAGATATCTCGTTAATACCACCCCAAACTGCGAACGAAGAGTATACATCGGATGAAAAACATGAGGAAAAGGAAAATTATACTGACTACGCTAATTTAATACCTGAAAAAAGGAATAAAAAACAAAACAAGATTTTATACACTGCAACTGAAATAGAGAAGTTTTTGGCAGATTTTGAAGACAGACATTATATAGGTACCTACCTAGTTACTACTATTGATCTCTTACGTTCAAGTTATTGCGTAGTGATAAGAAATATAGTAATTTAATACTTAATTGTTGTTTTTCAAATTATAACTGAATGTTGATTTTGATAGTACTTTATATGAACCAAATAATTGCTAAGGAGGCTGTACTGATTGTATTATTTTCATTTCTATGTGTCTAAGTAATCACGTAAATAAATGTGATTACATTTTACTACCTCTTTTTACTTTATCCTTGTTTTCTAAAAACAATTTCCTTTATTTACCTATAGAACAATCTGTGCCAACAAAAGTGCTAATAAATTGGACTAGGCCCATGCAGATAATTGGCCAAAGTATGCCAGTAATTGGGAAAATCGTGTTTTTGAAAAAATACCCTAAAAACTTTATAATATAGTTATCTAGCCAACATTTCATTTATTTAAAAACGTTAATTAACTTTTTTTCTGTCATCTTGATAAATTTATTTTTCTGGCAACACTTCATAAAGATTGTTTACACGATTTAATTGGACAGCGACACTTAAAGTGCCAATAATTGGGTATGTTACCCTAGTATTCTTATAATATTAGCTCTGCAGTCACGTTGAGTGAGCAGAACTGAAAGTTTCATGATAACTATTATCATAAATTATAATAAGGTAGGTTTACTGTGGAAGTACCTACCTAGCCTCAAAGAAAAATATATTTCTTAATTTCAGAAAGAACCTGGAGCAATGCAGAGCACGCATTGTGTATCAGAAAGGCCGTGTCGCCGCGTCTTTCCTACGTCGCGTACAACATTTATTACGTCATTTATTTTGTTTTGTAATGATTACATTCTAACGTTGATTAATTCTTAAACGATTATTTTAACCACAGGTTAATTCATGATTTTGTGTTAATCGTTTATTTAATAAATTGTTTGCTGATTTGACTACGAAAGTAATGAAGACTCTTTAAAGTAAGTTAATTTATTTGATCTAGCTATTTTATGTTACATTTTGTATTAAATTACTTGCTTAATTCCTTAATAATTTAGAAACTAATTTTAGAATTTATTTTGAATTATTTAAGTACTGTTTGAATTACGGAAATAAGTTAGGTGATTTTTAATAAATTAATTTCAATTAAGATTTATTTCGGTAAATAAATCTTGTGAATAATCTTAGAAAATTAAGAAACGAATTTTGGAATTTATTTTGAATTATTTTTGTACTGTCTAAATTATGAAAATAATTTAAGTGATTTTAAATATGTTAATTATAATAAAGATTTATTTGCGTAGGCAAATGTTGTAAATAAGGTTTGTTAAATAAGAAATTAATTTTAGAATTTATTTGCGAATTATTAATCACTTCCTGTGCCATCGTGTGTTTATTTGAACGGAAGTTCGCAAAATAATGATAAGATGGCATCAGGAGGTGGCTTGCGAGTCGAGGGAGACTCACTTGCCATCGGGCGGTGAAACCGAAAACTGTAAGTTAAACTCTGGTGACTTATAAAATAAAAATAGTTTGATTTTACTAGTCTTTGCTTGGTTTTATTCAGAATAAATTATTGCTGTTTTACAAAGTGTTTTTACCCAGTGTTAGACCATTTATTTTATGAAATAACTCGAGTAGGTAGATAGATCAAAGCTTGTAATGGCAGTACCGTTGACCGAGAGATAAGGTCAACGTTACTGCATGTTTTAAAAACTCCAAGAAACCTTCTTTTTCGATATATATTATACAAAACAAAGGTTTTTAATTTGTCTATTTTTTAGTCTATTTGTCTATCAGTTACCTGGTTCCCATAGGCCAAGCATTGCTTAGTTTGGGGCATTTAGCATTGTGTGAAATGTCCAACAATATATTTTTTTTATTTTTATTTTACTAGTTTGGTCGAATCCGCCCTAAGGGTGTGGTTTAGCGCTGTTTTGTATGATCCTTCTTACAAAACAAAAATAATAACTTATTATTTTATTTGCCTTACGTGTCTGGCACAGCAGGCCGGTGTATCCTTTAGCGCACTTGCACTCTAGTGGCTTGTCACAGTAGCCGTGTTGGCAGCCGGGCAAGGGCTGGCAGTCACGGCAGGTGGGGCCGGTCCAGCCGAACCGACACCGGCACTCGCCCGGCTGTTCGCAGTACCCTCGGGTGGAGTGGCAGTCAGAGCGACAGGTTGCTGGGGAAAACGATACTTGCACATAGCGTCTACAGCGTAAAACGATCAGCGATGTTTTTTACTTCGTTTTACTTTTACTACGTCAGTTGACTTAGTTACCAGTTAACGACGTGTCGCTGGTATTTTCTTAGGTATCATGCGTAGTCCAAAAGAGGAATGGTACAAAGGTATCTTGAAGGTGCACTTTGATAAGATTGATGAAAGAACCAGAGCGCGCTGAAAAGATTCAGTTGATTTTCCCATGTTTGCAAGACCTGAAGTTTAGTAAATTCTAGTTAAAACTCAAAAATATATTCTAACTATTCTTGCAAAAACCACTAAACTTGCTACATCGTTTCGAGTGTCAATCCACAATAGATTTCGTAAACCACCGCATCGTCAGGCGCCAAGTGCTCTGGATGAAAATATAACGTCTCCGATCCGTACCTAACAAATTTCTTCACAAAAAAATAATACTCAATTAACTGCCATGAAAACTAACGATATAATTAACTCGTGTACTTTTTTAAACCACCTCATTGGTTCAAAAAGAAATGATGTATTCTATATGTCCCCCCGTAACAAAGAGGTCTGTCCCCCGTTGCCAAGAGGGGGACAAATAAAACGTTTTTGTCCCATGTCCCCCCTAAGGAAACAGAGCAGGGGCACAAATGGGAATAATCCTTCTATTCCTTACGTTCCGAGCAGAAAATGCCATCCCAGCCGTCCTTGCAGATACACTCGAAGGACACGTTGCAGTAACCGTGGAGACAGCCCGGCATGGCGATACATTTGTTACACTTGTCGCCGTAGAAGCCTAGCTTGCAGCGGCATTCGCCTGGTCGTTTGCAGTAGCCTGAAACGGTAGTTATTATAAAAATATTCTGTAATAAAAGCACATAAGACATCATCTCCCTGCCCTTATCCCACGTATGTGGGGTCGGCACAACATGTCTCTTTCCTTTTCTCTAAAAACAATAAAAGCAGTAGGGTTTTTTAATATAATTACCATAACGTTTTCTGGCAATTTCAAAAGAAAATACTCCAATAGCGGTTGATTTTGTAGAGTGAATTATAGAACAAAAAACAATTCATTTTTAAATTTCTTTGGGTAGAGGTATAATGTAGGTATGCATATACCTACTACCCTATAAATTAGTACCTACACTCCATCATCGCTACTACTTAGCATCTTATCTAGGTCAAATAAACAAAGGGTGATGAGATGAGTCTTTAGTGCTTTTTCAATGCAGTAAATAGATACCTAAATAGATTCTTAGAACTCGTAGAAAGTTTAGCAAATTAGCGATAGAAAGCTCTTTTGTTGTTTCTGAAATAACAGTTATTATTTATCTAGAATTTTAATTTGATAACTCAAACAGTTTCTAAGAAAAAGTGCCCTGACATTTGGTAAACAAACTTTCGCACAAAAAAATACATGAAAACTGCGACAAAAATGAGGGCATTACTCAGTAAATAAAGAATCTTTTTACACTAAAATGCCTAGCAACAAAGTAGTAGCACTAAAGACTAAATTCTTTTAATTTATTTTAACCAGTATATTCGATTAGCAAGAGTTCTCGCAAATTACTTAAATGGATGTTTAATTTTGTACTCATATGCAGATACGGCATATTATTTCTTAATTAAAAATGATTTTATCTCTACATTTGGCCAGATGAATTATCTCACGTAGTCTTAACGGGCAATCAAAAGGCTGTTAACAAATTAGCTTAAGTGTAGTAATAAATTTAAATCCATAGAGCTAATCTCAAATAACAAGATCATTGCATTCAATCCTTTGCATGGCTTAAAACGATTTATCTAGGTACCTACTGCTAGCCTTAGCTAGCAAAGCTATAGAGAACAGTTGTATGATTTGTGAATAAAATTACTGCTGTCTATGAAGCCAGGACATAAAGAAGTCAGCAATTCTTCAAATCGTACCAAAGCCCATGGCAATGCAGTCCGTTTTTGCAAGCTTTTATTTAACTTGCAATGTACCTATGTATATTTGTCCGTCAAAATCTTGCAACTGAATTTTAAATCAGTTATCTTTAACCGAAGCTAAAATTTGGTTTACACGCTTATTTTGGATGACAATGCATGCTTAGCTAGGTGACGTCATTCTCATTCCAATATGGCGGATCATCCAAGAGAAGGCGGACTACATATTTTTTTCTGCATTACCACAGTATGGGTACCAAATGAAAGGGCTTGCTGAGGAGAACACGAAAACTAATACAACGCCACGTTTGAAGCTTGTTTTTAAAAAGTTTTTTTACCATTAACTCTTGAAATCACAATTTTCAGATTGTGAAAAATCTATCGATAAAATTAAAAAATTTTCAAATTACTTTTAAAAATAAAACTAGATGATACTTTTTACAGAAACAAGCTATGTTTCTGTAAAAAGTAATATAATCTTGGATATATTTTCTGTTATAAGCACAAAAACAAAGGCCTATACACTCACATACATACAACATATAAGGATATACATGATAAACACCTACAGGATATACACCTCCTTGGAACTACTTCACATAAATACTTATAAAAAGAAAACTAGACCACGTAGCTTGTCTCTGTAAAAAGTAATATAATTTTGGGTATTTTAACTAACTGGATCTTACCTTGCAGTGGATCACATCCCTTCTTGCAAATGGGTACATCGCAGAGGTCTCCCTGCCATCCCTTCAGGCACTTTGGTTCGCCCTTGTCGTTGCACACGTAGTGACTGTCTTCCGAGCGCTCAGCCGGCGAGCATGCCTGTCGGAGACCATGCTTGGAAGATAAATAAATAATAAATAATTCTGGACAATCCACACAGCATCATCTAGCCCTAAAGTACGCTACTCAAAGCTTGTGTTATTATGGGTAGGTACTAGATAACTGATATATTTAATACATTATATACATAGATAGATATTTTTTATTATACATAGAAAACACCCAGACCAACGGAACAAATTTCTGCAGATCGTACACAAATTTGTTCCGCGGCGGGAATCGAACCCGCAACCTCTTGCGTCGCAGGCGGACTCTTGCCCGCTGCGCCACTGATGTCGTCAAGAAGATAAGAATATCTTGCGTGAAAATAGCAGTGAAATGTAGACATTAGTGCCCCACTTTACTAAAGCTACAAAAAATATGACCAAGTTTGTAATCCCATCAGGTTTCTATGTCTCGTTATTTATTTATGTTTAAAGAATCTAATGTCGAAGTGGTTACAGGCACGTCCAAACTACAAAATGGATAAAGTAGTCAACTTGAGGCCACTTTGGACACAGGTAGGTAGACACGGCTAGGTGAATTTAAGTGCCAATTCCAGCCTACTTAGCCGAAGTTCGAAAAGAACAGGCAAGAAACTCATCTCGGTCCTAGCGCTTTTCTGTATGATCCGTCTTACAAAATATAATATGCTACCTAACAACAATGTTATAACTAGTCGATATTGATATCTTGCTATTATTGTGTGGTAAACCGGCTTCCAACTTCTCATTAGTAATCCTATAAATATGCATGTCACATACAATAACAATTTCGATTTCTATGACGCTTTCGGTATTGCGTTCGGTTCGGACTTAATCAATGAGAAATTATGTAACAACTCGAAAGTACCTGGGTATTGAAAAGGCCTATATGGGATTTTCTGCGGTGTATTTGCCTGACAACTACGTCGCTCTGGTTTTTATATGTTTTCTCGTGTTATTTTGAGTTTTATTGCGTAATTTTGGTGGTTATTTTGCCAATAAAGCCCGGGTTCTTGACGCGAGTGTAAAGTATGTGAATTAGAGTGAATAGTTCTCTTCAAATTCAATCGGAGGAAATCCCGAAAATTTTCAACAAAACAGCCATCTTTTGTTTAAAATTGACTTGACAACGTGACTATGACTCTGTGACGTTGACAATACTTATAAATAAATACACTTGACACTGGCAAAATTGTTCTTTATGAGACAGATGCCATAATTGAAGAAGAAGAAGAAGAAAAGGCCTATATTTTCGATTGCTAGAGTGAGAGAGAGGGAGGTGTAACCAGGGTAATAAAATTAGCCACCATGAAAAAATTATGTCGACTGTTTTGTCTCACTCTTTCTCGTGCGAATATGAGACAAAAGCATCGAAAATATTTTGTCACGACTGCCATGTTAGCCCAGCGGGTATACTTAGGATATACATACATATTTTTATATAGGTACATAAGTACCTGCCTACAGGTAAGTAGGTAGTCTACAAATTTCATAGATATTAGTATTCTTCCAAAGGTAGAAAGAAAAATAACTGATGTTTTTTCCGACAGAGACGCAAGTGTGGGTTCAATTCCTAGTTAATCCTTTCTCCAAACTGGTTCGAATGACTTATTGATACAACTAAGCAGGTAGAAGCACTAAGCACTTAGTGTAGATAAGTTATAGACAAAGTTGATGAATTTAGCGATTGTGTGTTTAATGTCATCATCATTCTCCTGTACCACGCTAAGTGGGGTCGGCACAACATGTTTTCTTCTTCCACTCACTCCTATCAATTATAATTCGTCAACCATGAGTTTACTCCTCTTATATTCATATCATCTTTCACACAATCAAACCACTTTTTCTTCGGCCTTCCTCTACTTATAAGACAAATATGAGTAGGTAAGTAGGTATGTAAAGTGTATGTATCTTAAGGAAAAAATTGATCAAAGGACTAAAAGTTTCTCTTTAGGAAACCTTAAGGATAAACTGGCGACGATGATCTGCGTGAGTCAGCGAGACTTTCTAATAAACTCGAGAAAGCACGAGAAAGCGGGCCGCGGGAAGCGAAAACAAACACGCACGTTTTAAAATACCAAATAAAATTGCACTTTTGAAGGATTATCATTACCGTAGGTATTTGTTGCAGCTGATTAAAATTAAGTCATACGAACTAGAAACGGTGAGTCGTTCGGAGATTGGCTCGTGATCCAGTAACTTACTAAGGTTGGATTTGACCAACTTTTGGTAGGTATGACTATTTTCAGAATAATGTAGGTAATGTCAAATGCAAGTAAAATGTAAGTTAACTTTTCGATAACTGCGATTTATTTTGGGGATAGTGCTTAAACTAGTTTGGTCGAATGCAATCTAACTTTACTAATTAATAGGTGATAGAGATAATTTTTGAAAATAAAAAAAGAATCGCTATAAATCGAGGAGGAAATCCTGACTTGTCCATAAAAAGTTACAAAATATCGATAAAATTCCAGGCTAATGATAATCAAACATTTTGGAGCCTTGATTTCCTTGACTAGGTAGGTACAGATCAAAAATTAGTTTTAAATCAAAATAACATTATAAACATAATACCTACCTACCCTAATTAATGATTACTGGCTTATTCCTATATATTTATGTACCTACTTAGATGAAAATATAATCTTACCTACCTAGGTAATAAAATGTAAAAAAATATGGAGTTTTAATGACAAATACTGAGCATGACTATTATTTTAATGTGTGATGTTTCATAGAAGTAGTACCTGCGTAATTATATACTTAAGTATGTAAATAGAGTTACGTACCTAATAGGTAAACATGTAAGAGCTTTTATAATAAGGAACCAAATACGTTAAAGCCAATTTTAGGTATTTGGCATACATAATTTAAGTTACTAGGTACGCTACCTAACTAAACATTTTCAAATCTAAATTTTAAAATAAAACACTTTTATAAGGTATTGCAATCGTTAAAAAGATTCAAAAAGCGCACCTGTTTTTTCCATTTCGGTATGTACTTAGCCGGCAGTACAGTCGGCAACACGCAGCACAGAACAATAAGGATAACTGACTTCATGGTACCACCTCACTTTACTCACTGTTAACCCACCATGCACGAGAAACAAAGAATATTCGCGAAAGAAGTTAAACGGGAAAACCGGAAAATAACGGAAAATCCGGAAAAACTTGGGAGGCAACGGTAGAGTCCAGGAAACTAGCAGGGATGGGGCTATGCGCGCGCGCAGCTCAAGGTGTACTGTTACGTGTTATTGAACTTGACTCGAACAGCGTGACTTTCTCCGCCATCGCTTTTTACGAGGATAGGAAGTTAGCGGGTTTCTTCGGTACTTATAATCCGCGCACGATCAGAACGGGATGGAACCTTGTCAAAACAGACGGTAGTGTCAGCAAAATCGCGTCGATGGTCAACCTGAGCAAACAGTTTGAGTGTAGGTTGTTAGGTAACTTGTAGTAAACTTCAATACACACTCAAGACAAAAAAATCTAGTTTTATAATCACGGTAAGAATAACCAGAATGGGTTGGCTGGTAGAAAATGCCCCCTAGGCATTAAGCCCTCCTTTTGTCACACATGTTATGTAATTTGTGTACAATAAAGTATAAATAAATAAATAAATAAATAAGAACATTCAAATGTATTGCATAAAAATAACAATAAACTCTTATCTGATCTTCAGATGAACTCAATCCGTAATAGGTAACGGTGATCGGTCATTTATTCGCTCAATTTCGCAGTTAAAAGAACCCTTATTGATCATTACAGTTGCAGAATTTTTGCATTAAGTTTTCAGAACCGTAACTACTGACAGCGTGTTTCGTGGCCCCACACATGCGCACTTGTTTTATAAGATCGCATACGTATATCAGAGTAATCAAATCAATCTAGGCCAATAAGTTTATATATACCTAAGTATATTCAAATGACGTTGGGTGAGACTTGGCAAGAGATGGTGGAAGGTGGAGTAGGGCTTTGAATGGTCGCCTTGAGAGAGGAAGGGAAGCGACGGCAGACTACCTACAGATGGGCCGACGACGTCGAGGAGATAGGGGTAAATCCTAGATGCGATCCGTCGTATCAACCCCTTTACGGCACAATATGGAGGAAAAATATACCGCTCTCCGACAGCTAACCAATTTGCAATGTAAACGCTGTCCTTTTGTTTTATGTATTTATGTTTTGTTTTGTCTTTTGTTTTTATGTTATTACTAGCTGTCCCGCCCGCGACTTCGTTCACTTAAAGTATCTAAACTGAGTTTCAAACAAATCATACTCATAAAAAAATCATAATACTAACTTTGACACCCCATGTTACCCTTTTTAGAGGGTTCTTTTAAAATATCCAGAAAACACATGTTCATTCATTTTGTATTTACAGTGCACAGACAAAGTTTCAGACCAATCGCACCACCCGTTAAAAAGTTCCCATACAAACATTGACCCCACATTTGACCCCTTTTTGAAGATTATATTGAAAAATCCTGAAACACGTGTCCATTCATTTTGCATTTACAGTACACAAACAAAGTTTCATGAAAATCGCTCCACGCGTTAAAAAGTTTCATACTAACGTTTTCACCCTTTTTCACCCCCTTAGAGGTGGAATTTTCAAAAATCCCGCCTTAGTGGGTGGTTTTGTTATAAAAGGAAACCACCTTCCAAATTTCAGCTTTCTAGCTTCAGCGGTTTCGGCTCGGCGATGATAAATCAGTCAGTCAGTCAGTCAGTCAGTCAGTCAGGTTAAGCTCTTATATAGGTATAGATTATTAGATAATCTTGATTACATTTTTTTGTAAGAAGGATCATACAAAAAAGCGCTAGGACCGAGACAAGTTTCTTGCCTGTTCTTCTCGTACCTACTTGGGTTAGGTTGGAATTGGCACATAGATTCACCTAGCATGTAAGACGTTTCAAAGTGGTCCTTGTGATTTTACTGTATAAATATTTTTCAATTTCAATTTCAATTAAACTCAAGTGGCTAGATATCTTTGTATAAGTATTTAATTATTTTTCTATAAAATGAAACTCATTGAAGTCATCAATCACATTACAATTTATTAATAATAATTATATTATATTATACACTATACTATAATATAAAGCTATATACACAGTTTAGGTCCATGTTACATCACCATCGACAGCTGATTGATAAACGTAAAAAGTTCTCAAGACAACTAACCTAACTAGGGTTAACACTTCATAAAACCATTGGGTCAAAGTATGACCAAACGTATTGGAATCATCACGTAACTTGAAATGTCACTATCAATTCTGCGTTCACGGTGACGATCTACTTTACAATTACTTAAGCTAAACTTAAGAACAAAATTATTATCTAAACATGTTCTGCAACATGTCAAACGACAAGGGACAAATGGAGCGACATGTTGCGGAACATGTTGCTCGGCAACTATGTGAATGTCCCGAGAGACAATGCCGTGGAATATTTTGCAGTAGATTTTTTTAATATAAAATATTGTATCACCATGTCCCGCGTCACATAAAATGTTGCGGGACACTTTGCAACGTTGCAGCGATACGTAGATTGAGTGTTGCGCGTCATGTCGCGGGAGAAAATGTCCTCTAGTGGTATCTGAGGCTTTAAAGATTGGACTTTATTATTATAGTCGTTATGGTTGAGAATTGCGAACGCTGTACGTTTAGTTTGAAAACGCCGCTGCAAGTTCAGTAATTGATCGCCACCGCGGACGCGTTCGTTTACGCCGATTACCTTTAAGCCTGGGATACACTAGGGGGCAAATGAAGAAACATGTTGCGGAACATGTCCCTCAACAACTACGTGAAGTGTCCCGCGACAATAGTCATGGAACATTTTGCCGGCTACACTAGTCAGTGTTTATAGAAATGTCGCCCGAGGAGGTTGTGGCTATTAGCCATAGCCCACACTAAAGCCATGTTTAAGAGGCACGTTGCGTACGCGACTACACTTGGTGACAAATGGCACGACACTGACGCGAGACACGTGCGCTCGCTCTCGAGGCGGGAGCAAGCAACATGCCTCGCGTCACGTACAATGTTGCGGGGCATGTTGCGGGACAATATGCAACGTTGCAGCGTCACGTAAATTAAGTGCTGTGCGTCATGTTGCGGGACAAAATGTTCCCTAGTGTATCCCAGGCTTTACTGTCGGTTTAGGCCCTCAAAATCAAATTTAAAATACGCGTACGAACAGTGCGTTGTGCCTGTATCGATAACGAATGCAAATTGTTCATACAAAAGTTTCTAAATCACACAAGAACTCACAAAATATCGTATGAAATCCATACCGTATGTTTGGTTATAAAAATACACATAAATCGTCAAAATGGTGAGATCACCTCTCGTATTTTTAAATATTTGCCATATATATTTAGTACCTAATTGATACTATTTGGTACTTATATTAAAAATTTGTTACCTCAAGGAATCTAAAAATGTTAGACATTGAAAGGGTCCCGCCAAATGCAGCGTCAAAATGGCGGAACCACCATACAGATCGATATAATAACGAGCACAACACATTGACTATCTTGAGATTTAGTACTTACGACCCTACATTTTGGATACAAGCGCGGGTCTGTTCAATATTTATCAACTAAATACTACAAGTACCTAATGCTTCTGACGTTACAGATTTAACACATTTTGTAACTTTTTTAAAAATGTTACCAACAAAACCCAATATAAGAGTATTTTTGTGTGGGCCGTGACAGGAGTGGTTATAGCTCCAGATCATTTAAAAAGCGATCGCTTTAAGAATATTTTATTTTTTATATTTTCGTAAAAAATATGCGGGATTTAAAATGCCTGGTTGATTGATTTACTGACAACCATCATATTATGTTTTTTGGCATAAATATTAAGCAGTTAAACTTTGCTAGTACCTATTCAAGTTGTATTATGTATTTAGTACAGTATATCCCATAAGTTATAGTTTTAAACAAAATATACAAACGAAGAACATAAACTTAAATTAACAATAATTATTTTAGAAACTTAAGCACTAGTCAAAATTAACAAATAATTCAACCAAAAGATGCGGCTTTTTTAACCCAAAGATTTATTTCCTTACCCGGTAATGGTTAGGAAATGTATGAAAAATAGTATCATTTTGTTACAATGAATAAAACTTTATTTATATAATTTATAATTAAACTTCATTCACTGTAATCATTCATTTTGACAAGTGAGCAACCGTATAACCGGCCGGTTTGTGTTGGTGAACTTTAAGATTTATTTTTATAGATTAATAATGAAGATCTAAGATAATTAATTTTCATTAGTCACAAAAGATTACATTTTGCAACTCATTTTCGTAAGTCATATTAAAAAAAAATCTGGCTTATTATAATTATGACAAAATCTAATAATAGTCAGATCGTAGTAGGTACAAACCAATCGTATGAGATTTAGAGATTTAGGTAGGGTTTTTTTTTTTATAAAAGTAACCAGTAGGTCTACCATGAGTTGTCGCATTTAGATTGGCTGACGTTACTACAGTAGTAATAGTACGTTACTATGACATCTGTCAAATTACTCATGGTACCAAATTCTAAGCAAATTAATGAGCGCAAACTACAGTCGCTGTAGTACGCTGTGACGTAGGATAGTTAGCTACGTGAGGTTTTAGTACCCAACTATCCGCTAGAGGCGCTGTACCAAGTTTTCATACATTTTTTTAACTACAGAATGAAACTAAAGTCATTCTTGCTCAATCTCTCTTGTTACCATTAATCGATTACGCTGACTGCTGCTTCATAGATGCCTCTGAAGAGTACCTCAACAAGTTGGAGCGTCTTCAAAACTTGTGTATCCGATTCATTTTTGGCCTGCGCAAGTTTGATCACGTCTCATTATTCAGAGCCCAGTTAAGATGGCTTCCCATTCGTCGGCGACGTGATCTACATACCCTTTCTCTTCTTTATAATATTCTTAACAATCCTCTTTCTCCTTCCTATCTTTATGAGCGCTTTAATTTCCTTGTCCCCCGTGGTGAGCCGAGCAGAACATCTAAATCTCTTCTTCTAAAAATTCCTCTCCATTCCTCTAGTCGCTATGGTGACTCATTTACAGTTAAGTCTGTAAAGTTGTGGAATTCTATCCCTCACGACATTCGCGCCAGTCCATCGCTTGCTATTTTCAAGCGAAAAGTCAAAGAGCACTATCTCTCCTTGTAAGTGTTAAGATATTTTTTTTTATGTATTACTATTATTTATTTATTTATATTGTATATATATATACATATATATAAGTAGTTCCTATAATATATACATATTTATATGTTAGTACCTATATAAGTATAAGTGTATTTTTAGTTTATTTTAATTAAATAAGATTTTATTTATTTTTTATTTCCTCTCATTTTCTTAGTGTTAGTTATTAGAGTTAGTTATTATTAATTTCTTTCTTTTCTCATTTTTTTTTTTTGTACGCAATATACCCACCAATTAGTTAAAATCTCCATATCCCAAGGTTTGCTGGAAGAGAACTCTTTTTAGGGTTAAGCTCGCCTGTGTACATGCCACTAGTTTTAAGTTTTATTATGTATAATCTGTGTACAAAGTATAAATAAATAAATAAAAATACAGTCGCTAGCGAGTGTAGATTGTGAAAACTCATGGTAGACCCTCAGATCACTAGGCGCAGAACACTTTGCGGATTCAGGTTTGAACACCTGGAGATTTTAGTTTCTAAATTATTTTACACATCCCTACGTATAACTTCACGTTTGTATAGATCAGCCGATCGCAGTGTACGTAAAAATAATACATAATATAATCTCAAATTATAACAAAATATACAATCCGCTTAAAAGATTGTTTTTATCTATTTTTCTTCATCAGTAACATATCCTCGACCGTGAGATAGCTATGAGGATATCTAAAGGGGGTAGTCAGAGGCACGTCCAAACATGATATTTGGCACATGCCCACATTTTGCACAGTGATTAGTATTCCGTACGTGACAGGTTACATTATGTAAATTGCTTTGGTGACAGAACACACTACGTATTTTCATCTCAGTGTGAATGGCTACAAAAAATAATTATCTTTTTTTTCTAACAGCCAATATATTTGTGACACAAATATTTTAAAACTAGGACTTCACAATACATTTAAAACAATAATCTATTGGAGTTATAAGAGAGAAACAAATTAATAACGTTTCTATTTAGGCCTTTTTAATTGAGATTAGCAGTGTTTTTTGTTGCATTTTCTTATTTGACTATCACCTTCCCTTTCAATTTAGTGTACTAAGACAAGGACAACATATAATATTTTAGTTAAGCAATATTACAGAATCATCATAATTATAACCTGCCCACAGACAACTAATAGTTTTTCTGATATTATAATATAACTTTTACAGATTTCAAGCATCGAATAAATAAATATTGGAGGCCATTCACACAACGCAATCTATCCCCAAACCAAGCAAAGATTGTATTATGGGAATCAGTTAGTTATAACAATTTATAAACTAGTATTCCATTTTATATTATTAAGGCTGGTTACAGTGCTTCACTGACCGTCGGTGCGTATGAGGACCGTCGGTCGAGCTCGTGCGCATACGGCCGTCGGTCGGCCGACGCGCTATGGAAACGTATGTACGCGTTCAGTGCTGCACTGATCGTTGGACCGACCGTACGGGTCCGTACGGTCGGTCCAACGATCAGTGCACGGATGTCTGTATCATTTTTCATCTGTTCAGTTTGTTGGTCAGGAGAGCACTGAATGATACAAACTGACGGTCGGTCCGTGTGTATCGTCAGGACCGACCGTGCGCACCGACGGTCAGTGAAGCACTGTAACCCGCCTTAGTTGTCTTTAAGATATACAAAACGCGGTAATGACACATGATGCATCACAATATTTTTTCAAAAACCACTGAGTAAATTTATCTAAATATAAAACTCTTCTGTTACTGACTGTCTGACAGATAAACTGAGATTTGGAGGGTAGGTTTTTTTCTAGAGGGAATTTTTAAAATTCAACCTTTAAGGAGTGCAGCGGGTGATTGGAGAAAAACTTTAAAAACATTACGCGAACGAAGTAGGGAGAGTTCCACTAGTTAAATACACAAACAATAATGTTAGGCTATATTGCACACTAGCTACCGCCCACGGCTTCGCCCGCGTGGTACCTTGAAAAAGAAAAACAAATCTATCCCGCGGGAACTGAAATTTTTTTGCGATAAAAAGTAGCTTATGAGCTATTCTAGACTATGTATAATTTCAAAATTCATCCAGATCCATTCAGTAGTTTTAGCGTGAAAGAGTAACAAACATACATCTATGCATTCAAACTTTCGCGTTAATAATTTAGTAGGTTTGTGTTGAAGTACTGTTTACAAGTAATGGAATGTTGGAAGTTACCATGATAAAAAAATGTATGATTAAAAAGGCGTTTAAGAATCGGGTTAAACAATTTTTACAGAAATGAGTGCATTAATTTTTATTCTTTATAGCATCTGTCTTCGTAGAGTTATTTTATGCTTCTTTTTAAAAATATCATTTTTTCCATTGTCGTGTTAGTTTTATTAAGTAATTTCTACAAGACATAAAATGCCAGTAACATTATAATTAACTATTTGAGGTTTTCTGTACAATATTCACAGATTCAAACATTATAAGAACATTATTTAATACTTAAAATAATGCAATTTACACACTTTCTACTTCAAACATTGCACTATATACCATAGTGTTGCCACTATATTTATGCGTCAAAATAAACGCATACTTAATTCTTTCATTATATCACAAGGCCGTCAATAACTATTAATACACAACAAATTATTTAATTTTAATGCGCAATGGAGCATTTTACTTTAAAAATAAATATAAACAAAAATACCACAGTCCAACAAACAATAATTCATGACATTTGACAGTTAACAAACGTCAAAAAGTCTGTCACAGTCACTAGACATTGTATTTCTTAAACTCTGCGAATCACACATGGGTAATGTCATTCTGACCAGTTGCATTACGGTGGAAACGTCGAAAAAAATAAAGATATAGATAAAATACACATACATCCGATAAAGTTTAAAAATACTAGACATTGGTGGTAATTCGGTTGTTTTGCAGACTAACTTAAAAAATGCTACCATATGTACGATCTTATTTGGCTTAATATAAAGACCAAATTAGCGTAACATTTTTGAATGACAGTTTTAAAAAGATCTAAAATTGACATAATCATTCTAATTTAATTAATTTTCCACCATTTTCACGTAGCTTTAGTCAACACCAATTTACATGGCTTCTAAAATAAGCTTAAACACGTCAATCATACGTCAGTTTAGTCAAATTTAGAATTGTAATTTAAAATGTTTACGCTAATTTAGTATTTAATTTGAAAAAAATAAGGTCGTGTTTAGTTCAGCATTTTTTTTTTAGTTAGTTCGCGGAACAACAGAATCACCACCATTGTCTTTGTCACTGTCAAATCATTATTAAATTAATATACATATTTGTTGAACTCTTGACGCATTTTTTTTATTAAGCAACACATTTTGTGAGTAGGTAGCTTGTTCATAATAACCCATTTTTTGATGGCTCGTTTTGGATACAGAAGTTTCACTGATTCACACATTACAATCCTAAATAAATGCAAAGGTTATAAGACATTTAAAAGCAATTGCATCCAAAAGTATTCAGCCACAAGTATTGCTAAGTCGGATATACGATCATAGTATGTTTCACACATAAATGCACGCGTCAGTAGGCGTTGAGCTAAACATTGCTTCGAGTCGCAATACGTGTTGCAATGTTATCTAACCCTATCGTCGATTTCACTTTGACATGTCAATTTTTAGTATAGGACTGTCAGTATTAGACCACTACAGCGTCTTACCAGTGAATAAAATGTTCCACTTAATGATGTGTAAATCTAGAATAGATTCTAAGCGGGTCAAGATAAGAAACATTTTCTATTGGCGTTCACGTCAGGGGAAATATCAAATTGTATAGAAATGAGAGCTGTGAGATATCACGTGACTACTATCATTTCTATACAATTTGATCTTAGCGTTGAAAATGTATCTTGTCTAAGCTCTCTAATATATTACAAGTCTATTGGTGATGATTCGGTTGTTTCACAAAACTAGCTAAAATTTTGTAAAACACGATTTATTTTACGAAATTAAAACTAGTTTAATTAACAGAATCATTGATAATTACTCAAAATATACTGGTAGCCGCTATACTAAAAATTATATAGCTTAATATACGCTACTACGAGAAACCAGACGCTTAAACACAGAAGCGTTCCCACAACTGAGCCTGGGCTTTGTTTCGCCCACTGCTGGGTTGACCAGATTATCACTTGTATTATAATTTGCCCGGCCGTGTGTCGGAGTGTAACGGCACTTGTTTGTACTCTGGGAAGGGGTATAAAACGAGATGGTCCGCCGTTTTGTACCATGGGAAGAGACCATTCTGTAACAAAGTTAAAATAAGTCACATATTTTTCAAAATCTAAATACAACAATTACATACGAAATTAACAAGAATTATAATAAAGCTCTAGGTATTTTTTTTTAAATGGTGCACATTTCGCACAACGCCATCTAGCCCCAAACTAAGCAAAGCTTGCACTATGGGAACCAGTTAAGTAGATCAATTAAATACGTAATAATGTCAATGTCACATAATATGTCAAATTGACAAGTCAATTTTAAACAAAAGATGGCTGTTTTGTTCCAAATTCGCGGGATTTCCTCTGATGGATTCAGAAAGGAACTATTCACTTTAATTCACATATTTTACACTAGCGTCAAGAACTTGGGCTTTATTGGAAAAATAACCACCAAAGTTACACGATAAAACTCAAAATAACACGAGGAAAAATATAAAAACTAGAGCAACAAAGTTGACAGTCTAATGTATCGTAAAAATCCCTTTTAGATCAATGAGTGTTTCTTTTTATATAATTTGACGATGACTTTGACATGGCATTGGGCACAATAGTAAGATTAACTTTGAGGTAAGTACATAAAATGTTTATATAATTGAGAAGGGTATGTTAGGATGGTTTGGGCATGTAGAAAGGATGGATGAAAGGAGATTGACGAAACAGTTGTATAAGGAGAGTGTGAATGGTACATTTGGAAGGGGAAGACCTCGGCGTACGTACCTCGATCAAATTGAGGACGTTTTAGAGAAAGGCCAGGGGCATTACCACGAAGTCTTCCGGAATGATTCCGTAACGATTCCATTATAGAAACGTCACTACTTCCATACAATTTGCATAGGTCATGGTACGAAATAACAATGTACTTAATACTAATTCGTTAATGTATTATGAATTCGTGGTAAGGCCACAGGTCCAGAGTACCCTGAACCGACGCGCATGTATGAAGAATGTAATGAGAGTGAATGAAGCAAAAGAGGTATGTCAGGATCGTAGCAAGTGGAGATCCGTGGTCTCTGCCTACCCCGTCGGGAAACATGCGTGATTTTTTGTATGTAAAATGTATAAATAACTCACAACGTTGGTTCTCTTGTTAGTGCCACGACCGTACCCGTTCCAATGGTTGCCAGCGATGCCAATTAGATCGTCCACCTGGAACAAACGACCAATCGTTTGTCACTAATTGCACTTCGAACTGTAAGTTACAATATACATGTCTCTTTCATTTATTTTCAGAGTAAAAGAGAAAGCAGATTGACAATTAGTTTTACGAGCTGAAAATTAGTAATATTCGTTTCTTTCACCA
The DNA here is from genome assembly GCA_963675405.1 of Cosmorhoe ocellata. Classification (NCBI taxonomy): domain Eukaryota; kingdom Metazoa; phylum Arthropoda; class Insecta; order Lepidoptera; family Geometridae; genus Cosmorhoe; species Cosmorhoe ocellata. Next base: position 8,804,086 of record OY776258.1, on the reverse strand, counting down.
TTAGTGTAATCTGTGCGCGGAATGCTGAGGCGCAACTTAATCCTTTCACCACACTGGTTCGAAAAATGAATATAATAGAATATCACTTTATTGTACACCAAAAAAAGAAATACAAATAAATTTAAAAAAAAGCGTGGGATGATTTTCATTTCGATAATATCTTAAAGAGCACCCCACGCTTTTTTTTAAATTTATTTTCTATTTTTTAGTTCGGTTTCTATAAAAAGCGTGTTTTTTAGTTTTTTTAAACTATTATTTATTTTCTATTTTTTAGTATTTTTTTATTAAAATAGTGTATTGTCATCGGTCCTCGATAAATCTACAAAGTTTGAACGAAATCTGGCCGTTTAAAGTGGGTCAAAATCGCGCCCAAAGATGTCGGTTACAAACAAACATACAAACATACAAACATACAGGTGAAGCTAATATAAAGCGTGTAAAAAAGAAACAAACTTAAAATTAATGTAACAATGGGCGACCTTATCGCTAAAAGCGATCTCTTCCAGGTAACGTTTGGATGGATAGGAAAAAACAATAGTTGTAGAGGACTTGTAAAATGATAAGAAAAATTAAAAAAAAAATAGTGCGTAGAGTCCCTCCTCGCGGAAGAAGTGAAACTTATCGTTGCTAACGCTCGCGCTGGCCTATAACCGGTATACTACGCGTTCGAGTGCCACGCATTCACAGCGTTAAACGCTTAACGCAACCTTGTTGGAAGTCGCATTAGAAGTTTAACCTCAATTTTTTTTTTTCGATAATCAAAAAGTACGGTAGTATTCAGGTTAACAGGTTGCAAGCCCATCGCCGCTTATAAGAATAATAACATTGACGCATACCTTTGATTTTTAAGCTCTAGGGTATGACAGTTTCCTCACGATGTTTTTTTTTCGACGTTTCAGAGCACTGCACGTTGCACGTTAATACTTCGAATAGAAAACTCATTGAAAAGAACAGAACAGAATTGAACACACGACCGTGATCGTGAGGATGTTAGCACAACACCATCAGTAGGTCTACCATGAGTTGTCACATTTAGATTGGCTGACGTTACTAAGTAGTAATAGTACGTTACTATGACATCTGTCAAAATTGTTACGCATGGTACCAAATTCTAAGCAAATTAATGAGCGCAAACTACAGTCGCTGTAGTACGCTGTGACGTAGTATAGTTAGCTACGTGAGGTTTTAGTACCCAACTATCCGCTAGAGGCGCTGTACAAGATTTCATACATTTTTTTAACTACAGTCGCTAGCGAGTGTAAATTGTGAAAACTCATGGTAGACCCTCAGTGCTCTACGATATCTATATTCAGTTTGAAAAAACACATCATATCACTCATAATCATCATCATTAGCCTATAAAAGTCCACTGCTGGACATAGGCCTCCCTAATAAGCGCCATTGCGCCCTGTCCAAGGCCGTCTTAAACTATGCTGGGGCCCTTGGGCACACAAGAATTTAGGGCCCTTTTGTAAAGAAAAGATAGCGAATTATAGTAACATTTTCTATTATGATCTTCTATTTAATATGGGTAATCAAATAAACAATATAATAATCTCAATAATGATATTTTGACTGTGGCGCTGTTAGTAACTGTGCTCAACAAAAATGTTTTGAGAATAAATATGAGACAAATTTTCGGTCCTTCGGGGCCCCCTGAGGATGGGGGCCCTGGGCACGGGCCCCGTGTGCCCTTAAGGTACAGATACACATGCTACAAAGTAGCGCACTACTAAGCATGCTTGAAAGCATGCTAATATTGAGGATGCTATCGTAATGTTTACATATGCTACGTATTATTGGCATGCTAGTTTTGAGTATACTGTTGTATTAGCATGCTCGAAGCAAACATACTTTTGATACTTACATACTTTTAACGCAGCCCCCACTACCCCGCTCCTCAGGTAGTCTGCTAGTAAATCAACTGTTGGTCGATTTACTAGCAAACTACGAGCTAGCATGCTATTTTCAAGCAAGGCCGAATACACACGTGCTACTTGATAGCATTTGCTTAAAAATAGCATGCTTTCGTGCTACTTACAAGCATGTGTATCAGTAGCTTTATGGTAAAGACGGTATTGGCCTGTCCTTACTCGACACATGACTCACATCAAAGGCAATATCGTTATTGGTGCCTGCATTGGGCATCACGGCCACTCTGTTGTGCGGGTTCTGCCCCCCGTAGTAGTACACGTCGTCCAGGGAGAAGAAGCTGTTGGACGCATCCACACGGTTCGTCTGCATCAACTCGTACGCCACTCTCCCGACCTGGAATTTATCGAATAGAATTTCATTCAACACACGGACATAAGTACAGGAAAATTAAAAAATAAAATATGTAGAAAATTAATAAATAAACACAAAAGAGTACACAGTACTAAATAAACGAGATATACATGTCCGAACAAGACTACCCCAGCTGAATGTTAACTCCAGACATGGTATGGACATTACAGTCATTGAAAATTATGATACATGGATATGTGGTGACAAACATTCACACATACATTGCCCTCCTAAAGACTCTTCTTTTTTATACCAATATTTTTTTTAATAGCGTTACAGTTCGATCACGTTTTCGTAGAATGTAACATAATTTATGTAAGTAAAGTGTGTAAAACTGTTTGTGCTCCGAATACAACAAAATAAATAAATAAAATATATTTTCTTAGCTACTTATGAGAGATAGCTAAGAAAAGGTATTATCTTAACTACATCTTCTTATCAAAAATATATCTTATTATAACGCATAATTATTATCTGTTTGGTTATTTTGAGTTTAATAAACTGAATTTGAATTTGAATCTTTTTTCGTAGCTGGTTATGAGAAATAGTTACAATGGTGGAACAATGGACTTTTAATGGTAAAAGCCTGTCCAGATAGAGCGTCCCACGCGCGTAAGCACTCGCGCGTAGGCACTCGCGCGTTCTCAGGCACACACTACATAAAACTACCGACTACCTAGGTAGGTACATAAATAATTTTCTGTCCCTGAGTCCCTCCCAAACACAACGCACGTGAAACGCGGCATCTGGACGCAATGTAAATTGCTACGCGCGAGCGCTTACGCGCGTGAAACGCTCCATCTGGAGAGGCACTAAGCTGTACAGTTGGCCCAACGAGTCGAGGCATTCGTGAACTTAGCCGCAAGAGCTGCGCAATATCGTTTTTCGGTAGACATGCGCCTACTCGCACCTGTGGCTAACTTCACGAATGCCAGATACGTTGGATGAACTGTACCTGGCTGCTCATGGTGCAGACGATGAAGTCGCAGCGGGACAGCAGCTCGAGGTCCACCAGCAGGCCGGTGAGCGAGTGCGGCGAGTAGCGGCGGTGCGTGGCCGCCGTCTTCGCGATCGACGGGTCACCCACGAACGTATACCCGGGGTAACTCTTACGGGCGTCTTCCAATATCTGCAACATTATAACAATGGAATTTACTACAAGACAGTATTGCCAGATACACTGTAATTACAGCAGATCTACTGTATTTTCACACGATCCACTGTACACAGTAAAAAATTACAGTGTATGGGAACACTGTAATTTTTCAACGGGCAAAAATCAATTCACTGTATTTTTTTTACTTTTATTGTAATTTTGAAGCAAACATTGTAATTTTGAGCACTTTTGAGCACCAAACACTGTATTATAATTTGTGTCATCTGGCAACACAAAACCAAAAAAAACTTGAGAGGTGTCAAGGGACACTCGGATGGAACGAAGTTCCTTTCGATTAATTTGTGAGAGAGAGAGACAGACAGAGACACGCGCACGCCGCACGGCTTACAACTATAGCAAAAAGTGTCGTTACAACTTTTGGTCTTAATTTTTTCCGTCTAGCCCTCTTTCGCAACGTGTGATAAGGAACTTCGTTCCAAAAAATAGATATCTCCTCAGATCTCTGTTTACTTAGATCTTTTTGAGGATATCTAAAGAGGGTGGGTAGTCAGAGGCACGTCCAAACATGGCACATGCCCACTTTTTGCACAGTGGTTAGTATTCGATATATACAAAAAAGTGCTAGAGCCCAGAGAGTTTCATAACAGTTTTTCTCGGACTGGGGATAGATAAAATTGGCACTTAGTTGTAAGACGATTCAAAATTATCTGTGTGATTTTATTGAATATATATTTGCAATTTAAACTTCATATTTAAAAAAAAACAAGCCAAATCAGTCTAACTCTGGGCGTATTTCCCAAATTTCCACAGCCCACTTTTCTAAATTTTCTTCTCCTAAAAACGTTATTGGGATTATTACGCCGAATAGACCTACGTTTGCGACAGTCAACATGATTGCAAAATCAAAGTCTTGACTTACACTAGCGTCATCCGTAGCCAGGTAGACTCTCCTGACGTCAACTGGCTGTGTCAGCTCCAACTGGTCGTAGTAATCCTTCACGTGGTTCATGTATTCGTAGATGTGGTGGAACTGCGCCTCAGTACCCACTTTGTCAGTCCGCCGAATGTGGATGCTATAGAGACAGGACAGAAACTTGAATTAGGATTAGCAGCTTGAGGGAATTAAAATTCAAGTTCGTGTCGGCAATATACTATGTTATGGATAGCGTATATATCTTATACTTTTAAACGAGCAATTCTTGTATATATGTATATATACAAGGAGTAACATAATATCCCTATAATGCCGGAACGGGAGTATTCTATACGTCACTGCGAACAACGTTTGTTCAACGACTTTTCAAGTTTCAAAGGTTTTCATTCATGAAATGACTCTTAAACTTTGCTCCAATATGTACCTTGACACCACATGAGGCAACCCTATTAACAGCTGTTTTTTGACCTTTAGGTGTGAACTCTAGATGAAATAGGTAACAGAACGGACACCAATTAATGATGTGCCTACCTAGCCTACTTACTTAATAACGAGGTAGCTTAATAAGTAACTTCTGTTTTTTTTGAAGGCCTTGTTGGTAGGTACCTTGGTATTTATTGATAATTAAAATGTAAGGTCACATCACGACTAAAATCCCTATGCACGGTAAAGATCCTTTCAGATCTCTTTGTTAACTACCTACCTAGTAGGAGATAGGTACCTACTCAATTGTGTACCTACCTACTTGGGCCATAAAGGTATCTTGAGTAGATACCAAGAAGTGTGAGAGGATGTCTACCGTGCCTGAGGATAAAGCCGTGACCATATTTCACTTTCATTTTTCCAACGATGTACCTATTATTGATGATCGGAGCATTTTTCAATCCAATTTTGTACCTACCTACTTGGGCACTAAAGTTAAAAGGTTGTGACTTTTCTGTCTTACTAATCTTCATTCTTATGTGAACAGCCTATTTCTATTGGTTGCTATCTCAAGCTATGTTTTTGCATCTCTGTCTCACTTTGTCTGCTGTCATGTCAGTTGTCAGTCTGTTAACGGCTTTCTGTTTGAAATTTTTTTAAAGTTTTATGTTTCTTTGGTCTTTTATGCGTGGTTTTATGCTGTGAGAAAGTTAAAAATAGTTATAATGTGCCTTTCAACAAAAAAAGGCACCGACTCCACGTTGTAGAACATGTACAATTTGTCGAAAAAGATATGGTCAAATAAATGACAAAAAAAGGAAATTTATGATGAAATTCCCTCTAGATGAAGAAAAGTAAGTACAAATTGAGTATCATACTGAAGAATTTTGTATCTTTGTACTGTCTGCAGACAGTACAAAGATACTATGCCGAGTATCTATTATATACTCGGCAGGAAAAATACTTTCGTGTTTACAAACAGTAGTGATGTAGCACAAGTATCTTCATTACTTATCGATAAACTTTATTACATATTATTAACATTATTAGAAGTTTTGGGCTATACATAAGTACATGGCTTTTGTTAGTGATATTTTCAATGGTGTGTTTAATTTTAGATGTAGACAATGGGCGCAGATTATCGGAATTGAAGACTTGGCCTATATTCCTATTGAAAAACTTCATGAAATGAAATACGTTTGTGGAGATCATTTTCATTTGTATGCTATGATGCCTGGTTCATCACCGTACTGGTCGCGAAGGAAGAGGAGTAGAATCATCTAGCTATAAGACGAGTCAGTGTGATCCTTGTAATCTTACTGAAAAAATCTGTTTGACTTTGACCGAGCGAGGCGAGTCGAGCTATCACACGGCACAATAGCTGTCTACTGACACATCAGCTGCTCGTACTTTGTATAATATCCTTAAGTTTAAGTTGTACCTAAATGTAAATTAACGTTGAATAAATTTGATTTTTAAATCCATAATTATTCATTTTATTTGTAACGGTAATTATTTTTGTTAATTTTGTAGCTGGAATCCACGATGCATTTCATAATAATTTATCGATATCGATATAATCAGGAATAACCTGAGAACATCCCTATGTTCTTATCGTTACGTTGGTATAACGTATGCTGACTAACACTGTTGACGTTTTTATTTTTAAATTAGTAATAGGTGGTATGTTATATGAAGTTTATTAAAAAGTCTCTATGTCCCATCTCATAGACGTAGTGATTATATTCTCTTTGGCAATAGGTACTTTTGGTTGAATGAAATGTCATTTTTAATCAGTCGCAATAGCATTCGTTCCTTGCAACAACTGCAACAAGCAATCTCTCGGTTCGCGAAACTTTATTAGCGTACGATACGATGTAGGTTTGGCGAGTGGATCGGTCGTGCTGGTACAGTAGCATGGCCTCCACGCTCCCCTGATCTGACGCCCCTTGATTTTTTTTTTGTGGGGCTACCTCAATTCTATCGTCTATCGCGTCGAAAGCCCATCAGTAGATGCCCTCAGAGTGAAAATAATTTCAGCGTGTGCGGACATAAGACGTAACGCCTGAAAAGCTTCGGAACGCAACAAAAACGGTGACTCGCAGAGCAAACATTTGCATCTTTCATGAAGGAGGGCACATTGAGCCTTTCCTGTGAAATGTGTTGTGTTGTGTGTGTCAACAGTGATAAAAACGTGTCAAAATTCAGTGATAGATAAGTACCTACCCCATTAGTAGCTTACTAATAAAAAGATATAAAAAGATATCGTGATTTTAATCTTTGACCTTAATTTCTTCGTAGAATTATGTAAGTAAGATCCGTAAAAAATTGCAAATTCTTTTGAAAACTTTCGTGATAACACCTAGATAGGTACTTAAACATTCCGCGCTGTAGTTACTATTATCTCATCTGGAGCATGGCACACGCGTTCAATTGTCTACGTGTGTGTGTGTGTGGGTCCGACGCGATAGGAGGGTGCGCGTGTGTTTGTTACCTACGCAAATAGTTAACAAACACATAGGGTTGTCACAAATTTATCATAAAATAATTTATTTTAAATTGTATTGGAATTTCAAATATGATGTATTGAACCTTTGCACACGTCAATGTATTCTAGTGCTCGGTCTGAATACACCCCTTTTGTTCTTATTTATAGGGGTATTACGTTACACGCTGTATATATATTCTGAATCTCGGAAACGGCTCCAACGATTTTCATGAATTTTAGTATGCAGAGGGTTTCGGCGGCGATAAATCGATCTAGCTAGGTTTCATTTTTAGAAAACGTCGTTTATCAATAAAAACAACCGAGCAAAGCTCGGTCACCCAGGTACTTTTAGTTTAAAGGCTACATCAGAAGCACTGGCAATGTGAATCATTTTAAAATTAGCCTAAAACCGCTCATTGACCTTAATTTTTCGCGGGCTCTTTCGTTGCAATATACTATGATAAGGATAGCGAATATTTAAGTTTAAATGCTAAACCAGAATCACTAACAATGTGAATCATTTTAAAATTAGCCTAAAACCGCTCATTTGATTTAATTGCTGTGCAGTAAACGTTTTAATAGCGGTAAACTATAAAGTTAATTGCACAGTAACACTTTTTATCGTACCTCATACATTTTTTTAACTACAGTCGCTAGCGAGTGTAGATTGTGAAAACTTATGGTAGACCCTCTGAACGTTTCATCATTGTTCTCACTATTCGTCATTGTTCACAAAAAAACAATTTTGGTTATTTCGTAAAATATAATAAACTAGCTGTTGCCCGCGACTTCGTTCACGTGAATCAGTTTTGTATGGGAATATCAAGGGAAAATGATTTTTCTTTTATTCTATTTTTTCGTCAAATTTCCAATGTTTTAATAGTTATTCTGCTATTCGGGGCAGAGACAAATACAACAAATCAAAAACCATTAAAATCGGTCGAGCCCTTCTAGAGTTATAAGTGTTCGAACAACTTTGACCGACTTTGTTTTATATATTATAATTATATATTATAATAAATGTATGTATTTACAAAAAAAAACAACAAAGTACTTACCTATATAAATAATCTATCAACCATCTGGTTCCCATACTACAAGCGTTGCTGAGTTTGGAGCTAGATGGCGTTGTGTGAAATTTCCACCAATATTTATTATTTATTTAGGGTACGTTTTACCCTTTGGGAACGAGACCCTAAAAACTATAGCACTATAATAAGATGATATACGATAGGTGATTACTTACCCAACTATAGGAGATTTGAAGTCCAATTTGGCTATAGTGTCGTTGATAGCTTTCTGTGTGTTGGCTCGCGGCTTCAATATGAATTTGACCATCTGCGCGATCCACCACGAAGCGGGGTCTCCGTTGAAGCGAGCTATTCTGCACGGAACAATCACTATTACACACCATGCAAACACAGATATTAGAGCACTGATGTGTAGTGGTAGCACCCCTGCCTCACGATCCGAAGGTCGTGGCTCAAGCCTGGGGCCTCACCATGAATTCATAATACATTACCGAGTTAGTATTACATTGTCATTTCGTACCATGATTTATGCAAATTGTATGGAAGTAGTGACGTTTCTATAATGGAATCGTTACGGAATCGTTCTGGAAGACTTCGTGGTAAGGCCCCAGGTCGTGCACCAATGAGTTTATCTATTTAAAAAATGTCAGTGCTGTTAAACGGTGAAGGAAAATATCGTGAGGAAACTGGCATACCCTAGAAATAAAACTTCGAACTTTCGGCGACGGGCTAGCAACCTGTCACAATATAAAATAAACTACTGTGCCAAATATCATGTTCTTTAGATATCCTCAAAAATCTAAGTAACTAGAGATCTGAAGAGATCTACCGAGCTTGGGGATTACAGTCGTGACCATGTTTGTATTGATTTTTTTTTTTGCAAACACAAAATATTGGTACAGCACATGTTACCTTTTTAAACTGCATTATAGACAAGAGTGCTGTACTGAAAATTGTGTTTAACTGTTTGACAACAAAGTTTAAATTCACTTATACAAATGTTCTTTGACAGAGCAGTTAGTTATCAAATGGTTATCAAACTAATACCTACTGAGCAAGCAATAACAGGGGCCTCACCAAGAAATCATAATACATTACCGAATTAATATTACATGGTTATTTCGTACCATGACCTATGCAAATAGTATTGTAGAAGTGTTACTTCAAGCTTCAAATGTGACGTTTCTAAAACGGAATCGTTCTGGAAAACTTTGTGGTAAGGCCCCAGATCTTAAGGTGGTGAACCTTTTCATTCCGCGACTGTACAGAAAAAATAAGGATAATGTATGAAAATAGCTTACCTGTGGGCTAAGTCTTTTGGAACAGCTAACGGTAGAAATTTGGGCTTCAGTGATACAGGATCCATTGAGTCTATGTACTGTATGGCGACCACTTTTGCGTCATACGATACTACAAAAGAAAGTTACAAATTCAATTTACTAAAAACAACAGTTGAGGCCCAAATGAAAATCACTGCCTAATCTATACTAATATTATAAAGCTGAAGAGTTTGTTTGGTTGAACGCGCTAATCTCAGTAACCAATGGTTCGAATTGAAATATTATAGTTGTGTTGTAAATTCCATTTATCGAGTAAGACTAAAGGGTATATAACATCACGCTACGACCGATAGGAGCGGAGAATCTATTAAAAATGTTGCAAAAACGGGAAAAAACTTAGTTAAAACGCGCAGACAAAGATGAGCGGGAGTCACAGCTAATTGTTTATACAATAGTGTCTATTTTTACTGAATTGAAAAGGGCTGTGTGTCGAGTTCTTTTCACTGTAGCCCTAACGGCTGGAAGTATTTTGACAAATGAGGTGTCTTCGAACTTTTCTGGATCAAAAGAATGACTTTATGCTATATACTATTTAAAAAAAAAATATGCTCTTTAAATGAGTACTTTATAAGTTTGAGCGGTTGTTATCTATTACTAGCTGGTGCCCGCAGCTTCGCCCGCGTGAATGTCGATTATCGCGACTTTTCATACAAACTTTCATCCCTTATTTTATCCCCTTGGGGTTAGAATTAATCAAAATCCTTTCTTAGCGGATGCCTACGTCATAACATCTACCTGCGTGCCAAATTTCAGCCCGATCCGTCCAGTGGTTTGGGCTGTGCGTTGATAGATCACTATGTCAGTCAGTCAGTCAGTCAGTCAGTCACCTTTGAATTATATATACTTATATTTGTATCGTTTATGCTTAATTTATATAATAGAAGGTATTTTATTGTAGTAAGGATAACAAATAAGGAAACTAGTGGTATTTTAGCTTAATCACCGATAACATGGCAACATAACATCAAAAACAACTGACCACATCATAAGTTTCTCCCTAGTGATAAAATAATTACCTGGCTACATCATAGGTTTCTCCCTAGTGATAAAATAATTACCTGGCCACATCATAGGTTTCTCCCTAGTGATAAAATAATTACCTGGCCACATCATAGGTTTCTCCCTAGTGATAAAATAATTACCTGGCCACATCATAGGTTTCTCCCTAGTGATAAAATAATAACCTGGCCACATCATAGGTTTCTCCCTAGTGATAAAATAATTACCTGGCCACATCATAGGTTTCTCCCTAGTGATAAAATAATTACCTGGCCACATCATAAGTTTCTCCCTAGTGATAAAATAATTACCTGGCCACATCATAGGTTTCTCCCTAGTGATAAAATAATTACCTGGCCACATCATAGGTTTCTCCCTAGTGATAAAATAATTACCTGGCCACATCATAAGTTTCTCCCTAGTGATAAAATAATTACCTGGCCACATCATAAGTTTCTCCCTAGTGATAAAATAATTACCTGGCCACATCATAAGCTTCTCCCTAGTGATATAATAATTACCTGGCCACATCATAAGTTTCTCCCTAGTGATAAAATAATTACCTGGCCACATCATAAGTTTCTCCCTAGTGATAAAATAATTACCTGGCCACATCATAAGTTTCTCCCTAGTGATAAAATAATTACCTGGCCACATCATAAGTTTCTCCCTAGTGATAAAATAATTACCTGGCCACATCATAAGTTTCTCCCTAGTGATAAAATAATTACCTGGCCACATCATAGGTTTCTCGTTATAGGTACTAGTGCAAGTGTCCGAGACCGGGTGGAACACGTGCTCCCAACCCTTGCTGTTGTACCTCCACCCCCTGGAGTTGAGGATAAGGGTGCGTTCAGTCGCGTACGCGAATATAAAGCAGTACACTAAATGGTGTAGTTGGCAGCCGAAACCGCAGCCCTGGAAGAGAAGCGAAAGTGTTTAAAAACTACGAATTTCTCTATCAACAGACAAAACAGTACGTCTACCATGAGTTGTCACATTTAGATCGGCTGACGTGACGTTACTATAGTAGTAATAGTATAGTTCGCTCAACGAATCTAGGCATTCGTGAAGTTAGCCACAGGTGCGAGTTTGCGCATGTACAGTTCCTTCCCTGAGGAGGGGCCTCATACCTACAATTGCTCCCGAAAAACGATACTGCGCAGCTCTTGCGGCTAACAACACGAATGCCTAGATTCGTTGAGCCAACTATACGTTACTTTGACATCTGTCAAAATTGTTACTCATGGTACCAAATTCTAAGCAAATGAATGAAGCGCAAACTACAGTCGCTGTAGTACGCTGTGACGTTTTAACTACAGTCGCTAGCGAGTGTAGATTGTGAAAACTCATTGTAGACCTACAGTAGGAAATCAATAAGGTATTAAGGCTTAAGTAGACCTATCATTATTAGCCCATTATTTTTCAATTTGTGAACAGAATAAGCTATAGCGTTTAATAGATATATTTTTAATATATAATTAATATTATATTTGGGGTTGCGAGCGCTGGTGGTGTGGTGGTAGCACCCCTGTCTCACGATCCGCAGATCGTGGGTTCAAACGTGGATCGTGGTCGTGCACCAATGAGTTTTTCTATTCGATAAAATTATGTGCGCAATGGTAAAGAAAAACCCTATGTATGTGTATTATTAATAATAAAAAGTCTATGTGCTATACCAGACTATAATCTACATTATATCTGTGCCAAATTTCATTCAGTTCCGTTCAATCGTTTCAGCGTAAAAGAGTAACAAACATACACCCATTCTTACAAACTTTCGCGTTTATAATATAAGTAGGATATAATAGATGGAGTTATATTTAGATTCTTATTTACTTTTTATAGCCTAATCTGAATAACTTGACCTTTCACATAGAATATCTCAAACAACCACAAACTCGATATCAGTTTATTCATTTGTAAGTTATTATCGTTTGGGGAGACCTTTGTCCAGCTGTGGGACGTAAGTTAACATAAAAAAACACGTATGAATCAGTGGTCATCATAAATTGCGCAATTACCTGTCGTATTATAGGATTTAACATATAATATTGTATCAGACTTTGTATATAATATTTAAAACGGATGCCAAATATTAATAAATATACAATACAAGCTTCGCGGATTTGCCCGCGAGGTACCTAAATAAAAAAGCCTATGTTCATCCTGAAAGTTCATTCCGCACATTGGCGAAAGAATTTTTGAAATCGGATAGTGTCAGTGATTATGTAGAAACAAACAAACTTTACTTCTTTATTATATTAGTTGTGGTTAAAGAACTTTATTCTCCAAAGAAATTAACATTTCACTTAATGAGAATCACTATTCAAGAGCCGCCATTTTGTAGTTAAGACTACAAGTCAAATTAAATATTACAATGTAACAAATGATTTTGAAAGAGCTAATTAAGAAACTAAGTCATTCGATCAGCAGACCGTGTCGATGAGCTATCATCATTATATTCACGGTCAAAACATAGATCTGCCAGGCTGACATGGCAGTTGCTACAAAATTTTGTCGATGCTTTTGTCTCATATTTGCACGAGAAAGAGCGAGACAAAACAATCGACAAAATTTTGTCACTTTTCTTTTATCCCGGAAAAATGTACGGTTCTCGTGGGATAGATTTCTTTCTGTTTTTCAAGGCACCACGCGGGCGAGCCGTGGGCGGAAGCTAGTATTAATTATTATTACAATAACCTTGAAAATTACTCAATCGAGTAAGTAGGTATATCACTACTCATTATTCTAAATTTTGTAAATCTCTTACGTGGTTGACTGACTGACCGTGTTAGCCTTAACTATAAGTCTTAGCGACCTGAAATTTGAAGGGTAGTTTCTTTCGGGGTCTACAGGTGCACTCAGAAAAGAAATCCTAAAATTCAGCCTTTAAATAATGCAGCGGAAGGTTGAAGTTTGTATGACAAAAATACTGCGCGAAGTCGAATTCAACTAGTTTAATAATATCGATAACAATAACTCACTCGTAACGTAATAATGTACACCGATAACGTAAGCGTTTGATATACGCATACTTAATCTTACCGTGACCGGCTGAATGAAAACAACCTCAACAACCCCCGTTTATTTAAGAAAAAAATTCAATTAATAAGTAAACAAATATGTCGGTTTAAAGAAATTTATTCTCAAAAAGACAATATTTCACTTACATGAGAAAAAATTATCTGTTAGTATAATGGTATAAAGATTCGGTAAGTATGTCGTTTTCGTATATCTACGTAGTGTTAATTATAAACAGGTAAAGCAGGTAGGCAGGTAAACAATATGTACAAAATATAATGTAGGATATTTAGAATAGTAAGTACCTAAGTACAGATAGTTTAAGTTATTTTTTGTTAAATTTTCAGCAACCATCATTCATCATCATTGGCCAGTTTACCTCTAATAAAGATGATTGATGTGACATCAGGTTAAAGAACAATTTAAAAACAAAAAAAAACAAGAATTTCAGGTACCTAGGCCGCGCGAATTTCAGTCTAAAACTGAGCTAAATCTGTTAATTATCAAGAATAGTTTACAGAACAAATATTGGTGTTGGCACTAAATCTGTTGATTTCAATGCACCGTGGTACCTTGCTGTGGTAAATACGAAGATCAAATATATAGCTGCCGCCTAATATTTGGTTAGGTCGGTGACCCGACACGGTTTGACAGAGGGTCTACCATGAGTTTTCACAATCTACACTCGCTAGCGACTGTAGTTAAAAAAATGTATGAAAACTTGGTACAGCGCCTCTAGCGGATAGTTGGGTACTAAAACCTCACGTAGCTAACTATCCTACGTCACAGCGTACTACAGCAACTGTAGTTTGCGCTCATTAATTTGCTTAGAATTTGGTACCATGAGTAACAATTTTGACAGACGCAATAGTAACGTACTATTACTACTGTAGTAACGTCAGCCAATCTAAATGTGACAACTCATGGTAGACGTACTGATCGTGACAACGTTTGTTTGTCTATTAATAGTGATCTACTTGCTAGCTTACAAATAGATATGTTAGGACGGGTGACAAAACGGGGATATAAGCGGTAATTGATCGAGCGAGCGAAGAGAGCGAATATCTCAGTGAGAGCTAGGGAGATTTGTCGTTGTATGTTTGTTAGAATCTGCATGAAACTTTGAAGGTCTAGACTTAGATTCTGCTATGTAGATTTGCTGGGAAGCATATGAGCTTAATCGGTTAAGGGGTTGTAAAAATATTGGATTCAAAAGTATTAATAAAAAACATATATAATTTATTGAGTGTCAAATGATAGGACCTTTCTTATACATTCAGAAATGATTTTTATCTTTATTCTAGGATAGATAGTTTTTGAAATTTATCGAATAAAGTAAAATTAAGAAAACCGCTGACGTCTAGCACGGGTTTAAGTAGGATAGTTAGGACGAATACTTACGTAGGCATAGGCACTTATCTATGTACAACATTATAGTTCAGAGCGTGAATACAAATGAGGATTATAAAGATCGCACGCGAAATTTAGTTCTAGCTTGCTTAGTTTGGGGCTAGATGGCGTTGTGTCCACCAATATTCATGTTTATTTATATATAGGTACCTTATTCAAGTTGCACACGAGTTTCCTCGCCTCCTTGCAGTCGGGCGGGTTCTGCAGGTAATGCAGCCTTCTCTGCACCAGGTCGCTGACGTTGGCCGCCTCCGTCTGCCGCCAGTCTTGGTATCCGTCCAGATCTGACAGTTTATCTTGATCCGATAGGAGAGACCTACAGATATATATACATAAGTACTAGTGAAGTAGTTTACCTTCTTCTGTAATCCATAGCCTATACTTATATACTAATATTATAAAGAGGAAAGTTTTGTATTTTTGTATATTTGTTTGTAACGAATAAACTCAAAAACTACTGGTCCGATTTAAAAAATTCTTTCACCGTTAGAATGCTACATTATTCCTGAGTAACATAGGCTATATTTTATATAGGTACCTCGCGAGCAAAGCCGCGAGAGGAAGCTAGTACTTAATAATATAAATGCTACAGTAACTAAAGTTGTTTGTTACGTTTTCACAACTAAACGTCTGAATTTGGCATGGAGATAGATTGTATTCTAGGGAAGGACATAAGCTTTTTGTCTCAAAGACAAAGCGGGCTAAGTCACGGGCAACAGATAGTTTACCATACTTTTTTTTTCCTATTATTTAATTTTTGCTGTGATAGAAGGAAATGGAAGAAGATCACATGTTGTGCCGACCCCACATAGCGTGGGAAAAGGGCAGGAAGATGATGATGATTTAATTTTTTCTGTCTCATGGACAGACTCGCTGGAAAAAGATCACTCCTTCCTTCCACCTCTCTTGGTCCTGTACCGATTCCAGCCAGTCTTTGTGGAAACCATCTATGAAGATCATCACGCTAGTACTTTTTCGGTCTGCCTCGGCGTCGATTTCAACCATATTAGTATATTTTCACGATATATTAGTAGATATAAAATAGAATCATCAGTAAGTACTTATGATTTTGTTGCATAAAAAATTTACGCAACCACGTTAAGTGCACATATCACCACTAACTGAACAGCAAATCGATTAACTTATCAGTTTCTATACGACTTTATTTTGAGAAAGTTATATTAACCAAAAAGGAACTCTTTTTTAACAGTATTTTGGTTTAAAATGAGTTGAAGTTTGCACCTTGATCAACTGGTCACGACAAAACTTACATGGTTTACATAGTACAACTATCTATACCTATATAAGAGCTTAACCTGACTGACTGACTGACTGACTGACTGACTGACTGATTTATCATCGCCCAGCCGAAACCGCTGAAGCTAGAAAGCTGAAATTTGATAGGTGGTTTCCTTTTATAACAAAACTACCTACTAAGGCGGGATTTTTGGAAATTCCACCTCTAAGAGGGTGAAAAAGGGTGAAAACGTTAGTATGAAACTTTTTAACGCGTGGAGTGATTTTCATGAAACTTTGTTTGTGCACTGTAAATGCAAAATGAATGGACACGTGTTTCAGGATTTTCAATATAACCATCAAAAAGGGGTCAAATGTGGGGTCAATTTTTGTATGGGAACTTTTTAACGGGAGGTGCGATTGGCCTGAAACTTTGTTTGTGTACTGTAAATGCAAAATAAATGAACATGTGTTTCAGGATTTTTCAATATAACCTTCAAAAAGGGGTCAAATGTGGGGTCAATGTTTGTATGGGATCTTTTTAACCTGGTGCGATTGGTCTGAAACTTTGTTTCGTGTTTCAGGATTTTTCAATAAAACCTTTAAAAAAAAGGGGTCAAATGGGGGATCAATGTTTGTATGGGAACTTTTCAACGGGTGGTGCGATTGGTCTGAAACTTAATTTCGTGTTTTAGGACTTTTCAATATAACTTTTAAAAAGGGGGTCAAATGGGGGGTCAATGTTTATATGATTTTTTTTTAACAGGTGGTTCGATTGGCCTTAAACTTTGTTTCCTGTTTCAAAATGTTTCAATATAACTCTAAAAAAGGGGTCAATGTTTGTATGGGATTTTTTTAACGGGTGGTGCAATTAGTCTGAAACTTTGTGTACTTACTGTAAATACAAAATTAATGGACACGTGTTTCAGGATTTTTCAATATAACCTTCAAAAAGGGGTCAATTGTGGAGTAAATGTTTTTATGAGTACTTTTTAAAGGGTGGTGCGTTTGGTCTAAATTTTGGTTTGGATACTTTAAATGCAAAATAAATGGAAACGTATTCCTGGATATTTCAAAATAGCCCTCTAAAGAGGGTAAAATTGGGTGTCAAAGTTATTATGGGATTTTTTTATTAGTGTGATTTGTTTGAAACTCAGTTTAGTTAGATACCTACTTTAAGTGAACGAAGTCGCGGGCGGGACAGCTAGTTTGTTATAAAATAAATAAATAACAATCTAAAACCAACCTTTTCCTATCAGCCACTTGGTCCAGAACAGCTTGTATCTTATCCGGTTTGTGTTCACCGGTCATGACCCTGGTCAGTTCGTGGTTCACGTAGTACCACAGCTCTTTGGTGTTGGAGTATATTCGCCTCCTGAGATTCTCGTACTCCTCCATAGGTCCTTGACCTGAGTCTAATATGAGAGACCCATCTATGTCTTTCAGGTTATTGAACCTATAGAGAAAAAAGAGATAGGTAATATATATTAAGTAGAGCTGTCACACGCGACTTCGTACGCGTTACGTAAAATTATCATAATATATTTTTTATTTGTCAACCGATCTCAATGAAACAAAGCCTAAGTTTTAATCCAAGCTTATCTTATACCTTTAAACGAGCAATTCTTGTATTTATATGTATGTATATATATTTATATATAATCTGAATCGGGGACGATAAATCGATCTAGCTAGGTTTCATTTTCCAAAAATCAAAAATTACCAATAAAAAACCGGGTCAACCAGGTACTCTTAATATAATTAGAGAAAACTGCGTTCGATTTGGTTCAGCCGTTGCGGAGATTAGAGTGCACAAACGCACAGATAAACAGACAAACACACATTTTTTTTTAAAACGGTTGTTTTGGGCTCAGTAGCATGTCTTCTTTAGGTACACGGCTTCAAAAGAGTGATAGGTATTGTGGATTTAAAAAAATAATGATTGGGGAAAATAAAGAGGATGAATGAAAGATTGACGAAAAAAGTGCTTAAGACGTCTGTGGGGCAGTTGGAAGAGAACGACCTCGGCGTACCTGACCAAATTAGAGAAATTTTAGATGAAGACCAGCTCAAGAGTAGCCTTAAAACGCGCATTTAAAAAAATAATGAGTGAATAAAGCAAAAGAATGTCAAGATCGCAGCAAGTGGAAATCCTCTGCCTACCCTGGGAAACGGGATCGATTTAATTTTTTAACTCTCACAGTGACTTTGTTATTATCTGTAGTACTTTTTGTTTCTTTTTAAAATGTGTCATTCATTTGATTCGTTCACCTTGACATGACTGTTTAAGTAACTAACGATATAAATTTATTTTGATTTTATTTATTTGTTTACCAGTAATTATATCCGTGTTCTTTTGTGGCTTATATGATGACCTTTTTGGGCAAGGACACTGATTTCGTATACCTTAAAGGTTCATGTGAAAGTACCATTTGAAAGCAGACAAAGGGGTGATTTGATTAGCCGTAACTCTATCAGCAATAGTACGTATCGATCCGTATCAGTCTGGGAGCACTCGAATCAATACTAATATTATAAATGCAATAGTATAGTAACTCTATGTGTTATGCAATCACGCCTAAACTACTGAACCGATTTTGATGAAATATGGTATAAAGAATTGAGCTTGAGAAAGGACATACCTTTTACAAGGCTACCTTTTATTCCGAAAAATGTACGATTCTCGTGGGATAGATATTTTTTTTGTTTTTCAAGGTGCGGGCGAAGCCGCTGACGGAAGCTAATGATGAATAAATGTATTGTTGTAATAAAACGGAACGTAGATAAGGTTTTATTCAATTAGGGGGATCTTATCACAGGATAAGGCCATTTAGGGTGGATTTGACGAACTTCTGGTTTAGTGCTTTTATGTCAAGTGCAAGTAGGTAAAATGCCAGTTTACTCATAGATTTAGATACTGCATAATATATTTGTTTGGTCAAATCCGGCCTTTAGTAGGAAATCACTGTATATGACAAAACAAAGCCGCGTCTGTCTGTCTGTCTGTTCGCGATAAAACTCAAAAAGTACTGCACCGATTTTCATGCGGTTTTCACGAATGTATAGAGTGGTTCGAGAGGAAGGTTTTAGTATATAATTTGTCTAGTTTTTAAGTCGCGATAACGAATACTAGCTATATGGTGTAATCACTCTAATTTGAACAATTTAGAATTCTTTGTAATGAATCACTTAAATCAGTATGAAAGTGTATGAACAGTGTATGAAAGGATTACAGGGCGCATCAGTCTCATTTCGTGAACTAGACAATGTCCTCGAATATTTTTAAGTCATACAACACGCCCGGTTAAATCACGATGTTTTTCTTCACCGTTTGAGAGCTGCATAGAATGATTAGAACATACAAGACTTATATCCTTAAGCCACTTACCCTGCTGATCTCCGTATTCGAGATATGAGATTGCTATGCTGCTGACGAAGTGTTTCCAACTGTGATGTGACGCGTTTTAATCGCTCTTGGAACACTGCTGCATCATCTGTGTTGCCACCGCATCTGCAATTAGTACGCATGAGCCAAGGGCCAACTCTCATGACAGTTCTTACAAGTTACAACTTCTGCATTCAAGACAACCATCCTCGAATCATAGACATTTACGAAATTAAAAAAAAATTTAATATAATACATAATACATAGAATACATAATAACGGAATACGGAAAAAACATCTGCGTTCATCACACAAATGTTTATCCTGGGTAGGGATCGAATCCACAACTTGCAGCGCAGAAGGCAAAGCTACTACCAACTGAGCTATGAGGCCAATCCTTAATTGAAGACAAGGTACATGACTTGGCCAAACTTTAAAAAAATTGTCTTACGTAGAGAAAAACAATTGGAAAAGAGCTATGAGGCCAATCCTTAATTGAAGACAAGTTACATGACATGACTTATCCCAACTTTTCAAATTAGTCTCACGCTGACGGCACACGCACCGTCAGCGCTGATGGCCCGAGATATATGAACTTGTAGGAAGCGTTTTTGAATGACGCGTAGCTATCAGCGAGCACGCTTCCTAAATAGAAAAAAAATTACATAGAAAACAATTGGAAGAGGCAGATATTGTGTAGCTAACCTGAGCGGCGATATCACCAGATAGGTGACGACTATCCATACGACGAGCAGCAGCACCGCGGCGCGCTTCCACTTCGCCAGATACATCATGGTGTAGTCTCTGAACGTCACGTGTCCATTGTACAGTCTCATCTCACGCCGCATCGCTACGCATCGCCCGCCGTTGCCATCAGCATCTGCATGTTGACTACCCCTATCAAGAACAGTGCCTTGAATATATACTCAAAGATATTAAGAGACGATATTTAAAACACGCTTTTTGGCTCGTAAAGTAGCGAAAAGTCACTTTGACCCTAATGCTTCTTAGGCACAGATTTGATCTTGCCTACATACCTATCATAAATGAAAAAGATGTGGGGCCTTACCACAAGCTTTTCAGGCAAATATAATATAGCTTTGATATTTCGTACCTATAAAATTGAATTGAAGAATTTCAAGCTTGAAATTTGACGTTTCTGAAAAATTAAGGACTGTAAGAGCTTGTGGGTTCAATAACGCTGCCCTGTGCCGTTCAATAACGCTGCAATAATGGTTCAACTGAATCTAATGGACAATCCCTTTGGTTTTTAGAAAAATATCAAAGAAATAGAAAGGCCCAGAATACTCCTCACACTATTCCTTACGTAAAAGTTACAAAAAAAGTGACATAGGTCCGTATAGCAACGCGGATCTCCGCGGAATCAGACATAGCACGAAGCGAAATACCCAAATGACAAGTATGTAGAGTGCGGCATGATAATAATGGCTGCTCTGAATTACGTAACGAAAGCGACAATTTATAAAAAACATAAATATATGTTCAAGTAAATAGCTTATTTAAAAAAAAGGGCTGGGTTGATTTGTTTCAAATTAACTGATTTACATTCATGTGAAATATAAATTCAAAATACCTTACTGTTCTGGATAAATTAGGGAATTTCTGAATTTTCAGAGGTGTTTTTGACATGATTTTTAACCATGGTTTTCTAACTAATTCGTGTTTTAGCTCCGGTTGATTTATCACTTATATCCTTGAGTATCGTGTAGTTCAATTTCAATGTAATCTATTAAGCGTTAATAGAATGATTAGGGTTGCAATACTTGCAATTTTCAAAATGCTGGGCCGTAAACAAAATATTTAAAGATTTGCCTCACATGCATCAAAGTAACAAGATCAAAGTTCAAAGTTTTGATAGAAACTGATAGGTATAGCAAAATCTCAGTCTCACTAATAATTAATGTAACTTACAAGTAACCTTAAAAGTATATAGATAGAAGACTGTTTAGTCCAGCGGTCGGCAACACGCGGCCCGCGGGCCGCATGCGGCCCGCGGACGTCTTGCTGGCGGCCCGTGAATGTTTTTTATATAAGTTAAATATCAAGATAAATGCATGAACGAACCACGATCGACCGTATAGTGTGGACCCAGACTTAAAACGCGCTTCGCTCTGCCCGCGAACGAACAAATAAGCGAAGCACGAGTTCATTACAATTTTTGGCAGCACTTATAATTTTTGCGAACAAACTTTTTCAATTGTCAATTTAAATTATAGTAAAAATAAATATGCTTCTTGTCTCGGAGATGGGCATTTGAGAGCCATATTTTGAGCTTCTAGGGTTAATATCACAAGTGCGGCCCGGCCCGCCCTTAGTTTATTTTGCCACCTTGCGGCCCTTGCCTGCCAAAAGGTTGCCGACCCCTGGTTTAGTCCATTCTCATTTTAATCATTCTTTGTATTAGAATAATTTATTATGTACCTAGTTTTATGTGCTTATGTAACTCACAAAAACAGCACCTGTTAGTTGTAAGCTAAGTTATGCAACTTTCAAATGTTAACTGCCCAATCATGACTCATTTCTTCACCCTGTATGTTTTTAATCCGATACCTGGAGTTTCATGTACCCTACATACAATCCACTACAAACGCCTCCCACATGTAAGTGGGTATAGGTACTCATACTCAAAACATTTATCTCGCAACATAATAGTTTTTGAAATTTATACCTTAACCATTAGGACATAATGTTGTAATCTGCAATAACAGCACCATCAAATGAGATGACATGGTTCAGACAACAATTCAACACAACAGACAATAGAATTGTGATAGAATAGATAAAGTGCAGTGTGATAACATTGTTTAGTTCGAAAACCTCATGGCGGTCAAAATTAATGGGTAACAAAAAAGGTCCTATACAAATACCTAATTAGTTTCATCTAGGAACAGAGACCTAGGTCAATAAATCTAGGGTTTGTAAGATGTCTAACATACAATGATATACAAAGTATTTATTATTTTATTTTTCAATACATACCCAACAAGATGCAAGCTCATAACAGCTTATTAATATTACACTATTCCAAGGCTTGACTTTAACAATTTTTATTTTAAACACAAATGCATTATACCTCAATAAAAAGATGTATTGAGGAAGATAAAATTGCACATTTTTTTGCATTCATGGTTTAATCAAATCTTTAACCTTTCAATGGAAAAGCTAAGTTACTACCAAAACACCACCAGTACTTACAACTTAAAAAAGTTATGAAACATCATACCAAGTCTTGCACGAATTCTCAGAGATAAAATTCGCAAACTGTTTGTAAACATGCATTTTTGCATTGTATAAGTCACAATGCAAATAACTCGAGGCATTTCCAAGAACTACTACTATGGCAATGACAGATTACCTTAAGATTGTGTAACACTAGCTTCTGAAAATAGCTTAGCTTAATAAATATCTTTCATAGCGTATAATGTAGAGCACTGATGGAATAGTGGAAGCAACTATACCATTTAATTAAAAGGTCATCAGTTTACCTGGTCATGTATTAGATTATATCACTGTAAAACTTTATGCAGAGAACCAGGGCTTTCAGGCGATGAAATAAAATATTGTGAGGATCGGTATTTGTTGCTTAGTTAGCTAAGCAACTTTGAATGTTGTTTCTGTGATACAGCTGTCTCAGCTATAAGAATAGACAGGTGCTTGACAAGCCTACTCCACAATTTATTATATAGATTTATACAGGTGGGTGTAAGTAGGTATAAGTATATAAAAAACAAGCATTCATGATTTTATTTACTTTCTGTTGGTAGGTACAATGTCAAGGGTACATTGTAGTAAATAGGTAATTAATGAGAAAGAAATGATTTTGTATGTCAAGTAAAGGATAATAATATAGTAGGTACTTATTATCTTCCTAGCTAAAAGGCGAGACTCGCGACACTAGGAGAGCGGATATCAGTAATTTGGCCTCTATACGTCTGTAGGTAAATCATACAGCTCAATGAGCGAGGTACCTACATTTATACTACAGCTTTTAAGAAGAATCTGACACAACTACAGAAGGATATTAACTAGTTTATAGCATCAGCTATTAAACTAACGAGAAATGAAAACCAGAAACCTCTTCATCGGTTAATTATATTTGAATAGCAAACCTTTTATTGTAAGTAGATTTGATGTTGAAAACGTAGTCCTTGTCCAAATGCTGGTAAACAAACGGGTGTTTTAGTTAGTGCTGAACAAGACTACGGACTGGATTTATTTTAATTTTTCGATATAAAAAACAACGAACGCACTGATCTGCCCACAATAAACCCAACAAACTTGCTGTGACAAACTTGCTGACTGCCTGACTTGACTTGACTGACTGGGGGGGGCGGGGCTGCCTGGCCTTCTTCTTCTTCTTCTTCTTCAATTATGGCATCTGTCTCATAAAGAACAATTTTGCCAGTGTCAAGTGTATTTATACTCGTATTTAAGTATTGTCAACGTCACAGAGTCGTTGTCAAGTCAATTTTAAACAAAAGATGGCTTTTTGTTCAAAATTATCGGGATTTCCTCCGATAGAGAAGGGAACTATTCACTTTAATTCACATAATTTACACTCGCCTGGCCTGGAATACCCTCAGAGTAAAGATAAAGGAATACCAAGGGTGGAAGTATAAAATTCACCATTTAGTCATCTTTGTTTGGCAAATGGCGTGTTTGCTGTGTTAGAAAGAGAAGATTAATCACGTACAGAAATGCACGTACACTGTACATGAGTTTGGAGTTAAAAGCTAGTGTGGGGTCATATCGATAGTTTGATGTCGATAATTACAATGATTAGCTGGCTTGTTAGCTAGCTAGCGGGCTGCTGCATATTATAATAATATGCAAAATTTGTTGGACTGACTTTGAATAGCGTAAGAATGTTTTTGTCAAATTAAAATAGTTTTGTACGGATAGAAAAGAGAGTAAGTAGATAGAAATCCTATAGATTATTCAGGCAATATTCAGTAATTTGGCCACGTAAGTTATTTTAAAATGGACTGCAAGTTTTTAAGTAGATATCATCTGTATAATTATGTACCTACATCATATAATGTTTAGATGTTGATGTTCGTAAAATCACACCTTAGGACCGATTTGGATGAAACTTGGATAAGATGTAGATACCTACGTAGATCGTAGCTTGGAATGTCAATAATATAACTTTATAACCACTACTCCACTCCACACATTTATCTTGTTAAAGTAACAAATAGCGATTCATCCATCCTCACAAACATATAGCTTTTCTAATATAATATTAGCTAGTAGGATTTCTTTAAGGAGTGAGCTACTTTTAAAATAAAAGATCTACTTGCATTTAATTTATTTACATTTATTATTAAAAGTAATATAATTTATCAATAACTATTATGAATAAAATTGAGGTGTCTTTCTGTGATTTCAAAATAACTATGATTTCTCAAATGCTTATAGTTATTTACATATACCAACTAAAACACAACCAGCTTTTAAAATTTGTTGTATGTCTGAAATAAAAGTAGGTACCTATACCTAGATGACGACACGTATTTTTAACCGGCTGCCGAGAAGGGTAATTTTTTTGTGTGTATCTTGCACGTTCGTAAATTTCTTTTCAATGCACCTGCTCGAAGATAATTTTACTACGTAGGTACATAAATATCAGGGTCTTCACAGCAGACGGACAGACGGACAACAAGGTGATCATATAGGGTTTCCGTTTTTTTTTTCTTTTATGGTACGGACATTATAAGAGAAAAATAAAAGTCCTGGCCTGCTAATCGCTGCCTTTTATACCTACATCCCAACCTGGAACAATAGAAAGGGATTATAATTCTTGAAACGATATTCGTCTAATTGGCGAGTTCAGTTTTGCTACTTAATTGACAAATTACTGACTAAATACACTAATCCATCAACATTAATCGCAATAAAAGATGCCCTCATCACGAACAACGATCATTTTAACACAAATGTTGTTGTACAAAAAGCTATTGTACAAAAAATATCGATACCTTAGGTACAACACTATTCGAACATAACTAATTCAGTACGAAATCAAATAAAAACTATCTTAAACGCAAAATTATTATGCTGCAGGCATAGCAGCATAATTTGCGATTAAAAATATTATGAAGACGATGTATTTAGTCCTCATTTTTAATAAAAAAGTAGCAAAACACTAAACTCACCAATGACCACAAATGATTTCACGAATATTATCCTTTTTTGCTGTTCCTTTGTTTGAAATCACTGCACAAACCATCAAAAATGTACTCTAGCTTAATTTGGTGTAGTTGATTTGCCTGAATTAATTGAAACTAGTAAATAACACATGAATTTCTAAATAACGCACCGCACAAGACTTTGTTTGGGACACAAAAGATCCCAAACACAGAAATCCTATCAAGTAGGTAGGGATGACATTGCGCAATAGAGATAGAAATACAAAGGCAACACGCTAAAACGAGATATCTATAGTGCCTTTCAAATTTAGCCGTGTAATAACGCTACACATGCAAAGGAGTATAACACTTGACAAGTTATTATGTTTCCTCTATTTATCTTTACTCTGAGAGCTCAGATTTGATACTTGATCTGAGTCTGAGAGGAATACCGACCGTCAGTCTTCTTCTTCTTCAATTATGGCATCTGTCCCAGAAAAATTTTGACTGTCAGTCGACCGACTTGACTGTGATTGATTAGTAGTGTTGATTTGACAGACTAGTCACTGACATTGACGTTTGACTTTATGTGTGACTGCCAGGACTGCCTGGCTAACTGGCAAAGAATATTGAACTGTTAGTGTCAAACAATCCATCATTTTACTGTGACGTTGACAACAATTATTAAAAATTGTAGTGATCTGTAACTTGACAACTGGCAAAATTTATCACAACGATCACAAATAGGTAATTTTTTTTTTAGCCATCTTTTGTTTAAAATTGACTTGACAACTTGACTACCGACTCTGTGACGTTGACAATACTTATATATAAATACACTTGACACTCGCAAAATTGTTCTTTATGAGACAGATGCCATAATTGAAGAAGAAGAAGAAGAAGAAGATTTAAATTATTATTTAGGAGTAACAGTAACTTTATTTGAATAAAATATGAATAAATACCTAGTTACAAGCCAAAAGATGGAAGTACCTAGTACCAACCTACCTTAAGCTACGAGTAGGTACCTAGGTAGTATAATAGTCAAGTAGGTAGGTAGTAAAAATGCACGCCCCTCCACTTGTACCTACTTGTACCGCATGTAGAGGAAATAGTATAGCAAATACATTGGAGGGGCGTGCATTTTTAGACTGATCTACCTCTACCTATCTACCTATCTACCTAGATACTTAGGTAGGTAAGTACCTACCTACCTAATGTAACTAGTAAGTAGGTACTTAGGCATTTTAATTATTTTTCGGTGGTAACTCTGTTCTTTGTTGAAAAGGTAAAAGTTCCTTGGATTTGAAGACCGTTTTCCCGCGACGTCACATGTCGTCAGCACGTCGCGTGTCGTTGGAGTGTAAAGGCACCTGTTTGTACTCAGGGAAAGGGTATAACACGACGTGTTCCACTGTTTTGTACCATGGGAAGTAGCCCGTCTGTAACAAAAATAAAATTTGTAGGCCTTTCTCCTCAATTTGATATTATAATGCTTGAAGAACTTGTGGTCAGACGCCAGGTAAGGCCTACTATTTTTTAAATAACTCACTAGTTGTGTTCTGGTATTGGTGCCAATGTGGCTGTAACCACTCCAACCCCATTTATTATGGTTGATGTCAATTACATCGTTCATCTGTAAACAATTAACGACCTATTATTTTTATGTAGGTACCTAGTGTCACTATTTTGACCGGCCTCACAGCTCAGTTGGTAGTAGCTCTGCCTTCTGCGCTGTAGGTTGTCCCAGAATAAACATTTGTGTGATGAACACAGATGTTTGTTCTGTGTCTGGGTGTTATTGTGTATTTTATGTATTTACAAAAAAATACTTATTTATTTAATGTACCTACCCTATCAAGTATCTGGTTCTCATAGTACAAGTTTTGCTTAGTTTGAGGCTAGATGGCGTTGTATGAAATTCCACCAATATTTATTTATTTATTGAACGTTATTGAATAGTTGGACCTGGCCCTTACCACGAGCTTTTCGGGCAATATCAAAGTAATATAACTTTAATATTTCACGCACTGATCTGTAAAATTTGAAGTAGGGTTCCTTCAAGCTTGAAATCTGACGTTTCTAAAAGATAATGGTTTGTAAAAAATTGTGGTAAGGTAAAGACCTGTCCTAGTTTCAAACATCACTCACAGCAAGAGCTATTCCATCGTCGGTGCCCGCATGGAGCATCGTAGCTACTCTAACGTGAATGTTCTGTCCGAAGAAGAAGAAGGTGGCGTCCAGTGAAAATAAACTGTTGGAAGCGTCTGTGCGTTTCGCTTGCATCAGCTCATATGCAACTCGCCCGAACTGAAATGTGATTCAAAAGGGTTAGTCAGAATAGTTTCTTCAGGATTTAAATCAGTTCTTTGCTTGTGAGTTTTTGGATATGTACCTACTTGTAATTTATTTATTTTATTTATCCTACTAATCCTAGTAATAATATAAACGCGATAGTTTGTAAGAATGTATATGGATGTTTGTTTGTTACTCTTTAACGCTGAAACGGTTGAACGGATCTCAATTAAATTTGGCACATAGTTATATAGATTATAGTCTGGAATAGTACTAGAATAGATATTATGCTAGTTTTATAAACATGACGAATAGGCGAGTGAACGCGCTTTATTCCTAACAGTAACTACCCAAACTTGAAATTCTTTGGACCTTATTGCCTTGTTTCATTACATAAATTAACTTAGAGACATAGGTAATAAGAAAAAGGGTCGCCACTCCTGTATGCTATAGAAGCGTCTAGTACGCTGCTATAGAGCTGGTTATTGGTGACACTTACCGTGCTACTCATGGTACAGACGATGAAGTCACAGCGCGACAGTAGTTCCAGGTCAACGAGCACGCCGGTGAGCGACAGTGACGAGTAGCGGTGCGTGGCTGCGGCCTTAGCAAAGGACGGATTCCCCACAAACCTATACCCCGGGTAAATCTTACGAGCCTCTTCTAAGATCTGCAATATTGGCAATTAATAACATAAGTGGATATTGTGATCAACCAATGAACGCAAAAAAAACATGGAAGTTTCATGGAACTTTAAGGGAAATATCCGCGAAACTTGACTCCAAATTTTACGCATCGAAACTCCTTCGTGGATTTGCCGAAAATTGATTAATGTCGACTATCGATAATCCATCGAAGTTTTGGTTTAAATTGCCGTGTAACATGTAGATAGCGTGAACTTTTGACATAATTTTTGGCATAATTGACCAGCCCCGCCTACCACAGCACAATTTTTGTGGGGTCATTTTTTAGCTCAAAGAATGCTGCCATGTATTTTCCGTTCACTGCGACCAACGAAAACCCTCCGGTATAAATAGGCACAAATAATATAGGTAATCACGATTGTAGCTCATTACCTTTGGTCTGGTATAGGTCATCCAACGGATCTAGGCATTCGTGAGGTTAGCCACAGGTGCGAGTTTGCGCATGTACAGTTCCTTCCCCCCTCCTCATACCTCCAATTGCTCCCGAAAAACTATACTGCGCAGCTCTTGCGGCTTACTTCACGAATGCCTAGATTCATTGAGCCAACTTTACATCTCCGTAGATCTTTAGATTTTAATAAGAAGTGCGTCCAAATAATCTAGGTAGATATGGGCCATGCCCACACATCATCACAACCTTCAAAGTTGTATGGCTACAGCTTCTGATTATGCTATCTTCTCCGACTTACACTGGCGTCGTCTGCAGCCACGTAGACTCTCCTGACGTCCACCGTCTGTGTCAACTCTAGCTGATAGTAGTAGTCCTTCACGTGGTTCATGTATTCATAGATGTGGTGGAACATCGCTTCGCTTCCCACTTTGTCAGTCCGTCGTATGTGTATGCTACGAAATATTCAGTAACAAGGATCATACGATGGGGAACGTGATACGTTTCTATAATAAACTTCCTATAAATGCAACTAAACTTCCTGTTAGAAAATTCAAAGCCTTCATTAAAAATAATCTCTTAAAGAAAGCATATTATAATATAAATGAATATATTGATGATAGGAACTCATGGCCCGATGTCGCTCCGCCCTCCGACAGCTAACCAATTTGCAATGTAAACGCTGTCCTTTTGTTTTATGTATTTATGTTCTGTTTTTATGTTATTATTATTAGATAATCTTGATTACATTTTTTTGTAAGAAGGATCATACAAAAAAGCGCTAGGACCGAGACGAGTTTCTTGCCTGTTCTTCTCGTACTTGGGTTAGGTTGGAATTGGCACATAGATTCACCTAGCATGTAAGACGTTTCAAAGTGATCCTTGTGATTGTACTGAATAAATATTTTTCAATTTCAATTTCAATTTCAATTTCAATTTCAAATTTCAATACACAATCATAACAAAGCCTAGCGAATTTCTTATCAGGATTGACTGAAATTGGCTCCTTGCATGAAACGTTTCAAAAATAATCCCTATACTCGTAATTCAAATTTGAATTTGCTGTCACTTGGGGTTCTCGAAAGGTAGGCGAAATAGGCCATGAGGAAATTGTTCCAAAACTTAACTACCACTAAACATACAAAGCTACAAACTTTACCTCTGTATGATATTAGAAAATATAGAATAGTAAATAGGTATTATCGAGTAGCAAATCGATATCACGATAGTGGAATGTTTTCTCATACTCACCCAACTATAGGAGATTTAAAGTCCATTTTAGCTATGGTTGCGTCTACAATTTTTTGCATTCTGGGTTGAGGCTTCAAGATGAATTTGATCATTTGTCCAATCCACCACGAGACGGGGTCTCCGTTGAAACGGACTATTCTGCACGGAAAATAGACTGCATAGACACAATAAACCTATGAATAATATCAATGCGATATACTTACAATAAATAATACGAGTAATATAGATGGATGGACTGTGTGAAAGATGACATGGTTAAGAAAAGTGCGTATTGAGATGACGAATGACAGAGCGAAATGGAAGAAGATCACATGTTGTGCCAACCCCACATAACGTGGGAAACAGAAACACAAAAAAAGCCTTCGCTGAGCCTTGAGAAATAACGTGTGAACGTAGTAAAGGTCAGGAAGAATTGGAAAGTCACATGATATAAGATTAGATACAAATACATACCTATGAGCCAAGTCTTTTGGAATAGCTGGCGGCACGAATTTTGGCTTCATTGGTATAATATCAATAATCTGAAGGTATATCACCTTGGCGTCGTAAGATACTGGAACAAATGTACGTTTTTTTTAACTACTTCTGCCATCTAATCTACTTACCTACTTAAATTTCTTGTAAATCTTTGTTAGCTAATGAGAAAATGAAGGATTATTCCCATTTGTCCCCCTGCTCTGTCTCTTTGGGGGACAGATGGGACAAAAACGTTATATTTGTTCCTTTCTTGGCAACGGGGATAAAACTTTTATGAATGGATCGCCTTTCATAAATTTCGTTCTCAAGAATCAGCTGTTACTTCAGGTAGCTTCAACCAAACTTGTTTACCTGGCCACATTTGTAGATTTTCATCGTAGATAGTACTATTGCAAGTCTCCGAGAGTGGATAAAACACATACTCCCAACCTTTGCTTTCGTACAACGAATTTTTGGAGCCCATAACGAGGGTTCGTTCAGTCGCGTACGCGAATATCAGGCAAAAGACCAAGTGGTGTAGTTCACAGCCGAAACCACAGCCCTGGAAAAAGAAATCAAAATTAAAAAGAAGAACATTAACTTGCTCTGCCCAACAATAGTAAGAAGAAATAAAAATGAGATTCATAAGGTAAATAACAACAAACAGTTAACATGCTGGCACCAATGTTGATACTAAGGAGTTTGCTAATGTGAGGAGTGGACGTTGCGTGCCTGATGCCGACAATATCTCTTCAGCAAAAACCAGTCTTGGCCGAAGTGCCAGTTATTGAAACTTCCAACCAATACCTAGTATTTAGGTTAAAGCTGATTAACCCTCTTTAGATATCCTCAAAGATCTAAGTAACTGGAGATCTAACGAGAAACTGCCGAGCTTGGGGATTACAGTCGTGATCATGTTGAGAACACCCGTAAAGAGACATGTTAACGCTCATAGGTTACGGTACCCAGGTTACAGATCATAAATTAGTTTGCTATGATAATCTTGAAAAAAGCCAATTCATAGGGTTCATACATTGACGATGTTACGTCAATTCTGAGTGTAAATCCTACTGATCATATTTCCTACTAATATTATAAATGTGAAAGTATAGATTGATGAATGGATTTGTATACATGTTTGTTACTCAATCCCGCTGAAACGGATGAACGGATTTGGATGACTCTTGGAATACGCGTAGTTTATAATTTGAAATAACACATAGGCTACTTTTTATTGAAGCTAGTAGTTTATACATTGACGATGTAATGAACATACTGATAGTATAAATCACTCATAAACAAAACACATACGCTATGGTTATCACACACAATTTTCCTCGCCTCCTTGCAGTCGGGAGGGGTCTGGAGGTAATGCAACCTTCTCTGCACCAGGTCGCTGACGTTGGCCGCCTCCGTCTGCCGCCAGTCTTGGTATCCGTCCAGATCTGAGAGTTTATCTTGATCCGATAGGAGAGACCTAACAAAAATGATAGTACTTACTCGACAAGGGCGAATAAATTTAAGTGCAATGTTACAACCCATTGTAACACTTATTTAGCAAATAAACATTCTTGATTATTGATTATTTTATACACATATCTAAATGAATGAATTCCCAAAACTCAACGGAATGTTTAATGTTAGTATCATACTAAAACCAACCTTTTTCTATCAGCCACTCGGTCCAAAATAGTCTGTATATAATCCAGCTTCACCTCACCAGTCATGACTTTGCTCAGTTCATGATGGATGTAGTACGACAGTTCTTTAGTATTAGAATATATTCGTCTTCTTAGATTCTCATACTCCTCCATTGGACCTTGATCTAAGTCTAAGAAGAGAGACCCATTTGTATCTTTCAAGTCGTTAAGCCTAGAAATAAAAATATCTGAAATTGGCAACATCCTGTAGTTCTCATATTATGTGTGCAACATCAGTACAAATATTTGCATTACCGTAGGCTAAGTATATCACTAGAGCTGCGTAAGCTAGTTCTGTAGACATTTATAACGCTTGTGATAATTCTGCGTAGCTTTCGCTACGTACGTAGCATACGCTACACCGCTACACTCGCGCCGCCATACCTAATTCGAATAAATTGAGTGATCTGAGACTTTTAAAAGACCTAAAACTAGTTAGTATATAAACTAGGTAGGTACATAAATATAATAGAATATAGGTATTCTTTCGATTAACGACGTACCTCGGTGATTTCCGTATTCGTGAAATGAGATTACTATGCTGCTGACGAAGTGTTTCCAACTGGAAGTATACTCGTTTTAATCGCTTCTGGACATCAACGGTGTTGCCACCGCACCTACAGCAAATGACAGAAGCGCTTAATACCTACATACCAATGCACGAAACAAGGCTTTAATGCGCATTTTTATTCCCTCTCTTTCCTGATTCGAAAGAACCACTGACACGATAATAGGAAGGATAATAATAATAAATCAGGAATATTATGAAGAAGACAACAGTATCAATCATAATATCGATACATCAATAATATGAATCAAGATAATACAGTATCAAACATAACAACCCTGCAACACTCTCAAAACCTGTAACATATATACAAGGAATCTTTTCTTTCATGTGTACCTGAACGGCGATATCAGTAGAAAGGTGACCACTGCCCACACGGCGAGTAGGAGCACCAAAACAAGCTTCCACCTCGCCAGGCTCATCATAGTGGAGTCCCTGAATGTCACGTGTCCATCCGGACCAGGCTCGCGTTGCATGACTGTACACAGTCCGCTGTGAGCGTCGATCAACATGTTGATGGCTGGCACAAACACTGTCTAAATCAAATAATTGACCCTACTAATGTAAAAGCTTGGATGTTTCAAAGTTATGATTGGATCTAGTAGACAATGACTATTAAATCAAGTTAAAGCTAAAGTATCCTTTTATTTAAAAAGTTTAAGTGCCGACATCATGTTGACAATACTGTAAATTCCTCATTCAGTATCAAGCGGTCGCCGTGAGCTGCGCACGCGTTTTTTTACTTTCGTTTACACAACACGTCAGTACGTGTTGTGTTGTGTAACCTGACTACGCTACAGCTAGTCAATAACTGAGCTTAAATCGACGATGAAGTGAAATTTCTGATATTCCGCCCATCGAATTTTTAAACGGATACTTAAGGAACTAGTGTAAGTTTAAAGTATTGACTATTTAAATTTACATCAGTAGCCAGGTAATACGAATAAAGAACAACAATAATATATACACAATGTGTGTAATAAACTAGTGAATGAAACCATCCAAATGCGATTGATGATTGGTGTGTCTGTCTGTTTGTTATAGGTAATATCTTTACGGTTTGCGATGAGATGCCATTGATTTGACAATATCTTGCTTTGTTATTTTGCTTTGTGTGTGGAGATTTTTGTTTACAAACAGTTGGTGAATTTAACTCTGGGATACCATACAAAACTTGGTATGATGTTTTCATAACTTTTCTCCGAGCATTGACTGTGTAGTGGTAACACCCTTGTTTCTATTTCAAGGTTGTAGGTTTAATCTCAGATCCTGGTTCTTTTGGAGACATCGCAAAATTATTGCTGATGCTGACGGCGCGTCAGTACAATGAGAATATGAGACTCTGTTCCAATGAACACTTGACATTCAGAGACTACACCATGGTGTACCTTGCGAGGTGGAAGAGTGCGGTGATGCTGCTGCTCGTTGTATGGATAGTCATTATCTACCAGGTGTTATCATCCTTCAGGTAGCTATCATATACGAGCCTTTTTAGGGTTTCGTCATTGATCGCACTTTTGTCATTGTTCGCAACAATTTGTTTATCTCGTAAAATGTTATTTAAATGACTTATTATCAACCAATATTATATTGCTCCATCTTCATGCTATCAGCTTGAAAGACGAGCTCTAAAATCATGATTAAAATGTTTTTTTAAAATAACAGTAAAAAATCAAATCGAGTAGAAAGTATGGAGTGACTGTCTAGATGTTATTGTTCACTTGCTGGTCACCAGCTCATAGGGACTTCTTGCAGATGCGGTGGCAACACTGATGATGTAGCAGCGGTGAAGATACAATTAAAACAAATCTCCTCGCAGTTGGAAGCACTTCGTCAGCAACATAGCAATATCATTTCTCAAATACGAAGAACAACAGGGTAAACTTCCTACTAATATTATGAACGTGAAAGTTTGTATGTATGTTACTCTTTCGCGCTGAAACGGCAGAACGGGTCTAGATTAAATATGGCACAGAAATAGATTATTGATCTATTTCTGGAATCTGGAATAGCACATAGGCTACTTTTTAACCCGGAAAAATGTACGTTGGGATAGATTTGTTTTTGTTTTTCAAGGTACCCTAAGTAGTAAAATATTTTTAGGTTAAGTCGGGTTGCGGATGATGATGATGAAAGGTACCTACTAGGTATCAACTCAAACCGTCTTTAGCTGACGATTTCTTTCTTTATTTTAGGTTCAAGAACCTGAAAGACAAAAACTTAGACTCAGAGCAAGGACCTTTTGAGGAGCATGAGAATCTCAGGAGGCGAATATACTCCAACACCAAAGAGCTGTGGTACTACGTGAACCACGAACTGACCAGGGTCATGACTGATGAATTCACACCGAATTCGATACAGGCTATTCTTGACCATGTGGCTGATAGGAAAAGGTACATTTCATCCGACGGCTCTAGGCATTCGTGAAGTTAGCCACAGGTGCGAGTTTGCGCATGTACAGTTCCTTCCCCCTCTCCTTATACCTCCAATTGCTCCCGAAAAACGATACTGCGCAGCTCTTGCGGCTAACTTCACGAATGCTTAGATTTGTTGAGCCAACTTTATGTTAGGTAAATAATATTTTAGCACAGGGTAAATCTAGGTACTTATAGTAGGAGTGTATCTATTGAAGATCTACAAGCATTTGCTCTTGTAACTTGTTTATTAGTTTCAAGACTTTTTGAAAAGCCTTTGAAAAACCCGTATTTTCACAAATACCAAAATATGGTGATGTTAAGGTACACTTTCGCTACGTTTGCTAGGTCTCTCCTATCGGACCAAGATAAACTCTCAGATCTGGACGGATACCAAGACTGGCGGCAGACGGAGGCGGCCAACGTCAGCGACCTCGTGCAGAGAAGGCTGCATTACCTGCAGAACCCGCCCGACTGCAAGGAGGCGAGGAAACTCGTGTGTGATTTCAGGGTAAGATAGTATTTTAGGTTTTCAAATGTTTTCCCAAAAGTCGAAGGAAAAAAGTTGACATTTATAAATTTTCGGCAAATCCACGAAGGAGTTCCAATGTGTAAAATATGGTGTCAAGTTTCGCGGATATTTCCCTTGATGTAATACCATGTAGCTACCATGTTTTTTTTCGTTCACTGTAAATTACTATTTTCTTCCCAGGATTGTGGCTTCGGTTGCCAACTACACCACATAGTGTTCTGTCTGATATTCGCGTATGCAACTGAACGAACCCTTATTCTGGACTCTAAAAACTGGCAGTACAACACCAAAGGCTGGGAGCAAGTATTCCGCCCACTCTCGGCGACTTGCACTAGTACTTACAACGATACAGTGATGACGTGGCCAGGTAAGCCATTCTACTCGCTATCTGAAATGCCGCCATGAGTACCTACTGTAGATAGTGTTTTTCTTTACGGAAGAAAAGACAAAGTAACATATTTGTAAGGACAGACAAAACTGTCATTTTTCTTTGGCCAAATCGCATATCTAAAATTTATAAATCTGATGCTAGGGGCGCATAATTTCTACAATATTAACTCTTTCTGCTGGCGTGGACGTCAACAGAAAATGAATCTTGTCAAAACTCTCTTGTAATCGTAGGCATTCTTAGGAGCAAAAACCAACGGATATCACATCTCAACTCTTAACCCTCAACGTTTATCCCTCAAATAATATAAAGGTCAAAACAAAGGGTCAAATTGTTTTACATGAACGACCTAATCAGCTCCCTTAGATAACTTGAGATTCTACAATCGCTAAATACTAGAAATATTCAAAAATACATAAGACTCACGGTCTGTCTCATAAAAATGCTTAAAGTTGACTCCAAGTGTTGTTTAGTAAAAGCGTACTTTAAGTCGTTAAAGTATGTAAAGTATGTCAAGATAGAGTAAAGATAAAGTACACTTTAGCGCTAAAGTACGTTTATGAAACAACTAAAATTGCTTCCTGACTTTAACAAGACTTGAAGTCTACTCTAAGTTTTTATGAGACAGACCGGTCTTTATCTTAGCTAGAGGGGCTAGCAGAAGTTGTAGCTATAGTAAAATTCTTGGTTATAAAACGTTTTCATACTATCTTTTGTTCCAGTATTTTTCGAAACGAAGGTATTATATTTACGTGATATACAACACATTGAGTTCTTTTCATTGAAGCCACAGTTCCTGCCGCTCGCTGTTCCGAAGGACTTAGCTCACAGGTAAACTGTTCTTAACACGATTCACCAGACTCAGGTGACTCTACTCTACCGTAGTCACACGGCTCGGTGAAGGTTGTCGTGATATTGACTATTATACCTACCTATGACTACCCTCTTCATACATCATGACTATAAGACTAAAGGTGTGCTGTATGGCTAAGGGAGATTTGAAATAAAACGAAAAAAAGTCACTCGAATCAACAAATTAAATATTAAGGGTGAAATTACGAAAATCAATGGTTTTTAGGTACCATTTCAAAAACCAGGAATCACAACTGTAAAGATGCTATGGTATGAAATTGAAGGTCATATATTCATCTCTGCAGGTAGCCAATAAAAACTGGGCAGTCCTATACAACATTTTCATATAAACATGGTTTTACCATCGCAAGATGCGCTAAAAATGACGAAAAATGGGGTCTGGTTAGGTACCAAAACAGCTTAATCCACTGCATATTATATCGTTGAAATCATAAGAAATTGTGGCTTATATAGTCCTCTATACGTCTAGGTTATTATTTCGTTCTCAAATAAATTACTTTTTTAGTTTCCTATCAAATGCACTGATATTATTATATCATTGGTGGCAGTAAAAGCGAGTGCGTCGCGACAGGTTTGAGGCGCCCTCTATGATTGTAAGATACCTACGAATGCAACTTTAAGTGACTACGATTATTTTAAATTGTATTTTTGTAATTTAGGCCTTACTAGCCGACACGCCTCATAACCCGATACTACCTTATGTACACAGTACACAGCTTCAGTTAGCAAAACATTTGTCTTGGGCCTGGGAGTAGAGGCAGTTATGTGTTGCTGAATTTTTAATGAATTATATATTTTCGTAAAGGATAGCCCGTTTCAATGGCGACCCCGCCTCGTGGTGGATTGCACAGATAATTAAATACATATTAAAGCCACAAACTCATACTAAGAGAGCCATCAATCGAATCATTGCTAAAATGGACAACGAGTTCCCTATAGTTGGGTGAGTGCATAACCTAATACAAATAAGTACCTACCTATACTTTCATTGCATAATATATTTTTTCCCGTTTTTGCAACATTTTTTATTGATGCTCCGCTCCTATTGGTCGTAGCGTGATGTAATGTTGCTTAGATAGCCTTCCTTGATAAATGGACTATACAACACGGATGTGACATTTGTACTACCAGTTGAACTTCTTAGTAGTACTACTTTTTAGCATTAAACGGGTATTTAACGCGTTCTAATTACCTATTTATTTCTACCGTGTCTACCCGTATTTGCGTCTACCCGTGACCACGACAGCGTGTAAACCTGTCGAAACGTCGGGAAAATAAATAGGTAATTAAAACGCGATAAATACCTGTTTAATACTAATAATAATGTGTTCAGATCGCGTAAGTTTAAAAGTATGTATTTTTAGCATACACGTGCGGCGTGCTGACAAAGTTGGCACCGAAGCCCAACTACACCAACTCAAAGAGTACATGACCCATGTGGAGGATTATTTCGATAAGCTAGAACTGACCAAGCCGGTTGACGATAGAACAGTTTACTTAGCTACAGATGACGCTAGTGTAAGTATTTTAGTCAACTTTTTCCACGAAGTCAGGTAATTGTGTTAGTATATATACATATGCGCTACGTTGCTAAGCTAAGGATGTGTGTCATACTGACCAATAGGATCGCTTCATTTTCATGTGGACGGTCGCATAGTTGCGTAGCTCAAGTTATCAATATCCTTAGCACGTATCCTTAACTTAAGTGGAATTGGTTACATAGCTTCGAAGCTTAGCTATCCAACCTTATGTGATAGCGCCTTAGATGCCCCATTCGTTGTTATTTACTGGCCTCACAGCTCAGTTGGTATTAGCTCTGTTTCCAGCATTGTAGGTTTTGGGTTCGATCCCCACCCAGGACGTGGTGTTGGGTGAAATATCCATCATTATTTATTAATTTATATGTATGTTACAGGTGTTAGAAGACGCTCGTAAGAGTTACCCGGATTACATATTCGTGAATGATCCATCCATCGCCAAGACGGCGGCCCCGGACCAGCGCTACACGCTGCACTCGCTCACCGGCCTCCTCGTAGACCTGGAGATGCTGTCCCGCTGCGACTACATCGTCTGCACCATGAGTAGCACGGTGATACACAAGCCAATGGACTCCAGACGGATTCTAGTATAAATACAGAGCTTGTCCAAGGGCAAATTCGCCGCGATCTCTCGCGCGCTTTACGCGCGTCCAGAAGGAGCATACCAACGCGCGAGCATTTGGGGACTATAAACAACTCAGTATCAAAATTTTGGCACTCCATTTCTCTTGATACGTGCACTCGCTTTGAAGTTAACGCGTAATCTGGACCCGACAGGGCGTCTCTAGTATCTGAACTCGCGCGCAGCTTCTCTTGATACGTGCACTCGCTCTGAAGTTCGCGCGTAATCTGGACCCAACAAGGCGTCTCTAGTATCTGAACTCACGCACAGCTTCTCTCGATACGTGCACTCGCTCTGAAGTTGACGCGTAATCTGGACCCACCAAGGCGTCTTTAGTATCTTTAGAACTCGCGCGCAGCACGCGCGTATAACGCGAGAGTCAAGAGTCTGGCAAAGTGCACGTGATTTACCCGCGTATTTTAAATTCGCGCGATGCTTGTGGACGCAGTGTATTGGCGCCAAGTAAATCGCCAACGCCCGTATCGATTCTCAGCTAATTCGCCCCTTCTGGACAAGGCATAAAGTTGTAATTTAAAACTTAATTTATGGGATTCCAGGTCGGGAGAGTGGCGTACGAGCTAATGCAGACGAACCGTGTGGACGCGTCCAACAGCTTCTTCTCCCTGGACGACGTGTACTACTACGGGGGGCAGAACCCGCACCACAGAGTGGCCGTGATGCCCAATGTAGCGACCGTTCATGATATTGCTTTCAACGTTAGTGCTATTTGTATCTTTATAATAAAGCATTTGGTGGCGTCTTTCGCTTAATCATTCCCGACAGAGCAACTAATGATGGACTTGCAGAAAAACTTTAGCTAAAGATATAATAATGAAAGGATTATTCCCACCTATCCCCCTGCTGGACATTATGGGACTAAAAAGTTCCATTCATGCCGTTGCCAAGAGAGGGACAAATGGAACTGTTATTAATTGAAAAGGTTCTACCTGCCCCTCATCAATCAAAAGGGAACATACAGAGCTATTAAATCTCTACTGTAAGTTGAAGGTAATTGTAGAAAACGATTTTTTGTTTCAGGTAGACGATATAATTGGCATCGCTGGCAACCATTGGAATGGTTACGGTTTTGGGACCAACAAAAGAACCAATGTTGTGAGTCAATTTACATGTTTTCTGTTCCGTTTTTTTTTTCGAAAGAATTTTAAAACCTTTGGCATATATTCTTGTTTCAGAGCGGCCTCTTCCCATGGTACAAAACGGCGGACCATCTCGTGTTATACCCCTTTCCAGAGTACAAACAAGTGCCGTTACACTCTGACACACTGCTCCACAGTGCTGAGAAGCTGGATGATACAAGTATTGACCAAACTACTGTGCAATATGTGACAGACACTTTTTATTGAACGTATTGAACAGTGAGACTGGATGCCGATGGTGATCAGTAAATTATCAAAAGAGTGTCGTTACATTCCAAGATGTATGCAGAATAGTTTTGATTTTTCGATGGCTTTCGAAAGGATAAACATTTGTGTGACGAACGTAGATGTTTGTTTTGTGTCTGGGTGTTATTATGTATTCAATATAATTATGTAGGTATTAACAAAAATAAAAAAATAAATCTATCAACGCTTTGCTTACTTTGGGACTTTATGGCATTGTGTAAAATTTTCACCAATATTTA
Organism: Cosmorhoe ocellata; assembly: GCA_963675405.1. Taxonomy (NCBI): domain Eukaryota; kingdom Metazoa; phylum Arthropoda; class Insecta; order Lepidoptera; family Geometridae; genus Cosmorhoe; species Cosmorhoe ocellata. The sequence goes on along the minus strand of OY776258.1, from coordinate 8,762,890 downwards.
TTTATTTATTTAAATATTTATTGTTATGATATCAATAAATAAATTGGTATGTTATGTAAAACTTGTGTTTATTATTAGTCACAAAGTGTGTTGAAAGCCAACGCCGTAGTAGGTAGGTATATTGATAAGCAGGCGTTCGTCAGATTTTTACAACGGATTTTTTTTGTATAAGTATCTATTAGCACAGAATAGTGGGTCCATTTACTCGAAAGTAATTCGATCTCCGTATTTTACGCAGTGCTGCTGTTAGAAACGAACGTTTTGGACGTTTGCGTCTAGAACAAACCACACTCTTGCGCCGCATAAAATACGGGAATTCGAACGCTTGAGACGCAACCAGTACATTAAGCATTTCGCTGCTTGAGTTATTTTGCATTGTACTGTGAGCAATGTTTACAAATAAAATCTTTGAGCTTACTCAGTTTACATCTGAATATGATGCACCAAACAAATCTTGGAATTTTGTTGAGTTTTCTTATAGTGCAACAATGGGGTAGTGGTAAGCATTAGCATCCGCGCCTTCAGATCGTAGTGATGTACCTGGCGAAGTGGAAGCGTGCAGCTACGCTAGTTCTATGGACAGTGGTCATCTTTCTGCTGATATCGTCGCTCAGGTAGCTATATAAATAATCCTTGTGATACAAATGAATGAAGGTTTAGGCGCAGTCCCACCGTGGCGCATAGCTATGTGGAATAATTTGGCGATGAGTTGGCAGCGGACAACATGAGGCAGCAGCGGACGACGTGTCGCAGCGACACAACTGATTTCTATGTATTTCTATGAAATGCTTCGCTAGCTTCGTGTCGCTAACTACGGAAGGAATTTCATAGAAATACATAGAAACCAGTAGTGTCGCCTGCGATACGTCTACCGCTGCTGCCTTATGTCGTCCGCTGCCAACTCGTACCTCTCGTCAGTAACTCTTACTCATTGCAGGTACCGAACAGGTGATGTGGCAGGGGTGAAGGAACAGTTAATACGAGTACGCACCCAGCTGGAAGCTCTTCGACTGCAGCATGTCAACCTCATTTCGCGACTACGGAGATCCTCAGGGTAAGCGGTGGAAATCCTAGAACTTACAAAACACCCATTGTTAAGGCCGGGACTCCACCAAAGCAGAGATGTATGCGGTGTGCTGTGCGAGAAGAGATGTTTTTCAGCTCGGGGGATTCAACCAAAGCGGAGATGTGTGCGGTTCTCTCGTCTCCACTGCGCGTCGTCCGCGCACAGCTCACATCTCCGCTTCCATCGCGCCCTACAAATATTACACATCTCCGTACAGCGATCTCTACCTACTGAAGCTGAGCGGAGAGAGTGTCAATAACACAATTCTATTGGTTGTTTAAAAAACATCTCTCCGCTCGGCTCGTCTCCGCTTTGGTGGAGTCCTGGCCTTAAGTGGGTACTTAGCTACTTCTACTCTTTGACTTCTTTTCATCGTGCCACTCATTGTATATGTCAAGGGTTCTTTGTTCAAAACCAAAAATCATTAGTTCTTTGGAATCAATGTAGTGAAAGTACTAGGCCTAAAGTTATTTCACGACTCGAGTGTCTCTTTTCAGTATGATATTTTTTAGTAATATTTATATCAATGATGATATTGGAATTCTCGATTTGAATTGCTTTATACGAAATTATTAATCAGCAGAGTGGTAGTTAGTTTCTTTCCCAAAAAAAACTTTAGGAGCTCTACAAGGTGCTCCGAACTATCAGCTTAGGTAATTACTTTCTTTTTAGGTTCAACAACCTGAAAGATATTTCTCTCTTCCTAGACTTAGGTCAAGGACCAACGGAGGAGTACGAGAAACTGAAGAGACGAATATACTCCAATACTAAAGACCTGTGGTACTACGTGCACCACGAACTCACCAGGGCCATGACTCTTCAACAGAATCCGAATGAGATGCAAAATATTTTAGACAGAGTAGCTGATAGAAAAAGGTTGGTTTACAAGTGAAATTACTGTGCGAATGAGACAAAAACAGGATTAGCAAATTGAATCAGTGGGTGGGGCACACAGCTCGTAGAACAGACGACCGTTGGGGCTAAAGGTTCTAAAATCAAAAAATCAAAATCAAAATATATTGATTTTCAATGAAATCCCAGGGATCATTTTGAAACGTCTTACATACTAGGTGAGTCTAAGTGCCAATTCCAGTCCGAGAAGAACTGACAAGAAACTCGCTGGGCCGTAGCGCTTTTTTGTATGATCCTTGTTAATTTTGTATGAAAGAATCTCGAGTGGAGATCAGGTACCGGAAATCGGAGTAGATAACGGCCCCATACCAGATGGAAAGACGACCTAGTGAATTTTGCAGGGAAGCGTTGGGTGCAGGCCGCGCAAGATCGATCGCTCTGGAAATCTATAGGGGAAGCCTATGTTCAGCAATGGACGATGCTGAATGATGATGAGACAAAATAATTACGTGTTGGTTCAGAAAAACGCCAGTTATAGAAGACCTCTCGTAGTTTCTACGCGGCCGTAACCACATAGGTACTACTATGCTGCTCGTTTTCCGACACATTACCAAAAGAATCTACATTTTAGGTCTGTCCTATCGGACCAAGACAAACTGTCTGACCTAGACGGATACCAAGACTGGCGGCAGATGGAGGCAGCCACCTTGAGCGAGTTAATACAGAGAAGGTTGCAGGACCTACAGAACCCACCTGATTGCGAGGATGCTAAAAAAGTCGTGTGCAATCTAAATAAGGTAGGTAAGAATTATTTATTTTTAACCAAACCTTAAAACTAGTACGGCTGAACGTAACTGAAAATATTTTTTTACAGTCGCTAGATTGTGTAACGTATGTCACTCTTGTGATTTAGACGAAGCTAATGACACCTTAACTATTAAAATTCATCAAGCTGTTGTCTACAGCTGTTGTCTGCTGTTGGCTACAGTGACTGCCAAAGGCACTCTTATACATAAAAGTACATAACATGCATACATAAATACACACGTCACCCTTCTTTTTCGTTACGCAGTCGGATAAAAAGAAAAACCAAAATTTTGTTGGTCTGATATGCAGGTACAGGCTTGTAAGTAGTTTCTCATAACTGACAATACTGACATACTAACTTTGAGAATTGCATTGAAGAAAATGTCTCATTACTGACATACTAACATGGTCTAAACTAAACTATTACATTATAATTCAGCACTATTATTGAATTATTTTTTCCGCTCTTTTCCAGGACTGCGGTTTCGGCTGCCAATTGCACTTCATAGTATTCTGCCTGATATTCGCGAACGCGTCCGAACGAACCCTCATACTCCACTCCAGGGGATGGCGGTACAGCACAAAAGGCTGGGAGTACGTGTTCCATTCACTCTCGGAGACTTGCAACAGCACTTACAAAGATGTAGTGCTGCTGTGGCCAAGTAATTCAGAAAAGATCTTTACACAATCGGAATTCGAACTAGTATCGAGCAGACGTGTAATAAATCTCTAACTTATATTTCAGCATTATACGAACCAAAAGTAGTTGCCATACGGTACACAGATTCAATTGATGCACAATCATACAAGCCAAACTTGATGCCGTTCACAGAAACTGTTCCAAAATTATTTGCTGACAGGTGAAAGTCCTCTTTATTTCACTGCAACATGGTAACACGTGGTAAGACAGCTGTGCAAAAAAGTTTATGCATGCCAAATGCTTTCGAATTATTAGTTCTAGCACTTGTTTTCTTCTTCTTCTTCAATTATGGCATCTGTCTCTTAGAGAACAATTTTGCCAGTGTCAAGTGTATTTATTTATAAGTATTATCAACGTCACAGAGTCATAGTCAAGTTGTCAAGTCAATTTTAAACAAAAGATGGCTGTTTTGTTGAAAATTTTCGGGATTTCCTCCGATGGAATTTGAAGAGAACTATTCACTCTAATTCATATACTCTACACTCGCGTCTAGAACCCGGGCTTTATTGGCAAAATAACCACCAAAATTACGCAATAAAACTCAAAATAACACGAGAAAACATATAAAAACCAGAGCGACGTAGTTGTCAGGCAAATACACCGCAGAAAATCGTTTTCTTCTTCTTTTGTCATCTATTCGATATGAATGATAATGCCCGCCTTCCACTAAAAAATGGTAATGAGCGGAAACTCTGCTACTAAAAATAGTTGTACACTTTCAATAAGAAATTGTTTCAAATTTTGATCCGCTCCGTCCGCTCATTCACAGTGGAATCACTTCTATGAAGAAAGCCGTTGCGAGTTAAACGGAGTCCGTATGGAGCCCGCTCCGCTCGCAGTGCTAGGCGGGCATAGCCTCTGATGCTTTCACTTCATGGTTCATAACCTGCCGGTCATAAAGCTCTATTGACCACTGTTAAACATGAAACACATGTTGTATGAACAATGAATGGACAAATGTTTTGCAAATCATTCTTGGGTCTGAGTGTTGTGATTCCTTAAATCAAGACACACAATGGTGATACCTATATACGAGTATACCCAATAATGTGTTTTTTTTTTTGTGTAGAATAGCCCGTTTCAACAATGACCCCACCTCATGGTGGGTTGGACAGATTATCAAATACATCTTAAAGCCGCAAACGAGAATATTAAAGAACATGAACGAAACAATAGCCAGAAAGGACTTTAAATCTCCTATAGTTGGGTGAGTACCAATTGTAAGGCCGGGACTCCACCAAAGCAGAGATGTGTGCTGTGTGCTGTGCGAGAAGAGATGTTTTCAGCTCGGGGGATTCCACCAAAGCGGAGATGTGTGCGGTGTGCATCATATCTCTCGTCTCCACTGCGCGTCGTCCGCGCACAGCTCACATCTCCGCTTCCATCGCGGCCTACAAATATTACACATCTCCGCTCAGCGATCTCCACTGAAGCTGAGCGAAGAGGAGATGTTTCAATAACACAATTCTACTGGTTGTATAAAAATATGTATCTCCTCTCCGCTCGTCTCGTCTCCGCTTTGGTGGAATCCCGGCCTTACGCTAGCTTGATGATAATACTGTATGTAACTTAACATTTATAGCATACATGTACGACGTTCTGACAAAGTGGGCACAGAGGCGAGGTTCCACCACATCGACGAGTACATGAACCACGTGAAGGATTACTACGACCAGTTGGAGCTGACGCAACCAGTTGACGTCAGGAGAGTCTACTTGGCTACGGATGACGCTAGAGTAAGACAAACACGTCAGCCTTATTTTAAAATCACGCAAACTACTCCGCAAACGATCAAGAATATATCGGCAAAATAATCGTGCAACCTACTCTTAGTTACATTGTTTATGCTATTATTTAAACGATGGAACGACCGATATTACTTTTGCCAATCGATCTCGTAAACCTACTGCAACACCACTTACGGACGACACGAAATTTCCGATTCGACAACGAAACAACTGTTAATTCGACTGAATCCGACAAACTTGATTATATCGTTTTCGTTTTGCGGAGTAGACACCCTGGGTTGTAAATTTGCATGTTGACGACAACTTCAAAACACGCGTTTAGGTAGGTACTCGACGGCGGCCAGAATTAGAATGATTGTTCGACCATTCGATTTTCCAATCACAGCTTCGCGCGCTATGTAGGTAGTTACATATTAGGTATTTGACTGGCAAATCTATAATAAATAAATAAATAAATAAATAATGCTGGACAATCCACACAGCATCATCTAGCCCCAAAGTAAGCTACTCAAAGCTTGTGTTATGGGTACTAGATAACTGATATATTTAATACATTATATAGATAGATATTTTTAGTATACATAGAAAACACCCAGACCAACAGAACAAATTTCTGTAGATCGTACACAAATTTGTTCCGCGGCGGGAATCGAACCCGCAACCTCTTGCGTCGCAGGCGGACTCTCGCCCGCTGCGCCACTGAGGTCGTACTATACCTTGCTTCGCAGGTTTTAGAAGAAGCGCGTAAGAGTTACCCAGAGTACAAGTTCGTTGGCGACTCGTCCATCGCCCAGACGGCAGCCCCCGACCGTCGCTACTCGCCGCTGTCTCTCTCAGACTTACTCGTAGACCTGGAATTGCTGTCTCGCTGCGACTACATCGTCTTCACTATGAGCAGTCATGTGAGTATGTTTACGTATCTAAACACCTAACAAAGAACTGGTGGGATTCTGAATTAAATGAAATATAACAAGCAAAGAAAGAACTAACTTAATTCTCAAGTGTCTAATAAATATCATCTGAAGGAGTTTTAACACTAGATTATACACACTTAGGTACATATTTTTTTAAAACAGTTTGTCTGTTTTTTCAATTAGCATAGGTGACCTATGCTAATTGTATGGAAGTAGTGACGTTTCTATAATGGAATCGTTACGGAATCGTTCTGGAAGACTTCGCGATAAGGCCCCTGGACTCAGAATAGCTGAGCTTTATGTCTTGTTCGTATCCTCACTATTCCAGTTCGGGAGAGTGGCGTACGAGTTGATGCAAACGAATCGCGTGGACGCATCCAACAGCTTCATTTCACTGGACGATGTTTACTACTACGGGGCAGCAGACAGACCTTGCTTGAAGTAGTGCTAATGATGCCAATAATGCCGTCTATTCCCACCTGTTCTGTTGGTGGATTCCCAACGAGTACCACCAAATCGAGTCACAGTGTGACAGAACTATTGGGATTTTTTTTTACCATAAGTTCTGTGAGTGATAAGACTCTGCTTTATGCCTGCCTTCCACTGCGAGCGGAGTGGGCTCCGTACGGACTCCGTTTAACTCTCATTACCCTTTTTTAGTGGAAGGCAGCCTCCGCCAAAAAAGGGTAATGTGAGTTAAACGGAGTCCGTACGGAGCCCGCTCCGCTCGCAGTGCAAGGCGAGCATTACTCCTGGATTCAATGTCAACTACTTATTCCCACCTGTTCTGTTACGTAGCTGTCGATGGAAAATCTAGACACGCGGCAGCGTGTCAAGCCAAGTTCAAGCGAACGGGCGAGGCGCGCACCGTGTGTAATATTACACGAACCATTTGGAGCCATTTTCACCCCCTCGTAACTCAAAAACTATTTCACATAAACAAGTCAAATTTGGCTCATCTATTGCCACTTGCAAGTAAAATATGTACTCCGAATTTCATAAACACACCTCAAACGGTTATTTAGATATCAACGTCCAAAAATGGTTTTTTATGAAAATTTTTATCACTGACTGACCTATAGACATTAATTATAACCCAGTTCCAGATGACCTAGAACGTTCAAATTTGGCATCCAGGTAGGTAGTAGACTGGATACAAAGGAAAAAATCTGAAACTTGCAAATTTTTATATTTTTAACGTACTTTTTCAATTAATTGATTCTCCTAGGAACCCTTACTAGTGCCTGTAATATAAGAATAGCAATCTAAATAGATGACAGTCAGTCATTATGTGGATTTTAATAGGGTCTTGACGTGAATATAATAACGAGTGGAAGTAGTGTCTTGGATTGGTAAGTAGTACACTCTTACCTAGGTATACAATGTGCCAATAGTCGAGCCGTCTATGCAGATAGGTAATATGACTATAGGTATGTATACCTACAATGTGCCAATAGTTTGAGCAGTCTATGCAGGTAAATAGATATGGCTAGATAACTATTCAGGCCTAGATTATAGTGTGTCTCGGCTTGTCGGATAGGTAGTAGGTAGGTATACTTATTCAGTAAGTACTCAAGTACCTACCTACCTGCTTAGTATGTATACCTACAATGTGCCAATAGTTTGAGCCGTTTATGCAGGTAGATTATATAAGTGTAATAATATAAGAATAAGTACTTACTTACTAATAAGTTCTGTACAAAAAGTAATGATATCCCATCAAAAACATAAATGTGAAATGAGAGCCAAGTTCAATAAGTATGTTTTAGTCGTTGACTTCAGCGACAAAAGAAGTGAGATCTAAACGGGTGCCAAGTACAATGGTCAGTCCTGAAACTTATTTATAACAATATGAAATATTTTTAACAACTTTAAAATATCATTATCATCTCATAATTTAGGATATTATATTGAAGCCTAAGGTCTGACTTGGCTAGTTTTCTTAAGAGTACGAATTATATTAGGTATAGCCTTTGCAAGTTCTTATTTTATTCTTCTAAAAATTTGGCTTGCTGGTAGAAACTAGCGATCGGACATAGTAGGTAAGTAGTTAATAATAGGAAGGTAATTCGTATAATGAGAACTAGCCAAGTTAGACCTTAGGCTTCAATATAATATCCTAAGTTATGAGATGATAATGATATTTTAAAGTTGTTAAAAATATTTCATATTGTTATAAATAAGTTTCAGGACTGACCATTGTACTTGGCACCCGTTTAGATCTCACTTCTTTTGTCGCTGAAGTCAACGACTAAAACATACTTATTGAACTTGGCTCTCATTTCACATTTATGTTTTTGATGGGATAAAAAAATTACTATAATTATTGGAACAAATATCTAATAACATTTGGAATGAAAGTTATATAAGTTCGGCAGTGAATCACAAGATTTGTGAATAGAACTACGGGAAAAAATACCAATAGTTCTGCCAACAGAACTACTCAACAGAACAGGTGGTAATAGACGAATAATGCTTTGACATGAGCTGTATACGTGTACCTCTCGCCACAGAGTCGTGACAATTAATACAAATTTTTATTTAATAATACTTTAATAAATACTTACAAAATGTCAAATAAATAGTAACAACATTTACATAGTGTTTTAATTTTTATACAATCTAGGTTCAAATGTTGTCTTTTATATTGTTGTAAGTAAAATAAAAATGTACACAATACCAGCGTTTTTATAAAATTCAGAAAAAAACACGAGGAAACGAGCACATCCTAGAAATTAAACATTCAAAATATGTACTATTCTATACCTACTGAAAGAAATTTGATAATGTTTGCACGTGCCTCGCTGACTACCAAGTCAATCTTTCCTTTCCACTCCCTAACCCTGGTTCAAATGCAGTCCTGGATAAGTCAGTTAGTTTTGATCACATACCTGTTGTCGCCCGGACATCAGGCGCTTCAGGTTTTATCGATGCATGCTAATTATGTTGATTTATGTCTAAAACTATTTTACAATTATTCATAAATAAGCGCCTGACGTCCGGGCGACAACATACCAATGATCTCGACTTGGAGCAGGGACCACCAAGGTCTTAGAAATTTTTATAGATCATGGTACAAAATATCAAAGTTATATTACTTTGATACTACTCGAAGAACTTGTGGTAAGGCCAGTTCGTGGTTCACGTAGTAGAGCTTTTTAGTATTGAAGTATTTTCACCTGGACTGGTTCAGAACAATTATTGTTCCATAGAAGTATTATATTCTAAGACTGAACGCTTCAAATAACAAATGTATGTAGGTATTACATCTTGTTCGGTTGCACAAGTATGTCCGAGTGTAAAGGCACTTGCTCATACTCCGGGAAGGGATATAACACAAGAGTACTGACCGTTTTGTACCACGGAAAAATGCCTTCCTGCAACAAACGTAAAATTTAGAAAATTGGTAGGTAAAAAAAATAACTTAAAAAGAAAAACGCAAAATAACTGACGGCATTTGTTTCAGTATTTGTGCCGAAACCGTATCCGTTCCATTGGTTACCGGCGATTGCTATAACATCTCCTTCCTGAAACAAAAAAATAAAAAAACAATAGAAATTTCATCGATATCTACTACAATTCATTTTCTATACTAATATCATAAAGAGGAAAGGTTTGATTGTTTGTTTGCATTGAATAGGCTCCGAAACTACTGGACCGATTTGAAAAATGATTTCACCAATGTGTAGAATAAACTTTCAGAATGAACATAGGCTATATTTTATGTAGGTACGTTGCGGGCGACGCCGCGAGCGGAAGCTAGTATTACAATAATGACACATTCGTCAACTCTGAGTCTACTCCTCTTTTGTTATTCTAGCACTCCTCATCTTCTCAATAACAGACAAAACCTTCAAACTGTGATGATATGGCGATATGGCGGACTAAGCAGATGCTAGGTCCCTAGCAAGCTTACTTAATCTAAAAACTGTCCTAAGCACGCTGTGTTCTATGTAAAAAAAGTTCAACATGTATAAATCTTCTATCTAACAATCAACGCAAAAGCCTGTTTACTTCTGTCTGGAATGACCAAGCGAAATACGCCACAAAACGCTTCATTATAAAGTTTCAAATAGCACTCACCTTAAAAGCAATGTCATGATTAGTGCCTTCATTGGGTATTACTGCCAGTCTGTGGTGCGGAGTCTGTCCACAGTAGTAGTACACGTCATCTAAAGAGAAGAAGCTGTCGGACGCGTCCACACGTTTCGTCTGCATCAGCTCGTACGCCACTCTCCCAACCTGTAATGGTATTTAAGGATTTTTCGTATCTACACTAGAAGAGGTAATCTTTGCAGGATGTAAGAGAATGTCCGCGACTCTCAGAAATTAATGTAGCTGTTATTATTTGATCCTCTAAAATATAATCAGTTTATTTTATGTCTAAGAGAAAGAGATTCATTAAAAAAGATGACTGCTGTTCAATTTTGATGGGTGGGGTGGATGGTCAAATTTAATTTTTCAAATAGACAGCTTATTATCTTATCTTATACCTTTAAACGAGCAATTCTTGTATATATGTATATATATATGTATATAATCTGAATCTCGGAAACGACTCCAACGATTTTCATGAAATTTAGTAAGCAGAGGGTTACCGAGGTGATAAATCGATCTAGATAGGTTTCATTTTTAGAAAACGTTGTTTACCCCAAAAAACGAGCAAAGCTCGGTCACCCAGGTACTTAGTATTAAACGGGTATAATATTTACCTATTTTTCCCGACGTTTCGACAGGCTTACACTGTCGTGATCACGGGAGGACTAATACCCGTTAAATACCTGCAGGCTTATTATGTTAAACTTTGCAGTAGCGACAGCAGTAGCAAAGCGACAGCGACCGCTACGCGATCGCTTGCAAGTTGTTACCGTAAACGGTATCACGGAAAACAGTCACCCGCCTATCGCTAAGTTGTTGCTGAATGCACATTGCCTTTGAACACTAGCGCTACTAGCGACAGAACAGCAATTGGTAGAAACAAATATTGTTCAACGATTGTCCGGCAGAGGGAGACAAAATTGACGTTTGACAGCGATAATTGCGAGATTTACGCCTGTTGCAAACCTGTCGCGAGTATCGTAATCAGCCTGCCGTTTAATACTAATAATAATGTGTTCAGATCGCGTAAGTTTAATATATAAATAGACAGCTGTTGGGAGTAACCTGGCTGCTCATAGTGCAGACAATGTAGTTGCAGCGAGACAGTAGCTCCAGATCTACTAGGAGGCCGGCGAGCGACTGCGTAGTGTAGCGGCGGTGTACGGCTGCTGCCTCAGCAATGGACGGGTCGCTCACGAACATATACTCAGGGTACCATCTACGAGCGTCTTCTAAAACCTGCAACCATCATTTGAGATCATAGCTAACCCATTGTCCTAGGTGAGCGACGCGACGCGACGCTGTGCGACAGAATGCAAGACAGCACTTCGTGTCTAGTTGTAGATTGGTTAGCACAACAACGTAGTCCACACATACAACGACCACTTGATATTTTCGCGTCGCATTGCTGCGTTTATCGTACCAAGACTATTCCTTCTGTCACACATTTTTTTTGTTACAATAAAGCGTAAAAAAATAAATAAAACGGAAAAGAATGGACCTTTATGGACCTAATGATGGTTTATAAGAGCTTGTAGAAAGGCCCCAGGTATACAACTTAGGCCCGGTTTCCACCAAGGCAGGAAGGAGAGGAAACGAGAGATGTGCTGGAAAGCTGGCAAGTTATTTGCACCAATGTGGAGCGGAGGGGAGACAAGAATAAACCAATCAGATTTCGTTATTTCTACATTCTCCTCCGTTTATCTGCGGTGGAAATGGATCAAGCGAATAAGATGTCTCATTTCTATAGAAACTTACACTGGAGTCGTCCGTAGCCAGGTAGACTCTTCTAACGTCCAAGAGCTGCGTCAGCTCCAACTGAGCGTAGTAGTCCTTCACGTGGCTCATGTACTCGTCGAGGTGGTGGAACTGCGCTTCTTCGTCCACTTTGTCAGAGCGCCGTACGTGTATGCTGCAAATACAAATACGAATCACTAAAATGTTACCGGACTACTTCCATAAACTTCAGGGGGTTAAAATACCCATCAATCTAAACCACTTTTTCTAAGAAACTAAAACTAAATACGAAAAAAAAAAAATAGTCCGTGGAGTCCCTCCGCGTGGAAGTGAAACTTGTCGTTGCTAACGCTCGCGCTGGCCTGTAACAGGTAAACTACGCGCATGCGTTCGAGTGCCACGCATTCACTCTCGCTCTCTTTATAGTCAATAGTCAATAGTCAATAATCTTTAGTCAGTAATATCACAAGGATCATTTTGAATCGTCTTACATACTAGGTGAGTCTAGTTGCCAATTCCAGTCCTATCCCCAGTACGAGAAGAACTGGCAAGAAACTCGCTGGGCCCTAGCGCTTTTTTTGTATTATGAACCTTGTTAACATTGTTAGGGACACCTAGCAGAGTTGGAGCTGATTCGTCCCAAGCTTTTTTGTCATCTAAGTACTCTGATATTCTATAATAAGCTTTACGAGACAGGTTTTGTTTAATTACATTTTTGAATTTCGCAATCGATAGATCAAGCATGTCGCTTGGGATCTTGTTATAGAAGCGTACACATTGCCCTATAAAGGATTTGCTTACTTTAGTGAGCCTAACCGTGGGAACAGCTAGTTTATTTTTATGTCTGGTATTAACATTATGAAAATCACTATATTTTTAAATAAATTAATGTTTTTATGAACATACATCAAGTTTTCATATATATACTGACATGGCATTGTCATAATGTTAATTTCCTTAAACTTATCTCTAAGAGATTCTCTGGGACCCATGTTATAAATTGCACGAACAGCCCTCTTCTGCAACACAAATATGGTGTTAATATCTGCAGCACTCCCCCACAACAAAATACCGTAAGACATAATGCTATGAAAGTAGCTGAAATATACAAGTCTAGCAGTTTCTACGTCGGTGAAATGACGGATCTTTTTAACTGCATATGCTGCAGAGCTAAGTCTCTTCGACAATTTATCTATGTGCGGGCCCCATTGAAGCTTATTATCTAGAGTTATGCCCAAGAACACTGTGGTGTCCACAAGATCCATATTTTCGTTGTTTATTTTTATATTGGTGTTTATCTGCTTAACATTTGGTAGTACAAAACGAACGCATTTCGTTTTCTTTTCATTTAGTAATAAGTTGTTCACATTAAACCATTTTACAATTTTAGAGATTGCATTATTCACATCGTCAAAATTAGTCGTACGCCGCTTTTGTTTAAATAAAAGTGACGTGTCATCAGCAAACAGTACAATCTCCTGATAATCCCTAACAAGTTTTGGTAGATCGTTTATATATATTAAAAACAAAAATGGCCCTAATATTGATCCTTGTGGTACACCCATTGTTACCACTGACCCCGGAGAACGTTTCCCATTTACTTCAACTCGCTGTAGTCTGTCAGTGAGGTAAGATGTTAAAAGATTAAGTGCAACCCCCCTAACACCATAGTGCTGGAGTTTCATGATTAATGTTTCATGGTGCACACAATCAAATGCTTTAGATAGATCACAAAAAATACCTAAGGCATCGTGAGATTCCTCCCAGGTATCGAAAATATGTGATACCAACTCAACACCGGCATCAGTGGTTGAGCGGCCCTTTGTAAATCCGAATTGTTTTTTATCAAGTAAATTATTAATGTTAAAATGTCTTTGTAATTGATTAATAAGTTTTTCAAATATTTTACTAAATGTAGGTAACACTGATATTGGTCGAAAATTACAAGGATCTGAATGACTACCAGATTTGAACAAAGGTGTAATCTTGCTATGTTTCATTAAATTAGGAAAGACACCACTGTCAATACATTTGTTAAATATAAAAGCTAGGTCAGGTGCAATAATTTCAATCAATGGTTTTACAACGCTAACAGAAACGCCCCAGAGGTCAGTGGTCTTTTTATCATTAATCAGTTTAAATGCCTTAATGATGTCGTTATTGTTCACATAATCAAAATGGAATGTTACATCACATTCCGCTAAACTATCTTTTAATATAGATTGCGCGATTACAGGTGAAGAGTTTAAAGATTTTGTAGTAGAGACTGGAATGTCAGTAAAGAATGTTTCAAATGCCTTTGCTACATCATTATCTTGGTTGATTGTTGTATTGTTAATGTTTAAATTGAATACAGTACTATGAGTTTTGACTTTTCCAGTCTCACTATTAATAATTTTCCAAGTAGTTTTGATTTTATCCTGACTGGTTTTAATTTTAGAACTTATATGCTGAGACTTTGCAATTCGACAAACATTCTTAAAAATTTTTGAGTAATTTTTAACTTTAGTTTTAAACTCTTCACTAAAATTATACTGTTTTTCACTGTATAGTTCATACAAAGTGCGCCTGCTTTTATGAATACCTGCTGTTGCCCACTCACAAAATTTAGAACTGCTAGAGGCCACAACCGTTTTGGATTTAAAAATTGCATTGAACTTTTGATTAAACTCATTGAAAAAAGTATTATATAAATCACTTGGATTGTCATCATTATAATATAATAAGCGAGGTAAAGTGGTAGCTAGGTTCAATTTCATTTTTTCCAAACGATTAGTGGTTACAGGTGTATAAGTTATTTTTTTTTTGAGTATTTATTTTTACTATTGTTTCTATTGTCACTAGTTGACCAAGATGATCTGATTGAATATTGCTAATTAATTTTTTCATTATTTCTTTTATATTAGTAAAAATATTATCTATGCAATTGGCTGAAGTAGCCGTTATTCTAGTTGGCTCCATAAATAATGGTTCAAGATTAAATGATTTGAACAAACTAATTATTCTGGTACTTAAAGAGTTTTTCTCTAGTAAGTTTACATTGAAGTCACCGCATACTATGATTTGTTTATTTGATTTTGATATAATATTGTTCAAAATTTCCTCCATATTTCTTTCAAAAATATCAAATGAAGCGGTTGGTGGGCTATAAGTGCTTATAACAATGAACTGCTCCAACTCCACACAGGCTATCTCAATGTGTCTTTCTACAGAGTGGGCTACAATGTCTTTGCGTTCTTTGAACTTAATTTGTCTATTTATTAGAATTAATGATCCGCCTCTTATAGAATTTACTCTGCAGAAAGAACTACCAACTTGGTGATTCTGGAAATTAAACATGAGCTCATGGCTTCTTAGCCAATGTTCTGTTAGGCAGACTATGTCAATGTTGTTTGAGTTCATGTATAAGTCTAACTCTAATTCTTTTTTGCTAAGTCCTTGAATATTTTGATGCACCAAGTTAGTAAACTTAAACTTATTTTTACATGACATATTGTTTAATTGACTTTTTTTTGAATATTTGGTGCTAGAGATTTCCTCTATTGTCTCTGCATTTAATTTAAATGACTTGGAGTAATGTCCAGAGTCATGTCAATAATATGCTCAATAGAAGCATTATTAGTAGCCAAATTTTTGGCTGTTATACTAAAATAGTAAGATAGCGACACAGCTACCTGTCGTTTGTAATAATTGGGAAGGTAGTATTTACCTTTTGTCTGATAATAATTTTTATCAATAATACTATTGATGTCTATTAAATGGAAATTATTATTGCATGACATTGTATGCAAAGTCTGATTTAACTTATATCTAAGATCATTTTCTGCTTGTGGCAAGCTGTTGCTGTAGGGGAATGTAAACATTACAATTCTATTTACTTAAAGCGTTTCAACATATTTATTAGATCAAATTTGTTTACATTACCCCTATTTCCAAGCCATATCACTAAATTAGAGCACTGGTCAAAGTTATATTTACTTATATTTTGCATGATTTCATGCAGGTCGGAGTAAGGTAAGCAATTATTTATTATTGGCTGTCCCATTCTAGTATTTAATAACTGGCCCATGGTTTTTCCAATTTCATCGCAGAACATTATAGTTTTATTTTTAATTTTATTTTTGTTCAGCTCGGCACACAGCTGAGAAGTTTCTTTCAGACAACCTCCGTAGCGTTAAACGTTTAACGCAACCTTGTTGGAAGTCACATTAGAAGTTTCACTTCAAAAAACTGTTTTATACATTTAAGCCAAGTAGGTATTGAACTTTTACATGGAACAGCTGGTTTTTTTTCGCGCTTACAGAACTTTTTCGGATTTTTAGAAAAAGTTGTTAATATATTGATAGGTACTTTAACTCCTGAAGTTTTCGGAAGTAGTCTGGTAACATCCTGTACTCTTCTTTGAGATCGATGTGCGGAGTGACGAAAATGGATTAAATACGGAATGAGTACCTATATAGAGGAAGACGGAAAAGATGAAGAGTAATAATAGGTTAGCGTGGTATAGGCATGTTTAGCGGAGGAATGAATGGCAATGCTCTTAAACTGTGAAGGAAAACATCGTGAGGAAACCGCATACCCTAGAATCAAAAATTCAAAGGTTTGTGTCATGAATATTCTATGTTAGTATTCTTATAAGCGGCGATGAGCTTGCAACCTTTCACATACGGAATACTGAGTACTGTGCAAAATGTGGACATGTGCTAAATATCATGTTTGGACGTGGCTTAGACTATCCTTAAAGATCTGAGGAGATACCTACCGAGCCTGGGGATTACAGTCGTAATCATGTTTTTTAACAGTTGTTTACCTACTCACCCAACTATAGGAGACTTGAAATCCAATTTGGCTTTGGCATCGTTGATGGCTTTTTGTAAATTAGGTCGTGGCCTCAGGATGTATTTGATCATCTGTCCTATCCACCAGGAAGAAGGATCACCATTGAAACGGATTATTCTGCACAGAAATTAATTAAATGCTTAATTACCAACCGAATCTTTAGTCAGTGTGGTGAAAGGAATAAAGTAAATAAATAAATATTGGTGGACATTTCACACAACGCCTTCTAGCCCCAAACTAAACAAAGTTTGTAGTATGAGAACCAGATAACTGATAGATTAATTACATCCTTTTTTTGTAAATACATACATAGAATACATAAAAACACCCAGACACAGAACAAACATCTGCGTTCATCACACAAATGTAAGTGCAGGTGGGGTCGAACCCACAACCTACAGCGCAGAAGGCAGAACTACTACCAACTGAGCTGTGAGGCCGGTTTGAAAGTGTACCTCATATGGTTTCGTGCACTTTCACAGTCAGTAGTCAACTCGGGTGGAGGTCAGGTATACCTGTGGGTGTGATGAAGACAGCTTACCTACGAGCTAAGTCCATTGGAACCGCTAACGGCAGAAATTCTGGCTTTACATACGTTGGATTCATCAAATCTACGTATCGTATAGCTACTACTTTTGCTTTCGGTGATACTGAAAGAAAAATGTAAGTATTGTAAGTTACTCACGTTAAAAAGTAAGGGATTAATCCCATTTGTCCCCCTGCTCTGCCCTCTTGGGGTGACAGATGGGACAAAAACGTGGAACGTCCCCCTGTTGGCAAAAGGGGGCAAATGGAAAGTTTATGTCCCATCTGTCAAGGGGACTAATTAAGAAGACAAATAGGAATAAGTATCCGGCAATTAAGGTGATTCGTCACTTTCGAGCGCGAAATAAAAAAAATGCCGGTTTTTATACTTCCCTTAGAGAATATAGCTGTTAGAAATGTTGTTTTCAGGAAATATTACAAACAGCAAATTATTTGATTTTTGCGTCTACGCGAGACGTACAGTTAGTCCAAAAACAAAATAATAAATTAATACTACTCGTAGTTCTTATGAACCGATAGGCATATTCTATTAGTTCATTTAAATTTGTAAACCTAGCTGTAAGTTTATCCAAAATTGTATAAATAAATAAATAAATTACCAAAGCTTCTAATATCTTTCATGTAAAATCACATTAAATTTAACATTACTTGCAATACTCAATAATCACTCACACACCTCTCCACAGCACTGGCTTTTCATCGTAAGTACTTGTGCAAGTGTCAGAGAGTGAATGGAAGTCGTCGTCCCAACTTCTATTGTCGAATCGCCATCCCCTGGACTTCAGAATGAGAGTTCGTTCAGTCGCGTACGCGAATACCAGGCAGGTGACTATGTTGTGAAATTGGCAGCCAAAACCACAGACCTATGGAAAATAAATGGAAGATTTTATGCAAATTGAACAACCAACCGTAAATACAAATACTTACAGAAAAAAGCCCAACCAAAAATTCAATCACAAAAGAAATGGTACCAATGTTTAATTTCAAAAATGATCCAAACTTAGGCAACAGTACCTACCTATAGTGCGTTCAACATTATGTCAAGCTTGTATCGTGGAAACCTCGACAGAATTAGACACTATACAATATACGGCAGGAACAAGATAATTATAGGACATAATATTGTAGGAACTTTTAACCTCTATATTTGCGTAGTAAAATTGCATAGGATTTACTGTTGGACACTGAGCGATAGAAAAACATAGAATGAACATAGAAGGACAAAATAAACGATTGTGCTAGAACATTCAAACGCCCATTCGCCAGTTTTCATATATGTTTCCGTTTGCTTAGAATCTAATGCTTTGTCTACTTTAATGTTTCCATACTGCACCCAAACTGCACACGAGTTTCTTCGCCTCCTTGCAGTCGGGAGGGTTCTGGAGGTAATGCAACCTTCGCTGCACCAGGTCGCTGACGTTGGCCGCCTCCATTCTTCGCCAGTCTTGGTAACCATCTAGATCTGATAACTTATTTTGATCTGAAAGGAGAGACCTGAAAAAAATCAAGGGCACTTTTTTAGAATTGCGAATAAATTTTACGTAACGTAGGTAAGTTAATTGTGATGTTTGCTAAAACAGAATGCATTATTGTTGAGTCAATATTTTTACGACATGCTTTGTTTTAAGCATGTTTTCTTGTAAATTGCAAGTGTGTTGCGTGCTAGAAGCAAATAAAACTTTTCATGTTTTACAAAAAAAAGTTGCTTTAATGGCCAAAACCAACCTTGTTCTATCAGCCACATGGTCCTTAACAGCTTGTATCTTATCTAGTTTCAGCTCACCAGTCAGGACTTTGATCATTTCGTGATTCACGTAGTACCACAGCTCTCTGGTATTGGAGTATATTCGCTTCCTGAGTTTCTCGTACATCTCCATACGCGATATTTCTTGACTTGAATCTAAGATAGCTCTGTCTATGTTGTTTAGGTCGTTGAACCTAGATAAATTTAAGGAGATAAAGATAAAGTCCTAGACGTATAAGGCTTTTATATGTTGGTCCTGTGCAATTCATCTGAACAACTGGGTAAGTACCTGAGCGGAGACTTCACCATATATGTGACCACAGCCCACATAACGAGCAACAGCACCCCCACTCGCTTCCACTTCGCCAGGTACATCATGATGCCTCTGAATGACACGTATCTATTGGAGTAGACCCTCATCTCACGCCCCATCGTATACTGCACCCGGTTGCAACAGATGGCTCTTAAGAACTCTGGCTAGATTCTTCTTACCTATATCAGAAATGATAACATGTGTAAGCTGCTATGCAAAATACATCGAGCACTGCTTAGCTAAGCCAGCAATCATAGTTCTGTACTTCAATGTCTTATTTATACCTAGTTAGTTTCCAGTTTTTAGTTTCCAGCAGGTAATAAAAATACTTCTTAGTCCACTTCCATTTCAATGGTCCACTCTTGTACCAAGTATTTAAGATAATCAACGGTTAAAATAACACAAAAATTAGAAAGTAAAACCCCAAAATAACTTGAGATAAACATAAAAAAGGCGAAAAAAATGGCCAAAAAAATCCCTTCTGTACACTCTAGGTAAAATAGGATGACAGAGAGCCATCAGAATCAGATGACCGTGATTATTTGAAAGTCATAATAGGACGGACTTGTCATAGGATGCACGTCAGTTCCCGCAATAATTTCTAAGAAAGTTATAACAACAATGTCAAGTTCATTGGTATCTCCGGTCATGTTTACCTATTTGCAAACATGTAACCTTCACACAATGCAAAATAACTCAGGCGTTTCTAGTAACTGCAAACATAACATGGCGTGAAGGTATGTACCTTCACGCCATGTTATTTTTAACAAAGGAAGAATCTTCCAAATCGATCCAGGCGTCTTTGAGTAATCAGAGAACAGACATAAAAAAAATCCGAAAAATTAAGAATCTCCTGTTTTGTAGGCGGTTCATAAATCTAACTATTTATTCATGACAAACTATGAAATATCGTGGATCACACATGATGGTTATTCGGGTAGGAAACCTACCCCAAGGAATGCTCTAACTCTGGACTTTTTTATTGGGACACTTTGAGATGCCCACGCCCCACAATTCCGAATATCTAGGACTAACACACACGAAGCATGTAGACACATATGTACATACAGCCCGTATCGCAACAACACTTCACATCAACTTTTTTATATTCTTCTAACCTTTAGTCCTCAAAAATGGCTACTCACAGATGGTGCTCAAAAAATAAGAATATTTTTTCAAAAAGAAGTTCTTGTAATTGTTATTACCGCGCAACGCATACACTTTAAGACTATTTGCAGTATCTTAGTCGCGTACAATATCACAATAGATACTGAGACCAAGCCACCTGCGACATATCGTGTCGACAGTGTCAGTTTCGCAAAGTTATATACTCTATACTCGTATACTTCCATAATAACATGTACGTACATCCTATGTACAAACAAGTGTACTTTCCTTTGCTAAATGATTTATTTTTGTACAAACTTCCTTTTCCTTATCCACCCTTCAAATTTCAAGTTTCTACGACCGGCGCAGTTGAGTCATTGTTTCTCAGTCGTACCTACTTACTAATTTAAAAATAAAAATACCTACTTACTTTCCTCCAGCGATTTCGCCTGCATGGAAAATTAATTTAACTATCTCACTATAACATGTAGTACAGTGGATAATCTCAATTTCTATCTTGTCATAATCGACAATTTCCTGCAAATATAAATTCTACTTCTTTAGAATATTAGTACTGATATTGGTAATGCAAATAACAAAGAACCATGATTATTTTATTATCTAACAATATATTATATAACTAAATGTTGGGCCACCAAGGGAACGGACGAAAAAAGAGTGCATGCGGCGGAGATGCGAATGTTGAGATGGATGTGTGGAGTGACAAGGATGGATAAAATAAGGAATGAGTATATCAGAGGAAGTCTGAAAGTGGCACCGGTGACAGAAAAGAAGAGGAGTAATAGGTTAGCGTGGTATGGACATGTTATGAGAAGAGATGAATGCCATGTGACAAGGAGAGTGTTAGGTATGAATGTAGATGGATACAGGGGTAGAGGTAGGCCAAAGAAAAGATGGATGGACTGTGTGAAAGATGACATGGGTAAGAAAGGAGTGAGTACTGAAATGACGAATGACAGAGAGAAATGGAAGAAGATCACATGTTGTGCCGACCCCACATAACGTGGGATAAGGGCAGGAAGATGATGATATTATATAACTAAATATTTAGATAAACTTTTCTATTTGCTGAGTATTCAAGAAAATCAAGGGCTCGTTTTGTGTAGTGGTACTTTTTTGTATTCTGGGACAGAGCATGTCTTGAGATAATACGCCGTTTTGTACCATGGGAAAAGACCTGCCTGTAACAATAATACTCAAAATTAGTTCACAAAAAATCATTGAAAAAAAAATGGAAACGTGTTTCGAAACACAAATATATGAAAAGTAACCCACATTATTTGTTCGTTTGTTCGTACCGAATCCATAACCGTTCCAATGGTTAAAAGCGAAGAGAATCTGATCGTCTACCTGGGACAAAGAAAACCGATTATTTTATCATAATAATTTCAGCCCCACACACAGCTGGATTAATGTCATGTGACAAGGAGAGTGTTAGGTATGAATGTGGATGGATACAGGGGTAGAGGTAGGCCTGGTAAAGATGGATGGACTGCGTGTGAAAGATGATGTGGGTAGGAAAGGAGTGAGTACCGAGATAGCAAAGCTCGGTCACCCAGGTACTATTCTTTAAATCGCGAGCGCTGCGAAAACTATTGATGATAGAATAAAATAATGTACTACGTAAACTTTGTAGAACACATTATTATAATTAGCATAATATGCTATCGCGACATTTTTTGTATTTAATTTTTAATTATTTTTAATTTATAATATTTTTATATTTTAAAATAAGAGTTCTTTTATTTTAAAATATAAAATTTAATTGAAAGGCTAATCTTAGAAAAACGTTCTGATAATTCTACCTATATAAATACCCGTGCGAAGCCGGGGCGGACCACTAGTTTTCCTATAAAGCTCGATTTCTTGACACGCGTGAGTGAATTTAATTAAATAGTGCCTTTCTAAATCTACAAAAAAAAAAAAAAACCGCACGGCTTACAACTATAGCAAAAAGTGTCGTTACAACTTTTGTTCTTAATTTTTTCCGTCTAGCCCCCTTTCGCATGGCGCGATAAGGAACTTCGTTCCAAAAATCGACCTCAGATACAATAAATAAAGAAGAATACGAAGAAGTACCTACATCAAAAGCAATGTTCTGATTGGTGCCCGCGTTAGGAATGACAGCCACTCTGTTGCGCGAGTAATATGTATCGTCCAATGAGATGAAACTGTTTGAAGCGTCAAAGCGCGTTTGCATCAACTCGAACACTGTTCGACCAATCTGAAAAAAGTTAAGATTAAAATAGAAATACCCTGTAACATGACATAATACAAAAAAATAAAAAAAATAAAAAAATTAAGCATCCCCGACGTCTAAACCTTACCCTAACTGTCATATTTAAAGTCATGGTTACCTTACCATTCTTTCAATATCATTGAAGTAACACGGTACCAAAAGAAAAAGTTAGTCAGATCCTCTCATGAATTAGAAAAGAGCTGATGATAATCAAACGGCTGAACAGATTTTCATGAAACATAGCTAAGAACACTCGGGATAAAATTATCTATAACACAAAAAAAACCAAACGAAAATCGGTTCATCCGTTTGAGAGCTACGATGCCACAGACAGATACACAGATACACTGACAGACACGTTAAACTTGTAACACCCCTCCTTTTCATCGGGGGTTAAAAAAGTACTGAAGTAGTGTTACTTCTAGCTCTAAATGACGTTTCTTGAAACATGATGAAACATGTGCTAAGTTGTTAAAACTGACCTGGCTACTCATAGTGCAGACGAAAAAGTCGCAACGAGACAGAATCTCTATATCTACGAGGAGGCCGACGAGAGACTGCGGCGAGTAGCGGCGGTGCTTGGCCGCGGCCTCGGCGATGGAAACATCGCTCATAAAAGTATACTCCGGGTAAATCTTACGAGCTTCCTCTAGAACCTGCAACACAGCGTTCTTATAAACGGCGATGGGCTTTCATGCTACCTACAGAATAAATAAAAGTAAATAAAAAAAATATGATCACGACTGCAATCCCCGAGCTCGGTAGATATCTTCCTCAGGATCTTTAGTTACTTAGATCTTTGAGGATATCTAAAGAGGGTAGTCAGAGGCACATCCAAACATGCATTTGGTACATGCCCACATTTTGCACAGTACCTAATTAGTATTCTGTATGTGACAGGTTGCAAGCCCATTGCCGCTTATTAGAATACTAACCTATGACACACCTTCGAATTTTTGGTTCTAGGGTATACCGGTTTTCTCTCGATGTTTTCCTTCACCGCTTAAGAGCACTGGCATTACGCACATAAATTTTTCGAATGGAAAAACTCATTGGTGCACGACCAGGTTTGAACCCACGACCTTCGGATCGTGAGGCAGGGGTGCTACCACTACACCACCAGCGCTCTTTAATAAATAAATATTGGTGGATATTTCACACAACACCATCTAGCTCTAAACTAAGCGAAGAAACTAAGCTAAACTAAGCTAAGAGCTTGAAGTAAGGTCCCAGTTTTGAGAACTGAGTAAAAAAAACGAGTATTACATAGACAACTTACACTAGCATCATCTGTAGCCACATATACTCTCCTAACATCGACTGGCTGTGTCAATTCCAGCTGATAGTAATAGTCTTTCACGTGGTTCATGTACTCGTAGAGGTGATGGAAATAAGCCTCCTTCAAGCCCACTTTATCAGTACGCCGTATGTGAATGCTACAATTACAAATTATAAAAAAATAGCATTTAAGGGGCAAAATTTTGAATGTTGAAAGTATTGCAACCCAAACTATTCTATTACCGCATAATAGAGTACATTGAAATTGAACTACACGATACTCAAGGATCATCAACATCATCTTCCTACCCTTATCCCACTAGGTGGGGTCGGCACAACCAGGTTATCTTCCTCCACTCTCCTCTATCATCCGTCATCTCAGTAGTCACTCCCTTCTTACAGATTATTATATCATCTTTCACACAGTCTATCCATCTTTACGATACTACAATGATATCTATACTAATATTATAAAGAGGAAAACTTTGATTGTTTGTTTGTTTGTTTGTTTGAAATGAATAGGCTCCGAAACTACTGAACCGATTTGAAAAATTCTTTCACCAATGTGTAGAATGAACTTTCAGGATGAACATAGGCTATATTTTATGTAGGTACTTCGCGGGCGACGCCGCGTGCAGAAGCTAGTAAGTTATAAATTCATCGAAGGCAAAACACGAATTATTAGAAAAGATCGATTAAAAACCATGCCAAATGAAAAATTAAAATTTAGAAATTCCCAAACATATCCAAAACGGATTTTAAATTAAAATACACCCGTAACATGAACGTACAGGGCCGAGCCGCCCCTATGTGCGAAGTGTGCGGCGCACACAGGCGCCAAGACAATAGAGGCGCCGCCATCGAAATTATTTTAGGTACATAAGTTGAAACATGAAGATTCGTGAAAAAAAGAGGCGCTTCATAAGTTTCGCACACAGGCGCTATGGGGGGTCGGCGCGGCCCTGTGAACGTAAATCAGTTAATTTTCAAATAAGCTATTTACAAGTAGGTAACTGCTTGAGTGAATAGAAAATTGTCCAATTTCTTGACTGATTTTACCGCCTAACATGATGTGTTGTACTCACCCAACTATAGGGGACTCAAGCTCTAACTTAGCTATAGTGTCGTTGATAGCTTTCTGTATTTTGGCTCGTGGTTTCAATATGAATTTGACCATCTGGGCGATCCACCAAGAGGCCGGGTCTCCGTTGAAGCGAGCTATTCTGCGCGGAAAATCAAAGTCAGATTTAGTACCATTGGTAACTATAAAATCAAAATATCCTTAGTCAGTAAAATCACTGTGATTATTTTGAATTGTCGTACATGCAAGGTGAGTATAGGTTTCCAATCCCCAGTCCGATAAGAACTGACAGGAAACTCGCTGGGCCCGAGTTGGAGATGATTTGCCTCAAGCTTTTTTGTCTTCTAAATATTCTGATATTTTATCATTTTAATTTGTTTTGTTTAATATAATACTAGCTTAGCACGTTGTTATAAACACCTCTCTACAATAACAATCACAACAAAGAAAAGAATTAGCGAAATCGGCTTTGCCGTTCTCGAGTTTTAGCGAAGCAAACGAACAGCAATTCATTTTTATATGTTTAAGATATCACCTATTGTTCATCCAACGGATCTAGGCATTCGTGAAGTTAGCCACAGGTGCGAGTTTGCGCATTAAAGTTCCACCGTCTCTCTCCATACCTCCAATTGCTCCCGAAAAACGATACTGCGCGCCTGCGGCTAACTTCACGAATGCCTAGACTCGTTGGGCCAACTGTACATCTATGCTTGCAGCTAGTAATGTTAAGACAGCTTACCTATGTGCTAAGTCTTTTGGTACAGCTAAAGGCAAGAAGTCGGGCTTCAATGTATATGGGTCCGATGATTCCATGTAATGTACAGTGATCACTTTCGCTTCATAAAATGCTGTGACAAAAGATGACGGGTCAACTTTTATCTTCCAAGACGACCTCAGTGGCACAGCAGGCGAGAGTCCGCCTGCGACGCAAGAGGTTGCGGGTTCGATTCCCGCCGCGGAACAAATTTATGTACGATCTGCAGAAATTTGTTCCGTTGGTGTTTTCTATGTATAATAAAAAATATCTATCTATGTATATAATGTATTAAATATATCAGTTATCTAGTTCTAGTACCCATAACACAAGCTTTGAGTAGCTTACTTTGGGGCTAGATGATGCTGTGTGGATTGTCCAGCATTATTTATTTGTTTATTTAATCTTTAGAATAATACGGTACTTACAACTGTTTGTCATTGCTATCAATAAAATAACTTGCAAGTATTTATTTCAAAAATAAAAAAACTTATTGAAAATTGTATCTCACAGCCGCCAAATTGCTTTTTTTACATGGCCTATGTCACTCCATCCAGACGAGTTCAACAATACCCTAGATGTCAAAATCCGTCCAGCAGTTTTGGCTACAGCGACAGGCAAAATAACTCACAAACAAACATACATACACAATACACCATAAACAAATTACTCTCCTTTTTCACAGTTGGATAAAAATGTACTTTGTAAAAGTACAGTGGCAATAATCAGTTTTCAATGACAAGGATTTTGGCAAATTGATAGAGAAAATGATTCACATTTCCAATCAGCTTTACTACAATACAAATAAAGCGAAGAATTACTTGGCCAATGCAGCGATGTTTCGCCGTAAGTGCTGTTGCAAGTCTCCGAGAGTGGATGGAACACGTGCTCCCAGCCCTTGGCACTGTACTGCCACCCTCTGGAGTCCATAATGAGGGTCCGTTCAGTCGCGTACGCGAATATCATGTAGTACACTAAATGGTGTAGTTGACAGCCGAAACCACAGTTCTGAATGAAAACAATGTTAACAACAGTAGCTGTATGTGAAGTAAAGTATAAAAAAAACTCGACTGAATGTAACTGAAAATAACTTCTTTTAGATTTTTTTACATTTTGTAAAGCGTTGGTGGTGTAGTGGTAGCACACCTGCCTCACGATCCGAAGGTCGTGGATTCAAACCTGGTCGTGCACCAATGAGTTTTTCTATTCGAAAAATTTATGTGCGCAATGCCAGTGCTCTTAAACGGTGAAGGAAAACATCGTGAGGAAACCGGCATACCCTAGAACCAAAAATTCGAAGGTATGTGTCATAGGTTAGTATTCTTATAAGCGGCGATGGAACGTACGGAATACTAACTACTGTGCAAAATGTGGGCATGTACCAAATGTCATGTTTGGACTTGCCTCTGACTACCCTCTTAAGATATCCTCAAAGATCTAAGTAACGAAAGATCTGAGGAGATTTCTACCGAGCCTGGGGATTACAGTCGTGATCATATTTATTTTATTTTATTTATTTTTGTAAAGCCTGGGTCCACAAGCTCTTACAAACCATCATGTTTCAGAAACATCAAAGTTTCAATGTTGAAGATTTTATGGTACAAAATATAAAAGATATATTACTTTGATAATGCCCCTGATTCTGACGGTTCCAACGACATCTCATTTGTCAAAATCCATCAAAATTAATCATCTCATTTGGCAAAAGTACCTCATCCACTTCCTGTAAAATCTACTTACCAGGTCTATATTGCACACGAGTTTCCTCGCCTCCTTGCAGTCGGGCGGGTTCTGCAGGTAATGCAGCCTTCTCTGCACCAGGTCGCTGACGTTGGCCGCCTCCGTCTGCCGCCAGTCTTGGTATCCGTCCAGATCCGACAGCTTATCTTGATCCGATAGGAGAGACCTAAGAGAGAAACATTTTTTTTAACTGGTATTGTCCCACTGCTGGGCAAAGGTCTCCCCCAAATCACGCCAACCACCTCTATCCTCCGAAGTCTCACTTTTATCTCCCCACCATTTACACTCGAAGGTATCGAGATCATCCCTCCAACGTTTGTGTGGCCGGCCACGACCTCGCTTTCCGTCTAGCTACCAGGTTGTAGCATACGCCCATCTGCCTTAACTTAGTGATTTAATATAATGCATGAACGAACCACGATCGATCGTATAGTGTGGACCCAAACTTAAAACGCGCTTCGCTCTTCCCGCGAACGAACAAATGAGCGAAGCGCGAGTTCATTACAATTTTTGGCAGCACTTATAATTTTTGCGAACAAACTTTTTCAATTGTCAATTATAGAAAATAAATATGCTTCTTGTCTCGGAGATGGGCATTTGAGAGAGCCATTTTTTGAGCTTCTAGGGTTAATATCACAAGTGCGGCCCGGCCCGCCTTTAGTTTATTTTGCCATTTGTGGCCTTTGCCTGCCAAAAGGTTGCCGACCCCTGCTCTAAGGTCTTGAAACATCATACAAAAAAAAGCGCTAGGGCCCAGCGAGTTTCTTGTCAGTTCTTCTCGGACTGGGGATAGGACTGGAATTAACACCTAAAATCACCTAGTAAGATGATTCAAAATGATACCTGTGATTTTACTGAATAAAGTTATTTGAGTATTGTATTGGCTGATGTGGCCACCCAGGCACCCAGTCCCACTTGAGCCAAATATATAGAAGAAAATAGTTATTTGACGTTATTCCTGGATAAACATCAAGCTAAAACCAACCTTTTTCTATCAGCCACACGGTCTAAAATAGTCTGTATATAATCCAGGTTGAGCTCTCCAGTCGCGACTTTGGTCAGTTCGTGGTTCACATAGTACCACAGCTCTTTGGTGTTGGAGTATATTCGCCTTCTTAGATTCTCGTACACCTCCATAGGATCTTGAGAATCTAAGAAGATAGTCTCATTAATATCTTTCAGGTTTTTAAACCTAGAAATAAGAAATATTTTTTTTGTTAACAAAATCCACACTTATAAATGCAAAAATAACTCTGTCTGTATGTTACCTTTTCACGGCTGAACGGGTCGTAATGAAATATGGCAAGGAGATGGATTGTATTTTGGGGAAGGACCCAAAGTCGCGAGCAACAGCTAGTATTAACATATAGAAATAAATTTTCAAGCTAATATAACCGGTATGCTGTAGCAGTAGAGCTCCTTCTGCGACACCCAGTTTCGTAGCGCTAGAAACATTATAGCGTAGCACCTGCTACAACAAGGCTACATCGTAGCACCCGCTACGTAGCGTAGCATCTTATTCAATTCCAAACAACGCCATCTAGTACCGATCTAAGCCTAAGTCTAAGCTTGTAATAAATGCACACAGACGTATGTACCTATGTCATGATTTTTTTTCTATTGTTTCTACTTTTATCAAAAGAGGTTCTCACTCTGACTATTAACTTTACCTACTAGTTTAGATTATTCTATGCAACCCCATACCTTAGGGATCTCCGTATTCGAGCAATTAGGTTACTATGTTGCTGGCGAAGTGTCTCTATCTGCAAGAATACTCTTTTTAATCGTGCTTGGAAGAAAACTGCATCACCTGTGTTGCCAACACACCTGCAATAAAAAAAATCATTAAATTTGTAAGAACTTTACAAATATCAACCATAATTCGGTAGGTATCGTTATCGGTAGTTATATTTGTTCACTGGTTAGCGTTGAACATATAAAAAACATACTATCTAATCTACCTACTTCCTACAAACCACCTCCAAAAAAATATAACCACCCTTCTTTTTTTAGACTCATTTTAAAAGCGAAATAATAACACTCCACACCACACGTCATACCTATAAAAAAAAAAAAAAAACGTCCAATAATTTTGACAATCAATAAAACCCACTCATGCAAGCATAGGAGATTCCCGCCAAGGAGAAAATGGCGGTTAGGTTAGGTTAGATTTTAAGTTAGATTATAGAAAACGGAAGAAATTAATTTACGCAAGACTAGGCAGTAAGGTCTATGACTATAAGCCTGCTCAAATGAGCGAATAATTTAACAAACAACAAACTCATGCAAGCATAGGCACCCTATGCAACAAATAGAAGATATTACCTATACAGCCACGAAAATGACAAAATAGGTAGGTAGGTACACTTTTCTCGACACAAAATTTTATATCACTAGAGAGAAAAAGTGTCACTGCTAGAGGGGCAACTAGAATGACCAAAAAATTACACTCTAGCGACTCAAAATGTCACTTTGCTCTTCGATAGAGAAAAAAAATTTCACATGCTAGAAGGGCAGTTAGGGTTTGTGTATTGATAGCTACCTCAGCGGTGGCATCACCAGATATGTGAGGATTACAAACACAATGAGAAGCAACACCGCCGCACGCTGCCACTTCGTCGGGTGTATCATGGCGCCGGTTCTTCTTTTTCTTCTTCAGTTATGGCATCTGTCTCTTGGAGAACATGAATGTCACGTGTCCATTGGCGTATAGTCTCATCTCGCGTTGACAGTTGACACTCGGTATGACTACACTACTGTGAGTTTCCGCTAATGACGATGCAAAAGTGAAGTTTGGAAGGAAACGAAATGAAATAAAGTTTTGAAAACTATCAAAATCCGCACTATATACTAAGCCCTAAGGCCCCTTGTTTCCGACACACGTGACGTTATAAAAACATAATCAAGCACCGTGAAACTAGTCACACAGATTTATACACGTTACACGCCATGATAAGTAGATAAACAGTTATTTTTAAACTGTATCTAATTGTGTAGGCATTATCACGGCCAAAAGCTATCTTTTCGAGACAACCTATTAATTTTGAAAACTAGGTACCTAAGTACCAAGTTACCTACTATCGTGATAATGCCTAACTAATACATCAATGCTACCAACCCTAATAATTAGATACTTAATGAGCTTGTGCAGCAAGTGTTACTACCAAGTACCTACCTACCAACAGCAGCGTGATTGAAATACCTGCCTACTTAACACTGACGTGGTAGAAAAAAATGCAGTAGGTAATGTTGTTTGATAACATTGTTGTTTTCTGAAAATCTCAGTGCTAACTCCGAACCGAAATCAGTTTCGCGAAAGAAGAGAGTCCGATATCTATGGTAAGTAACTAGTTAAACTACCTATAAGTTGGCAGTAGATTTTTAAAGGGCATGGAGGGGTAGATGTAGGGTAGGGTTTTTTTTTTTACCTACCTACCTATACCTATAGGAATGGAGGCAATTTTTTTATTCAAAAATTTGCTTTTTTAAAAAAAAAATTTTTTTTGCAATAATTTCGTTCGTATAATAATTTATTAACCTATTTATCCTATTCGGTCCTCTTTGTGCCATTCCATTCGTCGCTGAGTTCGTCCCTTTGAGTAAAGATGATTATTTTTATCTTGTTGCTTGGTTACATTATTCGCTCATTTGAGCAGGCTATCTATAATCTAGATAGACCTTACTGCCTAGTATAACGTAAATTAATTTCTTTCGTTTTCTTTATAATCTAACCTAACCTAACCGCCATTTTTTTTCCCTCTTTCCTCTTACCTTGTTGCGTTGAGTAAGCCTGAATCTGTGACGTTGACAATACTTACATAAAAATACACTTGACATTGGCAACATTTATTTTTCAGACGGACGAACGCCTTATTTATGGAAGAAAAAGAAGAAGAATGAATTTGAATAATTGAGTGAAAATAAAAATGTTTTTCGTTTCGTTCGTTCGTTTTCCCTAGTACGTCTGTGGTTCGTTTCTACCAAAAAACCGGCGCCTTCAGAAATTTTGAAGAATCACAATAACTATCTAGAAGTTTATAAATTTGAACAAAAATGCCTAAAAAAGGTCCTAAAAACGCCTATTTCTATTTCATGATAGATTTTCGGGAAGAACAAAAGCAAAAAGGTGTAATCTACGCCAATATGACCGAAGTTCAACAGGCAGCCGATCCGGTTTGGAGGGTAAAGTTTTTATTTACAATAACATCAGACGTGTTTTTTACTCTCAAACATTACTAAACCATATCTTTTCTCATTGATGTCCCAAAGTCCCAACCATTGTATTACATTGTCAAAACAGCATTGTATTACAATGCTGTTTTATACCTACTGATTTATACCTACTTGTATGAATGCCAGCAACTTTGTAACACACAAACACTAGTCATTATAATTTAGTCACTAGTAGAATAGAACATTTTACATAGTAATATTTTTTCATACAAAGTTCAACAAAGTTAAAATATATTTCTACTACTAGTTGTAATTCGCGACTTCGTCTGCAAAAATCCATCAATATAATATAAATCTATGGAGTGCAAAAAGAGGCGGTAAATTACATTCGAATTCCAGGCATCACATCCCGCCGTTCGCAACAAATATGAAAACATAGCTAAGCAGGAAAAGGCAAAGTATAATATACCGGATGTAAAGTTCACGACCAGTGGCATACCCTTCTCCGAGATCGAGGATCGCGAGCGACTGGCTAAGGAGGCCGTTGAAAGGGAGCTAAAGGATATCCAGAACTTTGTACAGCAGAACACCTTCAATATGAGTAAGAATCCTATAACTTTAGTTAGAATTGACCTATATTTTGATTTTATTTTTATTTTACTTTATTTGGCACACAAAACACATTACAACACAAGCAAAACTTAAATAATAAAAATATACTGTTCTGTACTGAGTTGCAACATAAACACTGTATGCACAGCTAAGCAAGTATAAAGGTAATATATTAATCAGAATTTCAACGTTTACAGGGCAGTTATCTTAAGACAAGTATTACCTAGAATTTATTGCAAGTACATCATTGATATTGCTCTTATTAAATTTTTGACATTTTGTATAGCTTTTATATGACACTTTTGTAATCGAGACAACTCCAACAACACCTCATTTCTCAAAATCTGTCCAGCCATTTAATCATCTGTGACAGCCAATTGAACTTGCATACATACATACATACACCCCGAGTATGTATACCCTCATTCTTGGCAGTTGGTTAAATAGTCATATTAAAAACTGTAGCTACTCTACTCACTGATCAGTTTAAAGCTTAATTAATTATAATATTAATTATACCACTTCACCTCTACACAACTTGTTAGGTCTGACTATAAATTGAGGGTTCTGGGTGCTCTGAAAACTATAGTTTAGAAGTAGGTTTCAGTAATTGGTACCTTGTTCTATTCTCACTATTTCCCAAAAATAGTTCTCATGAGTAAATTCAACCTTTATGGGAGGAGAAGTTAATATGAAAAAAAGCATTAGATACACAAACTTGTAGAGAGCTTGAATTAATATTTTGATAAAATTCTGTAGCAATAGTAATATTAACTATTACCGCCAGTGATTTATTTATTTATTTATTGAATTAGAACGGTTTACACCACTTACACTAATCAATCACATATACACATAATAGTTAGGATTTAGAAAATACAATTTATAAATAATTTAATTATAAAAATGGACATAATTTAACAGCTCGACGAATTAATCACAATTTAAGTCAAAATAGCAAGTCATTATAATAATGCAAAGGTCAATTAAAAATGTTTCAAATTAGCTTATAGTATACAATATACGATGTCAGATAGGGTAACGGCTAAATTCATAATGTCAGATGTCAAATCAATATAAAATTACAATTTAACAATGTAATATACTTAGCACATTATAAGAGTCCAAGCACATGCATGTCAATAAAATAATAATAATATTAATAGAAAAATTAAAACACAGACACAATCCATTGATTTACTCACAACTTTTATACATCATTCTCACAGTACCTGAGGCATTCCGACCTCACTTTCTTCCACTCGTCTGCAAACACGTCACAATCTGGACTTGCTGTGAGGAGTTTGTTGTGATATTGTAATAGTTACTAAAGTAACCTGACTACAGTATGTTGAGGAAGTTCAGTGTGATATGATAATTTTTAACTGCTGAAATTATACATGTACAATAAATATTATAAAGAGGAAAGTTTTGTATTTTTGTATTTTCGTTTGTAACGAATAAACTCAAATGTGAAGAACTGTTAGAATGCTACGTTATCCCTGAGTAACATAGGCTATATTTTATGTAGGTACCTCGCGAGCAAAGCCGCGAACGGAAGCTAGTGTACAATATAATAAAATGCAATGAAACTTTTTTAATATTTTCAGAGATTTTGGATGAATACATCTACATAATTGATGTAAATGCTCTGTGCGAGACCAATCAGGGCTATGTGTTTGGAGAGGTGACCGTCCTACGCTTCAATATCAGAGATGGCATCAGAGACCACTTACACAAGGTTATCAATTCACGTAAGTAGCTGGTTATCACCATATGGTATGAAAAGCATACATTTATATTTTACTTAAACCCACATAAAAACCTAGAGGGAACATATGAACCTGAAATTCAGAAACCTCTCATGGCTACTAGGAAGAAACTCTAAGCTGTTAACAGACAATAAACTTCTTATTTATAAAGCTGTACTGAAGCCAATTTGGTTATACGGCATACAACTATGGGGATGTGCAAGTAGCTCCAATATAGCCATTATCCAAAGAGCGCAGAACACAATGCTGAAAATAATAGCGAATGCCCCATGGTTCATCACATCACCAACACTGAAGTGCATGAACATCTTCACATGAACACAGTAAAAGAGAAAATCAAATTAACAAATATAAACAGCGCCTAGCTCACCACCCGAATGAGCTAGCTGCCCAACTAGTACAGCCTAGCTATTCAATTCAATTCAATTCTTGGTTTATGGCTACTGTGACTTGAGATTGTCACAATTCTGCCAGTGTCCGTTTCATGCTAGTTTCATAAACCTTGCTGGAGATAGTGAAGAATATGATGATTTTCTAAAACAACACAACATATAACACAGATGGTTAGTAGGTTAATCTAATATACAACGAGTATTTATAGCTAGTTTTTGTATATGGTTATGTACATATAAATACACTATTTACAGCTTAATATTATTTATAGTAATAACTTTACATAGAATATAGTTAATTTGGGGAGAAAAGGTAGCCTAGCTATCAAAAACGGCTGAAACGACATGACATCCAAACGCTAGATGAAAAACACTAGCCCTATACAGACGGAATTGTGTCCAAGGGTGGAACACAAGCCACAAGAGAACGTCCTCATAAACGATTTGCTTATAGTCGCAAGACTGATCGCAGATGAGCTTAGAGAAAAATTACTTGTAAAAAATAAATAAATAAATATGATCACGACTGTAATCCCCAGGCTCGGTAGATATCTCCTCAGATCTTTAGTTACTTAGATCTTTGAGGATATCTAAAGGGGGTAGTCAGAGGCAAGTCCAAACATGACATTTGGTACATGCCCACATTTTGCACAGTAGTTAGTATTCCGTACGTGACAGGTTGCAAGCCCATCGCCGCTTATAAGAATACTAACCTATGACACATACCTTCGAATTTTTGGTTCTAGGGTATGCCGGTTTCCTCACGATGTTTTCCTTCACCGTTTAAGAGCACTGGCATTGCGCACATAAATTTTTCGAATGGAAAAACTCATTGGTGCACGACCAGGTTTGAACCCACGACCTTCGGATCGTGAGGCAGGGCTGCTACCACTACACCACCAGCGCTCTTTAAAATTACTTGTACTTAGATTATTAGCTAAAAATAAATTGATAATTGAGGCTCATTGCGCTTTCATAATTATTATGCTTATTTAGGTATATACAACATTGCCATTCAACATGGTACAACCGCCAACGTCTTGGGTACACTTCCATCTGGCAGAGAGTCAAGCAGTAGAGTTGAGCTATCTATAGATTGTTTGTAAACGTCTTTAGATAGCTCAACTTTCACATTCTGTATTTTATTGTATAGTATGTGTATATTAAGATAAGTAGATCTGCATACCTGTTAACTTATCCCACGGGATGAGTTGATTTAATGCATTTTTTAATCGGTCGACTCATCCCGCTGTCAAAAAAGACAAAAAGGAATGTATTATTTAAAATTTATGTACACATAATTATGTGAACAAAAATTTTGGGGGAAAAAAGACAGCATTGTTTGGTTATATATTTTAAAATAATATTTGGAGACAAGCTGGGTGGTTCTTCTCAATTTGTAATTTTTGTTGTTATTTTAAAAACCTTGATATTTGAGCTCATCTTTCAATACGATGACGAATATTGAGAACAATGACGATACCGTTGAGGAGAATTGCACACAATACCCAGCAATATAATAGTTTAATAGCCGGCGACGGTGAAGTAGGGTTAATGATAATGATGCTGTTCTTTCAGCTAAGATTCCAATTGGATATGCATCAGACGTCAAGCGAGGATGTATAGAGCTCGGCTTGGACTTCCCGGACTCGGAAGCACCTAAAACAGACTTCATGAGACTACTGGCAGACATAGTCGATTACCTGAAACAGAGTGATAGTTCAACTAAGGTACAGGTCATCCAACGGATCTAGGCATTCGTGAAGTTAGCCACAGGTGCGAGTTTGCGCATGTACAGTTCCTTCCCCCCCTCATACCTCTAATTGCTCCCGAAAAACTATACTGCGCAGCTCTTGCGGCTAACTTCACGAATGCCTAGATTCGGTGAGCGAACTATAACTTAACTACCATCATGACGACCTCAGTGGCGCAGCGGGCGAGAGTCCACCTGCGACGCTAGAGGTTGCGGGTTCGATTCCCGCCTCGGAACAAATTTGTGTACGATCTGCAGAAATTTGTTCCGTTGGTCTGGGTGTTTTCTATGTCTAAAATATCTATACCTATATAAGAGCTTAACCTGACTGACTGACTGACTGACTGACTGACTGACTGACTGATTGATCATCGCCGAGCCGAAACCGCTGAAGCTAGAAAGCTGAAATTTGGAAGGTGGTTTCCTTTTATAACAAAACCACCCACTAAGGCGGGATTTTTGGAAATTCCACCTCTAAGAGGGTGAAAAGGGGTGAAAACGTTTGTATGAAACTTTTTAACGCGTGGAGCGATTTTCATGAAACTTTGTTTGTGCACTGTAAATAAAAAATGAACGAACACGTGTTTCAGGATTTTTCAATATAACCTTCAAAATGGGGTCAAATGTGGGGTCAATTTTTGTATGGGAACTTTTTAACGGGTGGTGCGATTAGTCTGAAACTTTGTTTATGTACTGTAAATGCAAAATGAATGGACACGTGTTTCAGGATTTTACAATATAACCTTCAAAAAGGGGTCAAATGTGGGGTCAATGTTTGTATGGGAACTTTTTAACGGGTGGAGCGATTTGTTTGAAATTCGGTTTTATACTTTAAGTGAACAAAGTCGCGAGCGGGACCGCTAGTATGTATATACTTTTACACATTCCATCCATCTTTTCTTCGCCCATCTTGAATCGCCTGTCATCTTTTACACATTCCATCCATCTTTTCTTCGCCCATCTTGAATCGCCTGTCATCTTTTACACAATCCATCCATCTTCGCCCATCTTGAATCTCCTGTCATCTTTTACACATTCCACCCATCTTTTCTTCGCCCATCTTGGATCTCCTGTCATCTTTTACCCATTCCACCCATCTTTTCTTCGCCCATCTTGAATCTCCTGTCATCTTTTACACATTCCACCCATCTTTTCTTCGCCCATCTTGGATCTCCTGTCATCTTTTACACATTCCACCCATCTTTTCTTCGCCCATCTTGAATCTCCTGTCATCTTTTACGCATTCCACCCATCTTTTCTTCGCCCATCTTGAATCGCCTGTCATCTTTTACACAATCCATCCATCTTCGCCCATCTTGAATCTCCTGTCATCTTTTACACATTCCACCCATCTTTTCTTCGCCCATCTTGGATCTCCTGTCATCTTTTACACATTCCACCCATCTTTTCATCGCCCATCTTGAATCTCCTGTCATCTTTTACACATTCCATCCATCTTTTCTTCGCTCATCTTGAATCGCCCTTAGTGCTTTTTTGTAAGATCTTTGTGCTTAAGAAAATCATGTTTACCATCTGTATAACAACCTCTCCCCCGCTTCTGTTATTTCGCAGCGATCTGAGTCAAGAAGTCAACCTATAATATTGTTTTCTTTGGTCAGGTGCTTCCTCCATTGTACACCATGCCAGAGAAAGTGGAGCAAGTACTGGATTTCACTATGCAATTATGCCATAGAGCGCGTAAGTATCTAATAACGCAATTCTACTAATATCATAAACGCGAAAATGTTTAAGAATGTATGGATGTATGTTTGTTACTCTTTCACGCAAAACTACTAAATGGATTTTGATGAAATTTAGCACAGATATTGATTTTAGTTTGTGGGAACTTATTAATGGTCATTTAAGTGCTAAACACTGTATTATTTAAATGTTATTGTACCGATGTTTCCCCTAAAATAAATAAATAAATAAATAGTCTGGAATAGCACATAGGCTACTTTTTATCCCGGAAAATGTAAGGTTCCCGGGTATGTCATGGGTAAGTCCTATTCTTATATGCGGCGATGGGTTCAAACCTGGTCGTGCACCAATGAGTTTTTCCATTCGAAAAAATTATGTGCCAGTGCTCATTAACGGTGAAGGAAAACATCGTGAGGAAACCGGCATACCCTAGAACCAAAAATTCGAAGGTATGTGTCATAGGTTAGTATTTTCTAAGCAGCGATGGGCTTGCAACCTGTCACGTACGGAATACTAACTATTGTGCAAAATGTGGGCATGTATCAAATGTCATGTTTGGACGTGCCTCTGACTACTGTCTTTAGATAAAATCTGAGGAAGGTATCTACCGAGCCCGGGGATTACAGTCGTGATCATATTTATTTTATCTTGTTTCCACAGATGAAGACGAGACTATATTCCGCGTTTACAAGTTAGATACCATGTTCTTCTATGTGATCAACTCTTTGAAGAACCACAACAACGAAGGCCTGCCTAAAGAGTCACTAGCTCTAGCTGCACTGAGAAAGGACGCCTTTAAGTACACCCCGAGACTGGGGTGTGAGGTAACATATCCTACTAATATTATAAACGCGAAAGTTTGTAAGAATGTATGGATGTATGTTTGTTACTCTTTCACGCTGAAACGAGTGAACGGATCTTGATAAAATTTGGCACAGACATAGATTATTATCTATGTCTGTGCCAAATTTTATCAATCTGGAATCAGTCTGGAATAGCACATAGGCTACTATTTATCCCGGAAAAATGTACGGTTCCCGTGGGATAGGTTTGTTTTTGTTTTTCAAGGTACCACGCAGGCGAAGCCGCGGGCGGAAGCTAGTGTGTATTATGAATTCGTGGTAAGGCCCCAGGTTCAGAGTACCCTAAACCGAGGCGCATGTATGAAGAATGTGATGAGAGTGAATGAAGCAAGTGGAGATCCGTGGTCTCTGCCTACCCCGTCGGGAAACAGGCGTGATTTTATGTATACAGCACCACGAAGCGGGCGAGCGGTGCACGGAGTGCACGAAGGCACGTGTCACGCGCTGGGCGTACACCGTGCTGGACAGCTGCTGCCCCGTGGCTGGCGTGGACGCCGTGCCCGGACACCACGTGCCCGAAGACACGGACATTGACGTGAGTACACCCCACGTACGTACACCGTGCTGGACAGCTGCTGCCCCGTGGCCGGCGTGGACGCCGTGCCCGGACACCACGTGCCCGAAGACACGGACATTGACGTGAGTACACCCCACGTACGTACACCGTGCTGGACAGCTGCTGCCCCGTGGCCGGCGTGGACGCCGTGCCCGGACACCACGTGCCCGAAGACACGGACATTGACGTGAGTACACCCCACGTACGTACACCGTGCTGGACAGCTGCTGCCCCGTGGCCGGCGTGGACGCCGTGCCCGGACACCACGTGCCCGAAGACACGGACATTGACGTGAGTACACCCCACGTACGTACACCGTGCTGGACAGCTGCTGCCCCGTGGCCGGCGTGGACGCCGTGCCCGGACACCACGTGCCCGAAGACACGGACATTGACGTGAGTACACCCCACGTACGTACACCGTGCTGGACAGCTGCTGCCCCGTGGCCGGCGTGGACGCCGTGCCCGGACACCACGTGCCCGAAGACACGGACATTGACGTGAGTACACCCCACGTACGTACACCGTGCTGGACAGCTGCTGCCCCGTGGCCGGCGTGGACGCCGTGCCCGGACACCACGTGCCCGAAGACACGGACATTGACGTGAGTACACCCCACGTACGTACACCGTGCTGGACAGCTGCTGCCCCGTGGCCGGACACCACGTTCCCGAAGACACGGACACGTGAGTACACCCCACGTACGTCCAGGCAAGATTATGCACAGTTGGCCCAACGAGTCGAGGCATTCGTGAAGTTAGCCGCAAGAGCTGCGCAGTATCGTTTTTCGGGAGCAATCGGAGGTATAGAGAGGAGCGGTGGGACTGTACATGCGCAAACTCGCACCTGTGGCTAACTTCACGAATGCCTAGATCCGTTGGATGAACTGTACTACGATTAAAAGATGCCACGGCAACGTATAATATGTCAGGAAAACGAAAGTGTCGTATATCCGGTGCGTAAGGACGACAAAGAAATTATTGTTTCAATTCTATTCTTAGTTAGTGGCCTTTGTGGAAGGAGCCACAATTTCGCCAATGTAACGTTATCTCTTGTTTAAAATTGACTTAACAATTTGACTAACTTTGTGACATTGACAATAGACTAATTTAAACCAGCGGTCGGCAACCCGCGGCCCGCGGACGTCTTACTTCCGGCCCGTGAATGTTTTTTAAATAAGTTAAATATCAAGATAAATGCATGAACGAACCACGATCGACAGTAGAGTGTGGATCCAGCCTAAAAAACCCTCTGCCCGCGGACGAACAAATGGCAAAGCGCGAGTTCATTATAATTTTTGGTATAAGTGCTACCAAAAATTGTAATGAACTCGCATAAATATGCAAACAAACTTTTTCAATGGTCAATTATATAAAAAATAAATATGCTTCTCGTCTCACACAGGGGCATATTTTGAGCTTCTAGGGTTCATATCAAAAGTGCGGCCCGCTTTTAGTTTATATTGCCACCTTGTGGCCCTTGCCTGCCAAAAGGTTGCCGACCCCTGATTTAAACACTTAACACTGGCAAAATTGACCTCAAAGAGACAGATTTTGCTGCGATGCAATTTGACTGACAACTTTGTCGCTCTAGTTTTTATTTTTTCTAGTGTTATTTTGACTTTAAATGCGTATTTTTTATTTATGTTTCCAGGCCGTCCTTGTATTTAAAGAAAAGAAAAAGGAAGAAAGACGTCTACCCGTGTCGAGAGTGAGTATAGTGTACAATACTAGTGATACTGTCGTGACTTTCGCGTAATATTATTTACGAAATGGA
This sequence comes from Cosmorhoe ocellata, assembly GCA_963675405.1. NCBI lineage: Eukaryota > Metazoa > Arthropoda > Insecta > Lepidoptera > Geometridae > Cosmorhoe > Cosmorhoe ocellata. The sequence goes on along the minus strand of OY776258.1, from coordinate 8,721,709 downwards.
ATATCCAATATATAAATGTATAAGAGTTTTTGCAATATATGAGAAACTAGTTACAAAAAAAAAAAAAAAGATCACGACTTAGGTCTACCATGAGTTTTCACAATCTACACTCGCTAGCGACTGTAGTTAAAAAAATTTATGAAAACTTGCCTACAGCGCCTCTAACGGATTGTTGGGTACTAAAACGTCACGTAGCTAACTATCCTACGTCAGAGCGTACTACAGCGACTATAGTTTGCGCTCATAATTTGCTTACAATTTGGTACTATGAGTAACAGTTTTGACAAATGTCATAGTAACGTACTATTACTACTGTAGTAACGTCAGCCAATCTAAATGTGACAACTCATGGTAGACCTACTGTAATCCCCGGGCTCGGTAGATATCTTACTCAGATCTTTAGTTACTTAGATCTTTGAGGATATTTAAAAAAGGTAGTCAGAGGCACGTCCAAACATGATATTTGGTGCATGCCAACATTTTGCACTGTGGCTAGTATCCCGTACTTGACAGGCAAGCCGGTTTCCTCACGATGTTTTCCTTCACCATTTAAGAGCACTGGCATTGCGCACAAAACATTTTCGACTAGAAAATGGTGCACGACCAGGGGCCACACCACGAATTCATAATACATTACCGAATTAGTATTACATTGTTATTTCGTACCATGACCTATGCAAATTGTATGGAAGTAGTGACGTTTCTATAATGGAATCGTTACGGAATCGTTCTGGAATACTTCGTGGTAAGGCCCCTGGTTTGAACCAACGGCTTTCGGATCAAGAGGTAGCGGTGCTACCACTTCACCACCATCCATTATACTTCTTTAAATACCTTTTTATACTCCCCAGGCTCCGTCTTCGTGCAATTCCCGTGATACGTCATTTGACTACGTCGTACCAAAACCATCTCTCTACAGCACTTGGGGCACTGGTAAGTTAGTTTTATTTTTTTATTAGATTACCTACTTATCTATCTTTAGATTACCTACTTACGCGTAGCGTCGTGCGCGCGCCAAAAATAAGTTAAATAAGCATATCTTTCTATTTCGAATTCGAAGCGGCGCGATGGGCTTGCAACCTGTCACGTACGGAATACTAACTACTGCTGTGCAAAATGTGGGCATGTACCAAATGTCATGTTTGGACTTGCCTCTGATTACCCTCTTTAGATATCCTCAAAGATCTAAGTAACTCAAGATCTGAGGAGATACCTACCGAGCCTGGGGATTACAGTCGTGATCATATATTATTTTTTTATTTTTTTATCTTTCTATTTCGATGAAATAAAATATAATAAAAATAAATAAAAAGCCTAAGTTTTAATCCAACCTTCTTCATCTCGCCCGTCGCGTAGTGGTAGCCCAAATATGCCTTACGGGCTCAAACCTGGGGCCTCACCACGAATTCATAATACATTACCGAATTAATATTACATTGTTATTTCGTACCATGACCTATGCAAATTATATGGAAATAGTGACGTTTCTATAATCGAATCGTTACGGAATCGTTCTGGAAGACTTCGTGGTAAGGCCCGTAGTCGTGCACCAATGAATTTTTCCATTCGGAAAATTCTAGAGTTTTTCTAGTCGAAAATGTTTTGTGCGCAATGCCAGTGTTCTTAAACGGTGAAGGAAAACATCGTGGGACCGGTAAAACCGGCACACCCTAGAACCAAAAGTTCTAAGGTATGTGTCATGAGTATTCTTATAAGCGGCAATGGACTTCCAACCTGTCACGAACGGAATACTATAGTTAGTACACTGTGGTGCAAAATGTGGGCATGTGCCAAATATCATGTTTGGACGTGCTTCTGAATGTCCTTTTTAGATATCTTCAAAGATGTAATAACTAGAGATCTGAGGAGATATCTACCGAGCCTGGGGATTACAGTCGGGATCACGTTTATTTTTTTATTTACAGAATCGGCGAGGTCCAATCAACCACTTCGTAAACCCCGGGAAGATACAATCGGCAAGTTTCTAGAATCTAAATTAGGGAAAGTATCTATACTACGTGCGTGCCAAATCCCCTCCCCCCCCTTTGCTAAGGCACCCCTCCTCCTCGAGTTTCATGTAGTAAATGCTGGACAATCCACACAGCATCATGTAGCCCCAAAGTAAGCTACTCAAAGCTTGTGTTATGGGTACTAGATAACTGATATATTTAATACAACAAATTTCTGCAGATCGTACACAAATTTGTTCCGCGGCGGGAATCGAACCTGCAACCGCTTGTAAAAAAAATGTTTTTGCTCACTTTTGTCTGTATTAATTAAACACGTGAGATTTTTCTAGAGGATATGGACCAGTGACGAAAACTTAACCCCCCCCCCCCCCCCCCCCCCCCCCCCCTGTGTCCAAGTGTGGTACTTTTAAAGACCCCCTTTTGAACGGATCACGTAGTATGGGTGCGTTCCGTTATTCACAATGACATTTCTGAACGTGAATATTGAATAATATATTATATTGTTCCAGGCTCGCAATCCGTGGATAAGGCTCCGGAGCTGACGGAGAGTAACTTTCCCGCGCTGAACCTGGGATCAGGGCGAGGTAATTTTACTACTATCTGTAATATACTAGCTTCCGCCCACGGCTTCACCCACCTGTACAGAACTTCAAAAAGTCTAAAGGTGCGTTTAAACGGCGCGGAGTAGCACGAGCGGCATCGCGCTGTTGAACCGCGCTGTCCGCTCTGTACCATCTGTTTAGACGGCGCGTGTTAACACGAGCCGAGCCTAGATGGCGCGCGCGCCTTTGATCCATGTCGAGAAAACCGACCAGTGATGGATCGTGCGAACTTTGCCGAGCCGCGCCGAGCGGAGTTGCTTACACGGCGCGTGGCGCGCTCAATCATAGTGTTTGCGCGATGTTTAACCTCTCGTGTGTTTAAGCACGGATCCTGGTTACTACCGTGCGTCGTCTGCTTAGACACGGATCCGCGACAAATGACGTCTGTTGGTTTTTACTGAATATTAGACTGTATAACTACGTTTTAGGGTTTCTTTTTATTTTGGCAAATCTTACTGAACGAATGAACAATATACAATGATTTCTCAATAAATCCATTCGAAAAATAACTTCTAGACAGATTTGAAGTTTCGATTTGAAAAAAAAAGCCGGGCAGACGTGGGGGTCGCTACTTTCGCTGCTTAAAACACATCAGAGGTTAAACGCACCATAACATGGCGGCTGTAAAAATGTTCACTTACGTTCAGTCTGATTTTTTAATCTTTGCTATATTTATAGTTATTTATATTGTTAATATTGTTTGTTTTAGGATGCAGCCGCAAGTTAGCGTCTGACTTTAAACATTTGAATCTCAACAAGTAATGGACTGGTGTCTTGAAAATCACCTTACTGCTTAGAATCTAAATTTTTTATGTAATACCTATTTAAGTTTAGTACTTTTTTTGTTCCTATCTACAATTTAGTATACCTAACCAGCGAGTAGCTGTAATATTATGGGGTTCCGATTTTCAGCAGCTCCTTTAGTAGAGTCGGAAGTTAAAAGATGCGCGCGGGTCTAAGCCGGTGCGCATCAGGGAGATATTTTATATTATTCTGTATGTGTGAAAGATCTGTTTGTAGCAACTTTCAAACGGTTCTGCATTTGTTATGGATGACTGCTTTATTATTGTTATTATTACTATGATCCCTTCGCTCTGATAAATAAATTACTCGTAATGTCTCTAAAAACTGCATTAAAACTAATTTAGCCAACAAACCTAGTGTAATATTGACAAAGTAACATATAAGTTTAGATTTTTTTAATATAATATATTTATCTACTATGTACTATGTACATTATACGGTAAAGTAATAAGGTTAAAACTTAACAGAGACTTAACTACTTGTTTAAAACATTTTTCTAATTGTTCATAATTCATTCAGGATTAAGTATAAGTGAAGTTACAATTTTCTTTTAATAACTTCTGATAATTTAAGTAAGTGCATTTGGTTTTGTATATGATACCTAAGTCTTTAACATTGATTAATGGTAATTGATATTTTTGTAGGTGATACGAAATATAATATTTGTATCGTCATTTCTATAACGCATTTTATTTATGTGACCCTTTACACTTGTGAGCCATTTATGATAGTTCTTTGGGTGATACACTATTTATGTACCTAAGGGTTTAAATATTTAGGTAATTTTGCAAAAGCAAATTTATCTTTTAGAGTTGATACATTTACATCCACAAACATACTCGTACACGCTATCGACAAAACTTTTAGACCTAAATATGTTTTGTTTTAAACAAGGGAAAATTTGACACGTTTTCAACAAGTTTCATAAATAAATATCTTGACAACTTGTTTCAGTTGTGTAATACAAAATACAGAGGAATCTACTTGAGTCCGGTATTAACTTTTAACACGTTCATACAATGTTCGTCTATTTAGGAAAAAACATTCCAAGCCATTTTATCGCTGTATTACGAGGTATATTGCTAAGAGCGCTGGTAGTAGTGGTAGCACTCCTGCCTCACGATCCGAAGGTCATGGGTTCAAACCTGGTCGTGCTCCAATGAGTTTTTCTATTCGAAAAATTTTCAGCGCTATGCCAGTGCTCTGAAACGGTGAAGGAAAACATCGTAAGGAAACCGGCAAACCCTAGAACCTAAAAATCGAAGGTGTGTGTCATAGGTTAGTGTTCTTTTAAGCGGCGATGGGCTTGCAACCTGTCACGTGGGGAATACTAACTACTGTGCAAAATGTGGGCATGTACGAAATGTCATGTTTGGACGTGCCTCTGACTACCCTTTTTAGGTATCCTCAAAGATCTAAGTAACTAAAGATCTGAGGAGATATCTACCGAGCCCGGGGATTAGGTTTATTTATTTTATTTATTTATTTTTACATTGCTAAGTGCTAGTACTAGCTTCCTCATTGACAGTTTCAAGTTTAGTTTCCACCTCTTTTTTGTGTCCATTTTTTCTTTCAGTCTCTTCTGGGCCCTTTTCTACGTCGCTCTTAACTTCATTGCTGTCGGCAACTGCTTGTTCCTCTGGCTCTTGGCTTTCCTTCGGCTCTTCGTGCTTCGAGTCCTGACTAGTTATCGAGACTTGATCTTTCGGAGTCTCTCTCTCTTGGATAAGAGAACTCATCACCAGAGTCGGCAGTTCTGGTTTCTTGTTCTCCCATTTTATTTCGACTATTGCGCTTCTTACAAGCAGGAGTACGTAGAGTTGGAATACTGTAAATAGGTATATTTATTTACAAAACGGTGCCTTACGTTATCAAACGAGGTGTATAAAAGAACGATCTAGCAAATTTCGAAATAGTTCGACGGCACAGTAGCTGATTGGGATGTTCAAAATTCAAGGTTCGCGGGTTACTAAGACTGATATCAACATTACACATACCTACCTACCTAGGTACTCAAGAAACTTGCAACCCCAGATAACAATTTTGGAGGCCGCTAGGCGTTTTTTTTAAATATATACTTTTAAAAAGGCTCTAAATATACCTAAGCTACCAGTCTTAGCAAAAACATCACTTAATATACATAGGTATGGGTGACATTTCACACAACGCGATCTAGCCCCAAACTAAGCAAAGCTTGTACTGCGGGATCCAGATAGCTGATAGATTAATTATATACATTTCACACAACGCGATCTAGCCCCAAACTAAGCAAAGCTTGTACTGCGGGATCCAGATAGCTGATAGATTAATTATATACATTTCACACAACGCGATCTAGCCCCAAACTAAGCAAAGCTTGTACTGCGGGATCCAGATAGCTGATAGATTAATTATATACATTTCACACAACGCGATCTAGCCCCAAACTAAGCAAAGCTTGTACTGCGGGATCCAGATAGCTGATAGATTAATTATATACATTTTATTTGTAAAGACATAATAACACCCAGACACAGAAAAAACATCTTCATTCATCACACAAATGCTTGTCCTGGGTGAGCATCGAACCCATAACCTACAGCGCAGAAGGCGAAGCTACTACCAACTGAGCTGAGTTCAGTCAAATCACGTCTTCACACAACAGTAAAATCCACACTTTGTCCCAACCACTTGTCACACCATGAGATAAAAAATTAAGTATTTAAAAGTTGTAACTTACGTATGCTGCCTAAAATAGTGATCTGTAACACGACGTCAATGGCTAATATCACGATGGAGTAAACAAGAACGGACATCACTAGTGCAGCGATGCAGTAGTACATATACACGCGGAGTAGCACCAAGTCTTTCTGCAAAGCAAAACTATATTAATTAAGGCACTTGTAACTTTGGTCATTTTTGAGTAAAATTGTTCTCGATTATTTTATACAATGCAAAAAAATCGACCCCGCATAGTAATTAAAGCCTGGAGTGGGTCGATTTTTTTTACGCTAGTATAGATAAACTTTTAAGGCAAGCTAACGCTTACTCGTAGTGTCTGGGACCTTTTATAAAGGAGACTTGCCTAGCGCTTATCCCATGTCTATACCATCCTCCCAGCTTAGATGGCCGTATCCATAGTGGGATATCTTAATAAAACTGCTTAATTAACAATAATCAATAAGCGTTTCTTTGACGAGCGGAACGCACCGACAGAAAGACATGGTTAATATAATTATGTGTGCACATAGATATTTCAAATGGAAAAATTCATAAATGCACAACCAGACTCGAACTTACGACCTTTGTATTGATGTAGAGGTGCTACCTTTACACTACCATTGCTCCTATAGCTGGAAGCACATTATTATGAATGGATTTTTTTATGTATTGTTTTGGAGTTGACCTTTGCCCAGGCGTGGGAATAGGTTAAAAAAATATGAGTGGACGTTTAGTAGACTATTGGACATTAGTCGTGAAGTGAGTACTGAGATGACGGATGATAGAGAGAAATGGAGGAAGAAAACATGTTGTACCGACCCCACCTAGCGTGAGAAAAGGGCAGAAAGAAGAAGAAGGACATTAGTCGTGAAAAGGTAGGTACTCACGCGATAAATTCCACACAAGCAGAGAACACTAAAGCCCACTTCGGTTATATAAGCGAACATCACCACAGACTTGGTAATGTAATCCGCCATTATCTTCATCTGGACTTGGATTAACGTTGTCGATAAGCTGTCGTTCGCTGTTCCTATTATACAGATAGCCTGGAAGCAGCAAGAAACAGTAAATAAGTAGGTAGGTAATAGGTACCTGCATATGTGGCGCCATTGAAGATCAGCTACCATGCATGTTTGCAGAACATGTTTTAATGTCAACTTAGCAATGCTTTGTATTATGTAAATCACAATTAGGTATCTGTAACGTGACTTAAAATAAATGATTTCTATTCACTGCTGAGATATTCCCAGGCATACCTAGTTATTAGTATAAGTAGGTACGTAGGTACCTATCTCCTCAGATCCGGATTCACATAGATCGGTTAATAAGCGACAGGTTAATTTTGCGACTTTAAACACTAGTTTTAGTGAAACCTAAGCATCTATCGTTCTACATCGGTGCCATTATGCCCGGGGTAGTCCGAAATAAAAATAAACACTTACTGCTATCAATCCATTGAAATATGCCGTAAGGATAAGACCTATCCTAACGGGCGCAAACCAGCAACAATAGTACAATCGGAAATTCAGCACAGCAGACTTAACATAATTGAATAGCTCCATCTTATTTTTGTACTATAGAATTTTTATCGAAATTATCGAATAATATGTAATTTCACCGAAGCGTTCACGCCAAAAGCCGCACGCGCGGTTTGTCCCAAAAATTACAGAATGAAACACGTAATTAGGATGTGTTTATTAAACGGTCAACTAAAACTATTAGGTGTTTGTAATTAGTGTTATAATTGTCCCATAAATAAAAGTGGCAAGGTCTGTGTGATACGTCAGTCAATGATGCAGCCAGTGGAATAGATTCCTATTCTGGATGTTTCACAGAAAAATATGAAGTAGGTAATTTAATGACACAAAATCAAACCAGTCTGGGTTTGATTTTGTGTCCACTGTGACACATTATCTATAGGTATAGCACAGTCGTATATATATCGTTACATCGTGCTACATCGACATAGCGTTCTCTCGGAAGACAAAGCATCATTTGTGACAACAAGTCTCACTTTAACCGACTTCAAAAAAGGACGAGATTCTCAATTCGACTCACAAATAATTAAGTTTAGATTTTTAATTAATATAGGTAATTATAGGTAGTTAAAACAATAAAGATACTGTCTTATCTTCCCTAGAGAAAAACGCTGTCAACATTTAGGTGACCTCATAAATAAATATTGTGGTAAGTAATTTCACACAACGCCATCTAGCCCCAAATTAAGCAAAGCTTGTACTACGACCGGAATCTTACGCGAGCACTTGCCCAAATAAAACAAAAATGTAGAAAACAAACTATTTAATACTTAATTAAAATAAATTGAATATTTTGTGAACCATAATAATAGATTATTGGAATAAGTAACATCATAATATTATATTGTAATAAAATCAACTTTTCAAGGCACTAAGAATTCAGATTCAATTATTTTAATAAAAACCAGCACAATTTAAATAATAACTTAAGTTTTGTGTTATTTGGTGGGACAGTATTTTCATCAATTTGAACTATTAAACTTATACATAATACGCAAAAAATATAATGACACTTTTACATAAAAAAATAAAAAACCCTTTCTAAAACAGGGCATATTATGTACTACAATATTATTAAATATACCACCAATTTCGGTCCCTCCGTTTGCAACACTCAGAAAGTAAATAAGTAAAATAAAACTAACACAATCCCTGTAATACAATCTGGAATAAAAACAAACATTTGAAAAATATATATAAATTTATTTGTATCACCAACATTGAAACCTTCCACCTCAAATATAACTTAGCTCAAGATTTAGTATTATCCTTAGATCTTTTTAAATAATATATTAAGGAGCGTTTCCACTGAAGCGATGTGGACAGACGTGCAAAATCAAGCAAAAACGATGCGACGCATTTTCACGTAAATGTAAACCTGGTCGATTTTATTCCGCTTCGATGGAAACTAGCCTTTATACAACTTTATATAACAACCACACGTAAATGACGTAATTAATTAGAAAATAATATTTTATAAATCGAAACGAAAAAAAAACTCACTAATTCAGTTATCTATACTAATATTATAAAGAAAGATTTGATTATTTGTTTGAATAGGTACCAAAACTACTCGACCGATTTCAAAAATTCTTTCACTAATATGTAGAATGAACTTTCAGGATGAACATAGGCTATATTTCATGTAATTACTTCGCGGGCGAAGCCGCGAGCGGAAGCTAGTAACTACTAAACTAATAGCGTGGCCTTTACACCAGAGACCTTGAATAAAAGTGCTCTTTTTAATTCGGGATGAGTCAACAAGTAATGCCATAACCGTAACGTTATTTCCAGTTGAAATTACGCGCGTATCATCATCATCATCATCATCATCATCAGCCTATAGCAGTCCACTGCTGGACATAGGCCTCCCCTAATACGCTCGTATATAAAAATGGTATTTTAACACGGTTCTATTGTAGAATTGAAATCGGGTTTGAGGAGTTGAGGGAATTGAGGTCGGAAAATCATTTTATAATCTATATATCTATATATAAATTAATCCTATTTCCCTTGGTCACGGCATCACGCGTGAACGGCTCGACCAATTTCACTAATTCCTTTTTTGTTGTTTGTTACTGTATGTAAGGTTTTTATGATAGAAAAAACTAAGGAAATTGCGCGGAACATTGAAGACGGGACGCCTGTCGGGTTTATCTAGTATTACATAAAGTATAATAGATATGAAAGTAAAAAGTATAAGTAGATGATGTAGGATAAAAGATGCAAAGAAAGTTATGTGTATATACTGTGATGAGGGTTGATAGAGGGTGATTGATTATGTTGCCAACCACACTCCACTTAGCGAGTTAAGATAATTATTACATACAACATTCTTATTAACTTATTATACGTGGGAGTTACTCATATTGAAATTTGTAAATAAAATCAGAACCAGATACACGAAAAAAGTAAAATATGTAGCATTTTAATGAATAAAGTGTGTATAATTTGACTTTGCATCCGTCCGGCTTCAGTGGAAGGCGTCCTTCACCTCGGGTTTACTTCATAAGCGCGTGTACGACCGCGTTAGCGTTGAGTGCCTTAAGGTCGGTGTACGTCTGCCCGGTGCCGACGAACACGATGGGCTGGCCCGTGATGTACGTCATAGATATAGCTGCACCCACCTGTAATACACCGAGTGTTAAGTGTGGCAAAAATACTCCAAAAATACAAACATCACGATTGTAATCCCCAGGCTTGGTAGATATCTCCTCAGATTTAAAACAAAACAAACATGATCACGACTGTAATCCCCAGACTCGGTAGATATCTCCTCAGATCTTAGTTATTTAGATCTTCGAGGATATCTAAAGAGAGCAGAGGCACATGCCCACATTTTGCACAGTAGTTAGCATTCTGTACACGACAGGTTGCAAGCCCATTGTCGCTAATAATAATAGTCCTCGGGAAGGTCCCGGGCTAGCGGGATACACGGGGCTAGTTTTTCAAGCCAGGATAGCAAGATAGTGTTTGTAAGCTAGCGATCTAGTACTTCTGGGGGTTTACTCCGCAAAACGACAACGATACTATCGGAGTCGAATGTTCGTCGAATTCAGTCGAATTAGCAGTTGTTTCGTTGTCAAATTGGAAATTGGTTTACGAGATCGGTTATCAAAAGTAATGTCGGTCGTTCCATTGTTCAAATAATAGCATAAACAATGTTACTAAGAGTAAGTTTTGCACGATTACTGTGCCGATATATCGTTGATCGTTTTTCGGAGTAGACGCCCTGGCTTCGTGTAGACAAAACTAGCTTCATTTCTAAGCTAGTAAGCTAGTTTACAAGGCAGGATAGTTTTTAGTACGATGGAGTTCTATTTTTTAGGCTAGTAACGCCCCCCAGCACTGATTTTACTATCCTGGCTTGTGTACTAGCTTCATGTGGCCGGCGAAGCTAGTTTTGGGCTGTCTAGTAAGCAGGAACCACACATTTTGTATAACCGCGACTTGTTTTTGAGATTTTAAGATGCCCAAACTACCTACGGAGATTAATTTAAAGTCTGTACAACTGTAACGTGATCATGAATATCCGTAAACGCCACTCTTCCAAGTTAAAAAGAAAAGTCTAAACGTGATTCAGCGCTACTTTTTACACATTATTTTTGGCGTTACTAGTGCAAATTGGCAGTGTTCGAACTTCGAAGTAACTGTTTCAATCGAATAGTGTTTTTTTTCGCATGCAGGTCATTTTGGACGTGTGGTCACTTCAATCACTGCAATAATACTAGCTTAAAATAATCTAGCCACATGTAAACAGAACTAGCATGTTCCAAGCCAGGTCAGCAAACCAGGACAGTTTAGTAATAAACTAGCTTGCTATCCTGGCTTGAAAAACTAGCCCCGTGTATCCCGGGCAGAGAGATGCCAATGAAAATATATATATATATCCCATTTCGCCTTCGAATAAAACATCATTTATTATTTTCTCCGCATAGCGTCTTTGATCGGCTGATAAACGTTTGAGTTTAAGAGCCCAGCTCTTCGCAATTACAGTCGTGGTCAACTAATTAGGGACATGCAAGATAGTGAAGAACAATAACCGGTTATGTACATACAAATATAAAACCCTATTGATTTCTCAGTAACTATTATTTGCATAATTTGGTCCGATTATTATGCTTTAAATGGCTGTAAATAAAAGAATAAATAAATAGAAAAAAGTATTTAATATCAAAGGTTGAACATGTATTCAATTTTAAGGTATAATTCTGTAGCTGGACATTTAATTAAGGACAGTAAACTATAATGAAAAATAGAGTTAAACAAAACTAATAATCTGCAGTATTATAATATCTTTAACAGCTCCATTTTATTACGTGTAAAATCAGTACCCAGTAGCAAAACCTTTGTTAGTAATTACCGCTTGACACCGATGTGGCATAGACATTATCAGTTTCTGGCATGTTTCGACAGGAATGTTTGCCCATGCCTCACAAAAAGCTTCATTAAGTTCATCTAAAGTTGTGGTACGATAAGTGGCTACTTTTTTCTTGATTTCGTGGCAAAGGTGCTCGATTGGGTTAAGGTCCGGGCTATTTGCTGGCCAATCTAGCACCGATACTGACTGACTGGTAAGAAACGACTTGACTGAACGGGCGGTATGTTTTGGGTCGTTATCATGCTGAAACGTCCATATAATAGGGAGATGCTCCTCAGCATAGGGAAGCATCGTTTCCTCCAATATTGCCTTGTATTGATGTTGGTCTAAGTTACCCTGAACTTTCCTCACAGGTCCCACTCCACGTCCAGAAAATGAACCCCACATTTTAATGTTTCCACCGCCATGTTTCACCTGCTTTTTTGTGAATCTTGGATTCATTTCCGCTTTTACTGGACGCCGTACGTATTGCCTTCCATCTGAAGAAATCAAATTAACCTTGGTCTCGTCAGAGAATAATACATGTTGCCATTGGGCGTAGGTCCAATGTCCATATTTACGTGCAAACGCCAAACGAGCATTTCTATGTTCTTTCTTCAACAACGGTACTTTGCGAGCCACTCTTCCGAACAACCCTGCTTCTACCAGACGTCGTCGAACGGTCCTAGCTGAGACACCAGCTCTTTCGTCTGTCCCAAACACTTCGTGTTTAATTAAAATAGAGCCTAGAAACGGATCTTTCTTAGCTAACCTGGCTATCATTCTATCTTCTTGCGGAGTTGTTTTTCTCGATCTTTTTGTTCTGGGCACATTTAAATCTGTGTTATTGCGTCTGACATGTTGCACTGCATTGTATACCATAGTTTTTGAACAATTTAAATGTTCTGCTATCCTTCGGTATGGCCAACCATGCTCGACAACAAACTTCATGATAATTTTTCGTAGTGTTGGATCGCAACTTTTATTTTTACCCATTTTTCTTCAAAATATTTTTCAAAACTTAAAATAAATATCGGGATTGCCGCCAAAACTACCACGAAACAATAAGAGAAGAAGTAAAAAAGTATTGAGATTCAAATTTTGAAAATAGAACGCAATATCTCAGTGTCCCTAATTAAATGGCCAGCCAGCATTATTTGAACAAATAGCACTACGATAATCTATCAGCTATACTGTAAAGAGGTTTAATGTTTAAGAAGTTGTTATTGTTTGTATAATCGGGCACATAAATGACTAATTATACTTACATGTAAGAGATATGGAATATGGTTTAGACTCGTTGGAAAATAAAAAATAAATTCACAATTCGGTTTAACCAAAGAGTGTCCCTAATTAGTTGACCACGACTGTATATATATATATGTGTCATAGGTTAGTATTCTTATAAGCGGCGATGGGCTTGCAACCTGTCACGTACGGAATACTAACTACTGTGCAAAATGTAGCATGTGCCAAATGTCATGTTTGGACTTGCCTCTGACTCCCTCTTTAGATATCCTCAAAGATCTAAGTAACTAAAGATCTGAGGAGATATCTACCGAGCCTGGGGATTACAGTCGTGATCTGAAAACTAAATTAATAAAATTATAAGATAAACGATACCTTATCGTCGATGGTGTCGAACTTGGTGAGCACGATGCCGTCGATGACGTGCGGGTTGTTGGACGCGCTGTGGTCTGCCAGCGCCTGGTTGAACTTCACGAGCTGGTCCACCGCCTCGTTCCCGACCAGCGCCTCGCCCACGAACAACACCATGTCCGGCTCGTTCACCTGCAAGTTATCACCATGATATTACTTACTAGCTGATGCCCGCGGCTTTGCGTGGATGTCTGTTATCGCGACTTAAAAACTTGACAAATTATATACTAAAACCTTCCTCGAGAACCACTCTATATAATGTTAAAAACAGCGTGGAAATCGGTGCAGTAGTTTTTGAGATTATCGTGGACAGACAGACGCGGCGAAAGTTTTTTTTAATAATATATAGTGATAGTGGTGTGAAAGTCCAACCACTGGTTTCTTAAGTTTTACTTCACCGTTTAAGAGCACTGGAATTGCGCACATAATCTTATAGAATGGAAGAACTCATCGGTGCAGTGGCACCCTTGCTTCACTACTCGAAGGTCGTGGGTTCAAATCTAGTCGTGCACTATGAGTTCTTCCATTCCATAAGATTATGTGCGCAATTCCAGTGCTCTTAAACGGTGAAGTAAAACTTAAGAACCAAATATTTGGTGTGTCATAGGTCTTGTTACCTTGATGAGTTTGGCGAGTGCGCGCATAAGAGGCTCGTTGTCCTGCATGCGGCCGGCCGTGTCGATCAGCACCACGTCGATCTTGGTGTCGTTGGCGTACTTAATGGCCTCCATCGCTATGCCGGCTGCGTCTTTACCTGGAAAATAAATAAATGAAATAAATATAAATATTGGTGGACATTTCACACAACGCCATCTAGCCCCAAACTAAGCAAAGCTTGTATGGGAACCAGACGGTTGATAGATTTAGTATGTACTTTTTTTTGTAAATACATACATAGAATACATAACAACACCTGGGCTGCGATTACGTAATTTTGATACTAACAAAACATTCTTACTAACAGTTTCTAGTTACTAGCGGTGAATTTTTTTCTGGAAAGTTTTATTATAATTATTAGTTGTACCTGATGACAGAGCTTTGAACGGTATTTCTTTATTAAACGACGTTTTCTGAATATAAAACCTAGCTAGATCGATTTATCGCCTCCGAAACCCCCTGCATACTAAATTTCATGAAAATCGTTGGAGCAGTTTCAGAGATTCAGATTTTATATATTACTAGCTGTCCCGGCAAACTTCGTACCGCCTTCTACAATGCTTAGACAACAGTGAGTGATTATAATTTAATATGAACTTTATTAAATAGTAATAAAGTTCAAATTGACTCTACATTTTATTTAGAAAACGTTTGTATGGGAAATAGAAAAGGCCTATTTTTAGGGTTTTCCCGGCAGTTTTTCGAATTTTTCTTACCTTTTAAACCTTCCCTAGACCTCCACGAACATTTCAAGACCAAGATAAGATAAATCCGTTTAGCCGTTCTCGAATTTTAGCGAGACTAACGAACAGCAATTCTTTTTTATATATATAAGAAGAAGAAGAAGAAGAAAGAAGATAGATAGAAGATGTATATACTTACAAGAATTGCTCGTTTAAAAGTATAAGAATAAATATATCTAAATATATCTGTTCACACAATTGATCATCCTGGGTGGGGATCGAACTCACAACGTACAGCGCAGAAGGCAGAGCTACTACCAACTGAGCTGTGAGGACAGTCAAGTAAAGCACGAATTACCGTATCCCTTCTCGTAGAGATGCACCATGGTGCGACCGTGGTGGCGCGCGGCGGGGTGCAGCGCGTTGAGGTGCCGCACGTGCGTGCGCAGCTGCTCCACGGCGCCGGCGCGGAACGTGTCGCACGCCGCCACCAGCACCGACAGCTCGTTCTCGATCAGCCAGAAGCAGATCTTCGCGAGGTTCGTGGACTTGCCCACGCCGTTCACCTGCAAGCACCACTTCACCGTGAACGCTCCGCTGAACCGTAGTCGCTGAGGCCCGGGGAAACCGGGCCTTATGCACGGTGTATTTTTGATCAGTTCAAAGCAGGGCTTGGAATAGCGGTATTTTCAAATAACGGTTCGACTGACCTTGACGTGGTATCGTTACATCTTTGGTATCGATATAAGTTATACCGGTATTATTTTAGAACCGGTATAATTAGACTTAGTGCGGTCGCGGTATCGGTAATTTCATCGGTATCGATACTAAAATATCGGTATTTTCAATAAGTATCGTTATAATTACCGATAAAAAGATTAACAAAAGTGTGTTATAAACATAGTAAGGTGCGCAGAGTCAACGACCTCGCAGACTCCCTAATCCCTACGACCCGCCCCGTCGCGCCACGCGCCGAATTCGCATGCTGACAAACGAATAGCAACTACTATCGGTTCTCATATTATCGAGTAAGTTTCGTGTTATTATTAATAAAAAAAAATAGATTTATTATATAAATTGTTTTTTGAGTAGGGTTACAGATATAGATTACGTGGGTGCCGGCTTTAAACTGACCAAAAATTCACCGTGTAGATGACAGTATACGTAATGTTCAACTCATTATTTTATTTTACACTATATCTGCATGAAACTTGGAAGGTTGGTAGAAATCACATGAGCTTAATTGTACAGAGTTAAAAAAAACTGGTTTTTAAATTTATTGAATGAAAGGACTTTACTTGTAAAATGGTTTTTATTTTTATTTTAGATGGATAGTTTTTGAAATATAACAAAAAAAGTAAAATTAAGTAAACAGTGTTGCCATCTACAGTTTTTGAAGCCAATTTTGATAAACCCTAGTTCATATATCTACATAATATACTCATACTCACGCCACAGAACGCCATAACATAAGGCCTTCCCTGCGACTTGGCGTGCAGGCAGTCGCGTAAAATGTCGACGCGCCGCTTCGGAGACAGGATCTGAACCAACGACTCTGTGAGCGTGCCTTTCACGGTCTTAGCCACGCTGTCGAATGTACCCAGGACCTGCGACAAGATTACGTTTTAAAAACTAAAAACAAACCGACTTCAATGTTGCACTAGGTACGTAGAAAAAAACCGAACTACAGAACCGATTTTGATGAAATTTCTATGGGACCGATCGGAAAGTAATCGTTTAACGTTAAAACATACAACCGCACTAGTCGCCCCTACGATTTTCGGATGGTCCCCTCGATTTCTCTCGTTTGCCATCATCAAACCCTGATTTTCTTATCATGGGACCTTTGAAATATCTTCTTTCCAACAAAAAAAGAGTAATCAAAATCGGTTCAAATACGACGAAGTTATCCGCGAAAAAACATAAAAAAGCATATTATACGGTCGAATTGCGAAACCTCTTCCTTTTTTTAAGTCGGTTAAAAATATGGTAAAACCTCCTTCGTACATATTTCTAACACTAGCTTTCGCCCACGGCCCGCGTGGTTCCTTGAAAAACAAAAACAAATCTATCTCACGGGAACCGTACATTTTTCCGGGATAAAAAGCCTATGTGCTATTCCAGACTATAATCTATCTGTGTGCCGAATTTCATCCAGATCCGTTCAGCCGTTACAGCGTGAATGAGTAACAAACATACATCCAGACATCCATACATTCTTACAAACTTTCGCATTTATAATATTAGTAGGATTGATTATTAACTATTGGCAATTTCGATCATGTTTTTTAAGTTCTATATACCTTTCCCTCGAGCTTAGTAGATACAGAATCGCACAACTTGTTAGCGATGTCGGAAGCCACGTTCTTCCCGATGAGAACATCGCGCATCTTGTCCAGAGCCGGTCGCATCGTCTCCTCGGTCAGCGCCTTAGACCCCACCAGACCTGATAAACAATATACATATGATAAACAAGTAGAATCTGTGTGTCTACATTGAATATCTCCAACTGGTATTTATTACCGGAATACTAACTACTGTGCAAAATGTGGATATGCACCATGTTTGGAGTTACACGTGCCTCTGACTACCCCCTTTAGATATCCTCTAAGACAGCGGTCGGCCACACAACAACACGCGGCCCGCGGGCCGCATACGGCCCGCGGACGTCTTGCTGGCGGCCCGTGAATGTTTTTTATATAAGTTAAATATCAAGATAAATGCATGAACGCACCACGATCGACCGTATAGTGTGGACCCAGACTTATAACGCGCTTCGCTCTGCCCGCGAACGAAAAATGAGCGAAGCGCGAGTTCATTACAATTTTTGACAGCACTTATAACTTTTGCGAACAAACTTTTTCAATTGTCAACTATAGAAAAAATAAATATGCTTCTTGTCTCGGAGATGGGCATTTGAGAGCCATATTTTGAGCTTCTAGGGTATAATATCACAAGTGCGGCCCGGCCCGCCTTTAGTTTATTTTGCCACCTTGCGGCCCGTGCCTGCCAAAAGGTTGCCGACCCCTGCTCTAAGATGTAAGTAACTCAGTGATTCCCAAAGTGGTCCAGGTGGACCCCCAGGGGTCCACGGGAGACTCGACGGGGGTCTACGTTAGACGTGACAAAAAATGGGGGTCCAGAATCGTAAGCAGGGGTGCATCAAAATTAATTTGGTTTCGATAGTGAAGAACTAAAATGTTAGCTTGTTATTTTAAATAATATGATACCTAAAATAAACCTTCTCAATAAGACAATTTATAAATATATTGAGAAAAAAAATTTAATTTGGAAATGGAAAAGATATTTTTTTCGAAATCTGTCAATCGTCGTTGAAACTCAGCCACAACGCAAATTTCCATAGATAGATAGATCTAATCTTCACTTTTTTTCAAGATTTAGAAATTGGTAGATGTAGATGCAGGGGGTCCACCGGATCCAGCAAAATTTTGAAA
The DNA here is from genome assembly GCA_963675405.1 of Cosmorhoe ocellata. Lineage (NCBI taxonomy): Eukaryota > Metazoa > Arthropoda > Insecta > Lepidoptera > Geometridae > Cosmorhoe > Cosmorhoe ocellata. Next base: position 8,703,281 of record OY776258.1, on the reverse strand, counting down.
GTGGTCTATGAAAGAAAATAGTTTGGGAACCACTGAAGTAACTAGAGATCAAAAGAGATATTACCAAGCCTGTGGATTAAAGTGGTGATCATGTCTATATGTTTTTTGTTTGTCTGTACACACTAATCTCCACAACAGCTACTTGAAAATTAAGTAGTAGCTATCCGCGAATTAATCCTATTATTCTAAATAAAAAAAATTAAAAAAAAATATGATCACGACTGTAATCCCCAGGCTCGGTAGATATCTCCTCAGATCTTTAGTTGCTTAGATCTTTGAGGATATCTAAAGAGGGTAGTCAGAGGCAAGTCCAAACATGACATTTGGTACATGCACATTTTGCACAATAGTTAGTATTCCGTACGTGACAGGTTGCAAGCCCATTGCCGCTTATAAGAATACTAACCTATGACACATACCTTCGAATTTTTGGTTCTAGGGCATGTCGGTTTCCTCACGATGTTTTCCTTCACCGTTTAAGAGCACTGGCATTGCGCACATAAATTTTTCGAATGGAAAAACTCATTGGTGCACGACCAGGTTTGAACCCACGACCTTCGGATCGTGAGGCAGGGGTGCTACCACTACACCACCAGTGCTCCTATTATTCTACTAATATTATAAACGCGAAAGTTTGTTTGGATGTCTGGATGTATGTTTGTTACTCTTTCACGCTAAAACGGCTTAACGAAATTTCGCACAGACATAAATTATGGTCTGGAATAACACATAGGCTACCCGTTTATCCTGAAAAAATGTCCCGTGGGATAGCGATGTTTTTTGTTTTTCAAGGTATCACGGGGGCGAAGCCGCGGGCGGAAGCTAGTAATAAATATTAGTAGGATTGTCCAGGATGGGAATCAAACGCGCCACCTACAGAGCTAGCACCGAACGTACCCTTGAATATGCTGAACATGCCGCCGGACTTCTTGGGAGCTGCTTCCCTCTCCTCGTACTCCTCGTCGCTGCTGCTCTCTTCGGAGTCCACCTCCAGGTCGCGGATGGCGCCCGTCATTTGGCCGACCAACTGGAATTATTAGCATATCTATTAGAACTCTCTACAAATTTCTTTGCGAAATCGTTTTTTCATTAAAACTTTTCGGTCCCTTGTATAGTATGGTCTGGCTGTAACGATTTTTATGAAATTTGCAATGTATCGATAAAAAGTTTTCAGGCTGTTCTAGAAATATGGCATGTTATCCATACTAATAATTATAAATACTATAGTTTGTTTCTTTTTCCCAACCAAACGGCTGAATTTATCACAATAAACTTTGGTAAAGAGATAGATTGTATCCTGGGGTCATTCCCCAGAATACAATCTATCTCTTTACCAATTGACATTTGACATGAAATCATTCGGCGGCGTCACGGAAGACCAGCGCTATAGCAGCACTAGACGTTAGCGCTACTATAGCATACAGCTGAGTGACGACCCTTTTTGCTGTCATAATTAATTTTAGTTAATATTAAGTTTCTATTATGTTCTGTTTTTGTGACACAAAATAAACTTATTTGATTTAATTTGATTTGATTTGACATTTTGTCTCAATGCAGAATTGCAGACTCAACAAAAATTAAATGCGGACTGAGTCGCAGGCAACTGCTAGTTTCGCAAAAGTCATATATCAATTTTGGTGGACAGTTCACACAACGCTATCTAGCCCCAAACTAAGCAAATAACAATAAGAACAAACAATAAGCAATAGGAACCAGATAGCTGATAGATTAATTGAATACATTTTTTTATGTAAATACTTACATAGAATACAATTTAACACCCAGACACAAAACAAACATCTGTGTTCATCACACTAATGCAGGGTTGGCGAACCTTTATGTTTCAACGTGCCATTTATTCTAAAGTAAAGTTAAATGAGGTCATTTTATAAGTACATTATGAGTTTTTGTAATAGGTGACGTGCCCAAAATATTGTGTCGCGTGCCATTCATGGCACGTGTGCCATTGGTTCTCCGTCCCTGCACTAAAGTTTATGGTGGGGATCGAACCCACAACCTGCAGCGCAGAAGGCAGAGCTACTACCAACTGAGCTGTGATGCCAGTCTGGTCAACTGGATGATGATAGCGGTCTAACCTGGGTGTCAGGGTTGATCTCAGTCTGGTTGTCGCCATCTTTGTCCGTGCTGAAGTCTAGCGAAGGTAGGTCTCTCGAGTTGCCGCCCATTTCCCAAACGCGGGGCTGCTTCACACGTTCCTTTTCAGCCACCTTCGGACTTTTAGGGGATTTTCTGTAAATATTTTTCAGTTTTATTAGCCAGCTTGATAAATGTTATGCAAATGGTAGAATACAAGTATTTCTTCTAGGTCTGGGTGTTGTGGTACCATGGTACTCATAGTTCCTGATGCCTACAATACAGGGAATCCAAGTTGGGGCCAGAACTATGTTTATGATTGTTGGGTGTCATTTTTGAATCAATTCAAAGGTGTCTTTAGTTAGTATTCTTTTAAGCGGCGATGGGCTTGCAAACTGTAAGTAATACTGAGCTAAATGTGGACTAGTGCCTTTTACTAATCTCCCTTTAGATGTCCTCAAAGATCTAAGTAGCAAGAAATGTCTGTTGAGCCTGAGGATTACAGTTGTGATCATTTATATTAATATTATTTATTATTATTTGTGACTTATATGTAGCACAAGCTGATGCCCGCAGCTTTGCCCGAGTGAATGTCGATTGTCACGACTTTTCATACAAACTTTCATCCCCTCTTTTATCCTCTTGGGGATAGAATTAATCAAAATCTTTTCTTAGCGGATGCCTACGTCATAACATCTACCTGCATGCCAAATTTCAGCCCAATCCATCCAGTGGTTTGGGCTGTGCGTTGATAGATCACTATGTCAGTCAGTCAATCACCTTCGAGCTATATATATTTAGACTAGCTTCCGCCCGAGGCTTTACTCGCTAATTTTCTTACTTCGGTTATTTCAAAATTATAGGCTATGTGTTATTCTGATGTGTAAGCTATATTATTATAAACTATCATCAAAATCCATTGAGTATTTTTTGCGTGAAAGAATAACAAACTTACATCCATACATTCTTACAAGCTTCGCGTTTATAATATTAGTAGGATAAAATAAATGCTACATACTTCGGTTCTTTCTTGCTCTTCGAGGAGAGTTTCTGCGCGAGGCGAGCACGATTAGCTGCGATGACATCGTCTTCTACGTCTGGGGTATCTTCTGCCGTGCCGTTAGTCAGACTTTTGCTTTCTACAATTTTTACTGAAACACCAATTTTTCAAATACAAAAACTAGTTTTACAACAGCAACAGTTTTTCCTACACTGACCGTAACTTGTTGGTTTGAATTTTTGACATAATTTTTCAAATACAAAAACTAGTTTTACAACAGCGACAGTTTTGCCTACATTGACCGTAACTTGTTGGTAAAAATTTTTGACATAATTTTTCAAATACAAAAACTAGTTTTACAACAGCGACAGTTTTGCCTACATTGACCGTAACTTGTTGGTTTGAATTTTTGACATAATTTTTCAAATACAAAAACTAGTTTTACAACAGCGACAGTTTTGCCTACATTGACCGTAACTTGTTGGTTTGAATTTTTGACATAATTTTTCAAATACAAAAACTAGTTTTACAACAGCGACAGTTTTGCCTACATTGACCGTAACTTGTTGGTAAAAATTTTTGACATAATTTTTCAAATACAAAAACTAGTTTTACAACAGCGACAGTTTTGCCTACATTGACCGTAACTTGTTGGTTTGCATTTTTGACATTCAAATTAAAAGTGACTGCGACATTTTTATTGTTCACTCTTCTGTATAGTTTTTTGATTTTGGTAAGTTATATAATTATGTAAAGGCGAATGAAGTCGCTCGTATTTCTACTAATACAAATTAAAGTATAATTAATATACCTACCTACTGTTATATAAAAATTAATACCCACTGTACTTACTATCTAGCAGTTGTAATATTTATATTGTTATGATAATATACTGGAAAGACCTAGTATGAGTTCAAAATAAATCTTAATTCTGTAAGTATAGGTTGAACTATTTTTTCTCTATCTGTTTCAAAAATTGGATTAGACTTAACAGGAAATCACACACCTTTTATAGGATTGACAAGGTTATAATAACATTCATGTTTATTTGGTTAGTCTAATCCAGTTTGTGACACGGCCGAGAAGCAATAATTAACCTTATACTTGAGGTAGTAAGGTGTGTCTTTGAACTACTTTTTACTTTATGTAACATAGTTCTTACCAGATTTCTTTCCTTTCTCTTCCCCTTTACGCTCAATCATAGAAGCAACAGTTTTTTTAGACTTCAGCGAGTCTTCAAAAGTTTTCATTTGTTTCGGTAGCTTAGCTTGTAGTTTGCCTAAAATACAATTAATAATTCCACATAATTATAATATAAAGATAGATAGACTGTGGTATAATACACAACCTTATAGATAGATGGTAGATACTTGAAATATGAAGGATTTTCTTAAGATAAGAATGTGAAAAATGAAAATGAATGATGAAAATTGAAATTTCTGAAACTCAATCTTAAAATTTCTATGAAAATATTCATTTTGCAAACACAGTTGTGTATAATTCTACTAATCAAACTAGTACATGATATAATTAGGAAATTATGTATAATTAACACATGTGTTACAAAATGTAGGCTTGGGCTAAATGGGCTTTTTAAAATAAGGAAAACTTTTAAGGAATATTATGAATAAGATGTTTAAGGAAAATAGACTATATTTATTATTATTCTATCTTCTGCCAGTAACTTGTAGCATGTTGGCATGTTACCTTGAAAAACAAACAATCTGTCCCATGGGAACCATACATTTTTAGAATAAAAGGTTGCCTATGTAATTTCTCAAGTTCTAGTCTATCTTGTGCAAAATTTCCTCAAAATCGGTTCAGTAGTTTAGGCATGATTTCGTAACACACAGACAGAGTTAATTTTGCATTTATAATATTAGTAAGGATGTACTCTGGAGGACAGAGATATTAAATGATAATTGAAAATGGAAGAACACAGTTGTGCTGACATAACATGGGGAAAGGTGTAGGAAAATGATGTCTTGTATGGATTTTAACCAGACATCATTTTCCTTTCCTCATTATACGTGGAGTCAGAACCACTGCATTCTTCCATTTTCAACTATCATCTGTCCTCCAGTCTACATCCTTACTAATATTATAAATGGAAAAGTAACTCTGAGAGATGAACAAATCATAAGGGAGTGCTAATAAATTTGAAAATCAAATTTTGAATAATACTTAACTGTCTTGTCATTGTTTTATCCGATATTAATATTCAAGTAGCAACAGTTACCCAACATCTGCTTAAAATTTCAGCTTTCCTGCATAAATCACAACCCCCCTAATTCATGGGGCGTTCCTCAAACGTTCGACATTAGGATTTTCGCCATCAAATGTGAATTTTCTACACACAATAATGTTCATGTAAACACCAAAACTCACCCCACTCTTCAGCATTTTTGAGGACACGTTTGAAAGTTTTAATAAAATCATAGTCCACAAGCTGGTTGCCTCCTGTGAGCTCGTTCTTGTACTTATCCCTGAACTCCAAGTGTACATCGTTGAGGAACTTATCGATGTAAGACAACTGCAGTATACGCTGGTACGCAACAACAAACACCAGTTCAAACTCATTGTCGAGTTTGTATTGCAACGTCAACGCGTTGTGGTTATGTGTATTGGTACCAGTTCGCTCCTGGAAGAAGTAACATGAGGTATTTTGAAATTACCTTGGACATGCAAGGACATAGTTTAAACATAGTTAAAGATGGAGATTTGAAATTTTAAGGTGACACACTTTAACACGGGGATTTCCACGTGTCTTGAATCACTAATTTAATTATAAACAAGTCACATTCAGGCTCAAAACGATAAGCTACGTAACTTACTTGCAAAATAACACTACGTATCAAAGCGTTCACGGAGGGCGAGAACATCTCGCCCGTGCTCTGGAAACACCATAGTACAATACCTCCTTTACTAAAGATGCTGAATAGGTCTAACATTTTGTAAAAATATGTTGTAAATTGCGTTTTTAAATAAATCGCCAACAGATGTTTCGCTGCGCAGGAATGTATGGGGTATGTATGTGTGTGTGAGTTGGCTGACTGAGCGAAGAGTGAGTTGTGTTGGATTTGACAGCTATTAGAAATATAATGACAGTTAAATGACAACTCACTAGGCCTGTTCTAAAACCAAGTTCTGCTCCAGTTGCATACGTAGGTACACGAAAGAGATTTACTAAAATTATTAAATAGAGCATCTATATTTAAATAAAAGATATTTTTAATAACTGAGAATAATTTTAAGTCATAGTATTTAATTGATAAATAGTATTTTTTATTATTTAGATGCGCATAATATTTAATTGGCTTCTAGAATGCAGGCCCCGAACGCTTTAAATCTACTGTCTATGGTATCGAATTAAGTGCTATCAACTATATATTTTACCCGACTTTTATGTATTTATTGAGCCCAAAGAGAATATAATCACTACGTTTTATTGAGCCTTTCTTTCATGTTGTACGATTTCAATCAAATTGAGCGATGTGGAACTAAAATCTCATAAAAGTATCAAGAACTTGCTCAGATTCTATTTAATCCAATATCCAATTTGAGATGTGTATTATATTGCATAATTGACAAATTTTGGTAACGACCTAAGTCTAATAAGAATTTATTTTTACTAAAATTGGTTCCCTTTAATTTTTGATGTGGAAACACTTTAAGATACCCTAGAATTCTAGTTATCTATGGGAAAATTGTCAATTCATCTCATCATCGCGTTATTTTTGTGTGTAATCATTTCGGTAGAAATTATTTACGAGAAGAAGAATTCGTTTAAAATAAAGAAAGATAACTAGGCTACCAAGATGAACATTACATCAGCCGCGGGGATAATATCCCTGCTGGACGAGCCGATATCCGAAGTAAAGGAGTTCGCGTTGAAGAGGTTGGACAACATAGTCAATGAATTCTGGCCTGAAATATCTGAATCAATTGAAAAGATCGAGATATTGCACGAGGACAAGGTATTCTCACAGCATCAGCTAGCTGCCTTGGTCGCCAGTAAAGTGTACTACCACTTGGGAGCGTTTGAAGATTCCTTGACGTACGCTCTCGGGGCTGGCGACCTATTCGACGTAAACGCCAGAAACGAGTACATAGATACTACCATTGCAAAGGCGATCGACTTTTACACACAGAAGAGGAAGGCCTTGTTTGTGGACAATGCTGCAGAGGCCATTGACCCCCGTCTTGAGGCTATTGTTAACCGGATGTTCCAACGCTGTCTGGATGATGGCCAATACAGGCAGGCCTTGGGTTTGGCGTTGGAGACCCGCCGAATGGACATCTTTGAGGAATCCATCATGAAATCTGACGATATATCTGGTAAGTCCTTTGTTAGCTCACTTGGCCCCAATAAATGTCCTTATTTTACTAAGTAAATATTTCTTAATTATTATATTCCTTTGTTCCAGGAATGCTTATCTATGCTTTTACTGTTGCGATGAGCTTACTTCAAAATAAGGGTTTCCGCAGCACAGTCCTCAGATCCCTGGTAGGTCTTTACAGAAACCTCAACATCCCTGACTATGTCAACATGTGCCAGTGCCTGATCTTCCTTGAAGACCCTCTATCAGTTGCTGAAATCCTCGATAAACTGACACACGGACCACAGGAATCTGTTCTCATGGCATATCAGATTGGTTTTGACTTGTATGATTCAGCAACACAACAGTTCCTAGGCAGAGTCTTACAAGCCCTTAGAAGCACCGCTCCTATTCCTTCTGCCCTTGGTGGAAAACCCCAGCCCCAAGGTGGCCCCTTCCCTGAAGCTACTGCAATGGAAGTTGACCAAGCACCAGCTACAAGTGAAGAAAAACCTGAAAGAAATATTGATAGTCTGAACGATGAAGAAAAAGAACACCAAAAGAGAGTAGAGAAACTAATATCTATTTTAGGAGGAGATGTATCTATAGGATTGCAGCTACAATTCTTGATCAGATCCAACCATGCTGATATGCTTATTCTCAAGAACACAAAGGATGCTATCAGAGTCTCAATATGTCACACAGCTACAGTCATAGCCAATGCATTCATGCATGCGGGGACTACCAGCGATCAGTTCCTAAGGGATAATCTAGAATGGCTAGCTCGAGCCACAAACTGGGCTAAACTGACTGTGACAGCGTCTCTAGGAGTCATTCACAGAGGTCATGAGGGTGAATCCTTAGCTCTCATGCAGTCTTATCTACCCAAAGAAGCAGGACCGTCATCAGGGTATTCGGAAGGTGGGGGTCTCTATGCCTTAGGGCTGATCCATGCCAACCATGGTGCTAATATCATTGATTATCTTCTAACACAACTAAAAGATGCTCAGAATGAGATGGTGCGCCATGGTGGGTGCCTCGGTCTCGGATTGGCTGCAATGGGCACTCATAGACAAGATGTTTACGAACAACTAAAATTCAACTTGTATCAAGATGATGCAGTAACTGGTGAAGCTGCTGGAATAGCGATGGGTATGGTCATGCTGGGGTCCAAACACGCGGCTGCGATCGAAGACATGGTGGCATATGCCCAGGAAACGCAGCATGAAAAGATCCTGCGAGGGTTGGCTGTTGGTATCTCGTTCACCATGTACGGTAGGCTCGAGGAGGCTGACGCGCTCGTGCAGCAACTGTTGAGAGACAAGGATCCACTGCTGCGACGTGCGGGATGCTACACTATCGCCACTGCGTACTGCGGCACCGGTAACAATGACTCCATCAGAACGCTGCTCCACGTCGCCGTTTCTGACGTCAACGATGACGTCCGTCGCGCTGCTGTTACCGCACTAGGATTCCTTCTGTTCAGAACTCCAGAACAGTGCCCGTCAGTGGTATCCTTACTAGCGGAGTCCTACAATCCTCACGTGAGATACGGCGCAGCTATGGCTCTGGGTATCGCCTGTGCGGGAACCGGCAACCGCGAAGCCATCGGCCTTCTAGAACCGATGGTGAAATTTGATCCTGTCAACTTTGTCAGACAAGGTGCTCTGATCGCGTCAGCCATGATCCTCATCCAACAAACTGAGACACTTTGCCCCAAGGTTACATACTTCCGACAGTTGTACTCCCAGGTGATTTCGAACAAACACGAGGATGTAATGGCGAAGTTTGGCGCTATAGTGGCGCAAGGTATCATAGATGCTGGTGGTCGTAATGTGACGGTCTCACTGCAAAACCGGACGGGACATATGAACATGCTCGCCGTTGTTGGCATGCTGGTGTTTACTCAATACTGGTACTGGTTCCCTCTGGCGCATTGCTTGTCTTTGGCCTTCACGCCTACCTGTCTGATCGCCCTGAACAGCGATTTGAAGATGCCTCAACTAGATATCAAGTCTAACTCAAAGCCGTCCCTCTACGCTTATCCCGCTCCGTTAGAAGAAAAGAAACGCGAAGAAAGGGAACGTGTCACTACTGCAGTGCTGTCTATCGCCGCGGCTAAGGCCCGCAGGAAGGCGCATGGAACAGACGGTTCTGCCAGCAGCAGCATCACCTCCTCTACCACGTCTAAAATGGACGTCGATGAAGAAGAAAAGAAGCCTTCTAAGACGCCCAATTTAAATATTACCTTCCATGGAAAGTACGATAAAGACAAGGATGCAGCGACATCCAAGGATGTGAAGAAAGACGAGAAAGAAGCAGAAGAAAAAGAGGCTAAGGAGAAAAAGGAGCCAGAACCAAACTTTGAAATACTGAGCAATCCCGCCCGGGTAATGCGGCAGCAACTCAAGAATGTTACTGTTGTAGAAGGATCAGGTTTTAGCCCATTGAAAGATATAACTATTGGAGGCATTGTCATGCTTAACCATTCTGGCGATGTAGAACAAGTTCTGGTAGAGCCAGTGGCCGCTTTCGGCCCGAAAACTGAAGAAGAAAAAGAGCCCGAGCCCCCTGAACCTTTTGAGTACTTAGATGATTAAATAAAAACGATTAACCTTACTTTATATTACCAGTAAAATGTGTAGAACAAGCTTTTAATGCCCATCTATATATATAAATAAAGTACATTGATTGCTATATTAATAATTAGGTACCTTACTTAACATTTTAATAATGTACTTCTTCAATTCAAATAAAATTACACACCCATATCTACTTTTATTTATAGGCTACTCAACTAATTAATTCCCCATGGTTTCCCACCGAATTAAATTTAAAACACCTACTCTGCCCACTAAACCAGGGTAACGTTTTAGTGGAAGAAAGAACCTACCTAGTTCTATATTTTCATCATAATTTATTACATATGTGTTTGATTATTTATGACGGTAGGTAGATATAGTAGTAATAATAAAATAGGAGGGTAATGAATGTGTATCTATTGAGGTATATTAATATTATATAATAGGTACTTATTGTATATTTATTGCATGCGAGCGAGTTCTTTCCTTTCCTTTGACTTGTCGCCGTAGCTGCGTAGGCGGCCGTACGTAGTATCTCAGAGTAAAGATAAATAGAGGAAATCTAATAACTTGTCAAATGTTATACTCCTTTGCATGTGTAGCGTTATTACACGGCTAAATTTGAAAGGCACTATAGATATCTCGTTTTAGCGATTTACCTCTGTATTTCTATCTCTATTTAAAAGTCGACCGCCTGCCAACATCCAATTCAACTACACGAATGGTATCCTAACGTGCATTACCTGTGCTAGAACATTTAGTGCAAAAGTAGGCTATATTAGCCATTTAAGGCGGTACCCCGAGTCAAACTAGCGCCGCCACCTATTTTATCTAATTATTCTGTAAAACAAAGGAATTTTCAAAAAGTGATCGGGTAATTTGTGATACCTATCATAAGCTTTTTTTTAATACCTCTGTAATAATTTTATTTTGTATAGTTTAGGCAGAGAGGCGAAAAAAAGAATTTAGTGTCCACCAAGTGCAACTTCGTATCTCTTGCTAAATTAAACAAAATAAAACTATTACAGAGGTATTAAAAAAAAGCTTATGATAGGTATCACAAATTACCCGATCACTTTTTGAAAATTCCTTTGTTTTACAGAATAATTAGATAAAATAGGTGGCGGCGCTAGTTTGACTCGGGGTACCGCCTTAAGGGCAAAACATCCAAGCTCTACCTAATTGATTGAAGTCCTAAAGCCAAGACACTGTAGCCGAAATCGGCTAGGTTGATTATATATCTATCTCTATTGCGCAATGTCATCCCTACTTGATAGGATTTCTGCAGTGATCTAAATTTATCTCTATGGATTTCTGTGTTTGGGATCTTTTGTGTCCCAACTCCCAAACAAAGTCTTGTGCGGTGCGTTATTTAGAAATTCATGTATTATTTACTAGTTTCAATTAATTCAGGCAAATCAACTACACTACACCAAATTAAGCTAGAGTACATTTTTGATGGTTTGTGCAGTAATTTCAAACAAAGGAACAGCAAAAAAGGATAATATTCGTGAAATCATTTGTGTTCATTGGTGAGTTCAGTGTTTTGCTACTTTTTCATTAAAAATGAGGACTAAATACATCGTCTTCATAATATTTTTAATCGCAAATCATGCTGCTATGCCTGCAGCATGATAATTTTGCGTTTAAGATAGTTTTTATTTAATTTCGTACTGAATTAGTTATATTCGAATAGTGTTGTACCTAAAGTATCGATATTGTTTGTACAATAGCTGTTTGTACAACAAAATTTGTGTTAAAATGTTCGTTGTTTGTGATGGGGGCATCTTTTATTGCGATTAATGTTGATGGATTAGTGTATTTAGTCAGTAATTTGTCAATTAAGTAGCAAAACTGAACTCACCAATTAGACGAATATCGTTCAAGAATTATAATCCCTTTCTATTGTTCCAGGTTGGGATGTAGGGATAAAAGGCAGCGATTAGCAGGCCAGGACTTATATTTTTCTGTCTTATAATTGAGTATAAGAGAAAAAAAAAACGGAAACCTTATATGATCACCTTGTTGTCCGTCTGTCTGTCTGCTGTGAAGACCCTGATATTTATGTACCTACGTAGTAAAATTATCTTCGAGCAGGTGCATTGAAAAGAAATTTACGAACGTGCAAGATGCACACAAAAAAATTACCCTTCTCGGCAGCCGGTTAAAAACAAGTGTCGTCATCTAGGTATAGGTACCTACTTTTATTTCAGACATACAACAAATTTTAAAAGCTGGTTGTGTTTTAGTTGGTATTTGTAAATAACTATAAGCATTTGAGAAATCATAGTTATTTTGAAATCACAGAAAGACACCTGAATTTTATTCATAATAGTTATTGATAAATTTTATTACTCTTAATAATAAATGTAAATAAATTAAATGCAAGTAGATCTTTTATTTTAAAAGTAGCTCACTCCTTAATGAAATCCTACTAGCTAATATTATATTAGAAATGCTATATGTTTGGGAGGATGGATGAATCGCTATTTGTTACTTTAACAAGATAAATGTGTGGAGTGGAGTAGTGGTTATAAAGTTATATTATTGACATTCCAAGCTACGATCTACGTAGGTATCTACATCTTATCCAAGTTTCATCCAAATCGGTGTATATGTCCCTGTGATTTTACAAACATCAACATCTAAACATATGATGTAGGTACATAATTATACAGATATCTACTTAAAAACTTGCAGTCCATTTTAAAATAACTTACGTGGCCAAATGACTGAATATTGCCTGAATAATCTATAGGATTTCTATCTACTTACTCTCTTTTCTATCCGTACAAAACTATTTTAATTTGACAAAAACATTCTTACGCTATTCAAAGTCAGTCCAATAAATTTTGCACTATTATAATAAGCAGCAGCCCGCTAGCTAGCTAGCTACCAAGCCCGCTAATCATTGTAATTATCGACATCAAACTATCGATATGACCCCACACTAGCTTTTCACTCCAAACTCATGTACAGTGTACGTGCATGTGTGTGTAAAATTGAACGTTCTCACAAATCTGTGATTATTCTTCTCTTTCTAACACAGCAAACACGCCTTTTGCCAAACAAAGATGACTAAATGGTGAATTTTATACTTCCACCCTTGTAGTATCTAGCCGTAGCGACTTTCCTGCTACCAGTCGACAGATTATAAAAGCCAAAAAACTATTTATCGGACAGTTAAATAAATGTCAGCTCTATTTTTACGTCACTTTCTGTCTGTCATGTCATGTCACTCAGCCAGCTGCTGTCTTGTCTTGCTTTGCTTGTCTGCCCGCCGCCGCCGGCTGGCTCACTTGTGAAAATTGCAAAATAGAAAACGTGGTTTTGATTAGCTTTGAAGCTACAAAATCCAATTATATTCCAGAAACAAACAAAAATAAAGATAAATTACATATTGTGACGAATTAATCACATCTGCTCCAGCATGAATTGGGATCTGAAGTATGGCGATCTTTCGAAGGACATAGACTTCGTGAGCAAATGCGATAATTTGAAGGAAGACTTGATGGGCGTACAAAGAGTATTGGACCAGTTGCTCCCGCTGAAGGCGCAGTACGACCAGATGTCTACAGCGGCGCAGATTGAGTTGGATCTACTCTTGGCGTACATGTTGAATGCCTTGCATTGGGTCAATTTGCGCATTCGAGGCGTAGATCCCACGAAGCATCCAATCAAAGGCGAGCTCCAGCGAATAAAAGAAACAATGCTTAAGTGGCAACAAGTCAAGGATAGGCACAAAAGACCAGAGGTCAATGTGCCAGCTGTTAAAAGATTTGTTCGAAACAGTTTGTACGACCCCAACCAACAAAATGAAACACCCAACAAGAAGATTCGCTTTGAAGATAGTGACGAGTGAATGAGCCTAATAATTGGGTTATTTTTAAGGCTGAATTTACTAGATACCTACATAAATTTTAAATTTCTTTGTATTTAATCTATTGAAAGTATTTAGAGCACCTAGCTAAATAGGAATGTTTGTTATTCTATAAGGCAATACCTACTTTTTAGGATAGGAGTTTTTTTTCTGTATTGATCTTTGTTTTAATTTATTGAAATAGGTTCAGTACAAGCTTGATAGTGTAAAATTGATTTATTCTGCATGACCGGTAAATGTTTTTTCATCAGGAATCTTTATAATTAAGCTCTCTAACCATACATTCCTTCTGTTAACAAACATTTTGGTATTTTACATATCTGGAATTCATATCCAATATAAATTGCAAAAGTGTAGAGGTGTTTTACAAAGCTTGTACTGCCATTACAATTTTAGTTTTAGATGTGTAGAAAGGATGTTTTTGTTTGAATGTAACTAGTTTTTGTTCATTTAGTTGTTGGATGGGGTGCATCTTGTATTTACCTTTTATATTACAAATAATTAACATAAGAAATATAAAGTCTAACTAAGTACATACATTTTATTATTTAACAAAGTAAAATTTCCAAAAAAATAAATTAATAAGGAATGTTCCACCGGAATACCATATTGGTCATAATTAAAATTTACTAATAACATTATCCATGTCCAAACTAAGACTTAATATTAATTGTATTATAATAATTATATTATTTGCTCTATTTAAAATATCATAAAAAGCCTTAACAATGGCTTGAGTGCTCAAAAATATCACTCTGAAATAAAAATGACTAAAGTGAACAGCAAGTACACCTAACATTACATCGTTAACATAATATTGATCTTGTTTGTTCACACAGTATGTACTTTGCTCATATTTCAACTTGTAATACAAGTCCAGCAGCTGAGATATTATCTCCCGCTCCTGCAGTCAAACGTGCCTCCTTACAAACTAACACAGGTGCAACACAAATCTCCACATCTTGATCGTTCACTTGCTCATCCCAACACGCGATAGGTTCTGCAGAATCAAAATACACTCTTCTGCTGTCATTTTCATCTCTAGTCACAGCAAAACTGCCATCAAGTAGAAGCTTGCACTGCTCCAACTCAATTTTAGGGTTATCACATACATATCTATGAGCGGTCAGAGATGCTTTTGCTGTAGCAGCTCTGGTACGTCTCCAGTTTGAATCCTTGACCGTAAGTATTGCTTGGTAGGCTAAAGTGTGAACGTGAATCCGAGTTAGGTTCCTCTCACTGCCATGTTCCTGATTCAGCTGTCTTGTCTTCGAAAATATCAATCGCATAAGATCCAAAGCCATTGCTACTCTAGGATTAGAATCGGCCACAACACTCACTTCACCATATTCTAAGACACTGCGCAAGTTAGCAAGTTCTTGCTCATTCATACCCACAGAGTCGACATAGGGCAGCACTTTAGTTGTAAGGTATAGGAGTAGTTCTATGTCTACATAGCTGGCCATTTCGAAATGAACTAATGTATTTTTTGGTTGCTTTAATATTTGATCTTTGACTAAATCCAATCTTTCTTCTCTGAGATCTGAAAGAAAATAATTATGAAATTGTTTATAAGTGTAAAAGAGTTATAACTTATATTATACAAACCATATTACTTTTTGTAGACATACCTACTCCAACTCCTTGGAAAGGGAAATTATCCATCATTTGTAATCCACTGATAACTAGCAAATTAGGTTTGAACTCCGGTAAGCTTTCGCCAAACTTCTCCAAGGAGCTCAAAAGAGGGTTATTCTTATCATTATGCATGATATACCTGTTGGCCCTGGGAGCTTTGTACTCTCCAAACTCTTCATCAGCTTTGTACTCTAAAATCATGTGAATATCATCATTTACTTCCTCGTTGGCTTCATCACCAACTATCTTTATTTGTGGAGGAATGAGTTGTTTAAGTTTCTTGCTCATTTTAGCAGCAAAAAGGACATCCCAGCCTTCGGTGTGGAATCTCTTGGCCATGAGTGGTGCGTTGCCTCCTATAGCCCATCTGGTGTCTGGCAGTTTTAGGGCTTGTTCAATGAGATCACTGTAGAGTTCCGAGTTTGACATGAACCTCCTGAAATTAAAAGTAAACTGTTACTGAATAATCCTACTAATACTATAAACACAAAAGATCAATTGTGTATACTTTTGTCTGTCTTTATTTCTGTAATGACTGAACAGATTTAAATAAAATTTGCTATGAATGTGGATTACAAGAAGAGTGGTATAACCCCATAAGGTACAAAGCCCAGCTAGTACTAAGTATAGATAAATTATATACCTAATCTTATGAACTTTACATATAAAATTCTAGTTTAGTTTAAACTTACTCAGCGGCAGCACCATGTTGAAAGAAATAAGTAAAACTCCTCAGTAACTCTTCTCTGCTAGTGATTTCATTAAAATGTTCCGGGCCCCCTTTCATCGCCCTGTGGTCCAGAAGAGATGTAGCATTGACGAACAGGTCGTGACAGCCGCCGTAACCTAAAGCCACTTTCGGCTGTAAACTACCGATTCCAACAATGTTCTGTTTCTCAAGAACTAACATATGTTGCAAAAGCGATTCTGAAGATAAACGTACATCAAAAAACCTTTGCCCCAAGTAAATAGCACACACTAAAATATTTATCGAAACCATCCATTTCCGTGCCATTTCACTAAACATTTTGAAAGTAAACTAAAACTGGAATGGAGATGAAGTGGACGTTGATTGTGCCTTTGACACCTACGTCATGTTCTTTTAAAATATGCAGTTAATTTTATCAGTTTCTGTGATAAAAATCATTTACAAACACGGCATCGAGCTACTTTTGTGATATAGATAACTAAAGAACTAGGTTAGGTAGGTAGGTACAATGTAGGTACTACTCTACGTACGGTACGAGCGAGGGGTAGGCGTATGAATGACGTAGAGCTAAGTTCAATTTATCTACAGGAACTACAGTAGGTAGGTATAGGTAAGTGCCAGCCAGCAACTTGGTTCATTCATTTCATGATGGGCTGGCTTCTTGACTGCTGGCTGCTGAGCTGGACAATTGGCGTTGGTGGCATCGGTGGCATCCGTGGCATCTCAGTCAGGGTGGCATTAATTACCTAAATTAAATTACTGACTGCTGACATTGACATTGACAGCTGTCCGTTGGCTTGATAGTTTCCAGTTGATTCCTTTGCTTGCTTTGTCAGTGTTTCCAACTTAATTTACTTGACTTAATTAGCAAAACGAATACACCAAATTTTTTACTACTGGTTATTACCTCGTTATTACATTTTATTAGGTACCTACCTATTTCATAAAGAGGTGCTTTGTAATCTTAATGTACGCTATGTTAGATATTTACTTTAGTAACTATAACAGATCACTGGGTATTTAGGTCCACCATGTAATAATTATGTATATTAAGAAATAAAAAAATAAAACCTTAAATAAGGACGTATCAGAATAATGCGTTTATAAACTTATTTATTACGTCTTTTTCCATAGTAAGTAGATAGACGGTCGAATCATTCTTATGCTTACAAATTACAGACAACTGAACCACGTTGTTGCGATGCCCACATTTTTGACCTAATTACCTAATTTAAAAAAAAACAGTTTTTTTTTTAAGTACCTACACAGGTACGGAATCGGATAGTACTTGGCTATCTAATCCTATCTTACTAACAAATGCGTAATGATGAAACATTCTCATATTTTTACAGGCTATGTTTAGTATGAATTTTACACATCTACATAATTAGTACCTGGGTGACCGATGTTTTTTGGTAAATTGTGTTTTTTTGAAAATGAAACCTAGCTAGATCGATTTATCGTCCCCAAAATCCCCTGCATACTAAATTTCATTAAAATCGTTGGAGCCGTTTCCGAGATTCAGATTATATATATATATATATATATATATATATATATATATATATATATATATATATATATATATATATATATATATATATATATATATATATATATATAATCTGAATATATATATATACATATATAGCAATTCTTGTATATACCTATATATATATATATATATACAGGGTGTCCCAAAAAGTAGTGTCAACCGAAAGTCCAGAGATAGAACACCCCTTGGGGTACCCGAATCACCCCCATGTATGTTCCGCGATTTTCTATAGTTTTCGAGTTATTAATTTTTTTCCGAATTTTTGAAAATTTTCGACTTGAACAACTTAAAACATTCTTACAAAAAAAGTAGAAAACTTTCTTGAGAATTTTTTTTTGCTACTGAATTGTTATGAGTTGTTCTTTTATGCATCAAATAATCAGCTACGTGACTTTGATGAAAACTATGAAAATGTTGGTGTAAAGTTTAATAATAACATTCGGTGAATTATGACTAAAATTTTCAACTTCAAATTAAAAATCTTAAAAAGTGATTTCATGGTTCTTAAATAAGTCTTAAGAATTCTCCAAACTCTCAGCTTTCATAATCATTAAAAAAAAGTAGTACTTAATAGGCTACTTTTGCTAAAATCGGCCTTCAAAGACGGTGAGGTGGAAAATTCTTAAAATTAGCTACCTGATTAAAAAATAGATTTTGGCCATTTTATCATTCCTAAGCTTAATTTGTTTGTTAACTAACCAAAAAGGACTGCAGGAAAGTAAGATTTCATTAATATTTGAAGGTTTTATTTATTTAGTTTAGCTTAATTTATGAAATAAAACAACAAGTAAAATTTATTAATTTTTACAAAAAGTTTTCAAAATGTCAACCTTCTAGGTCGATACAAATCCTACATCGTCTTAAAAAGGTTTCCTTAAATCGTTTGAAAGCTATTTTAAGTTCCTTAATTTTTTCTTCGGCCTGTCTCAATTTTGTTTTTAATACGGCCATATTGCTAATTTCTTTGGCATAAACTAATTCTTTGTAGTCATTTTTAGTTAGTTATCAAACGAATTAAGCTAAAGAATGATAAAATGGCCAAAATCTATTTTTTAATCAGGTAGCTAATTTTAAGAATTTTCCACCTCACCGTCTTTGAAGGCCGATTTTAGCAAAAGTAGCCTATTAAGTACTACTTTTTTTTAATGATTATGAAAGCTGAGAGTTTGGAGAATTCTTAAGACTTATTTAAGAACCATGAAATCACTTTTTAAGATTTTTAATTTGAAGTTGAAAATTTTAGTCATAATTCACCGAATGTTATTATTAAACTTTACACCAAAATTTTCATAGTTTTCATCAAAGTCACGTAGCTGATTATTTGATGCATAAAAGAACAACTCATTAAAATTCAGTAGCAAAAAAAAAATCTCAAAAAAGTTTTCTACTTTTTTTGTAAGAATGTTTTAAATTGTTCAAGTGGTAACTTTTTCAAAAATTCGGAAAAAAATTAATAACTCGAAAACTATAGAAAATCGCGGAACATATATGGGGGTGATTCGGGTACCCCAAGAGGTGTTCTATCTCTGGACTTTCGCTTGACACTACTTTTTGGGACACCCTGTATATATATAGGTATATACAAGAATTGCTCGTTTAAAGGTATAAGATTTAACTGGGTTGACTTCAAAAATCAAAATCAAAATATGTTTATTTTCAATAGAATCACAGGGATCACTTTGAAACGTCTTACATACTAGGTGAGTCTAAGTGCCAGTTCCAGTCCTATCCCCGTGCGAGAAGAACTGGCAAGAAACTCGCTGGGCCCTAGCGCTTTTTTTGTATGATCCTTGTTAATTTTGTAAGGAATACCTAGCAGAGTTGGAGCTGATTCGTCCCAAGCTTTTTTATCATCTAAATACTCTGATATTTTATAATAAGCTTTTCGAGACAGTTTCTGTTTAATTACATTTTTGAATTTTCCAATTGATAAATCAAGCATGTCACTTGGGATCTTGTTATAGAAGCGTACACATTGCCCTTTAAAGGATTTACTTACTTTAGTGAGCCTAACCGTGGGAACAGCGAGTTTATTTTTAAGTCTAGTATTAACATTATGATTATCACTATTTTTCCTAAATAAATTAATGTTTTTGTGAACATACATCAAGTTTTCATATATATACTGACATGGCATTGTCATGACGTTTATTTCTTTAAACTTATCTCTAAGAGATTCTCTAGGACCCATGTTATAAATTGCACGAACAGCCCTCTTCTGCAACACAAATATGGTATTAATATCTGCAGCACTCCCCCATAACAAAATGCCGTAAGACATAATGCTATGAAAGTAGCTGAAATATACAAGTCTAGCAGTTTCTACGTCGGTGAAATGACGGATCTTTTTAACTGCATTATGCTGCAGAGCTAAGTCTCTTCGACAATTTATCAATGTGCGGGCCCCATTGAAGCTTATTATCTAAAGTTATGCCCAAGAATACTGTGGTGTCTACAAGATCTATATTTTCGTTATTTATTTTTATATTGGTATCGAAATGTTGAACATTTGGTAGTACAAAACGAACACATTTCGTTTTCTTTTCATTTAGTAATAAGTTGTTTAAACCATTTTACAATTTTAGAGATTGCATTATTCACTTCGTCAAAATTAGTCATACGCCGCTTTTGTTTAAATAAAAGTGACGTGTCATCAGCAAACAGTACAATCTCCTGATCATCCCTGACAAGTTTGGGTAGATCGTTTATATATATTAAAAACTGCAAGTTTTGAGTACCTACCTACGCTACATATTGAAGGAAGGTATGAAACATAGCCCGTAGGTAATTATGTAGGTATAAGTAGGTTCGAGACGATGCAAGAGGCGATAATGTGCAAATGTTTTCGAAAGCCAAAAAGTGTTCCGTAAATGGCGCGACCGGTCGCGACCTCCTAATATGGCGAGAAGCTTTATGCGCAAATTGTCTGTGTCAGGGTGTAATGCAATTAATTTTATCAAAGTTCACGTTTTACAATTCAATATTTTTTAAAATCATTCTGTGACCTGTTGTCCCCATAACCTAGCTGGAGCACCATGTATCCTGTAAGGAAGATACCATGTCCTGTTTATTAAATAAAAAAAATGACAAAAATATAATGTCTAAATGGCACAGAATTATCGAGTAGGTACATACTATTTGCATAAGTAGCAAATTACGTAATAATATCTAGATAGGTATAATATTAAGTACCTGAAGTAGGTTGGTATTTAAATGGGAAAAAATATGTAGGTAAGTAGGTACTTACTTAACTTATCTACCAATGCCATAAACCTATTCATATAAGTAGGTTAACTTACTAATCATACACCTAGAGAAAAACTTAGGGGGTAGTTACCTACGTAGTTTTTCCGAATCATAATCATCATTACCTACCTACCGAATAAAATTCCACGCATAACAACTATAAATACTAAACTGTTAATTAAAGGCAACGTAGAAACATAAAAAAATGGTAATTAATAACTCGTTCACCTGCAATAATATCCCTAAGTTACCATAAAAAGTCCGATCTCTTGGCTGATTAAAACGTAACTGCAGCGCTTGTGCTTATTTTAATGTAACAATAGACACTTATTCGTTCCATATCGAGTGAAATGTAAAGTTTAAGTTAAAAAATCTGGTTTAAAAGGCATAAATGGCACCCGATATGGCAGTCACGTTATTGTTGTGGCCAAAATAACTTGCAGATGAAATCAGTGGTGCAACCGACTGGCGCCGGTGGAGGTAGAGTTGCCTAAACTTGGAACTTGCTTAAATTGATTTGTGAGCTCCCAGAGCGGTGGCGCCCAGGTCCATCGCAAATGGAGAAATATTGAACTTATTGCAAAAATCAGCGCCAAAAGATAATAGGGAGGTAGTGATTAGGTACCTAGGTACCTACATTAATAAAAAAACTAGGTAAGTAGGTACCTACTCGTTCTTGGACTTGGGTTAGGCTGGAACTAGCACATAAATTTTATTTTATTTTATTGATTATTTTATTTTACAATTCACCTAGCATGTAAGGTATTTTAAGGTTATTTTACTGAATAAATATATTTTGACTTTGACTTAGGTACCAACTTACCTACTTTAGTGTTGTTAAAACTTGATTATTGTGGTGATCGATCGCAAATAAATAGTTAAGTACTAAGTATCATATAAACTGTTTATAGCTTGTGTTCCAGAAAAGCATAAGTACCTACCTACATGTTAGCTGACAACAAAATCACCAAGTTTATAGTTTTCGCTGTCTTGGCAGGTCGTATGATTCACGTTGAGGTCAGGATATCCAGTTCGAGGGAAATGAATGAGTAGTCGCTTCGTATTTTAAGATATTATGCCATCTTACTGTTATTCTTTGATTTTTGTTTTACTGAGTAAATACTATAAATAGAAGCAGACATCGCCTACTACGATGCGCTTTACGACATTATGTCCTACCTGTTTGGTGTGTTTTATTTAAATTATCTGGGGTTTCATTGATGGTTTTTTTTTAAGTTTTAATTTTTGATATACATACTTTTACTACTTACTATTTTTTTCAAATATTTTCCAACCTTTGATTAAAATATATTTGAAAAAAATAATAAAGTTTTTTTTTTGGTAAGTATGAAGTAGGTAGTAATGGAGATTATGGAGCACAATTAGATAAATAGATAAACACGTAGGTGCTTAGCCGCTTTCACTGGTACAAGTGTAAGTAGGTACTTACCTATTTTATTTATACGACACGGCAAGTTGTAGAAATAAACTACTGGGGTGTTAGCTCTGTGGGGTAGGCAGACATGCATGTGGATTTACGAGAATAGAATTATGTAGGTACCTAAGTATTATGTTTTCGTGATTCGTTCGTACCTACTATAATGACAACGTTATCGTACTAGGATTAACGATTTAGGCTATTATCTGTTATGTAAATTCTCTTTTTCTAAATAATTAGGTAGTTACCTTATTATTTAGAAAAAGACTTACTCACTATTTTTTTCTCACTAACAATAACTAACTCACTAGGTTTTTGGTTAGTTTCCTTTCGACTTCAAAGGTACGTAATGACGATAATGACAAAAAAAGTACCTACTGACATAATATTATGTAGGTAGATACCAACTTGATAATGGTTCGCATTTTGCTAACCATATCTATCAAATAATAATTGGGCCAGCCAATTGATTGTTCACAGTACCTAGATGGTAGGAAGGTACCTACTTTTATCGATCTACTATAATTATTTAATTGGGGACAACCATAAAATACCTACACGTGGGAACTGACATTATGGGGCATTGAGAATGAAATATTGATTCTACTTCCTAGAACTATGTCATTGTGGTCTATTTTACAATAATGTCACGTAGAGATGCAAGGAACACCTAACGTCCGAGCAAAGCTATAGGTAGATAATAATCTAGTCACTACTTTCGTACCTACATAATCATGTTTTTTTTAAAAACAACTTTTAATGAAATAGGAGCACGTTAATCTAACAAGTGGTAGGTAGGTACATATTATAAAGTTTTATTTTTAAATTGAATACTCTTTAATGGATTTCCCATTCCTTCTATCTGAAACAAAAAATCCTAACTACTTTGTAGCGGTCTCTACACATAATTCTTAATTGAAAACGATCAATTAGTCCAACTTCGATAGAAACAGGAAATGAAATACGACTGATTGCTTGAATCGTGCGCCTAGAATGTTCTAAAAACGTGAATGATACTTCATTCATCAATGAAACTCGAGAAGATATGATAAATACCAATTAAATAATACTCTTAGTAAAGGTAGAGCAGTTTTTGTTGCAAATTATTGAATATGTTTGCTTTACAGATAAATCTACAACTGAACCGGCTTTTCCAATTTACAGCCTTACAACTTTGTATGAGATATACCTATTATTTATTTGAGAACTCAAAAGTGAATAATACATCAGCCCATAGATTCGTAACCTGTATGTACCTATTACCATTTAAAACATTATAGATGGAAACACCACACCAACCGTCAAAAAAGTGATTGCTTGATTGAGCTTGCTGAGCGAAGATTTTTTAGTATCTGAAATGACCATTATTAGCACAATAATCTACGAAACTAATTAAATACGTAATTATATTATTCTAAATTGACTTATGTATGTAAGTCACCGTTTTTTTACTATTTTTGAATTATTAAAGTTTATTACCTACCTCCTCTGCCAGTTAGCAAACAAGCAACCATTTAATATTTTTTTTATACTGTGGTACTAAAACTCTAACTCTTTGGTTTCTATGTACATTATATACTTACGGTTGCACAATTTGTCTTATTTCTTACGACTTAGAATGTAAAGGTGATTTTGTCTTAGCAGATTAAATAGATAAGGGAGTGATCTATGCAGTATGTATTAGATAAGGTTAGCTCCATGCTACCTATGCTATAAATGGAGAATCAACTCAAGCTCATGCGTGAATATAATACCTACCTACCTACTTACACTCAGTCGTGATCGTGCTCACTCAATGCATTCATTGATTTTACTCCTTGGCGTAGGTAGGTATAGGTACCTACCTAGGTAGGGTAGATGCGAATTTGAAGAGTTTAAAATCTTAGTAAAGGCTTAATAATCACTACAAACAAAACTTATGTAGATAGGTGGGTACTGGGTAGGTATTCATATCAAGTAAAAATCGTGGCAACCAGCATTTCGGTAAAGTTTCCGCCTGGTAGGTAGGTACCTAACGTGTGGGTAGGTAGGTAGGTAGGTATTTATTGAAGTACCTACCTAAGTAGGTTACGAATAGGTATCTAACAGAGCGTATCTTAGTTTATTTAATAAGCAGGTACCTACCTACCTAATTGGTGCTCTAATAAAAAAATGTTCCTCTATGCTTACAGTACCTACCTAGGTGAATGCGGGCTGAATAAATCATTAGATAGATAGAAGTATGTAGGTACTTACACACATATATACCTATGCTTGTACCTACCTAGGTAGGTACCTACTTATCTACCTGATTATCTACCTGATCAAGCACTGTGCGCTACTAGCTAGGTGCTCGAAGGACCTCCTCGCCTTATATGGTATTTGGCTACTGTTTAGTGTTTGTTAGGTAGGTAGGCAGCCAGTGAGTGAGTCAATACATGATAGTACATGATGTAGGTAGGTCTACCTACCTATAAGCGTATTCACCTGCTCATTATAGTTTTTGGCATTTACATAATGAGTTGAGCGCTGGTGGTGTAGCGGTAGCACCCCTGCTTCACGATCCGAAGGTCGTGGGTTCAAACCTGGTCGTGCACCAATGAGTTTTTCCATTCGAAAAATTTATGTGCGCAATGCAATGCCAGTGCTGAAGAAAGTGAAGGAAAACATCGTGAGGAAACCGACATACCTACCTAAGTAGGTACCTACCCTAGAACCAAAAATTCGAAGGTGTGTGTCATAGGTTAGTACCTATTCTTATAAGCGGCGATGGGCTTGCAACCTGTCACGTACGGAATACCTACTAACTACTGTGCAAAATGTGGGCATGTACCAAATGTCATGTTTGGACGTGCCTCTAACAACCCTCTTTATAAAGATCTGAGGAGATATCTACCGAGCCCGGGTATTACAGTCATGATCATATTATTTATTTTTTTATTTAATGAGTTGGGTATGTGCGTTGGGCCACGTACCTATTAGTATCTCAACCAGCACAGCACCTATTTAAGTAGGTAGGTAGGTACCTGTATAGCCACGCGTGATTTACTTTTCATACAAACTGTTTTCAGCAGCTCCTTTTATAAACAGACTAGGTTAGCTACCAGCCCGCTACCAATAGACGTAGGTATTACCAGCAACTGTAGTTTGCGCCACCGAGTTTGCGCTCATTAATTTGCTTAGAATTTGGTAGGTACCATGCATAGAGATAATATTGTACCATGAGTAACAATTTCGACAGTAATGTAAATAACAATGTCATAGTAACGTAGGTACCTCTACCTAGGTGTGACAACTCATGCATGGTAGACGTACGATCCTGACTCAGGATCGTAGCAATTGGAGATCCGTGATCTCCGAGAAAAGAGGTAGTAGGTACCTACCTATACCTACCTATGTCAGGATTCCTGACATAGGTATAGGTATAGGTCGTATATCCTTTTGCTTCATCCACTCTATCTATTACCTACATGTACGTCGGTTATATTTTCAGAGTTGTTTGGTTTTTAATTTTTATAGTAGGTACCTACTCTGAGCCTTTTTTTTTTTCGTCCCCAATTGAATCAAAATAAGGTAGGTAGAGGTAGATCAGTCTAAAAATGCACGCCCCTCCAATGTATTTCCAATGTATTTACCTCTACATGCGGTACAAGTACAAGTGGAGGGGCGTGCATTTTTAGACTGAATCATCTCTACTTACCTATTAGTTCATACGCCGAGGTCTTCCCCTTCTAACTGTTCCATTCACTCTAGCCGCACACATCAGTTTCCTTCTCAAAGTAAAGATAATATCCTTTGATCCAAGTTTTTTTTGATCACTGAGCCATTTACAGTCACTAGTAACCTAAAGTAGGTACCTAGGTAGGTACTACGATAGCAAGGTCATGTCACATGTCACACAGTTAATAAGGTCGTCCGATTCGCTTATGTTATGACCTAAGGGCTACAGGCCAAGGTTCAACACGAGAAAATCTTACAAACTAGGTAAAAATGACATCTTGTTAATTTCCATCATGTTTATTTCCATTGGCTACATTGAGGCTGTTTTCATTTCAGCAGAGGGGTTATTTAAGGTTATAATCGCTGTCGATTATAGGTTATAATAACCGTAGGTAGGTAGGTATATAAAATTCGTTTTACGTCTTTTACACATCAAATCTTTCGGTCTTATAAATCCTACAATTGTTGTGCCTACAGGTGAGTACCTAAACATAACCTGGCTAGTTTAACATAGGTACAGACCTGTAAACTGCATATGACATCTAAAGATACTATCAATGAGTTCCTGCCCTGGGGCCTTAAGCACTTATTACACTACCCTGAATTCAGGGACCCTTACCCTAAATAAGAGTGGTGTAATAAATAAGAGTCAGGGCGTAAGGCATAGAGGCTAGGCGTTAGGCTCCCTTACTACCGGGCCCTGAATACCGTGTAGTGTAATACCCGTTTTACCACTGACTGAAGTAAGTACTTAACACTGCTTCAATACTTTATTTATAAGTCATGGTACGAAATATCAAAGTTCTATTACTTTGATTATATTGCTCGAAGAGATTGTGGTAAGGCCCCAGAACTTATTAGCTTTGACTGTCCTTGTCCTTACTTATTTATTTATAAACTAGCAGTCCGCCCCAGCTTCGCACGGGTATTTATTACTTATACATGGTCACGACTGTAATACCCAGACTCGGTAGATATCTCCTCAGATCTAGTTACTTAGATCTTTGAGGATATCTAAAGAGGGTAGTCAGAGGCACGTCCAAATATGACACTTGGTACATGCCCACATTTTGCACAGTAGTTAGTATTCCGTACGTGACAGGTTGCAAGCCCATCGCCGCTTATAAGAATACTTAAGAATGATTTATTTCGAATGGCATGTCCGAATTGAGTAATTCAAAAAGTGATATAAAGGTATTGAAGCAGTCTACGATATGGTGTGATTTATTTTGATAAGGTTTAGTACTAAGATACAAAAAAGAGCCTTTTTCTGACAGCAGCCTTTTAATTACAATTTCAAAATAAAAGAACTCTTATTGTGGCAAAATCATAATAGTTAGACATTATGCTATCGCGACACTTTTTGTAAATAATGATGTGTTCTACAAAGTCGTAGTACATTATTTTATTCTATCGTCAATAGTTTTCGCAGCGCACGCGATATAAAGAATATTTTAGGTAATTTTTTTACACCTTTACATTATTCGAGTTTTAGTAGGGATCCCTCATCATTTTTTTGAAAATATTATATAGCCTATGTCACCCGCTGATAGTGTAGCTTCCCAAAAGTGAAAGAATTTTTCAAATCGGTTCAGTAGTTTCGGAGCCTATTCATTTCAAACAAACAAACAAACAATCAAAGTTTTCCTCTTTATAATATTAGTTTAGATTATATGAATGGCTTGACACTTTGACAGATGGTTAGGCTCCTTTCAAAAACAACAACAACCACTCCAAATGTGACAAGTGTCAACCCTAAACGAGATAGGTAGGTACAGTACAACCAATATTTTACAAGTTAGCAACGCTATTTTCAACCTTCATACTTTAAGGCAGAGGTCAGAGTGTATCGAGTCGATTTCTCTGCTCACACGTGCAAAGCTCACATTCAATAACTCTTTATTGTGTTTCTATAAAAGCTTACATAAACGAGTGTTGCCTTAAATGTACTTACGTACCTATATTTACCTACAGATACAAGTATCTATCAATATGATACTGTCTACAGTGATGTACAGTGATGGGCAAACTACGGCCCGCGGGCCATCTCCCCGGCGCGCCGCCACGCGGCCCGCGCGCCGCGCCAACATCCGTACTCGATCCGTAGGTACTTAGGTAGGTACTATTTTAGTGCGGTAGGTTTAATTTTAATTCTCCATCTAACGTAATAATGGGACCAGTTCAAAAAACCAGTTCAAAAAATCTGGCCCCCATTATATTTCATAGGTTTTATTTGGCACTTTTGATGAAAAAAGTTTGCCCAACCCTGGTCTAGTAGATAGGTAAGTAGATACAACATAATACCTACTAGCTATTTCAAATAGTAGGTATGACAATTAGTGTCACGTTCTTAGTTCCTAATGTGGGGGCTGAGCACTATGAAATAGTAGGGCATTGGGTACCTTTTTGTTTTGGCATATACTTTTTGAAACAATTCAGTCTCCAACTTTTAAAATAAACTACCTACCTACCTGCCTGCAAAAAACATAGGTAGGTAGGTAGGTACCTACTTACAGTCAAAGATGGATTTAAATCTTTGGGTACAGTAGGTAGAATACTGAAAGAAAACGATGTTAATTATGTACCTACCTAAGCAAAGTACAACCCTAAAAACGTAATCATTTCTCATGATGTAATTTCAGTCAGTTTAAGATTTTAGAAGCGTGGGAAATCCATATCAGCATAGATTGACAATATGCCGTAGTATTTTATCAGCGAAACTACCAAGGGCTTTTGGTCGAGATTTCCGATAATAAAAACTACGTTGCTGTCATGTCAGTCGGACGTCACAAAGTACCTACACACTTACACACAACTCACCTATGAAGTATGTGGGTGAGGGTTACAGATTTCTCACACTAGTTCTGTTGGTACCTGGACCTAGAACTAGACCTAAGTACTTAGATGTGGTACCCCGCTACGCCAAGCGCCGCCCGCTGCGCAAAACATGATACACCTACCTACTTAAAACGTACTAAGGTTACCTATATTTAAGACTACCCCCACTCTTCGATGAAAATAATTTAATTATCATGATTGCAGGATATTTCAAAGGACAGACATCACTGCTCAGTACGTAGTAGCTCTGCCTTCTGCGCTGTAGGTTGTGGGTTCGATCCCCATCCAGTACCAGTACTAACATTTGTGTAATGAACACAGATATTTGTATGTACTGTGTCTGAGTGTTATTATGTGTTCTATATAGGTACCTATTATACTTAATAGTCTATCAGTCATAAGGTTCCCATAGTAGGTACAAGCTTTGCTTAGTTTGTGGCTAGATGGTGTTGTATGAAATGTCCATTCATATTTTAATACATATGTAGGTACCAGCGGATCTTTGAAAAACCTGTAGCAAGTAATTCGTCTGTAGTCTATTGTATAGGTATTTTAATAATAGTACCTATTGTTATATGTTATAGACGTCCTATTGTCTATTATCCAAATAGACGATCTATTTGGGAATAAGACATCTAAAGACAAGGTGAACCAACCAAACAATCGTCTGGTCCACCCTACACCCATCGAACACATACCCAGGACCTAACGGACCTCATGGGTTCTAGCTCCTGGGAGCTATAACATTTTAGTGGCTTCCATCCAACGAAGTCGCAGAACCATTTTAGTAATTGCATACCATGGTAGGTACTTACTAGAATTCCTTAGTGTAAAAACTAACCAGCTAATAGCTAGATAGGTGTGGGTACCTCTTGTCACCATGTTAGCAGTTAGCACCTAGTATTATGGGAATGTTTACGGGAGTGTCGCAAAAACTGATAGAATAGAATAATGGAATAAATATGAGAAAAATACCGTATTGAACTTCGATAAATACGGAGTCAATTGGAACTGTTTTATTTTCACCTATTAGATTTGTAATATCCAATTTCTGGGACAGATAAGAAACATGAAAATCACTGCTCTTCAGACCCACCATGATAAAAAAACCTCTGTACTTACCCGATTAGGGCAACAATCAAGTTTTCTAACAATGTTTTCGAGCGAGCGTTATCCCGATAAGGCGCTAAATATGACTTGCAGCAATTAACTGCCAAGTGACACTTATTGGTCCAAGATCCAGGAGTGGAACTAGGACGAGACGAGGCGAGACTATTATCTGTAGGTCTACCATGAGTTTTCACAATCTACACTCGCTAGCGACTGTAGTTAAAAAAATGTATGTACAGTGCCTCTAGCGGATAGTTGGGTACTAAAACGTCACTTAGTTAACACACTACGTCATAGCGTGCGTACTATAGCGACTGTAGTTTGTGCTTCATTAGCTTGCTTAGAATTTGGTACCATAAGTAACAATTTTGACAAATGTCATAGTCATCATCATCATCATCAGCCTATAGCAGTCCACTGCTGGACATAGGCCTCCCCTAATGAGCGCCATTGCGCCCTGTCTTCAGCTCGACGCATCCAGCCTCCACCAGCAGCCTTTCGCAGATCGTCACTCCACCTAGCCGGAGGGCGTCCTACACTACGTTTGCCGAGCCGCGGTCTCCACTCGAGAACTCGTTTACCCCAACGGTCAGCCCACTGCCACTTCAGCTTGCTAATTCTCTGAGCTATGTCGTCAACCTTAGTTCTGTGTCGGATAGTCTCATTACGGATTCTATCCTTCAGAGAAACTCCGAGCATAGCTCGTTCAAGTTTCATCGGAGGAAATCCCGAGAATTTTCAACAAAACAGCCATCTTTTGTTTAAAATTGACTTGACAACTTGACTATGACTCTGTGACGTTGACAATACTTATAAATAAATACACTTGACACTGGCAAAATTGTTCTCTAAGAGACAGATGCCATAATTGAAGAAGAAGAAGAAGGAAGCAACGCATTTTTTTTAATAGATTTTAAGTTTGCTTGTGCTTTTCATATTGTTTTTTAATGTTTTGTTGTGTGTATGCTGTTGGCGTTGCCTATTAAATAAATAAATAAAATAAACATAAGCGCTATTGTTGTCTAACTACTTAAAATTGCATGTAATCATAGACCACTTATCACAATATAACCTACACGTAGTTTCGTTTAGTTATATGAATTTTAAAGGGAATTTGATCAAGATCGTAACTTGGGTTCCTTTTTTTCTTTACCGTGGATACCATTTTTCACGACATTATAATTAACCCCCAGACCAGGAACAAATATTTATAGATCGCGCACACATTGATGCAATGTAGCAGCTAGAGTCAGCCTGATGAAAGCCCTGGGGGGAAAGCCCTTGCTACATCCCTGCGAAAGTGACACTTTATTAACTCCACGGGTTGCAAACTATCAGCTTTTATGGAAACCTACACACCTAACCGTTATTAGTCTGCTGAGTTTTTTGTTGAATCAAATATATACGCTCTTGACCCTACAACTAAGTATCTAGTGGTTTACGGTTTTGATTCTAGCTAAATGAAGTTCCAAGTAAACGCTACTTATGTGTATTTTCAGTCCGTTTTCATCCACTGCTGGCTCTGCTTATGTTTCGCGATCCTCAGCTATCCTATTCTTAATGTTATCCATCCGTTCGCATAATCATGTAAAGTTATGTAGGTACTCAACTAAAATAACTCCAAAAATGGTGTGCAGTATGATAACCGCTTGTAGTGGCCAAACCAGCATGGAAAACACTTTTGTTGCCAAAATAAAAGGACCACACGAGTCCATCCGCATTTGTCAGCCTAAATCGGAGGAGAGTTCGTTTTTGTGACCAAAATAAAATGTTAAGATTTTTAGGGTTACTTCTAAGGTACTAAAGAACTCTACTGAGTAGGTATATTTAGTGTAAGTAACATGAAGTGTTTATTATTCGTTTCCATCACTTACTAGCGCGTAACCTTTATGATGCGTTTTTGGACTGAGTGTTTTTCTATAGATAGGATGAAGATACTTTCCTTAATAATTATACATAACTACCATAAAAAACATAAAAATATCAAGAAAAGAAGCACATCCATACCTTCGGAAATTGACCTACTAAACTACCAGATAGATCAATAAGTAGGCAGATAGGTACCTACTGCTAGTGCGGGAACGTGCTACGGATTATAAATAGGCCCCAATTGATCCGATACTCAAGCTCCGCATGCAGAACCCTCAACGAATTAATCGCACTTACATAAAACCAGTTATTTTAGTCGAAAAAACGCGTTCTGCCCACGGCTCGCCCTCGCGATTTGCACAGCCTCAAAAATGTCAACCCGCTCCGCTGCAGGCGTGATGTCAGAAATACGACCTTGCAGGAATTGCTCCGTAACTTTACTAAATTGTTGGACATTGTTATCGATACTCTTTTCTTTTCTGTGGGGTAGTACCATATTATTATTATACTCAAAGATTTAAATCTTTGATTATAGGTACTAGCTTCCACCCACGGCTTCGCCCGCGTTGTAGGTACCTCTACCTTGAAAAAAAACACAAATGTATCCCACGGGAACCGTAAATTATTTCGGGATAAAAAGTAGCCTACGTGCTCAGACTATTATCTATATCTGTGCCAAAATTCATCCACATCCGTTCAGCCGTTTCAGCGTGCAAGCGTAACAAACATATTTTTTTATAAACTTTCGAGTTTATCTACTTTTGTAGGATTATTTGACTGCAAGATGAACCCGGACTCGGTCGGTAGACTTACAGGTCGTCGGTACAAGGTTCCAGTTCGACACTGTCGCTGTCTTTGGTAGCCCTAAAGATTTTGAAATTAAAACCAATGTGCGCTTCTCAGACATTCGGCAGCTGATTTTTGTTTTGCTAAAAGCTACACCTACCTACCTACTCCATTCTACGGGATTCTACTCGGGTCGAGGTAAGTTGTGCTCTAAATAGGTAGGTACTTACCTACATTTTGTTTTGTTCTGTTTATAGGTCCATCGTCAGAATACGACGTATTTTCTAGGAAGGTGATGGTACATTTAAGTATTTATGTAGGTAACGTCTAAACTTGATTTGTAGTAAATTTTCCTTAATGACTCACTTGGGCTAATTGCCAACTGCGGTGCTAATGTAGGCACCTAACTTAGCTTACCTATGTAGGTACCTACATAAGTACCTACCTACTTATATTATTAGTGCAAGTCTACTAAGCAAGTATTTATGTACCTACCCTCATTTAAGTACCTACCTACTTAAGGACTCTTGTTTCTTTTCCGAACTACTTACCTACCTACCTAACCTACTCAGTTGAAGTACCTACCTATGTACAGGTAAATAGGTAAATTGGTCATAAATCGTAATAAATCTGGCCTACTTTATGTGTATCACGACATCTCTTTAGATGGAGCACGATGATAAAGTTTATATTATAACGACTAACGTGCTGTCACTAGGTAGGTACATGACACCTATTTAAGTAGGTACACATACCTACTTAAGTAGTGTAAGTACCTACCTATTTCTATGCTACTTTTATAAGAAGCTAAGAGGTAACTTCGAAAAAACGTCCAAAGTTTCGCTAGGTCTACTCGTATATAGGTAGGTACCTACATCTGATTTTGCTAGGTCAACTGAAGTCTGACCAAATTGAGTAGGTAGGTACCTAAGTATCGAAAAATACTTTAAATGCTCCTATTTACCCGTCTGGGTTGTTGCAATCCTGGATGGGAAGGTTTAGGCGGTGTAAGAAATGTAAGAGGTCATAGTGTAGGTACCTACCACCGCAGATTTTAATCATCTGGCGGCTGTGGCAATTTGGCATGAATATCTTATAATAGAATAAGAGCATTATCTCTGATTGACAGTCACCAGTGATCCAATCCAGGCTTAGTTTCCAATTACGGTCCTCGCACTCTCAATTTGGCGAGCGTTAGTTTAATCAAAGTTATTCAACAGTCCAATCTCTTGAACTTGATGGACGGCTTCATGCAACAACATCACCAAAAAATAAAGATAATTTGAAATTGTAAGTCCACATGTCAACTTGTCATTTAATCACACACATATCACATAATTCAAGTGAACTGTAGTGTCCCTTATTTGGTGAGAAAGCAATCCGCACGCCGAATTGGGCATGTGCCGAGTACAACTTGGTTCTTTATTGCATTATACGTTGCATAAGTATGCAATTTTCCTCAAGAATTCACAGGGAAGGGTCTTTGGATGACCGTATTCAAATGGCTTAGTAGCAGACGACGATTATTATGAGCCCAAAATGTAATTGTAAGTACCTATTGTCGTTGTCCAGCCCTTTCAGAGTGAACTCGAATGAACTCTGCGTCACCAAAAATAAAATAAAAAATTGCCTTGCTCCAAAACACAGAGGTAGAAAATTCCTCCTTGGAATTACGTAGGTAAGCCTTTCATTGACACAATTTTCTCTTCCTCTTTATATTGGTAACAACACTGCGTAGATCTAGAGATCTAATCAAGGAAGTAACGATAAATCGATGTACCTATTTGTGTACCTACATAGGTTACTCTTAAATCAAATGATCCGTAGCAAATAGTAATCGCATTCGTCTTCATGGCAATACCTAAAGCAAGACAATGGGCGCGTGGGCAGGCGGGCTGGGTCCTACTGCGAAAGATGTTAGGTCTACTATGAGTTGTCACATTTAGATTAGCTGACGTTACTACAGTAGTAATAGTTCGTTACTATGACATCTGTCGAAATTGTTACTCATGGTACCAAATTCTAAGCAAATTAATGAGCGCAAACTACAGTCGCTGTAGTACGCTGTGACGTAGAATAGTTAGCTACGTGAGGTTTTAGTACCCAACTATCCGCTAGAGGCGCTGTACAATATTTTCATACATTTTTGTAACTACAGTCGCTAGCGAGTGTAGATTGTGAAAAAATTGAAGAATTGTGGTAGACCCTGAAGCTTACTACAATTGATTACCATCACAAGCGGCGGCATTGCTATCAATGAAAATAGTAGACCGTGTAAAAGAACATAGACGAGCAACTTTGTGCAATTGTTGCTCAACGACATTAGTGGAGTGGTGTCTTCATTGCATTAGATGTTTTTGCGATCGGTTCTTAGTGTAGGTACAAACAACCTATTATACACTTAGTTCGGGCCAGTAGCTACGGGTTTTGAAAGTTAAGGGTAGGCAGGTAGGTCCTTTATTTATTTTAGTTTCTCTTCTGCCATAACTACTGCCGATTTTAGTTCTTCAAAGTTTCCGCTAGGAGCGCTGCAAGTAAATGTATGAAGGAACCGAAACGAAATTAACTATCGAAACCCTCAGGTAGGTATCTACCTTACCTACTAAGCCCCAGGAAGTTATAAAACCACAAAAGTGTGAAGCTACAAGCTTCGAGCCACCTTAATTGTAGGTAAGTAGGTACAAATAAACTATTTAATTACCTAGCAAAAAATTTACAGTGTTAAAAGCTTTAGGCTGAACGACCTTTGCGAATTCGCATTGTAGCTGATTCGATGGTTAGTAACAACAATAAAATAACAAGAACTCTACTAAACTCTTATCATCTTACTTGCCGGAATTAAGTTTGTATTTTATATAGGATATCGCCGTCCTCAACTTTTAAATTATGTCCTTTCCATCTAAAGGTTTTCTGGAAGAGATAGCTTCCCATTTTTTACACAAATAATATTATGAGTTTTATTGTTTGTACCTAGGAGCTAGGAGGTAGGTAATCTCAAAAAGTATATACATACTCAACCGATTATTTTTAATTAATGTTTAGAATGAACTTTCAGGATGAACATTGGCTATATTTTATGTAGATAAGTATCTCGCGGGCAAAGCCGCGGGCGGAAGCTAGTATTATATAAGTAAATTTCATAATGACTAAGTAGGTAAGTACTTACCTATTTTATTTTTGTAAGTATTTCAGTTCGTATTTTTTATTCTATTCTAACATGTTGCAATATTTACCCACCCTTTGCATAAGGATATGGCATGAGTTTAGTGAAAGAGTCTTGGTGGGACTTCGGTCTGGGACTTCACTTCTGATGTGTTCCAGCATCAATCAATTGACGTGCCCACGCTTCCGGAGGCATTTGCATAATCGACATCATTCCGCACCAGTGGGCAAGCAAATGTTTATTGGGTTAGTTTACTCTACAACTTAGTAAGTAGTTAGTACGAACAATGTGGGGTGGGTGTACCTACACTGTACAGTAGGTAGGTAGGTACCTACAGTGTATAAAGTTAACTAAACTTGACTCTAGAAAATTCAATCGGTAAGTAATTATTTTGTAACTAAAGATCGTATCATCCTAAGATTCTCGCGTCGCGAAATTATATGAAGAGAAGGGTAATGAAATACATGGATAAAACGATAACAATTAAAATTTATTTAAAGATAATAAATAAAACTCAAAAATAGTCTATGTCATAAACCTATTATTAGTATGGCAATTGCTGAATTAATACCTAATTTAGTGAATAGTCCGTCACGATCACAACCCACAAACATTGCACTGTCACGCAAAAGTCCTGTCTACGTAGTCGCAATCAAATTCCGCGAAGAACGAGTCGAATGGAGACAGGGAATCCTCGGCGAACTCCGACGGAGTCTCCCGATCCAGTTCCGTGGAGAACTCCGAGAGGTCCGAGCAGAGCGGAGACGACCACCTCTCCGGCCGCGACTCCGAGTCGGAGCTCGGTTCCCGCAGGGCAGAAGATAGAGCCGTGATGTACTTCATCGCAAGTCGCAGAGTCGTGATCTTGGTCAGCTTCTCGCAGGGGACCGGCGTGCCCGTGATGGCCGCGGCGGGGACGGCCCGTCGCAAAGCTTCGAAGGCGAGATTTATCTCCCGCATTCGGCTTCGTTCGCGCGCGTTTGCAGTTTTTCTTCGGTACTTGCTGAGGGGTTGCGGCGTGCGGCGCGCGCGCGGCTCGCGGCTGCGCGCGGCGCGCGGGCGCAGCTGGTAGGCGTCGTGCTCGGGCATGGCGCGGCGCGGCAGTGCACCCCGGCCGCGAGCGCCGCCGCACTGCCGCGACACCCCACGCACGCCCGCGCAGCATCTCTCGAATACGCTCACTCCGCCCACTTGCCCCGTTCGTTCATGTACACTTGCCAACAACTTACTTTATGTTCCAGTGCTCTAAAACGTTGAAGAAAAAAATCGCGAGAAAACTGTGGTGCGGTTTAGTCCGCTCCGCACGTATTGACCGTGTCTTACAAAGCCATTGGTTTGATTATAGTCTTCTCACTCATAGAGAAAAGTACATACCTGGGCCGAGCTTTGCTCGATTTTTTTTTGGTAAACGACGTTTTCTAAAAATGAAACCTAGCTAGATCGATTTATCGCCCTCGAAACCCTCTGCATACTAAATTTAATGAAAATCGCTGGAGCCGTTTCCGAGATTCAGATTATATATATATATATATATATACATATAGGTACGAGTATATATATACAAGAATTGCTCGTTTAAAGGTATAAGATATTAGTAACTATAACAGATCACTGTTCTCACTGGCCAGTCTAGTCACGCATTTTAATGACACACTTTACTACGCAGATGTACCTACCTACCAATGGTTACAATGAATGAACAAGGCTGTAGGTTTGGTTTGTAATTGGAAGTAGGTAAATACCTACCTACATAAATTTAGGTAGGTATTTACCTCCTTATTTGCATAACGATTTTGATTTCC
This sequence comes from Cosmorhoe ocellata, assembly GCA_963675405.1. NCBI lineage: Eukaryota > Metazoa > Arthropoda > Insecta > Lepidoptera > Geometridae > Cosmorhoe > Cosmorhoe ocellata. Next base: position 8,665,553 of record OY776258.1, on the reverse strand, counting down.
GTTCCAAAGAGTCTCCGACACGGTTGACTATTGACCTTCATAGGGAGTCAGCGTTTGTCCTTTATAAAACCGTGGGCCGACCCTAAATGTCGTGTGAAGGAAGGCCTAGCACAATTTTCGGTGTCGCAAGGATTAACCTACCTACACAATCTTTTTTTTGTTTACAAAGTAATGGTGGGTGGGTTCTTACTTCGTGTAAATCAAGGTATGACTCAACTGTAAACTCCTTGTCCTTGGTGTAATATTGCTGGCTGAATAAAAAAATATAGGTATTTTACATAAAAATTGAATTTTACCAACTTTAAAAAGATAGAAAACGGAAGAAATTAATTTACGCAAGACTAGGCAGTAAGGTCTATGACTATAAGCCTGCTCAAATGAGCGAATAATTTAACAACAACAAACAACTTTAAAAAAAAAAACAAATTCTAAGTTTTAATTTTAGCGGTAAAATCTTTGCTGAGTCCGGTGTTTAGGTTTTACATAATAACGATTATTCATCAATGGGTTTAGGTAAATAAGTACTTACCAACAAAAACATACAGCAATGGAGCTGCAATGCCAGTTGTTACTATACTTCGATAGGCGGCGTCATTTAGCTGAAATGAAAACTGAATGCGAAAAGTTTTCGGAAGAGCAATTAGATGAAATGACTCTAAATAAGTTCCCTCCGCTTAGATTTCTATTACAAATAGACTTTATGGATTTATTAGATGCATTTCCAGACGTAGGAAATTTCTTACTCCAAGAACCATTGAAGTGGCAGCGAATGTGTAACGAGATTTTGTTTGCATGTCTACAATCCACTGCGGAGCACAAGCTGAGTATTAAACATGATCAATGTCTTGTTTTAGTAAGATTACAAAGTTTGTCAAAGCTGCTAGCTCACACCAATAAAAGAAGCTACAATGGTCTCGTACTATTCGAAGGTATTCTGGTTTCAATATCCAAAACGACGAGCAGCGTTCAACACACAGTGTGGTGCTGCCCTGAAGAGTGTGAAAGCAGCGAAGTGGTTTTATCCTACATTCCGAAAGTTCCTCCAAAATGTTATATTTGCAGGAGTGTTCTTTTCGAAAACAGCGGCCTGAGAAGATGTGGTGAACAGGTGACAGCCACTTTTAAAATGAAATATCAATGTTTCTCAAAGAATCTCGTAATCACTGACGACATGATTCCGAAATTAACTCTCGGTTTGAACTACTCAATCCACGCAGTCGTACTGAAGAAGCAGACAATAGTCTGGTCTTTAGAAGAAACATTGCCATTGTGTGCTCCATTAACTTCTCCCATCGTGAAAGATATTGAGGATCTATATCAGGCTTGCGATGGGCTACCGTGGAAGTTTATCTACTGTCTCGCTTCAAGCATCGGTGTTAGGGTTTGCCCTCTCAACTGCTTCATGCATCTCAAGATAACTCTACTGTTGAGTCTCTGCAGTGTAAAAGCCAGTCTGCTTACTGACTCCGAGATTGTCCACGTTTTGGCAGCGGGATACGACACCAGCTACGTGGGAAAAATTATGACAGAAGCTGCCAAAATCGCTGATCGATCTATTAGCTTAGGAACCTACAATGATTTGGTTTCTACATCCCTCTTGGCGAGTTCCGGTGGGGTCTGTGTCATGCCATTGCCGCTGCACATCTACAGCCACAAGCAAACTTATAGTGTTTTAGCAGCCGTGGAGAGCAGCTCAGTGACTACAGAAACTGCTACAACTAAACTTCGCAATGCCGTGTGGGCTCAAGGGATGGACTTCAAGAAAATTGTTCTTTACAACGTCGCCAGCGTTTTCGGAACAGTTTGCCGCGGAGACTTCTGCGAGTACAAAGATGAGATTATCGACTTCTACTTGGAACAGGCACTCAATCCCGTGGACAACAGCGCCGAGGAGACGCAAGCATTGAGGGAACTGGCGTCGTATATTGACTTAGTTGCCGGTATAGAAGTTTCCTTGGATTTTACGACGGAGAATTTATTAAGGAATTACTTTTTAGCGGCTCGCAAAGAGAGACCAAGAGCGGTGTCTATGAGAAGTATGAAAGCGCTGGTAGCCACATGTGTAACGTCAGCCAGGTTATGTCGAAGATCAGTCGCGAATATAGATGACGGGGTATTAGCCATCTGGCTGCACGTAAGTGGCAGTCCAGAGCCAAGGTTTGCACCTGAAGAGTACCTTCAAACTCCGGCCGATGTAAAGAAACTGCACAAAACTATTATCACCTTTAAGGAATGGTTGGAACAGTTCACAGGTGGTGCATTTTGTACCTAATTAAGTTTTGAATTAAACCTAACCATTTGCTTGATTTTATTTGATAATTATTTTATACCATTTTTGCAAAGGAAAGGGACAAGTCTAGTAGTATAATTTGATAAAATGAATTTATTCTGATTGCACATAATTGACTAGAACACAAAAAACCAATGTAACTAATAGGTAAGTATTATGTTATATATTATGTTAAGTTAATAAATTCATAAACATGATTTGAATTGAATAGAAATACATCACTTAGATCATAAAACAATTTGGCACTATCAATCAATATTAAATATTTTTAGTATGTGCATAATCACACCAACATTAAGTAATTTTATTAAAAACATAATATAATAAAGCACCAGACTACCTTACCTACCTACAATAACTAGCTGAAAGTACTTTACTATTAAGGCACAGTTTATAAAAAAGATTTACCCGAGACCCTACTTTTCATCTAAAAAGCTAAAATCTAATAAAGACTTGTTCAACAACTCCTTTTGTGTATTCATTTTCTCAGTTAGATTCACATGACTTTTCCTTATCTTCAAGCTGTCTTCAATCAGTGACTTGAGTTTATCATCATCCTCTACTTTATTCACCATTTTGATGCAATGGTTGGATACTGATTCCCCGATTTTGAAATCTTTCTTTTCATAAGACACCACACTATAAGGGAGATCAGACAAACTGTCGGCATCTTTTACAATCAGACTTATAGTTGACCATGTGCAGTTTGTAAGCTCTTCAAGAACATTAGCCAAATCTACTGTCAACTTTTCAGAGTGATCAAACGCGTTTTTGACAATATCGCGAATTTTTGCAAATTCAGTGCTCAGATCCATTAGTTTTAGAACAAAAGCTTGATGTTTAATCTCAGTTAGTATTTTGCTTCTGAGTTTGAGGCAGTCATAGCACACTTTCATCATATCCTGGCATTGCCTTTCTTTTCCTCTCAGTTCATTCATAATTTTCTTGTAAAACAGGAAGACTTTATAAGCATTAGTGTATATAGTTGTGTAGTTATATTTAGCTACAAAGTTATTGAGATCAACTGTTACAGGTTCATTGCAGCGCCGAGTGGCAGATTGAAGTCTAATATTTACTTGGGACCAAGCACTTTTCAGTTTACAGATTTTGTCATTCAAGTCTTCAGCATCCTTGAATATTTTGTCAAAACCACCGAGCAAGTTGGTTCCAGTGGAATTTTCTCTCAGATCTCTGATATGTCTTTGGCCCATTTCTTTCATATTATTCAGAATTTCACTTTGAGCTATCAGATTACCAATGCTCTTGTCCACTGAATTGTGTTTCAGAAGTAGTTGATTGCCTTCATATTTCAATGATTCTGCTCTCACAAATATACCTTTTACAAGCGAGTCAAATATTTCCATTTGTGATTGGACAAAATATAAACCATTTTGGTACAAGTTCTGGCTGTTTTTGAAATTGTACAGAGCTTTTGGATGCTCCAAGCATCTTTGAACAGATTTTGGCACAATGGGCTCAACATTGTCTGTCATAAAGGTTGTCCGGGAAAATAGGGACAACATGATATCATTATTTGCATTCCAATAGTTTATTAGCTGATCTTCATTAGCAAGCTCAATATAATTAAATTGAGATATTATAATCTGTTCATTAGGAGTAATTTTAGTGTCTTTGTGAACCCAATTTTTAAGCATAGACACAGTTGTGGTACTGTCAATCTCATATGCAAGTTCAGAAAAAGTTACAACAGAAAACAGTTTTATGATTTTCTTTGCCAATATGTCTCCGAGCTGGTCAAAAATGACTACATTGCTAGCTTTTTCCTTTTCTTCTGCGGGTATATTAAATGTAACTCTTGAAGGTGCATCTCTACCTCGGAGTTTAGGATCCCATTCCAAAGCTATCCTTAACCATTCTTCAATTAATCGTTTGAAAGGCTTTGATATGTGATTTTCTGGGAAAATTTCATCAGAGTATTCTATGTCATCATGGAAAGTTTCATAAACACAAATATTTGAATGAGCCTTCTTCTTCACATGGGGCATCCATTGAACAGGTGCCATAAAAGGTAGGAAAGGTCTTTTGCCGCAAATAACTTCAAATGCAAGCAGGCCCAATGACCAAAAGTCTACAGAATTACTGTAAGTTTTGCTGTAGAGAATCTCTGGAGCCAAATATTGCAATGTTCCAACGAAGCTGGCACAGATTGACTTGGAATCTATTTCTTTGGCATAACCAAGGTCTATAAGTTTGTATGACACCTGTGGAGTTTGAGATGTTATCTGACCTGCATTGTCCGGGATGCACATTACAACGTTTTCAGGTTTGAGATCACGATGCGTAATTCGGTTTTGATGAAGGAATTGCATGGCATTTCTGATATCGCTAAGTATTTGACGTGCTTGTTGTTCCTTGACGCCGGAACAAGACTCGGGTTTGTTGAGCAACTGGCGCAGGTCGCCTCCGCTACAGTATTCCATACAAAGGATCGGCAGGCCTGATGGATTGGCGCGCTGTAAGCCATTGACGAATTCTGGTGGTAGTTCTTTGGTACCAACTATGTTCGGGTTCTGGCAGCTTTGTAGCATCTCTACTTCCTTGGTCCATCTTTCTCTGTGCTTGGCAGTGAGTTCATCGCCCCATTTGCATGTTTTTATAGCGAGTTTTTCATCGCTTCTTTTGTGTTTCCAAAGAACAACGACACCGAAACTTCCCGACCCTAAAACTCTGTCCTTAATCCAGTCACCAATAAAAACAATATCATCCATTTTATTTGTATGCTATCTCATCAAAGTTGATCCAAATTTTACAGCTTTTTTACTAAAAATAAAGAACGCAACGTAGAGTGTAGGAGCTCACGATCGGATTTTCCAAATTTACGAGTTTACAAAAATAAACCAAATCCACCTCGTTCACTCACTTCACTTACTTCACTCACTACTCGTGCTTCATTCACTCACTCACAGAAGTATCTCTCACATTCACATCTCTCATGAATCTTTTTAGGAAGTAAAATTTTTTTTCAATTTGTATCGTACAAAGAAAGACCTTAAAAGTAAGTTATCGTATTATTATAAATAGATTTAGGCCAGTCCTTCGCCGTCATGCCTTCCGTTCGGTCCGACGCCGACGTAGCTACGCTTAAAGAATTGATCATTCATTCTCTTGCTTGGTTAAAGTGAGTGAATATATCCTATTATTATTTTATTTATTTATCCTAGTTTATCCTCTTAGTTCACTGTGTGTGCTGGCTGGCTTGGTGTGATTTTTATTTACATTATGATTAAATTCGAACGAAGATCTACCTAGATAATTTGAAAGAAACTTACCCATTCATACTTCGAGCTTAATAAAAATGCTGGACATCAATTCATCGTGTAGGACTTGTATGAAAAGTAATGTTTGCCTGATACATTTGTATGAACCAGTGAGCATTGATGAGAACAGTAATATTCAATTAGTTCAGCTACTGTTGGACTGCGCCGCGATACAAGTAAGTAGATCAATTTACTGTCATTAGAAAACCTGCCTTTTTATCCTATTCAATCTACAGCACAACTTCCGTTTTTATGTTGACCCTGTCTTTGATAAGCAGATAATTTAACACTCATTCATATTCATATCATGTATACGTTAGCCAGTGAAGTAAGTAAATAATGACTTTGGTTTCAGGTACAGCGAAATGATGGTTTACCGCAACATCTTTGTGAAGATTGCATCAAAGTGCTCCAACTGTCATACACATTTCGCTGTCAGGCTTTACGAGCAGAGGAGCAGTTCAAAATACTTATACAAGAAAATGTGAAGCAGGAAATTAAAGCAGAAAACGATCAGGATTTCTTCAATGATTATGAAGTCAATTTTCAGTTTGACGATGACCTCAAATCTGAACCAGATGAAAAATTAAATAACAAGGAAATCAACCAGGAAAGTAATACAAAAACTTTCACATGTCCGACATGTGACAAACACTATACAAAAGAAAAGAAATATTTGAAACACTTGGAGTTGCACTCTTTGCACAAGTCACAGTACCCGTGTGCTTATTGCGATAAACAGTTTCTCCGTGAAGAAGCACTACAGAAGCATTTGTGGAAGCACAACGTCCATAGATGCCAGATATGTGATGATATTTTTACCAATGAGTCTCTATTGCTGACACATATAGCATCCCACAATAATCCTAGCATCAAGAATGAAAAAAAAGAAGTTGATGAGCCAAAATTAACTTACCCTTGTGATCAATGTGACAGGGTTTTTACAAGTACGAGATCTGTAACTTTGCATCGGAGAAAACACAATAAGGAAGAACCTCTCAGATACACCTGCGATATTTGTGAGAAAGAATTTATGTCAAAAGCATTGGTAAAACGACATTTAAAACTACATAATACAGATAAGCCATTCAAATGTACAGTATGCTCGAGAAGCTATTCAAGATCGGATCAGCTTAAAATACATATGAGAACACATTCAGAAAAGAAATCTAAAGTTTGTCCATATTGTAATAAAAGTAAGTTTCATACTTTAGATATATTAGATTTTTTATTACTTAGTATGTTTAACAATATCTTAAATACTTCTACAAAGTTTATCCAATGTACAGATGTTATACATTTAATATTTATGACAGAAAAGCTGCTGAGTTATTGTTTAGTGTTCTATGGGCAGAGCATGTTATAATGAAGGAAGACAGTCATGTAAGATGCTGTGATTTTAATGTAGATGGATAAAGGTTGGCGTAAGAAAAAATTAGATGACTGTGTGAAAGATAAGTGACTACTGAGGTGATAGGTGAGAGTGAAGAAAGAAAACCTGTTGTACCAACCTACCTTGTGGGATAAGGACAGATCATGATAATGACGTGGCCACATCTCCGATGCCCCCTTCACTCATAATAGGGCTGGATTGGTCTCTAAGCAGTCACCTACCTGCAGAAAAAATATTAAAAAAATTAAATTAAATATGATCACAACTGTAATCCCCAGGCTCGGTAGATATCTCCTCAGATCCTTAGTTACTTAGATCACGTCCAAACATAACATTTGGTACATGCCCACATTTTGCTCAGTAGTTAGTATTCCATACGTGACAGGTTGCAAGCCCATCGCCGCTTATAAGAATACTAACGTATGACACACACCTTCGAATTTTGGTTCTAAGGTATGCCGGTTTCCTCACGATGTTTTCCTTTACCGTTTAAGAGCACTGGCATTACGCACATAAATTTTTCGGATGGAAAATTCTTTGGTGCACGAACAGGTTTAAACCCACGACCTTCGAATCTTGAGGCAGGGGTGCTACCATTTCACCACCAGCGCTCCTTAATAATTACAATATTAAGAAACTATTATCTTCTTCTTCTTATATATAAAAATGAATTGCTGTTCGTTAGTCTCGCTAAAACTCGAGAACGGCTAAACGGATTTATCTTATCTTGGTCTTGAAATGTTCGTGGAGGTCTAGGGAAGGTTTAAAAGGTATGAAAAATTCGAATAACTGCCGGGAAAACCCTAAAAATAGCCCTTTTCTATTTCCCATAAGTACGAAGTCTGCCGGGTCAGCTAGTAAGTTTATATTTTACCTTTTTAGCATTCATCCAAGTGTGCAGTTTGAAGGACCATATTCGCACACACACGGGTGAGACTCCATACTTATGCTCCGAGTGCGGACGAGGGTTTGCCAACAGCTCCAACCTAAAGCAGCACATGATGCGTCACACCGGAGTGAAGCCCTATTCTTGCAAACTGTGCCCAAAGACGTTCTGCACTAAAGGTACATAGCACAAAGTGCATACAAGAGCCTATAAGGCACCCTTTAATCCTTTTACCACACTGGTTTTCAAATAAACAAATAAATAATGTTGGACAGTCCACACAGCATCATCTAGCCCCAAAGTAAGCTACTCAAAGCTTGTGTTATGGGTACTAGATAACTGATATATTTAATACATTATATACATAGATAGAGATATTTTTATTATACATAGAAAACACCCAGACCAACGGAACAAATTTCTGCAGATCGTACACAAATTTGTTCCGAGGCGGGAATCGAACCCGCATCTAGCGTCGCAGGTGGACTCTCGCCCGCTTCGCCACTGAGGTCGTCTAAAAGAACGAGTGTTGTGTCGCTAGTTTTCTTTTAATGCTACAGCTACGGAATCTTCACGACATGTCTGGCAGTCTGATTGACATAATTTATATATTAATTTTTTATTGTTAATAACTAGTTTCAATTGATTTTAATAGATTGTTTTGTAATGCATGTTTTAATTTTATAATACTTATTTTATTTTTAAGCCTTTCCGTACACAATATTTTTGTTTTTGGAAATAAATGATATGATATGAATGGCCAAACAATTCGTCCCATTATGACGAATGCATTTCGCGCCTCTGTCGGTAAATTGGCGCACATCAAAGGGTTTTATCGCAACAAAATTCGTGCGGTTGGCAACACTTGCGTGCTTCGCGTTGTCGCGACAGTGTAGCCGTATTTTTTGCGATGTTTTTGATTATCGCTTTTGGTGATGTGGCGAAGCACTTCGTCGTAGATCGAACACGAGTTTTTATCGCGACAACGCAACACGAATCTTCGCGCGACAATGTAGCCATAGCATAAGAAGGGTTTTATCAAGCATTTTTATAAGCAACAACTTGATTGAGTTTATGACACAGTTATTTGAATCTTTTTGGCTTTGATAGTGAATAATGTAAAATATTACCGTTGCAGGCCAAATGACAGCGCATTTGATAACACACACAGGCGAACACCCTTACAAGTGCGATAAGTGTGGCGCCTCCTTTACCAAGATCACCTCTCTTAAGAAACACGCCATGATCCACACGGGGCTGCGGCCTTACGAGTGCGATACGTGTCTTATGCGGTAAGTATCTTATGAAACGTACCTTACCGCATCAAATGTACCTTACCAGATTAAATGTACCTTACCGCATCAAATGTACCCTACCAGATTATATTAACCTTACCGCATTAAATGTACCTTACCAGATTAAATTTACCTTACCGTATTAAACGTACCTTACCGTATTAAACTTACCTTACCACATTAAATGTACCATACCACGTTAAATGCAACTTACTATATTAAAAGGTACGTTTAATATAGTAAGTTGCATTTAACGTGGTCCGTAACCGCATCAAATGTACTTTACCAGAAAAAACATACCTTACCAGATAAAACATCCTTACCGCATTAAATGTACCTTACCAGATTAAACGTACCTTACCGCACCTGTTGCTATTATTTTTCAGTGGCATTTAAATGACAAATCCTACTAATATTATAAACGCGAAAGTTTGTAAGAATGTATGGATGTACATTATGTTTGTAACTCTTTCACGCAAAAACTAATGACTGAAGTTTTATGAAAATTTACAATAATATACCTTACACATCAGAATAACACATAGGCTATAATTTATAAATAATATATATTATTTTTAGTGTCCATAACGCAGGTAAAACCGCGGGGCGCAGCTAGTCTTATAATAAAGTGTTCGACAAGCGATGGTAAATAATACACGGTAATTAATATTGATGATTGATGCTAGGTTCACGTGTAAGGACCATCTGAAGCGTCACTACCGCATCCACACGGGCGAGAAGCCCTACAAGTGCAGTTACTGCGAGCGAGCCTTCACGCAGAGCAACGACCTCGTCAAGCACACGAGGTCCCATCTAGGACAGAATATCTATGAGTAAGCATTTCCTTATTCTACTGTCATCTAAGGTGTAAGCGGGATAGAAGAGGCGCGGCTCGCAACGGGCGCGCCTGCGTAAGTTTTGTTTGCTCGTTTTATTAGTTAAGGCACGGCAGCTAGCTAGTGGCCAGCGCCATACTGCCCGTTGCATGAAAAGTCTAAGTTTTATCCCTTCGAATTGTAATAATTTGAAATAATAATTTGTGATAAATTTCAATAATAAAAATGAAACACACATTTTATTTATAAGTAAACTATCTACCCGTTGGTGTAAAAAATATATGAAATTGACCTCAACTTTAGAAGGAGAAGCAGATTTTGTTTATTTTTTGAGGTTTTTTCGAGAATTAATACTAAAGTTAGTACGACGTTTAAACAAAATTTCAAACTCAGACTTTAGAGATAAAATATTGATTATTTTCAGCGACCTTTCAGTTATTTTCCACTACCCTTATTTACCGAGGGTAAAGCATCTGAAAAACAGCAAAACTCCGCGATCAGCTGACCACCGCGTCTTAAGAGCCTGGAGCGTTTTGCGCGCGTAGCAATTTACATTGCGTCCAGATGCCGCGTTTCACGTCCGCCTACGCGCGTTGTGTTTGGGAGGAACTCAGTGACAGAAAATTATTTATGTACCTACCTAGGTAGTCGGTAGTTTTATGTAGTACGCGCGAGTGCTTACGCACGCAAAACGCTCCATCTGGACAGGCTCTAAGGACGCATTGAAGTAAACTTTGCTGCGCATTTCTGAAATCAACGAATTCACAAAAGTACAAACATTGCGTAAGTGTCGAGAGTCGCCTCCCCTTGTGACAACATGGGTTGTAGTTCTCGGACACCCTGTATAGCTAAAGTACAGGTAAAGACTGTCCTCACAGCTCAGTTGGTAGCAGCTCTGCCTTCTGCGCTGTAGGTTGTGGGTTCGATCCCCACCCAGGATAAACACATGATGAACAGATGTTTGTTCTGGGTCGGGGTGTTTTAATGTATTCTATGTGTATATTTACAACAAAATGGCGTTGTATGAAATGTCCACCAATATTTACAGCCAACAAAGAAAAACATGTTATGAATTTTAACTGAGAGCATTGGTCGAAATTTGTAACTTGGTTTAGTTTTTCCCATTTTCAAAAATCATTATTTTTCTAGGTGCACATTTTGTGGTTCAAAGTTCCGGTTGAAGAGTGAGCTCAATAAACACTATTCGATCCACTTCAACGACGACGGATCAAAGAAGGAGCAGATAGAAGACACGCACACAGACACAGCCGACACTCACACAAACACACAACCAATCACAGCAGACAGACACCCAAGCAATCAACCAATAATAGACAACCAATCCGAAACATATTCACACACACCAAAGCAAATAGCTAGCTTATTATGTAATTCTATACCAGACGGCAATATATTGCCAGATATACAATCGCAAATATCAAATATACATATGGTACCCACACAGACACATATAGACACACAAACAAATATGAAGAAAATTGAAATAGATAAGTTTATGATTACTATAAATGATGAAAATGGTATGGTTGCTATTAATATCGAACCTGAGACTTAGTACCGGTTTTCGGTACCTAATGTTGTGGACTGTAAGGACTGATAAACCGTTAGATCTTAGTTAATATTAATCAGAAATATTAACCATAATATATGAAACCCTTGGGCGCCGGAAGGATTTTATTAAGAGGATGCATCCTGTTCATACTCAATAGTGTGATATTATTTTCCTTAACGTACATTCGGTTATCGAAAAAGTTGAACAAAATACCGGCGAGTGACAAACCGTGAATAAAATAGTTTATTTAATACTAGGAGTCTGTGTGATACAAAAACAAATACTTATAGTGTTGAATAATATTTGAAAACCACTAATAAGTTTTATTTTAAGATTTTATTCATACTTTTATAATTAAAATAAATGATTATTTATTCCTATGTGAATAAATAGATAGTAGGTACTGGAAGTGCATCTTCTCGACGCCAAGATAATGGTAATGAATAAATAAATAATATGTAGCTACTTATTTTGTAATAAAGACAATATTGGAATAGGGAACTAGATAACAAATTAATATATGATTGACAAATTAGTTTTTAAAATTGTATCTTGAATCTCGTTTTGGACCAATAATTAGTGTATCTTTTGTATTGCAAAATGTTTATAAGATATTATTGAAAATATTATGTACATTTTTAGTTAGTGTCAAGAAATGTTCAAGCATCTCTCAGTTCGAGTTAGTTCTAGCAAAAAAAAACAAACCCTAAATAAATGTCGAATATACACTTGCGTGCAAAAAAAATCGACTCACCCCGCATGGTATATAATATTTATCTTCGAATCTAAGGATAATGAAGACTATACAAAAGTTTAATAATTTTGTTTGTGTTTACTCAAGGTACTATAAAATTATACCTAAGTATTTTATTGTATTATATGTACCTATAAATATTGTAGATAGCATTAAATTATTTAAATACTGAAATTTGTGCCAGTTTCTAAACTCTCTAATATTATAATAATTATTAACTTTAATTATTATAATACTAACAGGTTTATTTATCTTGAATGTATGTTACATTGAATACAGTATAAACCTGTTTTGTGAGAGACTGGTGCCAGAGGTAAGTTTTGACTAACTAATAATAAACAAATTGAACTAAAAGTTAAAAAAATTGGGTAAATAAATATGGTTTTTGTAAGAAAAAATTAAAGGCAAAAGAGTGATATTATAAATCTAAGTATGTTTTAGTGAAAAATATTTTATAGGTCACAGGTTTGATTATTCAAAAATATTGGTTTGTATAATGAAAATGAAGTACTTGAAGTAATTTTCTCAGTAATTTTATTAATAACTAGCTTCCGCCCGCAGCTTCGCCCGCTTGAATGTCGATTATCGCGACTTTTCGTACAAACTTTCATCTCCTATTTTATCCCTTTGGGGGTAGAATTAATCAAAATCTTTTCTTAGCGGATGCCTACGTCATAACACCTACCTGCATGCCAAATTTCAGCCCGATCCGTCCAGTGGTTTGGGCTGTGCGTTGATAGATCACTATGTCAGTCAGTCAGTCAGTCAGTCACCTTTGAATTATATATATTTAGACTACGAATATTATGTTATGTACTACCTGGTACTACTAATTAATTATACTCATTTATGTAGAGGCTTTTAAGTTGTAACATTAGTAATTATCATAATAAAACTTTAATCGATGTAGACAGACGCTAGTACCTACCTAAACCTACCTATAACCAGGGATATTCCGGTTAAGGTTAACCACCGTAATGAATCGGTTGTTTAACACTTTCAATTACGGTATACCGAAACTATAGGTTACCGAAACATTTCTGTTAACATTAACCGAAATAATAAAGGTTTTTGTCTTAAGGTTTAAATTTGCGCATTTTCATCATGTACTGCGTGCAAGTAGCGCGGTAGGTAATATGAGTGCGAAGGAAAATAATGTCTCACTCATCTTCTGTCGTGTTAAACCGTATTGTTTGAATTTGTGTTGAGAGATGGGCGCTTACCTGGTTTTGAGGTTCAACTAATTATATATGCTTTAACTTGTTAGTTTTTATTCCTGTTTGTTTTTTGGGGCTAGATGGTGCTGTGTAAAAATGTCCGCCACTATTTATTTATTATTTTATTTGTTTTTTTTTAGTGTTTCGATGTTCTCTGGTGTAAAATAATGTAATTATCAGTATAATTTGGTTGGATTATATTTATTTAAGTATTATATTTATTGATTTCGTTATGCTGTGCAATTATTATATATATATATTATATATATGGTTTTTTAGATTGTTTATAATGACATAGTGCGTATACTTATATATTTTTAATCTTTCTGAAAATAAAAAAGCCTTTAAGTATGTAAAAACATAAAAACGACAGATTACAATATAAAGGCTTTTGTTATTTTTAGAACAATTATATAATAAAAAAATATATAAGTGTATTATGTACTATGTCTTTTAAAAAAATACTCGGCTTATTTTGAAGTAAGTACGGTGTAAGTTTACATGACTGAAAAGATAATTAATGTTCTATTTACACAATATACACTCGCGGGCTTTAAACTGGAATCGCTTCATCAAGACAATTTTTTACAATTTCTGGCCAATGAACTAGGGATTGTGGTAAGTATATCATTTTTTTTTAGCTATCAAAATCTTTGTCGTAGGACGTGCCTTGCCTACATAGAATTGACCGACGACGGTTCATATTCTGGTTATGTCCGAGAACAGGACTCGACTCCATTGCTCCATATAATCAAGTGATCGCGAGCAAACTGAAGCCGGACTTGTAGGTGGGCTGGAGACAATTTAGTTCCCATGGCTGGCCTTTTTGGGGTTAATTTCACTTCTTTGTGTTTTCGTCTGACTGTCCACTCGCTCACAGCTCTCCCTCTAACTTCTCTTAGCTGCTATTGGACGTCGACGCCGGTCAGGTGTCTTTTTCGGAGTGAAGTGGTGACAATAAATCGACCATCTCTTGGCGTCTTGCATAGCCATCGTCCAGATTCTGGTCTCCGGACTAAATTCCTGATCTCCCTGAATCTCTTGTGCACCTTGGAGACACTGGACTGGCTTGGGTGAAGCTGTCGAGCGATACTACGCTGAGACAACCCTTGCTGAATTAGGCTGACGATTAGAGCGGCTTCTGTGGTTGTGGTTTCCATTTTTCTTAAGTTCAACTATTCCCAGTAAAGTAAAACATTGGACTGATGACCAATTTTCATAAAAGCTCACTATTTATAGGATTTCAGGACTTCCAAACAGTTGGTGATTTGTTTTATTAAAAAATTGATTTTTTTCTTTTTACGTTCCATGATACAAGGTGAATGCTTATTGGTTATGATATTCAAAATTTTCCTTCTCCTTGCGTCGTGTTCCTCAATGCTGAGGGTCGTGACCTCCCTTCTGCATCACCTTCTCTTTAATAATTATCCTCCATCTGTTTCTGTCTTCGGCGATGTGGAGGGCGTTGGTTGTGAACCGAAATATCAAGCGCGGTTCGGATCTGGTCCGTCCAATGTAATGGACTGCGTCCACGAGGCCTTTTCCCGTCTACTTTGCCGATCACAAAGAGCTTTTCGAGGTTGTCACCGTCTTTTCTTGCAATGTGACCGAAATATTCGAGAACTCTGCGCAGACACTCAGTGGACGGACAGTCGCGAGGAGATATTGAGTTCTCGCAATATAGAGACGTTAGTCCGAAATGCTGTCCAAGGGATACGGAGCATCCTTCTCCAACACCACATCTCAAAAGTGTCAATGCGTTTGCGGTCTGCAGCTTCCAGAGTCCAAGTCTCAGCGCCATACGAAAAGATCGAGAAGACTAGAGTCCGTACAAGTCTAATAATAATAAATAATAATAATTGTCCACTGTTTCTAGGTCCAAATCGCCAGTGAGTTCTAACTTTCCAGATCTGTCTACCACCATAACTTTAGTTTTGGACCTGTTTATGCAAAGTCCCATCTTCTCGCTAATTCGCTCCATTCGGTTTAGAAGAGTAATCATCCCCGACTCATTTGCTGCAAGAAGAGTAGTGTCATCAGCGTAGCGCAGGTTGGTGATTTTTACACCACCAACTGTGATACCTCCCTCTCAATTCTCGCAAGTCTGTCTCATTATGTACTCTCCATAGGCGTTGAACAGAATGGGCGATAAAATGCAACCTTGGCGTAGGTACTCCTTGGTGAAATTTAAAGGGTTAAGAAGTTACTTTATCAACTCTTACGACTCCCTGGCTTAAGTCATACAAGGTGCGAAGTAGAGCGATAAGATGCATTGGTACTCCAAGTTTTTGTAGGACCTTCCATACAACCCCAGTTGACACAGTCGAAAGCTTTGCTGTAGTCGACGAAACACATTATCACTGGCAAATCAAACTCGTATGCCTTCTCAACGATCTGCCTGACATTGAGAATCTGATCCCGAGTGCCCTTGCCCTTCATGAAACCGGCTTGCTCCTGCGGGATTTGCCAATCCAGGTATCCAGGATGCGATTGTTGATAATATGGAGCGAGATTTTGCTGGCGTGTGAGATGAGGGACAAGGTTTGATAATTACCGCAGCTCTTAGTTGACCATTTCTTGTGCACCGGTAGAATTACGGACTCCGTCCAGTCTTGCAGCCAATTACCGTTTTGCCAGATGTGTGAGCAGATATTGTGTAGTGTCGTCACACCCAAGTCACCCATAGCTTTAAGCACCTCTGCTGTTATTTGGTCGCTTCCTGGCGCCTTCTCTTTCTTGAGAGACTATAGAGCAGTAGCTATTTCGGAACGAAGAATCATGGGTTCCAGTTCTAGCTCCTTCCAGTTCGGTTAAAAAAGGGATCAGTATATAACTGCTCACAGTAGGCACGCCATCTCTCGGCTAGAATTTAATAGCTAATAAAATATTCTTTCAAATGATATACGACAATCATTGTTCATTGGACAGAAATTGTACAAAATTGTCTTGATGAAGCGATTCCAGTTTAAAGCCCGCGAGTGTATGTTTTCTAAATGACTTTTATGTTGGTTTTATTTGATAAAAACATCTTTTACTCATAGTTTAGGTTTTCCTATATAATATTAAGGCTGCCCTACTTACTACGTATTTTTAAAAGTAATTAGGTTTTTTATTTTCATTGAAAAATATACGTTGAATTTTTACCCGGTATAAATAAAAAATACCCGGTATAAATGGGTATTTTTTAATTTTTACCTATTTTACCCTTCTCTTCCTATTTATCCCTCCCGAATTTTTACCCACCCGCCCATCTCTTTGTTACCTGTATTTGCGGGTTGCGGTAATGTAGTTTGCGGGTATCGCCGTGTTGTTTTTACGCTAACTACCCGCTTTTAGACAGATTATTTCTTGCCAAAGCGGTGGCGAATGTATTATTCAGTTATTGTGAGTCAGTTGTATTGAATACTACAAATTATTTATTCCATTGCTAAAATTGTTTTGAAAATTTTAATTAGACGATAATGTAAAAAAATGGTTACCCCTTTCCGTCGGTGACTGTACCTATTTTATTTTAGTATAACATTTACCTTCTGTAATACGTTCCGTCCGACACACTTCAAGCAAATTTATTCAATTGTTTTATTACTATAACTACTAAAACAGTCTGGTTTGCTAATAATGTATGTAGGTAGGAGGTAGGTGTAGTTACCTACTTAAATACTAGTAATTAGTATAGTAGTTGAGTTACTACTCACTAGTAGTAGTAGTAGGTACTAATACCTAGTAGTACTACTGTACTACTAGGTATTATTATACCCTCTATTACTATTATAAAAGAAAATCACATACCATATTTAAAAAATATTAAAGTCGCACTCACACTGCATTAATTTAACACTTTCCGCTTGCTCAGTAGTATCCCTCCAGTCATCAACTAAGTCGAAAAACATTCGCATACCTAATATCGCACGCACTCAATTTCTACAAAGTATTTGTACCCTAATAATGCAACAAAAAATACAGTTTAAAAAAACCGAATTATTTCGGTATACCGTTTTATTCGGTAACAGTTATTATTTCGATTAAAACCCAATGTAAAAGGGTTATCGTTTCAATCGTTTACCGTTTCTATCGGTAACCGTTTGAAACGGTTACCGTTATGAATAGGTTTTCCGATCCCTGCCTATAACACGTTAGAAATAAAAACTTTTTTTTTGTGTTCGCATTTAGTATAAGTATAAAAGATAAGTTAAGATCTACTTAATTGCAAATTGAGTAGTGAATTTTGTATGGTTTTATCGGAAATAAACACACTATTATTATACTGTAGTCAACAGTACAGTAGTATACATTTATACGTAACCCAGACACCGTAGACATAGGTTTCTGCGGAAGATAAAGGAGGTAGCATTTGTGTGTGACGACCATATTATAGTGAAATTTTGTTTGCCCAAATTTTTATCTTCTACGGCTAACTACTACTACTCGTAATACCTAACTATAATATTTTCTACAGACACACACACACACCGTAAATAGAAAAATAGGTGGACGGACACTTCGGGAAATTGTGGAAATCGTCTCACACGTGATACAATGACCGATCTGGGGATTTATCTGGCGCCAGTCGTTAGGGTACACTGGGTGTTTCTTGGTGTTTTCTTATTAGGTTTATAACAAGCTTTCACTTTTTTATAGTCAGAATCAGATCAGAACACCTTGTATTGCCAAAGGTAATATTATTATAATCATAAATAGCATTGGAAACGTTTTACCTCACAAATTGCCACTATGGTATGCTAAGGTGCTTAAGTTTTCTTAATTATGCGGGTTAAAATGACAATTACTTTTATTATATTAGCTGTTATTGTTCCACTACTGGGCAAAAGTAGGTACCTACCTACTACCTCGCGATCTACAAGTAACTTGATCAGCTCTTTCCATCTCCCTTCGTTCAGCCTGGTTCAGCCTGGTCAGTGAGACATCCGGTGGCCTTGTTGAAAAAAAAATGATCACAATAACTGTATCCCCAAGCTCCGTAGATTTCTAGTTACTCAAATCTTTGAGCATTTCTAAAGAAAGTAGCCAGAGGCAGGTCAAAACATGATATTTGGCACATGCCCACATTTCGCACAGTAGTTAGTATTATGTAGGTACCTACGTGAGAGATTGCAAGCCCATCGCCGCTTAAAGGAATACTAACCTATGACACACACCTTCGAATTTTTTATAAGGTACCTATGCCAGTTTCCTCAAGATATTTTCCTTCACCGTTTAAGAATCTTGTTAAAAGGTCAATAAATCAGCTAAAATGCAAGTGACCCTTATCGCCCTTGCGAGCGGCACAGTATCTATCTACCTACTGCACTACATACATCAACAGGTATAGCTAGCTACGCAGCATCCAAAGACTGTCTGCGCAGATCTGGCGTGGGGCGGGAGTCGGGGCGGGCGTTATCAGTGCGCTGCGAGCGACCGAGGGCGGTAGACTTGGTGAGTTTAAACCTACCATTTATTACAACGTAGTTTATTAATCCAGCTATAGCCAGTACCCACTTCACTTGTGAAGTTTGCAGGTCGAATTTACTGGTAATTTATCTTTGTAGAGATAATTTATCAAGACTTGGTTATTGAGACTGGATCTACTATTGATTTGATTTGCCCCGCTACTTACTCTACTACTTACTCTAGTTCAGCACTTATAAAAATTATCAGGATACACCTACCTAACACTTTATTCTTTTTGATGTTAGATTGATTTGGTTTTAATGTCTGTTAGAAAATCGGGGTTGTGGCTCAGGTAATCGGTAGCTTATGAATTTTTGAACAGTAAATTATTTTCAAAGTAGATAGATACTAACCTAGTAAGCTGAATAAATTAGATATTATAGTGTAGGTACTACGGAACACTGCAACCTACATCATTCAGTTGCATTAGGTAGGTCTACGTATTGATAGGTCTTTGATAATTTAGGGTAGGCACCTAAATGTAAAATATCGTAGGTAAGTATACTTACTTATACTTACCATGGACAAACTATTTAATAAGTTTGTCCATGTACTTACTTAACTAGATAGGTATGTTTCGGTCGTTTTGTTATTTCAAAATGTTCATTGTGATTTTACAAAATTAGAAAACAATACCTTAATTATATAAGTATTTAGGTAGGTACTTATCACAATAAAATATATAATACAAGCTTTGCTTAGTTTGGAACTAGATGTCATTGTGTACCTAAAATGTTCAACAATATTTATTTATCTACAATATTTATAATAAAAACAGTTTATAAAATATTTTTACAAAAGTTTGGACTCGCTACACGGTAAATCTGCATGTCTCGTAAACATCAGCAGTTAATATGATAAACTTTTGCGTCGCGTCATCGGTTTTTCTAGTGTGCTTCTACGATTGCAATATTGCACAAAGAGAAAATTGTTACCTAGGTATGTAGCTATGGATAGGAGCTTACAAACGTCACTCATAAAAGGTTCGACAGCAGATAATACCCCACTTCACAATCGCTTTGAACCCATCATAAGTATCTACCTAATCGATATCGATTGTGAATGATAGAAAGTATTAATTTTGCTTTAACCTAAGTTCATTTCATTCAATCTTTCTGCCCTTTTCTCACGTTATATATCGCCCTATACTTTTCTTCCATTTTCCTCTATATAATCATAATAATAAATATATATCCGTAATAATCACACACTCCTTTCGGACTCATATCATCTTTCACACTTTCCTTTCATCCATCTTTCCTTTAACCTATCTCTACCTCTATATCCACATCCACATTCATATCTAAAGCTCATCGCGTCACATGCCATTCATCTCTCCCATAATTTTTCCAATTATGCTCATACCATAATGGATCTAAATTTGCACCTAAGTAGATATAGCATAGCAGTAATTTTCATTGTAATACCGTGGTCTATACTAGAGATGCAACAGAGATCCGGTTACTATTCGGTATCCAGCCGTTTTTTTCTATTCAGTATCCGGCAAGATATTCGGCCAAATACCGTGAAAATAAAACTCCTGCGCCGGATATTCGGCGCTCCGACCGAAGTATCCGTTAAATCTTTACTCTAAAATGTTGTCGACGCTTTTGTCGTGCATTTGTCTCTTATACGTACGAAAACTAGCGAGATAGATAAAACAGATCAAATTTTGTCGTGGGGCTCAAGTTAGCCTAGCTGGCTACAGGCACTTTATCTGAATCGTTCGTTTAGAAGCGCAGGTCCGTCCGATGCAATCGATAAATAAACTACAGGTAACTAAAGTAAAGCTCAATTTCCTCCACTTCCATCAAAAGCAACTCTATTACGAAAATTAAAAGCAGACTTTCCTATAAACGTGTAACTTTCTTCTATAACCACCCTCTGATTTTCAACTTTAATATAATATCGTATAGAGTTGTGTTTTGCTTTTCATTGTGGAAATTATTTGGTGGTTGTTATCGTTGTTGTGTTTTGTACTCGCACGAAGTCAAAACCTTGAATGTCAAATCTATCTTGACCCAAATTCGTGCTACGATATGCGTAGCACCAAATGTTTTGGCTCGTAGCGTTTGGTTGCTACGCGGCTACGAGTTGTTTTGCTACGATCGCAATCATTATGATTAATTTTATAAGTGGCTAGAGGGTTTGTGGTTTAATCTCGCTGTAAAGCTAGACGAATTTGGATGAAATTATAAATTCATATCGTCTGTGACCAGGAATAATCTCATATTATATTGATGAAGGTATAAGTTACGAAGTGTGGAAGGCCGCGAGCATAAGCAAATAACTATTGTCCTACTATCTTACTCATTTATAATTATTATAAACGCTAAAGTTCGGATAGATGGATGGATGGATATATGGATGTTTGTTACTCAATCACGCTGAAACGGCTGAATGGATCTGGATGAAACTCGAATATGCGTAGGTAGTTTATTATCCGGGTAGGTAGGTACCACGCGAGCGGAGCCGCGCGCGTCTTGTATTTATAGAGAGAAATTGTAATATACCTATTAATTTCGTAGGCATATTGATTGTAGCCATGGCGCTATGGGGCTCATTAGGGGAGGCCTATGTCCAACAGTGGCCTTATATAGGCTGATAATGATGATTATGATTGATGTAGCCGTGTAGCATCCAAAGGTTTTACATCGTAGCGTGTGTTACGATGTCGATTAGTTCTTAAAGTTTTAGCTAGGAGCGCTGCAGGTGAATGTATGTTGTATCATGTATGTACGAAAGATATAGGTAAAGTTTCGGATAATATCAAAACCCGTGCTAAGCCCCATGAATGTCTTATTTTATGTTTGCCTCGAAGCAAGACTCAAACGGGCGACTTTTCAATCGTCTGCTATATTTCAACCGTCTAATAATAAAGGCACCATTGTTTTAACAAAAAATATAAGTTCGGTTACATTGCTTAATTCTATAAAGCCAATTATTTTTGCCCAGTCGACAGGTTTCTAATGACATACCTAAAATTCCCATTTCTATTTCAACATCCATTGAGGGCTTTGTCAAAAATTTCTGCCTAATGGTCGGCAATATCATGAGAGGAATTCCCTCCCCAATCACCCTGGGAGCTCAGAACCTCTTTAATAACGAGGTCCTGGGAGTCAGGAAACTTTCCTTTCAGATGCGGCACTGACTATGAACTTTGATACGATTATAGTTCATAAATAGTTTGTAAATGGTTCGTTTGAACTAGTTGGATCCAATATGTACCTTGCATTAGTTTGTAATTCTATCTACAAGCTATTAGTGCAAGTAAAGATCCTCTGAGATGCATTTTAATCCTTTGACCACAAGAGCGCTGGTGGTGTAGTGGTAACACCCCTGCCTCACGATCTGAAGGTCGTGGGTTCATACCTGGTCGTGCACCAATGGGTTTTTCTATTTGAAAAAATTATGTGCGCAATGCCAGTGCTTTTAAACGGCGAAGGAAAACATCGTGAGGAAACTGGCTTACCCTTGAACCAAAAATTCGAAGGTGTGTGTCATACGTTAGTATTCTTAGAAGCGGCGACGGGCTTGCAACCTGTCACAAGCCTGTCACGTATGTGCAAAATGTGAGCATGTACCAAATGTATGGTTCGGACATGCCTCTGACTACCCTCTTTAGATATCCTCAAAGATCTAAGTCACTAGAGGTCTGAGGAGATATCTACAGAGCCTGGGGATTACAGTCGTGATCAGGACCACACTCGTTCGAAAAAAGTTTAAACTGACAAAACATTGTTACTAACAGTTCTAGTTACTAGCGTTGAATTGTTTTATTTGTTTATTTCCTTATTGGTGAATTACGTAATCGCAGCACTGTTGCTGATAGATATTGTAATTGATTGCTACAAAAGTTCGATTGTTGATAGCAACAATTTTAAATTGAGTTTCATAATAGCCACTCAGGTTCACTTAGTTGAGAGGTAGATGGCTCTATGTGAAGTGTCTAACGTTAATATTATTTTTCAGGAACTTTTTGAAGCATAGTGTGTCCCGAGACATCATGGATACTGCCGGCGAGCCTGGACAGTGTAAGTTTCTTTACTCTTCACTACCTTTACTATAAACTTATACTATACTATCAGTACGTCTACCATGAGATGTCACATTTAGATCGGCTGACGTTACTACAGTAGTAATAATAGTACGTTACTATGACATCTGTCAAAATTGTTACTCATGGTACCAAATTCTAAGCAAATGAATGAAGCGCAAACTACAGTCGCTGTAGTACGCTGTGATGTAGGATAGTTCACTACGTGAAGTTTTAGTACCCAACTATCCGCTAGAGGCGCTGTACAAGTTTTCATACATTTTTTAATTAGTCGCTAGAGAGTGTAGATTGTGAAAACTCATGGTAGACCTACAGCTCTGGAGGTAGGCGTTGAAACTGCGTTATAGCTTACAACTTTTACAGTTTCGTTACATCGTTTTTATTTGTACTTTGTTCACTTCTGTATTTTGTTCTGAATAAAAAAATATCATTAGTACCTTACACGTCAGAGATATTATTCACTATTTGTTTTGAAACGATTAATAGGTATCTAAAAAAATGGTGCGAACACATATGAGTCGCACATACGTTTTTTTAACAAGTAAAGGACCATAATATTCAAATTCATTGCTACGCTACGTTCAGATGCGTATGATACGTACAGACATTGAAATCTTTTCGAAAATAAATGTTCACTGCTATATTCAATCAAACCCGAGCGTGTAACACGACCGTAGGGTGTTCTTAAAAAAATTAAGCAACTTATCTACCAGATTTGGGTAAATGCAAGCGATGGGTCTGTACAAACATGGGATTTTAAAAGCAGTTCTAAAGTAGGTAAATAAAACTACAAATTTAATCTCATTGTTGAGTCTTTCTCGGTGAAAAGAGGGGAAAAGAGAGGGTTGCTGTTGTAACCGAGTAAAATGAGGGGTGGGGGAGGGGGATTTATACATCGTATACCACCTCCATAAATAATTCACTTTGTCCTGAACTGTGTCCTGGCTGCCGACGAGCAGTGGAAGCTGATTAATTATACTCCACACAGGGGTCTATGTACCTAGTTTCAGCAACTATAGTAGCTATTGTTAGGGTGCTTTCCATCTAAACTAAGGATGGCTAGCTAAGCTACGAAGCTATCCGACCGCTCTGGATGAAAGCTAGGGTGGCGTGGATCGTCAAATTTTTGTTTGGTCTTCTTTAGGTATTGTGTTTGCCTCTGTGGTGCAATATTTGTATTTTCCGCAAGTATTTCTTTTGGGTCTGGGGTTTGTAGTACCCACTCCTTTGTACCTACCTACATTTTATTGATAACTACAGTTTATCTCAAGACACTACTGGCCTATGACGTCTTATTCTTGGTCTTTATTTATAACATCTGTCTCATTGGAGATACATTTTGCAAGTGTCGATAAAATAAGACGTCTCGTTTCCGAGATAATACCTACTGTTTGAATTTTGACAGCATTCAAACAAAATGTAGATTGCATACCTTTCTGTAGGAACGTCTATCATTAGTTGTCACATTTAGATCAGCTGACGTTACTACAGTAGTAATAGTAAGTTACTATGACATCAGTAGGTCTATCATGAGTTTTCACAATCTACACACGCTAGCGACTGTAGTTAAAAAAATGTATGAAAACTTGCCTACAGCGCCTCTAGCGGATAGTTGGGTACTAAAACCTCACGTAGCTAACTATCCTACGTCACAGCGTACTACAGCGACTGTAGTTTGCGCTCATAATTTGCTTACAATTTGGTATCATGAGTAACAGTTTTGACAAATGTCATAGTAACGTACTATTACTACTGTAGTAACGTCAGCTAATCTAAATGTGACAACTCATGGTAGACCTACTGTCGAAATTGTTACTCATGGTACCAAATTCTAAACAAATTAATGAGCGCAAACTACACGGCTGTCCCAAACCAAAACCTAGTAAGAGCCATTTTTTTTGAAGACGTTTTTTTGCGTCATTGTTCCTTGAATGTTCAGCCGCGTGTTATGCAAAAACAACCGTGTTTCTATCACATTTAGAACCAAAGTTACGAGACCCATTGATCCTAGTAACTCCACTTCCTACACTGTAAAACAAAATCAAAATCCTAGCATGTAACATTTCCAAATTTAAATACCTCGCAAATGGTACTCATACTAGGTGTTTGAGTTTGGAATTTCTCCTTACTAGGTTTTTCAATTTGGGATTGGCTCTTACTATGTTTTTCAATTGGAAAACGATGTAATGATTCTGTGATGTTGTCGCTGTAGGTAGTACGCTGTGACGTAGAATAGTTAGCTACCTACGTGCCGTTTTAGTACCCAACTATCCGCTAGAGGCGCTGTACAAGTTTTCATACATTTTTTTAACTACAGTCGCTAGCGAGTGTAGATTGTGAAAACTCATGGTAGACCTACTGTTTTGATATAATTCCAATTATACTAGTACCTACCTACCTATAACGTCTTTGCATAATTCATAGCTTAGCAATTTAGCGTTTTTTGGGTGGAAAATCTCCCCTGTGTTGTCGATCTAGCCATCTATACTGTGTAGTAGGCATTGTTAGAATGTAGTGTTCTCATTTGAGCTTTTGTTTACAATCCTTTGTTAGCTTTTGCTGCCTTGGAAGGCTTTGGTAGGCATTGTACTAAAGTTGGTTCAAAATTGAATTATTTATTGAAGCTATTATGTAGTGCTATGATTAACTATCCAATTGTTCTATAACTTGACGCCACTTCAATCATCTTTACCAGATGTAAACATGCCAATGATGATGATTTTTTCTTAAATCTTTGCGGATAATCCACACAAAGCCATCTAGCCCCAAACTAAGTAAAGCTTGTACTATGAAAACCAGATAGCTGATATATTAATCATATACTTATTTTTGTAAATTCATATATATGTAGAATACTAACACGCAGACACAGAACAAACATCTACGTTCATCACACAAATATTTGTCCTGGGTAGGGTTCGAACTCTCAACCTAAGGTAGGGTGGGTCATTAACGCTCGCTGTATAATAACGCCCGGGTATCAGAAAACACAAAATAATTGCGTGATTTAGTGAAAACTTCACGCACACAATAAGCCAATAAGAACGCGCATGGCGAGCTGTGGCTCGCTCGCGCAACTATTGTGGCAGTGAGGGAGGCGCCGCGTTCCGGCAGGATCGGACGAGTATCACGCTATTATAATAACTTCTGCGACGAAATCGTAACTTTTTACTGGTTTCTATTGCATTTTGTCTGTAATTTTTTGTTAAATTTTGTTAAAGATGAACTTATTATACTATTGCTTGAATATGCTGTGTCGAATGTCTGTTATTATTTTCCAAAAAAGTGTCATTTGGATAATAACGCCCTCCTGGGTAATAAGGCCCAGTAAAATGACGGTTGGGCGCTAATGGCCTGCATGGGCGTTATTGATACAGGTCATTTTTTAGGTTGTCATAACTACAATGGCTTATAAAATCGTTTAGATTATCTGGTTTATGTGTTAAAAGTTTTGACAAGTATCCTTTAACATTCTTAAAATTGTCCTTATTCTTCTTTCATTTTTTTTAAATTTAATATTATTATAACCTACTGTCTTCTGGCGTTATTATCCACTGTTTGTTTAATTGCGTCCAACGAACATTTAACAAATACCTTAAATCAGTCTCAAAAACCGTTCATATGAAAGTACTCGTCATTCTTAAATGAATATTATCAATATTTTACTTAATTATGACCAAACACCAGTAGATCATGTGATGATAGGTGTATTGTTTATTTGGACAAAATTTATCTTATATATTGGTTTTAGTTGTTTTTTTAGTGTAATATAGATAGCTCAAGGTGCGATTTTGGTTATGTGATTAATTTTTCTTCTAGTAAGTATATTTTTGCAATTAAAGGCTTTTCTTTGAAACGGGCGTTATTAAATACCTAATTTTAAATAACGCCCAAAGAAGGGTTTTTTTAAAAGCTAGATAAACAAGAGAAATATTGTTCAAATTCATTTGTAATTGTTTATGTTTTATTCATAAAATAAAAATACCATTATTAAGAACCTTGTTTGTTTCATATTCATGTAAATATCAAAACTATTACAAATTAAAGTTAGGTGGGCGTTAATCACCTACTGTACCTTACAACGCAGAAAGCAGAGCTACTACCAACTGAGCTGTGAAGCCAGTTAAATTACCTAGGTATTATAAATTAAGTATAACTATTATTAAGTATATTTATCAGCTATTATCATCCCACTGTAAGACAGATCCAATCCATTTGGGGCTGTCTGTATTTATAACTAGACTAGTTGACCCGTTGGCGCCTTCATTAGCTTCAAGGTCGTACGTTTCTCTTTCTGAACTTAAGTTAATCGAAGATTTTGGTTAGATGTGGTTCATGTAGTTATTCTATTCATCGTTCATAATAACATCATGTATACGAAACATTCGTTAGCGATATTCTGTGTTTTTTAATACTTTTAATCGATATTTTATTGTAGGTACAGTCATTTTAAATCACAATAAAACGTAGCTATCTATCAGAATCATATTATTTAGACTCGGTTCGGAAAATTCGGAAGATTTCCCCACAACTAAAGTACCTAATAGGTATTACGCTGCTGCTGCCGCCAGCAACTCAAACAAGCGGCAATCGACGACAAACGGCGGGAGGGAGATTCGTAAACCTCCCCGCAGTGCGGTATCCCAGGGTCCTCAAAAGACCCAGGAAGATGATGAGGGTTTCATCAGGGTTGAGAAGAAGAAGAAGAAGAAGGTGCCCCTTCGTCGCAACCAGTGTGGAACCGCGCCGACCGGACCGAACCATCTGCTGCGTCCCGCTCTACCTATGACGTTGCTATACGTGTCCCGACTGCACTTCGCCACTAAGCCTACTGACCTGGTGGAGTACATGAAGGTGAAGACCAACGTCATATTGAGGGTGGAGAAGTTGCATTCGCATAACAATGTGAGTTTCAATTCATTTGTTGTGCAAGTGCCGACTTCAAATCTCGCCCTCTATATGAAAGAGGATTTCTGGCCGAAGGGTGTCATATTTCGGCGATTCCGTGGAAGGCTTGGTGACACCCCCCCACTTCCAGCTCCCAATAATTAAATAATTAGTTTATTATTATGTATGTTAGACTGTAAGGTATATCTAAACTAATATTATAAAGAGGAAAACTTTGATTGTTTGTTTGTTTGTTTGAAATGAATAGGCTCCGAAACTACTGAACCGATTTGAAAAATTCTTTCACTGTTGGGAAGCTACACTATTAGCGGGTGACATAGGCTATATTATATTTTCAAAAAAATTAGGGGTCCTTACTAAAACTTCAATAATGTAAGCCAAGGTGTAAAAAAATTACCTAAAATATTCTTTATATCGCGTGCGCTTCGAAAACTATTGACGATAGAATAAAATAATGTACCACGACTTTGTAGAACACATCATTATTTACAAAAAGTGCCGCAATAGCATATGTCCAACTATTATAGTTATGCCACAATAAGAGTTCTTTTATTTTAAAATTTTAATTGAAAGGCTACTTTTAGAAAAGCGCTCTTTATTTGTATCTTAGTATTAATCCTTATCAAAATAATCACATCATATTATAGACTGCTTCAATACCTTTATATAGTTTTTTGAATTATTCAATTCGGACATTCCATTCAAAAGATACCATTAAATCTATATCTATATAAGAGCTTAACCTGACTGACTGACTGACTGACTGACTGATTTATCATCGCCCAGCCGAAACCGCTGAAGCTAGAAAGCTGAAATTTGGAAGGTGGTTTCCTTTTATAACAAAACCACCCACTAAGGCGGGATTTTTGGAAATTCCACCTCTAAGGGGGTGAAAAAGGGTGAAAACGTTAGTATGAAACTTTTTAACGCGTGGAGTGATTTTCATGAAACTTTGTGTGTGCACTGTAAATGCCAAATGAATGGACACATGTGTAGTGTATTCTCAAGTACCCACACTTATTTAATAATATGGTGGAGGGTAGCTCGGCGCGAGGGCGCCGACAGTCGGAATAAACTCACGTTACGGAATGGCTGCCTATTATTTCTGCTACGACTACAATACCTAAATAGATACTTCTCAGTGGCGACGAAGATTAAAATTGTGCGTGCGAGTTTTTTTTGTTTACGATGTCTATCGGAAAAATTGGGGAATTCGATATGAAGTGTGGTACGTGGTCATCGTACACGGACCGACTGGAAATGTATTTCAAGGTCAATGCCATAAAGGATGACTTGAAGCTGCCGACGTTGATATCTATCATGGGGGACAACGTCTACGAGTTACTAGTGAACTTGGCAAGTCCTAAAAAGCCCTCAGAGCTCGAATATGAGGAGGTGGTGCAGCTTCTACGAAATCATCTACAACCGAATCCGTCGCTGTTGGCGGAAAGGTTTCGATTCCGGCAGAGGAGGCAAGCCGCGGAAGAAACTACAGCAGATTACGTGGCGGAACTGAAGAGGATGGCGCGGTTTTGTAAATTCAATGACAAATTGGATGAAAATTTTCGAGATCAATTTGTCTGTGGAATAAGGAGTGACGTCACGCGTCAACGGTTATTTGCGGAAAAGAACGCGGACGCAATGACTTTTGCCAACGCAATGCAAGTAGCTCATTCCTTGGAGACTGCAGAGCGGGATGCGGCGGCGGTGGAGGCACGGGTTGTGCTGGAGACCGGTGACAAGGCGGAGGTGCATGCAGTCAGCACGCGCGTGACAATGCGGCGCCAGCGTGGCGGTGCGGGCGGCGGCGCCACCGCAGGTGCTTCGCAGCAAGGGCAGCGGCGGCGGACCGCTGGAGACCCCTGCAAATGTTGCGGAGCGGATCATGAATACGATGACTGTAAATACAAGAACTTCGTATGCAGCCGGTGCAGGCAACCGGGGCACCTGCGGCGCATGTGCTCCGTCGGCGGTGGCGGCGCAAGGACCAGCGAGGCGGGACGGCCCGTGGCAGGCGGCGCGGCGCGGGGGTTCCACTACGGTGAGGCGACGCGCGACGGCGACCACACCGAGGAGGACTCCTTGTCGGACCAGGAGGAGGAGGAGGATTGCCTGGACTTACACCAGTTGTGTATAAGGGACTATAAGGCGGTGAGTTTGCCCATATCAATCGATGGTCAAATTATTTCAATGGAAATAGATACCGGTACACCGATATCATGTATAAGCAAGAAACTTTATGATAGGTATTTTAGCTCCACAAAAATACGGACTCATGATTTGCGTCTAAAATTTATTGATGGTTCGAACATTCGACCATTAGGTGTGATTGTGCCTATGGTAGTTTATAAAGGAGTGCAGAAAAAACTAGAGTTGTTCATAATTCAAGACGGAACCACATCACTACTAGGCCGGCAATGGCTTACTGAATTAGGCATATCAATTCCCAGTTTTCAATGTAATAATGTAAAGAGCAGTAAAGATTCTAATATTAATTCTAATGTAAAAACGTTGTTAAACAGGTTTAAAGATTTGTTCGATGGCAGTCTGGGAAGGTTCACGGGCGGCAAGGCAACGCTGCGGGTGCGCGAGGGTGCTGCGCCGGTGTTCCACCGCGCTCGGCCGCTGCCATTTGCGCTGCGCGAGCGCATTGACGCGGAGCTGGACGCCATGCTGCGCGCGGGCATCATCGAGCCCGTCGACTGCTCCGACTGGGCCTCACCACTGGTTCCAGTCAACAAACCTGACGGTACACTTAGGATTTGTGTGGATTACAAGGCAACTCTAAATCCTGTTTTAATGATTGATCGATATCCGTTACCTAAAATTGATGAGGTTCTGGTAGGGTTGAACGGAGCACAGTTTTTTAGCAAAATAGACTTGTCACAGTCGTACAACCAAATTGAGCTGGATGAGTCCAAACAGTACACGGTTATAAATACGCATAGGGGGCTCTTTTGTTATAATAGGCTTGTTTTTGGGCTTTCGTCCAGCCCGGGTATATTCCAACGTATAATGACAAATATATTGAAAGGAATACCTAATGTAGCTGTGTTTATCGATGACGTCATCATCGGTGGTAGAACCGAAGCAGAACATCTAAAAGCGCTCGAAACCGTGTTCCAAAGGTTACTAAGTAGTGGGTTACGGCTAAAAAAATCTAAATGTGTGTTCCTCGTTCAAGAGGTTACCTACTTAGGATATGTTTTATCAAAAGATGGATTGAAAGCGGACCCAACCAAAATTTCAGCGGTATTGGAAATGGAAAAACCACAGAATATCACTGAACTGCGATCGTTCTTAGGGTTATGTAATTTCTTTGCAAAGTTTGTAAAGAATTTTAGTCAAAAATTAATACCGCTATACAATTTACTTCGGAAAAACGTAAAATGGCATTGGAGTAAAGAGTGCGAGCTAGCTTTTACAGAAATAAAGAAAACTTTAACGGGATCGCAGGTTTTATCACATTATGACCCGTCAAAAGAACTTATTGTGACGTGTGACGCGAGCGCAGCGGGGGTCGGGGGGGTGCTGTCTCAGCCGGACCGGGGCGGGGCGGAACGGCCGGTCGCCTTTGTGTCGCGTACACTTACTAGTGCAGAGAAAAATTACTCACAAATACACAGGGAAGCCTTAGCTATTATATACTGCATGAAAAAGTTTCATCAATACGTTTACGGGAGACGATTTACTCTGCGTACGGACCACAAACCACTAGTTTCAATTTTTGGACCAAATACAGGCATACCTACCATGACGGCGAGCCGAATGCAGCGGTGGGCTATAATATTATCAGCTTACAGTTATGATATCGAATATGTAAGAACAGACGTGAACAGTGCTGATTCGCTGTCGAGGCTGCCGCTGCGCGATAACAAACCGGTTTCGCGAGTACTTCCAGAACAGACGTATTTGCATTTTGCTCAGGAGGCTTGTCTCCTAGATTATAACGAGATAAAAAGAAATACTTTAAAAGATCCAATTCTAAGTAGGTTGTTAATTTTCATTAGAGATGGTTGGCCTATTAATTGTGAAATTATTGGAATGCAACCATATTTTAATCGAAAAAATGAATTGTATGAAGAACTAGGATGCGTAATGTGGGGTCATAGGGTGGTAATTCCATTACCCTGTAGGGAAAAGGTTTTAAAAGTATTACATGAACCTCACATGGGGATAGTTAAATCTAAAGCATTGGCTAGGAGTTACGTTTGGTGGGCCGGAATTGATGAGGCAATCGAAGTCATGTGTAAGGCTTGCGCCACATGCGGGGCGCAGGCCGACGCGCCTCCGCGGCAGGCTCCGCGCCCCTGGCCGTATCCGTCTAGGCCGTGGTCTAGACTACACTTAGATTTCCTAGGCCCGATTTACGGTAAAATGTACCTAGTAGTAATAGATGCAACATCAAAGTGGTTGGAAGTATTTATGGTACCAAGTACGGCGGCGACTTCCACATTAGATAGATTGAATGAGTTGTGGAGTAGATGGGGCTATCCAAAGCAAATTGTTACTGACAATGGACCACCGTTTACGAGTAGGGAATTTGAGAATTTTGTTAAAACAAGGGCTATCGACCATATACTTACGGCACCCTACCATCCCGCTTCTAACGGAGCTGCTGAAAACGCAGTGAAAACTATTAAACGGGTAATTAGGAAGGCAGTCTTTGAAAAGAAAAATGTTAACGATGCGTTGAATACATTTTTACTATATTACAGAAATACTGAACATGCATCGACAGGGGAAAGTCCAGCTATGTTATTGCAAGGTAGGCGGTTGAGAACACGTTTAGATGCAATAAAACCGGATCGGGAAGTAAAAATGGTAAAATCACAACAGCGGCAAATAGAAAATGCGGGAGGGGCGAGTAGGTTGGTTAGTCCAGGTGAAGACGTGTGGTACAGACAATATTCTAAAACAGACAAATGGTTGCCGGGAAAGGTTGAATCTCGAGTTGGACCATCCAACTATAAGGTTATTGGTGAAGAAGGTGTTAGAGCTCATCGTCATATCGATCAATTAAAACGTAGGACTAGGAGCTCCTTGATCCACCCAGATGCTGAGGGTCCCGAGTTGGAATCTAAGGTTTTAACAAATAAAAAATTTGATGATGATGGGCTAGTGGTGGACCAGTCGGGGAAGCCGGCCTCTCATGAGAGCCGGAGGAGCCCGGCGAAGGAGGCCTCGCCGCTCGTGGCGGAACCTGAACCCCGTGAACCTCCGCCAGATCTGTCAATCGAGAAGAATGCGCCAAGGTCTCGCCCCATGAGACAATGTAAATTAAATAAACCAAATTATAAGTTATAAGGTTGCCATTGTTTATATAATGAACGTAGTTTTAAGTGGTTATTGTTAGTAGTTTGTAAGTCTATAATGTACACAAGTAATCTAGATTAAGTGTGGAGGATTGTAGTGTATTCTCAAGTACCCACACTTATTTAATAATATGGTGGAGGGTAGCTCGGCGCGAGGGCGCCGACAGTCGGAATAAACTCACGTTACGGAATGGCTGCCTATTATTTCTGCTACGACTACAATACCTAAATAGATACTTCTCAACATGTTTCAGGATTTTTCAATATAACCATCAAAAAGGGGTCAAATGTGGGGTCAATTTTTGTATAGGAACTTTTTAACGGGTGGTGCGATTGGTGTGAAACTTTGTTTGTGTACTGTAAATGCAAAATAAATGAAAACCTGTTTCAGGATTTTTCAATATAACCTTCAAAAAGGGGTCAAATGTGGGGTCAATGTTTGTATGGGAACTTTTTAACGGGTGGTGCGATTGCCTTGAAACTTTGATTGTGTACTGTAAATGCAAAATAAATGGAACCGTGTTTCAGGATTTTTTAAAATAACCTTCAAAAAGGGGTCAAATGTGTGGTCAATGTTTGTATATGAACTTTTGAACGGGTGGTGCGATTGGTCTGAAACTTTGTTTGTGTACTGTAAATACAAAATGAAATGACACGTGTTTCAGGATATTTCAATATAACCTTGAAAAAGGGGTCAAATGTGGGGTCAATGTTTGTATGGGATCTTTTCAACCTGGTGCGATTGGTCTGAAACTTTGTTTCGTGTTTCAGGATTTTTCAATAAAACCTTTTAAAAAAGGGGTCAAATGGGGGTCAATGTTTGTATGGGAACTTTTCAACGGATGGTGCGATTAGTCTGAAACTTAATTTTGTGTTTTAGGATTTTTCAATATAATATCTCTAAAAAAGAGGATCAAATAGGGGGTCAATGTTTGTTAACGGGTGGTGCGATTGGCCTTAAACTTAGTTTACTGTTTCAGAATTTTGAAATATAGGTAACTCTAAAAAAGGGTTCAATGTTTGTATGGGATTTTTTTTAACGGGTGGTGCGATTGGTCTGAAACTTTGTGTACTGTAAATACAAAATGAATGGACACGTGTTTCAGGATTTTTCAATATAACCTTCAAAAAGGGTTCAAATGTGGGGTCAATGTTTCTATGGGTACTTTTTAAAGGGTGGTGGGTGCGATTGAACTTAATTTTGGTTTGGATACTTTAAATGTAAAATAAATGGAAACGTATTTCAAAATAACCCTCTAAAAAGGGTAAAATTTGGTGTCAAAGTTATTATGGGATTTTTTTATTAGTGTGATTTGTTTGAAACTCAGTTTAGTTAGATACCTACTTTAAGTGAACGAAGTCGCGGGCGGGACAGCTAGTTAAAAATGTAAGCAATAGAAAAAAGTTGCGTGAGAGCCGCGCTAGCTTATGCACTGTAGGCGTCACTGGGTGTACAGGATGTGTACAGGATGGAGTCAATGTGAAAAAATAAGTAAAAAATATAAACAAAAAAAACATTATAATAAAAAAAAGTTCATTAAAATAATAATACTAAAACTTTCTATACAATTTTCTTTTTTTAGTAACCTGACGCAGGGTATGGTTAGACGTGTGTGTATTATAATACTAGCTTCCGCTCGCGGCGTCGCCCGCGAAGTACCTACATAAAATATAGCCTATGTTCATCCTGAAAGTTTATTCTACACATTGGTGAAAGAATTTTTCAAATCGGTTCAGTAGTTTCGGAGCCTATTCGTTTCAAACAAACAAACAAACAAACAAACAAACAAACAAACAATCAAAGTTTTCCTCTTTATAATATTATTATTAGTATATTAGTATTAGTATATTAGTATTAGTATATTAGTATAGATTGAATTTTGAAATTTTTGTTAAATTTGAGAGCAGTGGTGGTGTAGTGGTAGCACCCCTGGCTCACGATCTGAAGGTCATGGGTTCAAACCTGGTCATGCACCAATGTGTTTTTCTATTCGAACAATTTATGTGCGCAATGCCTGTGTTCTTAAACGGTGAAGGAAAACAGCGTGAAGAAACTGGCATACCCTAGAACCAAAAGTTCGAAGGTGTGTGTCATAGGTTAGTATTCTTATAAGCGGCGATGGGCTTGCATCCTGTCATGTACGAGTACTAACTACTGTGCAAAATGTGGGCATGTGTCATAAATCATGTTTGGACGTGCCTCTGACTACCCTCTTTATATCCTCAATAACCTGAAAGATCAAAGTAACTAGAGATCTGGAAGATATCTACCGACCCTGGGAATTACAGTCGTGACCATTTATAGGTATATATAAATACCCGTGCGAAGCCGGGGCGGACTACTAGTATTTTATATGGGCCGTAGTTTTTAAGTATTTTCCATCTTGTACACTTAGACTAATGTTGCCTGAAATAAAGTTATTATTATTATTATTATTATTATTATATATTATTACGCAGTTCCGATTATTTTTAGAGCTCGTCTTTCAAGCTGATAACATGAAGATAGACCAATAAAAGATTAATTAGTAATAAGTTATTTCACGAAGGGAAGGTACGATCGAGCCAATATTCTCAAAGTGAATAAAGAATAAACCTAAAAAGGATAAAATCTTCCAGTTTTAGGGCGAGATAAACGAGCTGCAAATCCCCAATAAAGATCGTGTTCAGTGCCGGGCCACAAAACATTTATCCCATACCCGGACACAGAATAAAAAACAGTTGTGTTTTCTACCTACCGGTGCGTTCGATCGACCTTGGCCCGTCTTATATCCGGTTGAACATCCAATAGTGCCGAAAATACTCAAAAAGACGGAAGTGGTTTTAGAGTTATGTCCGGTCAAGAAACGTTTTGGATCATTACGCTGCGGAACTTTATTTCTTAGCAACCAAACATTACAAAGTGCAATGATCAAGAAATACTCACTTCTATTTACGGCTTGTTCACACATACATCCGTCATTGACAAATCGTTATTTCTATCGTAATGAAAAATCACAAATACCTACGTCATAAAAATGCGAATTTTAGCCTTAAAATTAATAATGATGCGTCAGTGACGGATGTACCTATGTGTGAACAAGCCCTTACTGTTATATTAGATGATCGAAATGATGGCGAGATATAACCACCATCTAGGACCAGAATCTAAGGTTATGACTATGCTTGTGAACTAGTTTAGCCGAATATTCCGGCCAAGCCGAACGCTGGGCAGCCCTAGCTAGATGGATGATGAGCCATTCCTTCAGTTTTATTAAAGCCAGGACTGCCATCCGCTTTATTAAAACTTTTCAGTTATTGATTTCTTTGTTGAGTTTCACGGAATCCCATACCATTATTCTATTGTAGGCTCGCACTTTTCATAGCTTATCGTTCGCGTAATATTTTTATTTGGAAACAGCCCCCTTGCTGAAATACAAAATGGGTATTATGTAATTTACCTACATAAGAAAAAGTTGTTTATATCGATGGTACCTACTTTAACCCACTGAAGTTTTCGGAAGTAGGTAGTATGGTAATACCCTGTATATACCTACCTACACTAATCTTCTTATCGTGTTACTATTCCTTTTGAGCCCAGTGGCAGTGTGCTGAAACTGCACCACAAAAGCTCGTGCTCTTACTAACCTTATACAATTTCACATAACCAGCAGCGCAACCTCGCTTCCTGCTGATAACTCCGGAGCTGCGTGACGCCGTGATCCAGCATCTCCGCTACAACTTCTTCGCCGACGAGCCGCTGAACAAGGCCGTTAACCTCTGCAAGCGGGGGGAGCCACATGAGGAGCTGGAGCTCCTGTGTGTTGCCACCATGAGCGCTGACCTCTCCATTGCCGCTGTGCTGGACGACCAGGTAATATCATTGTACTGAATATATATATTTTGACGTGACGTCTTATAATTCGATGGAGCCATCTGCACGCACGATAAAACATGACGTCATGCGGCGTTACCCCGCTCTGAGGCGTTCCATTCTTATGACGTTGCCACGTTCAAATCGTCAGTAAACCGACTTTACAGACAACCGATTTTTTAAACTTACGCGATCTTATCGCGTTTTGTTTACCTATTTTTCAAGACGTTTCGACATGTTTACCTACACACTGTATTTTTCCGTATTTTCAAATACGTAAAAATAGGTAAATAAAACGCGATAAATACCCGTTTAATACTAATAATAACGTATCTACTCGTATCTATTTTTTTAACCCTTTCCACTAGCAGCTCTTATGCTGTGATGCTCAGGTTGGATTGTTGCTTGTGATTGTAAAATTAATTAAGTAATTGCGTCTCAAAGATGTTTCGACTAATATGTTATAAGGGTTTACGTAATTTCTGATTTCTCTAGAAGACAGCTTAGTTCAACGTTTCCGAGGAGGCGGATGTTTGTTTAATCGATATTATACAATATAGATTGGAATAAAAATTCTCATCAGATCCAAACTATTGGGAAAATAACTATGGGAAACCGATCTCTCGGAAGATTTTTTTCTCTGTAGATACAGAGAAAAAAATCTTTCACTAGATCCTGTATGGATCTGGACAATGGATGTACTGAGATTGAAGGATTATAATGACCGACCACTTTATGTAAGAACACGGTATTTAAAGCATTTCTAAACAGATAGGTTAACAATACGTACTATGTTACAGATTGTGGGGGTGGCCTTAAACGGGATGTTATGACCCGGCGAGATCGAGCTGGCCCTCGCGAACATCCAGAAATGCAAAGATGAAAGCTACGGCAAGATTTTCAACATCCTCTACAGCGTCAGCCGCGATTTGGATATCTTCAACACTTTCAAAGTAAATTTTGCTCGTTCAAACATAACCGAAAACTCTTCGCGATGATTCTACACTTCGTTATTGTGGCTTTTCGTAGCTTTCACGCAGACGTTCATCTAATTATGACCACGCTAAATGTTCCTTACTTTGATCAGAACAATTGAGGTCAGACATTCATCCTACTATATTATAAACGCGAAAGTTTGTAAGAATGTGTAGATGTATGGATGTCAGGATGTAGGGATGTCAGGATGTCTGGATGTATGTTTGTTACTCATTCACGCTGAAACGGCTAAACGGATCTTGTTGAAATTTGGCACAGATATAGATTATAGTCTGGAATAACACATAGGCTACTTTGTATCCCGGAAAAATGTACAGTTCCCGTGGGATAGGTTTGTTTTGGTTTTTCAAGGTAAGCGCAACCACACTGGCGAAGCCGTGGGCGGAAGCTTGTATGTCACAAACATACATCCACACATCCATACATTCTTACAAACTTTCGCGTTTATAATATTAGTAGGATGATATTGGTGTGTAAACAGAATGTTGGTGTTCTAGGTGGATGTTCTGATGGAATGCCGTATCGTGTCGGTGGACGCGGTGGCGCGCGGCCGCGGCATGGCCAAGGAGCTCATTAACCGCAGTATGGAACTGGCTAAGCAAAAAGGATTCAGGGTAAATAGTTGAAGGCGTATTCATAAATATCAATGGTTTCTAGGTAGGAAGAAGAACATTCACAAGAACCAGGAATCACAACTGTAAAGATGCTGAATTCGAGAACGTCAAAACTGCGGTAACGCTATTAATTACTGGTGGCTTTTGAGGCAGGGATCCAACTCGAGAGAGGTTTAACTCACAAGCCCTAGGCTACCTCGTTCTGAAAGAATAAAATCTACATGCGGAAATGCGATACTTAATACTGAAAATAAGCTACAAGCACTAACAATCCATCAAGTTTCAGAAACTTTACATTTCAAGCCTAAAGTAACATACATACATAAAATCACGCCTGTTTCCCGACGGGGTAGGCAGAGATCACGGATCTCCACTTGCTACGATACTGACACACTTCTTTAGATTCATTCACTCTCATTACATTCTTCATACATGCTCGTCGGTTTAGGGTACTCTTGACCTGGCCTTTCTCTAAAACGTCCC
The DNA here is from genome assembly GCA_963675405.1 of Cosmorhoe ocellata. Taxonomy (NCBI): domain Eukaryota; kingdom Metazoa; phylum Arthropoda; class Insecta; order Lepidoptera; family Geometridae; genus Cosmorhoe; species Cosmorhoe ocellata. Next base: position 8,626,357 of record OY776258.1, on the reverse strand, counting down.
CAATTTGATCGAGATACGTACGCCGAGGTCTTCCCCTTCCAACTGTCCCATTCACACTCGCCTTATGCACCTGTTTCGTCAATCTCCTTTCATCCATCCTTTCTACATGCCCAAACCATCTTAGCATACCCTTCTCAATTTTCATCACTACGTCTTCTTTCACTCCACAAAACATTCTCTTATCACACTATTTTCACTTTATCATTCAAAGTTAAACCACACATACTTCTTAAAGCTATCATTTCCACTGCATTTATTCTACTTTGATGCTTCTTCTGCCATACCCAACTTTCACTCCCATACATTAATGTCGGCACTAACACTCCACCGTGCACAGCCAGTCGTGCCTTTTTAGACAAAGTAACACTACTTCAAAACTATTTTTAGAGGTGATGGTACGAAATATCAAAGGTATATTTACTTTGATATTGCCCGAGGATCTTGTGGTAAGGCCCAAGATCCATGAGGAAACGGATTGTGTGTCTTTCTCCAGTTTCCCCGATAAGTTTGGCTTCTTGTGGTGGAAGAGTTAAGAATAGAACTTCATCAAATATGTATAATATATTTTTTTCAAGTTGAAAACCGACTTCAAATTACTAGTTTAAGGCTAGTTTCACCATGCTCTGTTAGTTAAAAAACTACCCTTGAAGTACATCCTTTCCAATAAAAAAAGAATCATCGAAATCGGTTTTCGTGATATCGAGTTATTCGTCCATTTGTCGCCCACATACTTAATACAAATTGAAGACTTAAATGGTTTTCTCATGTATTTGCCATTGTCGGAACTGGACCAGCTTTCGAATATATATCAAAATCGGTTCCCCCAGTCGAACGTTCTGAGGTAACAAATATAATAAAAAAAATACGGTCGAATTGAGGACCTCCTTCCTTCTTTTTGGAATCAGTTAAAAACGTGGCTTATTTCCTTGCAGCTGTTCAAGGTGGACGCTACCGGTCATTACTCTCAGCGTATTTGCCGCGCGCTCGGCATGAAGGAGCTGAAAAAGGTTCGCTACGATGACTACAAGGACGAGCGCGGCCAGCCGATCTTCAGCGTGCCTCCGCCGCACCACTCGCTCTGCATCATGGTGAAGGAACTGCCATGACCTGCTGTCGACGGGTTCAGCATCAGCCGGCCAGGGACCAACAATCCTTACGCCTCGCGGACTATGTAGTTTAGTTTTCTGAAGCAGCTACCTTCATTTGACGGATGAGACGAATTATATCCGCTGTTGGCCTTCTTGTAGGTTGCGTCAACTTGCGTCAAATTGCCGTGGGCGAGTCTGACGCGATAATACAAAAAATTAATAACGTCACGACACGCCACGACATGTACAACCCAGTCACATTATCTCGAGACCTGGCGTCGATGACGTCACGTCGCGTCGGCGCTCGGCACTCTCTCTCTCACGCGCGCCGTGACGAGCGCGGGGAGGTGAAAGGAGAACGGGGCGGGAGGTTCGCATTCCAGCGAGGTCTCGAGATAATGTGACCGGGTTGTAAGTATGTTTCCGCCAGTATATAGTGATGGCCGTATACCTACGCATTATAGTAATAGGTACACAGCAATACGGAGTTGTTGTACGCAAATACTACTGAGCACTTGCTCAATAAAAGCATGCTTTCGTGCTAGTAATGAGCACGCCTGTCAGTACCTTTACCTTTCAGGATCCACGAATTCCACCTTTAATATGCTCATTATGCTATATGAGACTACACAATGTGATGGTATTTTCATTGAACTATGCGTATTGCTGCGTCTTTTACCGTCTCAAATGATGGCTGCCTTTCAGGAAACTAGGTTAAGTGTTTTGTCAGTAAGAGTGTTTCGTTGGAAGGTCAAGCATTCCTGGAAGGTCAAGCATTCCATCCATAGTTGTTGAATGACGTTTTCAAGCCAGAACAGTAAGGAGCTTTTGTATAAGTGTTGACAACATTAGGCCCCTAAGGTACGAGTTGGCAGCGGGCGACGTGAGGCAACGGCCGACTACGTGTCGTCGCTTCTTGTCGCCGCGACACGTAGTTACGTCCTGTCACTGCAGACATGATTTCGCACTCGACTGCAGACGCTTCATCCAGTTGGTTCCGAGTGCGCCGTGAAACAAGATGTCTTACGTGTTCGAGAATAGAGATATTTTTTTATTTATTTATTTATTCTTTGTACACAAAAAAAACACATTTTGAAGCTTAAAACTATATGGCATGTACAAAGGCGAGCTTAACCCTAAAAAGAGTTCTCTTCCAGCAAACCTTGGGATATGGAGAATTTTTATCTATTGGTCTGGTGATCTAGTGATCTGCGGTCGGGAGACACTGGCGTCTGCCGCTCGACGACGCGTCGCTAGCTTCGTGTCGCCAACTACGGAAGGAATTTCATAGAAATACATAGAAACCAGTACCTAGCGTCGCCGCGACACGTCGTCCGACACTGCCTCACGTCGCCTGCTTCCAACTCGTACCTTTACATAAATACTCGTACCTTATCAAAGTTTACAACAGACCTTACAACGAAATAAACAAATGACAAAAACCTTGATAGATTGGAATTTTTTGGGACACAAGTTGACACAATAGGAGATAAAACAAACATTTAAAGAAATAAGAGGTCTAGTTTGCATGTGAGTAGCAGACTGTATTGTTGCATTTGTGTTCGAAAAAACGGAATGAGTTTGTTAAATGAAAAGGATGTGAAACCGTCGTTAAAATATTGAACTGGAACATTTGGCTGGAGCAGGCGACTTTACTTAGATATACTATTGTAGAGACGTTATTTTTATGGCATGCTATGCTGGTTCTATTTAATCATCTCAAGCTTTTGTAAGGCAGTTGAATTTTATCATACTCTTATTAATGTCAACCATTCTATAACAATGTAGGTATATATTGCTGCGCAGTATTAGCACAAAATCATGATATTATAGAAAAATAAAAGTACTTAAAATAAGGTGTTCGAATACTCGTTGAAAATGTAGAGTTGTTCTTGTAGAAAGAAGTAGGTAAATATTTAATGTGGTTTTAAACATTTTAAAAAAAAAGAAAAAAAGCCTTTTGCATCTATTTTAGATGATTTATAGATACAGCATCAAATGTAATAAATAACTTTTTACTTATTTACAGGGCACTGTAGTATTAAGGTTATTTTTTAAACATACGACTATAATCATGGTGTCTACTCTGCAAATCAATCAACGATTATATCGGCATAATAATCGTGCAAGTCCTATTCTAAGTTACTTACATCGTTTCGACTGTTACTTGAACGATGGACGAAAGACATTAACTTAGGCAATCGATCTCGAAAACCCACCATAACACTTAGGAACAATACAATAATGCATTTGATAACAAAACAACTGTTAATTTGCATGAATTCGACGAACATTTCGCTTCGATTATATCGATGTCGTTTTGTGGAGTAGACGCTCAGACATTTTTATTCAGAGAGGTTTATAGTAGTTGAGATTTTTAGAAAACTTTAGTAGGTAGGTATCTACATGCTAATTTTTTTAATAAAATGCTTTTATTTACACTTTTGAATCCATTTACTGATGAGTATTACTTAGTGCCACCACAGTCTTGGTAATACTAGCTTAAAACTTGTGAAAAATGTAGAATGTAGTAATATACCTACCATTATACTGTTTATTATGACTATATTTATTAAAATGTACGTGTAATAACATTGTTTTGATACCCCAAACAAAATAAAACAATTTAAATTATGATGATATCTACACTCTGTTACTTCATGCGATTTTTGGCCCTATCTCTCCTATTCGAGTTTGGCTATCCTCTGGGTGCGCTCAACGAATAGTGTTATTTGTTCAGTGTAAACGTATAATATTTAATTTAGGTGAATATTACAATAAGTAGGTAAGTACATAATCTATTTTATAAAAGGACTAGCTTCTGCACGCGGCGTCGCCCGCGAAGTACCTACATAAAATATAGCCTATGTTCATCCTGAAAGTTCATTCTACACATTGGTGAAAGAATTTTTCAAATCGGTTCAGTAGTTTCGGAGCCTATTCATTTCAAACAAACAAACAAACAAACAAACAATCATATAGATAAATATATATAGTATAGATAAGTCCTGACTGATTTAAATAGATACAACGCACAGCCTAAGCCGCTGGTCGTACAGACTTGAAATTTGGAGAGTAGGTATGTTTGTCTAAAAACGTTTATATGAAACTTTTTAACGCGTTGTACGATTTTCATGAAACTTTGTGTGTGTAATGTAAATACAATACAATTTGTTTTGTATTCACATTACACACACAAAGTTTTGTGGGTTTTCCCTAGGTACCTACTCCAAAGTAAATAATAATTATCCCTGAAGGTTCGTAACAACTTATGAGAATACAGTGCTGTGGGGTCCATCATTTGACACCACATAAATACCGTATGGTTTGCCCAGATAGAAGCCCAGTTCGAGTTAGCTAAAATTACCACCGATTCTACCAAATATTATACCGTGGTAGGAAATCAAACAGACAATTAAGTTAGTTAACAAACAAATTAAGCTTAGGAATGATAAACATACAAAATTTAATAATAAGTAGCAGGTAACTATATTTCTCTGTTAGCGGCTTTATCCGACAGTTAACTACTATCTGACTATTGAAAAACCAAGATACCTATTTATCGTATAAATGTTATTTGGTTCTTTATCTGAGGATAGAAAAATCGGCCCTAAGTTGGATGACTTGTTCGTCAACTATACATTTTTCGCTTTCTTTTCTTAGGCAGAACTACCTTGCACTACTTACTAGTAGAGTGAAGGGAAATTTTACTTTCCCGTACCACTACTGGTGGTACTGCGGGTAAAAATACTATTTCAGTGACACTACACTGTTGCCAGTAGATTCAAGGGAAATATTATTTCTTAGGGCGCAAATGAGCTATCTATAAGGAAAGTCAAGATTTCAATGTATAATGTACGGTATGTTTTTATGGTGCGACATCTAGCGGTAGAATGCAAAACGTTTTTCAACTGGATATCGTGGCAACCCCGAGAACCCGTAAAACCTTCCTGATTTGCAGTGAAGGGTGTATGAAGACTTTATCAAAGAGAGGTAGAGGCCGCTACTGCTGACATAAGAAAGAAGGCCGCGACTTACGGCCTTTCTGCTTATGACTGAGGACTGCTCGTAGTATGCTTAGCTCACATTACTATATCACTTTACGTATTTGAGAATATTTACTTACCATAAACGTACAATGTTATTGTACTTACCTACAAAAAATATAAATATATAATCATGTATGTTCCTTCCTACCAACATTCGTAATGTTTTTTCAAATTCAATATTTATTTTTCTGGGTTCCGTAACATCAAAAATAAAACGTAATAAATAGTTTGAAGACATGTGTCATGGGGCCTTAGCACAAGCTCTTTAAGCACAAGCTCTTTAGGCAATGCCAAAGTAATATTACTTTTATATTGACTGAAGGGCTTGTGGTAAGGCCCAAGATCTATTAACCACTAGCTTACGCCCACGGCTTCGCCCGCGTGGTACATTGGAAAAGAAACCCACGGGAACCGTACAGTTTTCCGGATAAAAGTAGCCTATGTGCTATTCCAGACTATAATCTATCTCTGTGTCAAATTTTATCTTGATCCGTACATACACCCATACATTGTTACAAATACAAACTTTCGCATTTATAATATTAAAGATAATAGGCACATTAATGCTTTTACCACGCTGATAAATAAACAAGTTATTTCCACGATATGCGGAGAAACAGATAATCAATACATAGTGTTGTAGTGTAGTTTGGGAAGAAAAGTACAGTCAACAAAACGCATACAAGACTGCGGGGAATTAAATAACTGGCGCCGTTCAGGCGGTCAAAGAACAAGACGTTGGCCAGATGCAGACGCGTCACTTCATTCATGTCGTGAACCAGCGGAACACCTACACCCTGAGATGGGCGGGTGGGTAAAAATTCGGGAGGATTAAATAAATAGGAAGGAAAGGTTAGAATAGGTAAACATTAAAAAATACCCATTTATACCTAGTATTTTTTATTAATACCGGGTAATATTCGGCGTATATTTTTCAATGAAAAAAATCAATTACTTTTAAAAATACGTAGTAAGTATTAATATTACAAAGGAAAACCTAAACCATGAGTTAAACGTGTTTTATCAAATTAAACCAACATAAATGATCATTTAGAAAACATACACTGGGGATTGTGGTATATCATTTGAAAGAATATTTTATTAGCTATCAAAATCTTTGAATATCATAATCAAGCATTCACCTTGTATCATGGAACGTAAAAAGAAAAAAACATCAATTTTTCAAACAAATCACCAACTGTTCGGAAGTCTTGAAATCCTATAAATAGTTAGCTTTTATGAAAATTGGTCATCAGTCCAATGTTTTACTTTACTGAGAACAGTTGAACTTAGAAAAATGGAAACCACAACCACATAAGCCGCTCTAATCGTCAGCCTAATTCAGGAAGGGTTGTCTCAGCGTAGTATCGCTCGATAGCTTCACCCAAGCCAGTCTGGTGTCGCCAAGGTGCACAAGATATTCAGAGAGATCGGGAACTTAGTCCGGAGACCAGAATCTGGACGATGGCGATGCAATACGCCAAGAGATGATCGATTTATTCAAGATGTCACCACTTCTAAGACATCTGACCGGCGTCGACGTCCAATAGCAGCTAAGAGAAGTTAGAGGGAGAGCTGTGAGCGAGTGGACAGTCAGACGAAAACACAAAGAAGTGAACTTGACCCCGAAAAGGCCAGCCATGGGACCTAAATTGTCTCCAGCCCACCTACAAGTCCGGCTTCAGTTTGCTCGCGATCACTTGATTATATGGAGCAATGGAGTCGAGTCCTGTTCTCGAACAAAACCAGAATGTAAACCGTCGACGTTCGCTACCATGTAGGCAAACGTCAAAGATATTGATAGCTAAAAAAAATTTTATACCACAATCCCTAGTTCATTGGCCAGAAATTGTAAGAAATGTTCTTTATGAAGCGATTCCACTTTAAAGCCCGCGAGTGTATATTGTGTAAATAGCACATTAATTGTCTTTTCAGTCATGTAAACTTACACCGTACTACAAAATCAGCCCAGTATTTTTTTAAAAAGACATACCTAATACACTTATATTTTTAAATAACAAAAGCTTTTATATATTAATGTAATCTGTCGTTTTTAAGTTATTACATACAGGCTTTTGTTATTTTCAGAAAGATTAAAATTATATAAGTATACGTACTATGTCATTATAAACAATCTAAAAAACCATAATTGCACAGCATAACGTAATCAATAAAAATAATAAATAAATATAATCCAACCAAATTATACTGATAATTACATTGTTTTACACCAGAGATTAACGCAATGAATTAATAAGATTAGAACAACGACAATCACAGTCAATAGACGCCGAACCAATTACCAACAACGCCAACAAATACATCGAGCATTTAAATCTGATTCATTCCTGCGGCAAAAATTAAGTACATCCTTAAACCAAATAAAGATAGAGGCACAGAAGCGCTCAAATAAAAACCAATTACGTACTGTTAACAATATCTGTGATATTGATGTGATATCTCAGAATAAAAAAAGATCTAGACAGAACTAGAAGAGACGAGATAAAAACAAGCAAAGATTAATCTAAAATCAACACACAGTTAATAAGCAATGATTATTCTGAAATAAAAACATAGAATATTAGTAAGTGTTAAAGTAAGTGTTATGTTTTTATTTCAGTAAGTGGAACACCATGTGAAAGGAATACTGAGTTTTCCACATTTACAATAATATTACTAGCTGTAGCATGTTTAATTGTAAAAATTAAGAAATATTTGGAGAAACAACAAGTTATTACAAGTACGTGTTGATTACGTCGTCTTGTCATTGGAAATGGACCCATCAAATTTAAAGATAGTTTGAAAAGGTCTCGAACAAATTTTAGGTTTACCCATAGGGCCATACGGAGAGTGATTTGAGTGTTTATAGGAAAGACAAGTCTCACAGGTAGAGCATACATTCGCAACATCTTTAAACATACCAGAACAATAATATCGAAGCTATAGCTTTTTACAAGTTTTGATTATACCAAAGTGGAGATTACATATTATGTCACTATAAGTAGCTTTAACAAGATCATGCCTTTCAATCAGATACCTCTTTCCATACAAAATCATCAATAAGATTATTCTGTGAATCAGTATAGCGATAGAGCTTAGTGTTAATGATTTTATAATCCGTATAGGCATCAGGATTATCATTACAATCAGTATAAAGCTTATTAAAATGCTACGAAAAAATAGTTCAATAGAGATTGATCTCTAGAAATTGGTTCAACAGCACCAAGACAGCAATTTTATGCCATGAAAGAAGGTCTGGAACAACATTCTCTTTACCATTTTTATGCTTTAGAATAAGATTAAAACAAGATAGACAAAGAGTCCAATGAGCAAGTCTTCCAGAAGGATTAGATAAGTTTTGAAACCATTTCAAAGCTGCATGATCAGTATAAACCGTAAATTGTTTACTATTGTCAAGATACAACGCCAATGTTTAAGTGCAGCAATACCAGCTAATGTTTTACGCTCAATAGTAGAATAGTTGAATCCGGACCTGGATGAGGCTAGCAGCAGACCGTGGACAATGGCATATGCAAAGAGAGGCCTATACCCAGCAGTGGGTGAAGTCGGTGTTGTCTAAATTGTTGTCCTTGTCACAACGGCCAATCCTCACGCTTGTGGAAGCGCCATGCGCCCGTAGGCTAGTGCGGTGACGCTCACACAGATAATAAAACTAATCAATAATACTATAAGTACCTACTCTCTTCAATATTCATTTTAGGACAAGGACTATTAGTATTTGTGACAAGGAGAGTGTAAGGTATGAATGTGAATGGATACCTACAGGAGTTGAGGTAGGCCAAACAAAAGATGGTTGGACTGTCTGAAAGATAACATGGGTAAGAAAAGAGTGAGTAGGTACCTACTGAGATGACGAATGATAGAGTGAAATGGAAGATCACTTAATCAACATCTTCCCGCCCTTTTCCAAGAAAAAAAAATGGTGGGAAAATGGGCAGGAAGATGATAATTATTTTAGTACATTTTGTAGGCAAATTTATCAGATTGTTATTTAAAATGGTACAATATAGACGTGGAAGGGTGGATGCCAAACATTGATTGAGACGCACTGCGAACTGCGTGTGAATGACCGGCCGTGTCGTCTCGGCAAATTGGGTGATCACTACCACAGAACAGAAAAAACAAGTTGTTTTTTCTGTTCTGTGATCACTACGAGTGGGCCGAGATTTTATTTCATCGAACGCAGACATTAATATACCAAATTAGTAGGTAGGTAGAGATGATTCAATCCAAAAAAATAAATAATAGTTTAAAAAAACTAAAAAACACGCTTTTTATAGAAACCGAACTAAAAAATAGAAAATAAATTTAAAAAAAAAATATTTTAAAAAAAGTGTGGGGTGCATGGTGTCAATAGTTATAAATATTTTATTGACAGATATGAGTAGAGTGATTATCATTTCGATAATATCTTAAAAAGCACCCCACGCTTTTTTTAAAATATTTTTTTTTAAATTTATTTTCTATTTTTTAGTTCGGTTTCTATAAAAAGCGTGTTTTTTAGTTTTTTAAACTATTATTTATTTTATATTTTTTAGTTTGGTTTATTTATAATAGCGTGTTTTTTTTATTTTAAACTATTGCACGACTCATGATGCGAAGCATCAGAGAGTGCTTTACGATCAAAAATTTTTTTTTCAAATTGATAAAATGGAATTTTTTTATCAAAATAGTGTATTGTCATCGGTCCTCGATAAATCTACAAAGTTTGAACGAAATCTGGCCGTTTAAAGTGGGTCAAAATCGCGCCCAAAGAAGTCGGTTACAAACAAACATACAAACATACAGGTGAAGCTAATATAAAGCGTGTAAAAATGCACGCCCCTCCACTTATATACCGTATGTAGAGGAAATAGAGTAGCAAATACATTGGAGGGGCGTGCATTTTTAGACTGATCTACCTCTATGTACCTACTTATTCCTGCAATGCTTTTAACTGACAACTATCTAGGTGTACGTCTCTCTAGTTTTTATATTTTTTCTCGTGTTATTTTGAGTTTAATTATTGCGTAATTTTGGTGGTTATTTTCCAATAAAGCCCGGGTTCTTGACGCGAGTGTAAAATATGTGAACTAAAGTGAATAGTTTCCTTCAAAATCCATTGGAGGAAATGCCGAGAATTTTGAATAAAACAGCCATCTTTTGTTTAAAATTGACTTGATAACTTGACTATGACTCTGTGACGTTGACAATACTAAAATAAAAATACACTTGACACTGGCAAAATTGTTCTCTAAGAGACAGATGCCATAATTGAAGAAGAAGAAGAAGGTAGTACCTACTAGTGTTTAATATGTACCTACCTAGATATTAAGACATTATTTTTAGTCGCGGTAGAAGGCTAATTTCAGAAATTTCTTTCCATGATTCCCTACGAAGCGGATTTCTGGACTTTTTGTCCATGCCATGAAAAATACCCATTTCCTCACGATGTTTTCCTTCACCGTTTACGAGCACTGGCATTGCGCACATATTTTTTCGAATGGAAAAAACTTCACGACCAGGCTTTATTTATCCCATGATTGGAAGACTGGAGTGATACCAAATATCTACCATGCTCTTAAAAAATACTGTCAATATTAGGTATTCTGTCTTTTCTATTTTCTATCTTCTACTAAATTATGTGCATTAGTAAATAATAGTATCCAAACATAGCTTTCATGAATAAGATATCAAAGGGAGATAGGTTTTGGGATATTTAATAATGATGAGTCCTCGATAAGATACGCCCTTCAGTTGACATTACCTACTTATCTTATGTCGACAAATCTGTAGGTTACATAAGTAGGTATACCTAAAAATGACACCTATAAACAATAGTTGAAAATTATAGCGTTTTAGAATTTTGTTGTTCCTAACAGATCAAAAAAAGGTACCTTCCACACGGTCATTACATGGAGGGGTGATCGCAACGGTATTTATATATTATTTTTACCTCTTGTTTATTACTTTATTATTATTACTTTACCTGGTTACTGGAGCTGGCCACTACCTACCTAACATTAATACGGGTATTACACTACACGGTATTCACGGCTCGGTAGTAAGGGAGCCTAACTCCTAGCCTCTACGCCTTACGCCCTGACTCTTATTACACCACTCTTATTTAGGGTAAGGGTCCCTGAATTCAGGGTAGTGTAATAAGTGCTTAAGACCTTACACGGACGATGACGCAAGCCGGACATAGGGTATTTTTGTATACCTAGGTACCTACTTATTCCATTTAATCGCAATGTTACTTGAAAGGCAAGTAAAAGAGATTATGTTATTTAGGTAAGTAATACAAGCCCCTACGCGTTTACGGGACTACCGGAACTTAGGTAGGTATAGGTACTTATGTGTTATTCCAGGTCATAAACTACACGTATTCCAACTTTTAATCAGATCCGTTCAGCCGTTTCAGCATTTATAATATTAGTAAGATTATGACTTGGATTATAATAGGACATGATATGGTGTGTCTAAGTTTGTATCGAAATAATAATACGCGAACGAATTCGCGGGAGTTCCACTTGTGTAATAAAATTCCGTCTAAAAGTCAATTTTAACTTGTATTGCAAAATTTTTTGTTGAATTTATTTCAGATAGGTTATTTGCTAGTCTATGCAGAGCTCTGCCCACGCTGAAATCGTGAAATGTTTTCATGAATCAATAAAATTGTAACTTCGGACGAGGTAAAACTGATAATTCTGTTTCATCTCAATATTACTTATCTACAGAACAAATACTCGTAATACTTACAATAATAAATAAGTACCTACAGTAGTTCGGAGATGGGATTACAATCTGTCACATAGGTACTACGGATAACTAATGTGCAATTTGTGGGCATGTGCCTAATATTATGTTTGGACGTGCCTCTGACTACCTTCCTTAGATATCCTCAAAGATATACAGAATAAGTAACTAGAGATCTGAGGAGATGTCTTCCAAGCCTGGGGATAACAGACATGATCAGTTTGTTTTTTTTTTAAACAAGTAGGTAGGTATATAGGTACTTTGCTTTGTAAACAAATACTTACATAAAGGACTAAATATGTATTTATTTTCTCAGACTTTATTAAAATTATGTTGTATCAGTATTTTATATGTCAGTGTTAGTAGTAAATAACAGATTCATAAAAACAAAAACTTGTTTGGTATGGTAATTTTAGTTAATTTAGTTCGCAAACCAACTTGTTAATTAGTGAAATATCTGGGTCGTCTAAAATAACCTGAGAGTAGGGGAGAGTAGGTAATGTTGAATAATAAACACACTATTTCTAGTGGCCAGACTTCCATATCCATCATTATCCCCTCGGTATTTTACAGAGTGGACGCATTTCGGTGTCTAGACGCGGCCACTGGGACAACTTAGTATCCATACTAATAAATTATGCATACAAAAGTAACTCTTTAAAGTAAGTTCCCTACTTTTTAAAGACTAAGCGGCTGAACGGATCTTAATTAAACTTAGCAAGGAGATAGATTGTATTTTGGGGAAGAACATAATTATACTACATTTTGTCTAAAAGTCCTAAAAATGCGGACGAAGTCGCGAATAACACTAGTTAATGACACGGGTAATCATAAAATGATAAAAACAATATAAAATACCTACCAGTGAATCGGTTTTTAATCGATTTCCGGGTAAGTAATGAACGATCGATTATAATCGTGTATTATATTTCACCCTTAGCACCGAGCGTTGATGCTATCGAGTCGGAAAAATCACACAACATTGTTGGAAAATTCGTAGAAATCATATGCTTGAATCGTGAAGTAAACAGAAACTTCTTGTGTCACGTCTAGTCTCTAGATTTCAGATCATTCAATCATTATCAAATATCAGAGTAGGTACTTAGATGATAAAAAAGCTTGGGACGAATCAGCTCCAACTCTGCTAGGTATCCCTAACAAAATTAACAAGGATCATACAAAAAAAGCGCTAGGGCCCAGCGAGTTTCTTGTCAGTTCTTCTTGGACTGGGATAGGACTGGAATTGGCACTTACACTCACCTAGTATGTAAGACGTTTCAAAATAATCCCTGTGATTTCATTGAAATAAATATATTTGCCTATTTGATTATTGACATGCGTTTTGTGAACATGTTTTACCCGGCTACGAAGAAGGAGGGTAATGTATTTCGTGTGTATTTATACGAGTATTTGTATGTATGCGAATTCCCTTGACTGTCGCTGTAGCCCAAACGGCGGGACGAATTTTGACAAATAATATTGTTGGATTTGTCCGGATCGGAAGAGTGATTTAGGCTATTTAAAATGAAGAAAAAAAAACAAATATGGCGGCTGTAAGCACTTTTTTAAATTATTTTCAGACAGATTTTTTCATTTTTGAAATGTTTACCTACTAGTTTATTTTCTCCCTCGGCCCCATTATCATTTTGATCTACAGCGCTCTCCCGAGCTAATCAATAATAACTAAACTATAGCTAAAGGTACATTGATAAACAGCTATCCAAACCTAAACAATGACAAAGTGCAAGCGATGTGTGTCCGGATATTGATATTCTTGCCCACCCCTGCAAATCTAGCCCGCATTACCCCTTGGCATGTGCTAGTACGCGAAGAATGTTACCCACCCCTGATTTCCCCAAACTGAATCATCCTTGCTCCAGTATATAAATAGAGGGGTTTCCCGAAATTCGCCAGTTCACCGCCTGCTTTCGGAGGAGGTGGTCGCGCTATGTTGCTGAGAAACTTTTTACGTACTCGTATCATGCAGGATCACAACTTTCCCGTTTGAAAAGGTAAGCTTTCTATTAGTAACATGGTGAGGATGAGCAGTTCGTTGGTGTTTTGCTTCTCAAAAATGCCAAATTTGGAGCTTTAATAGCACTTTGGCAATTTTTACGTATCATAATGTGTAGATATTTCGTTTGATATTTGCGCAACGTAGGTCAGTATTCATTCAGACAGCTGTGCTGCTTATAATATAGTATAACGTCGTGATTTTATTTACTTAAATTAAATTATTAACAGAAATACACAGCTAATTTTATTATTAAAATATATAACTATAGATGTGAAACAGTTGAGATATCTAAATATCGTTTCATGATTGTTTGGCTGTCTGTACATGACCCAAAAACTTTTGGACAAAACTATAGCTATGTATGTATATTTTGCTTAAAAAATTGAAACCGCATTCAAACCCGTTAGTTCCCAATTACTAAAATTGAATTTATTTCCTAAATTCCAGGAAAAGTTTCAGATAACTATCATGTTCTAGCCGCAATCATAAGTTTCATCGTAAACTGTTTAGGCAGATTATCTACCACAAACTACGAAGCGCAGTTATTCTAATTGAACAATAAAATTATAAGTTAAGCAGCATTCAATGCCGTCATCAATGTACATCTAAGTGTTTTTATGCTAGGATTCATTCTGATAAAACATTGTTAAAAAAACAGCTATCTACATCAGAAAGTTAGTGTCGCAATTTTGTTTTTGACGCAGTCAATTTGAATACATGCAAAGTATATAATAGGGCTTATAATTGCATAGTCACTAATTTAAAAAATCAGCTTTAATAAATTTCTTCTAAAAAGTTAATGTTTGTACATTGCATTATTGCTCGTTTCAAGCCGTGTTCAACATGTTTAGATTCATTATTAAATTATGCAATAATTTTATCACACTCCGCCTTAACACGCGAACTCGTTGTAGGTATTTATAATCTGTGGCGACATGGCCTTACCCGGTCTATAGAATAGACCAGAGAAATGAAACTCTCATCTCACTTAGGTACTACTCTATCTCATCATCTTCATCATCAGGGTATAAGCCTCCTCCGCTCCCTCAAACGCCACTTCAATCGACCCTGTGCTGTTCTTGTCCAAGTATTTCCCTCTATGGCCTCTATATCATCCACCCACCGGGCTGGTGGTCTCTATCTCAGGGTAATTTAAACCCATCAAAAAAATTAAATTTCACACAATTCAGAGCCCATAGTTTTATTGTAATATTGGCGCTTTGGGAATCCAAAAAATAATAATTTTCCGGGCTTATATTTTGAGCATACAATGGATTGGCTCTCGCACGCAGATCTGCAAATCCGCAGTAGAGTTTCACATCTATTAGGGCATGGTTTAGTTTATGCCCGAGCATAATTCGCTCGCAAAACTTAATCTAGGCTTTATTTCTGTTTCACTTATGGAAATAACTGTACAAGACGATAGCCGTTAACGGGGTCAGGGCGCACGAGTAGAGTCTTTACACGAGGCGTAGCAATGATACGGCTACGTTTGTAGCAGGTCTACAAACGTGCTACGAACTTAGCCAAACACTACGATGTACTTATATCTACGTAAGTACATAATTTATTTTTACGATTATTAGCGTCTGCCCACGGCTTCACACTCGTAGTAGGTACACAAAAAATAGGTTATATGCTATTTTACTGGCTATATTTATTGAATAAGTATCCAATTCCGTATGTATTCTATGATGAATATTAGTTTATGTATTCTATGACGTACTAGCAGCCAAT
Organism: Cosmorhoe ocellata; assembly: GCA_963675405.1. Classification (NCBI taxonomy): domain Eukaryota; kingdom Metazoa; phylum Arthropoda; class Insecta; order Lepidoptera; family Geometridae; genus Cosmorhoe; species Cosmorhoe ocellata. The sequence goes on along the minus strand of OY776258.1, from coordinate 8,610,707 downwards.
TTATATTTTCTGATTCGACTAAAGAAAACTATTTCATAGTACTTTTATGTTTTAACGCTGCTTTTTATATTAACCTGCATTCGACGGTGTGCAGTAAAATGATCGTAAAAAGTTCAATTTCTGTTGCTAAAGTTTTATATTGACGGATTGCGAGGACGGATAACATGCGAAGACAATTTGGTTTATTATGAGTACAAGTTATGAAAATAACATGAAACAGGCCCCCCCCTAGCATGGGCATTAGTGTTTTTATCTACGGAAGAAGTGATGCCAACTTGTGATTTGGCTAAATAACGTAAGCCTATGTCATTCTGGTGATCCAGACGAATTTAACGACACTTATTTGTCAAAATCCGTCCAGTAAAGGCTACAGCGCCAGCCAAAGGAATTAATAGCTCTTTTCTTGCACTTTTATAATTTTAGTATCTAAGATTACTTACGAGATCAGTACGAGTATAAGCCGACTGATCTTCCGATATCTTCAGAAGGACTTTGAAGACGAGTTGGTAGCGTGAAATGTGTTTTGTCTTTGAAGACAAAAGTAAGCCAGAAAAGTGGAAATTTTAAGGCTTAGGTATGAAAAGGCTTGGAACTCTCCGTGACTTCGTACGCGTGATTGTTTACAAACTACCTCCTACAATTTTGGGTTTTAAAGTAGGTAGGTACTAGACTAGGTACTCTGTTTTTTTGTTATTATTTTTTATTTAATAGCTCTTAAATAATGCTATAACGTAGGCACTTATAACACAACCAATAACGTATTTAGGTACATTAATATATACCTAACTGCAACCTATAATTTACATAGATACTTACAACGTGGGTATGTTTTTTTATAATTTATTAAAACAATATTATATTAAACTTCAGGTTTTTTTAATGATTTAATATATTTTACTCAATAAGTAACAAACTACGCGTATTCCAAGTTTTATCCAAATCCGTTTAGCCTTTTCAGCATATTGAGTAATAAACATCCATCCATCCAAACTTTGGCATTTATAGGTAGGTAATATTAGGATAGGATATGATAATAAAGTAACAAGCAGGCAAAATATTTGCCTATAAGGTACCCTGTCCCGGCGAACTTCGTACCGCCCTATCTAGTGACTTATATTCTCTTCGACGTTTTATGTCACGTCACACAGGAACGCGGTCGAACGGGATAAAAAGTATTATATGTCCGTCTCCTGTTTCTAAGCTACCTCTCCACCAATTTTCAGCCAAATCGGTTTAGCCGTTCTTGAGTTTTAGATAGTGTAACTAACACGACTTTCTCTTATATACATATATATATATAGATATAGATAACACTAGCTTCAAGGTAGTCAAGAAAGCCACCCACCATCGATTGGTGCATAAGTGCATGTGAGGGCAGGTCGATCTATGGCCGTAAATAATTCAACCGACCCTGGCGATGTTGATGGCTAATAGCCCCTAAGTGGGTGCTGACTGAGTATACTCCACTGTAATCATACTACGAGTAATATCAGCTATACCACTGCAACGAGGTTTTTCAATAATCAATGATTTAGCTAAGTTTGCTAAGTTTAAGTCTTTATGAATAAGAATATTTTTCATAGTCATCATCATTATCTTCCTGGCCTTTTCTCACGTTATGTGGGGTCGGCACAACATGTGGTCTTCTGCCATTTACCTCTATCATTCGTCATCTCAGTAGGTACTCACTCTTCTCTAACTCGTATCATCTTTATTTTTTAAACGTAGTAGTAACATGTAGTATAACATATCTCTGGATGTTGTTGTGTTCGTCTTGAATTTGGCGAAAAAACATTAAGTATGACAAAAAGGCGAGCACTTTATTTCCCGGCCACTTTTAATTCAAGGACTCTCCCTAGTATTTTGGCACTATGCCTGAATACTTTATGAGGGCTAACAACATAATTAAAATGGCTGCCAAAGTGCTCAAAGCTGGACCTTGTAAAAGGTTCGAAATAGGACATTTTATAGTATCGATCGAGGATAATCGTATTCCTGTGTATCCTGTAGGTTTTATCAGAGCTTTCAACCACTTTTTTCATTGTTTCAGGATCGGGATGATGGAGATGTAAAAAGTGACGTAAGGATGTTCCAGCGATCGACGACGATGGATCAGCAGTCCAAACCAGTTTTTCAAGGGTTCCGTTGCCAGATGGCAAAAGCCAAACCCTAGTTTTACTAAGCTATGTGTAGAAGTGTCAGCGGCTGCAATATTATCCAATTAATTACAAAATTAATGAAGCTCCCTGATTTGACTAGGACGTTGAGAAATAAAGCAGGTGTGCTCGCGTCTAGCGCAAACCTGACACGGTCTGGACGTTCGAGCGAGACTTGAAGCCAAGCGTTCACTCCGCTAAGGCCAGTGCAGCCCACAGCCATGGACGAAAACCGCCAGCACTCTGCCCACACCCTTCCTCTCCTCTCCTATTGCAGACGCTGCGCTCGTATGATGGGTCATTTCAAGATAGGTAGGTAGGAAGTTTTAAAAACGAAATAGGTAGAGAATAGAACTGCGAACCGGTAGTTTTTTGCAAAGTTTGCACCTGGACTTGAACATTTTCAAAGGGATCATTCGTCCGCAGGAGAGACGCTGAACGGCCAGCGTCTGATCGAGTTCAGGCTCGGGCAGGAGGCGGAGGAGCAGGGCACGGGGCTCGCCGTCGCCTCCGCGGAGCTCATGGTCCGCGCGGAGACGCCGAGCCGGGCGCGCCGGCTGCGGTACACCCTGTGGGCGTTCACGGTGAGCAGCGCGCCCGGCGGGGGCAGCAGGGGCCCGGCCGTCGCTAACGCCGGCTCCGCTCCGTCGCAGGTGACCGGCAACTCCACGGTGGGCCCGCTGGCGGGCGCGGCGCGGCGCGCGGGCGCGGCGGGCTGGCAGCGCATCGACGTGACGGGCGCGGCGCGGCGCTGGGCCGGCGCGGGCGCGCGCGCGCCGCTGCGCCTGCTGCTGGACTGCAGCGGCTGCGCGGGCCGCGTGCGCCTGCGGCTGGGCGGGGGGCAGGCGGCGCGGCCGCTGCTGCGCCTGCGCCTGGCGCCGCCCGCGCCGCGCCGGCGCCGCGCGCTGGACTGCGACGCGGCGGAGCAGGGCCGCTGCTGCCGGCAGACGTACTACGTGTCGTTCCGCGCGCTGGGCTGGGACGACTGGATCGTGGCGCCGGAGGGCTACTACGCCAACTACTGCCGCGGCGCGTGCAGCCCGCTGCAGAGCTACCACTCGCAGATGGTGGAGGCGGCGCGGCCGGAGCGCGCGGCGTGCTGCGCGCCGACGCGCTTCTCCGCGCTGTCGCTCATCTACTTCGGCGCCGACTCGAACATCATCAAGCGCGACCTGCCCGAGATGGTGGTCGAGGAGTGCGACTGCCCGTAGCGCCCGCGCCCTCCCCGCTCCTTCTGCCGCCCCGCTCCCAGCTCGCTTCCGCCGCTCTCGAATCCGATTTCGTCCGAATCGATTATAAATGATATTCTCGACTTGTGTAACGTTTTGTTCCTCGCGTTCGAAAGACTATATCCTAAATCGAATGAATAAATAAATGAATGTGTGTGCGCAGGGCCGCGCGGCCTGGCCTCGAGAGCCGCTCCGCGCCGCGCCCGCGCCGCGCCCGCACCGCGCCCGCGCCGCGCCTCCGCCGTCGGGGTCGCGCCGCGTAGCTTCTTTACTATCGCTGTGACTGCCTCGCGTATATATTTTGAACCTTCGATATAAGTGTTGTCTACTATCTATTGTTAATCTATCGTCCTATGTATTGTTTGTGTAATGAGAGCATCCCTACTCGCAGTGAGCGCGGGCGCGGGGCCGGCGCGGGGTCGCGGGGTCGAGGGTACACCCACTTAAATAATTTAATACTATGCCGTTTCCTTTCACCGCGTTTGGTGATCGCTTGTAATTATTGTAAACTGTATTATAATAATTATTATAATTATAATTAATAAAATCAACTTTTTCATAATTATTACAAACTCTTTTATTACTTACTGTTACAACATTCTGTCATTTTAGATAGTTAGAGATAAGAAAAGAATATCATGTTTCCATAATAATTTTGTTTGGAATTTCAGTATTATATTGAGTAATCAAACATTATTGATTCAGAAATGCCTTTTCACATACACGCAACCGCTATTTGTGTCGGGTTTAGATTTGTTTATTAAACAGACATTATACAAAAGCTTATATAAATACTATCTTAACCTATGCCGAATGGTCTACTAATCTCTAATCTACGACCATAAATTCTCGATTTATTAATTGTAGCCTTCAGTATTGAAATGATAACGTGACTCCCACGACCGCTGGTAGATGTGAGTTCGCAATATTGTGCCACGAACCTAATAAATACGCTTACCCCAAGTAGTTTAGGCAGGAACCTTTTGCAGCTAAAAAGGCTTAGGTATTGATCATAATCAATGGAATATCGTAAGGTAATTTACTTGCATATTTCATGGATTCAGATAACAGCTTATTTATAACTCTTATTCTTTGAGGATATCTAAAGGGGATAAGCTCGGTCATCCAGGTACTAAACCATTAAATGGACAGGTAAAGATGTAGGAGAGCGCTGGTGGTGTAGTGGTAGCACCCCTGCCTCACGATCCGAAGGTCGTGGGTTCAAACCTGGTCGTGCACCAATGAGTTTTTCCATTCGAAAAATTTATATGCGCAATGCCAGTGCTCTTAAACGGTGAAGGAAAACATCGTGAGGAAACCGGCATACCCTAGAACCAAAAATTCGAAGGTATGTGTCATAGGTTAGTATTCTTATTCTTATTCGTACGGAAAACTAACTACTGTGCAAAATGTGGGCATGTATCAAATGTCATGTTTGGACTTGCCTCTGACTACCCCCTTTAGATATCCTCAAAGATCTAAGTAACTAAAGATCTGAGGAGATATCTACCGAGCCTGGGGATTACAGTCGTGATCATTTTTTTTTTAATAATTATAAGCACTGGTACAGAGCACTTGTGGTGTAGTGGTAGGTACCACCCCTGCCGAATCGAAATCCGAAGGTCGTGCGTTCAAACCACCGCACCAATGAGATTTTCTATTCGAAAAATGTATCTACGAAATACCAGTGCTCATAAGCGGTGAAGGAAAACATCAAGAGGAAACCGGAATACGCATGTAGTATTAGGTTAGTATTCTTATAAGCGGCGATGGGCTTGCAACTTGTCACGTACGGACAATACTAATCACTGCAAAATGTGGACATGTGCCAAATATCATGTGTGGCTATTTCTCTGACTACCCTCTTAGATGTCCCCTAAGATCTAAGTATCTAGAGATTTAACAAATATCTACCGAGCCTGGGGATTACAGTCGTGATTGCTTTTGTTTTTTTATGTTTAAAGGTAGGTATATTTTAACCTATATTATAACCTAAGCGTATCTTAGTAACTAGGTACCTAAAGTTAAATCTAAAATAAATAAATCAGATGGATTAGTAATATATATACATAGGTACTCTCACTCGGAAATGTCATTAGGAACGCGTTGATGTCTTTTTAATGAAAATAAAAAACAATTAATCGAAAGCACGTTCGAAAACAACAATTGTTCAGAAAATAATAATAGTGTAGTGTAAAATACCTACCTTGTATTCAAATTATGTTTCTGTAGAAACAAGAGAATCATTGTTTGTTTTATTATGTTCAGAAACTAGATCAATGAAGTTAGGCAAAGGTTTGCGAAGTCAGCCCTTGGATGATTGCCTTGGTGACCGTGGCATTTTTATTTGTGCTTCAGAGGCCATTAGGTTGTCGTAATACAAAATGCAATAAGTCACATTTTTTTCATCATCATCATCATCATCATCTTCCTGCCCTTATCCCACTAGGTGGGGTCGGCACAACAGGTTCTCTTCCTCCACTCTCCCCTATCATCCGTCATCTCAGTAGCCACTCCCTTCCTACACATATCGTCTAACATTAACATTTTATTATTAACATTTTTTGTAATGATGTTAATCAGTCTTGATAGGTAATTAAAAGAGCTGTAGCAAACTGTATAAATATTCGGTACTGAGTAACAGGTGCGCCATCTAGTACCGAGTACCTAACGAAACGTTTCACACGAATGCATCTCGTTACTCGCATTTCGTCATACTGTACGGTACGCGTACGCAATACGACTCGATTCGTTGCTCTAACATAGCACAGCATGTTATGAGGTATCAGAAGTAACGAGTAACTTACCGATACGATAGTAACGAGTACTAATTGTATCGAAAACATACGGGTGTATTCGTTACTTTTACACTTCTACTAATTAAAGTGTAATTGAAATTGAAATTGAAAAATATTTTATTCAATAAAATCACAAGGATCATTTTGAAACGTCTTACATGCTAGGTGATTCTATGTGCCAATTCCAACCTAATTCAAGTACGACGTGTAAACGGCCATGTACATTTGAAAAGGCACTTTTACCCGGAGTCTCCTAGCCCCCTTCGGCGCCGGTGTGTCGCGCGGCGTCCGTTCTCAACAAAGCGCAGAATTTCACGAAATATTATACAGGGTGTTAATTCTCTACTATGCCTTTTAAGCCGCACGTCCTGTATATGGGAAAGACTATGAAAAAGGCTAGGTAGTTTATCTTTTCGAGCTACTGCTAGTAGAATAAATAAGTACCTAGGTGTCTTACTAATATTACTAATAATTTAAATGCGAAAGTTTGGATGGATGTATAAACGTTTGTTACTCAATCACGCTGAAACTTGGAGTACCTATGCGTAGTTCATGATCAGAATATAATATAACACATAGGTAAGCTGCTTTTTATCCGACAACGCGTGCGGGCTAACCTATATGCGAATATTTATAATAATAATTAAAATAAGTAATTAATAACTAACCGCGCGCGGTTGTAAAAAACTATGGTTGTATAAATAATAAATAAAAACTTTAATAATGTCATACAACCTGCTTCTCCACTAAACCATCTCCATTGTATTGTCATCAAAGTTTCATTACCTAACTGGTTCAAATTTTAGGTTAATCATTTTAGGGGGTCAATTAAGCCGCATGTACTCACCGCTTCTATCTATTTTAGGTACATTGTACTAATGGAAAAACTATTTCAAATACTAGCGTCCTGTTGGTCTACCATGAGTTGTCACATTTAGATTGGCTGACGTTACTACAGTAGTAATAGTACGTTACTATGTCATCTGTCAAAATTTTTACTCATGGTACCAAATTCTAAGCAAATTAATGAGCGCAAACTACAGTCGCTGTAGTACGCTGTGACGTAGGATAGTTAGCTACGTGAGGTTTTAGTACCCAACTATCCGCTAGAGGCGCTGTACCAAGTTTTCATACATTTTTTTAACTACAGTCGCTAGCGAGTGTAGATTGTGAAAACTCATGGTAGACCCTCTGTGAATGAGAAAAAAAATATAATGAGTAAAAAATTTTCCTCACGCTGTATAAATAAACCAAATAGATTTTAAGATGTCATTTTTTATATATCTACAGAGGCACGTGTTTTGCCAACTCTAGAAACAGTAGCACCCTGTAACTTACCCAGGATCGTTAGACAAGTTTTATAGTCTCGGTTCCAGGAAAGGAATGGGATGCGTGCGATCGATGACCGCTGTAGACATCTCGGCGCCGGTCGCTTAGGGTATGTACATGGCACTGCGACCAAACAGCACTCGTTCTGCGGTCTGTTTGGACTGAAATTCATAAAGAACTATCTCGTTTAGTACAAATCCCAAAATGACTGATTTTCGAAATGCCTTTGTTCATTCGTAGGTACTGTCTGACAGAATAATAAAAGCTAATCTCCACAACGGCTGAACCAAACTGAATGCTGTTTTCACTAATGTATTGAGATAAGCTTGGATTAAAACATAGGCTTTGTTTCATCGAAATCGGTTGACAAATAAAAAAGATAAAAATTCGATATAATATCTATTCGTACAGCCCTAGTTTCTAAATAAATAACTAACACTTTTTCTGTTCTGGTGACCAAGAGTGGATCGAGCTTTGTTACCGGAGGGGGGGGGGGGGTCACATAGTCGTGGTCAAGTCACAAAAAGCTATAATCCTTATTATATATAATTTTAATTAGTGGTCCAACTAGGTGCTGGGGGGGCCAGGGGGAGGGAGGAACCAGGGGGGGTCATGGGGGTCATGATCCCCCCCTGGGCTGGGTCGCCCGCCCAGGGGGTATAAAGAAGCAGCCTGTAGAATTATGGTCGGTATAAAGAAGCAGCTACTCACCATAGTGCCTCGTCCACCGGCGCCCGCCAGCCTGTCTGTCGCGACAGTAAACAGTTTCGGAGATAATGGGACTATTGTCCGTTGCTCCACTGACATTAGCACTAACTTATTTTATTGATGAGTCTGTCTGTACCTACCCAGCGCCTAGACATAATAATATTCGAAGGAATAGAAAAGTCAAAGTCAAGGCAAAGTCAAAATATAGGTATTTACCTATTTAATAAAATCATAGAGAACAATTTATGCTAATAGTGAGTGTAGTGTCAATTCCAGCCTTATCCCTAGTTCTAGACGACGGGCAATACGCTCGCTGGGCTCTAGCGTTTTTTTGTAAACTTTAATATACTAGCTTTTGCCCGCGACTTCGTGCGCGTGGAAATTTTAGACAGTATTGAATTTTTTAGGATTTTATTGTGTACTTAACTTTCATCCCTTATTTCAACCCCTTGAAGCATTTTTTAAGGTAGCCTATGTTCTTTCTTAAGCTCTAGTCTATCTTTGCACCAAATTTCATCAAAATCGGTTCTGCGGTTTAAGCGTGAAAGCATAAGTAGGTACCTAGGTACTTAATTATTTATAGGTAGGTACATTAACATGCTCAATAACATACTGCTGACCACAACTCTGAGACGAATGCGAGATGGTCCGCAGAGAAAGGTTCTTGTAAGTAAGTAGGTAAGTACCTACTTATTCCCAAGGGCGGATCCAGCCAGGGGGGGGGGAGGTCACATAGTCGTGGTCAAGTCACAAAAAGTTATAAGTACTTAATCCTTATTATTATATACTTAACTAATATTATAATTTTAATTAGTGGACCCAGCTCAGGGGGGGTCATGACACCCCTGACCCCCACTCCCCTGGATCTGCCCTTGCTTCTTCCAAGGTTTACAAGCAAACGGATACTAAAATTCAAGACAAACAAAAGTTGGAAATAACGCTTCATTACCAAAATTACAAGTATTCTAGGTTATAATCTAGAAAGTTCGAATAAAGTTCTAGGTAGATTACTGAAAATTTGCTATAGGCCATTACAGACGTACGTAAATGCTAATGAAAGTCGAGACGTCCTTAACTTGACCTAAGCCTGAGCAAAGGACGAATTTCAGAGCCCGGAAGCCATGTGCTAATTTTTTACATAATAAATAAAACATTAAACATGATCACGACTGTTATGTACTCCCCAGGCTCGCTAGATATCTCCTCAGATCTCTAGTTACTTAGATCTTTTGTGGATATATAAAGAGTCTCTAGTTAAGTAGGTACTTAGATCTTCTGTGGATATACATTAAAGAGGGTAGTCAGAAAGAAGCAAAAACATGACATTTGGCACAAGCCCATATTTTGCACAGTGGTTAGTATTCCGTACGTGACAGGTTGCAAGCCCATCGCCATTTATAAAATACTAGCTTCCGCCCAAGGCTTCGCCCGCGTGGTACCTTGAAAAACAAATCTATCCCACGGGAACCGTACATTATTCCGGGATAAAAAGTAGTCTATGTGTTATTGCCATAATCTATATCTGTGCCAAATTTCATCCAGATTCGTTCAGTCGTTTCAGCGTGAAAGAGTAACAAACATACATACAGACATCCAGACATCCTGGCATCCATACATTCTTACAAACTTTCGCGTTTATAAAATTAGTAGGACTAACCTATGACACAAACCTTCGAATTTTTGGGTCTAGGCTATGCCGGTTTCCTCACGAAGTTTTCCATCATCGTTTAAGAGCACTGGCATTGCGCACATAATTTTTTTGAACGGAAAAACACATCGGACCAGGTTTGAACTCACGGCCATCGGATCGTGAGCCAAGGGTGCTACCACTACACCACCACACCAGTGCAATTCAAATTGTTAACGTCAAGCTGTAAGTTAGAATGTAGAGTTTAATTTTTGTATCTCTGGGTACTTACTTATCTAAGGTACATGCGGTAAACAAGGGCCACCTTATTTGAAAATTAAATATTTCAACTATCTAATGTATATAAATTAAAAACTGGGCATTTTAGGTATATTTACTTTATTAATAGTCAGAAAAAGTACAAATTTTTAGGTTTCTATCACAATTTTTCATCAATACTAAGCTTTTTAAAAACCCTTCCTTTGGCCCCTATTAAACGTTGGTGGTTTAACAAGGACCACTTAAAAATTCATTATTTTTGCGTTTTATCACTATAAACACAAAGTTTTCTATTTCCCTCAGACTTTAATTATGATTTTCTATTAAATTACGCTTCCGATGAATCATAATTATGGAGAAAAACAATGATGGGCCTAATAAAACTAATGAAACAAAAACATGTATTAATAAAAAGTATTAAAGTAAAAAGTATTAATTGACTAATTCTTACCCATAAAACTATCATATTTTTAAACAAGCTATTCGTAACACTGCAATAAATGTTTGAAAAAATATTTTTTTTTGTAAAATTTGTGTCCCTTATTACACTTATGAAATCTTACGTTACTATTATGTGATCCTATTTCAATGAGTTTCTAGTTAAAGTAAAAAAAAGTTGTTATTTATAATGGTACGTTGTCTTCCCAATCATCGCTTGTCGTCCTTATGACGTTGATGTTATCGTATGAGGTATTTATCTGTTTGATGGGAGTACATTCTTGTTTTTGTAATGTGTCTGTATTTTCATCATCAGAAGAACTGTAGTATATATTTATTGATAAAACGACGTTGAAAGGTTTTCAATTCTTGCAGTGACCAAAGTCCACGACGTTTTTTTGCAGGACGTTCCATAATTTGTGTCCTAAAAAAGTAAATAAAGCTGATTGAATAAAGAAAATAAAGCAAATTGTTAGAAGTTAATACTTTTTGAGCAATATGGTAACAATATACAAAAGATTAGGCTGTTAAATCTTAAAAATAATGTATTGTTTCACAAGTAATATACAATATGAGCGCCTAATAAGGGCCGGTTCTATTAACACGCCTTGTAAGCGGCCCTTAACAGAGAATTTTTTACTGTAGAGTGTTACATACCAACGGCGTGAACGGATTTGTGGCTACTGACACGACGGTGGATCGGAGCGTGACGCGATTGCGGATGGTAGCTTTGCTATTGGTTCTTTATATGTGTGCGTGATTAGAGTCTAATAAAAATGTTGGAAGTACGTTTTAGTAGTAGTGGCCCTTGTAAACCGCCGGCCCTAGATACCCGCAGGTACCTTATCAGCTGAATTAACTTAGGTAAGTACTCTTAAGGTCCAGCATTTTGAAAATTGCAAGTATTGCAACCCTAATCATTCTATTACCGCTTAATAGATTACATTGAAATTGAACTACACGATACTCAAGGATATAAGTGATAAATCAACCGGAGCTAACACACTAATTAGTTAGAAAACCTTGGTTAAAAATCATGTCAAAAACACCTCTGAATATTCAGAAATTCCCTAATTTATCCAGAACAGTAAGGTATTTCGAATTTCTATTTCACATGAATATAAATCAGTTAATTTGAAACAAATCAACCCAGCCCTTTTTTTGAAATAAGCTATTTACTTGAACGTATTTATGTTTTTTATAAATTGTCACTTTCGTTATATAATTCAGAGCAGCCATATTATCATGCCGCACTCTACTTACTTGTCATTTGGGTATTTCGCTTCGTGCTATGTCTGATTCCGCGGAGATCCGCGTTGCTATACGGACCTATGTCACTTTTTTTTGTAACTTTTACGTAAGGAATAGTGTGACGAGTATTCTGGGCCTTAATAGGTATAATATAATGAGGTGTGATACTTAAAACCCACAGTACCTACCTATAACTCTGAAACACTGCTCATGTACTTAGTTTGTATTAATGTTATGACGCAAATAAATAAACCTTAGCTCTCTGTCTATTCGCGAACTTTATTCTAAGTAATTTACACAATCTAAAGTAATATCCTAAGTCATCTTCAACAGGTAAACTTACCTAATACTAACTTACTCACTTAGCTGACATTTAGGCCATCACGATTTGTATTCGAGTTCAGGGGCCTAACCACGAATTCATAATACGTTACCGAATTACTATTACATTGTTATTTCGTACCATGACCTATGTAAATTGTATGGAAGTAGTGACGTTTCTATAATGGAATCGTTACGGAATCGTTCTGGAAGACTTCGCGGTAAGGCCCCAGACGCTAGATATCTATGTAGGTAAGTGTACCTACTACCTATGTAAGTTCTATTTCATGATATTACTTATGTTTTTTACAAAAAAGCCTTAACAAGATGATGGATGATAGGAGTAGAGAAAGAGAATAGGGGGATGATGACGAAAAAGTCCAAATTGAGGCTTAGCGTAGGTTGGTCATTCTACAATTTAATATTTTATCGTTATTTTAAAAACTTTTTAATCTTGATGGAGCAATAAAAGATTGGTTGATAATAAGTTAGTACCTGGGTGACCGAGCTTAGCTCGGTTTTTTTTTGCCTGTAAGCAACGTTTTCTAAAAATGAAACCTAGCTAGATCGATTTATCGCCTCCGAAACCCTCTGCATACTAAATTTCATGAAAATCGCTGGAGCCGTTTCCGAGATCCCGATTATTATATATACAAGAATTGCTCGTTTAAAGCTATAAGATTTCACGAAAGCAAGTACGTACGAGTACCTACATTTAAAATTAACTATTTTACGAGATAATCAAAATTATTGGTTGCGAATCGTTCAACCGTTTCAGTGTGAAACAGTAGGTAACAAACATCCATACATACAAATTTTCATGTATAATATTAGTACTTAGTTATAATATCTACGCTTTCGATAATAGACGAATATCAAGCACATTTCCTAATAGAGTAAAGACGAATTATATCGGACCGTTATCGTATCGTTCTGACTATATCGTTTCTGATTTTCTGAGTAGAAGCATGGTGCGGCATGTTAGGTACGTCCTTACGTCACGCTGTCATCTCATGAGCTATGTGATGTGCATTGTGGTCGACGAAGGCATTTAGGAATGTAAAGCCGACCTCAGACGTCCGGAATGTCTGCTTTACAAGATCTAGTGGTCCCCTTCGACTTCGTTTACATAATAGTGATTTTCTTACAAAATTGCACCGTTAGACTACATGTCAAATGTTAAGAATTCCTATGAAAAATAAATATTTCAACATGCAAATAAGAACTAATGGACTATACACAAAGGAAAAACATTAAAATGCGCTAAATTTGAAAAGCTAGAATTTTACAAGGTTTGAACTTAAAACGGTCTTCATACTAGGCAAGTCTGCTTACTTCCAATAGCTGTCTAGCTGTCCAGGTTTAGCTGTGTTAAAAGAAAATATGAAGGTAGTATAGGTAACACAAATGGCAAGGTAAAAAAATCCGATACCTAAGTATAAAAAGGTAGCCATACTTTAATTTAGTAAGTACTTAATTATTAGGTACTTGATTGATACAATACAGCTATTTCTTACTACTGAGACCGGCTACTCAGAGAATCTCACACATTATGCTGATGTGACCTTTAATGCCAGCAGTTACAAGTTTTAGAAAGTATATCTTGCCTCGTTCACACTTTAAATCGAACATATCTTTTATCTCTTTCTAGCAGCAGCATGAGAACCAGTCAACTCATTCAACGGTGTGTTTTGCACGGTATGCCTGTGCGCAGACGACTAGCGCGGTAAAGTTATCTGTGTTATTGTTTTGAGTGAAGTGATTTTTGGGATTTTCGAGCCAAAATGGAAAAGAGCGAGAGCAAAGTAAATATTAATTAGACTTTTATATACTTACTTAGGGTAGAGATTTTTAAATAAACTCGGTATGTACCTAGGTACAGTTAGAGAATATAAAATTGTTGCGAAAGTTATTTCTGCAAAGCTCTATTACCATACTTTTATATGAAGTAAATACAAGTAATAAGTAGGTATACAAATATGTTTCAGGAAACCAAAGCAAGAGATGAAAATGAAAACGTATCAAACCAATATATTTCCGAGGATAAAATCGAGGAATTACCAAAAATGGATATCGAAATCGGCAAAAACTCCGATGGAAGTGTTAACATATTTTTAATGGTGTGCATTATTGGCGTATCGCTAGGCATCCTGTTAGAGATAATAAACGCACAAAACAGGAATAGAAATACCAAAGAATCTACAGAGAAAAGAAAGTACTGGGTTTATTCTGCCTACAACGACGTCAACAATAAGAACGGCCTCCTCAAACACGTCCATTTAGTCCTAGATAGACTTGAGTACGAGAAATCAACAAACGAAACGGCGTGGAACCTCCTATGGTCCCACGATTACCCTTTCCGCGTGCTTTACCCCAACCTGCATAGATTGAAGGCGCATCAGAGAGTCAATCATTTCCCCGGAACTGGGTTCATAACAAATAAAGTGGATTTAGCGACCTCCGACTCTAAATACATCCCGCGAGCGTTCAAATTGCCAAAGAGCAAGGTAGAGTTTTTGAAATATGCATCGGAGAATAAAAACGCTCTGTTTTTAGAAAAGCACAATCAACACAGAGGTGTTTATTTGAAGAACGTGAGTGAAATAGACTTGGCGAGTGGGGAAAGTTTCGTGCAAGAGTACGTGCAGAAACCGTTCTTGGTGGACGGACATAAGTTTGATATTGGCGTTTATGTGGTGGTGACTTCGGTCAATCCCTTGCGGGCCTACTGGTACAAAGGCGACGTATTATTCAGGTACCTAACTACTTATTTACAATTTTAATTCAATAAACAAAAACCTAATAAAGACTGGTGTCAAATTGAAAAAGGCTCAGCTAGGGATAATTCTTCTACATTTAGAACGCTGTTATCGTTTCCTACCCGTGACCTATCTGTAAACCGAGAAAAATGAAAATGATTTTCCTTAGCGGAAAGCCAAGCTACCTACTAACATCCGGAAACAGATAATAATCCTATATTGCAAAAAAAGGCGAATGTCACGATACTCCTTAAATTTTGCTGCAGGACGAACAATCCCTTAATTTCACACCACAGTTTAAGCACATTTCACCAAACTTTTATTAACAAAGCATTACCTGATCGGGCATCAAAATTAACAAGAATGTTAAAGTATCGTTATCTATTTAACGTCATTTCATTTTTAGGAAGATAATCCTTTGTGAAAACAGGACATGTGGAACACAAAACAACTTTTATGAGGCGATTAAGAGGATAACAAGCTGTTATTTTAATTAACAGAGCATTATGAAACTAGCCCTAGATAGACTAGTGTTAGCTATGAATGTGGATGGATACAGGGGTAGAGGTAGGCAAAAGAAAAGATGGTGAAAGACTGTGAAAGATGATTTGGGTAAGAAAGAAGTGAGTAATGAGATGACGAATGACAAAGGGAAATGGAAGAAGATCACACGTTGTGTCGACCCCACATAACGTGGGAAAAGGGCAGGAAGATGATGATGAAACTAGCCCCGGAAGTACCTACTTTAACTTTAACTACTCCGCAGGTACTGCCCCGCGAAGTATTACCCATTTGATCCCCGGAATTTGGACAAGTATGTGATCGGTGATGACTACATGCCTACATGGGAGGTTCCCTCATTGTCGCACCCCTACTTAGCGCTGGGGGCCAGTATGAAGGATGCTTTTGATGTGTACGCGCACTCCAAGGTGAGATACATTGTACCTACATGATTGAATTGTCAAAACAAATAATACTTTTAGGTAGGTATGCAGATACAAACCCATGGTATTGCCAGGGTCTATACTCTTCATAGGCTGCGGTAGTAATCATCTGGAGGTGGGGAGTGTGCTCGTTTGCCAGCACAATAAAAAAATATCAAATCACGTAAGCAATATATAAACTAGAAGATATTTATTGCAAAAATTAAAAAAAGCCCGACTGTACGTTACTGAAAATAGATTTTTACAGGCTATATTAGATTTTCGACATTTTGTATAAGCAAGTAACCCTTCTATTCCGGAGTCCGGACAAATCCAATCCAACGACTCATCATTTATCAAAATCCGTCATGCCGTTTAGGCTACAGCGACAGACAAATGTACTCTCACATACCTACATACATACACCCCAAACACATTACCCTCCTTCGCTTCGCAGTCGGGTAAAATACAGAATGAGTGATGTCTGGCTTTGGACCTTATTCATTTGAAGTGACGTGTTTGGTGTTTTCGCCACAATAGAGGGTAGATAGGTGCTATCGAGCACCACTTTTCTGGGCATTCAAAATGCCTTCATGTCCTTATAAACAAAGGGAGAAGATTGACCTTTGAGTCTTTCACTAACATGCCATCACACGTGTGGGTGGAACCTTATTGTACAGAATAAGTCATTGTTTCTAAGGCAGATAGATATTCAGTTTAATGGTCCCTCCCTATCTAACTCAAACTTTTGCTTCGTCTGTATTTATTAGAACACCCACGTAGGTACCGTACTTTTACGTAAGTACAAAAAACAGATTCAGTATTTTCATATATTTTTTTGTTTTATGCAAGTATGTTTAACATTAAAAAATATAACATATGTATTTTAGGTCGTACCTACGACGTAAAAACTTATTTTTACGGGCTACGTTGTCGAATCTAATGCTACGAAATCTTGAGTTATTCCCACGATGGGCCAAGTCTGACGGCCCACGTTAGGCCATGGTGGGACGTTCAAAGGACAATGGGCAGATTGGGACCACCCTCCAATAGCAATAAAATATATGTCGTTGGATAGGTCTTTTCAATTGGAACAACTATTGCTATGACAGCTTTGCTGTCACAACTGTCCGTTCAGAGATATAAGACTTTTAAGTTTTGATAAAATGTTAAAATAAATAAAATATTATTATTATAATAATGATTTATTACATAGTAACATAAAAAAGGGGCCCCCTTTTATCAGTTTTAACAGTGTTTTTTTTATTTAATCTGGTATTTAGGGTATTCGTGTCCGACCGACGACGTATTTTATGGGTTATCCATAATGACATTGCTTAACCTCTCGTGTGTTTAAGCACGGATCCTGGTTACTACCGTCGTCTCCTTAGACACGGATCCGCGACAAATGACGCCTGTTGGTTTTTACTTAAACTGTATAACTACGTTTTAGGGTTTATTTTTATTTTGGCACATCTTACTGAACGAATGAACAATATACAATGATTTCTCAATAAATCCATTCGAAAAAATCACTTCTAGACAGATTTGAAGTTTCGATTTGAAAAAAAAAAACCGGGCAGACGTGGGGGTCGCTACTTTCGCTGCTTAAAACACATCAGAGGTTAAAAACATTGCTGGTGCAATAAACCCTTTATGAATTGCATATCCTAAATACCATATTATTGATATAATGTGTGCACATGTGCCCATCGTTCGCCTTCCTGATAAGCATATACAATAATGTAGCCTTCATTCGGATTATATCTAATTGAAACATTGAGAGAAAACCAGTTAGATGACCTGCCCGATTACGGAATTCAGGAAAATGTGTAGCGTGGACGTATCCAATCGCGTCTTGTATGGCAAAGAATGTATTATTGTTATTTATTATTGAACAACAACCAAAATGAAGGCAACATTATAGAGCATTATTGTACATGCTTATCAGGAAGGCAACGGAGGGTACATGTGCACACTTATATCAATAATCTGGTGTTAAGGATATGCATTTCATGAAGGTTTTAACGCACCAGCAATGTTTTTAAACGATGTCATTGTAGATAACCTATAAATACGTAGGTAGTCGGTCGGACACGAATACCTTATATACCAGAATACAGACCCTTTATCAGTTTTATCAGTGTTTTATTTTATGTTACTGTATAATAAATCATTATTGTTATAATAATATTTTATTTATTTTTATAGCGCGACTACCTATTTCTGTACCTACTTCATTTGAATTGCCCGCCGCGAACGGACCATGTCGCGTCGGTGACGATGACGCGTCCCCGACGCCTACAACTAGCGCCACCACACGGCACGCACGTAGAGTTAGACGGCCGGCGCGCTTTCTAGAGTAGCGAGCGGGAACGCAAGTGCGCGGCATCGAAACTACTAGTGCGTGCGCGGCTAACGGACTTTGATTGTTTTTCGGTGGTTTAAACGTGTGCAAATTGTAATTTTATATGTTTTATCGTGTACTTTCTTTTATTAATATACTCCTAAAGTGTTAGTGAGTGTTTTCCTTCCGAACCCTGAGATAGCCAGTCGGGCAACGTTAAACTGGCAGCCCAAGCGAGGGCCTGTGAACTGTGAACAGTGCGCCTACAGCTTACAGTGAACCCAATAGACAATTTTACTAATATGCCACGTACACGCCGTCAATCCCGTCGTCAATCGCGTCGTCAATCCGACTTTGAAGATGCTATAGAAATGGATTACGCCGCCGCGGCGCCCACGCCGCCGCCGACGACGCCGCCGCCTCCGACAACGCCAAGCGTCAACATCGACGTAATGGCGTCTATCATGGCATCGCTACAGCAAACTCAAACCGCAGCATTCGAACGCCTTCTCGACCGAGTCCTCACACACGAGTCTCGTCGCGAGTCGCCAACGACGCCGGCAGCGGCGACACCTTCGCCCGCCGCCTCGGCGTACGCGCCCGCTCATCACGGAACCTTCGCGCTGTGCAGCGCGCGGTTCAGCGGAGCGCTCGGTGACTCTCTCGATGGATTTATCGATGCTGTGGAAGCCTACAAGGAATGCGCCTGCGTAGGAGACGTCAATGCCCTACGAGGATTATCCATGCTGGTGGTAGGAGATGCAGCAGTGTGGTGGCAGGGCATCAAGTCCACCATCACCTCCTGGAGCGAAGCCGTGAGTTCACTTCGAAGTGCCTTTGGAGACAGTCGACCGCCGCATCGTATCTACATGGAACTATTCAACATGTCCCAGGGTCCCTCTGAGAAAACGGAGATTTTCGTTGCTAAAGTGCGAGCCCTGCTGGCCCGCCTTCCACCTGGTGACGTCAACGAAAAAGTACAGCTGGACATGCTCTACGGCCTTTTACACCGTCGGGTTCGTGAGCGCCTTCGACGAGACGAGATAAGTACATACGACTCGTTACTACGCAAGGCGAGAGACATCGAAGATGCTACCGACGAGAGTGCTGAGTTCCAACAACGACGTCGAACGTCATTACAGCAGTCTACACAGAGCGAAGTCCCTGCCAGGAAACCAGCGCCGCCATCGCATCCGCAGCGGTCCGCGCCGACGACGCCGCGAGACACTCGCGGACCTCATGCGTCGAGCGCTAACTGCGGCCCGCCGCACAGCAGCAGCGACCCTGCCGCGACGCCTGCGAGCAGCGCCAGCGCTTCTGCTCGTCCTTCGGCTCACAGAAGTTCTACGTCTAATCAGAATCGGTTTTATGTCTATTGTAAAAAACACGGACATCTACGTGACGAGTGCTTAAAATTAAAATCGAAACAGGACACGCCCTCCGATACGCAAGCTGTACCTACTTGCTACGGGTGCAACGCGAAAGGTGTTACTAGGTCTCAGTGTACTAAGTGCAATGTGGATAGCTACGCCGCCGTCGACGCGACATGGTTTGTTCCCGCGTCGGCCCACTGTACCGGTGAGTCCACTTCCCTTCCAAGCGCAAAGTCCCATGTTCATAGACAGAAACAAAACGATTCGTCTGACAGCATGTACTTTCCGGCACAATTTAAAGCCGCGGTACCAATGTTGTTTTGTAATTCTAACTATCTAAATTCAACCGATTACGTACCGACCGATTTTACAGCGATTCTCCCATTACGCTTTTTCGGTACTGACCAGGAAAAACTTCCTGAGTTTAAGGTTAACAATAATGCTAGGTCTAGGTCTAGTACTTCTATAATACCTACATTACCTACGCGTTATTTTGATCGTGCGATTCCGTCTGACAAACATTCTGCGATACCTACAAACAAAAGTAGGGTGACCATGATGACCGAAAGTAGGGACTCCATGAAAAATGTAGGACATTTTTCCACGGTAAATACTATCGGTAAAAATGAATGTCAGTTACGCTTGCGACCTATTTTAAGCGTCGTAATTTTAGGGGTTAGGGGTAAAGCTTTATTAGATACTGGCGCCAAGAGCAGTATTGTCGGCGCTTCGCTTTACCAACTGCTGCAAAAACACAATCACCCGTGTGTTGAGGCTTCACGACGAGTGAGGCTTGCAGACGGCTCCGCACGCACCCGAGAGGTACTCCTCACTACCCTGGAGGTGAGGATAACCCCGGAAAGGTCAGTGACCCTGGATTTCACTATATTCCCAGACGCTCAAGATAATCAGACTTTGTTCGGGATGGATTTCTTGTTAGCTGCGGGTATTGTGCTCGATTTTGCTTCGTCGACCTGGCAATTTTCAGGTAAGCATATCACATACCCAATCGAGTATGAAAGTCCGACCGGGCCATATACGACGATTTCAGCTGCTGAGTGTCTGCGCGACGATGAGGGTGTCATGCTGAGCCTTGAGGACAGACATCAGCTGTCTGACTTGTTGCATCACAATAGCGACATTTTTAAAATGCAGGGGAGCCAACACCGTTCGCGGAACACCACATAGATACAGGTGATCATCTTCCCATATCGGTCCCTCCTTATAGGCTCACCCCTGCCAAAAAGGAACTCATGAAAATTGAGCTGGATAAGATGCTCGAGGACGGCATTATTGAAGAGTGCGAGTCCGATTGGACATCTCCCGCCGTACTCGTGCCGAAGAAGGATGGCAAGGTAAGGTTTTGCGTTGATTATCGTAAATTAAATGCAGTGACCAAAACTGACGCTTACCCCATGCCGCTCATCGATGATTTGGTTCAGTCGACTAAACGGAACAGTTTCATGTCGACGCTCGACATGCGAAGTGGATTCTGGCAGGTAACTGTCAGAGAGTGTGACAAGGACAAAACGGCCTTCCAGACGCCATTCGGTACGTATCGCTTTACCCGGATGCCGTTCGGACTTAAGAACGCTCCCTCCACGTTCCAGCGTCTCATCGATAAGCTTCGTTCTTCTCTTAACCGTGAGTTCTGTCAAATAGAAGGTGACAATGTCACGCTTCTGGCGTATCAAGATGACCTGCTGCTCATTACAGAGACTTACTCGGGTCATATCGCAGCATTGAATGCTGTTTTTGAAAAGCTACGCGCTTTCAATTTAAGGGCGAATCGCGAAAAGTGCATATTCTGCCGCAAACAGGTAAAGTACCTCGGACACGTCATCACACCGGACGGCGTGTCTCCTGACTACGACAAGGTACAAGCCGTGGTGGATATGAAGCCACCATTAAATCTGAAACATTTAAGAACCTTTTTACAAACGTGTTCGTGGTTCCGAAAGTTCGTACCTAACTTCTCAACCATTGCTGAGCCACTAACACGTTTGACGAAGAAAGATCAGCCTTGGGTTTGGAAGTCCGATCAAGTCGACGCTTTTAATGAGTTGAAGAAGCGTCTCGCTTCTGCCCCAATTTTGATACAGGCTGACTATTCCCAGCCGTTTGTTCTCAGAACAGACGCAAGCGGTTACGCCTTAGGTGCTGTGCTCCTGCAAGGCGCTGACGTTCAAGAACGTCCCATAGAATATGCCAGCCGTCTGTTAACGTCCGCTGAGAAGAATTACAGCACAACGGAACGAGAAGCCTTGGCTGTCATCTGGGCTGTTGAGCGCTTCAGAGGTTACATCGACGGACACGAGGTGATCGTGAAAAGTGACCATCAACCGCTTAAGTGGCTACTTACACTGAAATCGCCTTCAGGTAAGTTGGTTCGATGGGCACTTAAGTTGCAGTCATTTAACATCACCTACCAGTATACTCCAGGCAAGGCTAACGTCGTAGCGGACACATTGAGCCGCCCGCCTTGTACTGATGATGCAGAGGAGTCAGGTTTGTGTTCGGTCGTCTTGAACTTACCTTCTTCAAGCCCTGCTGATATGCGCGCTGCTCAACTCGAAGATCCAGATTTACAGAAGATTATTCATGACTTGGAAGATCCTGACGAACTCACCATTGGACGATGGGTGGAAAGAGGGTACGTACTGTCTCACGGTGTTCTCTACCGTTACGACCCCGATTCTGACTCCGAAGATGTCCAATTGGTAGTTCCAAACTCGCTGAGGGATGAAATCCTGAAGCAGTTGCATGATTCTCCCACGGCTGGTCATCAAGGTGTTGAAAGAACCCTTCAACGACTAAAGAAACGCTACTATTTTCCCGGTATGCGTAGGTTTGTAACCGACTATCTCAAGAGGTGCGTTGAATGCCTTCGTTATAAACCGTCGAACCAGAAACCTGCTGGTCTGCTGCAAACACCCGTTCTTCAACAGCGAGGTGAGGTGTTAGCAATCGACTTGTTTGGTCCACTACCAGCAGGAGACCAAGGGGAGCGGTGGGTGCTCCTGATCGAAGATGTGGCTACAAGGTGGGTTGAGCTTTTCGCACTGGTTGAGGCTACAGCTGAGAAGTGCTCCAGAGTTCTTTTAGAAGAGTACTTTCTCCGATACGGTTTGCCGCGAAGGGTCGTTTCTGATAACGGCACGCAATTCGTATCTGCTGTTATGCAACAATGCATGCACTTGATGGGTGTTAAGCAAGAGCTTATACCTTTGTATCATCCAGAAGCCAACCCCGCTGAGCGTAAAAATAGAGACCTTAAGCTACAGCTGTCCATATTGGTAAAAACTACTCACACTGATTGGCCTAAGCACTTGGCTCAAGTCAGGTTTGCGATGAACAGTGCCGTGTGCTCCACAACTGGTAAGACTCCTGCATTTTTAACTTTTGCACGTGAGTTGCGGACGCCATTCGATGTACATCATGATTTGCGTAGTATCTTGGACAAGGAAAACTTTGTTCCTCAGGTCACACCTTATCTTCGATCTTTTATTTCGTCTCTCTCAGACATTAGGGAACGAGTAGAGAAGTCTCAGGACGTCCGTAAAGAGGTAGCAGACGCTTCTCGTCGGAAGGAGCCTAAGTATAAAGTAGGTGATTTAGTGTTGGTCAGAACGCACGATCTTAGTAACGCTTCAAAGGGTGAAACGCGAAAGTTTATGCCAAGGCGCGATGGTCCTTATAGGATCCACGAAGTTACTAGTCCTACTACTTTCATTCTAGCTGACCTCTCGCTCAATATCATTGGTAGGTACCATAGCACGGACTTGACCCCATTTACTTCTTCGGAGAGTTCCGCAGTCCCTGTCAGGCCTAAGAAGCGTAGAGGGAGACCGCGCTGTCGTTCTGTGAGTCCCAAGTTAGACTCGAGACGTGTTCTCAACTTGGAAGGGGAGTGTATAGCGCGACTACCTATTTCTGTACCTACTTCATTTGAATTGCCCGCCGCGAACGGACCATGTCGCGTCGGTGACGATGACGCGTCCCCGACGCCTACAACTAGCGCCACCACACGGCACGCACGTAGAGTTAGACGGCCGGCGCGCTTTCTAGAGTAGCGAGCGGGAACGCAAGTGCGCGGCATCGAAACTACTAGTGCGTGCGCGGCTAACGGACTTTGATTGTTTTTCGGTGGTTTAAACGTGTGCAAATTGTAATTTTATATGTTTTATCGTGTACTTTCTTTTATTAATATACTCCTAAAGTGTTAGTGAGTGTTTTCCTTCCGAACCCTGAGATAGCCAGTCGGGCAACGTTAAATTTTAACATTTTATCAAAACTTAAAAGTCTTATATCTTTGAACGGACAGCTGTGACTGCAAAGCTGTCTAGGCAATAGTTGTTCCGGTTGATTAGACCTATCCAACGACATATATTTTATGTCTATTGGAGGGTGGTCCCAGGTTCCATACATTTTTGCCCATTGTCCTTTACCGTGGCCCATGTTATTTTTATCTTATACCTTTAAACGAGCAATTCTTTTATATATATATGTATATATATATATATATATATATATAATTGGAATCTCGGAAACGGCTCCAGCGATTTTCATGAAATTTAGTATGCAAAGGGTTTCGGGGGCAATAAATCGATCTAGCTAGGTTTCATTTTTAGAAAACGTCGTTTACCAATAAAAAAAACCGAGCAAAGCTCGGTCACCTAGGTACTATTAGTTAAGTGGGTCTATCTACCTATCGATTAAAGTAGGTAGGTACCTACTGTCGCCAACAAACTTTTTAGGACAAAATGTGGGAAGACAAAGAAATCTTTAGTGTTTCGGTGATATTTTTATCATTTTATCCACAATAGAACAATTTTCAGCAAGTAGGTACAATTTTAACCGCAGGCGCTATGCTCAAGTGATGAGGCCTACCTACGCCATATTTAGAAGCAATTTAGCAAAGCGTTGAGACCTTTATACCCACAGGCTACGAGCTATTTTAGTTTAATTTGCGACATTATTACTTTGGTAGGTACCTACTTATTTCTCTATTAGAAAAAAATCTGTGCACAATGCTTTGGTAAAAGAAAAACATCATGAGGAAACAACCAGCATACCAGATCCAAAATTTCAAAGGTGTTAGGTTAGTATTCATAAAAGTGGCGATGGGCTTGCTGCCTGTCACGTACGAAATACTCAGTTATTTGCAAAATGTGGGCATTTTTATTTATTTACCTACCTACTAAATATAAAGTTTGCTCGTACCTGACTACTCTCTTTAGGTACCCTGAAAGATCTAAGTACCTAGAGATCTGAAGAGATATTTACCAAGCCTGTTATATTATCTTGATCATGTTTGCTCTGTTTTATTTTATATTAGCTGACCCGGCAGACTTCGTACTTATTTAGAAAACGTTTGTATGGGAAATAGAAAAGGGCTATTTTTAGGGTTTTCCCGGCAGTTATTCGAATTTTTCTTACCTTTTAAACCTTCCCTAGACCTCCACGAACATTTCAAGACCAAGATATAAGATAAATCCGTTTAGCCGTTCTCGAGTTTTAGCGAGACTAACGAACAGCAATTCATTTTTATATATAAGAGAGAGATTATTTGGCTCAATAGGTACCTCGGTAATTACCTATCTAGGTACTTATTATATTTTTTATACATATAATTTACAGGGAAAGGACACGATTAGGATGTGGGACGAGGTACAAAAAGCCATTGCTGATATTATAGTGAAGAAAGAACCTCATATCGTAGAAGCTGTAAGTAAAATGACATTTTCAAAGGTTTCGATAGAATAGCACTTCAGCACATAGCAACCTGCCGTGGCGAGGCACACCTAGAGTCTAGCCCTTTTTTCTGCTGTAATACTTCAGGTTACCTAACATGCCTCCCTCTTCTCGGCTTTAGATAATCTTCTTATATTCCCCTGTTTGTGTGCTTGAGAAGCAAGTAAGTCTTTAAAAATATACACCTAGGTACCCTATATTTTTAAGGACTTGCTGTCCACGAGACATATATTCGTCTGCGGCTCGTACGGTCTTGAGCCTTCCTTCGAACCCTATGTCGATATAGTTAATTAAGCCAATTAAATTAATATACGTTTTACATTCAATTGATCATTGATTATTTTTACCACTACCTAATCAACCTTTCGTATTACAGCTAAAACACTATCCATCTCAAGACAACTTCTTTGAAATGATGCGCTTTGATTTGGTTCTGGATGAGGACTTCAATGTTTACCTGCTGGAAGCCAATATGTCTCCGAACCTGAGTTCAGCACACTTCCCTCCGAACCAGCTTTTGTATGAGCAAGTGCTGTACAGCCTTTTCAGTATAACCGGTGTTGGAAGCCCGGTTCTGGAGAGGTAACAATACCTACCTTCGTAACTTATCTTATGTAGGTAGGTATGTAAGAAGATTCTTAAGGACTTTAACGGCAAAGTGGGAGTCCGAGTTGTTGACGAATCCAGAGTGGGCCCGCATGGATATGGAAGCAGAAATCACAGGGGGCAAATGCTCGTCAACTTCCTAGAGAAGGAGGGGCTCTTCTTGTTGAACTCGTTCTTTAAGAAGAAGCCCCACAGGAAGTGGACGTGGCGAAGCCCCGATAATGTGACAAAAAACGAGATCGACTTCATTACGACGGATAAAAGGCACATATTCAGAGATGTCTCCGTGATCAACAGGTTTAATACCGGATCTGATCACAGACTTGTCCGAGGATAGAGCGAAACCGAGGGTCCAAAGTATTCACTCAGCAGCTTGGCAGGAGCCATCTGACGAAGTTAACAACACGCGATGGCCGAACCGTATTGTCAAAGCCGGAGATATTGTCAGAGATCGAGGACTTCTATGGCCGGCTATATGCGGCACATGCTCCTTGCCCCCAGCGTAACAGCCACGATTCCAGAGCCACCCTCACCCGCCACTACACCGACGACCTGCCGGAAATCAGCAAAGACGAGATCGTGTTGGCCCTGAGACAGCTTAAAAATGGAAAAGCCCCCGGTGAAGACGGAGTGACCTCAGAGCTTCTGAAGGCAGGAGGAGCTCCTGTTGTGCAGGAGCTGCAGAACCTCTTTAACTCCGTCCTTCTCTGTGGGAGAACTCCAAAGGCGTGGAACGAGAGCTTGGTGGTTTTGTTTTTTAAGAAGGGAGATAAGACTCTTCTTAAAAATTACAGACCCATCTCGCTCTTGAGCCACGTTTATAAGCTATTCTCTCGGGTTCTCACGAATCGTCTCGCCAGAAGACTCGACGAATACCAGCCACCGGAGCAGGCCGGGTTTCGCGGAGGATATGGCACCATAGACCACATTCACACAGTGAGGCAGATTATACAGAAGTCAGAAGAGTATAATCAGCCCCTGTGTCTGGCTTTTGTGGACTATGAGAAGGCCTTTGACTCTGTCGAAACCTGGGCTGTTCTGGAATCCTTACAGCGATGCCAAGTAGACTATCGTTATATCGAAGTGTTGAGATGTCTGTACGAAGCCGCCACCATGAGTGTCCGAGTACAGGACCAGCAGTCTAAGCCCATCCAGCTGTGCAGAGGAGTGAGACAGGGAGATGTAATATCTCCGAAACTGTTCACAAGCGCGCTGGAGGATATGTTTAAGACTTTGGACTGGAAAGGCATGGGCATAAGCATAAATGGCGAGCACATCTCACACTTACGATTCGCAGATGACATAGTCTTACTGGCGGAGTCGCTGGAGGAGCTGCAACAGATGCTGGACGACCTAGCATCAGCCTCGCGGATGATGGGTCTCGGCATGAATTTGGATAAGACCAAAGTCATGGTTAATAACCGAATTGACCCGAGACCTGTCGCTGTTAATGGCAACCTTCTTGAAGTTGTTTCGCAGTACACATACCTCGGACAGATTTTACAGTTAGGTAGAGACAACTTTGAGAAGGAGGCTAAGAGGAGGATTCAGCTAGGTTGGGCAGCTTTTGGAAAGTTACGTCGAGTCTTCTCGTCACCCATACCACAATGTCTGAAAACGAAAGTTTTCAACCAGTGCGTCCTACCTGTCATGACATACGGAGCCGAAACGTGGACACTCACGGTACGGCTAGTCCACCAGTTTAAAGTCGCTCAGCGAGCTATGGAACGAGCTATGCTCGGAGTTTCTCTGAAGGATAGAATCCGTAATGAGACTATCCGACACAGAACTAAGGTTGTCGACATAGCTCAGAGAATTAGCAAGCTGAAGTGGCAGTGGGCTGGCTATATCTGTCGAAGAACCGATAACCGTTGGGGTAAACGAGTTCTCGAGTGGAGACCGCGGCTCGGCAAACGTAGTGTAGGACGCCCTCCGGCTAGGTGGAGTGACGATCTGCGAAAGGCTGCTGGTGGAGGCTGGATGCGTCGAGCTGAAGACAGGGCGCAATGGCGCTCATTAGGGGAGGCCTATGTCCAGCAGTGGACTGCTATAGGCTGATGATGATGATGAAGAAGATTCAAAATGATCCCTGTGATTTCACTGAATAAAGGTATTTGAGTAGGTATTTGAGTATTGAGTCTACATCTGCCTCTTTTACTTAGCAACATACCTAGGTACCTACAACATTATCAACTTTCTAATGTTTCCACGAATCATCGGTGTACTCTAGTGCGGAAGTTGTTGGATGTCTTTAGATATTTTTGATATTTTCAAGAGGAAAAATCTATTAGTGCACAACCAGGTTAAAACCTATAAACTTATCGCAAGGCAGAGATTCTGGTGCTACTTATCTACACCATCAAACAAAACCTATAAGTTAGGTGTACCCACCTACCTACGATAACGAAGATTAAAATGGTAGGCCCTAGTCCGCTCCAGATCGTTAGATAAGTACCTACCTAGGTTGGTACTTTTTACTTAGATAGCGAAACGGTGTTCTTAAAAAATTCTAAATAGACAAAAACTAATACTGGGCAGTTTAGGTTTTACGACTAAAACGAGGCCATCTGTTTCTTTAGACACACGCAAATCTCGTTCCCTTCTGAATCAGCAATGTAATATCAGATAGTTAGGAAGGGTCTTAGTAACCTAGTTTCCTGCCTATGAGGTAGCTTATGTACCAGTGTAGATTTTTATGTAGCGATTCGCTTGACGGTTTGATAGGAATGAAACAAACCAGCTTCTTTGGAGTAGGAAGAATGAAGTTTTCAATTCATTTTTTCTACCTACCTACTTTAAATCTCCGATATGCTTCGAATTTGATTCTTCTTTCCTCGGAAGTTTTAGTTGTAGGTTGGTAGGTACCTATGTTGAATCACATCATTTTGTTGATCCCGTTCGTTTGGAACTTAGGACTCTGTAAAAATGTAGGTATCTACCAGACAATGTTCCACTTTCTTTCCAGTGACCAAAAAACCAAAGACATGATGGCGGCCCAGAAGAACATCGCTGTATGGGGACAGGAATGCAGCACCCTTTGCAAGGACCGGTGTGATGAGAACGTCTGCGGGCTCTGTAAGCCGTGTATCGATGCTAAACTGAGGAGCAGCTTATTCCGAGCTCATAAGGAGTTCATGCATAGGGGAGATTTTAGAAGACTGTTTCCACCATCTATGGTAGGCAATATTTCCACCAAAATTACTAACACGAATTGGACGCATAGGTACTTTAGGTGGCACTAATTTTGTCAGTAGATACATGGACGAAAAGAGGGGACCAAGGGAAAAAGACAATTAAACCGCTGTTTCCCACAGGTGGGCAAACGTCTCTAGAGCGATCTGTCCTTGTGTCTTCCTACCTACCCGAAATAACGTAGGTAGAGAATATTTCTGGCAGAGATAATGGGCTCATGCAAAATGCTTATGTACCTACCTACCTACTCAGGTATTTTACAAATACCTACATAAGGTTTATTTTATCGTGGCAAAACCAAAACAAGAAGCACGCTTTTATAAAATAGGCCCTACCCAACCAATCTATGGGTTTTTGATATTACCTATGTTACTTATATGTTATTAGGTATTTTAGTAATCTAACTAAAGGTAGGTAGGTACCTAGTACTTACCTACTGTCTGAGACCTACAAGTACCTACCTGATGCTATATTTACCGATTCATTTTTTAAAAACACGCGGTAAACGTCGCTTGCGGGACAGGTAGTCCTCAATAAAATCAGTGCCTACAGAGCTACCTACTTCGACCCTTTGATAAGCACTGATATGAATCTATATTTATTTACGAGTAGGCAGGTAGAGTCTGCGCAAAAAGAGAAGCGTCGTAGGAATTGAGGTCGCCTGTGTGCCCTTTTACTAATTTTGTTGCGTTGACAACACTGCTCTGTTATTGCCAGTACGCCTAAAAGTGTTTAATACTTGGTAGACACAAACTCAATGTTCATCAGTACTCGCTTGTTACCAAGCACGTTGTAGGTACCTACAATCTTAAAATCTTATTTTTAGTTCACTGTACCGCCACAACGGTTCTCTTTTTGCGCAGACTCTAAAAGTAGTCAACACTCGTACATGTACCTCCGTAATCTACTATAATACTTATCTACTTTTAAAAGAGGTCAAGTGCCGAAAAGTATTTATTTCCTATCAATTAAGAGCTGTGTTATATGAGTAATTAGTTGTTGGCATCTCTAGAAAGGACTCTTATAAGAATTATTTTGTTCACAGAAACAAGCACTTCATAGTGAGGCTGAACTGAAGAATTTGACAAAATACAACAAACTCCAACATTTATGGTACCAGGGAAAATGTAATATAGATATTACATGGTGCAACTAAGAAACTTCACTTATAAACTTATTTATTAAAAATATTTGTTCACAAATTCAACAATTTCCTTAAAAAATTCAACATTACCACACTGGAATAGGCATCCATACATACAGTAGTTTTTTGCATACCACTGAAACCAAAAAACTAACAACTGCTTATGAATCTCATTTAGGTATGTACTAATTTCCTTACTGCACCATAGATTGAAGTAATCCTAAGATATAACTACCCAAATCTTCATCTTGGTTTGTCCAAGACACATAGATGTTTTTAGTACTATCATCATCACCCTCTACTTTTATCAAGACAGACTCTACTGATATATTTCCATCAGATATGGTTATTGTCCAGCCTTCCAACTTTTCTAACAATAAGCCCTTTAGTTTTTCAGCTGTTTTAATTGCAGGACCTGGATCTTCAAAGCGTACAGTGCTAGTGAACCTTATGATATGCCTGTTGATACCAATTTCATCACAAACCTCATCTATATCAAGCAAGGAGAGTCTATTTTCTTTGACACAAAGAATGCCATTGACTATTCTGCGTCTTTTGGGGTCTGGGGGCAAGGCATTGTACCTCACAGCTTCAGCTTTCAATAGCCTTAAAGAGACATCGATAGGAATCTTGATAGGAGTGTTGATGGTACAAGTTTCACCATTAGCTGGCATGTAGCAGCTGATTTTGAATTCTTTTTCAATTTTATCCTTCAAAAACTCCATTTTTTGAGCTTCACCATGTACTAATAGCACATTCTTTGGCTCACAGTACTGTATCAATTGCATTATACCTTTAGCATCTGCATGAGCAGAGAATGACATGTATTCCACAGCCATCTTCACTTCCACCACTTGACGGTTCTCAAATTCTACTTTCTTAGCTCCATTGAGAATTTTATGGCCGACAGTACCTTGAACACAAAAACCTGGCATAATAACCATGTTTTGCTCATATGGGGCCCACTTTTTGAAGATGTTCAGTGATAAGCCTGCATGCAACATACCTGGAGTTGCAAAAACTACCATGGCGCCTGGATTGTCAATGTATGATTTATCAAAAGGTTTTATGTGTTTGAAATCAAACATGTTTCTCTGTACAAAGGTCTTTCTGATCTTCTGGTTGGTCCAAGTTATGAACATTTTGTAGTAGTTGTTGGCCTTTTCCGTCAATCCCAGAGCAAAGTAGACTGGAGTCTTTAAGTTCATTCTTTCCCAATAAGTTTCTAGAAGAATACAGAGCTCTTGTGCTCTTCCTAAGGCAAATACGGGTATAAGGACTTTGCCGCCTTTCTCAACACACTCGTGGATTTTCTTAAGGAAATCTCTTTCACGGCAGCGTTTGGAGTCCCTGATAGTTGTGGCATACGTTGATTCTGTGATGAGTAAATCTGGTCTACATTTGTCTATCCATGCTGCCCCCAAATGTCTATCCGGGGTCATGTTATAATCTCCAGTGTAGACCACAGACTGTGATCCAACTTTAATCCAAAACATAGCTGCTCCGAGCACATGGCCCGCATAGTAAGCCTTTATTTCCAAATCATTGTCCACCATCACTGATTGATGAAGAGTAACCGCCGTGACTTTTTTAATGCAATCCTTTATCATTTGGGAAGTGAAGAAGTTTGACTCACCTTTCCTTTCAACAGCAATTTTTCTCATATCTTCAAGAAGGATAGGTGCAATCGCCTTGGTCGGATGAGTCATATAGATAGGGCCCGTGTATCCGATCATCTCAGACATGTAGGGTAAGGCCCCGCAGTGGTCGAGGTGGAAGTGAGATATGATCACACAGTCGATCTGGCTCGTGATAGGACCTTCAGCGATGTATGAAAAGTCTGGGAATCTTCTTTCATCGTTGTAGCCCATGTGCATTCCGCAGTCTAACATTATATTCTTACCTCCCATGGTAAGCAGAATACAGCTTCTGCCTACATCCTGGCCAGCCCCCAACGGCGTAATTTTGATATCGGGCATAGTGATTAATAAAAAAAAACGTTTCTTTCAGTTACTTTTGTTTTCTTTTTTCAATGGATTCAGGAACTAAAATAATATGTACAGTTTTTAGATATTGTACATAGTAAATAATAACTTTGATTTTAACTATTTTATCACTTCCATCCTTGGATTCATTTTCTGTGTATCCCTACTAGTACGTACGTCCGTCTGTGTTTCTTTTCCCTCAGAGAGCGACCTTTGATTGATTTGATTTGAAGAGGATTTATTCACTAACTAGGTAAGTACTTTGAGTTAAGCATCAATCAAAGTCAAATTGTTATTTCTGCCAGTCAGTGACAGTAACCAAGTTTATGTGTACCGCGGTGTACCGTGTAAACACGTCCGGGCCCCACCGGGGCTGTAGTGGCGCGCACGACAGAGCCGGCAGACCTCTCTTTTTCTCGCTCGCTCTCGTCTAAACGCTACCTAGCGTGGTTATTCATTTCGAGAAAGGAATGATAATGACTCGAAGTTATCAGCCAGCCAGCATTGAGTGAGGTAGATAACACAGAGTAGGTACAGACTGAGCGACCCGCGACCGATAAAATCAGTCCTGCTGTTTGGTGAACCAGCCAAGCCAGCCAACCGCTAGCCGGCTTTTATTGAAGACGTGTTTCTCGATAAATTAAAAAAAAAAACAGTTTTGTAAATAAACATCCTCCCCTCAAAATGTCTGGCGGCGAAGGATTTAGCATGAATCAAATTAATTCCAGTAATAAAGTGGCTCTTATCACCGGTATCACCGGACAGGTAAATACATATTTGTTTTCGATCGTAAAATCAATTATTATTAGTTTTTCCGAAGCACTTTTTCCGTTTACATGGTGATGGCCTGGCTGATAAAATCAATTCGTTTTGCGAGTATCTTTACTTTGCTGTAGGTAGATATCTAATTGCTAATTAGTAGGTATCTTTAGCTACCTAATCTCTAGTACTAGCTACCTACCTATCTACCTGGCTGGCCTAAATATACCAATTTTTAATGTACCTATCAAATAAATATTAATCTGTAAGTAGGTAAGTACTATCTATTATTTTATCCCTATACTGCTGACCTCTTTCATTTTTCGCAGGATGGTTCTTACCTAGCTGAATTTCTAATAGAAAAAGGCTATGAAGTTCATGGTATTCTTCGCCGTTCCTCATCCTTCAACACGGGCAGGATACAGCACTTGTACGGGCAGCCCGCATGCCACACTGGGGGACACATGCACTTGCACTATGGAGACTTGACTGACACTACTTGTCTTATTAGCATAATTAGTAGAGTAAGTATTCTTTCTGACTACCTCGTTAGATATTCTCAATGATTTGAGTACCTACAAAAACTTTATGTTAAACAGAATATTATATTCTTAACATAATATGTTAGAGATAATGGAGATAATTCTCTCTGTATTTAATTTAAAATAATCTTTGATTAATGGAGATAATTCTCTCTGGCAGTGATATATTATATCACTGCCAGAGAGAGTTATCTCCATTAGTTTTAAAAAGTAACTTCTAGGTTCTTATTTAAGATCTCTAGATTTTATCAGAATGAAACAATGAATATGAATATAGAGAACATGGATTTGGAAAATTACAGTCAAACAAAACAAAATTACTTATAATAATATTAATAAGTATAAATAAGTAATAAATAAGTATAATGAAAGGTAGATTATCTATAATGTATGTTAAATTATATCTACCGTAGATAATTAGTTTAGTCATAGTTAGGGTACCTAAGAGTTGCACACTGGATTCCATGAGGCAGAGAGTCTGAAACCATCTTTACGAATGAAATTAGAATATTTCTTAATTTCAATAGCTTCCCGAACCATTATCTTGTAGTAATGCCTTATTACAAATTCAAACATAACTATATTACTTGCCTACTAAATGTGTAAGTATCATAATTTAAGAATTTTAACTTACAATTAGTACAAACTATGAAAAGCTAGAATAAATTATGTTGCTAGGTAGGTACTTTAGCATTTATTTGTACAGTGGCCAATGAAAGATACTCTATGGTGTATGGTGTAACTGTTTTGTGTATCTTTAGTGTATGTAAATATACTGGCATAATTCAACGAACTGCCATGATGTCATTTCAAAGTTACAGCGTTTCATGAAGGCCATTACATAATGCTTCAAATAATCTTGTCATACCCTTTACCCATTAATTTTCAAACTATTTATCTATGGTTCGCCGCACACTGCAACTGTCCCCTTTGAAGTATTCCTGTATATTCTTATCAACTACAAAACACTCATTAGCGAAGCGTTTATCGGAAAACCCATAAGTACCTCACACTACTGATGATAAGCTTAAGTTTCTAACTTTTTAACACCATGGTATGAAACACGCATATTCATTAATTTTACTAAAAATATACAAAAATATTTTTTACAGAAGACTTAATGCAAATAAGCCATTTTCAATGGTTTTGTGATACTAAAGTCCTACTAATATTATACTCGTAAACGAGAAAGTAAGAATGTATAGATGTGTGTATGTATGTTTGTTACTCTTTCACGCCGAAACGGCAGAACGGATCTGCATGAAATTTGGCACAGATATAGATTATAGTCTGGAATAGCACATAAGCTTTTTATCCCGGAAAAATGTACAGTTCCTGTGGGATAGATTTGTTTAGCGGAAGCTAGTCTGAAAATATAATAGGTACTTCCTTCACAGGTAAGGCCAAAAGAAATCTACAATTTAGGAGCTCAATCGCACGTCAAAATATCTTTCGAACTGAGTGAATACACAGCTCAAGTGGACGCCATAGGCACGCTCCGGCTGTTGGAAGCCGTCAGGGTAGCCGGGCTGGAGAAGGAGACCAAGATATACCAGGCTTCGACCTCGGAACTTTATGGAAAGGTTGTGGAAGTACCGCAGACTGAGAAAACCCCGTTTTATCCAAGATCGCCTTATGGTAAGTTGAAATAACTTCATCATCATCATCCGCAGCCTGACTTCACCCACTGCTGGTTATAGGCATCTCTTTGCATATGCCATTGTCCACGGTCTGCTGCTAGCCTCATCCAGGTCCGGCCCGCGACTGATGCTATGTCGTCAGCCATCTCGCTACCGGACGACCAACGCACCTATACCCGGTTCTTGGACGGCATTCAGTTATCGTCTTACTCCACCTGTCGTCACCTCGCCTTGACAGGTGTTCTGCCCAACTCCATTTTAGTTCCGTTATACGGTTCCCAACGTCTTTGACCTTTGTTCAACTTCGAATCTCGACTAAAATAACTTAATAACAACCAATCTTTTATTGCTTCATCTTTATCCTATCAGCTTGAAAGACAAACTCCAAAATCTTCTATATATATAAAAATGAATTGCTGTTCGTTAGTCTCGCTAAAACTCGAGAACGGCTAAACGGATTTATCTTATCTTGGTCTTGAAATGTTCGTGGAGGTCTAGGGAAGGTTTAAAAGGTAAGAAAAATTCGAATAACTGCCGGGAAAACCCTAAAAATAGCCCTTTTCTATTTCCCATACAAACGTTTTCTAAATAAGTACGAAGTCTGCCAGGTCAGCTAGTCAGGAATAAAAAAGTATTTATAATAACTTTAAAATATCAATGGAAAGACCCTTCTATGGTTATATTTATTTCAGCATGTGCCAAATTGTACGGCTATTGGATAGTTGTCAACTACCGGGAGGCGTACGGAATGTTTGCGTGCAACGGACTTCTG
Organism: Cosmorhoe ocellata; assembly: GCA_963675405.1. Lineage (NCBI taxonomy): Eukaryota > Metazoa > Arthropoda > Insecta > Lepidoptera > Geometridae > Cosmorhoe > Cosmorhoe ocellata. Next base: position 8,574,775 of record OY776258.1, on the reverse strand, counting down.
TTTAACCACGAGAGCCCGCGCCGGGGGGAGAACTTCGTGACAAGGAAGATCACCCGGGGGGTCGCCAAGATCACCCTGGGCCTGATGACGCATATCGAGCTGGGGACCCTGGATAGTAAGAGGGATTGGGGGCATGCTAAGGATTATGTAGAGGTAATTTTATTCGACGTCCATTTTGAATTGTGATTGAAACCTTTCATGCTGAAATATTTTTATTCGATCACGAAAACCATTTTAAATCGTCTTACTGTTAGGTGAATTTATGTGTGTTTTCCAAATAAGAACACTGGTGGTGTAGTGGTAGCACCCTTCACGATTCGAAGGCCGTGGGTTTAAACCAATGAGTTTTTCCAATCGAAAATTTTATGTCCGCAATGCCAGTCGCTCTTAAACGGTGAAGGAAAACATCCTGAGAAGACCGGCATACCTTAGAACCAAAAATTGTGTGTCATAATCTAGTATTATTATAAGCGGCCATGGGGTTGCAACCGGTCACGTACGGAATATTAACTACTTTGCAAAATGTGGGCAAGTGCCAAATATAAGGTATGGTATGGACCCTCTTCAGATATCCTCTTTAGTAACTGAGCGATCTGAGGAGACATCTACCAAGCCGCGGGATTACAGTCCTGATCATGTTCTTATTATTATTTTGTGTGGGCCAGAGAGCTTAGTCATCATCTTCCTGCCCTTATCCCACTAGGTGGAGTCGGCACAACAGGTTCTCCTCCTCCACTCTCCTCTATCATCCGTCATCTCAGAAGTCACTCCCTTCTTACACATATCGTCTTTCACGCAGTCCATACATCTTTTCTTAGGTCTACCTCTACCTTTATATCCATCCACATTCAAATCCAACACCCTTCTTGTAACATGGCTTTCCTCCCGCCTCGCATAAAATGCCCATACCACACCTGCTATTACTCTTCAACTTTTCTGTCACACAGCTACCTAAAAAATCACTACTCAGATTATTACCATCTCTTCTTAGGTCTACCTCTACCCTTATATCCATCCACATTCAAATCTATCACCTTTCTTATAACATGGCTTTCCTCCCGCCGCATAACAAGCCCATACCACGTCGCCTATTACTCTTCAACTTCCATAGAGAGCTTATTATACTTAAAAAACTCACTACTCAGAGTATTAATAAAATTCCGTTTCAGGCAATGTGGCTGATGCTGCAACAAGAGGAGCCGGAGGATTTCGTAGTGGCGACGGGTGAGACGCACAGCGTGCGTGAGTTCGTCGAGAAGGCGTTCGCATGCGTCGGCACGCGGGTCGCCTGGCGCGGGGCGGGCCTGGAGGAGACCGGGCACGACGCGGAGACGGACCGACTGCTCGTCAAGGTCAACCCCAAATACTTTAGGCAGACTGAAGTTGTGAGTATTCAACAATTCAAAAATGACGGAGTGTTATAAGTTTGACGTGTCTGTCTGTCTGTCTGTCTGTGGCATCGTAGCTCCCGAACGCATGAACCGATTTTGATTTTGTGTTTTTTGTTTGAAAGGTTAACTAGGGGGGAGTATTCTTAGCTATGTTTCACATCATGTTGTGTCGACCCCACATAACCATAACGTGAGAAAAGGGCAGGAAGATGGTAAAGAACCCCATCAGTAACAAGTAGTTTAAGCTCTCGAATAATATACTAAGGCTACACATTTTTTAAGGGAAGTAAGACTTTTTAATCGTCAACTAAATGAAAAATGCAGAGGTGTCTCGTTTTTTTGATCAAAAATGTATTCTGTTTACTGAATTCACGGATTCCATCAAATGAATGGTCAATAATGACTACAATGCACAATGCATCATTCCTTCTAAGAAAAATAGATTACAAGCTTTATATAATCACTGCAGAGTGTAACAGGGTATGTCCCATCCGATAACACGAAACTGATAACTTCCCATCTGATAAAATGGAACCTTCCTGATAAAATATAAACACATGAGTGGTAGCGACACATTAACATTAAAATAACAAAAACTGAAAGTAAGATCTTCCATTGAAAATGTTTAGGACGTAATTTTAACAGATGATGTTTGAGTTTTACGTAAAACTGGCAATCATTCGAGAATTTAATTTTTAGCGGACCTTTAATCATTCTCTATACAACGGTTAAAGAATAATCAAAACGAAACTGTTATCTAAGGCAGAATAAATCAAAACCTGATACTCTCCATTAAAATAGAATCATGAAATTTGGAAATAAGCAATCAAAGACTGGCCTGTGGTTTGTGGGTTCGATCCCCACCCAGGACTACGATTGTGTGATGAACACAGATGTTTGTTCTGTGTCTGGGTGTTAATATGTATTGTATGTCTGTATTTGCCAAAAAAAAGTATATAATTAGTATATCAACCATCTGCTTCCCATAATACAAGCTTTGCTTAGTTTTGGGGCTAGACGGCGTTGTGTTAATTGTCCATTAAAAAAAATTTAAACGAAAAAATACAAACATCGCTTATTCGTAGTTTTAACACAATGCGGAACCCTCGGTTTTTGAGTCAGACTCGCACTTGTTCGGATATACTATGTATGATATTCCAATCTGCAATTCTCTCTGGATGGACTGTGAAAGATGACATGGGTAAGAAAGGAGTGAGTACTGAGATGACGAATGATAGAAGGAGATGGAAGATCACATGTTGTGCCGACCTCATAACGTGGGAAAAGGGCAGGGGCCTTACTACGAAGTCTTCCAGAACGATTCCGTAACGATTCCATTATAGATACGTCGCTACTTCCATACAATTTGCATAAGACGAAATAACAATGTAATACTAATTCGATAATGTATTATGAATTCGTGGAGGAATATCATCATCATCTTCCTGCCCTTTTCCCACGTTATGTGGGGTCGGCACAACATGTGATCTTCTTCCACTTCCCTCTATCATTCGTCATCTCAGTACTCACTCCTTTCTTACCCATGTCATCTTTCACACAGTCCATCCATCTTTTATTTGGTCTACCTTTACCCCTGTATCCATCCACATTCATATCTAACACTCTCTTCGTCACATGACATTCATCTCTTCTCATAACATGCCCATACCACGTTAACCTATTACTCCTCATCTTTTCTGTCACCGAAATATTCGATAATTCGTGGAGGAATATGATGTTAATAATTCCAATCTGTCTTCAGGACCTGCTGTTAGGAGACGCGACGAAAGCTAAAGAGAAACTCGGCTGGGTGCCGCGCGTCTCCTTCGAAGAGCTGGTCAAGGACATGGTGACGGCAGACTTGGCGCTAATGAAGCGAGACCCTGAGGCGTAGGTTTGAACCAGCCATCGTGTGCGGATAACTGTTATCAGTGAACGGACAATACATGGAAGTTAATTGGAACGAAGTTCCTTATCGACCTTTGACGACCTCAGTGGCGCAGCGGGCGAGAGTCTGCCTGCGACGCACGAGGTTGCGGGTTCGATTCCCGCTTCGGAACAAATTTGTGTACGATCTACAGAAATTTGTTCCGTTGGTCTGGGTGTTTTCTATGTATAATTAAAAAAATATCTATATATGAATATAATGTATTAAATATATCAGTTAGCTAGTACACATAATACAAGCTTTGAGTAGCTTACTTTGGGGCTAGATGATGCTGTGTGGGTTGTCCAGCATTATTTATTTATTTATTTATTTATCGCGCGTTGCGAAAGGGGACTAGACGGAAAAAATTAAGACCAAAAGTTGTAACGACACTTTTTGCTATAGTTGTAAGCCGTGCGGCGTGCACGTGTTTCTCTGTCTGTCTCTCTCTCTCTCTCTCTCTCTCTCTCTCTCTCTCTCTCTCTCTCTCTCTCTCATAGAAAGCAAGCCAGTTATTTTCGTTTCATCTTTCTTTCGAACTTCGTTCCATCCGGGTGTCCCTTGACACCTCTGTTTTTATTAGTATTAAATGGGTATTGATCGCGTTTTTTTACTTATTTTTCCCGACATTTCAACAGATATGCACACTGTCAAAAAAAGTCAATTATAAAATAAATATGATCACGACTGGTAATCCCCGGGCTCGGTAGATATCTTCCTCACATCTTTAGTTACTTAGATCTTTGAGGATATCTAAAGAGGGTAGTCAGAGGCACGTCCGAACATGACATTTGGTACATGTCCACATTTTGCATAGTAGCTAGTATTCCGTACGTGACAGGTTGCAAGCCCATCGCCGCTTATAAGAATACCAACCTATGACACACATCACGGACAATACATGGAAGTTGATTATTAGTATTAAACGGGTATTGATCGCGTTTTTTTACTTATTTTTCCCGACGTCTCAACAGGTTTACACACTGTCAAAAAATGAGTACTAGCTTCCGCCCACGGCTTCGCCCGCGTGGTATCTTGAAAAACCAAAACAAATCTATCCCACGGGAACCGTATTTTTTTCCGGGATATAAAGTAGCCTATGTGCTATTCCAGACTATAATCTATGTCTGTGCCAAATTTCATCCAGATCCGTTCAGCCGTTTCAGCGTGAAAGAGTAACAAACATACATCCAGACATCCATACATTCTTACAAACTTTCGCGTTTATAATATTAGTAGGATTTACAGAAGCTTATTACACGTTACACGGCAATTTAAACCCAAACTTCGAGGGAATAAAGTCAACATCAATCAATTTTCCAAATCCACGAAGGTGTTTCGATGTGTGAAATTAGGTGTCATGTTTCGCTGATATTTCCCTTGAAGAAATGTTTCCATGTATTTTTCCGTTCACTGTACGTCTACCATGAGTTATCACATTTAGATTGGCTGACGTTACTACAGTAGTAATAGTACGTTACTATGACATTTGTCAAAATTGTTACTCATGGTACCAAATTCTAAGCAAATTAATGAGCGCAAACTACAGTCGCTGTAGTACGCTGTGACGACGTAGGATAGTTAGCTACATGAGGTTTTAGTACCCAACTATCCGCTAGAGGCGCTGTAGGCAAGTTTTCATACATTTTTTTAACTACAGTCGCTAGCGAGTGTAGATTGTGAAAACTCATGGTAGACCTACTGATTGTTATATTTTAAAAAGGTGTTTGAAATGGGTTAAAATCGATGTCTGTGATTGTACTCCGCACCGTAATGTATGTATGTATGTAAGGTATATTTAATTGTAAAGCTAAAATAAACATAACTTTTATTTGTCGTCGCCCTATTCTCATAAAAGATTAATTGTCGCGGTCCTATTATTCTCAGGCTATTAATAAAAGACGATATTGTAAGTGCTGTCTTTTACAATATACTACCTACGATCTGTGTTTGGCTTTTAATTACGTAATGTATGTTATTGGATATTTTATGCTTCGATTATTTACCAACACTATTATCTGAAATTTATATTACTCAATAATATTTGTACTACTCAACTTTTTGAATTAGCACGATCAAGAAGTTCATTTTTGTAAGGTTTCTCACTATTCGTCATTGTTGGCAACAAACAATTTTGGTTATCTCTTCAAATATTAGTTAAATCCTTCGTGAAATAACTTATTATCAACCAATCTTTTATTGCTCCATCTTCATGCTATCAGCTTGAAAGACGAGCTCTAAAATGATGGTAAAAAAGGATTTAAAATAACGAGAAAAATAACAAATTGAGAAGAACCACCCACCGAGACGAGCTTCTTGCCCGTTTTTCTCTTACTAAGAGTGCATTCACACAAGATACGTCATTGACGAATCGTTATTCATTTGAAGGATAAATTCTCATATTTAGGACCTATACGTGATTTTCTTCTTCGGTAGAAATAACACAGGCCCTAAGGTTTAAAGTGACACCTAAATTCACCTATGCTGTGGTTTAAATAAAATTACTTTGAGTTTTACTGGGTGTTTGAGTAGGTACAATTATATTACCCTAAATGTTTATATTATTTTGACTAACTATTTTATAACTATGTATGTATGTTAAGTATACACTGTGAAATTTTAATGGTTGTTTTCCCGAGGCAGAACAACTTGCCATAAGGAGTACTTTCGAAAAATAGAGTAAAAATAAAAAAATAAAGATTTTTTTGTTTTAAAATAGTTTAAAAAATATTCATAAACTCGAAAATGTGAGGAACGATAATAACATTAGACGTAACTTGTAGGTACTATTTGAATCGCACGCGCCGCCGGCCGCCTTCGCGTAGGTATCGGGATGAATTACTATTGGTTCGTGGTCGCTTTCGAATTGAATTTTCAAATATATTTTTTTTTGTTTCTAATATTTAATTTGTTTATACAGCGATTGTATTACCAAGACCAATACATTTCGCTGCGGGAAAACAACCATTAAAATTTCACGGTGTATACCTACCTTATTGTTTTATTTATTTCAGTAGGTAGTAAATAGTTTAGGTACTATTGTAACTTTTAATTTTACAATATAAAGGAAGTGAAGAGTATATTATGTACCTAGATGTACGTTTGTTACGTTCTTCTTACATGATATCTTTATAATTTTACTTCATGGACTATTCTAACGACATTTTCTAAGCTGAGTGGCTATTACGTAACTCTGATTACAATCAATTACAATGAATGTCTATCAGCAACTATACTGTGATTAGGCAATTCTGATATTTACAAACAATATATTAAGGCAATAAACAAATAATATAACATAATAATTTTATGGCAATAAACTTTCCATAATACAAGTCACCACTAGCAAATAGAAGCTGTTTGTAACAATGTTTTGATAGTATCAGAATTACGTATTCGCAACGCTGATTCATATTCTCGGGTTCTATCTGATTACACTTATAGGCCGGGTTTATGTTGCAACAGCAAGTTGAGACAACACTTGGGACGCACATATAAATTGATTAAAATTGTAATAAGAATATTTTCTGTATTGTATGTAGTCTCCGACTAAGACAAAGGCTGCTTGCTTTCCGCTATTGGGCTTTTCTACTCAATTTGATATTTTACCGTTATTATTTTTAAACTTTTCACCCTTGAGTTTAGTGCTCGTCTTTCAAGCTGATATACGATGGAGCAATAAAAAATTGGTTGATAATAAGTTCTTTCACGAAGCGTACATTTAAAATCAACTAATATTTTACGAGACAAACAAAATTGTTTGTTGCAAACAATGACGAAGCCGTTGAGTAGAAAGGCCCTATTACCTTTTGTGGTGTTTTGTCTGTTTTTGTGTTTACCAAATCCCATTTAAGTGTAGAACGCCCTCCGGCTAGGTGGAGTGACGATCTGCGAAAGGCTGCTGGCGGAGGCTGGATGCGTCGAGCTGAAGACAGGGCGCAATGGCGCTCATTAGGGGAGGCCTATGTCCAGCAGTGGACTGCTATAGGCTGATGATGATGATGATGATGAAATCCCATTTCCATTTAAACAAATAAGCCAGTGGAACATATATAACGCTTTCATTGTTACTGAACTATATGTAACACCAAAAAGAATTCGCTAATTAATCGTGTTTTTTTTTTGTGAAATTCTTTAGAAAATTGTAAAACGAATAGGTAACATAACATAGGTGTATTGCTATCGATTTACACATTGTCGGACAATGGCTTAAAAATCAGCTTATTGCATTTTTATCAACTCGTTTTGAGATTATAGACGTTGAGTTTACACACTCCGGACAAAGATTTAAATCGTAGATATGCCCGGACGCCAAAAATTATGGCACTGTTTTTACTTGTGTGTGTTAACAAAATATCGATGCAAGCACACTAATGATTAGTAAAAAATTAACCAACCAGTTAGTTCATCATTTATTGTGCAATTATATTGCACGATCTTTCGTAAAAAAATGTTCTTATTCCTTTTGTACCCTGAAATTGAAAATATTTGGTGTGCCAAATGAGCGAGCTATCTCATTTCGTGTGGCAACAAAACGGCTCGGTCTCAGTACTGTACTGTCATATCATTTAAATCTTTGACTCCGGATCATAAATTAGTCTGAAATGTTAAAGCTGAAATAGCATATTGTAATGAAAGGTATTTTCTTTTCAGAAAATCTTTCAAGAAACCTGCGACTTCTGAGCATTTTGATTACTTTGATATAGACAGCATTATAGAAAGCTAATTTGATCAAGAATTTGATTCTAATTTGATCATGACTGTCATGATAATTGGGAAAACTTCACTTGCTCGTTATATATACTCTTACTCGTATAAGTCGGAACTACCCAGTTGTTAAAGCGGATGAAAAAGCTTATAAACAATAGCACAAAGTATTCTTTATTCACAGAGCTTTTATTGTAGGTATTTCTTATTATTTTAATTTGTAATTTCTTTAAGTTAGATAAATTTATTGATCGCCTGTGCCGTGTTGGCCCTGAGGGAACTTATCATACAAAGGGTCTTTTAATACCTACAAAAGATATTTTGAACATATGTAAGTACCTATATGAAAAACTAACTTTATTTAATAACTGGCCAGCCCTATATTACGAAGGTGTCTAGTTTGTGGTAAATACACTAATGTAAGGTTAATAAGTAATTACCAAATTCATGATATTGGGTGCAACCCCAAAATGTATTAATAGATTTTCAGTGTGTTTTTGTGAAGTTATGGTTCATTTTAAAGTAAAAGTAATGTTTAAATTTCATATGCAAGGTTAAGCCTGTGGTTAAGCGTACATTCCTTATTCTTTTAAATTTTTATAAATAAGTTACATTGTAAAATACTTTTTTGGGCTGCCTCATTGTTATCAGTATTTGTATAATATTGTAAATAATATAATGATTTAAATAAAAACTGTTTTATTTTCCACAATAATTTGGCACATACATTTAACAAAAAAAAAACATGTTAAAACAAAGATAATCATTTATTTTACATACACTTTGTTATAAAAATCACAGTGTATACAATTTAAAAATATACGAGGTGATACATTTTGTACTGTGCCAGTTAACCAAGTTATGGCAGCCTTTGGCTTTTTATAGTAGGTTTTGACTATTTATAGTTAACTAATGACTTTTAATAATCATTTTTGCGTGGACCTATTTTAACATACACTTTTGCAACAACAAATGACATGAAATAAGAAATAAAGAAATAACTATTTTTCTGAATTGTGATGTTTATCGCCAATGTTATAATACTAATACATATTTTATAATTAAAAGAAATTAAAACTAGGCATGTACTCATACAAAATCCATGTATTAAATACAAGAAACAAATGCAAAATTATTAAAATATAGAAAGTACAGTGCAACTGAAGAACAAACCAAAAAACATGATCATGGCTGTTGTCCACAGTTTGGTAGACAATTCTTAAGATTAATTACATCTTTATGGATATCTAGTAAATGGTAGTCAGAGGTAAGTCCTAACATATTCGGCCAACATTTTGTCACAGACCATAATATATAAAGGATCCTATAGACAGCACATAGACGAGTGACTATCAACAAGCAACATTCATACTGGTTATTTTTTGTTCACTAGTTTTGATTCTATAAACATACTGAGGTATCTGGTTGAGGCACTATAATAGTATCTTAAATAATATTACGACCCTAATTCAACGGTATCATCTCCAAAAACAGGGTCACTGAACCATGTTGTGTAAACATGTGTTTAAACGGGTATTACACTACACGGTATTCAGGGCCCGGTAGTAAGGTAGCCTCTACGCCTTACGCCCTAACTCTTATTACACCACCCTTATTTAGGGTAAGGGTCCTTGAATAACGTGTAGTGTAATCAGTGCTTTACATGGCGTGAACTTTCTCACGTTTGGCCGTACAAGGCCAACAAAGAGGTTAATGACCAGGGTTCACCAACTGGCCTCACATTTCCTCCTTCAGTGTATCTTGATTTGATTACTCTCGATGTCCAGGCGTTGTTGCAGTACGCCTCCGAGTATGAACTCTGTGGTGACGAGCGTGGCGCCTCGCTTCCGTAGTTCGGGCCATAGCGCCTTGTCGGCGGCGCAGGTGAGGCAAACCCAACGCGGGCCGCCCTCATGCCAGGACCCGCCTGAGCATTGTACTATCACTGGAATAAAGAACATTTTTTGTGAACCTGGTTCTCCTCGAATCCTACTAATATTATAAACGCGAAAGTTTGTAAGAATGTGTGGATATCTGGATGAATGTTTGTTAATCTTTCACGCTGAAATGGCTGAACAGATCTGGATGAAATTTGGCACAGATATAGATTATAGTCTGGAATAGCACATAGGCTACTTTTAATCCCGGAAAAATGTACGGATAGATTTGTTTTTGTTTTTCAAGGTATCACGCGGGCGAAGCCGTGGGCGGAAGCTAGTAAACAAGTAAAAAGCAGTCTTGTATCTCAAAAAGTCTAGCGCCACGAAACTATCGATTTTGTCTACTGTTTCGTCTCGCGAACACGAGACAAAATACATGACAAAAGCGTAGATGTTTTTTATCGTGGCTGCATATTAGGCCAACTGGGTATCGTACCACCCATAGCCAGATAGCTTAGGCTGATATTTATATACTTTATAGCTAGCTAGTAGACCTTTATATTACATCGAGTACCTAACTGCAATCCTAGTGCTTTTGTATACCTTGGATTTATTGTGGACTAGCTTCTGCACGCGGCGTCGCCCGCGAAGTACCTACATAAAATATAGCCTATGTTCATCCTGAAAGTTCATTCTACACATTGGTGAAAGAATTTTTCAAATCGGTTCAGTAGTTTCGGAGCCTATTCGTTTCAAACAAACAAACAAACAAACAAACAATCAAAGTTTTCCTCTTTATAATATTAGTATAGATAATTAATTGACGAAGAAAATGTCGATTTTCGCGATAAACGCAAAAACTTAATTTTAAACCCATTATGTCGGTAGTAAGTATAATAGGTACCTAATGTATGGCTAGCCAACTTACATTTCATCTCGGAAGCTTGCGGCATCACGCTGGGCGTGGAAGACAAGTTGTATCCTTTGAGGAAGTTCCGCCTGCCGGTGAGGGTACGTTCCAGGCTGAAGTGGAACCGCTTCTCGGCTGCCTCGTCTTTTATTGTGTACAGCCACGGATCTGAAAAACATTAATTTGTTTTTGTTTTCAGTTTTATATACAGTTTATAGTTCAATATAGGGGCATGTTAAGACAGCTAATGGCGTTTATTTTGCAATTCTGCGCTTCCGGTAAGATAGTTTTGAGTGAGACGTTTCGACAGGCCAAATAACTCCCATCATAGAATTGACGTTTTGGTCATAAGAACTTTATCCTACTAATATTATAAACGCTAAAGTATGTAAGGTGTGGATGTAGGTAAGTAAGTATGTATGTTTGTTACTCTTTCACGCTGAAACGGCTGAACGGATCTGAATTAAATTTGGCACAGATGTAGATTATAGTCTGGAATGGCATGTAGACTACTTTTTATCCCGGAAAAATGTACGGTTCCCGTGGGATAGATTTGTTTTTGTTTTTCAAGGTAGAACGCGGGCGGAGCTAGTAGTATATATTGTTACTGCAGTAACAAGAATTATTCCTTACTAGCTTCCGCCCACGGCTTCGCCTTACGTGAAGTTTCATCAAAGTTCGTGCTGTAGTTACGGCGTGATGCGAAAACGCAGACAAACATTTTAAAATATCTTACCAACAATAATGTTAGTATCGGAGCAAGCCTGCACCCAGTTCGGTCCAACGATGGGCTTGCCCAGTCCCACCGCACATAACAGCTTGAACGTGCGCCTTATTTGTAGTGTCAGTAGTACTGTGCATTGTGTCACATCTGTCACTATTACCGCACCTGTGAAACAAGATTATTAAAGTTAACTTCATCATCATTCTCCTGCCCTTATCCCACGCGCGGGGTCGGCACAACATGTTTTCTTCTTCCACTCTCCTATCAGTCGTCAACTCTAAATCTACTCCCCCTTTTTTTACTCTTTCACACAATCCAACCACTTCTTCTTCGGCCTTCCTCTACTTGCGCACACAGCCACACTCATACTTATAACTCTTTTGGTGACATGGTTTTAAATTTTCATCCCTCTTCATCACGTGTCCATAATTTTGCTAAACAAAGGGTCGTAAAAAATGGGTTATAACTGTCGCAAAACTAAATTTCCGCCATAATTATCTAGGGAATGCAGATAATATTAAGACCAGCATTTTATTTTTCAATTACGCGCCTGAGAGCGTGGCTACCCTAATAAAATAAAAATATAAAATAAAATATTGCTGGACAATTCACACAGTATTATCTAGCCCCAAGCTAAGCAGAGCTTGTGTTATGGGTACTAGATAACTGATATACATAAGACAATACATAGATAGATATTTTTTATTATAGATAGAAAACGCCCAGAACACCCTGAACAAATGTCTGCAGATCGTACACACATTTGTCCCGAGGCGGGAATCGAACCCGCAACCTCCTGCGTCGGAGGCGGACCTTTGCCCACCACGCCACAGAGGTCGTCAAAATATATTATCTTAGTTGGTTCTTCTTCTGACAGTTTATATAAAAAAATAATTAAAGAAATTACCTAATTTCTCCAGCTTCGATTTAACCTCTTCATACGGGAACGCAGTGAATAATACGTAGCAAGTTTTCTGCTTTCTAGACGGAGTTGCCCTCAAGGTAACATTATTCATCACCGAACGAGTGCGTTTAGGAATCGGAGCATCGAAATCACTGGGTCTTTTCAAACTCGGCGAATCGTTGGAACCAGATGATATGTTGTATATCGTGCTCTGTTCATGTATTGTACTTTTCTTTAGTATAGATTTCACCGCGGGCTCTTTAACTCGTTCTTCTTTCTCTTTAACTGCTCTCTGTCGTTTACTTCTTCGTACTTCTTTTTCTGGTGATGCTTCTTTTCTTTCCTTTGTTTGTTTGAGCCCAAACATACATTCTTCTGTTTGCAAATCTAATTTTGTAGGATCTACAAAGTCATCAGACTTCTTCTTTCTACCTCTGGTAATTCTGACAGGTCTTTTCGATTCGGTTAGTTCCACGGTTATTGACTTATCTGGTTTATTTTCAATTTTCGCTGTATCGGTTTCTTTGTTTTTACGTTTGTACTCTCGCTTTTTGGTTTTTTCTTCTTTGATTGGAGCAGATATAGTGTGTGGCTCTATCATTATAGGTCCACGATGTTTAGATGCCAAAGTTTTAGTGCTACGTTTGGATTCTCTCGTATGAGATTTATCTTTACTTGTTTCGATAGATTTTTCAGACATTTCAGAGACTTTATTATCAACCACATCATTAGAACCATCGACTGGTGACGATGACTTCTTCTTTCGTTTACTTTCCTTCGTTTTAACTGTTTCCTCTGCACGTGTTTCTACTGATTTATGGTCCACTTTTATTAATTTTTGTACTAGTTTTTTATCTAATTTAGCGTCTTTTTGATTGTCAGGTATTTTCTCACTTTGATCTGTATTTTTAATAACGTCCAGTTTCTTAGTTTCATTAAGTATTTTAGTAGTGTCTAGTTTTTTATGTTCGTCTTGTTTAGTAAGTTTGCTTGTATCTTTAGCAGTTTTAGCTTTTTCATTTTCATTTTTTAATCTTGTAATATTTTCAGTAATGATCTCTCTATCGACATCTTCATCTTGGTCTGTTAAGAATTTAGGTTTTAAAATACTTTCAGTTTTCTTATTGTTTTCTGCATCTTGTACTTTAGACGTCGGCTTCCTAACTCGCGTTATCAATCTCGTTGGTAATGCTTCTACATTGAATATTTTCGTTAGATCCATTTTCGCGTCACGTTTAGGTTTTTTCTTTTTACGAAATAGAATAGGCGTGCACTGATCTTCTGAATTTTGTTCTGTTTCAGAATCACTGGAAGATTCTGTCACTACAGATTTTGAATTAAGTGATACACTGGTTTTGATTTCTTGGCTGTTCGGCAAGTCAATATCCATGAATTTGAATGGCAGAATTTTCTTAGGAGTGGTCTCAAGGTCCGAGGTATCGCTTCCTAAAGATGATACTCTTTTCACTGGCGCAACCTTTTCAACACCAATTATTTCTCTGATATCTTGACTCATCAGTGTTGAAACAAAATTATTTATGTTTTCTTCTACATCATTATTATTGAGTGACGTGTCTGATTTATTGATGGAGGGCGACAGTTTCTTTTCATTTCTTGTATTATCGAGAGATTTCTTTGGCGAGTTATCGACTTCAGGTGCAGATTCTCTTTGAGAACACAAATCTTCATAGATATCTTGAGTATCCTGATAGTATTTATCATCATCTTTTTGCATTCTGGCTTTAGATTCAACATTAAAGAAAGCTTTTATTTTGGGTGTTTTTGATACATCTTTCTTTTTAGTTTTGAGTACAGAATTGAGCGGAATTTTAAATGGACTGATTGCGACTTCATCTTGAATCGAGAGAGCTTTAACTGATAGTTTAGTTGGTCTATCGGCTTTTATTGGTACTTGTGCTGGTAAATTCTCAAAGTCTGGCTTGCCAGAATCATTTAGATTATCCACTACATCAATCACTTGAGTTAATACATCTTCAAAGTCTGCATTTTTAGTGGGTGATGTTTCAAGAACTTCTATCACTTGAGTTGCAACATCTTCTAAATCCAGTGCTTCGGCAGTATTATCAGCCTTTTTAAATGATTTCAATTCAATCATTTCATCTTCACAGTCAGTTGCATCACCATCATTAGCTTTTTCCTCCGTCGTCGGAATCTTCTGTGTGGGGAAAATATCATCATCAATTTCCTCACAGTCAGTAGAACTATCTGATTGTATCCTCATGTTTCTTTTAGACGATTTGGGTAAAGCTATTTGTGACAGCGGTTCTGGTTCTGTTTCGACACACCTATTGATTGGTAGCAAGATATCTTCTGTCAATATAGCTTGGGATTCAAAATTCTCGTCTTCTGGCTGACTATCAATCTCATCAAATAAGACAACGTCGTTTGATCTATCCAATTTTGAATTTTCATTAGACTTTGTACTTGACGGTGAACCTCTAAAACTCTCAACATGAGTAGGACTTTTTAGGAACACGCTATTTTGAGGGTTATCTGTATCAGCACAGAGATCAAATTGCATGTCTTGCTGTTCATTAATTTTGCATACCTCCGGCAATTTTTCGGGGGAAATTTGTGTGATTGGACTGTGTATTGATGGAGAATGAAATGCGGTCGGGAGTTGAGTGTTCGCTGTATGTATAGACGGAGACGTATCACTTGAACCTGGGAGTTGTGTGGTGGCTGTGTAGATAGATGGAGATGACGTGCCAAAACCCGGGAGTTGCGTATTGGCAGTGTAAATAGAATCGGGATTAGGGGACACCGGTAGCTGAGTGTTGGCTTCATAAATAGAGTCTGGTTCTTTTACTTTATGTGGAAATACTTGTGTGTCCATTTTGTTTATCAAACCTTTTCCTATCTGAAGAAATGGTTGTGTTTCCATTTCATGTATATTCCCAGCATTGACTTCATTTTCTTTTTCACCTAACTTCACAAAAGGTATAGAATCATTGAGGCTACTGGCAGAGTCGTCTAAGTTCAGTGATGTGGACTTTTTAGAGGAGTTCCAGTAGATGTTGTCAATTTTGTGACTGCCTATAGGTTGTATTGATATTGTTTTGCCCGGTTTTATAAAGTGATGTTTGTTAGAACTTTTGAGTTGATGCCCTTTCGGTTGTGAAGCTATAATGAATGAATCATCCTGTAAAAATAAATATAAATAAATTTAAGGGACAGATTCTAATTATGTTCTACATGCAATACATCCCATTCGGTTTTAATACTAGGCACTGGTAGTTTGATAAACTTATCAGCATTACATTTTTTTTGGGCAATGTATTATGTTTTATGTATAATTATGTTCTCTTTGTAACTTTAGTGTTCTTCTAGGTGTGTTTACATACACAAAAATAACATTTCCATACCTTGTCACTAACATCAGGTGATTCTGGCACTGTTGTAGCAGAGTTTATCTTAGATATATGCCTCATTGGAACCGGTGTGTCTGGGATATGAATGGGCTGCGTCATGGGCATGGCTTGAGTCATCGGTAGTTCACCTGTTTCCTCCAGTAACCTAAACATCCCAAACACCTCCCCAAACTGGACCATATCACCATTCTTCAGCGGTTGAGGCATGTACGGCGAAAGGGTTTTCTTAAAAGAGGATACACACACTTGTTATAAAATAATATTCATCTGAGATTAACTCCAAAACAAATTTCAAAGTAAATGAAAATATCTTCTTAGTGTCATTAGTTTTTTTGGATTGGTGTGACTTAAATTACTAGTCAGATTCTATTTTTGTGCATTAGACACATATCTAAAAACTTTTAGAAGATGTAAGGAGATTCAGGTATTACTTGTGGTTCTCAGTTTACTTACACCCAATAGCTTAGTTTTGTTTGCAGAATCTAGATCCATCAGCATAAACTCGGCATTATTAAGGACATTTATTACTGCATGTTGTCTCGATACTGACTGAAAATAAAACTTATATTATTAAAAATCTTCAGTGCTGCTTACATAATTATGATTACAGAAAATTGATACTAAAAGCTTCTAGTTTATATTAATGAATTATATTACAGGTCACTTATAATTATTACATAAAGTATATAATTTCATGTTCAGACGTGCCTATGACTACCCTGTTTAGATATCCTAAAAAATCTAAGTCACTAGAGGTCTGACGAGATAATATCTGCCGAGTCTGGGGATTGTAGTCATGATCAAGTTTTTTTATTGTTTGTGATAGAAAGTGATTCTGATTGCAACAAGAGTTCCCTATTAGCTACTTAGATCTTTGAGATTAAATATACTTTTCAAATACATACATAAAATATATAAATATTTTATACATAATCACTCAGACGTAAAATAAATATTGTAGAGTGTTCATTGTACAAATGTTTGCCCTGGATAGGGATTGAACCGACAACCAGGCCAGTAAAAATTAAGTGCTACTTACTCACATTTAAATTTAGAACAATATTGCATGTTTGTGGATCTCGACCAATTTTGTTCGGGCCCTTCTTCACAGGGTATTTGTTGCCGCATATTCCAAGAAAGCCAATCTGAAAAGTAATTAAGATCTTTTATTACTATTATTAATAAAAATTACTTATATATAAAATAATAACTAATATTGTATTAAGAATTTAGAGCTAACTTTTAGTTGCTTCCACTCATAGTGTAAGTACTTACCTTCTTATGTATTTTTTTAGTTTGTAGAAACAAATATGGAAAGAAATTGGAATGAACATTGATTGCTATGTACATACATACCTGTTCAGGGCACTCTCTTTCAGTCTGGTGCAAGAACTCTTGGGTACACTCTAGTCTTTGAGTACATTCCATATTTACCAAACTAACTAAGGTAAATTAGGTAAAACTAAGCTTCTCAAAGTCTCAAACAAAATATTTTCAATTTAGCCGCGCGCGTGCTGCTAAATTGAAAATATTGTTATTGCGCTTGTTATTGAATATCGATCTAGATAGGAGAATTAAAAATTTCTTTCATCAAGTTCATCAAATGAAAACATTTCACCACCGTCTGAATCACAAAACATGTCCAAATCTTATCGTTATTTTTTTACTTTACGTCCGTCCAATCGAACTCCGAAACCAAACCGACTTTGATAGATAGAACCACAGACGTACTAGGGATACGATAGAACAAACAACTCAAGCAAGAACCCAGTTTTAACCCTTAAATAAATGCGGCGCTGTGTAATGTAGCGAACACACGTTGGCCCTGGCCTGCCGGGCGAGGCCCAATCATGGCCATCGCCCAGCGTGTAATGAGGTGGTTGGCGTAGGGTCGCCGACGCCTGTACAGGCCTGTACAGGCTGGCCGCCGATCCCGTCGAGTGTCGGTTTTTGGGCCAAGATCAAAGAGAGTTGGCCGCGCGGCCCGCCTGCCGTTTACACGTTGGCTTGCTATTCAGTCTCTTGCAAACTAGCGCACGGGACGGACGTGCGTGTCTACTCGCCGAATGCACTATGATACGTGTCGCAAAATGAGCGACAGGTCCAATGAACGTATTTGATGTTTGTTGAGCTACTTTTTTATTTATTTATTTAGGTATGATCAATAAATGTAAGTAACTAGGTAGGTTCCATAGGTACAGCACTGGTTTCCATAACATCGCATAATGTAGGTGGTAGTCATTTTAACCAATCTACCTACTTTACCTACTGTTAGGTATGTACCTACCTAAGTGTACCTGTAAATGTGTGATATAAGATGGTAATAAAATAAGTACTTAGACTTATTTTATACATAAATAATGCATTCAGGAATAGGTAGAAAAAGTAGGTAGTCATTTATACCTATCTACCTACTAGGTATGTAAGTACCTACTGTAAGTATGTGATATTATGGTAATAAAATAAGTACCTAGACTTATTTTATTCTATGTAATGCATTCAGGAATAGGTATATAGGCTGCATATTTCATTCCATCCATGACCTCATTTTTTTTTAAAAAAATATCGATCGTAATTCGCCGGCGCGCCGAGTCGAAATCGACGTGCACCTTGCCTGCCTGATCGGAGCGCACTGAGGCGAGGGCCAACGTGTGAATGGCACGCCGGGCCTCGCCCGGTGTTATCGCCATCCTTGTCTAAATTTTTTGTCCTTGTCACACTGACCAATCATCGCCAACATGTAAAAGGGCTATAAAAGCTATCAAAAGTGTTTTAACAGATTCAGTTCACATTTCGGGGTAGTTTTTTATTGTCTATAGTAAAAAATAAAAAAATCTTGGCAAAATAGGTTTTTTTATGGTGGGAATATATTTCCCTATATTTGGATAGGTAATGCCAAGTTTTGGTGGTGGGAAATTATTTTCCTATATCCTATGCTGCAAAGCTTGCTTGACTAGTTGTTGCCCTCGACTTACTTGTACTTTTTTGCATTTAAATGGATAGGTAGTGAAAAATAAATAGAAAATCAATGGAATCAATTATTTATTAAAATTAAAAAAACATTATATTTCTTATTCTAACTTGGCTCTGCAGCTTTTTGGTGCCGGAAATAATACTTTTTCTTTTGCGTTTTGATGACGAAGACATTTTGCAACGTTCCTAAAAATATCAATAATATTGTAATTTCTTAATAAAAAAATACGAAACAAAAATACAGAACAACATTTTATATATATATAGAAAGAATTATAAATGATAAACAGATATAGGGAATTATTTTCCCACTTAGGTTACCCAATTGGACATAGGATAATAATTTCCCACCTAGTTTAGACAGGCAAAACTACCACAACTTATTGGTTTTATACACAGTTTATATCGTTATTCTATTAGAAATATAGTCTACTAAAAGATATAATATCATTTATATACATACAAGAATTTTTTTGCTCGTCAGATGAAAATCACTTCAAAACGACTCAAATACGGCGCTAAATTTGTGAAAAAAAACGAACTTCTAGTTTGAACTGACATTGACGTTTGGCATGTGACGTTTTAGAAGAAAGTGTTGCCACAGATTGTAAATAACAAAATAAACGTGCTTATATTCTCTTTGAACGTGCTTTCTCTTCGTCTGCTGCTGTCTGTTTGACTGACACACAAAACACAAACGTCATTTGACTGACAGTGATAGATAATAAAAGTAGTAAACAGTGTATGTAGTAGTGTAATGTTCATTCATCAGCTGCTTCCTCATCACATCGCACTAATAAAAGATCGAAATAATAAGCGATTAAAAGACGGAACGGAACGTAGTTACGGTTAATAATACGTAATGAATGAATAAGTAACCTAAATAATAATTTATAATATAAGAACACGCAAGCTAGTATTCCTTACCAACACTCGATTTATATATATAATCTGTGCATGTGGGTGTATTTTGTTTTTTTTTATTGTTTGATAGATGACTTTGATTTTTCCGTTTGATTTGATGGCTCAGTCGGACTTCGGACGGAATGTTGTTTACTGTGTGTGTGTCGTCCGACCGATAGAAATGTAAATTTTGTGAAATAAAATTGCAGAAACTTACTTTACCCGCTAATAACTGCCGAGTAATCAATTGAATGGGCATATTTTTGTGTCTTTAAAATCGAATTGTGTAGTGTTTTTTCATATTTGATTTCCAATTAGGGAACCTTTTTCCTCGCGTATGTCCTCTGTCGCATGGAGGCACAACCACATAAAAAATCCGAAGCCGGCGACGGCGCCGAGGCTGAGGATATTCCTAGTGATTTTTTCGATGATTTTACTAAGGACGATTTTATAGAAAGTCTTAGTGTTATTGATAGTTGGGATGACAAGGATAAGGGGCGGAATTCCAATAACGATCGGCCACGGTTCCACGCTGAAGCATTCGAGAAAGTGAAAGATCTTCGCGAGTTGATGTCGGACGAGAAGTGCAAAGGAGATGGTGCGCGTGATGAAAAAACAAAAAGGGAGACTCCGCGCGACGATAAACGCAGCAGCATGAAGATTGATCCGAGACAGCAGCGTCGGTCTTCAAGTATTAGCCGACTCGACGAGTTCATCAAACCGGGCAGCCGCCGCGACCCCAACAAAACCAATGAAGCCATCAAGAGGGATAAAGAAGAAAAAGTGAAGGAGTTTTTAGCCAAGACACTTGAGTCTTCAGATGATCTGCGACCGCCCGGCACCGAGCTCGACGACTACTTCGAAGGGGGTAAACCAGGAGAGAAGAAAGCGCAGCTCTGCACAGAGCCGCTGCCGCCAAAGCAACGCTCTCGCTCTCGCGACCGCGACCGACGCAGGGAGTCGCCTCGCAAGCTGCAACACCACCGTACTCCTAAATGGAGCCCAAGAAGGAGTCCGATCCGTCGTCGGCCCAGTCGCAGTCCGAGACGTAGCCCGCGGCGCTTCAATAACCCTCAATGGCGTCCAAACAGCCCTAATAGAAACTCTTCATTTAATTTTAAACGTTATAAGCATTTCAGTCCTGTGCGCGAGCGCCGCATGAGCCCTCGACGCAGCCCGCGTCGCCACAGCCCGCGCCACAGCCCGCGCCACAGCCCACGCCGGAGCCCACGCCGGAGCCCACGTCGCAGCCCGCGCCTCTCTCCGCGCCACTCCCCGCGCTCCTTTCGCCGCTCCCGCTCAAGATCTCCATACAGAAGGCCACACAGATCAAGATCTCCATCCAATCGAGACAACTTCCTTTACCCTTCAGAGTCAGAGCTACCACCTAACTATGGTCCACCTCAAAACTATCAAACGCCTCCCCAGTATGCCCCCCCACTTGATTACCAGAGTGGCCCACCACCACATTCAGGATTTCCTCCATATGCACCTGCTTATGGCAGTTATAATGCTCAGTATGATTATGGAGGTCCTCCCATGTCTTCTCAGGTTATGTCTATGAACCCTGTTCCAGTTCCGGTACCCAACCCTGTGCCAGCACCCCCGTCTAACCGTACTCTCGTTCCAATGCCCACCCCTATTCCACAACCAGTCGGTCATATTCCAGCAATGGTACCAGCCCCTTTAATGGCACCATCAACTTCTTCCATGAAACATTCTGACGCACGGACTCCTTATGACGCTCTGGCAAAAGTAATTAATATTTATTATAAGTTGTTCATGATTAAGTTTGTAACAAAGAATATTTCACATCCAAATTTAAATGTTTCAGTTAGTAGCTGAAGGGAAGATATCAAAGGAAGATTACTTGAAGCTTGCGCCTAACAAAGGTATATTTCATAACCTGGCTCAGTGGTTCCTGCTACTTTCAATGGATGTGTGTTATTTTATGTTTTTAACATAATCTTATATAATTGCAGGCTCTATCAGTGCAACTGATGACAAGAATAGAGTTGTGGGTGGGTACTATTTTGTTATATTGTGCTAAATATAATTTGGATAAGTTTTATAAGAAACAAAGCATTTAGGAAAATATAACCAGTATTTCGCACGCTTAAAAATAAACCGGAGTAACTCAAAAAACCAAAATGTTGGGAAATCGCGTTTAAAGTTTTGTGACTTGGAGTATTTGTATTCAATCACGATTATTGATTTTATTTGTGTGGATATTTCATTATTTTATTAACCATGGCACGGTCAATAGATAAATCTTTAATATCACTATAGAAAATCATCAATATTATTAACAGTTTTTTATAAATAAGGCTTTAAAAAAAATATTGCTGACTTACTTCTTTTTTCGATTAATACCTGGAATTTAATTCAAAATCTTAACAGTTGTATGTATTAATAATGCTGTTTTCTTTTAAAATATATTTTAATCTCTAAAAATACTATGATATACTTCCTTTTATAATTAATGAATAAATGGTTAGATTCTTGTATGTCATAATATTTCAGTTTTACATTGAACTGTGTAGATCACACTGGAATTATGGTTTACTAATAAAATGAAATACTATAAATTATAAATGAATAATGTAATTAAATACAAAGAAAGAATGGTAAAATCTTTGGACTATTTTAATTAGAAATATTTTCTTAAGAATTTTATCAGTAAATCATGATTAAAAAGTAATTTAATTACATACATAAAATCACACTTGTTCCCGACGGAGTAGGCAGAGGCAAGATCTCCACTTTCTACAATCCTGACATACCTCTTTTGCTTCATTCAATCTCATTACATTCTTCATACATGCTCGTCGGTTTATCTTACTTTTGACTTGGCTTTTGACTAAAACCTCCCCAATTTGATCGAGGTACGTACGTCAAAGTCTTTCCCTTCCAAATTTTTTATTCACAGTCTCTTTATGCACCTGTTTTGTTAATCTCCTTTCATCTATTCTTTCTACATACTCAAACTATCCTATGATACCCTTTTCAATTTTCATCACTACGTCTTCTTTCAGTCCACAATGTTCTCATACCACACTGTTCTTCACTCTATCATTCAAAGTTAAACCACACATACTTCTGGAAGCTCTCATTTCTACTGCATTTATTCTACTTTGATGCTTCTGTCATACCCATCTTTCGCTACCATACATCTAAAAATAATTAGGTAGTACTGAACTGGCTTATGATATTACAAAAAACAATGCATCAATATACACTAGATAAAGATCAACATCTCTGTTTTCTTACATATTGTATTTATAAAAAATTTCTTAGTAGTACGGAACCAACCTCTTGGACCTTCATTTCCATTTCTATAATATTTGATCATCTTCTTCCTTTTATTTATTAATACATTCCTTTGTTATAATAATGATGTCGCAAAAAAATATACCTAGTATAGTTAATAAAATTATAATACGCTATGTAGTTGGATCTGTTGTTTTCTATCTGTTTTTGCTTAAAGTCACCGTTATAAAGTTCGTTATTATTGTTTTCTTCATCTATATAATTATCTCGTCTCAAGATGATTCAATGTGTTTTTTATCATTGAGTACTCATTTTTTATTCCCATGATTTCCACGCTTGTCATTAACCGTCATTCCGGTGTGATTTATTTAATTTATTATTTAAATAGGTATCATTTTATCAGTCGTCCAAAATGCTTTTAAAAACACTAGCAAATTCTTATTTAATTGATTAAGGTGATGAATATCTAGTATTTTCCCGTTAACTATTATATGCAGACTCCTGCATCACCCGCCCACCCGTATATAAAAAGTGCAAAGCGTGCAAAGCACTTATTGGTTAGGATTTATTAGATTATGACTATGACTATGTTTATGAGCCTCACACACAATCCTCACACGCAACCTCAAAAAAAAATAGAGTCAACACGAGTGTTTCGCTTCTTCACGAAGTACGTGAAACTTCTTCACGAAGATTTCTAAAACGCTTCGCTTTGTTACCAATTCTTCATGTCTTGAGTTCTCTTGCGTCTTTTTTACTCTGTCTCTAGTTCATGGTCAGAAGAATCTGAACTTGAAGGATTAAGGTTTCTTAGTCTAGCAGCAGCATTCGATTATTTTCTGCACTTAGCAAGAGTCTGCCACATCATCATCAAAATTACTTTCGTTGGCATAATTAGGAAGAGTTTTATTAGCTTGGCTTATAAAATCACTTTGTTTTGATCTTAAATTCATTTGTAGGATTAATTCTCTATAAACTCATCTTCCAATTCTATAATTTGCATGTTTGTAAAACCAAAAATCTCCACTTACTATGATCCTAACATACCTCTTTTGCTTCATTCATGATAATTTCATTATTCAGATATTATGTGCATCGGTTTAGGTTACTCTTAACCTGGCCTTTTTGAAACGTCCCCGATTCTACCGAGGTACGGACGCCGAGGTCTACCCGTTCCAACTGTCCCATTCATACTCACCTTACTCGTTGTTTTTCGCCTGTTTCGTCGGTTCCATTTCATCCAATTATAGGTATATACCCAAATCATCTTAACATACTCGTCACAACTTTCATCGCTAAGTCTTTTTTCACTCAAAAATAACAAGTAAAAACAGATTTAAAGGAAAAAGTAAAGCTAATTCATTAAAGCTAATCTTAATATTTAGGCAGGTGGTAACTTACCTCCATGTACATTTACCAGCATAACAAGCTTTTTACTCCATCTATAGAAGTAATTTAAAATATTAAAGTAACAAATTAATTGTAAGAAGAATTAAATTTTAATATTGCCCCTGATTCTAGAACTAGATTTACTAAAAAACGGAACTATATCGTACTACTTCTCAAATGGATGAAAGCTTTTAAAAATGAAAGGAAACAAATAAAAAAGTTACTAGTAGTCAATTTCGTTTTTAATAATAAAAGGAAATAAATCTTAATGATGATGCAAATATTGCCATCATTTAAATCAAAAAGAGAAATAAAACAGACTGTATCATTTTAAGATTAATTTATATGCAAAATAAGTACTTGTTTTTAATACTGTACAGATTTATTTAGTTTTATTCCCGCACAAAATACGATTTTAGTCCATGACTGAGGGCACAACACTGAATATTGCACTTTAACAGAATCGACTTGAGCTTCGCATTTAATGGAAAAGAGATGACCGACCTTTTATTTTCTTTCTATTGCTCCTTTTGGTTTGGCTGTCAAAACTATCCTACGCATTGTGTTGAGATAATGCTGTTTAAGATAAAATCTCAAAATACCGAGTTTTTGAGTTACTCCGGTTTATTATTAAGCGTGCGATTTGTTACTGAGTATGTATGATTTTATTTAATTTCTGTATTTTACTCTTCCAGTTCTGAATCGATGCTCTACAGCTCTAATGAAACTAAAAACATTGGATCTGCCAAACCAGCTACTGTTCAACCACGCCATAAAGCTTGGTGCGGAACCGAAGTACATCGCGCCGAAGTACTGCTCCCCGCTCAAGAGGCAAGCCCCTATCCAGTTCCAATTCACCAGCGCCAACGGACTTTCTAACTCCCAGCAGAACAAACATCTCATCGATAGCATCATCGCGGCTGTAGGTCTGGAGAAAATTGTCTCTCGCCCCAAGAAAAAGATGGCGAAAAACACAAAAGATGCAGCATGCCAAACTACCAAACCGTTTTGTGACGTGTGCGAAATCCGAGAAGCTACGAAAACCAACATCGCCAGCACTTCTATCGATCCAGACTATTTCTGTTCTACCGTTCATACTCAAGTTGTGGAACAGGATTTGGTCAGTTCTAAATCTATCTTCAATCCGAGCGGGAGTGTCGGCGACGGTGCGTCAATGTCCATCGCGCATCTCACACCGGCGCAGCTTGTCTCCCAGCTGGCGGCCCGAGCTAAGACCCTAAAACACCCAGAGCCCGCACCACCCAACCAGTACAGGCGTAACCAAGACTACGATTACGACTACGACAACAGAGGCGGCCAGAACCAACAATATCAAAACTACAATAATTTTAAAAATAGATATTGATTGCACAAAAATGTAGTGCATCAAGGTATATTGTATTAGATTAGTATAAAGTCACAATGAACTTGTGATGAAGATTTGTCATGTACTGAGTAAATGAATAAAACATAAAAACGTGTCTTATTTTCCTTTCCAACTTAGATATTAAGGCTAAATTTAGATTAAAAGCACTGGAATGTCGCTGTGAAAGAAAGGAATTCTTCGTGGAGTCTTCACAAACCATGTTGCAGTTCCTGATTCAAGATGGACTAATACAGATGTGAATTTTCATGTGTGCTAGATTAAGTTACAAAGAAACTTTTAAAGCCTGAGTCTAGCCAGAGCTGAATTTGAATACCTCTCTGTTTATAGATGGGTTTTTTTCTTTAAATGCTGATACAGCAAGGGATTAGCTACCTACAGTCACTTGGTTAAGCACTTATTACACTACAGTGTAGTGACTACACGGTATTCAGGGCCCGGTAGTAAGGAAGTCAAACTCCTAGCCTCTACGCCTTACGCCCTGACTCTTATTACACCACTCTTATTTAGGGTAAGGGTCCCTGAATTCAGGGTAGTGTAATAAGTGCTTCAGTCACCGCGCGCATTTAGCGTCACGCCTTGCTCCTGTGAAATAGAAGCCATAAACAAACAATAGGTACTTTTGTACATTATATAATGAAATATTGTAATACATAATGTACATTTTAGTCAAAATATAAAAAAGATCAAATATTATGTAGGTACATTAGTTGGATAGTATCTTTATACTAATGTTATTTATATTTTATATCAAATCATTGCAAATTCAAATTAAATAAAAAGCATTTTGTAAATCTTAAATCATGTAAGTACACTATTATTAGGTATTATTATTTTATTGGAGGTATATATTTAGTCCACATAAATTTGTATTTTTAGTAGTTACCTACCTACTTTGTTAACATATTTTAACTGTCCAAGAAGTCATCAAGCCACTTCTCAAGATCTTCAGGAGATTCAATAACTGGATTTACTTTAGATGCCACATGCTCTGAAATATAAAATTTAAATAAACTTTTTTTCTTTACTTGTGTAAGTTATTTCTTATAAACAAATTCTCTTACCTGTAGGTAATACTTCTTTCCTAAATTCATTATCTGCGACTTCAGTTGCATTTATTATAACTTTAGGTGTATTAATTGCCAAGTCAGATTGTTGAAGTATATCCTTTTCTGCAGCATCAATTTTCTCAATAACATCTTCTGTTTTTATATTTTTGGCATTAGGTATATCATTGAAAATAAACTCATTATCAAAATCATCAATTAAATCATTTCTTTCAGGTGTAGTATCTTGTTTAGTTAGGTCACGGCTTTGTACAGAAGGAACACTATCAGTCTTTGAAACATTAAAGTCTAAGTTGACATCATATTCAGATTTTATTTCGGATTCTGATATACTTTCCTCTAACAGCTTTTGATATTCTGTTGCATCATTTCTCTCTTTATCTTTATAAAACAAATTCTCTTTCAAACCTTTCAATATGTTATCCTGAGTTTCAGTTTCTGTAGTGGAGTATGCTTTATCATTATAGTACTTCAGTTTATATTTAGAAGCTCTGTTGTTCATACTCAAAAGGTCAGTCTCGCCGAACAATGATTTGTCTATATCATTTCTTTGGTAAAATGGAATAGTTGATATGGCTGTAGAGAGGTTGTCCATGTTAATTTCAAAGTATTTGTCATATAATGATGGTGCTGTAGATGTGTCCCAAGACTTCTCATGTTTGAATTGAAAATGACCACCAGATGATAGTGGAGCTTGAATTAGTTTCTGAAAAATAAAATAGTGCAAGTATTTGTATTGTATTTATTTTATTGTTAAAAAAGAACATGATCATGACTTTAATCCTCAAACTCAGTAGATAATTATCTCCTCAGACCTCTAGTGATTAAGATCTTTGAGGATATCTAAAGAGGTTAGTCAGAGCCACAACCAAACAACCTTTGGTACATGCCCATATTTCACACAGAATACTAACCTATAACACACACCTTCGAATTTTTGGTTCTAGGGTATGCCAGTTTCCTCACGATGTTTCACCGTTTAAGAGCACTGGCATTGCGCAAATACCTTTTGTGAATAGAAAAAGTCATTGGTGCACTACCAGCTTTGAACCCACAACCAATTGACCAAGTTCCAAGTATGTACTTGCCTCATAATCAGCCCCAGCATCTTGCTCATCTAGGTCTTCATAGCTGGCAATGGGCATTTCATACTTCGCCCAGTTGCTTTGGATCTCTTTATTCCTATACTTGGCATTCTCTGCTTCGGTTATTTTGACTATTTCTTCTGTCTCTCGCTTCAAGTTCTTGTAGAACTCGGGTCCTGGATCTTCATATATTGGTTTTTGGGGTACTGTAACTGTTTATTGAACTGAGTTTTTGTAAAATTTTAAAAGATTTTTACTCTGATAGATAGAACAGGATGGTAATATGAGTAGGTATGTGTAAATTACTTATCACACTGTTGACAATACCCACTTTAGCAGTGGTGACAAGTAGTGACAACATACATGGAATACATAACCTAAGGGTAGGTAGGTACTTAGCTATGCTATTACTAATAAAAATAATGATATAATAAAAGGTACTAAGTTATGCACAGATGGAAAGGTTTTTACCTGCTTTTTTTACTGCTTTAGTGTCTACTTCTTTTTTTTCTTCTTTACTATCTGATTTTCCAGCATGTCGTGAGTGGCGTGGCTTTCTTTGTTCTTTAGGGTCATTTTTCTTTTTATCACTAAAAGTTTTCAGAATATTATTAGGTATGTTATGACAGAACTTTAATAGGTTCCATCCTGAGGTTCCATCATAATGTAAATTGTAGCTATGATAAATGTATACCTAGATGTACTGGGGATACTTACACAGTTTTCTTTATATCGTCAGGCATTTAAAATCAGTAAAATCAGTTTTCATTCAAGCAGAGAAGAAAGCAGCTAAGACAAGACAACAACACAAACCAAAACAGCGAACACTGCTGAACTGAACGAAAGGATTTTTTGTTGTTAAATTATTCGCTCATTTGAGCAGGCTTATAGTCATAGACCTTACTGCCTAGTCTTGCGTAAATTAATTTCTTCCGTTTTCTATAATCTAACAACGAAACGAACAGAACACGCATGCAGGCAGCAGGAATGTGCAGAATGACAGTGACATTATTGTGACTGTGACATGACATCCACATGATCCATTCAAGTTCCATCAAAGTTTGCTTCCATCAATGAGAGAACTGCTTCCTCTATAATCAACATTTAGGGGTGATCGGCCATCCTGACTTCAGGATGGCCGGTCACTCTCTCTGCGTCGTAGACCATGTTCGGTGTAGGTACCTATACCTAATCGCTGATAGCTATAGGTACCTACCTATACAATAATTGCTTCCTTAAAATTTTTCAAACCTAAATTCTCTTTACGTCTATCAAGAAAAAAGATATAGGTAGGTAACTACCTACCTAAGTAATATCATGTAATATCGATAAGATAAATGCGCCTGTCAAAAAATAAAGAGCGAAGTTCACTCACATGTATTTTTTACTTATAAGTATATGAAAACCATCAGAATCACACTTCTTCACATAAAAATATGAAGTAATGCATGTACGACAGGCCCCACCCACCACTGTCCACTCGCCCTTTTTATTAGGCACCTAAGTAGGTTAGGTACCTACCTATTCTTCGGCATGGTAGGTACCTATACCTAGGTATAAACCTAGTAAGCAGCATACCCTAAATACCTACACTTTGAAGATCCGAAGAAGACGCTTTAAAGAGAGTCCGCCTGCGACGCAAGAGGTTGCGGGTTCGATTCCCGCCGCGGAACAAATTTGTGTACGATCTGCAGAAATTTGTTCTGTGGGTCTGGGGGTGTTTTCTATGTATAATAAAAAATATCTATCTATTCATTATAATGTATTAAATATATCAGGTATCTATTACCCATAACACAAGCTTTGAGTAGCTTACTTTGCGGCTAGATGATGCTGTGTGGATTGTCCAGAATTATTTATTTATTTATTTATCTTTTTTTTGTATCTTTGACAGAAGACTACCTACTGCCTATTCGTGATAAAATAGATAAATTATTTAATGTGTAGGTAGGTATCTACGTACCGTGAATTGTATTAATTACCCTACGCAAAGATTTAAATCTTTGACCCTACGTATACCTACATTATGTATAAAAGTACCTGGTTGACCGAGCTTTGCTCGTTTTTTTTTTTGTAAGTACCTACCTAAATGACGTTTTCTAAAAATGAAACCTAGCTAGATCGATTTGTCGCCCCCGAAACCCCCTGCATACTAAATTTCATGTAAATCGCTGGAGCCCTTTTCGAGATTCAGATTATACAGGGTGTCCCAAAAAGTAGTGTCAAGCGAAAGTCCAGAGATAGAACACCCCTTGGGGTACCCGAATCACCCCCATGTATGTTCCGCGATTTTCTATAGTTTTCGAGTTATTAATTTTTTTCCGAATTTTTGAAAATTTACGACTTGAACAACTTAAAACATTCTTACAAAAAAAGTAGAAAACTTTCTTGAGATTTTTTTTTTGCTACTGAATTGTTATGAGTTGTTCATTTATGCATAAAATAATCAGCTACCACGGTACGTGACTTTGATGAAAACTATGGAAATGTTGGTGTAAAGTCAAATAATTACATTCGGTGAATTATGACTAAAATTTTCAACTTCAAATTAAAAATCTTAACAAGTGATTTCATGGTTCTTAAATAAGTCTAAAGAATTTTCCAGACTCTCAGCTTTCATAATCATTAAAAAAAAGTAGTACTTAATTGGCTACTTTGGCTAAAATCGGCCTTCAAAGTCGGCGAGGTGGAAAATTCATAAAATTAGCTACCTGATTAGAAAATAGATTTTGGCCATTTTATCATTTCTAAGCTTAATTTGTTAGTTAACAATAACCAAAAATGACTACAAAGAATTAGTTTACGCCAAAAAATCAGCAATATGGCCGAATTATGAACAAAATTAAGACAGGCCGAAGAAAAAATTAAGGCACATAAAATAGCGTTCATAAGATTAAAGGAAAACTTTTTAAGACGATGTAAGTTTTGTATCGACCAAGAAGGTCGACATTTTGCAAAATTTTTGTAAAAAATTAATAAATATTACTGGTTTTATTTCATAAGTTTAGCTAAGCTAAAACAAATAAAACCTTCAAATATTAATTAAATCTAACTTTTCTGCAGTCATATTTGTTTTATTAACAAACGAATTAAGCTTAGGAATGATAAAATGGCCAAAATCTATTTTCTAATCAAAATCAAAATTAGAATTAATTTTAAGATATTTTCACCTCGCTGTCTTTGAAGGCCGATTTTAGCCAAAGTAGCCAATTAAGTACTACTTTTTTTTAATGATTATGAAAGCAGAGAGTCTGGAAAATTCTTAAGATTTATTTAAGAACCATGAAATCACTTGTTAAGATTTTTAATTTCAAGTTGAAAATTTAAGTCATAATTCACCGAATGTAATTTTTTGACTTTACACTAACATTTTCATAGTTTTCATCAAAGTCATGTAGCTGATTATTTTATGCATAAAAGAACGACTCATAAAAATTCAGTAGCAAAAAAAAATCTCAAGAAAGTTTTCTACTTTTTTTGTAAGGATGTTTTAAGTTGTTCAAGTCGTAAATTTTCAAAAATTCGGAAAAAATTAATAACTCGAAAACTATAAAAAATCGCGGAACATACATGGGGGGTGATTCGGGTACCCCAAGAGGTGTTCTATCTCTGGACTTTCGCTTGACACTACTTTTTGGGACACCCTGTATATATACAAGAATTGCTCGTTTAAAGGTATAAAATACAACCTTAGCTAATTAGGTAACCTATCTAATTATTATTAAGTTTGGTAACTAGGTACCTATCTACTTACAGAAAACCTTGCTATGAATTTACAGCCAATGTTATTGCAAACAAATAGCAGAGCAGATGCATGCACCAAAACAAACAAAATTAAAAAGAATTCCACCCCAAGTAATAAAATAAAATCATTCATTCACAGGATTTGGGAACAGGGTTGGATTCAGACCCTTGAAAAATTATTGTACATGGAAGTTAAAATTATACTACTTAGACTAAAATTATACTACGTTTCTGTTTTCATCGATTTTGTTTTGAATTAAAATAAAATAGCATTTGTTAGTGAAATTTTGTTGTACTAATTACTTAAAATATTCACAATTTAATCAAATTGAGGCAACTGGATGTCTATTTCAGCCAATTCGTCAATCGGAACTTTGTCCTTTGCATTAACACGATGTTAAATTTTCGATCTTACTTTCTTTTACCGCATCGCATGAAAGAATCAGTGAGTCCCCTGTTTGTCTTTGCCTGATTAGATGTTGCCATACGTACAGAAAATCTCAATACTGTAGGGTAAATGTTCAAAATTACTACCTACCAAATAAACAAATCGGCTTGAACATAAAATTATACTACTTTCGCGTAGTATACTTGCATTACGATACTACATACTACAAATCATGAAGTTATGGTACAAATAGTATAATTATACTACGAAATCCAACCCTGTTTGGGAACGAGGAAGCAGTCTGCCACCCGGCTTGAGCTTGCTTGAGCACACAATAGTAAAGCATCGTCGTAACTTACAGAAACGTAACTCCTCAGAATACAGAAAGCGTAACTCATGGCACTTTGGAGGCTGAAAAAAGTCTAACACGATGAAACTTAGTTAGTAGGTACCTTAAATAATTGTGAGATCTTAGTTTTTTTGTCTAAGTTGCGGTCATACCCTATAAATATATCGAAAAAGAGCTCTAGAAATCTGCTCTGGAAAGCATGGTGTATGTAAGTGGAGATATAATACGCTTGTAAACAATGAAGTCTCTATGTAATAGGTATTATGCTGTTAGAGTTTCGATTAAAAATAAAAAAC
Organism: Cosmorhoe ocellata; assembly: GCA_963675405.1. Taxonomy (NCBI): domain Eukaryota; kingdom Metazoa; phylum Arthropoda; class Insecta; order Lepidoptera; family Geometridae; genus Cosmorhoe; species Cosmorhoe ocellata. The sequence continues at coordinate 8,542,092 of OY776258.1, read as the reverse complement.
AAATCAAACATGATCATGAATGTAATTCCCAGGCTCGGTAGATATTTCTTCAGACCTCTAGTGACTTAGATATTTGAGAATATCTAAAGAGCTAAGTCAGAAGCATGCCATTTGACACATGCTCACATTTTGCACAGTAGTTATTATTCCGTAGAGGGAAGCTTCGTTTCTATGCAGAACCAATTCTCCCTATTCTAAATGGCTCGGGAAGTCGGGATAGAGTGACGCATGCGCGCCGGCCGGCCGGGCGTGCGAGTGTCGCGCGCAGCGCGCGCAGTCGCCACGCGTGCCTCAAACATGGCGAGCGTCCTTCGGGGACATTGACATCCTGCTAAACACAGCTGTCAAAAATACAAACGCAAATATTCGAGTGTGCTTGTGAGTTCAGTGTTTTTGTGAATTAAGTGCATGTTATACGAGGTCCGGGCGTTAGCCTCCATTGTTTCAGTGAGGTAAGAATTATAACAATAGTAAAGTTTCAGGATAGCGGCTGTGATTTTAAGTTCAATGCATTTCGCACTTCCTTCCGTGCTTGGGCGTGTTGTGTGATTGATTACACAGCATCAGTACAGTACTAGTTTCACTGTGTGCCGGTCAGTCAATTAGGTACCTACCTATAATTAGTCATACATAGGTAATGATGTACCTATTACTGTTAGATCTTTACCTACCTACCTTTGAATTAGGTAAGTAAGTAGGTAGGTAGGTACTCGTAGTTAGGTAGGTACCTACTCGTAGTTAGTAAATAATCCACAAACTTCTTTCATCCCATTTCATCATCATCATCCCGAAATATATTGATGAAATAGGCTACCCATCGACTGGCTTGGTCGCGCCAGACCTACTTTACTAGGAAAGGTAAGTTGATAACAAAGGTGTGTTGTTCTGATACTATGAAATTCAGATCCAAACTTTTTCCTTGAGCTCTGGTAGATGGAAGTAGGTAAGGTAAGTAAATATCGTTCAGGAAGAGAGACTATTCCAAAGAAACGGCACTTATAATTACGAGTAGGTACCTACCTACCTACTTACCTGTTCTGTATTGTACCTTTCTACCTACCTAGTAAGCCTACCTACCTACCTAAGCGCTAAATCTACCTTCATAGTTCATGAAATGCGATGGTAAGTAGATTATGTAAGTAGGTACCTATTACCTACTCGTATTACCTACCTACTAACTTAATATCTATTATAGAATTTATAGATAGTAGGTACCTATGTTTATTAAAACACCTACGCAGGTATTGTAGGTAACACAGAATAGGTTATGCAAATGAAAATCACCATCTTCCTGTAGGTAGGTTAGATCTACCTAGGTACCTTCCTATCCAATAAATTAATCTTTGTAGATACCTACATTATTAATATGTAACGTGCTTTGGACAGCTCTTGATCTTGGTGTCTGTCTACTGCGCAAAACTATCAAAGATGACAATAATCGTGCAAGACATAGGTGCCTACCTACCTACCATAAGTTAGGTAGATACATCGTTTTGAATGTTGAAGGATGGAACGAAAGACATTACTTTTAACAGTTGATTTCGTAAACCTACTATTAGACTACTTACGGACGATATTATATTAGAATTTGACAGCAAATCATTAGTTCGACTGAATTCGACGAACATTTCGTTCCTATCGTCGTTGTGGTTTTGCAGAGTAGACCCTCTTATGCAGTGCATGGCAAAGTCCTTAGTGCGGCCTTTTACTTATGGGCTTATACCTTCTTCACGTACGAAGTAGGTAGGTACATAAAATAATGTAGCGTAAAGTCAAAGTCAAAATAGAGCAAATTTTATTCGTCAAAATCGCAGAGATCATTATGAAACCATGAAACCTCTTACCTATATGGTAGGTACAAATTCCAATCCTAAGCCTAATCCGAGAATAATCAAGCAGGTTGTCTAGACCCTAGCGCTTTTTTGTATAATATCAGTGATAATATCACTGATTGTATGGATCCTTCTTATATTGTCGGTCGGTATAACCTATTTATCTCACTCCGCTCTTAACCAGGACGCCATGCGCCAGTCGGCGGTGTACACGACAGAATGCTAAGCAGCAGTTGTTTAATATTCTCCCATTCATGTCGTGATCTTGTCGCCTAGGAAAGAAATAACATACCAGTACAAACTTAGGTATCATAATACTTAGGTGCGAAAAGTTTCCCAGGCGAACTCAAAAAACTACACACACAAGAAATTCTGCCAGGATAACATAGCAGCCGCGACAGAATTTTGTCATGTTATGTATGTTTTGTTGTGGCATGTTAGCCCGGCTGATAGAGGGATCCGTTTTCAGGTCTGAAACCTCCAGTTTATTAGAAATTGGCTGACTAGCGCGCAATTTTGTCTGCGGGGTTTAAGTGTTCCCGTTTTGCAATATTTTGCATTCATGCTTCGCTGTAGGCTTTATATTATAATACAGCCTTCCTCGAAAAATGAACTATCCAACACAAATATTCTTTCAATTCAAACCAGTAGTTCCTGAGTTTAGCGCGTTCAACCAAACAAACTAACTCTTCAGCTTTATAATATTAGTATAGATTTCTTCAGATCTCTCGTTACAATATCTAAAGGCAAGTCAGAACTTCAGAAGCAAGTTGAAATACCTATTATTATTGGCACACCATTACAATAAAGCTTTGAAAGATATGAAAACGTAATAACCTTTAGCATTTGGGAAAAGCCGACCGGCCTTGCAAGACCCTGCAAAGGGTCATCTTGTCTCGTCCTGAAGGTTAGACGTGCGGCATTCAACGTTGGGTAAGTTTTTTGGAGAATTCGCATATCACCTTTCTTGATAACCGAGATAATCAAAACGTGTTTTCAGGAATTTGGAAGCTTGTTGGTCAATAGTTTGCATATTTTTCTCAGGGCCGCGCCGACCCCCCACAGCGCCTGTGTGCGAAACCTATGAAGCGCCTCTTTTTTTCACGAATCTTCATGTTTCAACTACCTATGTGTCGCCTGATATATAAGGCAAAAAATTTAAATTTGTTCTATAAAAGTGGTGTACATTTTTTAAGTTTTACTTATCGATACTCCACTACAAAGAATATGTTGTTGTGTAAGTGTATCAAAAATAATTTCGATGGCGGCGCCTCTATTGTCTTGGCGCCTGTGTGCGCCGCGCACTTCGCACATAGGGGCGGCTCGGCCCTGATTTTTCTTATTACGAAGACGCTGTTTCCGATATATTAAAGACTTTCAAAGAATCTGTATAACTTTAAGGAGGAGTATATAAATATTTAGATGATTGTGTTGTGTAGGTACTGTATTTTCCAAATGCACCCAAAACAAGCATTTATTGGATATGTTTTTTCCTTAACATTCTCGTAATTCTCGAAACTTTTCCTAGTCGTCATTATATTTGCATCTATCCGTTATGTATCTATTCTACTGAAATCCCCAGGTTTGGTAGACATCTCCTCAGATCTTAGTTACATAGAGCTGAGGATATCAAAGGGGCACGTATCTAAAGCTACATTCTAACTAAAGTCTCATACTTTCTGTTATTTTATACCTTACAAACAGACAGTTACTCACCATGTGTGGACTCCGCTCCATTGTTTCACACGTCCATGTTATTGTAAACTCAAACATAAACTGCTAATTTATATTTTATTGATGAAAGCAATATTTTGTTAAATAAAGTGTTATATTATTCCATGTGAATGTTAGTGAATCACTTAGAATAGCAATTTGAATAGAAATAACGTGCTAAGAATTTTCTAAATAGGTGATTTAGGCAGACCTATTATTATCCTTACCATTAAAGAGAAAAAGCGGACAAAAATACTACTAACTTCTCCATTAATAACTATCCTCGTAAAATGCTCAAATTCACTCAGTCTACTCGTGACCACGACAGTGTGTAAACCTGTCGAAACGTTGGGAAAAAATAGGTAAATAAAACTTGATAAATACCTGTTTAATACTAATAATAATGTGTTCAGATCGCGCAAGTTTAAAAACATTCATTGTACACCTATGTACGTGCCGCTTTTAATTGGGTTAATTGTTGACAATGAACTTATGAACTGAGTATCACTACGATTCTACTACGACGTATCTAACCTACACACCTACGATACCAATTGAAAACCCCACCGCTGTCTCGCAGCCGCCTCACGCGCCATCCAAAGTGGTCGCAAAAATTGGAACTAGGTTCTAAGATAACTCTTTGCATAAGGAAACTGCACTGCAAGTCTAATGAATCCTTCGCGCTGGACATTTATAGGCCTGGCTTAATGCCAACGCATATTGCTTAGACTTATTAGGTTGTTAAATCCAATAGATTACATAGCTTCGAATGGATTGGTCAAAGACTCAACTATGAGGCAGGGTCCTTCAGTGCTATGCGATGCGAGGCAGCAAATACAAAATTAAAATTAGGCAAATTTCTTGTAGCAAGCGCAGCAAGCCAGGAACTACGAACATTATTAATTATTTAAATCTTTATGGTAGACTTTCTTAGCTTCCTCGTAGATAATCATCTTCAGAACATGGTTCTCGTATAGGCGTGTAATGTTGCAGTACATCATGTATGACACTGCTAAACAATAAGACGGGAATACGTAGACCAGTAGGATCAAGTTTTCTTTTAGTTTTATGATTACAGTCTTTGGAACATTTATGGCAACCTATGTATGTGCATGGATGGATAGACCGTATGATTCACGGAATGACTAAATCTTTGGCAAACGTTGAAGTATTTTTCTCGCCTGTTATCTTTACGATCGCAATACGAAAGAAATTCCAAAGTGCTGATTTTCATAAAAGCACATAAAGAACAGTTTTTATATTAACTATAGAGATATAAATGTATGATCGCAACGATATTCTACCTTATTTGTTACAACTAGCAAAATCTCCGTGCGAATTGCTATTCGAAACTCCTCACACAAGTCAAGTTGTATTAAAAGGATAGGGAAGGCAGTTATAGTACCCACATGTACTCTATAATCCAAATGAGTTCAGCATTGTGTTATCGCGTGCTCCCCACGATCTATTGAGACGCCCGTGAACTTCGGCTATGTTCCCCTATAACCATGGATTCTTTATCGTAGGAACTAGTGGTTATTCTGTGGGTCGGGCCGGTTCGCGAGGTCTTTCACCTCCCAAATTCCCCTCAGATGTTTCCATATTTAGAACTGCACATTTGGTCTCTGGACGGCGTGTTTGCTCGAACTAGCCTTATTTTTAGAATACAATAGGTTGCAAAACTTGTAATCAGTTAGCTCAAAAATATTGTCTTTATAAAAGTAGTTATTTCAAGAAAGACAAATTTAACGACAAATTAAACTTAAAAACTGTGAAAAACTTATTTGAAAAACAGTTTGTGAATAACTCTGTGAACATTGTAAAAGTCCTGCCCATAAGTAGAAGCCATAAATTCCTTATTCAATTGGTCCGGACTGCTCTGATCTTGGTCTTGAGATCTAGTTTTTGCGTGTATGTCTTTCTTGATATTGTGTGGAAGCGATATTGCTGTCATCTCTGAATGACCACGAGATCCTGTTTAAATTTGATCTATTTGTGTTCGATCGTCGGCCACATTGTCACTTTTTCTAGTGATTTTAAGGTAAACCAAAGTAAAAAGGTATAATGGTATAAAGGTGACTATCCTTGAAGCAAAGTAAGTAAGTTTACGAGTATTATTGGGATGGGAGAAGCATTTAACCTCATATGTACTATAAAAAAAGCAGGTGGGATTTTTCTTAATTATAAGAAGTCTTGAATTTCGCATTATAGGCTTTCACAGAGACTTGTTGTCGGACAAAACTTGCCATTGTACTATTACTGTGATCAAGCGGAGTTGATGGCGATATGATGAGGTCGACTTTTTTGCGCCATGCGGGGGAATGTGATCGGTAGGATTCATACGATAATAATTGTAGATACAAAACCGGTTAGACTGTTAGAGGAATCTTTATTCTTTGTTGGAACTTTACGCAATCAGGAAGCTTTTTTGGCTTGTTTAGTAAGCCGATAGTTTTCTGATATTCTATCTAATATACCTTTTAACTAAATTGGTATTTAGTCTCTCTGGTATTTATCTATATCGTCTTGGATCTTAACCCAAAAAGTACCTATTATCGAAACACGTTATGACTCACCCAAAATTTTAGAAACCCTACAGTTATCTAGGTAGATGACGTATTGTTTTCCGTATAAGACAGCGAGCGTGGTTGGTGTCTCGTTTCATCGGTGCATGCCGTATCAATTTATACCATTATACCTGCGTGTAGATAGGTATGTATCGGACTATGTTAGGAAGGCAGTAGGTACAATATTCCATACAAAAATAGGCAACGCAGGACTTATGGCGATGCAAATGAGCCTTTCTAAGTGAGAAACTGTAATTTAAGAGCAATATTTAATCCGAGCACGTTTTTAATATATCCGTCCGGTCTTGTGTCGTCTAATATTTCGATAATTGATTAGGTACCTTTGTTCTGAAAATGAGCTCATACAATTTTAAGAATGTTGCCATAAGTGGGCAACATCAAAAAATATATATTATGTTGAGTTTGAACCATCTAAGGATGTTGTAAGACAACTAAGAAAATTAATTTCACTGCTGAACCTTTCTTTAAAATGCTTACCAGAAAGGCATCAACAAAGCTAGAGCTTGCAATCGGGCTATTGTTCTTCATGCAGCTGTTATCGATCTCAGCTTTGACGGCATGCACACCGGTAGTTATGAATTAACTAGGGCACATTATGCGATTGTAGTGCTGGCTATATATCTATATATAGGAAGTAGTTACACTACTGCATTGTTAATTGGATGTTATCTTCTTCTTCCTGCCCTTTTCCCACTCTATGTGAGGTCGGCACAACACGTTTTATTCTTCCATTTCCCTCTATCATCCGCCAACTCAGTACTCACACCTTTCTTACTCATATCATCTTTCACACAGTCCATCCATCTTTTCTTTGGCCTACCTCTACTCCTGTATCCATCTACATTCATACCTAACACTCTTTTCGTCACATGACATTCATCTCTCCTCATTACATGCTCATACCACGCTAACCTATTACTCCTCATCTTTTCCGTCACCGAGTTAATTGCATATGCAATTAACTCGGTGTTATTATATGAAGCTGAAAATGTTTAGGACTTTTGTCATAAGAACAGATTCACATTATACCTAAACCATTCCAATCCAGTGACCCAATTAATGGAATGAACTGATTCCAGTGAGAAGAGAGATCCACTCCAGTTGTAGGATTAGCGGAATCATATTCAAATTTAATTTAATCTTGGCCACGTATGATCAATTTAAGACGAGTTCATCTAAATTGAGTGAGATCTCACTGTAGATAAAAAACAAATTACACAAGGACAGAAACTAGTCACTCATGCATGTTCATGACTAATCCTTACTCACTATTCCGAGCTAAGTCGGTCTTAAGTCTTATCTGTTCTATACACTCCCGGTCGTTATTCCAAATACGTTGCGATGATTTCACGCCAGCTTAACCCTTGTTTGTGTTTTTCTAAATAAATCTAGTTTGTTTCTGAGGAACAGCGATGACGAGACTTGTAATATCAGCTGTATCATTGAATGATCAGATCACTTCTAAATCCTAAAATGGTTTGAAACCGTGCAACAGCTGTTGTCATGTCACCCCTTATTAGAGAATTCGGAAGTACTGTACGTATGATAGAGGAGAGTGAAAGAAAAGAACATGTTGTGCCGACCCCACAGAAAGTGGGATAAGGACAGGGAGATGAGGAGTAGGTACTGTATCATAGAATTACCATTACCATTACCGTAGAATGCGCCCTTATAAAAATAGGTGTTTTAAGATCTTACAGAGATGGAAGTCATAGTGCGAACTATTATTTTATTCTGTTAATGGACGTGCTATATCTGTGGTAACAGTTCAGGAAGTAGCTTCCATAGCACGTGCTCTAAACACGATTGTCGACCCTGTTCCTTAAACGGTAATAGCTAAGGTAAAAGCTAGATGCAGTGACGTGAATCAGTTGGATAGAAAAGTAGACTTTAGTTAGTTGTGATACGATCGATAGTGAATAGAGATGATAACGCGTTTTGCTTCTGAAATTGTTGGCGCCACAGGGGGGCTACTCGAAAAGTATCTGTCGAACACTGTCGTTTGATCTAAATAAGCATGATTAAAGCAAAAGTGAAAGAGAAAACATTATAAACGATGAAAGAGAAAACATAAATCAGGATTCGCAAGGAATTAAATAGCTAAATGCAATAAGAAATTATACTATTCCATCGACAGTAAATTTACTTGGCTCATTCTGTTTGTCCAAAGAACCTGGACTTTTAAACCCGACGTTCCTACTCAAAAGCCATCCAAATAACCCGATCGTCAGGAGGTTTCTTAATAATTAATACTTAGTAGAATCGTTATTTACTCTAAGTCTTCAGTAGGTATGATCTATCTTATTTGGTTGATTGATAAATCAAGACTTTCGTTCTCAAATACCTACTCCCAATATTGTACAAGCCTCTGTTACTTGTATCAGATGGACAAAGAGGTTTTTCTCTTTTTAAAAAAATACTTTGATAACTACGATTTATTATGGGGATAGTGATTAATATTAGTTTGGTAAAATCCACCCTTAAGCGATATCTAAACGACACAATTTCCTCGTAGGACCGGCGCGCGCGCATGACTCACGCACCGGTTGGCGATCGCGATCTGTTTTTGTGCTGGCAGGAAGCGCGGAACAGTCGGACGTCCGAGCAACTCTTACTTATTATTGCTATTCGTTTTTATTGACCCGTGCTCGCGTGATCTATAGCAATAAATGGCCGTAATTTAATGCTCATCGAAGCGTGGGAGGCTTTGGCCCACCTTTAGGATGATCCAAATAAAACCACTTATTAGACATCATTTTAAAACTTTCTGTGGCCCCCTGGAGTGTTAGAGTTGATCTACAAGTATAATGCATTTATAGCTGCTCAAACGCTCGAAGCAATGATAATGTTTTTGAAAATAGGTTTTCCAATATTGGACACACAATGTACTAGACCAAAACTGGAGTAAATTCCAAAATCTTGTCTTCCAAAATAATAACGTCATACATATATTATCAGTTAACTTTCTACTTTTAATATCATGGTAAGACGATTTATCTTCTATCATCTGATTAGATTAACGATGCGATTGAACGTAAAGGTCAGGTAAGGTATGATTATTGGTAACCTTAGACCCGGTTGTGTTTGAAGATATTGGCGGTGGGCTGATGATAATTATCAGTTACCTTTCTAGATTTTGATATTTATCGAAAGATTTGACTAGTCAAACAGCTAAGCCATGTTGTAAGCCACGATTCTTATTTTTCCTATGCGACATTCATATCTTTGAGTAGATAGTAGATCATACCTACACACTTTTAGCTCAACAGCCCTTACATGTACCTACCTTTAATATTCTGAGAGGTCTACACGTGCTAATGTCTATATTATTGGCGTCAGTGGTTTTGTTATCCTAATTACAAGCTTTAATTTAACTTGCAATGTATGTTTGTTTGTCCGGGTGGAATCTTGCAACTGAATTTTAAATCAGTTATCTTAATCGATTGAGCTAAAATTTGGTATTGTACACGCTTATTTTAGGTGACAATGCATTATTAGCTATGTGACGTCATTCTAATTCCAAGATGGCGGACTAGTTATTTTTTCTGCACTTCGACATTATGGGTATCAAATGAAAGGGCTTGCTTAATGGTTATTAATAAATAAAATAATTAATAAATAATGCTTAATTAAATGGCTTAAATCCAAAAAGCTTGTTTCTAAAAAGTTTTTTTTACTATTAATTTATTCTGTATCGATAACGTGAGGTCTACATAGCTGCAAACACCGTTTTAACTCTTATTTATGTTCTCTTAGTGCATGAAAGGTGCCTCTAAGGCGCACTAAGTATAATCTTTTCACCACACTGGTTCCAAAGAACTAGCGACACGATAAGAAGAAGAAAAAGACTCATAGGTACCTTGCAGGATGTAGCTTAATAATCGTATTACATAAAGATTGTGTAACTCTGTAGAGTGCACTTAATTACACATAATCTATTAATTACTGTCAGTTCGTTACTAGCTATTGTTGTGAGCACTTTCCATCTGACTATTTGAGGAGGGCTTATTCCCAAAGTACTCCACGTTTTAGTTTCAAAGTACTCCAAGAAATATTCTCAAACTACTCCACGAATAAAATATTGTTTTTTTAGTTTAATTCGACTCCACCTTACTGGTGTCCAAAAATAATTATCTCATACATTCGTTCTCAATCTACTCCAAACATTTAATATTAGTCTTTAGCATACTGATTTATTTCGCATTTTACTCCACAAGGTAACTGACGTACAGTCAGCTTAAGAAATACATATTTTAATAGTACAATAAACATATTTTTCTTCTCTATTATTTTTCGCCTAATTTGTTTTTTGTTTCGTACATAGTATCTATCTTTTTGGCAATAGCAATTATGCACTGTGTGTAAATTGTGATTTGGATTTTTTTAAAAGACCAGGACATCAGAAACGTTGCACAGGTTTTTTTTACTTGCCTAAATCAAAATACTTCTGCGATACTTTTGATGTCCTGGTACTTACTTCAAAACATTTTATCTGTTGTCGTCATTAAGGAAAATCATGTTTTCGAAATAATGTTGCAAAAATGGCTTTGCTAAATTATCTAAAAGACATAATTAATTCATCCTTCATGACAAATGGATAAATAACAATGTTTGAAGTACCAGGACATCATAAGTATTGCAGAGGTATTTTCATTTTGTAGATAACTGTAGGTACTTGCTTATCCTATTTTGATACGAGTTCGGCTATGAGGAAATGTTATTCCTCGTAGCCAAACTAGTTAGGCGAAATAGTTTGGCCACGAGGAACAACCCTTAAAATATATTCAGAAATTAAATAATTTGTAATTTGGTAATTGCTTGTAACATTAACATACGTGGGTGTAACAAAACTTATCTCTTTTGCTACCATTTTTTTCTGAATAATAATGCGTTAAAAGTATGTACCTAAGTGATGTTGAAGTGATGTACCTACTTACAATTTATTCCATTTGCCGCAGACGTAAACGTCCTAAATTATTTGAAGAAAACTTTTGCCAGCATAGGTAGGTACCTAATTTTGTTACAGAAATACTGTGACAGACTGTACTCCTTCATCTCATGGAGTAGAATGAAACATTATTTTGTTTCGATGTTTTGAATGGAGTAGTCTTAAAACTTAAACGCACTATTTTTATTTTACCTTTTTTTAATAATAATTCTTTGGAGTAGATTGGGAACTAATGTTCGAGATTCTTATCTTTTTTGAACAAAAGAATGGAGTACTTTGGGAATAAGCCTTGAGGAGACTGGCTTTTGTCCTCGACTGTACTTACTGCGGCTTCTACTATCGTTGGATTGGATATTATGTGTCTGATACCTTTTTGTATTTTTTTGACAAAACGCTTTTCTATAAACTTCTGCAAAAGCTAGGCTATCAACTAACCCTAGAGAAAAGATTTAGGGGCCATGTTTATTTTCTTCTTAGCAATATCACAGATTAAAACGTTAGTAGGTAAATTACTAAGTATAATGTACTGAATTGGCAAAAAGTTGTTTTAACCAGTTTCTAAGTTAAGTTGTCAAGCAATAGTCAATAGTCAATAGTCAATAATCTTTATTCAGTAATATCACAAGGATCATTTTGAATCGTCTTACATACTAGGTGAGTCTAGGTGCCAATTCCAGTCCTATCCCCAGTACGAGAAGAACTGGCAAGAAACTCGCTGGGCCCTAGCGCTTTTTTTGTATTATGAACCTTGTTAACATTGTTAGGGACACCTAGCAGAGTTGGAGCTGATTCGTCCCAAGCTTTTTTGTCATCTAAGTACTCTGATATTCTATAATAAGCTTTACGAGACAGGTTTTGTTTAATTACATTTTTGAATTTCGCAATCGATAGATCAAGCATGTCGCTTGGGATCTTGTTATAGAAGCGTACACATTGCCCTATAAAGGATTTGCTTACTTTAGTGAGCCTAACCGTGGGAACAGCTAGTTTATTTTTATGTCTGGTATTAACATTATGAAAATCACTATTTTTTTTAAATAAATTAATGTTTTTATGAACATACATCAAGTTTTCATATATATACCTACTGACATGGCATTGTCATAATGTTAATTTCCTTAAACTTATCTCTAAGAGATTCTCTGGGACCCATGTTATAAATTGCACGAACAGCCCTCTTCTGCAACACAAATATGGTGTTAATATCTGCAGCACTCCCCCACAACAAAATACCGTAAGACATAATGCTATGAAAGTAGCTGAAATATACAAGTCTAGCAGTTTCTACGTCGGTGAAATGACGGATCTTTTTAACTGCATATGCTGCAGAGCTAAGTCTCTTCGACAATTTATCTAATACCACCTATTATGGTTTAAGTGGATTGGATTTCAATTTCCATCCACTTTGAGGCATTTTAATATCACCGGCAATCCTGCCCTTGAAATAGATCTTTGGTAAAAGAACACCATTAATTATCAGGTATGGTATGGTGTACCTTGTTAGATATGCTCGGTTCTCTAGATACCAAGTGCTTTGGTATTTATTAGAGGGACAGAATCAAACTTTGTGTCAAGTTTTAGAAGTTCCAAATGCTCTACTTATTGATCGCTCCACATCTGTTTCGGTCACTGACTTCTTTTTCATAATAATAGCTCGCCTACTTAACAAGCCAAAAGTTGTGTTGAACTTGGCACGATCGCATTTACTTCTGTCGCCAAGCTGAAACTTGAATTGCACCGCCAACCTTTCATTCAACAACGGTGAAAGGTTATACAATTTGGCAGTTAGCCACCCCCTGCTTCTTGCAAAATAAAACTACATTATGTACCATAACTGTCTTGAATCTGTGAAATAATCTCGGCATTATTATGTTATGCAAAATCGGCTGCGTTCAAAATCTTAGAATTCCTTGTAAGTAAATTGATTTTAAAAAGCCTGTAGTTGAACAAAGCAACAGATACTGGCTGTGTAGTTCCTGCATAAAATTGGATTATTGAAGTTGTTAGCGTGTAGGGATCTTTGAACATGACATTACCGAACTCTAGTTTTAGTATGATAAACCAGTTTTAGTTGTCCATACGTTCGAGATCCCTTTGATCAATGGAAAGTTAGTATTATTATGATGATAACCTATGATCTTGACTGCGTTTGAATCACTTTGGTGAAAGAAAGGTCGATTTCCTATGCATGAGATGCTTTTCTATAGCACATTAGCTTTTTAATCCAATTAATTATGGTAATACTAGGGCGTTAAAGAGCGTAGACATTAACATATCGATAGTTAAGACTATCGAGTAACGACATAGACGAGACGCCGCATATCCGCGTCGTTCGCCTGTGACCCCTATTCAGCGAGCACGCGCGCCCAGCGGCCTTCGCGCCTGCATTTGTGCAGTCAACGCGCGTCGATTAACTAGTGATGAGAGATTGTCGATATCGATGGAAATATTTACTCGTCGGGAAAAGGATACTCTTGTTATTACTATCTAATAAAGTGAACATAAAACCAGACTGAAATTCGTTGAAAAAAGCTTTTTACTTGAACTTTTGAATGATGACACACTTTAACGTTACAAAATCAATGTTTACTTACCTGATATCATCCATATATATTTTTGTTGCTTATCGATAACACAACATCCCTTATTATTGTTTGCGTTATCGTACGAGCCTACGAGGATATCAAATTAATTGTTATTCTATATGCGTGATTCGGTGGTCTCCTTTCTCTAAAGATTCGAAGATTCATATGTTTCAGAGAAAAGTTGGAGAAAGCAGATAAATATTCGCTTGGGGTTGCCAGAAATTTTCTTGAATGTAGGTATTCAAGGATCGTGTGAGCTAGACTCAATAATGTATACCGACACCTAACCGCATTTTGAAAATATATAAAAGTTAACCAATCATAACTTGTGCTTTGCCAGATTGTATCATGAAGTCTTTTTTGTAAGTACCTATATTTACATTGTTCCATGAGTATTTTGGGCATAACTTATCGTAATAATCCTTCCAACTTTTCCAATTAGGTCATTCGTATTTTTGGATATCTCGCTGCAATCAACGTTTTGAGCTAAAGTCGATTTCCTTGAGCATTAATATTGGCATGAATTATCGTTAATATTCAATTTGGTCATAGTGTAGTAGTTAGCTAGTTGATTTAATTTTACTTTGTTTTCAGTTGGTAAATGTAAGCCCAGGTATAAGTAAGTTTAAAAGTAAAAATTATTGATGAATATTCTATGCTTCTTTCTACTTTTATCCTTTACTTTACTCAGCTTTACGTCGATTTTGTATGGCTATAAAAAAATAATCATTATCGCTCCTGTAATCCTCAGTCTTACGGTCGGTTTCTATATTGTATCTATCTGCAGTTTTTGGATTTTGGATAGGTATTTGACATTACTTTTAAAGGATTAATTAAACCGGCCGTTAGTATACATTTTCTCAGATCTCAGATCTCAGATGCGTTGAGCTGATGACAGGGCGCAATGACGCTCATAAGAGGAGGCCTATGGCCAACAGTGGACTGCTACAGGCTGATGATGATGATGATTATTATTATCTATATAGAATATACTGTAACCCCAAGACCTACTAGCAATAAATAAGCTGTAAACCTGGTTTCAAGCCGGATGTTTATTAATTTTTGCGAGAGTTTATTGAATGCTATTTGAATGATATAAAATAGCTATTGGATTGTTCTTTGTCATGATGTCCATGGCGAATTCAGAAATCAATCGATTTTTTCCAAACGTGCAATAGCTTTGTTCAATAAAATTTTGCACAATATTTCACAAAAAATGTTACCTACCTGTTTTCATCACTACCTTGCCATTGCAATGTTGTGTTTATCTGCTTTGATTTGATTGCATTGAAACAATGTGATTGAGAGCATTGTTCGGCATATATCGGTGTTCAAGGTCATTACGACATCCATCATCCAACCCACACAAATTATGGTATTATGAGATGTGAGCTCAAGCGTTTTAATACTTTAAGCTAGACTTGAGCTACGAAACTGAATTTTTCTGTGCAATTTTCATTTTGACCTGGCTAAGTATGTATGTATAGCCATTATCAATGTTTGGGTTGCTGATCACTGGATCATAGGAGCTTACGTACTTTACTTAGTATCAGCTAACTATTTAGGATACCTATGTCTATATTTTGTTCTTCCCCTTTTTAACCGTCTACTGAAAAGTTATTGTGCACTTGGGGTAGAGTTAGGACACCCCACTGTTCCTAATGTAAACTATTCCGTGCAGTTTATTGAATCGGAAGATGTTCAGACAAGGTGAACTAGGGTTAATAGTGTTGTAGAATCTAGCGGGGGTTTAGGATGAACTAGACTTGTCTGCATATTGAGTTCTAAGTCGTTGTAATAGAGTTGTAAATCGAAGGACCAGTGCATCTGAAGGCGTTTACCATGTACCTACATTACAATCTTGAGCTCGTTATATTATATTCTTTTGTTCTTCACGCTTGTCAGTCGTAGCTTGGTCCCGTGACCGAAAATGTCTCCATTTCATATCATTTCTATCTGTTCCGCCTCCCATTGAAGTTGTCAGGTGTGAAACTTGCGACATCCTGCTCATAAGCTATAATTTGATCATAGAGGCAATAAATAAGTTATACATCGTCTATGCTTTTACCTTACGAAAACTTAGCTCCAGAACACTTTTTCAGGTGACTGTTGAAGTTTGAAGGTGGGGTGTTTTCATGTCTGGCTTGTCTGAGGGTGAGGGGAAACTTTGAACACGCGTAGGTAGGTTAAGTACGTCATCAACTGTTATATAATCTGTGGTACGAGGGGACATTGGGGAGATTAATGACTGTCTGGAACTGAAACATTCCTTTTACATTATTGACGTTGCGTTTTTGGGCTTTTACTATTTTTATACCATCGATCGATATTACTGTAGTGCTTGGTAGCTAGCTACGTCTAGTATTATCAATCAAGGGATTTACAACGTACAAAACAAATGCTGGTTCTAGGGACTTTTTTGAAGAGTAGATAGGTGTAGAGGCACACCAAAAATTCCCGAAATTGTAGGTCTTAAGGTTTATTTTGGAGATTGTTAAACTACATACATACATACATAAAATCACGCCTGTTTCCCAACGGGGTAGGCAGAGACCACGGATCTCCACTTGCTACGATCCTGACATACTTCTTTTGCTTCATTCACTCTCATTACATTCTTCATACATGCGCGTCGGTTAAGGGTACTCTGGACCTGGCCTTTCTCTAGTACGTCCCCAATTTGTTAAACTAGTCATTAAATATTTTTATTATGTAGGATAACAAAGTAATTCTATAATAATGACTTTGCTCTTGCATATTATTTATTTAAATAGTTAAATCCTACTTCCGTCGAAGTTTTATCATTAGAATTTCCCTGTGTGCTTATGGTAATGATGTCTATTTAAACATGTGACGCTGTTTGTTATGCTGCTATCAGACTGAAGCCTTTGTTTACGATGGGGGCTCTACATTACAATACTTACCTAGTATGTAAATGTAATAATAGATATCACTAGGTGTAATACTGGGTTTAAGTAATACTGCCTTCATACGACGAGCTATTTTATCAGCTTAAATCGCTTCGCTAGCCTCTGGCTAGCCCCTTTTTAGAATCTTTTCAAATATTCTCGGCATAAAAATTAAATATTCACACCTCTTTTCCATCGCAAGTTTCCGGATTCGCTCTTCTACCTAGTTTTTTTTACAAATAAAAATAAGACCTCCATTTCAATTATACTCGTAGAACCCCTTTAAAAGACATTGACGAGTAGGGCTAGGGTATTTCGTTTAATTCGTAATTGCCTGCTCCGAGCAGATTTTTACCAATGTAAAGATTTGCTTTATGCCTTTACCTCCTTCTAAAGGAACTGGTTAATAATCTTCCATCACTTTCGCTTTTTCCAGCGGATCTGATAATCTTATCATGTTTGCCGATGAATCTTTTTGAGTTCTTCCGCTCAATGTTTGCATTGCACATTTGTTGCGTCTTTATCCACGCAATCTTTTAATGTTTTTTTGTAATCTTTGCCATTTACAAAAAGAAAATCTTATGTCCTTCTCTGCTGTATGACTCATTAGTATCTTTTGGATCTATGAGATTTATGTCAGTGTTTTACGAGTTGTAGGTAAATACATTGAATTGTACGTGAGAAGTCAGTGATTTCTAGGATAAAACAAGCGTTTTAAAAAGTCATTTGAGAATATTGCATAATTTCTCAAGCTAAAAGTTTATCTGTCATAGTACTAATCAGTTCCTTGAATATGTAACAACCAGCAATGAATTATTGAAGCCAATGTGGGCTTTGATCACGACGTCGCTCGTTAGCAATTATTTTCTCTACTCAGTCACAAAAGTTTATTATTGTGACAATAACTAAGGTCAAAATATCGAGATGGATACCTACTACTCGTACAACCCGGATTATTTTGTCAAATCAAATGCTTCCTTATAAACGTCATGTACCTATTATGTAAATATATAGAGTCACCCATGCATAAACTGTCCAAAGTGATACAAGTGGTAACGTTAGAAGATAAAATTATCATAAGCATTCGTAGGTTTTTTACTCGTGGACTAGATCACCTTGCGTTGTACCGATTATGTAGTCTTTGGTACTGCTTTTGAATGGAATCCTGATAGCACACCCACCAAGCTGTGCCTAATATTTTGTTTTGGCGTTATAGTCATGTTTTGCAATATCCAGTTAGTTTTCTAGGTAATCTTAAATGAGGACTGACATAAGGTACGAGTGTACGACGAGTAGTTTACAATCTTTTACCATAAATGAGATGAAGTGATTTGGGTGATTTATTAGAGGATCGTAACTCCCTTCTTCACTATCATCTTCGAGTGCTTTTTCTACGTTTTATTTTCCCCTTACTGATTTCACTTAATTTTTTTCTTGTTTTTCCTCTAAACAAAATTTATCATCATCCGCAGGATCAACCAACTATAAAGTTTTCTATTCCTTATTTAATTGACACAAGTTTTCATTTTTTAAGAAAGAAAGACAGAGCTTTGTGAAATATTTTTATTCCTTACGTCGTTGCAGCCAAAACATCCTCAACTTGCTATTTTTAGAGGTCCACTATTTTCCCTTTAAGCAGCGGCAATTTTACGAGATTTTTAAACTTGAGGGTACATTCCGCAGCAAATTAATTCCAGTTTTTACCTATTCATGGACTTTGTATCTTAGTTTGAGTCTCAAGTGTCAATTATGTGCAATAAAACATTGAAATTTTCCGAACTAGCCAATTTGTACATGGTTATCGTGCCCTTTATCGCCCATATTTTAAATCGGTAACTTACAATTTTGCAATAATTTAGCTTTGCATTCTAAATTTTAATTATGTCTATTTGCGACAGACAATCCTTTATTAGGATTTAGGCAGTTACTTGACTTACTTTTTTGTCTAGGTTATCTCTTTGATGCCTATTTTATTTGTGACACCAAATAACTTTGATATGAGCTTCAATGTTCTCAGTTATTTTGTAACTTGTAACTGTGGCATTTATTTTCTCTCGAACAGGTCAAAGGTTCCTCTCATATCCAAGCTATATTCTTGTATCGGTTTCACAAAATGAGAAGAATAATAATTCGTCGGGCATTATTAAACTAATCACCTCATTAGTGGATACCTGCCTTGCCCTTCTGTGAAAGTTTTGGCGCCTTCGCACGCAACATTTAAGCTTCTTACTTAATTAATTAGCTTCAAAGTGTTTCATAGCAGTTATAACTTCATCTGTGTCTTCAGTAGTTTTACGATCCTGTTCTTTTTTCGGTGTTTTGACAGCATATTGATAAACTGTTTTATAATTGTTTAAATCTAGTTTGTTTGTGATTGCGAATTATCAAACCTACTTTGGAAAGTTAATTTGCAATGCTGGTAAATAATTGGAACTTTATTTGAATTTATTCGAGCACTTTCGTTATTTATTGCAACTAATTATTTTGAAAGAATACTGGTGGCAGACGTAGGTGATGGCTAGATAAGACTACCTTATACATTTGTTTTTATTGAAACTTGCAGTACCTACCTCGTGTTTGTTTTGAGCTTTGCTATAAAGTAGGTATTAAGAGTATTGTGTAGGTGACAATAGTGACCCAACATTGCCTTCCTATTCCAATGTTACTACCTAACTGCAGTATCTCCCTATCTTAATAATGATGGCGTAGAAACACAAAAAAAACTCTTAGATTTATGGCACCTCTTCATTGTGTCGATAAACATCTTCGATATGTCGATGATGCAAATGTTTTTATTAAGGCTGAAACTTCCGAGTGAGGAAAGCTGTGGCTTACCCAGCTCCTCACGTGTTGACCTATCCTTCCTGTGGATACGCCGAATAAACTGAGGATGACTGAAGATTACTCCATCTAGAACCATGTCCACATCACTACAGGGTCTTGTGTGTATAAAGTTCCACTTGTCACTGTATAAAACATCTAGAATAGAATCCAAAGCCTGTTTACTTATTATCTAAAAAGCTTTTTGCGTAACATTCCGCGACACCTTATTTTAACCTTTCACAATTTTTTTATTGATACTTAAACGTTGAGTATGTCCAATCTATTGAATAAGAGCAATTTGTACCCGGCAATCAAACGAAAGTAAATCTTGACAAGACATGGCTTTATGTAGTAGCTTGATCTTGTCACATTCGAGATGAACCGGTTAACTTGTATTATGGTAAATCTTTTGCAAATAGATAGGTGAAAACATTTGTTTATAACTCCAATTAAATAAATATTAGAAATAATAATTTAAATAGCTCGCTATCTTTTTAATAGTTACTAATGGTCTTCAAGGGTAGCGTAATAACAAGGAAAACGTTCAATCAGCAATTTCCTTAAAAGTACCACTATAACTTACTGTAGTAGGTAATATAATATGGCTGTAAATAGATCGGGAAATACGCATAATCTGAATTAAAATACAAATGTTACATTAAAAGGAACTTTACAAATTTCATTTAAACTTATAAACACTAGACAACGGGAGCTTTATTATTTTCTGGTCACTTCAAGCCAAATTTTCATAATTTTTCAAACTTTTTATTCAAAAGTTTCAACAACTGCGCTAAAATAAAAATTGGCTCATCATCACCATCTTCCTGCCCTTATCCCACTAGGTGGGGTCGGCACAACAGGTTCTCTTCCTCCACTCTCCCCTATCATCCATCATCTCAGTAGTCACTCCCTTCTTACACTATCGCCTTTACACAGTCCATCCATCTTTTCTTAGGTCTACCTCTACTCTTGAATAAAAATCTCTGAAATAAAAATTGGCTATCATAATTGTTTATCGTTTATCCTTTCGGTAACGCAGTTGTAAGGCTGTTTTTAAAGCCTTACAATATCTCTAGATTGTTATTTAAAATTACACAATATATATTATGTATCTATATAAAATGAAATGGTTACCGTACCTTATGTGATTGGCTCCAATTTCCTAGACATTACCGACCAACACTACAACGATTACCAACTAGATAAAGCTAGATATTACAACTAGATAAAGCCATCATCGATGTGTCGTCACATCGATGATGGCTTTATCTAGTTGTCACCTAAACTAGGAAATCCTGTGTCGTTTACGATCACAAAGTGCAGTTGATAATAGGGGGTAATTCTGTTGTTCTGCGGACTAACTGAAAAAATGCTAAAATACGTATTTGTTGACTGATTTTGTTGACTTCAAAGTAAAAAGACTAAATCAGCGTAAACATTCTCAAATTTAACTAAACTGACGCGTGATCGACGTGTTTTGCTTATTTAGATGCCATGCAAATTGGTTCTGGCAATTCAATAGCGTAAGAAAAAAGAAAATAGAAGAATTCAATTTATAACAAAATGATAATTTTAGCTATTTTTATAACTGTCATTTTGATTTGTTACGCTTATTTAATCTGTCTAATGATCAAAATAAGATATGAAGTATTTTAGCATTTTAAAATTAATCTGTGTGACAATAGAATAACCACCAAAATTACGTCAGATCTATAAAAAACTAGAATTAGGTACATAGCACTTCATCTAAGTATCTATTTTGTTCCGGCTGTTTTGGCCGATGACAATGACGAGAACAATAAATAATATAGTTTAACCCATATGTATATTGGTAGGTTGAATCGAGAAAAATAAAGACCGGGTTGAGAGAAGAAACACTAATTTTCGGTTCTCCATAAATATTTTTTTTATATCTGTAATCTATCTATATATATAAAAATGAATTGCTCTTCGTTAGTCTCGCTAAAACTCGAGAACAGCTAAACGAATTTATCTTATCTTGGTCTTGAAATGTTCGTGGAGGTCTAGGGAAGGTTTAAAAGGTAAGAAAAATTCGAATAACTGCCGGGAAAACCCTAAAAATAGCCCTTTTCTATTTCCCATACAAACGTTTTCTAAATAAGTACGAATTCTGCCGGGTCAGCTAGTGGATAATAAAAAGTTTTGGATTCTATTCTAAGCATTTCGATTCCATGTCCCAATGTAAAAGTCACTATAAATAAACAGTACGGATAATAAGCTTTAAATTAAAGCCAATTAACAAATAAGTTAATCAAGGCTACGTTCTGTTAATCACTGAATATCAAATAACAACGTACAGATGTAGTCAAAAGTGTTAGCAGCCCAATATTAACCCTTTTATTATTTATCGCTTATCATGGGAAACTAGAAACACATTGTTCCGTCTACATAGCAATTTTATAGCACTGGTGGTCTAGTGGTCGCGCGTTCGAATCCGGTCGTGCACCTATGAGTTTTTGTTCGAAATATTTATGTGCGTTATATACCAAGTACTCTTAAACGGTGAAGGAAAACATCGTGAGAAAACCGTCATGTCGTAGAACCTAAACAAAACTCCTAAAACCAGTATTCCTTACGTCATGTTTTCGTTGATATTATAAGTCTTTTCATTACTAGCAACTTTATTATCCGATTGTCGACTGAACTGTTCTTACTTCAACTTGATGCAATCTGGAAATAATTAGTTGACATGACACGTGACATGTACTCTTGTACGCTCATATTTAGTCTTTATTCTTGCGTATATTATTGCAAAGACCTGCCTTACCACATGCTCCTACAAAACATCATGTTTTAGAAACGTCCCGTTTGAAGCTTATAATAGTAACATTACTTCAATACAATTTTTAAGGGTTATGTTACGAATTATGATATTACATTACATGATATTTCTCGAAGATCTTGTGGTAAGGTCCTTGATAATTGATGACAAGCAAGATTTTTAACGATATATTAGTTTAAAAGATAAAATTAATATAAACGCTCTTAATGCTCATTAGGTAACTAAGTAAACTTTTATATAACAGCAATATTGCAAGGATAACGTTTAATTTTACATCCCAAGTAACCTTTCCATTTTATTGTTCTCAATAAAATCTTTTTATCTTGCCCTTCCCTTCACCATAAAAGTTAACTTACTGACATATTATGTTAACCGGAAGCTGGTGAAGAATGTAAAAGAAAAGAGTGTCAACTGCAGTTAAATTAGCAACAGAATAACTAGAAAGGTTACTGCTACTGGATCGAATATTGGTAAAGATGGACATAGAATCCGATAATTCTTAGAACAAGAGAATATGGATTGAAATAATCATGTTACAACATTAGGTGCTAGATACTCCCATGGTTACAATGACGCCATCGATCTAGCTAAAGAATAGACGGGTCAATGTATAAGATGTGATACGTCCTAGATATCAAATCAAATCAAATCAAAATATATTTATTTCAATAGAATCTAAGTGTCAGTTCCAGTCCTATCCCCAGTCCGAGAAGAACTGACAAGAAACTCGCTGGGCCCTAGCGCTTTTTTTGTATGATCCTTGTTAATTTTGTAAGAATTACCTATGGTTACGATGTCTGCTGAGGCGATTTATCTAAATCACTATAAGAGATTTCTATGCTGAAGCAACATGCATATCAAGTCTGCCAGTCGTCAAAAGTAGCTCAATTATTTCCCCGAATAACTATATAAATAAATAAATATTGTTGAACATCTTACACAACGCCATCTAGTTCCGAACTAAGCAAAGCTTACACAGTCGGAACCAGGTAGTTGATAGATTAATGATATACTTTTTATCTATATCTATATAAGAGCTTAACCTGACTGACTGACTGACTGACTGACTGACTGATTGATCATCGCCGAGCCGAAACCGCTGAAGATAGAAAGCTGAAATTTAGAAGGTGGCTTCCTTTTATAACAAAACCACCCACTAAGGCGGGATTTTTGGAAATTCCACCTCTAAGAGGGTGAAAAAGGGTGAAAACGTTAGTATGAAACTTTTTAACGCGTGGAGCGATTTTCATGAAACTTTGTTTGTGCACTGTAAATACAAAATGAATGAACACGTGTTTCAGGATTTTTAAATATAACTTTTAAAAAGGGGTAAAATGGGGTGTCAAAGTTAGTATAGGAACTTTTTAACGGGTAGTGCGATTGGTCTGAAACTTTGTTTGTGTACTGTAAATGCAAAATGAATGGACCCTTGTTTCAGGATTTTTCAATATAACTCTTAAAAAGGGGTCAAATGGGGAGTCAATGTTTGTATGGAATTTTTTTAACGGGTGGTTTGAAACTTTGTTTGTGTACTGTAAATGCAAAATAAATGGACACCTGTTTCAGGATTTTTCAATATAATCTTCAAAAAGGGGTCAAATGTCGGGTCAATGTTTGTATGGGAACTTTTTAACGGTTGGTGCGATTGGTTTGAAACTTTGTTTGTGTACTGTAAATGCAAAATGAATGGACATGTGTTTCAGGATTTTTCAATATAACCTTCAAAAGGAGGTCAATGTTTTTGTATGGGAACTTATTAAAGGGTGGTGCAATTGGCCTGAAACTTTGTTTGTGTACTGTAAATACAAAACGAATGGACACGTGTTTCAGGACTTTTCAATATAACCTCAAAAAGGGGTAAAATGGGCTGTCAAAGTAGTATGGGATTTTTATGAGTTGCTTGATGTGTTTAATACTCAGTTTAGATATTTTATGTGAACGAAGTCGCGGGCGGGACAGCTAGTTTCTAAATATATACATAGAATACATAATAACACCCAGACACAGAATAAACATTTGCGTTCATCACACAAATGTTAATCCCTGGTGGGATCGAACCCGCAACCTACAGCGCAGAAGACAGAGCTATTAGCAACTGAGCTGTGAGTCAGTCAACAAATATCATAGGTTTATATTATAGCTTATCTTTAGTAGTTACAAGTTCTATATCGAGGACTGATGTAATGGACCTGTTTGTTATGTTACTTTCCTTTTATAACATCAATTTGCAAGATTGAGCCGAACAAGGAAGGTTGGCGTGTTTTATTAGAGGTTTCGATGGGTTCGCATGTGTATACTTGGGTTTATTTCAATTAGAAAGGCATGTTTTATAACCTTAGTAATTGATAAGCGGAAAGCACCGGTGGTGTCGTGGCACCCTCCCTTCCCAATTAAAGGTTTCGGTTCGATTCTCTAAGACTCGTACCCAACGTCTTTAATTAACCTGATATCTAGTCTAAGTTCAGTCTGATGTTTGGTGTAGTTAGATTAAGTACTTAGTTCGATTTTTTTTGTGAGACTATAATATGTGTTTCCAAAAATTTGGTCACGTTTCTTAGAAACAAGCTTTCAATTTTAATCTTTGTTCATTTAATTACACATATTTCCTCATGCTCAAGAATATAATCATTGATCACTGACGCTTCTTTGTCCAACTTTTTGCATTATTACGTTCATACGTGCGAAACAATATCAGAAAGTTAAAATTTTAGTTGCTTTTATTTGGTATCGAGTGAGAATTCGTTTCTTTATGTTTAAGGCCCATTGTTGGTTTACTGGTGAAAGTTCATCATAACATCTGACCCTAGTGCACTTTGAGTTTCTATCAGCTTCTGAATATTCATCTTCAAGTCGTTTGTGAGCCGGCATTTCTAAATATCTTCCTATTGTAATGTTCAGTCGTGTTATTATTGATTTATAATTCACCATTATAAGTTTCGCAACTTTTAATAAGACTGTTGCTCAAAATTTATTATTTTTACTTAAAGTTTTGGTAATTGTTTTTAATCAGTACCTACTCTTTCCAAGGCAAAGATCTGAAGATTAGGAAAAATATTACCTACATAAGCATTATATAAGTTTATACTTAAGTCAATGATCAAGGATATAAATGCTTTAACGATTCACATACTTAAATGAAGAATTTATTGTTTTATTTCGTATCCATTTTAATTTTATATCCTAAAACGTCCATTCGGTCCAAGAAAACAAAGCATAGTTCCTAAACACAATTTCCCCAAATAGCATCTCCCATTTGTCCTTGCCTTTCAACGACCCAATACGCTTTATTGCTTCTGCTAGATCACTCACGTACTTTGCTTCAAGAGTCACTCGTCATGGTCATTATAAATTCTTTCACTACTGCTGTTATATTGCTGGGGTTCCGTCTTTTGTTTGTTGTTTTGTCTCTAGCTTTGTTTGTGAAATATCTGCCTACTAGAATAACTAAGGTTAGTATATATTATATCTTCTTTTCCACTTCTGCTGATGTATCTTTTTCAATACCTCTGTTGTATCGTTTTTAGGAAACCAAAACATGTAATTAAACATATTATATCCTTGTATAAAATAGATACTGAATCAAACCATGTTTTGTCGATAATGTATTGACAAATAGATAGGATGATCGGTATTTGTGATTCATGTTGTTTTTATATGGTATCACTAAATACTTGTAAATATTGAGATAATTATATACTTAGACTGTAGCAATACTTCTCAGCATGGCTCTATATTTTGAGCTTACCACACAATTCCTATAGATGAATGATTATAAGTTTTGTGTTTGACGAAACTCAACCACACCCTAACATGATTTAATGGTCTTGTTATATTGACTTAGCGACGGAACCACTACTCTATCCTCGGTGTTTTTTTTCGGGATAAGCCTGCCAGCTGTCTTCATATTGTGAGAGCCCTATTTCAGTGGTTAAAATAGAACACGGAAGGAAAGCTTTGAAGTCCATTTGCGGGTTTCGGTCAACCGATTTGTGGATGTTATTAGTGGCTTCATATTAGGTGTGGCATGTTAATCCTATAAAAACGAAATCTCTTGTTTTATACAGCTGTATTTTAGATAAATTAAGTTATTCTTGGGTGTGTTGTGGTTGTGTATTAGAGGTGTTATTTTTGGTGACTAATTCGAAACTTAGCTCGAAAAAAAAATGTGTGCTGATGTTATTTTTATATAAAGAATCGTGATCATTAACAGTTATTGACGTTACTGAAATGGATAAGTGATCGTAGTTTCGCATTGTCGTGCAATCGCAATCCATAAAACTGCAAACTGCTTTTAAATTGTCCCATTTTGTACTGCTTCACAAATTCCTTTTAACAGTTATTGAGTACCTGCTGATAATGGTTCTCGTGAGCGCGGCGTTACATTCTTATAATGTTGCAATTATGTGTTGAATAAGTGTTCATTTCTGTTATTTGTAGCACGATTATTGACATACAAAGGTTTCATCTTTGAGAGGCTTCTATACAGCTTACTAATATTTTTTTGTCAATTCTTAACAACGTCGCCTCCTATTGTATTGATTGGAACAACACTGTTTTGACCCTTATGGCAAACGATCGAAGGATTCGTAGGTAATATTTCACATTTCTATGTACCTAGTAAGAACCACAATTTAGCTAACCACGTATACTTTAACGTATACGACTTGGATTAATGAATGATGGAGCAATTTACTTCTCTGTAAAATGTAAAACGAAGAAATAAGAATGAGATGGTCCAGCTAGATTTTCCTATCAATCAGTATCGAATACTCCTTTCAATTTATCGTAGTGAAGTGACGCTCTCTCTAACTTATCAGAAGACATGATCGGATCATTCGATTTGATATCGATATCGATAACGGGATGGAGAAAGTATTAAATAAATCGGTTTGCGTAGGACGACTAATAATATCTAGTTCTCACGATGCATTCCGTTATGTGCAAGTAATCGACACCTGACTACTGAAACTGAGTCATGGATATAAGTTATCTGTTCTGCTTCTGTGGTTTTTAATGGAAATGTAATTACAGGGGCCCTACCACAAGCTCTTACAAACCATCATGTTTTAGAAACGTCATATTTCAAGCTTGGAGTAACACTACTTCAATAAAAAAATTATAGGCCATGGTAGGAAATATCAAAGTTATACTCGTAGTAATTTGATATTGCTCGAAGTCCTTTTGTTGTTTTACAAAAATTTGCTCTTATTTCTCCATTAATGCTGCTTACATAACGAAATAAGTACCACAAGAGAAAATAAAATAACAACATAAGATGGGTTGTCATAGACAAATAAGAAGCAGGTAAGAATTTTGAATTCATACTTCGTGGTTTCCATTCATTAAGAGTCACGCAGAGACATCAGCGTGCTCGATATCCATCCATTGACGTAATACAAGAAGCTGCCAGCGCCCCGCAGTCTCATTGTCTCCGAACGTAGTCACAGCCTTAACCTAAAGAGCTAGCTAAAAACCAGCTTGGTTACTCAGAACCTAAAAAAAGCCGACATTTTAGGGGTTTATTTTGAACTTCCCATTTTGGCTCGACACAGAATCTATGAAATATCGTCACTACGTTGTTATTGGTTATTGGTTACCTAGGTACTTCTTTAGGTACTTGGTTGTAAATATCACTGCCAGAAAAAAAGAGTTGGCAATTCAGAATAAGCGGATTATTAGGAAACTATAAAGGTCAATGCAGAGTTCTCCGCGAATATTCCTTGTCAATAAAATCTGTCTGTTGTGTTTCATCTGCTATGGCAGTGTCTGCAGTTGTGTATACGTTTATTGAAGACGGGAGACTTAAAGTAAAAAGACTAAAAACTTAAAGTACTAAAAGACTATTAATCCTCGCAAAGCATTTAAGCAGTTATATCAAAGTGGCCGTAAAAATGATTGAACACAATTTTCTTTCAGTCGAGTAATGGTTTACTCGTGTTACCAAAAGGGTTCAGATATTATTCTTAGCTTAATGGTTATATAGCTGACTTATGCTCATTGGGTAAATATATTTTGGCTGAGCAGGAAAAGTAATTTCTACTTACAAGATGATAAAATATAATTCAAAATTCAGTATTGAATGATTTTATTTTAAAATTTTGGTGAAATTGGAAGGTATTAAAGAAATTTGGACGTTTCCTCCATCGGATTGACAAAAGTTTTAGAACGTTTTTGTTGTTTTGCGTGAATTTCGAGAATAGCCTCCTCCCCGTATAACATAGCCACTATTTCCGTGCCGCCTTGTATTACGAAATGTAATAAGTAAGCAATATTGCTTGTTCCCCAGAATTCGATACAACCTTTGCTCAAGGATATAATACCTTATAATACCTACATCTGTCTGTTATTCCATATAATCCTATCAATCACTACTGCACTACCGACAGTCGGTATCCGCTAACTTAAACATTTTTTTTCTATAACTGAATAAATAATTACAAGTTATGCTAACTTGTAATTTGGATCTTGTAGTAATAGGCTTCGTTTATTTTAATGGTGTGTCGGAAGTTTCACTTGAGATAATAACAGATTTTGATAATGAAATCGTGATGATTGAAAGTTGAGAAGACATTTTTGATAGATTTACTTCCTTCAATCTTTTAAGTCCTATTTTCAGCAGTATTGTAAGAACTAGTTTAATTATTTTCTGGCGTCTTAGTTATAGCTTAGAAAGGACAGCGTAACAGTAGTGGGACACGTGATTAAAAGAACAAGTGATACACAAAAACATGTAAATAAATAGGTATCTAACCCCAAAGTTCGTACAAGACATGGCCATAGTTGCTATCAGCATCATCTGTCGTGGGAACACATTGTTATCTCACTATCTTGATTGAAAGTCGCTCTTCCTTTCTTATCGGTTTTTTAGGGTTCCGTACACAAAAGGTAAAACGGAACCCTATTACTAAGACTCCGCTGTCCGTCCGTCACCAGGCTGTATCTCATGAACCATGATAGTTAGACAGTTGAAATTTTCACAGATGATGTATTTCGGTTGCCGCTATTACAACAAATACTAAAAAACAGAATAAAATAAATATTTAATGGGGCTCCCATACAACAAACGTGTTTTATTTTTGATAATGGTTCGGAACCGTTCGTGCGCGAGTCCGACTCGCATTTGGTCGGTTGTATTATTTAATATTTTCATACCATTCATATGTTTTCATATCCTACTAATAATATAAACGCGAAAGTTTGTACGAATGTGTGGATGTCTGTATGTTTGTTACTCTTACACGCTGAAACGGCTAAACGGATCTGGATGAAATTTGGCACAGATATAGATTATAGTCTGGAATAGCACAAATACTACTTTTTATCTCGGGAAAATGTATGGTTTGTTTTTATTTTTCAAGGTACCACGCGGGCGAAGCCGTGGGCGAAAGCTAGTCATTCATATTTACATGTTGATATTCAAGGCATCAATATAAAACAATTTAAATTGAACTTTCTTGCTTGCCTGCCCACAGTTCTACATTATGCTGGTAGCATCCTACTGGAACATTGCTGTAATTTCACGTGTAACCGATTCGTATTATTGTTGCAGGTAAGCAGCGATCAGTATTCACGGCGCGTGCGCAAATAAAAATAAACCGCCGAACTAGGAACGGTAAGTGATAGACTACGATTTTCTCTATTGTGTCGTGGCATGGAAGCCTACTTTGGCTAGCCCTATTTTTTTAAGCATGGATGATACTTTCCACCACCATCAGATAACAAGCTCTTACAAACCATCATGTTTAAAAAACACTACTTCAGTACATTTTCTAGGTTATGGTACAAAATATCAAAGTTACATTACTTTGATATTGCTCTTACAGCTTGTGGTAAAACCCCCCGATCCGTAAAAATCAAGTTTCTTCATAGGATCCGCGTTTGGGAAAACAATTTTCTCTCCGAGTTTCCATAGCAAAAGCCTCTCAAATCTACCAGTGCCAAGCCAGACGCAGACGGTTCGATAAGCGGCTAGAGTGCAGTTCTGACGATTCTGCGTGCCGATGTCGGTCGATTCGCCAGTCACCTGCAGCCCACCTCGATTGCAGCACGCGCTTGCCTTAGCCTCTTAAATCGTGAAAAAAAAACACGCGTGAACTTCCGTTCGATTTATAAATATTAAACGCGCTATTTTATCCTTTTTCGATTGAAGTAAATACTTTTTTTTTCTAAGTTTTTTTTTTCGGTGGATTCATATGTGGTCAGTGTTTGTGTGTATTCCTTTTTGATGCCGATGTGATTGGGATGCTTTTCTCTTAACGGTATTTTTTAGAATATTTTTGTAATTTTAAGCTAATTTACTAAAATTTGAGCATTTGAAAACCGAAACATTATCTAATTGTTGTGATATATTAAACTGGTTAGATGTGAACATCTAAAAAAAAAATCTTGTTTTAATACAAAGAAACAAGAAAATCCTTTCGTGGAAAAATATTCTCATTTGCATCAGAAACAAGTATTTCAATGCCGCAACTAAAATGTCATCTACATAATGCATTTATTTGAATAGAAATCTTCATTATATTTTAGTTCGTTTATGTAACGTCAGTCATTTTTATAAAAAGTATTTTTTCGAAATGTTAATTAGTTCTTTGTTCTTTCTTATCAATCTACCCTCATTTCAAAAATTCTGTTTGGTATTTTATATTGGTATTACATTCTCTATGCAAATCATGCATGACCCCATTAAGTATTATTTTATCGTACGAATACATTTAATTAGCCTGAACAATTGACATTCGTTCACCGTTTCAGTCAGGTTGTACGAGTAGATAATACCCTCATAAAGTTAGATAGTGGTTACTGTAGAAAGTATTATACCTAACAGTAGGTAGTGTCGTGTTACATACATTTGTTACAGTAGTGATTATCAAAAATATTTCCTCATGTACGGTGAAAATTGCTTTCCTTATTTCAAAGTAAGTAGATTAACAAAATGTTAAGAGTATTCGATCAGTTTTGACAAGTTTTGTTGAAATTTATATTTAACGTCTAACGTAATCCTACTAATATTATAAACGTGAAAGTATGTATGGATGTGTGGATGTTTGTTATTCTTTCCCGCAGCACGGATCTGGATGAAATTTGGCTCAGAGATAGATTATAGTCTGGAATAGCACATAGGCCACTTTATATCCCGGAAAAATGTAAGGTACAAAAATTTGGGGTAGATAGAATCATTTAGAGTTTTCTAGAAAATGTTCGATGGAAAATTTAAATATTATTTACTAGCTTCCGCCCACGGCTTCGCCCGCGTGGTACCTTGAAAAACAAAAACAAATCTATCCCACGGTAACTGTACATTTTTTCGGGATAAGAAGTAGCCTATGTGCTATTCCAGTCTAGACTATAATTTACATACATCTGTGCCAAATTTCATCGAGATAGGTTCTGCCATTTCAGCGTGAAAGAGTAACAAACGTACATCCATACATTCTTACAAACTTTCGCGTTTATAATATTAGTAGGATGTAGTATATTTTAAGGTAAACTATCCGATGATATTTCTAACCTTTCGGCAATGGAACACCATTGCCACATCGACAATGCAATGATGCACAGCACTTAGTAATTTTACGCGTTTGTTCACTTAGTATGACCCCTACTATTTACACTATTCAACACTTTACTATACCGTGTTTTAGTAATGGTAAGGTTGTTCTGGATGAGGGTGTGGTCTACTTACCTTCACACACTTCGTTAGAAAGTTTACATTGTTAACTTTAGTTGAATTGAATATCAACTTGAACCATTTTGGCATTATGTCCCAACCCAACTTCGACTTTGAGGCCCGGTGTCCACCAAAGGAGAGAGGAGAGAAGACGAAAGATGTGCTACAAAGCTGGCAGGTTATTTTCACCAAAGCGGATAGGGAAAGTGTAGCGGAGATAGATGATTGATTGGAGATGTGAGCTAGCCAAGTGTGAGTGAGCCGCCCGACAAGACACTTCTCCGTTCTGCTGCGCCGCTTGCTCGCTCGTCGCACAAAAAAATCTACTTATAGAAAAATGAAACATCTCCTGATTGGTTTATTCAAACACATCTCTCGTCTCCTCTCTTCTCTGCTTTGGTGGAAACCGAGCCTAAAGGTTGACAATTTAAATCGGTGTTGTGACGAGAATTTTGCAAACATACTTCGGTGATTGATTATGATGGAACAGCTAAATGACTAATAGACTTAGCATCATAACCTGAAATCTAGCACTAAAACAATGACGAAACAGCTTAGCGAAAATTGAGCCTAAGCAATTTTGACATGCCTGCGGTGAGTTTTCGTCATTTCGCCGTGTTGTATTGTAAATTCCAATTAGGATAAATTGAAATAAACTAAAGGTCTTACGCCAATAAATGATTGCAGACACTAAACACTATCGACTCTCTAGTGCTTTGAGTAATTTGTTTATGCCAGTGAATAACAATACATGGAAGCAAAAAAAATTAGCTAAAAAATTACTCCACAAAAATAGAGCCCTGGTAAGCGTGGCTTGTCAATTATGCTAATGAATTATATCAAACATTTACAGTAGCTTATTACACTTTACACGGCAATTTCAACCTAAACGTCGTCGAGGGAATAAAGTCAATATTAATCAATTTTTGAAAAATCACGCATCGAAGGAGTTTCGATGTGTGAAATTTGGTGTCGTATTTCGCGGATATTTCCCTTGAAGAAATATTTCCATGTTTTCTTCCGTTCACTGGTGTAACGGAATGTTACAGCTATCATTAGGTTAAGATTTTATACGCATTTTAGGATCTATCAAGTAGCTAGAGCTATATAAATGGCGTAACATTTAGATCGGTCAGTATGGGAATGCCTGAAACTATAAAACATACGAAGATCTGTTCTTAGATAGTTTTCAGTGTTACTAAAATCTATGACATGGTTCCTAACAACAGATCTTCGTATGTCTTATAGTTTCAGACTTTCCCATACTGACCGATCTAAATGTCACACCCTATTATGTGTAGATTCGTAAATAGGAATGTTTTTGCTCACCGACAGTAGCGATGACTCGCTTCTCATTGTTTAATTGTGTTATTGAAAGTTGTCTGTAAACAATAGTCTGAAAAGTGAGCTGGAAGCGTGAACATCTCCACTCAGTCCTTAATTTAAAGATTGCAATCTTTATCTAAAACTAGCTTCCGCCCACGGCTTCGCCCGCGTGATACCTTGAAAAACAAAAACAAATCTATCCCGCGGGAACCGTACATTTTTTCGGGATAAAATGTAGCTTATGTGTTATTCCAGACCATAATCTATATCTGTGCCAAATTTCATTCAGATCTGTTCAGCCGTTTTAGCGTGAAAGAGTAACAAACATCCAGACATCCTCACAAACTTTCGCGTTTATAATATTAGTAGGATGGCTGGGTTATATAATATGTATAGCTATGTAAAATGTGTACCTACTAAGTACTTATGTGAATCTTATCGACTCTTATCAGAAACATATAGCTATGGTTACCTATAGCAGTTTTATAACATTCCATCGCAAAACTCGTGCTAGGTATGTCCCAGTCGAAATTAAGTTAAAAATAAAACTAGGTACTATAAAATAATTCGGACCCCATACAAAGTATTTCTGAATTATCTGCGTCTTGGGGATCTAAAACTTAAAGTACCTAGGCACTAGCTCTGCCACGGCGTACCTATACTAATTTATTTTGAAGCTACGGAAATCAAACCCGCATATCTCGCGTATTAGCCGATGCGATGCTTGTCGCACCACAAAGGTCGTATTATAGACTATAGTTTCATTTGTTTTCAATAACAGTTCAGTCAGTTGTTTTCATCATTACATTATATACAGTGAAAGTGCTATTCCTCATTTCATTTACATTGCAAACTTGCACGTTACATACAACTGAACTATGAATAGAAAACCGATATTTTACTTTGGTAATATATTTTGAATTGGTAAAAAAACTTTTGCTTTCGATAAGGTTACGGCGCCGGTTCGACCGCTTTCCGGTGTGTTTGGTTGCTATCAAACAGCGATAGTACATAAGTACCTAAAAAAATCCTGTATTAAATTTTGCTATACATCATCGTACTCACGGTTATTGAAAAAAAAATCGTGTTACACCCAGATGCGATGATCCTTGGCCCACTGCGGCCAAGGATAGAAAAATCTGGAAAAAAGGGAGGGAGGCCTTTGCCCTGCAGTAGGACAACATAGGCTGAAATAATTAATAATAATTACACCCAAATAAAGACGAAGAATGTCTGAAGTTTAAACGTTTCAAGATTAGCCAACAAATTACTTCTAAGTAAGTGTCTGAAGTTAAATTTAAAAGTTAGAGATGCATCACTGAACATTATCAGTGGTATCAAAATTTTCCACGGTGAAAGTTTATTACAAAATAGTACCTATTAATTTCGGAAATGTCGCGGCCAAAAGGCATGAAATTACCTGACGCTCGTGTAAATCCTCTCAATGCTTACACTCTCGTTTTCATTGGAATGTGATACAAAAAGCCGACAGTCGACCGGTTGTGTTAGCGTTACATCTGCGAACAAAAAATAAGAATTTTAATATCGAAATTGTGCAATGTCTATTCTATTATGTGCTTTGTAATTTTTAGGATTTATGACTACTGGTATTACTTTACTCAATCAACTTTTTTTTGTACATTACTTTTTTATCTATGTTTGCCTATGTCTATGGATACAGGGGTAGAGGTAGGTCAAAGAAAAGATCGATAGACTGTGAAAGATGACATGAATAAGAAAGGAGTGAGTACTGAGATGACGAATGATATAGGGAAATGGATGAAGATCACAATATGTTGTGCCGTATGATAAGGGCAGGAAGAAGAAGAGGAAGTTTGTCTAAAAAAGTTTATGTCCCGGAAGTGCGGGGGGGGGGCTCCGTGTTTTAATGATGTTAGCATCTCGTTATGTTAATGTTGAAATGAAAATAAGGGCTCAACATATTGTGAGATATGTAAATAACAATAAAACTATCTCAGTGGCGCACGCGTCATTATTTTTTAAACATTAATATTCAACAACTATATACTGGCGGCTCACTGTTTTATTGTGATTATTTAAATTATGCAAGAATTTGGTGAAATTATTTGAAAAATGACGATTTCACTGAGAAATCGCTTTTAGAGATTAGCGGGTTATTTGTTTACCTACTTATGTTTATGTACCTGGCTTACGATGACTATACAATAAACAAGAAGTGAAGTGGTTTTGGTATGAATAAAGAAATAGACTTTAATAAAATGTCCCATTCGCTTATGATTTAGAATTGTTATTCTCTTGCGTTTACAATATTGTAGTGGCCAAAAGTATTTGTCTGAACATTGACATCATAAGAATGTTAGAGATAGATGATACTATATTAAAAACCACACATTAACTCTACAAAAAACAACAATTTTTTTACTTTTTTATAACAGTACTTATGTACAGTACATGTAAGAAATGTACAATGTACAATAATGGGTCAGAAGTAATGTGAATTACAATCAATAAGTACAATCCTGGGTCAATTAGTATTACAGACCAGACTTTCGCAATAACGCCTCGTTTCGGCAATGCAATTACCTACATAATTATGTTCGTATCAGTTCCACTTATTTGATCGGTATCACCAATATTAGTTAAAGTAGCTAGACTAGAATATCTACTAAAATATTGCGCAAAATATGTATTAGCGCTTATTAAACAATCACGTGATAACTATAAAATAAAACATGGAAAAAATCAATTTTGTCAACGACGGAACGACTTATTTTCTTGAATTTATTAACAGAGCTCCTATCCCGGCTCAAAAAGGTTTACAAACATTCTAGTGATTTTGTGACTCGTAAAATGTGAAAAGTATCAAGGACACTCAAGCAAGCATCCAATATGTGCAGCAAGGACCAAATCAACCACATCCTCGGGAAGATCAATGTGGTAAGTTTAATACTAGTGTTATTTTCTAGTATTTATTAACAGTAGGTAGGTAATACCTAGACTACCTAGGTACTAGACCACGAGATACATATGTATTTTGTTAAGGCCCAGAATACTTGTCACTCTATTCCATACGTAAAAGTTACAAAAAAAGTGACATAGGTCCGTATAGCAACGCGGATCTCCGCGGAATCAGACATAGCACGAAGCGAAATACCCAAATAACAAGTAAGTAGAATGCGACATGATTATATGGCTGCTCTGAATTACATAACGAAAGCGACAATTTATAAAAAAAACATAAACATGTTCAAGTAAATAGCTTATTTAAAAAAAAGGGCTGGGTTGATTTGTTTCAAATTAACTGATTTCCATTCATGTGAAATAGAGATTCAAAATACCTTACTGTTCTGTATAAATTAGGGAATTTCTGAATTTTCAGAGGTGACATGATTTTTAACCAAGGTTTTCTAACTAATTCGTGTTTTAGCTCCGGTTGATTTATCACTTATATCCTTGAGTATCGTGTAGTTCAATTTCAATGTAATCTATTAAGTGGTAATAGAATGATTAGGGTTGCAATACTTGCAATTTTCAAAATGCTGGGCCTTAAGTGACTTGCACCAGCGAGTAAAAATCTTAAAGCAGTCGATTGATAAGATTGATTAATCTCATATCGTATAGATAGATGATATTTTATTTATAACAATGATCTGTTATTCAAGTCTATTAAACCTATTCAATGCTGTAGATTTTCCAGTTTAAATCCCATTAACAAAAATATATTAACTTTTAAAGTAAACAGCGTTCGCACGATTGCTAAACTAACCGGTATTGCATTAACTGCTTACACTAATTACTTGATCAGACCTGATTTATAAACTACGAGTACTGTACCTACTGGTGTTAGAACAATGGGATTCAGTCAGAGTAATAAAGAGTAAGCTGAAGAGTGCTATTTTTCTGACAGACCTTTTGCTGTAAACAAGATATCGGTATTGCCGGTTAGATATCAAATGCGTAGATAATCGTTAGTGTAAACAAATATATAAATATCGGTGGTTGGGGGACACTTCACACAACGCCATGTAGTTCCGAACTAAGCAACGCTTTTCTATAAGATGACATGATGAGATGACAAAGAAGGGTATACCAGATAGCTGGTAGAACTAACATGGTTGAACTAGCATACATTTTATCGTTAAATACTTAGAAGATATAGCACACAGAATGAAGAACAAGCATTTATTTATCACACAAGTTGAGAGAATAGAACCCAGAACTTGCAGCGCAGAAAGATGAAGGTGAGCCCAGACACACTTCTGATTATAGTGAAGGCTAGGTAAAAATCCATCGCTGTTGTCTCTGCTCACTCTAAGGATGCTTTTATAAACGAAGGTTGACACCAAGGCTTCTTTAATGGAACACGTTTCAAAAGAATTCATTGTTTTAGGAGAAACATTGTGTAGTAAAACGATTAAATTTTACCGTACTATTGCTGTTGTAAAAGGAATTTCATAGCAAATCAATAAATACCTGACGATAATGCCTATATATAAATACATAGGTACTAAGTACATTCTAACACACAACACAAAACAGAAAATTAGCCGATGTCATAATAAAACCGCATTCTACCAAAACTAACGTAAATGGTGTGATTATAATAGTTTTTTATGTAATGTTAATGACGTTGTGATTGTTAAACTACTTATGTGACCCAAAACACA
The DNA here is from genome assembly GCA_963675405.1 of Cosmorhoe ocellata. Classification (NCBI taxonomy): domain Eukaryota; kingdom Metazoa; phylum Arthropoda; class Insecta; order Lepidoptera; family Geometridae; genus Cosmorhoe; species Cosmorhoe ocellata. The sequence goes on along the minus strand of OY776258.1, from coordinate 8,504,249 downwards.
ACCTGCAAATAAAACTGTTATAAAAGTAAAAATTTTAGACATACACATTCACTTAGTAATACTCAATGGTGAAACTGATTTATTACAATTTAATGAAAATTAGATTCCAAATACAGCTTCAGGCTAGAATGTTCAAATTAATTTGCACAGCTTTAATTCAGACTATTGATATCGATAGAATCGCTTATCGATAAGATATAAGTACTTACTATAAAGAATGAGAGACCGTCAATCAAAATAATGGGACTCTTGGCATTTTGAAACATTTCTTTGAAAAAATGATAAAGATCTATATTATAACGACTTTATTATTATGGATATTGTTATGTCTTATCGATGCATCCATGGCAGGCAATATTCATGGACAAGTCCGGATAAGGTTAACAAGGGCGCGTGATATTGGATCGCCTACGTAATCCCCTATGTGGGCGTTTACCCATGCCAGTGACAGCGTTCTTACTTTGTATGGAATAAAATAGTACAATGGCGAAGTGCGTTAAGGTGTGACGTGACGTAGGGTGGGCCAAATCAGCTGTGCGCTCCCTTGTTGTCACGACCGTCCTTTGCGGTTTGCATTCTGCGGTGGAGAATGATTGAAGTGTTGCGTAATACTTGTAGATGTTTTCTTTATATTGCATTCAGAAAAACAAAAGTCGCTTAAGTTATGCTTCTGAGAGAACTAAATTTTATATCCTTTATTCAATAAAGGATATAACATTTAGTTCTGATGATCTTGATATGCAATAAAGTTTATTGCATATCAAGATCATCACACATAAATTTATATGGAACACAATGAACTGATCAAAATAACAAAGCGTAAAAGTGTCAAAGATGATTGCGAATAGAAGAGCCATGATTTGTAACCGCATGCACTCGTGCGCAATACACTGTCGTGCAAGTGTTACATTCCGCGCTAATTGTAGTTCTTTCAAACGCTTGTGCTTCCGTTAAATTTGTTTCAAATCGTTTCGCTACACTTGTTATTTATACGTGTTTGATTACCTTAAATATGGACTGATACTTTGGTGTATGGAGCTTCCTATTTTCTAATTCTTCCTTAACAACTCTTTCATAAGGAAAGGACTGTACTTTTTGACGATAACTAAATGCAAAACTAAAACTTAACTCCTTGAGAGTGTGAGTGCTACTGTTAACCAAACAAAACATATAGCCTTAACATTAAACAGTCGAAGACAATGAACTTAATGATTAATATCTGCTACACGACAACTCAGCAGTCGATAAAAGAACATGGTAATAATTAGCTATTGAGCCGACAACCGTTGACATCAGAATTGATGTCTTGATGCATGTTAGAAATTCCGTCACGACTATAGTTTTGATTAGAAAGTCGTCAATGGTAGAAATATTAGTGTATTCCAGCGTGTAGGGCACAGACCTGAACCGGAAGACGGAATGTAGGCCAGCTTTTCATTCAATAGATAATAATAATGTAACACACCAAAGTATGCATATTTCTTGCAATGGCGTTCAAGAATAATGAAAAACAGTCACCTTATCAGGCTAGCAAAGAATTCAGAAAATAAAACAATGAAGCTGAAAACAATAGCATTGATGAACTAGACAGGAATTCAACGCGGTCGATGCTTATCGCATATCATCAACGGATGGATTCAGTATTTCCGATCGTCTGAACCACATCCGTGAAGAATCAAAACTTGACTTGGATTATATGACCAGGAAAATATGCGAGCAGTTGCGGTTTTATGAACTATTGAAATAATATATTCTAACTAAATGTCAGCAGAAGAACTATAAAAACGACCTCCAACAAAGATGCGTTTAGTTTTAGCAATGGGTTTAGATTATCGTCATTATCGTTCATGAAAAATCTATGTAAAATCAATACTTTGAAGAAACCTGTAACTGATTGAATTTTCAGTTTCACTGTAAAGATAGATTAACATGCAAAGATTTGCTTAAACATTTGTAAAAGCTGCATTATTGCAACCGAAGCTACGCGTAGTGTGCCTTCCTTTGACATTGAAGGCTTTTACCGACATCACGAATGGGCAAGTTTGATCGATAGGTTAATTATGCTCCGGTTAACCTGAGGTTAATGTAACCTTGTTAAACTAGGCTTCTTACAATTTGCTTACATCGATGCTAAGTAGTTTACAAGGCTGTTTAAGTAAATTATAATTGGTTTTGGTTTTTTATGATTATTGGCATATGTTTAATATTATTTGATTTTTAGTTTTTGCCGGGTATATGTATTTTACTTGAGTATATTGTTCTTTATCATCATTAACTGTACTCTATTGTTCATTGATGTTCTAGTTTTTTCGCATTCGATATTCACTCGCAAATTGATACTACGCAACCCATGCAAAATAATTAATTTCGTTTGCACTATGATTAGCCTGTGCAGTGTGATGTTTCAAAATGGATTGCATTGTGCAGGAATTGTGTCAACTCTGTATGCGTGTTTCAGTAATACCTACAGATTTGCATGCAGCGTTTTTAATTTCGTTATTTCAGTTAGTATTGGCAAATCGGTCGAAGTGCCTGTGCCTACTTCAGGAGTTAGCACATTACGGAAAACTAGGTATTTGTATTTTTAGCAGGCATCATGTCCTCTAAACTTAACTAACGAGTGCATAAATGATCAACAGGGATTAATAGGGATCCCTAAGCCATTTTTTTCATAAATCTGCTCTGAAAAGTTTTATTATCATCATCGTATATTTTGTCAAATATTTTCGCGTGTTTACCTGCTTGCCTAAAGGCCTTAAGGCTACGATTAAACTTAACTTTGTTGCTAATACATAGATAACTTTATTCATAACAAAGATGACAGCCGTTCATTAAATAACATTTTTTTATCATTCATCCTCAATTACCACTTGTACTTATCGCTAAGGAGGGAAACTCATAAAGTCATAAGCAATAATCATAATTCATACAATCTTTTCACTTTTGCAAAACGAGTTTAAAATAGCTCTAAAGATTCTATCATTATTTTCTATTTCATGATGTGTAATGTTTATTATTGTCTTACGGTTTGCAACAATCGATCAATACAACCATTCGACACAGAGCACAATAGTCTCCGATGAAACAAACAAAATACTCGTATAATATTTTTCGTTTTAAAATAATAATAGAATACTCAAAGAATATAATGGTTGTAGCATGACTTGTTGCAGACCAGACTTAAATGGATACTTTAGTTGCAAATCATAAAAATACTTGTAGATAAGACAATTCAAAAGGTCGTTATTGTTTATGATATTTAATTTTGTTTAATTTGTTTTTAAAAAAGATTTTAAAGTAGGTCGAAAAGAGAAAGTATCTAATGTTATATCTGCAAGACTATGCGTAGCCGTTTAGTATTCCAATGAGAGGCTCCTCAATATTATTGTCTTTAGTCAGTTTTATGGTTGTAGCAATACCGTCGATTGACGTTTACTATGCATTCAACTACCTTTTCTAGGAATACTTGGCAAACGCACTGCATGTTTACAGGATCAGACTTATATGCTTAATGCATAAATGCACAAAGTCGATGATTTATTGATTCTATTGTTTAGTTACCTGCACTACCATTGTATTCATTTTCCTCCGATTGTTTAAAATGGGAAATTCAAACGGTGCCTTTAATATGGTATCCTACCTCTATTTCAGCATACATGTCATTAGTTATTGAAAATTCTGCTTCAAAATTGAAAACTTTTTGATCGATATTTGTATAGGTACCTCATTATCATCTTCCTGGCCTCGTCCCACGTTATGTGGGGTCGGCACAACATGTGATCTTCTTTCATTTCCCTCTATCATTCGTCATCTCGGTACTCACTCCTTTCCTACCCATGTCATCTTTCACACAGTCCATCCATCTTTTCTTTGGCCTACCTCTACCCTTGTATCCATCCACATTCATATCTAACACTATATTTGTATAGGTACCTACTGATTCATTATTACAATACCAACTCGCTCTGCGTATCTAATCCACATAAAAATAAACTTATTAATTTTCTTCATTAAATTCGTATAATATACAAAAACTAAAACATGTGTAAACATAATAATTCAAGTCAGTGATCATCGAAAGACTTTGTTCTGATTGGAGCCATTTGTAAATACAATACGTCTGCTTGAGGTCAATCATGTTTGCCCAATTATCAGTACACAATGATGCTTGTTGAAGGAAGGAAAATCGATAAGGTCAAGTGTACATTTCTGCAGACAACTCAGGACAAAGGTTTTCGTATAATAATTAATGGTGTTTAATACTGCTATTGATTTACAAAATTGAATAAAGGCGTTAACACCGTCCGTATACTCATACAACGTACAACCTTAACTATAAATCCGATTTAGCAGTTGTAAGTGCACGAAGGTGGGTCTGCGACGTTCTTTAATCCTTTCGAGAGACCTAGTGACTCTGCTGTTTATACGGTATGGATCTTTCAGGGTTTTGGGATCTACTATCAAAGGAATTACTGAAATTTATTCCCAAACTATATGTAGCGTGGAACCCCTGCTGCATCTCTGTATAAAAATAGCATTATACGAAAAAAGTTTTGGGAGAATTCTACTAGCATTGGCATAAGTTCTTCGAAGTTCCTTTTACTATCTATTCCAAAAACAAATTACTTTTACTTGCGGTTTAGTATTCTCTACTCATGTGCTTACGGACATCCAAATATTGTTTTCAAAAAGGTGACTAATCCGTTCGGCTTTCGCTACATGAAACGCGTTTCACCGTGAACTTCACTGGCAAATCGGTCAAGACTCTTGACCTGGCTTGCTTAGTTTCAGATTTACTAAAGTTTCTTGACATTAAAGATCCCACTACTACGATTAGTGTGGGTGGGTCCATAACCTGTCGGATTTCGCAGAGAGAGATTATGAGATGAGTGACGATAATATTTTCTAAACATTCCTCACTTTAAATGTATTTATTATTATCATTCACGATGACACGCGGCTTGCCGGTTGCCTTAACATAATTTCTTCTGTTATTCTTAGAAAGTATATGTTTTTGCACATTCATTCTAGCGCAAACCTCCTTGGAGACACGACCGATATTTGCATTGAACTTATTATAAAATTCAATAAATCTAATTTACTCAGAGATCCCGCTCCAAATCCTTATCGACTGAGCTATTCAATTTATGCAGAACGAATGATTAAAGCTGTTTCAACACCGCGTATTGTTCGCATGAACTTTACATTCGACATTTAGCGAACTGTTGGGGCTGATGCGAGACCTGATAAGATGCAAGTCGACGTATGGATTAAGTGGTAGATGTGAGACAACACCTTATCCTAGATTTGTACAGGAATTCCATAGCAAAAATATTCAAATTTAATTAAATATAATGATAAATGCTTTTCTTAGACATTTCTGTTAAACTCCCCAAGCAAAGACTTTTCGTCTCGCTATGGCTACAACTAGACTAACATAATTTTAAGCATCAACACACCTATTCAGATCTGAACTGTATCATACTACCACTGATTAAAAATTTCATCAGCACCCAAACAATAGCAGCCGAGGACATAAAGCGTACGGACAATGGTTATCGGCCACTTTCGTGTGACCGTGAATGTTGATGTGTGTTAGGAGGGCGCCATTGTCAGGGTGAACACGTAGGAGGAGACGAAAGGCGAGGTTTGAAAGCTGCGACCAGCAACCGCGACTAGTTTGTCAATCATGGTGTCGCAGTTTAAAAAAAAGTATCTTCAATTACGCATTTAAAGAGTAAGTACCTGGATGACCGAGCTTTGCTCGTTTTTTTTTGGTAAATCGTGTTCATTGTAAAATGAAACCTAGGTAGATCGATTTATCGCCCCCGAAACCCTCTGCATACTAAGTTTTATGAAAATCGTTGGAGCCGTTCCCGAGATTCAGATTAGACTTCTGGTCGCTCCATAAGATCGCATGTCGCCAATTTCGGTACCGCACCTTTCTGTGATGGTACTAGGATGTGCAGGTGAAAGTGACTGCTCGTCTGAGGGATCAACTACGTGCTCCAAGCAGGTGGTGATGTCTGATAAGCGGAACGAGAGCTCGCGGCAGGTGGTCGTTGCATTCGATTTCAGTTCGTTTCAGAAGATATTTTCGGCTATAAGTAGGTTAAGTGGTATATTATTATTACCCAACAGTCTAGTCTGCTAAAACACTTACAAATATAAATTATTTAGATTACAAGCACATGTTTTTTGGCTGCGTCTTATTTACACCCAAAAGTTTTGTTTTAGAAAATAGCATGAATTCTGAAGATAGAAAAACGTGGACATAATCGCATTATATCGCGTGTGATAGTGACATTGATTGCCAGTTTGTTGCTCCAATCAAACGTTTAGTAAAACAACCGAGTAACTGTAAACAAATTAAATTTGCAATAACACCCTTGACACCTCGACATCGGCATTCTGAAAGTGCCTAGCAAAAACCGCAGTCATCAATAGGTTTTACTACATTAATCATTTACGACCTACGCTTTAGTGCCCATCACCACAAATTGGATTCGACAAATAACAATTACTTGTACGGTGCAAGTGTCAAATATAGGCAAATTAAACTTGTAAATTAGTTAGTAATGGTATTCTTTGGTTAGTCCAAGACTTTGTTTGGACCAACTACTGGTCTAAAACATCTAAATCTGGCTTTACTTTCAATGTATTTTCCTTCGCCTTCTTCGATCTCATCAATTAGATTTTTTCCTACAATGTGGGAGCCTGCCTCTGCTTCTGTTACTTCTATGTCTTCAATATCTTGCTAGTATTTGTTTGCAACTATGCTTTGAGTTAGCGTAGCATAAAACTTTTCAGTCACGAGTAAATTATGTCTTTATAAGCTATAGTATAAGCGTCTGCCATGTAAAATCACTTTACATTCATAATCATGATGCAATATTGGATTACCTAGTTACCTACCGTTTTAGACTAAAAACTTTATGTAGATTTTTTATTGCATCAGAATTAGGTAGTTTGTACCAAACTATGAATTGATTAATTAAATTCCCTTATGCAACGTTTAATTTTATTGGAGTTGGTGTCGAATTCTTGCTTATTTATTGATCAAATCTTCTCGAGGCAAATAAATTTTAAAAGCTTCTAAATTATTTCAATTTAGAAGCTTTTAAAACTTATTGGTGTCATCGTCCTAGATCTTTACTGTTGCCTTTATTTCCTTATTCTTGACGATTATTCTATCTATATTCTATAGAATCCTGTTTTCAATCAAAATGATGTCTCACTTTTTGCTCCATAATTCAATCGGTAGGTAACTGTCTCCGCTTGATCTCGATAAAAAGTCCATTACAAAGTTCCGTGATCCAAATAGTGTAGTAGAACAAATCGTAAACAAGCCTATCTAGATAAATCTGATATATACCGATGCAATAAAGGACAATGGGCAAAAATGTATGGAACCTGGGACCACCCTCCAATAGACATAAAATATATGTCGTTGGATAGGTCTAATCAACCGGAACAACTATTGCCTAGACAGCTTTGCAGTCACAGCTGTCCGTTCAAAGATATAAGACTTTTAAGTTTTAATAAAATGTTAAAATAAATAAAATATTATTATTACAATAATGATTTATTATACATAAAAAACACTGTTAAAACTGATAAAGGGTCTCTATTCTGGTATATAAGATATTCGTGTCCGACCGACTACGAAAGTGAAAGGGTTGTCCGATAAGTAGTTAGCCTACAAAAGAAAAAACGAAAATTTTGGAAAAGTGGCGATTTATTTTTCTACATAGTCTCCTTTTAGCTCAATACACTTGACCCAGCGATTCTCCAACTTCTTTAACCCGTCTGAAAAATACGTTTTCGGAAGGTCTGCAAAATAGGCCTCTGTAGCGGCGATAACCTCCTCATTCGACTCAAATTTCTGGCCGGCGAGTGACTTTTTCAAGTTTGGAAACAAAAAGTAGTCGCACGGAGCCAAATCTGGAGAATAGGGTGGATGGGGCAGCAGTTCGTAGCCCAATTCCACCAATTTGGCCGTGGCGACGGCGGAGGTGTGAGCCGGTGCATTGTCTTGGTGGAACAGCACCTTTTTCTTCGCCAAATGGGGCCGTTTTTTTTGTAATTCGGCGTCGAATCGGCCCAATAATTCGGCATAGTAGAGCCCTGTGATTGTTTTGCCCTTCTCCAGGTAGTCGATGAAGATCACACCTTGTGAATCCCAGAAAACGGTGGCCATCACCTTTCCGGCCGAAAGAACAGTCTTCGCCTTCTTCGGAGCACGTTCGCCAGGTGAAGTCCATTGTTTCGACTGTTCCTTGGTCTCTGGTGTGTACCGGTGGATCCATGTTTCGTCGACGGTCACGAAACGACGCAGAAACTCCTTCGGATTGCGCTTAAACAGCGTCAAAGACTGCTCTGAAGTCGTTTCACGGTTGCGCTTGTTGTCCGGAGTGAGCAAACGCGGCACCCATCGCGCCGACAGCTTTTTCATGCCCAATATTTCGTGCAGGATGTGACCCACCCGGTCTTTTGAGATGCCTACTGTCTCGGATATCTCGCGCACCTTCAATCGGCGGTCTGCCAATACGAGATCGTGGACTTTTGTCACGTTATCCTCCGTGGTAGCCGTTTTCGGGGCCCCTGGGCGTGGCTCATCAAAAACCGACGTGCGACCACGTTGAAACTCGTTAAACCAATTTTTGACGGTCGCCATCGAAGGAGAAGAATCACCGTACACAGCATCCAAGCGCTCTTGGATTTCGCTGCGCGATTTCCCTTCCAAAAACAAGAATCGAATCACCGACCGATATTGCTCTTTTTCCATTTTTCGAAAATCCGCGGGCCCGCCCTCGTTCACACGCAATCAAAACAAAAGTAAACGTTCGATTCGGCTGAAATTTTAACAGTAGCCGTCTACAAGAATGTACTACACTATAGTAAATTCCTTTTGCGATAATGGTGCAATCGGGCGGTGAGGCTAAGTACTTATCGGACCACCCTCGTAGATATAGATTATCTACATTGACATCGTTTAAAACATTACTGGTGCATTAAACCCTTCATGAATTGCATATCCTTAATACAAGATTATTGATATAATGTGTGCACATGTGCCCTCCGTTGCCTTCCTGATAAGCATGTATAGGCGACCAAGAAATTGGTTTACCACTTTTGATGACATCTCCCAGTAACATAATTATTCGCTAAGGATTACTATGACAAATTCTGACGGAGCAGTTATTAATCTGTCAAGCGAAAATAGCCCTTGATGTTTTGTACGTGCAAATGATATTCAGCCTTAGAGTGGTAAACCAATTTCTTGGTCGCCTATACAATAATGCTCTATAATGTTGCCTTCATTTGGGTTGTTGTTCAATAATAAATAACAAAAATATATTTTTTGTCTTACATGACGTGATTGGATACGTCCACGCAAAAGCTACACATTTTCCTGAATTCCGTAATCGGGCAGGTCATCTAACTGGTTTTCTCTCTATGTTTCAATCAGATATAAGCCGAATGAAGGCAACATTATAGGCCATTATTGTACATGCTTATCAGGAAGGCGAACGATGGGCACATGTGCACACATTATATCAATAATCTTGTATTAAGGATATGCAATTCATGAAGGGTTTAATGCACCAGCAATGTTTTTAAACGATGTCAATGTAGATAATCTATAAAATACGCCGTCGTCGGTCGGACACGAATACCCTAAATACCAGAATAAATAAAAAAAACTGTTAAAACTGATAAAAGGGGCACCTTTTTTATATTACTGTGTAATAAATCATTATTATAAAAATAATATTTTATTTATTTTAACATTTTATCAAAACTTAAAAGTCTTATATCTTTGAACGGACAGTTGTGGCAGCAAAGCTGTCATAGCAATAGTTGTTCCAATTGAACAGACCTATCCAACGACATACATCTTATTGCTATTGGAGGGTGGTCCCAATCTGCCCATTGTCCTTTTCATCGCTAAGGTGCCCAGACTCTAGGTATTCGGAGACGGTAAAAATAAAAAGAAAATTTGGTAAATACTTTGGAAAAGTGGGATGTAAAAGAGAGTCAAGACGTGCCAAATCTTCACATCGAAGCTCGCTGTCTCGATAATGTCTAGCAAGCACCTATTGCTTGCCTTGTGAGTGTATGCGGACCACTGAAAGTAAACGATGCCAGCTGAATTATTCATATTGCATACAGTCATACAGAACAGACGGACTTAAAATTTAACAGATAATAAAACCACTGTCCAACTTTATATGTAAAGTGGTCCTCAGTCTTGATCATAAAATGGTATTTAGTAGAGCAAGTTCACTCAGTTCTTGTAGTCTTTGGGGTAAGTGAGATTCTATTGAAACAAAAGGATGATGATGATGATATCTTTAATAATTTACTAGAACCTGATGACAGTCATATTCAGGAAATGATCAATACGTTTGGAAATAAAGTTTGATCGAAACATTTCAATTTTGATTTAATGATAATAGCGAAACAATTTGCAAGCTAAAGTTTACAATAATGTACCTTGAACTTTGATTTCGTATGAAACCTTTACAATCTTTCTTCAAAATAAGATCGGATCTTAATAGTTCTCATTAAAAGTATAAGGAAACTTGTGTGAGCTAAGCTTATACTTGTAGAAGTAAATAATGCAAGTTGGATGGGCACGATTTTGATGTTTTCTGTTGTGTTTAAATAAAAAAATTTTGCCGTCAATTTTCTGGTTTGTCAAGTATTTTATAGGAAACGATAGCTCTACAGATAGTGCAGAAAACTTACGAGTTTCATAGCTAAATCAACTTACAAATAACTTTCATTCGCTTTAAGCAGGAACTGTTACCAAAATAATTATTAGTCTAGTACGCAACACAGCTACGCTTAGATAACGAATCGTGTTAGCATTCCAATAAGCTAACTAGGCTTGCAACCTACCGGACCAATAGTGCATAGTCGGAAGCAGCAGCCGGATACATGGATACAATATGTTACATCACTAGCTAACTAGTGTTGTGACCTCGATAAGTTGCGCAATGTTATTAGAACAAAATACGTGACTTGACCGTTGTTTTGATGTACATCTCGTTTGGTAATTTAATATGAAAGGTGAGAGTGAGAGGAAAAGTGAGATCGTAAAATACAGATATTTATCAATATAATGCTGATTTATGATGATGAAATAATTTTGGCGAAAGCAAAGGAATTCAATGAATATTCTAATAAAGTAGCACAATAGCTAAGGAGTGATAAAATAAAAAATACTTAGATCAAAATTAAAGATGTCCTATTTTATTTCCCTGCTAGTAAGGTTGCGATATCGTCTATCACTAACGGTTTGTGACCCGTAAACAAAAATTATGCTAATTAAAAATGTAGGATAAATAAGTGGTTTAAATCCAGACATTAAAATTACTAATGCACTAACAAAATGTAATCACATACCTCCACATAAAAGATTTGTCAGATAATGACACAGTTCGCTTCAATTGTGTCTGTACATTGCCTTATTACATGCATTATGTATGATTGAATTATTGAATGGATTACCATAAATGTAACTGCACTGTTATTATTCTATTTCTCACAGGAATTCATGAGAACGCCCCTAAATGTTGAATATATACATATTTATAGATTAGGTAGTTACCATACCATATTTATATCGATGACATAGTATCTTTCAGTAAAAAGAGCTTCCGAGTTCGTTGTAGCGGTTTTAATTATCTATATATAATATAATGTGACGACGTCCCCGCGTTTGATAAATTATGTTTCAGAAATTCTTAAGAGAAGGCTCGTCGATTGATCAATGCTTGTTAATTTACATTTTAATACTTAAATGACAAAACTGAATCTCATTAATGTCATTGTGATGACCATGGTATTTAAAACTTCCAAAAATTTTGAACAAATCTTTTAGGAGGACATTTGGATATTTTTAGTTAATTTGTTTATGTAATTAAAGCTACAAGAGTTGAACAGATAATTACTTTAGCTAATTTACATCGTGTGTTTGTCATGCTTAATGCAAAGGTGCGAGGTTACTGTGCTAATGGACGAGTCGGTTGAGTAACTTGTGTAACCTAATCATATTCACGAATTTTACTGAAGCGGGATTGTGTCAATTTGTTTTTATTTGTGTAATCCTAAGGTTATTCACATGCTATGATTCGTGATGGTTGTGTCTTCATTATTCAGGCTAAGGTCATTACATCACTGATAACTTTCGTACTAAATATTTATTGATAGTAAGAACATCACTACCAATACATGCCTTTTGCTACTGAGATCCATCAGTTATTATTGTTACTTTGTTTACTTTGTTACTCTGAACAAGACTGAATCTCTTCTGTTGTTTTCATCCTCTTCTTGTTTGCTATCGATGATGACGACCTTTGGCATTTTGTTGCCTTCCTCATCTACTGCTCTTAATTCTTGGTCATCGTTATCAAGGTCTTCTGGTTTATAACTTATTTGTAATGGGGTTAAAATAGAAATACAGTTACCGTGATGAGAATTTGAATTTTTAAGATTTAATTTAATTTATCTCATTAAAGCGATGAACCTAACGAGATCTTGTGTGTAAATATAAGCAAGATCTCACCAGTTACAGACAGAACAATGTAAGTACCAACTAGCATCAATATTTACACGATTCGTTCTAGTTTTTTATAAACACGAGAGTTCCCATCTCGGATGTTTCCTATTCCGAAACGTTGCGTCACTCAAGCCTGCCGGAAGAAAGCTTAATGTTTTCGCTTTTCAACCAACCTGCGTGCATATGTGTTGATTAACATAATGTACACTTGTGAACAAACGTTAGGGACAGAATGGAATCTGCTTTTTTGTTTACGTGGTCCTAAGTTCCTCAAGTGTTATTGTTTAGATTGATTTCGTTTGTTTCAACAAAAACACTAGTATTTTTGAATAGAACCTGCTTAAAGTATTGCAATTCATTATTTCACTTTTACTAGAACACTGTTGAGTTTCCGTTATATTACGTGAGAGTACTCGCATGCCTCGAAAGCAGTTCCATGACATTGCAACGGTGTGTGTCCTTGACAGATATAGCTGCGGTTGCTTATGTCCACTTTTGCTTGTATGGTCATAACGCTTGGGAAAACTTGGGGAAGATCATTATTTGGATGGAAGTTATTTCAGCCTCACTAGTCATTGGTGAAATTAGAGTAAGAGGATATAATCTTGCTTCGAAAATCTTTTCGTTGCATGACGTCATTGACATTATCAGAATGGAATCTGAAATGATGGTCTATGAAAACATGTAATAGGGGTGACTTTGAGTTGCCTCTCATATTGCCTCGTGTATTTGCTATAATAACATGCTCGTTCGTTTGTTTGTTTCCCAGAGCGTGCCGTCGTGGTCGCGCGGCGTGGAGGCGGCGGAGGCGGCGCGCGCGCGGCTCGTGCGCTGGGCGTGTGGCGAGCCCCCGCCGGAGCCCGACCCGCCACGCAAGAAGATGCCGCATGCGCTGCGGCGCCGCTGGCCGCTGTGCCCCTGCCTGCAGGTAAAGTGTCCGCTCAATGTGCACAGCCTATTTTACCTTTTTCAGGGTCAGAACTTATTGCCTGTTAGATTTCATCTTATCGTGTCACTAGTTCTTTCTAACCAGTGAGGTGAAAAGATGACAGCGCGCCTCAGGCTCCTTTCGTGCAGTGTTATGCGGGTATTACACTACCCAATTTTAAGGGACCCTTACCTTAACTAAGAGTGGTGTAATAAGAGTTAGAGCGTAAGAATTAAAGTAAGGGGCCAAGTCCTCCCTAAATACCGGGCCCTGAATACCGTGTAGTATACCCCTATTAGTAATTATCAACTCTACAGCCGTCTATTTTTGAAAACCTCAAACTGGGTCAATTTGACCGTGAATAATTATTGTGAATAATGATTCGCAGTAGGTATGTGTCATAGGTTAGTATTCTTATAAGCGGCGATGGGCTTGCAACCTGTCATGTACGGAATACTAACTACTTTGCAAAATGTGGGCATGTACCAAATGTCATGTTTGGACTTGCCTCTGACTACCCCCTTTAGATATCCTCAAAGATCTAAGTAACTAAAGATCTGAGGAGATATCTACCGAGCCTGGGGATTACAGTCGTGTTAATTTTTTTTTTTTTAATTATTTTGAGTGATAGATAACGTAAGATGAAACGTTAAAAACTTATCATAATAAGAATAACGTTCCAAATTATATCACAGAAACGATTACTAAAATCCCAGGCCAGGTATGCTAATGCAAATGAACGAAATAGGTCTAGAAACATTTATAACCGCAGCGAATTGTTCCGGAACGCCGCCGCTGGTACTCGAGTAACCCAACACCCCGGTATCGGAATAGTTTTAACAGGGCTGAACGCAAAAAGGCAGGTTTTTAATAACCTGCTTTTTGCGTTCAGCCCTGATGTAAAAACTGGCGCGTACCCTAAGAAATTACCAGAAAAGTGGCTTTGTGAGGCGACTGGCCTTCTGTATCCTAAGAAGGATTAGAATCTGCATGAAACATTATCTAAATTTCTTAAAAGCTAAAGATCTTTGAGGATATCTAAAGAGAAACCAACAGCCATTGTTTTAAAATCAAAAAGTCACTTTCACACTACGATTACAGCCTTTGAACCATATAATACATTGATAAATCCTTTTACCACATCATCATCATTGGCAGCTCCAATAATGGCCCACTGCTGGGTATAAGCCTCCTCCGTCAAACGCCACTCTACAAAGTCACTTTTTAAGGATTGTGCGGGATTTTCTGCGGTGTATTTGCCTGACAACTACGTCGCTCTGGTTTTTATATGTTTTCTCGTGTTATTTTGAGTTTTATTGCGTAATTTTGGTGGTTATTTTGCCAATAAAGCCCGAGTTCTTGACGCGAGTGTAAAGTATGTGAATTAGAGTGATTAGTTCTCTTCAAATTCCATCGGAGGAAATCCCGAAAATTTTCAACAAAACAGCCATCTTTTGTTTAAAATTGACTTGACTACTTGACTATGACTCTGTGACGTTGACAATACTTATAAATAAATACACTTGACACTGGCAAAATTGTTCTCTAAGAGACAGATGCCATAATTGAAGAAGAAGAAGGATTGTGCGCGTGAGTCAGTTTCACACGCGCCGGTAGACAGGTGGATAATAAGTCTGCTTTCCACGTGACTTCAGTTATCTGCAGTGCATAAACTGCGGTATCGGGTGCTGAGATCATTCATAACGTACTTTCACCGTTCTCCTATAAATTATCAAGGATACAAGTTACCTACCTGCCGGTAATTGGCACAGTTTGTTTGTCAGGTAAATTGTTGAGCTCATTAAAACGGTAGGTGGTACCAACCGCAGGGGACTTGATGAAAACAAAATAAATTAGAATATTAGAATCAAATATATTAAAGAAAGGAACATAACTACGCGAGGTGCCAATGTAAATAGTATACTAAAATAACCAAAGCAGAATCAGTTGTACGACACACGAATAAATTAATGAAGATGTATATAGACACCAGAAAAATAACACTTTCGCCAAAGAACTAATATGAGTTTGGTAATGTTATGTTGGTAAATATGGAAATTAGTTTGGTTCGAAATGAAGAGTTCAGCGGCGAAACGATGCTTTGCATAACACTATGTCACACATCTCTAACGTTTCTATTTAAAAAGATTACAATGAATTATTCATAGGCTTTCCTAAACATCTAGCGGACGCACCGCTACTAATGCCTACTGGAGATGATCTTTAAAATAAATTAATAACGGTTTTATATTTACATACAAAAACTAGTTCTCCTGCAATTTCTAATTATATAATCTGGCTATTTAACAAAATCTAAAATCAGTTAAGTGCCCTACATTGATTCATTTATGACCTAAAATTAGTCACATTGCATTTTTTATGGGAAATAACAAGATTACTATCAGGTTAACTAATGAATGAGGGATTATTTATATGCCATGAGTCCGCTGGCGTCATAAATCAGCCAATCATAATCTAAAAGCTACTCGTTAAATTCGTTTCATAGCGGCAAAGTGCCGTTGCATAACTGCCGCTGACTTCACCGCTTGATGTGTATAGAAAAAATGCCGCTACCGTATTAATGCAAGATGTCTTCATTCATACCACCCAAAACAAACCCAGTCACGCTTACTAAACATTACAAATTGATGTTACAAAAGAGAAATGTTGTGACATTCGTTTTATTAAAACATCCACGGATAATTTACATAATTTGTATTCGTTCTAAGGATATTTTTATAGTCGGCCACAAGTTCAGGGGTCATTGATAATGTATCAGTGAAATCTGTTTTTTGTTGACGATTCTAAACTCGCTAATTTACAATCGGAGATTTCTATTTCATAATATGTTTGATTGTGACTTTGTTTTATTCTAGCTAGGAGCTAGGTGAAAAATAAAAATTTTAGTGCAATAAAATTTAATTTAAAAAACACTGTCACACTATTACCACAATACGCAGTAAATATTAGCAGTTGAGATAATGCATAGAAGGTAACTCCAATATTATATAACTCTTCAACTAATATTGCTAATACATAGGACTTATTAGAACATCTAAAATTAAAGAACAGTCTACAGATAAAATATCGATTTATAAACCGCTAAAATTACAATACCTATTATAGTTGGTTGACCTAACTTCAAAGTGTGTATGAGACACACTTCAAACTTGCATTAGTATGGATAGATAGACCTGACACCATATCTATCAGATATTGTAAAAATCTACTTAACAAGTTTACAAGTTATCGTGGGACAAACTACATACAAACGTCGGTTTGCCTTGGTAGACTCAAATTCTAAGATTTAGCACTTGGGTAAGTGAATGAATAACTACAATGGCCTACAATATTTACAATGGACTTACTAGAAATCAATTTTCAACGCTAGTGGGTTAGGTAGGAGGCAGTAAAACCAAATGGGAATTTCCTTTACTTTGACAATTTCCAATTTCACTAAGCTTTTAAATGGGCTGTTAACTTTAGAAATGAGATGAGTACAGTACAGTACAATCCCTTCAGCTTTGAGGCTTGTGTAGACCATGCCAAAAGAGGTTCTATCTAACAAAAGGTATACAGTTAAGACTTCATGTCCCATTAGTAGGCAATAACCTAATTTAAACCTTGATAAAGGAATTATAGAGAAGGAAACGATGAAGCAAGCATTGCGAGCTGTACCTGAGGCTGGTTAAAAACTGTGAGAAATGTCATAATACAATATCTATACCAGACTCAGCAATTAATGATGGTAACAGGAATAGAATGAGCATGGAGAATAGACTTCAACGTTAAGACACATATATTATAGTATAAGACACATGTATAGTAATATGTAAGTAAAAGGCTATATGGAACAAGAACAAAATCAAGCAATAATTCAATTTTATCAATAAATCATTTTGAATGTCAATAGACGCTGCACCTCGGAAATTACCATTTAATTTTAATATCACCATTAAAAAGTTGTAGCTTTGATTATCACGTTCGGTGACTTTAGTCAGCGACTGTATTAGAACCCGTTTGTGTTGAGCGCTGGAAAGTAGACATAAAACAATTTACGTGGCATTAAGCGATGGGATTAGCGAGTGCATGCCTCGAAATTAGAATTTGCAATGTGTGGTGAAAATCATACAAGTGAATGAGGTGAGATGCAGATCGGACGAATACGAAGTTGCGTTTGGACTTTGAATAAGAGTCACCCTTTTAGGTTGCTAGGTAAAAATAGAAAAGTCAGCGAGCTTAGCTGAATCTAGATGATTAAAGAAAGAGATTCATCGTGTTTGTTAGCCTATCCTACAGTAGGATGTTTTTGATTGGATTACTCAATTTGTTGCTTGATTCATTCGCGGGTTTCGCAAGAAAGAAGGGTAAAATTACCTTAAGCAAAATCACCCTTTTGAAAGATTACAATAGGGCGATGATCAATGGAATCAACATATACCTATCAGATATTGGATTTAAAGATTACACTAATGAACCATTTGATGTATTTGAAAAGAACACAATCGGTAAGTACCAAACAGATATTGTGAGATCAACTAAACAATTACTTCAATTGACGGCGATACAGTCCAAGTTCAAGAGTTAGGCCAACAATAAATTGAATTAAATAAAAAGATGAATCAATGTTCAGAATTGAACGATGATATCCAAACGTCCAAACAACAATAAGTCGGTCTGTTACTTACGAATCAGAACAATTTCGAAATATTTTTCTCACTGAATAGGCTCTTTAGCTTATGAAGGTTGACGGACCTTATAAATGACTAGATAAATAATAGATACATAAGTGATACAGTTGATTTGATAGATCTTCAACGCAAATTGATCAATTAGATTCTATTGACATTGTAGACAACCAACAAAATTAAATTGAAGGATGTGTTGCTGAAGTCTGGAATGCACGTTGAACCTAGAATTACTAAAGTGCCTAGACCTAACATGGATGACATAATGGCAATCAGTGAGGCTATCTGTATTTGAGTTGATGAAAACGCAAATCGTCTATTTGCACATTTTTATTTATTTTGAAAAACTATCGAATCGGTACACAAATCATGGAGCTTAGTCAATCTACTTACTAAATTAATATCTACTGTAATAAACACGGAATGAATGTAATTAGAGCAACACAATAGTCAGATAAGTGCAGGAAGTGATTTGTCGTGTCACAAATGTCTTTAGTCGAGGTAGTCCTGTTATTAATGAATAGTTTATCAATTGTTATTGTTTAAATGCTGTGGCAGTCAAATAATAAGTTATTATACACTTATCAGTAGTTAGGTCATAACTCCGTAGGTTTTAGTTTCCATAGGAGTTATTGGGGTAAAACCAACGATATGGATTTCTATGGTGGAATTGTGAATATTCTTCTGGACTCCCATAATCTTGATATTTGGACATACTTGATAAATATATATTGACCACTTCCTGATTAACAATCAGTATTTACTTTCGAATTAAAGGTTTGTCCTATTCCCAAACTTCTTTTGATAACATACAATTGTACAGGTTTGGATTTCAACCTTTGATGATACGTATTAGTCACTAGACACTAAATATTTGAAATGGTCACGAAGAACGATTTAACTCATTATCCTGGAACTTTTAATTACCAATGCGATAAGGAAACCCGACGGTTTTGACTCCCTGTTAGTATTACTCATGCTACCGTTAATGTGTAACGTAATCGAGGAATACAAAATAAATTATCGTCATATACATACAAAAATCATAAAGACAATATTTAGATATCTAAAGTACGATCGATAACACTTGTATCGATGTTTTGTACACAGTGTGGAAGTTTTCGTAGCTTTCAAAGTCAGTGAATATGTGGAAATCGAAAAGCTTGAATTTCTCATTTGGAAGGAAGAACGCGGCAGGTGGCAAGCCTAACGTAAGTGCTTTTTACTGCACGTTATATTATGCTGATACTTAGGTCTCAAGGTAGAACATAGAGTTTTCTTAAATTGCTACTAGGTTCGGGTTTACTTGTTTATTTGCGAGTTTGGTTCGGTCCGATCTAATCTCAAAAAGTGATGAAACACTTTCGCCATCATCATCATTCTCCTGCCTTCGGAACAACATGTTTTTTTCTTCTACTCACTTCTATAATTCGTCAACTTTGAATGTACTCTTCTTCACAAAACTCTTCCGCCAGTCAGATGGTTATTAGACTGGATATTTTCTGGATAAATAAAGCATGTATACAGCCGCACTTAAGTGATAAGAGTTAAATGCTTTAAGCAAGAAACGTCTTAATTTGGATACTGTGCGGAAATTACATATAACATTTAATGTATTGACATTTTTCTTTAAACTTTTTACTGGTGCATGTAAAAGTTTGTGAGAATGTTTGTTCGTGGGTCGATCAGGGGCTGTAGTTGAAAAGATTTGAATCAAAGCAGTTGATTAAATGGCTGTTTGCCATAACTTGTAGGTAAATGTTTAGTTCGTTGCTAAACGAACAAAGCCATGGTGCTGAGCACCTAATAGTTTCGTAAAACTAAATTGCCTACATTCTGGTCCATTGATCTTTCAAGAAATTGCTTGAAATCATAAATTCCTATAAACGTCGCCGTCTCGTAAATTAGCGGGTCCATTCGCCCGAAACGGCCCAGTCCCGGTGAAGTCATCGACAGGAATACTCCTTTACAGGACTTCAGGGCTGGCACTCGTAAATAATGTTTTATGAGGAAACTAAAATAGCATGGTCCATGAAGGAGTTATTGTAAGTTTACAATGTAGTATTTAGTAGACCCTTTTTCACTAGAAAGTAAATTGTCGGTAAGTTTCTATAACTAGCGCACAGTTAGGCTTTATTAATATTAAATTGAAATATGTACGAGTATGAGTGGATAGAAGGGTAGAGGTAGACTTAAGAAAAGGTGCATGAACTGTGAAAAAATATATGTGTAAGAAGGGAGTGACAACTGAGATGACTAATGATAGGGGAGAGTAGAGGAAGAGAACCTGATATGCCGACCTCACCTAGTGGGATAAGGCATAAAGATGATGATGATGTACATGTTGATGTATGTCCTTCATTAACTGAACCTTAAAAATCGATTATTTTAAGGCACTTTGGTTAAAAGAATCAAATCGCATTACTAAAAATAGCAGTCTGATTAAAATTGTGATAGTAACCATCCAACCAAACTCGTCTTGACCTCAACATTGCTTTCTTTTTAAAAACAATAAATTGCGTTCCTAAATATGAAGCAAAATGAATATTAATAAAATAACGTGCACAGTTTTGATTATAAATGCGTAATTTTCATAATCAACCGCTAAAATTCCATTGTTCTTTCAGCAAATATTTGTTGCGCTGCTCATGACCTGCTTACGATGTTTGCTCTTGCTTCAACTGATAAGGATTTATGTATTTAACTGTGATATGGTAAACTTGACTTTCTTGAATAGAATTGGAATTTTGCATCAACATTTACGTATTTAATATCAATGCTATGGCACTAGGTTGACCTAGACGGTCCAATAGGCATAGCTTTATCATCATCCATTTCAATTTGAATATGTCTAAAATATTTGATTTCTAGTTTTCACTTTGTTGTGACATTCCTAGAGTAGGGATTCATAATGCTCATGCTTCGCATTTATCTGTTACTTTAAATGCTATCAGCCCTATTTTCTCAGCTCAATGGATTCGCGAGACACCAATGATGATGCTATACAAAGTCATACAATCTTTGCAATGCACCCGGCGCCGGCGCACTGAAAGGTCGATATGACTCACTCACAAATAATGATCTTTTATTGTGACATCACAAATAATTTAATACCTAGTACCTATTCGTTATTTGAATTAAAAACAGCTTTATCAAATTTGTAAATTGGGAGTAACGTAGAAAATACTTTTGTGGTGGTTGGAGTTAAAAAAGTATTTCTATTGTCAACCAAAGCAGCTACTAATCGAATTCTACAAATCTGATCTTATCAAATGAGATCTTTTTTTAAAGGTTTGGATGCCTAGAGCCATAGAACCGACGTATTAAGTCTAGTCTATAAATAGCTTAAACTAATATAGAACTACCGCTAGAGAAAATTAAATACCGTATTTACGTCGCTAAATAGTACAATTATGACCTACGAGTAATTGCGAATCACGCAGTACATTTCAATTAAAATAAACTTCGCTACACGGTGCGTTTTTCTGTCATTCGTCGGTCTGTTTCCTCATTGCCTACATTTTATACCTTTCCTTTTTAAGGAAGAACCCCATTGCTGTCTTTCTCGTTTCGTACTTTAGCAATTTAAATCACGACTTTATTGCCACCGCTCGTTTTTCTGATTGTATTACGCAAAAAGATATGTTCTCCCAATGATTTATTCTTGTCCGGACAAAAACCATCTGACAGTTTAATGTAATTGGGAATTTAAATTATATTGTTCTGCTGTATATGAATTTCAAGCAGTGTCAATATTTTGGCTGCATCTTTATATTCATTATTCTGTTGAGTATGAGAAAGATGAATGCCTGTGTGAAAGTTGAATACTTGGACGATGAGTTGTTGAATACTTTGAGAATTGAGATGAGTTGTTGACAGACTCTTGGGAAATCATATGTGAGAATTTACACATAGATATGGGTACGTGAGATTTTTTGTTATTGATGTTAGCCACATCTTATATCAATAGTATGATTCATTTAATATCTTGAGTTATGGTTTCATTTTCATTTCGTTTCAGACTATAGTCATATTACATTAATTGGAAATCTTTGTTTGCGCTAGTATTAACTGTGCTATTGACGTCACTAGTCATTAGGCATTACCTATTAATGAGTTTTAGCTCATTAGATCGTAAATGTAAATGAAACTGATTTACCTTGTTACAGAATGACGAGCCTCCAGAGATCACGTACTGCGTTGTGGGGGGTGAAGGAGGGTTGGCGCTGCAAGCCGTCACCCCCACACACCCCATGCCGCCGCAGGATGAGCTTGACGCCAAGTTTGCGGAACTGGTGGTGAGTCTTAGTTTTATTTGATTGATCTATTGAACATCATATTCGAAATATGCTGACGACACAAACCGAGATGTACAGTGCAGGTTAAGAGTACGGATCAAATGAGTTACGTATGGTCATGTACTGGGGATTTTTGTCTTGTTTCCATGATCGCTTATAATTAGCTTCTATGTAAAGATAAAAAAAATGTACTTCGGTCACTGACTTCAATGTTCGTGAGGATAACATTAGAGGATAAGTCTAGCTAGCAAGCAGTCATCACTTGTGTATTTATAATGCAAATGTGATTTTTCGTGCGATTTCCGCGCATTGTCTCACAAATTAGACAATTACGAAAAATTAAAACAATAAAAATATAAATTAAGAATTTGAAAAATTATAATGAACCTCTCATAACGTCATTATGGAGTTTTCATAATATGCCGTGATTCTTCGCCGATGGAAGCGTTCCCATCATTCTGTGCCTAATTTCATCATTGTCAGGCTAGATCTACATCTTACGCAATGACTATCTCTATAGCAGTCTATATTACTATAGAAAGCAGGGTGCCGGCTACCTGCTTTACCGGTCATAAGTTGTTCGAGGTATTATTAAAATTATTAAAATCTGCCACATAACTTGACACATTCGCTGTATTGACAGTATTTGTGGTCCATCACAGCTCACACTTACACACGCTCTCTTTGATCTCATTAATTTCTTGTTGTATTTTGTCTTTCCAAACTGCCCTACTATACCTAGTACTTATACTGTTTGTACCGGCTTTTTATGTAAACGCGGCTTTAGTCTCGAGTAATTCTGTTGCAGTGAACCCAACGATTTTCTTGTCAGTTACCATACCGAATGCATCGGAAACATGTTTCATAATTGTGCATCTATCATCATCAGCTTCGTCCTCGATTCTCTGTCTGATTTCCCTGGGAAGGTGTCTGGCTGAGGCAATAATATACTTGCACCTTTTGAAACATTAAGTGGTCTGCTTCTACTTATAAACCGTTCAAAATACAATTTGACAGTATTCAATCTTGTTATTTCAATGTATTAGAATTGCTTATGTCACAACACAACTAGCGGCTGTGATGATAGTTTTCCACTGATGAAAACATAAACCAGAGGCGAACCTCAAGTCGACTTAATATACATTTTATGTATAATTGTAAGTTACAAATATGATTGATTTACTAATGAAACCAATATCGTACCACGTTTGTTTCTAATGTTCACAATGCATAATGATTGATTTCTAATTTGTCTGTTTCTTGCAAGTAAGTCGTGTGTCCCTAAGTCGGTGGAATTTCAGACTCTTATCAACTAATTTAAAACGATCTCGTGCATTTTCACGTCGGTTTAAATAAATGATTATAGTTGTTCGAGTAATAGTCGTATACAAAATGGTCTATAAATCAGAGCCAGTAGGTGTTGTTTGGACAGATGAGGCGTACGCCTGCGGACACCTGGACGCGCTACTTTCACAATGCTGGTCGCAGGGCTGTATAGTTACCGTTGCCTTGTAGGCGTTCAATAGGCACAACATTATCGGAGGCGTTTAAACTATCGATATCTTATTTGAAATCGTTGATGTTATTCGAGATTCGAGAGCAAGTTTCCTCGCAACAGTCTCGATCAACATTTATTGGTTCAACTCTAGTTCAATTACTTCCATTAGAAGATTCTCTATGATGAGGATTCAAATTCGCTCGACTATACTTTTCTGGTTCAGTGATTTTACTCATCCAATATCCAATAGTTATTAGTAGAAAAGTGAGCACCGGTGGTGTAGTGGTAGCACCCTGTTTCACGATCCGAAGGTCGTGGGTTCATGTTTGAAATTACCTATGACTACATTCTTTAGGTATCCTCAAAGATCTAAGTAACTAGAGATCTGAGGAGATATCTACCGAGTCTGCGGATTACAGTCGTGATGAATATTTCGTATCTAATTTATATAATTACTAGCTGTCCCGCTCGCGACTTCGTTCACTTAAAGTATCTAAACTGAGTTTTAAACAAATCACACAAATAAAAAAATTCCATACATAACTTAGACCTCCCCTTTTACCCTTATTAGAGGGTTATTTTGAAATATCCAGAAATACTTGTCCATTCATTTTGCATATAAAGTACACAAACAAAGTTTCACACCAATCGCACCACCCGTTAAAAAGTTCCCATACAAACATTGACCCCACATTTGACCCCTTTTTGAAAGTTATATTGAAAAATCCTGAAATACGTGTCCATTCATTTTGCATTTTCAGTACACAAACAAAGTTTCAGACCAATCGCATCACCCGTTAAAAAGTTCCCATACAAACATTGACCCCACATTTGACCCCTTTTTGAAAATTATATTGAAAAATCCTGAAACACGTGTCTATTTATTTTGCATTTACAGTGCACAAACAAAGTTTCATGAAAATCGCTTCACGCGCTAACAAGCTTCATACGAACGTTTGCACCCTTTTTCACCCTGTTAGAGATGGAATTTCCAAAAATCCCGCCTTAGTGGGTGGTTTTGTTATAAAAGGAAACCACCTTCCAAATTTTAGCTTTTTAGCTTCAGCGGTTTAGGCTCGGCGATGATCAATCAGTCAGTCAGGTCAAGCTCTTATATAGATACTAGCTGTCCCGCCCGCGACTTCGTTCAGTTAAAGTAGGTATCTAACTAAACTGAGTTTCAAACAAATCACACTAATAAAAAAATCCCATAATAACTTTGACACCCAAGATAAATGATTGATTCAGGCGTGACTTTGCGGAAATCCATTACAAATACTGAAAAGGACGGAAATGTCTAGTACTTTCCCGCTAAAACTATTATCTAATGAGGTTATTAATTAAGCTTATTAATATTAATGAGCCCCACAAAATGCCTTATAGAAATATTATTAAGAGAGAAAAGTCAAATTTTCCCAATTTTACCCTTTTTAGAGGGCTATTTTGAAATATCCAGGAATACGTTTCCATTTATTTTGCATTTAAAGTATCCAAATCAAAATTAAGACCAATCGCACCACCCTCTAAAAAGTACTCATAAGAACATTGACCCCACATTTGATCCCTTTTTGAAAGTTACATTAAAAAATCCTGAAACACGTGTCCATTTATTTTGTATTTACAGTAAGTACACAAAGTTTCAGACTAATCGCACCACCCGTTAAAAAAATCCCATACAAACATTGACCCCATTTTTAGAGTTATATTGAAAAATTCTGGAACAGGAAACAAAATTTAAAGAGCCTCCCATTTGACCATCTTTTTTAGAGTTAGGTATATTGAAAAATCCTAAAACACGAAATTAAGTTTCAGACCAATCGCACCACCCGTTGAAAAGTTCCCATACAAACATTGACCCCCCATTTGACCCCTTTTTTTAAAGGTTTTATTGAAAAATCCTGAAACACGAAACAAAGTTTCAGACCAATCGCACCAGGTTAAAAAGATCCCATACAAACATTGACCCCACATTTGACCCCTTTTTGAAGGTTATTTTGAAAAATCCTGAAACACGTTTCCATTCATTTTGCATTTACAGTACACAAACAAAGTTTCAAGGCAATCGCACCACCCGTTAAAAAGTTCCCATACAAACATTGACCCTATATTTGACCCCTTTTTGAAGGTTATATTGAAAAATCCTGAAACACGTGTCCATTCATTTTGCATTTACAGTGCACAAACAAAGTTTCATGAAAATCGCTTCACGCGTTAAAAAGTTTCATACTAACGTTTTCACCCTTTTTCACCCTCTTAGAGGTGGAATTTCCAAAAATCCCGCCTTAGTGGGTGGTTTTGTTATAAAAGGAAACCACCTTCCATATTTCAGCTTTCTAGCTTCAGCGGTTTCGGCTCGGCGATGATCAATCAGTCAGTCAGGTCAAGCTCTTATATAGATATATAGATTAAGTTTATCCATACTCAACCCTACCACTATTGATATCAGTTACTGTTGTCAACTGATCAATACCGTAGGTAGCGTTTAATTTGATTTACAAGCCGTGTCTAGATGCAAATTGCGGCCGTTAGCGTCCGGTACTTGCGAACTTATCGAGTTATCGGCTTCACGATATTGATCGATGGTTACCTGTAATGACTTTGATGCCGTGTCTCTTGATGGGAAAAATATTGGGTGTTGAAAGTTGCAAGATAAAATTAGAATGGTCTTCGACTAGTTAAACCAGATACTCAAAATATTTAATTTAAATGTGATAAGTTTTTGTTCGAGTTGTGTTTTTATAATTGACCTCGAGTTTGAAATATGGAGTTAATATAATGATTGAGTTTTTGACATTTATTTACTAGGTTAGCTAGTTATAGGTACCTACTTTTGTTTATCATGATCATGCATGATAAAATCTTGTTTTTTATTATGTACAACGTACTCGGTCTTTGAATATACGGCCGGGAGGCTTTATGTTGATTTAAAATACTGACCACTTAATAGATATCTGATATAGTTTTCGCTCGATTAAGTTATTAATATATCAGTTAATAAAAATGCAAACTTACTGTCGTATATTACATTTAATTATTCGTTTTATCGCTCAGTAAAGATAAGTATAAACATGAATGAAATTTCACTTAGTGTAAGTGAAACCAGTTGCGTGGTGATACAAAATTAAATAATATTCAATGACCGTAATACCTGGTTTTTATATTCACCGCTTTTTTAAACAGTGTAATCATACTATTCTGGGCACAATTTTAAAATACATGACGGGGAGAGGTCCGGAGGCCTGGCGCCCGGAGCGTCAGACATATCTCGAAGTCCAAATAAAGTAACAACGTATTGTCCAGGTGTTTATTGGTTAATCACAATCACTTTACTAGGTATAAACGCGGCAAGTTCAAGGCAGAGGCCAGATGGGACTAGTGCTCAGCTCGAAAGTCGTACGAAGACTGCCCTCCTCAACGGTCCGACCTACCCTCCTTAGCTCTCTGCCTTGACCGTGCCCAAGTGACAACAACATTGACAGTTGTGACAATGACAGTTGTCTACTTGACGTTTCCTACGATACACTCCTCAACTCGCTAACAGATGGCGTTGGAGACCGGATATAGCCACGAACGAATCAATGCGGGGCGGCCTGATCTCCGACACGGCCATCTTGACCACTCACGCGTCCTCGCGTGGGGTTTCTGGAAAGAAAGAGAATTCCGCAAAGAAACATGTCATTTCGTTCGGCCTTTCCTGACCTTAGGGACCATTGAGAATTTCATTTCATCGGTTAAGAATTTCTTTAATGAAAACAAATCTTACGGATCATGAATTTACATCGAAAGTAACACGTTAAACAAACATCATAAACAAGGTACTTAATTAAATTTTAATCAAGTCTGCACATAATCTAGAGTCATAATCAAATGAATAGTTCCAGTCATGTCAAGTCACCAATGTCTACCCGTGACCACGACAGCGTGCAAACCTGTCGAAACGTCGGGAAAATATAAGGTAATTTAAACGCGATAAATACCCGTCTAATACTAATAATAACATGTCAAGTCAATAGTCACTAGTTGCCTCCATCTAGCAACTCTGCGAAGCTTCCATCCAGCTTCCGATTACCACATCATCTAGTCACTTCCATCCAGTGACTCTGCGACACCTCCATCTAGTGTCCGTAAACTACGTGATGGTCCATCCCCATCACCTTCGCACAGATCTCGGTCACCACTACCTAAGACCGACGTGTCATTCTCATCAACAACCTCGTTCGTGGGCATTAGTCTCAGTCTGTCGTGAGCGTACTTGTAAGTCCTATTCGAGTTTAAGGCTTTAAGGACATAACGATTACCCTCGAGTACCTCTGTTACCCTGAAAGGACCTCTAAACTTCGGATCAAGCTTAGTTTGGTTACGTTCCTCGTTTTCTATCAATACAAAGTCACCAACAGATATCTTATCAAGCTTCGCCTTAGTTCTATCGAAATGTTGCTTATCATAACGCGCATTTTTGTCAATTCCCTCTGATGTTAACCGTCTTACTAGTCTTGTCAAGGTCTATTAAGTCGTTGCTGTCATTGGCCATCAAGTCTATAGTAGGTAGGTATAACTTTACTAAAATCTCAAATTTACAATCATTGAGAAACAATGAGTCAGGACAATGTGTCAGGGCCTGTGCCAGGGTCTGTGTCAGGGTTTGTGCCAGGGCCATGTACCATCGCTTTCACATCAAAATCAGTTAACACAAAAACACTCGCGTATAGGTACTCCCATCACCACGGCCCTCACCGGCCGACCAGCCAAAGCTGCCATGTGATCCTCCAGACTCACATTACGGTCTCAACAGACCCCGACCTCCGCCAGCACTACTCGCGCACCGCGCACCCACGGACTACTTGAGTTGCCCCAAGAGACACCGATTTCTACCGGGCTACGGCTACGAAATAGCTACTAGTACGGTCGATTTTACTACGGCTGATGGAGTACGCTACACTCTGAACATTAAGCTTGCTCATCATTACTGTCTACTTCGACTGGTACATGTCCCTTCGGCATAGGTCTTGACCTATCGTGCGCGTACTTGTAAGTACGCCTAAAGTTGAAAGCTTTTAATGTGGTACGATCACCATCCAAAACCTCTATCACTTTGAACGGACCTTTGTATTTTGGATCTAACTTTGTCTGATTACGCTCTTCGTTCGCTAACAACACGAAATCACCAACGATTAAGAATTCATGTGGCGATGCATTAGTAACGCGGTTCATAGTACAGTTAATCGCGAGTTGAACTTCACCTATTAGAGTCTTGCCAAGATTTATTTTCGCTAGTTTCGACTACAGTCAACATTGATTTTAGGATACTCATAACGCGCTCTACCTGTTGTCACCCTAGTCGTTGGAAAGCTGTTTATGAAATAGTCAGTGTATTGTTTCAAAACTTTAACCAGTTCATGTTTTCGGTCAGATTGTACATCAGTGTCAATACAGTCAAAACTATTTGTAAGTACACCTACTTACATCACTCGATTTACACGCGTTTACGGTCCTACCTTTCGACAAAGTAGGTAAATTCGGTAGCAGTCATACTAACCCGGAAACAGTTATTCAAAATTTCGCGGCCTATCAAAGATATCAATCACACTATGAATCTGTTTGCCTACATCTACTCGCAACACTTTCTTTCATCAACGAACATTCAGCGCCAGAATCATAGTAGAATTTAAGGCTCTTACCAAAGTGGTTTAGTGTTATAAAAGCCGTACGCTCTATCGATTCAGGACTCACAGGAATTAAGTGAAAACCGCTCGCACAGTCGTGCAACGTAAAATAATTAGCACCGTTGAGCCTATCTAACTGATCAGCAATTAGAGGAAGCGGATACCTATCAGGGACCGTATTACCATTCAACTCCCTGCAATCGACACACATCCCATCAGAGCCATCACGCTTTCCAACGAGCAAAGCCGGACCAGCAAAAGGCGAACAGCTAGGCTTCACAATGCTAGCACGCAAAAGCTCTTCACATCTACTACGCATCACCAACCCTTCATCAGGAGCAAGTCCGTACGGTCGTCGCTGAACCGTTTTGTTCGGGTCCAACAGCCTAATTTCTAGTTCACCCGTTTTAACTCTAGTTACTGGCATACTCGTAGTAAAATAATCAGAGTACCGCTTTAAAGCCTCCAAAAGCATAGTCTTGTCGTTTGTTAGAACATCAGTATCAATCTCATCAAAAACTCTATCCGAAACTAACACCTCATTCACAACGTAATCGGTTAACGGTAGCTTTGTTATAGAAAACTGCGTTGCAGTCATACTAACGCAAAATCCTAACGCCAAGATTTCGCGACCCATCATAACACCGCTACGCAGGCACAGGTCTGGCAAAACATGCAATAAGATCTCTATTGTGAAATCGTTGATCTTCACTTGTGTCAACATCCGTTCAGTGCACTTTACTAGATCCTATACCAGTAATCGTCACTACATCATGCGATCGTTTACCACTAAATCCATAGGCTAAACTATTTTGAACCAATGAGCACTCTGCTCCTGAATCGTATGTAAAAGGAAACGACTCACCAGAGTGACGAAGGGAACCCGAAGGCGCATTCACAATGCAGACGTCCACTCGTTTCTCCTTGGCTGAACCAGCTGCAGCAGTACCAGCGCCGTTGCTCCCCTCCTTGGTCTTCCGCTGCGGGCAGTCGGATGCGTAGTGGCCTTGTTCCCGACAGTTGAAGCAGGTGATGCGGTCAGGTCTCGCTGTAGACTGGTTGCCCGAAGTTGAAGATTTGTGGTCATCTTGCTTCTTCCAATCGGTAGAATCTCCTTCACGTGGGTGATCCGGGTTGCATCCCACTTCTGATGACGGGGAGAGGTCCGGAGGCCTGGCGCCCGGAGCGTCAGACATATCTCGAAGTCCAAATAAAGTAACAACGTATTGTCCAGGTGTTTATTGGTTAATCACAATCACTTTACTAGGTATAAACGCGGCAAGTTCAAGGCAGAGGCCAGATGGGACTAGTGCTCAGCTCGAAAGTCGTACGAAGACTGCCCTCCTCAACGGTCCGACCTACCCTCCTTAGCTCTCTGCCTTGACCGTGCCCAAGTGACAACAACATTGACAGTTGTGACAATGACAGTTGTCTACTTGACGTTTCCTACGATACACTCCTCAACTCGCTAACAGATGGCGTTGGAGACCGGATATAGCCACGAACGAATCAATGCGGGGCGGCCTGATCTCCGACATACATTTTTGTACAGGTGTAATTTCGGTTAAACGGAAGTAAAAGCTTCGTCATTTGAGTATTTCTGGCAAAAAGATTAGTCAACCTATAGGCTGAACAAAGTTCGAAACTATAAACATTTGGATAAGTTTAAACCACTGTGCAAAATGTGAGCATGTGCTAAATGTGATGTTTGGACGTGCCTCTGACTACCCTCTTTAGATATCCTCAAAAGATCTAAATAACTAGATCTCTGAGGAGATATCTTCCAAAACTGGCGATAACAGCACGACTGTTTTTTTATAAGTTTGAAAAACGCTACCAAATTATCTGCACAGTTTAATCCATCACCATGATGAATGGTAGCTACACAAAAAGAAATTAATCTCGATTGCGTAAAGTGCTACTGTGTATCCCGTATAGGTTACATCACACAAATCACCACTTTCCCTTGAGGTGTCGAATAGTTTCGATGGCAGATCTGTTACGATTTGGCTGATGAGTCCGGATTGCGGACGGACGTTGGTCATTACTGTGTCTACTGCTGTCTAGACCACACTAGATAAGATGAATGTGGGGTCTTTGACATTGCTTTTTGTATTACGAAATTGCTGCTCAGTTCATTAGTACAAATTGTCTACTTTTATGATGCTATGTTGTCAAAATCCTATTGTAAAACCAGCCTCCTACATGTTTTTCTTGCAATATTTAGTGGCGTCACTAAAAATGTTTCGCATTTATATTGCAAGTGTTTTAGTAAGTAAGATTTATGTCTCATTGTTTATCACCATCTTGTTGCAACTTTAGTTTACTAATTATTAGATTAGATTTAGCTATTGTTTTTTTTAATTTTCTTGGGTCTACTAGATGTTGGTTTCTCGCTTTCAGTTAAATCAGCTCGTGTAGAATCTCTATAGTGATTTGCGATTACTCAGTTTAAATTGCTGAATCAGCATACAACCATACACTTCCAAAATGACTGCAAAACATATAGCCATAGTAAAAACTAAAATGACTTTCTCCCGACCCCTGGTGAGATCAAGATGATTGGCATCACCACAAACATACTAAGTTAATGATCTCTCCAAAGATTGTATGGTGTTTTTGATAGATCATCAATCATAGTCGAGGAGGTTTTCCACGCCTCCTTTGTATTTAGTAAATATGAGGTGGTTTTATATTTTTCTATATTTTTTGTTACTATCATAAAAGAAAAGTTATTTTGAGAAATATAAGATGTTGTCTCAGTTATCTCATTTGACTTAAAGCAATCGTGATGTAATAATCATTTCCCTTCTCTTCCAGCTTAATTTAGCGGAAATTGTTCCGTAGTTCCTTGTTCATGCAGACGGTCATTTTTGGAACGCAATTCTTCGACACGTTCTTGACTTGTCTTGTCTTGGCTTTGAATGCCGGTCTAGAAACGAGTTGTTTTCTATATTATTGAATGGGTAATGAATTAATTTCTGTATAGCCTTCGTCCAGTCACGAGAGTATTCAGTTCTTTTGTCATGTGCCACTGATATAATACGTTTTAATCCTTTGATACCTAGTAGGAATGTGGATCAGGCTATATTCATTGCATCATGTACGCAGTATTTTGGTTCACTGAATTTTAAGTTAGTTATGTACTAGTTACATTTAGCTAATCCAGTCGTCCTAACTTGGTAATTTGTTATTGATGATGACACTTTAATGAGTTTACCTAAAAAACAACTTTACTTTATATAACGTATCGCTCAAAACAGTGGTTCGAACTATCTTGGACATACAATTACAGAGTACCTAACTCTATCCTATGCGTTATGCTTCGCTCTGGCAGTAGCTTACACATAGCCTACAAAAGCCCTTACCTTATTTCTTTCGACGCATTTGGTTAGGTGTGGTATTTATTATCTGGTAATGAAATTTTCACTCGTTAAAATTCGGTGGCGCTCGGCTGTCAGCGTTGATCAGTGCACGTGTGTTCGTGCCTGTCAAAACTGACACTTCGTTTTTGTATTATATTTGCGTATGGATCATTGGAAATATTGGTTTAATATATTTTATGAAACGTTACTTTGTCTTATCTCAGGAATCCTAATGATGTTTCAAAAGTCTTGATTATCAATCCACTTCTTAGTCTGTAGAAATATAAGAAGCTTTCTAGTCGAAAACAGGAATTCTTGTGTTAAATGTGTCCTCTAGCTTGCCATTATAACTGACTGCACTGCACTGAGACTTCACTATATTAAAAACTAACTGTCGGTCACCCGTGTTTTCGTCTGGGTTCCTTTTTTTGGATCCAATGGTAGCCTTTGTTCTTTCTCAGGATACAACCTCCTTGGCCAATTTAATTAAAAGCCGTTTACCAGTGAAAAGGTAGCAAACAAACAAACAGAGTTACTTTCGCATTTACGATATTAAGTTTAGAATCAAGCATTACGTACAGTATTAACTGTTATTTTACGTCTCTGGAACCTGCTAACCAGGCAATCAAAGGTTATGGAAATGCGCTCTCACCAGGCACACCCTCAGTTTTACACCAGCCAGCGAGACGGATGGAAAACGAAATCATTTGTACGTATATACGTATCTAGAAACTCTACACCTTCACGCTTTCCATCGCGTTTACTGCCTAGGATTGAAATATCTCCCATTGATATCAAGACTTGAAGAGAAGAATGAGTGAAATTTCCTAAATGAACTAGCCAGATCTGTTTCGTAATACTTATTGCCAATTAATGCTAGGTTATATTTGTAGATTCATTTTAGCCAACGATCTTTACTGATGCAAATATTAAAAAAAGATGCGAAAGTCTCAATCTTTTCTCTTCTGTTTCATGTAAGTAACCTTACATACACTTTATTTGGTTATTTAATATAATATTCACCTTTGTCCTTTATACGAAACATACTTGTAAAACTATTTAAACTATGCATATAAACGAATAATTACAAAATTACCCGCGGTTCTCATTGACCGAGTTTATTTAATAGCAGATTTAACTAAAAGTGAATTAAATAACTGTGACTTGAGAATGTACTAATGAGCTTTATTTGGCCGACATATAAAAAAACATGTTAAATTGCTCACATCATCATCATCATCTTCCTGCCCTTTTCCCACGTTATGTGGGGTTGGCACAACAGTGATCTTCTTCCATATCCCTCTATCATTCGTCATCTGAGTACTCACTCCTTTCTTACCCATGTCATCTTTCGCACAGTCCATCCATCTCTTCTTTGGTCTACCTCTACCCCTGTATCCATCCACATTCATACCTAACTGAACATAAAATTCATCTCTTCTCATACATGCTCTCATGGTTAATAAATCTACTGCAATTTGCAGGCCGTCGTGCGTTGTTGTTGCGGCCGGTGTGGAGTTTAGATTCAAAACGAAGGCGTTCGAATGTGCATTACCTGGCAAATCGGCGAAGTTAGCCTTCCTTCGCTTGTCCTGCCTATAGGTACCTGGCATAAAGAGTAGTCTCTGTTTATTAGATCGCTATGTCGTCTATCAAAGGTCATCAGGTTGCCATGCCCAATGAATGCCGTGGTGATGTCATTTATCTAATGCATTTTTTGCAAAGCATGATTTATAATTGTATCGCTGCATATATTTTTATTGTGATTTTAATGACCCTAAAATGCTGAATCTCTACATTAAAAAAAAACATGATCACGACTGTAATCCTCAGGCTCGGTACATATCTCCTCAGATCTCTAGTTACTTAGATCTTTTGACAATATCTAAAGAGGATTATCAGAGGTACGTCCAAACATGATATTAATGAGTATTCCGTACACATTTTCATGTTTCAAAAAGGAAGATTTCAATATTATTATAAACTTTTACTGTGTTTCGTATGATGTCGTTTACTGCAATCATTATTAGGAATTCATGCACCGACGAATAAATTGTATACAGCGTACCAAATAAATAAACACACCAACAGTAACAAAGGTCTGTGTCTCACGGTCTGTAGTTCCTTGAACTTGTCTGTAGACATTATCGCGTTATCGTTTACTCAATGAGTTGTCTCACTAATTATGTATGTTACATGGCTTGATGCTTGTCGTTTTCGTGGTTTTGTACTTTGCTGAACAGAGCTATGATATTATCCGTCGTATGGACACCAACTGGAATCTGCTTTATCTTTACTGTCTTGACTAGCTAAAGATTGAAAATCTCGCTTATTGTGCCTAAAAATATCATCACCGGTGCTATTACCATCAGTGATTCCACCATTTGTTTTTTTTTTTGTTTCACATATTTTGGATAAAGGTCAACAATCTCTTATTATCCGTTTATAAATGGCAATTTTCTGCAAAGGGCGCATTTAATGAGCAAAGGTTGTTGGTAAAATTCCATGTCTGAAAGCTGTCATTATTTATTGTTATTGTAGGTTTTGTGAACATGAGTAGGTATATAACACGACTTGGGTAGATAGACTAGTTAGATACTACTTCGTATGATTTAGTAAGCGGTGTTTTTGATCTCATTTATCTCGCTAGACATAATTACAGGCGCTAAGTGTTATAACACTTTGAATTTATCTAGAATTGATCTTTGGTATAAATCTGTGCTGCTAAATAGCAATCCTATTTCATACTTTTGACTGGGTAGTATAGCTCTACTTTCTCACCCTGAAGAATCGCACGCGTGAATATATGTACGTGCCTTATGATTCCTTAAATTAAAAAAGTTTAAATCAAACAGAATTACAAATAAAAATGCGGCATTTATAACGAAGTCTTCTTAATAAAGTCAAGACAATTTGCTACTTCTATATTTGTATCACAAAAGGCGAAGTACCCATGGATCCTAGTAGAAGCATGAGGATATCCTACAAGACATCTAATTTATCTCCTCATATGTATTTAAACTTGTTAGAAAGTTGTTTACATGCACTTCCATAACCGGACAAGCCCTTCATTTGTCCCCGAGTCAACGTGCATTTATCATCATAATCTGTTTGCTTGCTGTGTGTCACGGTCATCAGTCAGTTGATGACTTTAAGTGATTCTTAATTTCTTTCGCTTTTGTTTTTTCACTGTCTGATGATTTTGAACTTGCTTCTAATAGGAAGCTTTCTTTACCCATGTTCGCTTATTGTTTCCTTGTCGTTAGTAACATGCTTGTTTTTTTTGAGACTTCATCACAATTAATATTATCCCAATATCTGCATCGGAGTAACAAACTCTGCATCGGTCACTTAAAACTTTAGTCGCTTGTACAAGTAAACATTTTGACGTCTATTTCCGTCAACAATGGTGGGAGTCACTTACCGCCTAAAATTACGTTTAAGCTTCCACCGTGCCTCAAGGCACTGCACCAATTATCGCACTTGGGCACCACTTATCTACGTAAGTATTGCGAAATCAAGTCTGAATGAAAGTAGTCAAAAGAAATGTAAGCCTTTGTTCTTCAGTATTATGCATTCTGTTACGTATGTATATTGATGATTTGATAGTTTTACATCCGTTTAATATGGGATATGATGAATGTATCTGCCAAATAGTGAATGTATCGAATTGTAAGGTTATGAATGGTTCTATGTTTTAATCGAGTCCAATTATGAAGAGATTGTTGATTTTGCACTGTCATTTATTTCTTTGTTGGCATCAATATTATGGCATCTATGTTACATGTTTTGCTTTAAAGCTTGCCGACTTTAATTTGGTAGAAAGTTTCTGCAAAGATGTGTTTAGCAATCGTGTATGTTTCGCGTATGTATAGCTTACCTACATAAAATAGCACCGTATTGCAAGCTTCAATCTTAGGTAGACAATGGTACACCTACTTTGTAAGTCAGCGTGAGCTTTGGCAACTAAAATGAAATATCGTGATATTTACTGCGTTTATAATGAGGATAAATGTACACTTTTGGGCAATTTATCATTTCGACATTCTCCGCCATAAACCCGGTGTCGCGTATATTCGTAAAATATTATTTGTACCTACTGTAAAAATGTTCACGTAACAAATGATAACATCTTTCAAGTTTATCGCCCTTGTCGGTTTTCTTAATATTGCATATTCACTATACATTTTATCACTTTATTTTGCATCGTTTATGCTAAATTGGTGCCGTATTCACTCAATGACCATGCAAGCTGACATTCTGCTGTAAATAAACTATAACGACTTTGGCATTACCAGCTCAAGTTTCTAATACAAACAGTGAAGTTCTTCTGGTGTCTTTATTGGAAAAACATCTTTATTAATATGAATGTAGGTATTATTTTTATTCTGTACTTTACTTGATGATTTACAATACATAAATCCATCCCACGAATTATCATACATCGCATATATCGCTAGCCTTTCTTTTTCTTATTTAAAAATATGGTACGAGTCGTCTCTTCATATTGGATATCTAAATCTTATGGCTATTCGCTAGTTGGTTCGCTAAAGTGTTACCCTTTTCAATTAACTTAAGTTCCCAACATCCGGTGTAAAATCCAATGGCCCATAACTTCAACGTTGAGAAAATTGAAATTGCTGTTTTCATTCCCATGATAATGGAATGTTTGCTTGCTTTGCTTAGCTTGAATTACTTGGGTAAATATAGGGCTCCTTTCGCTCTTGCCCACTTCATTGGTCTTGCCACTCTCTTATAAGCAACTGTTGAGTATACTTTTGTTACTAATTTACTAGTTCAATGCTGAAGATTATTTTTCTCATGGCTAGTGGATATTATTATTTGGACTTTAGGTTTATTGATTTGTGTTTACTATAACTCGCTAAGTGCTTTTGATTTCTTATTGATTCAAGGCGTTAGGTGCTGATGAAAAATAAAGGCTCTTCATTATTTAAAAGAATAGTCTGCCGTATCATAAAGTTACTGATTGTTTGTAATGACTTTGGCATTCCAATGTTGTAATCGTAAACATCTTTACACTTACATATTAGTCGTTTTAATGAGAGTTGCGACACACAAGTATTCGGTACCTAGCTATCACGAAGTCAACCCTTTTAGGAATGGCATTTGACATAGCAAGGACTGGTTTTTCAACCAAGTTGCTTCGGTGTTCCAGATGTTTTACTAAACAACAGTCCTTTTAAGTCAATCTTTTAATAAATTTACATGGAAACTTGTCCGGAACGTAACTACATCCGTATATCCGTTCTCAGAATAAACTGGGCTGTCTTGCTGGTAATTATTTCAGTGAGTTTTA
The DNA here is from genome assembly GCA_963675405.1 of Cosmorhoe ocellata. Lineage (NCBI taxonomy): Eukaryota > Metazoa > Arthropoda > Insecta > Lepidoptera > Geometridae > Cosmorhoe > Cosmorhoe ocellata. Next base: position 8,465,921 of record OY776258.1, on the reverse strand, counting down.
TTGACATTATTATTTAAAGAGAAGGCTTGTTAAAAAAAATTGACTATTGATGGTTGAAGGCATTAATGATGTTCAAAGGTCGAATCTACGGTTGGTGTAAACCCACTGCAAAACTGTATTTTGTTCTGATCAAAAATCGTGAATACATCTAAGGCCTAACACACGTTTTGTCCATAGGAAGAGCTGGATCTGACAGCGGTGAACAAAGCCGCCATGATGGCGCTGCCGGCCGCAAAAAAATGGCAGATCTACTGTAGCAGGCGACCACCACCAGGGCAGGTCATGCCCCTAGCCACGGCACCACAAGTCGAGGAGTACATTAAAGCGCTGAATGAAATCGCCGATGTAAGTTACCGTTCATTTTGGTTACTGGATAATTCGAGCCTTAAAAGTGCTACGTAATAAGATGCTGGACCTATAAGTTTCCTAAATCTTTCTGATTTACTGTTATATTTGGCTATTCTTTGTAGCTCAGGACGAATAGCCGCAATTTGGAATGCAGTATGTTTGCTTAGTAATCAGTAAGTTCTTATGAGTTAAGTTATGTTCTGATGTATTCCAGGCTTTCGCCTCATCTGAAGGCGTTCCTCCAGCAGAAGCGTGCGCTCTAGTCGACGGCCTTAAGACGGCCCTCCGCACGCGAGCGCATAGCTTCGTCATCCGGTTTATCAAGCAAGGAGGTCTGGGTGCCTTGCTGGACGCCTTGCAACGAGCACCTAGGGACGACGCGGTCACCAGACATAACCTCATAGCGGGGATCAAGGCGTTGATGAACAACTCTGTAAGTGAATACATGGATGTTTCTAGCATCTACAGGTTTTAAAAGAAAGAAAACAAGTGCCGTGGAGCGCTGTCGATACAGTCACCAGCAGTCTCAGTGGGGATCAAAACGAATCTCTTGGTCGTTTTGCCAATTGGACCCACTATACACTAGCGCCTTGACAGGACGTGTGTAAGATAAGAAACCGTTAACTTGTAATTTGTAGAAATTGATAGATATGTCTGTCATGTATATTTATGTAGTTTGCAGTTGCACTCTTCTTTGCTTTCTGGTACTTAATTGTTCTGAGTAGAATGGTGGTTTTATCACTAGGTCTTTAAGGACAGTACCGATCTTCTAGTCACTCGTGTGTAAGATTAAAATAACGAAGTTAACATATGGTACAAAACTATTAATCTAACTTAGTTCGATCATCCTATCAATGATATTACAACAGCCAACGGCAAGGTAGAACAGTTTTCTTGTTAGCTTGAACATAAGCGCGATTTTGAAGATTATTTAACTCAACTTTCCAGACTGGTCGAGCACACGTCCTAGCACACCCGACCAGCATCGATCTAATCGCACAGTCGCTTGACACTGAGAACGTGAAGACTAAAGTAGCAGCTTTGGAGATTTTGGGGGCGGTCTGTCTGGTGCCTGGAGGTCATAAGAAGGTAGATTATGCTTTAGTTTCTTAGTTAACTGGCGTATATTAGAGGTTGTAATTTAGTCTTATGAGTATTTTGGAAAAGATTTTGTAGTACTGTACTTACTTATATTGCTGTATATTATTATCTTGGTTTTAAACAAAACGAGAATTTATGGAATATGAAGTGAAATGTGTTGAAAATGATGCACGATTTAAACCGATTTTGGATGGTTTTATCATTATGATATACATACAAACACTAATGATACTTCTATGTAATATCTCTAAGGTGCTAGAGGCAATGGTCCACTACCAAACATACGCAGGCGAGCGCGCCCGTTTCCAAGGTATAGTCAACGAGTTGGACCGAAGCACTGGTGCCTATCGCGACGACCTCGGTCTGAAGACTGCCATCATGTCCTTTGTCAACGCTGTCCTGAACTATGGACCGGGAGAGGATAGCCTGGAGTTCAGATTGCACCTCAGATACGAGCTCCTAATGATGGGAATACAACCAGGTACGATTCCTAATTTACTTCTACAAACTGTACTGTAACAGTTCATTGAGTTCAGTGAGCAATGTAAAGGATAGGGCCGAACTTACTGCCTTGGGAGACGCCACTGGATTTTTTTTCAGTTTTGGTAAAAGAGTTCTGAAAGAAAAAATAGTATATTATGTAAATTATATCTAATACTGATTTCTTTGTGAATAAGCGTCTGACCAGAAAAGTGTGACGAGCACCTAAATGAATCATAATAGCAAATGATATACTGTATGTATCGATTGCTTTTGTTAAATCAAAGGGATCTTTTACGCTTCATTTTTAAATTCTAAATGTTCACTCAATAAATATTTCACCTATATTCCAGTGATCGAAAAACTACGCAAATACGAAAACGAAACCTTGGACCGCCACATCGAATTCTTCGAAATGGTCCGAGTTGAAGACGAAAGGGAACTGGCGCGGAGATTCGACAAGGAGCATGTGGACACCAAGAGTGCTGCCTCTATGTTCGAGCTGCTCCGACGGAAGCTCAGCCACACCGCCGCCTACCCTCACCTGCTTTCTTTATTGGAGCATCTTCTACTGTTACCTCGTGAGTATTATCATCTAACCTACTTGTATTCGTTGGTCCTACCTATTACTACTGCGCAGAGAATTACAGTGCGTCGTCTGATATATCCTAGCAGGTTTTGACTTGACAACGGTAGGTTGCTGTACGTCTACCATGAGTTGTCACATTTAGATCGGCTGACGTTACTACAGTAGTAATAGTACCTACGCTACTATGACATCTGTCAAAATTGTTACTCATGGTACCAAATTATAAGCAAATGAATGAAGCGCAAACAGTCGCTGTAGTACGTTGTGACGTAGGATAGTTAACTACGTGACGTTTTAGTACCCAACTATCCGCTAGAGCAGCGGTCGGCAACCCGCGGCACGCGGGCCGCATGCGGCCCGCGGATGTCTTACTTGCGGCCCGTGAATGTTTTTTATATAAGTTAAATGCATGAATGAACCACAATCGACCGTATAGTGTGGATCCAGTCATAAAACGCGCTTCGCTCTGCCCGCGAACGAACAAATAGCGAAGCGCGAGTTCATTACAATTTTGCTAGCACTTAAATAAGTGCTACCAAAAATTTTAATGAACTCATAAATATACGAACAAACTTTTTCAATTGTCAATTGTAAAAAAAAAAATATGCTTCTAGTCTCACACATGGGCATTTGAGAGCCATATTTTGAGCTTCTAGCTGGAGGCGCTGTACAAGTTTTCAGATAATTTTTTAACTACAGTCATAAGCGAGTGTAGATTGTGAAAGCTCATGGTAGACCTACTGCTTACGATGTCGTCTAATCAACGCCATGCCTTCATATTCCAGTGGAGTACAACCCTCAATCTCAGCACTGGTTGCTTCTGGACCGGGTGGTGCAACAGGTGGTGCTGCAGCAACCTTCCGCTGGCAGCCGTGCGAACAGCGAGCAGGGCAGCGAACGAGGGTCCACTAGCGACACGACCAAGGTATAGTCTATGTTATGATAACTTTACGTTTATGAGAGATTAGCTTCCGCCCACGGCTTCGCCCGCGTGGTACCTTGAAAAACAAAAACGAACCTATCCCACGGGAACCGTACGATTTTCCGGAATAAAAAGTAGCCTATGTGCTATTCCAGACTATAATCTATATCTGTGCCAAATTTAATCCAGATGCGTTCGGCCGTTTTAGCGTGAAAGAGTAACAAACATACATTCATACATGCATACATCCATACATTCTTACAAACTTTCGCGTTTGTAATATTAGCAGGATTGCTAGACCTGACTATTTGTGTCCATTCTAACAAAACTTTGAAGTTTTATTAATAAGCCTCTAATCCACTATATAAGCGGTGAAGGAAAACATCGAGAAGAAACCGGCACTTTATAGAAGCTAAAATGTTCGAAAGACACGTTTGACACATACAATATTTATAATTACGTATCTATTTCTTCATCATTTCTAGATCTACGATCCGGATGTGGCACCGCTCGAGATCAATGTCGGTGAAATAGTTCATCTGCTGGCTAAAGAAGAAGAATTAGTCGCCGCTAGAACTAAAGCTGATAATCTAGAAAGAGAGAACTGCGACCTCGCTACTGAACTGGCTAAGAAGGTACGAATATTCGATCTTATGTTTATAATAATAAGTGATATGTTTCTCTGGCTTGTGTTTTGGAACATTCAAGTCAAAATCCAAATGTTTTAGTGCATTTTGGTAGTTCAAAATGATTAGTATACGAAAAGCTAGCCATTTACTCCACAGGCTTTATATGGTTACGGAAAAGTCATTTGGATGATGGTCATTATTATATACTTACCATATTATACATTCTGACCAATATTATCGATATTGCAACAGATATCTAACTTAACGCTTCTTAAACATATCAACGACAGCTTTGAACTTAAGGTTATCAGTTAGATTTGGCAGTTGCCAAATTGAATTGCGAAGAGAAATTACTGAGTATGCAGAGACGCCCATTCCAAAATAATATCGTGCTTTGATTTTTAGTTATTTTGGTGGTTTTAGGCATACAAATAATGCTGCTGTGACACCATATCCAATCAAACAAGCATATTAAGCTTATAAAAGCATCGCTTTGATAAATCATTAGGTAAAGGTAAAACCCCCCCCCACACATAAAGCAAGTCCAATGAGCTACCATAGGTATACGGGCTAGTTTCACCATACTCTGTTAATTAAAGTAACAGCTTGTTAGCCTTTTGATCGCCTGTTAAAATTGTTTGTTTCACCATGTGGAAAGGATTATCTTCCGTAAAATCAAATGAAGAAAAATAGATAACGATACTTTACCATTTTTGTTAATTTTGATGCCCGATCAGGTAATGCTTTGTTAACAAAAGTTTGGTGAAATTAGACCTAAGGTTCTTAACTTGACAATTGCCAGATCATAATAGGCTTGCGACGATTTGAAAAACAAAACAAGATTAAACTATCTAACTGATAGTTTGTATAACCATAAAAATTTTCAACTTTATGTCAAGTGTATAAAGCTTTGTTTTCATTTCGTATCGAGCCTAATCATCCATTAGGTCAAGGTTCCACGGTAATATCAACCTTGCATGAACTAACACTAACAGGAGAAGCAAGTGGACCAGCAAAGTCAGGAGCGCGAGGAGTTGGAGAACGTCGTTGGAAGAATGAAGGAGCGTCTCGAGAAGGAAACCGCTGCTCATATGGAGTCCACTGAGCGGTTTCGAGCTGCCGCCTGCAGAGCCACACAGTTAGAGCATCAGGTGACCATTTACTCGGGGGCTACATCTAAATATATAAAACTGTCACGTCCTTGACTGACTGAAACCGGCATATTGAACGACGGTTCGAAAGAATTAGAAGTGAGTGATACGCGCAACTTGAAGCCAGAAAGCATCTATAGGCTGATTCATAATCAGAGAACAAAAATCTAAACAAAGAAATGCCACTGTCAAAATGACATCTTAAAGGACAGAAACAGTTTTTGGCAATGGTCAAATCCAATTTTAATTAATCGTCATTATCACTAACATGTAAAAGTCTATTGCAGGACATAAGAAAAATAAACTTAACGTTAAGTCAACAAATAACAAAATTCAACTACAGCAGCAACAAATAACAGTAACAACGTAACAAAAACTTTTATAAAAATTCACAAATGCACACGCGTACGCAAGGCGCTCCGTTCTCATAAAATGTTTGCCACCACACACAGATTTGTTTTGCTTATATTTTAGCACAGGTTGAAAATAATGCATATTTAATATGACGAAATATTTTTGTTTTTCTTATTCTATCAGACCAAAGCATGGAAAGACTTTAAAAACATTACTGAACTACAATTTGATAGCTTTAGTTTTGATATGGCAACCCATTTGTTTACAATTTTGATCTCCGATTATGAATCAGACTATAATTGTATGTAATAATATTTATTGGTTTTGGCCATGACTTAAATTCATATTAAACGCTGGTCTAACTAAGGAGACGGATACATATTATTTTTGCGGGTATCAGGTGGCTTCAGCCTTAAACATCATCACATAAAAAAATTGCATGAAATATCAAAATGAAAACTAAAAACAATCGTATAACTAGAAAATTTATCATTTGCTCCTGCTTAAGTAGGATGTAAATGTAACTTGTTATTTTAAAAATGATTTCAGCTAAACCAAGAAAGGAGCGAACGCGCAAGGTTCGAGAAACTAGTCAGTGAAGGAAGCATTCCCGACGATGCCAAAGTAAGATAATAATTTAACTTTATTTACTTCAAGTGAGGGTCAACGGGAAGGATTTTTTGACCAGTTGTCCCCATAATAGGGACAGCTTCAATGGGGACAACGGGACTACATCAATACAAAGATGAGTACATTATGTAGCGCAAATACAAACTTGAGGAAATAAAATTTGACTAGCATCACAGTTCAGTTGGTAGTAGCTCTACCTTCTGCGCTGTAGGTTGTGGGTTCGATCCCCACCCAGTACTAACATTTTTGTGATGAACACAGATGTTTGTTCTGTGTCTGGGTGTTACTATGTATTCTATGTATGTATTTACAAAAAAAAGCATATACTTAATTAGTCTATCAGTTATCTGGTTCCCATAGTACAAGCTTTGCTTAGTTTGAGGCTAGATGGCGTTGTGTGAAATGTCTAACAATATGATAAAAAAAATTAAACTTGTTAGAGTGGTAATTAACTTGGTTCTCTCTTTCCAGGTCAGCAATCTCAAAAGTGCCGTCATCGAGACCTGCAGCATACCCCCTCCCCCACCTCCGCCCCTCTGTCCTATCCCCCCTACAGCTCCTCTGCCCCCACCGCCCCCCGCGCCCTTAGCGCCCATGCCTCCCCAAGCTCCCACCGCACCTAAACCTAAGAAAAACGTTCCCACACCTGGAAATCCACTCAAGAGTTTCAACTGGAGTAAGCTGCCTGATGCAAAACTCCACGGCACGATATGGCAAGAGCTGGATGACACGAAACTCTACAACGCTATAGACCTGCACTCTATTGATAAAATGTTCTGCGCTTACCAGAAGAACGGCGTTCAGGTAATTGCAATCAATTAAATATACCAAAATATAATAAAACTGAGTATCCTTAAGTGGTAGAACTGACTATCTAAAAGCTTTAGAACTGACTAGATCTCCATAAGTCTTACAACTGACTATACATAAGTCTTAACACTGACTAGGTATCCATAAGACTTAAAACTGACTAGGTATCCATTAGACTCAAAACTCACTAGGTATCCATAAGTCTTAGAACTGACTATACATAAGCTTTAGAACCGAGTATCCATAAGTCTTAATACTGACTAGGTATCCATAAGACTTAAAACTGACTAAGTATACATAAGACTTAGAACTGGCTATCCATAAGTCTTAAAACTGACTAGGTATTCATAAGACTTCAAACTGACTATACATACCGAAGTCTTAGAACTGACTAACCATAAGTCGTATAACTGACTTTTTATAAGTCTTAAACGGACAATACATAAGTTCTTAGTAACGATCGTGTTTGTTTACTTATCTTCACACATTTTTGGATTTTTTTATTAATATAAATGTAATTTTCCAGAACGAGGGTTCCGTGGAAGACTTGCGCCAACTGGGATCCAAACCCCGCACCAAAGTGCTCTCCGTCATCGACGGCCGGCGCGCTCAGAACTGCACCATCCTACTGTCCAAACTCAAGATGTCTGATGAAGAGATCTGCCGGTAACTATTTATTCGCTAAGCAAAACAAATTTCTATAGTTATATGCTATAATATACTCGTATGATCTGCCCTAGCATGTTTTTTTTATAGATACAAAGTACAGGGTGTCCGGTGGCAGATTTATATTTTTAAAAGTGAATAACTCGAAAGTTATAAACGGTGCCGGGGGGAGGGTGGCACCATTCGAAACACCGGGATTGCGGATTTGTCAGTCGGAATGCCGCAGTGGTCGAGAGAGCACCGTGCTTACGCTATTGAAGCGCTTTTTAAGAGTGGCGATTCTTACGTGCTTGCTCGCCGACAATTTTGTTCTCGATACAAAATACGGCGACTGAGCGATGAACCAAGTGTAAATTTGATTCGTGCGTGGGTGCGAAGATTCCGTAAAACATTTTCAGCACTGAATATCCCTCAGCTCAGGCCGAGCAGGACAGCAAGGACCGCCGAAGACGTTCAAGAGGTGGAACGAAGCTTGCGTGAAAATCCACGTGTCTCAGTGCGGGAAAGAGCGGCCACTTTTGCACTCCCAAAGAGTATTGTCCATGAAATTTTGAGGAAGGACTTGAAGTTCCATCCATTCAAGATCCAATTAGTCCAAGAACTTAAAGAAAACGACTTTAATTTCAGGAAAAACTTTATGAAACCATTTTGGAAAGGTTTCGCTCTCTAAATTGCATTTTTGGAGCGACGAGGCCCCCTTCCATCTGAATCGACACGTCAACAAACAAAACTGTCGCTATTGGGGTCCACGAAGATGTAATCCGCGATTGAAACACCAACGTCCTTTACATTGCCCTCGAGTTACTGTTTGGTGCGCCTTATCGACAAGCGGAATTATCGGGCCCTATTTTTTTGAAAATTCTGGGGGACATGCAATAAATGTGAACAGTGACAATTATGGAGGCATGATCGCAGGTTATTTTTTACCGAATTTGTGAGCACATTCTTCTTACTCATCGCATCGGTGGCCATGGGGACATCCCATGGCCACCGAGACCCCCGGATTTGGCCCCTATGAGCTTTTTTTGTGGGGGGTACCTCAAACATAAAGTCTACGCTAATAACCCTCAGTCGGTCGCGCAGTTAAAAAAAATATTCGCCGTGAAATTCACGACATCGAAGCAAACTTGCTGCAGCGCGAGTGGCCAAATGCGATGGCCTAGTTCGAATAGTTTTTGCGTCTAAACGGGCGGCATTTGGACGATGTTATTTTCAAAACATAAAATCCTCAACCTTTCTGCTTATGTTAAACTCATTCATTGAACAAAATTATTCATAGTATTTTTTTTATTCACTTTTAAAAACATAAATCCGCCACCGGACACCCTGTATTTGTGACGACAAGTGATATTTTTGTTTGCTCGGGTTGCTGACGATTCGGACAAAATTATTGGGACATAGGGTCCCAATTGCCACTATTGATTTTTATATTTTTGTTACTGTCAATTCGGACACCATGCTCAAATCATAAATTTGTTTGTACTCTTTCGCAGAGAAAAACGTAAAATAACTGTCTACGGTAAGGAAAGCTGGATTAAAACAATAAAATTTGAATCCCGAAAAACATCCTTATTTAGTACAAAATGAGACGTCAAGGTCTTTATGAACAATACGTGAATTAACTCGCGCGGACTTTCTATATAATTCATCACAATACTGATCACGACTGAAATCCCCAAGCTCGGTAGACATCTCCTCAAATTTCTAGTTACTTAAGAAGCACGTTCAAATATGATATTTGACACATGCCCACATATTGCACATTAGTTAGTATTCCGTACGTGACAGGTTGAAAGCACATCGCTTGCAAGCAGCGCTTATTTAAGAAAATAGTAACCTATGAAACACACCTTCGAGTTTTTACAAATAGGTAGAAGAATAATTAAACCTTTCCTCCCCCAGTGCCATACTCCGAATGGACAGTGGAGAACAGTTGCCTATCGACATGGTGGAACAGCTCCTCAAGTTCACCCCGAGCGCGGAGGAGGCGGCCTTGCTCGAGGAACACCAGGACGAGCTCGACAGCATGGCTAGAGCTGATCGCTTCCTTTACGAGATCTCCAAGTAAGCGAAACAATTAGTTATTTATACATCTCCATAGACAACATAGTGTAATTACCTTAGTAGTTACCTACTTATAGACAAAAATTCAAATTCATTTATTGTGTGAAACATGGGTTACGGGGATGTTAAATAAAAAAATAAAATGGGAACTGCCATTATCAGCTTTACAGCATGCAAAGTCACTATAGATGTACATATAAAACCAGGTCAATATCAAAATTAATTAATCAATAAATAAATTGTCTCATCTAGAATTTATCCATCAGATATTCATTGACATTAAAATAATATAGGCTTTTGACGAAATGGAAGTTACTATGAAGGTATTAGACACTAGCTTCCGTCCACGGTTTTGCCCGCGTGGTACCATATAAAAAAAAACAAATCTATCCCGCGGGAACCGTACATTTTGCGGGATATAAAGTAGCCTATGTGCTATTCCAGACTATAATCTATATCTGTGCCAAATTTCATCCAGATCCGTTAAACCGTTTTAGCGAGAAAGAGTAACAAACACATCCATATACCCACACATCCACACATCAATACATTCTTACAAACTTTCGCGTTTATAATTAGTAGGATGAGGGATGAATGTCATGTGCTAGGTATGAATGTGGATGTCTTTGACTCTGCGCGCCTTATCATGTATTTAAACACACTTTTGTTAATCTTTTAGACTATTCAGTTCGGTACGAAATATTTATCAAATTCAATAACTAAACCAACGACGCAAATACGATTAAGTAATAAAAGAATTAAGCGCCGGCTTTAAACTGACCAAAAACTCACCTTGAATACAGGAATTGGTCGTTCAAAGGTATTATTCAATAAATAAATAAATAATGCTGGACAATTCACACAGCATCATCTAGCCCCAAAGCACACCCAAAGTAAGCTACTCAAAGCTTGTGTTATGGGTAAGTAGATAACTAATATATTTAATACTAGCTGTCCCGCCCGCGACTTCGTTCACTTAAAGTAGGTATCTAACTAAACTGAGTTTCAAACAAATCACACTAATAAAAAAATCCCATAATAACTTTGACACCCAATTTTACCCTTTTTAGAGGGCTGTTTTGAAATATCCAGGAATACGTTTCTATTTATTTTGCATTTAAAGTATCCAAACCAAAATTAAGACCAATCGCACCACCCTTTAAAAAGTACTCCTAAAAACATTGACCCCACATTTGACCCCTTTTTGAAGTTTACATTGAAAAATCCTGAAACACGTGTCCATTTATTTTGTACTAGCTGTCCCGCCCGCGACTTCGTTCACTTAAAGTAGGTATCTAAACTGAGTTTCAAACAAACCACACTAATAAAAAAATCCCATAAATAACTTTGACATCCAATTTTACCCATTTTAGAGGGCTATTTTGAAATATCCAGGAATACGTTTCCATTTATTTTGCATTTAAAGTATCCAAACCAAAACTAAGACCAATCACATCACCCTTTAAAAAGTAATTACCCATAAAAACATTGATCCCACATTTGACCCCTTTTTGAAGGTCATATTGAAAAATCCTGAAACACTTTGTTCATTCATTTTGTATTTACAGTACACAAAGTTTTTTGTTTCAGTAAATTAAGTTTCAGACCAATCGCACCACCCGTTGAAAAGTTCCTATACAAACATTGTCCCCCCATTGACCATTTGACCCCCTTGTTTTAAGGTTATATTGAAAAATCCTGAAACACGAAACAAAGTTTCAGACCAATCGCACCAGGTTAAAAAGATCCCATACAAACATTGACCCCACATATGACCCCTTTTTGAAGGTTATATTGAAATATCCTGAAACACGTGTCCGTTCATTTTGTATTTACAGTACATAAACAAAGTTTCAGACCAATCGCTCCACCCGTTAAAAAGTTCACATACAAACATTGACCCCACATTTGACCCCTTTTTGAAGGTTATTTTGAAAAATCCTGAAACACGTGTTCATTCATTTTGCATTTACAGTACACAAACAAAGTTTCAAGTCAATCGCACCACCCGTTAAAAAGTTCACATACAAACATTGACCACACATTTGACCCCTTTTTGAAGGTTATATTGAAAAATCCTGAAACACGTGTTCATTTATTTTGCATTTACAGTACACAAAGAAAGTTTCAGAACAATCGCATTACCCGTTAAAAAGTTCCCATACAAAAATTGACCCCACATTTGACCCCTTTTTGATAGTTATATTGAAAAATCCTGAAACACGTGTTGATTAATTTTGCATTTACAGTGCACAAACAAAGTTTCATGAAAATCGTTCCATGCGTTAAAAAGTTTCATACTAACGTTTTCACCCTTTTTCACCCCCTTAGAGGTGGAATTTCCAAAAATCCCGTCTTAGTGGGTGGTTTTGTTATAAAAGGAACCCACCTTTCAAATTTCAGCTTTCTAGCTTCAGTGGTTTCGGCTGGGCGATGATAAATCAGTCAGTCAGTCAGTCAGTCAGTCAGTCAGTCAGTCAGTCAGTCAGGTTAAGCTCTTATATAGATATAGATTTACAGTAAGTACACAAAGTTTCAGACTAATCGCACCACCCGTTAAAATGAAAAATTCTGAAACAGGAAACAAAGTTTAAGGCCAATCGCACCACACGTTAAAAAAAATTCATATAAACATTGACCCCCCCCATTTGACCCCCTTTTTTAAAGTTGTATTGAAAAATCCTAAAACACGAAATTAAGTTTCAGACCAATCGCACCACCCATTGAAAAGTTCCCATACAAACATTGACCCCCCCATTTGACCCCTTTTTTTAAAGGTTTTATTGAAAAATCCTGAAACACGGAACAAAGTTTCAGACCAATCGCACCAGGTTAAAAAGTTCACATACAAACATTGACCCCACATTTGACCCCTTTTTCAAGGTTATATCGAAATATCCTGAAACACGTGTCCGTTCAATTTGTATTTGCAGTACACAAACAAAGTTTCAGACCATTCGCACCACCCGTTAAAAAGTTCACATACAAACATTGACCCCACATTTGACCCATTTTTGAAGGTTATTTTGAAAAATCCTGAAACACGTGTGTATTCATTTTGCATTTACAGTACACAAACAAAGTTTCAAACCAATTGCACTACCCGTTAAAAAAATTCCAAACAAACATTGACTCCCCATTTGACCCCTTTTTAAGAGTTATATTGGAAAATCCTGAAACACGTATTCATTTATTTTGCATTTAAAGTACACAAACAAAATTTCAGACCAATCGCACCACCCGTTAAAAAGTTCCCATACAAACATTGACCCCACATTTGACCCCTTTTTGAAGATTATATTGAAAAATCCTGAAACACGTGTTCATTCATTTTGTATTTACAGTGCACAAACAAAGTTTCATGAAAATCGCTCCACGCGTTAAAAAGTTTCATACTAACGTTTTCACCCTTTTTCACCCTCTTAGAGGTGGAATTTCCAAAAATCCCGCCTTAGTGGGTGCTTTTGTTATAAAAGGAAGCCACCTTCCAAATTTCAGCTTTCTATCTTCAGCGGTTTCGGCTCGGCGATGATCAATCAGTCAGTCAGTCAGTCAGTCAGTCAGTCAGTCAGTCAGGTTAAGCTCTTATCTATATCTATATAAGAGCTTAACCTGACTGACTGACTGACTGATTGATCATCGCCGAGCCGAAACCGCTGAAGATAGAAAGCTGAAATTTGGAAGGTGGCTTCCTTTTATAACAAAAGCACCCACTAAGGCGGGATTTTTGGAAATTCCACCTCTAAGAGGGTGAAAAAGGGTGAAAACGTTAGTATGAAACTTTGTTTGTGCACTGTAAATACAAAATGAATGAACACGTGTTTCAGGATTTTTCAATATAATCTTCAAAAAGGGGTCAAATGTGGGGTCAATGTTTGTATGGGAACTTTTTAACGGGTGGTGCGATTGGTCTGAAATTTTGTTTGTGTACTTTAAATGCAAAATAAATGAATACGTGTTTCAGGATTTTCCAATATAACTCTTAAAAAGGGGTCAAATGGGGAGTCAATGTTTGTATGGAATTTTTTTAACGGGTAGTGCAATTGGTTTGAAACTTTGTTTGTGTACTGTAAATGCAAAATGAATACACACGTGTTTCAGGATTTTTCAAAATAACCTTCAAAAAGGGGTCAAATGTGGGGTCAATGTTTGTATGTGAACTTTTTAACGGGTGGTGCGAATGGTCTGAAACTTTGTTTGTGTACTGCAAATACAAATTGAACGGACACGTGTTTCAGGATATTTCGATATAACCTTGAAAAAGGGGTCAAATGTGGGGTCAATGTTTGTATGGGATCTTTTTAACCTGGTGCGATTGGTCTGAAACTTTGTTCCGTGTTTCAGGATTTTTCAATAAAACCTTTAAAAAAAGGGGTCAAATGGGGGGGTCAATGTTTGTATGGGAACTTTTCAATGGGTGGTGCGATTGGTCTGAAACTTAATTTCGTGTTTTAGGATTTTTCAATACAACTTTAAAAAAGGGGGTCAAATGGGGGGGGTCAATGTTTATATGAATTTTTTTTAACGTGTGGTGCGATTGGCCTTAAACTTTGTTTCCTGTTTCAGAATTTTTCAATATAACTCTAAAAAAGGGGTCAATGTTTGTATGGGATTTTTTTAACGGGTGGTGCGATTAGTCTGAAACTTTGTGTACTTACTGTAAATCTATATCTATATAAGAGCTTAACCTGACTGACTGACTGACTGACTGACTGACTGACTGACTGACTGACTGATTTATCATCGCCCAGCCGAAACCACTGAAGCTAGAAAGCTGAAATTTGAAAGGTGGGTTCCTTTTATAACAAAACCACCCACTAAGACGGGATTTTTGGAAATTCCACCTCTAAGGGGGTGAAAAAGGGTGAAAACGTTAGTATGAAACTTTTTAACGCGTGGAACGATTTTCATGAAACTTTGTTTGTGCACTGTAAATGCAAAATTAATCAACACGTGTTTCAGGATTTTTCAATATAACTATCAAAAAGGGGTCAAATGTGGGGTCAATTTTTGTATGGGAACTTTTTAACGGGTAATGCGATTGTTCTGAAACTTTCTTTGTGTACTGTAAATGCAAAATAAATGAACACGTGTTTCAGGATTTTTCAATATAACCTTCAAAAAGGGGTCAAATGTGTGGTCAATGTTTGTATGTGAACTTTTTAACGGGTGGTGCGATTGACTTGAAACTTTGTTTGTGTACTGTAAATGCAAAATGAATGAACACGTGTTTCAGGATTTTTCAAAATAACCTTCAAAAAGGGGTCAAATGTAGGGTCAATGTTTGTATGTGAACTTTTTAACGGGTGGAGCGATTGGTCTGAAACTTTGTTTATGTACTGTAAATACAAAATGAACGGACACGTGTTTCAGGATATTTCAATATAACCTTCAAAAAGGGGTCATATGTGGGGTCAATGTTTGTATGGGATCTTTTTAACCTGGTGCGATTGGTCTGAAACTTTGTTTCGTGTTTCAGGATTTTTCAATATAACCTTAAAACAAGGGGGTCAAATGGTCAATGGGGGGTCAATGTTTGTATAGGAACTTTTCAACGGGTGGTGCGATTGGTCTGAAACTTAATTTCGTGTTTTAGGATTTTTCAATATAACTCTAACAAGGGGGTCAAAAGGGGGGGGGGGGGTCAATGTTTGTATGGGATTTTTTAACGGGTGGTGCGATTGGTCTGAAACTTAATTTCATGTTAAAGGATTTTTCAATATAACTCTAAAAAAGGGGGTCAATGTTTGTTTGGGATTTTTTTGACGGGTGGTGCGATTGGTCTGAAACTTTGTGTACTGTAAATACAAAATGAATGAACAAAGTGTTTCAGGATTTTTCAATATGACCTTCAAAAAGGGGTCAAATGTGGGATCAATGTTTTTATGGGTAATTACTTTTTAAAGGGTGATGTGATTGGTCTTAGTTTTGGTTTGGATACTTTAAATGCAAAATAAATGGAAACGTATTCCTGGATATTTCAAAATAGCCCTCTAAAATGGGTAAAATTGGATGTCAAAGTTATTTATGGGATTTTTTTATTAGTGTGGTTTGTTTGAAACTCAGTTTAGATACCTACTTTAAGTGAACGAAGTCGCGGGCGGGACAGCTAGTACAAAATAAATGGACACGTGTTTCAGGATTTTTCAATGTAAACTTCAAAAAGGGGTCAAATGTGGGGTCAATGTTTTTAGGAGTACTTTTTAAAGGGTGGTGCGATTGGTCTTAATTTTGGTTTGGATACTTTAAATGCAAAATAAATAGAAACGTATTCCTGGATATTTCAAAACAGCCCTCTAAAAAGGGTAAAATTGGGTGTCAAAGTTATTATGGGATTTTTTTATTAGTGTGATTTGTTTGAAACTCAGTTTAGTTAGATACCTACTTTAAGTGAACGAAGTCGCGGGCGGGACAGCTAGTATAGATATAGATTTCCTCTTTATAATATTAGTATAGACATAATATACATAGATAAGTAGTTATTTTTTATAATACATAGAAAACACCCAGACCAACGGAACAAATTTCTGCAGATCGTACACCACTTTGTTCCGCGGCGGGAATCGAACCCGCAACCTCTTGCGTCGCAGGCGGACTCTCGCCCGCTGCGCCACTGAAGTCGCCTTAATAATGCTTAACAAAATATAATTTCCAGGATTCCTCATTACCACCAGCGCGTGCGCACGCTTCTCTTCAAAAAGAAGTTCTCAGCGGCCGCCGCGGAGGCCACCGCCAGGGCGTCCGTAGTGCTGCGAGCCGCCAGGGACATGACCAGGTCTAGGAGACTCAGGACTCTACTGGAAATTGTATTGGCACTGGGAAACTACATGAACAGGTAAGTACACGATTTTGGAGACTACATTGAATAAAAAAATAGTAGATTACACAATCAAATTGAAATTAAAAGTGATTACAAAGGGTTTAGATACGAACTAGCGTTTTGTCCTTAAGATGCACTAACCGAAGGAATGCCAATGTACCAGCCCAAACGAAAAAAATATATAAAAATTCTTAAAACGTGCAATATTATCTATTGGTTTATCGAAAAAATATCCTTTGAGAAACACTTACTTATTTCGATCTACTTACTCAATATAAAATGGCGTCTTCTTTGTCCTTTTTCTTGTTAGTTACTGACTCGTAATAAAATATATGGTCCCATTAACTTGTTAGTTACTGACTCGTACTAAATTATATGGTCCCATTAACTTGTTAGTTACTGCCTCGTACTAAATTATGGTCCCATTAATATGTTGATTACTGCCTCGTACTAAATTATATGGTCCCATTAACTTATTAGTTACTGACTCGTACTAAATTATGGTCCCATTAACTTGTTAGTTACTGACTCGTACTAAATTATATGGTCCCATTAACTTGTTGATTACTGCCTCGTACTAAATTATATGGTCCCATTAACTTGTTACTGACTCGTACTAACTTATTGTTATCGTTATTACAGAGGTGCTCGCGGCAATGCGTCAGGGTTCCGCCTGTCCTCGCTGAACAAGCTCGCCGACACCAAGTCCAGCGTCACACGGAACACCACTCTACTGCATTACCTCGTCGAAATGCTCGAGACACAGGTAACAACAAAACCACAATAAATATATTATTACTATACGACGATTTAAATATGGCGTCTCGGCAAAGTTCGTGTTTTCACGTCAAGAATACATGTCGTACGTATTATATCCAGTAGGTAATGAATTTCACGATAAAACAATATTATAAAATTATACACAACAGCTGTTCTAACAGCTCTAGATAAATAAACAAAAAAAAACACACGATTGTAATCCCCAGGCTCGGTAGATATCTCCTCAGATCTCCAGCTATTTAGATCTTTGAAGATATCTAATGAGGGTACTCAAAAGCACGTCCAAACATGATATTTGGCACATGCCCACATTTTGCATAGTAGCTAGCAAGATTCTAGATAAATATTCGGCATTTTTTCTGATGATTCAAGAAATTTTGCTAAATATGCTAATAGCTCTATTAGGACAGGCTGTTCGTTGATTGTCAGTCTGTCAGTCAGTCATCTAAATATTTTATACCAATAAGAAGTTTTAAAGACTTGTTTAATTTCATGCTCATGTTACCAGCCATTACCAACAGTAAGTAATGATTTAACGAAATCATTCCATAGACATTATAATCATATTATGTTATAGCAGATCAGCTTTCCATACAAACCTAGGTACGAGTATTTATCGTAGCACATAGTCTTACGAGTTACAAATTCTTTGGCACACCTCGCTTTTCTATTCCATGCCACAGCCATCATACATAACCTATAGAAACCATCCTTATACGCTATTTAGGAATAACATTATCTTCTTCATGTTGACTGGCCTCATAGCTCAGTTGGTAGTAACTCTGCCTTCTGCGCTGTAGGTTATGGGTTCCATCCCCACTCAGGATAAACATTTGTGTGTTGAACGCAGATGTTTGTTCTGTGTTTGGGCGTGATTATCTAATGTTTGTATTTACAAAAAAAAATGTAAAAAGTTTAGTTTGGGGCTAGGTGGCGTTCTGTGAAATGTCCACCAATATTTATTATTATTGTGAATTTTATTCTGTAAAGTCATTAGAACCATTTTTATCTGCCGCATGTCTAAGGCAACTTCCAGGGAACTGTCTTCCAAGTTAATATAAAAATCACATTTCATCAGATTTATTTTACCTTTTTACTTTATTGGAATGGCTTTTTCGTTAAACAATAAGATACAAATTGCCAATTTGGTTCACGCTTCTTAGTATAATAAAATAAATTAACCTATGAATGTAATTCACAGTTCAAAGACGTGCTACTGTTAGAAGAAGATTTGCCTCACGTTCGCGCGGCCGCTAAAGTATGCGTGGAGCAGTTGGAGAAAGACGTGACGGCATTGAGGAACGGCCTTCGGGAGGTGTCCAAGGAGCTGGAGTACCACTCGGCGCTGCCGGCACCCTCGCCGCACGACGCCTTCCTGCCGGTCATGAGGGAGTTCCATGCGCACGCGGTCTGCTCCTTCACGCAACTCGAGGACCTGTTCCAAGTAAGATTACAAACCTTGACGTATTCTAAGGTTTGGGTGTAATAGACATCAGTATATTTTGACAAAACCATTGATTTTCCAAGCTGTTGGCCCAATGGAGTTTTCAGACTAAAAGCCCTATGGAGCACCCATGAGAAGTAGGTACCTATGAAACTTCAGGCAGAAGGCTGCCCCAACTGCCTAAACATGAAAGCTGGGATCGACCAACATCTTAATATACCTTACTGTTTTTATAAACGTTATTGTTAGTCTATTTTCGTTGATATGTGAGATGGTTGGTGTATAATAGACATTTTTAACAGTTAGGGTTTCTTTGATACTTTTGGGTTTAACCGACTTCAAAAAAGAAGGTTCTCGACTCGTCTGTTTTTTTATGTTTGTTACCTCAGAACTTTCGACTGGGTGAACCGATTTTGATGATTTTTTTTTTATTTGAAATCTGGAGCTTCCCGTGTGGGTGGTCCCATTTCAATTTGGTCCAGTTCTGACAATGGCATCCATGAGAAAACCATTATAAATCTTAAATTTGCATTAGGTAGATGCGTATTTTTTTTCTACGTACTTAGGATCTAGGCATTCGTGAAGTTAGCTACAGGTGCGAGTTTGCGCATGTTCCTTCCCCCCCTCCTCATACCTTCAATTGCTCCCGATACGTTACTGCGCAGCTCTTGCGGCTAACTTCACGAATGCCTAGATTCGTTGAGCCAACTATACGTAGTGCTACTTTGAAGTCGGTTTTCTTTTTAGTTTTTTCAACGTTATTATTGTAAAAAACTACTTGTCATCTTGTGTACGATCTGCAGAAATTTGTTCCGTTGGTCTAAGTGTTTTCTATGTATAATAAAAAATATCTATGTATGTACTATATAATGTATTATATCAGTTATCTAGTACCCATAGCACAAGCTTTGAGTAGCTTACTTTGGGGCTAGATGATGCTGTGTGGATTGTCCACCAATATTTATTTATTTATTTATTTATTTATCTTTAGGATATGAAGAGTCGCCTGGAAGCATGCGCGCACACCTTCGGTGAGGAACCCAGCACGTCGCCAGAACTGCTGTTCGGAGCCATGGACTCGTTCCTGAGCCAGCTGTCCGAGGCGAGGGCGGAGTGCGACGCCATCCGGCGGCGGAGGGACGAGGAGGAACGGAGGACCAGGCACGAGCAGGAGGTATTGAAACTTATTAATTGTATGTGTACGAAATAAAATGCGTGAGAACGTTTAACTGGTGTTTATTATAATTAAATTACAAAATTAAAACTTTGGAACTTGCTCACTATGTATGACAGTCGTAGAAGAAGATGAAGGAATTATTGCCATAACACAAAATATGGAATGAACGATACAGTGTTGCAAGTCTAATGGTATAAAATAACTTATAGTAGTTTATTTTTATAGTAGAAAAAATGCAGGATATTTATAATAATAATCAATATATCTACCTATATGTTTAGATATTGGTCTAAACAGTATGATTAAGCGAAAGCTTATATAATGTATCATGTATTGATTGACGTAGGATAGTTAACTACGTGACGTTTTAGTACCCAACTATCCGCTAGAGGCGCATAACGTACAAGTTTTCATACAATTTTTTAACTACAGTCGCCAGCGAGTGTGGATTGTGAAAACTCATGGTAGACCTACTGATCTTCCGTCGAAACCATTGCGTTGCGTCACACACGCGATACTATATAAATTAGCAAAAAGAAAAACAAAAAGATATCTACCGAGCCTGGTGATTACAGTCGTGATCATATTTATGTTTTTTATTTTATGTTTCAAGATTAAATTAAATTTAACCGTATGTAACACTTATTTAGCAAATAAACATTATTGATTCTTGATTCTTGATTCTGCACAGCATGTAACTGTGATGAACAATGCAGCTGCTATAACTCTGTGTGTTCCACAGCTGAAACGGCGAACCATGGAGCGTAAGCAGTCTAGCTTACTGAGCTCCGTTGGCAAGTCGCTCGGCAAGTCCAACGGCTCGGACTGCAACTCGGACAGCTCCCGCGACGGCACGCTCACCAACGGGCAGAAGGGGGAGTTCGATGACCTCATCTCTGCGCTGCGCACCGGTGACGTGTTCGGCGATGACGTAGCTAAGTTCAAACGGTACGGGGTTTTTGCAACTGATTTTAATAGTTCACAGAATCAGGGCTTGGAAACCGGATAAATATTCAAACCGGTATCGCTCTAAATACCTACAATCTTTTCTTTTCGGTTACGTTCTACAGTAACCTCTATTAAAACGGTTAGTCAAGAACGATAAATTCAAAAGGGTTTCGCTCAATTAGGTTTAGGTTTAGGTTTAAAGACATTTATTCTCATTCAAGATTAATAAATCACTTACATGAGAATACATCGTAATAAGTAAATAATATAATAGTTCGTCGTCGCACAAATATTTGGTAAGTAGGTAATTAGGTATACTTAATTTAGAAAAACAAAACATAACAAAACAATAAAAGTCTAAACAAAACAAAATAATACAATACAATTAGGTTACAATTGACTTCTAAAATTATTAATTTTATTACATATTTTGTTAATTGGTCGGAAGAACTTAGAAGTTACCACACAGATGAATACCACTCAAATAAAAGTGTAGCGTGTTAGAAATGCAGATCTACATATGTTTACTTACTGTTTTAATTAACCGGTTACAACGAAATGATTTCGTTGTTTTCCATATTAGTGAGCTCCGCGACGTGCTCGCTCTTACGACGATAAACGAAGCTCGCTTTAACCGGTTAATCTTAGTTCGAGTTATGGTTTTAAAAACGGTTGGGATCCGAACGCTATTATCGAAATACCGGTTAATACCATAGTTTTTTCTGGTAAATTATTAACCGGTTCCAAGCCTTGCACAGAATACATAAAACTTAAGGTGGATTCGACCAACTTCTGTTATCTTATCCAATACCTTTAAAAGGGTAGTTCACACCAATCACGAATTAATGTTTAGTGTTAATTTTATAATAGTTTGTATTATAAGAATATCGAAAATCACATTTATATCATGTTTCACTACTAACACTACAATAATACAATTTGTTTAGGTCATCTTACGAAAAGTTATATTACTTTGATATTGCCGAAGAGCTTGTGGCTTAATCTTGGGCCTCAGCCAAGCACTTGTTGGAGTCATAATAATCTTTCCTATTGCAGGTCAAGAAAGACATCCAAAGTGAATCTAAAAGGAAGAGATTCTCCACCACGAGGGACTTGCAGAGAGGATTCTAGAGAGAGACAGAAGAACTGAACCAAAAAGAGAATGAGAAGATTTATTTTGGAGAATTGACACTTCAACTGGTTGTAGCCTGAAGCAGTGAACGAATGATACATGGAAGTATTCCTTAAAAAATAACCCCACTAAAATAGAGCCTTAGTCGGCGTGGCTTGTCAGATTTGCAAAAGAACTTTAGCAAAAATTTACAGAAGCTTACGTTACACGGCAATTTAATCCCAAACTTCGAGAGAATAAAGTCAACATTAATCATTTTTTGGCAAATATACAAAAGAGTTTCGATGTATGAAATTTGGTATCATGTTGATATGTTCCTTGAAGAAATGCTTCTATGTTTTTTCGTTTACTGTGTTGAAGAGATTCGCATGACGGCAAACGTACATACATGTTCGTAGAAAGGAGTATTATTAGTGAAATGTTAACGATTGCGTAGTGTTGAAATGTTACCTTTGAAATGTGAAATACATGTAATCTGTTAACAAGTGCATCGTAGTTGAAAAAATGTACAACTTACTGCATTAATAAATGAGTGTCATTGGTTTACATTGATGAAACAAAATAAGCTGTAAAGACCTTTTGATGATCGTAGGGTTGACCGAAATAATAAAAATAGTGCGAATTCTAGTTGGTAAATATGTTTAGGACCAGTTTTTGTCTCGGATTGTGTATTGGACTGTAATTTAGGAGTAGGAGAAGCAAGTGATATTTTCAATGTGTTAATAGAAAAGTGATATGGGTGAATTGAACGAGTCACAAAAGTGAACCGAACAAACTGACGGGATTTGAAAAATGACATAGTTGAAATTTATAAAAATCTTCAATTCGTATTGCTATTGTGAAAAAATGCAGTTTTCGTCTAGATTTTTGACAACGAATAAACTTTTTCGGCCGTTTTTGGATTTAAATTTTGAATGTGCTTAAATTTTTTGGTGCCTAATTTTTTACTATTTTTACCGATTTTTTACTGACCATAGATCTAAGATGAATAACCCTGTTTTTAAAAGTGAAGCGAATTTTAGCGCAAAACAAAAGAAAATAAAATATGACTTCGGCAGATGTTATTTTGGAAAGTATTTTCGATGATCGCGTTATGATAAACTTATTTAGCTTGTAATAAGTTACCCCTTAACGAAATGGTTTTGAGTTAGTTTTGAGACTTGCTGTATTGCGCTAAAGTTCTTCAAAATATAATATCTGGATATTGCATTGTTATGTATGATATTGACCAGGGGCCTTACCACAAGATCTTACAAACCACCATGTTTCAGAAACGTCACGTTTCAAGATAGAAGTAACACGACATCAATAAAAATTTTATAGGTCATGGTACAAAACATCAAAGTTATATTCCTTTGATATCGATCGAATAGCTTGTGGTGAGGGCCCTGGTTCTCAAATGGGTTTTTACTTGTGCTATTACCGACTGAGTTTAAGACTGTTCATGAACATTTTTATTTTCATTTTAAAGATTCTGGTGTCATACAAAAATAACTGAAAATCGCTCTTTATATCTCATTTTTATATAAATATAAAAAAAGACAAACTGTTTACCAGCAATCTTAGAAATTAGAAATTTTGAGTGTAAAGTAATAGTAGGTACTGAGTAGGCGAAGTACGAGTACTTACCTACTTATACAAAATATTGAATAAGAATTTTACGATTTTTGTGTTTCATTTAGTATAACGTAATCGTGGCGTTTTGCATAAAGAATACGGACTGATTTACTTAGTCTTCTACGGATAAAGACGATTTATGACAGACTTGGGACAACGCATAATTTTGATAACATATCTAGAAGTACCTTTTAGACAAATGGGCTCGAAGGAGTCGCCTCAATTTGATGGAAATTGACTTTTTACATGCTATCGCGATCGTAAATATACAGGCGGGATACCTACCCGGTAGGAATTGAGGAAACTTTAGATTTTTGTAAAGATTATATTGCGTGTTTTTGATAAATATACATTTTTAATCCCTAAATTATTTCCAATTTTTATTTAACTGTAAATATAAGTTTAATTCCCGCCAACATTTGTTACCGTGACTGGAATGCGATTTTTATATATTATATTTCATTAAAATACCTACTATCGTATGAGAGTTAGTCCATTTGTAAATGTCTATTGTTTTGTTCAGTATTGCCTAAGCAAGCTCATAGTTTATTAATATAATTATGTACCTACCTTAGACCTATTTAAATAAATTGATTGAAATTATTTTTAGACTTTTATTTTATCTTATTCCTTTTATTGTTTTTTCCTGACGACCTCAGTGGCGCAGCGGGCGAGAGTCCGCCTGCGACGCAAGAGGTTGCGGGTTCGATTCCCGCCGCGGCACAAATTTGTGTACGATCTGCAGAAATTTGTTCCGTTGGTCTGGGTGTTTTCTATGTATAATAAAAAATATCTATCTATGTATATAATGTATTAAATGTATCAGTTATCTAGTACCCATAACACAAGCTTTGAGTAGCTTACTTTGGGGCTAGATGATGCTGTGTGGACTGTCCAGCATTAATGTAGGTAGGTAGTTAGGTGTTTTATTTCACAATTTCACCAGAGAATATAGTGAGTAGAGTAGGTAGGTACTTCGCACTTTTCCACATAAAAAAGTATATACCTACCTATGCAAAGATCATCTAAAAGTGAGTCTTCGTTACACTGGAGCGGAGACGAAGAGATGGATTGGTCAATTCAAGTCCATATCGAGTTTTCGTCTTGGATTAATCTCTATTTTTTCAACGACATCAATCGTTATTGGTTTTTTGAAACTAAAGATCGTCTTAAGGTTATTTTTAAAAAAATATGTATTACTAGCTTCCGCCCACGGCTTCGCCCGTGCTGTACCTTGAAAAACAAAAAAATCTATCCCGCGGGAACCGTATATTTTTCTGAGAAAAAATATAGCCTATGCCTTATTCCAGACAATAATCTATATCTGAGCCAAATTTCATCTAGATCCGTTCAACCGTTTCAGCGTGAAAGAGTAACAAACATACATTCAGACATCCAGACATCCATACATTCTTACAAACTTTCGCGTTTATAATATTAGTAGGATTTTATACTTAACGAGTACTTACACTATGGTATAATTTTAATATAGGTAGGTAAATGCCTACTCGTTGTACCTACCTACATAATTATGTAATTATAATTATAATTAATACAATTTCCCAATTAATAAATTCATTTTATTTAATATGAGGATTGAGGAATGATAAGGGAGGTCGACAGTCGGTAAGAACTGATAATATCGTTCTATTTCATTCAAGACTTCGATGCTAAGTACCTGCCTACGCGATAAAAGCGTAGGTTGGCAAGTTTCATAATATTCCCACCTTCTCATATAAATAGGAAAGCATCCCGCACATCGATGAAGTAAATTCGGCCATAAATAAGACATGAGCAGACCGTTCCAGCAAAAAACAATTTAGAAACGCCCGAGTCTGTTTACGGCTATCCAATTCGATTCGGACATGGGCACTACGTGTCATGTGTGGCAGGAATGAATAATATTTTTAACATCTGGGGTTCGATCTTTACCGGGTAATAGGAACCCTAGTAGTACAAGTAAATGCCTCGAAATAGGAGCCTCTAAGCCCTAGGCACACTTTATTCTTTTCACCTGATTCAGAACTTGAACTATTGATGCGATAAGAAAGAGATTGTATGGTATGGCCTATATGTGGTAGGTAGATTGGTAGGGCATTTATTAGGAGGGACGAATGCTATGTGACGAATAAAGTGTTAGGTCATTAGGAATGTGGACCTAAGTAGGTACCTACCTACCTAAATGGTAGAGCAAAAGAAATGATGGATGGACTGCGTGAAAGATGCTATGAGTAGGTATAAGAGAGGAGTGGGTACCTACCTACATAGGTACTTCTTATAGTGTGACTAGTTTTTTGACTGTTCAGTGTGGTTGTACTACTCATTAATAGGTAGGTACCTACTGAGATGACGAGTCATATTAGAAGAACACAATTGTTGAGAATGATGTGTCATGGGTCACATTTTAGTCACCCTATCTTCCGATACTAGGTTATCTTCTGATGAAGGTGCAGAATAATAGACGTGCACTCGGTCAACGGTTTATTCGAGACTGAATCTTAAAGTCTACCCTCAGATACACAACACCTCCACCCTTATTTAACTATAATAACATAACTAAAAATAAACATGAAACAACTTTTTTTTTTTACAAAAATAAATCAGCCTTAATAAGTATAACGATTAGCTTAGCATAACACTTATTTTGAATAATAAATTAATAACTAGGTAAGTAGTTAATCTATCTCTCCGAAACCATATCGTACTGGGGGGTTTCGATTTCTCTTAGAGTAATCCCCCCCGGTCTTACTAACACTGTTCCCCCCAACACATGTTTCTCTGTTCGGCGACACATAGGGCTTTAACGGAACAGTACTGGGAACTGCTGCGAGCTCATCCTGAGCTGGTACTGGTGCGGTCTTTTTAGGAGATATATCCCCGTTACCACACCCCCCCCGAACAGTTTGCACCCTGGTCCTCGTCCCTGGTAATGGGAAAAGCCATCGATTTTCGTGAATGTTTATTTAATTCTAACTTTTGTGCCACTATATCGTAACCTATTTTCTTTTCCGCGATCGTCTTACTGTCCTTTTTTGTAACCCTTTGTTTTAGCTGGTCGATATGTCGGTGAATTTCGGTTCCAAAACTAGATTTTATGCAGTAATCACTACCACCTACTATCTTGCTAACCGTGCCCGCTACCCATTTATCAGAGCCTCGATACTCGCGATACCAGACCTGCGAGCCTGGCTGGAGCTGACGCTGCGACCCCCCCGCGTCCTGCTCACTGCGCTGCTGGCGTGCGACAACGCGACCTTCACGTTCCGGCTTTAAGTTATCCAACCTCATTCGAAGATTGCAGCCTTGCAAGATACTAGCTGGGCTATCGCCGGTAGTAGCGTGTGTTGTATTCCTGTAGGCTAATAAAAATCTACATAAAGCCGTATCTACATCGAGATTTTGTTTAAAAGCTTTTTTAATGACGCGTTTGCATATTTTTACCGAATTTTCCGCGGCCCCGTTAGAAGATGGGTGATATGGAGCCGAAAAAATATGTTCTACCCCATTATGTTTTAGGAAGGCTTAAAATTCCGAGCTTGAGAATGGTGGGCCATTATCGCTAACCGTTTGCTTCGGCAGACCGAATGTTGAGCACAAATCACGAAGCACTGATATAACCGCTTGTGCCGTTGTCCTTTTCATTTTGATCGCTTCGATCCATTTCGAACACGCATCTACCACAACTAGGTATGTTAACCCATTTATTGGCCCTAAAAAGTCCAAATGCAAGCGGGACCAAGGCCGCGACGGCCAGGGCCACGAGCGCGGGGCGTGCGCGGGCGGCGCGTCGCCCACCGCGGCGCACACGGCGCACGCGCGGCACTCCGCCTCCACGGCCTCGTCCACCCCGGGCCACCACACGTAACTACGAGCCAATGATTTGGTTTTAACGATTCCCATATGCGGATCATGCAGCTCGGAAATAACCTTATTCCTACATGAAGTTGGTATAACGACGCGATGACCCCACATGATACAACCTAGTTCACAGTATAATTCATTTTTACGATTATGATAGGGATTGAGTTCTTTAATAACTACCTCTGTTGGCCACCCGTCCGCTATATAGCTCAAAACCCGACCCAAGATCGGGTCGCATCTAGTCTCTTTTCTAAGAACATTGTAATCTAAAAGCAAAGCTTCCGATGAAAAATGCAAATACGTTTGCTCAGGTAAGTCTATTTCTTCCGACGCAGCCTCGTTCTTCTGCGACGAGATTAAACGTGAAAGGATGTCCGCAGTGTTTTTATCCGTCTTAACGTATTCTATTTCAAAATCATAAGCTGATAATTTAATCGCCCAGCGTTGAAGACGACTGGCCGCCGCGGTCGGTATACCGATATTCGGCCCAAAAATGCTCACCAGAGGTTTATGATCAGTCCTAAGTACAAATCTCCTACCATATAGGTACTGAACCGCGAAAACTATCGCTAATGCCTCCTTGTGAATTTGACTGTAATGCGACTCGTGAGATGTGAGCGAGCGCGAGGCGTAGGCGACGACGCGCTCCGCGCACCCCCCGCGCGCGCGCTGCGCCAGCACGGCGCCCAGCCCGCGCGCGCTCGCGTCCACCGTCAGCACGGACACGCACTCCATGTCGAAGTGAACGAGCGTCGCCGTACTACACAGAAACCTCTTAACCTGTTTAAAAGCGGCATCCTGTTCATAGCTCCACGACCAATGTCTACCTTTTTTCAAAAGATTATATAATGGTGCCAGCCATGAGCTTAAATTTTTAATGAACTTCCTATAAAAGTTAACCATGCCGATAAAAGATTTTAATAAAGTATTTGGACAACTTCTTCAACTCCGATATATATTCAGCTATTGACTCATTGAGCTGCTGACGTTGACGAAACTTGTATCGTTCTGCTAGGAGTGACGGTTTTGGTTGTAGATGTGCTGCCAGGAGTTCCACAGCTCGATTATAAGTTAATGCTGATGGTTTCAGCGGGCTGGCCAATGTAGAAGTAACTCGTACGCTTCTTCACCCATCACAGAAATTAATGTAGGTAGTTTTAGTTCACTCGTCACTGTATTCACCAAAAAGTACATTTCCATTCTTTCCACATAGCAAGACCAGCTTCCCGTTTTAACTGCAAACTCTTTCATTTTCCCGACTGACATTTTTCCCGAATCGTAGCAACTCTAAATAACAATGCAATCTGCCGCCTTTTTTATGTATTTTTTTATCCTCGTTCGCCACTGCAGAATAATAGACGTGCACTCGGTCAACGGTTTATTCGAGACTGAATCTTAAAGTCTACCCTCAGATACACAACAGAAGGGTGTATTCCGATTACCTAT
Source organism: Cosmorhoe ocellata (assembly GCA_963675405.1). Classification (NCBI taxonomy): domain Eukaryota; kingdom Metazoa; phylum Arthropoda; class Insecta; order Lepidoptera; family Geometridae; genus Cosmorhoe; species Cosmorhoe ocellata. The sequence goes on along the minus strand of OY776258.1, from coordinate 8,436,952 downwards.
TGAAGCAGGAAATCGTGAAACAATCGGCTGTCTACGTACTCTTCAAGTGGAACCTACAAGAAATCCAAAGCTACCATCGAATTGTCAGATTTTATTTTGTGGAAAGTCACAACGAAGAACATAGTGGCGTGAAAATTATTAAATTATATCTAGCTCTTGGCATTTGGATTAAAGTTTGTACGTATGCAATTTCATACAAACTTTTTACTTAGGTAGGTAATCTACTTACATTAGGTAGGTACCTACCTACGAAATCACAGAAGTGCCAATAGTTTCTGCAAAGCATACGAAAGCCGAAAGACAAGACAAATTTGCGGCTATTCTAGCTAAAAGGGTCAGGGTTGCATCTTGGTTGCATGCAGTAAGTATTAGGTACCTACCTACTCAACTAAGAAATCGCATCGGTTAAATTCTTACTTACCAATTTCGCCCTAATGCAATTCGTCGTCAAAGTCAGACGCTGTCATTATCTAGGTTAAGTGGTCTAGACATATCCCTTTTCTACTGCCGATCACGCCAATAGAAAATCCAAACTGTATCAACATTTAACAGTTGCGTGCCATCACACAATGTTATTTCCACAGAAATCTAAAATAAGGCACATTTCAATTAGTACCTAAGTAGGTAGGTACCTACATTTTGTACATAGGTACCTACATTTTGAGTCCGCTGCGCTGGAGTGAATGCTAAAAAAAATGGATCATGTCTTGATCCCCGGCAAGACTTTAGAACGAATCGCGACAGCCACCATGCCAAGTGTCAACAGTGGAATAAACAGAGATTGTAAATCCATTACGACAGGGTACGGGATACGGGGTAAACGAGTTCTTGAGTGGAGACTGCGGCTCGGCAAATGTAGTGTATGTAACTGTAGCTGTAAATGTAACTGTAGGACGCCCTCCTGCTAGGTGGAGTGACGATCTGCGAAAGGCTGCTGGTCGAGGCTGGATACGTCGAGCTGAAGACAGGGCGCAATGGCGCTCATTGGGGGAGGCCTATGTCCGGCAGTGGACTGCTATAAACTGATGATGATGATGTTGAAACCCATTATTACCTAGGAGTAGGTAGTGTTATTGATATTCTGTTCTTGATTGTAATTTTATTTCGATGTTTATTTTTATTTCTATTATTATTGAAAAGGAAAGTACTACCTACATACTTTTATGGGCTATTGAAATAAGCAATTTTTATTTATATTTTATTTATCCCAAGATTTTGCCTACTCAGCCGATGCTACTTTCAAGTTGAGTGTCATTGTGTTATCCGTAGCTACCTAGGTACTGTGTCGGTATATCCGTCTGCAGTCACAGGGACACGGCACTCCAGCTCATTGGGGAGTAGGTATCCATTAATGTAGAAGCGAAGGTGAGACATGAGTGTTTTTTATCCACAGTAGGTCGGTAGAATGGATTCGTATAAGAGGTCTGTTTGCACTTTGATTAGTGCTTGTGCTTGTTTGCAGCATAGTGAATATTAATTGAGCGATTTGATTTCTCCCATACCTATTTTACATTACCTGCGTGTTTTTTCATGAAATTTTATCGTGTAAGCCTAATTTATTTCATATGAATGGAATATTTTTTCAACTTCTCAGAAGAATGAATAGCTGTGTTTATCCTGTAAACACTAATTAGTTCAAACTATCATGATTGTAATAAGATACCTAGGTATTAAACTAACGAAGTGACGAAATTTGTATTATGGTATAGGTACCTACTAGCTGCCGCTACGGCTTCGCCGCCTACCTACCTTGAAAAACAAAAACAAATCTATCCCTCGGAAACAGTAACTTTTTCCGGGATAAAAATTAGCGTAGGAAGATACGTGCTATTCCGGACTTACCTATATCTTTATGCCAAATATTTCATCAAAACCATTCAGTAGTTTTTGCGTGAAAGAGTAACAAACACATAAGTACGTAGGTTGATCCATACCTCCACACATCAATACATTCTTACTTATAAACTTTATAATAGTAGGAGTTTCTGTGATGATCGTTGTCTTATTAAATTAAATAAAGCATATTTCAGGTCAAAGTGTGCCGTGTTTTCCCGGTAATTATTAACAAGTCAGGTAGTATCTTCAGCACCCACAGTTGGTGCGTAAAAGCTTTTACTTATGCCTTGAAATAATATTTACTATTAAACTGAAAAGTGATGTCAAAAAGGTATGGTAAATATACTTTCACCATTTATTATTTATTCTATTTTTTTATTTTTATTATATTTTTTCTATTTTTGGGGTAGGTACCAACTTAAGTACCTGTATAAATTAATATTTATTGATCACTAGCTAGATACGCGCGACTACTTACGCGTTAGATTACTTTTTAATATTGTTACTGGGGCTGTACGAATGGATAAGGTTTAGAGATATACTCGTCTAACTTAACTAGGTAATATCAAATTATTATCTTTTTATTTGTCAACCGATTTCGCTGAAACAAAGCTTAAGTTTTAAACCAAGCTTATCTTAAAACACTAATGAAAACTGCATTCGATATTACCATATCGAAAGGCTGTACCCAGCCTTTGTGGAGATTAGCATGGCACAAACGCAGACAAACAAACATTTTTTTCAACGGTTGTTCTAGGCTTAGTTAATAGCGTGTTTTCTTTGTAGTACTAATTTTTATTTTAAAATATCAAACGTACAGACACGGTTTCTCAACGATTTCATTATCCTAATAATATTATAAACGCGATAGTTTGTAAGAATGTGTGTATATCTGGATGTATGTTTGTTACTTTCTACTCTTCTTTTTAATCTGGATGTTTGGCACAGATATAGATCATAGTCTGGAAAAGCACATAGGGTACTTTTTATTCCGGAAAATTATACGGTTCCCGCGGGATAGATTTGTTTTTGTTTTTCAAGGTAGGTACTACCACGCGGGCGAAACCGTGGGCGGAAGCTAGTATATTATATAGGTATTGATGCATATTGATTTACGTAAATAACTTACCTATGTAGGTACTAAATAAATATAAAACACACACAAATGTCAAGTTATTTACAATAACCACTGAGAGTGACATTGATTTATGTAATAGAAATGTAGAACCGTGTTTATTCTGATGAATCTGCCGTCTGTACAACGCCTACGTGGAAAGTGTCCGTACCAATCGTCGAGTTAGCTGTCCGTACTTGGTCACCGGGCAACGAACTAAACTCACACAAATAGTTACGAGATCGTAGAGAATATATTTTGACGGATGCGACTTACGTCACGAGAGCAACTCGTAGGCGGCGATTCTCATCAACGGTTTCATCACAATTCACATCACTTTCGTCTTGTTCCCAAACAATTTTGGTTTTATCGTAAAATATTAGTTAGTTAATTTTAAATGTAGGTACCCTTCGTGAAGTAACTTAGTATCAACCAATCTTTTATTGCTCCATCTTCATGCTATTAACTTGAAAGAAAAGCTCTAAAATCAAGGTTAAAAAAGTTCTTAAAATAATGGTAAAATATCAAATTGAGGAGAATCGTCCAGGCACTTCCGTTTTGTAGGTTGTAGTTTACACCAGTTGTAGTCTTAGAGCACTTGTAGGCTTGTAAATCTATTAAAAGTCTTATATTTAAATTAATTCCGAAATCCATATCAGTTAAAATTAATAATATTCTCGTAAAATTGTTATTCAACAGTATACTTTAATAGATATTACGTAGGTAAATCAACAAGAGGGCCTCGATTAATCTTATACCTATAGAAGAGCAATAATTATTATATGTAAGTAGGTATAGGTACTTATGAATCTCGGTAGGTAGGTATGCAGTGGGTTTCGATAAATCGATCTGGTAAGGTGTCGTTTTAGAAAAAGTCGTTTACCAAAAAAACCGTCGTCACCCGGGTACTAAAAATAAAATATTCTTTGCATGTCAAATAAATGCTTACCCTGAAGCATATTATGGTGTTATTTTGTATTAAACCCACAGTTCCACACAAAAGGAGGGGTTTATGTATCGATAGAAAGGTTTTCTGTTGAAAATAAATCTCTTTGAATGATGTCCAGTAAGCCTTTTCATCTATATTTTCACGAAAAATACAAGTTCAAGATTTCATCCCTCAGCTATTTTAAGACGAGTTTATGCGATTCTGAGATTGAAATTCACTGACTGAAACCAATAACTTACCTATGTTGGTTCTTTGAAATGATACCTAGAGTTTGTACAATAAAAGAGTGTTGTCCGAGATTGGAATTTGCGTTGTTCCTGTTTGCAAGTTTCTTATATTCCTCACAATATTGTTGTCAAGCCAGCGGATAGATGAATGATATTATGTTCATGATATTATTCAAATAAGCAATCACAGAATGGTCCTATTTGAGAATTTCAAAGGATTTCACGTTTCAATTGTCACTATGAAGCAATTCATCCTGTTTGAGGTTTTCCTCGTGAAATTCTTTATAAACCTTCATTAAACTGGCAACTCGTGCTCAGCCCACTGCTGAGTATAAGCCTCCTCAACGTAGTGATTATATTCTCTTTGCCTCCTCGCTTAAGGGACAATATTTTGAAAATTCCAAGTATTGCAACCCTAACTAATCTATTACCGATTAATAGATTACATTGAAATTGAACTACACGATACTCAAAGATATTAGTGATAAATCAACCGGAGCTAAAATACGAAATAGTTAGAAAACCGAAGAACATCGCCACATAGGTACGTAGTACTAGTTATTCTGTGCTTAGGTATAAGAATATACTAACCAATGACACCTTTGAATTTTTGGTCCTAGAACCAAAAATTCAAAGGTGTCATTGGTAGTTTGCCGGTTTTCTCACGATTTTCCTTCACCGTTATGAGCACTGGCATTGCGTACATTTTTCGAATGGAAAAACTTATTGGTGCACGACTAGGTTTGAACCCGCAACCTTCGGATCGTGAGGCGGGGTTGCTACCGCTACACCACCAGTGACTCTAATAAAACCTAGAGGATGTTTATAGCAGCGTAACTCTTATCTCATAAATTGTAACTTGATGCTCATTACTTTTATTAGTTACCTACATCAAGTTCGGAATATCAAAGTTTTCTGAAGTTTCCGGTAAGTTTGTAACATCAGAGCAAAGGCAACAAACACGATTTGCAGTAAGTACCTACGTTAGTTTCGCAAAGGATCATGTTACGCAATCGGGTTTCGTATAAAAGCATGTTTAAATAAGCCTTGGGCAAACCTACCAGTCAGAGATTTCGTATTCCCATAGAGCCAGTTTAATCTCTCTTTTTCTCTCTCTTCTTCTGATCTTCCCTTAACTCTACTCTTCCCGGCACTACCTGTAATATTTCAAGAGAATGGTGACTGTTCTTTTTAGAATTTTGACTAAAGCGATCAAATAAGTGATTTATTATCCGTTTACCTAATCATTTCAACTTTAGGTATTGTTACAAGTTAAGCTTTACTTATAGGTTGTTTATCCATGTACCTACTTAGACGGAGTACCTAGGTAGTTGTAAAAAAACGGTTGGTTTCTCTATTCTATCTAATCTGTGGTTTTTGGATTTTGGATAGGTATTTGACATTACTTCTGCTATAGGATTAATATCAAATACCTAAATCCAAAATCTAAAAACCGCATATATAATACAATATAGAAACCGTCTTACCGATAAATAGATACGGATTCAACATTTTATTTCGAGAATGAGAAAGAACGTTGTAAATATAAAGTTTTGAATTCCACAAGCAATAAGCAATATTGCCGTCGCGTACTTCGAATATTTCTCATTTCCATATTGCAGCGGCAAATGCTTCGATCAGAATGACAAAAGAGAACATCTGTTTACAGCAGACTTAGAGCGGTTAGAGCGGTTACGCACTGCATCCGATCCGAACCCGTGAAAATATAGATCTAGAAAACTCAGACTGAATTCGGATATTGCTTATTATTATTATTACGCACTACTCCGATCTCCGTAGGTCTACCATGAGTTGTCACATTTAGATTGGCTGACGTTACTACAGTAGTAATAGTACGTAACTATGACATCTGTCAAAATTGTTACTTATGGTACCAAATTCTAAGCAAATTAATGAGCGTAAGTAAACTACAGTCGCTGTAGTACGCTGTGACGTAGGATAGTTGACTACGTAACTTTTAGTACCCAACTATCCACCAGAGGCGCTGTACAGTCGCTAGCGAGTGTAGATTGGGAAATCTCATGGTAGACCTACTAATTGATACAAAACCAAGAAATTCAGGAGCCACTTTTTGGCATACGTCATTTTACGTGACGGATATGAAGAATGACGGAAAGAAATCGGATGACGGAAAATAGATGTAGTGCGTAAGCTACCATAGAAATAGTTATACAACTACTCCGGACCCTATTTTCACGGGTTCGGATCGGATTCGGATCGGACGCAGTGCGTACCGCTCTTAATGTTGTTTCTTCTTCTGGTTTAATTATTTATTATTTTCTACTTATCATAAAGAGGAAAGTTTTGTATTTTTGTATTTTTGTTTGTAACGACTATACACAAAAACTACTGGACCGATTTCAAAAATTCTTTCACCATTAGAATGCTATATTATCTCTGAGTAGCATAGGCTATATTTTATATTATATAAAAAAATAGAGATACTTTTGCTATCCAATTGCTAACAAAAGGGTGTATCTATCCTTGCTTATAACAACTGACGTGAAATCTCGTAGGCTTTGATTCGACAGTCGTTTGAAAAAACATCAACTCCGAATAATTAATACTGATTTACCATAAAAATGAAGTTATCATGCTTGATACCGAAGCAATTTCTTTGTCGTTATCCTCTTGCCCTTGGAGCTCGGATATTTGGATTCATTATGATTGTAAGTTTATTAAGCGACTAGCTTCTGCACGCGGCGTCGCCCGCGAAGTACCTACATAAAATATAGCCTATGTTCATCCTGAAAGTTCATTCTACACATTGGTGAAAGAATTTTTCAAATCGGTTCAGTAGTTTCGGAGCCTATTCATTTCAAACAAACAAACAATCAAAGTTTTCCTCTTTGTAATATTAGTATAGATATGTTAACTCCCGTTATTTACTCCCCGTTGCACTCCTTAGGGAAACATTTCGGGATTTTTTTTTCATATGGGCTTCTACATTCCAAATGGAACTTACCCTCACAATTCTTTGGCACGTATGGTTTAGGTCAGTCTGTCAGTCAGTTATACATTTTAAAGGTTCCTGCATGTTTTACTTCATCGTTTGAGAGTGCTATTATTGCTCGTAAAATTTTTTGAACAGAAATTCTGGTTGGCGACCGGATCAGAACCCAAGACCAAGTCGGAACGTGATGCCTCCACTAAACCACCAGTGCTTACTTGGTCGTTGATCTATATTTTAATGCTTTCATCTTTTATAATTTCCTACTAATATTATAAACGCGAAAGTTTGTTTGGATGTCTGGATGTATGTTTGTTACTCTTTCACGCTAAAACGGCTGAACGGATCGCAATGAAATTTGGCACAGATAATAGATTATGGTCTGGAATAACACATAGGCTACATTTTATCCCGAAAAATAAAATTATTCTTATTCTTATTCAGTGTGTGCACATTGCCTGCATCATAATTATTTCCATTGAGCTGGTCGGTTACTCCAACTGCGACTCCTGCTCGTACTCCGTACTGAGGAGTTCTTACGCATTCGGTGGAACGGCAGTTATTTACTGTCTCATCATGATTCTTGTGGGTCTATGGTTCTTGTGGGCGATTAAAAAAGTAAGTAACCTAAGTACCTACTGAATTTTTTAAAATACATAATTAGGTATCTATATTGTCTCTTTAAACATAAGGGGATAATCTACAATGATCATAACCATTGACCTGTCGAGTATAGTATGGGTCTGAATGTTGGACCACCAAGGGAACGGACGAGAAAAGAGTGCATGCGGCGGAAATGAGAATGTTGAGATGGATAAAATAAAGAATGAGTATAATATTATAGACAGTCTGAAAGAGGCACCAGTGACAGAAAAGATAAGGAGTAATAGGTTAGCGTGGTATGGGCATGTTATGAGAAGGGTGCTAGGTATGAACGTGGTCCATCCACGTTCATACCTAGCACCCTTCTCACTTACAGGGGTAGAGGTAGGCCAAAGAAAAGATGGATGGAATGTATAAAAGATGACATGGGTAAGAAAGGAGTGAGTACTGAGATGACGAATGATAGAGGGAAATGGAAGAAGATCACATGTAGACATAACGTAGAAAATGGGCAGGAAGATGATGATATCTACGAGTATATTGTCTCTAAATATAACCATGCATGTCTATTTATTTTGAACGGACTTCACAATTCGACTGTATTTTTTTCAGTATGTTTATTACTCGTTTAAACCGGAAATGTTGATGATTCTTTCTTTATTAATAAGCCATACTTCAGAGGTGACCCCATTTAACCAAATCCTCGCTTGTAATTTTCACATTGAAATCGATTTCCTTTTAGTTTTTAAAACATACAATGCATACCTCTTTCCGATATAAGTAGGTGGCTAAAAAATGCTTCGTTTCAGGAGTACTCGTCAGTGATCTTAGTCTGGGTGGTGGTCACCACCATGTGGCTGCTGCAGACCTTCTGCCTGATATTGGTACTTCTGTGTATATACACCCACGAGGCAACATTCGTTACTTGGATAAATTGCGTTGTCTTTGGGCTTATCGGTTTTTGTGAGTATTTTATACTGTTTTCAGCACTAAGCACAAGTATCTTTCTTTTACAATGTTGTTGTGTGGAGTATTGTACACGTCTGTCATGAATCGACGAGTAATGTGGATTTATAATGAAAGTTAAGAATCTATTGGTTCATAAACAGTTAAAAGTGTGTAAAGGCTAGTCCAATGAATGATGCCAGTACCTGGATGACCGAGCATTGCTCGGTTTTATTGGTAAACGGCGTTTTCTAAAAATGAAACCTAGCTAGATCGGTTTTCGCCCCCGAAACCTTCATATGTTGTACTAAATTTCATGAAAAATGTTGGAGCCGTTTCAGAGTTATATATATATATGTACATATATACCAGAATTGTAAACAAGAATAAATACTTATCAGAATTGTAAACAAGAATATATACAAGAATTGCTCGTTTACAGGTATAAGATAAAAACATAATGGCCGACCTCGTGTTTCACTAGTGAGGAGACAAATTTCTAGGGATGCAATTATTATAGTGATGTCACCATAGTCGCCACTAGTTTACTAACTAAAAAAATACTAGCACTACGTACTAAAAGGTTCTGAGGCCCATTATAATCCACACTATATGTTTTTATAGCTAGATAACACCTTAAAAATGTAATAGAAATAGACCTAAGCAAGAGCGAAATCTCCTATGACAAGTATTATTTTACTTAAAAGGAGGTTTTATCATTGGTTGTACTATGTATCTGTTGGAACGCAATAAAAACATTATTATTATTATTATTATTATAATCCACACTGGTCCCTGAGAACTAGGGATACTATATTTAAGAAGAACTAAAATAGCCAAGCTCTAAAAAATAATTATCTAAATGTGTATGTGGTATGTGGTGAAAGGTCCTCTTCGTTTTCTGCATAATTATAAATGTGTAAAATTGTCACTTGTACCCTGAGTTAGGTTAGCTCTGAGTTAGGCCTTTTAATCTATCATTAGGATAAATTGCTGTTTGTAAGTTGTGGCCTATTTCAACTAGGCAATCCATCCTGTAATTTTCAGCAAACAGTTGAACATAGACGAACTATTCGCCGTCCCAAATTGAGGCCAAATAAGTTGTATAACGTTTTGCGGGAGTGCCGACATTCGAATAATTTTATCACGTTCTACAATTTTCGAAAAAAATAACATTGAATTATCTTGAGTTTAAGCAGCTATATGAAATCTAAATAATACATTAAATAGACGAAGGATAATGTAGTGATGAAATCCGCGGCTTAGTTTTCTCCTCATGTATGTCAAACTAATCCAACTTTAATATTCATTTAGTACCTACCTTCATTAACTCTTCTTCTTCTTCTTACCATGTCACTAGTTCTTTTGTACCAGTGTGGTGAAAGGACTAAAGCACAGAGGCTCCTATAACGCACTTGACATGTTTCCAAACTTTGTATGTTCTACCTACGACATTCCGGTTGTTTGTTGGTTGTTTGTTTGTTGTTTGTTCTTTTGGTTGTTTTTTCCATTCACGATGTTTTCCTTCATCGTTAATGATTAATTTAGTCAACTAAATACCTAACCGTAACAGGTATAATGTTATTTTCATGATAACTGAAAGCTCCTTCACTCTAGTTGGCGGAGACATTGTACTCACAGTAAATACCCCTTTGTCGCATTAATTGTATCTGCTTTTGCGATGCACAAAGGACTTCTGTTTTACATCTGTTAGTGAATCGAGGTTGGAGCATTATCACACTGTGAGTTCTACCGTTAGTGTTTTCAGTTTACGGATCTGAGATCTTCCTTCTTCTTCTTTTTAACGTGTCAGTAGTTATTTCAAACCAGTGTGGCGAAAGGATTACCGTGCGTCAGAGGGTCCTTTTGTGCTCTTGCTTGACACCTACGAACTTTTACATTTTAGCTATGGCATGCCAGTTTCCTCGCAATGTTTTCCATCACCGTTTGAGAGTATTGGTACAGCATAAATTTTACGAACAGAAATATCCATTGGCGTTTGGTTGAATTCGAACTAACGACCTTAGGATCTGAAGGTGGAGCTACTACCACTTGACCACCAGTGCTGTTGTTGAAACCGATTTTTCTCCATAGACGTATACTTCTTCTTCTTCCTAATCTTTTCCCACTCTACATATTATGTGGGGTCGGCACAACACGTTTTTTTTTTCCATTTCCCTCTATCATCCGTTATCAGTTCTCACTCCTTTGAGGGAAATGGAAGAAGAAAATGTGTTGTGCCGACCCCACATAGCGTGAGAAATTGACTAGGAGAGGAAAATGTATACAAAAATCCTTATATATTATTTATAACTCAAGCACACAAATAGCACAAACAATACAAACGAAAAAAAAGGAACAAATACAGGAGTCAAGAAGAACAGGATGTTTAAATCGTGTATCCGTGTGCTTTAGTATCTTAGTTCCTTGACATCTCTTAAGCTTCGTCACTGGGAAGTAGAAACTATTTCTGCTCTTCTCCACTACTTGGTCCGCCATTGTTGGACACATTTTCGAAAAAGTTTGGGAATAATTTACAGTCAAAGTTAACAGTAACGGCAAACTTGCCTCGCTGGAAAGTATGCGTAACTTTTCAGTGAGGTAAGCTTTTTTTTACCCGACTGCGAAGTAGGAAGGTGTGTGTATGTATGTATGTTTGTATGTTTGTATGTATGCATGCAAACTCCTTTGGCTGTCTCTATAGCCCAAACCGCTGGACAGATTTTGACGATGTATCGTTGAATTCGTCTGGATTATAAGTGACATAGGCGATACAAAATGACAAAATATCCATTAAGGTGGCTGTAGGAACCTATTTTATTTACTTTCAGTTGTTTTTTTTAAGTTTTGCAATAAACACTAGTATTAACTAGAATGATGTTAGTTTTGTTGTTAGAGTCACATAATACACACACAGTTAAATAGCGCCCGATCTCAGGTAATACTTTGTTAGCAAAAGTTTGGTGAAGTTTGACTATAGTGTGACAGGTCTTTTAACTAACGTTTAATGTTGATTATTTTGTGGTTGTACTCCGTCGCAGTACAAACTATTGTTATCTACCACACTGTTGTTTAGTAGCTTTTGCATTTTCTGAAAGCTCAGAGCTAACCGTACTCAACGAAGTGTAAGATATCATAAACACGAGCGGCTGATTGCAAACAGTACGTCTACCATGAGTTGTCACATTTAGTCGGCTGACGTTACTTCAGTAGTAATAGTACGTTACTATGACATCTGTCTGTCAAAATTGTTACTCATGGTACCAAATTTAAGAAAATGAATGAAGCGCAAACTACAGTCGCTGTAGTACGCTGTGACGTAGGATAGTTAACTACGCGAAGTTTTAGTACCCAAATATCCGCTGTACAAGTTTTCATACATTTTTTCAACTACAGTTGCTAGCGAGTGTAGATTGTGAAAACTCATGGTAGACCTACGGCAGAGGCATTTAAGCGATGCTCGGCGGCCGCATTTGCCATCGGCATCGAATATTTTATGTTCTTGTCTAACGCTAGATTCTCATTTTTCAGGCATTGCTGCTTACGGAGTAGCAGTGGCATTCGGACTATGGCGAGAAATCAAAACATCCGCAGAACGCACTTGAGCGACATGAAGGGAATATGTAAATTTACACATTTACATTTTACAATCTTTTATTGTCGGCGATGGATAAAAAATTGTAGCATACATTTTCGTCTTTATTTCCATCTGCACCATAGAGTTTATCTATAACTATAGTAAATTATCTTAGGGCTCATATACATGAGCGGCACGCTGCTGCCAATGGCAGAGGCAACTGCAGAATAAAACTGCAAGTATCGATGCTGCCGACACGTTAACGTTGCTTCTGCCGTTGGCATTGTGCCGCTCATGTATATGAGCCCTAAGAAAATTTAGAAGAGAAACTTATGTAAATAAAAAAATATGTAGGTTCCTAATTTCTATCCTATATGGTTTTGATCATTGAACAGGCAAAAAACTTTGTCAGTATATTTTGTTTTATTTTAAGAATTTTTGTCTAAAAACTTAGCATTAAGACTGTTACGTTGCTCGAATATTATGGTATCATTAAATGCCACCAACCGCTTCCGATGACTGTTGACCACCAAGATGAAGTAGATTGTGACTGGAAGTTCAAAAGCCTACATTAAAATAAATATTATACTTAAATATATTATAATAATAGCAGGCCCACCTACATCGCTTTACTGAAATCGTAAGCCCTTTGGGATTCAGAAGTATTGACCGAGTAAGAAATATAATTTCTTTTTCACAAAAATTACGGTTTCAAAGGTAAATAAGTAATTCTGAAAGACTTTCATGTTTTATGTAAGATTTTGTTACAAATTCAAACTTTTATAGCGAGACTTCAAAGTTATGTGTTTAGTATAGCATGAAAGATATTCATAATCATTCCCAAGTAATTTTAGGCCCCACTTAATCCTAAAATATTCTCGTCCATATCAAGAAAAATAGACAAGAATATTTTTAAATATATACAGCTCCTACTTTATCTACTGCCTAAAGCTAGCGCCACATTGAACGGATAAACCGTCGTGGATCTTACGTGGCGGAACGCCAGTACATTTAGTTTATATTGTCAACGGAACAACCAATCTTTGTGTGCCCGACAATATAAAATAAGTATATTAACTACTAGCTTCCGCTCGTGGCGTTGCCCGCGAAGTACCTACATAAAATATAGCCTATGTTCAGTGTGAAAGTTCATTCTACAAATTGGTGAAAGAATTTTTTAAATCGGTCCAGTACTTTCGGAGCCTTACGAAAAAACCTTAAAAACTTACGAATGTACCAAAGTATGCCAAATATGACGACAATGACCCGGTTCCTCTGTTTCCTGGAGGTGAAGAGGAGTGCCAGGAGGATCATCATCATCAGCATCACCACCACGAAGATGACTGCGTACCACACCCATATGGCACACAATAGCGCGTCATCCTTCGAAACAAGAAGCCATTAAGATCGTTAGCCTATACCGTCACCTTACTTAAGGGTACGAGTTGGCAGCGGGCGACGTGAGGCAGCGGCGGACGACGTGTCCCGGCGATACTACTGGTTTCTATGTATTTCTATGAAATTCCCTCCGTAGTTAGCGACATGAAGCTAGCAACGCATTTCATATAAATTGTCCGCTGCCAACTCGTACCTTAAGCTAATATTAGCTTGAACTTTGCCTCTTTAAATAAATAAATATTGGCGGACATTTCACACAACACCATCTAGCCCCATTCTAAGCAAAGCTTGTAATATGGGAACTAGATAGCTGATGATTAATTTGTAAATACATACATAGAACACATAACCCCAACGACACAGAACAAACATCTGCGTTCACCACACAAATGTTTATCCTGGGTGAGGATGGAACCCACAACCTGCAGCGCAGAAGGCAGAGCTGCTACCAACTGAGCTCTGAGACCAGTTTGATAATTAAGTACCTAGATGGAAAGTCGTTTTGAATGCGTAGAAAAATAAGTAGGTAATCGTAATACTCGTATAGGTGAAAGACGCTCAGTGTTATTGTGTAATCATGGAAAAGTTATTTTTTATCAGGCACAAATAGTGTTTTTGCTTAAAAACCTTAATTTCAATTACTTTTCGAAACCAATGGATCTTCAACAGTTAGATACTAACTATAAGAATAACTGCAAATTACGATACGAAACAAATTGGATATACCGAAAAAAACGTGTCTCTTTTACACACTATTACAAAACGTCTTATACCTAGCTATAAATAATTTTTAATGTCTAACAGGAAGCATTTGAAGCATTAAATACTACCCTACTTAAATACTACGCAGAAATAAATAGGTAGGTACCTACTTATGGTATACATTTTCATCCGATAAAGCTTATCTGGGGGTGACAGAGATGGAAAAAAAAACTTACCGACGCTAGTCCACAGAATAAAACGACGCTGGCCGCAAAAAACAAAGCCACTAGAATCCATACTGTCACTAACAGATAGCTCATTGGTATAAAGAATGAGCACCCGTAGGCCATTGGGTGGACCTGGAAATAATTGTAAATAAATAAATATTGATGAACATTTCACACAACGCCATCTAGCCCCAAACTAAGCAAAGCTTGTACTATGGGAACAAGATAGCTGATAGATTAAATATGTGCTATAATTACCCGAGTGCGAAGCGCAGGAGGGTAATTTGTTTGGGGTGTATTTATGCCCTAAGGGCTGGTCAGTTTTAGACAAATGTGGTGTCATTAGATTTGTCTGAATTACAAGAGTAACATAGGCTATACAAAATGTCAAAAAATCTAATAAGTATCTGTAAAATCTATTTTTTGTTACGCTCAGACGGTTTTTTTTTTATTTTTGCAATAAATACTGGTTGTAAATATTCGTATATTCACAGAATACAACACTCGGACACAGAACAAACATCGCACAAATGTTTGTCCTGGTTAGGGATGAAACACACAACCTATAGCGCGGAAGGCAGAACTACTACCAACTGAGCTATGAAGCCAGTCAAATTAAAATAATAATATCACTCGCCTACTTAAATTAAAAGCTACTAATAAATAAGCTACTTAATAAAAAAAAATTCTACAAAGAAAGTGTATTACACCTAATTTAAATTGAGCAGCGTAGTCTCCACGAAAAATAAGATAAAGTAGCATTTTGGAAGACAAAGTGTCATTTTTGTTTGGTCAAATCACAAAATAAATTAAGTTAACTACATTTTGTTTTCTTCCGTAGTTTCCGAGAGATGTCTCTCTGCCCACCGATACCTAACTACCCTTGTTTTATTTCAATAGTTTATGCTACTGTTAGAATATTTTCTGAATTACTAATGATTTTACTACTTAGGTATCTTTTTGATATATCATTTAGATATTTAAATAAAATTAGCCTCAACTTGTTCCATCAGCACCGCACTAGAGCCTAGCATTTATACCTTATAATCTATACATATAAAAATGAATTGCTGTTCGTTAGTCTCGCTAAAACTCGAGAACGGCTAAACGGATTTATCTTATCTTGGTCTTGAAATGTTCGTGGAGGTCTAGGGAAGGTTTAAAAGGTAAGAAAACGTACCTATATTACTTACTTAAAACGCGCAGACGAAGTCGCGCGCGGGTCAGCTAGTTAATTATATATTTCTTATTGTGCGCCGACCTAGCTTTAATTTAGACTAGGATAGCTGGTAGAAAATGTCCCTAGGCATCAAGCCTTCCTTTTGTCACACATATTTATTACGAGTATCTTCTGTGTAATAAAGTGACGGAAAAGATAAGGAGTAATAGGTTAGCGTGATATGGGCATATTATGAGGCGAGGATAATGTCTTGTGACGAGAAGAGTGCTAGGTGTGAATGTAGATGTATACAGGGGTAAAGTTAGGCCAAAAAAACTATGGATGGACTGTGTGAATAGCTTCTATGAGTAAGAATGTAGTGAGTACTGAGATGACGGATGATAGTGGGAAATGGAACAAGAAAACGTGTTGTGCCGACCTCACATAGAGTAAAAGGGCAGAAACAAGAAAAATAAGGTATAAATAAATAAAATGCATTTGAAGAAAACTCTACGTACAAACTCTTCTTGTAATATTATTACATTGTCATGGTATATAGACAAACATCCAATGTCTACTCGTAATTTAAATACCATGTTGTATAATGTCTTCGGAAATTCAATTTGTAAACTGATAGCATCACAATGTGACACATATACCCCGGATGCCGACTCGGCCTTGACGTTAAAGAGGATGTGAACTGTGGGGGTGAACGGGCGAGATAAGGGTCGTTGCAAATGCTCGATTTAGTAAGTAATAAGCGATACCATTTGAAATGAAATAATATACATATATGTAGGTATATACATGATAATGATCATGACTGTAATCCCCAGGCTCGGTAGATATCTCCTCGGATCTCTAGTTACTTAGTCTTTGAGGTTATCTAAAGGGGGTAGTCAGAGGCACGTCAAAAAATTAAATTCGGTTCTGCCCACATTTTGCACAGTAGGTAGTTAGTTTTCCTTACGTGACAGGTTGCAAGCCCATCGCCGCTTATAAGAAAACTAACCTATGACACACTTCTTTGAATATTTAGTTCTAGCGTATGCCGGTTTACTCACGATGTTTTCCTTCATCGTTTTTTCGAATGGAAAAACTCATTGGTGAACGACCATGTTTGAACCACGACCTTCAAATCGTGAGCCAGGGGTGCTACCACTACACCACCAGCGCTCTCTGAAATGAAATACCTACATGGTAATGATAAGCTAACTACAATGGAAAACGTGGGCATGTATGATAATATTTATGCAATTGTTTCGGCCTGTCAAACCGATTAGTATGGTAAAAAAGGGTAAAAGACGTGATATGTTTCTTGTTTGTTTGCTAGGCCTCTCAGCTCAGGTCTGTAGGTTGTGGGTTCGATCCCCACGCAAGATAAACAATTGTGTTATGAAAACAGATGTTTATTCTGCGCCTGGCGATTATTATGTATGCTGTTTGTATTTACAAAAAAAATATCGGTATTAAATGATAATTATGTTTTGTTTTAGAAGTTATGGTGATGTTATAACGGAACAATTTTATTCCAAAACTAGCTGTCCCGCCAGCGACTTCGTTCACTTAAAGTATCTAAACTGAGTTTCAAACACATCACACAACTCATAAAAATCCCATACTAACTTTGACACCCCATTTGACCCCTTTATGAAGTTTATATTGAAAAATCCTGAAACACGTATCCATTCGTTTTGCATTTACAGTACACAAACAAAGTTTCAGACCAATCGCACGACCCGTTAAAAAGTTCCCATACAAACATTGACCCCACATTTGACCCCTTTTTGAAGCTTAAATTGAAAAATCCTGAAATACGTGTCTATTTATATTGCATTTACAGTACACAAACAAAGTTTCAAACCAATCGCACCACCCGTTAAAAAGTTCCCATACAAACATTGACCCCACATTTGACCCCTTTTTGAAGGTTATATTGAAAAATCCTGAAACACGTGTTCATTCATTTTGCATTTACAGTGCACAAACAAAATTTCATGAAAATCGCTCCACGCGTTAAAAAAGTTTCATACTAAGGTTTTCACCCTTTTTCACCCCCTTAGAGGTGGAATTTCCAAAAATCCCGCCTTAGTGGGTGGTTTTGTTATAAAAGAAAACCACCTTCCAAATTTCAGTTTTCTAGCTTCAGCGGTTTCGGCTCGGCGATGATAAATCAGTCAGTCAGTCAGTCAGTCAGTCAGTCAGGTTAAGCTCTTATATAGGTATAGATGAAAATGTTTTTATTCAATAAGAAAGCAAAGGTCTTTGTTATTGTTATGGTACTTTGTATGTTGGTCTTTGTTAGCTTTGTACGCCGAAAGACAATCTTTCTGCTTCGTGGAGCATCGAAACACGTGTCGAATTTCTATTTGATTTTATGTTGTTTTAAGCTCATTAGATAAATAGTTGAGCGGGAAAGTACTAGATATTTTCCGTTCTTTTCAGTATCTTGAAGGGGTGAAAAATTGCCCAAATGGTTCCTGTAATATTACAAACGGCGCGCATCGCCCGTTCGCTTGAACTTGGCTGGACACGCTGCCGCGTGTCTAGATAAATACTTCGATATATTTTTATTGATTGTAGGGTACCTATTGATTTGTCGGAAAGTTTTACGTGAAAAATGAAAAAATACTCCAGGAAAGCACTATCTATCGGTGGGAGAGTACTATTATATTTAGCCTAGCCAGAGTCAAGTCTTGGTTAAAAAGAAAAATACTTACTATACCTATAGCTGCTATCATCATTGAACCAGTCTTTAAATCTACACCAAAGAACGAGTCAACATCTGGTAAGTCATCCAGAGCAGTCATTTTTGTGCTTTTTGT
The DNA here is from genome assembly GCA_963675405.1 of Cosmorhoe ocellata. Taxonomy (NCBI): domain Eukaryota; kingdom Metazoa; phylum Arthropoda; class Insecta; order Lepidoptera; family Geometridae; genus Cosmorhoe; species Cosmorhoe ocellata. The sequence goes on along the minus strand of OY776258.1, from coordinate 8,418,419 downwards.
AACTGTAAATATGAAAAAATGCTTTCTTGCTGCTTTTGGAATATAATATCATAACAACTTTTGACGCTTTTGACATTGAAATTGTGGTGACATAGCACTCTGTCAAACTAAGAAGCTAAATGAGGTAAGTTTTCATTTTCTGCGGTGCATTTGCCTGACAACTACGTCGCTCTGGTTTTTATATGTTTTCTCGTGTTATTTTGAGTTTTATTGCGTAATTTTGGTGGTTATTTTGCCAATAAAGCCCGGGTTCTTGACGCGAGTGTAAAGTATGTGAATTAGAGTGAATAGTTCTCTTCAAATTCCATCGGAGGAAATCCCGATAATTTTCAACAAAACAGCCATCTTTTGTTTAAAATTGACTTGACAACTTGACTATGACTCTGTGACGTTGACAATACTTATAAATAAATACACTTGACACTGGCAAAATTGTTCTCTATAAGACAGATGCCATAATTGAAGAAGAAGAAGAAGAAGAGGTTTTACTGGGGGTTTTCTGCGATACATTCGACTGTCAACTTAGTCGCTCTAGTTTTTATATTTTTTCTCGTATTGTTTCAAGTTTTATTCCGCAATTTTGGTGATTATTTTTCCAATAAAGCCCGAGTTCTTGGCGCAAACGTAAAATATGTGAATTAAAGTGAATAGTTCCTTTGGAATCCTTTGGACGAAATCCTGATTTGTTTAACAAAAGATGGCTGTTTTGTTCAAAACTATCAGGATTTCCTGGATTTTTGGAAATATATTATATGTATAAATTATATTGCCTGGAAATTGACCTGAAAATTTGACTAACTTTGTGAAACGAAATTGATCTCAAAAGAAGGCCATATAGAAAGACGAAGAATAAGATATAGAAAAATCTTTTTAATATCTTTTTACTTTTACTTCACTGTTTGATATAATATATATCTATAACTAGCTGACCCGGCAGACTTCGTAACTTATTTAGAAAACGTTTTATTTTTAGGGTTTTCCCGGCAGTTATTCGAATTTTTCTTACCTTTTAAACCTTTCCTAGATCTCCACGAACATTTCAAGACCAAGATAAGATAAATCCGTTTAGCCGTTCTCGAGTTTTAGCGAGACTAACGAACAGCAATTCATTTTTATATATAAGAGAGTTTATTGTTATGAGTCTGTAGTGTCCCATTGCAAGACAAAGGCCTCCCTTCCTTCTCTCCAATCATCACGGGCTTGGGCTACCGTGGACCAGTGCTTCAGGTAAGCATCCATTTCGTCCCTCCACCTCCGCCTTGGTCTGCCGCGAGGTCGTTTCCCGTTTAGAGGCGTCCACTCCGTGGTGGCTTTAGGCCCGCCCAATCCCATTTCAATCTACCCGCTTGCTGTCTGACATCCGTAGTATGGTGTTACGAACGCGGTCTGTGAGTGTCATATAATTATCATAATCAGTACCTGGGGCCTTACCACGAAGTCTTCCAAAACGATTCCGTAACGATTCCATTATAGAAACGTCACTACTGCTGATGCACTACTGACTATGCAGTCATGGTACCAAATAACAATGTAATATTAATTCGGTAATGTAAAATGAATTCGTAGTGAGGCCATAGCTAGATCGATTTATCGCTCCCGAAGCCTGCATACTAAATTTCATTTTCTGAATCTGAATCTCGGAAACGGCTCCAAATATATACAAGAATTGCTCGTTTAAAGGTACAAGATAATAACATATAGCGCATCAAATTTTTCAAGCAAAAAAATACTTTGGTACACGACCAGGTTCCAACCCACAATTTTTGGTCCGTGAGTCAGAGGCTCAGGGTTAGGTAGGTACTACTCCGCTCTATATTATTTTATCAAAACGAACAATCTCTTATGAAAATATTCGGAATGAAAAGGTTCATCATTAGGGTTGATTAATAATAATTCTGTTGTTTTTCTTCTATGGTTTTCTTAATTAAAAAAGGATTATTCATTTCTTAAAAATATCACCATAAAAGAATTTAACTAGCGCTTTTCCTTGAATAAATGAAAAATAACAATGTTAAGATTATTGCGGTCTATTATAATTATAATTTATACAAAAAAATCTAATTAAGAAAGTCCAATTACCAGAAATGCCTAAAACTTTGTGTTGATTTTACCTTTGTTTTAACATGACGTTTCTAACGTGACTATCTGGTTCGCTCGCGACTTCGTTTGACATTACACGTAGGCGCGTTTAATGCTTATGATCAATTTGTTTTACGCCGGCTCCTCACTTGGCGTGTATTTGCCTTATTTGTCCAAATACAGCAATGTGTAGGCGGTCTATTTGATTGTATTTGCTTTATTTGCACGAGTGTGGCAAACAACGCGAATAGCGAAAATGCGTTTCCGTCAACATGTCGGTTTTTGATTACACATCAAAGGAATCAAATAAGGCAAATATTTGCGTTAAATTTTTAGAGTGAAATTTAAATTGCACCGTATTTCCACACAAACTTTGAGAACTCAAATGAAGGTTATTTTGAAAAAACCTGAAACACGTAATTTATTTTGCAATTATGTATCTAAACGAAGTGTCAAGAAAATCGTGCACCAATGAGTTTTTCATTCGAAAAATTTATGTGCGCAATGCCAGTGCTCTTAAACGATGAAGGAAAACATCGTGAGGAAACCGGAATACCCTAGAATCGAAAATTCGAAGGTGTGTTTCATAGGTTAGTATTCTTATAAGCGGCGATGGGCTTGCAACCTGTCACGTACGGAATACTAACTACTGTGCAAAATGTGGGCATGTACCAAATGTCATGTTTGGACGTGCCGCTGACCCTTAGATATCCTCAAAGATCTAAGTAACTAAAGATCTGAGGAGTTATCTACCGAGCCCGGGGATTACAGTCGTTATCATATTTATTTTTATTTTATTCTGGAGTTTGGTCGAATCGGCCCTAGTTAGTTTCTAAATTTGCTGTGTGTAGAGCGAAATCTCAATATAAATTAGCAGACTGAACGCTGTATGCTAATGCTCTGCTATATTACGGCCATCGTGATGTTGGCTGCTGATGCTGCGTTGACAAGATTAAAGTGTACTTGTATGACGGCGTCTGATTTTTGTAGACTGATCACGTCCTACTGTCAAGAGCTAACTACATAGTGTTATAAAAATAGTGATAAATACGAGTATCCCTACCTTCACTTCACTTCTTCATTTTGGCCTCTGTAAAGTACCTTACCTATATTATACATAATTATACCAATCCGTCATTTTCGATTTTGACAGTGAAGAAAATAATGAAGATAATGGAGTTAACTATGTATTTTCTGTGATGCATTTAACTGTGTAATTTTACTAGTTATTTTTCGGATAAAGCCCGAGTTCTTGACGTGAGGGTAAAATATTTGAATTAAGGTGAGAACTATTCACTTTCTAAATCCATCGGAGGAAAACCCGAGAATTTTGAACAAAACAGTCATCTTTTGTTCAAAATTGACTGACTTGGTGACATTGACAATACTAATATTTTAAATACTTGACACTGGCAAAACTGATCTCAAAAGTGACAGATGGCATAAGCAAAGAATAAGAAAAAGTCAACAAATCAGTGACAACCGCTATACCTACTTATTCACTGGTATTTAGCTTACTTGTACCAGCCCACTGGCACCGAGTGTACTCTCATCGTGTCAAGTCAACTTTATGAAATTGTATCTTGTCGCAAAGCCACCTGCTACTGACAGCTAGACGCCAGTCATGAATATATTCACGATCGCAATCACAAACACTCGAATCCCGATCCATCTGTTCCATTCGTACCTACATGTTTTTATCAATACTGTAGGTCTACCATGAGTTTTCACAATCTACACTCGCTAGCGACTGTAGTTGAAAAAATGTATGAAAACTTGTACAGCGCCTCTAGCGGATAGTTGGGTACTAAAACCTCAAGTAGTTAACTGTCCTACGTCACAGCGCACCTACTACAGCGACTGTAGTTTGCGCTTCATCAATTTGCTTAGAATTTGGTCCCATGAGTAACAATTTTGACAGATGTCATAGCAACATACTATTACTACCTGTAGTAACGTCAGCCGATCTAAATGTGACAACTCATGGTAGAGAATAATAAATCATCGTTGTGTGTTATTCGTTATTCTTATATCCTGCTTTGATATTTTATATACTTGCACACATAATAAACTAATACTTTATCCAGCTAGGATAATGGTAACGTATTTGCAGACTGCAGCAGAGTGGGCTACAAGAGCCACTTTAGATTATTCAAAATTAGCTAGGAATTTAGAGAGCTAAATAACTGCATTCAAAGGAATTGCTCAAAGTGACCACTTTAAGTACGCAGACCAAATAGTGCGCACGACTTTTTGCGACTAATCACTCGCTCGGGTCACCTAGGCAGTAAGGTTATCCTTTTCTTTTATTCAATCAATTCAATTCAATTAAACAAAATTTATATTTTTAGGAATAGTTAAAAAACTTAACAAACAAAATACCTCCTGGGGCCTTACCACGAAGTCTTCCAGAACGATTCCGTTTTAGAAACGTCATATTTGAAGCTTGAAGTAACACTACTTCAATACAATTTGCATAGGTCATGGTACGAAATAACAATGTAATATTAATTCGGTAATGTATTATGAATTCGTGGTGAGGCCCCTGATGTCTTGAATGAGCAAATCCATACCTATCTATTTTATAATAATCTATACTAATATTATAAAGAGGAAAGATTTGATTGTTTGTTTGTTTGAATTGAATAGGCTCCGAAACTACTGAACCGATTTGAAAAATTCTTTCACCAATGTGTAGAATGAACTTTCAGGATGAACATAGGCTATATTTTATGTAGGTACTTCGCGGGCGACGCCGTGTGCAGAAGCTAGTCCTTTATAATTATAATGTGGCATTTGGTCGGTTCAACGATAAATTCGAAGTCAAGAACCATTATTCCGATCTGCATGCAGTTCGGTAGGTCGATAGATTGACTTCAGAAGTTTGCTATGTACGAATATCTTGATGTCGGTTCATGTTTGAGAAGATATATTAAGACGCGAAGAGAAAGTTCTGTCTTTTCTCGGAAGAGTAGACAATAAGACAAGAAGTAACCATGCTAAGGGTTAGTTTCACGATGCTCTGTTAATTCAACCATTTAATCACCTGTGAAAGTTGTTTTGTGTTCCACCATGTTGACAAAGAATTATCTTCCGTAAAATGAAATGACGTAAAATAGATTTTGATGCCCGATTAGATAATGTTTAGGTAACAAAAGTTTGGTGACGTTAGACCTAAATCTCTGGTCTGGATCTAAATCTTATGAGTCAAATTATCAATTATAAAGAAAACACAGGTTAATAATATATATTAAAGTAGATTTTATTAAAATGAAAAATGATGGCAATAACGAACAATCTATGTACCTATCTTATCTAATAAATTACAAACTAAAATATATACAAATTAATTTCAGCATTATCATCAAACTTTTTTGGAATAAGTGACTCGAACAAAATTAGACGTCGGAGTACCTATGTATTTTATTAATGTTATTAAATATATAAATATAAATATATGAATAGCTTTCACTTAGTACCTACATCGATTAAGGTTATAAAGGTGATATTACTTTAATATAATCTTATAATAACCAATACAGAACATTCATAATAATATAGTAGGTACCAACAATAAAATATCAAATGTATCAACACTGGCTTTTATATAAATACTAGACGAATCCACAAAAATGACTTTTAAATTAATAAGTGCATAAGATCCACATTCCTATCTCTACAAAATTATACATATTTTATCCCTAAAATTTATATATATCGTAAATTTTCATTTTACATTTAATTAATAAATGTAAGAGCACTGGTGGTGTAGTGGTAGCACCCGTACCTCACGATCCGAAGGTCGTGGTTTCAAACCTGGTAATGCACCAATGAGTTTTTCTATTCGAAAAAAATACTTATACAAAACCAGTGCTCTTAAACGGAATATCCCAGAATAAAAAATTCGAAGGAGTGTCATAAGCTAGTATTCTTATAAGCGGCGATGAGATTGCAACCCGTCATGTACGGAATACTAAATACTGTAGAAAATGTGGGCATGTGCCAAATAACATGTTTGGATGTGCTTCTTTCTCTCTGCCTCCTCTCATGTTTGAACGACCCTTTTTAGATATCCTCAGAGTCTAAGTAACCAGAGATCTGAGGAGATGTCTAACAAGCCTGGAGATTTCAGTCATGATCGTGTTTGTTTAATATATGTTTAATAAACTGATGATCAGAAACGATCACTATTTATATTGGATTGTAAGATGCGTTCCGGTTTGCGTCACAAAAGCACTTCCAGTTTTAGTTTTTTCCAATTTTTCGGGCAACATTTTTTTTCTTTGCCTATAAGTCCTTTGTTATACCTCATACGGACGGACTACCACGAATATTAAAATTAGCCAAATTGATCCAACCTTGCTCGTGTAGTGCGCTTATCGAAGAACAGTAATTAAATTTTTTTTATAATTTATTTATTATATATCCTACTAATATTATGAACGCGAAAGTTTGTAAGGATGTCTGGATGTATGTTTGTTACTCTTTCACGCTGAAACGGTTGAAGGGATCTGGATGAAACTTGGCACAGATATAGATTATAGTCTGGAGCTACTCTTTATCCCGATAATGTACGGTTCGAATAGATTCGGATAAATTTTTTTGTTTTTCAATGTACCACGCGGGCGAAGCCGTAGGTGGAAGCTAGTACTTCATAAAACTTTACTTTGAACTTAGTACATGTTTATAAATGTCCAAATACTATTTGTTTATTCGTGACAGTGTGGCCTTTAGGTTTAACAAAGGTTCCCGGCGAACTTCGTACCACTTTAGTTAGTGACTTGTATTATCTTTGACATTTTATGTCACGTCACACGGGAACGCGGTCGAACGGGATAAAAATCTTATGTCCTTCTCCTGGTTCTAAGCTACCTCCCCACCAATTTTCAGCCAAATCGGTTCAGCCGTTCTTGAGTTATAAATAGTGTAACTAACACGACTTTCTTTTATATACTCGTTTAAAGATTAATTCAAGTTCATACTTTACGTATAGCTGTGTAAACTTACGCCCTCGTTTAAACCGTTAGAAATTAGGATTAAAATAATTTATTTTTTTTAGAAAAAGGATTGATTTGAATCTACTCTTATGACATCATTAACTAGATAAACTATGTATATAAACCTACTTATAACTAGATAAACCTACCTTTAGCTACATTTGGTGTATATTATTTAACGAGTTTAACATCTAATGGACATACTTTATTTACTTACGCTCATAAGGTAGGTACTACATAAACATTGCAGTAGCTGAGAGATGTGATGATTTTCTTAGAACTAAAGGATTATTTTTAGGCTATCAGTGGGGCGATTATGGATCTTTGCTTACAATCAATGTCAATTACGTTTTCATTGTAATCAAGTGATTTGGTATTACATAAGGTTGTTTATTCAATCAATTTGATTGACATTAGACAAGTGTTGATTGTATCAAAGTTCAGAAACTCATTTTCAAAATTGAAAAGTCACTCGAATGCACGAAGTCCAATTCGATAAAATAAAGTACTGCTATATTTTGGTTTGATCTGTCAAAATTTTAGTCGACTTTCTCTTGAACACCGTCACATACGTCAAAAAGTAAGAAGTGAAGTAGCTTTACACATGAATTCGGAATCGGTATTGGGTTTAGACGAATTAGTATGGCGGGTACTAAAAAAAGTATTTCTTTGATTCGATGGGGTCTCTTTTTACCGAACAAAAGAAAATCTGCGTATAACGCATGATCATCTATCACAATACAAGGTTATAACGAGTAGAACCCCAAGCATTTAATCACTAATTGGAACCTTTGTCAACGAACAAACGCTTTATTATGTCTTGTATAATAATACCCTTTGGATAACAATATGTAATACATAATGTAATATAATTAAATAAAGAAATAATAGATGAAACACTCTATTGTATCTATGTAAGCTTAAGTTTGTAACGTACTTCCACAAATCTTTGGCAAATGATACTTATTTTATTCGTATTCAATAAATTAACTTTAAAAAGGATTGATAATTCTAAAATAATAGTAAGGATCCATTTAAATAATAATTAAACCTACACCATATCATCATGGACCGTGGTCATTGGATCGAAATCTGAGACGAAACTACCGGGAAACATTCATCTCGTAGTTTCCAAAATATTTTCTCTTAACTGTTACCTTGGCACACAATCTTTATCACAGATGTTTGACCTAAATCCTTTGTTAATACTTAAGCAGTTCTTTCGTCAGCACCTCACTACCCTTTCGATATAGGGATCATCATTTACTACCCGTAAGTCGTTTCCATGAATAATTTTATTAATATTAATAATTTGACATTGTTCCCTTAAAACAGTCCGTATCTACAAATCATCTTCATCCATTTGAACTTTACGATCGCATAAATAGCTTTTAAAACTGTCTTGCCCTATTGAGTCATGTTCAAAAATCTTTCCGAAGGTGTCCTTGAAAAATCCTTTCGGCTGAACAAAAGTTTCCAGCTTAGTTTCGATGGAAAGTTTTCTCTTTTTAGTGTCGCAAGTATAGCGGCCGAAGTCGAGCGAGCAACTCGGTCTCAGCTTTTTCAATTTAGAATTACAATATTCATTTTCAATATTGAAATCCTCAATACCCGTTTTATCGGTAGGATGCGCCTCAAACGCCACGTTGCCATAAACGTTTTCTTCAATGTCTGCCCTACCTTTAGTGAAAAGCAATCGACCCGAGTCCATGAAAGTTAGCACGGGTGATGCATCCCTCATAACTCTACAGGATTCTCCAAAGAGCTCCATTTTCTTTTGGCTGCTGGATTCATCATCATATTCTATCTCGCTCGATCTTTCAGCGCCATTGGATCTGTTCTCCTGTATCGTTCCTAGTTCCGGGTTCCTGATGACGGTGCGTTGAGTCTCTTGATTGCTAAATTCGGAGGGGTCATCGGCTACAACTTGTTTCTTGTCCTTAACCTTCGGGAACTGACTGATTGACTCGGGTGAAGGCACCCTGGTACTGTTCATGCTGGAAAGTTTGTGAGCTGGAGACATGACCGTGTTGTTGTACCTCTCTGCATGAGACTCCTTTTCTTTGGAATGAATCCCGAAGATGCGTTTGATGGACTGACGAAACTGCAACAAAAATCTTATGTAAGTTTACAAAGTCCATGATAGGAGCAAAACGTTTTATAAAGTTTAAAATGTGTATGGTCTAGGAATCGAATATTGGGACTTGTTAGGCGTTGTGATAGCGCTGACGAGGCGCGAGGGTCAGCACAAGGGTGATGACGACATAGTTCTATCGCAGATCAAATTAGTGTAAGATAAAGGTGGATAATGAACTAACCTGGGTGTTCATCCCAACGTAGATTAGGGGATCGTAGCATATTGAGCTCTTTGCGACCAAAGCTGGAATGACTCCCGCGCCAGGCGACACCTGTGGTAAACAAATTGTATATTAATTTATTAATAAAACGAGAACACTGATAGTGGTAGTTAGTCCGCCTTTCGATCGTACGCTAAGTGGACATATTTTAGGACAGAAGCTAGTATAAAATAAAAGGTCTCCGTAAGCTTTGCCGAATAGATACAATTTTATAAATCAAACGATGTATCCTTACCTAAGGGGAACTAACAGAATACTCATAATATTATAGAAGTTGGAGTTAAGAAAAAAATATATAACACGTAACAAAGTATACAAGTAAAACATTATAGTCAATTTGGGCTTACAATGCGTCGTTCGTATCCTTTGTTTTTCTGTTTATCGCAGACATTAGAAGCTTTATTATGTGATAAGATAACGTTAAGTTACCCTCGTATCCGTAATAAATACTGTAAAAAGAATACCAATACAACTAAGCTACGGGTCCACGCGTGGCTACGAGTATATTTGTTTTCTTGACTTTGTCGTGTATTCGTCAAGCTACATTTGGCTGTAGCTTTGATGTATTTTTAATAGAGTTGTACATATGCATTCAAAGTTTGTAGCAAAGTACGTTTGTACTAATTTTAAACTGATTTCAAAAGCAAAATTAACTCCGCTAAATAATATTTTACAGATTCTGAAAATTTGTCTTTCCTTGTTTTTGTATTTTATACTTAAGATTTGCCTGAAATAAAAATAATATCACTAACATATATCATAAAACAAAGTCCTCCGCCGCGTCTGCCTGTCTGTTCGCCATAAAATCAAAATTACTGCACTGATTTTCATGCTGTTTTCACCAATGGATAGAATGTTTCATAATTAATTAATCCGTTCGGAAATATTGACAATAATTCTGAAAAGACTTCCCGCTTCTTCTGTAAAGAGGTCTATGGAAGAATTGCTGATGTTGGCTGTACTTACTATGCCTTCTGTACCGAACTGTTCCAGTAGAGCGAACAACGAGTAGGGAGTCCATGCGACTGTGAACGCCACTATCATTGTAAATACCATAGTGGTGGCGCGGGCTTCGGCGCGGCTCACTCGCCCTAGCCTCTGGGAGTTCTGCAGATAACAAAGTCAAATTCAAAGTCAAAATATATTTATTCAATGAAATGGTAGTGCATTTTATGTGGAGGGATGAATCTCATGTGACGGTGACGAGGAATGTGGTAGGTATGAATGTGGATGGATACAGGGGTAGAGGTAGGCCAAAAAAGAGATGGATGGACTGTGTGAAAGATGATAATATGAATAAGAAAGAAGTGGGTACTGACACGACGGCCGATAGAGGGAAATGGAGGAAGAAAATGTGTTGTACCGACCCCATTTAGCGTGGGAAAAGGACAGGAAGAAGAAGAAGAAATCACAGGGATCTATTTGAATGAGGATTATTTATAGGACTTAATTATTGACACTGAACATAACATGCCATTGAGTTTAATAACTTTAAAAATTACAATTGCAGTTTTTTGGCTCTGCTGTAAAGTAGCAAAAAATGACTTGTGCGGTGTTGTTTGCTAGCCAACGATATCTACCTATAAAAAATAATCGCCAGAGCGCGTGAAAAGTAGGTAGGTGTAGGTACATAAACTGTTAAATATAATCTTACTTAATATTATAAATGCGAAAGTTTGTATGGATGGATGTTTGTTACTCGATCACCCTAAAACGGCTGAACGGATCTGGACTAAACATGGCAAAAAGAAACATTATAGTCTGGAATAGCACATAGCATATAATTTAACAAAGTACCACGTGGGCCAAGCCGCGAACGGAAGCTAGTAAAATATACTTTGTTAGTGAAGGTTAGTATTAAATAAAATGGGTCCAAAAAAGGTGCGTGTCGGTATGTTGTAGATAATATCAGAATAACAATGGCCTACGCTTCATGACACATTTCTACCAATATGAAAATAATAACATGTTGTTGAGAGAGCTCACCGTTATGTAATGACAGTATGCTTGGATATTTTGCTCAGCAAACCACGACCTAGGGAAATACAGAAAAGGACGGAAATGTCTAGTACTTTCCCGCTAAAACTATTATCTAATGAGGTTATTAATTAAGCTTATTAATATTAATGAGCCCCACAAAATGCCTTATAGAAATATTATTAATATTAATAATCCCAACACCACACCTCAAATAGAAAGTCGTTTTTTTTTTTTTTTACTTTTCTCTCGGCGCTCGGTGGAGCAACACCAGTGCGGAGCCAGTCAACGGTCCTGAGGATGCTTCGTGTAGAAGCGAAACACGTGTCGAGTTTCTATTTGAGGTGTGGTGTTGGGATTATTAATATTAATAATATTTCTATAAGGCATTTTGTGGGGCTCATTAATATTAATAAGCTTAATTAATAACCTCATTAGATAATAGTTTTAGCGGGAAAGTACTTGACATTTCCGTCCTTTTCAGTATTTGTAATGGATTTCCGCAAAGTCACGCCTGAATCAATCATTTATCACGACCTAGGGGCCTTACCACAAACTCTTCGGGCGATAATAAAAAAAAGCAAACTAAAGTTGGCTTATTGAGCAATGTCACTCATCACAATCATCATCATCAGCCCGACTTCACCCACGGCTGGCATAGGCCGCTCTTTGTATATGCCATTGTCCACGGTCTGCTGCTAGTATTTTATTTTTATCTGACATTTTATAATTCTTCTAATTCAATTGTAGCCAAACATTTATTTATATTTATAATATTTTATACATATTTACTATTTTGGCAAGTAGGTATATATTAAAATACTTACAACGTAATTGTTAATGACATTTAACTCAAAAACTTTATCATTAAACAAACTGAACTGAAGTGAACAATATCAAAGTAACTTAATATTTCGTATCATGACTTATAAAAATTCTTCTTCTTTATTTATTGCATCTGTCTCTAGAGATCAATTTGCCAATGTTAAGTGTATTTTTAGGGGAGGCCTATGTCCAGCAGTGGACTGCTATAGGCTGATGATGATGATGATGATGATGATGAAGTGTATTTTTATATAATTGTTGTCAACACAGAGTCATGGTCAAGTTGTCAAGTCAATTTTAAACAAAAATTGGCTTTTAAGTAGGGATCTGAGGAGATGACTACCAAATCTTGGAATCACAATCATGATCATGTTAGGTTTTTTATCTTGTTATTAATTTTTTTAAAGCTACAACTTATCTACTTGTCCAGAGTTTAATTATAATACTCATTTTCTTCTTTTGCACATTGATAATGCTAGAAACTTATTTCGGGCTCGACTATGCAATTTCATCTAAAACAAAATTACATCTTCTGTTTATGGCTACAGAGCTAGTTATTTTACCTGTGCAGACTTAATTTCATGTCGAGATCTACGTAATGTATAGTAGGGTTTGGTCACACTTTAGGCAACAGCTTTTTAGATTCAGAGCGTTTACTCGCAAAACCACAACGCGACAATCGAAACTATATATTCCTCGAATTCAGTCAAATTAATGGTTGTTTTTCTCTAAAATTTTATCGTATTGTCTGTAAGTAAATTAATAGTATGGAGGTATTCTCACGAACGGCAAAAGAAAATAAAAAAGTGTGGAGAAGAAGCACACTTTTTATTCGTTTAAGAGATCGATTTTTAAAAGTCATGTCTATCGTTCCATCGTTCAAAATAAAACTATATTTATTTATTTATTTTATGCCGATTATCGGCATATACAGCCCCAATGATACAGCACTAGGTATATGATATTATGGCATAGATAAAATATATTTCTGCGTTAATTGAACCATATTTTGCAAAAAAGATTACATATTACTTGTTTGGATTATGTTTACGTTTCTGAGATTAGTCAAATTATTATCTTTGCTCTGCTATAGGTAAGTACACAAGTAGGTCCCTAGATAATAAGAGCTCATTTTTAATATCAGCAGATTTTACCCTACAAATTTCTCCATCCTATTTTATGAGTAAAAAAAATCAATATTCATAATTTGATTGAGGAGGTCAACATTTTTGCAAATAATTTACATTACGTACAATTATGATATTGCAGAAATGCTACTAGATAATGAGTTATTAGGCTCACCCGCTTCCGCTTCCTCTACTACTGTGACTGAACCTTGGTTCGATGGTCTTCACGGTTTGCGGCTTGGCTAGGATACGTGATTTAAACAGCAATGATACAATCAAGATACTTCTACAGAGTAACAAACAAACGAGTTTTCAGAGTACTTAAAATATACATTAACATACAAAACTTTCTACTCCATCAAACAATTGCTGTACCTACCCCGCTTTTGTAAGACTTTATTACTGTTAATTGACGTCCGTTCAAACTGTTCGTAAAACATTCAGAAATATTTGAACTTTGGTTAAAAAAAATATATTTCTCCGCCATTTTCCAGCCGTTATGACGACAAACAGGAATTAAAATTCCTGTCTGTCCCAAAATGAGCTTTGAACTCGAATCCGGGGACAAACAGGAATTAAAGTTTCCTGACTGTCCCCGAATTTATATAAGGCGACGAATTCCCATACATTTTTGTAAGTACTTGTGTATTCTATCATAAATATAAATATTGGTGTGGACTATCACACAACACCCTCAAGCCCCAAACTAAGCGAAGCTTGTACTATGGGAACCAGATAGCTGATATTTAATGATATACTTTTTTTTGTAAATACATAATAACACCCAGACACAGAACAAACATCAGCGTTCATCACACAAATGTTAGTCCTGGGTGGGGATCGAACCCACAACTTACAGCGCAGAGAGCAAAGCTACTACCAACTGAGCTGTGAGGCCGGTCAATTATATTTCCAGTGATTGTACAATATCAACTTTCCTTAGATCTGACATGTAAATTATAACGAGCACTTCTCAGATATCCTTCCTCAAAGTTTATTACGCCATCGCAGCTTTCTGACTACAGTACCTTCACGAATAAGGAGTTAGACGTAGTTTATCTGCGTTCATGAATACTGCAAAATCTTGTTATCTTTATACACCAACTGGTTATCTACAGTAACGGGCGCCTGTTGTAATTTAATTTAGACCGTGTTCGCTTTTAATATGTCATGTGATATAAAGCCTGATTTGGCATTATTTTGGTCTCTGACACCACGTTTATATCAAGGTATAAAACATGTATTTTACATGTTGTCTTACTAATATTATAAACGCGAAAGTTTGTATGGATGGATGTATGTTTGTTACTCTGTCACGCTGAAACGGCTAAACGGATCTGGATGAAATTTAGCATAGAATATTACTAGAATATAGACTATGGTCTGGAATAACATATAGGCTACTTTTCATCCCGGAAAAATGTACGGTTTCCGCGGGATAGATTTGTTTTTGTTTTTCAAGGTACCACGCGGGCGAAGCCGTGGGCGGAAGCTAGTCTCTAATAATAAAGGTTTAATGAAGTAAACTAAGGGATAGTTTCACCATGCTCTGTTAATTAAATTAACAGCTTGTTAGCCTTTTAATCATATGTTAAAGTTGTTTGTATTCCACCAAACACAACTTGGATTCCAAATTAAAGTATAACATTATTTTAAACGACGTCGACACGAGTTTACAAAATATATAATTAATATGTTTACTTTTATATACTTGTAATTTATAAACTCAAATTAATTGGCCCTGTAAAAACACGAATTTGAGAATATCTAAGCAACGATATTATTTATTATGTACTTTGGTTCTAATAAATTGAGTTTAAGGTTGGGTAGCACGAGTGTCATAATTAGGTAATTAACGATTTTATTGATACCTCAATGTTCTCTACTGCTAAGTTTGTACCTTATTCCAGTGAATTTATTTATTTATCTAAAGATCTAAGTTACAAAAGATCTGACGTGATGTCTACAAAGTCTGGGAATAACGGACAATACATGGAAGCATTACATACATACATACATTGTGCCTCCGTTTAATACTAAGTACCTGGTTGACCGAGCTTGGCTAGGTTTTTTTTTTTGGTAAATCTTGTTTTTTGGAAAATAAAACCTAGCTAGATCGATTTATCGCCCCCGAAACCCCCTGCATACTAAATTTCATGTAACTAGCTGGAGCCGTTTCCGAGATTCCGATTATATATTGACTGGCCTCACAGCTCAGTTGGTAGTAGCTCTGCCTTCTGCGCTGCAGGTTGTGGGTTCGATCCCCACCCAGGATAAACATTTGTGTGACGAACGCAAATGTTTGTTCTGTGTCTGGGTGGTATTAGTATTCTATGTACATATGTATTTACAAAAATAAAAGTATTTAATTAATCTATCAGCTATCTAGTTCCCATAATACAAGCTTTGCTTAGTTTGGGGCTAGATGGCGCTGTGTGGAATGTCCACCAATATTTATTATTATTTATTATTATATTTACAAGAATTGCTGATAATAATCATACCTGTTTGAGAGTCCTGATGATGTTGACGTAGCTGAAAGTAATGATGGTCAGCGGGACAATTTGTCCCATCGCGAACAGAAACATTATGTAGGTCATTGCGTTCATCGACTGTTCGTGCCAGTTCACGGAGCAACTGCAAACAATACAACACTATATTAAAAAAAACAAAATTAAAAATTTTATAAACCCCCCGACATCTTCCCGTGACCACGACAGCGTGCAAACCTGTCGAAACGTCGGGAAAATAAATAGGTAATTTGAACGCGATAAATACCCGTTGAATACAAATAATAATGTGTTCAGATAAATAAAAGTATATATACTTTTAAACTTACGCGACTTGTAAGGAAAAGGTTTAGATATCTATATCTAAACCTTTTCCTAACCTATCTTACCATGTTCTTTCAATATAATTGAAGTATTACGGTACCAAATTTCGAATCAATAGGACATAATGGAAAGTAGTCAGATCCCCTCATCAACTATTAAAGAGCTGATTATCTTCAAACGGCTGATCAGGTCATGGTTACCTCACCACATACTTTCAATATCATTAAAGTAACACGGTACCAAATTTAGAATCGATAGAACATAATGGAAGGTAGTCTTATGCCCTCATCAACTATTAAAGAGTTGATGATCTTCAAACGGCAGAACAGATTTTCATGAAACATGACTAAGGACACTCGGTACAAAATTATCTATGACACAAAAAAAACTAAACGAAAATCGGTTCATCCGTTTGGGAGCTCCGATGCCACAGACAGATACACAGATACACCTACAGACACGTTAAACTTGTAACACCCCTCTTTTTCGACGGGTTTTAAAAAAACATTTTTATCGGCAAACGTAGTGTAGGATACCTTATAGCTAAGCGGGGCGATAACATTGTGGCAGCGGGCAGGGATTAGAGGTGAAAAACTGAAGACCGAGCCAGTGTTGCCAGATGAGACAAATTATATTACAGTGTTTGGTGCTCAAAAGTGCTCAAAATTACAGTGTTTGATACAAAATTACAATAAAAGTAAAAAAAAAATGATTTTTGCCCGTTGAAAAATTACAGTGTTCCCATACTTACACTATTTTTTTTAGTATTAGGTACAGTGTACAGTGGATCGTGTGAAAATACAGTAGATCTGCTGTTATTACAGTGTATCTGGCAACACTGGACCAAGCTCAGTTGCGTGCCATAAGAGAGGCTATGTCCAGCAGTGGACTGACACTGCTTGATGATGATGATGATGAAGATCTTCTTGTTTGGAACAAGTGTGACCTTAGAGTCCCCTTTCGTGCACTTGACACTGTTTGAACTTGTTAGGTTCCACATCATGCCTGTTTCCTCATGAAGTTTTTCTTTACCGTGTGAGAGAACTTGTGCACATTAATTTCCCGAACATAATTTACACAATTTTAAAGCCCTTAATTAGAAATTACGGGGAACCATGATAGAACCCATGTTTATTCGATCCTGTTTATTTGACACGAATAAACATAACCTAGCGGCTTTAATTCCCTTCAGGCTGGCAAATTCAACGCGTGAGGTGTTCTGAGAGGTCAGCCAAAGTAAACAATGCGGGTACTGGCACAGCCTAGATAAGGCACTTTATACTGGCCAACTATTTAACTGCACTGTTTTCGTCCTTCAAACAATACTATAGGCAGTATACCTGACACTGTGTAGTGGTATTCAAGGCGGAGTCTTGATAGAGAGTTCTCCTATCTGGTTTACCCCAATGTTCAAAAAAGTATAGAGTCAACGCCTGGATGAAAATTATACGTCCAACAGTCAAACCGATGCTGCTTCACACATTGCAAGGCACCGTTATTTATAATAATCATAATAATGTACAAATGAGTCGTTTATCTTAAAAAATTGTTCAGATAATATGTGAAACATCAAAATACGTTAAGGATAAATTAGGCAAAATTAGGCTTCTTCATTTTTTAAAGAAGTCTTTTATAGTCAATTTTTTTATGGAGGCTTTTCAATTAGCTGGTGTTTTGATTGATCATTCGTTACATAAGTATGGTGTATTCAATAATCAGATTCTGGTCACATAGATAAAGATCGTTTGGCTTGCAATATCGATTATATACTATCGATTTATATAGTTACTATCTGAGAATTTTGTTCCTATAGAATCTGAGAAAGCGTTGGTGGGATGATCTCGCAGATTTTACGAAAGAATGCTGGAATGCAGCCAAGAACAGGGACGAATGGAGGGATTTGGGGGAGACCTTTGCCCAGCTGTGGGACAAAACAGGTTAGGAAAAAAAAAGTATCTGAGAATCTTTGTGTTATCTAAATCAATAAACGAATTTAATTTAATTATTGGCCACGTGTGTGATTTCTATGAACATTCTAACGCAGGTCGCACGCGACGTTGTGGCTCAGTTGAAAAAGGGTCATGGCTTCTTGGTATTTTATATTCGAAACAACTGTTTGTTTTATCCTTTATAACCTTTTAAACTAGGTTTGGTGCGATCGTGGTTCGGTTCGCGAGAAGTGTGGGTTTGATTCGTGGCAGTATAAATGGCTGCATGATCTTTCAATGTATTTTTTCGGTTGATTTGAATTTTGCCAGAGTAATATCAAAGTGGCGTCAGGGCTTTTTTATTACTTACGTGTGAGACGTGTCAGAGCGTTTTGTGAAAGACGATATGAGAAGTGTGAATTGTGAATACCTAATGAAATGTTAGCCGGTAGAAAAGGATAGAAAACATTTTATGTTGACCCGACATCGCGTAAGACGAGGACAAAATGATGATGGTGGTTGAGTATTCATTTTGCAATGGAATTTATGCACTGTTTATTTGCAAATGCTTGACCTACATACTTGATCCATTCGTTTCGGCATAAACATATATGATTGAAAAGGTATTTTTTGAACATAAAACTCATTACATCACACATGAGGCATTTTTTTAAAGCAATTAGGTATATTAAAAATTCCAGACAAGGAATTCTAAGGGTATTTATTTTTCTACGTGCCAGTGTTTAATTGAATACTTACTGCAAACATTTTTCATTGCAGCTTCCAAGCTGTATACATACATAATATATAGACGTATTCACATTCTATTATATGCTTTTTACAAACATTCCACTTTGTTTTTTTCAGTGAAATTTTCGAACCCTATTCACGCACTGTGATATACATAGGCACGATTTCCAGGGTTCCGAGCCAAGAAAAGAGGATTCCTATAGGATCACTTCGTTGTCCGTCTGTCATGACATGACACAATAAACCGAAACATAATAGGGTACTCCCCGTTGACCGGTTGAGAATCATGAAATTAGGCATTTTGAAATATAATGTGATTCCCTCGACACAAAGGAACCCGGAACCTAGGTAACGAGAGCATTAGGGTGAGAGCGCATACAACCGAAGTAAAACCTTACTCGTGTGTATTATTTACCAGAGCATTATAAATACAGGTTTGTGCCTATGGGGATTTTCAGACTAAAAGTTCCAAAATCCCCTTTGGAGCTAAGTTCACGTTGAAGGAGATTTACTAGTAAAACTTGTTCATAACTAGGCTCCGGTGGTTTAGTGATAGTGGCTCTGTCTTTATAAGATCCCAGGTTTAAACCTATAGCGTTACCGAAAGCTCTTCAAGCAATATCAAAGTAATATTTAATACTTCGTATAAACCTATAAAAATTTTATTGAAGTAGTTTTACCTACTTCAAGCTTAAAATTTGACGTTTCTGAAACATGATGACTTGTAAGAGCTTGTGGTAAGACCCCTTGTTGTGGAATAATGGAATTTTCAGTTCGTGAGTATATCTAGTCCCTTCGCTATAACGGTGAAATTAAGCATTGTGAGGAAACCGGTAGTCGTAATAATCTCAAAATTTCGAAGACGTGTTTAGTGCATAAAAGGTATCTATAAAGCGCACTGCAACAATCTCACCATATTGATGCGATAGAATAGTGACACAAAAAAAGGAAAAGTATACCTTTGAAATCCTGTTGAATTCGTTTCTTTTGATGCAAACTGTAGGTACTATATCTCACTGTGCCCAGAGGCCCTTAGGATTGGTCCAATTTAGGTACGCAACCTTTTTCTATTGTTTAACCTTTTTCAGGTTTTTGTTCATGTCGACAGACGGGCCTACTTTAGATACTATTTATGTCACGCACATACAATTCTTGTCGTGCATACTGTTGCGTTTGATGTGAATTTTGGGTGTTTCGCCCGTATTTAAAATAAATG
Source organism: Cosmorhoe ocellata (assembly GCA_963675405.1). Lineage (NCBI taxonomy): Eukaryota > Metazoa > Arthropoda > Insecta > Lepidoptera > Geometridae > Cosmorhoe > Cosmorhoe ocellata. Next base: position 8,398,329 of record OY776258.1, on the reverse strand, counting down.
GCTTATTGTATAAATAAATTAAGTACTTACCTACCAACAATTCACAGATTCTTTTCGAGGAAAACAAAGGAACAATATTTTTATTTTCGAACACATTTCATTTTATAAACTGAATATTGCAAAAAATCTTGTACAAAGGCGAACTCAATCCTTATATTGTAGAAGTACTTACAATCGATATTTAGCCGGCTCTGTCACTACGAATACTTACCAAATGTAACAAACTAATATATCGTACAGAAGGTCGGACACGACTATAAATGCAAATGTGTGTAGAAACTTATAAAATGTAACACAAAAAAAGGGTACAAATAAGTGACGTTTGTACACGATCTTAAAAGAACAAGCGTATACGGGTGTGTGATCGGTAAGTTGTGAATTTAAGGAGATCTGGGGTATAAAAGAATTGATAATCCATACAGTAAAGTATATGCAGAGTTTGGAATCAGTGCCTACAGTTAAGAATCTGGAGAAATGAAAATCCGTGGGACTTGAAATCTGTAGAACTGGGAATCTGTAGGATTGGGATTATACCATAATTTCTGAGCTCTCGGTCTTTGTTGAGTTTACGACTTCACAATTATGTATGAAGCGGGCTAGGGCATCTAAAACTCTAAGGAGTGGAAGTGGTAATTCTGTGTGCAATACTTTGGATTATTCTGGGCTCTAAACACGGTGGGACAGCTCTTTGAACCCAGCAAATGGCAGTTTTAACTGTTGAATTTCCCTTCCACTGCAAAAGGGTCACTTACATAAAGGTATAGTACCTGGGTGACCGAGCTTTGCTCGTTTTTTTTTGGGGTAAACGGCGTTTTCTCAAAATGAAAGATCGATTTATCGCCCCCGAAACCTTCTACATACGAAATTTAATGAAAATGGTTGGAGCCCTTTCCGAGATTCAGATTATATATACATATATATATATATATACAAGAAAAAAAACATGAGAGGTGTCAAGGGACACCCGGATGGAACGAAGTTCCTTTCCTTGCTTGAAAGGGGTCCCCCGTTGAAAGGGGTATCAACGCGCGATAAGGAACTTCGTACCAATTGCTCGTTTAAAGGTATAAGATAATAAAGATTTCCCTTGTATAACTTTGTAGGTATAAATAGGATTTTACCTTATGTTCGCCGCTTCGTTGACGTAATTCCCCCAGCCTAAAAGAGGCGGCGTGGTGAGCGCCAGGCTGTAGCTCCAGATGAATAGGATTGCCAGGACAGCGCCCTTCGAGGTAAGGTGTCGCGAGCTGAGTGGTCGCGTTACCATTAGGTACCGCTCGAACGATATTACAGTGAGGGTTGTGATTGAAGTGATTCCTTTGGAAAACATCATAAATTACAATTTGAATTTAAAGAGGTCTCTGCTGAAAACGCAGATATACATCGCATGACAACGACCTCATGGAGCACTGGGTCCTTTGGTGTATGGCACAATTTTGAATTAATACATTTTGAATTCTAATTCGTCATTCTCCTTATCCCACGCTAAGTGGGGTCGGCATAACATATTTTCTTCTTCTATTCACTCCTATCATTCGTCAACTCTGAGTCTACTCCTCTTACATTCATAGCATCAGCAGGTAAAAATACGCATAATGACATAGTTATAGTCAGTAATCAACTTACCCAGCAAAGCCATGAAGAAACCGTACAGGACACACATTGTGCGGCCGAAGATCCATCGGTGGAAAAGCGCGGAGATAAGGGTGAACGGGTTGCCAAGAACCGAAACCGAAAAGTCCGAACACACTAGGTTGAACAGGATAATGTTGAGAGGGGTCCATAGCTGAAACCAAACGCACGACGTCAATGTAAGAAGCTGAGGCTTCGCTCATGATCTCCTATCAAAGTTTTGCGTGAGCTCTATGTCATCGATAATGATCTATATAGGTATCCTAGGTATCTAATATTATAAATACAAAAGTCCTATCATCATTGACGTCCACTGCGGAACATAGGCCTCCTCCTATAAATATTTCCAGACTGATATTTCGGGGGATTTGTCAATACTACGTTTGTCATAATATGGTCATCGATACCTTAATATTTTTTATCAAACTTATGCCTTGGTATCGACGCAATAACACTACTCAATAATTTAAAACTGAAATCAGCCGAACCATGCCCTTACGTAACCCTAGTAAACTCAATTTGTAAGGGTCTGTTGACGTTAGAAAAGGTGGACCACTCGAACAGGAATTCAATAAACTTAGCAGATCCCGAAGAAAATCCAACTTATTTTTATCAATACAATTATTATAATATATATCTACTAAATAGGGTGATTGCTACAGTTATTGACCACTTGAGACGAAATCGATCGAAATAAGATTATGGTAGATAGCACGTGATTAAAAGAGACAAAAACTACACCTTCATTCATTCTTCTTTCGTATTAGTTCATAATATTTGACCAAGATGGCGCTATTTTTTCTTGGTGAGGTCAGTTCAAAAAAGTTGTGACAAGTGCGGGTGTTCGTTACGAAAAAATTAAGGTGAGTGTTTTATAAATCCATGTTTTTTTATGTAATTTGTTGATTTATTATTGTAAACTTACTATATATCTGTTGGTAATTGAATAGTAGTTAATTGAGTTTGATTTTAAAGTTCGTAAAGTAATTAAAACCGCCAAAAAATATCCGGTCAATTACTAAATCTTATTTGTATGAAATTCAGTTATTGACCACTCCCGGTCAATTACTGTATTTCCGAAATAGGTGTTTTCAATGCATTTTCTGCTTTATTATGGTATTATTAAGGTATTCTCAAAATTTCAGCATTGTAAGTGTATCGGATCAGTTATTGTCCGGGGTGGCTAATTAGTGAATCTCAGGTGGTCAATTACTACATCGCTGACTTTATTTTCTTTCAGACTGATTCAAAATGCCTAAAGTACCGCAATATACCAAAGGCCAATTGGAAAAGGCTCTAGAAGACGTAAGCCAAGGTCTTCCTGTTCGGGCAGTAGCGAAAAAATATAGTTTAGCTAGAGTGACAATACATTTTAAGATAAAAAACCCGAACACTAAAAGCAATTTTAGACTATTACCCTTTCTGACTACAGAAGAAGAAAATCTCTTGGAAGAATGGATATTTGATATGGGCAGGAGATGATTTCCAAGAAATGCAGAAGATATAATAGATTCTGTACAAACCTTTCTCAATGAACATCCTAGAGAGACTCCATTCCGTTCCACGAAAAAAGGCCAGGGAAAGGATGGTTAAAAGGTTTCCTGAAACGACATCCTAAGATAGCTCAAAGGACTGCTGAGGCAGTTACACATGCCAGTGCTTGTGTGTCGGAATCAGACATACGAAACTGGTATACTCTACTAGTTATGACTGAGGATAATAAAATAAATAATATGTTTTAATAAAAGCAGGAGAGGAAAAATTAGGTGTCAACTAACTTAAATAAAAAAAATATAATAATTCTATAATTTGGATATTATATTAATCTTCAAATTATATCAGAAGAGGGTGTTAAAAGCTTAACTTTTTTATCTTGTTTCGTGTCATCGTATCTCTAAAACATATGAACCTATTGCTGATTGTTTTTTGCGTGCTTTAATTTTTGTTTATTGAAAATCGGTTCAGCCGTTTTGGAGTTATGATCACTTTTAATGTTTATATAATGTATGGTCAATAACTGTACCTCAGTATGATAATTACTGTGTTTTCATGGCCAATTACTGAATTCCTTGCCATATTTGATTTAAATAATCTTTTTTAGTAATAAATATTTGATTTTAATATAATTTGTTTAATTTTATATTACTTAGATATATTACCATTTGATTGGTATATCACAGGAACCTGTATCTCTATTGAATATTTTTTTATAAAGCATAGAAAATATTTTTTTCCTTAAGTGGTCAATAACTATAGCAATCACCCTACTTAGGCACATTAAGAAGATAGTCAAAATCACGGTTAATCGTCCAAGAAGTCACTTATCTACATGACTTATTTGTGTAAATAAGTAGTGGTTTATAAAGTAGCTATTACCTACATTCCTGTCTGAAATAAGAATTTGTTGGCTTGTTTATTTTTACCTGGCTGTAAAGTAGGAGGGTAAATGTGTTGCATGTGTACGATTCGTCATAAGTCAAAATAACCAATATGGCGGCTAAGAAGGTAAAAAGCCAATTCCTTTAGTCGGATGTATTTAGTCCTACTAATATTATAAACGCGAAAGTTTGTAAGAATGTATGGATGGATGGATGTATGTATGTTTGTTACTCTTTCACGCTAAAACGGCTGAACGGATCTGAATGAAATTTGGCACAGATATAGATTATGGTCTGGAATAACACATAGGCTACATTTTATCCCGAAAATATGTACAGTTCCCACGGGATTGATTGTTTTTATTTTTCACGCGGGCAAAGCCGCGGGCAGAAGCTAGTTTGAAATAAATACCAGTTCACTTACTTGTCGGTCTTTGAACATAAGCAGGATGACCATCAAATTAAGAAAGAACCCAAAGAAGCCGATGAGGAACAGTGCAAAGGCAGACGCGACGTAGCCCCATCGTGGCATTAACAGCGGAAAGCCATCGTCGTAAGCCTTTATTACGCTGTCGTTGAAGTAGTCGGGGTATGACGTCATCATCACACGCGCGCGCGCAACATTGTACACAGTTCTACCAGTTCACATCTGGAAAGAAGGAAACGGCCGTTAATTACAATAATAATACTAAAACTAAACTTCCTGTTAGGAAACTCAAAGCCTTCATTAAAACTAATCTCATAAAGAAAGCATATTATAATAAATGAATATATTGATGATAGGAACTCATGGCCTGATGTCGCTCCGCCCTCCGACAGCTAACCAATTTGCGATGTAAACGCTGTCCTTTTGTTTAAAATTTTTATTTTTTGTTTTGTCTTTTGTTTTATGTTATTTTTATCTTGATTATTACATATTTTGTAAGAAGGATCTTACAAAAAAGCGCTAGGACCGAGACTAGTTTCTTGTCTGTTCTTCTCGTACTTGGGTTAAGTTGAAATTGGCACATAGATTCACCTAGCATAATAAGACGTTTCAAAGTGATCCTTGTGATTTTATTGAATAAATTATTTTTCTTTCTTTCTTTCTTTCTTTCTTTCTTTCTTTCTTTCTTTCTTTCTTTCTATACAACACCGAAGTTTCATAGGGTCTAGCTGTGGGTGTCGTCAGAATAGCTGCATCTAGCTATAGGTAGGTACTATGCGACAAACTAGTAAGTTGTCCTTTGGCGAACCACATGACAAAGATTCTCAGAACGCAATTCCGCCAAAGAAGTAAGTGGTGCGACTTGTTTGTCGCATTGTATAGCTCCCAGTGGAGGGTGGGGGCATCTGCTGAGTCAAGGTCTTACAATTTTACCTCCTTTATGTTCTTCATTTGTATTGTTCTGCTTTTATAGCAAATAGATAAGTGTCTATGCTTATGTCTTTATACTTGTCTTTACTTTAGGCAACTATAATAAATAAGTTGGTTAAATAATGAAGCGTGGAATCGATTAACTTCTAATATAACTATTCTCAGAATAATGTAGTGTAAATGAAAGTAAAATATCAGTTTAATTTTCGATAATATTTTGGTTCATTTCGCCCTATATTATACTAGTTTCAGTAAGGTTTAATCCCTCTGTCTTATTTTAAATCACTTAAAGCAGGTCAAAGCGTTGTCTGTAAACAAAGACTGGATGAATAAGTTGCAAATGGCTCTTAGAACTCATTAATTACTTTACAAGAGTAATCTACAAGTAACAGTCGTCTTCGCCCCCGCCCTTTTCTATCAAGTTGTAAGTTCACTAAGTCATTAGGTACTGGATGGATAATTGAGAAAAAATAATATATTTTAGCAGGAACTTAGTGTAGGTGTAATAACATCAACATACCTTTAAACGAGCAATTCTTGTATACATGTATATAAATAATATAGTCTGAATCTCGGAAACGGGGTTTCAGGAGCGATAAATCGATTTAGCTAGGTTTCATTTTCCAAAAAAACAAGATTTACCAAGGTTTTACAAAAAAAAAACCAGGTCAACCAGGTACTGTATAACACGTGACACATGACTACATCTAACAAAAGATAAATTAAATTAAAAAATTTAAAAACTCCCGACACAAATTTTGCTCGCCATTTTGTGATGTCGGCTATCTTGTATTTGAAATTTGTCATAGTGTATTACTACTCCAGCCCTTTTATTTGATACATACTGGGACAGTTGTAAAAAAATATGGACGCCATTTTGTGGCGCCGGCCAACCGATTTCCATGACACATAGCTAAGAACACTCCCGACTAGTTCACCTTTCAAACAAAAAAAACAACATCAAAATCGGTCCATGCGTTCGGGAGCTACGTACGATGCCACAGCAGAGACACAAAAACTGACGTATTTGTAGTTTTTTCCTTGTTGCCATTCTCTCAGATTATGTTATAAATTCATTTATCTACGTTTTTGCTCTTTTTTTATTGTGTTTGCTTTGATCCGGTAAAGAGTAAGTAGAACTACCTACCTATGAGGGTAGGTGGTTGAAAATGCTCTTTGTTTCTACAAAGATTTTCCATTACGATTCAATGGCTTTTGTCAGAAAACCAATCTATTTCTTTTACCTTTGTGGTGGTCAAAGAAAGAAAACTTGGTTTTATATAAGGGTTAGACTACTTACGCAATATATGCTGTAATCTGTTTATTTATATGAACTTTGATTAAATAATAGGAACCTAGTTATACGAGTATAGCTTCGAAACTTGGACGTTTGATGTAGTGGGTGAGACAATACTAGACAGCCAGAACTTCGCTTGTCCATAATATATATTTGCGCAGATATGAATTTCATTGCTTGTCAACCTAATGTCAAGTGGTTTGAGTGTAAATTGGATAATTTCTAAATGAATACACCAGTCATCTGTCATTTGAGGGGTTCAATTGAGAAAAAGAATGGAGTTGAGGACACACTAAATTGAACTCTACTAACTTATTGAACCTAGAAGAATTGTGGTAGATATTATGAACAGTGGTTTCGTTTTCCTTGTGGTCTGTGGTTGCGATCACAATGCCGGTTCAAGGACTCTTATTGAACAGCTGATTGTTAAACTAATATTTAGGAAACAGTTAACTGTAAACTGATACCTGTAGGTACCTCTTTCTTAATACCTACTTAGTTAGTTGGTATTTGTGTTGTATAGATAGTTGTGATGGAGTTCCGCCCACGGCTTCGCCCGCGTGGTATCTTGATAAACACAAAGTAATCTATCTCACGGAACCGTATGTGCCTATGTGCTATTCCAGACTATAATCAATCTGCGTGCCAAATTTCATCCAGATTCATTCAGTCGTTTTTGCGTGAAACAGTAACAAACATACATCCAGACATCCTTATACATCCATTCATTTAATTACAAACTTTTGCTTTTATAATATTAGTAGGATTCGCCGGAAGAGCTCATATTCCCCCAGACCCCAGAGAAAACCCCAGGAATTAATTCTAGGAATCATAAGATTGACTTTTCTTGTTATACATATATTTGTATAGGACACTTATAAACGGCTTGTTTCAACACAATTCAAGAACTATAAAGCTTTATAGCTCTTTTTGTATGTTATGTTTAAAAACATAGAGATATTACTATCAATCATATTCATCAAAATACCAATATACTCGTTCTAAAGTAAATAAATGAGTAAGGGGATTTTCGAACTTTTGTCCAGAAATCTCCTTTGTTTTCCGTTTGAGAACAACAGAGGACTTACGCGATCTGAACACATTATTATTAGTATTAGACGGGTATTTATCGCGTTTAAATTACCTTATATTTAAGTCTACCCGTGACCACGACAGCGTGCAAACCTGTCGAAACGTCGGGAAAATATAAGGTAATTTAAACGCGATAAATACCCGTCTAATACTAATAATAACAACAGAGGATTTCTGGATTAAGCCCAAACCGAGACACAGTTTTGTCGAGACGTTTCTTATACCTAAGTGGTGCATTGCCAGAATAAATAAATCAAGGCAACACTTATGTGGGGCACAACGTCAACATCCCAGAAATAGAGGCGATATTTCTATGACAACCGTGTACCATAGTATGTAGGTGTGTGATTCTCGAACGGTGTAACTAAGTCGGCTAACTTGATTACACTATACATTATGAACATGGTATATTGTGTATCTACTAGCTTCTAACCACAGCTTTGATATTCCAAGTCAAAGATTGTATAAATTAGATACCTTTCATCCAAATTGATTCAGTTATTATGGCGCGTTTGAAATAGAAAGAATGATAGAATAATATTATTTTTTCGACGATACTCTTATAAAATGAGAACTAGGTAGACCCTTTGAGGTGCACTTTTATCCTTTCACCACACTGGTTCAAAAGGACGAAGACCGAGAAAACATGTAAGTAGGTACAGGTTTTATAAAAAAAATACAAAAAAAAATCTAATAATGCCGAGAAGGTAATATTAGATTATTTTTATTATTAATTATTAATTATTATTATATAATATTTAGATTATTAATTACAATCTGCTTAACCTGACTGACTGACTGACTGATTGATCATCGCCGAGCCGAAACCGCTGAAGCTAGAAAGCTGAAATTTGGAAGGTGGTTTCCTTTTATTACAAAACCACCCACTAAGGCGGGGTTTTTGGAAATTCCACCTTTAAGGGGGTGAAAAAGGATGGAAACGTTTGTATGAAACTTTTTAACGCGTGGAGCGATTTTCATGAAATTTTGATTGTAAACTGTAAATGCAAAATGAACGGACACGTGTTTCAAGATTTTTCAATATAACCTTCAAAAAAGGGTCAAATGTGGGGTCAATGTTTGTATGGAAACTTTTTAACGGGTGGTGCGATTGGTTTGAAACTTTGTTTGTGTACTGTAAATGCAAAATAAATAGACACGTATTTCAGGATATTTCAATATAACCTTCATAAAGGGGTCAAATGGGGTGTCAAAGTTAGTATGGGATTTTTATGAGTTGTGTGATGTGTTTGATAGGTACTTTAAGTGAACGAAGTCGCTGGCGAGACAGCTAGTTAACTATATTTCGGATGGAGCAGAAATTTCCTAGAAACAATGCCAAGCCTTTGTCAAGGTTGTAATTAGGGCTAAGGTACATTTTGTACAAAAGGTGTTCAATTTCGCTTCGAAATACGTTCACATCACCTCATTTGAAACATTAATAGCACAGTGATACAGCGGTAATCGTTTTCCATTAAGAGTTAGGTAAGAGTTTTTCCATTACAAAAATATAAATATAGGTACGAGTATGTGCATTCAAATGGTGAAAGAAAACCTCGGGAGGTGGAAACCCGTGGTTGGTTCGGCTTCACGCGTATTGACATAATCTTACGTGTCTATCCGATATGTCACACGATAAGTACAAAAATCTATATCTATATAATAATATATATGAAGTACCTACCTAAGTACTCCACACTACTACAGGACAGGTAATGATTCGTGATTCAAGTAATAACCGTACTCTTACGAATAAATCGTCTGAGGGTCTACCATGAGTTTTCACAATCTACACTCGCTAGCGACTGTAGTTAAAAAAATGTATGAAAACTTGGTACAGCGCCTCTAGCGGATAGTTGGGTACTAAAACCTCACGTAGCTAACTATCCTACGTCACAGCGTACTACAGCGACTGTAGTTTGACTCATTAATTTGCTTAGAATTTGGTACCATGAGTAACAAATTTGACAGATGTCATAGTAACGTACTATTACTACTGTAGTAACGTCAGCCGATCTAAATGCGACAACTCATTGTAGACCTACTGATGTCACCTTTAGTCAGTCGATCGTTTAATGTACCTAAATTCTTTATTTTAAGCGCTTTTAAGGAACGCTTTTTCATGATAATGTCTACGGGGCCTTACCATAAGCTACATAAGCCATCATGTCTTAGAACGACACATTTCAAGCTTGAATTAATACTACTCTATTACATTTTTTCAAATTTTTTTTTATAGGGGTGGCCTATGTCCAGCAGTGGACTGCTATAGGCTGATGATGATGATGTCAATTTTTCTAGGTTATAATTTTATAAGTTATACGATTGGCTTCAGTGTCGATTATAGATTGCCCTCCAACATTTTTTTTAATATTTCAACTTACAAATTGGACCTGTTAGGTAAATTTTAATTATAAGTACTTACCTATAGATATTGCCCAAAGCTTGTGGTAATTGCAGGTTAATTCTCAAAACATGCAAACTTTAAGTGGAGGAATGGTAAAAGTCACGTGAGGTTGTAGTACGTAAATATTGATATAAATAATAGTTACTAAAGTTGTAGTACCTACTAGCGCATGCAAACCGATAATCGATAATCGATAAATTATCGGTAATCGGCTCATTTTCGTCAGCGATAATTATCGAAGAAATCGATAAAAAATATCGATAAACGATAAATTTTTAAATAATTTATTATTCAAATAATTCCCATCACTACACGTCATTCTCGGTACGGGTGTTTAAAATTAAGGTAGAAACAAACTGGTCCCACGTACGCAACGTACGCGATGCATTATGACATCTGCTCTATGGAAATATTATGATTAGAAGCACACTTGTCATACGCAACGCTGTCCCACGCGTCCCACACAACGTTCGACGTAAAGACAGACAGGGCCCACGTACGCAACGTATGCGATGCAACGTGGAAGAGTTAGTGTGCACATTTGTCCCACGTATACGACGTATATAGCATCAGACGCTGTTGTTATTTCTCAGGTGTACAACGCCTTAGAGAAAATGAAACAATGTTTTCTGATTCTGAGAATGAGTTTGAGGACGATCTATGTTTGTTATTTTTAAATGAATATTTCAGTCTTGCCATGCAGTTTTGCTATTTCTTCCCATGCTGCATTGCATAATTCACGCTGCATTGCTGTAGTATAGTATCACGATATTCAATACATTTAATATTATAAATAGCTTCATAATATTATCTAACCAAATCGATGAGTTGTTCATCTGCCATTTTTCCACAGTGCGTGCTTCCAAAATGACGTTCTATTCGTGTCTGACGTGATGTGAATGAAAAATCTAGGAACACATTGGTCGTACGCGTGGGCCGCGTGGGAATACCCCCTCCACGTTCCCATGCCGATCTGACGCGCGCGACAGTTCGAACGTTGCGTGGGACGCGTGGGACAGCGTTGCGTATGACAAGTGTGCTTCTAATCATTATATTTCCATAGAGCAGATGTCATAATGCATCGCGTACGTTGCGTACGTGGGCCCAGTTTGTCTCTGCCTTTATTCACTGTGGTCAGTGTCAGTGAGAATTTGGTTGTTTCGTTGAGTGTGATTCGAGCAAAGTTCGATGATCGAAGGATTTATACGTATAATAAAACTATTATTAAGTATATAGTGAGTTATCATTATCATATATCAATAGCTAAATTTATAATGTAAAATTAGGAAATCTTCATAACTTAAATCTTCTTGTTGAGTGCAGCAGATTGGACAAATAGAGCAGTTAAATTAGAAACCGAAACATCAAGATATTTACTTTCGCCAAAACCGATAATTCTCCATATTTATCGAAAAATAAAGCGATTAATATCAGATTATCGATTATCGAAAAGTTTCGATAATTGCATGCCCTAGTACCTACCCATCGGTCGTACCTACATATGCCAAATTTTATCAGCTTCTACGTTTACTACGCTGCATAAAATATGGGAATCGGGTTGATTGTCCTTGGAATACGATTGAAATTTAAAGTAAACAAATTTCCCTAGAATTACAATTTCTATACTACTACATACAAAAGTTGCAAAGCATATGGTTGCCATAGCTACGTAGTAAATAAGACTACTACATATTCTGTGCTGTGAAATACGTTTATTTGAGTACTTCACATTAATTCATTATTTTCTAACTTTTATTTCAACAAAAAATTCATTGTTAAACGACAACCCCGGATTCGAACCCACGACTTCAATCCACGATCGTAGCGAGGTCATAACTACAAGGCCACTACTCTCTTGACCATCTAAACCCTGAATAATCTAGATTAGTCTACATAGATTAGTCTCTTTGATCTCGGTTGCTTTTGCATGTAGGTACATGTACTAAGAGTAATTGAGTATATACTCGTACTGCTGTTACATTATGTTATTCTGTGCTACTTTGAGTGTGCATCTCAAAGGTATACAGTGAGGGAATTCATTCCTTATTAACGAGAAAAGCTGAAATTCCGTTAGATTGTTAATAAGAGTTATAATTACTAAGAGTATCACGATAAAGAGGATAACTTAACCTAACCGAGGGTAAGGTTGGGTAAGCTTACCGGTTATTAGAATTTTTAAGTGAGGATAAGTCCACCCCTAATTTTTTGCTTCACAGCTCTGTTAGTAGCTCTGCCTTCCGCGCATTTGGTTTTGGGTTCGATCCCCACCCAGGGTAAATATTTCCGTGATGAATGTTTGTTCTGTGACTGGTAGTTATTATATTCTGTCTTTATGTATTTAGAGAAAAAAAAAGTAAAAATTAAACTATAAACTATCTGTTTTCCATACATAGTCCTGAATGATGTACTCATGTAAGATTGTTCTACCCATACTGCGAACTAGAAAGCTCAATTTTATACACAGTACCTGGGTGAACGATAATTGCTCGTTTTTTTTAGTAAACGGCGTTTTTTAAAATTGAAAAAAAAAGATCGACTTATCGCCCTTGAAACCCCCTGCACACTAAATTTCATGAAAATCGTTGGACCCGTTTCTGATATTCAGAAAATATATAGGTATACAAGAATTGCTCGTTTAGGTATAAGATAACTTCATTAAAAAAAGATTTACAAAATTTAAACCCAAAAATAATAAAACTTTTGTATGAAATGAAATTGCCTCAACTTAAAAAATTTGAATAAATATTATTGAACAAATACAATGACGAAATGCACCTTAGGTGTTTGAAAGCAACCCTTAGAATAATCGCGTACCATTGTAAACAAGTCGTTATTATTTAAACTTAAATACGTACCACTAGTTAGAAAATTCCATTGTTAAAATATTAAAGAGCTTAGGTTATAACATTTTGGAAAGTCTTTTGCTAATCGAAAACTGAATAACGTCGAACTTTTCAGCACATCGCGATATATTCTCAGGCTGGCGAGAGACGTCTGCCTTCTGCGAGACTTCGCGAGAAACTGAAATCCTGAAGGTTCACATCCCCTTTTATACCAGGGGTGGGGTTACGTATCCACCTGTTGGGAAACTTTCTTAAAAGTTAACAATAGTGAGTTTCCACGGCTGCATGTTTCTTTGAAAATCAAAAAACAGGAGTTTTTTAATTGCTTTCGCAACAACTGTTTTCCGCAGGTGTTTGAACGCTTTGTATTTTTTATGCCTTACATTTTATTGGTTTCAATGAAATGTGACATGTTTGTATTATTATTTTAATTAATTTTTCGCAAGAGGTTTTTTTTATTTAGGTTTTTTTTATTTTATTTTGATGGTAGATGAAATGGTCAAAATATCTATTACATTTATTTTAATTCAAAACTCTACAAACTCTGCATAGAATTAGTTTAATAGATATTATCGTCAAATTTACAAATGGAATTCCAAATGCGGATAACATTGAAAATAATCTAATATACATACATTTCTGTTAGAATATTATCGTGAGTGAGACAGTACTTTTAGCTGGTGCACGAAATACACTGGTTTGATAAAACTTGTACGTAAACGATAACGAGAAGTAGTAGATATTATCAATACATTAATTATGTTACCTATAGGTAAAGTAATAGGTGTAAAATAGAAATTCAAAATTCACACTTTCATTGTCTTCTTGCTCTTTTCCCACTTTATGTGGAGTAGGCACAGTGATCTGTTATAGTTACTAAAGGGTAGGCACAACATCTGATCTTCTTCTATTTCCCTCCGTCATTTGTCACTTTTTTCTTACCAACTCCTTACATCTTTCACACAGTCCATCCATCTTTTCTTTGACTACCTCTAGCCGTATCCATCCACATTCGTACGGCCTAGTATTAATAGTTCGTTTATATACTTTATACTCACATATTTTCACACTTAGTTTCATCAAAACTAAATAGCTTACTTCGAAAAAAATATGTGCGCAATACCAGTGCTCTTAAACGGTGAGTGAAAACATCGTGAGGAAACCAGCATACCCTAGAATAAAAAATTCGAAGGTGTGTGTTTCTGGTTTAGGTTGTCATTCTTAGAAGCAACGATGGGCTTGCAACCTGTCACGTACGGAAAACTAACTACTGTGCAAAATGTGCCAAAGACACTTTAATATAATTTAAAAACAATATAGCTAAAACATTTATATTTAATGACAGCGCCTAAGACTATAAAGGGAGTCTGTTTTCAAACAGCTTTAGATAATCTGCGTAGGACACTTTTTAATTAGATTCGTTTCGCAATCTCGCTATGCTATCGCGGTAAGTTATTGACAAGGGGTTTCCTATTTAAGGGTGATTCACACTAAACCATAACGTGTTTTAGTAAACTATTTTTCTTAAGTAAGGGTGTAAGTAACTATTAATACTTATTAAAACATTCTAGACAGTTTTGCCTTTAAGTACCTATTGAAGAGTGTAAGGTGTGTACAAAGAGTTGAACCTTCGTTTTTGGGAAATAAACTATCCCATCAAAAACATAAATGTGAAATGAGAGCCAAGTTCAATAAGTATGTTTTAGTCGTTGACTTCAGCGACAAAAGAAGTGAGATCTAAACGGGTGCCAAGTACAATGGTCAGTCCTGAAACTTATTTATAACAATATGAAATATTTTTAACGACTTTAAAATATCATTTCATCTCATAACTTAGGATATTATATTGAAGCCTAAGGTCTAACTTGGCTAGTTCTCATTATACGAATTACCTTCCTATTATTAACTACTTACCTACTATGCCCGATCGCTAGTTTCTACCAGCAAGCCAAATTTTTAGAAGAATAAAATAAGAACTTGCAAAGGCTATACCTAATATATAATCCATAATTTTAACGTTCTAGGTCATCTGGAACTGGGTTATAATTAACGTCTATAGGTCAGTCAGTGATAAAAATTTTCATATAAAACGATTTTTGGACATTGATATCTAAATAACCGTTTGAGGTGTGTTTATGAAATTCGGAGTACATATTTTACTCGCAAGTGGCAATAGATGAGCCAAATTTGACTTGTTTATGTGAAATAGTTTTTGAGTTACGAGTGGGTGAAAAATCACCCAAGTGGTTCCTGTAATATTACACTAGGCGCGCATCGCCCGTGTCTAGATCATCGACGATCGTCAAATGCAAATGGTGGAATGCGGAGCGAACGCGCGGCGTGCGTCCACCTGACCGGCATTACGAATGACGTCATCGGCACGCATCGCAAAAGTTGCCTCTCAAAGTAAAGGTACGAGTCGGCAGCGGGCGACGTGAGGCAGAGGCAGCGTCAGACGACGTGTCGCGGCGACACTACTGGTTTCTATGTATTTCTATGAAACTCATTTCGTAGTTGGCGACACGAAGCTATAGCGACGCGTCGTCGAGCGGCAGACGCCAGTGTCGCCCGACCGCGGATCAGTAGTGTCTCCCGACCGCAGATCACTATTCTCGAACACGTCAGACATCTTGTTTCACGGAGCACTCGGAACCAACTGAATGAAGCGTCTGCAGTCGGGTTCAAAACCATGACTGCAGTGACAGGACGTAACTACGTGTCGCGGCGACAAGATGCGACGACACGTGGTCGGCCGCCGCCTCACGTCACCCGCTGCCAACTCGTACCTTTACCAAGCATTGCCGATGAGCAGATTCGAACAATTCGTACGATGCAGATTGGTGGACGTGGACGCACTTGTGTGACTCTTTCTATACAAAGAATATTATGATCCGTTTGATGCAATGCGTCTGATGCGTACGATGCCGAAAGGTGGACGCTTAGCTTTAGCCACAATTTAAAACCTATTCCAAAGTGATTATAAATCCTCCTTTAACTACATTTTTTTTCCCAGCTCGTTGCTTTATTTCGGCCACTTAATAAAAGAGGATGTAATCCTCTTTCTGTCACAGATAATAATCTCAGTCATGCAGAAAATGGAAGAAACATTTTATAAAGTCTTTGATAAAAAGATGATTAGAAGCTTTCAAATGTCGCTTTTTTATTATATTACCTGTAGAGCTGCCGGCGATTTTGTTCGTGTAATGATTTTTTAAGCAAATTTCCACTTTTCAATTAGAGGTTTCATTGAACCTTTAATTGAGACATCATAAGGAACCTAACTTCAAAATTTTGTTAGGCTGTGTGTTTATTTATATATCAGTAACGTAGGAAATTGTGTTTTATAATATTTAAATAGCTAGTGCCCGCGACTTTATTTATTTATTTATTTATACTTTGTACACAGATTATCTATACTAATATTATAAAGAGGCAAACTTTGATTGTTTGTTTGTTTGTTTGTTTGTTTGTTTGTTTGAAATGAATAGGCTCCGAAACTACTGAACCGATTTGAAAAATTCTTTCACCAATGTGTAGAATGAACTTTCAGGTTGAACATAGGCTATATTTCATGTAGGTACTTCGCGGGCGACGCCGCGTGCAGAAGCTAGTACATAATAAAACTTAAAACTAGTGGCATGTACACAGGCGAGCTTAACCCTAAAAAGAGTTCTCTTCCAGCAAACCTTGGGATATGGAGATTATAACTAATTGGTGGGTATATTGCGTACAAAAAAAAAATGAGAAAAGAAAGAAATTAATAATAACTAACTCTAACACACATAATCCGCATTTAATTCATGTAATCTGCTATTCTGGACGAAGATAAATCTAACAAATCAAAAATCATGAAAATCTGTCTAGCAATTCTCAAGTTATGAATGGTTAAGGTAACTAACACGACTGTGTTTTTAGGGTTCCGTACCCAAAGGCTAAAACGGAACCCTATTACTAAGACTCCGCTGTCCGACCGTCTGTTTGTCTATCTGTCTGTCTGTCACCAGGCTGTATCTCATGAACCGTGTTAGTTAGATAGTTATTTTTTTTTACCGATGTATTTCTGTTGCCGCTATAACAACAAATACTAAAAACAGAATAAAATGAATATTGAAGGGGGCGCCCATACAACAAATGTAATTTTTTTGGCGTTTTTATAGAAAATGGTACGGAACCCTTCGTGCACGACTTGCATTTGGCTGGTTTTATAAATATTAAATAAGTTATTTTTCGGTATCCGGTCCTACGAATTATTTGTAATTATTTTCTGCTTTGAAATTTCATCCAGCTTTCGAGTTTCACTAATGGCTTTTAGAAAAACGTACGTATAGTAAGCCTCACATAAGAATTTTAAAAACATATAAACCGCTGTGTGATACTCGAAATTTTAATATTTTTTGGTCAAAATTATGTCAAAATAATGAAAAAATATAGACTCATTTAGGTAAGTTTTGTCAGACCACGAAATGTGTGTAGGCTTCCGATCTCAGTATGGATAGAATAAATAAATAAATATTTTTCATTTCATGACATTTCACACAACGAATAAAAGAATACATGTCTAGGGATATTTCGAAAATTTGTTCAAAATAACATGCAACGTGTATTTTTATAAAGCCCATTTAGAAAGAAGACTAGACCAATAAAATAAAATAAAAACATTTTTTCGCGAAAATAAAATTTTATTTAAATAAAATCAAATGGTAAAACTGAGGATGATTGATTCAAGAAGGCTTTCTACAAAAGATTTTGAAATCGGCCAGTATTTTTGGAGTTTTAGAATTTCATACAAAATACCTACAGGTATTTTGTATGAAACTGGGACAAAGTAGACGGTTTTGTACTATAAGTAGTCAGGTCTCAATGCAATTCAACACCTAGTAAGCAAAAAGTAGTATTTTAATTCTTTGAAGACCAACTTTTCTTACATCTTATTGTTGCCGTTTTACGTTTATAGCTGTCTCAAAGGCATTTCATTATAATGTAGGGATAAATCTTCAAACAGAAAATATAAGCAGATAGGAGCAAACTTGGCTTGTCCAAAGACGTACTATGTAGGTAGGTAGGTACTTCAAGTAATACCTACTTTGTCCCAGTTTCAGTATGTACCTAAAGGTATGTCTACACTCGAGACTTTACACCGTGTCCGTGTCTAAAGCGTGGCTATGTTACATCAAACACGCGTGGCAACATGTGAAAAAGCACTGACATTTTGTTTTGTTCTTGTGACATTCTACCGTGACACGTAGGTAGTGGTGGTAATTCGGTTGTTTTGCAGACTAACTTAAAAAATGCTACCATAGGTACGATCTTATTTGGCTTACTATAAAGACCAAATTAGCTTAACATTTTTGAATGACAGTTTTAAAAAGATCTAAAATTGACATAATCATTCTAATTTAATTAATTTTCCACCATTTTCACGTAGCTTTAGTCAACACCAATTTACATGGCTTCTAAAATAAGCTAAAACACGTCAATCATACGTCAGTTTAGTCAAATTTAGAATTGTAATTTAAAATGTTTACCCTATTTTAGTATTTGAAATGAACAAAATAAGGTCGCGTTTATTTCAGCATTTTTTTAGTTAGTTTTAGTTAGTCCGCGGAACAACAGAATCACCACCAGTACCTACAACACGATTTGACATTCAAGGACTTTCTTTGTTCACCAACACAGATTAAATAAATGTAAAGATAAATTATTGTCTTTGATTGAACTGGTCTATCACTCAGTCACTTCAATCAATTGATTGAAAAAAAGCGCAACATAGATTTAAAGAGCCGTCATGTAATGAATGAATGATCCTACTTCCTACTTAATATTTAAAACTATAATAATACTATCAATATTACCTATAAATGCGAAAGTGTGGATGGATGGATGGATGTATGTAGATATGTTTGTTTCTCAATCACGCTAAAACGGCTGAACGGATGAAATTTGGCACAAAGGACATAAGCTACTTTTTATTCCGGAAAAATGTACAGTTTGCGAGGGATAGATTTGTTTTTCAAGGTACCACGCGAGCGAAGCCGCGGGCGGAAGCTAGTATAGGTATTTTAGTATATAACTTTTTATATTACATTGGCTGCAACTGACTTCACTGGATTCAAATTAATGAGAGATAAAAGAAAAAAACATTTATTTATGCATATTTCATAGCCTTAGGTCCAATTTCACCAAACTTTTGTTAACAAAGCATTACTGTCAGGAGATGGTGGAACAAAAAAAGACTTTAACAGGCGATTAAAAGACTAACCAGTTGTTAGTTTAATTAACAGAACATAGTGAAACTAGCCCTTAGCTATAGGTATAGCAATTTGCATAAACTGCGTGGGTAGGTACTAGCTGAACGTTTGGTTGCAAAACGTGAATTTAATCACGTTTACAAAATTGTTTAACACAATTACTTACTTTTCCTTTGAAAATTTTAACAATACATCATGACGTTTTGAAAAATGTCCTCGTTTCGCAAGGAAGACGTACAAACACTTGAGACTGTTTATTTAATGGCCACGTGATATTTTAAAGCGCAATAAAAGAGTTTAAAAACATACTTTTCAAACAGTTTGCGCAATTTTTTTTTTATATCAAAACACAATGGTGGGTGTAAGGTGGGCACGAGTCTAATGTGGCTGTGTTATGATCACCACTGTAATCCCTGGGCTCGGTAGACTCTCCTCAGATCTTTAGTTAGATCTTTGACGATATCTAAAGACGGTAGTCAGAGGCACGTCTGAACATGATATTTGTTACAAATCCACATTTTGCACAGTACCTTATTTTTGTTTCTAGGGTATGCCGGTTTCCTCACGATGTTTTCCTGGAATTGCGCACATAATTTTTTCGAATGGAAAACTCATTATTGCACGACCAGGCTTGAAACCACGACCTTCGGATCGTGAGGCAGGGTTGCTACCACTACAACACCAGCAGTCTGATGTGGCTGTGTTATGTTGGAGATATAATCTTCTTATCGTGTTTGAATCAGTGTGGTGAAAGGAGTGAATGCACCTTAGAGGCTCCTTATGTAATCTAAAGTGGGTGATAGACGAACGAATTACAAGTGTGTCCACGAAACTGGCGAAACAAAATGGCAGCTCGCGGCTCGTAGTGCTGGCACACGTACAAGCGGAGGCGTGTTACGAGCAAAATTTCAAACTTTTCGGTCCGCCAACGAACTTACTCGGCGGTTTTAAAGTACGCGTAGTTAGGGTGACACACTAGCGAAAAGGTCGTCGAGCCACAAGTTCGCGTACTTACTCACACGTCTATTACCCCTCTATGTAACCAACACTGTCAGCGCAAAAAAAGATCATACATATTAGAAAATTAGGTATTAAACTTTTACATTGAAATAATTATCACAGGGACAAAAAAGATAAATCCTACATTATCATTTTCTGTAAGCCCATTGTCAAAGATTAAGCATGAAAATAATTATGTTCAAAATAACCTTTACGTAATCCTAAAAAGTTACCTACACATCTCTCTATAACTCTCACGGTGAGTTTGTTATACAAAGGCTAGGAAAAGCCTATACTAATTGGATTAAACCAGTTAAACTGGATCACGTAAGAGCTTTAATATTTTTCAGAGCTAACTGACTAACTGGCTTTGAATAAGTCCGGCCAGTTTTTTAAATACTCATCACAAGGACATAACGAATGTCACGATAAAGGAGATGTTACGTTATAGGTGCTTGTAGGAACGGAATGTCGATGTTAGTGTCTATGATCTTTCTAAGATATGAAAATAACGGTGAAGGAAAATAAAAAACAAAACAAACTTGATCACGCCTGTCCCCAGACTTGGTAGATAGGTATGACTGGCCTCACAGCTCAGTTGGTAGTAGCTCTGCCTTCTAACAGGTTGTGGGTTTACCCAGGATAAACATTTGTGTGATACACGCAGATGTTCGTTCTGTGTCTTAGTGTTGTTATGTATTCTATGTATGTATTTACAAAAAACGTAAAATAATATACAATACGAGTATAATATCAGCTATTTGGTTTCCATAGCTTTGCTTAGTGTGGGGCTAGATGGCATTGTGTATATTTATCTGCTCAGTACCTCAGTATCTCTCCTTCATATCTAAAGAGATTAGTCAGAGGCACGTCCAAACATGATATTTAGTGCGGCTGTCATCTCCTTATTGACGATTATCTTTCTTATGGATACGGCCAATAGAGTTGGGAGTATACCTAGTACTGAGCAAATATTGCATCTTAAAACTGTCCCCAAATCTGTTTATCCTGTAAGTGTAAATGAATAAAAAAATCACTTACGCTCTATAATATAAATAAATAAATAATGCTGGACACTAGCAGACAGCATCATGTAGCCCCAAACTAAGCAGAGCTTGTATTATGGAAACCATTATTTTTTTGTAAATACATACATATTATACATAGAAAACACCCAGGCCTGAGATAAATATCTGCAAATAATGCAAATATTTATCTATCCTATATTCGTCGAGAACAAAGAAAGAACGTTTACTTTAGTTTACTACTAAGTACTAGCTGTTGCCAGCAACTTTGTCCGCGTAACGATATTTTTTTCCAACCAATTTTAATGATACAAAGCCGTTCTGCTCCCAATTATGAAAATACGTTCAGAACAACCAAATATCTAAACAGACAGACAGAAAATAAATCTTAATATCACTGATTTGTCACCTTAAATTTAGTTTTTTATTTTCTTCATTAGGTATGCCCAAAGTTCTACTGTTTTATTATATGTATAGATTTTTTATTTTATTTCTTGAAAATACGTATAATATAAGGAGCTATAAAGATTTAAACCGTCTGATTTAGTATTTAGATTATGTTGTCGACTTCTCAAGTTTCACGAAATAATATGCTTTATATCCCATTTAAATAATGGTGAAACTCAGATGTACAAAATAATTGGACGGACTGGGAAATAATGAGTTATAATCTTGGACGAAGGTTATAATAACAGTTTCTCCAGATATTATTCTACTAAATAGTGGACTTCGCTAGTTCTGCTATCACGTTACGAGAATAATTAATACAGTTTATAGTTCGAAATCAAGGCCTTGGTGAAACTATTATTATTATTCTTCTTTATTTATTTGTAACTAAATGTTGCCAGTGTTTAGAGTATTTTTAACAAGTCCGTGCTTATGTATGGAGCTACGTCAGTAGATAAAATGTCTTTGATGGAGATGCGCGCACGTTACGACGTGACACTGGGTGACATAACCTAGAGTAGAGAAACAGTAGGTCTACCATGAGTTGTCACATTTAGATTAGCCGACGTTACTACAGTAGTAATAGTACGTTACTATGACATTTGTCAAAACTGTTACTCATGGTACCAAATTGTAAGCAAATGATGAGCGCAAACTACAGTCGCTGTAGTACGCTGTGACGTAGAATAGTTAGCTACGTGAGGTTTTAGTACCCAACTATCCGCTAGAGGCGCTGTAGGCAAGTTTTCATACATTTTTTTAACTATAGTCGCTAGCGAGTGTAGATTGTGAAAACTCATGGTAGACCTACAGTCACGGCCAAAGATTTAAATCTTTGGTCACGGCGACAAAAGTAACCCGTGCGCGCACTCGCTTAAGTAGATTTCGCACGAATATTGAGCCGATATATCGTTGACGTATCGGCTTTCCCACGATAAAAACATTTTTTTTAGAATTAGATTTGAAGGGCACGGTTTGGCGCAAATAAAATTAATCTCGGGTCGGTTTTCGTGAGTTATACCTATGCTACTGCTATACGAGTATAGATTAGATACCTACTACGACTATAATAGTGTCTACATATTATTATTTGGCAAAGTCGCTTCTCACCGTCTGTACTTCTGTATTTACGCTTAGATATTTTAAACTACGCAACGTAATGCAGTTTTTATCAATTGACGATATATTTTATCAAATGACGATAATTTTCCAAGATGTCGGATGAAATCAAGCAGACTGAGACTTATTTTTTAGAATCTACATTGCACCCGTGCGAAGCCGGGTCGAGTTGCTAGGGCGGTTTTGGCCATCGATCGTACGCAAAAAAAAGCTATTCAGTGGTATTGTTAAAATATTTTTTAAAACGCTTATTGTGAACATCTGTGGTGGACATCATTATCCTTACCTTTTCAGGGACGAGTGTTTCTCATACGTAGGCAGGTGGGATATATTTTTGGGCCTCTTACCTATTGTGTTTCAATTGTACTACTCCAAATCTCAATTGCAGAGTACGCAACCTATTCATCAGTCTACATATGCCTAGAATTAGCTTTATTTTAAAAATACCACCAATAGAAGAAAATAAAACGAGTGTAAGTAATAAAAAGTGAAATGCACCACAAAATGGCCGAGAAAAATGAAAGAAAAAAAAATATTACAGTAAACACAATTTCATACAATAGTTATTTTACAATAATTTTGATCTAGGGCTAAGCTTGCATTGCTGATGGGCATCTATGGTCTAGTTGCCTGTGATACACTAGATAAAAATCTGTATTGTAGGTATCTGTACGATTACCAAAATTGATGGGCCTCGGTATGCCTTAAAAAGTTTGTCACAAAGAAACCAAAATATATTACTGATTTACAAAGGTACTTACTTGTAAAGGTACTAATTAAAACTATAAAATAAATAAATCCACAAGGTATAATAATTTTGTCATCTTTTACTATAACGATCATGTGATAACGGTATAAGATGCAACTCTACAACTGCCACAAGCCGTGCACTGAGTGTAACCTACTGTAAACACTGGTGTTGGACAAAAATCACACATCCTATACACATACTACGCCGCTACCCTAATGAACTTTAAACATTTGCACTGAGCTACGAGGAACATAATTATAGTCCAAAGAAAACAATAGCACCAACAACATGCCTCTAGTCCTAGAAGTGACTTTCACACACTTTTACCTAAAGAGTCAAAGGCACGTCCAAAGATGACATTTGGCACATGCCCACATTTTGCACAGTAGTTAGTATTCAGTACGGGACTGCTTGCAAGCTCATCGCCGCTTATAAGAATACTACACAATACACACACCTTCCAAATTTTGGTTCTAGGGTATGCCGGTTTCCTCAAGATGTTTTCCTTCACCGTTTAAGAGCACTGGCATTGCGCATATAAAATTTTCGAATAGAAAAACTCATTACTGCACGGCAAGGTTTGAACCCACTACCTTCGGATCTCGAGGCAGGGGTAGACCACTACACCACCAGCGCTTTTTGTGTTGTTCTCAAGGTTTGTAAGAATAACAAAATAAAATCCTATAAACAAGTTATGTTTTCTGAAAACAGATCATTAGCAACACTATATTTTTGTAATTCAAAGTCAGTGTTTTTACTTAATTAAGCTCGTGTAGTTTTAGTTTTATCATGCATGAAGCTCACAACCCTCTAAGCATATTAAAAATACCCTCTTCAAAGGGTCGGTAACTTTCATTTTCTTTTCGTTATTATGTAGGTCTTTAGAATATTCTATACTCTGAAACTAATAATTTTAATAATATTTTTGTTGAGGCTTAACTAAAAATAGTTCATTATCATTCGTGTTGAGTATTATTTTCAAAGTTTTTAGAATCGATACCTTTGATAAGTTTAATGGATTAAGTTAATCGTGGCTGTACTAAAAATGAATACGACCTATCTCGTCGGTTCCTTGTTCGATTGCAGTCTTCTAGAAGATAACAAGGAGACGATTAAGGCCAACACACTTTGGAAGCAGACGATGTTCGGTTGCAGAATTCTAAATGTGCTGCAGGAAATATACCATTTCAAGTAAGTTATTTCAGACCAACCTATATTCACGTTCAAATAGAACCTTCTTCCTATTTTAAAGAGGGCATAGTAGTGGATGTGTACTATGTTATTCTTGGTTGTAGCATTTCACTCTAAATTTTCGTCATTTAGCGATAGTTTTAGCTTGACGGCACTAAAGTCTAGACCGCTTGGCACTAAAATATCAAATTACAAAATAGACACGCTCATCCAAAGTTATCAAATAGAAAACATAA
Organism: Cosmorhoe ocellata; assembly: GCA_963675405.1. NCBI lineage: Eukaryota > Metazoa > Arthropoda > Insecta > Lepidoptera > Geometridae > Cosmorhoe > Cosmorhoe ocellata. The sequence continues at coordinate 8,373,307 of OY776258.1, read as the reverse complement.
GGTATTTTAAGTAATTTTCACTGCTTTGAAAATGGATGAATTTGTAATTGAAAATTGAACTGTAATAACACTTTGTGTGTTTGTTCATCGATATCACCGCCGACAGATTAACAGATTTTGATGATTCTTTAACTGTGTTGTATAAAAAAAATACTGAGGATCTCTTATAAACTTAAATCTATAGAGTTTAGTTAGAGATCAATCCTTTTTTCATTAAAATTACAAAAATCATCAATCTTGGAATTTTGACTTGCCATAGCAATTTTTGGTCGATATTACTTTTGATTTTTAATCATAGCACACTGATCATTGCGATTGAGGTTGTAATGTTCAGGCATTTGTATTCTAGACTATTTCAGTATTCAGTAAGTATTTGAAGTTTATTTTTAAAGAAATATATTATATTCTCCTAATTTTCAGTGTGAAATACGTAATTCAACAAGAAAGTAATGACGTGCTGACTGAACTGACTCATTACAACAATCAGTCCGTGGACATCTTCGCCAGGCCCATGACACTCAGATCTGATATGGTAGAACTAGTGTATCCTGTGCATCATCTGTTTGATTGGAAGTTAGTATGCGATAGACTTAATGATCTGAGGCGATGGAGGACCATAGTAACACCACTTCTTTTTCTGGCAAAGCCACGGAAGTAGGTGTGGGAAGTCGATAGACGATGTCACAATATTAATAAGACTACTTGCGTACGAGAAACTATCCCGGAATAAAGTGCCTTGCAGAATCACCTATGATCTTTAAGTTATGGGTGACTATGTTGTTTCACCTGAATAGCTATAATATTGTAAAATATGGACGATTTAATGTTGTTCACATCAAAGTCTAAACTAGCGTAAACATTTTCTTCTAGAATTCTGCTGTATTCGGCAATGAAAATTCATTCCCTTCTAAACGAGAGAAAGATTAATATGTAATTCATCTGTAAAAAGAATTTAGGCTACCTCTGGATATGATAAAAAGAGCGCTAAATTTTCCAGCACTCATTTAAAAAAGTTTCCGTGGAAAATTCTGATATTTAGATAATTTTTTCTTTCAGTTTCGGTTTCACCATCTACCGTCCAGAGACCCTCGTTAACTACCAGCAATTCTACGCTAAGCCATTCTCCACTAAGCTCTGGAACTGTTTATACGCCATGACACTATTCTGCAGCATCACATTGTACTTCCTTAAGCGTTGGGAAACCAGGCTGGTAGCTGGAGTACAATGGGAGAGCAGCCTTGGGTATGAACTGCTGATGGTAATTGGGGCTTACTGCCAGCACAGTGAGTATTTGCTGATTTGATGGTAACTGAAGCTAACTTGATAACCTTCACCAAAATACAACGACAATACCAGTACACGAAAGGAGTTTCTAAGGCTCGCCTCGGTTAATCCTTAACCTTTTTACTACATTATTTCGGAGAAGCCGGTGAAACGGTGAGAACTAGAAATAGAGACGTAAAAATTAAAGTCTCATGGTATGCCATCGGCACCTATCACCTTTGTACTGAAACACCAGTTCTTCTTGAGAGAAATAGGTCTACGAGTATCTTTTGCTAACACGTAGACACGGTATACTTCCTTTCAGTTCCTCCTATTGATGCTGCATTGTTATCGCGCCGAGTAGCCTACTTCACTTTCTTCATGTTCGCCTTCGTAATACACACGTACTATGCATCCAACCTGCTCTCTCATTTAGTCAACGATAAGGACATCGATATCGATGCGAAAAGCATACTTGACAGTGACCTTGAGAGTGTTATCTTAGAAGATGTCATGTGGATTATTAAAAACAATGTAAGTATCTGAACCTTGCTTAGATCATACTCTCGTTTGGTGCTGAGAATGTCAAACAGTATGCTGAAGACGACATTAGGATAAATTACTGGTAATTTCTCAGCATAAGAAAATCATGAACGCATCATGTATTTTTTTGGAATATCTTTTGTTGTAATCAAAGTGGGCAAATTGCAGATCGTTGCTTTACAAAACTCAAACAACGAGACAATCAAGAAAGTTTTTGAAATGAAATCTGTTACACCACTCGAAGGTCTGGAAGGCCTGAAGAGTGGTAAAGTGGCTCTGCTCTCTGACTACGTGACTCTTCAACCATTGATACGTTCAGGTAAGTTTACAGTCACAAAGTCACCCATTCTAGTCCTAATTGGTCAGCGAAGAAAGGGTCTTATATTTTCCAAAATGTTTGGTTCGTTTTATTTCAGTTTTTGAAACTTATGAAACATGCTTCCTCACGAATGTAAATGTGTATACAAACATAAAAAAATACTTCTACGTATCCAACAATTTTCCGTGTAAGGAAGAATTCAAAGTGGCGTAAGTATATCTTTCATTTAAGACTTATGGCAATATCGCGTTGTACGCGACTCTTAAATCGCATAAAGGCCGATTCGACCAAACTAGTTTAAGCACTATTCCCAGATAAGTCGTACTTAGCGAAGAGTAAACTGACATTTTATTTGGATTTGGCATTACATTATTCTGAGAATAATTATTACCAGAAGTTGGTCAAATCTACCCAAAAGATAAATTATTATAAGAGATATTTTCAACCAAAGCAATAAATATTATTTGTCTGGAAAAGATGTCATTTTGCTTTACAAATAAAAGTCTTTTATTGCCAAACAAACATGAATACGACTCAAATCCCCAGTTTTTATAGATATTCACATCTCTAGTTACCAACTTCAATATTTTTGGACACAAAATGGAAATCAGAGGCACTTCATTCTTAAGACTGAGATTCGGATTCCATAGACATTCAACATAATGTGTTGCAGGATATAATTAACTTCTAAGGTTTTTGTAATTCTATATTTTATTCCGAAAACTTGTATACAGACATTTAGTTTTTAATTAACCGCCGACAAAAAAGAGGGGTGTTATAAGTTTAACGTGTCTGTCAGTGTATCTGTGTATCTGTCTGTGGCATCTTAGCTCCCAAACAGATGAACCGATTTTCGTTTAGTTTTTTTTTGTGTAATAGATAATTTTATCCCGAGTGTTCTTAGCTATGTTTCATGAAAACCTGTTCTGCCGTTTGAAAATCATCAGCCTTTTTCTAATTCCTTATGTTCGATCGATTCGAATTTAGGTACCGTATTACTTCAATGATATTGAAAGGACATGGTAAGATAACCATGACTTTAAATATGACATGTTAGGGTAATAAGGTTTTGATGTCGGGGGGTTGAATGGATCTGACTAACTTCCATAATGTCCTATCGATTCGAAATTAGGTACCATATTACTTCAATGATATTAAAAAGGACATGGTAAGGTAGCCATGACTTTAAATCTGACATGTTAGGATAAGGTTTAGATGTCGGGGGGTTTCTAAATTTTTAATTTTGTATTTTTCAGTTTACTCCGAATGGAAGAGACAGGCATCATCAAGAGGCTAGAGGGTATACACGCCCACGCCAAAGCCGAGTGCGTCCCTCCCCCACACGTCTACACTAACATCCACCAGATACTCTCGCCACTCTGTGTGCTTTTCGGCACTTATGTGCTGTGTGTGATCATACTAATAACAGAAATTGTGGTCCACAGAAGAACAGAGAAGAATAGAGTTTGGCCGTATGTGGAATAACTGAGATTACAATTTTACCGTTATGTATTTACTACCCCATAGTCGTCGCATTCAAGCTCATCTGTGGTCGTCAGTAAAAACAAAGTAGTAATGCGGCATATTATTGTAGTATTGATATTGTCGAGTGGCCGAAGGGTCAAGTTTTTCACAGACCAGTTGATAATTGACTCAAAAATGCGTAACGACAAGCTTGAATACAGTTTTGTTTTATTTCTTAAAATTTTTATTTATTTATAAAATTTTAGAGAAACTAACAGCTAGATTTACAAATTTAGATGAACATAATAGAACGGCCAATTAAAATTTTCATTTTAACCATGTATTAGATACAGCAGGATGGGTAAATTATAACTATGATATTTCGTACCATGTCCTATAAAAAGTAATTGAATGAGTGTTACTTCAAGCTTAAAATTGGACGTTACATTACACGACGGACATTACAAACGTAATGAAGTCCACGTTTCGTATACTTACTAGGTTCAGTTAGCTCCTAGCTTAGATCAGTTACTCTCATCAAAGGCTCGTAAGTTACTTCACTGCATAATAATACGGGGATTTGACCGCTAGCTTGTCTTTATTAAAAATTGTTTTTGAATTTATGAGTACTTAGCTACCTTTTACTTAATCTCGAAAATTATCTTAGAATGTTCAAAAGCTCATAATTAATGAATCTAACTTTTAAGTGCAAAGTCTAATTATTAAAATAAAATTATGCTGTTCGCTGTTATTCGCTGTTTATAAATTAGTTGTGTGCATGATCTGTAAATTTGGTTTTCACCAAAAGTGTTCAACACACCATTACAAAAATCGTTTTTATTCATCAATCAGTAGATTCCAAGCCAAATGGCGAAGCTCGTCCAGTACTGAGAAAGTACATACCCTCACTACCTTTCTCAGAGTTCACTCCCATGTACGAGAGTGCTGTTTTGTTGCACTTTCCCTCTGAAAATGTCGTCCAGTTGAAGCATTTGCGAGCTGAAAGTATAGGTAAGAATAGTTAAGTGGTATTTGACTAACTTTTGGTTCTAACTATTCTCAGAATAATGTTAAAATGCAATAACTGTTTTTAATTGTTTCCCTAGTAGGTATGACTTTTTGATAGTTTACGAAAACTTTTTTCGAATAGTATCCTTTCATATATTTACCTCCATAAGGTCGATAATATCGAAAATATCCAATCGACAGTCCCAGCAATGATTTCCAAACCAAGTTCACGATAACGACCTTATTTTAGTTCCTTAACATTTCCGATGGAGGTAAATTTATGAAAGGATACAATTCGAAAAAAAAATCGTAAACTATCAAAAACTATATAAACTAACTATCAAAAACACTAGGGGTACTGGTGTCCCTCCACCTTACGTTTGGGATTATCACTAAAACCTAATTTCGCCAGATTACTTTTGTATCATACTCGTATACCACTCTATAAACAAGCTTACAAAAGTAAAAGTGAAAAATATCGTCAGATCTAAAAAACTGGAGATCTGAAGAAAATGTTTACCAAAGCAGGGATTACAGCCGTGATCATGTTTGTTTCGGTACAAATGTAAACAATTCCGACAATAGCTTATTGGGGATAGAAATTTATTTTCATAGATATTACAAGTACTTACAAAATAACTTACCAGGAAAAGCCGTTGGCTTATTAATAGACTCTGCATAAAACTCCCAGGCTCTGCTGTGATCGCAGATGTAGAACATGCATCCAGGTTGAGACATGCCTCCGTTTGGGTAGAAGTCCTTATGTCCTAAAGTCCACAAGGTCAATCATACACTAAGGCTTAACTTAATTTGCATAGAAATGTAATTAATGTTAATAGGTATGCCAAATCAGTTGAAAGTTTACGATAGTAAAGCAGAGTTTTTGTTGAAAAACACCTATTAGTTTTGATTTTACAGGCATTTAAACTTTGATAAATATCGAGTCCCGCTAACAGTCACGTGACCGCATGTGACGTCAATTTTCAACGCTCCGCTTAGTAGTTTTGTAGTGAGATAGCGTCACACCGTCAGACGCGTCGTATCGCGTCGAGTCCGCATCGCATAGCACGTTTACTTCTAGACTAATTGACGTATCGAAGTAATTCTTTCACTTGTATTTTTTATTTTTGACCGAGAATATGGAGAGCTAATATTCAAAATAAGTTAACATTCTCCATTGTGAATATTGTCATTCTGTTAAGATTTTTTTCTTTAAACCCTTTAAATCCTGCTTACTTTTAACTATGTAATTTTTCAACTGAGTGTGTTTCTTAATCAGTGTGCATTATAAGTATAATCAATTGGCTTAAAATAAAATGCAATGTAAAAACTTTACCTACAGGCATATTCATGCCGAGGACGCCACCATTTGTGTGTATCACATCCACATACACAGCATCAGACCGGTCTAATCTTTCTGCATGGCTGACGTTGTGGAAGCAAGGTCCAGCCGGGTCCAGTGCCGTAATTCTTCCAATCAGTTTGCCAGTCTGATTGTACACACGTTTACCAGCAGTACCAGCTATATGAGAGCCGAGACTGTGGCCTATGAGGGAGATTTTTGATGGATCGTAGCCTTCTGTAATAAAATATCTGAATTTTACATCACCGTCTAAAGGTCCCTCATTAACTGATTAAAAAACTTACCTTTTATCAAATGGCTCAGGAATTCTCCAAGGATTTCCCCCATGAACCTGGAGTAAGTCGAACTTCTTAGGTACTCAAACGTGATAGTATTCCTGCCATCTAGCGCGAATATCTTTAATCCTTCTTGTTTCAGCAGCTCTGAAGATAAGGCCTGGACCATCTCGCCTTCTGAACTCTCCCCAAATCCGTGAATGAGGACAACTACTTTATCTTTATCTTGAACCAGAGCTTTTAAGTTCTTTGTTTCAGTAAGCACGTTCTTTATTTGATCAGTTTCGGTAATAAGGTCTATGGTGATATCTTCTTGACGTGATGCGTTTCTAGCTTGCATTTGGTCGTATGTGATACCGAAGATGTTTTTGAAATATGCACCTACAAAATATCTAGTATCAGTATGTTCCTTTTATGTCCTTTACAGTGTTTCCACTTTTAGGGATTTCGCGCTTTTTTAGGGCGAAACTACTTAGTTCATGTACGACTTAGGCTATTTTCATTGCGACATGGATTTAGAGAATTTTAGGGTTAAGATTACTTGAGGTGGTAAACCTTTTTATTCTATGCTCGTAATCTTCTTCATCTCAAGTTAAAGGAGAAAAGTCAGCGAAAGCCTGCAAAAGTAATGCTTATTCTGTCTTCGAATGAATTAGTTTTGTTAAAACAATTTTCGCATTAAAATGTACAAAAAAGATGTGATTTTCAAAATAATTGTCCCAAAAAAATAGAAAATTTTGTTCCCTAAAAAGAGAATTTCTTAAAAAATAAATAAAATAATTTAGGGCAAAACCAAAATCCTCAGTGGAAACACTGGTCCTTTACATTACACTACTACACGGCATATAGAATAGAATTCTTAATGTATGGCAAGGACACTAGCTTACGTAATTAATTTCGTAAGCTAAGATTTCTATTCTATTCCATTAGCGTCTATGCCACTTGTCTAAGCCCTCTGGTCCCTATCCTGATTTTGCTCATTGATAACTCACATCTTTTTGATCCTGCAGCAATGAGGGGTTGTATGGCGGGGAGAACAGAGTCCCTTACGTTCCTGAAGGTGAATTTACCTGGCTCCTGGGTTCTTGTACAGACACTGCTTGTCAGTAATGTTACAAACAAATTCAGTATATATATGTGTTGTCCTGAAAACAAATTATAATATGTTAGACTAGCTTCCCACGGCTTCGCCCGCGTGGCACATTGAAAATCAAAAACAAATCTATCCCACTGGAACCGTACATTTTTCCGGGATAAAATGTAGCCTATGTGCTATTCCAGACCATAATATACATATATCTGTGCCAAATTTCATCTAGATCCGTTCAGCCGTTTCAGCGTGAAAGAGTGACAAACATACATCCAGACATCCTTACAAACTTTCGCGTTTATAATATTAGTAGGATTGTTCATTCGTTTGGCAAGATTTGATTTGTAACTTAGAAAGTTATATCAACATTAACACTGTAAGTACGTGGTACACATGCTGTATTTATTTTGATAAATGGGACGTAAATTTTGTGACCAAAATTACCGTAATACATTAATTAAGTAGTCATATAAGCCTACCTGAGATATTTTTCTAATTTCACTTTAAATAATTGTGGGTTCCTATCATTTATATTAAATTATTAACGTTAAAAATATTAATACCAACCGAAAACCATTTCACTCGAAACGTTAAGGCTTTGTGTAGTTTTACGCAATGTTTTGTTTGAAATGATATGATATAGCCACCTAGCTAGTATTCTGTGCGACATAGTTCGACTACTGTGTATAGCGACACTGGCATAATTTGACACATACAAAAATGTTGAGCGTTGTTTGTAATATCTAAAATTTAAAGTGTTGTAATGATCTGGGATCATTTTTTCTATAAAATTAGATTTTTAAATTTATTCTAAGGCGATGGAGTATTACTTATACTTTAGTAAAAGCCTATTTTTTTTTGTCATAATCCTAATAATATTATAAACTTGAAAGTTTGTATTTATGGATGTATGAATGATTGTTAGTCATTCATGCTGAAACGGCTGAACGGATCTGGATGAAATTTGACGCAGAGATAGATTATAGTCTGGAATAAGACATACTTACATAACTTACTTTTAATTCCGGAAAAATGTTCGGTTCCCGTGGGATAGATTCGATTTTGTTTTTCAAGGTACCACGCGGGTGAAGCCGCGGGCGGAAGCTAGTAGGGAATATAATAATTATATTTTTTTAGAAAACAGAGTGAAAAGATGTATGTCAAACTATACTTTTCTAGTAGGTAATTAGTTTGTTTATAAATTCACTGATCCTATAATTTTTAAGATTTCGCTACAAGAAAAAACAGAATAATTCTAAACGAAAAGTTCATTGTAGACCTTTATAAAAGTGAATGAGGTCTCAAAATTAGCATACAAAAGCTGAAAAGGTGCTTGTGTTCTGCTGAAGCGAGCTAATGACATTTACCCACTTGAGGCAAGTTAGGCGAATCGCACACGCCAGCGCTCGCCGCACCGCAAATATGCGCGCATGTAAAGTATCGCATGTTTTGTGTATGTGATCGCGGCCGCGCGACGCGCCAAAGTTTTTTGGTTCAGTGATGTGACACGTGAATCACCTCCGCGCACAACGCTGTGGTAGACGGAGCCGTGTGTGATTTGCTTCTAATGGAATTGAGAAAATGAAGCGAAATCTCGGATGTAGCGAAAACTTTTGGTGGAAAATATGTGGAAGGTACCCAGGTACTTGTATGTTAAAGGAAATAAACGGAACCAAAAGTCTGTTACCACGAGACATGGTGCATTGCAGAATGCGCAATACCCCTGTTTGCCGTGCGAAAAAAATTCCAAACTTTATAAAATTTTAAATTAGAAACGCGACTATCTTTTTTATTCAAAAAAAATACTATGAATGTGCATTATTATTAGTATTAGACGGGTATTTATCGCGTTTAAATTACCTTATATTTTCCCGACGTTTCGACAGGTTTGCACGCTGTCGTGGTCACGGGTAGACTGACCTACCCGTGACCACGACAGCGTGCAAACCTGTCGAAACGTCGGGAAAATATAAGGTAATTTAAACGCGATAAATACCCGTCTAATACTAATAATAATGTGTTCAGATCGCGTAAGTTTAAAAGTACATATGAATGTGCAGTTTTCTCCTACTTTAAAATGCTTTGCATAACACACGTTAATACTCATATCTACATGCCAATATGGCCGCCAACAGCATTAGCCTTTTATAGAATTAAAAGTTAGGTTAGAGTCTGGTGAAGTTAATTGGCCACCCAAAAGCGTTCATCATGATCTGATAACTTTTAAAGGTTGGGACCGACGTAATGTGCTCTCCGAAGCCTAAGGCTCAGATGAAATGTATGACCATAAATGCTACGTTTGCTTCGATAAACACTGTTATTTACTACCCCTATCACTTGCCGCTGTAATTGCTATCCAGAAATGAACATAGGCCAAAGCCAACATCAGATTGGCATGCATCCAGGTAATAACACTTGCTAATTAGGAACCCAACTTCTGAACAAGAATATTATTTGAATTCCTAGAAGCTAACAGACTTAATTTATAATTATTTTAGACTAAATTTTAGCAGCGACTTCATACGTGTTAGATTATATTTACGCGTGGGGTCCAGTGCGCGTGTAAAATAAGCATATCTTTTATATTTCTCGACCGATTTCAGTAAAACAAAGCCTAAGTTTTAATCCAAGCTTATTTCAATACGTAAGTGAAAAGTACATTCGGTTTGGTTCAGCCGTTGTAGAGATAAGCGCGTACGAACGCACAGATAAACAGTATTTTTTTTTAAACTGTTGTTTTAGACTAAGCGGCGTGCTTCCTCAGAAAGCACTAACTTTTGCTTGAAAATATCAAAAGTACAGTCCCGGCTTATGTATAGATAGATGAAAAATTGTTAGCATAAATCTAAATATACATATGTATATAAATCAAAGGTGACTGACTGACTGACTGACTGACATAGTGATCTATCGACCAAACCACTGGACGGATCGGGCTGAAATTTGGCATGCAGGTAGATGTTATGACGTAGGCATCCGCTAAGAAAGGATTTTGATCAATTCTACCCCCAAAGGGATAAAATAGGGGATGAAAGTTTGTATGAAAAGTCGCGATAATTGCTGTCGCGGGCGAAGCTGCGGGCATCAGTAGGTCTACCATGAGTTGTCACATTTAGATTGGCTGACGTTACTACAGTAGTAATAGTACGTTACTATGACATTTGTCAAAATTGTTACTCATGGTACCAAATTCTAAGCAAATTAATGAGCGCAAACTACAGTCGCTGTAGTACGCTGTGACGTAGGATAGTTAGCTACGTGAGGTTTTAGTACCCAACTATCCGCTAGAGGCGCTGTACAAGTTTTCATACATTTTTTTAACTACAGTCGCTAGCGAGTGTAGATTGTGAAATCTCATGGTAGACCTACAGCTAGTTTGATATATAGTGGAGGAGCCACACAACATCTTAGCGTAAAGTTTTGCTGTTATAATTGGACAACTTCATAGTTTCAGTAGAGAAAAACATTATTTGCAAAACTGATGGTATCTATGTGGTTGGCATGCCATATTGTTTACTGTACAGTAGGAGACTCTATGTCCGTCACTGATTTAATCACACATTTTATTACATATTTTATTATATGTATAGATTATGTTAAGGATAATTATGGTACCTATCTGTACCAACAAACACTATAATACGAAGTAGGTACGTAATATCTAGATAATTTTATTTAGGCTATGGTTTTGGATTATTCCCATCTGTCCCCCTACTCTGTCCCCTTGGTTTCATCTGTCCTGCCGTTACCAAGAAGGGGATAAATAGAACTTTTTTTTCCCACCTGTCTCCACAAGGAGACAGAGCAGGGGTACAAATAGGAGTAATCCATGGTTTTGAGTGATTCCAAACGTAATGCAGATATTCGGTTGTTTGTTCATATGAATCTCGATTCTAGAAATACCGATGAACAGTATCCAGAAAGTCACAAGGACAGAAAATTCACAAGCTCGAAGTTATGGAAACACATGTTAGTGATACTGTTGTTGCACGGATTAATTAAACATTTCTGAAATTCGTGTCATAAGAACCTCTGAGGAGCAATTAATCCCTTCACCACACTGGTTCACTAGTGATACAATAAGAAAATGAACTGTCTTATTATAATAAAGATTACTTTTTTATCCGGCGGATCTTCAGCCAGTTTCGTCGAACATAAAAAAAATACCTAAATAGTATCTACTTCATACAGAGGTCCATAATGCGTTTATAATGGAAACTCATTTATTTCTCAACAATGTACTATTATTTTCAATGACATCTGCGCCGGAGCAGGTTGTAGTTTGAACTGCTCAATACTTAATGTACCGTACACCAATTTATTATTAGCTCATTAGGGGAGGCCTATGTCCAGCAGTGGACTGCTATAGGCTGATGATGATGATGATGATGATGACACCAATTTACTTAATTTTGTATTAGGCCCAAGATTTATAGACCGAACTAAGTTAGGCATAACCTAATACGATATTGGAGCACTCTTCTTCTTCTTTATTTAATGCATCTGTCTCTTCTTCTTCTTCTTCAATTATGGCATCTGTCTCTTAGAGAAAAATTTTGCCAGTGTCAAGTGTATTTAATTATAAGTATTGTCAACGTCACAGAGTCATAGTCAAGTTGTCAAGTCAATTTTAAACAAAAGATGGCTGTTTTGTTGAAAATTCTCGGGATTTCCTCCGATGGAATTTGAAGAGAACTATTCACTCTAATTCACATATTTTACACTCGCGTCAATAACCCGGGCTTTATTGGCAAAATAACCACCAAAATTACGCAATAAAACTCAAAATAACACGAGAAATAATATAAAAACCAGAGCGACGTAGTTGTCAGACAAATGCACCGCAGGAGATCCTGCATCTGTCTCTTACGAGATCAATTTTGACAGTTGTTGGAGCATCGATGACACTATCGCTATAACCTCTTTTTAAAAGGGCGCCTTACGGCCGATTTCTATATTCAATCTATCTGTGGTTTTTGTATTTTGGACAGGTATTTGACATAAATCCTCTAGGAGTAATATATAATGTCAAATACTTATCCAAAAACATTATATCACTTATCCAAAATGTGTTTTTTGAATTTTGGATAGGTATTTATAAAATACTTCCAAAATCCAAAAACCACAAATAGATTTAATATAGAAATCGGTCGTTAGACGCGATGAAACGTCATTCATATCATAGCCTCCATATAAGTCCTCCTTTTGCTAACATCTGAAGTATTGTGCGTAGCGAGTAGGATAGTTCAATCTAATGCTAAACAAAGATGCTTAATGCTAGGCTCTACTCCTAACTTAGTACGCTCTATGAATCTGGGCCTAAGTACCTGTTACAGGTATGCTATAAGAATGTACCTACCTACCATCATGCGTCACGAAACACAATCGGTACCATTTCCTAAGATTGTGCAATCGTTACATGAACATTTTACCAACTGAGACCGACGTACCTAGTAGTACCACAAACATTACTGTTTAGAGCAAGTGAAATTATTAGGTGAATAGACATGCAGCGCATGAATTATTATGTTTGTTATTAGACCTAGATCTAGAATTAGCTGTCTATTTCTATGAAATAAAAACAATTGAACTTTAGTTTAATTTGTAGGTTATTTTACAAACAATCCGAGAGAAGAAAGAACGTCATGATATGAAGAGCTTTTAAACAAACTTGACCGACTTCTTAATACGTGCATACGCTTCATTATTTGTCTTCGTAAATTCGACCGTGTGAGCAATTTCCGTGCCAAACTCAAATGGCTCCCCATCAGGGAACGCAGAAATTTGAGAATTCTTTCTATGCTTTTCTCTACCCTTTAAGACCCTTCCTCACCGGCTTATCTTAAAGATCGTTTTCTGTTCCGATCTGAAACACATGAACGAAACCTTCGTTCATCGGACAATCTTTTTTTGGAAACCCCTGAACACAGCACATCCTTTCGTGGCAACTCCTTTTCAGTAGAAGCGGTTAGGTTGTGGAACGCTCTTCCTTACGATATTAAAAAAGCAGATTCTAAAGATACTTTTAAAAGATTAACTCGTGAACTATTTTTAAAGAAACTATATCCAAATGACTGATTTCCTTTCCGATACATACCTTTCAAACACCTACCAAACTTTACTTGTCGACTAGTACCTTAGCAGTCTATTTATTTTATTATAAAAGTTCGTAACATGTATGTTTATGATATATATTTTATTATATTATTGATATGTACCTACGTGTATTAAGTAAGTAAGTATAATTATATATTTATAATATGATTAGTACCTATGTATGTATGTATGTATAGCATGAAATTGTCTCTATTATAATATTTTATTGTTTATTTGTGGAATATTTAATTAAGTTACCACCTACTTAGTTTTTAGTTTTACATTTGTTATTGTGCGCCGTCCTGGTTTTAAACCGAATGGGTTGGCTGGTAGAAAATGCCCCTAGGCATTAAGCCCTCCTTTTGTAACACATTTTTTGTAATTGTGTACAATAAAGTATAAATAAAAAAAATATAATCCGATGTCAAACTTTTTCAATTCAAATTGTCTGTGGCTTGTTTGTCTTGTCACCATAAATTTATACGTTTTTTCTAGCTCCGTTTTTCAAAAACAAAAACCACCTCTTGTCAAAAACCCTCCAAACTGCCGCTTTTATCATTTTCGTTTCTCTCTGTACTAAGTACATCCGTACTTACTTACTGCAAATACCAGGGTATTTTTATTCTAACTAGAGGATCTGTACCCATAGTATGAGTTTTTGATAGTACCTACCTATACGAAAACTTTTTTCGAATAGTATCCTTTCATACATTTACCTCCATCAGAAATGTTAAGGAACTAATAAAGTCGATATCGTGAAAACTTGGTTTGAAAATCATTGCTGGGACTGCCGATTACATATTTTCGATATTAACGACCTTATTTTAGTTTCTTAACATTTCCGATGGAGGTAAATGTATGACAGGATAATATTCGAAAAGAGTTTTCGTTAACTATCAAAAACTCATACTAGGGGTACAGAGGAGATATCTAACGAGCCTGGGGATTACAGTCTTGATCATGTTTTTTTGATCAGGTGGGTTGTCCGAGACGGTTGCAAAACAAATTATGAATATTCTTAGCATAATTTTCAAAGTATTATATACTATCTAAATGAAATAGTAATCTAAAATCACCGCTATAAAGTTTATTTCACACTGCAGTGAGCACTTCACTGAGTGGAGGACGCAGTTCTCTACGCCCGATTCACTCCGGAAGTTCCACTTTGTCAAAAACACGCCTTTTTCAATGGCAAATCAACAGAATCAACCATCAGCTTTCCCATTAAATCTCGTCATTATGGCGTCATTATCATTTAGGTTATAATAGAATTTAATGACACTCCTGTCAAGTTCGCGCTGTATTGTAATTTGGACACAAATGCGAGATGTGTGTCGAAATTATTTGTGTTGAAAATGAATACCAATTTATAGATAGTATTTTACCTATGAGTACTACATAGGTACCTACTCTTAAAAATACAGGTGTCGGAAGATAAATATGTAAACACAGATTGTTATGCAAGTACTTAAATAATTATTACAAATGTCGGTACATACACAAGGAACAGTTGTTAAAATATTTGTATTAATTTCAAGGAACAGAATTTGAAAAATGACCGGCTAAAAAAATCTTAGCCTTATTTTTGTTTCGGTGGTAATCCGATCAAAAAGCTTACCTAGTGTCATTTCAATTCGGGAGCTTCTTTTAAGGAATATAAATCGTCTCTTTTTAAACTTCTTACTGTCTGTTTTGCTTCCTTCCAACATTAACTGTTGGACATACCAGGGCCTTTCTTACGCCCCTTTATAATCCAAAAGAAACATGTTCACGACTGTAATCCCTAAGTTTAGTCCGATCTAAACTTACTTTAGATCTTTGAGGATGTTTAAAGGGGGTTCAGAGGCACGTCCCAAAGTTATATTTATAACTAGCTTCCGTTCGCGGCTTTGTTCGTAAGGTACCTACATAAAATATAGCCTATGTTACTCAAGGATAACGTAGCATTCTAACAGTGAAAGATTTTTTGAAATCGGACCTGTAGTTTATTCATTACAAAGAAAAATACAAAAATACAAAACTTTCCTCTTTATAATATTACTATAGATAACGTATTCATCACTGGTCTAATTTTGTTTGTATTAATGGTTTTTTTGTGTATAAAACAATGAGTTATCAATACATAACTCATGTATTTACCTGGTCGGTAGCAGATGACATCCACTTTGTACTAAACTGATCTTATTAAAAAAAAATTTTACCCGACTGCAAAGAAGAAGGGTAAATGTGTTTGAGGTGTATATTTTCTTTTGTTGCCGCAACGGCAGGACGGATTTTAACAAATGAGGTGTCTTTGGTTTCGTCGATAAAATGTCAATGGCGTTTGTAAGAAAATATTTTCAATTAAGACTTTTGGTCAGGTTTTTCAATATAAAATAAATAAGTAATAAAATAAAAGAGCGCTGGTGGTGTAGTGGTAGCACCCCTGCCTCACGATCCGAAGGTCGTGGGTTCAAACCTGGTCGTGCACCAATGAGTTTTTCTATTCGAAAAATTTATGTGCGCAATGCCAGTGCTCTTAAACGGTGAAGGAAAACATCGTGAGGAAACCGGCATACCCTAGAACCAAAAATTCGAAGGTATGTGTCATAGGTTAGTTCTTATAAGCGGCGATGGGCTTGCAACCTGTCACGTACGGAATACTAACTACTGTGCAAAATGTGGGCATGTACCAAATGTCATGTTTGGACTGGCCTCTGACTACCCCCTTTAGATATCCTCGAAGATCTAAGTAACTTAAGATCTGAGGAGATATCTACCGAGCCCGGGGATTACAGCCGTGATCATATTTTTTTTTTTAAATAAGTACTAGTTTTCTTCCATATTATTTTTATTCCATGATGTTATAGTCTAGTATTTTTTTGTTCTGTAGGTATTTACGCAAAACAGTATGCAAAAGTATACGGTCATTGTATATTGTGTCATTAAAATTTGATGACTTCATTCTCGAGCAGATGTTTAAGGTAATAACACCCTTGTCTGTAGCAGTTTATCAAACAAAGGTTAACCGTTCAGTTAAATAATTGTTTGATAGATACCTTAGGCGCCTAATAGGCATCTCTTGGCATGTCAATGATGTGTGGGTGGACATTTTGATTGTATATGCTGGTAAAACTATTATGTATTACTTTCAAAAAGAGGCCACACACAATACTGTATGCCTCTGAATAAAACTTACGACACCTTTGCCAAAAGGCTTGTAGATTTTATGATTTTTGGGAATAAATAAAACCGACTGAAAGTATAGTTCATCCAACGGATCTAGGCATTCGTGAAGTCAGCCACAGGTGCGAGTTTGCGCATGTACAGTTCAATCCCCCCCTCATACGTCCAATTGCTCCCGAAAACGATACTGCGCAGGTCTAACTTCACGAATGCCTAGATTCGTTGAGCCAACTAATGATCCAGGCGAAACAATGACACCTCATTTGTCAAAATCAGTCGAGCTGCTTAGCTACAGTGACAACCAAAGGAACTCGCATACATACATTATGTATATACACCCCAAACACATTACTCTCCCTTTTTCGCAGTCGGGTAAAAAATCTAAAAACGGGCAATTTTTGATGGCAACTGCATCATCACAAAGATTTTAGTGTTTATTTTTATAATACACAGTATGCCTATACTTACCTACTTTATGGTACCAAGGCTCAACAAACATTACTCGTACCTATAGGTGTCAAAGGTGTTGAAATTCACTAACATAATATTTCTATCGACTTACTTAAATGTCAAATGCCAAGACTCAGTTCGAGAGGCCAACCGAATTATCATAGAAATGAATTGATGAACAAAAAATCAATATGCTACCTCTAAACTGACGCGATTAAGCAACAAACGATGTAATGGACTTGAGTTTAGGTAGCTATTTAGCTTAGGGTCAAGATGGCTTGCCAGGGTAATAGGTTTTGTCAAACCTTCATTAAATTTCTTCGTCTCCGATGCCAATAATTATTCCCAGGATGGTGATTTTTTTTAATTGCTAGAGAGTATAATAAATGTCAAGCACCTGTTTCGTCAGTCTCCTTTCATCCATCCTTTCTACATGCCTATCCTTTGTACCAACCTAATACCTTTCTCAATTTCCACCACTACTTCTTCTTTCACTCCACAACGTTCTCTTTTCCCAATGAGTTTTTTGAAATACTTAGATCTTACTGACTTTTCGGATGAGATCTATCTTTTTATTTAGCTGGTGATAGGTTTTTTTTTTTTTTTTTTTTTTTTTTTTTTTTTGTCGCGTCGCCCTCTGACATGGAGATCAGAGTCTTTATTACTAGGTGCTTAAAGGCTAATTCCTCTCTTATTTACATTTCTTAATTCAGTATTATTTACTATTTATACGGGTTTACAATTGTTTACAATTTCAACTTTTGCTATCTTTACATCTTGCTTAATTTTATCTTAGATTCTATCTTATTTTATAAAATTATCCTTATGATTTAATATCCTACAATTAATAAAACACAGTTTTATTAATTTTACATTGTGTATCTACTTTACCTTATACATAATTCTGGTTTTTTACATATCTTGTTTTTACTATTATATTTTTTTGTGCCTATGTTGATCTAATATATATTCAAATATATTGTCAGCATAGTTTGTTTATCTACTTGTTTTATTTCTTACAATAACCTTATGCGCTAAATCCTCTAAGTATGCTATAAATTTATCTCTTGTTAGTTTGCTAGCTATTAGTTCATTTGTAATTTCAGGGCACAGTGTTATGTCGATTGATCGCTCAAAGTCATATCGCATTTTGCTAAACACGGGGCATTTAAAAACTACATGGGGTATTGTTTCGTGTGTTCCAGGTTCGCAGACACAGGATGGGTTCTCTTTGCATTTAAACCGATGTAGGTATGCAGAAAAGCCACCGTGTCCAGTCATTACCTGTGTCAGTAGTCCTGTTGGCATAATTTTCTTAATTATTTTGAATGATTTTATGGCATCAGGGAAGAAGAGTTTTGTGACACTAGCTGTTTCGCTCTGTTGGTATCTACGGTTCCATTCGATAAGAGTTTTTTGACGGATTTGTCTTTTGACATATGAAATTGGACATTCTTCGTAAGCTGGCTTCGTCTTGATTTTCAGCGCTGCGTCCTTAGCTAGTTCATCCGCTCGCTCGTTCCCCTCCAGTCCAGCGTGTGCCTTCACCCAGAATAAGTGAACTTCCTTGTTCTGGTTCTTTAGTGCTTTTAGATGCTCGCGCACTTTCATTGCAAGGGGGTGGACTGAGTCTTGGTTGATGACTGTCTCAAGCGAGGATCTGGAGTCGCTGTAAATGCCAAATGTTGTTTCTGGTCTGTCTAGTAGGTATTCCGTTGCCTTACATATGGCCAGCAGTTCAGCCTGGTAGACGGTGCAAAGGGACGACAGTTTCAATTTGCGGGTTTTGGTCTCGGCGTCGCCGTTCCATATGGACAGCGCTGCTCCGACCTTGCCCTCAATCTTACTGCCGTCCGTGAATATCCGTATTGCTACATTACTGTGTGAGTCTACTTGTTCCTGGTCTATCAGGCATGTGAACCCCAATGCCATACGCTCGGCCGGATGTGGTTTACTGACATATGGCATCATCTGTTCCACCTCCTGATCCGCCAGTGATGGCTGTGGAATCCCTCTTCTTGCCTCGTACAGTGCAGCCACCTCTTGGACTCTGAGGTCTAGGGGCAGCACCCCTGCCAGAACCAGTGCGGAGTTGAGCGAAACGGTGCGGTAGGCCTTACACAGCTTTTGGGCAAATCCTCGTTGCACTGCGTTCAGGTGTCTCTGTATGCCGAGCTTCCCGGCTGCTGGTGCCCAAACGTTGGCTGCATATAGGATGGTGGGCTCTACCACGGCCGTATAGATCATTCTGATCACTTCTGGGTGCAGTCCCCAGCTGATCCTGGCGGCTCTGGACAGCTGCTTGTAGATGTTCAGTGCTTTCTTACATGCGTTCGCTATGTGATTGTTGAACGTGAGCTTTTCGTCTATTAGGAGCCCCAGGATCTTTATCTCTTTTGACATGCTTATGTCGATCCCGCCCATCCTCAGCAGTGGGGTGTCATACTTCAATTTTCTCGTGATTAACATAGCATTAGTTTTATGTGGTGCAAACTTAAGTTTGTTTTTGACACCCCACTCCTGAACATAGGCGAGAGCGGCATTTGCTTGTTGCTGCACCTCTATTGCTGTTTCTCCGTCGAAGACAAGCACTACGTCATCCGCAAAGGCCTGGCAGTAGTGTCCGTGCTGTTCCAGACCCTTTAGGAGGGGGTCGAGGAGCAGATTCCAAAGGATCGGTCCCCCTATGGATCCCTGGACGCATCCCTTTGTGGTTTCTCTTGATACTTCTTCACCCGCGTATCTAACCTTCACTTTTCTTTGTTTCAGGTAGCTGTCCATGATTCGTCGGATATTTATCGGGCACCTCTCTTCGGCCAGCCGGACTCGAATTGCGGGCCACCAAGCGCTGTCAAAAGCTCCCTCTATGTCTAGTGATATCACAGTGACCAGCTTTTTACTTCTTAGCTTCTCACGAATATATTGTATCATGACATAGAGGGAGTCTTCCGTACTCCTCTGTGGCATGAACCCGTACTGTCGGGTACTCATTTTTGGAAGGAGGTGGTATTTTAGTCTTCCGACTACCATTTTTTCCAGAATCTTTCCCATCACTGGCAATAGTCCTATTGGCCTATACGACTTCGGGTCCGTGTAGTTATCTTTTCCCGGTTTTCTGAGGACAACCACAGTGGCCTCTTTCCAGGTGATCGGGAAGTGTTTTAGCTCGAGGCATTTGTTTGCCAGTGATAGGTAGAGCTCGGGATTCTGGAAGATGGAGTTCTGGCAGATGTCAGCCGTGAGGCCATCTGCACCTGGTGCCTTTTTCGGGTTGAAGTTCCAGACCGCCGTGTTTAGCTCCTCTAGGGTAAACGGCGGGTCATGTTGTTCATCATGCCCCTGCTCGTTTACTTGGCTGGCTGCTTCCCTCGTCTTCCGGTGGCTTGCATTGTCTTCATCCTTTTGGTCAGCTGGGTAAAAGGTCTCCGCGAGTAACTCCGCTGACCTCTTTCCATTTAGCACCCTTCCCTCCTTTATCAGTGGCAGATCTTCTTGCCTTTTGCTTGTCTTTCCTATCACTCGGTATATACCTTCCCACATACCTTCTTTCTCTTGTTTGCCACAGAACTCCTTCCAACTTTCTATTTGTGTCATTTTTGCTCGTGTCTCATACTCATTTTTTGCTTTCAGGTACTCTTCGACGACACCCGGCCTTCGGATCAGTGCTGCGCAGCGGATTCGACGCCTCTTGGTGAGGACCTCCTTCTTCAGTGCGGCGAGTTCTTCGGTCCACCACGGTAAGGTAAGTTGACTGTTCTTTTTCTTTTTTGGTATGCTTTTATTACTTGCTTCTATAATTGCTTTCGTGTATGATTTGATTGCTTCCTCTAGTGTTGTTGTGTCTGTTATGTTCTCTATTTCTTTTGTGTTTAGTTTATTGTCTTCTTGAAATTGGGCCAGTTTCTCACGAAACTGGTTCCAATTTGCTTTTTTAGTATTGTAAATTCTTGTGGTCCTATTTATGGCTGGTGATAGGTTAGAATGGAACTACATGGTAGGTACCGGTTATAATTTACGATTTTCAATTAATACTAAGAGTGTCGGTAGCCGTCGTGCGTAGCGTAGTGTCACGTCCGTTTGGCAGTAGCTTAATAATATTTCTTGCGATGATCAATGTTCACAACACTCAATCTAAGCTACATTAATGATTTACTTCAAATCAGGGTTCCGTTTACATAATAATACTAGAGGAACTCGTCCGTAACTTTGTGAAATTATATTTTGGTACAAAATTTAACCCTCTCGTTGCTAAGGGAGCTTACGGAATTTCTTTCGCACCTCAAATCTGGAAAAGCCGCTTACAACGCTTAGCCTCACAGTCAGTCTGATATTGTAGTTAAAAAATAGCAAGGATCCAAATATAGCTCATTTGCTTCATTCACATTACATTCGTTTTTTTAATTATTTTAAATTTTAATATTAAGAAGATGTGTGTGAATTGTGGGGTTGAAGGTCCAGTAAGGTTCTGGCTGAGACGTGCACTGGTCTTTAGTTTATTTTCTTTAAGTAGGTAATAAATAGACATTAAATCTTACATAATTTAATAAATGCGAAAGTTTGGATAGATGAATCTGTGTGGATGTATGTTCCTCGAGATTGATTATAGTCTGAAATAATTATTCCGGAAAACTGTATGCAGGCGAAGTCACGGACGGAAGCAGCAGCTAGTCAAAGTGTATTTTCTTTAAATTGTTACTGAAATCTTTTTTTGATAATTATTAGATATTTTTTTTTAGCTGGTTCTATTGTTTTGTTATAAATGTGAATAAATTATTCTGAATATGAATAAGACCTTCAATGACGGTAATATATTTTATATGGAACCCATAGGTCGGAAAACCTTCACTCGATATTCACTAATGACTCCATCATTCACTACGTACGTGATTTTATCGGTCTCTACATCAGTGTGGCATTGTAATTTTAGGTATATTGTTGTGTCTGCTACTCACGATAGTGTTTTTACGTACAACTATGTTCTAACGGTGACGTAGCTTGATAAAAAAAACATACAGGTACGTGTTTATAATTTGTTTGTGAATAAAATTCCGATTTATAAAGTGAATAAGCTTGTAAATACTTTTTTTTAAATAAGTCCAATTGTAATTATTTATTTCGCAATGAAATTGATTATGAAAATTTTAAAAAGCCTCTGAGGCGCACTTTAATCCTTTCACCAGACGAACCAGTGCGTGATAGTTTAATTAAAAAAATGTAGTTTAAAAAAATGTGTAAACCAACTTTTCAGATACAGAAAGCGTAAATCAATATGTCTAAAATAGCTTTCACCATCAACGGCAAAGGATACGAAGGTAAGTGTGAATTTTTATTTGTACTATTGGCTTAATTACTTGGTAGGTACATACAACTAAACATAAGGCTTTTAACCCACTTTTTGTAAATAAGTACCTAGGTATATCTCTATACTTACATATATAAAAGCTCTACCTGACTGGTTGACTGACTGATACCATTAGTGCCGAGCCGAAATAAATGAAGCTTCTAGCTAGGGAGTGTAGATTCTATTCTGAGTCTATTATGTTCATTAGGGTCTAGTATAAAAAAACATTATCTGAAAAAATTTGGGGAGAGAGTTTGACTACTATCAATAAATGACTTAGGTTGGATTTGGTACAACTTGGTACCTACCTATAACTATTCTCGGTCGGTACGTATAAAGTCAAATGCACGTAAAAGGTTAAGATACTCTAAAACTACTGAGATTTATGGGTATGAGTGTATATGGGTACGCAAGTAGAGGAAGGCCGAAGAAAAAGTTTGTTGATTGTGTGAAAGATGATATGAATGTAAGAGGAGTAGAGTTGACGACTAATAGGAGTGAGTGGAGGAAGAAAACATGTTGTGACGATCGCACTTAGCGTGGGATTAGGGCAGTAGAATGATGATGATGTTCTGAGGATAGTGCCTAAAAGAGTTAGGTCGAATCCAAGCTTAGTATTTTACAGTATTATGAATATTGAAGTGTTTGCATTTTGTTATAGAAGCACTTCACCGAAGCTTTTAAGGGATAATAACGTAAATTATATTACTTTCGTACGCTTTGATAATATATAAATGTTAAGTTAAGCATAATAAGGGCTAAACAGAGTTAGCTGAGCTAGGGCTGGAAACATTTCTATTGCAGCAGGAATCGAGCCGTCTCGTCTTAGCTGGACACAAAGCCAAGCCACTGAAGTCATTATACTTGTTGAGGTTTTTATATTGATACTAGCAACGCGCGCGGCTCCGCTCACCTGGTACCTAGTACCTACCCGGATAAAAAGTATCCTTTATTTTATAACCTTTAGGTTATAAAATACGCGTTTTCCTATTTTTATCCAGATCCGTTCATCCGTTTCAACTGGAAAGAGTAACAAAAAACCATCTATTCATCCTTCGCATTTATAATATTCGTAGGAAGTAAAATAGGAAGTAAAATAGGAAGTTGGAAGAATACTATCCTATAGTAAGAAGTAAAATAGTAGGATTATGATTTATTTATTATTCTGTATTGTAATGGTCATACCCTTCCCCTGCCTCACGATCCGAAGGTTGAAACCTAGAATGAGTTTTTCTATTCGGAAAATGTATGTGCGCAATGCCAGTGCTCATAATCGGTAAAGGAAAACATCGTAAGGAAACGGCATACCCTATCCTATAGCCAAAAATTCGAAAGTGTGTATCATAACTTAGTATTCTTATAAACGACGATGGGCTTACAACCTAAAAAAGCTCACATACGAATTAATATTAACTACTATGCAAAATGTGGACATGTGCCAAGTGTCATGTTTGGTCTCTTTAGATATCCTCAAAGATCTAAGTAGAGCAGATATCTACCGAGCCTGGGGATTACAATCGTTATCATGTTTTTTTGTATTGTAGTCGATGGAAGATTCGGTCCTGACGTGTCGCTCAATGATTACATCAGGAATGAAGCTGACTTGCGAGGAACCAAGTCGATGTGTCATGAAGGAGGCTGTGGTGCGTGTGTAGTAACTGTCCGAGCGCCACTAGCACCATCCAACACTATGAAGACATTCGCTGTTAATTCGGTAACTACTAATATGCTCATACAAAAAATCAATCATACAAAAACCGCTAGGACCGAGACGAGTTTCTTGCCTGTTCTTCTCGTACTTGGGTTAGGTTGGAATTGGCACATAGATTCACCTAGCATGTACGACGTTTCAAAGTGATCCTTGTGATTTTATTAAATAAATTATTTTTGAATTGAATTTTGAATTGCTATACTACATAATATTATAAAAACATAATACGAGTATATCTATATACCTATATAAGAGCTTAACCTGACTGACTGACTGACTGACTGACTGACTGATTGATCATCGCCGAGCCGAAACCGCTGAAGATAGAAAGCTGAAATTTGGAAGGTGGCTTCCTTTTATAACAAAAGCACCCACTAAGGCGGGATTTTTGGAAATTCCACCTCTAAGAGGGTGAAAAAGGGTGAAAACGTTAGTATGAAACTTTTTAACGCGTGGAGCGATTTTCATGAAACTTTGTTTGTGCACTGTAAATACAAAATGAATGAACACGTGTTTCAGGATTTTTCAATATAATCTTCAAAAAGGGGTCAAATGTGGGGTCAATGTTTGTATGGTAACTTTTTAATGGGTGGTGCGATTGGTCTGAAATTTTGTTTGTGCACTTTAAATGCAAAATAAACGAATACGTGTTTCAGGATTTTTCAATATAATCTCCAAAAAGGGGTAAAATGGGGTGTCAAAGTAGTATGGGATTTTTATGAGTTGCGTGATGTGTTTAAAACTCAGTTTAGATATTTTATGTGAACGAAGTCGCGGGCGGGACAGCTTGTACTCGTATAAATACGTGACGCGACTGACTGACAACAACACGAAGCCTAGTCGTAAGACTATAAGTATGTAGATACTAGTTTTATTTCAATTTAATAAATCTGACTGAAAACAATTGAAAATAGCATCCTAAAGCCGCCATATTGGATTTTTTGACAATTATATAGCCTATGCCTCTAAAAACTCTAAATACTTAATATCAATCCGCAAACGAAGTCGCGAGTTACAAATACTTGAAGAATATAATACGGAAGTATCTTCTAGGAACTCATAGGTTTTTTACGCCCTTAATTTTTGATAATACGTACACTGTTAGTAGGTCTGTTCAGTTATACGACCTTGGAGTACCTATGGTGAAGTGTTAGGTAGCACGTTCAAACTTTGTCAAACACCAATAATTTTTTCCCTCCGAAATATTTATGTGTCTACTCTGAATAGCGAAAAAAACATCGATAATAGCTTTAATATGGCATAATATACTAATATTATAAAGAGGAAAGACTTGGTTGTTTTTGTTTTCATTGAATTGGCTCCGAAACTACTGGACCGATTTGAAAATTCTTTCACCAATGTGTAGAATGAACTTTCAGGATGAACATAGGCTATATTTTATGTAGGTACTTTGCGGGCGACGCCACGGACAGAAAGCTGGTCTATGATAAAAGGGCCGTTAAAAAAGCCTCAAATTTGGCTTTAATACATCAATGGGTTTTAAGCAATAAAAATAATAAATTTCCGTCCTTTTTCAGTGTTTAGTCTCAGCGCTCTCCTGCCATGGCTGGGAGGTGACCACCGTTGAAGGTATTGGTAGCAGAACCAATGGCTACCATGACATCCAGCATCGATTGGCGACGTTCAACGGCACGCAGTGCGGGTTCTGTACTCCTGGGTGGGTCATGAATATGTACAGGTGAGGAAAGTCAAATTGCTTCTTTTAGCTAGTTTATGTTCCGATAAATAGCACTGGTGGTGTAGTGGCACTCCTGCCTCGCGATCCGAAGGTCCCGAGTTCAAACTTGGTCGTGAACCAAAATTATTTGCGTAATGCTAGTACCCTCAAATGCTAAAATGCCAGTTATGCATACCTTAGAGCCAACAATTCGAAGGTTTTAGGTTAGTATTCTTATAAGCGGCGATGGGTTTTCAACCTGTCACGTACGGAATACTACTTAACTACTGTGCGAAATGTGGGCATGTGCCGAATATCATGTTTGGACGTTTAAGGAAAGGAAAGGTATTTTCTATCCCGGCTATATAAACCTCCCCAGCTTTTTAAATTTTTACGCAGTTAGTAATATATAAATTTTCACGCATTTTTTTTATACTTAGATACTTATTCCGCTCAGAAACCGACCTAGGTACTTTTTGCGCCTACTGCTGTTTCCTTCTTCACCGACGCAAGTGAAACTGTTGAAGATTTTACTATCAGGTCAGGCCTGATTGAACATGCTTCCACCCGTAATGGCCAAATTCAATGTATTTTCAATGAATGATGAATAAATTAAAAGTTTTATTGACCTTTGCCTGATTTTGCCGGATCAGTTCCCAACCCACAACGTTGCCTCACGCGTGCTTAACTTATAGTTAGCACCGACTTTAAAGGCAGTATTGTATGCTTTAGTCACTAAAGTACTGGGCAGACTCTTTTAACACTAAACTTTAGTGGTAAAAGAGTCTGCCCAGTATATCTATAATATGGCCGCTGAAACGTATAAACACGTGTGTAACATCCGTTTAGCACCCGCGAGTCATAAGGTTTTAGCGTGAGGCAAATATTCTGAAAAGCGAGTAATTTTTGTCGAGAAAATGATCTATAACAAGCGTAATACTTATCCGGCTGTACCAAATATCCCTACCAGTAGGGAAGAATGGATTTTTTACCATCTATTTCTACTAGGTAGAGCGCTGGTGGTGTAGTGGTAGCACCCCTGCCTCACGATCCGAAGGTCGTGGGTTCAAACCTGGTCGTGCACCAATGAGTTTTTCCATTCGAAAAATTTATGTGCGCAATGCCAGTGCTCTTAAACGGTGAAGGAAAACATCGTGAGGAAACTGGCATACCCTAGAACCAAAAATTCGAAGGTATGTGTCATAGGTTAGTATTCTTATAAGCGGCGATGGGCTTGCAACCTGTCACGTACGGAATATTAGCTACTGTGCAAAATGTGGGCATGTACCAAATGTCATGTTTGGATTTGCCTCTGACTACCCCCTTTAGATATCCTCAAAGATCTAAGAGTAACTAAAGATCTGAGGAGATATCTACCGAGCCTGGGGATTACAGTCGTGATCATATTAATTTAATTAATTTAAAATTTCTACTAGGAGGGAAAAGTGGAAGTCTGTTCCACCCATTTCTATTTCTGTGTATATATGTAGCTGAATTCGAGAACGTCAAAAGGGTGGTTTGTTTCAGCCTCTACGAAAACAAAAAGGACAAATTAACTTCGAAAGAGATTGAAAACTCATTCGCTAGCAATATTTGCCGATGTACCGGCTACCGACCTATTGCTGACGCCTTCAAATCATTCGCCATCGACGCTGACCAGAGTCTCCTTGACAAAATCTGTGACCTCGAAGACTTGGGTGTCAAACAATGCGGTGTAAAATGTGCCCTACAATGTCCTCATAAAGTCAAACGTAATCAGGATAAAAATGATTTTACGTATATAAATGATAGTAAAATGATTGAAGTTAAATATGGAAAGCCGGCTACATGGTATAGAGCTTATGCTTTGGATGATGTTTTTAAAGCTATGGCCAGTGGAGAGTATAAGTTGGTAGCTGGGAATACTGGTCAAGGTAAGTCAGAAATAGTGATCTTAAACTTAGATAATCTATTTCCTTTCAAGATTCTGAATACTAAGGTCTGACTAGTGATATCTAAGGTGGATAAGGTAAAAAAAGAGCCTCATAAGGCACAATTTAATCCTTTTACCACATACGAACCGACGACGAGATGAGAAGAAGAAATAGACTTAGAATAGCCCACCTATCAGGGTTAGAATATAATAGAATGGAAGAATATGTAATGTTGTGTCGACCCCACATAACGTTGGAAAAGGGCAGGAAGATGATGATGTGTCTTTAAAACACTTATGTAATAACAATGAACCAGCTTTAATAGAAAATTGCACCAATACAAACTTTATCGAATTTCAGGAGTTTTTCACGTCACCAACTACCCGCCAGTCACAATAGACATATTCAACGTAGTAGAATTGAAGGGATACATAATTGACGTGAACTTAGTACTCGGGGCAGGGATGCCCCTGTCTGAAATGATGGAAGTCTTCGAAGCCCTGGCTGCGGAGAAAGATGAGTTTTGGTACCTGAAGCAGCTGTATGAACATATGGATCTGGTAGCTCATATACCTGTGAGAAATGTGAGGATAGAAGCTATTGCTATTGTTTTTTTTTATATCTATCTTCTATTGATAGAAAACAAATTCGTGTTAGTTACACCATCTAGGTATAACTCGAGTACAGCTGAACCGATTTTATGATTTGTTGGATTTGTCTCCGCCCCGAATAGCAAAGAACTGAAAATGAATTAAATGTGAACAAAGTCGCGGGAAACAGCTAGTTTTCAATAACTCTCGCCTTGCCAATAGCTTTTACCATACACGTTTATACACCCACGACATTTGGGACGATGACAACATCTCATAATAGAAAAAGAATATTTTATCTCATAATTTCCTATGATGAAAAAATGAACAAAAAACTGTGAAAAATAATTTTCTATATTCAGTTACATTACCTATTTAAAAAATGAAAGTGATGATCATGATAATAATTATATTAATATTATACATCTTATAAAACATGATAATGCTTGACTTGTTTGCAGATAGGCACGATTGGAGGCAATCTATTCCTTAAATATTTAAACAATGGATTTCAATCGGATTTGTTTGTGCTTTTCGAAACTGTTGGAGCTATGTTGACGATAGGTAAGAAAATAAAGTTATACACGCTTCACTAAATAACATAAGAATAGTCGGTGTACTAGAAAGAAGCGTTAGCGTCATAAGATTATTGCCATAATCTTAATACTTGGGGCGGATTCGATCAAATTCCTGGGTGGTTTTGACCAACTTCGTATAACTATTGCTACAACTCAGAATAATGTCAAATGAAAGTAAAATGTCCGTTTATTCAACGATAACTACGATTTATTTTGGGAATAGTGCTTAAACTAATTTGGTGGAATCCGCTTTGAATAAAGCTCATAATATTTGAAATACCTCATTATTGAATAAAACCGGTTAAGTGCGTGTTGGGCTCGCGCACAAAGGGTTCCGTACCATTATCTATAAAAACGGCAAAAAAATCACGTTTGTTGTATGGGAGACCCTTAAATATTTATTTTATTCTGATTTTTAGTATTTGTTGTTATAGCGGCACCAGAAATACATCATCTGTAAAAATGTCAACTGTCTATCACTGTTCATGAGATACAGCCTAGTCTCAGACGGACAGACAGACGGAAAGACGGTCGGACAGCAGAGTCTTAGTAATAGGGTCCCGTTTTACCCTTTGGGTATGGAACCCTAAAAATTATAGCATTTTTGTTTATTTTCAGCGGGAAGTGTGACCGAAACACAAAGAGTAACTTTGCCTTATTTTTTGAAAATGGATATGAAGGGTAAATTAATAACAAACATTTTGCTGCCGCCGTTATCAAAGAGCTGCTCACTAAAAACATATAAGGTAAGCTTTATCTCGAATTTATTTCGAATTCTAGGAAAACATTATTACGTGCTATTTAGAATCTGTGTCACAAATATTCTAAAACATGTTCCGGGACATTGATTTCTGTTACCGAAAAGTTACATAATGTTTCGTGCAGCTTATTACATCATGTAAGCTTGCAACATGTAACGAGAGCACTGGTGGTGTAGTGGTAGCACCCCTCCCTCGCGATCCGAAGGTCGTGGGTTCAAACCTGGTCGTGCACTAATGAGTTTTTATATTCGAAAAATTGATGTGCGCAATGCCAGCGCTCTTAAACGGCGAAGGAAAAATTCTTGTGGATACCGGCATACCCTAGAACCAAAAATTCAATGGCCAAAGTTACGGACGGAATACTAACTGCTGTGCAAAATGTGAGCATGTACCAAATGTCATGTTTGAACGTGCTTCTGATTACCTTCTTTAGATATCCTCAAAGATCTACGTAACTAAAGATCTGAGGAGTTATCTACCGAGCCCGGGGATTACAGTTGTGATCATACTTTCATTTTTTTTTTCATTTCAAAACATAATTGATTTACGTTGCAGATCATGCCGCGTTCACAAAATGCTCACGCAGTTGTCAACGCTGGCTTCCTCTTCAAGTTCGAGCAAAACTCCAGCATAATATCAAAAGCCACAGTCGTCTATGGCAGCATTTCTCCAAATTTCATCCACGCGACTAAAACTGAAGAAGTTTTATTAGGAAAAGACCCATATAACAATGAAACTCTACAATTGGCTCTGAAAACTTTATCAGAGGAACTATCCCCAGAGGAGGCACCTCCGGAACCCTCGGCGGAGTATAGAAAAATGCTTGCGATTGCTTTATATTACAAAGTAAGAAAGTTGCCAATACTCACTTAAAAGTAGCAATGATAAAGTAGATGAAGTGCGTAATAAAAAAATCAAGAATGGTTTCTGCAATGGTTGAACTTTGATTTGATTGTTTGAAAGTTTGTTAGGCGAGGAAACCAAACACATGCAAACTCTCTGGAACAGCTTTATAAAGCATTTTGACTCGTTATTGTTGCAAACCAAACTGTTTGAAGAAAACATTTCCCTTACCTAACTAAGTACCTACCTTACTCATTTATGTTTTTATTTCAGGCCATTCTTAGTCTTAGTCCCGATGATAAAGTAGATCCGAGATTTAGATCAGGAGGAGAAGCGATAAAAAGAGATACTTCAAAAGGCTCCCAATCCTACGACACTGACAAAACAGTATGGCCATTGAATCAGCCAGTGCCAAAATTAGAAGCTTTGGTCCAGTGCAGTGGTGAAGCGATTTTTGCAAATGATCTTCCGAAGCAAACCGATGAAGTTTTTGCTGCTTTTGTCACTGCAGATGCACTACCTGGCAGTGTTATCAGTGATTTTGACACATCTGAAGCAATGGTAAGTTACGATTTGTCTGTTCATCCTAATGTAAATGAAATTGAAACCCTTTATTTATTTATTTATTTATTTATACTTTGTACACAGATTATACATAGTAAAACTTAAAACTATATACCTTACTTATATACCTTTGGTATCATAATGTTGTTAATTAGCTGCTACTTTCCCTTATCTGTGTGTACGGTACAAAATATGTTTTTTTTTATTCTTTTATTCTTTTAATTGTTACCTTTTACCCCTTTCTCAGAAATTGTCAGGCGTCGTAGCTTTTTACTCTGCTAAAGACATCCCAGGAGAAAACACGTTCACACCATTAGATGTTCCTCTTATAGTAGCTAGCGAACAACTACTATGTGAAAAAGAGGTGCTATTCTACGGGCAACCAGCCGGTATTATTGTGGCTGATAAAGAAAAAACTGCCAACAAAGCTGCTATGCTTGTAAAGATTAAATACAGTTCTGAAAATCAAAATAAACCTCTCGTCACAATGGAAGACGTTATGGTATCACCAGAAAAAAGTAACCGTGTCAAAAATGAGAGTGCGGTAGAGCCAACAGACACTGGCAATGACGTTAAAACTGTGGTGAATGGAGCTATGAGCTTAGGATCACAGTTCCATTATTATATGGAGCCGCAGACAAGTGTGGCGAGACTTACTGAAGATGGAATGGAGTTAATTTCAGCAACTCAATGGATGGATCTTACTAATGTTGCTGTTGCTAAGTTGCTGAAAGTTCCAGTAAATAGGCAAGTATACGTTTATTTTGGTTAAAGATATTATAATTATAAATTAATGGTTTTTGTGAATCTTGTCATAGCCGACTTTGCAAAAGCTGAGCCATTTTACAAATGTCTTGATACTGGTTTCAGTGTTAATGTCATTGTTCGTCGAGTAGGCGGAGGATACGGCGGGAAGATTTCCCGATCGGCTCAAATTGCGTGTGGTGCAGCATTGGTTACCCACTTACTGGGAAAAACCTGCAGAATGATAATGCCACTGATGACAAATATGAAAACAGTTGGAAAGAGAGTTTCAACCAGTTGCAACTTTGAGGTAATTTCAAGTATTTTTTATTATGCCAAAGTATCATAATTCTATTTATTGATCTTACTAACCTATATTATCTTCAACATAGAATAATGTATCTACCTTGTTTATATTTTCACAGATTGGTGTAAACCAAGAAGGTGTTATCCAGTACTTGAAGAACGATATCTACCAAGACGCTGGTTGTTCTTACAATGAAACCTTTACCGCCCTCGTCTTGAAACCCTTTCAAAACTGTTATGAATCAAAACGATGGGAAATGAAAACCAACAGTGTGCGAACTGACACTCCTTCAACTACCTGGTGCAGAGCGCCATGTAAGTATCATTTACGACTATTTTGTGAAATCAGTAATACGAGTCGTAAAGAACAGTATATTTTACAAAAGTGTTGTTATTATTTTAGTTACAACAGAAGGTGTAGCCATGATAGAACTAGTAATGGAAAAAATAGCATTCTATACTGGCAAAGATCCGATCGAAGTTAGGCTTAAAAATATGGTAGAGGAAATAAACGGCGAGAAAATTCCAATTCCTGAAATGATAGAACAAATAAAAAGTGACGCTGAATTTGACTCGAGAAAGAAAAATATTGATGATTTTAATTCGCAAAATCGGTGGAGAAAGCGAGCTATAAAACTAATACCACTATCACTAGACATATTTTACACTGGAAACTTTAACTCCATAGTTAATATTTACCATGGCGATGGCTCGGTTGTCATCATTCATGGAGGTATCGAAATGGGCCAAGGCATCAATACAAAAGTAGCCCAAGTTTGTGCTTACATATTAGGCATACCTCTAGATAAAATCAGTGTAAAGCCTAGCACAAGTTTTACATCACCCAATGGCATGGTGACTGGTGGAAGCATTGGTAGTGAAAGTGTCGCGTACGCTACCATGAAAGCTTGTGAAATTTTAAATGAGAGATTGAAGCCGATAAAAGAAAAAATGGACAACCCGAAATGGGAAGAGGTTGTTAAAGCAGCAAATACGGCTGGAGTAGACTTACAAGCTACATACATGTTTTCGCTACAAGGAGATGATGTGAAGCCGTATTATGTGTATGCTGTGGGTATGATAGAACTAGAAGTGGATATCCTGACTGGCAACCATGATGTGAGGAGAGTTGATATCTTAGAGGATACCGGTAGAAGCTTAAATCCAGAAATAGATGTTGCTCAAGTAAGTAGTTTTCAAAGCTCTGTAAATAAGAAAAATAATAAGGATAAATATCGTTATTATTCATTAAAATATGTAAGTTCAGTTCTTTACTGAAGTAAACTTATAGGGTGGATACGTTATAATTTGATGATAAAACACTTTTAGATCGAAGGAGCATTCATTATGGGCTTAGGATACTGGACATCTGAGAAGCTCGTATACGACAAATCAAATGGAAAGCTTCTAACTGATAGAACCTGGACATACAAGCCACCTGGCATCAAGGACATACCAGCTGACATGAGGATATACTTCCGAAGGAACGCACGAAATCAATATGGAGTGTTACAGTCCAAAGGTGAGAATGATGCCATATAGCGCGCTGTGGCATTGATTTTATTCGAGTGGGCGCTACATGCCTCCCACCCTTGCTTGCATGATACAGCAGCAAAAGAGGACAGCCGTCTTTTCTCACGCTGTTACTAACATTGTTCTTTACCACTCACAAAAATGATCACTTTTTCTCGTCTCGTCTCGTCCATTTACGGGATTTCTTATAGATCATTCTGTAGCAGTTCCGCTTTACTTTAAACCGTATATTGTATTCATTGGATAGAAATCTTAAAAATATTTTTCCCTCAGCCAATTTCAAATTAAACCGCTGCTGATGAACGCGTCTTTTGAATTTAGGGACTATTCCAGTTAGCACCCTTAACCAAATTAAATTTCTCTATTCCAGCTACTGGTGAACCATCGTTATGTTTGGCAACAGTATTCGTCCATGCTATACGCGAAGCCCTACGCGCAGCTCGCTTAGAAGCAGGCTATGAAGATAAATGGATTGATATAGGCAAGTAATCTCGTTTGTTTTAAATTTCAAAAACATGTTTCTCATGAAAAGTCACAAAAGAAGTCGTAATAATCCCTTCAAAACTCTTCCACTATGACCTTATTTAACTTGGACCTTACCTGACTCTACTTGTTTACTACCGAAATCTACTCAAAAAACAATAATGTTTAATTGCGTGATGTTTATTTTCCAGAATGCCCATGCACGGTTGAGAGTATATTTATGGCTGCTGAACATAAGTTGGAACATTTTGTTTTAAAATAACTTTTGCTATACATTATTTATGGGAAAGTGAGAAGAGTGACACTTTATCACGAAATCATACAGGTCTATTGGGGAGAACTCGAGGTGTGATGGAGAATAGCCCTTGCCTATGGCTTATAAAACTGTGTTTATTATTCGAGTTCTTATAATTCATGCTTTTCTTTTTTTGTTCTAATAAGGTAATAACGTAGTTAAGAAAATTACTTTCGAAGTACGTAATTAAATTTAGACGTAAGCTCGTTCGTAATAATGTTTAATTAAAAAATATTTTAATTGACCCTTGTAATCAATTTCATAGTTCGTTGTAATAATTAGTTATTAGTATACATTTGTATGTACCAATAAGATCTTCCCTAAAAATAAGGTCGTATGAGTCAGTGGCCTATTATGTAGGCCGCTTGTAGGCCACCAGCCAGCGCGTAGGCCTCCGTCATGTCGTAATTTTTTTAAGAACCGTAGCCGATAGTTCTACCTGAAGCACAAGGTCAGTTAAAACTACCACAATAGTCACCCATCCAAGTTCTTATCTCGCAGAACGTTGCATAAATTCGTTAATCTGTAAGGAACGATTACATTAGCTACGTCACAAGCGCTTCGTATCTTCCTGAAACATCCCGAGAGAAATGCTTGGATGTTCTGCATATTTTTCTTCCGCATCTAGGTGTTGTTATGTTACTCTTGGTTCTGATACTTACTTGGTTAAGATGGAGCAATAAAAGATTGATTGATATTAAGTTATTTCCGAAGGGTAGGTACATTTAAAATAAACTAATATTTTACGAGATAACCAAAATTGTTTGTTGCGAATTACGAATAGTGAGAAACAATGAAGAAACCGTTGAGGAGAATCCACCCCCGATACTAAGACTTTTATGGGATTTGCGAAGTCAGAATTATATCTATGTGACTCTAGGTTTTCAGGAATTAGGTTTTCAAACCTTTTTGAAACCTTTTCGAAAGAACTAGTGGCACAATAGGAAAACCTTATAAATATGCCCTTGTTTTTTAACCTTCTTTTATTATTCTCAACCCTTTCATTTGAAATTTATAAATTCTGTCTGATTAGTAGGTGTCCATGTTTTTCCAACAAAAGAAATTGAAACATTTTTTAAATTCAAATAAAATTATACTGCAGAAGGTAAGTATAGAGTCAATGGGACATTAAAGCATTAAAGTATTTTTTTTTAAATTGGTGCATACATCCTAACATATAAAACAAAGCCGGGTTGTTCGAACACTTATAACTCTAGAACGGCAAGACAGATTTTCATGATTTTTGATTTGTTGGATTTGTCTCCGCCCCGAATAGCAGAATAACTATTAAAACAAATGAAAATTAAACAAAATTTTTATTAATAGGCGGTACGAAGTTCGCCGGGACAGCTAGTTAATAAAATGCACAAAAAGAGCCTCTGTAGTAATCCTTTCACCACACTTGTTAAACTGAAGTAACTCGGTTAAAAAATGATTATTAATTGTGAAGACTTTAGTTTTCGACATTTTGACTATAGGTATTGATAATTCCCACGAAGAAGAAGTACATTTATTATTTATTTAAACGTAAATAAATAATAAGTAAATTTTTCTTTCAACAGTCCAAGAATCTGATTTCGAGCATAGCGAACCTTATATTCAGATGTTTTAGAAATCGAGCATAGCGGAACTAATCGAAATTTCTTCTAAACACTTTTTACTGCACAATTTCAAAAAGACATTTTGTGCCGTTCATGGGAATAGTAAAAATGAATGAAAATTGTTCCCATTTCTGCACACATAATAATAACATACCTACATAAGTACATACATGAGCAGAATAAGCGGCTAATATTTAGACACCTCATTTCAAAATCCTTCCAGCCGTTTGGGTTACAACGATAGCAAAAGGAACTTACCTTCCAAAACATTACCATCTCCTTCGCAGTCGGCTAAAAATTTATAATATTACTCGTGGTTCCTTTATGGACTGTGTAGACACACCTAACTACGTCTTCATAGAAAAGTAGGAAGGCGGAGCTGGTACAGAAGCATGCTAAAGTGGAATTTTACAGTTTTTCCGTCACGGCTGATCATTATCGCGTATAATTTTTTCGATGTATTCGCTTTGTCCCCATTGACGGTGTCCCCATTCAATGGGGAAAGCGGAACTCAATAAAAATAATTCCTTACGTGTACAATGTGGTGAAGGATTAAAATGCGTCTTAAAGGCCCCTGCACTCGATACTGTCGTCGATCTTTTTAAATTATACGACATTCCAGTTTTATAATCATATTCTTCACCGTTTAAAACAAAATGGCCGATAAACTCACATGATGATAATCGCGCAAAAGTTACTATTACATGTTCATATCACAATCTGAAGATCACTGGTGGTCTTGTTGTCGCCCCGCCTTCGGTTCCTAAGGTCGTGGGTTCGAATCCAGTCGTGCACCAACGGATATTATTCTTGTTCGATAAATACATAATGTGGCTATACCAGTGCTTTCAAACGGTAAAGGAAAACATCGTGAGAAAACCGAGTATGTAGAACTAAAAAAGTTCGACGACAATTCTTAAGTGCACTTTAACACTGTTACCGCACTAGTTTGAAAGAATAAGTGTCACCGAAAAAGAAGAAGAACGACGGAAGCTTACGTAGCGGCACGTCACGACTCAAAAAGCTAACAAAGCTTTTGCCTCCACCTGTACGCAAGACCGCCCCATCATTAGAACCAATGCAATAGCTTCGCAAGTTATTTGTCG
Organism: Cosmorhoe ocellata; assembly: GCA_963675405.1. Taxonomy (NCBI): domain Eukaryota; kingdom Metazoa; phylum Arthropoda; class Insecta; order Lepidoptera; family Geometridae; genus Cosmorhoe; species Cosmorhoe ocellata. The sequence goes on along the minus strand of OY776258.1, from coordinate 8,336,224 downwards.
ATCGTCCTCACAGACGGACCACTGCAAAATACATTAAGTAAGTATATATTTTTATATTTATTATTATAGTTATTTACAATTAAAATAATGATCTAAACACGGCAGTGTTCGGAAAACTATCAGGCGAGGCGTCGGCAGTGGTGTGTATATTGAATTTTACGTGAACCAATTATTACTGGAGCTTAATTAATACACCTTATCTCAAAAACTAAGAAGCCTAAATGCTTGTACCTTTGTTTGTTTGTTATAACCACCTAGAATCCTAAATTTTATGATATTACTAGTTCATACCCGTGACTACGTACGCGTTAAATTACTTTTTAATGTTCTGTGACTGGGGCTGTACGGATGGATAAGGTTTTATATAAAATATATCAAATTCTTATTTTTTATATTTGTCAACCGATTTCGATGAAACAAAGCCTTATATCAATACAGTACCTGGGTGTCCGAGCTTTGCTCGGTTTTTTTGTTACCTAGCTAGATCGATTTATCGCCCCCGAAACCCCCTGCATACTAAATTTTATGAAAATCGTTGGAGCCGTTTCCGAGATTCAGATTATATATGTACATATATACAAGAATTGCTCCTTTAAAGGTAAGTACATATGATTAGTAAAAACTGCATTCAACTTGGCTCAGTCGTTGCGGAGATTAGCGTGCACAAAACCAAGGATAAACGATTTTATTATGTATGATGTATATTAATTTCCGATCCTAGGTCAGAATATATAAAATGATCAATTTTCGAAAGTCGTGCCTTTAACTGCTACTTATTATTGGGCCCCTAAATCTCCTAAGTATTTAGCAGCCTAAGTAAAAAGATGGGGTCTAGTCTTACCAAAGTAGATAATATATATATTTATGTTATAATTGAGTGTGGGAACAAAATATTTAAATACTTTTAAAATAGGTATAGATAAATACATTATAAGTGTAAAAAATAGAGCCAGGAAATAATGAATAAATAATCTACATTAAGAAAAATCTCCCAAATTTTCCAATCTATTTAAAATCTTTTTTATTTCCTGGATTTTCCGCTACCATAAATTTTGAACATTTACTTTCCTGCGGCATTGCCTTATAAGCCTTAAAACAACGGGTACTAAATTTTTATTTTCTTTGTTATGTGAAAAAAGAACCCAAATAACCGAACCAAAAGGTTTTTTTACTTACGATAACCTAAATACGAGTAAAGAGAAATAAAAAAATAAAGAAATAAAGAAAGGATGGATGAAAGGAGATTGACGAAACAGGTGCATGGCGAGTGTGAATGGGACAGTTGTAAGGGGAAGACCTCGGCGTACGTACCTTGACCAAATTGGGGACGTTTTAGAGAAAGGCCAGGTCAAGAGTACCCTAAACCGACGCGCATGTATGAAGAATGTAATGAGAGTGAATGAAGCAAAAGAGGTGTGTCAGGATCGTAGCAAGTGGAGATCCGTGATCTCTGCCTAGCCCGTCGGGAAACAGGCGTGATTTTATGTATGTATGTATGTATGTAAATACGAGTAGTAATATTATGAAAAAACGCTAAGTAACTATTTTTGATATTTGAAGCAAAAAAATTTATTATATAAAAATCATGTGGCATCAATATATTATATCTATATACTTATCACAAGATATATTTCTTCCAACCTTTGTTATCCTCACAAAGAGCTTCAATTTCCGGATCCTTTTAAAAAAAGGGGGAATAAATAAATAATAGTCTTAATCCTTTTATCCTGAATTTACTGGAAGTCGGTAAACGTTATTTTAGATTTTTTTTACCTTGAAGTGTCTGCTTTCTTTCTTATAATCCGCTCCAACTGTTCCTTTGGGAATAATTTATGGCTTTTGTTTCGTTTCAAGGGCCTCAAAATAATGTCTTTTCTCAACGGTTTTTAACGTATTTTAACGCAGGTATCTAAAACTCAGTTTTAACCTAGGAAAAGTAATGCATAAAATATTTTTTATCCTACTTACTACGAGTAGGTAGGGTACAAAAAATACTGATACTGAGTTATAGAATTGAGGTTATAGTGATTACATAAGTGACTAATAGCAATCATATGGAACAGGGGCCTCACCACAAAGCTCTTCGGGCTTTCGAGCAATATCAAAGTAATATAAATAGATATATCCTACCATGACATAAAAAAAAATCTTCTTTGTTTATCGCATCTGCCTCTTTTGAGATCAATTTTGCCAGTATCAAGTGTTTAAATTAATAGTACCTATTGTCAATGTCACAAAGTCAGTCAAATTGTCAAGTCAATTTTGAACAAAAGATGGCTGTTTTGTTCAAAATTCTCGGGATTTCATCCGATAGATTAAGAAAGAGGAGTGTTACTTCAAGCTTGAAATTCATCATTCTCCTGCCCTTATCCCACGCTAAGTGGGGTCGTTACATGTTTTCTTCTTCCACTCACTCCTATCATTCGTCATGCTTGAAATTGACGTTTTTGAAATATGATGGTTTGTAAAAGCTCGTGGTAAGGCCCCTGGGACAGAGCTGTAATAATCGTAACATTGGATCCTGACTAGATTATAATCCCAGACGATTATAATCTAGTCAGTCATGTCGGCTAGCAGATGGGTTTCTAATGTCTTCCTTAGGGATACTCTATTACATCCCGTTGCCCCTAATACACCTAGATTCATATCATTGAGTGATTCACCCAAACTATAGCAGTTTCAATGGTCTGTGAAAATGGTCATAGGTCACGTATCAGGGGACTTAGTCCGGGTTTTGATAGTTCACGAAATTTAATTTCGTTTCGTTTCCGTCCTACATTTCCCTGCAGCGCCTCTAGCGGAAACTTAAAAGAACTAAAAGTAAAGTGCAAGTAAATTTATGGAAGGAAACGAAACGAAATAAAGTTTTGTAAACTATCAAAATCCGTACTAAGCATCCGACGTATACCGATCTGGCATGATCAGACCACTTCCATGATAAATTGTCGAAATTTGGAACGTATAATGTCACATTTTGATGAAGTAGAGGCTTGGGTATTTATGTTTTTACGACACGAACGTGAATGTAATGAAAATCTTAGTATAACCGTATAACTATAGTACTCGGAAAAATACGAGTCGGAAATTGTAAGAAATACCTACACGTGTACAATAATACTCGTACGTGTACCTACTCCCCTAGGACCCCGAAATGAACCTATACGCTCCAAATATCTGCTTTCGGTCAAGATAATCCAGTCGGTGAATAACAATATATCGAGAGTTTATTAAACATACTCTCAAAATATAAACTCTTTCGAACTGTGGTTAAGGCGATGCGTTGTTGTCAGTTGGTCAAGTAATCCAGCCAGTCAGTAAGATACGAGTTTTAAGATATATCGAGAGTTTAAACCTTTTTTAAATTGCAGCTCTCTAAAACTATGGTTTAGGCTGAGTGTTGGTTAATCCAGTCGGTCAGTAACATACGAGTTTTATGAGATATCGAGGTCACAAACCTAGGAGTTTTATAATATATCGAGAGTTTATTAAACATACGTTCCAAACATCTGATATCTAGGACTATGGTTTAGTTAGGCAGTGCGTTGGTATGAGTCGGTGAAGTTAGTAATACTTATATGACTTTTATAATATAACTAGCTGATCCGGTGAACTTCGTATCACCTACTATTCTTCGCAATTTTTTTTATTTTCTCACCATATAAACCTTCCCTGAACTCTAACGAATATTTCAAAACCGAAATAACCCAAAAGCCCAGCCGTTCTCGAGTTTTAGCGAGACTAATGAACAGCAATTCATTTTTATATATAAGAAGATTATAGAGAGTATTAATCATGACGTCAACATTGTTTGCAATACTGGCCTCAAGTTCATGAGAAAGTATGCACGTTGGCCATGATTTCAGTATCGATCGTGCATCGAAGGCAATTTGTACAAAGAAAGAAGGTAATTTCTTTCGCTAAAAATAATTGCGAGGTTGAATTATTTTACATGACATGTATTGTATCGTAATAATATGTAGTCTCTTTTCATTTTCTGCCTGTACGTATCTATTCCAGTACCTACTCGTAAACATTCTACTTCACTACATATTAAAAACAAGGCCCGCCGCCGCGTCTGTCTGTTTGTTTGCGATAAACTCAAAAACAACTACACCGATTTTCATGCTATTTCACCAATGGATAGAGTGGTTCTCAAAAAGGTTTTGATATATAATTTGTCAAGTTCTTGTATATATTGGTTATAATCTTATACCTTTAAACGAGCAATTCTTGTATATATATATATATTATATATATATATATATAATTGGAATCTCGGAAACGGCTCCAGCGATTTTCATGAAATTTAGTATGCAGAGGGTTTTGGGGGCGATAAATCGATCTAGCTAGGTTTCATTTTTAGAAAACGTCGTTTACCAATAAAAAAAAACCGAGCAAAGCTCGGTCACCCAGGTACTGGTATTTGTTGGAGGTGATCAAAATATCATTATTACTTTTGGTCGCGATAACCGACATCACACAGGAGAACACACGCAGGAGAAGCCGCGGGCATCAGCTAGTATATTATAAACATGAAACAATGGAAAACATGAAGAAGAGGAAAGAAGGATGGTCTGGATGTTTGTTGCTCTTTGGTGGAGTAGTGGACTGTATTTGAGAAATTAACTTTAAACTTTGAATAAGTACCTACTTAGAACGATCTTGTTGTGCGGGAAAGGCTAACGAAACTGCTGCAGTTGGAAAAACACAGGAATATAGTACAGCAGCTTACAGGAAAGGAGCATGCACATACCTTGAAGTCCAGAACGTGGGTTCCCAAGGGTTGGCGCCAACGAAGAGTGGTCTGGGTTGTGGCACCACGCCACGATGCAGCAGGGGTTAGGCACACTTGAATTTTACTTATTTTTTAACTTATTTATTGTCACATGTATTATTTCTTTTGCTGTTCTAACGGCGGTTAATTTTAACTTAGGTATTTTCACACACACGTTATTTTTGATGCGGTTATAATGGCGGCTAGCGGGCAACAGGACGATCGCGTGATCACGCGCTTTCACGGCTCGCGCTTCGGCGCGAGCGAGGCGGTTTCGGCCGTCCAGAGCAGGACGGCAATAAGGTGCGTGTGCATGCGGGAAGGAGTAAGGGATAGGAAAGATCGTTTTAAGTATGTAGTTCATAAAATAAACTAATCCGATTGGATCTAGATCCACCATCTTCCCCCCCTTGAAGGATTCCCTTCAAAGGTATAAAAATAATATTAAATTAGCGGAGCGGAAAAATTAATAAAGGCGCAAATAATTATTTATAGTTATTAAGAATTATAATTAAATTTTTATACAAAGTGAGATTGGATAAAAATATCCGAAAGAAATGAGCGGTATGGTCACCCTACTCTAAAGGAAGAGGCGACAACTTTGTCGCCGGTCTGACGTAGGAGCTACCACCGCTTTCCACTCTCGCACATCGAACTATCCCATCCTTACCAGGGAAAATTTCGGATATTTTCCCAAGTTTCCACGACAAAGGAGGTGCGTTTTCGTTGTTGAGAAGAACTATAGTGCCTACTGTGAGTGGATTACTAGTGGTGTTCCACTTTTCACGCATTTGCAAATTATGGAGGTATTCATTCTTGAATCGTTTCCAAAACGTTTGGACTAGCGAGTCCATTAAAAAATGACGTGACAAAAGGTTTGCCCGTTCCCCGCTGACGTCAGCCGCGGGTAAAAAGGCGAGGGGTTTAGTTGAGAGAAAATGCGATGGAGTTAAAGCGGTCGGTTCCGAGGGGTCGGAACTCAGAACATACAGAGGTCTGCTGTTCAGTACAGCTTCGACTTGATTGAGTACCGTAAGCATCTCCTCGTAAGTGAGTATTTGTTTTCCTATCACGCGGAAGAGAAGTGATTTTATACTTTTTATATTTGCTTCCCAAATCCCACCAAAATGGCTACCTAAGGGAGGTGATCTCTTCCAGACGATCTTGTGTTTAGCGAGTTCGTTGCTGAAACTTTCGTAATATTTGTCAGACTTTAAAAATTCAAATAATTCCTTTAAAAAGGATTGCGAAGAAACGAAGTTAGTACCATTGTCGCTGTAAATAAAACTGCAAGGGCCGCGCCTAGATAAGAAACGTTTGAAGGCGTTCATGAACGTAGCGGAGCTGAGATCAGAAGCTAGTTCTACATGAACGGCTTTGGTGACAAGACACACAAAGACACAGAGATAAGCCTTTTGACTACGTACACCCCGTTTCCTAGACGTCGTGATGTATAGCGGACCGGCGTAATCGACACCTGTATGTGTAAAAGCCTTACAAGGTTCTACGCGACAGCTGGGTAGATCTGACATAGCGGGAAAGGTAGGTTTAGGATTCAGCTTAAAACAACGAACGCATTTGTAAATACGGTTGCGAACTAAACGCCTAGCGGATAAAAACCAATATTTTTGACGTAATATTGACATAAGTAACTGTGGACCAGCGTGACTATTTTCACGGTGGTACCAGTCAACAATAAGGTTAGCGATGTGTCCATCTTTGGGCATAAGAGCGGGGTGTTTCTGATTATACTCCAGACTGGAGTATGAGAGTCGCCCTCCGACTCGTACAATTTCGTCAGAAATGAATGGGGATAACTTCCGTAAAGCGGTGGAACAAGATTTGTTCTTTTTAATATTTTGTATATCACTAGCGAAACAACTGTGCTGAACAGCTTGTATGATTTTGTTCTCAGCTGCAATTAGATCCTCAGCAGTGAGGACGTCATTGCGCGGAAGCAACTTCAAAAAGCGAAGCACTATTACTGTGGACCGGACAAACCTATGCCAAGAAGAAAACTTGGAACCTAAAGCTATGATGACATTCTCTTCTGTTGCCACTGTGACAAAAGATATGTTTTTCTCTTCTGGCAGTTGATTTTGAGCGGAAGTGAAAACTTCAACTGGCCACTCTGCCAGCGGCAACGACATCCAAGGAGGCCCATGGAACCACAAGTCATTATTTAAAATCTGCGAAGGTAATAAACCGCGAGAAACAAAGTCAGCAGGGTTTTCCACTCCTGCGACGTGATATACGTTTTGCGATGGCGAGGTAGACTGAAAGTCTGAGATGCGATTTGCGACATAAGTATGAAACTTGTGCGGGGAGGAAGTTACCCAGCATAGGGCGACTGTCGAATCAGAAAATATAGATACGTTGTCAATGTGACAACGCGCGGATAGCGAATCATAAACAGTGCGTAGCAACTTAGCGAGAAGCACTAAGCCGTTCAACTCAAGCCGGGCCAACGTAATTGTTGGTTTGGCTGATGCGACGCGGGACTTGGAACACAGAAGCGATATCAAAGGTGGCTGATCACCATTAGACACGTGCAGGTATATCACACAGCCGTAGGCCTTTTCACTTGCGTCCGAAAAAGCGATTAGCGAAATTTTAGAATCATTTTCCTCAACCCCCACATGGCGAGGAAATTTGAGGTGCGAGATTAGCGGTAGCTCAGATAGATATCTTTGCCATAAACTAGCGATATCACAGGGCAGCTTGTCATCCCAGTTGATATGTAAAAGCCACAGTTCCCTGATTATCAGTTTTGCGTATAGAATCACGGGTCCGACTAGTCCTAGAACATCATACAAGCGCGCGGTCATTGACAAAATAGAGCGTTTAGTAACAGCGGAAGGCGGAACCGAAGTCAGGAACGTGAAATTGTCAGATGCTGGGAGCCAGCGTAGCCCCAGGATCTTGAACGTGTCATCGTCATCGAATGAAATTGATTCAGACTGTCGATGTGATGCGGGTATGTGGCTCAGCATTTCAGGTGAATTGCTAGTCCACTTTACTAAATCAAACCCACCAGCTTTGAACATCTGAATCAACTCATGCGCTGTCTGAACGGCTTGGTCTACAGATGAAGCAGACGATGCCAAATCGTCCATATAGACATCTCGTTCAATGACCTCAGCAGCAATAGGCCACCTTTGTTTTTCGTCTTGCGCCAACTGGCGTAAAGTGCGCAGAGCCAACATCGGAGAAGATCGAAGACCAAAAGTAACACGTTCAAACTGAAAGGTTTCCAGAGCATCATGCGGAGAGAACCGATATAAGATCCGTTGATAACATCGGTGAGCGGGGTATGTATAAATACATAAATACATCTGCCTAACATCAGCGAAAAAGGCGATACGATGCATGCGAACATTTAATAAAATGTTGAATATATCAGCTTGCAAGTTGCAGCCTTTATACAAAATATCGTTTAGAGACAGGCCGGAGTCAGTCGCGGCGCTGCCGTCCAAGACGATGCGAACCTTAGTCGTGGACTTGTCTTCACGAACTACGGGGTGATGCGGGAGGTAATAACCTGGCGAAGTGCAGTCGTTTGGAGAAACGCGCGTCAAAATACCCTTGTCGAGATAGTCAGTAATTATCTCATTATATTTTTTATGTAAGTCCGGTGATCGCAAAAACTTCCGTTCAAGGCATGAAAACCTTTTCTTCGCGGTTATATAGGAGTTACCTAGCTTAAGCGGGTCTTCCTTAAATGGAAGCTGAACTACGTAACTGCCATCTTTATTTCGCGTAGTAGTTGAGGTATAAATTTCCTCACATCGTAGATCATCAGGACTTAAGAACAACTGGGACGGTGGTTCCTCAGTGGACCAGAACCTTTCCACGAGTTGGTGTAGCGGATCAGCGGTGAATGCACAAAAGGTGTGCGATGAGCGCGGCGATATGACGGGTGCGTTTCCCATAACGATGTAACCTAAAGTCGTTTCTAAGGCAGCGGGTAAATTATTATCAGCGGTAATTTTGTTAAACAAGAGAATCTGACAGTACAAGTTTACTCCGAGAAGGAGGTCGATTGAACCGGGCTCAGAATAGTCATCATCAGCCATGGGTAGATTACGTATGTGGCCAAGAGCACTGACGTCGATGCGCGCGTCAGGTAGCTGCGACGTGATACTATCCACAACCATGGGCTGAATATGATATTCATGTCCGTCGTCAAAGCGAGAAGTGAAGGTGAGTGAGGTCACTCCCAAAATCTTTTGAGAGGCCCCTCCTATGCCTTGGACTTTAGAAAAGCGGCTTTGCGTTGATATAGGAAGCGATAGGCGCTTGCTACATGAAGCGGATATGTACTCACTTTGAGAGCCGGGGTCAATCAGGCATCTCAAAAAGTGGGGGCGGCGAAAGTTATCTAAAACCTTTATTTTAGCGGTTGCCAATAACGCAGTAGTTATTGTGTATGAATCATGATCATATGAAACGGTACAAACCGATGTTTCACTGTTTTGATCAGTTGCGGGCAGCGAAGAAACGACCTTATGTTCATGGGGAGAAGGTCTTTTAGCGGGCGCACGAATATTAGACTCGGAACATGTTGCATGCTCGGGCGCAGTATGGCGTGAGTCATGAGCGGTAGCGGACGAGTTAGCGGGTGAACCCGAAGATGTCGGTTTTGTCTCAACATTATTGCGGTTATTAGCGGGCGGGTTAAAATGGATTAGCGAGTGGTGTTTACCCGAGCAATGGGAACAAGTGCGCTTGGATTCACAATCCATTGTTTTATGTTTTACACTTAAACAGTTGTTACAAAACGGCTTGCCTTTGATGAATTTAAACCTATCAGTAGGCGTTAACTTCATAAAAGCTGAGCAGCGGTATAAATGATCATGTTTTTCACGTTGACACAAAGCACACTTATTATCACTACTTGCACCACATACCTGATCAGTGTTTACAAAAGACTTTGTTTGACCTTGCCTACTAGGGGTAGGTACTTGAGCGGTGCGAGCTTTGTGCTGCGCTTGCGGGTTTACGAGCGGGCCAGCTGATCTTGATAAGATTTTACTCTGTTCCTTTACAAATTCAATTAAATTCGAGTAGGTAGGAATTTTATCTTTACGGTACGTTATCTCGAACAACTTGACAGTCTCGGAATCGAGCCTCTGGAGAGCGAGGTGCAACAGCATGAAGTCGGTTGAATCACCGACTTTCAGTTGCCTGAAGGCTTCTACAGACGTGTCAAAATTATTTAAAAACGACTCAAGACCAGAGGCACTATTAGCGGAGAGCGGTTTGAAACTTAACAACTGATTTAGGTATGAACTAGCGAGTAACCTAGGGTCATCGAACTTTTGCACCAGTGCGTCCCATATAATGGGGTAGTTCTCCGCGGTCGGAGGTAACCGGGCGCAAACGGACGCAGCGGGTCCAGACAGTTTGCCAACCAAATAATACACCTTGTCACTATCGGACAATGATGTATTTTCGTGAACAATGTTTTTAAATTGTTGGTAAAATAGCGGCCATGACCTCACATCACCATTGAAGGACAATAATTCTATCTGTGGGAGTCTAGGTTTTGACTTTTCTAACTGCGGGGGCGATTCATACTTTTTCGACGACGAATGAGTCTCAATGATCTGCTTGACCAAGCAGTACATGATATCAAAGTTCGCCCACTCTTGGTACCTAATAGTGTGTTTAGGGTCTATTTTAAGTGAAATAGCGTTGTATGAATCTAATACCCTTCCGAAATCCCTATGCAATTGATCGATATTAAACGCAGTGTCAAGCAATGCCTTTAACTTCGTAGAATCGGCTTCCACCTTTTTAGCGATGTCATAAATACCTTGCATACGAGCAAATAGAATTTCGCGTTTAGATTCGAGAATAGCTTGCTGACCCTTCTCCTCATCATACTTTTCTTCACACTCAGAAGACGAATTAATATTTTTCTTACTCATTTTGAGTCAATTTAGCGAATAAATGCAAAACAGAAAGAAAAAACTCCAACTCTGGCGGAACAACGAATCAAAGGAACACACAACCTATCTTCTAGCGGAGCGCAGTAGGGTAAGTTATAAAATCAATCACCACAGAATAGCAGCGAGCGTGAATAGTTACTATGAATAACAAGTTGAGACTGCGGTACAAACTATTACCTATTCTGCATTGACCATTACAGATTAGCAAATAGTACGCGTAGATTCTACGTTTCCATACAAAATGCCGCCGGCCGGGCGCAGCGAGTGGCGGGTCGCCCAGCGACAGCGGATAGAGCGAGCGAGTGATGGAAAGTTCGAGACGAATCGTCGAGCTAGACAGCAGCTATATTATTATGACTGACTGACTGAGCGAGCGGGGAGCGGGGAGCGGGGAATACATAAAACGAAATAGCGCGGGTAGATGGGTGAATCAAGCGAACGAATACCTCTGATTTGATTCAAATTATAAAGTAAATAAGTAGTGCTAAGACGAATTATGTACGTATGAGCGGTGCGGAGCGGTAATTGATATTAGTGTAAGTAGGTATAGAAACGACGTGCGATAGCGGGGTAGCGGCGGCGGTAGGTATTCTGTTGGTAACCTAAACTTACGGAGATTCTATACTGATTTTAGCGGGGTAATAATAGCGTACCTATCTACCTAGACAAGAAGTTCGTGCGGGTGCGAAATAACAAAAGAATTTGAACAACTTTCCAGAGTAGGTATAGTTTAACAGTAAGATTTATGCAAGTTTTATAGGTATTTACCTACCTACCTTTATTATAGGTATAACCTAGGTTAATATAAGTGAAAATAAAATCAAAAATAAGCAGACAAGTGTAGTTTACGGACTGAGATGAAGCTCACAAGTCCGGCGGTAATTAAGTAGGTACAAATATCTCACTGAAATGAGATTAATTTAGATAGAATATCCGGTTCGTAAGGACCATATGGTGGAGTAGTGGACTGTATTTGAGAAATTAACTTTAAACTTTGAATAAGTACCTACTTAGAACGATCTTGTTGTGCGGGAAAGGCTAACGAAACTGCTGCAGTTGGAAAAACACAGGAATATAGTACAGCAGCTTACAGGAAAGGAGCATGCACATACCTTGAAGTCCAGAACGTGGGTTCCCAAGGGTTGGCGCCAACGAAGAGTGGTCTGGGTTGTGGCACCACGCCACGATGCAGCAGGGGTTAGGCACACTTGAATTTTACTTATTTTTTAACTTATTTATTGTCACATGTATTATTTCTTTTGCTGTTCTAACGGCGGTTAATTTTAACTTAGGTATTTTCACACACACGTTATTTTTGATGCGGTTATAATGGCGGCTAGCGGGCAACAGGACGATCGCGTGATCACGCGCTTTCACGGCTCGCGCTTCGGCGCGAGCGAGGCGGTTTCGGCCGTCCAGAGCAGGACGGCAATAAGGTGCGTGTGCATGCGGGAAGGAGTAAGGGATAGGAAAGATCGTTTTAAGTATGTAGTTCATAAAATAAACTAATCCGATTGGATCTAGATCCACCACTCTTTCTCGCTGAAACGGCTGAACTAATCTGGAAGAAACGTGGAATACCTACGCATAGTCTAAGACCTGCAATATTACATAGACTAATTTTTTGTCCGAGTAGGTAGAGGTACCACGCCCGCGGAAGTTAGTCTTATAATAATTTGTAAGTTTGCGGCAGTGGGAATGAGTAGGCCATTAGCCGAAGCGACAATTAAGAAAGTTATCTACAAAAATTATTCAATTATATACTTTTGCAAAATGTAACATCAAAATTTTAAATATTTACAAAGTCACATCAAACCGCCATTTTGGAATACAATTTACAACAGACGAAAACAAAAACGAAGGAGTTCTCAAGGCGACGCGGATATTTTTTTCTTCTTTTTTATGAATAAGCACGCAAAACTTTTGAATACAAAGTCACGTATTAAAATTATAAGTTGCAGGTGGAGTCTTGAAGACAAAATGGCGCTCCCAAAGTCGCTGAAGTATGCGGCCATTGGGGCTGGAGCTGCGCTTTTTGGCTTAATTTTTGGATGGGTGTTGTTTCCGGCCATTTTGAAAAGTCAACTAAAAAAGGTAACCTGATCCTATACCTACGCTTTGCTGATTCTTTATAATACATTTTCTATTATGTGTTCGCTTGTTTACAGCCGTATCCAACGGTAATCACCATATAAAGTTATGTGACAAATGATGATAGAATATCAGAAAAAGAGAAGAGTAGATAGCCTCCTCCATTTTTGAAATCGGCTAAAAATCTTTGGGGATGGGAGGTGGGAAGTCTAGCTACTTTTCTTGTTTAAGTAGGGGTTGTTGAAAGTTAATCGTAAAAAAAACTTAGATTTGTGTAAAAAACTTTGAAAAAGCATGTAGGTTAGCAGAAAGTGAACATTGTGAAAGTTATTTTGTAAAGTAATTTCTGTTCAGAGCTACATTTTCAAAGCGACTTGAAACATTTGAGACACGTTTAAGCAAAATGTTTAATTTGCATTAGGAAAAGGCATATGCCACCACTTCGCGTTACTTATTGGAGTTAGCGAGTGAGTGATGTTTCAGAGAGCAAACTCAATCTAATCAAATCTTACAGCCAGACAGATAAGCGCACTGACGGCGTAAAACGAGTGAACAAGTAAATTGTGAAGCGATAATAGATGCAGGCGCAATCGCTAATTTAGGTACTTTGCGACAGATCATGGAATCGAACTCGCACATCTCAACCGGTCAATCGCCCGCCGCTCAAAGGGTTTTACTTAGTATGAACCTACATAAATTAATTGAATCAAAGATTAACAAGTAAACAAGGGGAGCTATCAAGTTTGACATACTTAAACAGATCTACATACACAAGTTTCCTTGCCTAAGATACCAAAATACCCTTTTCCAATGAGTAGGCGCAACCCGAACCGGAATAAACAGACAACATAACCAACGTAAAGTGATGGAACAGAATGGAATCTACCTAAAACTCGAACTTTCATCAAAATCTGTGGAATCCATTTCACAATATTACACATTCCACAATATGTGTAGGTCAGTAAAAGGACAATAAAAGCATTCCTTGAGCTAAAAAAAATGATCCCACAAATAAAGAGCTCTGGTAAGCAGGCTTGTCAAATTATTCCAAAGAATTATATCAAAAATTTGCAGAACCTTTTTAGATGTTACATAGTCGACATTAATACATTTTTTCGAAGGAGGTTCGATGTATGAAATTTGGTGTCATGTTTTATAAAACAACTAGATTAATTATAATAGCCGAAAAAAAATGTAGGGCTAAACAAGACTTAGAAAAATGTTCAGTATTCTAATCTAAAATTTTCTCTATACGTTTAAAGTGCTTTACTGACGTTGTATTATGTACTATGGAAAGTCGTTTGTGCCAAAGCTGGCTTAAGCATCTACGAGGTTAGCCATTTATAAAGAACAAATACATTTATGTAGAGAGATAATATATCAGAGTTACAATGTTCAAATATTTAACACTTGCTGATGCCCGCGGCTTCGCCTGCGTGGCGAAGATGGCTTAAACCTCCAACAAATTTCATTATATTTTAGATGTATACAGAAACTTGACATATATAGGTACTAAAACCTTCCTCGAGAACCACCCTATACTTTGGTGAAAACAGCATGAAAATCAGTGAAGTAACAGGAAGACAGTGAGACAGACACGGCGGAGGACTTTGTTTTATAATACGTAGTGATGATCTAAACAGTGTAGTGGTAGCACTCCTTCCTCACAATCAGAAGGTCGTGGGTTCAAACCTGGTCGTGCACCAAAGAGGTTTTTCTGTTCGAAGAATTAATGTACGCAATGATGACCGGTAAAGGAAAATATTATGAGGAAACCAATCCATGAGCATAACCTAGAACTAAATGTGTCATTGGTTATAAGAATACTTTTATAAGCGGCGGCGATGGGCTTGCAACCTATCACGTTAGGAATATAAACTACTGTGCAAAATGTAAACAAGTGCCAAAGGGCCAAATATCATGTTTGGACGTCCTTCTGACTAACCCTCTTTAGATATTCTAGAAATCTGAGGTAATATCTACCAAGCCGGAATTACAGCCGCAGCCATGTTTTTTTACTCAACTTACTAGGTTCCTATATTACTAAAAATAAAAATGCCCTTGGCCCTAACAGATTCTATCAAAGCGAATATGAGAAAGAACCTATTATTAAGTTTATGAGAAAACCCTTGATTTCATTTTTCTTTAGGAAATGGCGCTCTCAAAGAAAACCGACGTCCGGAAAATGTGGGAGGTTATACCCTTCGCTTTGGATTTCAAGGTTTACATTTTCAACTACACCAATGTCGAGGAGATACAGAAAGGGGCAATCCCGATTGTGAAGGAAATTGGACCTTATCACTTTGAGTAAGTGTATATTATCATCTGTTATCAATGCTGAGACAAAATCATCAATAATGCGACATGTTTTGATGTATTTGTGATTTATATTATAATTGTCTTGGTCAATTGAATTGTTTTAAATATGGTCCAAAGTAGGAGATAGGGCAAAGAGGGACCGAATAATAGGACGCGTCTCAAAAAAATTCGTTCGTTGGTTCTAATTAAATATTTCTTTCTATTTTATTTGCCTAATTATTCTAGTTAAAATATAAAACTAACATCACCTTCAACTGGATGCTTTTTTAACCTCCGACGCTAAACGATGGGGTGTTATACATAATGTTTGACGTGTCTGTGTGTGTCTGTCTGTGGCATCGTAGCTCCCGAACGCATGAACCATTTTGATTTTGTTTTTTTTTGTTTGAAAGATGAATTAGTCATGTTTGATGGAAAACGGTCCAAGATGGCCGCTGCCACAAAATAGCGGATTACATATTTTTTCACAACTCCCTCGATATAGGTATCAAATGAAAGGGCTTGAGTAGTACCTATTACGGCAAATTTCACATCCAAGATGGCCGCAAACCACAAAATGTCGGGCAAAATTTGTGTAATTTTTTTACCAAAAACATAATACACAAGACAATTCTGAGAGAATTCTGCAACGCTACCAGAATTTTGAGAATTTATGAGGGTGATTTACTGCCAAAACAATGCTCCCTTTTTCCGCATGACAGAATTAAGCTGTAAACAAATTATCATACAAAACAGCTGTAGGTACTACAGCGTCGTACAATATAATAATAGATCGATGCGGATCTTAGTTCGCAGTGATGTATCTATCTTTCACAGCTTAGGATCTAATTTTCGGAATAAATATTATATTTATTCAGTCGAATAGACCGACGTCTCGTATCACTTCGGCTCCAAGCACAAGTCTCAGAAAAATCTTCTTCTTATATATAAAAAAATGAATTGCTGTTCGTTAGTCTCGCTAAAACTCGAGAACGGCTAAACGGATTTACCTTATCTTGGTCTTGAAATGTTCGTGGAGGTCTAGGGAAGGTTTAAAAGGTAAGAAAAATTTGTTGTCTAAGCAATGTAGAAGGCGGTACGAAGTTTACCGGGACAGCTAGTAAATAAATAAATATTGGTGGACAGTTCACACAACGCCATCTAGCCCCAAACTAAGCAAAGCTTTTACTATGGGAACCAGATAGTTGATAGTTTTTTTTTTATATATATATATACATACATAGAATACATAACAACTTAACACCCAGATACAGAAAAGTGATGAAACCTTGCCAATATTAGTATTTGGATCACTGCACACACATGCATTTAGTCAAACTTTGCCTCAAACTTATGTTTCAAAAAACCTACATAGTTCAAGAAAATCGAAATTTTCCAACTTTTGAATTTTCACATATTGTATGTTTATCAAATCTTATATATCTACCTGCTAAGTCGTTTGTAGAGCGATAGATATTTCACAGTTTATACAACGTATAAATAAAAAGAGGTAGATTTAAACCTACAAAGAATAAAGATGTTCTCAAACGGAAGAAAGGAAACCGGAAGAACCATTTCATGTCTGAATTCTGCTACTTATAAATTCCACTTTCCTTGTTCGACATAAACCGGAAAGCGGAATACCCATTATTCCGAATAAGAAAATAAGTTTAATTGACTTGAATACTTTCCAATCCTTTTGTCACAAAACAACCTTTACAGTACCACTTATTTATTTTATTATTCAGAGAGCTCTTGTTAGGAAACTTAAATAGCTAAATACAGGGCTTGTCGGTCTGATTTGACACCATCGCATGATTTAAATCGAAATACATACATTGTATTATGTTACTGAACAGTGAAAGATACTTTTAAAACACAGAAGTTTGTTTCGGGGAATATTGTATTCTGTACGACGATCAAGATATTCAAGAAAGGCTACAAACAAACTCTTTTGTTCGACTGTCATCCATTATACATTATTTTATTTCGTTTAGTCGATAAAAGTAAATGAGGCATAAGCGACGCTTATTACGAGAGACGGTTGCGAATATTTACCTATACGTTTTCATTTGCGTATTCTATTGGTTATCTGGTTTTATGCTACAAGTTTTATTTAATTTGAGGCTAGATGGCGCAATGTAAAAGTCTACAGCAACGTTTATTTTTACCGTATTTATGTGACAGTTACTTACAACAGGAGCCTTACTACAAGCTTTTCGAGCAATATCAAAGTAATATAACTTTTTTTCTTACCATGACCTATAATTTTTTTAATAAAGTGAGGTCGCTTCAAGCTTGTAATTTGACGTTTCTGTAACATGATGGTTTGTAAGCTTGTGGTAAGGCCCCTAAGCACTTCTTTTATGGATTCAAATATCGATACCGGAAGTATCAATTAACGTAAGGGACATTTTATCGAAAATGAGTTGAATATGCAGTTCTATCTAAAATTTTCTGCTCTATCGACTGGTATACTTGAAATTTCGATATCTTTAAAAAAATGTCCCTTACAGTACAAATTTTCAGAAGTTCTAAACAGAAAATTTTCTAAAATTGTAACGTAACAAACTTGTCAAGTGAAGTTTTTTATCTCAATTAATGTATGTCTCAATAATTAAATACTTTGACCCTTACACTAAAATCACTTGTTTTGATGTAACGTGGTTTTTTCAATGTTGTCCTTTACGTTGATATGCCTTTGGATTATTTTATTGTTGATTGGATTATTTTGTTTTATTAGTACCTGGATGACCTGGTTTTTTTTGTAACTCGTATTTTTTGGAAATTATATTTTGATACGAATTATTACTGCTGAATTATGAATAATATTTTTCGATTTTAACGCCATCTTTATCAAGTAGCTTTAGTGTTGCTGTGTTGGCAAAACAATTTAGTTGTTGTTTAGGCTCTAGACATGGTCAATCACGATTTATTGGATCACTTTGATTCGATCGCAACCCATACACAAGTGATTCGATCACGAATTTAATGTGATTCGATCACTTTTGACCCGCCTTACTGCCGAGTTCCGTGTGTTGCGGGGAGGTGCCATGTCGGTGCGATCAGAATGTATTTATGTATCGTAAAGATTACTCTTACAAGAGTACTAATAACAAGTACCTACCTATCTCTTTTTTTCACATGCAGTCAGGCACGGTCCTTAGTCTCTTTCTAATAGGTCAAAACCTGTAAAACCCGTTTTTTGGGCTAGCTTGCAAAGCTCGCGCGCGTCCCAATCGTTTGCCGATTATCCTACCTGTGACCTGCGCCCGCGACCTGCAAGACCTGCAAGTCAAGGGACCCATGGGTACAACGAATACATCCGTATCTTAGATTACCCGCATGGGTCAATTCATCGAATCTTTGTAACCTGATCACATAGCCGATGGTCATGATCTACCCGGGTCGCACAAAATGATCCATTGACATCGATCTAAATGGCCCTAGTTGCCAAAGTTAAAATAAAAACAGTACTTCTCGCCAAAAGATGACAATATTAGTATTCTAATGATATTGTAGCAGTTTTTCATTTTCTGAAAACACGAATAAAATGACGTTTTAGTTTTATTGTCCTCAAAACTCCCTGCATAGTAAATTTCATGAAAATCGTTGGAGCCGTTTCCGAGATTCAATTATAAAAAGTGAAAATTGCTGGTGTTTTTTTAAGTAAATCGTGTTTTTTAAAAATTATTTTAGATATGGATTATTACTGCTGAAATATGAATCCCATCAAAAACATAAATGTGAAATGAGAGCCAAGTTCAATAAGTATGCTTTAGTCGTTGACTTCAGCGACAAAGGGTGCCAAGTACAATGGTCAGTCCTGCCTGAAACTTATTTATAACAATATGAAATATGTTTAACAACTTTGAAATATCATTTCATCTTATAACTTAGGATATTATATTGAAGCCTAAGGTATAACTTGGCTAGTTCTCATATACGAATTACTTACCTACCTATTATTAACTACTTACCTACTATGTCCGATCGCTAGTTTCTACCATCAAGTCAAATTTTTAGAAGAATAAAATAAGAACTTGCAAAGGCTACCTATACCTAATATAATTCGTACTCATAAGAAAACTAGCCAAGTCAGACCTTAGGCTTCAATATAATATCCTAAATTATAAGATGAAATGATATTTTAAAGTTGTTAAACATATTTCATATTGTTATAAATAAGTTTCAGGACTGACCATTGTACTTGGCACCCGTTTAGATCTCACTTCTTTTGTCGCTGAAGTCAACGACTAAAGCATACTTATTGAACTTGGCTCTCATTTCACATTTATGTTTTTGATGGGATATCATTACTTTTTGTACAGAACTTATTAGTAAGTAAGTACTTATTCTTATATTATTATACTTATACATCTACGTACATGGACGGCTGAAACTATTGGCACATTGTATACATACTTAAGTAGGTAGATCCGACACACTATAATCTTTGCTCTTACTTATATTATAGGCGCTATAAGAGTTCTTAAGAGAATGAATTAAGTAATTGAAAAATTATAATAAAAATATATAAATTTACTAGTTTCTGATTTTTTCCTTAGTATTCACCCAACCACCTACCTGGATGCCAAATTTGAACTTTCTAGGTCATCTGGAACTGGGTTAGAATTAACGTCTATAGGTCAGTCAGTGATAAAAATTAGGATTTTTGGACTTTAATATCTAAATAACCGTTTGAGGTGTGATTATGAAATTTGGTGTACTTACTTAGGTCGCAAATATCAATAAATGAGCCAAATTTGACATGTTTACGTAAAATAGTTTTGGAGTTATGAGAGGGTGAAAACTGGCTCCAAATGGTTCGTTTAATATTACACACGGTGCGCGGTTCGCCAGCTTGAACTTGGCTTGACACGCTACCGCGTCTCTAGATAATATTTTTCGATCTTAACGTCATCTATGGTCAATTAGTGTTGCTATGTCGGTAAAACAGTTTAGTTTTTGTTGAAGCTGATCGCTAGTCCTGTGTCGGTTACGATTGATTGGATCACTTTGATTCGATCTCAACCCATGCGCGAGTTATTCAATCATTTTTGACACGTCTGCCAAGTTCCGTTTATCGCGCTGGTCAGAGATGCCATGCCAGTGCGATCCGTATGTATTGATGCAACGTAAAGATTACTCGAAAGTAAATTGGACCTTATCTTCATACTTTTAGTGTTAATTAGTTTCATACTCACATACACAGACTGCGTTACCAACTACAAGTAGGTACTTATCTTTTTCTTTCGCGTGCAGTCAGACACGGTCTTTAATTTCCATCTAATCTTAGGTCGAAACCTTTAAAAACCTGTTTTTTGGGCTAACTTGCAAGGCTCGCGTGCGACCCAATTGATTGTCGATTATCCTAGGATAGTGACCTATTTATGGAAAACCTGCACTGCAAGTCAAGGGACCCATGGGTACAACAAATACATCTGTTTCCTAGATTGCCCGCATGGGTCGATTCATCGAATCTTTGTAGCCATCACGATCGACCCGGGTCGCACGAAATGATCGATTGTCACAGTTCTAGATGGACCTTGTTTATTTATTTTTTATTTAAATTCTTTATTGCACACAAAATACAAAATATGCACAATTGGCGAGCATAATGCCGAAGGCATTTTCTACCTGCTGACCAAAGTAAAGTAGGAAAAATACAGAAGGCGTGCTAACAACAAAAATAACCTTAATAATCTAACATTAAACCTAAAATTTAACATGATTGAAAATTTAAAACAGTAATACAAACCATTATGTAATTAAATATTCAAATTTAGCAAGAGGATGATGGAGACGATTCAAGAAACAACTCCCGAGTCCGTCTTTTGGAACGTTCTCTGGAATCAATCTTCCTAACGTCGTCAGGAAGATCATTCCAAAGTCTAGCCGCTTGAATAGAGAAAGACTTATCACGATAGGATGAGCTGTGGGCCGGTATTTCAAGGAGGAGATTATTTGATGATCTAAGAGACCTATCATGAACATCAGCAAAGAAGTTGAAACGATTCTTGAGGTATTCAGGAGTGGTTGGATCTTTTAGGACAGAGAAAAGAAGACAGAGAGCTCTCAGGTTCCTACGCTCACGAATAGGAAGCCACTTCAGTTTTGCTCGATATAAGCTTATGTGGTCATATTTACGCAAGCAAAATATGAAACGTATACCAGCATTCATAAGGCGGTCAAGTTTATTAAGTAAATCCTGATTGAGATCAAAAAAAGCAACATCAGCATAATCTAATATTGGTATTAAAAGAGAATTAACTAGAGTAATCTTTGTAGAAATAGGAAGAAATTTTTTCAAGCGGACTATAGAATGAAGTGTAGCGTGGAATTTGCGAGATAGCTCTTTTATGTAGGGTATCCAAGAGAGCTTAGAATCTAAAGTGAGACCAAGATTTTTAACCGTGGGAGAAAAAGGAATTATGTGACCATTGTAGGATAGTTGAGGAAGGGCATCATAAGAATCAATTTTCGCTAGTTGACGAGACCCACCAATAATGATGGCCTGACATTTATCCGGATTAACAGTAATTCTAAACATGGTGGACCAGGACAACAGACGAGTAAGGTCATTATTAAGTGCAAGGATAGCAAGGTGTATATCTTCAAAAGGAGCAGAACAATACATTTGTAGGTCATCAGCGTACATGTGATATTGACAAAGAAGGTGAGGACAGAGGAAATTAATAAATAAAGAAAACAAAAGTGGTGAAAGAATGCCTCCTTGAGGCACACCTGCCTCAATAACCGCCCAGTCTGAGAAGTCTTCACAATGCCGGGTTTTTGACGACGTCCTCTGAGGTAGGAACAAAACCAATTCACAGCAGATTCGGACAGGCCAAGCTTCGGAAGCATGGCAAGTAGGAGATCATGATCAACTGCATTAAAGGCATTGATAAAATCGATAAGTACTAAAAAAACTTGTTGCCAAAGTTTAAAAAAAATAAAAAATAAAAATAGTATTACTTCTCCCAATAGATGTAAGTATTAGTATTCTAAAGTTTTTATTGCCTGAAAACACTGATAAAACGATGTTTTCTAACCATGAAACTTAGCTAGATCGATTTATCGCTCACGAAATATCTACATACTAAATTTCATCAAAATCATTGGAGCCGTTTCCGAGATTCAGATTCAGATTCTTGTAAACATATAATACAAGAATTGCTCGTTTATAGGTAGGTATAAGATAAGGTTGATATTGCAAGGTTCTTGTTTACTTACAGCAAATTTAAAACTAGTCATAGACCCTTACGTTAAAATTACTCATCAGTTTTATACTTACATCTGTTCCTTACATTACTGCAGACTTATTTTAACTAAATTTTAATTAGCGTAAGGTACGGCTTTACATTGAATTTTAATGTGGGACAGGCTATCTACGAAACCGTAAGATATATCAGAATTTTGATTTTTTAGTACGAAAGATACCAAAAATCTAAGACGATTTGGTCTTGGAAGCATTCAAACAGGACCACAGGAAAAAAAGATACAAACTAATTTACAAAAAAAAAAATCTTATTTCTGCTCTCCTGTAAAACTGGGTTTTGTCCCTTACCTTAATTGATACTTCCGGTATCGATATAATATAATATACTTGACACTAATTTATATGCGGGTTAAATAAAAAACAAAAGCCTTGAGTGTAACAGTCGCAAAAACTCTACAGAATTCCAAAGTGTACGTAAAGATGAACTTTGAACGTTTTTTGTTTTGAGCGAATGGAAAGAAAAGGTCGAGATAGAAGATCACGAAGAGGATGACACCATAACGTACAAGAAACGCGACACCTTCATCTTCAGACCAGACCTGTCAGGCGAGGGGCTCACGGGGGAAGAAGTGATCACAATGCCACACTTGTTTATGCTGGTAAGCTAGGTCCCCATTATGCATATAAATAAAGTCAACTTTGCAAAATTTTAACCAGTTTCCTTTTTTCCTTCCCCCTATCGCTTTGCGGATATTTGCCCCTATACTCTATTGGACATCACATTATGGAGTTTTGTTTTTGGATCCATGTCCCAATTTTTGAAATAAGCATGCAGCAAGAACATCATGGACAAAAAATCTGCAATGGAAAACACCGTAAAGAAACTGAGATGGCAAGCGACTCTCCCTTTGAGAATAGGCCAGAGTCCTAATAGCGTATCAGAGACCTCAATGCTCGATAGTGTCATCAGAAGAACTGATACAATGTGCGTTTCCTTGGTTTTTATCATGACGTTTTGACGTCATCTTTTTTATTCGAATTCATTTATTTTTAATCATAAAAGTCCCAATGATGCTGGTTTGAATTCCCCAGGGAACGGTATTGTCAGTGAGCCAGAATAAACCAGCCATGTTGAACATGGTTGGTAAAGCTCTTGCTGGTATATTTGATCAACCTAAAGACATCTTCATGAGAGCGAAAGCTTTAGACATCCTCTTCAGAGGAGTCATCATAAACTGTGCGAGAACAGACTTCGCTCCAAAAGCTGCGTGCGCGCAGATCAAAAAGGAAGGCGTGACCGGATTGATCATTGAACCTAATAATCAATTTAGATTCTCGTTGTTCGGGGTGGTAAGATTTTTTTATAACACTCGTACTTACTTGCTTAATTCACTATCTTTAATTTTGAGTCCGTACCGTTTAAATTTTCAGAAAAACAACACAGTCGATAGTCATGTAGTTACGGTAAAACGTGGCATCAAAAATGTCATGGAGGTGGGTTCAGTGGTGGCCATCGACGGAGAACCGCAGATGAACATTTGGAGGGATCACTGCAACGAGTACCAAGGGACCGATGGCACTGTATTCCCCCCCTTCTTGACCATGAACGACCGGCTGCAATCCTATTCGGGGGATTTATGCAGGTGATGAACCGAAATACTAGCTACTGTGCAAAATTATTAAGCACTAGCTTCTGCACGCGGCGTCGCCCGCGAAGTACCTACATAAAATATAGCCTATGTTCATCCTGAAAGTTCATTCTACACATTGGTGAAAGAATTTTTCAAATCGGTTCAGTAGTTTCGGAGCCTATTCATTTCAAACAAACAAACAAACAAACAAACAAACAAACAAACAATCAAAGTTTTCCTCTTTATAATATTAGTATAGATGTGCCGAATATCATGTTTGGAGGTGCCTACATTCTTTAAATGGCCTCAAAGATCTACGTAAGTAGAAATCTGAGGAGATATCTACCAAGTCTTAGGATTACGGTCGTGATCATGTTTTTTTTGATGAACTGGATCTTCCTCCTCCTTGCGTCGTGTTCCTCAATGCTGAGGGTCGTGACCTCCCTTCTGCATCACCTTCTCTTTAATAGTTAGCCTCCATCTGTTTCTGTCTTCGGCGGTGTGGAGGGCGTTGTATGACGTTGGAGGGCGTTGACGAATAAGTCATTATTACGGTGCTCTATTTAATTTAATAATAGGGTTCCATATGATAGTGTCAGATCTCATCGAGTCCCATTGAGTTTATGAGACACAATGGATATCAGAAAAACTTCCAGACTTGAGACCAGACATACAATTATAAGTCATATAGTCAAGTTATACTTCGCAGGTCTTTCAAACCCTGGTATCAAAAGAAAACTTCCTACAGCGGAATTCGTACTAACCGGTACATCGCAAACATTGGAGATTTTGCTAGCGACCCTGAGCTACAATGCTTCTGCAATAAGCCCTCAGTGTGCCCTCCGAAGGTACTATTTGTCGCCATCTTCTTGCTCTATCATTCAACGGTTTTCTCCTTCACTCTATCTTTTCAATATAATTGATCCTTTAGTAACCATACAACATTTCACATAATCCATTTCTAGATTTAGTTATACCCCTTTGTACTTCCATATCACCTTAGTTTTAGGCTGAACCTATTTATACGTCGTATACAATAGTAGCCATGCAAAATTACCTGATATATAATCTATGGCAAGTGAGTGCTAAGATACGTGTGTCTACAGTGTAGACCTTCTTCCTTAAACTATTTACAATATCAATGATTTAACTAAATGCATCTCATTTTGTGTGTCTACCTACACCGCAAAACAATCAATTATATCACTCAAAATATACACACAACAATCGTAAAAACTAACTCTAAATTCCATCGTTTCGACTATCATTGACCGATAGATCAACCAACATTACTTTTGAGCAACCGTTCACTGTTTGATAATCAATCTCGTAAACCATGAATGATAAGATAATTTGAATTTGACAATAAAACAACTAAATGAAACTGAATTAAAAAAACATATCGTTATTATACTCTTATAGCGGAGTTAAAGAGTAGATAATCAGGTTATTTTTACTTTAAAGGGCCTGATGGACTTGACGAACTGCATCAAAGTTCCTATGCACGTTTCACTGCCACATTTCTTGGACTGTGACCCTGAACTTGGGAAAAACGTGATAGGACTCAACCCGGACCCCAATGAACATGAAATTCAGATTGATTTTGAGCCGGTAAGTTGAAGAAGATTCCATGAAAAAGTTCCATAATCCACATGACTAAAATTCCATGTATACTGAATATAGATCGCAGTATTCAGGTGAAACATTTAGTCACTAAGTAGTATTGAAACATATTTTTATATTCTAATTTTTGTCACTCAATTTCAATCACCAAATCCCACACGCGACAGGTTGAAAGCCGATCATAGATTAAACCACGTTCGATACCTTTCTAAACATTGTTTCTTTGTTAAGACAAATTTTTCCTATATTATATATTTAGATATTGAATCCCATTCTCTACAGATATCCGGTACACCAATGATGGCGAAGCAAAGGGTCCAGTTCAACATGCAGCTTCTGAAGACAGATAAGTTGGAATGGAACAAAGATTTGCCCAACACCTTCGCACCGATATTCTGGATTGAAGAGGTGAGCTGTAAAAAAATCCTATTGTATGTATATTTTGCATTAGGAATGAAAAGTTGACCACCACTCCACCAGATCTAAAGTTGGCCACCATTTCAACTTTATCCGCTTTGGGATACTATTCCTTATACATCCAGCGACTTCGTTTGGTTTGTTTTTTTTTCATACAAATATTGCCTTAAAGGATATTTTTTTATTGTTTAAGTAACTTCTGTCATGATAAGCAGTAAGTAAGTGCTTAACCTAGTATTAGTAAATATGGTAACGCGTGTCGCAGTCATTGCTGCGCTGCTCTGAGGCGCCATTGAAAATCAGCGCTGCATCAGCCACCATGTGTGCTGCTGCAGCTCATGCTGAATGGTTGCCTGTTTTATTGTCACCTTAGCAACGCTTTATAATTAAACTTAAGATATCTGTAACGTGACCTAAAATAAATGATTTCTATTTCTATTTTTTTCGATTCAGTTATTACCTTATTATGAGATTATGTTTTAATTTAAAGGGGCATATGCCCTGACATTTTTTGCATAACCAGTTACTTATTTCATTTCTAATTCCGTTTGAATATATGCCACCTGTTTATTACCAAGGGCAGTGAAGGAACAGGCTCGAATAAAATTCTATTAATCGTGAGAACTTGCATATTGTGCAGTAATGAGTTCTAATAAGCTATTTTTCTTTGAACTTACTAGTTACCTAGTCGTTGAGATTTCTTTTTTATTTCTTTATCAAGGCCTAATTAGTCTATTATAATATGATCAAGGTTTTCCTATAATCTGACAATTATCCTTATTAAGTTTAGAGACCTACTCAATTTTACGGGTCTAAAATGTGCAAGAAATAAATCTCAGAAACCCAAAAGGTGATAAAGATATACTTTAGTTAGACGAACTAAATCAAAGCTATTCGACTATAATATTGTTCATCAAAGAGTTATTCTATTATAATTGTACTTGTCCAATCCATAATTTTCTTAACCCATCGAGCACATAAATAAATGCCATGTATTTTAGTGTTACTTTAAGCTTGAAATATGACTTTTCTGAAATATGATAGTTTGTAAAAGCTTGTGGTAAGTCCTCAGGTCAGTGACTGGCCATGTACGATGTATGTGCAAGCGAGAGCTGATATTTACGAATGACAAATCACTGATAAGTTACGGAATTGAAATTTATTATACCAATGGTAAGAAAAGAATGAAAAGATGGATGGACTGTGTGAAAGATGACATGGGTAAGAAAGGAGTGAGTACTGAGATGACGAATGATAGAGGGAAATGGAAGAAGTTCACATGTTGTGCCGACCCCACATAACGTGGGAAAAGGGCAGGAAGATGATGATGATGATGGTGTTCCGTAAATCAGTTCAGTTGATGTGTATGAGAGGTCGACCTTCATAACATTTTATGGTGAATCCTTTCAGTAAGTATCTCACGTGATGAGTGTCCCCATCATATTTTACGGGGACTATGGTTATCTCCTTTCATGGGGTCAATAGGTTGACCCAAATTTCTTTATAAGTTAGTAAGATTGGAACTTAGTATTGAATCGAGAGGTTATGCTCGATTAGTAGCTCGGTTGTTAGTAATCAAGGTACCAAATAATATTTTTTTTTTTCATACAAAAGTGCTAAATTTTTCACACTCCTATATATTGATTTAAAAAAAAATAAAAAAGGAACAAAGAAAGGTGGCGTATTAAAGAAAAGATCTATTAGTATACTCAACAGTGGGTGCAAACGGGCCGAATGATGATGATGATATAATTATGTAGATTGAAAAATCATGAGTTCAGTGCAGTTCATAAAAATAGCTATTATGTCGGTTTATTTCTTATTGTTATTAATTACTTTTCTTTTTTTATCATTTTATTTTTATCATGCTCACTCACATAGTGAATAATTATATTATCTTCAATTGGGCCCGTATTTCAAAACAAACCATGCTATAGACATAACAGTATTATACGTTCAAAATTTCAGAACATGATAACATTTCAAGAAGATTTTCTACTGGCTTCTGCCCACGGCTTCGCCTGCGTGGTACCTTGAATTATAACTTGTAACTTGTAAAAACAACAAATGTATCCCACGAGGATCGTACATTTTTACAGGATCAAATTCTATTGTGCTATTCCAGACTATAATCTATATCTATGCCAAATTTCGTTCAGATCAATACTGCCGTTTCAGCGTGAAAGAGTAAATATCAGAATCATATGTCAGAATAAAAAAAAATACAATTTCACGCTGAAACGGAAGTATTAAATATTTTTTTTTTTAACAGTAACAAACATTTTATTTTATTTAGTTTTATTCGTATATAATAACGTATATCCATACATCCATACATTCTTACAAACTTTCGCGTTTATAATATTTGTAGGATATTTTCAGCTTCGGCATTGTTCTAGCTATAACGCGGATTTTTTTACGATGTTTCATCATCGCTCGTAGTACTTACAAAGTATATCGAGTGGAAAGATTTATGGATGAATGATGATAATTCAATGTTCACGTCTACCCATTTCCTGGTTCGCGAACAAACGCCCGAAAACATTGATGATAGATGTATATTCAAAGACATTTTGGGCTTATTGCCTGCTTTTTTGTTAAATTTTGGCCCATTGCCTGCTTTTTTGTTAAATTTTGGGCTCATTGCCTGCTTTTTTGTTAAATTTTGGCCCATTGCCTGCTTTTTTGTTAAATTTTGGGCTAATTGCCTGCTTTTTTGTTAAATTTTGGCCCATTGCCTGCTTTTTTGTTAAATTTTAGGCTCATTGCCTGCTTTTTTGTTTCAGGGTCTGGCTCTAAACAAAACTTTTGTCAAGATGCTAAAAACTCAGCTGTTCATCCCGAAGCGGATCGTAGCTATGGTGCGCTGGTGGCTTGTCACCTTCGGTTCCTTGGGGACTGCGCTAGGAATTCTATTCCACTTTAAAGGTGAAATTGCCATATAAATAACCTAACTGAAAGAAATAGAAAATAGCTTCTATTTAACTTTTTGACATTTTGTCTAACTTATGTTAGGTAGGTACTTTTGTGATCCTGACAAATCCAACAACATCTTATTTATCAAAATCTGTCCATCCGTTCGGGTTCCAGCCAAAGCAACTCTCATGCATACATACACGCATATTTACACCCCAAACACATTACCCTCCTTCTTCGCAGTCGGGTAAAAGAATACACGAATCAAAAAGTGTTTGTAAAAATTATTGCTGATGATAATCTGAGAACCCCTCGGAAAGCCAACGTGATTTATGTGACAAATGTGATTTTTATCAGAATCTAATATAACGTGGCCTTAGATCTCTACCACATAAACTGACCGGCTACTTACACCACGTTTACACCAAGGTATAAAACATATTTTATACATGTTGTAATTACTGTTTTCAACAAGTTATGAGAATAGTTGTATCAAGAATTAAATCATTCTTGATACAACTATTCGTATACTAACATAACTTTGAGACACAATTTGAAACTAGAAGCCTGTGGAAAGAAACTATGTGGGTATTAGTATGTATTCACATATTCTCAAACGTCTTCTAGAAATAAGACAAGACGATGGTCTTAACATGTTTTGGACTAGTTGATACATCTATTATACATATAAAAGGATAAGTCCTGACTGATTTGAATAGATACAACGCACAGCCCAAACCGCCGGTCGTACAGACTTGAGATTTGGAGGGTATGTTCGTCTTGGTATGTGGTCGAGCAATAAGACGGGATTTTTGGAAATTCCACTTTTGAGGGGGTGAAAAGGGCTAAAAACGGTTGTATGAAACTTTTTAACGCGCTGTACGATTTTCATGAAACTTTGTGTGTGTAATGGAAATAAAAAACAAATGTATACGTGTTTCGATATTTTTCAATATAACCTTTAAAAAGGGGTAAAATGGGGGCTCAATGTTTTTATCGGAACTTTTTAAGGGGTGGTACGATCGGTCTGAATCTTGGTTTGGATACTTTAGATGCAAAATGATGTAAAACATTATCTTGATTTTACAAAATAACTCTCCCAAAAGGTTTAAATGTTAAAGTTCTTTTGACGAGTGGTGTGATTTGTTTGAAACTCGGTTGAAATACTGTTTGTCTTGGTATCTAGGCGCCCACTAAGACGGTATTTTTGGAAATTCCTCTTTTAAGGGGGTGAAAAGGGCTAAAACGTTTGTGTGGAACTTTTTAACGCGTAGTACGATTTTCATGAAACTTTGTTTGTGTAATGTAAATACAAAACAAATGTACACGTGTTTTAAGATCTTTCAATATGAACTTTAAAAAGGGGTAAACTGGGGGCTCAATGTTTATATGGGAACATTTTAAGGGGTGGTACGATCGGTCTGAATCTTGGTTAGGATACTTTGAATACGAAATAATTTAAAACGAATATCTGGATTTTTCAAAATAACCCACCAAAAAGGGTTAAATGGGGTGTTAAAGTTTTTTTGACGAGAACTCGGTTAGAAGGCAAAATAAATGGACACTTACCAATATTAAAGCGTTTTCGAAAATAACCCTCACTAAGGGAAAAAAGGGTGTCAAAGTTTGTATGATCTTTTTGACGAGTGGTGTGATTAGTTGTAAAATCGGTTTGGATAAAAAGACATACGAAATACATAGGTACAAAAAGACGGGTTTGTTTGAACACTTATAACTCCAGAACGGCTGGACCGATTTTCATAGTTTTTGATTTTATGTGTTTTTCTTAAACAAAACCATTTAAAAACTAATGAAACGTGGACGAAGTCACGGGCAACCACCTAGTTAATAAATAAATTGAAAAGTACTGGTTATCAAAACATACATAACACTTAACCTCTAGTCCCAAACTAAGCAGAGCTTGTACTATGGGAACCAGATAGCTGATGTTAATTATATGCTTTTTTGTAAATATATATGTACATAGAATACATAATAACACCCAGACACAGAACAAACATCTACGTTCATCATACAAATATTTGGCCTGAGTGGAGATCGAACCCACAACCTACAGCGCGGAAAGCAGAGCTATTACCAACGAGCTGTAAGGCCTGCTGTGATGTAAGGCCTGATGTAAGGCCAATATTTGTTGACAATTTCATTTAACGTGTTTGTGAATTTGAAGGAGAGTTTACAGGATTTACTCTGTGATAACAGATCCCACAAAGCCCAAGCAACTTGGCACTTGATTAAATTTAACTATGCATCGAAGCGTCTCTGGTCTCAGCTCAACAAACTGGAAAGCGGTCAGAATTTCAAACATTTTAGCGGATTAAAGATAGTTTTTTGCAAATAATTTTTAAATTCTGATGTATTTGTATGACTTACTCCGCGTAGAATTCATGTTTTATACCTAAGTGTAAATGTAGGGTTACTCTCTCGGTATTATGACTATACCTAGTTTTCCCATGTACAAAATAAAATAAAAAATAAATAATGCTGGACAGTCCACACAGCATCATCTAGCCCCAAAGTAAGCTACTCAAAGCTTATGTTATCGGTACTAGATAACTGATATATTTAATATTTAATACATTATATTACATAGATAGATATATTTTTATTATACCCAGACCAACGGAACAAATTTTTGTAGATCGTACACAAATTTGTTCCGAGGCGGGAATCGAACCCGCAATCTCTAGCGTCGCAGGCGGACTCTCGCCCGCTGCGCCACTGAGGTCGTAAAAATGAACAAAACCAGCACTCTTATTTTAGTAAGTATTTATTTGCTATGCTTTTGAAGACAATAGGTAAAATCACATTATTGTAATTATTCTTTTCCAGATAACATTATGCGCGTCGCCATTTCTGGTGACAGCAACAAAGTCACCAATGTCACCACTGATGAAGACCAGAATAAGGTAAAATCCCCTTATTGCGCCATCAACCCCGAAAAGTGAGAAGACGTCATTGAGTCAATTCTTGGCATTAACCTTGACTCAACTCTCTCAGAGAAATATCTTCTTTTCAGTAGGTACTTACCCTTAGTATGAGTTTTGATAGTCTACGAAAACTTTTTTCGAATAGTATGCTTTCATACATTTACCTTCATCGGATATATTAAGGAACTAAAATAAGGTCGATAATATCGAAAATCGGCAGTCCCAATGATTTTCAAACCAAGTTTTCACGATATCCACTGTGTTTAGTTTTTGAATGATATTTCCTGTAGTTTGTAGTAGGTACCAAGCTAATGAGACTTTAACCTTTATCGGTCCATCTGAAATAATGCTCCTCAACCAAGTCACGTCAACAAGACCCTTTGTAATGTACCATTAAGTTGCACCCGCGACACAAACTTACCCTAAAACACTTACCCTTGAAAGTTTAGACTCATGTTTTATATCTTTTTCTTATAATGTCATTCTTGTTCTTGTAAACATAGTTTGGTGAAGGGATTAAGTATGCCTCAAAATCTCCCTTCGCGCACTTGGTACTTAGCTTTTTATGTTCTACAATAAGCCAGTTTCCTTTCGATATTTTCCTTGCGATTGAAAGTATTACTTTGTAGACAAACTCCTTTTTGGAATAGAAAAATACATCCATTCACGACCGAATTTTAACCCATGACCTTAATATGGGAAGCCTTCAGCGATTCCACTACCGGTAGACCACCAATGCTTTATATTATAACACCAATATCTAAAGTTTGTCCAACGAAACGAACTAATAGGTAAATCAAGCGCTGAACATCACAGGTTGTAGATAAGGAACTTAGGGCGCGTACACTTTGAGTCCGATTGTGTCTCTTGAGTTGTGCGGACGAGTTGTTTGGTGCTTGTTTCGATTTTACGTTTGACCCGCAGGCTGATTACGATACTCGCGACAGGTTTGCAACAGGCGTAAATCTCGCAATTATCGCTGTCAAACGTCAATTTTGTATTAGCTAACAGCAACCGAACACTACGTCTCCCTCTGCCGGAGAATCGGTGAACAATATTTGTTTCCACCAATTGCTGTTTTGTCGCTAGTGGCGCTAGTGTTCGAAGGCAATGTGCATTCAGCAACAACTTAGCGATAAGCGGGTGACTGCCTTTCGTTTATGGTAACAACTTGCAACCGATCGCGTAGCGGTCGCTGTCGCTTTGCTGCTGCTGTCGTCGCTCTGCTGTCGCTACTGCATAGTTAAACATAATAACCCTGCGGGCGGCTTGTTTGCATTTTCTTGAATAAGTCACGCCTGATGACCAATCCTGAAAATTTAAGTCAGTGCTGCATCCTTATCACTTTCATACAATTGTGCAAGGGAGAGGGCGCCATATTAGCTCGTTTCTTTGGACAAACTATAAATAAATATAGTACATACATATATCGTGATCATCCTTTTTTCAGGATATAAGCGTGATCGGCCAGGGTCAGGAGCCAACCAAGGTGACCATGTAATGCATTCTCCGACGTCTCTTGCCGCTGACCCTAGGCTGGAGTCGTCATAGGGCAGTGTATACAATGTGTAGACAAGCATTTAGGTTCATGAGTAGGAGAATAGGGTCTAGAGCAAATTAAAGCTAGAATTCACTAAATTGTTTTTGAATATTAATACTATGTCTCAAAAAAGGCAGTAGGTATGGCCAGAAGATCGCTATTCAAATTGCTTAATTAAATTACATAAACTCTTTTCTTTGGCCAGGTAGTTATGCGATGTGATGATCTCATTATTCTTGCTTTTAGATTTATTTTTGCATTCAATATGTGAAACAAGTAGGTATGTACAATATTGACAATCGATTAGACTAACGTGAACACAGGCTCTCGTGAAAGATAAAATATAGAAAACATGCACTACAAACGAAAGAGAGACGAGTTTGGTCGAGGCTAACTTCACGTAAGCCTAGATTTGTTTTTAGTATTTAGGCATTTTTTATATTTAAAGTTTTATTATAAAAAGTGGGCAGATTCACGAAACCTGGAGAGACTATTAAATTATTGTTATGTTTTGTTTGGCGGTCTTTGATTACTTTTTAATGTCGTGCTGTGGTTTTTTTTAAGCTTTGACTCTGAGAATGACACATGTCACTGTCATGTTACTTTGTTATACGTACAACATAGGTTTGTTATAAAAGTAGGCAATAGACTTTCGCACTCGTAGAACTTAGATACTGCAGTGTATAATATACACCTACATGTTTATTAAGTAAATAAAAACTTGTAAGATAAATAATAATTCTTTTATTTTACATTTTATAGAGCTACTCATACCTAGATTGAGCATCTGCAAAACTAAGTTCTAAACAGTATTTAGAACAATGAGTATATCACTTTAATATACAAATAATATTTACAGTAAATATTTCAGTTAAACCGTCTCATAAAGCGTCACTGCACGTCAAGAAACACTATGTTAACTTACGCTTTGAGCTTTTTGTTATAAGTACCTGCAGCATTTCTCAGCGTTTCGAGAATAATT
Source organism: Cosmorhoe ocellata (assembly GCA_963675405.1). NCBI lineage: Eukaryota > Metazoa > Arthropoda > Insecta > Lepidoptera > Geometridae > Cosmorhoe > Cosmorhoe ocellata. Next base: position 8,301,828 of record OY776258.1, on the reverse strand, counting down.
CATCAAAGGAAAAAATATCATAAACGAACTAAGCATTCCACGAAATATATCAACGTAGAGTCGTTCTAACGTCACCTAACTAATAATTATTACTTTTATCATGGTAACCTCGATTTCAAAGCGGTGGTTTAATTCTAACTATACAGGTAAGCTTAAGTGCCTATAGAATTTTTAAGAACTAATTAGAATTAATAGATACTTACCTTAAAATATTATCACAATACATTTTTTTTATAAATTTATCCAAAAATACACACACGTCACATCACACGTGATCACATTTATATATTTCCCATAATTTTTATGTATTCTCAGAAATAAATTATGCTCTGCAAATCTCATTTACTTACTTTTATCAACTTCAAAATTAAGTTATCAACTTAATTTGCATATTGTTCCGTTAAAATTAATTTATAAGCATAAGTAGGTAATTTGGTTTACAACTTTTTCTTCTTCAACAAACTGTGATTGATCAAAATCTTAGAGCGCAGTAACGGCGGCTTATACAATACGTGTTTGCTCTGAAGAAACTTCGCTAACTTCTTGATTCCTAATCTTATTGCATAAGAAATAAGGACGCAAATCGAGATTAGCATCAATATAACAAACAATACAACATCAAACATATAATATTGGAAGAACGTAAGATCTTTGGCTGGTGATTGTAAATGATAAGCACCTTTATGTCTCAGTATATACTCAGTCCAGTAAACTGCTCTTTCTAGAGGCGACTCTTTCTGATCTCTCAAGTACACTTGCCTCTTCTTCACTTCTGTTTTATACTTCGGCTCTGTGATCACTTCTGCAATAGCTTGGTAGAGTTTCTCCGAAGTAAGATGCCTGAGTTCCAGCTTTTTGGCGTAGCCGTCGGTTTCAGCTTTGGCTGCGTTGGAGTCATGATCGCAGAAGACTGGAATGGTGACTATAGGTACCCCGTGGTAGACCGTTTCGAACATGCTGAGTAGGCCTCCGTGGGTGACGAATGCTTTGATCTTTGGATGACCTGGAAAGGAGATTATATTTATTTTATTGATCATAGACATCATAACGTGGGAAAAGGGCAGGAAGATGATAATGATAGACAACATAGAGACCAAATATTACAAACGTGAAACTTTAAGAGTTTTTTACTTATTATGCCGTACACAATGGTGTAGTGTATACTCAACAGTTCTTATCTCATCATCATGGTTAGCCTGTCTTCAATCAATGTGGCTCCAAGGTGATTGTAGAAGCATAGCTAGCTAGCAATTTTGTTATAGTTTATACATCGGGAATTGATTCTACCCATCATCGCAACAGTAAAAAGCGCGTCCGCACCAAACCTCCGCGCATTCATTGTAGTTGATTCCCACTGATGGAACACTACCTTATTCTTAAAGAAGAGCATTTATAAAAGTCTCACCAAGTAAATCCTGCTGCGGCAGCCACTTATGTAATCTCACGTTCGAGGGTATATCTGTCATGTTTTGCTCTGCATCCTGCTTCCACAACACCCTCTGAGGAAGCCGTCCCAGTGCGTTCACGATCAGTTTGTGCACTGTGAGTGGCATACTACTAGTCCTGACGGAAGATCCCATGGATATGTAGATGAAACCAGCGTCTCCAGCACCAGATATCCACTCTTCGATTTCCTGAAAGCGTTTAAGAGTTTACAAACCAATTTTTGATGCAGTGTTGACCAATTAGCCTCTGATAGTGTTGGTAATAGCCTGACTTATCACACAGATTAGACTTTTCCTTGTTGTGTAGTTCCAAAAAATATGCCAAAACCAATGAACAATTTGTGTAGATGTGGTCGCTAAAGCTTCTAGGTAAAATGCTATTTTGATTACTCTTAGTTTGCCATCTACGAGTATTATTCTATCGAACTTCAGCATTAAAAAGTCTTGACAAAGGTCAAACGCTTAAATTTCCTTATACCTAGTATGAGCACCTATAAAATACCTAAACTTTGAAAAGGTTATACTCGTATTTAATGACAACAGCAAAAGCTTTGAAGAAGACTTTCAATAAATAATTATACTCCAGTAGGTATGTATTTCAATAACGAATTTTGAATATGTTGTACGAACGATATTTTTTATGAAAAAGAAATTACCGGATCCAATCTCTTCGGCTCCTTACAATGTATGCACGCGACTTCGGCCACGTTCGGCAGATACGGCCTGGGATACGTTACTGAATAATGCCCATTGTGTAGGATGAAGCTCACATTTCTCGACATATCATACACATGTGGCATCTGTGCTCCGAAATGCCTCCTCAGCACCCCTTGAAGAACAGTCACACTGAGGGTATGCATCGCCATCGCTCCTAAATACCACGCAGCATTCATAGTTCTATCCATAAAACTCATGTTATCCGTGAATCCCTTGCCGAAGAATGGTGTGACGGAGTACGGAGCGGGACTGCCAGAGTTACTCTGCGGCATGGTGTAGAAGCCGACCGTGTTGATGTACATAAAGGGGACTTGGAAGCGGTAGACGAGGCCTAGTGCGCACTCAGGGTAGGCTCCGTCCAAGATGATGAGATCAAAGTTTCTTCGGGAGCTGATGAAGGAACGAGTCTCGAAGTCACTGAGAAATGCGTCGCAGGCCTGTAAAAAGCAAAAACAGTTTGTTACCAAGGGCTCTACGTAAAACCTTGACTCGCTTAACATTTTTGTTCAACAAAATTGAATAAATTATGTGAAAAATTATACAGTTATGTACGAGTACAGCTTGCTCCTATGCCTCGAGCTTCGACATCTCTAATTGGTTTTCCATGAGATCGTACCAACTCTTCACTAACTGTGGCGTACTCGTTAGATTTGGATTTTTCATCGTACTGCGATTGTCGGGTTATAAAGAGAAAAAATTCTTAAATCTATTATCAGAAGCTTTGACTGTGTACCTAAACTTAATCAAGTAGGTATTTAGTTTTTTGTAGAATAATACAGGTATCTTAACTATAATTTCTCGGGTAATATCCAAGTAAAAACAGCTTTTAATGTTATCGATATCGGTTATTTTTTTTAATTGAGCGTTTTGAACCTCTTTGATGGTCGCCACATAATCTGAAGACTGTAATGGCTATTGAAGGAGGGAAGGCTAGGGAAGGTTTCGAAGGTCGGCATACCTCATACCCGTATCGCATGATGTCAGCCACTGGAACTGGCTCTTCCCCCTTCATCTTGGAACCCACCAAGTCAAACACCATGAAGCGACGAACGTACGAGACCAGGCCGGGAGGGGCTATTTCCTCCAGACCTGGGATGAGGAAGTCTGGAGGAAAAGCGCTGATGAATGTGATGTTGTGGCCTCTGAAAAGATTTATTGTATATATTCAGACTTTCCAAAGATCTTCAAATCTTTAGGCTAAGCGTATGCTGAAATCAAAATTGTAAAGAATAGACTATAGATCTAATATTATGTCAAAAACTCAGCGCTAGTCTGCTGTTAAGGCCTATTGGAATTTGCGTCTTGTCTGCGTCGTACAATAAAGATCACTGCACAGCTCGAATTATCCTTCAGTTTAAACATTTGATAGTAACTATAATACATCAAAGAGAAAAATAAACATATACTTCCAGATTACTTAAAGAGTAACCTTCTTTTACCAATCTACGAACATAGACATACAGAGAGAGACTATTCCGTTACAGGCTGATTGATTGAGAGTCAATGCCTTTTCATGCTTGAAGTTTAGATCATGTTTGTGTTGTTTTAGGAGTGTTTGAGAGGGGTACGCTAAGAAACCAATTCTTGAAATTCAACCCCTGAGGGTTGCAAATATAGCGAGGTTGATAATAATGACTATTATTATGTAAAAGGCAAATCGCGGGCGTTTGATTGCCAAACTATGAGTGGGCGATAAAATTGCAAACTACTAGATTGTTACATCGAAAGCAAATAAATTACTGCTTTACGTCATACTTTACGTACTATGTAGTGACACTGCCAATCATCTGTGATTTTTCTATTATGATTTTGCCGCTTAGGCATGATAGAGTCGCAATCATCCATACATCTACACAATGTTTACATCATCTTCCTGCCCTTGTCCCACTAGGTGGGGTCGGCACAACAGGTTCTCTTCCTCCATTTTCCCCTATCATCATAAGTAAGTTAACATTTTATAATACCTTTTAATGATTTTAAATTTGTTGGATTTGTCTTTGTCCCGAAAAGCAGAATAACTATTTAAACATAATTAAAAATAGTAAAATTATGTATATTATTAGCAATTAGTTATAGAACTAGATATTGCTAATTTTTTTTAGTCGATTTTATCATTTATTGCCCACCGTCCACCTCCTGAGACCACCTGGGTGAATTACTGTAGAAAGTTTTTTTTTCCACAGTTCACCCAGGTGAACAGAGGTGAACTGTGGAAAAAAACTTTCCACAGTTCACCCAGGTGGACTCAGGAGGTGGACGGTGGGCAATAACTGTATTTTATCCTTACTGACTTCAAAAGCCTGTGCGTGGCGACACACGCTTGGCCAATTCATTTGTTAGAACTTACGTAAGCTTCGACTTTATGTGGAAGGTTTGGTCTGCAAAAAGTCGAACGACAAACACTCGCAAAGACAAAGATATCGGCGAATACAAGTGCTTGCCGGAAACATGAGTACCTACTTACCTAGAATGAAGCTACTTATTGTTAAGACTCCTTTGTTTTTACACAAAAAGGCACCCGTTTTACTGAAACCCTTGCTATACTTGAGCAATAACTTTTTCAACAAACAAAAGATTTTGTTTTAATTTAGGTTATAGACTGGGTGCTTCAGTGCCTTGGGATCTTCGGCCTTCAGGTTTACTCTGGCATCAGTGGCATGGTGGACCAAGAGAACTGGTGTCGTGGTACGCTTGCGTTCCTAAGGTCGTGGGTTTGAATCCGAAAGTGCACCAATGGATTTTTCTGTTCGAAAAATGTATGCGCACTATACCATTGCGCTCAAACGGTGAAGAAAAACATCAGGAAGAAACCGGCATGTTGTAGAACCTAAAAAATTCGAAAAAAGTAAACGAAAGAAGCCTCTGAGGCGCACTTTAATCCTTTCACCACACTGGTTCTAAAGAACTGGTGACTAAAAGAAGAAGGGTGGACTAATAACTTAACCTAGCTCATAGTAGGTACAAGTTAAATTAAATTTAAAATTTAAAAAACCCCCGACTCAAACTTTGTCCGCCATCTTGAATTTGAAATTTGTCATAGTGTATTATTAAACTACTCAAGCCCTTTTATTTGATACCTATATTGAGGGAGTTGTACAAAAATATGTAATCCGACATTTTGTTGCGGCATTTTGGGCTGATTTCCATCAAATATAGCTAAGAACACTCCCAATTAGTTTCACATTACAAACAAAACAAAACAAAAACAAAATCAGTTCATGCGTTCGGGAGATACGATGCCCAGACAGACACACACACAGACACGTGACACGTCAAACTTGTTAACTCCCCGTCCTTTTGCGTCGGGGATTAAAAATTACTCTAAACACGATGCGTAGGTACAAGCAAACGAATGTGGTTAGTGTTGACTGAGGTAAAACTTGGAAACCGCTCAAAGTTCTGCACGTAGGTAAATGCCTTTGTGGTATGCGTTTGCTCGGAGCAATCAATGGATGGATTAAAATACCCCACACACCCCCAAAACAGTGACCATATTTATACCTTTAAACGAGCAATTCTTGTATATATATACATATATATATATATATATATATATATATATATATATAATCTGGATCTCGGAAACGGCTCCAACGATTTTCATGAAATTTAGTATGCAGGGGGTTTCAGGGGTGATAAATCGATCTAGCTAGGTTTCATTTTTGGAAAACATCGTTTACGAAGAAAAAACACCAGGTACTATTTATTATTTCTGATGAGTAACCATACAAATAAACAAACATCACCACGACTGTGATCCCCAGGCTCGGTAGATATCTCCTCAGATCTCTAGTTACTTAGATGCTTTTAGGGATATTTATAGAGGGTAGCTGGAGGCTCGTGCAAACACGATATTTAGCACATGCCTTCATTTTTCACAGTAGTTAGTATTTACGTGACGCTTGACAGGTTGCAAGCCCATCGTCATTTATAGGAATACTTAGTTATGACGTAATCTTGGATTTTTTAGTTCTAAGGTATGTCGGTTTCCTCACGAGGTTTTCCTTCGCCGTTTAAAAGCACTGACATTGCGCACATAATTTTTCGAATAGAAAAACTCATTGGTTCACGACGTTTCAACTTGCGACTTTCGGATCTTGGGGTGCTACCGCTACACCACCAATGCCCTACAGATCGAATTACTCGTACTAATATCACAATTTCAATGGAGCGCTGCCGTGCGTCAAGCAAAAGGCATAGTATAGCTATCGTCAAAGTTGGGCGTTGATTTATACAAACTAAAACCACCTTAACAACTTAGATTTGGCAAGGCGAAATGTTTGGGGTACTCCGCGTTCTCCAGCAGTACTACCTCTGAGTGCAACGTGTTCCGCACCACATATAGCAATCTCCATTTGAGAACTTTACCAATTATTCCGAGTTTTGAACTCAGCATTCACGCATGGCATGCAGTTTAAAACTTACGAGATTGTGCAACGAAGTATAGAAAAACATATTCTTACTGGCTGATCTGACAGACGTCCTGTGTTAGCTATTGTATATACAAATATTCTCTCCTTACAATGATAAACACAACTATAAAAAAAATTGCGAAATTAGTCCAGTCGATCTCGAGTTTTAGCGAGACAAATGAACAGCAATTAATTTTTATATATATTATAGATTATAGAAGACTTCACAGAGAGTAAGATAAACTCATCAAAAATGCTACACTTATAAGGTCAAAAACATTTTAAACTTCAAAACAAGTTATCACAAGTAAAATATGCTAAACATATGTAGTCCTTACGATGATTTATAGCATTCGCTTATCGGCAACTTTGAAGGTATAAGTGTATAGGTATTGTGGAGGTTTTACCACTACAGCCACCAAAAATGTTAGTGAACACTCTTCACTAACTTTTTTGGTGACTGTAGTGGTACCTGATCTGATCATCATCATTCCCTGCCCTTATCCCACGCTAAGTGGGGTCGGCACTACATGTTTTCTTCTTCCAATCACTCCTATCAGTCCTCAAGTCTGAGTCTACTCCTTTTACATTCATATCATCTTTGACATATTTCAGTATGCGGCACATAACCACATTTTAATATAAATGTGAGCAGGTAGCGCCCCTGACTTACGATCCAAAGATCGTGGGTTCAAACCTAGTCGTGCACCAATGAGTTTTTCTATTCGAAAAATGTATGTGCGCAATGCCAGTGCTCTTACCCTAGAACTAAAAAAAATTCGAAGGTGTGTGTCAAAGATTAGTTTTATATTCTTACAAGCGGCGATGGGCTTGCAACCTGTCACGTACGAAATACTAATCACAGTGCAAAATGTGGTCATGTGCCTATTATCATGTTTGGACGTGCCTCTGACTACCATCTTTAGATATCCTTAAAGAACTAAGACACTAGAGATCTGACTCCTCAGATCACGACTGTAATCCCCAAGCTCGGTAGATATCTCCATATCTACCGAGCCTGGGGATTACAATCGTGATCATGTTATTTTTTGTGAGTTAGGCTAAAAAATGTACGAATGTCATGTGACGAGGAGAGTGTAAGCTATGAATGTGGATGGATACAAGGGTAAAGGTAGGCCAAAGAAAAGATGGATGGACTGTGTGAAAGATGATAATGAGTAAGAAAGAAGTGAGTACTGAGATGACGGATGATAGAGGGAAATAGAGGACGAAACATGTTGTGCCAACCCCACTTAGCGTGGGAAAAGAGCAGGAAAAAGAAGGCTAAAAAATGTATGAAACAAAAAGTTTACCTTGAAATCATCCCTCTAGCCAGTTCCCAGAACGGCATCTTGTGAGACTTGGTACCGCCCATGGTGACCATGAGGATATCGCTGCTGTTCACTGTTGCAGCCAGCAACAACGGCAGCCATAATGCTGGCCAGCAAAAGCCTGCCTGAAAAAAGGGGGGGAATCAATTCAGTGCGTTGTAAAAATAAAGCTAACGCACGAATGAATGAACGAACGATGAAACGATGTTAAAGTGATCATCTATATGACGAATATTCCTCAATAAATTCAAACCTAAAGTGGAATTGATTTAGTTTGAAATAATGAGGACAGGGCGCAATGGCGCTCATTAGGGGAGGCCTATTTCCAGCAGTGGACTGCTAATAGGCTGATGATGATGATGACGATGAATTCATAATTAAAAATTTTCAAGTCGTGTTTAAATACGAGCAGTAGAAAGTACCGGATGACCGAGATTTGTTGGGTTTTTTTTGGTAAACGACGTTTTCCAAAATGAAACCTAGCTAGATCGATTTATCGCCCCCAAAACCCCCTGCATACTAAATTTCATGAAAATCGTTGGAGCCGTTTCCGAGATTCAGATTATATTTATACACTATCATCTTTCACACAGTCAAACCACTTTTTCTTCGGCCTTCCTCTACTTGCGTAACCAGATACACTGATAGCCATAACTTTTTTGGTGACATGGTTTTCATCCCTCCTCATCACCTGAAATAAAAATATACTACGTAGATACTAAATATGGTAACCTAGTACCATAAAAATAGAAGGTTACTTTACCATTTTGTATACACTTGTAAATTATAAACCTTAGCTAGGCTTTTTGCTACTACACCTACCTAGATGCCGTGAGAACTATTATTAGCCTTTGACATTGTATGATGAATGAATACAAAAACAAGTATCTAAGTAGGTACCTTAGACTATGTTCCCTCAAATATCTTACGAATTTCATTACAAAGTTCAGTAGATAGCATTATGTTACAGTTACCGGCTGCAAAACGGCACTTGGAATTTAGAAAAGAACGTTTATAACATCGTCTCTATCACTCATCGGATTATTAGTATTTAATTTTTGCGGGTTCGATTCCCGCCTCGGAACAAATTTGTGTAGGTACAATCTGCAGAAATTTGTTCCGTTGGTCTGGGTGTTTTCTATGTATAAAAAAAAATATCTATCTATGTATATAATGTATTAAATATATCAGTTATCTAGTACCCATAACACAAGCTTAGAGTAGCTTAATTTGGGGCTAGATGATGCTGTGTGGATTGTCCAGCATTATTTATTTATTTATTTATTTTACTCTATTCCGAAGAGTGAGTGTGACGTGTTAGGAGTGTATGCTGATGTTCCTTTGGTAATAGCTGTAGCCCAAACGGCTGGACAGATTTTGACAAATAAGGGATTGTTACATTCGTCTGGATCACAAAAGTGACATAGGTTTTACAAAACGTCAAAAACATAACATGGTGGTTATTATATGCTAATCAAATTGCTCTCAATGGGGTTTTTTGTTTGTTTTGAATATTTACACTATTTTTTTCTAATTTACAATCGATTTTCTATTCCTACAGTCAAGGTCTATGTTATGACATAAGCTTTCTACATTTCGTTCGTCAGAATCGATTGGCACCATTTAATTTGACTCATTCGTAACACCTTTTAGCACGCAATAGAACCTACAAACATGGCGCAACGGTTGAGACTCAATAAGTGCAGGTTCCAATCCCGTTAAGTACATGAAATATGATTAATGGTTTGCGATTCCAAAACGTTTGAAGGCAGAAGGCAGCAGATGGAAAAGTAAAGCCACAGAGTAGTGAAGAGTTTGATAACCTTCACCCATTGGACGTGACCTACCGGCTGTCTCTATTTACATAACATACTAATCTTCTTATCTTGCGTGTCACTAGTTCGACCCAGTGTAGTGATAAGCACCTTTCATGCATTTTATTTATTGGAACGAAGTTTTGGGTTGAAGTTCCTTATTGCGCGTTGCGAAAGGGGGCTAGACGAAAAAATAGATAGGAAAAATTAAGACCAATAGTTGTAACGACACTTTTTGCTATAGGTAGTTGTAAGCCGAGCGGCATGCGCGTGTTTCTCTGTCTGTCTCTCTCTTTCTCTCTCATAGAAAGCAAGGAAAGGAATCGTTCCATCCGGGTGTCCCTTGACACCTCTCAAGTTTTTTTATTTATTTATTTATTGATCACCAACATAGTTTACACCAAAACTAGCTTAGAAATACCTTAAAAAAAAACATGTCGAGTGTCAGTATAATTATCGGTGAAAACTGCATGCAAAAAAATATATTCTTGACACGACTGATGATGATTTGTCCGCAAGACACAGGTTAGATACGTTGCCGATTATAATTTTAACAGGAGGTAGGTACTTAGGCGTACTTAATTGCCTAAAAAAATATTGTGCAATATAAGGTGGCGTCATACTCGGGCGGTAAATTAAAATATTTCCCTGATTGATAAGGCTATAGGAAATGTAATCCTTGACATTTTAACATTTTTGACTGGTCTCACAGCTCAGTTGGTAGTAGCTCTCCCTTCTGCGCTGTAGGTTGTGGGATCGATCCCCACCCAGGACTAACATTTTGTGTGATGAACGCAGCTGATTGTTTTCTCTGGGTGTTATTATTTATTCTAAGTATGTATTTACAAAAAAAAGTATCTATTTAGTCAATCAGTTCCCAATAAATTGTTTATTTTATGTATGTTATGCTGTAAGGCATATTGTAAGACATATGTATATTCTATAAGGGTGGTAGTTTTTAAGTATTTTCCATCTTGTACACTTAGACTAATGTTGCCTGAAATAAAATTATTATTATTATTATTATTAAATATTTCTACCGGATAAGACAATTCAAATTTTAAATACACAAAAGTAAATACCATATTTGTAGCTCGCAGTTGACATAGCCACTCACGTGGAGTCGCGCGGACATTGAAAGGTCGTTACGACCACCCATAAAACGTTTCGGATAACACGTGACTTTCAGGAAAAATTACCCACCGCTTTGAGTAAACCTTTTTATGCCCGAAAAGGTCCGTAACTTTTTCGGCATTATGGTTTACCATTCCTAGAAACAGCGACTATTCAATTATTTTAATTATTTTTCGCCGATTCTATTAAACATTTATTTTGGAACTCCCTGAGACCCTACGATTCAAGATATTCAACACGGGTTGGAGGTCGGAGAGTAGCATAGTCGGTAATTGGCCGAGATGTAAAAAAAAGACGTAAAAATGGATATACAAACAACATCAATCTGCGATCGACCGCAAAGCTCTGTAAGCAAAATCATATAACTACTCATTAGTATTACATCCACACACTAGTCAATATAGCTTGATGGTCTTCCTTATAGAGATGTCTTTTAATGATTCCATACAATAGCCACAGTAGACGTAATAGAAGCAAGTACATAGACAAGACACCAATGTTTACAGCGAAGCGTAAACGTTACTTTTGGGACCATCCTATTTTCAATGGCGAATACTCGTACACTCAATTTATTGGATCTACAGAGAAAAAATATCTCACTAGATCCATTATGGACCTGGACAATGTTTCTACTGAGATTATACGAATTTATAACACTGCGTGTCCTACACAGTCATACAAATCAAAATATTTTATTAATTATAATTACAAGGATTAATTTCAAATGTCTAGGTGAAGGGTATAATGGTAAGTTGCTATCGAGCAGAGAAATTTACACTAATATTATAAAGAGGAAAGATTTGTTTGTTTGAATTGAATAAGCTCCGAAACTACTTGACCGATTTGAAAAAATATTTCACTAATGTTGAGAATGAACTTTCAAGATGAACATTAGGCTCTATTTTATGTAGATACCTTGCTGGCAAAGCCGCGGGCGGAAGCTAGTATTTATATAAGTGACCACCCACTTGGCCTAGGTACCGCATACATTGAAAAAAAATCTCTTTACTCTGTCTATAAACACCTAATTTATGTCAGTGTTTAATAAAAACACCTAGTGAGTACATACTCCAAAAAATTGGTACTGTTGTAATCGTTGCATACCAAAAAGATCCGATTGTCACATTGTTTTTGTTGAATAATGAAGCAATTTACTAGCAAATAAGAAAAATAGAATATTTCTATAGTATACTATAGCAGAACTGTGACCTATACAGGGTGTTACCAGACTACTTTCGAAAACTTCAGGGGGTTTAAGTACCCATCAATATAAATACATAATATTTCGCGCTCACAGTATTGGTTTCTTAGAAAAAGTAGTTTTATATTGATGGGGACTTTAACCCCCGGAAGTTTTCGGAAGTAGTCTGGTAACACCTTGTATATAAATCGATTGTAAATAAAGAATAAATAAAGGGACTCGTAGCGTTAATTGCCTCGAGTCATAATGAAGCCTATATCTGCATAACACAGCTCATTTTACATTGAAAACCTATTTGGAGAGACAGGAGTCAGCATATAAATGAGAACTCGCTAGTTATAATACTAATTAATCTGTTTACTAACAAATAAGGCTTTTGAAACTACCCATTCAAGTCTACATTCAATAGTTATTCAATTCTGAACTTAAATGCTCTGCTTTAAAGTTAAAAATAACAAATCAACATGGAGACTCTATATAGGGGGTGAACCAAGGGCGAAACGCAAAGCTTTACACGTGTATTCTGTTTTAAATGGAATGGATAATGAAATACAAATTGTTTCCATTGAATCTTGAAAGGGAAATTAAACAGATAATCGATTAGGGTATTTGTGTACTGTGCAGTGCAGACAAGAACACGGTTTCACAAGGACTTTAATCATTTACTCTCTATGTAGAGTTTCGTCTGGGAACCTCTACAAAACTTAGTCTTCTTCTTCTTCTTCCTGCACTTTTCCCACGCCATGTGGGGTCGGCACAGCGCATTTTTTCTTCCATTTCCCTCTATCATACGTCTTCTCAGTACTCACTCCTATCTTACTCATATCATCTTTCAAACAGCTCTACAAAACTTAGTATTTAACAAAAAAAAACAGACTAAAAGTAACTGAAAATAGGTTCTTAGCCACCATATTTTTTTAAATTTTATATAGTCTATGTCACTTGTAATCCAGACAAATCCGACACCTCATTTGTCAAAATCTGTCCAGCCATTTGGGTTCCAGTGATAGCCAAACGTACACACATACCTACTTACATACATAGAAACATACGTACACCCCAAGCACATTATCCTCCTTCTTCGCAGTCGTGTAAAAATAGGCCAGGCTACCCAAGTAGAGAGTTATTCTTTAATAATAAAAATGTCCACCAAAGGTTAAATTTGTAAAGTAAGTGGAATAAATAAAAGTCACAGTGACTTTCGATTGACAAGGTTTTACAGGTAGCAATTTATTTAATAATATTTGTTTTTAGTATTTCATGCTGAATTGAATTTTACAATCATTTACATAAAATATCATGGCCAATCACAAGGTTACATCTATGAAAGTTGGTATCCTTTAACTGTTTCTCCTTAATACTACCTACCTTTTAATAAATTTTAATTTTTTTTAATATTTTTTTTATTTTTATTTATTTTTTTATTTTTTATCATTAGTACCTGCATGACCGAGCCTTTCTCGGTTGTTTTTTTGATAACGACGTTTTCTCAAAATGAAACCTAGCTAGATCGATTTATTGCCCCCGAAAGTGCTTTGTTTTTTTTTATTAATTGCTCCAACGATTTTTATGAAATTTAGTATGCAGGGGCATACTCAATTTTATGAAAATCGCCTAACATAACATATTATACGCCTACAAAAGAATTATACAAAAATACAAATATACTAAACTTAAAGCAACTACATATTTTTAAAACATGTCTTCTAATAAAAAATATTACTTCTAAGTCCATACAATCAAATCTAAGCCTACAATTAAGAGAAACTAAATATAGTCTAAGAAACAAAATTAAACTAAAATTACCCCATACCCGTACGAATTACGGAAAAAAGACGGTTCTTTCAGAGGGAGCACGTACTTTTAATAATTTACCAAATACCATTAAAGAATGTGAAAGCATTAATACGTACAAAAATATGTTGAAGGCACATGTCTGCTCAATAGAATAGCAAAACAAACTACATAAATAAACATAACATTATTATACTTATAACACAATAGTTATAATTAATCATTTAAGCTCAGGAGTTATTTACCTACTTAAACTTAGATTTAGTACACATTTATTGTTTAAATTTATCTCATTCTAAGTAAACTGTAAAGTTTTTATGAGAAATAAAGTTCTTTAAACCTAAAATCGTTGGAGTCGTTTCCGAGATTCAGTTTATTTAAATTTAAATGAGTTATTATTATATTTTTAGGAACCAAGTAATGATTCAAATAAAAAAAAATACAGACGGACGGCGGATTAACTTTAATCCTTTACAATTTAATAAAAATTAAACATAAAGATAACCAAAAGGAATCAAATCAAACTTACAACAAACCACAGTTAAATTTAACATGAACTCAGAGTAACTTACTCGTAATCTAACCACATAGGTAAGTAGGTAGGTAGCTCACAATGACCGACAATCGTAACTACTTAGATGTTCACTCGTCGAAGGCTCGTGCGCAACTGGGCTGCAGCTCGCTTTGCGCCCGCTTTTATAGGCGCGCTGTCCCCTATTAGTCATCGTCGGACGATATTGCTAACACGGCCTCTCCTGACGACGGGTCGTCCTCGGCCCGCAAGCATGGTAGCAACAGGCAGGACTGGTGCCAGGAGCTGTTGAAGGTCCGGCTTCAGGATCAGCCAGCATCTAGCAGGGGCGTAGACCGCTGAACCCTTGCTGCGGAGTCTGATGAGCTATCCTAGGACTCATCAGATTCACCTTCTGTGAAAGAACGACATGTATAAATACGTGCGCAGTTTCTTAAAACTGCCACTTCATTATTCATTCTCAGTTCATAATCTCTTTCACTTAATTAATACATCGCACATTAATCGTCATCTCGTAACTCGAGTCTCACAGGAGTCACCTCAGAGACGTCTCAAATAATAATAAAGAAAAAAATAGGGCCCCTGATACTTTTCTCCATCATGTCTCGACGCAGCATCGGGTCTTCCACAGACCGTTCTGCATCACCTCACGTCGTGGAGGTCAGCGCACGTGCGTCACACGCGCACAAGCGTCTATCTAAGAGTCTGTCGATGTAAAACACGGGTTAAGTAATAACATCAAAAGCAATTGCCTATTCTTTCATTCATCATCTGGCAAGGCCCTCTTTCAACGAAACACACTTAGCTAGGTACCTAGTCCTTCACTAACATTCTTCGTATCAACATACGTCTTCTGACAAGTGTCACACATTCTCTTACTTTGTACGTACAAATCTACTAAAACCCCCCACACGTGTCTGCCGGACATGAGTCCATACGTATTGAAAAATACGTCTGCCAGGACAACACCTGTACGCGTTTGCCAGACCGGAGTCTGTACGCATTGAGAAATGCGTCTGCCAGGACAGCGCCTGTACGTGTTAGACACGTCTGCCAGACCGGAGTCTGTACGCATTGAGAAATGCGTCTGCCAGGACAGCGCCTGTACGTGTTAGACACGTCTGCCAGACCGGAGTCTGTACGCATTGAGAAATGCGTCTGCCAGGACAGCGCCTGTACGCGTTAGACGCGTCTGCCAGACCGGAGTCTGTACGCATTGAGAAATGCGTCTGCCAGGACAGCGCCTGTACGTGTTAGACACGTCTGCCAGACCGGAGTCTGTACGCATTGAGAAATGCGTCTGCCAGGACAGCGCCTGTACGCGTTAGACGCGTCTGCCAGACCGGAGTCTGTACGCATTGAGAAATGCGTCTGCCAGGACAGCGCCTGTACGTGTTAGACACGTCTGCCAGACCGGAGTCTGTACGCATTGAGAAATGCGTCTGCCAGGACAGCGCCTGTACGCGTTAGACGCGTCTGCCAGACCGGAGTCTGTACGCATTGAGAAATGCGTCTGCCAGGACAGCGCCTGTACGCGTTAGACGCGTCTGCCAGACCGGAGTCTGTACGCATCTCTGGACATCGATCGCCTCACCACAGCGCCATACTGCACTGCAGCCTGGGTCTGCCCACAGCTATCGCTCGACAGCGCAGCGTCAGCTCACACCGACCGCTCGGCAGAACGTTGACCACCTCGTAAAGGCCACGTACTCCCAGATTCAGTTTTCCTGTCATACAGAAAGCACAAGTATATTTTCAGTTTTCCTGTCATACAGAAAGCACAAGCATATTTTCAAGCAACTGCCTCTAAATAAGCTGCAGATTGCAAGTTGTTTCACCAATGAAGGAGTTCCGGACCTCGATCATTACCAAAACAACTGCAAAGCCACCGGGTAACTATTATCGAAATGAAAAGGTAGCCAAAAATGTCGAAGCTACGAATAGCAAACTGCTAAATGTCGGATCAAATAGCCATTATGTCGGGGCTGCTGGTATAACTCACTACTACAGAAAAATATTTCATACTTCACCAGGGTCGACTTGCCACACCACTGAACCATAATGTTCTGCGGCAGTCAGAGTCTTCTTTCCGTACAAACAGCCAATAGCTCGAGCTCGTATCGGTGATACGGCAACGATCACACGACCTCATAGGGACTGCGCAGTGCGCATCCTGGAGTTCAGCTTCGCTAGGACACGTGTGATCCTATTAAATGACTGCACTGCAGGCTGGGTCTGCCCACAGCTACCGCTCGATAGCGCAGCGTAAGCGCACAGAACGTTGACCACCTCGTAGGGGCAACGCACTCTCAGATCTAACTTCCCTGTGAACAGGAAAGGTTAAGCACGAACACAAAGTCATCACATCACATCAAGTGCAAACCGTCTATTCCGTTTGGAATACTCGTCTTGGTAGACTTGGTTCTACTCGAGAAGGTGTCGAGTCCGACATCTCAATATTTTACGCAAGGCTTTACAATTTGGCCTACAGTTTTCAGTTGTAACCTCTAACCTGTAGTTCACTCTACCAGTTATTAGTCTCTGTTAATTTAACTTTAATTTGGAAACGTCTAACCATTGTTTCTCAATAAAACCAAACAGTGAATTACCATGAAGTATACACGAAATAATGAGACTAACTGCAAACTGCACCGATAGCAAACTTACTAGACACGCTCACTGTGCGGTGTCTCACATCTAATTTACCCAATAACGCCAGCGCGGCGGTATTTATAAAAACAATAGGAACACGTAGCTTACCAACATACCGACGATTACATCGTCTACCTGTTCTAGTGTTACACACTAGCCACTGGTCTGCCAGACATGAGTTCATACGCACTGAGAAATGCGTCTGCTTGGATTACACCTGTACTCGTTCAGAAACACGTCTGCAGGGCCAGAAGTCCAAGGGAAGCATCGCGCGCAGTAAGTAGAAAGTTCGCGTCGCATGCTCGTCCCACCACGCGAAGCGAAACGCCTCACGTATGCCATCATACACACCGCTAGGATATGTGTGATCCAAATAAGTGATCGTAACATAAAACATTCAGATTAACACACACTTAAAATGCAGCAAACCTCTTGGGATACCATTCTCTTTTCAAAGGAGTACTGTACTGAGCTGCGGCTTGGGTAGTTTTACCCCGCGCACCACTCAGTAGTTTAAGTTCATAACGGTCGCTTGGTAAAACCTTGATAACACTGTTTGAGCCGCTCATACCAGAGTAGAGTTTACCCGCAGGCTTATTATGTTAAACCCTGCAGTAGCGACAGCAGAGCGACGGAAGCAGTAAAGCGACAGCGACCGCCTCGCGATCGGCCTGCCGTACTCCACTCCTCAAACGCTCGGCTTCACCTGACCTTGTCTAATACATCTGAAATCTCACAAACAACGGTTATACGATTGTCAACATGTTTACCTTGATAACTACCACACTAGCAGACTGTTTACTTTAAGCACATCAGGTGTGATGAGATTGTAAAAGCGCTGCTATCAATTAAAACATTGATCGGAACACTATTCATCACAGCTGTTGTTGATCGTCGACTCGAGAGCGTCAAGTAGTCTCGTTAAGGCACGAAATCAGCTGGTTTCAAGTCGGTTAAGTCAGTACACGTAATATTAGCGGGAGAAAAAGGGTTATTTTGACTAGAGGGTAGTCGAAATACAGTACTGCTCATTGGGATGGGCATGCCTACACGATGACGACTGTTTACAGATGCGCTCTTTTGAAAAACAATCGTCAACTGCGTGACCAGAAGGGTTACAATGTCAAATCTTGCAGCGAGCAGAGTGATAGCAGATCGACAGCAGCAGCAAAGCAACAGCGACCGCTTGCAAGTTGTTACCGTAAACGGTATCACGGAAGGCAGTCATCTGCCTATCGCTAAGTTGTCGCCGAATGCACGTTGCCTTTGAACACTAGCGCCACTAGCGACAGAACAGCAATTGGTGGAAACAAATATTGTTCACAGATTGTCCAGCAGAGGGAGACATAGTGTTCAGTTGCTGTTGCCTGTTAGCTAATACAAAATTGACGTTAGACTTCTTACTAAATGAGCAGACATTTGGTGTGAGGTCAGTAGTTACTCACCTTTGTTCTCTTGGGACATTGTATCTGAATATGGTCCTTTTGTCCACCACAAAAACATGAGACAGCACCTGCACTTATCTAAGGGTTACCTATTCCACGGATAATAATAAGTGTCCTTAGTTCTTCACTAAGACCATATACCGCTTGTAAACGCAGTGAAGTACGATACGACACGTGCATTCAGGGTATGTGGTGTATGAGTCAGATGTTTTCTTCACGGTTTCGAACAAAATATTGGCAAAGGCTAATTTACCTGGACAAAGATGTTTACCTCCTCAAAGTTCGACCATGAACGGTCGCGGGTGACCCATTCAGATAGCCAAACCTTAGCATCGTCTTTCAAACAAGACGTGACACGAGTGAGACCCACTCCTACGTGGAGCCCTATATGTGCGCCACGGCGTTCGACGATATGACACATCAGGAACGGGATCGTGATCTATTTGTACGAGAACTGCCTCGACATGCGAGACATGTGCACATAATGTGTGACATCTCGAGATGTGAACGAGGACTTTGTGTACGGTTGTGTGAGCTACCTCTTAGACAATGTCTAGAACTAACATGAGTTCTCAATTTATCAATTTAAACAACAAAACACAAAAAATGACTAACTGTGGGTAGTTGTATTTTTGCTTCCTTTCTGGTTTATAGGCCTTTGTCTGGTTGTTTATCAGTGCAAAGGTAACGTTTTACAGAGAAAAGAAAGAGAAAGCTGTATGTGGACACAGACCTATCCCACTTCTGATTTTAGGAACCAAGTAATGATTCAAATAAAAAAAAATACAGACGGACGGCGGATTAACTTTAATCCTTTACAATTTAATAAAAATTAAACATAAAGATAACCAAAAGGAATCAAATCAAACTTACAACAAACCACAGTTAAATTTAACATGAACTCAGAGTAACTTACTCGTAATCTAACCACATAGGTAAGTAGGTAGGTAGCTCACAATGACCGACAATCGTAACTACTTAGATGTTCACTCGTCGAAGGCTCGTGCGCAACTGGGCTGCAGCTCGCTTTGCGCCCGCTTTTATAGGCGCGCTGTCCCCTATTAGTCATCGTCGGACGATATTGCTAACAATATAGATAATGTTACCTATTTGTTTACCTACTTTAATTGTTTAACCATATCTCAATTGCTGTCCGCCATTATAACGAAAATAGTGCACTAAGGTTTCCATTTAGTATTAAAACAAATCTAGTACACGAACCCCTAAGGCAAGACCAAAGTTTTGGTCTTCTGAGAATTGTGGCTAACAGTGGAATCATTTAGGATATTCGGCGGGGCACGTGTGCTGCAGCCCGTGACACCGTTTCCGTTCCCGATTCATACCACGCTAATAACATAATTACGTAATACATTCGATATCAGTTTTCTTCTTGAGGGTACTGGTGGTGTGGTGGTAGCACTCCACTGCCTCACGATCCAAAGGTCGTGGGTTCAAACCTAATCGTGCACCAATAAGTTTTTGCATTCGAAAAATTTATGCGCCCAATTACCAGTGCTCTGATAGATTACTATTCTCATAAGCAGCGATGAGCTTGCAACCTGTCACGTACGGAACACTAATCACTGGGCAAAGTGCGGTCACGTGCCAAATATCATGTTAAGATGTGCCTCTGTCTACGCTCTTTAGGAATTCTTAAAGATCTAAGTAACTAGAGGTCTGAGTAGAGTATCTACCGAGCCTGGGGATTACAGTCGTGATAATATTTTCTTTTACGTTTTGTCTTCTTATCGTGTGTAAAAAAACTAGATTTTTTTAAACCAGTGAAAGGATTAAAGTGCGCCTCAGAGTCTCAAAAATCATAGTAAGATACAGGAAATATTCTCTAACCGTTAATTTAATACAAAGTTGAAAAATCGTACTCTGTTCGAAAAAAACTACTTCCTAGATGCACTGTTGTTTATTTTCGATCAAAGCAGGATTTTGCAATAAGGCTTAGATCACAAAGCAGAACCGGGCGAAAGCACCACGTAATAGGAAGATATGCCAAGCAAGAAACAGGTTATGTGTCACTCAGCTATAGGTAAAGAAACTACTTCACTAGAGGTATTAGAACGAGTGTAAATACCGAACATATAAAATAGCTTGATAGATAAAATATAACTAAATTTTTAAATTACGCCGTCTTTCTTTCTTATTCGACTGTTGTTAATAATATACTTTAGATTTTTTTTTAATTTTGTGGAAACTTATTAGCCTTTAGTCACACATCATTTTGGTAACAATTACCTAGCTGTAAGTTTTCTTAAAACAGTAAAATAAAATAAAATGAATAAAATAAAATAAAAATAAAACTTGTTATAGGACTAAAACAAAAACAAGTAAAAACATCGCAAACAAAACAAATACCGGATTTACATAAAAATAAACAAAATATATGTAAAAGATACTTTATCAACACACATAATCTGATGTAAGTATCCCTTGTTTATCCTATGTACACCTGTGTATTTTAGCATTTTTTTAGGTTAGTCTGCGGAACAACAAAATTACCACATTGTTTTTTGTAATGTACGTAGTATTACAAGAGAGCATATCAAGTTTGCAAGCACTCTCACTCTTACGAAGAGACTGGTCGCATTGTATTACTTAATAGGTACTTACGTATGTAGTATCAGTAAGCTAGCAGGTTGCACCGATGGAATGCAACAGGCACCAGTGGTAACCCTGTGTTACCCTACCCGTATATTATAAAATATCAGTCTATTTAGATGACAAAAAAGCTTTTTCTAATCCAAAACTGGGTGAGCGCTATACCACATATGTACATAGTAATTTAATTAAAGTAGTGTTACTTAAAGTTTGAAATGTGACGTTTTTGAAACATGATGGTTTGAAAGAGCATGTAGTAAGGCTCCAGTACTTTCAAACGATAAAAATAATATCAGGAAGAAACCAGCATGTCGTAAAACCTAAATAATTCGAAGATAAACCTTCTAATGTGATATTTCATGTTATTTATGGATGACTAACTAATCAAAGATGCCATTATTACTGGAGTTTCGTAGAACCTTGGGTGTTGGATGAAGTCGCAAGTTCGTAAATCATTTGTCTACAAGGTCAAAGTTTGTCATCCAGTAAACATTGTTTTACTTTGCTTGGATTCGAACAAACTAGTTTTAGCACTATCCCCGGAATAAGTCGTAGTTATTGAAGAGTAAATTGACAATTTACTTGCAATGGTCATTACATTATTCTGAGAATACCAGAAGTTGGTAATTATTGCGGTGGTCATTTATCGGTTATTATAAACCTTGTGCCAACGAAATTATTATCGACTAGAGGGACTTCCTGTGACTTCGTTCGCGTAATGTTTCTTCATACAAATTTCAACCACTCAAAACTTTCACATTTTATAATACTAATAGAATTTCTGTATTCACAATAGATTACCGTATTCTGAATTTATGAAATTGCTTTCAGTAACCTTCAGTACCACGACATTGACCCACTTGACCCTTGAATTATAGGCCCTACCATGAGTCTTATAACAAGTTACGAGTCGCTAGCGAGTTCAGTAGCTCTGCCTTTTCTATAATTTTTGGATTCGATCCCAACCAAGGCATCAGGGAAAACATTTAGTTTTGTATCTTAAGTCTTCTAGGTTTGTATTTACAAAAATAAATGTAGGTATACCTATATCCGTTATCGGCTATCCCAGAGTAAGCAAGCTTTGTTTAGTTTGATTTGATTTGAGCTAGATGGCGCTGGGTGTAAATGTGCATCAATATTTATATTTATTTATCTGCTTACCTACTGAGTTTTTGTGATAAAACTTGTGATTATTTACAGAATCCTAATTAGAAGAATCTCTTTACAGCAGTGAACGGGAAAAAACATGGAATAATTTCTTCAAGGGGAAATATCCGCGAAATATGACACCAAATTTCACACATCAAAACTCCTTCGTGGATTTGCCAAAATGTATTAATGTTATTCCCTAGGCGTTTGGGTTTAAATTGCCGTGTAACGTTTAATAAGCTTCTGTAAATTTTTGATATAATCTTTGGCATAATTGTATTTTTGTAGCTCAAAAAATACTTTCACGTATTGTCAGTTCACTGCTTTACAGTAAATTGAAACTCATAGTAGTTTAGTCTCTCTTTTTGGGGTTTGTCCCGTGTTCCGTACGGTCGTATTGATAATTCATCTGTTTACATAATATATAGTGTTTGAATTGAAGTCAAACATGACAGTTCAAGAGGGTTACGTGACCTGAGCCTACTCTACAAAACGGAAACGATGTAATCGGGTCGAAATGTTCGTCGAATTAATAGTTTTGTGGTCAAATTC
Source organism: Cosmorhoe ocellata (assembly GCA_963675405.1). Classification (NCBI taxonomy): domain Eukaryota; kingdom Metazoa; phylum Arthropoda; class Insecta; order Lepidoptera; family Geometridae; genus Cosmorhoe; species Cosmorhoe ocellata. Next base: position 8,279,040 of record OY776258.1, on the reverse strand, counting down.
AAATTATTGTATCGTCCGTAAGTGGGTTTCTTCTTCTTCTTTGTTTATGGCATCTGTCTCTTTTGAGATCAATTTTGCCAGTGTCAGTGTTTAATTTAGTAGTAGGTATATATTGTCAATGACACAAAGTCATAGTCATATTGGTAAGTCCATTTTTAACAAAAGATGGCTGTTTTGATCAAAAATTTCGGGATCTCCTCCGATGGATTATAAAGAGACTATTCACTTTAATTCACATATTTAACACTCGCGTCAAAATTCGTGGATTGAAAAAAATTACATGGTAAAACTCAAAATAACACGAGAAAAAAATATAAAAACCTGAGTGATAAAGTTGACAGTCGAATGCATCGCAGAAAATCGGTAAATGGGATTAAGAAATCGATTGTCAAAAGTAATGTCTGCCATTTTAGCGTTCAAATGATAGATAAAACGGTGTTACTTATAAGAATATCCATCTTCTTGGTTTCACAGGTATTTGGATATCACACGTTTTTACAAACATGCGAAAACGTGTTAATAGTAAAATAGTTATATTTTTTAGACCTATGTTTTCTAAGAAATAACCAAAATCAAACACACACTCTTATTATACGCACTTATTTCGCATAGTGTGTAAGTACCTAGGTAATATGTACTATAAAAGTAGTCGATATGTAGCCCCAGTGATAGAAAAGTTGAGAAGTATATACCTGCCTCTTGAATCACTCGATCTATGAACATTAAATGTCCATGAACATTTTGTATGGGAAAATCAAGGAAAAATGTTTTTTCATATATATTATTTTGCCGTCAATTTTCCATTATTTTAATAATTATTCTGCTATTTGGGACGGAGACAAATACAACAAATCAAAACCATGAAAACCGGCCCAGCTGTTCTAGAGTTATAAGTTTTCGAACAAACGATTTTCATGAAAAAAATAAGGTGCCTGTAATCCTCAGGAGTTATACCTAAATGTTGTAAAGCTTCAGGATATCTAATGAGGGTAGACATCAAAACCCACTTCCGGCGGAAAAGGGGGTTCAAACAAACACGTTGTGAGGCAGATATGGAGGCTCTAGTTACATAGATCTTACAGGGTGGTAATGAGGGTAGTCAAAAACGACTTCCTGGGGAAGTTGGAGCAACTCGTTACGAGGAGACACGTAAATACCTACTAGAATTGAACTGTATCGGCTTAGTTAAAGCTACAGTACCTGGATGACCGAGCTTTGCTCGGGGTTTTTTCTGGTAAATCGTGTGTTTTAGAAAATGAAACCTAGCTAGATCGATTTATCGCCCCCGAAACCCCCTACATACGAAATTTCATGAAAATCGTTGGAGCTTTTTCCGAGATTCCGATTGTAAATATTTATATATATATATTAGAATTGCTCGTTTAAAGGTATTAAGATACATTCACGTATTTTACTAATAATAAAGTGTACCTACTTTTTCGATGTCAACAGCTCTCATTCTGCGTAGCAATAACTAAAACTAATTTTAAAGATGACATGTCTTGTTCGTTTAAATAAAAGTACCTGGGTGACCGAGCTTTGCTCGGTTTTTTTTATTGGTAAACGATGTTTTCTAAAACTGAAACCTAGCTAGATCGATTTATCGCCCCCGAAACCCCCTACATACGAAATTTCATGAAAATCGTTGGAGCTTTTTCCGAGATTCCGATTATATATATAATATATACAAGAATTGCTCGTTTAAAGGTATAAGATAAAACATAAATAAATGAACCTAGCGTTTATTTTGCTACAAATAGATTTAACTTCAACTAAGTAACTATAGGTAGTTACTTAAAAAAACTGATAACTAAGTTAGTAGGTATAATCGTATAAAGGTAAACTTTTCCTAAATTCGATTTATAATGTAGAAAGTAAATAATATTTCAATTTCTTGCGAAATATTTTTACCTTCTTACGATGTTATAAGTACGTACGAGTATAGTGCGTAAAAATTACTATTGTGACAATTGTATAAGTGACTTTTTAACAACTATGAAAACAATGTATTTTATAAATAAACTGTACTTAGGTACTAAAATGTAAAATTAGCTTTAGTTATTGCTACCCAGAATCAGTTCCAATATAAACGCAATATTCTCTCTTAGAAATTCGTCGTACGTGCTCAGAATGTAAAACCCGACCAACACGCGCTGTGTCAATACATTATATTCAGCTGGTGAGACTCGGAAATGTCAAACAACAGCTGTCTACGATAATGCATAGTTCAATCTCAATGGTGGTAATTCGGTTGTTTTGCAGACTAACTTAAAAAATGCTACCTTAGGTACGATCTTATTTGGCTTCCTATAAATACCAAATTAGGGTAACATGTTTGAATGACAGTTTTAAAAAGATTTGAAATTGACATAATCATTCTAATTTAATTAATTTTCCACCATTTTCTCGTAGCTTTAGTCAACACCAATTTACATGGCTTCTAAAATAAGCTAAAACACGTCAATCATACGTCAGTTTAGTCAAATTTAGAATTGTAATTTAAAATGTTTACGCTAATTTAGTATTTGATGTGAACAAAATAAGGTCGCGTATATTTCAGCATTTTTTTTTTGGTTAGTTTTAGTTAGTCCGCGGAACAACAGAATCACCACCATTATCTTGTATCCAATGCAATAATTAAATCTAATCTATCTATCTTATACCTTTAAACGAGCAATTCTTAATTTATATAATTGGAATCTCGGAAACGGCTCCAGCGATTTTCATGAAATTTAGTATGCAAAGGGTTTCGGGGGCGATAAATCGATCTAGCTAGGTTTCATTTTTAGAAAACGTCGTTTACCAATAAAAAGAACCGAGCAAAGCTCGGTCACCCAGGTACTATAATAAAATCGTTGAGTAGCCGTGTGTGTACTTTTGATATTTTCAAATAAAAATTAGTGCTACTTTGAGAAGACACGCTACTTAGCCTAATACAACAATTTTTGAAAAGTATCTTTATTTGTTAGTCAATCTAATTTTTATTTTTATTGTTCAATCTCAATATCTTGTGTTCAATGCAATAATGAAATCTAACATAACTATACAGATATTAAAATCGTTGAGTATCTGTACTTTTGATATTTTCAATTGAAAATGAATGCTACCTAAAGAAGACACGCTACTAAGCCAAAAAAAACAATTTTTGAAAAATATGTCTGTTTGTCTGTGCGTACGTTCGCACTAATTTCCACAATAGCTGAACTAAATCGAATGTAGTTTTCAGTAATGTATGGAGATAAGCTTTGAATAAAACTTAGGCTTTGTCTCATCAAAATCGGTTGACAAATAAAAAATATAAGCTTATTTTAATTATTTTTCACGCGCACTGGACGCTATGCGTAAAAGTAATCTAACGCGTACGAAGTCGCGGGTAACACGACGCTAATGTACGAATTTATTATTAAAACTAGCTTCTGCACGCGGCGTCGCCCGCGAAGTACCTACATAAAATATAGCCTATGTTCATCCTGAAAGTTCATTCTACACATTGGTGAAAGAATTTTTCAAATCGGTTCAGTAGTTTCGGAGCCTATTCATTTCAAACAAACAAACAAACAAACAATCAAAGTTTTCCTCTTTATAATATTATTATTATTAGTATAGATGTATGAATTGAGCATTATTTTTTTTGCTACTCCAATCGTTTAGTTAGAGTGTAAATCGAACAATATTCCATACCTAGTTACATCACCTGAACCAACTAGCCGCTCTATCTTTATTGCTAGCTAAGCACATTCATGGTGCATTCATACTCGCGCCCACGCATTATCGCCGGGCCAGACGGCTGAGTATTTGCTGATGTAGCATATCCGACCTCAGTACTGTAAGCTTAATTAATTCATTCCATCTTTGATCACCTCATGTAACAGTTTAAACATTAAATAATTTTAATTCAATTAATTTTATGTTTTTTTAAAAACATTTCACCGCTTTTCCCGAACAAGTCTGGCGCAGCCTTGTGGATTTTCCACGATTTTCCCGGAGTTCTATCTCGTGAAAACCCCAAAATCGGTGTCACGAAAATAGAATTTCGCTTGAAAACCGACTATACGCGGACGTGGAAAAGAAACGAACCAAATAAATTACGACTCTCGAACGGTAAAAGCGTGTGAAACGAAGTGTCAAAGTGGTTTCTGGAGGACATGGGATCGAGCAGCTTGTGAGTAAACCTTTTCACTTCCTGTATTGTCATATTCCTGTGTCTTTTCCACCTTTTTCTCGAACTTAAATTGTCGAGCTTATTAATTACGTTTATCTGATTTTGTTTGCACGTAAATTGGCAAATTGACTTGCACTTAACTAGGCAGGTCTGTTAATCGTGATTAATTTGTGTTAGTTATAAGTAGGTTTAAGTCGCACGTAAATAGGCAAACTGGTCTACACTTAAATTGGTATTCCAGCATAGTAGTAAGTAAAAGTAAATTTTTAAAATGGAAATGAAGGCTATTCCTAAGGAAACCTTATCGCTTATTCCTAAATATGACGGAGACGAAAATCTATTAAATTTATTTATTTCCAAATGCGAGTATGTAGTTAGTGGAAGTAGGATTAGTGGAAATGCAGCTCAGGAATTATACCTGTTTCATGCCATTTCCAGTAGACTTACTGGTAGAGCCGCGACTCTACTCAGTGACCATCCGAATATTTCTTCATATGAAGCATTAAAAAATATTCTTACCCAGCATTTTGGCGACCCGCGATCAGAAGAATGTATAGCAATTGAACTAGAAACTTTAAAGTTAAAACAAGGTGAAACGTACATCCAGTTTTGTCATAGAATTCAGAACGTTCGAAGTTCTTTGTTTGCTAAAGTAAACAGACTTACCGATGAAGGAATCAAAGCGGCTAAAATGATAGTTTACAACAACACCGCGCTAAACGTGTTCCTTTATAACCTGCCAGAGGATATGATTAGGATTGTGCGTCTAAAAGGTTGCTCTGTCCTGGAAAATGCCCTAAGCATAGTAACTGAAGAGGTAAATTTCAAGTTCCAATACGATGCCAAAAGTAAATTACTTAAGCAAACTGCACAACAGTTACCAAATTCACAAAATTCTCAGAATTCTCAGAATTCCCAAAATTTACAGAAACAACTGCCTGTCGCTCAAGGTTTTAAACCTGCGTTCAATATAGTACCAAATAATTTTAAATTCGGCATTCCACAAAATCCAAATGGATTCAGACCAAATTTTGTACAGCAATTGAGAAACGCACCGCCCACACAAGGTTTTAGATTTGGGACTCTACCTCAGCGCACTTTCGGCCAGCCCATTCAACGCGCCCCATTTCAACACGGCGGTTATAGGTTTGGTATTCCACAACATCAAGGTTTTAAGTTCGGTATTCAGAACCAACCTCAGCCAACGAACCAACAAAAATTCGGCGTACCGCAACAACAGGTACAGCCTCCTAGGTTACAAGATTCCGACGTTACGATGCGTACAGCACCAGTAAGACATAATATGATTGCAAATGACCTATACTATATAAGCGACCCTCCTTTGTACCAGGAATACACACCCGACTATAACAATTATGACTTATGTTATATTATGGACGAGAATGTAGAGAACCCTAATGAGTGCTATTATGTAGCTAATGGCGATGACACAAATTCCGCACAGCCTGAAAACACACAACCTGAAAACATCAGTTCGGAAACTAAGGTTACAAATTTTCAGGAAACAGCCTCGAAGGATGCGGTGAAGTGATTAGTTTAAATTATTGTGACAGTATTTTAAAACTACCTCACGTAGTGATTCCTGAAATCAACTCTAAATTTCTCATTGATACTGGAAGTAGTAGATCTTTTATAAGTCCAGCTAAAGCCAACGAATTTTTCAGTGAATTCAAATATCACGAGCCATTCACAGTAATCAGCACACACGCTCAGAGCATGCACAATGAGATAATATACATACCGTTGTTAAAGACCTTTAAAAGCACGTTGCCTCATAAATTTTATATTTATGATGTAGATGGACGCTATGACGGTTTAATAGGATCAGATCTATTATCAAAGTTAGGAGCAAACATCGACATGCGTAACCAGATGCTACTAACACATAACGCGAGCATACCGATTATTTATAATCCGCCATACGAGATCCATGTAGCACCACGATCTGAAACAAGAGTTAGGATTCCCACGACTTTACAAAATGGAGATGCGATATTAGATTATCTGCAATTTCAAAATGGCGTTCGTATGCCTACCGCCCTTGTCAAGTGTGAGAACTATTTTGCGGAAACAGTTATTCAAAATACATCCGATGTGAAAGCTGTTATCACGTTCAAGGAACCATTCGATGTCACGATGTATGAAAATGAAGAATGTAAGGTAAATTTTATGAAAGACGAATGTATGATTGATGAAGTGTTGAAAGAAAATTTAGGGAAATTGCGTTTAGATCACATGAACAAAGAAGAACGTGAGAGTATTTTCAGACTATGTCAGGAATATCGTGATATATTTTATTGCGATAAAATACCATTATCTTTCACGAACCAAGTGAAACATAACATCAGGACAACCAACGAAGATCCGATCTATATTCGACCTTATCGACACCCACCTGTAATTAATGAGGAAATACAAAAGCAAGTAGATAAACTATTAGCAGATAACGTTATAGCGGATTCTCACTCACCTTGGAGTGCACCAGTTCACCTGGTACCAAAAAAATCGGACGCATCAGGCGAAAAGAAATTTAGGATGGTGATCGATTATCGACGACTAAATGAAATCACAGTCGACGATAAATACCCGTTGCCTAACATTACCGATCTCTTTGATAAAATAGGCAAATCTCAGTATTTTAGCACAATAGATCTTGCTAGCGGGTATCACCAAATCGAAGTAAATGAAGTAGATAGAGCTAAGACTGCATTCACGACTCAGTCAGGCCATTTTGAGTTTAAAAGAATTCCGTTTGGCCTAAAAACGGCACCTGCAACCTTTCAAAGGGCTATGGATAATGTCCTGCGAGGACTTCAGGGTATCCATTGTCTAGTTTATCTTGACGACATCATAGTATTTTCATCTAGCCTGGAAGAACACGTTGAAAAGCTACGTAAGATATTCAATCGACTGAGGGAGACTAATCTTAAAGTAACACTTGACAAATGCGAATTTTTACGAAAGGAAGTCCTTTATCTTGGTCACAACATCACTAAAGACGGCCTTATGCCAAATAATGACAAAATCAAAGCAGTTATTAACTTCCCGATACCGCGAACAGCTACTGAAATAAAGAGTTTTCTTGGATTAGTAGGTTATTACCGAAAATTCATAAAAGATTTTGCTAAACTAACACAGCCATTAACTTCGTGCCTTAAAAAGAAAAATAAGATTGATTATACTAAACCGGAATATATAAATGCATTTGAAAAGTGTAAAGAGCTTCTGACCAACGCGCCGCTCCTACAGTTTCCCGACTTTTCCAAACCATTCGTCCTTACAACGGACGCGTCCAACTACGCGATCGGAGCTGTCTTATCACAGGGACCTATAGGTAGCGATAAACCCATAGCATATGCAAGTCGTACTCTAAATGACGCTGAAACGCGATACAGTACGATCGAAAAGGAACTTTTAGCCATAGTCTGGGCTACAAAGCATTTTCGACCGTATTTGTATGGTAAAAAGTTCATGATTTACACTGACCATAGACCACTAACTTGGATTAAATCAATAACAGAACCTAACAGTAAATTAACAAGATGGAAATTACGTTTATCTGAATTCGATTATGATATTAAACACAAAGAGGGAAAACAAAATTGTAATGCTGACGCTTTGTCGCGAATTAGGATTAACGCATTAGGTGAAAACGATGACGTTTCAATGAAGGTTAATGTAGATAGGAAAGAGCAAAAACTAGAACGTCATATTGAAGAATTAACTGAGGAAATAACACGACTAAGTAGAGAATTAAATAGAGATACTCGCGCTTCTACACCACGCGAGCGAACGCCATCTCCGATAGTAATTTCATCTGGTTCAGAGAAAAGTAGGACATCAATAGCTGGTAACGGTAGACGATCACCCTACTCAAACCCATCCTTGGGTAGTACTACTGCATCTGCATCTGAAGGACACAACGAAAGCATAGGCACGGTCCATTCAGCCCGCGATCTAGATACAGACGGTATGCTTATCCTTCAAGAAGCCGTAGATACTAAGCCGAACCAAATCCTCGTTCATACCTGGAACAGAAATGAATTATCAGTTAAAGATTTATCTAGAAACAAACAGAAAGTATTAGAAATCCACCTACCTTTAAATAACATCGATCTAATTAAAAGGTTTTTAAAAGAATATATTAGGCCTAAAATTAAATATTTCTTTTATTTTGAAGACCCTTTACATCGCAAGCAGTTTTCAGAGATCTCTATTTTGCTATTCCAAAAAGGAACTGTCAAATTTTATGAGTGTACCAAGAGAGTAATTTATATCGATAGCGAAACAGAGCAGCGAGATGTTGTACTTAAGTACCATGTAGGTAAAAATAGTCACAGGGGAATAAAAGAAACGTTAGTACATCTAAGACGTACCTTTTATTGGAATAACATGGACCAAACGGTGGCCAGTATCATAAATGCGTGTGAACTCTGTAAGAAAATGAAATATGACCGTAAACCGCTAAAACCAGAGTTACAGTTATCACAAACCCAAATTAAACCATTCCAAGAGTTATTTATTGACACCTTCTCAATTGATGGAAAACATTACCTCACGATAATTGACGCCTTCAGCAAGCTAGGCCAAGCATTCGAAATTAGCACCAAATCCACCCCTGAAGCAGTTAGAGCTCTGATAAAATACTTCTCTTTGTATGGAACCCCCAGTAGAATCAGTTCAGACCCCGGTACGGAATTCAACAACACACTGATGAAAGAAATGTTATCATTTTATAAGATCGAACTTCATATTGGTACTCCTCATAATCCCAACTCTATGGGGATAGTAGAAAGGTTCCACTCTACTATTATAGAGATATATCGAATCGCTAAGTATGAACAAAAGATAACGGACGCTGCATCTGTAATGAGTTATGCAATTATGTCATATAATCACACTATTCATTCTACCACAGGCCTCACACCATTTGAAGTAGTTTTCGGTCACACCGAATCCAACAATGCGTTTTATGTAGATTTCAATAAACAGTTTACCCAACAATTAGTAAGAGAACACGTGAGAAGGACTAAGCATTTATATGAATACCTAACAGATAAAATAATCGATAAAAAGAAAACCGTAATACAGAAACGTGGTGGAGAGAAAGAGTTTGACATAGATGTAGGCGATACAGTATTTATCAAAGGAGTGAACACTAGACGAAGTAAAGATAAGCCACGATACCAAAAAGCTCAAGTAATCGGATCTATACAAAGAAACATCGTACCGGTTCTAACACATAATCGGAATACTAAAGTTCCAATTAAAGACATAAAGCGCCCTTCACAGGTTATTTCTACTGGCGGTCCAAGTGATCCGAAGCCAGGCCCTTCATCTGCAGCCGATTGAAAAGAACCCAGGATTGCTACCTGTAAAAGAAGGTCAAGCTGTTATTAGCCATGACACATGGACAGTTATTAAGATTTTAGATTTAAAATATATTTACGAAGAACTAGAGTTAAGTATAGATAGTTATGTAAGATTAAAAAGACAAGTGCAAAGCTGTTTCGACACCAAAGCTTTTGATTATGATTTCACTGACGTAGAATCACAAACTGACTACTTTATGAACATTACAATAGAAAAGTATAAGCAAATGATACCATCGGTAAGGGTTAAGCGTGGTTTAATAAATCCTCTAGGTTCATTGATTAAAACAATCACAGGTAATCTTGACAATGACGATGCTGCGATGTACGAAAAATTAATTAATGAAGTAAAAACAAAACAAAACGCAATAACTAAGAAAATGACGATCGTTACCGAAATGGTGGGTACATTCACAAAAATAGCTAACTCTACCAAAAACAATTTCATTCAGATTGAGGAGAGTATTCAAGACATTAACCGCAATCTAAATGAGTCAAAGTTAACTCAAGTCAGCAATAAAATTATTCATATATATAACGTGTTTATTCATAACTTTCAGACACTCTACATAAAGCTGAATGAGATTGAAACGGCTATTGCTTTTGCTAAAATTAAAATTTTACATCAATCGATTATAGACACAGATGAGTTAGTACTATTGTTAAAAGAAATTGAGAAAACGAATATATTAGTGTTCCCAGTAAAGATTGAAAATGTTGTAAAAATAGAGCAGTGTATAGAAATGAAAGCATACATAAAACAAAATCAGATAAAACTAATTATGCATATTCCTTTGATTAGAAATGAAGTATTTAATTACATAAAATTGATCCCCTTGCCTATTTATAATAAAGTTAATGACCTTACCTCTCTTATCCTACCCAAATACCCTTATGTCCTTGTGAAAGGGTTGAAAGCGTTGCCGCTCTCTCAGTCATGCCGCGAAATCGATGAGTCCCGTTTCCTATGTCTTGAGAACGACGCTTTACCACTAATCGAAGACGATTGCATTACCGACCTTTTGAAGTTTTCCACAAATATCTCGAATTGTCATCCGGTTCCTGTTACCATTAACGACGTAAAGGCAGATCGAATACAACCCAACCGCTGGATCGTTTACGTGAAAACCGAAACTCTACTTACAAAGTATTGCGAAAATGAGATTACCCAAGAATCCATTTTTGGAACTTATGTGCTAACTATGGATGATGATTGTCGAGTCAATATAAAAGAATTGAAGCTTACGAGACATCAAAGCCATGGAAAAGATGTAACATACTTGCAGTTTCCAGTTATCAACCTGCCTACAATATTCATCAGCCCATCAGATATGCAGAAGAAACCTGTCAACCTTAACGGTATCGACCTTGCAGACGTTCCGTTCCTGAACTTCTTATTACATCAAAGCGGAAGTGAAATTATTAGTGGTAGTGAAAATCATTATAGTGCTCTAGATTATAAAAGTGTTAGCATAGGAAATTTGGTGTTTTGCGTATTATTAGTTATTTGTCTTTTATTGTTAGCGTTTAAGCATAGAGTTAGAAACTTTTGTATTAGGGGAAAACCTCGAGATAATCCTCATCCTTCGGATAATCTCGAACTTATGGAGGGAGGAGTTACATCACCTGAACCAACTAGCCGCTCTATCTTTATTGCTAGCTAAGCACATTCATGGTGCATTCATACTCGCGCCCACGCATTATCGCCGGGCCAGACGGCTGAGTATTTGCTGATGTAGCATATCCGACCTCAGTACTGTAAGCTTAATTAATTCATTCCATCTTTGATCACCTCATGTAACAGTTTAAACATTAAATAATTTTAATTCAATTAATTTTATGTTTTTTTAAAAACATTTCACCGCTTTTCCCGAACAAGTCTACCTACACTTTGTTTGTTGGGTAAAAAAGTAGATGCCGTCTCTTAATACTAATGAAAAAAGAAAAAATGGGGACAGTGGGCATAATTTTTGCATATTTTATTCAACTATATTAACGGGGACAGGACACGGGGACAACGGGAAGAAATTTTAAATATAAAATGGTACCAGCACTCAAGAATCTTTCATATGAGGACCGACTTCAGGAATTGGGTCTCACAACGTTGGAACAACGTAGACAACGTGGCGACCTGATAGAGACTTATAAAATATTAAATGACCACTATACTGCCTCGGATTTGAAACACATTTATAACATTAACGACAACGGACTTAGAGGTCTCGCTAAAACTGGTAAATCTACCTGGTACAAGCAATCCCAGAAAGCACTTCTTGCCTAACCGTGTGGCAAATTGCTGGAACAAACTACCAGAATCAGTGATAAGTGCTCCTTCAGTGAACTCTTTCAAAAACAGACTCGATAAACATTATAAAACAGTGCACTGATAAGATATACACGCATCAGCTTAATAGCTGCCAGTGTATTAACAAATAATAATAATAATAATATAATTAAAGTACCGCTGTTCCCGTTAGACGGGGTCACAGAGTTCGGGGACAACAGGAATACACGGAATTCGTCTCGCGTCTTAGCCGGACCCCGCCCTCCACGCCACGAGACCTCGGCGATAAAGATCGTCAATGTCAGTAAGTTATTCTTAAAGTGCTTCTAAACTCCTCGTGAAGATCCCCTCAAAATACAGACAAAACCAGTGGTTCTCAAATTTTATACTTAGGCACTACTCTTTTCTTAATGCAATAGTATTTATTTCAAAAAATAATTGAAAATAGCTGCTTACAGTCGCCATATTGTTTTTTTTTACATTCTGTATAAGTGGCATGTCATTCTTGTAATCCACAACGACATGGCATTGGTCGAAATCCGTTTAGCCGTTTGTGCTCCAGCGACGCGACAGTACATAAAGAATAAATAAATACATAATTATACCTACCCCTAAACACATTAGACTCTTTTGCAGTTGGATAAAAAAACAGCAATCGCGTCGCGTGTGTACATATATTTTAAACTAGCTTCCGCCCAAGACTTCGCCCGCGTGGTACCTTAAAAACAAAAACAAATCTATCCCACGGGTACCGTATTTTTTTCCGGGACAAAAAGTAACAAGTGCTAATCCATACTGTAATTTTTATCTGTGCCAAATTTCATCCAGATCCGTTCAGCCGTTTCAGCGTGAAAGAGTAACAAACATACATCCATACATTCTTACAAATTTTCGCGTTTATTAGTAGGATAATACATTTCTTTTTATCTATTTTTAACAGCGGGATCAGTTGACCGATTCAAAATTTGCAATTAGGTCAACTCATCCCACGGGATGTCATGCGGCCTCAGTTGACTAAAAAGCCGTGAAACGGAATACTTGCTCTAACAACAAAAAACAAAAACATCTGACACCAACTCATTGGCCAACCCGACCTATTTGAAAAACAAAGAAAGTCTTACAATTTCAATAGGAAATGAACAAGGAAAAACTTGAACTGACGATATTGTGAACCCCCTTTTTGTTGACGGTGATTCATTTCCTCTCGTTTTCTTTTGAAGTGTGTTAAAAAGAGACGATTTATGGTTACGTAAGCAGACCGACATCACGCCCTGTTTATTTTTCAGAGCACTGGTGGCCAGACTTTCATAAATCTGAGACAAAAAACAATTAATTGCTTCGATGCACATTGTAAAAGGGAGAGTGCAGAGAGTGCTGTTATATAATAAACTTCTCGATAATACAAGATAATATGTGATGATGTCTTCTAGACCGATTTTAACCACGCTTCTACTATCTTGGGTGAGAATCGAACCCGCAACCTACAGCGTAGATGGCAGAAGTACTACCAACTGAGCTGTGAAGCCAATCATGTGTTTGTCATAAAGCAAGAATGTAGTCATAGTTAAACATGAAAAAATATAAACAGGATCACGACGGTAATTCCCAGGCTCGGTAGATAATCTACTCAGATCTCTAGTTACTTAGATCTTTTGTGGATATCTAAAGAGGGTGGTCAGAGACACGTCCAAACATGATATTTGGCAAATACCCACATTTTACACAGTACTCCGTATGTGACAGGTTGCAAGCCCATCGGCGCTTATGAAAATACTAACCTATGACACACACCTCACATAAATTATTTCGAATGGAAAAACTCATTGGTGCACGACCAAGTTTGAACCCACGACCTTCGGATCGTGAGGCAGGGGTGCTACCACTACACTACCAGTGCCCTTGGATTGAGAAACATTTGCATTATCTTTAGATAAAGCCCCCTAGAGACGCTTTGAAACAAAACGTGCTGCCGATTGTAGAATTTGAACCCTCTCATCACGCGCCCGTGAGAATTTTCTGCGCATTGAAGTGTCAAAATTCCTAAAACGATCGATGCGTTTCGAGAGGATTTTCTGCGGTGCATTTGACTGACAACTACGTCGCTCTGGTTTTTATATATTTTCTCGTGTTATTTTGAGTTTTATTGCGTAATTTTGGTGGTTATTTTGCCAATAAAGCCCGGGTTCTTGACGTGAGTGTAAAATATGTGAATTAAAGTGAATAGTTCCCTTCAAATTCCATCGGAGGAAATCCCGAGAATTTTGAACAAAACAGCCATCTTTTGTTTAAAATTGACTCGACAACTTGACTATGACTCTGTGACGTTCACAATATTTATTTATAAATACACGACACTGGCAAAATTGTTCTCTAAGAGATAGATGCCATAATTGAAGAAGAAGAAGATGCGTTTCGATTCGATGCGCCTAAAAGATATTAGGACTCATCGCGCTGCGAATATCGCCAGTAGGCTTATACCGAGACAATGTCGCCGGCATCAAGGGAAACAACTGGTGAAAATTAAACACATTCCACCATTGTTTCGCCTCCAATTATTCCCAGGAAAACAATTTGCAGTCATTTTCGACAAACATAATGATCTTCACCCTGGCACAGATTTGAAGGTTTCGCGGTTCATTTATTTATACGTCCATCAAAGTTGGCACTAAGTGCCTAATTTTGGGACGCCAAAAAAGTGCCTAATTTTGCTCCTATTATCTAGGGCCTTACCACAAACTACGAGTATCATTGTTTCAGAAACGTCAAGTTTCAAGCTTGAAGTAAGTAGTGTTACTTCATCTCAAAACAACTATAGAGCTGGTGTGCTTTTTTTATCCAGGTTTTTTAATATTATCATGTTGAGTAGTGTAGGTATGTATGTATAATAAATAATATTATTCCGAGAAATAAAATGTAAATCCAATTTTAATATAAAATATCCTATCAATGGTACGGTTAAATAACGGTTAAAAGTCTCTCCTTGAATTAATTTCAGCACAAAATTTACGAACAAGTGTCTCTGATTAATTGTAAATTGCCAACATAAAGCTTATTTTCAGAATGTTTTCGTGAAAAAGGGTTGGACAGTTAGGTACATGAGATACCGAATGTCAAAACATATCCCTCGATATTGGTAACCACGTGAGCACTATTGGTAGGTCTAATGGTCCTAAGATCGTGAGTTCGAAACCCATCGTGCCCCAAACGTTCCACTTGACATTTTATTACTTATCTCAAATGTAAGATTAGAGCGCTGGTGGTGAAGTGGTAGCACCCCTGTCTCACGATCCGAAGGTCTGGGTCAAACCTGGTCGTGCACCAATGAGTTTTTCCATTCGAAAAATTTATGTGCGCAATGCCAGTGCTCTTAAACGGTGAAGGAAAACATCGTGAGGAAATCAGCATACCCTAAAACCAAAACTTCGAAGGTGTGTGTCATAGGTTTAGTATTCTTATAAGCGGCGATGGGCTTGCAACCTGTCACGTATCGAATACTAACTACAGTGCAAAATTTGGGCATGTACCGAATGTCATGTTGGGACGTGCCTCTGACAACCCTCTTTAGATATCCTCAAAGTTCTAAGTAACTAGAGATCTGAGGAGATATCTACCGAGCCCTGGGGATTACAGTCGTGGTCATTTATGTTTTTTTCTCTCGAATGTAATGGTCTGTTTACATTGAAAAGAACAGTTTCTAAATAGACAGCTCAAATAATGATTTGATAAAATGTAATTTGCACTTGTCTGTTGTGTAACGCGTGATTGCGTTCGTGCCATAGAGCCAATAATTTGCTCATTTGAGCCACAATCTGTGCAATTCACTGTATTATTACAATAATTTGAAATAAGCTGCGCTCCAACAGATGCAGTCTACAGTTTCTAAGAACAGTCACGTCTATAGGCAACGCAGTGGTTGCAATTTCAACCTTGTGTTAAGAACAAATTAATTCTAGTTTAGTATGATGTTTGTGATGTCAGAAATTACGGAACAGAAGACTAAGTTACATTAATTTGTGATTTTGCTAATCTGTCACTTTTTGTCACTGTCATCAATGCTACTTTGTCTATTCTTTATAGAAAATGCTGCTAAGGGCCGCCATACATGAACTGCTCGAGCAGTTAGCCATAGATCAACATATACTGACCGCTTGAGCAGTTAGAGTATGCCGGGGAACTGCTCGACCGAAAGACCGCCCAAAGCGGTTCCGTGTATGTTTGTACGAACAAGACAGTAATTTGCTATGCAGTCGCAGCTTGAAGCAGTCGATAAGGACTGCTCTAAGCTATCCGTGTATGCTGTCTGAAGGGCCGCGGGGGGCAGCTAACCTGGCACGTGTGAACAGACGCGACAGCTACGGGCATGCCAGTAGCTTCACTTCGATTGTTATCCATTTTTGGGGCGCAAGAATAGGTACGAGTGACTATCACGAACTGTCCTTTGTATATGCGATGGTAATACTGGCATGCAAGGGCATAACTTGCATGCCAGTATTACTTGTAAATGTATCCGCAGTGTGCCTGTTACTCGTACATGCCGGTAAATTTCATGCCAGCTACTTTCCTGGTTTACGGGCATGTGTATCCCCAGCTTAACTTTACGGTGCTTATGCTAGAAGGGACTGGCAGGTACTACCTACCTAATATAAATTATTCTACCTATGGTTACCATCAAACTTTCGCGATTGTAATTAGAATCTAGGTCTTCTTCCTATTTATTTGTGGCAGCTGTCTTTATAGAGATACTAAGATTTTTTTCCATTGTCAAGTTAAGTATTCAGTACCTGGATGACCGAGCTTTGCTCGTTTTTTTGGGGTAAACGACGTTTTCTAAAAATGAAACCTAGCTAGATCGATTTATCGCCTCCGAAACCTCCTACATACGAAATTTCATGAAAATCGTTGGAGCCGTTTCCGAGATTCAGCTATACACAAGAGCTTCATACAAAAATTGCTCGTTTAAAGGTATAAGATTACTCGTTTAAGGCCCAGCATTTTGAAAATTGCAAGTATTGCAACCCTAATCATTCTTTTACCGCTTAATAGATTACATTGAAATTGAACCATACGATACTCAAGGATATAAGTGATAAATCAACCGGAGCTAAAACACGAATTAGTTAGAAAACCTTGGTTAAAAATCATGTCAAAAACACCTCTGAAAATTCAGAAATTCCCTAATTTATCCAGAACAGTAAGGTATTTTGAATTTCTATTTCACATGAATGTAAATCAGTTAATTTGAAACAAATCAACCCAACCTTTTTTTTGAAATAAGCTATTTACTTGAACATATTCATGTTTTTTATAAATTTTCGCTTTCGTTACGTAATTCAGAGCAGCCATATTATCATGTCGCACTCTACGTACTTGTCATTTGGGTATTTCGCTTCGTGCTATGTCTGATTCCGCGGAGATCCGCGTTGCTATACGGACCTATGTCACTTTTTTTGTAACTTTTACGTAAGGAATAGTGTGACGAGTATTCTGGACCTTAAAGGTATAAGATTATAGATAACGAGTTAACGTCACAAAGTCAGTCAAATTGTCAAATCAATTTTAAACATACTTACTTTAATTCTCATATAGCACACCCGTGCCACGAACTCAAGCTTCATTGAAAAAATAACCACCAAAGTTACACAAAATAATTTGTGAAAAATATAAAAATAACATCGTTAGATGCACACTATCATAAAATAAAAAGTCTAGAATCTAGGTCAATCCTAGTGATTTTGTGTTCGGTGACATTTTAAATCAGTTACATAAAATACAAAATGCAATAAATCATGACTCTTCAGTTATTGAGCAGACTATGATAAAAGATATACTATACAAAAGATTTTGATTCGAACGAAAATGTCTACTCATAGAAGTTTGTAAGATTGTCCTGATGTTTTATAACGGTCCCCGCTATTTAAAAACCCAAGGCTAACTTCAAGATTTAGAATTATTTCCTCAATGTATGCTTAGATGACCTATCTGAGCGGAAGGTTCGTTCAGACGGGGAAAGTAAAATTCACTATGATTAGTTAGTAGGTAAGAAGTAGGTCTGCCCGCGACCACGAACGCTGTAATGTGTTCGAAACGTCGGGAATAAAAACAAAATAGGTACGTGATAAATACCCGTTATTCAATTATAATTAGGTAAGACAGTTCGTGAGTTACTGGCTAACTGCTACTGTCTTCGTATAAATCTCAGCAGCTACACTTTTAGTTTACAGTTTAGATGCTGAGTGCAATATTTAGTTAGTTAACTTTTTGTTTTTGTTTCTGAATATTTTTGTTAATTTTATTTTTATGGTCAGTAATGCTTAAGTTTTTAGGTATTTTTGTTTAGTATATTATTTACCAGTAGATTTTTTATTATTGTTATTTTTATTTTTAATAATTATGTATGTTGATATGTAAGTTTAAGTTTATATTTTATCTGTCCCTCTATAACGCATTGGATAATTATCTGTTATGTTATTTTAGTTTAATAAACTGAATTTGAATTTGAATATAGACATAGACAAGTATTATACTAAAAACTCAGTTACTTTTTTTAATAAAGTGGCTTAGCTTGTCTGATTGTTTATAACAGAATAACAAGGTTAAGCACCGTTCAGTGCAGTAACTACGTGTGGATCACATGCACACATACTTTCACAGCTACTGCTTTATCTATTTCGACAAAACGTAAGCACCTACTTACCAAATACCTACGTAGTGAGGTGGATTTACTTTTTCTATCTGTGACGTAACGGTTGCGTGCTCACGCGCAGCTTAGAAAATGCGTGATCGCGTGCGCATGATGGTTTAATTTGGATTCCTAATGTTCTGTAACATGATCACCGGAAACATCATTTAGTATTATACAGTATGTGTGTAGGTAAATAAGACTTATGATTAATCTCAACTCTCTCTTTAGCTCCTAAGTATAGTTACGTATGGGCCTTACCACAAGCTCTTATAAACCATCGTGTTTCAGAAACGTCAAGTTTCCAGCTTGAAGTAACGCTACTTCAATAAAAAAAATTAACTTATGAAAATTGGTACGAAATATCAAAGTTATATTACTTGGATATTGCTGAAAGGTCTTGTGGTCCCAGTTTTATCACAAATCAACAAAAATAGTTTGACGAAACTATAAAAAGTGCCTACCCAACTCATTTGTATATCTAGAAAGAAGTTCATAAATTTTAAAATGTGCTTGAGCGATCTCTCTAGAGTCTATAAATAAACCTAGCTTCGTCTTGGCTAATATCCGTTTCTAAAGTATTTATACTAAAAGCCAGTCTTAAGTTACCCCCATTTGCTTTAGGCAGTGTTTCCGAAAACTAAATCCTTATTCTTTGGTAGAGTGCTAAGAACAAAGAAATTTATTTTAAGGTGTTTTCCCATCTGTCTAGTTTTCAGCTGGTCTACTCTTGCAAGTTTTCTACCGTGTTCTGTGGTATTTGTCTCAGTGTAACTATACTAGATTTTAGGCATTTTCACACTGAGCCAGTGTCCAGTATACCTACAGGTGAGTACTTATGTGTATTGGGCTTTATAAAGGTACCTCTACTAATGGAACTGTTTGTAACTTCGTTCGTCTACTAAGTTTTTTCCTTTGAAAGGTGTTCTAATTGAGTGTCATGGCATTCCAAGAAAATCTGTTCATCTGTATGAAGATAATCAGCACTTTTCTAGTTAATGAAGAGATTGCAACTTCTAACCGATCTGATCGTTCAAAAATTTGAGATCCTGTCACTTGTCAATGATAATTATTATTTGTGTCAGGGTTTTTTGAAATTTTTAATTTGAGTTTGTGAATTTTCTCTTTAACGAGTAAATTGTAGGCCTTTTAGGGTGATTAGCAATGACAAAACCGAGAATTTTCAATTCTTTTTTGGTATGGCGCGCTTTAGCACTCATCAATCATGCTTCATTCTGTCGGAAAAAATCATTCAATCTGTTTATTTTGTCACGTGTTCGAATAGCAGTTATATACAGATCTCGTAAGGTTCATTTTTAATTAATAGCGAAGATTGGTTAATGTTTACTTTTTTGTTTGGCATCTTTTTCTGTGAATTATGTCAACACAAATTAGCAATAAGATTTGTTAAAATTACATAAGAAAGCCCGAGGTGATTTACGACAATGGGAATTTACAACAAAGGTTAAAGAGATAAAAGCGTAAATAAAGTATTGCGTATTGGAGTAGAATATTCAATTATTTGTACATACTTAGATACCTACTTCCCAGAAGGAATGTCAATATCAGATACAAAATAAAAGCTGAACTCTTAATTGAGTGTGCATAGGTTATTATTATTTTAAAAATTAATATGGCCAAAGCAAGGAATGTTTGGAATCGTACGTACTTCCCGTAGATGGTTCATAGCGTAAAGTAGGTACACTACATTTAAACAAAGTATAAAACATGAATTTTTCACGTTGTACCAAATTATTTTCATTATTGATTATTGTTTGCACTTAAAACGATTTGTGAAAATATCTAATAGACAAAACTTGCAGAAATGGTATCAGACTGTTGTAAATGTTTTTTTTATTTAATGATAAAAAATATGTCTAGAACTCTTTTAGGTACGCGTTTAAAGCACGTATAAAACATGTTTTTAGGTGTGAACGAAGTGTAAAGTACTGTAAAGTCTGGGGAAGTTTCTTAAAGGCCCAGAATTCTCGTCACACTATTCCTTACGTAAAAGTTACAAAAAAGTGACATAGGTCCGTATAGCAACGCGGATCTCCGCGGAATCAGACATAGTACGAAGCGAAATACCCAAATGACAAGTAAGTAGAGTGCGGCATGAATATATGGCTGCTCTGAATTATATAACGAAAGCGACAATTTATAAAAAACATATATATGTTCAAGTAAATAGCTTATTTTAAAAAAAGGGATGGGTTGATTTGTTTCAAATTAACTGATTTACATTCATGTGAAATAGAAATTCAAAATACCTTACTGTTTTGGATAAATTTGGGAATTTCTGAATTTTCATGCAATACTTGCAATTTTCAAAATGCTGGGCCTTAATGGAATAGTTTTGGAGTAGGCTTGTTCAGCACTAGCATCTTCTCAACTGAAAGTGTATACTTACTTTTTATAATCGATGTATGTTGTTGTATAACAATCAAACGCGCATTATAGGAACTTTATATGGGTTCCTGCATCCACTTTCCTTGAGCCATAGTTACAGAGAAAGTCATTAATAGCCAACAGTTAATACGCCATGCATATCAATGTCTGGCTAAAACAGATCCACATTGAGTTTGGCAAAGTTGAATAATAGGCTCTTAGGGTGGATTCGACCTAACTAGTTTAAGGCACTCAGAATAAATTGTTGTAACAAGGATCATACAAAAAAAGCGCTAGGATCCAGCGAGATTCTTGTCAGTTTTTCTCGGACTGGGGATAGGACTGGAATTGGCACCTAGACTCACCTAGTATGTAAGACGATTCAAAATGATCCTTGTGATTTTATTAAATACAAATATTTTGACTTTTTTCGAAGAGTAAACTGACATTTTTACTTGCATTTGACATTACATTTTTCTGAGAATAATTAAACTTACCAGGAGTTGTCGGCTCAATAAATTCAAACGTAAATTATTGAATTTCGCATTTTATTTCAGTAGTGTTCTTTCGATAAAATTATAACTCATCTTAAATGAATAAACTTTGAGTACCTACCTACTACCTTTAAAACCTACCTTATAGTTAAAAATTGGTTTTAAAAACCCACCTTAGAACTTAGCTTCATAGACTGGCTGTTCTTTCTGTTCCCTACTTCGTCCGCATTTTCTTAAAAAACGTTCTCAATTGTGAAAACTGAATTAAAATTGGTGCAGGAAAAGGAACTCAAGTTATGATAGAAGAGAAAGACGTTCCATTTCATGAACGTAGAACAAGATGATAATCTATCCGTATTAAACAAACATATTGTGTTAGTTACAGCATACGAGAGAGGCTAATCTGATTTTCAAGAATTTTCATTTTTTGGATTTGTATAGACAATAGACATAAGTTAAATTAATTTAATGCGATTGTAGTCGCGAGCAACAGCAATTTTATGAATACTAAACCGTTTTATTGTTCATAGACTAACTCGTCTGTATTATTTAATTTTGATTACTGAACGGTCCCTACCGTACGTTAGGAAAATTTCTCAATTTTATATTATTTTCTCGTCATGTAATATTACTAAGGAGTAAATTGTCGTAGCCTGATTGAACAATTTACTCTGTATTACATGCGGTAGCCATTATAGATTAATAATAATGGCGGAAAATCGTTTTTAGATTTGGACAATAATTTTCTTTTTCAAGAAGTTAAACTACGAAATTGTCTTGTTTTTTGGACCTATTAATTTCCTACTAAACTTATGGTTTAAAAAATACATGATCACGACTGTTACCCCCAAGCTCGGTAGATATCTCCTCAGACCTTTAGTGAATCTCTGGTGGTTTGAAAAAAAAAAAATAAAAAAAAAATTAAAACCTTGTCTTAAAACCTTCTCCTTACAATAACGAACACAACAAAAAAAGAATTATCGAAATCGGTCCAACCGTTCATGTGTGATACCGTGACCAAGGGAAACGGATTCATTTTATATAGATAGATAAAATAAACAAAGTATCACCTAGTTTTAAAAAATAACTATCACACGTTCAAACAGCATCAAATAAAGTGCAATAACCTACAACTTACAACCTATGACAGTAAACTATTATCGTCCATTGTCGCTACTAGCAGTAAAATAGCCGTAACCATCCGTTACTACTGCTTAAAGAGAATAAAAATATGTAAGGTACCTACATGCTACGTCACGAAACACTTTCGCTGCTAACTGGACTACAAACCTAATTTACACTTTAACACCTATAAAATAAGGCTTATACTTCTTCCGGATAGACGCAATACGGATGTTCTACGCGTCGGAACTCTATGATGGAAGACTATTACGGAACAGGAAGATAATGTTATTTCCAGTTCATTTTCGGGCAATCTAGTAAAACTTTTAAACTTTTGAAAATGGAAACAGAATTAATGAAATGAAATGAAATGAAATATATTTATTTCTTACAAACCACAACAAAACCAAAGATAAAATAGAAATAAGTTGCTTAAAAATATTATGTACCAAATGAGGTAGGTATAGAAGTTATCCTATCTTATATCAATTACATAATGCGATACCAAAAAAAACCTTGTGAGAGCCAGTGTCATGAAGGATTTTTTCTGATGCTTCAACTATCAACTTAAGCGCTCTAGTTTTATATTTATCGTGTTATTTTGAGTAATTTTGGTGGTTATTTTTCCAATTTTTTTTTGACACAGCCGTAAAGTGTAATGTGAATTAAAGTGAGTTCCTTTCTAATCCATCTGAAAAAAATATCTTTTGTTTGAAATTTACTTTATAATTGGACTGTGTCTGTGACTCTGTGAAGTTGACAATATTAAATAAAAAACTTGACACTGGAAAATTTGACCTCAAAAGAGACAGATGCCAATAATATTGAAATAGGAATTATCACCTGAGAGTACCTATGTAAAGTATGGAAATTATACCTATGTAAGTGTATAGGTACCCAGTTAATCGACTGACTAGGTATACTCGTACATAAATTGTTAAATTATACCCTTGATAGATCGGCAACTTTTAATCCCGAAAAAAACGAAAAATAAAGTTTAATGTTTAAAATCTTAATCTAGTTACCTAATTATGTAAGAGTAAACTGAAATTTTACTTACATTTACGTTACCCATTCTAAAAATAGTTATATCAGAAGTAGTTTAAGTCCTCCCTAAGTACCAAGTATGCATCGATATATATAAAAATGAATTGCTGTTCGTTAGTCTCGCTAAAACTCGAGAACGGCTAAACGGATTTATCTTATCTTGGTCTTGAAATGTTCGTGGAGGTCTAGGGAAGGTTTAAAAGGTAAGAAAACGTATATTACTTACTTAAAACGCGCAGACGAAGTCGCCCGCGGGTCAGCTAGTATATCTATAATATGTTGTTTGTAAATACATACTAGCCATTTCTGCCATCAAAAATGTTGACCGTCAGTCAGCAAGTAACGTAACAGTATAATATATTTAGATATTAAACTTACATAATACAAGTGTAAGTAATTGGGCTGTCCGCCATATTTTAATTATTATTTATGGTTTAATGCTGGTGTAATAAAGTGGCATATAATTTTCGTAAGCCGTGTTTAAGTTCCGGTTATTACATACTATGACATGTGTAAAAATTACAAAGGTTAAAAATCGTGGTCTAAAAACAATGTCAAATATAATCGGACACTTCTATGAACCTTGGGCCTTACCACAAACTGTTCGGGCAATATTAAAGTGATATAGCTTTGATGTTTTTTACCATGATCTATAAAATTTGTATTGAAGGAGTGTTACTTCAAGTTTTAAACTTTGGCGTTTCTGAAACATGATGGTTTTATGAGCTTGTGGTAAACCCTAGAAACAACCAAACTATCTGGAACTATCCACAGAATAACCGTCAGATATAACGTCAGAGTAACTTGACACTTTACCTGCATTTACTTAATATTACTTTATATCTTTAAACGAGCAATTCTTGTATATATATGTATATATAATTGGAATCTCGGAAACGGCTCCAGCGATTATCATGAAATTTAGTATGATATAGATGATATATAAATCGATCTAGCTAGGTTTCATTTTTAGAAATTGTCGTTTACCCCAAAAAACTAGCAAAGCTCGGTCACCCAGGTACTATTACTTTATATACCGAAAATAGTTACCAAAAGTTGGTCAAATCCAACCTTAGCCGTAAAACCGCCAGTATTAAATATTCACATCCCTTGGATCTTGCCAAATTATCGCGTCACTAGTTGTTTTGAACCAGTGTGGTGAAAGTATTAAAGTACGTCACAGGCTCCTTGATGGTCCTCCTTACGACATGCCGGTTTCTTCACGATGTTTTCCATCACCGTTTGAGAGTGCTGGTATAGCACATATTTTTTCGAACAGAAAACTAGAGTACAGTACTAGATTTTCCGTCCTTTTCAGTAAGTATTAGAAAAAGGTGATCAAATAATGCAATCTATCTAACACATAGGTAATAACCTAATTAGAAAATATAACCCTTAGTTTAATCTTAGTTTAGTCACTGTCTAAAAAGAATTTAAGTACAGGAAGAGGATAGTGGAATCATAATAGCTTTACATTTAAACTCGCACGCGCACGACGCATTTTCCTTATATCTTCCGCAAACATTCGCGCCTATTCGTCCTCATCCAGCCAAAATAGCTAAGCACCCATTGTCCCGTAAAATAGAGCTAATAATGTACCATAAAGTAATTACGAGTACTCACTGGTCGCCATAATGTTTGATAAGTTGAACAAAGACCGGAGTGAAACTATTTATGGCATTCCACATAGATGTATGTATAAATTCAAAAACATTGTTTGATTAAATTTAAAACAGTCATAGCAATAAATATCGACCAAAAAGAAAAACGGAAAATTAGTGGTCCTTATTTTGTTTTGAGTACCTAGTATACTCGTAGTAGGTAATCGAAATAGGTTGATATAGTTATAAACTATGCTAGAGATATACTTGACTAGGGTCCAATTTGACCAAACTTTTGTTAACAAAGCACTAAGTCGGGCATCAAAATTAACAAGAATGTTTATCTAATAAACGCCATTTCATTTTACGGATGATAATCCGTTGTCAGTACATGGCGGAACACAGTACAACTTTACAGATGATTAAAAGGCTAACAAGCTGTTAGTTTAATTAACAGAGCATGGTGAAACCAGCCATAGGGTTGGCACGCTTTATTTATTTATTTATTTTTCAGCCATTATTGTCCCACTGCAGGGCAAAGGCCTCCCTTCCTTCTTTCCACTCCTTGGCACGCTTAATAAAACTAAATACATATTAGGTGGATGTATCACACAAAGCCATTTAGCCCCAAACTAAGCAAGGTTTGTACTATGGGACTAGATAGCTAATAAATTAATTTTATATATTTTTGTAAATAAAATACACACAATACATAATAATACCCAGATACAGAACAAACATCTATGTTCATCACAATGTTTCTCCTGGAAATATAAAATACCTAATTCCAATGTTTGAGTTCGCATTGAGACTCGAACATTAATTCACTGATTATTATAAAAACTTACCATTATAAAGAATCACCACCCACGACGAACAACAATATTAACAAGATCCGACAGTCGTTCACTTTATTCACACAACACAATCTTGTAAAATGCACCGAATGCCTCACTCGCTGTTAGCCTGCAAATAAATAAAAAAAGTATACATAAATCGCAAGTTAGTGAAAGTGACTGGCTGAATGCGATGCCTGCCTTTGCCTTGTTTGTTGAGATAGTTTAAAAGATAGAGCAGCTAACTTTTTTTTATTACGTAGGTACCTATATTTTTATTAGTTCACTACCAATTATGGTACAATGCAAAATGTGCCAAACAAAATGTTTAGACGTGCTTCTGTCTACTCCTGCATATTATGATCCAGATATCCTCAATTATCTAAGTAACAAGATATTTGCAAAGATGTAGGATTCCGTTTTTTTAAAGGATTTAGTTGCAAAGTAAATAAGTATGTTTAATCGAGGTTTTATTATATAGGTATCTTTACATAACTACATATATAGACTGCAGTTCATATCACCTTATACATAATAACACAGAAAATAGTTACCTGCTTATAGTATGAATATGAATTTATGTGGATAAACCTTCTTTTGGCGATTAATCGATTAATTGTTTATAGAAAGAAGCGTATCAGCAGACGAATCAGAATTTAAAAAAAAACTTCGCTGTATTTGGTGTCAAGAACGGCAAAACCTCGTCCCTTTTGCGAAAGCGCATAAAGAGCGGCATCAATAAATAAATTGCAACTTATTTTTGTATATAGCCTTTTAAAGCGGCCAAGGACGCTCATTGCCCGTTGTCGATGTTTTGTATATACATAAGTAAGCGGGTATTCGATTGTTCCTTGCCATGAAAAGTCCTGTCCATAATTACCTAGAACTCGTTACCTTGCTACTTTCAAATTCAATTGTAAACATGACGTCATTATACTTACAGAAAATAACAGAAAATCTGTCGCTATCACGACACAGACCCTTGAAACAAATTTAAGTAGGTAGGTAACACATGACACGTAAAAGCGTTTTAAAAAAATGTCAATAAAAATAACCAGAGACAATTCAATTCTTATCTATAAATGAAAGAGTTTTTAGAACTATTTATTCTGACGTTTCAGTATACCTACGATTTTAGGCGTCATATACATTAATATAAATCGATATTATCTTTGATGTTCCGCCATGTCCTGACAAAGGATTATATTCCGTAAAATGAAATAACATAAAATAGATACTTTAACATTCTTGTTAATTTTGATGCTCGATCAGGTAATAGTTTGGTGAAATTGGACCTAAAGATCTCAAATAGCTGAATAGCATTTTAGTATTCTAAGCTAAATCATCATTTACCGACGCACATCCTCATACATATTAATTGTAATGGACCACACAATCTTACCTATAAGTAACCTTCCGTGTGTATACATAGCCAGATTTCCATTTCTCAACACCTCCAATAATCAAACTAATCGATATGTCACGATGCATGTAATTCTGGGTGAGATAGGCGACATACTCGTATTATAGGTACATATTGCTATTAATCGACTATGAGTGAATAATAATGTTCATCGACGACCATAAATTTTCTTAGAAAGAAATAGAATTGAAAATATAAAAAATTTATGCCCTCGTGTAAGTGTAACAGTAGGTTTACTAGACAAAAATAATATCAGTAGTTCCAACGTACAAATTATAGTCGAAACGATGTAACTTAAAGTAGGCTTTGCAAGATTATTTTGCCGATATTATCGTCGATCACTTACCAGAGTAAACGACCAGAATCTCAAGAAATATTCGCAGAACGTGCAAACGTTTTGAATCTGCATCAAATACGCCACGCTACCAAGTTTGAGTTGATTCTATTTCTCGTGCCTAATAAACACGGGCTGATGATGATGCAAGCGTTTACGAGGGAATAGAACCGGCACCTCTCGTCTCAGCTGAACGCCGCGTCGCGGTCACCGAGTTCTTAATGTGGTAGCCATACTACTCTTTTATCTTGCTACATATTTATGGGTGTGTTAGGTATGTACTGGTAACATAGAATTTTAAGTTCTGACTAGTGTGTATGTTTTGATACCTTCGGAGATCTCGATGTTGGAATGGATTGCAGATTCCCAATGTATTCCGTAACGGCCGAATAAAACTTTGGGGATCTGGTTCTGAGTTTTCTAGATCCATATCTAGAAAACTCGGACCGAATTCGGGTGTTGCTTACGCACTAGTCCGATCTCTGATACAAATTTAAGCAATTCAGGAGCCACCTTATGATATACTTACGTCATTTTACGTGACGGAAATGACGAGAAAGAAATCAGATGACGAAAATTGGATGTAGTGCGTAAGTTACCATAGAAATAGTTCTACAACTACAGACTCCGGACCATATTTTTTTATTTTCACGGGTTCAGATCGGACGCAGTGCGTAACCGCTTTTAGCGTGAAAAAGTAACATACATCCGTACAAAACAAACTTACTACAAACTACAAACTTTGGCGTTTATAATATTAGTAGGATTCTACGGCAGTAATTAAAAATAAAAAATAAAATAAATATGATCACGACTGTAATCCCCAGGCTCGGTAGATATCTCCTCAGATCTTTAGTTACTTAGATCTTTGAGGATATCTAAAGGGGGTAGTCAGAGGCAAGTCCAAACATGACATTTGGTACATGCCCACATTTTGCACAGTAGTTAGTATTCCGTACGTGACAGGTTGCAAGCCCATCGCCGCTTATAAGAATACTAACCTATGACACACATACCTTCGAATTTTTGGTTCTGGGGTATGCCGGTTTCCTCACGATGTTTTCCTTCACCAGTAATAGAGATGTATAATACGTAATCGCAGTATCCGCAGTATGTTAGTATGTCACGCGTGTTTGTATGGTCGGGTCGCTGGCCACTTTTACCGACACAGATTGCCGATCGAGATTCCATAATATTTTGGTGATGACTAAACTGACATAATTTTATTCAAAGTTTTTATTATGATGGTCTACTTAAGTATTTTTCGTTTTTTTATTAAATAAGGTAAAATAGGTACTATGGCCTTTCTATCAATCGTTTCGTAATTGTTCTCACTTTCGTCATTGTTTGTAACAATCTCGTAAAATATTAGTTAATTTAAAATTTATTGCTCCATCTTCATGCTATTAAGAATAATTAAGTATACAAGCTTAAAAACAAATAAGTAACTATACTTAATAGGTAAGGTAGTTATTACCTAGATATTTGTTTTTCTACCATATCCATAGAATCGTACGATGCTTAAAAACGAACGTCGACCTAAACCGGCCCTAGAGAATTCCATGTCGAAAGCTATTTACTATGTATAGTATATATTTATTGAGTATATACCTAATTGAATATTACGAAAAGGTTTCCACTATCCAACACGCCAGAGAATTAAAAAGTCATGGGAATTCTAACCCAATACCAAGAGGCGTAGGACCTAAAATACATTTGTAATTTACCTTCTGTATACAACTTCATTTACAAATGTGTCATACATAGGTCCTTCGTCTCTAAGTACATGACACGTTGACCTATTCATAAGGTAGGAATAATAGCATTTCTAAAAACGTAACTCAGTCTTACGCAAAGCAAGTCTTAAAGAAGCGCCTGTTACTGAAAAGATGAGGAGTGCTAGATTAGCATGGTATGGACACGAGATCAGGAGTGATGAAAACCATGTCCCCAAAAGAGTTATGAGTATGAATGTGGCTGAGTGCGCAAGTAGAGGAAGGCCGAAGAAGTGGTTTGAATGTG
Organism: Cosmorhoe ocellata; assembly: GCA_963675405.1. Classification (NCBI taxonomy): domain Eukaryota; kingdom Metazoa; phylum Arthropoda; class Insecta; order Lepidoptera; family Geometridae; genus Cosmorhoe; species Cosmorhoe ocellata. Next base: position 8,249,255 of record OY776258.1, on the reverse strand, counting down.
TGAAAGATGATATGAATGTAAGAGGAGTAGACTCAAAATGACGAATGATAGGAGTGAGTGGAAGTGTTGTTCAATGTTGTTCTCTGATGAGTCTTACGCAAAGCAATCGTATGTATAATACGAGTATAGCTAGTATTTGTTGAAAAAAAATCTTCTTCGCAGACGGGTAAAATGAATTTCTGTTAGATGTAGTGATAGTTTGGTTGAATTCAAGCTACAGATTTTGCTGCGTGACATTACTGCTAGCCAAACAAGGACTGATGTTTTTTTAATATTGTCATACAGTTTATGGATGATAAGAGTTTTGACAAATGATAATTATATCAGCATTAATTATAATATAATTTATGGACAAAGTTAAATTTATGTAGACAAATAATTGCATGCCCATAATGGGCAAATTACATTGTTACCCATCTTTGTATGTACCAAATGTAATTGCAATAAATAATACTTTTACTTTTAGTTAAAACCTATAAAATACTAAGCTAACTTAGCCAGACTTCGCTAAGTAAGGTCAACACGTCAAACTCTTCTCATTATCATCATCATCATCCAACCTGGATTCAAACTCTTTCATCATCATTCATCTTGTTGAAGCACTTCGTAGCACTCGTAGCACTCGTAACACTCGTAGCACTCGTAGCATTCGTAGCATAGAAGCGCTCGTTGAAGTCTTTTGTATGTTAAATGAAACACGAAAATATATTTTAAATAGTTTTTATACTGTAAAGACCACACTGTGACGCAATTTTTAGAACTAGCTATAAACAAAGGTTTTGGATAGGTTCTAGAAAAGTATTGACTGAAAAATCTATCTAAGTACTTAATTACCTATGTTTTAGAGCCTTAAGCTCTGAAAGAATTGATTGGGAATAAAAATTACAACTGCGATTACCGGAACAATATTACGCGCAATCTAGAATCAGCAGTCACCCATCTAAAAGTTCACTGCCCTGATCGTTTAATTTTGATCTAGTGAGTAATAATGTGTTCGTATTAGCCCGATAACATGGCCCAAGCATTAGGCAGTCAAATCCGTTTCATTCGTGCGGTGACCTGTATGTCATTGATATAAGATTCAAAATTCAAAAATGGAAGTCTTTGTAAAATTAAATTACTCAAATATACACAAGCGAACCCTTATACGATAGGTAAACACAGACGTGTGAAATTCTAAGCGGGTATACTCGTATTTACTTGATATTAACAACTTCAGTACTTATCTATAGGAACTTACAAAAAATATCAATCATCATAATCATCATTTTGTCTGGCCTCACAGCTCAGTTGGTAGTAGCCCTGCCTTCTGCGCTGTAGGTTGTGGGTTCGATCCCCACCCAGAATAAACATTTGTGTGATGAATACAGATGTTTGTTTATCTATTCTATGTATGTATTTACAAAAAAAAAAGTATATAATTAATCTATCAGCTATCCGGTTCCCATAGTACAAGCTTTGCTTAGTTTGGGGCTAGATGGCGTTGTGTGAAATGTCCACCAATATTTATTTAAATATTTATCATAGTTTTATGAAAGCGGTGTTTGATCACGTGGTTCAATCTCGATTATGTAAGAAAACAAACAGACCACGAAATTGCCAATGAATTCGTGAGTCCATGGTATTGGCTAGGGGAATTACCACAAGCTATAATTTTCACTATAATTTTTATTGATCATGGTACGAATTATCAAAGTTATATTACTTTGATACTACCGAAGAGCGAGTGGTGAAGCCCCTGTTAATTAAGTAGGTGTGTAGTTAGCGGGTGGTTCTTATCAATTTATAATTTTGTCGTTATTTTTAGAGCTCCTCTTTCAAGCTGAAGATGAAGCAAAAAACGATTGGTTGATAATAAGTTATTTTACAAAAGTTACCTACATTTATAATTACGAGATAACCAAAATCGTTTGTTGCGAACAATGATGAATGTAGAAGAGAATCGCCCAGTGTTGGTAATTACCAATAACTCTGAATAAGTAGATCTAAATAATTTTAAACCAATACTATCACCCGCCGATAACACTCTCGTTGAACAAACACTCGAAAGATCAAGCGGTTATCCGATATTCTCCTCATACCCTTATCTCAATTTAATAAACCTTAGGGAAAAAACTTCACTTTGAAATAAAAATCCAGTCAAGGTTCTAGATTGTTTTTGGTATTTATATCCAGTACGTCTACCATGAGTTGTCAAATTTATATCGGCTGACGTTACTACAGTAGTAATAGTACGCTACTATGACATCTGTCAAAATTGTTACTCATGGTACCAAATTCTAAGCAGATTAATGAACGCAAACTACAGTCGCTGTAGTACGCTGTGACGTAGGATAGTTAGCTACGTGAGGGTTTAGTACCCACCTATCCGCTAGAGGCGCTGTTGGCAAGTTTTCATACATTTTTTTAACTACAGTCGCTAGCGAGTGTAGATTGTGAAAACTCATGGTAGACTGTAGGTCTACCATGAGTTTTCACGGAATATAATCACGGAAGTACTCTGTAGAGTACTTCCGTGATTATGAGGGTTAAGTTTACCTGTCACACTCAACTGGGTCATTAGGGCTTCACTGAGGACTTTGTGGGCCTAAACTCCAAGATAATAGTTGGCTACAGTCCTACTATCTTATTACTAATCATCATCATCATTCTCCTGCCCTTATCCCACGCTAAGTGGGGTCGGCACAACATGTTCTCTTCCTCCACTCACTCCTATCATTCGTCAACTCTGAGTCTACTCCTCTTACATTCATATCATCTTTCACACAATCAAACCACTTTTTCTATGGCCTTCTACTTGCGTACCCAGTATACACTGAAACCCAGAACTTTTTTGTCCTAATATCTTATTACTATGATCAACTAGCAAAAGCGCGCGGCTCCGTTTATGTTGAGTTTTTTAATTTTTGAAATAAATACTAGAGTGGTTACCCCATTGCTCCCATGGTGTTTATAAATCTAGAACAATGCGGAGAAAACCGCGTGCGGAAACTCGTGATTTAAGAACTTAGGTAGGTACCTACTTGCCTTGTGGTTACCTACATTTGAGTTACATTTTAAATTAAACGTTAAACATTTCAACAGTAAGTGAATGTTAAAAAAGGCTAGGTAGTAACTTTAGCAACTTTAAATATCGCTGCTCAAAACCGCTGACGCAACCGCAGTTCTGCAATATGGTAATGTGAAATGTACCAGTCAACTATTAATATACCGAGTGTTGAGAAGTTCAAGAACTTATTAAATCTGGCTAGCTTTGCGCGACAGCACTAGAATAAATATAAAGTACCTGGATGACTGAGCTTTGCTTGTTTTTTTTTTGGTAAATCGTGTTTTTAACCCCGACGAAAAAGAGGGGTGTTATAAGTTTAACGAGTCTGTGAGTGTATCTGTCTGTGGCATCGTAGCTCCCAAAAGGATGAGCCGATTTTCGTTTAGTTTTTTTGTATTATAGATAATTTTATCAGGAGTGTTCTTAGGCATGTTTCATGAAAATCCTGAAACACTACATAATCCGATTTAAAAAAATCTTTCATCAATGTTTAGAATGTTTCAGAATGTACTGTACTTATGCTATTTTATTTTATGTAGTTTCTTCTTCTTCTTCCTGCCCTTATCCCACAAGGTGGGGTCGGCACAACTTGTGCCGACCCCACTTAGTGGTATAAGGGCCGCACAACTGGTTCTCTTCCTCCACTCCCCTATCATCATGACGGATGAGTATAGTGAATCAGTAGTCACTCCCTTCTTACACATATCGTCTTTCACACAGTCCATCCATCTTTTCTTAGGTAGACCTAATAAAATGTGATAATAACATGTGGAAGAGTAGAGGTAGACCTCTACTCTTATCCAGCCACATTTTATTTTATGTAGGTTGCGGGCATATATCTAGGTAAATCTCTAGCAAAGCTCATCTAATTCATTAGGTACACGACCGTGAAACTTGTACCTAGCCTAAAGCCTAAAGCCTCTATATTAATATCCTCTTTATTATTCTGGTTGTAACCTGACAGGTAAGTACATAGCATTATTTTTTACCATATTCTTCTTAATTTGAATATCACTGGCGGTCGTAGCTATCAAATAATACTGTTTGCTGTATAATAAAGGATGTTGGAACATAAATTAGCACCTATCATTAAAAGTTGTGTTTCCACTGAGGATTTTGGTTTTGCCCTAAATGCTTTAGACATTTTTGAAATTCTCTATTTTGCATGAACATTAATTAATTAGATATATTTTTTGCACAATTAATGCGAAAAAAATTTGAACAAAACTAATTCTTTCGAAGAATCAGAAGAAGAAGCATTACTTTTGCACGCTTTCGCTAACTTCTCTCCTTTATCTTGAGATAAAGAAGGTTAGGTAGGTAACTAGCTCACTATTATCACACGTGTCTTCCATCCCGTAATAAGTACCTAGAGCTATTTGAGCATAGATAAAAAGGTTTACCACCTCAAGTAATCTTTACCCTAAAATTCCTTAAATCCCTCTCGCATTAAATATAGCCCTATGACGTACATGAACTAAATAGTTTCGCGCTAAAAAAGGGCGAATACCCTAAAAGTGGAAATACCGAAAAGTTAAGTTTGTATACCTACCTAAGTACATACCTACCTTGACAACAAGCACGCAAAGCACTGACTATCTATTGTGTGAGTGTCAACCAACTCTGGGCATTACATGCTAAGTAGGTACTCTTATTATGCCTAATATTTAATTAGGTAGTAGTCATATTTAATTAGTTAGTATCTATGTACTCTATCTATGCTAGTAATATTACCTATTAGTCGTGTGTCTACGTAAGTAATTTAACTAATGAAAAAAAAAGGTTCTAGAGTTCAAAAGTTTTTTAGAACCTTATTATTATATTAACCTAAATTTAATTTTAATCTTTTATTAAGTACTAGGTACCTACTTGAGTAGGTATCGGTACCTACCTATTGTCTATAGAATGCGGATTTTAAATTTTTATTTTTGCATTTATAAGCCAAGGTATTATACCTATTCTACTATTACCTACTACCTACGAGTAATAATATAATGGATACCTACTTACTTATTATAAAATTAAGTTGGTATGTACAGTAGGTATCTAATAGCTTCTTAGATAGGTACAGGATTCGATTCCCATCCAGGAAAATCTATTAACAACAATAGTTATTTATTCTATGTCAGGTTTTTTAAGTCAATAATTTAACCTACCTACATAGTTATAATACGTTTCTGAAAGTTTCAGACGAACTGAAACTACCTATAGCTGTTTGAATCAATATAACTTTACCCCAAGCTAAAAAAAATACTTTATTTAAGTAGACAACACATTTTTTTTTAATCTGCATTTTTATTATCTCAATACTTCATAGATAAATTATGGGCACACTCACCAATTTCATTTTGCCACATAAATCCATAAAAAAAAAACAAAATAAACAAATCCGTTCGAAATTTAAATAGATGATCGATTGCGCGTGCGTCTTACGCGCGTTACCGCACCAGACTTGCCCTACCACACTCATTTCCTACCACTCCACGCTATGATGTAATATTATAGCTCTTATTGTGATAGAGATAAGACATAAATGTCAATGTTTCTTCATCTTTAACTCGATGTTGGAAAGGCTAGGATTTATTTTGCGTAGATATTTCTCGGGGTAATTTTATGGTGGGTGTATCTAACTAAAATATAGATGACATTATTATAATATTATATCCTATTCTGCTAATGTTTTAAATGATTTATTTTTACCTCTTTTAATATTTTTTCAACAAGCTTCCGCCCACGGCTTTGCCCGAGTGGTAGGTACCTTGAAAAACAAAAATAAACCTATCCCACAGGTACCGTACATTTTACCGGGATAAAAAGGAATAGTCTATGTGCTTTTCCAGACTACAGTCTATCTCTTGATAAATGATAGGAGTGAATGGAAGAAGAAAACATGTTGTGCCAACCCCACTTAGCGTGGGATAAGGGCCGGAGAATGAGTCTGTCTGCCAAATGTTATCCAGTACGTCTACCATGAGTTGTCACATTTAGATCGGCTGACGTTACTACAGTAGTAATAGTACGTTACTATGACATCTGTCAAAATTGTTACTCATGGTACCAAATTCTAAGCAAATGTATGAAGCGCAAACTACAGTCGCTGTAGTACGCTGTGACGTAGGATAGTTAACTACGCGACGTTTCAGTACCCAACTATCCGCTAGAGGCGCTGTACAAGTTTTCATACATTTTTTTAACTACAGTCGCTAGCGAGTGTATATTGTGAAAACTCATGGTAGACCTACTATCTGTTCAGACGTTTCGCGTGAAAGAGTAACAAACATCTATACCTCCTCACAAACTTTCACGTTTATAATATTTATATATTCAGTCTAAAAATGCACGCCCCTCCAATGCTGTAGGTGAGAAGCATTAGGGTCAAATTGAATTTTTTCGTTTTTTTTTATTGCAGATTCTTGTATGATATTCGTAGACGCATCGATCTGTGTATTTAACGCGACCATAAGATGTATAATTTAAAAGTTACATTGATGCATAAGGGTCTAAGTATGCGAGGTTTTTAAAAGCAGTAATTGCATTTGGCTGTAATGTTACTCAGTTCCCTATGCAGCTAAAACAAATTCAAACAACTCGTACTGACTGTCACTTAGCGCCAAATGCAACTGTTTCGCGCGGCAAGACAAGGATGGACATAGACGTGACATACAGGTGTGAGTAAAACGGGTGTTTTATTTTGTTTTGATCATGGTTTGATTTCTGCCGTGTTGATGGTAACCGGCTGTTACAAAAGCAACACTTTTTACCAAATCGAGTAACATATTCGGTATTGCCGTATCGAGACAGTTTTTCAAAATAAAGCCTCTATATTTAGCATATTATTTTGAGCACGTTAATAAATTAATTTGTAAAAATCTTCTATCTATCTATACTAATATTATAAAGAGGAAAGTTTTGTATTTTGTGTATTATTGTATTTTTGTTTGTAACGAATAAACTCAAAAACTACTGGTCCGATTTCAAAAATTCTTTCACCGTTAGAATGCTACGTTATCCTTGAGTAACATAGACTATATTTTACGTAGGTACCTTGCGAGCAAAGCCGCGAAGAAGCAGAGAGCAAAGAAGCTAGTGCTTAATAAAATCAATTTTTAATCAAATCTTATCAAATAACGGAGAATATAAGCTATGTTAAACAAATAGAAACTAATAAAAAAATAATATACAACAAAAACATTAAAATCACATCATAAAATATAAATAAAAATCCATTATTTACCTACCTACCTATTATTTAAACCAATTTGGACTAAGTTTAAATATCATTTTTGTCTTATTTGAATAGAGGCTTAGCTAGGAGTTGCATAACCCATTATTTTCCTTTAATATTTTGTGAGGCTTTTCGACTTTTATGTATTTTATTAAAGCAAATTGAAGGTATTAATCATGTAAAAGAAATGGTCGAATTCAAAATTTTAACCTAAAGACTGATTTAGTAATAAAATAATATAAATTATAAATATAATAAATAACAATAAAGTCCTTCAATATTATTTTATAACACCAAGTCTTTGGGCTGTTTCTAGAATGTCTCCTATACTAATTTGCAAAACGCATGGTGTTTAGCTTACGACGCTAATTGTAAGTATTCACTTTTCTAATATACTCGTAACAGGCATAACTGATTTCCTGATATTTTCTTGCGATAAATGATGTTCTAAGAGAATTATTTTCTAATCTAATCTAATTGGATCAAACTGTACATAGAACCAGTTTTTTTCAGTAATTTAATATGACTTGGAAGCATTTGGAGCTATCACTCACAATTATTTGCTATGATTAGGAGTAGGTAAGAGGCATATTGATCTATGTGGGCTAGTTGGCACCTTGGTTCTTTAAGTTCCGCGCAAGCATAAGGAATATCTGCACATGGGGCCTCATCGTTAGCGGTATTTGGCTCTAAGTAGTACCACTTTTAGGAAAATATTAAATTATATATTATTAATAAGTAGCTATAATGATTTGTGAATATACAAAATGTAGCCAGATAATGCAGCTGCACAATGGAATTATAACAAATTGTATAATGCTAATATACTCAAAGATATTAAGAAATGAAATTTAAAAACACGTTTTTTGGCTCTCCTGAAAAGTAGCAAAAATCACTTTGACCCTAATGCTTCTCAGGCACAGAATGTATTTCCAATGTATTTACCTCTACATGCGGTACAATTGTACAAGTGGAGGGGCGTGCATTTTTAGACTGAATTATCTCTACCTTCCTAGACTTTTCAACCTCGACAGTTTTTTTAATTTTACCTACCTAGAAACCTATATAGGTACATTGATTATATACTTATATATAGTTACTCTTATTATAGGTACTTAGATCTATAGATAAGTATACCTACCTACCTTTATTGTGTAGGGTATAAGTAGGTAGGTACCTACTAGCTTTCAACTTTTAACTAGGTATATATTATGTAGATATATAATTTAATAAATATTAGGTACGATTTCATGAGAACTAGAGGGCCAAAGAAACTGCAATTTTGAATCGCAAACACAGCCAATACCCGGCTATAAGGAAACGTCATAACACTATACATTATATAATAGAGATATGTAAGCAGATATATTACATAATTATCTACTTATTTCCTATTACATACCTACCTATTTTCTTAGCTCACTACCGTATTAGTTTTGGGTAGTTCCACCGCGCTCCAAATCTTATCCTCAAAAATTTAAAGTTCATTGATTCCATTGCGCTCCAAGAAATGTTGAGTAGAGTTAGCAAAAAAATAAATTTAGCATGAAACATAAATATACCTAAGTACTCGTACTTACATTTGTTTTACATTTGTAAAATAAAAAAAATTAAAGATGTTCCTAATGTATCAAATATGTTTATTCAGTCATAATCTAACATTACGTTACTCTTAAAAATAAAGTAACGAATAAAGAAAAACATCACAGCTTCAGATTATATACTAAGTGATACTCTTAAAATAACAGTTACGAATAAAATATAGACCAGGGTAGATCCCTTTAAAAATAGTAAAAAGTGAAAGAATATAATAGTAGGATGAAACCCATTGTAAAGTGAGAGTACTTTTTTTATAATTTTCTCCTCCTTTTAAAATGGGTTTCATCCTACTATTATTTCTTTTCGTTTCTAAAGTTATCGACCCTGGTCTAATAATCAGTTTCTCTTGCGAAATGACCTTGAGCATTTTTGTCAAAAAGATGTATCCACGTTCAAAAAATATTAACGATATTTCTATGCACAAAACATAAACAACTTATGGTTTACCTTTTATGCTGTCTGTATCTTTTATATTTTGGAGCGCTGTGGAAGCATTTAGGTACTTACAATTTTTTAAATAATTTAAGTAATAAATACTTGGAGCCCGGTGGCACGCATTCTTGGAGCGCGGTGGAGCTACCCTTAGTTTGGGTATTTTCTTGATCTCAATTTTCTTTAGTTTGATATAATCTAATACCTGGGCGATTCTAATCAATTTGATGTTTTACCGTTATATTAAAAACTTTTTAACCTTGATTCTAGAGCTCGTTTTTCAAGCATGAAGATGGAGCAATAAAAGATTGGTTGATAATAAGTTATTTCACAAAGGGTACATTTCAAATTAAGTACCTACTTAACTAATATTTTACGAGATCTAACCAAAATAGTTTTTGTGAACAATAACGAAAGTGAGAATAATGACGAAACCGTTGAGTAGAATGGCCTCAACCGTAGACTCAATAAAAAACCCAAAGTAAAAAAACCTATCCTGTTTTTTAATAAAGGCGAATTGGATTTCCCAGAATAAATCCGTATTGAAGTGTAAACTGATATTTTACTTGCTTTTGACACTAAGTACCTACCTACTCACAAAAATAGAACCCTGGTGGGCGTGGCTTGTCAGTTTTGCCAAAGAATTACAGTGATCTTGTAATAGTTAATGAAGAATTATATCAAAAATTTATAGAAGCTTATTTATTACACGTTACACGGCAATTTAAACCCAAACGTCGAGGGAATAAAGTCAACAATAATAACGAAAGAGTTTTGATGTATTAAATTTGGTGTCATGTTTCGCGGATATTTCCCCTTAGAAAATGTGCTTCTGTGTTTTTTCGTTCACTGCGCTCATGCTAAAGGAACTGGTCAGTAACAAAAAGCATTTTAATCCTTTCACCACACTAGTTAGAGAGCGCTGGTGGTGTCAGTAGTGGTAGCACCCTCACGATCCGAAGGTCGTGGGTTCAAACCTGGTCGTGCACCAATGAGTTTTTCCATTCGAAAAATTTATGTGCGCAATGCCAGTGCTCTTAAACGGTGAAAGAAAACATCGTGAGGAAACCGGCATACCGTAGAACCAAAAATTCGAAAGTGTGTGTCATATGTTAGTATTCTTATAAGCGGCGATGAGCTTGCAACCTTTCACGTACGGAATAACTACTGTGCAAAATGTGGGCATGTACCAAATGTCATGTTTGGACGTGCCTCTGACTACCCTTTTTAGATATCGTCAAAAGATCTAAGTAACTAAAGATCTGAGGAAGATATCTACCGAGCCCGGGGATTAAAATCGTGAACTAATGGTACGAATAACTATTGTGCAAAATGTGGGCATGTACCAAATGTCATGTTTGGACTTGCCTCTGACTACCCTTTTTAGATATCGTCAAAAGATTTAAGTAACTAAATATCTGAGGAGATATCTACCGAGCCCGGGGATCAAAATCGTGAACTAATGGTACAATGAAACAATAAAAAACCGAATTTTATTTTTCAACTTTAATTCGAGTATCATCAACTTCGTCCTTTGTGGTGGTGATATCTTTGGATTTCTGGGCCTTCATAGCAGACACATAGTGATCTGAAATGTGTTCTCGCAGTTGGGATTTCAACCTGAAGCTCTCTTCACACTGGTCGCATCTGAAAAATAATATTTGCTTACACCACGCTTAGAGCACAGGGGCCTTACCACCAAGAGCGGATCCAGCTTTAGTGCCAGGGGGGGGGTCACATAGTCGTGGTCAAGTCACAAAAAGTTATAATCCTTATTTATATAACTTTAATTAATTGTCCACCTAGGTCCTGGACCCAGCCCAGGGGGGGGTCATGACCCCCATGACCCCCCCCGGATCCGCTCTTGCTTACCACGAAGTTTTTTAGAACGATTCCGTTTTAGAAACGTCACATTTGAAGCTTGAAGTCAATACAATTTGCATAGGTCATGGTACGAAATAACAAAGTAATATTAATTCAGTAATGTATTATGAAATCGTGGTGAGGCCAGGAGTGTAGTAGCACCCCTGCTCACGAATTCACGATCGTGGGTTCAAACCTGGGGCCTTGCTACAAGCTCTAACAAACCATGTTTCAGAAATTGTTCAGTCAATTTAGAATTTTGAGGTAGAAATTCCTACACTTCAACCTATTAAGCGGGTTACAGTGCTCGACCGATCGTCGGTGCGCACAGTCGGTCCTGACGATACGCACGGACCGACCGTCAGTTTGTATCATTCAGTGCTCTCCTGACCAACAAACTGACCAGATGAAAATTGATACAGACATCCGTCGTCGGTCCGTACGGTCGGTCCAACGATCGGTGCAGCACTGAACGCGTTCATTCGTTTCCATAGCGCGTCGGCCGACCGACGGACGCATGCGGACGCGCTCGACCGACGGTCCTCGTACGCAGTGCGTAGCAATATACGCGTGCGTACGGTCGGTCCAGCACTGTACGATTTTATGGATTTTCATATTAATGACAAGCGCGACCGACATACGCACCGACGGTCAGTGAAGCACTGTAACCAGCCTTAGGGGTGCAGCGGGAGGTTGAAAAATGAAGTTAGTATGAATAAATTACCTACGCGATTTACGTAGTTCCACTAATTATAGGTAATTTAAATGTATACTTACTTGTACAGATTGATACCTAGATGCATTCGTTTGTGTTTTAACAAATCGCCGCTTTGCGTAAAGGTACGTTCACATAGATCACAACGATACGGTTTTTCGCCTGTGTGTGTTCGGTAGTGATTGTTTAAATAATGCTTGGTTGTAAATCTGGAAAAAAATTGTAGACATAATATCACAGCGCCATCTAGATGAAAACTAAGCAATGTTTAAACTTTACAGAGCTATTATATACATAATATGAACCACTCAATGAAAATAATTCAAAATGCATAACAAAATCTCATACAGAACTGGAGCCTAAAATATTTTATGTAACTTTTTCTAAAATGTCTTATTTAACCTTGTTATGAGGCACAACGTGTTTCCTTCCACCCACTTCTATCATTCGTCAACTCTGAGTCTACTCCTCTTACATTCATATCATCTTTCACACAATCAAACCACTTCTCTATTTATAAATAATAATAATAAATAATGCTGGACAATCCACACAGCATCATCTAGCCCCAAAGTAAGCTACTCAAAGCTTGTGTTATGGGTACTAGATAACTGATATATTGAATACATTAGTGATTAGATACATAGATAGATATTTTTTATTATACATAGAAAACACCCAGAGCAACGGAACAAATTTCTGCAGATCGTACACAAATTTGTTCCGCGGCGGGAATCGAACCCGCAACCTCTTGCGTCGCAGGCGGACTCTCGCCCGCTGCGCCACTGAGGTCGTCGTGAGGCCATTTGCATACCCAGATACACTCATACCCATAACTTCTTTGGTGACATGGTTTTCATCCCTCCTCATCACATGTCCATACCATGCTGATCTAGCACTTCTCATCTTTTCAATAACAGGCGCCACTTTCAAACTTTCCCCTGACATACTCATTCCTTATCTTGTCCAACCGTGCCACCCCACACATCCATCTTAAAATTCGCATTCATAATTTATCACAAAACTTAAAATAAACTAAAGAAGTACATAATGGTGGTAATTCGGTTGTTTTGCAGACTAGAATTGTTAAAAAATGCTACCATAGGTACGATCTTATTTGGCTTACTATAAAGACCAAATTAGCGTAACATTTTTGAATGACAGTTTTAAAAAGATCTAAAATTGACATAATCATTCTAATTTAATTAATTTTCCACCATTTTCACGTAGCTTTAGTCAACACCAATTTACATGGCTTCTAAAATAAGCTAAAACGCGTCAATTATACGTCAGTTTAGTCAAATTTAGAATTGTAATTTAAAATGTTTACGCTAATTTAGTATTTGATGAGAACAAAATAAGGTCGCGTTTATTTCATTTTTTTAGTTACTTTTACTTAGTTAGCAGAACAACAGAATCACCACCAATATCATTGTTTTTTGCCTGTTCCACTTTGATAGATAATAATAAATACATGTGTACATGATTAGTGAATACGGTCAGGTAATAGTACTCACTTCATGGGACACGTGTCACACTGGTATGGTTTGACACCAAGATGTTTGAGCATGTGCTTTTTAAGAGAGTTTGTTGCTGTAAAAGTGGCCGGGCAGTGATCACACGCATGGGATTTCACACCTGTGTGTGTGGTTTGGTGTTTTTTCAACTCACCTGAAATTTTATGAATTAAATATATATTTAACTGGATATAATTAAGTTAAGTTTATAAGTAGTTTGTTTTATTGTGCAGTGACCTAAGTCTCAACCAGCCATGGCACATGATATTTTAATATCCCTATGCACATGTTTTGCATGGAAAGTCAAGCCCATTGCCAATCATAAGCCAAAACGACACACACCTTTGAATTTTTGGTTTTAGTATAATGTTGGTTTTTGGTAGTTCTGTTATGTTTTAGTAATTTTGCGAATATTTGTACATATTCCTCACCTCTACTAACAAACTTCCATGGACACAAGCTACATGCAAACTGCTTTAATCCAAGATGCCGTTTCACGTGTTGTGCCATATTGGTGCTAGAATCAAACCCTTTCCCGCAAGTTGGACACAAGTACGGCTTTCCTCTGGTATGCAATTTCAGATGTGTGTTCAATGTAGATAAATGTGCAAATGCTTTGGGGCATATCGGACATGGATGAGGTTTGACTCCATTGTGTTTGTGCATGTGTTCTGTCAACTGACTTTCTAAATGGTATGCCTTTGGGCAAATTGAACATTTATAAGTGCGGTTAACAGAATGAGAAGATTCATGCCTCTTTAAATGGCTAGTCTTTTTGAAAATTTTACCACAGATCTGGCACGAGAGTATCCTGCCTTTCGGTACGTGTTTGCGTTTATGTGCAGCAAGAGAAAATGTTGATCGGAATGTTACAGAACAAATATCACATTGAACTGGTTCATTATTGCTGTTGCTTTCCTCTTTTCTGTGTATCTGGTAATGTTTCTCAAACTTTTCATGCATCTTGAATACCTTTGGACATTCGGGGCATTGGTATGCTTTGGTTTTGGCAGTTTTAGATTTAACTTTTTTTCTTATTTGTTTTTTATATTCAATAGGGTGTGATAGTTCTAGTATATCGGTGAAGCTACAGGTATCATCACTTTCCTGTGAATTGTTCTCAGTTTTGATGTCTTGAAGATCAAGTTCATCACCAAAATCATTATTTGACTCAAATGATTCCAATTTGACAGAAATTTCACCATCAGAGTGCCTGTCCTTAGTGGTGTTTTCATAATATTGGCGAACTTGAAGGTCTACTTTCTCAGCGAGTATCTTGAAGTCGTAGAAATTTATGAGGCAGTTATAGCAGCTACTGCACACATTTTTAGGTAGCTTATCCTCTGATCGTATCTGAAAGAGGAAAACTATATCAACACGACTTATATGCTTGTACCTAGTACCTGCTAGACTTCGCTTAGAAGCTACTTCTGATGAAGATAAACAGGTAGGTGACTACTACTTACCAGAATATTTGTAAACAGTGACAGAATGTCAGCCACATTGGGATCGTTCTTTTCATCGAATATACCGTGCATTTTTGTCGAAAGATCATTCAAGCACGTCCTGCAGCAGTCGTCGAGATTTTTGCGAAGAAGTAAACTCGACATTTTATTTCATCTGTATCCTCCTAAATCACTAAGAGATTACTGAACTTGTGCAGTTTCTAAGCATGTATTTATGAACTTTTGTATTGTCTCACTTCCAAGATTGTACACAGAGAAATTAAACTAGGTATTTATTATTATAGGTGCAACTGTCTACGAGATATTGTCTAATTCTATTCTAGAATAAGGCCTGAGCACAGAGTACTTTATTATATCGGGCCTGAGTGAGTACCATGCATGCCTGCCGCAAAAACCGGTCCCAGTGAGAGGATCAATTTGGGGCGTGTGTCCCTTTCTAATGAGGTGACCATAACCAAACAGGACACAATGACAAATTGCTTGTAAGAACGATGGTGCATCCAGATATTATTGATCCTACCTCTCTGAGATCCTACCTAATTTCGCTACTTACTGTTTTTTTTAAGTAAAAAAAATTGTGTATTTTTTTAATCTACATCATTTACCCTACAAGTGGGTTAAGGGTAAATAATAAATAGTAAATAATGCTGGACAACCCACACAGCATCATCTAGCCCCAAATCTAGTTTCCGAGATATTGCTGTTTGAAGTTTGACAGCTGTCATTTGAAATGTAGATTTCATTGAGATATGACCTATAACTTCTCCTATGAAACCACTAGCCCACGACCGACGTCTAGTTTCCAAGATATTGCTGTCAAACAAACTAGATCTCATAATATGAGAGTAGGTAGTATGTAGGAGTTATAGTTATTATATTACCTATAAAAACTATAACTCCTACACCTACACCGTGAAATTTTAATGGTTGTTTACCCGCGGCAGAACAACTTGCAATAAGGAGTACTTTCGAAACATAGAGTAAAAGTAAAAAAATAAAGATATTTTTGTTTTAAAATAATTTAAAAAATATTCATCAACTCGAAAACGTGAGGAACGATAATAACATTAGACGTAGGTAGGTAATTTGTAGGTACTATTCGAATCGCACTCGCGCGCCGTCGGCGTCGGCCGCCTTTACGTAGGTATCGGGATAAATTACTATTGGTTCGTGGTCGCTTTCGAATTAAACTTTCAAATATTTTTTTGTTTTTATTATTTAATTTGTTTATACAACGATTGTATTACCAAGACCAAACCATTTCGCTGCCGGAAAACAATCATTAAAATTTCACGGTGTATATTTAATAATCTGGATCTCGGAAACGGCTCCAACGATTTTCATGAAATTTAGTATGCAGGTGGTTTCGGGGGTGATGAATCGATCAAGCTGGCGCGGGAACGAGGTGAGTGTCCCCCCCCCCCCCCCCCCCCTGGTGTTCGGTCGGCGCCGGTATACCGGTAGCCCCCATGTCTGGAGGCCGTTCCCCTGTCCGCCACCTGGGGACGCGCCACGTCGGGGTTCACCTCCCCGCCCACTAGGACAACCTAGCAGGTCCGTGGTCTTGTAGGTACCTACACCAACATCTCTTGAAGAAGTAGTGTTGATCTCATGTTGACTTATATTCATATTCGGCAGTAAGAGTCCAACTACCTTGGGGAAATAATAAACGGTGGTATGGGTACGGTGATCGTGTTTCAGTCAGGATATAAGTAGGTACCTATGTGTTATTCTTTTTATGACTCTACTCGTAGTGAACCTTCTTGACTCTACTCGTATGTGAACCTCCTTGACTAGCGCGACACAAAAATAAAAGTTTAAATAACATTCTTTCTTTTGGCAAACGCTACACGCAAGATCCATATTGTGATCCGTCAATATATACTGTCGGATTACGATATTTATTTTGTGATCTGATCCAGATCCTGGATCGTGATATTTATCTTGCGTGTAGTGTTGCGCGTCAATATTTATCGCGTCAGTACACAGCGAGACGGCAGCGATGGAGGACGTCGGTGACATCGCGTCTGCGGGTTCCACGTCCATGACAGGCGACACGACTATTTTGAAAGAGTTTATTCTCAACTAAGAATCCATGCCAGAAGTTTGGAATAGCGCGCATGACAACTATAGAAATTCAATCTTAAAAAACTATGCGCTAAAAAAATTAGCCAATTATTAATATTATTATTACCTACCCAATTCTTTATCCATCGCTTTCTTTTTACTCGTTTATTTAAAGACGGCTACAATTATTGCCACACAAGCTCTAATTTTCCTCCGTCTTGGGTCCATCACGTCTGGCTCGTACAAAGAACGCTTCAGTAGGTACTGACCATAGAGATAAATTTACTGATCACTGGTACTGACGCGATACGTATTGATGGTGTAGGGTGTGCTGTGATCCGGCCCAAGATACATCAGTAAATATCATGATAAATATCACAATATTTATTGACGTGTAGCGTTCGCCTTTAAAGAAAGAACTCGTAACTGACACTGTTGAATGTGAAACAATCATATACCATTTTAGGTCCAAATTTTTTGTGAACTATACCTACGTATTTAGGCATCTCCAAAATTTTAAGTGCTTATCCATCCCAAAAAAGTTTTAGTTGTAAGTATTTTTATTGAGAAGCCATAGGTACCTACCTAACCTACGGCTTCTCAAGAAGCTAACTAACCGAACGAACTAACCTATACCGAGACGATAGCCGAGACCTAGGACCTCGCCCCTTCCACTTCCACCAGTAGGTACCTAAACAGGACCAAGGAAAACAAATAGGTATCATTTTATAATTAACTACCTAGCAGTCCCGGCAAACTTCGTACCGCCTTCAACATTGCTTAGACAACAGTGAGTGATTATAATTTGATATGAACTTTATTGAATAGTAGGTAGGTACCTAATAAAGTTCAAATTGACTCTACATTTTATTTAGAAAATGTTTGTATGGGAAATAGAAAAGGGCTATTTTTAGGGTTTTCCCGGCAGTTATTCGAATTTTTCTTACCTTTTAAACCTTCCCTAGACCTCCACGAACATTTCAAGACCAAGATAAGATCAATCCGTTTAGCCGTTTTCGAGTTTTAGCGAGACTAACGAACAGCAATTCATTTTTATATATATAGATAGATAGATAAAGATAATAACAAACTGGTTATAAATAGAACCTCTGATAAACAGAAACCTTGCAAATTGCCACAAATTAATAGTACCTACCTACTTATTAGAATTAGGTATAATATTGTCTCTGCCTGCCTTTTCAGATGTGGCTTAGAGTCCTACTATTATTATTATCATGAGTATTGTGTTGTTCTATTCCAGGTGTCTGTTCGAAAATGAGTCAACCCATGGGCTCTCAATCTGAACGTGAGAGCCCCAGCACCTTATCTGATACACCCGACAGCCCTACCGATCCAAGCCCTGCAGATAATATATCATACGACCTGACCTAACCAAACATACCGTCACCAAATATTAGGCCATCTTGCTGGACAGCCGTTTCCTAGTTCCTCAGCTAATGCAGTTAGCGCCATCACAGTTGCCTCGTGGAGACCTAGAACTAGCCCAGCGCCAGACCCGAACGAGCCACCAGCAAAACAACGAAAGATATCATCCCCTGGTGACGATATTGACGGTGAAACTTGTCCCATCTGCTCGGACACTTGGAGCGACTCTGGGGATCATAGACTGGTTGCATTAAAGTGCGGACACTTATTCGGGGCTCAATGTGTTCAAAGATGGCTGAAGACCAAGCCTGCACAGGAGCGATGCTGTCCGATTTGCAGAACCAAAGCCACCATGCGCGACTTGAGGTATATCTATGCACGAAAGCTGGTCGCAGCCGATACCTCTCAAATAAAAACTCTCCAAACGCAAATCGATACATTAACAGCTGAGAATAGCCGATTGAATGATCATAAGTACGGTGGCATTTCCTTTGTCTGCTTTCAGCACCAGTATATCCTGGTTTTTTCTGAGCACTTCAAGAGCTTCACGCTCACCCGCAGTTACGAGTATGTTAGGTTTCGGGAGTCGACATTTTCGCAATATAATTGAAATATCTTGTCTCAGCGTTTCCGCGTCATTTGTGGGTATTTTATTGCGAACAATGGTCTCTTCGACGCTGCTGACAATGTCCTCATACGGAATGCGTTTTGGTGTTAGAGCGAAATTTAGACCTTTTTCTAGAACGTTTATAGTGTCGTCATCAAATTGAGTATCAGTTAAATTAATAACAGTTTTAGTAAATTGTGTCGGCGAATGTACTTTATTATTCCGTAATTTTCTGTAATTCTAATTTCAATCGGCTATTCTCAGCTGTTAATGTATCAATTTGCGTTTGGAGAGTTGTTATTTGAGAGGTATCGGCTGCGACCAGCTTTCGTGCATAGATATACCTCAAGTCGCGCATGGTGGCTTTGGTGTTGCAAGTCGGACAGCATCGCTCCTTTGCAGGCATGGTCTTCAGCCGTCTTTGAATACATTGAGCCCCGAATAAGTGTCCGCACTTTAATGCAACCAGTCTATGATCCCCAGAGTCGCTCCAAGTGTCCGAGCAGATGGGACAAGTTTCACCGTCAATATCGTCACCAGGGGGTGATATCTTTCGCTGTTTTGCTGGTGGCTCGTCCGGATCTGGCGATGGGCTAGTTCTCCCCCCCGAGGGTTGCCCGCCTTGTCGTGGCGGGGGGGCTTAGTAACCGTGGACTGGTCATCCACGGTGAAGCTAAGAGGCAACCAACCAGGGCCGGCCTGTTTGGGTCGCCGGCTGGCCCGAGGGGGGCGCTCCCAGCGGGCTGAACAGGTCCGCTGCGGACGCGCGTGGAGAGGGGACCGCAGAAGAAGAGGAGTGCCGGTATTGCGGTGCGCCGTTCTCCCTATCTTTTGCGGCCGTGGAGTGCTGGGACCGCAGAGGAAGAGACATGTCGGTATATCGGTGCGCCGCTTGTCCTATCCTCTGCGGCCGAGGTGTAGTAAATGGCAGAACCACAGATCTGATCTGCCACCGGAAGCAGATCTTTAGTTACTTAGATCTTTGAGGACGTCTAAAGATGAGCAGCTGTTTGACAATTCTGTAATGATACCTGTGATTGGATGCGCGGGCGCAATAGTTCTGCATTTGTTTTGTAAATATTTATTTTTAATTTGCTAATGTGATTTAATTTTTAGTTGTTTTGATTTAGAAAAGACCAAAATAACGGTGGATGGAGAAGACCTAGCATACGTCCAAGAATATGTCTACCTGGGCCAAATAGTCTCCTTCGAAGACAGGCAAACCAAGGAAATCGCACGGCGAACCGAAAACGCCTAGAGGAGCTATTGGTCCATGGGAGGCATGATGAAGGGAGAGCTTCCTATATCCCTTAAGCGAAAGCTAATGGACGTATGCATCCTCCCCGTTCTGACATAAATGGTGCGCAAACATGGTCCCTAACTAACATTCTCAAGTCCAAGCTCAAAGTTTGTCAACGCGCAATGGAGCGTAGCATCTTAGGCGTAAAACGAACGGACAGGATCCGAAACACCGATCTACGCTCAAAAACCCAAATTGTCGACGTAGCTTCTAAAGCCGCTAAGCTGAAGTGGGATTGGGCTGGACATGTCTGCCGCATGCCAAGTGAGCTGTGGGCGAGGATAGCCACCGAGTGGCGCCCCGACCCGGCGAGAAGGCAACGCGGCAGACCGAAACGGAGATGGCGGGACGAACTGGACAAGTTTCTTGCTTAATCGCTCAAGATCGCGAGGTCTGGAAGGATTGGGGGGAGGCCTTTGCCCAGCAGTGGGACACTAACGGCTGATATAATAATAATAATAAATAATTTGATTTAGAAAATAAACCAGTTTTTAGTGTATATCGAGTTTTATTAAAAGTAGATAGATATGCTATGATGGTTACCTACTATCTAAGTAGGTAAGTAGGTAGGTACCTATTAGTTTCCGCCTGCGGCGTCGCCGATACTTTGTAAAATAAAAACTGATCTATCCCATGGGAACCGTACATTTTTTCGGGATAAAAAGTAGCCTATGTGCTATTCCAGACGATAATATATCTCTGTGCTAAATGTCATCCAGATCCGTTCAGCCGTTTCAGCGTGATTGAGTAACAAACATACCTACATTGACTGAATCTGGGGCCCTAAGTACCAAGCTCCTACAAACCAGTTTCAAAAACGTCACATATTATCAAGCTTGCAGTACCTACCCTCAGAATACAGTCCTTCCTTCCACTCGACACCACCAAAACGACACCATCGGTGGTGTCGTATGAAATCACTAGTCCATACGACACCACCAACTAATAGTGAGGTTACCTACATACGAAGTTGTTGATATGAAAACTCCAATTAAGTTCAAGCAGTTTCATTAATGAGGTATGTCATTTGATAAAGTTTATATTTATCTGTATTTTTTTTTTTTAGTTTTTTTTTTTTTTTTTTTTTTTTTATATTTAACTATAGATAACTTGAAATAATAATTTTGGGGTCGGATCAATGTATGTGATGTTGTCTGATATTTATTTATTTATTTTAATGAACTGGGAGCTGTTAGTCAAAAACACGCGTTTCTGGACATCACTAGGGTGGTGTCGTATGGACTAGAGACTCCATACGACACCACGGATGGTGTCGTTTTGGTGGTGTCGAGTGGAAGGAAGGAATACAATGAGCCCAGGCCAGATCCAATCCAACACGTTTGACTTAAAATAAATAAATAAATATGATCACGAACACGACTGTAATCCCCAGGCTCGGTAGACATCGCCTCAGATCTTCTTCTTCTTCAATCATGGCATCTGTCTTTTTAGAACAATATTGCCAGTGTCAAGTGTATTTATTTATAAATATTGTCAACGTCACAGAGTCATAGTCAAGTTGTCAAGTCAATTTTAAACAAAAGATGGCTGTTTTGTTCAAAATTCGCGGGATTTTCTCCGATGGAATTTGAAGGGAACTATTCACTTTATTTCACATATTTCACATATTTTACACTCGCGTCAAGAACCCGGGCTTTATTGGCAAAATAACCACCAAAATTACCCAATAAAACTCAAAATAACACGAGAAAAAATATAAAAACCAGAGCGACGTAGTTGTCAATCAAACGCACCGCAGAAAATCCGACTCAGATCTTAAATATTATCTATAGGGATCCTAAGTTTAATGTTTGATCCTCAGAGTAAAGATAGTGTTTGATCAGACGTTTGACTTTGACATACAAAAAACATGATACTGACAGATTGATTAATTTTGAGCATCTATCGATTGTTTTTTGATTACTAAGAAACAATCGATTTAGATTAAAAACGTAAAAATTCAAAATCTATTAACAGTTGTCCATACTTCAAATAATTTTGATTAAACATAATTCTAGTATTACGAGCAGCTAAGCGATCGACACGGTAACTGGTTACAACAAATCAAATGACGTTCAGATAATTATTTACCTAGTTTTATTTAAAATTTTGATCGATAATCTGTGCTTCAAATAATTTAAGCCAAGAAAATAATCTTAAAACCAGTGGCCAGTGTTTTTTTTATTGATATCTGACAAAAATCTGCAGAGGAATCGCTTTTGCAGATATAATCTTATCGATGACATAAAAAGTTGCAATCGATTCGATTTGACAGATCTCTCTCAGACATAACATCTACATTCACCACATCACTAATCACAATCAGTAACCTTTCTGTCCTGTGTGCTTGGAGCTTGTGTAATCATTTTGAAAAAAAAGTTGCGAAATAAATTTCGAATAAACAAAACCCAACAGGCAGGAACCTTTTCTCTCTATGTAAGTTAATGTAATAATATGTTTTTATACGATCCGTTTATCGGTAGATTCGTCTTCAAAGGTATCCATAAGTTTGGAGGAAAATTCACAATTTATTTCACACACAGATTTTAAATGTTAGTAAGGTAGGTATGTAGGTAGTACATATTATTATCCTCGTTCTTCTTTGATTTGAATCGTAGCAAGTAGGTAGCAAGTAGATAGGTACTTAATAGGTTTGTACCTACATAGGTAAGTACATAAAAATTGGACAATCCGGCTTATACTCGTAAATAACTTACCTACAACAGATGCCTACAGACTATATTTATATTACCTTCTGTAAAATATATAATGCAGGTAAACAGTGTAAATACCTAGGTACCTACTTACTGGCTGATTAAATTTTATTAGGTAGGTGTACCTAAGTAGGTTGGTACCCATTGGTAAATATGAAAAAAATATTTTCTCGTCTGTAGGTATTTACCTATTAGATATCTAGGTTATGTCCTACGTAAATACCTACCTATATTATATAAAGCTCGGCATGTACTACACCTACTTGGGTTGCCAACCATACTTATTACTTTATAATAAAGTATTCTACTTATTATTGGTATTTATTAAAATATAAGTAGAATACTTTTGCATACAAATAAATAAAATTATGTGAAAATACTTTATTTCCAACCTTTACTGTGATGTGAAAACAAAACACTCATTATCTATTATTATGTACCTACCTAATACCGTTAAACGAGCAATTATTGTAAGTATAATATCATCATCATCATCATTGGCCTGTTTACATCTAATAGAAGTATAAATTAGGTACCTATATTAAGTGTAATAAACTTACAAGAATTGCTCGTTCCCGAGATTCAGACTATGCTTCAACAATTTTCATGAAATTTAGCACTGCAGACCCATCATCAGAAATTTGTTCCGTTGGTCTGGGTGTTTTCTATGTATAATAAAAAATATCTATCTATGTACCTATATAATGTATTAAATATATCAGTTATCTAGTACCCATAACACAAGCTTTGAGTAGCTTACTTTGGGGCTAGATGATGCTGAGTGGATTGTCCAGCATTATTTATTTATTTATTTTATTTATTTATCATACCCCAGGCCATAGTAAGTAAGCAGGGAGTTTCGGAGGCGATAAATCGATCTAGCTAGGTTTCATTTTTAGGTTTCCGTACCCAAAGGGTAAAACGGAACCCTTTTTCTAAGACTCCGCTGTCCGACCGTCTGTCTGTGCGTCTGTCCCAGGCTGTATCTCATGAACCATGATAGTTATTTAGTTGAATTTTTTTTCGCAGATGATTGTATTTGATTTGACGACCTCAGTGGAGCAGCGGGCGAGAGTCCGCCTGCGACGCAAGAAGTTGCGGGTTCGATTCCCGTCGCGGAACAAATTTGTGTACGATCTGCAGAAATTTGTTCTGTTGGTCTGGGTGTTTTCTATGTATAATAAAAAATATCTATGTATGTATAATATAATGTATTAAATATATCAGTTATCTAGTACCCATAACACAAGCTTTGAGTAGCTTACTTTGGGGCTAGATGATGCTGTGTGGATTGTCCAGCATTATTTATTTATTTCTGTTGCCGCTATCACAACGAATACAAAAAAACAAAATAAAATAAAAGTTAAAGGGGGCTCCCAAACAATAGACGTTTTTTTATTGCTCGTTTTTGCTCAATATTGATAACGGCAACAGGTAACGCTTGAAATATTCACAGAATGTTTAGTATAATATATATTCACGTAAAAAAAAATAAAAAAAAAAATATTTATGTGGGGTTCCCATACAACAGACATGATTTTTTGCTGTTTTCATAGATATGTAATGGTAGGTACGGAACCTTTCGTGCGCGAGTCCGACTAGCACTTGGCCGCTTATTAGAAAACGTCGTTTACCAAAAAAAAACCGAGCAAAGCACAAAGCAAACGAAAATACGTTTTGAAGGCTAATTTGAAGTAATTTAAAAAAAAACTGTATATTTCTTCCAAATACTTTATTTTTTCCTATACAAACCATTTTATACAGGGTTATATAGGTATCTAATCAATAACCTTGAAAAGGCGACTTGGGTAAATCAAGACTAACAACTTTTATTCTACTATTTTTTCTAATTCAATGTTTTTTTTCCCATACAAAAAAATAAATAGGCAAATTTCCAGTTCTAATCTTCTTAGCTCTTTCTAGGCGGTCACAGATTAAGACAATTCGGTACATGCTGTGTGTGTAGCACACTCGGCCGAGCGATTGCGTAAAAGTCGTAGCACTCAGCGTGACTCAGCTGACTGCGCATATACGTCAGAATCGAATAAATGAAACATAGGTAGGTATTTACGAGACATAGAGCTAACAATTGATAGAAATTCTCACAAAAACTTAAAAAAATTAAAACTTGAGATGTATTACGTTTTGGCAAAAGTCATAGAACAAAAGTTGTTAGTCTTGATTTACCCAAGTCGCCTTTAAGAGGTTATTGATTAGATACCTATAACCCTGTATAGGTACGTTATTTTTGTCAAAAAAAGTTGCCAACACTAACACCCACCTACTTAGGTATTACCTACCTTTATTTTATGGTTGTGTTTTAATGAAGTTACTTAACCGCTTGTTTGTAGGCACAATCATATGTTCATTAAACTCATTGTAAGTGGATCAAGGTTTGTGAGTTTACTGAGTTTCGCCTACCTACTTAATACCTATTTGCCCGCATGTATAACTGCATTTAATTATGTACCTACCTATTAGATATAAATAATTAAAGGAGACTGGTGCATAGGGCGAGTGTGAATGGGACAGTTGGAAGGGGAAGACCTCGGCGTACGTACCTCGATCTAATTGGGGACGTTTTAGAGAAAGGCCAGGTTAAGAATACCCTAAACCGACGCGCATGTATCAAGAATGTAATGAGAGTGAATGAAGCAAAAGAGGTACTTCAGGATCGTAGCAGGTGGAGACCCGTGGTCTCTGCCTATCCCGTCGGGACACGGGCGTGATTTTATGTAGATACTAGCTTCCGTTCGTGGCTTTGCTCGCGAGGTACCTACCTACATAAAATATAGCCTATGTTACTCAGGGATAACGTAGCATTCTAACGGTGAAAGAATTTTTGAAATCGGACTAGTAGTTTTTGAGTTTATCCATTACAAACAAAAATACAACAATACAAAACTTTCCTCTTTATAATATTACTAGCTGATGCCCGTAGCTTCGCCCGCGTGAATGTCGATTATCGCGACTTTTCATACAAACTTTCATCCCCTATTTTATCCCCTTGGGGGTAGAATTAATCAACATCCTTTCTTAGCGGATGCCTACGTCATAACATCTACCTGCATTCCAAATTTCAGCCCGATCCGTCCAGTGGTTTGGGCTGTGCGTTGATAGATCACTATGTCAGTCAGTCAGTCAGTCAGTCAGTCAGTCAGTCAGTCACCTTTGAATGATATAATATTTAGATAGTATAGATAAAGTGAACCAGCATTTGAAATTTTTAATCCTATTTTTAAAATGACGCATCAATTCATTCATAGGCAAAATATACCAACTTAAGTACCTACCTAGTTTATCATACCTGTTCCAATGTTTCCTACATTTTGCACGACTCCCTCAGACTGACATTCTCGATTTTCTCATTACTTAATTAAAAAGTGCTTCAATGCTTTCTATCTATCAGCCGGCTACAAAAACCACAGCACACCAAAGAATTGGTGATACGGTAAGAGGAACCACTGCTGAGTAAAGGCTACTTTTCTATCACGCCACTCCTGGTCCAGCCACGTGTGGATCCCTCTTATCCTGCCCTCATAATTTCGACTGACCATTAGAGCAGTCGATCTAGCTCATGGTATATTCAAAGGACAAATCGCCATCATCTTATTCTACGTTTTCCGAGCTTAGCTCGTGTTAAGTCAACCCACTACAACAGAAAAATTGCGCGACCCATGTTGATGATATAATGATCAGCTAAACGTTACTGTTAGATTTTAAATAATGAGTCTACAATCACGCTCATAGTTAACGCGACAAGCCATCATAACATGCCATTGAACCTCGCTGATAAGCCTTAGAGGACGCTGTGACCTGTCTGCCTATTCCACTTGCTCAGTTGCGTGTTGGTTTTCGAAGTGTGTGGACGTGTCTGTTTTGTCCTGTTTATCTTCGCGACTTACATCTCTTTAGGTAAAATTTTCAGCCTATTTTTCTTTCGTGCTTTCTATAGGGGCATTGTTATTATGGATGAATGGTTTACATGACACCAGTTTAGACACATTAGATTCCTCCGCGATAGATGCAGATTAATTTGTCTCATTAACACTTCCATCTGTAAAAGCGTCAATTATGATCTATTTCAATGAGCATAATTCATAGACAATCTATAAATAGAGCATGGACTATTTAGATAAAACAGTAGGTACCTACTTACCTAGTTATTATTAATCATGCTTGGTTCTACGCTCGACGACCTTTACCGTCGTAACTGTTTCTATAATCATTTGTTTAGGTACGTCTCTTGAGTCTAGAGTCTAGACTAGAGAGACTAGAGTCATCAATAAAGATTTTATTACGAAATGTTTCCAGTTCCTAAGACTAGTCCTACGATATAAAAACTTGAAGTCTAAAAGTCTAGATTGGGTAAATGCTTACCACCATATTTTATACGTAGGGCTTTATAAAGATAAAGAATTCATCGATAGGTACCTCTGACCTTTGAGATAATACACTACCTACTCCTACTAATCAGATATACGTTTGTGCTGTTGCTAGATCATTGATCAAAATAAATGATCAAAGTCAATATAATTTAGACGTCAAACAATGTAGTATAATTTCTTGAAATGTTTAGGTATCAGCCATATTTTCAATGTCCATGACAGTCCAAAGTCCACGATAATTTTCTTTGTACATAAGCTTTGGTGCTACGTAATTTGTGTTTTTGTCTGTCTGATTGAGCTGATACTTACTGATAGATAACTTCAAAATTGTTTTTAATTTCCAAGCGCCTCGGCGCCTTGTTAGTTGTGAAATAAGACACGTTGATGACCTCAACAAGATCTTATCTAAGTATAATATAAATACCCAAGATCTAAGTCCTCATAGATTTAAAAAGACACATTATGTCTAGGAAAAGTATGTTAGTACCACCTATATAACAGGAAAACTTGGTGTAAGATTCTTTGAAAATTTTGTTGACACAACACTTTAGATATTATGAAACCGGTCTTCAAGTTCGTTGGTCTTTGATTAGCATATACAACAGCAGTCATAGGTTCAACGTCCGGCATTGGCACTTGTGGATATTGGATAACGAACAACGCAATCCTTATTTCGTCAAATTAGTACTTACCTACAGTAAGACAGTGCTTGTTTACGTTCATATCAGACGTAGAATCGTTGAGTGGCTCTTGTCTTTTCTCTAAACTTCCACTATTCTTTTTATTGTGTCACTGGTTCATGAAACCAGCGTAAGAAAGGATTATAATGCGCCTCAAAGCGACTTTCTTATTAAACTCACCACTGACAATGACCTTTTATTTTCTGATTCCATAAAAAGTTAAATGTTTCTTGAAGGTACAAACTTCGTTTCTTATAGTTCTCAATTCGAGCTACTCATTATTTCTTTTGGAGCATTGCCATAATTAAATAATATGTTGCGTGACGCTTTGAAACTTCGAGTAAGTACTTAAGTATCGTAGTTTTGTATATCCTATCTATTGTCTAGAATGGAGCAATTTTAGCCGTAGTGACTATTAACTGAAGCCATAATTGCTAAAGTTCAATAGGACTGTAAGGATTCCTCTTCAATCAGAATGTGATTGCTTTAGATTAATCGTTGGAATCCCGACTATCAGTAGTTGATTTACTTTAGTTTTCTTCACAGAAAACGTACATAACATTAGAGTTTTTAAAAATTATTCATGCATATCCAAGTTAAAAAGTAACTACTTATTAGAGCTAGTTATCCAATAAAAAGTTTGTAACAATATTCATTATATCGCACCCCGTGCATTACAATTTGATTACTAAGTTAATATTTAGCTTCATTCAATAATTACTACCTGTAGATAGGGAATCAGTAATTGTTGCCATTTATGTACAATCAGTTTTGATTTACATAATGCTTCACATTGCTCAATTGCAATTGCTATCCTTTAAACAACTATAAATAGTAGTAGTAAGAAGTTTTAGAAATGCGGTCGTAAACATTGCGAAAACCAATCCGGAAAATTTCATTTGTTTCCTTTTCATCTATATTGTCAAAATTTGGGAATAAGCCACTTAAAAATACAAAACTTTCCTCTTTATAATATTAGTATAGACAAGTAAAACGTAGGTAAGTATAAAGATAAAGTATTTCTTGCAGTTTCTAAATTATACTTGTGAAGGTTACTTTTTGTCGTCGTGTGGTCGCTTGAGTCAGTATGGTTGATTAGTAATGCATATTTAGGTAGACGCGGTTTATTTATTTTTATTTCAATATTCAGCTTGACTAATGTAGCTCTATGTATGGAGCTGTGAAGAATAATCGAATTAAATATACCTATATAACCGCTATGTAACTGACTAGCTGTAATTTAATGCAAACCTCACCCACAGGTCCTAATTTAAGTGTCCCTTAAAAGGAAATTCCTATAATTTGACCGCTTAATATAGGTAGTATGTTGTATGTGTCTTTAGGGCCTATATTGCCTAATATCTATATTCACCCGCAACACAACATTGGGTAATATTAAACTTTGTTCGGTTTGGTAACCCTATGCTTGTCCTAACCTAATAGTTATTCTTACAGTTTACGAACGCGTTAACATAATCAGCTTGTTTCTGCAGCTACCAAATGTACTATAGTCAAATTATCATCTCTCATAGCTCTTCAGACCACACAAATATTGAATAACAATATCACTGGTGTGCTTGTGTCCAGTTTTAAAGCGCCTGATAAAATTGTTTTTTATTTGATGTTTGTATGTCTAAAATTATTCCACTTTTTGTAATTTTTTAAAACTGTATCTTTGACGGACAAAGTTATTTAATAAATCTCAGTAACTACTGTTATAGATTCAACATTTCTGCTAATTTTGTATTACATTCATTATCTCTAAAAAAAAATATTTTTGTTTGTTTACTCGTAATTTTCTTCGTAATGTGGGCTTTCTTTAAACCGAATGGCAATCTAAGAAATTCAAAACGACCTTTTATACTTTGATTATTACAAGGTCCATCGGTCACAATTTGCTTAATGATTCTAATTTACAAACCGATATCACAAACGTTTGTTGACACTACGATTATACGATAAAATTGTAGTTTAAGAGCAATGTGAATGCAAAGGTGATTGCTCAATGTCATTCCGGGCACATTGGTTTAACACATCATCATCAACCTATTCAATAAGTCCTATAACTTTTTTGTTAAGTTTTAGACGACAAAATAAGTATTCTACTAACTTAGTTTTTTGTTCTTGTTATATGCATTTGAAGTGCCTTGCGAATTGATTGACCACATAAATCATATCAATGATATTTTATTTTGGCTTTTTTTCTTGTTACAGATCATCGTCATCGAACGAAGGCCACACAGAAATTCTCGAACGATTCGCAATTCTTTTATAGCGAACAAAGCAACACAATGAAATAGTTTAAAGTTTTTTTAATTTATTTTTAAGTTTTTTATTAGTACTTACTTTTTTTTATTAGTTTTTTAAGTGTAAGTGCAAAATGCTTATTTTGAAAGCTCGCTTCGCTCTACGAGCTTCCGCGACACAGTTCCAAGCATGGAGTGCAGGAAGAAGCCGAACTGCGTCTTCGGTAAGCATTATTTTATCGCTGCATACATTTTTTTAATAAAAAAATCGGTTGTCTGTAAAGTCGGTTTACTGACGATAGTTGAACGTGACAGCGTCATAAGAAACGAACGCCTCAGAGCGCGGTAACGCCGCATGACGTCATGTTTTTTCGTGCGTGCAGCCGGCTCCATCGAATTATAAGACGTTGTCGTTGTAGTTAAAAAACATTGGATCACTTTGCTTTGAAAATTCAGCAACTAAATTTACTAGATCTAGATTTTTTGGTACGGCAGCTCAGATATTCAATTCAATTGAAGTAGCTATTTGTAGATTTTTACAAGTCACCTGTAATGTTTGTAGGTTATAATCTCCCTGCCCTTATCCCACTTTATTTGTCGGCTTAACTACGACATCTATCTATAGATTAGCCGTCATTTTCATCTTTCCTTTTATATCTTATTCAGTTGATATGGTTAAACAGTCCTTGTGTTGTACAATGTATTGGTGTGTCTAACATTATTTTTATGACCCCTTGGGCGCCATACGGGCGTAGTGTAATCGTTTCACCAATAGAAGGGTTGGGTCAATGTCGGTTCTTGAGTAAACTACTTAGATATGAGCACTCGAAAACCGAGAGTCGTTATAATATCTTTCGTTCTTCCGCCATCGTGTCGTTGTTTACGCATTTATCACCTTCTAGTGGGATTAGTAGCATAATTTATCACACTTCTATATTAAGTTGTGGTAAAAGCATATGAAAAGTAATGCGAGCATGAAGAAATTTATTTATAATGCTTGATTTATCGATTGCGAAATTCAAAAATGTAATTAAACAAAAACTGTCTCGTAAAGCTTATCTAGACACGCGGCAGCGTGTCAAGCCAAGTTCAAGCGAAGCGAACGGGCGATGCGCGCCTAGTGTAATATTACGGGAACCATTTGGGTGATTTTTCACCCCCTCGTAACTCAAAAACTATTTCACATAAACAAGTCAAATTTGGCTCATCTATTGCCACTTGCGAGTAAAATATGTGCACCGAATTTCATAAACACACCTCAAACGGTTATTTAGATATTAACGTCCAAAAATGGCTGGTTATGGAAAATTTTATCACTGACTGATCTATAGACGTTAATTATAACCCAGTTCTAGATGACCTAGAACGTTCAAATTTGGCATCCAGGTAGGTAGTGGGGTGAATACAAAGGAAAAAATCTGAA
Source organism: Cosmorhoe ocellata (assembly GCA_963675405.1). Taxonomy (NCBI): domain Eukaryota; kingdom Metazoa; phylum Arthropoda; class Insecta; order Lepidoptera; family Geometridae; genus Cosmorhoe; species Cosmorhoe ocellata. Next base: position 8,217,578 of record OY776258.1, on the reverse strand, counting down.
ACTTGTAATTTTTTTTATTTTTATCGTACTTTTTCAATTAATTGATTCTCTTAGGAACCCTTACTAGCGCCTGTAATATAAGAATAGCAATCTAATGTAGATGACAGTCGGTCATTATGTGGATTTTAATAGAGTCTTGACGTGAAAATACTAACGAGTGGAAGTAGTGTCTTGGATTGGTAAGTAGTACACTCTCGGTAAGTACCTACTATTATCGGGCTAACCTATCTACTTAGGTACCTAGGTATACAATGTGCTAATAGTTGAGCCGTCTATGTAGATAGGTAAGTATGACTAGATAAGTATTTAGGTTTAGACTAATAAAGTACTCTCGGTAAGTACCTACTATTATCGGGCTAACCTATCTACTTAGGGTACCTAGGTATACAATGTGCCAATAGTTGAGCCGTCTATGTAGATAGGTAAGTATGACTAGATAAGTATTTAGGTTTAGACTAATAAAGTAGGTATGTCCTTGGCGGCGGCCGTAGTGTCTTGGATTGGTAAGTAGTATACTCTCGGTAAGTACCTACTATTATCGGGCTAACCTATCTACTTAGGTACCTAGGTATACAATGTGCCAATAGTTGAGCCGTCTATGTAGATAGGTAAGTATGACTAGATAAGTATTTAGGTTTAGACTAATAAAGTAGGTATGTCCTTGGCGGCGGCCGTAGTGTCTTGGATTGGTAAGTAGTATACTCTCGGTAAGTACCTACTATTATCGGGCTAACCTATCTACTTAGGTACCTAGGTATACAATGTGCCAATAGTTGAGCCGTCTATGTAGATAGGTAAGACTAGATAAGTATTTAGGTTTAGACTAATAAAGTAGGTATGTCAGTACTAGTTTCCGCCCGCGGCTTCGCCCGCGTGATACCTTGAAAAAAAAACAAATCTGCCGCGAGAACCTTATATTTTTCCGAGATAAAAAGTAAGTAAAGTAAGTAAACATACATCCACGCATCCATACATTCTTACAAACTGTCGCGTTTAGTAGGATTTACATAGCAACCTAACTAACATGGACATTGGACAGTTCAAATTATTAGCACGTACCTACGTAAGTAGGTAGCTCAATGGTAGATAGATACTTACTGAGTATGTGTACCTAGATAGGTACACTTGCTCAATAGAATACTATATATACCTAACCTGTAAAATTAAGTAAGTAGGTACCTACCTGACTATAAGTAGACCAACTTATCTGACACTAAAATACACAATACCTACGTTATTTTATAGGTAGGTAGCTTATAATAACAATAACTCACTGTCTAGCTATTAAAGTTTCACTTTCAGGAGATTATTTACCATTTTACCATAATCTTAGGAAAGGAAAGGCAGATTTTTTTTTAAATGTACCTACATACTAAGCGTAAGTATATGGTTCTATTATATGACCAGTACCTACAGTACGTACATACTACCTAGCTAACAAAGGTAGCTCTAGCTGAGTGTACCTACCTACCTATCTAACAACCGTCAATGACGTTTGCCCCGCGTCTGCCCGCATTCGGCGGTCGCGTACCTACTCAGCGATGAGCGACATCTTCCCCCACCCCGCCCGCAGGCGACTTATTCGCCCGCCGCCGGACCGCATAATAATATCGCGCACGCGGTTGTAAGTTTTTATAGTATTTATGGTTCACTATTTTGACGATAATGGCTTACACATAAAAGATAGATATAGGTAGTACCTACGTATACTTATTCAGTAAGTACCTACCTACTTAGGTATACCTACATGTACATACCTATACAATGTGCCAATAGTTTGAGCCGCCCTTGCAGGTAGATATATAAGTATAATAATATAAGAATAAGTACCTACTTACTAATAAGTTCTGTACAAAAAGTAATGATATCCCATCAAAAACATAAATGTGAAATGAGAGCCAAGTTCAATAAGTAGGTATGCTTTAGTCGTTGACTTCAGCGACAAAAGAAGTGAGATCTAAACGGGTGCCAAGTACAATGGTCAGTCCTGAAACTTATTGATAACAATATGAAATATTTTTAACAACTTTAAAATATAATTTCATTTTAAAACTTAGGATATTATATTGAAGCCTAAGGTCTGACTTGGCTAGTTTTCTTAAGAGTACAAATTAAATTAGGTAAGTATAGTATAGCCTTTGCAAGTTCTTATTTTATTCTTCTAAAAATTTGGATTGCTGGTAGAAACTAGCGATTGGACATAGTTAGTCAGTAGTTAATTCGTATATGAGAACTAGCCAAGTTAGACCTTAGGCTTCAATATAATATCCTAAGTTTTAAGATGAAATTATATCTTAAAGTTGTTAAAAATATTTCATATTGTTATCAATAAGTTTCAGGACTGACCATTGTACTTGGCACCCGTTTAGATCTCACTTCTTTTGTCGCTGAAGTCAACGACTAAAGCATACCTACTTATTGAACTTGGCTCTCATTTCACATTTATGTTTTTGATGGGATTATAGAATATCAGAGTACTTAGATGACAAAAAAGCTTGGGACGAATCAGCTCCAACTCTGCTAGGTGTCCCTAACAATGTTAACAAGGATCATAATACAAAAAAAGCGCTAGGGGCAGCGAGTTTCTTGTCAGTTCTTCTCGGACTGGGGATAGAGCTGGAAATGGCACCTAGACTCACCTAGTATGTAAGACGATTCAAAATGATCCCTGTGATATTACTGAATAAAGAGTTTTTGACTTTGACTTTAACTTGAATAAAACTTAAAAATCAAAGAAAAAAAATAGAGACTAAGTTGAAGATCTGAACAAACAGAGGTTCCTGATCAGACTGTGGGACCCTAAAACGTCACGAATACAATTGTACATTAGGAACTTACCTTAAGCCGTACTTACATCGTAAAATGTACGATAACATTAATGTTGTTGACTTTGATAAGAATAGCTTGTGATAGCGGTCGGATATTTGATGGATCTTACAAAGCCAAACGGGGTTTAAAAGCATTCAATGGAAATAATTAACGAGATGTAATTGCAAAGAAAATAAAAATGATAATGATTTATTCAACATTTATTTTTTAGTAACACGGCGCGAATAGTTAACAAATAACAGAATCTTAATTAGATAGAGAAAAAAGAAAAAATAATCACTATTTTAAAGGAGCTTAGCGTCTGATTCAAGAATCTTAGTTTTTCTTGTTAAAAATTAAGATTCTCAGTCATTTGTTTATTTTTATTCAAACATCTATTCCGCTCAGGGAAGCCACTACTGAATTGCCCCTATCTAATAGCAGTACATCATCATTGCTAAGACGTAGAATTCAAGATAATGATCATCGTGACAACCATATTACATACCATTGTTGTGGATTTTGCACGATAACTATCTGTTATCGGTTAACGATAACCGATAACATAGCGTAGAACTGGTTATGAGTGTAATGATAAGAGAAACGGGTTAATTAACAGCTTTCGGAGGTGCATGAGACGATAATGACTTGAACTATTATTACCAAACGACCATGAAATAAAACGTGTTTCTAGCTATAAGAACTTCGTTTGAGTGACCTGGAAAAAATGTGTGTACATATTGTCTATTGGGCTTTAGTTCATCATCATCATCAGCCTATAGCAGTCCACTGCTGGACATAGGCCTCCCCTAATGAGCGCCATTGCGCCCTGTCTTCAGCTCGACGCATCCAGCCTTTAGTGATCTTCCAAATATGTGTTCTTCTCACGTTTACTTCTGTGATATGTATGAGCGCATTGGGTCTATCATCAAATTGTCTGATCAACCGAGTTAATGGGTTTCCTAAAAATATTTTTAACTTTTGTTCTTATTTACTAATGCTATTTACTTCAAAATTTCAATATCTGGCTGCATTCCCGTTGCAGTTTGGGGATTATTTACTTAGTGCGCATTTAGATCTCAAAATGAACATACTTACACTCCAAAATGTATGTTCTCTGAAACCTATTGTTTATTTATAAGCATTTTGTTACCAGTCGTCGGAAAAACATTTCTGTTTGTCATTCCCAGGTTAGTATTCATCGGCGATGGGCATGCAATTATCCACTGTTAAAATCATGGACATGTGCCAAATATCTACAATGTTTAGAATATCTAAAACTAGAGATCCGAGTCTACCAAACCTGGGGTTACAGTCGTGATTATTGTTAGTCAGTCAATCACTTAACGATTTATTATTTAATACGTCTAAAACCTCTCTCAACCTCCTTGGTTCTCCCAGTTCTTTTAGTATTGTGGCCCATTCCTACCCGTGTAATCGATCAACAGAAGATGTCAAGACAGAAACATGTTATTGCAACACCCTTATGCGTACAAACAGTAAAATAACATGGGGTAATAATCGATGATACACTCACGTGGGTTGCTCACATTGACGCCGCCGTGTCAAAGAGAATCAGTTAGCTAATTATCTAAAAACTTAAGGATGTCACGGTAATTATAATCTCTCGCTATAGGAATGCAAGAAAGTAGAATACAAGCCTATCAGAAGCGTCCTCGTGGCGAACCGAGGAGAGATTGCCATCAGGGTGTTCAGGGCGTGCACCGAGCTCGGCATCAGATCTGTCGCCATCTACAGTGAGCAGGACAAGTTGCAAATGCACAGGTGTGTAAACATTGAAATCAGCTATTTTTCGAATAATAATAAATGTTGGTGGACATTTCATACAACGCCATCTAGCCATCGCCAAACTAAGCAAAGCTTATATTTTGGTAACCAGATGGTTGAAAGATATACTTTTTTTTGGTAAATACCTACATAGAATACATTTAAGACACCCAGACTCAGAATAAACATCTATTTTCATCTCACAAAATTGTTTATCCTGGTTGGGGATCGAACCCACAAACTACAGCGCAGAAGACAGATCTACCTACTACCAACTGAGCTGTGAGAACAGTCAAATTATCTTCTTTTTGTGTTTGTTTATTTGGTTGTCCGTTCACATCTTCGAAACTACTGAACGCATTTCTATGTAGTTTTCACAAGTGGACCAAGAATTTGTGAACAGTAAAGGCTTAGTTTCATTAAAATACTTAGGATATCGGAAAAAAAGCTGAACAGAAGTCCGATAACCTGTAACCGTGTCAAATCTCGTCCACAGACAAAAAGCCGATGAGTCATACATAGTCGGCAAGGGTTTAGCACCAGTTGAAGCATACCTCAGCATTCCTGAGATTATCAGGGTCGCTAAGGAAAATGACGTGGATGCTGTCCATCCAGGATACGGTCTCCTATCAGAGAGGTAAGATGTTTTTTCTTATTAGTGTAAAAAATGTGATTTTAAAAGTGGGTGATGGGATTAATGCATAATGGTGATGGATGCAGACTTGACATCCATCGAGTCAGTAATTCCTTAGAACCAGTGTGATGAAAGGATTGAACTGCGCTTCGGAAGCACATTTCATGTAGGTACGAACTTTTCAAGTTTTACGTTACGACATGCGGGTTTCCTTACGATATTGTCTTTCACCGTTTCAAAGTTACTGGTATTGTGCACATATTTTTTTGGGCAAATGCGGAACACCAATGATGTATTGGTGCACGACCGAATTTGAACGCACGACCTTAGGATCGAAAGTACACGAAAGATGCACTTTAATTCTTTCAGCACGCTGGTTTCGAAAGCACTAGTGACGCTAGGAGAAGACAGTTCCAAAGGCATTGTCATTTGTGTCAGTGAGTGCACTACCACTAGACCGCACAGTCCCTAGAAATTTAGCTATATTTTCAGAGCGGATTTCGCACAAGCCGTCATCAACGCAGGGCTTCGCTTCGTGGGACCTTCGCCCGGTGTGGTGCAACAAATGGGCGACAAAGTTGCTGCCAGAAAGGCTGCTATTGATGCTAGTATGTGCAATAAAAACAATTAACATGTCTGTAATACCCAGTTTTAAAACCATCTCCTAAGGGTGGATTTGACCAACTTCTGGCATGACTATTCTCGGAATAATATAATGGAAAATGCAAGTAAAATGTCAGTTTAATCTTCGATAACTACGATTTATTCCTGGGATCGTGCAAACTAGTTTGGTGAAATCCGCCCTAAGACTACATATTTATGTAATTTTTAGAGGCGTTAGTAATTTAAACGTGACAGGTTGCAAGCTATCACCGCTAACCAAAGATACACCTTCAAATTTTAGGTTCTAGGGGTTCCGGATAATTGCTACAACACAAATGTCTTGAATTTCTTATTCATAAGTCACGTGATTTCCCATAGATTAACGAAGTTTACGCGATGTTCAAATGTTATAAAATACCCCGTTGCCTTACCACATGCTCTAGGGCAATGTCAAAGTAATATAACTTTGATATTTCGTACATATAAAAATAGTATTAAAATAATGTTACTTCAAGCTTGAAACTTTGACGTTTCTGAATCATGATGGTTTATAAGAGCTTGTGGTAAGGCCGATCTCTGTTTTTTATTGTCCAGAGGTCCCAATCGTCCCTGGTACCGATGGGCCGGTCACAACGAAAGAGGAAGCTATGGAGTTTTGCGAGCAACACGGACTTCCTGTTATATTCAAGGTTAGTCTTCTACTTCTTGCCTTTTTCCCACGCTATGTGGCGTCGGCACAACACGATTGGTTCTTCCATTTCCCTCTATCATCCGTCATCTCAGTACTCACACCTTTACTCATATCATCTTTCACACAGTCCATCCATCTTTTCTTTGGTCTACCTCATCCGTCATCTCAGTACTCACACCTTTACTCATATCATCTTTGACACAGTCCATCCATCTTTTCTTTGGTCTACCTCATCCGTCATTTCAGTACTCACACCTTTCTCATATTATCTTTCACACAGTCCATCCATCTTTTCTTTGGTCTACCTCTACCCCTGTATCCATCCACATTCATACCTAACCCTCTCTTCGTCACATGACATTAATTCCTCCTCATAAGTCATAACATGCTCATACCACGCTAACCTATTATTAGGTACTCCACATATTTTCCGTCACCGGTGCCACTTTCAGGCTTCCTCTAATATACTAATTCCGTATTTTGACCATTCTCGTCACTAAATTAGTATAAGTTACTAAATCCATTGTATTAATAATAATAGTCAAAATAACATTCTTCCATACCATGACCTATAATTGTATTGAAGTAGTGTTACTTCAAGCTTGAAATGTGACGTTTCTGAATCATGATGTTTTATTAGTATTAAACGGGTATTTATCGTATTTTATTTACCTATTTTTCCCGACGTTTCGACAAGTTTACAAACTGTCGTGGTCACGGGATGATATGGTTTAATACTAATAATAATGTGTTCAGATCGCGTAAGTTAAAACAATATGAATCATGATGGTTTGTAAGAGCTTGTGGTAAAGCACATGACTGTAACGTTTCTATTGTAATTTCCAGGCGGCCTACGGGGGTGGCGGGAGGGGAATGCGTGTTGTCCGCGAAATGAGCGAAGTCGGATCATCGTTCGACATCGCTTCCTCAGAGGCACTCAACGCATTCGGCAACGGATCTATGTTCATCGAACGATTCATTGAACGGCCGAGACACATCGAAGTGCAGCTATTGGGTAAGGTAACTTTTTTAAACTAGAATTATTGAAAACATTAAAAAAAGACGACTGAAAGTAATTGAAAATAGCTTTTTACAGCAGCCGTATTCAATTTTTTTACATTTTGTATAGCCTATATCACTTTTGTAATCCAGACAAATCCAACGACATCTTATTTGTCAAAATCTGTCCAGCCGTTAGGGCTACAGTCATCAAAGGAACTCGCATACATAATGTTTCATCGCATACATCTATTTTCAGTTACAAATTACGTTCAGTCGGGTTTTTTATTTTTGCAATAAATAAATAAATAAATAAATGCTGCTGAACAATTCACACAGCATCATCTAGCCCCAAAGTAAGCTACTCAAAGCTTGTGTTATGGGTACTAGATAACTGATATATTTAATACATCATAGATAGATATTTTTTTTATTATACATAGAAAACACCCAGACCAACTGAACAAATTTCTGCAGATCATACACAAATTTGTTCCGAGGCGGGAATCGAATCCGCAACCTCTAGCGTCATACATCTGTCATTGATGAAAAGTTATTAATTTGAAGGATATATTCTCATTTTTAGAATAGAATAGAATAGAATAGAATAGATTTTTATTCAGACACGGACACATACAGGTGAGAACACAAGTGGAAACACTCCCTGTCTTCTTCACCCACTGACGTGTTTCGCCCAACTTCATATACTTACTCCTTCCTTACACAAGTTATCTTGTAGGTGATAAAGCCGGTAACGTGGTGCATCTGTACGAGCGCGATTGTTCCGTGCAGCGGCGGCATCAGAAGGTCGTGGAAATTGCGCCCGCGCCGCATCTCGACCCTGAGGTAACACTTTGAAAGTCAAATATAATTCATTTTATTGTCGCTGCATTTGCCATTTACATCACGGGATTATGTAGGAACGGGAGACGTATTAGGAGAGTTAGTAATATAAAAATATAATTTATGATCACTTGTATAGAGCGCTCGATAAAGTACAGACTATCCTTACTTGTCTGGTCTAATAATAATAATAAAGTCTAGTTTTGGGGACGCAGTGATCTAGATCAGTTGAGCTATCTACGAGTATAAACTGTTTATAACGGTCCTTAGCTCAAAAGCTAACGTCACTACTTTACACATATTTTTCTATTTGAGTGCTCTATTAGAGCCTTTATTCCTTCACCACACTGCACAAACAACTTGTCTTGGGGTCTGTCTATACCGATATGCTTACAGATAAGGAAGAAAATGACAGACTGCGCCGTCCACTTAGCTAGAAGCGTGGGCTATGAAAATGCTGGAACCGTTGAGTTCTTACTCGACGACAAAGGAAACTTTTTCTTCATTGAAGTAAACGCTAGGTACGTCGTACTCGGGATTTTATTTAACTCCGACCTTGACCTTGATCTTGACTTCAACTATGACTTTTACTCTGACTTTGCCCATGTCTTTGACTTTAACCTGAATCTTGACCTTGACTTGAACTATGCCTTTTACTCTTACTTTGACCATGCCTTTGACTGACCTGAACCGTGATCTTAACCTTGACATCAATTATGAATTTGACTCTGACTTTGACCACGCATTTGACTTTGACCTGAACATTGAGCTTGATCTTGAAACTATGACCTTTACTCTGACTTTGACCATGCATTTGACTTTGCCCTTAACCTTGATCTTGACCTTGACTTTGACCAAACTCGTGCATTTATAAGAGGCAAAGTTTATTAACAAATTTACATATTCCAGGCTACAAGTGGAGCACACGATCACAGAAGAGGTCACCGGTATTGACCTCGTCCAATCACAGATCAGAGTCGCCGAGGGTATGACTCTCCCTGAGCTTGGCCTCACTCAGGACAAGATCAAGGCTAAAGGCTACGCCATACAATGCCGCGTCACAACCGAAGACCCTGCAAATAACTTCCAACCTAGCACTGGAAGGATTGAAGTGTTCAGGTAATGTAGACCTTATATGTTCCGAGATAAGGTTTAACAAATATTTTCATTAAATAAATATTGCGTTATCTAGTGAATTATAACTGATTACTAGTTATTGTAAGTGATACTTTAAATTGTAGATAATAATATACATTGACATTATTTTTATTTTGACCCTTAATTTTATGCATTATTTTCTTTAGAATTGTGAATTGTGTTATTGTAAATTTCAATACATTGCGCATTAATGTAATGTAGAGTCAATAACTTCCAACGAAAAGAAAGATTGAAATTTTTAGGAATTTTAGACCTTATGTTTTACATAATAAGGTAAACTTAAAGTTGAACTACAAATGTAGTTAAACCACTTAGTTTTTGTTGGTTGAATTTTATGCTTTATTTCGTTGCAATAAAGTAGATAATGGTTTTAGATCTGGCGAAGGTATGGGTATTCGTCTGGACTCCGCTTCAACTTACGCCGGCGCTGTAATTTCTCCCTACTACGACTCTCTTCTTGTTAAAGTAAGTACATAGAGCTATAGAGCCAAATATGTAGAACCTTTTGTCCAACAAAAAATCATGAGGATTACAATCAAACATAATGTAATCTGCAAACTTGGTAGACATATCTAGTTACTTAGTTATTCTAACGGGGGTAGTCAGAGACACGTCCCACTAAACTTAAAACATACCCACATTTTACAAATCTATCTGGTCTTAAAGGTAGCTTGCTTAGTTTGAAGAAATAAAGAAAGAAAAATATTTACTTCGTTAAAAATGTTTGTAATGGAAATATGAAAATAAAGACTAAATTGAACAGTTATAGTAAACAAAATTGGCCATCTCTCAGCTTAGTGTGGGTATTCTAAGGCGTCAGAAGAGTTTGGAGCTAGATAGCGTTGTGTGAAATGTCAACTAATATTTAACATGATATGTATTTACAAAAAAGTATATCGTCGACTAATGTAGAGGTAGATCAGTCTAAAAATGCACGCACCTCCAATGTATTTGCTACTCTATTTCCTCTACATACGGTACAAGTACAAGTGGAGGGGCGTGCATTTAGACTGAATCATCTCTACCTATGTATATATAAAAAGTATATAATGGCGTTGTGTGAATGTTCACTAATATTTACTCAGCGCTGGTGGTGTAGTGGTAGCACCCCTGCCTCACGATCTGAAGGTCGTGCGTTCAAACCTGGTCGTGCACCAATGAGTTTTTCCATTCGAAAAATTTATGTGCGCAATGCCAGTGCTTCTTAAACGGTGAAGGAAAACATCGTGAGGAAACCAGCATACCCTAGAACCAAAAATTCGAAGGTATGTGTCATCGGTTAGTATTCTTATAAGCGGCGATGGGCTTGCAACCTGTCACGTACGGCATGTACCAAATGTCATGTTTGGACTTGCCTCTGACTACCCCCTTTAGATATCCTCAAAGATCTAAGTAACTAAAGATCTGAGGAGATATCTACCGAGCCCGGGGATTACAGTCGTGATCATATTTATTTTTAGTTTTATTTATTTACTCATCATTTACAGGTGATATCCCATGCTCACGACCTTCCATCATCAGCTGCCAAAATGAACCGAGCCCTCCGAGAGTTCCGCATCCGAGGAGTCAAAACCAACATACCATTCCTACTCAACGTGCTGGAAAACCAGAAGTTCCTTAACGGTATGTGACTTGAGTGAGAATATGTTTTTAAACTTACGCGATCTGTCCCCCTAGTATGAGTTGTTGATAGTTTACGAAAACTTTTTTCGAAAAGTATCCTTTCATACATTTACCTCCATCGCGGATATGTTAAGGAACTAAAGGGCGATATCGTGAAAACTTGGTTTGAAAATCATTGCTGGGACCGCCGATTAGATATTTTCAATATTATCGCCCTTATTTTAGTTCCTTAACATATCCGCGATGGAGGTAAATGTATGAAAGGATACTCTTAGAAAAAAGTTTCCGTAAACTATCAAAAACTTATACTAGGGGTACTGAACACATTATTATCGCGCCCGACTAACCTTCACACCGCTCTGTCACTGGTGTGAAGATTAGGAATCCAATTTTCTGACCATATGACCTGACCGTCGACCTCAATGGCGCAGCGGGCGAGTGTCCGCCTGCGACGCAAGCGGTTGCGGGTTCGATTCCCGCCGCGGAACAAATTTGTGTACGATCTGCAGAAATTTGTTCCGTTGGTCTGGGTGTTTTCTATGTATAATAAAAAATATCTATCTATGTATTAAATATATCAGTTGTCTAGTACCCATAACACAAGCTTTGAGTAGCTTACTTTGGGGCTAGATGATGCTGTGTGGATTGTCCAGAATTATTATTATTATTATAGAACACTGCTTTTTAACGGGTATTTATCGCGTTTTATTTACCTATTTTTATTATAATGTGTAAACCTGTCGAAACGTCGGGGAAAAAAATTGTAAATAAAACGCGATAAATACCCGTTTAATACTTATAATAATTGAGTGAGAATCTAACCCACACTTGAAATGTACAGACTCTTTAAACTCCACAGTGTTCTAAGAGTGGTGGTGTAGTGGTTGCACCCGTGCCTCACGATCCCAAGGTTCAAACCTGGTCGTGTACCAATGAATTTTTCTTTTCGAAGAATCAGTTAAACTATCTATAGATCGTTAAAGTTTATCGGTTCTTAGATAGCTCAATTGTTTCATATGTATGATCACGACTGTAATCCCCAGGCTCGGTAGATATCTCCTCAGATCTTTAGTTACTTAGATCTTTGAGGATATCTAAAGGGGGTAGTCAGAGGCAAGTCCAAACATGACATTTGATACATGCCCACATTTTGCACAGTTAGTTAGTATTCCGTACGTGACAGGTTGCAAGCCCATCGCCGCTTATAAGAATACTAACCTATGACACATACCTTCGAATTTTTGGTTCTAGGGTATGCCGGTTTCCTCACGATGTTTTCCTTCACCGTTTAAGAGCACTGGCATTGCGCACATAAATTTTTCGAATGGAAAAACTCATTGGTGCACGACCAGGTTTGAACCCACGACCTTCGGATCGTGAGGCAGGGGTGCTACCACTACACCACCAGCGCTCCTGTACATATGTATTTTATATATTATGTATAGTTAAGTAAATAAAGTTACAACAATCTTAAACTCTCTCTCTAGTTAAAACTTAAGCCACGTTCAGCGCGTTGGAGTGATTACTGTGATATATAAATAATTAAATAAATATTGGTGGACATATCACACAACGCCATCTAGCCCCAAACTAAGCAAAGCTTGGGAACCAGATGGTTGATAGATTAATTATTGATAGGTTTTTTTTGTAAATACATACATAGAATACATAATAACACTCAGACACAGAACAAACATCTGCGTTCATCACACAAATGTTTATCCTGGGTGGGGATCGAACCCACAACCTGCAGCGCTGAAGGCAGAGCTACTACCAACTGAGCTGCAAGGCTAGTCATATACCGAGTGCTTCGGTGGATCGAACACATTAAGCAGTCACCAATATGCTCTCCATCATCAGAATTGACCACTAATTTATCACTTCCACAGGTTCGGTCGACACATACTTCATAGACGAACACCCCCAACTCTTCATGTTCCGTCCATCGCAGAACCGCGCTCAGAAGATACTGAACTACCTTGGCTACGTCATGGTGAACGGACCCGCTACCCCCCTCGCCACAGGCATACCCCCCGCTGACGTCACACCTTACATACCCCCCGTGCCGTTAGGTAAGACTTAGCTAAATCTATATTCTAAATCCAACTTCATTTCCCAATGATGCAACGAAATTTACGTTGCTTAACCCCCCTTTCCACCCCTCTTCCCTTTCGGTTTTACCCTTGTGGAATATTTACTATTTATATACAACTTCATTTCACAATGATGCAACGAAACTACGTTGCTTAACTCCCCTTTTCACCCCTCCCCTTGCGGTATCACCCTAAATTACTTCCCCAATAAAACGCAGCCTATATAACACTCAGTAATAATCAAGCTATATCATTATATAGGTAAATCATTTTTTTTTTATTGATTCAGTACAAAACTTATACTTTACAAATAAACAAACTTACAAGCATATTAACTTCATTATACGTATATATTAATATTATTTATAAATAATACTTTCACCACACTGGTTTAAAAGGTCTAAGTGCTACGATTAAAAGATTATGGTACTAAGTAATAAGTTTGAACGTTGTATGAATACTGATATTTTAAGCGTGGAAATTTATATCCTACTAATAATAAAACCGCGAAAGTTTGTAACAATATATGGATGTATGTTTGTTACTCTTTCACGCAAAAAGTACTGAATGGATTTTGATGAAATTTGGCACAGATATAGATTAAAGTCTGAAATAGAACATGGCTAGTTTTTGTTCTTCAAGATACCACGCGGGCAAAGTCGTGGGCGGAAGCTAGTTAAAATATAAAGTTAAGTTAGCAGCTGAGTTTATTAATAAACGAGTACCAAAAACTGCATACATACATTGTTCTCATCGCAGTCGGGTAAAAACTAAGTTTTTCTTTTGATTTTACAGTTTCGTCTGGGTGTCATAATGGTAGGTTTAAGCTGGAGTTATGCAAAAGTTATTTTGCGTTTTTATATTGATGTTATTTATTCACATTACCTTTATTTTGCTTCGCCTTAAATATTTATGTGAGTTGTTGTGGCACCTGGGACCTTTCTATATTTCATTTAATACTATTCTTACTAAAAATAATTTCTAAGTAAGTAAATTAATACTTCTATAATATGTGACAAATCAGTACCTAATGCTATGAAAAGTGTGTAAAATTAAAAAAAAAAGTAGAATTAAGTAATTAATAACATTCGAAGGAATATTAAAACAAAAATACCAGTGAAATGTAGGAACAATACGTCATTAAACTTTATCATCTTATATGCATTAGGGGAGGCCTATGTCCAGCAGTGGACTGCTATAGGCTGATGATGATGATGATGATGATGATCTTATATGCGGGTGTTTGCATTGTGCATAAGGTTTAATTTTCCCTAAATTAATAGTTTTCTCAAGTTTACTGGCACTTTTTCTAGGATAAAGTTTCAAAAGGGACAACTAAATTCGTTGCAAAATATTGAAAAGGAAGATAAATATCTAATACTTTTCTATAAATAATGTACACCACCTAAATAAAGGTATGCAAAGTTAAACCAACTGTGTTTTTACCTTCCTAAGTATTCAAAATATAAATAATTTATAGATAATATTGTTATCTACGCACAATTCTAAGCATCGTCTATACTGTCAAGAGAGACAAAGACAGTAACACCACTATCTACACCGTGAAATTTTAATGGTTGTTTTCCCGCAGCGAAATGGTTTTGTTTTGGTAATACAATCGTTGTATAAACAGATTAAATATTAGAAACAAAAAATACAAATATATTATTGTGAAAATTTAATTCGAAAGAGACCACGAACCAATAGTAATTCATCCCGATACCTACGCGAAGGCGGCCGGCGGCGCGTGCGATTCGTATAGTACCTACAAGTTACGTCTAATGTTACTATCGTTCCTCACGTTTTCGAGTTGATGAATATTTTTTAAATTATTTTAAAACAAAAACATCTTTATTATTACTTTTACTCTATATTTCGAAAGTACTCCTTATGGCAAGTTGTTCTGCCGCGGGAAAACAACCATTAAAATTTCACGGTGTATAACCATGTCTAATTAATAATAATACTAAGCAGTTATCGGTGCAGGTAAAAGTTTGCTTAGTTATTCACACCATTCATGATCGCACGTTTTTTTTTATTCCAACATTATTTACAGACCTTTCCCCTGAGGCCGTAAAAAGGCAGGAACAAACCGGGGAGAATACAGGTGAGGTTTTATTTTGAACTTTTTTTCGTCTCACTAAAGCTCAAATTCCAATGACCAACATGTTGCATGATGATTTTTTTTCATAGATAGTCTATTTAATTCAATAATTATCGTAACTGCCAACAAAACAAATTTTAATGTCAACTATAATACAACATTTTAAAATCTAAAATAAAAAAGCTAATAATTTGACAAACAGAATCGAAATAGTTATGTTTTAAAAACTAAATCGAAAACCAACTTAAGTGTTGCACTAAATAGAAAAAACAAATGTACTGAACTGATTTTGATGAATTTTCTATAGGACCCATCGAAAAGTATTTCATTATTTTTCAAATCTGTTCATAAATAACGGAGTTATAAGGTAATAAACACAAAACAAGTTTATTCTCATAATCCCCACCAACCAGGATTAAAGTTAAAAAACATTGAAATTGTCATAATCCCCCCTGGGGACACCTTAGTGGGGATTATGACACTTTCTGAAGAATGAATAGTTACTTATTTAAATTTCTAAAAATCCTCACTGGTGGGGAAACCTTAGTGGGGATCACGAAAATAAACCAAAAAAATACAACCGAATTGAGAACCCTGCCTTTTTTAGAAGTCGGTTTACACACAAAATTTATCAGCTTTAAACAATTATGACCTTATTTATTACACCGTGTATTTTTGGTCAGTCTAGAGCCGGCGCCCACGTAATCTATATCTGTAACCCTACTCAAAAAACAATATAAATAATAAATCCATTTTTTATATCTATTTTGTATATCTTTCCAGCCGTGCAACCCCCAAAAGGGTACAAACAGATCCTGGACGAAGGCGGTCCAGAGGCATTCGCGAAAGCTGTCAGACGGAACAAGGGGCTACTACTCATGGACACTACTTACAGAGACGCGCACCAATCACTTCTGGCCACCAGAGTGAGGTCCCACGACCTGCTGGCGGTCTCGCCATACGTAGCTCATAACTTCAGCAATCTATACTCGTTGGAGAATTGGGGAGGTGCCACTTTTGATGTGGCTCTTAGGTAAGTTTAACCTTTCTTATACAGATTATTGTGCTATTTCATTATATTAGACTAGCTTCCGCCCACGGCTTCGTCTGCGTGGTACATTTAAATACAAAATCAAATCTATCCCACGGGAACCGTATATTTTAAATTATTTTAAATATGATAATGATAAAAGTGTGCGCAATGCCAGTGCTCTTAAACGGTGAAGCAAAACATCGTGAAGAAACCGGCATACCGGCATACCACCAAAAATTCGAAGGTGTGTGTCATAGGTTAGTATTCTTATAAGCGGCGATGGGCTTGCAACCTGTCACGTACGGAATACTAACTACTATGCAAAATGTGGGCAGTGGCAAATTTCATGTTCGGACGTGCCTCTGACGACCCTCTTTAGATCTTAAATCATTCGTCATCATATGGACTAGATGATGCTGTGTGGATTGTCCAGCATTATTTATTTATTATTATTATTTTTTACTAGTTTCCGCCCACGGCTTCGCACGCGTGGTACCTTGAAAAACAAAACAAATCTATCCCGCGGGAACCGTACTTTTTTCCGGGATAAAAAGTAGCCTATTCCAGATTATAATTTATATCTGTGCCAAATTTCATCCAGATCCGTTCAGCTATTTCAGCGTGAAAGAGTACCAAACATACATCCATACATCCATACATCCACACATCCGTACATCCACACATCCGTACATTCTTACAAACTTTCGCGTTTATAATATTAGTAGGATTTTTTTATTAATTTTAATCATTATTTATTAATTTAAAGGTTCCTCCACGAGTGTCCGTGGGAACGGTTGGAGGATATGCGGCGAATGATCCCCAACATCCCCTTCCAAATGCTGCTGCGTGGCGCCAACGCCGTGGGGTACACCAACTATCCGGACAACGTCGTCTACAAGTTCTGTGATATGGCGGTAAGGCATTGCATCTGTTCAAAACCCAAGATTTAAATCGTAGATATGCCCGGACGCCAAAAACTGTAGCACTGTTTTTACTTGTGTGTGTTAGCAAAATGCCGATGCACGCACACTAACGCTTAGTAAAAAAAATGTGGATTTGCCAATGAACCAAACAGTTATTTCACCATTTTTTATTTTAATTTTTATTAGTTACTAGCTTCTGCACGCGGCGTCGCCCGCGAAGTACCTACATAAAATATAGCCTATGTTCATCCTGAAAGTTCATACTACACATTGGTGAAAGAATTTTTCAAATCGGTTCAGTAGTTTCGGAGCCTATTCATTTCAAACAAACAAACAAACAATCAAAGTTTTCCTCTTTATAATATTAGTATAGATATAACGTCCGGCTGGCACAGTGTTCAGATGTAAAATGAGCGAACTATCTCATTGCGTGTGGCAGCAAAAATGCGCGGTTTCAGTACCGTACGGGCATATCTACGATTTAAATCTTTGTTCAAAACGTGCACTTATACATACAGCCTACCAGTAGGGATAGCTCGGTAGGAATAAGTGTACCAGCCGTTTTTAATGATTTAGTACCTCGATGACCGAGTTTTACCTGTTACGTTTACGTTTTCTAAAAACCGGCCAAATACGAGTCGAACTCGCGCACGAAGGATTCCGTATCTATAAAAAATGTTTTCAAAAAATAATTTGTTTTATATTTACTATTTACTTTGATAGACGATATGAATGTAAGAGGAGTAGACTCAGAGTTGACGAATGATAGGAGTGAGTGGAAGAAAGTGCCGACCCCACTTAGCGTGGGATAAGGACAGAAGAATGATGACTTGAAATGTATACATAGTGTGATAGGAGTGAGTGGAAGAAAGTGCCGACCCCACTTAGCGTGGGATAAGGACAGAAGAATGATGACTTGAAATGTATACATAGTGTGATAGGAGTGAGTGGAAGAAGAAAGTATGTTGTGTCGACCCCACGCGTGGGATAAGGGCAGGAGAATGATGACTTGAAATAAATAGTGCGATAGGAGTGAGTGGAAAAGGAAACATTATGTGCCGACCCCACACGTGGGATAATGATAGAAAGATGATGACTTATTTTTTCATTATACTCCAGGTAAAAACCGGTATGGATATCTTCAGAGTATTTGACTCACTGAACTACCTACCCAACTTAATACTCGGCATGGACGCGGCGGGCAAAGCCGGGGGCGTGGTCGAAGCGGCCATCTCTTACACCGGCGACGTCTCGGACAAGAACAAGACTAAATACGACCTCAAGTACTATCTGAACTTGGCCGATGAGCTGGTGAAGGGCGGGACACATGTCCTGGCGATTAAGGACATGGCTGGACTGCTCAAACCTCAAGCTGCCGAGTAATTATACCTTATACCATTCCCCCTCTAAAAACCTTATTTTATTCACCGAAAACAGTGAATAAAAAGCACTTTTAATCACTGTTTTGGTGTTGGAATTTAGAACACATCAATATATTTGAACTCCATCTCAATACTATACAACCTCCTTGCGCAAAAAATGTGCTTTTTATTCACTTTCAGGGTTCAATCAAGGGGGGGGGGATGTCGGTTAGGTTAGGTTAGATTTTAAATGAAATTTTATAGAAAACGGAAGAAATTAATTTACGTAAGAGTAGGCAGTATGGAGGTAGACTAGCCTGCTGAAATGAGTAAATAATGTAACAAACAATCACTGTTTTCAGTTAATGAAATTGAACCCACGACCTTCAGATCGTGAGGCGGGGACGCTACCACTACACCAATGACTAATAACTCTAATACACTAATAGCTCTAGGTTAAATTAATTGTATCCTGTAAAGTTTACTAATTCGCTGTACCTACTTACTTTTCTGCCTCCGATACAGTAGTTCAACTGAGTAGTTCAACTAGTTGTACAAATAATACACCACTGTATCATTAGTCCAACCAGTTGGACTAATGATACAGTGGTGTATATTATTTGTACAACTAGTGCATATCGATGTTGATTGTTTAGCATATCAATATGTCTACTTGAAAATAGATACTTAACCTTCTTTGTGGATATTGAATAATAAACAATCATAACTAATGAAATTGTCAGAACGCTGTCAAGTAAAGTTCAATTCAATCTAATATGTAATTTCTGGACGTTGTGTTTTGTTTAAGTTAGACTGTCGGTATTTTGTAAGTGTCTTTTAAAAAATGTAAATCTCTTACTGGCCTTAAGTAACATTAATAAGGTTAGAACTGTTTATACCTTAGGGGCTGTTGATTTTGTTTGAACAATAAAATAAAAATAAATAAATGCCCACAACTCACACAATAATAAAGGTATTCCCGTCAGGTTGCTGATCACGGCGATCCGCGACAAGCACCCCGACGTGCCGCTGCACGTGCACACGCACGACACGAGCGGCGCGGGCGTGGCGGCCATGCTGGCGTGCGCGCGCGCCGGCGCCGACGTGGTGGACGTGGCCGTGGACTCCATGTCCGGCATGACCTCGCAGCCCAGCATGGGCGCGCTCGTCGCCAGCCTGCAGGGCACGCCGCTCGACACCGGTCAGTGTCCAGTGACGAGCTATATTTGATTGAGAGAGCGAAGCGAGCAAAATTTTCTTTTGTTGGCGTTGTATATTTGTATGTTTGTGTTGTTTTCGAGACATTCGAGTGTTTTTAAGAATAAAAGTTCATTTTGAAAAAGAGTAATTTTTATAAATGAAATTTGTTTATCATTTGTAAAAAACCGGCCAAGTGTGAGTCGGACTCGCGCTTGAAGTTTTCCGTACCATTTATCTAGAAAAATGTAAAAAAATTAATGTCTGTTGTATGGGAGCCCCATTTATTCTGTTTTTTAGTAAAAATTTCAACTATCGTGGTTTATGAGATACAGTCTGGTGACAGACGGACAGCGGAGTTTTAGAGATAAGGTCCCGCTTTACTCTGTGGGTACGAAACTCTAAAAAACGAAAAATCCATTGGCGCAAGTTTATATCTCCCATCTCAACTCTCTCTTTCTTCCCCAGATATCTCCCTCCAAACAGTATCCGAGTACTCCGCGTACTGGGAGCAAGCGCGAACGTTGTACGGACCGTTCGAATGCACAGCTACCATGAAATCAGGGAACGCTGATGTGTTCCTCCACGAGATCCCGGGTGGACAGTACACCAATCTCCAGTTCCAGGCGTTCTCACTGGGTCTGGGCAGCCAGTTCGAGGGTGTCAAGAAGGCATACAGGTAGACTCTTATCCCAGGGTATCTAAATTATATATAACTCAAAGGTGGCTCACTGACATAGTGATCTATCAACGCACAGCCCAAACCACTAGACAGATCGGGCTGAATTAAGGTATATAATAATGCTGGACATAATAATAATGCTGGACAGTCCACACAGCATCATCTAGCCCCAAAGTAAGCTACTCAAAGCTTGTGTTATGGGTACAGATAACTGATATATTTAATACATTATATACATACATAGATAGATATTTTTTATTATACATAGAAAACACCCAGACCAACGGAACGAATTTCTGCAGATAGTACACAAATTTGTTCCGCGGCGGGAATCGAACCCGCAACCTCTTGCGTCGCAGGCGGACTCTCGCCCGCTGCGCCACTGAGGTCGTATAACTCTTATCCCAGGGCATACTACTTCTTACTAATATTATAAACGCGAAAGTTTGTAAGAATGTATGGATGTATGTTTGTTACTCTTTCACGCTGAAACGGCTGAACGGATCTGGATGAAATGGCACAGAAATAGATTATAGTCTGAGCAAGCACGATCGTTATACGGACCGTTCGAATGCACAGCTACCATGAAATCAGGGAATGCTGATGTGTTCCTCTACGAGATACCGGGAGGACAGTACACCAATCTCCAGACTCCAGTTCCAAGCGTTCTCTCTCGGTCTGGGCAGCCAGTTCGAGGGTGTCAAGAAGGCATACAGGTAGACTTTATCCCAGGGTATTAAGGTATAATCACCATTTATTCGTGGCTTTGTCTAAACTGTCTATACTAATATTATAAAGAGGAAAGATTTGATTGTTTGTTTGCATAGAATAGGCTCCAACTACTGGATCGATTTGAAAAATTTTGTCACCAATGTGTAAAATGAACTTTCAGAATGAACATAGGCTATATTTTATGTAGGTACTTCGCGGCCAATGCCGCGAGCGGAAGCTAGTAAGGTATAGAGAGACATTTAGATCGGTCAGTATGGAAAAGTTTGAAACTATAAGACACGAAGATCTGTTCTTAGGAACCATGTCATCGATTTTAGTAACAAAGAAAACTGCATTAATACATTTAAAAAAGGGAGTCGAACCCGGACGTTTTGGAAAATAAAACTAACACTATTTCTATTTAGACATAGATTGAGTAAATGTTATGTGAAACATGATTTCTAAAATTTTGCAGCAGAATTTGACCTGTTATAGTTTTTAACTCCCGACGCAAAAACGACGGGGTGTTTTATGTTTGACGTGTCTGTCTGTCTGTGGATATGTGTTATAATTGGATGTTGTTCCAGGGAGGCGAACCAGCTCCTCGGTGACATCATCAAGGTCACTCCATCATCGAAGGTAGTCGGTGACCTCGCTCAGTTCATGGTGCAGAACAAGTTGACCGCTGAGGAGATTAAAGCTCGCGCTGAGGAGCTTTCCTTCCCCAAGTCCGTGGTGGAATTCCTGCAGGGAGCCATCGGTATCCCTTATGGGGGATTCCCCGAACCCCTCAGGTTAGATCTGCAGCTCAGAAGACCAGTTCAAAATATCTTACTACTATTTCAAAGTGCTCTTAAACTTGTTTTAACACAGGTTGTTTTGGCAAACCTCAATCGTCACTAAAATACCTTTTTAGACCTATTGGGCTGAGCTGGTTGTATCTTGTTGTCAAGAAACAACATGTACTCAGGTTTATTTCCATATAATTTAGACGCTACGTATATGATAGGTGTGTTTTAGTCGCGAGGATCATAGATTCGCTAGCAGAGTGTAGTTAGTGTCTAAAGCAGGGGTCGGCAATCTTTTGGCAAGCAAGGGCCACAAGTTGGCAATATAAACTAAAGGCATTTGTGATATGAACCCTAGAAGCTGAAAATATGGCTCTCAAATGCCCATGTGTGAGACGAGAAGCATATTATTTTTTTCTATATTTAACAATTGAAAAAGTTTGTGCGCATATTTATGCGAGTTCATTAAAAAAAAAATTGAGTTTCAGTTCTAAGTATGGAGAACGCCCAAAATTTATTGTTTTTTTTTATATTTTTGTGTGAAAATCTTAATGCGGTTCACAGAATACATCTACTTACCATGTTTCAACAGCATAGTTTTTATAGTTTCGGAAAAAAGTGGCTGTGACATACAGGCAGACAGACAGACATGCCGAATCTATAAGGGTTCCGTTTTTTACGGAACCCTAAAAACATTCACGGGCCGCGGGTTGCCGACCGCTGGTCTAAAGGACCTGTTTTGCGGGCGCGCCTCCCGCGCACTTGCCGTACCCCGCGGGTGCCTTGCGCTAGTGTTGTGCGTAGCAGCGACTAGTGCTGTGCTGCCACAAACCTAAGCAACGCTAAGTCATCATCATCTTCCTGCCCTTATCCCACTGGTGGGGTCGGCACAACAGGTTCTCCTCCTCCACTCTCCTCTATCATCCGTCATCTCAGTAGTTCCCTTCTTACACATATCGTCTTTCACACAGTCCATCCATCTTTTCTTAGGTCTACCTCTACTCTTGTATCCATCCACATTCAAATCCATAACCCTTCTTGTAACATGGCTTTCCTCCCGCCGCATAACATGCCCATACCTAAGCAACGCTAAGTGCGTTCATCACTTTGGTTCTCACAGATCCCAGGTCCTGAAGGACATGCCGAGGATAGAAGGCAGGCCTGGTGCGGAACTGGCTCCGTTGGACTTTGAGAAGCTCAAAAATGACTTGAAAGAAACCTATCCTGATGTAAGTTGTCCTGACATGATCACGACTGTAATCCCCAGACATGGTAGATACCTCACATCTCTTGTTACTTCGATCTTTGAGGATATTCAATGGCGGGCTGGTGTCTTGGACTATCTAATAATTAAAGATCTGACAGGGTATTATGACTGGCTTCTTAGCTCAGTTGGTAGTAACTGCCTTCTGCGCTGCAGTTTGTGGGTTCGATCCCCACCCAGGACAAACATTTGTGTGATGAAGACAGATGTCTTTTAATTACAAACAAGAATTTATTGCAAAAATTAATACGAGTATACCCGACTGATCGTAATTGAAAATAGATTTTTACAGATGCCATCTATACTAACATTATAAAGAGGAAAGTTTTGTATTTTTCCATATTTGTTTGTATCGAATAAACTCAAAAACTACTGGTCCTATTTCAAAAAATCTTTTTCCATTAGAACGCTACATTATCCCTGAGTAAAATAGGCTATATTTTATAAAGGTACCTCGCGAGCAAAACCGCGAGCGGAAGCTAGTAATCTATGAAATTCGTGAGCTAAATTATTTCCATTTTGTTTTTCAGATCACAGATCACGACGTGATGTCAGCCGCCATGTACCCGCAGGTTGCGAACGATTTCTTCAGAATCCGCGAAAAATACGGACCCGTCAAGCATTTGGACACAAAGACCTTCCTCGTCGGTCCATCTGTAAGTAAACAATACTGGGACCTTACCACAAGCTCATACAAATCATCATGATTCAGAAACTTCACATTCCAAGTTTGAAGTAAAACAACTTATAGTTCATAATATTCAAGTAAGTTTGTTTTTCTTTTGTGTATGCCACCGTCCTCTACAACTATTGTTTTTTCCTATCCATCCAAAGGTTACCTGGAATAAAGCTTTTAGCGATAAGGTCGCCCATTGTTACATTAATTTTAAGTTTGTTTCTCTTTTGTATTTCTTTATAAGGTGTACAATAAAGTGATATTCTATTCTATTCTTCTAACTTCAATACAATTTGTATATACTGAAAAGGACGGAAATTTCTAGTACTTTCCCGCTAAAACTATTATCTAATGAGGTTATTAATTAAGCTTATTAATATTAATGAGCCCCACAAAATGCCTTATAGAAATATTATTAATATTAATAATCCCAACACCACACCTCAAATAGAAACTCGACACGTGTTTCGCTTCTCCACGAAGCATCCTCAGGACCGTTGACTCGCTCCGCACTGGTGTTGCTCCACCGAGCGCCGAGAGAAAAGTCAACTGAGTTGATTAATTAATAACCTCATTAGATAATAGTTTTAGCGGGAAAGTACTACACATTTCCGTCCTTTTCAGTATTTGTAATGGATTTCCGCAAAGTCACGCCTGAATCAATCATGTACAATAAAGTGATATTCTATTAAAGATATATTAATTTGGTATCACCAGTTCTTGTGAACTAGTGTGGTGAAAGGTTCAGTGTGCCACCAAGAAGCTTACGTACACTTGACATAATTCCGTCGAACTTTTTTTAGATTCTAAATACATCTACAAGCAAGCTTCCCCCGACTACGATCGCGTAATTTTTTTTAATACAAATTTCAACGTTCTGCACCCCAGTTAAATATCAGAGTGGCTATTACGGAACTCTGGTTGCAATCAATTACAATGAATGTCTATCAGCAACAGTGCTGTGATTACGTAATTCTGATACTTACAAACAATATACTCAAGGCAATAAATTAAAAATATAATAATAATATTTTAATGGCAAAAACTTCCCATAAAACAATTCACCGCTAGTAACTACAAGCTGTTAGTAATAATGTTTTGTTAGTATCAAAATTACGTAATTGCAGCCCAGGAAGTCTCTAGACCCTTAGAACCTAGATCCAAATTCCAAATCCCTACGAATTATGGTTTGAGCTATACGTTGATATGTCTATAAAAACCATGATCACGACTGTAATCCCTAGGCTCAGTAGCTATCTCCTCAGATCTCTATTTACTTAGATCTTTGGAGGATATCTAACGAAGGTAATCAGAGGCACGTCCTAAAATGTCTATTATAACTAAAACAAATTGTCATCACCAGGTCGGAGAAGCGATAGAAGTTAAAATCGAAAGGGGTAAGACTCTGGACATCAAGACGGTCACCGTCTCCGCGGAAATGACGGCCGCTGGAGAGCGGGAAGTGTTTTTCGAGCTGAACGGACAACTCAGATCTGTGTTCATTCGAGATGAAAATGCAAGCAAGGTACATACATACACACATACAATAATAATTTTATATACACTTGCGTGCAATAAAATTGGCCGACCTGAAACATGTCTTCGAACTTTTTAGGTTCTACGACATGATGTTTTCCTTCACCGTTCGAGAGTACTGGTAGCGCACTTATTAGTTTTGAACAGTAGAAATCCATTGGTGCACGACTGGATTCGAACCCATAATCTTAGAATCGGAATCACACTACCACTAGACCAGTGCTCTCAGTGATTTCAGTGGTCATAAAATCACGTACGTTTCCTGACGGGGTAGGTAGAGGCCATGAATTTCAACTTGCCACGATTACCACATTCGTGTGAGATCGTAGCAAAATTTCGGGAGTCAAACCCACACCCAACAGCACAGGCTACAGAGCGTGAGCCCGAGGTAGCCAAGTGACAATGAACCTTATTGTGGCTAGGATTAAACTCATTGAACGACCTCAGTTGCGCAGCGGGCAAGAGTCCGCCTGCGGCGCTAGAGGTTGCGGGTTCGATTCCCACCGCGGAACAAATTTGTTCCGTTGGTCTGGGTGTTTTCTATGTATGATAAAAAATTATCCATCTATGTATATAATGTACTAGCTGTCCCGCCCGCGACTTCGTTCACTTAAAGTAGGTATCTAAACTGAGTTTCAAACAAACCACACTAATAAAAAAATCCCATAAATAACTTTGACATCCAATTTTACCCATTTTAGAGGGCTATTTTGAAATATCCAGGAATACGTTTCCATTTATTTTGCATTTAAAGTATCCAAACCAAAACTAAGACCAATCACACCACCCTTTTAAAAGTAAGTACCCATAAAAACATTGACCCCACATTTGACCCCTTTTTGAAGGTCATATTGAAAAATCCTGAAACACTTTGTTCATTCATTTTGTATTTACAGTACACAAAGTTTCAGACCAATCGCACCACCCGTCAAAAAAATCCCATACAAACATTGACCCCTTTTTTACAGTTATATTGAAAAATCCTGAAACAGAAAACAAAGTTTAAGGCCAATCGCACCACCCGTTAAAAAATCCCATACAAACATTGACCCCCCCCTTTTGACCCCCTTTTTATAGTTATATTGAAAAATCCTAAAACACGAAATTAAGTTTCAGACCAATCGCACCACCCGTTGAAAAGTTCCTATACAAACATTGACCCCCCCATTGACCATTTGACCCCCTTGTTTTAAGGTTATATTGAAAAATCCTGAAACACGAAACAAAGTTTCAGACCAATCGCACCAGGTTAAAAGGATCCCATACAAACATTGACCCCACATTTGACCCCTTTTTGAAGGTTATATTGAAATATCCTGAAACACGTGTCCGTTCATTTTGTATTTACAGTACATAAACAAAGTTTCAGACCAATCGCTCCACCCGTTAAAAAGTTCACATACAAACATTGACCCCACATTTGACCCCTTTTTGAAGGTTATTTTGAAAAATCCTGAAACACGTGTTCATTCATTTTGCATTTACAGTACACAAACAAAGTTTCAAGCCAATCGCACCACCTGTTAAAAAGTTCACGTACAAACATTGACCACACATTTGACCCCTTTTTGAAGGTTATATTGAAAAATCCTGAAACACGTGTTCATTTATTTTGCATTTACAGTACACAAACAAAGTTTCAGAACAATCGCATCACCCGTTAAAAAGTTCCCATACAAAAATTGACCCCACATTTGACCCCTTTTTGATAGTTATATTGAAAAATCCTGAAACACGTGTTGATTAATTTTGCATTTACAGTGCACAAACAAAGTTTCATGAAAATCGTTCCACGCGTTAAAAAGTTTCATACTAACGTTTTCACCCTTTTTCACCCCCTTAGAGGTGGAATTTCCAAAAATCCCGTCTTAGTGGGTGGTTTTGTTATAAAAGGAACCCACCCTTCAAATTTCAGCTTTCTAGCTTCAGCGGTTTCGGCTGGGCGATGATAAATCAGTCAGTCAGTCAGTCAGTCAGTCAGTCAGTCAGTCAGTCAGTCAGGTTAAGCTCTTATATAGATATAGATTTACAGTACACAAACAAAGTTTCAGAACAATCGCATTACCCGTTAAAAAGTTCCCATACAAAAATTGACCCCACATTTGACCCCTTTTTGATAGTTATATTGAAAAATCCTGAAACACGTGTTGATTAATTTTGCATTTACAGTGCACAAACAAAGTTTCATGAAAATCGTTCCACGCGTTAAAAAGTTTCATACTAACGTTTTCACCCTTTTTCACCCCCTTAGAGGTGGAATTTCCAAAAATCCCGTCTTAGTGGGTGGTTTTGTTATAAAAGGAACCCACCCTTCAAATTTCAGCTTTCTAGCTTCAGCGGTTTCGGCTGGGCGATGATAAATCAGTCAGTCAGTCAGTCAGTCAGTCAGTCAGTCAGTCAGTCAGTCAGGTTAAGCTCTTATATAGATATAGATTAAATATATCAGTTATCTAGTACCCATAACACAAGCTTTGAGTAGCTTACTTTGGGGCTAGATGATGCTGTGTGGATTGTCCAGCATTATTTATTATTTATTTATTAATTGTTTGTTTCAGGAAATGAAAATTCACCCTAAAGTCATCAAAGGTGACAAGAACCAAGTCGGAGCGCCCATGCCTGGCACGGTTCTTTGTAAGTATCAAAAAATCGTGGGCTCAATACCTGGTCGTGCACCAATGAGATTTTCCATTCGAAAAAGTTATGTTCGCGATGCCAGTGCTCTTAAACGGTGAAGGAAAACATCGTGAGGAAACCGGCATACCCTGGAACCGAAAGTTCGAAGGTGTGTGTCATGTGCTCTTATAAGCGGCGATGGGCTTGCAATCTGTCACGACCGTGCATAATGTGGGCATGAGCCAAACATCATTTTTAGACGTGCCTTTGACTTCCATCTTTAGATATCCTCAAAGAACTAAGTAACTAGAGATCTGTAGGTCTACCATGAGTTGTCACATTTAGATTGGCCGACGTTACTACATCAGTAATAGTACGTTACTATGACATTTGTCAGAATTGTTACTCATGGTACCAAATTCTAAGCAAACGAGTGCAAACTACAGTCGCTGTAGTACGCTGTGACGTAGGATAGTTAGCTACGTGAGGTTTTAGTTCCCAACTATCCGCTAGAGGCGCTGTAGGCAAGTTTTCATACATCTTTTTAACTACAGTCGCTAGCGAGTGTAGATTGTGAAAACTCATGGTAACTCACTGAGGAGATATCTACCGAGCCTGAGGATTACAGCCGAGACCACCAATGCTTTTCTTCTTCTTCCTGCCCTTTTCCCACGCGAAGTGGGGTCGGCACAACACGTTTTTTCCTCCATTTCCCTCCATCATCCAATGCTCATTTAATATAATATTCCAGCTGTGAAAGTTAAAGACGGCGAACACGTGGAGAAAGGCCAACCTCTCGCGATACTCTCCGCTATGAAGATGGAAATGGTGGTGCAGGCGCCAAGAGCTGGCACCATTATATCTGTGGCCATCACCAATGGCCAGAAACTGGAGGGAGACGATCTGATCTGCACCATCGAATGAACGCAGTGAGATTTGATTTTTATGACATTTTGAACGGGCTATGTTTAAAGATTTTATACACATTTTTAAACTTACGCGATCTGAACATACTTTAATTAAATGCCAAAATGTATAAAATCTTATTATCATGGTCACGGGATGACAACAGTGTGTAAATCTGTTGAAACGTCGAGAAAAATAGGTAAATAAAACGCGATAAATACCCGTTTAATACTAATGATAAGATTTTATACATTTTTTCATTTAATTAAACCATGACTATAGCACAGACAGTTTTGCAAGTTATACCAAAATCTTTACAAAACAATAAAGCATTACGTTTTTAAAACTAAAAGAAAACCGACTGCAATTCGGGTTTAAGTTTTACGGAAAAAGTATGAATCAAATTTGTAGGGGATACTTATATTGAATAATCGCGTGAGAAACAATAAAAACAGTCCAATTAGCCTCTTTTTTGAAGTCAGTTAAAATAGTTTGCACTACATTAGGTTACAAGACATTTATAGTAGCCTAGAAGTTTTTTTATTCTAGATAATTTGGTCACTTACAGAGAAAATTAATTAATTTTACACAATAACATTATCTTTTATTAAAAGAATCAAAGTCCTGACTGACACACTCACTGACATAAGATAACGCACAGCCTAAACCGCTGTAGAGACTTGAAATTTGGAGGGTATGTCTGTCTTGATGAGGTGTAATAAGGAAGGATTTTTCGAAATTCAACCTCTGAGAGGTGCGGGAGGTTGAACTTTGTATGAACATTACACGAAGTCGCGGGGAGTTATTAGTAAATCATATATAGAAATTGCTTTTATTATTTCCCTACTATATTAGTCCGTTCAAGATGAATTTAATCTTTATGTTTGTCAAGAATTTATTGAATGTGATAAACGAAATTCGAATTGTGTATAAATAGTAGGAGTACATAATTTACATCTTTTGTTCCTTACAGAAAAATGAAAATGTTATTCTAACTAATTACTAATAACATATCGTTATGTAGGTATTTATAATTAGTTTTATTTGAATGCTTTATTGATTGACACGAATATTGATTTTGAGCTGTTATTTTAATTTTTAATTTCAATTTTGTAAAATAATATTTTTTATCATAAGAATTGTCTGCAAAATCACATTAGTTATGAATTTTATTTATTTTGTAAGAATCAAAGCGTTTTTGTAAGTTGTCAATTGAATCAATGCCTTAAAAATCAAGTACTTACATAAGTAGGTACTTAGTACTTAGCATAGCTAAAGTGTTTTTTAATGTGCAAATTTATAGACATTTTCTTTGTTGTTTTAAATTAAGGGATGTCGAGATGGAATATGTTTTACAAAACAAGGTGCATAATTATAATGTGATACCTTAATATAATAACGCTATAAAATAGTATCAATATTATGAGAATTATTCATATTATAATATAAACAATTCACAAATAAACACCTACTAAGTCATATAAACAGTCCTTTGCGTCTGATATCAAGTCACCTGTCATATAAATTTATATTATAAACCCCCCATATTTGTGTCTGGGACATTACAAGTCACATAATAATATTTGTGCCTCAGACATACAAGTCACATATTATTACATTTATATAATAAACCCCGCTAAATATGTCATTTACATCGGCATTTCAAACGGCTTTGAATTTGGATGAAATTTGAAATATATTGTAGGTACTTGTGATTTGGAAGCATTAGGCTCTTTTAGTAGGTACACAAGTTGCGGGAAAAATCTACTGTAACTAGTACAAGGCTTTGTCTATGCGAGCGAAAATCACGCCAATCGGCTGAATTCTAGTCGAATTAATTACATAGCAAGCTGTGATATTCGTAATTCTCGTTTATCGTTGGTTTTATTATTTCCTGCACTTTTATTTCGCTCGTGCATACAACACCTTGTAGATAGAAAGATCTAGACATAGACACAAACTGTATCTACACAAAAATAAATAGATATTATACAAACGTTCTTACAAAGGTTGATCTAATTATACTTCAAGCGAACATGTTATGGTCGTCCGCATATAAAACACGCTTTAGTGCTGAGAGTATGGTATGTAGTTTGACCTTGAGTGGGATTGTCAGGGTGTATTGAAGGTTGCAAATGTTGTGATCTAATATTGTAATTTGTAAGAGAATTATTTATTGTTTTTATTATTCTGGTGCTCATTTTAATTTTTATTTACGCGCGTGAACTGTTGCAATTTTTTATCATGTTTATATATTTTTTATTTAATAAAATGTGATTTTTGTGTCAATTTTTCATTTTTATTACTATATAAATACTTAGGTACTTTATTAAATTTTTGTATATTTACTTAATTTAATCATCATAATATTAGTATGATATTGCGATTGAATTGAAAACATTTAAATACTTTAGCACTTTGATATAATAAAAGTCAAGAATACAGGTCAAAAAGTATTATTTTTATATTCAAATATTTTCATATTATAAAATTATTCAGCTTAAATAACATAGAAACATTAACGACATTTAATCTAAGAGCTATTACAACTTAGCTTACAAAATTTACTCGTTTCTAATGGTGGATTTAAATAACTTCTGGTATAACTATTCTCAGAATAATGTAATGTCAAATGAAATAAAATGTCAGTTTACTCTTTGATAACTTCTATTTATTCTGGGGATAGTGCAAAATAGTTGAAACTAGTTTGGAAATCGAATCTGTCCTAAGCCGGGATACTGAAAGTCAGCTAAAGCCAAGTATCCATATTAATGTAAAATCAATTTCTTGTCTTTAAGAGATAATATTACTTGATTTAACAAAAGCACATTACTGACAGCAAATTAACTTAAAAAAATTAAAAATAAACCATTTATAAGGCTCGGTAAATGTATCTGTTCAAATTGGAACAATTATTATTATTATTAAATTTAGGTAAGTATAGCAAGGTATTATATCATAGGCCTTAGATATATTATTATCGGAATTAAGTAATTTCAACACTGCCGATATAAACTGATTTTAACTGATTGCAATAAGAGTTCCGTAATAACCAAAGGTATATTTATGGCCAATTTCTAATAACTTAACCAGTAGACCACATAATAAATTCCTGCCTCCTTTTGCTAATAAAATACAATTCTAGAAATCTTATCCTTACATAGAAACATATCGAGTAAATAGGCGTTTTCAAGTATCTAACATTTAAACTTTTACAGCTAAGATGAGGTACTAACCTAAGTATAAAATAAGTACCTAATTATTTTACAAATTCTCTGATGTATGTTTGTTTACATATGAAAAAGTGGTTTTAATAAAAAATTGTGCAATCGAGCCTTTGCTCGTATGTAACATTTATCTGTGTTGCCAACAGTGATATAAAAACAAAACATAAAAAATGTTACAAGTGGAACAAATTTATTTTGTTCACTAGAAAGACCAAATTTCTAAATGACAGTTAAAAAAAAAACTAAAATAGTCATTTTGATTTGAATCACATTAATATTCCGTAAGTTTAGTCAACACAAATTTACATGGCTTCTAAAATAAGCTGAAACACGCCAATCGCACGTCAGTTTAGTCAATGAAAGAACTGACATTTAAAACGTTTACCCTAATTTAGTCTTTGGGGTGAAGAAAATAAGATCGTATGTAGTTAAACATTTTTTAAGTTAGTCCGTGGAACAAGAGAATCACACCAATATGTATTTAACCCGTACCTGCAGGTGATTTTAGAAAATGGACTTTAAGTAAATACATTCTGATGCCGGTGTTGAGTTGGTATCACATATCTTCGATACCTGGGAGGAATCTCTCGATACCTTAGGTATTTTTTGTGATCTATCTATTCAAAAGCATTTGATTGTGTGCACCATGAAACTACATCACTATGGTGTAAGGGGAGTTGCACTTAATCTTTTAAAATCTTACCTCAGTGACAGACTACAACGAGTTGACGTAAATGGGAAACTTTCTCCGGGGTCAGTGGTAACAATGGGTGTACCACAAGGATCAATATTAGGACCATTTTTGTTTTTAATATATATAAACGATCTACCCAAAATTGTCAGGGATGATCAGGATATTGTACATTTTAACTAGTACGAAATGCTATCACTATTCATAGTTGCATCATTTAATGTAGGTATTTTGTGTCTTATATCAATTAATAAAGGTCGCTGTAAGAGTCTTCGTGAAATACACAAACCTAAGGCTATATAATGGTCACTTAACCTCTGATGTGTTTTAAGCAGCGAAATTAGCGACCCCCACGTCTGCCCGACATTTTTTTTCAAATCGATTCTTCAAATCTGTCTAGAAGTGATTTTTTCGAAAGGGTTTATTGAGAAATCATTGTATATTGTTCATTCGTTCAGTAAGATGTGCCAAAATAAAAAGAAACCCTAAAACGTAGTTATACAGTTTAATATTCAGTAAAAACCAACAGGCGTCATTTGTCGCGGATCCGTGTCTAAGCAGACGACGGTAGTAACCAGGATCCGTGCTTAAACACACGAGAGGTTCATGGTGATTCTGTTAATTCGTTGATATAAACAAAATAAGATCGAACTATAACGAAATTTAAGCTATCCATCCAAACAACAGATTCGACACCATTTGATCTGTTAAAAATAACATTATAACAGAGTGTTTTCTATGATTATATCTATTTTAGAATGTCACGTATAAAATTAGGTAACTTAAAAACTAATTAAATTCAATGCAAGTTATTTTGACTAAATGTAATACAACATGCTTAATGTTTTCGTTTCAAGGTAAAATCGTATAAAAGAAATGGACGTACTTTATAAGGTAGGTAATGCGAAACAATTACACCAAGGTATAAAACATAAATTCTACATGTATTACACTGCTTTCATCCATTGTTTACACCTAAAACAAGTTTGGTATACTTGTATACAATCATGCAGAAAACATATTGAAAAGTGTACAAAACTATGGATTTTGAACAACGAATAAAGTTTTAAAAATTGTCAATACTAGTTTATGATAAAAACATGTTTTACAAGTTTTACTAGTTGTATCAAATATGTTTGTGGATGTAACGAGAGGTATGAAATACTGAGTTGACGGATGATCGGAAAATACTGTTATGCCAACCCCACTTTTAAGTGGGAGGATGATAGCTGAGGGCAGGATGATAATCGGATCATCTGTTACTTAACCAAATCTGTATTATCTTCAGAGTCGTACAAAAAAAATTAAACCCTAAGAAGGAATGAGCAAAATAGATATGTAAGAATTTCGTGACTATACCGACACAAGCGAGAAGAGTCTTTGTTAGTGACTTAAGTACGTTTTATAAAAAAACATAGTAAGTATCTAAATTTACTGTTTTATAAACAGTATAAATACTTAGTATTTTATTTTATCTCCTTAAATAAGAATAGATACTTAGAATTATGTTAATCTAAAGGTCAGTGGATCTTTTCCAACATGATGTCATCCCCTCCCTAGCATAAAGTCATCTTCCGCAGAGGAAAATTGCGATGCTCTTGATTTTTATTTTAATTAGGGTGGATTTGACCAACTTCTGCCAATCAGAGGTACTTCCAAACGGCGTATTTGACACACACCAGTTCTGCACCAGCAGTTAGTATTCCTCACGTGACAATCCTATCACCGCTATAGGTATACACACCCTCGAATTTTGATTCCAGGGTATGCGGGTTTCCTCACATTTTTCTTCACTAGTTAAAATCACTAGTTTTTTAGTCCGTTGAAAACATTAAAAGCTCGAAGGCATGTGTCAATCACACGTAAGGAGACTTCGTGGCAGACTACCTTTCACCACACTAGTCCCAAGTAACTAATGACACCACAGGAAGCACAACTCCTCAATCAATCTCCCCAGGATGCAGCAATGACTTATCCACCAGAGAATTGGAAAAGGTATCGAGCATGTTAGCTATCTCAAACTCCTTAGTTTCGTCTAAGTCATTTATGGAGTTGACAGAGTTCTGGTCTGATAGGCTAAGACTGGTGTCAGTGTCTTCGCCGTAGCAACGTCTTTTATGGTCTGAGGGGAAGGTGTGGTAGGAATTTTCCACACGTACCGCTTGCATTGTGTTACTGGAAAGAAAAATTAGGTCATCAAAATATCAAAATATTTGAATTTTTTGACTTGACAGCCATTCTACTCGGTTTCGATATTATTCTCATTTTCGTCATTGTTTTCAACAAATTTTGGTTTTTTCGTAAAATATTAGTTAAATTTAAAATATACCCTACGTGATATAACTTATTATCAACCAATCTTTTATTGCTCTATCTTCATGCTATCAGCTTGAAAGACGAGGTCTAAAATCAAGGTTATAAGTTTTTAAAATTAAAATAAAATATCAAATTGAGTAGAATAGCTCAGAGCTTACATGCTAGGTGAATTTAAGTGCCAATGCCAGCCTAACTCAAGTCCGAGAAGAACAAGAAACTCGTCTTGGTCTTAATGCTTTTTTGGATGATCCTTCTTACAAAATATATATTAAATTATCAGTTATGTTAAGCTTGTTTGGATAAGCCTTGTAATCTGGTAATTCTGTTGTTGCAGACTGTTGTGAACTTAGCAATCCCTTCACCAAACTATTTGCTAGCTTCATATGCAGTGCCATTTTGAACCTAAAGGTCAGCGAGATATAAGCTAATTTTACATTGCATTGTTAGGTAATAGGCAAATAGTTAGGTAAGTATATGCATTTAGTTATGACTTTCTCCGCAAGGCGATAACTTTTTTCGACATCCGATTTAAATGATATAAAGTCTTTATTATGCTCCTAATTATGCTCTGTCCATCTGTGAAAACTACATGAAAAACTATTCAGTAGTTTCGTAGTACGTAAACAACCAACAAACTCAGAAAATAGTTCTAAAAATAGCTATGTTGTGTTTATAATACTCTTTCTATAATCCACCTTAAGTACTTTTTCTTTAGTCACCCCCCTCTTTTTTTTGTTAGACATACCGGTTCCTAATGCTTTTGTATTAATAGATTTAAACACCACATGCCACCATGAACTAACATGAACCCATCCCATGGTAAAATGAAATTGATTACGTGTTACATACGCATGGTACAGAAGTATTGTAAGTAGGTAGGTATGTCCGGTATCACCTGGAATTTTGGAAAATTTTTGATAACATTAGAATAGTTATTCTCTTATCTCAAATAATACTTTCATCGCTAATCTATACTAATATTCTGTAGAGGAAAGTTTTGTATTTTTGTTTGTAATTAATAAACTCAAAAAGTACTGGTCCGATTTCAAAATTCTTTTACCATTAGAATGCTACATCTTTGAGTAACATAGATACAAGTTATTATTTTGAAAAAAAATTGAGATACTTTTCTACCCGTGAGGTCGGGGCGGGTCGCTAGTATAATAGTATATTTTACGAACGCTTTAGTAAATTGATTAGATTTTAGCGGGACGATCAAAAGGGTGATAGGTACTTCATGGATTATATGGAAACTACAAAACCAATGGACACAAAACTGGACCAAGCGGTTACAGTTTGTTATTTAAAAATAAGTTTTTCAAATTTTGGCACATGTGTGCAATTGAACTTACCTCGTTTTCCTCAAAACTGGTCGCCCCATTTCAACTTGCAACTCCAAGGAATACAATTTGGCTAAAGACTCCAACTTCTCTTTTTCTTCCGGATCATTCACACTTGGCAACTTCAGCTCAGTCTGGCAAGAATCCTGCAGAAATTTTGACAGTTGTTCATTTGCAGCACTGAGGATTAAAAAGCCTGGCCTTTCCTCTCTTATCCTTCTGCATCCAGCTCTAATCTCCCTGACCTCAGTGACTGCAGCGTTTCCCGAGTGCTCGCTGTAGTAGTGATCACTTTGAGGGGATTTTTCGCTCAAATTCAAATCGCTCGAGGACGTTTTCTGTAGTGTGAAGTTAGAGCGGGGCGCGTGACTAAACGACGCTTCCTGCGGTCTCGATTTCTTCTGAAACGCCTGAAACGAGTGAAAAAACGTCTCGTTTGCATTCTGCCCGGACAACCCGGCGTTTTTCACATCACTAAAACTGCTGAATGACGAATGGGGCTGTAGGATATCTCTGTTCTCCTTGCTCAATACCTCCTCCTCTAGATCCACTACGGTTCTCGGGTCAGACATCATCGCATCATCATCGTTCCCCGAATCGACTTTCGGTCGTTTCTTTTTAAACCTATTCTTACAACTCGCCCATCCGCTTTTCACGAGCATTTTTTCTTTTTTTAATCGCTTCGGAGGAGGCATGCTGTTGACTGACTTTGGAGAGTCAACGGCTTTTGAGGTTTTGATAGTAAGACTCTTATTGAAAACTTTGAGCTCTTCGATCCCTGGCCAGTCGGTTAACTCATCGTCGCCTTCTCTGTCGCTGTCGTTTGTCACAACTCCGTCTGAATCACTGCTGCTTAGTGAGCTCGACTCATTCCCAGCCAAGTCCATGCTCCCTTCTTCATCGAACAGAAGAGGATTCCTCAAACCGTTAGGCGGATGCGTTCTATTCATGAACTTGTATTTCTTCGAGTATTTGCCTTCGAAATAGTTTTTGCTCGTCGACGCATTAAAGAAAGGCGGTAGATCTGTTGGTATTTTGTACCCTGTAATTTTGGAGAGTATTGGTGTGCCGTGTTTGGATGAGTTTTTGTAGACGAAGTTGAAACTTGAACTGCCTGGCAGAGTGGGTGTGTTAGTGAACATTGATGGTTTATCATCTTCATTTTCAGATTTGAGTATGATTTTTCCCGGTTGGACAACCACTTCTCGTTTGGAGTGTTTTGAGAGCTTAAAGAATGGTGATTTTGATGAGCACCCTCCACTGAATGACCTTTCTCTCATCTCACAGGTCATGTCTTTGTCTCTGTGCGACCATTTTCTTTTTCCGCAGAATGTATTCCTGTAATTATCAAACAAGTTAAAAGCTATTCTGTATGTCCTGGTTTCTTAACTCAAACATGAAAAAAAACAACTGAGTAATAAATAAGAATTGTGGCTAACCTCTCTGATTTCGGTTTGTGGATTATGGATACATGGACACCCGGAGACAAGGCTTGACTTTCTAAATCTATGGCCACTGGCAGTGAATTCTGCAATAAATAAAATCACACTTTTTTACAATAATGCAGATAAAGCAACAGGTTGTAATAGGTTGTATTTTAAATTTAAGTAACTTTTTACAGAAATATGCCGATTTTTTTTTTTTTATAAAAAAATATTTGTTAATTATGGTCCATTATAAACAATTTATACAGGTCTACTGATTAAGCTAGATTTTTTTAGGTTTAGCTTTTGTAAATAAAAAAATAGTTTATGAGTGACTTACCGCAGTAGTCACACTCAATATTTCAACATCCGGAGATCTTTTTCCATCTGTGTACTCAACTGGCATCTTTTTATACTTCCGTTTCCTCCGAGCATTAGCCGGCCGTGTTGGTGAAAAATTCTCATTGAATGAATCCGATTCAAAGTTGCCAATTTGACAGTAATGCCGAGATTTGAGGTTTGTAGACTTGTGGAGACTGAGTTGGGGATCGTCGGAGTCTGATAGGGGCTGAGTGATGAGAGGTGCTTGTGGAGGGCTGCTGGAACTGCCATCTTCAACGATGCTCACTGAAACTGCCGCTGCTGAAATAAAGAAAATGAATTTATAAATTAGTTTTCTTAAAGTGTTATATTTTGGCAAAATACTTTCATGGCAAATTCTAAAAGTCAGCATTAGTTCTCTACTATGTTTGGAAATAATATTAGGCTCCGAGGACCTCAGACGATACTGTAGCTATTGTAAGGAAAAGAATAACATCAAACAAAATCAGTCAATAAATGAATCAATAAATTACATACTAGTTCAATATGTGCAAAATTTGGGCATATACCAAATGATACGTTTGGACGTGCCTCTGACATATAGATATCCTCAAAGATCTAAGTCACCATAAGTCTGAGGAGATTTCTGACAAGCCGAGAGATTACAGTCAGATTAGTTTTTATAAACTAGTTCCCGGACACCCTGTAATGTTATTACTTACCTACTATAATCGTAACAAATTTGTATTATTTTATTTTTATATACCTACCTAATAAAAGCAATTCTTGTTATTTGTAAAACTTGAAGAACCTAAAACATAGCATGACTTAAAAATGTTTAAATAAGTAAGATTGTTAAACATTTCTTTAACAATGTAACTGCTTACATTTCCTCGCAAGTTATGTCAACACTTACGCAGGTTTCCCGCGGACCTGGTCCGTCGACGGAGCCCTATCTTCCTCCGTTCCTGACGGCCGCAATTACTCTCCTCTAAAGCCAAGTTCAGGTCATGCGACAGTCTCTCCATAGTTATATTAACACAGCAAAGTGTTAGTCAACCCATTACTAAAATAAAGATCTAGAACATACTATAGAATTCACCCGATAAGTTCCGTTCGCACCACATATTGTTCGAGCTATTTCAAAGAAAGTTTTTCGTGTACTTGGAACCACTATAGGCCTTTGTTGTGAACACTCAACACAGAAATAACACACAATTCATCAAACTCTTCCAACTCTGATACAATAACAAAGGGGCTCAATATTTCCCAAGGACTTGGGAAACTAACTTCACATAAAGTTAAACGCTTTACATTGGAAAACACTACAAAATACTGCAGTGCAAAAAATAATACATGTAATTTACTTTACAAGCACTTTCTTTTTTCTGGCATATTTTGATTTTGACAAAATGAAATTAAACGTAAACGCTTTCACCCATATCAGAATCAGACAGGTAACCACAGACAGACAAGACAGCCAGACAGGTGTCAGGTAAGTGAATGAATGAATGAATGAAGTGTTCTATTCATTCGGCATTTAGTGAGTGAGTGAGTGAGTGATTTTAAAACACAGATTATGTAGGTATTATTAGGTAGGTTGCAACCAAGGGTGGAAGTATAAAATTCACCATTTAGTCATTTTTGTTTGGCAAATGGCGTGTTTGGTGTGTTAGAAAGAGAAGAATAATCACAGATTTGTGAGAACGTTCAATTTTACACACACATGCACGTACACTGTACATGAATTTGGAGTGAAAAGCTAGTGTGGGGTCATATCGATAGTTTGATGTCGATAATTACAATGATTAGCGGGCTTGGTAGCTAGCTAGCGGGCTGCTGCATATTATAATAATATGCAATTGGGCTAACTTTGAATGGCGTAAGAATGTTGTTGTTAAATTAAAATAGTTTTGTACAGATAGAAAAGAGAGTAGGTAGATAGAAATCCTATGAATTGTTCAGGCAATATTCAGTAATTTAATCACCTACCTTTGCCACGTAATTATTTTAAAATGGACTGCAAGCTTTTAGTAGATATCTATATAATTATGTACCTAAATCATATGTTTAAATGTTAATATTTGTAAAATCACACCTTAGGACTGATTTGGGTGAAACTTGGATAAGATGTAGATACCTACCTACGTAGATCGTAACTTGGAATATCAATAATATAACTTTATAACCACTACTCCACTCCACACGTTTAGGTATCTTGTTAAAGTAACAAATAGCAATTCATCCATCCTCACAAACATAAGCTTTTCTAATATAATATTAGCTAGTAGGATTTCATTAAGTAGGGAGCTACTTTTAAAATAAAAGATCTACTTGCATTTAATCTATTTAGGTACATTTATTATTAAAAGTAATAAAATTTATCAATAATTATTATGAATTCAATTGAAGTGTCTTTCTGTGATTTCAAAAAAACTATGATTTCTCAAATGCTTATAGTTATTTACAAATACCAACTAAACACAACCAGCTTTTAATATTTTGTTGTATGTCTGAAATAAAAGTAGGTACCTATACCTAGATGACGACACTTATTTTTAACCGGCTGCCGAGAAGGGTAATTTTTTGTGTGTATCTTGCACTTTCGTAAATTTCTTTTCAATGCACCTGCTCGAAGATAATTTTACTATGTAGGTACATAAACATCAGGGTCTTCACAGCAGACAGACAGACGGACAACAAGGTGATCCTATAAGGTTTCCATTTTTATTTTTTTTTTCTTTTAAAGTACGGAACCCATTATAAGACAGAAAAATATAAGTCCTGGCCTGCTAATCGCTACCTTTTATACTACACCCCAACCTGGAACAGTAGAAAGGGATTATAATTATTGAAACGATATTCGTCTAATCGGTGAGTTCAGTTTTGCTACTTAATTGACAAATTACTGACTAAATACACCAATCCATCAACATTAATCGCAATAAAAGATGCCCCCATCACGAACAACGAACATATTAACACAAATTTTGTTGTACAAAAAGCTATTGTAGGTACAAAAAATATCGATACCTTACCCTTAGGTACAACACTATTCGAGAAAAAAAGGATTCCCGCCAAGGAGAAAATGGCGGTTAGGTTAGGTTAGATTAAGTTAGATTATAGAAAACGGAAGAAATTAATTTACGCAAGACTAGGCAGTAAGGTCTACAAGCCTATAAGGAAGCCTGTAAGGACTATAAGCCTGCTCAAATGAGCGAATAATTTAACAACAACAACACGGCCAAGGAGAAAATGGCGGTTAGGTTAGATTAGATTAAGTTAGATTATAGAAAACGGAAGAAATTAATTTACGCAAGACTAGGCAGTAAGGTCTATGACTTAAGCCTGCTCAAATGAGCGAATAATTTAACAACAACAACAACAACACTATTCGAACATAACCAATTCAGTACGAAATCAAATAAAAACTATCTTAGACGCAAAATTATCATGCTGCAGGCATAGCAGCATGATTAGCGATTGAAAATATTATGATGACGATGTAATTAGGCCACATTTTTAATGAAAAAGTAGCAAAACACTGAACTCACCAATGAACACAAATGATTTCACGAATATTATCCTTTTTTGCTGTTCCTTTGTTTGAAATCACTGCACAAACCATCAAAAATGTACTCAAGCTTAATTTGGTGTAGTTGATTTGCCTGAATTAATTGAAATTATTAAATAATACATTAATTTCTAAATAACGCACCACTCAAGACTTTGTTTGGGACAATCATGATCCCAAACACAGAAATCCTATCAAGTAGGGATGACATTGCGCGATAGAGATAGAAATACAGAGGCAACACGCTAAAACGAGACATCTATAGTGCCTTTCAAATTTAGCCGTGTAATAACGCTACACATGCAAAGGAGTTCACTTGACAAGTTATTAGATATCCTCTAACTATCTTTACTCTGAGGTTGCAACGTAGTGATTATAAATTCTCTTTGGGACTTTGGGTTGCATTACAGTTTTTAGGAGAAGCTGCCAATTTTGACCTAACTTTTGTTTGTCAAGTCAATCATGGTCAGTCAGCCAGCCACAGATTACAATAGATAAACGGGAACCAAGCCAAAGCCTGACACATTTCATCATGCTCAAGCATGCTCAAGCTCAAGCAAGTTGTTGATGATTGTTGGAATGGAACGTTGGACCAACTGTCAATTTTTGCGCCAATTCTGTACTGGCTTATTTATCCCCATTTTTTTGATTTTATTGGCGTATTCATTTGATAAAATTCAATTTCTTAGCAAAAATCACAGGCCGCAATTGCTAACGCAGGTAAGTGTATAAAATTATCTACATAAAGGTTTAAGCTGAGTAAATGCATCAATGTAGACCAAAATGTTTGGTTTGGAACCTGCTAAGTATGTTTACCGACGATTATAAATTTGCTATTTAGTACAAAACCTATTCAAACTATCATCAAAGGTACGTACATCATTCAACAAACTTAGGTAGGTACTAAAAGTGTAGCGTAAGGTAAAATTTCAGCAGTAGACATTGCACACATGTAATGTGTAGTTACGACTCTATTTTCAGTGTATTTTTCAGTTGTTTTTTACCTACTATGCCCATATTCTCTTCCCGATAATTCTCATAAAATGCAGAACGCGCGTAGATGCTACACGCTCCCGCTGTTGATAAAAAGCCATCTACAACACATGTCATTATGCAGCTACCTACACAAACACTCAAATATTGACATGTTATTCTCCCAAAGAAGTTATAAGAATACCTAACTACCCATTACCATAGGTGGTCTATACAAAAGTAATTAGGTATCCAGCTAGTGTGTAGAGTAAGCTAGACTTAGTCTTAGCCTATACTTTCCCTCACACTCCTTTAAACACAGTCAAACTCCCCCCAACTTATATCTGCGGAAATTTGTAATTGGTCGTCAACAAACATGCCCTGGTCTATCCAGGCATGCTATTAGCATTGCTATTATGTTCATTAGAATTTGTAGCTACCCTAGTCAGTTACCCTTAAATTGTAAAAATAATTAAACATAAATCACAAATAAGTTGAATATTGGGAATTTCTTTCCAGCATTCTATTCCCTGTAAAAAGTGACATCCAATCAAAATTGATGGATTGGATCTCCTCCAATGGATCTAAGCATTCGTGAAGTTAGCCACAGGTGCAAGTTTGCGCATGAACAGTCCCACCGCCACTCTCCATACCTCCTATTGCTCCCGAAAAACGATACTGCTCATCGCTCTGCGACTAACTTCATGAATGCCTCAACTCATTGGGCCAACTGTACTTTGTTTTCTCTCCATTGAAAACACCATCTACCTACAGTACTCATTGAATGCTAGAAGGGCAGGTCTTAGTCATTTATTATATGATAAAAAATGTGTAGTCTTGGCCTATGGTCCATGCAGGTTAAAATCGTTAGTTCTCATCCCCAGCGCCAATGGAGGGCGCGGTGACACCGGAGGGTGGTCGGCGCACGCGCGCAGCCCTAGCCGAGATCCCCGCTCGTCTCGACCGCCTCCGAGTCACGCCCCTGCAGACCCTGACGAACACCAGGGAACTCTCACCAGCCCTCCCGACCGGATACCTGAGCCCCGCCCCGTCGCCGGATGAAATGCTGATACAACAGAGAGGTAACATAATTTAGTAATAGAAAATTGAATGTTTCTTTTACAAGGACAATCATTATTAATTAAGGTAGGCATATAAAAAACAAGCAGACACAGTGACATAAAGAATAACATGTTTACATATTAAGTATTTCCCTTGTCAC
Source organism: Cosmorhoe ocellata (assembly GCA_963675405.1). Taxonomy (NCBI): domain Eukaryota; kingdom Metazoa; phylum Arthropoda; class Insecta; order Lepidoptera; family Geometridae; genus Cosmorhoe; species Cosmorhoe ocellata. Next base: position 8,173,457 of record OY776258.1, on the reverse strand, counting down.
ACACAAATTCTATCACACTAAGGCTGTGTTAGTAGGCAAACTGTTAGCGGCCGACAGAGTTTGCAGCGCCGGCGTATCGGTTTAGTACGCCCTTCCATATTATTTGAAATGGAGTGTCCACTGCTAGTTTTGCGCTCACTTTATGCAGTTTGCAGCGTTACGTGCGCCGACTGTCTTAGTTAGTGGCCGACTCACAGCGAAACCGGTTCCAGTCTGAAAATCAGTTAAAAAATGTATCCAAGTTTGCAGCTAACTCGAATTTCAGTTCACCACAACAAATTTTCGGCTCACTCTGCCGCTAATAGTTTGCGTACTGGGGATATAGCCTTACTCACGATTAGATTAGGATTAGGTACACTTTAGTTAGTTTTTGATCTTCATATACTTTCATCAGAAGTTAAAATACAAACTTTCGGTTTTCGCACACACACATTAAAGTATTCAATAAATAGAGAATACTTTACATAGATCAGTGTGTAAATCTAGATCTTAGCACTTTCAGGTAAATACCTAGATAATGAGCACCTGTCATTCCAGGTCGGAAGCGTCTACCGGTGACGTGGTCGCCTGACATCGAGCTCAAACGGAACTCGCCCTTCCATTCCACCATTCGCACGCCGCCCAAGGACGTCCCTAACCGCCTCTCCCCCTACAAGCTAGGCGTAACCCTCCGCTCAACACCGAGGAAACGTCTGCTGCTAGGCGATGAGAGAATCCCACTTACCCCCGAAAAGATTGACTTCAGCGACATTAGCACTCCTCAAAAGTTCAAAATAACAAGTCCTATTAAAAGCACTCCCCCGATAAAAAGATGTAGGATGGAGAAAACTTTCGATGCGGAATACAAAGGTCCTATAGACTCCGCTCTGAAAGGCCTCAGCCCGACTCAGCTGATACATATGATCAAGACTATTACCTACAAGCATCCTGATGTGGAGCATGAGATCAGAAAGAGTATGCCAATGCCGGACATGACTCCACTAGAAGAGAAACTGAGCTACTTGAAATCTAACATCTTCAAAAGTTTACCTACCTCAAGATTGACTTCCAAGACTGATTCTCCAGCATATTCCAGGGTCTCGACGCATCTCGCTGCCTTCAAAAAGACTCTAATCGAACAAGGGAAAGTCTTAGTGGAATCTCAGCATTGGGAGTCTGTACTGCAATACGTTTTTATGGCGTGGGGTTACGTGAAAGCTACACCGGTATGGGATAACCAGCCCCACAATGCACAGAGGAAGCAGTGTTTTAAAGCTTTGACGAATTTCTGCCTTATGGCTTTGAGGAAGGGGGTGTTGGCTAAGGATTTGATGGCAGATGTACATGATAAGCTACATAGCATGCTTGCAGATCACGACGAGATCCAATCCTGCATAAATTGTGTGTTTGGAAAGTTGCAGGAGTGATGAATGGATATTCATGTGATAATGTGCATGTTTTTTATGTTTTACATTAATACAATAAGTACCTTATTACCAAAACTGTTAATATAACTGTGTCTATTCTTAAGGCGACTATAGCGCATAAGGCTGGCCGCATACGGGCCACACGCGACCGCCACAAACGCTGCCACCTAAAGCTAGAACGTGAAGCGTGTGGCGTCCACAGGCGTCAACCGTGAGCAGCGAGTTCATAATAAATGTATGAAAACGTCGGTGGCGGTGTTTTGTGGTTGTGGTCGGTGGTCGGTGTGCGGTTAGACTAATAATAATGCATAATATTAACCCATCCCAGTGTTAGAAATTAAAAGCATCTAGGTGATGTAAACAGTGTCAAATGGTTATTTTTACATGGTCTAAAAAACTTTTTAGATGATTCTTGCCTAGCACCTACCTCAAAACCATGTCTTAATGTCTTATAAAATCAATACTTACATTAAAAAAATGAAATTTGCGCGGTGTCACGTAAGACCAAAAAGCAGAGTAAAAACTACTATAGCACTGACTTTTTTGATATATTATTCTAGTAATCAAAATCATTTACTACTAAAATATTTGATTAAAGTATTTTGGAATCCAATCTAACATAAGAAAAATATAGCAATTTTTGGACACTAGGTTATTTTGTATTGTATTTTTGAATGTATTGTGAGTTATGGCGCATTTATTTTATGGAAAAAATCACTTAAAATGTATTGTCTTGCTAGTTGGAAACTATATGTAAGTAATTGTATTGTGTGCATATTCCAAATCCATTTTTTTATTTGCTAGTTTGATACTAAGTATAGGCGACCAAGAAATTGGTTTACCACTTTTGATGCCATCTCTCAGTAACATAATTATTCGCTAAGGATTACTGTATTAGGAATGACAGATTCTGACGTAGCAGTTATTAATCTGTCAAGCGAAAATAGCCCTTGATGTTTTGTACGTGCAAATGATATTCAGCCTTTAAACCAATTTCTTGGTCGCCTATACCTACAGTAATGTCACTATTTTCTTAGATTTGCTTTAAGGCTAGTTTCACCATGCTCTGTTAATTAAAGTAACAGCTTGTTAACCTTTTAATCGCGTGTTAAAGTTGTTTTGTGTTCCACCATATTCCACCAAAAAAGGATTATCTTATAAAATGAAATGACGTAAAATAGATAACGATACTTTAACATTCTCGTTAATTTTGATGCCCGATTTAACAATAGTTTGGTGAAATTAGACCTTAGTACAATGTTATTAATTATCTACTATGTTGATGTTTTCAGTAGATCAGATTTATGTTAAACCGTGCCAAGTTCAAGCCTCTGCTTACGCCGGAAATTCGGACTTTATTTATAAGGAGATAGAGCTTAATATCGGCATTGATATGACCTGGCACTATCCATTTTACGCATAGCTAAATTCAGCCATACCTTCATAATACATAAAGTTTAAATTCCCAGCTCACTTGAACTCGGCTCTGATTCGGCACGGTGTAACATGAATTAATCCATGAAGTACCTACTGAATCGCAGTTACTAAAATTCGTACCAGTTAAGTTGTTGAAATAATTAATTATTAATTATTAAGCAAGCGTCAATTCATTTATATCAATGCGCAACAGAAGTTTAAGTTCGTACAGAATTCTGACTCTCACGTAGAATATTCTTCTGTGTTTGCGTCTAGCGTCAAAAACATTTTTGCGTCGAACGTCTGTGACCAACTTCAGATTATATATAAATTCGCTGACTGTACTATTTTATTGTTATATGCCACAATTCTCATTAATCTAGAATATTCTTCTGTGTTTGCGTCTAGAGTCAAAAATACTTTTTGCGTCAAACGTCTGTGACTAACTTCAGATAATGTCTAAATTCGTTAACTGTACTGTTTTATTGTTATAGACCAGAATTCTCATTAATGTAGAATATTCTTCTGTGTTTGCGTCTAGCGTCAAAATTATTTTTGCGTCAAACCAACTTAAGATTTTGTTAAAATTCGCTGACTGTACTATTTTATTGTAAAACGCCAGAATTGTTATTCATTTAGAAATACTGTGTTTGCGTCAGCGTCAAAATAATTTTTGCGTCAAACGTCTGTGACCAACTTCAGATTGTCTAAATTCGCTGACTGTACTGTTTTATTGTTAAAGGTATAGAATTAGATACCTAAGTGTTCGTTTTAAGCGTAAGATTTAGATTTAATGTTAAGTGCCTTAACTTAAGCACTAGATAACCTAAGTATTGTGCGTGACCAAATATCATTAAGACATTGATTAGTATTTGTAACTTGTGTATTTTAGCAAAATAAATCTTATTTTTCGTGATTATTTTAGGATATGTCTTTAATTAAATGTTAAGTTTAATCCTAGGTATATCTATCTAACGCGTTTTACCTTTTCGTTAATATATGTTATCAGTTAGAAACTTTAGGTATGTTGTAGCTCAACATGAAATTTGCATCGGTCGCAAAGCCAAATGAATATGGTCATCTACTAATGATTTTGTTTTAAAGTGAGTCATTATTAGTACCTTTTCATAAATTTATGTCAACAATTAGAAAGAAGGTTTGTTGTATTTCAACATGATAGTTCCATCGGTCGCAAAACGACTGAATATGATCAACTTCTAACAATTTTTGCGTTATTTAATAGGTATCTACACTTGCGTGCAAAAAAATCGACCTACCTATTCTAGATCTATTTTTTTGCACACTGGTATAGGTTATTAGTTCCGTAATTCTTGCTTAATTAACTGGTTATTATTTTGATATTTTGAAAGTGTCTGATTTTATGAACATCGACGATGTGACTTTCAAGTTGAGTTAAACTGCACCTAGATAATTAATGTCCTTTATGTAGAGAAGTAAATAAATAATAATTAGTAATTACTTAACAGGTATAATGAGAGAGTTAAGTACCTAAGTACTCATTAGTTATAGATCTCATCAGCGTATCTAATTGACTAATTATCAAATAATTTTGTTTAAAAGGACATTTAAAATAGGATTTTACTTAGACACGCATAGTATTTTGTCGTTATAACATCTCTGGAGAATAAAGTCATAATGGAATTCAGCAATACGTACATACTAGTGATCTCAACTCAAACTCAATGTGTTCAAAAGAAAAATGGTAGCAGAAATGATACAGGTGTGTACAAGCCTAAAGTTGTTTAAAAAATAAAACATTGGTGGTGATTCTGTTGTTCCGCGGACTAACTAAAAAAATCGAACTAAACACCTTATTTTGTTCACATCAAATACTAAATTAGCGTAAACATTTTAAATTAAAATTCTAAATTTGACTAAACTGAAGTATGATTGACGTGTTTTAGCTTATCTTAGAAGGCATGTAAATTGGTGTTGACTAAAGCTACGTGAAAATGGTGGAAAATTAATTAAATTAGAATGATTATGTCAATTTTAAATCTTTTTAAAACTATCATTCAAAAATGTTACGCTAATTTGGTCTTTATAGTAAGCCAAATAAGATCGTACTATCGTAGCATTTTTTAAGTTAAACAAAAAACAACCGAATTACCACCATTATGTTCCAAATTCAATTTCATAATTCGAATATTTATACTAAATTCAAATTATCACTCATTCGTGGCTCCGTGAATTCACTCACCCATACCGTATCGAGAGGCATTTTTAATAATTTTTTTTACTCTGTTATACGAATTGATACTTCCTCATACTCGTAACTATTAATTATGGCATTATTTTTGTCTATTGATCTACTCGTATAAAAAACTTTTTCTTTTTATCTACGGTTAATCCTAGCGTGGTACGTTCTTCATACAGAACTATAGAAAAATACAATTTTAATGTTAAAAATGCATACTTACTTACTTAAAGAAGGATTTTTTTGCCAATTTTCAGTTGACGAAGACACTTTTTGGACGCCGTACGAAATGGTATCGCCTAAGGTAGGCAAGGCAACTCCATTTCCAAAAAAACCCGCGAACCAAAGTCAAGGACCAATCGGTTCGACGCCCATGTTCAAGAAAATAAGAGGAGTAGATTTTCCAAGATCGCGGAGGTTGAATTTTGACATCCCTGAAGAGAAGGAATATCTGAAACCTAATTAGACCTTCATTTTGTGGGTATATCCTTATTGTGGGTACCTACCTACCTACCTAAGCTGTTACCAAGTAACGAACATCATAAAAAAACCTGTGTAAAATTATTATTAAAATACTTACCTTTATGTTACGTTGGCACCATAATTATAACAATTTTATAACTAACTTCCGCCCGCGAGGTACCGACATAAAATATAGCATACCTAATATGTTCAAGCTGAAAGTTCATTATAAATATTTTTAAACTTACGCGATCTGAACACATTATTGTTATTAAAAGGGCTTTTTTGCTTTTTAAATAGCCGTTTAGTACTAATAATTCGCGAGTGACATAAAACTAAATAATGTCAAAAAATACAATTTGGCGGCTGTTAAAAGCTATTTTACATAGCTCTTTGTCGGGTTTTTATTTTTGAAATAAATACTTGTTAGTTCTAAATATTGACTTTAATTACTTTATAATTTACTTACCTACTTCCAATAAAAAAAATAATACCAAACACTTCTTTGAATAACTTATGTAGGTACCTAATGCTAGAGTGCTTGCTTATCCTAAGTAAATTAAAACTTTAAGTAAGTACTAAGTAATTGAAATTGCAACAAACAATTACCGATAGAAAACAGAGTTCATTGACTTTAATTCTATACTTACGTTATCTATTTTATAACTATCTATGTATCTAGTATCGACCTGCCTTCAGAGAAACGTAGGTAGGTACCTATTTAGGTTACCCACTAAACTTGGTGACAAAATAGATACCTACCTAATTGTATCTATTGGAACGAAGTTATTATCGCGCGTTGTGAAAGGGGGCTAGACGGAAAAAATATTCACGAAAAGTTATCACGACACTTTTTGCTATAGTTGTAAGCCGTGCGGCGTGCGCGTGTTTCTCTGTCTGTCTCTCTCTCTCTCTCTCTCATATTTTTTATTGGTGTAGGTATACATACCTACATGTGCAATACCTACACCTACCCTACCTCACGGCAAGTTTGGACGGAGGGAATTAAAAAAAGGCAGGCTTTCCAAAAATTGTCTGCGCCCAGCGTTGCTTAACTTTGCGTTCCCCATACAAATTTTCAACCACTATTTGACGCCCTTGAAGATTATTTTTTGAGACATAAAATAGCTTATGTCCGTCTCCAGAATATAATCTATCTCCTTGCCAAATATCTTTACGATCCGTTCAGCCGTTTTGTCGTGAAAAAGTAACAAACAGAGTTACTTTCGCATTTATTTATAACTAGCTGTCCCGCCCGCAACTTCGTTCACGTAAAGTATCTGAACTGAGTTTCAAACGTATCACACATCTCATAAAAATCCCATAAGTACCTACTAACTTTGACACCCCATTATACCCCTTTTTGAAGGTTATATTGAAAAATCCTGAAACACGTGTCCATTCATTTTTTATTTACAGTACAAAAACAAAGTTTCAGACCAATCGCACCACCCGTTAAAAAGTTCCCATACAAAAATTAACCCCACATTTGGCCCCTTTTTGGATGTTTATATTGAAAAAACCTGAAACACGTGTTCATTTATTTTGTATTTATAGTGCACAAAGTTTCATGAAAATCGCTCCACGCGTTAAAAAGTTTCATACTAACATTTTCACCCTTTTTCACTCCCTTAAAGGTAGAATTTCCAAAAATCCCGCCTTAGTGGATGGTTTTGTTATAAAAGGAAACCACCTTCCAAATTTCAGCTTTCTAGCTTCAGCGGTTTCGGCTCGGCGATGATGATTCAGTCAATCAGTCAGGACAAGTTCTTACATAGGTAGATATAGATTATGTGATTATGATTAGGTATTAAACTAAGTAAGTACCTAAATAGTACCTACCTATTTATTACAAAACTAAAAGAAGCCCGACTAAAAAAACCGTAACTGAAAATAGATTTTTATAGCCGCCATATTAGTTTTTTTGTCATTTTGTATATCTAGCATTTAGCCTCCTCCTCTAGCTCCTTCTTCGTAGTCTAGTCATAAATTGAATAAATTATCCACCATACTCTCGTAGGTTTATTTCAACAGTCTAAAATAAGCTAAAACGATCATACGTCAATTCAATATACTTAGTCGTATTAAGAACTGTATTTACGCTAATTTAGTCTGGGGTGAACAAAATAAGATCGTGTGTTCAACATTTTTTAAGTTAGTCCATGCAACAAGAGAATTACCACCACTATACCTACATGTACCTACCTACCTAGACAATATCAAGTGTTTAAATAAAACATGTTGAAAAAAATATTTTAGTCTTGTGTATGGTTATAAAATAAAGCAGACGTCTGTTGAAGGTTCATCAAATCTAATGGCCAATATTGAGTTTAAAGTTAATGGAAAAACATGCATTGGTATGATACGTTTTTTTTATTTTGCTGAAATAAGCTTTAGATGGTTGTATTGGGAAAAAATAAAATATCGTGATGTATAAGGTATGTCCAACAAAATTGGAAAATACCTAAGCCTAAGTTAGTCAAACAAGTTTCCCATTTCAGAGATTTACCTAGGTAGGTACGTGTCATTTTCCCAACACGCAAATCGGTTACTTACGTAGTTCGCGTACCTAATGGAAATCGTTTGTTTATGGAAAAATGATTGCCGTAATTTGTCGCTGGCTAGTGAACGGAAGCCATAATCTAAACGAACTGTTATCATCGTCATGCACTTACTATAGGGTCAAGGGACAAATAAATAACTAGGTAGGTACCTACCTACGCAGAAACTAGCATACCCTAGAACCAAAAATTCTAAAGTGTGTGTCATACGTAATTAAGTCAAAAAGTAGGTACTTACTTATTTTTTTCAATAAAATCACGGATCATTTTGAATCTTACATACTAGGTGAGTCTAGGTGCCATGCCAATTCCAGTCCTATCCCCAGTGCGAATAGAACTGACAAGAAACTCGCTGGGCCCTGGCGCTTTTTTTTGTGTGATCCTTGTTAATTCTGTAATACCTAGCAGAGTTAGAGCTGATTCGTCCCAAGCTTTTTTGACATCTACAGTTTCCGATCGATAAATCAAGCTGCATAGGCATCAATTATAGTATTTCTATAAGCGGCGATAGGCTTGCAACCACTCACAGAATACTAACTATGCAAAATGTGAGTATGTCCCAAATACCATGTTTGGACATGCCCATCTGACTCTACACACCGTGAAATTTTAATGGTTGTTTTCCCGCGGCAGAACAACTTGCCATAAGGAGTACTTTCGAAACAAAGAAAAAGTAAAAAAAATAATGATGTTTTTGTTTTAAAATAATGAGAAATCTACATAACCCGCCAGGCTAACATGAAGCAACTTTGTCGACTGTTTTGTCTCGCTCTTTCTCGAATATGAGTCAAATGCACGACAAAATTTTTCGCGGCATGTTATCCCGGCTGGGGATTAAAATCGTGATCATATTTTTTCGTGCAGTCGACCAATGCACTCCCAGGAACACAACTCTCAATGCCTACCTCCGGTACACTCTCGCCCTGCCCGGCACGAAGGCCATGTGCAAGGAGGGCGGATGTGGCGCTTGCATTGTGATGGTTCGTGCCAAGAGATGCACCAGTGGTGAGGTAGAGACGTTCTCAGTCAACTCTGTAAGTACCTGAGCCTACGTCATGGTACAGTCACCAACAAAAGTCACTTAACACTTCAAAACCTCTTTTAATTCCTATACAACTTACTAGCCACAAAATATTGACATCTTTGTCTTTACAATGTTTAGCATGTTTAGCTTAGCTTGTGTCGATAAGTATCTTTATAGGTTTAAAGTGTATAGGTATTATGGAGGTTTTATAGTGTTTATTGATTTATGTTGGCTGTACCATCAATCGACTCATGCTTTTATATTTTTTAAGTTCATTTCTCAAGTGATCTGTTGAAATTCGTATCAGAAATAACAAAGAAAACTGATTTTATAGCCTCTACCTTGACTTTAAAGGAACACCATAGATCGGTTTTAAATTGTATCTTTTTCCTTCATACCTACAGTTCTTTAGAATTGTATCTTTTTCTTTTTTCATTTGCCCTGAGTAAAAAAACATCGGTTTAATTGTATAATACATACCTACTTACCTACTACCAGGGACAAGATAATCTTGTCCCTGATACACTACCTAGTTATCCACATTACTTCGGTATAATTTGAGATTTCTTTTCAGTGCTTAGTCCTGGTATTTTCTTGCAATGGCTGGGAGATCACGACTATCGAAGGAGTCGGCAACCGTCTCACTGGCTACGGTGACGTACAGAAACGTATAGCAGCCTTCAGTGGCACCCAGTGTGGGTATTGCACACCAGGATTTGTTATACAGATGAACAGGTAAGTAATTTCATCATCATCATCATCCGCAGTCCGACTTCATCCACTGCTGGGTATAGGCCTCTCTTCGCATATGCCATTGTCCACGGTCTGCTGCTAGCCTCATCCAGGTCCGGCCCACTTAAGTAATTTAGCACTAGTATTTAGAATCACCTCTTTCTTTCAATGCGATAAAAGAATCGTCGCAAAATCCATATTAATAAGTGTTATTGCGAAAGTTACTCGGTATGTTTGTAACGTTATACCGTTAATTTGTACACTACTTAGATGACGAAACTACTCATAGAAATCAATCATCAATAAAGTGTATAAAACAAAAAGAATTTTAAAGTCAAAATAAAAAACAGTTTACACTCATTTATACCTAAGCTTTATTTATCGACATTACGATGTCCAGCATATATTGTGCCTTGTGCTGATCAGCTACTTTGAGACTTAAGTATAGGAATTATTAACCTTTTAAAGTGTTCATTGCCATTTGTTGGTGACTGTACCTAGTACCCATAAGCCAGTCCCTTACTCGTGCACAATACATCTATTATTGCATAATAAGAATTTTGTATATGGATATAGGATTTACCTAAAACGGGTATTACACTACCCTGAATTCAGGGACCCTTACCCTAAGTGGTGTAATAAGAGGCAGGACGTAAAGGCCTAGAGGCTAGGAGTTAGGGTCCCTTACTACTGGGCCCTGAATACCGTGTAGTGTAATAAGTGCTTAAGCATGTTCAAACCGCTATATCACCTCAGGTAGTTATGTTTAAGTGTATTGACTAGGGCAACATAAAAGGGAACATAGGGTTCAAGCCCTCTGTCTCCGATGCAGCAGTATCTCCACCACTAAGAGGAACAGAGACAGACATATTCCATACAGCATTCCCAACAGCACCGGATGGAAGTCTACCATGTTCACAGACGCGAAGCTTCCACCTCTGGTGCTGCATGTTGGCTTCCTGGCGTAAAACACACGGCTCATTCGGTCAGCCAAGCCATGTTCAACGGTTCTTGTTAACCTGAAAATAGAAATTGTAGAGCACCTAGATAGGTTTTTAACTAAGTATCTACTTCGTATTTAGCAAGTGTGCTGAAAGGATTAGAGTTCGCCACAGAGGCTCAAACTATTCTATTAATTGGTTGGTTCTGTTTTTGGAACGAAGTTCTTTATCGCGCGTTGTGAAAGGGGGCTAGACGGAAAAAAATCTCACGAAAAGTTGTAACGACACTTTTTGCTATAGTTGTAAGCCGTGCGGCGTTCGCGTGTTTCTCTGTCTATCTCTCTCTCTCTCTCTCTCATAGAAAGCAAGGAAAGGAACTTCGTTCCATCCGGGTGTCCACCTCTCAAGTTTTTTCATACAAACTTCAACCTCCCGCTGCTCCTCTTAGAGGTAGAAATTCGGGAATTACTTTCTTGGTGCACCTAAGACTACGTATAAGGAACGCACCCTCCAAATTTCAAGTCTATAAGACCAGCGGTTTAGGTTCTGCTTTGTCTGTCAATAGGTTAGTCAGGGATTATGATTGGTTAGCTAATACCGGTTTGAATCTGCCAGGCTACGTAGTCGCGAAAAAAAATTATCTACTATGTTGTCTCATATTCGCACGAGAGAGAGCGAGAGAGACATAAACAGTTGACATTATTATGTGAAGAAAAACTTGCCCGATTTTATAAAACTCGCTGTACGGTGAGACCTTTCTTGCGCATAGCCACGGTATCATGTTGTCTCATATTCGCACGAGAGAGAGCGAGAGAGGCATAAACAGTCGACATTATTATGTGAATGAAAACTTGCCCAATTTTATAAATCTCGCTGTACGGTGAGACTTTTCTTACGCATAGCCACGGTATGCTGTTTGGGTAGTAAGAAATCTCGCGGAGACCACATTTTTCATGCTCCAGATATAGTTCTTCGACCACCTTGTAGCCAATGCCAAGGTTCATATGGAAAGCGAAGGGTGCATCTTTCTATAAAATAAAGTAGATAACTTAGTTAATTGAAGACGCAGAAAACTAGCTTCAGAAAGTTTCAGGAGTCAGTAACATTACATTGATCTTGAAAAGTATTATTCCGAGAAAGTTAGCTCTACTCTACATAATGTATCAGCAAATACCTACGTAGGTACCTACTGTACACACAATATTTTGAGTCTCATCAGTAAGTAATTAAAAGTTTAATGGCTTTAATTTGATGACAAAAGTAAGCACTAAATGGTAATTTAATTCAATTTGAATGCTAGTGTACGTTAAATTTACTTGCATTTTGTAATCGCTTCACGCCCTCCTCAAGGCTCATAAAGTTAGGTTTGTATCCAACTTTTGCAATTTTATTCTCGTAAATAGCTTTCCGTATTGGTTCTGTTGCTGTCTACAATAAGATGGGTAGAACAATATCACGTTAGCTGCATTAATAAACGTAACTACTCATTCGATAATAATTAATTAAGAATCATTAAATCATAACCATCAAGGTTTACTTACCGGGAAATAATGTCTATTATACTTCTCATCCTCAACTCCCAACTCCAATCTAGAGTTGAGGAGATCAGTCAGAGTTCTGATCTGGTTGGAACTCGATTGCAGAAGAGCAACGATGTTGGCCGAGTACGAAGTGTAAAGGAACAGGAATATAAGGAACATTAGGAATGTTACCACGCGGCCTAATGATCCTGGAAGAAATATTGACTTGGAAATGCCCTAATACAGTCCACTGCGCGCCTACATAGATTGCTAGTAGGGGATTTTTGGCCAAGAAATCCCCTGGAGAGAGGATTGCCTAAAGGGATACTATCCCAATAAATATTTCAGGGAATTTCTGGATTACTTACTTGACAAATTTAGTTAAGAACCATATAAAAAACTAAGTATCTAGAAGATTGAAACTGACACAGTTGGAAACAAAAATCATCAAAAAAAGTTTCACAGAGATACCGAGCATACAAAATTCAAGCATATTTGCTTACCTGCCTAGTTTAAAAACAGCTGCTATCAGAATTCATCAATAAGAATCAACAATCAGAAATGCATAAAGTTATATTGTCGGATAAACTCTTAAAACACCCTACTACCTCTATCAGGGTAAACTACAGGAGAAAAAAAAGCTGGATATGTATACTAGTTTTTATAACGTATATAAATTTTATAAGATAGCATTCAAGGTGTTAGACTAAGTTTACCTTAGTTTACTTAGTTACCTACCTTTTAATTCATTCGTGCTTCCTTGTTGAGTTATTGCGCTTATCACAAATATTCCTATATCGCTTACATTTGGTTTCAGTATCGAAGAGTCATTCATCTAAAATTTAGCAGGAATATTCAAGCAAAAAGTATTGTCAAAGAAAAAATAATTGATATGGTGCTAGCTTTAACCCAAACAGCATGCATTAGAATTCATTAATACTCACTAACCAAAACTATACGTAGAATATAATTATTATAATTTGAATCGATTCATAGTCTCATTTATTTGCCAAAATTGTGTTTGTAATTGTGTTGCATAATTTATGATCCTATTTAAAAGTTGGCAAGTTAATTAATTAATTACATACTTCACTCACCGTTTCTTTATCTTTAGCTGTTTCCCATTTTGCGTTGATATAAATAATGAGTATCAAAACTACGATCATGCCGCCAATGCACAACCATACGGCGCCCCTGAATGGGAGTATAAACAAATTGTTTTGGAAAGATAGTGCTGGCTCTCTGAATACGAACTTGGGTCTTATTGGGAATGGCTGCGCTATGTATTGTACTATGCGGCTTCGTTCTAGGTTTATAAATGATACGGTTCCTGGAATTGTTTGAAGATCATCAATTTTCTAAATCAAAATCTGGTTTTTTCTTTATCATAATAAGTATGATGAAAAATCTAGCGGTGCAATTTAGATACCTATAAAGGATAGATAATATCTAGATTATGTAAACCGTCAGTTTCGAAGTTATTGCAGCACTTCACAGGCGTGGTTTAATTTTATATATTGGCTAAAAAAAATTAAGTATTAATATATTTTTAGTGTGTTAGAGAATATTATATTACCACCAAGTTCAGCTTCTCCATGATCCATATCCCCTATCATGCCGTTCCAAGAGTTGTTGATATAATACCCCCACGTGTCAGTAAAAAGCATTTTGTTCGTAGCGTTCATGAAGGAATACAGGGGCAGAATAGTGTGATGTGTCACTTTAGTGATACTGTCCACTTTGAGATCTCTGTAATAATCAGAATATTTTACGTTTACCTACCTACCTACAAAAACATTTTCTTCTAAAAGTGTTAAGTAATAAAAAATTTGCAATTGAGCAAATAAAAAGTTGAATTAAAATCCGATGATTACCTACCAACACTGTAGCTAATATTCATTGTATTATTAGTAGTATTAAACGGGTATTGGTCGCGTTCTAATTATTTATTTATTTTCCCGACGTTTCGACAGGTTTACACGCTGTCGTGGTCACGCGGGTAGACTCTAATAATACTAATAATAATGTGTTCAGATCGCGTAAGTTTTATTTATTTTTTTATTTATTTACATATCGTTAGTAATAAATAGACCCTTACATAAGTTTGTTAATCTCAGCCCTCGTGCTGTTATCAGTAATGACGTATGAGGCTGCGATAGCCTTGCCTTGTAAATTCTTCCTTCTAATCACCAACGTATTCTTTGCTATATTTTCAGATAGTTCAAACCCTGTAGTCGTTGTCCAAATGCCAAATTTTTCTGTACGAAATTCACTTGTAGGATCTATGCGGTACACTAAAATTTAATAGTAAATTGCGTACTTATTATGAAAGAAATATTATCATGGTAAATATTGCCTGCTGGTGCTATTTAAATTATACTGAAATAATACTTACGTAAGGTCAACACAATATTATTATTTTTCATCCTCTCTGCAAGTATGACTTCAGAATCAACAAGAATTTTGATGTTTGTTAGTTCAGCAGTTGAATTAATTACGAATTCATTATTTTTGGATACAATAAGCCATCTGTATGGTTTTCTGTACATATTATTGTCATCGGCCTGTTAATAATAAAAATGTAGGTACTTACCTATCTTATTATAAAGTAAACGTAATACATCTTATTAAAATTATAATGTTTGTGAAGGGTTGAGTGAGAAATTGAGTATGCTTGTTAGGTAGGTACTAGGGCGTGTAAAAACCGGGTTGTTTAAAAAAACCGGGTTTTCGAGTTTTATTTTTCAATAACCGGGTAAAAACCGGTTATTCGGTTATTTTTCAAGTTTTTTAATACAGGTGTCTCGGGACAAAATAAAACCTTAAATTTTAGTAAAAATGAACTAAGTAATTATTTTAATAAGCAAGCACCAATTAAATTTTAAAATATTTTAATATAATTATGTTTAACTCACTCTTAATCGAATAAAGTAAAAAAATTTAACAACATGATAAGGTCTTATCTAGGTAATGTAATTCACTCTTTTATACGGCAGTATTAAAAACTCTTTCTCTCTTACTCAAATGAAACCATAACAAGTTAAATTAAATTAAAATTTTAATAAACCTCTGACACAAATTTTTAAAACATTTTCTTGTAATATAATTCAGCAAGACTGCGAAAACTACAGGGGCATTAGCCTACTCAGCATCGTCGGTAAGCTGTATGCGAAAGTGTTGATCGAATGAAAGAAACTGATGAGGATATGGGATGCACAATCAGGATTTCGAAAGGGTATGGGATGTACGGATCAGGTCTATCCTTGCGATGCACAGCCGAGAAATTTTTGGCAAAGGTCTAAAGGTCTATTGCGCTTTCGTGGATCTGGAGAAGGCCTATGACAGAGTGATGAGGAATGAACTGTGGTCGGCTCTGTCGATGTATGGGGTAAAGAGCAACCTGGTGCGAGCTCTGAAATCTCTCTATGAGGGTTCCAGGGCTTGCGTTAGGATTTTACGTTTAGGTACAACTTAAACTTAAGGATATTATACAAAGTTAAAAAAAACTCGAAAAACCGGGTTTTTTGCCAAGAAAAAACCGATTAAAAACCGACGTAAAATCAGTCGGTTAATCGGTTTTTCGGTTAATCGGTTAATCGGTTTACATGCCCTAGTAGGTACATTGTAGCTTTTTATGATTACATTTGACAAGCATTATAAATAGCCTGTGTGGAATAACACTACCTACTGTGTACCTCATAAACCCAGAACAATGCGAGTAAAGCCGTAGGCAAAGCTCGTACTAAATAATTGCACGTTCATGGTTAGTTGTTTTGCTTGTTATTTACCAGGTTATAAAAGATGCTTCTCGGTCAGAACAGCAATTTACTTTACAACTTACAAGTACCTTAATATTCTTGAGAATATCGTTACCACAGCAATGTTCTTGCTTTGAGCTAGTGTATATTATTGTACTATCCACATTAGGTATACTTACTTGCTGAAGAAATTTGCTACTGTCTTGGCAGCTAAGATCTATCACTATGAGTGCATCTTTCGGAACTAAGTTTTTGATTTCTTTCTGCTCAGATATCAATAAGACTGTTACTGGCTTGTTAGTTTCCATCAGGCGCGACATCAGATTACATTTTTCCGCTGAAATAAAACAGCACCTGGGGCCTTACCACAAGCTCTTCGGGTAATATCAAAGTAATCTCTCATTATTATTTCGTAATACCTATACAAACTTAATTGAAAAGTGTTACTTTAAGCTTGAATTTTTACGTTTCTGAAACCTAATAGTTTGTTAGAGCTTGTGAACAGTAAGTGTTGTGTTCTCGTAAAATCATATGCAAAACCGCTGTGACCCAATCATCTATCTGCGAATAAAAACCAACTTACTCCTATTCCAGCAGACTTTGGCTATAACTGTAGTAGGCCGCTCGAAGGATTTGATAACATCTACGATCATTTTAGTCTCATCCTTCAAACAATGAGACAGACAGAACCACAAAAACAGTATTATAACTTTCATGTCTCCTGCGTTTGTCGCAAGATTTTCATGAGGTTGTGACATGGTAATGCCCAATTCTACAAGTCTTATATAGCCTTAATAAGTGCTTGTATAATTTGCATACCTGGTAGGTACCTACTCTTGATTGCTTTTAAACGGCTTGAAAATTATACGTTGCTTGCGATTTGATTTCTCCCTAATTGTTAGGGTGGTTTCTGATTGTTATCTGTTCAATAAATTAACAGTTTTGATATTGGAGCAGGTTTAATCGAATTAATTCAGGAGTTATTTTGAGTTAAACTGTTCAATGACTTTTGTTACCAATTTTCTTAAAAATGGAGAATTTTTATTAGGTGAACCATGGTTTACTATAATTCTTCATCTATTAAGAGTTTTTTTAATGAGCTTTCTTTTTGCAGTCTCAAAGACAAAAATCTGACAATGGCAGAGCTGGAGAAATCTTTTGGCTCCAACACCTGCCGCTGTACAGGGTTCAGACCAATCTTGGATACTATGAAAAGCTTCGCTTCTGACGCATCTCCTGAACTGCGACAAAGAGTCAAGGACATAGAAGACCTGTCCCTTTGTAAGAAAACTGGAAAAAAATGCTCTGAGAAGAAATGCACTGACTTGGCTACGAAGATATCCGAAGAAGATAAAAGTTTAGAAGACTTCGAGTGTCTGGTAGAAGATTTGGAATGTCAGATAGAAGATTACGTCAAGATTGAAAATACTATTGCCCTTGATTTTGGAAAGTTGAAGTTTTTTAAGGTGTTTGAGGAGAATGATATTTTTGATGTTCTTAGCAAATATGGCTCGGATTCTTACATGTTCGTTGATGGAAATACTGGAAAAGGTACATCATACTCCTTACCTACTCATATCCAAAAAAATAGTTTGTAAATAGTGTGTAGGTTTCTTGGACGAAGTAAGTTCTCGTCACGCCGTAACTACTGAACGGGTTGAGATTGAATTCAATAATGAAGTAAATGAATTAAAATAACCAGATCACCTTTTACCCCATATGAGCTTGTTTACCTACTTGAAATTACTTACCCAGATAAGTTGCTATTCAAAGGGTATCCGCTAAGACAATGTTACATGATCTCTTTTTTTTTTCTTAATGTGAACCACTGAGGGTGTATTTAAGCAACTTCTAGTATAACTATTCGCAGTATAATGACAAATGCAAGTAAAATGTCAGTTTACTCTTCAATAACTAAAATATATTCTGGGTATGATTAAACTAGTTTGGTCGAATTCGGCCTAAATAAGTAATATATTTTGATTTATTTTCTTCTAATATACCTATTGTATTCAGGTGTCTATGAAAATTTCGAGTACCCTCGCGTTTTGATCGACATAAGCGAAGTTCACTCCTTGAAAACTTTCAAGATGGATCAAAATCTAATATTGGGTGCGAACGTATCCTTACAAGATTGCATTCAGATATTCAAGGATCTCTATGAGAAAAATTTAGAATTTGCTTATTTAAGGGAATTTGTGAAGCATTTTGAGTTGATAGCTCATATACCAGTGAGAAAGGTTAGTTACAATAATTATTAATGAGAGTGTAATGATTAGAATGCAACTAGATTGCGCTAAATTGGTGTCCCACGTTGGGCGCCAATATTACACTTGTTACTGTGATTCTTACCTTAGGTATATTCAACTTTATTTTTTATTTTAACTTAGTTTTATGTTTTATGTTTATGTTTTACATTAACGTATATGCAGGAAAATCTGTACATAGTTCAAAGGCTTAAAATTGATTGTAAGATGCGCGTGCGCACTGGGTGAGGCCGCGAAGCTTTGTGCCGGTGCCGGGCCGCGCCGTCGCGCTCCCCGCGCCGGTCGTGGAGACGCGGTGGTTGCGCTACAGCTCAGCGCGTGCTGCGGCAGTACTGGGGAGCTGTGCTTCAACATGTTCCCGGCCTTGGAACAGTTTGGTCCAACATTGGCAGCGGACAAAGCCGGTTGAAGGCTCGTCTCAGGGTCCCTGATGTGGTCCGCACGTCCGCTACTCGGTTGATGCCGTCGGAGCCTGGGTAGACAGTAGTGATCCTGCCAAGGAGCCAGCGGTTAGGAGGCAGGCGATCGTCCTTGACTAGGACCATATCTCCGACAAATGGTTGACCATTGTCCTTGCGCCATTTACTTCTGGTCTGCAATTCTGAAATATACTCTTTGTAAAAACGATTCCAGAAATGAGCCTTTAGAGATTGGGTTCTCTTATATCTGGTAAGTATGGTTATCGGCGAGTCCTCTTGTACCTGGGGAGAAGGCAACATTGTGAGATCTCGTCCAATCAAAAAGTGCGCAGGGGTCAGTGGGATTAGATCTGAAGGATCTGATGAGAGAGGAGTAAGAGGTCTAGAGTTTAGAATGGCCTCGATCTGCACCAAAACAGTATTCATTTCCTCGTAATCTAAGTGTGCCATTCCTAAAACTCGCTTCAAGTGAAATTTGATTGATTTGACCGATGCTTCAGCTAAACCATTAAAATGTGGACTATATGCTGGACTGAACTTGAATTTAATTTCACTTGCTAAACTTATACTCGTATATCCCTGCTGAAATCCTTCACCTGACCTACTCTATCCATTTGTAGATCGGGTCTTTAGCTGGAAACCTAATGCTGAAGCATGCGAACCCAGCCTACCAATCAGACGTGTTTCTGCTTTTTGAGAGTGTGGGAGCAGCTGTGACTATCAGTGAGTATTCTGTGGCTATCGACTTCATTCTTTTCTTTGCAATTGGGTTTTCCAACTTGGGTTATCCACTACACAGACTGAAACGTAGATTAACAGTTGGCTTAAATCTTTGATTTTCTGATAAACATATGCACCAGATTGTAGGACTCTTTAACGAATCTGTCCTAGTGGGTACCATCATAGTGCTATATTCTGTCTCTTACTCAAAAGATAAAGAGATCACATTCTCATCTAATATTTCAGGAGACGCTAATGGTCAACAACGTTGCATGAATTTACTGGATTTTCTGGAATATGACATGCAAGAGAAACTGATCGTTTGCATTGCACTACCACCTATGGGCACCAACAGGGCTTTCAGAAGTTACAAGGTATACCTATCATCTATTTTTTAGTGTTGACATTCACCTCACCTGATGATAAATTGTCTATTATATAAAGAACCGACCCGCCCCGGCTTCGCACGGGTGCAATGCTGATACTAATTATACCAAAATTGTGTTTATTTACGACATCACATAAGAAACCTCTAAAATTATCAGTGTTTCTGTACTATATTAGGCATGTTATATATATAAACCTTCCTCTTGAATCACTATATCTATTAAAAAAAACCGCATCAAAATCAGTTGCGTAGTTTTAAAGATTTAAGCATACATAGAGATATAGGGACATAGAAAGCGACTTTGTTTTATACTATGTAGTGATTACCTCAATTGTGCTAAGTAACTAAGGAATCAGTAAGAGTTGCTCAGGGCTTCATCGCACCGGTTCCTTTGCCATTTAGTTAGATCCTATTTTCTAATTCTATCAACCTAGTTATATAAAATTACATCAATGCATAAAATTGTCCTTAACTATTACAGATAATGCCTCGTAACCAAAACGCACTTGCCATAGTTAACGCAGCTTTTAACGTCAGTATAAATACCAACACCAACGTCGTGGAAACCGCGAGTATAGTCTTCGGAAACATATCGTCTACTTTCAACCACGCAAGAAGAACTGAGCAGTTTTTGATAGGGCAGAATCTTTATGACGATAGAGTTTTGCAAGTTGCTGTGGCTGCGTTAAGAGGCGAGGTACAGCCGGAAGATCGCTCGCCAGAACCATCGTCCGAGTGCCGGAAGAGGATTGCAATTGGATTGTTTTATAAGGTACCTTGACGATAACTTATTATAAGAACCGATTTTCATGAAATAAGTAAAAACTGCGCGAATAACCAAATAAACAGACAGTAATTAAAAAAAATGCTGATTTGTCTTCTATTACTCTTTAGCCACTCTCTTTCATTCTTAAATGTATAGAACATGGGTTTCATAACATTCTACTCGTACATTATCATATAGGAATAAAATAAAAATATAAAAAAAAAATATGATCACGCATGACTGTAATCCCCGGACTTGGTAGATATCTCCCTCAGATCTTTAGTTGCTTAGTTATCTTTAGTCTTTAGTTCTTTGAGGATATCTAAAGAGGGTAAGAGGGAATAGCTGGCTGAAATCTCTCTAGCAATAATTATAAGCGGCCTATTGCCCATTCTGACTATAATTGTATAGCTAAATGAAACCCCGTGCTATGTGGTTGACCTGATGTTGAGTTTCTTTATTCAGTTTATCCTCGATACTGCTCCACCTGGGAGATTAAAGGACAACTACCGATCTGGAAGCACTGTCTTCGACCGGCCTGTCTCTTTGGGTACCCAGGTATCTTCTTTACTATAATCATCATCATCATCATCATCATCATATATATACTTCTTTATTATATACAAGCATACTTTGCAGCGTCAAAATTCCTTTTATTTACATAGAAGAAGCTCAAGGGTGGACCTACAACTATTCTCAAAATAATGTAGATTGTAATATAGGTATATAGTACCGAAGAATAGGTAACACATATACTACTTTCTATACAAAAAAAATCTCCTAACGGGATGTATAATGTCAAATGCATGTAAAATCTCAGTTTACTCTCTAGGATTTATTTGAACTAGGTTGGTCGAACCTTAATGGTTTTTAAATGGAGTAAGCTTGCCCATATTTTCAGCTTAATTCGTCTTATAATCACTGGTGCCTAAAGTATCTAAATATTTCTCAGAAATTCCAAACCGACCCATCCCTGTATCCGCTCAACCAGCCAATCCCGAAGTTGGAAGCCCAGATCCAGAGTGCCGGGGAGGCTCGCTACGCCAACGATTTACCTCCGTCTAAAAATGACGTGTTTGCAGCATTTGTACTTTCCACCGTAAGCAGTGGAGAAGTTGACTGTATTGACTTTGACGCGGCCCTGGTAAGCAATACCTACAGTTCATCCAACGGATCTAGGCATTCGTGACATTAGCCACACATTAGATACTGCGCAGCTCTTGCGGCTAACTTCACGAATGCCTCGACTCGTTGGGCCAACTGTACCTACCTATCTTTATTTCAGGCTTCACACCAAGGAGGTTGTTTGGACATGGTGAATAGGCTAGTTTCACCACGCTCTATTAATTAAACTAGCAGCTTTTTAGCCTTTTAATCGCCTGATAAAGTTGTTTTGTGTTTCACAATCTCCTGGCAAAGGATTATTTTCGGTAAAATGAAATGACGTAATATAGATAATGATACTTTAACATTCTTGTTAATTTTGATGCCCGGTGGTACTGCTTGATTAACAAGAGTTTGGTGAAGTTGGACCTTACCGTCATCATGGGCTACCACCGTTTAGATCATTTAGTTTAGATCTATAGGTATAGCTTTAGATCGGATGTTTACCACACCGGGGGAATAGATCATTTTTGTTTTAGTCAAGTCTGTTGTATGCTTTTTGTCAGTTTGAGTGATGTTACTGTATATTCGATATCATCAACTTTTTAATGATTCTTTGACTGAGAATGATATTTTTACGTAAAACCTAAAAATGACATCATATCAAGAAATCCTTTCCGAAACATTTTTGTGGATGATTTTTCTTTTGTTTTTATCATAGCAGGTATACTAAAAATGCACGCCCCTCCACTTGTACCTACTTGTACCGCATGCAGAGGTAAATACATTGGAAATACATTGGAGGGGCGTGCATATTTAGACTGATCTACCTCAAACAATAAATTACCTATGTATCTATGTAGGTAGAGCCTACATAGATACATAGGTAATTTGTTGCCATTGAGGTTGTAATTGTAAGTAGTTCGACAGGGTATTGGTACCTGTGCGTTGGCCAGCTTCAGGTAAAGACTTCGAAAGTTCCGCCCATCAAAAATTTTGATGCTTTCAGAAACAATTATCATAATATCCAGTACAAAATCTTCAATTTCAGGCTGTAAAAGGTGTTATAGCAATTTACACAGCAAAAGACATTCCCGGTAAAAACTCCTTCATATTACCCGGACTGCCACTGCAGACGGAGGATGAAGAGATCCTCGCCACGAAGATCAGATTCCACGGACAGCCCATTGCCATACTAGTAGCGGTTTCTGAGGATCTAGCTGCCAGTGAAGCTAAGAAAGTTCAGGTAAAATCCAAATATACTTATAAGACTTTTGGATGAGTACGAAATTCTTTTTTATTTGTCAGGTACGGAATACTAATTAATGATTTAATTTAATATATATTATTATAATAATTTATGAAACAAAAAAGTTATGGATATGAGTGTATCTGGGTACGCAAGTAGAGGAAGGCCAAAGAAAAAGTGGTTTGATGTGTAAGATGATATGAATGTAAGAGAAGTAGACGAGTGAGTGGAGGAAGAAAACATGTTGTGCCGACCCCACTTAGCGTGGGATAAGGGCAGGAGAATGATGACTGACGTACGAAATACTAACTAGTTTACTACTAAGCAAAATCTCTAAATTTGGACGTGCCATTGACTTAGAGACATCTTAGAGATCTGAAGACCTATCCTTTTGATCCTGTCCTTGACCTTTTTAATCTAGCTTGAGTAAATAGCATATTTATCTACGTAAGAGCAGAAATAGTAAATGTGAAACAGTGATCATGTTTGTTTTGTTGATGTAGGTAATGTGTAAAGAAGATGTTTTGACGGTAGGGAATTTGAGAATGATATACCTATTGAGGAAAGGAATTTAAAATTACAATAAACTTATAATAAAATTACGCAACTTGTAAAGAAAGGCTGAAGAAAAAGTGGTTTGATTGTGTGAAAGATGATATGAATGTAAGAGGAGTAGGTTCAGAGTTGACGAATGGTAAGAGTGGGTGGAAGAAAAAAACCGTGGGATAAGAGTAGGAGAATGATGAATGAAGATAAGATTTAAATCATAAAAAGTTTCATTAATGAAGCATAACTATTAACTATTTGTTTTTAGGTGAAGTATAAGAATGTTTCAACAGCGACCCCACTATTGACGATAGATCTATCGAAGAGAGATAGCAGTAGATATGTGCCGAGCGATGTCACAATAGAGCCGATTGGGAGAGGGACAGATGTACAGACTGTCATCAAAGGTTAGTGTAAACAAATTCCTAGGTACCTTAGATCCTTTATTCTTACGGAATACTGTGCGAAAATGTGGGCATGTGCTAAATATTTTCATCTGGATAAATATCGTCTGGCCAGGCTCATTTCCTTCATTAGATATCCTCAAAGATTTATGTAATTAAAGATCTTATGATTTGTCTACCAAGCCTGGGGATTACAGCAAAGCGAAGAAGGAGAGTAGGTAATGTGTTTGGGGTGTATGTAGGTATACCTTTAATGGAGTTTCTTTGGCGATCGCCGGAAACCAAATGGCTGGACAGATTTTGTCAAATGAGGTGTCACTATAATCGTCTGTATTCCAAGAGTAACAAAGGTTATACAAGATGTAAAAATACATTTTCAGTTTTTCTTTCAGCCGGGTTTTTTTAAATAATTTGTTAAAAATATCGTTAAATACTACTTCCGCTGTCTTCAAACTGTCGTCTAGTTAGTTTTTGATTAGGTATTTCAGTGATGTGTTATAGTTACTAAATGGGTATTATACCATTTTTGTTAGACATAAAAAATTTACGACGAAAATTTATCACGAAAAAATGTAGGTACAGTTCCCGTGGGATAGATTTGTTTTGTTTTTCAAGGTACCATACGGGCGAAGCCGTGGGCGGAAGCTAGTTATAACATAATATGGCTTTGTAAAGAAATTTCGTGTTACTCAGGTGTGTACGAGGTTGAAGCTCAGTACCATTACTACTTAGAGCCGATATCTTGCGTGGTGGTGCCGGTGGACAAAGGGTTGGAAGTGTACGACTCTACGCAGTGGATTGATCTGACGCAAGTCGCAATCGCGCAGTGCTTGGGCATGAAGGAGAGCGAGTGAGTGTTACATCACACCCAGCCATTTTCTCCTGTCCATACTAAACATCTATATACTTTTTTACAAACTACATATATCGGGTCTCGAATAAAGACAGTAAGAAATATTCTAAAGGGCCATTTAGATGGAGAGAGTTCGTCAAACGTTTCTTGGCGAGAAATCGTACACTCCTATAGCAAGCAATAATCGCCAAGATTATGGTGTCGTAATGTTTACATACAGGCAAGAACTAAATTCTCGCCTACGATTATATCATACAAATAGAGAGAGAGAGATATATAGGTATTATATATAATATATACGAGACAGATATATTCTATTGCGAGGCAATTGTCGCCCAAGGGCCAGGGCGACAATCGTGAATGTTTCCACGAAGAGACTTTTTTAATGTTCTTTCGATAATCATATCTTCGATTCGAGAAACTCTCTCCATCTAAATGGCCCTTTAGGTGCATATATGATATATTACCGAATTACCTTTATTTACAGTGTTGTAGTAATAGTCCGTCGTGTAGGCGGTGGTTTTGGCGGCAAAATAAGCCGAAATGTTCAAGTGAGTACCGCCGCGGCCCTCGTGGCGAAGAAGATGAATAAGATCTGTCGGTTCGTGCTGCCCATCCAGACTAACTTGACCATCGCTGGACGGAGACTGCCGACGCAATGTGACTATGAAGTAAGTACCTATACCAACGGATTAGGCATTCGTGAAGTTAGCCACAGGTGCGAGTTTGCGCATGTACAGTTCCTTCCCCCCCTCCTCATACCTCCAATTGTTCCCGAAAAACGATACTGCGCAGCTCTTGCGGCTAACTTCACGAATGCCTAGATTCGTTGAGCCAACTATACTGTCTTCAAGCGGTGTTTGATCATTGATTTGGTATCAGTGCCGCCTCAATGAGACAGAGTGCCCAAGATTTACATAAAAGTTTATAGAACTGAGTCCACTGATTCACTGATCCACGTTAGTAATGGAAAAGTTGAGGAGTAATGGCTAATAGGTGTTAAGCTCTGTGGACTGTTTTCTTGCTAATTCTATGATGGTTTGGCTAGGAAGAAGGTGAGAGGCAAGTAAAAACACTTGCAGGTTAAAGTAGAACGACACTTAGGTATAATTATGTTTTATTTTAAAACCAATTTCACAAAATTATAACTACCATTCTGAGCTTATTGCAACAGGAAGAGTGGTCTGCTTTTACCAATTATTACTCTAAATTCTGTTGGTGTTTTCAATAACAGGTTAGCATGGTGGGCATGTTATGTGGAGGAATAAATGTCATGTGTCGAGATGAAAGTGGATTGATATAGTGGTAGGGAAAGAAATGGATAGATGTTTGACATGATTAAGAATGAAGAGTGATAATATATAATAATGCGTCACTTGATGGAGATTGCTTTTTCCAGGCTGGAATAGACGCCAATGGCAAGATCCAGTATCTAAACGCGACCATAGTCCAAGATGTAGGCTGTTCCGACAACGAGAATATATTAAGTTACGTGGCTGGTGGATTCCCAAACTGCTACAATAAGGACTATTTTAGTGTGAAAACTGCAGCGGTCATTACTGACTTACCTTCAAACTCCTTTGCGAGGGCACCCGGTAAGGAAACAAAGCAAATTGAACTTAAAGATGTCGTGTCCTTTAAATTGTTGGTGTTCGATTACAGAGATATGAGTAATGTTTACCTACCTAAATATTTAGACACATACCCAAAACGCAGGCATGTGTCAGATAATGATTGGAATGCCCCATTTAGATAGGTATCCCCAAATATCAGAGTAGGTACCTACCAAATTAGAGATCTGAGGACATGTCTACAAAATCCAGGTTTCATGGTCTTCAAAACAAAGTTTGCTGTTTTTTTATGGCTATAGGAGTGGCTATATGGCTATAGGTATCGATTTGACTAAGTACTGGTATAACTATTCTCAGAATAATAGAATGTTAGCAAAACTCAAATTACTTTAGCTGGGTCATAGCCAAGTGAGGCGTAAATAACTATCGTAAAAAGTTGTTTTTAAATGAAGTTCTGTTGAATCTTTTTCAGGTACAGCCGAAGGTATATCCTCAATCGAGCACATAATGGAGCACATAGCTTTTACTATTAAAAAGGACTCTACATCAGTCCGTCTCGCCAACATGAGAACTAATGACAACGACCTCCCAACCCTCATAGAAACTCTCAAGAAAGATTGCGACTACGAAAAACGAGTTAAATCAGTAAATCTTTTCAATCAGAACAACAGATGGAAGAAAAAGTCAATGAAAATCAGCGTTATGAGTTTTCCTGTAGAATATTACGGGAACTACTCAGCAATGGTCACTATTTACCGCGCAGACGGGACCGTGACGGTGACGACAGGAGGCATAGAGATGGGACAAGGCGCCAATACTAAAGCAGCCCAAGTGTGCGCGTACGAACTAGGCATTCCTCTCGACTACGTATCAGTTATACCGCACTATTCGTTCACAGCGGCCAATAACGTATTCTCCGGATCTAGTATTGTGAGCGAATGCGTTAGCTATTCAATAATCAGGGCTTGTGAAGTGCTGAAAGGGAGGTTGAAGCCGATAAGAGAAGAAATGCCTGAAGCAACTTGGGAGGAGGTTATAAAGAAAGCGGCTGATGATCAGATAGAATTGACAGCTACGTATATGATGACGGATAAAGAGGAGGATTTGGAGAATTACAGTGCATTTGCGGTGGCTTGTATAGAAGTTTGTTTGGACGTTTTGACGGGTCGATTCCAGATAGACAGGGTTGATATTCTGGAGGATGTGGGATTGAGCGCTAATCCTACTATTGATGTTGGTCAGGTAGGTGATATAACAGACTTTATTAGGCAGTGACGGATTTACCACCAGACTCAGTAGGCTGGAGTAGTAAAACTTTAGTTTGCCTTAGGGTACGAGTTGGCAGCGGGCGACACGAGGCGGCGGCGGACGACGTGTCGCGGCGACACTGCTGGTTTCTATGAATTTCTATGAAATGCGTCGCTAGCTTCGTGTCGCTAACTGCGGAGGGAATTTCATAGAAATACATAGAAACCCGTGGTGTCGCCGCGACACGTCGTCCGCTGCTGCCTCATGTCGTCCGCTGCCAACTCGTACCTTTACAGAGAAATAAAAAATAAAAATTATAATATACAGTACACGGAGAAAAGTAGTCTCGAAAATTAAAAAAAAATACTATATTTTAGTACTACCTATACAGTATACCAAATACTCCAATGTCTATACATGAAAAATTACTAAACTCAAAAAATTTTAATAGCCTACTAGCGGCAATGTGTAAATCCGCCACTGTTATTAGGGAAAATTATTGTTATAGAGATTCCAGCCAGCCAACCCTAGCTGGTTATGTTACGAACTTAGTGTGCCTGGTGTTTTCACCTATTTTGATGAAAGTAGGTAATTAAAAAAGAAAGCGGCTGACTAAAGAGAAAAAAAAAACACAACTCAGTTATATTTTAAAGTATTTTCTGTCTGTTTATTTGGCTGTTCTCCGAAATCTTCGACTACTGTAAATCCAGATAATGTATTCTATGTATGTATTTATAAAAGAAAGTATATAATTAAACTATCGGCTATCTGGTTCCCATAGTAACAAGCTTCGCTTAGTTTGAGGCGTTGTGTGAAATGTTCACCAATATTTATTTATTAGGAAATAAAACTTTAATTGTGATTCTAGGTGGAAGGCGCCTATATCCAAGGACTCGGTTTCCTCACGTGCGAAAAGCTAGTTTACGACGAGCATACCGGCAAACTGTTGACTAACCGCTCGTTAAACTACCATGTGCCATTGGCTTTGGATATACCGGTGGAGTTCCACGTCTATCTGAGAAATAACTCTAAAAATCCGAAGGGAGTGTTGGGATCAAAGAGTGAGTATAAAATAGAATAGAATTCATTTATTTTATGTCACGTTACAGATAATTATGGTTTATTATTATTTGTATTAAACGGGTATTTATCGAATTTTATTAACTTATTTTCTCGACGTTTCAACAAGTTTACACACTGTCGTTTTAAGGGTCAGTACAGCTAATACAGTCGCTGACAGTTTGCTGACAACCTCAGTGGCGCAGCGGGCCAGACTCCGCCTGCGACGCTAGAGGTTGCGGGTTCGATTCTCTCCTCGGAACAAATTTGTATACGATCTGCAGAAATTTGTTCCGTTGGTCTGGGTGTTTTCTATGTATAATAAAAATATATCTATCTATGTATTTAATGTATTAAATATATCAGTTATCTAGTACCCATAACACAAGCTTTGAGTAGCTTACTTTGGGGCTAGATGATGCTGTGTGGACGGTCCAGCATTATTCATTTATTTATTTAATATAAAAATGTTTTTATTCTTGAGTAATTGATCTCACCGTTTTTTAGCGTGCGGTGAAATGGGAATATGTACTGCCAATGGAATCAATCATGCGTTGCGAGAGTGTATCTTAGAGTCTAGGAAGGACTCCGGATATGACGACAGACAATGGATAAACATATGTAAGGCTACCTATGTATCTACATACCGATAAGATTTTTAAGTGTTTGTTCGATAAAAACTGGTATTTATTGCAAAAAAAACCGGCTGAACGTAATTGAAAATAGATTTTTACAGGCACCATTTATTATATTTTAAGACATTTTTTAGCTTAAGTCAGACGTATAAAATTCTCATTCGGACCTTTCTACTCAACGGTTCGCAAAAAACAATTTTGGTGATCTCGTAACATAGTTAATTTTATAGTATCCTTCATGAAATAACTTATCAATCTTTTATTGCTTCATCTTCATGCAATAAGCTTGAAAGACAAGCTCTAAAATCAAGGTTAAAAGGTTAAAAAATCAAGTTTTTAAAAAACGGTAAAATATAAAATTGAGTAGAATTGCCCATTTAATTTGACCGCTTCCGTGCTTCGGAACGGCTCCTTAAGTGTCGGTTCCGGCTAGTTCTTCCAATAGTACCTAGGTACCTGCGTAAAAGTATGTAGATACCTACCTATCTATACTAATATTATAAAGAGGAAAGTTTTGTATTTTTGTATTTTTGTTTGTAACGTATAAACTCAAAAACTACTGAGTCGAAAAAAGGTCCGATTTCAAAAATTCTTTCACCGTTAGAATGCTACGTTATCCCTGAGTAACATAGGCTATATTTTATGTAGGTACCTCGCGAGCAAAGCCGCGAACGGAACCTAGTGTAATATAACTTGAGTTTATTTTCAGCTCTTCCCTACGACACTGAATCCATTTTGAAAGCCCTAGATGTGAAGTTTGAAGAGTTTGTTATAACAAAGTAACGAAGAAATAGAAGAATAATCACGAAGACCCTTATTATTAATTGGTTTTGGATTTTAATATTAAAAAAAAATCTTATTTTTTCTGTTGGTTTTTAAAGACATACCGATTAACGTCTTCATACCTGCCTTCATGATAGGATGTTTTCTTCCTCAACTTAATCAGATTTTTTTTGTGTTTTTTCCGATCTTTAGTAAATAAATAAGTACTTTGTGTGCATATTTTGTTTGATATTCATTTGTAAAAAGACCTACCTTTTTGAAAAATATTCTGACCGTGACTTTTCCGCAGTCGACTGACATTCCATTCATATTCTTTATCATTAGTATAATATCTGGCTCATATTTGGCTGAGCATTGCCATTCAACGTGGTAATGCCGACGGCGTTTTGGGGACGCTTCCATCTGGCAGTGATCTGGATCAGTTGAGCTATCTATAGATCGTTTGATGGCTTGTAACGGTCCCTAGATAGCTCAATTGTTTCACATCCATTTTATACTTTGTTTAATATATTATATAAGATTCTTTAAACTAATATCAAAAACAACTTTTTGTCAATAATAAGTACAGTTTATTATCGCATTGTCAAACAGAAAATATACAAATTAAACCGTTTTAGGCCTCGCACGAGAATTAGTCTTTATTTTAGGCCTGAACTAAAATAATCTCAAATTAGTACCAAATCACAAAATCAATAAATAATTAGGAATAAATTACAATTTAATTATTATCAATTTAAAAATTACTAATAAGTATTTAAAATTACCATAATCTATACACAATTATACAAACAGTTTAGTGTTTTATGAAAAAAGTGCAATTCATATTACTAATTTTAATTTATTAACAGCAGACTGGCTTTATAATTTGATAAATATTTCTTTATGCTCACTACACAGTAACTTAATATTTTTGGAAAAAATATAAGGCAATATTCAATAAATGATAATAAATATTCGCGAACTTACTGCCATTATGTAAACCAGTGCGGTGAAAGACTAAAGTACATCTCAGTGGCTCCTTTTATTCACAATATTATTGCAACTCTCATTACGACTCCATTTTTAAATCATAAAGAAAAAAAACAGCAATACATGCCTAGATTTTGAACTCTATAAATAAGGAAATAAGAGCTGCAATTGTGTGCGCGGGCAGGGCCAAAGCAAATGGTTTTAATATAACTAGTTTACAAAACTATTTCTATTTTGTTGCCATTTGTTTTAAGCACTTAAATTCTGTTTACTTTCGATAAAGCAAGATAAGCATATTAACGTAGTTATTATAAAAAAGCCGATAGACATTTCCAAATTGACACATTATTGACGTTTATGAAAGAGTTCTGATTCTAGGTAGTAGTAACTTAAGCTAAATTTAACCTTGAAGCATGTACTCGTACAATTGTAGTAGGTACATCTCTTTCGCATTTTTATAAAAGAATAAAGACAGATGATCGAATTTATAACTGTCGTAAAATAACGTAGTCGCTATTCAGGCATCATTTTTACTTATCATGAAAATTGTTAAACTTACTCTTTTACAATAAAAATAAACGAAAAGGACATTGTATTTAAATTAGCTTTAGCTACTGTTATGCAGAATAAAGGCCAATGTGTATACTAACATTCTTTTCATATAAGTGACATGTTTTTTGAGCATAAATTTCTCAAAACCGAAAAAATCCTTCTTTATCGCCCGTAAGTTAAGACAAAGCTAGTAACAAAATCTTTGTTATAAAATATCTATTGGTAAAAAATTACCTAAAGCTTGTCGAATATAAAATTATATTGATTTCGGCTTAGGGTTCCGCGACGTAGCTATACAAACCGCAAACCGCATCAAAAACGATGCTACAGAAAGTGCTAGTGAAACTAGAAATTAATATCTATTAACGACAGGGAACCCCAAAAACAATTAAGGCAAAAATATACAAAATATTTCTTATGTACATTTCTGACTTCTGTGCAGTGGTACCCGCGTTGCAACTACAATGTACAATTATAGGTATATTATGTAGTTACATACATATACTTTTGGTTAGGTATCTATTTTCTGTGAGCATGTAGACTTACCATAAGCTCTTCAGGCAATATCAAAGTAATATAACTTTGATATTTCGTACCCATATACACTGTATTGAAGTAGTGTTACTTCAAGCTTGTAATGTGACGTTTCTGAAACATGATGGCTTGTAAGAGCTTGCGGTAAGGTGATTCGAACCATTTTAATTCTTCTTTAAAAATACTAAGCCATATTCTCACAGTACTAAGGTAGTTAATTGCTAATTTTATACGATTTCGACTATTTTAATAAAATGAAATTTAGATACATTTATTTGATAAATTCATGGTATGAATCACGGCTTCGGTATATAAAATATTTCAGCAATAAATAACTTATTTCCTAAAAAAATGAGCATGAAAATTCTAGCATAACTCAATACAAAAACTACACAATAGATAATATTTAGAACATCCCGACATTCGTTGAAAGATTTCAAGTTAAAAAATCAGTTCTTTTTAGGCACCCTCCGAGTTAGAATCTAAATTCACCCTTAACTCAACGCGTGATGATATATTTTACGATGAAGGGAGGGGTGATTTTGGAAAAATGATTTCAGTCAAGTTACCAGGGCTCTTACCACATGGTCTTCGGGCAATATCAAAGTAATATACATAACTTTGATATTTCATACCATGAACTATAGAAATTATATTGAAGTGTGACGTTTCTGAAACATGATAGTTTGTAAGACTTTGTGGTAAGGCTCCAGTTTTACGAAACTAATCATTTTACAATCTACAAAATCCAAAAGTATAAAAAAAGTTAGGCTGAGTTTAGACAATCGTTAAAATGAGTCAGTTATGATTGGACACAATAGGAAATGAAAATTTACAATGAAATTCAAACATTCTTCAGTTCTAGCGACTATCTCTTTCGCACATTTAAAATACAGATCATGTTTCCAACTTAAAAATAAGATTATTACAAATTATATTATGTTATAATAATTTAATAATTAAATCTTGTTACTTATTTATAACATAATCTCATTTCGACATCATTGTGTTTTAAGTTTAAATGAAAATTATGTTAATAATATAAACTTACAAAAATTAATAGCTGCACGCAAATCAATAATTAGCAACCATTTTTAGGGCCATTTTGAAACCAATATTGTGAGATAGGTCTCAATTTGGAAATCAACACGCGTTCTTCTGCATTGACCCTTAAAATCACAAAAAAACTATTATAAAAGTAATTAAGCCATTTAACCGGACAGAATAGTCCCCAGTTACAAAATACGAGATATAAGTTATTAAATTTAGTTCCGTTCGTTCACGTTACGCCTATTTTTGGTGGAATGCTGTCTTTCAAGTCTTTCGGCCATCTTTATTTTTACTAACCGCAAGTGATCCACGCGACTGTTTGTTTTTTTATATTCAAAAATGCGAATATATTAAAAAAAATTGCTACATAGCGTCCAAATAAGTTATACACCGATTATACATACAAAAGTTCTAATGAATATCATCTTTTTCACTGATTTTCATAAATTAACAAAAAAATCTGTGCTATATTGGAAATAAATTAGTTTATAAAGTATAGAATTTAAATAATTAAATACATTTATTTGTAAAACTCTGCCAAATAAGTTTTTGAATTCTATAGAGTAATTAATCTTGTAAAACAGACAGATTTCCTAAACAACGGTCAAACACAACAATAACTCGCTTATTCAAAATCATTTTAAAGCGCATGATGAAGTACAGTCTATCCTTATCATTCTTATGTTAATGAACAGAGATGAACACATTTTAGCATAATGAATTATATAACAACATGATATTGAATAAGCAAGTGTTAGTTACAGTTTTCGTCACCATATTTTACAGATAACCAGCGATCTGAATTGGGTGAGCTAATATAGATAAACTTCGTGAAACTTCTTTAAACAGTGACGAAAGTGGAGACTTTACTTTTTTCCGGGTTCTAAATATTACATAAGTGTACTTAACTAACATTGATACAGTAAAAGAACTATGGAATTAATTTATTATTGTTTCTTAAAAAAATATGTGCATGATTTTTATTGTTTAAATAAAATAATGTCATTTCTGTATCAATAAAATTAATATTTAATGTCCTAAATTTCGTTGTCCGGAAAAAACAGAACAAAATGTTATTTCTGTATCAATAAAACTAATATTTAATTTCCTTAAGTAATATCCTCAGACCCGGAAAAACGATTTAGTCGTAAGGAACTCTGCCGTTTTTCTGTATTTTTCAGAACTTTAGGTATATTAGCTCACCAATTCCGATCACTGATAACACTACAAGCCTACAAAAGACAGTCGAGTCATCACTTCTCATTCCCGAGTCCCTTAAACCTAACTCACATCCTACATCACGCCACCCCACTGTCTTGAGTGTGAATTCGTTTCTTATCGCCCCTGTGATCCGGGGTAGACTTCAAGATATCCGGCTGCCCGTGTGAGAGGATCCTGGCTTCGTGCTGGTTCTGTCCGTGCGAGAGGACCCTGGCCTCGTGGTTGGAAGTGTGCGAGCTGAAGGTTAAGGTCGCGTTTCTGTCCGACCCTAGAGTCATGGTGGTCGCGTGCGAGTTCAGGGTGTTATGGCCGGTGGTGTGGTGGGTGTGGTGGGATTGGCTGAGCTGGTGCACGTGCGGGAGGGTGGAGGGGCTGGAGTGCGGGAGGGGCTTGCGGAGGGAGCGGTGGGAGCCGTTGCGAGTGAGGGAATTCATCTGTGGTGTGCCGGGGACGCCGGGCCGGAGTAACGCGTTCTTGTAGTCGGCTATCAGGTGGGTCAGCTCTGCCATCTGGAGAAAACGGTGATTAAAAACATTGTTTTTATAAGATGCAACGAGTATTGGTTTCGGAACGGATTCCGGATTTTTGGCAGAGGCTTCGGCCGGTTTTTTTAAATAGAAAAATATGAACAAGAATTTAATCTCCAGACTCTGCAGATATCTCCTCAGATATCTGCCACGTCAGGAGATCACGTCAGAGGCACGTCCAAACGGGACATTTGGCACATGTCCACATTTGGTACAGTGGACAGTATCCCATACGTGACAGGTTGCAAGCCCGTCGCCGCTTATAAGAACACGAATAAACGTTTCTGAAACTTAAGAGCTTGTGGTAAGGACCCAGGTTGTAAGGCTACCTTAGGCTTATTGAGGCTGATCAACATCTTGTGAACTGGACTCCCGGCGTCTTCGGCATCGATCAGCATCATCAGATCATCCTGAAAGCGAGCCATGATCAAAAACTTATTACATGATCAGATTTGAACCCACGACCTTCGATCATGAGGCAGGGGTGCTACCGCTACACCACCAATGCTCGTGTAGTCAGAGGCATGTCATCATCATCTCCCTATGTTTGTTACTCTTTCACGCAAAAACTACTGAATGGATTTTGATGAAAATTAGCACAGATAGATTATAGTCTGGAATAGCACATAGGCTTCTTGTTATCCCGGAAAAATGTTCAGTTCCCGTGGGCGGATGCTAGTATCCTACTAATATTATAAACGCGAAAGTTTGTAAGAATGTGTCGATGTATGGATGTCTGGATGTATGTTTGTTACTCCTTCACGCTGGAACGGCTGAACGGATCTGAATGTAATTTGACAGTCTGGAATAGCAAATATTTATTATTTATTTTTCAGCCATTATTGTCCCACTGCAGGACAAAGGCCTCCCTTCCTTCCTTCCACTCCTCGCGATTTAACGCTGCTATAGGCCAAGATGGTAAATACGCGTCGAGCTCGTCTCTCCATCTCCTCCTGGGTCTGCCACGTCGCCGTCTCTCGTCGGGTGGGCCCCACTCGGTGGTGGTCTTCAATAGCAAATAGGTTACTATTTTATCCCGGAATAGTATATAATTTACCTGCAATCCCCCAAACAAGCCGATAGAGTTGAGCGCGTATCGCCCGACGACCGCCATGGACGCGAGTTCCAACACCGTGACGCCCTCCTCAGACACCGCCAGCCACACCATAGATAAATCCGGCTGTTTTATCTGCAAAAAACATCAGTACTCTCAAACGGTGAAGGAAAACATCGCGAGGAAACCGGCATGTAGAACTTAAAACGTTTGAAAGCGAAAGAAACTCACAAACATACATACGCCTCTCTTTTTCAGTCAGGTAGAGGTAGATCAGTCTAAAAATGCACGCCCCTCCAATGTATTTGCTACTCTTTTTGCTCTTCATAAGGTACAAGTACAAATGGAGGGGTGTGCATTTTTAGATTGAAACATCTCTAGATGCCTCTGCCTCTTTAGATATCCTGAAAGATCTAAGTAACTATAGATCTGAGGAGATATCTACCGAGCCTAGGGATTATTGAAGACTAGTTGAAGACTGCGTTAACAATTAAAATTATTTTTGTAGGTATTTAACTTTGTTTTCTTTGTTAGGCCGCGAACTTTTCAATCCACCCTCGTACTATTGTTTGCATTGGAACGTTTATTAACAGCCACCTATGTTTGCGTGTTTTAAATCTATTAAATTGTAAAAGCAGCCACTTACTCTAGCTTGGAACAGCGTGGCTCCGAAGAAAGGCCATTTCCTTGTGCAGTTGAGGTAGATCCGCACGCAGTCGCCCGTACTGCGGCCCTTCAGAGCGATCCACTTCGATCTTAACTTCTCCTCGATATCCCTGCGGTAGAAAATAATATTATATTACTTTTTGACTGACCTCACAGCTCAGTTGGTAGTAGCTCTGCCTTCTGCGCTGTAGGTTGTGGGTGCGATCCCCACCCAAGGACAAACATTTGTGTGATGAATGTAGATGTTTGTTCTGTGTCTGGCTGTTAATATCTATTGTAGGTAGTAGAAGATGTATGGATGTATGTTTGTTACTCTTTCACGCTGAAACTAGATTATAGTCTGGAATAGCACATAGGCTACTTTTTATCCCGGAAAAATGTACGGTTCTCGCGGGATAGATTTATTTTTGATTTTCAAGGTACCACGCGGGTGAAGCCGTGGGCGGAAGCTAGTACTGTCATAGTTCTGTCACGTGATTCGCCAGCAGACCACTTATCTGAATTGATCTTGATCTGAATACATAATTATATGTATTAAACGGGTATTCATCGCGTTTTATTTACCTATTTTTCTCGACGTTTCGACAGGTTTACACACTGTCGTGGTCACGGGATGACACGTCGGGAAAAATAGGTAAATAAATACCCGTTTAATGCTAAAAATTAAGCAGAGCACTTGATCGTCGCATGGTATACCTCAGTTCGTCGTTGGAGAGCGGCGCCCGGTAGCGGTAGGGGTAGAACCGGCGCGCCAGGGGCTGGCTGTGCTGCGAGTTGGAGGCGGAGTAGTCCCCCATGTCGAGCTGTGCCATGAGAGCGCCCAGCTCGGCCGCCAGCTCGCGGGTCACCGGGAACCGCCCGCCCACCACTGGGAACGAGGATATTTATATTGTTGTACAACTTATGGGGTCCCTAGGTGATCAAAACTGCTTGACAAGCATGCTTGATAAGGCTTGACGCAACGCATCCGCACTAATTTTCATTATGTCGCTGCAGAGTGGCCCAGAGTTGAATTTGCGATCAAAATTGCTTGACAAGCATTTACGTGCTTGACAGAGTTAAGCTTGCGAACAGCATTGCTTGATGAGGCTTGACGCAATGTCAAGCATACTTATCATCAAGCATCCGCACTCATTTTCATTAAGTCGCTGCAGAGTGGCCCAGAGTTGAATTTGCAATCAAAACTGCTTGACAAGCATTTACGTGACAGACAAGCATGCTTGATAAGACTTGACGCAACGTCAAGCATCCGCACTAATGTTTATTAAGCCGCCACAGAGTGACTCTAACTTGAAAAGTGAGTTGAACTTGCGCTCTGCATACAAATACAATATAAAATTCCATCAAGCATCGTCAATCACGTAGTTTGCTTGTCAAGCGCATCAATTTGTTACTCAATCACGCTGAAACGGCCGAACGGATCTACATGAAACTTGAAACACTCATAGTTTATGACCGTTCCTTTTTATCTGGGTAGGTACGGAACGGAGCCATGCGCGGAAGCTAGTTCATACATTATTATAAGTAGTCTACCCGTGACCACGACAATGTGTAAACCTGTCGAAACGACGGGAAAATACCTTAGAACGCGATAAATACCCGTTTAATACTAATAATAATGTGTTCAGATCGCGTAAGTTTCAAAGTAGTTCATACACCTATCACGACGACCTCAGTGGCGCAGCGGGCGAGAGTCCGCCTGCGACGCAAGAAGTTGCGGGTTCGATTCCCGCCGTGGAACAAATTTGTGTACGATCTGCAGAAATTTGTTCCGTTGGTCTGGGTGTTTTCTATGTACCATAAAAAATATCTATCTATGTATATAATGAATTAAATATATCAGTTATCTAGTACCCATAACACAAGCTTTGAGTAGCTTACTTTGGGGCTAGATGATGCTGTGTAAATTGTCAAGCATTATTTATTATTTATTATTATCCCTATGGTAAATATGGATCGTGAGGAAGCTACCCACCTTGCTGGTTGACTTGGTAGCATAACAGTAGCTTCTCCTTGTCCGTCTCAGTCCGCACGGAGTTCTTGAAGTAAAGCCGGTTCCGGTACGTCAGACGGATCACGCGCGAGTTCTCGAACTTTCCAGAGCCTTTCTCACGGAGCGCCGTCTCCCATTTTGATATCACGTCGCATAGCTAGAAAATGAATTTTATATTAGTTTCACTAAACTACACTATCTATTATATTGCTTGTAGGTATTTATTGCAAAAATAAAAAAAACCCAACTGAACGTAACTGAAAATAGATTTTTACAGCCGCCATTTTTTTATTTTATTAACATTTAGTATCAAAACAAACATGATCACGACTGTAATCCCCAGGCTCGGTAGATATCTTCCTCAGATCTCTAGTTACTTAGATCTTTGAGGATATCTAGAGAGGTTAGTCATAGGCACATCCAAACATAATATTGTGGGCACATGCTCACATTTTGCACAGTAGTTAGTATTCCGTACGTGACAGGTTGCTAGCCCATCGCCACTTATCTTATAAGAACACTAACCTATACCACACACCCACGAATTTTTGGTTCAAGGGTATGCCGGTTTCCTCACGGTGTTTTCCTTCACTTCGAATGGAAAAACTCATTGGTGTAAGACCAGGTTTGTTTTTTTTAGTGTAATATCGTGAAAAATAACTATAATATACCTTCTTATCCGGTTTGATATGGTGCTCCAAGTCTTTCTCGATAGGGTCGTCGCTGAACAAGGCGAACCCTGACGCGGCAGACTCCCTGCAGCCCAGCTCTGTGCTGAGGGTCGCCAGGAACTCTTCCACCGTTGTGGAACCATCGAAACTTATTACCTGAGAAAAATTACGATTATAACCATGCTAATATTAGAGGAAGTTTGAAAGTAGCGCCGGTGACAGAAAAGAGTAATGCGGCGGGAGGAAAGCCATGTTACAAGAAGGGTGATGGATTTGAATGTGGATGGATACAAGAGTAGAGGTAGACCTAAGAAAAGATGGATGGACTGTGTGAAAGACGATATGTGTAAGAAGGGAGTGTCTACTGAGATGACGGATGATAGAGGAGAGTGGAGGAAGAGAACCTGTTGTGCCGACCCCACCAGTGGGATAAGGGCAGGAAGATGATGATGATGAACCATACTAATATTATAAACGCGAAAGTTTGTAAGAATATATAGATGTGTGGATGTAGGGATAAATGTTTGTTACTCTTTCACGCAGAAACGTCTGAGCGGATCTGGATGAAATTTGGTACAGATATACGAGTAGGTTATAGTCTGGAATAGCACATAGGCTACTTTTTATCCTGGAAAAATTATGGTTCCCGTGAGATAGATTTGTTTTTGTTTTTGAAGGTACCATGCGGGCGAAACCGTGGGCGGAAGCTAGTAACCTTAATAATATAGGATCAGTTGTTGATATAGATCAGCCCGCACGGGCGACCGATGACTGATTTAATAGAGAGAGAATGAGAAATAAACATATTTTTTACTCCTTTCTTTCTTTCTAGATAGTCGGTATTTAACTGGTTTCAATCCGTTTTTTTACTAAGAATTTAGTTATAAATTTGTGCACGCGAGTTGACGACAAAAAATTGGTAAACTCGGAAGGTGCCAACTCAAGCGCACTCGCAAGTTGACTAATAAGTCGAGCTATCTTAAGATCGTTTGCAACGGTCCTTAGATAAAAAGAAGAGCAACTACTGCAGGAAAACACATTTACCTGATAAGTGTTATTGAGCATGTGGACAGGGATGGCGTGTGGTAAACAATGGTGGTACGGATTCTTCAGCAGTATAGACAGAACTTCCATTCTCGAAGGCTTGTCTTCCCGTCCCCCGTTCCTTATCGTCCGTTCCAATGCTCTTGCGCAATACGCCGCGTACTTTCCGCATTCGCTTCTGGAAATTAAGTATTTTTTATTATACACTAGCTGACCCGACAGACGTGGTCCTGTCTTACTCGTCTATGAATATTTAGCTTTTTCTTTGATAAGAACCTTCTCACAATAAGAAACAGAACAAAAAAAGAATTGTTGTTTTCCTTCACCGTTTAAGAGCACTGGCATTGCGAACATAATTTTTTCGAATGGAAAAACTCATTGGTGCAGACCAGGTTTGAACTCACGACAATCGGACCGTGAGGCAGGGGTGCTACAAACACCACCAGCGCTCTAAAAGAACTAGAAAGAAGTACAATTCTTCCAATGGATCTAGGCATTCGTGAAGTTAGCCAAAGGTGCGAGTTTGCGCATGTACAGTCCCACCATCCCTCTCCATACTTCCATCCAATTGCTCCCGAAAAACGATACTGCGCAGCGCTCTGCGGCTAACTTCACGAATGCCTCGACTCGTTGGGCCAACTGTAAAAGGCTTACTTTGAATCCGCATGCCTGCTCAGATGTAGTTTCAGATACCACAGCAATCTGTTGTTCCTCGGTACAAAGAGGCTGACAGCTAGAGCTAACAGCTGCCAGCCTTGGACGAAGCTGTAGGTCGGCGGGTTGCTCTTGCAATCCACGGAGAGGAGAGGGGCCTGGAATCATCCATAGTTATGACGTGGCCGGCCGTTTCTTCCTCAATTTGATATCTTACCACTTGTATAACCCGGTTCATTAAAGAAAGGAATCTTAAATGGCGGCGCTTATCATGTTCTCTCACTTGCACACTAGTGCCGTCTATACTCACTCTCACGCGTACCGTTAGCAGATTTTTTTTGTCTTGATTTGCTTCCACGCTGTCTTGACGCGCTCATTGATCCTTTTTACGAATATCTTGTTATAGTTTTGTTATTTTTCCGTGGTTAACTATTTGTTATTGTTGTTGAGTTTTGTTTTTTATTTTAACCAACATCATAACTCTTGTTTTGTTATAATGTATACGTTTTCAGGTGTACAGAAACGGACATAGAGTCATTTCATCTCGAAAAAAAGTAGGCACAAAACAACAAAAATTCTTTAATAGATAATAGATGGCGCCACGTGTGAAATTTTATATGCTGACTGTACTATCTAACGCAAGTACATGGCCGCCATTTAAGATTCCTTTCTTTAATGCACCGGCTTATAGTATT
The DNA here is from genome assembly GCA_963675405.1 of Cosmorhoe ocellata. NCBI lineage: Eukaryota > Metazoa > Arthropoda > Insecta > Lepidoptera > Geometridae > Cosmorhoe > Cosmorhoe ocellata. Next base: position 8,131,777 of record OY776258.1, on the reverse strand, counting down.
ATTGATTAGTTTAATTATCTGTGAGAGTGTCACCTCACTAGCCTACGGGCGCATCTCTATTCGAGCGTCATGTCCGCTTCGCTTGACAGTTGAAAATTGTTACCGGAGCTAGACGCACGTCGCTACACGCTATTTTAAAAACTTTTTTAACATCGATTTTGAGCTCGTCTTTCAAGTTGATAGCATAAAGATGGAGCAATAAAAGATTTAAAATTTACAAATATTTTACGAGATAAACTAAACTACATATTTGTTGCGAACGATTACAAAAACATATTGATATAATAGGAAATGCGAGGATTTGATCCATACAGATGTCTTATTTGTTTTCTATATAATAAGTTTAGTATTTATGATTTAGAACAGGGTAGTCAGATCATTGTTACTTTTCTCATACAATTTAGAAAGTGTTTACATTAATTTATTAAAAACATTAATGAGGCTTATTCTGTATTAAACTCGACAACGAAATAGAATTTATCAAATGATAGAATACATGCCAAAAATAGACAGGCATTATCGAGTAGAACTCGATACAGTAAGTATACAAAATTTTAATCACACTACAGATTCCTGATATTTTATTAAGTAATCAGTGATTTCATCTTGCATTGGATTAGGCGTACTTACTTTATTACCTGTCTTTCATGAAAATAGTACAGCGTATAGTGCAGTAAACTAACTCCAAACAAACCTGTAAGTACTTAACAGTAGCCTACTTTGTTCAGTATTACCTTTCCTCAGAGACCACAGTACAGCCTAAATCGCAGTAAACTAAATCCACAATTGAAGTACTTATATAAAAAAAAAAACATATGATCACGACTGTAATCCCCAGGCTCGGTAGATATCTTCTCAGATTTTTAGTTACTTAGATCTTTGAGGATATCTAAAGAGGGTAGTCAGAGGCAAGTCCAAATATGACATTTGGTACGTGCCCCCATTTTGCACAGTAGTTAGTATTCCGTACGTGACAGGTTGCAAGCCCATCGCCGCTTATTAGAATACTAACCTATGACACATACCTTCGAATTTTTGGTTCTAGGGTATGCCAGTTTCCTCACGATGTTTTCCTTCACCGTTTAAGAGTACTGGCATTGCGCACATAAATTTTCGAATGGAAAAACTCATTGGTGCACGACCAGGTTTGAACCCACGACCTTCGGATCGTGAGGCAGGGGTGCTACCACTACACCACCAGCGCTCTTTTATAGTATTTCTAGTATATAGAACAGTAAACTAACTCCAAAAGAAACTGTAAGTACTTAAAAAACAAAGTTGCCTATTTTGTTCACAATTACCTTTCCTCAGAGACCACAGTACAGCCTATCGCAGTAAACTAACTCCTCAATAACCTGTAAGCACTTATGAAACAGTGGCCTATTTTGTTCACGATACCTTAACACAGAGACCACAGTACATCCTAAATCGCAGTAAACTAACTCCACAATTACCTGTATAGAGCTAGGCGATCCAGCCGAGTTAGGTTGCACGTCACCGCTTTTGTTGTCGCCGACAGACGACGCTCCCGTGTCGCACGTGAACAGGGATTGTGTCGCGCACAGTAGCAGTTGCTGTACAAATGAAATGTTGGTGTTGCTATTCTGCGGGGGACTCTCTACTATGTCGCTTGGTATGTCTTGTGTGATTGTGAATATTTGGATTACAATTGGATATGTATGTAGGTATTTGATGTACCTACATATATAATTATAAATTAAGGGTATATTGAGTGGTGGGATATTTGATTGTGTTGAATAAAATGGAGGTTATACAGTAAGCTACAAAACACTGTAATGAAACACATTTGTATAGTGAAAGTTGGATTGTTATAGTTGACTGCATACCTTATTGTGTCTACAAAAAATGATAGTTTCTATATTTGTACTCTTCAGATTGCATATTCAAATGGCATCCATTTTGAATATGCCATTCGAACCTTTTAGCCATTTTATTACACTTTACCTAAATATCATTCGTGTATCTTTTTACCCGACTGCGAAGCGAAGGAGGGTTATGTCCCGGGTGTATGTATGTATGTATGCGAGATCCTTTGGCTGTCGCTGTAGGCCAAACGGCTGGACCGATTTTGACAAATGAGGTGTCGTTAGATTCGTTTAGATTACAAGACTGATACAGGCTATACAAAATCTAATATGGCGGCTAGAAAAATCTATTTACAGTTACGTTCAGTCGGGTTTTTTAATTTTTTCAATAAATACTAGATAGATAAAATGTTTAAAACTATAGCTATAAAATGTGAATATAACAAAGTATTGTTAACTTTATTCCAAATAAATTATAGCTTATACGTCGCATCGGCGTTTGTAGCTATATTTCTGTAAATACAATTCATATGACGACATATGACGACCTCAGTGGCGCAGCGGGCGAGAGTCCGCCTGCGACGCAAGAGGTTGCGGCTTCGATTCCCGCCGCGGAACAAATTTGTGTACGATCTGCAGAAATTTGTTCCGTTGGTCTGGGTGTTTTCTATGTATAATAAAAAATATCTATCTATGTATATAATGTATTAAATATATCAGTTATCTAGTACCCATAACACAAGCTTTGAGTAGCTTACTTTGGGGCTAGATGATGCTGTGTGGATTGTCCAGCATTATTTATTATTTATTTATTTATATTTAGTATTGCTAGTGCAGCATGATTTTGTGCCATTAAAACTATATGCGTCCCAATGACTGTACCAATACCAGTTTGAACAAACAACCCGAAGAAACCAGACTATTTACAAAATTGTGACACAATGTGTATATGTGAAGTTGAAAGACAGATTTTCTACAGTGTGATTATTTAATTTTATTTAAGAAACTACATAATATGCCTTATTTTAAATTGAATTTATTTAAGGACGTTACTACTCAATTTTACTACTGGAAAACTGGAACCTTTGCCCAGCAGTGGGACAGCTCAGGCTAAAAACAACAACAACTACTCAATTTGATATTTTACCGTTATTTTAAAAACTTGATTTTAGAGCTCTTTCAAGCTGATAGCATGAAGATGGAGCAATAAGAGATTGGTTGAAGGGTACATTTAAAATTTACTAATATTATACGAGATAAACATTTTTTTTTGTTGCGAACAATGACGAAACTGTTGAGTAGAAAGGCCCGTTATTATTAAAGGCCGAAACGTTATTTTAGTGGGATTTGACTGTCTTTTAAATTATATTTTTAGATTTTAATAACAACTCAAAGTAGATAATAGATATTTTTTTTTATTTACCTCCAAGCTGAGTAAAGCTTGTACTATGTGAACCAATTTACTGAGAGAATATTTTTTTTTGTAAATAATACTAAGTAAGCATATTAACGTTTTTTTGTTTTTTTTTTATTTCTATAGTATTTCAATCCTTTTCATGTTTTGAAGTTATCATAAATATAAGGCATATTATGTAATGGAATCTTATTTAACTCACCTCGTTTAAAAACTATGATTATGATACGATAAATATAGGGCAACACTAACAGACTAACTTGCAACATCAACCTTTCATAACAAAGGATTCAACAGTGCGAGGAGGTAACTATGAGATTATAGGTATGAATGAATGAAACATAAAATCATTCCCTAATTCTAAAAGGGTGGGGTACATTCTCAAAATATAAATTGAAACAAAATGGGGAAAAATTTACACCAACATTCCATTTGAGTATACAACGTAGCACTGGTTATGGCAACATTATTTTCGAAAATCGAATGACGATTTTTACATTCTTTCATCGATAACGACCGATTTTCGATTTGTTCATCTGTGTTGCCAGAACTTTGCGATCAAATTGGAATTACTTTCCAAAACAATAAAGCTCATAGGATATTTTTTTATATACAATTCCAAAATGATCAACCACGACACTAAAAGCTTTTCTTGTTTATGGCAACACTCAAAGCTTACACTTACATATAAACAAAATGGTTTGTTAGTGTATTTTGTTAGTGTATTTTGTTTATGCAAATTAATGTTAGTTTTGTAAGCTTATACTGTGCTCGTAATTATATTAACAAAAAATAAATTGTACCTCACTAATGTGCTGATTGAGTAGATAAGGTTAATAACGTCTCTTTCGTTTCGTTTTTAGATAAAAGAATAGAGAGCACATTTTCACTCGAATTGACAGCTGTCAAAATATCGTAAATTCCCTTTTATTGCCACTTTTTAGGTGTCATGTCACGTATAACACTTAAAATATCATAAATGTGAATTAATATTACGCATCTGGCAGCTCATTCAAATAATTGACAATCTGCTATCTCCTTTTCTCTGATGATTAACGAAAGAGACGTGTATACTATAGATAGTTTTAGTTAAATTAATACATGTATCTGAGAATTTACACGAGAAAGCTATATAGAAAGCTAAATAGTCGAAAAAAATTCTTAAGAAACCTCAATAGTTTCTAAAATATCTTCTACAGAGCACAATATAACTATTTCTTCAGCTAAAACCAAGTGCCAAAGCTTTACTAGTGTGAAACGAAGTTTTAATACAAATGTATGATAATAATAATGTATGATACACTTTTATGAATAAGAATCATAAATGTATGAGAAAAGCATTCAAGCGATCCGCCCATAAGCTTATAATACGCGATATAATTTACAATGCATATTCAACTTTAGTGATTAGAAGTCAGAGTACAATTTTGAGTGCAATGATAGATTATGCATATAGGTACGTGTTTTTGTGTATAAATTTAAATAATGATGGCAAAATATAACGAAGTATTTTTTTTTTATACTCAATATTTTTAATACTGTTTTAATAGTTAACGGGGTTTAGTATGGGTTTTAGCAATTTACGAAATTTATTTCGTTTCGATTCTTTCCATACATTTACCTGCGACGCTGATGCTCTTGTCTAGTTTTTATTAATTTTTAATTTATTATTTTTTAAGTCAAATTTTCCAAAAAAATGTGGTTAAAAAAGTGTTAGGTCTGAATTTGACAGTAATTATATCGGAAGAGTGTATTTTAACCAAAGTAATGAACCAGTTTTTAATATGATCTTTTCATATTAATATTTTTATATTTTTCATATATTTTTAGGTAATAAAAAGCGTTTTTTGATTTGTAAATTCAGAGGTGAAATAAAATATACAATTACTTATGTATTTTGCTTCATCTCTGAAGTATTTGTGATCAAATAGTTTTAAAAAATAAATTGTACAATCGAAGAATTTGTTAAGAATTTAATTTAAGGCAAAGTTGCTTCCATTGAGGCAAGGAGGTCATTCAGGTTTCATGGTTGAATTCTTGAAGAATGATTGCAGCCCTGATGCCCAAGTGAAAAATAATTATACCAACTTCCCAAACGTAGCCACACCTCTTTTTTGTTGGCCGGCACTTGGGCTTTTTGGGTCCTAAATGAATGACCCCCTTTGCTAAAGTTGAGGCAAGTTACTACGATTGAGGCAAAGTTACTTCAATTATATATTTTCATCGATTGTACATTCAGTCACAAGCCATCACATCATATATTTTTTTGGTTTAGGCATAGGGACGATTTGAAAGTAAATAAGTTTTACTTTATTTTTTATTTCTATCATAGTAATTCACGATAGTGTTAATATATTAAATAATTCTAATTTATCTTGATTAAAATACTTTCAAATAAACCCATTTCCTTACTTGCGCGAGAGTCCTTTATTATAATTAAGTTTTATAACCGATTCATTTCAGCTTTATTTTCTATTTTTTATATAAGTTACATATTTTATGATATGTTTTTGTCAAATTTTCTATTATTTACATCATCATCATCATCATCTTTCTGCCTTTTTTCCACGCTATGTGGGGTCAGCATAACATATGATCTTCTTCCATTTCCCTCTAACATTTCTATTATTTTCATATTTTATTAGACTATAAGACTACAATTAGATATCATAATAGATCTTAGAATTTAGAGATCTAGAGAATTGTGGACGACAAAAAGTTTATTTTTCAGAGAATACTGTTTTGAAATTTCAGTAATAAGATTAATCAATCATTCTCCTGCCCTTATCCCACGCGGGGTCGGCACAACATGTTTTCTTCTTGATAAGATTAAAATATAAAAAAGGAGTCTTACGCAAGCGAGTATAAAACTAAACAAAGCACTTACATTCTTAAGCTTAGCAGCTTTAAGGCTACGGCGGGGCGGCGCGTGCGCAGTTACCTGCACGCCGTGCTTGGAGTGCGTGACGGGCGCCGTCTGCCGCGCCAGCGCCGCCGCCAGCTCGTCCTGCAGCTCGCCCACCTCCAGGCACTGCTGCAGCGCGTTCTGCGCGAGCACCACGTGGTAGTCGATGCCGGCCTGCTCCACGCACACCGACATGAATAGCTGCACGCACTGGAATGAAATGACACGTATATCATCCAACGGATCTAGGCATTCGTAAAGTTAGCCACAGGTGTGAGTTTGCGCATGTACAGTTCATTCAACGGATCTAGGCATTCGTGAAGTTAGCCACAGGTGTGAGTTTGCGCATGTACAGTTCATCCAACGGATCTAGGCATTCGTGAAGTTAGCCACAGGTGTGAGTTTTGCGCATGTACAGTTCATCCAACGGATCTAGGCATTCGTGAAGTTAGCCACAGGTGTGAGTTTGCGCATGTACAGTTCATCCAACGGATCTAGGCATTCGTGAAGTTAGCCACAGGTATGAGTTTGCGCATGTACAGTTCATCCAACGGATCTAGGCATTCGTGAAGTTAGCCACAGGTGCGAGTTTGCGCATGTTCAGTTCATCCAACGGATCTATGCATTCGTGAAGTTAGCCACAGGTGCGAGTTTGCGCATGTACAGTTCATCCAACGGATCTAGGTACTCGTGAAGTTAGCCACAGGTGCGAGTTTGCGCATGTACAGTTCATCCAACGGATCTAGGCACTCGTGAAGTTAGCCACAGGTGCGAGTTTGCGCATGTACAGTTCCTTCCCCCCCTCCTCATACCTCCAATTCCTCCCGAAAAACGATACTGCGCAGTTCTTGCGGCTAACTTCACGAATGCCTAGATTCGTTGAGCCAACTATATCACTCTGTATATTCAAGACAAATATTTTTCCACACTTCTATCCTACTATTATTAAAAACGCGAAAGTTTGTAAGACATGGACATAATCATTTATTTTTCACCACAATACACACAATATAAATGAACAATTATGAAAATTAAATACATCATCTGTAGAGAACAAAAGGCGCTGTAAATTTGCCTATACCAAGACAAGAACAATCACAGGACCCTGCGAGAAGAATGTAAGAATGTATTGTATGGAAGTGTGGATGTGTGGATGTCTGGATGTATGTTTGCTACTCTTTCACGCTGAAACGGCTGAACGGATCTTGATGAAATTTGGCACAGATATAGATTATAGTCTAAGAATAACATACAGGCTACTTTTTATTCCGGAAAAATGTATGGTTCCCGTGGGATAGGTTTGTTTTTGTTTTTCAAGGTACCACGCGGGCGAAGCCGTGGGCGGAAGCTAGTTACCTATAAACGTGAAAGATTGTGTGTATGGATGTCTGTTACTCTTTCACGCTGAAACGGCTGAACGGGTCTGGATGAAATTTGGCACAGAGATAGTTTTTAGTCTGGCTGGAATAGCAAGTAGCCTACTTTTAATCCCGGAAAAATGTACGGTTCCCGTGGGATAGATTCGTTTTTTTTTCTTTCGTAAAACTCACCTTGAATAATTTCAGTGCTTCTGCTTGCAACGCTTCGGAGTTCAGTGACGTCAGAGGCGAAGTGATGTTTTCTTTTGAATAAAGCAACGTTGGATGCCTCCATAGAACACAATCTGGAAATTTAAACATAATATAAGAATACTGGTGGTGTAGTGGTAGCACGATCTGAAGGTAGTGAGTTCAAACCTAGGACCTCACCACGAATTCATCTTATACCTTTAAACGAGCAATTCTTGTATATATGTATATATATATATATTTTCTGAATCTCGGAAACGGCTCCAGCGATTTTCATGAAATTTAGTATGCAGAGAGTTTCGGGGGCGATAAATCGATCTAGCTAGGTTTCATTTTTAGAAAACGTCATTTACCAATAAAAAAAACCGAGCAAAGCTCGGTCACCCAGGTACTAATACATTAAATAATTAATATTACATTGTTATTTCGTACTATGACCTATGCAAATTGTATGGAAGTAGTGACGTTTCTATAATGGAATCGTTACGGAATCGTTCTGGAAGTCTTCGTGGTAAGACCCTGGTCGTGCACCAATGAGTTATTCCATTCGAAAAAATTACGTGCGCAATGCCAGTGCTCTTAAACGGTGAAGGAAAACATCGCGAGGAACTTATTACTAATCATTTATCCATCTTCATTATATAAGCTTCAAAGACGAGCTCAAAAATCAAGGTTTAAAAAAGTTTTTAAAATATCAAAAATTGAGTAAAATCGTCCGCTAAGTTATCCTTACTTCCTTACTAATATATAAATGTGGAAGTAACTCTGTGTGTAACGCAATCACGCCTAAACTACTGAACCGATTTTTATGAAATATGGTACAAAGACTAGAGCTCGAGAAAGGACATAGGCTACCTTTTATCCCGAAAAATTTAACGGTTCCCGTGAGATAGATATGTTATTCAAGATAACATGCAGACAAAGCCACTGGCGGGAGCTAGTATAACATGTAGATAGCTTGAGAAAGACTACACTTCACAGGCTACATTTTATCCCGAAAAATTGACGGTTCCCGTAGGATTGATATTTTTTTCAAGGCAACATGCAGGCAAAGCCACTGGCGGGAGCTAGTACATGGTACTCACTAGGGTCGCCATCAGTTTCCATTAGCTTCTGTATGAGTTGTTCGAAGTGCGTGCCTTGGCTGAGTCCTCCGCCGCTTACCACTGTCAGGTGGTACAGCCAAGAGTCCTTATCCGCCTTACATTCGAACAGGAGGTACGTTGGTCCCTGAAATATACAAATAACATACGATTACATCACGCAAAAGATTTTAAAGAGGATATAGCAGATAGGCTACTTTTTATCTCGGAAAAATGTACGGTTCCCGTGGGATAGGTTTGTTTTTGTTTCTCAAGGTACCACGCGGGCGAAGCCGCGGGCGGAAGCTAGTAAAGGTAAAGTTTAGTTTAGGTGAAGTTTGTTAGTTTGTATGTCTCCTACATACGAGCTAACAAACTTTACCTTTTCTTAATCTACTTAATCTACGAAACTACTCATCCAATTTCAAAAATTCTTCAATGTGTAGAATGAATTTTCAGGTTTTTTTTTTTTTTTTTTTATTAACCTGTATCGTCCCACTGCTGGGCAAAGGTCTCCCCCAAATCACGCTTAATTCAGGATTAACATAACGTTTATGTAGGTATCGACACTGGTCTTAGGTCTGTTCACAGTACAAAAGGGGATATATACAGTGAAATTGCTGCACATAAGTATATCGATTTTCAATTTCAATCATTATATTAAATTTGAAAATGATTCATAATTTTCAAACAGGCGGGACTCGAACCGGTTTCGAACCCGCGAATAAATAATTGTGAACTGTACTACTAGATATTTGTAAAAATATTTTACCTGATGCTGCGGATAGATGGCGACAGTGAGGTGGTTTCGGGCGTCATCGTTTTTCTCCTCGGAATCCGAATCTGAGACGTGCTCGACATCTTCCACTCTCGCGTCTCGCATGTTGATTTGTCCAGTAGGATTCTGCAGGGGAATTACCGGTTATAGCCAGGGTTGAGGGTTTGTATTTATTTTGTAGGTTAGAGCACTGGTAGTGTAGTGATAGCGCCCCTGCCTCACGATCCGAAGGTCGTGGGTTCAAACCTGGGGCTTAACCACGAAGTCTTCCAGAACGATTCCGTTTTAGAAACGTCACATTTGAAGCTTGAAGTCAATACAATTTGCATGGATCATGGTACAAAATAACCAATGTAATATTAATTCGGTAATATATTATGAATTCGTGGTGAGGCCCCAGGTCGTGCACCAATGAGTTTTTCTATTCGAAAAATGAATGTGCGCAATGCCAGTGCTTTTAAACGGTGAAGGAAAACTGCGTGAGAAAACCGGCATACCCTAGAACTAAAAAATCGAGAGTGTTTGTCATATCATAGATCAGTATTCTTATAAGCGACGATAGGCTTTGCAACCTGTCGCGTACGGCGTGCTAACTACAATGCATGAGCCAAAAATCATGTTTTGACGTGCCACTGACTACCCTCTTTAGATATCCTCAAAAGATCTAAGTAACTAGAGATCTGAGGAGTTATGGCGGGCTATTGGCTTAAAGTTCTTATTATAACTACAACCAAACGAGCTTTAATCTCACAAATATATCCTTGAAGATTTTATCAATTTCTTTGATTTCATCTAAAATATCTTTAGATACGTTTAGATCTAAGTAGCAAAGTCAAAAGATATCTACCAAGCGGGGATTACAGTCGTAATCATGTTTTTTTAATATGGGACTATTTTTAAGGAGTATTTCATATTTTCCCGTATTACCACAGTGTCATGTTAATGAGTTAATAAGATAATGGTTTATGGTAGAAAGGACCGGGGATGAGCCGAGACTAAATTTATGCTGGGAATTTGAACTTTATTTTTAACCCCTGACGTTATAAGTATGTCTGCAGCATCGTAGCTCACAAACGGATAAACCGATTTTGATTAAGTTTATATTGTGGACACAAAACGGCATCTAGCTCCCAACTAAGCAATCTTGTATGGGACGGTAGATAGATTTTTTGTAAAAACAATCATACGTAATAAAACCCAAACTCAGGAAGAAGCTTTGCAAATATTAGTCCTGAGAATTGAACCCACAGCGCAAAAGGCAGTATTACTACCAACTGAGCTGCGAAATTGTGTATTTATGTCATCCGAATTCCGATTTTAAATTCTTACAAATAAAGTTCAAATTCCGTAATACTCGGCTCGCACCCGGCTCTTTCTAGTGTTCATTAAGTATATACCTCGTTATGATCCCACCGTTCCGAATCTGGCCTCTTCTTAGACAGCGAATCCAGCAATCGAGCCTAGTATGGATTCAATTCAACGTTAATCAAACAATTTTGGACATACAAAACGGCACATAGTCATCTCAACAAATATAGAGATTTGTGATTTATTTTATCCAATTTCATCAGTCACTTTGTGGAAATAAATCCATACGTTGTTAGACATTGATGCATAGCAAAGTATTATTGTAAATCAGAAAATAAATATTAGGCTGGTTACAGTGCTTCACTGACCGTCGCGTCGGTCCGTATGTCGGTCGCGCTTGTCATTAATATGAAAATCCATAAAATCGTACAGTGCTGGACCGACCGTACGCACGCGTATATTGCCACGCACTGCGTACGAGGACCGTCGGTCGAGCGCGTCCGCATACGGCCGTCGGTCGGCCGACGCGCTATGGAAACGAATGAACGCGTTCAGTGCTGCACCGATCGTTGGACCGACCGTACGGACCGACGACGGATGTCTGTATCAATTTTCATCTGGTCAGTTCGTTGGTCAGGAGAGCACTGAATGATACAAACTGACGGTCGGTCCGTGCGTATCGTCAGGACCGACCGTGCGCACCGACGATCGGTCGAGCACTGTAACCCGCTTAATGCCTAATGATTGCGTAACCAAATATGATGAGTTGTTAAATGCATTTCCAGTATTAATAGGCTGATTAATATTATTACATCATGCATAGATGTTAACTATAGATATATATTTTAATGATTATAATCACCAATAATATTTTTCATACAATAAATGTGAAAACAATACCTGATCTCCCGGTGATTTGAAGTACAAAAACATTTTGCCGATGAGAACACACCAACTTTTCTTGGCATGTCCATTCTTGACCTTGGTCAGCCAACCTTGGATTGTTGGCTTGTTATCTTCTTTGCTTAGGAGGAGTTTGGTCGCATTTCTTCTTTGGACGTTCTGAAAATCGAATACAACGTGAAATAATTTGTTCAGTCATTATTAGCAGCCTTTTCCTTGTGTCACTAGTGTGGTGAACGGAATTGTGAATCTCAAATCAGCGAGGTCACTAATCCTTTCAAACCAGAGGGTCTACCATGAGTTTTCACAATCTACACTCGCTAGCGACTGTAGTTAAAAAAATGTATGAAAACTTGGTACAGCGCCTCTAGCGGATAGTTGGGTACTAAAACCTCACGTAGCTAATTATCCTACGTAACAGCGTACTACAGCGACTGTAGTTTGCGCTCATTAATTTGTTTAGAATTTGGTACCATGAGTAACAAATTTGACAGATGTCATAGTAACGTACTATTACTACTGTAGTAACGTCAGCCGATCTAAATGTGACAACTCATGGTAGACGTACAGGGCGTCTCCTAAGCAAAACGACAACGATATAGTCACAACGAAATATTTGTCGAATTCAGTCAAATTGATAGTGATTTTGTTATATAAAAAAATTGTTTATAATTTAATCAACCATCTGGTTCCCATAGTACAAGCTTTGCTTAGTTTGGGGCTAGATGGCGTTGTGTGAAATTTCCACCATATTTATTTATTTATGAAATTCAAATTATCGTAAGTATATTATAGTAGATTTACATCATCAATTGTCTAAAGTTAAGTTATATCTATCATTCTATCGTTGAAATAATAGTCAAAACAATGTAACTGACAGTATGTTTTGCACGATAACTGTCCCGTTATACTGTTGATCGTTTTGCGGAGTCCCAGATACTAGAAAACTCCAATTAAATTGGAATTAATCTGAAAAAACTCCAAAAACACTAGTTTCGCCATACTTGCTTGTAAAACTCTAATCCAAATCTGAAAAAACTCTAAAAACGCTAGTTTTGTAATACTTGCTTGTAAAACTCTAATCCAAATCTGAAAAAACTCTAAAAACGCTAGTTTTGTAATACTTGCTTGTAAAACTCTAATCCAAATCTGAAAAACTCTAAAAACGCTAGTTTCGCAATACTTACTTGTAAAACTCTAATCCAATCCTCCATAGTGGCATTGCTGTCGGCAGTGAGGTAGTAGGTGCGACTTCCGGTGAATATCTCGAAGGTGGCAGCACCGTCGTTGCGGGATATCTTACACGCCTCGCCCAAACCGATCTGGCCTTGCGGTTTCCTGTTCACCTCTGATTGACTCTTCCAGTACGATAGCGTGCCGTTCTTGAGGACAAACCTGGAATAATATGGTGTTAAAAATTTCCAGGATAATAGACATAATAGAAGTCTGAAAGTAGCGCATGTCACTGAAAAGATGAGTGTACTATACAGCGCGTCCCACGGCTGTGCCACATCAAGGGAAAGTATCTCGAATATTGAAGATGGAACATTTTACTGAAAGAAGACATTATTTGAATTTAAAAATCAATATTAACTGCATTCATAGATATTTAAATAATGACATGATTGAACCGGGAATCGAACCCGTTACACGAGAAAAATAATCACCCTGTAGCTTTATCATACCGATCGAAAACCTTCATCATAAGGATTATTTTTTGCTAAATAACATAGTGTCGGAAATGCAGAGGGGGAATGGTATAAAATCAATATTCAAAGTCAGGACGTGTGTCAGATCAGCAAGTCCCATAAATAAATAAATAAATAAATAAATAATGCTGGACAATCCACACAGCATCATCTAGCTCCAAAGTAAGCTACTCTAAACTTGTGTTATGGGTACTAGATAACTGATATATTTAATACATTATATACATAGATAGATATTTTTTATTATACATAGAAAACACCTAGACCAAGGGAACAAATTTCTGCAGATTGTACACAAATTTGTTCCCCGGCGGGAATCGAACCCGCAACCTCTTGCGTCGCAGGCGGACTTTCGCCCGCTGCGCCACTGAGGTCGTCATTACCATCGTTTCCGCCAAGTCTTCAGTTTGCCTCCCAACTTGGCAAGATGGCCGCTCTTCTCGAGCGCGTCGTGCCTCCGCGGCGAGTCGGCGGCGGGCGGCGCGCGGCACAGCGACGCCAGCGACGGCGACGCGGTGCTGTCGCACGACACCGCGTCCGGCGGGATGGCGTAGTCGTCCGACATGCCGGACTCGAACGACGTGTCTGTCGGAAATATTCATTGAACAACAATAACATAAATATTTGAGGACTTCCGGGTAGGTAGTCAGGCACGTCCAAACATGATGTTTGGGACATGACATGACTACATTTTGCAGTGGTTAGTATTCCGTCGTGACACACACCCTCGAACTTTTGGTTCTAGGGTATGCCGGTTTCCTAACGATGTTTTCCTTCAACGTTTTAAGAACACTGGCATCGCGCACATACATTTTTCGAATGAAAAAACTCATTTGTCCACGACCAGGTTTGAACCCACGAACTTCGGATCGTGAGGCCACTATACCACCAGTGTTCTTATCTGTAACGAGACTTAAAATAAATAATTTATATTCTAAGACTCAAATTATCTTACCTCTAGTCTTACTCTGCTTACTAGGTGATCCACTGCTGGATCTTTTAGCGGGGCTGAGACTAGAGCTAGTTTTGACACTTTTGGAGGGGCTACTGGCACTGAGGCTGGTGTCAGAAGAACTGCACTGTCCGTTGGCACTGTTGGTCAGGACCAGTGCGTGAGAAGACTGCTGTATCGAGGCTGGGAGTACGCTTGTGAGGTTTATGTTGTTTATCGGCATTTGAGATGTTTGGCCTGGAATTGATAAATTTAAAACGTATATTTTGCTATAAAAAACTATAAAAAAACCATGATCACAACTGTAATTTTAAGGCTCGGTAGATATCTCCTCAGATCTATATTTACTTAGCTCTTTGAGGATATCTAAAGAGGTCAGCACGTCCAAACATGACATTTGACATATGCCCACATTTTGCACAGTACAGGATTTAGTAGTAGTTAGTTTAGGAAACCGGCATACCCTGGAACCAAAAAAGGTGTGTCAAAGTAATTGAAAATAGCTTCTTGCAACCGCCATAATATTGGACTTTTTGACATTTTGTATAGCCTATGTCACTCTTGTGTTCCAGACGAATCTAACACATCATTTGTCAAAATCTGTCCAGCCGTTTGGGCTACAGCGACAGCCAAAGGATCTCGCATACAAACAAACATATACATACATACACTCCAAACACATTACTTTCCTTTGCTCCGCAGTCGGGTTAAAATATATACTTATTTCTCATTAGTTGTTGGTCTGCTTAGATACTTGTTAGCTACACTGCCAGCTTAATGATGATAAACTTTTTAAGTTAGTCATCTTAATGCAGTGCGCACTTTTTTTGATGAGAAGTTACATATATTTAAAGTGTAATTATATTAAAAACTCACCATAAATATGATTGTTGACAAGTTGATGGTGGGGCGTGTTGTGTACGGTAACTCCCATTGACTCCTCGCCGTCTGAAGAATCGTCTGACGAGTCTCCGGTGAACGGCATCGATCGGATCTGACTTGCACGCTATGGGACACAAAATAGGGTTTGTTTTAAATCGTGCATTTTGGATATTAGAGAGCAGGTAGAATATAAATTGATTGACACTTTGTTTTAAGGTGCAGTCTAACAGCGATGCACGAATACTTAGTTGTCTAACAAATGCAGCACACAGCTAAAATGTGGCCATGCGCAGCGTGGAAACGCGGCTTTAAATTTAAAAACAAAAAAATATCTTCTCTCAGCCGCCATATTGGATTTTTTGACCTTTTGTCTAGCCTATTATCACTTTTGTAATCCAGACGAATCTAATGACACCTCATTTGTCAAATTCTGTCAAGCCGTTTCGCCTCCAGCAACAGCACAAGGAACTCGCATTCATACATATAAACATACAAACATACATACAAACATACACATTACCCTCTTTCATCGCTTTGATTAATTTCGATGTCAACCAGATTTAATTATGCAAGACTAGCTTCCGCCCACGGCTTCGCTTGCGTGGTACCTTGAAAGACAAAAACAAATCTATCCCGCGGGAACCGTACATTTTTCCAGGATAAAATGTAGCCTATGTGTTCTTCCAGACTATAATCTACATATATCTGCGCCAAATTTCATCCAGATCCGTTCAGCCATTTCAGCGTGAAGGAGTAACCAACATACATCCAGACATCTTGACATTCATACATCCATACATTCTTACAAACTTTCGCGTTTATAATATTAGTAGGATGATAAGAGGTCTGAGCAAATTTAAAGATTTCAGTTTTTCTGAGGGAGATTTATTAATTTTGCAAGTTGATTGTTTCAATGTTCGCATTGCCACTTTATCATTTGCTGATGTAACCACACTGTTACATACCCCTTTGACAGTGGCATAAACGGGGACGGATATGTCTTGGTAGCTGGTAGACTCGTGCATTGGTCGAGGACACGGAGGGGGGCTGAGCTCCTCCTCCACAGACTGTTGTAAGCCATCGTCTGCCACCTGCGATTACAAAAAGTTTTACTATATTTTTTCAATACGATTTGACATGCTCGGACACAAAATAGGATTACAAAAAGAGTATTTAGTATATTTTCCAATAAGGTTCGTCAAGCTGGGATATAAAATTTAAATAATTTGTTTTTTATAGTATTTTAGAAGAAAGTACTGGTGGTGTTGTGGTAGCACCCCTGCTTCGAAGGTCATGGGTTCAAACCCTGATGGTGCACTAAAGGGTTTTTAATTTTTATTAGAAAAAAATATTTGCGCAATGCCAGTGCTCAAACGGTGAAGAAAAACTTGGTGAGGAAACCAGCATAAATTCAAAGGTGTGTGTCATACATAATGTAAGTATTTTTATATGCGGAGATGGGCTTGCAACCTGTCACGTACGCAATGTACTAACTGTTGTGCAAAATATGGACATGTACCAAATATCATTTAGACGTCCCTCTGACTACCTTTTTTAGATATCCTCAAAGATCTAATAACTAGAGATCTGAGGAGATATCTACCAAGCCTGGGATTGACCATGTTATGTACAATACATTGTATAACTATGAAAATAAGGCCTATTTTCCACTGACCTGGTATATTTTTGCCTCCCAGCTAGGAAACCTGTGCAGCGGCGGCGTTGGCGGTCGAGTCTGTTGTTCTGACGTCGAACTATCGCCTGTTGATGATCCGCCTCGGCTGTTACCTTGGACGACCACGTTGACAGGCCCCTGCCATGCTGGAGTACGCTCTATTGTAAGATAATAAGAAACGTTTTACAATAACAGTGGTGAAGACTCTGAAATTCAATGTTGTGCTAATATGAATTCTGCTCCACTATTTCCAAGGTTGATTTTGTGGTGTCAGTAATTTATGATTTTTGTTTCCTCATCAGTTCTAGTCAAGACTTTACGCAAGTTTAGACTTTATGGAAATGACACACAACAGCTTTTACCAATAACAATTACCTCTGCTTGGTGTGTAAATTTCTGCATAATCGTGAGTGGTGTCTCCGTCAGTGGATGTGTTTGGGGTTGTTGGCACCACCACCAAGTTTTCCACTGCCGTCTGTGAAACAATAATAGATTTTATTACAAGAAGCTAAGGTACACTATTACTAATGCTAAATTACATTTAAATAACTTTTCCAACAGGTAAATCTTTTTGTCTAGCTTTAGTCTTTTTTAAGAAATTGTTATGTTTTAAACACCAATTGACTGGCATAAGATATTTATGATCTCGGTGAGTGTCCTACTTTGACATAAGCAATAAATAAATAATAAATAAATAAATAATGCTGGACAATCCACACAGCATCATCTAGCCCCAAAGTAAACTACTCAAAGCTTGTGTTATGGGTACTAGATAACTGATATATTTAATAAATTATACACATAGATAGATATTTTTTATTATACATAGAAACACCCAGACCAACGGAACAAATTTCTGCAGATCGTACACAAATTTATTCCGCTGCGGGAATCGAACCCGCAACCTCTTGCGTCGCAGGCGGACTCTCGCCCGCTGTGCCAAGGAGGTCGCAATGCATAATATGTTTGATTTATAATCATAGACAAATAAATAAATATTGGTAGACATTTCACAAAACGCCATCTAGCCCCAAACTAAGCAAAGCTTGTACTATGGGAACCAGATAGCTGATAGATTAATTATCTTTTTTTTTGTTATGACATACGAAGAATACTTAATAACACCCAGACACAGAACAAACATCTGTGTTCTTCACACAAATGACTGTCTTGGGTGAGGATTGAACAATCTAAAGCGTAGAAGGCAGAGCTACAACAAGCTGAGCTAAGAGGCCGTTCAAATCATAATCTTATAAAGTTTCTGGGATATACAATCTATGTAGGTATAGTTGGCTCAACGAATCTAGGCATTCGTGAAGTCCACAGTATCGTTTTTCGGGAGCAATTGGAGGTATGAGGAGGGGGGGATGGAACTGTACATGCGCAAACTCGCACCTGTGGCTAACTTCACGAATGCCTAGATCCGTTGGATGACCTACATCTGTCTTTATTTATTTCTTACCGCTAAATCATCAGCAAGCAAGCTAGCAGCGGTCCTGTCGTCCATAGTTCGGTTCATTGTTGTGGCCGGACTGGGTACGTTGACGTTGTTTGCCAGGTTGGTGGTACCGATTGATAGGTTTCGTCTGTGCCTCACTGGAGTACTATAGTGGGGCTCTGACGATACTACTGGTAACTGAAAAATACATCAATATTTAAGTTTAAGTTTTATTTTCAAACATTAGGGCAATGTTATATCTTATGGTTTATAATAATAATAATAATATCCATTTATTTCGGTTTTCACCATATTTTATTAGTAAAATTCTTAGCCTAAATATTAGTCAATACAATACATTATAATAAAAATAAATAAATCAATCAGATCATGTCAACATTGCAATTAATTAAATTCAAAAAAATAAAAATAAAAATAAAATTTTAATTTTACTAATACAATATGGTGAAAACCGAAATAAATGGATATTATTATTATTTATGGAAGCCTTTACACAGCATGGGAACTCAAATGTATGGAATACTTAATGGAATGTAAGAAACCAAAATAAACCTTCAAATACCAAAAAGACAACATAAGTACTAAAAATATAGGAAATAAATATGGAATCTTGAAATTTTGAATCAGACTTAAAGTCCGTTGGAAGTGTCTTTTTTGCACTGTTTTTCACATTTTAGGTTTCCAAAGCAAGTAAGATCAACTGGGCAAATATGTGGTGCACACACCTTTAATAATTGATATATTATGTATATTGTTAATGTCCAAACTTTTACCATGATTCCACTATAAGAGATTGTTTGTTAAGCTAGATTAAACCAGGTTTTAATTAAACTAAGACAGCTTCTTACCTAAACCAAAGATTAAATAATACCTAAACAAAAGTATAACTTAAGGACTAAAGTAAAAAAAGTATATACCAAGATGTAAAATGACTACAGATCAGCACATTTATATAGCTCTTAACAAATCTCAAGACGCAGGCAACATAAACAGTTCAGCAGAGTGGTGTGACGCCCTAAAGGCAGGTTCACTACCTGAGGCCCCTCTAGGCTTTCTGAACGCCTTCTGTGCGCTGCCAAAAGGCTGGATGTGGCTCTCGGTGAGCCGTCTGAGCTCACTTCAAGGGAAAGACTTGCTCGTGTTGGTAGGAACTGTATAGGTACAATAAATACATATCATACAGGGCTTTACTTCTATTGTATGGAGGAAGGTGTGAGTGTTATAGGTGCTTAACACTTTAGGGTGGATTTGATCAAACTAATTTAAGCACTATCACCATAAAATTGTATTTATCAAAGTGTTTCAACTGACATTTTACTTGCCATTATTCTGGGAATAGTTATTAGTAACAGAAGTTGGTGAAATCCATCCTAAGTAAAATAAATTATAGGTGTGGGTTTAAAACATATTTGAATATAATAGGTAGTTGTGAATTGACTGTTTGTAGTTGAAATAATATGATATTGATTAAACGGGTATTTATCGTGTTTTATTTACCTATTTTTCCCGATGTTTCGACAGGTTTACACACTGTCATGGTCATGAGTAGACTCATATAATGTGTTCAGATTGTGTAAGTTTAAAAATATATATACTCATAAGCTATTTATTCTATCTCAGAAAATTAAAATGTGGAAGAATTAGATAAACTAAATATCATGTGATAATTTTCTTGATTTGATGTGTACGTAGGTGTGATATAAGAAGAAGGCTTATAAGAAAAAATACATACAGTAGAATTCCTGGTCCCCTGCGCTGCAATGTGGTTCCTCAGCAGTTCGAGCTGCTGATTGCACCGGTCATTCTGTTCCCTCAGCAACTGGTTCTGCTGCTCCAGCTCTCGCAGCTTGTTGGTGACCCACTCTTTGATGCGGGCCGCCTTTGCCTCTACTTGCTTCGCGTCTTGGAGTCTTAGTTGTTTCTGGAATCGAAACATTTGTGATCTAAGTCTTTTTCTTAATTGGCTATATTTTATTGACGTTGTCATAGAATAATCCTATCCTACTAATATTATAGTATACATGTTTATTACTCTTTTACACTGAAACAGCTGAACAGATCAGGATGAAACTTAGAATACGCGTTGTATAAGACCTGGATAACACATAGGCTACGTTTTTTTATCTGAGGAGGTAGGTTGGTAGTTTAGATAGGAGACAAGTATCTTATCTAAGGTTGGTAGGGTTTTTTTTGTACCACGCGAGCAGAGCCGAGCGCTGAAGCTAGTTATCGATATTATTAGGTGGGTACTGCGGGAAAACCTTGATTTATGAGAATAAATGCAGTTAAGTACTTAAAAAAATAATGTTGTTTGTTTATTTAACTAACTACTTACCTACCTGCATTTTCCAATTCCTTCCTTCCTTCCTATTCCTTCTTTGAGTGAATGGAACATTGAGCCAAACACTTAGAATTCTACTAATTCATCAATTAATAATCAATTTCACACAAAATGGTTAGTTTTAGGAACATTTTCATTTAGAAAACCATTTAATTTCTTCGCTTTCTTTTGAAAACATGAACAAACAAACAAAACATATTGTTTGGCCTTGACTGACGTCAATGACCTGCCTGACAGTGACATTGACGTATGAATATGAAACGCACGATATTCCATCCTAGCCACTAATACCCGGAAATACCTGTGGACGCGTTCAACTTCACGGATTTTAAAAGTAAAAAATTAACCCTACCAGCGCATTTGTGGGCCTCGACGCCCCATTCGCGATACAGTAGGTAGAATAATATGTAGTTTTAGGATTAATTGCACGATAGAAGTAGAGCTCATACGGTAGATGTAGCTAAATACAGACTAAGTAATTTGAAGTGTCTAGTTACCTGTTCTTCGATTTGGCCTTCTAACCGAGTGATTGCTCTTGGTGCACCGTCCGTGCCCGCTGGCCACTCGCACAGCCTCTGCTCCATGGCGCGGACCTGAAGCAAAAGAAAATAATTTCAATTATGTTGGTTCAATTATACAAAACGCTACATGAAGTCGAAGGAGCGTAAAAAACTACGACATATTATATACAATAGGTTTAAACTACCTAGGTAGGTATCGATGGGCTTTTGTCCATTATCTATAAAGGTATGTTGGTAGGTACTTAGCATTAAACTGATAAAAGCGGAGTTGCGAGTCTTATTTTGCAAAGGGAGCTAGCTTAATGCAATATAATGCTATGGTGCAATGCTAGCTCAAACCGCAAAATCTTAACACGATATCAAAGTATTGTAACGCTATCAGCACTGTATTAAGTAGGTACTTATGTAGGTATCACAACATTGCGGCGAGCCTGTGTCGATTCTGTGCTTTGGTTAACCGCAGCGTGTTCCCGCGCCTACTTAGTAGGTACGACCCAATTACGCCTTCTCGTGACATGCCTACCTACAAACCACAGTCCGACAAGGGATTTGGAAATCTGAAACCTTTTTAACCAAATTTCAACAAATAAATTGTAAAGATCATGATTAGTAGGTATTGTAATTTTAGGTAGGCACTTAGTTATAATAATTATAACACACAAAATTATAGGTATCTAACGTACCTATATAACCGAAGAACCAATTATAAGATACCTACTTTTATCCCTTTAGGTATACAAATTCCTTTGTTTTGTTAGATAAATGAATCCTATCACGTATAGGATTAACAAACAATACTTTTAATTGAAACCCCAATAATCCTGGCTGTATGGGATTATCGCCTTCTCGCGTGTGGTTCAGTTGATTGATCGCTCACTCGTTTCAATGAAATAAAATAGTATAAGTAGATGTATTTGCAATGCCGAAAAATATTGAATCCGCCTTACAGGTAGATGTTTTTCGTTCTGTATTACAGTAGGTAGGTAAGTAGATATTTTAAATAGAAATTATGATATTTTGTGGGAAGATTGTTTTTGTAAGCACACGATGATGATTAAGTATTATTTACAAACAATAATTATTATTCTTCTTGATGTTATGTTAGAAAATAATGTTTTGTGACTCATCCACTAAGTGGATACCTACTCGTAAATTTACACATTCGTTTCATATTACTCATCAACACAACCCTTGCGACACGACCACATGGGGTTGTACAATTTAGGGGAAATAAATTAAGAGAGGAATGCGCTGATCTGTAATAAAATACTAATTAATTGGTTGAAACTTCGTTGTAACCAAAGTTTGCACATTATCATCATTACATCATAAGGGTAGAGAGAGATAATATTATAATAACCTATCCTTATTTTTAGCCCAGATCACGTGGGATCAATATGACATGTTCTTGTATACCACTCTCCTACAACCTGTACTCCCTCCTTTTTTACCCATGTGTGCCCATGTCATCTTTTACATAAACCATCCGTCTTTTTTTGGTCTACCGCTACCCCTCTTATTGTGAGTATTGTGTAACAAATTCAAAATTGTCTAAACCAAACTTCCGTTCTAAAAAATTATTTTACGAAGTGCTGTTCACATCTCGTACTTTGTAGTTAGGTACCTAACGTAGTACGAGGCGTGAACATTACTGTATGAAGAGCATTCCAATGGCTTCGTACAAAGCTGATTCATCAAGAGAACTCGAGTTTACAGTTCATAATCCCTATATAGACACGTTTTAAAAGTGGACCAGACCTTTCATACTTATTTTGTTCATATTACCTAGTCATAAAGTTCAAACGCTACCGACTTCCGTTATAAAACTTAGATGGAATTTACAGGAAGGCTGAATAGGTCATTCCCCTTCACCGTGTATCTACTTACTAATAATTTAATAACAAAGCGTGCAGTCTACCAATCCTAGCTCTGTCTAGTTAGTCTAGCTTAGT
This sequence comes from Cosmorhoe ocellata, assembly GCA_963675405.1. NCBI lineage: Eukaryota > Metazoa > Arthropoda > Insecta > Lepidoptera > Geometridae > Cosmorhoe > Cosmorhoe ocellata. The sequence goes on along the minus strand of OY776258.1, from coordinate 8,108,502 downwards.
CTTCGATCCTTTGTATATTTTAACAAAGAATTTTCAAAATCATAGTATAGAATACCTATGGCATTATGCCTAAGAATAGTTGGCATTAATCACAAATGCCGTAATTTGCCTGACTCACGACATGAGGGGGACGCTGAGAAACACTAATATCGGGAACATTCTAAATCAAGCTACACTCAGACAGCGTGAAAGAAAACAAACTGTATTTAGCTTAGGGTATATGGGCAAAGTGAAATAAAAGTGAAACAATAAAAGCTCAAATTCAGAGTAAACATGCGACAAGTTTCTTCGTTTAACTGTTGTTTTTCTTAATAAGTAAAAACTTTTCCAGGCTCTACCGTAGCATTTGCTTGTTATTTACTCTATAAGAGTTTGCATGCAATCAACTAGAGATTTAACCAAACATACGAACGCTCATTGCACACGCACCGTCTAATTAAACTTGACAGCAATTAATTGTCTTGTAACAAGCTTCCTTGTTTATTTAGTTAAAACTGTAGTTACGAGCTTAATGAGTTTGTTACAAAGTGAACAACAAAACGGAGGTTAGAATTAGTGTTAAATGCCGCCAGCAGATAATTCGTAGTAGGTTTTCGATTTTCTTTAATGCGAAAATTAAAATAAAAACAGAAAACACAACTTTAGGTAGATACATTTAATAGCACAGGTAGATAAAACAGGTTTGGGAATAGGAGACCAAAACTATTTCAGAAAATTCATCTACCATTGGTTTTCAGGGTTAAAATTAGTCAACAGATTGTGTCGACGGCTTGGAGCGTGATTTATTATTTTAAAATAACTTAGTTCTGAACGCATCGTTAAGCGCCGCTGGTCACCGGATGAGCGTAAGTCGTTTAGTTCCTTTTAACAACTATTTAGGTGTCTAATTACTTTTTTCTGCATATTCAAATCCGAAAATAATTAGGTATAATTATTTAACCTACCTATCTATTCTAGACAGGTACCTACTTTTCAGTAAAAGTTTAAATGATTTTTAACTTTAAAAATATTATTCCATTTCAAGAAGCATAGACGACAGTGCTCTACCTAAAAAGTACCTACCAAAACTTCCTGAGAAATGTAATTTCTAACCAATGACAAACTTTCAAATATTTTCCTTCATCATATTTTTCTTCTTCTTCAATTGTTGCATCTGTCTCCTAGAGAACAATTTTGCCAGTATCAAGTGTATTTATTTATAAGTATTGTCAACGTCACAGAGTCATGGTCAAGTTGTCAAGTCAATTTTAAACAAAAGATGGCTGTTTTGTTGAAAATCTCGGGATTTCCTCCGATGGAATTTGAAGAGAACTATTCACTCTAATTCACATACTTTACACTCGCGTCAAGAACCCGGGCTTTATTGGCAAAATAACCACCAAAATAACACGAGAAAACATATAAAAACCAGAGCGACGTAGTTGTCAGGCAAAGCACCGCAGAAAATCCCATCATTTTTTAAGAGTCTGACCCATTTTTAAAAAACGAACCACCCACAATTTCCCGAAACTTCTTACAGACCGAATACGAAGAAGTCCGGATGTCTCGCATCCAACACTTCCAATCGCAATTCGACAGTAACGACTTTGATCTATTTTTGGCGGCAAACGGACCATGTCGCGTTCGTTCAGATTGATAGCACGGTAAAACAAACATGAGTGATCTGGGAGTTTTGTTCAAACAAAACTGAACTTACCTGAAGTCAACAATAATATCTGTACCTATAACTAGTAGGAAAGAAGGTATTTATATGAAAAATACAAAAAAGACTGAAAGTTATTCTAAATAGCTTCACAGCTAAAGAGATTACGAGTATAATCACTACCTTCGTTCACAGCCGCCGTCTTAGAAATAAAGAAGAAGAAGAGACAGATACCTACCATAAATAAAGTAGAAGAATTTTCTTGGGAGCTAGGCCACCTAGGTACCTCCCCGTCTTCAGGCAAAAGTTCTTAATTCCCAGTTCCCACCGTCCCGAGTTAGTCCTAATTAGAGAAAGTAGTTACCCACCGCACCTAGGGAGTTAGGGTTAATAAATGAGCAAACCGTAGCGGGTTCGAATCCGTGACGAGCATTGCGCATTAGCTAAGTGAAGCAAAGATGAGTAACAGCTCTTGTGGGAACCACTCCCGGGTGTGTACGTACCTATCTGGTAAGAAGTAGGTACAAGTTACATACTTTTGTGGAAGTAAATAGCGGTCTACTGAAGTTACGCTCATAAGTTGCTTAAGAACCTACCTAATTGTAATGTCAAGCTGGAAGCTCTAGAAAAGTTCAAAAATAAGGATTAGGTATGTAAAGAAAAAAACTGTAGAACTTTGAAGAATAATATAAAACTATGACCATACATAATTCCAATTTTAATCGATGAAAAATATACACTTGACACTGGCAAAGTTGATTTATAATGAGACAGATAACATAAATAAAGAAAATGAATTCGTTTTTTGCAACAACCAAAAAGGTTGCGTACGATTTTTTTTAATTTTCTTGTTTTCTATTCAATAAAAAATAAACGTGGGGTGTACCTAATTTAATGTCAATGGCCTAGGATACAAAATGAAACAATTCATGTCCTTCAATGTGAAACAGTTTTTAAAAATATTTGTTTTTAGTCACATTACTATACTAATGATAATAACATCAACACCCTGAGAAGTCCACAGCTGGACACTCTGCTTTACCTGTTCAATTTTACTACGTTCGTATAAAAACGCTTGTGACCTAGATTCAGACTAGATATTCGCCGGGCTAACACCTAGGTGCTGCTGAATGCAGTCGCAACAAAGGAGAAGGCACAAAAAGTCAGTTTATATCGAAATCCTGTGATAAAATATCCATAAAATATTTTAGATCTACTATCAGTACGAATAGATACCTAATTAATATTTATGTAGGTAGGCATAAGTAAATATGAAATAAAAAAAAAACAGTTGGATAATTACTAACATTTTGACGGAAGAATCTCTAGGTAGACCAACTCCAGATAACACAGTAACACAAATCAGAAAAACACAAATTCGAAAATTAAATATTTGACATCAACCAAACAAAAGAAAGTTCACACACAATTAAAAAAAAACAATTGTTCACAAAAATGTATAGTAAAGGTCACTCCACACTATCAATGAAATCTGTATCCCATGGGAAGTCGATTCACCGATATTATTTTATAATTGGAAGGCGGAACGTGCTCGCTCGCCGCGGCGCGGTGGAGAACTAGCGAGGATATCCTACAGGACGTGCTCGCTTTACGTTATGAGGATCGATATTTACATAGAGCTTTTAATATGCAACTGCTCAGTTGTTAACAGCATAATTAATTCCAGGATGGAGACCATGAATGAGAAGTGGTAGTTGGTGTACCTACATAATTAAGTATTTTATTGACATCTGTCAATAAAATTATTAAAAAATCGATTTTTGGTTTCAACAATTAACAAAAAACATGAAGTAAAACTAGGTATGATGACTTCCAGTTTATCATTTTTGTGTAGTTTTTTTTTTTAATTGGATGAATGCTGTCACCGTTTATATTCCACCACAGTGGTGGAATGTAAATGGTAGATGCTCCGATAAGGTAGTAAAAAGTATATTTTAATAAATTCTATTATCATGTCTAAATATTATTAAGGCACTCACTTAAAATAACACATACACTCATTCATCTATGTGTCACACTGTCAAGCTTTATTTGTCTATTTTTACCGTTTAAAAATACCATTGACTGATTCAAGCACAAAGCAGTCCCGAGCGTCGAGCGAGCACTGCATTCGAATACCAATATCTCACACGAAGTAATCCGCGCTGCATGAAATTCTAATTTCAAATTATTTTCTTTTGCACTTTTCGACAATGGCTATGATATACCTATGAACAGCTACAAGATCTTAGTGTGTATGCATCTTTATTTTATGATTTACGAAATTCTTGATTTATGTTTATCGTGTTTAAGTTGGTATTTGCTATAAAAATGGAGAGATAGGTGTTTAAAATTGTTGATTTTGTTTGATGAGTTAAAGAGTTTCTTAGGTTGTAGGTAAATAAATACGTAGTGGATATCTAAGTATCAAAGCAAAGTAAGTTCCTGAAGTTACTCGGCACAAGCAAATGAGTTTCGTTGAAGTAGGTACTGCAACCATTGCATATTCAGGTCGACTTGCATGAATGAAATTAATTTAGCTGCATAAAATTACACTCTGTACAGCTATAGCTTGGTTAAAAATACTAACAATGGAGAGTACTATACGATAATTATAAGGTTTGGTCATTTAATTTTGAAAACAAAACCTCTGACTCTAGAAAATGGCAGTCAACAAAATAATGTGAATCCGACCGGCTGCGCCAGTTTTGGCACTCAATTTACTAGTTTTAATTTTGAATATTGCGTAGGCACTTAATACGTTTGCAGAATACAATTTTGTTGTTTGTTTTAATATCATGAACATTGTAGGTACCTACCTACTTTATATTTATTTGCTTATACAACAAGAAAAGTAAACAAACTCTTTGGCATAACTTCTTATAGCAAACAGCAAGAAGGTTCATAATAATGGTAAACCAATAACTTAGCTTGAAATTACAATGCTAATATCATTTTGTACTAGAATATCAGTTTTTTTATTTATTCAATTCAAACCTAACCAAACACGCTAACTTAGACCGTAGATATTATGTAGGTATGGCTGCCGTAGATATTAGGAGCTATCTTTGGCTTTGATATTCAATGGGTGGTTTTTTCAAAGGCTTTTATTGATTTCATCATTATCATCATTGACTCGTTTACATTAGGTATAATAAACATGATTTAGGTCATCAGGTTAAATAATGATTCGAAGTAGGTAGGTACTGTACATACCTACTTGAACATATTTGTTTGTGTCTAAAAATGCCTATAGGTTTTAGGTTTACGTTAGGTAGCAATACGAGTAGGCCGGTTCGGTTTCCTCACGATGTTTTCTCTCACCGTTCAAGAGTATCTGCTAGTAGGTAAGCACATAATACAACCAAACGGAAAACATAAACAAGAAAAAGTAAATTTTTATTGCAATTCGTCGCGACATTTTTATTTTATCATGTCTCTGGTTGTGACCTTGAAATCTCACTCTTATCCCAAAGACATAAGGTTCTATCCATTTGATGTAGATATTGTTGGTCTGATGGCAGAATAGTCTGATTTTGGACGAGGTCCAGGGTAGAACAAGGGTTCTTTGCCTTGAAAACAAATCTACGGAAAAGTAAAGCCAGCCAAAATTGAAAATGAAATGCTAGATTATATATGAGTCTCAGCCAAAAAGATAGCTAGGTAAAAGAAAACTTCTTTAATATAGAAAAGTAAACAAATTGTGTCAACACAGCTTTATCATATCATTCATAGGTAGGTACCTACTATAATAATATAAATGCGGATGTAGCTTGTGCCTGTTAAGCTTTCACGCTTAAACCGCTGAACAGATTGTGATGAAATTTAGCACAAAGATAGACTACAGCTTGAGAAAAGACATAGGCTACCGCGAAAAAATGCTTGAACGGGTTGAAATAAGGCATGAAAGTTAAGTGCAAAAAAAGAATCTTAAAAAATAAATACTGCTAAGGTATTCAACGTGGGCGAAGTCGCGGGCACAAGCTAGTTTCCTATAAAATGATCAGTTCAAAATTTTCCGGGGATAACATCTCGGGAAGGAAAGACCTAGAGAATTGAATCGGTATCAATTTGCTGGAACCGGTCCAACCAACATCGTAAGTGAAGAATCTCCGATGACAGCAGAATTTTAAGCTTCATACGATATACGAGTTTAAAGTTTAGGATATGATATCTACAAGGTCCAATTTCTCGACTTATACCTACTTAGTTAACTTGCCATCGGCAATGAAATGCGGCCAAAATAAAGAGTACCTACCTAAAAACTTTGTCACCCATCAACATCCATATCTTCCTGCCCTTTTCCCACGTTATGTGGGGTGGCACAACACGTTTTCTTCTTCCACTCACTTCTATCAATCGTCAACTCTGAGTCTAGGTACTCCTCTTACAATCATTCATCTTTCACACAATCAAACTTTTTCTTCGGCCTTCCTTTACCGTCTTGTATCATAATAATATAATAGGTCATCAATTAATGTTGGCAAGGTCCTTTTCTTAAAACTAAAGCAATATCATTTCAGTCAAGGTTCATTGGAATCTTGACCTCATATTTCCATCTTGTAAAGGGTCACGGCTACCATTCTGGACTTGATCCAAATCACACCAGACTTACCAGTATTACCTACCCCATTTAATTTTCATCGTGCATACGTTTTTGGGGCAAAACTATCGATCAATGAGTCAAAGTAGACCCTAAAATATAGGGTAAGCAGCACCCCTATTTTGCTTCACTGACTCATATACAAAGGGAAACCCGCTGTTTCTCTGACAACCCTGGCCGTGATATTGTGGTAAAGGATTCTGATTTGTAATTCTATAGTATAAGGTTTAAAGTTAGTTGGTGGAGATTGTGTGGGCATGCACTTGGGCTAAGCGGTCAAATATTTGCCCATTCCGCTGATTAAGCACAGCGATTTTATGAAAGTTTTGTTGCCGACAATATTATATTAATAATGGAGATTTCCATCGCTTTTTATTAAACTTGAAGACTTAGGTGTTGTGTTTTGTACAAAAGAGTTTCTAAGCGAAAATAACATTGACATTATAAATATAATTCAGTAGGTAGGTAAAGCCATGAACATTGTTCATAAAATCTATTGTAAGTACTTACAAACAATAAAAAAATAGCCAAACCGTTCGGACATGATGCGCTTTACCGACATACTTAGGTACCTACCGCATTTAATTTTTTTTTCAAAATAACTTTGCTCGTGATTTCGTCCGCATTTGATTTATTTTTAAATATTTTAATAGTCATTCTGCTATTCGGGGTGGAGACAAATCAAACAAATAGAAAATCATTTAAATCAGTCCAGGCGTTTTCGAGTTCTCCTCTACTAACACGACTTTGATATCTATCTATAGACACGTTACACACATACATAAATTCGATCTTTTAATTAAATATTCACACACAGACCCTTCCACACTCACACATACGAAGTGTTACGTAATTTCGCCGTAGTTATTATTTACTCTATGGTAACAGGGCATGAACCTCTATGTAATCTAGACTAGACGGCATTTGATAAAGGTGGAAATTTAGGTTCCGGCTTGAATATTAAATTCTGTTTTGTATGCATAATATTGTTAGTGTAACTATTATAATGTAGCATTATGAGCTACATACCTTCATTAACTAGCATTACGTTTCTACAAGGTATACCTACTTGTAAGAAAGTATAGACATTTTTTCGTTATTTGTAACTTATAAAATACTAGCTGTCCCGCCCGCGACTTCGTTCACTTAAAGTATCTAAACTGAGTTTCCAACACATCACACAACTCATAAAAATCCCATACTAACATTGACACCCCATTTTAACCCTTTTTGAAGGTTACATTGAAAAATCCTTAAACACGTGTCCATTCGTTTTGCATTTACAGTACACAAACAAAGTTTCAGACCAATCGCACCACCCGTTAAAAAGTTCCCATACAAACATTGACCTCCCGTTTGACCCCTTTTTTTAGAGTTATATTGAAAAATCCTGAAACGCGAAACAAAGTTTCAGACCAATCGCACCACCCGTTAAAAAGTTCCCGTACAAACATTGACCCCCCATTTGACCCTTTATTGAAGGTTATATTGAAATATCCTGAAACACGTGTCCGTTCATTTTGTATTTACAGTACACAAACAAAGTTTCAAATTAATCGCACTACCCGTTAAAAAGTTCACATACAAACATTGACCCCACATTTGACCCCTTTTTGAAGATTATTTTGGAAAATCCTGAAACACATGTCCATTCATTTTGCATTTACAGTACACAAACAAAGTTTGAGGCCAATCGCACCACCCGTTAAAAAGTTCCCATACAAAAATTGACCCCACATTTGACCCCCTTTTGATGGTTATTTTGAAAAATCCTGAAACACTTGTCCATCCATTTTGCATTTACAGTGCACAAACAAAGTTTCAGGCCAATCGCACCACCCGTTAAAAAGTTCCAATACAAACATTGACCCCACATTTGACCCTTTTTTTAAGGTTATATTGAAAAATCCTGAAACACGTGTCCATTCATTTTGCATTAACAGTGCACAAACAAAGTTTCATGAAAATCGCTCCACGCGTTAAAAAGTTTCATACTAACGTTTTCACCCTTTTTCACTCCCTTAGAGGTAGAATTTCCAAAAATCCCGCCTTAGTGGGTGGTTTTGTTATAAAAGGAAGTCACCTTCCAAATTTCAGCATTCTACCTTCAGCGGTTTCGGCTCGGCGATGATCAATCAGTCAGTCAGTCAGTCAGTCAGTCAGGTTAAGCTTTTATATAGATATAGATTATATTTTGTTTATGGTATTTGTCTCTTTTGAGATCAATTTTGCCAGTATCAAGTGTTTAAATTTGTAGTATTATCAATGTCACAAAATCAGTCAAATTGTCAAGTCAATTTTAAACAAAGATGGCTGCTTTGTTCAAAATTTTCAGGATTTCCTCCGATGAGTTTAGAAATATACTTTAATTTACATATTTACACTCGCGTCAAGAAACGGACTTTATTGGAAAAGTAACCACCAAAATTACACAATAAAATTTAAAATAATACGAGAAAAAAATTAAAAAGTAGAGCGACAAATTTGATGCATTGTAGAAAATCATAAGTTGTCTGAAAATCACCTGTGACAGCGTTACGCGGGCTTATTTTTTACTATATTTTTTAAGTCCTATGGCAACACTAAAACGCAACGATAGCCAAACGCCTTTTAATTTTCCCGTGGCGCCATCTATTATCTAATAAAACTTCTTCGAATCGTGTCTCATCTAATCAGACTATGTTCAGTTTAAACTGTAAGCAAGCGTGGATAAACTTCTCATGAAATCATGACGTCATTTATAATTATATCATAGGGCTGCATCTTCTTCGTAATGTTGGGTAGCCTACTCTTAAACCTACTTAGTACCTACTCTTAAAATTAAATGAAAAGTTCCTTATTTCAATAGGAAAAAAGGATGAGCTCTTCAAGATAACATGATGTTTTAAGACAAAAGATACAATAACACATAATACAATCTGTCTCGTTTACAAAATTCGATAGAATCTAATAAGCCGTTTAGTTTTCAAAAGGTAACAGAGTTACGTACTTTCGCAATTATAATTTAACTAGCTTCCGCCCACGGCTTCGTCCGCTAGGTACCTTGAAAAACAAAAGCAAATCCATCCCACGGGAACCATACATTTTTCATAAAAAGTAGCCTATGTGCTATTTCGGATTATAATCTATATCTGTGCCAAATTTCATCCAGATCTGTTGAGCCGTTTCAGTGTCAAAGCGTTACAAACATAAATCCAGACATCCATACATCCACACATTCATACATTCTTACAAACTTTCGCGTTTATAATATTAGTGATATATTAAGAGAGGGAGAACCCTGGTTGGCTATCTATCTATATCTATATAAGAGCTTAACGTGACTGACTGACTGACTGACTGACTGACTGACTGACTGACTGACTGACTGATTTATCATCGCCCAGCCGAAACCGCTGAAGCTAGAAAGCTGAAATTTGAAAGGTGGGTTCCTTTTATAACAAAACCACCCACTAAGACGGGATTTTTGGAAATTCCACCTCTAAGGGGGTGAAAAAGGGTGAAAACGTTAGTATGAAACTTTTTAACGCGTGGAACGATTTTCATGAAACTTTGTTTGTGCACTGTAAATGCAAAATTAATCAAAACGTGTTTCAGGATTTTTCAATATAACTATCAAAAAGGGGTCAAATGTGGGGTCAATTTTTGTATGGGAACTTTTTAAAGGGTAATGCGATTGTTCTGAAACTTTGTTTGTGTACTGTAAATGCAAAATAAATGAACACGTGTGTTATTAATGATAGTCCGAGTTGATTATATGACAATGTTTAATGATTTCTTGATGCATAGGTATTACAAAAATTGATAGTTCCACAAATATTAAATTTAACGTGCGTCTTGCTTGATGGATTTCAAGGAATAGAATGCAGCCATCTTGGAGAGAGGGGAGTATCGTTTCGGTTGGACCCCCGGGTGTCGGCGTTGAGTGAGTCCGGGTAGATTGATACTCTGTGGCGTTAACAAGGTCCCGGCTTTGGAACACCCAGTTCCAAATTTGGTATCGGTACCAGCCGATTGAATGCTCTCCGTATGTTTCCAGTTGATGTCTTCAAGTCCGCTATGCGTGCGACCCCGTCGTTGCCACGGTGTAGGTTGGTGATTCGCCCAATCAACCATCGGTTAGGCGGCAGTCGGTCGTCCTTCACGATCATCATGTCGCCTTCACGTAGCTCTGCATTGCCTCTGTGCCATTTGACTCGCTTTTGAAGTTCTGAAATATATTCTCGGTAAAATCTATTCCAAAAGTGAGCTTTCAGTTGCTGTACTCTCTGGTATCGCGGCATTGATTGAAGTGAGTGAGCTTGTACCTGAGGAGAGGGAATCAGAGTCAATGTTCGTCCAATTAAAAAATGTGAAGGAGTGAGAGGGATCAAGTCTGATGGATCTGAGGAGAGCGGAGTGATAGGTCTAGAATTGAGTATGGCTTCAATTTGCACTAGAAGTGTATTCATTTCCTCGTAGGTTAAAAAAGCCATTGATAGAACTCTTTTTAAATGATACTTAATTGATTTTACGGCGCTCTCAGCTAATGAATTAAAATGAGGGCTATAAGCCGGTGAAAATTTGAAAGTTATGGAATTTTGAGCAACGTATGAACTGATTTCTTGATTGCATTGTTTTAAGAATTTGGCCAAGTCATTGCATGCGCCTACAAAATTAGTGCCATTGTCCGAGAACAAACAGGCAGGACGGCCTCTGCGTGCAATAAATCGATTGAGTGCTGCCAGAAAGCACTCTTTTGTTAACTCGGTGACCAATTCAATATGTACAGCCTTCACAGTCAGACACACAAATACACATATGTATGCCTTAATATGTTTAGATCCCCTTCCCTTTCTGTTCGCTATCAATATAGGTCCTGCGTAGTCAACTGCTGTGTTGACAAATGGGAACTCGCCTTGAACGCGTTCTCTAGGAAGGTTGCCCATGATAGGCTGAATAGATCTACCTGAAAAACGTATACAAGTGAGACAGTTATGTACTGTCTTCCTAGCTAGGTTGCGTCCACCTATAGGCCAGTATTTGTGCCGTATAGATGCTAGAAGAAGTTGCGGGCCAGCGTGCATTAAGCTAGTGTGATAATGTTTGAATATGAGTTGTGTGAGTGTGTGTGATGCGTGAAGCAGTATTGGATGTTTCGTGTCATAATCATAGTTCGAGTTAGATAGTCTACCACCAACTCGTATCAGACTGCTAGTTTCCTGATAAAATGGATTAAATTTGACAAGTTGATTTTTGATTTTTAATTGCCCATTGTTTGATAAAATATGATATTCATCTGGAAATGATTCTAATTGTGATAACTTACATAATAAATGCATTGATGAATTTAACTCAGTGATATTTAAATCAGCTGTGAACTTATTTTGTGGTTTGCGACAGTTGTGAATGAACCGAAGTATGTACGCTGTGACTCGTTGTAATCTATTGATATCTGAGTACCTATGCAAGTATAAATTGTCTGATTGCGATTCGCTGCGTAAAGAGGTTTTGTTCGAAGTTACGTGACATATGTTTTTAAACTCCGGTAATTCGATTTCATTCGTTTGCGTTGGAGGTTGCGTGAATAATTGCTCACATTGATATTGTTCTTTAGACATATTGTTACTGATCGGTGTAACTGATTCTAGTTCAAAAAACTTAGTGAGTTGATCTTCTAGCCTTGTATCGCTAATGTGGTGACAGTGGACTGTATACGTATTGCATGATGTGTATTGTGAATGAATTACACCAGAAACTAACCAACCTAATCGTGTTTCACTTAGAATTGGCTTCGTTTTGCCAAGTGTAATGCGCTTACTGCCTAGTATGTCCCAAAAAATGTCGGCTCCCAACAACATGTCTACCTGTGATGGTGTGTCAAAGGTAGGGTCAGCCAACTGGATGTGACTCGGTATGTTAAGTCTAATGCAATCGATCTGTGTGACCGGCAATGATTGGGTGATGTGAGGGACAACAAAACAGCTGATATCTGCACTATATGTTTTGTCATAGCACGATGATATTGTAATGTCACAACGTTTGGTGATTTGCGATATTTGATGATTTAACCCTTCAACCGAGGTACGTGTTGAAAAGGTTTTTAAATTTAGTTTCTTAGACAATGTTTCTGATATGAAACTCGTTGTACTACCATTATCGAGTAGTACTCGCACTGATTGGGTGTGCTTAGTGTCTTGATTTGAAACATTAATGATGGCTGTAGACAGCAGTACAAGATTATTACTTGTTGATGAAAGTGATATATTTTTTGTAGTTATATCTGATTGATTTGATTCATTGACTGTATGAGAAGCAGATAACACGACACTACTAGCTTGAGACTCCTTTGATTCAACCTTTTCCTTTTGATGTAACATTGAATTGTGCTTTTCTGAACATATAGTGCAGGGGCCCGATATGCATTCTCTATCGCTATGACTGCGTAAACAGTTCTGGCAAAGCTGTAATGCCTTTATCCTTTCAATTCGATTTTGAACAGACATGGCTTTGAACTTATAACACCTGAAAATGGCATGATTGTGTTTGCATATGGGGCAAGCTGATCTTGTTGTTCCCTGTTGTGTTCCTGATTGTGATATGTTTTCGATGAATGCCTTATTACGTATAACAGAACTATCGCTATGCCTACGTTTATTTTTTGATTGTTCATCAACCGTTTCCAACAAATCAGCACGACCCTTTAAATAGTCATTAAACTCCTTTAGCGTAGGAATACCACCTGATTTACTACGATGGACCTCCCATTCGCGACAAGTGACGTTGTCTAATTTGTTAGATACGATATGTATAATAAGTACGTCCCAGTGTTCCGTAGGAAGTTTTAACGTTTTTAAAGCCCTAAGATTTCTATTTATAGTATCAATAACATGGCGTAAGGCCTTTGCAGATTCTTTCGTGATTGGTTCTATATTAAAAATAGATTGAATATGATTATTGATCAAAAGTCTGCTATTATGAAAGCGCTCACAAAGCAGCTCCCATGCTACCTTATAGTTATCAGCTGAGAAATCAAGGGACTGAATGATAGACGCTGCACTGTCTTTCAAAGCAGCGCGCAAGTAATGAAATTTGTTTATGTTAGGTATGGAGTGGTTGTCATGTATAAGTGATGTGTACGTATCGTGGAACTCTAACCATTCTTGATAGCGACCAGAAAAGCTCGGTAGATGTATAACAGGTAATTTGAATGTGGGCCTACCTGCGACGGCTGTACCTGAACCTGACACCGAAACGCTACTGCAGGCGCTCTTGTCCGCGTTGCACGCAGCGGCCGCATGTCTGTCTAACGCATCCCGGGCAGTGGCGATCGTCCCGTAGTACTGGGCCTCGAATGTTTCTCGTTCTTTATACTGATCATCTGGAACTTCAGAAAGGTTTTCTATATCAATCTGCACAGCATCGTATTCTGAATAGAGAGAGTCCAGCTTAGACAAACGAATATTTAATTCGTTAATTTGAACACTACTGAGTGATTGGCAACAGCTGAGCAATGATTCTAAGTATGACTTAAATTGGGTAAGCTTTGCTTTGTAACTTGCCCTTCGCTTAATTAATGATTTTGAATCCATTATGCTTGCTTATATGTAAATGAAAATAATTAAAGCTCAAACAAGTTAAATTATTCAATGCAAAAGGCCAAGAAATAATGAGAATGTAGGTAGGTCAGTATGAAGAAGAAATGGAAATAAGTTGTATGCTACAATAAATGATACAATAGATGATAAACCTTTAGAATTTGCAAACAATGGAAATAAATGCAAAGAAACGATACTTAAATCATAAAAGCAGTAGATAATGCATCAGCTGAGAGCTTTGAATGACCGTTATTGCTCGCCACGCACAAGGTCATGCCCAAGGGCACGCGCCCGCGCTCACCTCGTTTTGCTGGAATATGCAGAAAAATACACAATTATTATAACTATTATGACAATTTTAACCTAACCACTGGGATTGATGAATTCTTTTATGCAATTTGAAGCGAAATTACGTTACTATTATAGGAACTGATTGAGTACATTTGATTTGAAAAGGATATAAATGGAAGGTAGGTACGTGGAACGAAAGTGAAATTGGAACGAATACACGACACTTGTTACCCTTCCTCGGTTATCTATCACTTTTCTTCGACTTCCATTCACTGCCTTTTCTTGATTATCCAGTTATCCACCGGGCACGTTGAATGGAACCGCCCTCCGTTGAGTGCAAAAATTTGAGTATACCCGCTTGACTTGGGTTGTTGATGCTCGCTGATTCGCGAATTTGGCTCGATTGGACCAAAATGTTATTAATGATAGTCCGAGTTGATTATATGACAATGTTTAATGATTTCTTGATGCATAGGTATTACAAAAATTGATAGTTCCACAAATATTAAATTTAACGTGCGTCTTGCTTGATGGATTTCAAGGAATAGAATGCAGCCATCTTGGAGAGAGGGGAGTATCGTTTCGGTTGGACCCCCGGGTGTCGGCGTTGAGTGAGTCCGGGTAGATTGATACTCTGTGGCGTTAACACGTGTTTCAGGATTTTTCAATATAACCTTCAAAAAGGGGTCAAATGTGTGGTCAATGTTTGTACGTGAACTTTTTAACGGGTGGTGCGATTGGCTTGAAACTTTGTTTGTGTACTGTAAATGCAAAATGAATGAACACGTGTTTCAGGATTTTTCAAAATAACCTTCAAAAAGGGGTCAAATGTGGGGTCAATGTTTGTATGTGAACTTTTTAACGGGTGGAGCGATTGGTCTGAAACTTTGTTTATGAACTGTAAATACAAAATGAACGGACACATGTTTCAGGATATTTCAATATAACCTTCAAAAAGGGGTCAAATGTGGGGTCAATGTTTGTATGGGATCTTTTTAACCTGGTGCGATTGTTCTGAAACTTTGTTTCGTGTTTCAGGATTTTTCAATATAACCTTAAAACAAGGGGGTCAAATAGTCAAGGGGGGGTCAATGTTTGTATAGGAACTTTTCAACGGGTGGTGCGATTGGTCTGAAACTTAATTTCGTGTTTTAGGATTTTTCAATATAACTCTAAAAAGGGGGTCAAAAGGGGGGGGGGTCAATGTTTGTATGGGATTTTTTAACGGGTGGTGCGATTGGTCTGAAACTTAATTTCATGTTAAAGGATTTTTCAATATAACTCTAAAAAGGGGGTCAATGTTTGTATGGGAATTTTTTAACGGGTGGTGCGATTGGTCTGAAACTTTGTGTACTGTAAATACAAAATGAATTAACAAATGTTTCAGGATTTTTCAATATGACCTTCAAAAAGGGGTCAAATGTGGGGTCAATGGTTTTATGGGTACTTACTTTTTAAAGGGTGGTCTTAGTTTTGGTTTGGATACTTTAAATGCAAAATAAATGGAAACGTATTCCTGGATATTTCAAAATAGCCCTCTAAAATGGGTAAAATTGGATGTCAAAGTTATTTATGGGATTTTTTTATTAGTGTGGTTTGTTTGAAACTCAGTTTAGATACCTACTTTAAGTAAACGAAGTCGCGGGCGGGACAGCTAGTACCTATATAAGAGCTTAACCTGACTGACTGACTGACTGACTGACTGACTGACTGATTTATCATCGCCGAGCCGAAACCGCTGAAGCTAGAAAGCTGAAATTTGGAAGGTGGTTTCCTTTTATAACAAAACCACCCACTAAGGCGGGATTTTTGGAAATTCCACCTCTAAGGGGGTGAAAAAGGGTGAAAACGTTAGTATGAAACTTTTTAACGCGTGGAGCGATTTTCATGAAATTTTGTTTGTGCACTGTAAATGCAAAATGAATGAACACGTGTTTCAGGATTTTTCAATATAACCTTCAAAAAGGGGTCAAATGTGGGGTCAATGTTTGTATGGGAACTTTTTAACGGGTGGTGCGATTGGTTTGAAACTTTGTTTGTGTACTGTAAATGCAATATAAATAGACACGTATTTTATGATTTTTCAATTTAAGCTTCAAAAAGGGGTCAAATGTGGGGTCAATGTTTGTATGGGAACTTTTTAACGGGTCGTGCGATTGGTCTGAAACTTTGTTTGTGTACTGTAAATGCAAAACGAATGGATACGTGTTTCAGGATTTTTCAATATAACCTTCATAAAAGGGTCAAATGGGGTGTCAAAGTTAGTATGGGATTTTTATGAGTTGTGTGATGTGTTTGAAACTCAGTTTAGATACTTTAAGTGAACGAAGTCGCTGGCGGGACAGCTAGTAGTCTATAAGACAAGACATAATGCGAGCTTTCACCTAGGCGCCTTCGTAGCATCTGACGGCGCCAACGAGCCGGCTAGGCTGTCTCACTCACACTTAAAGACCACCCTATTCAATATAAATGCAGAAAATCCAGGATTATACTCGTAAATAAAATAGATAATAACGTGTGCAATAATAACTTCGAAAATTAATAATTCGGAATGCAAAGCGACATCATCGTAGGTACTTATAAAGGTTAGTATTCTTCCGAGCGGCGCGCGGTGATGAGCTTGCAACCAGTCACGTACGGATTACTAACCACTGTGCAAAATGTGGGCATTTGTGTCAGGACGTGCCTATGACTGCTCTCGTTTTTCTCCAAGATCTAATGTAAAAAGAAATCTGACAATAAGTTTACCACTTGGGGATTACAATCATGATCGTGTTTTTATTTTGTCTTTGACTCAGTGTTTCAAACTGTGTTTTACTCGTAAAGGTAGTAGGTAGGTATTTATCATCATCTCCCTGTCTTTATCCCACTGCATGTGGCGTCCTCACGTCAATTATGTTTTTTTCTTCATGTATGACGATAATGTCTAGAAATAATAGGTACATTATTTTATTTATTAATGTCTAAATCTTTAGTTAGCTACTACGGGTCCTACAATGCAAAATGAGGTCCTAATATTATGAATCGTAACATGATTCACACATCAAAGCTACAAAACAGCTATTAGTTTCAAACTAAAACTAAACAACGCCAGAAACCACAGCCATGTCTAGGTCTAAACTTGGTTTGTTTACGTAAGGACCATAGAGTAGTAGACCAGGCTATAGGCTAAGAGTTAACAAGCGTAAGCAGATAAGGAAATAATTGAAAAAAAGACGTAGCATGACGATGCTGACGACAAACGTAATATTAAGTGTCGTTATCTATATTAAGTATCCATTTAATCAAGTGATGGTTTTATTCAAATACGAATTGATAACAGACAATCAAAAAATCTTAGCATGAAGGCGACTGCAATCCCTAAGCTTGGGAGATATGTGAATAAGGATAATACAAAAAAAAACGCTAGGGCCCAGCGAGTTTCTTGTCAGTTCTTCTCGGACTGGGTATAGGACTGGAATTGCTACCTAGATTCACATATCGTAAGGGACTGAGCTGTTCATAGTCATAGTTCAGACTTAGTGTGCAGCTATAGCTTGGTATTTCCTACTATGAGTTAGAACTGTTTCTATACCCGTGTGATTTATTACGAACTGCTAGTCAGAGAGTTATGGAAACGTTCGTAAGTAATTTCTACGTTATTTGTTGAGCATTGGTGGTCTAGAAATGGCCACGCCTAAGTCGTGGGCTCGAATCTGGTCGTGCACCAATGGATGTTTCTGTTCAAAAAGTTAATATGTAAAAAGGCCTTAGGAAACCCGTACCTACTCATCATTATTCTCCTGCCCTTATCCCACGCTAGTGGAATCGGCACAACATGTTTTCTTCTTCTACTCACTCCTATCATTCGCCAACTCTGAATCAACTCCTCTTACATTCATATCATCTTTCACACAATCAAACCATTTCTTCATCGGCCTTCCTCTACTTCCGTAAATATTAATAAACTAGCTTCCGCTCGCGGCGTCGCCCACGAAGTACCTACATAAAATATAGCCTATGTTCATCCTGAAAGTTTATTCTACACATTGGTGAAAGAATTTTTCAAATCGGTTCAGTAGTTTCGGAGCCTATTCGTTTCAAACAAACAAACAAACAAACAAACAAACAAACAAACAAATAATCAAAGTTTTCCTCTTTATAATATTAGTATACTTAGATAAAAAAAAAGTTTTTTTTTTTACAATTTAGGATTCAAAGAGTGTTAGTACCTACTCGTAGCACACAAAAAAATAAATTTATTATTATTATTATTATTATTATTATTATGAGCCGTTTGTGTCCCACTAAAAAAATAAACATTAAAGGAGAATTAACCAATGTGTATTCTAGAATAAAAAATCTTGAAAACCTTGTGTCAGCTACTGCAGTGAACGTGTCTGATTTGAAAAGGTTTTTACAGCAAACTGTAAACTGTAAACTTCAAAATAAAACGTTTCGCTATTCCATTTTACAGCAGGCACTGAATTGAACTGAGCGGTCACCTAGCACCAGTTTCTGATGCTTTCAAATGACTAGAGAGTCAAGCTTAAATTTGGAAGAAGGTATCATATAAAATATATAGTATATGTAAAATTGATTTATTTTTGTCTGGTAGTGAGTTTTAGTATGTCAGAAGATACTAAAACTCACTCATAAAGTTACATTAAAAGTACATCAGAATGTACTTGAAATAAACAATTATTATTTTCTTTTTTTATAACGATATTGAGAACAATGACGAAACCGTTGAGTAGAATGGTCCAGAACTTAAGTCTATACTGTCATGACTATAGTCAGAAACTCATGCTCACCGCTAGTTGAGTGTTCGCACTCAGCCTTTTACTGGTCTGCAGGTGAGCTGGCACTGTTTCAACGTCCAAGCACTTCGATTGTGGTCAAGTGGATCTCAGCTGTTAACAACAGTTAGGCAATCAAAAGTTGATTGCAGTTTCTTTCTGATTATCATAATGGCTGCTAAAGGCTTGTGATATTTAAAGTAGCATAACCTTTTAAATATTAAAAAAATCGCTGGACATTTCTACAGTGTTCTTCTTCCATTTCCTTCTATTCGTCATCTCAGTACACACTCCCTTCTTACCCATGTCATCTTTCACACAGTCTATCTACGAGTATCTTTTTTTTGGCCTATCTCTACTCTACACATTCATACTTAGCACTCTCCTCGTCACATGACATTCATCTCTTTATCATAACATGCATACATCTCTCTCATACATGCTTTGTGTATTGTTTTGTTTTATGCGCTTTATCGGACAGACAAACAGACAGACAATAAAGGTTCCTGGTTATAGATATATAATTACATCATAACGGCTAAGCCACATAAAGTAGGCAAAACTTGGAGAAGTGTAAATAGATATAACTTTGTATTAGGTACTTTCGGCTTGATTAATTTATGGATTGTAAAGTTCAAAATGTAATTACACAAAACATGGTCTTACAAACTTTATTTATGATAATGTACTTATCACATTGATTAAAATTAAACGATGAAAAACTTTAGAACGAGATTTCTACGAAAATTAAAGTAAGATATTGTATTTCATTGTCGGATAGATTAGTTATACCTACTCGATAATCGGAGCGTGTCGAATCGTCAATCGAATTGGAACATCAATTAAGTAACTACCTAGGTATCGATTTAAGATCGATCCCAAATTGTTCCCATTCAATTGAATTAATTGCTGCAAACTGGTACAATACGGTACATTTTTATTTATTGAATTGTCGTGTCTATAGACTAAAATAAAACTAAAAACGAAGCAATAATTGTCATTCAGCTTAAAAGGTAATTGAATTGCATTATAAGTAAGTATCATTTCATTACTCATACACTCGTACTAAAATCATAGGAACGTTAGAAAATAGAGCAAAAGGGACTATACCAAAGAAATAAAGCAATAGGTACACCAAAGCGCTTGTTAAGCTCAATATCGCAGTCACCAGCTATGGACAATAAAAGGCGACGCACAGTAAACTGAACTGGCGTCAGCTAAATAACATGACACATAGTATTGTAAAGGTTAGTTCATACGAGTAGTAGACTAGACGAGACATGTATTGAAGATTCATATACTTTATCGAAGACCTCGGCGTACGGACCTCGATCAAATTGGGAACCTTTTAGAGAAAGGCCAGGTCAAGACTCAAGAGTACCCTAAACCGACATGTATGAAGAACGTAATGTGAGTGAAGAGGGAATGAAGCAAAAGAGGTATGTCAGGATCGTAGTAAGTAGAGATCCGTGGTCTCTGTCTACCCCTTCGGGAAACACGTGATTTTATGTAGGTATGTATGATTACACGAATTGTAGTTCAAAGGAAATAAAAAGGTATTGCTTTGGCAAATGCCGTTGTTATTAAATTAAACGACCGCAGTTTAAATGGTAATTTGTCTTGATAGCGTAATACATAGACCGTGAAAAACAGAAACCAATCTATCCCACGAGAACCGTACATTTTTCCGGGATAAAAAGTAGTCTATGTGCTATTCCAGACTATAATCTATATATGTGCCAAATTTCATCCAGATCCGTTCTGCCCTTTTAGCGTTAAAGATTAACAAACATACATCCACACATTCTTACAAACTTTAGCGTTTATAATATTAGTAGGATATCACTCAAACCATCGACGCGTTAGAAGATGAAGTGAGTAGTTTTATTGAATGTCATTATTAACATTATGAACTCACCTTAACCCAGAGCAAAAGGACGAGCGCCACAAGCGCCGGAGTTACGGTCTGGCTGGTCTCCAAATACAGCTTCACTGTGAGATATCACATGTTATATGTCACGAAACACTCATGGTGCAGCTTAGTCCTTACAGATCGAGTTAAGCAACGACCAACGCAGTCATTTTGGGTGAGATAGTGGCATTGATAGAAGAAATCGAAAGAATGTATATTTTGAAACTTACGCGATCTCAACACATTCTGACCACGACAGTGTGTAAACCTGTCGAAACGTCGGGAAAAATAGGTAAATAAAACGCGATAAATACCCGTTTAATACTAATAATAAATCGAAAGAACCGTGTATTTGAACAAGATTTTTGGCGCGCATTTTTTATTAATTACAGACATAATGAAACTTTGACATTCTACGAGTAGCAGGCACTATTCGGTTGGGAGGAGTTTGTTCAACAAACAAAATGTGAATTATTACATTTTGGATCTTATGCCAATGACATTAAATGTCACCGAACTCTTCTTTTATCTAACACACAATGAATGATGCCAGTGACTTCCGTTAAGGCCCAGAATACTCGTCACACTATTCCTTACGTAAAAGTTACAAAAAAAGTGACATAGGTCCGTATAGCAACGCGGATCTCCGCGGAATCAGACATAGCACGAAGCGAAATACCCAAATGACAAGTAAGTAGAGTGCGACATGATAATATGGCTGCTTTGAATTCCGTAACAAAAGCGACAATTTATAAAAAACATAAATACCTATGTTCAAGTAAATAGCTTATTTCAAAAAAAGGGCTGATTGATTTGTTGATTTGTTTCAAATTAACTGATTTACATTCATGTGAAATAGAAATTCAAAATACCTTACTGTTCTGGATAAATTAGGGAATTTCTGAATTTTCAGAGGTGTTTTTGACATGATTTTTAACCAAGGTTTTGTAACTAATTCGTGTTTTAGCTCCGGTTGATTTATCACTTATATCCTTGAGTATCGTGTAGTTCAATTTCAATGTAATCTATTAAGCGCTAATAGAATGATTAGGGTTGTAATTCTTGCAATTTTCAAAATGCTGGGCCTTAAGTCACGTTTTATTTAATACCATTTTTTCAAAAACGGTTGTTTTGGGCTTAGTAGCGTGTTTTCTTTAGTAGCACTATTTTTTATTTGAAAATATCAATAGTACAGACTCGGCTTATAAACGATTTTATTATATGTACCTACCTATAGATAGTAGTCGGCTCTACATATACTATCCCCTTACCAAAGTGTCATTATACAAACGCCAACAAATTAGAATAGAACGAAAGCCGTCAAAAAATATAGAAATTAACACGATTTTTTTATGCCTGTCACATTTTATTAGATTTCTACTGCTTGAGACGATATTTTACTTGCCCAAACACCACATAGACTTTCATAATGAAAACCCGTTGCACTTTCCGACATTTAATTTAAAGATTATCACCAACACAAGTCTTCTTAATGGCCAACGATAAGAGACAACGGATCTTAGATCACTGTTATTCGAAGTGTGTACCTAGTACATGTAGACAATTGCATCATGGTTTACAAAACAGTGGTAACAATAACCCTAAAACAATAAACATGATTTTACGTCAGCTACCTGACGATCCTGAGACTAGCTAGCTTGGTTGTTATACGACTTCAAAAGAAGGAGGTTCTCAGATCGTCTGTATGTGTTTTTTTTCTCTACTTTTCTTTATTTACGCGATTCCTCCGCCAATTATGAATGGATGTTGATGATTCTTTTGTGTTTGATAAGTCATACTTCAGAGGTGGTCCCACATACATTTTATCGAAATTGATTCCCTTTTTTGAAAAAATTTACTATAACAAAAAGTATATTACACAGGTTTTCCAATAAACTGCAGTGGCTAATGTCATATCAAGTGCGTTACGCAGACATTCGAGATGTAAAAAACTTCGTTAAATTAGTTTGCAGCAACACTAATAATTACGATTGAGGTTGTCTGTGTAATTTGAAGTCGTTTTTAACTTTTTGTAAAAGAAACACTCGGATACCTAAAGGTAAATAAAGTCCCTATTCAAGAAGTTATACAAACACAGAAAAAGTATTTATACTAAATTGGTGACCCGGATCAGAACCATCGGGAATACCAGTTTTTAAATATTCAAACGGGTCAGGCCACAGCTAAAACAGAAGCTAAGTAGATTAATAATATGGATTGGGAGGTCTGAATAATTAAACAGGTTCAAACAGTATCACTTCTCATACGAAATTCTGTCGTATCTTCAAAGTGGTTTCGTCAACTATCAAAAATAAAGCATGTGAAACTCAATAAAATGGTAATTGGTTATGTTACTATCAATAAAGAATACAGACAAAATTGGAATCCTTGTTTTTTTGAAATCATCAGACATCAAAGTTACTGACATTTGTTTGACTGCTTGATTTGTCTTGGATGAAAGATTGAAGGTTGAAAGGAGAAGCACTCTCCAAATGCACTTGACACAACAGTTTGCAAAACTGTCAATTTACATAATACTTAGTTACCATAACATCATAAGCTACGAGTTCATGACACAAAGGCGTAATGATATCTCCATTGGCTTAGGTTCTCGAAGGCGAACTTTGTAGGGATGTCACATAAATTGGCACTACGTAAAAGCTGGTTAAAGCTTGCTTAGGTTGTGTACTTTTATATCTACCGCTCAAAACGGACTGAGAACCGAATTTTAGGCGAATACGTGTCGTAAAATAACATCGCTAGCAAATATTGAAAAAATGAAAAGGCATCTTTGTTTTTTGTTTAAAGAATATAGATTACTGCCAATTTTTCATGGGATGAAACATCAATTCCAAATACGCCGAAGGCAACCCTATAAATGCTGTCCATAATTCATGAGCTTGCGCATGTATTACTGTATAGCACATTGCGCATTTACATAGATTCCGTATCAACTCGGCTTCGGGCGCATCTGTGAGGTAGATAGGTACATATTTTATACCCCTTTGAATCTAGACACGCGGCAGCGTGTCAAGCCATCTAGACACGCGGCAGCGTGTCAAGCCAAGTTCAAGCGAACGGGCGAGGCCCGCACCGTGTGTAATATTACACGAACCATTTGGAGCCATTTTCACCCCCTCGTAACTTAAAAACTATTTCACATAAACAAATCAAATTTGGCTCATCTATTGCCACTTGCGAGTAAAATATGTACTCCGAATTTCATAAACACACCTCAAACGGTTATTTAGATATCAACGTCCAAAAATGGTATTTTATGAAAAAAATTATCACTGACTGACCTATAGACATTAATTATAACCCAGTTCCAGATGACCTAGAACGTTCAAATTTGGCATCCAGGTAGGTAGTGGGGTGGATACAAAGGAAAAAATCTGAAACTTGTAAATTTTTATATTTTTATCGTACTTTTTCAATTAATTGATTCTCTTAGAAACCCTTACTAGCGCCTGTAATATAAGAATAGCAATCTAAATAGATGACAGTAGGTCATTATATGGATTTTAATAGGGTCTTGACGTGAATATAATAACGAGTGGAAGTAGTGTCTTGGATTGGTAAGTAGTACACTCTCGGTAAGTAGGTCTAGGTACCACTTAGGTACCTATGTATACAATGTGCCAATAGTTTGAGCTAGATAACTATTCAGGCCTAGATTATAGTCGGCTTGTCGGATAGGTAGTAGGTATACTTATTCAGTAAGTACCTACCTACTTACTATGTATACAATGTGCCAATAGTTTGAGCCGTCTATGCAGGTAGATATATAAGTGTAATAATATAACTACTTACTAATAAGTTCTGTACAAAAAGTAATGAAATCCCATCAAAAACATAAATGTGAAATGAGAGCCAAGTTCAATAAGTATGTTTTAGTCGTTGACTTCAGCGACAAAAGAAGTGAGATCTAAACGGGTGCCAAGTACAATGGTCAGTCCTGAAACTTATTTATAACAATATAAAATATTTTTAACAACTTTAAAATATCATTATCATCTCATAATTTAGGATATTATATTGAAGCCTAAGGTCTGACTTGGCTAGTTTTCTTAAGAGTACGAATTATATTAGGTATAGCCTTTGCAAGTTCTTATTTTATTCTTCTAAAAATTTGGCTTGCTGGTAGAAACTAGCGATCGGACATAGTAGGTAAGTAGTTAATAATAGGAAGGTAATTCGTATAATGAGAACTAGCCAAGTTAGACCTTAGGCTTTAATATAATATCCTAAGTTATGAGATGAAATGATATTTTAAAGTCGTTAAAAATATTTTATATTGTTATAAATAAGTTTCAGGACTGACCATTGTACTTGGCACCCGTTTAGATCTCACTTCTTTTGTCGCTGAAGTCAACGACTAAAACATACTTATTGAACTTGGCTCTCATTTCACATTTATGTTTTTGATGGGATATAAGTTTTCCATTAACGTTCGGAGATTTCAGATTTACTGCTGTAGTTTTCTATAAAAACTCTTTTGTCTATATTTCTATACCCGTACTTATTGGTAAGCTGTCGCGTTTTTTGTGCGCGTTATTTGTCTTACTCTGCAAATAAGTCTCAATCCAATTGTATGTCAAAACAAGATATTTGTGTGTAACATTTATTAAAATCTTCAGAAACTACTATCAAATGGATGTATAAGAGTTATATTATACAAATCTTACTTTTCCCATGATGCAAGACAACGTGATCAAACCATACTACCCATTATGTAGCCGGTTCTCATAGACATCTATAGTTCATCACTAGTTCTTGATCTCATTTTTATTTTAGAGCAAACTTATTTTTTATCGACTGTTGGTCTTGCGACACCACTGTTGTTTTGTTACGCAACATAATCCACAAAGGGCCATCAGGAAATCACGTTCGGAAATGTCACAGGAAACGCCTCCGTCACGATTCCTTTAGCTAGTGGTACCTTATTAATATTCTACTGCTGTCTGTCCATCTGTCATATAACATTACCAAATTCGAGGCCATGTTATTAATATGAATTTATGATGAAGATTGTTCTCCTCAACTTATGTTTCTTATTTTTTTCTTGGCTCTTCGAGGCTTTTATATGAACTTGAAGATCTGTTTCAGCTGGTTGCCGCAATTGTTTTTAATTCATACTGTGGTCAAAAATCTTAGCACTTGTGCCGACCGCAAAAAACATGATAATACTGACGATGGCTAAGCAGTCGAATTAATTCTTTATAGTTTGCTATTCACATTAGACTGAATTATCCGATGATCTTGTTTCCAAACTTCAAGTCAAAACATCCCTAAAACCACTGAAACTCAATCACGCACTAACTTTTGTTAATTTCTTAGAAGTAATCTCAAACTAGGTACAAATGCAAAGGCAGGAATTCCAAGGATAAAGTTTCCGAGTAGTTGCGATTAGAATTGAGAACTACTTCAGGCAATCTTAAAGCGGACTACGAGTAAGTCGATCTGCTTATATCTGGAATGAGGCCTCACTAAGCATACCTACTCTTATATAAATAAGAATCCAAGCGGCCAAATTAAATTCGCAAGAAGCCAAGACACCTTTTCCCTTTCTTACTTTATTTTGGAATTCGTCAACTGGTCCGAACGCGGTTCCAACAGGTTCTTGCAGGCCAGTTGACAATGTTTATCTCCCAATAGTCCCAATTTTAAAGACGCAGGCTTTTCTAATTCGATTATAAATTACATTTAGAGAATTCTTGGTTCAAAATCAAACACGATTCCAGCTCTTGCCAAAGCTTTTCAGTAATAAGAAGTAAATCGCTATCGTTCGCAACCACTCAACTCACAAAAGCTGACCGATCACCCAACTAATCCACCAACCGCTCCACGCCAATCTGTCTAGTCAGGGTTATTGAACTATGACTCATCCCCAAGCATGGAAACTTGCGGAAAACTCATATTTACTTCGACATTAGAGGAAAATTTGTTTCAAAGTTTTCCTAGCACTTTGTAACTTTCAAAGTAGGTAACCAGATTTAATGATTGATGGATGATAAAATATTGTATGTAACAAAACAATTCGGGCCTGAAAATTGATCCCTGAGGCACTCCAGCTTTCATTTTTCAACTTTCAAGTAAGAACGTGATTTTGATGAGGGTTAACTTTTGGGTTCGGAGGTGAACTCATAAGTTAGTTACCTATGGGTAATTTTATCTTCTCTTTTCATACTTATATGATAAAAGTCTAATATTTTAAGCGTACACCCAAAAGTTCAGAATTTCTCAAAAGCTTTTGTTTAATCGAAAATAGCTCTAAGGTAAGCTTTGGTCTAAGGTACAATAATTCGTACCTTAGACCAAAGCTTACCTACCTGTTTAATTGTGATCCATAGTCCCACGGATGAAATAAATTTCATTAAATTTCCAAACATTCCAACGTAATGTTTATTGCCTTGAACCGCAAGATTCCAATTACCCAGGATCAACCATTCCATTGGCATTTTAATGGCAGAACATTAATTCACAAACGATTGCATAATATAGCCGCAATTTCGGCAGACCTTCTAATAAAAGGACATTGCTTCTAGCCCTTTCGAAGAAAGTTCCTAAGATGGCGGGAAATCAACCGCGCATGCGTATAAAACAGCTGTGTGACAGGGCGTCCATGTTGGAATAGTAGACGTATCGCCATGACATGTGCTTTATACAAACTTACTACGACCACAATCGTACCATTAATGAAAAGCTGACCTCGATTGCAACAGCATTCATTTTTATTACCTTTTACTAGCTATTCTATGTGAAAATTTACCACCAGCCTATTCAAGGCCTTTTATAATGAGTATAGTATTAAAGTAACAGTCATGTCAGAAGAATAATAATATCGAAAGGATAAACTTAACGTTTAACGATCTGCAGATTGCATGCATCTTCGTTGATAATCAATGATTGTAACAATTATTAGACAAAAAAAAAACAAATATCAACCGATAGATATTACCTAACTTTATGTAAGTACTTAGGTACTTTATTATTGCATCAAGACTCGTATCTAAAACAAAGATGAATATCATGGCTACAAGGTATCTTCAGTAGGTAATAACAATTTTCGTTTAAAAAAAATCCAAATGATACATTTCGTTGTAAACACTAGAAGTATAAAGCTATAATAAAATGGTATACTTACGGCTGGTTGCTATGAACTATTTGGATCAGCTTTTTTCATAGACGCGCGTTTTTCAGCGAACTCAGCACTTAGTCTGTGAGCCTTCAGCGTGTTCGGTTTCGACATTATCACTATCGCCGAACGATCACACAACGCCAGATACTGACGGCTCAATCCTAGACACACTAAACACTACCTTATCACCTAAACACTTAAAGCAATTTCGTTGTAGCACACTAATATTACTATCACAATAGGAATAGAACACAGTTTTCAGCGTCAAGCGATGCTTTCTTGTCGAGAACACAAATAAATTAATAAAGAGGTTCTATTGATCAAAAGTATTCCACGGCACTGCTAAGAACCGAATGTCACTAGATTTTATAATTATTTCGACACAAGATTCACTCTGGGATTTTCAGACGGATTTAATTCACACGTAGTATATATTTTTTATTAAATAATACAGAAATAAAATTATGTATATACAGTTATAAGGACGAAGTTGTAGATTATGGTGGCTTGGTTTATAGGCTTGAAGTTGGTTGCGTGTTTTACGCATGCGCGGAAGGGTGGCTTTGGGTCTATTGTTGCCAGAGTCAGACTTTTGATATCGAAGAAAAAAATATGCAATTGATCGGCGGAACTATCATTGAAATATATTTTATTCTTTACATGTTAGAGTTTATTTTCAATTGATGGTTCAATTGTTGAATTGAAACGGCGAGTTAGGGGTGGCAGTTGGCCCGGTGGAGGGGTTATTATGTCATCGCTTTATGTTTGTACAAAGCGTATGGTAAAATCTGATTCTATCATTTTTGTTTGCATTTTTCGGTTGAAATAATACCTAATAAAAAACGAGAAGCGAATATAAAAGCAAAGTTAAAAAGACACGAGGAGAGAAATTGAGCATTTTAAATGTAGGTAATAACGTCTCATCATTACTCATTACTGACAAACTAAAATGTGCATAACTAAGTGGGTACATAAAAGGTAGGAAAGTTAGTACCTACTTACTTAATTAAAAAAAAATACCTCTAAAATCTCCTCTACAGCTACATCATTATTGTCACTATTCGTCATCGTTCGCAACAAACAATTTTGTTATTTCGTAAAATATAAGTTAAATTTAAATGGACCCTTTGTGAAATAACTTTATCAACCAATCTTCTATAGCTTTATCTTCATGCTATCAACTTGATAGACGATCGGACGTGTCTCTGACTACCCCGTTTAGATATCCTCAAAAATCTAAGCCAATAGAGGTCTGAGGCTCTATTTACCGAGCCTGGGTATTACAGTCGTGATCATTTTTTCATGTACCTACAGCAGCAATGTCGAAGTGAGTCATACATAATCCTAGTATGTACCTTACCTACCTATTGTGTGAAATCGATATCGGGGCATCCCCCACGCCCGGTCGTGCACTTGTGTTGCTCTCATTGCTTTGTACTGATGACAAAACAAGTTTTATTTCAATGTATTTTGCAATCTTGCAGCTTTTATTTATTGACTAGCTGACCCGGCAGACTACGTACTTTTTAGAAAACGTTTGTATGGGAAATAGAAAAGGGCTATTTTTAGGGTTTCCCGGCAGTTCTTCGAATTTTTCTTACCTTTTAAACCTTCCCTAGACCTCCACGAACATTTCAAGACTAAGATAAGATAAATCCGTTTAGCCGTTCTCGAGTTTCAGCGAGACTAACGAACAGCAATTCATTTTTATATATATAGATTTGATGTCTTCTGTCTTCTGAAATTCAAATCAAACAGTGCCTTTGATATGCTGGATCAACTTGAGACAATTTTAGTAATTTAGTTTTGAATCCAGGCATGCTACCGCTTATTATAATGTTATTTTAATCTTCGCTTATTATAATCATGGGTACACAAGAATCTTAGTAATTTTAGGGATTTTTTCCAATTTAAAATATGACCCAAAAAGAAAGCGTACCTACCCTTATAAGACTTCTCGTAACGAGAGTAATACTTAGGTACCTATACACATAAGTACTTTATCAATTTCGATAAATAAAACATTAAATCAAGGATACTTTGAGGAAAACCTTTGCCTAGCAATTGTATAAATAAGAAAATTTTAGTAAATTTAATTTACTTTTAATTTAATTCACTTAGTCGTTGTAACTAAATGCAAGTAAGTAAATAATCAATTTTAAAATCAAAAAATTAAAAAAATCTCCCTCAAACTTTTCTTGATTTAACTTTAATTTATCGAATTTGATAAAGTATTTTGGTACCTATAATATCTATTAACTCTAGTATTAATAAAATAAAATAAATAATGCTGGACAATCCACACAGCATCATCTAGCCCAAAAGTAAGCTATTCAAAGCTTGTGTTATGGGTACTATATAACTGATATCTTTAATACATGATATAGGTACATAAATAGATATTTTTTATTATACATAAAAAACACCCAGACCAACGGAACAAATTTCTGCAGATCGTACACAAATTTGTTCCGAGGCGGGAATCGAACCCGCAACCTCTTGCTTCGCAGGCGGACTCTTGCCCGCTGCGGCACTGAGGTCGTCTATTATAGGTCGTTTATTACGTTATTCTCAAATTTATTTTGAGCTTTTATATTTTTTTTTTTTTAAATATAAAAGCTCAACTTTAGACATGTATTTTGTTATCCTTGACAATTTCCCGACTGTCGTTACATGAAAAACCCGTCACCCTACAAGTGATCCCCTGTGACTCCCCCATTTCTCAGTTGTCAGAAATGTCAGTAAAACGCTAAGGGTTGTTAATGGCGTATCTACTTACAAAATACAAACAACAGCATTTTGTGGATCAAACTGACATAAGACTTTGATAATTACTATGGGATTTTCTGCGGTGTATTTGCCTGACAACTACGTCGCTTTGGTTTTTATATGTTTTCTCGTGTTATTTTGAGTTTTATTGCGTAATTTTGGTGGTTATTTTGCCAATAAAGCCCGGGTTCTTGACGCGAGTGTAAAGTATGTGAATTAGAGTGAATAGTTCTCTTCAAATTCCATCGGAGGAAATCCCGAAAATTTTCAACAAAACAGCCATCTTTTGTTTAAAATTGACTTGACTACTTGACTATGACTCTGTGACGTTGACAATACTTATAAATAAATACACTTGACACTGGCAAAATTGTTCTCTAAGAGACAGATGCCATAATTGAAGAAGAAGAAGATAATTACTATAGCTAATAGCATGTAAATAACCTACGTTATGTTAATTTCACAGGTTATTTTATAATTCTAAGTATTAACATACATAATGCTGGCAATCCTGTTGTTCCCCAGGTTAACTTAACATTTATGTAGGTACAATCTTATTTCGTTCACTATTAAAATTTAATTTGCGCAACATTAAAAAAAAACCATTTTGTTCTGAATTGAAATTATATTTTACCATTTTCCGAAGTAGACAAAACATCAACAATGGCTTCTTATTTATATGGCATCTGTCTCTTTTGAGATCGATTTCGCAAATGTCGGGAATTTAAACATGGCTTCTAACACACGTCAGTTTAGTGAAGTTAAGAAATGTCATTTTAAAGAAACGTTAAATTAATACGTCTTTATAGGTAAGATAACGTGAGGATTAATATTATTTTAGTTAGTCCGTGGACGTGTATAGAACAACTACGGATCAATCAAATTACCACGTACCAATGTAACCATCATAACTCGCATTCTCCTGACTCGAGGTCCGGAATGCAATTCTAAAAACATTCGAATTTTTCGATCTAGCTAGGCATTTACGCCGGTTTCAAAGAGAAGGGAAGACCAAATGCCACCTCTACGTAATGCCAAAACGCATCGATAGCGCGTTCTAATTTTTCCTATGGCTCCATCTAGTGGCATCTCACAACAATAATAAAAACTAACTCGTGAACTACTATGTAATATGTCATTGTTATTAACATTTATTATAATAGGGTTATGTTTTGTAATTATGCTTTTCACAGGTTACTTTTAAAACAATGCTGCATACATTAGTTTGGTGATCAGTGATCAACTTTACTGACTTTGGTGGTAAGTACCTTATTTTGTTGTTCAGCAGACTAACTTAAAAATGTACGGTCTTATTATGTAGACTATAATAATAGTACTACGAGTATAGTCTTTTAATAAATTGTCTACAAAATAAGATCGTTGTTTATACGCTAATTTAGTTTTAATATTATTTATTTATAGTCTAAATAATATTATAATGAATAATATTACGACTAAATTCATTTCTAAGTGACAATAAAAAAAACTAAAGACATTTTTTTTCTGATTTTAATTTATTTTCTACCATTTTCCGAAGTATTTATACAGCACAAATTAACTTGGCTTCTTATTTAAAAGGCATCTGTCTCTTTTGAGATCAATTTTGCCAGCGTCGGGAATTTAAACATGGCTTCTAAATAAGCCTACACCGGTAGATCATACGTCAGCTTCGTGAAATAAAGAACTGTCATTTTAAACGTATATAGTAATTTAGTCCTTAGAGGTAATAGAACGTGAGGGTTAATCTTATTTTAGTTTATACGTGGAACGGTGTGGTGAAATTTAATTTCCACGTAAGAACATTTACATCATAATAATATCTCGCATTCTCCAGACTCTAGGTCCGGAATGCAATTCTAAAAACAATCGAATTTTTAGTTCTAGGCATTTAAGCCGGTTTCCAAAGAGACGGGAAGATCCAATGCCGCCTCTACGTAACGTCAAAACGCATCGATAGCGCGTTCTAATTTTTCCTATGGCGCCATCTAGTGGCATCTTACAACAATAATAAAAAATACTTATTGAACTCTTTAGTGTCGGACTCGGAACTAGTATTATGTTACTGCTAGAATAAATAAATAAATATGATCACGAGTGTAAACCCCGGGCTTGGTAGATATCTGCCTCAGATCTTTAGTTACTTAAATCTCTGAGGATACCTATAAAAAGGATAGGAAATGTGGTAGGGGTGCTGCCACTAAACCTCCAGCGCTCTGTTATTAATATTTATTATATTAATGTATTTTGTAAATATGCTTTTCACAAATTATTTTAAAACAATGCTAGTTTTTTGTTGTTCCGCAGACTAACCGATCTTATTTATTTTAACTCAATGACTAAATTAGCGTATTTAAAAATTTTAGAAAAATAGTTTTAAAATAAGTTTAATTTAGAACAAAGTGTCAGTTTAAGCCTTTTTATTGAAACTGTCATTTAGAAAATGTTATTAGTCAATATTGTGAATGAAATAAGATTTTATTTATATCAACTACATAAAAAGCTTGTGCAGTTATTCAATTTTGAATCTTGTGTACCTAGATATAATCAATGTCATAAAGTTAAATGTTACTTATCGCATAAATAAGGCACTTCTTGATGAACATAAGTGACGTTTTAATATATCAAGGTATTATGCCCACTTGTCTAATCCCCGAAACTGTTTTGACGAAGGTCCTGTCAAACAAAGGCCCTCCGGAGAGGATTAATGAATCTTTTCTGCTGACCCTCCTGACTTGCAAGTACAAGAGGCTGAGAGAAAAAGTTTTTTATTCCAACTGTACCCTACAATGTTTTTAATGAAACTTTTAGATACGTTTTTTGTTTGACCAGCTTGTAGAGAAGGAAATTGAATGTAAGCACTTAAACGGAATTATGTTGGAAACTTTTATGTTTCATGGGTTATTTACTAGGTATGCTTTGAAATAAAAGCTAGCCGTTAGTAAAAAAAGACTCTCGTTTCTATAACAATACTTAGTCTATTTGTAAAAAAGAATTTGGTATGGCTGATTCGTCAAAACTGAGTTTCAAATTGGTAAGGAGGATTTTTTTATAGGTTCCTTTATGGTCCTATGGTTTGTTATTTTGTTTTTTATTTTAACAAAATAGTGACGGAACATCAACGGAAGAGAACTTCGGGTAGAAAACAGCGAATTATAAATATATTTTTTTATAAATAAATAAGTAGCTACCTTATCTTCAGCTTCTTCGGCCCTCCCCTCCGCTTCGAGAACTCGCTGCTCGAGTTCCGAGAGCTGAAACAAACAGAAACACCATGTTAAAACATTGCTCAACACCATCAAGTAATACTACTAACGCCATCTCTGCGTACAGAGGTTGTAACCTGTGGAAATACTACACGTGAAAATTCAACCCAGCAACTTTTCCATAAAAGCTCGCCGGATAACAACGCAGTTCCGCAACCACCCGCTAGATGGCGCGAGCGTTGTGTAAAGTTTATTGAACCACGTGGTTCTAGTAACGCTATACATGTACCTAGTTTATGCGTATTTATCATATATGTAGAATAGGTATTATTGTTATGTAAGAGGTGCTGTGTGGTTTCTAAGGCGCGCAGGGAGTATGGTTATTAATATATGCAAGTGTGTGTGTAAAGGCTGTGATATGTGTGCGAATCAGATCGTACCTACTGAAAGGCTTAATATTACTGTAGGTTGAAGGGAAATCGTGCAGAGCTATCGGATGATAAATTATACATATGCTCGATGTAGGTAAAACAAAAATAGAATTTTCGTAACACGTTTCTGCATTAGTACAGAAATAATATATATGTAGGTAAGGACCTACTTACTTACTTCCCTGTTTATATTATTATGTAGTTGAGCAGATACTATAACTTAGTATTGTATCGACTTATCTGAATATGCGAGTATCAACCTACTCACAAAATAGTACTTAACTGATTCGGAATAAAAAATGTTAAAAATACTGGACGCTCTAGTGATGGGGACAGTTTTCAGTTGGCTTAGTACCTAGGTTTTGATGGTATAAAACTTTATATTGTTTCGTTTTCATTTATACATTTACTTGCACTGCTGTAGGTAATGGCATTTTAGATTTTTTTTTTAGTTAGGGCGCTGTAGGAAAATGTATAGAAGGAAAAAAAATATAAGTTCACGACTGTAATCCCCGGGCTCGGTAAATATCTTCCTCAGATCTTTGAGGATATCTAAAGAGGATAGTCAGAGGCACGTCCAAACATGAAATTTGGTACATGCCCACATTTTGCACAGTAGTTAGTATCCGTACGCGACAGGTTGCAAGTCTATCTCTGCTTATACTAACCTATATGACACACACCTTCGAACTTTTGGTTCTAGGGTATGCCGGTTTCCTCACGATGTTTTCCTTCACCGTTTAAGAGCACTGGCATTGCTAAAATACATTTTTTGAATGGAAAAACTCATTGGTGCACAACCACGTTTGAACCCACGACCTTCGGATCGTGTGGCAGGGGTGCTACCACTACACCACCAGTGCTTAAAGAACAGTATCAATAAATAAATAAGGATAAATTCAAAAATTGTATCCGATGCATTTCAATTTATTCAATCGGAAACCTTTTCAAAGATGCTGCAAACAAAGTTATGAATTGAAGTAAATATAGGAATTCTTCTTCAAATAAACAGAAAGCTAACGAATAGACAAAGAAAGCATATAACTTATATGTTACACAGGGTGCGCTGAAACTGCTCCAAAGGTGCAGGGCCGTTTCACTCCGTACTTTCTTTGTCCCTGTTTCATTATTTTTTGTCTATTTTATTACTATTAGAGCTTCTGAACACTTAAATCCTTTCACCACATTGTTTTTCAAAGAACTAAAGACACGATAAGAAGATTCTTCTTCTTCTTCTTCACGGTAAGAAGTACTTCTGTACGACGGAAGTTAATGAATATTGTAAGAACAAATCTAGAAGGAATCTAATTAAAAAAATGCTGTACTTATTGACTAAGTATCGTTTTTCAGTCGTTTTTCGACTACGAAGAGGGATGTTAAAGTTTTTGGGGTATGTATGCATGTATATACCTAACCTATGTATGGGAGCTCCTTTGACTGCCGCCGGAGCCTAAAAGGTTGGACAGATTTTGACATATGAGATGTCGTTATGATTCGTCTGGATCGCGAGAGTGACATACATAATGTGTACCTAACGTCAAAAAATCCAATATGGCAGCTGTAAAAGGCTATTTTCAATCAGGTTTTTTTATTTTTTGCAATAAATTCTAATTGTATACTTTTTGCCGCGCGACAGTAACGGCGTCATCGCTTCAAAAAGTCGCCATGGGCGAAAGCTCTAGGTATTGTGTGCTCTACCCGCTACAGAAATAAATCACCCTGTTTGTTGTTATAAAGTGCATGCGAACTTCAAAGGATTCCCAAGGAAATGCAATGAATCACATTCAAAGTCTTTCGAACCGGCAATTTTGATTTCATATTTTGTTTTGTAGTTTTCACAAATAAATATTGCTGGCTTCTATCTTTTGAAGGTATCTTTAAGGTCGATATCGCGAAAACTTGGTTTGAAAATCATTGCTGGGACTGCCGATTAGATATTTTCGATATTATCGACCTTATTTTAGTTCGTTAACATTTCCGATGGAGGTAAATGTTTGAAAGGATAATAATTATACGTTTATACGGGTTAGGTTGGAATTGGAACATATATTCACCTAGCATGTAAGACGTTTCAAATTGATCCTTGTGATTTTACTTAAGGTTTTCAATTTCAATTTCAATTTTAATTCAATTTCAATTTACGAAAATAGTTTTCGTAAACTATCAAAAACTCATACTAGGGGTACAGTATTAGTTTGTAGTAGGTACTTTGCTGTTATCACAGTACACAAATCAAGACAGACCATAAAATTGCCAACCACACATAAAGCTTCACACCTTTATGAACGAGTGTTTCCACGTGACTTCACCCAGGGTCACATATCAACGTTAAATCGACATAATAGGCATCCGCGCCTATTACGACCACTTAACAAGACCCTTCTATTTCGCCGTTGATAAAGCATGTAGTTCTAAGACGAAGGTCGCGATATGATGGGAGCGATGTATTTATAGCTCAATAATATGACATTTGGGTCAGGACACAGGTAATAAAGATAACATCTGCCGCACACTATACAAACTGGTTAATAAATAGGGTGAATAAAGTGGCGATCGAATAACCTATGATCAATCCTATATAACCTAGTATTTATGGCAAAAATTAAAAAACCTGACTGACAGTAATAGAAAATAGCGAAAATAGCTTACAGCTGTCATTTTATTTATTTTTTATCAAATCCGTCCAGCCATTAGGGCTGCAGCGATAACCAAAGGAACTCGCATACATCCTACTAATATTATAAACGCGAAAGTTTGTAAGGATGTTTGGATGTCTGGATGTCTGGATGTATGTTTGTTACCTACTCTTTCACGCTGAAACGGCTGAACGGATCTGGATGAAATTTAGCACACTATATTATAGTTTGGAATAACATATAGGCTACTTTTTATCCCGGAAAAATGTACGGTTCCCGCGGGATAGATTTGCTTTTGTTTTTCAATGTACCACGCGGGCGAAGCCGAGGGCGGAAGGTTAGTACATTATAATTATTTATATACACCCCAAACACACCCTTTTCGTTTCGTAGTCGCGAAAAAAAAAGGAAAAATTGACATTTTGTTCGAAATTGAATTTATTTTCCACCATTTTTCTGTTGTCAGCACTTCAGATGGCTTCTAAAGTAAGCTTAAACACGTCGAGATAATGTATGTTTGTTTTTGTAGATACTAGCTGTTCTTCTCGGCTATAAGGATGACAACTCTTGAAGAGTAAGGCCCAGTTTCCACCAAAGCAGAGAGCAGAGGAGACGAGAGGAGATTTTTTTGAATAAACCAATCATACATACATAAAATCACGCCTATTTCCCAACGGGGTAGGCAGAGACCACGGATCTCTACTTGCTACGACCTTTATACCTCTTTTGCTTCATTCACTCTCATCACATTCTTCATTTATGCGCGTCGGTTTAATAAACCAATCAGATTACGTTATGTTCACATCTCTTCTCCACTTAGCTTCGGTGGAAATGGATCAAGCGGAGAGGAGAGGAGATGTCTCATTTTTCTATAGAATTTTGTGCGGCGAGCGAGCAAGCGACGCGTCAGAGCGGAGAAGCGTCTAGTCAGACGGCTTACTCACAATCGACTAGCTCACATCTTCTGATCAGAGATGTGAGCGAGCCTATCATCTCTATTCTCTCTCCGCTACACTTTTCGTTTTTTGGAAATAACCTGCCAGCTTTGCAGCACATCTCCTCTCGTCTCTTCTCCGCTCTGCTTTGGTGGAAACCGGGCCTAATGCCAGTTGTATCGCGGATGGGGTCGGCTGTGTCGGCAGTTTGAATTGTCGAATGGTTTATTACGTAGTTCGTATCTTGCGTATCTCAGCCATTCTATTCGTTTGGGTATGAGTGGCATTTATTGCTTGTACGGAAATGGAGCACATGTGAACATATATTACGGAAGTAGGTTAACATGTTGTTGAAGATTGGGTAATATCACTTACAAGCTTGACTTATTATATGTTTGATTAACTGATAAGTTAATCAAACATATATACAGACGTTCTCCTGTCTTAACTATGAATACTGATAATTATCTTAAACAAGAAAGTTCTTATGAAACAAATTCAACAAAAAATGAATTAGCGAAATTGGTCCAGCAGTTCACGCGTGATGCCGTGATCAAAGAAAATAGGGATTCATTTTTATATAATACTAGCTTCCGCCCTCGGCTTCGCCCGCGTTTTACCTTGAAAAACAAAAACAAACCTATCCCCCGGGAACCGTACATTTTTTCGGGATAAAGTACCCTATGTGTTATTCCAGACTATAATCTATATCTGTGCCAAATTTCATCCAGATTCGTTCAGCCGTTTCAGCGTGAAAGAGTAACAAACATACATCCAGACATCCAGATATTCTGACATCCATACATCCACACATTCTTACAAACTTTCGAGTTTATAATATTAGTAGGATAGATTATAATATAAAAAATGGCTGAAAACCTTCGAATATATCCTTAATTGATGCAACTTTAATTATAATAATATGCTGTTGTGCTATAATACAAAACAAAAGTAAAATCGTCCACATAAAATGTTTCAGCAAATCGTGATTCAAAAAAATGATCATGTTTATTAAGTTTTAAAGGAAACAAAGTAGGAAAAAAAGAAAGATTATCTATACAATAGTCAAAGAATCATTAAAATACGTTTAAAATTGGCTGAGATATCAAGTAACATACACACAACATGATTAAAACACTGCCGAATGGAACCTCCGTTTTTTGAAGTTGGATAAAATTATACGTTATCGAGATTCTTCAGCAAAAGCCAATTCCCCAAAACGTAATAACTTTCACATCGCCAGTCAAAGCGTCAAGTATAAATAGCCTTTATCCATAAGTAATATGTCTCATGTAACAGCAATTTTTTGGTCGAGAGAACCAGAAGCGAGGTCCTATAGCCTCAAAGCAGTCTGCCCAGTCATGCATCAAATCCAAACTACAGTTCAGAGAATGAGCTGAGAATATGAATCGAGAAATCTGTGCGAATATTAGTGTTTAGCTTTGTGAGTTTGCAGAATTCCCATAACTAGATGGAAAAAACTAAACCGATACGTATTTACGAAGAATGATAAAGCTCCGTACTCACATACGGTTTTGCTCGATAGCTATCATGTCGAGCCTACATTTGATGCGGATTAATACTAGATGCGAGCCTTCGAGTCGTGAGTTTTGCGGTCCACACGTTAATTTTTACTCGTTTTTGAGTAAAACTATCGAGTAATACCGTATGTGAGTACGGAGCTTAAGAGTAAAGTAAGTCCCAACACTAATAATTATAAGTACCTAAGTACCTACTCGTATATACAAGAATTGCTCGTTTATGGGTATAAAATTGACAAGTATTTATTTAAAAAATCAAAAAACCCGTTGAATATTGTCAATTTATTTGGCCTATGTCACTATTGGATACAGTCAAATCCAACGATAACTCATTTGGCAAAATTTGTTCAGTCGTTAAGACTATTACGTCAGCCAAAGGAACTTCACAGTAGTATAAAAAGGGGCCAAGTTTGGTGATTCGGCGTTCGGGATTGATTGTGATGTCGTAAAATTGAGATCTGAACGGGTGCCAAGTTCCATAGAAGTTTCTTAGCTTCTAGCTATAGGAATAGTACCGCAAGATTATTATGTTAAACTTTGCAGTAGCGACAGCAGAGCGACAGCAGCAGCAAAGCGACAGCGACCGCTACGCGATCGGTTGCTAGTTGTTACCATAAACGGTATCACGGAAGGCAGTCACCCGCCTATCGCTTGTTGCTGAATGGACATTGCCTTTGAACACTAGCGCCACTAGCGACAGAACAGCAATTGGTGGAAACAAATATTGTTCACCGATTGTCCGGCAGAGGGAGACATAGTGTTCGGTTGCTGTTGCCTGTTAGCTAATACAAAATTGATGTTTGACAGCGATAATTGCGAGATTTACGCCTGTTGCAAACCTGTCGCGAGTATCGTAATCAGCCTGCCGATCGTAGGAATGGAGTTTGATAATAAAGTACATATATCGTAATATTGCAAGCGACTCTGGCAGAGAATAAGCAACTGGACTAAGTTACTTATGAGGTTTATCATGCACACACAATGCGCCTTTGGGTTTGAACCTGTTACTTCCAAATCAAAGAGCCTCAAACAGACTCACTTCGCTGAAAAACCCCAGTCTTCAGTGAGCTTTGGAGCAGAAAATTGAAATAGATTTGTATAGTGCGTGCTTTTGATGTTTTTGAATGAAGGTTGACGAAATCGTTTTTATATCTTCAAACTTTATTTGATAAGTAGTGTGTGCTCATGAAATCAACCTATTTATTACTTTTATCCCACGTTATGTCGGGTAAAGCATGTTTTAATTTACTTTTTGTGTAAAATAAAATAAATAAATATATTAAAGACATCTCAAATAGTGCTAGAACATCGGTTTACATGATATGAAAATAATAATGTCCTAGCTGTTAAGGCGAAACTGGCATTTCTATGCATGCATATTGGATAATATTTGCAATTACTACAGCAATGTTGGCTTTGTGTGATAGATTTTACTAAATCCAGCAATAGAAAACAACGGTCATTCGAATTTAACCGTAATTCCACCGTCATAACAGTTATTTACTAATTAGTGTTAAATTAATTAGCTGGAACTGAAATTTGCCTCTATCTATTCCATAATCCCCTTGGGCAGCGGACACCCGGACAGTGATAAAGTGATTATCGCCTACCTCAATGTAATTATGGTGCAGGTGGAAAGGCGTATCAATCATAAATGTACACTTAGATGTGAATATTCAAGGATAAATGCTTGATCATTGGAATACTGATGTTTCAGACCTAGTAGGCTTTTTATTGTTTACTAGCTTCCGTTCGCCGCTTTGCTCGCGAGGTACCTACATAAAATATAGCCTATGTTACTCAGGGATAACGTAGCATTATAACGTTGAAAGAATTTTTGAAATCGGACCAGTAATTTTTGAGTTTATTCGTTACAAACAAAAATACAAAAATACAAAACTT
The DNA here is from genome assembly GCA_963675405.1 of Cosmorhoe ocellata. Lineage (NCBI taxonomy): Eukaryota > Metazoa > Arthropoda > Insecta > Lepidoptera > Geometridae > Cosmorhoe > Cosmorhoe ocellata. Next base: position 8,067,141 of record OY776258.1, on the reverse strand, counting down.
TCCTCTTTATAATATTATAGTATAGATATAGAAATAGATTACACCATGCAACTTGGTAGCGAACGGCGCTATTTCAAAATCGTAACAATAGATAAATATATAAAGTTAAAGTTAGTCTGTAACTGGCGTTAAAGAAATAAGAAAACAACAGATCGCAAAATAAAAATACTTGAAACCAACCAAACCTATAATAAAACTGCAATAACGTTCCTCGGCAGTCAAAACGTTAAGCCTTATTTCACGGCAGTAAACGTTTACAACAACAGCCGTGAGACGTCCACTCCGCGCGGCGGTCGGACGATAAATGACCCCAGCGGAGCAAGGAGACGGTCACGCTCAAATATTAACAAACTACCCTCAGTAATGGCGATTCAAATGCAGCGGTTTACGTCTACCCGCCTTTTGAGATTTAGCGTTTATGGCTTCTTGAGCTGATTGTAAGTAAAATCCTGTTCAACACGCTATCGTTCAAATATTTACGAATGCTTCTACAGCGGGGAATACTTGGCATTCTCTGTCAGAAATAAGGTTTATTAGAATAGGGTAAAGGTACGGCGTACCCTAGTTTTATTTGTAGAGTCACTTACATAACTATCAGGGCAACTTTTTCTCCAGAAATAGCTGCCATTTCAAATATTCCTAGACCCCCTAGATTGCTTTTTAGTTACAAAAGGGACCGAAACTTTTTCTCGTGAAATCTCGGGAACCGTTTTGAAGAGCTTTTATTTTTATTTTACGAGTCCTCTAAGGCTAAGTTTTACCAGCATTTAAAGTTGAGAAACTTCTTTGTGATTAAGTTACCGAAAGAAATGGATCTATTTACAAAGTTGGGTGTTCAAGTTGCCAAATTTTTCTTTGTTGTTTGGGATTTGTATGTAAGTTTACTGCTGGAATGATTACAGTGATTAATATGGTAAGTACTATGAAATGCTTTAAGCCCAAGAGAGTTTTGACAAACAAAAACTATATATCTAACTACGACTACTTTCAATATCCTAACGAATTATTACCAAATTGTAGCTAAACTATAGCTACTTTAAAGCCGATAACCTTGATTTAATGGTCGTAACCTTTTGTCTAATTTACACGTTGGTATTGCTGGACCTGAAAGAAAGGGATACAACTATCCGCACTTAAACTACACATATAAACCTTTTTTAAAAACTGATAAAGTCTGAGCATTCAAACCAAACTGCAGTCTTTGGAACTTTAAACAAAGCTTTCATATAAAGGCTTCGCACGTGCCTCTAATCTTGCCCGTGCATTCAGCCATTTCCATACACCACAGGTACGTACGTAAATATGTAGCTACGTACGTAAAACTAAAGTGATTTTATAAAGTTACTGTGTTGCCGCAACAGGGTTCTGACAGCTACTGTCGCGTTAACCCTGCCAGGGTCGAACCGAGGAGTAGAATTTAGTAACACGCGTTTCAAAACTTGATTCAATATTTCATTAATATAATTATGACGATGATATAAGCCTTGAGTAAAAAGGCTTACATATATCATCATCATAATCAGGCCAATCAAAAGTGCCATTTTTGATATTTTCTTCTAGATAGATTTCTATTGCAGCTGCCCCCAAACATAGTTCTGCGGACGTTCCTGCCAAAGTGGTTTAAAATAATCCTAGCTCAGAGTTCTAGCGGCTGCAAAGTTCGAAATAGGCTAGCTATTTTATGCGGTAGTAGGTCGCGTCTGCGCATAACTGAGACAGTAGGCAAGATTTTTATGTAATACTTATCTAGTGTAAAGTCCGCGATTTTGTTCACATAAGTTTCAAGAAACTTTTAGCTCGAGATATTTAGAGCTTTAAGTCTCGTCACATTTCAACATATAAATAAATAATGAATACTATTTCGAATACAGAAGTAAGTACTAAAAGTATGAAATACGTATCTAAAAGTATATAATACGTATTTTGTAAGTATTCGTGTAGACTTATTTTACAAAACCAAACTTGAGCAAAGATTTTTCGATGAATGACATTTTGCTGTCAAAGCCATATTTTTCAATGCGTTTTACCCCCATGACGTTTTACATTATTTTGCTCTGCGGACCAACTGATCCGTATTCTCGTTTTCAGAACAAAATTTTTATTTCTATTCAAACTCAGTATACTATGTACAGTGTGTTTTTTAATTAAAATTAAGCCAATTCCACCATCTACAAATGCAGTCACACATTTCAGTTTAAATTCCTTCAATTCCGAGTCTTTGTTTCGTCTAATTACACGCCTCGTGTCCAGTGGAAATGAGCCGTTTCCCACGTGATGCCGCATAAAATACAGAAATTGTTTAGTTTTGTATCCTTTTTAACCTTTATATCCTTTTTAACCCCCGATACAAAAACGACGGGGTGTTATAAGTTTGACACGTCTGTCTGTGTGTGTGTCTGTCTGTGGCATCGTGGCTCCCGAACGCATGAACCGATTTTGATTTTGTTTTTTTTTGTTTGAATGGTGAATTAGTCGGGAGTGTTTTCAGCTATGTTTGATGGAAATCGGTCCAAGATGGCCGCCGCCACAAAATGGCGGATTACATATTTTTTCACAACTCCCTTATTATAGGTACTTACCAAATAAAAGGGCTTGAGTAGTAAAATACTATATAGGTACCATGACAAATTTCAAACCCAAGATGGCCGCCACCACAAAATGGCGGACAAAATTTGTGTCGAGGGTTTTTTAAATTTTAAATTTAATTTAACTTGTAAATACGAGTAGCAAGGCAAAATATTGCAAAACTGTATGCTATCATACCTATTATTACCATGCAAAGTAGGTACCTATACTCTTCTTTTTATACTTATAAAGAATAGGATCACGTTTGACCTCACTGTGCCTGATGTCAAGCATCAGTGAGGCACGCTTACCTAGAAGGGACCTATCGACTCTCGATTTGAAGACACCCGTATTAAATTAAAGAAGTGAAAGATGATATGAGTAAGAAAAGAGTGAGTACTGAGATGACGGATGATAGAGGGAAATAGTAGAAGAAAACGTGTTGTGCCGACCCTACATAGCGTGAGAAAAGAGCATGAAGAAGAAGAAGAAGAATAAGTACTTAGATACGTGTTTGTCTTTGTACCCAACTACTGACTACAACTTAAGTCTTATTGTAAAATGTCTTAATGTAAATCGTCTGAATCATAGTATCACAAAAGTTATTTCAGTTCAAAGTTGAATTTAATTTTCGGAACAGATGAAAACGAATAATATTTTGCTTCCGTAAGAGCTGGGAACTTGATTTTGAAACTCAACGGATGTGATTTATTTGCACAGAAGAGTTTTGGAATAAAAATTCAAAGTTGGTTGTAAATCTAAATAAATGTTTTATGCTTGTTTCACAGTACTTTTACACTAGCTGCACGTCCCGCGGTTTCTCCCGTATTTACTATCGGTTGAGTACTTTTGAAAAAAAATATAATTATTAATAAATATTGGTACTAGATAGTTCACACAACGCCATCTAGCCCTCCTACATACAAACTTAGAAAACTATAAACATTAAATCTTTATAATATTACATAGAAGTATGGATTATTTTTGATTGTACGTGATAGATCTCTATTAATAGTTTGATTGTAAAACTTTCACCAAATTATGTTTGCAAGCTTGTTGAAGTTTTTCTTATCAGTTGAAGTCTTCTAATCAATCAAGACTGGGTCACATCATAACAACCCATCATACTAGTGAGTACAGTTGGCAACACAAACAAGGATAGATTGATCATTGATTTGTATTTAGTTGACTATTTAGTAGGATTTCGGTTAGTATTATTCTATCGAAATATACGTTTTTAACGTCACTCTAAGTAATTTGATTTTCGTTTTTTTTTAATCCAAACAGGAGGGCTTTTATAAGAAGTTTTATTTAAAGCAGTCTTTTAAAAATTCTCGCGAATCTATTAAGAAACATTCAAAAAGTTTCAAGTAAATTGTCAATTATTTTAATTTCTTGGTTATAATGGCTTCCGTCGTTGACTGCACAAGCTTTAATTACTTCCCACTACTAAAGTTTCACGAAAATTGGAGTTTGTATGAGAGCATCTGATGACGTTTTGATGGATTACACCCATCTCGCTGATTGGCGGTCGCTGCCATTTTTCGTGCACCTAAGGCCTCGTTTTGTTAAACGATCTAACATTTATGACGTCCGAAATTTAGCTTAAATTCCTTTGCCTATTAACTAAGATTCGATTTTTGTTTGTCTTGGTAACCAGATTTTAAATAAGTTTAATTAGTGTGGTCATAAGTGGGTAAAATGGAAAATGTGTTTAAAATACTTAAATCCTTTTACCACATTGGTTGAAACGAACTGGTGATACGATAAGATGAAAATTTATTGTGTCGCGTTTAATGATACCTAGAACTTTTTAGAATAATATAAGTTATATTATATTTATGCAATGCAATAAACCTTTTGTGAAAATATCATGTAACAAACTATGAAATATTACAAATCCATTCCTACCTCTGCTCAAAAGTTATACGCATTAAAAGTTTGAAAAGCGTTTTAAGTAATAAATTTACACTCGAACATGAATAAATGGAGAACTTTTAAAATTGATATATAAAATTATTTTATAAAATATTGGAAATCTAGATTGAACTAAGCGTTCAGAGATTAATATATTGTCAGAGAGAGTAACATTTGTAGCTTTATTACGTCCGTTTTTGACGGCCAACGCATTTCGAAAGCCGATGTTTAACCACTCGTGGATTGGATTTCATATTCACTTTTCGGTTGTGGCTTTGGCTTTGAAAGGGATTAGAATATGCACCCGTCAAAAATGACAGACTGACAGGTTCATACTTGGAGCTGAAACCAAACTGAAATTGGGCTACCAGCGGTTTACCAAAAAGTGATTTTATTGCCAATAAAAACTTTGTATAGTTTGATTTAAGGTGGTTTACGCTATGACAGAGGCCTATGGGATGGATTAAGTTAGTAGAATTGGCCAATCACGAATACATCCTTCGTTGAAAGAGTTGTGGGATGTTTCGTCTTGACCATTTTCAGAGCAACATACCTCAGCCTCTCAGCCTATTTACTAAAGAAAAAATGGATGGACTGTGTGAAAGATGACATGAGTAAGAAAGGAGTGAGTACTGAGATGACGAATGGGAAAGGAAGAAGATCACATGTTGTGCTACCCCACATAACGTGGGAAAAGGGCAGGAAGATGATTATGATACCTTAGCCTATTTAAACTCGGTAGATAAGTATTTTTCTAATGTTGAATGCACAAAAAGGCTGTATTTTCTCCAATGCGTTGTCTCGGTCTAAGCCTTCAACCTAGTATTTATTGCAAACATTAAAACCCGCCTAAAACTGAAAATAGATTTTAACAGCTGCCATATTGGATTTTTAGACATTTCGTACAGCCAAAACCTGTCGAGCCTTTTGGGCTACAGTAAAGCTCCGTACTCACATACGGTTTTGCTCGATCAAGCTATCATGTCGAGTAAAAAGCGAGCCTTCGAGCTGTGAGTTTTGCGGTGCACACGTTAATATTACGTTATTATTTACTCATTTTGGAGTAAAACTATCGAGTAATACCAATGTGAGTACGGAGCTATACAGCCAAAGACACTCGCATACGTACATGCACCCCAAACATTTACCCTCCTTTTTCGCATCGCAGTCGGGTAAAAATGAAACAAAAGCAAACTAGCAATTCGTAGTACCTACCTTTCTATCCAAATGCCAGTAGAAATAAACTAGTGTGGTGAGTTACAAAATGGCTCTTTCTTTTTCCAACACACGCATTCATTAATCCTACTTCTCTATTCAAGAGCCATCGAACTTCCGTTCGGCGGGATGATCGCAAATCCATTTATAATCCCAGTAGCCTCTTTCCGCCATTTTACTGTTCAGAAATTCGAAAGCTCTCGTGAATTCCGTCAAAAATCAGTTTGGCGGGTAGATTGAGAGGCAGAGTAAATTGTACGTACTAAAACTCGCATCACCGTGCCGTGTTTTGTATCACGGTGTGACGTCGTGTTGTGATTTTACTATGACGTCGTAGATTTCCACGATACGACATTGCGACGTTGCGAGATGCCATAATGCGACACAGTATCCTGTGCGTTTTGGCGAACCTGTACATTTCTCTATCACTATAATAAAACTGTAACGTAGCAAAATCTGAATAGAACATGGGAGCAATCAATATATAGTCTTTATTATAAAAAAAAATCACTAGCTGACTCGCGCGCAAATTTGTCTGCTCATTTTATGTGATGTATTTTATCCCGTTTTTGCAACATTTTTTATTGATGCTCCGTTCCTATTAGTAGCATGATGTTATATAGCCTATAGCCTTCCTCGATAAATGGACTATACAACACAATAATATTTCAATTCGAACCAGTAGTTCCTGAGATTAGCGCGTTCAACCAAATGAAAAAACTCTTAAGCTTTATAATATTAGTATCTATGAATTAACGTGGCTGATAATCGAAGTCAGTTATTATCAGTCAGTATTTTACTCTATAGTAAAAAATGTTCTAAAATTCTACTGGTTATGTGACGGTGCACTGGCAGTGTGGGGCACTGAAGCTGAAACAGAGAATAATTTATGAAAAGCACTCGTTGCTTTTGTTGAACACCGCTCGGTAGGGCTGCCTCCTACAGGACTACAAGCCGATAAGTTTAAAATTATAATTATGTACTGAAATGAAATTTAAATATTCAAAAAGCTGTTTCAAATTAAATTCCAGCTAGAACATTTTGTCCCTGTGTTAAATTGTATGTAACTTCCGAAGTCTCACTTGCAAGTTGCAGCTAAGTTAAATGCTTGTGAGATTTTGGTGAAAGCTTGGAGAACTTGGGAGAGTACATTACAACAACCTACTTAAGAGAACTTGAGATATTTCGAAAACAGCGCAGATAGTGAACAAAGCCAATCTTGTCTATGGGGCCTTACCACAAGCTTTTCGGGCAATATCAAAGGAATAAAACTATGATATTTCGCACCATGCCCTATAAATTTTTTATTGTAGTCTAAATTTTGTTACATTAAGCTTGAAAGGTGATGTTTCTGAAATATATGATGGTTTGTAAGAGCTTCTGGTAAGACCTCTGGTCCGCGCGCGGCTCCGCTTAAGTGGTATTTACCCGGATAAACAAAGTAGCCAACAAAAATAAACTTTTCAAACAAAGAAAAGTCAATCAAAATCGGTTTATCCGTTCAGGAACTTAGATGCCACAGATGATAGACACACAGATACACACTACAGATTTATAGCACGCTTTTTTCTTTAAACTAGACAAAAAGGCATTAAGAAGTCAAAAGCTTTTAACAAATATAATTAACCAAAGCACTTTAAGAGTGTTTAATTATGGCAAGGCGCCAACCCTAACCTCAGTGTCATAGCCATCAATCATGCAAAGATGGCGCCCGTGACGCTGTTGTGGTTTCATACACAGCATGCATATTCGTATAGCTATAGCTTATCTAGTGGAGCTTAAGCTTTAGGGTAATTAATTTGAATATTGTCAGAATTAAAATTTTATAACGTTTAAAGATTTATCCCACTGGAAGATAAATGTACTATAACGGAACGGGTTATTATCGAGGACACATAAAATGGAACTTATGATAAATATTTAAGTTTATATATTAAGTGTGTAAAAATGTTTGTTCTCTGAATAAAATAAAATAAGTAAACACGATATAGATCTGTTATATTTTATTAATATCTGTGACTAGCTTCCGCTCGCGGCTTTGCTCGCGAGGTACCTATATAAAAAATAGCCTATGTTACTCAGGAATAATGTAGAATTCTAATGGTAAAATAATTTTTGAAATCCAACCAGTAGTTTTTGAGTTTATTCGTTACAAACAAAAATACAAAACTTTCCTCTTTATGATATTATAGTATAGATAGATAATCGCGGAAATTTAACATTTCTTATTGTTTCCGAAAAAATTGCGGAGAAACTTATGAACTCAATGGAACGATAATATTATAGCGGTCTTAGGACTGGTAACAGAAAAAGTGATGATAAATATTTGCATGCAGAAAAAAAACTGTGATTGCTAATAGCATTATCAGAATTCTGACCTTTATATCTGACAGATTTTTACTTGTTACTATTGAACCAGTGTAATTAAAGTATTTGTTAGCTTCGACACTATTTTTGTGACTGCGCTGACTAAATTGATCTCTAAGGAACGACCAAGCTTCCACACCGGGATAATGCCTTAAGTTAGACAGTTTGAACGCATAATAGAAAGGCTAATTCCGAAGATATATATGCAGAACTAATGACCCTTGAAGTTGAGAGACTAGTTTTTATGAGATTAGGTTTTATGATCTTCTTAAGACTAAAAGAGAAACTCAAAAAGTTTCTAAAAGTTTTGGATAATCTAGATAACTTTTTATGAATTGGTAGAGTTATTTAATATTATAAAAAAAAAAACAATCCCAGGCTCGGTAAATATATCAGATCTATAGTTCCTTAGGTCTTTGAGGATCTCTAAAGAGGCACATTCAAACATATTTGTTGGCACATGCCTGCATTTCGCTCAGTAGTTAGCATTCCTAGTCCATAGTGACAGGTTGCAAGCCCATTGCCACTTATAAAAATACTAACCTATAACACACACCATAAAATTTTTGGTTCTAGGGTATGCCGGTTTCCTTACGATGTTTTCTTTCAATTTAAAAGCACTGGCATTGCGCACATAATTTTTTCAAATGAAAAACTCATTGGTGCACGACCAGGTTTGAACCCACAACCTTTTGGATCGTGAGGCAGGGGTACTAACACTACTACACCAGTGCTCTGAATTTCATGAAGACCCGTGTATTATTGAATGTTGAATCTAAGATCGTTCTCTATCTCAACTGGTCTCTATGAAATAGATTACTAGAAGTTAGAAAACTTTTTATTTTATGTATAAATCTTTCAGTCTTTACTAAAGATATTGTATATTTTCAGAGATCTCTTACCATATATGTATATATTCCGTCAAAATTTTGCGTTAACCAGACAGCGCATAATCTATTCATTCAAAGCGCTTAATGAGCTGAATTTAAACTTTACATGCTAAACAACAGACTGAGAAGCAATTTACACAAATGAATACTGATGCACAATTTAGCGCTGAAGGCTCGATCTAGCGCAAAAAGCCTGTTTAAGGCTGAATTTCCGTCTTGAACCTACTTATCTTATTAATGTCTAAGTCGCCTTGAGGACCTTTTCTCTATTACATTAGGTCTCTATCTAGATACGTCGTCCAACTAAGAGCTGTCTGAAAGGTTCTTGCGATATATTACAGCATTTTCCAGATACCGCTGTATTACAGCGTAGGTTTTGATGAAACAAGGCCGTACTTGGCTCTTTAAGTTCACAACAAAGTTAGTCTTATTTCACATTATATCACCGATATTGTATAAATTTAGCCTATCCTGGGTATCTTTTCCGCAAACCGTTCAACAATATATCGTATTATGCATCGATATAAATAGTTACTAAAGTAACGTATTATGCACAACAATGGTGCATACGGTTCATCGCATCAACTGTCATTTAAAGACAGCAAAACACTCGACGAATATTTCCTTCTGATATGTCGTTGTCGTTTTGCGGAGAAGTCGACCTGATGACGAAATTCAACGCCTAGAGAAAGGACTATCTTTGTTAACCGTAAAGAATTATTTTTTACTCATTACGCTGTATTTACGATAAATAATTACCTTCTTAATTAACTTTTAATAAGCTTAATATTAAATAACAATAATATTGCAGAAATGACTTTCAGTATATATTTGTGTTCCTACGCAACCAGGAATAACATATAGGGTACTTTTTACGATACCACGCGTACGAAGTGGCGGACAGAAGCTTTATTTATATCACTATATTTTACGGTATTCAATGTATGCGAAAAACGCGGCGCAATATGTACGTAAAAACATATATAACAAATCTCTCTCTTTCTCTCTCTGTCCGTGCATTTAGTCCAGTCCACCCTCGGTCTCATATGCCGCGATTATTCTTCGCTGTTTTTTACTTGCCTTTTTAGGGTTCTGTAAACAATTTATTTTTTTTGGCTTTTTGCCTGTCGACGTGTGTGACAGTGTGTAAATGGGCGTGCATTATCTAGCTGCGCTATCATAAAACACTGTGTCTTCGGTGATAAGATGTAGTTTTGCCAGAGCACACTCTGAATAATAGCCATTTATGTTCACGTAAAATAACAACTGTTTTAAATCACTTTATTTTCAAAAATATTATGTTTTATACGTAGTATTAAAACTTTTCATATCAAATAAACGATCACTCAATAAAGTCATTGATATAATCCTACTTCCTGCTTGTTCACTCTGTGACGGCGTCGGTCACAACGTGTGATAACGGTCAACAAGAGAGATAGCAAGAGATGAAACTACGGAACTCTAACGTACACTGATGCAAACACGTACTTGGTCATTATGCACTGTGTTTTTTGTCAGTCCGTTCGTCGCAATATACTACCGCGACGATTATTCAGACTAACTTATATCTCGTACCCCGCAGCTGGTTTAAATCGTGTACAGTAACCTGATTTGTAGGTGCGGTTTGGTAAATGGGTCTCTTTCAGTTTACGTATTCCGAATTATTTCAGCTTAAGCTCAGGAATTCTGGAAGCTTATTTTGTTCTTACAAAAAAGCGCTAGGACCGAGACGAGTTTCTTGCCTGTTATTCTCCTACTTGGATTAGGTTAGGTAGGAATTGGCACACAGATTCGCCTAGCATGTAAGACGTTTCAAAGTGATCCTTGTGATTTTATTGAATAATTATATTTTGAATTTGAATTTGGGAATGCGAAATTAGCGATACACAGACAAAAACTTAATTGACATCGCAATGTAACCTACATTGTCGTGTGTAGAAACTACTTTCAATAGATGAGTATGCTTAGACAAACAAAAATAAACAAACATGCTCACGACTGTAATCTCGGCTTGGTAGATCTTTATATTATATATATAATATATATATAATATTTCTAGTTACATAATTATCTTTTTGAGGATATCTAAAGATATTCAGAGGTACGTCCAAACATGATATTTGGCACATGCCTACATTTTGCACAGTAGTTAGTATTCCGTACGTGACAGGTTGCAAGAACATAGTCACTAGGAAAAATACACAACGAATTTTTAGTTCTAGAGTATGCCAGTTACCTTACGATGTTTCCCTTCACCGTTTAAGAGAACTGGCATTGCGCAGATAATTTTTTCGAATAAAAAAACTCATTGGTGCACGATCAGGTTTGAACCCTCGACCTTCAGATCATGACCCTGGGGTGTTTCCACTACATCAACAGCGCTCCTATTATGCTTTAAAAAATATATGTAGAATATCAATTTAGTAGAATACTACCGTCCAGCCTACACAATTTCAGGCTAAACTTTCGCAGCTCAGCCTCGTACTAAATATACCCGAGAGGTTTTATTAAGCACCCCATAGCAGCAACCCCATTACTGTCAATGGCATCATCTCGTCTGACCATTTGTCACGGCGATCGCCACGCCTCCGCCGAGCCCGCACTTCCGCTTCAGGCCGGATTATACCGGTTTTAGCCGGATTTTTTTGAGTAATTCCGACAAGAATATTTTGGCCGGGAGAAAAATGCGTTGACCTTTCGGCGTGGGAAGTTTGAGAAAAATTGGCGAAAGCTGTTTTTAGGGGAAATGGTCCACTTTGGGTCCACTTTAGCGAAGTCACATCAATCTTCGTGGGTGCTTGTCAATGGTGACTAATGCTGTTACTCAGGTAAACAAGAATAAATAATAGTTTAAAAAAACTAAAAAACACGCTTTTTATAGAAACCGAACTAAAAAATAGAAAATAAATTTAAAAAAAAGCGTGGGGTGATTTTCATTTCGATAATATCTTAAAGAGCACCCCACGCTTTTTTTTAAATTTATTTTCTATTTTTTAGTTCGGTTTCTATAAAAAACGTGTTTTTTAGTTTTTTTAAACTATTATTTATTTTCTATTTTTTAGTAATTTTTTATCAAAATAGTGTATTGTCATCGGTCCTCGATAAATCTACAAAGTTTGAACGAAATCTGGCCGTTTAAAGTGGGTCAAAATCGCGCCCAAAGAAGTCGGTTACAAACAAACATACAAACATACAAACATACAGGTGAAGCTAATATAAAGCGTGTAAAAATCGCAACACTGTTAGCGAGTACCTACAAACAAACAAAACAAACAAACATACTCACGAATGTAAACCTCAGTCTCAGTCGATAATCTCCTCAGATCTCTAGTTACTAAGATCTTTGAGGTTAATATTGCGTACGTGAAAGGTTGCAAGTCCATCGCAGCTTATAAATATATGTATTAATCTATGATCCCTGATTTTTTGGCTAGTGAGAAGCAAGTCTTGTATAATCTTATACAGCTAACTTTAAAGTCACAATATGTAAAACTCCAACACAAAGCCGTACTTACGTCACGGGTTTGTTGACCTACATTTTAACTAATTCATTTTCAGGGGGCACGTTACTTTGTTGAAAAATAAAGTGGCTATCTGTGCCTTGGCACATGTGTTATCTTGTAAATGTTGGGGAAAAGCCTCGCCTAAATTGCTACCTGTCGTGTGCGGGTCCCTTAATTTACGTGAATTTGTGCTCATCTTTAGTAAACGACCGGTGTTTAGCAAAACATGAGTTATTTAACTAAGGTGTATCGTATACAAGTGGAATTTTAAGCGACTTTGCACCTTTGCAGGAACTTTAAAACTTCTCTTCGCCCTTATAGTTAAACATCGGGAATTGTGGTGTATTATAATGAACGAAACACCCTCCAAATTTCAAGTCTGAAAAATGATATCAGTAAGAAAGGTGTGAGTAAAAAAAAGAGAAAAATGGAAGAAGAAAACGTGTTGTGCCGATCCTACATAACGTGGAAAAAGGGCAGGAAGAAAATGTTGCATTTCAGTCAAGTAAAAGTTTGAATATGTGGACTAAGTTAGAACAACTCTTTTGTTTTTTTTATCATCTTCCGAAAACCCATTGAAACCATGGTAAGATCATCTAAGAAAAAAGATACGAGTTATATATTTCTACATGTTCTGTTCACAAATACACATTGGGCTGTGTATAAGATTTTGAAGTAATTAAGGAAGTAAGCCTGAGTGGTGGGAATACTAAAACACTGATGGATGATAATAAAAATTCTCCAAAAAAACATAAGTATATAGGTATACATAAAAATAAAACAGCATAAACTCAGAGAATTAGGTAGAGATGTATACAAAATGCAGATCAATACTCCAATTAACTGAAAACCGGAACCGGAAAACAGCGGCTTACATGCAAATCAGAGGCAGAAACATAATCTCCAATTAAATAGCCAGCCGACATGCAGTCGGGTAATCTCGCTTTGTTCGTTTGAATCTTTTATAGGCGATACAAGCTAATCAGGATACAGTAGACGAATTATTTAAGCTTTGGAAACATAGCACTGGCGGTGTAGTGGTAGCACCCCTGCCTCACGATCCGAAGGTCGTGGGTTCAAATCTAGTCGAGCTTTTCCATTCGGGAAAATGTGCGCAATGCCAGTGCTCTTAAACGGTGAACAAAAATTCGAAGGTTGTGTCATAATGGTATTCTTATAAGCGGCGGTGGGCTTGCAATCTGTCACGTACGGAATACTAATCACTGTGAAATATGTGGTCATGTGCCAAATAGCATGGTTTTTTTTGGAATCATAATCTAACATTCGTGAATATTACAAAGTCTTGAACAGTGACATTTATGTCATTGATATGAGATACGAAATAGAGGTCTACACTCGTAAAAGGGAAATAAATGTCATTGGAAAAGATGATGTCAAAGCTACGTTTCAATGTTGGTTCTTCGTTATTTATTGTATCCGTTTTTTTTTAAATTGCCTATTGGTCATTTGTCAAGATTTAACGTAATCTCCATTTATGTGTTCTTAATACGAATAAAGTTTGTTTGAATCAACTTCTGGTATAACTTTTTTATAAGTTTTTACAGACTACATAGGAGGGGTGGGGGCGGTTGGGGGGGGGGGGTTAGCACCCCCCGACTCGCACCAGCAGTCTCGGTGTGCCAAACATTATCTAGTGACTAAGATGACATTACAATGCATATCCCGCTGCTATGGCGCACGTTCCGTATATAAATCCACACGCTCTAATTCTTTAAGTCGAATGTTCTCGTATAAACGCGTTATGTGAATGCGTTGTTCCGTTATCGCGACCTGCCACCACGACCAACTCTGGATTCAAATTCAATTCATTTTCAAATTCGTCCATACTAATATTACAAAGCTGAAGACAGTGACAGATTTACACATTGCCGCCAGTGGGCTATTAAATTTTTTAGCGTTTAATAATTTTTCATGTACGTTGGAGTATTTGGTATACTGTAGAGTACTAAAATATTGTAATCCTACTTATATTATAAACGCGAAAGTTTGTAAGAATCAATGGATATATCTTTGTTACTCTTTCACGCTGAAACGGCAGAACGGATCTGAATTAAATTTGGCAAGATATAGATTATAGTCTAGAATAGCACATAGGCTTTTTATCACGAAGAAATGTATTGTAATATTTTTCAAGGTAGCATATTAAGGTTCCATTTAAATAATACTTACCTATACTTATCACAAATAATCGAGTGACATAGGCGACGGAGTGGTGAAGTGGGGATGAACAAGATGACCTACTGAACAACTAAGTTAAGCATAAAATAGTTGAGCTATAGAGCATAAAATCAGTAATACAAACTATGACCCATTGCTCAACTGCTCAAATGGGGAAGAAGCGGAGAAATTTCAGTGACTTTACCAAGGATTTTCGCTATACAACAATTTTAGAAGCTCAAGCTAAGCGTTCAACATAAAGTTCGTAAGATTTGTTGTTTTTGAAATTAGCCGAGTACAGGAAGGCGCACGTGACAGCCGCAGAAGTCAGGTATAAGAATTATTGTGTGTTTAACTTTCACGTTCTGCGGTAACTGTTAAGTAAATGAATTTATGGCTATTTTTAATGTATTTTCAGTGTTTTGTTCTAGTTTAAACTAGTTTACCACTAGGTAGCACCCCTATCCTCCGACCCCAAGAACGTGGTCATGCACCAAAAAGTTTTTCCATTCAAAAATTTATGTGCGCAATGGTCATACGAGTAGGTTAGTATTCTTATAAGTGGCGATGGGCTTGCAACCTGTTACGTAGGGGATACTAATTACTGTGCAAAACGTGGACAAAAAAGGTAACAAACAAACAAACAGAGTTACTTTCGCATATATAATACTAGCTTCCGCCTCCGGCCTTGCCCACCAGTTAAAAATGTAGCATGTCCTTTCTCAAGCTCTTTTCTATTTTTATACCTAATTGCATGAAAATTGGTTCAGTGATTTTAGCGTGAAAGCGTAACAAACAGACAGAGTTACTTTCGCATTTATAATACTAGCTTCCACCCACAGCTTCGCCCGTGTGGTACCTTGAAAATCAAAAATAAATCTATCCCACGGGAACCGTACATTTTTCCGGGATAAAAAGTAGCCTATGTGCTATTCCAGACTATAATGTATATCTGTGCCAATTTTCATCCAGATCCGTTCATCCGTTTCAGCGTGAAGGAGTAACAAACATATGTACATCCAGACATCTATACAAACTTTCGCGTTTATAATATTAGTAGGATTAGTATGGATTTCAAAGTTACAATTCGATGTGCAAGATTAAAATTAAAAACTGCGAATGTATTCTAAAAAGTACCAAAAATATACAAAAAAAAACTCTGCATATAAATTCGGCGTCCGACATATCATGCCGAATTTTCGACCGTCCGACAGATTATTCATATGAATATTTCATAGTCAGGTATGGGACTAAACCTCTTAAGTCCTGGTTTGCTAAGAAGCAACCACCACCACATGACGGATGTAATAAAGCGGAGACGCGGTAAACTTATTTTTAAACTCTGCATTTTTCCATACTTTCTTCATTATTCTCCTGCCCTTATGACACGCTAAGTGGGATCGCCACAACATGTTTTCTTCTTCCACTCACTCCTATCACACTATACATTTCAAGTCATCATTCTCCTGCCCAAATCCCACGCATGCGTGGGGTCGGCACTACATGTTTTCTTCTCCCACTCACTCCTATCATTCCATGATACTTTCTTCTCTGTTTTTTTTATTTTTGTTTCAACTAACGAGCTGAAAAGTTATAATAAATGATATTTTATTTATCTTAGGAGTTTGACGTCACTTTTACCGTTGTTATAAAAGCGGTCTCAGCTTTTTAAGAAGTCAAAAGCTCTAACACATTTTGCTTTTAGGGTACAAATATGGAAATGAGGTCAGATGGATGCTTTGATGATAAGCCTTGTGCCTTAAGTAACTGACAAATACTGGCAGTATGAAGTTTAAGTAAGTATTAATTTTGGTTATTAATATTTAAAAAACAGTCTTAAAATTTCTTAGACATCTCTCCCGGATTCGACCAAACTATGTAGTATAAATCACTATCCTTAGAATAAATCGTAGTTATCAAAGAGTAAATTGACATTTTACTAGCATTTGACATAACAAAAGTTAGTCAAATCCAACAAAAGGCATGTAAATTCATACTACGAGTAGTATAACTGGGAAAAATCAATGCAAACGACAATTTTACTTTACTTTTAAAATATTATGTTTAGTGGCGTTAACATAATATGATCGTAGTGCAAACATAATATCAGGTAATATGTAAGTTTATATTTTAAAAAAAAATTCGCAACAAATATCAAAGTACTTACTTAAATTCTACATTTTGAATTGCTGAAAAAGTATTAACCAACAACTTGCTCTTTTATTAGGTTTCCATGGAAACCTTTTACTGCTATATTTTTACAATCGCGTTTAGTGGTCAAAAAATCTCTAAAAATCGTACGTAAAAATCATAAGTGTTATATTTCAGTCTGGATCACGCAATATAGGGGATTTTACTACGCTTTTTACAGTCGGTCGTTTATTATAAACTTTACTGTGGCATAAAGCATAAAATAATGGCACAGGTGAATTAAATAGCTGGTTTCAACGAAGGCAATTCTTTTTATAATAATTATTATCGACACTAGCTGACTCTCGCGCAACTTTGTTTTAAATAATATAATTTATTGATGCTCCGTTCCTATTGGTCGTAACGTGATGTTATAGCTTACATATAGCTTTACTCGATAAATGGACTATACAAAACAACTATAGTAATTCAATTCGAACCAATAGTTCTTGAGATTAGAGCTTTCAACCAAACAAACTCTTCAGCTTAATAATATAAGTATAAATACAGGAGTTATTTGTCCGTTCTTTTTGGATTTGGGTGAGGCTAAAAGACACTAATTTGATAGATATCTTCTCAGATCTTTGAGGAGTATCTAAAGGGTAGTCGGAAGCACGTCCAAACATTATATTCCGTACGTGACAGGTTACAAGCCCATCGCCAATTATATGAATACTAACCTACGACACGCACCTTCGAATTGTTTGATTCTTGGGTATGCTTGTTTCCTCACGATGTTTTCATTTACTGCTTTGAGCACTGGCATTTGTGCAAATACATTTTTCGACAATTTCGAACATTGACTAAGCCAGCGTTTCTCCTGCAAGCTACGCAAGAGTATTTTTATATAGATGCAATAAAACACCTTCAGCGTAGACCATAACAGCGATATTGCATAACCAGTTATAAAACTTAACGTTTTTCCACTAATTAGTAATTACGAGAATAATAGCTTGAACCCCTAGCAATAAGAATTAAGTTCACGAGGCAGGTCTAAAGTTAATGGTATTTTAAGTATTTTTTTTCTACTTCTTCCATATCACACATGAGCCAATCTGAAAGGATTAAAGTGCGCTTTAGGCTCAGCATACACGGAGAGTTTGGAGCAGTCATTATCGACTGCTTCAAGCGGCGACTGCATAGCAAACTACTGTCTTGTGCGTACACACATACACGGAACCGTCGCCAGGCATACACAGACTGCTCGAGCTGTCGACTGCTCTCACGCAGTTACATGTTGTACCGACGTGGGAAAAGGAAGGAAGATGATGATGATTGAGAATCCATTAATCTAGTCATAAAGTCTACATACCTAAAGCTAAACAATACACTGTTGTATTGCAATAATGCAATTTCGAGTGGGCTTATTGCGTAATTAGTGAAGTGATGTATACTGCACGCACAGTTAATTGAATTTTGGATCAGGGTCTTAGCAATTGTATTATGCAGAGTAGTTTCTAGAGTACTTAATAATAATAATAATTTATAATAATTTATTTATTCGAAGTAACAAGGTAATGTGGTACAAAATTTACAAACTAATGTACTTCGTAGGCAAATCTGCCTATTTCAAGCTATTATCAACTATCGTTTAGTGTTAAAACTTAGACCTACTATCAAAGTTTGTGATAGATTTAGATTTTTTAATCAGCATAAAAAAATCTAAATTCTCAAAATAGTAGAGCTATTTAAATTTTTGGCACTTCTTTGTTCAGAGTGTACGAATAGAACCCACTGATTAATCCATAAATCAAAACGCGTATTATTCTAGCAATGACGACCTCAGTAGCGCAGCGGGCGAGAGTCCGCCTGCGACGCAAGAGGTTGCGGGTTCGATTCCCGCCGCGGAACAAATTTGTGTACGATCTGCAGAAATTTGTTCCGTTGGTCTGGGTGTTTTCTATGTATAATAAAAAATTATCTATCTATGTATATAATGTATTAAATATATCAGTTAAGTAGTACCCATAACACAAGCTTTGAGTAGCTTACTTTGGGGCTAGATGATGCTGTGTGGACTGTCCAGCATTATTTATTTATTTATTTAATGATGGACATCTAGAGGGATCTAGGGAGAGCACTGGTGGTATAATGGTACCAATTTTAAGGTCGTAGATTTGACTAGATAAGACTAGCAGCAGACCGTGGACAATGTCATGAGTGAAGTGAGTGAAGTCGGGCGCGGATGATGATGATGATGATAAAATTTTACTGCGGTAGTGCATTATGGATTTTTCTATTTGATAAATTTGTGTGAGTGCCATAACTACTAGTATAGTATACACACACAAACAAAGACAGTACAATCATTGTGTCAAATACAAGAAAGATGCTGTGAACAAATAATACAAAATTAAAAATTTTGTATTATAAAAACCCCCCGTCTACCAAATCTTACCCTAACATGTCATATTTAAAGTTATGGTTACATACCATGTTCTTTCAATATCATTAATGTAATACAGCACCAAATTTCGAACCAATAGGACATAATTATGGAAGGTAGTCAGATCCCCTCATCCTACTAATATTATAAACGAGAAAGTTTGTTTGGATGTCTGGATGTTTGTTACTCTTTCACGCTAAAACGACAGAACGGATCTGAATGAAATTTGGCACAGATATAGATTATGGTCTGGAATAACACATAGGCTACATTTTATCCCAAAAAAATGTACGGTTCCCGAGGGATAGCGATGTTTTTGTTTTTCAAGGTGTCACGCGGGCGAAGCTGCGGGCGGAAGCTAGTCAACTAATAAAGAGCTGATAATGTAATATAATAATAATAATAATAATGAATGTAATAATAACAATAATGATGATGAGTTTTCAAAAGCTCCTCAGTTCCTGACAGCGAGGATCGCTAACTCAACTAAGTTAACTCAATGAGCTTGTAATCTCCTCCGAAGCCAGACTAGACTTCAACCTGATTCACCACTAATGCAGTTTTATCAAACTTCCGATAGGCACTTAGGCTGTGATCAGATCTTACTTAAGCTTTCGAGGCAGACGAGATTCTAGCCGTTTCTTCTTAGACTTGGTTGTGACACCTAAAATTCACATAAGACGATTGAAAATGGTCCTTGTGAATTTATTGAATACATTTTTTTATACTGAATTATTGTTTGTAAGAATGTTAGGATGTAAGTTTGTTACTCTTTCACGCAAAAACAACTTTGATTTTGATGAAACTTTACATACACATCAGAATAACACATGAGCTATAATTTAACAGAGTACCACGCGAGTGAAGCCGCGGGCGTAAGCTAATCTTTTATAGGTCGTACTTTATACGTACATCATACCTGCAAACTGAATTGTAAAGACTATCTAATAAACAGTCGTTTTAAAATTCTAGTCGCATTCACGTAGAGCTTGAAAATTTTCAGCCATTTTCAAGGAATAGATTTCTTTCGTTTCACAAGACAAATATCAGTAGCGCCGAACGGTTCTTTAAGTTACTTGGTCGGTGTAGTGTTTAATTGCGTAGTTTAGAAAAACGATTGAAATTAACAATGGGTTAAGAAGACAAAGATAGAGACTGGAAAGATTTGTATTTTCCATCGCTTTTAAGAAAAATTTAAAAACTTTTTCATAGCTTGACGAGTCTCCTTGAAACAACAGAATTACCACCATTGGGTATGTAGTATGTAGAATGTACCTGGGCTATTCAACGGTTTCAACATTATTCTCACTATTCATCATTGTTCGCAAAAAGCAATTTTGGTTATCTCGTAAAATATTAGTTAATTTTAAATGTACCCTTCGTGAAGCAACTTATTATCAACCAATCTTTGATTGCCCCGTTTTAATACTATCAGCTTGAAAAACGAGATCTAAAACTGAGTTTAAAAAAGTTTTTAAATATAACAAATCAAATCATGTTTATTAAATTCAATCACAGGGATTACTTTGAATCGTCTTACATACTAGGTGAGTGTAGTACCAATTCCAGTCCTATCCCCAGTCCGAGAAGAACTGACAAGAAACTCGCTGGGCCCTAGCGCTTTTTTTGAACAAATTAAGAAGAACCACTCAGCTTGTCACATAGCTATTTCTATAGCCTTTTATACTTGGTTTGAGCACAATTTCCGGTTATAAAGAAAACTAGCGACAATAGACTTCGGATGGGCACAGTCCAGCTTAAGGATAAGCTTTCAGAGAGACCACGAAAGTGCATTGCCAACTCTCCATTGTTATTCACCTGACACACGTAACTCCAAAAAGCCATGGCACTTCCCATAAAAGCACTCAATGATAACACGTGTAGCCCAAATTAAATAATGCGGCCCTTTTTTTGGGAATGAGTGTTTTTAGCCGAATTGGAAAAAGGAGGAGGTTCGCAGTTCGACAGTTTTTTTATGTTTGTTACCTCAGACCATTCGAATGGGTGAACCAATTTTGATGATTATTTTTTATTTGAATGCTGGTGCTTCCCGTGTGATCCCATTTCTTTTGGTCCAGTTCTAAAGAAAACCATATGTCTTGTATGTGCGTGTTTTTTTACGTAGTGATTTCTTTTTATTTTTGAACCGTACCTAATTATTTAAATTGGAGTCCTTGTTTTTTTCCGTTATTTCACTAAAATAAAAATGTTTCATGTAAAACACTAAAACTTTCGAGAGTTCGTATTTTCTTACCCAGTCAATCAGTTGCAGATAATCCATTTTAATCATACCTGAAACAAAAGTTATACATTAAAAATCTATAAGTACATTCAGGGTAGTAGAAATCACATCAGATTATAATATAATTTAACCCAGATTTGAATATAGAAAATTAAATTCTGAGTCAGCAAAACAATTTCCAAAATGAAAAATTTAAACCATTATAAGTACCTTAAAACTCAATATGAAAACTGTGTGTTAGCGTTCTAAAAAGCCCTCTTAAAATCAGTTTAGATTCTAAAAACCTCAAAATCAATAGTCACGTGAGAAATCCACGAGGCAAATCAAATATAACGTGCTCCGACAACCCTATAATTGAATGCGCGTTGATTGGCTAGTTCATATCACGTTCGATGACGTCGTGTCCAGCCGCGTCACGTGGTAAATTTCCGGTCCAATTTCCTATGCAGTCGCGCTCGTGACGTTTGGGATGGAGGGTTTCGGGAAAGACGTACGTTTTAGTCAGAACTCTAACCAAAATGGTAGGGGTAATAAGTTCGAAATTCGAATGTGAGAAATGATTATATTTTTTAAATTAACGATTTGATAGAGCAATGTTCGATTTCATTTGAAATTGGAACGACGTTTTTATATTTTAGTTAGAACTCTAATAAAATGGTAGGTGTAAAAGTTCGAAATTTGAATGTGAGAAATCACTATAATTTTTAAATTAACGATTTGATAGAGTTCATGTTTCGGTTTAGAGAAATTTATTCTCAAAAAGACACAATATGTCACTTACATGAGAAACATCTGTTAGTAAAAAGATTCGGTATGTTTAAAAAGTTTGCTATCTTTTTATCGAATTCATTTGAAATTGGAACAACGGTTTTATATTTTTGCACTGGCCACCGTAATGTTCAAGGTTCATAAAGTATCGATTTCATTGGAGCGTAACTGTGGCGAAATATTAAGTCAAAACACCTAAAACCCAAACTTGGAAAATGTAATCATCCGAGTCTCTTTGATGGGCGCCATTAAAACTTATTTTTAGGCGCCATTATTCGTCGCCGATAAATTAATTGAATTTTGCACGAAACTTTATGAAGCTCGGTTTCAGAACTTTGTCTATAAAGTGATTGATTTCTAACGTGGGCTTTCAGTAGCTCCAAAATGTGTACTTGTACGTTCTAAAACGAGTGAAATAAAATAAGATCATCGAGTTATTCCCACGATGGGCCAAGTCCAACGGCACATGTTGGGCCATGGCCATGTTGGCCGTATTTATAAACATAACATGGGGCATGGGCGGAATAAAAATAACATTAATTTTGATCGTGGCCCATGGCCCAACATGGGCCATCAGAGTTGGTCCATCGTGGGAATAACTCAGATCATTATCGTGAATTATTGTCAAACATATTAAAAATATACTTATTGATTGAGAAAGTTACAAACATCTGCGTTCTTCACACAAAAGTTTATCCTGGGTGGGGATCGAACCCACAACCTGCAGCGCAGATGGCAGAGCTACTACCAACTGAGCTATGAGGCCAGTCTTAACACAAAGGCTTTTCATCCCGGAAACTCCAACAGGGTTAAAAAATCTGCAAAACCGCGGGGCGCAGCTAGTATAAAATGAAACACTCAATAAAGTAGGTAGTTAATTAACCCTGCCGGCGCCCGCGGTGCAATATCCGGCCGTATCTCTATGGCTGGTGCTCACCCGGATAATAAGGCGTAACATGGTTAGTTTCTTCAACCCAATCTCTAGTATGAAACTGATAAATTTTATAAACATTAAGAATATAATGTACCTACCTACATAATTAAAAAGGCAATATTTAAAAATTAAAATATTTTTTTTCTATTTAAAACTCTAAAAACAGTCCAAGTTGACCGTCAACGCACATCTTTAGTCGATGGTTGTGACTTGGAAAGTGTATTTAATAATAAATAATTAAAAATAAGTTACTAATTATAAGATTTTTTTGATATCCACAAAGATCTAAGCCACTAGAGGTCTGAGGATATCTACCGAGCCTGGGGATTAAATTTTTTAAGCCCTCAGTGATAAATGAATAACAAATTCCACTAGTGTGATTTATAATGAAAGTTCGTTTCAGGGCAAAAAATTGAAGTGTATAAAGCTTTTTAGATATTTTGAGAATCAGTTAAGTATATCAATTGCGCGATCAAAGAATCTGCAGGGCGCTGAAATTGAGTCGTGTATCCGAGGGTACTTTATCTTTACTTCGTTATATTTTATTCCATTTTCGCGAAACTTCAAAGGTTTCTTGAAAAAGTGTATTTTATAACGCGAAAATTGTTTATTTCACCGCCGGATTGGCGCAACACCACTTACAACTTGAATTCAGTTTGCTAGATGAAAGAATTTAAAGTAATTTTGTGAGTTGGCGCTAAAATATTCAGTTTAAATCTTCTTTTCATTTTAACTTCACTCTTTGCGAATTAAAAGGCGAGCTAAAGCCGTGTAAATTCCGAAATGGTAAAATCATTTCGGGGATTTTATTTACAGCTTTGAGTATTAAATGAGCTTTAAGGTTAAGGTATGTACATATATCAAACTAATAGTATAAACTTGAAATTTTGTATTTATGGATGTATGGATGTTTGTAACTCTTTCACACTGATACAGCTGAACGGATCGGGATGAAATTTGGCACAAAGATAGATTATATTTCGGAATAGAACATAACTACTTTTAATCCCGGAAAAATGTATGGTTCCCATGGTATAGATTCGTCTTTGTTTTGCAAGGTACGCCGCGGGTGGAAGCTAGTTATATAATTTTAAGGGTCATCAAAATGTCTAAGTACATGTAGGTAGGTGTAGGTACCTACTATTTACCTAGTACTTCTTAGTAGGGTTCATGTCTAGACTCTTGAATTTTCTAGAGTTAGTTATGAACCTGTGTTTTACTAGTTCAAATAGATGATTGATCGGATAGAATGAATGAAAATCACAGATTAAAAATATAGTCATAAATTAAAATGTAGAAATTATCCAAGAAATGTTGATAGTAATGTGCTCAAGAACACAAATAAAAACCGGCAGTATCAGAATGAGAATCACAAATGTATTCACTTCACGTGCAGCGACAGCCGGTAAAATCCGGTTAAGGTGAAGATATGCCCCGGTTAATCTTACCGGCCTTTGATTTATCACTGGCTGATTTTTGTTGTTCGAATTTCGAATGCTAATTTTTAAACACCGAACTTGGGTAGCTTGTAATTTGTTTGATTTATGTCCGGGTCATTTTTCTTTTTTTTATCCGGATCTCAGCCGTTTGACTTAAGTTTACTTTTAATTTATTCTCGGGCAGGCACATCGTGTCTTGCAACTTTACTCAAGATGCCCTTGTAAGTTAGCTCAGTTCATACTTGTCGGATGCTTGGCCTACTTTTCACCCTGTCATTATAAATGTCGGGCTGAAGGACTTGTGCTTAATTTACGTCAGTTTAAAATTAATGTAGTTAATGAAATATATTTAAGGATTATTATGACGTTAATTTTATATGATACTAGCTGACCAGCGCGCAACTTTGTCGGGTTTTAAGTTATATATTTTTTCCCGTTTTTGCAACATATTTCATTATGCTTCGCTCCTATTAGTCGCAGCGTGATGTTATAAAGCCTAGCCTTCCTCGGTTAATGAGCTATCCAACACAAAAAAAGATTTTCAATTCAAACCAGTAGGTATTTCCTGAGATTAGCGCGTTCAACCAAACAAACTCAACTTTATAATATTAGTATAGTATTTATTTATTTCAGGCAACATAAATCATTATTCTTACAAAAAATTAAATGACAGGCCAATTTTTTTTTTTTATTCATCCTATTTTGTCCCACTGCTGGGCAAAGTTCTCCCCCAAATCCCTCCAGTCATCCCTGTTCTTGGCTGCATCCCACCATTCTTTCGTAAAAGCTGCAAGGTCATCCCGCCAACGCTTTCTCGGCCGTCCCCGACGTCGCACTCAATATTAAAATACATTGAAACTAACATACATATTATGTAGGTGAAAATATTTTTCAAGTATAAGTATGTACAAACAAAAGTTTGCAGCGAAACAATGTTGTCTGTAGTGTGTAGGACAAAGTATTGCCAAGAAACTTGGCCTCGATACTCGGTCTGCAATATTTGCATATCCGGGTATTTGATCCTCCCGCGCTGCGACGTAATAACAGCACTGTCCCGTACTTTCGCCAGAAACCGGATATAGCGCCAATATAAACGCTAAAATTGTATTCCTATTCGCTGAATATTTTCAAACATTTCATTGGGGCAGGTATTCTATTTTCAAATAGAACGTAGCACCTGGCATTTGATCCGGGTCTGTAATTACTTTTGGTGACTTTTATGTCATTGATATGAGATACAGATGAGAGTGAATGAAGCAAAAGAAGTATGTCAGGATCGTAGCAAGTGGAGATCCGTGGTCTCTGCCTACCCCGTCGGGAAACAGGCGTGATTTTATGTATGTATGTATGATATGAGATACAAAATGTAGCTAACTTTACTGTAATTTTGAAGACAACTTTGTCTGCGCGTTTCAAGTAATATTTTTCCCGTTTTTGCAATATTTTTCATTGATGCTTCGCTCCTATTGGTCACAGCATGATGTTATATAGCCTAATAGCCTTCCTCGATTAATGGACAACACAACAATAATATTTCAATTTAAATAAATAAATAAATAAATAATGCTGGACACTATCACACAGCATCATGTAGCCCCAAACTAAGCAGAGCTTGTATTATGGGAACCACATGACTGATAAACTACATAGATATACTTTTTTTTTTTGTAAATACATACATAGAAAACACATTTGAACAAATAGTTTCTGAGATTACGCGTTCAACCAAACAAACTCTTCAGCTTCAAAATATTAAGGTATAGATAGGCCTTACAAGTACGAATGAGGTTTATATGAGTAAGAAAGAAGTGAGTACTGAGATGACGGATGATAGAGGGAAATAGAGGAAGAACACGTGTTGTGCCGACCCCACTTAGCGTGGGAAAAGGGCAGAAAGAAGAAGAAAAAGTCTTACAATCAAAACTGATCCAACCCGCGTATATGATCGCGGTAACGGCGCGGGTGCCGACTGCCAACAAAGATAAATGCTCTCCGCTGCTAATAGCAGCTAAACGGTAATAAATCAATAGCAACGCGAAACGTTACAGTTAGAAGGTACTCGTAAACCGGATATAACTACGGATTATTTAAGTAACCGGATATAGGGGATACACGAGATGTTGCGAGTTTGATTCCCATGGCGGTAAATAGTGATCTGCATAGTTGTTTTTAACAGCCTTTATTTTTGGTCGAAGCATCTTATAAGTTGCATTGAATAAGGCTTTTCATGCAAACTATCTTATACTAATATTATGAAGTTGAAGAGTTTGTTTGCTTGGTTGAAAGCGCTAATCTCAAGAAAGTTTGTAAGAATGTATGGATGTGTGGATGTATGGATGTCGGGATGAATGTTTGTTTCTTTCACGCTGAAACAGCTGAACGGATCTGGAGGAAATTTGGCACAGATATAGATTATCGTCTCGAATAAAATAGAATTATACTTTATAATCTGGAAAAATGTACGGTTCCTGCGAGATTGATTTGTTTTTGTTTTTCAAAGTACCACGCGGGCGAAGTCATTGGCAGAAGCTAGTAAAATATATATAAATAAATAAATAAATAAATAAATAAATAAATAAATAAATAAATAAATAAATAAATAAATAAATAAATAAATAAATAAATAAATAAATAAATAAATAAATAAATAAATAAATAAATAAATAAATAAATAAATAAATAAATAAATAAATAAATAAATAAATAAATAAATAAATAAATAAATAAATAAATAAATAAATAAATAAATAAATAAATAAATAAATAATGCTGGACAATCCACACAGCATCATCTAGCCCCAAAGTGAGCTACTCAAAGCTTGTGTTATGGGTACTAGATAACTGATATATTTAATACATTATATACATAGATTTTTTATTATACATAGAAAACACCCAGACCAACGCAATATGCAATATTTGCTTAGTTTTTCGTTTTTAACCTCATTTACATCAGTTTGATCTCCAATCCGGGTGAATCTCTAACAACAATGCAATAACAAATCAACACTAACAGGCGGAATATTCATGAGGCCAATAATACGTTATAAACAGCGCCTCGGCTTTCGCTAAGGCTTTAATCCGTATACCCGGATACAGCTAATAGTATGCGCTGCACGGTAGCGAAGCGACCCGGATAGCGAGGTTGCCGCTTTCTAGAACCCGGCTAAGCTTTCTACGTTTGATACTTCGATTTATTTAAGCTTTACTTATTGTTCGGTTTTTGTTGTAGGTTCCTTGTTTATGAAACACTAGCTTCCGCCAGCGGCTTCGCCCGAATGGTACCTTGAAAAAAAAACTAGTGTGCTTTAGACCACATGACTGAAGTAAATCTTCTTCAGCTCTATCTATATGTATGTAGGCCTGCTCTGTGTCATAAAAACGAAACATAGCTATGAGAGAAAGAGAGAAAGAAAATGTGTGCGCGCACCTCTCTTGCCTCTACAATAATATAGGTAAGTAACTCCCTCTTTTTATTTTCGCTAACTTATATCTCCCTCTCATTTTTCGTTCGCCTCACCCGGTCACACTTTTCGTAACGCTCTCGTCACGCATTTTCCACCTTACTCCCCAAGTCAAGCGCGTAAAGAAGTTATTGTAACAAAAACGAACCTACACTATGCCACGGAAACCGTACATTTTCCGGGATTCAAAGAGTAGGCTATGTGCTATTCCAGACTATAATCTTTCTCTGTGTCAAATTTCATCCAGATCCGTTCAGCCGTTTCAGCATGAAAGAGTAACAACTATCCATACACTTTCGCGTTTATAATATTAGTAGGATATACCGGCGCTCCGCGATCTTACCAGCAATTATGCAGTTTTAAACTTTGACCCCTTTTTCATCTCTTCGCGAAAACCACAGACAAGTTATTCATAACAAAACTACGTCTAACTTTATTTCGATGAACCCGGATGAAGGCAAGTGTTCAAAACATTTGGTGTAAACCCGGATATAAAGCTGCGTTCGTGTTAATTGAGCATTTCTCGAGCGGTTAGTTCGGACAAGTTAGAGTTACGTCGAGAATTCCGTTTGATTCGGACCCGAGCACGGCGTCTGTCATTTGCACTGATGGGCGATGGCCGACAGCGACAGTTCACTGAGAACTTCAATGGGAGTCCCATTAGCAATCCTACTAATATTATAAACGCGAAAGTTTGTTTGGATGTCTGAATGTATGTTTGTTACTCTTTCACGCTAAAACGGCTGAACGGATTGAATGAAATTTGGCACAGATAATATATTATAATCTGGACATACACTTAGGCTACATTTTATCCCGAAAAAATGTACGGTTCCCGTGGGATATATTTGTTTTTGTTTTTTTAATTGACGACCACAGTGGCGCAGCGGGCGAGAGTCCGCCTGCGACGCAAGAGGTTGCGGGTTCGATTCCCGCCGCGGAACAAATTTGTGTACGATCTGCAGAAATTTGTTCCGTTGGTCTGGGTGTTTTCTATGTATAATAAAAAATATCTATCTATGTATTATAATGTATAATATATCAGTTATCTAGTACCCATAACACAAGCTTTGAGTAGCTTACTTTGGAGCTTGATGATGCTGTGTGGACTGTCCAGCATTATTTATTTATTTATTTATTTATTTCAAGGTATCACGCAGACGAAGCTGCGGGCGGAAGCTGGTAATATATATGAGCATGTTGCTATGTGTTACATTATGAGTTCCCACTGCATACTTATCGAAAGCATGTTACATCTTTATGTGATGAAAACTT
The DNA here is from genome assembly GCA_963675405.1 of Cosmorhoe ocellata. Taxonomy (NCBI): domain Eukaryota; kingdom Metazoa; phylum Arthropoda; class Insecta; order Lepidoptera; family Geometridae; genus Cosmorhoe; species Cosmorhoe ocellata. The sequence goes on along the minus strand of OY776258.1, from coordinate 8,037,808 downwards.
ACAAATGTTTCTTCCGTATTTGGGTGTTATTTTGTATGTATTTACAAAAAAAAGTATTGAATCACTACATGGTATAAAACAAAGTCGCTTTATCTGTCCCTATATCCCTATGTATGCTTAAATCTTTAAAACTACGCAACGGATTTTGATGCGGTTTTTTGGAACGAAGTTCCTTATGGCAGGCTTGGAGGGGATAGGGATTTTGCTGCGCGACCGAACTGAAAAAAATGTGATAGTAAAACCGTAAGAAAAAGTGCGTGGAATAAAACCGTTAAATGAGACGTGCGCAGGCGCGAAATTCATTTTTCATTTTTGCACGATTTTTTTCGCAATTTGTGTCGATTCTACATTAGCCGAAAGAACTTCGTTCCTACCTGGTGTCCCACGACACCACATCATTTTTTTTAATAGATAGAGTGATTCAAGAGGAAGGTTTTTATGTATAATACATCCATGATAGTAGAGGAACACTGATAATTTTAGAGGTTTTTTTAATATGATGTCGTAAATAAGCACATTTTAGAGTATTTATTATCAGCTTTGCACACGTGAGAAGCTGGGACGGGTCGCTAGTTAACTAAAGTTTTAAAGTTTCCATGTAAAAGCTTTGCTTAGTTTGGAACTAGATAGCGTTGTGTGAAATCTGCACCAATATTTATTTATATATATATTTTGTAGCATAATCTTGGGAATAGAAGAATTAAAATTTGTTAGTTTTCTTTTGATACTCAAAACAGATTATAGTCAGGACTATTTGTTATGAGTATTTACGAACAAAATGCACTAACAACATGCCGGCCAACAAGGCAATGAAAGTCTTAATCCAGCTATTCTACCATCTAAATTATCGTCTCTAAAGCCGGCAATCAGAGCTGATCGTTTACCGTCGGCCACCGTACGTAGGTGCTTGTAAAATATTGCCTAGTGTGCCTAGACCTAGCCTGGACTTAGGTAAGTTACCAAGATTCAAGCGCAGGCGTGTAACAGAAAAAAAACTATCACTGTAATTTTTTTAATGGAAAACTAGCTTCCGCCCACGGCTTGGCCCGTGAGGTACCAATATAATATAATACTCTATGACATAGAGTATTATATTATATTGGCCGGTCTACATATGTTCATCCTGAAAGTTCAATTTAAACATTGGTGAAGAAAAAATTTTAATCGGATTGGTAGTTTTGGAGATAACCTCCTACTTAAAAACAAACACTTAATTCTTTAAAAAAAAGTGTAGATTGGTACAAAGGTATTTCGATTATGTAACTCTTTGTGTTATTATTATGATTATCTGTTAATTACCACTTTGTTTATTTTGATTTACATTTTATTTAATATTAATAAGAATTAAAAAAAGTCTAGTTACATTTCACTGACTAAACCTATATGTTATTTGTGTTGATTTGCATTTAATTCAAACTCATGTCACAAATTATTGATTTTATAATTGAATAATAATTTTATTTTGATTAAATTGTCTTTTATTTTATGTGCAATACCATTTATCTTACCAGAAAAAAACCATATCTTAACCATACTAGAAACAATATCTTCTATCTACACTTATTTCACAATCCCTTAATATATGATTAAAATCACTAATACTAATAAATACGTACAATACTATGTAAAATATTAAAGAAAAAATAGACAGAATAAATTAAAAATTGAAAAAATGAGACGTTTTTTTCGTATAGTTTGGTATAGTGACTTGACTATATTGTCTTGGTTTCAGCATCTGTCCGCTAATCCAACAAACGCTGTCCGAATTTCAATAAATTTGATAGAAAAAAGGAACATTCCGTTATTCCCGTATTTTTCAAATTTCCGGATAACTTTTCCAATACTTTTTTGTTGAAAACCTTATTGCGAAAATTTAAAAAAACGTAAATTTGGTCAAGCTTAACAAAGAAAAATATTTTATTGTATATAATACTTTTCAGTTTTCAGATTGCTCTACGTTTTATGATAGGTAAAATATACTGCTGTTATTATTAATTTTTCAAAATAAGAATTTATTGATAAATATATACTTACAGGTTTATCTAATTATAGTATACGTTGTTAATGAGTAAAATATTCATTTTGCGTTAATGTATAACAAAAAACCTATGTTAAATTTATTTTCTGCCTTCACAGCTCAGTACGTCGATTCTGTAAAATTCAAACATCAACTCGCATCTCACATCGCAATTCACTCTCACTTCGCCTAGGGTTCAAAATGACATTTGACATTGACCTTTTTATTTTTTACCTTTTTATAGACACTTTGAATCGGGTTCGAGTGCGAAGCGAGCGTCGAAGTGACTTAGGAATTACCGTATAGAATGCCCTTCTTACGTCATCTCATACTTTATCTGTCAAAATCTCCCCGTCAATTCGCTGACACGCTCGCAAGAGTGGCGCTAGTGTAAATTCGAATTATCAACCGAGTTTTTAGAATGCCAATCAAGAAACTCACAGCAGATTCAGATTCGAAGTTTAGAATGAGGTCTTACAGAATCACACAGCAGTTGGTAGTAGCTCTGCCTTCTGACTGTGGGTTCGATCCTCACCCAGGACTAATTCAGTGTCTGGGTGTTACTATGTATTCTATGAACGTATTTACAAAAAAAGGAAGTATATAAGTAATATCACCTATCTGATTTCCTTAATTCAAGCTTTACTTAATTCAGGGCTAGATGGCGTTGTGTGTAATGTCCACTTATTTATTTTCGCAGTAACTTTGAAATTACGCCAAACTCCAAAGTAGTTACTTCTTTCTCTACGGACGAAGCAACGACTGGAGCGGGTAAATCGGCCAATTTATTTGTGTTCTTCACGTCGACAAGTGTAAAATTTAAGTTAGAACGTTTAAATGCCCCATTGGAACTAGATAAAATAGTTTCGTATGGTAAATACAATCGGGAGTTCCAAACTGAGATTGCCACTTCAAAGTGGGGAAAACCGTTTATGTGGAGTTTCGGGGTGATTTTTTCGAGGTTGCTTTTATTTGTTTAGTTTTTATTGCAGTACTGATAGTTTGGAATGCGAATGAAGATGGTGAGAAAGGCACGTGCCAATGAACCATGATTTGAAAATTGAATAGAATAGAAAATATTTTACACAAACACACACATATTAAAGAATCAGTTTAAAACAGAGCCATATATATAGATAACATTATCAATAATAATAATTAAATATTTTTGCTTGAAAAACCTAGCAAACCACAGAACCACACGCAACGAAATATATATGCAACAACAATGTGCAGCTTTTAGAAATATTAAGAGCCAAGGCCGCGATTGAATTTTCGAAACAATAGACCAATCAAGGTCTGTATGGCTTCGATGCAGGGTCAGATTTAGGATAAATGGAACGAAATTGGTATAAGACAAGCCCCACGTTGGGCGCCAAAAATGTTAAATAGCTGCTTTTATATTTTAGTTTTGCTATGCTAAAAGTTTGTGATAACAAGCACTTACTAGTCATTTGGAGTGTGGAATGGGACAAGATAAGTAAACGTAAATTCTTGCTACACAACACAGTAAATTTGAAATAGCACGGAATGGGTATAGAACTGCTAATGAATGAAAACTGATGAAACCTAAGGAGTGTGAATGGGACAGTTGGAAAGCTCGATCAAAATTTTCAAATTTTTGGGACGTTTTAGAGAAAGGCCAGGTCAAGAGTACCCTAATTCGACGCGCATAATAATGAAGATTTTCATGAGAGTAAATGAAGTAAAAGAGTTATGTAAGAAGCAAGTGGAGATTCGTGGTCTCTGCCTTCCTCGTCGGAAAACATGCATGATTTTATGTACGTATATTATGTAGTAATGGTACTACGGTTCTAGCAAGTCTCTGTTAGAGTACAGCTCTGCTTTGATGTAGCGAAATGGCTGTAAAAGTTGGAATTGTGTACCGACCAGCCCGAGGCATAGCTTTTATGGAGACTCTGCTCGTGACAATAGGGACCTATCACAAATTAAAATAAAAGAGAGGAATTTGTACTATGTTTTGTATTTTTACCCGATGGCAAAGAAGCAGGGTTGTGTATAGGGTTTATTTATAAGTATGTATTGCGAGTTCCTTTGGCTCTCACTGAAGCTCAGAGCTGGACAGATTTACATTCGTCGTAAATACAAGAGTGACATAAAGCTATACAAAAGATAAAAAAAAACAATATGGCGACTGTAAGAAGCTATTTTCAAATACTTTCAGTTGTTTTTTTTTTATTTTTGCAATTAATACTTTTAGTTTGTTTTAACTTTTTGAATTAGAAGCCGGCGTTACGTGACAATAACTCAAATTTGCAAATGTGCATACAAAAAAACACCTCCACAGTTTTCGGTTACCTTTTAGTAGAACTAGTCTTCAGTAGTCTTCCCGGATGGAGATCATTATGACCGGGCACCGCAGACAATAATGACAGTTAATAATTAGTAAAATATAAACGATCTTATTTAGTTCGGACCAAAGTCTAAAACAACGTGAACATTTTAAATGACAGATGATAAGTTCATAGACAAAACATTTCACATCAATTATGAAACTTTTTAGTTGAAAAGAGTTTCAAATTAAATGTAACGATCAAAGCGTTTTGTAGGTAGTGAAACATATAAAAATATAAGTAAGAACATTCACTATGAAGATACAGAGAGCCAGTTAAAAAGTGATGTTGAAATGAAAGAAGCAATCACTATGGTCATTCGCAATCTACACTTGCACATTACAAAAACGCTTACGTATTTACGACCAAAACGTTCCATTTTACGGTACCCTAAAAAGAGTCATATTATCCTTAACGTACAGTTGCCGAATAAAAAAAGCCGGAAAAAAGTTGTGACGGTGAAAGGCACAACGCCAGATATTGTACGTTTGTTGTATGTAAAGTTATTTCATAGCTTTAATAGACTGTAGAGCCTTTCCATAATGTATCTACTACGCAATTAGCCATCAAAATCTGTTAAATCAATTCACTTAATTTTACAATTTGTCAATTTAATTAGCTTAAAAAAGTTCTAAGTACTCTGATTGATTGAATCTGTGCGGACACGATTCAAACATGCATTTTGTATACTAACTTAAGACAAATTATACTAGCCTTACCAAAATTGCTTTAAATAATAGGTTTTTAATTTGTTTTTGTTGTATATTTTATTATTTAGCCCCATAGTCACACAGCGAATAGGTTAATAAAAAAGATAAAAACATGTATTTTTGAATACGCCTCTACAATATACAAAGACCGGAGACAATAGCCGGACGTGGTACAACCCTACACACAGTCACGCCTCTGGCTGCAAAATTACAAACTGCGTTTTGTAACGTTACCGTAACGTTAAAGTCACATAAATTGGAACGCCTATTAACTTTTTACGATTGTGAGATATCTGTAAGGGATCGCAATATCGGAGGCCAATGATTTGACGGGTAATAGTAGCGGTGATAAAATGTTATTGAGAACGGTCCTGTATGGCCGTTGAACGACGGTGTACGAAGCTATGTCACGGGTGAATACCTAGCTGAATAGCTAGGTTTATAGATTGCCTATCAACTGTATAACATAACTTGGCACTCTTCGCTCTTGGATCATACAAACGGCGCTACACTAGCACATTAATTTTGTGAGTAGGTACTACGAGTACTCTTTCACACCGTAATCACCGAAATAATTTAGAAACCAGTATTTATTGCAAAAATTAAAAAACCTAGCTGAACGTCACTGTAAGTAGATTTTTACAGCCTCTATAATATTCGATTTTTTGATATTTTGAATAGTCTATATCACTTTTGTGACATGCTTGTGATCCAGACAAACATAACGACATCTCATTTGTCAAAATCTGACCAGCCGTTCGGGCTACAGCGACAGCCAAAGAAACTCTCATACATACACACATACACTCCAAACAAATTATTCACCTTCTTCACTTTCTGTCGGGTAAAAATTGAAATTGCATGTAATTTTTACCTTCCTGCATTCATCGGGTGTATAATGAGGTGTTAATGTTTCTAAATATATAGCAATACGGATGCGAAACGTATTTGTACGTACACGTAGTAATAACACTACGTACCTATACGTATACGTAGTGATATTAGCGTAGTGCCATTACAGGCTCTTGGAGAGCGTCCAGAACACGTTATTGTACACATCAAATTGCGTCGATAAGGGACTGTGAATGCACAATATTGCTAAGTTTATAGGGTGTATTTTATTAGGTTTTAAGTACTGTGGCTGGGAAATTGCCTGTAGCGAAGTGAGGCTACAATTTAGTGGGAGTGCGTGAATGTAAACACCTAAAAAGATTGGATAGAAACCCTGCTACAGCTCAAAAACCTAAGAAACCTCACATTTTTGTAATTCTAATACAATATACTTGACTTTGTTTAAAGAAATACACATATCTATCTTAATTTACGCACTATATTTATCTATCTGATTATCTATTCTAGATTGTATTTTTGAATTTTTGTTTGTAACTCAAAAACTACTGATCCGATTTCAAAATTTCTTTTACCATTAGAATTCTACATTATCCTAACATAGGCTATATTTTATGTAGGTACCTTGCGAGCAAACCCACGGGCGGAAGCTAGTATTATAATAAAACGTAACGGGCCTAATCTTTACATGAAATATTTTAAGCAAATTTTAATTCGGCATAGCATTACTTACGATAAAAATATTGAAATTTTAGAATTTTTATCTGTCTGTATGTCTTTTTGAAATGCATAGGTACTTTCAAAACTTGACACTTGAACTTGACATAATGCTAGCCTATACTATAGAATAGGATCACGCTCACTCGCGATCAACAATATTTGCACGTTTCGTGGACGAAGTCGCGGGTACAGCTAGTATACAAATGTGAAACAATTTATTTGGTCAGCTTAACCCTAAAAATAATCCATTGCTCTCTAACACTCATACCTTTTTTGTCCTTATGTATAAGCTATCTAAACACTAAATTGTTTCAAGTATAAAACTAACTATAGCATTTAAACTATTAACCATAAGTAAGTTTTTTATTTATCATCGTAACTCTCATTTCCTATTTTACGGAAAACTCGTAAAATACTGCGTTTTAATTGAATTACTTCGCCGCGGATGTTACTACAAAAGTTGCTTTCTCTTTTGGGGTACCGCATCATGGCAAGACGGAAATCAAAATAACTTAACAAATGTTGATGAGTTTACTACTTGGGGAATAGACAAAATAATTGGAGTCGGTACTACGCGTGTGATACTAGATACATTTAAGACAGCAAACGCTTCTAAATGATTGTGCCCTTAAGTGATCATTGTATAAAAAACTAATGAAACCCAATGGGATTTCTAATCTCCACTTGCTACGATATATTGTCTATTAAAACCTGTTTTTTATAAGATAATAGACAAAATTTTGCATAAATCTTTTCAAATAAGTTCTAGTAAAAGATGACTGCTGAATATGATTTGTTTATTTATTTTGTTACCATGAAGTGATTAACTGTTACTCTAAAACACAACACTAGTACAGAACACTTTCGAGGTTTTCAGACTCCCTCATGGCAAGTTTTGGGACTGAAGAAGATTTTACGCTGCAAAGCTGTAAAAACTTAGTGCGACGTCTTTACCACTTAAGAATTTTAAGTCCCTGCAACTTAGTTTCAGCCCCAGCTTGAAGTATCTGCTATTAGCATTATTTTGTTTAATTATGCACGATTGTTATAGTTTGTACACTGGTTTCGTCCACGCGTGGTAACTTAATAAAACAAATCTATCGGGAACCGCACATTTTTCCGGGATAAAAAGTAGCCTAAGTGCCAGACTATAATCTTTCTCTGTGAACATTTTTATCAAAATCCATTAAGTAGTTTTTGCGTGAAGGAGTAACAAACATACATCAATACTTTCTTACAAATTTTCGCGTTTTTAATATTAGTAGGATACACTACTCGAAAAGAGTTTCTAAGGCGCTCTTGAACCTTTCACCACACTGGTTCGATAGAGTTAGTGACACGATAGGAAGAACTATATTTATGGGCTTGTTGTGAAGCGATATATCCTATTAATACTACAAACGTGAAAGTTTGTAAGATTGTGTGGATGTATGGATGTATGTTTGTTACTATTGCACGCTGAAACAGCTGAACGGATCTGTATTTGGCACAGCTATAGATTATAGTCAGGAATAGCACATAGGCTACTTTTTATCCCGGAAAAATATACGGTTTCTGTGGGAAAGATTGGGGCTAGATGATGCGGTGTGGACTGTCCAGCATTATTTATTATTTATTATTAATTATTATTTATTATTGCTCTAGGTAGTGCCAATGACCACATGCAGCACCCTGCAATGCAGCTCAAAACTACCCTCAAGTGGGGGAGTTATAAATAGGTAGAAACGCGCACTTTGCGTCGAAACCGATTAATGTTTTTTTGCCACGCAACCTTGCAATAAAGGAACGCCGGCCAAGTGTGATTCAGTCTCGCAAACCAAGTGTTCCGTCGTATAACGTATAAAATGTGTAGGCAATAAACAATCCTAATAATACTGCTTGCATTTGCTTTATAAAACGTTAACGTAAGTTTTAGATAAACTTAGAATGTTTTTATTTTTTAGTTAAATATTAACGAGGAAATAGAAGACTTTCTAAGACTTCTAAGTCTTTTAAGACTTTCTAAGTCTAAGAATATTCAGAGAAAAAGTTAATATTTAATTTGTTTTTTTTTAATTAGGTATGTATAATTTAATTTATATTATAAATATTCGTAAAATCACTTTAAAACGTCTTACATGCTAGACTCAAGCCCATTCCCTGGTTAAGGTTAACTGATAGTACAATTTAGAGCTCCAAAACTTTTTTATTTACCTACCTTCTAATCACGGAACCCTAAAAAGTTAGGCCCCACTCTTCGGAGTTTATAGTTATTAGCTAGGCTTATTATTAAATAGTTAGTCCAGGCCGGCGAACTTTCTCGTATACCTACTTTTTTGGAAATTGAGCGAGTTCCTAAAGTTTCAAAGTTTGTTTTTGCAGATTAGCTGAGCCGTTGATATTGCGGGAATGGCAGGCAATTAGTATTGTTTTTATTTGTTACCTGCGGTAGAACTGATTTGATATAAGTTTATAGACTAAAACTATTATTTATTTATTTTACTATTACCACAGATTTTATATTATTACACACAATTTTGCTGTGACATAATTTTCCTGTGACATTTTTTTTTTTTTTTTTTTAATTTACTTTTATATAATTTCAATTTAATGTAGTTGTCTAAGTTTTGTTATTTGCATGTAAATAATTAATTAGTGTAATTGTGTTTTCGCCGTTCTAATTAATAATTAAATAAATAAATAAAACTCTCTAGTTTGTCAGTATACAAGGCAAAAACACATAACCTCAAAATGTTTGCATTATGGTTTATAGTTTTGCGTTGATTGTCAGTCAGTCAGCTTCGAATTTTTTGTATAAGTATTTATATACCTACGTATTATTTTTGTATAAGTTTTTAGATTTCAATGTTATCATCGTACCGTTTTCACTAGTACCTACTCTTACAAACCATCGTGTTTCAGAAACGTGACAATTCAAGCTTGAAGTAACACTACTTCAATATATTTATTTACTAGCTGATACCGGCGACTTCGTACGCGTTTCTTTATTTTTATGAGTACCTACCTACGTATTGCAACAAAAAGGTTGGTTGATTACTTTGAGTTTTTTATTAGCTACTCAAGATCTCATCCAGTGACGTTTCGCTAGAATGCCCAATATGGCGACTGCGATTTATCTCTCAGCACCATTAGAATTTAACAAAATACTCGACAATCCGAATTTTGCGGATATATGTTGTCGACTCGAAATCTTTATTTTTTTATGTTTTATTATTCGGGTAAGGTTTTGATCGAGTCTACCGTACCCCTTGACGAAATTATTAATACAGATAGGTCATGATTCGTAATACCAAAGTAATATTACTTTGATATGAACGAAGAGTTTGTGGTAAGGGTCAAGACATTTACCACTAATCAAAATACTGTTAATACAACAAACGTTCCGTCAAAGCCTTAAATATTCAATATGACCTTAAAACATCGTAACGCCTAACAGCTAACCGACAGGGCGGACGTTTTTGTATGAATAATTAATCGACTTTTCGAATTTGGACCAAATCTTTCGCGTAACGAGTTGGGGAACAAATAAAGGCTAAAGTTGGGTGGAACTTATTAAACCAGACCGTGGACGTAATCAGGTTGTATGATATGGGAGCAACGGTTTCAGCGGAATCTCGTCCTCTTAAAATAACACTGTCGAAAATGTTTTAATCATTTCAAAAGAGAACTACTTACTTACTTACCACTTTTTCATTTAAACGACTACTCCCGAGATGGTCCTATAAAAGTTGAATTACTGAGGGATTGATATTTATTTCGTAAAACTTAAAAATCTTATCCCCTTCATTAATTTACTACGTAGTACAACATGAGTATATCAAAGTCAGTATTCTTTTTAGTTTTTAACCGTTTAGTTTTTGGCATATTTACATAATTCATTATTATTTTTAATTATAGTCAAATATATTTTATTTAAAGAATTATTAAGTTGTTCAAGTCGTAAATTTTCATTATTTATTCATTCGGAAAAAAATTCATAACTCGAATACTTACTATAAAAAATCGCGGAACATACATGGAGGTTATTCGGGTACCCCAAGGGGTGTTCTCTCTCTGGACTTTTGCTTGACACTACTTTTTGGGACAGCCTGTATATTATTTTAAAAAATGCGGCTATTTCGAAAGCTGACTGCCTTACTGCCCTTGCCCTAGCTCCATCCCTGCCCCAGTAATAAATAATAAAGTAGAGCTACACAGCCAGCGGAAATTTTAATGCAAATGTTGTATGTCGACGATAGTGTGTTTGTGTTATGTATGACGCCAAAAAGAGTTGTACTGTCTGTGATAAGAGATAAGAGAAAGGGTTCCGTGACATACATTACAAGTCGGAGCCACGAAACCCACGGCACGTGAGTTAACTTGTCTATGGCGAATTTTATTTTGAAATAAACGCATCTGAATTTGTATTAAAAAGATTCTGCAAAAATAAAAAAAAAACCGAATGAACGTAACTGAAAATAGACTTTACAGCCGCCATTTTTTATTTTTTTGTCATTTTTATTAAAATTCGTCCAGCCGTTTGGGCTACAGAGACAGTCAAACGAAGTACCATACAGACATACATAATTATACATAAGTATATTATACATATAAACCTCAAACATATTTACTACCTTCCTTCTTAACTGCGCAGTCGGGTAAAAAATATACGCGTCGACTTGAAATCATTCACCGTTTTTTTTCAGGCTGAAAACTGAAGCAGACCCAAGAAACCGGTTCTGCTGCGCATTTATTCAAATTAGTGTTATTTTGTACTTAATTAGTATATTTTTCCACATTAATTAGTTCATGAGCTTGCTCTCAGCTGATGCGAGCACTGAGTTTAGTTTAAAGCTTCAAGTTTTGTATAAAGTAGGTACTTCTGTTCATAGTACAGGCCAAAGCTACAGTTTCTAAACAAGCAGCGTTGGTTTGACGACCGTAAAAAAGCGGATATGTAGCTTACATACATACATATATGTTTTTAAACTTACGCGATCTGAACACATAATTATTATCCTGTACTCCAGTCTACCCGTGATCACGACGAACGTCGTGAAACATCGGGAAAAAATAGGTAAATAATAACGCGATAAATACCCGTTTAATATTAATAATATATATATATATATATATATATATATATATATATATATGATCACGACTGTAATCCCCAGGCTCAGGAGATATCTCCTCAGATCTCTAGTTATTTAGATCTTTGAGGATATCTAAAGAGGGTAGTCAGAGGCACGTCCAAACATGACATTTGGTACATGCCCACATTTTGCACAGTAGTTAGTATTCCATACGTGACAGGTTGCAAGCCCATCGCCGCTTATAAGAATACTAACCTATGACACATACCTTCGAATTTTTGGTTCTAGGGTATGCCGGTTTCCTCACGATGTTTTCCTTCACCGTATAAGAGCACTCGCATTGCGCACATAAATTTTTCGAATGGAAAAACTCATTGGTGCACGACCAGGTTTGAACCCACGACCTTCGGATCGTGAGGCAGGGGTGTTACCACTACACCACCAGCGCTCTAATAATAATACATACATAAAACCTATCATTTACGAGTATCTACGGGTTTCAAACGGTGAAAGAAAACCTCATGAGGAGAGTAGCTTAGCTCCACACGTATTGACATTTTCTTGTGGATACGGCTAACTAAGCTGAGAGGATGGTATAGATGTGGATAAGCCTACAGTCTAAGCACATACAAAGCACTACAGAGTCCTGTGATGAAACTAGACGTCGTATAAATTAACTAAATACAATAATGATCAAGACTGCAATTCCCAAGCTCGGTAGACATCTCTTTAGATCTCTAGTTATTTAGATCTTTGAGGTTATTTATAGAGGGTAGTAAGAGGCATGTCCAAACATGATATTTGGCACACCACAATTTGCAGAGTAGTTAGTGTTTCGTACGTGACAGGATGCAAAGCCCATCGTTTCGTGGCAAAATTGCCATATCAATGTCGCCAGATAAACCTATAGGGTCGGTTCACATCTGACGGAAGATAAGTCGAGCGTATCAACGATCTTACTAACGCATCATCGGTTGAGTGTGATAAGTTGAATGTTTTATTCGCGTTCGCCCGCGTGTTACTTTGAAAAACAAAAACAAATCTATCCCACGGGAACCGTACATTTTTCCGGGATAAAATGTAGCCTATGTGCTATTCCAGACTATAATCTATATCTGTGCTAAATTTCATCCAGATCCGTTCAGCCATCATAGCGTGAAAGTGTAACAAACATACATCCAGACATCCACACATTCTTACAAACTTTCGCGTTTATAATATTCGTAGGATTTGTTTGTTTTGGCGTTACGCGACCGATAAAACGCGACGTGTCTTCGGTCAGATGTGAACCGACCCTTACCGCTATATAACTAGCTATTCATCGCTATACCACCGTTTTTCCAGAAACATGACACTAACTTAGTTAATTTTGTTACTTGGTAAGAGAAACTATGCGCAGATGTGTTTAATACTCTGCCGCCATACGACCTCAGTGGCGCAGCGGGCGAGTGTCCGCCTGCGACGCAAGTGGTTGCGGGTTCGATTCCCGCCGCGGAACAAATTTGTGTACGATCTGCAGAAATTTGTTCCGTTGGTCTGGGTGTGTTTGATGCACTTATAGTTTAGAAACTCGGCAGCTGCCTAGATTTTAAATTATTTTATGTGAAAAGCACCTTATTTCTTAGGCTATAGCTTGACATCCGTAACTGGATTGATATCCTACTAATATTATAAACGCGAAAGTTTGTAAGAATGGATGTATACATATTTGTTACTCTTTCATGCTGACCCTACATTTTTTCGAGTAAAAAGTAGCCTATGTGCTATTACAGAGTATAATCTACATTCTGTGCCAAATTTCATGGTTCGCTCAGCCGTTTCAGCGTGAAACAGTAACAAACTTACATCCATACATTCTTACAAACTTTCGCATTTAAAATATTTGTAGGACTGTGTTCTGCATAAAATTGAATCTACGCTGTTGCAATTCCGATATGTAGGTATCCAGCAAAGCACTCGTTAAAATGAAAATGTCTAACGTAACATGAAAAACGTACGGTGACAAAATTCGCTTCAGAGCGCGCGAGGATTTTATCTATTTTTTATTTTATTTTACGTTCGGCGAATCGCCTCGTTCGCTGTCTGTTTCAGAAAAAGTTTTCTATCAGAAAAAGGTTCTAGCAATTTGAATGCTTTGGAAACTGTCCTTTGGAAAAGTTTAATTATAGAGACGTGGTACATACATGCTCGTACTTAGGTACTGTCAAAAACAGACAACATCTAAATATATATAATTCAAAGGTGACTGACTGACTGACTGACTGACATAGTGATCTATCAACGCACAGCCCAAACCACTGGACGGATCGGACTGAAATTTGGTATGCAGGTAGATGTTATGACGTAGGCATCCGCTAAGGATTTTGATTAATTCTACCCCCAAGGGGATAAAATAGGGGATGAAAGTTTGATTTTGTTTTTCAAAGTAACGTGCGGGCGAAGCCGTGGGCGGAAGATAGTAGTTATATAAGGCTTGTGATAATGTAACAACAAAGATCAGCATGCATACATAATGCATGTTCTCCTTATCAAAGACCTTATTGTAAAATCATAGCTGTAAATTTTCCTAAAATTCGTAAAATAAAATAAAATAAAAATAAAGATAGTGATTCAAGAGTAGGGGTTTATACACCACATTAGAATCGGATAGATATACCTAAGAAAAGATGGATTAACTGTGTGAAAGACGATATGACGATGATAGGGGAGAGTGGAGGAAGAGAACCTGTTGTCCCGACCCCACCTAATAGGATAAGGGCAGGAAGATGATGATGATAATGATGATTAGAATCTATATCGCATCCGTGCGAAGCCGGGGCGGGTAGTTAGTGTCATTAAAACAATTAATCAACATGAATAATCCACTGAAATACAAGCAAAATATTCGATTCACAAAAGCTATTTATAACGAAACAGTTATCCACACAATGTATTAAAGCGACGGAACAAATTTGTGTACGATCTGCAGAAATTTGTTCCGTTGGTCTGGGTGTTTTCTATGTATAATAAAAAAAAAATATATCTATCTATGTAGGTATATAATGTATTAAAAATATCAGTTATCTAGTACCCATAACACAAGCTTTAAGTAGCTTACTTGGGGGCTAGATGATGCTGTGTGGATTGTCCAGCATTATTTATTTATACAACTTGCCTTTCAGTTTGAGCATAAAAGGAACAGCCAAACTGCACTTTACCTCTCACCACCCTGGTCTATAAAACCCACTTAAATTCTATACTATAAAAAAAATTTGATCACGACTATAATCTCAAGTATTCCCGGGTATACTCGTACTAGCTTCCGCCCACGGCTTCGTCCGCGCGGTACCTTGAAAAACAAAAACCACATCTATCCCGCGGGAACCTTACATTTTTCCGGGAAAAAAAGTAGCCTATGTGCTATTCCAGACCATAATTTATATCCGTGCCACATTTCATCTAAATCCGTTTAGCCGTTTCAGCGTGCAAGAGTAACAAACATACATCTACACATTCTTACAAACTTTTGCGTTTATAATATTAGTAGGATATGTAGTATCTTTATTTACTTACATCTTTGAGGGTAGTCAGAGGCACGTTCAAATATAATATTTAGCACATGCCCATATTTTGCAAAGTGTCAAGGTTAGTAACCTGCCTTGTACGGAATATTAACCTCTGTGCAAAATGTGGACATGTCCAAATTCTATAAATGGTTTAATTAATATACCGGCCCTCAGCGAAACTGACATACTTGACAAACACGTCATGTCAAAAACATGTCCTATTTATTAAATTTTAAAAAAATCGTTGACAAAAATACTGCCAGTATAGCTGTAATCGTTAATTTTCCGGATATCCGGGCGATTCATTAAATATTCAATTTATTTATTCATCGAATTAATACATTGCTGATTAAATTGCACTTTCCAAAGCGCTCGTCAGTAAAATTAAATGATAATATAGGTAATTAATTTATATCGCTTTAATACATTGTGTGGATAACTGTTTCGTTATAAATAGCTTTTGTGAATCGAATATTTTGCTTGTATTTCAGTGGATTATTCATGTTGATTAATTGTTTTAATGACACTAACTACCCGCCCCGGCTTCGCACGGATGCGATATAGATTCTAATCATCATTATCATCATCATCTTCCTGCCCTTATCCCATTAGGTGGGGTCGAGACAACAGGTTCTCTTCCCCACTCTCCCCTGTCATCCGTCATCTCAGTAGTCACTTCCTTCTTACACATATCGTCTTTCACACAGTTCATCCATCTTTTCTTAGGTATATCTTTCCGATTCTAATGCGGTGTATAAACCCCTTACTCTTGAATCACTCTATCTATATTTTTATTTTATTTTACGAATTTTAGGAAAATTTACAGCTATGATTTTATAATAAGGTCTTTGATCAGGAGAACATGCATAATGAATGCATGCTGATCTTTGTTGTTACATTATCACAAGCTTTATATAACTATTTTGTCTGTTTTTGACAGTACCTAAGTACGAGCATGTATGTACCCACGTCTCTATAATTAAACTTTTCCAAAGGACAGTTTCCAAAGCATTCAAATTGCTAGAACCTTTTTCTGATAGAAAACTTTTTCTGAAACAGACAGCGAACGAGGCGATTCGCCGAACGTAAAATAAAATAAAAAATAGATAAAATCCTCGCGCGCTCTGAAGCGAATTTTGTCACCGTACGTTTTTCATGTTACGTTAGACATTTTCATTTTAACGAGTGCTTTGCTGGATACCTACATATCGGAATTGCAACAGCGTAGATTCAATTTTATGCAGAACATAGTCCTACAAATATTTTAAATGCGAAAGTTTGTAAGAATGTATGGATGTAAGTTTGTTACTCTTTCACGCTGAAACGGCTGAGCGAACCATGAAATTTGGCACAGAATGTAGATTATACTCTGTAATAGCACATAGGCTTCTTTTTACTCGAAAAAATGTAGGGTCAGCATGAAAGAGTAACAAATATGCATACATCCATTCTTACAAACTTTCGCGTTTATAATATTAGTAGGATATCAATCCAGTTACGGATGTCAAGCCTAAGAAATAAGGTGCTTTTCACATAAAATAATTTAAAATCTAGCCAGCTGCCGAGTTTCTAAACTATAAGTGCATCAAACACCTTTCAAGTTCAAAACTTGCGACTAAATCTGTTGTTTCCTATGAGACGGCGACCGTTTAGTTCCGTATGATGAATCAGAATCCAGAATCAGATCAGAACGAATGTGTAAGATAGGAGTGACTACTGAGATGACGGATGATAGGGGAGAGTGGAGGAAGAGAACCTGTTGTGCCGACCCCACCTAGTGGGATAAGGGCAGGAAGATGATGATGATGAATCAGAATCTACTATCTAATATCCTTGCGTTTATGTTGCATTTTTCACAAGAAAATTAATTTTTTTTTAGAGATTTTTTGCAAAATGTACTTTAAATCTCGCTAAGCAGTCACTGAAAATGTTCGATCCTATTTAACGGTCGTCATGACGTTCATCGTTTCATAAAGAACTAAATCTCAAGTGCTCTACTCAAACACGAGTGGAACTCGTTTCTAGTTTAGTTTCCTCAGTTTTCACACCTTATAAAGCGTTTTCTTCAGTGAGTCTTTAACTAGTTCTGACATCGAACAAATAATGATTTCTTTTCTTAGTGAAAACTTACCAAGTTATGTTCTCTAAAATAAATGGGCGACTACATAACGGAGCTCTCTTCATTCATTACACTGCTGAACATATGCATCTCTATGACTGCGCCAATCTGACACATGGTTGATCTATAATTAATTATATCTTTCTATCAAATCATCCGTTCACACTCCTAAGTAATGGCATCTTCTCTATATAATACTTCTGTCGATTTTACGTCAGTCGAATTCACTGTTATCCTACTGTATTTATTGTATTCAAAAATTCGAACTCATATAGCTTCAAATTAAAAATCTAAATATATTTATTGAAAAAAATCACAGAAATCGCTTTGAATCGTCCTACATTCTAGGTGAATAAAGATCTGTCTGAAACTAGCTGGTTTTGTAAATAAAATGCATTATCTTCCTGCTTTTATCTTTTCTAAGGTCTACCACTACCTTTATGTCCATCCACATTCAAATCCACTCAATTCATTCTCCACTTTTCGGTATCTTTACGTACACGTTTTTTCATATAATTATCTTTACGTTTATTTTGGATGCCGAGGCGAGTTGGAAATAATTCGTCCCAAGCTTTTTGTCATCTGATATTGAGCGAGTCTTCAGTTAATTGAGATGTCTCACCTTGCGAAGCATTTCCTCCAGCGATTCCATGTCCATGTCAGCAGAGGCGGGCTCTCCGCCCGCGCTCCCGTTCACACCGTTGTTGTTGTTCGTCATAGGGGAACCTCGCCGTACCCGCACATGTGAAATGCGCGTAGGTAGCCTGCCACTTTATTCACGAGATTCACTTTATTCGGAAGATTCACTTTATTCAGAAGATTCACTTTAATCGGATGATTCACTTTTTCTGTTTATGTTTCGCACTTTGCAATCACTGAATGTTATACTTAAGTATTGTTATTTAGGTAATATTTATAAACGTAGATTTAATTAGATTATGACTAAATTGACTAGAATAGTTTAGGAAGACTGTATTTATATTTACGTAGACTCTGGAAAAAAGTGTAAGGAGTTCGTTTTTAATTTTTGTCTTAAATCCTGTAGCACGTTAGGTATTTGATAATTCAAATTTTGAATAACTAAATGTATGATAAAAATTCTACATTATGTATACCTAAAGAAAAGGATTAGGGTAAAAAGTTACGATTATCATTTAAACAATCTTTAACGAAACGGGTCTGGATGTTAATTAATGCAAAGTCACATACCAACACTAACCCTCACTGCAAAATGTAAAGTTTTAAGATAAACTCAAAAGTCCAACGTGCTCTATTATTACTCGTAAGATTAAAAGAAATTGGTGGCTAGTTAGTTTAACCTACATTTTTTAAGATGATAATTAATCCCGGTAAATAAATAATCCATATAATTTAAGACAGTGATGTAATATGTACTTTTAAACTTACGCGATCTGAACACATTATTATTAGTATTAGACGGGTATTTATCGCGTTTAAATTACCTTATATTTTCCCGACGTTTCGACAGGTTTGCACGCTGGTAATTTAAACGCGATAAATACCCGTCTAATACTAATAATAAATGATGTAATATTAAAATTTCATTGAAATATTCTTTCTCAATTTACTTTATTAGTCTGTCTTTTTGTGTCTATATTTTTTTTGTGTGATTTTACAGGACCTTTTAACCTAACCTTATTTAACCCTCAATTTTCCAAATAGTCAAACCTTCTGTACAAGTACATAACTACAATGTACAATAGTTTAGCACCGCTCATGCCTTGAATTATACATACTTAATGGATTGCAAGTCGCTACTATTGACAAAGTGACAATGGAAGGTCCATTCAATCAAATAAAAAGCCTCGATAATCAATTTTACTTAGTTTATTGCTGGGGCAGTTCGGACAGACGATACTACACTTTAACAAATAGCATTGAATTTTGTTAACACGCTACATTCAAAGTTTAAGAGTTGATGCGTGATATCAATCTACTTTCATCCTGAGATACTTGTAGTCCTTGATATTATGTCATGTGGTTCTTCTCAATTGGTTATTTTAAAAACTCTTGATTTTAGAGCTTTTCTTTCAAGCTGATAGCATGAAGATGAACAATAAAAGATTGGTTGATAATAAGTAGGTACATTTAAAATTAACTAATATTTTACGAGATAATTTATTGAATCTGTTAAATGAACGGTCTAATGATCAATTATTTTTAGTTTTTCATCTTCAAATTCGTTCTTATTATTCATGGATGAGTTATCATAGAATGGAGGTGGAACATTTTTTATACAAAAATCAATTATATTTAAATAGTTCACTGAATAGAAGATTTATGTCTACATTTTTACTAGGAGAATTTTTACGGGTAGTAATTTCACAAATTGAAGGGGTGTAAGGGGTTCCAAATAACACCTTTCGGAACCCAAGCCAACCTCACCGGCCCGTGGTACACCCTGCCGACCAACAGACGAGGCCCTGGCGAACTACCACCCACCAACCCGCACTGGACCAGCGTGGTGGGTTACGGTCCAAACCCCTTCCTTCATGAATGATTGGAGATAAGGAAGGGAGGCCTTTGCCCTGCAGTGGGACACTACAGGCTCTTAATAATAATAATAATAATAATAATAATATAATTTCACAAAATATTTTCATGTTTTGTTTGATGAAATCGTATTTTCATTGCACATTGATAACTTATTCCGTTTCAGCATACATTTTTATACTACCAAAAGCAGATCATGGAATAGTTTACCTTTCCGGTACATTTTGACTCGTTTTATTTCAAAGACTTACAGTTGGTATCTCTATGATAATTATTCATAGAAACTAAAATTACCTATCTATATTCAGTACTAATTTTCATAACAAAATAGATAACCGACATCAATAAATAATGACTATCAGTACATTTTGAGGACGTCAAGTGCAAAATCTCGTTTTATCAATGATAACGGTTGATATTCCTAAAATATTAGCAAACACTTGAGTAGTACCTTGTAAGGGCGTAGCAAGAATCCGTGGTGTTTACTTAGGATAATTGTGTTTGCGTTGCCAGACCAAGCGCAGCGCCGTGCTTCGGAAGGGGAATGTATAAGTACGATACAATGTGTAAGATAAGCATACTATCGATAGACTAGAGCAGTGATTCCCAAAGTGGTCCAGGTGGACCCCCAGGGGTCCACGGGAGACTCGACGGGAGGTCTACGTTGGACGTGACAAAAAATGGGGGTCTACAATCGTAAGCAGGGGTGCATGAAAATTAATTTGGTTTCTATAGTGAAGAACTAAAATGTTGGCTTGTTATTTTAAATAATATGATACCTAAATTAAACCTTCTCAAAAAGACAATTTATAAATAAATTAAAAAAAAATGGTAATTTGGAAATGGAAAAGATTTTTTTTTCCTTCGAAATCTGTTAATTGTCGTTGAAACTCGGCCACAACGCAAGTTTCCATAGATATGGATCTAATCTTCACTTTTAATTTCAATATTTAGAAATTGGTAGTAGATAGGTAGTAGTGATAGTAGATGCAGGGGGTCCACCGGATTCAGCCAGTGGTCTATGAAACAAAAGAGTTTGGGAACCACTGGACTAGAGGTAAACACTAAGGTAGTGGGTTTGAATCCGGTCGTGCACTTGATTTTTTCTGTTTGAAAAGTGTGAGTCAAAGTCAAAATATAATCTATACTTATTAATATAGCTGAAGAGTTTGTTTGTTTGAACGCGCTAATCTCAGGAACTATTGTTTCATATTGAAATATTATGGTTGTGTTGTATAGTCTATTTATCGAGAAAGGCTATATTATATAGGCCATATTACGCTACGACCAATAGGAGAGGACCATCATAAAAAAATGTTGCAAAAACGGGAAAAGTGTTGCAAAAACGGGAGCCAGTTTATTCAATAAAATCAAAAGGATCAATTTGAAACTTCTTACATCTTGTATGATACATGTTATTTCTCTTACTAAGATTCTATCGTACTCTTTTCGCCCACTCTCATTACATTTCGTACATTTTTGTCAATAAATCTAACATTATTCGGATGTGTCATTAACCTTTTGTAAAACCTATGCTTATACACTACGCTTATGTAGCCTTGGTCTGGCACCCGGCAGTACAATGTCATCTCGGTGCCAAGTGTTATTGAACTCTGTAGAGCCTACTTGTGTACCTATATGCCTATTGTACATTTGTACATCTCGTCCGTTGCGTAGTTTTGATGTTACTAGGTAGTTCAATAGCTACCTTTAGATCCATAATGCGTGAGTTCAAATTCACTTGTGCACTGATTGATTGTTTTGTTTTTACCCGACTGCGAAGCGAAAAAGCATATACGTTTCGCATCCATATTGTTTTATATTTAGAAACTTTAACACCTCATTATACACTATTATGCACCCGATGAATGCAGGTTTAGAAGGTAAAAATAGTCTTTAAGTTATTCCAGTTTATTGATTACATGCAGTTCCAAATTTTACCCGACTGCAAGTGAAGAAGGAAGGTAAATTATTTGGGGAGTATGTATATTATGTAAGGGTGTATGTATGCAAGTTTCTTTGGCTGTCATTTTCATATAGGCTATGAAAATGACAAAAAATCCAATATGGCAGTTACTTTGAGTCGAGTTTTTAAATTCTAGTTATACGAGTATAATACAGGTGCATTCTCTGATTATATTATTATGGCATTGCGCACATTAGTTTTTCGAATGGATAAACTCATTGGAACACGACCAGATTTGAACTCAAAACCTTTGGATCGTGAGATCTGTGCTGTCACTACACCACCAGTGCACACATATACATACATACCAGTATACATAATATAAAATACATACAAATATGGTAGTGCTTACAAAGCTTAGGCCACAATACAACAGTTAGGCCAAGGTTTTAACCACGCAGTATGGGTATCAAAGGCGTCATTGCCTCATTCATACTCCTACACAAGTTTACAACAAGTTAATTACCTTGGTATGTTAATATTCTTATAAGCGGCGATAGGCTTGCAACCTGTCAAATACGGAATACTAACTACTGGGCAAAATGAGAGCATGTGCCAAATATCATGTTTGACTACCCTCCGTAGATATCTTCAATGGTCTAAGTCAGCGGTCGGCAACATGCGGCCCGCGGGCCGCACACGGCCTGCGTACGTCTCACTTGCGTGCGGCTCATGAATGTGTGGGATATGATATTGACCAATTATACGTAGGTTTATATTGAGCTTCTAGGGTTAATATCATAAGTGTTGCCCAGCCCGCCTTTAGTTTATTTTACCACCATGCAGCCCTTGCCTGCCAAAAGGTTGCCGACCGCTGGTCTAAGTAACTAGAGATCTGAGATGTCTACCAAGCCTGGGGATTACAGTCGTGATCATGTTTGTTTTTTTAGGGTTACGAACCGTACTGCAAAGGGTAAAACAGGTCCCTATTACTAAGACTCCGCTCTGTCTATCCGTCCGTCTGTTACCAGGCTGTATCGCATGAACCGTGATAGTTAGACAGTTGACATTTTCACAAATGATATATTTAAGTTGCCGCTATAACAAAAAAACAATAAAATAAATATTTAGGGAGGCTCCCATACGGCAGACATAATTTTGCCCCATTTTTCCGTTTTTATAGATAATGGTAAGGAACCCTTCGTGCGCGAGTCCGACTCGGACTTGGTCGGTTTTTATTTTATGTTAGAAAAAACATACATTCCAATAAATTTGCTTAAACCCATCATCACTATCTAAGGTTAATGCTCCAGTCGCGCGCTGCCTACTAATAGCTAGCCAATTACACGTTACAGGTGTTTAGCAGTCCGAGTCACAGGACATTATGTAGCCATATCCGCTTTGTGTCTGCCTTGCATAATTCATTATTGACCTCTGTCAGGCTCAGGTGTTGACAACAATTGAGGTAATACGTTTGAGGACTGTAGTTTTGTTCGTGTGATTGCAATTTTTTTATCAGTTTTTCATTTTGACTGGCCTCACAGCTCAGTTGGCAGTAGCTCTGTCTTCTGTGCTGTAGATTGTGGGTTCGATCCCCATCCAGGACTTACATTTGTGTTACACAGATTATGAGTGTTACTATGTATTCAATGTTTGTATTTACTATAAAAAATATAATTAGTATATCAGTTATACGGTGGTATAGTGTGCTTTGCTTAGTTTGGGGCTAGATGGCGTTGTGTGAAATGTTCAACAGTATTTATTTATTATTTGATATCAAGTTCTTAAACCGAGTGGGAAATAATAGGGAAATACTCCAAGCAAAATACGTAGCAAAGTTTGTCTATTAACCTTAAAATAAATAAGTTTTAAAATCAAGTACGGTATACTATTAAATAAGTTTCAGGTGCAGGGAAACTTCAGGCAATTAATGTAAGCAAAGAAGTTTGAACAAGTTTTAAACTTGCTAAAAACTCGGGAAACTAAATAATACATCTAGTTAAATGTTGTGTACCTTACTCGCAGTTTACTTTACTTGAAAATGCACAATATACAACGAGCAAAAGTTGATAATAATACGTAACATACCATTATGTAGGTCTGAATTCTGTATTCAATTTATTGCGATAAAAAATTCAGTACATTTTGACAATAATCACAAATAACCCTACTCATATAACTTACTTATGGATATTTGTTACTCAATCACGCTGAAACGGCTGAACGAACTGAAAGTTGGAATTAGTTTATACCTGGAATAACACAAAGGCTACTTTTTATCCAGGTACCACGTGAGCGGAGCCACGCGCGAATGCTAGTAAATAATGTTTTTATTGTTTACTAATTTTATCACTTAAAATGTATAGTACCTGGGTGACCGAGCTTAGCTCGGTTTTGTTTGGTAAATTGTGTTTTTTTGAAAATGAAACCTAGCTAGATCGGTTTATCGCTCTCTAAACCCCCTGCATACTTTTCATGAAAATCGCTGGAGCCGTTTCCGAGATTCCGATTATATATTTATATACATATGTATATACAAGAATTGCTCGTTTAAAGGTATAAGATAAGATAAGAATGATGTCTCAAACATTGCGCTCTGTTACAACCCTAAATATCTGCTGATCTTGTGCTGATCATGCAAGTGGCTGCACTCACACATTGTTGATTGACGTCAATGCATTTCAGCAAGCCAGCAATATATTTTACTTTATAAACCCATTTTTTCAATAATTCGTCTCAGTCAGTTCTTAGAAGGTTACTCTGCCTCTCCCCAGCTACGGACCTGGTACATTTGCCCGCCGGCTGCATCAGAGCTCCAGAGTATTCCTGACGAGAAGTCCCGTGCGCGATATTTTAAACCCGGTCGATCCAATAAAGATCGAAGTCGAAGTGTAAAAGTATATAATAGTTAAATAAATCTGTGTGTCTCTTTAAATCTTGTTTTTTTTAAAACAAGTCTGGGACCCAGTCTAACATTATTGGTGTCAGAAATAAAGGGGATAATCGCTGTCCCTTGGTCGCTCCAGCCTGACGAGGACCATCCTGCACTTCCACGACGTTCCGGGTCATTCGGTGGACCTGAGTTGGCCATAGCGCGCTCCCGCCCGCCGCCAGCCAGACTACGCCACCGTCATCGCCACTACCAAGTCGGTCAGCCTAGCTCCACTGTGTGGGTTTACACTACACCGAGCTACCCCTGCTGACCCTTGGCTCGAGGACTTCACAACCAGCCCGACTCCACTGTGTTAAGGGCTATCCGCCCTAACACCGAGTCACCCTGCTGATTGGAACTTCAAGACTGACCAGCCGCCGAACTCCACTGTGCCCTTGGGCTCCCTGCCCCAGCACCGAGTTCTCCTGCCACGACCCCGCTGCCCTGCTGTCTGCGAGGTCCCGAGGAACCTGATCGTCACGTGCACCTGCCCGTGATCATCGAGGTCATCGTTCCTGGCGCCGTGTAACGCGACACACTCCAGCTGACCGGTCAACGACTCGTGCCGTAATCCGAAGCCTACCTACTACTCAATGACGCATCTATTATTCATCATTCTGTAAGTGTTTTATTTATTTTGCTTTCTGCTTTGTCTAATTACTTTGTGTTTGGTACTATTTCAATATAATAATCATGACTGAGGGTCTTAAAGGTGATAAGAAAGCGACGTCAAGCAGCTCATTAGTAGCTGTAGAAGACAATATAAATTTTAGTGTTCTTACAAAGTTCATTAAAGCCTTCGATGGCGATAAAAATAAACTCACATCGTTTTTGCGTAATTGCGAGAATGCGCTAGCTCTAGCATCAAATGCGCAAAAATGCATTTTATTTAAATACATATTATCGCAACTAGAAGGTAAAGCTGAATCAGCATGCGCATTAAAGATATTCGATGATTGGCCTGAATTGAAATCTTTTCTAAAAACCACTTTTGGTGAGACGAAACATAGGGATCATCTATTTTTAGACTTACAACAGTGCAAACAAAAATCAAATGAGTCTGTTAGTCAGTATAGTTTGCGCCTAGAGACATGTTTAACGCGATTACAGACAGACATCACGCACTCCACGAAAGATCCTTCAGAATTAAAGGGCCGTATTGCGAATACTGAAGACCTAGCGCTCCATGCTTTCCTACTAGGGTTGCCAAGCCATATCTCTACCATTCTTAGATGTAGGAACCCATCGAATTTAAACGAAGCAGTTAATCTCGCCGTCCAGGAAGAAAAACTGCATAATTATGTTCAACAAACACAAAGGTCGACCGAATCGAAACCAAAGTGCAAAATCTGTGGTAAAATAGGACATCTTGACCGTAACTGTTTCAATCGTGAGCGCCCTACAAACAGTCGAGAACGTCCTGTGCACAACGTTACTAATAATCTTTCACAGCATCCTTCTACGTCAGACGCTGCACCCCAGAATCCGACAAAAGTCTGCAGGTACTGTAAAAACTTGGGTCATGAAATTCATGAGTGCCGTAAGAGACAATTTAATAATTCACGTCATCCACGAGCTAATCCTCCCAAACAGGTCCATAACCTTTCCCATGATGAGGATGATCGCAGCATCCGGGAAGATTCCTATGACTCCGATACGCGTTCTGATTTAAACTAACTACGATTCCGGTCCCGCGTCGTACGGAATCCTCAACTCAAACCGACGCTTATGAGTTAAACTCTTTGTTGGATAAGTTTTCCATACAAAAAACTATTTCTACTACACCTACTAAATCTACCAAATCTACTAAACCTGCTATATCTACTAAAACTACTAAATCTACCAAATCTACTAAATCTACCAAATCTACTAAATCTACTAAATCTACTAATTCTACTATATCTACTAAATCTACCAAATCTACTAAACCCACCAAATCTACTAAACCTATCAAATCTACTAAATCTACTAAATCTACCAAATCCACGGAATCCACTGAACCCAGTTCTATACCTAGCCACTCTATTAACCAATCGATAAACCAATGTGAGGTTAGTTATGAGATAAAAATTAATCATAAAACTCACCTACCTCATGTATATGTCACAAGCCAGTATTCTACTAAACCATTAGTGTTCCTAGTTGATTCTGGATCCACTGTATCCTTTGTAAAGAAATCCTCGCTCGAAATCCAACCTGTCCTTGATCCTGCAGTCATTAAATTTAAAGGCATCGATAGCGACTCTGGTTACTCGTCTAGTCTTGGCAATTTTAAACTCGACCTCAAGGTCTCCAAGATCGAAACAATTTACAGCACTTTCCATTTAATCTCAGATAAAGTTGATATTCATTTTGACGGCATCATAGGTAATGACCTACTAAAGCTCTATAACTGTAATGTAGATTACAAGAGCAACACCCTGACTATCGGGAAATACCAACTTATCCTTCATTTTACTAAGCCACGCTATACCATCCCAGCTCGTTCAGAAATGATTATTGAATGTGCTATCTCAAACCCAGAGATCACATCTGGCTTTGTAGAGAAATCTGAAATTCAAAATGGCGTTTATCTAGCTAGTTGTTTAATCGAAGTCAAACCTAATAAGCATGCCAACGTCTCTATCCTTAATACCACTCATCATGACGTCACCATTCAATCCCTTCATGTCGAAATCCATCCATGTGATACTCTCATAGACATTCAGAGCCAAGTTCATTCAATAAATACGGTAAAATCAAACGCTGCTCCTACTAGTTCTAAAGACCGGATTGAAAGAGTACATAATCAGATCAGATCGACTCATCTAAATGACGAAGAATCGAAAGCCCTTTTACAACTTTGCTCTGAATATTCCGATCTCTTTCATCTCGATAATGATATCCTTACATGCACAGATACACTTAGACACGAAATCAAAACCTCTGATTTCCAACCTATCCATGCGAAAACATATCGTTATCCTGAAGTCCATAAAGAAGAAGTAAATAAACAAATTCAAAAGATGCTTGATCAGAAAATCATTAGGCCTTCTGAATCTCCCTGGTCTTCACCCATATGGGTTGTTCCTAAGAAACAAGACGCTTCTGGTCAAAAGAAATGGCGTATTGTAGTTGACTATCGTAAACTAAACGATATTACGATAGGTGACGCTTACCCCATTCCAAACATTACTGATATCCTAGACCAGTTAGGACATAGCAAATATTTTTCAACTTTAGATCTGGCATCTGGTTTTCATCAGATCCGGATGAAAGAAGAAGATGCTGCTAAAACAGCTTTCTCCGTTCCTAATGGCCACTACGAGTATAATCGAATGCCATTTGGCCTTAAAAATGCCCCTGCGACATTCCAGAGGTTGATGAATACAGCCCTTACAGGCCTACAAGGTATCCACTGCTTCATTTATCTTGATGACGTCATTATCTACTCCCACGATTTAAATTCCCATATCCTAAAACTTAAACTTGTGTTCGATGCCCTCAGAAAACACAATCTCAAGCTTCAACCAGATAAGTGCGAGTTTCTTAGAAAAGAAGTCGCCTATCTTGGTCATATCATCACCGATAAAGGTGTCTCACCGAATCCAGACAAAGTGAAGGCTGTTCTTGAATATCCTGCTCCCAAGAATCCAAAACACATTAAAAGCTTCCTTGGCCTAGTCGGTTATTACCGAAAGTTCATAAAGGATTTCGCCAAAATCACTAAACCATTGACTTCACTACTTCGAAAAGACGCCGAATTCATTTGGGGTAATACTCAACAAGATTCATTCAACACTCTTAAAAGCTTGCTCACTAATGCTCCAATCCTGCAATACCCAGATTTTAGTAAGATGTTTACACTCACCACAGACGCTTCTAACTATGCATTGGGTGCTGTCCTTTCCCAAGGGGAAGAAGGAAAAGATCTCCCTATTGCTTATGCTTCCAGAACGCTTAATAGTGCGGAAGGTAATTATAGCACCACGGAAAAGGAACTTTTGGCTATCATCTTTGGAACCCAAACTTTCAGACCTTATCTCTATGGTAGGAAGTTCAAAATCATCACCGACCATCGTCCTTTAATCTGGCTTATGAATTGCAAGGATCCCAGCAGTAAACTAGTTCGCTGGAGATTAAAATTAGAAGAGTTCGATTATGAAATGAAACACAAGCCTGGTAAAATCAATTCCAATGCCGATGCTCTTTCACGTCCCCCAATTTATAATATTACGGATGATCCAATCTCATATGAAAAATTCATGAAGTCACGATTTAGTCCTAACACATTCAATACTCAAATCATCGAACATAATAAAAACCTTCTAGAATCCCGATGTCCTGCTATCGCGTATCCTACTTCAATTGACTTAGATCCTTCTAATCCTTACAGCGATAGTATTCTAAGCCTTCTTGATGATAGACTAACTTTTGAAAGCTCTGAGAAAGAACTTTACACAGTTAAAGCCTCTCACGTCAAAGACAAAATCTACTTTCATATGTTTACAAAAGTCCATCACTTTGACTCTGTTTCTTATAAAGAACTCTTTACAGTTCTTAAATATTTACGTTTCCACCTTATAGTAAATTTCCCTGATATCAAAGAAATTTCTATGTCTGACTTTACTAATCCTTTTGATAAACTCAATTTCCTACTAATTCACGAAATCTTATCCTTCTTATTTAATGATACAGGTATTCTAATCAACATCTACCATAACAAAATGATCTATCCTCAACCTGCCGAAATCCCTACTATCCTTTGCGACAATCATGACAGTCCTGTAGGTGGTCATATTGGCTCAACTCGGATGTATAATAAGTTGAAAGATACCTATTATTGGAAAGGCATGAAAGGTGAAATCGAGAGATATGTGCAAAATTGCACATCTTGCCAGCGAAATAAAGCATTACGAAAAATTAACAAAGCTCCTATGGAGATCACCTCTACATCCTCTGAGCCTTTTCAACGAATTTGCACGGACATAGTTGGTCCACTACCAGAATCAGGTCTTGAAAGATATAGGTACATTGTCACCTTCCAAGATGATCTAACCAAATATTCCATGGCTTATCCTATCACCGAATCTACGGCAGAACAAACATCACAATGCCTCATCAAGTTTATAAGCCACTACGGGATCCCAAAAACCGTACTTTCAGATCAAGGGGTTCATTTCATTGCCGATGTTTATAAACAAGTCGCTGCTCTCTTCAAAATCAAACACCTTTTCTCATCTCCATACCATCCTCAGACTAATGGTGCTCTCGAGAGAAGTCATGCTACATTAAAAGAATATTTAAAATCTTATGTTAACGAAAATCAAAATAACTGGCATAAATACCTTCCTACTGCTATCATCTCATATAACTCATGTGTGCACTCATCCACTAACTTTACGCCTCATGAATTACTATTCGGTTGTAAGCCTACAATCCCTAGCTCAATCTATGACATCGATCCTGCAGCTACGTATCCTGACTACATCAAGACTTTGAAACAAAGGTTAGTCAATTCCAGGAACCTAGCTCGCGAAAACATCCTTCGAAACAAAGAAAGATCAAAAGCCTATTATGATAAACATGCAAAAGATATAACTTACAAGGTCGGAGATATGGTTTACTTAAAGCAACACCATAGGTTACGTAAAGCGCTATCTTCAGTATGGAAAGGTCCTTATCGAGTCCTTAAAGTTCATAATAATAACAACGTCACCCTTCTAGTTAATCGTAGGCATATCCGTTACCATTTTGATCAAATTAAGATAGCTCATGAAAATCCTCTTCCAGGGCCATCACGCCAGGAGTCATCTCCGTCTCCACCTCCAATTTGACGTCACCCATAATCAACAGTCCAGGTCTTTATTTTGACCCTTTAGGTACCCTAAGATATTATAATAATTATTGGAATATTTTAACGTTTACTGACATTTCTTATTTTAAACCTCATTTAGAAACTATTGATAGAATTTTAGAGAATTCTAAACGTATTTGTTACTCTTATCCTGTTATTAGGACAGATTGTTCTAATGTCCTTAGTCCTTTAGAAACTTTATATTATAATGTTAACTCTAATTACCTATCATTATCTCATCTTACTGCTAATAATACTAATTCTAGGTTTAGACGATCCGCTTGGTTCGGTATAGGCGGTCCAATTCTTAAACAATTATTCGGTTCTCTCGATGAAGATGACGCTAAAGCTTTCACCGACGCAATTAACGCGGTTCAAGACGATCAACGTCACCTAGCTTCTCTTATGAAACAAAACATTCACGTTATCTCGTCCACCATCACATCTTTCAACAATACGATTCAGAGATTAAATTATAACGAAGTCGCACTTAACGAAAACATGGTTAAACTTGATTCAATTTTAGAAACGATTTCAACCAGCACCAATAAGCTTGAAGTTAGCTCGCATCTCGCAATGATGTTTAGTGCATTAGAAAGCTCCCTCATGATCCTTAATTTCAATCTCAAGGATCTCATCGACTCTATCCTTTTCGGTAAACAAAACCTAGTTCATCCCTCGATACTAAGTCCTATGCAACTCTTCAATGAATTGAATTCAAGAAATAATGAATTTATTCGTAATTTTCCAATTCCGCTGTCTCTAGATAATATTCATATCCTTATTGACATAGCAGATGTTTCATCTTTCATTAATAATAATAAATTAGTATTTGTAGTTAAAATTCCTTTAGTCTTACTCGTAGATTACAATCTTTATCATATTTATGCTCTCCCAACACCTCATGATATTAACAATCCAAACTCTTTTGCTTTGATAAATCCATCCACAAAGTACTTAGCAATAACAGAAGACAAATTAACATACTCGACAATGGACGACCTAAGTGAGTGCAAGTTAATTCAGAATAACTATCATTTGTGTAAACTAGGAAACATACAATCTAGTGTCTCAAATCCTATCTGTGAAGTGCTCATTTTCAGTGAATATATCAAAGAAATACCAGACTCTTGTGGTTACAAAGTGATATTAGGTAACGTCGATATTTGGCAAAAACTGATGAACAATAAGTGGATTTACGTCCAATCAGATATTTCTAAGATCTCTGTTAATTGTAACGGTAATATTGTCGATCGTGATGTCATTGGAACAGGAATCTTAACTGTTCCCAAAAATTGTAAAGCTTATCATAAATTATTGCAATTTATACCTAGCAACGAATACGAATCAAAGATTTATATCCCTTCTCCTAACTTCAATATCATTGACGATGATTGTTGTTCTAAAGTCAAAGTTAACAAAAGTATTCCATATTTAACTCCAATAAAGCTGTCTCACATCAACTTAGACTCCTTACAATACGCGACTCACAAACTTAATCAATTTAATGATGAATTAACTGAAATTGAAAATCAGCCTTATCATATTAAATATGGATACTACTTTAGTATTCTAACAACATTGTTATCTTTATCTGTATTCTCGTATTTGTTTTATAAACTCTATTGTTGTATTCGTCCTACACGAAGAGCTACTACTTCCGGATGTTGTGTCCAAATCTTTAACAAGTGCTACTCAAAGCCTCAATCAAATATCCGTTCAAGGTCAAACATAGAGATGACCACCATTGGACATAACTCTGAAACTTCTAGTTCTGACAATAATTCAATTTCTAATGTTTCTATTTCATCTCCAAGAAGAAATCTTGAATTCTAGTTTTGTTTAAATCTTTAAACTCTTAAGCTTAAAATTAAACTTTCAATTTACTATTTCTTTATTACTATTTCTAATTTGTGTTTTATGTGCTATTTCATTGTGTTTTAATATTATTTTTCTCTATTTCCAGATTGTCTCAATCTTGTAAATCTATATTGGATCAGACTCTTACTCACATACTATCCGTTTAGTATGTTCCGTCTTAAAGGGGGGAGATGTTACAACCCTAAATATCTGCTGATCTTGTGCTGATCATGCAAGTGGCTGCACTCACACATTGTTGATTGACGTCAATGCATTTCAGCAAGCCAGCAATATATTTTACTTTATAAACCCATTTTTTCAATAATTCGTCTCAGTCAGTTCTTAGAAGGTTACTCTGCCTCTCCCCAGCTACGGACCTGGTACATTTGCCCGCCGGCTGCATCAGAGCTCCAGAGTATTCCTGACGAGAAGTCCCGTGCGCGATATTTTAAACCCGGTCGATCCAATAAAGATCGAAGTCGAAGTGTAAAAGTATATAATAGTTAAATAAATCTGTGTGTCTCTTTAAATCTTGTTTTTTTTAAAACAAGTCTGGGACCCAGTCTAACAGCTCGCTTTCGCGACGAGTCCAACAAAAAAAGATTGTTCATCATTTATTTCCCACCGTCTTCCTCTTCAATAAAGTTGGAACTACCCTCTCTCAGATGAACTTCTTTATTCCTTTTGCAACAGATTATTTCCAGTCTAGCAAGTTTATATTGAAATTGACAGAAATTAATTTACTAAATCAATTATCTGTAATAAATAATATGGGAATAACTTTTCGAGTTTTATAGGTAAATAAAACTAAATCATATCATAATATTTTTCTTTCATATCTTCATCAGATTATAGGTTCAACAAATCACACTAATCATCATCATCTTCCTGCCCTTATCCCACTAGGTGGGGTTGGCGCAACAGGTTCTCTTCCTCCACTCTCCCCTATCATCCGTCATCTCAGTAGTCACTCCCTTCTTACACATATCGTCTTTCACACAGTCCATCCATCTTTTCTTAGGTCTACCTCTACTCTTGTATCCATCCACGTTCAAATCCATCACCCTTCTTGTAACATGGCTTTCCTCCCGCCGCATAACATGCCCATACCACGCCAACTTATTGCTCTTCATCTTTTCTGTCACCGGCGCTACTTTCAAACTTCCTCTAATATATTCAACAAATCACACTAATATAATGAAGGAAAAAGTTTGGTTGTTTAATACTCAATCACGTCGTTACAGTTGAAGTGATGTTTACTTAGATAGATCTTAGGTTAAATTGACATCTAAGTGAAACCTTTAGATATTACGAGTAGGTATATACTTTTTTTTCGTTTATTTTCTAAGACTGAAGCATTCAATTAAAAATTCCTCCGCAAAACGCAATGAACCATAAACGATGGCGAAGCGTCCCAAAAAGTGAAATGTCAAGTCCCGTTTTGATGTTGCCAACAGACATCCTCAAAGACCTTTGTCGCGAAGGCACAAGTCAACGAGAAACGGGAATAAATGGCTGCCGGGACGAATAATTAAATTGAAACATTCCATTGTTATCGTTCTTTTAAATCGGCAGCGACTGCGAAAACAGTTATTTCGCGGAAAACTCGGATTAAGCTGAGTTTAATTAAAATGACAAAAGAGTTTCGGAAAAAACGATGTTGGAAACACCAATTAAAATGTGACCGTTTATTTTACTTTTTTTTAAGGATATAATGAATAAAATATATATATATATGTATATCAATATTGTTTCAGGAAACAGGTGTGATTTTATATAAGTACTTTTACTCTAGTAAAACCGTGGGATATTATTTGTAAACCAATTGAAACCAAACATTGATGGTAATTCTGTTTGTTCCGCTGACTTACTAAATAAATGATCAAATAAATAAAATAAAATAAATAAATAATACTGGACAATCCACACAGCATCATCTAGCCCCAAAGTAAGCTACTCAAAGCTTGTGTTATGGGTACTAGATAACTGATATATTTAATACATTATATACATAGATAGATATTTTTTATTATACATTATTTCTGCAGATCATACACAAATTTGTTCCGAGGCGGGAATCGAACCAGCAACCTCTTGCGTCGCAGGTGGACTCTCGCTCGCTGCGCCACAGAGGTCGTCAAATGTGCACAATCTTATTTGGTTCTCCCCAAAGACTAATGACAGTTACCAATTTGACTTTACTGACGTGTAACCGACGTGATTTAGCTTATTGTTACTGTAAGTGATTTAGCTTATGTAAACAGGCTATACAAAACGTAAAAAAATCTAATATGGTGGCGATAGAAATCTATTTTCAATTACGTTCAGTCGGGTTTTTTCATTTTTCGAATAAATAATAGTTTAAATCTTAATAAGGGAAAAAAAAATTACAGACAAAATGCTTTTGTGATCAGGTCAAGTAGCTCGCTCAATACCTTGGTGAAGTCGGGTGTGGACATTGATATTTTTAATACCACAACACATACGCTGAAGCGATTATTAGGGGATAGGTTTTTTAATGATGATTAGCATGTATACACATAGTTAAATTTATATTTTTGTGCTTTGTTCTAAACTTACATTTATTTTCTGTCTTTGTACCTACTTCTGTGTCATTACTATTCTTCTTTTTTTAAACATACTTTTTCTATAAGTGGAAACTTTTAATTGGCCATCAGCAAACATGTACTTGCACTAAATAGGTACATGTTAATTTAATTATTTATTTCTATGTTTTATCTAGCTGTAAGTTTTCCAAAAAATAATAAAATAAAATAAAAATAAAATAAAATAAAATGTTACACTAATTGAATCTCTCTAGTCAACAAGATATGATCGCATATAGTTTAACATATTTTAAGTTAGTCTGCAGAACAACAGAATTACCAACATTAGGTATAGCAAAGTAATGTTATATCAATCAAAAGGTAGTAAACACTTAGATATTAATAGTTGTTTACTGTTATTTCATTGCTAACAAGTAAATTGCTTTATCGCATAACATAAATCAAGACTTTTATTATAACTAGCTATTATCTGCGCTTTCGTCCGCAAAAATCCATCAATATGACATTTTCATTCTGAAATTATTGATATCGGTTAATTGGTAAATTTCTATGTGCAAAAAAAGGTAGGCACCGAAAACTGATTGTGGCCTGCGATGCTTAACCATCGCCCTCAAACAAACTTTCATCCGTTTTTCAGCCAATACAAGATTATTCTTTGAGACAAAAGATAGCCAAGATCATATGGAGGGCTATCACCACTGACCACAATTGCACTCACTCTATATTATTGTGCTTACTTTAATGAAGATTTACATCACGTTATTCTAAAACGTTGACCGTCTTATCTACAACAGGAGGCTGCATTATCTACCACATTACCATCTCTTTGTGTTCCATGATTCAGGGAAATGTCAGACCTTCACATAGTCTGGATGTATTGTTGGGGCACACAGGCAGCTCGGGATAATGTCACAGATGTGTGCATTATTTTTACCCGACTGCGAAGGACGAGGGTTAAGTTTGGGGTGTATATTTGTGAGTTATTTTGGCAGTCGCTACACACCAAACGGTTGGATGATGAAAAATTATAACAAAAAAATACAAAATGGTGGCTGAAAGAAGCCAAATACTTTCAGTCGGTTTTTTTTGTTTTTGATATTTATTTGTGCTTGAATTTAATTTCGAAAATGGGCTTACCGCTGTAATCTTCAACATGTCCTTCAATCTTTAATAGAGTAGTCTATCTCTAGTAGGTATACCTCCTACGATATTCATGTAGTCAAACCACAATGTGTAATGTATGGACCACGCAATATTTTTTTCTCCTTACGAAAGGAGATAAAACGCACTTCAACTAATAAGTAATATAATAAAAAATGAAAAACATTTGTTTTTTTATTAATTTAAAACACTTGACACACCATCACCGTTTTAAAAGCTACATATTTGATCTCAGAATAGCTCAAATAGTTTTATTTCGATTTAAACCTGAGTAATTTATTCAACATTTCTATCAACATAAACCTGATGTATGTTTAGATGTTCCTCTCACATTCAAGGCCTTATCTACAGAGCCTACTAACGCAACCTAGGCGAGATCAATATCATATTCACACTAGCGTATATAATACATAGTACCCGCTGTAATATTCACGTATAAAGTAAGAATACGAACTAAACAATGGCGGTTTTATCAGAAATCCGCCGATTACAATGTTAACGGCGTACAGGCTTTCGTTCCAAAAATAGAAAACTCAGCTGACCTACATTATTTGCGGAGCGAAAATAATTCAATTCGATTTTCCCTCTAGTCCGATAGACCATCTCAAAACTGATATAACACAAATTTTAAACGTTTAAATTCAACCATCTATTTGCATAAGGAATATGCATTTAAAAAGGCTCACCAAAAAAAACATTAAACACGCTCACAAGATCCGCACAAAAACATGCACCTGTAATTAAAATCCTTTGAAAAGCGAAAATCGCGAGAAACGCGGCTCGGCGTAGCGCACGCGCGCGGGTTCGTAGCGGCACGTCTACGCGGTGTGAGGCGCCCGCGGTAACTGATCGCTGTTTCTATAGCACCCGGCTACGGCGTAGCTGCTACGACTACACAAAAACAGGTTGCGTACACACTACACATTATTGCAATTTCTTTGTTGCTTCCCGGGATAAAAGTATGTTTGTATAGTGGCTTTGCCCCCTCTAGCCAAATTCACATTGTGATTGTATAAAAAGAAAGAACACAAAAATCACGTGACAAATGTCAGTGTCATATTTAGCCATTGAATCACTTTGCATTCCATAGAGCTATATTATATTCTGCCTAGAAAAAGTTTGGGGGGACTGGCGAATATAAACAGTTAACTATATGCAAACGGCGTCTACCTTTGGTACTGCAAGCGCATACGTTACGGTAAGCACTTACCGTCGAAGGTACCCTACGTACACACACACACCCACCCTCACACCCTCACACATTATCATCATCATCATCATCCGCAAATCGACTTCACCCACTGCTGGGTACAGGCCTCTCTTTACATATACCACTGTCCACGGCTCACTACTAGCCTCATTAAGGAGCCTTGCCAGAAGCTCTTTGGACAATATCAATGTAATAGAACTTTGATATTTTGTACCATGACGTATACAAATTGTATTGA
This sequence comes from Cosmorhoe ocellata, assembly GCA_963675405.1. Taxonomy (NCBI): domain Eukaryota; kingdom Metazoa; phylum Arthropoda; class Insecta; order Lepidoptera; family Geometridae; genus Cosmorhoe; species Cosmorhoe ocellata. The sequence continues at coordinate 8,000,195 of OY776258.1, read as the reverse complement.
AGTAATGTTACTTCAAGCTTGAAGTGTGACGTTTTTGAAACATGATGGCTTGTGGTAAGGCTTCAGGTCTGGCCTGTGATACACACAATATTATATACATAAAGGTATTTGATTTGTGTGTGTGTGAAATCATGGTTACTACGACAAAGACTTTACGGCGAAAAGTTATCACATTTTTCTCTCGTACATGCATTAAGGTTTTCTCAACTTAAAATAATAGACTGTTGTTGAAACTCTTATAGCGGTTTTAAGAGGGGTTTATAAAACGTCTATAATGCAGGAAAGTTACGAGTGTTTCCGGAAGTACGGAGGGTTTCAAGTGATCGCTTTCAACTTCGCGACGGAAATTGGATGTCAAAAGAATTTATGGATATTTTCCGGATGAGTTTGAGCATATCGTTTTCAACACCTCATTATTCATTGTACTGTCTTTCTTGATAAAAAATAAACATGATCACGACTGTAACCCAAGAAGACTCCTCAGATCTCTATATACTTAATCTTTGAGGATATCTTCATGTCAGAGATACGTATACAAACATTATATTTAACATATACCCACATTTTGAAATGGCATGTAGTATTCGACACGTGACAGGTTGCAAGCTTATCGCCGCTTATAGGAATACTAATCAATAACACGTACCTTCGAAATTTTTGCTCTACAGTGTGCTGATTTTCTTGCGATGTTTTAATTTAAGGGTGTATTTACAAAAATCAATGATTTTTAGGTACCATTTGAAGAACCAGGAATCATAACTGTACAGATGCTATCAAAATAAAGGTAATATTCATCTGTACAGGTAGCCAATAAAAACTGGGCAGTCCTATACAACATTTTTATACAAATACGTTTTTACCATCGCAAGATGCGCTAAATATGACGAAATATAGGGTCTAGTTAGGTACAAAAATAGCTCAAACAGCTGCATATTTTAACGTGAAATTACAAGTAAAAAAATTAAATTATAGTTAATATTATTTACAATATTTATAATATTTTTAATCAACCCTTTTGGGATGACATATTGTTCAGGGACGCTTTCTATAAAGGGATAGGCTCGTAATCTATGAATGATCCCTGATTCGAAGGACCAGATTCATTAGCGATTGAAAGGTTTGTGAATAGATTGTTAGTGTCGGGGACTGTCTGGGGATTGTAGGCTTTGTTTATGTATGAGTAGGGCGGGTTTTACTGTGCTTTGATGGGGTGTCGATGTTTTTGAAATTGCGCCAATTGTCCCTTGATATATTAACGCCTATTTATTTACATGAAATCACTTTTTTACACGTTCCCGTGCGAAGTAGTGGGGTTCGATCCGGTCACGCACAAATTGAACTTATTCAATAAAAGAATATATTCATTTGTGCATACTCATAGCGGAATAAGCGGAATTCTAGTGATGAAAATTATCGTGAATATAGAGACGGCAGATAATGGTAACCTTTTTCCATGGAATTGAACCAGTATTTGGCTGTGACGTAGAGGTTACTGGTCCACTATGCCAGAGTTGAAATATGTTTAATACTAAAGCAAAATAATGTTTGAATGACTCTGCGTGAGTGGACGATAAACATCGGATTTACTCAAGGTCTTTTCTATAAACCGGTGTGCGTAGGCGCATTGTAAGTTCATTCATTCGCTAGCGTGTCTAGCATCACTTCAAACGGAACCGAGCTCTAAAATCTCCGCAATAAGGTATAGTTTCTATTAGTTTTTTTATAAATTATGGCGCCATAGATTGAAAAATATGTGGTAGGCGTCGGATAGTTACTAAATTGCGTGTAAAAGTGACTCACGAAATTATGCTATTTAAAGTTGTGTAATACGATTAGTGTGACACTGCCCTTATAAAGAAGTTAGGTTTGTTTCTTTGTATGTAAGAGGTAATCTCCAAAACTAACAATTCAATTAAAAAAAATTACCTCGATGTGTATAATTATTATTAGTATTAAACGGGTATTTATTCTATTTTTCCCGATGTTTAGACAGGTTTACACACTGTCATTCCATGGCCACGACAGTGTATAAGGGAAAAATAGGTAAATAAAACGTGATAAATACCCGTACAAATACTAATAATAATGTGTTCAGATCGCGTAACTTTAAAAATATATAATGTGTATACTAATAGAAAAATCGTGGGTTGAACGGGGAAACACTCAATACTCAAAATGCGTAACTTAACCCCACTAATCCTCCGATAAATCGAACTGCACGATATCCCATCCACTGAAATCCATTAATTAAATTAATGTTGTTGTTTCCTATCTCAATATGAGTCGTTTTATGTGTTATAACCGCAACTATTCAACGTTTAGCCCTGTCAGGTGAATTTCATCCGTGTGTCTACGCTGTTAGGGTGGTAATGAAGTGCTTTTGTATGTTGGTGTGTATGAAAACAGTGGTCGGAAATGTACCAGAGTATGGTGCAGCCTGGTGCAATTAGTGGAAAAATGTTGCAACGAGACATTGCAACATATTGGTTATGGCAACTATTAATGTGCAAATAGAAGGTTACGTTTATTTTTATTAGAGGAAGGCTGAAGAAAAAGTGGTTTGATTGTGTGAAAGATGGTATGAATGTAAGAAGAGTAGACTCAGAGTTGACGAATGATAGGAGTGAGTGGAAGAAGAAAACATGTTGTGCCGACCCCACGCGTGGGATAAGGGCAGGAGAATGATGAGAAGGTTATGTTTATTTTGTGAAATTAATATATGTCTTCTTCTTCTTCTTCTTCTTCTTCTTCTTCTTGCCCGTTTCCCACGCTATGTGGGGTCGGCAAAACACGTTTTCTTCTTCCATTTCTCTCTATCATCCGTCATCTCAGAAATGAATTATAAGTACTACCAAACAAAAACAACTCTATCCCGCGGGAAACGTACATTTTTCCGGGATAAAATGTAGCCAATATGCTTTTTCAGACTATAATCTGTCTCTGTGTCAAATTTTATCCAGATCCGTTCAGCTTTTTCAGCGTGAAAGTAACAAACAACCATCCATAAACACTTTCATCCTTTCCCCACTTAAATCCTTACATCATAGTAGTTCGAATGTACTGGTGACTCGATAAAAAAATAAAATTATATACAAAAAACAAAAACAGACCTCAGAATTCCTCATTTTCTCTAAAGAGTTTTAATTTAACCACAACAAAATTGTTGGGCTTAATGTTTTTGCAAAACCTTGTAAAAATCTAGTCTTCATTAACAATTTCTCGTACCATTATCCTTTGCCTCATGAACAAACTGATAAAAAATAATGAAGCACAAGCCATAGACTGCCACAAAGCTAGCTAAACAAAAGCAACTCCCAATTAATTACACCCAATTTATTGATGAATGATAAAAAAGCAATTTTTCGGAATCCTCTTCAATAGGAGATTACTGTTAAGCCCTGTTTACACCGTTGCTAGGCAACGGCACGTAAATTCTCCTAATTTCACCCTTTGCCAGAGATTACTTGAAGTCTGCTTAAAAAGACCCCTCCTGTAAACGTTTTCGAAAGTAATTGTAAACGATCGCGGCTTTTAAACAGGTCTTGCTCTATTGGTCGAGTTGTGATGAGTGACTGCTTTCCTGCTTTTAACCTGAGGAATATGTTATTAAGTTATTTCGTTAAAGTAAATTTTCTGACAGTAAATTATTACAACATATTTTTCGTACAACCCACGCGGGTTCTATTTGAAGAAGATTTCATGATTATGCTACACTTTATTCGTACTTATACATTATTTTATGGAGGTAGAAATAATACTCGATGAATGAAAAGCTTTAGACTCTATTTGTAGAACATAGAACAAAGGGCTGTCAGTAAAATTTTATCAGAAATGCGAGAAATTTCATGTAATATGTTCGATTGTTCGCACTAATATTATCAATGTTTTACACTATATTATTCACTAGTGATTGATTAATTCTGAGTGTTGACGGGTTAATGTGGCCGCAAACGTAAATTTCGCGGACCAGCTAGTTTGTATAGATAAAAATATATTTGATACGAGTAAATATAATACGTACGTTCGTTGGTACAAATCATTAATTATTATTTTCGTTTTATTTATTAGTAAGTACTTAGAGTAGAATATGTTTGAATTTTTGGTATTGTAATTATACACTAATATGACGATTTAGGCTACTTTAAAGGTTTGTTCTCTTTTTTCTAAAAAAATAGCGAAATAAATTAATAACTAAATGTTTTTTAAAACGTCCGGTAGATGTCACGACATGGACAGCTAGCTCAACTACTAATTTTATTAAAAATGAGAAAGTCTTTAGTGCTCTCTTTTCGTATACCAACACCAAACATTGATAGCGCGTCGTTATTTTTCATGTGGCGCCATCTATCCATCTACATAATAAGTATTGGATACTCAGATATCCAATACCTCTATAAATTATACTGGATATTGTATTATTTGATTAACTTATCAACATTGGTGGCAATGCAATCAAACTCAAACCATTGGGCATTTCCTACACACTGTACTGTACGTAAGTAGGTAGGTAAAGTGGGAAATAGAGCCAAATACTTGAAAGAAACCAGTCTTCAAAAGAAATCTCGGGCTATAAAATAAATCAGACGAAGTGGCGAGTGCTATTGAGAGTCGTTAAATGCTGTGAAAGATTAGGGCAATTCTAGTTTTCCCTAGGTACCTGTAATAGTACCTCGGGCAGACAGCCTGCCGCCGAGGTAGGATTAAAAACTGCCCGGTTAACATTTGGTGGACATTACATACGCCATCTAGCGCCAAACTAAGCAAAGCTTGTAAGGGAACTAGATAACTGATTAAATACTTACGTATATTTTTTTTTCTTACGCAGTATTCTGCGATAATACAAACTGCGATTTATACAAAAATGTATGACCAATTAATTAATTTGTCATCAATTTATGACCTTACGTATATACAAAAATTGATGGCAAATTAATTAATTGGTCATACATTTTTGTATAATGTACTTTTAAACTTACGCGATCTGAACACATTATTATTAGTCTACCCGTGACCACGACAGCGTGCAAACCTGTCGAAACGTCGGGAAAATATAAGGTAATTTAAACGCGATAAATACCCGTCTAATACTAATAATTTTTGTATAAATCGCAGTTTTTATTATTTACGTAATTACTTATTAGTAAATACGTAAGGTCATCAAATTTTGTCATGGATGAGAATCAAACCACCGCAGAAGTAAGAACTAAACTAACTGAGCTAACAGGCCAATGAATTAATAATACGATTACTATGACATCAGATAAGATTAGACTTTGGCGATAGATTCTAAAAACAGGTACTTACACTATTATTTTGATAAGCTACTTTGGTAAAGCAAATATTTATTTCTCTAAACTACATTTTGATTTGTTTGGGACTCAAAACAGAGGTTTTTCTAAAAATATAACGATGATTTGATTTGGTCACGCCATTGTTGACACTTACGATTCGCTAAAAAGATTTTTTTCAAATAAAGTACATGAAAACAAATCACACATCAATCAAAAATATGGAAAAAATTAAACAAAAAGTGGGATTAGCAGAGCGTGGTTTCGATCCACGGACCTCTGGGTTATGGGCCCAGCACGCTTCCACTGCGCCACTCTGCTCTGTGTTAGACGCGACGAAATTATCAGTCGCACGCCGCCGCCGTAGCGCTCTAACTAGCACGTACGCGTGATGTGCTATGTAAAGTGTTGAGTCACCCCTCTAACGATCATTGCTCTGTGATAATGAACTTTGTAACCGAAATAGCTTATATTTAGCAATTTTGTTGCTATTAATACTGACGATACATAATGTTCTTTAGATTACCTACTTCATCGAATTTGATAAATTATAATGAATTATGTTTTGAGATTTTTTATTTTTTATCATAATGTACGTTATGTAGTAATAATGTCCTTAAATCTCATTATAGAGCCTAACGAGAAAAAAATGGCTTGTAAAAAAAAAACACTTGCATAAGTACTACTGACCTGGTGGAGTACATGAAGGTGAAGACCAACGTCATATTGAGGGTGGAGAAGTTGCATTCGCACAACAATGTGAGTTTCAATTCATTTGTTGTGCGAGTGCCGACTTCAAATCTCGCCCTCTATATGAAAGAGGATTTCTGGCCGAAGGGTGTCATATTTCGGCGATTCCGTGGAAGGCTTGGTGACACCCCCCCACTTCCAGCTCCCAATAATTAAATAATTAGTTTATTATTATGTATGTTAGACTGTAAGGTATATATTTTATATGGGCCGTAGTTTTTAAGTATTTTCCATCTTGTACACTTAGACTAATGTTGCCTGAAATAAAGTTATTATTATTATATTATTATTATAAGTACTTATTTTTATATAATAAATAATAAGTGTCACGAAAGTTGAAAAATTCACAAATCATGTAAGTATTTATTTATTTTAAAACAAGTAGTCATATAAATTCCACAAAAAATACCAGTTTATAATATTTACCCCTTTTACCCTTTTTATTATTATAATGGGTCACAGCTATAACCCCATCCGCGTCGTACGTATCAGAATAATGTATCCAGAATTAAAAAGGCCGCCCAATTTCCTGTAAGCACCTGTCCTGCCTACCCCCTGTGGGTAATGGCGCGAAGATTTATCTGCTGTTACATGGAATTTTAATGTGACAATCTCCGACAATGGGAAAAACTTGCCTGATGGCATTTTCACGAAACCTGAACTCACAAAATGGCAACAGTTGAACACAAAATATTTTCAAGCTACGTTATTAGGTCTAAGGGAAGAACTTTCGGCGTAATGGGCGTAATGGGCATAAATGGGCATAACTGACCATGTAACGAACGTTCCATCAATTCCGCTTCATTTCTCATGTCAATCGCAGCCGTAAGCAAAACCCCAGTCTAACATGACCTACGGTATACCTATATAGAGATTTCTGCAATATCGATAAATATTTTTTTATACGATCTTTTGTGCTTCTCAGCTTGTCAATAGCTTACACACAGTATCTTTTCATAGTAATACCGCAAATATTGTATTATAGATAACTTTATATAATACTTACATATGTATGTTTTTGTATATACTTACATACATATAATCGAGATACAGAACTTGATGAGAGACGAACCTACAACCAAAAGAGCAAGGGCAGAATCACAACCAAATAATCTGTGAAGCCAGTCAAGTCAACTATAACTCAAAAGGCTATTTTTTGTTTAATAATTGACGCTTAATCTTTGTAATAAGTACTAATATTTTTAACATCGATAAATATATTATTTTAAAAGAATATCCATCCCTAACAATCCCAGTGACTCGAATCGCAAGCGGTAGGGTAGGTCTTCATAAATTGAACGACAATGGACCTGTCCAGTGAACGTAGACCTCGCAGTTTCAGACTTTTCTTTGACTTCGACGTTGATCGAGGCTTTTCAGAGGTCTTCATGTCTGGTCGTTGTGACCAGCCGTACGGAAACTCGCGATAATGTTGTAGAATTATGGATTTCAGATGCGTGCTCATGGAATTAATTTATGTTCACTTTAGTTTTATGTAGTCCTTGTAGATTTCTGCTTCGTTTGAACCCACGGCCTTAGGATTAATAGGTAGAGTCGCTGCCACTACACCACCAGTTATTAACAGTGTTGTGAAAAGCTTTGCAAGAGCTAGGTGCTTCCGATTTTTATGTGCTGGAGTGAAAGTCGTTATGTATAGCACTTGCCTACGCTTTACCTACGCATCTTATACCAAAATAGACTTAATTAAAACGTTTTTAGATCAGAAAACATAACGAAAAAAGTTAAAATATATTGTTCAATTATATGTTTATTGAAATATTTATTTATAAAATATTTAATTAAGAAATTAATCGAATAGGTAGTACTTAGGTACTTACGAGTATCTAATTGAAAACATGGTTTCGACTTACTCTTGTCTTTTTCAAAAAGGCGTCTTTTCATATCAAAATAAGTTGAGTATAGAATTAATATTAAAGTACATCATACACAAACATATATATAAAGAATAGGGAGAAACCTTAGTCAAATAATGTGGAGGCCTTTTTCAGCAGTGGAATATAATATACTATTTCTTTATGCTGATACAGCAATAGAGAATCAATAAAACTTATTACAAATCAGGGCTTACCAAAAGCACTTCGAGTAAGATCAAAGTAATATAACTTTAATATTTCGGCTCTTTAGTCAACTGAAGCCACTGTCAAGTTATCCCGAGGGATGATAAAAAAAAATCATTTAAATCGTATCTATAAAAATTGTATCGAAGCAGTGTCATTTCAAGCTTGAAATGTGACTTTTCTGAAATATGATGGTTTGTAAGAGCTTGTGGTAGGTGCCAGTTATTTATAACTGGCCTAGTTATGTTTATATTTTTAAGCGTTAGGCCCGCTAGCTAAAAATATACGTTGGCTGAAAAAAATTATGAATCCAGTTCATTTCACTCACCGTTTTCACATCTCACCCTCATACCCGTACAAATGGCACTGACTAGCTTATTCGAAGTAGCTAGTACACTGTTTATAAATCACAGTTATTAATTTTACAGTAAGTACCTATGCATTAAAAATACTGTTTTCATATTGATACTAGCGAAGTATCTGGCGACAACATAATCAATAGCTTGTAAAAATTCATGCATTTTTTTAGGGAGATTTAGAAATCTAACCCCTTTTTAGAAATTTTGGGAATATTTTACCAAGAATTCTAGAACTTGCAGTTTAGGCTGCGCTTTATAACTCAGTAACGTAATCCGTACTAATATTATAAATGCGAAAGTAACTCTGTCTGTCACGCTGTACCGATTTTGTTGAAATTTGGTACAAAGATAGAGTAGAACTTGAGAAAGAACCTAAGCTACTTTTTATCGAAAAAATGCTTGAAGGGGTTGAAATAAGGAATGAAAGTTAAGTGCAAAATAAGAGTCTTAAAAGTTTAGTATATATACTGCCCGAAGTAACTATTCCACGCGGACGAAGTCGAGGACAAATGCTAGTATGTTATAATTGGAAAAAAAGTTTAATTGGCATTCAGACTGCACTACTTTTAGCTGGGGCGAACTTTTCTTTCTTTACCGTATCACTAGTTCGTTCAAAGTGTTCCAACTTCTGTAGTAAATTCAAGATGCCTTTGCTTCTTTTCTTGTGCTGGGTGATATGTGAAGAGTGTACCAGCCGCGCCCTAACCTGCGTCCATGCTGACCGAGAGAAAGCCTACATTTACATAACTCTCAATTACATTTGGATTTAAAATGGCCGCCACGTGCGCGAAATAGATATAAAAATGTATATAGGTGCGGTGCGTGCGCGGAACGACAAGGCTTATGACTTTTGTGCAACGAAAAATAGCTGTGCGTATTTTTACAGGCTTTTATGTAAATTAAAAGGCAATGAAAGGCAGCAATGGTGATAAAACTTCTGTTAACCCACAACAGTTGGTATAAAAGGAACAAGCAAAGACCGCTGAAGCATGAATTTATTACACGAGAAGAATGAGGTTATGTTAGTTTGAGGTGTATTGTATGATTGTAATGGCAGGTATGAATGTATATGAGTTCCTTTGCCTGATGGGAGTGTGTGAGCTGTGATAGGAGTATAACAATCATAATCTATACTTAATTTTATAAAGAGAAAAGTTTTGTATTTTCGTTTGTAGCGAATCAACTCAAAACTACTGGACCGATTTCAAAAATTCTTTCACCATTAGAATGCTGCATTATTCTTGAGTAACATAGGCTATATTTTATGTAAAAAATACTTAGAGATACTTTTAAACTCGTGTTAAGCCGGGGCGTGTTGCTGGTAATGTACATATATGTTGCCAGCTCTCAACTACTACAAAACCAGATATGCTATTACCGCGCCAAATCAGGCCCATTATGCATCAGACGCGATACATTCGGCCATTTGTATTCACACGCCCACCTGGGGGCTCGGATTAGCATATTGATTGTTTACAGACATGTCCAGAAACCCGTGTCTCCGCCCTGGGAGCAGGACAAGTGTGTTGGCAATAACGTGCCTAAATAGTATTATCCGTACTTACCTGGCAGTTGAGGTTGGCTCTTTACAACTAAATTCACTTCTCTACTAAATCTACAACTAAATCTTTTCTCTCGGCGCTCGGTGGAGCAACACTAGTGCGGAGCGAGTCAACGGTCCTGAGGATGCTTCGTGGAGAAGCGAAACACGTGTCGAGTTTCTATTTGAGGTGTGGTGTTGGGATTATTAATATTAATAATATTTCTATAAGGCATTTTGTGGGGCTCATTAATATTAATAAGCTTAATTAATAACCTCATTAGATAATAGTTTTAGCGGGAAAGTACTAGAAATTTCCGTCCTTTTCAGTAACTAAATTCACGCAACAATGGTTCTTTCTTCTTCTTTATATAGCATCTTTCTTCTGCATCTGTCTCTTTTAAGATCAGTTCTTTAAAGTAGGGCGCTGGTGGTGTAGTGGTAGCACCCCTGACTCACAATTCGAAGTTCGTGGGTTCAAACCTGGTCGTGCACCAATGAGTTTTTCCATTCGAAAAATTTATGTGCGCAATGCCAGTGCTCTTAAACGGTGAAGGTAAACATCGTGAGGAAACCGGCATACCCTAGAACCAAAAATTCTAAGGTATGGTCATAGATAAGTATTCTTATAAGCGGCGATGGGCTTGCAACCTGTCACGTACGGAATACAAACTACTGTGCAAAATGTGGGCATGTACTAAATGTCATTTTTGGACTTGCCTCTGACTACCCCCTTTAGATATCCTCAAAGATCTAAGTAAAAAAGATCTGAGGAGATATCTACCGAGCCTTACAGCCTTCAGGGGATTACAGTCGTGATCATAATATTTATTTATATAATTTTTTTTTTTTTTATGTTATAAGTATTGCCAATGTCAGAAAGTTAATAAAATTGTCTAGTAAATTTTTCACAACAAATGGCTGTTTTGTTTAAAATCTTCGAGTTTTTTCGCAAAATTTATTTAAATTCATATATTTTACACCCGTGTCAATCCGGGTTGTATTGGAATTACATTATAAAAATTAAAATTATTAGAAAAATGGCTTATGAATGAAAATTACTATGAAGTACCTGGATGACCGAGCTTTGCTCGTTTTTTTTTGGAGTAAACGACGTTTTCTAAAAATGAAACCTAGCTAGATCGATTTATCGCCCCTGAAACTCCCTACATACGAAATTTCATGAAAATCGTTGGAGCCGTTTCCGAGATTCAGATTATATATATATATATATATACAAGAATTGCTCGTTTAAAGGTATTATTAATATGAATGTAATACTGGGTTACAGTTCAAAGAGAAATTACGCTATTTTCAGATTACTCTTTCTTTCAATTTTTCTTTCAGCCTTCTTCTACTTGCATATCCAGCTACACTCATACCCAATGTTACAGCAAAGTTATCTTACTTTGATATTGCCCGAAGATCTTATGGTAAGATCCCAGGTCACCAGTAAAATTGGATTTGTGATTGATTCATTACAATCCAGTACCTCAGGTACACATAAATATCAGATCAAGCTTGCACGTGAATAAAACAATACCCCAGACAAGGTTATTGCGTCTAAACACAGCCTGAACAGAATATCTGGTCCACTCCAACCTCCACAAGAATCATGGTAGGTATGTAATTCATTCATTGTCTGTCATATTCAAAGCATTCCTACGAACAGCACAATTTTTTTGCCCACTTTTTACAGCTCACTTTTATTCGCATTTCTGCATAATTCAAAAACTTGTTGTGCCGTTCGTGGGAACAGAAAAAATGAATTAAAATAGTTCCTATTCATAATTTGCTGCTGTTTACTATCATTTTTCTGACAAATATACTTATATTTATTCCATTCCAACAATGAGGCAAATTTGTAGCTTTAACTTATGGTGGTATTGAGTAAATATTAGTTAATACCTCTAACTCAGCGATGGGCTTGCAACCTGTCACGTACGGAATACAAACTACTGTGCAAAATGTGGGCGTGTGCCTTAAGTCATTTTCGGACGTGCCTCTGACTACCTTCTTTAAATATCCTAGTCAGTCACTAGAGGTCTGAGGAGATATCTACCGGCCCTAGATTACAGTTGTGATCGTGTTTTTTTTGTTTTTATTCCATACCAACAATGAGGCAACAGCCGTAGCTTTAACTCATGGTAGTCTAAAGTAAATATTAGTTAATACCTCAAACTGAACCAGCTATTATCAGTTTAACCTGCAACCTAGGTCTCCAGTACCCCTTGTGGGTACACATGGCCATAATTCAGTGCAATGCAATTAGCTGTTAGGTGATAACAGGACATTCGTTATGCCCTACGATGACCCTGCATAAAACCTGTTTGAGTTAATAATGCAGGATCTGGGGTTGCCAGATTATGGGATTTATAGGTGGTCATAATAATAAATCACTGTACATAATAGTAATGGTGATTTTTTAGTTCCGTACATAGCTATTATACGTTTTGCAACATGATAAGAAAATACGACATCCTTTTAACATCACTTTATTGTCCGTCTGTGTCAAGACACTTAAGAAGGTATTTACTTTATATGCGCAATATCAGTTGCTCTTAAACGGTGATGAAAAACACTGTCAGAAAATCTGATGCCAAATATTAGAAGGTTAATTTTATTCCTCACATGTTTTCCTTCACCGTTTAAGAGCACTGGCATTTTTTCTAAGTAACTGGAGAGCTGAGGAGATCTACTAAAGCTGGGGATTACAATCGTGATTATGTTTTTTGTCTTGTTTACTACACACATATAATTCTATAGACCTATTGTTAGACACGGCTCTCAACACAAGCACAAAGCATTGCCGCTAAATACAGTATTGTGCAAACAGAACTCCCTATCCCGAGTTTATGCACCTGGAGTACCTACTGTGAAAGGAAAACCAGGTTAGCAACCCTTTCCTTGCAAACAAAACAAAGGCAGGCCGAACAACTTCACTAGAAAAGCTTTATTTCCTATAAAACGTTTGAAAGTGTTATATTGATCTAATTTTTTTAATGCAATTCAAGAACAAGGCGCGCAATTTTTATTTTTTTAATAAATATCCTATAATCATCGCTAGTTTATTCTCCAATGTAAGGATAATGAACCTATATATTGAATTGAAAAATGATATGCGTAAGTTGTGAGTACTGAGATGACGGCTGATAGAAATGGAAGAAGGAGACAATTGTACCGATCTCATATAACGTGGGATAAGGACAGAGAGATGATGCATCGCGCATCAAAAAGAAGATTATAAGCTTTTGCCAGTAGATCTTGTAGAGTAGAGTATTATTACCGCGGCTGCATTCAATGGCGATCATTGTCACGAACTTGTAAATAGCGAAACGAATGTATGCATTACCCCGCATTAACATCTACAAATATGTTTAATACTTCATAACAAAAAAGTCTGAAACAGGTTTTGTTTTTTTGACAGTCTATGATACGTTTACTACGACACATGACCATGACATGCCACCGCTACACCACCAGTGTTCTATAACTTGATATGTAAACATAATATTTTAGTTTATCAAGCGAGTGAATTAAATGAGATTTTCAAATCGTCTGGCTTCATGCCATTAGTGGTCATCCAACCAAATGTTTCCAGCAATACACGTTGCGTCTGTTTAAAACGACTTGGCAAAGTTACATAAAGCAGTATAAAAACTATGTACAAAAGACAATAACCATGTCCCACTACAATTATTACCGAGAAAAGCACTAACGAAGCAGACAATACGGCTCATTTTTATTTCCACCCATAAGGTCTTATCACTAACTTCAGTCTATTTAACTTTCGGTCTTACCCTCTTAAATTTAAGAGTGGGTTTCAATTGCTGGTTCAACAGGTGATTACACTGAGTTAGGGGATGGAGGGTAGAGGAATCACGGGTAGGTTGTTTTCAATTGATAGTACAGTTTGCGGTTTGACGTATCGGATGTATGTTCTAATGAGAGCTTTGGTGATGCTAGTTAATTTTGAACTTTATGAACATGTGGTTACAGAGTTGAATTTATGAAGTATTAACTTACAATCTACGCTCAAAAGTAGTTTAAGTTTTCACTATTTTACTTTTAGTTACGTAACCCAACAAGTATAAAAACCGGGGCTTCTGAAAAGTGTCGTTATTAACACAGACGACCGTAAAAAAACGCCGCTGTCGACAGTAATAATAGTAATGAAAATGTTTACGGCACAAAAAAGTTCAAAGCGGCATTTTGCGCAAACATTATCCAATCAATTGTAGAGAGACGTTTTTCCGGGTAAATTATTTAAATATTTATATACACAGCTTTTAACGTTGTGTCTCCGATTTACAAAGAGAGGATTAATTTTACGTTTAATGTTCATTAGTACAGTCCCTTCGTAATCAATCAAACCCGAATCCCAAAAAGTATCAGAAAGCTCCAAAATAAAGTATTAAAAATACATTAAGATAAACTTTTTTTCCGAACTCTTCGCCCCCGTACCACGTAAATCGCACAATTCAGTAAAAGCCCTTGAACAAAACTAACGACCCGTGTACCAAGGTATTGAAAATTTATTCTAAGTACGCAAGGGTGTTTGATGGTTACTTATGATGTCGTTTTTGAGACAAACCCATTTTAAAAAGAGCCCTGAATTTGTATGAGCACGGAATAATTCTCGAAGATGGGAAGGGTCTTGGTTGTATTTATAAAGGTGGCTGCCGGGATAAATATTGTATAAAATTTGGTGTGTAGTTGCGGTTTTTTGAAGTGTAAACGAGTGTTTATTTTACTGCGGTGTTAACGTGAAATGTAGACGGAGTGTGAGCGAGAAACTACTACATTTATATAAACAGCAGACTCTTTTATTTGCACGAAACTATACTGAATAGAGAGAATGAGAAAAAATCGTTTTATATAGATATGTAGAGGAACAAAGTTGCAACTAGGTAATCCACAGTTATTAAATGTTTAATAAGTTGTTGAGCGGTTACTCGCTAGATACGCTTGGGGCTTTAAAACTTACTTAAGACGGTTTGATCAATTGGACTACTTTAACTGCACAATAGAAAATAATACAACTTTAATGGGAAGTCAGCTTTCTTTTAAATACACAGAAAAACACAAAAATCAAGAAAACACAAATAAAACAATGTGCGACTTATAAAAGCGAACATCTGTGAGGTAACTTTTGGATAGACAGGACATAGGTAATATAATATGTGCTTACAAAAATTAAAAGTAAAAAATCTTATTATGTATAGATTGTATTAGGTAATTATTGTGTGCTAAAGCAAAGTCTTGTAAGACACTATGAAATATGACTGTTCCTTCTGAAGGCCGCAAAGTTTATCCAAAAAGGTACCCCTTAAAATGCTGCAATTACTTTTCTCAAATCTTTTGAGAGCTATCCGGGAAGATCTCGGATTTACGAGTGCTTTTAATAAATACGAATGTCAGAGGCGGAAAACTTTTGGCGAAAATATTTGGGACGTCCTTCACGTTTGAATTTTTTACTTTCTTTAGGAGCTGTTTGACAGTTTTAAAGGCACGTCCACTATATGGGTTACTAGTAGTCCGCCCCGGCTTCGCACGGGTATTTATATATACCTATAAATGGTCACGACTGTAATTCCCAGGCTCGGTAGATATCTCCCAGATTTCTAATTACTTTGATCTTTGAGTAGGTACTCGTACATGACAGGATGCAAGCCCATCGCCGCTTATAAGAATACTAACCTATATAACCTATAGAACCAAAAGTTCGAGGTGTGTGTCACACCTCGAACTTTTGGTTCTAGGGTATGCCGGTTTCTTCACGCTGTTTTCCTTCACCGTTTAAGAACACAGGCATTGCGCACATAAATTGTTCGAATAGAAAAACACATTGGTGCATGACCAGGTTTGAACCCATGACCTTCAGATCGTGAGGCAGGGGTGCTACCACTACACCACCAGTGCTCTCAAATTTAACAAAAATTTCAAAATTCAATATTTATAATACACACACGTCTAACCATACCCTGCGTCAGGTTACTAAAAAAAGAAAATTGTAAGTATAGAAAGTTTTAGTATTATTATTTTAATGAACTTTTTTTTTATTATAATGTATTTTTTTGTTTATATTTTTTATTTATTTTTTCACATTAACTCCATCCTGTACACATCCTGTACACCCAGTGACGCCTACAGTGCATAAGCTAGCGCGGCTCTCACGCAACTTTTTTCTATTGCTTACATTTTTAATTTAATGGTATCTTTTGAATGGAATGTCCGAATTGAGTAATTCAAAAAACTATATAAAGGTATTGAAGCAATCTAGAATATGATGTGATTTATTTTGATAAGGATTAATACTAAGATACAAGTAAAGAGCATTTTTCTAAGAGTAGCCTTTCAATTAAAATTTTAAAATAAAAGAACTCTTATTGTGGCATAACTATAATAGTTGGACATATGCTATCGCGACACTTTTTGTAAATAATGATGTGTTCTACAAAGTCGTAGTACATTATTCATTATTTCATTCTATCGTCAATAGTTTTCGCAGCGCACGCGATATAAAGAATATTTTAGGTATTTTTTTTACACCTTGGCTTACATTATTGAAGTTTTAGTAAGGATCCCTAATTTTTTTGAAAATATAATATAGCCTATGTCACCCGCTGATAGTGTAGCTTCCCAACAGTGAAAGAATTTTTCAAATCGGTTCAGTAGTTTCGGAGCCTATTCATTTCAAACAAACAAACAAACAAACAAACAAACAAACAAACAAACAAACAATAAAAAAAAATCAAAAATGTTTTTAGTCCAATAATTATTTCGACCAGGGTTTATTCTAGCTACGAGTACATTCTCACACTGTCAGAACCTGTGATTTATAACGGCCGATGGTATTTACGACATATTTCTAGGCATAAGGTAAGTGAGAGTGAGAAAAAATATGGTTTTGTGCAATCACGCGTGTTATTTCCACTACGGAATTTATAAACGAGCCCGAGGATTACAGTCGTGATCATATTTTTTTATTTTGAAAACTGTCATTTAGAAATTTTACGCTAATATGGTTTTTCTAGTGAACAAAATAAGATCGTATCTCTTTTAACATTAAGTAAGTCAGCGGAACAACAGAATTACAACCAAAGTTTGCCTATCAATAACTATCTCTCATTATTTAAAACGATACTATGTATTCTTAACAAACCCAAGAAAAACTACACAAGCTTACCCACTCAAAGAGTTATTTATAAACATCAGTTGTAAGCCTCAGGCTTAAGGGTATACCTCATTATTAAGTTTTGTAACTCAAGCACTTGTTTTTTCCTTTTCCAAACGAATGATCAGGCTTTCTCAATCGCAATACTGCGAGAAAATAAACGGGAGGGCAATCGTGATAATTTTAAGGACTTACAACATTTTGCCCAGCAGTGGGACACTAACGGCTGATATAATATAATAACAACATTTTTGATGCTCTCGAATTCAGCTATTCGCGTCAACACACGACAGCAAAGTGCCGACACACACATTGAAGCCGCTTTACGCTCGATTCTATATATTAGCTAACTACAGTGGAAAAGATCGTGAGTAAACCGGCATACCCTAGAACCAAATATGTATACAAAAATATATAAAAAATATATAAAATGTACTAAGGTGTGTGTCATAGGTTACTATTCTTATAAGCGGTGATGGGCTTGCAACCTGTCACGTGCGGAATACTAGCTGCTAAGTAAAATGAGGGCATTTGTCAAATAACATGTTTGGTCCATCTTTGGATATCCTCAAAAGATGTTCGTTTTTTTTAACCAATTTCAAAAAACATTCACCAACGTTACGCTATGCAACATTACGTTATTTTTTGACAGCGTTTATAACTCAAGCGGTTCCTTAAAAATGCTGATGCCGAATACTAATATACAAATACAAAACAAATACTACTATAGTATACAAATATACAAACTAGTGCTAAGGGTGCAGGTTTGCTACTTGCTTGTTATAAGTTTACCTATTTATACCTATTTACTTTCTGTCTGTTTTCCTATTACTTGCTGTAGCTGTAACAAGTTTTTAGGGTTCCACGTCTGAGAGAAATATTCACCGAACCTTTAGGCTTTCAATCTGGGTTCTCAAGTTTATAATGTTACAAGCCTTGGTATAACGCTTGTGGTTAAGCAACCTTTAACGCAGTACCTGCACTAAGGATGAATGATAATACCTATTTTTGTATCTGGCCTCACATGTCAGTCGGTAGCAGCTCTGCCTTCTGCACTGTAGGTTGTGGGTTCGATCCCCACCCAGGACATTTGTGTGATGAACACAGATGTTTGTTCTTTGACTGGGTGCTATTATTTTATTGTATGTACTATGTATTTCCAAAAAATAAGTATTTCATTAATCTATCAGCTATCTGCTTCCCATAGTACAAGCTTTGCTTAGTTTGGGGCTAGATGGCATTGTATGAACCGTCCACCAACAATATCTAAGCAAAACAAAGGCTTTTGTTGGGTTTTTTAAACACACTTATTATTTTAATAATTAAATAGAAGAAAACATTTGTCCTTTCCAGTAATGTCATGGAATACCTAAACAAACACCCGGTTTCAGCCAATGTTAGTTTTGCAGCGGGACTTCTATTTGTTCTGTGGTTTTGTTCACAACTTCGTTCCATTACCTTTGCAGTTAGTACGTTGCTGTTTCTACTTCTCTGCCCTTTACTTTGTAAAGCTATTTACTTACAAGACTGCTAAAAAGGTCTTTTAGATAGCGGCGACCACAAATGATGACCGTAAGATGCCACTTTTTGAGTTCCAAAGACATTATGGTAAAAATAAAACTATGAGCAAAATAAACTAAACATTTTATGCGGACAGTGTTACTTTAGCAAATATAAATATTGGTTATAATTATGTTGGCTTTTCGTAAAAATATAGGTACTTACAATACATACATAAACGTTTTATTTTTAATCAAACTTCAAAGAGATTTGACATTTGCCATACTTCCGTTTTATAACTGTCAAACGTTTTTCAAATTAGTTTCAAAGTTTTCAAATTTGTGTTCAGATGAACATTAATCGTCCCAGAATTCGTTATTAAATCCAGGTTGATATGGGTCCCAAATACTGCCAAGACCTTTGAGACGAGAGTAAGTCTTAGATTTATTTATCTAAATATATAAAACTTCGATGGAGATGATTGACTGATAATCAGATCTTAGTTAAATTAAAATGTAAAAATATGTAAAAAAAACAAATACAATTTAGCAATCTTCACACTTACCAAAGCCTGTGATACAAAAATATCGACATTGCACTAGAAAACGATTACAAGTGATAAATCTACAAAAAGCAGTGGATACATACACCGTCTGTATCCATCCCTTCAAGTTCTAAATCTCTGTGTTGATTAAGGAGGTCCTTGATTCCTTGGAATGCATTAGAGGGGAGTTAACGACCTCGTGCTATTATTGCTGAAGCGAAGGATTCGAAAGTGTTTAGTATTGATGAGATTCTTGGGATGGCTTTAGCAATGCCATTCATTACTGTACTGGATAGCCGAGAAATCAGTTTGATTGTGTGACCCTAAAAGATTAGGGTGAGATGATGAATTGAGTTTTAATTTTCCAGAGTAAGACTTGACAAAAACATAATTTCCAACATTTCTAATAAAACACGTGCTAATAATTAAAATTATAACTTCAAGTAACGTATCCCTAAAAGCAAAACTTTAGTTAATCCGTAAACTTCCAAGGCAACGTCGATAAATCATTTCAAGTTTCATCTCTGGAAGTGTCAGAGTAAACCTTGCTTCTATCTAAGCTCTAACACCGACTGACAATGATTAAGTAATGAGAAGACAGCCTTGTCGGCTATTTCGTAAAAAATGAGTTATGACAGTTTTGCGTGGGGGCGGCGATGCCCTGTGTCAAATGGAGGTTAATTTTATTGAGCTTTTTGGGATTACTGGATTTTGCCATTACCTTAAGAGGCTTTATTAGTTCTTCTTCTTTTTGTTATGGCGTCTGTGGTGTGTTTTCCACAATTTTTCCAATGTCCATCGATTGAATAAATTGAAAGTTGTTCGATTTCTCTGCGAAAGATTCATTAAACCTGTACTAATGTTTTCCATTGCAGTTCTAAATAGCACTGTTTTTATATTGAAACATCATGACGTCAGAGTTTGTACCTAGTTAGTACCTAGTTTTGCCATTGATTTTTGCTCTGCGTTTGGACTGTACTGTATTAGTGACAATGTAAGGACGTTTCTACGACAGTTGGATTCTTGTATAGTGTTAATTGACCTTGAAAATTATTCCCATTCAGCTCCCCAAGGACAATATTTTTCCAAAACTCGGTCACGACATTTGTCACGGAAATTGGCTTTATTGTTTGCCCGAGAGTTGCGTGATAAATTCTAGGTAGCAATATATAAAAACATCTCTATCGCGTACCGATTTGAATATTTATCTGAAAAAAAATCATAAGATTTTATTGAGGGTAGTTTTACAAACACGAAAATCCTATTTTACAAGAGACAATGAGGCAATAAATGATAAAGCTACAGAATATACTTAAAGTGCCACTTAGCACATTGTAATTGGATATTCTCTGGCAGGTCGTGGTGGTGCTATGAACCGCTTTGTATAATGACTGTCACTGGCCTCACCTGCCTCCGAGACAATGAGGCAATTATGAAACAGTTTCGTAATTTTATACTTTACATTTTTGTATTTCCGACAACTTCGCAAATAAAACAAAATGGCCGTTTCCCGCCAACAAATGCGAATGCATGTCGTTTCCACATACCCGCATAATAGGGTACGTGCAATTTATGAATTCTCATAATTCTAACTATATTTCTTCGGGTTTTCAACGGCGACATCTCTATAAATCGTCCGAGTTTTCTTTTAGTTTGGGAGCTGGTGGGCTTTTTTTATATAATACTTTTACGTTTAACTTAAGAAAATACGTCGGTACTGCCATCTATTAAATTATAATGTCACTATGCAAACAGATAATGCCAAATGGAATATCAATATTATACTTACAATTTCGCATTGTTATATAACAAAGCAGAATTCAGTTTAGGTAAAAATAGGAGGTATACGAGCGTATAAGAGCGCTGGTGGTGTAGTGGTAGCACCCCTGCCTCACGATCTGAAGGTCGTGGGTTCAAACCTGGTCGTGCACCAATGAGTTTTTCCATTCGAAAAATTTATGTGCGCAATGCCAGTGCTCTTAAACGGTGAAGGAAAACATCGTGAGGAAACCGGCATACCCTAGAACCAAAAATTCGAAGGTATGTGTCATAAGTTAGTATATAAGCGGCGATGGGCTTGCAACCTGTCACGTACGGAATACTAACTACTGTGCAAAATGTGGGCATGTACCAAATGTCATGTTTGGACTTGCCTCTGACTACCCTCTTTAGATATCATCAAGGATCTAAGTAAGTAAAGATCTGATGAGATATCTACCGAGCCTGGGGATTACAGTCGTGATCATTTTTTTTTTTTTTTTTTTTTTTTTATTGTGGAAATGTAATAATTTACTATATTATTTTGCTAAAATATTGTAAGTAAGCGTTTATCTTAACGTATCGTAAGTATTTTATGGTATTTTGTATTGCGCTCTTGTAGTGTATATGTATAAAATGAACTAGAAACCGTCAGCTTATTTTACGCTTGCGATACGAAACTTGATTTGTGTATAGTTTTCTCGTTATGCGCATGAATATAAGTGTGCAAACTGTACACCGTATAAAAATCAGCACCGACTCCTCGTCTAGGAGTTTTATTTTCTCTTATTTAGCGAGAAATTTCATTGTTCCAAGATTGCATGTCCCACGCCATTGCTAAGGTTAGGTTAAACTGTTACCACTGTGTTTACCTTTATAATTTCTTCATTTTACGAGTTTAGATAAACATCATAACAATGCTGATGAAGGTTTTAGAGACAGTTAAGAGTTATCGAGGAGTGCTAACGAAAAGCAGTGGTACCACTACACCACCAGACATGCCGGTTTCCTTACGATGCTTTCCTTCACTGTCGGAGAGTATCTACTGGTATAGCGTATATAGCTATTTCGAACAGAAAAATCCATTGGTGCACTACTGGATTCGAGTCCACGACCTTCGGATCGGAAGGTCTGTCACTAGACCACCAGTGCTCTCTTCTATACTAATAATAAAAAAAGGTAACGTTTGTTTGTTTCTTGGAATGTAGGAGATAATCTCCGAAACTACTTATACGATTTCGAAAATTCTTTTACCAATTCTTAGAATGAACTTTCAGGACGAATATAGGCTATATTTTATGTATATATATTATATATATATATATACCTCGCGGGCAAAATCACGGGCGGAAGCTAGAATATATATCAAGATAGGGTCTATAATAAGGCCAATTGTCTTATTACTACCACTTATGTTGTCCTTGCTGATCTAATGCTACCATTTGCTGTGTTCCTAGACTAAAAAATAGTCAAATTACAAAAAGTTTTTATGAAAAATCATTAGGTAGGTACGCGATCAAAGTCACGGAGTTTCACTAGTATTTTTATAAACGTAAACAGCGCTCAAACATTTAGCGGATCGATGATTGGAGTATTTCAAAAACTCCAACAAAGGGAAATCGTCGAAAAACCCTTAAGGGGGAAACTTTGCTTCGCTGTGGAATACTTAGCAAGAGTTTTGTGAACGATCGCGACTGAAGTTTTTTACCGCTGACTCAAAATTAGTTAGTTAAAGCTTAAAATAAATAAAAAATAAATACTTACGAGTATTGGTAGCCATTTTACACAGCGCCATCTAGTTTCGAGTTAACCAAAGTTCCTGATGGAATACTTAATGTAAATGGCCTTGTAATTGGTGGAAATTTCACAAAACGCCACCTAGTCCTAAACTAAGAAAACCTACGGAATCTAGATGATTTATTACTATATTGTAAATACACATTATAGAATACATAATAACACCCAGCCACAGCACATGCATCGTTCATCGCACAAATGTTTGTCTTGGGTGGTGATTGAATCTACTAACTACAGCGTAGAAAGCTACTAGTCAGCTGTGAAGCCAGTCATTTCCAGTTGATCGTCTAAGGAACTCGTGCTTATGGTACCGGACGTTCTCTATTCTTGCGAGACGACAATAATTGGAGCATGATGTATAATAACAGGCGGTGAGACGGCACAGGCTTTTGTTGAGCGAAATTAAAGTCAGGACGGTTGCCATGGAGACGCGACCAACGACTTCCGTATAAAGAAGAATTTCCGGTTTTCTAATAACAAGAACTTTAGGTACTAGTGGTAATAATCCTCTGAGATTGTGGTGCGATATCGCGGCGCTCGACGCTCCGCTTTTACATGAACAAGGCCTTAGATTTGAAATACTCTTCTATTCAAATTATCAACGCTGCCAGAAATTCAGTAAGGCGGTGGCTTTCTGTAAAGAGAACTACGATGAACAGTCTACTCTTGGCATTCGGAAAATTTATCAATGTCATCGGTCCATCAGGTAGGAGACCTTTTCACGGCAGCATCGGGTATTAAATTGAGGGCATCAGTTTTACAGACTAATAGTAGGTTTCTAACAAAATTAATCTTTGCGTTAATAAATAAAAATTCACCATCATCTTCCTGCCCTTTTCCCACGTTATGTGGGGTCGGCAGAACATGTGATATTCTTCCATTTTCCCTCTGTCATTCGTCATCTCAGTACTCACTCCTTTCTTATCCATATCATCTTTCACACAGTCCATCCATCTTTACTTAGGCCTACCTCTACCCCTGTATCCATCCACATTAATATCTAACACTCTCTTCGTCACATGACATTCATCCCTCTCCATAACATGCCCATACCACGCTAACCTAGTACTCCTCATCTTTTCCGTCACCGGCGTCACTTTCAAACTACAACACTTCAACACTATGATCGAAAAAACTACGTGAAAAAATTATCTGGTAATACAAGAGGGTATTAAGCCCTTGAAAATCTAGTATCACGGTATATAAAGACAAATATTAATATGACACTACGGTAAACGAAGACACCACAATATATTTATTATATTCTATCATCATACTCGTAGAAAACTTTATACTTAGTATTTCCAGCTTTCTTGTACATCCGTATCTGAACTCTGCACGAGTTTATGATACTGTCATGGGTGTCGACGGAGTTTTCAACTTAAACTTTACCCCAATGTATGTAGAAGTATCTCAATGCCACTTATTTATATTGGACAATCGAAGTTTTCAGACCAAAGTCGCTAAAGTTGTATAATAACGCTCTAAAAACACTAACATTTATCAAAATAATACCATAGATTGCAAAACTTGAATCTGTATACTTTTCTGAAACTATATTTGGACTACATAATAACAGGTTTCTTCAAAAATGTTGAAAACAAAGGTAGGTAACGTTAAAAACTACGTGGGTACTCAATAAAAAAAACACTTGTCACTGACAGTGGTCACCGTACGAAAGATCCTAAAAGAAAAAGAAGTAGAAGAAATTTGTAATAAACGCAAGCCTGTAATTCTTGTTGTCTAACTAAACAAGCCTTAAATCAGCAATAACAACTTACTACCATACGGAGTGTTATCATCACGTACCTGAAACACAAAAGAAAAATATTAATGAGAGTAAACTCGGCCCCCAAAATCCGTAAATAAAAAAAAAACAAATAACCAAACACAAAAGCCTACGTCATCGGAACGGCCAAACTTCCCCCTCAATGATTCTTAATTAAACCTACTATTGTTGCACCTTGCAGGCAATTCATAACAAGTGTCAGCCGCTGGGGCTCTTGCACACGACTTTTCCAACAACTAATCATAAACAAAGAAGGCAAGTTCCGCTCTATATTGAAATTGAAATTGAAATTGAAATTGAAATTGAAATTGAAAAAATATTTATTCAATACAATCACAAGGATCACTTTGACTATATTGTACTACTTGGACTATATTGTAAACCTCAAAATTTTTAGATGCTAATTTTTGTTGACGGAGCTAAAAGGCCGAAAATTTACGAAAAGGAACCAATGACTTACTTCTGTTATATTTTAGTTCTGTTTCTGTAATACACGTCAAACAAATTTTAATTGCAAACATGTACATAATAGGCTAGGTTTAGCTTTTTGGAGCTCAAGAATAATATAAGTAAGTAATAATTTTATGTTCATTTTATTTTTACCTAATAATGTCGGTGGTGATGTTGACTACACGGCATGCCGCATCAGTATCAACCTCGTGTGTAAATCATCTTAATAGCTCAAGTTGAGGAAAGAAGCTGTGGTCCCACAACAGCTCCCCCGATAATTGGTTTCCCCTCCCCCTCGCCCCGCGATAATTGAATGCCTGAGTTGCTATGATCGTTTTTGTTGGGTGCGAGTTTGTATATTTTTGGCGTCCAAAGTTCATTAGAGCAAATGTTAGAGGGAGTGGTTTGATTATTGATATTTTCCCAATTTTGTAATCGGTATAGGTCCCTGGACATGAAAATTGACGCCGAAGCGCAAGCGTGATCTAGACGGATTTTACAAAGACTGCAGAAGTTGTGATCAAGAGAGGTGGAAAAAAGTTCTTGTTAATCTGTGTCTGTTTTTAATGTGATTAATGTTATAGTTACAAAATAGAGAAATTTGACTCTGAAATATATGAACGTCTGAATCTAAAAAAATAAACTAAGCAAGTGGTTCTGTAGTTAAAAACCTTGATCCAAACTACTAAAGTTAAAATGTGAGGTGACACGGTGACACCAAAAGAGTTATGGGTTATGAGTGTATCTGGGTACGCAAGTAGAGGAAAAAGTGGTTTGATTGTGTGAACGATGATATGAATGTAGAGTAGACTCAAACTATAAAAGGTATTAAAATTGAAGGAGTACCTTGGGGAATTATGTGAATAAATATATGTTGATAATTATTAATTCACCCATAAGGTATAAATCTTAATCAGAAAGGTAAAGAAATAGATAATGATATATTCAAATAGAGTTGACGAATGATAGGAGTGAGTGGAAGAAGAAAACATGTTGTTGCGACCCCACTTAGTGTGGAATAAGGGCAGGAGAATGATGCTACTAAAGTAAAAAATTAAACTGCAAGATGAATGAGACTAAAAAATACAACTGCTAGATAGATTCATCACAGCCTCTCTAGAGAGTTATAGTTCATAACAACTTGAGAGAACATAACAAAACATTGCATTTGAACTCATGTCGTTCAGTTCGCGTCGGTTGCGAATTATCAGTTCGGACTTCAGCGCCACGCCGCATTGTGTGGACTGCACTGTGTTAATTTAACTTTTACTGTGCTATGATGCTCTGATACTAGATATGACTTCGCTAATAGTGGCTCTTATTTACGTAATCCTTTGTCCTAGGTGCACGCGGCAGTAGCGACGCAACGCAATTTTAAGAGACATAGCAAGTTTGGGCGTCTCGCCGCAGACTGATGACAACTTAGGCGACACATAATAAGAACACTAGATATTTTAGCGTCGCGTCGCTGCGTTTGTCGTTCACCTAGGACAACGGGTGAGTCGCAACAAGTCAGTCATCATCATCAGCCTATAGCAGTCTACTGCTGGACATAAACCTCCCCTAACAAGTCACTAACAGCAGTAAATTTTAAGTTACTGCTGACAAACACGCTTTTGTACGCTAATCGCTATTCAGGTGTCTTACCACAAGCTATTACAAAACATCATGTTTCAAAAACGTCACATTTGAAGCTTGAAATAACACTACTTCAATACCACTTCATTTATAGGTCATGGCATGAAATATTAAAGTTATATTACTTTGATATTGCCCGAAGAGCTTGTGGTCAAGCACCAGGTTCGTAATTTAAGCGACTATTGGTGGGTGACAGGTAAGTTATAATATTAGTAACGTTTAGCTTACGAAATACCCGAT
Organism: Cosmorhoe ocellata; assembly: GCA_963675405.1. Classification (NCBI taxonomy): domain Eukaryota; kingdom Metazoa; phylum Arthropoda; class Insecta; order Lepidoptera; family Geometridae; genus Cosmorhoe; species Cosmorhoe ocellata. The sequence continues at coordinate 7,973,287 of OY776258.1, read as the reverse complement.
ACACACGAGGCTAGTTAAGCCAGGATAGTGAGCTAGCAAGCAAGATACTATGGCTTCGTGTACTGAACTACCTTAATTTCTCACTAGCTTACTAGCCTAGAAATTTGAGGGATTTATTTAAAAAAATTGCCCTAACACTGGACACCAAGATACGTACTATCGGTTCAAATCTGTATATGTTTTTTTTGTTCAAGTCGTTAAAAGGTTATATCCAGTAACTCTACACAAAGTAGGATTGCGTGTTACCAGCATATTATCCCTTTGTTTAACAAATCGCAGAGGTGTTCATGTGAAAAATAACCTTTTCTCAAGAAGAACTGCCAAGTGGATTAGATGTTTTTAGGAGTGGTGGTAATCCATTTGTTTATTGTAACAAGATCCAAAGATGTTTATTTAGGAAATTAGCTGACTGTTTTGTATGACAACTTTTGACACAAAAATGTTTTCTTAGAATGATTTTCATACCGTTTTGAGGCCGTTAATTGGTTAGATGTTTATGTTTAAAAGAATACCGTCGATCTTTGGATATTATAGTTTTCGCATGTTTTTCAATATTTTCAATACGAGTATAACACTAGTAAGTTCGTATAAGTCAGTGGCCAGCTGACGGAGATAGGGTGCTTTTCAGGATGGATATGGATGCTAAGGAGTCACAAAGTTTCGCAACTTGGCGTTCTTAGCTCGCATCTTTCCATGAAAAACATAGCTCAATTGAATCTTTCAAAGATGAGCTAAGAATGAGTTAATGTGTTAGGATCCACTGAATTAATAATTCGAATGCTTCATTCCTAAACGTCTCTTAAAACGCTTTAAACTTGATTTTAGATCTCGTCTTTCAAGCTAATAGCATGAAGATGGAGCAATAGAAGATTGATTGACATTTAAAATTAAAAATATTGAAAAGGACGGAAATGTCTAGTACTAAAGTAAACTCACTTTTCTCTCGGAGCACGGTGGAGCAACACCAGTGCGGAGCGAGTCAAAGGTCCTGAGAATGCTTCGTGGAGAAGCGAAACACGTGTCGAGTTTCTATGTATTTGAGGTGTGGTGTTGGGATTATTAATATTAATAATATTTCTATAAGGCATTTTGTGGGGCTCATTAATATTAATAAGCTTAATTAATAACCTCATTAGATAATAGTTTTAGCGGGAAAGTACTAGACATTTCCATCCTTTTCAGTATTTTTAATGGATTTCCGCAAATTCACGCCTGAATCAATCATTTATTTAAAATTAACTAATATTTTACGATATAACCAAAATTGTTTGTTGCGAACACTGACGAATAGTGAGAACAATGACGAAACCATTAAGTAGAATGGCCCAAGTGTGGACCTTAGATTTCAACCGACCTTTTGTACTGGAAGGTAGAACACTACCCTTGGGCTATCACAGCTTTGAAACAGTCAGGAATATTCATGAATCCTTATTTCATCATGCAAATTGAAGGCCAGCGCAGAGTTGCACGCAAACGGAAGCCGTTGAGGCAGGCGAGCGCCGGAAATCATCCGCCATATTGCCTATTTACACCGCGCCATCTAGCGGCAGACCGCGGCTTAAAATACGCTGTATTCCGAAAGATGTAGCAATATAAGAATCACTTTTTTGTATAATGAACACATTTCTTTAACAAAGAGCTTTACTATCAGTGCTTGAGTTATGAAATAAAGGTATTTGCTAAGGTGAATGAGATTGGTTTCAAAGTTCATATGGTTGTTGGGCAATGGGTCCGGGTTGAGCCGTTGGTACCTTAGTTGTGTAGAATATGTGTAGAAGGGAACTTAAAGTATACACAGCATCATAGTAGTTGTGCCGTGGGACTGGAAGACAAAAATGTTGAACAATAATATTTAGTTTACGAAAACGAGAAAAAAACAGTCAAAAACGTGTCTCGACATAGTAATAAACGGACTGTTCGGTATTACTACACCTTTTTCTATCACGAAGTAGATCATTTTATAGTATCGCGATATTTTTTAGTTATTATGCACTCGGGTAATGTTATGATGCTCTTGGCGCAATTTCTGTTTTAAAGTTTTTCGTCTTTGAAGTTGTGTAGCTGTTTATTGTTTACTGTGTGGTTTGGATATTAAAAATGAAGTATGAATGCGACATAAACTTTAAAGATGCTTTAGGTTTCACTGTGTTTGTATTCAATTATATTTTTAAATCTGTTCTGATCTGCATCCAAGCCTCTATAACTTACTATGGACTGTGGTTTATTACTTACTAGCTTCCGCCCACGACTTCGCCCACGTGGTACCTTACCACTTCTTTTTCAATGTTTTTAATAGTTATTCTGCTATTCGGGACGGAGACAAATACAAAAAATCAAAAACCACGAAAATCGCGCCAGAGCGCTGGTGGTTTAGTGGTAGTAGACCCGCCTTCCGATTTTAAGGTCGTGGGTTCGAAGCCACTGTATGAGTGGCTTCGAACCCACGACCAATGAATTGTTACATTCCAAAAATGTACGTGTATAGCGTACATTTTTGGAATAGAAAAATTACTAACCCTCAAACGTACATTGAGAGGAACAGGCATGTCATACAACCTAAAAAGTTCAAAGACATATTGTGTCAAGTGGACGAAATTACCCTCTCAGCCTTAGAATCTTAGGCACATTTTAATCCTTTCACCACACTGGTTTAAAAGAAGAGATATAATTTACGAAAAAAAAATCCTTTTCACAATACCTCCATTCAAGTTAGAATCTAGGTTCTTATTTCCGTCCGTCGTATTTTCATTTCTATTCCTATGGCCAATGTCTTAGCGCCATTGTTTTCAGCTGGCGGCTCCGGACACATTCTTAAGTGGGCCAACTTTTGTTCCTTACCTGCCTTGGCCACCGCTTTGTCCTAAAGTAGGTCGGTCTACTTTCTCGCAGATTTTAGCTGATGAATTTAGTGGCTTTGTTATACATCAGGGGTAAGTTGTGGTTTTTTCTATTAAGATAAGGTTTTTAAGTATAAAGAACAGAATAAAATAACTTTATTTGTTCAATACATCTACACATAAAAAAAAACTTCTAAGTTTAAAACAACATAAAAAGTCTAAAACAAACAAAATGGCGTCTGCCTCAGCATGGTTTGGTTACTTTTAAACAAAGCCTTATGCGATGAAATTGTTTACCTTAATCATGTTTAATACACGTTATAATATAATTTGTAGGGGTCAAAAGCATTAATTGATTGAAAAAAAAAAACTATTTGAGTTTTTGAAACGTTTTCTGCATGTTTTATATACAATTCTCACTATTTGAATAAGGTGTAAATTAATAAATAAAATAGTTGATGCGATACATGTAGAATACATATTTTATACCTTAGTCTAAAAGTCGTGATGTGACGAGACAATTGCTAAATTCTTTCCTAAAAAAATTATGTTTCTTTTTTCGAAAGTAGCAAACCTTATTACGTTTGGCTCATTTTTAAAACAAATGTACGCTCCATTTGAATAAAGAACGCTGTCAATAAACATCAGGCGCGCAAACAGTGAACAAATAACAGGCGACACAGTACCAACCTAACGGGAACGCAATAATGAGTGCGTCAGTGCTGCCAACATTTACATATCAAACGCAGGACGCGTGCCGCCGCCCGCTGACGAGATAAATACGAGAATTGAATCCGTTGTTTACCACATGCACGTTTGGGTGGCAATTTGAATTTATTTGTGCAACTTGGTTTTTTGACTAAACTTTAAATACTTTTTTGCATCCGATTTTGGACTGAATTCCAAATATTTCATAACCTAGATTCATCATTCATTCTCCTGCTCTTATCCCACGCTGCGACTTAGCGGCACAATTAGTTTTGTTCCTCCACTCACTCCTATCATTCGTCAACTCTGAGTCTACTCCTCTTACATTCATATCATCTTTCACACAATCAAACCATTTTTTCTTCGATCTTCCTCTACTTGTGTACCCAGATACACTCATACCCATAACTTTTTTGGTGACATGGTTGTCATCCCTCCTTATCACGTGTCTATACTTTGCTAATCTAGTACTCTAACAAAAACAATCTAGGTAAAATACTTCATAGATAATTATTTTCCATATTCAAAAATGCATGGAATTCAAAAACGCATCAGTCCATTGAAATGTTAAATTTTTTAGGCCTTACCTTGCGTTTTTTAGAGGACGCAATTTTATTTTTTTGATGTGTAGGGGGGGTCAGTGTAAAGCTAAAACCAAGTTTGTGGGGTCGCCACCCACGGCCGCCATCTTGAAAATAGGGGTTGAAATGGTTTTACGGTATATCTCTTAAACTATTTATTTGATAAAAAAAATTGTTAACATTTTTTGTTGCAAATTAAATTCTGAAAAAAAAAATAAGCATCTGATCGGCTTTCTGAATTAAATACCAGTGGGAGAACTGGCGAAGGAAGGGGTGTTAATGTTGGCGGTTCATCATCAAAGTCATTTTCTACCTGAACGGTATTCTCGGTAACGGCTATCAAATTAAATAATAATTGTTAAATTCTGTTATGGACTGAAAAAGAGTCAATAATTAATTTTTAATAATATTGCAAAATTTATAGTTAAAAAAATTATAATAACAAAGTAAAAAAAATTAAAAAAAAATAACTGCTGTGTCATCAGGTATAGTTAAGAGTACTGAAAAATAGTACTCACTTCGGAGCGCTGTAAAACCTTAGCTATTGACTTACTGAAAAAATGATACGAATAAAAGTTGTTCCTCAAAAAACGATCTACAAAAATGGTCAGATATCATTTTTTCGTAATATGATAAAAAAAAAGTTACATCGAAAAATATAATTTTTCTCGAATTTCTGAAGATTTTCGCTTATAACTTTTTTATTTATAATTCTACGACAAAAAGTTACTGGACCAAAGTTGTAGAGAATTTAATTTGCAACAAAAAATGTTAACAATTTTTTTTTATCAAATAGATAGTTTAAGAGATATACCGTAAAAACCATTTCAACCCCTATTTTCAAGATGGCGGCCGTGGGACAAGGATGGCGACCCCACAAACTTGGTTTTAGCTTTACACTGACCCCCCCTACACATCAAAAAAATAAAATTGCGTCCTCTAAAAAACGCAACCCCAAATGTAATTTTTCAATGGACTACATGGAATTCTTGAAATTGGCACTATATTGCTTAGTTAAAGATACAAAATTGAAACTGTAATAATATACGTTTAAAATCCAACGAAAGGCGAAAATAATATAAAAGTCCCCGTTCAAATACTTGGCATGCAGGCTTGCAGTCCAAATCTAGGCTACATCGGAACCAAACTCGGTAATATGAAAAGTTTCCAAGACTAATACTGAGAGTCGACTGTGTCACTGGTTTCATTTCGTTCCTTCGCGGTTCAACGGATTGGGACTTTAAAATTTTACTTACGAAGTTCGATTTGACAGTTTGTGACATTTTAAGCCCTATCCCAGTGATTAACTGAGCTATTTTGGCTTAGTTAGTAGCGAAAACTCCTCATGGGTTTATAAATGCTATAAGTATTAGTTTAAGAAAGTTTAGTAAAAAAGAAAGTTTTATAAAAAAAGATGGATGGACTGTGTGAAAGATGACATGGGTAAGAAAGGAATGAGTACTGAGATGACGAATGATAGAGGGAAATGGAAGAAGATCACATGTTGTGCCGACCCCACATAACATGGGAAAAGGGCAGGAAGATGATGATAAGTATTAGTTTAAGCTTTTGAAGGTTATTTCCTGAACTTATAGACAAGTCAATGCACATATGAAATTCACATCAAATGATACTGTACAGTCAGAGCAAATAGGTTACGGGTCCCAATTCAGTTACACAGTTTAAACCGGGTTTAAACAGTTGGACCGGGCGCGTCGTAATGCGATTAACTGACGAATTCAGTGTAAATACGATTGTCTGTCCGTGCACCATAGCCCGACCTGCAATTGCAAAACCGTTTAAAGTTTTAACTGCAGTTTCCAAAACGCGAGCTCCGTTTAGTAACTTTTATAATGGCCGATATATTATGAAATGTCAAAATAACTAATAATTATATTGACACTTGCCACAAAAAATGCATTAGATAAAGAAGCAAAGTAAAAGGCTGTAATAATCTGATTGGAACCTTTATTCATCAAAATATTTAGGGTAATAAAATTCCTAAGTAGTTTTAAATTTCCCAAATACATAGTCGTTTTTTTTGACTTACAATATTAAGGGTACAGTAAGTACAGCCATAATTTTTTAAGTGTTGGCTGGTATAAAGTCTTTTTATTTTTGAACTAGCTTCTGCACGCGGCGTCGCCCGCGAAGTACCTACATAAATTATAGCCTATGTTCATCCTGAAAGTTCATTCTACACATTGGTGAAAGAATTTTTCAAATCGGTTCAGTAGTTTCGGAGCCTATTCAATTCAAACAAACAAACAATCAAATCTTTCCTCTTTATAATATTAAGTATAGCTATTAGTATAGATTAAATTGAACATGACCACGACTGTCATCCCCAGGCTTAGTGTATCTCCTCTGATCTCTAGGGATAGATAGAGAGAGGCACGTCCAAACATGATGGCACATGCCGGCTGTAACTTCCAGGTTTAGTAACATATCTTTAGATCTCTAGTTAGTTATTACATGCCCATATTTTGCAAATAAGTATTCCATGTGTGACAGGTTGCAAACCCATCACGCACAGGAAGTCTAACCAAAAAAAAGTTCAGCAAAAGAAACATATTATACTGTCAGAAAATCTCGAAAGAATTTGGCACATGGCGCCTATGGCTTATTGCTACCCCGAGCTACTTTTACTTCGTATAGACAAAACTAATCCGTTTAGGGGTCCAATCTCGACTACAGGGAGCCTAATACTCCCGACTATGACTCTTACCTCATGAAAATGTATCAGAAAAATCAAGTAACTGCTTCCACGTAAGACGAGTGGGTGGTGTAGGTTACGAGAGATATATTTTCAGTCAAGAAAAAAAAAAATATGATCACGCCTGTAATCCCCGGGCTCGGTAGATATCTCCTCAGATCTTTAGTTACTTAGATCATTGATGATATCTAAAGAGGGTAGTCAGAGGCAAGTCCAAACATGACATTTGGCACATGCCCACATTTTGCAGTAGTTAGTATTCCGTACGTGACAGGTTGCAAGCCCATCGCCGCTTATAAGAATACTAACCTATGACACACACCTTTCGAATTTATGGTTCTAGTCTATGCCGGTTTCCTCACGATGTTTTCCTTCACCGTTTAAGAGCACTGGCATTTTCAGTTGGCATTTTTCAGAGCATTTTCAGTCAAGTTTAATTTGAAAATAGGTTGTGTTGTGAGATAGCATCGTATTGTTCAGAATTATGTTATTTAGTTAACTGTAAATTAGACTAGATCGGCCAGGCTAACATGGCAGCCGTGACAAAATTCTGTAGAGCATGTAATCGTGGAAACCGGCAAAACCTGAACCAAAAATTTAAAACTTTAAAAATCAAACCTTGGAATTATAGGTACTGACACTATGATTACATCGTGAGTATTTTTTTGTTTGTTTTTTAAAAGGTGCTTGTCGTTTGAAGGTGTGATCGCTCATGACTTGTACCTCACTCCACCTGCATAAATATTCAGTGTGGGCGAAGATCTCTTATTAATGAAAAAGGGTCACGAGGTATTTTAATTCAACTACGTGTTAAGGATTTCGGCGGGATACTTACTTGCCGGGGCGGGCGGGAATAGTCGTAGCACTCCAGTTTTGCAACCTTACCACAAGCTCTTACTTTTAGATTAAATTTATTAAAAACGAATGGAAAACTCACGACATTGTTCATGTAAAGATTAATGCAATTTTTATCCGACGAAGAAAAAGCAAAGACTTCGGTAATATAGTTTTTAATTTGTTTTTCGCCTCTTCGACAATACTAAAACAATCATGAAACAAATGTTTCAGTAGTATTAACACTAGTCTGTAAGTAATGCCAAAAATATAATCATCGAACGCTCGTACAATCTTTAATCTAATAAATATAAATTTTTAGCTCCCAGTTACAACCAGTTTTTTTTTATGGTGATACTTATAAAATGACTATCTCTACCGTAGTAATGCACTTTTCAATGTTTTGATGGTCGGGTCAAAGATAAATAGGTGATAACGATCATCAGGGGACCCCCCGGAACATTTAACAAGGAATCCGGGGTTCAGCTCTTAACCCCTATAATTACTGGGGCAGTGATGTCTTCGGACTCAAGACCCTTGGCGCAGAAGAAGGTAGCCTCTGGCTTAAAATGGTAAGTAAATGATTTGTTGTCTCTGTCGTACACACCCACAATACCCTTCCTAAAGGTCTCTGAAACCTTTGTCTTAGTAAACCGGGCTTTGGATTTCAGATGATTTATACAGCGTAAAATTTTTACTCGGTAACAGAATGCTGTAGTGAAACGTGGTTTTTAAAATGAAAATATCTTTATTCAATAGATCAGATGGATCATTTTAAATCGTCTTACATACTAGATAAGTTTAGGTGCCAATTCCAGTCCTATCCTCAGTCAATACCAGAAGAACTGACAAGAATTTCCCTGGGCCCTTTGTTTGATCCTTGTTATTTGTCATTTTTTAAATAACTACCAATATTATAAATGCGAAAGTTTGTATGTATGGATTTATGGATGCTTGTCACTCAATCACGCTGAAACTTCTGAAAGGATCTGAATGAAATTTGGCACAGAGATAGATTATTGTCTGGAATAGCACATAGGTTACAACCTAACAAAGTACCACGCGAACGTAGCCGCAGGCGGAAGCTAGCAAAATATAAAGACAAATTATATTTCCAAACCCCCGTTCTATCCCAAAAGCAATGTACCATATCTGAACAATAGAACCTAATGAGTCATTAGCTGTTTATAACATAACAAAGAAGTATTGTATTCTATACAATACATGTACTTATAGAGAATACTTGGAGAATTTCAAAAGCTCAACATAGGAGGGTATTTGTACTGGATTGAGTTTTCTGAAAATAATGGCGTAGCCACACCAAGCTAATTAGATTAATTTAACAAGGCCATTTAAAGTGGAGAATTTAGTTATAAAGTCCCAAGTCCGACCAGGGTTGGCTGGCAAAACATACCATCTTGGTATTATTTTGTATCAAGAGTTTTTCTAAAGTAATTTAACTTTTAGCCGTTTTCCTTTACAGTAGAAGGAATTCAATTATATGTTGTTTAAAGGACAATGGGCAAATATGTATGGAACCTGGGACCACCCTCCAATAGACATAAAATATATGTCGTTGGATAGGTCTAATCAACCGGAACAACTATTGCTTAGACAGCTTTGCAGTCACAGCTGACCGTTCAAAGATATAAGACTTTTAAGTTTTGAAAAAATGTTAAAATAAATAATATATTATTGTTACAATAATGATTTATTATACAGTAACATATAAAAAAACACTGTTAAAACTGATAAAGGGTCTCTATTCTGGTATATAAGGTATTCGCGTCCGACCGACTACGTATTTATACATAGGTTATCTACAATGACATCGTTTAAAAACATTGCTGGTGCATAAAACCCTTCATGAATTGCATATCCTTAATACCAGATTATTGATATAATGTGTGCACATGTGCCCTCCCTTGCCTTCCTGATAAGCATGTACAATAATGCTCTATAATGTTGCCTTCATTTGGCTTGTTGTTCAATAGTAAATAACAATAATATTCTTAGTCTTACATGACGTGATTGGATACGTCCACGCAAAAGCTACACATTTTCCTGAATTCCGTAATCGGGCAGGTCATCTAACTGGTTTTCTCTCTATTTTTCAATTAGATATAAGCCAAATGAAGGCAACATTATAGACCTTTATTGTACATGCTTATCAGGAAGGCGAACGATGGGCACATGTGCACACTTTATATCAATAATATGGTATTTAGGATATGCAATTCGTGAAGGGTTTAATGCACCAGCAATGTTTTGAAGCAATGTCATTATGGATAACCCATAAAATACGTCGTCAGTCGGAAATGAATACCCTAAACACCAGAATAATTAAAAAAACACTGTTAAAACTGGTAAAAGGGGGCCCCTTTTTTATGTTCCTGTGTAATAAATCATTATTATAATAATAATATTTTATTTATTTTAACATTTTATCAAAACTTAAAAGTCTTATATCTTTGAACGGACAGTTGTGACAGCAAAGCTGTCATAGCAATAGTTGTTCCAATTGAACAGACCTATCCAACGACATATATTTTATCGCTATTGGAGGGTGGTCCCAATCTGCCCATTGTCCATTCTACTTGAACTCCTAACTGTCTATTGTACAAAATTCAATGATCGTCAAAAGGTTACACAAAGTGAAATGAAATACGTGTAAAAGTCACGTGTTAACTACGCGCCAATTACATAGCTTCTAAAATAAGCTAAAAATGTCGCTCACGCGTCAGTTTAATCAAATTATGAACTATCATTTAAAATTAAGTACTAGTTAGTCCGCGGAATAAAAAAATTACAATCAGTTAGCTTGAAACTACACCATACCAACTAAAGATACTTTCACCCAGTACATCGCAGTGCTACAAATCGGATTGTAGGCTTAACTTGATGCTTATTGTTTCCACAATTGCCAGAAGATTATCTCTGTTGTTATTTCTAGTTAATACCTCTGTTTAGCGAAGAACATTCGCGAAGGATTAAGTGAAGGAACTTGAGTAGAGACTCTTATTCTGGATAGCAGTCACTAAAGCTAATTTTAAATAAAATAAATAAATATGGTTATATAAATAACGAAATCCCCGGGTTCGGTAGATATCTTCTCAGATCTGTTTTAGTTACTTAGATCTTTGAGGATATCTAAAGAAGGTAGTCAGAGGCACTATTTATTTATTTATTTGGTATTCCGAACGTGACAGGTTGCAAGCCCACCGCCGCTATTTAAGAATACTAACCTATGACACACACCTTCGAATTTTTGGTTCTAGGGTATGCCAGTTTCGTTACGATGTTTTCCTTCACCGTTTTAGAGCACTGGCATTGCGCACATAAATTTTTCGAATGAAAAACTCATTGGCGCACGTTCGGGTTTGACCCACGACCTTCGGATCGTGAGGCAGGGGTGCTACCATTACACCACCTGCGCTCTTTAAACAGGAAAAAATCTTGATGAATCAAAACAGTACGCGGTGCCTTTATCGATAAAAATTAAATATATAATATTCTACAGCTGTTGATAAGAATGATGTTTTATTAGTTACACAGCTTCTTGCTACTTATTAAAATGTATGAGTTCGAGTTAACTTTATAGAAAACTCATCTCTCTTGTTGGATACTTGTTATAAATAATTTATGACAATGTAACAGAATCCTAATAGATTGTGGGCCGTGTACAAAAAAAATTTTTTTTAGGTATTCGTACATACATAAAATCACGCCTGTTTTCCAACGGGGTAGGCTGAGACCACGGTTCTCCGCTTTACCAAAGTTAACCTTTAAACAAAGTTACATACCATAAAATAAATTATTTCATAAATAACTGTCGCTCGTTTCTTCTAACACTTAACATTATTTACTATTTATTTTTGTAAAACTGCCATTTTCCTTACCTCTTCTTTATCGTTTGAAAATAGATATTACTGTTCAGCGCGCATATGTTTTATAAAAGAGAAATACATAAGTTGGCCGAACATCCACATCTGAAGTATTCGAACCCACACAGGCGACACCACGGCACTCGCACTATGCCACCAGTGCTCTAATTTTACAAATTATGTCCATCCTCGTATAACGCCTTGAATATTATTACTAAAAGATATAATTTCTCCATCGCAGAATTCATGAATAAATGAATAAAAATAAAATTATTGTGATTCACCGCCTGTGACACTCATGTAAATCACTTTCTAGGTCTTAAATCTCTGCCCAAATAAACAGAGAAAGTATCTTTTGTAAATTATTCTTGGCACTTAAACATCTACCCAAAATACGTATACTTAATCTAATTTTAAAGTGTATTTTTTAACAGGACAAAAATATGGACACAAATTATTTTAAAAAAAACCTCATTTGTATTATTTAAATAAGTCAGTGTAAAATTACTGTCTTCGTCTTGTATAATATAAGAGTATTTAATTTACGATTACAAAAAAAATATCCAACTCAATATAAAAGTTATATTTTATTACGATTCCAAAGTACTCAATGGACCCTTGCAAAATATATTTTTTATTGTCATATCACTACGATCAACTTCCCCGCATTATATTCCTGTCTTGGCCACTGCCTTTACGACAAAGAGCTTAGCGAGCAAAACACAAAGACCAGCCGGGTCTTTTACCACAGCAATCTATCAACCCCCAACCCCCTATAATCCCACAAAGACAAAGCAGAGCCTCCAACTTCAACCTATTGGAAAATGTTTTACCTAAATAAAGAAATTATTGTCCAATAATTCGTAACCGTTTTTATGTAAAGGCGATTACAGATTGGGCGCTTTTTCCGTGCTCATTTTATATTACTCGAGTTGTTCCCATGACGGCTCGTTACGAAACATGGTGGGAAGTTCGTTCCTTCTATGGCCCGTGTCATGTTTTTATTACAGACATGCGCGCTTCATTCCGTTGCGTTTCAGCACGTTTGCACGAGTTTGGGACTTCCAGGCACCAAAATATTTCCCTTAACAAAAACATACATAACTGTGACACGTTCGGATTTTTTTTTCTATCGAGTCACACTATAAGTCGTTGAAACTATATTATTTTAACGAGTTAAATACACTATTGTATGACTCGCTGGGATAAAAATCTCCAAAAACATTGTGACTTGTTTGAATTGAATGTAATTGGGGAAATCCATCGATTATGGTCACGCTTAATAATAATACGCATCTTCGTACGAGATAGACACATTATTATTAGTATTAAACGGGTATTTATCGCGTTTAATTTACCCGAAGTTTCGACAGGTTTACACAAAGTGGAGGTCACGGGATGACTAAATTATGAGATAAACACAATGACACTCGTGTAGAAAAACAAGCTAATGGAAAACACGCCCAATCTGTAATAGCCTTAAAATGCCTTAAATTAACCTCCTTGAACCGAGAGGATTTTCCCGGTCAATAATCTACTAAATGCATTGTCAGCAATATGAACAGTGATCACCGACCAGTCCACTCAGACCTGTATCTCCACTTTAAGTGTACTCTATAGAGTCTATTCTTGGAGTGGAGACAGGTCAGGGTACGTTGGGTGGAGGATAGATTCCGGAATGGCTATTAGTATAGATTTCCGATGGCCCTATCAATATTGAATGGCCGAAATTTTCATAATCCCTTCGGTGTTTCGGTGCAGTGATTTGGTTGATAGTCATAAAACGATTGGCCGAAAGGAGGCGAGTTGCTAAATTTACTAAAGTTTAGTGAAGATAACTGAAGAATGTTTGTTTTTTAAGTTGTTTTGATTTTTTCGATAAATATTTTTGCATCTCGATGCAAATTCGACATAAAAAACGTGTAGGTCATAGAAATCTGTGCTCCGATTAAGTATTTCTGATACTAACAGAACATTGTTACTAACAACTTTATAGCGGTGAATTGTATTATGGAAAGTTTATTGCCATAAAATTATGGTATTATTGTTTGTAAGAATCAGAATTAGGTATCACAGCACTGTCGCTGATAGATATTCATTGTAATTGATTACAATAAGAGTTACCCACTTTTAACTTTTGAGGAACATTATCCGTACATTTCCGTAAATAAAAGTATACTCGTAAATAAATACAAAGCCGCAAATCTGCACGAATGAATGAATGAACGCAAAACTTCCTCAATTTAATTAAACCGAATTCCTGTGAATCCGAAGGCTTCACGTGAGAGGAAGAATACCTCTGACCATATATTTAAGCATCGCTGAGGAGCAATAATAGTAAAGTGTCTTGAGGGAACTCTTAAAGGGGCCGGATTGAGAAACACCTACAATGTTACAAAATGTAGCAACTGTTTGTGAACATTTTTAATATGAACTCTGCTATAATATTATAGCGAGACTCATAAATATTGTTACAAGTTTCACACAAAAATTACAAAAAAATTTACGCATGCAGTCAGTATACTTTTGTTATTCTAGAATATTTCTAGATTTTTGAAATAATCTGATTGAAGGAAATTATATCCTAACTATAATTCCTGTAAGCTTGCGACATCAAAAAAAAAACAGACGGTGTCAGAATTTTTAGAGTCGCTTAGGTAGTTACGAAGATAAATACATAGATCGTCTACGAGCTTTACTTTTTGTATCTAAACTAATATTACATAATAAAGAGGCAAAGTTTGTTTGTTTGCATAATGTAATCTGCGAAACTACCCATCCGATTTCAAAAATTCTTTCACCAATGTGTAGAATTAACTTTCAGATTGAACATAGGTTATAATTTATGTAAGTATCTCGCGGGAAAAGTCGCGGGCGAAAGCTAGTTTAAAATAATTGTATAGATCACGCGATGTTGCACTCTCGTAGCAAGTGCCAAGCCTCAGTCCGCCCCTACCACCTACGGCCGTGATTTAAGAAGAGAGGCGATACATACTCTAGCTCTGTCTTTATGGCCTGGTTTAATGGAGTGACGAGTACGCGAATGTTAATGAAAACTTTCAAAGGTGTGTGGAAACTGAAGTTTCTGAAGTTATTGTGTGGCTTGGGCTTAAGATAAATCAGGGTTAGAGGTTTATTTGAAACCAGTGCTAAAATAAATGAAGTACTGTAATAAAATAGAATACTGATATAGCTTGGAAAACGGAGCTTTTTAACACTTTTGAAAATGTTATGTAAAGAAAAACTACGTGAAAATTGATATCACGGTAAGAAGAAAAAGATGTGTTATCCATTTATTGTATTGAAGTAGTGTTTCTTCAAGTTTGAAATGTGACGTTTTTGAAACATGATGGTTTGTAAGGTTGGTGACCGTCAGGATGATGAATCACCTATCGTATGTTGAAATGCTATCCGAAAATTGCTTCCGAATTGCTACTATTTGCTTCCATCGATGAGAGAACTGTTTCCTCTATATTTAAGAAGAAATTCAACATTTAGTGGTGACCGGCCATCCTGACGTCTCAGCATGGCCGGTCACTCTGCGGTAGGCATGGGACAAATCATAAAAAGCAGTGAAAAATCATATGAATTTGGTTTTCATACGTCACTCCTGCTACTTTCCTTCACAGAGTCTGCTATTTATCACAGCAAATTAAATCGCAGAGACACGTTATATGCCTATTACGGCGTGCGAGAAAGAGCGCAAAAATTAGCTCTATGCTTTTCATATGATGATCAGCTATGACGGTTAATTATAAACTCTAGTCGCATGCATGTAAAGCTCACTTTTACATATTCGTTTTACGAAATCATTGTTTTACGGATCATTTCGCTCTGACTGTGATTTGATTGTGAATAGTAGCAATATGAATAGTAGCTTAGTAGCTAGCAGTAGCTATCGCAATTCACCAAGTGACATTTAGGCTGTCAAATAAAAAGTCATTGCCTGTGAAAAATCACAGGTGAAATAGCAGTGACAAAATTTAATCATATCATCAAATGATAATGATTTAAAAATACCATTAATTTCCATGCCTACTCTGCGGCGTAGACCATGTTCGGTGTGGAATGGTGTGTAACCCTGATTGATTCAAATTTTGAAAACTATTATCACTTGTCAATGATATAATTTGTGTCGGGGTTTCGAGGTATTCCCACGAACACTTTTTACTGCACACTTTTTATTCCCATTACAACTTCAAAAATACATTTCGTGCCGTTCGTGGGAATAATAAAAATTAAAGTTGTTCCCATTTCTGCACACATCATGTAGGAATACTTTAATTCGTATTACTCGTTAAAACGTGTTCTTCCCAAATGCATTAATAGAAGTGAACCTCTGAAACACCTTCCGATCCCATAAAAAACCCTGCTTCAGAAACACATTTCCTCAATAAGAAAATTCCGCGCTCGGCCGATTTTTCCGACATTCCTGCGATTTCGTTGTCCGTCTCACCCCTCTGTAAACCATGAAGTAAATAACATAACACTGACACAATCAGATAAGTAAGGGCGTAGGCTTAGGTGAGGTAAAAGTAGGAGTTACATTGGTCCAGTGGCTCGTTCACACTGTCATCAGAAAGCAAAGACACTAGGTTAGCGAGTTAGTTGTTTATTACTTGTCCCTTTTTGAAGTAAAACTTCTTTACGCACGCTTGAGTTAAGGAGTAAGCTGGTGAATGCGTGACGAGAGCGTTACGAAAAGCGTGATCGACCGAGGCGAATGGAATTTGAGAGAGAGATCAAAGTTAGTAAGAATAAAAAGAGAGAGAGATACGTTTCGTATATTACTGTAGGGGCAAGAGAGAGAGGTGCGAGCACACCTAAGATATTATTTGCTACCGTAAAAATAGATTTGTTTAAATACTCCCAGATAGTATTGGCAGGTACCTAATTAAGAAAAATAAAAATAATCTACACCTACCCCTACAAAATGTCTTTAAGGTAATAGAATAAAACAAATGGTTATAAATTAATAACCGTCTTTATTTTCTTTGATTTTATTTCACTTATCACTAGTTTTATTTCTACCTACGAGTATAATATCAAGCTTTGTGTGATGAAAATAATAAATAATAGATGTTTGTTCTGTGTCTGAAAATAGTACCTATTAAACTATTATTTTCGTTATTTGGATTTTATTACAAACTTTGCTTTAGTATAGGACTAGATGGCACTGTTAAAATGTCTCACAATTTAATTATTATCACTTTATCATTACTGAACGTTGATTCTCAACTTTTGTATGTGAAATGTAAGTTAATCCGCATTATTTCACTGCAAGTAACTGGACAGCTACTAGCACAGTGTAAACACGTTCAAGTGGATAGCTAAAGCATAATGGAGTCTACAAAATCTAAGCAAAGCTATATTAATAGAGTTGGACGGCTGAGGATTTTGGCCGACGGTGACGAATATACGGATAATTTAATCCGTTTTTACGGAAAAATATGGAAGCTTCTAATCTAATCTTTTACGGTTATTACAAGAACAAGAAATATGCATTAGTTTTATTGTGTCTTTCAAGGTGACCACTAATGACTGTAAAAAGCATTTATATAATACAAAAACGCTATATCTGACCGACAATTAACGTACTAACGTTAATTGTCTAGCTCTCCTAACTCTCGTTGGGTTAGTCTAGGTATATATTATTAGGTAGTCCTAATAAACCGTAGTAACCTAACGAGAGTACCATTTAAGGCTTTAGAGGTGCATTCCTTAGGAAGTTTCCTAAATCAAAACCCAGACTAATACAAAAAAAAATCGATACGCAAAGTCGCGTAAACTTTGTTAGTATTCCTAATAGTCTTTACGATTTACTTATTTATTTCACTCACCCATTTTCTACAAGCATCTAAACAGTTTATCTGAAAAAGCTTATTGTACTGAGTGGCGAGACAGACTTTCGTCGGATTACAGTAGCCTTATTCACAAGGCTTTGACTTCATAAATTTTAGCGATTGGGCGTTGTATGCTTTATAGAGCTTATACAAAAGAGATTAGTTTTAGGTGAAAATTCAGTTTATGAATTTTCACTCCACATTAAATATACAGATACATTAGATGTAGACTCTACATTAATTTACATAATAAAAAAATTAAAGCTCGTTCAAGTGTGGGTCCACATTTGTGACATTCTGCCGTGACTGTCACCGTGTCTGTGTCCGAAACACGCCCACATTTTGTCACGCGGATTTGCATGTGTCACGGCAAAACGTCTGTGCTTTTTCACGAAGTCACGCGTGTTTACGGTACACGTTTACGGCAGTTTAATATTATTACTATTATTAATATAAACAACTAGCTGTCCCGGCGAACTTCGAAGAGCCATACATATAATAAAATTTTTGTTTAACTTTCAAATCTTTTATTACTTATTTTCCTATTCCAGACGAAGAAAAATCTAAAAACACCAAAATCATAAAAATTTGTCAAGCCGTTCTTTTTTTTCGAACGGGTTAAAAGGTATCCTATGTCCGTCTCCTAGTTCTAAGTTACCTCCTCACCAATGTTCAGCCAAATCGGTTCAGCCGTTTTTGAGTCATAAATAGTGCAACTAACACGACTTTCTTATAAATATAACTAGGTGGTTGCCCGCGACTTCGTTCGCGTTTCATCTATATCTATATAAGAGCTTGACCTGACTGATTGATCATCGCCGAGCTGAAACCGCTGAAGCTAGAAAGCTGAAATTTGGAAGGTGGTTTCCTTTTATAACAAAATGACCTACTAAGGCGGGATTTTTGGAAATTCTACCTCTAAGAGGGTGAAAAAGGGTGAAAACGTTAGTATGAAACTTTTTAACGCGTGGAGCGATTTTCATGAAACTTTGTTTGTGCACTGTAAATGCAAAATCAATGGATACGTGTTTCAGGATTTTTCAATATCACCTTCAAAAAGGTGATTTTACCCCTTTTTAAAGGTTATATTGAAAAATCTCGAAACATGTAAAAAATTTTTTTGTATTTACATTACCCATACAAAGTTTCATGAAAATCGTACAGCGCGTTAAAAAGTTTCATACAACCGTTTTTAGCCCTTTTCACCCCCTTAAAAGTGGAATTTCCAAAAATCCCGTCTTATTGCTCGCCTACATACCAAGACGAACATACCCTCCAAATCTCAAGTCTGTACGACCGGCGGTTTGGGCTGTGCGTTGTATCTATTCAAATCAGTCAGGACTTATCCTTTTATATAGTAGATTAGATTTTCCAACAAAATTACCTAAATTGATCAATTCGACGGCCTTTAGAACACAGTTACAACCCACAAAATGACAAACTGTTACGAATCACACTCGTGCGTGTGACTTGTCAATAAATAAATAAAATGTCGGCAGACGGCGGTTTCGTGCAGACTGGACAAGTGAGACACCCAGTAAAGTTTGCTGTTATGTTTCAAGAGGGAATTGAATAACCGATAGCTGAAAGTATACATTTAAAAACAAATATCACCAGTATTATTTTCAAAAGAAAAAATAAACATGATCACGACTGTAATCTTGGCTTGGTAGATATCTACTCTTTAGTTACTTAGTTCTTTGAGGATATTTAAGTGGTAGGTACAACAGTTCTAAACATGATATTAAGCACAAGCCTATATTTTGCGCAGTAATTAGGCCTATCGCCGCCTATAAAAATACTAACCTATGAAGCAGACTTTTGAGTTTTTAGTTCTAGGGTATGCCGGTTTCATCACGAAGTTTTCCTTCACCGCGAGCAAGATCTTTCGAATAAAAAAACACATCGATGCACGACCAGGTTTGAACCCAAGACCTTCGGATCGTGAGGCAGGGGTGCTGCCACTACACCACCGGTACTCCGCTAATATATTTTACATATTTTTTTATTTAGCTACAAAATATGATTAACCCGTCTTCGTGAGATGAAATAAATATATTTATGGCTTACGTTATATTCAAAATATTATGTAACCTTGACTGTGTTTATAGTAAAAGCAATAAAATAACATATGAATATAGACGCATTCATTACGAACGTCTAGACGTAAAGTAATAAAAATCATAAATTAAAGAAAAATAATAGCATTCGGACACAGCATCACAACCACACCCCCATAAAAGTAAATTAAGTGTGTTGTGTTCATACTCTGAAAGGGAAAATATTTAAATCGTAGAAAATAATGTATGTTTCTATGTATGTATGCGAGTTCCTTTGGCTGTCGCTGGAGACCAATCTCGAAACAGATTTTGGCAAATAAGGTGTCATTGAATTCGTCTGGATTACAAGTGTGACATAGGTTATACAATATGTCAAAAAATCCAATATGGCGGCTAAAAATCTATTTTTAGTTACGTTCAGTCGGTTTTTTAATTTTTTGCAATAAGAAGTTGTTTTTTTATATTTACATCTGACACAAATATTCGTTTTTAACCGTTACTTTTCAAAGTCCCGAATGACCAAAACATTATCAAGTGTTATTAACTTATTTGCGCTATTTGCTTTTCTCGCTCAGTGAGCACTGCAGTAACCGTGATGCGATTCAGTCGTCGCGATTGAATCGCACAAATGCAATCTGATACAGACTGATCAGATGAGACCATCACGATAGCCAATGCACTCTGCATTACGTAAACTAAATGAAAATTTTGTTTAGACTGAAAGCTGATTACGTAAGCTAAACCTTAATATGCGAAGTTTCAGTGTGGATGTATGAATGTTTGTTCTTCATTATCTCTGTAAAATCTGAACGGATATGGATGAAATTTCTCTTTTTTTTTTTATTTAAGTTGAGATGGATGTGGAGTGAAGAGAATGGATAAGATAAGGAATGAGAATATTAGAGGAAGGTTGGCGTGGTATGGGCATGTTAGGCGGCGGGAAGAAAGGCATGACACAAGAATGATGGATGTGATAGGGAAAAGGGGAGAAAGAGAATCTGTTTTGCCGACCCTACAGAGTGGGATAAAGGCGGGAAGATGATGATGATTGTCCCACTTCAGGGCAATGGCCTTCCTTCCTTCCACTCCTCGCGATTTAACGCTGCTGTAAGCCAAAATATTAAATACGCGTCAAGGTCGCTATTTCCTTCTGGGTCTACCACGTCGTCATCTTTCGTTTGATGGGACCCACTCTGTGGTAGTCTTTGCCAGTCGCTCGTAATGTTCATTTTTTTTATTTTAACACAAATTGACTACTTTTGTAAATGGGAAAAAATACCAAGGTGAATTTATATTGAGGACTGCATAACCACAAGTGAAACCGCAGGTATTTATAAAAAAATGCTATATTTTTACAAAATCTTTGTAATATCGCATAGTCGAGCATATTCGAGCCTTTTCTACGCAAGCTTAGAATGTTGTCCTCTGTGTAAGTGTCGGCCGTAAAACGCAGAAACGCCGTTACTTGCAGATAGCCAAGCTCATAGCAGCAAGACTCAAATCTCAAATAGTAATGTAAAATAGGCTTTACCACGCAGACATTAGATTCAATATAACGATGAACGCGTAAGATATGAACATCAAAAAGTTTATTCAAATTAAATTATGCCGTCGTGCTCTAGTTATAATTTTTATTTATAATATCTACGTAATTAACCTGTGACATGCCGGAACGCGCATCCACGCGAGACATAATAGATTTTCTATTGTGTCTGGAATCCCGGCATCCCAGAGGTTAAAATAATGACTCGTATTGTCTCAACTTTTTCACCCGCTTTTATGTCGATTTAAAAAGTAAAGTAAAGTAATCGCGAAACTTTGATCCCACTATTTTGAAAACCAAATATTTATATTTTAACCCATGTATACAAAAACTTGACAAATTATACAGGGTGTCCCAAAAAGTAGTGTCAAGCGAAAGTCCAGAGATAGAACACCCCTTGGGGTACCCGAATCACCCCCATGTATGTTCCGCGATTTTCTATAGTTTCCGAGTTATTAATTTGTTTTCCGAATTTTTTAAAATTTACGACTTGAACAACTTAAAACATTCTTACAAAAAAACGTAGGAAACTTTCTTGAGATTTTTTTTTTGCTACTGAATTTCAATGAGTTGTTCTTTTATGCATAAAATAATCAGCTACGTGACTTTGATGAAAACTATTAAAATGTTGGTGTAAAGTCAAATAATTACATTCGGTGAATTATGACTTAAATTTTCAACTTTAAATTAAAAATCTTAACAAGTGATTTCATGGTTTTTAAATAAGTCTAAAAAAAATTCCAGACTCTCAGCTTTCATAATCATTAAAAAAAAGTAGTACTTAATTGGCTACTTTGGCTAAAATCGGCCTTCAAAGACGGTAAGGTGGAAAATTCTTAAAATTAGCTACCTGATTAAAAAATAAATTTTGGCCTTTTTATCATTCCTAAGCTTAATTTGTTTGTTAACTAACCAAAAATGACTACAAAGAATTTGTTTATGCCAAAGAAATCAGCAATATGGCCGAATTAAGAACAAAATTAAGGCAGGCCGAAGAAAAAATTAAGGCACTTTAAATAGCTTTCATACGATTAAAGGAAACCTTTTTAAGACGATGCAAGATTTGTATCGACCTAGAAAATTGACATTTTGAGAACTTTTTGTAAAAAAATAATCAATTTTACTTGTTATTTTATTTTATAAATTTAGCTAAACTAAATAAATAAAACCTTCAAATTTTAATGAAATCTTACTTTCCTACAGTCATTTTTGGTTATTTAACAAACGAATTAAGCTTAGGAATGATAAAATGGCCAAAATCTATTTTTTTATCAGATAGCTAATTTTAAGAATTTTCCACCTCAGCGTCTTTGAAGGCCGATTTTAGCCAAAGTAGCCTATTAAGTAGTACTTTTTTTAATGATTATGAAATCTGAGAGTCTTTAGAGAGGAAAATTCTTTAGACTTATTTAGGAACCATGAAATCACTTGCTAAGTTTTTTAATTTAAAGTTGAAAATTTTAGTCATAATTCACCGAATGTTATTATTTGACTTTACGTCAACATTTTCATAGTTTTCATCAAAGCCACGTAGCTGATTATTTTATGCATAAAAGACCAACTCATAACAATTCAGTAGCAAAAAAAAAATCTCAAGAAAGTTTTCTACTTTTTTTTAGAGAACTTTTGAAGTTGTTCAAGTCGTAAATTTTCAAAAATTCGGAAAAAAATTAATAGCTCGAAAACTATAAAAAATCGCGGAACATACATGGGGGTGATTCGGGTACCCCAAGGGGTGTTCTATCTCTGGACTTTCGCTTGACACTACTTTTTGGGACACCCTGTATACTTAAACTTTCCTCGAGAACCACTCTATCCATTAGTGAAAACAGGATGAAAGTCAGTGCAGTAATTTTTGAGTTTATTGAGAACAAACAAACAGACCGACTTCTATTATAATATGCAGTGAAGTTCTGTAGTACGATGTATAAACATGTTTCATCTTCAAACATGGCACAGGGAGTAAAGACAAGGCGCCACATTAGTTAGACTGGAGACATGAGACACGAGACATGCTCGCCAAAACAAATAAACAATACAAGTATTCTAACATTTCTGTGTATAATATTTTGTAATATAGAATAGAACTTACTATCTGCACCATAGAATGAATTTGCATCATACCTGAAACAAATTTAAGGTTTATTAGTTTTTAATAGACTTAAAAAAGGTGGAAAATCTCAATTCGACTGTATATTTGTTTGTATGTTTATTACGCGATTATGCCCTCCAATTATGAATTGATTTTGATGTTTTTTTTGGTAGGTCTTACTTCGAAGGCCATCATCATCATTAGCAACTCAAATAATGGGCCACTGCTGGGTAAAAGCATTCTCCTTCAAACACCACTTCAACTTCTCGTCTGAGGTAGTCCCATAAGAATTTAAAATCTCAGGCATCAATACTTTTCCGTAAAACTTAAGAAACCTCATCTTCGCTTGTAATTTTCTTCTCTTCTTTTTAGTTTAAATTTAAATTATATAAATTATTTTTTAAACTATTAAACATTTTGTACATTTCCATAGAGTTAGCATCAAAAATACAAAATACAAAGTACCTTTTTGGTACCTTGTTAATTTATACTTTCAATGTTACAAATAAACCTGGTTTATCGCCCTCAGAACACTAATTTCACAAAAATATATGAACAAAAGCGAGAGCCTACCAGAAATTTACCCAATTTTTTTTACCGATATTTACATAATCGGTATAAAGGTATAATAATGGAATTACTGTGCAATAGTGCATGTAAGGCGTCACTCCGCCCGCCCCATAAAGTAGATTAAATTTAAATTGACAATTCGGTTTTACGAGCACAGGGTGGTTTCAGCTTCGGCATTCCGCTTGTGTAACCTTAGCTTTCATATCCTTATGACGAGGAGATAAGGTTCAAAATAGACGCGTATTTCTCCCAATACAACATAACAGCGATAAAATGTGGAATTTTGGGAATTTATCGTAGGTACTAGCGTCGCATGTGCGCACAAGTCCTTATTTTATTTAAATGGTAAGGATACCGAAATTGTTAAATACCTAATGTAACAATTGTTATGAAATAATAGTGTTTCCACTCACGCAACGCAAGATATCTACAACCATTTTATTTTTAACTTGTAACATATTGTTAGTTACACTTATCGAAAGCAAAGCATTTATTAAAAGATATTTCATTCGTTTTAAAATGTTGTCAATTAAAAGGTACATAAAAATATATTTTATGAATTTACATCTACATTATAGGTATATAATGAGCAAGGCGTTCTAACTAAGTAAGTTTTTCCATAAGTATGTAAGCAAACACGTTCTTAAATCTTGTATAAGAACACAATTCTCACAATTGGTGACATACCACACCAATAACTTTCTCCCTTATATGAGCTGAATTTTCATGCTAATATTGCGCAATACATTTCACTCAGTAGGAGTTATTACTTTCAATAAATGTAAACTGTGCCTAAACCGACGATTCGTACAACACCCTATTTGTTTGGTACCTATCTAAATATATACATACATACCAAGCATTATGTCTTTAGTTATGTAAGGTAGTAGAGAATCATAAAATTGTGGGGATCATTAATAAATCAATTTTAGACCATAACAAACGATCTATAAATAACGCAAATGATCCAGATCACTGCCAGAAGGATCGTCCCCACACACTCGCGGCATTATGTTGAATAGTAATGCTGAAAACCGCATGGAAATGCATGCAGTCGATTCGGTGATACGACAGACAAACAAAAATTTCCAAAATCTGTTTTTGTGCTTTGATATTCAACTTTTATCGCTTATATCGAACATTATAACTCTAGAACGGCTACGCTCTACGGCTGGTTTTCATAGTTTTTGATTTATTGTATTTGTCTTTGTCTTGAACAGCCGAATAACTATTAAAAACATTGAAAATTGACGAAAAAACAAATTGCCTTGATTCTCCCATACAAAATGTTCATGGGTTCCGCGATAACTTATAATCACGCGGACAAAGTCGCGGGCCATACCTAGTTTTGAATATATTACAGACACGCGGATTCTATTATTTTATTAACACTCAAAATAACATTTACAGGATTCACCCTCGCAAGGGCTCGTGTACTGTCCAGTAAAACTAAACTAAGTAATAATAAAAAAAAACATGTTGAAACAAACAAGGCCCAGGGGACGTACTGTTAACTGACAGGACATGACATGTTTCTGTGACATACTCATGTGGATAAAGACTGGGGTTACTTTTAACGGAAGGATACTTGAATATTATAAAGGTACTAGCTTCCGCCCGCGGCTTCGTCCACGTGATACCTTCATCGCTATCCCACGGGAACCGTACATTTTTTCGGGATAAAATGTAGTCTATGTGTTATTCCAGACCAAAATCTATATCTGTGCCAAATTTCATTCAGATCTGTTCAGCCGTTTTAGCGTGAAAGAGTAACAAACATACATCCATATCCATCCATCCATCCATCCATCCATCCATACATTCTTATAAACTTTCGCGTTTATAATATTAGTAGGATTACAATGGTGTATAGAATAGAAAGTCTTTTGAAACACACAAAATAACATTACACCCCAAACAGATTACCTGCCTTCCATAAACAAAGAATCACAAAAGAATCACGACTTTATACCCAGGATTGGTAAAAAACTCCTCAGATCTCAAGTTTTATATATATTAAGATATTTAAAATGGGTATTCAGAGACACGTCCAATGTTCGACACAGGTCCAATTCAAGAAAATTAAAACTATTAATTTACAAATATTTACTTACTGAAACTTTCAAATAAACATATTTCTGAAATAAAATAACATTTAATAGTAACCACGTAAAAGCTTTTAGCTTTCAAATTATATGAAAACTAATTAATTTCACTGTTTAATTAGCGTTTCAAAGAAGTCTTTTTCAACTTCAAAAAGTCAAACACACAAAAGCTCGTACTAATTATGTAATCAGAGTGTTATGCTAATAAGCCTTACATTAATATTTGATTTTCTCTCCATTGTGTTTCAGTTACTACCTAGTTATTGTAGCATTATTTTCCGAATGACTGACTAGGTAGTTTTAACAAAGGCTAGATTTTCGTTTGATGCATAAAAAATGTGCTAATGAGCTTTATGCAGAAAATGGTATTTTAAGGTGACGCATAATACATTTTAATTGAGAGATTACACAGAAAAGGTAGGTATGTTTTGCCTTCAAAGAGGATTTTGAGAATATGAGTGTCAAAATCCCCTTAAACTTAATACTTATACTCAAAGGGGATTTTACACTAACTCGACAGATCCCAAATTTTGACGTACTGGCATTGATTTTCATTTCAAGACTTATTTACAGTATTTACAGTATTTTTACATTACAGTATTATTTAAAGATGTTTTTAAAAAAGCTGAAATTCAGCAAATTTTTATTATCAGATAAAACTTTATCCTCGGCCTCAACACAAAGCTTGGTCTCATATTCTTCACGTATCTTTAAAAATACTGGAAAAATAACGCCAGGGGCCGCGAGCTAATGGTGTTTGCTTTCAATAAGGCCCTGCTTGCCGATTTAATGTAGAAAGCAGGGTATTTCTCTTTTTGAATAGATGCTGCGGGATGGAAAGTTAGTTAGCAAATACATTTTTTTTATTAAGATCTTAAACTTTGGTACTTATCAGAATAGTGGGTCCCAGTATTTTTTTCTCAGTTTTAGCAATCATACAGACTTCATGTAGTATACTAATACTACAGATGCAAAAAAGCATAAGTTTTTGAAACATTTATTTTACGCCACGTCACAAACAGTATGAAATGTTGTAAATGTGACAGTATACCCACTACATTAAGCACTCAATGTTAGTAATCATTTCATTATTGCATGTATAGTGTCTGTACCTACTGCTTCAATTCACTGTGACTCACACTTATAGATTCGGTAGAAAGGAGAATATATTTGGTTGAAAAGAGATACCTTTTGGGTAGAAAAACCTTGGGTCGAAAGGAAAAGCACTCAGCAGTCGTTCAGCAATCAATCATGTAGGTAAACGCTGGTACATTACCGGCGCCGAAAATCTGCTTTCCATGTGACCAGGCTCCATGCCCCTTTTTGTAACGTGGGAACTACCAGAAGTATTTTCAGATATTTTGCCTTGTTTTTGTAGGATACCAGGAAAATATGTCAATGGCGGAATGTAACCTGAATGGCTTCTGCATCGCATATCCTTTATATTTTGTGTATGGATAAAAAAATATTGGAGTCGAAATTATGGAATATACAAAAATAATCTTAATATTTTTTTTTTCTTATGTTCTTGTTATGAAAAGGTTTCCTCAAAAGTTATCTAATAATATATATAATGTATATATAATACCTTTAAACGAGCAATTCTCGTATTAACATATCTTTAATATTTAAGTATACTCTTACGAGTATTATCTGAATCTCGGAATCTAGCTAAGTTTCATTTTTAGAAAAGATCGTTTTATCCGTGTTTTCAGGCAATGAAAAACTGCTTAAACATCTAGTTACTATTAAATCAAACTATGTACATATACATAATAAAAGTTTTTTTAACCTCCTTAATTAAATGTGCTATAATTACGACAGCTCTAAATCTGAGGCCCATTTCTCCCCCTCCCTACAAACGTCTCATCAACCGAAGCGACATATTGCAAACTTGTGAGTTATTGGCTGTTACTAAGCTTAATTTGTACATAGCTGAGAATACTTCCGGCTCGATCAAGACCGCGTCATAGCGAAATTCATGTTTTGGCTGAAAATCAATGTTTTTGCTTTTGCAAAAAGATGTCATTGGGGTATGGCTTATTTGTCGTGCTGCAGCCAACACGAACTTGCCTACACTCACTTATTCTTACAAACTTACTTTTTAAAGTATTCGTTCAGTATCTATGTTTTTGTTAAAGTGTTAATGGTATTGTGTGTCTGTGGTACCAAATTAATTCTTTATATCTATCTATCTAAATCCGTTTTTTTTAAGAATTATCGACATCTTCGCAAAACTTAGCATCAACTTCGTATTACTATCAACGAATAGAGGTCCATGAAGCGTTTTCAGCAACAGATAATAATGGTATAACATTTAAAAAAACGAACCATAGAAGAAGTCATTACCTCGGATGTGAAGAGTAGGATGCGTAAAGAAGAAAATAGTAGAAGAGGATGCAAGAGCGAGACAACTCTTGCCTTAGTTTGAAATAAGTCTTCTTGTCTGTCGCAAGAATGGCACTTTGAATTCTATTACTAGAGCATTTGCATTACTTGAAAGTGAAAGATGAAATTAATGTAAGAAGAGTAGACGAGTGATAAGAGTGAGTGGAAGAGGAAAAAATGTAGTGCCGACCCTAGCGTGGACTCAGCGTGGGATTAGGGCAGGAGAATGATGACAAAGATGCAAGAGTGAGACAAACTCTTACTTACGTTTGAAAGCGTTCTTGTCTGTTGCAACGGAACTCTGGAATTTTTACATTTCTAAACGTAACACAAAGTAACCCAGCTGTTTCCGAGAACCAATGATTTTGGATTTTGGACTTGCCGAAGGGAGGACTTATGCGACCCTGGAGAATCGAAAATTTGTAGGCAAAGGGTACGTTTATTTATACGGTTTTAGTTGCGACTTATAAACTTAAATGGCTTCTCAGTCAATTAATACGGTATAATTACATATAGCCCGTCTAGGTCAGGTAATTAATGTTGTAAAGTTTGGTTGTAGGTGAAATATTAGATGGCGGAGAAAGTGGAGTATTGTTTTTTTATATTACCAGTTGCACCTTGCAGTTATACAGTTTTAAATATATTTAAGTATGTCCACACTCGCGATATTACGCCGTGACCGTGGTACCGTACCGTAACGCGTGACAATCTAAAGATTGACAAAAGACCAGAAAGAAGAAAGAAAGAAGCATAGACCTTTTGCCGTGACATGCGTGACATGTTTAGCATGTAAAAACTGTCGAAACGTCGGAAAAATATAAGGTAATTTAAACGCGATAAATACGCGTCTAATACTAATAATAATGTTTAGCATGTGTTTGGCGTGTTTTTAGGAGGGTTTAGGGTTTAGGGTATAATCTATATTTGCAAACATAAACAGATACACAAACTTTCCATCCGATTGTTGTGCTTGTAAAATATTACAGCACAATTTAGCAAAGCAAACATCGGTATAACATAACTTCCAGTATTTCAAACGAGTACGGAATGTAACAAAAAGGTACCTTTACAAAATTAAACCAAATTTTTAATTAAAACGGACTGCGCTCTACAAAGTCCCAGACTCTTTTGTCTAAGACTTGAATCAAAATTTTACATCTGATTTGGCATGTAGCGTTCTTTACTCTGCATTTCCATACCAAAAGATGGAGCTTGGAGATTTGAAAATTCTGGTGTAAGGCTAATAGCTATAACATGGATATGGTATCTACTACACGCAAAAAGTCTCTGATGCACACATTAATCTTTTCATCACACTGGTTAAAAAACTAGTGACCACATAAGAAGTTCCCGCCACACAAGCTCGAACAGGGAATCTAGACAAAGTGACATTCGAACATCGCTAAAGAATTGAATACTACAGAAATGTATCACGTGACATATCTTCTTCTTATTTTTTTATGGCATCTGTCTATTTAAGATCAATTTTGTCAGGGTCAAGTATTTAAATTTGAAATATTTTTAATTTCACAAAGCTATAGTCAAATTATCAAGTCAATTTTAAACAAACGATGTACGTGACATATCTATTAGATATGCCACTTCTATACATTAGCACACTTTTGCATTAGCGACATCGCTAGTAGAATGTCACTTTGTGTAGATTCTCCAGCAAGAAGTTTGTATTGGTCCGAGCATGTTAAAATTTACCTCATCCGATGCATCTGACATCAGTTACACGTCCGCCTCGCAAACACTGTCGTTATAAAAAGACACTCTGAAAGCTTTGAAGGACGTGTGATTGGAGCCTTATTGCAATTCGAAGGCATGCCGTAGACGCCTGCGGAGATAAACCGCTTTGAAAGGTTGCACAAAATTGAATTTTCCACGCCTTGGGTTAAGCCGCGTCTTATGAACAGTGAACGTCATATAATGTTTTGTAACGGTGGTCGTTATACCGCTGTCTTTTTTTTATAAAATTATTTTGACTAAAATCTATAGCACAACATACCTCTGAGGCATAGGAGTACTTTAATGTAAATCAATAAGCCACCCATATAAATGATGAATACAAATAAAAATGATTACGGACGATCTGATACTCTACGAGCGTTTAATATCTGCTATTTGTGATATAAATATTTTTGTAAAGGTAAGACTAAAAATCACGGGTTCCGCTAAACAGCTGTCGTTATGTGACTGTCGCCGCTTCTTAGAAAACCAAAACTTAAGGTGTGTACAGTGTAACGAATGGAGTTGTCACTTTATTCCGGTGTCGAGTTTTATTTCATTTCGTTACTTTGTGTCTGTAGGTACGAAGCGCTTGTTAAATTTACAATTTAATTGATTTATCTGCTTTCAAGCAGATATTTATTAATATTATTATAAGCGGCGATGGGCTTGCAACCTGTCACGTACGGAATACTAACTACTGTGCAAAATGTAGGCATGTACCAAATGTCATGTTTGGACTTGCCTCTGACTACCCTCTTTAGATATCCTCAAAAGTAACTAAGTAACTAAAGATCTGAGAAGATATCTACCGAGCCTGGGGATTACAGTCGTGATCATATTTATATATATTTATTTTATTTTTATTTTATTTATCTGTGTTAGCTGTATTTTGGACTTTAGGTTAGGGACTATATTTTGGTATTTTTCTTATCGTGGACTAGTTCTTTAGAACTATGTGATGAAAAGATAAAAGTGCAGTTGAGAGGCTTCTCACTTGGCGAGGTGTCACTTTTTACCCGACTGCGAAGCGAAAAGAAAGGTTAAGTGTTTGGGGTGGATGTAGTATGTATGTACGTTTGTTCCTTTAGCTGTAGCTGGTAGTTCATACGGCTGGAAGGATTTTATTTATTTATTTTTTTTTGACAAGTGAGGTGTCGTTGGACTCGTCTAGATCACAAAAGTGATATAGGTTGTACAAAATGTCAAAAAATTTAATATGGCGGCTGTAAAATTCTATTTTCAGTTACATTCAGTTGGGTTTTTTAATTTTTGTGGTAAATACTAGTTTGGTTATACGACATGCCAGTTTCCTAGCGATTTTTTTCTTTGCCGTTTGAGAGTACTGGCAATATAGCACACATCACTTTTCGAACAGAAAACAAGTAGTAGTGCCCGGCCGGACTCGAACTCATGACATTATGATCGTTAAACTAAAAGTGCTGTCATAAAATTACGATAGCATATTCATACCAAATCACAACATCTGTTAAACCATTACAGAAATAAAGCGGTACAAACATACACACGAACTATCGCATTTAAAATAATTTAGTAGGATTAGAGTTATTAAAATAACTTAAACAAAAAATGCATAAAATATCCTACAAATCCACCATTTGTCGGATTCTTTCCAGTTTCTAATGTTTTCCCTCGTGGGGAGAAATCAGCGCGATAGCCAGTGACGGAAATGCGATTTGTCGAGATTCGAATCGTGGGAGAAAAAGCAGCTGAAACAAAAAACAACCCTGACAGAAATCTTTGTTTGGTTTTAAATTCATTTATTGCTGTGCATGCCGGGGCGTTCATGGGAGAGAAACGTATAACATATTTGTGATATAAAGTTCTCTCTTTTTCTTCAATATCTTAGGAGCTTTGGATTTAGATGGAAATTGAGCAAATTTTAAGTACGTCGTTGATCAATTTCATGATTTTAGGTCTAAAAGAAGTATCCTATAGGTTTTTGTTCATTAAGTCTTGATAATTTTAAATAATAAATTATCAAGATAATTATTATCTGTTATGTTATTTTGAAAGAGCGCTGGTGGTGTAGTGGTAGCACCCCTGCCTCACGATCTGAAGGTCGTGGGTTCAAACCTGGTCGTGCACCAATGAGTTTTTCCATTCGAAAAATTTATGTGCGCAATGCCAGTGCTCTTAAACGGTGAAGGAAAACATCGTGAGGAAACCGGCATACCCTAGAACCAAAAATTCGAAGGTATGTGTCATAAGTTAGTATTCTTATAAGCGGCGATGGGCTTGCAACCTGTCACGTACGGAATACTAACTACTGTGCAAAATGTGGGCATGTACCAAATGTCATGTTTGGACTTGCCTCTGACTACCCTCTTTAGATATCACCAAGGATCTAAGTAAGTAAAGATCTGATAACTGATATTTAATAAACTGAATTTGAATTTAAAGCAACCTTAAAGGTGCTTTTCTAAAATTTGAAGATAGATACGTTCTTTGTTAGTATCCATTTATCCACTGTATGGGCCTTTGCTTGGTTTTGGCATTGTTTCAGCCTGTTTGTGGCATTCCTTGCTTTATAAGCAGGACGACTTTGCTTGCCGAAGTACGATAGATAAACAATTGCTGCTTGCAATGACCACATTGAAGTTCAACACTTTGAAAGGCGATTTAGTATAGCTCACCCTTCACAACCGTTTCACTGTGCAGACACGGACTCGGGGATTTTCTGCGGTGTATTTGCCTGACAACTACGTAGCTCTGGTTTTTATATGTTTTCTCGTGTTATTTTGAGTTTTATTGCGTAATTTTGGTGGTTATTTTTCCAATAAAGCCCGGGTTCTTGACGCGAGTGTAAACTCGATGTGAATTAGAGTGAATAGTTCTTTTCAAATTCCATCGGAGGAAATCCCGAAAATTTTCAACAAAACAGCCATCTTTTGTTTTAAAATTGACTTGACTACTTGACTATGACTCTGTGACGTTGACAATACTTATAAATAAATACACTTGACACTGGCAAAATTGTTCTCTAAGAGACAGATGCCATAATTGAAGAAGAAGAAGAAGACACGGACTCCCCAAGTTAGATAAGTTGTCATAGTGGGATGATTTTAACAACGGTGGCTCGGTCTAGCTGCGGGTAGTTAGAATCGATAATGTTCAGCACATTATTGGCGGCACGTGGCCTGTCATAACTGTGGATACTTTATGCCGCCGTCGCGTCCGCGGCTCTGCAGGTAACCGACGTTTTATTGACTTGCAAGTTGTAATATCAATGCAAACTGCAACTTCCTCTGCGATTTAGCTCTACACTAAACACGCTCACATTTGCTTCAAATGTCACGCAGTGTTGTTTATGTCACGGCAAAATGTTTGTGCTTTTTCATGGACCGTTGACGAAACAGTCACGGTGACGAAAGAAACTCGTGCGCGCTATCACTAACACGAAAAAGGAAAAGTAAGCCTAGATATATACATAGACAGACCAGAACACCAAAATTAAATACTGGCTTTAAAATCGCTATTGCAATGGAGTGTACCCTCTGTTTTATGGTATTTTAAGGCTATTACGATGGGATAAATGGACGGAAACAGGGAAAGTAAATGGATGGCGTCTGACTGCGGTCTAACAATGGCGTCATTGCTATAAGTACCACCATTTTTGTGAAGAAGCTAAGTGGTCATGGATGAAAAGTTTAGCTCTGCCTTTTAGGTTGTGACACTGATTGTAACTTTAAGTCCAATTCTCACTCACATCTTTTTCTTTTCCTCTTCTTTGTTTATGGCATCTGTATTTTTTTAAATCAATTTTGCCAGTGTCAGGTATTTAAATTAATAGTATTGTCAATGTCACAAAGTCAGTCAAATTGTCAAACAGATGGCTGTTCTGTTCGATGTATTTAGAAAAGAACTATTCACTTTAGTTCACATATTTTGCACTCGCGTCAAGCACTCGGGCTTTATTGGAAAAATAGCCACTAAAATAACATAATAAAACTCAAATTAACACGAGAAAAAATATAAAACTAGAGCGACAAAGTTGACAGACGAACGCATCGCAGAAAATCCCACTCAAATTTTACAATCTTTTGCGAGATGATAATATTTTTTTGCTCGCCTCTGGATCTTAATTGTAAAGTTTAAGATTCCCATTTTACAATCTTGAATAATAATTAATGTGGCCAGCGTCTCGGAGACGCTACCACCTGGCAGTGATCTAGATCAGTTGAGCTATCTGTAGATAGTTTGTAACGGTCTTTAGACAGCTCAACTGTTTGAACATGATCACGACTGTAATCCCGGGCTCGGTAAATATCAGATCTCTAGTTACTTAGATCTTTGAGGATATTTAAAAGGGTAGTCAGAGGCACGACCACACTGATATTTGGCACGTGCCCACATTTTGCACAGTAGTTTGTATTCCGTACGTTACAAGCCCATCACCGCATTTTTTTTATTAGCACTGTTTCACATGTATTATAATATAGTGAGTGTATTAAGATAGATGAAAACATTTCTGTGAATAAAGTAAGTATATTTTATAGTAAAAAACATTTAATATCTATATAACTTTACATGAGCGCTGTACGTAAACAAACATACGCAGAATAAAGAAACTCGAAATAGATAGAGCAATTCACAGCCCCCTCCATCAACGCAGTCTCATACATCAACGTTACTTCCAATAATCATTGTCATTTGACAATACCACCTGCTATGCACCCTCGCTTTTACTCTCTACAGGATCTACCTACAGGCAATCTACCTGGGGCCTTACCACGGCTCTTTAGTCGACTGGCCCCGCTCGTACTGGCCCCTCGAGTCCAGTTGACCTAAGGCATGATTTGAATTGGTCAACTGGCCCCGCTTACAGAATTTATTATTAGAATAGTCAAGAAGAAAAGTGTTTCAACTTTTGTCGATATAAGTACTATATTGTTGATTTTGACTAGTTCTAAGCAAAATAACCCAATAAACATAAGTATCATATTTATAAAAATGGTGTTTCATTTTTTGTCGCTGATTACTTTTTGTACACATCTGTACATGGATTTGAAATAGACAATAGATTTTTTATTCAAATTAGTAATGGGCTCAGTCGATTAAAAAAAAGTAATTAATTAAATGCATTAGGTCAACTGGTCCCGTAGGGCCGGTTTTTTCCGGGGCCAGTCGACTAAAGAGCCCTTACCACAAAGTCTTCCAGAATGATTCCATAACGATTCCGTTTTAAAAACTTCACATTTGAATTTGAAGTCAATACAATTTGGTCATGGTCATCATCATGATACAAAATAACAATGTAATATTACTTCAGTAATGTATTATGAATTCGTGGTGAGGCCCCAGAGGCCTAGCTACGAAGTCTTCCAGAACGATTCCGTTTTAGATGGTTCACATTTAAAGCTTGAAGTAAGACTACTTCAATACAATTTGCATAGGTCATGGTACGAAATAACAATAAATTCGGGCCCATGGTCTGGTGTTTAGCTACATGTATGGACACAGTTTTGCAAGAACACGGTTTCGAAATACCTATGATAATAAAGTGCCTAAGGCTAGTTCACCAGTTTAAAGTCGCTCAGCGAGCTATGGAACGAGCTATGCTCGGAGTTTCTCTGAAGGATAGAATCCGTAATGAGACTATCCGACACAGAACTAAGGTTGTCGACATAGCTCAGAGAATTAGCAAGCTGAAGTGGCAGTGGGCTGGCCATATCTGTCGAAGAACCGATAACCGTTGGGGTAAACGAGTTCTCGAGTGGAGACCGCGGCTCGGCAAACGTAGTGTAGGACGCCCTCCGGCTAGGTGGAGTGACGATCTGCGAAAGGCTGCTGGTGGAGGCTGGATGCGTCGAGCTGAAGACAGGGCGCAATGGCGCTCATTAGGGGAGGCCTATGTCCAGCAGTGGACTGCTATAGGCTGATGATGATGATGATGATGATGAATAAAGTGCCGCTGGGACACGCTTTGGTATAGTGTACAGCAAAAAAAATAATATTCTGTTCTGTTTTTTTTATTTCTATGGTTTTGCGAGGTAAATATTTGGTGACCGTTTGAAGTGGGTGTTTTAACGTATTATGTTCTTTGGAAGGTACAAGAATCGGGCGATACCAATCAAAAACGATAGAAAAAATGTTGCCAGAACAGAAAATCTCTACGTTATAAGACGTTTCAAAGTGATCCTTGTGATTGTACTGAATAAATATTTTTCAATTTCAATTTCAATTTCTACGATATCTAGGGCCGTCCGTATACTCGTTTTACAACTTAATACCTCTTAAAAAACGTAATACGAGTACTAAACGCAAATGATTCAAACGTCTATTAAAAAACACTTCAAACAAACGTGAATCTCAAACTCCTTAGGGATCTCCCACGATACATCCCTCGCTCCAATAAATGAGTGAGTATAAACGTCCACAGACGCATTACTTTATTAGGTGCGGGTCTGTAGTGTAGGTACATCAGTCAAAGTCTGCAGCTGGGGGCTACAAGCCATTTTACCGCAATTTGCAGTTGTCTCCCGGCTTGTCCTGACCAAGTTATAAGAAGTAGCGGGTATTATAAAGACGTGTGAATTCAAAGCGCTAGCGCATTTCCGAAATCTTATATTTGTAAAAATTTGAGGCGGCTGTCACTCCCGCATAGGACTTTTTAGCCACGAACACAAATGTTCGAGTGCTTCGAATTGTGCAACCTGATGTCATTCAAATCATCTATATTAGATGTAAACAGGCTAATGATGAAGTGAAATTTAAAAAAAAACAACCATTCCCCATTTGTACCTATTCGTACAGTGGTTTGATAAGCAACATATTTAAGCACTAGCTTCCGCCCGCAACTTCGCCCGCGTGGTACCTTGGAAAACAAAATAGGGATTAAAAGTAGGCTATATCTATTCCAGACTGTAATCTATCTCTGTGCTAAATTTCATCCGGATCCGTTCAGCTGTTTCAGCGTCAATGAGTAACAAACATCTATACATACATATATTCACGTTTTTAATATAAGTAATATTTAAGAACCTATTAATTCTGAAAAGTTCTACCGTTTATAAAGAACTATTATTCTTATTATCTTTAACCTACTATAAAAATTGTCGACCGTACAGCTCGGTTGTGGCGGGAAGAGATCTTTCATTTTCCCGTGTCACTGCTCGCTTACGTCACCCGCTCCCCCAAGGTTGCCAACACGTTTGATGTGGTCCCGCTGTCTCCTATACCTTACACCACAAAACTACAGTATCCCCCGAGAATCGCACCGCAACTGCAACGGTGATTTGTCTCCCCCCGCGATTAAGAAATTGTCCTGTGGTCTTAGGTAATGTCCTGTGACACGGCCGGGGAGGCTTACAAATGGATCCTGGTTACGGTAAATGAGTAATGAGGTATTAATTGATTGTGGTAAGGCGGATTGTAAATCGGTTTACTGTTTAACGGGACGTATTTTCTACAATTCTTCTTTGTTTATGGCATCTGTCTCTTTTGAGACCAATTTTGCCAGTGTCAAGTGTTTAAATTTGTAGAATTGTCAATGTCACAATGGTGTAGGCAAGTTGTCAAATCAATTTCATACAAAAGATGGCTGTTTTGTTCAGCATTATATTTATTCACTTTAATTCACATTTTTTACACTCACGTTACTCGGGCTTTATTGGAAAAATAACCACCAAAATTACACAATAAAACTTAAATAACACGAGAAAAAAAAATACTAGAGCGACAAAGTTGACAGTCGAATGTATCAAAGAAAAACGTTCTACAATTTAAGTGACATTCCGGGGTTTGGAGATCGATTTTGTTAAGAGTTCATCTCATCTAAACTTAAGCGATGACATTTTATGTCATCAAAGATTTAAAATCGAATATGCACGTTACATTGCGGCGTCTCACGGAAGACCAGCGCTATACCAGCACTAGACGCTAGCGCTACTATAGCATATAGCTGAGTGACGACTCTTGCTGTCATAATTAATTTTAGTTAATATGAAGTTTCAGTTATTAGCAGGTATGTCAGGTTTTAAGCACAGTTATTTTATCAAAGAGATAATAATTCTTCGTAATCAACCGTTTAAACCACAGCCAGCACCTGGCTTCAACTAATTTATAACAAACACTTAGAGAAGGGGGAATTATCAAAATACAGTGTGACTGTTCTTTATCAGTGTCAATAAATCCAAGTCGGTCGCAAATTGCATCAGTCATCAATCTTAACGGTGTTACGTAGTTACGCGCCCCACTGTTGGGTGGAAATTGGGTTTGTCCCGAGTTGGAGCGATAGAAAAATCAGCTAAACTCACTTGTTTCATAATATTCTAGAACTATTTGTATCGAGAATTGAACTGGTTTGTCATAAAAATGTATAAATAAATAAAACCGGCCAAGTGCAAGTGGGACTCGCGCACGAGGGTTCCGTACCATTGTCTATAAAAAAGGGGAAAAAAACACGTTTCATGTATGGGAGCCCCCTTAAATTTATTCTGTTTTTTAGTAAGTATTTGTTGTTAAAGCGGCAACAGAGATACATCATCTGTGAAAATTTCAAGTGTCTAACTATCACGTTTCATGAGATACAGCCTGGTGACAGAAGGACGGATGGACGATAGCGGAGTCTTAGTAATAGGGTCCCGTTTTACCCTTTGGGTACGGTGTCGTAAAAAGAAATGTCACTCTACATTATAAAACATTGATGTAAACTCACCGGTGCATATTTTGCATTTTAAAATATGTTTCAGAGTTAATGATAAGAAAATTAACACGATTCTTTACGACAAGTGCCTCGAACAGGTAGACTAACACCGCTATCACTACGGCCACCCAAAAGGTCCCCCAAGCTAAAGACACGCAGCGTTTACGCAGTTATTTCTCTTCGTTAGAGACGATTTGTCATGAATACTTTTAGCGATATTGTTTTTAGATTCACTCTATCTGCAATTCAGAACGGGGGAGAGGGTTGCGGTTAC
Organism: Cosmorhoe ocellata; assembly: GCA_963675405.1. Taxonomy (NCBI): domain Eukaryota; kingdom Metazoa; phylum Arthropoda; class Insecta; order Lepidoptera; family Geometridae; genus Cosmorhoe; species Cosmorhoe ocellata. The sequence continues at coordinate 7,934,453 of OY776258.1, read as the reverse complement.
GAAATGATTGCAACTGATATGCCTCATCAATCTCCTGTGTGAATTTTCATATCAAAACATGATATGTGTTTTTATACGCAAAAATTTCCCGACAGGTCGTTTCACACATGATAATATAATGTCACATGTTTCCGTCATAACGCTTCATGCTAAGAAATTTTGAATAAAGAATCATTACAAATCCAAGTAGGTAACTCGCAAAGAGTTTAGATATTAAAGGAGCAATAAAGTTATTTGAATAAAGAACCTCGTTTTGGAAGTGGATAAAACCAACAATCATCTGGACCCACGTGACCGTATAAACATAATGGGGCGCCCACTCAGAGCGCAGCGGTTCTAATGCACTCAACTTTTACAGCCTTGTTGTTACGGCCGAGTAATATGAGCGGGAATAAAGATGATTTACTTTGCCTTTTCGGCTTTTTATTTGCAGTAGAAATAGAACCGAGAAGAGTTTGGTATGTAACAAAGAATTGTGTTAAGTGGTGTTACAACATCGTTCACCCTCTAACTTTAGTTTGACATGCTTACCTAGCTAAGATAGAGAACGTCAAAATGGCTGCCATTTTATTTTTAAATTCTCTTTTTAAAAAAAGCTTTCACTTCTTATTTGCTATTTTATTTGAAATGTTGGCATGTTCTGCTATAATGTATTTATTTTAAGAATCCATTCCCAACCTTCGCATACGTATACTCAAACCTCAAATTCGATTAAGTTAAGGTTATAAATCTCCAAGTCCCAAAAATCTTGTGCAAACATCAATATTTGGTGCACTTAGCTGCATCTTCTCTATAAATAATTCAAGTACAGAGATGGATGGTGCTAATAGGGCCCATCAGTCACGGGGCGGGACCGGGACGTAAATCGTCTGGGACTTTCGAATGGTTTAACATACGGATCAACAGAAATGGAAAAACGGAACTTTTGGAAAATTTCAAGAAAAACATTGCAGCTTTTAGAATACAAGCTTTAGCTACATAGTGACTAACTTTTAGATAATCTGTACGTCTTCTCTGTGGCTGCACAATAAAAGTAGAGTCGTGAATTAATGCATTTTGTATCTTATCTCATTGACATAAATATCACAATGACTCCTTAGTCAACAGACTCTAATAGTTCACTTGTCTTTTTGCAACCTGACTAACAATTTTCTTTTTAAGTGTTCATACCAAATCGTGTCCCGCGTCATTTTTTGTTTGGTATTTTGGAATCATGTCCCTGCAAAACCGTGTAAACAAAAGGAATGTAGGTAGCAATACTTATTTTAATAAACCCCACAAGTATGTACATGATCCTTACAAACGTCTAGAATAATCAATATTCATATACAATACCAACGGCTGTAATCCTTTCTTTATTGAATTCCTGTCTAGTCTCGGCGGTATGCGATGCATTTTTACACCCCCCCTCCCTCCTACTTAAAAGGGGAGTTAGGGTATTGTGCGTTTGTGCATACCATGGACGAAGTTTATGGGAAATTACAGTCTAGCCACGAGGGATAGCCATGTGGAATAAAAGTTTATATCTAAAGAGCGAAAATGAAGGGTAAGAAAGGAGTGAGTACTGAGATGACGAATGATAGAGGGAAATGGAAGAAGATCACATATTGTGCCGACTCCACATAACGTGGGAAAAGGGCCGGAAGATGATGATCTAAAGAGTGAAAATATCTCGGTTTCACTATTATGGAGGGATTGTTAACTGGAAATATGGAAGAAATTTTGATGTTTCAATGTACCTTGGCTAGTGATGCCGTGGTACGAATAAAAAGATTTAAGAATATTGGCTTCCGCTCACGGCTTCGCCCGCGTGGTACCTTGAAAAACAAAAACAAATCTATCCCACGGGAACCGTACCTTTTTCCGGGATGAAAAGTAGCCTATGTGCTATTCCAGACTATAATCTATATCTGTGCCAAATTTCATACAGATCTGTTCAGCCATTACAGCGTAAAAGATTAACGAACATACATCCAGACATCAACACTTACAAACTTTCGCGTTTATAATGTTAGTAGGATATCTACCTGCATTCGCGACACCAAGTTACATGGCAAGAACCATCACAATTTTCAAAATAAAGGAACATTTTTGTAACAATAAAGTATAATAAAAATAAATAAGACAAATCCAGTGATACCAATATCACCCCCAAGCATCCCTCCCAGTAATTGACATGACAAGAACAGAGATTACGGAGTGATCCGCCCTGATTGGGTATTTTCCGATCTTCATCACAAATACCTCGATATTATTATTCTGTTAAATAATCAAATATCGAGGATAAGCTATAGAAGCCAAGTGAAAGAGAAGGACAGCAACCTTCTCTTTCATTATCGTATAAAGGCGGTAAAAGAGACTCTCTGGAGAGAACTAAGTGGAGAAAAAAATACAATTGTGGCGAAATAAAAAGGAATCAAATCTCTCATTTACGAAGATTCTACATTATGTTCGTGAAACGTCGACAGCTTTTCACAAACCCATATTTTTCAACCTCTTGTGACGTCACCGTCAACCCCGAACGCAGTTTGTACCGAACTTGGCCTTTTTTCCCATTTATGTTTTTGTGGGGATCTACTATGGAACGCAAGTCATACAAATTCACTATCTCCATTCCACAGATGCCAACTGTTCATTCATCACAACCCAATGCAAACCTTAAACCCTATAATCTGACATAAGGGCGTCCACACACGTGCCATCGATCAACTCATTATGCGCGATCACACGACCGGTCACGATACGCGGGAAATGCGTGAAGGCATGCCGGTGATGATATTTCAAATTTGGAATGTAATAAAGTACTTGGACTTGCTGTGTTTTAGAGTCCATTAATTTAAATAGTTTTTTAGTGACTAGAATACTGATGAGTCATTGGAAAGCTTGATGGGGCGCCATTTTGTTATTTATCTTTTCACTTCTGTGTTTAAATAAAAACATAAAGCTTACTTAACATAATTTAGTCGTAGCTAAGTACACGAAAGGAGCGTCTGAGGCTCTCCTTAATCCCTTCAGAAGAAGAAGAAGCAGAGGCAGAGGTCACACAATGGGTGCCTAATGGACGTCGAAGTCGAGGCCGGCCAATTAAGATACTTTTCGTCATCCAATAATTCTTTAAACACTTCTGAACAACATAGCAAAAAGGTCTCAGTTAAGGGGAGTTTGAATATCACAACATTTTTTTTTACAACACCAAACTCTATCTAGCCTATCTAAACTAAGCAAAGCTTGTAGCTGATAGACTAATAGAAACCTTTTTTTGTAAATAGGTACATAGAATACATAATAACACCCAGACACAGAACAAACATCTGCGTTCATCACACAAATGTTTGTCCTGGGTGGGGGTCGAACCCACAACGTACAGCGCAGAAGGCAGAGCTACTACCAACTGAGCTATCTAGGTATAATAATCTAAATATGGCTACTTTAATAACAAAACAGCAATTTAAAGCACTAAAAAATTCGGGTCCCGCCATTTTCTCCACACGGCAAAAATGTTTTCGCGCCCGAACATAAGTGGTTCGCAAATAAGCTAAACAAATTGCATCTTGCTGGGAATCTTGCTGATAGCTTGTACCTAGCAACATTTAAATTGATACTATTGTATGTAGGTAATTGTACAATACATTGAACAGTATATTCCAGAAATGTTAAAAGCCGCTGCATTTACCGAGCAATCGCGTTCGTGCAGAGTAATATTCTCAGAAAATATGTTTCTCTTTACAAATTTTATATCACTGGACAAGATGACATCAAATCTTTTTAGATAAAAAACTATCAACGGGTGTGATTTGTTCCTGTCTGATTAATCCAAAGATTTCCTGAAAGATTTTAAACAAAACGCCCTCTTTTTGTTTAAAGTGTTTTTTTGATTGTCTGTGACTCCATGACGTTGACATTGGCACACCTGGCAACAGCCTGGCAAACATGATCTCTAAAAAAAACAAATGTCATAATAAAGAAGAAGAAGGTATTTATTTCCATAGTGCATTGCAGTGCCAAACGGTAAAACTATAAACTCCATTCAAAGCTCATTCGCACACCATAACGGCACTTCGGCTATTAATATTCCGCTTGTATCTACATCAATACACAATAACAATTGTAAAGGTGCTTCCACACAGATGTTTAGTCGCATGCAAATCGCAGTCTCGTTACAGACCGCATCACGGTAGCCCGAGAGCTTGGATCGTTTTTCTTACGTAATATCATTCACTGTAGAAGCTAACCCGACTAATTTAGATTGTTGAAAAGTGTGAAACAATGAATACCAAAATTAATTAATAAAGATTTGTAGGTTGTATTTGTAGGAATCTGCATGTAGAACATGGATAAAACTAAAGGACCAATATAATAAATAAATACTCATGTATGTACACAACATACTGTATTATCATAACTTCTCATCCACTTTCTGCCGGCCATTTTATGTCCATCATCGCTTCATTTTTTTTCAACATTCATTGACAACTCTATAGACCTATTCGCAATGATTAAATTAATTTCAGCTTTTGATAGTATTTGTCAATGAAATAAGATATTCACCGACTCTCAGACTATCGTTCTTACGCGATAGTTTACGCGGAACAGCGCTTTCTGGAATTCAATTTTCGATAAACGCCCTCGGGCCATCTGCATAGATAGGGTGTGAACGCCGCTTTATAATAGGTTTGTACGCTTTTAAAACTTTTAATTTATCCTACTATAATATACTACAATCATTATTATAAATGCGAATGTTTGGAAGGATGTATGGATAAATAAATAAATAAATAAATAATGCTGGACAATCCACACAGCATCATCTAGCCCCAAAGTAAGCTACTCAAAGCTTGTTTTATGGGTACTAAATAACTGATATATTTAATACATTATATACATAGATCGATATTTTTTATTATACATAGAAAACACCCAGACAACCGGAACAAATTTCTGCAAATCGTACACAAATTTGTTCCGCGGCGGGAATCGAACCCGCAACCTCTTGCGTCACAGGCAGACTCTAGCTCGCTGCGCCACTGAGGTCGTCAATAGGGTGTATAGAATCACGCTGAAACGGCTAGAACTTGGAATACTTATAGTTTATGACCAGGATTAACAACATAGGCTACTTTTCATCCAGGTAGATACTACGCGAGCGGAGCCGTGTGCGTATGCTAGAACGGAATATAATAGTATCTCACTAAAGATCTGAGAAAATATCAATAGAATAAGAAATATATAAGACAACTAGTGAAACTTACCACGTATTTGATCGCATAATATACTTATTTTCAAACAAAGGTTAAAAGCTGTTAATTTTCAGTCGGTTTCATAAGAGTTTAATATATTCGGATGGGAGTAAACTCATGGGCGTTCCATTAGTACAGGATAATGCGAAATTACAACCACAAAATGCAGTATCGGAAATTTTACCGCTAAATCTGACTAACTTTATGGGGAATGCACAGGATGCGTGCAACGTACGCCAAAACACGCGGAAATACTGAATATTGAATTTGCGGTGTTTCTAACTTCCTAAATGCTGATACTGGAATAAAGCAGGTTACGCTTGGATCACTTATTTGCAGAAACAAATATGTGTACAATGAGGAAACCGGCATACAAACATGATCACGACTGTAATCCCCAGGCACGGTAGATAATCACCTCAAATCTCTAGTTACTTAGATCTTTGAGATAATCTAAGGGGATAGTCAGAGGCACGTCCAAACATGGCATTTGGCACATGACCACATTTCGCACAGTGATTAGTATTCCGTACGTGACAGGTTGCAAGCCCATCGCCGCATCGGCATCACCTAGGAACAAAAATTTGAAGGTGTGTATCATGGGTTAGTATTCTTTTGAGCGGCAATCTGCTTGCAACCAGTCACGTACAGAATACTAACTACTGTGCAAAGTGTATGCATGTGCTAAATATCATTTAAAGAATAGTCTCTTTGGATATCCTCAAGGATCTAATAAACTAGAGTCCTGAGGACATAATTATCTATAGATTTCAGTCTTGATCATGTTTTTTTTTTATTATATTCACATTGCGCCAGATGTAACTGGAATTATATTAACTAACTTACCTTCAGATCAAATAAAGCTTGTAAACGCAAATCTACACGCACAGGATAAACAGAATAGTTAGCTCAATCCATAACACTGAGGTAGGTACTTATTTTAACTATAATTTGGAGAAGGTTTCCACTAGAAAAAGTTCCATAAAATAAGTCGCGAGTAACTAAATAAATTTAAAAAAATGTGGACAGTTCATACAACGCAATCTAACCCCAAACTATCAAAACTTGTAATATGGAAACCAGATAGCTGCTTTTTTTCACATTTTTTTTTAATTAATTAATTTGTAGTTAATCACACAAACGTTTATTCTGGGTGGGGATCGAACCCACAACCTACAGTGGCAGAGCTTCTACCAACTGAGCTATGGGGCGAGTCATTGCATTTTGTGTCTTATGTCATTGCCATAAAATCCCGACTCTCTTTTATTGAACTGTAATACCAGGCGGGTCTCTGAATGTGAATGAAGTGTAGCAAATATTCTAAATGGAATGTGACAGAATTGTACGTTTGATGGTGGAACATGGTTAATAGCTTTTGAGCCGCCGAAACAAAGGCTGTACTAACTCCTTTGATTCAATATCGTAAAGTAAGATCGTACCCGGTTCCGTTGAATTTCAACTGTATTTCCATTATTTTATGACTCAAATACCCTTGCATTTAAACCAAACTAATTGTAATTTCAAGGTAAGTTTGAGCTTTAAAGCGTGCGCGTACCTCTGCATTGTAATTACGCAAACGCATTACGTCTACGCGTACGCAGCCGGTATGCTTTGCCTTAAATAAGTCTTCACTTTACCAGGGAAATCACCAATCATTTGGAACGAAAATGCCTTGAAATAAGTATGTCAAACAAGACTAGTTAGTGCACAGGTAAAATGTCATCTATACTAATATTATAAAGAGGAAAGATTTGATTGTTTGTTTGTTTGTTTGAATTGAATAGGCTCCAAAACTACTGAACCGATTTGAAAAATTCTTTCACCAATGTGTAGAATGAACTTTCAGGATGAACATAGGCTATAATTTATGTAGGTACTTCGCGGGCGACGCCGCGTGCAGAAGCTAGTCCAAAATAACGTGTATACCAAATTTCAGCTCAACCGGTCAAAGATAACTGATTTAAAATTCAGTTGCAAGATTTCCCGGACAAACATACTACGAGTACATTGCAAGTTAAATAAAAAAAAATGCTTGTAATACATGATAACGACTGTAATCCCCAGGCTCGGTAGATATCTCCTCAGACCTCTAGTGACTTAGATCTTTGAAGGTATCTAAAGAGGGTAGTCAGAGGCACATAACATGGCCCCACATTTTGTACAGTATTACGTACGTGGCAGGTTACATACAAGCCCATCGCCCACTTGAAGAACACAGAGAGGAATAACAATTTTGTTTTAAAAATATTAACCTTAGAGGAAGTCAAAAGCAAACGTGGAAATGTAGCATTTCCTCTAATTGGACCCGTTCTACTTCGTTCCGGATTTGCCTAATTTGAGAAAATATATTAAAACGAGCTCATAGCCTCGTCTCAAAACGGGAATCAAACCATTCTCTACCTACTTGTAAGGGAAAAATTGCCATATTTGGTGAACCAATGATATGAGATTGCCATGGAATTGGTTTTATAATTTGAAAATGAAAAACCAACCGACGGCGACGGAGAAAAACCTATCAACATTGTGACATTGAAAATTGCGATTATCGATATAAAAACCTAGGCGCAGTATACGCTCAATATTTTTTTTTATAACCTAATAATGGTTTATAATTATTTTATCGATAAAAATAGTTCTTTCGATAAAGAGTATTAACTGCATGAACTTAATTTATATTTACAGAGTTAGGTTACTAGCAAAAGTTAAAAGTCAAAATATATTTATTCAATAAAATCACAGGGATCATTTTGAATCGTCTTACATACTCGGTGAGTGTAATACCAATTCCAGTCCTATCCCCAGTCCGAGAAGAACTGACAAGAAACTCACTGGGCCCTAGCGCCTTTTTTGTATGATCCTTGTTAATTTTGTTAGGGATACCTAATAGAGTTGGAGCTGATTCGTCCCAAGCTTTTTTGTCATCTAAGTACTCTGTCATTTTATAATAAACTCTTCGAGACAGTTTTTGTTTAATTACGTTTTTTAATTTCCCAATCGTAAACATAACAAAAATTATGATAAATCATACTATTTATTACGGTTATGCACTTATCAAAAGAACCAATTTCTCGATAAAAGCGCCTTTCATAAGAATTCTATACAGAGTTTTTTGAACTCTTTTGCGAAATGAAATACTGTACGGTTTCTCTTGAGGACTCGAAGTTGAGAGCTTATTTATCTCGTTTGCGACGCCATTCGCTGAATTTACTCGCTTCCAGTAATTCGAAACGATGAAATATTTCAGGTGGAAGCCACGAAAACTCCGAACACAAGTTATGGTGAGTTCCCTACGAGTCACTTTAACCGGTTAATCTAAGTTCGAGTTGTAGTAAATGTGGGCATGTTTCAGAATACATTATGCCTTAGGTCATTAATATCGAAAGAGGGTCACGCCTAGCCAATACAACTATTGAAAGAGTTTAATCGTGTAAAGTAAGCATGTAATATATACCGAGTCTATAGGTTATTTGAACGGCGATAAAAGCTTTCAGCGCAGCGAGAATCCAATCCACATCTCAGACTACAATAAGTAGGTACAGACGCAACCTGAATATTAAAAACTCCGATTATAGAACTAATCAAATATTCGATGACACTATTCAATTTGAACCAATATTCGTAGTTTACCCAGCAGTAAGCTCCGAGCTAGCATTTTAAGAGAAGTTGAGGACAAATGAAATGGAAGCCATTCGCTAGTTTCTATAGATACCGACTGCCATGGAACCCCGCTAGGAATACTATCTTTATTAAACTTTAAGAAAACTTTTTCTGTATAATAAGAATTTAATTTCAAGATTCGAATAGCATTACGTGATACTGTTTTTAAAGCAGAAAATTCATTAGTTACTGACGAGTGTAGCGAACTGCTGAATTTGTTTAGTAGGAACAAATTGACAAATTCATCATTTTGATTAAGAAATATCTTAAATTGTTGTATGTGTTAGCACCTACCTGTTCCTTAATTTCTAAAAATTTAAACGGGATTCAAAATTTTCGAATGGACGGGACTCGATTCCACGTTTTTGTTTGGAGCCAGCCAGTGCACTACAAACTATGCCAAAATAATGCTTTATTTTTGTTAGAAATAGATTAAAATAAATTGAGATGGTCGTATTCTTCTACAATTAACGGAACTAAGATTCTCTATAGTCAGATTCTCATAACTTATACCAAACTACACAAGTTTCCTTATCTGCCTCCCGCCCGCGGGTACGTCTGCCGTATGACAAGCTGACAGAAGCCTTGAGCTACTTCCACTATTGTTCTTATGTCTTTTGTATTCCGATATTAGCGAATTCGATGTTTAGACTTTAGACTGTATTGTTCCTTTACAAAATTATCTCTGACTTGTAACGTTTTTTAACCTTATGAATAGTTTTTATTTCTATGAGAGTTTCAAGCTTCTAATTTTTGTTTTGTATGTTTGTTCATTTTCTTTCGCAGGCCTCTAACGTGGGTACGGCTTTCACGTGCAAATGTGAAATAGTATGTATGTATGTATGTATGTATGAGAGTTCCCTTGGCTTTGGCTGTAGCTTAAACGGCTGGGCAGATTTTGACAAAATTCCAAAAAACCTGATATCGCACCTCCAGTCGTAAACTGGCTCTATCCAAATTCATGTTTTTTGGGAAATGAAGGAAACGTGATTCGGTCATCGACAACTTTTGGTAAATCACACCATAACTTTATGGATTAAGAGTAATTTCTAAAATTTAAAGTCTTACAGGTTATTTTGTCTAAGGACTACTGATACGGATAAAAATGTCTTTAAAAACATAAGTAAAAATCTATTTTAAGTTACGTATTTTTTCATTTTTGCAATAAATACTAGTTTTATAATATCAATAACCTTAGGTGTACAACCCTCTTAAAAAACAACCTTCAGAAGTGTACTTCAGCACGCTTTCGCATTACCATACCAAAGCTCTGTAACACTAACCCTTTTCAAAAAACTCTGCGCCATAATATCACCCCGCCGTTAGCACGTCTTGTGTCCCAGCGTTTAAGACGTGCCAGGTTAGAACAGCTGGTACATTCAACAGAATTTGCTGTGCAACTTGAGTTTCACACAAGATAACATTAAGAATTGAAACAATAATTTTGAATTATTCTACTGCATTCAATTCTTGGTTATGATGTTTTACTACCTGCCTGTAACTTTGAGGGATTTCTTTAAATTTATCTTGAACTTCTAGCTAGTTTTATTATTTTTATCGTATTATGATATAAATAAAGTGGCGCTTTTAGCCCAGTTAATATTCATAAATGTCATTTAAAATCATTTGAACAACATAATGATTTGAACAACTTTTGCGTCTGCGTTTGACGTCAACACACAAGTTATAAATAGCCGTAGGATATTGATAAAGTTGTTTCACATAGGTGATCTCATCAAGCTAAGATACAAGCGTTTTCGAAGCTTATAGATGTTGAGAAAACGAGCGGTTGTAAGCCTGAGCTGCGTCTAAGATCTCTAGCGCCCCCTACTGTGGGGACGCCCGTGTCGGAATTTTTAATTCAATTATGATAGCGATCTTGTTTAATGACCGTTTTCTTATAGCCGAGATGGCGTTTTTTTAATGCCCTACCCGCCATTCGAAGATTTTTTGAGAAATGAAAAAAAATATTACCCTTGTTCCGAGCCCTTAATGTTTTGGAAAGATTGATAAGCCTGTGTAATTGCGTGTGCGAAAATAGGACGAAAGCGAAGAAACGCAAAGAATTCTATTTCCAAAAATTTGGGACAAACAAGTTGATAAACAGACAGCAAAACGGCCCAACTAATGGTAAAGTAGCTAGCGTAACATAAATGTCGAAAAGATTGCTATAGGTAATGAGTCTTTATTCGTTAATTTTACCTGTTAAGTGGCCTGTAAACCTAAACACCGTCCGTGTTGCTTGTAAAATAAACTAATGCAGTATATCTAACACTATTTTATAGTACCCACCAAGATCAACTCTTGCTGTAGTTTTACTTGATATTCTTTCACACAGTCCAATTATCTTTTCTTCGGCTTATTTCTACCCCTGTATCCATCCACATTTTTATCAAACTCTCTCGTCACATCAAGTATCCATTACTTTACATAATCAAAATATAGCACAAAACCGTTGATGTAAGCCAAAATCTAACTCGAAAACTTAACTTTATTTTTACGAGGTCTCGCAATAAACCTACGGCGATAAATTTGTCAGAAAGGCCCAAAAGTTTCATGTTAATTCAATCAAACGCCTTTGCCTGGCTTAAATTTGATGAAGGAAAACCTTCTTAATGCGTTGTTTTTTTTTAATTTCCTGGCCCGTGTTTAAGGTCAAACATTTACGTTATGGTTTTTGGTCAATTTTCGTTAGGTATCGTTTCTCTAATGGAGCCTTAGATCACAGATAAACGATAGAGCGATAGGAAACGCGGTTTGCGTGACCGATACGCACTTGTTTGTTCGACTTTGATAAAACAGGTTATGGGCCCAGAAAGTTATATGTGACGTCACCAAAGGCGATGAACCGGAGCACCATTAGTACTATTAGAAAAGATTTTGACTGTTTAAATAAATGTGACTTCAAGAATTTTATCAAAGTCTTGTAATAGATGTTTTAAAAAATTCTAATACTCCCAAAGGTCCGTTATTACGAAAGAACCAAAGAACCAGCGGCGGCCATTGTCATTAGAAGCTTTTCGGAAGCGGTTTGTGGGAAATCACTGCTTTTGATGTTTGAAAAGCAAACTTTTTGAAGACTTTTCTTTTGTTGAGTTTTTATTTATTGTGATGGTAATATTATTTAAACGCTTTATTAAAAACTGGTAGATCTCGGTGGTTCGCCAAGTATTAAACTTTTAAAGCAGCATTCTAGTTGTTAAATTTCAAAAAGTTTTTTAATATTTAGCTTTCTCTGCGTTCCCTAATTTTTGTAAATAAAAATTGTATGTAAATGGTTCTTCGAGCTTTAATAACCTTTCGAATGCCAGTTTCATTTCCAAGGAACCCTTTGCGTACTTTACCTTAAAAGGTGCTATTTTTCATCAACCCAATAGGACTCCCCAAGGTGGGTTCAAAGCTAGCGAAGAAAATCGTTGCAAATCCCATCTCGCCGCCGATTTATAATACTGTGAAATATTTCTACCCATACAAGGAGACAGCACACAGTAAATCAAGAAAACAGCACGCAATCTTATCAAACTACCTGTTTATCCACGACCGTTGTGCTACTCCCAAATTTGTCTAATTTTTATCCCTTCCTCTATGAAGAGGAAGGGAAAATTAGACAAGTATAAGTACATGCAGTAAGGGATAAACATTTTCTTCAAGGAATTCAGCAAAAACCGCTAGAACCTAACACTAGAGGTTGAATTTTGCTAAATACCTTTCTTAATGCACCTGTAAACCTTGAAAGATATCTTCCAATATCATTCTTATGAACATTGTCAAAGATGGAAAACTTTGGGCCGCTTACTGAAACTCCGACACAGGGTTAGGCAACTTACTTTATACCACTTATTCTGTGCTCGCAAACAAGTTTTTAATATTATTTACTATACTCATGAAAGTCACTAGCTATATCATTCTAAGCTGTGAACACAGGCAATTCCCGCTGCATTAGGGCCGTCGACCACTGACGGGTGACTAATAGCTCGCATTAGCTCAGTGTTGCACTGCCTTTACACAGGTGAAGGAATATCATCTTAAGTTATCTAGGAAGCTTTGGGAGTTGAGTAAGTGCTACATTATTGGCTACAGTTCACCAAAACCAGATAAATGTGAAAATTTAAGGTTGGTAGCTCAATCACGTCGTAAAATGAACCAAAGATGAAAAATTTGTATCTAGATAAACACAATCATAGTGACTTGAATTGAAATAGAGGAACTATTTATATCTACAGTGAAATTAAAACAATATTATAAATAACAACACGCGAACGAAATCGTAAGAATTTCCACTAGTCAGTATTTACTCTTTGACTATTTACAGAGCAATACATTTTTGGGACTGCCATAGCGACCGCAAGCAGTCTTTTAAATACAATCATCATCATCATCATCATCATCAGCCTATAGCAGTCCACTGCTGGACATAGGCCTCCCCAAATGAGCGCCAATGCGCCCTGTCTTCAGCTCGACGCATCCAGCCTCCACCAGCAGCCTTTCGCAGATCGTCACCCCACCTAGCCGGAGGGCGTCCTACACTACGTTTGCCGAGCCGCGGTCTCCACTCGAGAACTTGTTTACCCCAACGGTTATCGGTTCTTCGACAGATATGGCCAGCCCACTGCCACTTCAGCTTGCTAATTCTGTGAGCTATGTCGACAACCTTAGTTCTGTGACGGATAGTCTCATTACGGATTCTATCCTTCAGAGAAACTCCGAGCATAGCTCGTTCCATAGCTCGCTGAGCAACTTTAAACTGGTGAACTAGCCGTACCGTGAGTGTCCACGTCTCGGCTCCGTATGTCATGACAGGTAGGACGCACTGGTTGAAAACTTTCGTTTTCAGACATTGTGGTATGGATGACGAGAAAACTCGACGTAACTTTCCAAAAGCTGCCCAAGTACAAAATACAAGTTTACTTAAAACCACCAGCAAACAAAATGTACAAAACATTTCGACGGAAAACTAACTGTAACAAAGAACGATAAATTAAAGTAAGCAAAACTTGTAAGTCACGTCACAGTTGATTTATAAACGGTAAAGAATAAAACTTATGCAATAATTAGTATTCAAGGGAAGTCACTTGGGAATATTAAACATGCCACGCTAGAATTCATGCCCATATTCTGACACACTGAGCTCGGCTTAAGCTTAAATTATATTGCCACGACCAGGGGTCTTACCACAAGCTCTTACAAACCATCATGTTTCAGAAACGCCACGTTTCAAGCTCGAAGTAACACTACTTCAATACAATTTTTATAGGTCATGGTATGTAATATCAAAGTTATATTACTTTCATTTAAAAAATTCGCAATGCGTTGTGAAACGGTGAAGGTAATCATAGTTTATTAGGAAACTGGCCTATTCAGAAGTGACTGAGTCATTCAGAACTCTACATCGCATTGCGATTTAAAACCGATATGAAAATAATTCATTAGTACACTTTGTAGCGGGCAAATAAAAATTTCATTTTTTTAAATTGGCTAAATAAAAATTGATTAAACAATTTTATTTTATTTTTACAAAACTAACAGTAATCTGATCCAACGCGAATTGGTGTCGCCTTAAGTTAATGTATAAAATCGAGCGTCAAGCGGCTTCAATATGTGTGTGTGAACTTTGCTGTACTGTGCTGACGCGGATAGCTGAATTCGAGAACGTCAAATCTGTAATTACGTCCTTAAGTTTTTAATCATTTGTCGGATATATTTATGTTATTTAAAAATTCCACGGGTGTGCATCAAGGCTGTGTGTAATTTAAACACAACATGACAGCGACATGACACAAATTATGAGGGTAACTAAAAACAATGTTCTCCAAAATAAATTTCTCATTGTTCATCGTATAAAATCGGAATAAGACAGAAATTATAATTGTAGAATAATGACACTATTGCACTACACTGGGCAAAGTGTAATTACTTGGTTAGAACTTACTAACTACAGCTAACCTCAGACGGTTACTTTGATCAATTGTTTCCTGAGTTGCCAGCTAATTTGAATAATTATGTTCATAATTATGATTCATCGAAACCGGCGCTATTTGGTGCAGGAATACAAAATGACATAATTGAAAAAACTTGACAAAACATTTATAATAATTATTGCATTACAGGTTTCTACCGTTGTCAAACCGAGAAATAAAAGAATAATAATAATATCACACAATAGGACAGTTCACACAACACCATCTTGCTCCAAACTAAGCAAAGCTTGTACTTTGAGAACCAGATGGCTGATAGACTAATTATATACTTTTTTTGTAAATTCATAAACATTAGCCGTAGACACGGCCTCAACTATTTGCGTGTCTTATCAAAACAGCAATTTGTCAGATAATCACTTTAAAACCAACTTATTTACTCAGCGAACTATAAATCAGCCATTTTGTAAAAAAACACCATAAATAAAGCCAGAAGTTTACTGATAAACCTCATTTACATCCAAGTGGTATTTCTGTAATTAATGTTTTCTGTCCGGACCCGTTACGATTTTATTACTAACTCGATTAGATTGTACAAACTTATATATATACTTAATTTTATTATATTGCTTTTACTCGTGTGAGACTATACTTGCGTATACTTTCATTTCTACTTATGACCATAAAGGCCTTAACCTGCATCCTTAGCTCAATCGGAAACGTTCGCATTGCTTCGTAGCTTAGTAAGCCATCCTCAGCACGCATCTTCAGCTGAAATGAAAAAGCACACCTTTGTAAACCATCATCTTCCTGCCCTTTTCTCTTTGTAACCCATCTGGGCTAAAAGATACCTACCTCACTTTCTTCCTCATGATTTGTTATTTTAATCTCTGGTACTTCTATGAAAACTGTTCACAGTCGGAACACTTCGGAAGATTGGTAGCTTCGTGATTATAAACTAAACAAACAGACAAACAGACTTACTTCATGGTACCTATAACATCTACTTTTATTATTCATTTTATTTTCGGTTCGACACGAACTTGGTTTGAGAAAATGGTTCAAACAAACTGCGTTTTATTAGTTTTGGTTAGAGAAAGTTTCCTGGACTACATTTAGTTACATGTTTATTTTCATTTCTTACTTTTTAATGTGCTCGTAAATTATTTGTTCCTAACAAAAGCTTGTTTATAAAAGTAGTATACCCAAGAGGCTAATAGACAAACTGACAATCGAAAATTGTGTGATCACGTGTTTTATCTATTAGACAAGTCTTTTCCATACATTTTTCTTTTTTCCAATAGCGGCATTGCTTGTAGAATGTCACTTTATCTAGATTTCCAGGGATCTATCTTTGCGTTCACTCCGCAAAAGCGAAACTGTATAATGTGTACATTAAATACCACGCAAATTCAATTAGTTAACTCGGAAAGCTCGTAGATACAACCTTCTCCAAACATTATCACCAACGGAATGACCGCTAATCAATCCAACCGCACATTAAACGCACCTTAATGCTCCATACCCTTCACCAATTAAGGCGAAGCGGCCATCGAAAAAGCATTAGCCGATGTGTAATTAAGAGAGCATGCGCGTTGCGCCGCAATGCGAATAAATTTGCGCGCCCTGGCATAGTAACTGGTATATATTCTGTGGACTTGTGGTCAACGGGCACACTCGGTGCTGGTAGATGCAGTGTGTAAAGATACCGAGCGATGCGGTCATATTAATTTAAAGCTCAGATACACTATGAAATCCAAGTTGCAAAAGTCAGACCAAAACTAAAAAAAAATATTTGCCCCACGTTGGGAGCCAATTTTGAACATAAAAATTTAAACCGTATTTTGCTATTGACTAATGTGCGATCAAACTTTCACAAATCAACCGATAAGTTACTTTTAGTACCTACATAATACGTAATGGTTTGGGTAAGCGGAAACTTCAAATACAGTTATAGACACATTAACCATAGACAATAAAAGGAGGCAAGCCAATATCCAATAGGCACCATAAAACGGAAGAGTTTCTGTTATTGTAAAAGTAATACTTTGTTAAACGACCATACCGAGTATCTGTCCGAAGTTATAATCGAATTTGCTAGAACTTATACACACGTTTCGATATTTATAAGATACAAGCTCTTATATAGATATAGATTATAGCTATTTGAATATGTATATTTAGGAGTATCTCACTGTATTAACAGAAATTTAAAGTTCCTATGTAAAACTGGATACTATCAAAATGGTGACCATGCTAAACTTTACCTAACATAATATTATGTAGTAAGTAACGACAGTGTTATACAAATTATGCATATTAACATAGTTTACGAATGTGCTTTTGCTTTGTTAAAAAAATAAAAAATATGATCACGACTGTAATCCCCAGGCTCTGTAGATATCTCCTCAGATCTTTAGTAACTTAGATCTTTTGAGAATATCTAAAGGGGGTTTTCAGAGGCAAGTCCCACATTTTGCACAGTAGTTAGTACTCCGTACTAGACAGGTTGCAAGCCCATCGCCGCTTATAAGAATAGTAACCTATGACACATACCTTCGAATTTTTGGTTCTAGGGTATGCCGGTTTCCTCACGATGTTTTCCTTCACCGTTTAAGAGCACTGGCATTGCGCACATAAATTATTCGAATGGAAAAACTCATTGGTGCACGGCCAGATATGAACCCACGACCTTCGGATCGTGAGGCAGGGGTGTTACCGCTACACCACCAGCGCACTGTTAAATAAAAGTGGAGAAATAGCTACGAGCACAATGCTTTTATAAAAACCTTACAATTCACGTAATATTTTCAGTATTTCACAATTGTGCTCAACCGTAGCGAGGCTGTTCACATAACAACAAAGTAAAGAATATGCAATGCTAGGACATCATGGCGTCTCGCACGGATGCAGCGATATGAGCCGGTTATGTGCGACTCGATTGTAGCATCTCTATTCCATTTGCAGTATCTCCGCTAAATTGGCTGTGATTTCATAGCAAAGCGTTACGGGAAATCCTTTGTGCATTTTTGGGATAATTTTGTGATTTCCTTACGAGCCTTACACTTGCCAATCTTTGGTGCACGAAGTATCGAGTACTAAATTGACTACTGGGGTTACTTACGTTACAATAAAGGGGTCTTAACTTAAATGTTATATACGATCTAAAATAGCTAAGTGACGTTTCAGCATTTGGGCGTTAGACACCATACCAAATCAAATTAAAAAAGTTTATTTTATGTTTTTAGAGCGCTGGTGGTGTAGTGGTAGCACCCCTGCCTCACGATCCGAAGGTCGTGGGTTCAAACCTGGTCGTGCACCAATGAGTTTTTCCATTCGAAAAATTTATGTGCGCAATGCCAGTGCTCTTAAACGGTGAAGGAAAACATCGTGAGGAAACTGGCATACCCTAGAACCAAAAATTCGAAGGTATGTGTCATAGGTTAGTATTCTTATAAGCGGCGATGGGCTTGCAACCTGTCACGTACGGAATACTAACTACTGTGCAAAATGTGGGCATGTACCAAATGTCATGTTTGGACTTGCCTCTGACTACCCCCTTTAGATATCCTCAAAGATCGAAGTAACTAAAGATCTGAGGAGATATCTACTGAGCCTGGGGATTACAGTCGTGATCACATTTTTTTTTTTTTTTTTTATGTCACAAATACATAAGTTAAACACACTACTTATAACTCTGAAACTTATAAGAAGTATGATTGTGATAGCAAAAAGGGTCGTCACTCAACTGTATGCTGTAGTAGCACTAGCGTCTAATGTTGCTATAACGCTGGTCTTTCTTGACGCCGCACTACCCAACTAAATTATATTCAAAAATGACATAAAATCCCTCTTGTTTTTTCAAAAACCACGGCATCTGAGAACTTAACGTAAACACGATGTCACTTTGTAAAGCAAGTTCAAAAACACCTTTGCCTTTGATAATTTTATCAAAATTTCCAACAGAAATAGCAACACGATAAACTTCCGTGAAATATTCATCCGCCACTTATAACTCCCCTCAAGAGCTGGTAGATAAAACACGACACCATTATCAGTAGTTCTATAACTCGAAATAAAAAGTATTGTTACTAAACTAAAACTACAAAAATGTTAACTAAACAAGGTCAATGGAATGTACTCATTAGCTTACCGTGTATAGATTATGGTGTGATTAAACTACATTCGTTATTATGTACGCTATGCTGGTTGGTAATAAAGAAATGCTAACTAAGTTCGCATTCAAACTGACTATTTAGGTTATGGCACCCAACGTGGTATAAAAAATTAAGTTAATATTATTGCCCAACGTGTTACTTTATATGAGAACATTAAACTAAAAGTACTATATAATATTTTTATGTATGCAAATACACTGTAAACAGGAACTACTTATGAAAAATCAAAAACAAAGTCAACGTTTGCAGCAAGTTAATAATTTAATGTCTGTTATAGCCGTACTACACACCCAGTCCCAGAATATTTCATTCAAAAGTCCACAGAGAAATAACAGCAATAAGCTTAAAATATTCATCTACTATCGTAGGTCGTAGATCAAACCATGACATCTCCAGTATCGGCGGTCATCTTCTCTTACGTAAAATATCTGTTTTAGTCGGCGGCAGTTTGGGCGCGATTGATTTATTCAGGCCTGTACTGCGGTGATGTACGACTCTAGTGAGAATTGAGAGGGTAGTGTGAGATCAGAGGATCGTTTGTTGCTAAATATTTAGCCAAGGGTTTAATGTTTTCTAGTTTTATAATGATACAAGCTACGCTCGTGTTATACCTACTCAGATAAAAAGTAGCCTATGTTTTTTTCCAGGTCATAAACTACTAACGTATTCCTAGTTTTATCCATCCAAACTTTTGCAATTATAATATTCATTAATTATATACTTATGAGTGTAGTTAGAGACATTATAAGTTAGATATCCTCAAAAGACTTTAGTAGTCAGAGATCTGAGCAGATTTCTAGCTGGGAATTTCAGTACTTAGTGATCATAATTCGTTATAAGTATATTCAACACAATATTATCTTCATATTAGGAGCGTTTTAAAAGAAGAAAAAAAACCATTGACAAAACCATTGCTAACATAAATTCCTTTACTAAAAGTGACTTATACTTCGTCCAAACAGTTCGTAGATATAACTTTAGATTGAACCTTAACAAATATTATTAACTTTACTGAATCGCTGAGTCGTCTACAGACAGTAGTCAAACGTTCCCATTTCCTGTGTAAATATTGTAGTCTCTGCGTATCTGTACTCTGCGCGGCACGTGCATACATGTGCATCGGCGCGATTTGTAAAGCTTGTGAACTGCGAAGGGAACTACCGAGGGAGCAATTTAATACTCAAACAATAAGAAAACTATTTCTTTATATTATCTACGAACATTTTTTTTCTTGGTCCTTCATATTTTTTTTCTTATTTTGTACTCGCAACCGCACGCGGCTCCGCTTGCGTGGTACCTACCCGGATAAAAAGTTGCCTATGTAATATTCCAGGTCATAAATTATGTGTACTCCAAGTTTTATCTAGATCCGCCCAGCCGTTTCAGCGTGATTGACTAACAAACGTCTATCCATCCATCCATCCAGCTAAATTTTTACATTTATAATTATTAGTAGGATAGTAGGATTGAGTTTTATCAGCCGAGCTAATATAGCACCGCGACAAAATTTTGTCTCTAGGAGAAATGAGGCAAATAAACGACAAAAGAGTCGACAACATTTTGTCGCAGCTGCCATGTTAGCCCGGCTGGTTCCGAGTAGTTCATAAATTAGTCCTTTCTAGGTCATAATCTATTTGCATACCAATTTCATCAAGATTGAGTTACAAACATTCAAACTTTCGCCTTTATAATAGTGTGGTCTCTGTAGATTTTCCAAGCTGATTCAACGTGAATTTAAACTGAAACGTGTTTCATTGAAAAATCAATATTGCTTGTTAAACAAGGTGAATATACAAAAGCATATTGTCAGAATAATTTTTATCATTCCATTTCAAAATGAAATAAGTCAATATTTTCAGTTAAAACATTATACAAATATTTTAAATCCTGCTTTAATTTTTGCAGCAAAACGCACAGTTCAGCAGATTCCACGAACATAAAATGTAATATCAAAATACCTTTCAGCATCAAACAATTCACGTTATATGTTACCAGCTGCAGTTAGCTGCGTTCTTTACTATGCATAGGGCTGTCAGATGGAATAATAAAAAAGCCGAACAATTCAATAAACTTTACAGAAAACAGCCTTTTTACGCGGTGAAACTTTACTGTATTGGTCTTTAGAACTTTTGACGTGCTCAATTTTTGTGAGGTTTGTTCCTTCAAGAATAATAGCGAAGTTGCTTTAGCTAACTTTAAGTTTCATCGTTTAAATATTTCGCATCTCCATTTTTCGTATTTTATCTTTTTGAGTGGTTTAACTTTGAATTATAGAATGAAGAACGATGTGATAAGAGAATGTTGTGAAGTGAAAGAAGACGTAGTGATGAAAATTGAGAAGGGTTAAGATGGTTTGGGCATGTAAAAAGGATGGATGAAAGAAGATTGACGAAACAGGTGCATAAGGAGAGTGTGAATATGACAGTTGTAAAAGGAAAACCTCAGGGTCGTATCAAGTGAAGATCTGTGGTCTCTGCCTACCCCGTCGGGAGACAGGCGTGATTTTATGTACATATGTACGTATGTATGTTTTACCTTTTTAGAATGGACTTTGAGAAGTATCAGAAATGTGACAGTTCCGGCTAAAACCGGAAGACTGGCATCTCCAGCTACGTTCTGTAAGTATGCAGAGGAGTAATATACGAGTATCGCAGCAAGGATTTGAGATTTCGCTGAGCACGTGGAAACTGAAGGGAATTATGGGCGTGATTTTAAACTCTAAGCTCAAGTGATTGCTTTTCTAGCGCCGGAATACATGTTTTACCAAGTTCACCAACGTTTAAAACAAGTTCTGTCTAATTTTTACGATCATTTCACATTCGTCTATCTAAATCCATATATCATTACCATATTTTAACATTTTACATTTATCGACAGTTGAAATTATGAGAAAAAATTTAAAAAATGTTTAAATTTAATTATTATATTATATTTCCTTTTAGAATATGTGATGAGGAGGGATGAAAACCATGTCAACAAAAAAGTTATGGGTATGAGTGTATCTGGGTAGAGAAAAGCCAAAGAAAAAGTGGTTTGATTGTGTAAAAGATGATAATGAATGTAAGAGGAGTAGACTTAGAGTTATAGGAGTGAGTGGAAGAAGAAAACATGTTGTGCCGACCCCACTTAGCGTGGGATAAGGGCAGGAGAATGATGATGATGTCTTTTTAGAATGATAATGTCACCAGCGTCTTGGGGACGCTTCCATCTGGCAGTGATCTGAATCAGTTGAGCAATCTATAGATCATCTGTAACGGTCCTTAGATAGCTTAACTGTTTCACATGTATTTTATGTACTCTTATAGAGATCTGTATATTTATGTATGTTTACTTTTCAGAATTAGATTGCCAACAAACTAGTAGATATCGCCTTTCAAGCAACAGACGTATAATAATTTTCTCACCCTTCCTACGACATGCTATAAAGATCACTCGACTGGAAGAAGCTGATATAACTCGAAACAAAAAAGGATTTACCAAAAGATGGATTCCTGTAAGGCCCTATATCACCGGGTCTCCAGTCTCCACGGCAACCAAACCAGATATATGTATGTAAGTTTATCTATGAATAAAAAAACGTTTGGCGTCTTACGTGGTTTTACTATGACATCGTAGAGGTCGTGCTGTCGCATAGGTATATAGCTAGGTTAGGTGGCTTAATGTAAAACTATATATATTATATCAGCGTAATTTCGTTTTTTTACTCACTAGTTTTCATACAACAGTTGCGCAACCTGTCGTGCAACTGTGGTATTGTGAAATAAGGCCCTAAGCTTGGATCGAACTTACTAAGCCACGGATAAAAAGATCAGGCCATATTTTTTGGGACGGTCAAATCTTCAGAAAGTGATACGGTGGGTTGGCTTTTACGGTGCGGGTTCAGGCCATACTTTCCCAAAATAAGGGGAACATGTTTTTTGCTAATAATAAATCAACGGATGAAAAAGGCAGATTGCCCGCCAATACTTTAGTTAAGATATGTTTGTTTTTATATTTTGTTTGATTTCATATTTCGTTATTTCAATAAAAACAGTAAATTCTGAAAAAAAATCAAGTTGTGTAATACAGAGTAATGACCTCGTAAGCACAAAAAAATCAAATTAAATAGCTGCAACTTGCGAGTCTCAATGAGTGAAACTTTCAGAGAACACTCATTACTGAGATTTTTCCTATTTGTTTTAATTCTCAATTAACGTTTCCAAGTAAACAGATGGAATTGTCAAACTCCGGGAACCTGGAAACTTTTAATTAAGTAAAAAGGGAAATTCTGTAACGTCGTTTGGGGCCAATTTGGAAGTTCTAACGACTGTTATGTCAACATCTGCAATCGAGACTCGGGTTCAGATCGATCGATGAAAGCGCTTTGATGGAGCACTCTCAATCGGTGATGGAAAACATCGTGAGGAAACCGGCATCGGTCAAGTGCACGAAAGCAGCCTCTGAGGCGTACTTAAACCCCTTCACCACAATGTTTCGAATAAATTTTATTGTGTAATTTTACTGTGAACTCATACGTGGACAAGAATGGCCTTAAGCACACGGGAAATCCAACATACACGACAAAATAAATCCATATTTGTATGCAGGGAACTACCCTCTATATCATCAGAATCACCGCGAACGTTCCGTTTCATTGCAAAACCAAAAGTTAACCGCTCCAGTATCACGTCATCTGTTCTTTATAGCTCCCGGATTTAATTTCACAGGACATTATTCAGAAACTCCGTAAGTTTTTGCTTCTGCAGAACATCGCGGAAAGAGTTTGTGATAGATGGCTGATCCATTTTTCATTGCTTTCGGGGCGTATTCTGCTTCGGTTTCGAAATTCGAATGTTTGTTATTTGGCAATCAAAAGTTTGATGGTTTTGAATATGGGGCAATATTTCTTGTTGTTTTTTTATATCCAAACTGATGGTTCTTTCACAAAGGCATATTTTTGTTGATATCCTGTTTGGATATTTGTGTTTTTTTGTGAAAATAGTAACGTTTCCTGATTTGTAATAAAACATTATAGCACTAGAAACTTTAGGGATAGAAACACCGCAAAATAACAATTTTAAAGGAATTCTTAGTCTCGTAGGTATTCCCTGTGGGAAGTTGCGACACCTATCTAGCTTCCTAATCAGGCTCTTATTTTTGGCAACGCAATTCTAGCTTTATAACAGGGCGGTAAAGCTTAAAATACCAGACCAAGAGTAAACAATTTTCAGACATAAACTATTTTGACTTTTGGATTTGTGGTTTTCCCACAACTGACCGAATACAAACGCTATCCTTGTTTTATTATGCCTTGTGCGCTCCAAAACTAACATAACCATTGCATAACGGAGTAACAAAGAAAACCTGTATTGTGGTAAGTGGCGTAACTTTGTTTTAGAACTTCTAGTTAAACTAAAGTAGATACACGTAACAACTGCGTTTTGTTGTGATCATAATGTGGTTAAAGAGATTCTAGGAAAAACAAATTAAGTAAATTCACGATATGTTTTGGTTAATCTACATAATTGTACCTATAACAAATCGTGTCACCAGTTCTTTTGAACCAGTGTGATAAAAGGATTATAAGAAGAGAGGCATTTTTCATCTTTTTTATCTTTCAAGAGGTGACACAGCGTTCATAAATTACTTAAACTACTCAGATTGGATTTTATTTAACTTTTGGCATAACTATTCTCGATCTAAAGTAATGTTTAATGTAAGATTTCAAGTTACTCGTAGATATCTGAGATTTATTCTTGGGATAGTTCAAACGACTTTGGTCGAAGCTTATAGCTCGATCACTTAAATGATACTGCAAGATCCGAAAAGTGCGGGCAAGGTGATTATACTATGACTATACTTTGGCTTCGAGGAATAAGTTTTTCTCATGGCCAAACTAGTTTGGCATTCTAGTTTGCCACAAGGAAACGCCGGATTCTTAATGCAAATACATTAATTAAAATATCCGAAGACAGAATCCTAGCAAATAGATTCTTCCATTAAAAATGAAACTATCTCCTCGCATATTAAACTCCGTGCTCTTGTAAAATCAAAGGCAGTGGTCTGAGCTAAGTGTCAATCTATAGATCGTACTGTGTAAATCTAAATCCATCAAATACCATGAGGTGGTTAAGTCGAGCCGCAAGTATGTTAAATCTACCGGAAGCCGGTTAATCCGATCGTTTCATCAAGTCCAATAAGACGACTAATTGCTGTATTGACTTACCTGCAGATTACCAGTTATTACCAATGACGGCTCATGTGTAATCTTGCGGTAAACTATCGAGCTCTCAAGATCCGAAGACCATAATGACGGTCGCTGTAATAATAACCCTTTAAGTTATACATTCACATGTCGCAAACTTTATTTATCCTAAGAAGTTTGAAATATGTGTCAAGTGCACGAAATGAGCCTCTGAGATGCACTTTAATCCTTTCACCACACTGGTTCAAAGAACTAGTGACACGATAAGAAGCAGACCACAGGTTTAATTATTTTTTAATAATGTACGACCAGCGGTTTAGGCTGTACGTTGTATCTATTCAAATCAGTCAGGACTTATCCTTTTTTATAATAGATTTATTTGTAGGAAAACCAACAGCTTTTACAATAAAATTAATAACTGCTTAGTGCTAGATAGCCAATGAAAGGTTCTCACGTATACATATTAGGTAATAGATACATTAGGTATACAAATCGGTGAAATGTAAGTATGTACTACTTATAAAAGAAGGTACGACACGTGTAGTAAATGCATAAAACAAACTAAGGTGTCTATTGTGCAAAAAATTGATGATAAATTAAAAATAAAATAGAATGAATGAAAGTTGTTATAATCTATGGTATGACTGAGATGACTGATGGAATGATGATTGAATGAGCAGTTGTGAAAAAAGCAGAGCCGAATGTCGGTCGCATAAAATTAATATAAAAGTTATTTCTGTGTTTCTTCCATATAAATCATTATCATCTTCATCAGCTTCCTGCCTTCCATCCTGCCAGCACAACAAGTTCTCTTCCTCCACTCTCCCCATAAAAATAAAATGTACCAAAATCTGCATCTGTTTTTTTCATATCCCGGCCCACAAACATTCGTTATAAGTCTGTCACCGCATCTTAGGAAACCAAGGCTGAGCAGTTTCAATCAGCCAAATACACCGCATTAATTATGATCGATACCTACAATGTCGGCAGCTGGCAGAGACGATGATTGTAAGTTATTGACGTGAAGACGCTTCTATGCAGATACACGGCACCGCAATAACAGCATGAGCTATTAGATACCAGGTTTGAAGCTAATACTTGGAGTTGGAAAGACTAGTTTGCGTGCTCAGTGTATTGCAACTTTTAAGGTATTTATCAACCTTAACAACGTCCTCTCGGTCACAGGTCGTAGGGCACAAAGGACATGATAGTGCGGCATATTTTGAGTTCGTATCGCACTATTTGGAACGGATCAATAAAATATCAACTCCATCGGCCAACTTTCCATATGAAGTCGGTTATGCTTTTTTAGATTGGTCTCTGCAGTTTGTTATATGGGCTTTGTATAAACGAAATTTGAAAACACACAAATTTGTTTAACTTTAATTAGAATAGTTGTAATACATAGAAATAGTTGATTGATTTTTAATTGAAAATGGTAATTGAAATTAGGAGATTGAGATGAGAAACTCGTCCGAGAGATTAACCAGAACTGAATATAAATCAAGCTAAAAGCGCTTAGTGGCGGTTTTAGCTTGCTTTCTTCTTTTTTTATATATACCAGAGGGTTATAACAGAAGTGGCAGTTGTTTGGCAAGACTAATCACATGATCAAATGCTTCTGCAATAACAGAATCTAGATGTCCAGTCTTCATTGCCTCACCTTATCTCTGAGCATGTCCCGGACCCTGGTCGCCTGGTTCCTGCTGCGATGCAGCTCCAGTTGCAACTCCAGGCACCGCTCCTGCCAGTTCACAGCCCCGAGGTCAGCTGCTGCCAGCTCCAACTCCAGGGGGTCGAGCCGCGATGTATGGGCAATTGGTCTGTCAAAATAGAAAACAAGTTTAGGATCTAATTCATCATCCTGCCCTTTCACCACGTTATGTTGGGTCGGCACAAAATGTAATCTTCCATTTCCCTCTGTTATCTCAGTACTCACTCCTTTCTTACTTATATAACCTTTCACACAGTCCGTCCAAGTTTAGGACCTAATAAACACCTAGATACATTGATGTCATCTTACGTGGCAGAACTCTTCCATTTCTCTCTGTCATCTCAGTACTCACTCCTTTCTTCCTCATAATCTTTCGCACAGTCTATCCAAGTTTAGTATCTGATGAACACCTTGATACATTCATGTCACCTTACCTGACAGAATCAGTGTAGCCCTAGCAGAATACCAGGGTTGCTCTGTTCTAATGGGCAAGCATGCGCATAGTGTAAGTTGGATTGTATAACTATATGCTGAGTCTCGGACCTATTAACCTTATGGTGTTTTGTATTAGCTTAAACTTATACGTAAATGATTTTTTTTTCTATTCTTTTTCATCAGTTTCATCACAATTAGATGTCTCCTTGTAGACATCTCTTCAGATATCTTGTTACTTAGATCTTTCAGGATATATGAATAGGAATAGTCAGAAGCACGTCCAAACATTATATTTTGCTCATGCTTTCATGATACCGTGATTCAAAACAACACTTTGTTAAAAGTGGTTGCTCATTGAAAAACATCATAAACACTTTTATCAATCGCTGTACTAAACTACAAATATTTCAATGCAAATATGAACTTTAATAACAAGTGTACGAATCGAGCATACGTATGGAAATTAAAATTAAAATTTTTGTCACTTCATGTGTACGAATAATCCCATTCATGTTGTTACAGTTGCGTATTCCAGAACCATTGAAATTCTGACCAATGGCGATGTGAAGCGGCATGCAAAAACATTTTCCCGCGAAACGAATAATTGATATGACGACCCACTCAGAACCATCACTATCCAAAGCTCTTTATTAATGCAGGTTCCAATATACACATCAATATAACCCAAGCCGATAAATAAAACATACATCATGCTCTGATAGAGATGCAAGCTTGGACGGAGTCAGGAGTGTGTGCAGGGCCTTATAATAATCATTCCCTTACAACAAATGTCATCATTCAATGGTTATACTGCAGGTGAGAGGCTGTAGAGGTTTTGCCCGATTTGTACACTCCGTATTAATAAAAATCTTTAATATTTGTAGCGATTCTGATAAGACAGTCGAAATAAAAAGTTTTATGCAAAGACGTCTAGCGGATTTTTAGAGAGAGCACTAATGTCTAGTGCTAGTAGCCCTGCCTTCCGACCCGAAGGTCGTGGGTTCGAAACTGGTCGTGCACCAATGTGTTCTTTTACTCGTGTCTGTTTGTCTGTACCTACATAGTAAGAGCCGATAAGGGGAGATTTTCAACTTACCACTCA
Source organism: Cosmorhoe ocellata (assembly GCA_963675405.1). Classification (NCBI taxonomy): domain Eukaryota; kingdom Metazoa; phylum Arthropoda; class Insecta; order Lepidoptera; family Geometridae; genus Cosmorhoe; species Cosmorhoe ocellata. The sequence continues at coordinate 7,906,031 of OY776258.1, read as the reverse complement.
CGGAATACCAATTACTATATAATAAATAATGATGTTTCAAGATCTATGTAAAGAAATCTGTGTTATCTGCCAAACAGGAGGAATACAGTTGTATTATTTGTTTGTTTTCTTGTTTTTACCCCCCTGCCCCATGGTTACGCCAATGGCTACGTGTTATCCCTTAAAAAATGCATCCGCTGGACCGCAATACTGTATGCCAACATAAATATTGCGGAATCTCATTAATTTAAATGGACGCATCGGCTGTATACTAATACATGGACTTATTTTATATTTGCTGAATGGATGAGCAGTAAACCACTCGTTAATAGAGTTTGAAGCGTAATTTGAAGGGCGTTGATGGGTTTAATAAACAATGAATGAAATTGAGTGTTCACTGAACGAAACCTGTTATTTAAAATCGTTATATTACTGAACTATAGACAGACTATACAGGTACAGCCTAAATCAGTTTAAGGTGGATATTTTATTTTCAGAATTTAATGGAATAGAATAGAATACAAATTATTTATTTTACGTCACGTTACAGATAATTTAGGTTTAATTATATGTTGCTAAGGTGACAATAAAACAGGCAACCATTCAATTTTAATGGCGTTTTCTCGAAAAGTGCAAAAACACTGACAACCCGTTAGGAGATTATTATAATTATGTCGCCCGTGACGTCACCACCGATAACGTATTTTCTGATACCCAGGATTAAATTATTTGAAAGTATTTATTTAGACAGATAATTGTGCTTTAAATGAACCCACGTAGCGGTCAACGTAAAGCCCCAGTAAGTACATAAGTACCCTCTGAGCCCAGCACTCATAGCACAGTTTATTGAGAAATAATATCTACGAATAAAATCGACTATGAAGCAACTGAGTTTTAGTCGGGTCGTAAGTAATTTTACCAGTAAGATATTTGATTGTTATGAATTCTCAATACATTTTGTAGCGTTAGAAACTCATGCTCAGAGCGCAAAAGGCAATTTGAATCATAAATGAACCTACGGATTTACAATCATGAGTAAATCATTACTAAATTGCTTCATAAATACGAGTAGATTTCTAAAATTAATCAAGCTTAATGATAGGATGATATACAAATTACTTATTCGAAGCGTTTCAATGATAAATTGCATTTTGAAAGCAGTTTCACTGCTTGAGAATGAGCTACTTACCTAATTTTAAGGCTTAAGGTAAATCTTGCTAAATCACATAATAGTGCGTTGAATAGAAAGGTCTGTCGAATATAAATTTAGATGTGACAGAGTCAAAAAGAAATGGCCGAACATACTTGACACATAAGATAGAGACCAACATATAGGGATAATTGAAAGAGATTCATCATCATCATCATCATCTTCCTGCCCTTTTCCCACGTAATGTGAAAGAGATTATGGCCCGTAATCGAAAACCTCGCTTTACTTATGACACAATAGTGATGAATGTCTGTGTTCAAAACGTTTTCTTACCTAGGTGGTGGTGGCGGCGGATCTCTGGCCCTCCTCGGCAGCAGCCGCGGGCTATTCGGCGTGCTGGCCGAATGGCCCGCCCCGCTATGGTCCGTGAACCTCGCCAGCGGGTCGAAGATCTGCGACAGCCGCCGTGACCGCTCCTCCCCCGACATATTCACAACACAAACACACACTAACACTAACAATATCACATCACGACTCAACACTGCCACAGTAAATACACTAATGACTATTTCGAACGGTCAGAATGATTCAAAGTGCGGAAGTTATCGCCCACCACTGACAGATGGCGTTCGGGAAGACGCGCGATTTGGCGCGCAAACACCGCCGCCATCTTGTTTCGTCTGATGTTTTTCACAGTTTAATGCGGGTTTGCGCGGACGCCGCCGTATTTAGAACTCTGAAAAAGAAATAAGAGGCATTAGGTGACGTGCCGACGAAGCTTGAAAGGTGAGAAATTAGGTAAGGTGAGGTAGTTAGTTATTGGGCACGGAAGCCATTTTGTGTGCCGTCAAAATTAAATGTCAACACTGACGCTTGTCGGGATGATTTATCGGTGAGCGAACTCATATTTTTGTCACTCGACGCTTCGAAAGATAAACACAGGACGATTCAATTTACAATTTCGTCGGCAACTTCATTGGAAATAGAAATAATCAGTCGCCACGAAAATATCTACATAGTCTGTGTGCCACAGCGCAAATTCAAAGTCCTTAGTTTATTAGACCCTCAAGTTACTTCAAGCCCTAAACGCTTAGGTACGTATTTAAGGTAAAATTTTTGCATTCGCATTAAATATTAAATTATGACTCTATTGACTATGTCAAGAAGAACCAACTTGTCATGGAAACCTGGATGCGAGAACGACTTACTATTGATCAAGTTTTTCAAAATCACACCTTGGACCTATTGTAAACATCACATTCATTTTATTATTAGCTGTAAAATGTTAAGTTTCATTTTTAAAACCATAATGATGTCCAAATTAAGAACCTATTTTGAGTAATCATTTAAAACAAGTTTTTAAGAGCAGTAGACCGTGGTATATTGTTAACGGCAAATTTGTTGCGTTTTTACGCGTCCAGTTTCCGGATGAGTCATAAAATTTTTACTACAGTTTGGTTCGGAATTAGTTTAAGACTAGCTTCTGCCTGCGATTTCGCGCGTTGTGCCTACACAAAAAGCAGCATTTATATATTATTCCCGATGATTATACACATATATTTCAAATTGCATTCATTACAATCCGCAAAGGCGTATTTGATTGAGTGACAATCAAAAATCTAAATATCCAAACGTATACACAAACTTGCGCATTTATATTATTAGTAGGATAGGATAATTGAGCAGCAGCCAATTTAGTGGGAAATATAAATCAGTAATAAATGTAGCGAACAATACGGGAATAGCTTTCGAGGCTGTTTTATTATCAAACGAGTTTTCTGTTACTTTCAAACTTCTACACTAAAAATAAAGGAGTGCTCTGATCGACACTAATAAGTCTTCCGTCTAACATAGCTAAGAACATTTTTAATGTCATTAAAAAGCCTTAAAAAAATGCATTTACAACTCACCAAACATGTTTCTATATCGGCCAGTGATCTCAGTCCTAATCTCACCTCATCGTCATTCACATACGAAGTCCAAGAAAGAACTAGTGACACGAAAGCATAATGTTACATGCCGTACATTTGCATAATTCACAGAATTCGATATGTGTTTGAAAATTTGAACACACTATAAATCAGTGGTTACTAAACTAGCCGTGAAGTCTACACAGGAAGGACTATCCAGCCATCACTGAGTAGACCATTGAAATCTCCCTTTGATATTCAAAATTAGTTTCACCTTTCGAGGCGGCGCTTCTCAAAGTTCTTTATTAGCTAATTCTGATCGCAGCATCTTTAGCCCGGTTTTAATATTTAGTACCCGGATTACCGGTTTTTTATTTTAGTAAACGACGTTTTCTAAAAATGAAACCTAACTAAATCGATTTATCGGTCCCGAAACTCCCTGCATACTAAATTTAATGAAAATCTTTGGAGCCATTTTTGAGATTCATACCTATATTAGATTTATAAAAAGCTGCAAACCGACTATCATCATCATCATCATTTTCAGCCCGTATCTATCCACTGCTGGGTATCGACCTTCTCCGATAATCAAAGTCAGTAATTTTGGGAAAAGTTCATTTTGGGATTTGTACCAAACGAAATTAGTACCTACTTTATGAATTTCAGTCCAAACAGACCGTAAACTATTACAATAATATTAATTCACTTACAAAAGTAACAGTTTGAGAAACGGTAGTCGTGTTAAACCGGTAACTGTTAACTGCAACTTATTGAATATAAAAGGGGTCACATTATTAAACCTATTCTATAAAAACGATGCACGTATTCATTAACTACCAGTTTGCAATTAAGTGAGTAGAGTAGTTTCAATGGTAAAATTGTAAATAATATAGGAACTCATAAAGTAAACACCTCTTAATAGGCATTTAATCAAAGGATGCTTCTGTTGAATCTGTTGAAAATCTAGATACTACTTTCGTAAAGGCAGTCGCAAGCAACCACATAAATAAAATAAACTATTTTTCGAATCTGTTTTGGCAACGGAGTCATAAATAACTTTATGCGCTTACAAAATGTAGTCCAACTATCTCGGTCACCCCCCGATCACCCGTTACCCGATAATGTTTAATACGTAGCAGTTGAACTGAAAAATTGCTACAGAAACCGAAATTACAAGGGTACTGACCATAAAATTGACCAGCCCTACCTTGAGTTATGCCCCTAGAACCCCTGATTAATTCTATCAGGTCTTATCAGTCGGTTAATGGGGTCAACCCTTTATTGGGTCCGCTTTTCTGGAGTTGATGACATTTTTATGTAGACTCACGGTTTCGAACAAACAATTACTATATACTATATAGATTACTATATAGTATGACTGGAACCACACTTTGAACTGCCCCCAGAAAAGTATTCAGTTTTTTTTATAAAGTATTGGTTCGCGTTTGAACTCACTCTGCCTGATGTAAGGCATCAGTCTAAGATTGAGCTCGCTTACCTAGAAGAAAACTATTGACCCTCGATTTTACCATAAGTTTTACCATTACCAAGACAGCGATACCAAAAACTAGTGTTATTATGTCATACTACTTTCTCTCAATGGCTATCAGCTCAGTTAACTATTATGTCGCTCTACTCATTTTCAATGGTTATCAGCTCAGTAAACTATTATGTTTCTCTACTTTTTCTCAGCGACTATCGGCTCAGTTAACTATTACTTCGATCTACTAACTCTCGACGGCTATCAGCTCAGATAACTATTAATTCGCTCTACTCATTTTCAATGGCTATCAGCTCAGTTAACTATTACGTCGCTCTACTCATTTTCAATGGCTATCATCTCAGTTATCTATTTCGTCGCTCTACTCATTCTTGATGGCTATTAGCTCAGTTTACTATTATGTCGCTCTACTTATTTTCACAGCTCAGTCAACTATTACGTCGCTTTGCTTACTCTCGATAGCTATCAGCTCAGTTAACTATTTCGTCTCTACTAACTCTCAATAGCTATCAGCTCGGTTATGAAGCCTACAAGGCTGTATCTACAGCGTTGACACAAATGAAGGCATTAATGAGATGACACACCCTCTCCTTTACACCCTAAAGGATGCATCCCAACAGAGCGAAACGTTCATCGAGTATAACTTGATTTTACCCGTTTATTCCCCGTGTGAGAAAGTATTTGTTCGGTATCACAGAAGACTGTCCTTGTGTGTCATCATCTCCCTGTCCTTATCCCACTTCTTGTGAGGTCGGCACATCATGTTCTTATCTTTCACTCTCTAAAAGTGTATCATCCGTCATATCTGTATTCACTACTTTTTACCCTATTGCAAGGGCAATGAGGGTAATGTCTGTATCTATGTATGTATGTTTAGATTTTTTAATGACAGGCGGAGCTTTTTTAAATAATAAGTTTCATTTATTCGTCTCTTGGTAATGGGGGACAAATGGGACGTTTTAGTCCCATCTGTCACCCAAAGGAGACAGCAGGGTGGTAAATGCTGGACGGATTTTGACAATTATGTTTTTTTTTGTCAAAAAAATAACTAGTAGTTCGCCCCGAACTGAGATCTCGCGCGCGATGTTCACAATCCTTATTTGTATTCATGCCAAGTTTTGGATACACTTTATGTACTATGCCACGTAACCTAATCACAAACAAATATTTGATTATCTTACCTAAGAAAGGAAAACTATCTCCCTACTGCTATTTATCTAACAAAGAAAAGAAAATGTTGAGTATATATTATGTATGTATATTACAAATTAGTCCCTACCTATACTATTTACAGTGAATTAATAAAAATGAAACTGAGGCTAATAGAAATTAAAAAGTTTAGATATAAAGTACAGATAAACGATTGAGGACAATATTTAGGTAGTCTTCTGTTTTAAATATTATTCAGAGTACAGGACTGTCTAGCAGGAGCATCTAGGATAGCTGTTGCTTCAAGGTCTCACGCCGCTGGACCGGGAGCACATTAAAACGTATAATTTTTTTTTCCATAATTTACTTAGTCATAATGAATAAAGTATAACATATAGTGTCATAATGTAACTTTCGCATAATCGTTTTTTGGCCTAATGTGATATAAGCATAACAATCTTTTGGGAGCACATTAAAACGTATAATTTTTGTTCCATAATTTACTTAGTCATAATGAATAAAGTATAACATATAGTGTCATAATGTAACTTTCGCATAATCGTTTTTTAACCTAATGTGATTTAAGCATAACAATCTTTTGTACTACATTCAATTCGACTATTATGAATAAAGCATAACATTATAGTGTCATAATGTATCTAACTTTCGCATAATCGTTTTTTGGCCAAATGTGATTTATCTTTTGTACCACATTCAATTCGACTAATTGATGAGATGCATAATAGTCTTTAGACATATTTTATTTTTTCTAATTAACCGAATTGCCTTACCCCGAGCAGTAGGTTCGTTAGGTTGCTATGTAAAAATATACAAAACCGAATTGCCTTACCCCGAGTAGTAGGTTCGTTAGGTAGCTACGAGTATGTAAAAATATACAAAACCGGATTGCCTTACCTCGAGCCGTAGGTTCGTTAGGTTGTTATGTAAATATATAAAAAACCGAATCGCCCTCCCCCGAGCAGTAGGTTCGTTAGGTTGCTATGTAAAAATATAAAAAACCGAATGTCCCTACCCCGAGCAGTAGGTCCGTTAGGTTGCTATGTAAAATTATAAAAACCGAATTGCCCTACCCCATTGTTGATCATTATGTTTAGGTATTGTTATGCTTTTCTCAATGTGTACCTTTAAACATTATGCTAAGTTATCTTTATGCTATTAATGGTTATGCCTCTAAACATTATGCTAAGTTATCTTTATGCTATAAATGGTTATGCTAGTAAAAATTATGCGAAAACGGTTATGAGTTTAGTTGTTATGGTAAATTATCATTAGTCCTAAAAACGTTATGACAAACAAAAATTGTATTAATTATTACAAAAAATTTTATACTTCTAGATATAGACCCCACTGGACCACAGAATATGAGCGGAGTGGACTTTATCTGTCTCCAGAAGAACCTCGGGGTAGATAATTTCACTCGCGAGAGTCCCTTAAGATTATGTATGACTCTATTGGTCGCGCTGGTAGAAACTAACCCAATTTACTGTGGTTCGTTCCTCAAGCTTTCCAAGCTTCGTCCTCAGGGCCTCACCAGGCTTTGTTCAAGATATTGGTTCCAGGATTAGTTATGCTTTATAGGTAGTATTACAGTAGGTATCTGAAATTTAACGGGGTTAGCACTGGACTGGTCAAGGTTTTAAAATATTTTCCAGGACTTGAGTTGTTGAGATAAAGAAATCCTCGGAAGAAATTTTTCTGAGATTCCTCGTAGGATGGTTTCTTCACTCAGACCTTGAAATCAGACCAGCGTCCGATTTTTTATGTTTATCTACCATTTTTTCCATCGATGTAAATATTATACTTTTTCTGCCTTCAAATATGAAGTTTTTTCATTTGCTTTTTAGTTCGAGATAACAGTAAAAAGGTTTTATTACAAAAAGTTTTTATTTATAAATAGAAATAAATAGTAATACTACACCGATTAAGCTCATATGCTTCCCAGTAAATTTGATTAGCAGTATCTCTAAACCCTCCAAGTTTCATGCAGATTGGATGTACGGTTCTTAAGTTATGCTCTAACAAACATACACGCAAACATACAACGCCAAATCGCATAGCTGTCACTAAGATCTTCGCTCGCTTCGCTCGCTCGATCTATAATATGGCGGCTACAGATTTTTAGTTGATTTTTTACTTAGTCTGACTGGTGTCTCAGTATTAGATATCATATTTCTCTTTATCTTGCGCTCTAGCATGAAAGATTCTTTATCCCATAAGTCATTAGTCGACCACTGCTCCGTAACCTTTCGGAGTAGAGATACAATCACCGCTTCATCAGTCTAAAGGAGGCACCAGCACGTTTGAAGTACCAAGTTTTTCACGGAGAAGTCATCATTTGAAAAATATAACAGGATTGAAAGATCGTGGGTTGACTCGAGAAAAACACTAAAATATTTTTAAAGCCTTGGCACATAAATATGTTTTAATTTCAATTGATAATGTAATTTGTAAGGTTAAAAATTTTTCAAGGAATAATACGAAAAATAATCTCGAAATGACGCGTGGCTGCCAGGGGCCATCATCATCATTATTTCTAAGCCTTTATTTCCTAATTATAATTGAATAACGGGTATTTATCACGTACCTATTTTGTTTTTATTCCCGACGTTTCGAACACATTACAGCGTTCGTGGTCGCGGGCAGACTGATGTGCAGCGAGCTAGTTTTTATTATTGAGAGTAGAATCTGTATCTACCCTCAATTCGTCGTCAGATTCAGATAAGGCCAGGTTCACACTACGACACACTATACTTATTGTATCAACTTGCGGCAAGCACGGGTCACGACGCACACATTTATTAATAACTGGATTCCACGAGGCCGAGAGCCGGAAACCATCCTCACGATTAAAGTTTTTCGGGTGTTTCCTGATCTCAATCGCTTCTCGGACAATCCTTTTATAATAATGGCGTTCACTGGAGAGAACCTTAGGATCATGGAGCTCAATCCAATGGTTCGTTCCTGAGTCCAGCAGGTGTTCTGCTATCGCTGACTTGTTGATTTGCCTATTTTTGACTGCTGCAATATGCTCCTTGACTCGTTCGGCTATTGTTCTTTTTGTTTGCCCGATGTAAGAACGGCCACAGCTGCAGTCAATCTTGTAAACGCCTGGAATTTGCAGAGGTATTGTATCTTTCGGGGTTCTTAATTGCTGTGCCACTTTTGAGAGGGGTGTGAAAACTGACTTTATTGAAAATCTTTTCATTAAGTTTCCAATTTTATCCGTTACCCCTCTCACATAGGGCTTTATTTCCTAGATGAGGTTGGTACTATATCAATAAAGTAGGTATCGATAATGAGCTATGTCACCAAAAGAGTTATGAGTATGAGTGTGGCTGGGTACGCTAGTAGAGGAAGGCCGAAGAAGAAGTGATTGGATTGTGTGAAAGATGATATAATGTAAGAGGAGTAGACTCAGAGTTGACGACTGATAGGAGTGAGTGGAAGAAGAAAACATGTTGTGCCGACCCCACGCGTGGGATAAGGGCAGAGAATGATGATGAATGAACAGAACTCTGCATTTTCTTCTTCTCGTTCTATTATAAATAAGTTCATCTCAGAGTCTCCTAAATTTTTTAGGTTCAACGAAACGGTGGTTCCATCACGATGTTTTCCTTCGTCGTTTGAAAGTACTGCTACTATGTTAAATAACAATAAAGGCTCTTCATTTAAAGTATTTTTAGGGTATTTCATCGCGACGTACCTACATAAAATATAGCCTTTGTTCATCCTGAAAGTTATATCTAAACAGTGGTGAAAGAATTTTTCAAATCGGTCCAGTAATTTCGAAGGCAATACAATTCAAACCAACAAATCTTTCCTCTTTATAACATTAATGTAGTTTTTTTTTCTCTTCATCTATGAAACCTTTTATCTTTGCTAATGTAGATGGCTGCTGCTTTGTGAAACTATCGAAGGTTCAAAGATAACTGATGCCTACGTCATATGAGCTAGGCGGCATAAGGAATCGGAGCTAAAGGTACAAAAACCTTACAGACCATTACCCAGACACAAAGGGTCTACCCGACACCCTGACGCTAATGATCGCTGTACCCGACAAAAACTCCCTTACATCACGTTACGAATGAATGACATATCTACGCGCACAATTAATGCAGGTGTTGTAGAGCAAGCTAAGATATTTTTCAACCAACGAAAAACACGGAGGAGATACTCAAGTCGACTCGTATACCTACTCGTATTTTTTTTATTTATGATCGCGCATAACTTTTCACACAGGCCAATTTTAGTTAGGTATACTTACATTAGTTTAAAAACTTAGTTATTAAGGTAAACAAAAAAGGTTTTTATTATTTTATGCTTTTTAGTTTTTTCGGCGGTTTTTATTAATCTCTTGCCTGTGACGTAGGTACAGCTAAAACTGGATTTTTCTTTGAAATCTAATCTTGCTACATGCTTCTTCTTCTTCTAATCATGTCACCAATTCTTAAGAAACAGTGTGGAGAAAGGATTGTAGATGAAGATTTATTTTAAAAAACGTGCCTCTTAAAAAATCAATCATATTTAACTGCTAACTCGTAGTTCAACGAATAGTAGAATTTGTCTGAAGGTCCTTGAAGATTACTTTGTAATTTTTTTAACTTGTTATTTTTAGATCACAAAATTTACGGGTATTGAGCTACCGCGGAGTTTCTTTCAAACATTATCCATTCAAGTTTCATATCTAGCGTAGCGCTGCACAGATTGACACTGTAAGTGTAGGTCCTATAGCTATCCCATCGCGTGCTATATTATAGCTTCCCGTGTGACAACAATCTAAATTGTCTGTGCTTAAGGAGTCTAAGTCTCTGTTTTCAGTCCTCGCTTACTGTACACTTAACGTTAAACACGCTATACTAATACGAGCACTTGTCTAGTGTTGTCGGGGTAAAGAGCTTTGTCGTCTGACTACTCCATTAATGTCACCATTATGTTTATTCCGATTTGTTCAACCCGTTGATCAGACTGGATATTTCTTTCTAAACCGCTCAACTGTTTCAAAAACTGATTATCTATACTTCTCTAATATTATAAAGAGGAACGTTTTGTATTTTTGTTTGTAACGAATGAACTCAAAAACTACTGGTTCGATTTCGAAAATTCTTTCCCCGTTAGAGTGCTACGTTATCCCTGAGTAACATAGGCTATATTTTATGTAGGTACGTCGCGAGTAAAGCCGCGAACGGAAGCTAGTTTAAGATAAAAGTACCTGGGTAACCGAGCTTAGCTCGGTTTTTTTTTATTGGTAAACGACGTTTTCTAAAAATGAAACCTAGCTAGATCGATTTATCGCCCCCGAAACCCCCTGCATACTAAATTTCATGAAAATCGCTGGAGCCGTTTCCGAGATTCCAATTATATATATATATATATATATATCTATATCTATATAAGAGCTTAACCTGACTGACTGACTGACTGACTGACTGATTGATCATCGCCGAGCCGAAACCGCTGAAGATAGAAAGCTGAAATTTAGAAGGTGGCTTCCTTTTATAACAAAACCACCCACTAAGGCGGGATTTTTGGAAATTTCACCTCTAAGAGGGTGAAAAAGGGTGAAAACGTTAGTATGAAACTTTGTAACGCGTGGAGCGATTTTCATGAAACTTTGTTTGTGCAATGTAAATACAAAATGAATGAACACGTGTTTCAGGATTTTTAAATATAACCTTTAAAAAGGGGTAAAATGGGGTGTCAAAGTTAGTATAGGAACTTTTTAACGGGTAGTGCGATTGGTCTGAAACTTTGTTTGTGTACTGTAAATGCAAAATGAATGGATACCTGTTTCAGGATTTTTCAATATAACTCTTAAAAAGGGGTCAAATGGGGAGTCAATGTTTGTATGGAATTTTTTTAACGGGTGGTGCAATTGGTTTGTAACTTTGTTTGTGTACTGTAAATGCAAAATAAATGGACACCTGTTTCAGGATTTTTCAATATAATCTTCAAAAAGGGGTGATATGTCGGGTCAATGTTTGTATGGGAACTATTTAACGGGTGGTGCGATTGGTTTGAAACTTTGTTTGTGTACTGTAAATGCAAAATGAATAGACACGTATTTCAGTATTTTTCAATATAACCTTCAAAAAGGGGTTAAATGTGGGGTCAATGTTTGTATGGGAACTTTTTAACGGGTAGTGCGATTGGTCTGAAACTTTGTTTGTGTACTGTAAATGCAAAACAAATGGACACGTGTTTCAGGATTTTTCATTATAACCTTCATAAAGGGGTAAAATGGGGTGTCAAAGTTAGTATGGGATTTTTATGAGTTGTGTGATGTGTTTGAAACTCAGTTTAGATACTTTACGCGAACGAAGTCGCTGGCGGGACAGCTAGTATATATATATATATATACAAGAATTGCTCGTTTAAAGGTATAAGATTAAGTAGGTTTGTGTTTTGTCTTATTGTAGAAGGTATTTTGATGTTTTTTTCGATTTGTTCAAGCAGTTGATCAGACTGGATATTTTTTTATAAAATGCTCAATTGTTTTAAAAGTGGTTTATTTAGGATAAAATTAAGGTGGTATGAGTTTTTGTCTTAATGTAGGGGTATTTAATCGTAATGTATTTTATAATAGCAAGGCAATATTCCGGACCATTTATTTGTAAGTTCAATCACGTTATCATCAAAACACAGGAAGGTAAGCCCGAGGCAGGCCAAGATACGGTGTGCTGCAGATATGCCGCTAGGGATGGCACGGTGGAAACCCTCGGATTATTCGGAGACCGAATCAGTCTTTATAAGTCCCAGTGCAAATCTTTTAAATATTTATTCATAAAATTGAGAGATATGGTATAGTGACAAAATTCCTGCATAAGATTATGGGTTTGAACTTGGCCGCACTCTTGTTATTTATTGTGAATCAATTAATTTATTTATTACTAGCTTCCGCCCACGGCTTCGCCCGCGTGATACCTTGAAAAACAAAAAAACAAACCTACCTACGGGAACTGCACATTTTTCCGGGATAAAAAGTAGCCTATGTGTTATTCCAGACTATAATCTATATCTGTGCCAAATTTCAACCAGATCCGTTCAGCCGTTTTAGCGTGAAAGAGTAACAAACATAGATCCAGACATCTCGACATCCATCCATCCATCCATACATTCTTACAAACTTTCGCGTTTATAATATTAGTAGGATTGTAAAACTTCTATTTGTCCCCCTCTTGGCAACGGGGGTCAGATAGAACTTTTACTATTAATTGCCCCCGTTGCTAAGAGGGGCAAATGGAACTTTTTAGTCCCCCTAAGGGGGCAGAACAGGGGGACAGATGGGAATAATCCGGATTTTATGTTTATTTTTTGTCGTTGTTTGTTCTTACATGTACTTTCAATCGATTTTAAAGTGTATTTTTCAGATCTGGATTGTAGTCAGGTTTTCTTCGATAGAGATGACGTTAACTACATCACGACCCTAAACAGTATAGCAGATTATTTAGCCACCCCTAAAATTAGGGTAATCGATCCTTGGTAAGGTAAAGTAAATGAGGTTAGTACATTTTTGGGGGTACAGTGATAGCTTTATCGTGCTTTTTTAAGCTTTAATATTCCTTAATGATGCTGAGCTGGTAACTTATTGGGCAGGTTCTTACGAAGCTTAGTTTCAAGGCTTGTTCATACGGTGCGAAATGTGTATATGTACCTTTCATTTTCTTTTTTGAATTACCTACCTACTTCTAAGGCAAGTCCTACAAGTTCAATAATTATATTTGCTTCTCGACTGAATTTAACCAAACCATCGACATTGAAAAATCATAGCTTTTGATAGGGAATGTTATACAAATTGATAATTTATTGATATTTTATACTTAAATATACATTTCAAAAGCAATAACTGGGGTCCCATTTTATGAGTGCTTCTCCGTTCGACCCAAGATTGTTCTACCCAATAGGTATTTATCTCCTTTCAACCAAAAACATATTCTCCTTTCTACCCAATCCATAAATGTGAGTCACAGTGAATTTTAAGCAGTAGGTACAGACACTATAGGTATCTATGTAATAATGAAATGATTACTAACATTAAATCCAAAAGTTTTTCCTAAAGGTAAATATTATATTATAGGTAGGTACCTACATACTTTCGTTTCGTTTCCGGTCTGTTTGGACTGAAATTCATATAGTAGGTAGGTACAATCTCGTTTTGTTCAAATCCCATAATCGCCTTTTCCCAAAATGACTTATTTTCTAATGCCTTTGTTCATTAATGTCTTAAATAAAACTGTTGAATTGGTGTACAGTCACTAACAATGTTCTCACTGTTAGTAACACTTAATTATATTATACTATCAGAAGTTAAAAATTCTAGTAAGTACTTATAGGTTTTAAAATCGTTGTTTTATTAAAAGTAGTAGTGGGCTCATTCCAAAAGTTCAGATACCAGGATAGCAGAAACGATGGAGAGGTATTTAATAGTAGATTCACAATGAGTCACTTACTTGGTTTATTTGTAGGTTTCCGAACTAATTTAAATGCGAAAGTGAGTTTGCTAGTTATTTCGTAAAAAACGTAATTTTGCATGACTGACATTAACTAGATAAGTTTTTTATTTAAACTCTGTATTTACCTATGTTCCGAATCTATACTTTGTTGTGTATATTTTTACATGTTTATTTGATTATATGTTAGGTACTTTAAAAGTTGATTAGTATATTGTTGTTTGATCAGTAGACAAATTTGACTGAGCACTATCTAGATAAGTCTGATTTGAGTTTTGTGTTTAATAAAAATGTTCTTGAGTTGAGTTGAATATCTACATGCTTGTTTTTGATCTGCTGACCTTGCTGCTTCTGTGTTTACACTGTGTCATTTCTTTAAATTTACACAATAGAAATTAGGAATAAGTAGGTGTGGGTAGAAACGAGCATAATATATTAAAGGTTTTTGGTAGAAAAGAGAAAAATACCTATTGGGTAGAACAATCTTGGGTCGAACGGAGAAGCACTCCATTTTATTTCTCTTGTTATCCACCTCCAAACGACAAACAATTCAACACGCCAACCATCCAAAAACCACAACAAATCTCGACCCCAAAAGGATCCCTCGAAATCTTTTCATAGGTATGTTTCGTAATTAAATAATTCAAAGGGATAGAATGTCGGATGAATTAAACATAGGTGGTTGTTCCGGTTGACCGCAAGGGGACGCTGTCTTCGACTTTAGCTCGGGTGTTTATGATATTGTGCGGCCTAGTGATGTAACTTGACGGCTTCTGTGGCGCAGCGGGCGAAGGTCCGCCTGAGACGCAGTAGGTTGCGGGTTCGATTCCCGCCGTGGGACAAATGTTTGCATTATTTGCAGATATTTGTCTCAGGTCTGGGTGTTTTCTATGTATAATATGTATGTATTTACAAAAAAAAAGTGTATCTATGTAGTTTATCAGTCATGTGGTTCCCATAATACAAGCTCTGCTTAGTTTGGGGCTACATGATGCTGTGTGATAGTGTCCAGCATTATTATTATTATTATTAAACTACCAGGAGACAGACATATCAAAGCATTAGCTGACTCTCGCGCAACTGTGTCTGCGCGTTTTCCAACATTTTTTATTGATGCTCCGCTCCTATTGGTCGTAGCGTGATGTTATTATAGCCTATAGTCTTCCTCGATAAATGGACTATACAACACAACAATAATATTCGAAAAAGTAGTTCCTGAGATTAGCGCGTTCAACCAAAAACACAAACAAACTATTCAACTTTACAATATTAGTATAGATTACTAGATTCCGCCTACGGTTTCGCCCACAAAGAGTAACATACATATATCCATACATCCATACATCCGTACATTCTTACAAACTTTCGCGTTTATAATATTAGTAGGATCTAATCTGTTAAATCGGAACTAAGATATAACTAAGTAGCTTTTCAGGCATATCGCTTGGATACACATCGACCAATTCACTATCATATTTGTCACATATTTTTCGAAAGAATCTATTCCAGAGAAGTCAATTTCAAAGCACTATCCTCGACATAACACTATCTAGCGTATATTGACGTCTTGTGCCTTAATCCAGACATCTGTAAGCGACACTAGACTTAGAGGGTAAGTACCAAGATCGATTTGGCACACTGCCCGGTGCCCTAGACTTTAGTCAGGTATTATCAACAAATGGCCCGCTATCCTGTTTTCCAACCCTTATGCTGAACTATAATTTGCTCTAAGTCCAAACGCAGTCATCAGGTTCTTGACCCCTGTTTGAGAATACCGCCCAAACTATTTAATCATGACATTTTTTTTTACCCGTACATATAGAGCCGTGCGAGTGCTCTGGGGCCTTACCACGAAGTCTTCCAGAACAATTCTGATTTAGAAACGTCACATTTGAAGCTTGAAGTAACACACTTCAATACAGTTTGCATAGGTCATGGTACGAAATGACAATGTAATATTAATTCGGTAATTTATTATGGATTCGTGGTGAGGCCCCTGATCGAAGGCATCGTTTTGTATGATACTGACGATTCGGTAACGTTATACATAACGTATAGTTTTCTTTTGCTAGTCATAGACACGACTAGCAAAAGAAAACTATATTATACTATATTAAGTTCGTGTATGTCTGTCTATACACGAAAACTCAAACGAAATATATTTTTCCCTATGTGTTGCATGTGGCCTTGATTCTGTTCGCTTGAGTACATCTGAATAGCTTTCCCCAGTCAGGGACGATATCCGTTTTGAAGTAGTAGCTGGTGTCGCTTCATATTATACAGTTTATAGACAGTCAGTATGATCTAGTGGCCGGAGTTTTAGCTTTCATAAAATGCCATCGTCTTTGTCTTATAGCCAAGTTTCACAGAAACTGGGAAGCACATTTTAAGTTGAAAAATTTTACTAAACTGTCCAGATTGTTCAACAAAGTCTTACTAATATTATAAAGGCTATCATTTGTACTACCAGTGTTACTTACGTTTTAATTAGAATTCAAAAAGTTGAGTGAATTTACTTGTATGTATGTTTTGTAGTAGTACTAGAGATACAAAGGTGTGTTATTTGTACTACCATTTGAACTTCTTAGTGGTACTACTGACACGAAGGCAATGTATGGATGTATGTTTTTTACTCTTTCACGCAAAAACTATTGAGTGGATTTTGATGAAATTGGCACAGAGATAACTTTTAGTTTGAAATAGCACATAGGCTCCTTTTAATGAAAAATTTACGGTTCCCGTGGGGTATATTTGTTTTTGTATTTCAAGTTGCGACGCGGGCGAAGCCGTGGGTTGAAGCTAGTTAAATATATCCTCACGTAACATGATACTGAACAGCATTAAGTAAATACCAATCTTAAGCCGAATTTTTGAAAAGTTTTCCTCAAACAAAAATATTGAATTCCAACCTACAGCACTCCTTGATACATAGAGCTTCCGCCTGCTCCCACCACTACACACAAGCAGCCAACCATAGACGTAACCCAAAAGGCAGACTTTGATTACGCGGATAGCCTCGAGCTTCCTATTGTGCTTTTGCAAATATTATGCTGTTGCTATGTAAACGGAAAAGTCCTGATTTTTGAAAAGCAGAAATCGTAATATTACGGCAGTTATTTATCAATTACTATTCTGCACCTTTATACCCTAAAGGCTTATACACATGCCAGTAAATCGGGAAAGTAGCGGGCATGAAAGTTACTGGCATGTAAGAGTAACTAGCACGCTGCGGATACATTTGCAAGTATTACCATCGCGTATACACAGGACACTTCGTGATAGTCACTCGTACCTATTCTTGCGCGCCAAAAATGGATAACAAATCGTGTTATAGCTATGAGCATGTGTATCCCTAGCTAGGGATGCTGAATTTTTATAAGTGTATGTAATATAATAAACTTACAAACAATATCAGCTTCGATTCACTAATCTACAAAGAATGCTAAGTAGCTACAATGAACCTTAAACCAAGTCCGTAAAGACGAAAATCAATCGGCAAGAAAGTGTATTTCATATCATCAGACAGACAGGTTGTCAAATACTGATGTCGTAAACTCTAACGCGAGCGTTTATCGCTCATTTCACTATGGGGCCACTAAACTGGCGAGAAACGAAAACTATAAAAACTCAACGCCAATCCAATTCAATTTGCGTTTTCTCTCATCATTTTAAATTTCAAGATGATCGGATCACCATTTTAAAGTTATCGTCAGATAAACATTTCACAAATTACTACTCGTAACTGTTATTAACAATAATTCAATACTGAAAATTATATATAAGTAATTCGTATTATGATGATAATATCTAGACCAGTTGTTTCGTTTCTGCATCATCTGAATGTTCATAGTTTCAAAACATCGATCACATCGATCTGATCACATTTATTTATCGTATCAAATACCGCGCGATGTTCACGTCAGTCTGAGCTTTTCATCAGTATGAATCAGCCCTTGTTCTGAGCTGTCATGCGTCAATAATCTGTCAAAGCTCAGAGTGAAAGCAGTTGCATTTTGAATCGCACCCACATCGGTCGCGCGCGCGCATTGAACACTCGAGAAGGCAGCCCCGCTTTCATCAACCCTCGTGCGTGTGCTCATCATCTTGGTGTGACTTCTGATGTACTCAACAACCATCCTGGTAGCTTGTGAGAATCGTGAACCTACGGTGGAATTTCAACGCTCTGCAGATCATCACAGTCTGAGGTTAGTGTCGTATGATATTCTATTGGTGATTTGCAGCTCTGACATGAACATCGTAAATTATCAAAAGTAAACTCGTTAGACCTTCTATCTGCCTCTAGAAGGCCCCCCAGAGTAGCAGAAAGCCAACGACTCAATTCTTTCGGCGGGTCAGTTGCGTATGCTACATTCTTTTTGGTGCCGAAACCAGGGAATTTCCACTTTTCAAATCGTAACCGCCATCTTTATACTGCGTATGGTATTTCTGGTTAAGCGTAGCTTAGAATATCTCAATCGATCTATTGTTTTAACTAAAACCTTAGGTATTTATCGCATTCTAAGTTATTCCATTCCATCAGAATTACGACATACGAAATTATCGTATTTTCAAACTCGTTACATATCGTTCACAAGCTATCACCATCGAACGGGAACTTCAAAATTGAATAGGTACTCGTGCAAATATATTGTATTTGTATTTATTTAATTTAATCGTTATATTTGTGAGATCAAAATTGTGCAATCACTTCATCAAAATCGGTGCATAATTTTATTTCGGCTCGCAAATAATCTAGTTCCATCAATCATTACCTATAACGAATATCTACTTAATATCAATCATTAATCATAGTACAATCGTAGGTAGATATTAATCTAAATCTCTAAAGTTCTAGAATCATAAAACATCGTGTGCTTCTCACATTTTATCTTTAGGGTAGTTCATAAATTCTTGAGCCACCTGCAGCGGCCGAGCGCTGCCGTTGAATATTTTCTGTACAGCGTGAATGAACAGATTATCACATAGTTAGTTCGAGAATCGTCATCGGACGTACAGTCTATCACACAAGATCGGGAACATTGTTCCGCTTCATACAAAACTCAACTTGTTTGGTGGGTTGTATGTACCTCATTGTGTCAAGGTCTTATCTTTTTTGTATTCACTTTTATTTGTGCACGATTAGGTATATTACATTCCTATCTGTTTATGCGAAGTTTATGCTATTGTGTGCAATTACTTATCTATGTAGGTTATTTACGCCCGTTTTTAACGAGTAGGCATTTTTCTGTAGGTTTATTTTACACTATTTTCTAATCGCATAAAATAATACCTGCTGACGCATTTGCTTGTTTATATCGGGACGAAGTACTTACCTCTGTATCTAATACTTAATTTACACAATGTCGCTTGCGAAGCCTCTTACTCGTAAATTAAGTACTTTAAAGAAGTCAAAGTCAAAATCTTTTGAAATCAAGTACACTACTCAGGACTTGCCGTCTTTACGTAGAAAACGAACTATCGCATTTAAACGTTTGACTAAGGCTTTAGAGGTAGGTATTTTAGCCGCTAATGACTCATCACAACACGACCTATTTTTATCGTATTATCAGGAAGTGAAACAAATCGCAGCTACGTTTGAGGATACGCATTTTACAATTCAAGAGATTGTTGATGAGGATCCTGAAAAGGAAGATAATGAAATTCAGGAACGTTTCGACGAAATCTATTACAAAGTATTATCGATTTATCGTAACTTGTCGAAATTAGAACCTACTCCTTCTCATGGTGGTCATTCTTCGAATATTCGGTTACCAAAAATAGTACTTCCGACTTTTAATGGTGACATTAAGAGGTGGCCCGAGTATTTCGATACCTTTAACGCTTTGATCCACAATTCAACCTCGATTACCGATACCGAGAAATTTCATTATCTCTTGTCGTCTCTCAGCGGCGACGCGCTTACCGTAGTTAAACCGTTTCCCTTGACACATGAACATTATCACGACGCGTATCAAGCTCTCATCGCGCGTTACAAAAACAAACGCGAACTTGCATTTACGTGTTGGCGCGACATTTTGAATGTCAACTTTAAATGTAATGACGCTTATGAGTTTAGGAAATCACTTGACCTATTCGAAGAAAACTTAAGTATTCTAAAAACAATTGATTTGCCTGTCGGTCAGTGGAATTTCATTTTGGTCTATCATATCTTATCGAAACTTGATACAAAATTACGTCGTGATTTTGAAGAAAAACATTCGGAAGTCGAACTACCTTCCTACACGCAACTTAAAATATTTTTACAATCGAAATGTGAGGCATTACTACGCGATACACATTTTACTGAATCAATTAAATCGAATCAATCCACATCAAAGCCTGTGCTTGCGCAGTCGCAATCAAAACGAACCGCTACTACGCACACGCTTGTTGCCGCGATGCCGTCTGTGTCGACGCCGACACCGACGCCAAAGCCAACAAAATCAATTTCTGATCAAAAGCAAACCGGAAGTAGTAGTGCTTCAGTTCCGTACACAAGTAAATGTTCTTTTTGTGCTGAGGCACATTCTATCGCGACGTGTGCGGAATTCCTTAAGAAATCGTTAGATGAACGCATGAAAATCGTTAATGAGAAGCATTGGTGCTTCAATTGTTTGAAGCCATCGCATCAATTAAAAGACTGCAAATCTATCTTTTCGTGTCGCTCGTGCAAACGGAAACATCACACCTTACTCCATCGCGATAATCACATCGAATCAAATCAACCGGTATCGTCTTTGGTTTCAAGGTCATCTCATACGACCGTTTTGCTAGCGACTGCAATCGTGCAAGTCAGAGATGCCTCAGGTGCAATGCAATCGTTTCGTGCTTTATTCGACACCGGAAGTCAAAGCAGTTTTATCACAGAATCAGCTGTAAAACGTTTAAAATTGAATCTCAATCAATCTAACGCAAGTATAAACGGACTTGGAGAGGCAGTGGCTTCCATTGTAGGTGACGTCACGTGTGCAGTAGGTGCGAACAATAAAGTGTTGTTCCAGTTACCTATGCACGTGATTTCAAGCATATGCGGCGACCAACCCATCGCAAAATTGAACACATCGGGGTGGTCGCATATTAATTCGTTACCACTCGCTGACCCCGGTTTTGACATTCCGGGATCTATCGATCTCCTGTTGGCTGCTGATGTTTTCGCTGATTCACTTCTGAATCAACATATCAAAGGTTATGCAAACCAACCCACTGCGTTTAACTCTGTCTTCGGTTGGCTTCTCTTAGGCAAAACCGGATTGGCTTCTAGTACTTTAAACACATCGTTGGTTATCGACGACGAGTCGGACTGTTTTGTTCATAATTTCCGGGAACTAGATTCTATATCGAAAGTAAATCGTTTATCTGAAATTTCCCGCGATTTATCTGGATGCAGTAACGATGCTGAACTCATCTCGGATCTTCCCAGTCAAGATTGCCTTACAGGTTCTATCTCTCTCGATAATTCAAAACCTTCAACTCTAAAAGTTCTTGGTCTCAAATGGGAACCATCAACGGATGTCTTCCTCTTTGAAATTAAGCCCTCAGATCACCCATGTACAAAACGTTCCATTCTTAGCGAACTAGCTAGAATGTTCGACCCGTTAGGCTTCTTATCCCCCATTACAATACAAATCAAATCATATATCCAAAAGCTTTGGATACTCGGTATTGGATGGGATCAAACGCCACCTGATGAGGTCATCAATACATGGGCTCGTTATAAAGATCAACTTCCGCAACTGACGCAGCTCCGTATCCCTCGCAAACTCACTCGCTCTGAGTCTCAATCGTGCGAGCTGCACGGCTTTTGTGACAGTTCTGAGATAGCGTATGGTGCTGTTATTTATTTACGCGTCACTGATAAGGACGGTACAGTCCAGGTCTATCTCGTCTGCTCCAGGGCCCGTGTAGCGCCGCTAAAACGTACATCGTTGCCTCGCTTGGAGCTTTGCGCAGCTGTTCTTCTCTCGGATCTTTATACATTCGTACGTGAAACATATCTAAATCGTATCAGAATCGACACCGTCTATTTGTGGTCTGACTCTACTGTGGTACTCTCGTGGTTACGCTCACATTCATCTCGCTGGATCACATTTGTTGCAAACCGGGTTAGCCAGATTCAGGAACTCACACCTACTGAATCTTGGCATCACGTCTCGTCGGGAGACAACCCCGCTGACGTTTGTTCGCGTGGACAATTTCCTAGTGAGATTATTCACAATTCGTTATGGTGGGCGGGGCCTTGTTGGCTATCTAAAGACCATACCTTCTGGCCTGTAGGCTTAGATGGCATCAATCACGCCGACGAAGCTTTGATCAAAGCCGAAGAACGTAAATCAGTAACATTAGTAACCCGACAAGCAGATCAAACCGTAGTTCATGATGACTCCATCATCGAAACCTTGCTCAATCGTTTCTCCTCTCTAACGAAACTTGTTAATGTACTCTCTTATATCTATCGTTTCATTAACAACTCTCGAAATCCGAATCAAGCAAGTCATCAGGAGTCTATAAATAATATCAAACGTCATACCACTTTAATGCGGATTGTCAAACACGTACAAAGTCGAGCATTTTTGGAAGAAATTGCTCATCTAAAATCAAAATCAAAATCGTTATCACACTTATATCGAGTAGTAGGTGATCAGGTCTTGACATTTGAAGAACTGACGACTCTTTTCGTCCAAATCGAAGCAATATTAAATTCGAGACCTCTTTACCCTATTAGCTCTGATCCCAATGACCTCGCGTGCTTAACACCAGGTCATTTCCTCACCTTAGAACCTCTAACTGCTGTCCCCGATGAAGATCTCTCAAACGCTAATATCAAACGGCTTCATCGTTGGCAGTTGTTACAAGCTTTTCAACAGAGTTTTTGGTCCAGATGGAAATCAGAATACTTAAACTCATTAACGCAACGCGCCAAATGGACCAAAGATTCTAAACCGTTATCGATAGGTTCGATGGTGATAATCAAAGACGACAATCGGGCTCCCTTGCATTGGACCCTCGCAAGAGTTGTGGATCTCCATGTGGGTGTCGATGGAATAGCTCGGAGTGCCTCCGTAAAGAATGCAAACAATCAAATCATAAATCGACCGTTGGTAAAACTATGTCCTTTACCTATCGAGGACTAGTTTTAATCGAATTCTTAGCATCAATAAATCAACAGTAATTTAATCAAATCGTAGTTAAGAATTATCATTAAGTAATCATTTTCAATTGTATCGTTATCGTTTCTGTTTAGGTTTTTTAGGCTTTAACCGGAAAATACCATAGGCATTTTGGTGGGCGGGATGTTTCGTTTCTGCATCATCTGAATGTTCATAGTTTCAAAACATCGATCACATCGATCTGATCACATTTATTTATCGTATCAAATACCGCGCGATGTTCACGTCAGTCTGAGCTTTTCATCAGTATGAATCAGCCCTTGTTCTGAGCTGTCATGCGTCAATAATCTGTCAAAGCTCAGAGTGAAAGCAGTTGCATTTTGAATCGCACCCACATCGGTCGCGCGTGCGCATTGAACACTCGAGAAGGCAGCCCCGCTTTCATCAACCCTCGTGCGTGTGCTCATCATCTTGGTGTGACTTCTGATGTACTCAACAACCATCCTGGTAGCTTGTGAGAATCGTGAACCTACGGTGGAATTTCAACGCTCTGCAGATCATCACAGTCTGAGGTTAGTGTCGTATGATATTCTATTGGTGATTTGCAGCTCTGACATGAACATCGTAAATTATCAAAAGTAAACTCGTTAGACCTTCTATCTGCCTCTAGAAGGCCCCCCAGAGTAGCAGAAAGCCAACGACTCAATTCTTTCGGCGGGTCAGTTGCGTATGCTACACCAGTGGTTCCCAAACACTTTTGTTACATAGACCACTTTCAAAATTTTGCTGGATCCGGTGGACCCCTGCATCTACATTACTACCAATTTTTAAATCTTGAAAAAAAAATTGTCTTATTAAAAAGGTTTGATTTAGGTATCATATTAAAATAACAAGCCAACATTTTAGTTCTTCACTATCGAAACCAAATTCATTTTCATACACCCCCTGCTTACTTTACCCCTGCTTTATTGTGGACCCCCATTTTTTGTCACGTCCATCGTAGACCCCCGTCGAGTCTCCCTTGGACCCCTGGGGGTCCACCTAGACCACTTTGGGAATCACTGATCTAGACGGAATAATGTTTTAATCAGATATTGAGTCTGTGGAATCTATGGTAAGACGAGGGATCGCACCGAGACCCCATCTGGCGGGACGCCCTTCAGTGACACTGTTCTGGTGGCACGGCCGTTGTTAGATTATTAAGAGAATTGTTTTGTAAATTCTGATTGTAATGCGGCTGATTTTATCATTAAATAAATAAATAAATAATGCTGATCAGTCCACACAGCATCATCTAGCCCCAAAGTAAGCTACTCAAAGCTTGTGTTATGGGTACTAGATAACTGATATATTTAATAAATTATATACATAGATAGATATATTTTTACTATACATATTAAACACCCAGACCAACGGAACAAATTTCTGCAGATCGTACACAAATTTGTTCCGAGGCGGGAATCGAACCCGCAACCTCTAGCGTCGCAGGCAGAATCTCGCCCGCTGCGCCACTGAGGTCGTCGTTGAATATATGTTTCTGTTTGTCCTCCAACTAAGTGCTTCTGGTTTAACATAACGAATATTTAATACAAATAAAGATATTTGCTAGAGCTCGCTTCGCTCCCTTGAATTGTTATGCCAAATTAGTATGAAAACACGCTTTTCTCATAGCCATTGCGTAACGCACCCTTATCAATCATTGCGCATTGGCGCCGCGCGGACATTGTAAACGGTGCTTAATTTACGCGTCGGCTAAATTAACTTTCACTGAGAGAATGGGAGTTTCGAATCTATGGACTGACCTAATTCTATCACCTCGGCCGTCTTCTGAGTTATCTAGTAGCTATCAAACGAAAGTATCTTCAGTCGAAAAGGTTCCTTTCAAGGACCTACTATGTATATACCATACACAAGGACCATTTTACTCAACGCTTTCCTCATTGTTCTCACTATTCGGTTACGAATAACTTAACTTTAATTAACTAATATTTTACGAGACAACCTAAATTGTTAAATTTAAATGTACCCTTCGTGAAATAACATATCAACCAATCTTTCATTGCTCCATCTTCATGGTATCAGCTTGCAAGACGAGCACCAAAATCAAGGTTAATTATATGATATTTTACGAGACAACCTAAATTTAACAATTTAGGTTGTCTCTTAAAATATTAGTTAACTAGCTGTCCCGCCCGCGACTTTGTTCACTTAAAGTAGGTACCTATCTAAACTGAGTTTCAAACAAATCACACTAATAAAAAATCCCATAAATAACTTTGACACCCAATTTTACCCATTTTAGAGGGCTTTTTTGAAATATCCAGGAATACGTTTCCATTTATTTTGCATTTAAAGTATCCAAACCAAAACTAAGTAAATCGCACCACCCTTTAAAAAGTACCTATAGAAACATTGACCCCAAAGTTTCAGACCAATCGCACCACCCGTTAAAAAAATCCCATACAAACATTGACCCCTTTTTTAGTTATATTAAAAATCCTAAAACAGAAAACAAAAATTCAGCACCACCCGTTAAAAAAATCTTATACAAACATTGACCCTCCCCCATTTGACCCCCTTTTTTAGAGTTATATTGAAAAATCCTAAAACGCGAAATTAAGTTTCAGACCAATCGCACCACCCGTTGAAAAGTTCCCATACAAACATTGACCCCCCCCCCCCATTTGACCCCTTTTTTAAGGTTTTATTGAAAAATCCTGAAACACGAAACAAAGTTTCAGACCAACCGCACCAGGTTAAAAAGATCCCATACAAATATTGACCCCACATTTGACCCCTTTTTGAAGGTAATATTGAAATATCCTGAAACACGTGTCCGTTCATTTTGTATTTACAGGACACAAACAAAGTTTCAGACCAATCGCACCACCCTTTAAAAAGTTCACATACAAACATTGACCCCTAATTTGACCCTTTTTTATGGTTATATTGAAAAATCCTGAAACACGTGTTCATTCATTTTGCATTTACAGTATACAAACAAAGTTTCAGGCCAATCGCACTACCCGTTAAAAAGTTCCCATACAAAGATTGACCCCACATTTGACCCCTTTTTTATGGTTATATTGAAAAATCCTGAAACACGTGTCCATTCATTTTGCATTTACAGTGCACAAACAAAGTTTCATGATAATCGCTTCACGCGTTAAAAAGTTTCATACTAACGTTTTCACCCTTTTTCACCCCCTTAGAGGCGGAATTTCCAAAATTCCCGCCTTAGTGGGTGGTTTTGTTATAAAAGGAAACCACCTTCCAAATTTCAGCTTTCTAGCTTCAGCGGTTTCGGCTGGGCGATGATAAATCAGTCAGTCAGTCAGTCAGTCAGTCAGTCAGGTTAAGCTCTTATATAGATATAGATTAAAGTTAAGTTATTCGTAACCGAATAGTGAGAACAATGAGGAAAGCGTTGAGTAAAATGGTCCTTGTAAAATCTTCATGGTATCAGCTTGAAAGACGAGCACCAAAATCAAGGTTAAAAAAGTTTAAAAAAAAACTGTAAAATATCAAATTGAGTAGAATTAAAAGAAAATACAAATATTGGCAAAGAATTATATGTTTAACAACAATGCACCAATGGTTTTAAATCTCTCTTGACGACCTCAGTGGCGCAGCGGGCAAGAGTCCGCCTGCGACGCAAGAGGTTGCGGGTTCGATTCCCGCCTTGGAACAAATTTGTGTACGATTTGCAGAAATTTGTTCCGTTGGTCTGGGTGTGTACCTATGTATAATAAAAAACATCTATCTATGTACCAGTTAAATATATCAGTTATCTAGTACCCATCACACAAGCTTTGAGTAGCTTACTTTGGGGCTAGATGATGCTGAGTAGATTGTCCAGCATTATTTATTATTATTTATCTTATACCTTTAAACGAGCAATTCTTGTATATATGTATATATATATATAATCGGAATCTCGGAAACGGCTCCAACGATTTTCGTGAAATTTAGTATGCAGGGGGTTTCGGGGGCGATAAATCGATCTAGCTAGGTTTTATTTTTAGAAAACGTCGTTTCCCCCATAAAAAAACGAGCAAAGCTCGGTCATCCAGGTACTTATTATTAAATCTATTTAAATCACGTGCAAAGCAACGAGTGTGCAAATAAACCTTTGTTTCAGCGTTTCCATCGCCACACTAAATCACTATTGAACGCTAACAGCCCGCTGTGGTGGCGTGGCACGCGTCAGCATTTGTGCAGGGGAAACAACCACTAGCTAATATTTAGTTAGCTTGTTGTGATTACTGATTACATTGGGATTGTTATATATTACTATTTCACAAGACTATGTACAATATGGAAGCCTACACAGAATGTAGAGCTAACAATTCCTTGAATTGAAATATGATTTAAAATCGATTCAACTGGTACCTGGTCTACCGTCAAGCTACTAAGAAAATGAATCCAAGGCTATCTATCAGAATTTAAATAAAGTTGAGAAACTCTCTCAAACTCAACACCCTTTTATTTGATATTTATATTGAGGGAGTTGTGAAAAAATATATAATCCGTCATTTTGTGGCGGCAGCCATCTTGGATCGCTTTTCATCAAACATAGCAAATAACACACTAATAATTCACCTATCAAACAAAAAAACAAAACCAAAATCGGTTCATGCGTTCGAGATCTACGATGCTACAGACAGACACTTGTTTGACTTGTCTGTCTGTGTCAAACTTACAACACCCCATCGTTTTTGCTTCAATGACAAGAATGTCAACTTACAAAAATTAGTAGCAGACAAGGCCATGTCAATTGGGGACGTACTAGAGAAAGGCCAGGTCCAGAGTACCCTAAACCGACGCGCATGTATGAAGAATGTAATGAGAGTGAATGAAGCAAAAAAGGTATGTCAGGATCGTAGCAAGTGGAGATCCGTGGTCTCTGCCTACCCCGGGCCCCGTCGGGAAACAGGCGTGATTTTATGTATGTATGTAAGGCCATGTCACGATCGCTACAGAATAAAGCCTACTTATGTATAGCTAAAACAAAACAGACGTTCTGAAAGCGTCTCCAGGGGGCTGTAAAGTTGAAGACGCCACAACCCCCCACGGGGTTGAAGGTATGTTTTCAACAACAACGAATAGATTAAAACATAAACCCATTTGCATATGAAATACGAGCTTAGGTAAAAGGGAGATAAGGAGTATTTTTTCATGTCAATTTAGAGCGCTGGTGGTGTAGTCGTAGCACCTCTGCCTACGAATTTCAGTCCAAACAGACCGCAAAAAAAAAGACCGCAAAAAACAATTCTACCACAGGTAAAGAAATCTGTGATAAAACAAACGAATTTTGTTAAAACGGTTACGAAACAAACGTAAAATGTCTAAGAAAACGTTTACGATAAATTATCCAAAGAAACGGTGACTTGTAAAAAATGGGCTTTTTCAGAAAATTAGGCTTTTAGCGAGACTCCATTCTTTTCATCCAGACAAAATGGCCGACTGATTGTTTAATGTCACAGATAATGAGTCTTAGGTTAGACCTATGCCAAAAAGACTAGAAAAAGAAAAAAATATTTCAAGAAAATGGATAATATTCTAAGAATTTTATTTTATGAAATTCTAGTTTTTAATTATTTTTATAATGTGTGTTTTTAAAACACAACATTTAAGGCCCAGAATACTCGTCACACTATTCCTTACGTAAAAGTTACAAAAAAGTGACATAGGTCCGTATAGCAATGCGGATCTCCGCGGAATCAGACATAGCACGAAGCGAAATACCCAAATGACAAGTAAGTAGAGTGCGGCATGATAATATGGCTGCTCTGAATTACATAACGAAAGCGATAATTTATAAAAAACATAAATATGTTCAAGTAAATAGCTTATTTCAAAAAAAGGGCTGGGTTGATTTGTTTCAAATTAACTGATTTACATTCATGTGAAATAGAAATTCAAAATACCTTACTATTCTGGATAAATTAGGGAATTTCTGAATTTTCAGAGGTGTTTTTGACATGATTTTTAACCAAGGTTTTCTAACTAATTCGTGTTTTAGCTCCGGTTGATTTATCACTTATATCATTGAGTATCGTGTAGTTCAATTTCAATGTAATCTATTAAGCGGTAATAGAATAATTAGGGTTGCAATACTTGCGATTATCAAAATGCTGGGCCTTAAAAACATCGAATATGTTACTTATTTATTTATTCCTCCCACTACTAAGTATTTCGACTTCAACCAAAGAAAAATATCATATTATAAGCTACCCAAAGGATTTAGGCATGTTTAACTATTTAGAAGGAATAATTAGACGCTCCTTTCCAAATTGATCAACTGTTATAGTTTTAAATAAATATACTAAAACTGTCCAAACTGTGCAAATGGTACAGTACGTCTACCATGAGTTGTGACATTTAGATCGGCTGACGTTACTACAGTAGTAATAGTACGTTACTATGACATCTGTCAAAATGGTTACTCATGGTACCAATTAAGCAAATTAATGAAGCGCAAACTACAGTCGCTGTAGTACGCTGTGACGTAGGATAGTTAGCTACGTGACGTTTTAGTACCCAACTATCCGCTAGAAGCG
Source organism: Cosmorhoe ocellata (assembly GCA_963675405.1). NCBI lineage: Eukaryota > Metazoa > Arthropoda > Insecta > Lepidoptera > Geometridae > Cosmorhoe > Cosmorhoe ocellata. The sequence continues at coordinate 7,876,204 of OY776258.1, read as the reverse complement.
CTGTACAAGTTTTAATACATTTTTTAACTACAGTCGCTAGCGAGTGTAGATTGTGAAAACTCATGGTAGACCTACAGAATGGAATAAAACCTCCGGTACTCCTTTCTGGTTCACTTCAGTGTAAACGCACCTTTCGTAAAATCGACTGTAACAATGATGTTAATTATAGCAGCCACCACACGATGCAAGTCACATCCACATCTTCAAACGGCACCAGTAGATAGCAACTAGCAAGTGGTGAAGTGCAAACACGTTCCCTGAGTAATTACCGAGCGGCTAAGCCCCACTCAGACGGGATTAGTGCTCGTCCGTGCAGTTTAAACAGCGCCTTATTGTTACACTTTTGTTTGCTTTTAGTAACAAGTTGAACGGTATTTAGTAGCTAATGACTTTTATTTTCCGACGACGCTGATGGCCGTTCATCGTCTCTAAACAACGAACCGTATAACTACAAGAGTACAAATAACATGATATTATGATCAAAAAGTTTATTTTTATAGACGATATACGAGTAAATCAATATTAGGAAAACTATTTTATCTCTGTGCTAAATTTCATCCAGTGCCGTTTCAGCGTGATTGAGTAACAAACATTCATCCATCCAAACTTTCGCATTTTAATCTACTAGCTTCCGCCCACGGCTTCGCCTGCGTTGTACCTTGAAAAACAAAAACAAATCCATCCCACGGGCACCGTACATATTTCCGAAAATTTTTAAAAACGAGCCTATCTGCTATTTCAGACTATAATCTATCTCCGTGCTAAATTTCACCCAGATCCGTTCAGCCGTTTTAGCGAGAAAGAGAAACATCCATACATACAAACCTTCACGTTATTAATATTACGAGTAGAAGGATTTAGTTGTATATTTCTTATTACAAAGCACCATAATTACTTAGCGAATAAGTCTATAAGTTATAAAAAAATAAATTTATTTACAAAGAAAGTGGCGCCCTCAATTTTTCTACACTTTTACCAAGCCGTTGATAGCGTTCAACGTTGTGATACGTCGATCTATCAGTAGATATACTGTTTTATATTATGAATACCGTTAAATGGCCATTCATGATACGTGATGAAAAATCCTTTGAAAATTCATCGGTTTTTTGTCAGTTCATCGCCTTCGTGACAACACAACGTGTAATCAATATTGAATTTTTAAACTGCCGCAGGGCGGGTAAACTTGATGAAAAATGTAATGTTGATTTTAATTTATTTTATCGTAATTATTTTTTGATCGGCATATCTCATGTTTGTCGAAAATTCGAACATTCAATGAAAAAATGAACGAACGCACGATCGAACAAAGGACCAAACGAACGAAGGACTGAGTGAGTGAATGAATGTTTGAACGAAATGATGAATAATGCAGCTGGTTTTCCTTTATCTAATAAATAATTAAAGATTAAAAACAAATTCGCGCACAGAACAAGTTTTTGGTAGATAATCTTGCGTTCAAAATAAATAATTTACATTATAAAGCATCAATTCTCTGCAAATGAGGTGAAGAAGGATGTTAAGCAATTTTTTTTCAGCAGCTTACCTGCGACAATATACCTACCTACAAAGCCTATTTTACAAAAGCCTGCGTTTACCCTTTAAATGGTAAACAAGTACATACACCGCCAGAAGACATAAATCCTTTCTACGGTCCACTTAACGAATGAACTGAAAAACTTATCTAACAATAGGGCGGGGTACAGCCGGGCACGAAACGCCTGAAGTTTTAGTGGTTACAGCAATTTGTGAGGTTATAATAGTGAATTATAAATTCTAATGCGGGCTTTTTACTCGGTCTGTTTGGTGGAAAAAGTTAATTGAACATAACTTTTGAAGTTTAAATAAAACAGAAGTATATTTTTTATAATAAAATTTAATGCTCGATAGTTGCTTGTTAAGTAAATTTTTAAACGAATAATGAAGAAAGAGCTCTAAAAACTATATTTTCATAATAGCTATTTTATATAAAATTAATAGTTAATTATTTAAATGGTTTATTTTTTAAGTAAGTACCATAAGACATCGTCATTCTACACTACTATTATGGGAAAGATTTGTATTTTTGTATGTGTCTAACGAATAAACTCAAAAATTACTGGACCGACTTCAAAATTTCTTTCACCATTAACAAAGGCATATCTTATGATATACTAGCTGTCCCGCCCGCGACTTCGTTCACTTAAAGTAGGTATCTAACTAAACTGAGTTTCAAACAAATCACACTAATAAAAAAATCTTAATAACTTTGACACCCAATTTTACCCTTTTTAGAGGGCTATTTTGAAATATCCAGGAATACGTTTCCATTTATTTTGCATTTAAAGTATTCAAACCAAAAATAAGACCAATCGCACCACCCTTTAAAAAGTACTCATAAAAACATTGACCCCACATTTGACCCCTTTTTGAAGGTTACATTGAAAAATCCTGAAATACGTGTCCATTTATATTGTATTTACAGTAAGTACACAAAGTTTCAGACTAATCGCACCACCCGTTAAAAAATCCCATACAAACATTGACCCCTTTTTTAAAGTTATATTGAAAAATTCTGAAACAGGAAACAAAGTTTAAGGCCAATCGCACCACGCGTTAAAAAATTTTCATATAAACATTGACCCCCCCCATTTGACCCCTTTTTTTAAAGGTTTTATTGAAAAATCCTGAAACACGAAACAAAGTTTCAGACCAATCGCACCTGATTAAAAAGATCCCATACAAACATTGATCCCACATTTGACCCCTTTTTCAAGGTTATATCGAAATATCCTGAAATACGTGTCCGTTCATTTTGTATTTACAGTACACAAACAAAGTTTCAGACCATTCGCACCACCCGTTAAAAAATTCACATACAAACATTGACCCCACATTTGACCCCTTTTTGAAGGTTATTTTGAAAAATCCTGAAACACGTGTCCATTCATTTAGCATTTACAGTACACAAGCAAAGTTTCAGACCAATCGCACCACCCGTTAGAAAAATTCCATACTAACATTGACCCCCCTTTGACCCCTTTTTGAAGGTTATATTGAAAAATCCTGAAACACGTGTTCATTTATTTTACATTTACAGCACACAAACAAAGTTTCAGGCTAATCGCACCACCCGTTAAAAAGTTCCCATACAAAAATTGACCCCACATTTGACCCCTTTTTGATGGTTATATTGAAAAATCCTGAAACACGTGTCCATTCATTTTGCATTTACAGTGCACAAACAAAGTTTCATGAAAATCACTTCACGCGTTAAAAAGTTTCATACTAACGTTTTCACCCTTTTTCACCCCCTTAGAGGTGGAATTTCCAAAAATCCCGTCTTAGTGGGTGGTTTTGTTATAAAAGAAAACCACCTTCCAAATTTCAGCTTTCTAGCTTCAGCGGTTTCGGCTGGGCCATGATAAATCAGTCAGTCAGTCAGTCAGTCAGTCAGTCAGTCAGTCAGTCAGTCAGTCAGGTTAAGCTCTTATATAGATATAGATAGATTAATGGATTTTTGCGGACGAAGTTGCGAGTAACAGCTAGTAAACTACAACAGCAAAGTGTCCTTATAAATAATACTATAAAAGCACTTTTCGACACGCAAGTCCTAAGAACGCATATAAAGACCCATATCGATGGGGTTACTTCCCCTAATACGGCATAAATAATCATGTCTAGATCTTATCACGTGAAAATACGACGTCACCCTGAAAATAGTTTCCACCCCCTACAACCTCGGGGGGAATTTTAATTAAGCTTCATAGAAAAATGTACTCAAGAAGTTGATTAAATAAATATTTTATAAATAAATATTGGTGCACATTTCACAGCGCCATCTAGCAGTAAACTATGCAAAGTGACTATGCAGTAAACTATGACGACCTCTGTGGCGCAGCGGGCGAGAATCCGCCTGCGACGCAAGAGGTTGCGGGTTCTATTCCCGCCGCGGTTCAAATTTGCGGGCGAGAGTCTGCCTGCGACGCAAGAGGTTGCGGGTTCAATTCCCGCCGCGGAACAAATTTGTGTACGATCTTGGTCTGGGTGTTTCCTATGTATAATAAAAAATATCTATCTATGTATATGTATAATGTATTAAATATATCAGTAATCTAGTACCTATAACACAAGCTTTGAGTAGCTTACTTTGGGGCTAGATGATGCTGTATGGGTTGTCCAGCATTATTTATTTATTTAAAGTTACATCACACAAATATTTGTCATGAGGATCTGGAAACTGCTACCATACCAAGAGAGCTGTGAGGTGAGACAATAAAAATTAATTTGGATGAAGGTTTTCTCCAATCTTATAAAAACTAGCTTCCGCCCGCGGCTTCGTCCGCGAGGTACCTATATAAAATATAGCCTATGTTTATCCAGAAAGCTCATTCTACACATTGGTGAACGAATTTTTCAAATAGTAGTTAAGGAGCTTATTCTATGCAAACAAACAATCAAATTTTTCCTCTCTATAATTTATTAGTATAGATTATTGTAAGTAGTCTAATGTAGAAATGTTTTTTGTACATACAACACACATGTCATACGCCCCAAACAAATATACCCGCCTTATTCACAGTAGGGTAAAGAAACAATAATTATGATAAATCGAGACGGTTGGTTCAAAGTGCCATACTATTTTACACAGAATCGCACGAGATATGTGTCATATTTTTCGGCATCATAGCGGCGTATTTATCAAGTAAATTAAGCGTGAGCGAGCATTCATCAAAATAAATTGAGCTTAACTGGGTGTTTTGACTGGAGTGTGAAATGTCTGACTTTCAGGGGTCCTGACTGACCTTAGAATAGGGTTTTTGTCACAGTTTAGTGCGAACATCAATGTATTAAGCCGCACATTTTTAAGGAAAGACCAATGTCGAACTTTATAGATACCTACAGTTTTACCTAACCTTAGTTTTAAAACCCTTAGATATCTTGTGTTTTTATTTCGCTACTTTCCCCTTATCATGTGTGTGTGTGCTACAAAATAAAATCTCTCTTTTTATCATAATTTCAGCTAGAGGTCGCGCATCGTTGCGTTTTTATTATTAACAAAAAAACTATATTTACAAATTGTTTATATACTTATAGAAAACAGAGTTGAAGTCACTGTCCGCAGGTAATGTACCAAAAATGTTGGCAACGACACCTCATCAGATAGCTATACGATTAGGTCAATGTGCCATTTTTCGGTATTAAGCACCAACCCTTTAATTGGTTTCGTCTTCAAGTCTTTTGGATAACTCCTTGAATAGGGGCCATGATGCGAGTTACTAAGCACCGAGTAACTCGCATAAGCTAGTTATTACCGCAGGCAGCAGATGCACTACGTGATTGCAAGCTATATCCCACTATATCTTAGGCGTTTCCGCCGGGATAAAGAGGCTATTGTGTACTGAAATATGGCGTAGGTAATCTTGTTTACAATACAATCTCCTCTTATTTATTAAACCCTCTTTATTATTACTATTGTAAGCCGGTTTCCGCCTGCGGCTTCACCCGCTAGGTACCTACATTAAAGCCTATGTTCATTCTTAAAGTTCATTCTAAACATTGGTGAAAGAAATAACGAAATCGGGTTTTTAGTTTGAAGATTACCTCCTACATACAAACAAATTTTACCCCTATATTAGTGTGGACACATAAGAAATACAAAAACAAATGGGTATCAAAGAATATCACGGCCTTATCGTTATATAAGCGATCTCTTCTGGGCAACCTTTAGATGGAGAGGAGAATAAAGAAAGGCTTTTTTTTTTAATATAAAACAGTGTCTATTCTCAAATAACCATTAAGATTCTCATTAAGATAAAGAGTTTTTCAAACTTTTCACTTTCGCAGTATGACTGCATTCTCAAAATGACTGTTTCGCTGGATATTTAATAAAAATCATGTTTGCGTCGTTATTGTTCACCAACGGTATTTAGGTCCAATTTCACCAAACTTTTGTTAGCAAAACATAACCTGATCGGGTATCAAAATTAACAAGAATGTTAAAGTATGGTGAAACTTAACCTTTTATAAAACGTCTAGGTATAGCGTGACTCAAAGCGCATCGAAAAATGACGTCATTTTTTAAAATCTTATACCTTTAAACGAGCAATTCTTATATATATATATACATATATAAGAATTGCTCCAGAAAAAGAAATTATTGAAGAAACGGCTCCAGCGATTTTCATGAAATATAGTATGCAGGGGGTCTCGGGGGCGATAAATCGATGTAGCTAGGTTTCATTTTTAGAAAACGTCGATTACTAATAAAAAAAACCGAGCTCGGTCATCCAGGTACTTATTAATTGATTGAGGAATGTTTAATACTCACATACTTACTGAAAGAAGCAATATTGTTATAGAAATCTTTCGAAAGCAGTGAGTAGCAAGTTCAAAGCCATTAATTCTGTCTACGCTAACCCTTACGCCATAAAGGAAAGTGAAGATCGCGGTAGATTCAATTTAGACAATTGAATGAACGAATTGAACGAGTAGGTTTATACAAAACAACAGAGATTCAATGCGCTTATCTAATTTCCTTAGACGGCACTCAGCGTCAGATAATAGGAAGATTTAAAATTATTGAAGGATCTATTTGGCAAAATATATACCTACATAATTAACAGTAAGTAGAGATGATTCAGTATAAAAATGCACGCAATACATTGGAAATACATTGGAGGGGCGTGCATTTTTAGACTGATCTACCCCTACCTACCTAGTTAATTTTAATAGTATGGTTGGGAGATTTTTGCATTGTGGTAATTTTATTATTTTGACGATGAATCTCCCCGCAACTTCATTCGCCTTATATTTATCATACGAACTTATGATTTTGATTATGTAAAAAGTAGGCATCTAGAGATATCTAGCAAATCAGTATATTAAATATTCTTCTTCCTACCCTTTTCCCACGCTATGTGGGGGGTATACTAAGTACAGTACGTCTACCATGAGTTGTCACTTTAGATCGGCTGACGTTACTACAGTAGTAATAGTACGTTACTATGACATCTGTCGAAATTGTTACTCATGGTACCAAATTCTAAGCAAATTAATGAAGCGCAAACTACAGTCGCTGTAGTACGCTGTGACGTAGGATAGTTAGCTACGTGACGTTTTAGTACCCAACTATCCGCTAGAGGCGCTGTACAAGTTCATACATTCTTTTAATTTCAGTCGCTAGCGAGTGTAGATTGTGAAAACTCATGGTAGACCTACAGACTATAAATACTTTTTTCAATAAAGTAATAAAATAAAGACCTTTTATAAAATATGATGAAACCAAAGGAGCATTTTGCACCACGTGAGTGAGTTGAGAATATCAGCGTTCGCTCGCACGCAAACGTGTTCGAGATTTGTGCTGAGCGCTGTAGGTAGGGTTAAATGTTAAAATGTGCTGGCGATGTGCTTAGAAACGTTTTTAAAATATTTAACAATAACATCGCACTTGGGAGCCGATTCCGAGCATCGAGCAATTACACCATAGAATTGAAACTAACTGAGCAGATGATCAAAAGGATCTTTGAGGACATTTGTGTGATGTACGCAGATGTTTGTTCTGTGTCTGGGTGTTATTATGTATTAAAAAAGTATATAATAGGTTATTCATTTATCAGCTATCTGGTTCCAATAGTACAAGCTTTGCTTAGTTTGAGGCTAGAAATCGTTTTGTGTGAAATGTCCATCAATACTTATTTTATTATAATATATTTTTTTTTTATTTCGCATTTATATACTTCGCAGATAGATATGGTTTTTATTACATAGGTATATAATGTGTAAGAAATGTGCTTAGAGTAGTGGTTGTTATTATTAGATTGATGATTGTAGATGTTTTTTATTGTGATGTAAAATGTATTATATTTTACGCTCTTGATTTTCCCTAGTACATTGAAAGTCGTTATGTCTTTATTATATTGAATGGAAGTAAAATATTCAGAATTGGACCATTCCTATACAAGCAACGCTATAAAATAAAGAATTTTATGTGAATCCACTTGCTGTTTGCTATCTGATCGGGAACACAATAATATAGTAATGGTTGCCATAAAACATTAAAAGCATATTAATTGGATTAAATAATATCACTTCAATAAATGACTTAATATTTCCAAATTCAGCACCGTTATATACATTGTTGATTTTATTTTCACCAAATTAAAATTAATATCTACTGTAACTCCGGTCTCTCTAATTAGGCCCGCTCTACTAATACAGTCCTTTCAAAACGGATTGAACAATACGTTAGAAATTATTTATATTAAAATTAAGGTCTCAAAGTTTTTTTTAATAAATCAATTTAGATTTACATACATTCATTTTGTTTAATTTAGTAACTTATCCAATTACCAAATTAGAATTTTTGATCATTAAGTACGAGTATATTGATCAAGTAAATAAAAGTTTGTAATATCACAACTCAACGCACTCCCCAAAGTTTTCTAAATTAAAACTTGTAAAAGATTTACACATCTCGACTTACCCTGAATAACCTACATTCGACGGCTATGTCCCAACTCGGCACAGGTTAGATTTGACATGGTCTATATAATTAAATGTATCAGTCAGTAAGTTGGAAATTCTACTGAAATACTAATTTACTCGCACTAAATTTGGAATAGAAATAAAAAATATATAGAAACATTTTCAAAGTGGTTAAGAAAAAGAAGTTTGCATAATCCTTTTTAAAGGAACCGCACTAACACAAAATTAACTGTTTCTTATTGGTAAAAAAAAACCACTGGTGGACAAAACCAATGGACAAAACAAAACAAAAAAAAACGGCAGGTCGTCGTAAGAGATAGAATAGGTTCAAGTCTATGCTGGGACACTTAGAGGCCCCCTAAATAACGGGCTGTTGTTAATAATGATGACAATCAGTGTAGGTACCTGTACTAAATAGGCACATGTTAATTTAATTACATATTTCTATGTTTTTATCTAGCTTTTAAAAAAAGAAAAAAAAACGAAACAAACCAGCCCTTGCCGAAACGAGATATACCCAATTCGACGACGTTCATGGCATGACATAAAGTTATTAACACAAAACAATTATCGTAATTTGTGGCAATATCTAGATATGGGCCATGTTTTATTGGTTATTCCTGTCCCCGGTGTGCCCTGGTATTACGAACACATAGTACAAATAGAAAAGCTCATTCTTTTTACACAAATAAAAATGCCAATGATCAAGCAGCCAGTGAGAATTATAAACGAGCTTCTTTAACTTTTGCAAGTGATGAGACTTTCCGGCAAAAATAAGTTTTGGTACCACCACAGAATAGGGGGAAGTCCCCTAGTGGCGGACACCTAAGGTTTTTTGACAATAAAAAAAAAACAGTTTCGATTAATGTATTTTTATTCATGAATTAAGTTCGCCAATGAACTTTAAAATCAAAATAAATCAACAAAAATGTAACCTCTACATAAACATTAATTAAAACTTAAATCAAACTTTGGTTTAAAAAAATGCAATCATTGTACGTGGCACCTAGTACCGGACGGAATTAACTTCGAACCCCCAGCACCGGACATCTTTAAAAAATCATGCATAGATCGCATACGTAGGCTTCTGAACATTCAGGCATATCGGCACAAGCTTCATGAGCCCACCCACGGCAGCTGGAGCTTTGTATCCAGTCCTCGTCATGATCTTCTAAACACACTACGCAAGTGGTTTTTTTATTATGTATTTCAGTTAGCGATTGCTTTTTCTTTGCTTTTTCTCCACTTTTTCCTTTCGTCTTTACGCCTTTTGTAGATTTCCCTTTCTCTTCTATCGCTTTTGTCAACAAATTTCTCATTTCTTTCTTTTTGTCCTTAGCGTTCTTTTCGTTCTCTTTTTCTTCAACTGCAACTTTGTATGGCGATGAAGTTAGGATTTCACTTTTCTCACATTTTCTCTTTCGAGCAGCTGATCGTTTTTTAGCAGCATCTGGCAGTGGCGGCAATTTATGGACAATCTGTGCCACATCTAGATCAAAGCTAGTCGATGGCTTCGGGCTGCTGATTGTTTGTTCCCTGGTAAATCCTTGAGGAGGGTCGGTGGGTTCTTCTGAGACCAAATTGTTGGACAGTTCTTTGTTGAATCGATGAGGGATCTTCAAAGTTTCAGCTAAGTCAAACGCTAGCTTCAGAAACTCTTTTTTCATCAGTGGTAAACATCTGTTGGATAAATCCTTAACATGTTTAACCAAAGTTTCTTCGTATTCGGGTGTAAAGGTGCAAGTAAATCTACCGATCTTTGGTTTTGCCAACGTCACTTCTTGTCCACGGTTCAATAACGATGTTTTATCATGCAGAGTACTTTTCGGTATGTCATAGCGCAACGAAGCTTCTCTCAGACTCATTTCTCTAGACAAAACCTTGTCTATCGCTTTTTGTAAACTTTTTTGGTCCCAGTTGCCTTTCTTTTTCTTTTCCTCCATTTCTATTTCTCTTCCTTCTTCTAGTCTCTAAAACAAAGTACAACAAATATCATAAAAAGTATAAATACTTACGAGAAAAAACAATTTATTATTTGTCCGGTGTTAAGGGACGACTTTGTGTCCGGTACCAGGGGACAAAGAATCCTCAAAGTTACGTGTGTTAAATCAAAAGTTCTTTAAATATCAACAAAAACTATAATGCACATCGAATATCTATGGACCACATGGTATAATGACAATAACTATAAACACATAAATACAAAAACATAACAATAATACTCACTTAGATCTTATGTTACGCAGTGTATTCCCGCCAAAATCCGCAAACAACATCTCCCACTTTGGCCTCACGCGTCACTGGCACACCGAATGCCGCGGTCGGGTGTCGATACGCTCCCCCGCGCCCCTTTCACCCGTTTTTGAATCGAACGTGTTGCAACTTGCCGAGATAGTACGTGTGTCCGAACCTAGGTGCCGTCCGGCGTTACGGGACTTCCCCCTACCACCTCCACACACTCGGGAGATCGACAAAGGTGATAACGGAGTGGTGGCCAAAGAATGCTCAACGGCCAAGAGGCAGACCATGGTCCATGACATTGTCAGCGTAGCAACCACTGGACGAGACTCGCTGAGGACTGGAAAGAGTGGCGTAATAAAGAAGAGGCCTATACCCAACAGTGGGTACAAGCGGGCTAAATGATGATGACCACCACAGTTGCGTCTACCTAGTGATGCACGCAAAACATCACTATTTTTATGAGTCCAGTAACTAATTTCGTGAATTTCCGTTTTTACGCACGTACTGATGTAACTGTACTAACTAAGCTGTGACGATGCCATAATTAAACAATTCTTTGCCGGTGGCGTGGATCTAATTGGGCATAAAGGCTCACTCAAATAGATTGAGCGGAGTTTCGGCTCTATGCACGATGGTTATAATTTGTGGTTTTAATGTGCACGAGGCATTCACTTTTAACAAAAAAATACCTAGTATGATTTATTTTGTTGTAGTTTTTTACCTCTTTACGTTATTTTGAAATTTCTAAAGAAACATATATAAAGAGATGCTTTCATCAAAATCCTTTCAACTTTTTTAGTGTGTTGGTTAATTGTAATTATAACCAGTAGGTTATTGGCTGCATGTTGCTTGATTAAGTAAGTACATACATATGTACATACATACATACATAAAATCACGCCTGTTTCCCGACAGGGTAGGCAGAGATCATTGATCTTCACTTGCTACGATCCTGACATATCTTTTGCTTCATTCACTCTCATTACAATATTCATACATATGCGTGTCAGTTTAGGGTACTCTTGACTTGGGACTCTTATTATAAATGAGTACCTGGGTGACCGAGCTTTGCTCGTTTATTTGGGGTAAACGACGTTTTTTAAAAATGAAACCTAGCTAGATCGATTTATCGTCCCCGAAACCCCCTGCATACTAAATTTCATGTAAATAGCTTGAGCCGTTTCCGAGATTCCAATTATATATATATATACATACTAGGTGGTTGCCCGTGACTTCGTCCAGGTTTCATTTATTTTTAAATGGTTTTGTTTAATAAAAATACATCAAATCAAAAACCATGATTTCGGTCCAGCCGTTCTGGAGTTATAAGTGTTCGAACAAACCGACTTTTTGTATGTATTTCGTATGTAGTGTATTTAAACCAATAGTTAAGTGTCCATTTACAAACTAATTTATATTTATTTTGCCTTTTAAGTATTAAAAGCGAGTTCTCGTTAAAAAAAACTGTATTGCATCAAAAAACCCTTCTTGGAGGGTTATTTTGAAAAATCCGGAAATATGTGTCCATTTATTTTGCCTATTAAGTATTTAAACCGAGTTTCAAACATATCACACCACTCGTTGAAAAAACTTTGACACCCCATGTAAACCTTTTTGGAGGGTTATTTTGAAAAATCTAAATACACGTTTTAAATTATTTTGCATTTAAAGTATCCAAACCAAGATTCAGACCGATCGTACCACCCGTTAAAAAGTTCCCATATAAACATTGAGCCCCCATTTTACCCCTTTTTAAAGTTTGTATTGAAAAATCTTGAAACACGTGAACATTTGTTTTGTATTTACATTACACAAACAAAGTTTAATGAAAATCATACAACGCGTTAAAAAGTTGCATACAAACGTTTTTAGCCCGTTTCGCCCCCTTAAAAGTGGAATTTCCAAAAATCCCGTCTTAGTGGGCGCCTGCATACCAAGACAAACAGTATTTCAAATAAATCACGCCACTCGTCGAAAAAACTTTGACACCCCATTTTACCCTTTTGGGAGGGTTATTTTGTAAAATTAAGATATACGTTTTACATCATTTTGCATCTACAGTATCCGAACCAAGATTCAGACCGATCGTACCACCCCTTAAAAAGTTCTCATATAAATATTGAGCCCCCTTTTTACCCCTTTTTAAAGGTTATATTGAAAAATCTCGAAACGCGTGTACATTTGTTTTGTATTTACATTACACAAACAAAGTTTCATGAAAATCGTACAGCGCGTTAAAAAGTTTCATACAACCGTTTTTAGCCCTTTTCACCCCCTTAAAAGTGGAATTTCCAAAAATCCCGTCTTATTGCTCGACCACATACCGAGACGAACTTACCCTCCAAATCTCAAGTCTGTACGACCGGCGGTTTGGGCTGTGCGTTGTATCTATTCAAATCAGTCAGGACTTATCCTTTTATATAGTAGATATACATACAAGAATTGCTCGTTTAAAGGTATAAGATTCAGTAAGTGTTCACATTTAAGTTTCTAATCTGTGAAGGCCTGTAATTGGCTAGCTATTTCTATTCATGCTTTTCAAGGACATTGTGTGATGTTGATTTTCCGAACTTAAGTAAATAAATAAACAAAAAATATTGTTACTTTAGATTTACAGTTTTACGAATATTTTTCCCTTAAATCTACGTTCCGGATAAGCTAGTCTTAGCCTACTAGAGACCAAGAAAGAACCCGTGTCCAGAGAAAATTTAATGCTTCGGTCTCAGGGACGCAGGCAAAACTAGCGTTTAAGTTCAAACATTGTGCATAAATCAGTAAGTCACAAAGTGGACTTGGCAGTTCTCATGAAGTTCGCTGTAATACTGTGCTATCAACTCTTAGGGCTGGTTGCTTTACTGTTTGAACATCTCTCTTATGTTCTGAGGTTGTACGGCGATTCTCCTCAATTTCATATTTTACCGTTATTTTAAAAACTTTTTTACCTTGATTTTAACTGAAAATATTTTTTACAGCCGCCATTTTTTTGACTTTTCGTATTGCGTATGTCACTCTTGTGATCCAGACGAATCCAACCATACCTGTTTTTCAAAATCTGTCCAGCCGTTTGGGCTATAGCGACAGCCAAAGAAACTCGCATACATAGAAACATTCACAAAAGATACATAATTATGTACATACACCCCAAATATATGTTTACTTTCTTTACTTCACAGTCGGGTAAAAACAATTAACACTGCCCCAATATTACTCATAACAGATGACAGTAATCAGAGGCACGTCTGAACATGACATTTGGCACATGCCCACATTTTACACAGTAGTCAGTATTCCGAACGCGACAGGTTGCAAACCCATCGCCGCTTATAAGAATACTAACCCACGACACACACCTTCGAATTTTTGGTTCTAGGGTGTGCCGGTTTCCTCACGATGTTTTCCTTCCCGTTTAAGAGCACTGGCATTGCAAACATAACTTTTTCAAATTTAAAAACTCATTGATGCACGACCAGGTTTGAAAACACGACCTTCGGATCGTGAGGCAGGGGTGCTACCAGCACTCAAATTAAATAGAAAAAAAATATCCCCTGAAAAATAAACTAGCAACAAACTGTTTTGTATATATTTGCCAGACAATAGACAGACAGTAGCTGTTTTCATTATAAACGACAGCCCTATAAAGCATCTATAGTATTTGCTGTAAGTTCCTCGCTCCGCGGTCACAATGGAACAAGTCGATAAACTTTGTATTGAAAGGACTCCGTCCTCGGCTACTTTGTTCAACTTTTTACTAGTGAGATGCCTGTTACTTCGTTCACGTGACAAAACAAAACAAAGATCCCTTAGTAATTTTTAACGTAATTCAAAAAATGAGGAGGCTGTGTGTTTTTTGTATTATTTTGTGTTTGTTATGTGATATCTCCCCTAATTTTTAACCGATTTTGAACGTTAGAACTATTTTTAGAAAGATTGAAGACTATTTGTTCCGCAAAACTTAAAAAACGTCATTACTTTTCGAATCACAACTTGCCGCGATTGAGTTTAATGTGTATTCAGAGTATATTAGGGGCGAGTTTTAGCTTTTTTGTAAAAAAAAAAATTACAAAAAGTTGAAAGCGACTTCACACACTGACAATCTCAATTGTAATAAATTATTTTATTGCTACTGGCTACTAGTGCCAACTTAAACCGAAAGAATTAATCGAAAGAGTTCTCGAACGACGTCTGCGTGACACTATAGGTACATCGACATGACACTTTACAAACGAAAACGTCATCTGTGTATTATATTTTTTGTTATTGTTAATTTTTTCAAAAAGTGCTCATCAATTTCGATAAAAATTATATACTTCTGAAATATATGACCTATCAAACAAAAAAACATAGTTTATAATTAGCGGAGTAATCGCGTGACAGTAAATTGAGAATCTTTTTGAAGTCGTTTAAAACAATCTCCCTGCTAATGTCAAAATGTCACAAACCATCTCTCCAACCCTTTTATTTTCAAACTAAAACTCTTTCATCAAACCCGAAGGCAAATAAGTTTTTTTTTCATAATCTTTTTAATTCAGCTTTTGACAAAGAGACGTTCAGATAACGCTGTAAAGTTGGACAAAGCAGTAAGGGGTTCGTTCTAAACTTTAATTGTGTTACGGAGTGGTTGGTTGATCCTAGAGATGTCTGGTGTTTTTAGACATTGCTAGATATTTTTCCGGCTATTTTCGTGACCAATTTTCATAAAAATAACTATTTTAGTAACTCAAATATTCAGTACTATTTTAATACTGCCCTATCAAACGGTGAAAGAAAACATCTTTACCGTTAACCCGTTACTTAGTTAACTCCACAAGTTATGGTTAATACAAGAAACGCTAGCTAATATCATGCCGAAATTAGTTTCTTGTCTGTTCTTCTTGGACTCAGGTTAGGCTGAACGTGTAAGACATTTCAAAATAATCCTTGTGGTTTTACTGAATAAAAATATTTTTAATTTAAATTAAGCTGAAAGAATGGGATAAATAATAATGGGTAAGACTACTCTACCTAAATCTGTTCCTCATTAAAGCGTTCTGTAACTAAAAAGTTCAATTTGACATAAATATATCATGATAAATATAGCATAAGGAAAATAATTAATTAACCGGACTAATCTCATGAAACGGCTTTTTTCAAGAACTTTCCGGCTATTCTATGAACTGGCACAACACAGTCGTATTACAGGAATTGACTGGAAGAAGCAACGTAAAACGATTTGTATAATGTGCTTACGAGTGCTCGTATTAGCATAACATTGTTGAGAGCCACTTATGTTGTACGGCGGAACTTTGACGGAATGTTATTTGTTCTTGTTGTGGAAACTGCAACAACATTGAAACTGACGACCTCAGTGGCGCAGCGGGCAAGAGTCCGCCTGCGACGCAAGAGGTTGCGGGTTCGATTCCCGTCTCGGAACAAATTTGTGTACGATCTGCAGAAATTAGTTCCGTTGGTCTGGGTGTGTATGTATAATAAAAAATATCTATCTATGTACCTATATCATGTATTAAATATATCAGTTATCTAGTACCCATAACACAAGCTTTGAGTAGCTTACTTTGGGGCTAGATGATGCTGTGTGGATTGTCCAGCATTATTTTTTTTTTTTTTTTTTTTTTTTTATTGAAACAATTTAAGGGTCTTCAGTAGTAGCTTATAATAACGACTTTTTTTCTGAGTTAGATATTTTGTGAATTTAATTATGATATATGTACCTATATGTTCATCACGATTATACTAGCTTTTGCTGCGATTTCATCCGCGACGAACACACACACAAACTTTCATCCCTTGCTTCAACCCCATCAAGCTATATTTCGCAATAAAAGGTAGCCTATGCCCTTTCTGTACCAAATTTTACCAAAATCGGTTCAGCGGTTTAAACGTGAGAGCATAACAGACAGAGTTACATTCATGTTTATAATATTAGTATGGATTATTATGATTCAACTAAGTCTGCGCTTTTGGATCCGCTAGACATTTTGTGAGAATTCAAAAAATAGATGTTTAAGAATGTTCTTAAATATTCAAAAACAAATTTTAAAAAGTTTATAATAGAAGTCAGCGTTGGTTTACTTATACCACAGGATATCACATTAGGTCAGTAACGAAATAGACTCTAAAGTTATGACGATAAAGTATACTTTTTGTATAACATCGCAGAAGTGACATGTCTTGAGATAAGCGGGTGTCGGGACAATGAGGAATGTTTCCAGACGACAGGTTCGAAGGGTTAACGCAGTTTTTGTAGATAAAAGAATACTTACCTACTACATTTTAAAGATTTCAAATGACTCATGAAATATTATCTTAACCCAAGTTTACACCAAAGTAGCATACAACAGGTACTTACTACATGTTAACTATAAGGAAGCAAGTTAACTATAAAAAAATTTCGAACCTGGTATAAAATAATGGAAAAAAGCTTTTCTATATTCAGCCACTATATTATTATTGTTGTCGCCCGGACATCAGGCGCTTCAGGTTTTATCGATGCATGCTAATTATGTTGATTTATGTCTAAAACTATTTTACAATTATTCATAAATAATAATAACATTTGTTTAATTTTAGTATGTGTTTTATACACATACTAAAATTAAATATAGTTAGAAGTAATTACGTCAATTGATTAATTTCTGTAAACGTGTCAAATTTATTAGTTAAATTAAAATAGATTTTCAGTCAATGTAAAATAGCAATTAAAATTCATATATAATTATTTAGTGATAAGTTTAAATAATAATGTAATTTAAGAACATACTTTGCAATATTTAAAAACTAAAATGTTATGACGCGTCACCCGATGCCTTACTTGTTTTTTCCGGTGAAGCAAATTGAGTGTATAAAAGCATTTGCGAAGCGTGTCTCGCTCTCAGTTGAAAATTATACAAAGTCCAGTAAAGTCTACCGAGTTTTATTACATCAGAAGTGGGATAGCAATCACGTCCAAAAATGCCGCGAAGCCGCAAAAAAAAACACGCGGGAAGAGAAGCAAGCGGAAAGCTACACCTACTAGTTCGTCGTCAAGTTCAAGGTCTACGTCTAGGAGCAGTACTGACTCTGACAGACGGCGACACAGGAAATCAAGACGCACCAGGAATGCGTCTCCCACTGTAAGCCAGAACATTATTTTATCTTCAGTGATACCAGAATTTGACCCGTTATTAGACGATATCGAGATGTGGATAAATGTAGTAGAAGCTAATGCTCGTGCCTTCAGTTGGTCCGACCGTGTCATGCAATATCAAGCGTTACAAAAATTACGTAAAACAGCTAAAACATGGTATGATTCTCTTCAAAAAAATATGACGCGGTGGACCACCTGGAAGTGGAAGGATTGGCGAGATACTTTACTGGATACATTCAAAGTTAAGCGTAATATGTATAGTTTGTTAAAAGATTTGTTGCAAGCCAGACCTACAGATGGTCAGTCGTTGTATGAATTCTATTTTAATCAAAAAAGTAAGATTGATAAAATGAGGTTAGGATTTTCGGAACAAGACGTTATTTCAGTAATAGTAGGGTCAATTGGTGATAAAAATATAAGCACTGCGGCAGAAGCCGGTAATTTCAGGTACTGTGATGACCTGGCTTCATTCTTGCATGGAAAAACTCATTCGGAACATGATCAGAAATCTATTTCAAAGCAAAATTTACACAGATTGTAATGCAGTCAAGTATACAATCAATAAACAAGAAATAAATTCACGAATAGGTAGATGGGTATTACTGACGCAAGAATTTACCTTTGATACTATACATAGACCAGGAACGCAAATGCAACATGTTGACGCATTGAGCCGCAACCCTGTTTGTGACCCGGCTCCCATAATCAATGAGAGCGTGTCTGTTATAACTGAGGGTGATTGGCTATTGTCTGTCCAACTGCAAGACCCTAGCATTTGCGCCATTAGAGATATTTTAGAATCAGGTGAGGCCGAGCTTAACAGAAAGATCTATGACCTAGATGTTGTCGTAAGTAGTTTCGTAAGTGTCTTATTCGGTTTACTACCGTATTGCTTACGGCTTAATTGTTGTTACCGTTTCTAGTGTCTAGTGCGTTTGCTTCAAACATGGTACATATTTTGGCATTTATACCTATAAGTACGACGTATTTATTTCGTGTAAAAATAAATATTGTAGTTGAGTTATGCTTTGTGGTGAAATGCAACTAGGGTTGGCCGCAGGCATCGCCTAGGGAAAATCATAAAGCATAACATTGTTTGAGACTGACCGCTGATGGAACAGTTATAGTCTATTAGATTGGATGCCGAAATATGGGCATGATTACTAGTGCATAAACAGAAAAGCCACACAACTGCTAGTCGTTGATGAAATAGCAGCGAAGATGGTACTCTGTGAAAAATTCGCTAATCTCATTTCATGTTATAACTCGTACAATGTTTTCAGCAATGGCACCAGACTACGACGATATCCAGGGACGGATACGTGAGCAGGAAGGCCGGATGTTGTCGCCCGGACATCAGGCGCTTCAGGTTTTATCGATGCATGCTAATTATGTTGATTTATGTCTAAAACTATTTTACAATTATTCATAAATAATAATAACATTTGTTTAATTTTAGTATGTGTTTTATACACATACTAAAATTAAATATAGTTAGAAATAATTACGTCAATTGATTAATTTCTGTAAAAGTGTCAAATTTATTAGTTAAATTAAAATAGATTTTCAGTCAATGTAAAATAGCAATTAAAATTCATATATAATTATTTAGTGATAAGTTTAAATAATAATGAAATTTAAGAACATACTTTGCAATATTTAAAAACTAAAATGTTATGACGCGTCACCCGATGCCTTACTTGTTTTTTCCGGTGAAGCAAATTGAGTGTATAAAAGCATTTGCGAAGCGTGTCTCGCACTCAGTTGAAAATTATACAAAGTCCAGTAAAGTCTACCGAGTTTTATTACATTATCCATTAATATTCAAATTAAAAAATATAGTTTCGTAAACAACCAAGCGGACGAGTATTCGAAACAAAAAAGGGAAGAACTTCAGATCCGACATCCAGGAAGAAACTAGAAACTTCTGGAAAGTCTTGAACGGAATTATAAACACTTTAGAGCCCCGGCCGGGCGTCAACTCTGCAAAACGACAACTATATAATGAGAACGAAATGTTCGTAGAATTCATTCGAATTTAATGGTTGTTTTCTTGACAAATTCAAATTATAGTATCTTCCCTGAGTGATGTGTTAGTAGGATTACGAGATCTATTGTCACAGTAACGTCTGTTATCCCATCGTTCAAATGATTGTCGAAACCATGACAAAACATTGCTTTGATAGAACCTACCTACCTAGTAGATATAGAATCAATATTATATTAGATACCTAGATAAATTGGTATTACTTCGATAAAAACTAGGACATTGAGATTAAAAATTCTGGGCTCATAACCATTCATCATTCAGCCCGTTTGTACCCACTGTTGGGTATAGGCCTCCTCTTTATTCCACCACTCTTTCCGGTCCCCAGCAAGTCTCGTCCAATGGTTCCCGACTACGCTGACGATTTCATTTGTCATAACACCATTACAAAAAGTAATATCAGAAAACAAAGCTCAATAAAAACTAAAAATTTATATAACTTGTCCACAATTATAGCTGTAGAACAAAACCCTAACAAACAATGGTCTCACAGCGGAGTAAACACAAAAATTATGTTTATAACGTAAATCGGACGGACACAATTACCCCTGCCGCCATCGAGCTCTTCAAATTTTACAACCGTCCTCAGTAATTTCGCTTTATTAAAATACACAACATTATACCGAAATCCGGGTGAAATTGTACAGATATAAAAATCACCCTATTTCACTGGTCTGGCAAACCGCGTCAGAAATGCGTGAAACTACTAATTCATACGACTTATATGCCATCGCACTGCGCTGAGAGGCCATATGGACTCAGTACAGTAAGTGTCAAGAACTTATACAAATAAGCTAATAAAAATCCAAAATAAAGCCATGATTGTGATCCCCAGGTTCGGTAGACATCCTCAGATCTCTAGTTCCTTAGATCTTCGAGGATACCATAAGAAAAGTAGTCAGAGGCCGTTTGGCACGGGTACTTTTAGAACTAGTGTAGTGAAAGAATTAAAGGCTTCAAAGGCTCTTTTCATGCGTGGCTTCAGAAGAGACAAGAAGAGGAGAAAGGGATGTATATCACCCAGATTTCGGAGTACAAGGGGCAGATGAAATTGTACGGAAATAAAAAACCCGGATAAAAATTTACAGATTTTTATTATTTAAAAAAGTAGAGACATTTTTCATCCGCACCGATATCCCGACGTCACAAAAAAACAAACATATTTTTTACGACTCTCGTATTTTCTAAAAGCGTCCGAAACATCTGATAGTTAAAAAATTTAATTAAAAAATCTGCAGATAAAAAAAAGCCGTTGGGCTGTAAAGATTTGGATTTTAAACGCTTCTCTTATCTGTTTGCTGGTTAATTTACATCCGTTTCCGCAAAATGAGCTTAGAGTTAAATTTGGAAATGCTTTGTTTGGATTTCGGAAATTACGAATGGGATTTTGTAAGTATTAAAGATAAACGAAATAAAAATATAGGTAACAACATTAATAATATAATTATAGCGTCGAGCCACTTTGCAAAAACGGAACTATTTCACTTTGATGTCAGTCTGGTAGGTATGCCAATTTTTTTCTGAGTTGCTTGAAATTATAGAAATAGCTCCAACTATAAATTTCAAGTGCCAAGTTAACACATACGGTAGTTAGCGTATTTCATATTAAAAATCGTGACCAAAAAGCATTTTGTCATAACCTGGTTATCACTTTCAAGATAGGTTGGTATGCGGCTCAAATTAAACCCTTCAAGCTCTGTTATACAAAGACGGATAGTAATATAATTCGTCATTGTAGCAGTGTCTCTTAATGTTTTTTCCCTACACACTACACAAAACCATCGAATCAAAACATTGTATCATCTGGGGACACGGTAGTGGCCCGGCCAAGATGAGACGCGATTATAGGTATACTCGTATAATAAACTTATCAATTTATTTTAATAATCTTCAGAAAAATTACATTTGGAGGATTCTTTCTAGGTTTAGAGGTGCATTAAGAAAAGACTTAAGTACCTAATTTTACCTCAGTGTGCAGCGTAAGGCTGAAGTTTGTATGAAAAAAACGACACCTATTAATTTAATCATTAGAGTTGATTAACTCGCACCAATAAGGTAGGCAATACAATCAGAAATGTGCATTGAAACAATGTATTGTGTAGTGAGAGGAAAAAATATGCAGGGGACACGGAAAGCTGCATTAATCAGTAGACAATAACGGCAAGGCACGCGGAATGGCCGCACTTAGAATTATTCAAGTCACCACAAAGTTGGTCCACAACTTGGCCCATAAACCACGGGAGACAAAGTCTGCGAACATTTTTCATTAGCGGGAGTATTTCTTGGTCCTTTCCGGTAAACAATTATTACCGAGACACCGGTTTTGCTAATTGTGCGTTTGTTTTATAAACGTTTTTGTTTATTTGGATCTGTAGATCTTTTGATGACTGATTTTGTATTGGTGTGGGTGAGTCGCGCATCAAGCTTGCCTAGCTTGGCCTATTTTTACCCGACTGCGAATAAGAAGGGTGATTCCGTGAAGTCCCGAGAGTATATATTTAAACAAGAAGGGTGATGTGTTTAGGATGTATGTATTTACATATGAATGCAGAACTTTGTCAAAGACAGGAAAAGAGATGG
Source organism: Cosmorhoe ocellata (assembly GCA_963675405.1). Classification (NCBI taxonomy): domain Eukaryota; kingdom Metazoa; phylum Arthropoda; class Insecta; order Lepidoptera; family Geometridae; genus Cosmorhoe; species Cosmorhoe ocellata. Next base: position 7,853,750 of record OY776258.1, on the reverse strand, counting down.
AAGGTTTTGGGGAGAAACTTTTGCCCAGAAATTAAACATCACAGATTATAAAACAAATTGTCCTGGTCAATGAAGTTCAACTGGTATATAATATAGTACATGTATATACCTATTGTAACAAATTTACCGTAACTGAATTTATTTAAATAACAATTAAATAATTGAAAGAAATAATTAGGTGTGTAGAATGAATAAAATGTTGAAATGAAAAATAAGCTAAAATACTCACATACAAAAACACTGCCAGTCAGTCGCAGCAGTTATCTGGAACAGAAATTAGATTTTAAAACGATTTAGCATAACAATCTTAACAAAATCACCGGAATTATACAAATGAATACAATTTGAGGCTTCGAAACGGTTCTTTCTAGGTACAGCTTAACGGAAACAGCTAGGTTAATCTCTATAAAGTCGAAGACATGGCCGTAAGACGTAGTGCTACTTCACGTCGTCACCCTGACACATAACGATAATAAAAACATCAATGGCGACAGAAATGTTACACGCACATTTCCTCATATTATATTTTACCAATAAGTCGTATTGACATGGTCAATACAGTCAATAGATACAATAGAATACGCAGCATCACGAAGACCGGCCTTATAGCGGCACTATATTCGCACACAGCAGAGAGACGTCTCTTTTTTCTGTCATAATTATGCTTCGATATGTATGTTTAATTTATGTATTTATGACACAAAATAAACTTCTTTGATTTTATTTGAATAGCGTCCTGTGACTATAGTTGATTCAACGAATCTAGGCATTCGTGAAGTTAGCCGCAAGAGCTGCGCAGTATCGTTTTTCAGGAGCAATTGTAGGTATGATTGGGGAAGGAACTGAACATGCGCAAACTCGCACCTGTGGCTAAATTCATGAATGCCTAGATCCGTTGGATGAACTATAAAAAGTTTCACTTGACGCTAGTTTTTTCGTTGTACAAGCAAAAAGTTACAATATTTTTTTCTCACTTTTTGCATTTATTATTTACTTATTACCTAAAGATGAAGAGTAATAGGTTAGCGTGGTATGGGCATGTTATGCGGAGAGAAGAAAGCCATGTTACAAGAAGGGAGATGGATTTTAATGTGGATGGATACAAGAGTAGAGGTAGACCTAAGAAAAGATGGATGGATTGTGTGAGGGACGATATGTGTAGGAAGGTGACCGCTGAGATGACGGATGATAGGGGAGAGTGGAGGAAGAGAACCTGTTGTGCCGATCCCACCTAGTGGGATAAGGGCAGGAAGACCTAAAAACAAGATAATGGGAGTGTGCAAGCTGTTCTACTTCAGCTGGAGGAACGGTTTCCCGTAGCTCTCAATCTGTTACAATTATTTGCATGTAAATGAGAGGACTTCTCGCCATCTCGCTCAATGAAATAACGAGACCTTTTGTCTATCAGTTTGGCTTCATGGAATCAGTAGGAAACTGATTTATATGAATTATATTAAAAATTATTGTATGAGTATCTTTAAGACTTGTAATACGAAATCATGTTTTTATGTAGGTGACAAAGATTTTTTTGAGGATAAATGGATTTCAACCTTAATTATCTTCAAGTATTATATTCTAGCTGACCAGACTAACGTTACTTTGTCCATATAATACAAAATCTATAAAAAAATTGCTTTACCCGTATTTTCCATTTTATCTTTCCATAGAAACTATATTCGGACGATTACGAACATCTTTTTATTACTTAAATGGATTTTTATGATTCAATATTGATTTTTTATTTCTTTCTATTTGGAGGCCGCCCTAAAGATAAATATAATAATAATATTGGTGGACATTCCACACAACGCCATCTAGCCCCAACTAAGCAAAGCTTGTACTATGGGAACCAGATAGCTCATATTATATTAATCAAGTATATACTTTTTTTAACAGATTTTTAACAGATAACATTCAGACACAGAACTAACATCTGCATTCATCACACAAATGTTAGTCCTGGGTGGGGATCGAACCCACAACCTACAGTGCAGAAGAGCTGCTACCAACTGAGCTGCAAGGCCAGTCTATGAAGATGCTGACGGTGTCCTTATAATAGGAAACACACCCTTACAAAGGGTCATTACTTAAAATTACTGAACTCTGTTCATTGCTCCCTTGGATGCCGTTGACAAACTTCGCTAAGGACTTGCCCTTCTGTTGTTAGCCGACGGTGAAGCAACAGCATTTACAAGTTAGTTGGAACTATTCCATGGTTCCTTCTTGGTTATTCTTTAAACGGTGAAGGAAAACATCGTGAGGAACCCTCTTTAGATATCCTCAAAGATCTAAGTCACTAGAGGTCTGAGGAAATATTTACCGAGCCTGGGGATAACAGTCGTGATCATGTTTTTTTTCTTGGTTATTTTGGCACGACAACTTCCGTTATCCTTCCGTACCTACCTATTACATTTTACAAATTTTATTTTCTTTATTGTACCACAAACCAAGTAACCAGTGGTTTCCTCATAAAAAACACAAAAACAAACATTTTGTTTGTTTTGTTTTTATCACGACTGTAATCTTCAGGCTTGTATCCTCAGATCTCTTTTTACACAGATCTTTGGATATCTAAACGGGGTAGTCAGATTTATCATGCCCCCATTTTTGCACAGTAGTGTTCCGTATCTGGTAGGTTTCAAGGCTATCGCCGCTTATAAGAAAACTAAACTTACACAACAAACACACCTTCGAATTTTTGGTCGAGCGAGGGTAAGTCTGCGGGTTTCCTTACGATGTTTTCCTTCACCGTTTCGTGCACACATAAATTTAAAATGTACAAATTTAGTGCACGAACAGGTTGGAACCGAAGACCCTCGGATCGCAAGACCAGAGGTGCTACTACTACACCACTAGTGTTCGTTTCCTCACACAAGAACAGCGTTTTAATTATAACCGTCCATTTTCGGTGCATGAATTATTAAGCTGGAGGGCAAACACGGTACTAATACAACTCTCAAGTGAAAACTAGGAAGAGGCGAGGCGAGGATATATAAGACAAGAACATAACAAATCTTCATGAGATATAAAAGCTCAATGATGATGCTAAAATACTCTATATTAAGCCAAATGTAAGTGTAGTTGAATGAGTAGATCAGCGGTACCTCTAACTCAAAGCATTCAGGAACAAATTTCCACCGGCCCCCAAAATGCCAAGTATTGGTTTTGAAAATAATAAGTAGGTACCACTTATAGCAAAATACCTGGCAAAAGCAAAAAAAAATTGATATCCGCACCCCAAAACAAAATTTAAATTATACATTCTAAGAAAGTTTTTCCGAAGGGTTCAAGCGAAAATAAAAATTTTATACGATCGGATTGCATTTTGGGGAATTGCGTGAAAATCGGCCAAATATCGAAATATTCCTAATACTTTTCCACAATGCGGTGCGGAGTTTGGGAGTTTGACCCTTTCAGACCCTTGGGCTTATCTGCCTAATGATCTATATTTTTGTTTAATGTGGGACATAGGAAATCAGATGGGGTGGGGTGGGAGGATACAAGAGTATTTGATTCTGTCAGTATGCTGGTTTTTACATCAATATGTGCGCTATAGCAGTAGTTTTATTTATTACTAGTTGATACCCGCGACTATGTACGCGTTAGATTACTTTTTAATATTCTGTGACTGGGGCTTTTAAGTTTTAGTTTTCATAATATATAGCAAATTCTTATCTTTTTAATTTGTCAACCGAAGCCTAAGTTTTAATCTAAGCTAATCACAATTCACAAAACATAAGTGAAAACTGCATTCGATTTGATTCAACCGTTGCGGAGATTAGCTTGCATAAACGCAAAGATAAATGATTTTATTATATGTATAGATTAGGTGGCGCCACATGAAAAATTAGAAAACAACATTTGCGTTTTGGACTTTCAACAGGAGTGGAATATCAATCTTACTTTCGCAAAGTTTACGAAGTTTATATAAAAGCGCGCGTAAATTGACATGTGAGCTAAGTCTCAGGTCAATCACTAGTCAACAATCTTTACTTTCGGGAAATCACTCAAAGCAGTAAATCTCGAAGGTTCTTCACAGCTCCATGGGAGGGCGTTGGTCCTTGCGCCCCGGGGTCACTAATGTCCTCAGAGAACATTAGGAAACCTTTCCGTGGAGTTAATAGCCTCCGGCCTAAATGAGTGAGGAGATGAGATGGTATGTAGAGTAGAACATAAAACACTTAATGACTTAAAATGTTGTTTGAGACTTTTCTTGACCAAACAAATACGTACGAGTATATCTATCTACTTTATGTTTCTAAAGCTAAAAATACACGATACATTTTTTGGATTCTACCAATGCTAGAAGCGCGTTTAATTTTATTTTTAACACTCCACAAATAATTATTTCGCTACCATTGAGACATTCATTGAAAAGGATGAAGAATATCTAGTAATATCCCGCTAAACTATTATCCAATGAGCCTATCATAATGCAGGCTCGAGCACCACCAGCCCGCCTGAAAAAGCCATGCAAAGCAATAAAGGTACACATTATAGGTTTATTTGCGGGCGAGCGGGTGATGCACGAGAGTCTACTTTCTATTAAGCTCTTTGGATAATAGTTCAGTACAAGATATTCGTCATCCACTTCAATATTTGTAATGTATTTCCGCAGTCACGCCTGAAGAAATAATTTACCATTGAGATAATTAGGTACATAGAACACATTGTTCGCTGCACCTTGATAAATTTTGAGAAGAGGCCGTATATTCCCATGAACAGCCCAATATGTGATTTTGACTTGTGCAGAAATGGGAATAAAAAGTGTGCAGAAGAAATTTGTGCCGTTCGTGGGAACATCTCTAATTTTTAAACATCATTGAATCGCTAACGACATTGTACTGTTTAGCATGAGTTGGAGACTAGGTTAAAGTGCCGTACAAATGAACCGGCCTCCACGCTACAAAGGCGCCAATCAAGAAAAAATACAAAATTATACGCTAGACACAAAGACGAGTCTGATTAAATATATTCAGGGCATGAGAGTGACATTTCCAAAATGAGACTCATTCTCAAGGGCAGAAAATGAAATTGCTTCAAATGACTGTAATAATTAGAAAGGTCTTCTTGTCAGTTCTGGTTCTCAAAAAGCGGCAGCTGTTACTTAGCAGCAGTAAAATAACGATCATCACTTTATTCCAATCTATATAAATAATAATTTAATGTTGTTCACTGGCAACCGCATCACTTGAGAATGGCTGGACCCATTTGGCATTTTTTTACGTTTTTAATGTTGGCAAAAGGTTTTTAGGGGGAGAAAAGATGGAAATTCCGGCGATGGGCTTGCAACCTATCACATACGGAATACTAACCACTGTGCAAAATGTGGGTATGTGCCAAATGTCATGTTCGGACGTGCCTGTGACTCCCCTCTATAGATATCCTCAAAGATTTAAGTAACTGGAGATCTGAGAAGATATCTACCGAGACTGGGGATTACAGTCGTGTTCATTATTTTTGTTTAAATGATTGAAAAGTGACATGAAAAAGTAATTTTAGGCAAACAACGTAAATGTCAGCTAGAAATACTTAGTATAGTTAAAAAAATTAAGAATTACTTCATTGTGATGAATAGCTGCTGATCATGCAGTTTTTGTGCATTGGAAGAATGAACCTTACTTTTAACGCCGTCTTATGACGGTGCTGCCTTGGGTTTGACACAAGTTCTGGAATGGGGTCTTCTAAAATGAAATTTACGATCTGGAACTCAAACAATGAAGAAAAGATATTTTATCCGGTTATTTCGCATCGATTATCGAGGAGTTTTGAATGGTGAAGGAAAACATCGGGAATGAAAAGCCGGTACTAATAAGTGGGAACATCAATTGTTTATGATGATGTATGAGGGGTCTTTCCAGGAATGAACAAAAGATATTGTATCTGTCTATAGAAATCGTCTGGTTTTTGCAATTTTAGTTGTTTGTCCCACTTATTATTATTTATTTTAACGGATGGTGCGATTAGTCTGAATTTTAGTTTGGATACTTTAAATGCAAAATAATTGGATACGTATTTCTGGATATTTTAAAATAACTCTCAAAAAAGGATAAAATGGGCTGTTAAAGTTAGTATGGGATTTTTTTTAATTGTGTGATTTTTTAAAACTCGTTTCAAATACTTTAAGTGAACGAAGTAGTGAGCGGTTCAGAAGTTTTTAGATAAATTCCATAAAAATATAATTATTGCCATATAATTCTACAAATCTCCTGCTCGAGACTAAAGGCACCTCAAGCTGTCAAGGCAAACATAGATAACAGATAGTTTCAAACTTTTAAGTATGAATATCTAAGTTTACGAGTTTAGAACTAAATCTTGTTCAGAAACTTGTAAAACTCTGCACTTCAGAATAGTATAACATTACTGTTGGAGCACTGGCATTGGTAAGTTTTTAGATTAGAAATATCCATGTGTACGACGTCATAGGGCAACTTGGGTAAGATGGTATATTTGAGATATTTCAACGCACCGTGTATCCTTGTTCGTCAGACGGGTGACAACCACGTAAATGTGGACGGATTTTGTGTCGTGGACAAATGACACACCCTTATATCACACAGTGATCAAGGGCCTCAACGTTAAACTTTTAAAAAATGTAAACATAACCAACAGAATGCAATTACTTCTCAAAGTTAACAAGCTGTTCAAGGAAAGGGCTTTACGAAAGCCCAAACTCTTTTAATTTCACGCGATAAATTTTAAACTCATTCCTCACTAGCCCTAAGCTCTTCGTATTTACTTAATTTTTCCCAGCTTTTCTTGCTTTCCTCGCTACAATGTATTAAGTGGGACCTTTTTCCTAAATCCGTTCCAATTACTTGTAGGCTGAGGGGTCCCTCGAATTTTGCAAGCGAGGTTTTAATTATTTACCGTGTGTTTTTGAAGATTGGGATTTATAATTATGTAGGTTTGTGTTGAAGACGGTAATTTGTTAATGAGTTTGATAGGTATAAATAACTGATTAATGTATACAACCTCAAACTTTTTCGTTTTTAGAATACAGTTAGGGCAATGTGTACGCTTCTATAACAAGATCCCAAGTGACATGCTTGATTTATCAATTGGAAAATTCAAAAATGTAATTAAACAGAAACTGTCTAGAAAAGCTTACTATAAAATATCAGAGTACTTAGATGATAAAAAAGCTTGGGATGAATCAGCTCCAACTCTGCTAGGTATTCCTTACAAAATTAACAAGGATCATACAAAAAAAAGCGCTAGGGCCCAGCGAGTTTCTTGTCAGTTCTTCTCGCACTGGGGATAGGACTGGAACTGGCACTTAGACTCACCTAGTATGTAAGACGTTTCAAAGTGATCCCTGTGATTCTATTGAAAATAAACATATTTTGATTTTGATTTTGATTTTGAGTATCGATTCAAAAGGCTTGTGCATATTTTACGAAAACCATCTTATCTGATATCAAAAAATAATAACAATAATGACATGTTTTTGAAATTCTAACACAGAACAATAAGATACAAAAATAAGTAAAATCGTATTAATGCATAACGTATATATAAGTTACTCTATGATGCATAACTACATAATACGAGTTCGACCGGCCGGCGCCTCACAGCTCAGTTGGTAGTAGCTCTGCCTTCTGGGCTGTAGTGTGTGGGTTCGATCCCCACCCAGGAATAACATTTGTATGATAAACACAAATGTTTGTTCTGTGTCTGGGGTGTTAGTATGTATTCTAAGTATGAATTTACCAAAACAAAAATATAATTAGTCTATCAGTTATCTGGTTTCCAAAGTACAATAATTGCTTACTTCGGAGCTAGATGGCGTTGTGTGAAATGTCCAAAAATATTTATCTATATTTATTAACTGGATGAGAATAATTCTACAAAAACAAACGAAAAATAACTCACCGAAACATGACAATATACCAATTGGGACGCCTCACCCTTAAAACACCGAGTTACCAACGACACGTACGACGCAGATAAAGGGTTACGTCGTACGGGCTATGGACCCAGAACGATACCTTATCATAGAGACGACGGTCCAAATGGCCAAACTAACACTCGTAAAGTCGCTACACGAAAATGCAGTGAGGTTCGGGTATTGTAGACGAGCGACAAGTGTGTTATCAATGTCTTATCTTTTGGTCATTTCCTGCGGGTAAATGTGGATGCAAATGTTGAGGCACTGTATCTCAACGTAAACGACAGGTAGGCAATGCAGATAAGATTGTGCCTCGAACATTTCTGCTGAATGAATCATGTCTTGACATTTATAAAGATATTTTTTTATGCGTTTTCATTCTGTATGTTTCGTACGAACGCTACCTTCATTTATTCCAGCCAGACAAAGCTTCATTATTTAGATTCCAGTTTGTATAAAAGTGGCAATGAGAAGAAGTATAATGAAAACCAATTCAAATAACAAGATAGTAAGTACTTTGTGCACTAAAATAATAGTCGTACCTTAGTGCTCTGACGCGTTCCAATATGCAAGTCGCGAGTTCACACACCTTTTTACAACCTTTATCATTACACATTCTTACTCCTACCCATCAAACGGTAGAGACCTCCATAAATAAGCTACGGGGCCCAGATTGCCGCGTTATAAATGAAAGGGTGCAGGAAATTAGGGTTTTTTACAATGGAACCCTAACTCGCGATCGCGTAGTTGTTGCCGTAAACAATTTTTCAAACTGTGAAAAACAGATCGTTCGGTTGATGAAGAAGAAGGTGCAAATGAGGTTGAATCAAAACCCGGATCATATAACCAAGCCATTAGAGTATATAAGATAGTTTAGAACTATACCTACGGGTAGCTATTAGCTATCCGATAGACGATGAAGCATTCAATATGAATCATTAAAGAGAACTCTGAAATTAACACAAAGTTGAGAACTTCCCATAACATCGCATCGGGGGAGTTTTCCGCCTTGAACTTACTGCGATGCATTAATTAATTTATTATTAATAGAGTGTACTCACGACGGGGACGCAGGCTTAGCTCATGAAGGCAAACGGTTCATTCACTTTACAGCGGTTTCCATTCCATCTAACTCAACAGAACCTAGAAAAAATATTGTATGAAATCAATGAATGCTTTTTAATCTTTCTGCCATTATTGTAGAGGTTTCTAATAAAGGTAGTAGAGAAAGCAACAGTGGAACCGATTCAGTTGATATTAATGATCTAGCCGTCCTTCATAGCTTTGAGAAGACCAAGGTAAATACCGAGTGCATCAAGAATCCTTTGGTTAAATAGGTATTTGATGACGAGGAATGCAGACGATTTGCCGGTTCGTTTGAGAGCAGTAAGTACCAAGTAACCAAGTGTGCTGGCATCGTATCTTTGGTTAGAAACACTGATGCACTAGGAGTATTTGGTTAATTCAATATTTTAGCTATCATCATACCAAACTTACAAGGATCATTTTGATTTATCTCCCCCAAAACCCCCTGCATACTAAATATCATGAAAATCATTGGAGTATTTTTAGATATTCGCATTTTATATATATATATGTATATATAGATATAATAATTGCTCGTTAAAAGGTATGAGATAGATACTAGGGATTCATTCAAGTAATACTTATTATGTGGCTGATGTTCCACCAAGCGAAAACCCAGCAAAGCGTTTCGACTCAAATAAAGAATACAACCTCATTTCAAAGTGAATCTTCTTAATTATTATATTTAAATGTTTGACAGAATTGTAAAATTTTGTGACAGGTTTAAGTTACACTACAACACTTTTTTTTTAGCAATATTTTTTTGAAATTATTTTATTTTATTTTATTTTATCACATTAACAGTTTAATATGGAGAAATCTAAGGAGCATCATCAAGGTGCACAATCTACTTCTTTGAAAGAAACCCAAGCTGAAAATAAAACTAGTCACAATGAAACAGATTCTAAAGATTCCAAGACTGATGAGATAGACGATATCACAAAAAAAGCCATCGAAGTTAATTCAGCTGATGAAGTCAGGTAACTTTTCATAATCATCTTTTATCCATACCATAGGTACCTATAGGCAAAGCCGAAATATCGCCTGCTTCAGATCTGTCCTAAGAAGAATATTTAATTTAATTATTTTCTCCTTGGTTTTATTCAGTTTTTCAGACGGTTATTAAACAGATAAACGAATACTTCTAGGAGAGATTGATAAAATTAAATCAGTAATATCTAAGCTTAGTTACGAAGTCACATAGGATGAACTTAGCGATAGAAAAATACTTTAGCTCACTTTAAATAATCGTTGTGCATGTTCTGCAGGCAAGCCATCAAAGCGGTGTTGTCCGGGAAACGAACACATATCCAAAACGATGAAAACGACCCTAACAACCAGGCAACGGGCACAACATCCGAAGGAGTTCAAGTCGGCTTATCCCAGGAGTACAAACCAGAAAGCGGTGATCAACTACAGGTGCCAAAACAAGACAACCCCAGAAAGAGACGAGGGAGACCGCAAAATGCTGGACCTTCGAAGCGTGTGAAAACGGTAACTGTAGAAGATTTTTATGTGGGAAAATTGTCTAATGTTGTAAATTTTCCTAGCTCCAATCGCAAAAGACCACATTTCTCGGAGAGCGAATCTGATGTGTCAGATTATATGAATACACCTTACACAACCAATCAGTGGCTGTGGTCGAGCTTTTATAAGTAGAACATGACGGCATTACACGTTAGGTATAAATAATGGAGCAAAATTTATACACAAATTATACAAGAAGAATTATGTAACTTTTTAACACATTTTACAACAATTTGATGAAAAAACAGTAGATAAATTTAATTTTATGATAATTTTAGCGACTTTTATAACATTTATTGAACTTTAAATAAATTTTCAAGTCCGTAACAGTGTCTATCGCTCCACTGGATATAGTTTAGTCCCTGTATCGGAGTGCTATCTTCCGTAATCTCTTCACTGATTGTATCATATCGGAAATTGAATTTCCGATTTGCCCGGGGTCCCTGTCTGTTACAAATGGCCTGCAGAACTAGACAGTCCAAGGACAGGCTTGTGTTTGGGATGAGGTCGAGGGGACAAGTCAGCTATGGATCAAGACACATGCATGACCACACACAAACCACTTCAAGAACATCATGGCGACAGCATATCTTTATTAAGCAACTATATTTTAAGCTAATCGAAAAAAACAAATTTTATCACAAACTTAAACTGATCTAAATCAATATTATTTTCTTTTCAAAAAGTTCTATGATTCCTTCAAACTTAACTCGAAAACTTCTCATAAAATTCTCGACACGTGCTCAACGCTTTCGTTGTTTTGACAGCTAATGTAATATGTATCGGGTATTGGGTCTGACTGGAGACTTGTATCGATACGGATATCGATGCTGACGTGTTTTGAGTAAACGCGGATTAGACTGCTTTTACAGTGGGCAACGGAAGCGTGAGCGAGTTTGAATTTGGCTAAATAACTCTTTTGTAATAGAAAATGTCAGGTGGATAAATGTAAATCAAAGAAATATCTACTCGTAGTGTTTCATTGAAAATATATCTGGCTCTGAAATCTAGGCAAATCAGTATTATATATTCCGTAATGAAATGAATAGGTGAAATCACCCCTATATTCATACCCTAAATTAACATTTTACGTACGATAAACTACATAGATCACCTTTAATAGTCATTTCAGTAGGAAGGTACCAAAAAGTCGTACAGCAAGCATGATGTAATTTTCAGGCTGAACACTTCCTGATACGAGCTTTGATTTTTGAAAATCAGCCTTCAACGTGTGAGATAAGCTTCAATATCCACAGACAGGGTCTTTCCGTATAAATTAAATCCCGGTGGTCCAATGTTTTCTAATAATGAACTACCCAAGACCTCATCGAGCCGGCGAGCCCTACAAGTTTAAATTGCCCCGTGCGTAATTCCAGCACCTTGCTGAAATGGACAACGCATGTTAATAGCTTGTTTAATGGCAGCCCTGGTGCCGTCCTTTCCACACTTTCCACGTCAGATGTTGGGAATTGTGATTTACCTGCCCGGATGGATAACTTACTTTTGGGCAGACAGTTACAGCAGGTAATAAAGAGTAAGGTCGTATGAGTTAGTTGCAACAGGCTACGGTCATTGGTTATTGGTCTGAAGGCCGATAATTGCTTAGTTTCAGGACGGAGTACGTAAGTGTTAAATGTAAAAAGTTTACGGTCACCTACCTATCTGAATTATGAAAAATGGTTTTGTAAAATTCTAGGTCATTGACACAATAACGTAAAAAGAGCTATCATTATTTTCTTATTAGAATCTAATATCTTGAAAATGACGCGCGCCGGGCGGTCAAAAAATGCTCTGTAAAATAACTTTATTTTCTTAGATAAATCACATTCAACATTACCTTACCTGTCTAGACTGAAATTTACATCAGTCGAACGAAAAAAGTTACAGAATTTAATTAATCAAGCCTTCCAAGCGCTGAAACCTTAAGAACCCTGGCTATGTATAACCAAGCAAGGTACCTAACCTATACATAACAATGTGGTCTTGCTTGACGAAGTTGCCGTTACGCTACTGCAGCTTGGAACATTTCATTGCGGCAAGAGACGGTACACGAGGGAACGATGCTTAATAAGCTTTATAATTTAAGGCAGTTTACCCTCCAAGAACACGGAGACTTATTAGCGCAAATTCTGGTGCAAAATGTACAGAATTAACTGGAGGTTTACGATATTACTTGAGGACGTCCTTAGAATCCGTGGAGGTTGACCCCCTGGAAATAAGTCCGGCTTTGTTATTATACATTTTGGGTGATGATGGAAGTGCAAAGGCGAAAAAGGGCTAAAATGGATCAACAAAATGCCTTTTGTGACACGGCAGAGGATGCGGGGTATATACAGTACTCGTATACCCAATATATATATCTGTTTATGTAGGATAATAATACTTATATTATTGAAGACAGTAACGTAGTAAATATTGGTGTGGTGCTATGCAGCAGAGCCACCACTTTAGAATCCGATCATTTATGTGCATGTTTTGAATCTAATATTTCTTATGGTCCAGCCAGCCTGACGTGAAGTTGGGCAAATCTTTTTATGTGTGAGAATATGAATTTCAACCAACTACCCGGGGCCTTACAACATGCTCCTACAAAGAATCATATTTCAGGAACGACAAATTTCAAGCTTGAAGTACCACTACTTCAATTCAATGTTTATAGGCCCATGGTACGAAATAACAGTTATATTTCTTTGATACTGCCTAAAGAGCTTGTGGTAACTGCCTATTCTAAGATTTCTTTGCTTGTAATCCGTGATCCGTTTAGCCGTAGAAACCGATTTCAAAATAGCTCTAATTGTACACCTGGTGTAGCTCCCTACATTTATCTCTATGTTAGCTTGAAAGAAAAGGAACAAACGTGATTCTAACACTAAGCCAGGCGCAATAACTTCGAACAAAGTATTTCCAAGACAGTCACTATTATCCGTGGTAGAGTGTCCACGTCTCGCCATCTGTGCCGTAATAGGATTGCCTGTTTATCTGTAGCTTCCTGGTTAATAGTTTGGAAGTAAAAACCAGAAGCACTAGTTTTTTCTGGAATCTAGCATCAACTTCTTGCCCTTTTCGCACGTTATGTGGAGTCGGCACAACATGTGATCTTCCATTTCTCTCTGTCATTCGTCATCGTCGTCTCAGTACTCATTCCTTCCTTACTCATATCACATGACACATATAAATATATCATATACATTATAAACGTGATCATGTTTTTGTTTTTTTTATCTAGCACCAGTTGAACACTTTTGGATAGCCAGCTATTAAATTTTGATCAAAGCTTAGATAAATTGAATCTACATCGAGCGATGGAACACGGTGGAACAGTTAGCAAATATACTGAAAGAAATGCAAACTCTATGACTCGCAGATGGCGGTCGACGAATATATATAATTTAATAGACCGTTAGATCCTCCAAAAATAACAGAACACAATCGACTTCCGTTCAATTCAGTCCTGATAATGTGAGGTGGTGTCACATTTTTTTCATTGCAACGTAAGAGTAATTATTTCACATAGTGAACGATATAGCATGAACTTGTGAGGCGCTTCAGTAGTTAACAAATTGTTATCGATTGGTTTTGGTCCCATTTGATACGTATTTGCATGTAACTGTTTATATCGATGCGTATTTGTAAATCAAAATTTCAAAATTGAAGTCATATCCGCAAAATTAAAGGCAAGCACAAACTGATCCAACTATGAACTCATTGAAGCGTATGTAACGCATTGCCTAAGTTGTATACATGGGTTTGTATGTTGATTTCATTCACCTATACTCCTGTGGAAACTCGCCCCTGGTATATCAAAAGTTTTTTTATACCTTACTTGCGATTAAACAGTCTAGCTTGCTTATTATCTTTCTGTGGCGAAGTCACGTTTATTTCTTTAGTTATCTCTTCAATTGCAGGAAGATTGTAGAATGACGTCATTAGCCGACAGTGGGGGAAATTATTTTTTTATGGTCCAAGCCCCTCTAGGACGGTTATGGTCTATCTTGATGATTGAGAGATTAGACGTTTTATGCTGATGAATCGGAGTGTTTTGAATTCCTTCATTTTGTGTTCAAGATTGTAAAAAACACTGAATTCTTAATTCACGATGATCGATCCAACCAACCAACCAAAAGTAACTGACAAACCATTAAAAAATACCTACTGCACTACGTAGGAACTTATAAAGTAATCTAACGCGTACAGAGTCGCGGGTACATAGTACTATAAAAAGTACATCGATGAAATCGAATGTAAAAACTAAAAAGTAAAACATAATAAACATTGAGCTTATTTTTTAACTTGAATTACTTGAAGCATAATTTAATAAGTCACATTTCTTGGAATAATTAGATATTCCAATTCTAATTTGCTAAGGTACATCTTCAAGATAAAAACAAAGTGGTTTGAACACGTGTCTTTGAACTTGAATAATACCAGCGACTGCAATGTAAAAGCTAGTCAAACATTTCATTTTCTACAGCGAATATTCTAGAACATTTTTAACTTTCTTCATAAGATTGGATGATAAGAAAGCATTCGCAAGTATTTTAGTTCTTAAGATGATAGTTGTAGAGTTTGAAATTTATAGATATGTCGCAGGAGGCAGGAAAGTAGGACTAGGTGGGCGCATGTCCTCGTCAGGTTCCGACATGGTAGGTAAACCCCGAGCAAATAACAACCACGGACTTTGATAAGAGTGAATTTATTAGGTAGGTAGGTACTTTAGCGAGATATGATTATCAGAACAGATACGTCCGCTCGATGCAAGCTCCCAAAGTAGAATGCCCGCCCGCTCCGACGGTCGTATCCAAGCACGACTCGGTGTGACGTCACGCTTGCGTTCTTGATAGCTCGATCGGTAATGTCAGAGATGCAGCCGCCAGATTGTAGATGGCGCCACAAGTACCAAATCTCCGACACGGCCATCTCTGATGACTCACACGTCCTCGTGTGTACCATCTGTAAGGACAAAACAACTACCCAGTACCTTGTTCGGCTATTCTGACACTACAATTAGAATAGTAATTTCACATTAAAACTCAAAGGAATCGTTACACTTTATTAGAATCAAAACAATTAACCTTAAACATTGGGTTCTAAAGACAATAGGATCACTATCACACAGACAACATTTACACGCATCGTATTGACGGCTCATCTTACTTTCGCCACAACGAGAGCAAGGGTACTCATGAAAGCATGTCATCGCACCAACGACTCATCCCGTTTACGCCCCCACGTAAACGAGGGTAACTACTCATGCCGCCGCACCTACGGCTCATCTTATCCAAACTCGGACAAGGATCACTTTACCACGCGCTACAACGCTCATAACAGACTAGGCATTACTATGGTCACTGTTATTTCCATCGGATTCCAGATCTGATTCCAACTCCGCTGGAACCTCATGATTTGGAATCTTTCTTACTCTATCATGTGGGTACTTGTATGTTCTCTTAGAATTTAAGGCTTTAAGGCGGTATCTATCATTTTCCAGAACCTCTATGATTTTGAATGGACCCTTGAACTTAGGGTCTAGCTTCGTTTGGTTCCTTTCCTCATTTTCTATGAGAACATAGTCACCCACACTAAATCGACTAACATTGGCTTTACTCTTATCTAATCTAACCTTATCATATAGAGCAACTTGTTTGATATTTTGTGCAGCATGTTCCCGTAACACGTCAAGGTCTACTTCATGATTATCATCAGTTACAGACATTAGCCCCAAAGGTCGCGCTACCTTTCCAATCATTAACTCTAAGGGACTGACTTTTGTGACCCGATTCACAGTTGAATTTATGGCCAACTGCACTTCACCCAATGCGTCTTGCCACGAACGATCTTTACTAGACTCTACCGCTGTGAGCATACTCTTTAAAGTGCTCATTGTTCTCTCTACCTGCCCATTAGCACGACTACCTCCTGTTGCAATGAGGTGTAGCTGAATGTTTTGAGTTTCACAATAGTTAGCAAACTCCCTACTGGCAAAACATCTACCCTGATCAGCTACCACTCGAGTAGGCGCGCCAAATAACGACACGCTGGACTGTAGAGCTTTAATGCTACTCTTAGTGTCGATGTTCAAGGAGTGAAAGAGCAAAACGAATTTGGTGAACGCATCTATCAAAACGAAAACGTATTCCCTAACATCATTTTTACCACTTAGCTTCCCAGATGCGTCTATGTGTACCGTGTGCCAAGGAATACTGATTTTCGGAATCGGATGCAATTCCGCCTGAACTCGACCCGAGTTTGACTTTGAGATTTTGCACGTGATGCAATTCTCGACGAACCTCCGAACATACTTAGACATGCCCTCGAACCAATAATGCTCGTAAAGCTTCTCAAGAGTCTTCTCCCAACCTAAGTGCATTATTGATTCGTGGACATTGTTTATCACTGACCACCTGAATGTACGCGGAACTATAGGTAGACATCGATTTCTGCCATTTCTTTGTACCTTTCGATAAAGAACACCTGACCTAACCTCGTACGTCTTCCTAACATCCTCTGACAACAACTCATTCTGAAGGCTCGACATAGTTTTCTGGATTTCAGGATCTCTTTCTTGTTCAACTTGAAGCCAATTACTGGAAAGCTCAGCAATATTGACGTGTTTTTGTTCTACCCGCTGAAACGTGTCCCTGGATGCAGGTGGAGGCACAGGATTGCGAGACAGACAGTCAACGTGCTTCATCCTAGACCCTTCTCTATAAACGATGTCGAAATCAAACGACTGGAGGTAGGCCCACCATCTATGAACTCGTGGAGAGAGTTCAATCTTATTTTTCGTTGCCTTGACAGAGTTACAGTCGGTTACCACGATGAACTTTCGACCTTGTAAAAAGTGTCTAAAGTGCTTGACAGCATTTACAACTGCCAAGGTCTCGAGCTCATAGGAGTGATACCTAGACTCAGGGGAGGACGTACGTCGACTGTAGTAAGCTACAGGATGTTTTTTATCATCAACCTTTTGGATTAGCATAGCACCATACCCATCTGCACTCGCGTCTGTGTGAATTTCTATTGGAAGATTTGGATCGAAAATTTTTAGAACAGGTTGCGAAGTCAAGTACGTGATAATCTTTTGCCTGATTTGCTCATGTGCAGGTTGCCAATCAATGTTGCAGCCTTTGCCGCTCGTCAACCTAAACAATGGGGTCATGATTTTTGAAAATTGCGGTATGAACTGCCTAAAATAGGAAGCGAGGCCTATGAATTGTCTAAGTTGCGTGACAGTACCTGGCGGTGGCAGTAAAGTTAGAGCCTCTATCTTTTTTGGGTTTGGCATAACCTTGCCGTCTTCAATAACGAAACCTAGATATTCGATACGACGTTTCAGGAACACACACTTGGATAAATTCAACGAAAATCCAGCTTTTGACAAAACTTCTAAGACCACACGAAGACGCTCTATACCCTGCTCTACATCCGATGCTATGATCAACAGGTCATCGACATAAGCTACAACGAAAGTGTGACCTAACTCTCCTAACGCCTGCATGACTGCTCGCTGATAAACTGACGTACTATTTTTTAGGCCAAACGGCATGGCCAAGTACTCCCATTGTCCATCAGGAGTCACGAACGCTGTCTTCTCTACCGACGCAGGGTCAACAGGAATCTGATGGTATCCACTTACGGCGTCCAAACAGGTGTACCATTTAGCTCCACCTAACCTAGCAATTTGGTCTTCAATTAAGGGAAGTGGGTATCTATCAGCCACGGTGTTCTCATTTAACTCTCGGTAGTCCACGCACATGCGGTCCGACCCATCCTTCTTCTTCACCAGCAGTATGGGACTAGAGAAAGGAGAACAACTGGGCCTAATTACCCCCGCTTGTAGCAGCTCATTGACCTTGTCGCGTACAACCTGCCGTTCGTTAGCACCAAGACGATACGGGCGACGCTGGACTGTCTTCATAGGGTCAATTAAGCGAATCTCTAGCTTGCCTGTGTTTACGCGCGACGTACTTACACTCTGAGAAAAGGACTTCGAAAACTCTTCTAACACAGTGATCAATTTAGGTTTGAACTCTGAGGGTATATCGGTATCAATGCGGTCAAAATTCATCTCGTCAGATTTTTCACACGTCAAAATATGTTTACGACATGACAGAGTAACCCCAGTAGACGACACGCTAACCTCAAAACCCTGAGATAGAATTTCCCTACCAACCAAGATGTCATCAGTGAGATAATCATCAGGTACCACATGAAATAATATCTCCAGGTTAAAATCCCCAATCATTATCTGCGATAAAATTTGCAACGTGCTATAAACGCTATGCCTACCTATCCCAGTTAATTTTACTACATTGTTAACTCGCTTGCCAGAAAATTTATTTGCGACGCTTTCTTTGATAAGGGAACATTCTGCACCAGAATCAAAACAAAACAAGTACAACTCACAGTTATTTGTCAGCTGACCACGTGGACTGCTCACGCTGCATATGTTGACCTGTCGTTCGCGCTCGTGCGTAGCCGACGATCCCGCCGCGTTGACTCCCTGCGACGCGCCGCCGTTGCCGCCAGCACTGGCGCCAGGTCCTCGGTTGCATTTCGAAGCAAAGTGGCCCATCCCGCCACAGCGGAAACAGACAACTCGCGACGTCTGGTTACTTGTAGGGGTAGATGACGTGGTCGCCGCCGCCGCTGCTGCTGTTGGTCTTCTTTCCTTCCACCGACATTCAAGTGCTCGATGTCCCAGTTTGCCGCAGTGATAGCACCTTAGTGGCGGCCCCATCTTGGTTCGTTTCGCTTCTACGCGGTTTTCTTCAACTACTTGCGGCACTTTTCTTTTCATGAACGTAGATGCCTTTAGTTCTCGCTGCAGCTTGTCTCTCGTGACTATCTCAGTAGTAAAGGCCAATCGTTGCAGGCGGTTGTCGAACTTCGTTAAATGTGCCAGCACAGTAGATATGGCAATCTCTTCAGCGCTCATTTTATGCCATTTAGAGGTCAACGAGGTCATTAACCTAGCAGCATACACAGACAGACACTCATTTTCTCTTGGTTTGCTATTTTGCAGGTTAATGAGGGTAGCCGCAGATGTTTCGACACTATCGTATCTGGCAGTAAACAATTCTCGAAACTGCGGCCACTGCATTCCAGGGAACGATATTTGCGATAGCCATTGTGACGCACTTCCTTTCAGCGCACCGCTGATAGCTATTATTAGCGGTCCTCCTTCTAGCGGTTTTTCACCAAAGCAAAGGTTAACCGTATTGCACCAAGCACGGGCATCGGCGTCAGGCTTATCGGGGTCGAAATCGGGTAGCTTAATATTGCAAGCACTCACCGGATTTTTAATAGCTTCAATTAGGCTCAGCATGCTACTACTTTGCAACTCCAACATTCTCCGAAATAAATCTTCATTGACGCGTGATGGTTGCACTTCTTCGGTTCTTGGTGCTCGAGGCGATCCCACTTCTGATGTCGCAGGAGGCAGGAAAGTAGGACTAGGTGGGCGCATGTCCTCGTCAGGTTCCGACATGGTAGGTAAACCCCGAGCAAATAACAACCACGGACTTTGATAAGAGTGAATTTATTAGGTAGGTAGGTACTTTAGCGAGATATGATTATCAGAACAGATACGTCCGCTCGATGCAAGCTCCCAAAGTAGAATGCCCGCCCGCTCCGACGGTCGTATCCAAGCACGACTCGGTGTGACGTCACGCTTGCGTTCTTGATAGCTCGATCGGTAATGTCAGAGATGCAGCCGCCAGATTGTAGATGGCGCCACAAGTACCAAATCTCCGACAGATAAATAGTTATCAGACATCTAACAATACGAAAAAAAGGCTTTGGTTGAACCATAGAACAAATAATAGTACCACAGTAAGTATTTGCTTTGGAGGTAGAGATAAAAGCATTCGTCCAAGTAGCCCAGGAGACTAGAGTTTTATCGAGTGCTGTGTGTTGAAATTGAAACTAACCAACCCATTATTTTTAATAATAATAATATCAATAATAAATCAAAGCTTTAAAATGGTAATTCGTTCACAGTGTACAGTTTACACTTGTTCTACAACCGAGGGCCGCTTTGAGGTAATAGGAAGGATGTTTTCGTAAGACCTATGAACTTGGCTTGACACGCTACCGCGTGTCTAGATGTATGACAAAGAAGATTGAAAAAATATATTTCAAATAAAATAAACCCTAACATAATTCACCTCCTTTTTGCAGTGGGGTAAAAAAATAACAAACCTGAAGATTCTGCAAACTGTTAATGGTTTTACGATAAATAGGAACTTAATGGTGGCATAAAAATAAGACGTAAGCATGTAAACACTGTCTCTCGACCTAAAGATTTATACAATGGTTGTTGGTACCTTGCAAGTATAGATTTTATTGAAATTCAAAGACTGGAATGTTCGATAATATTTCTTAAGATACCATGATGTAAGTATTTTATTTAAATGTTATCAATATTGAAGAACTTGAAATATCAAAGATCAAAGAGCTTGATAGAAAAACAGTATTTCTGGCCTCCTTTCTGTCTGGCTAAATGTTTCTATTCATCAATATCTATTGTCATAAGATTTTCCGCTCCATCTTTTACTAGTAAATTATCGAGACTTTTCGACCTTTTTTGACTTTCGACTAAGTGGTATTCCCTATTCGCAAGCGATTCAACGTGCCACGTGTACGTTTTAACCCATAAGCACTTCAAAATACCGATTATCTATTGAAATCTTCTTCACCCCAAATTATTCCTGCCATTTACAAACGTTCAATAGAGCCTCGATCGACGTTTAAATCATATCCAAGCCACAATGGTGCATGCATTCAACGTCTGGGTGAATGGATTTGCTCCACACGCCTGACTTTGCAAGCCCTGCATTAAATTGATTTATAGTTATCTGATGCAGAGATTGTTGAGAGCAAATAAAAATATTCAGCAAACATCAAAGGCTCAAATCAATGCCCAGACAAAAAACATTGACGAACAAAACAAACAAAACATGATCACGATTGTAATCCCTAGGCTCGGTCGACATCTCCTCAGATCTCTAGTTACGTAGATCCTTGGGGATATCTAACGGGGGTAGTCAAAGGCCTGTCCAAACATACCTACTTAACACATGCCCGCGTTTCGCAAAGTAGTTGTTAACACAATTTTACCCATTTTGACAAATCCTATGAAGATGGATTTGTTGATTGAGATGTAGTGACCGATACTGAGTAGCTAAATATTTGTTTTTGTCGTATCAGTATGTTTGATAGATCAAGACGACAGTATACATATGTATAGGACATAATCCCAGATCTCTAAGTGCAACACTAAAACAACTTAAGAAAAATTACTAGGTAGTTTGGCCAATGTTACGACCATTGAAAAATGTACTGCGGGGGCCTATTCAAAGAATTTGTTTCAGTTTACTAAGATAAACGATAGCATTAACCCGTGCTCCACTACTGGGACATTTTATGACTGCCTTGACGATTGTTAGCAACTTTTACAATTCGAGAAACCCAAATCGTGGTATAATAACACTTTCCGGTGACAGATTGCTGGTTTGGTCACGCGATTGCACTGACCAAATGAATATTGAGAATTAACGGTTGTATTGGATTCAATATTGTGCTTTACAACCTTATAGGTACTAATTATGTCGTCATTAGTCGGGCCGTTTTTTTTATTATTGCAAGGGGAGCCGAACGCGTTCATATTCAGACTGAGAATGAACGGTTTAAGTTCAAATTCAGTACTTATGGCGACAATTCTCTTATTCTAATTCTTAATAAACGTCTTTATCTCTTTCATTGAATTCGGTCTTACCTTAAGAGTGAATATATTAAACCTTTAGTTTTATAATAATAGCGTCGTATAACAGATAAGACACCTCGAGAAACGTGGCCAACAACTACATTCAATCAATTTCCTATAAATCTTTCGAGATCTAACTCTAGTAAAACAACCTTAGCGATTATAGCAATCCTCTGTAAGACAGTAATTCCATTATTTCCATTGTCCCTCTGAGGGACCCAGGTGCCTCTTCAATTGCTTCACTCCAAAACCATTTAGTCTGAACTGGTCACTCCCTCGACTCTATTACTTTGTTATTGTTTATTTTATTTAGCTTCGGGACTTTGGAAATTGTTTATTATTATTATTATTAACTCATTTATTCTCAGATATTTAAATAATCCATAAACACGTACTTACAAATTAAAATAATGTCTTAATAATATTATCTTATGTCTAAAATACAAAATTAATTAATAAAACTTAAATAGAGCTAGACCCAATCAATACCTTCATCCATTTGTGCTGGATAGGGCAGTCTGGACGAGACACAATCATTTGCAGGATGCTGTTGCTACTGGCTCGAGCTCGTTGGAGTAAGGAGGCGACTTTTTTGCGAATGATGGCGTGAAAGCCATCCGTGCGCGCCTCCGCGAACATACCAGACGCGCTGCAAAAGCGAGGCAGCCGCAGCAGCATCCTGAAAATGTTGTTGTACTGGACACGTAGAGCGCTGGCTGCCCGGCGGGTACAGTTGAGCCACAGGCTACTCGAGTAAAAGGACTGGCAATATGCCTTAAAAAGCGTGACTTTCACTTCTCTCGAGCACCGTGTGAACCTACGAGCAATCATGTTTCCTCGTACAGCCAGCGCTCTACGCTCCCTTTCAACATCTGCGTCATCACATAATGAGTCATCCACAATATGTCCTAAATATCTAAAAGTTTTCACTACCTTCAGAGCCGCACCATTGAGTACTATGGGCGGAACATGGGCCGGCCTAACATTTCCACTTTTAAATATGAGAACTTCACTCTTTTTGCAATTGTATGTGAGCCCATGCTCCGCCGCATAGTTCTCACAAATTTTCAAAAGTTTATGAACAGAGCCCACCGATGGACCCAGCAGCACCATATCATCAGCGTAACTAATGTTATTCACACAAACATTATCAACAAAACAACCCGTATGGGTGCTGCTGAGCTCATCGATGAGCTCATTAACATACAAGTTAAACAACAGTGGGGATGTTATTCCGCCCTGCCGAACACCGCACTCCAAGCCATACTCCTCAGATAGAGCGCCAGCCCATCTCACCTGATTTTTCTGACATTTGTACCAATACCTCATGATAGAAACAACTTCGTTCGGCACACCCTCGCTTCCTAGCTTCCTCCAAAGCCTGTGATATAGAACAGTATCAAAGGCTTTAGACAAATCCAGGAAACAGGCGTAAACCGGCGTCTTTCTATCAGTATAGTACCTGACAGCTTGCTTAAGAGTCAAAATAGCACTTTCCGTAGATAGCCCGGCCCTAAAACCAAACTGAGCATCATGAAGTTTGACATATTTTAAGAGAACATTATTAAGCAAGCTGTCAAGCACTTTTGCCATGATGGTTGCAAGTGAAATGGGCCGGTAGTTGTTCTTATCTGACACATCCCCAGTTTTACATTTCACAATAGGTATAACTATGGTTCTGGTTAATTTGTCAGGCAAGTAGCCATGGCATAAGCACAAGTTAAAGAACATGGCGAGTACGTTTGGAAGGTGAACACCCGCAAACCTTAGATGCTCAAAGCTGAGGCCGTCATGCCCAGGAGATTTTCCCCTTTGCATGGTACAAATGACTTTTCGTACATCACTGGCTGTAAAACTTACCTTTCTCCCCTGCATGCCGACCTCAGCCTTGACCTCCTCACATGCCGTAGAGCTCGGCTTGGGTACGACCTTGAAATGTTCTCTGAAGAGGTCTGCAATAGAACTGCAGCTAACAGCATCATTTACTGTCACAGGAAGGCCAGACTTAGCATTAATTTTATTCGTGTTTTTCCAGAAGTGCTTAAAGTCTTTGGCGTTATGTTGATTAGCAAGAGCATCCATCTTTATTTGATCTTGTTGGTTTTGACACCACTTCAACTTACTTTTAAATGCCTTCCTGCTTTCACACATATCTACATAAATTTGGCCACATTTCGGTTTTCCGGCCTCAATCCACGCCAAAAACTTAAGCCTGGCCTTTTTGTGGTGAGATGCTACGTGCTTATTCCACCCAGCAATATAACCATTTTTCCTCCGCGGCTTAACTCGCGTATAAGTAGTTTGTGCGGCTTCTGTCAGTATATTTACAATTTCGTCATACATATTACTTAAAACTAATTTATGTCCCTCATCAACACAAGTTATTGATAATGTTAGTTTTATATGCTTTGTTACAATGGAAAAAAGTTAAGTGATTTACATTAACACCAATTGAAGTCCTTATCTTTAGATTATGATTTACAGATAGTTTTATTTTTACCAATAAATTGTTATACAGTGATCGGACTAGAAGGTTTTATTATAAAGTCCTTGAAAGTCCCTTCCCCTTGAAACTTCATTCGTGTCGCTCAAGGACTTGCCGAATGAGATTCGAATCTATTATGTGTTAGTGCTTATATCTTTTCTGTGTGTATACTTATGTACAGACAAGCAATGATTATTTGAGTAGATGTTCCAATATTTACTTCAGAAATGAGATTGGATGGTGACTTTTCAATGCTTAGGTATACAAACCCGAACTGGGTATAAATTGTTGGACGTCTATATAAATTTGAAAATTTTCTAACCATCTGAACATTGAAAAAACTAAATGAAAGAAACCATAAAAATATATATTCTTGGCCATAAGTGTACATCTGTTTATGATCTTATTAAGTGGGTCGAGGACATCACAAAATGTCAAGGACCATTCTGAATGCGTGGAGCATAGGATCGGGAATAATGGTGGACACAAAGAACACTCGACAGTGTGATATTATATGGATGAACCTAGATTTTTACAACACAAAGTGCATGCGAAAGGATCGACCGAGGCACACTTTAATTCTTTCATTAAACTGTTTCGGAAGAATTACTTAGACTATATGAGAAAGACCACATACAAATTGTGTAATATATTAAATTTTAACTTGATAACTTAATGACAAAACGTAACACATGGACAACAAAGTGATCCTAAAAAGGTCCTTTTACGCTACCTACCCACAAGCAGAGGTAGGAAACCACACTAGAGAGGTATGAATTTATTATGTAACACTGAAAAACCGTCTCGCAACGGTAAACTTGTTCTATCAACACCCACACAGTACCATCAACGCGCCGCAATAATTCATATCTAGCCACTACAAAGGCAACAGAATTAATCTGGGACTCCCTGGAGCAAACCGTGTTGATTCTATTAGAATACTAAAGACGGTTACCACTGGACACCATAATAACGTTTACGCTATTCAAGTAGCATTCTCTAGAACTGTACTGGCGATTCTCTACAACTACATCCAATAATTTACAAATATTATTGTTTAATGTGAACTGGCTATCAAAAACAATTTCTCGTCATCGTGTAGTGAAAGCATTAAAGTGATCAAAGACTTCTTTGTGCCTTCCTTGGAGGCTCTCTTCATGCACTATTTACAAATAATGAAACCGACGAAACCACGTAGAAACGAAGTCATAAAAGCAGCTTTTTTGTTCATGTAAAGATTTCTACAACATAGGGCTGATTATCCCTCAAATACATTATGTTTATACTAGCCTTTTCTCCAGTGATGTAGTCCAGAGCTTGGTAAATCAGTGTCTGAAGAACGTCAGAGAAAAATAGAGATCCACTGCGCGGGCTCTCATAATAGCTAGTCATTTAAACGGGGTTCAGTTCAGACTATTGCAAAGTTTATTTTCTTTCTGGTTATAGTTTTCAATTTTAGAAGATTAAATAATGTTAATCGTACTATTTTATTCAACTGAGTATTTTTATAAAAAGTGCAATATTATAGGTGATTGTTCTTTTAGTTTTAAAAACGAAATTATTACTTCAGCAGATTAAACCGCGCAACTAGCTGATGATGAAGCGAGCAATTTGCTTTCCGCAGACTAACATTAACCAGAAGACCCTGGAACTATCATAAATCAAAACTAATCGCCGTCCGGGCATCCAGAACAAGAACATTGGGATAGGTCGGGGATCGGGGTAATGTCGCTACTCCGCCACTAGCATGACAATTTTATAAAGAAGCTTACTTCCAATTGCAATACTTTAGAGTTTGATAACAGTCCGGCTAAAATTTTCAGAGATAAGATTTTCGTCCGAAGTTTTGAACAAAACTGTCACTAAAATATTACTTACGCAAAACGCCATCTAGTATCAAACTAGGTAATTTCGTATAGAATCCCAGACAAAAACGAACATGTTCACTAAACGATCTGTTGTGTTAGGCGGGAGCGAGAATCGAACCCTTGTATTATGATTTTAATACATTAAACCTTGTTTTGGAATATTGCGCATATTTATATAAGCTTTATACTTAACAAACTGGACGTATTCAAAGAACAATTTTAAACTTGAATTTTCCAAATATCCATCTGGCTACGTGGCAACCTTCAACGGGGTAGAAATTTATCAACACAAAGCCACAAAGTGCACTTAAGTTACGAAACATATTTCAGTTCCTTCCAAGTTTCTTTACGATTTTTTCAAACTTCTACTGAAACTTGGGATTATGGCTGTAAGTGACGAAATTATGAAGCTAAATCGCTCACTTTGGTACAATTTTTATGTGAAATTACACCAAAAATAATACCTTTGTTTTATAGTTTTTTTGGAACCGGACTTAATACCGATATTGATATATTACCTGCCCAGTTACAAAAGACTATCTGTGCTGTCTGTGCGTTGAATTCCATCAAACATAACAAAAACAAATTAAAGATAGTAGTTTACTGCCAAAGTTATTTAAAAAAATGCTTTTTATGAGGTAGTATGTTATATCTATTTATTTTAAGAGTCCGATTTGAAAAGAACCCATAAAATAGGTCAAATTCTATTCAACGAAGGGCACAGTCAGCAGTTTTCATCCAACCTGTTCTTTACGTGAAATAAAATAAGCCGGCACTACACGCAGCGAAACAAAATCACTATGTAACAGAAAACGAGGCCCCATGGGGTTCTGTTTAATTAAATAAAGCCAGGATTGAAACCTCGCGCCTTCGTGATCCAATATTTCACCTTTTTCTTGTTGGTCCAGGGCGGGATGCGCAGAGATCGATCAGTTTTGCCGTTTAGTTTTTCGGAGAAAATATCTCGCAAGCTTTAATGGAAGGTAAGTATTTGTTACGGAAAGCAGTAGAATTATTAAACGTGCTACAAAATATTCTTTAGGCTAACGGCTAGTAGAGGAAGCCAACCTAAAGGCAAAATGTAAAATTTCCAACTACATAAATCAGAAATATGTAATCAAGAAAGCTCCTCGACTCCCAAATATATTTATCGTTTGCCTAATTAGCCATTAGGAGTCCCTTTTTTCTTGAGAACGCAATTAATTTACAATTATGTACGAAGGGCTGCACAAAGCCTTATTAAATAAAATGTTTCAAAGAGCACCTCTGCCCATTAATTTGGCTCAATTTCATTCTGAACGAATTATTCCTTGTGATTTATTTAAAGACACGAATGCGTAGTAAGATTATGTTGAGATCATGCATTACGTTGAGACAGTGACGTGTCATCAGATGCGGGTTTTGCTGATAGCTAAGATCGTTTTCTAATCAAAAATATCGACCATCCACTGGTCGGTAGCGACAGTGTCTCATCAGTTTGATCATCGGACTAAATTATCGGGCTACCGATACTAGGCTGCTTTTTCAAGGTCTCCATGTTGTAAAACCGGGATCTAATCATTCTCTGTATCCCAAGAAACTTTAGTAGACCGTGAATCTCAAAATTCATTGTTGTTGAAATCTTAAACAGTTTCCATGATTCAGAGGGCCCGAGAGTGCTACACCGATGCGGCAAGGGAGTGAATATAAAATGTTCAATCATGATCTCAAAGACCACTTTCTACCCGCTTTTCTCAGCATGTCGAGTTCACTGAGATGGACTATAAACATTTGAGTCTGAGCGACAAAGACTTCAGTGGGTTTTGTAAGTTTAGAATGAATTAATATAACAAGCTGGGTCCAGATTCTAGACCAGACAAAGTTCTCGAAAACAAGCAACGACGAACGACTAGATGGTCATCTAACACCTGTTTTTTATTAAACGATGTCGAAGAATATACTATACGAAAGGTTCTGGTGTTTTTACTAGAATCTACACTCAGCTTTATCTCTATTTTGTCTGCCTGTGAACTTTAGATTTAATTTTGTTTGGTGCATATGATCCAAACTCACTATGAGCGATAATTGTAACACAGGACAGCCAGGGTCGCACGCGAGTCTCAGCTGTGCAAACCTGGCTTTCTATTTGAATTTTTAATAAAGTCTTGTGTCGGCTGTCGCCGTTTGCTGACGAAAAATTTGCGCCGAATATGCGTTTAACGAGGTTCTTTCAAGTCTGTCGGCAAGTGTGTGTTAATGAAGCCACTTTGAAACACATTATTCTGCAGCCATAATCTGTATAATGTTTAAACATGAGGGTATATTAGTCAGCCAGCACCAACAGTGGGAAGTATAAGTTGTTCTGCTTTTAGTTGTAAATACCGTAAATATTTTAACTACTTAACTTATTCTGAATACTGGATTCACCATGCGTATTACACAATATGGTTGCTGTTAGTCTATTGCACAAAATTAGCAACAATCATTTCAAAGATTAAAGAAAACATATTTTTATAAAGCACATAGATAATAATTTATGATTCAAATCCATTTAGAAGTAAAACAAAAATAATTAGTAAAGTACCGTGTTGGGCGCCGACGAAGAGTTCGCAAGATACCGGATTCCAGCTAAGTCCGGCAAAACTTTAATCACCGCTTAATTAAACTCCAGTAGTTGGTACGTGACCACAGCTTCCACATGTTTCAGATAGTGTCCCGGGCAGAGCACACGACAATATTAAAAAAATAAAACTACTTTAGCTAGTTTAGAAAAATATTTTCAGCTTATTGAAAATAAACTTTTTGCAATGCTTTGGATAAAAATATCAAGGAAGTATAAGAGAACACGTTCTTTATTTTTATATTTTCATTTTTAGCGAAGCAAACAAACGAGACACTCAAATTGAGTAGTATCACAAATAAATACACATTTTTCTGCGTGAAGCGTATGAGGATAGTTGAAGCAGTAATTTTACGCATTATATAACCCGTCCTGGGATAAAGATGTAGGCATTCGTCATCTAACTTCCTGTCGGACCTTTACCGTTCCCATATTTTGAAAGGACGGATAAGCTTACATCCGCTTACGAATTTATTTTCCACACATAAATTATTATTTTACCCAGAAACTCAATTTATATATTTTTTATAGTTGGTATAATAAATGTACGCGGCATTTTCCATTTTTAAAACTACCTACTTCCTATCCAATTAAGCCTCACGTTGGGCGCCAATTGAATGTAAAGTGCAATAAAGTTTCAGTTAACTCACATGTGGAAATGTGAGTAGCGCGGAGTTACTCCTACTGCCTAATAAAGTTGGTTTAATTAAAAACGTGACTCTAGAAGTGTGCTTTATGGAGTAATACTTCTTTCAAATGCACTAGCAAGTCGCAAACGAGATAGCGTGCAAGTTGTAGCTCCACCGACTTAAATGGGTGCTTAGAAACTTGTATTACAGAGATATCAAGTGAAATAGAACAGAATTACTAGCGAAGTTTTAATGTTTCTAGTGTAAATAGCAATCCGTCTTGGGATTACATTTCATAAGTATAAATATAAATGTAACTACAGTTATTAAAACTGCGCTTTATGAATTGAAGTTCTAAAAAATACGTGAACGCAAAATAACTAAGACATTTTGATTTCCTATTTATTCTGTCGTGCGTGGCGTATTAAAATTACATTACTGAGAAGTCGTGTGTGATATATAACATGGCACATAACACGAGAAACCGCTACATAATAATGAAAATCCGCCTTTATGTTTAAGGGAGAAGAAATGAGATTTACGTCTCGCTGTGTAAAATATCGTGTTATGACTGTATCAGATCGACACGTATTACATAGTTGAACGTTTTCTCAGTCGTGTTCCGAGATAAATCTTGCGCCCCGTTCTCGGAAACTATTTGAATTTTCACCCCAAAATGAAAACATCATACCGAAGCCAAGCGGGTGACAGAGGACAATGATACATATTTATGTAACAATATTTATGGAGTACAGAAAGCACCGCGATTTTGTCTTTTCATATTTAAAGTTCGCTTCAAAAGGAGAGATGTGAACGGTAATGGTATTGATAACAAGCTCAATGAATAAAAAATAAAAATAAAACTTATAAAAACTTCTTGGGGTGCATAAAAGGTTGCTGTTTTTAGTAGTAGCATTCTATTAAACTTGAAATGAAGAATTTATTAAAATGAAGGAACAACCGACAAATTTCTAAAATACCATAATGATCTTTTTATACGTAAAAAAACAAAAATATACATGCAAATGCAATTTTCTAAAATAGGCATATCATCTTTTACGACAGAAAATCTGGCTTGTTTTCCGTCCTAATACCAGCTAATACTACTCCTCCGACAAGGGTTTATCGCAAGGGTTGTGTAGCCCCACATCACACACAAATTTGTCCACTGACGAGATATTATCAAAAAAATAGAACCCTCACGGACAGTGCGATCAAGTGGCTCGTTTATCAAAAATAGGGAAGGTAGGGAGAAATTGGCGGACCCTTAAATGTGGCCCTTCGATGAATTTATTATAATGTGGAAGTGACACCAGTCGGGAAACAAGTCGGAAAGCTAAAGGGTTTTGTTCGAAGCATTTTTTTAGAAAAATATGTGAAAACGTAGAGACGCAACAATTTTAAACGATGGTATAATAATTTCGAAAATTGCAAATGGTATTTTATACAATAGTCATGGCACAACTTTCAAATTGGCGAAATTTTTAATCATTCCGCAAAATATATCTTTTTCAAATTTATTAGGTATTATTTACGCATAATTAGATAAGTATGCCTTATCAATTATAACTATGATTAAACTGTAGGTCATAAAAATATTAAATGCCATCTACATGTGCATCATTTATAGCCACGAAGATCACGAATTATTTTTTCGTCACTCGTAAGAAAATCTGCAGCAAATTCACCCATATCAACCCCATCGGTACGGTGTGCTACTTATTCCATGGCAGCGTCACAAGGTGAGCCGACAGGAAGCAGGTGAGAGCTAAGAGGGTCGATGAATTACCCAAGGACAGATGCGATGTACGCCTTTTAATGGAACACAAGTGGGGCGCTTCACGAGCGCTTTCTTGAGATATTTGCGCAAATTGGCAGTGTGGATACGTAGACACAGTGTACTTAACTAAATGTGACACAATATATTCAATGTGTAGTCATGTCTTATAATGTAGTGATTGAGTATTGTGCTATATTGATTTATAGAAGCCAGAATCCTAGCATCAACATTGTAACATTGTTTTATGTAACTTATCATAATTGTGACTTACATCAATGACACAAAGTTATACTTAAGATTTGAGAGAGAAAAAACTTTTATTTCTACTTAAAAATTTACCTAATATGAAGTAAAAATTAAAGCAAGAGGTATATCCGAATCGTAGCCAGTGGCGATCCGTGGTCTTTGCTTAAATGTATGTAATAAATGTACTCACACAGAGATAGTAATGTTATGCCTGAATCAGATTTTAAAAAGTAAGGTAACCCAGCCTTTATTCCATCAATCTCGGTTTAGGCAAGGATGCTACCACTGCACCACCAGTGCTCATACATATGTCTCTAAATGATCCTTTATTTTTAATAGAGTCATACTTTCTACGACTCGAAAATAATCTGCATAAAATTAACCTAAATACAAATAAAAAGATTTTCTGCCTCCTTTTCTTCATTCAAATTTTCGTATATTATGGTAGTAATGTTAATTTTATACGAAGAGGCGCTGCTAGTGTGATTAAAAGCGTTTTAAATTGTCCGCTACGCTTCAATAAACGCCTGCCCTTAAAGTAGATGCTTTCGATTCCCTTTGGTTCTAATAACCGTTACGCACTTAAATACAGGATTCTTAAAATAGCTTGAGCTGTTTTATCCTGCTTCATCATTTTTGGGAAGAATAATAAAGATAACTGCAGTGACTGCTACATTACGGCTACCGTTAGAATAAGAAACACTGGAACGTTGTCACATAGGGAACATTATCCTGACTTATTTGTAATTATTCGGCCACGGCTCACTGGACCAGGAGGTAATGGGAGCGGGACCGGTTCTTGGGAAATCAGATTGAGTTACAAACTCGGCATACTTTGAACAGGTATTTGCAAATATATTTACTGATCGAAAGTTATAGAAGATAGTTTAAAAACATAGGTATACGAGTATAACTCCCCGAAAATGATCATTGATTGGTTCATTGACCACACTTTCGTCTGTCGGTTGGCAATTCAAGGTCCGCGCAATCCACTAGAAACGTGATACATCTTTATGGCCCCTACCGCTCGTTCACCTCAAATAGCATATAACAATTTGAGAAAACGGGTGCAGTAATTCATCTAATCTTCACCCAAGTCGTCCTAGAATCACCGTTACGAGGTTACCACCCATTCTGCTCGTCAAGTTACTGCTCACAAGTGCTAAATCTAAGGATAACGCGGTTGTACGACGTGAAGGGCCATCAAAATCCCTTTCTATGTTTAAAATAAAAATTTAACCCTAAAAGCAGTTCCGTTTTATGAAGGTACTTTATGTCCCGCGATATTGCGGATGCATTTATTTGTTCTTATAAAATTGTTATAGGTAACCTTTCTCTGGTACTTTCAACGCTTTTATTAAGTTTGAGGGGTGTTTGGTATTAAAACTTGCTCGTTTTCATTTAATAATGTACGAGCTACGAGCTCTCGGATTCGCGGGGCATAAGAAGCTTTTATAAGAGGTATTATTATCATCTTTTTAAATCTCAAAAGGTTTCAGTTCACCGCGAGAATTCCGTACCCCGGAGTTTGGCATAAAACAGTGGCATGTAGGCAGCGGATTCTTTGAATGTAAATTAAATCGGGGTATTGTAGAAATCTAGCATATGCGCTCTTCGAAATTCTGCGTATATTTTTTGCTGTAACTTTTTCAGTGAGCGGCGAGGGACCGCGATAAAATTCCAATTTAGGATAGAATATCCTTCCTAACAACATTTTGTGCCGCACCCGTAACTAAGTTTTAGGGCTACAAACTAAAAGCTTACGTTTTGAGAACTTCGTGCTTCAATATGTTACATTTGCCTGATGTGAGAATAATTGTAATCAAAGATTTAAATTATGTAGTTTGCAAGATAGCGGCTGACCAAAAAGCATATTTGTAATATTTTTGAAATTGAAAGGAGTAAGTACTTACTGGAACAAATGACTGAAATACCGCAGTAGGGAACACAAAACAAATGGGTAACAAAAATTGTAGTTTAGTTAGTGGCATGGCATGGTAACACAGCGAATATTTCAGTAGAAACTGGCAACCAACAAACATTTGCAAGTTCTGCTCGCGACAGCAGCGTCAGGAGACTGTACTATTAGTTACACTGTGACGGTGATATGTCGCTCTGTGGACAGCTAGTGAACAATACTTTCAGCAACAAAGCCAGCTGAATTTAAGAAAGGTATTTCCTTAGAGCATATTATGCCGGAAGGAAATAAATGCAACGCGGCATATTATTTCACAGATTGTGAAATAGTATGCCGCGTATTGGGCTACAAATTATTTAACCTACAATACAAATTTTAGTGAAAGTTGTTGGGACATAAAACAATACAAAAAAATATAAATACAATATCACATTAAGCAAATGTTTCTTATAGGCGAACATTCAGTTTTCGGACAGCCAAGAGTCATGGTCATCATGAGTAGCAAAGTTTCCATATAATATATTTATACGATTATATTATAATCGTTTCATATTCGTACTATTTGTATCACGATATCATCGAAAGACAGATACAATAACCACAGCTATTCTATTACTAATATCTTTCTGATCAGTCGTATTACCAATTTGTCTGCTCCTACAGATTCTAAGATCTAGATTGCATGATAAACCCGTCAACTGTGAAGAAAATACCGTGGAATTACAGCGATGTGAAGGTAGAGAATAAATGTTGAACCTATTATATCAACTAAAATGTAGTTATGACTAAATATTTAAATATTGAGAACTGAAGCTCTTGGTGTATCGAATTGTCACAGCTGATTCCGTAGCAGATGCTGAGAGATTGGAGTCTTTTATGAGATACGTATTTTCTCTCTAATCTACCTATGTAAATATTTCTTTAATCTTTCCGCTAAGAGATACGCAAAGAGGCGATAAATCACACATCTATTACGCCAATTACGCAACGGTCAGGATTCCCTTAATCCGTAGGTTCGGACCCAGCTCCCAAACGTTAGAAAAAGGGGCTCACAGCGACCCGACTTATGCGCCACCGCCATGATTCAAATTGATTTATGCCCAGCGATAAGCAGATCGAAAACTTTTCTAAGAAACGTAACTATTTTCGAGGAGAAACTATTGTTTCACTCTTCAGTTACGTAACCTATCTATTGTAATAAGTTATGGAAGGATTTGTGGGTATAAGTTGGATCGTGCACGGATGGCCTGATTTCACGGAATATTGATCTTTAGAAGTCGGCCGGGTTTGGTGAGAAAAACGGGAACGGGAAACTGCAGTAATAATGGAAGCTAATTTTAAATGCCAGACCTACGACCATTACTAATTTTCTAAGTCAAAAAGTCATTTAAATTGAAAAACAATTTGCACGTATGTCGGGTATATATATTTCTAAACAAAAAGAACAATAATGGTAGGTACCTTGAAACGGAAAGAATGAATATTCGTTAACCGTAATAGTCGTTTCGCCACAAATGCGCCCTCATCCATCATAGGTAATCGGAAACGATCATTGCAAAAATGAGTATAATTTACTGTGAGCGTCGCATTTTACAGTCGTCCCAAATTGCTGCCATTACATGCTACATGACACTGTGGCGCACCATAACGACTTTCCATTTAGTTCCCAAGAATATTTCGTGTTCAATGATCGTACTATTGTTTATTTTCTGGTCTTCTTTACGGGCGGTCCGGTGAACTTCTCATCTCTGTACCGCTTTTTAACAGGAACGACGCATTTCATCGAGCTGCCGATAACGATCCTTTCCATAACACGGTACTGCTTCTCGGAGAGTGGCCTTAGTACTGCAAAGCTGATGCCCATAGCCTTGCCTTTGAGCAGGTCTTCTCTCAGCATGGTGTTTTCGGTCATACGCGTTTTAATGTACCTCAAAAGATTGTCGATCTCAAGATTGCTCAGTTTGAGAAGCGCCGCGATCGCAATTTTGTCGTGGTCTTCGGAATCTTTCATTTCTACTTCTAACTTTACGTCGTTGTCGCCGCAAGGGTAGATGGTATCTTGGAGTTGGAACCTGTTTGGGCCAGCGCCTGCCATCAAGACGCATCTGAAATTACTTTGCTTGTCGACGACAGAATTGAGCCAGTTGGAATTGCGCTCGAGAGATGCGAGCATGAAGTTTATGAAATCCCCTACTTCCTTCTGCTTTTTGTAGGGGGATACGGCTGCGAGAGCCACTTCTGGGAGGTCAAGCGCCTTGTCTGCCGAGTCTCGGCTCTTTTTCAAAGGCGATCGCTTCGAGGACATCGTTGGGGAGAGTCGCTTCATGACTCTTAAAACATTTCTCACAAAGTATGCAAAACGTTTGGCCTTAAAACGAAAAATTTTGGCGCTTTAGAAAATCTGGTGGTAAAACAGTATGTTTTTTTGGATTCGTTTGGTTTTATTTGGTATACGTCAAATTCAGTCACAACGTCCATCCAGTCCACTTATCGTTTTAAAAAAAGAGTTTTTAAACTTCTTCAAAAGAGTATTGCCAAAAGAGACAGTACATAATCTGTTGGGCTTATTAGATGAACTTAGATGCTTTGAAACTAATGTCCTCTAGACAAAACGCAATCAATAGTGGTAACAACTCATACAAACACAACAATGATAACAAATCACTGGCACGTTTCGATTGTACGTCGGACCCGCAGTCTTATGGAATGCTGCCAGAAAGCTAGATCTTAGATAGTTTATCTCTTGTTAGGTAGGTACGTTTAATTTATTGCTGCTGTAAAAATGAAGCCGAAATGCGACTTCACGAACTGTTATTTGTTTTTAGTGCATTTCGTTATCATATCAAGTAGAAAAGTTAAGTACCTGTATAAGCAGAAACAGTAAATTAA
Source organism: Cosmorhoe ocellata (assembly GCA_963675405.1). Taxonomy (NCBI): domain Eukaryota; kingdom Metazoa; phylum Arthropoda; class Insecta; order Lepidoptera; family Geometridae; genus Cosmorhoe; species Cosmorhoe ocellata. The sequence continues at coordinate 7,817,065 of OY776258.1, read as the reverse complement.
AAAACTGAGGAATGTTAAAGGATGAATATGAAAGCATGTTTTTATTTAAAACATATACTAATGAAACAGCCATAAACATAGCAATAAAACATGATACCTAAGTACTCAGATTAACAGCTAACTAACTACCTACCTACCTATATTAGTGAAATATTTTTTGAATCTCTTCGACAATTCCTCACTCCCAAATATTACTTACCACTTTAGCTTAGTTAGTATTTAGAGATGATGAAGAGAAGAAAAGAGACGGGACATTTGACTACCTCGGATGGTCTCAGTGCGGCAGGCAAAGCAAGATGGGAGAGATTGCGGGTTTGATTCCCTCAACGGAAAATGTCTTCATTTATTTTACACTAGCTTCCGCTCGCGGCGTCGCCCGCGAAGTACCTACCTACATAAAATATAGCCTATGTTCATCCTGAAAGTTTATTCTACACATTGGTGAAAGAATTTTTCAAATCGGTTCAGTAGTTTCGGAGCCTATTCGTTTCAAACAAACAAACAAACAAACAATCAAAGTTTTCCTGTTTATAATATTAGTATAGATGAATTTATTGTTGTTATATTGTCTACCTACGTAAGTTCGTATCAAGTTATTTCCTAAACAATGAGGGCAGGTTCGGGAGGTACTTACCTAAGTGAATGCAAGGACTCCAATTAGCCAGGAGGTAGGCAGTAATTACTATGCAGAATATCTTGCAGGTTGTGTGGGAGTTTATTTACTGCCTTCACTTCACTGCGCCTTTACAGTAGGTACCTACCTTACCTTCATTCCAGAGGTATTAGGCAAAGATTTAAATCGTAGATATGCCCGGACGCCAAGAACTGTGGCACTGTTTTTACTTGTGTGTGTTAACAAAATGCCGATGCACGCACACTAATGATTAGTAAAAAATGAACCAAACAGTTATTTCACCATTTATTGTGCAATTATATTGCACGATCTTTCGTAAAAAAATATAGGTAGGTACTTATTCCTTTTGTACCCTGACATGGAAAATATTTGGCGTGCCAAATGAGCGAGCTATCTCATTTCGTGTGGCAACAAAACGGCGCGGTCTCAATACCGTACGGGCATATCTACGATTTAAATCTTTGGTATTAGTACGTAGGTAGAGGTAGATCAGTCTAAAAATGCACGCCCCTCCAATGTATTTACCTCTACATGCGGTACAAGTTGGGTACAAGTGGAGGGGCGTGCATTTTTGACTGAATCATCTCTTCCTACCTACTTACCGGTTCTACTTACTAATTATAAAAAATACATAGGTATACCTAGTAATTTGATCTTATAGGCAGATAGGTTACTACCTACTTAAGCAGGCATTTTTTAGCGATCAATCGAAGGATACCTACTTTATTAATAGGTATGTCTTCTAATCGTGTCTCTAGGTCGTTCGAACCGCTGTGGTGAAAGGATTAAAGTTCTCCTCAGGGGCTCATTTCGTACCGTAGCGTATGAACGTAGATAAGTAGGTAGGTACAGGTAGGTATTTACCTATGTAACGGAACTACAACATTAAGTACCTAGGTAGGTAATGATTCAAACAGAACATTCGTGCGGAAAGATGGCAGAAAAACTGCTGTTAGGTACCTACCTAGAAGTCTTTAGAAAGGGAAATACTGAGATCATGCTTCAATAACGAGGTCACAATACTATAGATCTGTACCTAGCTAGGTCGGTAGGTATACCTACAGTATCTAGCGTGGGTCAACTAGGTTAGGTTTATCAAAACAATAAACTTACCAAAAACACCATTCACATCGAGTAGGTACCCGTTCATTCCGTTACAAGATTCGCTCCAACGGTCGTGGGCAATGCTGTACTCACGCACACATACACAAACACCGTATTAAACGTCATAACTAACGTTTACATCGCTAATTACACTAGATAACGACGGTTTTGAGCACTAATAACAATATATCACATGGAGGACAACTTTATCTATCACACAATAATGTCCACAAGTCACAAAACGACCCCGAACTATATAAAAAACGTATTTTTTTGGCAAAGACAGGCCTAAACACCACTCCTTTTCTCTCACGGATTTCTGTGATAGCGAACAGCTGCGGTGCGTGTTTGCATCAAAACAAACCAAGTGGCGCTATCTACCGGTTCTCTGCTCGAACTAGTTCTGTCATTTTCGAGTGACAGCCACCATTTTGTATTCAGAAAGGCCGTTTAATTAATACAAGGCTATATAGATGGCGCTGTAGGAAAAAACAAAACAATTCGTAAATTCGACAAATACCTACTCTTGAATAGTTCAAAGCCTTCAGATTTTTTATGTTAGACAGTAACGTCAAAAATCTTAGAATCCCATAGGACTAATTATTAAATTTGCAAAAAAGAAACTCCGCCGCGTCAGTGACTTATCACTGCCGTGACCAGGATTCGAACCTGGGTTACTACGGCCACAACGTAGGGTCCTAACCACTAGACGATCACGGCTATCGGAGCGATATTTTAAATCGTGAAATTACTGATCAATTGGTTGTGTTATTTTTATTAAAACTTTTCTGGTATATTGAGTACTTAGTAATATTTTTTAGATCAATTTATTTTACTTTTTTGCCAGCGGCTTTTACTGCCTAAACAGTATAACAATAGGTACAATGGTAATTCAATTCTGTTACTAAGCTAAAAATTAGGTAAGTATCTTATTATGTTTATTACAAAGGCTAAATTAGCTAACATTCTAAATGACAGTTATAAAATTGACATTTTGTTCTAAATTGAATTTATTTCCACCTTTTTTGCGTAGTTTTATTCAGCCAATTTACATCACAGGCTTCTAAATCAAGCTAAAAACAATTCTAATCAATTCATTTGTTTTTTTTAATTCTTGGTAGGAATATCTTTTTTATTGAACCCTGTCTTGTTAATAAAAATATTGTGATTCAACTTATTGCAATTTTCAGTCCAAGTAGTTCAACTATTTAGTTGAAAAACATGGAGGAAAGTTTTGCAATATGTTATTATTAGGGCTTTACTACAAGCTTTTACAAACCATCATGTTTCAGAAATCAGAAACGTCACAGTTTCAAGTTTCAAGCCTAAACACTACCTACTTCAATACCACTTTTATAGATCAGGGTATGATTTATCAAAGTTATATTACTTTGATATTGCCCGAAGAGCTTGTGGTTAAGGCCCAGAATACTCGTCACACTATTCCTTACGTAAAAGTTACAAAAAAAAGTGACTTAGGTCCGTATAGCAACGCGGATCTCCGCGGAATCAGACAGCACGAAGCGAAATACCCAAATGACAAGTAAGTAGAGTGCGGCATGATAATATATCTGCTCTGAATTATATAACTAAAGCGACAATTTATAATAAACATAAATATATTCAAGTAAATAGCTTATTTCAAAAAAAGGGCTGGGTTGATTTGTTTCAAATTAACTGATTTACATTCCTGTGAAATAGAAATTCAAAATACCTTACTGTTCTGGATAAATTAGGGAATTTTTGAATTTTCAGAGGTGTTTTTGACATGATTTTTAACCAAGGTTTTCTAACTAATTCGTGTTTTAGCTCCGGTTGATTTATCACTTATATCCTTGGGTATCGTGTAGTTCAATTTAAATGTAATCTATTAAGCGGTAATAGAAATTATAATAGATATAGGTAATAGAATTAGGGTTGCAATACTCGAAATTTTCAAAATGCTGGGCCTTAAGGCTCCTGGTTGAACGGATAGTTGAACATATGGGAGTCGGTAGACGTTCATTTAGGACTGCGGACTCGTAGTCACACCACTTAGACTAACAGTAATTTATTTTACTCATGGTCACACCACATTGCAAAGAATCGCACTTGACCCAATTAATTATAGTGATGTCAAAGTACCTGAGGCCTTAACACGAATTCATAATACATTACCGAATTAGTATTACATTGTTATTTCATACCATGACCTATGCAAATTGTATGGAAGTAGTGACGTTTCTTTAATGGAATCGTTACGGAATCGTTCTGGAAGACTTCGTGGTAAGGCTCCTGTACAGTCACGGCTTGAATTATCTAGAGGGATAAATAAAAATAGTGCGTCATTGCTATCGTTTATTGATTTAAAATACAAAACTTAGTGACATAAAGCTCTATCCTTTTATTGTTACAGTGCCTGTGAACTGACAATTCGATAGGAAATAAACATAGCTTCGCACCATCACAACACACAATCCATACTGTCACAGATATACATTATGTACGCTACATACGATACAAATCTAGGGCCATTCTTGAGTGATGGATCGTTTTTGATTATGTTATTTTTTCTGACACTCGCTGTTCAATTTCTCCAAACAGGGTGGGCCTGCTTTGCTTTAATTGAAAGGTGACATTGAAAATGGGAAGAAATCAGATTTTAAAAGATTTTTTTTTATAGCAACTTGGAAAATATAAAGTACATGAGGTGTACTGTTTTTTGGACTTTCGCATGAAGACCAAAGTTTATCAATATAGTATTTTTTTTTTATAAAAGTTAACAGTCACAGGTCTTTTAAATTTCTAAGATTTCTAAATCCGATTAACCAATAAGAAAGTACTTACTAAGTACATGATTTTTGTACACCTTGTTTCGCAAATAAATATCTTGAATATTACATTAATTCTAGATTACTGAATGCATATGTAATTATAAAAATATTTGCTTCACAAATAACTATTGGTGAAACTCTTATTTGTGTATTAACTCTTTACTTTCTAAGAAATGATATTTAACAGAAAACAATTTACAAACATCAAAACTTTGAGACATAAACATATTTTCCGTCTCAAAAACTCATCAGGTGAACATTCAAATAACCCAAGAAACACAAAAACGGCCTTAGATAGAAACCTTTCAAATTCCACATAATAACAATGTTGTAACATAAAATAATTCTAGGCGTACAAAATTCGCGGCACGTGCATATCATTGTAAAACAAAAAGGAACTAAAAGTACAGTGAAGTATATTCTATTACGATAAGGTACATAAATTGAACACAATTCAATAACTATTTAAAAGAAAATAAAGAAACCTGCCTGTTGAAACGTTATTGCTCTAATCTTTACACAATAAAACTTGTATCTCGCACCTACCCCTTATAATGTTCTAACAATCCTATACCTCATGAAGCAGAAAAGTATTAAGTAAATATTATACAGATATTTAGAAAATTTACAGTACAGAACAGCGAGATTAGAAATACAATCTACAATTAAACTAAATTGATAGAGCGCTCATAGAGAAACGAAAATATAGTAAGAAAATACTTTAATGCTTCATGCACAACGGCTACCGCACATACGTTTGTTTTAAAAATAAATTCATTTGATTATTTGTTTATAAAAAATCACAATAACACATCGCGTTATGAAACAATCAGCTATCGTTTGCATTCTAAGCCGTGACTTTATTCTGTTCATTGCAACACTTCAGTCGTTTCATTAACTAAAATATTCCCAAATAAATTTTGCTAGACATCACTTGGACAGAATAAAGTGGCTAGTTCGTAGACCTACCACTAACTCGACTGTAGGCAATGGACACGAGCACGAGTGTTATGGTCAGAAACCGTATCACATTTAAGCTTACCTATTTACAATTACCGTTTACACTCGACAGAGTAAAAGTCTATCTCGAATACCAAGATAGTTAAAGGTTACAATAATGTTATCTGACCATAACTTACAGTAGCTTTCACAAAATGCCTAATATTAAATGTACAAGTGAAACCGGCATTCAGAGGGTCTACCATGAGTTTTCACAATCTACACTAGCTAGCGACTGTAGTTAAAAAAATGTATGAAAACTTGGTACAGCGCCTCTAGCGGATAATTGGGTACTAAAACCTCACGTAGCTAACTATCCTACGTCACAGCGTACTACAGCGACTGTAGTTTGCGCTCATTAATTTGCTTAGAATTTGGTACCATGAGTAACAATTTTGACAGATGTCATAGTAACGTACTATTACTACTGTAGTAACGTCAGCCGATCTAAATGTGACAACTCATGGTAGACCCTCTGAAACTGCGGGCTCGAATGTGAAGTTGTAGATCCGCATGTCAGTTTTACATTGTATTGATAGGAACAAATCACCAACTGTCAGTAGGATCATCACAATTTACTTCCAGCTTTGACCACTAAGAAAGTTATTACAACCATTGGATGCAACATATCATACTGAAAATAATGGTTAATCAATCTGATAGTTTCGCTATTACAAAATGAACTTTGTAGTGCGGACATACGGTTACTATTCTAGTAACGTTTCGATCGTAAGGATCGATCGCACCACATTATTCATAACTTCACGTACTCGTAAATATCAGAGTAACCATCGATTTTTTTACAAAATATTTGTCTATACAAATGGAAACAAATCCTATTCACATCACAAACTTATTCAGTGGCCAAGCAGTCATTACAATACCTTACATCAATATAACTTCGACCAACTAATAAGACGGCTAGCTCATTCTATATAGTAAAAAAATATATCAAACAATTTGCAATCTACGTCGTACATTACAGTACATTTTGTACATACAGACAGTGCGTCGTTGTCGATATCGTCTATCTCTTTCGCACTAGGGTGACATTCATATTAATTTACTTACAAATGTCACCTTTCACGTGCCAAATAACGCCACAATATCACATGTCCTTCTCACACTAGTGATTAGACCTAGGGTAATATATCTTTGTATTATAGTTACCTAGAGAATACGTATCTATATTCTCTGAAGATTCTCTGTCTACGATTAATACAGACTACGCTATAATGAACTATGCGAGAATCATTATTATAATTCGAGCTTCAAGATCTACCCATACTTACTTGGTCGAAGTTTATTGTGTTCCAGGCTAGATTTAACCAGCTATATAATTAACTAGTAAAGTGTACAGTTATCGTTAAAACGAAGGTATTCTATTCCTTAACAAGTCGATTAGTCGCAGGCCCCTTTCGTAGAAAGTTCCGGCACAATAAGGCAGTGATTCAGTGTATGCTATACAAAATATTTCCATTACAAAGTTACATCCAGTCTGTCGTAATGAGGTTAGTCTATTGTAGATTCAAATCCAAAAAAGTTGAACAAATTAGTATTACTTCAATTTTTATTTAAACTCTTATCTGAAATACCCAATTTTTATATATGAATCAACATTTCCGTAACCTACAAGTACATTTTGTGTTTTAGAATTATATGACTACAACTATTTATCTGCTTTACACATCGTCCGAATATTCAATGAGTCAAAATAATAAACGTTTTACAACGTAAATCTCTTTTCAAGACAAATCACAAGCATCAGGATTTAGAACAGAACATAAGTGATTAGAAAATGCGCGGGCGCCTATACTGAAAATTGAAGTCAAAAGTGAGATGAATCAATTTGTGCACGAAAAAAATAATACTTAATAATCTATTTCTTTGTTCGTGTAAAAACAAATTCTCATTGGCCCTTTGTATTTCAGTCATCAGTTGCCGACACTTTAAAAATATTCATAAAGCTTGCGATTATAAACTGAACGAAGCCAACTAGCATAGATCGTAATTAAACTATAGTTAACCAGTTACGTTGCAGTCTGTGTCCATTAGTCGGTCTCCTAACATTATTATATACAATATTTATTTTCTACCATATTGCGTCCTTGATATGCATTGCGTAACAATAAAAAAACCTAGCTTTCATGCCCTTATGCATCCGGATTTGGTGTAATACCTGCATACATCGGGTACATTCCCTAATGTTCGAGAGAAGCTAAGAACAAATAATACAATACATGTTACAACGTAACAAAAAATCATCACCATAATATTTTCTTTACAGTCAGACTTATCGCATTAAATAATAATATAGAATTATAAATAGTTGGATTCAGTCCAAGAGTCCTGCTGTAGTTGACGCATCGTTCAAACACCACTGTCCTATCTCACAAACACAGGGTAAACGCACACTTGTTCGTCCACTAAAGTTCACTTGGCTAGTATAGTTCTGGCGGGTGTACCGGGTGTGCCGGATGTACCGGGTGTACCGGGTGTACCGGCTAGTGGATGGCGACAGGGCTGTGCTGTAGCTGGCACACCGTCTGCAGGATGTCGTCATCGCGACGCACGCCCTCTACGTCCATCCGCTCGGAGCCGCCCCACAAGCGCGCGCTGCTGCCCGCTCCCACTGCACACAATAATGAACTTTATACTCACCGCTCAATAAAGATGACTACTCAATGGACCTTTCTACTCAATGATATTTTAAAAACTTTTTTATCCTCGATTTTAGAGCTCACCTTTCAAGCTGATAGCATGAAGATGGAGCAATAAAAGATTGGTTGATAATAAATTATTTCACAAAGGGTACGTGATATAATTAAAATTGATTGTTGCCAACAATGTCGAAAGTGAGAACAATGACGAAAACATTGACTAGAAAGGTCCACTTATAGCAAGCCAAGAAAGTGGTTTACCACCTAGTGCGGTTCTTCTTTGACGATCGATTTCGATTTTCATCTTTTTAATGTGAACTTCATCTAAACAACTTTCTTGGCTTTCCGTAGCTAAGGGCTAGTATCCCTTGAAGCGGAGATGTCAAGTCAACCAATAATATATCAAAATTGCATGACGTCTCAGGCAATTTTGATATATTATTGGTTGACTTTCTTCTATTCCATATTGCTCGCCTATAGACGCAACGTTGAATATCTTTTACGCAATACGTTATAACTTTAAAAGCTAAGGGTTATAATTGTATGCTACAGTAAAAACTCTAGATCTAAAATGCCTTTTATTTCACCAACAACCATGCTGTTTCATAATGCTAAATTGGGCATTTATGTAAACAGCATAATATTATGTAATACGAAAACTGATATTGTAGAATCTACATTATTTAGATACTTTCGTTTGTATACGTAACTAAATCGCTAGTATGCAAAAATCTACCTAAATGTCATTTAGTCGAAAGCGTGAGAAGAAAGACTAGTTGTAACTAAAAAGGGATTTGCATATCAAAATAGAGTTGATTCGTTATTATTAGTATTAGACGGGTATTTATCGCGTTCAAATTACCTTTTATTTTAAGTCTACCCGTGACCACGACAGCGTGCAAACCTGTCGAAACGTCGGGAAAATAAAAGGTAATTTGAACGCGATAAATACCCGTCTAATACTAATAGTAATGTGTTCAGATCGCGTAAGTTTAAGAGTTGATTCGACTAATATTATTACACTCGCAACTAGCCCTGCACCTACATACTGAGTAGGATTGATAAAAGTCGAATCAAATGTACGAGAATCTAAAACATAATTCGCTTGCTGCATTTAATCATGTTCGACAATATTTCTTTACAAATTGAAGTCGGAGATAAAGCAGCAAGTATTGTTATACCAAAGCCATGCATGAACGACATAAATCATGCGTCGGATAGGGGATCATAGAGGAAAATAGTGTCAAATGTGTCAATCCACCAAAGAATTCCCAACGTTTGTATAAAAACTTTTCAGTAGGACAAAGATTTGAAACTTTGTAATAATAAAAATATGACTTTAAATACTTTGACGTATCATTTTATGCAAAATTTAAAACGAGCTTTCATGTAATTCATCAAACTTCAAGTATTACGTGTCTTCTTAAAATTTAATTTCTAGGTTTACAGGTTACTTGATATTTAATATCGAGTAACCTGTAAACCAAGAAATTACCCTTTCAGATTTTTAGGGATCTAGGTTTTAGTCTTCATTGTAAGTCAGACCGTAAGAAGAGTCTAGCATTTAAGCATGTACGTTTCAAAATGTAATTTTATTGAATAATTTTATTTTACGTTGACATTTATTTTGACCTTGACCTCGACTTTGACCTTGATATTGACCTCGACTTTCGACGTTTATTTTGACTTAATTTCTCAAAGTTTTTTTATAATTCTTTAGTGGATTATCACCTACAAAAGGGGTTCGATTAAGGGGTTGAACATTCACTGATTTATATGGCAGACCTGATGATAAGTTAGGCACAATGTTGGTCGGCGTTAGAGTCGCGGGCAGGTTACCCCGGACCGCTCTAGTCATCGCGGTTCCGACGAGCCATCTGACACGGGAATATCGACACAATGAACATACATTTAACGTTTAAAATCACATAAAACCGTCGTGAGTTCCAGGAGTTAGGGCAACACATGACGTTGTGTTTGTGGAGTCTTATTTACAAATCGTTAAGGTTGATTTTTGCATTGAAAGTATAAATTTTTATAAATGATGCTATAATAGCAAAACAAATGATCATGAATTGATAAAATGTTATTTATCTACAATGTTGTTAATGAAAAATCGAATTGATTATGCACTTTCTAATTTCTACCTTATTAGGCTTGAAATAAAATAGGCAATAGGTCATGTTGTTTGTTTATATTTTTGTCTTCAATTTAATTTTGGCAGTTTTGAGCATAGCATTGTTAGTAAGTACTTTATGTACTATACTAATGTTATGTACTAAGATTTAAATATGGTGCCTCGTCAAATTTCATCTATAATCCGATATATATACGAACACTCGATAGTGATATTTATCAAGAGCTGTTACAATTATATACTTACATAAATATGTTTTTTGGGTTACCGAGAAATTCATGACTAGATTTGAAATAAAGACGAACACCCGATAGAGATATTTATCTAGAGCTGTTACAATAGTCATGTATATTATTTTGAAATGACACATCTGTTTTCTGACACAAAACACTAACGTTGGCGAAGCGCCAAATTTAACTCTTGTACAACTAGTATCAGTACTAAAGTGTTAGTACTTAGTCCAAACCCTCAGCACAATAATAGGATTATATCTAAAGGTTAACTAACCGTGCTGATGGTGCGATTGCGCCTGTTGCGTGTTGGTGGACTCGTCCGCTGTCCGCTTGAAGAAGTTGTGTTGTAACGCGTAGTACGGTGTGACGCGTTGCTTTGGATCGTATTCGAGCATACGTAGAATTAAGTCCTGGAATGCATGAGAACAATCATCATCATCTTCCTGCCCTTTTCCCACGTTATGTGGGGTCGGCACAACATGTGATCTTCTTCCATTTCCCTCGGCCATTCGTCATCTCAGTACTCACTCCTTTCTGACCCATGTCGTCTTTCATACAGTCCATCCATCTTTTCTTTGGTCTACCTCTACCCCTGTATCCACATTTATACCTAACACTCTCCTCGTCACATGACATTCTTCTCTTCTCATAACATGCCCATACCACGCTAACATATTACTCATCATCTTTTCTGTCACCGGTGAATGTATGAGAACCAAGGTTAAAAAAATCATACACACCTTGTAAGCTAACGTGGTATAAACATGTCATAAGGAGGGATGAATTATCATGGAACGAGGAAAGTGCGGATATGGGGCCTCACCACAAATTCATGATACATTACCGAATTAATATTACATTGTTATTTCGTACCATGACCTATGCAAATTGTATTAAAGTCTGCTATAATGGAATCGTTACGGAATCGTTCTGAAAGACTTCGTGGTGAGGTCGATGAATGTGGGCCAGCTAGATGTAGGGGTAGAGGGAGATCAGCCTCTCTTTGCATATGACATTGTCCAGGGTCTGCTGCTAGCTTCATCCAGGTCCGGCCCACGACGGATGCTATGTGGTCAGCCCATCCTCACTACCGGACGACCAACGCACCTATACCAGGTTCTTGGATGCCACTTTTACCTTGAATTTGAGATAATCTGAGACTGAGTGGCCGGGCTCGCCGCGCCGCCGCGCTGCCGGCCCTCCACCCTCTACGCCAAGGATGTCGTGCAGCCGCCTCGTGCCCGGCGCTCGGTACTTTCTGTACCCGCTGTAACAATAAGTACTCAGGATATAGTCAATTCTACTGATATTATAAACGCGAAAGTTTGTATGAATGTGTGGATGTACGGATGTCAGGATGTCTGGATGTCTGGATGTCTGGATGTCTGGATGTATGTTTGTTACTCTTTCACGCTGAAACGGCTGAACGGATCTGGATGAAATTTGGAACAGATATAGATTATAGTGTGGAAGAACACATAGGCTACATTTTATCCCGGAAAAATGTACGGTTCCCGCGGGATAGATTTGTTTATGTTTTTCAAGGAACCACGCGGGCGAAGCCGTGGGCGGAAGCTAGTAGTCAATAATTATTTATTCAGTAAAATCACAGGGATCATTTTGAATCGTCTTACATACTAGGTGAGTCTAAGTGCCAATTTCAGTCCTATCCCCAGTCCGAGAACTGACAAGAGGTCCCTAGCGCCCTAGCGCTTTTCTTGTATTACGATCCTTGTTAATTTTGTTAGGGACACCTAGCTGATTCGTCCCATGACATCACTATTGGTAATTAAGCTTATATTCTAAACTATTGAAGCGAGATTTCTCTGTCAGAGATTACAATTTTCGAAAGCATACTAACAGGGCTTTAAAAAAATTGAATTTAAAAAAAAATTATCACGATAGCAATCTCCAGGCTAGGTAGATATCTCCTCAGATCTCTAGTTTGAAAATATCTAAAGGAGGAGTCAGAGGCACGTCCAAATACGATATTGTTTGCACATGCCCACATTTTGCACAGCAGTTAATATTCCGTACGTGACAGGTTGCAAGCCCAACGCCGCTTAAAAGAATACTAACCTATGACACACGTTCGAATTTTTAGTTTTAGGGTGTGCCGGTTTCTTCACGATGTTTTCCTCCACAATGTTTTCCTTCAAATGAGGTTCTCTGACTCACCTGCCATCTTTACCGTTGACCTTCTTCAGCACGTAACCACCGCCTTCTGACGCCGGTAATTTGTCGAAGAACTTTCTAGTTTTGTGTGCCTGGAAGTTGAAAAAAATCATCAGTTAAAACTTCAAACTCACTGCTCGATACGTGCGTGCGCGTAAAAACTATCACACTAAATCTTTGCCTCATCAATCACTCGGAGATAATCTAACTATGTATATTATACATATTTATATATACAAAGTTAGATTATGTATACTAGCTGACTCCCGCGCAACTTTGTCTGCTCGTTTAAAGTAATTTTTTTTCCCATTTTTGCAACATGTTTTATTGATTCTCCGCTTTGGTCGTAGCGTGATGTTATATAGCCTTCCTCGATAAAGAGACTTCACAACACAACAATAATAGTTCAATGCAAACCAGTAGTTCCTGATATTATCGCGTTTAACCAAACAAACAAACTCTTTAGCTTTATAATATTAGTATAGATACACTTCATTTTTCAAAATCCGTCCAGCCGTTTGGGCTATAGCGACAGCCAAAGAAACATACATACACCCCAAAAACATTACCCTCCTTCGCTTCGCAGTCTGGTAAAAATAGACGATAGCCCTGGGGGCCTCACCACGAATTCATAATATATTACCAAACTAATATTACATTGTTATTTCGTACCATGCCCTATACAAATTGTATTGAAGTAGTGTTACTTCAAACTTCAAATGTGACGTTTCTAAAACGGAATCGTTCTGGAAGACTTGTTTTAAGGACCCAGATCCGCTGGCCGTAGTATATCTCACCTGATCCAGTATGTGATCCGATGGCATACCGAGTACTTCCACAATCTTGTTCATTTGGTCCACTTCGTTGGCACCGCTGAACAGTGGCTCTCCCGTGTGCATCTCGACGAGTATGCAGCCGAGCGACCACATGTCGATCGCTAGGTCGTAAGGCACGCCTAACAGTACCTCCGGCGAGCGGTAGAACCTCGACTGGATGTACTGGTATATCTGGAATAAGACTTTGGTATTGACAACAGATTTGAGTCCCTTGGTCTAGTGGTAACCCAGCCTTCCGATCTTAAAGGTTGGTTCGAATGGATTTTTTGTTCGAAAAATGTACTCTAACTTCCTGCCCTTATCCCACGTTATGTGGGGTCAGCACAACATGTGATCTTCTTCAATTTCCCTTTGTCATTCGTCATCTCAGTACTCACTCCTTTCTTGCCCATGTCATCTTTCACACAGTCCATCCATCTTTTCTTCTTTTTTTTTCTTTTAACGGCGAAGGAAAACATCGCATCGTGGGGAAATTGGCATGAAGTAGAACCTAAGACGTTCGAAGACATGTGTCAAGTGGACGAAAGGAGCCTCTGAAACGCACTTTAATCCTAGTGACACGATAAGAAGAAGAAGAAGAAGTATTTGCAACTTTAAATTTTAATAACTAAATAAAATATCAGTTATGAAATAGTCAAAAATAAAAATGATCACAACTGTAATCCCTAGGCTCATGTTTGTTTTTGATGCCCCATTGTCAAGAATATTGTAAAGATGTTCTCAGAGATTTGGATTGTTTTCAGTTTCAGTCGCGAACTAGCACCTGCGAGAACATTCACTTCAAGACCTAAATAACTAGAGGTTTATTGTATCAAGAACCTGGAGACTACCAGCGGTAAATTGTTTGATTGTTTTCAATTAAAATTTGTTTTTAATAAAATCGTATAAAAACGAAGGTTAATTTGATTTTATTTAGGTTGTTGCTTCAACCCAAGAAAACAAAGATAAAATGTATCCGCTATTTTATGAAAAATACCCTCTGTAATAATAAGGGTCCACCTCATATTATAGTGAATGTGTCTGTACTTTTGATATTTACAAATAAAAATTAGTGCTTCCTAAAGAAGACACGCTACTCAGCCTAAAACCAACATTTTTGAAAAAAAAAAAAAACTATTTTCTGTGCACGCTAATCTCCGCAACGGCTAAACCAAATCGAAAGCAATTTTCACATAGTAGCAAGTTTCACTAGTATTGAGATAAGCTTGGATTAAAACATAGGCTTTGTTTCATCGAAACCGGTTGACAAATAAAAAGATAAATCTTATAAATAACATTATCCATTCGTACAGCCCCAATCACAGAATATTAAAAAGTAATCTAACGCATACGAAGTCGCGGGTATCAACTAATCATTAATAATTGGTGTGTGGAATAGTTTAAGTGAAATACTGTGATTCTGACACCTGGTGACATTGTCGTAGACTAGCCTTTGTAGTCTTGAATACGTTAAAAAGTACTCCAACTCAGTTAGCCTAAATGTCTAGACAAGCTTTTAGTTTCTATTCTGTAAATTAAATAATAGAGATACCGTACGTTTAGTAATACGAGTGTATATTTTTTTCGAGTGTGATGTGTTTTACACATTTAAGTTAAACTTTAATAACTATAGATCGGCCGTCCGCAGACAAGATGGGTCGACGACATAGTTAGATCCGCAGGTCGTACATGGGCGAGGTTGGCGCAAGATAGAGGCGAATGGCAAAAGCGAAGAGGGCCTATGCCCAGCAGTGGGATGAGAAAGGCTGATGATGATGATGATGAACTATAGATTAATAACGTATGTACTACGCATTGTGAGCAAATTTCAAATATAAGTGTGGACGTTCATCTGACTACCCCGTCTAGATATCTGAGATTTTTACAAAACCCTGACTACCTCCTCAAGATGACATCAAAGATATCTGAGATGTCTACTAAAATGTGGATTACAGTCGTGATCATTTTTGTTTTGTATAACTTTATATTAATTTTCACACTTCTATCAGTGCCCAGTGATTCTCCAAGAAAAATTAACACTGAAACGTAATACTGTGTTTTAGATAACATCTTTTGAGCGCACATGTATAATATTCCGACGCAATAATAATCTGATAACTCTTAACAAATTAATACAATTAATTATAATTAATAAGCCATAATATTATCACAACGTGTTTCAAAGACTGTCAATGAATGAGTTTTATCTGCATGTAAGATACCTACTGTATTCATTCAGCGTAGTTTTGAAACGCAATACAAGATAACCTTTATAGCCTGATGATTAAATAGACCCCGGGCTGATTTATCTACTCAATTAGGTTATACTATAGTATTTTAGTATGAATCTGGCCGCCTACTCCGCATAACGACAACGAGATAATCGGAACGAATTGTTCGTCGAATTCAGGATTAATATTGATGTCAAATTCAAATTATCGTATCGCTGGTATGTGGTTTTACAGTAAGTTTACGCGATTTTTATAATGTATATTTTTTAACAAAAAATTTAACACGATTTCATACACTGGCAATCTCAATCGTAAAAATTATTGTTTCTGCAAACTAAGACAAAGTTTATCAAAGAAGTTTAAAATCTCTGCTTTCAAATGTCTGCGTGCGAGACATACATTTGACATGACACTAACAAACGAAAACGTCATCTGTGTATTATATTTTTAGTTATGGTTGATTTTTTTTTTCAAAATGTGCTTATATACCTCTGAAGTATGACCTAGTAAACAAAAATAGAGTCATCAAAATTTGTTCATAATTGGCGGAGTAATCGCGTAACAAAGATACAAAAAAATAACCATAATGACGAATTGAGAACCGCCTTTTTGAAGTCGTTTAAACGTTGTAACTTGGTAGGTTTTGCAAGATTATTGTATCGATATATCGTTGATCGTTTTGCAGAGTAGACACCCTCCGATAATGTAGGTTTCTAGGTTTCTATTCTAGGTTTCCTTGCCCAGTTGCACGCAGCGGCTGCATGATCTAAGCGACCAAATCTCGAACTCTTGAGTTGATAGTTTGCGTTAAGCTTGAAACTTACCCTTTGACCTAGTTGACACGAACTGCCGAAATCGACGATTTTAATAGCCGACCTCTTCGGGTTGCATAGTAAAATATTCTCGGGCTTAAGATCACAGTGAATTATATTTAGTTCTGAAACAGAAAAGACATCAACAATTAGTAAAAATAGAAAAATCCTTTAAATCACATCACAAAGCACTGCCGTTCTTATCTTAGAGAGTTAAAGTGGTCTGTAATACTTTGAACTACTGATTGATTCTAAAATATAATGCAATGGATAAGTAAATTATCTTTAAAGAGTGCTTATAAGCTATGTTTTAGTAAGATACAGAGTAAATGCAATTGAAACCATGTGAATATGTGAAAATGCGGGCCGGACCTGGATGTGGCTAGCGGCAGACCGTGGACAATGGCATATGCAAAGAGAGACCTATACCCAGCAGTGGGTGAAGTCGGGCTGCGGATGATGATGATGATGAATATGTGTCCATGTCCGTATGTGATGATGGCAACTCACTCTTCGAATTGCCAGTTTATTATTCCGTTTCTAACGAGTATACCAAAGTTACGTAGACGTGCCACTCACCAGATATGAGCTTGTTTCCCTAAACTAAGAGTATTCAGATCCATCGTTACGACTAAAACAACAGCATCTACGCGCAATTTATTCACGGACCGCTTGATCTGCATTTATTTTCTTTTTGTAATCGAAAACGGACCTTTCCCAACCACTTACACCCACACTCCGTAGGATGGCTCTAGTGGAGAATGAATCACTTCACTGCGATTGGGGGCGATGGAGCGAATATCGCTGTGTCTATCAGATGCCAATCTTGTCTAGGTAACTTGTTTGATTTTCGAAATTTATTCGACGTTTACAATTTGCTACGTGAATTTGTTGATGTGACTGTGATTCGGTTTAAAAGTGTAATCTTTGTAGCTTTTGATATAAGTAGATTTACTAGAAAACAAAGATTGCAATATCATTTATTAAGATACCGAGTACCCAGTATGTATAGGCGACCAAGATATTGGTTTACCACTCTAAGGCTGAATATCATTTGCACGTACAAAACATCAAGGGCTATTTTCGCTTGACAGATTAATAACTGCTATGTCAGAATCTGTCATAGTAATCCTTAGCGAATAATTATGGTACTGGGAGATGTCATCAAAAGTGGTAAACCAATTTCTTGGTCGCCTATACAAGGATATGATTAACACTTGCCTATACACTTTGCAAATTTACCCGGAAAAAGGCAAGATTTTGGAATGATGGGATAAAATACTAAATTTTGACTGGTCTCACAGCTCAGTTGGTAACTGCAGGTTGTGAGTTCGATCCCCACCCAGGACTATCATTTTTGTGAACGCAGATGTTTGTTCTGTGTCTGGTTGTTACTATGTATTCTATGTATGTATTTACTAAAATAAAGTAAATAATCTATCAGCTACCTGGTTCTCATAGTACAAGCTTTAGTTTGGGGCTAGATGGCGTTGCATGGAATGTCTAACCATATTTATTTATTTAAAGCACCAAATATTTTAATGCCATTTTAAAATGTACTTAATCTCCCACAATATAAAGTCATAACTTGAAGTTATGTGCTGTTAACCAAATATGTTAATGTCATTTTAAATTGTACTTAATCTCTCACAAATAAAGTCGTATTTTGACGTTATGTGCTGATCATAAGAGTGACTGACCTGGTTGACTAAGGAACAGCAGCGCCGTGCACAGCTGCTGCGCAAACTTGCGAGTTAGGTTCAGCGAAACGCCCCGGAAGTTGGTGTTGCGCAACAGATCATACAGGTTGTATGAGAGCAGCTCGAACACTAGGCACAGGTGATTCCTCCACATGAAGTGGCGTTTCAGTTTCACTGGAATAAACAATTCATGATTTATTATTTAGGAAACAAAGCTTTTACAAGGTGTTCTTAAAAACTATGAAAGAAATAATGAGTCACCTATTAGGTCTTCGCTTCTTATGCGATTACTCATCTATGTCTATTTGTAATGTCAAAATAATAGCTTTTTACTAAATGCATATAAAAGCGTAAGTATACGAAACTTATACAAAAAATATTTTTGTCTGTCTGTCTCTTTGTACCGGCTAATCTCTGAAATGACTGAGTTTGACCGGACTTTCACCAAGTACAGAAGTAACTTAGGCTACTTTTATTTTAGAAAAATAAATAGGGTTAGGTTCTAACTTGCTTGAACAACAATGGATTTTTCAATTCGAAAAATTTCTGCAATGTCGGTGCTCAAAACGATGAAGCAAAATATCGTGAGGAAATCGGCATACATACTCTAGACTAAAAATTCGAAGGATTTTGTCATAGTTTAGTTTTTTATAAGCGGCGATGGGCTTGCAATCTGTCTCGTACGGAATATTAACTACTGCAAAATATGGCCATGTACCAAATATATAAAGTTTAGACGTGCCTCTGACTAGGTAGTTTAAATCTAAACAAACAGAGATCTGAGAAAATCTACCAAGCCTGGGAAGTTCAGGCGTTATCATGTTTTTTGCATTTTATTCGTAGAAAAGTCTGCTATAAATAAAATACGTAGTACCCCGGCCGGTAGTTCCCAGTATTAACAATTATCTCCACCGAGAATTCCTGGTATTATGGCTAGACTAGCGAGGTCTATGGTCTGAAACCCAAACAACGTTGCAGGAATTCAGTCTGTGAATTCTGTGATCTAGTATTCCGTAGTTCTGTTTGGTACATAAACAGAGATAATCAACCCTGGGGCTGTGAGTTTGCCTTGAATTTCTACCAACTCCAGTCAGACAGCGAACCACGGAATCTTCAATGGCTTGATAAATACGTTTATGAGCTAGTTCTGGCTCGTCATAGTTGCATGAATGAGCCATATTTGAGACAGTTCTATAAGGGAAATGAATACAAAAATATTCTTACCTATATAATACTTATTTTCTGCATCTGCTCTATTCATCATTTCTAGTAACTTGACTTCTATTTGTGCCTGGTTTAGGAAGGGTTTCTTATTTTTAATTATTTTTATCGCTACTTGACACTGGTCCTCGTGGTCATACGCTTTCACAACCTGAAACACAAACAGGACATTTTAATAACTTTACTGTTAAGTGGAATTTTAACACGTCAATGTCATATGCATCATCACATGCAGTGAAAGGAAGCTGAGTCATCTTATTATTAGTAACGAGGTGGCTGCGCAGTCGTTTACATTGTTTATGTTTATTCAATGATGACATTTCCAAAGTTGTCTTAGCATTGTGTGATGGCTCCAAACGCTGTGTTCAACGGAACTTTTGAGATATAAAAAGAATATTCGTCACTTTGATCAAATTGGGTAAGTTTTAGAGAAAGGCCAAGTCAAGAGTACCCTAAACCGACGCACATGTATGAAGAATGTAATGAGAGTGAATGATGCTAAAGAGGTGTGTCAGGATCGTAGCAAGTGGAGATCCGTGATCTCTGCCTACCCCGTCGGGAAAAAAGCGTGATTTTATGTATTTATGTATTCGTCACTGATAATTAATATGATCATTAGGCTTCGTATGTCATCAACTGCGGTCCACCAAGTGTTATTTGAAGCTAGATACGGTCTCCATCTTATACATAGAAGTTAGACTGACCTGTCCAAAAGACCCCTTTCCAATCGGGGACGAGATCTCGTACCGGTCGAGGAACTTCTCTCCCTGCTTAATGATGTAGTCATGGTTGTCATCGTCATAGCCATCGTTGTATAGCTTTCTCTCCTTCTTGTGTGAACCATCCTCGCCAAGGTACTGTTGCGCTCTCCGCTTTTTCTTTGCATAATATACCTGGAGAAAAAAAACGTGTGTTTAGAAAATTATACTCGTATTATTTAAACTGGTTCAAGCATGAAGAATATTAAAGGAAGTGTGCTTCAATAGAGTTAATGCTACTCTAATAGCGAATTTCAATGAAACGGTTACCACTTCATCTTCAGTAGATGACTTGCAATTTCCCAGTTTATTATTATCTGTACATGAAATGGATTCATTAGAAATCTTTATGAGAATGCAAAAACGTTTTTGTTGAGAAATGTGTTTCCCGTCATACTGACTTTGTCATTTTACTTATCTCAAAACCAGTACTAGAGTCTACTAAGTTTCAATAGATACAGCAAAAGAGGTTACATTAAAAAAGTTTCGATAAAAAATATTGGTAATCCAATATCTGAGCCTAGCCTACATCCAGGCTCAATAATCCGGCTGTGCGCTATATAGGAAATGAAGAGTAGATGTCGAATGGCGGGAATTCGGCTGAAGGCCGTTGACCCAAATATGCGGTTGACATTGATCGACGACAGGCCGCTATATGCTTATGTGAAACATTCATACAGGCGACACGAGCGCACATGGATTTGAGAATAGGAAGTTCATTGCTACCGAGTTTTTATTGCGATTCCCACCTAGGCTAGTCAGTGACTCATTGATTTGTGACATATACGGATGATTGTGATTTGCTTTCGATGTTTTCTATTCTCAATTAAAACGTAACTGTTTTTATGTACACTGTGGGCGGCATGATTGACACATGTAGCGGTCTAGTGTTTATGTGTCATATAAACAACCGTTCAATATGCCCGGCGTTTTGAAGCCACAGTTATGTAACCGAGCTATGAGAGTAGTAACATTGGCGATTGCATAGCATTCCCATTCGCATTGTAGCGGCGCGGAAGCGTCGCGTATCGACGGGGCCGAACGATAACCCAAATTCTGACATCGACCTACATAATTTACTTCCACGTACTGTAACTGTGCTGTGGTCGGATCGCCACCGGTGAGGCTTCGGTCGACCACCTATCTAATATTGTTATTTGTTTATGCTTAAGCTGTCGGATCTACATTAGGCCGGCTTCTTTCGGGGGTGTCGATTTAATTTCGATCAATTAAACAGGAGTGACGTGCGACTCGTCACCTATGGGTACTTGGTGCGGTGCGGTATGGTGGTGAGTGGTGGTTCAGTGACCGCGGCACGTGGTCGCGAGATGAGCGCGTCGGGCAGGGGAGAGACGGCGCGCGGTGGCTGTCATTGATTTTCCCCGTCTCCCCCAACCCAGAGGCTGACTCCCGCCCCACCGCGTCTCACCCACTTCCAGCGCCCGATAACGAGGTTAACGGGCGACGTGAGTCTCTCCTAAACTTTAATTATACCCGTACACCATCGTGCATGTTTAACCCTGCCTCTATTCAGCGTTTTGTTTGCAGCGCACCTGATAGCGGGACGTGATCCGCCGTTCGGTGAGCGGTTGGCAACTGTCTAATGAAGCTGAGGACGCTAAAGCAAAGTGCACAACTTGTACCTTTATGTGGGAAGTTGCAAGTGACGCGACACTCTCGATTCAAATCTGCTAACTGAGTCTACTCATAAATGAGGGCGACGCTAACTTCGTAGATTAATTGTAAACAATCGGGTTTGTACTCCGAACTGAATAGACTGTGTGGTGTAACTGAATTAGAAGCTATATTGTACGTACAACAGGAAATTGGTAAATGTTATGAAAATTTTAGTAGTTTTACAATTTAATTATTCATCGGGCTTATGATATACAATCTATCCTACTAATATTATAAACGCGAAAGTTTGTAAGAAAGACGAGAATGAATGGATGTAAGGATGTCTGGATGTATGTACATATGTATGTTTGTTACCCTTTAACGCTAAAACGGCAGAACGGATCTGGATGAAATTTGGCATAGATAGATTATAGTCTGGAATAGCACATAGGCTACTTTTTATCCCGGAAAATGTACGGTTCCGACGGGATAGATTTGTTTTTGTTTTTCAAAGTACCACGCGGGCGAAGCTGTGGGCGGAAGCTAGAACATATAAATGCTTCAGTATATTTATTTTATGTAATAACCGAAATATACTTGGCCTGTTGCAGCAGGCAGGAGACACCGCGTCGCGTCGCTAGTCAAGAAGTAACAGTAAGTTCATAATACAAAAATATGCTCTTATTATAACAAAAGTTCAATGAATCGAAAAACCATTGTAGCAATAAACCCCGTTGTAAATGGCCAGCTTGCGATACTAGAATGCAATTGCTTACAAAGTTAATTTTCATCAAACTTTATTAAACCTATTCTCTCTAGGCATTATACTTTTAAAACTCGTTAGAAATGCATGTGAGTTATGTAAGTGCTCCAAATGGACTTGTAAGTCGGTATTTTAAAATTGTAAATATGACGACAATTGAACAAGGCAATCATGCCAAAAATGCACTCGGTTTATGACTCGTCGAGGAAGTTCATACTTCCACATGATTTTTATTGCTTTTATTCTGTATGTTTATGGGATCGTGTTGGCATCACGCTGAACCTTGTATGGGTTTTTTTTATTTATACGCATTGCGCCGTGACGTCACCGTGATATCATCCAGTGCACCGATGATGTAAGACCAGCGTTCGGTCATCGCCGTTGGTCACAGTCACAGATTATATACATTTGCGTCAGCCATACTATTCAGCGGCATTGCAATAACAAAGATTCTTTAGGGTTTCCTTCTGATGCTTCGACTGTGAACTTTATCGCTCTTGTTTTTATATTTTTTCTCGTGTTATTTTGTGTTTTACTGTGTAACTTTGATGGTTATTATTTTAATAAGGCCCGAGTTTTTGACACGGGTATTAAAAATGTGAATTAAAGTTCCTTTCTAATCCATCGGAAAAGATGCCGAGAATTTTAAACAAAACAGCCATCTTTTGCCCACTGACTTGTGTTATATTAGGACTTTTTATTTACGAAACTAATTATAATTTGCTCCAAAGTTACGAGGCTTATAAAGATGCGAATATTGTAATAATTCTATTTCGAATTAAAAGGAAATATTTGGTAGATAATACTGCTTAATTCTTGTTACTTGGTAAACTTCAGTTTAAATGGGTAACATGGTAATAAGGATGAAAGAAAGAGAAACAAGGAATAAATGAAATTCACCGAATGCTAATTAATATTTTGATAGTGCCGGCGACGGCGACACCCCGCCGTGATATGCAAATGAAGGTTCCCCGCTTTAGTTAGACACTGCTTTACTTATTATCAAGTCGCCAAGTATCAATTAAAGCGACGGAACTGCGCAAGTTTCCATCATTAACACCATAAAAAGACAGTTATTGCGAGAAAATTTGTGCAATCAATTAGGACTTTTAAGAGGGGGTTGGGGATGTATGCGTGCACAGTGCAGCGGCGTCGTCGGGCGGGTGGCGAAGGGGGCGCGGCGCGCGCATCTGTGTGCATTCGGCATATTTACCCCGATAGTGGGCGGGCGGGTTCACTGACCCGACCCAATGCAAGGCTTGCGTACGTAGGCCGCCCGCGACGCGACGCACAGCACACAGGCGCGCCGCGCACGGGGCCCATTTCATTAGTGCCACCGCACACTGCTCGCACGCCAAATGCTAACACTATGCATCAAGTGGACGCACGCTTTTTTATCATCATCAGTTGGAATCCGCCCGGGTGGAAATGCCGACGAGCGCCGGCTCGTATTAGACAAAATACCTCGTACTTTTACAAAGTCATGATGCCGGCCGCGCGGGCTGAGGCCCACTTTAATAAAATTAAGGTTAATTAATCATAAAAAAAAAGTTGTAGTATGTATAGTAGCAAAATAAATCCGCAACTTGCACGGAGAATACTGCCGTACTTATTGTATTATTGTGTAGAAAAATATGGAATGTATCATAATAATTGTATTAGTCAATACAGTTAGATTCCACTATCCAATTGAGTATGATTATTCTGTAATAAAAGCTGACTGAAGATGACATAAATATATAAAACATTTTAATAAAAATGCAGATGCATAATTGCATACGTAATACGTACTCGTATTAAGCAATTCATGTTCAAACTTGCCCTATTCACCTATATTGAAATCATTGATGAGTTTAAATGTAATTAAGAATGCTCGCGCAAGTGAGTAGTTCGTAGTTTCGGCCGGATGCAACCGTATCGATCTGATGTTTATTCTCGACTCCCTGCCATGCAGGTCTAGAAAACTGTTTTAAAATTTATACCAGGCTAAAACGGTCGTATAATCGACTAGCTAGCAGAACTACATCAGCTACGTACGCTAAGGAAAGGGAAGCGCTGTAGTCTAAGATAAGAACCAAACACGAGGTCTAGTGTTTAAACAGCAATCGGAGCCACATAAACCACACATGAAACGTCATAATTGCACCGTTGCATTCATAAATCCACCGGCAGACAGACACGGTGGGAACTGAGGTATACTTATGCAAAACCACCCTTGCAGTGCGCGGGGATCATCGAATGCAATACCATAACCTACCCCAAGAGTTCCTCGCGTTGAGGTAGGTCCGTGCAGCCGCCATTTCCATAATAAGCGGACGGCTACCATTCATTAATAAATAGTGCATTGGATGCTGCGGCTTTACAAGCGCGAGATGGGTCATATACAAATCGACGGTTTAAAACAGAGCCAGATTCAATCTGATGTTATGAATAATATCTGATACATCAATTGATAAGATATTACGAGTAAAACTTCATAATAAGCTAAAAATAAATTAAATGCAGTGTGTCCAATATTTACCAATCGTTGAATCGAGATAAATTATGACTAGGTTGAATCAAAAGGAGTGATTTGAAAAGGTTTTCCTTTTGTTTGACTTACAGTATTGACGCCTCTATTCTAATTCATTAATATCATTATGTAGGTTCATGAAATAGTTAAGATTTTTATAATTATTTTTCTTCGGAAAGAGCGACGAATGGAGGTTCAAGAATCACCCAAGATGTGATAAGATGTATGCACTCACGCAGGATACACAGTTCCAACGACTCAAGATCACGATATCGTGGAGCAATAATTTAGTACGTGCGCATATTACGCATTGATGAATAATCGAACAAGTAGCTATTAGCAATGAAAACTGTACATAATCCAGAACCTACCGCACACTGTGTTATATTTAAGCATAGGTCAGGAAGATCGCTGAGATAAACGTGTCTACTTCTTATGGTGTCACAAGTTCTTTTAAACAAGTGTGGTGAAAGGATTAAAGGCTCCTTTCGTGCACTTGACAAATGCCTTCGAACTTTTTAGGTTCTACGTTTGAGAGTTCTGGTATATACTGCATTACATTTTCAAACAGATTTTTTGAATCCTACTTATATTATAAACGCGAAAGTTTGTAAGAATGTATGGATGTATGTTTGTTACTCTTTCACGCTAAAACGGCTAAACGGATCTGGATGAAATTTGGCAAAGAGATAGATTATAGTCTGAGGCTACTTTTTATACTGGAAAAATGTAACAAAGCTCGGTCAATCGGTCATCCAGGTACTAACACATACGCGGAAATAAAAATAGTGGCCGCTACAGACCACCAGCATAGCTACATAATGACGGAGGAAACGAATTAAGGCCAAGACATACGAATTCGTATGTCAGGATGTCTTTACGAAATGCGTTCGTATGGTATGTTTAGAATGTCGTTTGAGAAGTCTAAATTACAGTGTATTTTTCAAGCTAACTATAATGTTAGTATTCTACTCCTCGTCAACATGTTTTTATTTTTCCAAATGAGATTTTAAAGACCAATACGTTATACAATTTGCTACTTGTATTGTAACGAGCTTGGAATGTAATTATTATTCCAAGGGCTGATTTTTCAATAACCCGGAAATTTTAATCTATAGAATTACGTTATTTGAAATTGAAATTATCTTTTCTATTTTTTATTTAGAAGACTATTAAAAATCTTGGTCAATTAATTTAAATTCAAAATATGTATGCTAATGGATTTATTCAATAAAATTTCAGGTATTAATAACTAATGTTCTAATGTACTAATGTTAGACGATTCAAATTGAATCGTCTAACATTAGTTCATGTCACAATATACAAAACCGTTTTGTATGCGAAAATGCACTTTTAATTGACATATCATTTTGACAAATCAATTTGAATTGCAGCCTGCAGGTTTTAATATTGCAATAGTGGGTGGGCCATTTGCTTAGCACGCAAATGACGATAATCGAGACGTTCTTATTGGACTGATTAAATTTATGAATGCCCAAAAAGTTTAATTCTTTACAAATGTAATTAAGTTCTTTTGATTTGGTATGTTGTTTTATACAAGCATATCTCATATTCTCTCTCTCTCATTAATTTTGAAAATGCTCTCGCAAATTCTCAATAACTTTTTAGCTACCTGCTTATCTAATTAGGAACGATATACAAAGTAAAGCCCGGTTAGAGGTTATTAATAAAGAGTAACAAAATATTTCGAACAATATTTTACAAGCACATCCAATTTACTATAATAGCATAGTAACAAGTAAATATTTCCGTTCAATATGTATTCGTATGGAGATTGGATGAGTAAAAGTCCATTTGTTATTGCGAGCGTCGATAAAAAGATGAATTACACACATAACATCGGCATCCACGAAAATAAAGCACGAATGAGGAAATAATTTATTATCTTTACTTATAGATTTGGTCGGCAAGTCAAGAGAGCCAGTGAGAATCGTAAATAATAGATGAGCAAGTTATTTGATTGATCCAGTCTCCATACAAATGTAATAGCTACATACTGAAAACTTGAAAATACTTTGGGAATATTCAGTAACCCTGGTCACATGACAGGAGCAATCCCATTAAAAATCATGTACGTTTAAAAGGCCACCCTCAACGCCACCACTTCAAAGTTTGACCTGCAATTACTAAAATTGGTTTGATTTACCATTTTAATTGTAACAAAAAGCTTATTTTTTCCAGCTGCACGGCCGACTCCCGTGTCGCTCTAATCTCGACCGAGTGACTTTCGGCCGGAGGGTCTATTAGGGATCGTCGGGTTCGCGGCGCCTGCAGAGCGGGGATCGGAATTTTGAGCTGTGGCGTCATGTCGTTAAGGCGTAGTTTCTGTCGGAGGTGTTCGGTAGGCGCGAGAGGAGAGCACTCGAGGTCGGATGCTGAGTGCGGGGGTGTGGGAGTGGCGCGCGGGAGGAGAGTGGGACAAAATCGATATCGTCGGGCGGCGCGCGACGTCTTGCGCCCCGGCCCGCTCGCCCCTCTAATGAATGAGAGCGGCCCGAGCAGTCATCTCTGCGGATGGCGGCTCTAATACGAGCCGCCCGCCGCCGACTAGACTCCTCCGCGCCGGCTCGCCCGAGCCCGTCACTGACAACCGAACAAACCGACAACTTATCTTGCAGATAGATATTTTTTCCAATACCTTCTCTGGTTTAGGAAACACAGTTTTCTCATAGACTTTATCGGAAGAATGTAGGAATTTGCCCGCACGCACCCAAAATTTATCCGGTAATACGGATGGGATCATATTTTTAATAAGAGCCTGTCTTTCCATTACCGGATTGTAGTGCCTAAATGGAAAATTTGCGAAATAATGAAAAGTACCTGAGTGACCGAGCTTTGCTCGTTTTTTTGGGGTAAACGACGTTTCCTAAAAATGAAACCTAGCTAGTTCGATTTATCGCCCCCGAAACCCCCTGCATACTAAATTTCATGAAAATCGCTGGAGCCGTTTCCGAGATTCCGATTATATATATATATATACAAGAATTGCTCGTTTAAAGGTATAAGATAAACCTGAAACACAAAGCCTACAACTTTCCTTAGACACTAGCCGAGCACCATGAGTTTCTTCCCACCAGGGTT
This sequence comes from Cosmorhoe ocellata, assembly GCA_963675405.1. Taxonomy (NCBI): domain Eukaryota; kingdom Metazoa; phylum Arthropoda; class Insecta; order Lepidoptera; family Geometridae; genus Cosmorhoe; species Cosmorhoe ocellata. The sequence continues at coordinate 7,788,779 of OY776258.1, read as the reverse complement.
ATTATAAAATGAAGTTAAGATAATATTGTTAAATACTATTTAATATTGTCAATACTACAAGGTAAACATATAATTCGCCAGTCGCTAACAACTTTAATTTGACTACACAGTACACGCCTACGAGACGGCAAGTTTCCTGAGCATATTGAAACTTGGTTTTGAACTTACTAAGGATATGCCTCAGGTCAGGTTGCCACTAAGCCCGGCGGCATACGTCAGGTTCAACACAATCCGATATTATTCCGTCAATTTTTTGTCTGTGCGAAACCGTACGTGAACTGGATGGTGGCAACATTTTGTATAGAGTTGACGTTTGCTGCTCGGCGCTATGACCGTACGTCTACCGCCGGCCTAAGTAATCTTGCTCCCGTCAAATTTCGTGTTAGACAACTCCCCAACATTTCCTCATACTCCCACAACCCGCAAGGACTCTACATAACATAATAACTTCATCCGTGCGGGTAATAAATCTCACAAATTAGTATGTTCAGATAACTTTGTACAATAGCCATGTGACTAGAACTCTTACACAAAACACAAATGTGACAAAATAAATAAAAAAGAACGTCAGAAACAATACAGTAGATAAAATACTCGAAGCTCTTACGTACCTACGCAAAACCCTTCAAACTAACGAACTAACTTCGGTCAAAGTGAACACAAACATTTGCAAAGGTACAGTCAGCGACTAACGTTAGTTAAATCTTCCAAACATTTTAAAAACAAATTGACAAAATTGACTGTCTGTGTGCGCAGTTTACTTTCACTGCGAGATTAATAAAAAACTTGTATTTTATGCTATATTTTTGATGATAAGTTAATAGCATTCAAAGTTAATCAACCAAGTCGCTGACCGTACGAGCGAAGTGGTCAACACTTGGAACTTCCGACTTGATACGAACATCACAATAATCGTTCCTTTCAAGTTGCTCCAACACTTGAGATCAAAGGACAGTGATCTGATGAAAGCAACCTTTTGTAGAAGCACCAAAGTTGCCAAACCCTGACGGCCCTTGCTACTTTTATCAGGTATCAAGTCGAAGTAAAGAATTGAGACACCATCTCGTTGAATGAAGAAAGACCGCCGAATACTAAAATCAGGTTATAGTCACAGTCACAGGTATTGACACTTAGATCTGCACCATAGCACAACATAAATAATTAAAAAAAACAAAAAAAAAAAAAAAGATCTCGACTGTAATCCCCGGGCTCGGTAGATATCTTCCTCAGATATTTAGTTACTTAGATTTTTGAGGACATCTAAAGAGGGTAGTCAGAAGCACGTCCAAACATTACATTTTGCACAGTAGTTAATATTCCGTACGTGACAGGTTGCATCGCCTGTCGCCGCTTATAAGAATAGGTACTAACCTACGACACACACCTTTGAATTTTTGGTTCTAGGGTATGCCGGTTTCCTTACGATGCTTTCCTTCACCGTTTAAGAGCACTGGCATTGCGCACATAAACTTTTCGAATGGAAAACCTCATTGGTGCACGACCAGGTTTGAACCCAAGACCTTCGGATCGTGGCAGGGGTGCTACCACTACAACATAATTATTGCAACGATTGATAACGCCAATGCCGTCACCACGTGCCAATAATTATGTAATAAATGTACATAATATATTATGTACATACATATATCCAAAGGCAACAAACCCAGAATGAATACAATTATGTAAAAGTAAGCATAAGTGTGTTTATAACGGAAGACAATTACTTCGAACAGTTACCCTTTGAGCTTATTCAAAGGGTATGGATTTCTTGAACAGTTGAGTGAATATTATTTTGTCGCAAATTGTATTTATCTTAAGTGGATACCTACTAATTGTTATTTTGTTTATGCAATGTGGTATTATTTAAAGATGGTAATCATGATGAAATGAAACATAATAAAACCGGCCAAGTGCGAGTCGGACTCGCGCACGAAGGGTGCCGTACCATTATCTATAAAAACAGCAAAAAAATGTCTGTTGTATGGGCCATACGAGGGTGGTCCGATAAGTACTTAGCCTCACCGCCCGATTGCGCCATTATTGCAAAAGGAATTTACTATAGTGTAGTACATTCTTCTAGACGGCTACTGTTAAAATTTCAGCCGAATCGAACGATTACTTTTGTTTTGATTGCTTGTGAACGAGGGCGGGCCCGCGGATTTTCGAAAAATGGAAAAAGAGCAATATCGGTCGGTGATTCGATTCTTGTTTTTGGAAGGGAAATCGCGCAGCGAAATCAAAGAGCGCTTGGATGTTGTGTACGGTGATTCTTCTCCTTCAATGGCGACCGTCAAAAATTGGTTTAACGAGTTTCAACGTGGTCGCACGTCGGTTTTTGATGAGCCACGCCCAGGGGCCCCGAAAACGGCTACCACGGAGGATAACGTGACAAAAGTCCACGATCTCGTATTGGCAGACCGCCGATTGAAGGTGCGCGAGATATCCGAGACAGTAGGCATCTCAAAAGACCGGGTGGGTCACATCTTGCACGAAATATTGGGCATGAAAAAGCTGTCGGCGCGATGGGTGCCGCGTTTGCTCACTCCGAACAACAAGCGCAACCGTGAAACGACTTCAGAGCAGTCTTTGACGCTGTTTAAGCGCAATCCGAAAGAGTTTCTGTGTCGTTTCGTGACCGTCGATGAAACGTGGATCCACCGGTACACACCAGAGACCAAGGAACAGTCGAAACAATGGACTTCACCCGGCGAACGTGCTCCGAAGAAGGCGAATACTGTTTTTTCGGCCGGAAAGGTGATGGCCACGTTTTCTGGGATTCACAAGGTGTGATCTTCATCGACTACCTGGAGAAGGGCAAAACGATCACAGGGCTCTACTATACCGAATTATTGGGCCGATTCGACGCCGAATTTAAAAAAACCGCCCCATTTGGCGAAGAAAAAGGTGCTGTTCCACAAAGACAATGCATCGGCTCACACCTCCGCCGTCGCCACGGCCAAATTTATGGAATTGGGCTACGAACTGCTGCCCCATCCACCCTATTCTTCAGATTTGGCTCCGTGCGACTACTTTTTGTTTCCAAACTTGAAAAAGTCACTCGCCGGCCAGAAATTTGAGTCGAAAGAGGAGGTTATCGCCGCTACAGAGGCCTATTTTGCAGACCTCCCGAAAACGTATTTTTCAGACGGGTTAAAGAAGTTGGAGAATCGCTGGGTCAAGTGTATTGAGCTAAAAGGAGACTATGTAGAAAAATAAATCGCTACTTTTCCAAAATTTTCGTTTTTTCTTTTGTAGGCTAAGTACTTATCGGACCACCCTCGTACAACAGACATTTTTATTTATAATCTTAGTTATTGTTGCATAATATTTATTTTTGAAGTGAATATATACCTAACTAAATACTCTATGAATATTTCAACGTCCTGTTGCCGTAATCAATATCGAGCAAAAACGACCAAAAAATCACGTTTGCTATATCGGCCCCTTAAATATTTATTTTATATTATTTTTTAGTATTTGTTGTTATAGCGGCAAAAGAAATACATCATCTGTGAAACTTTCAACTGTCTAATTATCACGGTTCATGACATACAGCCTGGTGATAGACGGACAGACGGATGGATAGTGGAGTCTTAGTCATAGGGTCCCGTTTTACCCTTTGGGTACGGAACCTATAATAATAATAAAAAAAAAAATAAAATAAAAAAAAATATGATCACGACTGTAATCCCCAGGCTCAGTAGATATCTCCTCAGATCTTTTAGTTACTTCGATCTTTGAGGATATCTAAAGGGGGTAGTCAGAGGCAAGTCCAAACATGACATTTGGTACATGCCCACATTTTGCACAGTAGTTAGTATTCCGTACGTGACAGGTTGCAAGCCCATCGCCGCTTGTAAGAATACTAACCTATGACACATACCTTCGAATTTTTGGTTCTGGGGTATGCCGGTTTCCTCACGATGTTTTCCTTCACCGTTTAAGAGCACTGGCATTGCGCACATAAATTTTTCGAATGGAAAAACTCATTGGTGCACGACCAGGTTTGAACCCACGACCTTCGGATCGTGAGGCAGGGGTGCTACCACTACACCACCAGCGCTCTATATAATAATAATGCTAATAATGCTGTTTAAACGCAATAACCTACTATGTAATGTTCCTTTTATTGTTAAGTTACCTAGTTACCTAGTGAACGTGCTCCCTAGCCTGTGGGGCTACAGATCTGCTATCACGATCCTCGGATATCAAAACCTTACAATACGGCACGTACGTATGTTGATATGAACACTATAACTTATCGCAGTATTGATTTAGCTGATAAAATTGAGCTTGTTACACACAATATTGAAATTGACGTCAACTATTCAAAACATCTGCGTATGCAAATTAACTGCAAAGACGGAAGAAAGTAAGAAAAATAATGATTTCATTTTATGTCAATAGCGCGTGATATAGGACCTAAAATTCCTACGGGTCAGTCAAGCCAAGCTTCAATATACTGTCAGCAAAGGATATTATAAAAAAAATATACCGCTTCGCCACATTAAACGTAGAATCTCTAACTGGGAGGACGAAGAAACATGCATGCCTTTTCAAACGTAGAAAGGTGAATATTAAGATCACCCGATTACCAGGTACTGGAACTGTCCATCTCCGGTAAAAAACCTAGAGGGAGACCAAAAACTACCTGGACAGCTGTGTTGGAACGAGACATGAAGGCATACAACGTATCCCATGATGACGTCATGGATAGAGCGAAGTGGAGGAAGAGTGTTAGGAAGGCTGATCCCATCACCATGTGGGATGAATAGTCGGAAAGAGAGAGAGAAAGGTACCATAGTGGCTCGCAGAGACTTCCACCGGAGGGTGTCCGCCAGCGTCCTGATGAGGGAGCGAGTGGACCCGTCTTTGTTGCGCACCATCCCGACTTCACGGCTGATGAATCACTGCACTAGAGCACACGCTACACAACCCTAGCTAGTTTTGTCTTAAATACTCTTTTATTGGCTACACACGCGTCTATATTGGTGTTGCAACCGCAATAATCGGCGGCGAGGACACGACTGGCTTGTTATCGCTATACTCCGTACCTACCTACGTATTATCCAGCTGAAGTAGACGATGTCGCATGATTTCTTTGTAGACTTGGTCGTCCTAGATGATTTGGTCTGTTGACGCGCGTCCCGAATCGGGTGCTCAGACATTTTTCACGCCAACACACTTTATTTATAATAGACCGGAATGCCTCAACGTAATTGATCACGTCTGTAGCTAAAAAATCTTCAGCATTAAAAAAAATAATTCAATAATAAAGTAAGGGTTCAAAGAATGTCTTAAGGCCCAGCATTTTGAAAATTGCAAGTATTGCAACCCTAATCCTTCTATTACCGCTTAATAGATTACATTGAACTACACGATACTCAAGGATATAAGTTATAAATCAACCGGAGCTAAAACAGTAAGGTATTTTGAATTTCTATTTCACATTAATATAAATCAGTCAATTTGAAACAAATCAACCCAGCCCTTTTTTTGAAATAAGCTATTTACTTGAACATATTTATGTTTTTTATAAATTGTCGCTTTCGTTATACAATTCAGAGCAGCCATATTATCATGCCGCACTCTACTTACTTGTCATTTGGGTATTTCGCTTCGTGCTATGTCTGATTCCGAGGAAATCCGAGTTGCTATACGGACCTATGTCACTTTTTTTGTAACTTTTACGTAAGGAATAGTGTGACGAGTATTCTGGGCCTTAAGAAGTCATCGTATTGGAACAATTAGCGCGTCGTTTGCGATGATAAACTAGCTCCCGACAACTCATTACCGACGTCATGCAGGGAGTCGATGTAAGCGATTTTATCCCTTGCCTCGATTAGCATGAGTCTGTTTGTTGTGTGTAGAAATGTTATAATTAGCCGAGGCGCCCCGATCGTGGCAGGAGTCCAGGTCGATCACTCGGGTAATGTAACGGATCCAACACTTTATCTGGTCGGTCGTTGACAGGAACATTCTTCCGGGCATTGCAAAACAACAAAACGGGGGGAGCTGAAACCAGATCAAAGGGGAAAGTCCTCAAAACAGTTTAAACTAAGTTGTGAACGTTATAAGATCTAGAACATATACGAGAAATACAAGAACTGTAATATTATGTTGGGTTTCTTGACAATTGCTGGCTAATAACTATAAGGTATAAGCATAAGCACATGGTGGTATCATTACTCGTACCTTGGCATTGTTTGTCCGACCGAAGGCACATCCTACCTAATTGTCAAGGTTTGTGTGGATGATTGTTATGATAGAGGCGAGATTTTTAAATAAATAAAAATAAATTAATAATGCTGGACAGTCCACACAGCATCATATAGCCCCAAAGTAAGCTACTCAAAGCTTGGGTTATGGGTACTAGATAACTGATAAATTTAATACTTTATATACAGTACCTGGGTGACCGAGCTTTGCTCGTTTTTTTAGGGTAAACGACGTTTTATAAAAATGAAACCTAGCTAGATCGATTTATCACCAACGAAACCCTCTGCATCTCTCTCGTTCTTCTGGTTACCTCATTTAGGTGATACTGAAAATCAGTGTTTGCTCTTAGAGCAAACTATGCGCTGAGTTATTGCCTTTTTGCTTCGCTGCAGCACACACTGTATTCATTGTAACCATTTTTTTATTTTTGTGTTACCTGTTTTCTTAAGCTGTATCATCATCTCATCCACATTTTGCATGATCTACTTCTTTTCTTGTCAGCTTGTTATGTTGTTACTTTTGTTACATGCCTATACTTATGTACCTATTGTGTGTTGCAGAAGCAAATAAATCTTTATCTATCTATCTATCTATCTGCATACTAAATTTCATGAAAATCGGTCGAGCCGTTTCCGAGATTCAGATTATACAAGAATTGCTCGTTTAAAGGTATAAGATTCATAGATATTATATATTATACATAGACCAACCATGTCAACCATGACTCGTCACAGCTCAAGCACTATCAACGTAGGTTTTGGTCTCGATTTCCTTTATTAATCCCACATACACACATTGCTTACTTGATAATCATCATAATTATTGATCAAAGTAAATTGGAATTACATATTTAGTGACCTGTCATACACAGGTTACTGATACATCCGCGAAGCACGCGAGTAAAGCTGCGGGCCGAAGTTATATATAGTTATATTATGCGCATGACATGACGTTCATTATAATCACTAAAATGACTGTAATAATGAATCGTGGCTCTCACATTGTAACCCTTGTTTAATTATCTTCCCAGGACGACCTTAAGATTATAATGTTGCTAGTTATTAAATATTATGAAGGTTAAAACAATAGCTGTTATTGCTATAACTTACACGTGTAAAAGTAGCTATAACATCGGAATTGATCTAAAAAAATTGTATTGATACGGAATACAAGTACTTTGCATTGGATAAACTCTCAATCCTTGGAAAAGAAGCCAGTTGTAGCCACTCGATCAGTAGAACAAGAGGCATACAATTAAGGTGTTACCAGTTAAAACTAAGAGTAACTTAGTCAACACTTCTTGAAGAAAAAACGGTTTCTGTTTTTCCTCAATCGTTCTAGGAATTGGCTAAATAGTTTATTTAGTCATGTTTTGGTAAGTATTAGGTTTATTACTAGTAACTCCATGACTTTACATCACACAATTCTCTAAATAACTTTTAATCTCAAACATCATTCTAAAATTCTTAATCTCCATTTATCGTAACATCAATCAAGGGACGCAGCATCTTCAAAAGACAGTCGACTTTATGAATTTCTCTGATGTTTTAGTGCAACATTATTTTAAATAGCTATGCTATATCAGAAGGCGACATGAATACTTTGCGGATTGACGATAAATACATCAGCTCAGCCCATCAGGGTAGTGGCAGCGCCAAGCGTCCTGATAATTTCCGCCGCCAAGTAGGTAATGATTCCAAACTGGTTCGAATGTGGGACAGGAAAAGCTTATTTGAAATTATAAACAACAAAAAAACTGGCATCGCAGTGATCCACGTGTTCCGCTTCACAACAATTGCATTTGACATAACAAGGACATTACATTATTCTAATAATATTTATACTAGAACTTGGTCAAATCCACCCTTTGTAGATTGTTAACTGTCAGTTTTTATTAAAAAGCTAGCAGACTCTCGCGCAACTTTGCGCGTTTTAAGTAACATATTTTTTCCCGTTTTTGCAACATTTTTTATTGATGTTCCGCTCCTATTGGTCGTAGCGTGATGTTATATCAAATCAAATCAAAATCAAATCAAAATATGTTTATTTTCAATAGAATCGCAGGGATCACTTTGAAACGTCTTACATACTAGGTGAGTCTATAGCCTAAAGCCTTCCTCGATAAATGGACTGTACAACACAAAAATAATATTTCAATTCGAACCAATAGTTCCTAAGATAAGCGTGTTCAACCAAACAAACAAACAAAGCGCTAGGGCCCAGCGAGTTTCTTGCCAGTTCTTCTCGGACTGGGGATAGGACTGGAATTGGCACCTAGACTCACCTAGTATGTAAGACGATTAAAATGATACCTTTAATTTTATTAAATAAAGAAATTTTGATATGAAGCAAACTCTTCAGCTTTATAATATTAGTATACATAGTAAATTTGGGAAGAACCTATGTAATCGCGCTGACGCCCGACGTATTCGTACCTACACATTTTTCTAGATAAAGCACGCACTGTGAGAATTGCATTTCATCTTCTTTAGATAAAAAAGAATTGAATTTTAATTTGTCATTACATAATAATATTGCGAGAATGACTTTGAAATAATTCAGTTTCTCTGTTTCGCGGTCTGAGCACGTACCTAAACTCGAATCTATTACTTTCATAACTAAGTATGAACTTCCATATAATATATTTTACTAGCTTTCGCATAACTAGGAAGTAGGATTCTTATTGCAGGCAATAATGCGTCAAATCAATCTTCCGCAAACTATCCGTTAACAATAGATATACGAGTATTATCTGTTTCTAGGACGGAATAAGGAATAAATTTATAAAATTTAATTTGATGCATTAGTACTAGCTGTACCGGGACTTCGACCACTAAACGCGCAAATGTTGTTGATCGTAAAGGAATTATCTTTTCAAAGAAGCTCATAAAATGGATCTCAACCATGAAATCTGCAGAGTGCACTTAATGCAAGGAGGGTACCTCGCGAGTGGTTGCAAATCATTACATTGAAATTGCCTCTATCGATAACAGTTCGCGAACCGCGCGAATAATTTCCACTATTCTCTTTGCTCGGCCGCTGCTGCAGGCGGTGCCGCGGTGTTGACAAAGACAACGCGCTACGTCCTCTATTAAGTGTACTTGATTGATATCAGCTTTGTAGAAAACATAATTTATACTAATATTATAAAGCTGAAGAGTGTGTTTGTTTTGTTGAACGCGATAATCTCAGGAAGTACGGGTTTGAGTTGAAAAAATATTTTTGTGGGGATAGTTCATATCGAGGAAGGCTTTAGGCTTTATAACAACACGCTGCGACCAATAGGAACGAAGCAACTTGTGCTAGAGTCAGCTAGCATTTTAATATTTATTTTGATACTAACTGACCAGCGCGCAACTTTGTCTCCGGGTTATTAGTGATATAATTTTTCCCGTTTTTGCAACCTTTTTTATTGATGTTCCGCTCTTATTGGTCGTAGCGTGATGTTATAGCCTTCCCCGATAAAATGGATTATATAAGAACCAAAATATTCCTATTCGATAAATAATGGTGAAGCGCTGCCATGAACAGAGACGACTAGAGGAATTTAGCGGACATTTGCCCAGCAATGGGATAAAATAGGTTATGAAAAAAAAAAGATTCTCGTTCGTTTTAAGATTTCAAGGCAACAGACATCGATAGTGAAGCGGCCAGCGAACACGGAATCACACCGCGACTCGGATAGGCCGCCGGCGATAAGATCACGTGACAGCACCGAGATACCATCTCGGATTTAATAGAGTTTTTCGCTGCACCCAATCATTGCCCCTGTTAGTTTCCAATCCGACTGCAGACGATAGCGAACCCAGACAAAATGGATCCTGATTTTACCATTAAGTACACAGTATGCATACAATTGAAAACTATAACTACTTACCTATATAAAAAATATGATCACGACTGTATGTAGTCCCCGGGTTCGGCAGATATCTTCCTAAGATCTTAAGTTACTTAGATCTTTGAGGGTAGCCCAGAGGCACGTCCAATTTGTCAAAATCCATCCAGCCGTTTGGACTACTTTACTGCGTTTGGGAACTCACATAAATACACCCCAAACACAATACCCTCATTCTCCGCTTCGCAGTCGGGTAAAAATAGAATCGACAAAAATAATTACAGAGTTGAAAATATTTGGGTTGAAACGAGACGCACTTAATCTCAGTATACACGTCTTTAATGTCTAGTTCACCAAAAGAAACCCCAAGAAGAAATATTACAAAACGGTATATTATTAATAAAAAAAAACAGCGTGTTTGTAAAGAGCAATCAGCTCAGAAATCTAAAGGATAAAGTACAACATTGACCTAACATATAAATGGATTTTGGTATTCTAGTCGTCTGCCAGACAAAATTTTCAGCCGCAAGATATTTATCATCATTTGATCCGTCTGGTCCTTCGCGATTTGTTTGCTTAGGTTTTGTTGGGATAGATAGCAAAATATTTTTTATTTGAAATGTCTAGAGACTATAAGAGTAACTACTTCAATTTCAGGCTTGTTGCTTTAAGGCTTGTTAAACTGTTGAGCCCAACTAAACCAGCTGTGTTGAAGAATTCTCTTTTAATCGGAAAAAATCTGATTGTAACAGATTTATCTCTACCGATAATACGAGTATAAGAGCTTAACCTGACTGACTGACTGACTGATTCATCATCGCTGAGCCGAAACCGCTGAAGATAGAAAACTGAATCGAAGGTGGCTTCCTTTTATAAATAAACAATCACTAAGTTGTGATTTTTGGAAATCCTACCCTTAAAGGGGTGAAATATGGTGAAAACGTTAATATGAAACTTTATGACGCGTGGAGCGATTTTCATGAAACTTTGTTTATGTACTGTAAATGCAAAATGAATGGACAAGTGTTTCAGGATTTTGAAGGTTATACCTTCAAAAAGGGCCGAATGATGGGTCAATGTTTATATTGGAACTTTTTAACGGGTGGTGCGATTGGTCTAAATTTTAGTTTGGATACCTTAAATGCAAAATAAATGCATGCGTTTTATTTGGATATTTCAAAATAACCCTCTAAAAAGGGTAAAATGGGGTGTCAAAGTTAATAGGGAATTTCTTTATGAGTCGTGTGATTTGTTTGAAATTCGGTTTAAATACTTTAAGTGAACGAAGTCGGGAGCGAGACAGCTAGTAATTTAATATAGACATCTAGAAAAAAATAGTTGAGTATTGACCGAAAATGAGACTAGCTAGTACAAAATGGACATACAAATTAATTTATGCAGTTAAGATGAATCAAGCTTGAGTCGAATGGAGCTTTGAGTGATGCATGCAAGGCACAACTCACAACACAAAGGTATCTTAGTTTGGCCTTTTAGTAATTCAACCGGGCCTTGTGTTATTGCTAATAGAATTGGAAGCGAATAGGAATAGACAATGTTGGATACAATTCGATTTAAGCTGCAACAATAGTATGTTATGTACTAACTTTACAGACTGTACACAAATCTACCTCATTTAACAATGTACTCGTATCAACGCGATTGTTTATTTATATTCGGAAAACAGCTAATATACAATGACATTAAAAAAATAATGAATAGAAATAGCTAGCCAATTAAAGTTGTTAACTAGCTACTAGATGATTCGTTCTAAACAAATTCATATTTTAACCCGAGTATTTATCAATTAATCTATTTTTGTAGCTTTATAAACCTGTTGTAATTTACCTGGGGTACAAGCTCTTTGGGCTATATCAAAGTAACATTGACATTTAGTACAATGACCTAAAAAATTTTATTGGTAATTTCAAGCTTAAAATTTGACGTTTTTGTAACATGATGGTTTGTCAGAACAACACGCTAATTCGAACATAGAGCAATAACTGACTTATGTACTTAGTTGAAATTGGAATAAGGTTAATTAATGTGACGCTAAGTGTACAAAAAACCTTGAAATTCAATCGTAAAAAGTTTTCATCTAAAAAGGTTAGTTATACAAATAAACTTTTCCATTTAATACCATATGAAAAAATACGAAACAGCAAACAACTAAAGAAACAGTAGTTAACACTGGTGGTCTAGTGGTAGATGCCCTGTCTTCCGATTCTAAGGTTCGAATCCGGTCGTGCACCAATGAATGTTTCTTTTCGAAAAATGTACGCGCGCTATTCCAATACTCTAAAAAAACATCGTGAGGATACCGGCATATTGTAGAACCTAAAAAGTTCTAAGACATGGTGTCAAGTGCACGAAAGAAGCATTGCACTTTATTTCTTTCACCACACTAGTCCGAAAAACTGGTGAAACGATAAGAAGATGAAGAAATAAAGGTAATACAATGGACGGCCTTGTAGCCCAGTGGTCAGTCGATGCGGATGGTGCATTCCACAGAGGCAGATGCCACAACCGGCGTTATTGTCGTGCCCAAAACAGAAATGCAAATAGACGACATTGCTTATTAAAAACAACTCCCAGTACTTACTTACCGGTGTAGATTGACATGACTATCGATCGATATTCTTGGTGACAGATAATATAAGCATCACTTAAAAAACATGGATGATGAAATAAAACTTAAAAAAAATTGTAACCGAGCATTATAAACCACTCTTCGCGACTCAACGCAGTCGCGAAGAGTGGAAGAAGGGAAGGGAGGCCTTTGCCCTGCAGTGGGACAGTAATGGCTAAATAATAATAATTATTATTATTATAAACCACACATTGTTTTATTATTTTCGTATTTTAAGTTGACTTAATAGAGGTGTTTTTTTCTAATAAATAGGCACTGTTATCAATTTGACAAATAAATAGGTTAGTTACATAATAGAATTAAACGACCGTAATCTAACATAACATTGAGCGACGCGATGAATCAAATAATCTCGACTTTCTACTAACGCTGAGCTATCGTTGTTGTGCAAACTCGAATGATTCCCAGATTGACACGTGATTGACGCGCATATAAATAAAATCTCCCGCATCGGATACGCTCCGATTAGTTCATTAAGAAGTTCTTTCTAAAAGGTCAAATCATAAGCCCTTCTAGTGCCACACACCAAGAAGGCACGGCAGGAGGCACGCGTAAGTTCAAGCTTGTCTGTACGTGGACTGAGCTAGCTGTCCTATTAAGCAGGCTGTGACGTCGTGAACCCGCGCCGAGCTCTGATAAAAGGCGTCTGAATGTCAACGCACCCGGCTCGGTCACCTTGAGCCGGCGAGCCACTCAACTGTGTTGCTAGAGAATTTTGGCCAATGTCATACTATCTTATCGTACACATAATTTAGCCGTGACGAGGTCAAGCGGCGAAACCGCCGGGAGGCCGGACGATTGCCGATGGAAACAGTGAGCACGCTGTTGGCATGCCGGCGCCGGCGCACGGCAGGAAGCGGGAAAACAACACGACTTCACTTCGTGTTGAAGAGTCGGGCGACGGATCGGCATCACGTCAGTTGCACATAAGAATCACCTCATTTTTGACGATAATCAAGCAACCCTATTCAAAAGCGATGAAGTTGAGTTCGATTTAAAATGGTAATTAAAACAGTCGTGAGTGTCGTGAAATAACACTTAATACAAACAGTAAACAAAACTCTACTGTAATTACAGTGACGTGTAAAAGACTTTGACACCAATTTAATTATTTAATACGAGTGCGATATGAAATAATCATGAGTTTATTCGCGTAGCAACTCAATGACACGTAGCAAGTGTTATGTTGAGACATTTAATTTAAGCCATGACGTAATTGAACATTGACTACAACGTCATAATATCGTTATTTACATAGCAAGTGTCCGGGGTTACCCAAGTTGCCGACTGTCGTCCATTATTCGAATACCTACCTATTGAAATAAGACTCGACAAGTATTATGATCTAGTGAAACGTTCGCGACTTTCACAACTTTAACCAAACTTCAGTTCAGTATAGATCTAGAATGGAAGATCCAAGGTCACAAATAAATATTTAATCCGTATTTTTTAACAAAGAAGCAACATAGACACGATCTTATTCGAAGATTAGACTAAAAGAAAAACAAAACAGAATTTCATGGAAACTTAGAAGCAGAATTGAATGCATTCGAAATTCAGAAAAGATTTTCTGGGAATTTTAGTTTTTTCTGAAACTTCAATAGTGCTAATCCGAATTTAAAGAAACTATACTTTTTCCACAATGACTATTGGAAACATGATACCCCGTTTCTGCACATCCTATTTCAATGTCCAATGTCCAATATGCACGTAATATAACGACTTCATCGTTTCCAAGAACGGTTCCATATAAACAAGATAAGACAATAAATATTAAAGTTGCGAATAAAAGGTGCTTCAAAACTGCAGTGCGCGTGCAGTCACACGACATCGATCTTGCAATCATTGGCCGTATTGCTCGGTGCATAGCAGGTGCCAATAAGGCTGCTCCACTTTTCTCGCATTCGGATCGATGTCGAAGTGTCGAAATAGCTCTCGCGGTCGCTCAGAATACGTCCCGCAAGGTCGGTAGATGACCTGTGCCCTTTAGCGTTCGCGTAGATACATCACAATCACAATAGCTCCGGTACCGATTTGGACCTTTGTCTTATTTATCTACGGAATAGCTGCACCGAAATCAAAAAGAAATGGAGACTAAACTGGGGCCAGAGCTCTTTGAACCGAACCTCTAATGAATACCAATTCGGACGCAAAGCAACGTTTATGTTCCAAAATACTTAATTTGAATGCATTCTGTGATTGCAGTAAGTATAATTGTTTTGTTATGTGAAAGTTTCCGTCGATGACATCCAGGCATAGCTGCGCATTCGAGGGGCCGGAAACTTGACTGCGAATCGTGTCAACTGTTAGCAAACTCCACTAACGAGTAGCGACTTGGCAGATTGTTGAACTGACGCGTTAAGCGTTCATTTAATTGAGGGACGTCTTCCTCGGAACTTTGGAAGCGGGTCCGGCCGCTACGAGAAATCACTGCAAATTTTCTTTTAAGCTTCCTTCAGCCCGCACCTCCGCCTGCGTATTATTTCAGTAAGTAAATACATAGATGTTTTACGCAAAAACCTTCATTGTTGTCTAGCGGACTCTCAAAAAAAATATACTTACATACTTAAAACGCGCAAGCTTGCGCGTTTTAAGTATGTAAGTATTTTTTTTTTTCCCGTTTTTGCAACATTTTTTTTGATGCTCCGCTCCTATTGGTCGCAGCGTGACGTTATATAACCTAGCCTTCTTCTATAAATGGACTATACAACTTAACAATAATATTTCAATTCGAACCAGTAGTTCCTAAGATTAGCGCGTTCAGCCAAACAAACTCACTTTATCTCTATATCTTCGCTTTATAATATTAGTATAGATTTAATTCCCAGACACGTTCAATGTGCTCTAATTTTTCATTCTTATGCGGCCAGAGTGGAACAAAAATAAATTATTGCGAAAAATGAGACGTAAACATATGTGTTTTTATTTGTTCCCGTCTTAATTATACTCGGTCGGTTTATTACGATACTAAATCAGCCGGTTAACACTCCCTAGAATTGGTTAAGTTACTTCCCAGATAGGTAGCATTAATGGTTTCGCGGTTTCTTTTATAGATATTGATTAGAAAACAACAAAAGAGCGTTGAGGCGTTATCACATGGCATTCAATTTCAACATATATTTAGCTTACATTTTTCAGGAAGGTCAGCATTATTTGTAGTTTATTATAAGAGAGACATGGTTTGAGGCACGGGTGGCGTAGGCACACGGCGTCTTAAACTGATTCTTTATTTAGATTTGCGAATTGAGAAGCGATGCTCTAGTCGAGCTATTTAAAGCTAATTACTCTATAGATGGTATATTTATAGAAAATGACTCACGTAAATATTTTGTTGCGTTGACGTGTTATTTATATTTATTTTTAATGGTTTATTTATGTTTGTGTGACCTGGATTGAATAAATGGCTTGAATAACATGAACCAAATGATTTGATTGGGAGTATTTCAAAGCTTGAACATGATTCTTGGGTTGGCTTCCGCAAATGTCGTGTCTCTCCAAACATGCTTATAATGCAAAATGACATGTATTGCGATGACGTATGATCAAATGCGGTTACTAAAATTTGGGTTGCTAGTATGGACGTAAGTAGTGAAACTGTCTATAATTTGATTCATTCGGTGGTAGCGCGCAGACACAGACTCAGGGCAACTGGAGCGTTTCGGCGCCGGCGCTGGCGCAGGCGGCGGGCGGCGCAAGCGCAGTTTTATTGTCTCAACCCCGTTCTTTACCGCTACGTCTGCTTTGAAATTCAAACAGCTAATATAATTGCAAATAAAATGTTAAGCACGCTGCTCACTAAAGCGGTTAAAAACTAGCATTATTCTTTTTACAAAGGGCGACGACCACGCTACAATGTTCAGCTCAACGGACTTATTCGTCAACTGGCGAGCGTGGATCTCGCGAGTGCGCGCGAGTTGGCACCTTCCGATTTTACCTATTTTTTCTGTCGTCAACTTGCGCGCACGTATAAAGTACAGTCATGTATAAAACGGATTGAAACAGGGTAAGTACCTACCGACGAAAGAAAGAAGAAGAAAATATGTTTATCTCTCATTCTATCTCTATTAACTCGGTCTTCGGTACCCCGCTCCTGTGCCCCACAGGAGCGGGGTATAACGACGAGAAGATCGGGCGGGTATCGGATATTGGAATATAATTGACATGACAGCTTCACATATACAAAATAAAATTACAAAATATGTCAAATATATCTAACTGTTTACATTCCTGCAAATTATATTTTTCTAATAATTATCAACAATATCATACTAGGTGAGTGAAGCGAAATCGCTCATTATCATCTTAATATAATAAAAATAGCAATCAACAAGTATTTGGCTAATAATTATTAGATACTTTATATCTATACTTCTATACTAATATTATAAAGAGGAAAACTTTGATTGTTTGTTTGTTTGTTTGAAATGAATAGGCTCCGAAACTACTGAACCGATTTGAAAAATTCTTTCACCAATGTGTAGAATGAACTTTCAGGATGAACATAGGCTATTTTTTATGTAGGTACTTGACACTCTCGCGTGCAGAAGCTAGTATAAAATAAATCCGTCTTAAAATAAAAAAAAAAACAACAATGATGTCAATTCAGTTGTCGCAAAAACTAAACTAAACTAATTTGACAGCATTAATTGTTACCGTCCCTTTCATAACGATCAAAACAAAAAGGATACCATCCCATCCATTCCCGGATCCATTTTAGTGGTGTCAAACAAATCTATCCCGCGGGAACCGTACATTTTTCCGGAATTCGGGATAAAAAGTAGCCTATGTGTTATTCCAGACCAGAATCTATATCTGTGCGAAATTTCAACCAGATCCGTTCAGCCGTTTTAGTGTGAAAGAGTAACAAACATACATCCATCCATACAAACTTTCGCGTTTATAATATTAGTAGGATGTATCGAACGTCTAATCTTGTGGTTTTTTATATAAATAATATTTATAAGTATATTTAGCATAGTTTTTAATAGTAACGCATGTTAAAAAAAAATTACAACAAACCCTGATCTGTGATTTTTATAGTTCTTAAAACTGATTAATTTTATAAGTAAGTAAGAATTCGTCAAATGCTATAATTTATATTCGTTGATTACTATTTTTATTATATTTAGATGATAATGAGCGATTTCGTTTCACTCATTTAGTCTGTATGATATTGTTGTTAATTATTAGGAAAATTTAATTAGCTGGAAAATAAATTGTTTTATATATTTGACAGTCATATTTTATGGTTTATTTGTATAAGTCAAACATGTCATGTCAAATAAACATAATATTCCGATACCTGCCCGATCCCCTTCGTCGTCAATCCCCGCTCCTGTACCCGCACGGGCGACCGAAGACTCGGTTAATAGAGAGAGAATGAGAGATAAACATATTTTCTTTTTTCTTTCTTACTAGATAGTCGGTACTTAACTGGTTTCAATCAGTTTTTTAGCATGACTGTACTTAAAAATGTGTGCGCGCGAGTTGACGACAGAAAAAGTAGGTAAAATCGGAAGGTGCCAACTCGCACGCACTCGCGAGATTCACGCTCGCCAGTTGACGAATAAGTCACTCAACGCGATCCAGAATCCTGTTCAATAATACTTCGGTCTATGGATGTAATGCCTCAGTAGACGGTAGGCCTTACGTCGACAAAGGTAGTTGTTTATAGATTGCCTAAGAAGTATATACCTATCCTAAACTTCCCAGCTCATCATTATTTAAAGGCATTCAAATTATACGACTGCTGCGAAATTTATTCCAACAGATACAATCATAATATTGTTGCATTTTAGAGTTATATGGTGCAAGATGGTAGTAAGTATAAGTCTTTATTTAGTACCACTGCCGCATTATAGGCATTGCTTACTGGTAGGTATCTAAGTGACGCAAACAAAATAGAATCGAGTTTCTAGGAATTGCACCCAACTGCTATCAGCGGTATCAATTTCAAATAACCGAACCTAGTTGTATTACTATTCTGGAAATTCCCAATTACTTACTCAAAACACCAAAGTTAGATCACAATAGCCTGATTAGCGTCCGATGCACGACGGGCGTTAGGGATGCCACATTTCCGAAACTCCGTAAAAGACTTATTTTAATATATTATAATAGAGAAATAACTAAAAGTGGGCTTAAGGAAGCTTGATATTTTATGGCCACTTATGTAGAGATATGATTTTTTTAAAGAGTTAAGTATAAGTTTTCGAGGTATAAGTTATTGAAATACTTTTTTCGTTCTTTCTTTTTTATCGGCAATTAGGTGGTTGCCCGCGACTTCGTTCGCGTTGTTTTGTATAAAACAAAGAAAACAAATCAAAAACCAAGAAAACCGTTCTGGAGTTATAAGTGTTCGAACCAACCCGTCTTTTTCTATGTAATCTAACGCCTGTTTCCCGACGGGGTAGGCAGAGACCACGGATCTCCACTTGCTACGATCCTGACATACTTCTTTTGCTTCATTCACTCTCATTAAATTCTTAATACATGCGCGTCGGTTTGGGGTACTCTGGACCTGGCTTTTCTCTAAAACGTTCCCAATTTGATCGAGGTACCTACGTACGCCGAGGTCTTCCCCTTCCAACTGTCCCATTCACACTCTCCTTATACAACTGTTTCGTCAATCTCCCTTCATCCATCCTTTCTACATGCCCAAACCATCTTAACATACCCTTCTCAATTTTTATCACTACGTCTTCTTTCACTCCACAACGTTC
Organism: Cosmorhoe ocellata; assembly: GCA_963675405.1. Lineage (NCBI taxonomy): Eukaryota > Metazoa > Arthropoda > Insecta > Lepidoptera > Geometridae > Cosmorhoe > Cosmorhoe ocellata. The sequence continues at coordinate 7,769,356 of OY776258.1, read as the reverse complement.
TCTTATCTCGCTGTTCTTCGCTCTATCATTCAAAGTTAAATCACACATACTTCTTAGAACTCTCATTTTCACTGCATTTATTCTACTCTGATGCTTCTTCTGCCATACCCAACTTTCGCTACCATACATCAGTGTCGGCACTAACACTCCAAAGTGCACAGCCAGACCTGCCTTTTTGAACACGATCGACTGCTCATAAATGTGTGAAGTGCCAGTTCACACTATTTCCAGCATTCACTCTCCTTTCAATATCGTCATCATGTTTTCCATCTCTCAAACAGCGTACCCAAATATTTAAACTCTTTTACTTGTTCCTCTCTTTTTTCTATGTAGTGTATTAAAATCAATAGTGTCCATTTATTTTGCAATTCATGTACTTATCTAATTTGTGTTTCAAACTACTATCACACCTCTCGTCAAAAAGTCCTATAGGTATAAACTTTGATATCCCTTTTTTTCCATTTGTGAGGGCTATTTTTGAAAACCCTTTTATATGTGTTCATTTATTTTGCATTTTAAGTATTAAAACCGAGTTCTCATCAAAAGAACTTTGACACCCCATTTAACCCTTTTTGAAGAGTTATTTTGAAAAATCCAGAAATATGTGTCCATTTATTTTGCCTATTAAGTATTTAAACCGAGTTTCAAACAAATCACACCACTCGTTGAAAAAACTTTGACACCCCATTTAACACTTTTTGGAGGGTTATTTTGAAAAATCTAGATACACGTTTTAAATGATTTGGCATTTAAAGTATCCAAACCAAGATTCAGACCAATCGTACCACCCGTCAAAAAGTTCCCATACAAACATTGAGGCCCCATTTTACCCCTTTTTAAAGGTAATATCGAAAAATCTTGAAACACGTGTACATTTGTTTTGTATTTACATTACACACACAAAGTTTCATGAAAATCGTACAGCGCGTTAAAAAGTTTCATACAAAAGTTTTTAGCCTTTTTCACCCCCTTAAAAGTGGAATTTCCAAAAATCCCGTCTTATTGCTCGCCTACATACCAAGACGAACATACCCTCCAAATCTCAAGTCTGTACGACCAGCGGTTTGGGCTGTGCGTTGTATCTATTCAAATCAGTCAGGACTTATCCTTTTATATATGTAGTAGATGAGTGAATTAAACGCCCGCATCTTTAACATTAATCCTCTCTCCGCTAGCGGGTACATTCTCTGATATTCTTTTTTTGTGCAATTCTACTCAAACGGAAAATCTTCCTATTTTCTGAGGTTTCAAGTTGTAGGGGAGTAAGAAAAAGAAAGAAAATAGTATTTTTGACACACATAGAAAATAATCAATTAACAGAACCGGAAAAAGACGAAAGAAAAACACATAAAAGAAATAAAAAAAATTCACACGAGTAGAATAATAAATGTCGTATCTTATACATACGAGTAAATGGGAAGTGACGTGACATTAGCCCTTCCCGCGAACCAATCAGCACGTGGTGTGACCAAAAAGGCGAAAAAGCGAAGTAAGCTAATCGTGTTAACTCGTGTGTCAATCAGTCAACCTTATTTTCCAAAGTTCCAACGCACACAGCCGTATTATGCTAGTGGGGTCAAAGATTTAAATCGAAGATATGCCCTGACGCCAAAAGCTGTGGCACTGTTTTTACTTGTGTGTGTTAACAAAATGCCGATGCGCGCACACTAATGATTAGTAAAAAATGAACCAAACAGTTATTTCACCATTTATTGTGCAATTATATTGCACGATCTTTCGTAAAAAAATATACTTTTTCCTTTTGTACGCTGAAATTGAAAATATTTGGTGTGCAAAATGAGCGAGCTATCTCATTTCGTGTGGCAACAAAACGGCGCGGTCTGTCTACGTAGTACCGTACGGGCATATCTACGATTTAAATCTTTGAGTGGGGTGCCAAACTATGCCAGTACGTGGACTAGCAGCGAGTCCATCAAATAGATCGGATTTGGCGATACCGTATCAAAATACTCGTTCGGTTGCCGTCTGCGTTACTATTGGCCTCCCCATCAATTTTATTTGAGTAGCGGACGTGAATTTGTCGCAGTTTCACAGGTTGGTGATTCAACTTTTATTATTTATTCCCATCTATTCCACTGTTAGGACCATTGTCATCATTATCACGGCTCTTGTCCGGTCCTATGACGATCGTATCAAGTATATACTCTAAATACAATTTTGAAACTCTATACAATCAAAATGATAATAAAGAAGCTGTTTTCTCACATTAGAGTTTAGATACAAATAAGAAAGATCGATCCAGCAATATCATTACCATGAAAAGTAATTACTTTACCTAAAGACTTAATGAGTTAATTGATATTTCTGATACCTAATCATGGATGGAATATTTGATATTAAAGAACAAACAACAAACACAGTCTTAGTGTACCTAATATTAATTTTAAAAATTAGATTTTATTACATTCTATAAAAGACAACATTCAAAAGGAATGATACACGCAACCATGTTTAAAGATTTAAGTATAGATTATTACATTTGTGGAATTGCACGCATTTGCCAAGACAAGCCGATAGTAACCATACCTACTTATACGTAACAGTTTAGCATGTTGTGAATCTGTATGTGTCAGTCAGTATGTGGGGCGAGTCCGTCGCAATATTGGGTCATCAATCTCTGGGCCAAGATAATGGTGCTGCGGCGCCGGCGTAATAGTTCCTTGACCGCCTGATTGAAATATCTATAGCGCTCGGATCAAGTGACAGCCCTAGGTAGTGAAAAGATTTAAGTTTTTAAGCCATTACTTTTGAATAGAGCAAACAATAACATACGTACAGAAGACTCTTTAGATGTTGAATACTAATTCTGATAGATTTCAGTGGGATAAATGTGTACACTGAAAGAGAGACTATACGACAGGCACAAGCTCAAATCATATCTTATTCCATTCAAATCAAATAATATAAGGTTAGACAATGACGACTAAATGTAAACTATCTGTACATAATAATATGTCAGGATGAATAGAGATTAAATAGGGTGTGTTCGCAGTATAACCGTATAATCTACAACCATAGGTAACGAATCAACATCCGTAGCGGGAACCGTAACACCTGGCCAGCACTAGTCGAGCCGAAATAATCTCACATGACGACAGTATTGATGTGCGCGTTTAGAATAAAGGACGGATTATAAATGGAGGCTTCCCGGATGGCAACAGTCCTATTTGTACGGATATGTGACGTAATAAGGAAGGGTTAAATGAAAACGCACTCAATATATTAGACAAACTCGTCAAACACATTGAGCGCGTTTTTAACCGAAATATTGAAACAATATATTCAGTACTCAATAATTTCTAAGAATAAATAGCACAATTTAGAAATTTATTTATCAATCTTATTAAGGTTCAGTATAAACTCCAAAATAGAACATCACACTAAGTAATTCGTGTTCGCAGGCAAGGCAAAGAATGATCGTCCTATACAGGGAATCGATAACAGACGGATGACGTAGTCGTCAACTTGATTACTGATTTATGATAATTGGCCACAATAAAATCGAGTGGCTCCGATGGGGCCCGGCTGCTCCGGAAATTCTTTGCGTTCAAGTTTTTATTGATAGACATTATGCAACCCGAACGGCAGTAAATGACTGGCAGGAAAGTATTTATGTCCATGGAAGCCATAGAACATACAAACAAATAGATCACACGCAAAACAAATGTCTGCCCACGAGAAATCAGGACGGGCGATTTGAAACTCTCATACATTACTTACTCTGGAAGTTTATTGTGATAATAAAGGTCATCTATGATGGCTATGCTGTTACTTATTACACGCTTCTTACCTGGAACAATAAAAGGTTAAATTAGATCACTTAATTCGTATTAACAGATTCTGATATCATCGATTGAATAGCGTTTGAGGCCCGTTGAGAATCTTTTTGGCTCTCTTAGAAATTGCCAGTCATCGGGTTCATCAACATGGATGTTTTGAAGTTTGCTGCCATGACGTAGGAAGAATATTAGGGCCTATTATATTAGCATAATGGTATAGAATAATACCTACTACAATATACTCTATGACATCAGTGAGGAAACAATACAAACTTTTACTTCTATTATAATATTAGTGCAGATACACTGTAGCCACAAGCCACGTAATCCAACATAGCATTAGTTTAATGAGTCCTATAAATCGCGACAAAAAGCAGCTGTTCCACGCCTCGCTGAAAAACCTAAATAAAAACGACTAAGTGTGTTTACATGCCAATGCAAAGAAAGTTTTAATTGCTTCCTATATTATGTTACAGAGAGTCATACAAATATCTCAAAGAGATTCGTAACACAATTGTAAGCATCTGAATATAGAATGAGCTAAGAACGAAGTGCATATACCTATATACAATAACAACAAAAACATGAGAGGGCTGTATTGTTTCGTGCCCTACCCTACCTTAGTTCAGTGACCAGATTGAGGTAGGTACGTAACGGTAGATTTAAAAGAGTCTAAACAAGTGTTGAGCTCGGAACTACATGTCTATGCCAACACGCGGCAGGGTCACACCCCATGTCATGAATTGACTAATTTATCAATGGTTATTTATATAGACAAAAATGCACCCGCATCCACTGGCTGTAATGAGATTAAGCGCTTCTCTACTATCCACAGGGGCGTAGCTTCACAAATGTTCACAGATAGGTAAATTGATTATACAAACCAGAACATTCATCATCATACATTTCTCGTAGGGCAATTTCGTAAAAGCACCATTGAAGCTTAAATATTGTATGATAGTTGTTTGTATCAGCTCTTTCGTAATGCCGATGGATTAACCCAGGTACTGAAAGTAACATCAAGGGTAAACAAGTATTTAAATGATGATGCATTTGAAACCAAAAACCCGCGTGAAACACACGCCAGTCGCTAGCATGCCATTTACTTTCTCTTTTTCTGCTCCTAGCAAATCAAATAATATGCAAGTTATTCACTCCACTACACTACTATTCTCTCAGGTCATTACCAAAAAGCGAGCAGAAATCAATCAAACAGCTTGCGATGGTAAAACATGCGTGTGTACCCGAAACATACACATGCCAGTAACTAGCATGAGCATGCTACTCGCACGAAAGTGTACGAGCAACTAGCTCGTGAATTGTGTATAGCGCACGGCACTGGCTTATTATAATGCGAGAGATATGCAGCAGTCTGACAATGAGAAAGTTATTATTAGAATTGTCGTGTAGAATCGTGGACATGCTTTGTTGGTCTCCCACTATACATTTAGCTAGTTAATTATGCTAATGTATTAATAGAAGCGCGATAAGGCTTCGACTGCATTGTTTTTATTCCCATATTAACCTCTTCAAAGGTCAGGTAAGAGACTAGACTATCGTGTATTTCTTGCTCTTTTTCATGTATCAATGAGTTCAATATTCACAATCTGTTCTCTAATCAGTTTTAGATCAACATTTAATTTTCAAGACGGAATTAGATCGATTTGCGTCAATTTGCTCGGAAGTTTTCCTCAAGCATGTCGAAGTAATAAGGTTTTATATCTGAGCAACCAATGAGGTCGGGCCTCATCAAATTGAAATGAGTGCTCGTCTCCAAAGCTCTGAGTAACGGCCGGTGGGCACGCGTCCTAGCAACCGATTGGGCCGCTATCTTGCCCAATTAGTTAGCAACCATCATAATAGCCAATCAGTGTGACATGGGTAGATAGGAATGCTATATAGTCCCCAGGCTTATTTGTTGCCTAGCGAGCGATATGGAGTTGAGGTTATTTAAATAAGGAGTTTCAAACAATTTTAACACGAAATAGTTTGGGGCTGTTGGTTTATCTGTAATTCTGTATGAAATGTAATTGTTCGCAATTACTTGCTCAACTGAATAACTAATTATTAAGCGATGTAAAGATTAGATAAGTAGCTGTTTTTGGAATCAAGCTGATAAGCCGAAAATATTTGCAGCCCTTGTTTTACAAAGTAAAATATTGCAGTATTGGGACAGCTGCTAAATACTTAGCCCCCTTATCCATATTCATGCTAGAGATAATAATCATGGTAAAATGTGTTTTTAGGATATTAGAATGACAAGGATAAACTGTATATTATCGAAACTTTCAAAACAAAAGTGATTATAAATGGGTTATAAATAAAGCTTCTCTAGACAGTTTGGATTGTATTGCCGGGAACACGTTTTAAAATTATAACGTTGCGCAGATTGTAAGAAGAAAAAGTTATTGAGGAGCTATTATAATATGTCTGGAGCTCCGGATGCAATATGATCGCTAACTAGAGAAACTTGAACACAGCTACTAAATATCGCGTTTTACGGTAACTATCCGAAGCACAGTAGAGGCAACGCGGGTCTCGAATTCAAATTTATATGCACTACATCCCTAAATATATGCATAAGGCTTACTTATTTGATTGGTAAATCAATCTGAAAATCACATCAGCATTTTGAAATAAAAAGATTTTAATCTTGGAGATAAACCTTAGTTAGAATTATTCATTTAAATTCGATACAATACCACAAGAAAAGTTTCATGTTACCCCAAAAGACTTCAAAGATATTAAATATTCGGCTATTCGCAGAGAAAACCAATTTAAGGCACACACACTGCTCGTATAGAATATTTCATAACATGACAATCTTAAACTACCTTTGTAGATGATTTATTGTTGGATGAAAAACTAAGCTTGCTTTTATAAACGTGGTTTGTTGGATTAGACGCCGAGATTGCGGGCACCAGGAATGTCCATAATTTTACAGCATAACATGGTAGAACGGATCATAAATATGCATAACACGGTTGCAGTTAAGAAAGAAGAGTTGTCAATAACCAATTGATAAGAGTAACCTGTGTAAGTACCGTAATAGAGTAATAAAACTCTATTAAGTGCTAGTCAACAGGGTTTCTTGGGTCAGCGCCGGCGTTCATATAAACCTGATCTACAAATACAAAGCTTACAAAGTTGCACGTTTACTACGTAAATCTTTGATGCAAGACTATTTTCAACTGAAATTCCAAAATAACTTCAACGAACACTGGTCTCATTGCAAGTTTAAGCTTAGCGTGAAGCTTATGAGCCGCAACGATGGCCTTTACAAACGTTATTTTTTCCGCTCATTATAATGCAGGAACTGATAATGGATATTCAACTCACCGCGGAAGAAATACTGCAGATTAGATTAAATTAAGCCTCATGTATACGAAGGAGTGTTCGTAATAATTAAGAAATTAATATGCAATGTGTAATGGAACGAAAAATCTAGCTGCACTGAAAGTTCTGCCCATAGTTGCAGCTTGCGGGAACATACATTCTTTAACGAGCATTACATTGGCCTTGCTTGAGGAAGTGACTATTTAGAAAGAGTTTTGAGGAAGCCATTGTTGCGTATTGGTTTCGCGAGCCCGTTTATTATTGGCACTTGTCGGCCCACGTAGGACGCGGCTCAGACAGACGACACCGCTGCTGCATTCTGGGCCGATTGGGCAACGGCTGGCGACAGCTTCGCTTCATGAGTGCGTTCGCAGTTCACTTTACAATAAGGCTGAGAAACTCTGATCATAAATAGAAGGGTAGAACTAATAGCAATTGAATCAAATGCAGACAACGCAATGGTTAGAACCAGATCGTGCCTAGAGCGAAAGTTGCACAGCCTCAAATCAGATGCAGACTAGAGAAATCCAAAGTACACTCGATACTAGACAACCGCCTGAGACAATTAGCACTAGATGTAAATGTCACGCAACCGCCTCCCAGACGTGCCAGCTCGAATGTCTTCCAAGGAGCTCGTCACTCGAATAAATGCAATCCTGAGATTTTTTTAAAAATACACTATGCGGAGTTTTCTTGTTAGTTTGACCTACTATCTCCTGCCTGATATAATGCGATTATGGCTACGAAGCACGCTTCTCTAGTAGTTTATAATTATTCATTCTTGGACCACCCACGATAGTTGTTCTTCCATTATCTGATTACCATCGCGAGACAAACAATAACAACGAATGCGTTTGTTTGTTTGGTCATCGACTGGACAATGAGACTGCCCAAAATAGCCTCCGCGTGAGCATTATACCGTTTAAAATCACTATGTATCATATAATACTGTATATGCAAAGTGACGTGGGATAAACATCGGGTTATTTCTGTCGCCATCACGTTCCTAAGTATCCCCATATTCAAAATTAATCTACTCACTGAGCTGTATCTAAAGATAGCTATAAATAGAGAACCAAATAATGAATACGACAGTTAAAAGCTCGATATATTATTTTCGCTTTATCTGCCTGATAATATGCATTTCAATTAATATTGCCTCGAAAAGTAACATATACGATCCATAGGTTTCGCTATATACGATCCATTTCATGGTAGATCTCATTTTTATTGTGGACTACTGGAGTTTCCTGCGACTTCGTGCGTATAATATTATTATTATTTTTTCATTATACACTTTCATCTCTCCACCGAGCTCCTTAAAGGGAAGTTTGGGAACCATGTACGAATTATACACTGTAAATTCTAATGACTCATTTTTTTATCTCTACAACTACTGGTGCGATTTCTGTCAGTCAGTAAGGGCTTTTTATATATAAGAAGATTTGATGGCGAGGAGCACCTGTTGGTTAATTTATGTAGCATCGTAAATCGAATACTTATCGGTAACGCCGGTTTGCGATCCACAAATCCACACGACGTAAAATAAAGCCTTCGTATAAAATACCTTAAAAATAAAGGATTACTAGCAGATGTCTCGTCTTTTCGATTAAATTGAAACCTATCGGTAGAATCAAAACCATAAGGACGACCAAGAAAGAATCAGCGAAATGAACACTAAAGAAATAATTAAAATAATATAATAACTACAACACAAACAGTAAGGTTAGTCAGATGAATGACTCCAAAAGCTTTGTTTCTTTGTAAGATTTCTGTCTGAATACACAATTTATACGAAGCATATTGTACGCGAAATTACTTGAAACTTTACAGACACATAAGTAGCAGGTTGCGGGTTCGCTAAGTTTCCCTTTCAACAACAAACAACAATATCTCGAATATTTGAGACCTTACAGAGCATTTTACAGTTCTAGAATCAATTAGGCTTGTAATAATATTCTAGAATGTTCATTTACAGCGCTACCAAACGAGAAAATTTCCCTGGAGAGTTTGCGTGTGGTCGTTGCTAGTTACGATGCTAGCATTAGTTGCGGAACAGTTTAAATTCCAAAACAAGTTCATTGCATAATAAGTATCCTTAGGAATATTTGCAAACAAAACAATCGGCTATTATTTAAAATAAGCACCTACAATGAGTCCTTTTCTTTAAAGCATATAGTTATGGAAATACATTTTTTAACATCATGTCAAGATTTTCAAGCAAATCCCGTACAATCCTATAACTCTATCTACTACAATATAATATAAGAATTAATGTTTATTTTAACCTCGTAACTGATACTTGAGAAGTCGTATCGCAGAGATAAGCCAACATCAACCTCCCATTGACCGCCCATAGACGGCCTGTATAAATAATCGATCCTTATTATTGTACCGGACATATTTACTTGCGTCACTCACTACCCAGGATACAGCAGTCACAAACGTAGCCAGCATTTTCTTGTGTATCCGGGCTTCTATGACCACATTCACAGACAGATTGCCAGGTTGCCATAAACTGTCTATTGGCACGAGAAGGAACAAGCAACATGAGTGCAATTTCTAGCTCTGACCTATCTAGCAGTGACCCTTGTAATTGTTGATACTTCATTGGTTTTGTTTTGGTCCTGCTCCTTATTTTGTCACTACTTCTTTTGAACACTTCTTCTTGCACTTTGTTTTGGTTCCAAATGCAACTACGCACTTTTTTGCAAAGTTTTTAGCTTCAAATATTCAAAAGAAAACAGCTGTAATTTTCTTCTGCGAATTTCTGTTTGTTAAGTTTTGATTTTGGACAGTCAAGATGTTGTTTCTGAAGATTAAATCTAATTGAAACTGCGTTTTTATGGAGATAGCAGCTAAGATTGTATCTGCTTACTATACAAATGCGTCTTTTGAAAAGGAGCGGGCCTTTGGAACGTAATTTTATAAACCGGGAACAATGTCATGCCTGAGGCGAGCTCGGGTCACTCCGGGACTATATTAACGACATGTTTACAAGCCTTGTTCTTGATAACGGTATATTTATTTTATGAAAAATGCTGTTTCTATGACATGACTCTGATGCAATTCATGGCTAAGTAAGCAAGTTAACAAGCCTTTTTGACTAATTTATTTATATTTACTATCAAAATCGGTTTGTTGTAAGTTTTATAAATTCCTAAATCTTCCAGGATTTATGCAGTTGACAAGTGTCAGTTCGCAGTTTTTTGACGTAATTTGTTTGCCGATATTGGTTCGCGTTTTCAATGAGCAATAGGAATGTAGAGCGGCGTCAACGCGTACATGCGAGATGGTCACGAGGGCGTTTATTGCTCGCTTTATTGGAAAACGAACGCTTCCGCGTTCCTTAGAGTACCGCTGCTTTGCATAGCATAATCAATGCGTTCTTACTAGAGATGGGCGGGTGGGTAAAAATTCGGGTGGGTTAAATAGGAAGGAAAGGGTAAAATAGGTATAAATTAAAAAATACCCATTTATACCGGGTATTTTTTATTTATGCCGGGTAAAAATTCAACGTACATTTTTCAATGAAAATAAAAAAACCTAATTACTTTTAAAAACACGTAGTAAGTAGGGAAGCCTTAATATTATATAGGAAAACCTAAACCATGAGTTAAAAAGAAGTTTTTATCAAATAAAACCAACACAAAAATCATTTCGAAAACATACACTCGTGGGCTTTAAACTGGAATCGCTTCATCAAGACAATTTTGTACAATTTCTGTCCAATGAACTAGGGATTGTGGTATGTCATTTGAAAGAATATTTTATTAGCTATTAAATTCTTGCCGAGAGATGGCGTGCCTACTGTGAGCAGTTATATACTGATCCCTTTTTAACGCCCGGAAGTGACCCGAACTGGAAGGAGCTAGAACTGGAACCCATGATTCTTCGTTCCCAAATAGCTACTGCTCTACAGTCTCTCAAGAAGAAGAAGGCGTCAGGAAGCGACCAAATAACAGCAGAGGTGCTTAAAGCTATGGGTGACTTGGGTATGTCGACACTACAAAATATCTGCTCACATATCTGGCAAAACGGTAATTGGCCGCGAGTCTGGACGGTATCCGTAATTCTACCGCTGCACAAGAAAGGGTCAACTAAGAGCTGCGGTAATTATCGAACCTTGACCCTCATCTCACACGCCAGCAAAATCTTGCTCCATATTCCTAACAATCGCATCCGCTACTACCTGGTTTCGTGAGGGGCAAGGGCACTCGGGAGCAGATTCTCAATGTCAGGCAGATCGTTGAGAAGGCATACGAGTTTGATACGCCAGTGATAATGTGTTTCGCCGACTACAGCAAAGCTTTCGACTGTTTCAACTGGGGTTATGGGCCTATGGAAGGTCCTACAAGAACTTGGAGTACCAATGCATCTTATCGCTTTACTTCGCACCTTTTATGACATAAGACAGGGAGTCGTAAGAGTTGATAAAGTAACTTCTAAACCCTTTAAATTTCACCAAGGAGTACGCCTAGTTTGCATTTTATCGCCCATTCTGTTCAACGCCTATGGAGAGTACATAATGAGACAGACTTGCGAGAATTGAAAGGGAGGTATCACAGTTGGTGGTGTGAAAATCACCAACCTGCGCTACGCTGATGACACTACTCTTTTTGCAGCAAATGAGTCGGGGATGGTTACTCTTCTAAACCGAATGGAGCGAATCAGCGAGGAGATGGGACTTTGCATAAACAGGTCCAAAACTAAAGTCATGGTGGTAGACAGATCTGGAAAGTTAGAACTCACTGGCGATTTGGACCTAGAAACAGTGGACAATTATTATTATTTATTATTATTAGACTTGTACGGACTCTAGTCTTCTCGATCTTTTCGTATGGCGCTGAGACTTGGACTCCGAAAGCTGCAGACCGCAAACGCATTGACGCTTTTGAGATGTAGTGTTGGAGAAGGATGCTCCGTATCCCTTGGACAGCATTTTGGACTAACGTCTCTATATTGCGAGAACTCAATATCTCCTCGCGACTGTCCACTGAGTGTCTGCGCAGAGTTCTCGAATATTTCGGTCACATTGCAAGAAAAGACGGTGACAACCTCGAAAAGCTCTTTGCGAACGGCAAAGTAGACGGGAAAAGGCCTCGTGGACGCAGTCCAGATCCGAACCGCTGTTGATATTTCGGTTTACAACCAACGCCCTCCACACCGCCGAAGACAGAAACAGATGGAGGATAATTATTAAAGAGAAGGTGATGCAGAAAGGAGGTCACGACCCTCAGCATTGAGGAACACGACGCAAGGAGGAGGAAATTCTTTGAATATCATAACCAATAAGCATTCACCTTTATCATGGAACATAAAAAGAAAAAAACATCAGTTTTTCAAACAAATCACCAACTGTTTGGAAGTCCTGAAATCCTATAAATAGTGAGCTTTTATGAAAATTGGTCATCAGTCCAATGTTTTACTTTACTGGGAACAGTTGAACTTAAGAAAAATGGAAACCACAACCACAGAAGCCGCTCCAATCGTCAGCCTAATTCAGCAAGGGTTGTCTCAGCGTAGTATCGCTCGACAGCTTCACCCAAGCCAGTCCGGTGTCTCCAAGGTGCACAAGAGATTCAGGGAGATCGGAAACTTAGTCCGGAGACCAGAACCTGGACTCTAGGCAATACGCCAAGAGATGGTTGGTCGATTTATTGTCACCACTTCACTCTGAAAAAGACACCTGACCGGCGTCGACGTCCAATAGCAGCTAAGAGAAGTTAGAGGGAGAGCTGTGAGCGAGTGGACAGTCAGACGAAAACACAAAAAAGTGAACTTGACCCCAAAAAGGCCAGCCATGGGAACTAAATTGTCTCCAGCCCACCTACAAGTCCGGCTTCAGTTTGCTCGCGATCACTTGATTATATGGAGCGATGGAGTCGAGTCCTGTGTTCTCGGACATAACCAGAATGTGAACCGTCGTCGGTCAATACTATGTAGGCACGTCCTACTACAAAGATTTTGATAGCTAAAAAAAATGATATACCACAATCCCTAGTTCAATGGCCAGAAATTGTAAAATATTGTCTTGATGAAGCGATTCCAGTTTAAAGCCCGCGAGTGTATATTGTGTAAATAGCACATTAATTATCTTTTCAGTCATGTAAACTTACACCGTACCTCAAAATAAGCCGATATTTTTTTATAAGACATAATTATGTACATTATACACTTATATTTCTTTATTATATAAATGTTCTAAAAATAACAAAAGCCTTTATATTGTAATCTGTCATTTTTATGTTTTTACATACTTAAAGGCTTTTGTTATTTATTTCAGAAAGATTAAAAATATATAAGTATACGCACTATGTCTAAAAAATCTAAAAAACCATAATTGCACAGCATAACGAAATCAATAAATATAATACTTAAATAAATATAATCCAACCAAATTATACTGATAATTACATTATTTTACACCAGAGAACATCGAAACACTAAAAAAAACAATTAAAATAATAAATAACTAGTGGCGGACATTTTTACACAGCACCATCTAGCCCCAAAAAACAAACAGGAATAAAAACTAACAAGTTAAAGCATATATAATTAGTTGAACCTCAAGAAAAAGAAGCATTGAATTTTTACCCGGTATTAATTCGAAATGGGTGGGTAAAAATGGGTAAAAATGGGTATAAACCCGAACTGCGGGTTTTTACCGGGTAAGCGCCCATCTCTAGTTCTTACTGCTGAAATGCGGGAGATGATCTTCCGTTTTGGTAAGATATGCCGGATTCATCACAAATTATGTTTTCCACAGTCATTCAGTCATACTGGTCCAAAATCTCTGTCAACAAAACCTCATCCAAACTTACTATCAAGTTGCTGAAGCAATTAGTTGCACACACTCGTGTAGCTTTTGAAAATCTTTTAGGAGCTTATCCGGATTTGAACTCACGAATGTAAGATCAAAGATCTGGAGGCGGGGCGGTTACCGCGGCAAGGATTTGCATAATTCTCAACAAAATGTGCCAATAGCTCTAAGGATCATCATTATTTTGGACTGTGTAATAAGGTGTGGGCGTTAAATGGCAATTTTCGACTTACTAATATTTATGGACGCTTACTTGAATCCCCAACGCATTTGAGTCATTGAAAAGTTAAAATGGTAATTCAGTGATGAGTTTCCTTCGCCATGATGGTAATACATTATCTTGTGCTGACCTGGTAAATGGGAATAAAGTAAAGAAATTCCATACATTACCTTTCAAAGGATTCGAACAAAGCTAAAGTTAACGGTCAGCCAGCCTCCTTCATGACATGCATGAGCCTCGTTCCCCCCGAACATTGAACTGCCCTCTGTTGTTTTCTTAATGGTTTTTGAGCTAGCTCTCCCATATTTATCATACACCAAAGTATAATAGCAAATACCCGTCGGTCCTTAGTACAAGAGCTCCATGAATAAATGAATAATGGCGGTCGAACGGAGAGTGCTCGCGGCATACCAATTTGTCCCCGAGATGGTAATAACGCGACTCTCGCATTTTTCACCAACGTACCACCTGACGGGGATTCTTCTTCGTTTGGAGAAACTTCGCTGTTAAGCGGTATGTTCTTTGAGTTAAAGTATTTTTTAATTTAGACCACCTATCTATCAGATTCCATCACCATGATCATTCTCCTGCCCTTATCCCACGCTAAGTGAGGTCGGCAAAACATGTTTTCTTCTTCCACTCACTCCTATCATTTATCAACTCTGAGTCTACTCCTCTTACATCCATATCATCTTCTAATAACCTAACATAATTTATCAGATTCCATGTCAGATGTAATGCGTACCCGCTGCGCATCGATGCATATCCATGTCTTTAAACTTGCATGGTAACCAAGTATTTGTTTACCAACATACGAGTACTAAGCATGCGAAAATCCGTATATGTATCACTAATGGAACGCTTGAAGGCAACCCGTAATGAGATCTGAAGGAAACCTAGCCATTATCGAGTTCACGCTTTGTGAACCGAAGTTACTAATCAGGTCTCCTAATGTGTATTTACTTGTTTTTTGTTCATGCTACTGAACAAAGTAAACGTCTCAATCATCGCAAAATAGGAGGACATGTAAATTGGTATGTTCGTTTAACGGAACTCTTGGAATAATATTAAACACGTAGACACATGAGACTTCGTCTGCTTCTAACGGAAGTAGGTATAGATAGGAAGTGCGAGGCACGCAGCACCCTAGATTCCTATTCCATTAGGTGTCTGTGCGGCGCGCAATTTGCAAATGAAAACAACTTATTGAAATTCTTTCCCGGGCCCGTGCGTCGAGCGAGAGCGGCAGACACCAGAAGCATCCACGATATTCAAGATGGCATCGGGTTGACGCTCACATTTTCAAATTCGTTAGCATTTGCCTCGAATGCAATCTAAAATATTATTTTATTTATTCAATATTACTAAAACAGCGATCTTTGATTTTCGCCATACTTTGTATGTTTTATTTTAGCTTATTATTTAGCTTATATTTCTTGATTTATCGATTGGGAAATAAAAAATGTAATTAAACAAAGACTACTTCAAAAAGCTTATTATAAAAGATCAGAGTTTTTTAATGACAGAAAAGCTTGGGACGAATCAGCTCCAACTCTGCTAGGTATCCTTAACAAAATTACAAGGATCATACAAAAAAGCGCTCACTGAGTTTCTTGTCAGTCCTTCTAGGACTGAGGATAGAACCGGAATTAGCACCTAGAATCACCTAATATTTGAAACGATTCAAAATGATCAGTATGATTTTATTGATTAAAGATGATTTGATTTTTTTTTGAGTTATTTAGTATATTTTATATATTTATTTTCGGGAAACAGGCGTGATTTTATGTATGTATGTATGTGTGTATTTAGTATATGTTTTAGCTTCTGGCAGAATACACAGTATCACCTGTTCAGGGCTGGTACAAAACGATTATGATTGGAAAGCGCCATTATATTTTCGGCGAACTATAAACCAGGACTGCAAAGGCTCCGCCGCCTAATAATTCTCAGTATTTTGCATATATTACAGACGCTGCAACGGGCGGGTTGGATATCTGAAAAATAAACGGGCGTGAAATAAGGCCCGACCGGTCGAACGCAAATAACACTATTATATGCTAATGCGATGTGTGTAATCCCTACCGTTTGTTTCTTGAATGTAACAGAACCTTCCGAACCAAATACGCATTCCCGAAGCGACACAACTTCCTGAAGCCTTTCCGCTCATGTGAATGGATTGAAAGTTGAAACGTTGGGTAATAAAAATAGGCGTTGATAAATAGCTTTTGTGGTAGTTACCAAAGTCAAAGTTATTAGCAGTCTAGACGGTGAAGTAGTCTTGACCGCGGTCCGGCCTAATGTTTCAAGCGATAACTTTGATACATTGTCCGAGTCCTAACGGCCTAACAAAAGTTTGGGCCATTATATCTCAAGTACAAATTCGATCCTACAGATAGGTTTTGTTAAAACGTAAGCTAGCGTCGATTTTCGGCGAAGCGCCGTCTAGCTAGAGGGTCGACATGGCGCGGTCGGTCCGTCGCAATTACCAGAATATAACCCCCATAAAACCGGAGCGATTATACCGTTACACGTTTAGCATCGAGACATTGGGCGTACTCGAATTCCCCGACAAATGTACGTGCATGCTACGAGGATACCTAGCTCGTAAAACAGTTATAATAGGCTCAGTGCGGAAACACTGCTTTATGGGGTCCCTGAAACACGTAACATGCGCACAGAATTGTTTATCGTATGGTTATTTCGATATTTGAAACGGGTCACGGAACAAAAAAGTATTTTATAGATCGTAAAACTCGGTTACATACCAACAACCAAGCATTGATCAAATATATTAGAATCAAAGTGCGCCCCTGTTTACGAACAGACAGAACTTATCGACAGTTCATCATTCAGAATCAAAACAGCAGGAAGGCGGAAATCATCCAGCACTATAAGTAACAGGAATTTCAAAAAATTGCGATTCTCAATACTAGGCGAAACCCTCTATTGTTTCTGAAAGTTTTCACAGTTATTTGTCAACGAAAGTTTTGAATAATTTATGGAAAAGTTTCCGGGACAGCTCACCGCTGCTGTTATCTTTGATTGCTTCCAAGTTTTTCCTGGTGGTTTCGGAGAATCGATATAAAACTTGCACTCGTCAGTTCGTCGAAGTTTCGTTCTTGGGGATAATAGTTTCAACGATGAATCACGATGAATGTTATATTTAAATGTGGATTCATTGTTTGGGTACCGTTATGGAGATGTATTGACTGTTTGTTATAGACTAGCTATAGCTAGAAGGATGAGTAAGCATCTTTTGATTCACGACGTCTGAAATGAGAAGTAAACGCAGACGACAGGAAATTGCATTGGGCAATCGTGTCGTAAAAAATATCAATTTGCCTTGAGAAGATTCAATTGTCCGCTGGCGGGGTGAAGTGAGACGCGTGAAACATAAGAACCTAATTTCCTCTGGGATGAGTTTCGCTTCGGGAAATCCCTATCTATGGACACTTACGTCAATACACGACAAGTTCTGTTTATTTGAGTATATCTATAATTTATGTTTGTTTACTGGCGAATGAGAAATAAACTGACAAGCATGTTTACTTTTCATGTAATAATTATTATTGTCATATAATTCGATTAAAAATAACGAGTAAAGGACGCCAGACACATGACTCGAGAAGAGGAGCAGTTGTATTTACTATTAAGTAATAGATAATTATAAATAAGCAAAAAAAATTAGTAAGATATTAGGAAAGTGCGTCGTGATCCGCGAGACGCGTGTCCGCGGGCGCCAAAGCACGTCTTGAGCGAAGGGAGCGCGGAGGCAGCCGCGCGTGCATAATGTAGGGCCGAGCGCCTCCCCAGCGGGCGCCGGCGTCAACGACCCGGGCGAGTCAAGGACGCCGCGCGCCCAGCGACACCGACGCGACGCGTCGACCGACGCCGAAACGCGATAAAACCGCACCGGGGCCGAGTGCGAGCGCCCTCACAATATCACATACCACACTTTACACGCGTCTCACGCAGATAAAAAAACTATCTATACTTTTGCTTTCCTAGTTTCGAACGTGGAATCAGCGTTAGAAATTTGAGAATTGTAGTAAAACCCTCATAATTTTAGAGCGTTCGAGAACGTGTACTTATCATAAGATCATAAGATGACAACAGATTTATATTACTTTTTAGCTTAACGAGTTTTAAAACACCACTGTGAATAAAGTGGCTAGACTTAGGCACTCTACTAAACGAATTATGCAAACTTGGCTAACAACAACATTATAAGCATGACCAGATGGCTACCAAACATTTCGTGTTGTCCAATGCCAAGGGCAAAATGATAATTAAAACGAAGTTAATGTAAGCAGACACACGACTAGGTAATACCATTTTAACTAAGTAACTTCAAACGCCTCTTTTATTATCAACGATAAATTAAACATTTAAACAACTTGGCACATGTCAATGCACTTTAAATATTACCCTGTTTGAGTAATAATATCGATGCGTATATTGACTTTTGACCCTGGGATTGAGGGGGCCACTTCGTTTTCTTTATACTCCGGAACATCAAATCTCGTCATATTGATAGTTTTGTCAACCCTCCACACAAAAAGGAGGGTGTTAACTTTGACGATTGTTCATGTTTGGTTCATGTCTCGTCATAACAGTGGAACTATTTTGATTCATTTAACGATTGCGTTTCTGAGATGATTGTTGTTGTGTTGTTAAGTTTTTTGAAAGTACATAATACTTATTATAAACTGCACTTATTTTGAATTAAATATATTTATAACTCAGAAAATACTATCAACAACAAAAAGGTCTTCATTCCTTTGGGCAACCTAGACAACAAAGTTCCTTAACTCGGCGAGATGCAGTCAAACAGGTTATGGTATTTGCGCAAATTAAAATGAGAATATTTATCGACTCCGCCGATTCTTTGAACTTTATATTTGCTTTTGTAATGTAAACTTTCTGGATAGTTTAATGATATATGATATGATATATTGCTGTTTGCAGTAATTATATATTGAACTACCATATAAACGTCTTGAAGGCTCAATTTCGTGGTAAAACTAGTCTTCGTAGAATGCTAAGTTTATCGAAAAGTTGATGCAACTAAAGCAAGTTATTAGAAACAGTGCTATTTAGCATGAATAATATAAATGACAGTGAAGCCATTACAAAGGACAAAAGTCTACGTTTATTTATATGTTAATCAACGATAAAGCTGTAAGGGAAGCTAAACTCAAGTTGATAACGGTTGCTTTAACTTAAACAAAGAAGCCCCAATATGTTTGTAATATGAGAACAATTGACAAAAATATATCGATGACAATATCGCATAACGTTCAACGCTGTTAGTAATAGTTACGTTAACGTACACGCATCCCTTTGAAAGATGTTCCGTTATAACACAACTAAAACGGCTAAAATATATATGACAAAATTATGACAATTTTATTGCATAGGTTTTATTTATTGTTAATGTGCATAGTATTAATGAACATATTACATGCTAAGTAGATAAATAAAAACAATATTAGTGCACTTTTATATCACAAACTACAGACTAAATGTTATTGAGACAAATGAGAACTAAGAAGGCAATCAACCTTAGTGTAAAATGAACTATCAGGAAACCAACAGATAGTCAATTTAGTGTCGTAACATTATTAAAGCATTTGTCCAGATTGTTCTCTTTCCAGCACAATCACTTCCCACATTAGTTGACCCTTCTAGCAATTGCCTGCAACAGGATTTTGATTAAATTATTGCCTCAAAATGACTAGAGTCTGTTTCACATTACCACAGTAAGGAGCAAGTAGATGTCGAAGTGTTTGTTAATTTATTTATATAAAAAGAAACCAAGCTTCTAAATAAAACATTAAATGTCTATAAAAATATTTTTGGCTGTTGATGATAATTGTCTACTAAACGTTAACCATTCGATGCCTTATGAGGATTACCCTTAGGAGTAAGAAGCATCTCTTAATTTAAATAAATTCCCGAAGCGTTTGACTAAAAGTTGAACATGTTCAGCTTTAATACAGAAACTACACAGAAATCATGTCATAGAAATGAAATCAAAATTGTCGGGTAGGGCAACATTAGTGTTAATATTGAATAAAGCAAAATAATTGCACAAATTAGAGCTGTCGACACATAGTCGCCCGATAACAACATGGCGATTACTGACACAAATGACTATAGGTGTATTCCGGCAATTACAGTGATGGGGACAATACCTATGTGTTTAGAATATTTGCACCTTAGATTTAATATGATGGATCCTGAATGTTCAATATGCACTGCAAAACTTTGAGAGTTTTGGAAGAAATAAAGGTAAACGTGAACAAAAGAAGCGTAGGACAGAATATATAAGGGACATCTCAGCCCGCTAGTCGCTTGAGTTAACTTTTGGATTCACTCTCACCTGTTTATCTTTGTAATCTATGAATTTTCACTGCCGGCCGTAGCTGCATCGCCTTTGGCCAGGACCGATCGTGCAAAGTGCGGTTTTTCATACTCAAGGGACCAACTAATATTAGCGCTCTACATTGTGTTTGTGGTTGATGCAATTACAATAAAATTCCGCATACTTCGGTAACGACTTCTTAAACTGTAGCAATTAGACGTAATAGGACAAAGTGGTTTAATATTTATTTAAATTTTACAGCCGAAACCGTAACGTTTCGTGTAGGCCTGAATACGACGGTCACGCTAGCTGGCGCCAAGCTGGGGATTCCCGCCAATAGGTATTTTGCATTGTGCACGTGCAATTTACTGCACTTCATGAAACGTGTTTATTTATTGCGATTGCGGCGACTATTTATGGTTGTCAATAATTTTGATGACGTCTCTCTATGCGACTATAAGGTATGAACAAGCGGTAGTTTTGTGGTCGGCTAGTTCAAGTAGGTTACATACATTTTGCTTACTCAATTTCTAAACAACTGTATACTTTGAAGTCATTTAATTTATTAGAATATCGTCTCAAAATGTTTTCATTAATTTAATCATTTCGTTGTTGTACAGCTGAGTTATTTCTTCTTGTCAACTCTAAATTAAATTTAACCTCAGAGCTAGATAGAGCTGGTGATGCTTTAAGTGAAAAATTTACTTACTCCACAATTTCATTATTTCGCCAACAACCTACATTTTGCCAAGTCATTAGGAATACTAGTGATTCAGTTTTAATTTAGCTATAAATTTTATTATTTCTTTATACCTAAACCGTAATTAACAAGTTACTGTCATCAAATACAGCTATTGCATTGAGTTTTATAACTAATCATTACGACGGCACTCTTCAATTAGGTTGTCTCATGCTGTTAGGTTAATTTTAACAGTGTTGTCTCAATCCAAATAGTCAATTGAAACATTCTTATCGAAACCAGTTTGGTACATAAATATGAGAATCTTCGTCATGTCCATTCACACGGAGCGGACGGCAGGCGGTGTAGATAACCTGTTTCCATAGGCAGGTGGCTGTCTTTTTATCGTCTTCTATAATAGCAGTGGCCTTAAGCGTGCTAGCAATGTAGTCCTTGGTTTCAATTTTTAAAATGGCATAAATTTATCAGTTTGAATACTTTCAATCTCTTATTTTTTTTTAACATTGCTCACATTTGTAGAAATTATTAACCGTAAGTGTCATGAATAAAAATAGACACTGGTACAATACAGAGCTCTATGTTGTATTAAATAAAACAATGTGTACATTGTTTTATAATAAAAATACCAATAATATACAGATGAAAGTAATTTCATTTTCCAGCAGCACTATAGCTGGGTGGCACGTAATTTCCCGCGGGCGATTTGTCGTACAAATATTTAATCAAGTTATAGTTATGGGAGAAAAAAAAACTATCTAATGGTTCAGCCAGTAACGAGATACTTATATAAGGATAAATCTGAATCGGTGAAATCGTAGCCGCAACAGATTTTGATGAAAGGTATTAGTTCGTAACGTGGAAGAACAGAGCCACGACCAGGAGTTAGTCATAACATTCTGCAAGTTAAATATTTACTTACACAAGCCGCGTCTTGCAAAAATCTTGATAAAATCGACATATTAACATGAGTAAACTCCAATCGCCGTCGCAGTCTTATCAAGTAAACAAACGTTTGCGCCATAATATTGTGCAATAAATTTTATTTTATCAATGAACACATATTCCTTATCTGGAACCTGTTACCTGGTAACGCCCTGACGTCCGCGGCATTATGAACTAGTTTCCATGGATGATAAGATTAATTTTGGCGCCAAGTTATACATTCGACTGCTCCATCGCGATAGCGTAGTGTACTCAATTATTAAATAAATAAAACACGCTCGCGACTTCAATCCCCAAGTAAGATATACGATCTTTAATTACCATCAGTCAATAGTTGCACCAAACTTTGATAGAGTTTTGCAAATACACTATTGCGTGTAACCCTAAAAAGATATTTACTGATTCTTCACTTCTTATTGCTACATCTAGTGCATATTATTTTAGAATCAGAAGGTGGAGATCCATGGTACTGCTACGCTATCGCTTTTCTATACTAATATTATAAAGAGGAAATTTTCGAGAGGATTTGATTGTTTGTTTGCATTGAATAAGCTCCGAAACTACTGGACCGATTTGAAAAATTCCTTTACCTATGTGTAGAATGAACTTTCAGGATGAACAAAGGCTGTATTTTAAATGGGTACTCCGCGAGCGACGCTGCGATCGGAAGCTAGTCAAGAATAGTTTGACTCAAATCTTACTGCATGCATGCATTCAGCATTCAGTACCAGCGGTGCCGTGCTGGTTCAATATAGCTTGGTGTGAAAAGATCAATACATCTAAAATAGACACGGGAGCTTCGAGAGAGATGAATCACCGCTTAGGGACGGATAGAAGATGCAAGATGTGACATATTTGTATTGCTTATTGCTTGTCGTTGAATCGACGTTAACTTACATACGTGCAATCCAACGAAATATGTATAAAACATTTGTAAAGAGATTAAAAATGTAAGTTTAGATCCCAAGGTGATCCGCAATAAATTTTTTTACGATCACTTATTCTTAGAAGATATCGTACTCAAGTAAGTTATAATTGACAGTAGGTAAACTTGAATTATTGATAAAATGTATTAATAATCCACAAACAAAAAATATTATTCATAGAAAACAAAGTTGACAACAAACACTGACTGCAGGTAATGTACCTAAAAGGCTGGCAGCATTACCTCGTATTATTTTTGATTAGCAAGAGTTTCATCAGAGCGATTAAAGAGTCCTCAAGGTGTGGCGCCGCCGATAGGCGATTCCGATAAAAAATGTGATTCATTATTGCCTGGAAATTCAGTATAGCTGCCGCTCACGACTCCCGTTAAGAGCATTGGACGGTTCAAGTCTATTCATGTGATTGAGACAATTTGAGATTTATTATGCGACAAAAGCTCATGCTCAATCTGGCTTAAGTTCAATTCAGATGAAACTTATCAGATT
The DNA here is from genome assembly GCA_963675405.1 of Cosmorhoe ocellata. NCBI lineage: Eukaryota > Metazoa > Arthropoda > Insecta > Lepidoptera > Geometridae > Cosmorhoe > Cosmorhoe ocellata. The sequence goes on along the minus strand of OY776258.1, from coordinate 7,745,735 downwards.
GATCATTAATGATGGTATTTGCATCTTGAGATCAAATTATTCCAAGCTTTCGCTAGCTGGAACAATCCAGATATATAAACATTAATCCGGATCGCATGAAAAACAATACAAATAAGATACGAGTAGATATAGCATAGAGCCGGTATTGCCCCAAATCGTGATAACACTACCGGAATTCTGCTATTATCCTTAAAGGAATGTGCGATATAAAGCGATATCATGCTAGCAACAAGTTGTAGTCAATTACTGTTATTTATTGTTATAATGCTATCAATTTCGTAGAAAACAATAAGGCAACACAAAGTCAATGCCAGTTAATTTGTGTTGCTAGCAACCCTGTAGATAGTTTCAGGCCGCACAAAGGAGTCCTATCAAAGTCCCCTCTGATTTAGAATATACAAACAGTTATAGACGGTAAAAATAAATAATTCGGTAACTAATTAGACAAAACTTTACAGATTAGTTATCATAATATAGAGTGCCGACGACATAATTTCCGACATTAACGTGTGTTATTTGAGACAAGACGTAATAATTACAAATTATAATTTACCATAAGCTCCACATTAGTTGTCATAACATACCTGCAAATAAAGGAAAACAGCATTAGATTTGAATATTTAATTTGACGGTCATTGTCCGAGTACTTTCTAACATGGAAATTATAAGCCTATGTTAACGAGGTGAATTACTTTGTTTTTCCTTTCATAGTTCCAAAGTAGAGGGCATGGTTAAATATTAATGCGTTCACCAGGCCTGCCGGTATTGAGTTACCAGCTAAGTTAAAATATCAGGTAACGTGGTGGATGAAGGGTGGCTAAATAGCGTGCCCAATTAATCTATTATGTAGGAGCAATATTACTTTCATGAATTAAATTAAACTGAACAAAACTTCGTGGTTGTTAACAATATGTTTTTATCATTTTTAATTTGACCAAAAACCTATAAAGAAACGTAGGTCTTGCCACCAATATAGGTGAACGCACCGCAAGTTATCGTTAAATGACCATAGATCAGATTGACGAAAGATAGATGCAGATGGCATAAACAAACGAAAAGAGCCTATAAATCCCATGAACATAAAGTTTGGTGACCAAGAAACAACACAACAATCGTAAGGGAGAAAATCTTCAAAAGGATTTATATTAGAAGAAAATCTAATCTTTTATTATATCTAATGTTTTGAGAGCGTGCTCTCAATGATCCTCCCGATGCGGTCGCATCAGGTATGCTGTCGAGGGAGCAAGGATCAAATCCTATTCAGCAGTACGTTGTACCAAACATCGCATACATATAATACGAGGACATTAATAATGTATCGTTTGAGGCCAGCTAGCTAAAGGTCAAATCTCCATTAGAAGCCATCCGGGAAAAGGTCGCGCTTTTGGCTTTCATCACACATAATTAAGACTAAAATATCCTCGGGGAGCGCTAAATAATTGGGCAGTTTCAAATTTGTCGACTTTATGCTGACTCCAAAGACACATTATGTCCATCATCATCATCAGTCCTAGGCGTAGGCCTCTCCTAAAACGCGCTACTGATATGTTCGCGGCTTCTCATACTCCTTTCGTAAGATCATCGCATGATTTTGGAATATATTATCAAAGTGAAAATGCGCGATAGACTTCATAAAACCAATGCGTCAGTCAGTAGGCTGTAACAATTTATCTCCCAGATGTTAGTTTCTTCCTACTTGTAGCGGGCTCAAATTGTCTTCCTACGCTCCCAGCTACCATTCGTCAATAGAATAGAGAAACGGCTATCTTGACCTATGCGGACTACTTGGTATAACAGTTAGGAGAGTGCGCTTACACCTTACATTAACATAATTCTACATCTACGCTGTTGACCAGTCTAGACTTTGTTGGAATCAGTGTTCAATGAACCTGATTCGCGCGACAGCTAAGTTGTTGGTATTACGAATTCACGAGTAAGTAAAGTAAGTATATTAATGTATTATGCGATATTAATAAAAACAACAATCTTATAAAAAGTAATAAATTTGATGTTCTTTCATGATCATCTCACGTGTAATCAATCAGACTTAAGTACAGTGGCCTTAAGACCTTAATTGGTGGTAAATGAAGCTGGAGTTAAATAATTCCAACCAGTCTATTCTAATATTTTGAATAAAAATTCAATTATCTTGAGAAAGTCGCGGTATATATATATAAGTATACATTAGTTTCGTAATAATTTCAACCTGTCTCACCTTATCATTGATGTTTTTGTGCAAGTATGAATCATATTGTTGACAACTTAGAGTGCAAATGTCAGGATTGATATGTCATGTTGATAACATAATATTGAACTATTTATTTTGATGGAAAGACCACCAGCAGCGTTATTTGTATTGGATACTGTTTGAATTATACAAAGGAAACACAAATGCAGGAGACTACGCATTCACTATAGATAGATAAATAGTGAAGACTGGGGGTCTACTCCGCAAAACGACAACGATACTATCGGAGTCGAATGTTCGTCGAATTACGTCGAATTAACAGTTGTTTCGTTGTCAAATTGGAAATTTCGTGTCGTCCGTAAGTGGCGTTACAGTTGGTTTACGAGATCGGTTATCAAAAGTAATGTCGGTCGTTCCATTGTTCAAATAATAGCATAAACAATGTTACTAAGAGTAAGTTTTGCACGATTATTGTGCCGATATATCGTTGATCGTTTTTCAGAGTAGACGTCGTTCATGCAATTGTCGCTCTAGTACTGGACTAGAGCGACAATTGCATAACTTTCACAATTTCTACCTTCTATGATCTATGGATGAAAAATTAAGTAAACGGGCCTTTGCATCTGTTTTAGATGAATATGCAGAGTCAAGTAGATTTTTTTTACTCAATTACAGGACGCTTCATTATGTTTAGGACACCCTTTTAGATGCGAGTAGACTTGCTTAATACCTACTCAGATTATCCACAGAAAAGACTTGTGAGACTTGAAATTCGTGCGAAACTGATTAAGCCGCGAGTTTTTTAACGATGTTGCCTTCTAGCGCACTGTAACTGAGTTAATGGTATTTTCGTTTGTTTTAGTACCCACAGCCTTAGGATTTGAAGGCCCCTGCCTTCTTACGCTTCACCAAAACTCATAATTAATAGATGTTATAACAACAATAAACAAAATAATTCCAAGAACAATGGTTTTTTGTTGGACACCGTTGGAAAAGCAATTGATTGCAGGTACCGTATTTTAATTAGAGCACAGTTTGTTAACAAAGGGAAAGCAGCAAAGAGTAACTGTGTTCATTTTTATGGTGAATCGCTGTTAATGTCAACATTAATCGGAACTGATAAGTTATTGTCGGTATCGGCCGGCCACTTCATAAATAAACTGGACAAGTGTGCCGGAGTATGAACATGAAAGGATTCCGTCAAAAGAGCCGATCGATCGTCTAGAATCGCGATTAATTGGAGAAGCCATGGACAAACATAGCCTTTTACAAAACATTTACTTACTTAGTTCTATCTTATTTGATTTTAGAATTTCAAAATATGCAGCTAGTTAGTTACACAGACAATAATTCAATTCAGATACAATGTAGATGTTAAATACTATTTCCAAATTACAATTAACTATTATTATAACAACATATCTCTCAAAATGCATGTGCAAATGCGCGGGGCGGCGGATATTTGAAGAAGGTACTTTTTATTTGACAACGGAACCCTAATAAGTCGCCCCCTCATCGGCTTCTCGGTAACCAAACCGCAACATTATCAGTGCTCGTTGGATTTTTCTAATGAACTCCCGGAAATAAATGCCTGTAGTAGACGTCGTTTTGTTTAGTTTAAATTAATTATTAACTGAGATACATTAAGTAAATCCGTTTAGTCAGCCTACTCTGTGGTTTCCACATTCTATAAGTACCTTACTCATGTCGCGTTCGATTATTGTAGACACTTAATTCAGTTACCTTATTCGAAAAACAAATACTTCTAGGTAGTTATATTAAAATAGTTTTATCATCTGAGACGCCGACATCACACATAAACCCTAAGTAATCAATTTAGTTGAAAAACAAGTCAAGCCCGTGTGACGCGTGAAAGCAATAGCCCGACATGCTACGTCACGATATGCTGGGCGAGTGACGCACGATTCGCGGCATTGTTTTACTAACTATGATTTATTCTAAGATACATACAACCTACATTTAGATCGGCCCACGCTCACCCCTGCCACCCTTGAACGCCCACCGCTATATTCCAACCTGCGCCTTTGGTATACAAAACATGTATGGGTGTTATAGATTAGTTAAAGACGGTCAATAATAACTGATTGACAGTTTCATTTAAAAAAAACCTATTTTATTCCAATTTCCACAGCCAAAAGCGGTAATAAATACTCGTAACGACCTCAGTGGCGCAGCGGGCGAGAGTCCGCCTGCGACGCAAGAGGTTGCGGGTTCGATTCCCGCCGCGGAACAAATTTGTGTACGATCTGCAGAAATTTGTTCCGTTGGTCTGGGTGTGTATTTATAATAAAAAAATCTATCTATGTACCTATATAATGTATTAAATATATCAGTTATCTAGTACCCATAACACAAGCTTTGAGTAGCTTACTTTGGGGCTAGATGATGCTGTGTGGATTGTCCAGCATTATTTATTTATTTATTTATTTATTCCTAAATTAAGCATTACTTCTCTTTGTATGTACGTATGTATGTGAGACAATGATAATAACAAAATTGGAAAAACTTCAAACATTTGCTGGGCGTATTAATATTTTCAAGGCAAAATGATGGAATATTCTTTTTATAACTTCCATTCATGTTTTATAAATAGGATCTCATCTAAAGGCTGTTTACATGCGGTACGCCCACGCGATTCTGGCGTGTCTCGTCTCTAGGTTTACAGATCAGGTATTTTTAAAAAGAGCCACCTATTTAAAACGTGAACGCGGTACTGAATATCGGGAAACAGGTTACTATAACTACAGAGGGTCTACCATGAGTTTTCACAATCTACACTCGCTAGCGACTGTAGTTAAAAAAATGTATGAAAATTTGGTACAGCGCCTCTAGCTGATAGTTGGGTACTAAAACCTCACGTAGCCAACTATCCTACCTCACAGCGTACTACAGCGACTGTAGTTTGCGCTCATTAATTTGCTTAGAATTTGGTACCATGAGTAACAAATTTGACAGATGTCATAGTAACGTACTATTACTACTGTAGTAACGTCAGCCGATCTAAATGCGACAACTCATGGTAGACCTACAGAACGATATTGCAAGAGAAAGTTGCAACTTTGCAAACGTATTTCAGGCTGGCGGTGTCATGGTTGCAGAGTCATTGTTTACGCTCGCTGTAGTCCGGGGAGGGTGCTATAAAATATAGCGAATTGATTGCTTAGCCGCAGAAAGCCAATAGATACGGTCAAGAGAAATTGTGTTTTCTCAGACTCAACAAGTTCTCATCCCAACGAATATAAGAAAATTCTAAAATGATACGACAGGTAAAGGAATTTGATGATGGTTTTTCCTTAATTGCTTACAAAAAAAATATTTAAAGCAGTCTTTACAAAATACCAGATTGTAATTTAAAAGAAAATGTATTTTATTGACAGCTAACCACTGTGGGTACAAGTCAGATCGCGTTCTATAAAAAATATTTTTTTACCTTTTCAGCTACAAATAAGCTGGGAAACGATAAAAGAAAATAAATTGAAGATGAAAAGAAATGCAAACAAAGGCCCGATGAACTGGACGAAGCTACGAAATCGAGTTTAATGATTCATGGATCTATTTTAATCTGCAGTACTTACAAGCTTAAAGAAGAGTTTGATCAATCTGGGATGTAAAAAAATGCAATAGAAGCCTTTTAGAACTAACATATAAATCACGTCATGATACTAGCAAAGCTTAATTTGTTTCCCGGACCTACGATGTCTCACAGCTGGGCAAAGATTTCCCCAACATAGCATAAAATATGAGTAACATTGAATACATGTTTTGCGTTCTTTTAATGTAAGTACGTCGAAATTGGACAATAAGCATTTAAAGTGAAACTATTGTTTTGATGTATTCACTAGCTTTTCAGTAACTGTTTGGCTGTGCACTGATTAAGCCACATAATGAAGTTCGCTCGCGATGCCGTTTTAATTACAAAGATATTAGAATGGAGGCTCTGTTAATTCGTAGAGAAACGAAATATTTCGATACATGAGATCTTGAAAATAATATCCTTTCTCGCGTTATCGAGAAGCAGTAAGAAAATACGCAGTATAAACTGTATAACAGATCATTATTGACCACTTAGGTCAGCAGCAAACATTCTTAGCAGGCCAACGCCCCACCTTGCGTCCGAGTAGCGGCGACCGACTCTGACTCGAGGGTATGGAGGAAGAGATCTCAAATCAGCGTGGCATCTTTCGGCATAGTTGGATCGGTCCTGTCCTATAGAGTTCGCGTCAATGCAGTTCCAGGAATGCATCGGTCTCCTTTGCAATATGTCTGTGTTATGGCAGCCAATTTGGCGTTTATTTTTTCCTGGTAGTAGTATCATTATAATGAGAGTAAGTTGACCTCGATCTTTACGAGGGCGGAGGCATTGTTTTGAACAAGTTAATTTCGTAGGAAAATGAGCCAAATGTCGTTAAACAAATTATTGATTTTACTGCCCCCTGGTCATTAAATAGGGTTGCGCCAAGGTCTTTATTATTCTTTTCAAATGGCTGGTTTCATTTAAGTACATCAGATACCCATCTTTATAGCTTAGTGCAGTGTGGTGCAGTGCAGTCCACCTGACTAGCATTTATATGTATCCAGAAAGAAAGAAAAAAGATTTTTTGATTTGTATCAGAACCATCGAATATTAATTGTTATATATATTTTTGATGCAATATATTTTTATACTTTTCTATAATAAACAATACGTGTGTAAACTTTGTTACAGCAAATGAAATCGGAAGTGATTTTAAGCAGCGTCGCCTGTAGATAGATCCCCAAGCTTTTGTCGTGTGAAACTCGACGGAGCATGAAAGCTGTGACGAAACGCCACACAACATTTAACTTTCACCACTGTAAACATGTGAGTGTTTCAAAACTTATTTCACTCAGCGTTTGCAACTCTGAAATTGATTGAAAAGTTGATGAAATGCCAATCGTGATCAAAAATACAAGATAAAACGAGCAGAATTTTCTACAAAGCAGTCAAGGCGAAACATTTTGAAGTCACTGCTGGGTAGGCCATTTCATGTCATATTCAGAGCAGACTTTAAAGTAATTCAACTAGGGCGGTGTAAAAGAAGCGATAAAAACGTTGGTTAAATTATGGCTTTTCAACTGCAGTCTGCAAAAGTCTACGGACTACTGAGCAACACCACGACCGTTCTTTCATCATCAAAGACCCAAAGACGAAGGGCTCAAAGTGGGTACATTGACTGCGTTACACGAAACGTTGCTAAGTGCCGTGTGGGCATTTGAACGTACATTAATTAGAACTGCATTTATAACATACAAAGCTTATTTTTCTGGAAACTAAAAAAAGTATTAAAAACTAAAGTTGATTAGTAGGTGAAAAAGTAAATAGAATAATCCCCAGGTTAGGTCATCTCCTCAGATCTAAAGTTACTTAAGATTAAAAGAAGTCTGATAGGAGCTGTCAGAGGCACGTTCAAACATTTAATTTGACCCACGTTTTGTAAAGTGTCCAGTTAAACAAAATTCGTGAGTAAGGTGCACATAAATTACAATTCTTTACGGCACGCCACAATCGGTTAAAAAAAAGAACAGCAACCGTATATCACCGTGTAAAAACAGGATTAGCACGCGAAACAAAAAACTCCCAAAAATTTGTAAAACCAACAGGTGGAAAATGCAGTATTCATAAAAAGCGAGCATTGCCGGAAATACTTCAATTCCACAGAGCTCTACCCTGTAGTACCGAAGCCGATGTTCATTATGATACGGCATGTGACAGTTACCGCAGCGTTGGCTAACTTTACTTAAAAATTTGCCCCACTATTTCACATTTTCTCCTCAAACATGCACATTGCGTAAGGTAATATACTATTAAATTTGAAAATCACTGACATGGTATTCAGTGATTTCATTACCTAGATCTCATTAGGGTGTGAAAGATTTTACAAGCTTTATTCAACTTGCAATGTATGTATGTTTGTCCCGGTGGAATCTTGCAACTGAATTTTAAATCAGTTATCTTCAACCGATTGATCTGAAATTTGGTATTCACGCTTATTTTGGATGACAGTGCATGTACTATGTGCTATGTGAGTACATAGCTACTCACGTCGTTCTAATTCCAATATGGTGGATCATCCAAGATGGCGGACTAGTTATTTTTTCTGCACAACCACAGGCTTGCAAACTAATACGTATACACTAATACACAAAAGCTTGTTTTTAAAAAGATTTTTACCATTAATTTATAAAAAATCTAAATATCATTTCTGCTCCCAGGTTATCGAGACACAATATGAATGATAAAAATACTCAATTTTCAATTTCGCCATTTGGCTCTGGAACCCTACAACGCGTTGGCGGGAAACAGAAAGATCGTGAAATTGACACAACGAAGAGATGAAACATCAGTTATCATAACAGCTCGTCTGCTAATGAGCAAAGTTTGGGACCAGGCGTCCTTTTAGACGGAAGAATATTACTTAGCTAGCTACATACATTTTTATGATTCGCTATTGTTACAACAAATAGGAAGAGTAATGGGTTGTCATGGTAAATTAGCGGGTGGAAAGCCATGTTACAAGAAAGGTGATGCATTTGAATGTGGATGGATATAAGAGTAGAGGTAGATATAAGAAAATATGGATGGACTGTGTGAAACACGATATGTGTAAGAAGGGAGAGACTACTGAGTTGACGGATGATAGGGGAGAATGTAGGAAGAGAACCTGTTGTGCCGACCCCACCTAGTGGGATAAGGGCAGGAAGATAATGATGTTGTTACAACTCTATTAATGTTTTGAATTTTGAATCTAGTTGAAAAGCAACGTTTTAGCCTAAATATTTTGCAGGTATTCATTCGAATCACAGAGTTTGAACCCAGTATCATAACCGTACAATAAGACACTGTTAAGATATAAATGTTATCCGCGATGGTATTTCTAGTCGCGCGTTTTATTTATTATCATAGCCCAGTTCCTTTCAATTCTAATTTAATCATATTTGAAATCAATTTATGAGCTGCGTGTAGTTTTACATTACTGGACACAACACTGTATTTACAACGATTGATGGTAGGTACATCGTATCTATAGATAGCATTCTAGGTCATGATAGATATGTAATTACATAAAATGATATATTATTTTTATCTTCTGTTTTACTTTTTATGTTTTGTTTGATTGCGAATATTTATAATCATGACTCGCCTTTCAGTCACAATAATGTGCTATTCCTTATCCTTAGCAACAAAATAATTATTTATTTTGTTGCTAAGGATAAGGAATAGTTTTCCTGTTGGAAAAGTGTTATCATATATTTAGGTACTTGTTTATAGTTACTATAAATTTGAATCGACAGTTATAATTAACTGTAAAAAAATCTTAACAATGAGGAAGTTGCGTCAAATGTGCGCTCGCGCACATCTAGGGAACAAAACCGAAGTGCGACGACCAGCCGACATGAATAATCTATTTCACTTATTTTGCATACAAACAAGCAACGGCAATATTCAATAAATTGATAACAGTGATAATGTACATATTTTCACTTTAATCGACGCCAACATTAAATTAATTGTTATCAATATAAACACCGTCACGGAACTTGTCCAGTTTATTATTGTCTTTTACTGGTCCAGTTTCCAATTCTATATAATTTTACATCGTTCCTTCTGATCGTCAGTTTCTCAGCTTACTTCATGGATTCGGTATGAGGATTGAAGAATCTTTGTTTTTTTTTAATCTCAATTAATTTTCAATTTCGATTTGAATAACAAAAAATGATCAACTCCGCCAGGTAAAGTTATGGCATAGATCCGTGAAACCTAAATCCCGCGTGATACAACGCATTTTGCATTCAATGCTGATTCCGAGTGGCAGAGGCCTAGCAACGGTTACTCACAGGCGCGACGTTGCGTCACCGCGAGGCCGGCCGCCCGCGTTGCGCAATCCACTCACGCGCATGATACTGCCATTCATCTGACGCGCGCTTGGCAACACACCACGCATCATCACATTAATCTCACACTGCAGCATTTTATTGGCACAAATATGCGAATCTTGGTAACCGTTGGTAACGCTTGGTAACAGCGGCGGTAAAGTCTGCTTCGTAAACGGTCAGGCGGCACTGGCTGGCTGACAACCGCAGCAGGAAAATAACAGCATGCCTTATGAATGATAAATAAGCGGAAATATAAACAACGACTTATTCGCCACTTATTTGTATGCGTAACAGTAATTTAATTGTTTCAAAAACGTTGCTATGCGTCTCATTTTCTTTGAATCTCGAATTCGCTGATTTAAAAGTTAATGCGAATGTTTCGAGGTTGCACAATTTGCACATTGCAACACAAATTCAACAGGAAATGTATTGTCATTACAAAGCAACAAAAGCAACCATAACCATTCACATAAGATTAGCCCGCGCTGTTTCTATCGAACTTGCTGCGATAACCGACCGGATGTTTGGTTGTGTTGTGTGTGGCATTGTTCACACTGGCCCATTGACTGCACTAGGTTAATAAAAAGAAAACAATTAGCCACTTTGTCTAGACAAGGAAACAAATCAAAACTGGTGCAAACAAAGTTATGAATGAAAGCATTGATTTAAATCTCTCGGCTTTCTCGCGTTATTATTTCCGCTGTCAGTTCGATCCTATTGTTAGGCAAACAATAAAATTGGCGACAAATTAGTCACTGTCCAGAGTGTACAATCGATTCAGTACTCAAACTTAGATTTGTTGAAGAACTACAAAACCCAGCCGCCATTTTGACCGAATTGAATTTAGCTATAATACAAAGTGAAGCTATAGCAGATACCAAATACCTAGCACATTCATTTCAAGCCGGAAATCGATGAAGTGCAGTAGGAATGTACTCCGATTGGAAGTGGATTAACAAAATAATTTGATAATGTCGAACATTGCGAACCGGATGCCGGCGGCGCAGCCAACACGAAAAGCGGTAATTGACGTTTATCGTAATTGGCAAAAATGTAAAATTTACACTTTACTCGATCGTACAGTGATTGTGATAGTGTGAAGCAGCCGTTAAAGGGTTTCTGTTTATTTTTAAGTGTATTTTAATGTTTTCATATTGATTTGTCTTTCTTGATGATCTTCTTATTCTTTCTGTCCTTTTTCCACGCTATGTGGGGTCGGCACAACATGTTTTCTTCTTACATTTACCTCTATTATCGGTCATCTCAGTACTCACACCTTTCTTACTCATATCTTTCACACAGTCCATCCATCTTTTTTGGTATATATCTACCCCTATATATACATCCACATTTATACCTAACACTCTCCTCGTCACATGACATTTATCCCTCCGCATAACATGCACATACCATGCCAACCTATTACCTCTCATCTTTTGTAGAGCGATAACCATTAAAAAAATCTACTAAGATAGATTTAATTTAATGAACTAGGTAGGTTAGGTACTTCAAACAACAATAACAATTGGTATTTGGTCAGTTGACACGAGTTAGGTATAGCATCTCTAGCAAAAAAACCCATCAGTTATCATATCACTTATCAGTAAGGTTATCGTATCGGTTATTCATGCATGTTGTTGATGGATGTTTGAAACAGTTCATGTATCATCCAACACTTTTACTTCATTTAATTTTAAAATAGGACTGAATGGTGGGTGATCCTTTCCGTTTTGGACATATTCTACGCTTGCTATATAAACGATAGAAACTCCAGGAATATAATACCGGCACTCATAGTATCTACTAATCTGTTGAGAACAGATTCTACGTCATGGAAGAAACGAGAGTATATGCTTATCAGTGCCCGCGTCATTGCAAGCACGTCATACTTGCGTAAGCCTATTTGCAAACAATAGTTTATCGAAACACTGATAGTCACACGTTTTGAGTAAACCCTATGATTGAATATCGTCATAACTGTTGAGGCGGAAACTAAATCTATTGTTTTCTATATTATAATTCATACAAGTTTTATTACTGTGGAGATTAAGTATATTATGACAAGAAACGAAAAAAAACTAGTTTAAATTGAATACTCGGATAAAAGAATCCTAATTCTTATTGCCACGACTTATAGTCAATCTTAGAGTGGATTTCACCAAGTTCTAGTACAAACGCAAGCAAAATGTCAGTTTACTTTTCGATAACTTTGATTTATGTTGGGGATAGTGCTTAGAATCAGCCCTTGTTGTAGAAGTTTGTCCCAGAATGAGACAGCAACACCAATAAATATATCAGTATAACAATAAGTAATAGCGCTGGTGGTGTAGTGGTAGCTCCCCTGCCTCACGATCCGAAGGTCGTGGATTCAAACCTGGTCGTGCACCAATGAGTTTTTCCATTTGAAAAATTTATGTGCGCAATGCCAGTGCTCTATGAAGGAAAACATCGTGAGGAAACCGGCATACTCTAGAACCAAAAATTCGAAGGTATGTGTCATAGGTTAGTATTCTTATAAGCGATGGGCTTGCAACCTGTCACGTACGGAATACTAACTACTGTGCAAAATGTGGGCATGTACCAAATGTCATGTTTGGACTTGCCTCTGACTACCCCCTTTAGATATCCTCAAAGATCTAAGTAACTAAAGATCTGAGGAGATATCTACCGAGCCCAGGGATTACAGTCGTGATCATATTTTTTTATTAAAAATTAAATAAAAATAAATAAAAAAAAAACATTTCATTAATAATGAAATGTTTTTCAGAACAGCTGATAAAGTGGCCTATCTATATGAATGCTTGCAGATTATGATAAATTATGAGTCACTGGAGGCCGTCTACATCAGCTGAGTCATTCGCAACTGGCGGATGGTAATGGAAATCTCATTGTTTCTAGCGTTCTTTATAAAGAAGATAAAGTCACGCTCACGCTATGATATAAAAAAATGTTGACATGACAAATTAAACAACTGTAACCTTACCGTAAGCTCTTCGGACAATATCAAAGTAATATAACTTCGATATTTCCTACCATGACCTATAAAAATTGTATTGAAGTACTCGTAGTTACTTCAAACTTGAAATGTGACCCTTGTGAAACATGTTGGTTTTTAAGAGCTTGTGGTGTGGCCCAAAATATCCTCAAGATATAGTATGGACAGCCAGCACAGATACTGGTACAAACCTGTATGCCCATTGAAGTGGAGTAACCCATTAATGACGCTGTGTCTACCATAATCAAAAAAAAAATGAAATCTACCTTTCGTACCCATCCATCATAAGTTCGCTTTGTCTTTCTTTGTATAATTTTTTTATTAAAATTGGTTCAGCAGCGCAATTGACAGACAAAGTTACTTTCGCATTTATAATATTAGTATGGGTTGTATGCAGAATACCAGCTCAATTGGAAATCGGGAAGTCACTCAAAATCAGCTAGCCAGTTTGATCTAAAACATACTAACACGTAATAAAATATAAGCTTATAAAAATAGGATGTGAATTCAGTTTTTTCCGGTCGGGTAAGCCCGTGTGACACATCCGTAATCCCACGCGATTACAGCAGCTAGGTCAAACCTATTTTCGTATTTAACACTGAATGGTCAGAACCCGTGAGAGCAGAAAACAGAATAGGAATTTATACCTATTTCGTTATCATTTTATGTTACCTACTTATTTTTCTTATTTCATGCAGAACACGCTCGTATTATCAGTTGTTTCTACTTTACATTTTAAACTCATTAGTTTAACTTTGTTGACATGGTAATCCCCGAAGTTAATAAGGAGGAAAACTGTTTGCGATAACAGTGTTTTCCTGTTGAGAACAGTTAATCTCGTGGGATTCGAAAAAGGATTCACGGTTGTAAATCGGAAAGTTGCAGAAACAGTTGTTGAACAATACAAGGTGCGGTTCGCTGTAGCAGTGAATCAGTGAGTGGCATCAGCTGATTAATTCGTCGTCGGCGAGCGGCCTTGCATGCACCGACGACTGTGAGAAAAACCACACAAGAAACGGCTAATCGCCTACTTCACAGGATAATTTGAATTTTATGAAGTACCAACGATGATAATAATTTACAGGGCATACATTCTGCTAATGATTTTATTATAAACTAGCTTCCGCCCACGGCTTCGCCCGCGTGGTACCTTGAAAAACAAAACAAACCTATCCCGCGGGAACCGTACATTTTTTCGGGATAAAATGTAACCTATGTGTTTTCTTCCAGACTATAATCTATATCTTCATCCAGATCCGTTCAGCCGTTTCAGCGTGAAAAAGTAACCAACATACATCCAGACATCCTGACATCCATACATCCACACTTTCTTACAAACTTTCGCATTTATAATATTAGTAGGAAGTTTGGGTATTTGTTGAACTGTGATTAATTCGGAAAATTCCGTGGGGGAAGCCTGCGGGATAAGGAATAGATGCAGGTGATACAATCGAAACACAAAATGGCATGGTGACAAAAGGTAGAAGCAACAATGATGAATGAAAGTCATTAAGTAACACGCGATAACTGTCGCCGATCGAGTTTCGGAAATAAGGTGACATAAGTGACCCCAAGGTGACTCGCACCTCGCGTTAACAATAGTTCGACGAACTCAACGCTTTATTTTCGTTGTCGTTTCCATAATGGATCCTGCTTAGCGATAGAAACCGCACCGACTCGATTGAACATAGAAAATTTAAAATAAACTGTCATGATCACACCGTCTGACGCCTCAGGCAACGAGGGTACTGTGAATAAAAACAAAGTGCTTTAATAAAGGCTCCCACGATGCTTGTTACTCAATGACATTGGGAGTCGAAAAATCAAACAAAAACGTGTACTCATATTGTGGCGGGCGCGAAAAAACGCTTGGTTTAAAAAGAAGAGCGAAATAAAAAGGAAAAATGAGGTGTATTACCCTTTAGCAAGGGTGGCGATAGAGGCAGACGGCAACAAATTGCGAAAAACGAGATTAACGCTCACTGTAGAGGCACTAAACGAGGATGGCTTAACACCCCAGTTTCATTCCTCTAACAACACTACTAATAGTCTTATTTTATTAGGGAGATACGTCGAGATAACATGTTGTATTAGCAACTAAGTAATCATCATAAAATCAACACTATTAAAGCTGCCTACTCCCCCGCGTGGACAGTCGTAAATTTTATAACTGAACTTGTTTACTTAATTTAATCACTTTAATGAGTGGTACACTTCAATCAATGAAAGGCGCTATCGCGAATGTTTTTTCTTTCCGCCACGTGCAGCCACTAATGTGAAACAACAAGCTTAAATATTTAAACTGTCGTAAGCTGTTGGTCAATGCTAGAACGTAATGAATAGCGACAAGAGCGCCAGCCGCGCCCCGGTCGCTAATTGCCGGTAGCCGTGCAAATGCGATTACGCAGACCGCGTCACTTTCACAAGACAAACCAATAGTCACTACTAGCACAGATAAAATAATTATTACCAAGATGGAAGAACATGGCCCGGACAAGTTGTCAAAACTTGGACATACTAAAGTTCAACCGCTGCAACTTTGCAGTTTCGAATTACATTAGCTGCTGCGACACAATATTATACACTCAGCGGCACGGAATCTTGGCCAAGCACAAAACATGAGATAACAAACAATTCAAGTGTTTCTGATGAATGGTTACTATGAAAGTAGGTAAAAAAAGTATCAGTTTACGTTTGAGAGGGTAATTCATTTAGCTTGAGTGGAATTTAACACCACTTTTTGAGATTTAGTCGAAAACGGTCATTTCAGCGAGTTAGACGATTTTTCAATTTTGTGTGTTTAAAATCTTTAGCTAAAGGTTATCATTTTTTTTTTATTTTGTGTTTGTTGTTGGGTATCTTAACAACCTGTATCACAAAAAAAAATGCCATTAACAGCAGACCAGATCGCCCAAGCCGTCGCATTAGTCGACCAGGGACTGACACAGCCTGGAGTGGCTATTGTGTTAAACGTAGCACGTTCCTCCATGCAGTATGCCCTGAAACAATATCAGGCAACCGGGAACTACACCCGGCGACCAGGTAGTGGTGGTGGAAGATGCACATCAGCTCGGGACGACAGGTTTATTGTCTTGAAAATTTTGAGAAACCGCTTCCTCACAGCCTTTGAGAGACGACAGCGGCTCCAAAACGTCATAGGCATCCATGTGAACGAGCGCACGGCGAGAAGACGAATGGACGAAGTAAATTTAAAAGGCCGTAGACCAGTGCGTGGCCCAGAACTCCCCAGGCAGCACCGAGTAGCTCGTCGTCGTTTCGTTTCCTTTGAGTTTTCGTGGTTTTCACATGGTATGCCTTATTTTTCATCTAAAGGCATTAAACAGTTCTGAAGGCAATAAAGAATACTGTAAATTATTTTTGAACCTCTGACTATAATTGATACAAAAGAAAAAATAAAAATTCGTAAAATTTAGCAAAAATTTCGGGTGGCCAAGTTTCCGTGCCGGTGAGTGTATAAAGAGCGTTTCGTTCAACCCAGTTGTTATTTTAATCGAATCAACGCAATTTTTTATTTTTTTTCTCGATTCATCCTATGTTTTACTATATTTTTTTATATCTTTACATGTCGCTAGACAGTGCCCTCAAAGCATAGAAATGAGAACATAATATATCACCACTAGTGCAACGGTGTCCAATAGCATCCTTCTAAACCTAAAAATTAAAAGGATTAATTGGGTCATCTCCAGCAACAATATATTACCATCTCCAAGTACGAAAGTTTGCGTTGAGTTTCAAAAATCTATCGGTCAACATAACTGGTAAAAATTGCAATTAGGCACGACAAATTGCCATCCCTTGTTCTAGTAAGTCCAAGTTCCAATCAAAATATAACCAAAAGCTACCGTCCATTTCGGTAAACTTAGAATTAAATTAAGGCACGACAAATTATATTTCACCCAAATTGAATCAAGATAATATTATTTCAGGGGGCGAAATACAAGCGCCAACCAAGGACTGTTTTGTGATGTTAATTTTGGGAAATGAAACGGCCATAATTCGCTCTTACGATTGTGTACGAGGGTTGGGCTTTTTTATGGAACACGGTAGGATGGTTCAGATTCTGGACGCAAAAAATAAATGTACGACGTCGTACTATGCTTGACCAACAATGAACACAATATTTAATAGCATTCTGTGTCAGTTATCATAAACATTTGAAACCTAATGCAGGCTGAAAAAAAACGCAACAGCACAAAACATAAAGCAATAACAAAAAACAATCAGCAATTTTGTAATGTTTCCTTAGCTTGTAGGTCAAACAACGCCTCGGGCTAAGCCGTTCGAGGGAAAAATGTTTGTTCGCTGTATGAGAATTTAATCGATTGTTATATTTGTAAGAACCACGTGGAACGGGGCGGCCGGCTACGGCGAGTTAATTATTGAAGCCGTAACGATTCCGTTTCTGGGTTATATTTTGTTGTAATAACACGGTTTTGAATTTTTATTCACCCGCATGATAATAAAACCCACAATTTGATTCAATTTACATGTTGCAAACCACGGAAAATTATACATCAAGGTATGAACATCTTTAATTACTGTTTATCTTGAAGGTCCATCTGTGGTAAGTACAGAGTGTGTTTAAAAACAAAGTTTCGGTCAGGTGCTATTTTTATTTACATGATGATGAATCTTAAAATAAAAACCATTAATGCAATCACGAAACATAATAAAACTTTTGCATTTACAAATTACGGCATTGGAATTAAATCGGTCAGCTAATCGCATGAGTTTGGTTTAACGAGACAAGGGAAATTGAACCGTTAGTAAATAAAAATTAACTTCAACATTGATGTCTCTGTACAGGCAAGTATGTAATATGTCATAAAGCTATTAATCGTCTCCTTGAAATACTTTATTATCAGACGGGTTACGGGCTTGCTTTGACATACATTGCACAAGTAAACATCACACCGTGCTACTTACGTACACTGGATTTATTTATAACTAGATGGAAATAGAATAATGAGCACTGGTTATGTAGTAGCACCCCTGCCTCACGAACCGAAGGTCGTGGGTTCAAATCTGGTTGTGCACCAATGTGTTTTTCAATTCGAAAAATTATGTGCGCAATGCCAGTGCTCTTGAACGGTGAAGGAAAATATGTAGCGTTTGTTTTTTTTTTAATTTAAATAACCATGCAAATCGGGCATGCTCTTAATACTATAAAGTCTGTGAAAACAACATTATCATTTAACTTCTGGGTTTTTTAGATCTTACTGCGAGCAAACTTAAAATAATTGTTTTAAAGACGGCAACTCATGCTTTGTCATTGTTCAAGAAAATAATTATCATGTCAATGAAGATACAAATCTGTGTCACAGAACCATTCAAACAAGTCGTGAAGCCAGTTGTGAATTATACACATAACAGATGACTGAAACGACACTATGTACTAAGGCCTTTTCATTAAATATACAGTAACTAACTATACGGTTTGTTCTCGCTACCGTTAAAGTTTCAATACTTCACTCATTGGGAGTATCTGTGACAAGGTTCTAGCGGTGGACCACCTAAACGCCGTAAACGAAGACGTTTCCGAGTGTATCTCAAAATCCAGCGATACGAGACCTGTGAAGGCGCATTGTTTTATTCACAGAAGTACTGTTTTCAGAGCTCTACCAGTGGGGGTGACGACGAAGGTTGAACGATGTCAAGTAAATTTTAACACGCAATTTAATAGCCCGTTGGACACCTTGGCACCAATCGAGTCTCACAGCTCAGTTAACCACCGCTGAATTATTTCGAGCTAAAGGGTTTGTTTGTAATTGAACGACGATATTTTATTGTCGTACATTTTTGTTGTTGGGTGCTTAACGCGACTTTACCCATTATAAGCCTTTTATAAAATGTCGATCATTGTTTTTATGCACGCAATCTGACTGTTACATACGTTATTTGTAAAAAAACTCACTTGCTGCTCTAATCATTTTATAGACTCGTAGTAAAACTTTTAGAAAAGTTTCGTAACGGCGCGGAGTATGTAAATATTGGATTTTACTGGAAATTCGTCAAATTGAGAAGAGCGAAGAGGAAGAGCGCTGGTGGTGTAGTGGTAGCACCCCTGCCTCACGATCCGAAGGTCGTGGGTTCAAACCTGGTCGCGCACCAATGAGTTTTTCCATTCGAAAAATTTATGTGCGCAATTCCAGTGCTCTTAAACGGTGAAGGAAAACATCGTGAGGAAACCGGGCACACCCTAGAACCAAAAATTCGAAGGTGTGTGTCATAGGTTAGTATTCTTATAAGCGGCGATGGGCTTGCAACCTGTCACGTATGGAATACTAACTACTGTGCAAAATGTGGGCATGTACCAAATGTCATGTTTGGACGTGCCTCTGACTACCCTATTTAGATATCCTCAAAGATCTAAGTAACTAAAGATCAGAGGAAGATATCTACCGAGCCCGGGGATTACAGTCGTGATCATATATTTTTTTTTTTTTTCGTCAAATTTTCCATTGTTACAAAACTAACCAAACAAATCGCAACATAGTAAACAACATAGTCTACCCGTGACCACGACAGCGTGCAAACCTGTCGAATCGTCGGGAAAATATAAGGTAATTTAAACGCGATAAATACCCGTCTAATACTAATAATAATAGTAAACAAAGTGGAGTTTTGTGTTAGCTACCAATAACGTCATAATATGACAATCACAAGGAAGTGATAGATAAGTGAACGATTGTAATTTGCATTAACAATATGTAGCAATCGGGTCAAAACTAGTTTTCCTGCATTTTTGCATTCCAAGTTGAACGGAAACAATTATCGTGTCGTACAAGTGCGAGATTTTTTCAACAATTTTAAGTAAATATATCATTCAACCATGATAGATTTTAAGTCTCACTTTAGCTTTTTTCTTCTCCTTATCATATCACTAGTACTTTTGAACCAATGTGGTGAAAGGACTTTTTGTGTTCAGTGTAAGTTCAATGATGCCACTATAAAAATAGGTAAAAATACTGTGCTAGTGAAACTCATCGCGACTTCGATGATGTAATGTTTTTATTTCATGCAACCCGCTGTAACCCTAGGAGATTGAATTTTAGGAGTTCTGGGTATCCTTAGTATCTTAAGTATCCTTTTTAAAGCTCTTTCAAGCTGATAGCATAAAGTTAGAGCAATAAAATATTGGTTGATAATAAGTTATTTCACGAAGTGTACATTTAAAATTAACTAATAAGTATTTTACGAGATAACGAAATTGTTTGCTGCGAACAATGACTAAAGTGAAAACAATAGAAAACCGTTGAATAGAAAAGTCCAACATGAATTGGGTAAAAGGGCCGATACGTCAAGCTATCCGAGATGGAATGGAGCTTGTTACCAAGAGTGGGTAGACCGCACCCGCCCTAGCGGCGCCGGCAGCCGTCTACAATAATCCGGATGGCAACAGGGCGACTGCGGGCGTGACGTTGGCGTCGCGCACTCACCTTGACTCACTTTAGTCGGCCCGTTTGCATTACGTTGTTTGCTGGCCTGTACTCGTGATTAGTCAGTCTGCCTACATAAAGTAGGTACACACTGACTTTCTATGATCGATCACTAAACTAGTATTTATTGCAAAAATTAAAAAGCCTGACTGAACGTATCTGAAAGTAGATTTTTACATCTGCCATTTTTGTTTTTTTTTCATTTCGTATAGCCTAATTACTTTTGTGATTCAGTAAATTTCAACTGCACCTCATTTGCCAAAATCCGTTCGGCCGTTTGGGCTACAGTGACAGCTAAAGGAACTTGCATACACATACCCTCCTTCGCTTAACAGTCAAATAAAAACTGAAGCGGACTTCATCAACGGTATATGCAAACAAAAACAATGCTAGCTGAATATAAAAGTAGGAATGCTTGTGAAACTAACTATTACATTGAATGGGCGATATCGCAATTAATTGCGAGCAGATATCTCAAACAGCTGATGCTCCGCCATTCGTGCCGTATCAACACGATAATATTCATGGGGCGAGAGCGTGCTCCGATGACGAGCGCTCAATGTTTTTTGCTCAAATTCCACTGTAACTATTGATCTTGTGGCATTGCAAGTTATTATTGCTAGTCAAGTTTCTTAATACACTAGGTTTTGTATCGGTTTCGCGTAACAGGGTAAATCGCCTAACGCTGTTCTAAGGTACGGGTTACTTTATCTGATCCAAATGTAGAAGTGTGATTGAACCATGAACAAAAAACAAAAACTCACAACAATATCTGTTATGTAGTAGTTCAAACATAGAATATCAGTATCTAGGTGCTTAGTCTAAAATTTATACCTTTCAAATAAGAAAAAATATATACAAAGCAGACATCACGAACAATCCAATCGAACAGTCTAGACTAGACTTTGTTTAAGTATGAAAAGCGGGCAATCGCACCCGTTTTTCATAGAATATTTCGTTCTATCAGGGCATAGTACGGGTTTAGATAATTTAAGAAACATTATTTCGTTTCGTTTTTATGAATGAATAGCTTCCGCCCACGGCTTCACCCGCGTGGTACCTTGAAAACAAAATCAAACTTTCATCCCCTATTTTATCCCCTTGGGGTAGAATTAATTAAAATCCTTTCTTAGCAGATACCTACGTCATAACATCTACCTGCATGCCAAAATTCAGCCCGATCCGTCCAGTGGTTTGGGCTGTGCGTTGATAGATCACTATGTCAGACAGTCAGTTGAGTTATATATATTTAGATGATATGAATGTAAGAGAGGTAGATTCAGAGTTGACCAATGAAAGAAGTGAGTGGAAGAAGAAAACATGTTGTGCCGACCCCACTTAGCGTGGGGTAAGGGCAGGAGAATGATGATGGTGATGGAGGGATGATTTCGAGAGAGGATGGTGGGAGTCTTCTCAAAAAATGACTTAAACGTACTAAGCTTCTCTATATATGCACCTTTAGTAATATTTATATCGATGATATGCACTGTTTCGTTAACTCGCATCGGATTGGCACCAACGTGTTAGTTACGCAATTCGCCAACCAGACGACAGCCATTGTCACCTATTGCAATTCAGACTTAGTTGGTTCATACCGTTCATTGCTCCATAGAAGATTAAGTGGAATCCCCGCGACTTTGTTTGCATTATTCTCTTACAACTTAAACTCTTTAAGGTTTAATTTTGTTATTCTTTATTTAGTGCTACTAAAGACCCTTCCTAATTTCAGCTCTTTTAGATTTATGTATTATGCGTTGATATGTAGTCAGTCAATCACCTAACGGTTTAATATATATATACTAGCTGACCAGCGCGCAACTTTGCGGGTTTTAAGTAATATGTTTTTTGCCGTTTTTGCAACATTTCGCGTTAATGCGTCGCTCCTATTGGTCGCAGTGCGATGTTATAAGCCTAAAACATTCCTCGATAAATTAACTATCCGACACAAAAATATTTTTTAATTTCAAACCAGTTCTTGAGATAAGCGCGTTCAACCAAACAAAAGAACTCTTCAGCTTTATCTATATCTATATAAGAGCTTAACCTGACTGACTGACTGACTGACTGACTGACTGACTGACTGACTGACTGACTGACTGACTGACTGACTGACTGACTGACTGATTTATCATCGCCCAGCCGAAACCGCTGAAGCTAGAATGCTGAAATTTGGAAGGTGGTTTCCTTTTATAACAAAACCACCCACTAAGGCGGGATTTTTGGAAATTCCACCTCTAAGGGGGTGAAAAAGGGTGAAAACGTTAGTATGAAACTTTTTAACGCGTGGAGTGATTT
This sequence comes from Cosmorhoe ocellata, assembly GCA_963675405.1. Lineage (NCBI taxonomy): Eukaryota > Metazoa > Arthropoda > Insecta > Lepidoptera > Geometridae > Cosmorhoe > Cosmorhoe ocellata. The sequence continues at coordinate 7,722,883 of OY776258.1, read as the reverse complement.
TCATGAAACTTTGTGTATGCACTGTAAATGCAAAATGAATGGACACGTGTTTCAGGATTTTTCAATATAACCATCAAAAAGGGGTCAAATGTGGGGTCAATTTTTGTATGGGAACTTTTTAACGGGTGGTGCGATTGGCCTGAAACTTTGTTTGTGTACTGTAAATGCAAAATAAATGGACACGTCGCACGCTTAAAAATAAACCGGAGTAACTCAAAAAACCAAAATTTTGGGAAATCGCGTTTAAAGTTTTGTGACTTGGAGTATTTGTATTCAATCACGATTATTGATTTTATTTGTGTGGATATTTCATTATTTTATTAACCATGGCACGGTCACTAGATAAATCTTTAATATCACTATAGAAAATCATCAATATTATTAACAGTTTTTTATTAACAAGGCTTTAAAAAAAATATTGCTGACTTACTTCTTTTTTCGATTAATACCTGGAATTTTATTCAAAATCTTTACAGTTGTATGTATTAATAATGCTGTTTTCTTTTAAATTATATTTTAATCTCTAAAAATACTACGATATACTTCCTTTTATAATTAATGAATAAATGGTTAGATTCTTGTATGTCATAATATTTCAGTTTTACATTGAACTGTGTAAATCACACTGAAATTATGGTTTACTAATAAAATGAAATACTATAAATTATAAATGAATAATGTAATTAAATACAAAGAAAGAATAGTAAAATCTTTGGACTGTTTTAATTAGAAATATTTTCTTAAGAACTTTATCAGTAAAATCATGATTAAAAAGTAATTTAATTACATACATAAAATCACATGACTTGTTTCCCGACGGAGTAGGTAGAGGCAAGATCTCCACTTGCTACAATCCTGACATACCTCTTTTCCTTCATTCAATCTCATTACATTCTTCATACATGCTCGTCGGTTTATCTTACTTTTGACGTTGGCTTTTGACTAAAACCTCCCCAATTTGATCGAGGTACGTACGTCAAAGTCTTTCCCTTCTAAATGTTCCATTCACACTCTCTTTATGCACCTGTTTTGTTAATCTCTTTCATCCATTCTTTCTACATACTCAAACTATCTTAAGATACCCTTTTCAATTTTCATCACTACGTCTTCTTTCAGTCCACAACGTTCTCATACCACACTGTTCTTCACTCTATCATTCAAAGTTAAACCACACATACTTCTCGAAGCTCTCATTTCTATTGCATTTATTCTACTTTGATGCTTCTGTCAACCCATCTATCGCTACCATACATCTAAAAATAATTAGTTAGTACTGAACTGGCTTATGATATTACAAAAAACAATGCATCAATATACACTAGATAAAGATCAACATCTCTGTTTTCTCTAATAATGTATTTATAAAAAAAATCTTAGTAGTACGGAATCAACCTCTTGGACCTTCATTTCCATTTCTATAATATTTGATCATCTTCTTCTTTTTATTTCTTAATACATTCCTTTGTTATAATAATGATGTCGTAAAAAAATAAAGTATTGTTAATAAAATTATAATACGCTATGTAGTTGGATCTGTTGTTTTCTATCTGTTTTTGCTTATAAGTCACCGTTATAAAGTTCGTTATTATTGTTTTCTTCGTCTATATAATTATCTCGTCTCAAGATGATTCAATGTGTTTTTTTATCATTTAGTGCTCATTTTTTTATTCCCATGATTTCCACGCTTGTCATTAACCGTCGTTCCGGTGTGATTTATTTAATTTATTATTTAAATAGGTATCATTTTATCAGTCGTCGAAAATGCTTTTAAAAACACTAGCAAATTCTTATTTAATTGATTAAGGTGATGAATATCTAGTATTTTCCCGTTAAACTATTATATGCAGACTCCTGCATCACCCGCCCACCCGTATATAAAAAGTGCAAAGCGTGCAAAGCACTTATTGGTTAGGATTTATTAGATTATGACTTATGATTGATTATTTGATTACGACTTAGGATTGTGTGTGAGGTTGTCAGCCTCACACACAATCCTCACACGCAACCTCATAAAAAAATAGAGTCAACACGAGTGTTTCGCTTCTTCACGAAGTACGTGAAACTTCTTCACGAAGATTTCTAAAACGCTTCGCTTTGTTACCAATTCTTTATGTCTTGAGTTCTCTTGCGTCTTTTTTACTCTGTCTCTAGTTCATGGTCAGAAGAATCTGAACTTGAAGGATTAAGGTTTCTTAGTCTAGCAGCATTCGATTTTTTTTCTGCACTTAGCAAGAGTCTGCCACATCATCATCAAAATTACTTTCGTTGGCATAATTAGGAAGAGTTTTATTAGCTTGGCTTATAAAATCACTTTGTTTTGATCTTAAATTCATTTGTAGAATTAATTCAGAAGTATTCTCTATAAACTCATCTTCCAATTCTATAATTTGCAAGTTTGTAAAACCAAAAATCTCCACTTACTACGATCCTAACATACCTCTTTTGCTTCATTCATGATAATTTCATTTTTCAGATATTATGTGCATCGGTTTAGGTTACTCTTGACCTGGCCTTTCTCTAAAACGTCTCCGATTCTATCGAGGTACGGACGCCGAGGTCTACCCGTTCCAACTGTCCCATTTACACTCGCCTTACTCGTTTTTCGCCTGTTTCGTCGGTTCCCTTTCATCCATCCTTTATAGGTATATACCCAAATCATCTTTACATACTCTTCACAACTTTCATCGCTAAGACGTCTTTTTTCACTCAAAAAAAACAAGTTAAAACAGATTTAAAGGAAAAAGTAAAGCTAATTCATTAAAGCTAATCTTAATATTTAGGCAGGTGGTAACTTACCTCTATGTACATTTACCAGCATAACAAGCTTTTTACAAATTAATTGTAAGAAGAATTAAATTTTAATTTTGCCCCTGATTCTAGAACTAGATTTACTAAAAAACGGAACTATATCGTACTACTTCTCAAATGGATGAAAGCTTTTAAAATGAAAGGAAACAAATAAAAAAGTTACTAGTAGTCAATTTCGTTTTTAATAATAAAAGGAAATAAATCTTAATGATGATGCAAATATTGCCATCATTTAAATCAAAAAGAGAAATAAAACAGACTGTATCATTTTAAGATTAATTTATATACAAAATAAGTACTTGTTTTTAATATTGTACAGATTTATTTAGTTTTATTCCCGCACAAAATACGATTTTAGTCCATGACTGAGGGCACAACACTGAATATTGCACTTTAACAGAATCGACTTGAGCTTCGCATTTAATGGAAAAGAGATGACCGACCTTTTATTTTCTTTCTATTGCTCGTTTTGGTTTGGCTGTCAAAGCTATCCTACGCATTGTGTTGAGATAATGCTGTTTATGACAAAATCTCAAAATACCGAGTTTTTGAGTTACTCCGGTTTATTATTAAGCGTGCGACGTGTTTCAGGATTTTTCAAAATAACCTTTAAAAAGGGGTCAAATGTGGGGTCAATTTTTGTATGGGAACTTTTTAACGGGTGGTGCGATTGGCCTGAAACTTTGTTTGTGTACTGTAAATGCAAAATAAATGAAAACGTATTTCAGGATTTTTCAATATAACCTTCAAAAAGGGGTCAAATGTGGGGTCAATGTTTGTATGGGAACTTTTTAACGGGTGGTGCGATTGCCTTGAAACTTTGTTTGTGTACTGTAAATGCAAAATAAATGGACACGTGTTTCAGGATTTTTCAAAATAACCTTCAAAAAGGGGTCAAATGTGGGGTCAATTTTTGTATGGGAACTTTTTAACGGGTGGTGCGATTGGCCTGAAACTTTGTTTGTGTACTGTAAATGCAAAATAAATGAAAACGTATTTCAGGATTTTTCAATATAACCTTCAAAAAGGGGTCAAATGTGGGGTCAATGTTTGTATGGGAACTTTTTGACGGGTGGTGCGATTGGTGTGAAACTTTGTTTGTGTACTGTAAATGCAAAATAAATGGATACGTGTTTCAGGATTTTTCAATATAACCTTCAAAAAAGGGTCAAATGTGGGGTCAATGTTTGTATGGGAACTTTTTAATGGGTGGTGCGATTGTGAAACTTTGTTTGTGTACTGTAAATGCAATATGAATAGACACGTATTTCTGGATATTTCAAAATAACCCTCTAAAAAGGGTAAAAATCAAAGTTATGTATGGCATTTTTTTATTAGTGTGATTTGTTTAAAACTCAGTACGTATAGATAATTTAAGTGAACGAAGTCGCGAGCGGGACAGCTAGTATTAGTATAGATAGATATTGGGCAGTATATGACAGATATACATACAAAGTTACATGACTGCAAAGCGTGCAATCTTTGAGTCATCATGACTTGTATTCTAATTGTTTTGAAATGCAATAACATTGACATCTACGTTGTTTTTAAGTTAACATCATTCAATGTACTAGTCACACGATACTGCACAAAGCGCTGTAATGGCGTGTAAGTTGGTACAATTTACACGCAAATGGAAATAAAATCCATTAAAGCAATAAGAAATTGACAAACAGCGCCGTTAAAGTTTCTCTTGCAAATGTACAAATCTATTGTCCGTCAGCGGAATGCAAAAAGCATGATGCAATTAGGTCATTTGAAACCAATAACTTCGGTCAGCGAAACCGCAATGTGATATTTATAGAGAACTGTACCTATTGATGTCTAAGTACACAACGATTTCATTTTATATTCATTTAAGGCCCAGAATACTCGTCACTCTATTCCACACGTAAAAGTTTCAAAAAAGTGACATATGTCCGTATAGCAACGCGGATCTCCGCGGAATCAGACATAGCACGAAGCGAAATACCCAAATAACAAGTACGTAGAGTGCGACATGATAATATGGCTGCTCTGAATTATATAACGAAAGCGACAATTTATAAAAAACATAAATATGTTCAAGTAAATAGCTTATTTCAAAAAAAGGGCTGGGTTGATTTGTTCCAAATTAACTGATTTACATTCATGTGAAATAGAAATTCAAAATACCTTACTGTTCTGGATAAATTAGGGAATTTTTGAATTTTCAGAGGTGTTTTTGGCATGATTTTTAACCAAGGTTTTCTAACTAATTCAGGTTTTAGCTCCGGTTGATTTATCACTTATATCCTTGAGTATCGTGTAGTTCAATTTCAATTTAATCTATTAAGCGGTAATAGAATGATTAGGGTAACAATACTTGCAATTTTCAAAATTCTGGGCCTTAAGAGCAGCACTGTGAAGTGATAAAAAATTATCCTCATTTCTAATTTGCCGTTGAACAAGTCTATGTGCAATAACGAAAGCGATGGAAAAAATCTACACGGTGACATTAGTGTTAATTCTTGGAAAGCGACAAAATGTCGACATCTTAAAACTAAGCCGAGTATAGTTCATCGATATAAATAACGTTTGGGAGTAATGTGATGAGACGGTAATTTATTAAACGTCATCGATATCGGCTCGGTAGATATCTCCTCCGATCTTTTTGTTACTTAAGTCTTTGAGGATATCTAAAGAGGGTAGTCAGAGACACGTCCAAACATGACATTTGGTACATGTCCACATTTTGCACAGTAGTTAGTATTCCGTACGTGTCAGGTTGCAAGCCCATCGCTGCTTATAAGAATACTAATCAATGACACACACCTTCGAATTTTTGGTTCTAGGGTATGCCGGTTTCCTCACGACGTTTTCCTTCAACGTTTAAGAGCATTGGCATTGCGCACATAAATTTTTCGAATGGAAAAACTCACTGGTGCACGACCAGGGGCCTAACCACGAATTCATAATACATTACCGAATTAGTATTAGGTACATTGTTATTTCGTACCATGACCTATGCAAATTGTATGGAATTAGTGACGTTTCTAAAATGGAATCGTTACGGAATCGTTCTGAAAGACTTCGTGGTAAGGCCCCTGGTTTGAACCCACGACCTTTGTTTAAATACAGGAGTAAATAATTGAAAAACACAGCGAAGCTGTTATTCTGCGTATCATGCAGCGATTTCCGTAGCTTCTTAATGCGTCACGGAAGATCTGGCTAAGCGCCATGTAAACACACCACCAAATAGGGCAATGACCACCTTTCGAACGCAAATAGAACTGACTATTAATAATCCGTTCAAAAATAAACTGAGAGGGGAGTTCCACGTGTCCCGGACAAAGAGATTGATTGCCTCAACAGCTATGAGCTCGAGATTCAATGTTTTGACAAAATAATAAAGTTTCAAAATTATAACTAATATACACACATTATATTTGGAATCAATGTTCTGATATGGATGAACTGTGTGAAAGATGATGTGAGTAAGAAAGGAGTACTGAGATGACTGATGATAGAGGGAAATGGAAGAAGAAAACGTGTTGTGCCGGCCCCACATATCGTGGGCAGGAAGAAAAAGAAGAAGTTTTGAATATAATACTACCACAATCATGTTAACCACCACCAGGGTTCGAGCACACAACTATATTGCAAGCCGAGACTTTGACGAGATTTTGGGACATCCCGATTTTGATCTATCATTAAATATTTTATCAAGAATCTAACGAGCTCCTGCCATTTCCGTTTTTGGTCTACAATGTGCGAGTATATAATATACCAAAAATAAATAGAGGACAGGAGGTATCTCTCCGTAGCAACCAGCAACCGATAACAAGGTAAACATTAATCAAAGATTAGAAACCTGAAGCATATATACAATATAGAAAAACTTTCCACGTTTTCCCGCGCGGCGTCCTTGCAGTCAGTGTACATAAGGATAACTGACGTTTTTCGAAGAACCACCCACGAGTATTTATACTGAAATTTAACACGGCCACGTGACTCTTAAAGGTCATGCCAACTCCAGTTCCTCGCAACAAAGTGATGACGAAATAAATTATTTGCGTAGAAACAATTCCTAGGATAGGGTTTTTGTGCTCCGCGAAGCAAATGGCATAGCTAAGGTTAAGCCTTAACAAAATTAATTTGTAAACAGTGACTTTGGTGAGGCTCACGGTGACAAGGGTTCTGAACAAAGGAATTTAAAAAATATTTGAATATCAGATATGACTCGGTATTTTTACAGGGTCTTGTTTTAAAGCCGGTCGTGTTTGCCGTCTATATTGAGGTCTACATAAAAGAAGTGATAGGTTTAGATAAGCATAATGATAATGAGATGTAAATAATATAGATAACAAAGTCACCTAATACGGTCATATAAGTGCAGAGGACATCTTACGGGGCATTGCACTTTTGACATTCGTATTTAAATAGTAAACATCAATGACATAGCGAAATATAATCCGGGATGCACATGTTGAATAGAAGTAAGGTCATATGAGCCAGTGTCCAACTCTGGTGTCGGGGTTAATTTATTAGGCCTCCAACATGAAACAATAATTTTTAAAACTCTGGCCTACGAAGCTGACCGTCGGTTGCAAAACATCGTTGATCTGTTAGGTTGATCGCTTCAAAGAAATACTAGTGATAAAGCGCTCATGAATGAAACTATATCAGTAGGTCATTATACTATACAGACAGATGTTTTCTTTATTGATGTAATAAATCTAGTGCACCTACGCAGACGCCTCCGCCCTCCCACAAACATCGAAAATGCTCCAGTCGGTACATACTTAGTTATCTCTTATTTCGCCCTTATAACGTGGGATGAAAGTAAATGCCGTTTCCAAATAGCAATATAATCCAAGGTTGATGAGGTATTTCCGCATATGATATGACATGTAAACAGTTATTACGGAAATAGATATAAATGTACCGATAGCTCGGTATAACAATACTGTAGCACAATATTATGTTGTCAAGTAGATGTAACGTTAATAAGCAATGTGGAGGTAGATCACGTGATGATGTTATTACTTCTTTAATGCTTATAATTTATACCTTTGTGTTCTTCAATATAGCAAGTAACTATTTATAAGAATTAAGTTTGGTTGTACCCTAAACCGACGCGCATGTATGAAGAATGTAATGAGAGTGAATGAAGCAAAAGAGGTGTGTCAGGATCGTAGCAAGTGGAGATCCGTGATCTCTGCCTACCCTGTCGGGAAACAGGCGTGATTTTATGTATGTATGTAAGTTTGGTTGATACCATGGTATTTGTTCGACTTACCTCGTTTATGTGTTTGTAGGTTTTGATGAGGTCTACGCTGAGTTTCCTTAGAGGAGCCGTTGAAGGATCCCGAAAATGGTGTGGTATTCGGGCCTGCATAGCCTGGGTAGGAGAAAAACTTACGTCAATCATACGATTCAGCTGTTGGAAAACAATCTTGACAAGCAAACGTAACAAGCAAACAAGCGTATGGTAAGAAACATAAGAGGTGGCTTGGGTACATGCAGCTAATAGTTCTAAAATCAAAAGAACGCGTAACTAAATATTCAACAAGGACAAGGTATTGTATCAATACACGAGACCGTTTGGAAAATATTTGATTCGTTTGTTCAATATAGGCAATTTTACTAACAGTAACAATTGTTTTTTTATCCGCATAAGATGTGTCGAAAAATGTCTGGAGAAATTTCTTTTACGACATAATTTTACTAATAGCCACAGGGTTTTTTGATCTATTAGAACAACGACTAAAGAAAATACCCACAGTAACAAAAGATCACGATAGGAATCTGACAAATTGCTTGAATATAATAATACATTTTCATGTTTATTGCTCTCTAGCATCAATAAGGAATTTTCTTGATTTGGTTATAAGACAAATTAAACATGCTTTTTTTTGACAAAGTATAATTAAATTGTTTACATTAAACATATTTGTAACATATTTTGATTAGGCATTCGTTTGTTTACGTTGCTATTTTTTGTAACACATGTGCCAAATTTGTCACTATTGGCATTAAGGCTGGCCCTTAAAATTAATACGTAAGTTCGATATAAACGTGAGGCTATTAATATCTAACTAATCCATACTCCAATAACAGTGGAAACCTATTAATTAACCTAGTCTAGACGAACCGTACGATCGATCGCAAGTTCGTTTCGTACACAACACCTAGCGTTTCAGTGAAAGAGAACTCGAGTTTTACGGTAATTACAGCCACTTAACTAACTAATTTATTTACTTGCGCTTAATTTCTCGCTAGACTAGCGGTTAATGGACCTTAATAAAAGAATAGGTGTGACATAGGACATGCATGGGTTGTTTTAATAAACTTCGTCTGTATTGTTTTTGGATATTTAATTGTGTAATCACGACTTTTCCGAAAGTTTGTGTCGGAAAATTACTATTTCTGTAGCTTGGAGTGGAAATTAGGAGTATTAAGTTTGCAAAGAGACCAACCTGCTCGTGATTTCTGTTACACTGACAATATTTTCTATCAGCTAAGCGTCGTGGATGTGTTAAGTCGCCTTCTGCGCCCTGAGATTACTTTGCCGTTTCACAAACTGCCTCGTGCATCATTTACCTGGACGGGGGTACGGTAGCAGCAGAAAGCTCGAGGGTTGCGCGCTACGGCGCTCACCTGAATGTCTGAAGGTGCTGCCATGGCGGCGAGCTGCTCCTCGGCCACCAGCCTGCCGTAGAGAGGCACGTGCCGTCTCTCGCCCCCGGCGGGCTCAGGCATGCTGCCACCAACTGCTCCCACTGTAACAAAGCATTTTATTAACATTTTTTATTGATTTTAAAAATATTTGCGACTAAAACGTGAGAAAAGATGAGGAGTAATAGGTTAGCGTGGTATGGGCATGTTATGAGAAGAGATGAATGTCATGTGACAAGGAGAGTGTTAGGTATGAATGTGGATAGATACAGGGGTTTAGAGGTAGGCCAAAGAAAAGATGGATGGACTGTGTGAAAGATGACATGAGTAAGAAAGGAGTGAGTACTGAGATGACAAATGACAGAGGGAAATGGAAGAAGATCACATCATGTTGTGCCGACCCCACATAACGTGGGATAAGGGCAGGAAGATGACGATGATGATGAGTTGCGACTAAAACGTCTAACCATAAAAAGCAGAGATCAATTTAAAAATGTAATTGAAATTGGTGAATCGAAATTAGAAATCAAGTCAAATTGAGACCAGTTTCATAGAAACTAGTTGCTAAGCTGACTCATCAACCGATCGATGGACCGTGCGCGTGGCATCTCAATCAATAATGACATCATAATCGCTCAAATTGCCGTGCGAACGAGCTTACACACCTGATCCAACCCACACACAGCACCTATCAGATAGGTGTACTGTTTAAAACTGAATGAATCATTTAGTTTCCCGAACTTTATTTTCACGAATTTACGAGAAAGTGTTATTAGTATTTTTGTCACAGCACAGAGCATGGAAAACAATTACGTAGGCAGGTATGAGTAACGAATATGTATGAATTTTTGTATTGTCTTTACGTGTTGCGATGCGCTTTGTGAAAGACGTTCTTCCTGCGACATGCTAGTACAAATTTCACCTCATAACAAGATATCATCATCATCATCTTCCTGCCCTTATCCCACGTTATGTGGGGTCGGCACAACATGTGATCTTCTTCCATTTCTCTCTGTCATTCGTCATCTCAGTATTCACTCCTTTCTTACTCATAACAAGATATATCAGCAAAATTTTCGTGTGGTGTCTTATTGGATATTCCAACAGTTTCACCGCCGAGAAACAGATGAGATAATGTTCTAGGAAGGCAAATAATTTCATTTTTATAAAACGCATTCGAACATGAACACAAGTCACGTTTTCTAATTTCAACGGGAATGCCTTGTACAAACTTTACGGCATGTGAAGTTGCTTGAAAGAATTCAAACTTGTTCCACAACGTGTACTACAACATCTTGAGATGGTTTCACCGAAGTTTTAACATCAAACAACCTCATGAAGATGTTGTGTTTGTGTAAACACGTTATGAGTTTTATTATATGACTCCGCCTCATGTGCTTTTATTCGAGCATAATACTATACAGAGGGCCTACCATGAGTTTTCACAATCTACACACACTAGCGACTGTAGTTAAAAAAATTTATGAAAACTTGTACAGCGCCTCTAGCGGATAGTTGGCTACTAAAACGGCACGTAGCTAACTATTCTACGTCACAGCGTACTACAGCGACTGTAGTTTGCGCTCATTAATTTGCTTAGAATTTGGTACCATGAGAAACAATTTCGACAGATGTCATAGTAACGTACTGTTACTACTGTAGTAACGTCAGCTGATCTAAATGTGACAACTCATGGTAGACGTACAGGTTATTTGCTAGTATAGGAAGAACATCACTTTTTGAAAATTGATTGCTCTTAAATCACTTTCGTTTTTCTTCGATAATGAACGCCTCTAAATAGAGAGACAACTTCAGTAATTGAGTATTCTTGATAACTAAGTAAGCAACTAGATTTAAGGTGACACTGAGACAGATAACAATAAAAGAATCAAGTACCAAAATATTGCGATCAAAAGACTGGCATGTGGGGAAAGTGATGAAGAATGTACTCGTACTTAGTACACACCGATGAGTCAATTCGCACACTGTATTGTTATGTACCTACATTCTAGATGTGAAAGTGAACTTTATCGTGTTCAATCCAAGAGGTCGCAGACGAGTTAATTCAGTGTTATTTATGTACCCGTCTGGCACAACGTGGCATTTATAATAAAACACCGTCGTTCGGTTCAATTGCTACTTTGGCTCAACGCGAAAGTTTGTCGAACGTCTCGCGAGTCTTCGTCAAATTACACAAAGGTATCGCAAAAGAGCTATGTTAAGCTCATGTGTAGGGCACTGGACTCACAGGACCTCTTAATGCATTTTTCGTGAACCTACGCTTCAGTTTCGTCGTGACTCTTAGCCTTAATAATCCAGGCAGATAGTTCCCGATGCGAAAGAGCAGGATCAATCAATTGATAATTGTAACCATTAGATGTACCTAATGAAGCTAAGGAATGTAGAGTACTTAATAAAACCACGAACAATAGTTGCGCGGCAAAACTAGTGAAGCCCATGGAAACAAAATTGATAACTGATGATAACTGTAGCCTTCGAGTGCTCTCAATTATACTAATCGACCCCTAAGTGCACATAGTTACACTAAATTGTTTCGTTCACAACTTCAAAGTGTTAACCAAGTTGACCACGATTTTAGACCTTGAAAAGCGTGTATAAAGTTTAATATAATATAACTACAAACCCAAGTAGATATCGCAAGTACAACTGACTAGTACAGGTGAAATCACGTGACTGAACTAAGCTATGTAACGTCAATATTGAGGCCTATTATCAGTACACACACACATAGGCAGATATCCATGAGTGCACGTGTACGGTTAGCATGCACATTCAATGTAATATCGACACACATGCCTTCGACATGCAACTGCGTAGTTTATTGTACCAACGTGTCATGTGTGCGAAAATCCTATGTGTGAACTCGTCTCATGGTTGAATGTAAACAAACGTATGTGTTCTGTTAGTAAGTAGTCCTTTAGGTAATCTTACGACTAAGAAAATATGCACTTTTACCACTCCACTTAGACTGATCATCATCATCTTCCTGCCCTCTTACCACGTTATGTGGGGTCGGCACAACATGTGATCTTCCTCCATTTCTCTCTATCATTCGTCATCTCGGTACTCACTCCTTTCCTACCCATGTCATCTTTCACACAGTCCATGTTCACACCCCACTTCACTTAGACTGCGTATCCGTATTTTCCGTATCGGACTACTAAAGGTTTAAAACTAATACTTACTCATAATTGTCATTGCATATCGTGTTAATAAGACATTGCATATCTTGCTCATCCAATAAGATTCCTCTCATTCATGTGACACACATCGATGTGCTAAAATTATCAGCATCCGGCCGTCTCCGGACGCTCGGATGAATGTTACAAGACGACCACGGCTCGCAACGATTGAAAATCAGGCCGCATCCGCCTATTAGCATTATGGACGTACTTGCTAGTTCCGTAAAGATATCAAATGTGGAATTGTCCGTAATAAGATCTCGTTTGTTCAGGGGCGAGGTGTTCCCGTATTAGTATGAATATTGTCTTGTTTTTACTTCAATAAGATCCTCGAGTGATATGTTTTCTGAAGGTTTTCTGATTAAATTTAAGGTTCTTTTTATTATGACCTGGCGGTATCGGTATACCCTTGAACTAAATAAAATAAACGTTATTAGGTAAAACCAATAAACGAGCGTGAAAATTTTACACCACATTTAACTAATAAAGATACGCGCCGGGTAGTTCAGAAAGAACCAGTGCTGCGCAGTATATTTCCTCTCAACTTATCTAAGGATTTTCCTTTTAAAGATGCCATATTACTATGCGGCAAGGCCCTTCCAAAGTTTGCCGCCAAGCAATAATGTCCGCATTACCTACAGTAATGTTTGAAAGGCCGGAAATCTCCGGAATTTACTGGCACATAAGACTTTCCACATTACGCCGTAGGATAACAAAAGTCATGCAATGCGCAAAGCATAACACGACTACTTGTCGTTTCATTGAAATAGTTTTTTGTTTATGTAAAACTAATATAGGTAATATTCTTGTTTGGGGAACTTCTGCATTAAGTTCCTGGCGAATCACTGACGAAAACGACCTATCGAAAGACTGGAAGTGATAGCAATGACCCTAATGCGGTTGTATTGTTTAAATGTTTCTCACTGAAAACTGTTACAAGGATCAAAATACGAACGTGCTTTACCTTAGCAAGGGCCTCGTGCATCAAAGCATAATTCGGCGTAAAAAAGCGAACACGGGGAAACAGCACGCGATCTTTACATCCGTGTTCTAACTTTAGCATAATCTCTGACAGTGCAGTGACGATCAACTATACAATAACAAACGCATGCCACTGTGTACTGCGTAGTTAACATGATAACGGACCTCTATGATTGATAATTCGTTTGATGTTGAGACAGTAAAATTCTACAGAGAAATTGAATTCTTAAAGTAATTTAAGAGTATTATACTTATGTACGTTTAAATTGTCAAATAATTGCAGTAAAATGTGACTAAACGGACGGACTGATAGTAAACTAATGTCCTTTGCTAATCTGTACAATGAATGCCATTTCAAGTCCATATTATTTGTACTGACAAAGGAATACTCCGATAGGATATCTCACGCCCTGAAGGTAGGAAAACGCGGGGCCGATGTACGCGTCACTACGTCACGCCAAGCCATTCGGAACCGGCCGGTGCCGACAATCTGCGGTAGGTATGCCAGGAATGCAACTAGCCTCGGCAGATTGGCGTGGGAGGTCCAAGTATCAGCGAACGTAGTTTCGAATGTTTGCATTGCATCCTGAACTAAATTCATTGGTTATTTAAATTACACCTATTCTATTGTTCAGTCCAACAACAATTCATTATCCTGTCCTTATCCCACTTCATGTGGGGTCGGTACAGCATGTTTTTTTTCTTCCACTCTCCTCAATCAGCAGCCAGTTTCACATTCACTCCTTTCCATGTCCATTATTACACAAACCATTCATCATACTTATCATCGCAACTAGTTAGTTATACCAGATTAAACGCATTTCTATTAAATGTATTCAGAATTATCGAAATATTTGGCTACTTAGACCACGCGATACGTCAATCAATTTATTGAGGACCTCTTTAGTATAATGAAGAAGCACAAGGGCGTATCAAAACCGTGTGATGGATGTTTAAGCCAAACGGCCAATGGTCAACTTGTGTAAGCAAATGTAACTGCGCAATACTGACTGGGGACTACGAAGAATCCATTATCCTCGAAGCATTTCTGCTGGGGAAATACTGGAAATAACCAGCTAGGGAGGGCAAACCGATAAGATTTTATACTCACCATGTGGAATATTCGTCTCAACGTCAGCCATTTAACTTAGCACTTAAAAAACACTACACTCAATTTATCACATTCACATCCAAAGTTATCCATATTTCAGACGATCGCGCTATTTCACAAGCAAACGGAATCCTAATACCGATACCGAATCGTCCGTCACGGTCGCAGCTCACTACCTGCGTTTATCGTTTTTTAGGTATCCGCCTTGGTCTAGACTAGTCTAGACATAGTATTTCCCGGATCATTGATGCACATAAATCTAAACAGGTAATTAACAATTGACATGATTTGAAGGTTTTCTCCTCTTTTGAGACAATGTAGGTAAAAATACAAAACTACTTTTATTAAGCGATGTTCAGAAATAAAATGCACGCGTCAAGGTGTTAAATTCGTTCAGGGGCGCGCCTTAAACAATCAATTTGTCGGGGCGCATCGGGGCAGCGTCGTCGTCGGTGCGCGGTAGCGCGTCCTTGCCCGCGTCACCCACTTTGTTATTGTTGTGAAACAATGTTTAGACACGTGGCATTGTTGATGCGTATTGCGTACCTCACTCGATAAGGACGCTATGCCAGCGCGGCCTGCCCGCCACAACTAACGCGCGAAACCAACGCTAGCTAGTAATAAACCAATGGGTGGCCACGTGATTCAGACAGATGACAAACACAACACAGTAAAACCTATGTTGACCGAGCAAGGCGTCATTATCGGTGAACGATCCAAGGTTTACTACGTCTCTTATCACCACATCATATTTGATAGTGTTATTTAATCAGGTCCAAATTAACTGTACTGAGGGTACTCAAGGGCTGGCATTACAAAGCAATATAATTTAGTTCTGCATTAAGCCTTAGATATTCACCAACCAACCACAAGTTTAATAACTTAACAATTTGTTTTCTCTACGAATAGTGATGTGATGAGAAAAAACAACGCAACGAAAGTTTATTAAACTAGTTACCTATTAGTGTAAGAATGAAGGACCCGCACCTCGATCAGTCATATGCATAAAAGTACACGAATTCCTTTTTTCCCAGCCAGCTGCCAACCACGCAATTTCTCCGATTGTATGCAAATCCCCGACGCAAACAAAGAATGAAAAAGCACCGACGACGCGTTCGGTCTATTTCACCTGTGCTCAGTGCATCCCCCGTCTGCTAGAGTTGCGGGCAAAGCAGCGGCCGCACCCGAGAGCCGCACAGTAAACAATCGCGATATTATTCCTGAATAGATCACATCTCTTTACATATCGACAGCAGTCTTGTCGAGCACGCTTTTATTAGCCCGTCTTCAGATAGTGAATTATTCAGCGGGTATTCTATTAAGCACTTAAGTAAAGAATAATGCATCTATTCGATTCTCCGAGGTTGGGTCGGGGACGG
Organism: Cosmorhoe ocellata; assembly: GCA_963675405.1. Classification (NCBI taxonomy): domain Eukaryota; kingdom Metazoa; phylum Arthropoda; class Insecta; order Lepidoptera; family Geometridae; genus Cosmorhoe; species Cosmorhoe ocellata. The sequence goes on along the minus strand of OY776258.1, from coordinate 7,706,762 downwards.
TGCATAAATACGGAACGTCAGGCATTCATTTGCATTACCTTGGCCCCAAAAACCAACCGAGACCCAGAGAAAAACAAACGTATTGCATCGAAAAATACGTAAAATGGGTAAAAAAACAAGCCTATGCGAGCAAGGTTAGTAATCTTTATTAGGTTATTCAAGGCGTAATAATATTATCACATATTCATGTCGCTGAGCGAGTAAATCGCATACAGCAAAGTAATTGTCATTCAAGTTCTACTTGTCAGTACTGTCCTTAATATTATCGGTATTATTCAGTTCGCCATTAAAACATTATCGTAAAGCGGTTTCGACCAATTTTTTATTATAATTCGAGCACAAGTTCATGACACCAATAAAAATGTATCATATATTTGGTGGTAAAACATATTTGTTCTACATATTGAAACAGATAAAATATTTTTGAGATTGAAATACTTATATTGAAAATATTTTATGAAACGAAATAAAATAGAGATAACGGTTGCAAGCAAGCCAATTGTCTCTACAAGAAGATAAAGGACTAGAAGGAGTTATGTACGAACACTGTTATAAGATGACTGCAGACTTTATTTAGACTTTGACGCGTTATCTACAAATTCGAAGGTCGATACTGAGTCGAGTCATAGACGATTGGGTGGTTAGCCACGTGTTACGTGTGTGAGAGGCCACCACACGGGTCCGGCAAAGTCTCCGCAGGTTTAACGGCCGGCCGCCCGTCTGTCTGGCCGTTCACCCGAGGCCCAGCGCGGGGGCGAAACGTGCGCGAAAACCGCGCGCGCGCATTATCACAGATACCAACACCACAGGGCCAAAGAATTGAGCATTACTGCGCACCGAACTGCGCCTTGTCTGAATGTTTCGTGCGTCCTTCATCTCTTTCTAATAGCTCGCCGATGTGAGAGACGGATTGCACGCGTGTTGATGTTTGGGTCTTTGTTTATACTGCTGACGACACCGAAGAGGACACCAACAAAGCAACAACTGCAGACTTGCATAAGTGTTAACGTTGTTTCTCTTTCTAACTATTAAATCATACGTAAGATAGACTGAGGCACAAAACAATTCAGGTGCAATATCTAATTGCGATGTTGTCTTTGTTTGCCAACGTCATTGAAGAGGAAAATCATTGTGCTGTGATTTACACAAGGATATTATGCTGTAATATTAAATTTATCCGCCGGGACATGCCAGGGTTTATTATGAATCTCAAACACGCATTGGATCGAAATCACAAAACCGTAATAGGATCATCGAACAGAAAACTTCTGTCGCACGGTACATATATTGAATGCAGAAACGAATGTAACTTCATACATCCGATGCGCCTTAGGGTTATTATAACCCTGTGGGTGGCGTCTCACTGGTGTTAGGATCAGCAGCAACTTTAGCCTTCCTTCCTTCTTGACAAAAATTGCGCACCTGTGGTGGCTCGACAGAATTGTCAATGAGGAAAATTTTGCTGTGCCAATACGTAACACATTTTAAAATATTTTTGTTGACTGGAACAGTAATTTTCCTTGTTGCGAAACTTTAGAACTTTCTTACGAGCTCTCGAGCAAAGCGATAAGTTTTAAATCTCTATCTTAATTTAGAAATTTCGTTTAACTTCATCAACAAATACATAAATAACATAATGTTTTTAAGTAAAGACAGAGTTTATTTTCTACCATGCCCGGCAATTACCTGATAAAATATAACAAAATATTCGTGTGTGACAAATGAAAGGTAAGTCAAACTGGCCAGAATCCGCTCAGTATCCTTGACGGCTAAAACTGAGACTGCAAACTAATTAGCCTGTTCATTCACTAGCTAGACAATGGTTGCAGTAGCCAAATGTTAAAGGTCCTTGTTCTAGCCCGAAGCCGAGCGGATCTAAAGTGACAGCAAAGGAAGGTACTTAGTACCGCCTACTATTAATAGACAAAGAAAGGTTACAATAGGATTTGGACTGGTATCTAAGTGTGTCGCTCAGTCGCTCTAGATTGTGCAAGCGGCGTAGCGGGTTCATGTGCAAAAACCAACAGCGGTCAACGACGTTGAGGCCCGATGGGGTTGAGCCACCACCAACAGACCAGCCCGAATTGAGCTTAGATATTAGTCATACATAATAATAGATTTCAAAGCTACCAGGTTAAGATACTTCGGAGGCCAGATTGTTTTCGTCAAAGCCAGGTTTCAGAACCAGTTTGGGAGTCGATGAATTTGTGCGGACGACACAAATTCTCTGTAACTCAGTCATTGGCTGCTCATAGTCTGACGATAATACTAAGCTGTCGCACTAAAGTTAGCAGTTTGGCTCATATGGACAAGGAAATCTTTTTAAAACTTGCAATACAATAATGGCTCATGCCATTACGATTCCGTCTCGGCCTCTAAAGTTCGTAGCTGTTTTCGGATAACTATTAAACGTCAACTTAGTTTGGTCTCGAACAGGAAGTCTGCTAAGGGCAATGAACAGTGTTAAGGTTGGAAAAATAAATGAGTATGAGCTACCTAGGTAGGCAGGCACTCGCCTTGATACATGCAAACTGTTGTGAACTGAAATGTGAATAAAATAAATTGGTAGCCACATTCGAAAATATAATCACTCAACTTTCAAATAAGGTTACTTGTTTATTCATCAAAGGGTCATCAAACTGAGATGACTACAATGACTAGGCAAGCTTACAATTTCATTTTGGGACGTCATACGCTCCGTTCGTACAGATACCGTTAAGCCTTGCTTTCCATAGTCATTCAATTATTAAAATAACAGCACCGTTGAACGCGCAAAAACCTTAGCGGCCGGTCGATGACACCGTGGGGCACTTTAGGGCTGACTCTTCACCTTGCCAGTTCAGATCGCGAATAAATAGCAATATTTTCCTTAAGCAGGTAGATACGTTGGGAATTGTACTGCGCCAGGTTTGCGTTTTTAAATAGCAAATACAACTAGTTAGGTATTGTAAATGAAATGAAGATCAATGTTTTGTATTTTTTCTTATCAACACTGTCTGTTCGTGTACTCGTAGATGATTCCATTAATTTGTGCAAAACAGCATGTACTGTACTGAAGGTGTTTTGAAGTGGGACAACATGAATAGCGGTACAAAACGGAACTTTTAATTAATTATTAAAATGCTAATTCCCGTGCGCGATGAAGTTATGGTTCAGAGGACCAATAAATTTACCATCAGAAATCCTATCAGTATACCTAAGACTTGTTTTGAACAGGGTTAAAAAATAGCAAAGCCTGTAGTGGTTATTTTGCTGTAGCAAGTTCACTGCATATTGTATTTGGATCCTTATTTATTTTCCCAAATCGAAATTAATTCTTGGTCAACTTGATACGAGACCAAGCTCGATGTAACGGATGTAATACGAGAATTTTCTAATTATTCAAAACAATCTCACCTAGCAGCTTGCGTATAGAAGAAATTTCGGCGTGGGACACATAAATCGCTGTTCCGCATTCCGATGTGAACTTCATTCACGACTCGTAACGAAGTTGTCTAGACTGTGTGTCGGTGAAAGGTGACCATTCACCGGCCGGCGAGCTGGCTTGTGGGCCACACCGCTCCCACAGACGAGCTGTGGCCTGGGACCTTACCACAAGCTCTTACAAACCATAATGTTTCTTGAAGTAACACTAATTGGATACAATTTAATTTTATATGTCATGGTACAAAATATCAAAGTTATATTATTTTGATATTGCTCGAAGACTTTGTGGTAAGACCGTGTTCCGTTCATGTAAGTGCAGAAGAAGAATCGAAACATTTACCGAAAAATGCCTTGTGACTAAGTAGGTAAGACTTGCTGTCTCGACGTCTGATCGGAATAAGAATGCGCAGAATAATGTTCATCAAATTAAATAATAGGCGTCATTTATTAAGAAGTTGTTAAATGAGTCATTGAGGAAACGAAACTCAGATTCTAATTTTAATTTTCAGTTCTTTTGAAAATTACAATATGTTCATCATTTATCAGCATTGCCGATAACTTGTATTAGTCTCTAAAATGGAAGTTGAAATCGAATGAACGTATCAGTTACAAGAAATCGAGGCGGCTCAAAACTTCCTAAGTGACTACTTTCCAAAGAGCACGATATCATCTACATGAGTTCGGCGCACGAGCGGCGAGCGTTTGGTTTTAATGACAGCGCAGCGCGGCACCGGCAGCGGCACTGCGCCCAGCATCCGCATGGCAACAATATGAAACTGAATGAAAGTTGATCACGCCGCCGCCGCCGGGAAAAATGCGAGTTCCGCGATGGTTCCGGTACAAACGAGCGCTCGTAAATATTTGGTACACACCGCGGCTCACCGCTACATAACAATTCTTCCGAATACCCCAATTTTTGCGTAGTTTTCTCAATATTCAAATATTTGAGCGCGACACGAATCCACCCCCTGTAATTTATTCAACTAAAATTTTGTTTTCTCGGCCATGCTGAGATAAATTAGCATGTTTTATTTGGAATTCATGAATTTCAAAGAGGTTGTTAGCGAATTTGTCAGAGATCTACCCTCCTTATCCTCGTGAGCAGGAAAGATTTTCAGTTTAGCTTAGAGGCTCTCCAGGAAATCCCAAATGATTATTTATAAAAAGCGTTTAACAGTAAATGAGCCTGTCGGTTGCAAAGCTTATAAAAGCTGTCGTTTTACTTCATATTTGCTTACAGGTTGAAGCAAAGCCGACATCAAGTTTTAATTAGTTGGACCACTCGACACATCGAAATGTTTGATTACCTCTGGTCGAATACAGGCCATGCCCCGGATTTCTGAGAAACTAGGTATTAAGAGCAGGTAGCTTTGTGTTATTTTATTTTAGAACCGGCCGATGCACCGTACTCAATCGTTGTGCCAAGAGCGTGGGAGTCAAAGCTCGCATCGCAACCGCAAAAAAAACTGCATTATATTCAGACTCTTTTGTCAAACATTATATTCTACAGGTTTAATAGCTGATCTTACTTCCTAACTATATTCAGTACGTATAATCGGATAAGATTTGCTTAAGTAGATATTAGCCAGAACATAAAAAGCGGTTTTTGCTATGAGAGGTTAGGGTTAAGAAAAAATCTGTGAAAGCCATACTTACAACCGTTAAACGATCTTTTATTATTGTTTTGGTTATGGTTTGGTTCACAAGAGTGCAGTGACGCGCTGTGTGTTTATCTAATAAAGCGTCAATGTAAGCAACCATCTGTGAAAGCTGACATGAAATTAGGTTAAAGGTTGGGGAGGTCGCCGGCGAGCTTTGGGGCCGCGGCTATATAGACCGATCATAATTTGGCCCGAAATAAACCACAAATTATGTTGTAAAACAATAACTTTACACGTGACGTAGAATATATAAATGGCGTACACTATTGTATAAAAAATAACGCCCGAATATTGAACCTTTGTTCGCGTACATTAATTACGTCTTATACGAACATTTAAAAGAGGCAAGAAAATATTATTTTCGTGGAGATCGTTTATATAAAGTATATTTACTATGCTCTGTATAACGACGGTGTTGAGTACCACTGTCAAAACTCCGATATTTTTGAAATAATTAATTTAGCTAGGTAATTGGTTGGCTGTATTTGATTGATGGAAACTAGACAAGAGGCAGTTACGAGTATTAAGTTTGTGATTAAATAGTAAATTGTTTGACTGGGTCGGGTGATGCGTCCTGGGCTTTATCTTTATCTGACCATGGGCAAAGGACCACTCGAAATGGATGTGCGAATTTAAATTAACTAAATCATGTCAAAATTCCATGACGTCATCTTCGCGCAATTTTCTCAACCTCCTACTTTGGTGGAAAATCGCCCTAAATGAGTCACAGCTCTAATTGTGTCTGATCAATCACCTCGACTAAGTTATTTCGCAATGTTGCGACAGCCCGCGGTTGGTATAAAACTACAGGTGAACTAGGTAGGTAGGGTACCTATTTAGGTATTATTTATAAAGTACATTTACACATTAATCGGGTTGATGTCCTCTGTCTGCCAGCGGCGGTGAAGGTTTACTGCCACGAAAACGCACCAGTTTAGAATAAAGTCTGCGATTTTATACCTAGGTACTTGTGTTCTTTTAATAGAAAATTGAAGGCAAAGTGCTTATATAGTAAGTTAGGATTTCTATATTAATACCTACTACTTTCAGCTACAAATAAAGTATATCTTTATCTTTATCTTATTGATCTCGACATCTGATGGTTGCAGGTTCGAAAACAAAATATAGTTTAATTGGTCACTCAAAGAATTTATGGCAGAAAACATAGATAAAAAACATAGCATCGCGTCATAGATAACTACCATACATAGGACAATGGCTCAAAATATTGCAAGAAGAATTAATCAATTGGTGCCGGAGTGAAGATAAATGCTTAAAAATAGCCTCATAATTAGGTGGGTAACATTAATAGAAATATTAGGTCAAAGGTATATAGGACAGAGTTTACCCCACAGGTAAGGAATGTAGGTTGAAGGGCTGTGTGTGCATTCAACAGTACATAAACCCTGGGGGATTGGCTGCACTGGATGAGGTGACAGAACGGAAAATTGCATTGTGACTCAAGAACCCGTGCAGAGATGAAAGTATCTGATTGTTGCATGGTGCAATGAGCATTGTCAATTGAGCAAAGGTAAAAGAAAGACTTTTATAACCAACATTTATGAATGTAGGCAATATTTTTAGTTATTTGTTTGTAATTTGCTTTATCCAATGTTGTGTTCGTAAACTTGGAATAGTATCAATTAAATTAGACATCTTAGTTCTTATAAATAAATGTTTTTTTAAGAAAAAAATGAAAGTATCTACTATCTAAGTATTTGCTAAGCATTTATCTGACCTACCCTGATGCTTGACTTTTCTTTTGTGGGATGTAAATGACCACAATAAGTTATGTACAAAGTCTAAACCTATGCCAATTCGTAATGTAAGGCTTAGCTGCAATTATACAAACACACCTAGCAAGTTACTATACTGATATAGTATTAAGAAGCTTTAAGTTAGAAACTGATAGGACAGTATCACTGTTTTTTGTAAATGAGTTAAATGACACTTCATATAATTTATAGGTTTAGGTTTTGTGATAATAATTGTGATGCAGAAGATTAATTAAAACTGTTTGATAATAGAATTTCCAGATAAAACTTTATCCAAGTTGATGAATAATAAGTTTAAGCTTAACTTTTTATTCGTATTTATCTGTGGCAATGTAAAAACCAATAGTTTTTTTTTCCTTTACTGACATGTGGGTTCTACTGCTATAAACTGATTCTTTGGTGGGATATTAAATAGTAATAAATTAGTGCATCTTATTTGAATGTGAGGTATTTTTATGTACCATTCAGCACAAATTCTATATTATAATATATTCAGGAACCGTCAACTGTGCCTGTAAACAAAATAATGGTTACACAATGTCTTCAGTTGTGAAATATGTACTCACATTTATTTTTGGCATTCTCATCCATGAGCATGTTGAAGTGGTGGTGCCTGTTCCACGCAGCCATTTTGCCTTCGTGAGGAGCCCCGAGAAGCACCAGGGCCGCCCCGGCGGGCCCAACTCCGTCTAGGGGCTCCAGTGTCCTCAATGCACTAAACTTTGTCACACACTCATAACCCAAGAAACATAATGTATCACACACACGAGCAAAGAAGCTAGAGCTCTTGCGGCGGTGTCATCGGCGCACGATCGCGCACATGCCTTGCACTTCCGCTGTACACGCACTTCTGCACTCCCAGGTAAACAAGCCAACGGCACCCGCGGTGATTCACCTCGCTCCGCACTGCAGCGGCCGCGGGCCGCTAACGACTGAACCCAAACACTAGCCCGCTGCCCAGCTCACGTGTGCGCTTTACCGCACGCACTATCCCGCACAAATATTAATAACACCCAAATACAAATCACCGTTTGATACACCGATCAGAATAATTCAACGATACACGACATGAGCGAGCGAGACGCGCGGCGCGGTCGCCCTGCCTCGATCCGAACCCGACCGCTTCTCCTGATCGAACTCGCGAACAAAATAATAACAAATGTGCATGAGTTGCTCGCTATATCATGTGCACGTGGGTTGCGTCACTGACTGAAGCGATGAAATGTTGTGAAACAAAAGTTTTTGTAGAGACCGATTCCAAAACTGCGATGAAGTATCTTGGAACACAGTCGCGAAGCAGGTAACGAATATAAAATTTGATGAAATGCGAGCTACACCATTGCACGCACACACCAGTATAAAAAATTATTGAATTTGTACGTTTCAAGTGCAGAAACGTAAAAACATTGTTTATTACACTATTGTAAACAAAACACAGCCCGTAATGCATTCATAAAATAACAATTCCGAGCACTAAACGCGAACGCGTTGAATCAAGCGCGACAAATAGGACAAAACATGGCAGACTCGAAAGAAAAGCACACGAACTTTGTCTGTGGTAATTTTACTTTTTAAATTGCTTGTTTGTAAAATGCGTTCCATTCCACACTTTGACGAATTGTTATCCATTGTATAACTAAAATAGATAGTTATGATAAAATAATGCTTAGGAAATTTGTAAAATGTAGGTGACAATTTTTATTTAGATTGTGTTATAAAGATTTTATGTGCACATATTGATTTTCTTCATACTGATTATAGTTTTGCGTAGAACGAAGCGTGACAAGATGTTGTTGCTAAGACCATAGACAAGATTAAATTAATATTGCCAGCTTAAAATAAAGTAAAGGAATTAGAAGTTTTCGTTATCACTGCGTGTAAATCCCGTCAGTATATAAAATGTATTGGTAATTCCAATCATTACTTCTTCTTCTTCGTTTTCAAGTTAATTTTGACATCATAATTATTTAAATTCGTATTTTTTGCCAGTTTCAAATAGTTTTTATTGAATGGCTACTTAAAAGTATTGTCAAATGTTAAATGTCACAGAGTCACAGTCAAACTGTCAAGTCTATTCCAAACATTTCTATCAAGAATTGAACTGTAGCGCGTCTTGGCAAAATTGTGGAAAACTCAACCACAGACGCTATATATAAAAGAAGAAGAAGAAATAGCACGTCCTTTGACATAGTTTTTTTTAGTAATAATTATTATGCGCGGCAGTAGCGCGCTAATTTGCTAATAATATTGCTGTCATGATCTGATAGCTCAGCTGGCGGTAACTTACTACAAAGGTACGTCAAATAGATCTAGCGAGTTTGTTGCGCGCTGTTCTGGCCACCAGCTTAGCGCATTGTTAATCCGTTACCTATATTTTTTTATTAAACATGGGGAGGGTGTCAGTCTCACTCACCCAAGGGACACCTAGACTTATTTGACCTAGAATTGGTATTCACCTACCTGGCATTTACGCGGAACAATTTTGACGTAGGTACTATTGGTATCCGTACATAATTACTAAACCGCACGGAACGAACAAAAATAATAAAATAAATATGGTAATAATTTTCTAGTAGAGCATGACAACACTTTGTTTCGCTCATTCGCTCGTACAACCAATTTTTTCCTTCTTTTTTCAAAGTTTCTAGAGATGGGTAAAATACATCGAATTAAATTTAGTAAATATTACAATTCACTGGTAAAATAGGACTTATAGAAATTATTTGTATAATTTTCGGCAGATTTATAAACCTATAGGTAGGTAGGTACTTAGTTAGCTTCATAGCTTGTCTTGAGACATAAAATAGGCGGGCGTAGACTAGTAGGGGAATAGTATGAGTCACCGTTCAATGTCTTCTGTCTATTTCTCTTTCATTTCCCATCTCGTGGATAGCAGAATCTACCAGTCAAGCTTATTACCTACATAAGTATTTCCATTCTAGAACAAATAGCTTCTTCTGCTGTTATTGATTCCATACCAAACCGCACACAAATTATATAATTCCTACTATGAGTTCCTACCATAACGTTATATGATGCAAATTCTTTAATTTACTAAAATATTGGCCAGGTTTAATTATACCTAAATTATTTATTCTTTTAAACTTACGCGATCTGAACACATTATTATTAGTAAAACGGGTATTTATCGCGTTCTAAATACCTACCACGACAGCGAGTAAACCTTTCGAAACGTCGGGAAAATAATGGTAATTAAAACGCGATAAGTACTCGTTATTAAATTATGTCTCCATTTGGTACAATACAATGTTCTAGCTAAGCTCTAATAAAATATTAACCTTTATTTAGTTAGTTCATTAATTTATTCGTTCGTCTGTTCAATTCGTTCGTTCGTTCCGTTCGCGTCACCCCAGCCCTTTCATTCAGCCAGTCGCGCTGCTTTGCTTTGTTGCAAATTCTTTTCCTTGTCCTTGCTTGAGTTGATACGATTGGCGAGCAAGGCAAAAATAAAGGTTACTTCGCTTATTTGTCTCATTATGATAATGTGTTTTGATACAAACATACAATAGAATCTCCAAACCCAGGCGTGCAATCTTTGGATTGAAGTTTTAATATCATCATCGTGTGATTGTGTCCTCCTGCGTCACAGCTAAGCTAATAACCTTTCCTTCCTTGAATACACCACAAGTTGATTATCGTCGCGAATATTTCGTCGTTAAAAATGCCTAAGCGCGGTGGTGGACGGCCAAGAAATTGGAAAACAGATAACGATCATTCCGGTAAGTTTTGATTTCTTCCATCTAATGCAAAACAGTAATGAAAAACAACTTGTGCCTACGACGTACAAAATGATCTAGAGTTGTTGCAATGTGTATTTTTTAATCATTACAGAGCATGATGATCGTGCACTGCATTACACTAACAATACAAGACGTGTTAGTTTCAAAACGGGACCAAACAAAGGGAAAAACAGGTTCAATAAAGCGTGGAATGATCCCAAATTGCTTCTTGATGATGATATTGATATGGGAGCTCAAGGTGTCAATCGCAGAGGGGCGTTCAGGGGCCGTGGCGGGGGCCGCCTCAACTCCCCTGCACCCAGGTCTCACATCCCCAGAAAGAGATTTGTAGCTGGACATCTGCCGTGGTATCAAGTAGTTGTGCCATATGGTGCCAAACATGAGAAGGATGTCATATTAAAGACACTACTCAGCTACCTCTCACCGGATATATTCATCCCACATTACTACCGAGTCAATGGAAATGCTGCAATATTCTATGTTGACGATGCAAGCATGGCTGAGAAGTTATTCAATGCGGACAGAAAGATCACAATGTCAGATGGGTTCAAGTTGGTTGTGATTGTGAGAAATGCTGTCCCAAATGTGGTGGTTGATGCTGATATGAAAGAAAAAATGAAACTGACCATGGCTAAGAGGTACAATGCCGCCACTAAAGCCTTGGACCTGACAAAATTCCATGCTGACCCAGGTTAGTTAATTAAAACACCATTCCTAGGTCTTACATGTCCTTGAATTTTGCATAAGTATGATTTTATCTTAAAAGTCCAGCTGACTTCCCCAAATTTTGGATAACACAAATTTGATATACTACATTTGGGAGTTATTATGTATTCTATGTATGTACATACATATATACATACATAAAATCACGCCTGTTTCCCGACGGGGTAGGCAGAGATCACGGATCTCCACTTGCTACGATCCTGACACAGCTCTTTTGCTTCATTCACTCTCATTACATTCTTCATACATGCGCGACGGTTTAAGGTACTCTTGACCTGGCCTTTCTCTAAAACGTCCCCAATGTGGTCAAGGTACGTACGCCGAGGTCTTCCCCTATGTCTTCTATGTATGTATTTACAAAAAACTGTATATAATTAATCTATCGGCTATCTGGTTCCCATAGTACAAGCTTTGCTTAGTTTGGGGCTAGATGGCGTGAACTGTCCACCAATATTTATTTATTTATTTTGTCAAATATTTAATGCTCAATGTACCTTTTTCAGACCTGGTGGACTTATTCTGTGCACTGTTCCGCCCTGCAATAATGTTGGAAGCTATCTCCATTATATCTGAGAACATTCCAGACATTGAAGCATTGAATCTAAATGATAACAAGCTTCACGGCATCGAGCACTTGAAGGCTTTAGCCACCAGCTTCAAAAACTTGAAGATTCTGTACTTGGGTGATAACAGGGTAAGGAAAATCAAATATTTGATCCAAATCCAGAAATGAATGGGCGAGACTCGAATCTCCTTTGCCTAATGCCAACCAATGCAGTACTTCATTAGTTCAGTTAGTTAGCCTCTACAAAAATCTTGAATTCCGGATTATGTTCTGTCGGTTTTTTGCCAATAGTAGCGTCTAATTAAAAGTTGACTTCAGAGAAGGAATATGATTAACAATACTGTCTGAGACTAAAATACCTTTTCACCTTTGACACTTGCCATTATTTATCTTCAATATAATTGTGTAATACATGGTCACTTTGCATTACACTTGTACATTACATAGAGCTATAATATCTTGTAGCTTAGAAGTCTAAGATTCAGAACATATTTTATGTTTCAAATGTAACATTCTTGAATTTTCAACTGCAGATTCCATTCCTCGGTTCCTTGGATGCTCTGAAACAGTTGCCATTGGTCGAACTGTACCTGAAAGGAAATCCATGCTTGAAAAGGTTTAGTGATCATGAAATCTATGTCAGGTAATGTCCTTCTTATACAAAATGGTTGAAAAATTCAAGGGGCTTTGGAGAATGCATCAGACGGGCAGTCAAAAGCAAAAAGCAGTGTAATATGAGTATATGGGAACAGATGCTTGCAAATTTCAATGTTGCATGATAACTCCATTTCTCTAGATAAAGTTTTTCTATCTTACAAAGTCCAGTGCATTGACATAACCAAATAATTCACCGAATTCTGTGAATACTCGGATTTGTGAGGATGTTGTTGGAGCAAAGTCAGAAAAGAGCTGTTAGATCAGTTTATTGAACAATGCATGTTATTTGAAAATGTAAATAGTGGATAAGTACCAGCAAATGGCATGTACTGATAAACATAGGCTGGAATCATCCAAACAGCTCAAATGCTGAATCTCCATTCAGCTAAAGTTCTAGCTTGATAATATATAATTAGTAATACTTTATTATTTTTTGTTAAGAACAAAAATGGACAAAACAGGAAATGTATGTATCTACTCATTGCAGAAAACACTACATTACTTCAATTCACATATTAACATAATACATGCCATGTGACAATATTTGAGACATGCCCTTCATTGTGAAGCTATCTTTATTTTATATTTTGTCAGTTATATTATATCAAAAAAGATAGCATGTTATCTTTGTAATTTTTTTACTTGTGTATTAAAAAACTAATTATTTTACCAATTCATTTGATGGAGTCACCAGATTTTAGCTGTAAAGTGAAATGTTAAATTATTGTAATTTGTTACACCTTTAAGACAAAGTATGTATGCCTATACACAAACTTTTAATAAGAGGTAAAGTTTGTAATTTCTTTGTAAAATTGGTAATCTTTGAAACTTCTTACTAATACCAATTCTAAAATGATTTCACATATAGGTAGCTATTATGAGTGATATACACTATGTTTTAGACTCATTAAGTATCCCAGGCAGGTGAAATTTCAATAAGTAGTAAAATTATCAAGGTAAATATAAAGTTAGCCAAATAGAAGGTTGAACAAAGGTTTTGTAACTTGCTAAGAATCTCCAAACCTGTTTGTATGGTAAAGTTTTTGTTTGCTAAAAAAGTGGCGTCCCTAATACAGTGGACCCCCGATAATCCGGCCCCTGTCTAATCCGGCGCCCCCTGTAATCCGACATGACTTAGAATTACATGTATGTTTGACAATCTTTGCTAATACATATAGATCACGCAGGTTTGAACAGGTCACAACTCGTACGCGCCACCGCTATTGTGCTCGACGCGTATGCATTGTTTTACTTAGTTGATTATTTTGGTAGATATGTATGTGCATTTATGCTTAATTTTATAATAAAACGTAAGCTCTCAATTGTTATTTAATTTACTAAATTCGACTTACATAAATTAAGTCTGATTTGTACTTCAAAGTACATACATATGTACGTATAATATATAGATTCTTGTCATTAGATATGTAATTTGTCGGATTACAAGGTACTCTTTCGTAAAAAAATCCGGACTATAGGGGTCTTAGGCAGTGCTCTATAATCCGACAAATTCGATAGTCCGACACTGCCCTGCATAATGTTTGCCGGATTACCGGGGGTCCACTGTATAGCGGTAAAAGTTTTTACCTCATTGCACAAACACAGTACAAATCCTCAAGTGTTGGACAGCTTTCCATTACGGTTTATGTTAAGCTATTTGATGTGTTTGTGCATTGTGAAGTACCGGTTTTATGTTAAGTTATAATTAAATTGCCGCTATAGGACTGTGGCCACTATTTTTGTAAACCAATAGCTAAGAAACTTGCACTCTGCCGATGAATCAGTTTTTCTGTTTGTACATGCTTAAACATGTCAAAACATACTTCGAACTTGCCCATAGTTTATGCAGTAGTATTAGTATTGGCAGGTTACAAGCTTCCCCAACTGGCTCAATATAAAAAAATATAATTCTAAGACCCTGTCTAAGGCGGCGTCCTAATTGGCAGCGATCGTACGATAAAACGATGTGTATTCGAGATTAAACACATTTCTTGTGTCCTAATTCAAGCTTGTATAGTCATCGCGCGAGCAAAGGAAATGTACGTATGATCATTTAAAACAAGCGTCGAAAACGTATTTTTTGATCGTACGATCTTGCCAATTAGGACGACCCCTAAGAACTGAATAACTAACTCTTTTATTTATACAAGAAACAATTTGATACATTTACCTAATATACTTATTACATATACTTGCGTGCAAAAAATCGGCCCACTCCAGGCTTTAACTATGCGGGGTGGGTCGATTTTTTTGCACGCAAGTGTCTGTGATGTTGTTCATTGACTATAGCCTGGGTCTTAGAACTATGATTGTATTTTTGCTGAAACTAAGAGTTATACTTAATATGAGTTTCAGAATTTATTTTGACATCTGTTGCCTCATTATTTGTTGTCTCCAGCGAAGTGCGGAAGAGGTTTCCCAAGCTGGTGAAATTGGTGAGTGTTTTGCTAAGTTATCCTTAGGCTCAATTTACACCGCCGCGGAATGGAATGGAAGCGTCTTTTTTGCAACGAAATTGTACATAGCATAATTAATTTTATGTCAATTGTATAGGCGACCAAGAAATTGGTTTACCACTCTAAGGCTGAATATCATTTGCACGTACAAAACATCAAGGGCTATTTTCGCTTGACAGATTAATAACTGCTACGTCAGAATCTGTCATAGTAATCCTTAGCGAATAATTATGTTCCTGGGAGATGTCATCAAAAGTGGTAAACCAATTTCTTGGTCGCCTATACGAGTATAACATAAAAACTAAATACGAGCCAAAAATTGTTTATCGGATATCCGGTACCTTCACCGGTAAGTTTAAAACTTACCATTTGGAATGAAATTACTACAAGTTAAAGTTGTACCTACTGCGCTGTCTAAATTATTATATTGTTAATAAAAACTACAGGATGGCGTGGAGCTTCCCCCTGCGATTGGCTTCGATGTTTCTGAAGACGTGGCGCTGCCTCCACGCCAGCAATCCTTTCTGGTAGACTTGGCAGGACAGAATCTCGTGAGGTTAGTATTATAATTTATCATATAGCTATGTCCTACTAATATTAAAAAATACGAATGTTTGTATGGATGTCTGGATGTTTGTTACTCTTACGGATCTGGATGAAATTAAGCACAGATATAGATTATGGTCTGGAATAACACATAGGCTACATTTTATCCCGGAAAAATGTACAGTTCCCGTGGGATAATTTTGTTTGTTTGTCAAGGTTCCACACGGGCGAAGCTGTGGGCGGAAGCTAGTTATATATACAGCTATGTGTTTAATCTTTTTTATTGCTTGTTATGATTTTGGTCTTATGTGTTTAGTATTTATGTACCTATTTTATTCACAGAGATTTCCTCACGCAATACTACGCGATATACGACTCAGAGTCGCGACAGGGGCTGTTGGAGGCCTACCACGAACATGCCACGCTGTCCATGTCGGCCAACTATCTCACCAGCGACCGCGACAATAGAAACGTGTCCAATGCCAAGTATGTTTTTTATAGAACTTGATAACATAGTGGTTCAAACAAATGAGACTTAAGTCTACTCATTTTCAACGAAAAACTAAGTTTCGATCGAAATTTCGCTTAATAGCTACTCCGGTTTCAATTGTCTATGAAAACGAACTTCGTGTGCGTATCTGAAAATGAATAAGAGTAGGTTCAATAACGAAACTTCGTTTCGAAGAAAGAGGTTTGACGCCCTGGCCTCTTTCTTATCGTGTCGTCAAATCTGTTGAATCAGAGCGTGGCGAAATGATTAAAGTTCCAGCTGCATCTTAATTCTTCACTGACCTGAGTTAGCATGTAGCCCAGTGAACGGAAAATACATGGAAACATTCTTTGAGCTAAAAATACCCCACAAAAAAATGCGCTGTGTTAGGCTTGGCTTGTTCGACATCAAAAATTCAAATAAGCAGCTCATTAAGCTATCTACACGTTACAGAGCAACTTGAACCCAAAGGTCGAGGGAGTCGTCGACCAACCACGCTGTCCACCTAGGTGGCTACATTAATAAATTTTTGGCAAATCCACGACGGAGTTTCGATGTGTGAAATTTGGCGTCAAGTCTCGCGGATATTTCTCTTGAAGTAATGCTTCCTTGTTTTTTTCACTGATGTAGCCTTAATAAATATCCTTGTGTCCACAGATTGAACGCGTACATACCAAACAGTCGCAACATACTGCGTATAACGGAACGGGAGTCGCGTCGCCGCTATTTGAAGAACGGCAGACTGCAAGTCGTCTCATTCCTCTCAGATCTGCCCAAGAGTACGCATGACCTCATGGGCTTCGCTGTAGACCTTATGATCTTTACTGTGAGTTCAAATCTCTGAAATATCCTATCCTACTAATATTATGAACGCGAAAGTTTGTAAGAATGTGTGGATGTATGGATGTCAGGATGTCAGGATGTCTGGATGTATGTTTGTTACTCTTTCACACTGAAACGGCTGAACGGATCTGGATGAAATTTGGCACGGAGATAGATTATAGTCTGGAATAGCACATAGGCTACTTTTTATCCCGAAAAAATTTACGGTTCCCGTGGGATAGATTTGTTTTGGTTTTTCAAGTAACCACGCGGGCGAAGTCGTGGGCGTAAGCTAGCATGTACATACTTTTAAAAAACTAGGAATCTTTCTATACCTTCTGGTTCCTGTGGTCCCCGTTGTTGAAAATATGAGGAGTGCTAGATTAGCATGGTATGGACACGTGATGAGGAAAGATAAAAACTATGTCACTAAAAAAGTTATGGGTGTATCTGGGTATGTATGCAAGTAGAGGAAGGCCGAAGAAAAAGTGATTTGATTGTGTGCAAGATGATATGAATGTAAGAGGAGTAGAGTGAGGTGTGAGTGGAAGAAGAAAACATGTTGTGCCGACCCCACTTAGCGTGAGGTAAGGGCAGGAGAATTATGATGGTTCCCGTGATACTTGCAATATCTGAAGTATCGCTTTAACAGTGGAATTACTTTATTACAAACATTATCCATCCCCGTTGCATCAGGTGTTGAATTATTCTTAAGCGCTCTAGACTCCAAAAGGAAAAACCCCTTTATTGTAACTCCCCACAACCTGATGAATTACTTGCCCTGCCCGCGTTGTACCTTGCAAAACAAAACAAATCTATTCCGCGGGAGACTTTAATACTTTAGTATCGCGGGAACCGTACATTTTTCCTGGATAGAAAGTAGCCTATGTGCTATTCCAGACTGTAATCTATCTCTGCCAAATTTAATCCAGATCCGTTCTGCCGCTTTAGCGTGAAAGAGTAACAAACATACATCCAGACATCCACACATTCTTACAAACTTTCGCCGTACAACGTAGGATTGTTTGCCAGTCAATCAGTTAGCTTAAAGTAATATTTAGAAGATCTTAACTAATTTCCAATTACATTTTATCTTCCAGCCAACAATGATAGTCCTCACAATGAACGGTGTGTTCAAAGAGACCACAGTACCCGGTAACCCCACGAGATCTTTCCAACGCACGTTCGTCATAGTACCCAATACCACTGGTGGCTTCTGCGTCATGAACGATATGCTCTTCATCACCAACACCACCAAAGAACAGGTCAGTAGTATACACCTGGCCACAGGGCTTGGAACCGGTTAATAATTTACCAGAAAAAACCGGTATTAACCGGTATTTCGGCAACCTCTTTCCAAACTTTAACTCGAACTTAGATTAACCAGTTACAGCGAGCTTCGTTTGTCGTCGTAAAAGCGGGCGCGGCGCGGAGCTCACTAATATGGAAAAGAAAAAAAACATTTCATTTTAACCGGTTAATTGAGCGATACCCTTTTGGATTTATCGTTCTTGAATAACCGTTTTATGGTATAACGTAACCGAAAAGAAAAGGTATTTAGAGTGATACATACATACTGAAACTCTTTCCGGTTTCCAAGCCCTGCCTGGCCACTTTACCAGCCATTTGTAGTATAGGCTGGCTAGTCGAACGGCGGCATAATAGTGTGTTGTCAGGCTTTAGGCAAAGACGCTGGTTCGAATCCCGCTTTTATAATTACTGCAGAACAATGGCCTTTATAAAGGCTTGAGGTTATGATAATTAGAGGCAACAAAATTAGGCTTAGTATAATCTCAGATGTATCTTGTTTGACCAGAGGAACTAAGAAGTTCATTTAGGTTAACAGTTAGGGCAGTTCAATGGAACTGCTCCTAGATCTCTCCCCCCCCCCCCCCCCCCCCCCTCCTCTCCCCCAGAGCACATCAGATTATGGCTGACGAGCCTTTGGCAGATAAAATGAGAAGATTTTTTTATATTGGGAATGTGTCTTTCGTATCTTAGTTCTTGTCATGCCGGTTTCCTTCTGATAATTTCCATCACCGTTCGAAAGCATTGACATCACTGCACAGGTTTCTCAACTAGTGCTGTTTAGTTAACTAACTGTTTATTTATTTATTTAATTGGCAGCCCCATCACACACAACAATACATTAAAAAACAACATGAAAACAAATTTTTAAAGCCAATTACAGGCATGCACAACATTTACCATTACCAGTAAAAACTGATTGTATAATTCTTTGGTAGGAGGAGAAAGCGTTCTCGACGGGAGCGATTGAGCCTGCCCCCGCCCCCGCCGCTGCTCCTGTCGCTGCCCCAGCCCCTGCACAAGCCCCCGTCGCAGACGAGGCCAAGCGGGTGATGCTGATGATGCTATCACAACAGACCGGCATGAACGAGCATTGGAGCGTTAAGTATGTATTTTGCTAGCATGACGTCAGAATAATATAATGTATAAAGGGTGGTTCATCTCACTCGGGCAAGAAATTCAAATAATTTTAGGTTTTTAATATATTTTGCGTTCTTCAATGAACGCAGATGTAGTTTTGTGGTAATTTTTAACCATTTTCAACAACTACATGTTTAACAAACTTTGATTTATAATCAGTTTGGTAATTTACATATTTGACTTGGTTGAGTTACAAAATATTCAACCTAGTTGCCCAAGTTTTTCATGTACAGAACAAAATTTTATTTTGGTAATAAAGTGTGAGTTGCTATAAATGGTCATAGACTGTATGGAAGGTAATGTTGAGACTTTTGCAAATAGTCGAAAAATTAAACTATATTTTAATAACTATACAAACTCCCTCCCGACTTTTTTTGCTTAATGTTTTTTCATGTAAACCTTTTTAACCTTTTCACCCCTTAAACGGTGTAATTTCCGAAAATCCTTTCTTAATGTACGCCTACGGAATTCACTCTCTAAATTTCAAGTCTCTATGACCAGTGGTTTGGGCTCTGCGTTGTCTCTCAATATGTCAGTCACAACAAAGTATTTTAAATAATATTGTAATTTCAGCTGCCTACAAGAAACGGGATGGGATTTACAACGAGCGCTATTCATCTTCAACCAATTGCAATCGACGGGGAAAATACCGCCCGAAGCATTTGTGAATTGAAAACATCGTGGGCTGTGCCTTGTACATATATAATAAGGAAATAATGTCTATTTTTGTGCGCGAGTGAAAGAGACAACTCGTGTGAAGAAAGCGTGAGATATTTTTTTTTTTGATAAGAATGATAATTAATTTTGAAGATTTGAATATTGAGATTTCTGCAGAAGTTTACGGTAAAGCAGAAATTATGACGAAGATTTCCTAAGAGTACCTACAAATAACTGCCAAATTTAAATAGCATTTACCAGCATTCTACCATCGTTCTACATTGCCATCTGGATCTGAAAGGTTGAATTTTTGCTGAGAATAAATGCAATAAAATAAAACATAAAAATTAACAACAAAAGAAGCAAGAAGCAACAACTGAATAAATCACAGATGTGATTTCAATAGAAAAAGGAACATTATTCAAGAAAAGAAGACAGAATATTTATACATAAAGTTATGTACCATTTGTTTTTAATTCAGCAACATAGATTTTGTTTTGTAAATTTATAATTTAGAAGGTTCCATTAATTATAATTCTCTGTAAATATTTTAAACATACTGATGTGTGTATGGTAAATGCAATATTAGAATTCTTGTTGTAGTAAAATACTAAAATTCATGATAGAAATTCATAAAATCAAAATGCTAACATTATAAAACGCGAAATAAAAAAAACCGCCTTTTATAACTATTGCATATATATTTTGTTGTGTATAAAATCTATAAGTATATTTAATTTCAACAATAGTTTGCTAAAAATACATGTATGTTTACTTATTGCTAAAATTCGAAAAACTAAATGTTTCACTATATGTTAACTAAATTTTTGAATCAACCTTTCTTTTAAATTGTAATTTTCAAAAAAAAATAATTGTAAACCATATTCACTTAACTCAAAGATAATGTAATCATTTATGTAAGTACAGATTAAAAAGTATAAGTTATTTTAAATTTAAATATTGTGTATATTACAGATGTAATGTTAGAACTGAATGTAGAATTAGTCTCAGATGAAAAAAAAAAGAAATACAAAAAAAAGTTGTACTTAAATATAATTTTAGTACTTTATCCATGTCAAGAATTTTGTATCGTTCGGGGAGGATTTCACCGCAGTGCGTGGAAAACGGCAAACGTTCTTATCTAAGTAGCAATGGTCTACTTCAGGTGCGTTTTAAAAGGATTTTTGAAACCAACGTGGTTGAATGCCACGGCCCGTATGGGCTTAATGCGACGGAACCCTCTCAGCAATCTGTTATGGGCTAGTTGCAATGTTTGGTTTGTTGAACCCTGGTTGCACCTGTTTTACAGAACTGAGCTCTTTCCTAACTGCGGTGGTCCGGGCGGGCGTAGGGCTGTTACGATTGTAAGCTACGATTTAAGAATTAAATATTTCTTATTTACCAATACTATGTTTTATTGTATTACTAGCTGACCCGACAGACCATGTCCTGTCTTAACTAAAATTTTTTTTTTCTTTCTTAAGAACCTTAAAATAACTATAATAAAAAAATAATTAGCGAAATTGGTCCAACCGTTCACGCGTGATGCCTTGACCAAGGGAAATAGGGATTCATTTTTATATAGAAGATAATTATACTTTTTATAAGTTTTTTTAGATACACGAAAGGAGTGGTTGCACTTTAATTCTTTCACACGGATTCGAAAGAATTAGCGATAATAATAAAAAAAAGAAAATATTTATTTTGTTTACAAAATGACTTAAAATCTAAATTGCACAATTATAGTAGGTAAACAAAATTGAAAAAAAAGGTAAACAAAAAAATGTCACAATGACCATTCTTAAAAACTTCTTACACGCCAGGTAAATTTATTGCCTGAAACTTGGTTCTAGCGCTTTTCACCCGACTGCAAAGAAGGAGGTTAATGTGTTTAATTTAGGGTGTATGCAAAGAATAATCACTACGTTTTAGTGTATGTATGGTATACGAGTTCTTTTGGCTGTCGCTTTCTTCTAATTTATCTTGAATTACTTTCAGCCTGGTTTTTTTAAAGTTTTGCAATTAATACTAGTTTTTAAGTACGTAGGTATGATCCTAAGACAGAAATGTTAGATTGATGAAAGGTAAATCGGCAGATAAACAAAATATATACATTATAATGATCACGACTGTAATCCTCTGTTAGATATTTCCTCAGATCTTTAGTTACTTAGATCTTTGAGGATATCTGAAGAAGGTAGTCAGAGGCACGTCCAAACATGACCTCTGGTACATGCCCACATTTTGCACAGTAATTAGTATTCCGTACGTGACAGGATGCAAGCCCATCGCCGCAACGGCAGATGATGTTACAATACAACATCTAAGGAAGCATTTGTATAAAAACCTTGTAGTTTAAAGCCTGTGCTAAGTTTCAGTAGAACAATTTAACAAGTATTTCACAAAATAATACTTTAATCATCATGCTTAGCAATTTTCATCATCAAGGTAGTGTCATCAATTCTGTTGAAAATTATATTTGAATAGCGATTACAGCGCATGACGGCGCGTTGTCTTGATAGCTGCTTGCTGTTATCTGTTTGTGTCTTGTGTGCAAACAAACCTCCATTTTACAAAAGGATATAAAATAATAAGAGCACTGGTGGTGTAGTGGTAGCACCCCTGCCTCACGATCCGAAGGTTGTGGATTCAAACCTGATCGTGCACCAATGAGTTTTTCCATTCGAAAAATTTATGTGAAGGAAAAGATCGTGAGGACACCGACATACCCTAGAACTAAAAATTCAAAGGTTTGTGTCATAGGTTAGTATCCCTATAAGCGGCGATGGGCTTGCAACCTGTCACGTACGGAATACTAACTACTGTGCAATATGTGGGCATGCCAAATATCATGTTTGACTTTCTATCTCTACCATTTTTAGGTACCTATCCTCAAAGGATACCAAGCCTTGGGATTACCTACCCACAGTCGTGACCATGTGTTTTTTTTATATCAAATAATAATTGTATGTTCATAGGGAGGTTAATGTGTTTTCATAGGCATGTTATTCTTCAGTGTCAGTAGTTCTTCCGAATCAGTGCGGTGAAAGGGTTGGAATACCTACGTCTCAGAGGAGTCTTCGAACCTTATAAAGTCCGACATCCGTCTCAGACAGACAAAAATCCACGATCATCTTCGAACCAACCACGCTCTCAACAAGAGGAAAATTGGCAACGAAGATAGGTAATAAAATTTCGATGCAATCGTATATTAATGACAAAGACAATAGGGCACCCATTTGCGGTTTGCTGCAGGGGGGAATTACCAATTATGAAAGGACTTAGTATGAAATCGTGCTAACAATCAAAGGAAACCTTCCACATGCGCTCTAGTATCAGGCTGTTGACTAAACTAGATAACAGAATACGGACAAGACGTTAATACAAATATTAGTGGATATTATCGGTGGTTGAGAATGAATGAAAACAATGGAATATTTTAATGGACTTGTTTCTTTGTGTTAACCAGTGGCTCGGCATTTCTCTGAGAGAACATTTGTGTCAAAATTCTTGACCCCTGTATTTTGCCCTCTATTTGAGGTGTTTGTCCTAAATTACGTTAAAAAAATAGAATTTTTTGATCATAATTTTAAGTTATGAACGAGTCACATACCTATGTTTCTCCTACCTACGTGCTGCTGCATACAATACTTACGAAAGCAGAGTAGGTCGCTGTATCTAATAAAAATCGCATTTCAGTGTTCACTTAGTTAAAATTCAGCAAAGTAAAAGTTTAATAACTAAGTAACTTTCCATTAAGTCGGTCGGTAAAATTTTCACTTGAACCTCCAATGAAAAGAGCTTATCAGTTGTTGTATAGGTAATTAAGTACATAGCACAAGACCCAAATACTAATATTAGTTCCGCCGCGATAATAATCTAACACAACTCGCCCTGGCAATCTACCCACCGCGCCACAAGAGTCGCCATTTTATTAGTCAATTAACATATAAATACATAGGCACCAATTCTTTAAACCAATATTTTATAAATCCACCAAAGCTCTGTAGACTCTACAAAATATTCAGTGGGATCAGTCAGGTCGGCTATTGACTCTGTAGGTTACTTACCTACTTAGGTACCTATTATTATAATAGCCCCAAGAAATGCTTAACTGCCTTAAGCCGTGCCGTACTACTCCACTTTCCATTCAATAAACATGACCTCGAGAGTCCGAGCGAGACTAATCGGTCAAGTTTACTTTCTTCCGCAAATTAACAATATCATCGCGAATCAAAAAAACAAAAGCGCCCATTTTAGCACCATTGCGAATGTCCAAACGTGAAAAAGGTTGGAATCTTTGTCAGACTTTGGATAAACTTCTGGTATATAACCTGGGTATCTATAGCTTGTGTAATGCGAGTAAAATGATGTTTATTCTCCGAAAACTACAATTTTCTGGGAAGTTTGGTCGAATCCAGGCTTAGATGAAATCTTTACTTGCGGCCCTCATCAGCTCTAGCCAAGTAAACAAAGAATCTGGCGGTAAGACCGCTCAATCAACGTCATGTGCACCCACTTTTTACTATTATCTTGATTCAGTTATCTAAGGTACTCGCGCCGATGTGTTTTGTAGTCGGTTTGCGGAGTCCGTGCAAGACAGTCGGTTGTGACAGTCGCTAGTTTAGTGCCAGTGAGTGTGGTGTACTTGGTAATTGTAGGGTCGGCAGCCGGGGCACTGGAACAAACAAAAGGTGAGGTTTCTCAATAATTACCCTTTCTGACCCGCCGTCTGCAATCGACAAATTGGACATTATAAAGCGACTTTTTGGAAGACCGGTGTTTTAAGGAATTTATTCCCATATACCAGGCCAAAATATAACTGACGGTAAACTACGGTTCTTAGATCAAAGGTCATAATTACTCGTAGTTCTTACCTAACTATTAATAGTGAACTACCCACAAATATAAATTTTACTCGAGGTTTTTATATTATAGTCTTATCCTCTAGTAGGTTACCTTTAAATTGATCCCTTTAGGCTTAGCCTAGGTACCTAGCGCTCTCTTCCTCTTTGTGAAGATGAAGAAACCAGTGTGCCGTAAGGCTTTCTACCAGTTCATCACGTTTCTAAAACAGTTGGTAACTCAGGCCATTGTGCCGTGAGATATGGGTCGGTCACGCTTAGTGCATTCTCTGCATTTCCACGACCTTATTCCAATGGTGTTAGAGTTCCGATTCGGAAGTTACCGAAGTTCCGTTTGCTGGTGAGTTTATTTACCTGTTGGTAATGTTGAACTGCGAATAATGGATATACCTAAGTTTTTTTTAAATACATTACTGAGTATTCCTCTTCTTCTTCTTAACGTCTCACTAGTTGTTTCAAGCCAGTGTGGTGAATGGATTAAAGTGCCTACCCTAAGTGTCTACCCGTGACCACGAAAGTGTGTAAACTTGTCGAAACGTCGCGTCGGGAAAAAATAGGTAAATAAAACGCGATAAATACCCGTTTAATACTAATAATGTGTTCAGATCGCGTAAGATGGATTAAAGTGCGTTTCAGAGGCCCCTTTGAAGTCATTTTAAATATTTAATTAAAGTACCGCTGTCCCCGTTAGACAGGGATACAGAGTTCGGGTACAACTGGAATACACGTTTCATACACTCTAAGTATTTAAATAGGTAGGTACCTAAGGCATTTAGTGCATGCGTAAGTTTATCTACCTCACGTAGTTTCAAAATACTCAGATTATATAACGGAAAGATAGATTTTTAATCATTTACGAAGCAAAATATAAGGTAGGTTGAAATCCCTTTTTAACCGACTGAAATAAAAAAGACGGTTCTCAATCAAGCGCATGTTTTTTTACAAGCAGAAGTGATAAGATTTGAAGGTGTTGGGAGATTTCGGACCTGGGTATGTATTACCTAAGTAGGTACCTAGGTAGGTATATAGGTTTTGTAGAGCAGCATCTCTACTTCTTTTTCGTGTCACTTGTAAAAGGATATAAATAATAAATAAATAAATAATATATAAATAAAGGATGAAAGCATGAATTTTATTATTTTGTGAGTACAAAATTACTCGTATTAAAATCATTCATATTATTAAGATAGATCTTTATGTTTCTCAGAATAAAGTTATACTCGTATAGTAAAATATCTAATTTATTCTTTAAAATAATAAGGATCACTTTGAAACGTCTTACCTACATGCGGTGAATTTAAGTGCCAATTCCAGCCTAACCCAAGTCCGAGAGGAACAGGCAAGAAACTCATGTCGCTCTTAGCGCTTTTCTGTATGATCCTTCATACAAAAAAAAAGTCGAATTGAGAAACTCCTCTTTTTTCAAGTCGTTTAAAAATAGTTATCATAATAATGTACCTAGGTACTTACGAATATCATCGCCCCATAGCTACAAGTGCAAGCGAAATGTCGGGCGTTAACTAGTAAATAGTACCTATCTAACATCATCTAGAAGTTGATATCTAGTTGTAGATAAAAATAACAAGCTTTTACGTAGCAGAGTAGGTACCCATGTTGTAATTAATTAAAGCTTTATCTGGAACATGGTTGTGATAACAGTGAGTAGGTACCTTTAGATACCCTTTGAAAAAGGCGAAGTGCACTGAACTCCATCATTACACCATTAGTCACATGAGTCGCAATTTGTCCGGCCATTTTGAGACTGCTTTCATCTGTAGTCCCGTTTTTTAAACAGGATCACGATAATTTTAGTACGTTTATTTTCCTAGGTTAAAGTGAAAAAATAATAAAGGTGTAGGTAGGTACCTTATTATTAGTATTAGACGTGTATTCCCGTTGTCCCCGAACGCCGTGTCCCCGGGGACAGCGGGACGTGAAAAATCTTTCCCGTTGTCCCCGAAACGTGGATTCGGGGTCGGGGACGACGGGAAGTCAAAATTTCACGTGTCCCCTTCAATCTACGCGTCTAATACTAATAATAATGTGTTCAGATCGCGTAAGTTTAAAAGTACATGGTGTAAGTACCGTTTTAGGGTACCTAGTTATAGGTAGGTAGGTACTAAAACAGGGTGCATTAAACTGTGCACTTTATTTCAATTGGAAAAGGTCTTAAGGTGACGGTGACGGTCTATGCTAATGATCTTGAGCAATCACCACACAAAGCAGCCTGCAAAGCAATTTGATTAGCTTTATCACATTATATTCAAAATACTTTGCTTAATTTTTTTTTACCTGACTGTACTCAACAGCTTCAATAATTTCATGGTGTTCGAATCAACAGTTACAAAAAATTTAAAATCAAAAGTGTCAATTGGGACACTGTGTCCCAGTAAATTTTGTCCGAATCGTCAGCAACCCAAAATTACCTTCAACTTCGCCTCCTTGATGAATAAACATAGTGTGGAACATCGTGATTTGAATCATAGAAAAATAATATCGTTGAACTATGGTGAAAGATGTTCAACGCCATCGTGTAGTTATGGTAAAGTTATTTTTTAACAGACGCAAATAAACCTTTTTTAATTACTTTTCGAAACAAATGGATCTTCAACGGTTAGATACGAACTATAAGAATAACTGTGCAGAGTTTGGTACGAAACAAATTGAACATACCGAAAATAAACGTGTCTCTTTTACACACTTACCAAATGTATTATACAGGTAGGTATAACTAAAAACTCAAAACTATTTAATGTAGGTCTACATTAAATAGTTTTGAATGCCTAACAGGAAGCATTTGGATTTATTAGACATTAGTTCAGCATAATGTGTTACAGGATATAAGTAATTTCAAGCACCACATGCTACATTTTTTTTAGAAAACTTGTATAAAAACACTTCGTTTTTGTGTTTTTTCCACTCCTATCGCCTTAAAACGTTGATTATCCGAAGCGTCGTCTGCCGGTGTGTGCTTGTCCTTATTCCTACAGAAGAAACAATAGTAGACGATTAATTGAACTAATAATGATTGATGTATCTACTATAACAAAAAATATTACGTTCATGGATTCAATTAGCAAAAACTCGGGTTATAGTCACGTTATCACGTCACATTCACGACAATATAATTGGTGGTTTAATTACAGTTGACCGGTTAAGATTGAAACAGGCTATTGTAGTGAGGTTCCACAGATTAGCGTCATTACATAATTATGCAACTCTATAGTACCTACTTGTCTTAGTTAGTTTTCAAAATAATTTAATCATTAACATACCTACGTTCATTCAATCTAACACGCGGAATAAGGTAACAAAATGACTTAAGCCGGTGTAAAAATGAATTTAAATTTTCATTTTTTTCAAACCGTTCTTTCAACTAGGCGATAGAACTCCAAAATAATTAAATACCAATGATAATTATTAGATACTATCTAAATCGTCAATGCTGTACAGTAGACATTTTGCTTAAGTTTACTCGATTTATTAAATCATCTTAATTTGCATTCTATTTAAAGGTAATAAAGTTGAAAATTGATCCGTTACTTTTTACCCTATTGCGCGGAAGCAATGATTTATTCAAATAAAGAGTGTCCGCATATTGCGTGCGTGACTGATGCGTACGGAAGTTCTAGAAATTATTGGAAATTGTGTTCCGTCTGAAATTCAAATTGGTCCGATTTTGATTGAGTTCAGCGGAACTGCGATTGTTTTACTTCCCTATGTCATCCATTGAATGGAAATCAACGTCAGTAGATAAAATGTCTTTGATGGAAATTCATCGATGACGGAGACACGCAATCTTGTAAACGTATCAACCACATTGTTTTGAATTTGTATCTGTCAGATCAAAATATGGTCAAAAAAGACAAAACATGTATTCGTGTCGTAGTCTAAACTGAAACTCCAAAAAGCAAAATATATTTCGTTCCTACTTTATGACAGGAAAGCTGAAGGCTATTTCAAAGAGGTAAAAAATAACTTTAAGGCAATCTTCTGTATAAAAAATCCTCTTTCAACCTACCTTAATCATACTATAATCTTATTGAATTAAAGTAAGTACCTACCTACTTTAACTTCCTTGAGCCGCATTTAAGTTTTCGTTTGCCAAGTCCATTTCGCCAAATGTCTCATGGGTTCGGAGAGTCCTATTCTCGAAATGTCTTGTTATCCTTGGGTAAGTTTAAATATCTTGACAGACTGCAACGTAAAACCGGACGTAATTTTTCTCATTTAATTATTCAGCACCTAACTACTTTTAAGTTGTTCATTGTTTTCGAGAAAGTGCAAGCAATTACATAACAACAAGATTAACAGAATACTGCGCGTGCGTTGTGTGACTGCCTCGACTTTACCTACTCCGTGTCATGCCATTGTAACGCATAGAAAGCGTGTGGCTGGACAGACAGGCAACCACTACCATTTATGCCACTATACATAGCCGACTGCAAAAAGAAGAAGGTTCTCAATTCAACTGTATATCTTCTAGTTCTAGAAAATTGAGATTATAACCAAATGTTAATATGGTTTGGGCATGTAAAAAGGATGAAGGAGACTGACGAAACAGGTGCGTAAGGAGAGTGTGAATGGGACAGTTGGAAGGGGAAGACCTCGGCGAGTCGGCGTACGTACCTCGATTAAATTGGGGACGTTTTAGAGAAAGGCCAGGTCAAGAGTACCCTAAACCGACGCGCATGTTTGTAGAATTAAGTGTGAGAAATTAGTGTGAATGAAGCAAAAGAGGTAGGTACATATGTCAGGATCGTAGCAAGTGGAGATCCGTGGTCTAAGCCTACCCCGTCGGGAAACAGGCGTGATTTTATATTATGTCGTCTTTTGTATGTTCGTCACGCGATTGTTCCGCCAATTTCTGTTTCACAAGTCTCAGGTGGGATTCCATATCTTTTAGGTATGAGGAAAGAGGGATATAAAATATGTGCCTTGATTTATGATCTAACGGTACACAAGAAGGTAAATACTTAGGGCTTTCCCTGATGAGGTCGCGGAATAAACCACATTGACGCGAGCGAGCTGTAGGTACCTATACCTAAAGATTCTAAAGGAACAGTTCCCAAGAAATTGTAAGCGACACTCTGTGACAATTTGAGAAGAGAACGACAGGCGAGTAATTACATAAATTATGGTTTTTGTCGTATTAACCCATAAATACCTTTTTTTTTTTGACCGAGCTTAGTTCGTTTATTTTTAATAAACGACATTTTCTAAAAATGAAATCTATTTGGATCGATTTATTGTCCCCTGCATAGGTACTATATTTCGAAAATCGTTGGAGCCGTTTCCTAGATACAGTTTATGTATATTTAAATACATATACAAGACTTGCTCGTTTATAGGTATAAAATAAAACATTTTTCACAAAAAGCTAAAAGCTGACTTCCAAAATACTAGATAAGTACCCAAAATATTTACTACCCAGTAAAGATGATTTTTTTGCTATACCTACATAGGAAAAAAAAACAATGTATAAAAGATTTCATTTTGTAAGCAATCTTTCGTGATAAAAAAACCAAGGGATCACCTTGGGATCTCTAAAGCTCAAAACAATGACGGCAATAAAGACTCGTACGATTTATATTGCAAAATAATAACTGGAGCGTCTTTTATACAATCGGTAACTCCTGAAAACTGTAGCCGAGGTAACGGATTGAGGAAAGTGCATCAATCAAGTCATGTGGTCGAAGAAACGTGATGATGCAAGAATGCATTTCAATTAAGAGATCATTACAATTTTAAACCCTATAGGCAGGTTATATTATACTTGTATCTACTTATTATTATGTCTACCTAGTACCTACATATAATATTCTGATTGTAAGACTAAATGGTGTGGTGCCTTGACTCAAAATCAATTTAAAAGCATTTGTATAAAAGGTACATGTAATATCATTATATCCTCAAATTTAATTTATCTTTTCTCCAAAACTAATCCTACTAATATTATAAACGCGAAAGTTTGTAAGAATGTATGGATGGATGAATGGATCTATGGATGGATGGATGGATGGATGGATGTATGTTTGTTACTCTTTCACGCTAAAACGGCTGAACGGATCTGAATGAAATTTGGCACAGATATAGATTATGGTCTGGAATAACACATAGACTACATTTTATCCCGAAAAAATGTACGGTTCCCGTGGGATAGAGATGTTTTTGTTTTTTAAGGTATCACGTGTTCGAAGCCGCGGGCGGAAGCTAGTGGTTCAATACTTTTCTTGAAATACAAGATCAAACCAACAGCTTTGAGGTAGGGCAATGGCTTTAAAAACGCATCTAGATGCCTTCTTTATTATTAGAGGTAGAAAGCATTACAAATAGTAGGTACCTGATGGTAAATTACTAGCAATTAATATTGTTTTAAGGCAATTAAACTCAGGATGTTGTTATCTCAGTAGTTTTCTAGTTTTGACGGATAACGGAACTCCAAATCATGGGAACTATGAGATCTTACTTTCTCATCTTGTCATCATTGTTTGGATGCCGCTGAGATGTCAATTTACGCTGTGAGATTTGTGAATAGTTAAAAGCTTGTGTAAAAATGGAGTTTAAGTAGAATTAGAGTTCAGTATAGAAATAGCTGGTTCTGTAGGCCGCTGTGATGCTCTAAAGGTACCTACCCATGAGTATTTCTTAGCTGGTGATGATGACTAAATAGATTGAGGGACCTTGCTTGTCTTCGTAATGAGATATCTTAGGACTGTTACAAACGATCTATAGATAGCTAAACTGATCCAGATCACAACCAGAACGGAGCGTTCCCATGACGCTGGCGGCATTACCACGTTGAATGAAAATACTGATTTTATAATCAATTGTACTGACTCTCTTAGTCACGACGTAGCAGGAATTAGCATGACATATCAAGCCCTCGATTCGCGGCGTCATGTTTCACGACGACACGGGAATCGACCAATAAAACGGAATGAGATGATTGTGGCCGCAAGGAAGTTCACACGAACAAAGTACCGTTTCATTTGATTCGAGCTGTAAAATAAACGTCAACTCGATTTAGATAACAAACAGGTACCTTACGTATTGCAAGCAATTTCGGCAAGTTGCAAGTTGTGTATCAATCAATCAATAGAAATATATTTAGTCAATAAAATCACAAGGATCACTTTGAAACGTCTTACATGATAGGTGAATCTATGTGCCAATTCCAACCTAACCCAAGTACGAGAAGAACAGACAAGAAAAAAAACATCATCATCATCATCTTCCTGCCCTTTTCCCACGTTATGTGGGGTCGGCACAACATGTGATCTTCTTCCATTTCCCTCCATCATTCGTCACCTCAGTTCTCACTCCTTTCTTACCCATATTATCTTTCACAGAAGAACAACGTAATAACTTGCAGCCCCGGATCTTCAATTTATTTTAAGCGGGGCAA
This sequence comes from Cosmorhoe ocellata, assembly GCA_963675405.1. Lineage (NCBI taxonomy): Eukaryota > Metazoa > Arthropoda > Insecta > Lepidoptera > Geometridae > Cosmorhoe > Cosmorhoe ocellata. The sequence continues at coordinate 7,674,499 of OY776258.1, read as the reverse complement.
ATATTGAAAAATGTCGCTCCCTTCTTCTTCCTGCCCTTTTTCCCACACTATGTGGGTTCGGCACAACACGTTTCTTCTTCCATTTCCTTCTATCATTCATCATCTCAGTACCTACTCACACCTTTCTTACTCATCTATCACACAGTCCATCCATCTTTTCTTTGGCCTACTTCTACCCCTGTATTCATCCACATTCATACCTAACAACTTGTAATACTTACATGAATAATCATAGCCAATCGCATGTGCTAAAAATTATGTAACAATAAAGTAATCGGTGTCAATTACGAAGGCACATCAATGAGTACCTATGATAAACTTTCGTGATAAAATTCAATAATAGTTTCCTAACTTTAGTGTATGTGGCAACACTGGCGCGAGGGCAACACTGTCGGCCTGTGTTCCTGAGCCACGCGATTCGTATATAACCTCTAAGTAGTATTTTTTTGAAATACATAAATCATTAGGAGCATTGGTGGTGTAGTGGTAGCACCCCTGCTTCACGATCCGAAGGTCGTGGGTTCAAACCTGGTTGTGCACCAATGAGTTAATCCATTCAAAAAATAAATATGTACTCTTAAACTGTAAAGGAAAACATCATACCCGGCATACCCTAGCTAACTTAAAAAATCGAAGGTGTATGTCATAGATAATATGGGATAATACCTATACTTATAAGCGGCAATGGGCTTGTAAATCTTGTAATCGGTCACGTACGGAAAATATGGGCATGTGCCAAATATCATGTTTGTACGTGCCTCTGACTACCCCTCTTTATATATCTTCAAAGACCTAAGTACCTAAATAAAGATCTGAGAAGATATCTACCGAGCCTGGGAATTCCAGTCGTGGTCATGTTTGTTTTTTATTGTTTTACATAATCATACAACACTTAGCTGTATTTATTATTGTTTCCTACACACGTACGACTATTCTTCACTAACAACATGCAGTTTTACAATCCACAGCACGGATATCATAATAGGGTGACCTACAAGAACGTGCTGGAATCGATTTTAGAAGTACCTACCGCTTGTTAGTCTCTAGGTATTTCCTAGGGTTTTATACCTCAAGCTCTTCAGGCAATATGAAAGTAATATTAATTTGATATTTCGTACCATCATCATTCCTGCCCTTATACCACTAGGTGGTGTCGGCAACAGGTTCTCTTCCTCCACTCTCCTCTATTACCTATCCGTCATCTCAGTAGTCACTCCCTCTACACATAATTATCATTTTTCACACAGCCCATCCATCTTTTCTAGGTCTACCTCTACCCTTCGTACTTTCTTGATATTTTGTACCTTCTTTTTCTTCTTCTTCTTCTTCTTCCTATACATATCGTACCATGAACTATAAAATTGTATTGAAGTAGTGTTACTTCGAGCTTGAAACGTGACATTTCTGAAACATGTGATAAGGCCCCGGTTACCTTTGAAGATATCTAAAGGTTGTTGAGAATGGTAGAAAATAGTCAAGGACTCGTCTAAATAATATAGGCACATTTTACGTTTTGTTCAATATTTCATAGTTTCGCAATGCGTGAGTGAAACACCTAAGTAGATACCTCTGATATTGGATTTGGGTATTGCAATAGGTTACGGTAGCCTTTTACCAGAATGGCCATTTGCTTGTTTACTGGCTCGGTTGTATAAAAAAGCCATAAAATAAATGAACCACAACATCTGTTTGGTGTCATAAATGAACAAACGTTTTCAACAATCGGTTTGAAAACAACGTTTTGTAACCTCATCCTATAGGTATAGATAAATTACCAGTTGGCACGTTGTGTTTTATGGAAAAGTTATGCATATCAGTGCCAGTGCCATAAACGGAACCAACCGAATGTAGGCGGTAGGCGTATCAATAGCAACTACAGCGTATTCTGTGGCCCGTGACGTCAATGCAATTGATAAGAGAATTTACGGGCTTTGAAACAACATACAGGATAAATATTGAATAACACGTGCTTCAATTGTTTACTAGTATCCTGTCACGGCCTCACTTTTGCGCTGTACAGTGGTGGCACTTTTTAGCTGCGGCGCACACGACTATCACTGCCTTAGGTACTGTAAATTGTTACCTAAGTAAGTCTATACATATAATAAAATCTTTGAGAAGCCGTGTCTATACTTTTGATATTTTCAAATAAAGATTAGTGCTACCTAACTAAGACACGATATTTAGCCTAAAACAACCGTTTTTGAATGTCAATTTGTCTGTTTATCTGTGCGTTTGTGCACGCTAATCTCCAAACCAAATTGAATGCAGTTTTCACTAATCAATAAAAATATTGAAATAAGGATTAAAACTTAAGCTGGATCTAAATATACATATTATGGATATAATAATATGCTAATTACTTTTATGTTAAGCAATATTTCTTTAAAATAAAAACGTACAAGCCTAGTTTTTCGTTGTATCTATAATTTCCAAAAATTATAGAATTGGACTAAGTTAAAGGGGAGCAAAACGTTATCGCTTTTTGTTTGAAAATTTACAGCTTCACACTCGAACCAAAAACTCGAAACACAAAAGAAAATCCGTTTTGAACTCATTCAATTTTGAAAGGTGCTTTAGTAGAGTAAAAGACAAATAATATTATAGTAAAATGGTTATCTAAGTAGATAGATACAAGAACGTGTCTAGTTCTTGCGCTGCTACGGACATTAGCACGCATGACTGGATTATGTACAGTTACAGCATAAACGTATCTGAGAGGTACAACAACCTAGTTATTGTGAGCCTATTCATCCAACTCATGGTTTGCCCTCAAAACTGCACAAGTCTTTGCTACACATTTTCAAGTTGTAGTAAGAAAAAAATAGTATTGAAACAATTGTTCCATTAATTATCTCATCGAGATAACTAGTAACTAATTTTATCGATGTTACGTATTAAATTTTAAAGTGTTGTGAGTAGGATTAAACGGGGCTGGTTCTTAATTTATTACTTTTGTTGAAACTTTAGAAACTCTTTTAACCTTGATTTTAGAGCTTCGTCTTTTGAGCTGATAGCATAAAGATGAAGTAATAAATGATTTTTATGAAGTTATTTCACGTAGGTAGGTACTTTAAAATTAGGTAACTAATATTTTATCAGATAACCAAAAGATAAAACTGTAGAGGAGAATGTTTGAGCATAGTAGCAAGAAAAGCATCTTACCTGGGGGACAAAATCAAACTTATATAATATAATACTAGGTACCTATAGGTACTCGAACACTATCGGTTGTGGTGTAGTAATGAACGAGTAAAATTAAAGTGCGTCATACATTTTTATCAATAATTTAATGATGAGGTAGTTAACTAACTTATCAGTTACAATTAAAACAGCCATGCTTTTATTCAACATTGCTAAAGATAAACGTACTTACGCTATACGTTAGAGCTTAGAAATAATTTAGCTACTGCTTTTGCTTTTTTGGTTGTGGTGAGGATAGTATGGTGGTGCTGAATAGATATTGGCACCGAAAAAAAAAGAGTGAAAGGGTTTAATAATTTATTCAAACGATTTTTTCCCGTTTGAATGAGATGTCGGTTTCCCGATTATTTTTAGTTCACTCATTTAATTTTCAAGTGGAAAAAACCTTTAAAACAGAAAGGCATGTTTTATTTTTATTTTTTGGAATTTAATGAAAAAAAAAGAAATCAAATCGAACAAACTGCCTAAAATTTCTCGCGTTTATGTCTTTAGTATGGAAAAAGTAACTTCTTCATATTATGGTAGGTACCTAAATCCTACCTCTAAAAACCTACCGATCACAAAGAGAAAATTACATACATAGAAGGTACTTCGTTTCTGAAGATCGTGATCACCGGGTGCCGTTATCCACCCTGTAGAAAGAAGGAGTTCTGAAAAAATCTGGAAACAAATTCCGTTGAAGCCTCGTTTACAGCGAGGTAACGAAACGTAACATGATGAAGGCCTAACAGAAACATTTTGGCTACCTATGAACTCATTTATTAGACTTAGATAACAAATCGTAGGTATTCATTTTTACTGTAACCACAAATAATTATGTAGACTCACTGGCGACAAAACTTATCACAATTGTTAGTGATGAGTAAATACTGTTATTTAAATAACAGACTGATAGGGTGGCAAATATGAATATACTAGCAAATTTGGACTTTATTTCTATAGAATTTACTGTTAGTTTAGGTATCGAAGTGAGTCTCTGGAATTTTTTACTAGCTTAAGAAAATTTATGATTTCATTTGAGTTTGTTCTAGTAAATAGTGTGATTTAATGCGTTATTTAGAGAACGATAAAAAAATCGTGTATGTTTTCTTTATGATAATTTGAAGTCAATATTTTATTGAGTAGTTAGTAAACTAAGTTGTCTATTATTACTTCTTTCACTCTCCTCCATCAGCCGTCATTTCTACATTCGCTCCTTTCTTATCCATATCCTCTTTCACACAATCTATCCATCTTTATGGGTGTAGCTCTACTTTTATATCCAACCACTTTCATATGGAACAACATTTTGGAAACAGAAAGTGACGTGTGGTAGCACTATGCGCCACGATATCTAGTTTTATTTTTATTTATGTGTGTTTTATATAAATGTGCTATGTGATATGGGTTTTTTGCCTGAAATAAATGAATTTTATTTTTTTTATTTTATTTATTTTATTATTTTATATCTATTACTCTTCTCGTCACATGACATTCATCCCTCATAACATGCCCATACATTGAAGTATTATAGATTGTACAAATGAATATCGAAACTTGAAGTACTTATTTAATAAATAGCTTTCAAAAAGTACAGGAAACCGCTTGCCAAAACACAAAATTCACGAACTTATGTTGCAAAATGTTGATTTCCTACGCGTCTACACTCATTGAAAATCTTTTCTCTTTTCATCAATCATAGTCTTTTCTCTCGGCGCTCGGTGGAGCAACACCAGTGTGGAGCGAGTCAACGGTCCTGAGGATGCTTCGTGGAGAAGCGAAACACGTGTCGAGTTTCTATTTGAGGTGTGGTGTTGGGATTATTAATATTAATAATATTTCTATAAGGCATTTTGTGGGGCTCATTAATATTAATAAGCTTAATTAATAGCCTCATTAGATAATAGTTTTAGCGGGAAACTACTAGATATTTCCGTCCTTTTCAGTATTTGTAATGGATTTCCGCAAAGTCACGCCTGAATCAATCATTTATCTCATTGAAAATATTTGTAACGTGGTTAATAGAAGGTACTTACTTAAAAGCATTAATTCAGTTTACAAACCGTGAAGGCGATTATTTTGAAACAATTTCCTCCAACCTTCAAACTGTTCCCCACTACCGAATATCATTCAGTTTGAAATGGCGCTTAGATTTATGTTAGTGAAAATTACAAAATCATAGACTTTTTTGATTGTATTTTGCTCGTATCATTCAATCTGAGATTTAGTTAGCTTAATATTTTGAGGTGTATATTATATGTTTGTAACATTATCATCTCCCTGTCCTTATCCCACTTCATGTGAGGTCGTCACAACTTATTCTTTTCTTTCACTCTCTATCCGTCTTTTCCACATTCACTCCTTTCTTACCTCTTCTTTCAAACAATCGATCCATTGTCTTTTCTTTGGTCTGCCTCTCCCTTACATTTCTCCTTAGTATATTTGTACCATTGGTTACATATATTATTTAGCCTTTATCGTCTCACGTGTTTTGATCATAAGTTTCAACAGTACATTTAAAACCGAAGTAGGCAGTAACAGCAGAGGACTTTTTGCGTAATATAGGTTAGTGCGAACTACATTTTGTTTTCAGCATGGTTTCAGCTGTTTAGACATTCAGCCTTCAGCTGGTATCAGCCTATCTTATTCGTATTCGCATGGCAAGCCGTCCTTATCTCTGAGGGATCGTAAAATCGTTTAGTAGGTTACTAGCTAGGTGAAGAATTGAAGAACAAACATTAAACTCGCTGTTTTCATAGACGAGTGGATAGCTGATTCTCCTCAATGGTTAGTTTCATCATTGTTCTCACTATTCGTCTTTGTTCGCAACAAACAATTTTGGTATCGTAAAATATTAGTTAATTTTAAATGTAGGTACCTACCATTTCTGAAATAACGTATTATCAACCAATCTTTTATTGCTCCTTCATGCTATAGCTTGAAAGACGATCTCTAAAATCAAGGTTAATCCAGATACAGTTCGGTCTGTGGATTAAGACGTATGTGAAAGGAAATAGGTTTTCGCAAAGCGAATGGGCTAGTAAATAAACCACTGCCATTAGACTGAAGAAGTACGTATTTATATATTGCTGAAAATTTGATTATTTTCTGGCCGTGCGTGTGTTTTATCTAGAAATCTTGACACTCTGTTGCATTGAGTTATTTCGCGGTCACTCTTGCGTCTCTATCGCAGATCTAAATGCAGTTTTCACAACGCTAATAAAGACTTGAAAGTTGAATGTTGTGAAAGAATAATTACTTACTTTAATTTACATAATGTTTTAATTAAATATGTAATTAAGTACCATAGCTAATAATATTATCAAGTAACTTTCTGAAAAAGGAAAATTCAGAATTCTTCAACCTGAGAAATGTGAATACATATCATATAATATTTTTACTTTACGATACGCTTATGTAGCAAACTAGCAATACCTACCTACATTAGTCTAAGTTGCAATACTGGAAGTATTATATAAACGTTCGTTTGACACTCATAATGTCCTATTTCAAAAGCCTCATTCCCAAACCGTTTTATTCAATTAATTATATTATGTGCTCTAGGCTTTTTTATTATAGTCACAGAATAAACATTGGCTGTGGTTGAATTTGTCCTTTTCGTTATAATTTAAAACAATAAATATATATTAAATATGTAGCTTAACAACAATAAACAAATACTAAATAGGTTGGTATGAAACCAAATGAAAATTATTGTTTGAATTAATAAACCTTATTCTACTATTAAATTAACTGCTTAACCTACTGCAACTGTTATGTAAGAAGCTAATAAATCTCTAAATGTGATTAACTCTCTGCAAAACATGTTGTCTTTTTTGCACGAAACCCATCTCCCAGTTGAGTCCCTTTGAGTGTACGTCGTTGTACATTTTTAATTAAAGAATTATGAAAATAATGGTTTTAGTAGGTCTATTATGTGAAAGTACTTACCTAATTGCTTTAATATCCCACTACAGCTTTAACACATCAAATTTTCAAAGTAGAATAATAGTTAAAACATTAATGGAAAGGACGTTTATAATAAAAATAAATAAAATTACATCAAACAATAATTCTTTACGTAATTTACAAAGTCATTTAAGTGAGTTACTATAGGGACTAATAGTAAGGGACTTATAGCAAGGCTATCTTTGACGTCACAGATTGAGGACGCTTTACTGACTATTAGTGAGCTGTGGCACGTAGTGAATGCGTGAGTAATAAGTGTAGGTACTCATCATACACTTACTTTAAAATGTGGTCACAGAGTACATAATTATGTTGAGGTGATGTGCCAAGATAACAACAAAAAATAATGGTGAACATTTCACTCAACGCCATCTAGTCCTAAACTAAGCAAAGGTTATTTGAAACAAGATTGTTGATAGATTTATTATGTGTTTAAGAAAATATAATGGTTCCTTTTTTAAATCCATCGGATAAATCCCGAGAATTTTAAAGAAAACAGTCATCTTTTGTTGTTTAAAATTGACTTGACGATTTGACTGTGACTCTGTGACGTAGACAATACAATTAAATTAAAAAAATTGATCTCAAATGAGACAGATGCCATAAATAAAGAAGAAGAAGAAGAAGTGTGGACTTTTTTCTGATTCTCTTTTTGATTCTCTGATTCTCTTTCTCTTTTTGTATTTTTCTCGTTTTGAGTTTGTGACGTGATTGTTTGGAAATCAGGTTTTTGCTACAAACAGCTTCCTCACGAAAGAAAAACGCAGTTATGTGATTGGCTCTATATCATGTAATTATCTGATGGGAACTAACTAGCAGTTAGTAGGTACAACTACGTCGATTATCTGTGATTGCATGTTTTTTCGTGGAAACGACAAAGCGGCAGTTATTAGTCTTTAACTCTGTAATTGAACATTACTTAACAATTTCTGATTTAAATTTCTGCAGGCTCTAGGAGTATGGATGGTGTGATTGCAGAATTAGAGCTATTTTATCCCCGAAAAATGTTTTAAAATGTTACACATTCTTCTTCTTCTTCTTCAATTATGGCATCTGTCTCTTAGAGAACAATTTTGCCAGTGTCAAGTGTATTTATTTATAAGTATTGTCAACGTCACAGAGTCATAGTCAAGTTGTCAAGTCAATTTTAAACAAAAGATTTTTTGGGCTTTATTGGCAAAATAACCACCAAAATTACGCAATAAAACTTAAAATAACAATGCACCGCAGAAAATCCATGTTACACATTAATTGATCGTGGTTGTTGACAGTTTTCACTGTCAAAAAACAATTCTATTCCGATTTGTATCCGTCAGAATATTTTCCAAGAATTTTGAACAAAACAGCCATCTTTTGTTTTAAATTGACTTGACAATTTGATACATAAGATTATGTGACGTTGACAGTATTTAATCTATAGAAGTACACATTGACAACGGCAAAATTAATCTCTGAGGCTGATGCCATAGTTAAAGAAGAAGAAGAATAGTGTGACTCTAGCTTAGGACTTAGGTCCGAGTCCCAGGGAATTGATGATCTTCTTTGATAGTCAACCTGTAGGTTTACTTAAGTAATAACTAGGTAGAGGTAGATCAGTCTAAAAATGCAAGCCCCTCCAATGTAGGTATTCACCTCTACATGCGGTACAAGTACAAGTGGAGGGGCGTGCATTTTTTGACTGAATCATCTCTAAATGTAGAGAATATGTAGAATTAATAAATATGTAGTTTTAAGCTTATATAACGATATTTTTACGAATCGTGTATCTACCTACAAACGTCTTTTGGTGTGTTGTGGTTGTATGCATAGGTGGTATTATCCGTGCGCTTACGCAGACGAATGCGCCATCTGTCAAGATGCAGACGTAAAAAGAGTGTCTTATGGAATGTAAATATGTAAAAATGCAGTATTAACAGCTGTTGTAGAACAATTGGTTTGACGTCTTTGGGGATGTGATGGTTCTTAGCTTTGACTCACGTTCTGACGTCAATAATACCTTAGAGATGAGGGTAGAAAATAATACATGACGTACTTAGCTTACTTATTTCCACTATACATCATTTGTTTACACGGTTCAATATTTCGTCCGAGCGGGACCTTACGATATAATTGTAAACGACACCTCTATTTCTTGGATTTTCTATGAAGACGAGAAGTACCTACCTATATACAGGGTGTCCCAAAAAGTAGTGTCAAGCGAAAGTCCAGAGATAGAACACCCCTTGGGGTACCCGAATCACCCCCATGTATGTTCCGCGATTTTTTATAGTTTTCGAGTTATGAATTTTTTTCCGAATTAGTGAAAATTTACGACTTGAACAACTTAAAAAGTTCTTTAAAAAAAAGTAGAAAACTTTCTTGAGATTTTTTTTTTGCTACTGAATTGTTATAAGTTGTTCTTTTATGCATAAAATAATCAGCTACGTGACTTTGATGAAAACTATGAAAATGTTGGTGTAAAGTCAAATAATTACATTTGGTCAATTATGACTAAAATTTTCAACTTCAAATTAAAAATCTTAAAAAGTGATTTCATGGTTCCTAAATAAATCTAAAGAATTTTCCAGACTCTCAGCTTTCATAATCATTAAAAAAAAGTAGTACTTAATAGGCTACTTTGGCTAAAATCGGCCTTCAAAGACGGTGAGGTGGAAAATTCTTAAAATTAGCTACCTGATTAAAAAATTGATTTTGGCCATTTTATCATTCCTAAGCTTAATTCGTTTGTTAACTAACCAAAAATGACTGCAGGAAAGTAAGATTTCATTAAAAATTAAAGCTAAATTAGCTAAATCAGCTAAATTTATAAAATAAAAAAACAAGTAAAATTTATTAATTTTTTACAAAAAGATTTCAAAATGTCAACCTTCTAGGTCGATACAAATCCTACATCGTCTTAAAAAGGTTTCCTTTAATCGTATAAAGCTATTTTAAGTGCCTTAATTTTTTCTTCGGCCTGTCTTAATTTTGTTCTTAATTTGGCCATATTGCTGATTTCTGTGGCATAAACTAATTCTTTGTAGTCATTTTTGGTTAGTTAACAAACAAATTAAGCTTAGAAATGATAAAATGGCCAAAATCAATTTTTTAATCAGGTAGCTAATTTTAAGAATTTTCCACCTCACCGTCTTTGAAGGCCGATTTTAGCCAAAGTAGCCAGTTAAGTACTACTTTTTTTTAATGATTATGAAAGCTGAGAGTCTGGAAAATTCTTTAGATTTATTTAGGAACCATGAAATCACTTGTTAAGATTTTTAATTTAAAGTTGAAAATTTTTGTCATAATTCACCGAATGTAATTATTTGACTTTACACCAACATTTTCATAGTTTTTATCAAAGTCACGTAGCTGGTTATTTTATGCATGAAAGAACAACTCATAGCAATTCAGAAGCAAAAAAAAAATCTCAAGAAAGTTTTATACTTTTTTTTAAAGAATGTTTTAAGTTGTTCAAGTCGTAAATTTTCAAAAATTCGGAAAAAAGTTCATAACTCGAAAACTATAGAAAATCGCGGAACATACATGGGGGTGATTCGGGTACCCCAAAGAGTGTTCTATCTCTGGACTTTCGCTTGACACTACTTTTTGGGACACCCTGTATATTTCGGTACATTTTTCAGTAAAAAAATTAAATAATCCATGGTACAATTATACAGTTTGACATAAATTATGTATTTTAACTAAAGCTTTACTAAAGATTTCTCCCCCAAAACACGATTTCTTGTAGTTATTTACCTATACCTATATATTTATATTTATTTATACCTGAGTGAATCTATAAATTGTTGGTTAATTTTAATTGCAGTTAATTCTAATTTATGAATGGATTCTAAAGTCATTTAACTAAAGTACCAACCACAATTTTGTCATGTCAGTAGTACTTATATTACAGAGGAAAGCTTTAAATACCTATGTAGTTTGAATTTACGCATAATAACATCTCAGTCAAGGACTGCAGCAAGTCCGGTTTGGTGGCCGGTTTCTCAACGTAAATGCTACTGCAGAAAATACCATCAGTTGGTGTCATCTGCTTGTAGGCACGCGTACTTACAATTTTGGGAAACTTTCTTAAAAAATCGGATAACAATGCGCAGTTTGATGGCGTAAAATGACGTTTATATCTTTTGTTTCAGGAAAACTGTGAATTTGGTGATTATCCAGTAAATAAAATCTGGTAAGTGCCGCGCTCCTAGGCGGTCTGTGATCACTTGACTACGTGACTGTTACCATCAGTTTTGCTGAGACCCATTTCAGATTTTGACCATCTTGATATCATCAAAATTCATGTGTAATATTACGAGTACCTACATGTATTTTCTGTTTCAGATCAAAATGCCGCGCATAGAGCAATCACCCCCCGAAGACTTCCGCCGCGTGCTCCGCGAAAAGGCTTTGTCCCACAGCCTGTTCTACCTGAAGCTAGGCGCTGGGAGTGCGGGGGCGGCGCACGCGCAGACCAGGCACGACAGTGCGGCCGTGCGCGCGCCGCACAACGGCCGCGCTGCTCGCCAAACGCAGCCGCGAGTGTCCGAACTCCTGCGACGGTTCGAGCCGACATCTCCCATGCAGTACCTACGCCCACCGCGTGCTTCCTCGCCCTGCGAAGATATATCCTCTTCGGACGATGACGACCGCGCCGCTGTCAGACGCCGCAGTCGCGACCTCTCCGACGATTCTGCCGTGGAACTGGACACGAGGAGAAGGCACTCCCACCCTAGGGATATCACCCCCCCACCGGACGCGATGTCTCCCCGTCGCGAACGCACTTTGATAGAGGCTCATGTGATTGAGCTGGGCAGGCGAGGCAGCGAGGGCTGCGAGACCAGAGGCAGAACTGTCAGAACTCCTAGTGTGGTTGTCAGTGATTACTCCGATGGCATTGCTGCGGGCGCTACAGAGGAGGAGGTGAACTGGCTGCGGTCGAGGTCCCTGTCTGCAGACTCTGCCTGTTCCTCGTGCTCCACATTATCCAGTCGAGATGACGAAGAGTTCGAGGCAGCGACGATGCCAAAAAAGGTTAGTGACATATTTTCAAATTTCGTAACGTGAACGCATTGATTTGTTACGTAAAATTCAGACCCTAATTAGTAAACCTACAATAGACCTGTAAGTTATGGGTGCCAGAATTTACCTCAATATACCTACTTACAAGTAATCCAAGGTAAGTTACATTTAGTAACTTGTTCTTAATTGAGAGATCATTGCCATAACCAATAGATCATCTATTACCAAAAATCAATATTGACATCATTCTTCATTAGTGCCTACCTACGGGTGAGTACAAAATATCGTTACTTATGTTCCAATCATCAAAATTCAATACATACCTATAATTAAATTTTCCTTTGAACATAACAAGATCTCGATTCTATTGTTATTGATATAACAATAACAGCTGACGTTTGTTTTGTGTTATCGCTTCCTCATGCCAATGTTTACGTTTTTTTGTGCGCGCCCATTGGCGTTGCTTGTTACTGAGATGGCTCCTATAACATCCTGCTCTTGCGCAGTTTGTGGTTCTACAATGGTTTTTACAACATCCAAATAATAAGTTACTTGTATATAATATACATCCGCCGCGAGCCAGACCTGGGGCCTTACCACGAAGTCTTCCAGAACGGTTCCGTAACGATTCCATTATAGAAACGTCACTACTCCCATACAATTTGCATAGGTCATGGTACGAAATAACGATGTAATACTAATTCGGTACTGTATTATGAATTCGTGGTAAGGCCCCTGGATGAGGCTAGCAGTAGACCGTGGACAATGGCATATGCAAAGAGAGGACTATACCCAGCAATGGGTGAAGTCGTGTTACGGATGTTGATGATGATGTATGTATAGGTACCTACATAGTCTTTTTCAATCCAAATATTTTGCTCACAAAGACGTTTTACAATCCAGACTGTTATGAATCTAATCCCTTAATTAATAAAGCTCAATGTGCACCAAAAGTTTCCTGTAAATCAAAGTATTACAACTTTCTTATTTCGTACCATGACATAAAAATAGTATTGAAGTAGTGTTACTTCAAGCTTTAAGCTGATGTTTCTGAAACATGATTTGTAAAAGCTTGTCATTAGGCCTTTGGAAGCGTATTATTATCTGTGTAGGTTTTAAAAATGATTCCCTTTTCTGTAGGTACATGTAAGGTATTTTACACATTTTCTTTGTCATTTTTTTCGTTTTTGATTTAGGTATCATAAAAAATATTGTCTACAACGAATTTTTGACGAGTAAGAGTGTGATTAGCAGTGGGAAAGATTTCGCGATGTCTTCCTCCACTTTTTGATAGCACTGTTTTAAAAATAGTTATAAAATTTATTTGATAAAAATGATGTTACTTCGTCATTAATTTCGCATCTCTACGTGTAAAAAATCTAATAAAAGTAGTCCAAATCTATAAATGCAATAAACGTGCGAGTTTCTGAGGATGTTTGCATTTTTAGACGCCTGTTTGGAATATAAATGTTGATGCATCGTGTTCTAACGGCGTAGCAGATTTCGATGTTTAGAATCTTGGAATATTTAAGGGCATTGTACCTATAGCTAGTGAATTCTTTGACGAATATTATTAAGATTACTATACTATAACTGATAACCAACTGGTCACTTATTTCCAAATACAGGGGCTATACCATAAGCTCTTACAAACCATCATTGTGTCAAAACGTCATATTTGAAGCTTGAAGTAACAATACTCCCATACAATTTTTACAGGCCTGCGAAATATTGAACTTAAAAAATACTTTGATATTGCTTTTATTCAACTATATTATCGGGGACAGGACTCGGGGACAACGGGAAGTCATTTTAAATATTTAATTAAAGTACCGCTGTCCCCGATAGTCGGGGACACGGAATTCGGGTTCAACGGGAATACACGGCTCCAAGAGCTAAAACAGAATACATGCTACATTTAAATCAAAGCAAAGCAACGAGTGAAACCGTGGAATTATTACTAAGTTGTAAATAGTGTTCGACAAGGTTGTGACGTCAATTTTAACCCAGAAAGTAACCGGTTGCGAATCACTAAAGTTATGGTTTTTTAAAGAATCGTCGTCCGTCATATAATAACAGCAATATTGTCAGAGTAAGTCTTATTCAAACTCATTTTGTACGACACTTGGCATTACGGCCGTCATTAGATAACTTTTGCTGATTTATAGAAAACCAGAGTTAATTTTAATGGTGTGACATTGGATTAATGTGATTTATTGATTTCAATAAAGTACGCATGTCTAAATTCTATGAATGAGTGTGTAGAGTATAGATGATTGTGAACCAGTCATTCAGTCGTAAATATATTACTTAGGTAAATAAACTCGCTGGAATACTTACTATCTCCTTAACCTCGGATAAAAAGTATTTTAAATGACTATACACATTCAAACTTACAAACTAAAGTTATAATATTATATGGTAGGATTACAATATTCATGTTCTTTATAATATAAGTAGTTACCTTTACCTACTTACAGCAGAAATAAAGATAATTATTGATTCATCTTAGGTGGTCCTCATAACTGCGATACAAATCATTTGCGGTCTACGTATTGAAACATTTGTGGTTAAAAATACTTTGATTATTGAGTGCAGATTATGTAATCCACACTCGGGCTTATTGTTGACTAGCTTCCGCCCGCGGCTTCGCCTGCGTGATACCTTGAAAAACATAAACAAATATATCCCGCGGGAACCTTCCATTTTTCCGGGATAAAAAGTATCTTATGTTATTTCTAATACCTCCAAGAATATGTGTATAAAGTTTCATGATGATCGGTTGAGTAGTTTTCGCGTGAAAGCGTAACAAACAAACTTACATTTATATATGTAGGGATATGTAGGGATGAATACAACTAAGTATGATGTTATTTGGAAGAGCATAAAGTTATAGGTTACTTATATAAGCACCATGCAAAGTCGCACGCAGAAGCTACTACTGAGGCTATACTGAGGTCGGTACACTTAAAAATCACGCTTCTTTTCCCCTTTAATTTCAGTTTGTCAACTAGTCACACAACTATTTTTTCCTGTGGCACCATCTAGTCTAGTTATTAATTAATTAAGTATGCATGTAAACCTAGTATGCAGATTGTATGTATGTCCCTATGATCTGTGAATCGGCTTAGTCAGGCATACCTGAATGAGAATATGGTGATATCAATTCATCGGTGGAATGTTTTATGATGTGCATCCTGCTAGCGACGCGATAGCATTGCATGTGGCATGAGATGAGACTAGTAAGAGATAAATATGACACATCGTCCTGACTATCAACCAGAATCATAAACCACGCCCACCATGCAGAGAGAGCTTCTCATTTCAACCCATAATCGTTTAATCCAGTCTTTATTTTTTTCGTTTCGAGTTCGTCCCATTTTATTCTTCTTTTTTTATGGCATCTCTCACTTTTGAGATCAATTTTGCCAGTGTCAAGTGTTTGAATTAGTAGTATTGTCAATGTCACAAAGTCGTCAAATTGTCAAGACATTTTCAAACAAAAGATGGCTGTTTTGTTCAACATTCTCGGGATTTCCTTCGATGGATTTAGAAAGGAACTATTCACTTTAATTCACATCTATACTAATATTATAAAGAGGAAAGTTTTGTATTTTTGTATTTTTGTTTGTAACGAATAAACTCAAAAACTACTGGTCCGATTTCAAAAATTCTTTCACCGTTAGAATGCTACGTTATCCCTGAGTAACATAGGCTATATTTTATGTAGGTACCTCGCGAGCAAAGCCGCGAACGGAAGCTAGTATTTTATACTCGCGTCAAGAACTCTGGCTTTATTGCAAAAATAACCACCAAAATTACACAATAAAACTCAAAATAACATGAGAAAAAATATAAAAACTAGAGCGACAAAGTTGACAGTCGAATGGATCGCAGAAAATTCACCCATTTTATTAAATTCAAAAGTTATTATTTATTGCCAATTTCTAAATTGAAATAATGTGACACAGTGTAGCTGAAAAAAGCTGGAACAGCAGGATCAATCTATATCTATATAAGAGCTTAACCTGACTGACTGACTGACTGACTGACTGACTGACTGACTGACTGACTGACTGACTGACTGACTGACTGACTGATTTATCATCGCCCAGCCGAAACCGCTGAAGCTAGAAAGCTGAAATTTGAAAGGTGGGTTCCTTTTATAACAAAACCACCCACTAAGACGGGATTTTTGGAAATTCCACCTCTAAGGGGGTGAAAAAGGGTGAAAACGTTAGTATGAAACTTTTTAACGCGTGGAGCGATTTTCATGAAACTTTGTTTGTGCACTGTAAATGCAAAATTAATGGACACGTGTTTCAGGATTTTTCAATATAACCATCAAAAAGGGGTCAAATGTGGGGTCAATTTTTGTATGGGAACTTTTTAACGAGTAATGCGATTAGCCTGAAACTTTGTTTGTGTACTGTAAATGCAAAATAAATGAAGACATGTTTCAGGATTTTTCAATATAACCTTCAAAAAGGGGTCAAATTTGGGGTCAATGTTTGTATGGGAACTTTTTAACGGGTGGTGCGATTGGCTTGAAACTTTGTTTGTGTACTGTAAATGCAAAATGAATGGACACGTGTTTCAGGAGTTTTCAAAATAACCTTCAAAAAAGGGTCAAATGTGGGGTCAATGTTTGTATGTGAACTTTTTAACGGGTGGTGCGATTGGTCTGAAACTTTGTTTATGTACTGTAAATACAAAATGAACGGACACGTGTTTCAGGATATTTCAAAATAACCTTCAAAAAGGGGTCAAATATGGGGTCAATGTTTGTATGGGATCTTTTTAACCTGGTGCGATTGGTCGGAAACTTTGTTTCATGTTTCAGGATTTTTCAATAAAACCTTAAAAAAGGGGGTCAATATTTGTATGGGAACTTTTCAACGGGTGGTGCGATTGGTCTGAAACTTAATTTCGTGTTAAAGGATTTTTCAATATACCTAACTCTAAAAAAGGGGGTCAATGTTTGAATGGGATTTTTTTAATGGGTGGTGCGATTGGCCTGAAACTTTGTTTTCTGTTTCAGGATTTTTCAATATAACTCTAAAAAAGGGGTCAATGTTTGTATGGGATTTTTTTTGACGGGTGGTGCGATTGGTCTGAAACTTTGTTTACTGTAAATACAAAATGAATGAACAAGTGTTTCAGTATTTTTCAATATGACCTTCAAAAAGGGGTCAAATGTGGGGTCAATGTTTTTATGGCTACTTACTTTATAAAAGGGTGGTGTGATTGGTCTTAGTTTTGGTTTGGATACTTTAAATGCAAAATAAATGGAAACGTATTCCTGGATATTTCAAAATAGCCCTCTAATATGGGTAAAATTGGGTGTCAAAGTTATTTATGGGATTTATTTATTAGTGTAATTTGTTTGAAACTCAGTTTAGATACCTACTTTAAGTGAACGAAGTCGCGGGCGGGACAGCTAGTACATTATAAAGAACTTCAGTTTTTATTCTGACAGTGAGACGGTCATGTAACCTGGGGCCTTACCACGAAGTCTTCCAGAACGATTCCGTAGCGATTCCATTATACAATTTGCATTGGTCATGGTACGAAATAACAATGTAATACTAATTCGGTAATGTATTATGAGTTCGTGGTAAGGCCCCTGACATGACTGCGTAACGTTTAATATTAGTCTCGCAAAGATCTCACTTTTGTATTAAAAAAGCGGTTTAATTTATATGAATATATTTGTAGGTAATAATACGTTCTTACCTACCTACTTACCTAAAACCAAAAAGGTCACGTGAATAATAAATCATTATAGAAACATGCAATTTTTTAATTACGTACGTTATAACATTAGACTAGTAGAATAGTTTCTTATTTCAATAAATAAAGGTACAAGACTTCGTCTTTGAGTAATAAATACTTATCTATACCTACTATGTACTTACCTACACTACGACAATGTAACTTGTATTACAATTCACTGTGTAAACAGCTCTAAAGACAGTTAAAAAAGTAAACGCGATATAGACCCGTTAGTGTCATAAAATACGTGTGACAATCGCGAAAAGTTGAAGATATAAGACAGTTCTAATACAAAAGTTAGTAGAGGTAGATCAGTCTAAAAATGCACGCCCCTCCAATGTATTTACTACTCTATTTCCTCTACATACGTAACAAGTACAAGTGGAGGGGCGTGCATTTTTAGATTGAAACATCTTTGAATAGGTACCAACATATTATTCAAAATTAGTTAAAGCCCACAGCGCTATTGTGAAAACACGTTTGTATGGAAATGATAGGCCCCAAAGGGGACCATGTACGGTAGGCCAAGAAAGTGGTGTACCAGTTTTGATTTAGTTTCCTAGTCATCGAAAACTACAACAAGGTTCAGTTCATACTAAAAAAAATAGAAGTTGTCAGATAGATCTGCAAGCGAAACTAATCTTTATCACCTTTGTTGCGATGACAAATTTACCCGGTGACAAATTTACCCTAACCCGAATCTGCAAGCGGCATTCAACCTTACGGTGATAAAGCAATTTTTTGGTCGACCGTACATGGGTAGGTATTTGTATAAACGGATGTATGTTTCCGTCATTTACTCCATGTTATTGTCCACGGCAACTGGAGCGAGACCAGATTAGTTACACTGTGGCAGACGGCATTGTATTTACAGCAATTTGCTTTGAAAGCGAGATAATCTTCATATCTATGGCTGATTTTTTAATCGTCTGATAGACATTTACATAAATACATATAAAATAAATAGGTTTTAAGCTTTTAATTAAATTACTTTACTGTTTATAAAATTAATACTGCCTTTGCCAACTGGCAAACGGACTTACAGAAGGTAAAAAAGCACCAAATAAATGAATGATGTTAATTGTGTATAATAAATATAATATAACAGTGCAGTAGCATAAGGAACAGTAGGTATTGTAATATCTGTTGTCTGAATAAAAAGGCTTTATTATTATTACTGTTTATAAAATTAATGTTGACTATTAAACACACTATCACTACATATTATAAAACAAAGTTTTCTGCCGCGTCTGTCTGTTAGCGATAAACTAAAAAACTACTGTACCGATTTTCATGCTGTTTTGACAAATGGGTAGAGTGGTTCTCGAGGAAGGTTTAGTGTATTATTTGACCATAACCGACATCCATGCGGGCGAAGCCGCGGGTATCAGCTAGTTAGTTATATAAAAAACATGAAAGAATTTACTAAGGAACGTTATAAACAATCTATAGATAGCTAAATTGATCCAGATCACACAGAATCGGCCCCGAGACGCTGGCGGCATTATCACGTTCAACGGTTATGCTGATACATTGAGCTAAATATTATTGCCAATTACGTTGACTCCACTTAGATTCACTATTGATATCATCTCCAATAAGTATAAAAAATTCACTGTACTAACTACAATGCACAAAAAATTAACACACGCAAAAAAATCGTCGGCAATAACATTAAATCCTACTTTGTCAGTTAAAATTAATAGCCGCGCGTCGGTTTGTAGCCTCCTTAAGATTTTAAAGATAAATATATTGATGTATTTCTTTGTTAGATACTCATTTATTACAATGGAGTTGCTGATTTATGATCTAAAGTTGTGATACCTAAAAAGCAATGGCCATCATAATACGGTCGTTATAGAGCTGGTTATTTATTCAACATACACTACCAATCTAGTGGAGGGAAAAAAGGTCTATTGGAAAAAATGGCGATAATATAATAGGTAAGTCTACATGGTAATATCAGGCATCTATAATAACTGCGCATTCAAATTGTTGGCTAAAGTTTTGTGGATGATAGCTTCTGTGGTTTCAGCTCGGTGATGATGAATCAGTCAGTCAGTCAGTCAGTCAGTCAGTCAGTCAGAGTCAGTCAGGTTAAGAGCTTTTATAGATATGGATTATTTTATTTTACATCTTATGTAGGTCATGGCGGAATTTCATTCATGCCTAATGTGTGACGTCTTCCTTTCATTGTGAAAGCATATCCATTATTAAAGACAAAACGGTCCATTTATCGCATTGCCGGTATCATGTATGGTAACGAACAGGTAAACTCGATATAATCCCAAGTTATTTGCGAAAACGGTGAAGAAAAACATCGTGAGGAAACCGGCATACCGGGTAGAGGTAGGCCAAAGAAAAGATTGAAGGACTGTGTGAAGGATGATACATATACTCGTAGTAAGAAAGAAGTGAGTACTGAGATGACGGATGATAGGGGGAAATGGAGGAAAAAAACGTGTTGTGCCGATCCCACTTAACGTGGGAAAAGGGCAGGAAGAGTAAGACTCCAAGTTGAATGAAGGTTTTATCTGTCACCTCCAAAAGCAATCTTTGCTGTCACAATGACCTATGTGTGTGACACAATACATAGAATCTCATGGACGGTATTGACGTCACGACAATTTCGCCTCGACCCAGCAGCAGTACCTACCTACATACAAATATTTAAAATGAATTATGTTTGAGCCACAGTAATGCTACTGAGTTACACTGGTTAGTACCTATTCCCTGCTGGACTCGCAGGGAGTAGGTACACATTGAACGTATTAAAGTTCTTAATGTTCAATAGAATATAACAGTTTTCATGCTGTATCAATTACACTGTGACGCATATTAAAGGATCGGGTGTTGAAACAAAAACTAATATTTAACAAAATTAGTAATTGTAAAGCTGTAGGTACATTTTCATACAAAAAGCGATAACGTTTTGTTTTGGAAATGTAGATGATACTTACTACGAAAAGCCTTGTACGTTTTTATTTAAATGTAATATTAACACAAAAGTCTACTGGACATGACTGGGATGGAAGATCATAGGTTGAAACGGGAAGCATTCGTTTATTCTTCCATTTATTTTGAACCCAGACGAGTGGTTACTAACTACTTATATAAGCATAACCATAAGTATAATGAGACTGACGATTATATACGTGCTTAATTAGGTTGAGTTCAGAATCACGATCGGCTCAGTGGCATTGAAACGCCCAATAAAGTGGCACAATTAAACTATTAGCTCGCGACCGCGGCTTATCCTGTGAGGATACTCACACTTGTGTCTGTTCAAGAATAGTCGGAACTCAGAATCATTGCATTTTGTGTCTTAAACTCATTGACATAATGTCACTGGACGTCTTCTTTTATCGACCAAAGCTCGTGGTGATCGCTTGTCCGCTAAATAGGTACAACCACCATTTTCTATCGCTAAACTAATTCACCAAAGCGCCCGCAGCAAAGCTCGTAGTGTGTTCTGGTTTTAAAGGTCACTGTAGTTACCAATGAGATCTGAGGTTTTGCCACAGTCTAGAAAAATCTAGAACACATAGTAACGAAATACGCGCTGAAAAGCTTACTTATCTTTATCTGGTTGCATTCCTGGATTACAGACACAATAGAATCTATTAAATCTCGACAAGATCTTCGTTTTGCAATCGGTGACCCTAGTCGAATAACTTAGTTAAAATAGACTTCAAATCTGTAGATGCATGTGTACCTAGATGACGAACTAACTCTGAAATCAAGTATTGTATACTTAGGTGTTACCTAGATCTTACAGGTTTCATACGTATAAAGAGCTCTTCAATCAAAGTAGTCAAAAGTAACAGTAAAGTATACTTACCATCTCCTGATTTACTCTCTTTATATAGTGACTTGATATTCAAATTGACTTTAATTCTTATTGATAAAGAAGAAGAAAGCATTATAGCATACCATATGGGTACTTAATTGCATCACGTTTTCACGTGGTCGATGGAAAAATTGAATTTATTCTAATTGCCTTGTGATTCAGTCGTGTTTTCACTTGCAGGTTCTGACCCAGTTAGGTAAATATTTTGTTCAAAGAATTTCAGTCTTTCCTCTGTTTTATCCTCATACGTCACTGTCATTTGTTTTATGATGGCATGGCCGTGTACTGTTGACAGCTGACATACGATAAGATGGCTTAGTTCCAGCCAATGCCATATTTTTTTCCAGTTCTGATTACAAAATGGAATTTACCAATTTTAAGTTAACATTTCATTGTCTTTCGGAGACATTGGTCCAAAAGAAATTGTTCCCTGAATTCTTAGCTCATTATCAATTATGTTATAATTCATTATTAATTCAACACATCAATATTAGCTCTCAAGGAGTAGGTACTATATTTCATAATTATGACAAACTAAATATTCGTCTGAATGTCTGAATGTTTGGTACACACAGCGTCACTAACGGGTTACCCCCTTTTACGAGACATGCAGGTTGAAACCTTCATGAAGTTACACGCGATGTTACACGTTACTGACGCTGTGTGTACCATAGTAGCTAACATCATGTCTAGCAGAAAATAAATCCAACAGTGTAAGATCTAAAACAAATATCATAAAAAAGTGCTAAGGCAGTTTTCTCGCGCTTTCTTCTCGGAATCGTCAAACACTCGTACCATGTAACACGATTTAAAAATGTGTCAGGATTTTTATATATTTACGTGTCTATTAGGTGTTGCCATTAAAATACATAATATTGGATTACATTTTAGTAACATTATAACGTGTTTTGCTTTTAATTAATCATGATAACTGACGCAAATTTGACTAATTAAAATAATCATGGAACTGCAACGGATTTTGCTTGTAGCTATTTTAAGCTTATTTAATAATTATTTTTGGCTATTTTGTAGATAAAAGAATATAACTAGCTCGTAATAGTCACCTATCTGGGTGTTTCTACTCAAGTAGATATTTTACGAGATAAACAAAATTGTTTGATGCGAACAATGACGAAAGTGAGAACAATGACGAAACCGTTGAGTAGAAAGGTCCATCTATGTAATAATCTACATAAGTACGTGGCCAATGCTAATGCCTCATAATGCCTCAAAATATAAAAAAAAAAAAAAAAAAAAAAAAAAAATATGATCACGACTGTAATCCCCAGGCTCGGTAGATATCTCCTCAGATCTTTAGTTACTTAGATCTTTGAGGATATCTAAAGAGGGTAGTCAGAGGCAAATCCAAACATGACATTTGGTACATGCCCACATTTTGCACAGTAGTTAATATTCCGTACGTGACAGGTTGCAAGCCCATCGCCGCTTATAAGAATACTAACCTATGACACATACCTTCGAATTTTTGGTTCTAGGGTATGCCTGTTTCCTCACGATGTTTTCCTTCACCGTTTAAGAGCACTGGCATTGCGCACATAAATTTTTCGAATGGAAAAACTCATTGGTGCACGAACAGGTTTGAACCCACGACCTTCGGATTGTGAGTCAGGGGTGCTACCACTACACCACCAGCGCTCCTTAAAATATCTATGTTGATAAACCCAAAAAAGTACATAAAACATTGTAACAGTAAGTAACAGTATATGGCTTTTTGTATCTAGATTTTATATAGCTTTAAGTTGAACTTTTTACTCATTTTCAAAAATTAAGCATGAATATTACACGGTACCTGTACCTACTTAAGTAGAAGTTTATGATAATTATTATACTTAATGCTCATTAAATAAAGAACAAGTCTTAATCATGATAAAAACTCTCATAGGTCATTGACAAGGTGTGAACATAAAGAACAAGACGAGCTATTTGACTATGAACCTTAAACAAATAAAATAAAGTACTTTTTGGCAGATAAGAAAATATGGTTTGAAAAAAAAAGTTATACCTAGTAGTAATGCTACAAGTAACGTAAATATCGAAGGATTTCTGCGCAATCAATAATCAATCTCAAAATCTAAGTTATTTATTTGATCCTGCTGTTATTTTGTTGCACTGTGTATAATAATATTTATTAGACCATTGAAATTCACAGTAAGAATTTAAAGAAAATGGGTTAAAATCGAGAAAAATAAGGATTAAAGGGGTTGAAATGAGAAGCATTCGCAAAAAGCTAATGTGTGATTGAGGCATCAAATAATCGAACACCCGGTATTTGTTACTTTTTTTAAATCTACGGTAAAACTCTACCTACTTAATCTGTGGTGAAACAATGGCCTGTTATGGTTGTCTCGTTTTCCGTAGTAAAGGCTGATAGTTTTAATTTTTTTATATCCTCGTAAGTACACACGATTGACGTCAATCGACCGGTTGCGCGACACATGTGCTTGTGTGTGTTCGTAGTTTACTATAGGGCTGTCAACACCGGATAGCACTTAAATAAAAAAATATTGTTTTATCACAAAAACTGAAGTTAAACAATTATTACCTTATACTAAGATCTTATTCACGTTGGCGCTTTTAAAAGTGTCTTATTACATACATTCACCAAAGATTTAAATCGTGGATATGCCCGTACGGGATTGAGACCGCGCCGTTTTGTTGCCACACGAAATGAGATAGCTCGATCATTTGGCACACCAGATATTTTCAATTTCAGGGTTATAAAGGAAAAATTATATTATTTTACGAAAGATCGTGCAATATTATTGCACAATAAATGGTGAAATAACTGTTTGGTTCATTTTTTACTAATCATTAGTGTGCTTGCATCGGCATTTTGTTAACAAACACAAGTAAAAACAGTGCCACAGTTTTTGGCGTCCGGGCATATCTACGATTTAAATCTTTGACATTCACCACAAAATCAAACGCTGCTCGTCAAAAAAAGTATCGCATCGAATCGTCGTTGTTGTGTGAATAAAATGTTTGTTAGCCATTTGTTTATTTCAAAACTTTTTTAACGTTTGTTGGAAAAGCGCTCATGCTAAAGAGGTCCGTACTATAACAGATAAGATGACAGCAAAAAGGGTCACTCAGTTGTATAAAATTGATATGCTTACAAGTAGGTAAGTACCTACTATTTAGGTACTAGATTACTAACTAGTTACTATTTTTACTCGTGTTATTTTGAGTTTTGACGCGAGTGTAAAATATGTAAATTAAAATGAATACTTACATAGTTCCTTTCTAAATCCGTTAAATTAAAATTAAAAATACTACTCATTTAAACCTTGACACTGAAAAAAATATTTCAAAAGAGACAGATGCCATAAAAAGAAGAAGACGAAGGTTCGCTTGAAACCTTCGAGTGGTATTATTAAACCTGATTAAACTGTAAAGTCTGAAAGAAACCTTTTCGTCCAACCCTATTATTATTGAGCAAGTGTCAAATCGCTCAAACCCGTACACCACCAGTACATACCAACATTATACAGAGTAGTTAGTGTGTACATAGTACAGAAGGTGTATGTGTGAGTGCACATGCATCTCTTGTTTTATTACCTACTGTGTTATCCTGGGGGGATTCTGTTTCAATTGATAGCTAACAGACTTGTCATTTATAAACAGACTAAAGGCGGAAGTATGCGGGACGGACACGGGACGGGAATGTCACGAGCCAATGGGAAAGCCGAAATTGACTTGTGTCGTCCCTTCCGTTACTATGTTTAGGTACCTACTCACGCATTCAATTTTTCTTCTTTTTGTTTGGCATCTGTCTCTTTTGAGAACAATTTTGCCAGTGTCAAGTGTTTAAAGTAAATATTCAAATTGTCAAGTAAATTTTAAACAAAAGATGGCTGTTTTGTTCAAAGTTCTCGAGATTTTACTCCGATGTATTTGGAAAGAAACTATTCACATTAATTCACATTATTTTACACTCGCGTCAAGAACTCTGGCTTTATTGAAAAAATAACCACCAAAATTACAAAATATAACTGAAAACGACACGAGAAAAAATATTAAATCTGGAGCAACTAACTTCATCTATAGACGTATGCATCGCAGAAAATTAAAAAAAAATCCAATTCAATCTTTATCTTCGCTGTTCATTTTGAATTTCAGTCGATGAGTGAGATTTCAGTGTACCGTACGTAACACGTATAAGTATTTACAACTAGCGTACCCCGCGGCTTCGCCCGCTAAGTACCAACATAAAATATAGCCTATGTTCATTCTGGAATATTGTTGAACGAATTTTTGAAATCATATGGGTAGTTTTGGAGATAATCTCCAACAATAGTAATTTTTTTGAGTGAAATTTGGTGTTAATTTTCGCGGATATTTCCTTCGGTTCACTGATCAACACGCAATATCACGTGCTCGTCACGTCTACGTCCCGTACCTATTGCGTATGCTATGAATAGCCTCAAATCGTGAATGGTAGCCAGAGTATTAACCTAGTTTAGCAACGTTTATGTAGCGCTCGTAGCTTTGTCGAGGGTTCTTTGTCAGCCAGACACATTTTCTGATTGAATTTAACCAGTCCACTTCTATAGTTAGTGTGATAGTTATTTTTCTTAGCCGAGGTACACATATCAGGGTCAGGGTCTGCTGGGCTCTGGGCTAATTTTCCAGTCACAAATATTCTACAGTTTAAGCCTGATATAGACAGTGTAAAGTTAGAATTAAAGAATAAAGATTTTATTTTGTAGCAGACACAGATGACAAGGGAAAAGTAGCGAAACAACGGCTTATTCCACTAATCCCCGTTGACATTCCCGTTAACGGGGATTAGTGAACTTTTTGTTCACTATTCCCCGTTGACGCTGATGCAAACTCGTAATGGGGATTAGTGAACTAAAAAGTTCATTAATCTCCATTACTTTAAAAATGAAATACTAATATTTGAAGATATTTATAGGGTTTTCAAACTAGAGTAAAACTACCTAATATAAAGTTGGTACTAACCAATGTAGGTATGCAATTTTTGTAATGTGTGTGTACAGTGAAGATAGGCTTAGCATTAAAATAATAAACTTATATATTTTTTGTTTTAATTTGTTCTGTAATAATTTATTATATTGTGGTGAAGTGGTAGCATCTCCGCTTCACGATCCGAAGGTCGTGGGTTAAACCTGGTCGTGCACCAATGAGTATTTCAACTTGAGAAATGTATGTGCGAAATGCCAGTGTTTTATAACGGTGAAGGAAAACATCGTGAAGAATTCGTCATACCCTAGAACCAAAAGTTAGTGTTCTTATAAACGGCGATAGGCTTGCAATCTATCACGTACGAAATACCTACTAACTACAATGCAAAATGTGGGCATGAGTCAAACATGTTTGGACGTGCCTCTGACTCTCTTTAGATATCCTCAAAGATCTAAGTAACTAGAGATCTGAGGAGATCTACCGAGCCTGGAGATTACATCGTGATCATGTTTTTTTTAATTTGTTTTCTTTTTATGTCCACCCGTTCAATGCAGGTCGCTCAGGTCACCTCGTCACCCTATAACTTTTATTTTTCCGTGAAACTAAAGAGTAAAATTACTTGTTCCAGATGGTTAATGCTGATTGAGGGTGCGGACGCCTGAGCGACCTGCGAGCGGTGCTATCGGGAACTTCGCCCCGTGACGATCTAGCAAATACAACTAACTTCGGACTTACTACGATTGCGTGGAGTCATTTATATTCAAGTAGCTGATAGCCTGCGTAGTTGGCGGCTATCAAGACTTAAAAATTAGAAAAAAAATATATTAAAACCTTCAAGAACCACTCTATCCATTAGTGGAAACAGCATGAAAATCGGAGCAGTAGTTTTTGAGTTATTCGCGAACAAACAGACAGCCGCAGCGGAAGACTGTTTTATAATTATGTAGTGATTTCAATATTATATTCTGGTATTGAATTTTATGATTAGGCAATTTCTAAACGCACTAGGCCGTATTAAGAACGATAATAAAACTCAAGACCTAGGCATAGATATTTTGGAGTAATTTTTAGCTTCATCTGTATGTATTTCAAAGGTAATCGATCTTAATCACGACACAAGTGTTACTTTGACAGTTCCATAAAAATAATAAAGATACTTACCCGTTTCTTGAATTCAGTTTTGTAGGCCTTAAAACTTTGGTAGCATTCTGCCTTGGTAGTATCAACTTGTCACTCAGACCAGTTCAGTTGGTACTGAAACGCAAAACGTAGGTAGGTAATTTTATTATTTTTTGATACATACCTACACTGTAATTTTAATTTATCACAGTCTCTGGTAGAGACAAACAGATGCTTATGAAACAAATTAGTGTGTTAGAGTTACGAGTTTTTTTATCAATTAAGGGTCTAAATCATTTTGTTTTGAAAAACAACTTCATTACCCGATGATTTAAAGTATTTCTATTAATTATTAATTAGAAACAAAAATGAGAGGTTTTTCTTATGAAGTTGGTAGCTTAATGATGGCATTTAAAAGCGCGCAGTGCGCACGTCATATTCAGATGCCATAAACAAAGAATAAAATTGTTTATGGCATCTGTCTCTTTTGAGATATCAATTTTGTGTTTGAATTAGTAGTGTTGTCAATGTCTCAAAGTCATAGTCAATTTCTCAAAGTGATCTACGTAGTAATTTATCTCTATGGTCAATTTTAAAGAAAAGGTAGCTGTTTTGTTAAAAATTATCAGGATTTCCTGCGATGAATTTAGAAACTATTCACTTTAATTTACAGTACCTGGGTAACCGGGCTTTGCTCGGTTTTTTTTATTGGTAAACGGCGTTTTCTAAAAATGAAACCTAGCTAGATCGATTTATTGCCCCCGAAACCCTCTGCATACTAAATTTCATGAAAATCGATGGAGCCGTTTCCGAGATTCCAATTATATATATAATATATACAAGAATTGCTCGTTTAAAGGTATAAGATATTTAATTTTTATATAATTAATGTGTGGTTGTTTTAGAGCAATAATTTAATCAGATTTCTTATTATGTATTGTAAATACAATAAATATGTACTTCACGCGATATTTTCTTTATATAAGTAACTATTTTTAGTGTAGACTAATTTGATAGTGTTAAATCGTTTTTATATAAGGTTAGTGAATTGTTAATCTTGATCGAATGATATACTTTTTGACTTTTATCTATTTTGACTTTGGTTGACAGATTTTTGCGAATGGATGTTCGAATCGTTGTTTGTAGCTATTGTTTACCATAAAAGTATTACTTTGTAGAGTAGATTTTTTCCCAAATAGGTAAATAACCCGTATCCATGGGCTATTCCCGCTAGTCCGCACTTCCATTAGCATTGGAACGAATGGCAATTTAAATTCCCGTTGGTCCCTACTAAAATTATGACTTTTTTTTATAAAAACCTAGCAGGTACCTACTTTGTACTATCAACTATCTACCTAAATAAGAGGTCGCATTATGTTTTAATATTTTGGACATTTTTAATATTTTTAGGTAGGTAAGTAAATCATGATTATTAACAATACCATTTTCGTTTAGTTGTTTAATTTTTTTTTCGTACAATCAAGAATAACAAAGAATAATAACATATCAATTTTCTTTAGATTATTATCTACTAATTTAATTTTAAAAGTATTTTGAATGCGCGCCCTTGCCGTGAGATATTTCTACTAGTTGAGTCAAATATTATTATTTTATTAGATAAGTTGTTTTTATTAGATAAGTATTTAGGTTTCACTCAAGTCTCGTTCGTACAATATTTTATTTCTTTAATTTTAGTAATTTTATTGCAAATAAACATTCCTTAGCAGGCATTTCAACAGTTCACAGTATTTTTTATTTTGTAATTTTTAACTCGTAGCTTTTATTTATACATACTAGGTATCTACAGTACATACATACTTTCAAGAATAACAAAGGTATAGCCACAATAAAATTACTGATATTTTAGTTGATTTTTGGATGTTCATTTTATTTGTTTATGAGTCAATCGTGCGTCGGCTGCACAGATTTCAATGACTTAGGTATAGTTAAAATAAAGGCAGAAGTTAGTAGGTTAAGATAAAATAAATGTTAATCAGTTAAACTGTCGCTATAAACGACCTAATGATTTTTATTGTTATAAGTAATAATATTTATGAGGCTATAAGCAAGTTTTAGATAGTTTAAAAAGTATTTTATTCTAAGTTATATTGTCATTATGAAGAATCTTAATAAATATATTTATTTATCTTCTTATTTATAGTTTAAAATTACTGATAATTTGCTAAAATTACATAGTTGGCTTAATTATATTCATATTGATTGATGTAATTAACTATCAAATAAATTATGATTTTTCTGTTTTATTATTTTTTTGTTTTTTGTCAGAACACTGAACTCCAGTAAGCTATTTGAGATCAAATCAAATATTTGAGAAAAGACTGAAAACTGAACCATACCTACTTATTTTGACGTTACCAGAGTGAAAATAATTAAATCGATCCTACTTTAAATATTTATTATTTACATTACTCACTAATTTTATAAAAAAATAAAAATAAATATGATCACGACTGTAATCCCCGGGCTCGGTAGATAACTCTCCTCAGATTTTTAGTTACTTAGATCTTTGAGGATATCTAAAGGGGGTAGTCAGAGGCAAGCCCAAACATGACATTTGGTACATGCCCACATTTTGCACAGTAGTTAGTAATTTTATCATACTAATTATTATAAATACCAAAGTTGGATGGATGGATGGATGTACCTATGTATGTTTGTTACTCAGTTACGCTGAAACGGCTGAATGGATCTAGATGAAACTTGGAATGTGCGTAGTTTATGGGCTGGAATATCATATAGGCTAAATTTTATCTGGGTAGGTACCTACCATGTGACCAGAGCCGCGCGCGGTTGCTAGTCACTAATAATAACTGCCTACTATCACAGAATATACTACGAACACATGCATACATCTTCTACCTACTTTTAGTCTGTACATAGGTATTTTTGTAAGTAACCTATTGATCTTGATCTATAGATCTTTCTGGATCCAGTTAACCTTTTACTGTTTTAAGAAGATTAGTCACTTACAAGTTGTTTATGATTGTTATCCAATCGTAATTGTATATAATTGAGGAAATATCAAAAATCTGGCATTTCACTTATTAATTTGCGTCATAAAATTATTGACAGGCGAATGGAATGGAGCAAATGTCAGATCTTTATAAATAAAGCATAACATCAATGAAATAAGGGAACGAAATGAAAAAACAACTTTGCTTTCGTTATGTTTTGTTTCGTTTTAGAATACGGTAGGGTAGTAAGGGTTTTAACCAACTCCACCTGGTACTTATAATATAACTTTACTCAGAATAATGTAATGTCCAAATGTAAGTGATTTTTTTTTCCAACTGCAAAGAAAATGTCTGTTTGGGGATAGTGTTTTAACTAGTTTGGTCGAATCCAAACTAAGTATACTATTTACAAACTACTTACTCAAACGAAAGCTTTCATTCCCGTTGTCCCCATCGACGCTCTTCCCATCATGGGGACAACGGGAATCGAATTTCCTTTCCGTTGTCCCCATTGACGCATTTCCGTTATCCGGACATTATGTCGGGAAAAATCGGCGCAATAAAAACAGTTTTATTCACTTGACAATGGGATGGATAGATAAATAAATAAGCTTCTGCCATGCAAAACAATAAAACTTGTACCTACTCCCATAAACATTGCATCACTGACGGTGTTAGGTACGGTAGGCCAAGAGAGTGGTGTACCAGTTTTGATTTAGTTTCCTAGTCATCGAAAATTACAACAAGGTTCAGTTCATACTAAAAAAAATAGAAGTTGTCAGATAGATCTGCAAGCGAAACTAATCTTTATCACCTATAAATCTGCAAGCGGCATTCAACCTTAGGGTGGAAAAGCAATTTTTTGGTCGACCGTACCTACCTACTTAGTTACTTATCAAACGTACTATGACGTAAACAAACATCAAAACACCACTGTTTTCTATACACATAAACACGGTATTGTATATCCGATATATATTTATGTACCTAACTATTTACCTATCTATGACAAGGAATATTAATCTATGTACTTACATTGGTACTAGATGACCTAAAAATTTTGGAAACTGCTGCAACGATGTCCACCAAACTTTGATATAAGCTATTTCCCAAAATCCCCAGCACTATATACCTACGAGTAAGATAAAACAATGTCAGTTTTGTTCGAACACATAAAACTCTAAAATGGCTGTAAGAATTTTGTCTCCGTCCCGAATAGAAGAACTATTAAAAACATTGGTATATTGACGAAATAGAAATGAAATAAAGCAAGAATGAAATAAAGCAAGAAACTTTTACCTTGATTTTGATTTTGAACCCACTAGTTTCAGGGTTCAGTTTTATTTAAAAATCAAATTGAAATCGGTCAAGATTTGTCTCTGTTTGGCAGCTACGATGCTAGTTAATTCCCCTTATTTCAACGTTTTGAGGGTTCAAAACAGTGATCTGTTATAGTTACTAAAGGTTCAAAAGCCCGTGGTCCTAAGACATCAAGAAACGTAGGTAGTGCCTTACCAAAATCAAATGCAATGCGAATGGTGACGTTGCTATATTATTTCTTGTAGTGATTCGATTTACTGTTGAATTATAGAAAAACTACAAAAGCTTTGTAAAATTATTTAACAGAAAAGTATTTCAAGAATCACACTGTTCTACTTACACAATATTACACAATATTCTACTCGTTGTTTCTCTATGCTAAGAGTGTAACCTCCTTAGATTGTTTGGCAATGAAATCTTATTTTAAAAATGTTTTTTCTGCTGCCACCAACCATGGAGGTTTTGCACCTAAGAATACAAGAATACCCAAAAAGTTCCTTTGCAGTAGTTCCCTGCAATACATCACCATTTTATTTTCAGAAATAGGTAGATAAATAGAATGTTAAGATCACAATAACGCCAGTTAAAACCAAATTTTTATAATATTGTGGTACATTTTGTGGTTATATATACGAATACGATTATAATTATTAGACATGTTTCTAATAAATGGATTAATAGTTTATTTACAAAATGTCAAATAATCACAAAAAGTTTCCGTATAAAATAAGTACGTATTAACACCTAGTTTTTTAAAAGCCAGTTTTTTAATGCAGTACGCATTAAAAAACTAGCTTTTACGAAACATACCCTTACATTTCAAAGCAATCACTCTCAATTTGTTTCCAATTCAATACGCATAATTTACTCATTACCTACGTTACGACTAGGTTCTTATTTCTGAGAAAAATCCTACTAGCAAGTACTTTGTCAAATTAAAAGCTGGCTAAGGAATATTAAGCGAATTCTCGCCATAGCTCATATTAGGACTTCGATTAGGCTAAGATACACTGGCTAAGCACTAAGTAGGTACTTAGTCGGTTATTAGAATTATTTTTTTACAAACGAGAAAAATAGTTTCTCTGGCCGCCGCATATTTTTTTACTATGTTTTTATGGGTTTGTATTGGCCACGGATCCCGGTGAGTTGTATCCACTGTCGGGTTGTAGACCCGTTTCCATTAAAAAATAATCAAAATGGGGCTTGATTTCCTAAAAATATAATTACGGGGTTTTTATGTTATTGAGTCCTACATAACGCTATGCTTCAAAAAAGCAAGTTTATATAAAGCCAACCTGCTATAATGTAGAGCAAGCAGAATAGATGTAGGTACCTACCTGCCTACCTACATGCAATTTTTTTATAAGTTATGGAATATAATACCATAGATAAATAAATTATTACTTTAGTCTTGTCATAAAACCTCTCTCCAGTGTATCCATAGCATAATCACCGCATTAGAGATTGACTACCAAATCCGCCAATGATCGATATCTGGCGTGGTATCGATAGAATTTGTCGATAAAACCGCATCGAGAAAACAATATTCGCCGCAAGATATATGAGGTGTCAGCACGTGATTTATTTGCGTGCTTCTTGACACGCTAAAAGACATATACATGGTGATTCGAATCGCGGAAGTGTTATGGTAATTTAAGAAAATAAAATTATTTTTTTTAAGAAAAAATTGGTGTAACGTGATTTCTGTTACAAACTAAATTTTGAATTATATGCCGAGGGAATAAAGTCGACTTTTAACTGTGCATAAATTTTTAGCAAATCCACGAAGAAGTTTCGATGTCTGTGAAAATTTGTGTCATGTTTCGCGGATATTCCCTTGAAGTAATGCTTCCATGCTATTTTCCGTTCACTATATGCATGGGAAAAGTTAAAGAATTGCCTTCTGTGGTACAAATTGTAATACTTAGGTCTATAATACACATACATATTAGGGGAAGGTGGTTTAAAATGATCCCCCTAAGGGAAAACTGCTGTAACTCGAATGTTTATTGCTTTTTATTTGACTTAAAGTGTTTAAAGGTCACCGATAATATGAAGCTACAAATTTTGTTTCGCATTTTACTTTTTACATTTTACTTAAAACTTTTCCACTGTCACTGCCACCATGATACTAACTGAGAATGCATGGCTCAGACTTGGGAACACGAGGTTCACTTAAAAAATACTAGAAGACGCCTCTAAGTCGGTAAATCAACCAGTGATCGTTTTAGCCCCAGGGATCATTTTAGAACACCTTCCCCTACTAAAGAAATCATGCTTTTATTATTTAGCTTTTGTAATGTTCGCATATCAGCACTCTGTATACAGAGCAGCTTATGTACTTACTCGTTTTTAATGTATAGTTGCCACTTGTTGAAGGCACGAAAGTAAGGAATTTATTGCGGTGAAGTGACGTGTCGCGACTGCATCGCCAAATTAAGTAGGTATTTACTGTGAAGAATTCAAGGTGTGTTCGTAATAATATGCATAATACTCGTATATATAATTAATTAACAAAGGTAATCAAATTAAGAATAAACAATTGAATAAATTATTTTTGTCATAATCCCCACTAAGCTGTCACCACCAGTGGGGATTAAGACAATTAAAAAAAAAATTGGCGTTTTCCCAACCGACATTTATATTCTGGTTGGTGGGACTTAAACTAAATTGAAAAATTTAATCAATAAGTATTTACTATTTAAAGCTTATCCTCAAAATATTATTGTAATCTAAGTATATTTCTAATCGCTACAGACAAGTTAAAAACATTACTGACAGTAATAAAAAAA
The DNA here is from genome assembly GCA_963675405.1 of Cosmorhoe ocellata. Taxonomy (NCBI): domain Eukaryota; kingdom Metazoa; phylum Arthropoda; class Insecta; order Lepidoptera; family Geometridae; genus Cosmorhoe; species Cosmorhoe ocellata. The sequence continues at coordinate 7,639,562 of OY776258.1, read as the reverse complement.
TAGGTAGGTACGTTTGACATCACTAGAGAGCTGTTTTTTTTTTATTTCTTTCTGAATTAAAACTGTCATCTATCTAAGTATATAATAATCTTATACCTTTAAACGAGCAAGCTCCAGCGATTTTCATGAAATTTCGTATGAAGGGGGTTTCAGGGGTGATAAATCGATTTAGCTAGGTTTCGTTTTTAGAAAACGTCATTTACCCCTAAAGAAAACCGAGCAAAGCACGGTCATCCAGGTACTAAAACTGTAACGGAGCAAAACCTGTAGTTACATTAAATATTTTTAGTAAATTTTAATTGAGGATAGCATCTGCTTAACATACGACACAGGTAGGTATGCTAAAACAGTACCTTTTAGAACTTTTGTCAGATTGTACCTTTGTCTTTTTGAAATCGCTTCTGTCAAAACTACGTGATGGGTTTTGATGAAACTTTAGCCTAAAGAATAGCATTTTAGATATATGTCATCCATCACGCTCACTCACGATGAACATTTCGGACGGAGTGGCAGGTACAACTAGTAAAAACTAAGCTAATAAAAAGTTAGTGATGACGACAAAACGAACAAAACAAATCAATCCAGGCTAGGATTAACTTACATTGATATTCAATTATGGCCGTCCTAATAAAATATTTCAATTGATAAATAGACGACGCTAAGTGAGCCATCACTCAGCTTACGAAAGCTTATTTTTATTAATGATCTCAAGTTTTTTGTTCACATGAAGAGTAAATATATTCAGCTAGGCAATAATAGGATGTACTTAGTTCAACATTGGCTATTACTTCTTTATGTATTACTGCCTCACTGCTCAGTTGGTAGTAGCTCTGCTTTCTGCGCTGTAGGTTGTGGGTTCGATCCCCACCCAGGATAAACATTTGCGTGATGAAGATAGATGTTTATTCTGTCTAAAATGTATAAACTTACTGAGTGTACCAAAAGAGCCTTACTAAGCAGTACTTTAATCCTTTCTCCACACTGGTTCCAATGATACAATAGTAAGTGGACTTATACATTATAATAATAACATAACGAGTTCTCTTGTCTTGTTCGAATTTAATAAATTAGATAGAAGAAAGTGTTTTAAGCTTTTCCTATATTTTTCAGGCAACATTTTGTGTGTAAATTTTGATTGCCTAAACCTGTTTTCGTTCTTTTATGTACATTAAATAATAAGCTAAAAACCTGCATTCATTATCTCAAAATATAATTTAACTCAACAATGAACATAAAAATCAAGTTTTTCTGAAAATACACCAGAAAATTTAAATGGCGACCTTGATAATGATAACTTTATTGTTTTATTGTTTGGCTCCATTTTGGATCTCGTCCAATTTTCTTACAAAAAAAAAATAGATAAGAAAATGTTTATTATAATTTTCTGTAGCTTCAATTTGGCACCATCAATAGTGCTCAAAATAAAGTTTGACATATTCTATCAATAATGTAGAGAGGGATATCTACTGCAAAAATTGTAACCCTCCATTTGCGAAGTCGGATAATTAATACCACCAAGCAAGTCTACAGGCCGTCACTTATTCCGCGTACTAACTCAGTAGTTGAACAACCCGTGGGCCGTTTACACGTTCGATATTTTTTTTATTTCAAAATTTTCATTATTGGAATAGATAGTGACGTGATGTTTTGTGATGATGATCGATGTCGATGATTGTTTATGGTTTATCGGAAAATTCGAAAGTGAAGTGACAGTTAATAAATTGGATTGTTACAGCGACGGTAAACACCGGTGTTGATGTTTTGGAAAGGGTTTTTTGCGTTGGTGCTGTATACATAATATACTTACTTAGGTAGGTACTTACAAGGGTACACTAAATAGGCAGAGTTATAAAGGTATACTAAATAGAGGAAAGTAATATAGTTAAGAAAGTCACTACTTAAACAGTTTTATATTAGACTGATCATCTATCACAGCTAAGTTTTAGATTTAGGCTTTATATTTTTTTTGCTGGATAGTAATGGTATAGTACTGGATAATAAAAATCCACGCTTTTAATGCTTGATTTTATAACTTCAGTACCTATCTCAATTATGTATGGTACTAGAAGTATTCGCATTTCCTTGTACTTATCCTTGATGGTGGCCGATTTAGTTACAATAACAATAGCAATTGCAAACATTTTAATTGTATCGATAATCGGGTTTATTGCGTGTCAGGTCTAAAATATGATCTGAATTGATTGAAATAATCTATGAATTGATCTTCACGCTGTCCATGACGCTAATTGCCACAGTTCTTATCGACATCAATCTGAACTTTTATCGATATATTTGCATTTGTTTATTCAAGTCACTATTGAATGTTTGCAAAAGGATATAGCGACGCATGAATAGACGATGTTATGTTTTTTACAAAATAATACAAATGAAAATTTATTTGAAAAAGGAATTAAAAAAATTTGTAGGATTTAAATTCCTTCAAAGTTTTGTAATGGTAATAAATAGTTAGGAAATAAAGGCCATTTTATAACCTTTTTAAACAACATACATACTTTAGGGTTAATCAATATTAGATTAAATAATTAGGTGTCGTTTTTGTGCTGTTTAGACCGTCATCTGCAAAACACCTCATAAAATTGTGTTGGTTTAAAATATTTGTAAAAATATATTGAGAAAGTTTTATTCCACTTGTATCGAGAGAAAAACAAATGAATAAACCACCCAGAAGCACAGAACCTAGCTTCTTTAAGTCCATTAAAATATAAATCAATAAAAGGCAAAGCAAAAAAGTGTTCTAATTAGGTATTAAGATAACTGTAAATTCATGTTATTCTAAGAGTCATTAACGGGTTAGGACTATAAAAACGCTTATTTGGCTTGAGAAAATTAACCTTTTTAGTGGTTTTTATGTGTTTTAATATTCATTATTTTTTCAATGAGTTTCTTTTCCTTTTTTGTCGGAAGTTTATGTATAAGTATCTATGAAGTATAAGTATTATTATACACTTTTATACTGAAAAGCAAACTAAATGAACTACAAACCGACCATCACACAAATTTGAATTCCATTTGCGTCACAAAACAAACAAACAAACCATTAAACAAACGCCTGTTTATATCATCTCTGACCGAATTATGAAACGTGTTTCGCAGATGTGGATTAAAACGAACTTATGATTTAGTACCTAGATGCCATGTTTTTGATTTTATAATGGCTTGAATGATAAGAATTTTAATAATAAAATTAAATATAATACAAACTACTTACAGTAAAATGATGAGAGAGCAGAAATATCCTTTCGCATATAATACGCACGAAACGCGCACGAACCTCATTTAAGATAATGCGGGCCGTGTGCGGGTCGGAAGCGGTTCGTGTGAATATGCCCTGAACAAAGTTTTTATGGCAACCCTATGGAAACGTCAAATATGTTTGTTAAATCACTTCGTATATTTTTAGTAGGTATACGTTATGTATGTTTGTGGCTATTTTATAGACGAAATCCATAGTCTTCAAAAACTTGAGAAATTTTTCATAATATATTTCAGTGTTCAAAATATTCTTTACCACGAAATCACTTACTTCAAAGCTCCTAAAATAATTATATAACTAATATTATAAAGAGGAAAGATTTGATTGTTTGTTTGTTTGTTTGTTTGTTTGAATTGAATAGGCTCCGAAACTACTGAACCGATTTGAAAAATTCTTTCACCAATGTGTAGAATGAACTTTCAGGATGAACATAGGCTATAATTTATGTAGGTACTTCGCGGGCGACGCCGCGTGCAGAAGCTAGTTATATAATAAACTAGCTGCTACCCGCAACTTCGTCCGAAAAAATCCATCAATATAACAAACCTACATTTTTTTCACGATCAAAGGTAGCTTTTCTTTCTCAAGCTCTAGTCTATCTTATTGAATCAAATTACATCAAAATCGGTTTAACAGTTTAAGCCTATAAGGTATTAGTATGGATTTGTTTGACAAGGTCTTTGGAAGTACCTAGTGAACTAATTTAAAAAAATATTTCATAGATAAGCCAAATTCTCAGTCGGGTAAGTAGTAGGTATATAAATAGATACACATGCAATCCTAATAGTAGTAATCATCGTCAGTAGAATTACAGCCACAGCTTGTCTGAAGTAGGTACCTTTTATATTGGTATGTTAGGACCATCGAGGTATGTTAGGACTCGTTCACGACATAGCAAGGATTTAAATATATAGAGATACTAAAAATAAAAATTAAAAAAAAAGTATGCAATGTAAGTACCTAGGTACTTAATTAATCTATCAGCTACCTACCAGGTTCCCATAGTAAAAGATTTGTTTAGTTTGGGGCTAGATGGCGTTATGTGAAATGTCCATCAATATTTATTTATTTATACTATTCTTGAGGAAAGATTTCCTGAAAATTCTTTCTTTATTATTAAAACACACTTTTTTTATTTACAGATAGTATGTATAGATAGCATATAATACCTACTATAACATTATATAAACACTATCATAAAATACATGTGAAACGGCTGATTTTTAAATGAAATACGAAAAACAGAATATTTTAGTTGTTTTCAAATTATTTATTTACCGCCAAAAAATACAAAATTCATAAATATGTTTTCTAGAGTTTTCCGATTTAGGAAATCTATTTAAAAATCGAAAATATCTTAAAAATGTTTGAAATTGATAACAATACAGAAAAAATATTTCGTCATTTAATTTAGTTTGTCTTAGTTCAGACCTTTATAAAAGCTAGGCGCATGTAACATGTAATGTTATTAATATCGAGGCAATAACATGCATTGCCTACATAAATAAATCATATGCAGGATTAATGGGTTAGTGCTGACCCGCTCACAACTTAAGACGGGTCCTATAACTTACGATAATGTTGTACGAGTACCTATGTGTAGCCGTGGTCTACTCGGTACAATACTGTCAAATGATTTTAAATTCAAATTATTTTACCTACTTATATTATATTTTATTTTATGCTAGCTTCCGCCCGCGCCTTTGCCCACAATGTACTCACATAAAATGTAGCTTACTTATGTTCTTTCACAAGCCTCACTCTATCTTTGTATTAAATTTCATAAAAATCGGTTCAGCGGTTTAAGCGTGAAAGCGTAACAGATAGAGTTATACTGTCGAATTTTTAATATTAAAGTATGGATCTTAGCACCAAAAATATGGAAATATTTTTTTATGATGATTCCTCAACTTTTTTATTTCAGTACCTATTATCACCCAGTTAATTTTTACAAGTTTTTGGCTCATTTTATTTTATATCAGTACTAGCAAACTCGTGCCTGCCCGGATAAAAAGTAGCCTATGTATTATTTCAGGGCCTCACTACGAATTCATAACGCATTACCGAATTAATATTACATTATTATTTCGTACCATGATCTATGCAAATTGTATTGACTTCAAGCTTCAAGTGTGACGTTTCTAAAACGGAATCGTTGTGGAAGACTTCGTGGTAAGGCTCCTGATCATAAACTACGCGTAATCCAAGTTTTATTCAGACCCGTTCAGCCGTTTCAGCGTGAAAGAACATCCGAAGAAAGAAGAACATCCTCTCAAACTTTCACGTTTATAATTATTAGTAGGATTTTATGCAATTTTTCCAAAATGTCTTATTGAACTAAGCAATAAGTTTCGATAAATAAACATACACTTTCACAATTAGTAGAATGGTGGTTGATATGTCAGTTCGGGTATACTGTCTGTATTTGTTTTACGGGACAATAGGCAGACACGCCTTATCGCTGTCAGATCTAGAGGCGGGATAATAGACAGAATGCTAGTAGACAGTTCAACACCTCCGCTGTGTATTTTGGGCTAGTAAAAAAATAATACAATTGCGTAGGTACATGTATTTATCTTCTTAAAAAAACATGATCACGGTTATAATCCCCTAGCTTGGAAGATATGTACCTATCTCTTAAGATCTCTCCTACATATTATCTAAAGAAGGTATTCAAAGGCACGCCCAAACATTTCACAATTATCTCTTTAAAATAAATAAATAAATAAATAAATAATGCTGGTCACTAGCACACAACATCATGTAGCCCCAAACCAAGCAGAGCTTGTATTATGGTAACCACATGACTGATAAACTACATAGATACATTTTTTTTTGTAAATACATACATATTATACAAAGAAAACACCCAGACCCGAGACAAATATCTGCAAATAATGCAAACATTTATCCCGCGGCAGGAATCGAACCCGCAACCTTCTGCGTCTCAGGCGGACCTTCGCCCGCTGCGCCACAGAGGCCGTCAAAATCTTCGTAATATTCTAAAATAAAGGTATTTAATTTTAAAAAATGGATAAATACTAGATGGAAAATACGAGAAAAACTAACAGTAGGGACTCGTACCTACTTTTTTCTATGGGCTTCATTGAAGTTTGTTCAGGACCTTAATAAATAGTCTGATGATTTTAATTTTTAAATTACTTAACAAAAGTTAACCCGTTCATGGTTTACTTGGGAAAATAGCCATAGAAAAATCAATGAATCAAATCTTCTCATGATTCAATCAAAATCAACTTGTAACGAACCAAAAAAGGCATTTATTTCTTTACTTTTATCTACAAGGGAATCTCCGTGTTTGAGCCTATGGGTTTCCTACTTGGGAGGATGCAGCCACGGGAGTAGTAATTCAATGAATATTTTGATTGATCTAGAATATAAACGTATATTACTAAAATTAGTTCAAATTACAGTTTCAACGTGTTGATTGTATAACGAATTAAAAACGAGTGCTTTTGTAGAACGAAGTAAAACGTATTTAGCCGAATGCGTTCTCGGCTGTTGTCGAGTGTCTTCGGAGATCGCGAACTGTTCCGATCGCTGGAGTTTCCGCTCGTTGCTCCTAGATGGCGCTGGACGTCGCCTCGTAAACATACTGGCCGGCTTGGAAGTACCAGGATTCGAGCTTCCAAAACCAAGAACTCGATGAGGTTGTTTACTGGTTTGACGGTTCTGCTAGGAGCGGGCAAATTTTCGAGAAAGCCCGTCGAATGGTACCCGTTGCAGTTCGGATTTCGGCTACTCGTGAAATGTCGTCCTTTCCAGGGAACAGACACACTATCCTGCCCATTCTCCACTTGAAAGGCGGAAGGTTTTCCTCTTTGATTAGTACCAGGCTGTCCGGAACGAGGTTTTCACTGTTGATCTTCCACTTAGTGCGTTGTTGGAGCTCCGACACGTACTCTTTCGACCAGCGCTGCCAGAAGTGCTGTCTGAGCTGTTCCACTCGATCGTATCGACAGAGACGCGACGGCGTGTTGGAAGTCAGGTTGCCGCAGGCTGGCGCAGTCAACGGTCGGCCGATCATGAAGTGTGCTGGAGTCAGTGGAAGGAAATCGTTTGCATCTGAGGACAGAGGGGACAGTGGACGGGAGTTCAGGACGGCTTCAATTTGCGTTAAAACCGTTCCGAACTCCTCGTACGTTAACCTTGCGTTGCCTAGCACCCGCCGTAAATGGTACTTGCAGGACTTGACTCCTGCCTCCCATAACCCACCAAAATGAGGACTATAAGGTGGTATGTAAGTTAAACGAATTTGATTATTATTGACAAAGTCAGAAATATCATTAGGATTATCGAAAATAGAGGATAATTCTTTTTCAGCACCAACGAAATTCTTTCCGTTGTCTGAAAAAATCTTATAAGGCTTGCCGCGACGCGATATGAAACGTTTTAATGCTAAGAGGTAATCCTGTGTGGTCAAGCTACCAACTTGCGCCGCTCTATTGTACCGCTATGTAACTATTGTACCGCTCGAGTGGTCAAACAAACAAACAAACAAATGTATGCTTTGATTAGTCGAGCACCCCTACCTTTGCGGTTCAATATGAGCATAGGCCCAGCGTAGTCAACACCGCATCGCATGAATGGAAAACTAGGTTCTAATCACTCAGCTGGTAGATTGCCCATAATAGGATTCAATGTCTTACCCTTCACGCGAGTACATGTGACGCAGTTATGTACTACTTGCCTGGCTAAGTTTCGAGCTCCCAGCACCCACCACTTTTCACGCATGGAATAAACCAAAAGTTGTGGGCCTGCATGAAGTAAACGTTTATGTTCATGCTCACACAACAATTGGGTAAAACGATGTTTACCACACAAAAGCACAGGATGTTTTTTCTCAAAACTAAAATCTGTCGCGTTACACAGCCTACCACCTACACGAATAATTTTATGTTCATCTAAGAAAATGTTTAGACCAGCTATCGTATTAACGAATTTATGATTACTATTAAACTGTAAATTATTATTTAGAACATGATATTCACTTGGAAACGATTCTTGTTGCACTGAGCGCGTCATTACGCTGAGCGAATGTTCGAGCTCATTTACAGATAGCAAACCGGTTCTGCATTCACGACCACTACAATGCGCGGACACCTGCGCCCGAGCGTTATCTATGAATCGTAATAAATATGCACAAGCTCGCTGTAAACGAATGAATGATGATAAACGTTCAAAATCAAATAACCTATTTGATTGAATTGAAACTAAATTTACGGTGTGTGTTTTAAGTTCAGGTAAATCGGTGGACATCGTTGGCTCGACGCGATTTAACCACTGAACGCTAGGTTTTCGTAAGAATGTCGTACCACACCACCACTGTTTAGTGTTTTCGTATCTTAATGAATCTAGACTAGCGCTCGCGTCAAAGACAACTCGTAATTTGGTCGTGAGACTGCTTTCGCGATAAACGCCGTGATGCGGTAAAACATAATATAGTTTGCTGAAATCAATAATGTTTTCAGGCATCTGAGACATATGACCTAACGCTTCATACTCTCGCATAAAATCACAATATAACTGTTTATATTGCGGTGAACGATCTAACTTTCTTTCTAAAGCTAAAAACCGTTTTTCAGCCATGGTATACGAATCACCTAACGAGTCAGCTGATTCCTTTAAAGGAATTCGGACGGAGAACCTACCGTGTTCGTCACGTTTGGTGATCTCTGTGAAAAACGTTTCACAATACCTATCATCCTTTGATATCGAAGTAGGTACGTCTCTAAGTTCTTCTAACTCCCAAAATCTACGCAATTGAGAATCTATTTGAACAAAGTTACATTGAACTCGGTCAATGTTATACGAATATTTATTGCGAATAGGACCGGATATAATCCACCCGATTTCCGAATCGTGGAGGTATGGACCAGTACTGAGCCTAATTTTAGTGCCTTTGAGTAGGTCCCAAAATATATCCGCGCCTAAAAGTATATCTATTTCCGAAGAAACGCTAAACGTAGGATCTGCAAGAGCTATATGAGTAGGTATATCTATACTCTCGCAGTTTACGTTGATCGACGGTAAATTAGATGTTATTATTGGCAAAATTAAGCATTGGATTTCCGTATTGAAATCACTTACTTTTGAACGAATGTTTAAATTGCAGGCGTGAGTACATTGTGAAACGGTTTGTCCCACACCTGAGATACGAATAGTGGACTGTATAATTGGCAATCGTAAACGATTAACTAACGATTCTGTTATAAAGCAATTCTGACTTCCGTTGTCAAGAAGTGCTCTAACAGTGTGGTAACGATTATTCGAATCGGGCACGTCAATAAGTGCCGTGGACAACAACACCGGCTGTACCGCTGTATGGCAGGTTAGTACCCTTTGTTCGGAACCTACCTGCGCTTGCGCATCAGCTGATTTTTGTAGGCTATTAGATGTGGGTAGCGAACTATGCGTAGACGCAACCGTACCTAAACCTACACTGGAACGATAGTTGTTGTGAAGCAACGTATTATGCCTTGCTTGACATAATTTGCATGGGCCAAATGAACATTCATTCGAAGAATGCTCAGACCGTATGCAATTTGGACAAAGGTTTTTCTCTTTTACAATATTAAACCTATCTTTTACGGACATATTTAAAAATTTTGCACACGAATACAAGAAATGATCCTCACTACATAGCACACAAACACGCTTTTGTTTGGTTTTATCATAGTTCGCTTTCTGTGATAAGTACGAATGCGTATGAGGTTGCGGGTTCGAACTCGAGTTAGAATGTTTTTTGTTAGTATTTTGATTTGAGTTCGTTCTATTAGACTCGTGACTTTGCTTAACTGCAGATGTAGTTTTATTACTACTCGATTTAATCATTTCCAGCATATCAGCCCTATTTCTGAGAAAATTAAGCAAGTCGTCTAACTTTATATTGTTTCGTGTGTCGGTTTCAAATTCACCTTTCGTTGAAGTGAGTAAACCTTTATGAGATTCCCACTCGCGCTCAGTGGACGGGTCAAGCTTAGACACAATTAAATAAACGATTAATGTGTCCCACGAATCCGTTGGTTCGTTCAACGACTTAAGGGCTCGTAGATTACGTAACGTGGAATCTATGAGCTTCCTAATGTAGGCCGGAGACTCACTGTGCAGCGACGGAGTGGCAAACAACGATTTAACATGATTTTGCACTAGTAAACGATTATTATGAAATCTAATTTCTAGTAAATCCCATGCGTGAGCGTAGTTAGGAGCAGTAAACTCCAATGCACCTATAACCTGAGAAGCAGTACCACTGAGTGATGATTTTAAATAGTGAAACTTTTGTACCTCGTTCAAATCTTGACGGTTATGAATCATGGTAAGATACGAATTCCTATATTCTAGCCACTGATCATACGAACCGTCAAAGGAAGGTAATTTAATTTCTGGCAGCTTGATCGACACAGGCCTACCTACTGAACTCTGAAAGAGTGTTTGCTTTTGTTCACTATTAATGCCGTTTAACATACACTTCGCAGAAGCCATCAGAGAGAAGTACTTTGATTCGAATGATTCTCTATATTCTAACTGGGTAGGAAGATCAGATTCAAACGTCATTTGTTCGATTTCACCTTGAATGTCGTTAAAATTTTGAAAAATAACGGACTGTGACTGTATGCGTAAATCTATCTCTACTACAATATTAGGATTAAAGTCTATATTTTCTTTTTGGAAACCTGAAATGTACTTTTCAAACAACGTTAATCTACCTTTAACCGTCGCTCGCTGCTTTTTCAGCTCAGCGAGGCGGTTGCTAACTACGGTGTCAGCTTGCAAACGTGGAGATTTTGGCCTTTCTACGGATTTAACGCTTTCCGGAGCTAAGGCTACCATATATACTTCATCGTCACTCATTTTGGCAGATTAGGAAAGACAAAAGTACTTACAGTTTCCTTTTCGGTACCGGTTCAGGCGAAGCGAGGCACAGCGTAACGCACAACTGGAATACGAAAACGGCACAATTAACGCAAATTGTCGGAATGGGAAAGGCTGGGATGGGTGAGATGATCAGACCGTCTGTCTTCTCGCCGCTCTCCTCCGGTTCCTCTTCTCCTTTCCAACGGTTTTCGGACTCGGGATCAACGCTCCGCGTGGCCGTTGAAGTTCCTTTCTTCGTTCGGCTCGTAAGGACCAAATGTTTGAGCCTATGGGTTTCCTACTTGGGAGGATGCAGCCACGGGAGTAGTAATTCAATGAATATTTTGATTGATCTAGAATATAAACGTATATTACTAAAATTAGTTCAAATTACAGTTTCAACGTGTTGATTGTATAACGAATTAAAAACGAGTGCTTTTGTAGAACGAAGTAAAACGTATTTAGCCGAATGCGTTCTCGGCTGTTGTCGAGTGTCTTCGGAGATCGCGAACTGTTCCGATCGCTGGAGTTTCCGCTCGTTGCTCCTAGATGGCGCTGGACGTCGCCTCGTAAACACTCCGCCTTATTGATAAAACTGTGTAAGCTGTCAGCGGCTTTCGGCTTTCATGTTGCGCTTTTTGAGAAGTAACTCAAGCTGTTTACAGAGATATAATTTTTCTGTATCAGACAGAAACGACGGGGCTCTAAAAGGCATAAACGAGTTTATAAAAAAAAATACAAAAAGCTGATAATCAACTATGACCATTTTTTTGCTAAACTTTATTAACCTTTCTAGGTAAAGGGTGTACAAGCAGATTTAAATATTTTAGTTGACATCATTTTGTGAATCTTATTTTATATTTGTAACTCTAGCTTTCACCAGCGGCATGTTACCTTGAAAAACAAAAACATATCTATCCCAAGAGAACCGTAATTTTTTTCGTGATAAAAGTCTTATATCCTTTCTCAAGCTCTAGTAGCAAATTTTATCAAAATCAGTTCAATAGTTTAGGCGTAATAGCGTAACACACAGAAAGAGTTACTTTCGCATTTGTAAGTATTAATAAATATTATTTGGGCAAAATACATAATTTATAAATGAAATTTTAAATTATTTTCTATTAACATTCGTAAAATTGCGTTTCGTAATCCTTATTTGGAATAAAAACTATAAAATAAGCTGAATCCTCGTTATAGCCATCTCGTGGGTGTGAGTTTTCGCCGCAATAAAATAAAATGGCGGTAATATTGCCAAAATAAGATTTTACAACTCACTTTATGACAACTTCGTATGATGATGTACTTACAAAAAGGATTTGTCGATAATACTTAAGTGGGTCAAGGTATCGAATTGATAAATCCATAGATTTCATAGTGCAATATAGCATTGTATATTACCACTCGACCTACTAGACCACGTTTAAATTAATGGGTTTTGTACAGAGCACTTGGTGTAGTAGTAGCACCCCTGCCTCACGATCCGAAGGCTGTGGGTTCTGACCTGATCGTGCACCAAAATAATACCCAGATATAAAATGCTAAACCAAATAAATCGTTGCGAATATAGTATATAGGCAACTTAACTGAAGAAGGTGTGATGTTTTATAACCTTTAAATTAAAAAAGCTAAATTCTACTAATGGCTACCCTACAGCGTTTGTTAGTAGGTAAAAAGTTTACTTGACACTGTAAAATATTTCAAATAGACGCAAAAGCCAATAATGCTTAAAGCCAATAATGCTTTAGGTATTATAAAGTTTGTAAATATAGGTTTAAAGTTCACCTTGCAAAATGCTTATTATTTTTCACCAATAAATAGTTGCAATGTGTTCATCAGCTGATATAAATGTTAATAAACAATAACCGACTCTGCAATTTTAACCGCTCAATCTTCGCGTAAGTTCCACTGTATTTGGCATTATTGCTTATATTTCTTCACAAAATATCGAGATGACACTACCACGTACATTTTAGCGGTAATTTTGACCTTTATGGAGATCAAAGGTGTGCCGCGAATAGTTTTACCACATCTTGCGCAATTTTGCAGTACACTAAGTAATATATTTTTCTACGCTGACGCTATTTATTGCTTTTCAACTGTGGCTTTGTAAAAATATAACTATGTAATGAATATTGGTCGAATATTTAACGATAGTTTTATGGTTTCTCGTGCCTTACATGTTTTAATGGTTGTTCAAAATGGACGCAAATGTAGTCTGAAGAGTATAGTTGGCTTAACGAATCTAGGCATTCGTGAAGTTAGCCGCAAGAGCTGTGCAGTATCGTTTTTCGGGAGCAATTGGAGGTATGAGGGGGGAAGGAACTGTAAAGAAACTCGCACCTGTGGCTAACTTCACGAATGCCTAGATCCGTTGGATGACCTATACCTAATACTTATTTTGGATCAAGAACCATGAAATACTCAAATATTATTATCTTCGCTTACTAAGAATGTTCGCCAAAAGACTAATAAATGTCTTCGTTAAAATACCTCACCCAGGTTGGGTAAGAAGTACATAATAGTTATATCTATACAACCTTTGTACCTAAACTATGAAAGTTCAATCTCAAGTATTCGACATTTTGACAGACAAAATGTCAATAAAGCTTTAATTAAAGGTTCACACTAGAATTAATTATTTAGGTACTTACTACTTACCTATATAGGTACTAGGTATTACCGTTTCACCATAAACTAGGTAACCTTAAAAGGTTATAATACAAACTGGGTACATAATGTATGTAAGTTATTTGTTTTCTTTAAAAATACTCAAGCTTTTCTGTAGCGCAGTACTTAATGTGTCATTTTATTTTTTTTATCTGAATAACTACAGTACTAAGTACCTAAATACCTACAAGTTGTCACAAAAAGTACATAGTAAGAGATTACAACCAATTACAAAATAATTCTCAGCTATTCGAAAACGAATAACTGTGTGTGGGGCCATGGAACCCCTGCGATTACAAATATGCATGTGAGTTAAGGTAGAACCGGTAAAATATTTAATGGGTTCCGTATGTGAGCAAATTTTCTTAAAGTTACTATTAAAGATACCATGAAAGATGTGAATCATTTAATATATCCATACTAATGCGTGTAACAAAAATGAATGAATTCAAATTCAGATCTTGTCTCAGTTACATTACGACCACGTTCAAAATGATTCTTAACTCAATTGACTCTCAAAATATTTTTCTGGTTGACAAAAGTCATGTTGAAATTTTTCAACGGTCTCAGGGGGGCGATTATGGATCTTTGCTTACAATCAATGTCAATACGTTTTCATTGTAATCAAGTAATTTGGTATGACATAAGAGTGTTTATTCAATCAATTTGAGCCAGTTTTGACAAGTGTTGATTGTATCAGAGTTCCGTAATCGCACTACTGGTATAAATATGGAGCGTTTTCATTTTTTATAACAAGCTGCCTAATTAATATTACCTAAGGGATTGTTCACACATAGATCCGTCATTGGCAAATTTATTTCTACCGAAAAGTAAAAAATCACGAATACGTTCTAAAATTGAGAATTTATCCTTAAAATTAAAAACGATTCGACAATGACGGATATATGTGTGAACAAGCCGTAATATTTCAAAAGTTTGGATTAGTAACTTTTAATGAAACTCAATTAGGTTTTTACTTGATAATTGGCTATAAGGAACGCTAAAGCCCGACTGGATAAATAGGTACGCAGAAGAATCAGTAATGAATTTACGATACAGCGAGCGACGAATTACCACGAACTCATAAATACTGACATAAAACAGACCACCGAAACGACAAGCTTTTTGTGCGGTGAAAGGTTGTCAATTTGTTTAAATTAAATATATTAATAATTTATGAATACTCAATACCTATTTTTAACGTTGAGTTTATGGAATTTAGTATAATATCCCTTTTTATGAGCTGCATTACCACTAGTGCACAGAAAAAGGTTTCAAGCTATAACGCGTCCGCCCACCAAGGAGGAATCAGGAATTTTGCGCCAGATCTGACATCCTTCTTCTAACTTACTGAAAATAACTGAAATATAACGATGAAAAGGATTTTCTGCGATGCATTGGAATTTCAATATTTTTTCTCGTGTTATTTTGAGTTTTATTGTGTATTAATGGTGGTTAATTTTTAAATAAAGCCCGAGTTTCTAAATCCATCGGAGGAAATCCCGAGAATTTTAAACAAAACTGCTATCTTTTGTTTAAAATTGACTTGACAATTTGACTGACTTTGTACTTAACAATTTTTTCATCAAAAAAATTTGGCAACATTGTTCTTTAGGAGATATAATATCATAAACAAAGACTAAGAAGAAGGATGAAGAATATATTGAAACAAATGCCGGGCGGAAACTTTCTGTTAGGCTACATAAAGACATAAATAAACGTGGGATTGTGGATCGACGTGAGAATCGATACCATTATATTGAAATGCGGGAGTTTCATTTAAAGTCTGCGTTTCCCAACATTGTATATAATGGTCTAACTATTCCACGTCATTGACAATGGAACGTCAATTACAGCTAGTAAAATGGTACAGCTGTCGTTAGTGGTCGGCTGCGGTAAGGGAAAAGATAAAGTAGTGAAGGCCAAGATCGCTTGTGAAACAATCGCCGCATTCATCGGAAAGAGAGAATAAAGAACTAAAGCTCTTTCATTCTGTCATTTAAAAAGGTCTATAAAGTACACTCTGCCCTTGTCATTTAAATGTCAATGAATAGAGATGGCATCAGATTTTAACGACTTTCAAAGACATGGTTTATATTAGGACGCCCTGTACATAAAACATATTAACCTAAGTTGGTTTTTTGTCAGGAAATTTTACACTTCTGATTTACTACTCGATATTATGTATTAAACTATTGAGAAACTTAATTACTTATTCTACCTTAATTATTTTAATCTATTTAAAGACCTATAAAAATTGTATTGAAGTAGTGTTGATTCGAGCTTTAAATGTGACGTTTCTAAACCATGATGGTTTGTAAGAGCTTGTGGTAAGGTTAAAAAAATGATATTAACATTCTGTATTGTGGAAACTACCTAAGTAGGTACAAGTATAACACATAAAACGACCTAATCCCATATCAGCATTAAGCGCATACTACAAAAACTATTTTTGTAATAAATGTTAATAAATTCTTTTAATTTTTTCTCATGGTAACACCGGGTTAGGCGCAGCCACAGCAATTTGTTAACTTGACGTATTGTCCAGTAATGTATTAGTAGACTTTATTGCCGTTGCAATTGACCGACCAAACATGGCGTACCAAGTAGAGAAAATAATTTTACGTACCTAAGTAGATATAGAGTACTTTAATTGGAAAATTACGCAGGTTATTTACAAATAGGCCGAACTGATTCGGTTCGCATAAGTCAGAGACTTCGATTTGATAATGGTATAGTTGGGTATGATTGTATATCTGGGTACAAAAGTACCTGAAGAAAGGCCGAAGAAGAAGTGGTTTGATTGTATGTAAGAGGAGTAGACTCAGAGTTGACGATTGATAGGAGTGAGTGGAAGAAGAAAACATGTTGTGTTGTCCCCACGCGAGAGATAAGAGCAGGAGAATGATGCAAGTTATTGAATAGTAGGTACCTACAACTGAAAAAAACTATATACTTAAATAAAAATGAAATGTTGTTCGTAAGTAAGTGGTTAGCAGTTTTTTTATATTATATTCATGTTCGTCCAAATAAGGTTTTTAGTAAAAGAAATTAGGTAAATTAGTAAATACGGGAAAACCGAAAACTGTTTTTTTAAGGGATTATTGAGATTTGGACAAACGTTTGACGGGTTAGCTAGTTTCTAAATAAAAAAATATCCAATTAATTTAAAAAAAAATGGGTAAATTCATACCTCCAAAAATAAGGAGGTACCTACATACCTACCCACTTTTTCTCAGAGTATTATAAGACCACCACATAGGTAGCGTAAATTATTCAAGAGTAAGAATATTAATAAAAGTGACATACCAGAATTAACTAAAACCTCCATAACTGGGTGTGTATAAACTTGCTTTACCTCATATTGGAGTCTTAGCCGGAAAAGCAGTAAAAACGGACAAGTGAGAGCAAAATCGCGCTTTCGGGGGTTCCATTGTAAATATTTAAATCCTTTGTCGAGTTTCATTCGCATTTTCCTTTCACTACTTTTTACTTCACCATTTTAGAAATTAAGACGTGAAAATATTCACATTTTAGACTTTGCATTGATTTGTGATAAAAATATTTTTACCTGTTATGCACGGAACCCTAAAAATGGCGGGATGTAAAAATACATTAATCCTAGAAAGGAGTAATACATATTTCAATGAAAATGAGATCCATATTAGCATCAAACTGTAAAATGTACGAATGTTTACAATTTAATCGAATCTCGCCTTAAATGTTGATACATGTTTTTTTGGTAAGCGTACTAACGTACATAATAATTAATTTAACATCCGAAAACATACGTTTATGATTAGAATTAGCCAAACTGTAATGACTCAATAGTGGGGTTGTACTTGATATTTGTACAAAAGGGAACTTCCCTCAAAAAATGTGTGAAGTGAATAATTAAGAAATTAAAATGAATAAAACTATTTTTATGTTACGTCATCACATGACTCGTTTTTGACATAAAACAAAACCAATTGCATTGGTCGGTTATGTATGAACCAACTAATGTATCATAATTATGTTAAATGCATCGCATTACGTAAATCAATCGTAATGAGACCCAATTTAAACCTCAGAAAAATATTAAGGTAGTCAAATAGGTACTAATCTTGCTGCTGAAACCAAGTCTGAAATCTTTTTGTCTAAAAATATTTCATTTTCAACAAAATAAATGTAGGTACATTTGAGTACCTACTTACTGATATTTAACAGATTTTTATTTTTATATTTATTTTTGTACTACTCTTTTGTGGGGCCTAGAGCCTAGCGTAAAGCGTGAACACAAACCAGCGCGTTTAAAAACTGCTTACGCTATTTTCAGACTGTTTATTTTTATAGCTCTGTATGAAATAAATGAACTGTTGCTCTTAATTGGCGGTTTGAATGATTTGGTCTTAACTTTTATGGTTTTTTTATTAAATGGCAAGCGCTAATTTAATTTTACGATTGATATTGAACTTTAAAGTGTTGCATTAATAATTTTTCACGACATGGTACAAATGTGTGTCAACGAGAATCAATGAAACTTTCTTTTATGTATTTTGGAGTACATTTTCGTGTTTTTCTGCGATGTATTTAAATAAAATTTACAAGTCAATAAAGTTTGAGCACCTACTTACTTAATACTAACACTGACAGAGCGTAGCTGTCAGCTGTCAGTCTAGTTCAATGGATAAGATCAAAAAAGTCTTCAAAAGTACATGTGGTTTTGGACTTTGACCGACCTTTAATGGAAATATTTGCTGTTTTTTTCATTTTGTGTTATGTGAAGTAGTATTTTAAGTTTAGTATTTTGCTTTGCTGTTTTGTTGTTTATAACAAAAAAAATTATCACATATTTAATTTCAGTAGTTATTTCTAAGCGCTCCAAAAAAATCTCGAAGGAATAATGAAAATGCGAATTCAAAACTTTTAACTATCTTGCATTTTAATGAAAAGCATAGGTTCGAGTATTTATAGTAGTATCCCATAGTATGCGACTGAAGTCATGTTACATACAAATTAAAAAACAGTTAAAAACTTAATGTTCCGGTGGCAGATACTGGCACAAACTGTTATTAAATGATTATTAAATAATAATCTTAATGGTGGGTAACTATTACATGTTATAATAGTGCGTCCGCCCATTTAGAACATATTCTAAAGGCTTGGTTACGATATCAAGTAGCTTGATTGCTTGATCGTATAATATCTTTCAAACAAAACTAACATTAATCTTACAGAATTTTAATTGTAGTGAACAATTTTGGGCAAAATATGAGGTAGGTATAATACTGTTTTTTTTATATATCATTTAAAAAAAAATGATCACGGCTGTAATCCCCGGGTTCGGTAGATCTACGTAGCTAAAGATCTGAGGAAGATATCTATATCTTATTCAGATCTTTAGTTACTTAGATCTTTGAGGATATCTAAAGAGGGTAGTCAGAGGCACGTCCAAACATGACATTTGGTACAAGCCCATCGCCGCTTATATATTTTTAATCATAATTATTATGGTTATTAAAATAAAAACTTACCTACTACTTAATACATTTTTATTGTTTTTATATTGTAATTTTTTTTGTTTAATATAGATTTTTGGACACATAAACATGAAACGGCCATGTTTTATCCCTTTCTTTTTTAATTAGCGCCAATACTCTGAAAATAACATTTCACAAGAATGCATTAATTATAAAGATTTTCAAAAAGGATTGAAAGCTTATAAGGTATTCCATGATTAAATATCCTACCTTGTTAAGGCATTTTAGGGTATCCAATGTGAACGGCGCTTAATACAAACTCGTTTAAACTGTGCCACTTTAAAAAGTGATTGTGCGAAATGTGTACCATCGAATTAAGTTTGATTAAGTGTTTATGTCGTGTGGACGCTACTTATTTTACGAGAAAATTTTTAATGTTTTTACATTTAAGGATACTTAAGGAAAACACGTTAACAAAAAAATAGTTTTTTTACTTGTACCTACTTGTAGAATTTTGCTCGAAAGTTTGAGAAAATTATTTTTATACAAACCATAACTCTCCCCTGCCTTTGGGATTGAATTTTAGGATTTATTTTCTTAGGTTTTCGGCACTATGAAAAAACACACCTTCCTACGATCTACGACAGATGCTGTACAGCTGTAAGCTGTACAGCATCTGTCAGTCTGTCACTTTCCACTTCATAAATGCGATTGTAATTGTCTTGTTAGAAATGGCAACTATGTACACACTAGGAACTGCGCGCAGTTCCGCTCGCGTGATACCCACCAGGATAAAAAGTAGCCTCATGTTATTCTAAGTTATAAAAATCGCGTAGGTATTCCAAGTTTCATCCAGATCCGTTAAGCCGTTCAGCGTGTTTTTGTAAAAAATATCCATCTATCAAAACTTTCGTATTTATTATATTAGTAGGAAAGAGTTATCGATGATGCAAATATTTTTTAAACTTTCGTACCTACAGGGATCATTTTCTTATATGAATTTCCGCATGTTTTTGTCAACAAAACCAAACAAAAAAATAGTTCACGCCATTTTGAACCTATCTTCCCGGGGCAATTAAGTTGTTACAAAAACTGAATAATCTCAACATTATAGCATGTTTCTAATAATAAATAGCTTGTATCATAGATAGGTGGTCTCGCGTTGTCATCGTTGGAATTCTATACAATACACAGAATGTACGTGTTGAGAAAGATAATCATAAAACTTGTTTTAATGTAGGTACCTACATTTGTACGCTGTGCGATACCTTTTAAGTAATTGCAATATTATTATGTAGGTATGCGTATAGTTTTATATCTCAATTTTCTGTGTGGTAGGTACGGAAAAAGGCTTTTTGCATTGGCCATTTTCCAAATCCATCTAACCGTTTTTCATGATATAAACTTACATACCTGCTTATACATACTTTCACATTTATAAAAAATAAATCTGGTGGACATTTCACACAACGCCATCTAGCCCCAAACTAAGCAAAGGTGAATGGAAACATAGAGCACATAATAACACCCAGACTTAGAACAAAAACACAAGAACAAAACTTAGGTATTATAGTATTTATGGTATTTATATAACAGGATTATAGCGACATCTATTTTTTATTACATTGATACTTTTATATTTCTTAGGTATATTTATTATTCAAATTGGTGTAATACTCTAGAGTGGGTTCATACAATAAACCTGCGTTCTTCAAACATTGTGCTGAAACCATTAGAAATTTGTCAGACCAAACTAAAAATGGATTGAAATAAATGCATTCGATACAATACAACATGCGTCAAATTCACAGTGGTCGAACACAGATTTGTCCACTACCAGGTAGCCACAGTATTGATATAGTATCACAATCAGTAGATAAACTTTTAAAAACTTGCCCCGAACGAGCCCCTCTACACTGCAAACACATGCAGAATACAATTCTAAAGCCAAGAACTTACAAACGTACATTTTTTCAGGAAAAAAAGTAGGCTAGGTATGTGCTATTCCAGACTATAATCTACTCTGTGCCAAATTTCATCCAGATCCGTTCAGCCGTTTCAGCGTGAAAGGGTAACAAACATACATCCATTCGTTCTTACAAACTTTCATGTTTATAATATTAGTAGGATTATAAATTAGTTCGATACTTACCTAGACGTTTTTCTATATCAATACATTTGTAATGCCAAGATATACATAAGTATCTACATAATGTAAATCGTCTGAAAATTATTAAATACCTAATAATATAGTCATGTGAAACTTATCGTAGGATGGGACGGCTAAAGATTGATTTAATTATTTTATCTATAGTTTCTTTACTGCTTTTAGATGTGTCACATTTTCTATATCATAGTTGTTTTCAACGAAATATGCCAAATATGTAGCTTAGGTGAGATTGTACCTTTATAAGGCTAAGTAAGAAATACTTTTGTCTGGTTCAAGCTAGCGACTGCACCGAATGCAGTTTTGTACTAATATGTACCTAAGTAAGTATTTTTTCATTATTGTCGTGTTCTTATAATTTCGAATGCGGTTTCTTGGTCCGGACAGCCAGCTCTGATTTTATTAGTACTCCCTTCCCTTACAGTAAAGCGAAACTAGAGTGAGTGAAAACAAAGAATAATGATCAGGCATGTGGTCTACTTTAGTAGTATATTTCCAGCCCCCTTAGCATGGCGATTTTTTGTATACTCTTCGGAAGAAAGACAAAACGTTCTCTACACTTCCAATTTTCTCTTCTACTCGAGCATGGGATGACATCAAGACAAAACTATCTTGGTAGACATAGCTTTTCCATAGCAACGGGGGAGGAGCTAGCGCGGAGTGATTTTAACCAATTCAAATCATGTTTAGTTCATTCATTGCGTCATTAAAAACGTAAATAGAGGCAACTTTACTATGACATTTATCAATATACTATACTAATATTTTAAACGCGAAAGTTTGTTTGGATGTCTGGATGTTTGTTACTCTTTCACGCTAAAACGGCTGAACGGATCTGAATGAAATTTGGCACAGATATAGATTATGGTCTGGAATAACACATAAGCATTTTATCCCGAAAAAATGTAAGGTTCCCGCGGGATAGATATGTTTTTGTTTTTCAAGGTATCAGCGGGCGAAGCCGAGGGGGGAAGCTAGTCCATATTATAGAAGAAAACGAAAATAGAGGTAGGAAGGAATAAAAAAAATATGCAAGCCAAAATACTTAACATAGGTAGGTAGGTAGGTATATTCGATCAAATACACTATTTTATAATGTAGCTATGTATGTATCTACGGTAGGTAATACTTAAAATCAATTGCTTTGAGTGAAATATTTTTTCAGTAGGTACTTATAAAATTAATTATGTGATTTTTAAATCACGTATTTATTAATTACCTACATAACGTAACATGTTCTTATTTATTATTTTAGATACCTACATAAACTACCGTAACCTAATAAGTAGTCGCAAATACAAGTTACAAGGGAAGAAACTCTTGTCTACGTCTTTATAGAGGTAGACTAAACATGAAGCCTATCTCTAGCCCTAAACGTCAAAAGCAGAGAAAATATGATCGCCATGCTCGGCGCTGTAGAGTTTTGTCTTGGAAGTGAAGACTCTTCTCTTTGCGTTCATTCTCTTCGATCGCCATGCTCGGGAAGGTAGACAAATAGCTATCTCTACACCCAAATGTCATTTTTCTCTACTGTCATGTCGACAAAACCGTTGTCTTCAGTTTCTATGCTAAGCGGGCTGAACCCCCCACGTTGCAAAACACAATATAATTACTGCCCACTCAACACTGCACACACAATTATACCTATTGTGTAAATAAGCAAAAAATGATATTAGTGCAAATTGCTTTAAACAATACTGTTTTTTTATTTGTTTTTATTTTTAAGATTTTTCTGTGGTTTTTGTTGCATAAATAGTAGTATATTTTGATATTAGCCCCATATTCGCATATCGAATAGGTTATTAATAAATAGAGAAAGAGCGCTGGTGGTGTAGTGGTAGCACTCCTGCCTCACGATTCGTGGGTCGTGGGTTCAAACCTGGTCGTGCACCAATGAGTTTTTCCATTCGAAAAATTTATGTGCGCAATGCCAGTGCTCTTAAACGGTGAAGGAAAACATCGTGAGGAAACCGGCATACCCTAGAACCAAAAATTCGAAGGTATGTGTCATAGGTTAGTATTCTTATAAGCGGCGATGGGCTTGCAACCTGTCACGTATGGAATACTTACTACTGTGCAAAATGTGGGCATGTGCCAAATGTCATGTTTGGACTTGCCTCTGACTACCCCCTTTAGATATCCTCAAAGATCTAAGTATCTAAAGATCTGAGGAAATATCTACCGAGCCCGGGGATTACAGTCGTGATCATATTTATTTATTTTATTTTTATTAATAAATATTAAAAAAAACAAATTTACAAGTAGGCTTACAGTTTTGGTTAGTTAGGTTTACTAGTTTTTTAGTTATGGGGATGTCTAAAGAATTTCCAGTAAATGGTTCCTGTAACACACTGCCGTAGCCCGATTCTTTTCCGAACTTGCCTGATTAGATTCCCTATCTAGATTTCCGAACTCAAAGTTCAAAACTTGAATTAGGTAGATACTAAAATTAATAAACTCTAAGAAAAAAAAAAAAAGCTAAATGCTAAGTAATTACAAATCTTCACACTTTTCAAAAAACATTTAAATAATATTCTTGCTAAAATTGATTAATGATCATAAATAATAATATTTGGATAGGTATCAATTACCTATTTCATTTAAATAGTCACGCCTATTATTAGTTACGTAAATTAGGAATGCCTTTAAGAATACTAGTATTCGTTCACGGCTTTGCTTACGTGTCTGGTATTGACCATTAAAGTGATCGAAAGAATTAAACTTTTCTTTGCCATAAACATGATAATTATGATAATGTTATATCATATACTAGGTTCCGCCCGCGGCTTCGCTCGCTTTATACCTTGAAAAACATAAACACATATCCCACGGGAAACATTCATTTTTCCGGGATAAAAAGTAACCTATGTGTTATTCCAGACCATAATCTATATCTGTGCCAAATTTTATTCAGATCCGATCAGCCGTTTTAGCGTGAAAGAGTAACAAACATACATACATCCATCCATCCATCCATACATTCTTACAAACTTTCACGTTTATAATATTAGTAGGATCTTACCCTTTGAGGACACGTTGTAATAGGGTTGGTACGTCCAAAGATAATTTGGGCATGTCAAAATTGTTTGCTCAGTGTCTTGTCAGTAAATCATTATTTCATACGTGACAGATTGCAAGCCCTCCAAAGACACTCCGACTTTTTAACCGACGTGTATAAAAAAGGAGGTTCTCAAGTCGACTTACATATTTTTGTGTTCTGGTATGAGCTACAAAGCGAGCTTCAATACACCAGAATATTAAATACAAGACACGAACAGTTTATTGATATTCGAATGATAATAATAATCATGTTTTGTCCATACCGAGAAAGTAAAACAAGGAAGACGAGAAATATTATACTTTTTGCGTAAGAGATGATCAAACTTCGTCATATTATTGGATGGTTATTGGTTAGGGTTGGCAACATATTGTTAAAATATATACAATATTATAAATAGAAAGGTAGCAAAGTTTTAACCTTGAAGGCATGATTAAAAACGAACAAAATCTAGTCTCACATTTCAAGTGACAATTGACATAATAAATATTATATTAGGATATAATATTATATTAGGATATAATATTGACGTTACTTTTTTCAATACTTTTATTAAAAAAAACATCGGTCTGGTCTGGAATCGCGTCTTTTTAAATATAGATTCTAGGGTCTAGAGCTTAGTCTCTAGGTCATCGTAAGTAAAGTAAAAAATATATGATGAATTACCGAGTAACGAAACGT
Organism: Cosmorhoe ocellata; assembly: GCA_963675405.1. NCBI lineage: Eukaryota > Metazoa > Arthropoda > Insecta > Lepidoptera > Geometridae > Cosmorhoe > Cosmorhoe ocellata. The sequence continues at coordinate 7,614,378 of OY776258.1, read as the reverse complement.
TACACTCGAATGCATCTCGTTATTCGCATTTTATCAAACTGTACAGTACGCGTACGCAATACGACTCGATTCGTTGTTCTAACATAGCATAGCATATTACAAGGTAGGTATCAGAAGTAAAACGAGTAACGTAACGATACGATAGTAACGAGTACTAATTTTACAGTAACTAATACATACGGGTACGCTTTTTTTTCGTTACTTTTACACCTCTAGTAACAAAAACTGTCACCCCTAAAGGCAGACCACCCGCCGGGCAAGCTTGTAACGACGCCATGCACCTGATTTATTGTGTTTATCATTACTGACACTAACTACGCCCAGCGGATTCCGCTGCGCTTACGCAGGAGTACATTGACATTCGTAAAACTAGTCTTAATTGCAAAAAAAGGCCGACTGAGAGTAATTAAAAATAGCTTTTTACATCTGCCATTTTAGATTTTCTTACATTTTTATAGCCTATGTCACTCTTGTGATCCAGATAAATTCAACGACAACTCATTTGTCAAAATCTGTCCATCCGTGTGGGCTATAACAGCCAAGGGAACTCGCATACAAACAAACATACATACATACATCATACATACATCCCAAACACATTACCCTCCTTCTTCGCTTTGCAGTCAGGTCAAAAACTGTAAGTGCCTATTTATAACATCTATCATCATACTAAACAAAACAAAGAAATATAATCTACGCACGACTCTACCTATACCCAGCTTTACTCGAGATCTATCTATAAGTATCTCAATCTTTGTAGATATCAAAATGGGGGTAGTCAGAGGCCGTCCAATTATTAATACGTATTTGACACAATTCTATAGGTAACGTAGTTAAGAAAGTAAGGGCTTAAATTCAGCCCACTGATTCCAAAGATTTATAAAAAAGTGTCCCAGTGTCCTGTTTCCCAGTTGTGGGAATGAGACCACAGCGAGGATAGAGCTAGTTTTCAGATCCATAACATACAAACCTAAGATTTTCTGAATACTAGAGAGAGAGAGAGAGAGTGAACTTTTTTTCCGTCATGAGTATTATTTAGACTTACGACAGTGTGTCATACAAGTTTGGAAAAGAAACGGGTGACACACTGGCAGTATGTGCATACATATAAATGTACATACCTACATTTTAATACGATCAGGTAGATACGTTGCCTCAAAGGTAACTTAGATTACTTATCCGAGTATCTGATTATACAATATGTTACGACTGCAGAAATACTGGATCTAGAGATGCGAGAATCGGCTAGACAGGCATCAATCATAGTATGGTAGACATTCTGTTTAATACGCTGTCTCTTTTTAGTGCACTAATAAAAAGAGACCACGATATTTGGAAAATGCAACAATAGAATCTTTATTATTATTTGCACTGCTTACTAAAGTACGAGTTTCAATGATCTCACTTCAACAGACTCACACAGAAATAACTCAACGTAAGAGTTTGCAAATAGAAGTAATAGTAGGTACACACAGTTTTATATTTTAATATAATATTTAGAATAGTAAGTAATAATACCTCCTGATCAAGGTCTATGTAGCTAAATGTCCAACAGCACAAAACGCCTAATGGGTAGTACCTAAGTCTAATTAACAAAATGTCCAAGTAGCAAAATTTCCAAATATCGGATGGTCTGTATGGCAGATTATAAGCTTATTTTTGTTTAAAGCTCATCTAGTAAAATAAGCTCGGTGTATAATCTCACACGCAGGCGCAGGCGCAGGTGTGGCCTGACAAGGCGTGCGAAGGCTGATTTTCTATGTGGCTAGAATAAATGATAACCTCATGTTTCTGATGTAAACAAATACATTAAATCCAAAATATTCGACGAGCCATACGTTTTGCGGGCCATTGAAGTCTATATCTGGGCCTCGGGCACAGTGAAAGAGTGAAGGCGGAAGCGGGAGCGCACACGAATTTTTTTTAATTGACATCAAAGATTCTCAAGTCAGTTAAGTAGGTATTTTTACCCAAAGGACCCAAAAAAATAACTCCCGAAGAATTTGTATTAGTAAATAATATACCAGTACCAGTAGGTACCTAGGTAATGATTTAATAACCATTGAAGTAAGTCAGGACACCATGAGAGCGCTATACATATTTAAAAAACCAGTTTATATTTTCAAAAGATGTTTTAGATTTGACATTCATTTATGTGGGATACGTTGGATAAATATATATATATCTGAAGTTCATCGCACTCTGCCTACGTAGTTATACTTACTTATGTAAACAGTACCCACGCAAAAAAATCCAAACAAAACAACCATAAATCAATAACAAACAATAAATCTTGGTATCTTTGACAGTGCTCAAAATGTGGGCTTAATGCCAACCTACTATTATTTATAGTGGAAACAAAAAACTATGATAATAACAAATTAAAAATTAAGTACCTATAGTGTTAAGATTTTTAGAAATATGCTACATTTTTCTCTCGTCTGAAGAAAGCTATATAGACTGGTTTTTTCCACTCACGCCTACATTTACAAGCAAATGCTGACAATATAACATCTTCAGGACACCACAGTTCGCTAAAAACTCCAGATGCGCGCGACAAAAATGACATCGTCTCACTGCAGAAGCGTGACGCCGCCCTTGTCGCGTGCGTCATCCTCCAGCGACTTGCCAATGCAGCTGCCACTTCCACACCCACTCTGCCATGGCTCTCCAGACGTAGCACGGAGAAATCTATCACCAGACCTGATGAACTTCCGACGTCCACTATCCCCCAGCGCGCTGGAAGCGTACAGACCATTATCACCTGACTTCGCACGTCGCTCACGGTCACCAGGCAAGCCGAGATCGCTTATGGAGTCCCTACTGGTGGCTAAGATGGAGGCGTTGAGCACAGGGCGGCTGGTTCGGACAGATTCTATGGATAGCTGCAGCAGCTTCGGGTCAATGTCGTCGCTGCCGAGTGACGTGTGCCGGTGTGATGACTGTCTTCTTGGGATCGTGGACTTCTATATGCCGGGACCTGATGATGCTAATAGGCCGTTTAGAAAGGTAAGGTTTACAGATTAATTATAAAGTAATTTTACTGATTCTCTTGAATTTTTTGGTGCTTTTAGTTTCTGATATCAACAATCAGATAATTCTAGTGTGGGATCCTAGCTGCTATGTCCTATGTTTTTTAAGCTCGACTAGGGGCTCCCCGTGACTTAAATCCTGTTTGTTGAGTTTGGGGAATTCTTTTCATGCAGGATAAGTTCCTTTCAGTGTCATAAATGTGGAATGACCTTTTAGACACTAAAAAGAACTTAACCTGCTCTTCAAATCTCAACTATCTAGGATCTGTGGATTCGGCATGAAATCAGATTATTCAGCTTTATAAGAATTGAAAGAGAAAAGCGGAATTCAATTACCTATGTCTTTGTAAAGTTATACTGGTCTCAGCAAACTGAGTTGTATTTAATCCTTCTTGATTTCCATTCCATTAAGCCTTGGAGTTGTGTGACCAATTATCCAGTTTACGGTTCATGCAAATAGCAGTACCTAGGTACCTTTTGCGTTAGCTAAACATCATTACCAGCGGTATACCTCATAGATAACTTTTAGAAAGCGTTTCCTAGCTCGAGTAGGTACTACCTACCGAACTCAGAGCTTTTCCGGTAGAGCTATAGAGGCGTACAGCGCCATCTCTGTCCGTGTTTTAGTATTTTCATTGATCTGGTTTCGTCACAGCTGTTCAAACATGTATTGTGAATAGTTCATGTTAAAAGAAATAGATGGCGTTTTTTACAATTTATTTTAAGTCATGCATAATCAATCTATAATGTATAACTAGCAGTTTATCTTAGTAATTAGTATTTCTTAGTTTTTTTTAGGAATTCTTGTTTGTGATAAAAACATGCATACTTTTAGGTGGCTACTTGCATAACTTTGCGTAACTTTTTTATGCGCATGCGTGGTTGGTTGACAGCAGCTATTGTTTGTTTAGCAAATTCTTTACAATTTTTCAATTGATTCAACAAAAATATTATACCAACCACAGTTTTTTCAATTGAGGAAAACATTATGATGTAACTAACATAACTCCGTTTGTTACTTAGCTCAGTGACCTGCGTGCGTTTATAAACAACAAAATAAGTAAACTATTACCTAGGTAGGTACGTAGATGTAAAAGGACTTTGAATCTAAGTCCTAAGTTGGTGAGTAAAATAAGATTTCAAGATATATACCTACCCAAAATATGCATACTTAGGTTATATTGATACCTACCTAATTGTTTCAGGGGTAAACTATTCAATATTTTCTAATAGGTATTATCAACCATGAATTTTGCTTAGGATTTTATATCATTAAAGAAACTAAACAAAATTGATCCTAGATGCAAGACTTGAGGGACCCCCGAGGTTGTTCACAAAATGTTGAGACTTTTCTTTATTATTTTTAGCCTATTTTTTGCGAAAAGAAGACTGACATTTATCTTGATTTGGCCAAACGAATACGACACTTGTCGTCATGTTTATTTTCTCTTATGTAGACAATAATGCTGCCTTTGATGCTGATAGGACTACCTAATAGTTATGATCTCAGAATTTGAAGAATCTGCGAAGAGTATAAATTATAACTAAGTGTCTTGCTATTTAAAAGTCATTCTATCCATTTACTAAATTATACAATTGCCTAATTAGTATGACTAATGCCAATTCGATCCGATACATTTAATGACACGCATTCTTGTCTTCTTCAACTCGGCATACTGCAGACTACGATTATAAACTAGACCGTATCTCAAAGGTATAAAGCTCAAGTTATTTTTCGGAAGTGCATTAGTAAAACTGTTTCCATTGTCCAGTGACGTCACGAGCCTCCTCGTTTGTAGTTCGGACAGGTTATGCACGTCATTCTGACGTCATTGCCGACTTTAAAGGCTTTCTTTACCACACTTGGAATGCCATTTTTGACGTGCATCATAATGATGATGCATTATTCAAAAATAATTTTGAAAAAAATTAGGAAGGTGTGTTAGGTAGATACAATTATGAAAGTACTCATCTCACTATACCAATTAAACTACATAATGTTGGTAGGTAAGTACCAAATTTCATCGCAGTACTTCATAGCTCACACAGTAAGTAATTTTTCACGTGTAGGTAAATCTATAGGTAATTTATTTGCCTTTCAATAAAATTCATTACAGATACCGGGATAAGTAGTGACCTAATTGAATTGATTAATTGTTTTTTAAGAATCTTACAGCAGCTTATAATGACAACAGTTGGTTTAAAACGTCCCAAACTGAGAAAAAGTGTATTTTTTCTAGAAAATGGTTATTATCATGTATTAAGTGGAAGCCCACTAAGGGGAGGCCTATGTTCAGCAGTGGACGTTATGCGGCTGATATGATGATGAAGTGGAAGCCCTTGCATTCTCAATTCAAATTGAAAAAAATATTAGGCCAAGACCAGATTTCAACCCATGATCTTAGGAGGTTAAAATCGATTTATGTCATGCTCGATGGCATAAAAAGGACTCTATCACAAATCTATGTATATTTCGGTCCTATTTTTTGTAAAGTTAACAAAAAAGTCCTTAGGGTTCATTTTGGTACCTACTCAATTTTGTCCATTTTTGTTACACTCACAGGGCTTATTCCCAAAGTACTCCACGTTTTGTTCCCAAAGTACTCCAAGAAATATTCTCAAACTACTCCACGAATAAAATATTGTTTTTTTAGTTAAATTCGACTCCACCCTACTGGTGTCCAAAAATAATTATCTCATAGATTCGTTCTCAAACTACTCCAAACATATTAGTCTTTAGCATACTGATTTATTTCGCATTTTACTCCACAAGGTAACTGACGTACAGTCAGCTTAAGAAATACACAGTAGCCTAGCTGTTCTCATGTTTATTAAGTGTAAAGCGTAAATCACCCGGAAAAATATTAAAAGGTTGCATTGGTCAGTGAAATTAACCGTCATTGAATAAATGGCGATAAAACGCCGATAACGGCAAACAAAAAGAATCCCTAATGACTCCTATTAAAGGTAATAAGTTGAATGCAGTTTTTAACAATCGATGTGTATATCCGTTAATGATTGTAGATTTGATACTTTATTTTTCTATTTTTAAAACATTTCTATCGACGATTCGTTTCAAAGAAACTGTGAAATCGTCAACGTTTTAGCGAAGAATAATGAGATCATAAAAACCTTACTCACCTTCGCTTTAAAACAAACCAAAAACATATAAGAATTGAAGTCTCTGAAATTCAGTACTGAAGAGAATAATAAAAAATATAAATAAATAGATATTTACCCCTATTTCATTTTCTTTGAATTAAAAGACTTGAGGAATGACTCTGCGACGTTAAAAAGTATTAAGGACGTAATTACAGATTTGACGTTCTCGAATTCAGCTATCCGCGTCAGCACACTACAGCAAAGTCCACACGCACACATTGAAGCCGCTTGACGCTCGATTTTATATTATTAGCTAACTAATCTTGGTACTTATTTTAATTTATTAATTACTTAATTTATTTGAAAACGAAATAATAACCTAGACGTATAGAGGACTATATAAGCCACAATTTCTTATGATTTCCACGATAGAATATGCAGTGGATTAAGCTATTTTCGTACCTAACCAGACCCCATATTTCGTCATTTTTCGCACATCTTGCGATGGTAAAACCATATTTAATATGAAAATGTTGTATAGGACTGCCCAGTTTTTATTGGCTACCTGCAGAGATGAATATATTATGACCTTCAATTTCATACTATAGTATCTTTACAGTTGTGATTCCTGGTTCTTGAAATGGTACCTAAAAACCATTGATTTTCGTAATTTCACCCTTAAATGAAAAACATTGGCAAAATCATTTATTGTGAAAGAATATTGACGACCTTAGATATTCCCATGATACAGGGAATTCTAGTGTGCGGTCAGAACTATGTCTGTATGGTGACAGTTTGGTATTAACATTTAAATGTTTCTATAAATAAAATTGATGAAGAAGAAGAAGACAAGTTACAAAGTGTCAAACTATACAACCGTCATAAGAGTAAAAGCAAGATTACCGATTTCTGCACAAGTAATTGCCTTAAATACTTACTTAACTAGCGAATTGACTTATGATGTGAGAAAATTAAAATAAGTAGGTACAATGTATAATTTATTGGCAAATAATTACTTACTGGGAAGGTTAACCGCACGGGGTTCCTTCGTGGAAAACAATAAATTGTCAATGATGTCACGACTGTCATCAAATTATAATTGTTCTTCTTCTTTACTGTCTCTTTTCAGATCAATTTTGCCAGTGCCAATTGTTTAAGTTAGTAGTAATAATTCAATTCTTGTCTATGGCTTTTGTGGCTTGTTGTCACAATTTTGCCAATGTCCGTTTCATGACGTTTCGTGAACTATGTGTTTGGAAGTGTTTGGTATAATATGGTCGGTTTCCGAACGGAGAATCAACCTTAATTTTGAAGCCCATTTGATTTATTGATCGAGCGAGCGAAGCGAGCGAAGATCTCAGTGGCAGCTATGCGATTTGGCGTTGTATGTATGCATATATGTTGTTAGAGCATAACTTGAGAACCGTACATCCAATCTGCATGAAACTTGGAGGGTTTAGAGATACTGCTAATCAAATTTACTGGGAAGCATATGAGCTTAATCGGTGTAGTTTTTTTTATTTTTATTTTTATTTGTAAATAAAAACTTATTCTAATTAAACCTTTTTACTGTTATCTCGAACTAAAAAGCAAATGAAAAAACGTCATATTTGAAGGAATGAGCAGAAAAAGTATAATATTTACATCGGTGGAAAAAATGGAAGATAAACATATAAAAAATCGGACGCTGGTCTGATCTCAAGGTCTGAGTGAAGAAACCATCCTACGAGGAATCACTGAAAAATGTCTTCCGAGGATTTTTTTATCTCAACAACTCAAGTCCTGGAAAATATTTTAAAACCATGACTTGATTTCAGATACCTACTGTAATACTATAAAGCATAACTAATCCTGGAACCAAAATCTTGAACAAAGCCTGGTGAGGGCCCTGAAGACAAAGCTTGGAAAGCTTGAAGAACGAACCACAGTAAATTGGGTTAGTTTCTACCAGCGCGACCAACAGAGTCATACAGAATCTTAAGGGACTCACGCGAGTGAAATTATCTACTCCGAGGTTCTTCTGGAGACAGATAAAGTCCACTCCGCTCATAGTCTGTGGTCCAGTGGCGTGAGACCTTGAAGCAACAGCTATCCTAGATGCTCCTGCTAGACAATCCGGGACTCTGAATAACATTTAAAACAGAAGACTACCTAAATATTGTCCTCAATCGTTTATCTGTATTTTATATCTAAACTCTTTAATTTCTATTAGCCTCAGTTTCATTTTTATTAATTCACTGTAAATAGTATAGGTTGGGACTAATTTGTAATATACATACTACCTACTTGAGTAGGTATATCTTTATACTCAACATTTTCTTTTCTTTGTTAGATAAATAGCAGTAGGGAGATAGTTTTCCTTTCTTAGGTAGGATAATCAAATATTTGTTTGCGATTAGGTTACGTGGCATAGTACATAAAGCGTATCCAAAAACATTAGGGCATGAATAGGTACATCTATGGATTGTGGACATCACGCGCGAGATCTCAGTTCGGGGCGAACTACTAGTTTAGTAGTAATATCACAAAGTCAGTCAAGTTGTCAGGTCAATTCTAAACAAAAGATTGCTGTTCTGTTCAAAGTTCACGGGATTTTCTCCGATGGATTTAGAAAGGAACTATCCACTTTAATCCACATATTTTACACTCGCGTCAACAACTTGGGCTTTATTTGTATAATAACACTCAAAAATAAACAATAAAACTCAAATTAACACGAGAAAAAATATAAAAGCTAGAGCGACAAAGTTGACAGTTGAATGCATCGTAGAAAATCCCAAGTTAACTGGGTGTTACTCGTTGGGAATCTATCAAAACTATCAATATTATATCAACATTCCCTATCCCACCAAAAATGATGAGATCGGTGGACTTATTTACAAAGCAGCATTTTTTAAGGCCTTCTAGAATTCTACCAATGTTACTGACAGAATAACATTTCATTCGTTGTATCTCAGGCCGTTTAAAACCGTTTGTCTGATTCATTTGCCCTGACTTTGGGTAAATTTTTATGCCTATTTCATTTATTTTTTGTGGATCATCACGCAAATTCGTTTTTAAAGGAAGACCACCTTCAAAATACCTTGGGAATGTTGATTTAATTTTTACCTTGAACGAGACATCAATGGAATTGTAATTGCTTGTTATGTGATGTCAACGTTTTTTCTAAATTCGCATTGCATCGCCACACGTCATGTGTTAAACTTTTAATGAAGCAATTTATAGTTAACTAAACACCTTTACGATAAACTTATTTGCATTGATATATTAAATATACCTATAGTTACTATCGTAACCATTTTTGTATAAAATATAAAAATGGTTGAATTATTCCTTTCTTTTGACGGTTGTAAAATTATTGCATTTTGAAATTTGAAGAATTCATGTCTTCAGTAAGCACAATTTTGTCAATAACTATCATGTTTGTTGACTTTCGAAGTTAATGTCAGTTTTTACGTGCAAATAACATGCCTTGAGCTCCGTGCTCTACTTCAGGTAGGTATGGTGGCGCTGAAGAGAGCAATGTGACTGATGGTGGAAAAACAAGTTTGTGGGATCCCGTGGAAAATCATTTCTATGATAAATTGTATGCTATAGGTATATATAATATATTGTAGGGTGGTGTGCATTCATGAATTTAACGAGTAGTTCGTCAAATGTTAACAATTATAAGTACTACTACCTGACACCAGTTGAAAGATACACAAAAAAATAAGTATGTCATAATTTTTTACATTGAGTCACCAAAATGGTAATACTTTGCTAAAAACTTGTTGCCTATTGGACGAGTAATTAAAACTAGAGCAAGATAGAACGACGACTGACGCTTCACAAATAACAATGAAGCTCGTTACTCGGCTCGTAAGCCATTAGGGATAAATAATTAGTAATTGAACAATACATCACCATTGACGTCATTGAACAAATTACCTACAATTAATAATTATTCCAAACTGGTTGACCCGATAGTTGACCTGTCAAAATTTCAGTAAATCTCAGAAAGAACATTTGTAATTTTTCCCGTACTTTCCAATTTTTTGATATTTTCTTTTCCTGAAAATTGAGGTCAAACATACTGTCACAAATATTGAAAATTGCCAAATCGGACTAGCTGTAGGTATATAAGTGATGCGTTGCCAATAAACTTATATTGTAGGTAAATACTACCGAATAAACTGCATAACATTTTTATTTGTATATAATTTTTGAAAGACTTTTTAAAAGACTAGATTATGAAGGCCGAAGCTTAGAGGTTCTATGGTGAGGGCCATCACAATAAACAACTCAAAATTTAAAATTACACCGCGCCAGAGTTCAGTCTGAACTAAGCAGGCAAAACACAGCAAAAGCCACACGGCCAAGTCAGTTTACGTTCCGCGCGCATCGCGTCCACACGTGCATTGCCATAGTCCGCGCCAATGTCAGTGTAAAATGTTACTCCCGAACGGGAGCCAGTCCCTTGTGAAGTGATCATGCCAGAGTGCACCGAATTCACCATCCCCATCATAAGATACACCATGGATCCTGAGGACAGGTCCGAGGAGAGACAGACACTCACTAAGAAGATGTCTCTAGTGACAACAGTGAAAATTGAGACTCCTGATAACGGACGGCGTCTATCAGAGCCTACTAGGTACTACATCCCTCCTCAGTGCACCAACAGACTATCACCTAGAAGCGCTAGAAAGCGTGACGCGAGGAGGAACTCCAAATCAGATGTAAACGAGAACTCTCCTCCGAGAGAATCTTTAGGTCCAAAACCGTGTAACTGTGAAGAGTGTAGGGCATCGAGTCCTCTACCACCTGGCTATGGCCCTCAGACTCTGTCCCCTGGTTACGATCAAATGAAAATATCCCTTCTGGAAGTGCCGTGGAACGAGGATTATACGGAGGCGTCGAGTGATGACCTCAGCTCGGAATGGGATTCAGACGTTCCTGAGCCACCTCCGCCCACGCAAAAGGTAATTTAGACAGGAAATAGCTCATTTACTGGTCGTTAGAATATTATTTGGATCACTTATAGCGTCTGTTGAAGTGTGATGTTCCTTACATTGTTAGAAGTAGCGTCATAGCTTTGTGTTCCTGGCTGTAATTAACCTTGTTAACTTATACGTGCCTAAAAACGTTTTTTTGCATATAATATTACATTCAAAGGTTTAAGAAAGAAACATTATCAACAACCACTTTGAACCCAACGTAGATAATGTAGAGAACTCTAAAATTAACTTGGTGATGAAATTATGCCATCTTATTTATATAAGAGCTAGATATAAAAGGGTTATGATATTTCTATTGCGAAGTCTATAATGTCAACAAATGATAAAATATAGCAAGCGATATTATTTAATTTTATCATAAATCGTTAATGTACGATCGATATTCGATATTTACTGCTATTACGAAAAATGTACAGTCGCTCGCATAAGTTGCACGGTTTTACAAAAAAATATTTGAAACTTCTACTGTTGTTATTGTTAGGGCTTTTGCAAAGAAAGAAAACTTTGACAAAAGTTAAAATCTAAACTACAAACAAAACGTGTTTCTCGTTGACTGTACCAATTCTTAATAGGGTATTAAATATCAATCTTAGATATTTATCAGTTATTCTCAGATATAGATCTACAAGAGCATTCCTATAATAACTTCATTCATTGGGCGGTGTTGAATTAAACAAATAACTACGTAAGACTTGCGAATAAATTAAGGAGAGTAGGTACAATTAATATGTTAATTTTGAAAACAAAAAGTCCTTTGAAATACACGTACTTACCTAGTTTTAAACAATAATACTTGCTCAGGCTTGACTGGAATGACTTTAAAATAAATTAGTACATAATACTCGTACCAAACCAAGTAAATACATAATAATATGTACCTGACATTTTCGAAATCTGTTAGCAGCTGTCAATGAGTTTGTGAAACACTATATTTCCTCTATTTTTATTATTTGTCTTTGAAGGAGGGTAATGTGATCATGTATGTATGTATGTATGTATGTAATCATGTATGCGAGTTCTTTTGGATGTCGCTGGAGCCCGAACGGCTGAACAGATTTTGACAAATGAGGTGTCGATAAAATCGTTTGGATTACAAGAGTGACATAGCGGCTAAAAGAAGCTTTGGTTTTCATTTTTTCCAATAAATACCTACTAGTTGTAAATACTCTAAATCACCAATTTAATTTGAAACCACAGCAGCGTGCGAAAGCTAGTAGCAAATAAAATTTAAAAACGCATTAAAATTCAATAACACATCTACGTAACATCGAAAACTGGCTGCGTATCAACACTCCAAAAATACTTCACGACTTTTTTGTTATAAACTGCGTCAATGAATCTCTTTTTTACTAAAAATCAATGGACATATTATGTTTAACAACTACGTCATAGTGAACAGAAAACATAATAATGTTAAAAGGAGTGTCTATAAATTTTGATAAAAACAATCTAAAATCAAACAAAAAAATGTTAATCAAGTCAACTTAATCAGCTTATGATTTAGTTCGTCTTAAAATATGTAAACAAAAATAAAACAGGATATGATTCGACGCATTAAATTACTTTGTTCATATTAAAAGGTCATCATCATCATCTTCCTGCCCTTATCCCACGTTATGTGGGGTCGGCACAACATGTGACTAGCCAAAACTCGTACAACATGTTCATATTAAAAGGTATATTTCTGAAATAAAATAAAATAATAATGATTAAGTATCAAAATATTTGTCCTTCTAAAAAAATTGTAGGTAGGTATACATTAAAACTGCCCGTCAATGCAAGAATCAAGCTCAGTACCTGGATGACTTTTTTTTTGTAAAAGAGACGTTTTCTAAAAATGAAACGAAACCCCCTGCATACTACATTTTCATGAAAATCGTTGGCCGTTTCCAAGATTCAGATCATATAGTTTAAACTAGCTTCCGCCCACGGCTTCGCCCGCGTGTTACCTTGAAAAATACGGGAACCGTACATTTTTCCGGGATAAAAAGTAGCTTATGTGCAATACCAGACTATAATCTTTAACTGTGCCAAATTTCATCCAGATCCGCTCAGCCGTTTCAGCGTGAAAGAGTAACAAACATACATCCAGACATCCACACATCCATTCATTCTTACAAACTTTTGCGTTTATAATATAGTAGGATATACAAGAATGCTCGTTTAAAGGTATAAGATAAATCTGATAATTTTGTGTTCATGTACCTAGGTATATAATTTTTAACTAAAGTTACCTACGTATAAATTTTTACGTCGTCGCATTATCATAATATTTTAATTATGTCTAAGTAGTACCTGCGCCTGAGTTACGTAGTAACTATTATTCAATCTGTGGCTAGAGTTCGGACAAGTTTGGAACTTTCTTTCTGCTAAATGGCAAAAACTGGGTCTTCGACTTGTGTCAAAAATGCAAGAGAAAGAAAAGTTGTGACGCCATAACTATTGGAGCTACCGGTGATATAATTATAAAAAAGAACTTATAAATCTATATAAGTACGTGTTTTTGTTAAATCGTTTTACTGAGAGATATAGGTAGCCAACTCTGATGAAGTTTTTAGACTGAAAAACAGATACCTAAATAGATAATCATGCAGTTTTTCTGTACATTTGATTCGTAGATTAGTTGAAAACTCTACATAGATTAGATGAGAATACAACATTTTGAAAATATAGGTACTTTGATCTAGGTATATGAATTTAAAGATACCTACCTCATTTAGCGAAATACGGCCAGCCGTTGGCGAGTCTTACAGTGACATCAAAAGGAACTAACATTCACACTTAGTTATACATAATAGGTACATACTATACATACATACTACCCAAACACATTACCCCCTTCCTTCACAGTCGGGTAAAAACTCATGTCCCAAGATCGTACTCATCATTACTAACATAAAGACCTTAGTAGACAATTATGAAGGTATCTAGTTCTTATCATTTTAATTCTTGAAGTTGCTTCACTGCACCGGATCTCTAGAATCATTTATGTATTTGCATATTGACGACTTCTGTGGCATGGCAGTTGGCTAGTTGGTTAGAAATGCGGGTTTGATCTTTAACTGGGTTTTATGCCAATACTTGTCTAAATTCTGTCGTGTTCATACTGTCTGGTCATTGTCATTCATGTCATTTTGTCACTGTCAGTTTCATGAATGTTAAATGTATTAGATGTCATAAATTAAGAAGAAAGTGACCATAACTTTACACTACTTTACATGAATAATGGTGATAATTCTGTTGTTTTGCAGAATAATTTAAATAATAGGTACCTACCTTATTTGGTATACTAAAAAGTCGAAATTAGCGTAACATTTTATTCTAATTTGAATCGTTCACATACATGTAGAGTTTTAAGATCTAACGAAATGCACGATGACACTTATGCCATCGATATTAAGAGTCGAAATCGAATAATTCTCCGGAATACGGGAAACGAAACAACTACTGACCGATTTTCTATAACAACTATGACATCATCTGTGTAGTACTATCGATTACATCGTCCAATCGATCATCGGTGCTTTCACAACGTAGTAACTATCACATATACAACGTGCATTTCACCGTTACTGTACCGAGCATATTAAACTTGGGTCGTACTAGTAACCTCTTTACACGCTATTGTATCTATACATATAAAATCGTTGAAAAGCCTTGTTTGTACTATTGATATCTTAATATATAAAACAAAGTCGGGTTTGTTCGAACACTTATAACAGCTGGACCGATTTTCATGCTTTATGGTTTATTGTATTTGTCTCCGCCCCGAATAGCAGAATGATTATTAAAACCATTAGAAAATTGACGAAAAAATAAAATTGAAAAAAAAATAAGAGGTAAAGTATCACGCGAGCGAAGCCGTGGGCGGGAAGCTAGTTTTCAAATAAAAATTAGTGCTACAAAGAAGACACGCTTAGCGCAAAACAATCGTTTTTGAAAAAAAATGTCTGTTTATCTTTACGTGTGTGCACGCTAATCTTCGCAACTTTTACTAATGTATTAAGCTTGGATTAAAACTTATGCTTTGTATCATCGAGATTGGATGACAAAGAAAAAAGATATGATAATTTTACTTATTTCCACGCGAACGAAGTCACGGGGAGTTCTTAAATAACTGTTCGTAATTAAACTACTTATGTTATTAAAACTTGGCTTATTCTTATCTTCTTTATAGATAATATGTTCTTTCTGAAGTACTTATATTGTTTAACAATCTCGGCTAGACTCTACATTATACAATGTAAGTATACTATCTACTTAGAACACGTTTACACAATGTGCCTATCCAATGTTCTCATTTATTGCTTACACCTAAAGGTTGTGGGAATACTTAGTTAAACTTACAGAAATGAAAACATGGGAAAAATGTTGAATGCAGTAAACGAACAAATTTCAAGAAGCAATGTTAATTACTAATTTATGATCAAATTATTTTACTGTTGCCTTCATCCGCACTTTTTAATAATTATTCTGCTATTCGGGACGGAAACAAATACAATAAACCAAAAACCATGAAAATCGGTCCTGCCGTTTAGTTTAGAGTTATTTGACTTTGACTCTATATTAAGATATAGGGTAGTCTCTAGTTTTAGATTTTTGATTTTTGACTTTTAAAAGTTTTGTTAAAAATTTGTATAATATATTATTGGGTACATATATATGTGGAATTAATTTACATAATAACAATCTTTGTACGTCTTTGTAATCTTTGCTGATATTTGAAAATTTCTTTTTTACGCAGGGTATTCTTCCAATACCCTAAAAATAGTTCAAAAAAGGGGTGACATGGAGGTTAAAAGTTTGAACGGAGAACGCATGGTTAGGAAGCTGGGTGCAGTCAGTTTTTGCATAGTTCACCGCCTCTTTTTGCACTTTATAGAAACTTTCCAATTAATTCAGAATTAAGGCAGGTAACTAGTTACTTATAAACTTGAGTGATAATCGTGAACGTTTAAGAAACTACAGTTTAGTTTAGAATGTTTATCTTGACTGGTTGTGTTGAGTGGCACGACTTACTGTGCAGATAGATCCTGCCAGATATCACGACATTTACGGTGTCCCATTTACACACGTGCCTGGGATTATAAAATTGACACGTGTTGGTTGCGTAAGTTATTACCGAAACTGTTTTATAGTATGAGACGACCTTTTACGGAAGCGTTTATTTTTATTTTTACCCAACTGCGAAAGGTAATGTGGTGGCAAATGAGGTGCCATTTGATTAGTCTAAATTACGAGGCGTATGGTTTTACAAAATCGAATATGGCGGCTGTAGATAGCTGTTTTCAATATCAGTCGTGTTTTTGGATTTTTAGCAACTTTCTGCATCTTTATAAGATTAATAATAATAATGCTGGACACTATCACACAGCAGCATGTAGCCCCAAACTAAGCAGAGCTTGTATTATGGGAACCACATGACTGATAAACTACATAGATACATTTTTTTTGTAAATATATATGTACATATTATACATAGAAAACACCCAGACCCGAGACAAATATTTGCAAATAATGCAAACATTAGATTTATTGAGATTTGAAGAGTATTTGCACTAAAAAGCTATCATCAACAAATTTAATAGTAAATAAAGTGGTCTACGCTTTAGTAACTATATATCGATGGGTCTACGTTGGTGAATACTTTACGTCATAAGCTCTAACAATGGCCACTAATCATGTTATTTTAAACCAGCATAATAAGGTAAATTATGATTCAAAAACTTGTCATTGCTTTATATGCTAATGTTTTGACGTAAATCAAATAAATAAATATTGGTGGGTAAAAATGTATAAAAAATATAATTTACTTAGGTAATAATGAAATTTATCGCCGTCAGAGGCAAAACATCTCATATTATATTATTATCTGAAATTAATCTTTGAAAAGATAATGTAGCTTGTGATCCGGAATAGCATTAAAGTAATTTTTAACCCCCTACGAAAAAGAGGGGAAAGGTATAAGTTTAACGTGTCTGTCAGTGAATCTGTGTATGTCTGTGAATCTGTCAGTGGCATTGTAATGCGGATGAACCGATTTTCGTTTATTTTTTTTTGTGTCGTAGATAATTTTGACCCAAGTGTTCTTAGTTACGTTTCATGAAAATCTGTTCAGCCGTTTGAAGATTATCAGGTCTTTTCTAGTTGATGAGGGGATCTGACTAATTTCCTTATGTCAGATCAATTCGAAATTTGGTACCGTGTTACTTCAATGATATTGAAAGTATATGGTAAGAAAACCATGACGATCATTGCAGGTACTATGCGTGCAGAACCACAGACGGAAGCTGGTATTCGTTTCAAGACCGTTATTATGCAATAGAGGCAGATGCAGACGCATCGGTATAGATAACCTTTAGAACTGTCTCCTTCTTATCGGATGTCCGACTTACGGGAATCGCAGAGAAAATGGACCTTGCTCTCTGGAATTAGAGCGTATTATTTTTAAATAATTTAAGGGAATTTTCCTACCAGACAATGCGATAAGGTACGAGACGGTGTAATTGGTTTTTTGGCCTTGATTTCAATCAATAAACTACTTTTAACTCAAATATTATTATTTTTTTTTTCCCTAACCTATTTTGTCCCACTGCTGGGCAAAGTTCTCCCCCAAATCCCTCCAGTCGTCCCTGTTTTTGGCTGCATCCCACCTTTCTTTCGTAAAAGCTGCTAGGTCGCCCAAATATTACTAAAGCTATAAATAAATCTTCATATTGCGTACTTACTAGTATTTTTTTACAGTCATCATTATGCTGCCCTTATCCCACGCGTGCATGGGATTGTCGCACAAAATGTTTTCATCTTCCACTCACTCCTATTATTCTTCAACTCTGAATCTACTCCTCTTACATTCATATGAGAAAACGGGATACATTCATATACGTCGGGAAACAGGCGTGATTTTATGTACGTATGTATGTATGTACATTCATATCATCTTTCACACAATCCAACCACTTCTTCTTCGGATCTACTTGCGTACTATATATACCTACTAATTCTGTTTTATAACAATACAAACTCTGTTATATTTAGCAGAAGAACCAAAAGCGGTATGTTTTCAAATTTTCGCTAACTCAGTCTACTTGCTAACTGCACACATGAATCACTTCACAAGCAAATGTTAAACTCTTTTGTTTTTCATTTCTAAAATTATATTTTTGAATAAAAGGTCGGAAGTGACTCATTTGGAATGTCGAGGGAAAGGGTTGACGTCAGAGGAAGTGGTTGGCTGTTAACATTATTAAGATGTGCATCAGCAAACCAGAGTTTAAAAAACTCTAACCCGACCACGAAAAAAATATAACCTTTATTTTCCGGACCTAACGAACCGATTAAAACGTGATTCTACTAAATCGGATGAGCAGTTTGGACGCTGCGGTGGAACTTACGTCAATATAAAAAAACATTATGTCCAGCCGTATTATGGATTGAACGGATTATGGAACGAATCTGGATGAAATTTGGGACAGCGATAGATTTTAGCCATGAATTGCACTTAGGCTATAATTTAAAAATGACCCACGCGGGCACAAGCTAGTATATAATAATAGTATGCTGAGCTATCATGTAAATAAAATAAACTAAAATTAGATATGAAATTGATTGAGCACGTAAATCGCTACTTCTAATTATGACCTTTTGAATGTAACACCGGTATCAATACCTAATTATGAAGGCCTTACTGGGCCAGATCTTGTTCTATGCATAATTACAACACCTGTTATCTGATAATTGCCATATTAAACATAGCCTAGACAGTGCTTGCACATGAAGCCACAAGCGACGTGACGCGCGATAGTTTTCGACGATTACGCAGACAGTCGTCAAATTATTGATTTGTCAAATTCTATACTCGTCGACCATAATAAAAAAAAAAAAAAAATTAAAAAAAATAAATAAATAATAATTATGTTATTACATTTTTAGGCCTATTAGAAACGTTTGTATTATTGAACATTCACATAATAATTTTCATATCGTGTCTCTAGTTCGAACCAGTGTGGTGAAAGGATATGTGTATTATTATAATAGGTACCTAATAATTTGTTAAATAGTGCGAAGGTTTTTCTACATTTATTCATATTGATGCAAATATGACCTTGCTAAATGTAAATTAGATTTTTGTTTTGATTAATAATAAGCGAATCATAATGATTTAATTTAGATGTAGGTAAACTCTAGAAACTTGTATTTTTTTCAAAAATTTAAACAAATCCAATTGAAGTTAATTAGAAATAGCTTCTTACAGTCGCCATTTTGAACTTTTTTAAATGTTGTATAGCCTATGTCACTTATATTCTAGCTAGACGAATCTAACGCCTCTTCATTTGTCAAAATCTGGACAGCAATTGGGCTCCAGCGACAGTCAAAGGAACTCGTATAAATACATAAATCCCAAACACATTACCCCTATTCTTTGCAGTCGAGTAAAAAGCAACTGTGATGTACGCTGTGTCAAACATCGTGTGCAAACACCTCGCCTTACATACTTTTTACGTACAGGCGCGTGCTTGTTTAGCCTACTTCGAAGCAGATAAAATGAAAGTTGAGCCACTGAATTAATACTGTTTAACTGTGGGTTACGAATGGGGACAGATTAATTGGGATTAATGATCAAATAGGAACTGATAAATGTGTTGTTTCTATGGTGGCCCGTGCTGGCCCATGGTGAGAAATTTAACTACACTCTAATAAAACTTTAACGGAGCGAAATCTGTATAATAAATATTTTCAGTATAATTTAATTGGGGATAGCTTAGCACACGTTATAAATGTTGAAACAGCACTTTTTAGAATTTATGTCTGTCTGTATGTCTTTTTGAAATCGCATACTGTCAAAACTACGTGATGGATTTTGATGAAATTTGACATAATGCTAGTCTAAACTGTATAAAAGATCTATAAGTCATCATGCTCACTATCAACGACATTTGCGCGTTTTGCAGACGAAGTCGTAAGTAGGTACAGGTGTTCAAAATAAATATAATTTTTATTTCCATGGCTTTTTTCATGCATACCTACGTTCATTTCGTGTTTATGAAAGAAGCCTCGCTGTTCGAAAGAACTAGTAAAAGAAGAAGATTTCTATGGCCCATTTTATGTAAAATATATTTTTTTATGGTTGCATTTTGTACCCGTGATACTAGGTAGTATCTACTAGGCATATCGCACGTATAAAAGTAAAAAGACGTATTTCAAAAAGTTATTTTTTTGGAAAATCGCGTTTAAATTTTTGTGATTTGGAGTATGTGTATTCAATCACGAATAATTACTTTTTTTTCGTGGATATTTCATTTTTTTTTTAACTATGGCATAGTTAATAGATAAATATTTAAAAGTAAGAAAGAAAATCCTTTAACTAGTTTTTTATTTATAAAACTTTAAAAACAATATTACGAAGTTATAGTTGTGATAGTGACCTTAGTAATTTTAGAGATTTCACGTTTTATATCTATTGCAAATTTATTTCAAATCCATTCAACTGTATAAGCCATTGAATCACAATTATACATTTAACCATACACAATGATTCGTATTTACAATCGATTAGATTAAATTTGCAGGTGTCAGGTTAAAAGCAGCGATGGTTTTGCAACCTGTCACGTACGGATACTAACTACTGTGTAAAAATTTAACTTTGCTATTTCGTACCATGACCTATAAAAATTGTAATAAAGTAGTGTTACTTCAAGCTTGACGTTTCTGATATTTGTCAAGCCTGCGTGATTATTTTTAAGTTTTTATAAGTTTTTTATTTATTAATTCACGTTGTTTATGGTTGTTCTGTAATAATACAAGGTGTTGTAACCGCTCATTACACAAGATAATTTAAAAATTATTCACAAACATGCAATATCCGTTTTCTTTAAACTTTACACTCAACAGAACTCGTTAAGTTTATTCATAATGTCTTTTCCGATCGATGAGATTGTAAGATAAAGTTTAAAGGCTCTGAACTACTAAAGCGCCGTTATTCTAAACCTGACAGCTGAAAAGAGCATGCGGCCGTCCTTTTTGCCACTTCAAAATTCTGTAGCATGTAAATGTTACTACCTACGTAATATACTTGAAACTTTACGCTTTGGTGGGTTGTGGGCTTAATGCCAAAATTGCAGAAATGTAACGATTCAGGTAAAATATGACACGACCTTTTTCGACATTATTGTAATTGCGAATGTCAAAATAATAAAATCGGGCTTAAAAAGTGTATGTGGTGTCAACCTGGGGCCTTACAATAAATAATCATGTTTCAGAAACGTCACGTTTCAAGCTTAAAGTAACACTACTTCAATACAAATTTTATTGGCATAATAATACGAAAAATCAAAGTTGTATTACTTTGATATTGCCCGAAGAGCTCATGTTATGAGCCCATATTTGTGCCCATGAGGTACAAACGGGCATACAATAACCCTTGTTCTACTGTTGAGTAATGACTGTGTCCGAAAGTTTAGATGGATGGAATGTATGGTTGTTTGTTACTAAATCACGCTAAAACGGCTGAACGGATCTAGATGAAACTCGGCACAGGGATAGATTGTAGTCTAGAATAGCATTTATGCTACTTTTTATCCCGAAAAAATGTACGGTTCCCGCGGTAGTAAAGTATTGTTAAGTACATTTTTAACGAAAGTTCACAAAAAAATATAATTAAAGTTCACGTCTCGAAACTTGTGTAATTCCTCCTACCATCATCATCATCATCCTACCATCCTACTAATATTATAAACGCGAAAGTTTGTAAGAATGTATGGATGTATGTTTGTTACTCTTTCACGTTGAAACGGCTGAACTGCTCTGATGGTTACCACGCGGACAAAGCCGTGAGCGGAAGCTAGTAAACTATAATTCTTGTTTTATTTTGTAGAATGCTAAATAAATAATTTATGTTCCATTATCTTGTGTTAAAAACTTCGGTCAGTGCAATTTAATATAGTGAAGTAGTATCCAAATATTAAATTAAGTGCCCTTTCAGACTATTTTACAGGGTAATTTAGCATTTCGTCACGTAGAACTAAAGCCGTTAGTAGACTACCGGGTGGTCCTAGGTATTAACTAAACCTTTAAAGGTGTCTTAAAAATAATTGAACGTGTGTAGAATAAATTATCTAAATTATTTTGCTTTCTTTAAAAGGAGAGCCTTTTTTTAGACCTGCATCATCTTCTGCCCTTTTGATGCTACGACGAATGGTCTTGTGTCTGTCTAGTTTTTTAACCGACAAAAAAAAAGTGGATGTGGTCGACCGTATTTATTTTTATGTACATATTATGTTCATTTAAACTTTAAAAACTTCACCCCCGCTTGTAGTTTTTTACGTATTGTATTGAATGTCATTGTATTGAAGTAGTCTTACTTCAAGACCAAGGATCATACAAAAAAGTGCTAGGGCCCAGCGAGTTTCTTGTCAGTTCTTCTCGGACTAGGGATAGGACTGGAATTG
This sequence comes from Cosmorhoe ocellata, assembly GCA_963675405.1. NCBI lineage: Eukaryota > Metazoa > Arthropoda > Insecta > Lepidoptera > Geometridae > Cosmorhoe > Cosmorhoe ocellata. The sequence goes on along the minus strand of OY776258.1, from coordinate 7,591,800 downwards.
GCACCTAGACTTACCTTGTATGTAAGACGATTCAAAATAATCCCTGTGATTTTGTGAATAAAATTTTTGACTTTTGAGTTTTTGACTTTCAAGCTTGAAACGTTTCTGAAAGATGATGGTTTGTAAGAGCTTGTGGTAAGACCCCTAGTTGAATTGAGATTTTTAGTTGTTAGCAAAATGCGCTGTATCATTGGGACACCCAACTCATTGACGTCATACCTAGCTAGATATGACTAGGCACAATCGACATGAGGTTTAACTACACATCACAACGAGCTTCAGCATCATATTCATTTTATGCATATTTTACTGATGAAGATAAAAAGGAAGTGGCACTAAAGTCGAAAAAAATGATAAAATGTTTAATAATAATGATTTTTATAATTCCTTTATGATTAAAAAAAATATTTTGAATAATGTACGAATAATACTAATACCATAGTCCTCTCACCACACTCGTTCAAAAAAACGATTGGCACGACAATAATATTGCTTATATAACTACATTACAGTACTAGATTGACTGACCCTGGGGCCTTACCACAAACCCTTCGGGCATTATCAAAGTTTATAAATGTTATTAAAGTAGTGTTACTTCAAGCTTGAAATGTGACGTTTCTGAAACATGATAGTTTATAATAGCTTATGGTAAAGCCTTAGCGCAGTCATAGACTTAATAATAAATTGTGTTGATATTGAAAAAAACAACCAATACAATCACGTGCAGTCAACAAACTATTTATACAAACCACTAACGCCGGTTTTATATAAAACGCACGCCACTCTGCGCAATGCTGAAGAATGCGATGATATGTAATGTGTGCCTCATTAGACACCCATTACGGGCTGAGCTAATGACAATTGGAGGCGGTCAGTGTCGCCATTTCACAAATGGATCTCTTGGTCGGAGTGAGACGTTAGTTTTTTTACTATGTTTTTTACCCGACTGCGAAAGAGGGTAATGTATGTGCATACATACACATCCGAAACACATACACATCCGAAACACATTATCATCATCATTGTGTATCTTCGTATGTGAGTTACTTTGGTTGACGCTAAGGAGGGTAATTGTGGTGTATAAGTATGTATGTATGTATTTATTCATTTTATTTATTTTCATATGGTTCAGTAGAGTTACTCAGGAAATGTAAAAAATCCAATATGGCGGCCATAAGAAGCTATTTTCAATAACTTTCAGTCGGGTTTTTTGGATTGAAATGGTTTACAAAGGCAATGTTAAAAAATAAATATGGCGGCCGTATAAAAATATTTTCAATTACTTTCAGTAAAAATTATTTCAGTTCTTTTTTACTTTTTTCAATCGCTCTCGGTGCACCTTAAGAAATAATACTTACTAGTTTATGAATTAATTGCTGCGCCCCGCGGTCGCACCCGCGGTAAATAACTTCAAATCTCTATTTGGTTCTATTAGGGTGGATTTGACTAACTCCAGGGGCCTGACCACGAATTCATAATACACTACCGAATTAGTATTACATTGTTATTTCGTACCATGACCTATGCAAATTGTATTGAAGTAGTGACGTTTCTATAATGGAATCGTTACGGAATCGTTCTGGAAGAATTCGTGGTAAGGCCCCAGAAGTAATTACAATTAAAATTCCCAAAATAATGTAATGTTAAATGCAAGTTTTCTTTTCGATAGTTACGATTTATTCTGGGGTTAGTACTAGTTTGGTCGAATCCGCCGTTAGCAAGTATACAAGTACTATAAGTACTCAATACTTACCTTAGATAAACCAGTTAAGCAAGCCAATAACGACCTACGCTTTGACAAGCAGTCGCTACGTTTTGTAAACAGTAACACCAGACTATAAACAAACAGACAGTAAACTTTATTTGCCGACATTAAACATGTTTTTGCAAGAAACAGGTGCGAGAATGACACACAAATGTAGGTAACAAGAAACTTTGAGATATGAAGATACATATGACCCAAATATCAAGATATACTGCAGTACCTAGTAATTAAAATAAAACAAAATATCAATGAATTGATTTTTCATGATATTGAGACGATACCAAAGAACAGATAGATGAACTGTGCGAAAGATGATATGAGAAAGAAAGGAGTAGAGGTAGGCCAAAAAATATAGATGGACGGTGTGAAAGATAATAGGAGTAAGAAAGAAGTGAGTACTGAGATGACAGATGATAGAGGGAAATGGAAGGAGAAAACGTGTTGTGCCGACCCCACATAGCGTGGGAAAATGGTAGGAGAAAGAAGAAGAAGTTCGATATTTGTATACGATCGAATACGATCTAACTTTGATATTGCACCAAATTTTCGTATTATTAAAAACATCTAAACAAAAGATCAACGAACAAACTTTTTACAATTTTGAGGGTTGGGTCATTTTTTTAGCGTACCATGACGCTTTACCATGTTATATAAGTACCATTATAAACGCTATTAAACGAGTACATAGCTGAACTTAAGTGATCTAGATCACTACCCAAAGAAATCATAAAACATAATTAGTGCTTAATAAATAATATATGTTATTATATTATCAAAAATACTTAATATTATAATAAGTTTATGATTATAAGTAATTGATCTAATCATAAACGTGACTGATCCCACCTACATATTATGTTATTGTTATGACGAGAAACTTGATGCTAATTTAAGATAGGATGATAGCTATTTGTTATAATAATAATGCAACATCCTTCAAGTCGGATTAAGCTCTGATTTTATAAATAGATACCTCTACAACAATTTTAATAATAATATTAACGAATATTACTTATAGCATGTCAAGTTTATTTAAAAATAGCTTCCGCCCACTACGTACCTTGACAAAAACAAAAACGGAATTATAAATTTTTCCGAGATAAAAAGTGGTTAAGAAACCAAGAGAAAATATATTTTTTAAGTGAATTTCTAACCCAGGATGAAAGCTGTATGGGCTTAAGTTTAAACAAAAATTGATTGAAAAAGCACTTTCAATTTACTACATATTTTCCAACTTTCCATATTTTAAAACAGTTTTATCCAAATCAGTTCAGCCGTTCAAGTGTTATCTGATGTTTATTTATATAAGGTATTCAATTAACCCAACCAAGTATTTATTCTTGTTATTCTTGTTTGGTGACTATTTTTATATTATTATTCCATTCACGAAAGTTAGAAAAATAACTTTAACATAATTCGTAGACGAAGCATAAACTGGTTTGACGTCATAGGTGTTCTATTTTCATTATATCGTGCAACGCTCGCGACTATTGTTATCTGTACAATTGCATGACGTAGCCAAACAAAAACCGCCGCGGTCCGTGACTGGAGTTGTTTTGGCTATTAAACTCTATGTAATGGCTTAGTTACCAGATCTCGAAGCGGCCGACATGCCGTCTACATCAGTCCCTTAGCATGAACACCGGAATTTTCTCTATAGAAGTTATCAAATGTCATGGTACGAGGACAGTGTTAGATATGAATGTGGATGGATACAGGGGTAAAGGTAGGCCAAAGAAAAGATGGGTGGACTGTGTGAAAGATGATATAAGTAAGAAAGGTGACAGTACTGAGATGACGAATAACAGAGGGAAATGGAAGATCATAATGTTGTGCTGACCCCACTGTAACGTGGGAAAAGGGCAGGAAGATGATGATGTTAGTCTGTAAGGTAAAATGTAAATCCATTATTGGCTGTATGTTATGTTACAAGATCTGTATATACTTTACAAATGAGATAATAAATTTATTTTTCTATGGGCCATGTTTTTACCCGACTGCGAAGCGAAGGAGAGCAATGTGTTTGGGGTAATGTATGTATGCGAGTTCCTTTGGTCTGTCGCTGTAGATATAATGGCTGGACGGATTTTGACAAATGAGGTATCGTTGCATTCATCTGGATCACAAAAATGAAAAAGCTAAACAAAAAGTAAAAAAATCTAATATGGCGGCGGTAAAAATCTATTTTCAGTTACGTTCAGCCGGGTTTTTTAAGTTCAATGATTACTGGTCTCTACAAAAGTGATAGTAACATTAGGTAGTATGTTCTTCTCTGGCGTAGAGAAAAATGCTTACGGTGCATAAGCTAAAGGGGCTGGAAAGAGTGCAGTATCTGTTATTGAAGAATATAGTTTACCCTTGTACATAGTTTGTAGTAATCTCAACTGTTTGCACTGACTTCTTACTAAGTACTAATGGGTTCTTTGGTTAAAGAAACTTACTCAAACAACTTACTATGCACGTCCTAAAAGGAATGTGCTAATACAAGCAAATGCACTTGCAAATTGACTAGTAGTAAAACGTCGGGAGCGTGCTGGTTGTATTCGAGTCATTTATGCAAAAATATACTTTGAGTGGTAGATAATAGAGTTAAAAGTATGTGAGGAAGGAAGCTGTAGCGTCATAGAAAGTTCCAAGAAGAGCGCATAAAGTTTTTAATAATGTTCAAAGAAATATAAAAGGTGCTATCGTTTTTTTTCGAAAAATTCAGAGTTGTTAAAGATTTGTAATTCTTGATCCCGAAATTGATTTAAATTGAGCGGAGCGGAGATAATACATATAAATTACATTACAGTTGAAAACTGTTTGGACGAGCTTCTGACTAACCTCTTGGTGAGAAAAATCTCTCTCTGAAAACAAAACACTCATAAAACGATGTTGTCTAAAAATGAAACCTAGCTAGATCGATTTATCGCCCTTGAAACCACCTGCATACTAAATTTCATGAAAATCGTTGGAGCCGTTTCCCAGATTCAGGTTATATGTATAATATAGCGAAGATGAATGTCATCGGAAATAAGTAACATAATGTAATCCCATTATGTCACTGTTTTTATGAATATCATAACTAGGCCTTACAAAGACAGGTTCAATAAAAAAATACTTTTAAACACAAAATTACGGTTCTGCTTTGTTATTTTATTACTTTACAATATATGAAATAACATTATTCTCCGCTGTTTCGGTATAATTTATTGCGTAGCCGTCAGTTACAAATGGCTGTAGAGCTCATTTCGATTCGCGCAATTTTCAATAGAATTGAAGTATTTAGGTAGGAGGTATGTGACAGGAATTTGCTGTTGACTATTAGCTTTCGTAAGTCTAGTGAAGTATGGCTCTATTAAACTTTAGACCTATGATAGGTCTAGCCGTGTAAGCTATACTCGTACTCGTATATAGCGTCAAAAAGAAAATGGTCAAATTCATTCAGCCGATATGGTGTGATTTGGCAATAAAGAAACTTTTTTTCTATAGGTAATATAACTTAAAACGATTGAATGCAAAATATGTCTTAAAACATCAAGTAAGTACTTGAGTGTTTCTATACATTCCACTTGAAAAATTACATAAAAGTGTGAAGTATCTTGTTAAAATATTTATTTAAATAATTCTTGACCCCTAAATTGACTTTGATTATTATTACTTAGGAGTGTGCTTAAAAACGTGATTTTATTTTTAGACTAGCTTCCGCTCGCGGCGTCGCCCGCGAAGTACCTACATAAAATATAGCCTATGTTCATCCTGAAAGTTTATTCTACACATTGGTGAAAGAATTTTTCAAATCGGTTCAGTAGTTTCGGAGCCTATTCGTTTCAAACAAACAAACAAACAAACAATCAAAGTTTTCCTCTTTATAATATTAGTATAGATAAGTTAAGTCTTTTCACAATGCAGAGTGACACAACGTGAATTACTTATGTCATTTTATCTATGTCATTGACATTATGTATCACTGATGACTTCTATTCATTTTCGCATAATAAGTCAGCGATTATTAAACCTAATGAAATAATAATTTTGGAACGTTAAATAAAAAAAAAACAATAAGATATTAAAGAGCCGTTCCAAACGATCTTAAGATAGCACAACTGATCCAAATCATCATCTGAGGGAAGCGTCACTAAACGTTGATGATAATGCTGATACGTTGAGCCAGTTAAGGCGCTGTATGTCCACGATTGCTCTTTTTCAAATGGAAACTAATAATACTTCTGAACAGGCCACGTCTCCAATTTTTATAAATATAATACTTCAGGTTTCTACCTAGATTCTCTTTTGGCTGAAAACATAATAGCAGAAACTTTTCTCGATAAATTTTTTTTTTGAAGGAATACGGTTTAGAATTTAAATGCCGATATAATATTGTCTGTCTGTATGTCTTTTTGAAATCCCATACTGTCAAAACTACGTGATGGATTTTGATGCAACTTGACATTATGCTAGCCTATACTAAAGAATAGGATTTAAGATATATATCATCTTTCTCACTCAATGAACATTTGCTTCACGTTTCGCAGAAGAAGTCGCAGGTACAACTAGTTATTTAAAAAAACGTGAGATAACCAAATATTTGCGTACATTATTACAAAGGACTATATAATTGTCTAACAGTTGGCATTATTATCGCGGTTGGATGCACATCAGTGGTTTTCAATACATTTTTTTACAATTTATCTTTCCGCGTCCAATTTGCGTCATTCGGAAATTAGAGTGCCTACAAAAGTGTTTGCGAATGTACTTAAGCAATGTTTTCATAAAACACGGCCACGTCACGTAACGTCCGTAAAAAAATACAATTTAATATCAAATTTAGTATTAGGACTTTATTCTACTTCCTTAACATTTCCGATGGAGGTAAATGTATGAAACGATATTTATATCGATAAGTTTTCGTAAACTATCAAAAACTCATACTGATTGCTTAAGTTTAAGAATATTATATACGTCCTTTTTGTTGATATAAGTATTACGACCGTTATGACGGCCACCGAAAATATGAGAACGGATCTAACTGCCATACAGTAATTCTCGATGTTATAGTAAATGTATAACAAATATTTTGTTCTTTGCAGGTAATCGACACTGTTATGTTACACCGCGTGGTATGTGATGCCTTGTTGGTTCTCATGCGGTAAGTTCAACGTAAACTTACCTATATACCTATTTTATACCCGACTGCAAAGCGAAGGAGGTTATGTGTGGGGTGTATTGAGAGTTTTTTTGGCTGTCGCTTAGGCCAAATGGCTGGACAGATTTAGACAAAGGTGTCCTTGAATTCGTTTGGATAACAAAAGTTACATAGGCTATACAAAATGTCAAAATTTATAAGAAGCAATTTCCAAAGTCGTGTATTTTCATTTTTGCAATAAATACTATATTTATTATTTATTACTATATAGTTTATTTTTACATTATTTACAATCATCGCTTTTTTTATTTTCCAATATATAAATTCTAAGGACCATTTTGAATCGTATTAGCAGTTTTAAAGTGTTTTTTTCTATGTTATGCGTTATTTTAGGAATAAGTACTTCTATTTATTAAGATTTGTATTTGTGTTATAAATGCTGAGTTGAAGGAGATTCGTCCGAAACTCAGTTTTGTCACCCAAATCTAAATAAACTGATATTTTATGATGCTTTGACTTGCAATAGTGAATTCCTTTGTGGACCTGCCTCACTCATACTTGACCCATTTCTAAAGGACAAGACAATGAAAATATTCAGCTGCATGATTATGGAAATAAGTAAGCACATAATAATGCAAGCGGAGACACTGGTTTTTGAAGTAATCGAGACGCTAGCGAGTCCCAAAAAAATTTTTTTTTTAATATTAATTGTGAAGGCCTTAACACGGAATATTTTATTGTGAAGGCCATTATAATCAACAACACACATCATATAATTTGAGTTACGTAACGGCAGAAACTTGTGCTAACTACACAGATATAACAAACTGCTCGTACAGATAGGTCACAGTTTCTGAATAAAATTGATGCTGATTATGTTACAAAGACAAGTTACGAAATATCTTTTTCATAGTTATTATGTAGGTAGGTATCTGGATTTTAATTTCAAGGTTATTTTTCTTTTGGATTTTTGTCACGACTGAATTAAGTAAGTACCTACTTAGCAATTCTTCACATAAATAGTAAGTTCATAGTGCAACTAACTAAGTAATGGAGGTTTAAGATAACTTTTGAAACGTTTTTTGCGATTTCCCATTAAGGCATTGTCTCTCTCCAGCGCTCTTTTATGTCATCGTCATTCGTCAAAACCTTTCCTCCATCATCTTTTATACATTTAACGTGCATAATATCTCTAGTATTCTTCTCTCTTTCTTTAGCTAATCGGTACAGGTCTTCTTGTCCACTAGGTTTTTCCAAGGATTGGTACAATTTATCCTGTACCTTGGCCCTTGCAATTGCAACAGCGTTTTTAGCTTTTCTTTTACACTCCATATATACCATTCTTTTACCCTCTTTAATAATATCATCTCCACTATCATCCCCTTTCCATTCCTTAAAGGCATTCTTCTTTTCTTTCAGAACCTTTTTTACTTCTTCATTCCACCACCAAGTATCTCTATCTATTTTACCTTTCCCTTTCGTTTCTCCAAAAACATCCTTCGCCGCGCTTCTCATACAGTTAGCCATTTCATTCCAACATTCATTCACAGATAATTCACACATATCCTTCATTTCTATCATTTTGTCAACTACTCGCTTTTGGAACTCTCTAGCATAGCTCTCTAGCATCTCTAGTTTCCACTACATGATGGCACTAATATAACGGTTTCAGGTTTTTAAGAGACCGTAGCAAACCATCAGACCATCTGCCTCCACGTCACGCGATACAATGGAGACTCTTGACGTCATTGACTTGCGTGGGCACCTTCTCAAAGTTGACATAAGTAGTTATTCAAGGCTTTCAAACCTACAGGTGCTCTTACCACAGACAACTAGGTCTAAAAACTTGGCAACATTGTGGAAATATCAACCACAAATTCAAATTCAAATTCAAAAATAATGTATTCAATAAAATCACAAGGATCACTTTGAAACGTCTCACATGCTAGGTGAATCTATGTGCCAATGCCAACCTAACCAAAGTACCAGAAGACTTCTTTACATATAAAAAACTACCCCTCGACTTTGGTTGGGAAATGTTCTCTTTTATAATCACACCAACTTAAAAAAAATTCTGCACTTCTTAGAGGTTGAACACCCTCCAAATTTTATGTATCTATCGAAAAACTGATGTGCATTGTATGTCTACGTACCTATGTGATTATTTAAATAATGCACCCTGTATACATCCACAAATAGACACATACAATTGTATTTGTCTATTTGTGTTTTACCTTTAAAGGTAATCCAACACTTTGACACTAGGTATACTGGAATTTTCTTCTACCATAGCTTCTTCATAAAACAAAAAACCGCGTATTATATACTTAATATACTTAACTAATACATGTACACTTTACATTATACTTTACGCAGTTTTTTTGTTTAAATTGTGGAGCTGCCACCAACACCCACACACAACTTTTTCTTTTAATCTTACCAGTTTGTACCAGTGTGGTGAAGGGATAAAAGTGTCCTTTCGCGCACTTTAATATTGCCTTTGAGACATAAAATATATCCATTTTAAGCTATCGTATCGATCTTGCAAAAACTCTGAACATCAAGCTATTGAGTTCTAGATAAGGAACCGTCTGTGATTCAAAGATATTAATAAAGATTAGTTTCTTATAAATGTTATCTTATTTATTGCTTCTCGTTAAGTTTTACATAGGTTTAATTTTTCTACTTTATTTTTAGGAAAACTTACAGTTAAAAGATATATATAGAAGAAATAAACTCATAACAAATTTTCACATGTGAATAGGAGATTGGTCTAAACAAACCAGTACTAAAAAAGGTAAAGGAGAAACGTAAAAAAACATTGCAAACTAGAAAGAAAAATATTCACAAATATCAATGGTTCTAAGGTAGGTACCATGAACTAGGAATCACAACTGTAAAGAGAGCATGGTATAAAATTAAAGGTAATATTCATTTCTCAATGTAACTGGGCAGTCCTATACAACATCTTCATATAATATACATACATTATACATACATACATACATATATTTAAAGAAAAAAAAGAAGATAAAATATTACACCATGTTTTCCATACGCTTGGTGGAATAGTTCGACATTATGAAGTCACTAAAAGGTTTAGAATTTTCTCTATTTAGTTGATAAATTAACCTTATTGAACCTTATTAAAGAGCGCTGGTTGTGTAGCGGTAGCACCCCTGCCTCACGATTCGATGGTCGTGGGTTCAAACCTGGTCGTGCACCAATGAGTTTTCCCATTCGAAAAATTTATGTGCGCAATGCCAGTGCTCTTAAACGGTGAAGGAAAACATCGTGAGGAAACCGGCATACCCTAGAACCAAAAATTCGAAGGTATGTGTCATAGGTATAAGAATACTAACCTATGACACATACCTTCGAATTTTTGCGGCGATGGGCTTGCAACCTGTCACGTACGGAATACTAATTACTGTGCAAAATGTGGGCATGTACCAAATGTAATGTTTGGACTTGCCTCTGACTACCCCCTTTAGATATCCTCAAAGATCTAAGTAACTAAAGATCTGAGGAGATATCTACCGAGCCTGGGGATTACAGTCGTGATCATATATTTTTTATTTTTTTTTATTTTTTATTAACCTTATTGACTGATCTCACGGCTCAGTTTGTAGTAGCTCTGCCTTCTGCGCTGTAGGTTGTGAGTTCGATCCCCACCCAGGATACAAATTTGTGTGATGAAAGATGTTTGTTCTGTGTCTGGGTGTCATAATCTATGTAGGTACTTATGTATTAATTTAAAAAGTATATAATAAATCTATCAACTATCTGGTTCCTATAGTACAAGCTTTGCTTAGTTCAGGGCTTGATGGCGTTGTGTGAATTGTCCACCAATATTTATTTATTATTCATAGACGATACCTGTAGGTAAATCAACGTCTATATACTGCCCAGTAGTGAATTCACTGCAAATGGCAAAACCACTTTGACAGAACATGGTTATACTGGCTTAGTATTCAAATATCACTACTTATCTGGCAGCGATCGCATTTTTTAACGAATTCGGGTCACTCAAAACATGCTCGACAAATCGTGTGATGTCGTTACATGGCCTAAGTGTAGTACACGACAATTTATAAAGTAAACCGCATCTAGTAGGTTATTGTATTTTTAAGAACGGCACAATTTTTTTCCGCACCCATTTTACTGCACTCATTTTATTCCCATTTCTGCACAAATCAAAAGAGTTATCTTGGTGCAAAATGTCAACCTATATCAATGGCACAGTTGTTACTGTCTGCCACTATGCTCAGCAGTACGGCAGCAGATTATATAACTAGAAAGAAAGAAAGATATTTGGTTTACAAAATGAAAATATGAAAATAAAAACACTTGAAATGTAAAATAAAGGTTCTAAAATAAACAGAACTTTATCTGCGCCTTTAAAAGTTAGTGGCAGTTTACTATTATTATTAAGAAACAGATGCCATAAATAAAGAAGAAGCAGAAGAAGACGAAGAGATTCGTGGTGGAAAACAGCATATAAATACTAGTCCTTAAACTATAGGTACGTGAAAATACCTGATTATTGTCACGTAAACATCTCTTTAGCTTACAATATAAGACTGATTCTTTAGTGCTTAGGTCGAAAACAGCGGTTCCGGGTTATAACGGTCGCAATATCTGTCAGCTACTGCACCCTAGGGACTTCCTGGTATTCACAAGGAAGTATTTGTGTAATCACAATGACGTAGTGTTAGGCAATTAACTAGGTGAAGTCCTTACTCCATATTATGTTCACATACATTCAGTATGTGGTAAATATTTTGTGGTATTTACAAATGCGTACTTCATTTTCATGCTAGATGTAATGCGTATGTTATAGCCGGAATGGCATCTTAAGGCATCATGGGTTTTTTATCATTAGTCCGTTTTCTATTATTCTAATCGGTTTCTTTGACATATTCTCGAGTAAGAGCAATGCGGATTCGTGGGTTATATTTGTATAAAGTTATCCACCAATCCGCACTGTTAAAATTGAAATTCGATAATGACGGCTGATTAAGACTCCTGCTAAAATGATCCTTGACATATGCTATAAATAAAGAAGAAGTATACATTCTTCTCTGGTTATGCCGAATTTTAGATATTTTTTTTTGTTTTTATTCATTCCTGTTCTTCTTTTCCCAATAGTCATAGTTTTTTTCCATCTGTCACGGTCTTCGGCTTGATGGAGTTAGCATAGAATTAGATCTGAGACCTTACCACAAGCTCTTCAGGCAATATCATAGTAATATAACATGAATATTTCATATAATTGAATTAAAGTAGTGTTACTTCAAGCTTGAAATTTGAAGTTTCTGCAACATGACGGTTCTTGGTCTGACTTAAAAATTTTTAGACAAACAGAAATAAGAGTATAACTGATCAAAAAATTGCCAACTTTATACGAGTGTTTGAAACGAACTCAACCTCAAGGAAAAACATAAAATATTTCGCATTACAACTTAGCAGGCAAATAAGAACCCATGGAAAGGACATGTTAGCGACTCAAAGCTGCTGTTTGCGTCAGCAATGCTCTTGACAATATAGCACCTTCACACTTCTAGCGCTCGCATCGTAACATACATTTATTTATTCATCAAAAATACAGAACTGGGTGCGAATTTGAGGTGGATGTGTGGAGTGACGAGAATGGATAAGATAATGCTCATTGCATTAGTAGCGCCAGTGTCAGAAAAGTTGCTGAGAGTAATAGAGATGAGAGTGCAGAATAGTAATAGTTTGGCGTACTATGAGCATTTTATGCGTCTGGAAGAAAGTCATGTCACAAGAAGGGTTATGGTTGAAGAATGTGGATGGATATAAGGGTAGAGGTAGACCTAAAAAAAAGATGGATGGACTGTGTGAAAGACGATTTAATATGTAAGAAGGGAGTGACTAATGAGATGACGGATAATAGGGGAGAGTGGAGAAAGTGAACCAGTTGTGCAGACTCCACGTAGTGGGATATGGGCAAAGATTTAAATCGAAGATATGCCAGTACCGTACTGAGACCGCGCCGTTGTGTCGCCACACGAAATGAGATAGCTCGCTCATTTGGCAGACCAAATATTTTAAATTTCAGGGTACAAAAGGAATAATTATATTTTTTTACGAAAGATTATTATAATTGTGCAATATAATTGCACAATTAATGGTGAAATAACTGTTTGGTTCATTTTTTACTAACCATTAGTGTTTTTGCATCGGCATTTTGTTAACACACACACAAGTAAAAACAGTGCCACAGTTTTTGGCGTCCGGGCATATCTACGATTTAAATCTTTGGATATGGGCAAGAAGATGACGAATCGTACAAATCTAAGTTTGAGTTAAGTACATAGTTTCGACTATCATTACAACGATGGAACGACAGACATTAATTTTAATGATCGATCTCGTGAACCTATTAAAACACCATTTACAAACGATACGATAATTCGAATTTGACAAAAAAACAATTGTTAATTGGCCTGAATTCGACGAAAATATCGTTCTGATGATATCGTGATCGTTCTGCGGGTAGACGTCTGATATAATTACTGGTTAGTAGTGCTCAAAGTTAAGTTGGTCAAAAAACTAGGTTCTAAACAAAACAGCTGTTGTGATGACGTAATACAAGTGAAACAACTTCTGCAGCATCTTTGGTATCTTGGTTCTAGTCAACAATATCGCTTAGTATCATAAGTAATTATCAATTTATTTTCTTAACAAAAGAGTTCAACGAACTTCACTAGTGATCTTTTTACTTCCATTTTTTGCGCTTTTATAATAACTCCATCACGCAGCTCTCAACCGAATTTTAATTTCAACCTGATTCCACGTTTTGAATATCGATTGGTACCTATTCCCACTGAAACCTTAACCCGTTGTAACATTATACCCACCTAATAAAAAAGTGTATTAAGTTACTTTATCTTATAGTTATCACTACCAGAATATTACTAGTTATCATATTCAGAACCTGTGGAGTGACAGGATTAAAGTACTCGACTCCAGAGACTTAAAGGTGCAGACTATGAACGAATATTGCCAAGCATTTCCTTAGCGTGTGTCCACACTTGTAAAATTTTGCCATAACTGTGATTTTAACACGTCCACATTTATCACACGGATTTGTACGTGTTACGGCAAAAAGTTTGTACTTTTTTATGAAGCCTGATGAAAATCTGTCAAATTGTCGAGCTTGTTTGTTAGGGTACGGAGCCACGATCACGCCAAAAAGTCACGTGTGTTTGTTACGGTCAGAATGTCACATTGTGGACGCGCGACTCTACGTGACTTGTTACAGCCAAAAGCAGGGTATACGCACAAGTTGACACAACAAACCTCTAATTTCATAGAACTAACACATTCCTTATCTATGTTTCCTGTAACATAACTCATACGCGTGTCATGTGTCATATAATGTCACTAGAGTTATTGGAAATGTATTGGAACCAGTTTTTCCTGATTACGCAATATTGCGCGTTGTAAACTGCGTATTATAACTTCATGGGAATATTGAGTTGGCAGAAAACACGCGTGAGAGCATGGTATTCTTAACATAGTGGTAAAACTCCTGCCTTCTGGTCCCAAGGTTGCAGGTTCGGACATTGTTGTGTCCCAATAAGTTTTACCAGCATGTTCTAGAACCAAAATTTCGAAGGTGTGGTGTCAAGATACCTAACTGTGGCAGCTTTCTTCAAAACCTTTAAGAGATTTTAGCAAGTCGGACTTATTTTAATGATCTACATCGTGCATCTAAAGAAATCAAGTTATATTTTAATAACACCACCAAAATAAAACAACTTTAAAAATAAAAGAAAAACAGTTAAATAGCCGATATTCGCAAAAAATTGCGAAAGTATCACTCATACAATTTTATTGCTTTAATTATACAAAAATTTTAAACCACTTTTGCCATATTTTTAGATTTTTTATTTATCAATTAGTCAAAGCTATTAATACTTTACAACTGTTTTTACAAAAAATAGTAGATTAGATGCAAACAAGTTATCGCACTAAACCGCTGTGTCCTTGTTTCTGTCGTGCGATACAACTAGTCAATCCAGGCTATCGTGAGCTAAACCATATAGATGCGCAGTAGATTAGTAAGAAAAAGCTGCACTGCGCATCCCACGGCTAACTTCACGAATGCCCAAAGGCCTAACCAGCCTTAACAAAAGCTTTTCGGGCAATATCAAAGTAATATAACTTTGATATTTCATACCATGACATGATGAAGAGTGCTAGATTAGCTTGGTATGGACACGTGATGAGGAGGGATGAAAACCATGTCACCAAAAGAGTTATGAGTATAAGTGTGGCTGGGTGCGCTAGTAGAGGAAGGCCGAAGAAGAAGTGATTAGATTGTGTGAAAGATGATATGAATGTAAGGAGTAGATTCAGAGCAGAGGACTCATAGAAGTGAGTGGAAGAAGAAAACATGTTGTGCCGACCCCACTTAGTATGGGATAAGGGCAGGAGAATGATGATTTCATACCATGACTATAAAATTGTATTGAATTAGTGTTACTTTGAGCTTGAAATGTGACGTTGAAACATTATGGTTTGTAAGAGCTTATGGTAAGGCCGCGAGTTCGCGTCTGTGCCGTATGTAAAGTAGAATTCATGGACTAGTTTAACTCTTTTGTTCCACCTGGAGGTCTACTCGCGTACTACGAATCTGTAATAGCGGCATCAAACAAACTACGACCTTAATAGATAGCGTGTAGTTACTTGTTTTCTTTTTCGGATCGGCCGCTTATAATGCCTATACGCTCGACCTTTCATATTACGAACTTCGTGTCGTAGTTAACGAAATACGAAATATCGTATTTCATTGTAATAGTAGACCCCAGGTACGCCTACCGTGGTAGGTATCTATCTATATCTATATAAGAGCTTAACCTGACTGACTGACTGACTGATTGATCATCGCCGAGCCGAAACCGCTGAAGATAGAAAGCTGAAATTTGGAAGGTGGCTTCCTTTTATAACAAAACCACCCACTAAGGCGGGATTTTTGGAAATTCCACCTCTAAAAGGGTGAAAAAGGGTGAAAACGTTAGTATGAAACTTTTTAACGCGTGGAGCGATTTTCATGAAACTTTGTTTGTGCACTGTAAATACAAAATGAATGAACACGTGTTTGCAGGATTTTTCAATATAATCTTCAAAAAGGGGTCAAATGTGGGGTCAATGTTTCTATGGGAACTTTTTAACGGGTGGTGCGATTGGTCTGAAATTTTGTTTGTGTACTTTAAATGCAAAATAAATGAACAAGTGTTTCAGGATTTTTCAATATAACCTTTAAAAAGGGGTAAAATGGGGTGTCAAAATTAGTATGGGAACTTTTTAAAGGGTAGTGCGATTGGTGTGAAACTTTGTTTGTGTACTGTAAATGCAAAATGAATGGACACTTGTTTCAGGATTTTTCAATATAATATTAAAAAAGAGGTCAAATGTGGGGTCAATGTTTGTATGGAAACTTTTTAACGGGTGGTGCGATTGGTTTGAAACTTAGTTTGTGTACTATAAATGCAAAATAAATGGACACGTGTTTCAGGATTTTTCAATATAACCTTCAAAAAGGGGTAAAATGGGGTGTCAAAGTAGTATGGGATTTTTATGAGTTGCTTGATGTGTTTAAAACTCAGTTTAGATATTTTATGTGAACGAAGTCGCGGGCGGGACAGCTAGTGTCTGATAATTTGTAAAACTTTGCAATTTATGAGCGACAATTTGCTCGACCGCTTTAATTTGCACAAAAACGCAGCATCATTGCTGATTTCTAGGGGACTGTGATCGCATTAAACAGTCGTATTTATTATATTTTGATCCGTTTATTTTAAAATATCTCAGTTTTGGCACCAATGCTGGCATATTACATTTTTTGTAGGTATAGGCTTTAGTAACTTTACAGATCACTGGGTACCTATACCTACCCAGTGAAAACCTTAGTGACATGTTTTGTATATTTACCTATAGGTTATAAAAAAAATTGCCATTAAATTTGCTATTTATCGACTTCAATAACTTATACTTAATTTATGTATTTTTATGTTACTGTGATGATCAGTATGCATGGCAATACCCAGTCACTAAAATTACGCCCTTCATTATGACGGTCACCGTTACAATGAGAAACGAAGCTTTATTATACTATTAACTATATAATTCTAGTCATAGTTCTCAGCTTCGTAATTACCTACAAATTTTTATGCGCGGTAATTTTTTGGTCTGTTTTTATGATTATCACGTGTGATGCTGGCACACGTGATGGATATAAAAAGTTGTGACTTTTTGTAAACCTAGAGAAAGAGAGAGAAAGAGATAGCAATACAGAGCATTTGTGGTCAAGTGGTAATGTTGCCGTCCTAAAACTAAAATGCCGCTAAATACAAAATCCACTTTTTGGATTACGAGGGAAAAACGATTTATAAATAAGCACTATGGTTCATAGATTAATATATTATAACTATACATAACTCTAGCTAAAGTCACTTTGCCGCAATCAAGCCTTGGTATTATTTAAGTTATTTTATAGTTTACTTTTATAAAAATTAAGTTAAAAGCCATTAGCCACTTTTAAACTTAGCACTAATGGCCTTCCAATCCTAAAGTGAGGGTGAGAGTTAGGTGAGGTACACCGATTAATCTGATGATGTTATTAATACACTTAAACGGTGAAGAAAAACATCGTTTTAACGACATGTCGTAGAACCTAAAAAGTTCGCGTTGAATATGACTAATCAATATAATTATTAGGAGTATTAACAATGAAACGGTATATTTCGTAATAAAACCACAATTCAAAAATCCTAGTGAGTAAAAATAACTCGAGGTAAAATGTTTTCACATTTCATTGAAATAATCCGGTCAATATTGCATCAATATTTTAGAGTTTTATATATTTATTACATAAATATATAAAATGTAATAAATATATATATAAAACTCTTGTGTTACTGATTGGCTGTCATATCAACTGAAATTTATAAGTAAGATGTATTTTTTCTAAAATTCGAAGGTGTGTGTCATAGGCTAGTACCATTTTATAAGCGGCGATGGGCTTGCAACCTGTCAAGCCTTGGTATTATTTAAGTTATTTTATAATTTACTTATCTATACTAATATTATAAAACTTTGATTGTTTGTTTGTTTGAAACGAATAGACTCCGAAACTACTGAACCGATTTGAAAAATTATTTCACCAATGTGTAGAATAAACTTTCAGGATGAACATAGACTATATTTTATGTAGGTACTTCGCGGGCGACGCCGCGTGCGGTAGCTAGTATAAAAATAAAGTTAAAAGCCATTAGCCACTTTTAAACTTAGCAATAATGGCCTTCCAATCTTAAAGTGAGGGTGAGAGTTAGGTGAGGTAGGTACACCGATTTATCTGATGATGTTACTAATACACTTAAACGGTGAAGAAAAACATCGTTTTAGCGACATGTCGTAGAACCTATAAAGTTCGAGTTAAATATGACTAATCAATATAATTATTAGGAGTATATCAATGAAACGGTATATTTCGTAATAAAACCACAATTCAAAAATCCCAGTGAGTAAAAATAACTCGAGGTAAAAATTTTCACATTACATTGAAATAATCCGGTCAATATTGCATCTTCTAAATATATAAAACTCTTGTGTTACTGATTGGCTGAATTTATAGGTTGAATTTTTTTTTCTAAAATTCGAATGTGTGTGTTATATGTTAGTATTCTTATAAGCGGCTATGGGCTTGTAATCTGTCACGTTCGAAATACTAACTACTGTGCAAAATGTGGGCTTGTAGGTACCAAATGTCATGTTTGGAAGTGCCTCTGACTACCCTCTTACTTAGAGACTTACTTAGATATCCTCAAAGATTTATGTAACTAAAGATCTGAAGAGCTATGCCTGAGGAGCTGAGCCTGGGGATTACAGTCGTGATCATATTTATTTATTTAGGTTTTTCTAAAAATATCAATCCAAAAGGTGAGGCTAAGTAGTAGGTATATGAAAAAAAAATTACGAAGACGCGGAGAGTTTCTCTAGTTTCTTAAATATTCATAGCGTTGACAAACATACCTTTTACCTTCCACATAGATAATTATAGTCAGCAATCTGAAATAACCCAGTTACTAATAATGGACGACCTCAGCGACGCAAGAGGTTGCGGGTTCGATTCCCGCCGCGGAACAAATTTGTGTACGGTCTGCAGAAATATGTTCCGTTGGTCTGGGTGTTTTCTATGTATAATAAAAAATATCTATCTATGTACCTAATGTATTAAATATATCAGTTATCTAGTACCCATAACACTTTGAGTAGCTTACTTTGGGGCTAGATGATGCTGTGTGGATTGTCCAGCATTATTTATTTATTTAATGTAGGTATCCGGTATGCAAAGCCGTGGTTAGAAGCTAGCGTAAAATAAAAATAAATCCAACCGACAAACGAGGATAATCAGTAACAGATCTAAAAACAGGTGCTATATTTTTAAATATCTGGTTAAGGTCACCTTAAAATATAAGTAGTTAATAAAAAATGTGGTACTTACCTACTTACCTGCATTTATTAGGATCTTGAAAATCTAGATAGGTAGAGGTAGATCAATCTAAAAATGCACTGTAAAAAATCCAATGTAGGTACCTACATACTTACCTCTATGCGGTATAAGTACAAGTGGAGGAGCGCGCATTTTTAGACTGAATCATCTCTACTAATATTAAATCAGTTTCAGTTGTCATTTTTTTATCTATGTGAGCAAAACCGTGGGAAGAGCTAGTTTTAAATAAATTCCATGGCGCCTTTTAAGTGTCCCCGTATATGGAAATAAACACTTTTAATTACCCAAGTACGAACATTTAATGTCGTTTTAAAATAACGGTTTGCGTCAGACGATTACTTTCGAAAAATGACGTTGTGACTTTGCCTTTATACGCCCTCTATACGTCGCGATTTCCACCAATCAAATGGCATAAAACCACTGACGTTTCATTGACGTCACAGTACCTAAGTTGTTCACTCAGTAGGCACCCTGACTCAGTTTTAATATGAGTTTATACATTTATATTGGTAATTTAATGTTGTATAGTCCAGTATGTGTTGTACACTGATTGGATTGACATCTGCATTGCAAAGTTAATTAAAAAATAGCCGGGTGTTTTTGGCTTGAGTTTTTTGTGACTATACGAGTATAACATTTTTAATTGATAGTGATGTATTCAATGACTTTAGTGCAGAGTTCAGCCTCTTTTAAAATTGAGAATTTCATGGATGTGGTCTTCTGCGTTTACGTAGCTAATACTAAAAAGGTTAGTTTTTCCCTATTTTTAGTCTAGAATTATCGTAAAACGTGTAAATAATATGGATATTACGTATGAAGATACCTATTGCACACTTGTAGGTAAGTACTAAATTTTTTTGGGAAAATGTATAAAAAAGTTGGCAACTCCAATTTTCTTGTTACTCATCAATCAATGTTACATTCGAAATAATTCATGAAGAGTTAAAAAGATATAAATTTACTTCAAAATGTTTGTGGTTTTAAAGCTACGTTGTCAAAACATAAAAGTGGTTTACACATTTTCGAGGCTTGACAGAAGTTTTTATTTGTATTGTACTATACCTTGATGTGTTCTGTGAAATCACGAATCTGTTATTTCGAAGCTATTATTTGCATCCGTTAAATGGCTAACTCATTATAATATGCACCTCTACACCAGGTACATCAAGTTATTTCTATCAAATTGTACCGCGGTAATGACATCTCGCAAGCTATTATCATTTTCATACGAATTTTCCTTTCAGCTGACGTGAACGTTTGCAGAAAATAGATCATGTTTAGACAGCTCACTGGATTTTTTCTTCTTTGTTTATGGTATTTATCTCTTTTGAGATCAATTTTGCCAGTGTCAAGTGTTTAAATTATTAGTATTGTCAATGTCACAAAGTCATCGTAAAATTGTCAAGTCAATTTCAAACAAATTATGGCTGTTTGGTTCAAAATTTTCGGGATTTCCTCCGATGGATTGAAAAGGAACTTATTCTCTTTAATTCAAATATTTTACACTCGCGTCAAGAACTCGGGCTTAATTGGAAAAATAACCACCAAAATTACACAATAAATCTCAAAATATACGAGAAAAATATTAAAACTAGAGCGACAAAGTTGACAGTTGATTGCATCGCAGAAAATCCCTCACTGGATTGATGTTGTTCACCAACACCTAACGTGACATTTGCGTCACTTCTTCAATTCACTTGACGTTGCGGTTTGTAGGAAGTGTGAATCTTGTCAATACCGCTTCATGTTTCGGACTTTATTCTCTATCCTACGTAAATAGGATTTATCAGCAGACTACTTAGTAGTTGTAATAGATGTACCTACTTGATACAGATACTAGAAAATAGAGTCAGTATGTTATTACAAGTAAAGATCATGTAATAATCTTAACGTATTATTATTCAAAGTGTCTACTTATCTAATGATTTTCTGATCTGTTCATTAGAAAATCAAAAGAAGTGAAGAACCTAGGTATTAAGGCTTTTGCGGGTAACGTTTCTTCTGTATATTTGCCTAAAAAGACAGCCTTTATGGCGTAGTGGGAAAGTAGGTATCCGGCTAAGTAAGAGTGTGGGTTGAACTCTCGCGCGGTAGAAATATTTGTATGTTCTGCAAATATTTTTTTCTAGTGTTACCATCTTACTCGTAGTTTCTGATACCCACGATATAGGGAGTTTTAGTTTGTGATCGGATCGATGCTTTACTGTTGGATATTAATATTATGAGAGGATATTTTAAATAAAATTATTGCCAACTCTTCTTATTTATTGTAGAGTCAGTTCATAGTTTTACTTTGAAAATTCCTATTCTATTTTATTGAAACCAGTAAAAAAGAATTGCTAATTATATCATTACGTAGTTAAAGAGATTTCTGCCGTAAGATCTTGTCAGGATTGGCGTGGGAAAAACTAATAATAGGTGTAAAAAGTAATATAGACTGTAAACAATAATAATGTTTACTTTGTTTTCATTAGCAGCCTTGAGACGTGGTGTGAGAAATTTCTGAAGAATTAATAAACCCTAGCTTGTTTATAATAATGAATAGGCATAAAAAGTTAAAAACCTGTAGGTAATCACTAACTACGTAAAACATGACCCGATCTGATTGGCTGATAAGGATATGCAACCCTCCAAATTTCAGCTCTTTAGTTTTAAACTTTGTGTTGATAACGAACATTTCGTTATCAAGGTTAAAACTAAACTTGACTTTTTATGTTAGCATAGACAATTTGTCTGTATCTGAAGAAATGTCTTCTAAAACTGAGAAATAGCTGCTTACATACGCCATTATTTTTTTATGTTTAAACCTTACGAGACTCTCGTGATTCAGAAAAATCCAACGACACCTTAAAGGTCAAAATCCGTTAAGCCGTTTAGGCTATAGCGATAACTAACATATGCATAATTATTATGCATATGTAATATATTTGTAATGTGTGTGAAGGAGGGTAAATTGATAACATCTATTATAGATGTTATCAATTTACCCTCCTTCACACACATTACAAATATATTACCTGCTTTCTTTGCATCCGGTTTTCAGCCTTCCTAAAACTATGGTTTCCTCTCGTTCCAGCAATCAGAAAGATGGCGTAAACTCCGCAACATCGTGCAATGGACGCCCTTCTTCCAAACCTACAAGAAGCAGCGGTACCCTTGGATCCAGCTCGCAGGCCACCAAGGGAACTTCAAGGCAGGACCTGATCAGGGCACGATATTGAAGAAGTTGTGCCCGCAAGAAGAGAAGTGCTTTCAGGTGAGCTGACTTCTGGATATATCAGTTTTATGACATTTGAATTTGTATGGTTGTCTTAAGTCCCCTTTATTTAATGCCCTCTTGGACACCTGTTTCGTCAGTCTCTTTTCTTCCATCCTTTCTACATGCTCAAACCATCTTAACAAACCCTTCTCAATTTTCATCACTACGTCTTCTTTCACTCCACAACGTTCTCTTATCCCACTGTTCTTTACTCAAATTTAAACATTAAAAATAAAAAAAGTAAATCTAAGTTAAACCACACATAAGTACTTTTCTAAGTTCTCATTTACACTACATTTATTCTCCTCTGATGCTTTTTCTTCCCACCTTTACTACCATTATTGTATTTTTTAAGATTTAATGTAGGTATTTATACTAATCACATCACCCATTGATTTTGTCACACATTTTTGTAATTTCTGTACTGTAAAGTATGAATAGATAAATATTCTATAGAAGTGTTTAAGACAGAGCCATCTAAACAAGGCATATAAAGGTACTACTATGATGTTTCACATTAACTTGTCTCTCTCTACTTGATTTCAAATTTTACGAAAACATTATGAATTAGTCTAAAATGACTAACAATGGTATTTTAAAATAAATTCATAGGAAAATTAATCATGGAGTCTGACTCAGACCAGCATGAGACGAACACTCATTGTTTTTTATAGTGAAACTATGTTTTCCATTCAGTAACAGAGTTGAAATTGGGAACATACTTAATGCATAATCTTATTGCAAAACATTATGCCAAGGTCGTAACTAAACAAATTTGAAAAATATAAATAACTTTTGGATCAGTTGAGGTATAGGTTTTTTGTAATGCTCCACAGCTCAACTGTTTTATATGTATTTTGTAATAGATACTAAAGATTATCCGTATATTTTTGTAATCAAAGTTTAATTTAGGATAAATAGCAAATTTTTCTACTACATTATTTCGTAGTACTTTATGGAAATACAATAACTTTATAGGCTTAGATCATAATAATAATATACCTATTCATTATGTTGATAGACGTACTCGTATGAATGGGAATGATCATGATGTCTTTTAAAGTTTTCTATTCCATGGAGATGTTGGAATATCACTTTGTATTTAGTTACTTAGATTCGATATAAGTTTGAATTATAATCTTTACTTAATAAAAACCATATTGAACTTTATCATGGTTTTTAAACGCGGTATTACCAACCTCGATGAACTTTCCTCACTAAAGTGAATTTTCTGACCGCAACCTATTACGTACTACAATTATTAATTGCTAATTTTACTCAATCTGGACATCCCCATCGGTTATAGAGGAAATATCTCTCATAAAATTGTATAAAAAATATTTGATCTTTACAACTAAGTTTTTTGTCATTTATAGTTAGTGCTGTGTAGTTTTGATTGAATGGGAAATACCAAAATGGGTTTGTGATTTCGTTTTTCCCGAAGTTTTCCCGTAAACTATACGTTCTGCGATTGTTAAAAATTGCTTCTTACAAATGGGAAATTAAAGTATGTTTAGGTAGCAAAAAGGTAGTAAATCCAAATATCAAAAAATCATTTGAAATGATGCTGGAAATATGAGATCTTTGTTTCGAAAATATTTGTTTGTGTCGAGACACGCTTATTAAATATATGATTGAAGGTAGTCATCATCATCATCATCTTCCTGCCCTTATCCCACTAGGTGGGGTCGGCACAACAGGTTCTCTTCCTCCACTCTCCCCTATCATCCGTCATCTCGGTAGTCACGCCCTTCTTACACATATCGTCTTTCACACAGTCCATCCATGTATTATGATTGAAGGTAGTCTATAGTTGCAAATATCTCTAGTAGTTCAACCATCCTGACGCTCGCAGTTTTTCGATGTTTTTTGTGTACCACAACCGCAACGTAATAAATGTCTAGGTAACTAAGCAAATACTTTATCAAGTAGGAAAAAGTGATACTATTTGATAAAGCACCATTTAATTATATGACGTCAATGATAATTATGTAGTACTATTAATGGTCGGGTCGTCGATCGATTATAAAGTCGTTAGTACCTATACCTACACGTGTAGGCTCATTTTAACTAGAAAAAAAAACTAATAATAATTTTAACTAGTTAGAACTATAAATCAATATGAAAGCGTAGGTAAGGTTCAATTATGTGTGTTTTAATCTTTGGTACCTAACTATGTGTGTTTTTTCTCCTCAAATGAGCTCGACGCACTAGGAAATTATACCTCTCACCTTTGTGGAGTTTTTGTAGTTCATAGTGCTACAGATTATCTAGCTTTTACGTTGCTATTTAATCTCATGATTGTCTCTTTTCAGTTCCTGATGAAAGACATCCTAAGGCCGTTCGTTCCTGAATACAAGGGTCAAGTCACCTGTGATGATGGAGAATGTATCCTTTTTCATAAAATTTAGATTATACCTCTGTCTAGGTACATATATATTATTAGGCACTTTGTTGTGTCGCACATCATCATCTTTGTTGTGTCAGGTTTCTCGAATTTATTAATGTTATTGTGTATCCACATCTTCTTAAGCACTTTTATTACGTCCCTCTATTAGCCTCCTAAAGCTTACAATGGTTCATTTAAGTTCAGTTAAAAGTACTATTAATCAAAAATGGGCAAAGTTCAAAATAACTTGATAAAACTTATCAAAATTCCACTCTGAGAACATCAATTAAATTCGGTTTTTGTTGCTACTTAGTTTACCATTTTGACCTATCTTTGATCCATGATAATGAAGGTACCTATTCTACCATAGCAACTTGGTTTAATGTCATGAAGCAAACAAAATCCTTAGTTCATGATAATAATTCATCAAAGACATACATTATTTTGTCTCGTAAAAATATATTAGCAAGATAAAATGTATTTTTTTTTTTCTTATAAGACTCTTTAGTTTAAACTTATGGGATAGGTTGTATTCACAATACCTAACTTATATTTTGTTTCCTTCTATCTGATTTCAAACAATAATTTTGTATCTTAAAATAATCCTGCAAATAAAATTCAATCTGAAACATTTCCGTTAGACACAAGTAGGTACATATTACCTAAACTAAAGTTTCATTTTACTATCTCCTTTATATTTCTATTGTAACCTCCAAATATTTCCTTAACTCATACATAACTACAGTGTACCTACAGCTGCAAGATCTACTAAGCGACTTCGACAGCCCTTGCGTTATGGACTGCAAAATAGGAGTCAGGACCTATCTCGAGGAAGAGTTGGCCAAAGCTAAAGAGAAGACTAAGCTAAGAAAAGTGAGTAGAACATTATCTGATCACGACTGTAATCCCCGGGCTCGGTAGATATCTTCCCCAGGTCTTTTTACTTAGATCTTTGAGGATATCTAAAGAGTGTAATCAGAAGCACGTCCAAACATGATATTTGGTGCATGCCCACACCTTGCCCAAATAAGGTACTTATTACACTGGTGATTTATAAATACAAAGGTATCTTTCAGTAAAAAACGGCGATTTTATCCTTGCTGATCAAATCTCAATGACAGTATAATAGCAGCACAAGATGGTTCTAAATATACTTACCTACCAAACCATTTTTTCATCTCAGCAGTATCACTTACACAAGTTCAAAATGTCATTATATAGATACTTAATAATAGTTAAGTGAACATGTAGTTATAAATAAACTCTTTTACGTCATAGATTCGAAACGGAATACATTGCTTGATATGGTATCATCTAGCAATTAATCTTATTAGGTTATGAAAATAGCTCAGTGAATACAAAAAAAGTTTTTTTTGATGGCCATGATATATGGTGATTGTAACTAATTGTAACAGTGGTGGAATAACACGGAATATTGAACAGGTATTCTTGAACTACCTAACAGCTACTTAGCAAATACATAATATCCTTATCCCAGTAGAATTTCGTAAACCAGTAACAAAATGGTCGCTTTGTTTTGTAAAGTAAGAAAATTAACAAGGATAAGGATTATAGGACAAAAAAAGTTCTAGGGCTCAGCGAGTTTCTTGTCAGTTTTTCTCGGACTAGGATAGAACTGGAATTGGCACCTAGACTCGTAAAGCATGTAGGTAAGACTTATAATGATCCCTGTGATTTATTGAATAAAGATATTTGAATTATGATTTTTGAATAGCGGTAATCAATTAAAGAACCCAACATCATTGCTCTGATGCCGCATCAAACTCACCTCAAAAGAATATCGTCCCGTACATATCACTAGTGTGGGATTTCATATTATCCATCCATATTCATTCACATCCACCCACATTTCTGTTTTCTGGGTATATTGGTCTCGATAATATTATTTTGATGTATTTATATTTTCGTAAAAGTTTTCGAAACTATTAACAAACGCAGTCTATAAACGTAATTAAAATCAACTCTTTTAAATTACAGGACATGTATGACAAGATGATCCAAATTGACCCCAAAGCTCCAACGGACGAAGAGCATAGAAGTAAAGGTGTCACCAAGCCCCGCTACATGATATGGAGAGAGACCATCAGTTCCACAGCGACCCTCGGCTTCAGGATAGATGGAGTGAAGAAAGCCGACGGCACGAGTTCCAAAGACTTCAAGACTACGAAAACAAGGGATCAAATCGTGGAAGCGTTTAAGGACTTTACCAGCAACTGCCCTAATAGTGCGGTAAGATCATTTTCCGATACATCAATGCTTACATATTTTATTTTTGACTTGTGAAAACTGCATTCGATTTGGTTCAGCCGTTGTGGAGATTAGCATGCACGAGCGCACAGACAAACAGACTACGATCTTCAACGATTAGGTTATAAGTAAAGATGCACGCATTTAAAAATTACTTGAGTACTTAGCATTGTCAAAAATAATTCAAGACAAGCACTCAGTTTGAATTAGGGTTATATGAAACTCAAAAGCTGAATCGATATAGAATATATTTTTGACAGTTATAAAGCTCAGAATATAAATGGAGGTAACTTATTCCATAGAGGATGAGTAAAAATTTTTATAGAGTGGTCAACTAGATATAGCTAGCTGAACTGTAGTATTGATCGATATAATTTCATTTTTTTTTTCTTTTACAGGTGAGGTATCTGGAGCGACTAAAAACCATAAGAGCAACACTTCAGGAGTCGCACTTTTTCAGAACACATGAGCTTATCGGCAGTTCCTTGCTTTTTGTTCACGATAAGCGAAAAGCGTCCGTATGGATGATAGACTTTGCAAAAACAGTGCCAGTCCCCGATAACGTTAGCATCAACCACAACTCAACTTGGAAAGTTGGAAACCACGAAGACGGCTACCTTATTGGACTTGAAAGCATCGTGTCTATACTAGAATCGTTGGTAAAAGATGATAATGGTAACATAAGTTATGAGAGTAAGGATACTGAACCAGTTAGATTGGACACTTGACTTTAACTTGAACGGTTCTCGTGAATTTGTATTCGCACTGACGTGCTTCGCAGTTTTTCTGCGCTCGACGCTATGACGATGTATATTGTACAGTAAATTGATGTAAATATAGTATTATTGCTTAGGTTTTGAATACTCATAGATTATACACCACCATAATTCGATAATAAGAAATATCACATTTCTTTCATACGTAATGACTGCAATAATGAATTGTTATTCTGATTTTTATATAATTAAACCATTTGACTTCAAAATAATGATTGATAGGTATGGAAATGCAAATATTTTTGACCAGTCCTTACCTTCTTGTTAAGGTATCAATGCGACTGACTTGTATAATAGCTTTTATCTTTAAGTACCTACGTACCTACACTATATTAGTGTAATATAGACAGACTAGGCTATAATGAGTGCAAAATAATATAAGGCAAATTCTGGAGGTACTGAATAAAAAATAACAATCACTCCATTTGTTTTTTTTTGTTCCCTTGATCATTGGTTTTCCTATTGGTCTTATAATATTTATATTATAAATATTATTTATAATAAAACAACATATACTTTGGACGGCTTTTATTAAAACTAAGTTACGAACTAAATAAATAAACAATTTTAAACTAATTTCCTAAGTAAGGCACTACGTATTGTCTTTCATACTGTCTATAACAACGTCAGTCAAACTGTTCCGTCGCGAATCTCCCTCTTCAATATTACTAGTATTTGTGCTTTCTTTTCTCATTTTCGAGAAGTATCTCGGAACAGGTCCCGTACTTGGTCTGCTATCATTTGGAGCTGGCGAATATCTACGCTGTCTAGGCTTGGGTTCTTCGACCTCGGTTTCTGAGTAGGGAGGTGGAGGAGAAGTAAGCATCGACATGCGATTTTCTCTGGCTGCCTTTGCTGTGATTTGAAGCTCAGCGCCTGCAACTACAGTGGCTAAAGTGGGGGTGAATTGTGGTGCTGCAGCCCTAACTGAAATTCTCCTTCGCTTAGTTCCCGTTTCTTCTTCTTTAGGTGGAGTAGGTAGCGAGAAATCTGGCCTGATAGACCCGCGTCGACCTGCCGGTCTAATTAAATCTATTAGGCCAGGAGACTCGTTCGTGTCGGGTCCTGTAGCAGTTTCTAATACAGCTAATGCTCTGAGTAAGTCTGCAACGCTAGTGTGCTCTAAGACCTCGACTTGTTCGGACTCTGGTAGCGTGGATATGTTAACGTCCGGGTCGAAAAGACTGGGCCGTCCACGGCTAGTTCTATTTCTATAATTTTCAAGCTCGCTTGAAAAACTGCTGCGTCCATTCTGTGTGGCGTTTCTATAACTTTCTAAATCATCTGCGCTGTTTCTTCCGCGTTTAGTTTGGTTGAATTGACGTATACTGGCTTCTAGGTCTCCTACAGTGCTGTTGGTAGGCGAGCTGTTTTTCCTTTCCTTCCCAAAGGAAGGGAACATACTTCCTCGACGCTTAGTCTTATTCTTACAGTCAACTAGTTCGTCGGAACTCTCGGGAAATACTTCATCGTCATCATGCTTCTTAGATTTTCCGAATGTCGGGAAAAGACTGAGGCGCCCTTTCTTGGTTCTATTCTGATACTTTTTTACTTCATCTTCATCTACAGTTTCATCATCGTTTGACTGATTGAAGTTAAAATTTGGGAAAATACTGCGTCTGCCTTGCTTTGTGCTTTGCTTGTATTTTTCGCCTTCGTCTTCAAGATCGCTGAAGTCGAATGTAGGAAATATGCTTCTTCGTCCAGATTTGGTTTTTTCTCTATAAGCTTTAGCGTCATCCTCATCTTCAGAAAAGTCGAAAGTGGGGAATATGCTATGTCGCTTTGATTTTTGCTGATACTCTCTAACCGCTCCTGCGTCTTCATCATCTGAGAAATCGAAGGTAGGGAAAATACTGTGACGACCCTTTTTAGTTTTTTCCATATACGCGTTTGCCATGGCTTCTTCATCTTCCCTATCACTAAAGTCAAAAGTGGGGAATATGCTGTGTCTGCCGCGTTTAGTTTTCTCTTTATACGCTTCTGCGTCACTTTTATCATCAGATCCGAATCCAAAAGTGGGAAATATGCTTCCACGTCTAGGTTTAGTCTCCTGGACGTCTTCGTTAACTGTTTGAACGCTTACTCTACCTTTCATTGTATTTTTCATATGCTCAGCAGGATTTTCGCTTGTGCTAGGCTTCCTGAAGAAAATCCTTGATAGAATATTTTGTGGTTGTGAACTGCTGTCTATTTTAGCCGGCAGAGATATTTTACCACTTCTAAAATTAGCTTCACGTCTGTATTTTTCCGCTGAATCACCATTAGTCCACGTTAAGTCATGATCGCCATTACTGACCGTTTCTTTTTTATAATTGGGCACGGCTACGCTCATAGCTCTATTTCGCCTAGGCGTGCCCGGGATAAAATCATGCCCTATACTAAACATAGGAGGTTTTTCATTGGCTAATATATGTTCATCATCAAATAGATTGATTCCTTGCGCTCTTTGCGTTGGTTGATCCAACCCACCTAACACATTCACTACTCTAGCGAGTAATTCCGCTGGTTTGACGATAGCTGAGGCTGTAAAAGTCTTTTCTTTATCTATACCTAGCAGGTCTGTATCGGATTGTATTCGGAGCATGTCTTTGGCTGATAGCTGGATGTTTTCTGAGTTGGCACGTTTGCGTTTGTAAATAGGCCCACGTGGTTCGACGTCATAAGTCAGAATGGGACAACTCTGGCTGCGAATAAGGTGTGGAATGTTTTCAACGTATACTGGCTGAAATAGATATAAACACTGCGTTACAATTACAATATAAAGCATAATGTTCGTGCAATATGCTGAAGGCGATTTTAATGACTTGGTACCATGGAATCATTAGTTTTGTTTACCTTAATTTTGATGAGATTAGCTTCATTAATAATCTTCCTGATCGCCGATATATCTTTGGTAAACCCTTGCAGTATTCTATTCTGTGTGTTTTTGAACTGTGACGCGAATTTCTGCTCGAGCTTGTGTATTCTTTCAGACCGCATGCCAGTTGTGATGAACCCTGGAAATAAAGACAAATCTATATTGTAGCGAGCTTGCAACTTGTTATGTAATTTTAATACTTGTAAAAAGATGGGTTTTACCAAGTAGCATTACGATGTAGCCGAGTCCAAATGTGATCCAGATTATGAGGAATATTTGATAGGTGAAAAAATATCCGGCTCTGAAACCGTTGTTTATTGTACCTGAAATGAAAGATAAACATAGTTTCATATTCTAGAAGTAGTAGAAGTAAGTATATTATTTTAAAATAGAGCATCGTTTATTTGATAGTTCTCAATAAATAACCAAATTATAACATAACTTAAACTGAATTAAGATTCAAGCATCGAAGTTACCATTGACGAATTTTTAAAACCCTCTTTTATGAGTTTTAGTTCAGTTTATTGTCCGCAATTTAGAAACAAACCTGTCTCTTTACCGACGTCAAACAAAATAAACAACAATTGTAATAACAGCGTCAGATACCCGTATTCGCTATCACTAGATTAATATTTTACAATACTTAATTACTAGAGTCTGTTACCTTGTTTTGAACGTATCCAATGCTGCGTGAAATGCGTTTAAGTCTCATTAGAATTTAAACCAAGATTGCTATAGGTATCCAGCTGATATAGCTTAACTACTTGATTTCATAGTTAATCATTTTTGGAATCGTAACAAAATGTTATCGCGTCATCTGAGTAACAGCATTTATTAGTTTAAGTTATACTGCTTTCCCTACTCTATGTCTTTTCAATTTTGCTTGTATTCCTGAACTAAACTAATATGTAACATAAAATCTTCATCTATACTATTTTACTATTTTTCTATTATTTGATTGTTTGTTTGTTTGCATTGAATAGGATCCGAAACTACTGAACCGATTTGAAAAATTCTTTCACCAATGTGTAGAATAAACTTTCAGGATGAACATAGGTATATTTCATGTAGGTAATTCGCGGGCAACGCCGCGGGCGGAAGCTAGTAATAAAATAATTATCTATTGTTTAGTTTTTACCATATGGCCATGATCTAGAATAACCTTTTTCTATATTTCAATTTCATACTAGTTACCTGCAACCAAATCACCGAATCCTATCGTAGTCAATGTCACGAACGCGTAGTACACCGACGCCACATAGTCCCAACCCTCGAAAAGCACAAAGATGCAGGCCGGTAGGAATATGAAGAATGTGAACCCTGGGACCAGGTAAAGGAATATCTGACCCAGCATGCCGAGATTGCTGAAGAAAAAGTCCATCTTGTCTGCGCGTTTCTCGTTCTGCCGTTTGTATTTGCGGTAGACTGTAATGAGCTGAAAATAGCGAAAATAATTTCATATTATTTGTATTATTCGTTTTTATAACAACTCAATGTTTCATTCAGGCTAGATAAACACAAGGTTTTACATTCACACGACTTCAATATTCAGCACACGGATTTCGATGGGTCTAACTTATTCAATCAAAGTTCTGGTTTAACGCCATTTAAAATCAGAATAATTTGGACTCCAGATGGTGAAAAGTAGATGGAAAATAGGACATAGTTGTTCACCTTCAGCTGCTTAGTTTTAGTGTTTTTTTTAAAAAAAAAGGCTAGTGTTTTGGGATAGTTCTTATCAAAAGTTCAATATTAATAAAGCAATATTCACCTGGCGACCGAAGTATTCACCAAGATTGGCAAGTAAGATACCGTTGATTGGTATTCCGAAGAGGCCATAGAATATCATCAGGATTCTGGACAAGTGCGTGGTGGGAGATAGGTTGCCGTATCCTGAAATATTAAAATACCTAAGTTTTGAATGAAGACCAATCATCTACTTAAACTAGACATGATTAAATGGATAAATACATTAATATGCTAAATATAAAAGCTATTACAAGCAAAAAGAAACTCACCGATAGTACTGACGACAGTGTATGAGAAGAAGAAGGAGTGATAGAAGTCCCATTTGAAAGGAGGTTCCTCATCCTCCGTGGTGTAGTTGAACATCGACTTGCCGCAATAGTCAGACAGCTTGCGGAGGATAGAATCCTGCTTCTCTGGGTCATCGGGAATGTAATACTCGTAGAGAAGGTCTGGAAAGATAAGGAGTAAAGAATCAGTAATTTCTAATACCAGCGACAAAACCTTGGAAAATTTTGTTGGTCTTTCTGTCTTAGGAAAGAAAGGAAGCTTGAGTTTTTAACTGAACCAACTAGACATGCTTGATGAGAAAGCTAAAATATAATAAAGAATAACAAAACAAAATGTATGTTATCTATTAAAATGCCATCAAAGGATCATGTTCTACTTAAAACACTGTAAAATAGATAACTACTGAAACAATGTAGGTTAACTGTTTTCGTGACATTCCAGTTAAGAAGTAACTCACTTTTTATACAAAACATTTAATAGTACTACATAAAGCGGTAGGTGCTGTACAAGTACCTGTAATCGTCAGGTACAAAAAATATGGGGCATTAATTAGAAAGACTTTTTACTGCACAACAATTTTCCGCGCGATTCCACACAGATTACAAACAAACCAATTGTTTGTTTTTTATTAAGCCATGAAAAAACTGGATCATCGCATTTTACGCGCATTAACATAAAAAATGTGTTTGTTTGAACGCATCTTAGTTGTTTTGTGCTGTGTTGATAATTACGAACACAAAAAGACCGTTTTCTGTCGTCACAGTCGAAATATAGCAGGTTCATTGCTTGCCAAAGACAGAGTTATGAGGCTATGTGTGACCCACCAGAGGTAAATATACTTTTTTAGTTCTTAGACAAGCAAATTTTCTCGTAATGATTGGTGAATTGGCATGCCGCACATATATTTTTTTATACACATATAGGCAGAGGTAGCTATGAAGTAAATTTGAATCCGATAGTTACTTTAGATTCTCATATATAATTCAATCAAAATAATCATAATATTGTGGTCACGGAAGCAGTTAGCGGTTTCAATGCGTTCAATGAACGCAGCGAAGAGGGTGCGGTAGCATTGTACCGATCACCATTAAATAGACATAAACGGATTGGCCATTAATTGAATAGAAGTATTGTGGTGAAGGCCGAGTCACTGTCAAGAGCAAACGTTTTAGAACGGTCAAGGGTGACCTTTATTAGCACTAGCCCAACAAAATCTGGTGCGACCTTGAAAATCACAAGCATGAGTTTTTGCAACTTTCAGACATCATTTTCAAGAAAGGATATCAAGACAACTGAGTAGCTAGATGTAAACTACTAATAGTAGGTATACCTAAGCATAAGGAACCTAATTAGTCATACGTGAACCTATAATTACTTACGTTGAACTAAAGTAGCCAAGTCAAAATTCTCGTAAAGACTAAGACAGTTCTAGAGATAACAAATGCTATAGTAGGTACTAAAAAGATCATCACAAGATCATCCAGTGCCTTGAAAAATATGTTTTATAAACAGAATATAACAAAATTTATTACACAAATAAAGTCTGTTTATAGATACTTAATCTGAGTTATTTGTTTTCAATGTAGGTATCTTACATGAGGACACTTACACGCACAGATCGATAAAACGATAAGGTTCTCAGTAACATCTAGGACAATAATCAACCTTTAAGCTACAATTGTACTTGTGAATGCCATCTGATGTGTAGGAAATATTTAATCCTTTGCATCAGCAAAATAAAAAATAAAATCAATATTGATTATGAATGTTAATGTTACTATAGAGCTTATGTACAAATGAAATTCTTCCAAAAGCTGAGCATATTTGAAAGAATCAATCAAAACTGATAAGCGACTTCATTTTTTTTCTCACCCATCATTAACCAATCCCAACTTACGACTCACAGTCGCAAAACGATTATACAAAGTCAGTGGTTTGTATTGATGGTAAAAAACACACTTAAGAAAAGTAGGTATTTTGCAAAAAATAATTCAATATACAACGTGTAACAATCCAATTTGGAATACAAAGATCGAAATTTGCACTAAGGTGAAAATTTGTCCAGAAAATGGTTTTAGTCGTCAATGTCGTCAACATGACGGTGACATCTCTAATTAAAAGCTAATTCTCAGATCACGACGCGTTATTTACTGAGGTCATTTATATTTGCACAAAAGTGTCACATGAGTCTACTGGAGGCGCAAACACCCTGATAACGTCACAAATCATCAAAACTACGTGCTAAATAGGGAAAATGTTACCCATCCATCACAGATTCAGACGGTTCACCTGTGGGGGACACTCTTGACACCACGTCGTCTGGCGCTACATTTTCCTTGTGGCTTCCTCAAAACAGTAGCTGCATGCTAATTTTAGGTAATGTGGTAGTTTTGGCACTCATTAGAAGACTCAGAGAAATCCAAAGAGGTCTATGAACTACGATTATCACGGCTGGTACACTTATCCCTACCATATACCTAACTCCAGGGTCTAAAGTTCTTGTTAATCAGTTGTATCACTAGTTCGATATGATTCTATCTAACTATGGCATGAGTGAAGCTGTGAGCTGTGGGCACCCAGCCACTTATAAATTCAAATCCAATGAACACAGGCATTTAGCAGATTTACCTGTTTGGATCTTATGCTCATGACCGAGTTGCAATTTTAAGGTAATCCACCTGATCGTTAGCGTTTGTTCAAAATAATAAATAACTAGCTAGTATTTCAATTTAAAACAAATATTGAGGGAGGCATCAAAAATTATGGTATAAAATTACTAGAAAATATACAAAAAATATGCAGTAAAATGTCAAATTAAAATAATATTGTTGATAATGTAAAGCTTAAAAAAAGCGACGATATTGTAGCCGTATTTGCTAGAAGTCTTATTTGTAAAGAAAATTTTATTTAGCCCAAAAGTTTAACCTTTAGCCTATAGATGTATTAGGCCGTGCATTAGTGACGTTTACATGTTTTTTGATTTTTCGCATATTATTCCATTGATATCGTCTTATCGTCAAAGTTTAAAGAGCTAGGCTTGTGCTGATCACTTTAGTTTTATAGGAAATATTTATGTTTTTGAGACTGATAATATAAGTACCTACTTACTACTAATATTACTAATACTATAAACATAGTTGGTCATGATGACCGTAGGCTATGAATAAAGTGAGTGTTTCAATTCAACAAAAGTTTTTGGCTTCCGTCAAGATATTTAAAACAACCACTTCTTCATTGAAAAGTCCAGCACGATCTATTAATAATCTAACTGAAGTCATGAAATCAAGTGACTACAGCAAATATGCACCTTAATTACTTAGTAGTAGATACTTACATTAGCGTTAATTGATCTGCTATTGTTATTTGTTCTCTCGTTTCCTATTTTCCAAGCATTTGCAAATTATCATCACCTTACACACGTTTGTCTTTCAGGTTATTGTCACCGTAAATTAGATCATAAAGTTAATGAGCTAAAGTCCTATCTGTGTTAATGAGCATTTTAATGTAGTTGGATTATAACCTGTTGAATCTCTGGTAGATCTTTCGTTGAGACATGAACCAAACTACGAGTATATTCATTTTCAATGCGCTATTTTTTTCTGTTTATGTTGTTTTTAGGTTTTTGCACCTGGCTTTATCTTGTACTACTTACTCGTATTCTTCTTAATTATATTCTTCTTATTCATAATGTGTTACTAGAACTTTCAAACCAGTGTGTTGAAAGGATTAAAGTGCGCTTCAGAGGTTCCTATACATGAGCCAAACCTTAACCATAAAACTATGAAGTCGATACAGATAATGACCTTAAAAAAACAGGCGCCGTTCTTCCGCAAAGACGACATTAAGGAAATCTAAATGATGTGTAGTCTGTTGACTATTGTAGGTTACCGTTAGAGAACAATTGAGGTAAACGACAGGTATGTTTGCTAATATAATTGCACATTTATACTGTCGTCACGTAGAATCGATGGCAACACCATTACTGAATTATACAGTGACGGTAGATGAGATCATCAAGGGTTAACCCGATGGGATTTGATGACTTTAAATCTCATCGATCACCATCTCATTCGAATACACTCTCATTGCAGAACGCAAAATTTTTAAGAAAAAATATAAATCGATTGGCTGAAGTTGGCTATATTTTTTTAAATATTGTGACGGTCGCGTAAAGTCGTTGGCTTAGACTAACTATTTGTAGTGTCGATTGGTGGACACCTATATTCGGCTGTGGATGCGTGTGCAGTCTGAAATGATGAGGATGATGACATTTTTTTTGGAAGTTTACAACAATTAAAGTCATGATTGGTGCCTCTGACTACCCTCTTTAAATATCTTCAAAAGATCTAACGATCAATAAGTAACTAGAGATCTGAGGAGATATCTACCAAGCCTGGGAATAACAGTAGTGATCCTGTTTTTTTTAAAGTTCTATCAACAGTGGGCATGTTAACGTATGAGATGGAATTGCCTCAATTGATCGTGAAGAAAGCAGGTAAATTATTTTATCACAGCAACTCTTCAAGTGGATAAAGTACTAACCTAACGATAAGATTCCAGGTACGAGTATTTGCCAATTGCGAAAGTTTGAAGTCGAACAACCATATTTACTAACGAGTAGGTACAAAGGACCAAGCTTGCCACTATGTATTAGTGAAATAAACTAAACAATTCCATCTAGGTATATTTCATACTTTATAATTTTGTTTTTCCAGACGGAGGTACTTTTAAAAATACAACGTTAGATTTGTTATTTGTTTCAGCAAAAGCTGTTAAAGATTAAATACTGTTCCTGTTACTGAAAACACGTGAGCTTTTATTATACACTGTAGGTCTTATTATGTGTCATTGTTTCATTTTGGTTTCTTTTTTGGTTTAATTCTATGTCAAGTAATAAGTATTTTACTGTAAATGAATACTAATTATGACTTTACAGGCATTCTGACAATATTATAATATATATTTATTTATATTATGATGATGTGTTTAATGAGTGTTAATCTGGATTATGATAAAACCTATAATAGATTTACTGCGCTAAATGGCTTAACGAAGTAATATACAATTGTTCATCAATTACGTGGTTTACTTATCTTTGTTTAGATTATACAAAAGAAAATCACAAACTAATTTAAAAGCTTATAAATTATAGTTGTTAGTAACTAATGGAATTTCCCGCAAATCGTTTGCGAAATGTTTTTTTCGTATGTTATTTACTTTTTTTATTGTAAGTTAATATGTCATTAACGTATAAAACTATCCCCTAGGTTATATACAATACAATATTTTTTCATTAACATTATCTAAGAAATAACTTAAATAAACCCACATAACGTGGGATAAGGGCAGGAAGATGATGATGATGATGATTATCTAAGAAATAATACTATTTAATAATAATATAGGTAGTACCTACTTGTTCGAGTTTTTGCTTTTTGTGTGTGGATATAGATTTATCCTCCAACTTTTGAGTATTTGGTACCTATTTGATTCAATAAATGGAACGGAGGTAGCGTTAGGTATAACTGAAAACAGTACCCCTAGTACAAGTTTTTGATAGTTTACGAAAACTTTTTTCGAATAGTATCCTTTCATACATTTACCTCCATCGGAAATGTTAAGGAACTAAAGGTCGATAATATCGAAAATATCTAATCGGCAGTCCCAGCAATGATTTTCAAACCAAGTTTTCACGATATCGACCTTATTTTAATTCCTTAACATTTTCGATGGAGGTAAATAAATGTATGACAGGATACTATTCGAGAAAATTATCAACAACTCCTACTAGGGGTACTGAACAAGTAGGTACCTACATACCTTAGTATAAGTACTTACCTACCTACAAAACATCTAATGGGTCTCTAGATTGTGTAAAAGCAGAATCCTAGTTCCCTATCAGTTACAGTCGAAGGTCTTAGCGTTAGCTCAAGTGTTCGTCTGTAAACAGACGCATTCAATTGCCTTTTTTATCGAGTACCGCGGATAAGACAATAGAATGACACACACACTATTAATTATGGGACGTGATGAGTCTGAGAGAAATTGTATTAAGTAGAAAAATAGAGCTGCGTTTGCAGTAGGTACCGTAAAAATACGAGTATCTGATGGAAAAATAGTCAGATTAGTATGTTCTGTATTCCACACTTGTTACAAATAAATGCCAGTTATTCAGGGTAGTAGTTGAAACTAATTTTAATTTAAAAAAGTTGCAAGTATTTTTTGCTTATCAAAAAAATAGGAACATTCACAGTAAATAGCTTTTAAAATAACGTAGAGTCCCTCCCTACAACTGACACTTTTAGGCGTACGGAGGACACTTTAAATATTTTGAGAAGGATCGAAAATTTAAATTTTTTCAGCTCATAAAAACAAATCGACAATTTCCTTTCTGTATCACTCACAAAATAAACGAAAAGGACAAGAATATGATAGAAATATAGCGCTAACATCTGTCACATCTTTCGTAAGAATCAATGAATTTTGCAATCTACATTGTAAATTTTTTTTTTCAGGATCTGTGAATAGTTGTGTTTGGAATCAATTTCAAGGTGTCGATTTGCGTAGGCCTCACCATTGTTTTCAACAATGATGAATTATGACTTTATAAATAATAAAGTCTCGAGGTATGATTAGCAAAAGACAATGATGAAAATGCAAACCACAGCAAGATACTGATTTAACTGGATTATCCATATAAAATGAAAAAATGTGAGTAAAATCAATCGATTATCCTTATAATCACGATATTGTCATTGCGAAACTGTGTGCAAAAAGCAATGTCGTATCCTACTAATATTATAAACGCGAAAGTTTGTAAGAATGTATGGATGTCTGGATGTCTGGATGACTGGATGTATGTTTGTTACTCTTTCACGCTGAAACGTCTGAAACGGATCTGGATGAAATTTGGCGCAGATATAGATTATAGCCTGGAATAACACATAGGCTACTTTTTATCCCGGAAAAATGTACGTTTCCCGTGGAATATATTTTGTTTTTGTTTTTCAAGATACTACGCGGGCGAAGGCGTGGGCGGAATCTAGTATTTGAATAATTTTTTGGACACGCTGCAAGTGATAGATATCGAAATCTGGATAACTATGAAGGATAATATTATATCGGCTGTGATGAATGATACGAGTAGATTGTGTTGGTTTAGTGTGTTGTGGGTGTAGGTATTATCAAATGCAGGCATGTGTTATTTGGATACGATTTACACGCTGCCAATGGTAGAGAACAAGAAAATAAATAATTATTTAAAAATAGCTTTGCAAAGTACAGGTGTATCTCAAAGTATTCTAATGGGCTGATTTTTTTTCAGGTGAAAGTATATCTTCATACTTATTTGAAACAGGAAAGCAGTTTTGGAAACATTATTCCATTTACTATAATTATGTTATGTTGACGACTCTAATTTTAACATATTAATGTTCTTTTCACCAGGAATTATCATAGTATTAGTCAAACCAGAAAGTAAAAAAATCTGAAGAAAAACGTTTTGCTTTAACTACTTGATTTTTATTTAAATTAAGATATAAATAAGTATCGCTGCAATTTTTTTCCCTTCTTACGAGAACTTAGCTCGGTACCTACGGAAACTTTGGTGTAGAAGAAG
This sequence comes from Cosmorhoe ocellata, assembly GCA_963675405.1. Taxonomy (NCBI): domain Eukaryota; kingdom Metazoa; phylum Arthropoda; class Insecta; order Lepidoptera; family Geometridae; genus Cosmorhoe; species Cosmorhoe ocellata. Next base: position 7,551,153 of record OY776258.1, on the reverse strand, counting down.
TGTAGAAGCTATTCGGTACTTAGATCTTTTGACTTTCAGTCAGTGAACGGAAAAAAACAGACACAATATATCTTCAAGGGAAATATCCACGAAACATGACTCCAAATTTCACTCCTATAAACTCCTTCGTAGATTTGCCGAAAATTGATTAATGTTGACTTTATTGCCTCGACGTTTGGGTTTAAATTGACGTGTAACCTTTAATAAGCATCTGTAAATTTTTGATATAATTCTGAATACATCCATGTATTGTCCGTTCACTGCTTCTGGTAGGTACTAACTTTCTTACGTTTAAAAATGACAGCCGTTAACTGCATTTGATTACGTGAATTGAGTAAAAGAGGTCATCGTATCTACTCGTATGTACCGACTTAGGTATTGGAGTGCATTATTGATAGTTTTATTCGGTACTAAGTACACCATTTATCAAGGACTTGTTCCAATATGTTAACCAGAACTACGTACTGTCACTTCGTGGACACATGTTTACATTTGCAAGTGGGTCGATAACTAGCTAGATACTGCAAATATGAAGTGTGTTGCAAACTATACATAGAAAAATGCATTTTATTCACTTATCTGATAGGCTACCGGGTGTATTGATAGATAAAAGTTTTGAATAGCGTTTGTTGATGTTAGAATAAGTTAGAGTAAGTACTTAGATAAGAGGACACCATGCGTATTGGGATAGGCTATTCTCTGTTATTTGGTGATGATCATGATTATAAGAGATGCCTTTTAAAAAAAGCATTGCCTGTCACAAAAAGCGCAGATATTTCAGAAGTAATAAGCAAAATCAACTCTTCACGTCATATTAACATTACTATTTGGAAAATTTAGATTTTTAGGAAAATACTTACCCGTTCAATTGTTACGAAAATAAACTGGGACTATTTATTTTTTATAAGTGCTTAACGTGTGGATAAGATCACATTTGAATTATATAAAGGCAGGATTCTAACGCTGAGGTCAGGCTGCTTAGCATTAGCATTACTTACTTTGGATTTCAAGTCTTTCAAGTTTATCTTCCGCCCGCTGTTGCACTTCCAACGGACTCTCGATATGGTAGAATATACTCGCGCCGACCAGCAGATACATTATGTGAAGCGCGAGCATGCACGCTAGTTGCTTTTTGGACATCATCTTGATTAGTTTATTTTATAAATTTAATAGTAAATAATTTAAATCACAGTTTAGTTTATCACAAGCGTCACTGAATCACAATATTGAAATCCATATCGTCCTTTTCGCCGCATCGAAACGCATTGTCTCCAATGCTGCCGTGAATCGGCTCAAGTTTAAACTGAAGTGGTGTCCAAATGGGTTTTTATTTTTGTACCACATGTTATTCTCCTCATCGGTGACGGTGGCCGGTCGGTAGGTATACTGGGCAATGGACACCGACCGCTTCCCGACGTTCGGTCGTAAGAGAGGATCCGATAGAATGATCCGCGGCGCGCGCGCCCGTCTCGCCTACGATCCGCGTCTTCTTCGCCCGCGTTTTTTATACGGCATGCACTAAATATTTGAGTGACAACGGCTCGCATTAACTCGTCGTAAAGGATAATAAGAGAGGTTATTGCCGACATTGTTCTTAGATACACTGACGCAATGATAATGCTAACGGTGGGAGGAGAGATTTCGTTTACGACCGGGGATTAACGTGGATTTCGCGTTTGATAATGGGCGAAGAGTCTAAGATAGTGTTACGTCACTTTGCTGATAGCAAAACACAGCCTTCGTCTGCGAAGGAACTAATATTTGGGCACGTATGTGTATACCTTGGTCGTATCTGCAAATTCTACAAAACTATCTAAAGCTGAAATAAAGGTAAAATAAAGTCGTCTTATAAAATGGTGTAAATAACATTTTGAAATTTTTATATCAGGCTTAGATGAATACAATTATGAATTTGAAGAGGATATATTTAAATATGTAGGTAATATTACGCTGAATTTACTGATAAAACTAACAAGAATCATAGGAGTACCCCACCCATCTACCTAATACCTATCACTATTGTGGTTCTATTGAAACAATAACCAATTAAGAGTGATATATTTAGCACAGCTGAAACTGGTAAATGAAAAACCCTTATTGAAATACAAAACGTCAAATTGGTATTTGGTTTTGAAAAAGTTTGTTCTATTATTATAGTAGTATTTATTTTAAATAGAACATACTTGATTAAATATAGATAGAGGTCCCTATTTTTAAAAAAAGTTGTACCTTACAACACTGCTTATGTACAACTAATTAAAAAAATATATTTTCATGGGTCCTTTACCAGGCCCCTATTCAATAAAAATTACAAGTCTACAAATTTGTAAAAAAGTGACAATATTGTCGAATTTTATGACAAGTGCTGTTTAATAAAACCTACAAATATGTAGAATTGTAAGAAAATTTTACATATTTGTAAATTTCCCTCGAGTAAATCGTATTATTTATTAAACAGAAACTTGTAGAATTGTAGCCGCTTACAATTAATTGTATTTTACAATTTTGTAATGTTTATTGAATAGGGGCCAGGTGGCACACATCTGCCTTAGGGCAGAAAAAATGGAAATCAAAATGAAATTATTATTGAAACATTTTTGTGATAACATAACACGAATATTAAATTCCTATGTGCTCATCTGTTTGCTTTATTTAAATGCTTTATGTCATAAATTATTTTAGTATTTTTATATTTATTATCCTAGTTACAAATATAAGTAAGTACCTATTGTTTTTATGAACGAAGGTAGGTATTTATATGTTATTTCATTTATTTACTTATTTTATGTACGCCTACCTCTACAAACGAGAACAACTTGTTTTTCTATAATTAGTACTCGTAAATCTAGTCAAGAAATTGCATATTATGTGAGTACCTAGGTTTAAAATCCATTTTTCTAATTAATCTTTTCATAATAATCCTTTTAACTCTCGTAGAGTATATCTCTACACAGCTTGAAAGGGGGCTCCAAGTAGATGTCTTGTATTTTGATTTTCAAAAAGCATTCGATAAAGTAAACAACGATGTCTTGCTTGCTAAGCTCAGCAACATTGGCTTCGCACCAGATCTCCTAAGGCTTCTGGCGGACTATCTGAGAGATCGCCAACAATACGTTAGGCTGGGGATATATGAATCGTCAACATACCACACGCGCTCTGGAGTGAGTCAGGGTTCGATCCTCGGACCGCTTCTTTTTCTCCTTATGATCAACGACTTACCGACTGTTCTTAGGCATGCAGAGTGTCTTATTTATGCTGATGACTTGAAACTGTATCTTAAAGTCGGTAGCGAGGCAGACTGTTTGGCACTCCAGGAGGATGTTGGAGCCGTACATGAATGGAGCATTACAAATAAAATGAATTTTAACTTTACGAAATGCTATGTTATGACCTTTGGTCGAATGTGGCGCCCAATAACATTCAATTACACAATCAACAATGCTATTATATCCAGGACTGCAGCAATGAAAGACTTGGGAGTCACATTTGACCAAAAACTTACTTTTCACAACCACATGGCTGTGGTTGCCAAAGAATCCTTCCAGCGCCTAGGCTTTGTGCTTAGAAATTCACGAGATTTTAAAAATGAACACGTAATACGGCTTCTATTCTGTGCCCTTGTGCGAAGTAAGCTAGAAGCCAGTGCCTGCATTTGGAATCCCCATGAGACCACCTATAAGCTTTTACTGGAAAAGGTACAAAAAGCATTCCTCAGGTATCTGTATAAGCGCAATTTTGGCTATTACCCATTCATGTACCCCACCAGGTTCCTCCAGGGCTGTCTTAATTTCAATTCACTGGAGACTAGGAGAGCGAATGATCAAATTATTACTATCTGTAAGATCTTGCGGGGTATGATTGACGTTCCTGACCTTCATAACAGGCTCGCTCTATTTTGTACCCCCGACAACTATTTGCGGGCTCGGAAGCATAGGCTGTTCGCGGTGCCCTCCTGTCGTACTGTAGCGCGCGCTAACTCGCCCTTGCCGCGCACCCTCGCCACGCTCAACGATCTTCTGACAACCAACACAGACTTTGACTTGTTCGCGGACGAATGGGCAAAGGTCCTTAAGACTAGTCTGGCGTTCAGCGAAAATTTGTAAACGTTTAATAATGAATTTTGTTATTATTATTATTATTATCTATATCTCTTACGTTATAAAATGAAATATGACATAATTACCTACAATATATAATAAATTTTATTTTTAATTATTTTTTTTATAATGTATAACAATTGACTCGAATATTTGACATTGACATTTTATTCTTTTATAATTAGTGTAATTGGTGCTTCTGTAACCGTGCTAGTTATTAAATAAATAAATAAATAAATAAATAATTTTTATTTTTGACCTCCAGTTTTTAATCCAACTATAGTATGAAAACTCGTAACTTAAGTATAACAGACTATGAGTAAAAATCAGAATGCGAATATCGAATTCAAACCTGCCAATAAATGTCTCTACCTAGTATAAACAATCACTTAAGTAGGTATAGGGAAATTATTGCAATAAACATTTGGCTCAGTATAAAGTTGCATTAGGTACAATATCACGGAAGGTTGGGGCCTTCTCAGGTGGGATGGAATATCCTCAATTCCTCATGCGAAGCCTTCAAAGCAATGGAAGAATAAATTTAAAAAAATATTGTTCGTGAAATTAAGATTTTACCTACCTAAATAGGTACCTACTGCTGTAACTTTTAATGGCTCTGGCAATAAATAAATCAATATTGGTGGACATTTCACGCAACACCATCTAGCCCAACTAAGCAAAGCTTGTTCTATGGGAACCAGATGGAGACATTAGAACAGAAGGATATATAACTATCGATTTTAAAACTTCGTTGCAACTTAAAATGGTTGCAGATGATACACCTACTACTAATTAAAGTCTACTAAATGTAATTACACATGAAACAATTAATAAATTAATATTAATATAGTAGGCTAAGGAATAGATTTGGTCACGTCAGGACACAACCAAAGGCATATTAATCGTTCATTATCATTTAATTTAATAAAATAACAAGGACCATTTCGATACGTTGTTTCAAATCCAACCAAATGCAGTATAATTCAAATAATACTGCCTTTGGTTGAGTTCTGACGTTTCTAAAGGGATTAAGTACTCGATGATTTCTTCAAATAGGTAGGTACTTAGGAGAAAATAACAGGTAACAAAGACATGATGATTAACTACCTTCACTTAATCTTCAAAATGATAAACCGTCTACATGAAGTCCAATTGCATCCATTAAACCATAGGCACACAATTACACACAACCCTTGGATCATCCAAGTGACGTACCTACATGCTTTCACGATATCTCTTAAAACGTGGATTACGATGATAAGCCGGCAAATGTTTGAGACTAGACAGTGACAATTTGACCAACATTTCAAGGGCAACATTGGAGAATTTACTGGATTAAGAAAAGTTTTCCGTGACTTGCAAGTAGGTAGGTGACTAAAATCGACACGCTGGTAAATTCCCTTACCTTGTGGGATCTAAGTACAATTTTATTAGTATGATTGGATGGAAAAGACAGACTAGACACACCAGAGTTACCTACAATACAAAGTTAATAATCAAAAACATGAGAAACAAAAAATATGATGCTTACGTATCTACCTAGGTAGTCGTCATTGTTCAATAATGTCCCTATCAGGATGTAAGGGAGGTGGTTTTATAGGAACCGAAATCGGATTCGGAGGTTTTAAATTTTGTTTGTCGGAGTCGGAACTGGAACCAAAGTCGGAGTCAGAGTTGGAGGCGTAGACGGAGGTGGAAGAAAGACGTGCTAGTTAAAGGCAGGTCTAAAAAAAGGCACGAAAGGAAGAGAGGAGTAATTCCCGAGCCACAAGAACAAACTTTACTTGTAGCCAGGGCCCGAGCCGCCCCTGTGTGCGAAGTGTGCGGCGCACACAGGCGCCAAGACAATAGAGGCACCGCCATCGAAATTATTTTTGATACACTTACACAACAACATATTATTCTTTGTAGTGGAGTATCGATAAGTAAAACCTAAAAAATGTACACCACTTTTATAGACCAAACTTAAATTTTTTGCCGTATCAGGCGACACATAGGTACATACCAAAGTTGAAACATGAAGATTCGTGAAAAAAAGAGGCGCTTCATAGGTTTTGCACACAGGCGCTGTGGGGGGTCGGCGCGGCCCTGCTTGTAGCCGCGTTGCCAGCGGTCAATTTGCCGTGTAATAACAATTGGAAATTCCGTATTTCGGAATCGGAACCGAAGCTCCATAACATCCCTGGTATAGATGCTAGTCATCACGTAAGCTTGTTTAGCAGTAGTTAGCTATGCTTTACAAAAATCCCCGTATGGTCTTCCTATGCTTAATTCGAAACACGTCGACGTTGGTAGTGTAAAGTCAGTAGGTCTACCGTGAGTTGTCACATTTAGATTAGCTGACGTTACTACAGTAGTAATAGTACGTTACTATGACATTTGTCAAACTGTTACTCATGGTACCAAATTGTAAGCAAATTATGAGCGCAATTTACTACAGTCGCTGTAGTACGCTGTGACGTAGGATAGTTAGCTACGTGAGGTTTTAGTACCCAACTATCCGCTAGAGGCGCTGTAGGCAAGTTTTCATACATTTTTTTAACTAGGTACAGTCGCTAGCGTGTGTAGATTGTGAAAACTCATGGTAGACCTACAGATGACCACAGTTTCGAAGTCACAGGAAATGCCCGCCATTTGATCACAGTGAAGAGACTGGTCTGAATAAATTCATTTTGCCTTTTTTACAATGGTACTTTTCGTGTTTGAAGTTGTAATTGTCGTATTGGACGTTGTGTCTTAAAATATCCAGTTTGTTGTATTGTTTTTTGTAGGTAGTACGTACCTAATGAAGTAATTTCCGAGCAAGTGGGAGAAAAATGTTTTATTGCGTACCAGCTTCCGCCCACGGCTTCACCCGCGTGGTACCTTGAAAAACAAACAAATCTATCCCACGGGAACCGTACATTTTTCCGGAATAAAAAGTAGCCTAATGTGCTTATTATTTCTAGATCTTTTAGAGATTTAACCTGATTCGTCTCACTGCTGATCAAAGGTCTCCTCCAAACCACGCTCGCTTATTTATTTTTCAAAATAAATTATATCTACCTGACATAAGTAAAGAAATATAATAAAACTTATAATATAATGACGTAAAACATATACCTAAGTATTCTTAGTTACGAGTACATAGGTAATTATTTTGTGTGGTTTGTTTTATATCTCAATACGTCATACCACATATTATTACCTGCTATTGTCTACATGTTAGAAAGGAGAATATAATATTCCTGGTGGTGTTCACTGGTTTATCCTAATGACGTAGTGTGAATCATTTTTGGCACTTAACTGTATCAAGGTTCTATTATCCTTTCCTGTCCACAAGGCAGCGTTTTTATAGAGGCTGCGATGAGGATAGCTTTGTTTTACGAGTTTGACATCCTTGTAGGCTAATGGGTGGTTGTAAATGGACAATGGTATTTGTTCAATAAAATGACAGGTAAATTGAGATATCTTACTAATGTTTGTATGAAATAAAATTATCACAAGGTATTTAGAACACTATAGCTGTAATGAAGCTATACCTACCTAAATATATACCTAGAGCTATATTACATGCTGTTAGTGAAAGTACTTATGACGAGCACTAAAGTTGGCAGGTAGGGCACCTAGGTAGGTAGGTACTACCACAGATTTTATATAGACAGATAGACAATCTTCTACTTCGAATCGTGAAACGGTTTCGGGCTATTTTTCTGCGGGCTATTTTGCCTTCCACTACTGTACGCTAGATGATGGTACTACAAAAGAAACACATAGGTAGGTAACTTATCCTTCTTTCTCTCTTTCCCTGTCATTTGCCAAACCAAAGCAAAAACAAACCAAATACGTTACGTTCAAACTTTAGTAAATAATTAAATCGATGCGTTCAAACGTGTGATCGCGATTGCCCTCGATCAGATTAGCTAATCAAAGTTGCCAAGTGTCAAGATAGATGTCAGTGTGAAGAAACACAAATTAGTCCATTGAAATTTACATTTTTTAGGCCTTACCTTGCGTTTTTTAGAGGACGCAATTTTATTTATTTGATGTGTAGGGGGGGTCAGTGTAAAGCTAAAACCAAGTTTGTGGGGTCGCCGCCCTTGTCCCACGGCCGCCATCTTGAAAATAGGGGTTGAAATGGTTTTTACGGTATATCTCTTAAACTATTTATTTGATAAAAAAAATTGTTAACATTTTTTGTTGCAAATTAAATTCTCTACAACTTTGGTCTAGTAACTTTTTGTCATAGAACTATAAATAAAAAAGTTATAAGCGAAAATCTTCAGAAATTCGAGAAAAGAAAATATATTTTTCGATGTAACTTTTTTTTTTATCATTTTACGAAAAAATGATCTCTGACCATTTTTGTAGATAGTTTTTTGAGGAACAACTTTTATTCGCATCATTTTTTCATTAAGTCAATAGCTAAGGTTTTACAGTGCTCCGAAGTGAGTACTATTTTTCAGTACTCTAGTAACTATTTAGATTATTTATTTCTCAAAATCTTTTGAGAAATAAATAATCTTAAACCGTAAATCAGAGAAAAAGAGATTAAATTAGAGAATTGAACGATGGCACGACCGAGATTACTTTTGACAATCTCGTAAACCTACAGTGGCACTACTTACGGACGACACGAAATTTTCAATGTAACAACGAAACAGCTGTGAACTCGGTTGAATTTGACGAACATTCGATTCCGATTATATCGTTTTCGTTTTGCGGAGTAGCCACCCTGGCTCCACAACCAAGTTGCTTCAACACTAAGCATCAATCAAATAAATTTGGTCATCACCGCGTCCCTGCCGCTTCATTATGTATTCATAGCGGCCGTATCCACGGCTAAATAGTTGCATTATTGCATCGACTGGTGATTACAGGTCTGAGTTGAATACTGATGGCTATCGGAAGGCGATCGGAAGTGTCAGAACTGGTGGGTAAGCACGAGCTTGAAGGTCGGAGAGCTTCTAGACTTATTGAAATTGAAGAATCTCTCATTCACGCCAATTCTTATTTATTTGTTTATTTATTTATTTATTTATTGATCACCAACATAGTGTACACCAAAACTAGCTTAGAGATACCTTAAAAAAAAACATGTCAAGTGTCAGTATAATTATAGGTGAAGACTGCATGCAAAAAAAATATAATCATGGGCGAGTAACAAACCTACCTAATATGGATAAAATTTAAATTCTTCGGTTATTGACTGCACCCCACCGTTTCACTCGCGGTTTTAGGGGATTTTTTATATAGGTAATCCTTTTATCTAAGTCATCATGGAACCTTTTATGTCAATCCATTCCACTGTACCTACTCAGCTTACCTAAGTAGGTATATAAAAACATTCCTTATACATATAAGTAGGTTGGTACTCAACTTACCTAATGCTCAATGGACGGATAGGTACTCAATTACTTACTTACCTACCTAATAACATCTCAAGGACAATACATATTAAATTATCAAAAATTATCAAAACCAGAAAGATGCTGTCTCGTTAGTTAGCAAGTGATAAATTGGTTGGTACCGACTGCCAATGCATTAACACCATGACATTCGGCCGGGGAATTATCAAGATGAATTAGCACTTTGTGACATTGCAGTGGGTGGACAATTAAGATGTAGAGCGGGAGCTAGTGGTAGAATCTTCTTTGTCAGAGACTTGACAGGGTAAGGTAAAGCGAAAACGAAAAAAACAGAGAGTCGAGTTTTGGATCTGTGGCTCATCTAGTGCGCCTATCATTTGGAGTTGGTAATTTTGTTTCTCAGAAAGAAAATTAGTAGGTACCTACAAGGCTGTCTAAAAAGTATGCTGGGGCCAGCGGCCAAAGTGTTGCCAGATACACTGTAATTACAGCAGATCTACTGTATTTTCACACGATCCACTGTACACTACGAGTATAATACTGAAAAAAATTACAGTGTATGGGAACACTGTACCTAATTTTTCAACGGGCAAAAATCAATTCACTGTATTTTTTTTTACTTTTATTGTTATTTTGTATCAGAGGAAGAGTGTTAGATAGGCTGACCCCACCACCATGTGGGATGAATAGTCGGGAGGAGAGAGAGAGATTGTTATTTTGTTTCAAACACTGTAATTTTGAGCACCGAACAATGTAATATAATTTGTCTCATCTGGCAACACTGGCTGGGGCCCTTGGGCAAACAAGAATTTAGGGCCCTTTTGGAAAGTAAAGATAGCGAATTATACTAACATTTTTCTTAAAAAATTCTTCTAACAAAAACAAATAAATATGTAACACTCCACGTCTTATAAATAAAAATAATAGGTACCTATTAGGTAGGTACACCTACTGTACTGCCCGCTTAGCAGGTAGGTACTTTATTTGAAGCAATTTGGACAAAGGCTAGTATCATTTTCGTCTTATTTGGATGGTAGCTTCGGTAGGAACGTTAGTTAAGTAGTAGGGGTAGTTGGTAGGTTACTTTACTCACACTGTTCCCGCAATGTGTCACCACCCGTGATTACCTATTCAGTTTTAAACTTTAACCCCCTTTTTCACCCCCTCAGCACGACAACATTCGTCACGGAAACATGGAACATTCACCACGGAAGGTGTGGTTTAGTGAGTGATAGGAAATTCCTGTTGCAAAAAAGAGTCCCTATCTAGTACCTTTACTTGATAGGTAAGTAGGTAGGTAGATACTTTGGACAGCCTATAACTTGACATCTTAGGTAGGTACCTACCTACCTATTAGGTACCTAAGTATTATACTTAGCTGTCTACTCCTCGACCAAAGTAGGTACCTACCTACCTACAAAGCAAATTGTCAAGTCAGATAACATCCCTGGCTAGATCACGACTTCGCATCTTAGCAACCCAACAAATAAATAATCGTAAATTGTCAAATTCAAATGGAATGTTATTAGCAATGTGTAGGTACCTAACTACTTAGTACCTCAATTAATTAATTACATTCAATGGCTTGCGGACACCAATCAGCTAGGTGAATTTTTCGGCGAGATAAGAAAGTTAGTGGGATATACTCACCGAGTGAACGTGCCCTTAAAATCAACTAATGGTACTCTCCTGATCAGCAAAGGAGAAGTTCTGAATCGCTGGGCAGAACACTATAATAACTTACTAAACGTGGACCGTTCTGCAGATCTCGACTACATAAGATCGCTTCCACACCTCCCACAATCCGATGAACTGGATTTCCCTCCCACTCTTCAGGAGGTAGTGAATGCTATCAAGGCCCAAAAGAACCAAAAGTCGGTTGGGGTTGATAATATACCAGGAGAGTTACTGAAATATGGAGGAATTGAACTGCAACAAAAGATCTGGCAGTTCTTTCAACGGATGTGGGAGATCGAGGAAGTTCCTAGAGATTTTGGGGTTTCACTTGTTTGTTCCTTATATAAAAACAAAGGTGACCGATCTGACTGTAATTCCTACAGAGGTATTTCCCTTCTGTCTACCCCAGGCAAGGCCTTTGCTAGGGTACTCCTAAACCGCCTAATGGAGTTGTCAGAAAATATTCTGCCTGAGACCCAGTTTGGTTTTCGTCCCAACCGAGGTACGTGCGAAGCTATTTTCTCTCTGAGGCAACTACAAGAAAAGAGCAGAGAGCAGGGTCAGCCCCTATTTCTGTGCTTCATTGACCTCGAGAAAGCTTTCGACAGCGTACCACGCGAAGCATTATGGATAGTTCTCTCCAAACTGGGATGTACCGATAAGTTTATACGCTTAATAAGGCTCCTTCATGACAATATGACATGCTGCGTAACTGTTAATAGTGAGCGGTCAGATCAGTTCCCCGTTACCTGCGGTGTAAAGCAAGGCTGTGTACTAGCACCCACACTGTTTGCTTTATACTTCTCTGTGGTCGTGAAGGAGACTTTGAAAGAAACTACTGAAGGAATCCGTATCCGATTTCGCACAGACGGCGGTATCTTTAACCTATCTAGGTTAAAAGCGCGTACTAAGGTAACTTATGATCTGATTACCGAGCTTATGTACGCCGATGACCTGTGCTTCGTTACGGAATCTCAAGAGGGACTCCAAGACCTAATAACTAGATTTAACGAAGCATGCTGTAGATTTGGCCTCAAAATAAGTATAACAAAGACCGAGGTGATGGCCATGGATGCTGACGATCAAGCTCCTTTAAATTTACAGGTTGGCGGAACAACACTAAAACAGACCCATCAGTTTAGATATTTGGGAAGCTGCATAACAGCCAAAGGAGACCTTGATTCGGAAATGAACAGCAGACTCGGTTGTGCTATGGCTGCTTTTGGGAAACTCCGAAACAGGGTGTTTCGCTCCCACAATATCAAACTGAGTACCAAAATCCAAGTATACATGGCGATTGTTCTGCCTAATATCTTGTACTCGTCTGAGACATGGTGCCTGTACCGCAGACACATACGCACGCTAGACAGATTCCATTTGAAATGCCTCCGCGAGATTATGAACATCAAATGGTCGGATCGGATTCGCAACACCGATGTACTGCGACGAGCTAATGTCAGCGGGATAGAGGCATATCTTATGCGGCGTCAGCTGCGTTGGTGCGGGCACCTGTCTCGGATGTCCGATGAGAGGAAGACGAAGCGCATCTTCTTTTCTGAACTAGAACATGGTAAGCGAAAACGCGGTGGCCAGTTTCTTCGTTTTAAAGATGTTCAGAAAAGATATATGAAAAGATGTAATATTGAGCCTTCCTCTTGGGAATCCCTCGCTGAAAAGCGACCTGAATGGAGACGTCTCGTTCAGGATAAAGTGTATAAGTTTGAAGACGATAGGCGGCGTGAGCTAGATGACAAACGTGACCAACTTAAAAGTCGACCGCCTGCCAACATCCAATTCAACTACACGAATGGTATCCTAACGTGCATTACCTGTGCTAGAACATTTAGTGCAAAAATAGGCTATATTAGCCATTTAAGGGCAAAACATCCAAGCTCTACCTAATTGATTGAAGTCCTAAAGCCAAGACAAGACACTGTAGCCGAAATCGGCTAGGTTGATTATATATTATTATATATATATATATATATATATACAGTCGTGGTCAACTAATTAGGGACACTCTTTGGTTAAACCGAATTGTGAATTTATTTTTTATTTTCCAACGAGTCTAAACCATATTCCATATCTCTTACATGTAAGTATAATTAGTCATTTATGTGCCCGATTATACAAACAATAACAACTTCTTAAACATTAAACCTCTTTACAGTATAGCTGATAGATTATCGTAGTGCTATTTGTTCAAATAATGCTGGCTGGCCATTTAATTAGGGACACTGAGATATTGCGTTCTATTTTCAAAATTTGAATCTCAATACTTTTTTACTTCTTCTCTTATTGTTTCGTGGTAGTTTTGGCGGCAATCCCGATATTTATTTTAAGTTTTGAAAAATATTTTGAAGAAAAATGGGTAAAAATAAAAGTTGCGGTCCAACACTACGAAAAATTATCATGAAGTTTGTTGTCGAGCATGGTTGGCCATACCGAAGGATAGCAGAACATTTAAATTGTTCAAAAACTATGGTATACAATGCAGTGCAACATGTCAGACGCAATAACACAGATTTAAATGTGCCCAGAACAAAAAGATCGAGAAAAACAACTCTGCAAGAAGATAGAATGATAGCCAGGTTAGCTAAGAAAGATCCGTTTCTAGGCTCTATTTTAATTAAACACGAAGTGTTTGGGACAGACGAAAGAGCTGGTGTCTCAGCTAGGACCGTTCGACGACGTCTGGTAGAAGCAGGGTTGTTCGGAAGAGTGGCTCGCAAAGTACCGTTGTTGAAGAAAGAACATAGAAATGCTCGTTTGGCGTTTGCACGTAAATATGGACATTGGACCTACGCCCAATGGCAACATGTATTATTCTCTGACGAGACCAAGGTTAATTTGATTTCTTCAGATGGAAGGCAATACGTACGGCGTCCAGTAAAAGCGGAAATGAATCCAAGATTCACAAAAAAGCAGGTGAAACATGGCGGTGGAAACATTAAAATGTGGGGTTCATTTTCTGGACGTGGAGTGGGACCTGTGAGGAAAGTTCAGGGTAACTTAGACCAACATCAATACAAGGCAATATTGGAGGAAACGATGCTTCCCTATGCTGAGGAGCATCTCCCTATTATATGGACGTTTCAGCATGATAACGACCCAAAACATACCGCCCGTTCAGTCAAGTCGTTTCTTACCAGTCAGTCAGTATCGGTGCTAGATTGGCCAGCAAATAGCCCGGACCTTAACCCAATCGAGCACCTTTGGCACGAAATCAAGAAAAAAGTAGCCACTTATCGTACCACAACTTTAGATGAACTTAATGAAGCTTTTTGTGAGGCATGGGCAAACATTCCTGTCGAAACATGCCAGAAACTGATAATGTCTATGCCACATCGGTGTCAAGCGGTAATTACTAACAAAGGTATTGCTACTGGGTACTGATTTTACACGTAATAAAATGGAGCTGTTAAAGATATTATAATACTGCAGATTATTAGTTTTGTTTAACTCTATTTTTCATTATAGTTTACTGTCCTTAATTAAATGTCCAGCTACAGAATTATACCTTAAAATTGAATACATGTTCAACCTTTGATATTAAATACTTTTTTCTATTTATTTATTCTTTTATTTACAGCCATTTAAAGCATAATAATCGGACCAAATTATGCAAATAATAGTTACTGAGAAATCAATAGGGTTTTATATTTGTATGTACATAACCGGTTATTGTTCTTCACTATCTTGCATGTCCCTAATTAGTTGACCACGACTGTATATATATATATATACTTAGTACCTACGTAAATATTCATAAAAAGCCAAAAGCCGCCTCCAATTAAGAAGCTCTCAGATGCAACGTCACTGCGGTCACCCATCCAGATATTTTATTTAATAATAATTACACCTACAATACCTACATACCTCTACCTATTTACTAGTAACTTAGGGGAAACATTTTGATTCATATAGGTACCTACCTAGATGTGATACTTAGGTAGGTAGGTACCTACCACCTACCTACCTAGTATTGTTTCAATTTTTTTTTCATTCCATCTGTTTCATCTAAGGTTTCATCACTATCTCGATCAATTTTTGCAGGGTAGGTAAATCTAGGCACTATAATTGATTTTTTCTTTTTTTTGCTGCGCATGATGGTGAAATTAGGGTATTTTGACTGACATTGTGATTTAATTTTTTATGGTTTTTGAAATTAAATGTTTTAAGGGTTAGAGGTAGGCCAGATAAAAGATGGATGGACTGTGTGAAAGACATGGGTAAGAAAGGAGTGAGTACTGAGATGACGAGTGACAGAGGGAAATGGAAGAAGATCACTTGTTGTGCCGACCCCCACGACCCCACATAACGTGGGATAAGGCAAGGGTGGAAGTATAAAATTCACCATTTAGTCATCCTTGTTTGGCAAATGGCATGTTTGGTGTGTTAGAAAGAGAAGAATAATCTCAGACTTGTGAGAACGTTCAATTTTACACACACATGCACGTACACTGTACATGAATTTGGAGTGAAAAGCTAGTGTGGGGTCATATCGATAGTTTGATGTCGATAATTACAATGATCAGCGGGCTTGGTAGCTAGCTAGCGGGCTGCTGCATATTATAATATTATGCAATTGGGCTAACTTTGAATAGCGAAAGAATGTTTTTGTTAAATTAAAATAGTTTTGTACAGATAGAAAAGAGAGTAGGTAGATAGAAATCCTATGAATTGTTCAGGCGATATTCAGTAATTTAATCACCTACCTTGGCCACGTAATTATTTTAAAATGGACTGCAAGTTTTTGAGTAGATATCTATATAATTATGTACCTACATCATATGTTTAGATATTAATATTTGTAAAATCACACCTTAGAACCGATTTGGATGAAACTTGGATAAGATGTAGATACCTACGTAGATCGCAGCGTGGAATATCAATAATATAACTTTATAACCACTATTACTCCACTCCACACATTTATCTTGTTAAAGTAACAAATAGCGATTCATCCATCCTCACAAACATATAGCTTTTCTAATATAATATTAGCTAGTAGGATTTCATTAAGGAGAGAGCTACTTTTAAAATAAAAGATCTACTTGCATTTAATCTATTTACATTTATTATTAAAAGTAATAAAATTTATCAATAATTATTATGAATAAAATTGAGGTGTCTTTCTGTGATTTCAATATAACTATGATTTCTCAAAATGCTTATAGCTATTTACAAATACTTACCAACTAAAACACAACCAGCTTTTAAAATTTGTAGTATGTCTGAAATAAAAGTAGGTACCTATACCTAGATGACGACACTTATTTTTAACCGGCTGCCGAGAAGGGTAATTTTTTTGTGTGTATCTTGCACGTTCGTAAATTTCTTTTCAATGCACCTGCTCGAAGATAATTTTACTACGTAGGTACATAAACATCAGCAGTCTTCACAGCAGACAGACAGACGGACAACAAGGTGATATACTATAAGGTTTCCGGTTTTTTTTCTTTTATGGTACGGAACCCATTATAAGACAGAAAAATATAAGTCCTGGCCTGCTAATCGCTGCCTTTTATACCTACACCCCAACCTGGAACAATAGAAAGAGATTATAATTCTTGAAACGATATTCGTCTAATTGGTGAGTTCAGTTTTGCTACTTAATTGACAAATTACTGACTAAATACACCAATCCATCAACATTAATCGCAATAAAAGATGCCCCCATCACGAACAACGAACATTTTAACACAAATTTTGTTGTACAAAAAGCTATTGTACAAAAAATATCGATACCTTAGGTACAACACTATTCGAACATAACTAATTCAGTACGAAAACAAATAAAAACTATCTTAAACGCAAAATTATCATGCTGCAGGCATAGCAGCATGATTTGCGATTAAAAATATTATGAAGACGATGTATTTAGTCCTCATTTTTAATGAAAAAGTAGCAAAACACTGAACTCACCAATGAACACAAATGATTTCACGAATATTATCCTTTTTTGCTGCTCCTTTGTTTGAAATCACTGCACAAACCATCAAAAATGTACTCTAGCTTAATTTGGTGTAGTTGATTTGCCTGAATTAATTGAAACTAGTAAATAATACATGAATTTCTAAATAATGCACCGCACAAGGCTTTGTTTGGGACACAAAAGATCCCAAACACAGAAATCCTATCAAGTAGGGATGACATTGCGCGATAGAGATAGAAATACAGAAGCAACACGCTAAAACGAGATATCTATAGTGCCTTTCAAATTTAGCCGTGTAATAACGCTACACAAGCAAAGGAGTATAACACTTGACAAGTTACTAGATTTCCTCTATCTATCTTTACTCTGAGGCTTATTTTGAAGGGATGGGGGAGAGAGCCCCCCGATATGAGTAGTGGTACCCCCCGTAACCAATTTCTCGCAAAGAAATGTATAGTGTCCGTCAAAATTTTAAATTCTAGTCTCAAAATTTCCTGATAAGTCTTTTTTGACTATAGAGGATATTTTTGAACTTACTGTTTGGGGTAGGTCAACTCAGGTCTGTGTTTTTTGCATAGCAACCTAACCTACTGCATCTGTCTACCGCATCTCCAATATCGATGAGTATACTGCCTAATTATGCCATCTTACAGTTGATATTATTCTGCACGAAAATACTTACGAAACGACTTACCGTTACAGTTATATCCAGTTGGCAATACACAATACTGCTTGCTTTGCTTGCTTCATTCATGTTTGCTGTACATAATTTGTCTCTATTGCTTGTCCGAACCATGACCGCTTTCAGTTTCTAAATGTTCTTATATCCTTACACATTCCTCTTCCTACTAATATTGTTATTCTTCTTTCTTCATTAGATCCTTGTATATATAACAGCTTAGCTTCTTTCATATCTATTAATAATATATTATTATAAATTTGTAAGTATTGTATTTTGTTATACTTATTTAATTAAATTACTTTTGTAAATATTATATAAGTTCTTAATAGATATATATTTACTAACTCTCCTGATCCTTCTCCCGTTCCTACAAAATCCCGCGCTTTTTTTTTAATAATAATTGTTTCCCTAATTTTTGTAAATGGCAAATGCATAAATAATGCGACGCCAAAAAAAAAAAAAAAATTTGTCTCTACTCTACGTGTGTCGTCTGAGTCTGACTGATGGATGACAATGACATTACTGTGACTGACGGACGACGGTGACGTCTGTCTGTCTGTCTCACTGTCTGTGCTGTGCCGTGCCGCTTACCTGTACACCACGCACGTCTCATTTTTAAATATTTTCTTTCAGGAAAGTAAACTTCTCTCAAATTTCCGTATTTTTAACATGGATCATGCAAGTAGACAATTGTCTGAAGATTTCTTTCTTCGGGAGCCTGTAGACGCTCGCATAAGGTATACAGATCTCCGAGTTATTCACACCAACATTGCACAATATTGGTCAGCTGTTTATTGAAAAAACCTTGTATTTTTAGGAAACAGAAAGAGGAACCTCTAGAACTTGATCATCCAACCCTGAGAGTGGAACTGCAGACAGTTCGGCTCAACCCAGACTCCCAGAAACTCGTTCTGGACACGCTAAGATTTATTCATGGGCCTGACTTTAAACTTGGCAGTGCCAGTGGGTACAAGGTACTTCTATTCTATTTCTATTTTATCGATACACTAGACACTATAATATCACTCTGTAGAGTTGGTAGGAAAAATGTTTAGATACTTTTTTACCTGTAAGAACTTAAAAAAGATAAAAATCACTTATCTAGGTATCTACATACAATATTAGGTTATTAGAATGATTTATGTACATATGTAGGTACCTACCTAAGTACCAAATTCAAGTTGAAAAATATTATGAAATCTCAATGGCATACAAAGTTTGTTGGAAGACAACTCTTAATAGTGATAAGCTTGCCTTTTACATGTCCTCCCTACTTGGTTTTCTCTGATTCTTAATTGTATTATAAAGTATACTAAAGAAAGTCTCAGTTTGCTCGTTACAAAATAATTTCACTTTGTACACAATAATTCTGAAACTATGGGTTGTAAAATATTATTTATTGACTTGGTATAAAATAGAGATTTAATTTAAAAGCGGTTTCCTGTAAAATGGTCAAAAATAATCACATAGCTGAATAATTAATAATTAAAAAATGAATAAAAATATTATTTTTTTATATTTCCAGGATAAAGGAACAAACTTAGGGAAAAGATACTGGATGGAGCGAGGCAATTTGGTAGTCCAAGGTGGATGCGATTACTCTATAACTTCAAAACCTGATATCCAAACCTCAGAAGTGAGACTAAGAGTTTTTGCCCTGGCAAAACTAGAGAAGTATGATTTTATGTTATCTTATTTATAAGAGAGAATATTTAAAGTATTTGATTCTAGTATCACTCATTAGATTCTGGAATAGCCACCATGAACTAAAAAACGAAGTGTAAGATAGCCCTCCCCCTTGTTGGATATTAAAAAAGCTAGTCAAGGCCCAAGATCAGTTGTCATGCCGCTCTGTGAGGGAGGCCTATTACTATACCCAACCGTAGACATCTATTGGCTAATAGAAAGATAGATAGATAGAACAAACTACAAATTTAGGCTAAAAGCTTAATCAAATGTTTTTATAGGACAGCATTCTATTGGATAAAGTAGTGAACATAGTTAAAATTGTGTAATTTTTTCAGATATAATTTCCACAAATCACACTGCGCAGAAGCATTAAGTGTTGCAGCAGAAAGTGTTGAAAAAGCACTAGAAATATTATTTTACAAGTATTTTCGCGTAGACCCCCAAGAAAAGCCTGAAGAATTACCAACAATGACCGAGCTTCTTGAAATGAGAAGCGATGAAATAGCAGTATTGGAGTCAATTTACGAAAGTAGCTTTCAGGTCAAAGAGAATAATGTTTGGAGTGTCACACTGAACTTGGAATATTTAGCTAAAATGTATGAAAACAAAGAGGCTGTCAAAAGAAAAGATAATATTAACTATAATCAAAGAAATCAACGAACGAAACCAAAAGAAGTCTGCAAATTAATCCTAAAAGGGCCTTGCAGATTTGGTGCTAAATGTAAGTTCTTACATGAGGTTAATCCTGAGAAAAAACTGACAGGTGACTCGGAGAGTTCAGAAAAGCAAAATGCTACATTTGAACTCGAAATACGGTTTCCGGAAGACAGCGTATATCCATACCAACCTCCTTTAATATTCTTCAAAGTTGTAAACCAAAAAGATCGAATACCCGAGCTGACCTGTCTTAAAATAGCAGCCAGGTTATTAGATGAAGCAAAAACATTAGCACAAGATGGCATACCGAGCATGTATTCACTAGTAGAATTACTGAATAATGAAGATGATATTATTAATTTTATACAATTTGATACTAGAACATTCCTAGACCCAATGGAAGCCTTGTATCCCCAGTTAATACAAGATACTGTCAGTAAAGAGAAACTACCCTCTCATTATAAAAAAGGGTCAGCTCCCTCAAGACGACTGAATATAAACTTTGAAGAGATATTAAAAGAAAATAGAGAGATAGTTAAAAGGTATTTTGAAAAGCCTGAAAACAGTAGGTATACCAAAATGATGTTCTCTAGGCGAAAACTACCAGCATGGCAAAAGAAAAATGATATTTTGAATGCTTTGCGAAAATCTCAGGTTGGTTATTACTGTAAAAGCTGTATTTATTTTCATATTTGTCTGTCTGTATCTGGGCTGAGCCTCACGCCAAAACTACTAAATAAAATTAAATGAAACTGGGTATGGTTAAGTTCATACTACAAGGTAGGACATATTTTTTATCCTGAAATTCAGCATGGTTCTCTTGGGAGAGGGGATGAATAACAAAATGTGTACTGAGCTGTAATTCATCAACGCGTAATCCGATTTCATTTATTCCTTATTTTATTTGTTAAAAAGGAGTACTTTAAGGATCCCGTAAAAAATTCAAGATCATCAGTTTTTGGATAGACTTTCTATATTATGTATACTAATATTAAAAAGCTGAAGAGTTTGTTTATTTGTTTGGTTGAACGCGCTAATCTCAGGAACTTTTGGTTCGAATTGAAATATTATTGTTGTGTTGTATAGTCAATTTATCGAGGAAGGCTTTAGGCTATTTAAGAGTCTAGAGTCTAGAGTCAAGAGTGGTGTATTTATAAAAAACTTGTACCCTTATTAACCAATATTTATTTATTTTTTCAGATTGTAGTGATAAGCGGTGAGACAGGTTGCGGTAAAAGCACGCAAGTACCACAGTTCATACTCGA
Organism: Cosmorhoe ocellata; assembly: GCA_963675405.1. Taxonomy (NCBI): domain Eukaryota; kingdom Metazoa; phylum Arthropoda; class Insecta; order Lepidoptera; family Geometridae; genus Cosmorhoe; species Cosmorhoe ocellata. The sequence continues at coordinate 7,529,800 of OY776258.1, read as the reverse complement.
CCACTGGTTAGAGAACTTCTCAAAAGATGGCGCTGACCATGCAGAGATTGTTTGCACCCAGCCTCGCCGGATATCCGCTATCGGAGTCGCCGACAGAGTCGCTGAGGAGAGGGTTGAGAAAACGGGCCAAGTTGTCGGGTACCAAGTAAGATTTATAACAAACAAAAACAAATCTATCCTACGGGAACCGTACATTTTTCTGGGATAAAATGTAGCCTATGTGTTATTCCAGACCATAATCTATATCTGTGCCAAATTTCATTCAGATCCGTTCAGCCGTTTTAGCGTGATAGAGTAACAAACATACATCCAGACATACTCACATCCATCCATCCATGCATACATGCATTCTTACAAACTTTCGCGTTTATAATATTAGTAGGACTTGTTACCCGCGACGTTAGATAACTTTTTAATATTCTACGGATATATGAAGTTTTTCATCAAATATATCAAATTGTTACCTATTTATTTGTCAACTGATTTCTATGAAACAAAGTTTAAATTTTAATCCAAGCTTATCTCAATACATTAGTAAAAATTGCATTCGATTTGGTTCAGCGGTTGCGGAGATTAGTGTGCACAAACGCAAAGATAAACGATTTTATTATAATGTATAGGTAGGAAAAAGTATTAAGTGTTTAGTTTTCTACTAATGAAAACAAAACAAGGTTTTTTTTTTTTTTTTCGTACTGGACAGAATGCTGTTAGGTTGTCTGACAACCTGTGACAGCTTTACACGGGCTATAGGCGAGCGCAGATGGCGCTCCGCCTGAGAAAAATAAAAAGTTTTGGCAACAAGCGCAAGGGCACCACTTAGGTACGAACCTCGGCTTGGGCTGTTGCCAGGGGGGAGGGCCCTCCGAGGGCCGGAACGGAGAGACGTCTTCGACCTCGCCGGCGAGGTCGGTGTATCAGTGCACTGTTTGCTCTGTCCGAACTGGATGACTGAGTCGCTGAATCACCGCCGCATTAGCGGCGGTGATTTTGTCATCGGGGTCACCAAGAACGTGTCTTGGTCTACGGAGGGATCGATTAACCGGGGGTTCAGTCGAATAGTCAGGGACCGCGGATATGAGAGGGTTCGGATGGTGGGGAGCCAAGTCATAGTGCCGCCTGGAGCCGCGCTTCATGAATTCGGCAACAAAACAAGGTTGTGGTTGTCAAGTCAACGCGTATATTTACCCGACTGCGAAGGATGTATTATGTATGTATGTATGCGAGTTCATTTGGCTGTCGCTATAGCCTAAACGGTTGGATGGATTTTGACAAATGGGATGTTGTTAGGGTGTTACCAGACCAATCGATCGATTGCCGATCGACGGCATCGATCGAAGTTGATCGACTGGTCTAGTAACTGCAATTGATCGACAGATACTGTTCGACTAACCAATCGATCGACTGCCGGTCGATGGCATCGGTCAAGTTTTTTAATTTTTTGTTTAAACGACAATTTTTTTATTGGATCAGGTAGGTAGAGATGATTCAATCTAAAAATGCTCGCCCCTGCACTTGTACTTGTACCGCATGTAGAGGAAATAGTGTAGCAAATACATTAGAGGGGCGTGCATTTTTAGACTGATCTACCTCTACCTGGGTAGACTACAAAGTTGAATCCACTTTAATCCTTTCACCACCCTGGTCTGAAAGAACTAGTGACACGATAAAAAGTATGCATAATAAATTTTGTGTTGGTTCCTAGCTTTTTTATAAATATACATGGCAAATATTGACAAATATACATTTTAGCCAAGTAGTTTTTTTTTTGCTCACAGCATTGGTTTCTTAGAAAAAGTTGTTTATATTGATGGGTACTTTAACTCCCTGAAATATTCGGAAGTAGCGTGGTAACACCCTGTATTATTATTTTCAGATCCGCCTGGAAAGCAAAATTTCATCAAAAACCCGGCTAACTTTCTGCACTACGGGTATCTTACTACGAAGATTAGAATACGACCCCCAGCTTAAATCCATCACACATGTCATAGTAGATGAAGTACACGAAAGATCTGAAGAAAGTGACTTTCTATTGCTAATACTGAGGGACCTTGTCAAAGTGAGAAAGGATTTGAGGGTGATACTCATGAGCGCGACGTTGAACGCCGAGTTGTTCTCAGGGTATTTTGAGAAGGTTCCAGTTTTGGAGATTCCAGGTACTGATTTAAACAAAATTGATGTAGAGTGCCATCTAGTGAACTCAATATTATAACTTAACTAGCTGATGCCGGCGGCGTCGCCCTTGTGGATGTCGGTTATCGCGACTTAAAAACTTGACAAATTGTATACTAAAACTTTCCTCGAGAACCACTCTACCCATTGATGAAAACAGCATGAAAATCGGTGCAGTAGTCTTTGAGTTTATCGCGAACAGACAGACAGACAGACGCGGCGGAAGACTTTGTTTTATAATATGTAGTGATGTTATTATATTATAACTCAATGGATTTTTCTATCAATGACAACCCTATTAAGCTTATTTGTTTTGTGACTGACTTAAGGTGCTTTTTCACCTAAGCTAAGGATGGATAGTTATGGTACAAAGCTATGTTATAGTTTCCGCTATAACTAAGCTTTAAAAATGAAGCGATCCTATTGGTCAGTTTTCACGCATCCTTAGCTTAGCTTGTAGCGCAACTTATATTTTTTTCTTTTCCTTTATTCTTTACTTTATTGATTTATTTTGTGTATTATTTCAGGTAGAACATTTCCGGTAGAACAGTTTTTCTTAGAAGATATAATGGAAATGACGAATTATGTGCTTGAAGAAAACGGACCTTTCGCAAGGAAGGTCAAAAAGGGTTGGTTACAAATTCATATTAATTTCTTCATGTTTCATCATGACATCTTGACTATTGGTTGATTTAACACATATTTTCTCCCCGCTGTGGTGGGTAGTAGCCCTTACAATCAATATTTTAATATCTTTTCCATATATAAAAAAAAAAAATATGATCACGACTGTTATCCCTGGGCTCGGTAGATATCTCCTCAGATCTTTAGTTACTTAGATCTTTGAGGATATCTAAAGAGGGTAGTCAGAGGCACGTCCAAACATGACATTTGGTACATGCCCACATTTTGCACAGTAAAAATCTCACTATTATAATAATTATCCGTACTATAAAGTAACTTTGTTTGTTTGTTACCTTTCCACAACCTTTTGGTTCAAAAAACCTAATTAAATTAAAATTTCTGGAAAGATTGGGAGGAGGCCTTTGCCCAGCAGTGGGACACAAACGGCTCATAATAATAATAATAATAATAATAAAATTAAAAATGGAAGATTATATCCTATAATGGACAATAATGTTCTATGAATTGCCTCAAATTTCATGAAGACAATGTCGCAACAGCTTTTATAAATAATAATAACTAAATTATTCACAGGTGAAAAGAAGCAAGATCTAGAACTAGAGCTAGAAACGTGTGACGTAAGAGCTGAATCTGCAGAACCGCCTAAAGAGTCGATCCGTGACGAAAATCTCACAGTTGGGCAAATGATAGCGCGGTACCCTAAATGTGGGAAAATGACCTGTAAGAATATGTACCTTATGGACACTGAAAAGGTGAGAGTTTTTATGCTCATACAGAAAACTTCAAAAATGTCTAAGAGTGATCGATTAGAAATGTCATTCCCTTCTTCTTTGTCTATGGCGTCTGTCTCTTTTTAAGATCAATATTGCTAGTGTTTAAATTAAGACAATTTTTTATTGTCTATGTCGCAAAATCAGTCAAATTGTCAAGTCAATTTTAAACAAATGATTTGTTGTTTTGTTTCGTTCCCCTTTATACCGTCACCATAAAGAGGCAAATAGTGAGTAAAACCAACTACGAAATCCCATAAAAATAAATAAATAAATATTGGTGGACAGTTCACACAACGCCATCTAGCCCAAACTGAGCAAAACTTGTACTATGGGAACCAGATGGTTGATAGATTAATCCTACTAATATTATAAACGTGAAAGTTTGTAAGAATGTATGGATGGATGGATGGATGTATGTTTGTTACTCTTTCACGCTAAAACGGCTGAACGGATCTGAACGAAATTTGGCACAGATATAGATTATGGTCTGGAATAACACATAGGCTACTTTTTATCCCGGAAAAATGAATGGTTCCCGTGGGATATGTGTTTTTGTTTTTCAAGGTATAAAGCGGGCGAAGCCGCGGGCGGAAGCTAGTTAATAAATAAATAAATAAATAATGCTGGACAATCCACACAGCATCATCTAGCCCCAAAGTAAGCTACTCAAAGCTTGTGTTATGGGTACTAGATAACTGATATATTTAATACATTATATACATAGATAGATATTTTTTTTTATTATACATAGAAAACACCCAGACCAACGGAACAAATTTCTGCAAATCTTACACAAATTTGTTCCGCGGCGGGAATCGAACCCGCAACCTCTTGCGTCGCAGGCGGACTCTCGCCCGCTGCGCCACTGAGGTCGTCTAGTTAAATCTATATTTTTAATTGACATCCTACTGTACTTTAGCCACTGAAACCTTATTATTTTCCAGATAAACTTCGATTTGGTGGAGCATGTCTTGAACTACATAGTTGACGGCGCGCACAAGTGGCCACGAGAGGGCGCTATACTCATTTTCCTCCCCGGCATAGCGGAAATTATGGCGTTGCACGACCAACTGGCGGAAAGTCATACATTTAGTCCCAAGTAAGAATAATAAAAATAAAATAAATAAATAATGCTGGACAGTCCACACAGCATCATCTAGCCCCAAAGTAAGCCACTCAAAGCTTGTGTTATGGGTACTAGATAACTGATATATTTAATACATTAGATACATAGATAGATATTTTTTATTATAAGTACATAGAATTTTTTATTATAAGTACACGGAATACTAACTATTGTGCAAAATGTGGGCATGTACCAAATGTCATGTTTGGACTTGTCTCTGACTACCCTCTTTAGATATCCTCAAAGATCTAAGAAACTAAAGATCTGAGGAGATATCTACCGAGCCCGGGGATTACAGTCGTGATCATTTTTTTTTTTTTTTTTTTTTTTTTTTTTTTTTAGTACATAGAAAACACCCAGACCAACGGAACAAATTTCTGCAGACCGTACACATATTTGTTCCGCGGCGGGAATCGAACCCGCGACCTCTTGCGTCGCAGGCGAACTCTCGCCCGTCAATGATGCAAAAGACGCGGGTATAATCCCCCCTCTCCATTTCCATATTTGATAAATACGCTCGAAAGTGATACTTATCTAGAGCTGTTACAACATGTTTATTTTTACCCGACTGCGAAGCGAAGGAGGGTAATGTGTATGTATATATGCGAGTTCCTTTGGCTGTAGCCTGAACGGCTGGATGGTTTTTGACAAATCAGGTGTTGGATTCGTCAGGATAACAAAAGTGACATAGGCTATACGAAATATCAAAATAAAACAATATGGCGGCTGTAAAAATCTATTTGAAGTTGCGTTTAGTCGGTTTTATTTATTTTTTTGCAATTAATACTAGTGTTATAGTGTTATCAGAAAGTAGCATATCAAGAGGTGGTGTAGTGGTAGCACCCCTGCCTCACGATCCGAAGGTCGTGGGTTCAAACCTGGTCGTGCACCAATGAGTTTTTCCATTCGAAAAATTTATGTGCGCAATGCCAGTGCTCTTAAACGGCGAAGGAAAACATCGTGAGGAAACCGGCATACCCTAGAACCAAAAATTCGAAGGTATGTGTCATAGGTTGGTATTCTAATAAGCGGCGATGGGCTTGCAACCTGTCACGTACGGAATACTAACTACTTTGCAAAATGTGGGAATGTACCAAATGTCATGTTTGGACTTGCCTGTGACTACCCTCTTTAGATATCTTCAAAGACCTAAGTAACTAAAAAATCTGAGAAGATATCTACCGAGCCTGGGGATTATAGTCGTGAACATATTTTTTTTTTTTTTAGAAAGTATCAGGTGTTGTTGGATTCGTCTGGATCACAAGAGTGACATAAACTATACAAAATATTAAAAAATCGAATATGGTGGCAGTAAAAATCAATTTTCAGTTTAATTCAGTCGGATTTTTTTATTTATTTGCTAGAAATACTAGTTTTATAGTGATATGATAAAACAAAAATATTTTACTGAAAACGCGAACGTTAACGGAGGCGTCAAATTGAAATTCTTAATAGTATTTTATGTGTGTTTCAGAACAGGAAAGTACGTGTTAGTTCCTCTCCACTCCACACTGTCTAGCGAGGAGCAAGCACTGGTGTTCAAGAAACCCAAACCCGGCGCGAGGAAGATAGTAATCTCTACTAACATAGCGGAAACGTCCGTCACAATAGATGACTGCGTTTTTGTTATAGACTGCGGACGTATGAAGGAAAAAAGGTGATAAACAACGCGTGAATCAATGCATTTTGAATCTTATTTCTATGATTTTAATAATGGTTATTGGACATTTATATTAAAGGCAGTCATCTATATAGTGACTATAGACAAAGGCTATTTTTTATACAAAACTAGCTGTCCTGGCAAACTTCGTACCGCCTTCTACATTGCTTAGACAACAGAGAGTGATTATAATTTAATATGAACTTTATTAAATATTAATAAAGTTCAAATTGACTCTACATTTTATTTAGAAAACGTTTGTATGGGAAATAGAAAAGGGCTATTTTTAGGGTTTTCCCGGCAGTTATTCGAATTTTTCTTACCTTTTAAACCTTCCCTAGATCTCCACGAACATTTCAAGACCAAGATAAGATAAATCCGTTTAGCCGTTCTCAAGTTTTAGCAAGACTAACGAATAGCAATTCATTTTTATATATATAGATGACAAAGAATCCAAAATGGCGGCCGTAAAAAGAATTTTTTTACAGTGTTTTTATTACTTTCTGTCGGTTTTTTTCATTTTTGTAATAAATATTACAAAGTGAATTTTTTTAAAACCTATATTGTCCCACTGCTGGGCAAAGGTCTCCACAAAGGCTATTTTTTATACAAAATGACAAAGAATCCAAAATGGTGGCCGTAAAAAGCATTACTTTCAGGCGGTTTTTTTTCATTTTTGTAATAAAATTACAAAGTTATTTTTTTTAAAACCTATATTGACCCACTGTTGGACACAGGTCTCCCCCAATTCCTCCCACCAGCATTATAGTTTTATTTAATTATTATTTTTTTTTTTTAATTTTTTTTTTTAATTTTTATCCCCCCCGACGCAAAATCGACGGTGTTATAAGTATGACGTTTCTGTCCGTGTGTGTCTGTGGCATCGTAGCTCCCGAACGGTGAATTAGTAGGATGTGTTCTTAGCTAGTTCGATCGAAATCGGCCCAAGATGACCGCCACAAAATGGCGGACAAAATTTATGCCGGGGTTTTTTAAATTTTTAATTTACTTTAAGGCGAAACAGGAACAAAAAATGGGGCAAAAGCGGAATAAAATAATAATATTAAAAAAAACATTGTTTTCGGGGCGAATGTGGAATATAATGTGGGGCAAATGCGGAATTTTACAAGTGGGACGAGACTCTGCGGGGCGAATACGGTATAAATCAACTTGTTAAATTCTAGGTTCGATTCAAACCGCAATATGGAATCCCTTGACTTGGTGTGGGTCTCCCGCGCGAATGCGAAGCAACGTCAGGGTCGCGCCGGACGAGTGATGCCGGGTGTCAGCGTGCACCTGTACTCCTCACACCGGTACCGCCACCACCTCCTGGAACAGCCGGTGCCGGAGATACACAGGATACCATTGGAACAGCTGCTGCTAAAAGTCAAGATACTCCCGCTGTTCCAGCATATGAGCGTGCATGAAGTTCTGGGTAAGTGTTTGTAGTCTTCTCGTTAAGTTCATTCTACTCAACGTTTTCGTCATTGTTCTCACTTTCGTCATTGTTCGCAACAAACAAATATTAGTTAATTTTAAAGTACCTGGGTGACCGAGTAAATTGTGTTTTTTTGAAAATGAAACCTAGCTTTATCTAGGATCGATTTATCGATTTATCGCCCTCTAAACCCCCTGCATACTAAATTTCATGAAAATCGCTGGAGCCGTTTCCGAGATTCCGATTATATATATATATTCTTTCATAGCAATTCTTGTATATATACAGTCGTGGTCAACTAATTAGGGACATGCAAGATAGTGAAGAACAATAACCGGTTATGTACATACAAATATAAAACCCTATTGATTTCTCAGTAACTATTATTTGCATAATTTGGTCCGATTATTATGCTTTAAATGGCTGTAAATAAAAGAATAAATAAATAGAAAAAAGTATTTAATATCAAAGGTTGAACATGTATTCAATTTTAAGGTATAATTCTGTAGCTGGACATTTAATTAAGGACAGTAAACTATAATGAAAAATAGAGTTAAACAAAACTAATAATCTGCAGTATTATAATATCTTTAACAGCTCCATTTTATTACGTGTAAAATCAGTACCCAGTAGCAAAACCTTTGTTAGTAATTACCGCTTGACACCGATGTGGCATAGACATTATCAGTTTCTGGCATGTTTCGACAGGAATGTTTGCCCATGCCTCACAAAAAGCTTCATTAAGTTCATCTAAAGTTGTGGTACGATAAGTGGCTACTTTTTTCTTGATTTCGTGCCAAAGGTGCTCGATTGGGTTAAGGTCCGGGCTATTTGCTGGCCAATCTAGCACCGATACTGACTGACTGGTAAGAAACGACTTGACTGAACGGGCGGTATGTTTTGGGTCGTTATCATGCTGAAACGTCCATATAATAGGGAGATGCTCCTCAGCATAGGGAAGCATCGTTTCCTCCAATATTGCCTTGTATTGATGTTGGTCTAAGTTACCCTGAACTTTCCTCACAGGTCCCACTCCACGTCCAGAAAATGAACCCCACATTTTAATGTTTCCACCGCCATGTTTCACCTGCTTTTTTGTGAATCTTGGATTCATTTCCGCTTTTACTGGACGCCGTACGTATTGCCTTCCATCTGAAGAAATCAAATTAACCTTGGTCTCGTCAGAGAATAATACATGTTGCCATTGGGCGTAGGTCCAATGTCCATATTTACGTGCAAACGCCAAACGAGCATTTCTATGTTCTTTCTTCAACAACGGTACTTTGCGAGCCACTCTTCCGAACAACCCTGCTTCTACCAGACGTCGTCGAACGGTCCTAGCTGAGACACCAGCTCTTTCGTCTGTCCCAAACACTTCGTGTTTAATTAAAATAGAGCCTAGAAACGGATCTTTCTTAGCTAACCTGGCTATCATTCTATCTTCTTGCGGAGTTGTTTTTCTCGATCTTTTTGTTCTGGGCACATTTAAATCTGTGTTATTGCGTCTGACATGTTGCACTGCATTGTATACCATAGTTTTTGAAAAATTTAAATGTTCTGCTATCCTTCGGTATGGCCAACCATGCTCGACAACAAACTTCATGATAATTTTTCGTAGTGTTGGATCGCAACTTTTATTTTTACCCATTTTTCTTCAAAATATTTTTCAAAACTTAAAATAAATATCGGTATTGCCGCCAAAACTACCACGAAACAATAAGAGAAGAAGTAAAAAAGTATTGAGATTCAAATTTTGAAAATAGAACGCAATATCTCAGTGTCCCTAATTAAATGGCCAGCCAGCATTATTTGAACAAATAGCACTACGATAATCTATCAGCTATACTGTAAAGAGGTTTAATGTTTAAGAAGTTGTTATTGTTTGTATAATCGGGCACATAAATGACTAATTATACTTACATGTAAGAGATATGGAATATGGTTTAGACTCGTTGGAAAATAAAAAATAAATTCACAATTCGGTTTAACCAAAGAGTGTCCCTAATTAGTTGACCACGACTGTATATACAAGAATTGCTCGTTTAAAGGTATAAGATATACCCTTCGTAAAATAACTTATTATCAACCAATCTTTTATTGCTCCATCTTCATGCTATCAGCTTGAAAGACGAGCTCTAAAATCAAGGTTATATTTTTTTAAATAACCGTAATATCAAATAGAGTAGAATGACCCGTCACCTGTTATTTTGAAATAGTGTGGTGAAAGTATTAAAAACTTAGTTAGATTACGGTCTAGAACAAACAACTACTTAAACTAAAAGTTGCGTGCGATATAATGCTTCTAATCATTATTACATATCATTTTAAAGTCGGCGATGGGCTTGGAACCTGTCACGTACGGAATAATATTTACTGTGCAAAATATGGGCATGTGCCAAATGTCATGTTTGGACGTACCTCTGACTACCCTCTTTAGATATCCTCAATGATCTAAGTAATTTGAGATCTGAGGAGATATCTACCAAGCCTGGGGATAACGATAGCCAGTTAGTTAACGATAGACGTGATTATGTAATATCAAAATTTTCGATAAAGTACTGTCCTTGTCATTTTAATGGGAATAAAAAGAGATGGCGATTTTGAACGCCGTTTCAGATATAATTAGGATTATACTGTCCGTTTTCTTTATAACTTAATTCTTCCAGGTAAAACTATAGAACCGCCGCTAAAATCGAACATAGATGGCGCTCTAACCCGCTTACAAGACGTTGGCGCACTGGACAAACTTCACTGCTTGACCGCGCTGGGCAAGCACTTAGCCGCGTTGCCTGTCGACGTGCGGATAGGGAAGCTTATGTTATTCGGTGCTATATTCTGCTGTGTGGACTCGGCTTTAACTGTGGCTGCCTGTCTCAGTCATAAGAGTCCTTTTGTTGCGCCGTTCGGGAAGAAAGTAAGCACTTTTCACATTATTTTGATTTAACTATCTTTTAAACTTACGCGATCTGAACACATTATTATTAGGTAGAAAATATAAGGTAATTTGAACGCGATAAATACCCGTCTAATACTAATAATAATTTAACTATCTTCAGTGGTGGATTTATCACCAGGCTGAGTAGGCTGGAGCCTAGGGCGGCAAATTTTAGGGGGCGGCAAATTTGGCTTATTACCTTACACAAAATAATAAATAAAAATTATAATATACACGGAGAAAAAATTTAACAAAATTGCAATATTTTAATAGGTACTATACACCTATACCAAATAATCCAACGATTTTACATGATAAATTACTAAACGCTAAATTTAATAGCCTACTGGCGGCAAATGTGTAAATCCGCCACTGACTATCTTGTTAGTCTAGCCAGAAGAAGCTCTGCCTACTGCTCTGTAGGCTGTGGGTTCGATTCCCTGTGATAAACATATTTTTATCTGGATGCATGGGAACATAATTATGTATTATGTATGACCGTGTTGTTTACAATAAAATGGCCAGGAACTATGTTGTCAGTTTTTTAAATTATTACTTGGTTTAAGTATTTTATTATTATTAATTATTTCTTTATAGGATTAGCTGAGCTATTTATAGATCGTTTGTAACGGTCCTTAGATAGCTGAACTGTTTCATTTGCATTTTTTATGTATATTGTACAATTAAGATAAATTTACTAGTTGTAATTTTGTTTTTATTCCAGTCAGAAGCAGACGCTAAACGTCGGGAGTTTGCATGTTCAAACAGCGACCAACTGACGACATTAAGGGCCTATCGAGTAAGTATAACTCAGAGTATAATAATTATTATTATTATTCATCTATTTCAGATTACATTATTAATCCATAAAACAATATACCTAACACACGTAAAACAACATCATAATTAAATCAGAAATATTTAAAAAGATATCTAATTTTCTAATATCGTAGTGAAACCGTTATATAATTAGCTATACACTAGCTTCCACCGGCGACTTTGTCCGCGAGGTTCCTACATAAAATATACCGTATGTTCATTCTGAAATTTCATTAAACAATGAGTAAAATATTCCTACATACAAAGAAACAAACTTTATCTCTTTATTATTAGTGTAGATATAACTTACATTGCCATATATTATTAAAAACCGGACAAGTGCGACTCGTACTCGTCCACCGAGGGTTCCGTATAAACTTTAGGAATAAAGCCATTTCATACGTGAATGAGTATAATTATCATTTTAATTTCAAGTTGATACCTCCACGTGCTCCCGAGATAAAGGGTCTTGACAGACAGACGAACGGACAGCAAAATGATGCAATAAGAGCGCTTGTAGACGTCCGTTTTTTTCACCGAATAACGGACCGTGTTTTTTGCCGGATTCGCGGTGGTGTATGAATTATAATGAATGTGTGTACATGCACCGGACATCGGTCCGGCGAACAATTTACGCCGGATGCCCCCTCGGCGCGACGGACACCGGTCCGGTGTAAGAAATGGCGGTCATCCACGCCAGTGTATTGGTGCGTGTTGACGCTGCCGGACGTATTGCCTGTTTTCTGTTAATTGAGTGCCGTCTACCTGCGTTCTAACGCATATAGACGGCAGTCCATCCATCCGGTATAAAAAATATGTATACAAGGATAGCCGTTTATTGACGGTCCGTTATCCGGTGAAAAAAACGGACGTCTACAAGCGCTCTAAGGGTTCCGTTTTTTCCTTTTGAGGAACCCTAAAAAGGTGGTTATTTTCAGAAATGGCAACAAGCTATGTCTAGAAGCACGCACGCGGCGCTTGTATTCGCGAGCGAAAACTTCCTCTCTCACAAGACCCTGCAGATGTTAGCTGATATCAAACATCAGTTGTTGGGTCTGCTGGCGTCCATAGGCTTTGTGCCCGACATGCCGGCTCTGAGGAGAAAGATGAGGAAGGATTCCGTTCTGAGTTTGACGGGTGAAGAGGTTAGTCTTCATTTAATTAATTTTTAAATAGTTATTCTGTTATTCGAAACGAAGACCAATATTAGAAATCAAAAATTATTAAAATCGGTCCAGCCGTTCCAGATTTGTAAATGGTGTAACTAATACAACTATAATTATTTAAATAAAAAAAATATGATCACGACTGTAATCCTTAGGCTCAGTAGATAATCTCCACAGACCTCTATAGTTACTTACATCTTTAAGGATATCTAAGGGAGTAGTCAGAGGTATGTCCAAACATGATATTAGGCACATGACTACATTTTGCACAGTGATATAAGATTATTATACAATAAGAAGTGTTTTTTTGTATCTTTCAGCTAAACGTAAATGGGAACAACGATCGATTACTGGCAGCCATCTTGTGTGCAGCCCTTTATCCAAATGTGGTTAAGGTAATTTTACTTTTATCATTATAAAGGAGATCATTCATATAGGGCTCAAAATGTCAAAGTGCCGGCCAACAAAAAAGAAATATTACCATTTTTGTGATGTCGGTCTTAGTATTTTTAATTAGGCCACCAAGTTTTTACAACCATTCTTTCAGTTGAGTTTTTAAAATAAATATTCTGATTTCCATAAATTTTATTAGAAGAATATTTTCTGTTGTTAGGCCAACTTGAACTTCAAACATAGCAAGATATCCTACTAAGTATTATACTATAAATGCGAAAGTTTTGATGTATTGATTTTTGTTACTCAATCACACTGAAACAGTTAAATACTGAACAGCTGAATAGTTGTTACTCTTTCACGCAAAAACTACTGAATGGATTTTGATGAAATTTGGCACAGATATAGATTATAGTCTTGAATATCACATATGCTACTTTTTATCCTGGAAAAGTACGATTCCTGTGGGATAGATAATATTTGGGTTTTTCAAGGTACCGATTTTGATGAAATTCGGCACAGAGATACATTATACCCTGGAATAGCACATAGGCTACTTTTTATCCTGGAAAAATGTACGGTTCCCGAGGGATAGATTTGTTTCTGTTTTTCAAGGTACTACATTGCCATTGCTAATAGTTTGTTTTTTCCAGGTTCTAACTCCTGAGAAGTCGTTCCACATGCAAGCCGGTGGAGCAATCCCTCGCCAGCCAACACCGGACGAGCTCAAGTTCAAGACTAAAACGGACGGTTACGTGGCCCTCCACCCGTCATCAGTGAACTCACAAGTCGGGTACTACCCCAGCCCATACCTCGTGTATCAGGAGAAGGTGAAAACCTCAAGGGTTTTCATAAGGGAGTGTTCTATGGTGCCGCAACTACCCTTAGTGCTGTTTTCAGGTACGAGTATTGAGGCATTGAATTATCTGAAGTTAAAACTGAGTATTGCTGTCCTCTTCTGCTTTGTAATGTTAGTAAGAGACAGCGTAACTTTGTTTGCTATGGCAATTTTAAAAATAATGTTAAGTTCACTTAAATAGTTAGCTAAAAAATTTATAATTTTAAGTAAAATTGGTAAAATCGACAATTTTTCAAATAAGTTTGCAATCATTAGGGTGATCTCGCTGTCATGCTAGATTTATAAGTAGTGTAGGGCCTTACCACAAGCTCTTCAGGCAATATCAAAGTTATATTATTATCAACTTTTATAAAAGTTGTATTGAAGGGGTGTGGCTTTAAGCTTGAAATGTGACGTTTCTGACACATGATTGTTTGCAAGAGCTTGTGGGTACCTGTCCAATGACATTCATACCATTGACATAGGATTCAAAATCGAATAATTTGTTTAACTACGTGAAAAAGAAGAAATATAGCTACTTTTAATTTGTTTTTACATAGTAAACACATTTCCAGTTATACATGTCTATACCATTTTTTAGGTTGTACTTTGGGCGTGGAGTTGCACAACGGCACATTCATAGTGTCTCTAGAAGACGGATGGATCATGTTCCAAGTGGAGAAACACGAGGTGATTATTAAACAATATATTTTATCCATATTTTAAATGTCAGTTTATTAACACAAAAGGCTGGACGGATTTCGACAAAAGAGGTGTCGTAGGTTTCGTCTAGATCACAAGAGAAGAGAGACAAAGGCTATACATAAAAAATAAAATAAAATAAATATGATCACGACTGTAATCCCCGGGCTCGGTAGATATCTCCTCAGATCTTTTAGTTACTTAGATCTTTGAGGATATCTAAAGGGGGTAGTCAGAGGCAAGTCCAAACATGACATTTGGGTACATGCCCACATTATAAGAATACTAACCCATGACACATACCTTCGAAGATTTGGTTCTAGGGTATGCCGGTTTCCTCACGATGTTTTCCTTCACCGTTTAAGAGCACTGGCATTGCGCACATAAATTTTTCGAATGGAAAAACTCATTGGTGCACGACCAGGTTTGAACCCACGACCTTCGGATCGTGAGGCAGGGGTGCTACCACTACACCACCAGCTCTCTTAAGGCTACACAATATGGAAAAAAACGAATATGGCGGCTGTAAAAATCTTTTTTCAGTTACGTTCAGTCGGGCTTTTAATTTTTACAATAAATCAAATAAAATCAAATCAAAATAAGTATATTTTTTGTTTCAAATATTGAAATAAAACATAATACATAAATGTATAACTTAATACTCACTTAAACGTTATTCTGACAGCAAAAACGGTCGTCACTCAGCTGTATGCTATAGTAGCGCTATACTACTCGTAGTTAGCTGCTACTCTGAACACAGCTAGTACATATACAGTCGTGGTCAACTAATTAGGGACATGCAAGATAGTGAAGAACAATAACCGGTTATGTACATACAAATATAAAACCCTATTGATTTCTCAGTAACTATTATTTGCATAATTTGGTCCGATTATTATGCTTTAAATGGCTGTAAATAAAAGAATAAATAAATAGAAAAAAGTATTTAATATCAAAGGTTGAACATGTATTCAATTTTAAGGTATAATTCTGTAGCTGGACATTTAATTAAGGACAGTAAACTATAATGAAAAATAGAGTTAAACAAAACTAATAATCTGCAGTATTATAATATCTTTAACAGCTCCATTTTATTACGTGTAAAATCAGTACCCAGTAGCAAAACCTTTGTTAGTAATTACCGCTTGACACCGATGTGGCATAGACATTATCAGTTTCTGGCATGTTTCGACAGGAATGTTTGCCCATGCCTCACAAAAAGCTTCATTAAGTTCATCTAAAGTTGTGGTACGATAAGTGGCTACTTTTTTCTTGATTTCGTGCCAAAGGTGCTCGATTGGGTTAAGGTCCGGGCTATTTGCTGGCCAATCTAGCACCGATACTGACTGACTGGTAAGAAACGACTTGACTGAACGGGCGGTATGTTTTGGGTCGTTATCATGCTGAAACGTCCATATAATAGGGAGATGCTCCTCAGCATAGGGAAGCATCGTTTCCTCCAATATTGCCTTGTATTGATGTTGGTCTAAGTTACCCTGAACTTTCCTCACAGGTCCCACTCCACGTCCAGAAAATGAACCCCACATTTTAATGTTTCCACCGCCATGTTTCACCTGCTTTTTTGTGAATCTTGGATTCATTTCCGCTTTTACTGGACGCCGTACGTATTGCCTTCCATCTGAAGAAATCAAATTAACCTTGGTCTCGTCAGAGAATAATACATGTTGCCATTGGGCGTAGGTCCAATGTCCATATTTACGTGCAAACGCCAAACGAGCATTTCTATGTTCTTTCTTCAACAACGGTACTTTGCGAGCCACTCTTCCGAACAACCCTGCTTCTACCAGACGTCGTCGAACGGTCCTAGCTGAGACACCAGCTCTTTCGTCTGTCCCAAACACTTCGTGTTTAATTAAAATAGAGCCTAGAAACGGATCTTTCTTAGCTAACCTGGCTATCATTCTATCTTCTTGCGGAGTTGTTTTTCTCGATCTTTTTGTTCTGGGCACATTTAAATCTGTGTTATTGCGTCTGACATGTTGCACTGCATTGTATACCATAGTTTTTGAACAATTTAAATGTTCTGCTATCCTTCGGTATGGCCAACCATGCTCGACAACAAACTTCATGATAATTTTTCGTAGTGTTGGATCGCAACTTTTATTTTTACCCATTTTTCTTCAAAATATTTTTCAAAACTTAAAATAAATATCGGGATTGCCGCCAAAACTACCACGAAACAATAAGAGAAGAAGTAAAAAAGTATTGAGATTCAAATTTTGAAAATAGAACGCAATATCTCAGTGTCCCTAATTAAATGGCCAGCCAGCATTATTTGAACAAATAGCACTACGATAATCTATCAGCTATACTGTAAAGAGGTTTAATGTTTAAGAAGTTGTTATTGTTTGTATAATCGGGCACATAAATGACTAATTATACTTACATGTAAGAGATATGGAATATGGTTTAGACTCGTTGGAAAATAAAAAATAAATTCACAATTCGGTTTAACCAAAGAGTGTCCCTAATTAGTTGACCACGACTGTATATTTTTGTTTACAGGTCGCAGAAATGCTGAAAACGATACGAGTGGAATTAATAAACCTACTGGAAGAGAAAATCAATGATCCGGGACTTAACTTACTGCACCACGAGAAAGGAAACAAAATTATAAATACCATAGTGCAAATCATAACGAAAGATTAACCCAAATCGAATATGTTAGCGGTGGAGAATTGAAATTAACCAATTGAATTTATTATGACTAAGCCGAAGTGGAGCGAAAGGATAAGAAATAGTTTTGTCTCGCTTATCAAGTTTGAAAAGAGTGAGATGAAAGAATTTTTCATGTACAGTCCTTCAAAATAATGTTATTGTAGGACGCTGTAGGGACTGAAACAGTTTTTAGATACACCATCCCCTCTGCTTAGTCAGCCGTATGCATAGTAAAGAGATGGTCAGGATATGCGGTGCTGGCTAAGCCGTGAGTTTCAACAGCAAATCGATTTTTCGAAAATTTTGTGCATGACCGGGCTCGAACCCACGACCGATCGGAAGCCATTCGTAGTTATAGTATCTATTTATTATACTTTTGTAACAATTCATAATCCTACTAATATAATAAATGCGAAAGTTTGACTAGATGTATGAAATTGGTCACAGATAAATTATAGTTTGAAATAGCACGCTATTATTTAACAAGGTACCTCGTGGAAGTCGCGGGCGGAAGCTAGCTAAGCAAATAAATTAAAGTTAATTAATAAGCAAATAAATTAAAGTTATTTTATTTATTTGCCTTGTGATTTTAATGCTGTTTGTAGATTTTGTACAAAAATGTAGAATTTTGCACTAAACTATTATAAATTTTACATTATGCTGTGTTAGTGGTTTCGTAAATACTAAGTTTTGTAAGCTGCGTCGTCAAGGGTTATTAATGTTTTATAAAATTATTCTGTGCTATATCTATTTATTTGAATTGTAATAAAATTATCTACTATCAATAACTAAAGCAGTATAAAGATACAAAATATAATTTTGGAAAATTATGTTGTTTATTTACTGTGGAGCACCTGATTTTCACTCACATAACATAATTAATTTATATGATTTTTTTTATAAGTACTTACTACAAATTTTAGGTTTAAAATGTCTTGAAATATTTCGTTTTGTGATTCTGTTATATGGAAATACAAATAGATAAATTAACCCTTTGCTCCGTCATAATACATAACAGTCAACGTTTATAATAAGAACTATTACATAAAATTAGCCCTTATACCTGACCGATTCTACTCAATTTGATATTTTACCGTTATTTTAAAAGCTTAACCTTGATTTTAGAGCTCGTCTTTCAAGCTGATAGCATGAAGATGGAGCAATAAAAGATTGGTTGATATAATAAGTTATTTCACGAAGGGTACATTTAAAATTAACTAATATTTTACGAGATAACCAAAATTGCTGCAAACAATGACGAATAGTGAGAACAATGACGACATCGTTGAGTAAAATAGCTCACCTACATTACAAAAAATATATATATTTGGATTGGTGTATCGCAGGATTCAACTCTGGGACCTATACTTTTCCTATTGTTTACCAACAAAAACGTCAGAGAATAAATCAGAGCAGACCCACCTACACCGTGAAATACGATGGCATCAATCACACAAAAGACGGACAAAACTGCTGTCGCGGACAGCTCCGGCCGTCCGACTGTGATGTATCACGAAGCAAAAATAGAATCACAATATGAGGGTTGTCGGGATTTGTTTTTTGAGGGAGTAACTGACTAGGGTAGACCTAAACTTAGATAGTTATCGTCGCTACAAGATATCTTTAGATAAGTAACGAAAAATAGTGAACGAAAGGAACCTCTGACGCGGATTTGTTACTTTCACCACACTAGTGGTGAAAAAGAAGTAACAAAAAATGTGGTCATGTGCCAAATATAATTTTTGGACGTGCTTCTGACAACCCCCTTTAGAAATCCTCAAAGATCTAAGTAACTAGAGATCTGAGTAATTTATATACCGAGCCTGGGGATTACAGTGGAAAGCATGTTTTTTTTTTTAAACAATCCGTTCGCAATCGCATCACTGATCGGTATAACAGAAAAATAATCCACCACACGAGTTGAATACACGGACACATTAAATCACCAGGCGGGCGTTATTGGCAATATTGACGGACGAAGGGATGAAGGGCCCATTGGCGTCCAATAGTGCGGACTCACAGTCGTAAAACGCACATGTTTTGGTCGTGCTACATGTGTACTTTAAAGGGCAAACTTTTGGGTTAGACCGTCCGAGGTACTTACCCGAAAGGAGAGTGTGGATAAGGTTATATTTTTCTTTGAACACTGAGCATCAATTCAAAAACATTGCCATTCTGTGCCTGAGAAGCATTAGGGTCAAAGTGATTTTTGCTACTTTTCAGGAGAGCCAAAAAACGTGTTTTTAAATTTTATCTCTTAATATCTTTGAGTATATTTAGCAGTATACAATTTATTATAATTCCATTGTGCAGCTGCATTATCTGGCTACATTTTGCATATTCACAAATCATTATAGCTACTAATTAATAATATATAATTTAATATTTTCCTAAAAGTGGTACTACTTAGAGCCAAATACCGCTAACGATGAGGCCCCATGTGCAGATAGTTCCTTATGCTTGCGCGGAAAATTAATGCCAACTAGCCCACATAGATCTATGTATATGCCTCTTACCTACTCCAAATCATAGCAAATAATTGTGAGTGTTAGCTCCAAATGCTTCCAAGTCATATTAAATTACTGAAAAAAACTGGTTCTATGTATAGTTTGACCCAATTAGATTAGATTAGATTAGAAAATAATTCTCTTAGAACATCATTTATCGCAAGAAAATATCAGGAAATTAGTTATGCCTTGTACGAGTATATTAGAAAAGTGAATACTTACAATAAGCGTCGTAAGCTAAACACCATGCGTTTTGCAAGTTAGTATAGGAGACATTCTAGAAACAGCCCAAGAATTAAAAGAAAGTAATATGTACCTATGGGTTATGCAACTCCTACCTAATCCACTATTCAAATAAGACAAAAATGATATTTAAACTTAGTCCTAATTAAAAAATAATAGGTAGGTAGGTAAATAATGGATTTTTATGATGTGATTTTAATGTTTTTGTTGTATATTATTTTTTTATTAGTTTCTATTTGTTTAACATAGCTTATTTATATTTTCCGTTATTTCATAAGATTTGATTAAAAATTGATTTTACTAAGCACTAGCTTCCGTTCGCGGCTTTGCTCGCGAGGTACCTACATAAAATTTAGCCTATGTTACTCAAGGATAACGTAGCATTCTAACGGTGAAAGAATTTTTGAAATCGGACCAGTAGTTTTTGAGTTTATGTTACAAACAAAAATACAAAAATACACAAAATACAAAACTTTCCTCTTTATAATATTAGTATAGATAGATAGAAGATATTTTCAAATTCATTTGTCATCGTGCTCAAAATAATATGCTAGATATAGAGGCTTTATTTTGAAAAACTGTCTCGATACGGCAATTCCGAATATGTTACTCGATTTGGTAAAAAGTGTTGCTTTTTTAACAGCCAACTACCAACAGCACGGCAGAAATCAAACCATGATCGAAACAAAATAAAACACCCGTTTCGCTCACACCTGTATGTCACGTCTATGTCTATCCTTGTCTTGCCGCGCGAAACAGTTGCATTTGGCGCTAAGTGACAGTCAGTACGAGTTGTTTGAATTTTTTAGCTGCATAGGGAACTAAGTAACATTACAGCCAAATGCAATTATTGCTTTTAAAAACCTTGCATACTTAGACCTTTATGCATCAATGTAACTTTTAAATTATACATCTAATGGTCGCGTTAAATACACAGATCGATGCGTCTACGAATATCATACAAGAATCTGCAATAAAAAAAAAAACGAAAAATTTCACTTTGACCCTAATGCTTCTCACCTACAGCATTGTATTCTTACCTTTAGTTTTTGAACAGCAATGGAAAGTTATAAACATATAAATAAAATAAATAAAAATAAATATGATCACGACTGTAATCCCCAGGTTCGGTAGATATCTCCTCAGATCTTTAGTTACTTAGATCTTTGAGGATATCTAAAGGGGGTAGTCAGAGGCAAGTCCTAACATGACATTTGGCCCACATTTTGCACAGTAGTTAGTATTCCGTACGTGACAGGTTGCAAGCCCATCGCCGCTTATAAGAATACTAACATATGACACATACCTTCGGATTTTTAGTTCTAGGGTATGCCGGTTTCCTCACGATGTTTTCCTTCACAGTTTAAGAGCACTGGCATTGCGCACATAAATTTTTCGAATGGAAAAACTCATTGGTGCACGACCAGGTTTGAACCCACGACCTTCGGATCGTAAGGCAGGGGTGCTACCGCTACACCACCAGCGCTCATTTTTTATAAACATTTAGTTATAAACACCACTCAAAAATTAAAACGAACTATTAACGAAAGTATAATCCAGTACTTATATATTTTTATAAAAAAAGTATTACCTATAATGAAAATTGGAAAGGAAAAATGCTAACTATGTTATAAACTAATTTTCCTTATTGAACTGGATTTTAGCGCCATCTAACGTTGGGTAGCGACCTTCGTATTAATTTCGATAATTCAAAACTTTCGTGCAACTAGATGTCGTTGTGCTACTCTTATTGGAGAAAATAATAGTAAAGATCTTCGCTTCTCGATTCTAACCAGATTTTAGAGCGATAAAATGCTGCATCCAGTTATTTAATCACTAATCAGTCATCAAAATGTTCATTCATCATCATTTTCCATGGTCGGCACAACATTGCGATCTTCCATTTCCCTCAGTCACTCGTCATCTCCTTTCTTACGTAGGTACCTACGTACCTACTTAGAAAAGTACCTAATGTATATTTTTAAACCTACGCGATCTGAATACATTATTATTAGTATTAAACGGGATTTATCACGTTTTATTTAACTATTTTCCCGACGTTTTGACAGGCTTACACACTGTCGTGGTCACGGGATGACTGGATAAAACGCGATAAATACCCGTTTAATACTAATAATAATTAGAAAAGTAACTTAGATTAATTCATCAAACATCATTCATTTAGAAAACTATTTTAGCGCTTTGCAATTCAATAGATTTTTTTGGTCTATTTGTGTAGTCCTCCTTAACCTAGCCGGCAATACGGTGGGTCCATTTGGACCCGCGTCACGTCCGGGCCGAGCGTAATTGGCGCCGTTTACCGCCCCTGGCCGACTCGTTACGTTAGTCCGCTGCAATATGTGGCTCTAACCGAGAATTCGCAAAAACTATCATAGAAAAACTCGACTCAAACATTGATTTGACTTTTCCACTCATCACATTATTTTACTAAACCAGATAGGAAACTTAAAGTTACTTTTTAAAGGTTCGATAAGTAATTCAGGTTGTCTTTTAAATTGTGTCAGCAAAACGAATAGTTTTAACTAAAAACTCTCATAACAAACGGTAAGGAAAACATAGTGGAATCCGGCATATCCTAGAGCTAAAAATTAAATGGTGTCATTAGTTATTCCTATAAGCGGCGATGGACTCACAACCTGTCACGTACCTACGGAAAATTAACTGCAAAAACTTTGGCATGTGTCATTATATTCCTTTGACCACACCCATCAGATGTCTACTTAATCTGGAAATTAAAGTCGTGACCGTTATTTTTACCAAAGTAAGTAAAATTTTATTTAATTTAATTTTATTTAATTTTATTTAGTTAAGTAAGTAGGTACATTGATACACTATAATTGATTTGTCTCTATTGATTCCCCATCAATTCCTTACAAATATCTACCTAGATGTAGGTATCTAAGAAAATGAAATACAATGGCAACAAAATAGCTATCATCTAGCAACATTATCAACGATCCGTTGGTCCCTCTGAATAAATCAACGAGAAAGCCGAAATCCTGCGATAAATTGTCCCAATCCTGGTCATCGCGACCCAAAAGGCGTTTTAGCGTTAACCCAGGGACGGACCTTTCCGCTAAATAAATCCCTTATCTGCATACGGCAACCTTGCTAGGGTCCAGCTTAATAAATTCAGGTTGGGTTTTGCAAAGTTGGCCTGTGGAACTATATAGAGATGTTGCCAATAATTCATTTTAGTTTTTGTTTTTAAAAATCATAAATACAAAAACTAAGGTTAATTTTGCCTTTTTTATATTCAAGATAGAAGAATCCTATAAGTATACACTTTGAAAACTTTTTTACACTAGTACTTAGATAATTAAGTTGATATAATGAAAACCTGGAACATTTATAATAATTGTGCTAGCTTACCCTGCGCACAAGTATTTAAACCATTCTCCCAGTCAGTAGTTAAATACTGTGCAGCATATTATAAAACAAATTTTTTGCTTACCTACGGTTATTCTGAGCAGTCAAAGTGTTTGAAAAAAAAATATTTTTAGTCCACAACTAAGTTTGAATCTACGATGAACTTACGCCATTCAATGATTCATTCAATAAAAAAAACTTTGGCTGAGATTACCAACAAGTAAATGACACTTGATGTTCTAGTAAATGATTGAAATTAGAATAATTTCAAAAGATCTATCGAAGTCGAGTGACGAGAGAAGCGTTAAAGAATTATCGTTCTTTTTTAAAAATGTTCAAGAAATCTTTATTATTAACCTAATGGTTGTAGCAGCTCTAGTGGTATACGAAGGGTCTGCTCATTTGAAAAGCGGTCGAGCGGGTGAGCTTCCAAATCAATAGTAATTCTGTGGGTAATCCAAGGCCTGCTGAAAAATACATGGAAACTTAGTTAACTCTGATAAAATTTGGTTCGGGTGATTTCAGAATCACTAAGTTTATACCTAGGTACTTAAATATAGGCAGATAAAAATGATAATAGAGTACAAAGATATATTAACAGCTTTTATCTATATCTATACTAATATTATAAAGAGGAAAGTCTTGTATTTTTGTTCAAAAATTCTTTCACCATTAGAATGCTACATCTTATCTTATCTTATACCTTTAAACGAGCAATTCTTGTATATATGTATATAATTTGAATCTCGGAAACGGCTCCAACGATTTTCATGAAATTTATTTTTTGGAGTTGCGGGGGCGATAAATCGATCTAGCTAGGTTTCATTTAACAAAAAACAAGATTTACCCTAAAAAAAACGAGCAAAGCTCGGTCAACCAGGTACTTATCCATAAATAACATAGGCTATATTTATATAAAAAAAATTGAGATAATTTTGTTAACTATGTGAAGCCGGGGCGTGTTGCTAGTAATTTTTATTAAAAACTATGCTTATGCTAAATTAACAGGAGTCTTATTAATAACTGCTAACGAAAGTTCTTGTTTGGATGTTTGTGACTCAATCACACTACAGCTGAATGTATTTGAATGAACTTTGGAAAAGATATCCTTACATATATTCTGCCTGTGATCTGGAATAGCATATTTTACTTTTTATGTAAATACCACGCGTACATAGTCGCGGTCAGAAGCTACTAAATGATGTACCAAATGTAAATAATTGAAGGTAGGTAAATGCGGTGTAGAGGGCTATTAGTGCTACGAGAGTGCTACGAATTTTTACCTTGTGATATTTCTGTTATTATTAAATCTACAAAAAAAATAGGCCACTGACTGAATGTTTGACAGCAACGCACCGCCTAAATTTCAGGCCATAAACAATAATCTTATCTTTTAGTGTTGAGAGCTGAAATATAATATTTATACGTTTGTTTCAAGGCCTAAAACTTTTCGCATCGGTGTAAATCACCCTGAAATTAGGATTACGTGAATGAAGTCACGGGGTTCCACTAGTGTTTAGTGCAAATCTTAATCAAGTATGAGTCTTTTGTTCTACTCATTACAAACATACTGACGTCAAGTTGATTTTGTAGGTAATTTGCAAAACTGCTCCCCAAACTTATTTGAGGGTTTGTGCCACCCTTGGCATATCGTCCGTCCTTCTCTACCCTTACTACAATTGTATTGATATCTCATTCGATCCCTGACCGCTTGACCATTGGACGTAAAAGGGTCTGTCCACAAAGTATTTTTATTTCGTTTGTGTGCGTACGAGGGCGGGGTAATGTTTTTTATTTCAACCATATTTTGTTTGGCAGTGATTCAATTTGATTTTTTTTTTCAAGTTAGTTTCTTGGTAGCGATAATGGGCTTACAGCCTGTAAAAATAATGATATGAGAAAATATCTCGGATACCCCATCGCTAAAAATCGTATTATGATATGTGCAGAAATGGGAACAATGTTAATTCATTTTTTTTATTCCCACGAATGGCACAAAATGTGATTTTTACTTGTGCAGAAGTGGGAATAAAAAATGTGCAGAAGAAATATGTGCCGTTCGTGGGAATACCTTGGTTTGAAGTTTTTTTTTTTAATTTCCCAGTGACATTTCACTTTTACGATCATAACACCTCAGGGTAGCAGGTTCGATAATATGTAAATAATAACGTTTTAAGACCTAAAAAGAAAAAAGGCTTCAATGTTGTAGAAAAGACCAGAGGATGAGGCTTTTTTTAAGTTTACGGAAAAAGTATCAATCAAAAAATATACACACAGTCGAACATAGAATCTCTTATTTAAAAAAAAAAGTCTCCCACACTCCTCTTACTTTTTAAAAAGTAAGGTGTTAAGAGGGTGTACTTTTCTACAAGAAGTCTGTTAAAAAGGTTGAATGTCCTACATGGTGTAGGTAGAGATGATTCAGTCTAAAAATGCACGCCCCTCTACTTGTACTTGTACCGCATGTAGAGGTAAATACATTGAAAATGCATTAGAGGGGCGTGCATTTTTAGACTGATTTACCTCAACTTTGGTACGTAAGTTACTAATACCGATGAACAGAATCCAGATTCAAGACTAAAAGTAGGACTAGAATACTTATGTAATGTTTTGACTGTTATCTGTAGGTATGTACACTACTATGTATAGTAGTGTTACTAGGGTCGACCCTTTAGTGTGGCTGTCCCTAAACTTTAGGGTGAGGATAGATGTTTAAAGTGATATAACAGATTTTGTCCTACTTTACTAAGTATATCTTAATATTCCTTTGTTATGTAATTTTAATGTTTAATTATATAAATATAGATATAGATTTTTTTTTAATAAAATACGTAATTTTATTTAATCTAACATAAACTCTATTACATAAAATGTTTAAAAATTATAAGCATTGAGAGAAAAACACCACAGAAAGGTCAATTTTCAAGCTTGAAGTAACTATACTTCAATATAGATGTTATAGGTCATGGTATTAAATGTCCGTTAAGTATATTACTATGTTTTAGTTTGTCCCTTGTCTATAAGGTTTGCTGGTAGAAAACTCTTGTAGGGTTAATTAAGCTCGACTTTGTACATGTACTTTTCAATAACTTTAGTTACTTAGATCTTTGAGGATATCTAAAGAGGGTATTCCGTCCACGTCCAAACATAACATTTGGTACATGCCCACATTTTGCACAGTAGTTAGTATTCCGTACGTGACAGGTTGCAAGCCGATCGACGCTTATAAGAATACTAACCTATGACACACACCTTTTAGATTATTCCTCAAAAACAAAACAGCTATCATAGAACATATTGCAGCCATTTCTGGTATGCGTTGATGGCTCGGAGATTGGTAGCCAGTCGAGGCTTCGTATCTGTTTACATCGCACCGCGCCGTTACAAATGCGTTACGTCAAGACACTGCCGGCACTATCTCAGTGGTCGGGTTCAGGGTTGCCAGCCTTTAAAGTGAAGGTGGTTTTATTGGACTACCGAAAAGTTTGTAAAATGTGATCGATTTTGTTCACAATAGTCCTAACATAGAACTACAGGGATAAAAAAGTTTTAACTGTTCTATGACGTCATAGTCCTATAGAACAAATGGGTGTTACTGACACTAATGTCTAAACTAGGGCCTTACAAGCTCTTAGGATATTATCAACATCATATCACTTCGATATTTCGTATCATGATCTATCGAAATTGTATTGAAGTAGTATTATTTCAACCTTGAAATGTGACGTTTCTGAACAGATGGTTTGTAAGAACTTGAGGTAAAGCCCCTGGTCTTTTGTTTTTGTTGTTGTTCAGCAGTTTATTCTAACTCATCATTATCATCTTCTTGCCCATAACCTACGTTGTGTGGGGTCGGCACAACATACAATGTGATCTTCTTCCATTTCCCTCTGTCATTCGTCATCTCAGCACTCACTCCTTTCTTACCCATGTCATCTTTCACACAGTTTATTCTAACTAATGTACTCAAAAATATATTTTCTTTCTCTTATCGTGTCACTAATGTTATCTAACTAGTCTGGTGAAAGGATTGCACAAAATACAAAATTCATAAATCTCTCGATGCCATCAATCAAACACACAGAACAAATCCAATATAAAACCCTTTTATGAAATCTCCCCTTGATAGATATTTTGGTATAATTTTGATCTTGTGTCCGTATTCGATAAACAAATACGTTTGACCTTTGCCTTTTCCAGCATCCCTCGTATTACGGTCGGTGGTCACACATGATATTTGACCGGATGAATTCTAAACAGGTATTGTAATGCGCCCTATGATACAGTTTTGATCTTGAAAGGTCAAACTGGTTTGACCTTTCTTAGTTCACAGCATCATTTGACGCACGTGGAATTTGACCAGTCATTTCAAATAACCAGTTTTGTTATATGAATTCAAAAGTTTTTTTCGCCCCTTGATACAGTTTTGATCTTGTTATGTCCGTTTGACCTTTGACTTTCACAGCATCCCTCGGTCTGTGGGCACGTGAAAGGACAGGTTTATGTAATGCCCTAGGACAAAATTTGATCTACTCAGATTAAACAGTTCCTTTGTAAGTTTGTATTGATATGTTTTTTAATATTTTAAATCCTTGCTTATTTTACTTCAGATTACTAATTAAGTAGGTACCTGTTAATTAAGTTCAGATTGTTCTTTATTCAGTTAGCACTTTCATTCAGGTAGCACTTTTTATAAGTAATAGTGTTTCTTTAAAAGTGCCAGCCCTTTATGTTACAGTTAAACGTGCCATATGTATGTTTCAGCCAGTGACCAAACACCCCACCGCCGCGTCCGGACCCACGGAAATGGAAAGCACAGAGGAATGCATGGAGTCACCGAAATAAAGAAAACAGAAGGGTTTGCTGATTATCTTCTACTTCCTATTATGTCATCAGTTCGTTGTAGTGCGCCTAGAAAGCTCCTTATGTCTTCAAACTAATCGTTGGCCAATCAATAAAAATCTTACAACAAAGTTTGTTATAATACATTATTGCTCTTAATTGTAACGTAGGTACTGTTGGTAAGGCCAATTATATATTTTTATACTTACCAATTTATGTTGCTAGTTATAGGTATTATCTATTTATAATAGATAATACAAATCAATAAATATTGGTGGACCGTTCACACAACGCTATCTAGCCCCAAATTAAGCAAAGCTTTTACTATGGGAACCAGATAGCCGGTAGATTAAGATTATAGATTATTTACCTATTATAATAATAAAATAAATAAATAAAATAAAATCTCTTTATTTCATTACATCTCTTATTACTTAAAAATATATTAGATTATACTTTAATTTATACTTTGATTTTACTTTATATAATATATTAGATTATACTTTTTTTGTAAATACATAAGTACCTACTTAAATAACTTATATAACACTCAGACACAGAACAAACATACCGATCGAACCCACAACCTGCAGCGCAGAAGGCAGAGCTCTACCAACTGAGCTATGAGGCCAGTCTTGAACTACTAATTTGAATATTCATCTCCATAGCTTTCTTTGTGCCAATAGACATTGTCCTCCACATTTGCCAAGATGATCCTAAGCGCGGGCTCATAGCATTTCGTGCCAAATAGGTATATAACCCTACATTTACTCACTTGTCACTAAATTAGGCGCTAAATAAGGTGTCCAGATTCAACATCTTCGTTATTTAAGGCATCTGCCTCCTTAGAAGTCATTATTGCCAGTGTCAAGTATTCTTATTCTTCTTTTTCTTCTTCCTTTTTTAAGGCATCTGTCTCTTATAGATCAATTTTGCCAATGTCAAGTGTATTTTTATTTGTGTTGTCAAGCGTCTCAGAGTTATTGTCAAATCAACGAATCAACTTCATTTATAAAACTAGCCGAACTATTTTGCTTTTAATTTAAATTAAAACTTTTTACGATAAAATAGCTAGAAAGTTTTATCGAATTCAAATTTTTAACTGTTTTTATTTGTACATAATTGATTGGCAATTGTATGTACCATAAGTGGATGGCGTCATCGCTTGAAAAAAACAGCAAGTAGGTATTTATGTTTTAATTGATATAGTGTAGGTATACCTATTGTTTGTTACTAAATAATATAATTTTACATAATAAATTGGCACAATCGTGTGCAAACGATCTGGGTGTTCAAATTAATGGGTAAATCGCCGTAAGCCGACCGGGCGATATTTCAGGCCCTCACTAACCCCAACCTTCAAAGACTATCGTTTACATACCGTATAAAATGTCCATAGGGCTTAGTACTGTGTGCTTTAATTGTTAGAGTAAAGTGTTTATTTGCATGTTTTGTCTCTTTCTTTATAAAAAGCACAAGCTAAATATTTTTTTAGTAGATGGGTCTTTAGTCAAATGAGGCCGCTGTCAACTTATGCCGCGGGATAAGTTGACCTAATGCATTTTTGAATCGGTCAACTCATCTACATCATCCTATTGTCACATGACAGGTACTAAAAAACAAAACATGATCACGACTTTAATCAGGCTCGCTAAATATCTCCTCAGACCTCTAGTGACTTAGATCTTTGAGGAAATTTAAAGAGGCACGTCCGAACATGACATGGCACATTTTACACACTAGTTAGTATTCCGTACGTGACAGGTTGCAAGCCCAAAGCATGTGCCTAATATCAATGGACGTGCGACTACCCTCTTTATCTAAGTAACTAGAGATCTGAGGAGATATCTACAGAGCCTGGGGATGACAGTCGTGATCATCTTTTTTTTTTGTTTTTAACGCGTGCATATTGTTTTCTGGATCAATAGATACGTACTCGTATAAGCCAGTACTTATCACACAAGTTGTATCTTGTTTATAGAAATAGTTGCATTATTTCCCCCAAGACCTCATGTGCGGACCCAAGCCTTCTATATTTATCGATGTTTTCATAATTCAGTGAGGGGACACACGCCACACTTTTTATTTGCCTCGCCTTAGTTTAAGATTCATGATCTTGTGATATATTGGGATGTTAAGATGGAATATTGAGTCTATAAGTTTTTTTATTCATAAAAGATAAGTGATGGTTTGGGCCACAAGCAAAAGAGACCTTACTACAAACTCTTATCAAACTATCATGTTTCAGAAATGTTTATGTTGCAACCTGTCATAAAATCTGGGCATGTGTCAAATATCATGTTTGGACGTGCCACTGACTACCCTCTTTAGATATCCTCAAGGATCAAAGTTACTAGAGATGTTAGGAGATATCTACCGAGCCTGGGGATTAGAGTCGTGATCATGTCTTTTTTGTAATATACTTAGTTGACCGTTATAAACGATAACTAGTTAGTAGGTAATAATAGTGCTCGAAAAAAGCTTCTAAAGCGCACTTCAATCCTTTCGCCACACAAAAGAACAAATGACTCAATACGAAGAAAAAGAAGTAACTATATTTGAAAGGAGGTTACTCCCAAAACTTTTTTCATCTAGCATACACAGATGAAAAACAAAAAACTTAAGAACAAAAAAAATATAAAGTGCCATAAAGGAGCTTTTCTATGTGCCGCAAAAATCTCCAAGATGGAGTAATCGGGCATTTTACATAAGAAAATAATATATTATTCAAAATCCACACTCGAGCTCACCGTCCCATATACTTATCGGTAATAATGCTCTCCTTCCATTGCTCTCCGAGGAAAGTGTAGGTAGCTCATGAATTCAATATTTTACGATGTAGGTACTCAATTTTCTATACATACTTACATTAATTTTATTCTTTACAATTTTATTTTAAATAATATTAGCTTTTTATTATTATTTGTATGGTAATTATGTAGACTAGACATTTTAAAATAGGTTGTATTGAAATGGAACTACCAGACCTTGAGAGATTCTTGTTCTTATTTTAAATGTTAGGTACTTATATAAATTAGTAAGAAAATAAGAGTGAGTGACTTTTACCTCCTTTATTTAAAAAAGTTGCCGTTTAAGTCAAAAATGCGTGACAGCATTGCTGCAAAAAGTTGCCGTGGGCGAGGGCTCTGAATCATATTTAGTGATAGGTTTGTGACCATCTTTTATGACGTTGAGTTAAAAGGCCACCCAAAGACCTTACATATAAAATATATGCTATTTTTTCAATTGCAAGACATTCTTACTCTTTGAAAACAATGAGATGATGATAAAAATAAAGAATTTTTTTTCTTGATTTGTAAGTTACCACACTTTGCCACCTCCATCCAGCCCACCTACAGGCCTTCTTGAAAATAATAAAAATAGAAGCAGCAAATACGGACTGGCAAATCCTCTCCGCGTCGCCCTATTATGATATTTCTTGATTCGAAACCCTTTTGGCTTGAGGCTCTTATAACTTCCAGAAACTGTTACGATATGCCATTTTCAAATAACTAACATGCGGTAATTTTTGGTAATGGTTTGGTAATTTTTTGGTATTTTTTGGCAATGTAACAGTAAATTGTGGTAAAATAATATGATTAAAGGTTAAGTGCATATTTATGGTACCTATGGGGCAAGCTCTAGACAAAATCGAGAGTAAAATCTAGCATTCAAAATTTTGACCGTAAGACTTGGGAAATAGGAACGAAGTATTGAGTATTTAAAGTAACAGATATAGAGCTGGTACACATTAGGCGTTTTGAAGCGCGCGCTTTGGTAACGCGTTATGAGAACCAGTAGTTCTTATCTGTGTACCTACACATGCAAGCGCGCGTTTCTGATTAAACGCCGTGCTAAGCGCGCTGTATTCACGCTACCAACGCGCGCCTAACGCAACGCCAAGCGCCTAATGTGTACGTGGTCATAAAGTACTGTAGATGACAGGTAAATAAGGCTTTAAATAAGATACTTACTCGGTATCCAATGTTATCAGACATTACTGCCTCCCCGCCATCAAACCGCAGATATTTCATGCTCAATTCATAAAACACGTACAGGTCACCGCGGCCCGTCCAAACAGAACCGAGGTGGCGTAAAAAAAGGTATATTATTTTATTATCTGAAGCCAGCCAGAGACGGTAATATCACCGTATATAGATTCGATTTTCTACGTGAATTCGTTTGACGGCCTTCATAATGCTACATATAAAACTGGGGACTTACGGACCCCGAAACCAATTTTGGGTTATGACCCGACGACTCTGTGATAATATTCTCGGGTTATTAGGTACGGATAGGAGTTTTTACTATGGCTATTTTTTCCGCTGACGGCGGATTATTGGGAACCAGTTTACGAGGCTGCTCTCTGGCGGGCTTACGTTTGTTTATGACGTCATCGCTGGAGGTAGTTTGCTCTCACGTCATCTCGTTTGTCACAGCACAAGTTTTTGACTTGTTTTACCCGAAATATATTTTTTTTAGGTTTAGCTATGGCCTATTGAAAAAGAAAAAAAAATTATAACCCAAATCGATTAAAATATAGTTCATCAAAATCGGATGAGTAGTTTATGCGTTACGGTTGAACATACGTACATATGTACAAACATACTTACATAATAATGTAACTATAGACTGCTAAAAACATAGCCATTCCTTTTAACTTTGATAGTCTGGAAAAAAAATAATTTAAATTTATTTTCTCATATCCGTGTTAAAAGGACCTTTTGGTAATAATTATGTCACTTTTTTGATACTAAAGAAAGGCACACAAAATTAATTTCAAGTTAAATAAATATTTTGAATAACAAAGAAACTTGTGCTAAAAACTGAGGGATGTTTTGTGTCCTGGGGTCATTGGATTTACGGGTTTGAGTAGATCTATTTCGTTACACTATTGTTTCTAGAAGCCTAGAGATCGGGGTGTTGTGGCTTCATCATCAAATGGCATAATTTTCTATACTAATAATCTAAAGAGGTAAATTATACTAAGTTGTTTTTTGAGAAGCAATCTGAAAAACTACTTTACAAACCAATTACAAAATGTAACACACAATGAAAACATGGATTGGTAAATAGTATGTTTGTGTTGTTTCTTATCTAGTTTATAATACTGTTTTTTTCCGAATAAAATAACATCAATAAATAAATAACATATTTTTCAGATGCTGGTCGATAACTCTAGTCTTTCAGTGCTATTGTTTCTTTGAGATAAATAAAGTAACACGCGAGACCGATAGTATATAAAACTAAGACTAGGTATAAATTTTTCACAATAAATAATGACTCCATGCAAGAAGGTAGCATGTTATAAAATGGTCCCTGTTTTTATTGAATAAAAATATTTTGACTAGAATAAATACTTTATAGTGATGTTAAGTGAAAGTTGAAAAGAGTGACTACTGAGATTACGGATGATCATTATAATCTTTTGTGCCTAAGATGAGCAAGATGATAATGGTGGGTTATTGATAATTCTTTAGAGAACCTCAAGTTGATACATGAAATAGTGACTATTGAGATGATGGATCAAAAGTGTCAATTGGGACATTGCGTCCCAATATATTTTGTCCGAATTCAATGGTAATTAGCAAGTCGATGGTAATGAACCTGTTGTGCCTAAGATGAGCAAGGAGTTGATGATGATTAGTCCCTATTGATGATTCCTTATTCCTCATTCATACAAATAGGTATTCTTTTTGATATTCCGTTACAAAGTGAGCTAAAGCAGCACCACAATAAAAGCGTTCGGTCACGTAAGATTCCAATGGCAGTCGATCGGATGATTGTCGATCTGCTCGTAAAGAATATAAGCTTTTAGGTGTATCATTGTACGTGACGTGGGGGCGGAATGTGCTGAGTATTGACTGTATTGAGTACCTACTTGTTTTGTCATTTTTGTAAAGGATCAAGTCTGGTACCTACTAGGTACTTTGCTGAGTGTAGAAAAAGTAAGGTTTATATTATAAACCTTAGTTTTTCTAACACTAAACCCATAAAAATATATAAACTTTATACAATAAAATATATGACACCCAAAAATCACACACATACTCGTAGTTCTGACCGCACACTAAGGATTGCCTCTATTATAAACTACGTATCATTTAAATCCAAAGAACATTGTGTTATAAAGTGCCATTTAAATAAATTAATTAATTAAATACCTACTTAACTGAAAACTTATCATAAACAGACCAGCAAACCTCAATGACCTCATAATGCTGCTAAGAAAAATATAAATCTAAGGCAACAGATAGTCAAACATAAAGTATTGGTATGTCCAAAACGTGATTAGCACAAAGTTTAGCTAGATAAAAACAGAAAAAATAAAAATGTCCGTTTTTAATTTACGAATGCATTCGAAACTTTCAAAAAACATTCGAAAAACAAAAACAGAGTCAGGCAAAAATTCGATTATTATCGTAGGTACCTACAACAAAGCCCTACAAAATAGCCAATCAAAATGCATTCGAAAATCAAACGTAAAAACACAAACAGACTCAGGAACTACTTTATTAAAACCCCTCTATATTCATAACGCGACAGCGACACTATCACAAATAATATCACCCTCGAAGATGCATTGCAAAAGAAATGTATCAGAAAATATATAAAAAGTAACTTTGTGAATGTACTTCTACAGCAAGATATGAGATTTACTAGATGTGTCATAAGATTTTTACAATAGTTCAACTATGTTTCAACACTACGTTACCTACTACGTTCAAATTCACTATTTTCTGATATTTACTTTTCACTGTTCTATCAGGTCATCCAACGGATCTAGGCATTCATGAAATTAGCCACAGGTGCGAGTTTGCGCATGTACAGTTCCTTCCCCCCTCTTCATACCTCCAATTGCTCCCGAAAAACGATACTGCGCAGGCTCTTGCGGCTAACTTCACGAATGCTTAGATTCTTTGAGCGAACTATACCTACCAGATGGCAGATGGGCGAAAGCTATTGATAGACAATAAAGACGTTACTACTTATACTTAACTTGTTTTTTTCTAATGAAATAACTATTATCAATGGAGTCTAAAGATTTCAATATTTATTTATCGTAATAATAGAATAACAAGGCATTACTGTAAACTTAACGTATCTAAAACTATTAACTTATTGAACTTTGCGCATACTAAATTAATCAATATCTTTGTCCTTCTCTCGCAATAATAAAAATAAACACTGCCACTTCCAGGAGTATTATAAAACTCGATAGAGGTAGATGTAGGCGTGTGCGGGCGTCCGTGTGATTCTAGTAGGGAGATATGGGATTTTCAAAGATATAAGCCAGCCCGACTAGACCGGACCGAGTGGGATCGCATTCAGCAGAATAACTCAAGCGTGAGTAATGCGTGAGCAATATTGTGTATTAGTTGGCAATGTTCAATTTGATCGGTTACTTTCTATGAAAGTTTTGTATGATTTTTACCTATATTTTCTTCACTATGTTAGGTTATTTGGCTCTTTATTAATTTTCACGTAGAGTTTCCTATGTTGGAAAGTTTTAAATAGAAAATAAACAAAATCTTTATTGAAACTGTATGCAATAAAAAATTAAAAACAATGCAACATTTTGATTTTTCGTAGTTCTGTCGATATTTTGATTAGCTCTTTATGTATTGATCAACATTTATTGTTACCACTGTATTTCTTAATATTATAAATTACACATTACATCTCATACCTAACTAACTAGAAAGAATTTACACAATGATATTTATGTCACATGTATTTACTTATATTTTTAACAAAAAGCTAAAAATCTGCTTTAAATACCTACCTTCTTCTCCTTCTCAGAGTGCCTCTCCAACTAGTGAAGGTTAGCAGTCAGCTGAGCATATTCGTCTATATCTCTCGCGAGGCGAAATAGCTGTGAAGCACTCGCGATACCCGTCCATTCCCTGATGTTACGTAACCAAGATTTCTTTCTACGTCCGACACGCCTTTTTCCTGCGACCTTGCCCATCATTATTAGTTGCAAGAGCTCATATCTCTCGTGCCTTAGCACGTGCCCTAGATAAGCAACTTTCCTTCGCTTGATGGTCTGCAAGAGTTCGCGCTTCTTTCCAACTCGACGTAGAACTTCTTCGTTGGTAACTTTCTGGGTCCAGCTGATATCCAGCATGCGCCTGTAGGCCCACATTTCGAAAGCTTCTATTCGCTTCCTCAGATCTTCTTTAATAGTCCAGGCCTCACTTCCATATAAAAGTATGGGCCAGATGTAGCATTGCAGGAGACGAGTGCGCAAGGGGATCTTGAGACTGCGACTGCAAAGAACTTTTTTCATGTTATTGAAGGCACTTCTGGCGATTTCAATTCTGGTCTTGATCTCTAGGTCACTATCCCAGGTTTCAGTCAGCCATGTGCCCAGGTATTTATACTTGCGCACCCTCTCAAGATTCTGGCCTGACACCATTATCATAGGATCTAATGTGGTTTTCCAAGAGACCACCATGAGTTTTGTCTTGGCTACATTCATTGTCAGACCTACTTTCAAAAATACCTACCTTGAATCTTAAATTTTTGCAATCTCAATCGTACTACTTCGACGTCTACTAAATTTATGTTAAAAGAGTAAAATCGTTTACAATAAATGCTTACTCACGTACTGCATAATATCATCCCAATATCCAATTCACAGGTTATAGAAGCTTCGTCACTGGCCGTTAGATATTGATGCACTCATGTAAATAAGTATATTATTATTGATGCATCATACCTCACGTTTACACCTAGGTAAAACAGGTATTCTACATGTTGCGTCAATCTGTTTACACCTAACACAAGTTGGAGGATAAATGTACATACCTACCTACACAAAACTTTCAGAAAATTTGACACAGACTGCCCAAAGACGTTTACTTGTTTGAAACAAAACATGTCTAAGACTCTTTTTATTAGCTTTTATCATTTGTACCTAGATGTAAACAAGGGTTTAGAAACATACACAAAGTTTAGAAAACCGTATTATTTTTTGTAGATACATTTTTCACAACTAATTTGAAACTTGGTCTGCGATTTTGACGAATATTTATAACAAGTCTCAGTTTAACTTTTTAGAGAGGGTCAAAAGAGAGATTACATTTTTTTTCATACAAGCTTAAACCTCATTTTGCTTCTTCAGTAGTAGTAGTTTCATATATAAAGTGAATTTATCGAATAAAAAAGACGCGGATATGAAGTAGCGAGCGGGTCAACTAATCAATAATGCAGCTTAAAGATACGTAACAAATGACGCGGATATGAAGTAGCGAGCGGGTCAACTAATCAATAATGCAACTTAAAGATACGTAACAAATGTGCAACATTAGAATAGAATACCGTATGCTGCACATTTAATATTAAAATTATATGGCCTTGTCGTCGCACCCTCTGCTATCCCCCACGCTGCACCAAATGGGCAATTTTTTACATTCAATTATAAGTGACCCTCTATATGACCCTCTGTATAAATTGGTCTGTCTCGCCCTGATAAATGGTATCTGGGTAAAACGGTGTGGGTGGGACGTGATGGATAGTTGCTATTGGCGAATCAAACTGCTTGATTGACCCTGGTGCCATTTTGGAAATCTCTGCAGTTGATGTTTTTTGATCAGAGTCTGTTACGCGCACCATTTTTTATTTTGAATTGTCTCAACTCACTTTTTTTGATAAAAATTTTACAAAAAGGAATTGAAAAACAAGAGCTCCACTTAACGTGGGTTGTGTCCATTGCCCAATAGAGCTGGAGTACTCGAAGTCTGATGACAACAGCTACATTCTGGTGATATCCAATTAATTCATAGTGATGGAGACAAATGGTGGAAAATATAAATCTGATAGTTACAGACACAAAATGAAATTTGTTCACAACTGGAGTCTTTAGTACGGGTTTTGATGTTTACGAATCTATTTCGTTTCGTTTCTTTAATACATTTAGTGCAACGCCTCTAGCGGAAACTTTGAAGAACTGAAATAAGCAGTACCTACGGAAATGCAGGTATATATACGAGTATAAAACGAAACGAAATAATGTTTTGTAAACTATCCAAACCCGTATCTACTAAGCCCCCGTAGTCTCCTATTCCTTAGATCTCTAGTTACTTAAATCTTTGAAGATACGCTTAGGGTACCTAGTCAAATGCACGTCCAAATATTAGATTTGGCATATTTTTGTACCATATTTGCGACATCGATAATACAGTGTCAAGTTTGTACTTGGACTAATTTCTATCTAGTTTTGTTAAAAGATGGGTTACCAACAATTAAGACTAATGATTCAGTGCCATCGTTTTAATAAATAAAATAAAAAAAAAAAAAAAAAAATGATCACGACTGTAATCCCCAGGCTCGGTAGATATCTCCTCAGATCTTTAGTTACTTAGATCTTTGAAGATATCTAAAGAGGGTAGTCAGAGGCAAGTCCAAACATGACATTTGGTACATGCCCACATTTGCACAGTAGTTAGTATTCCGTTTTATTAAATAACAGTTTATAAATATCAAACGCGATGGTTCATCTTTTTCATGATCCAAAACCCATTCACATTGATATTCCTTAAAATTTCCTTCAACACCGTACTGGGGACGGGGACTTTATCAAATATGACTTTCTAAATCCTCTCGGAGGGTTCGGTTAACTTGATCTCCTGCCGGGCTGGATTATTGGAAGAAAGAGCTTTGCTGGATGAGATCAGGTCGCCATTGTCAATCCCATATGGCGAAAACAGTTCGCGCGGAATTATAAAATATTCACGGCGTTGTATAGGCTATTGATGTTATGGCTTCGATTTGTTTGGAATGTGTTGAAAAAATGCTTTAGATTTTGTGTGGCTTTGTGGTGACGCAATTCTGTAGAAGCAAATATGGAACGTTATTTTTTGTATGTAGATTTTGATTAAAAATGAGAACGATAAAGCTATGAAAGAGTAAGGTCAAATAAATTTATATTTACAGTGTCTCGATCTTATCCATGTTTTAACTTAAAAACAGTACGTGTTAAAATTCTAATTATGTATGCTAAGAAATAGTAAAAATCTAAAACTTCTAACGTTTATCATAAAAATAAATGTTTATAATTTGTTTTTAAATACCTATTCTTTTAATAATATTTTTTTTATAGTACGTCGCCGTATTGATAATCATCGTTTCATAGAAAACCATGGCTTACTTAAACTTAACCTATATTTGCTAATGCCTCGTAGATCAGACCACACACTCATCCCGTGTACGCAACTGGTTCAATGGCACATTTTTTTAAAAAAAAAGCCGAGCTACCCCAGAAGCCAAATGGCCCAGAATTTGTTTAAATTGTCACGTACAGACACGGCGTGGTTACACAATCCGAGTGCACAGGTTATCAAACTTTATTTTTGTGCAAACTCGACTTTTAATTTAGCCGTTCTGTTTCTGAAGTGCTTGTTAATAAGTAAAATTTTAAAAAAATATCAAAAATATACTTATTACTTTAAAAAATTCAAAACATTTAAAAGTCTCTTTTCAGTTTCAAGTTTTTTTTCATGGATATTTGTACTGTACAAGATAAAGACAATGCAACTATTTACCTAATGAAAAAAAAAATGTCACTATGCGATCAAGATGATTAGTAAAATATTAACCCAATGTTCAATATGTCTCAGATTGAACACCACTGTCTCAGTGAAGGGTTAAAAATGCATCGTAGTTGTCTAAAAAAACTCTATACAGATATCGGATTTTAAATTTTAAAATGTGCATTGTATTGAACTGCGGGTTCAAAAATCGATTGGGTCCGTAACGACAAAGGGTTAAACCATTAATAATAAAAACCCATTGATTTTAGATACGACAGCTTGCGTGTGGAAGTTTTTTGATGTTAATGGCTTAGATCGCAGATGATACCTTCATTTGAAACCAATATCTAAGGTGATAGGATTTTAATAAATTAATTAATAGAAATCTACTCGTAATGATATCATGATTTGGTTGTTTAGCAACATAAGAAATCGAAACCGTAAGTAAAAGCAAGATGAAAATAGATGGTAAAAAATATGTAAGTATATTTTCAATTTTTTTATTTAAAAACCAGTTTACTTAACTGATATTTTGAGAGCAATAGAATAAATACTTACTGGAAAAAAAATGTCATTATACAAAACCGATGACGTAAAATACCACATTATAATTAGAAAATAACATAAATGCATGGTTTTTACCTGTATTTACCGTAATCTCCTACTGTGCAATAATTTCGCGCCACGGGTCGGTGATGACCTCCTACTGGCATATACAGAAACTCTGCTAAAGGGGTTAACAATTGCAAGCAAATTCATATTTTTTTTATTTTTGATATCACAAATACAAAAGCCAGAGTTATAGTATATTTTTTTAAATTTGTAACACTGCAAGCACTATTTTTTTTATAGAAGCTCAATATATTCACAGATTAAATATCTATCATCGACAGATTTTATTGGCATAGATTTTTTTCCTCTGTTAGAATATAATAAACCTCTGGTAGCTAACACATCGTTATCATAATGACGGCAGCATTTTTGCATGATGTACTGCCTACCACAATACGCGTAATCGAATCATCGATACAGAATATAGAATCGAATACTTGGACGATCTATAATGTTATATTGATGATACACAGACTGATTAATGGTTTCCCGATCCTGGATACAATGAGCCACCATGACCCTGAGTTTTTTAGGGTAAAAAACATTCGCGCGATATCGAGTACTTTGCTCTATATTGCTGTTATCTTTGAGTTATTAACGCATACGTTGTATATAAAAGCAGCAATGGATGGTTTGCTTGAAATATTTTTAGTTTTTGTGGTACTAGGGTCGAATGTAGGGTTGTCGCCAGAACGGTGACTTGTAATTTTACATGTGTATTATGTTGCGGAAAATGTAGTGAGCGTGGAAAGTGGACTTAGTTGGTTTTGGGTTCTTAATAAAATATCCCAAATGGAAAAAAGATAAATTTCTAGATTTTTATAAGCAATTCTTCTACTTATCGATCATGCCTTCAAAGTTTTCAGGTTCTACAAAATGCCGGTTTCAGCACGATGTTTTCATTCACCGTTTGAACAAGCAATTTTAAATAACAAGTTACGCTCTCAACTTTAGATGCGAAAAAAGGTTATTTTATATTGAAAGAAGGCTTCACATTATTAAAAGAAAGCTTCGTCTTAGGTTAAAATATCTATTATTAAAGCCTTGATATGATGAAAACATCAAGTAGGTATCCAATATTCTTTATATCTTGGATTAAAACCGTACCAGGCTTTGAGCTCTGTCGAGTATCACGTTTCATTTTTAGCTCCTCAGCAAAATTATGCATAAAATGCCTTTTGTGATTCTCGGTTATTGAATTTCTAAGGTTTTGATTGATTGAGCTGGTATAAAACTAGACCTATTTTGAGATATTTTCTGTTAGCAGATCACAGTTGGTTTGGCCTTACACTACCGAAGCATTCGTTATAAAGCTTAGCATTACGTTGCCAAAAAATATCCAATAAATGTCCCACTTATGGGCCCATTCCTTAAAAACCTTCCGATCT
Source organism: Cosmorhoe ocellata (assembly GCA_963675405.1). NCBI lineage: Eukaryota > Metazoa > Arthropoda > Insecta > Lepidoptera > Geometridae > Cosmorhoe > Cosmorhoe ocellata. The sequence continues at coordinate 7,487,938 of OY776258.1, read as the reverse complement.
TGAGTTGAATAGCACAAGTCTTATTAAGTTATTCTTGTCATCTGACACTAAAGGTTACTCAATTAACAAAGACACATGGACCTATATGCCAATGTATACATTTGAATTTATTTGCATTGAAACAACAAAACTAGCTACACAGTTTCACCCGCAAACCAGACGAGATGAAGCAACAGAAAATGTTAGGCCACGTTCACATAGAAAACAGTTTTTATCCAATAAAACGTGTTCGAAGATCTAAAGTTTCAAAGTTTCATTTCCTTAACAAATAAGCTTTACAATAGAGATTTAAACTAAAACTCTAAAGCGTAGTGCAGCCTTCGGCTAGCAACAATTTGTGCAGTAGCTGAATGAAGAACTAAAGATTGAGTTTAGTGATGCGCAACAGCTGAATTTCTATGAAATTTTAATGCTTTTCATCTCGCAAAACACTTATATGCAAAGTGCTTAATGGCAGAAATATGTCAAAGTTTGTATGAAAATAACAATAATAATAATAATTCTTTCCATCTCTGTCTCTAGTGACTAAATGGAAAGACGACCTAGTAAATGTTGCTGGGAGCCGTTGGGTGCAGGACACGCAAGATCAATCGCTCTGGAAATCTGATATGATGATGATGATAAACATACACAGAAATATTTGTAAGGCATGAATTTATTTCGTTTCAATACGTTGGTTCAGGTTGGTTCAGTACAATGTCGGCGCCGGTTGCCTGCCTTCTGTGTGAATGCGTCGTCAGCGGCGGTCGCGGATGCTGTAATTTCCCTCAGGATGCCTCTCAACAAGGATGACTGATGTCCGGGCGGACCGTTCCGTAGTGTGTTACTTTGTTTACAATAACACGGCAGTAAACGTACTTTTTAGCAATGGTTCATAAACGGCCAAACTTCGATAAAATATTGGTAAAGCACAATCCAATCAATAGGATAAAAAAATCTTAATTATACAACGATAAAAATGTCATATACATTTTTATTTTTAGTTAACATTTCATAACACACTGATAATATTTTTTAAAATTAATATAAAGTTCACGAATATAGCCTCTGATCTGACTTTAATCCATTCACCACACTTTTTCAAAAACACTAGTGATACTATAAGAATAAATTAGTATACATTTTTCATTTTTCACATTTTATTGCGTCGCGTGGGATTTGCAATGTAAGGAGTTAACACCTTTTTTAAGACTTTTTAGCACGCAATTGGACTATGACAAACTCAAACAGTATTGTTATAAAAAAATCACACATGGCGCAGCAGGTGATAAAAAACTATGCCGTTATCAAAGATACCGCTTCAATACCTCGCGTTTCCCACACGTCCACAAAGGGTTAAAAGACCCTCTCCATTGTAAGAGGATATCTAATTTCCTTGAAAACAAAATTGGCGTAACATTGCCAAGATATTTTTTTAAACCACCAACCCTTTTTGCCGATGCTTTTGTCGTGTTTTTTACTTTTAAGAGCGTAAAGAAAAGGCGGTTAGTTTATATCCGGTCTCTTTGACGTTTCGAGGGTTAACCGATGGGTTTACTAATTATTTGAAGTGGTATCGGGCTCTTGAGAGGATTGACGTGAATTGTGGGTGGTTTTTAATAACCTAATTATATCTGATTAAAATGCCTACCCATTTTAATCAGATATAATTAGGTTATTACTCCAGCGAACTGCAAAATACAGGTAAGTTACGAAAAAAATCATTCGTAGTTAAATCATCGTTAAAGGCAACAAGCGTTACAAAATGTTATTTTATGGCTTAAAAGTTTAACCCTAAAAAGTTCCGTTTTTATGAATCGCGATATAATTTTCTCAGGACGCAAATGGAAGGAAAAAAATTACATCGTTAATCAGACATTCACAAAAAAAATTGTATAAAAAAGTTTGTTAGATCAATATTTTACTCTTTTCAAAACATTTTTCAGTTTCCTGTACGTAAAGGTGATTTAACAATAATTAAATTCTAAAATTTATTGCTACGCTTTTACTAAAGACATCCAGGGTTTCATAGTAAAGATTGGACTTAATCGTCTTCAAAATTGAAAAGAAACCATTAATTCTTACACTTCATCAAACAACGTGGGATCACAAATATGGCGCCTATTAAAAAAGGATAATTTCACGCGAATCAGGAAGCATCTGTCCACACCTGCTTCCTAAGCCTTGATTTAAAAAGAAAGATCTTCCGCGGGGTCTTTTCGACCCGGCATCAAAGGGTTTGTGCAAGAACAGTTATGTTACGGTTTATCACCAGCTGGTTAGGGTTAACTCTCCTGAGTTCTCATGGATTTGCAAGACATTGACATAGTGCAACTGTATTTATCTTGGCATTTGAAGGGTTATAAATTATATTGAGTTTTAAGACTTTAATCACCTACTTGTGTTGTTGAAAGCCCTTTCAGATTATATATAATACCGATGAAAATTAACTTTTTTTTATTTATCCAAATACTTTGTACAGTAAAACAATCAAACAGTATCTTTAAAAAAAACATTGAAAACGTCAAAAAAAGGACGAAGAGTCATAGATAAAACGATAGATGTTCCTAATTTGAAATTCAAAGATCTGTAAAATATATCGGTGTTCAGGTCATGCGAAGCTTTTATTCCGGTAGACGGAGCGAGGTAAGGAAGCGACGAGCGTATGTGATTGACTATTGCGGGTTGTGGGTGTCTGGTCTGAGTGCAAAACGCCTACGCTATTCGAGCTTCAGTGAGTTCAAAGTTTAGTATTGATCACTTTTTGAAATCGCTGTATACATACGTTCACTAGAATTTGGCAAATGAATCTATAATAGAATATAAAAAACGAAAAACGTGATATACTCGTAAATCAAGTGAAAATAGATGCAAAAGCCTGTTTATTTATTAATAGCTGTTGCCAGTGAATGTCCGCATTGAATGATTTTTTTAGACAAAATGTAGCTCCTTGCCAAATTTAATTTCGATCCGTTTAGCCGTTTAGTCGTGAAAAGGACAAACAGAGTTACTTTCCCTTTACTTTTTGAGTTCTTTTATCTATATAAACTCACAAAAAAGTGTGTAAAACTGTTTGTCTCCGAATACAAAAAAAAATAAAATAAGATATATTTAGGTGGAAGAGTCATTTCTATCATAACTGATAGCAATGTTGTATCTATCCCCCGTCCAGTCTAGTATATTCTTTGCCGCTGTAGTTCCGTTTTGAGGGCGAACAAATATGAGCATATTTTTTCTTCGCTCGTAACAAATTATGATAACTTATTTATTTTGCAAATGTTCAGATATTCTGAAAATAATATTTATACACCAATTATTTTCTTTGTAAACATTTGGTAAAGGACTTTGAGAGTTCATTTAAATTCTGTAGACTTATCTATGCTTATAATTTAATGTAGATTTATGTGGAATAGATTAGAATAGAAAAGTATTTTTAATGTACCCGATGTACTGGAATATCTACGTAGTAACCTAAGATAAATGTGAAAATAGGTAGGTATCATTTAACTTTACTTTACTTTATTCTTCGTACGTAGGTACACAAATAAAATTACATATTAAAGCTTAAAACTAATGACATGTACACAGCAAGCTTAACTCAAAACGAGTTCTCTTCCAGCAAACCTTGGGATATAGAGATTTTTAACTAGTTTACAATGAAATAACAAAAAGAGTTGCTTTTTTATCATAAATTTTTGATTTATTTTATTCAAATTGTCACATTATCGGCGTATGTCTTTTGGCCGTAAAGGACATCGAAATATTACTAAAGTAACTTTAAGAAGAGTAAAAGAGATAAGCTGTGCGTTTGGTTAAAAATGTCTATAGTTTCAAAGCTACGTCGTCAAAACATAAAAGCGGTTACACTTTTTTAGGCTTGACAGAAGAAGTTTGCATCTCTACTTTTTTTAACTCGGTAAAGGACCTAAGATTTTTTAAATACATTTTCCTCTTGTAGGTATCCTGAGTATCATAAGCTAGACTTCGACTATTCTGTAACGCGATAGCCGCAGCAAGATGTTTGCCTCACAAATGTTATTTGCTTTGCCGAATCCGTGGACCAGTACCGTGCCGGTGTCACGTTGCTAAGCCAAATAAATGGAGTTGTAGCTATTATTCTCGATCGAAAGCCGAAGATACAGTTTTCCAAATAATAATAATCATATTAATAAAACGTGTAAGTTTTTAATATCGATGTTTGTTACTCTTTCATTGATCTGGATGAACCTTGGCATAGAGATAGATTATAGTCTGGACGAACACTTAAGCTACTTTTTATCCCGAAAAATGTGCGATTCCTGTGGTATAGATTTTTTTTGTTTATTTTGTACCACGTGGGTGTGAAGCTCTTGACGGAAGCTAATAAAAATATTAGAGGACATTTCACACAACGCCATCTAACCCTAAACTAAGCAAAGTTTGTAATGGGAACCAGATAACTGATAGATTCACTGTAAGTATACTTTTTTGTAAATACATAAAATAAAATATAATAACTAGACTAGAACACTGTATTCATTACACAAATGTTTGTTCTAGATGGGGATCGAACCCACAACCTACAACATAGAAAACAGAGCTACTACCTGGCCGGTCAACATTTTGACGCTGGCAAAATTGATCTCTTAGAAACAAATGCATTATTAAAAAAAAGAAGCAGAATTGCACCAGTAATCCTTAGGCAAAGTCTCAGTAAGTACCTGTAATTGTGATGTATTCGGCCTCGATAACGTGACCGAATGCCGAATCGAAGCCGAAGGATGCACAGCTCTGGTTATAACTTACTTAATGCTTGTTTGTCCAAACCCAGTGGTGACGACACTTTGAATGGCGGATAAGTAGTGAGAAGTTCTAACAATATTTTAGAAGTTGGCTGTTCGATAAAAATATAGGTTAGAGTTAAAGAAATCTTATATCCGCATTGTATAACTTTTTTTTTTATTACAAATATTTTATTCCTCTGAATTATTTTAAATCGGTATTTTTTATTACATTTTTTATTCCATTAAATTTTTCATTTTTGATTTTTGATACCTATTTACTTTCTTTTCACTTTAATTTAAAATTTATTAAAAAAAATATGTTCAGTAATACGTTTATAGTAAGTTTACACATTGTATCCTATCTTTGTTAGATTATTATAGAATGTTACGTTAAAAAATAAATCAATATTATTTCAAATAAGTACTTCAATTTATAAATAATCTTAGAGTTCAAAAATAATTTAAGAGTTTACAATATAATACAAAATGGTCTGTATTTTGCAATAAGTATGTGATAGGTTCTTTCAGAAATCTAATCAACTTACATCACAGAATTCGAAATCAAACAAATAGGAAGCCATATTTTCCACCGATATCCACCCCGATATCCGCGCGTCCGAAAAATAGTAGATAATCTAACTTTTTCTAACTCCCCTGGTCTCCAAGACTGCCACAACCTGGCCTGCGCTTCAGACCAAATCGAAAGCGACTGCAGGTCTAATAGTCTGGTGATGTATAGTTGGGGGCGTAAGATAGGGAAAGTGCCGCAAATCATTACTGACAGTTGACCAAAAGGGGTGCGTGGTGTGTGTGCCCCTTAAAATATGTATGAGGCTACGAAAGCTATGTTATGGTGTCCGAATGTTGATAAGCCAAGTATTGGGGCAAGGAGATTGCAAGGGTACCAGGGGACGCATGATTAGGATTGTCGCGAATTGCTGTTTGGGATTTCTTTGAATATTTTATTGTGACTTTTCGATGCAATTTCAAAATGGAGTTTTGCTATTCGTTTGTAAAGATAGATAATCACGAGTTGTTCTAGAATATTTCTTGGAGTAGGTACTTTGGGATCAAAACGTGGAGTACTTTGGGAAAAACCCGTACATTTATACTTATGTTATAAAGCTGAAGAGTTTGTTTATTTGGTTAAACGCGCTAATCTCAGGAGCTACTGGTTTGAATTTAGGTGTTGGATAGTTCATTTATCGAGGTAGGCTTTAAGTTTAATCGTCGACATTACGCTGCGACTAATAGAAGCGTAATAAGAACGAAGCATCAATGCAGAATGTTGCAAAAACGGGAAAATTGTATCACTTAAAACCCTTAGACAAAGTTGCGCGCTGGTCAGCTAGTAATTTAATAAAATGATCCCATCGTCCATATTTTTAGTATATTGTAATGATTCATATATCATTTAATATAAAATTTATAAAAAAAAAATATTTTAAATAATATTGCGCTGTGTTCTGATACATTTCCAAAATAGACAAACCAATGTCCAAATTAAAAAAAACATATCTACGTGGGAAATATCTACACAGCTAACTACCCTGAATCAAAACAAATATCTATCTCCACAAACGTCATTGTTGCCACAACAAAGTGTCTAAATCCCTTTAAATCCGAAAAATAGGATTTCAAAAAAGTATCGAAAAAAATCTGCTCTCGTTGACTTTGCGAAATGATACAATAGTTTTGGGTTCAATATAAAAAAAATTACTACGAGGCATAAAACTAACTATGAGTGGTCTGGGTATGAACAACTGGGCTATTTTAAGTGAGTAAACAGGAAAGTTTCCAACATAATCTTTCACAGTCTCGAAACAGTTTGTCGATTTTTTTTTTCTTATTGCTCATAATTCTCATTTTTTACCCTTTTTACTAATAAAAGAGTACAAAAAGCAAGCTAAGTATAGTACAAAGTGATAGAGTAGATCCAATCTCGTCTATAGCTAGCTAGTTCTTTTACTCCGAGCTTGAAAGTGTTGGTAGCGTTGTAAGCTACCGAAATACTACATGCAATTTATTGTTGCATTTTTTGTTGCGTTTGCTCAAAGGATTTGAAGTGTCGTATTGGGATTAAATTTAACATTTTTAATTTTTGTATTATTATTTTTTCTGTTAGAGCTTCACTGATATCTAAGGTAGGTTTTATAGGCAAGTATTTAAAGAAGTTTAAATAAAAAAGGGTAGAATTTTTATTTTTTTCTGCCTACGGTTACTTTTTGTTAATTATTTTGAAAACAATGACGTTATCTACAAATATGTAACTGAAATATTTAAAAAAGTTGATGTAATATCGCTAGTTTTTACGGTCGTTTTATTAAAGACTAGCTGATGTACGCAGCTTCGCCCGCGTGTATGTCGATTATCGCAACTTTTCATACAAACTTTCATCTCTTATTTTATCCCTTTGGGGGTAGAATTAATCAAAATCCTTTCTTAGCGGATGCCTACGTCATAACATCTACCTGCATGCCAAATTTCAGCCCGATCCGTCCAGTGGTTTGGGCTGTGCGTTGATAGATCACTATGTCAGTCAGTCAGTCACCTTTGAATTATATATATTTATAGACTTAAAAAAAACAGAGCTCATATTTTCCCACAGAACATTGACAGCAATAAATTGAGTGTCATTAGCAGTTTCAATAATCACTCCAAAAAGCCAAAATACAACACCCTATCGCAAAAATATCTATACAAAAACACTCGATATCTATAAAAAGCACAATCTATACTACCATAATTAGTTTTGTATACAATAATATATCACTCGATTTTACCCCAAAACACGCAGTTTAACCCTGTTTCCCTGATTGGGGTATTTTTTTGCCCAATCGACAATATAATGTTGATGGTGTCAAGAGTCGAGTTGTGTGAAATTTTTCGTAATGCGATTTGAGTTCTCATGACCCTTTGCCAATAATACAAACAAAATACTGTGTTTGATTTTAATAATTTTGTGTTTTGAGCCAAAACCTTTATTAAAACCATAGTTTCTAAATTTCTTCCTTAATTAAATTTTAAGATGATTATTTTATTGTTATTTGCAAAAGTATAAGTATACTCGTTCTTGCCAAAGATTTAGTTACAAAAATAGTGTAGTAATATTTTTATTGAATAGTTATTTATTAAAATTAGAATAGCGATATCATGCTAATATTAAAAAGCTCATAGACGTGCTGCATAGATATTTTGATAAATTCAAAATGCAGTAATGCCAACCGTTACCGTCTACCCATAGACAAGGTAACCCCTTTATAACCAACAATAGAGGCTTAACCCTTGCATAGATCACGGACCAGTTTTATTATTTTATTAATTTGAATGTTGCAATTTTGCGTATACCTGATCTATGACAATGGATAGATCCGCCATTCAATTTTTGCATAAGGGGCGCATATTTAACTGCATTGAATGTGGTGAGAGGCAGATGCTTCTAATCGTTTGAAATATGATGCAAAATTCTACCGGTTATAGAATGCCACATTGACTGGATCAAATAAGGATTGCTGACGTATAATTAAGTTTGTCTAGCTATTATTATTTTAGAGTTTAAAACCAGAATCTGGAAATCAAAACACTTTAGATTACGGATAAAAATAATAATATTTTTGCTTTTCTTGGATTTATAAATAAGAAAAAAAAAGTATAAGACTAAAAAAAAATCATACTTACCATAAAGTAGAAATGGTATATTTTAATATTATTGAATGAAATTTAGTATGCAGTTGCGGGGGCGATAAATCGATCTAGCTAGGTTTAAGTTTTAGAAAACGTCATTTTATGCATATTATCAGGCAATGAAAATCTGCTAAAAAAACCGAGCAAAACTCAGTCATTTATAATTATTAGAATGGGTAGAGGCACCTCTTTTCTTATCAAGAGATCAACAATCTGCATACTACAAGAGTAAATTAAGCGAATAATTCGAGTATACAAATAGCGGCACATGTCAAGTACAAAATTAACTTTCAATGTAATCTTAGATCTTTGAGTGCAAGTGCTCTTGACGGTAGTTTGATTTGCAGTGAAATAAACAATATAGTACAACGAATTTAGGAGTTTAAGAATAGAATATAACTCAATATTTTGATTAATTAAAATAAGAAAAATTATAAAATAAGGTTAGTACTCTTTATTGCTATCATACTATTTGGAAACGGAAACAATTTTTTTTTGACGAGCTATCGTTTACGCTTCAATTCAAATATCGAACGTATAACAGAAACGTTTTGTTATAACCGATCTGATTTATGGCCAGAGACAAAGTTTAAAAAGCGAATGTTGTTTTTTTCGCAATATTTGTGTTTGGAACGGGTGTTTTATTTGTGTCGAAATTTCGCAAGGGTCGTACAGACAACGGATACTTCGATAAAGGGTTATTACTATTACTAAAAAGTTAGTGTTGCCATTGTTTGATAATGAATTATTGGGTCGGAACTTTCAGGTACATTTTGCAATTTGAAGGGTCGGATTGACATCGTGGAAGATGACAGTCTAAAAGTTCACACGTGAAAGTGCAGTCAGGTAGTGCTATTCTATTTCAGTATGGTGAATGATTTGTTTTTTAATCTTATATTAATGTCGCATTGGCTTAACCACAAGCTCTCACTAACCATCATGTTTCAGAAATTTCAACTTAAAGCTTCAATTTAAAGCTTGAAGTAACACTACTTCAATAAATTTTTCTTAGGTCATAAGTTTATTACTTTGGTATAGCTCGAAGAGCTTGTGGTAAAGGTTGTAAGATAGTTAATATTATCCTTCCTAATTAATATTGGTAGAGTTAAAAGTGTGTGCTTCTGAAAAACGGACTGTGTGACTCGAATAAATATAAAACGAAGGATTTGTTCAAAAAAAATATACGTAAGAAATTTTATTTTCGTTTTTTTTTATGTCAGCATCGTATCAGGAGATCCGTGGTCGCTGCCTACCCCGTCAGAAAACAGGCGTGGATTTTTGTATGTACGTTTTATTTTCGATTTCTATTTAATTATAAATTCATGCAGGAAATGTTTTAAATTTGTATGTTTTATTTTCGAATAAAATTTTTTTTTGTTAATTAAATAAATGTTCGAAATGTTAGACCGTTTAAATTTACGTGATGTTGATGAAGTCTTCATATAAGAAAACTAATTACTCAAACTCACCTAACACACCGCGCGTGCAACCTCAACGTTACCCAAAACCCGTCTCAGAAGCATCTTTTGTGTGCCCCTTAACCCTCTAATAATAATTACACCTTTTGTGTGTTAACCCTTTAACGCGCCGGTAATTCTTAAGCCCGCTACCTGACCCGCGGGGTCTACCTTACTTCCTGATCCATTCCTTTTTCAAACTTTATCTGGAGTGCGTGTGCGCAGATCGAGTGATTTTTGATATCCTAGTGCTATGTGAAAATGTTAGTGTTTGGTTATAGTGCGATAATTTAATGTAGGTAAGTGATCGAAATTTTTATTATCTGTATTCGTGTCAGCGCTTTTACGTCGTTATCCGAATAGAATGTTTATTTTCAGTAATGATCGCAAGAACCTACAATTTTCCTTATTACTCCCCGAATCGTAATAAAGCCGTAACATAATTTTATTCATGTGAGACGAAATAACAAACATGAACCCGTTACGTACGTCAGCAGTTTCCTTGAGACAATAAAACGAGGCTGGACTCGTCAGAGTACGAATGTCCTCGTACAAGCCCGGTATCCATGCAAAGGATGATACGCTGTTATTTCCAACATATTCCAATATATTATTTTTTATTGCCCTCCCCACGCCCGAGAGGGGGAGAGTCGCGTCATGCGTGATATTTGATATAAAGTCGGAACTCAACTTCGTTATGCGATATTCTTTTTTCAAAGGACAATGGTTCGGCTGAGACGTAACATATTTTTGAGGAGATGGCTTGGTATTTTTCTTCGAGCTGCTCGGATAGGTCCAATTATTCTCGACATGGGAATGTTTACGATGTTAGTTTGTTACAGAAGTTGCTCCGAGCTGGCCTTTTAAAATAAACTACCTTGTTAGAATACTTTGGCATTTATTTTATTTATTTTGGCTCGTATTGTATCACCAAAAAATTCTAGGATAAGTGCTTTTGTATTCGTATTATCATTGTTTTGTTTATTACAACCAAGTTAATTCTGTTTATTAATAAAAAAATCAGTCAGTTACATATTTATAAACAAGCCAATTTCACACATAGTTTTTTCTGCTTCCTCGATACCAGAGGAAACAAAGAAAGATTAAAAAATAATGAATTCCAAATTAAAATCTATGCAACGCGCCGGTTGTCGGCCATGTCGTGCAAATAAAATCCGCAGTAAATAGGCGGTGGGGTGGGGTGGCGGTCAGTCCCCACCGGCCCGCCTCCGACTGGTCGAGTGTGGGGTATGTTCGGCCGACCGTCGGACAAGTAGGGTTAAGTAATATAGTGGGTGATACTTTTATGAGAAAACTTTGCCAATTTTTTTTATTGGTAGCTTATAATATTTTTTTTATGTTAGTGTATTATTTACTAGCTTCCGCTCACGGCTTCACTCGCGCGGTACCTTGTAAACAAATCTATCCCTCGGGAACCGTAAATTTTTCCGGGATAAAAAGTATGTGCTATTCTAGACTGTCATCTATCTCTGTGCCAAATTTCATACAGATCCGTTCAGTCGTTTCGGCGTGAAATAGTAACGAATATCCATACATCTATACATACAGACTTTAACGTTTATGAATTAGTAGGATTATAATTATGTTTTTTAACAATTTTGGAAACTAGTTTTGATCACTGTGTTACTACTTTTGACTGTTAAAGATAGGGTGTGACATTATAAATTTATTTAATAACTTTTTTAGAATTTTTTGAGAGAAATGAGAAAATATAAAAATCCTAAATATTTTTTTTACCAAACTTTCTTCCACTCTTTGCGATTTAACGATTAAAAATCTCGATTCAAAAATACGATACTTACTAATTAAATACTTACATCGAAATACCTACAGTTCTAGAAAAATAAAAGAACTACATCAATCTGATTAACAATAAATACCTATCTGTGATACTAAGAGTTTCTACACTGAAACAATTTTCATTCCAACTTTGCTCTAATAACACCCTGAATTAAACCCACACACACATACCCACATTATGTTGCCGAGACAGCGGGGAGGACGGCTACAAATGTCGCGGTCAGTGCCCCCCCACCCTCGTAGCATCGCCTACACCCGTAGCATCGCCGCTACACCGTAGCATAGCCGCTACGACACAGATAAGCAATAACATTGTGAGGCTTTAGAGAAAATGTGTTTTTAAATCACATTTTGCTTAGTTTCTATTTGAGACGCATCAATTTTATACATGAATGAAGAAAGTAAAATGTATGTTTTAATCTAAATTTATCATTCGAAGTAACTGTAGTTTAAGGATAGATATTAATATGCCTTGAGAAACTTTTTATTAGAGCTTACTGGGTATAAAAATGAGGGTTATGTGTTTGGGATGTATGTATGTGAGTTTCTTTGTCTATCGCTGTAGCCCAAACGGCTGAACGGATTTTGACAAATGATGTGTTGTTGGATTCGTCTAAATTACAAAAATGACTTAGGCTATACAAAATGTCAAAAAATCTAATATGGTTCCTGTTAAAATCTATTTTTAGTTACGTTCAGTCGGGTTTTTTCAATTTTGATAGTAAATACTAGTTTTAATTGGTCGCGGTCAAGAATTTTCGTACTTAGCTATTTATTTCGAGTTCATTCCGCAAATGGCGTTTTGAAGAGAATCTTCGTATACAAAATTGAGATAATACAAATTATACGTGTATAAAAATTATTGGCAACCCTTTTAGATGATCAAATAAAGCAATTTATTAGAAAAGAGGGTAGAAATCAATTAGAGTGAACAGATTCGAAAGAACAGTAACTGGCCAAATAGCCGATAAAGGCAAATGGTGCGAGTCAACATTTGACGCGCCCAGATTATCAAGACCTCTGACCAGTTAGCTGGTGGTAATTCTGTTGTTCCTTAAAAAAACTTAATATAGGCACGATCTTATTTTATTCACTAGAAAGACTAAATTAGCGTAACTTTCTAAAGACAGTTATAAAAAAAGCTAAAATTAAAATTTTGGTGAATTAATTTCCACTATGTCTAAGTCCAATCGCACTAAGTTTTTTTAACAAATCGTTATCTGAACAGGATCAAAAATTAACGGGAATGTTAAAGTATCGTTATCTATCGTTATTGAATTCATCTAGATTACAAAAGTGACATAGACTATACAAAATGACATAAAATCCAATATGGCGGCTGTGAAAAACTATTTTTAATTACTTTCAGACGATTTTTTCGACGACCTCAGTGGCGCAGCGGGCGAGAGTCCGCCTGCGGCGCAAGAGGTTGCGGGTTCGATTCCCGCTGCGGAACAAATTTGTGTACGGTCGGCAGAAATTTGTTCCGTTGGTCTGGGTGTTTTCTATGTATAATAAAGAATATCTATCTATGTATCTAATGTATTAAATATATTAGTTATCTAGTACCCATAACACAAGCTTTGAGTAGCTTACTTTGGGGCTAGATGATGCTGTGTGGATTGTCCAGCATTATTTATTTATATATTCTTATCTTTTTTTAAAACAAATACTACTATAACAAAAACAAAGTCTCTCCATGAAAATACCAGTCAATTATTCTTCTTCGCAGTCGTCCAAAAACGGTGACAGCGTAAAAACTTTTTTGTTCAGTTTAACTCAATAACTAGGTTATTTCAATTCGTGTCGTAAATCTTTGTCCAAAGTTCCGAAACTGGCCACTTACTATAGGACCGTCGCGCCGTTTGTCTTGTACGACTCATTGATTTTTGAAACTTTCCTCAACTTTCAGAACACATGTTTATTTGGAACTCTAGACTCTAGCAGATAAAGACTATATCAATCAATCAATAATTCTTTATTCAGTAAAATCACTTGGATCATTTTGAATCGTGACATACTAGGTGAGTCTAGGTGCCAATTTCAGTCCTATCCCCAGTCCGAGAAGAACTGACAAGAAACTCGCTGGGCCCTAGCGATTTTGTTGTATGATCCTTGTTAATTTTGTTAGGGACACCTAGCAGATTTGGATCTGATTCGTCCCAAGATTTTCTGTCATTATTCGTATTGACACCAAAGACCTTCCAGGAGCAGATTTAGCAATTAATGTTCTCTGAAAACCAGTAAAACATTGCATTTTGTATCTTATATCATCGACATAAATGTCACGGAACGGATCATTTTATACTGGACATTCGGGTATAAAAGCGTTTTAGATAAGTTATAACGGTTTAAATTAGCCGGGAATTTAGGAAATATTACGGTCGTCATAGATTATTTCTGCCGTAAGAGAGCCTCTATAAGTAAATTGTATAGTATTGAATCCAATTCTAATACATTTACCCACCCAGATCGCCCGAGGGTAAAATTGTAACTCTTTCCCCTTACTTAATTTATTCAAATTCTGAACTCTATTGCTACAGAAATAAGATTGCAATCAAAAAGGACAAACTGTAAATATTATGATGATTGGTCACCATCGTTACCATAGCTTAGCAACGCCGTATTAGTCTATATAGCTGTGTGTATAAGGCATGATTTCCCCTGACAAAAGTGCGTTGGGTATAAATAGCCAGACGGTTTTCCAAGATACTTAATGGAAATGCTGGAACGGCTTTTTTACACAATAGTTATAGTAAACGAGCTTCCGCCGTCGTCTTTACCTGCAAAGTAACATAAAATATAGCCTTTGTACATACAGACCGTTCATTCAAAACATTGGTGAAATATTTTTTTAAATCGGATGTGTAGTTCCTGAGATTACCTCCTTCAATGAAACAAACTTTATAACAGTGTAGATACGTCGATCTGGAAAAGATGACGAGCAGTCTTTAGCCAAAAACAACAAAATGAATGGTAGGTCTACCATTCATTTTGTTGGCTTATTTACCACTTACTTCAAAAACTTTTCTCAATGACTCAAAAATTCATCATGGACACAAACACCGAATCACAAACTTCAAAGATTAATAAATAATATTATTCTCAATAAAAAAAATATGATTGTTTTCAAAAAACTGTAAAAACTTGCCACATCTAGTATTCACAACCTCTTAAACAGCAAAGGTAGCGGGACAGTTAATATATTTGAAGTAAGGTAGAAAAAAGGGTTTCAGTACTACCTTTGTGTGGGGATGCCCTTTAGTGGGATCTAATAAAACCTTGTTACGGCCAAAGGGATACCATCCCAATATTGAATGTGTTCTTTTACATGATACGGAATTTAGGGACTTCTCTGTGATATTAAATCGGGGATCTTTTCGGTAATGTATTATGGTTCGTGGAATATATTACCTACATGTAAACAAGCCTTTGCGTTTGTTCTAGATGTTTTACAGCGGCAAGTGAGAGCCCTGGTGGTCTAGTGGTAGTGTTCCAGACCCATAAATTTTAGGTTCAAATCCAGTCGTACAAACAAACATGATCACGACTCTTATCTCCAGGCTCGGTAGATATCTCCTCAGACCGCTAGTGACTTAGACCTTTGAGGATATCTAAAGAGGGTAGTCAGAGGCACGTCCAAACGTGACATTTGTTACATGTCCACATTTTGCACAGTAGTTTGTATTCAGGTTTGTATAGACAGGTTGCAAGCCCATTGCCGCTTATAAGAATACTAACCTATGACACACACCTTCGAATTTTTTGTTTAAGGCTATACCGGTTTCCTCACGATGTTTTACTTCACCATTTAAAAGCACTGTCATTACGCACATATTTTTTTCGGATAGAAAAATTCTTTGGTCACTCATCACTCCTCTTACATTCTTAGCATCTTTCACACAATCAAACAACTTCTTCTTCGGCGTTCTTCTACTTGCGTTCAGATAACATACTATAAAATGTTTAGTGACATAGTCTAAGTAACTAAACTTTAGTTATATAAATTAAGTCACCAAGAAAGTTAAGAGTTTAGACCTTTATTACTGTGCTTTTGTAGCTCCCAGATTCAAAACATCATATTTTTCCAATCCCTAACAAAGCTGATCGCAAATAATTTCTCCTGTAACATAGTACGTACAAGCAGGTATGTGCGCATGCGTCGCTGGCCGAGACTACCTGACCGCGACCGGACACTGATCAATATTAAAGTCCGAGGGAGGATGCCGGGGATGTCTGTTTGTCTGTTGGAATTGTATAGAGTTGTTAATACTACTTCGATTCCCGCCGCGGAACAAATTTGTGTACGATCTGCAGAAATTTGTTCCGTTGGTCTGGGTGTTTTCTATGTACAATAAACAATATCTGTCTATGTATAATAATGTATTAAATATATCAGTTATCTAGTACCCATAACACGAGCTTTGAGTTGCTTACTTTAGGGATAGATGATGCTGTGTGGATTGTCCAGCATTCTTTATTTATTATTTATAGATTTTTATAACCAATAGCACACACTTCACAAGGAGTTGCTGTTATGAGTTTACCAAGTGGTATGTTTTTTCAACAAGAATTTGGTAAAAAATATATTTTATAAGCCTCCGCGATCAGAATATTTAAAGTTATGTGTGATCGTTTCAGACCAGAATTCCAAATATCTTAATAAATATTATTGGTAATTTCACACAATGCCATTTATCCCCAAACTAAACAAAGCTTGTACTATTTAAACTAGATAACTCAAAGACTACTACATTATATACTTTTTTGGTTAACACATACGTAACAACACAAAGACACAGAACAAACATCTGCGTTCATCACACAACTGTGCTGTGAAGCCAGTCAAATTTATCTAAAAGTTAATGGCCCAGCGACAAATTTATTGGAAATTCGGTAAAAAGTGACATAAAATTAAGAATAGGTGGTATTAACAACTCTTACCAAGTCTATCTTAACTCACCTTTCTGCGGACACTACGGGGGAGGGTCCAAGAGAAATGACGACCCTTAACTAAAACACACACATACACATACACGGCGATTCCACTCACACATAGCCAAATTCCTTTCACTCGACTCAGAGTGTCTATGTAGTGGTGTGTCTGTGAACGGGCTAGGGGGTGTTTACAGCTGTGTGCGTGTCCAGTTTCCGCGCTTCTGGGTTTTGTTAATTTAATTAGAGGTACAAAAAGATTAAGGCTTTGGAGGACGCAGGCATTAGGAAACTGCTTTTGTTGAGGTTACTCTTTGTAACTTTGTTGTTGAATATCGTTGGCGTTGATACTTACATAGTATTTTATTTAACTACAAAATCTTTTTCAAGAATTTTTGATATAACACTTGCAAGCAAAAAATCGTCACACCCCAAAATCTCAGATCTGGAATAAATCAAATACTTGTTTGATAAAAATAGGCTTTGAATACTGAACGGGATGGGTTGATTTTTTTGCAAGCAAGTCAAATCTAGAGTAGATTTTAGCTAATTAACTCGGTCGTTCCAAGAAATAACAAAGTTAAGCAATGTTCTGCATTGTTAGTCTTTGGATGGTTGACCGCGAATTTTCTTCTGAGCGCTTCCGTGCTTCAGAAGGCAGCAAGGATGAACCAATCAATGCTGATTTTCAGCTGAAACCAACATAAGTAAAGTAGGTAAGTATCTAAGTTTATACAGAAAATATTAAAATATTATTAACTGATCTCGTCAAGACAAAAGATTTTCCACCACTCACTTATTTCAATTTACATACATACATAAAATCAAGCCATTTTCTCGATGGGGTAGGCAGAGACCATGGATCTACACTTGCTACGATCCTGAAATACCTCTTTTGCTTCATTACTCTCATTACATTCTTTATACATTGTCGATTTAGGGTACTCTTGACCTAGCCTTTCTCTACTAATATAAAAAGATATTGCATTAAAAAAACAAAATATAGTATGTATTAAAATCAAGCAGAGCACGTAGAGATTTACCAAATAGCTACCTTTGCATTTCGACATGCTATAACCAATGTTTGTCTTCAAAACAGTGGCCCATTCCCACACCGCGTTTCCTTTCGAATATAAAAAGTAAGTCGATAGCTTACCAGAGAAATTTATACTTTTGGATATTCAAAATATGTTCCTACTACCACCGTAACATGACCTCCATACCTCCTTCCCCGTTCTTTGTCGAAGTCAGAATGGAATTTCTGTATGGCGTATGAGGGGTCTTTGTATGATGGCTGACTGAATGCAGAGTATATCGTATAAATTCAGCCCACGGGTGAATATAAGCGTAGTAGTATCTGGTTGTTTTCACATAATAGAGCCATTTTCTTTTGTTTTTGTTACGTTGCCTCGCGTCTCTCGTTATAGGTACGCAGACAATGAAAACAAAAGGCAGTGTCTTATTTCAAGTTTATACTTTCGCTTTTTGATAGTACGTATATTTTTAGAACAAAAATATATATTTGCGTGAGACATAATAACGAGCTCAAGCAAATTCTTATAAAAATGTTTTGCCCTCAGCATTACACATTAGCTATATTTATTTTTTCATACGATCAATTTTATCTAGGTTAATATGAACAAAAAATAGCAACGAACAAAATTTTGTATAGAATATGAGACGTAACATCTAACGGGATGGTTTTAAAAAACCTTTAAAGAGAAGGTTATTTTTTTAACTCTCGAATTGTCTAAACAAGCCCTAATGTAGGTATCTAGATTTATTTAGGTATTCTGATTTATTATTTGAACACTTGTCATAATAATCATAATAAGGTTATAAAATTTATACATTTTAGTTTATGAAGCGATTCAAATTATCATTGTGATTTCAATGAGTATACCTTGATTGCTTAGTCTTATTTAATTTAAATTTAAATTTATACCTTCTGTTCAGTTTGTATTCGCTTGTACTGTGTTATGGTAAACCTACACTAAGTACAAACTTTACAGCAAGTGGAGAAAATTATGGTAGTTAGGTAACCTACTGACACAGGGTAACCTCTGATGACAAAGTCATCATCATCTTCCTGCCCTTATCCCACTAGGTGGGGTCGGCACAACAGGTTCTCCTCCTCCACTCTCCCCTATCATCCGTCATCTCAGTAGTCACTCCCTTCTTACACATATCTTCTTTCACACAGTCCATCCATCTTTTCTTGGGTCTACCTCTACTCTTGTATCCATCCACATTCAAATCCATCACCCTTCTTGTGACATGGCTTTCCTCCCGCCGCATAACATGCCCATACCACGCCAACCTATTACTCTGATCTGATGACAAAGTAGGTATGTTAATTTTGGGTGTTCAAAAAAAAATGGTGTGAGTAGTTAAGCACTGTGTGCTATTCAGTATTTAGTCATTTGTACCTAAATAAAAAATATGATCATGTCTGTAATCCCCATGCTCGGTAGATATCTCCTCAGATCTCTACTTAGTTCTTTAAAGATATTTAAAGAGGGTATTAAGAGGCACGTCCGAACATGATATTTGACACATGACCACATTTTGCACAATAGTTTGTATTCCGTACGTAACAGGTTGCAAGCCCATCACCGCTTATAAGAATACTAACCTATGATACACACCTTCGAATTTTTGGTTCTAGGTATGCCGGTTTTCTCACAATGTTTTCCTTCACCGTTTAAGAGCACTGGCATTGCGCACATAAATATTTTGAATAAAAAAACTCATTGGTGCACAACCATGTTTGAACCCACAACTTTCAGATCGTGAGGCAGGGGTGCTACCACTACACCACCATCGCTCTATTTTTACATTAGTTAATAATTATTGGAAATGAATCGAGTACAGTCATCGTCAAAACTACAAACAGAATTCCGGCGAGTCCAGCATGAAAATGGTCTCGCTACTATTGGTAACGTCTGGAATTTAGTTCCATTCAGTTACCGCTTCCTCTTCTAGCCTTTGGCAGCTGGTTTGTTAGGGTGACCATCATTATGGTAACTGTAATTTTTTTATCAACCACTGGCTTAAAGTTTTTTGACGGCCAGACTTTACACTTAATGATGTAAAGCTAATTACAATATGCGTACCTACATAATGCCAAAAGCGTAAAATACCAATATCATAAGATTTTGCGTTTTGCGATTATCAAAAAGTATTTATGCTAAATTCCAAATACGCATAATATGAAAACTACAAAATGACAAATTCAAAGGATTTGGCGTTTTGCGATTAATTAACAATCCGCCATACTCAGGGACACGTCCGAACATCAATCGAATTCACAAAATGGAAAGCACAGGTTTGAAAAAAAAAAAAACAAATGCTTCTCGTATCAATCGATGATTTTTCAACCCAGTTTTTAATTTCAACCTAGTTATTCATTTGAACCTAAGATCGTTCAACCCAGTTATTCATTTCAACCTAGTCATTTTTATTTCTATTCAAACAAAGCCATGGCCAGCCGGCGATCGGAAACTTGCTAAAATACAGTGCAACTTGCTACCGGTCGGTTTCAGTACTTTGTAATACCGTTCCGCTTGTAAATTGTTGGCTAGCGTGTAACTCCTTTTTAATAGGGTACGTAAGTTTGTATGAGTTAGTGTCCGTCCACACTTGTGACATTTTGCCGTGACTGTGTCCAAATTCACAAATTCTCTGAAAATCTGTAAACTGTCACGCGTGTTTGTTACGGAGACACGGTCACAGCTGTTTGTCACTAGTGTGCTCGTATTTTAAGCTAATACCGCGTTTAGATATCGCAAAAATTGCGTAGGATTACTTTTTTGAGACGTAGAAAAAAAACTATCGCGTTAGTGGTTCACATAAAAATACAGATGAAAAAACGAACATTTTAATACCCTATTCGCTTGTGACGTCGTTATAAGTAATTGAAAAATGTTATTAGATATAAAAGAAATATAAATGTTTCGTAAACCTCAAAAGCTAGCACAAGTTAATGTGTTCTTAAACTGAAAAATTCTCAAAGGAAGGTGCGAATTAAACTAGGAACAAAAGAGAGCAAGCAGCCTCAGACGAGAAGACAAGAAGATGAAAGAAGACAAAATTAGGACAAATTAAAATGTAAATTTTACCCTCACAAATCTTACTTTGTATTCTTCATAGAAGAAAACGCAGTCGAAGCTGCTCATGCCAAAGGGTTGAGAATTTTTTTTCTCGTTTCCTCAGGACCTGTGACTCGCTCTGCACTGGTGTTGCTCCACCGAGCACCGAAAGAGAAGTGAGCCAACTGTGCGACATCCCCACTATTTATATCCTTACTTCTCTTCTTCTCTTTCTCTTTCGAGCAACACCGTGCAGAGCGCGTCAATGGTTCTGAGGATGCTTAGTGGAGAAGCGAAACACGTGTCGAATTTCTATTTGAGTGTATGTTGTGTTAAGCTCATTAGATAATAGTTTAGCGGGAAAGTACTAGATATTTCCATCCTTTTCAGTATTTAAAGCACACTCGTTTTTTTCTCAATTGCCACCAGTGGAGTCAAAGGGCACTGGTGATAGACTCAATGAAGTGGTGCTAGCCGACGAGTCCGCTGTCACGTCTTGCATGTGTCCAATGATAGCAAGGACTGAGGAGGGTCAGGCAGAAAGAAAGTTATTATTTTGCTTTTAAATGTTTGTGTTTGAAGACGGTCTTACCTAAATCAAGTGGACAGATTCGGGTTGCGCTGATTGTGGTAACAAAAGTTAGACCAACCTATACTGTAGGACCTACAGAATGTTACAGATACCAATATTTCATTTATTTATGTAGTTCATAATGTTTTTGTATAGTTTTGTTTATAATAATAACAAATAAATTATAAGTAGAATATATAATTAATCTAGACTATAATTAAACTGTTTCTGTTCATGAAATATTTTTAGTTTATTGGAGACAGCATTAACATACGATGCCATAACAGCACTTATTAGAATTTTTGTCTGTATGTCTTTTTGAAATCGCACAATGTCAAAACTACGTAGGTAATGGATTTTGTAGTATAAAAAAAAAATTGATGTAACTTGACATAATGCTATCCTATACTCGTACTATAAATACTCGTACTATAGAATAGGATCTAAGATTTAATTCACCACGCTCACTCGCGGTTCGCGGGCAAAGTCGCGGGTACAATATGAGTTCAAGTCACTGACCGCAGGTAATGTACCCAAAAAGCTGGCTACGTTACCACGTTGGATAGCTATACTGATCGTCTGTCCGTGGTTATAATATGTACATACATATGAAAAGTAAAGTGTAAGTAGCAAAGTAGTTATCTTAAAAAAGTTAGCAAGCAAAGAGTTTTAACTGAAAGCACGACCTAAATAAAACTATGAATAGGTAATCTGTAAGTTTATATAAATAATTGAATAGATTATAACGTTTTATCACATTATCTTTGAGTGCTCGTAGAATTTGTTTTAGAGTTATTACACTACGCACGAGAGTCAAGGCCTATTTTTTCTAAAAAAAATTGGTTAAGGTTTAAGATATTTATTCACTTCTCAAAAGATTAATAATCACTGGTGAGAAACAAAATATTCTTATTATCTATTGTTAGTAGTTCGGTACGAGCAAATAATCAAAATAATGAGGGTAGTTAGCAAAAATACTGTACAAAGCAAAGTAAGGGCACGAACACATTGATTCAACAATTGTGAATAAAAATATTTTAAGTTCGACTACTTTTCGGAACAGCTTTGAAAAATGTGGCATTTAAGGTGAGTTTTAAATTGAGCTGGTGTTTTGAGATCTTTGATATTTTTAGGCAGACTATTATATAAACGCGCTCCTTCAAACATTATATTTTTCTTTCCGTAGTTAGTCCTAGCTTTCTGTAAACGTATATTATGTGCATTTCTTAGGTTCCGTTTGTGGATATGTATATTTTTACAAAATACTACTTCTGAGTGAATGTTTTTGTTTAATATTTTTCTTATAAGTATACATGTTTTGAAGTGGTAGATTTGAGATATGTTCATAAGCTTAGTTTCGTTGTATACTTTGTTAGTTGGGGTTAGGTAATCATAAAAGAACAGTACTTTGATAAGTTTATTTTGTGTAGTTTGGACAATTTCAAGGTTAGTTTTTGCGGCCGTGCCCCATACTTCAATGAGATAGTCCAAGTGGGGCTTGACGAGACTATTGTAGATGGTGTAGCGAACGTTAAGAGGAAGATATTTGACAATACCGCGTAGACATCCCAATAGTGCAGTCAGCTTTTTGTCAATGCTTTCCAGGTGCGGTTTCCATGACAATCTGCTGTCCAGAATTAGTCCAAGGTATTTTTCTTTGTTCACCTTATCAATTATAACTCCGTTTATATATAATGACTCATGGCTTGGGATTACCTTATTTTTTGCAGAAAAAATCAAATATTTAGTTTTTTTTGCATTTATGGTCAACAGATTGTATGAAAACCACGTCTGAAGTAAGTTGAGATCACTCTGAGCGTCATCTATGATAGATTTTATATTGTCACCGAAGTAAAATAAGCAAGTGTCGTCTGCATAAAGAGTGATATGTCCTTTCAAACCAATTTTGTGTATACCATCTATATATAATAAGAAAAGCAATGGGCCTAAAATAGACCCTTGAGGCACACCACATGTAATAGGCTGTGAACTGCTTGTATGTTCTTTAATTTTAACAATTTGGAAACGATTTGACAAGTAGGATTTTATTAACTGAAAAGCAGATCCTCCAATACCAAGTTCGGAAACCTTTTTAAGTAGTATATCATGACTTATGGTGTCAAAAGCCTTTTGCAGATCTATGAAAATTCCTATCGCTATTTGTTTTTGGTCAATTTTAGTTTTTAATTTAGTAATAATGTCAATGGTTGCTGAGAGGGTGTTAGACTTTGTCCGAAACCCATACTGCCGGTCGGTTAGGAAGTTATTAGATGTCAAAAAGTCAGTAAGGCGAAGATGTATTATTTTCTCAAATATTTTAGAAGCTATTGGTAGTACAGATATGGGTCTGTAGTTTCCAGGATCTTGTTTTAAAAAATTGGTTTAGAAAAAGTTTGAAAACCAAACGCGTTCACACAAAAAATGCAACAAAAAATATCAAAAAGGGGTGTTGGGTGGGCCCCTACCACCCACCTTCACCCCTGTATCTGTGCATTCGCCAACGCTAATCTCTATAATCAACAAACGTCATTTGTGCACTAAAAAATCTAAACGAAAATCAACCTTTTCACAAATAAAATAAAGGTAAATTTTGAATTGAGGGCTGAAGGATTTGTCCATAAAGGACTTTTCCGAAAGTAGACAAGGGGACGTTCTACCTAAAAATGTGGAAACTCTGATGAATGTCCTCCATTAGATGTTATTTATTTAGAATGCGGCTAAAAGGGACCAGTTTAAGTTCACCTAAGGTTTACTTAGGACGGAGTGTATTGGGTTAACTGAAGACGTTTTCAGCACGAGATATATTACAGACAGTTACAGGGGTCCAGTTTTTTGGGTTTCGCCTTATGATGGTATTTGTCATGACTATGTGCGCTTTTGTTTACTTGCAAAGACAAATGGGGATATTACCCAACATTTTATTTGCTTAAATCAAAACTTACCTCCTATATAAAGCAATAAATACTTGCTGAAATTAAAATAATGCAACTACGTATATATAAAAATATCGAAAAAAACAACTTTTATGGCTTAAAAATGTAAATAAACAAAATTATAAAAACTAATCTTGAAATTCAATACCTACTTATCTACTCCACATACTTGAATATTCATGAAAAGACAGTATATTGATAACCTCCTTTTTGCTAAAGTCGGTTAAAAATGCTCTTGGCTATCTCAGCTAGTTCCACTGAAACTCTAAACCACATTTATCTTATCGACTGCTCGAGTTAGTTCCCTACTACGTATTCTCGAAATAATCTCACTTGATACACATAAACGATGGTTACGTTACCATACCGAGTGAAAGCTGTGAAAATATACATTTTTGAAGATATTTAAGTAAATAAATTTATATTTTAAGTCCTCTCGTATTTCTTCCCATAGTTTAAAAACATGCGAGAATTAAAGTGTCTAATCTAGACACTGGATGGATGGATGTTTGGGTGTTTGTTACTCAATCATGCTGAAACAGTTGAATAGATCTAAATGAAATTTGACACAGAGACAGATTAGCATGTGATAGCAAATAATGGGTTGTTATTATATGACATAAATATCTTCAAATCAAAAAAAAATATTATAGAGCGGTTAAGGTGGCTAGCTACTTCTCCCAAACCATTAAGTAGTGAAGCATCGACACGAAAAAATAATACAAAACTTTCGATCAAATTCAACAATCGAGTTTCGTTCGAGATAGACCGTTGTTAGGGCCTCAGCACAAGACAAGCGGCACGTACCGATCTGTCTGTCTGTATGTCAATAGGTGACTAATGGTGGTCCACGACTGATGGTCTTCACTGATGGATCTCATTTAAAAAATACCTTGACTTTTATGTGGGTTCCATATGTGCTTACGAAATTAGAATACTACCTAGACGTGCTCTTTTGAACTAGTGTGGTGAAAGGATCACTTAGCTACCTCGGTTCAGTACCCCTAGTATGAGTTTTTGATAGTTTACGAAAACTTTTTTCGAATAGTATCCTTTCATACATTTACCTCCATCGGAAATTTTAAGGTACTAAAATAAAGTCGATATCGTGAAAACTTGATTTAAAAATCATTGCTGGGACTGCCGATTACATAATATTTTCGATATTATCGACCTTATTTTAGTTCCTTAACATTTCCGATGGAGGTAAATGTATGAAAGGATACTATTCGAAAAAAGTTTTCGTAAATCAAAAACTCATACTAGGGGTACTGAAAGCAAAAAAAGAAAGAAAGAAAAAAAATCAGTAAAATCACAAGGATCACTTTGAAACGTCTTACATGCTAGGTGAATAATTGTGCAAGTTCCATGTGTAAATTCCTTTTGTGTATTTGACAATGTCTTCAACTTTTACGACAGGCTGGTTTCCTCACAATGTTTTTCTTCACCGTTTGAGAGTAGGTACTAGTAGATAATTTAGATTTACCTATTATACAAAATAACTTTAATTTGTTTTGCGGAGTTGGCACCCAGGGTTTTTAGATCTGTTTTAGATCATTTGTTTATTAAAAGAAAAACCAGTAGCATATTATACAAAAAAAATTAAATTAGAAAAATAGAAACGAAAGGCTATCAAGTAAGAAGAATAGTAGATGCATAAAAAGTGTGAACAAGCAAAGTAAACTATTACAATCAACTTAGTACATCGTAGCGGAAATATTATATTAAACGAGAAATCTAATCCTCATAATAATAATGTGCATAATGTTAATTTCTATTAGCTGTGACTAATACCAATATGGCACCTTAAAATTATCATCATTCTACTGCCCTTATCCCACGCTAAGTGGTGTCGACACAACATGTTTTCTTCTTCCACTCACTCCTATCATTCGACAACTCTGTGTCTACTCCTCTTACATTCATATTATCATCCTTCACTCAATCAAAACAATTTTTCTTCGGCTTTCTATTTGCGGAAAACCTTGGCACCTAAAATCAAATCATGAATAAATAAATAAGCTCTCAATTTGGCCACAAAATCTTAGTGTTAAAACCACTATTTTATCTTAAAATTGCAGAATGTAATCATGCCTGTTTCAGATATAATAAAGTAAATACATCCAAACAGGCTCACGTGCTTATATTATGTCGTATTTCAGTCTAATGTATACTATTTTTTAATACATCTACCTATCAACTCGCATTATGGACGAGTGAACAGGTATGGTTGACAAAAAAAGATATTTTGGGAAAAAAACTACTTTTTACTACGATTCTCAATTACCAAATTATGATTAATGAATTAGTGGAAATCCTCGCGCTTATTGGCGTGATCTTTTTTACATACAAACATAAACTTTCCGCTGCACTTTTTAGAGGTTAAATTTCAGGAAAGTATTTTTTATTGCACCGCTAGACGGAAAAAAACATACCCTCCATTTTCTATTGACAGTCAGCCCGCGATGACGAAAAAACTGTATAGATATGTATAATTGAAGATCTTTTTTTCCCAACTATCGCAAATATTTATTGGACGTTTCAAAATTAGAACCTCAACAACATTAATATTTTCTTAAATTTTCGGACCTACTTACGAAATCGTTTGAAAACCTCTTTACACTGATACTCGATGTTACTCGTGGGGAATAATTCAAACACAGTTTTTTTTTATCGAATTGGAAAATAATTTCATGCTTTTAAATAAAGAACTCCTAATATGATATTAATACTATAATATTGGATAAGAACTTCTTCATATGCAATACCGTGGGATAGCTAATGGTATAACAATATAGGTAACTATTTTGCCGTCGCTACCAAACTCACCCGTCCCCAGCAAATGTTGTGGTGAATTTCATATTTTTGTAAGTATCTACTTCGTCTGTTTATTCTACATGTGTTTCGGTTCACATGAAAATTTTCTTGATTTTTTACGCTTTTATAAGCATTATGTATACGAGGTTTGTGAGAGCTCTTTGCATTTGGAATATCATATTATACCTTTTTAGGCTGAGTCATTTACTGGCCTCACAGCTCAGTTGGTAGTAGCTCTGCGCTGCAGGTTGTGGGTTCTATTCCCATCCAGGATACGCATTAGTGCGATAAATACTAAAGTTTATTATATGTCTGGATGTTATTATTCTAAGTATGTATCTAAAATAAAAGGATATAATTTAATATACTTATCTGTTTCTAATGGTACAAGATTTGCTTAGCTTGGGACCAGATGGCGTTGTTATTGTCTCTCATACTTGTGTGGTGAAAGGATTAAAATGCGGTATTATAGTAATGAATAATATTCCTGCTCACAGTTTTGGACACGTGGGACTAAATGGAAAAGTGTTTATGTATTCCAAATCGCCTTAAAATTCATTCAGCCAGTCCAGTACAACGAATTATTGAATCTTTGATACTCCATTTTGTAGATTGATTTTCTACGAAGCTTTATTTGAATATCAATCATTCGTAACTTTGCATTAAGTTCAAAACTGCATAATTATAGATTTCGATTATTATTCCTATTTCAATAATATAAGCGTCGACATAAAACCTCCTTTGTTTTTTGTTTTCATCGGTTGAATAAGTAGGTACTGACAAATAAAATGCCTATATTAAGAAGGTTTATAAAGGAGTTCGAACGTTTGTTCGAAAAATGAATTTAAGAACATTGTTATAGGTCAAAATAGTGTGGAGGTTCCAATTTTGAATTGTCCGATAAAGCAATATTTCAGTAAATTTTTCTTAGTTGAATTGGCAATTTAGTATTATTTTGGTTTTGATTCGTATTTAAAAAGCAAAAGGTCTAAACTGGCTTGGAAGCAATACGGTAGATATTGCTAGTTGATTTAGGGTACGGTCGCTAGTAGTCGGTCCATAACAAAACACATAAATTAAGTGCTCAATAATAAATGGAAATGTCCCTTGCAGAGGACAGGGCATTAGGGCGGGATTATGAGGAATGTGGCCCTCTCGCACTCCCGCTTCGGACCAGGTTTCTGTTCAATACGACTGTACTAAATTTATTCCGACTTCTTGTTTTTGATAAGTTCCTATTAATTATAAAAAAATTGTTCTTTTATTTTCAACCTAGGTACCTATTTATAGACTATGTAAGAATCTATATGTATGTGTTTTTCAATTTTATGAGCATTGAAAAAATAGTACCTACTTACTTAAATGCCAATAATAAAATATACATATTTATTGTTGTAGCTTTGACCATTAACCATTAAAATTGACGCAGATAAAAAAATATCAACCAACAAAATAACAATAAATCTCACAATATCCCATTTATCTCATTATCCACAAACCACTATCATCCAAAAACAGGTCTACACGCGACCAAATATCAACAAAAAATAAACGTGTATTAGGGAGAGGAATCTGTGAAATCCCCCTGTCAACTTCTGGCCACTAAGTGGTCAAATATACAGCCCGTGTCAAACTTCTTTTTATTACACAAGTACCTGTCTGCAATGGACAAAAGGCAAATGTTTACCGATCCTTTTAAAGTCACACCAACATCCGAGGTCCATCGTCAATTTATACGCTATGAAAAAGATACAAACTTTCGTTTATCGACCGTTGTCACTTATGCCAGAGAATGGGGACGCCACCCTATTCTTGTTTAGTTGACAAACTGGACAAGGCACGCGCCGTGGGGAATTGGAAACCGGTCAGTCATTGGTCAGTTGGGGTATTTGAATTGAGAATGCTTGGACGGCAGCTATTGGTTGATTTTGCCAGGTGCAAAATTGCCGTTTGAATTTAGAAAAAAGAAATGAATAAAGAAGAAATACTTAGTCTGTTAACAAATTTATTTGAAAAAGTACGTAGCAGTACTTAGTAAAGTATTATGCCAGGAGTATTAATTTAATCATAGGAATATGTAACATTTCGTAGATAAACCTAAAAACTGCAATTATTCACATTATCTAGGTTAAAATGGCAACTTCCTTAGGGGATAACTTAACATTGCATGCAATATCAGATCAATGCAACTTTAAAATCGATATAGTAATTGGTAGGGGTGAGCCGATTCATGCGAGTCTCAAACGTAAGCGAATTGAAATTTAATAGCACACTGCACTTTATATAACTAGAGATCTGAAGAGAAGTTTACCAAAACCTAAATTTTTTTTTGTTCACACAACGCCATCTAGCCCTAAACTAAGCAAAGCTAAAAAACCATTATTAAATACTTTTTGTAAACACATAAATACTTACATAGAATACATAATAACACACATCGTTGTTCATAACCCAAATGTTTGTCCTGGATGGAGAACGAACCCACAACCTACAGCGCAAAATCGCATATTTACAAAGCAACTTGATTTAGGATTACAAAAACTAAAGTTTTTCTTAATATTTGATAACTTTTACGTAACTTTAAATATCAAAACGTCCACTTCACTTCACATATTAAGTTTTCGTAAAAATCATTTAAATTGTAACTACTGACACTTTTCCATTTTGTAACTTCACCTACACGCCCCATTACGTTCAAAACAAGGTACGAACACCATTCGAAAAACCATCACATTTGGCCGCATCACTAAATTACAATACTAGGCGTTTTGGGAAAACAAAAAACATTTATATCAATGGCGAGGCCGTTCTAAATTTCACTAGTCATTGACAGGCCGTAAAGGCAGAGCGGGGCCCAGGAGACTCGTTTGAAGGAGTAAGTAGATAAGAAAACTGGAGGTACTGTCCCCAGTTAGACTGTGACCATAAATGGAAGTTTATAGAGCTGTTTTAGCAGAAGATCTAATTTTTAATATAGAAAACAAAGTCAGGTTTGTTCGAACATTTTTTATAAAATAATAATTAAATAAATAATACTGGACAATCGACACAGCATCATCTAGCCCCAAAGTAAGCTACTCAAAGCTTGTGTTATGGGTACTAGATAACTGATATATTTAATACATTATATACGAGTACATAGAAAGATATTTTTTTTATTATACATAGAGAACACCCAGACCAACGGAACAAATTTCTGCAGATCGTACACAAATTTGTTACGAGGCGGGAATCGAACCCGCAACCTCTTGCGTCGCAGGTGGACTCTCGCCCGCTGCACCACTGAGGTTGTCATTTATAACTCTAGAACAGCTGGAACAATTTTCATGGTTTTTGATTTGTTGTATTTGTCTCCGTCTCGAATAACTATTAAAAACATTGGAAAATTGATAACAAAAAAAAGGTACCACGCATGTGGAAGCTAGTCTATACTAATATTATGAAGAGGAAAGATTTGATTATTTGTTTTTTTGTTTGTGTAAAATAGGCTCCAAAACTACTGGAACGATTTCAAAAATTCTTCCACCAATGTGTAGAATTTACTTTGTGGATAAACATAGGTTATATTGTATGGTACTTCGCATTTACATAGTATACATAATTACACCCAGACACAGAACAAACATCTGCGTTCATCACACAAATATAATAATAATGCTGGACAATCTACACAGCATCATCTAGCCCCCAAAGTAAGCTACTCAAAGCTTGTGTTATGGGTACTAGATAACTGATATATTTAATACATTATATACATAGATACATATTTTTTACTATACATAGAAAACACCCAGACCAACGGAACAAATTTCTGCAGATCATACACAAATTTGTTCCGCGGCGGGAATCGAACCCGCAACCTCTTGCGTCGCAGGCGGACTCTCGCCCGCTGCGCCACTGAGCCCTTAGTTACTTAAAATGTTCGTTGAAAAGTGCGGTATTTACATCTCAATATTCTCTTTATCTTACAGGGTCAGAGGTAAAGTTTTCGGACGATGGTTACCCAGGGGACGACCCGGGTTCGAACCCTGGATAAAACTCCGGGTAATTCTCACGTACTACCCCGCATTTGTCAGTGCTACCCTTGCTATGTATCTAAACACATTATTTGTTTTTATAGCTAACTTAAATTATTTTGACAATACTTAGATCACTACTAAGATCACTAAGATACTGTATCCTAATAATATTATAAACGCGAAAGTTTGTAAGAATGTATGGATGTGTGAACGTATGAATGTATGGATGTATGTTTGTTACTTTTTTACGCTGAAATGAAGCTATTACATAATCACGTTAATCTTACATTTTTCGGAAAAAGTAACCTATGTGCTATTCCTGACTATAATATCTCTATGCCAAATTACGAGTACATCCACATCCATTCAGCCGTTTCATCATTAAAGAGTAACTAACATCCATACATATGTACAAACTTTCACGCTTAATATGTACTTACTCGTATTAGTAGGATTCCAATTTCCATCCAAATCTGTCCACAGACGTACGAAAAAATTTCACGTTTTTTAGTTTTGGTAGCAAAAGTAGGTATTTACAACATTGTTTTTTTTTTACGTAAATAAGTATTTAATATGCCAAAGTTTTTATATATCAGCAAGTATGTAATGTAGGTACGTAGGCACCTAATAATCTATGCGCATATCGTGTGCCATTTTAACATAAAACTTTCAAGTAAGGCCAATAAAATGCCACTAAAACATCGGAGACATTTAAAACTACAGGTAGAGTAGACCGGGCGTCTCCTCAAATATTTATATTGACTTAGGTTAACCCTTGCTGGAGTCCGTCTATCAGACCCTGAGGCCTCGCGGGACCGGCCAGGTACAGATAGATGTAACAACTGAAAGAAACGGCACAGATAAGGTATAAAAAAAGTATATAAAAATAATGTTAAATCTAGAATATGAACATGTATAGTAGAAACCAGGTGTGAGCGGTACTAACAGAAAATACATAAAATAATAAAAATAAAGAGTTTTGAATTTAGAACATGAAATAGCACCTTTAACAGAAACCAAGTGATACAAAAAAGAATACCTACCTACATTTATATCGGCGTAAATACCAATATTATGCTTAAAAAATCACAATGTAAAGAAAGTTATGACATAATATCTCATTGCAACTAATTTTTTATTTTGTTATAGATATTCCATTTATTATCTACAAGGTGGCTGAAAATGGAAGAGCTAATGGCTGAAAAATTGCTGTAGAGACAAGCTATTGCTATATAAAGAAGAATACAAAATATGAAGATACGAAGAACTATATTAGATTGGTGAGTGTGAACGAGACAGTAGGTACATAAATTAGTATGACTTATTTTTTTGTCGTCATAATTATTGTATCCAATAATTATCTTTTTAGTAGTAACTTTCTGCTGAACTTCTCGCCACATTAGTGTCCGGCCACACTTGTGACATTTTTCCGTGACAGTGACCGTTTTTGTGTCCACGCGTTTACTTTTTCACGAAGTCCCTAGAAAATTTGTCAAATTGTCACGCGTGTTTGACATGGGAAACACGGTCAAAACAGTTTGTCACTAGTGTGGACGTGTTTTTAGGGGTAGAATTTTGAAAATATTGTACACTTATAATAGAGTGTGTAGAGAACACACTTTTAACGATCACTGTTCTAAGCTGCGCGTTGTAAGTTAGTCTGTCACTCATTTCTCTATATTACAAAACTAGCTTCCGCTCGCGGTTTTACTCGCAAGGTACCAAGAAAATATATCTATGTTACTCAGAGAAAATGTAGCATTCTAAAGGTAAAAGAATTTTTGAAATCAGATCTGTAATTTTTGAGTTAATTCGTTACAAATAAAAATTCAAATATACAAAACTTTCCTTTTTTTAGAAGAATATTAATTTTAATTTTAAATTATCAATATTAAAAAACGTGTTTTTCTATGACTTTCATAACTCTAAGGGCCAAGGGTCATCCGTACGTACAGTCAGCAATAAAATATGCGCGACGGACGGTGGGATGTAAAAATGTTGTTTTTAGGGCCCTCAATAATATATACTTTAGGTAACGCTAAGTGCCCTTTCAACTAACGTATGTTTGTTTTTTCAAGTATATGAAAAGACAAAATGAGATCATGTGCCAAATATCATGTTTGGACGTGCCTCTGACTACCCCGGATTTTAATATTTTTCTGTTCAGTGGCGATGGACTTGCAACCTGTCACTTACGTCATGTCATATGATGACTGTTTGAACCTGGGGCCTTACCACAAGTTCTTCAAGCACTATCAAAGCAATATGACTGTCATTTCGTACCATAACCTATAAAAATTGCATTGAAAGTTCAAGCACAATAAGAACAAAATAAGGACAATATTGATACTTCAAGCTTGAAATTTAAATATGATTTTTTTTTTACATAAATACTGAGTATAAATAAAGAGTGAGTACTGAGATGACGAATGATAGAGGGAAATGGAAGAAGATCACATGTTGTGCCGACCCCACATAACGTGGGAAAATGGCAGGAAGATGATTACATAAATATAAAAATAAATAAATATGATCACGACTGTAATCCCCAGGCTCGGTAGATATCTCCTCAGATCTTTAGTTACTTAGATCTTTGAGGATATCTAAAGAGGGTAGTCAGAGGCAAGTCTTTTGCACAGTAGTTAGTATTCCGTACGTGGCAGTTTGCAAGCCCATCGCCGCTTATAAGAATACTATACAAAAACCTATGACACATACCTTCGTATTTTTGGTTCTAGGGTATGCCGGTTTCCTCACGATGTTTTCCTTCACCGTTTAAGAGCACTGGCATTGCGCACATAAATTTTTCGAATGGAAAAACTCATTGGTGCACGACCAGGTTTGAACCCACGACCTTCGGATCGTGAGGCAGGGGTGCTACCGTTACACCACCAGCGCTCTTACATAAATATCTCATACTTTATTCCTTTCACTACACTTGTTTATAAGAACTAGTGACTCGATAAGAAGAAGAAAAAGAAGACTACATATAGAATAGAATAGAATAGAATAGAAATCATTTATTTTACGTCACGTTACAGATATCTTAAGTTTAATTATAAAGCGTTGCTAAGGTGACAATAAAACAGGCAACCATTCAGCATGAGCTGCAGCAGCACACATGGGGGCTGATGCAGCGCTGATTTTCGATGGCGCCTCAGAGCAGTGCAGCAATGACTGCGACAATCTGAGAAAATGTCTACCTAACCTGACCACATATTTCTGGACAATGTATTTTTTTGAGACAACGATTTTTATGTTTATATTAAGTACGTACTTATTATTATTATTATTTCGAAATTAGTTTTCAATAAGATTAAACCATGATACCACGTTATACCTGTAATCCATTATTCACCTCTCATCAAAGTAAATGGAATAACATAGTTGGTAGATAAGCAATTAATACTTCCTTAATCCATTGCTAGGGTTGCCTCTGGCCCGTGGGGTGACCCATGCATACCCAACAGGTAAGTTTCATGTTTGTTAATACTTATATTAAAGTATACCTAGGCAAAAATCAGGAGGACAATTGCGGTAAATGCCTGGCCTCACAGCTCAGTTGGTAGTAGCTTTGCCTTCTGCGCTGTAGGTTGTGGGTTCGATCCCCAACCAGGATAAACAAAAATGTGAAAAATAACATAAACAGTTATTTTTTGTTGCTATGAAAATAATATTTGTGAAGCCAGCTTTAAATTGAAATAGTACAACAATTTCATTTAAAATAAATAAATTAACCACTATTTTGAGGCACGTAATTTTTAGGTAAGTACATACACTATGATCACGACTGTAATCGCTAAATCGGTAGATTTCTCCTCAGACTTCTAGTAACTTAGACCTTTGAGGATATAGTGGATATAAAGAGGGTAGTCAAAGGCACGTCCGAACATGACACTCATATTTTGCACAGTAGTTAGTCCTAGTAATTTTTAGTAATCACTAAATATGTTTAGTCCGATTAAAGTTATTTTATTAAGATAACAAGTACTACTTAATTTTCTTTCCGAAAAAACCCAAGAACTGACATATAATATTCGGCTCCATTTATCATCATTGCAATTCAAAGTGGTTATGCCGCCAACATTATTATGTATTCAATATATTATATAAAAATGATTGCTAAAACTTGAGAACGGCTAAACGGATTTATCTTATCTTGGTCTTGAAATATATGTGGAGGTCTAGGGAAGGTTTAAAAGGTAAGAAAACGTATATTACTTATTTAAATGAACAGTGTGATAAGAGAACGTTGTGGAGTGAAAGAAGACGTAGTGATGAAAATTGAGAAGGGTATGCTAAGATGGTTTGGGCATGTAGAAAGGATGGATGAAAGGAGAATGACGAAACAGTTGTATAAGGAGAGTGTGAATGGAACAGTTGGAAGGGGAAGACCACGGCGTACGTACCTCGATCAAATTGGGGACGTACTAGAGAAAGGCCAGGTCCAGAGTACCCTTAACCGACGCGCATGTATGAAGAATGTAATGAGAGTGAATGAAGCAAAAGAAGTATGTCAGGATCGTAGCAAGTGGAGATCCGTGGTCTCTGCCTACCCCGTCGGGAAACAGGCGTGATTTTATGTATGTATGTATGTAAAACGCGCAGACGAAGTCGCGCGCGGGCCAGCTAGTAATAATATACATATCGTCAGTGGAAAGGAAAAAATGCTAAAGCACCAAAATGGCCAAAATAATAACCTACATAGGTATACAAAATAGTGTAATTATTATCATGATTAGTTGATATAATAGTTGAATATGAAAAGTTTTTATGATACCATTTATCAGCTGGTCCCAATCAGCCCGAATTCGGTACAAACATTATATTCCCACACATTAAAAATTTAATACCAACGTATCCCCGAGAGACGTTGAAATTTTGCAAAAAGCAGTGCTCCACGAAACTTGGTAATCGATACGACCTCAGGGCTTTGGGTATAAATTAGAAGTACCATCCATCACCGCCGCCCTTTGCCCATCGGCTCGTACTTTATTGATAGTGTTCTGTTCACCGATAGTTTACTGGATTCTGGGTTACGTAAAGATCTTTGTCGGGAATATAAGAACACCTTGTATACATTTATATTTATTTCTTAACAAAAATTCTAATAAAAACAGTAAGTACTTACTTATTATCTTAGGACAATTCTAACATATAAAACTACATACTTATAATATTTTTTAAGTAATAGAGATCTGAGGAGTTATCTATCAAGCCATCTACCAGGATATTATTAGTCGTCATAGATTTTTTGGTTTACCTATATAATACACGTAAGAACGATTAAAATAAGTTTTAAAATTATCAACATAAATTGCTTACCATGCGGCGCACCATATTCCAAATCGTAAGTATATCAAGTAGGTATTATGCTTTGTTAGTCATCTAAATATGTTCTAATCAGTTTTTCAATCATTAAAACTTATAGCTATTTAAGCATTAATATTTATTTTTCATAATTAGGTTATTATGGAAAATTATATTAAATGCTTATCTCACATTGTTAGTTGTAATGATAAGCGTGGCGTGAAGGTTTTGGGTACTTATTTGGAATTTTAATCTATGCGGTTGTAAAAAATTTAAGGTAAATTTATTTAAGTACTGAACATTATAAGGTGGGTACCTACTGTATTAAACCTTACAGCCAAAAACTGATTTCAGACATCAAAGATAGTCCTGTGTTAGGTAATTAACACTCGAAACTTATGCAGGCAACATCACCGGTAGCCAGTCTGTTTGTCAGTCATACTCGTTCTAGACATTTTCAACCGAATAACTTTTTAACTGTTAGTTAGATCTTGACGGTGAGCGCAGAGATTACGCAGACAGTCGTCAAATTATTGATTTGTCAAATTTTATACTCGTCAAATCTTTAATTGTTTAAATAAAGATACGTCAAATTCTTGGTTTATCAAACTAGAGACTGATCCAAACCTAAATTTGTCAAATACGTGATTCGTCAAGTTCTTAAATATCCTAATACTTGGTTCGTCCAATGAGCTATACGTCAAGCCCGCTCTAGGACTGTCATGATGAAAATAAAATCATTGCAATATAATTGAGGGACCAAGCTGTACCTGTTGGTTATGTATTATTGTATTTTCACGACAAAATAGTAAAGCAAAGCGAGCTATAAAAATGATTTTTTTTACACAATAACTTGCATAATGTAGATTACCCCATCAATTCATTACTTTCACTCATATTAACCTAATTAGCTATTAATTAGTTTTTTATCAATCAAAATAAATACAGAGGTTTGAGAAATTTTTCATCAATCAGTCAAACACATTTAAATGCACTGGGTTATACTGACGAGAAGTGTTGTGAAAATGGGTTTTCCAAGTATCGTGATCGTTGCACTATTATGCACGTTCACCGTCGCTGCCGCTGTGCCGCATCCACTCTCTGATGAGTTCATCGACCTCATCAACTCCAAGCAAACCTCCTGGAAAGCCGGTAGAAACTTCCACCCAAACACGTCCATGAAATACATTAAAAACTTAGTGGGCGTCAGCCCGAGTTTCAATGTAGATTCTCTGCCCAGCGTCGAGCATGATGCTGAGCTGTTAGCTGGACTCCCAGAGAATTTTGATCCTAGAAAAAAATGGCCCAACTGCCCTTCTCTAAATGAGATAAGAGACCAAGGTGCATGTGGAAGTTGCTGGGTGTTTGGTGCCGTGACAGCGATGACTGATCGAATTTGCATCTTCTCAGGCGGCGACACGCAATTCCATGTTTCAGCAGAAGACCTTGTTAGTTGTTGTTATGCCTGTGGGAATTGCCAAGGAGGGGATCCTAAAATGGCTTGGCTGTATTGGCAGAAACATGGTCTAGTTTCGGGTGGAAATTACAATTCTGGTGAGGATTGCAGGCCATACTCTATTGCTACTTGTGAACAACACGTCCCATGGTACGAAGGAAATTCTACTAATGGTAGGGAGCCATGTATCAATTATGAAGATGTAGAAACGCCTAAATGTTCCAAAAGATGCAGCACAAGTTACGGCGTATCTTATAAAAAGGATAAGCAGTATGGACGGGGAGTTTACTCTATTAAAGGTGGAGAAAAACAAATCATGGCGGAACTGCTTAAACATGGTCCAGTTGAAGTCGCATTTACAGTTTTCACTGACTTCTTTCACTACAAAAGTGGTGTCTACAAGCATGTAGCCGGCGAATTTGTCTATGGGCATGCTGTGAAACTGATGGGCTGGGGAGTTGAGAATGGAATCAAATACTGGCTTATTGCAAACTCCTGGAACGCAGATTGGGGAGATAATGGCTTCTTTAAAATCCTTCGAGGTGAAAATCACTTAGGGGTTGAGAGATATATCGTTACAGGTGAACCAATGCTAAGTAACTGATTGATGATTTCGGCTTTGTTTCTGGAAATCGGAGTATCAAAAAAAATTGTTATTTTTAATCAAATCACTAACATTAATTATATGGAAATGATTCGATGGGCTTGGATCACGTCGGTTTGGTTGTAGCTTTAATCTTAGCATGTTTTCAAAACTTTATTCTACTTTTAATAAAATATTTACAGAAAGTAATTACAGGAAGTTCTGCCAACTAATAAAAAATATAGATATTTATCCTATATATCACCTATATTTTTAGTGTTAAATATTTGGTACATGCCTACTTATTTTGTATTTTTTTTAATTAGAATATCATAAATAAGTCATAGACAGAAATAACTCACACTATAATTTAGTTATTTTCGAAACGCTGGGTTATTTTGATAACATTGGTACTCAGAGTAAGGATTGTTTACCTACTACCGAATATTAATAAACTAAACCTACACATTTAATAATCACATTTCATGTAGGTACGTATAAAATAAATTAGTGCTTATCAGTCTACTTTTCAATATTTTCGTTAATTAGATTATTTCAGGCTAATGTCGTATTAAAAATATAAATGTTGATATACTTAGAATCTAAAATAAAGATAAACCTAATGAGATTTTTTTAATTATTGAAAATCTTTACGGCTTTGCGTGGACTAATGAACAATTATTATTTATATTTTGATAATAATAATAATTATTCGAATATAAATAGTACAAAGTATGAGTTATATTCAGTCGGCAAACATTTAACACTTGACCAACTTCAAAACTACACAATGGATATTCGTGTCTCGATCGTCGCAATGGTGTGCACGTTCATCGTCGTCGCCGGCGCAGCCAAGCTAGATCCAGTTGTCGAGAACATCGACCTTATCAACTCCAAGCAAAGCTCCTGGAAAGCCGGCAGAAACTTCCACCACAACGACCCCACGAAATATATTAAAAAGTTGACTAATGACATCCCAAGCTTCAAAAAGGTCTCTCCAGGTAGCATCAAGCATAAATCTGAGCTGCTAACCAACCTCCCGGACAGCTTTGACCCTAGAGATAAATGGACCAACTGCCCTTCTCTAAGTGAAATAAAAGACCAAGGTTCTTGTGCGAGTGACTGGGCTATTGCCGCCGTCTCAGCGATGACCGACCGAATCTGCATCTTCTCAAAAGGAAAAACGCAAATCCAACTTTCCGCTGAAGACCTTCTAAGTTGTTGCCATTTCTGTGGGAGTTGTCAAGGAGGGCAAGCTAAAAGAGCCTGGGAATACTGGCAAAGATATGGTATAGTGTCGGGAGGGAGTTACAATTCCAATCAGGGTTGCAGACCTTATTCTATTCCTACTTGTGTACACGAGCCAAATAACCCTGAGAGCCCTGCTGTCAGTAAAACTCAATGCACAGACTTTACAGAAGCAGATACGCCAAAATGTTTTAGGAATTGTAGCAACAATTATACAATCCCTTATAACAAGGATAGACACTATGGATATGACGTTTACAGTTTTGGTAATAATGAAGAACAAATCAAAGATGAATTGCTTAATCGTGGTCCAGTTGAAGCAGAATTTGCAGTTTACTCTGACTTTTATCACTACAAGAGTGGTGTTTATGAGCATGTTGAAGGGAAATATCTCCATACACAGTATGTTAAGCTGATGGGTTGGGGTGTTGAGCATGGAATTAAGTATTGGCTAGCTGCAAACTCCTGGAATACATACTGGGGTGATAACGGCTTTTTCAAAATCGTTCGAGGCAAAGACCACTTAGGGATTGAAAGTTACATAATAGCTGGTGAGCCTATGCTAAAAAACTGATTCATTAATTGGTGCTTAGAGTTAGTACTGTATACTTTTTGGAAATTTAAACCAATGTACTTTTTTACAGCATACAATAAAAATGTTTGATTGCAAAAGTTATTTTATTGTTTCTTAAAAGTAGTTCAGTGAGTTAAAAGTAGAGTGTGAATGGGACAGTTGGAAGGGGCAGACCTTGGCGTACGTACCTTGATCAAATTGGGGACGTTTTAGAAAAAGGCCAGGTCCAGAGTACCCTAAACCGACGCGCATGTATGAAGAATTTTGATGAGGGTGAATGAAGCAAAAGAAGTATGTCAGGATCGTAGCATGTGGAGATCCGTTATCTCTGCCTACCCCGTCGGGAAACAGGCGTGATTTTATGTATGTATGTATGTACATATCATGTAAGTAGTTCATCTTGATTGCAGGTAGGTAAATAATTAATTAAACTAGCGCTATGTTGTTTTATACTGTAACCCCTTTTTTCACCCGTTTGGAAGATACATAATTATATTCTACGTTTTTAGTTGGATGCTTTATTAAATCTTTAAATGAGATTGATAAAAACCAGATTCTCGAAAAAAAAAACAGTTATATCTAGTTTTGTGGAGGTAAGGTTTTTTTGGGGTTTAAAAACGCAAACAGTTCCAAAAATCCTCAAAGAGTTATGGAAAAGTGGTGTGCTAAAGTTTGTATAAAAGTAACAAAGAAAATCGTTGTCGCGATATCTGGGTTCCACTATTTAAATGCACATAACGTCTAGTCCACAAAAAAAGGTCATAAATGAGTCAATAAATTTATGGCGCGATTACGGAACGTACAAACAATTACAATCCATTTTTATTAGCAACAGGTGATTTGGTATAACGTAAAAGTATTGTTGAATCACAAGTTTCATTGACACTGGAATCAGTTTTGACAAGTGCATTAATTTTGGTGTAATGTACATTTGTTTTTAATTCAAATGACACCTTCTGTAATACCAATTCATCGATAGAGACTGAAAGCTGTT
Organism: Cosmorhoe ocellata; assembly: GCA_963675405.1. Taxonomy (NCBI): domain Eukaryota; kingdom Metazoa; phylum Arthropoda; class Insecta; order Lepidoptera; family Geometridae; genus Cosmorhoe; species Cosmorhoe ocellata. Next base: position 7,446,703 of record OY776258.1, on the reverse strand, counting down.
AGGTCCTTCTCCCATTACGATACGCACAGGCGACTCAAATATCCTGCAAGTCTCGGAGTCTAGTCGCCACAAAGTATCTTACATACATTTGAATGCAGGCTCGCCCACTACGCTACTGGTATCCTACACGTCCGCGACTAGTATCGCGCGACTCGCCGTGTCGGTTTTTTGGGCATCGCGTCTCTTCCGCGTCTCGACAAGATGACGGCGGAGCAAGAAATTAATATGAAATTTGTGCAAGAAGTTGAAAAAATGCTTGTACATAAATAACTACCTACAAATTACCAGAATACATGCGAAAAAATAAAATAGACAGGACTTGGGCAGAAATTGGGATTTTGTATAATTCTACATTATATGGATGAATCCAGTATTTTCTACTCTTGCGATGACGTTTTCAGTTTCTATAAAACTAAAAACTGCAAGTGCTTCTTCGTCTGGAATCGCTTGACATAACGTCTGTCTACAAAAAATGATGAACTTAATCATTTTTCAGTACCATAATATGCGAGCGTCGAGTGGCGAACTAGTATCCAACCAGTATTCCGCTCGAGGATCGTATCCTACAAATATCGTAATGGGAGAAGGGCCTATGTTAGAATTTTTATTGGTAACAGAGTTCCAAAATCGCACCCCTGTAGGTGAAACTAATTTGCTGCACAAAGACAAATTCACTAAAATTATTCAGAGTCAATTTTAAACGTTTTACATGCTGGGTTAATTACAGTGCCAGTTCCAGTCTAACCTAAGTCCGAGATTAAAGGGCTCAGAGCATGTCGTTTGTTAAAAAAGGCCTTAGTATCTATATTTCTAGACGATTTTTTATTTTTTTGGGACTTCTTACTTAGTTATCGGTCTAGTACCTAGGACAGTTTTTTGATGGAGTAGGCTTTGCCAGCCTCTACATCATCGTCTCGGCTTTGTCTGTAGCCACCAAATCGTAACAATCACTTCCAAACTTCTGTTAGCTGTGTCACGAGCGTTTCAAAGTCTCCGAATAAAACTTCTAAGCTTCTCAAAGATAAATAAAATTAATATGGTGGTTCTCCAAAAAATAAATTTTGTAAGTAATAAACTACACAAAAACTTTACATGGCTTTTAGCCTATTTTGTTATCAACTTGCAAAAAATAAAACAACAAAAAATTTTTAAGTACCAAAAATAATTTTAATCACTCGGTTTTTTATATACTTTTGATAATTATGTTAATAAGCACTAATAAAGCTTTTTGATTAAGTACTTTATCTAAATAGCCGCTAAAAGTGCTTATTAATTGCGTGTATTAATGAATTGCTAATAGTATAAATAGAAGCATAGCTAGAGGGTAGCCGTTCAGTACTCAAAATACTTTGGCCATTAAAATTGTTAAATTATTGAAAATGTCTTTACGAGCTGTGGTTGCCACAGTCTTGTGCACGCTTGCCGTCATTGGTGCTGAGCTACATCCACTTTCCGACGACTTCATCGACCACATCAACTCCAAGCAAAACTCCTGGAAAGCCGGCAGAAACTTTCCTTCCAACACCCCTATGACGCAACTCAAACGTCTTCTAGGAGTTGATCCAGACTTCAACGTAAACTCTCTGCCAAAGGTCAAACACGATGATGGCTTATTACGCAAACTTCCCAAGAGTTTTGACCCTCGAGAGAAATGGCCGAACTGCCCTTCCTTGAACGAGATCAGAGATCAGGGGTCTTGCAGCGCTAGCTGGGCGTTCGGTGCTGTCGAAGTAATGACCGACCGAGTCTGCATCTTCTCCAATGGAACGAGACAGTTCCACTTCTCCGCAGAAGATCTTATCAGCTGCTGTCCACGTAACGGTGGTTGTAGCAAAGGTAAGCTTGAGAAAGCTTGGCAGCACTGGAAAAAGTATGGTATAGTATCAGGAGGGAACTACAACTCTAGCGAAGGTTGCAAACCCTACTCCTTTCCTAGTTGCGAGCATCATGCGCCAGACTCAGCTGAAAAGAAAGATGAAAAGTGGTGTGCCGCTGAACAGGACATTGTAACACCACAATGTGTATCGACTTGCGACAAAAATTACGACAAATCTTACAAAGAAGACAAAATATACGCAAAGAAAATTTACAACGTAGAACTGAACATTCACATAAAAGCTGAACTCTTCAAACACGGTCCAGTTGAAACATACTTTTGGCTATACACTGACTTTTTTAATTATAAAAGCGGTATTTACCTATACACTGGAGGAGATTTCGTAGGTTTTCATGCAGTCAAGATTTTGGGTTGGGGAGTGGAGAACGGTAAGAAGTACTGGCTGGCTGCTAACTCTTGGGGCACAGGCTGGGGTGAAGGTGGCTTCTTTAAAATGGTTCGAGGCGAAGGCTACTTAGCATTCGAAAGTAATGTAATAACCGGTGAACCCTTGTTGTAGATGAATGGAAGTGTTTTATTTCATCATTGAATCTGGCCCCTATTCAATAAAAAAATTGTAAGTCTACAAATTTGTAAAAAAGTTAAAATATTGACGATTTTTATGACAAGTGCTGTATAAAATCTACAAATATGTAGAATTATAGGTACAATTTACTATTTTCTAAATTTTACACCATTACAGTAAATTGTATTTTTTTACTAAACAGAAACTTGTAGGATTGTAGCCGGTTACAATTAATTGTATTTTACAATTTGTAATGTTGATTAAATAGGGGCCAGATGTTTACTGGCTCTTTTATTTAGTCAGAGTAAGAAATCATTATATTCAATTAAACGCTTGTGCAAACATCATGTAGTTTTAAACATAAAGATACATATATATTGTACTCGTATTCTACATAAAAAATATATCAATACTAGCTAACCCGATCGCAACTTCGTTGAAGAACAAAATTTACACGCGCGTGTATTGCGTGTTATCTATTTAGGTATTTTAAAGTAGAGTTTAAATCACACCGTATTTCTACGCTCACATTATTTCCTTATAAAAAACATAGCTTAGCTCGGCCAGTTTTCACTTGAGCCACGGGAATCGGCTAGTAATTTATATAGATAACATAGGTATAATTCACTCCGTAGACTGTGTATACAACTTGTAACTGTAGGTCTACCATGAGTTCACAATCTACACTCGCTAGCGACTGTAGTTAAAAAAATGTATGAAAACTTGCCTACAGCGCCTCTAGCGGATAGTTGGGTACTAAAACCTCACGTAGGTAACTATCCTACATCACAGCGTACTACAGCGACTGTAGTTTGCGCTCATAATTTGCTTACAATTTGGTACCATGAGTAACAGTTTTGACAAATGTCATAGTAACGTACAATTACTACTGTAGTAACGTCAGCCAATCTAAATGTGACAACTCATGGTAGACCTACTGAACAATTTTAGCGTTGAACCCAACGATCTTTAGCTTTACTTACATGATTACATCCTGCTACTAATTCATTGACATACTACTGACTACATACTTTGATCGGCTGTTAGTTAAAATAAACAGCGTTGAGATAAACGAGTTAAGGCGGGGTCATCCTCCGGGATCAAAACTCCGGAGGTTCTCGGCGATACAGGATTAATTAGGGATGGGGTGGTTGACGGAGGCTTGTATGGTCGCCTGCGGAAGTGCTACACGTTAGTTTCAGGGGGTGTACGGGTTTTGGACGTATCTCTGACTACCCTCTTTAGATATCCTCAAAGATCTAGATTTGAGGAGATGACACCTGAGCCTGAAGATTACCAGTCGTGATTAGGTTTTGTTTGTATTCTACGGGTTTTGATAGTTTACGAGACTTAATTTCGTTTAGTTTCTTTCCATAATACTGAAACCGTGACAAACTTGTATGTCAAGGATAAAGATAAAAAAAATGTATGTGTAATGAACTAGCATGTATTTTACATGTAAATAATTTCTGACGCTGTTCAATTGTTTTACCTGAAGCTGAAATCATAATAAAAATGCAAAATACTTTTTAAATTGTTGGTTATTAATGTTTTATTGCATGTTTTGCTATCATGATAATTATCTTTATTGTTATGAATTATCTTTATAAGTTTTTGTGAGAATTTATTGATCGTCCTGTAAGACGCTCTTTTTCTTGTTAAACTCAATCTTAAAATATAGTAATACTATAATACTTAGAACGTTCTGGCTTACCATGATCTTTTAGGATTTATGTCAAAAAATACTATTTCACTACCTACACACATAATATGAACAAAAAATGTGTACCTACTTAACGAAATAAAATACCTACATATTTTATCATTATATCATCTATTGATCATTACATTAGTCTTTGTTGACAAAAAAACTAGTGCCAACACTTTTGCATTCGACAGTCCCAGACAGGGGTATTCGTCCAGCGGTTGCGTAACTGAATTACCTATCATTTTGATTGAACGTTTGAGAGCCTCTGGAGGCCCCATTAGGAGAACCGCTATTTACCTGACACGTTAGTGTATTGTACTCTTTAGTGTTTCTATTTGTTTTTAATTACATTATATTACTATTTATATAACTGTTAATCGATAACCGATAACCGTTGGGGTAAACGAGTTCTAGAGTGGAGACCGCGGCTCAGCAAACGTAGTGTAGGACGCCCTCCGGCTAGGTGGAGTGACGATCTGCGAAAGGCTGCTGGTGGAGGCTGGATGCGTCGAGCTGAGGACAGAGCGCAATGGCGCTCATTAGGGGAGGCCTATGTCTAGCAGTGGACTGCTATAGGCTGATGATGATGATGATGATGACTTTTTATAAAAGTCAGCGATGGGCTTGCAACCTGTCACGTTATAATATATACATATATATACATAAACATAAATACTAACTACTGTGCAAAATGTGGGCATGTGCCAAAGGTCGTGTTCGGACGTGCCTCTGACTCTTTAGATATCCTCAAACATCTAAGTCGCTAGAAGTCTGATGAGATATCTACCGAACCTGGAGATTACAGTCAATATCATGTTTTTTTTTAAATCGAATCCGTTCTTTTCGTGTCATTAGCTATTTTAAACCAGTGTAGTGAAAGTGCCAAGGTGAGGCACAACGTCAACCAAATATATTTTGCCTACTGACATTGCGCCCCAACTAGGTGAGGCAAGACGATAAAAATAGGACGTAGCTCTGTGTAAAGAGTTTGGAGCACAAAATGTGAGGCACAACGTCAACGTCCCCAACAAACTGTACAATATTGCAAACACAATCCATTGGGTACCGTCGGACACCGCAATTTATAAGCGGACCGGGTCGCAGAAGAAAGGGTTATGTAGGTTCTGTTATTGTATCGGAATCGGAAGGTGGCCCGGCCTAACGGGGTCTCTGGGGGCAGCTATGAACTTATAGACCTGGCAGATATAAATAGTTAACATGAGGATGAGGACGAGGCTTTATTATTAGCATTAAACGGGTATTTATCGCGTTTTAATTACCTATTTCCCCGACGTTTCGACAGGTTTACACACTGTCGTGGTCACGGGATGAAGTCATCTCGTGATGTCGAAACATCGAAACGTCGGGAAAAATAGGTAAATAAAATGCGTTAAATACCCGTTTAATACTAATAATGATGTGTTCAGATCGCGTAAGTTTAGAGGGTGAGGAAAGCATCACACCGTGGACAATGGCATAAATGCAAAAATGCCAAGAGAGGCCTATACCCAGCCAGGAAACTGGCATACCCTAGAACCAAAAATTTGAAGCGTGTCTCACAGATTAGTATTCTTATAAGCGGCGATGGGCTTGCAACCTGTCACGTACGGAATATTAATGACTTAGCAAAATGTGGTGAAATTGAATTCAGTGTGTTCTTTCATAGCTTCAGTCGTCCATCTCTATAATGCGTCATAATCAGTTTGACTCATCTATCTATACCTATAATTAAGAGCTTAACCTGACTGACTGATTCATATATTATACTAGCTGATGCCCGCAGCTTTGCCCGCGTGAATGTCGATTATCACGACTTTTCATACAAACTTTCATCCCCTATTTTATCCCTTTGGGGGTAGAATTAATCAAAATCCTTTCTTAGCGGAAGCCTACGTCATAACATCTACTTGTGTGCCAAATTTCAGCCTGATCCGTCCGGTGGTTTGGGCTGTGCGTTGATAGATCACTATGTCAGTCAGTCAGTCAGTCACCTTTGAATTATATATATTATATATATATACGAGATTCTACTGAATATAAAAATATGATAAGTTTTAGATTTATGTTAATAAATTGTAACATAAACCTATAGTCTTTTGAGCCGCTATTATAATTAACAATGACACTTTTGAACAATTTTTAGCTCTACAAAGTCACATTTGCAAATACAACGTGTTGGGAGTGTTAGTGCGTACCTACAGCTGTCCCTTACCCACACAACTGTAAAAGGACAAAGGTCACCGGCCATAGCCTTCTTATATTTGTTTAAGACGTGTATTGTACCCAAATACCCTTATTTTACTGCACATTTGGATATTGGATTATAGGGACAATACCTTCCGGTCTTCCTGTATCGGCTTTGTAAGTTTGATAAGGAGTTTTGGATAAACACACATTTTCTTATGCCGTTATTGCCGAACGTATTTGCTTACTTTATTTATGCCATTGTTTTAAGATATTACTATTTTTAGTGTGGATTGAAAAAAAACTAAAAGTGGATGGGATAAAAAAGAAATGACTGTGTTGAAACGATGTCTACAAAATATTTTTTTTTATGTCAGTATTGTTCTTTATTCATATAATTTGAGTAAGTAGGTACATGTTTCTGAAATTAATCGAAATAAAATATCGGTCTCTATTCAGTAAAACCTTTCTTTATATAAGAAATTTGCGTATTTTATACAAAATAATATATATTGGTGGACATATCACACAACACCCTCTAGCCGAACTAAGCAAAACTTGTACTATGATAACCAGATTGCTGATTAATTATATGCTTTGTTTTTGTAAATAGATACATTGAATAAATAATAACACCTAGACACAGAACAAACAATTGAAACAGAATACTTGAACTCAATACATTTAAGCATTCTTGTATTGTATATTAATCTGAATCTCGCAGGGGGTTTCGGGGGCGATAAATCGATCTAGCTAGGTTTAATTATTAGAAAACGTCGTTTACAAAAAAAAATCGAACAAAGCTCGGTCACCCAGGTACTTTAGGTATAAGTAATATTATGTAAGTATATGCACTTGTAGGACATCCTGCATATTTTCTATTTTCTGGAACGTGAATGCACATTTGGAAGGAATGCGGAGAATCTTCATATGAAAGTTCAGTCGATATTACCTGCATAGCTCTGCACAAAATAATATCTTGATCTAACGACATAGCGTGTTTTACAAACTTTGACTCCGCTGCATCCGTTGGAAAGTAATATTATATAATGTTTACTTGTAAAATAAATGATAATTATCCAATTGTCCAAAAATAAATAGAAAACAGTTTCTCGAAAATACAAGGAAAATTAAAAAAAAATGCGCTATTTATTTAGTTATTGTTAGGTAAGTTCAATGGAGCTAAATATATAAAAAATTTAAAGAAACCTATTAAACTTAACTACTGGGATTATCATTCTTTTTTTTTTCATAGGTCTTACCTAAATATTTTTCTTATCAAACATCGCAGTTTACTTTTGTTGCTGATTGTACCAGGAACAATGTCCGTAGAAGAAACAATATTGGTACATCACTCGTCCGTACTTATGTAATAAATAACCTCAAGCCGTGCTGAGACATGCATTGTTCGGGTTCCGTAACTTATTATGTCAAAATTTGTAAATATGTGGAAAGAAGTCTTTATATTTACATCGAAAACTTAAAATAATGTTCTAACACGATAAAGGTGCTTTTGAAGGAGCAATTACCAAAGTGATGATAATTGCTAATAAAACGATAAAGTAACACTCACATATTAATAAAATCTATGAACTTATATAAAAAAATATCCTTTACAATCATCATTATATAGAGTTATGACAGGGACGTTGTATGATAGCTTTTGTGTTATTTTTGTCCGGCATAAAAGTCCGAGCTGAATAGCTCAAGGATTTTGCTTGTCGTTGCGGAACCCTAGAAAATCGGCACTACCAATACACTATCCGCTACGGAACAATATCGGTCTGGAGTAGAATAAGTATTATAGAACGGTTACCTACAAAACACGTGGTTCTTATTAAATGGTCACTGTAGATCTTGGAATGTAGGACCCGATATGAAATACAGGCACATTTTGTTTTAAGCCAAGTGCATAGCTTCCTTCAAATTTCGTCACTATATGCATTAGGTACACCGATTTAAAAGGATATTAGTATAAAAAAAATTTGAAACACAATATTTGAGAGAAATAAATGGGTCGTTAAAGTTTTACAACAATATGCGAGATTCATTAGTTATATAATTATTCTCCTGCCATTATCTTACGCTAAGTGGGGTCGGCACAACATGTTTTCTTCTTCCACTCACTCCTATCATTCGTCAACTCCTGAATCTACTCCTTTTACATTAATATCATCTTTAGTTACCTATCTAATTATCTCATGTTATAAAAATTATAGTTATATTTTAATTAAATAAATTTAATGCTAATGAATCGGATATGACCCAACGGTTTAGGACCGGGCAGGCCTAAGTTAACTAATTTAATCCTACCGAAAAGCTTTACGATATCTGTGTCTAATGTATGCACGCCGGATATACCCTTAATGCCTCGTTTGAATACTGCCAGTTAGTCTAGCCACTTGCATATTTTATCATCATTAACGATATTGGCATTATTACAAAAATTGTAGCAAAGGAAATAAGATTCCCTTAATACACTATTAATGGATTTTTCACTGAACCCCATAGAAATTTTATTTAAAGAATTCCTTTTTTTGTGTGCGCTTATTCTACGAAATTCAAAATTAAGTCTCTACAACCAGCGGCTAAGGCTGTGATTAGCATGTTAGTCTGTCATTTGCTACTTTAAGTTTAGGATATACTTACTTACTAACTGCCCGGTTCACGGATTCCCCACCCGTGAAATAATTTTATATCTCTAAAATGTAGCTCAATTAGTAATTCTTTAAAACTCAATAATTAATCGGAAATCACTTATGGTGCTCCGAAAAAGGAACAAGTTACTGTCCACTCAAATGTCAAAAAATGAACTTCAAGTGTCAAAAATTAAGTCGAATTATGATTGCTGCCTTGTTAAAGGCCTAAAAAAATGTATAATACAATATTATACACTACTACTATTATATACTACTAGCTTTCGCCTACGGCTTCGCCCTGGTAACAATTCTATCTCGCGTGAACTGTAATTTTTTTCCGGGATAATAAGTAGTCTATGTGCTATTCCACACTTTAATCTATATCTGTACTAAATTTCATCCAAATCCGTTGAGCCGTTTCAGCGTGAAAGAGTAACGAACATATATCCAGACATCCATACATTCTTACAAACTTTCGCGTTTATAATTATAATATACACTATTACTAAATTGGAGCATTACTCACTTCACTAAACGCGTCCAAACGCAGCACAGACCGGCCGACCCTTTGCGGGCAGTTCTCCCTGCGACCACTACACCCTCCCTACACCCCAGGCCAACAAAAAACAATGTAACAGCCTTCGAATTCTCCCACAAAACCAACCTTATCAACCTTACGATAAAGCTCAAAGCACAGTGTAGAAATAACTGTGGGCAGTGAACGAAACGGCAGGGGGGACGGTCGAAAATCGACCCATGGCTAGTAAAGGATTGTAGTTTTGATTTCTATTGGGTCTGTTATGATAAAATATCTTTTGGATTCACTCGATATTTGGAGATAGGGATTTGAATAATTTTGTACCTTGCTAGTATCTATTTACTTATATGTTTTTTAGAGTTCCGTACCTCAAAAGGAAAAACTAGTCGAAATGCGTGGAAATACGAGTATCAGGTCAAAACTAATCCTACTAATATTATAAGCGCGAAAGTTTGTAAGAATGTGTGGATATCTGGATGTATGTTTGTTACTCTTTCACGCTGAAACGGCTGAACGAATCTGGATGATATTTGGCACAGATATAGATTATGGTCTGAAATAATACATAGGCTAATTTTTTTCCCGGAAAAACGTACGGTTCCCGTGGGATAGATTTGTTTTTGTTTTCAAAGGTGCCACGCGGGCCGTAGGCGGAAGCTAGTATTAAATACTATTATATTTTATTACTTAAATAAATCGTATTCTAATGAGACTGTTATAGTTGATTTACTTACACGTTAATATTATATGTAATTAGCTATAGTCTAAAAAAAAACATGCAAAGGTACCTGGTTCTTCTTTTGAATTTTTTATGGTCTATATAAAATCACTTTTGAAACTTCATGCTCACTAGAAAAATTGATATCTAAAGAGACGGATACCATAAATAAAGAAAAAAAAATACAGTGTCAAACATTTACTGAAAACAACTTCATTCGTTTTGAAATCAATGTTTAGCAATATTGATGCCATTTACATTCAAAACTGTACAGAATTTTTCATCAGTGCCATCGTTTTCAATTATAATGAAGGTACTCGTTAGTAGGCATAGTTAACTTTATGAAATTTATCTCTAAAATATTTATCTGTTATTCTATTCTCGGAAAAGAATAAACAGACCGTAAAAGCGATACATTCACGCAAATTAAACGCATGAAACTTGAAATAACTTTGCCTTTTTCTAAACATGACATCGTCAGTGTCTACACGTAGTCCAACGCCTCTACTTGAAGAAATGCCCCCATGTGTAGACATTAACTTCGGCTACATTTCGTCGCGTGCCACAAGAAATTACTTACTGCCAAATAATATTGTATTTTAACACAAACATCTTCAAAAATATACTAATACTTACAGCCTCAATGGTAATAATATATTTGTGTTCTAGTAAAAAGTAAAATCTTCCATAAAAATTGCTTCGAAAAATGTGTAAAGGGATGATGTTTTTTTAAGTTTTACGAGAAAAATTGTAATCTATCTAAATATATATAATTCAAAGGTGACTGACTGACTGACATAGTGATCTATCAACGCACAGCTCAAACCACTAGATGGATCGGGCTGAAATTTAACATGCAGGTAGATGTTATGACGTAGGCATCCGATAAGAAAGGATTTTGATTAATTCTACCCCCAAGGGGATAAAAAAGGGGATGAAAGTTTGTATGAAAAGTAGCGATCGCTTCTGCTCATAGCTCAGACCGTGCCCCCGGGCCCGCGGGCCCTGACAGGCTGACGCGGGTCCGGCCCGGCACGTGTGGTCCGAAATAGATATTTCGCCGGCTGTCTTGTTCACGACATTTGCAAACAATTTTTTCACATGACGTGTGGGTTTTTGTTGCTAATGGTTTTTGTAACATCTTTGTTATTTTGTTGTACATAGGTACCTTGACGAACGACTGCTATATACATGCAGTATATAGTTAAATGAAAAAAATAAACATTTCAGATGATTTGTCAGTCAATATGGACCAAAGGAACACTAATCACAATAGACATTTTTGCAAATAAAAAAATTTAGGTACTTGCAAGTGGGTTAATTCAATAAAAACTTATCAAAATGTAACAATTATATAATTACCTTGTGTATAATTTTACATATAAATAACTCTTACTAGAAGTCTATATCTTCTAATAAGATAATTCTCAAAAGTTCCAACGAGGTTTTTATTTTGTTCTAGTAAGAATGTAAGTACAGGTTTTGAACAGCGCCATCTCTCGTCGAGTAGCTTGCAAGCGGTGGCTATGGAAAACTTATGTTACTGATTTTCACCGTTGAGGGAGCTAGTGTAATATGACTTTTACATTAGTTTTTTTTTAACTTTATTTAACTTAGATTTGGTGTTGGGCTGCCACAAGATCTATTAAAATTCTGTAAAAAAAAAAGGTAAGTACATTTAAGAAAAAACAAAAAAAATGTAGTTGACTACGCACGATAGGACCTGCGATAGGTGCCACTACACAATTGTCTATTATGTACATAAGTAAGTAAATCATTGTTTTTTTCAACTCATGAGCACAAACCAAAAAAGTACAGTCGCCTAAAAAACTTGTAGGTACATTTCTGATCAAACCCTACTGCCTCATCAACACTCAACTTGAACTTTGAAATAATAAAGTAGCAAAACTTTCTGGAAGTTTCCAGCGAAAGTAGCAGGCGAAGTGAAAAATGCAGCTAGCTCGTCGCAAAGAAAGTAGTGTTTAACCCTGTTTAACTTATTACCTACTTTGCTTTATTCTTTACTTAGGAACTATGTATTTGTTCTTTCTAACAAAGTGACATTTTAAAGATAAGATACTTACATTTTGATACTTCAGTTTCTCATCAAAATATTATATCAGCGTTTTAAAATTTAATTCCAAAGCTATTGGATTTAAATAAAATAAAAATATAGTTGAACCAAAAATGATGGATTCGTATTCTTTAAGTACTGGTTACATAATAGTTAGAATCTTATAAGACTAAATACCACGCCATAAACTTAATTCTACTTAGTATTATAATACCGTGCTCTAATTAAAACTTCTTGGAATATTGTTTTCCCATCATAGAACCAAGAATTATATTTATATATCTCGATTAAAAGCTTTTTGCTAATCAATTAAAAAGTCCAAGATCTATTCAAAACAAAAAAGTTAATATAAACAACGTAAAAACATAATTCGTCGTGATTTCCACAGTTATAACTTTTTTTTATCATTATTAAACGGGTATTTATCGCGTTTTATTTTCCTATTTTTCCCGACGTTTCGACAGGTAGGTATACACACTGCCGTGGTCACGAGATGACGGTCACGGGATTAAGTATACTAATAATATTATGTTCAAATCGCGTAAGCTGAAAAATATACATATACTAGCTTCTGCCCGCGGTTTCGCCCACGTGATACCTTGAGAAACAAAAAATCTATCCCACGGGAACCGTACATTTTTCTGGGATTAAAAGTAACCTATGTGCTATTCCAGACTATAATCTATATCTGTGCTAAATTTCATCCAGATCCGTTTAGCCGTTTCAGCGCGAAAGAGTAAAAAACATACATCCATACAAAACTTTCACGTTTAATATTATTAGTAGTTACAAATTTTCGCGAGTACATCTACAGAAAAGTTAGAAATAGCCTTTATGCTTTACCGGCTTAAAATAGAAATCCCATCACGTCAATCTAACTCAAACTGTCCTATTTCCTGCGAGAACGCGATTATCTCAGCAGTTAAAATGGGCGGATAGCGCGGCGGCGGCCATATCCGCTCCGATTGATTCGTTGATCAATCAGCTTGATTGAGTGTGTTATGACGTGTTTGCTATGTTTCCGATTAGACTTGGTTTCTGATGAATCAACCACCGTCATAATATCATCGATGTTAAGGCCCAGAATACTCGTCACACTATTACTTACGTAAAAGTTCAAAAAAAAGTGACATAGGTCCGTATAGCAACGCGGATCTCCGCGGAATCCTTGTAACTTTGTGAGAAGTAAAATAAAAAATTATCTATCATTCCTTCATTCGTTTCATTATATGCAAATTAACGTGTAACAACTTAATTATTTATTTTTTATCATAGTTTTTATAATAGTTAAAAAGTACAAATTATTATTCGTATTGCATCATTTGGTTCGTCAACACCTTACTTTTGCGATTTAATTTGTCCAACTTGTGGTAGGTATAACTATTAATTCTTAAAATAAGTAATTACTTAATTAATGTCAAATGGAAAAAAATTGCATTTAATTTACGAAAACTATGATTTAATCCAAGGATAGTGCTGAAACTAGTTTGGTTGAATTCAAATAACAATCATTTTGAAATTGTTTAGATGAAATATTTCGATATTATTTGCAGGTACAAAGTGGAATCACAATCTTTTAATGGAATCATCGAAATTCTGCCAAAATAACGAATTTCCTCCACATATTGTAAGGGCTGAACTTTAGAAAATAACTTCCTTTGGTACACCCTCGTGTAATGAATTTAGATATCTGTAGATAGCAAACTAATTGTTGGGGTGAATTCAAAAAACAGAGATAGATCTATCAAGATATGTAGTGGGTATATGGTCATAACCAGATTAGTTTGGTTGGTCGAAAATGCCCCCTCCTTTTGTTACAATCATGTTTGTATAGTTAAAGTATAAATAAATGAAAAAAGTGCCTCAATCATAAAATTTGGGGCAAACCTTAGTAAATTTTTTTGTCAAAAACGGCTGTTAGGAAATTCGTGAATTTTTCTTTCGCATCTATAAAAAAAACAAAAAATATACGCATACGTGCTATCCCACACAAACCCTTCCTCTTCACAGTCGGGTAAAAATATGACTAAAAGTTTACAAATACAATGGTAAAGGAGACTTTTCTGAATTTTCTCTGTAAACATACAACTTGAAAGTTGGATTTCCTTACACACGAACGCGTAGGAATAATGAGAAAAGAAAACTACTGCCTTTCAAAGGACGAGCTTGGACCCCTGCCTTCTTCAAATATATTGTCTTGTGCATATTAAACTTCAAAAAAATATATTTAACAATGTAGGTATATAACCTTTTAAATTAATAAAGTTCCTATGTTACTGACTGAACGATATTTAAAATAAAAAATACATTAGTTATACGATCAGGTTCGAACCCACTACTACAGATCGCAAGATAGGGGTGTTAGCCACTACACCACCAGATTGATTATTTCATGATAAATGATTTTAGTACGTAACTACTATCTCCTTAACGGTCACACATACAATGTTGAGTGTTCTCAATGTTAGAATCCTGAAAAATTACATTGATTTACAAATAAACGTTATTTTTCCCAATTCAAATCACATTCGTTTATTCGAACCCAAAATTGAAGTTTACTTGTTAAATCACTGATAATATTCGTAAGAGGGTCTTAAAATTCATTTCGCAGACACCTAGCGCAAATAATAATAGTATTTTTCGACCCCCGCATAAGGGAAGGTGGTGAGAGCGAGAGAGCTGCTGGTGACAGAGATGTGAGATGCTAATGGATGGACACTAATGGCGTCATAAAGACCATTGGCATTGTTGTAACTATATAGACTTTAGTAGAGAAAGTGTTGAATTAACAAAATAATTTAAATATTTACATATTTTTATTAATGTTATTATGCTGAAACAATATTATTTGAGGAAACCAAATGTAATTTTATTATCTATTATGAATTACTTATATAAAGTTTTAGAATTCGTTAGATATACATTATAATAATCATGTTTATGACATCTAATATACTAATCTATACAATATCTTCTTCTCTATCTATCTCTATAAAATAAAAATGAATTGCTGTTCGTGTGTCTCGCTAAAACTCAAAATCGGCTGGACCGATTTCGCTAATTCTTTTATGTCTTTGTTATTGTAAGGAGAAAGTCTAGATAGGACAACGTCTGTCGGGTCAGCTAATAAGACATAAAATACAATAGTTCATGATTCTTCTTTATCCTACGTAGGACGTAATATTATAGACGAGAAAGTTGGTGTGTTGTTTGACCGTATTTATATCGGAAAAGTGGATGAAAAGGGGTTGGTTGAATTAAAAATTTTAAAACTGTATAACACGGGTGAAATTGCGGGGTAGCTAGTTAAACATGTGTTTGTATGTGAAGACATACAAAATATATGTTTTACTAGCTTTGTACATCACAAAAATGTATCACACTAGACACAAAAGCCGACAGAGGTCCATCAGTCAAGTTTTGTAACGGAAATAAAATCATCTGTGCTCACACCTCCATCACGAGCGGAGTTACATTAATCACGGACAAGTCAGGCATATTGTATCAACAGTGCGATCATCATCAACACACGTATTTGTACATATTTAGAACATTTAGGGGCTTTTTTTTATTTCTATATTACTTTGCAATGGCAGAAAAACTTACATTATTTTGTAAACTGCTTTTAAAAGGATTGACATTGGAATTATAAAATGTTAATGAGAATAATATAATAACGATGATGGTATAATAAGTTAAGTGTAATGATTGGCGATGATACATTATTAACATTATTGTAATAATAACCTTTAGCGCGTTCAACAAACCAAATTAACAAACAAACTTTTTAGCTTTAGAATATGAAATATAATGATTAGACTAGGCCGGTCACATTATTTAAAAATTAGAACACCAACAAGATTTTAGACGACCTCTGTGGCGCAGCGGGCGAGAGTCCACCTGCGACGCAAGAGGTTGCGGGTTCGATTCCCGCCTCGGAACAAATTTGTGTATTATCTGCAGAAATTTGTTTCGTTGGTCTGGGTGTTTTCTATGTATAATAATAATATCTATCTATGTATATTAATTTATTAAATATATCAGTTATCTAGTACCCATAACACAAGCTTTGAGTAGCTCACTTTGGGGCTAGATGATGCTGTGTGGATTGTCCAGCATTATTTATTATTATTTTAAGTTTCTAACAAGGAGTTTTATTGGTGACTTAAAAACTTTTTAGTAATATAACAGGCATAAAACCTTTTGTGTTAATAATCAAGCATCAAAACAGTACCTAAAGCAAGCACAACACATAAGCATAGATTAATTAACAAAAAGGGCTGCTACACACGCCGCGTTCAGATTGCGGGCGTGCCGACCGCCAATGATTAACGAGCGACCGTTCCTGTATCGTATATGATTAATATGTCGCATTGTGCGTGCGTACTGCCTGTTGTATGTACACTGTGTTCATATACGTGTGGAGATTACTGAATATGACAAAAATAAGCAGCGAGAATAGAACGCAGTTCTGAGACTACGAGTTACTCGCCTGTTCAAACGGCTTAGTTACTATTTTTTAACCTTTCATAACTCAATGATGACTTTCATGACTGAGAAAAGGCATCTCTTATTTGCTTATTTATTAACAAAATAACGTTAAGTACAAAAACCGAACTTTATCACTACTGTGATTCCCAGGATCTTGCAATTTGCTATTAAGTTATCTTGTCACATTTATTTTTAAAGGGTTTGTATTATTACAATAAAAAAAAAAATCTGTACAATCATATCTAAAACGGATATAATAAAAAGTTAGTTCAAAACATTGCCCTATTAAGTATTTCTTACGTGACAGGTTGTAAGCCTAACGCCGCTTATACTTACCAATAACGCACATTTACGATTGTATTCTTTCACCATCAAATAGTATCAATATTAGGTAGGTACCTTTATTTCAGACGACATTAAAAAAAATAGGTAGAGAGTAAAAGATGTTACATATTAAAAAATTGCAGTATTATTCTATAAAATAAAAACGAAGTCGAATTTGTTCGAACACATAACTCTAGAACGGCTGGACTGATTTTCTTAGTTTTTTATTTGTTGTATTTGCCTCCGTCCCGAATAGCAGAATAACTATTTAAAACATTGAAAATTTATGAAAAAAATAAAATAAAAGAAAAAGAAGAAGGTAAGGTACCATGCGGGCGAAGCCGTGGGCGGGATGCTAGTATAAAATAATAAGCAAAATAAAATATCGCTCCAGTAAAATAGAACAAAAACATTCGAGTCTAAGATTGCATTTCTAATTTGTACATACCTTAGGTGGAGCGCCGTCCGAGGGGGTGCGGCGGGGAGGCTGCCCCCTTTCCGGGAATTTTGGTGGTTGACATTCCGCTTGGTCATTCCCGGTCATAATTCTGCAGCAACATGACGGTACGTGGAATTATTTAAGAATTCTGTAGGGATAATTAATTAAAACTAAAAAGTAGTATTGTTATACATACATTATGAAAAATCTATAAAGTACAAAAAAAAATATCACGACTGCAATCTCCAGGCTTGATAGATATCTCCTCAGACCTCTAGTGACTTGAATCTTAGAGGATAATATCTAAAGAGGCCCATCCAAACTTGACATCGTACATGCCCACATTTTGCACAATAGTTAGTATTCCGTAGGTACGTGACAGGTTGCAAGCCCATCGTCACTAGAACAGTAATAGTGCAATAGAATAAATGCATAATTCTGTTTATCTAATTTTTAAATTCTTATTCGACTAAACCAATGATCGGCTTTAAAAAAAGTCGAGCATTCTTGTTAGTGTTTTATTATATAAAAAACTTTTATTCTCGATTTAGTTGTATAAATTTAAAAAAATTTTCAACTATAAATCGAAAAATGTCCCTGCGAAATAATGATAAGAATATTCAATTACATGTGCACATGAAGTGTAATGAAAAACTTTGACCAATATTTTCTTTGATTAAAATTTCCTTGACCAGAATTTCCTTGACCAGAATTCTTGTCTCAAGTACCTATAACCAAATGTACCAAATTTCCCTTTCTCCTAATGGTACTATTCGCTGGTGGAATTTTGATGTTCACTATTCCGCATGGTCATTGCCCGTTTTCACAATTTCACTCGTACTAGCACCAGTTTGGGCTGATTAATATGGAGAGAGCTTCTATATTCTTACTTACAACTTTTAAGTATTTACAACCGGTGTCTCAACCATTATCGCGCCACTAAGCCCTAGTCTTTCATGTATATGGTCATCGCTCTATCTAGCTTTGGACATAACTCGACAACTGACATTAATACATATTTTTAGGTTAAGAATCCCCAGGATCACAGCTAACGACAGCGGCCTCAGTTGACTAAAGAGCCGATCAAACTACGTCTTACGTCATAGATACTCAGAGAAAATAAGAATAAACTACCTAGTATTTATTGCAAAAAAAGAAATCCGCTGAAAGTAATTGAAAATAGCTTCTTAGAGCTGTTTCTTATAGTTGTTTTTTTTTATATTTTGTGTAGACTAATTTTGTACATCTCAAACACACTAACCCCTTTTTACCTTTTCTCTTCACAGTCGGGTAAACATGAAGAAACAAAAAAATGGTTCCTTTCCTATGATTGGAAGTCGGCAGCAAAACATTTTGTTCGTTAAATCATAGCCAATGATCGCAATTAATTTGACATATACAGGGTGTCCCAAAAAGTAGTGTCAAGCGAAAGTCCAGAGATAGAACACCCCTTGGGGTACCCGAATCACCCCCATGTATGTTCCGCGATTTTCTATAGTTTTCGAGTTATTCATTTTTTTCCGAATTTTTGAAAATTTACGACTTGAACAACTTAAAACATTCTTACAAAAAAAGTAGAAAACTTTCTTGAGATTTTTTTTTGCTACTGAATTTTCATGAGTTGTTCTTTTATGCATAAAATAATCAGCTACGTGACTTTGATGAAAACTATGAAAATGTTGGTGTAAAGTCAAATAATTACATTCGGTGAATTATGACTTAAATTTTCAACTTTAAATTAAAAATCTTAGCAAGTGATTTCATGGTTCTTAAATAAATCTAAAGAATTTTCCAGACTCTCAGCTTTCATAATCATTAAAAAAAAGTAGTACTTAATAGGCTACTTTGGCTAAAATTGGCCTTCAAAGACGGCGAGGTGGAAAATTCTTAAAATTAGCTACCTGATTAAAAAATAGATTTTGGCCATTTTATCATTCCTAAGCTTAATTCGTTTGTTAACTAACCAAAAATGACAGCAGGAAAGTAAGATTTCATTAAAAATTAAAGCTAAATTAGCTAAATCAGCTAAATTTATGAAATAAAACAACAAGTAAAATTTGTTAATTTTGTACAAAAAAAATTCAAAATGTCTACCTTCTAGGACGATACAAATCCTACATCGTCTTAAAAAGGTTTCCTTTAATCGTATAAAGCTATTTTAAGTGCCTTAATTTTTTCTTCGGCCTGTCTCAATTTTGTTCTTAATTAGGCCATACTGCTGATTTCTTTCGCATAAACTAATTCTTTGTAGTCATTTTTGGTTAGTTAACAAACAAATTAAGCTTAGAAATGATAAAATGGCCAAAATCTATTTTTTAATCAGGTAGCTAATTTTAAGAATTTTCCACCTCGCCGTCTTTGAAGGCCAATTTTAGCCAAAGTAGCCTATTAAGTACTACTTTTTTTTAATGATTATGAAAGCTGAGAGTCTGGAAAATTTTTTAGATTTATTTAGGAACCATGAAATCACTTGTTAAGATTTTTAATTTAAAGTTGAAAATTTTAGTCATAATTCACCGAATGTAATTATTTGACTTTACACCAACATTTCCATAGTTTTCATCAAAGTTACGTAGCTGATTGTTTTATGCATAAAAGAACAACTCATGAAAATTCAGTGGCAAAAAAAAAAACTCAAGAAAGTTTTCTACTTTTTTTGTAAGAATGTTTTAAGTTGTTCAAGTCGTAAATTTTCAAAAATTCGGAAAAAAATTAATAACTCGAAAACTATAGAAAATCGCGGAACATACATGGGGGTGATTCGGGTACCCCAAGGGGTGTTCTATCTCTGGACTTTCGCTTGACACTACTTTTTGGGACACCCTGTATAACAAACAAATATCAAATTCAGTAAAGTAAAAGCCGTCTCCATACTATAAAATGAAGTTATTTGCAGAATGTGGGTCTACACTTGATATTTTACGCGACTCCTTTTTAATAGCCACTAACACTTAAATTCATAATTAAGCCATGTTATTGTGTAAGTTTGTATGCACACTGGTAAATTACATCTTAATGTTTTCAACCGTATGATAGCGCGGTATGCTTTCTTGATGTTTTCCGGATAAGAATCTAGTAATTAAATGTATTAAATGATATAATAATTCAACTTATTCTTGTTTATATTTGTCTGCAGATTCCTGAAAACAACGACTACAAAAGCTAGAGTGCTTGCTATCGTGTGGCTTTTTTTTATGTTACTTATATTGGAAGTCAATAAAAAGTTTTTTTTTGTACTAGAATATTCTGCTATGGTTTCATGTACCTAATAAGAACCCTTTGATTATACCAATAAGACTGATTTTGTACATTCAAAACCATAAATACTTGACACAAACAAACAAAATCGTTAGCCTAACGATTCATTGCGTTTTCCCAAATTAGTCAAAATGGCGGTAACATTCGTCCAGACTAATTACATTAAAATCACCGACAGTGCCGCACTAAATCACTGTACCTATTACGTACCGGAGAGGCCTCATCCTCCGCCACGGACAAATGTATAAATATTCTAAATATACTGAAATTTCAACCGAAAATTTCATTCTCACGAAACGCCTTATAAATTTCAGTCCAAATTTTGCCGAATTTTCTCAGTTTTATGAAGCATTTTGGCATGCGCGACTGCTGAGTTAAGATCTTTTGGTATGAGGGTGGTCCTTACAATCCTTTCTGTTAAACTATTCTCTTTGAATAATTGCTGCATGGTCCTGAAGGGTTGGGTATTCATGGTGCCCCATTGTGGTTGGGGTCTGGGGTTCTAGTATATACCTAGAATGCGTGGTCAACATGCATTCGAGATATTTGTAAATAACAAACCTTTCTAAACTTTCTTGTAACTATGTGCGTACATTTTAGAATGCTATGGCAGATTGATACGTAAATTAGGTAAGTACTTGGTTACTTACATAAATAAATAGTGTTTTTTTTTAATTTAAGAACTTTTCTTTAAGCACATATTTGCATAGCATATTATACGCTATAAAATAAATAGTAAAATATAATAGATATTTTATAAGTAGTCAATAATTCAAATAAAAAATCATTTGCAAGAATATATAAAAAAACTGAATTTAAATTTAAATTTCACATAGTACTTTGAAAAGCAGATACATTGATCACAATGGTCCGAAGTATTAATATCTTAGACAGTTCGAAACTACGAGCCAAGCCGGAGGCAACCGATGCACCCAAACCCACGTATTGCCGTTCCAAGAAATATGACTAACTTCGAATTCTAAATGTAATATGCTCACTAAATATATTAGGTACTAGCTTCCGTTCGTGGCTTTGCTCGCGAGGTACCTACATAAAATATACAAGCCATGTTACTCAGGGATAACGTAGCATTCTAACGGTGAAATAATTTTTGAAATCGGACCTGTAGTTTTTGAGTTTATTCGTTACAAACAAAAATACAAAAATACAAAACTTTCCTCTTTATAATATTACTAGCTTCTGCACGCGGCGTCGCCCGCGAAGTACCTACATAAAATATAGCCTATGTTCATCCTGAAAGTTCATTCTACACATTGGTGAAAGAATTTTTCAAATCGGTTCAGTAGTTTCGGAGCCTATTCATTTCAAACAAACAAACAAACAAACAAACAATCAAAGTTTTCCTCTTTATAATATTATTAGTGTAGATTAGTATTGATATATTCTTATTTTCATTTCTTTTTATATTTTGGAGCCAACTCAGGTGCATTGCTATACAACATGGTTACGCCAGCGTCTTGGGGACGCTTCTCTCCAGTGATCTGTAATAGTTACTAAAGCTTCTCTCCGACAGTGATCTGGATCGTTCGAGCTATCATTAAATAATTTGTAACGGTCCTTAGATAGCTCAAATGTTTAATATAATATTTGTTACTGGCTTCCGCCAGTGGCTTCGCCCGCATGTTACCTTGAAAAATAAAATCATTTCGATCCCACGGGAACCATACATTTTTACGAGATACATATAAAATGTCCTTTCTCAAGTTCTAGTGTTTGTAGTCTTTAATAATTATTTGTAAATATTCCTAACTATGATTGTAAAATCATTTATTTATGCTTTTTGTTTGTTTCTCCAGTTATTTTCAATAAAGAAAGGATTAAGGTATAAAATCGATAAAAAAAAATACACCACAGTTACATATTTTTATTGAATCAGACATTTCCATTGTAAATCTACTAACCCTTTATAAATTAACCTTTGAACAACTTCCAACACTCAATGTGTAATGGTAATGACATCTCATTGAGATAAATCCTAAACCGGTTAGACCCAGACTCCATGGTCAGGTGGGTCATGACCTGAGAGGTCAAAGGGATGCTGTATTGTGATGGAGATAGGGTAATTTTTTTTCTCTATTCAATTAAATCTGTTGTAGATGATTAATACTGTGTCAGTGTTACTTTTTATTTATCAAAGGCCGCTGTAATCACCTTTCATGAAAGACATGAAAAAATAATTGAAAATGATCCATGTGATTTGAATAAAACTATTTCGTTTTTGAATTTTTGATAATATTTTTAATATTTGCCAACAACTTTTAGTTCTCTACCTGATTCTTGATACTTATTATTTATTGAATTATTCCCTGAACATGATTCCTTCAAGCGAAACTTATGTGCATGAAACTTCGGTTTACAACTCTATCTATGAAACTTGCTATTTGCAGTAGCAGCCTTAATTTGCAACTGGAAGACGTATTCACATGCGTCTATTTTAATTATTTTTTTTTCCTTTTATTCATAAAAATGTTAGTACTCTTAAACAGTGCAAGAATACATCGTGGGGAAACCGGCATACCCTAGAACTAAAAATTTGCAGGTGTGTGACATAGGTTAATATTCTTAAAAGCGGCGATGGGCTTGCAACCTGACACGTACGTTATAATAACTGCTGGGAAAAACGTGCCTCTGACAACCCTCTTTAGATATCCTCAAAGATCTAGGTAATTAAAGATCTGAGGAGATTATCTACCGAGCCTGGGGATAAGTCGTGATCATTTTTTTTAAATAAAAACTGTAAACGTAGAGCCCGAAGAAGTATTATAATTATATGTATGTATGTGTAGGTATACGAGTATATGATACTCGTATATATTTTTAAAACCACTTATTACGAGTAGTTAATAACAAACAAAACGTATCACAATGCGATGTTTTAAAAGAGATTATAATTTATTAATTTATGAAAGTGAATGCAAATATCCTTCTTTACAGGTTATAAGCAGACCTACAGATTAAAAATGTCTGAATATTTTTCATGGTAACAGCGGGCTAGACCGACCAGAGACGGACTGGACTAGTGATGGGTTTTTTTTTTGTTTTCGTAATACTGTCGACAATTTTCTAGAAAGAATTTAGCAACTAAAAAACAAAAATTATTTTGAGTAGATAAATTGCAATCTAATAAAAAACTTGGTAAATTAACGTAGGTTTAAAACAAGAAATCAGAAATATGTAGTTTCGTGGAAAATAATGGTTGAAAAAACAAAATAAACAAACAAAACAAAATAACAACTCGAGTTACTTAGATACCGAAACAAGATTACTCTCTCATATTTCTTTAGCACACCGTCCTTTGTCACAGAACTCCAACTACCCACAAACAATCGAAACAAAACTTCTTAGCACTAACGACCGCCAAACCGAACTTGGCAACTAAGTTCGACCCTGCATTGGCCGGACGGAGCCAACCCTTTCCTCCCCACCCCCCAACCCCCTCCGAATTAATTGCAATCAAAAGGAAGGACACGAGTATAGTCCACCCCTAACTTCGTGTGCCATGTTGAAAATTTGCTCGACTGTTTGCAATAGTGTGCGTGGGTCGGGCATGCGTGTGTGTGTACGCAATAGTATTTTAGTGTTTGTATTGAGCTATCATGCTTTGTCCGACACTTGTTTCAGCCAGCGGGTTTACTTGCTAGATTTTGTTTAGATGAAAAATGAATAATTTACTTTTATTCAAAAGAAAAAAATATATTTGAGTAAGTACCAATTTGTAATTTAACTGTAGTGTTATTGTCATAAAACTAAAATATTATGCACCTAATATAATATAACATATGTACCTAAGTACATAAAAAAAAGAGTTGTAGACCATTGTATTTTGTATCCTTATACCATTGACATAAATGTCAGCTGACGAATCTGTTTTCGTAGAACAAACTCTAGCATAATAATATTTGCAACTTCCAGAATTAAATAGCTCTAAATTATAAAATCTATTTGTCTAGTTTTAGCACCTTAGTGACAGTCGATCTAGACTAACTTGAACATGGAATCTCCTAAAGTTAGAAAGAGACAGCAAATACTCAATAAGAACAAGAGAGTGAAACCAAATTCGCTTGAAATCGAAGCTAACATCACGTAAATAGTCACTACCATACTTATGTTCACTATCAGGATTAAAACATTCGTTCTTTCACAGCACTAAGCGGGTATAAAACAATAACGTTTTTAGATTACGCGGTGCGATTATGAGTAATGTAGCAGCATACTCGAAACAAGACGAACCTAAAACGGAACCGTTCTGGATGAATTCGTGGTAAGGCCCCAGTACTATTATTTAGTTTTGGAGCGAGAGGACTATTTTTTATTTTCTCCCGATCAATGACAATTGGCTGGTAAGAATGTCTGGATCTAAGGGTTTAGTATGATATCTCTTAATCTGAAGTGTACCTCTCTTTTCTCGTACCAATTTTGAAAGAAATAATAACGTGACATAGTATGAGACCAAATTTGTTTAAACTTTAACGATTTTGTAGTTTAGCTTTTATATTAAGCTGGCAGGGTAAAAATGAAAAATCACTAAAAATCATGAGGAAACTGACATAATATGCTGGAACCAAAAATTCGAAGGTCACACACCTTCGAATTTTTGGTTCAGTTCTTTGTACAGTATTCTTTTTCTTATAAGAATCTTATACGTGATAGGTTACAAGCCCATTGCTTGTAGCCTATCACGTACGGTATACTGACTACTGTGCAAAATGTGTGTGACAAATTGATATAGGTATATCATGCTTGGACTTATCTTTGAATATTTCTTAAATTTTCTCAAAGATCTAAGTAATTAGAGATCTGAGGACATATCTATCACAGCTGGGGATTACAGTCGGGATCATGTTTTTTTTTTTTTTAAGAAGGTATCGTTAGGTTCTTGAACATTAGACAGCCAATATCGTGACCCACTCGAAGCCATTAGCAAATATCTTGAAAGCACACCTCTCATATAAGATTCTACGAAACTACATTAATATTTCAGAGTTGGGTACAACTTGGGGTCCTTTATAAACAGCCCTTGGTCTTCTAAAGTTATTCCAACTTTGCTAGCAAGTTCCTCGCTCTGGGGGCAGGGTAAAGATTACTTTGTAAGGGATGGGGTACGCCTTATCTTAAGTTTGTTAGTTTGTGCTTTTTGATAATAAATGGTGTTTGTGTTGTCCAAAATCTGTGCGGCTCATTGGGCACTTGGGATTAATATTGTTTTTCAAAAGTTCTAAGCTAGCTAGCCAGCCCGTTTGATTTGTAGCCCGCTGTGGAACTTTTTCACAATAAATCGTCTGAGCGTGCAAGGTACAAATACTTTCGAGACAAATTGCGTAACTACAATATTTTCATGTAGGTATATAGTTGTATAATTATAAAAGTAGTTTAATTACTCAATTGTAACTGAACAAAAACAAGCGAGTTAATAGTTACGTCTAAGTAACTCGTATTACGCACTATAAACCATTCACCACACTAGTTTGAAAGAACTTTTTTTTAATAAGTACTTATTCAAAACATTCAAAATGGTTTCCACAATATCGATTTTTGAATAACGACCATTGTATAAAATTAATATTTATTTACAGTATGTACAGATCCTATAATATATTTTTAATATATTTGAAACAGTTGAGGTATCTAAGGACCGTTACAAACGATCTATAGATAGCTCGAATGATCCAGATCGATGCCAGAGAGAAACGTCTGCAAGATATAAATGAAATACTTACTGTTTTTTTTGATTTTCGTCGATAACTTCGAAACCATTTATCCAGATCTGCATGTGTGTCAATAACTTGTACTTGGGAAATGTGCTAGTACATAACATATAAATCAGCTATGAATATCAGTGTTCATAAACAAATTCAGCCATCTCTGATTTCTCCCCTGAAACAGATAATGCTTCTTCATTAACTTCCCACAACATTGATAACAAAAGTAAGTACCTCTGTTTACAGAATAGTCTATCTAAAGTCTCGAACTAAACTACCATAGATAAATAATATTCAATGAGAAGTTATCTTGACTCTACAATAATATTAGCCCTCGAAGTACACTTGACGTCACAAGTGATAAATCAGTACAGTCGCGCACATAAACATATCGCTGTAATCTGCTTCGGCATATTGGTAGTTTTGATGGTATCTTTCTGCTGGTTTAACGCGAAGTATCTAGTGCTGTTTAGTAGAAGGGTGACTTTAAGTTTTGTTATAAGTAGGACTTTTAGTATAATAACTAGTGTAAATAAAAAAATCCACGAAACTTCATTTGCGTAGTGAAAACCTCACACTGCACCTTTTAGAGGTTACAATATTAATTTACAGAAATATACAGATTTATTTTATAAATATAAAACACATTATAAATAATATATAACGCACGCATAGGGAAAGACCAATGTCCATCTTTGTCATGTGTATAGTTTTACTTAGTTTAGTTTAGTTTTAAAACCTCCAGATATATTGTGTTGTTGTGTCGTTACTTTCCCTCTGTTCATCTGTGTGTGTGCTACAAATAAATTATCTTATCTTATCTTATAAAATATTTACCTACATGCGAAACAGTTGAGCTAACTAAGGACAAACAATGCATAGATAGCTCAGATGATCCAGATCACTGCAGAATATAGATTAGATATACCTAGATAGAAAATTATAGGTTAAATTTCGGGAATTCCTTAATGCAAAAGACCTTGAAAAAACCTTCCTTCCAAATTCCAGCTAGGAATGACTTAAGGTTCAATTTTAACTATGAGTTGATCTGCCAGTTAGTAAGTTTTATATAATTAGAAGTTAAAAAAATATATTATTTGAAAATTACAATAATTTCAGTATTAGAATTTGATATAGTAAGGTACCTGTCCTCCTAAAAATAGGGAATAATCTCGTTTAATAAATAGAAAGTCTCAATAAATTGCAATTAATATACACCCTACATTCATACATACGCGGCAAAGTCGTGGAGCCAACGAGATTTTGACCAATTTATAGCGTGCCAAGTGGAAAGATAAGCTAATACGGCTTAGAAGCAGGGGCTTGTATTGGCGAACTAATTTTGCATACACGAGTACATACTATTCTGTATCCGCCGTGCTCGAGTGCACTTGACTGTACCTACGTTAATTCAGCTAAATATTTCATTTTGATGATTGACGCGTCATTTACAAGATATGTTGTTAATAGAGAACACTCGTATGTGTATTGTTGTTTTGTTTACAATAGTGTCTTAAACTTATGCAAACCTTTTTTTATGTATTTTTTTAATTGAAACGTTTTAGGAAAAAGCTGTCTGTCTTTACTGTACCTGGTTTTTGTCAACCATTACTTACTACTTACTAAGGTAGATTTGATGTCCATATACAGCCAAATAGGGAGAGTTTTAAGAAGATTCCTTTTTTGCTTTCTAGTCCCATAGCCTCAAGTTATCTCAACCAAAAAGCTTATTTCTATACCAATATTTGAAAATAAAACGGTACGTATTTAAAAGATATTTACCAAAAAAGCGATTATCATACAAATATTCGGCACCGTAATTAAGGAGAACCTTTTAACATACCTGTTTATATAGCACTAATGACTTGGAGGCACGCTTGGACCGAGGGTTGTCCAGTAAGGGACGTTTCCAAAAGGGTTTACCCCAAGCCGGGGCCGAGACGATAATTAATGCCTTAAAACGACTGTACTTTAGCCCTTTTCTCCAAACGATTTCCGACTTTAGATAAAGGGATTAGAGATGAAAGTATTTGGTGTTCGGTTGTCACGTTTGGTTCAATTTTATAGTCTAGGGTGGCAAATAATAAGAGGTCCGCACATACAAAGTTGGTGGCTGATGAATGACACTCAGAGGGCCCATTGCCCTTCGGAGGTTCTAAGTGGGTTGGATAAGAACCGTCGGATATCTAGTGAAATATTTCGCGTTAGTTTGTTTGTTTATGGTGATTATGTGAGTAATTAAAGTCGGCAATGGGCGGACGGAGAGCGGTTTGAATTAGTGATTATGAATTAGTGTTTAGTAGTTTTCATATGCTTCTGTAAAATATGTTCGAGATTGAAATATCAATAATAATAAAGACACTGGTTTTTTTCCTGAGCACGTAAACATTTCTCCCGCCGCGGGAATCGTATCCACGCTTCTCGTGTCTCAGCCGGACACTCGCCCGCCTCACCACCGAGGTAGTATAAGGTAATTGGTGGGTTTAAAATGCCGTTATTTCTAAAGAAACATAATATACTTACTCGTATTCTAAGTGGTAACAAACTAATTTTTAAACTGGTCTAATTTTTAAGTTGCTTAAGAAGTAAAATTCCTAAATGTCATGTCTAAAAAGCAAAATGCCTAAGATACAGGATACCTAGGAAATACACCATAGCATGTATCAGAGTTAATTACTCGTTGATTTTTTAGGTCCTAAGCAAAGATTAAAATCTTTGACAGACTGCAGAGGAGTCGCAGTCGGTTAATAATAATGATTTTAGGAGGGTAATGTATTTGGGCTTTCGCTGAAGCCCAAACGGCTCGATAGATTTTGAGAAAGTCTAGATTACAAAAGTGACATTAGCAACAAAATGTCAAAAATACATTATGGCGGCTATAACAACCTATTTTCAATTATTATTAGTATTAGACGGGTATTTATCGCGTTTAAATTACCTTATATTTTCCCGACGTTTCGACGTTTTTACGTAATAATGTGTTCAGATCGCGTAAGTTTAAAAGTACTATTTTCTATTTGGGTTTTATTTAAATTTTTGCAATATATACAAGTATTATTTATACCAATCAGCTTATTTATATTTGAAACCAACGCTATGGTTATAATACTCATTATCTCGCATAATGCGAGTGCGTCTCATATGTTACAAAGCAATATTGATATCAAAGTGAGGCCTCATTAGAGATTACAGAATACTACATTGTAGGTATTCTGTAAATAACATCGTACGTATTTAAGTATTTATAAGCACTATGATTTACTTACTAATATAATGGGTAAATATAATTTTATGAGGGTAACGAAATGAAAAGGTGTTCAAATGGAAAGATTTATATCAGGGCGTCTGGTCGAAGAAACGCGGGACACGATCTGGCTCCTAATTGGCTCAACGTGTCAATGCCGCCTGCGTCTTAAGGACGCATTCATTTGGCAGTGATCAGGATCAACTGAGCTATCTATAGATTGTTTCTAACGGTCCTTAGATAGCTTAACTGTTTCACTGTTGAGTATCACTTGAATCTTCTTATTTATTATTAATATTATTATAGACAAGAAACCGCGCACGGCGCCCCTCATGTAATACTCGGATAATAAACTACGCGTATTTCAAGTTTCATCCAGATCCGTTCAGCCGTTTCAGCGTGATTGAGTAGCAAACATACATTCATTCATCAATACATCCAAACTTTTGCATTTATCATATTAATAAGATAGGATAGTTTGCTTTTTTCGTTGAAATACTCGTAGTTTATATTAATATTATCACTTACATAATATCCTTTAAATATCGCGCGTACACATCCCACCATTTGTCTCATCGTCGCTAGGTGTCCAGTAGATATTTCCAATTAAGCCAATTAAAAAATATATAACCCTTTCTGTAGTTTCGAATTTCAAAAATAATAAGCCATTAGTGAACCTTACATAATAATCAAAGGGCTGCATAAACTAGGGATGTGGTAAAGTATCGGAGAGACATTATTTATCTAATAACAATCGGAATCACTGTCGATTATTACCAGACAAACAATAAAGCACGCGAAAATTGCAATATGAAGAGCACTTTGAACTTTTTAACGCACTGGTACAAAAGAAATTGTAACACTATAAGAAGATTCAAGATAACCGTTATTTTTTTATTTTTACGTTAATTTTGACGATAACTATTGAACCTAATTTGAACAACGTCGTAGATAGTGACGTCATCGCTCCCAATGACGTTTATCTAAATATATCGAACTTTCTAAAAAAAATACTTCAACGCACTTTCATGCTCAGTGCTAAGTGTCACATGTCAATAAAAATATAGCGACCACAATCGTTGATAGCGAATAAGTTAATTTTTTTAGAGTTTTTATGTAGGTGTCAGTGTCACATGTGGATAAAAATGAAGCGACTACAATGGTTGAAAGCCAAAAACTTTACATTTTCTTTCTGAGTTTTTATGTAGTAACAACCCTATAATAGATAATTAGCGTTTCTAATACGCACCCTTGGAACATTGCGTTATATCACACTGCAAGTCATCTCGCTGATGGGGGTCGAGATGAATCATTTATTCTTGGGACGCCAATGTGCCGAGTTATGTGATGAAACTTGAACACCGATGAGAATTTGAATATCAACAACGTGGATTTATTACTTTTCACGCCTGCAAGAAGTTCGAATTGTATGGAGATTATGTACATTAGTGGTCACGTGACATATCTCAAGCTAAGGTCTCTTTTATACAATTTAATCTTTCCGCTGACGTGAACGTCAACAGAAAATGAATTTTGTAGACCAGAGTGGTATTACGTAACTCTAAATACAATCAATTACAATGAATGTCTATCAGCAACTATACTGTGATTAGGGACGTAGTTCTGATATTCACAAACAATATTATATAAGGAAATAAACAAATAATATAATATAATAATTTTATGGCAATACACTTTCCGTAATAAAAGTCACCACTAGCAAATAGAAGCTGTTTGTAACAATGTTTTGATAGTATCAGAATTACGTAATCGCAGCACAGGTCCGAATTTACCGCGATGCATTCGCCTGTCAACTTTGTCGCTCTAGTATTTTTTTCTAGTGTTATCTTGAGTTTTAATATGTAATTTTATGGTTATCTTTCCAATAAAGCCCGAGTTCTTGACGCGAGTGATATGTGAATAAAATTTCCTTTCGAAATCCCAAGAGTTTTGAACAAAACAGCCATCTGTTATTTAAAATTGACCTGACAATTTGACTATGATTTTGTTACATTGACAATACTAATAATTTAAACACTTGACACTGGCAAAATTGACCTCAAAAGAGACAGATGCCTTAAACAAAAAAAAAGACTTGTGTGCAATTTGTGTCTCAGCTTTGTAGAGTTTTACAAAAACAAACTAGCACATAAACATCAAACAGATAAGCCGTATATCTCAGCCTTTATATTTCAACCATTAAACGCACAAAGCCTTGATGCGTCTTTATGAAACTATGAAAACGTAATGACCATACGTCACGTCGTAAATACCTAACAAAACAATAGGAGCCCGCGTCAGAAATTAATATATCATTATGTCAGGCCCATGTAGGCAACCCCCTCATACCGTACACCCATCCCTTACCCTCGGCTCACATTTACGTATGTGCTGTCCCGTTCCTGGGCGGAAAACTTTGCTATGAATGCGCGAATCTCCCGTGATTGGGATTTGTTAATCTACCCGCAATGCTGGAATTGCGAGACTTAAAATTCTAATGTGTTACAATGCTGCTGGTAATGTTTAATAGAAATTATATCCCTAATTGCAATAATCTTTTTTAGAACTTCAAACAACAGTAATAAGTTTAAATAAAAAATAAACATGATCATCACGTGAACAAGTTTTTCAAGACGAGCTCTAAAATCAAGGATAAAAACGTTTTCAAAATAACGGTGAAATATCAAATATATAGAGTCCTTTGACGTGATGTGTTTTATAAAAAAAAACTTCATAGTCTATGGTCGAGCTTAACCCTCCCTCCAGTATCTAAAGAGATATCCGCGGCAAGATCGTCCCACACAACTATTGTCAAGCTAACCGGGGCAGCTCGCGAGTCGAGACAGACTTTACTTTGCCAGAGCACTTCACATCACAGGCTAATTTACACGACGCGGTACAAAGAAAAATACGCTAATTAAAAACAGAGTCGGCACAAAGTGTCGTAGCAAACGGAAGCCGAGTTCTGTTTGAGCTTTGTGCTTTTCGTTCGGGATTAGAGATGTGTGGTATTTCAATTGACAATGACGTTTTGTGACGCTAATTGGGATGTTTTTTAGTTTTTTTTGTTTACGATCGGTGATTTGTTTTTTTCTTTAGTTTCCGATCCGTGATTTGAAATGGTTTTGAATTTTGAATTTCGAAATTGTAGTTATCAGTAGCTGTATGATGGAGATTTTTCAATTATAGTTTTTGTATAACGTAACATTATTGCCATGTGAACAATAAGGATGAAGAAAAACATTGTGAGGAAATTGGCATACCTACTTTACATGATAACCAAAAATTCAAAGGCGTCATTGGATGCAATACCTAACAGCAAAAGTTTTTTTGTAGAAAGACATTCAATCAAACTTGCACTCCCGTAACACTTAGGTATTCATAAAATTTCCACATCAAAAACAAAGACTTCTCTGTTTTCATAATAAAATACAATTTCATACAAACTAGCATAATCTGTTTTGCGACTGCGCTCTAACATAATAATACATTGCCGTAGTCATATTGCAATAAAATAGACGCTCGTATAGAACACGATGTCTGAAGGAAATGATGCGAGGAAAGACTTTAATGAGCTGATTCGAGTGCATTGAAAGGCTCAGTGAGGACTCATGTCAATGCGAGCGCGCAACAAAGGTCTTTACATTATGGTTTTCAAAGGAAAAAAACGGAGCGTACCTCTTTGCTTGATAAAGATGAGAGGCGTTCTAATTTTAAATACCTAGTTGTCATTCCGAAGTAATGCTGGCTGGTTTTCTTTTGCAAGATGTATGTTATACTTTTTCAATTTGAATGTTATTGTGTTGTCAATCGATTTTTTTAAATTGGAATATTTTTGTTGTTTTTGAATTTGTTCATTCATGCTCGCTGCTTTTTTGTAGCATTGATAAAAAAAAACAAACCAAAGTACATATTAAGTACTTACTAAATTATACTTTTAATGTAAGCTCTCTTAAGTAAAGTTAACGCCAGTTGACGAATAAGTCATTTTAACGGCGCAAAGACGTTTTGTTTTAAAAATCGCAATGTGTAAATTTTATATTCTGACATCTTATTGTGTAGATACGTTCACACGATTATACTTACGCTTACTAAAAGTCAATAGATGTAAAAAGTCTAAGGTCGTGTCAGTTTGTAGCAGAGACCTAAGTTCAGTCGTCTCTTTCAGAATGTACTTAAATGATGATTGTCTCAAATATAAATAAAAATGAGTAAATAAAATCCATTAAACGTTCTATGATTGTTTCAGATCCATATGGACTGGCGGATTGAATGTGAAGCACCAAGAATTAAAAGCCCTATAATGATAGCTTGCTTGGTGCCTTCAGTTTTGGACGGCGTTCAGCAGGATGGAGCTATGAAATGTTCAAAATATCCAGAAGATACACGATTTACAAGTACTTTTATGTTCGCTAAGTTTGTACAGCTTCGTCAATCGTATTAAAAATAAGTAAAGACAAAAAATATACCATGGAATTTTTGTTAAATAGATTGTCATTTAAACCAGAAAGTTTGACATTGATATTGTGCTATAATCTAAATGTCAACTGTGTGTAGAGCTGTCTATGGTTGTCCCAGCAAACGCGCAAAAAAATCTATAGTAATCTTGTTGTTTCTATACTATTAATAAAAAATTCTAACCATGTTTACCTCTCAAAGCTATGTCATTTATTTAATTATAGCTCTTTTTTCGTAGGAAAGGGTTTCCAGAGACGCATTAGTTAATGGTGTTTTGTTTTATGTACTTATCTGAAAAATTTTTTACAATTAGTATTAAGATATGTATATTTATGTCAAAATAAATAAGTATTTGTCTGCTCTTGCATACTACCGTCCCATAAGTGCTATTCTTAAAACCATACGTGGGTTTTATCGACGGAGAGCGATCAACCGAACAAAATGGAAACATATTTCTGACGACTGCTGTTACATACTTAAAACGTTTTTCGTATAAAAAAAGCTTTTGATGAAGAATATGAAGGATAAATATAAAAAAATGTCTTATATGCCTTAATGGTAAAAGAAATTAAAAAGCTTTGAAAAAATACTATATCAAAATCGATACGAAAAACTTTCACTAACTGACAGAAAAACGCATAGCCTAAACCATCTAATTTTATTTATTATATTTAAGGGTTGATCTAAAGTTTGAAGGTAGATTTTTGCCAGGCATACTAGGTGAGAAATTCCTGAAATTGAACCTATATAGGTTACCTATAACAGTGGGAGGTTGGAGTTTGTATGAATAAAAAACTACGCAAACGAATTCGCGGCGAGTTTCACTACCTAGTACCTACTAAAGATAAAAAACTCGAATATACCACAAAAAAAACTTCCTGATCTCCTAATCTCTCCTGATCGATAGAAAGTCTAATTTCCAAAATGCCTAAAATGTAAAATGATTATTTTGCACAAAACCTAAACAGAAATATGACTAAAGTTCCATTGTGCCTAAAATACAAAATGTGTAAAATGTTTTTTAGACATGACATTTATTCATTTTCGGTTTAAATATCTTTATTAATACTCAAAAAAGAACAAACTAGTCCACTTAGAATGAATACATTGGTATCCAATGATAAAGTATTACTTAAGCAAAGTTGCGGTAGATCTACGGCGTTAACAGTTAGGTATAGATAAAAGCGGTACCTACCTAAAAAATAAAAAATAAGTGACCCAACCAAGGTAGGTACATAGTTAGGATTAAAATAAAATATTATTTTTTTCTTAGGCATTTTACTTCTTAGGCAACTTAAAAATTAGACTTTCCGATCAGGAAGGCAAAAAAATAATATTGAAACAAATCAGATACTTATTAAAACAGTGTTTCCATTATTCCCATAAATCTGAGTGTGATCTAATTAATCAATACCTCTATAACCTATCAAAAGGCAACTGAACAATTGTGACACTATAGAATCCCCTACCGGCACAGATTAAATAATAACTAAAGTGTACAAAAAACATTCACTACCACGACACAGGTATAACAATTATAAAAAAATAAAAAATAAATAAATAAATATGATCACGACTGTAATCCCCAGGCTCGGTAGATATCTTCTCAGATTTTTAGTTACTTAGATCTTTGAGGATATCTAAAGAGGGTAGTCAGAGGCAAGTCCAAACATGACATTTGGTACATGCCCACATTTTGCAAAGTAGTAAGTATTCCGTACGTGACAGGTTGCAAGCCCATCGCCGCTTATTAGAATACTAACCTATGACACATACCTTCGAATTTTTGGTTCTAGGGTATGCCGGTTTCCTCACGATGTTTTCCTTCACCGTTTAAGAGCACTGGCATTGCGCACATAAATTTTTCGAATGGAAAAACTCATTGGTGCACGACCAGGTTTGAACACACAACCTTCGGATCGTGAGGCAGGGGTGCTACCACTACACCACCAGCGCTCTAAAAAAATAATATTGAAACAAATCAGATACTTATTAAAACAGTGTTTCCATTATTCCCATAAATCTGAGTGTGATCTAATTAATCAATACCTCTATAACCTATCAAAAGGCAACTGAACAATTGTGACACTATAGAATCCCCTACCGGCACAGATTAAATAATAACTAAAGTGTACAAAAAACATTCACTACCATAAGTATCTAAATAATATTTTATTTACACAGAAAATCTCCTTTTGGCCCCACGGTACAACTGTTAGGCTCAACTAATTGTGCCGTGGGTATTTTAAGTTCCCTTCTACACAACTAGTTAGTCCGCTCTGGAAAACCAAATAGAAATGGCCCAACCGACGAAAAAGAGAATCTCTGGTTGTGCCGTGGGTCATTGATATTACTCCAACAACCAATTAATTATATATTTATAAAAAAGTTCAAGTTACTGGCGAAAAGCACTGCTGGTATAGTGGTAGCTCCCCTGCCTCATGATCTGAAGGTCGTGGGTTCGAACCTGGTCGTACACTAATGAGTTTTTTCATTCGAAAAATGTATCTGCGCAATACCAGTGCTCTTAAACGGTGAAGGAAAACATCTTGAGGAAACCGGGATACCCTAGAAGTGACTAATAAATTAAATGTTTATTACAATTATTATAGAACTACCTTCGTCTTATCAAGGAAAAAATAATTTTCACATAATATTGTATATCGATTTGAATACTAATGAATAGAACTGATAATATTAATGAATAGAATTTCCACAAAAATTGTATTTACAAATATGTTATTCCTTCACTGCGACTCTTTCTTTGAATTTTGAGAATTATTATACCTCTTAAAAACAAACACACTAACACTTTTATTTAGTCGTTTAATATATAAAAATATATAAGTTGGTTACAATAATACCCACCACTCAGCATGGACTACCGAGTTTCCCAATCTTCAAATAACTTTAATTAAATTGAACCTAAACATAATAATATAAAGCTTATTTTACACTGCACATAAACTACAGTGATACACACATACTAGGCTCCTCGTAATTGGCATCGGCACGTGAACCTCACAATTGAGGGAAATGCAATAAAAACTAACAATCGACGAAAAAGTGGCAACTTGAAGCCACTTAGCTGGCAACTCGAAACCAACACTAATTAAGGTGTCAGTATTGCTGGCAATTACAGTTTTTATCATACACCTAGCTTCTTTTATATAACTAACAGGTAGATCATTATAAGTATGTAAAAAGTAAAAAAAAACTAAAATTAAACTAAGAAATATTTTCAACCGCCATAAAAAAGTAGGAGTTTCTGTGTTAAGCTGTAAGTATATGTATGTTTTTTTGATATTTTTTAATCAACTAAGTCTTTCCATAAACTGACATTCAAATAAGTGATTAAACAAATTTTAAGCACTGTTAATTACAGTAACATAATTATGTACCGTCAACCCCATATTCAAAAACGCTATCTGAAACTGTGCACATTAAGTACAAATTAAGATTACAAGAGCGACGTCTTTGCCAAATGTTTTAACTCAAATCCTACCAAATAGTGTAAGAGATAAGGTACCTCAGAAATACTTCATTAGTTAAAAAAAAAATACTAAGTCCTAGTTTCACCATGCTCTGTTAATTAAACTAACAGTTTGTTGGCCTTTTAATCGCCTGTTAAAGTTGTTTTGTGTTCCACCATGACCCGGCAAAGGATAATCATCCGTTAAATAAAATGACGTAAAATAGATAAAGATACTATAACATTCTTATCAGGAGCCTACCACAAGCTCTTATAGACCATCATATTTTAGAAACGTTAAAATTTTCAAGCTTGAAGTAACACTACTTACCTTACGAAACATCAGCTATATTACTTTGATACTGCCTGAAGAGCTCGTGGTAAAGCCTAAAAAAATATCATATTATTATTAGTATTAAACGGGTATTTATCGCGTTCTAATTACCTATTTATTTTACCGACGTTTCGACGGGTAATTATAATGCGATAAATACCCGTTTAATACTAATAATAATGTGTTCAGATTGCGTAAGTTTAAAAATATATAAAAATATCAAAATAAACCAACATGAAGTACGTCAAGTTCACGAAAAGAGCTTCAGAGGTGGACTTAATCCATTCA
The DNA here is from genome assembly GCA_963675405.1 of Cosmorhoe ocellata. Lineage (NCBI taxonomy): Eukaryota > Metazoa > Arthropoda > Insecta > Lepidoptera > Geometridae > Cosmorhoe > Cosmorhoe ocellata. The sequence goes on along the minus strand of OY776258.1, from coordinate 7,408,412 downwards.
ACACAGCGGGAAAAGTGACAAAATAAGAAGAAGAAGGCATATCAATTGTTTTATAATGATGACAATCTTCTCTTAGACTATCTGCTGTAAATGGTAAGCTAAGCTATCTAAGTAACAGCTCAGTAGCGTCCGTCGCCCAATAGCACAGCAAATGGTCGTTTATATGTTAATTCCGATTCCACTGTTTACATTTGTTGTAAAAATAGTTCCAAAATCACATGATTATTTGCATACGTGGAGAGATTCTGTTGGAGGAAATAGTATAGGAAAATCACATATATAATAAAACTTAGCGTGAGCATCGTAGATAGCGTTTTTCTTTAAGGAAAAGAAGAAACAATATGATTACTTGCAATCACAAAATTATGTGATATTTTGTTTTTTTTTCCATGGAAAAAAATACTCTTGTATACAATACTCTTGCTAAAGGATATCTAGTTTATTATATTCAGGCAGTTTTCTGGTAAACGGTATATTGACTTACTACTATGCAAATGGACGAGTCTCTGACCTCTTTAGATATCCTCAAAATATCTAAGTAACTAGACCTGAGATGTCTACCAAGTCTGGGGATTGGAGTTGTGATCATTTTATTCTATTTTTTGATTTGAAGTATTAAAATTCTTGTAGAAAACGGTGGGTTATTGATAGACATTATCTATCAAGAAGATCTATGAGTGGTCTATGAACCACTTATCACATAAAACTAAGTATCAGGTGGGACCAGCGACGCGTTAAAGTGGTCTCAGATGGACAAAGCTCTATTGAATCAGTTAGATTAGAATGCAATTTGGATAATAGTAGTTCTGTGATTGATCTCTTTGTCTCTCTTTCTCTTTGAGCTGGAAAGGTTTATTTGAAAGTGTCTATTGACAGAACTTTTTTAACTCAATTGAACAACAATGACATCTAATTGGGTTTAAAGATTAGTTTTTAACTAATTAGGTACCTATTTGTAAAGAATTCTTCTTGAATTATTTTGAAGGTAAAATTTTGTCCAAAAATCCAAAATAAGTACAAGTTTTGTTTTAGAGCTTTTTGAAGTAAAACTTCTTTACACACGCTAGATTTGGGCCCTAAACTGGTGAATGCGTGACGAGAGCGTTACGAAAAGTGTGATCGGGCGAGGCGAACGGAAGTAGATAGGGAGATATAAGTTTGTGATTATAGAATGAGAGTTAATTTTGTATTATTACTGTAGGGGCAAGAGAGAGAGGTGCAAGCACACATTTTCTTTCTCTGTTTCTCTCATAGCTTAAGAATTTTTACTTCAGTCGTGTGGTCCTAATGCCACGTTTTTTTATTAAATATGATCTCTGGTAAGTAGCTGGTCAATGTTACCTTGGTATAAAGATGCTGGGCAATGTCAAGTAAAATATAGATTCAGATATATTTTTTACTGAATCATAAACCCATAGATATTACATCACCCTTATTCCAACACACGCTTGGTCATTTTGTAAATTGTTGCTATAATGTGGTTAGAATTTATTATTTTTAGCCGTTCAGGGTTGTGTTTTATTTATGTTAAACCCTATATTTAATAAGCTTGCGCGTAACACACGTGAGTTGTAAGAAGTAATAAATTATAATTTGTCAAAAAAGCACCATCAAAAACTCAACACATTATTTTCAATGATAATTTGTCAATGTTAACCCTCTATAACCCAAGCGGTCTATCGCGCCTTCTGTTGACAAAACTTTATTACCGAATTGACAATATTACCCCAAAAACGGGCAATAGTTTTTGTCGAACCACCGCGCAGTTGGTCGATCATTTCAATGGCTTGATCTAGTTTTGTGACCCTAAAATGCTGTTTACAAAGGTGACAATGGAACTTGATATACTGGTTTTTGGATTTACGTACATATCTTCACGTATTTAAATTATTTTTTTAATAATGTTTGGCATGAGTAGGACTTATCTGTAATATTATTTGTTGATTATTTTAATAGAGACTTTTTTTTATTTTTTGCTGTTTGTTGAGTATTTGAACAGGGTATCACTAGAGTATTTACAAGATTGATCTTTTTATTATGTTTATAAGAAGCGCAGTAGCGCTCTGTTAGTCGCACTAATTACTTTTTAATAACAATTAATAAGACTATGCAAATATACAGACTAAGCAAGCTAAACTAGCTTTAATTTGCACTGAAATCCTAAGCTTTAAAATTATACATCAACCAAAAAAAAGTACCTACATATTAGAAATCCACCGAAACAAAAGCAACTTTTCGTTCACTGCAGTGCAGACTCCAGTTTGTCTAGCCACGAACAATAGGTCACTATTGTTACCACCGTCCATTTTAAATGAACAAAATGGCGGCCGGCGTTCCGAATTCAAACATAAAAGCGAAACTCCGAGATTTGAAACAATGCTCTCTAATCCTCGAGAAGGGTTAAATGCATGCTATTGGTCAACTGTACCCCCCGGCAACTTTATGCTTGCTGAGTCGCAAACTTTTCGCGTTAATGTCTTTGAGATTTGCATGTGTGATGAAGTGTAATGGCTTTTAGAAGTTGAATGTAAGCGTGCGTATTCGTTTGGACAATAGATATTAGTGCTAATATCATTTGATTATTTATTATTTTAAATTCAAATATGTTTCTATCTGATTATACGATCAAAGTTATTTCAACTAAAGCCATTTTTGATTAAAAAATGCCAACTTGTATTTGTTAATTCTAATGTCCTCTACAAACAAACATGATTACGACTGTAAGAGACAGTATACACAGACAGCATAGAGCCGCCATTATCGACTGTTTCAAGATGCGACTGTATAGCAAACTACTGTTTAGTGCGTGCAGTCGCTAGACCTGGGGCCTTACCACGAAGTTTTCCAGAACAATTCCGTAACGATTCCATTATAGAAACGTCACTACTTATACAATTTGCATAGGTCATGGTACGAAATAACAATGTAATACTAATTCGGTAATGTATTATGAATTCGTGGTAAGGCCCCTGATTGTTCGAGCACTCCGTGTATGTTGATGACTAACTTCTCAAGCAGTCCATAGGTTTTTGATTGGCATAGTCTCAAATGTCTAATCATCATCATCATCATCATCATCACCATCTTCCTGCCCTTTTCCCACTTTATGTGGGGTCGGCACAACATGTGATCTTCTTCCATTTCCCTCTATCATTCGTCATCTCAGTACTCACTCCTTTCTTACCCATGTCATCTTTCACACAGCCCATCCATCTTTTAAATCATTATCTTTTTCTAATAATGATCTTTAAAACATATGAGACTTCGCAGCCCCAAACGACCATGATAAAACAGATAACGACCAAAGGAAGCAAACTAGTCTGAACTAGCAACTGCTATCACATAAAAACAAACAGTCCAAAACTTGAAGACAATTCATCGAAGCCGTCAACCGCGACAGGGGAATCGCAATCAAAACTTCCCTTCGGTGGGTAACATTGTACCAACGCCTCTGCGGCCCACTTTTCTCCCAAAGACCATTATTTGAATGTCTTTCAACCCGTGAGAAGGGTCTAAAACACCCGGACCCCACGCGTGCGCGTCTCTGATAATGTAATTAAAACAACACCTTTATTCGCTTGCCGCAGTTTTAGTTCAGAATCGGGATGTTGGGTTAATTTGAATTTAACCTTAGCATTCTTAAAATACCTACTTTTTATAATTTTATACTACATAATACAAATATTTATATGAAGACACAATAAACAATGTTTGATCATTTTAATTTTTCACCTAAAATTCAAACCATCATGCTGAATTATATTCAGCTAATTCATAGATAATAGTTTTATTTAATATGGAAATGATCACGAGGCTTATCGTTTGTAAAATGTTTTTGAATAACTTTCATACCTAATTAGTTTCATAGTGCATAGTTTATTATAATAGTTTAGTTTTCTAGAAATTGTAGAAAAAAAAGTGTTTTTTTCAAATGATGTTATGGTGACTGAAAATGTATTGGTTTACAGTTTCATAGGTCAAAAAAACATACAATACTTTTTAAAAGTAGGTATAAAAATCCATCTGTTAAAAACAAAACATCGCATTAACCTCAGACAAAACATAACCCATAAAGAAACAAAGGACCGTTTCGCATTAACTCGCGAGATTTTCAAACTGTGAGTTTTCGCAAAATTCGGGGCATTTCGGGTAACATTATACCCGTACATTAGGGCTAAGTGATACCGTCACATTTGTTGGATTAATTCATCATCTGAATTGCCGTGGCCAGACTGATGGCCTGGAACGCCCCCACCCCCCCAACTGGGGGGTTATAACTTCCCCGACCGTTACGTATGGGATTTTAATTGTGCGTTGTTTTTGATGGGTTTGAATATTTCCTTGAGGTGTGAGGAAAGTGAGCCTTTACGAAATTGAAGGGGTAAAAAACTCTAAAGTTATTACGAAGAGTTCAAAAGTTGTAATGCTTGAAACGGTTTTTAAGCATTATTATAACCATAATAAAAGGGTAGAAAGAAGAAGAAGATAAAGAATAATAAAGAAAATAATAATAAGTGCTTATATTTTATATAATACTGAAAGACCAAACACAGGACTCCGTGATTTCAAAATACATTGGGTAGGTCAGTAATAAAAAAATCATATGATTTTATATACATAGTACATTAACAAAAAGTAACACTTTTAGCATGTAGTTGCGCTAGCGCCCATTGCCCTATGCCCCCCTGAATTAGCGCCCCCTCCCCCCTTGGGGGCCGCCCCCACAGGACAGCGAGTGTAAGGATAAATGGGAGGGCTGGCTCTTCTGGTTAAGTGTAGATTTTCCGAATGCGGTGTTGATGACGGCTGGCTAGTGCTTGAACGTGAGAAATGTGAAATTGTCGATAAAAAAAATATTAATTTTGTCACAGTAGATTTGTATCTATAATAATAATAATAATAATAATGCTGGACAATCCACACAGCATCATCTAGCCCCAAAGTAAGCTACTCAAAGCTTGTGTTATGGGTACTTGATAACTGATATATTTAATACATTATATATGTACATAGATAGATATTTTTTTATTATACATAGAAAACACCCAGACCAACGGAACAAATTTCTGCAGATTGTACACAAATTTGTTCCGAGGCGGGAATTGAACCCGCAACCTCTTGCGTCGCAGGCGGACTCTCACCCGCTGCGCCACAGAGGTCGTCAAAATCTATTAAATAAAGAACTTTAAAATGTCATGTCACCTTTATGTCAATATCTAAGTGTCACCTTTATAGGTAAGTTAAGTAGGTACCTAGGTGTTGATAGTGCTTTATGATTTAATAATGAAATATTTCAAAAGTATTTTCCATTCACAAGTTTTTTTTATAAGATATATAAGTCGGAGCTAAACTTAAATCAAATAATTTACATATGTAAATGAATAAAATATTCGACGTTGATTTTGGTTTTATACATTTTAAAGTTGAGTTATTGTTTACATCAGTACAAAATTACGTGTCTGCTTACTATCATCGTTATATTCTATAAAGTCCCATATCGAGAACGACAAAACATAAAAGTAGATGAAACTAGAAAAGCGACTCTACCAAATAAAAAAAATGATCCAACTCTAAGAGTGAATTGGACCAACTTCTACCATAACTATTCTCAGAATAATTTAATTTCAAATGCACGTGAAATGTCAGTTTACTCTTCAATAACTACGATTTATTTTGGAGATAGCGCTTAAACTAATTTAAATCCGTCTTAGAAGGATAAACTTTTTATCGAGACTTATCGATAGATTTTTAGCACGTCACTAGTGGCGGCAATTTCCCTAGACCGTTGGACAGCGGGGTTGTAAATACTCGTGTAAAATTGTCCACATTCCCTCCCTGCTTTTGTGTTATATATTTCTTCGTTATTTACCTCCGGGCGTTGTGGCGTACGTTACCTGGTTTTTATGAATGTTTTGAAGTTTCATCTCTTTGTTAATGGGTTTTTGAGAGGTAGGAGTGCCATGTTCTCTCACTCTCGGTAGGGTGGTTCACTCCCTCTAGGTACACAACAACATGACTATTTTTTTCCTAACTTTTTTTGTAGGCAAAGATTTCATCCAAACCTTTTCCACTATCCCTGCTCTTAGCTGTGTCCCATCATTTCTTTACAATATTTTTTTAAATTACCCGCAAATAAATTTTCAATAAAAATTTAATAAAAAAATAGCTTTCTGATAGATATTATTTGCCTAAGGTTTATTAAAATTTTAAAACGACCGACAACTAATTTTATAATAAGAAGGTTATGTTGTTATTATTAGAATCATCATCAATATTTTAACTGACGCGGTTCATTGCTGGACAAAGGATTCAATTCAGGCATGCCACTGAGTCAGATCTTTAGCTATTAGCATTAACATTCTGAAGCTATTAGCGACAAAATCATCACTTCATACGAGTATAATGTTTCGGCAAAATTCGTGTTTTTGTGTGAAGAAAACGAAGTGTCATTCATATACGGTCATCAATTTTACGATAACACTATAAAAATATTATTATATATTATTTTTCAGCCATTATTATCCCACTGCATGGCAAAGGCTTCCCTTCCTTCCTTCCACTACTATAAAAAAATAAACGAAATGGTTGTAAAAGCTCCAGATAAATATCACTATTGGACATTCGTATTTTTAATAGAAGAATTTTATGAATGTACCAAATACACAAGTTGCTTTATAAAATGTACAGCAATCTGAATTCACAATACAGGCTTGGCTAGGCAGCTCACGAAGCCCGCTGGTTAATTGCTAAGCACAAACGAGTGGCGCGAGTTACCCCGGTTATTGCCGGCCGACCGACACCTGAGGTAAAAGTAGTCGGACACACACCCGGACGGGTAAGGTAAGGAAGGATATGTCAGGGTAAATGAGCAAAAATTTGGCGGTATCGATAGAAATATTAAAGGGTTTGACACAAGTAAGTTGTGGTGTAATTCAAGAAAGACTTCTTTTGAGGGTTCTGTTAATATCCCTTAGTATTTATTAAAGTTAATTTAAGGGGTCGGGTCAGAGCCTGAGAGACACTGGTTAACATTATCTCTCAATTTAATAAACTGATGATGTTAAATAAGTGTCTAAAAATAAACTGTGGTGACAGTGCGTATTATCATTGCTGTGAATGAAGAAATAATTTAATATAAAAACAAGAGATAATATAATAGCGAAACAAAAATGTACCTGTTACATGTCGGGTAAACTTCAAGTGTACGTCGCATCTTATAACAAAATGTCTCCCTTTCACCTTCTACTTTCGCTTGGATAATCTTATTTCTGCCTCAGCCAAGGTGGTTTAATCCATTTCTCTGTCTAATAAGGTTTAAAATTGCTTGGCAACTGTGCAGGAGTTAAAATGTATTACCTTTTATTGTGATCCTCAACACGGATTAAGAGAGAGCGCGGTTTTGAATTTTGATTCGGATTGTAGCGCTCAACTTGGCCGTTTAAATTAGACCTCTCGCGAATTATTTGCTTTCCCGTTTTAACTCCAGCTTCTTAAGAGTAAGAGAGGAGAGGGAGGTCAGATGAAGTTGGTATATTTGTAACTATGCACACCTATTTTGCCTATTGCTTTGATTACATTCTACAGAATGGTCTTTAATGAAGATTTTGAATGTCGAAGGCGTGGTTTTAGTTGTTTGGAGACTTAAGTAGGTACTGTTATTGTCTAAGTATGAGGTTTAGTTGCTTTCAAAAGTTTTCTAAGTTTGTTTGAAACGAGTTTAGGAAAATTTAGCGAAATTGTTCGTGGACTAAAATAATTCAAGTCACCTTTGTGAATCTAGGCATATTATAAAATTAGCAGACAAATTTATTAAATTTATACTTTTATTAAAAAAATTGCGTATAATTATATTAAAACCCACAATTTGTGGATTTTTTTTTGTGGACTATTGACATTGTATTAGAATTATAATTATTGTTTTGTGAAAAATATGATAAAGAGAAAGTCCGTAGTATCAAAACCAGTATCTACAGGCGGGTAGCAGTTCTACGCTGCTACGATTCCGTAGCAATGATAAACAAAATATTGAGAGAAATATTTCTGTGACTGTACAAAAGTTTTTGAACTAAGCAAGATAATTTTAATTTACTAACAGGAGTTCATAAAAAAAATGTGGCGACAAGCTTACTCAGTCTGTACCAGATCATATAAGAACAGAACGTTCAGTGCGCTCATCGTTTGGATGGGTGACTGTTTAACATGTGACGCTATTCTTGTTTTAGGCACATTAAGATAAGGTCCGACTATGACGATTTCAATTGTTTGTCAGAAAAATGGATATGGTACCAACATAACATACTTAATATTTCAATTACCTAAGCTCATTTTATATTTTTTTTAGTTAGGCCATCAAACTTTATGCGATAAAAAGTTTATGACTAAAGATGGTATGCGTGACTTTTGCAAAAGTATGGTATGCGTAACAATTTCTTGCGTAGGTATAGTTACACAAAAATCATGTTATTCGTAACAATTTTATGCGTATAGTTAGACCATTGCTCTTCAGGGTTGGCCGCTGAATCCAACTACCTAGGTACTTATTATTTTATTTTTAAAATAACCTCTAAACTGTAGTGCAACCGGCTCTGCAGTCCAAAGCGTGCTTTCATTAAAGCACGTGGCCAGTTATTAGGGCGTTTTAACCCTTCGCTATCCCGGACGACGTGACCTGTGCGACCCATTTCCCCGGTTTTGTTGAAATTACATATACGCGTGCATATTGTGGGGTTAAAATGGATTTTTTAATATTATTCAATCTATTATTTTGGAACACATGTTATCACATTGCACTGTGGTGTTGCTTCGTTTTTATTGTAAGTGTTTGTTAAATGAAATAGTATGTAACTCAATAAAAAAAATAGGTTTTGATAAGTCAAAGAATGTAGAATAGATAAATGACTTTTTTGTCTATGTGTACTGCGTATGTAGGTACATAGGTAGGTATAAAAAAATAAATCAAAGAAAGATTTATTTTTCTGGTAAGTATTGCTTTCATAATGCAAAAAATATTAATGGTAGGTACTTACCTATTCCCGTTTTCAATACAAAATGAGAACCAGTTTTTCCTGTCGACCCTTTACACTTGCGAAATGCAACTGGCAAAAAAATTGCATTGTCTGGCAAAATGGCAGATGGTCATAATTTATAATAGCTTCCTAAAATGAATAGATGAAGAATCTAACGGTCATTTTGAAGTTTTAAAATAGGTAAAATAAATGAGTTCTCGAGTGGAGACCGCGGCTCGGCAAACGTAGTGTAGGACGCCCTCCGGCTAGGTGGAGTGACGATCTGCGAAAGGCTGCTGGCGGAGGCTGGATGCGTCGAGCTGAAGACAGGGCGCAATGGCGCTCATTAGGGGAGGCCTATGTCCAGCAGTGGACTGCTATAGGCTGATGATGATGATGATGAAAATAAATGCAGATACATAGAATGTGGAGGTAAATAGGTAGCTAAAGAATAACTGCGCCTAAGTAGTGTGTTTATATTCTTATTAAAACACTCTAAAATAAATAACTACATATTTACGTATTACGTCCTTAAACCTTAGTTTTAGACGAGGTTCTTGATATGAATTACCTATATTTAGTACCTATACATTTATAAGAAAGTAGTTACTAAGCTCTTGATTTACATACTTAGATACCTAATATTGGCAAAAAAATGGACTTAGGTAGGTAATTTATGTAACTTATATTTATTTACCTACTACTTAAGTATTATCAAATTTTGATTTTATTTTCAGTTGCACAAGATGATTAATAAGTTTTGTTTCGTTTACAAAATCTAACTTACTTGTCATCTTTAATTTAAAGTAGGTAAGTACCTACAAAGTTTTGCTTATATTACTTAGCAAACACAGTGAAATGTTGACTTAATAAAACTAGACTAAAATCTCTTACCCGAATAATTATTGTGTGTTCTTCAATAGGCCAAAGTTTCTAACACAAAGCTTCAAACTCTCCCCACATGACCACTGTCCACTTATGGGCGTGGTGTAACGTGTTCCATACTGCCCATTGGTCAAATAAAAGGGTTCGTATTCCAAGCTCTTTTATTACAACCAGATAGGACCCCTTAGTTAGGGAAAAGGGTTCAGTTGGAATAATTCTTGTTGGAACGCTATGAGCCTGTGCCGGGTTAATTGAAACAATATTTTCTGGTTAGAATTTTGGTGGATATTCTCAACGAACTAGGAACTAATCACAGAAATAGGAATCGTATGGTAAAAATAAATAAAGATAAGTTCTAAAAAAATGAAAACAGCGGTAAACGTACCTTATAATATATTTGGCGAATATTAGATATAGCAAAAAACTTAGTAAAATGATCAAAAGTTTTCTTTATTCGTGAAATGATTATCGTTTAGCATAATTTAAAACATTTTGTTAAAATGACTGTTAAGTCATAGTTTGGCAAAACGACATACTTAAATAAATTTAAAAAAACGTATGAATGAGTAAACACTAACTATTATCCTGATTGATACTTACAGATCGATGGTATCGCCATCTTGTGAGTATGAAAAACGTTAATAGTTTTATACGCCATCTGTTATGAATGCGATGAACTATTTTTATAAAAATCAATGGGTTCTCTAAGACTAAAAACTATTGATTTGGATTTATTCCTATTGGAACTCCCTTCGATTTATTATAATCTAGTTGGACGGAACATGAAGAACATAAAGTCAGATGACATAAACTCTTAAAAAAATAACCTAAATCCTATTTTTTTAAATTAAGGTGGCTAAGTATTAGGTACTAAACGAGTTAGTAGGGTTCTTAATACTTTTTACGAGTAGTTTCGTCAGTATCTAACCTAGTTTGAGTAAAATCTAAATACCTTCATGACGTCGTATCTACCGTTCTTACACTATTTTATCATACAAATAATTATACTAAAGTCAAAAATGTATTACTTATTCATAGCAGACGCGAATAATAATTTTCCAAAATTAATTAGTAAATACATTATGTAGACCTACATAGGTACTTATAATTTTACTAATAATACATAACACAATAAAATACGCCGAACAACGAGTAACTTACGAAAAGTAAGTAATATTTCAAAGCTTTTGATTGAAGTAGTGCTACTCGCCAATAGATGGCGCTGCTAGTTCCTCGTAGCACCTTCGTAGCGCTACTGCTCGTGCGTAGTGCCCGACACAGCAACGTGATATTTTTTTTAATAATCACCGAACTTTAATAGTACTATTTATAACAATGATAATAATTATAATTGTGTAAGAGTTTTGTGAATTTAATGAATCTTCTTTTCAAGTAGTTGATATCATATTTTTTCTTGAAATATAAACTTTTGAAACTTCTCGTGAATGCAACTCTGAGGCGGATATTAATACTTTCACCACACTGCGTGGAAAGAACTAGTGACACGTCAAAATGAGTTCTAATACCATAGCTAATCGTGGTAAGGTTGTTTTCCGGATAAAATTTTTACACTTATTCTATCTAGATATCTACGGATTACTAACCACTGTGCAAATCATGTTTCGACTTGCCTCTGACTACCCTCTTTAGATATCCTCAAAAGATTTAATTACTAAGGTTAAAAAGTTGTTATCATGTTTATGTTTTTTCTATCTATATCTGTTTAAAGGTACCTAGATATTTATGTATAATTCTTATTTATGTACGTGTAATTCTAGCTGACTGGGAGAAAATAACACAGGATCGCGACATCTGGAAAGATTGGGGGGAGGCCTTTGCCCAGCAGTGGGACACAAACGGCTCATAATAATAATAATAATAATAATAATGTACGTGTACCTACGCCACTGAGTCCCTTAACGAGTGAACCGATTTTAATGAATTTTTTGTGCATTCGAGTGGCTCCTTGGATGGTTGAGATTCATAACTGCACCCTGTAGGTGGCGCTGCAGTCGGGTTCTAGGACTTTTTAATTTTAAGATAGTTTTTGGATAGTAGGTACATCTTTTTGGTCTAATAGTAGGTAGTTTATAATTATAGTATTACGAGTATAATTAAATAAATAAATAATAAATAAATAAATAATGCTGGACAGTCCACACAGCATCGATCATACATTATACGAGTATACATAGATAGATATATATATTTTTTTATTATACATAGAAAACACCCAGACCAACGGAACAAATTTCTGCAGATCGTACACAAATTTGTTCCGCGGCGGGAATCGAACCCGCAACCTCTTGCGTCGCTGGCGGACTCTCGCCCGCTGCGCCACTGAGGTCGTCAATTACTACACCTGTATCTAAGTTTAGCATTATTCTCACTCACAATGCAGTCATAATTGGATGAATGAACTAAAGAGATATTTTAGAGTTTCAGAGAGCAAGGTTGTGCAGTCAATTTGAATAATGCTGCAGCTATGATATGACGTAGAATAGGACACTTATTATTATTAGTATTAGACGGGTATTTATCGCGTTTAAATTACCTTATATTTTCCCGACGTTTCGACAGGTTTGCACGCTGTCGTCTACCCGTGACCACGACAGCGTGTAAACCTGTCGAAACGTCGGGAAAATATAAGGTAATTTAAACGCGATAAATACCCGTCTAATACTAATAATAATGTGTTCAGATCGCGTAAGTTTAAAAGTACATAGGACACTTATTTGTAGAATAGGACACTTATTCGTAGAATATAGGACACTTATTTGTAGAATAGGACACTTATTTACACGAACCTTATTGGGTTTGTTGGAGTTTATTCCTAACTAGCATCACGCCTTAACTTCACGCGGGTAGCAGAAGTCTCTATTTTTTTCAATATAAAATATAGTCTATGCTACTCAGAGATAATGTAGCATTCTAATAATGGCTTTTTTTTTGAAATTGGTCCAGTAGTTTTTTAGTTTATTCCTTACAAATAAAAATACAAAAATATAAAAATACAAAACTTTCTAATATTACTTTCTACGTCATATCATAATGACGTAGAATAGGACACTTATTTACAAGAACCTTATTGGGCTTGTGGAGTTTATTCCTAACTAGCAACACGCCCCGACACGTAACTAGTAACACGGGTAGCAGAAGTATCTCAATTTTTTTAGATAAAATATACTCTATGCTACTCAGAGATAATGTAGCATTCTAATAGTGGAAGAATTTTTGAAATCAGTCCAGTAGTTTTTGAGTTTATTCGTTACAACCAAAAATACAAAACTTTCCTCTTTTTATTATTAGTAAAGAAGTATAGATATAGATAAAGAAATGTTAAAAGTAGGTGTATCCTACTAATATTATAAACGTGAAAGTTTGTAAGAATGTGTGGATGTATGTTAGTTACTCTTTCACGCAAAAACTGAATGGATTTAGATGAGATTTGGCACAGAGATAGATTATAGTCTGGAATAACACAGGCACAGACATAGGCTACTTTTTATCCTGGAAAACTGTACGGTCCCCGAGGGAGAGATTTGTTTTTGTTTTTCAAGGTACCACGCGGGCGAAGCCGTGGTCGGAAGCTAGTTCACCTATAAGTGTAAGAGTGAATCCCCTTGAATTTTTTTTATTAGTACTTAGTGTAATTATATATTTGAAATCAATTAGTGTAGTAATATGGTATATCGGAGGTTGTTTAAAAAAATATGTTAATCTTGGGATGCCAAAAAATACAACATTACGGCACTCTAAAAAGTATAACTTTGGTTATACCTACAAACCAATATCTAAATATATATAATTCAAAGGTGACTGACTGACTGACTGTCTGACTGACATAGTGATCTATCAACGCACAGCCCAAACCACTGGACGGATCGGGCTGAAATTTGGCATGCAGGTAGATGTTATGACGTAAGCATCCGCTAAGAGAGGATTTTGAATAATTCTACCCCCAAGGGGATAAAATAGGGGATGAAATTTTGTATGAAAAGTCAAACGATAATCGACATACACGCGGGCGAAGCTGCGGGCATCAGCTAGTTAATTTATATATTTCTTACTTTCACCCATGCTTAGCATTAATTAAGAGGATAAACATGTGCTATATTTTTAGTAGGTATTTTGCGGGTGAAGCCGTGTACAGAAGCTAGTTTATTACAATTGTATAAATGGCTTGTAATAAGAAAAATAAAATTTGTTTCGTCGTTATTAATTTGGTGATTCGATAGAGTTTTCTTATTAGGGAAATAAATTAAACAGCTTAGTTTGATTAACAAATCATGGATATTTATTGAAATAAAAATAATAAAAATGAAAAATAATAAAAACAGTTCATCTTTCACGTATTTACTTACATATAAGTACACAATAAAATTTGTCTTAATTTTTTTATTTATTCTGAGTTCGTCCTGTCGCCTTGTACATCTTACTGGATCACAACAATTTATTATCGGAACAATATATTTTTTTGAGTAAGTAATAAAAATGTACCAACTTATTTAAAATTTACAATTTTGAAAATTGAACTAAGTTATTAAAAAATATTTTTCAATAAAAATTAACTATTATTTTCCAATTAAACATTGAAAAATATTTTAAAAAAACTTTGAAAGTTTCTTAGGTCCTGTTCAAGCGACATAAAAATAGTGAGCGCAATTAATGTTAACGAATACATCGCGTGTAGAGGCCCTAATTTTGTATACAGACGACATTAAGAACCACAAAATGTATCTATAATTTACTTAAATTATCTAATATAAATTCTATTTTAATTTACATTAAGTACGTATACTGAAAGATTTTGATTGGACTAAATTTAGGTAGGTACGAATGATCGAAATACTCATACAAACATGAATTTAAGAAACAAAACTGGAATATTTGTGTCAGTCTCAAAATAAAATGGAATCCATAAATCACACTATTCACTGATGCTTATTTTACCATTTTCCGAAAGAATTACCATAAAGATAATGAAAATTGTCCTTTTAAAGTTTGAGAAAAATTTCGCAAAATGTCAAATTAAACACACGTGTATGAATATAACCACTAGTTAAACATACAAATACCGCATTAAGAGTAACATCTACACTTAAAACAGATTCCAATTTCGACTTCTACAATTCTTAAATAGTTTTATCGATTAAAGGAATTTCACCGTTTTCTCCAAATCTTTTCTATAACATTCTAAACGTTCTTTATAAATATGAACATCAATAGGTACTTGATTTACACATTACGCTTACACCTACATAAATTTATTTACATAGTTATCTAAGATAGGAAACATTTTACTTATTGTACAAGAACCTACACTAAAATTACGAAACAACTCCTCCATCTCACGAATTACCCAAACTATGAAGATCCTAGGAAATACTTAGAGGGAAATCTATAATAATTGACACTATACACAGCTTAACTTAATCGTAGGTAAAATCAACATAGCTAACTTTGGCATTTGTTTCCACATTTTTTTTTATAAATAAAAACATCAAAACAATCGAATAGCACAACATAAGAAAATGGCGTCAGCCTCGGGAAAACGAAAAGTCCGCAAGGAACATCAACAATACAACGATGAACATACTCGTATCACCACACTCAGATATGTCACATAATACAAGTTAATTACCTAATAATGCCCAAACGTCCACAAAACTTTGGGCCGAAATTGCAGTGCCTAATCATCGAAATTCAATTCTTAAGACTAGAAATTGAAAAGAGTCCAAATATATACAATCAAGCGAACATCGCTGTTTAACTAAGATCTTGGCGTAACATCAGTTAAGTCTTAAAAGATCTGGCTGAGTGGCACAGGCGGTGGCAGTCGGAGGCCACCCCACGGGTAGAGTCACGAGGCCTCGTCTCGACACGCGTTGGAGTCGTCGGAAAGAGCTAAAGGAGCACCATTACTTTGGTTCACAACACACTTCCGCATGTGTTTCTCGAGGGTCGATGGAACTGAAAAGGGCATCTCGCAAAACCGACAGCGGTACACGTCTTTGCCGAGACGACCGTGCGTCTTCATGTGCCTCGTGAGCTTAGAACTTTGGGCGCAGGCATACGAACACAGCTCACATTTGTAGGGCTTTTCGCCGGTGTGTGACCTGCGGTGGACAGTCAAATTTGAGCAGTTTTTGAACACCTTTCCACAATATTCACAAGTGTCATTTCTACGGCTTTCTTTAGATTTTAGCAGGGGGTTCTGCAAGAGACCGTTAGTGCTGTTCTTTAAGCCATCGAAAATGTTATCAGGAGGCCTTTGCGCGTGTAAAGTTGGCAGCCACCAGCCCTCACCCCTCTCCATATCGAGCTTCATGCGTTTTGAAGCTTCGAAAGGGTTCTCAAATGGGTTGAAAAGAGGGTGTGGTTGTGGAGGCATCTTCGCGAATTCCTCTTTTAATCGCAATGCAGCAGGTGGCATACCGTTTGGCTTGTCACCGGGAAGACTGTTGTTGTTGTCACGATCTTTGGCCAATTGCCAGTTCATATTTTTCCCAGATTCTTGTAAAGCTTGTTTGAAAGCTTCGCTATATTGAGCAATATTTGAAAGACCGAACTTGTCCATGAGTTCACCGACCACTGATGCAGAAGGCGGGTGAGCAGGCATAATAGGGGCCTGTTTTCTAGGGGCGGACGGAGCACTACTATTCGAAACAGTCAAATCCTCAGCTTCTTCGACATCTTCACCATCCTCATTATCCTCCTCCTCTTCCCCGTCTAACTCTTCATCATCTAATTCATCATCAGTATCATCAGCGGTATCTCCACCCGATTCACCATCTTCGTTAGTAACAGAGGATCTATGAACTTTCATGTGTTTTCTTAGTTTGGATGCTTTTTCAAAAGATTCATCACATTCTGAACACTTAAAAGGTTTCTCGCCAGTGTGTGAGCGGCGATGTACAATCAAATTGCTTTCTAGTCGGAACTTTTTACCACAAAACTCACAGGAATGGATAACGTCTTCGCTGTTACGTTTCACGGGTGGAGTGCAAGATGACCTCTCAGGAGGAGGTGCGTCTGCTGCCCGCAGCTCGATGCGGCGCTCCGGCGACGTGGAGCTGTGAGGCCTCGTCGCTTCACGAGGCGCGTCGACCGTTCCGGGTCCGGCGCCCACCGGAGGAGTCAAGCCGACTCGGGAGGGCGACGGGGAAGCGAACGGAGGAGAATGCTTCCTGGGGCTAGGAGAGCTGGAATTGCCTGTGGCCGCCCCTGGACTGGTCGTACCGGCCAGTTGCCGCAAGCGCTGCGAGTAAAAATCCAGCTGGGGTTCAAGTGAGAGGGGCTGGGATACCGGTGGGGGTCTGTCGCGACCCGAGATCGAAGTCGGCACGACCGGGGGCCGGTCTGCCGGAGACGGGAATGCTTGATGAGGTGGCATGGAGTTTGCCGCAACGGCTGCCGCTGCCGCTGCTAGATTAAGACCGTGATGGCGAAACTGCTCAGATACGAGCTGTTCCATCCTAAAACGGTGGTCGTGATGGTTTGGCCGCGCGAAAAGGGGCGCGGGAGGTACCGACGGATGAGCGAGCGGTGGCAAGCTGCCAGGTAACGGCATTCTGAGCAAGCCACCAACCCCAAAAGGGGAATGCATATCCGGTGGGGGTAGTAAGGGGTGATGACGCAGCGTTGGCGGCGGGAGGGGTGCGCCGGTGGACGAGCATCCCGAGCTGGAGGATGAGGAGCTCGACGACGAATGGTTTTGCTTAGGATGGTTCTGCGGTAGGGTCTCCTGGTAGATTTTCACTCCATGGACGTGCTGCACGTGTTGCAACAGCCTCCAGGCGGAATGCACGCGTGCCTTGCAAGTGGAACACACGTAGTTGCTGGGTTCTGTGGACAAAGAGAAGACGCGTAAGTTCAATCGCTTTCAAAAGCAATATTAACAGGGGCAAAGTGTCTAGTAATAGCTCTCACATATCGTAGGGCCTAGGGTGCGCGCGGTACGCATGCTAAGCAGAAGGTCCGAGGGTCGGGTGGCGCGGTGAGTGATCGCCTCTCCGTGTTCAGCGTGATTCATGTACCTCGAAAATCTTATGAAATATACGCGGGCCCGGATCACGTACGCACGCGCGGGTTAAGACTGTTGATATTGAAATCTATAGGTAACGTTACACGGGAGAAAAATTATAGCGGTTAAAAAGATGTTGGTTTCGTTTACTCGAGTCACGTCACGACTTTACGCGTAAACACGGACGCTCCTCAGATCTACAGGTACCTAATACCTATACATCCGTAAATAAATAAATAAATATAGGTAAGTATATTGGTGGAGATTTCACAAACCGCAATCTACTAAGCAAATCTTGTACTAGGGAAACCAAATGCTTGATAGATTAATTATAAATTTTCTTTTTGAAAATAAATACACAGAATACATAATAACATCATAATAACATATTAGCTTATATTAAGCTATTACCCGTGATATTACTACAATTAATTCTGAAATTATTAGATATTTCTGTTATTGAAAAAAGAGGCGGTCACCCATCCAAAAACTGACCCAGCGTTGCTTAACCATGCGTTCCCCATACAAACTTTCAACCCCTATTTCAACAAAAGATAGCCTATAAAGACCTTAAAAATTCCGAAGACATTTGCTAAGCGCACGAAAGAGCGCAATGAAAACATTTCACCACAATTATGTAGTTTAAAAGAACTGGAGACAGAAATAGTAGTAGTTTTGATCCCAATTAGACCCCTGTCCAATTATAGCCACGAGAAAAACAAGTTATTAAATTATATCAATGAATTTGTATTATTCAAATCAATTTGTATCAAGATGATGCAAGATAAGGTCACGTGGTCAAGGCGCAGCCGCGAGTTTTGACAGTAATTTGATTGCTCATTGTGAACTCGAGACACATTTTATTGAGGCAATCCCTGATCTTATAGTGATGGGACTGTGAATATAAATAACATCGATAGAAATATTTTTTTATCGCTTTTGATACATTGTAAATTTAAAGCTAAGTTAAAATATGTAAAGGTGTGAATCCGATCCTATTCATGGTTCTTACACATTTTTAGCTAGATTACTAAATATAATGTCAGAATTTTCATTCTCTCATTTAATTTTCATTCAGTAGGTTCTAGGGTATGCCAGTTTTTTGAGGAAGTTTTCCTTCACCGTTTAAGAGCACTGGCGTTGCGAACATAAATTTTTGGAATGGAAATACTCATTGGTTTTGAATCCACAACCTTCGGATCGTGAAGCAGGGGTGCTACCACTACACCACTAGCGCTCTCTTGGCTTTCCGAGATCCTTTATCCTTTGATAAGAACCTAAAAAGTTCAAATACATGTCGCAAGTGAATGAAAGGAGGAACTTCCACTCATTCACCACCCTGGTTTGACAGAACGTGATAAAATAAGAATGAATGAGCTTTGGCTGATTAATAAAAAATAGGCACATCACTAGCGAGGCGCGGCTCGATAGGCATCTCGGCTGTTAAGATGATTATTGAAATGTAACGGTCAGATTGTGACCGACCGGAAAGAACACGCATACAGGGTGCTCCATATTTTTCTACAAGCTTAACATATTTATAACCAGTTAATCAATATATTAATTTCGATTAAGGGCAAGTTTGAACAAACTAGTAGCACTATTCTGAGATCAAATTGTAAATAGCGAAAAGTAAACTGACATTTTACTTTCATTTGATATTACATTATTCTGAGAATATAGGTAAATCAAATCTATCTTAGTATCCATTATTAAAATACTGTAAAATATTTGAGCTAATTATGAAACTGTTTAAAATTTAGACGATCTAAGATCACTGAAATAGATCACTATTGTTATCAAATCGAGTCAATTAATCAATAAAACTCCATATAAATAAAATACTTGACAGGGTAAATTTGTTTGTTTTTTATGTTTTGACGACTAAACAGCTTAACGTATTTTGTTGTTTGAACATAAATAAAAGAACAGTGCGAACGAAGCCGCAGACAACATTTATTATTCTAACTTGAGATAAATAAGATATTTAGACCATAAACAAAACCTATCTTCAAACTTTAAAAATATTGCAAGCACTCTGTATATGGATTTACCGTCATATCAATATTGTAACCTTTTTGTCCGCGCCATTGTTCATTGTATTGCGTTTTGGTCATCACCCTGTACTAAAAGTAACAAACTACATTTAAGATTCAACTTCATAAAAGCTTAATTTCATACTACACGAGAACAGAAATGACATATACCTACCTACGTAGTGGGTAACTGTCTGGCGCAGAAGTGAGAGATTTTGGATTCGATTCTCACAAGTTTTTTGTTAGTCACTACTTATCAATGAGGATTTAAGGATTTAATAAAGGATCTTCAATAGACATACAGACAACTAAGAGATTTTATAAAGATTTCTTTTTGTGGTACGGAACCCTAAAATAGACACTAAAAATACCAACTAAAACCGTAAATCACAATTATACCAACATTAAATAAT
The DNA here is from genome assembly GCA_963675405.1 of Cosmorhoe ocellata. NCBI lineage: Eukaryota > Metazoa > Arthropoda > Insecta > Lepidoptera > Geometridae > Cosmorhoe > Cosmorhoe ocellata. The sequence goes on along the minus strand of OY776258.1, from coordinate 7,388,047 downwards.
AACGTACCTAGTAAGTTAATAAAAAAAATCTAAATTTTTATACGCGCGGGACTCGAACCCGCTTCTTTGCCTGGAGCAGGCCAGCAAACTACCAATCATGCAACTAAAGTCTTGAATCCTGAAATGTTTATAAGTGAACTTATTTTGCTATCGTTATCTCACGACAAGTAAGTACAGTCAACAAAAAACACGAAATCAATTGATCAGCTTAAACGGATTTGGTTTCGCTTGTAATTCTTATCGATAGCATCTGGTCTATAGGGTCTTAGTATTAGTGTTAATTCAATAATGGAAGGTGCAGTATTAAGTTTGGGTGGTCTTAACGCTAAATTGTTATATTTTCACTGGATTCGTCAGTGATTTTTTTATGTCGATAATTTTGCGAATTCGCTTAGAAACTCGTTTTAATTCCTTAAAAAAATTTCAAAAGAATACTTCACTACATTCAAAACGTGACTTATTAGTTTCTACTAAAATGAAGAAAAAATATAATTTAAATGACAATTTTTTTAATCGATAAGTCACTTTATAATTTTCCATAGCGATTTTTTTCGTCGACTGTACCTAATAACCTCTAGGTTTGGTAGCTAAGATCTATATTTAGATCTAGATAATTTGAGGATACATAAAGACAAAACGGGGTTAGACAGAGGCACGCCCAAATATTATATACCAGCTTCCGCTCGCGGCTTTGCTCGCAAAGTACCTACATAAAATATAGCCTATGTTACTCAGGGATACTGTAGCATTCTAATGGTAAAAATCATAACCAGATCGTAATAAAATAAAATCGTAATCGTTGAAATCGGACCAGTAGTTTTTGAGTTTATTCATTACAAACAAAAATACAAAAATACAAAACCTTCCTCTTTATAATATTAGTATAGATATAGCACATGATCACGGTTTGGTATTCATAGGATTTGAGACTGTAAATATAGGTATGTACACAAATGTATTTAGAGCGCTGGTGGTGCAGTGGTAGCACCCCGGCCTCACGATCCGAAGGTCGTGGGTTCAAACCTGGTCGTGCACCAATGAGTTTTTCCATTCGAAAAAATTATGTGCGCAATGCCAGTGCTCTTAAACGGTGAAGGAAAACATCGTGAGGAAACCGGCATACCCTAGAACCAATAATTCGAAGGTGTGTGTCATAGGTTAGTATTCTTATAAGCGGCGATGGGCTTGCAACCTGTCACGTACGGAATACTAACTACTGTGCAATATTTGGGCATGTACCAAATGTCATGTTTGGACTTGCCTCTGACTACCCCCTTTAGATATCCTCAAAGATCTAAGTAACCAAAGATCTGAGGAGATATCTACCGAGCCCGGGGATTACAGTAGTGATTTTTTTTATTAATTGAATAGGTAGAGAATCAAACTATAGGTAAATAGTTATAACTAAAGGTAATCAGAACTATTCAAACAAAATACTCGTACGAGTCATACTCGTATCATACGAGTAATAGTACGAGTCATGAAAAATACAATTCTATCCACGAATAAAAATATGTTTAATAACCGTTTCGATTTCAAAAGGCAATCGGTGATTACCGTCCATTGTGAGAGAGTCAGTGGGGGTGAAATTTTTAAACGGAGGGGGTAGGGGGTAGTCCAGACTGTCCCCCCTGACCACCCGTTGGGGGGGAGACCGTTTAGAGCTGGGAAAGCGTATCCGGTTGTATTTGCTTAGACAGTTTTATTTTAAGGTGAATCTTTGATGAATTAGTCAATATGTTATTTGTGTTACTGTATGTAAGTAAGTACTTAGTTTGTTTTTCAGCTAGTGATGACTAATAATAATAAAATGGCTTTAAGGTAGGTATGCTTAATGTAATAATATGTCCAACTAGTAATACGTCTAGGTAGAAAGACGTTCAAATAACAAATCGTCAAATACCAGACCAGGGGCCTCACCACGAATTCATAATACATTACCGAATTAATATAACGTTGTTTTTTCGTACCATGACCTATGCAAATTGTATCGGAATAGTGTTACTTCAAGCTTCAAATGTGACTTTTCTAAAACGGAATAGTTACGGAATCGTTCTGGAAAACTTTGTGGTATGGCCCCAGGTAGGTTTATGATACTAAAGATACCTAGTAAAGCATTTAGAAAACCATTTATATAATAACTTTATTTGATACCATTTTTAAACAGCTAAAAATAAGAAGAATGTTTTGATAAGTGTCGCATTGTGCCAAAAGACACACAATAAAATTCAAACTTAGAACTGAAAACGCGAAACCGCCACGGCTCATATAGAACATTCGTGAACCGGAAGCCGACGGCGCTGCTTCCGGCGACGACAACAGTTGTTCGCACCCGAGCGCCTCTTGCGGACACTGGAGTAAGCTATACAGCCACCCAAGTGTGAATAGGTGTTGGTGTGCGCATATTTTGAAGTGGATGCAACATTTTTAATAATATTCTAGTTGTTTTTAATGATAATCTCCACATAAATAATAAAATAGTAATTATAATAACAAAAACTTGAGAAAAAACGCAGAAAAAGACGCACTTTAAAAGACGCACTTTAGTAAGCCAGTTTTCCTAGAATTTTCAATTACATTCGTATTTCAAATTACCACAAAGGTCAACAACATGACAGTTTATTTAAAAAAAAATGGCATTTCCTCAGCCATTATCAACTAAATAAAAACATTCTATTTTTGAATTTATGCAAAATTTGCAATAAGAACGTTCGTTCCAGCAAGACTCGCCATCGACTTGTTATGCGGCGGATGTCCGTCGCGCCGCTGCGCTGAATGACCGCCTTCCCCTTCCGCCGCCCGCGCTTACCCCGTAACCCGCGGTTATTGTGATAGCGCTTAGCGGATAATCATCTTTTTAAAAGTACTTTTAATATACTATAAAGATGTAAACTCTGTAATCAGCCTTTGAAAGAATGAAACTAATTATAATGTGCAACTAGTCACTTATTATTACCCAAATGCTTCTTAATATTGCAGGAGTAAGTACATCATGTACAATTTCATAATTAATTCCACGTCATCTATGAAAAATCAGTTTCATTTTCATTTTTTTTACATGAAAATCGCTTATTGCAGTCACCTTTTACCAACCCTATCATAGTGGTGCGAAGTTATAACCCGAATGGTGCAAATTGTGACCCATAACTGCGAGACATGTTGCTGGCTGGAGAGAAAAATAAAATTTGAAAATAGAACGCCATCCGAGCTAGCCGGTAACGTGTATTGGAATCGAACCAAAAAGAGAATGCCAGATTCATATTTGGAAAACAATCCTTTTTTTTTGCGTAAAGCGTTGTTATTTGAATTCTGATTTTATTAGGTTCGATTTATTTTTCTAAGACGAAGTGCAGTTTTTTGATACACAAACTCCTTGGTGTGTTTATTGTATCTAAATCAGACAGAAGTAAGAATAGAAGTTTATACGATCTGAAAAATATTTTAGTAGAAATTATTTGCTAAAGAAAAGAAAAAAACAATTAGTAAAGCAACTTTTACCCTCAGCACTACAATGACGAATCCAATGTTGTCTGGGTCGTCTACAATAAGGACGCAACTGAAAAAATAAATTCATTTTGTGTCCTATTGTTTGAAATGTGCAAGAGATGACCGATTTGACCGCCATTGAGCGTACATATGTTCTGAACAAAACACATACCTATGCAAATAGAAACATTATAAAAGACAAAAAGTGACCCCGAATCATTAGTCATTACTTTCCATTTTGTATAGCCGCTGTTATTTGTATTAATTTATCGAGGTAGAGAAAATGTTGCGTATTTTCTTGGCACAGGTTGTGAATGTGGAAAAATAATGTTATTTTATGTTCGCAACTTTATACACAATTTTTTTAAGTTATCATCTTTTTATTTACAACTCAGGTGTCATATACCTAGCCTCTGACTACCCCTTTTACGAGTAAATATTCTCAAAAATAAATAGCTAAAATCTGAGTGTCTTATCTTATACCTTTAAACGAGCAATTCTTGTATAATATATATATATAATCTGAATCTCGGAAACGGCTCCAACGATTTTCATGAAATTTAGTATGCTGGGGGTTTCGGGGGTGATAAATCGATCTAGCTAGGTTTCATTTTTGGAAAACGTCGTTTACCTCAAAAAAAAACGAGCAAAGCTCGGTCACCCAGGTACTTATAATTATATTAGGTAAGTACCTAAGCTATGGTCCACAATTTAAAAAATACATAACCTACATTCAATAAATAATGTTCATTTGCTTTGCGTTTACTCCAGATTATTTGAAATAAAACAAGCTAAATTTGCGTGGAAAATGCCGCGCCCACTAAACATCGCTCGCCACTAAAACCCTGATTTTAGTAAACTATCGTGTTACTTCACAAATTGTTTCTATCGCCCTCCCAAATCAGTTACGCCCTTATTTTTGAAGGGGGAGTGAGTAGGTTCCTTAACCACAAAGATGTTACTTTTTTAGGGTTCCCTACCCAAAGGGAAAAACGAGACCCTATTACTAAGACTCCGCTATCCGTCCGTCTGTCTATCTGTTAGACAACAAACACTAAAAAATAGAATAAAAAAAAATATCTAAGGGGAGTCCCATACAACAAACGTGATTTTTTTGCTATTTTTATAGATAACTAGCGTCCGCTCGCGGCGTCGCCCGCGAAGTACCTACATAAAACATAGCCTATGTTCATCCTGAAAGTTCATTCTACACATTGGTGAAAAAATTTTTCAAATCGGTCCAGTAGTTTTGGAGCCTATTCAATTCAAACAAACAAACAAACAATCAAATCTTTCCTCTTTATAATACTACTAGCTTCCGCTCGCGGCGTCGCCCGCGAAGTACCTACATAAAATATAGCCTATGTTCATCCTGAAAGTTTATTCTACACATTGCTGAAAGAATTTTTCAAATTGGTTCAGTAGTTTCGGAGCCTATTCGTTTCAAACAAACAAACAAACAAACAATCAAAGTTTTCCTCTTTATAATATTAGTATAGACTACTACTACTAGTATAGATGGTAAGGATGACTATCTTCAAAGATATAAGTAACTAGAGATCTGAGGAGATATCTACCGAGCCTGGGTATTAAAGTCGTGATCACGTTTTTTTATACCCAGTACTAGTCAATAAAGCAAGACACTTACTCGCATCGGACGCCAAAAATCAATTTTAAACCACCACCCCAACGGTATAGTTTTTATTCCTACATTTTTTGTAATATGTGATAATGGTCGACACATGTGTCGTTGGGTTATGAGTTTAAAATAGCCCCAACACATCTTGTGGACCAATTTTGAACATCACTTTGTGTCTTGTTTTGGGACGAAATTCGTCCCTTCTAACTTAGGAGGCACGTTTCCACATTTTATTAGATGAATCCACTTACGAGTATAATGTAAATGGCGTTTATTATTTTTTACAAAAATAAAACAAATAAGGCAATATCATATAAAACGCAAAGACTATGAAAACTTTATTTTTTGTAGTAATTCTACTTTTTTTTCATTTGCACACTAGTTTTAAACGTAATATATTTTTGAAACAACAATTTAATATTCACTAGAAACTCAATAACACTACCTATCTACTAATCGATCGATATAACAACTCGCATGACATCAATCAAAACACGAATTTTAATCAAGGAATTCCTCTGATCAGTCAACTAACCCCTTGTTACCCACAAAGCAGCTATGATAGCTATTCAATTCAACCGATCACTTAGTACTCGTATGATGCACATTCCTGACCTACAGCCAAATCGATAAATTCACTGCATTGTCTAAGGACCGACTCTCCGAGGTAATACATCAAAATAAACCCATGATATATTTACGCCGAGTGCATTATCAGATCACAGTTCCTAAATCAGCTATCAGCAGACTCTTTTCACTAAAAGGGTGAGGTTCACTAAGAAAAGGTTGACCCCTCATAAAGACTTATCACCTCATATACAAAATAAAGTTCCTCTAATCCCGCATCAAGCAACTGATAATGGAGTTTAAGACGAAGGGGTTAAAGGCGAAGTTCGAGTGTGCGCACCGATGCAGATGGGATCTCGTCAAAGTTGGCGGTAGTTTTTTCACAACAATCTCCTCCTCTCGGACTTAACTTATGTTATCTCGCCTACGGACGTCACTAGGAATAGAACCCGCACGTACATAATAAGGACGATATTTCTAAAGAAATTTAAATTCGCCCGCAAAGGTCCCGAGATAGGATTAAAGATTGGGCGAGGAGATGGGCCTTTTGTGGCCGACCCTTAAGAAAACATGTCTTGATATGGAAATATCTTGGGCCTAATCGAGGAATCATTCGCGGGGGCCATCATTTATCAAGAAAACGGTCTGCGAATGCGTAATTAGCTCGTAAGTAGAAAAGATTTATCCGTCGGTTCGTTGACGATTATTTGGCATGAGTGGAGGATAAAAGCGGCGTTGTTTAACCATCTGACCGACTGTTCTGAGCTGCACTGGACCGTGCGCTGCTCTAAAGGATAATTCATCTGGGGTTCTGTATTTGATCTATATAATTCTACTGCCGACAACCCTATTCAACAGGGTTTAAAAAACGGTCATTTCCACGTAACAAGCAGGGGAAATATCTGATATTCATGATACATTTAAATGTACACATAATTTGAATACGAAACACCTAGTTTGTCTGACAATCCTTCATTAATTCGTAAACCAAACAGAAGAGACCAAACACTGGACGCAATACACACTTGGCCCAATATTTGTTTTTTTTACAAAATGTACCTATGACCGCCATCGAGCGCCTTTTTGTGATGTAAATGTAGCGACGAAGTGAATTTCGGATACATTTTGTCTCATCCTTTGTGTTATAAATAGTTTTGGAGATTCCAAGTAATTACGGTAAAAGCTGTATCGGTTCTTAATTTCTATAAATATTCAGTTGAAAAGACACACGATAGGCACGAGACAATCTTCCCCTCACCTTTCACGTCACAGGCTAAAATTAAAGCCCACTTATACGGGGCCCGCTACTTAGCCACCTTCCATACAAAAACTAAAAATATACACTATTGTGTGTGTCACACTCAAAGAAGTTCCATAGGTCACGGCGATGCATGAGCGTACCACGTGTCGGGAACACGCCAAACATTTTTTATCTTTGAAAAACTATAAAAGACCGCTTCGTACAATGGGGCTTCGGTAGCATCTTTGACAATTATAATATCACTGTCGTAAGCAACGGAACGTCACTTACGCCAACCCCCGTCATTAACATTCAACTTTATAATCCTACTGTAAAGTTGAATTTCCAATGTGCTGAAAGTCACCTTGGCCGTTTCAAAGTGAAGTTCATCGGTTAACACAAGGGTCATCACAAAGGCAGATGATAACAATGCGCGCACGTCAATCGTGCGCTCATGCAAATAATTTTTTTCGTCCAAAACATCCCCTTTATCTGTCCTTAAAAAGATGGGGTTAATTATTACGTATAGAATACAATTAAAACTGAGTTTTTTTTTAATTTTAGGCACGAGGTCGCGACTTACTGTCACCAGTAGAATTATTATCCATGTTTTGACATTAGAAAAAAAAACAATAGAATGTGGTTTTAGTTGCTAAATAGCTTTGAATATCTTTTGTTTATACTATATCAATTTATGAGATATTTTATTGCATCAGGGTGTGGTATTGAATCGTTTTGACAGCTCGAAGGGGTTAATATTAACGTTTAGGATAACTCAATAAGTAGAAACAACTGGTGTTGGCTAAACCTGCTACTGACGGGATGATGTGATTGCAACTGCGTGCTATGACGGGTGTCAAACTATTGGACGCTATATAATATTTAGACTGGTATCGATGTGACAGAAAGGTGTGAATTGTATTTTATTATAAACTAGATGAAAACCCGGCTTCGCTCGGGTGAAATGAGCCTCATCATAATACACAATATGTGTCTCTGAGCACCATTAGAATTTAACACAATACTACCAAGTTTGCGATTACCTAGGTACCTACCTACCAACCTACGTAGTGCAGTAGAACAAAGAGGTTGGTTGCACTGTTGATTGTACCTACTTACCTACTTTGAGTTTTTATTACCCAAGATGTCATCCGGTGTCAGTGACGAATATGGCGACTGCGATTTGTCTCTCAGCACCATTAGAATTTTACAAAATACTCGACAATCCGAATTTTGCGGATGTATGTTGTCGACTCGAAATCTTTACTTTTTTATGTTTTATTACTCAGGTAAGGTTTCGATCGAGTCTACCGTACCCCTTGACGAAATCTATCTATATCTATATAAGAGCTTAACCTGACTGACTGACTGACTGACTGACTGACTGATTGATAATCGCCGAGCCGAAACCGCTGAAGATAGAAAGCTGAAATTTGGAAGGTGGCTTCCTTTTATAACAAAAGCACCCACTAAGGCGGGATTTTTGGAAATTCCACCTCTAAAAGGGTGAAAAAGGGTGAAAACGTTAGTATGAAACTTTTTAACGCGTGGAGCGATTTTCATGAAACTTTGTTTGTGCACTGTAAATACAAAATGAATGAACACGTGTTTCAGGATTTTTCAATATAATCTTCAAAAAGGGGTCAATGTTTGTATGGGAACTTTTTAACGGGTGGTGCGATTGGTCTGAAATTTTGTTTGTGTACTTTAAATGCAAAATAAATTAACACATATTTCAGGATTTTTCAATATAACCTTTAAAAAGGGGTAAAATGGGGTGTCAAAGTTAGTATGGGAACTTTTTAAAGGGTAGTGCGATTGGTCTGAAACTTTGTTTGTGTACTGTAAATGCAAAATGAATGGACACCTGTTTCAGAATTTTTCAATATAACTCTTAAAAAGGGGTCAAATGGGGAGTCAATGTTTGTATGGATTTTTTTTAACGGGTGGTGCAATTGGTTTGAAACTTTGTTTGTGTACTGTAAATCCAAAATAAATGAAAACCTGTTTCAGGATTTTTTAATATAATATTAAAAAAGGGGTCAAATGTGGGGTCAATGTTTGTATGGAAACTTTTTAAGGGGTGGTGCGATTAGTTTGAAACTTTGTTTGTGTACTGTAAATGCAAAATAAATGGACATCTGTTTCAGGATTTTTAATATAATCTTCAAAAAGGGGTCAAATGTCGGGTCAATGTTTGTATGGGAACTTTTTAGCGGGTGGTGCAATTGGCCTGAAACTTTGTTTGTGTACTGTAAATACAAAACGAATGGACACGTGTTTCAGGATTTTTCAATATAACCTTCAAAATGGGGTAAAATGGGGTGTCAAAGTAGTATGGGATTTTTATGAGTTGCTTGATGTGTTTTAAACTCAGTTTTAATATTTTATGTGTACGAAGTCGCGGGCGGGACAGCTAGTTATTAATATAGATGCAAATGTTTGTATAATATTATATGTAAGTATTAAATAACTTTGTATGATTTTATGATTGTGATTCAGTCGTGATAGAGAAGCTAATAATAGCTGTTTTTGGTAAAATAATAAAATAGACAATAGTAACTAATGAATATACAGAAATTTGCTTACCTAAATTTATCTAATCTTATTTATTATTTTGTTTACTGTGTAATCCTGAATTTAATATTGTGTAAATATGTATGATTATGGATTATTAATATCTGAAATAAATGAATACAATACAATCTTAACCCCATAGTGAACTAGTTATTTTTTTCCAATTTGTCTCTAATTTTTATTAACTACTAGCTTCCGCCCACGGCTTCGCCCGCGTGGTACCTTGAAAAACAAATCTATCCCGCTGGAACCGTACATTATCAGAGATAAAATGTAGCCTATGTGTTCTTCCAGACTCTGTGCCAAATTTCATCCAGATCCGTTCAGCCGTTTCAGCGTAAAAGAGTAACAAACATACATCCAGACATCCTGACATCTATACATTCTTACAAACTTTCGCGTTTATAATATTAGTAGGACGTAATGGAAACACAACTTTAGAGATGGCTCGATTATTTTGATGAGAGGTATGTATATTGCTTACCGAATCTGAAGTTATTCCTGTAGAACGTCACGCTTTTACAGATAAATTAAAAGTGTCCAGTAATATCAAAACGGTTTCTGAACAAAGCGCCTCAATGCGGGTTGGAAGCGGTGCACAATTTTCGGGTAAGAACACCATTGTGCAAGTATAATACAAAAGTGTCGAATGACAGCGCATCTGCTTACAAAGGGTTACGATAGATTATTTCTCGAACGGGGGTGGTTAAGATTACTGCTATACAGATGTCCGAGGTTCTTTTGCCTTTTAATTTTTCGAACGGCTTTTTGATTGGGCTTTTTTGTTTAAAAATTTTAAGCGGTGAAGGAAAACATTGTGAGGAAACCGGCATAACCTAGAACTAAAAATTCAAAGGTGTGTGTCTTAAGTTAGTATTCCTTTAAGCGGCGATGGGCTTGTAACCAGTCACGTATGGAATACTAAATGCCAAATGTCTTGTTTGGACGTGCCTCTGCTACCCTTTTTAGATATCAAGTATTTTTGTAAGTTTATGGTATTTTGGTTATAAAAATTACGTCAAAAGTAGTAAGCGAGCATCCTGTAGCCACAAAGTGTCAGGATTAGTTCCAAAAATCCGAAATGTACGCAAGCTGACGCAGCATTTTCTCCCATTGTTGCACAACATCTTGCTTGCAGCAACAAAAGAAACAACGGAAAGATAAAAATGTCACCCGCCGTCATACGAGTCATTAATAAAATAGCTAAATACTAGGCCTACGTCATTGCGACGCCGGCGTACTCTTGGAGGAAACGAGTGAACATCGAACATGAACAACTGAACGAATGAATATGAACAGGAATTCAAATGCATCCTATCATATCCTAATATATGGGTAGATTTGAGGAACATTATTTTGAGAGTAGTTATACCAGAAGTTGTCTGGTATAACTACTCTCAAAATAATGTTATGTCAAATGCAAGTAAAATGTCAGTACTCAGTAGGTAGTAAGTACTCTTTGATCACTACGTTTTTTTTCGGGGATAGTGCCTAAATAAGTTATGTCGATGATATTACAAATGTTAAAGTATGTATAGGTGTTTATTACTCAACTACGCTGAAACATCTGAACGGATCTAGATAAAATTTAGAATAAGCGTAGTTTATGACTTGGAATAACACATAGGCTACTTTTTATCTGGGGAGGTACCACACGAGCGAAGTCACGCGGTCGCTATTAGAATATAAATATTCGATCATTGGCAACAATCGATGTTTTTTTTTGAATTTCGAACTTCTATCCAATTAAATGAAATTCCGTTTTAAAAAAACAAAACGATTCAAAAAGTTTCTAAATTGTAACACAATTATTTATTCTGTGGCACTCGTCTGTGACGTTACCTAAATATTTTGTCGCACGTGTTTCGGTGACCGATCGTGGAATATTCCCAGAAAAATTACTGAATCATTATAAGGATTCCTACTCACTTAATATGAGACTTTTCTAAGCCGAGTTTTGAAACATGTTTTATTGTATTTTACAAGTCGATATTGATAATAAACTTTTCATCTATATAAAAAAACTTACCACTGTGCATCGTGTTTGACTCAGCATCAGCACACGTTCTCTTTTTGACGTCATCAGGCGAGCCTGACGTGTCCATGTGCTCTTGCTTGATCTTAGGCTTGATGTCCTCGTCAGGCGAGCTTGACGGCATCGGGGAGGTTGACGCTCTTCTCTTGGGTGTGATGGTTTGTCTATCAGCTTCTGTGAATTACCAGTTTTGTAAGAACTAAACAAAATAACCAATAAAAAAATCTTACCCAATCGTATTCTTTTGAATTAAAGCTGCTTTTTATAAAAAGCTGCTCATAAAAACAAGAAAACATGATCACAACTGTTATACCCAGGCTTGGTAGACAGATTTCTAGTTAGATCATTGAGAATTCTAAAGAAAGTGGTCAGAGACACGTTCAAACCTCAAAGACTGCTCACCAAAGGTTTCCAAAATCATTTCATCCTTGATTCAATCCAATCCTTAATTTCTCGTACCTACATGATGCCTAATGAAAATACATAAAAACTTACCATCCAACAACCTCTTTGGTGTGCTTGAAGCACCACCATCCTCCAATAAGTCAGGTGGTGCTATCGAAGGGCTGGCAAGAGGAGGGGTATGTATTCTGCTACTGGGTGGTCTTCTAGCTGTGAGGAGTGACGGCCTCCGCGCACTCCCAGTGGACACCTGGCCAGGTCTCGAACCATCTTCGGGGTCAGAGTTTGGACCTGCATGGAAATTTGCTATTATAATTTGTTATCATGTGTTACATTTTTCGCTCATTTGAGCAGGCTATAGTCTACCTATAGACCGTACTGCCTAATCTTACGTAAATTAATTTCTTCCGTTTTCTTTAAAATCCAACCTAACCTAACCGCCAATTTTTCCCCCCTTATTTGTCATCTTTGTGGAATCCACTATTCCACTAATTATTATTATAATCCGGTTCACACAATGCATTAGGCATCCTCTCTTCTCCCCCGTCTACTCGTCGACTCAATTCAATTCAATTCTTGGTTTATGGCTACTGTGACTTGAGGTTGTCACAATTCTGCCAGTGTCCGTTTCATGCTAGTTTCATAAACCTTGCTGGAGATAGTGATACTCGTCGACTCGTCAGTCGATCCCGGGATTTTTCCCGTAAACGTCACTTTAACATTGACAGCTGTATGACGTTGGCAGATAACTAATCACTCGCGTACGTGTGACAGATAGCCATGAACTACTTTTGCGTAACAATGCTTCAGCAATGACAAAAAGGGTTTTTTTGAAAGGTAGACTTTGTTCAATAAAATAAAACATTCGGCCGAATTAATAACTCCTGTCAAACACATTGTAATTTGTATATTATACCATCGACTTATATTTCTGGACTACTCGTTTTATTTCAACTCTATTTTTCTAATATCTATACTAATAATAAAAAGCTGAAGAGTTTGTTTGGTTGAACGCGCTAATCGCAGAAACTACTGGTTCGAATTAAAATATCATTGTTGTGTTGTATAGTCCATTCATCGAGGAAGGCTTTAGGCTATATAACAACACGCTACGACCAATAGGAGCGGTGCATCAATAAAAAATGTTGCAAAAACGGGACAAAATACTTAGACAGCGCAGATAAAGTTACGCGAGAGTCAGATAGGGATAAAACAGAAGCCACGGCCTTTTCAATACTACTCACCGGTGCTATAACAATGATAAGACGTGAGGTCCTTATCACAGCTGGAGACCTTGTGCTGGATGAACCGAACGATGTCAGCCAGCGCGAAGGCTCGCCTGCAAGCCCCACAGGTCAGGGTGTCTGCGGGGACCCCTGGTGTTGGCGAGCCGCCGCCTTCTGCCGCGCTGTCCGCATCCGCTGAGGAAAAAGAAGAGTTCAAACATAGCTGGTTTCCGAAATCCAAGAAATGAAATTGGATAGTCAAAGTCAATTCCACTAAGTTGACTAGAATTAGACAAGACATTGACATTGCAAAAAATACTATGAAATGCAAGACTTTTTTTACATTCAACACTAAAAAGTGTCAAAAATTTCATTCTATTTACGCTCATGAGCATCTAAAGCTCTTTTAGCCTTTGTAGCAAAATGCCTAATATGAATGTCTAAAAAGTAATATGCCTGATTGGCCCCAGGGGCCACATGCTCTGCGGGCTATATCAAACTAATATAACTTTGATATTTCGTACCATGACTAAAAATGTAGGTAAGTATATAAATTGCCATCTTTAAACTATTTTTTTTTTTTTTATTATATAGTTTTTTCTTTTTTTAAAAGCCTATACCTAGCTGGTTATTTGATTAGTACAGTAATTTGGTACGAAACTTTTAGTGATACCGCATTAATCTATTTTTTTACTTCTAATGCAATTTTGTATGTACCACTTGGTATTCTGTATTGAGTAGTTAAAAGATAGCATACAATGAGATAGTGAAAACTGTGAAATGTAGAGATAGTGAGATAAAATCAACAGCTAGTCCTTACGTCATCCGAATACTATAGCCGTTTGGTAGATATCTATATAATATTCTAATATCTATATAATTCACTGAAGGAGAGTAATAAATGTGTTTGTATTAATTGTACCTATGTAGTATGTAGATATATTTAAAGTTTCTTTGGCTGTCGCGATCGTTGGATTGTCTGAATCGCAAAAGTGACAAAGACTATATTATGAAATGTCAAAAAATACAATATGGCGGCTGTAAAAATCTTTTTTACTTAACTCACAGTCGGTTTTTTTTTTAATTTTTGACGTAAATACTTCTTGTATGCAAACTTAAATGATAAACAAATTGTTCACAGTCCATTCATTTTAAATAGAGCAGCTGTCTTTTACACCCTTCCACAATCTTTTATGTTAAGACGTTCAATGCCAATGACAGTGTTTCACAACATTTGGACACGGCAACATATGGACAATGACACTTTAACCCTTAAGTGTAAAATTTCACTTAATTATATGATGTTGCAGTCACGGTTTAAAGTGTCAGTTGTGGGATTGTCCACTTATGAACATAATTGACCGTCTCATAGTATGTTGCGGTCCACTCTTGAAAGGGATAATTTCGACCTATTGTGAACACAAGAAAGTTAATCGGCCTTTTTGTCTGCATTTAACAGATGTGTTAATATTTTGTATACTACTTCTTTGGTGGTGGCAGAACTTGTTTTTTAAATTATCTTTCAATTTTTTTATTGTAGTTGCTGATTTCTTTAACTTGTTTTACTTAATTTTAGCCTTTCTATATTGCTCCGGGTTGTCAACCAAATGCTGTTTTTGAAAAATGGTTTAACAGGCGCATTCGGTTAACCTTCCGTTTCCATTTTGTACTGGGTTTTGACTTTCAAAAACGTTGGTTTTTGAAAGTCGCAATTTTGTGCAAAATTAAATAATATAAATCAATAAGATATTCGTGGTTTTTGAATATGAATACTAAAACATATCACCCAATACTACAACTGAAAAAAATAGACGCACTTAGCAATTAGTCACACTAAGCAATAAGTCATACCAAGCAACAGAATAACAAAAAATACTTCAACAGCCCTCAGAATTAGCGAAATAAAAGTGATGGCAACCTAATAAAAGTTATTGATTGAGATCGCAAGCATGTACGTTGCCTAATATACGAACCGACAGGCATCGTCGCCTTCAAATTAAAGGCGCGTTCACATTCAAGTCTCGCACAATTGCCCGCGCACATCAAAGAGGTTCGCGAGCTAATTTCACATAAGTACTATGCAGACGCCCTTACATTCCGTCTGCTCTTACTATTATTATTTTTCTTCAAATTCTTTGTAAAAGAAAGTAGGCCGTACTTGTATATTGTATACAGGGGTTCACTGTAACCGTAGTACTAAATTAATATAGCAAAAAACTACGCGATTCGGTCGTTTTGTTTACAGTGGCGTACCTAGTTTGTTTAGGGGTATATTATGTAAATAAGCGGTGGCGACATATTTTTTTACAGATTTGTACAATTAACTATGATGGCTCGTGGCAAATGTGTTTATATTTAATGGGAACGGTCGTTGCTTTATTGATTACTTCCTCAGTTTTTTTTTATTCATATTGTAACTGATAAAATAAATAAATATTGATGAACATTTTACACAATGCCATATTATGAACATTAGGCAATTTAATTGTGTACGAACCTATCAATAATTTATAATAATTAATATAATTATATAATAATTATTATATTATATAATTTATTATATATTAATAACTTTTTATTAATTCTGAAGTTGATAAGCACAAAATAATCAGTCTTACTGTAGTAAGATTGATTGATGTTCTTTACTCGCCCAGTCACAGCCAATCAATGCCACGTTCGCCACACGTTTACCTAAACATGATCGAACCAAATCCATTTACGGACCAGTAGGTCAACTCACAAAATATCCCCCAAATATGGCCACACCCACCGCTCACCACTGGACACTGGACACTGGTCATCCGACACATGCGCGTTAGACATAAATATTACACCCACACTGAGTGTTTCCACAATTGTGTAAACTGATTGGCTTGTACAAAGGGATCGTAATTTATGACCATAAGTAGGTGTGATAATTGAGGGTCTTTCAGTTGGAGTACTGACCATTGTACTATGTTTTGGTGAGATATTTTAAATTTATGGAAATTAAACTTGAATAAGGTGAAGGAAAACATCGCGAGGAAACCCTAGAACCAAAAATTCGAAGTTGTGTGTCATATAATTATGTAGGTTAATATTCTTATAAGCGGTGATGGGCTTGCAACCTGTCACATACAGAATACTAACTACTATGCAAAATGTGGGCATGTGCCAAATATCATGTTTGGACGTACCACTGACTCTTTAGATATCCTCAACGATCTAAGTGACTAGACTTCTGAGGAGATATTTATCGAGCCTGGTAACAGTCGTGACCATGATTTTTTTTTTCAAATATTTGACACATGGAACAAATAAATGTGGACACGTGTGATTTAGTGTGGCGTTGAAAGCATAGCCACAAAGATACGACGCCTCAGGTGACGTAGGGGGAGCCACCCTCGAAAGGACTGAGGACCGAAAAGTTTAAATTAGCTCGTTACTACACGGTAACGTGCCAGTTATATCTGAGTTTTGTTTTTTCCTCACTGAAAAGGTCGTAGTACCGAACCAATAGAATCAACTTCCTATGTCAGCGCGAACTTTCAACTTCGCCGCTGCATAAATTAATAATTACAGTTCCGCTTTGCCGCTACGATCTTTGTCGACTTTTATATTCGTAGCCGTTACATGAAAACTCAACAACCAAATGACACTTATTATTTTTGATATAAAATTGGAAGATTGATAACCGACATCAATAACGCGATGAATTTGGGAACAAAAAATATGTCTGCTCTGACACGATTTTGACCACCGTGTCCAATATTAATTGGCAGGGGATCAGAATCACCCCAAATGTGGTCATAGAAATCGAACGCTTTCCACAACAATGCTTTGAGAACAAAAATAATAAGAATTGCCAACGAATACGCGGGGGTGTGGTATTGTGTATGAATTTATTGTAATTTTTTATTTGATGGGAGGTTCATTTGAGATTCAATATTAGTTTTGACGCAAATATTTCTTGGTCGAAAAATAATATATAATTATATGTCATTATTGCTAATTGGCAAGTCTGACTGAAGGTGTCTGAAGGGTCTAAGGTAGCAAGACCAGAATGGACACGTATTGCAAAGGACAGAATAAAATGGAAAGCACTAGATGAGGCCTATGTCGAAGGACAAGCTGTAAAAGACAAACCGGTTGCCGAAAAAGAAAACTTTGTTTAAACTGAATATTATCTGTAGAATTTTATTAAGTTAGTATTAATAGTTGTTATACTATGCATGTTATTTAGCTACAGCAATAAAGGCTTATTTTTTTAATTTTTTATTTATTGCTAATTGACGTAAAGTAATGCCTCTATGCCGACGAGAAACAGGCATGATTTTATGTATATACGAGTATGTGCGTAGATAAGACTCTTTTTTAATAAAAATTTACAACTGCTTCCTATTATAAAAATAACAAATAAAATCCGACTTATAAATTAAATGTAGAGCATACATTAGGTAAGGTAGGTTGTTGTGTAGTTTTATTTCACTGTGCAAAAATGACCGAATGGTGAGTTTTGACAGCGGTTTCTTTGACAGCTTTGAAAGCCTCAAGTTGTCGGAAATGGACATTTGGTACAAAAGCTATTGGGTTTTATGTCGGCATATTACGATTTGGTCCCATTATAAATTTTGTTTTTGATTTGTTTGAAAAAGTTGGAGGGATTGTCAAAGAGATGAATGAAGTTAAAATACTAAGTGGAATGTATATGAACCTACTGAAATTAAGAGAGTTTTGGATTAGATTTTTTTATAAGATCTAGTTATTTTTTTTTAGAAAAAAACGTTTATTTTTTTAATTAAAACTATATCAAAAAATGTTGTTTTACGACTTAGTATTATGATTTAAACCAAAAATTTCACTACGTAAAGGCACCACTGACGAAAATTGCAACGTTTTCCTTTTTAAACTACCAAATTTATACATTATCAAAGTGGTTACTTACATGAATACTTAAACTTAACTGAGAAACAAAGTACTTAATGCATTATAAAAATATATACCATACATAAGACTTGTGCACATAACCTACTTTGCGCCATTTTATAAAGCTGGTCATATATAAAGCCGTGGTTGAAAGTAATTATAGGTGAAAAAGAGTAGGTAGTCGGGCAAGGGTTGCAGAGTGGCCATGTCGAGAGAAGTATGACGTCATTAGCACCGTGTTTGTACAGCCCGCCTTCGAACAGGCGTGTGTCACTTCAAATCAGACTCCAATGTGATATGAGCTTTATCGGGTTTGACTAAGGTTCAATTATGGCGATAGAATTCTGCCAGTAACTGGCTATAAGCAATTTCAGTTTAAATTTTATGGTTCAGTAGAGACATGGATAAGTTTTCTTGCGTTTCAAATGATCAGTAGATGTCACGAAAAGACTTTATAAAGTAGTTCTTGGAGTCTAATGTCTTGTACTGAACTTTGGCACTGACAAGTTGATGGCTAACTCTGTACCGTTGAAAATGCGCTGTAAAATAAGTTATTGAAGCCGTTTTGGTGGAGGCTTAGGTAAATTGTGATGTCGTACATAAAGTTTCAATTTCGCGTCTCTCGTTATTAAAACGTCAAGCTATTTGACATCCAGGTTTACACACTATGTGACCGCGACAGTGTGTAAACCTGTCGAAACGTCGGGAAAAATAGGTACCTAAGTAAAACGCGACAAATACCCGTTTAATACTAATAATAATGTGATCAGATCGCGTAAGTTTAAAAATATATATTTGACACCCTTCAAGACACTTTTCTGAAACAACATAATATTAATGTAGGCCTTCATTATTTGTTTATAAGTAGAGACTAAGTACGAGTAGGTGCATACACTATGAACCATCTGAAGTGAGACTTCTGTACGTAGTACTGTTGCTTATTCTGTTTCTCAAGCTGAATGTTGGGCGTGGTGTGCTTTGACCGGCTAAATGGTGGATTCCTCTTTTTCGTTTTATTTTGGACCAAGTGATGTTATTACGTCGGAATACGTTGGCGAAAAAATCCTAAGCTTATTGTCCTACTTAGAATAGAATTAGATAGGGACTGATTTAGGCTTACGTCTGTGCATCTCAATTAACTCTCGGTTTTATCTTTGAACTAAGTAAAAAAATAACTTTACTCGTACAAAGGTAAAAGTTACAAGTTAGGTATATGTAGAACAAAACTACGGCCCATGTTATATTTACATAAAATGACACATTTATTTTACAATCATTTGAAGTATTTTAATGTTCTATTAGAATTTTCCGCGTAATTTTTTTTTAAGAAAATCTTTTAGTATGACCTGGGTAAAATAATTACTTAGTACAAATAATAATCGCACGCAAACACTTACATCCCTCAGCTTAAGAGGCATACCTATAAAACAGGATTACCTCTTAAGGGGACGTTCTCGCCCACCGATAGCTAATCAAATTATCCGACGTAATACCTTGCGACAAAAACGGCTGATTATCTCCATCTTGTTTTTTTTCTACCCGAGAGGCTAAAGGGATCACTGTCCGGCATTTTGTCTTTGTGTTTTGTTTGAATTTTATTACCGGCTATTTAGCTAAAAGATTTGGCGTCAAAAAAACTTTCGCAAGGCATGTAGATGTACACTTATTTATGACCATTAGATAAGTACTAATATGAATCTATCTGGTTCCCTTATAACAAGCTAGATGGCGTTGTGTGACACTAATGGGGACTGTCAGAATCACGTTTAAATGAGTGAGTAAAGTTTTAAAGTATAAGAAACATGCTTTAGACTTTTAATTACAATATGACTTACATAGTTTCCTCGTGAAGTTTTCTTCACCATTTAACAGCCTGTACTCTCAGTGATTTCACTGCACGCGTATATTTTGGAATTATTAATTCATGTGCAATGACGATGCTTTGCATGTAAAAATTCTGCGCAGATTTTTTTTCAGCTGCTCAAATAATACCAATTCAATAGTGTCGCTTGCGCAGCCCAAATATTCGTTAAGCTGCAGTTCATTAATTTCACGAAGTCTCGTCTGGTGACCTTTATTTTTATGTTATACCAAATGCACTGGTTTAATGTATCGTCGTAAAATGACGTTTAATTGTTCAACTGCTTCTTTTTTGAACACTTTACTTTGTGCGAGGGACAATAACACTTACTGTCTTATTACTATCACCTTATGTGTTACTGTTGGGTAAAGGTGTCACTCTAATCCCACAATTTGTTCCTGTCCTGGACCAAAAAATTGTTAAACTCAACTTTCTATCTACATAGTTTCTATTTCGTAAATATCACAAATAATCGTAGCTGTCTCTCAATTTAAAATTTTATTGTAATGAAATCGAATGTAGAACGAAGGTAAGTTAGTATTCTGCTTGCAAAAAAATATTGACATTCTTTCGTAAATCGAGTTTGTAACAAGATCATACTGAAGTCATACTGAATCTCTACTGTATTTTATTACAAATTTTAATAGGTAGACACCAATTTTTAGTCAATTCTCAATTTAGTCACGGTTTAACTTCAAATATCGTTGTCGTCAGATATATACGCGAATTGGCCTTGAGAGGTGTTTTCATGTTATATAGAACATTTTATCATCACTAGGCAGCATCTACAAACTCGTCCCCGTTAGACCAAACCAGGTAAACATAATTTCCCCGGGGAAGACAAAAAAACACCGACCACGACGGTGACTGATCAAATTAAGGCTAGGTCAGTAATCATGTTACCGATACCCAACACTGGGCGAGTTTCGCAATAAGCACACAAAAACAGAAACCTCTGGTGTATAGACAGGCCTTCGTTAGAGGGATTTGAATTTTTTTCCATCTTTTTCTCTCGCTTTAGGTGTGTAACTCGATATCTGCCTAGGGAAATGGACAGCCCTTAATAGAAAAAAAACTGAGTACAAAAATTGAGAATGAAAATTTATATTGTCAATTTTTCGGTGGTGTCGATATCGGTTTAACTATGGGATTAAAATTTTCCTTACATCCGAGCTAAAATAACCTTCATTTACTGGGGATAAGACTGAGTTTTCAATGTGGTTGTTATAATGGAAAGAAATAGAAAACTTGTGTCAACAATACCTTTATAATATTACGTTCAGATGATTGGATATTACTTTATTTATGTAGAGCGTTTGTCCTTTAAGGTAAAGTGTAAAAATTCATCTAGAAAATACTTCTTTTATGCATATTTATATTTGAATGCTCTATGAAAAGAAATGTTTCTTGAATACTAAACAGAACACTGTTACTAATTAGGTACCTAAGACGTAGACTGCTCGTAAGAATGATGTGTTGCTTCTCCGTATTATAATACATAGATTTATACAGCTGTTACCCTCATATAAATGGTGACGTTTCCTTAAGATATTTGTCACGGTACAAGTGTCAATAAAAATGCCACACCGGACTGCCTGCTACTACACTACAAACTGTAGTGATGGGATGACTGATGTATCAAAATATCGATAGTTTTAGAATTAGTGACATGACGTTTAACATGATTTTAAACGAAAAAATCCAAATATAATATTAAACTCGTTGCCAGCTGTGGCCCATTAGGCCCAAAAAGACGCATTGTTAGCCTTAACCTTTTGATACAAAAATACATGTGGTATGATAATCCTGAGTAAATTAAAAAAAAACAATACTATTTTTCATGTAAGTTTAAAAAACGTGCAAGCATGATGTATGTATGTGATTTACTCGGGCTGTTTCATCAGCCCAAACAGCTGGTTGGTTTTTTATGGTACATACTTATAATATATTTTTATCGAATTCGATAATATCACAGGTCACATCACTAGACTACCCGTTAAAGCGGACACTTAACCCCTAATCCTGGCGGCAATTTCATCTCGTGGCAGCATTTATGGCAAAAATCTTAATTCGTGCGCTGTCGTTAACTGCCCGTCGGTAATTATTGCCAGGAACTGTATTTATTACTGACAGTGCCTTAAGTTTATGCTTAGTACATTAATATATGCTTAGTAATAATATTTATAATCAAGTTATTATGAAAAAAATAATATCGATTGTATCGAAAAAATAGCTTTAAAACTGCGAAACTGTAAGAGTTGAAAAAGCAAAAGATAGATATATATAGATATAAAGATATAAATAGACGTATTATTTGAGGCGTGAGGCTAAAAACCATTATTTTTGGAGTAAAAGAGACCACTGGGGATTTCTAAAAATGTACTTAGGTGTAACGGAAGGTTAAAGTTTTTTAGAAAATAATCTCACTTGAACTAAAAAATAGGCGTTTCGCAAAACAAAAAAATATAATTTGTGAGTAAAAAAAAATTACTTTGAAGCATGTATTGTACTTTAAAACACAAATAAGAGATATGGTTTTTCGTACAGCTATAAAAATGGGGTCGTAAACCTACGTCCGGCGTGGACCAATGCCAGCAACCCTTGCACTTTGTATGTGAAAACTCGTTTGCATGAAAATTGTTGGGAAAATTCAATGCAAAAAAAGAACGATTCTATTGAACTTTGAACTGGTAAACATTATTTTAAAAGTTTTTATAAAAAAATGTTTATATCTTTTTTTGTACACAATGCTGTCAGTTCATTATTTTGTTAACTGAAAAAAAAGCACTGTTGTACGCAATTGTATAAGTACGTACAATTAAATCTAAATTATTTGTACGAGTATAATAACCATAGCATTTAATCTAATAAGAATCTTACTCAACTGTTTTTTACAAAAGCCAGCTTTTACGTGCTAATCAATAGAGTTTTATGTCATCAAAAAATAAATAATGAAAAAAATATATTTAAAATTCGAATTTAAAATTTTATTTCATAAATTATAAAAGCAAATCGTCCTAACGCATACAGCCACAAATCCTCGCTCTCCGCTATGGCGGTCTTTATTTTGACATACAACCTCCGTGGCGAGAAATTTGCGGTCAATACAGCCGAGGAATGCCGCTTTATTTGAAATATACTTTTAAATATCACTTTAGTTGATAAAGGATTGAGGTTAGCAACGTTTCCTGATTTTCTTACAAATTATCTAACCAAACTCACAATATAAAATACTATAGCGCAGAACAAATACGTTTAATAACTTAAATTTCCAATACCCTAATAGAATAAATATTGAACAGAGGAAATAGAGCAGCTATGGATATAACTTCAACATCAATCAGCCATCTTTGATTGTTACACCAATTTATGAAGCTTATACACAACAGGCCAATCTATAGAAGAGCATAAACTATAGCGTCCCGTCCACTTACTCACTCATTTATATGTTAATGTTAACGGCAACTATTCCCCAGATTCAGACGTAGATATCTTTGGGGCCAGATATTATTTTCACTGCCTTATTACTTTCCAATTTGTCTCTACTATTGGTTATTGCCTCATTTATGACCCGACCCGTCCATTAACTCAAATATACTGACACGAATATAGCACAATATTAGGTTAAAATTATATTTTCCGAAATACCTTTACGTCGCATGAAGATGCCGGAGTCAAAAAATCTTGACTTACTGCGCGAAGATAGATCCATCCTTCACTTCACTATAAAGTCCCAAAAGTAAACACAGTTCCGCAAGCACATGAAAAATTTCAAAGTCCCAAACACCAGTGGCTTTAAAATTTAAAGTTGAAACCACTGGCTAGTTCGCAAGATGGCAAACCATGTGATCATCTTCGCAGATGAACACAGACTGACTGGCTATCTTGATAAAATTCGGGACTCGAATTAAAAAAGGGACCCCCACAAGACCCAGGTAAAAAAATCCCGTATCAAAACCGCCGTTTCCTAGTGACCCCGATCGCTCTACCATCCCTTTGTTAGGCTCCTTTTATTTATAATAGTATATTTTTTTTCTCACACGGCACCCCTAATAATGTGCGAGCGAAAATATGCGTAATAGTCCGCGATCTAAAGTATGGGTGCGACAGACCAAGAGTTCGTATAGAAAAAATATCACTGTCCCCCATTTGAATGGCAAAAAGTGCATGTCACTACGAAAATGGTATTAGTGGATGAATATGATTCTGCGCAGATCTCAATGGATGACTTATAATTGTGCCGCGTTATATTTAGCATGAATTATTGGTTTGACGTGGTTTTTGTGTACTGTCCCTCGAAAACGTAATGCAGAACTGTACCACTAAAGTACTCTACAAATATTAATTCAAGCGTTTGCAACGTTAATCCTAGGATTGTCAAAATTACATTTTATTTTCAAAAATTAGGTATTCGTTTCAACTAGCCGAGAGCCGTGCGACACAAATTTTACATGAGAGAAAAAACATGAACTTTAGTTACTATTGCATAAGTACATAATTGAATACGCAAAATATATTTTGATATACTCAAACTATTTACGGTATAATCATTAATTATCAGTCATAAAAAAGAGTCACCGGCAGTGATAAAATGGTCGAAGAAAATAAAAATATTCTCCACATTATGATTAAGTTACGGAATTGCCTCCGAGATTTGCCGGGAAACTGCTCATAATAAAATTATGAGAATCAAATTTGGCGACCAAAATGTAAGCGTAGTAGTGACCCTAGAATGTTTGCTATTTCTGCGTAAACAAACAGAGAGATTGACATCGAGTGTACATCTGGGCTGACGCAAATAATCGGGGGTAAACAATATAATTCGATTTTTACTCACATTGGACGACAAATTGCGTGATGTTCGGACATTAATGCGAAAATATTATATTTCATTCACTGGCGGTATATTTTCCGACAGAATAATATTGCTGTATTTTTTTGGTCATCTGTGAAGTTCCTGGTTCCAGTACCATCTTAAGTCTAATCACCTTGTCTCAATTATTAATGTATATAAGGAACGCGTTCTGTTTGCAAAAAATCTTTGTTCGTAGTTTATATATTTCAATAACCATAAAAATCTCGCATCACAAATCCAATAGTAACACAATATCTCCAAACCGCGTACAATATGACAATACGCGTAAGTTGATCGCGGATCCACTCCCGCGCATCACGCGTCCATTGTCCATCTATAATTACGGAATACGGACCACAAACACCTGTTCCGTTTTCACACGCTCAGGTACAGGTACGGAACCCAAAACGGATCTTGGACAACGGTATCCTTTTTGTTCTTGGGTCACGATTTTTTTGGCATCAATGGAATAAAAAGTTGAAACACTATAGTAATAATGAAAAATCCTTGCATTAATATTATTATTGCAAAATGCAATGCACAATAACTTGTTTTTATTGATAGGTGTGTTTTTTATTTATAGGTACGAGTAGTTGAACCAACAGACTTTGTTTTGTTCATAAAACCAGAAATTTAGATCACTTGTAAACTTTGGTCAGCAGCAAAGTGATCATATCTTGACCTGATAAAACCTTACTCTAAAATATTCTCATCTGCCGTAACGAAATCAACATAAGGTTGATATTTGCGTGCGCTACTATTTTAGGACCACCGTTTCACATAATATCAAGAATTACCTATAACCGGAAGAAAAAAAAATTTGGTAGCACCACGACCCAATTTATCAAATTTTTGAAAAAAATGTTCACACAAAATGTGTACTGATTCTGGTCAAGACGCCCATTGTATGGACCTTGTGTGCATTTTGGCGGATTTCGTCCAAAGGGTTGAAACCACCTTTACTGTAAAAAATGCAACGACAGCGTGGGATCAGAATGTGTATGACACACTTGTATTTTGTGGTCATAAATCCGAAAAAAAAATATTAACTTGTATCTAAAATTAATGAAAAGCTTGATTATAATTATTAAAGCGCTTTGGAGGGTTATAGCTAAACTTGTACATAAACACGTTTTTTCCATCCAGTCCTACACAGGTCGGCGGGTGTTGAAAGAATTGGTTTAGAGTTTTAATTTGCTCTAACTTAATTCAAACAAACATACATAATGCATAAATACATAGGAGATAGTAAAGTTTAAAGTGGGTGAGAAATATGACAAGAATACATTAATTATCTCTAAAGCATCACCAATAGGAAGATTTCTAAATCCATAAAAAACTTAGTGCTAGCTGCTAGCTCTGATCTTATTCCCATAATTTCTTGCCCATATACCCAACCATCATATCTTGATCTCTAACACTTCCCAAGCTCGTCAAACGTTTTATAGGCCGGTATGGAGATACGAGGGATCGAACTACGATGGTTGGTTTGGATACGTTGATGAAACCAATTATGTGTGGCGTGAATTAAGTCGCACAGTTAAATGGTTTATGCCACTCGAGTCATAGAGTTAAAAAGATATAGATAATACAATACTACGTGCATAAGAATTCAAAATATTAAAAAAACTTACTCAAAAACTGTTTTTTTTTTGTTTACCCAGCAACGTTTTCATTTTAATGACTAATATTTGAAAATAAGATATTTTGTGATATTTTATTATCATTACGGCACCCACGACATGTTTTTTAACTAAGTTTCAAACCAGTCATTAGTACCTGGATGACCGAGGTTTGCTCTCATAAACTCTGAGGTTTGCTCTGATAAACCGAGGCAGATTCAAGCACGCCAATCCCTTCCTATACATTCCTTCGTTCTAGTATAATACGTTAACTTTTTAAGTTTTTTTGCGTTACCAATCTATAACTTCAGATTTATTTGTTAGTTTTATTGTTAATGTTTGTAAAATTTATGTGAATTAATTGTGAATGTTTGTTTCTACTTATTGGATAGGAAATAAAGACTTACATTGTTATTTTTTCATACTTAGTTCTAAGATTATTATTTTCACCTTACCATCCCATATCCCAACTCCCCTAGGCAAGGAATATAGTTACATATGGCGTGTAATCGTATCATGAGAGAGTTCTATAACTTCTTAGTCCACAACCTTTGCAAGTGAGCATTTGAACCGTCTCCCGCGCAGACAATGGGTGACTAGCTCGCACGCGGGTCACTCCGCGGTTATCTACTGATCGAGGAAAGCCGATTTGCGGCCGCGCTCGAATTTATCGCTGTACACCTCTACGTTTACAGTTAAGTACTTCTTATGTCTATGGGAAGGAGATTTTATGGTGCGTGCACGCATATTAAGTTTGTTTAGAAAATTAAATTGAAAGTGACATAGGATGCTGCTGTGGTAGCGATACTTGGGGATATCCCTACAAAGATTTTAAATAGCTGGGTATATTTTTTAACACGGTTTATGAATACGGAATACAACTACCTATGGAAAATTTGGGCATGTGCCAAATATCATGTTTTGACGTGCCTCTTTAGATATCCTCAAAGATAACAGAGATCTGAGGAGATATCTACTGAGCCTGCGAATTAAAGTCGTGATCATGTGTTTTTCTTCTAATTTTTTAAAAAGCTTTACTAATTATTTACCTATTTTCGTAATAGTTAGTAATCAATGTTTTGTTACTCACACGTTTAGCCAAAAAACTTTTTTTTTTAAATTCATTATTTCAAAATTTTGTGTTATTCTCCGTTATTTTGATCAATAATAAACGGTTGATTTTTATCAAATTGGAAGTATATAGATAAAAAAAATGGTCCAAATCAAATGTCCATACGTAGGTGTCAGATTCAATTCCGGCTCAACACCAGCGGTAAAAGGCTGTATCTCCATTTCTATGCTGGGAGCTTTCCCATACCGGGCAGCTCGTGACCGCTTGCCTTGTTAACGATGACCCGACCACAGAATAATGTTATAATACAAACGTACAGAAGGTTCAACTTAACGTCTTCTAATGATATTTGCAATAATTTATTGTGCGACTTTAAAAATTACTTTTTCAGATTGAAATTTTGGTGCTACTGATCTTCAACTGTGACTTAGTAACAAGAGATAGCTGATTTAAAACATACAATATTATTTATGTGAAAGTTTGTGATTATGTGTAACCACAGAACAGATTGGGAAGAAATTGGCAAGTACTTAATAGTAAGTAACCTGTTAGTGTACCTCTCCATGGATACATAAACACAAGTTCCTAAAAAGCATAATTGTGTTGAATTCGCGTGTGAAATTTCGTGGTAAATGGAAAAAGCTGCTTGCAATCTTAAGTAATAATGATAGTATTAAATAGACGGAAAATGACTGGCAAAGCTAACTTTGGTTTTCTACGTACAAGATAGACAATATAGTGAATCAAAGATTTGCAGATATAACTGTCTATGCAATCTCAAGTGACATAGGCTTGACCTGACTCCGATTATGCACTAACATCCGTTTGAATGATGACTGCTTAATTGAGGTTATGTGAAGTTGTAAACAAAGCGCGCCTTTTTTGCGAGAACCGTTTCTTAGTGAATATGCGCACTCGCGTGTCGATCTGTATTTGCTTAGAAATGTGCTAATTAATGAAGCTTCCGTGTGACGTGTCAAGCTTATATATAGCCTTATTTTTATATATCTTTAAAAATAAAATAGTTACGTGTAAGTATGTCTAACTGAAGTCTAAATTCCATGACAAAAAGAAAGTGTTTCCCAAATATTTCAAACAAAAAGAGCGTTAAGGTTATTTATTTTATTTTATTCTTCTTTCTATTTTTTCTGAAGTATTCTAAAACAAAGACCGTTTAGTCAAAGAGTAATCTATAATAAATCAAACAGAACGCCCACATCAAGCGAAACTACAGACAATACATGACGTCTGTAACACAACGTAAATCAAAGTTTACTGGCTGTGTCAATGCAAACCACTGTCAGTGACACATGAACTTTATTGCCTTGACTTAAGGTTTAATATGATTCGTACTCATCGCTGATTGTACTTATTTTAATTCAGCTATCACGTGCTTTTTTATTAGAGTGAAAATAGTGAAAATTTGGGTTATTGTTTATTCTGTGGCATGGGTACCTAAATCATTGAGAACACTAGGCGATCATTTTTCACTCCTTTGACCGTGTGTCTTATGATTTTTAACACCCATTTAATCTTTTGAATGAAACAATGAGCCTTCTAATATTGCGACACTTTGTTAGACACGCTGCGATTTATGGAGAGACGTATCTGTATGTTTATAAGTCTATGGTGTTGAGATTTATAAGTAGATTTAATTATTACATATACATTATACAATTACACACATTAAGCTATCTGAAACTTTTTTGAGAACTTCGTTGTAAATAGAGAAATTAAAAAATCCGTCACCAGGATAGATAATATAATTCATGTAAACTGTCACACAAAAAGTAAAATCAAAAACTACTTAAAACAAATTGACGTTCCTCAATCGCATGGGTCAAAAAATATCGAAACCACATCTAGCTAAAAAAATTAAAATGGATTTAAATCCACACAATGCGAACGCCATGCTCTATAGGAGCTAAACATGACATGTATTACGCCGTATGGTGAACGAAAAAAACAAATTCGAAGAGTAAACGCGAATCAAAAGGAGTTGGACAATGGTCACGAAGAAGGCCGACAGCTCAAATGAATAATGGTTGATATAACATCAGGTAGATTTTGACACGTTGCAATCATCCCTTCAACCCAGACGATGCTCAAGTTTTACTAGCTTTAGCATTGCCGCTTTTCGATAAATATAAAGATTACCCATATCATGGTAAATCTATTCTAGTCCTCTAATGGGTCTATTTATAAATAGAATTTCTATTTGGGCAAAATTATGACAAACAAACAGACACTAAGCTCACTCCATGGAAGTTTAATTTTTGTAGTAGTCTTAGTCTTGTCAACGCTGGCTAGCCAGAAATTCGGCATCACTATCAAAATTTTTAACAATTTTAATCTTATTGTACAAACAATAAAGATAATCGATAATTACGATAGAGATTTGTTATACCAATTCCCAGCAAACACCTTATCTTATCTACTGCATTGCTTTCCTTTTAATATTAAAGATTAGGAAATGTTGAAAGTCTCAGTGGACGAGCATGCAATATGAGGCGAAGAACGGATTCAATAGAAGAAATAAGAAAGTGACACGTCTAAGCCCCTTTCAGTTGAAATTGATGAAAGGGTAACTGATAATGATGCACAATACTTTATTTTCGGTATCCCTATACCGTATTGTTAGAATATTATAGATTCTCTCATGTGGGTGCAGATTTTGAGCCTGTTTTGCCCAAAAAAATCCCTTTGACCAATTGTTTGTCAAAGGAGGCTGTGTTATTTTTTGTCAGGTGTTTATGGAAGTTTGACCATGGGAAAATATTGGAGATTCAGGTGCCTATCGGATGTATGGCCATTGTCAACCTGTTTTGAGTCTATGTTGATCTTCGATAAAATCTTTGCAGCTTTGTTTGAGCCCGATATTGGAGTGTACACATTTTTTTTGTTGTTTTTGTTCCACTCACAATTTTGTAACCTTCAAATACGTATAATAAGTAGGTAGGATAGGTTTGAAAATCAAACCAGCAAACAAGTATACCGATCGTCTAGCGGTAAGTGGCTATTGTAACCTATGGGCGCTTGCAATATCAGAGGTATCACACTATCGCTGGCGGCTCTCTACAAAAGAATCACTTGCTACAGTGCCCTTCGAAGCTAAACACAGTAATGTGTTCACTACTGCATGAAAGAAGAATATCTGGTCCTGCAGTGGTGCTGCCTAGCTGAAAAGTTCTACCACTTAATAAAGCATTCATAATTATATTTTTTGAGAACACAGCGTCGTTAACTATTGATAATACGTTGGCAACTAGGTATAGGATCAAGTTCCTCCAGTCTTTGTCCCTAAAGGTTCAAAGTAGGACAACACCTACCAAACTTTAAATCGTCTACGTTGAAAGGCCGACAATAACAAATTGATATCAAAGCCTGACAAAGATGGACTCTTGAGAAACTGTCCACCCACTCCTCTTCTATTGATCGTGCCTGCTCAGTGCTCACAATAAATTAATTCATGTTATGAGCATTTTTTATTCCATTGTGTTTATTCGAGTATTTATTTTACCCGTTAATAGATGCTAATGGGCGGACATTGGTCAAAGGATTTGGTTCAGAATCAAAGCTTTGAATAACATGAATAGGTTCTTTGAGAGACTTGTCAGTTAAATCTCGTTAGTTTATTATAAGATCTTAAGAGAAATTTTCGTTGATTATGTTTATTCAAAAAGCTCAATAATCAAATATGTTAAGTGAACAGAAAGCTTTGCTTGGTTGTATTTATATGAATATTTCCTTAAAATAAGTATTAATGATTCTAATCAATATTTAGAACTCAAATAACACAATAAAGATTACTGGTTTAAGATAACGTTTGAAGTGTTAAACCCAGCAGCCGTTTAAATCGTTTCAAGCCTTCAACAAAAAATAGCTTAGCTTTCTATTTGTTTGTAACACGATTGGCTAATCCTTTTCTTAGAGGATATTGTTTAATGTAAACAATCATACAATGAAAGGATTGTCCTTTATTCCTCTTTCTTTCTTTCTTGATGTTTTATTGTTCGATTTGGACTTGTTAAGTATCATTTTAATAATGCCTCCAACGTTGCTCGGCGGCCGGACTAATAAATCCAATTTAAATGTTATCCGGACCTCCTCCTGACATAACATATGTTAATCCATACGTCTTTATCTTAAGAATCACAAATGCCGAAGCGATCTAAAAAAAGTAGCCAGTCCAGTCGGAGACGGGTGGCCGCGGTCCACAAACTCATTATTCTAAGTAAGCAAAATTAACTTCTTTCCCACAATTTGAATAATTCTCTCGTATGCTTTCGGTACTCCATTCGATGGGCCGCCTCTTCGGTAATGGGACGTTGACTGTCAATTGTTTAATTTATGTTCTATTGACGAATTGAATTTATTGGATGTTTGGATTGATTTTATAAGCCGTTATATCACTGCTTTAATACTGTGGTGCAAGGTTTAAAATTGCATTCAGCATTTTATTACGGTTGATATTTAACTCAAAAATAAAAAGCGCTCATATCCATTCTCAACAAAGTTCTTTATTTGGTTGTGTGCAACATTTTAAAACACTAAAAACACTTTAATTTGACCAAAGCTTTATAATTTTTTTTTTATTTACTATTATATATATAGGGCTATATTGAAACTGCTACCTAAGTACACCGATCATAAGACGTTTCAAAAAGGATCTTGTGGTTTCATCGATTGAAATTATTGATATGACTTTGTAAAACCAATCATTGGTTTTCCACAAATGAAATATTATTGTGATTACTATCTTGAATCAACTTTTGCAAAGACTACATGGATCAATGTAAATGATGTCCCAATAACTCTTGACCAGGGAACCAAGATTGAGGGCTCCTTGGCGATGCTTCGTTCGCTAATGAAGACATATTGAATCGCAAAGCGGCGGGCAAGATAGGCAATGTTTAAATTGACATGCAGCTCCTTTAAACCACATCCGTTTTGGTTCTATAAAAAACGTCTACCGTTCAATGACGGCTGTATTATTGTAGTATAGTTTATAAGCCGTTTGTAAATCTTCGTCCAGACCTATCGAAGGAATATTATTCTAATATCGTGATGATGCTAATAAAAAGTGGGCATAATGTATGGGAATTTCATCTATTCGATGGATTAGTTCATTATCTCAGGTCACATGAACATGTATTTTTTATTTCAAGATTTTTTTTTATATCAAGACGATGTCCGAATGTTATTTGCCCATGGATGTCTACGGTAGATTGTGATCGTTTTATCTAACCAAATAATATATTTCATGGGACCTTTTTGTTTCAACCCGGTTACTTGAAGGAAAAAAATAAGGCAGTAGGTGACCTGTGCATAAATTTTTAAAATCGAAAAGCGCTTCGTATTCAGCTTGCCCAATTTGTAAACATACTCGCAACGTTAAATAAAAGTTTGTAATAAAAAGGAGGGACGCGTAGAAAAGCGATTTGAATTAAAAAGTTGTCAGAGGACACGAAACCCATATCAATTAGTGACAAACATGACAAAGTCAGAGCGGAACGGTGCCTCGCTAATGTTTTATTTAGCGGCGGAGTGGCGGCGGCGGCACGGACCAAAAGTTAACTTGGTTTTTTAAAAGTTTGCTCAAAAGTTACGGCTGCGGTGTCCCCCGTCCGTCTAGCTTCGCACCTGATAAAGTAATTTTACGATTCCCTAATTCACACTTTTGTGGAGAGTTTTAAAAAGCCAGAAGGCTTTCTGCCCTTACACGTAATTGGGTACGCGTTAGCTTGACGACCTTTTTAATTTGTTAATCGCTTTGTTGCCGGAGCTTCAATTCAAGATTGATCTCATGTATTTATTTATTTTTTAATCCAGAATTAATAATTCAGCTGTTGTAGTAGACTGTATATGCCGGCGACATAAAGGCGTCCAATTTCATGTGCTCAAGTACGACGTACGAGGGTCCTTTTGTTGGCGATAACAAAAACCGGGTACCTCCAACTTCTTGCGCATAAAATAAGAACAAACGTATCATCGACGAAAT
Source organism: Cosmorhoe ocellata (assembly GCA_963675405.1). Taxonomy (NCBI): domain Eukaryota; kingdom Metazoa; phylum Arthropoda; class Insecta; order Lepidoptera; family Geometridae; genus Cosmorhoe; species Cosmorhoe ocellata. The sequence continues at coordinate 7,354,559 of OY776258.1, read as the reverse complement.
GACGCGTGTCGACCAATCAGGCGCAACGGCCACAGACGACGGTGACGTCACCGTACCACCGTCCAATGGGATCGACCCGTCGCCTTCGGTCACTTTGGACTAATTGCTCATGTGTGCTGTAACGCTAGTTTTGAGAGGAATCCGTGCGCGTGAGTTGACACCGCACACATGCATGCGTCACGTGACAAGCAGTATGTGAAAACCTGATTAATAAAGATATTGAAATCTCATATTAATTCTTTAGAAACTATCTAGTTTCTGAAGTGTTTTCTAGTAGGTATTTGACCATGCTTATCCTGAGCATAGTCAAATCTTAGTGTGGAGAGGGGCTACGTAGCTTTTTAATTTTGAATGTTTCCATAATACCATAGAAACCAAAGCAACTTTCAACTTAAACGATTTGCCCTAAAAACTGTTTGACCATTTCATTGTTCTAAAGTAAAGCATGTGAATCATCTAACTTACACTTTTGCTCATAATTAATTATATTTAACCGTGGCCAATGGGAAGTGAACTTAGACAAACAATAGAAAAGGTTTTCATACAATAGTTTCTAAAGTTGGTAGTTAACATTCATGAAATTGCTATAAAGTAAAATAATAACATAACTGGGCAAGTGTGTGTCAACTCTGCTGTAATTAAGGGTTCTTCGAAAATTTATTTTGATGTACCTAACTGTATTTTTACACGGCAGCCGTGAAGAAAAACGGGGGAGCTATTTTTTAACTGCCCAAACTTTATATCATTGATTTTATTTGAGCTTACAGATTTTAAATTCTCTAATATTCTAGATGTTTCAAGGTAAGTTATATAATGGTAAATTATAACGGGCACATTGATGATTTGTTATGGATTGTCTTGTTGCGGAACCCTAAATCATCATGGAGGGTCAATCAGAGATAAAATTATAGAAGCAATTACACTGCCTTATTTTGCTGACATTGTTGCACTGATGCAAACACTATTGCGTTTACATCATCTTTGACACTAAATAAACAATTTAATTAAATAATTCAGTAACGTTTTATAAATACAAATTAACCTTATAAGTTGATGACTGACAAGTAATCTTTTTAAGAGCAAAATAGTTACAGAAACCTAAATGATTCTAGTTGTTGATAACATAGTCTGTAAGTCACAGACAAACGATAAGGGGATGGGGAGTTAAATGGGTAAAATTAATTAAGAAATTTATATATATTTTTTTTAAATTATTATTATCCGACTTTAAAAATTTGGAAAAAATTGGAAAAAAATGGTTTTTCTTATTAATACCAGCTAAATTATATATAATTCTATAAGTATGTAGAACTGACTGACTATTTCACTAATAATTCAACTAGACTTTTTCGAGAGTAATGGAGTATTATTATTAGTTTTAAACGGGTCGAGTACTTATCACGTTTTATTCATCTATTTTTCCCGACGTTTTGACAGGTTTTTTTTATCACTGTCGTGGTCACGGGTAGACATAGGAAAAAATGGGTAATAAAACGTGTAATACTAATAATAATGTGTTCGTATCGCGTAAGGTTAAAAATATATAGTAATGGAGTAATTTTTAGAGAAAGAGATTTATTTTTGGTTTCAAGAGGTGCAATAAGATTTTCCTAGGTTCAACCTTTAAGAGATGCAGTGTTAAAAAACTTTACTCGAACGAAGTAGCAAGGAAATCCATTTTAAAATTATTAAACAAAGCGTTACTGGCTTTTTTCTTGAATAAGTTGCAACTTCAAACGTCAAAGTATAGGCTTTATACAAGGTAAATCTCTATTAGTGCTGACCTCAGGTCCAATAGACCAGTTTCATAGTGTCTTATTATAATTGTCGCAAAAGGTACAATGTTATGTGTTTAATTACTACAGGTCAATTGCCTGGACTGTGATTATATTATTTTTTCCAGGGCTGTATTTCAGTTATCAGAATATTATTCCTTTTTTTTTATTCTACGAGTATAACTGCTATAAATACTTTTCTGCTTTTTCTCATAATGTTACTCGTTTTTTGAACTAGTATGCTGAAAAGGTGAAAATGCACCTCTATAGCTCCTCTGTTCTAAGCTATCGTATATAACTATGGTATAGACACCTAATGTTTCGTGTAGCAGATAAACATTTAAATGGTCATTATTTAGTAAGTGACCATTTCATTTTTATTAGCTGCCACAAACGTGACTGACGTGGCTTTTCTTATCTTTATTTTCATATTGTTCTTTTAAATTCACGACAGGTTGAAAATGTTGAATTTTATTTAATTTAGCTAAGTAGTACCTACCTTACATACTGGCGAAGTTTTTTGAAATAAGTAATTATTACCTAAGCACTAAAAGTGTTGTAAGTAAAATGTTAAATTAAAATAAAGCTGCAAAACAAGATAGTAATTTTATTATTGATATATAACAGTGACGCCAAAATACGCAATCGTTTTTTTTCTAAAAAAAATATTATACCAATCAACGTCATAGACAAAAATAAATTATCGTGAAAAAAATAAAAACATATTTCACAAAGTCTCTAAAAGTTGCTCTCCCAAAAGTATCACTAAAAATGTTAAGTGCTTTAAAACACAGATTAGGATTATTCAGTTGACCCCCAGACAATAATTCTAGCGCGTTTATACTCGTTACCCCCAAACTTTTCACATCAAGCCGTCTTAAATATTTAAATACGGCTACTGGTCTCTTTTCATCCACCCTCGGACAAGATGACCAGCGTCCGTCAATATTTGCGCAGTATTAAGTAGCTCGTCCCATATGAATGGAGTCTCCGAGCGCAGATGGGATGTAGTTGCGTGTTTGTTTATGTCATGTTTTGTTAAAACTGACAGTTCAAGCAAAAAAAAAAACGTCTATGTCGTTATTCAAAACTTTGATTTGAAATTAGAATAATCTATAAAAAATACTTTTATGTTGTTCGAAACTAATATTTGAAATTGGAATAATGCTGTTTAGCGTGATTGGCTTAAAGAAGAGAGGAAGACAGTGCTCTACCGGTACGAGACTAACTTTATTATTAAAGGCTCTACGGTGCTGGAGTGAAGTTGGTGGTTTATGAAAAAAGTTAGCAAAAATAAAGTTACCTTGCGCGATGCGTACAGCTGGCATCTTGATTCTCATCTTGATTTGGTCACCTATTTTTAGATCTTCAACAACTGCTTTATCCTCGGAAAATGTTTATCGGGTGTCAGGCGACAGTTATTAGCTCACTTCACACGCGCCGCCGACCGACGGTCCAGCGGCTTATCGCTTTTCCTAAACCGTTTTTGATAACGTTCTAGCTATCACAAGCCAAGTGAAATGTCCGACGGTAAACTTCAATATCTTCAATCATCTTCTTATTTTCTTCATCTTTAATTATTTAAAACACACTTAGGTCAGTTCTTACTTTTTCCTTTTCATGATGTGGAGTTTAGACACGGCACTTTAATGTTTCTCAAAAATCGTCCGGTCATATGGAGGGTCTTATCGATACTTGAATGAACGTCTCAGTTCTTTATCTTATCTGTCCGCACCTAGTGGCTATCCTGCGATTTGGCGATCGAGTTCGGTAACACTTAATTTATCGGCATCTGTTAAACTCTATCACTTTTCAGTTCGCGCAAATTTTCACTGTCCATAAAATTTAGTCCCAATAAGAATTTAGAAAATTTTAAGCAGGTTCTGGGAGAAATTTACTTGAATTAAAATAATTTCGGAGATAGAAATTTTGTATCGTGTTTACTATATTTCGTGTTAGCGTCTCGCGTTCGAGCTCGTCGCGCGTGCGGAGCGGTAAGCAGGTGCGCGGCCGGCCGCCCGCTCTCGCCCGTTGTCCGAGAGCGTCTGTCCTGTGTCCCTTCGCGCGAGGGCTCCGGGCCTCCGCATGTCCACGACTCGCGCCGTCTCGCTCCGCCGGCCGACGACGGCGCGTGCGAGTCCACACGAAGTGGCCAGGGGTTACTCGCGGTCGCCACTACCTCGGCTGATCGACAGAGACCGAGCCACGCGTGGTAGGCCGCCTCCCCCACTCGCGCGACCAGGACGGATATACATCAGTGCCGTGCGTCGGTGTGCGTGCGCGGGTGGGGCGAAGATGCAGCGCGTACAAAAGAAAAGGGATAATATTTGCTTGCATATTTCATGACTCGATTAGGAGATGGAATTTTTAATTGAATGGACCTAAGCGCGGTCACTTGTTTTCTAATCAGTCGTTTGATGTTGTTAAAATAACTTTTTTAGAGTATGCGAATATGAATCTTAAGTGAATACGTTAAGGGTGGAATTGGTGTTTCCAAAATAATGTACACTAATATTATTATCATTAGTGTACATTTCTTCTAATTATATTACGACATACTAGGATCATTATTAGACTCAACAAACAACATTTCAATGAACATTCTTATCCTGAAAAAAATCGGTTAGTCCGTACGTAGCAATGTGCTACGTAATGCTACACATTTCGTAGCAACGTTTTTTCATTTGGTTTATTCTGTACATAAGTATTGAAATGTAAAAATAATAACTTTGACATTAAATAGACAATAAATTATGTATATGATTTTTACATAAGTGTCAAAAAGCATTATGTACAATTTTTTCCTTTGCATTATCATAGTCTACCTTGCTTACAAATCAGTTTGAAATATCAAAGTAAACAGAAAAGTACGCGAGATAAACAAGTAAGAGCGCAACACGTTGACGGAGAGATCTTCACTCTCACTACCAACTTTTCCTCGCTTTTTTCCCCGACGTTATTTTACTTAAGACGAGGAACTTATCTCGGTCGGTCCTTGACTTTAATAAGTTTTATGAGTGTCAGTCGAGACTTAACTGGCGCGCAAACTGGCGAAAAACGAACTTTTTCATAATTGTTTCCAAACTGCTGGCAACTTTGGAGCGTTCGATTATTGAAATTTCAAAGTTGTTCCATTTGATTGATTGTGTAATGTCTGTTGATTTGATTATGTTTTTTTTGTTTTTGTTTTAGAATGTACCTTGTAAATCAAGGTATTCTTGAACTCTAGTTTATTTATAACCTTCGCTAGAAAAATAATTATTTAATTAGTGTCTATCAGATATGAAAAAACATCTTTTAATTGATATTGTAATAGTGAAATGTAAAATCTTACCTACTTGTAATTTAAAAAAGTATTAGAGGGCTTAAAATAAAAATTAGAACAGACCTAGATAGTTTTTTAGCAAAAAAATAATGTGAAGTGTTTGTATAAGTTTACGCCATCTGTACCGTGCCTAACACCTCCCTGCATTACCCCATGCTTGACCAAACACGCTCGGATAGGTTGTAAAAAACAACCTACGAAACCGTGGTCATCTTGTGTCCGGCGAGAGGAAAACTCACCGCTACCTATCCCTTTCTAACTATAACATGTGAGTAGTGAAAACAGAGATGGCTAAAGGGTTGCCCGTTTTCATGAGTGAAAATCACGGGATAGTGTCCAATCGGCTGCTGTCTCCCTCATGTGTAGGGGTGCGTTGGTGTGTGGAAAAGGATGGTGTGGTGTAGGCTGGGATGTGTTGAGTTTTCCCGACGCTACTCGCCGCTAGGCGGCGTGGAAAACCCCGAAAAGGTTTGTGTTATGTGAGAACCTTTTGTTCTTGGGTTGTTACTTAAACTGGAAATCAAAAAATTAAGATGTGTATTTTTGATGAAAATCATAGATTTTTCGGTCATTCTGTGAAATCTATTCTTCGTTTAACAAAAATACATTGAAAGTCTACAAAACGTGGTGTGCTTCTTCTCATAACTGTTTGGTATCTTACAAAAGTTTCCTTTTTAGGTCTAAATACAAATTAAAATAAACTAAGTAACACATAGTATTTTTTTTCCAAAAACTCGTAACAATCTACATGCCGTGTGTAATGGCGTCGTTTCTGCGACCATAGTATTTACAAAGATGGTTTCCAAAACTGTTTCAAAATGTATGCGTAACGGATGTTTTTTCACCATCCTGCGGGACAGATGTGGGAAAGGAACATAATATAAATTGCTCAATTTGAGATGTAACGTTAGAACTGAGAAAGTATCGAGTTCCTGCTGACGTGTCATTACAAACTCTAATTTATAATTTTGGGTTTTGCAAATTGGGGCAAATAGGTAAAAATTTAAAAGGTTTAGTTAAGCTCGAGCTTTCACTCGGGGCTATGCTTGCAATTTACTGGATTAAGAAAGTTTGACAATGTTTAATACACATCATGGTGAAAAAGGGATAAAAAGTTTGAATAAAAAATAGCGATAAAATATTTGAGTATAAACGTATCCTCAACGCGAGTAGTGCTGAGCAGAGAATTTTTTGTACAATAGATAGCTTAGGTTGTTTTTTATGTATATATTTTACTACGAACGCTCCTTGCTTATTAACATTTCACCGATTTGTATACATATATCTACTACCTACACGTGAAAACCTTTAATTGGCTTTCTAGTACTAAGCAGTTGTTAATTAAATGTAAAAAGCTGTTGGTTTTCCGTTAAATAAATAAATAATAATAAACAAATGTAACACTAGGCGAACAATACGATTGTCCAAATTGCTCGAAGAATCACTTTAGGCATTGAATCGTCTAATGTGAAATAGTTTAACCGTTCATCCCTTCTCCAAGTTAAGTTTAAAATAAGTCTGTTTCAAGGACAAAACGAAACACGTGTGTTGCTATCCAATATTACTTGCAGCTTCACTGAGAATGGGATTTCAGTGATTTTTGTTAATTCACGATAATGTTTACCAATTTATCTATAAATAAGTGGAACAACCGCGCTTTTCTCACTGGAAGCTATCAAATGATTGCACTTTTAGACACTTGCAATATTGTAAAGGAAGGTGATGCTTTGTTAACCAAAGTTTGGTGAAATTGGTTAGGTCCAATTTCACCTAACTTTGGTTAACAAAGCATCACCTGATCGGGCATCAAAATTAACAAAAATGTTAAAATATCGTTACACGTCATTTCATTTTACGGAAGATAATCTTTTGTCAAGCAGTTTTGTCAGGACTATCATGGTGGAACACAAAACAACTTTAACAGACGGTTAAATACACGCTGTTTGTTTAATTAAAAGAACATGGCGAAACTAACCTTTAGTCTAAATAGCGACCTAGTACGCATAACGTAATTTTTTCATATAAGTTTTAGCAACCCCTCTAAACCCTATAGAGTTTGATTTTCGGAAATCCCTTTATTAGTGCTCCTCTATATTACGAAATTAGAGAAAGAGTTGAATTTAATATCCTAGTTGAAAGTCCAAAAAACATAATTGGTGTAGGCAGTGCGCTGATTATAATTATGTCAGTAAGTAAGTAACAGAAAAAAAATACATATTCAGATAAGCGGGATAAAAATAGTATTATAGCAGCAGCTTGTAACGTAACATGCTTTAGAAACTGATGCTAAGGGTGCCGAAGTGTCCATTAAGCGATTTTTGGTTCTTGTCCACGACAAAAATAGTTTGTTGGGGTGGGTCGTCACAGTTATATTTAAACGGTCACGCTTTGAAATACTCTTAAATAATATTGAAGAGCTCGTGGCATAGCTTACTAACAAACTTAACTGATCAACAAGCGACGTTCTGCGAGGTTAGTACTTGGATGGGTGACTAGAATTTTTGTTTTGACGTTTCTATGCTCTGGAAGGTGCTTTAAGCTGTCGATCTTGGCTTTTGAACTTAGCTTACTCAATCGAATAATCGCAGTATAACCTGATAAATGAACTATTGTCAAATGTTACACTCACGTAAATCTAAGTTTTAATTAAACGAACGAAAATAAAGGGAGAATATTTTTATATTTGTTTGATAACTAGCCTGGCAAGATGATTTTCTATAAAAGATTTTTCGAAAATGCATTTTGCATTAATGTTACATTACTGTTACAGGCAACACTAATTAGGATAAATGCTGGATCCACGCCGGTGATTCAGAACGACAGCGCCTACATTGCAGACCTAATCACGCAACGCGCCAAATAAGTCAACGGATTTATATAGTGATGTGTTTAGGTCTTGCGATGAAATAATTTATTATATCGATAAAAAAAGCGTAAACTAAGAGACTTTGATATGCACTTTAATTAATTTTTAGTCATAAAGTTGTGACTATAAAGTCAATATTTTTCTACTTAATATTACCTATATAAAACTTAAAGGGCATGAACAAACATCCAAACATCTTAGATCTCTAGTTACTATCTCTAAATTTTTGAGGATATCTAAAGGATATTCAGAAGCCACTTGACGTAAGTACAATATTAATTTTAAACTGTATGTCATATTCTTATTTTGACAGCCATAAGAAAACCAAGAAAAAGTTGCATGATACAATGCGATTAAAATTACCATATAAGAATTTCCGCTATTACCTGAAAATATGAAATATCGATGTCAATGTTTTGCATAGTTGTGCAACACTACTGCAAATCTCAGTTTCCAGCAGGCTAATGGCTCGGTAGCTAAGCCCTAAATGCAGTGCCCGCCAACGTAAACAATAAATTGTGAAGAGGCAGTATTAATTTGTGACGATCCTGGTTAGTAACATAATGGAGATTATGAGAATTACTAGCTGTGAAAACAGCCTTTTTTTATTCTTCTAGCTGATATACGTGAAATTTCAATGGTTGTTTTCCCGCCGCAGAACAACTTGCAATAAGGAGTATTTTCGAAAAATAGAGTAAAAGTAAAAAAATAAAGATGTTTTTATTTTAAATAATTTGAATATTCATCAACTCGAAAACGTGAGGAACAATAGTAACATTAGACGTAACTTGTAAGTACTATTCGAATGGCACGCGCCGCCGGCCGCCTTCCCGTAGGTATCGGGATGAATTACTATTGGTTCGTGGTCGCTTTCGAATTAAATTTTCACAATGGTATATCTGTATTTTTTGTTTCTAATATTTAATTTGTTTATACAACGATTGTATTACCAAGACCAAAACATTTCGCCGCGGGAAAACAACCATTAAAATTTCACGATGTATATGCATACGACCCACCTGTCGATAAGCAGTTACCGTAACTGTTATAGCAGAGTCACGTGTTTGCCAATCCACTAGACATTACCTTATCACTTATCTCATTCTTACGTAGTACAATTTGGGACTTACTCGTACATTTCGCGTAACTTTAAGGTACAAAAGCGATTCAAATAAAGATAAAACCAATATTTATTACGTGTTTGCGTAATCCAGTGAATATGTCCCTGTTTATTTGTTATCGAATTATTGATCAAATGTCAATCGTGTCCCACAAATCGATAAGTTAAGCTCAAATAATATGTCAGCTCAGTAAATACGCCGGCAAATCGAATAGGTTATGAGGTTCAATAACAAATTCTCCCGCATATCCAATGCGTTGGTGGCAGTCTTTCAAATTTTAGTACCTACTTTGATGTTTGAATTGGAATAATTAAAGTATAATAACTAAAAAAAAAAACTAAATGTAACCAAATTTAACCAAAACTAAATGTAACCAAAAACATTGTAATTCTAGTATGACAAAAATCTGTAATATATTTGTTTCATACATTTTAATGGACTATTTCCTATTTACAATTTAAAGTACATTAATTATATATATTTATTTTCCTTTTCTACAATATTTTATTCAGCTACATAAACAAGATGTTTTTTTCATCGGTTCTAGCTTAATAAGTCATCACAGATTGGTTGTTTAAACGATTCAATATTTTAACTTGAGTTTACTGATAGTTTTATAAAATAAAATCAGATAAATAAAGGCGAAATTTCTATGACCATCTGGTCACAATTCTCAAACCGGTCATCATAGTAAAAGATATTTTGATTCTTAGGGGCCAAATATAATGTTGTTCTGACTACCTGTGACGTGACTTACTTTAATATATCCTTTTTATTATAGAACCTTAAAAGATCGAAAACAGCTGCACGAAAAAAGCCTTTTAGGCCTTGCATTTTACTCCTTTCACCACACTAGTGCAAACGAACTAGTGAAACGATAAGATAGATCTAAGTAACTAGAGATTCAAGCAGAAGTTTACCTAGTTAGTTTAGTTTAGTAGTTAGTTAGTTTACCTAGTTTACCGATTACAGTCGTGATTATGTTTAATAGTTATATTTTGATCAATTAGGTAAATATTTACTTATGCTTTAAGTACATAAGGATACTAATTATTATAATTGTGCAACAGCTCTGGGCGATGCTTGGCCACTTTGCAACAACGCCTACGCTTGTTCTCACAGTGTTACTCATCAATTGCAAAACTATTAGCTTTGTTATATTCAAAATGTTGATGTAAGGAATCTGTCTGTAAAAAAAATCTATACAATAAAACAGTAGAACCCGGTGTGTCTGTACGTTGAAGAAAAATAATAAAAAAATAAAGAGAGTGGCTGAAGATAAGTAATAGGCTTTTGATAATAGGTAAACGTATTTATAAAAGTCTTTGATAGACATAGATTGGATATTGCAATACGTGTGAAAATACGTAAATCATTATATAAAAATACGCTGCATTATTTTGGTTTCGAAATGTGTAAAACATAGTTTAAATAAGTTTAATTTCGTTTAAAACGAATCCTGCAAAATTAAAAGCACGGCAAGTAAATCAAAATGTAATGACTTGTGCAAATGTAGCACAGTCTTCGGTACCCGCAGAATTTATGTGGGTTCCACACAATCAACATTGTCTATAAAGTACAAAATGCACGGATAACTTACAGGAATTTGCTATTCAAATAACTATTTGAACTTTAATACAACTGGTTAAATCTGTTATGGCTAGTGTTAGTACCTACTTGATAGTCAAAGGTTATAGAGGTTCCGTACTTAAACGATGATGGCTATATTGCAACTAAATGTTCGTATTATATTCCTAATGATGAACCGCAATTGTATTATTGCATTGTCTATGGCCATTTATGTATCCACCAAAGAAGGTAATGGAAAGGATGCTACAAATAAGCTATAAAGAGTGAATCAATCTTTAGTAGGTTCATTTTTAAATTTTCCTATGAATATTTGTGTATATTGTTTAATCTCAATACAAAATAAAAAATAAATAAGTTGCAAACAATACATAACTCATTATTATTGCAAAATGTCAAGCTATGAACTTATAAAAACCATTTTTTTTTTTCGGTGCATTTGGCCAACTGTTACAAGTATTCTCAGAATAATTTAATGTCAAATGCTAGTTATGTCAGTTTGTTCTTCGTTATCTAAAATTTATTGTGGCAATTAGTACTTAATACCAGTTTAGTCGACTCCTCCCGTATTTTTATATAATGTTATTTATAATCAAGCAATACTTTTCTTTTGATTTCTTAATTTTTTGCAAAAAACTGGCTAGTTCTTTTGCTTTATTTTTTTCTTATCGGCCAGGCTACGGTAAGACAATGCGGATTTGACAATAGAAAGGGTCCGATTTTACAAACAGAGGTGGGCGCGTGCCACCTCAATGCGATACGCGTACCAGCGATATTATCAGTACTAGGTATGTAGAAAGGTACGCTTTTCATGTCTAGCTTTGAATTCAATTCAATGATTATATGTTTCGGTCACTAAACGACCGTATATCTAGATTGAGACTTTTTTTTCTGATGTTTTGTGGTAGCCTAAAAGATTTTTAAAAACATTATGTAAGCTGCCTACTCCAATGTTTAGCTACAGTATTTAGCTTTTAATTTATTAGCAACCGAAACAAAGAAAAATATTTCACAATATTTTATTAACCCCATTGACTTCCCATTCTAATAAATTTCACAAAATACTGTCGTTTCAAAAAATAAAAACCAAACATTACGGCAATTATAAAACTCTTTCTTTACCTCAACGGGGTTGGTAAATTATTTTCGAAATATTTTTAATCTTATCACGAAATCAGCAGTGGCCTCAATGCGGGGTGGTGGTGGCTGGCACCAGTTATTGACCGCCGGCCGAAGCCACAAGAGTGCGGTAGAGATGTTTACTGGCTATAATAATTTAAATTCATATCGATAAATTCTAAAGAACATTAAAACTACGCAGAAATTACCATACCACTAAAGTTTTGACAACCAATTTGAAAGTGTTATTAAAAACCATTGACTCTACATAATTACCAAAATAAGTGGGTTAGTTTTTTATTTCTTATAAATAAGATAATGTGAAAAATAGACTACCTACTTAATTCACAAGCCTGTTTTTATTTTATAATGTGTATTTTTTTATTATACCACCATTAATAATTTGTTTTTAATGGATTGAAAATAAAATAAAATATTTTTATCAAGATGGTTAAATTTTCACTTGTTAAATAAGTTTGATTATTGATATTGATTAATTTATTAATACATTTTTTTATCCAAACTGCAAACAAAACAGTAGTACCTATAAAAATTAGGTAGGTAGACGTTTTATATCGATATCGATTGTAAAAATATTTAGTCAGCCCTAATTCACAGGTCACTTCGCTCAGTGGCACGTTTCCTGAATAACCAACCAGAGTCTTTTCAAATTTGATAATAGAATTTTTGTTTGTCAGGTGAATACGTTTTTAAGATTAAACGGAGATTTCAGATAAGTTAGTGTGATGTAAGTATTTCCTTATTAAATTTTGAGTTTAACAATTTTGCTTTTATAGAGTCAAATGTCATAGTAAAGATGAAAATGGTATTAATAATGACCTTATTCAAATGAAATATATCCATTGACAACTTGAAGACTGTAAATACTATATTCGTATTCATAAATAATTAAATATGATTCACTTTAATTAGCAAATAAGTTTAGTTGAAAAATAATAACTAAGCTATAGACAAACTTAATTATTTCAAGGTAATTATTCCAACACACCATAATACTATTATTATAAGTTTAATAAGCTCGTGATCAAAACTAACATTAAAATCTTTTTGCAAACAAACAAGTACCTAGTTACTACGCAATTAACTTCTATTTAAATTTTCTCATCAATCACAAAGAAGATTGACAGCAATATTCCGTGATTACAGGTGATCATCCGAAGCATTAGGGCCAGGGGTGCCGGTGACCATAACAACCCTAAAAAATACGGGGAGTAAGGCACAAACCGGTACCAAGTATTGACCGTCTAAAAATGATCACGTCAGGTGACTGAATGGTACGAATCACACGAAAGGCTGACATAGATACCTATCATGATCACCATACTTTTATATCATTCTAAATGACAGTATTGGTAAAGAAATGACGCTGTCAGTAGTAAGAAATCAACCAAAAATAACTGCAGAATTTGATTATATCCCTTCATTATTATTTAATAACTAGCTGTCCCGGCAAACTTCGTACCGCCTTCTACAATGCCTAGACAACAGTGAGTGATTATAATTTAATATGAACTTTATTAAATAGTAATAAAGTTCAAATTGACTCTACATTTTATTTAGAAAACGTTTGTATGGGAAATTGAAAAGGGCTATTTTTAGGGTTTTCCCGGCAGTTATTCGAATTTTTCTTACCTTTTAAACCTTCCCTAGACCTCCACAAACATTTCAAGACCAAGATAAGACAAATCCGTTTAGCCGTTCTCGAGTTTTAGCGAGACTAACGAACAGCAATTCATTTTTATAATATAGAAGAAGAAGATAATATACATTATGTTGAGTTCGGATTCAGTCGTGCACAAATAGATGTTTTCTTTCGAAGAATTTATGTGTGAAGTGTCAGTATTCTATGTCAATTATTCAATCATTAATAGCGTCTTGTATAGTTCGCTCAACGAATCTAGGCATTCGTGAAGTTAGACGCAAGAGCTGCGCAGTATAGTTTTTCGGGAGCAATTGGAGGTATGAGGAGGGGGGGATGGAACTGAACATGCGCAAACTCGCACCTGTGGCTAACTTCACAAATGCCTAGATCCGTTGGATGAACTATAAGTTAGTAAAACACCGTTTGACACTTTTTATAGAATGAAGAATAGATTCAAAGCCGTGTTTAGTTTACTCTTTACTTTTATTTGTTTCTTATGTATATGTTTTGTTATCTTCACGATGATTATTTAAGGCCTGGGCCTTAAGGAATAGTGTGACGAGTATTCTGGAATACTCGTCACACTATTCCTTACGTAAAAGTTACAAAAAAAAGTGACATAGGTCCGTATAGCAACGCGGATCTCCGCGGAATCAGACATAGCACGAAGCGAAATACCCAAATGACAAGTAAGTAGAGAGCGGCATGATAATATGGCTGCTCTGAATTATATAACAAAAGCGACAATTTATAAAAAACATAAATATGTTCAAGTAAATAGCTTATTTAAAAAAAAGGGCTGGGTTGATTTGTTTCAAATTAACTGATTTACATTCATGTGAAATAGAAATTCAAAATATCTTACTGTTCTGGATAAATTAGGGAATTTCTGAATTTTCAGAGGTGTTTTTGACATGATTTTTAACCAAGGTTTTTTAACTAATTCGTGTTTTAGCTCCGGTTGATTTATCACTTATATCCTTGAGTATCGTGTATTTCAATTTCAATGTAATCTATTAAGCGGTAATAGAATGATTAGGGTTGCAATACTTGCAATTTTCAAAATGCTGGGCCTTAAACTGCTGGTTATGTTTTAGTGAACACTGACTTAATAATGTCTTGTACAGAAACAAAAACTATCGTTAGCGTCACCAGACTGTCAATCAAGCGTCACCTTTGACCTGACCCTTGGTCAAGTTCGATTCCTAATTCATTCCTGATGACTTTGAAGTCCAAGGTCATCTTAGACGAAGCCTAGAATTTACATACAAACAGACAATATGAATAATGACCACGTTCAAAAAGGGTCACTTTTTGCCGGCTACTCATTTAGTTATAAATACGTAGGCATATAATTTAATATCATAGACTTTATTCTGTTTAACATATGAGTTATAATTGAATGTATTTTGTTTGAGTACTCACCAAGGTAATGTTGTAAGAATATGTTTTTGTCCCAATATTTTAAGGATATTACGAACATACTACGTGTATTTCAAAGGAACTCCAAAGTTTTTCGCTATATTTTAAATTTCTTCAAAAAATACAGTGCGTCAAAATTTGATACTCATAGGTACTGGATGTCAAAAATGTGTCAAATTGAAGGTATCGACAAAACTGTCGTAATACGATCCAGCGTGTTATCTTATGATCCATCTCAATTGTTCGATCGACAATCGATTCTCAACATGCATTATCATACGGAATAAGGCCTTTAGTAACAAATTAAAATGACAATTACTTGCCTTCACTTTGAATAGACCAAATGGCATTATTAACGTTAAGAGGTCCATTGTCAAAGTCGTTGGGTAAAGTAAATATTTTGACAAAAGTCCGTTGCGCTATATTGAGTTACTTAAAGGACAATCTTTGCAACAATAGTGCGAGCTTCTGAAAAAAACATTACAAAAAAAAGTGCTATTGGATCTCCTGCTGATGTAAAAGCTTGGAGAGATCAACCTAGTTAAGCAGTGGCAATACAGTTAACATTTGGATGGGTGGTGGCTTGTGATATACCTATGAACTTCGTCTCCAATGTTGGCCTTGCAATCATTAAATATCATAAAGAAAGTGTAATTGGCAAACTGACAGAACTGTGTCAAATAATGAATAATTCGATAAAAATGAAACTCTTGATCAAATGCCAAATAGCATTTAAAAACAATGAAGTTGAGAAAGTTTACAGAACACTGACCATATATTACCTGTAATGACACATCAAGATCCGTTCTGACGGAGCAATAGTCACAAAATTTGTTCAAAACGAATGTTTTCGCCGAAATACGTTGCATCTGACATCAATTTACTACAGGCCTTCGAACTGTCGAAACTGGGATTGGGAATAAAAGTAAAACAATAGGTACGCGACTCGAATCGCAAATCAGCTGTGGGCTGTCATGTGGGCTGGAGGTCAGGCGTACAAAGGTGAGTTTGAAATCCTATTGCGTAATTGTTATCCCATCAGTGATATTATCAAGGATTGATGGGTCAGATTATCTGTTTCATTAGACCCATTTGTTTTGTTTCTGCTATTAATTTGCGAATCTAGCTTTTTAATTGGCGTAAAGTAACTAAAGCATAAGTAGGTATTAGTTTTATATTATAGTACCTGGATGACCGAGTTTTGCTCGTTTTTTTTGGGGTAAACGACGTTTTCTAAAAATGAAACCTAGCTAGATCGATTTATCGTCCCCAAAACCCCCTGCATACTAAATTTCATGAAAATCGCTGGAGCCGTTTCCGAGATTCCGATTATATATATATATATGTATATATATACAAGAATTGCTCGTTTAAAGGTATAAGATAATATTACCTAATTAGTTGATTGACATTGAACGTACAACTAATGACGTTAATTGTTTTTGGTGATCAATGGGGTTAAAAAAAAAACTATCTTATTCAATACATTTTTAGATTACATACATTATGATTATACTTACGTTTTTTTCGTTGTAATATTGTACCTTCAAATAATGAAATTAATAATCACCGCAATTTAAAAAATCATAACATCTAAATAAGCGTTTTAAGAAAATAGCTTTATTACAATAAGAAATTATCATAATAATTGTATATATAAAATGACCTACTGAATGAATTGTCCACCAACAACTGTTGCCCGCACAACAATGAAGATATTACAAAGCTGCTATGCAAAAATAACCCCTTATTCCATCTTATTACAATCAAATCCAGTTTTTATTCGTAAAACACGTGTTTGTAACATACAACGGTGATAACAATTCAACTCTCGCGGTTTCGCCAAATGTTACTTTGTAAGTGTGGTCAGAAAGAAACTTCATGGAAATATATGGAGCATTCAACGGCTACTAAAAGTTTTCTGATGTCGAATTTCTAGCGAGAATTTTTAATTATCTGTTTTTTTCCCTTGAAATAACCACTTTTCAATAATTTTCTACAACGTTCAAATAGAAGACTTGATTACACAGCAAAATAAAAAATAGCCTATCATACAGGGCCCACGAATAGAGGTTCTCAAGTCACCGCAATTTGTTTACAACATTCGAAAATTGAATAAAACTTGATGAAGTTCAATCTCAAACTTGTCTTTATTTCTATAAGTATCTTTTCACTAACCAATGTAAAACAAAATTTTTTAGTATTTTTTTAAGCAAACTCACTGCATTTTGTTCTTCTTACCATTATTACCGTCGGGCAATGCAAGTATGTTTTGCATTGTCAATTGAGCGGTTACCACACACAGATCCTTGAAGCAAAAGGATGACTTAACGGTATGGGGTTAGTCACCAGATGGGTAATTTTGAGGCGGACAGTAATAAGCCTATAGAGTGTGCTATATTATCGGCGATGGGCTAGCAACCTGTCACGTACGGAATACTAACTACTGTGTAAAATGTGGGCATGTACCAAATGTCATGTTTGGACGTGCCTCTGACTACCCTCTTTAGATATCCTCAAAGATCTAAGTAACTAAAGATCCGAGGAAGATATCTACCGAGCCTCTCTTTTTTTTATTATTGACAAGGATATTATAGTCTAATGAACAGGGCTGGGCCTTAGAGGAATCCTGAAAGTTGCGCCGGTGACGGAAAAGATGAGGAGTAATAGGTTAGCGTGGTATGAGCATGTTATGAGGAGGGATTGATGTCATTTGACGAGAAGAGCAAGTATTAGGTGTAATGTAGATAGAGGTAGACCAAAGAAAGGATATGTGTGAAAGATGATACGAGTAAGAAAGGTGTGAGTACTGAGATAACGGATGATAGAGGGAAATGGAAGAAGAAAACGTGTTATGCCGACCCATAGCGTGAGAAAAGGGCAAAAAATTCAAATTCAGTTTATTATTATTATAGTCTAACGACAATAATAAGACAGTAAACAGGTAACCAGGCAAACTTTTTTCAGATTTTAACGAGTTTAGAGCGGACAGCGATTGATAGAATGTGAAAAGTTGGTTAAAAAGCATTTACGAGTTAGAAAAATTCAGTAGATGAACTAGCTAGCGACTTTGCTCATAACGAGCGTCTTATCAACTCCACAGGTCAATAGTGAAAAATACACCGCCTATCAGATGCGTAAGTTGTACGAATGTAACATGACGGCACCACTTTTTTAAAAACGAGGGAATTACGCAATAAGCCATATGGATTATGGCCACAAATGCGGTTGCAGGGTAATTCTAAATAATTCCCCGATAACTGCGGTCATGCATGTCGATTGAGTATTTAGGTGGTCAAGCTTTCACCTGCTGCGTTTTTTTGGCGGCGTGACAGCAGGTGGGGCCAATAACCTGTGATTATGTTTTTTTAATATAGCCATAGCCTGAATGTTCTAGAACATTCAAAAAACATGATGAGGACTGATAATTACTTACACCTACAATCTAAGAAATAAAAACAAGTTAAAACTAAGAAGTCCCCGGACCAACTATGGAAAACGGAACATCATGTATGAAGGTGCACAGATTTATAATAACTTACCTGATAACATTAAAAACTGCTTATCAATGCACACATTTAAAAAAAGATTAAAACAATATATTTATGACAAAATTTCAGATCAAATTTTTGACGCGGGATGGTTTGAAATTTTTTCCTGAATAATAATTAGTTTTTTACTTGATAAAGTTATATTTTGGACTCAGTTTTGCGATCAATACCTATAATTAATTACGGACTATACGTTAAATAATAAATTTGTGAAGTTGCGCGCGTTCCAAAAATGGACGCGACCGAGGTCGACTCTAGACCTCGGTCCGGAAGAAATAGTTCCATGAGTGAAGAAGAGATAGCAGGCGTGCAGGCAATCTTTGACGAAAATAAAAAATGCGAAAATTCATTTGTGAAGGAGACACGGCTGCCGGCAAAACGAGCGAGGAGCAACAATAGAAGTGGTGATGATGATGACGAAGGATTTACTCTGGTAGGGAAGAAGCCGATTCGTCGTGCGGTTAGAAAATCTCAACCGCATGTTTTGAAAGGTACCGATAAATTTAATAATAATTGTTTTGAAGTATGCGTCTCGTCACATAAAATGCTGCCAAAACAAATTGGGCTCGCTATGTTACTGAAAGCTGAAGGGATAACTAATGCGACAAAAATTAAATACAAAAGCCCGTACAGAGTGGTCATTAATTTTGAAAATAAAGAGGACGCCAATAACTTAGTCTCGAGTAAAGCTTTTATGGAGGCAGAGTACAGATGCTACTTGACCAGCGAAGTTAGCGTAACCTATGGTGTGGTGAAATATCTGGAGCTCGATGTAAAAGACGAAGATTTGATGGAGTCATTACAATGCGAACATAAGATCGTTTCAGTTAAAAGATTGAAGAGAATGTCGGAGGACGGTGTATGGGTCAGTAGTGAGACTGTGCGGTTTGGTTTCAAGGGCTCTACTTTACCGCCCTATGTTTTCGGATATGGTTGCAGGTTCAAGGTAGATCCTTACACATTCCCGGTGACGCAGTGCGCCTCATGCTGGAAGTACGGCCATCTGACTAAGCTGTGTCCTACGAAAAAGAGTCTTTGTCCGAAATGTGGCAGAGGACATGCAAACTGTGAGACGACGGAGTATCGATGCATCAACTGTAAAGGCGAGCACATGGCCCTGAGTAAGTCCTGCCCATTTTATTTGAAAGAAAGAGAGGTCAGATCTATTATGTGTCGCGAAAACTCCACTTACAAAGTTGCATTATCGAGCTATATAGAGAACAAAACACGCAAGTTCGATGAGTTCTTTGTGAGTCCTCCTGTATTCGCGTTTGGCAATGAATCGAATACGAAGAGTTATGAACGGGTTCGACCAAATATGTCCTATAGTCAGAGTGTTGGTGCGAAGGCTACACGAAGAGATGCTTCGATTCACCTGGACAAAACAGACTTTCTGCAAGATAATGTTGAAGGAGAAATGAGTGACGAAGAGTCTAAAGATAGCTGTGAGGAAACTTTGCCAAGCAACAACAGAAAGAGATCTGAAAACGGAAAGAAAAAGAAGAATAAGAAACATGAAAAAGTACCATCGTACCCCACTGAAGGCTCTCAGGGTCCATCGACAGCAGCGCCGTCAGGTGATAAGACACAGTTAGGTAGAGATAAAAAGAAAAAGATCGATTTTAGCAGTATATTTAGTAAGGCTAAAGATATTGTGTTCTCAGGCAAAAGTTTTGAAGAAAAGATAAGTCAGGTGCTGAAATTACTTTTTGACGAACTAGTGTCTTTTATAAAGCAGATGTTTAGCAGTGGTGATGTCATTACGAAACTCTTAGGTCTCTTTTATGATGGATAACAACATTTCCAATATAACTACAGCCAGGGCGCTCGGGGCATATTCCACTGGCGAAGTTCAATCATCTGATGAAAATCTCAGAGTCTCCTAACTGTTCGACTTGCAGAGTATAGAGGATGTGCATCATCTGCTAGTGGAGTGTGACCGGAGTCAGTCTCTGAGGTCGCTGATGAATAGTCAGTATGATTTGAATTTGTTAGATGTTGGTGCATTCCAAACTGTCTTATCAACACCGTTATCTGAGGCAGCTAAGACACTTTTTACAATGGTGTACAATTTAGTTAAGTCGTAGATAGTTTATTGAAAACTGTAACAGGGCTGACATAGTCGCTAAGCGACTTCAAGTCCTTTGTCAAATTTAAGAATAAAAAAAAAAAAAAAAAATGACAAAATTTGTTAAACAAACGGCACCAAACATCACTGTCAACTTAAACTTAAACTACTACCAGCTAACTAAAGTTATTACAACTATAGCATATAATTATAAGTTAAGATAGCTTAAGAATATTGTATATACATTCTCATTTAAGTGAACTTTGTTCTTTTGAGAAATAAATACTTAAACCATAATCCCCAGGGGCATTACCGCAAGATCTTATAAACCATTATGTTTCAGAAACGTCAAAGTTTCAAGTTTGAAGTAACACTACTTCAATACAAATTTCATAGGTCGTGGTACGAAATATCAAAGTTATATTACATTGATATTGCCTGAAGAGCTCGTGGTAAGATCCCAGGTCGCGTGGACATCGCTCAGATCTTTAGTTTTTTAAATAAAAACAAATATTTGAACATACCTCTAACTACCCCTTACTATCCTTTCTCCTCACAGATCTATATAATCTGCTTATTTTAATAATGACTCAGGTCGTTATCATGTTTGTTTTGTTTTTTTTTTCTAATTAATATCTGGGAGATCTTTTTTCAAAGTGATGACCGATTGATGATAAAGATACCTCGTGACATATTGGGTCATAAAGTCTGGATATTTCCACATTATCAAGTCATCACTTTCCACACTAAGCCACACGTCAAAATAAATCCGAAAAACAAAAGACACTTTCAATTATGATTCATTTGTTACGCAAAGCTCGTTTCAAGTACACTCGTGCACAAAAAAGGTAAATTAATCATCGGAATAAGTTTGACGGTGTTGTGAAAGATTATAATTGGTTTTGTCTATTTATAATGAGTTGTAAGTGGCGTTTAATTAATGACAGCTCTCAGTGATGAGCACAGCTTCATGAAGAGACGGTTAGATCACTGCAACTTTATTATTAGTTTTGACATGACTTTAATAAACATGCTTTTACTCTCTTCCTGCCCTTTTCCCACGCTATGTGGGCAATTATAATTATAATATTATACACCTTATTTTTTATAATTATAATTTCTTCTCTGTAAGAGCGCGTTTTGTACTAGCGAAAAGTAACACTGTTAGCGCAATATGGTCCATTCAATGTAAAGTTACCTAACTGTTACTCTTTAATCTATGAGTTAATTGTAGATAGATTTGTTGAGCGGTCGGTCTGCCCACTGACTGCGTAGGCTATTGAAACTCTGTCAGGTCAAATTTGGTATAGATGGCTATGTAACTATGTAATAGGTTAGCGTGGTATGGGCATGTTATGAGAAGAGATGAATGTCATGTGACAAGGAGAGTGTTAGGTATGAATGTGGATGGATACAGGAGTAGAGGTAGGCCAAAGAAAAGATGGATGGACTGTGTGAAAGAAGACATGGGTAAGAAAGGAGTGAGTAATGAGATGACGAGTGACAGAGGGAAATGGAAGAAGATCACATGTTGTGCCGACCCCACATAGCGTGGGATAAGGGCAGGAAGATGATGATGATAGCTATGTAACGGGTCTAAGAGGTCAATCAACTAAAAATATAATAAAAATATGTGCCACAAACTGTATAAAAAAGTAAAATTTTATAATAGCCACTATAGTAGTTCTTTACTGTAACTTGCTATTGAGAAAAGGAAATGACGAACAAAAACGAAAGAAAGATTTACAAATTAAAAAATGTTTCGTTCAATTCATGAATGAATATTAAAACTAGTCTTTGTAAGATGAACTATTCAAACTAGCCTTATACATGGGAGTGTCCACAAAAATGTACAGTCATCAACACAACGCGTTCGAAGAGTTTGACATTACGTTTTGTCCACATTAGCATACTGGCCAGTGACTCGCCCCTGGTTCGTTTAAATATTTACATACGTCCTTTTAGTGATTTCTTAACAGTTTTTTTGAGTTATGACTAATATTTGCTGGTGATAATAGCGGTGTTATTTATAACAATGAAGTTCTTTTAAATTATGTGAAGGGTCTACGAAAGTGTTAAGTGTGTTAAGCATAAAAAATACACCTGTTTCTTTTAAAAGATAAGTAAAAGCAAATACGTAGGGCCTAAAATAATGAATATTCAATAAAAAACGTTTAAAGCTCTGATGCAAATCAGTTCCTAATTACAATCTTTGGCCACAAAAAACTATCAACGTCAACGTTTGGACAACAAAATGTCTGCCCACTCAACTGTTGAATTAAAAAATCGTTTCAAATATGTATGAATGGACGTGTATGCACCAAGACTAGAGTTGTGACATTTCCGTCTTTATTAATACTTACTTAGCCAATATTATAAAACATAAAAAAATATATTAATTTGAAAATATACCTATATACATTTTAAAGTCATTTATTGAGTTTTAACTAAACATCTTATTAAAAAAAATATGTGACACTACCTGTTATGTCTCTCATAAAATGCTTTTCTAATGATGTTAGTTATATAGTACCTATTATTGTTGTTAGTTCAGTTAAATTTCTTGACAGCCTTAGAAAAAAAAAATTAACCTTTGTTTTTAATTTTAAATTTGTCCGGCTTTTAAAATGATTTTTCATAACCCCAAGGCTCGAGATAGGTGTGATTAGAACGCGCGTGGGCAGGCCTGTCATCGCGGGTCATTGTGTGCGGGTAAAGACTGCAGCATTTTATAGAGGAGTCGTGCGTTGTGATGGAAAGATTCAA
Source organism: Cosmorhoe ocellata (assembly GCA_963675405.1). NCBI lineage: Eukaryota > Metazoa > Arthropoda > Insecta > Lepidoptera > Geometridae > Cosmorhoe > Cosmorhoe ocellata. Next base: position 7,331,296 of record OY776258.1, on the reverse strand, counting down.
ATCACAACTGATTCAGGAACACGATTGTGACATCTAGATTAAAATAATCTTAAGCGTTGTGCAAAGTTCATATTCAAAAAGAAAAGTTTAACATCGTAAAAACATTTTTACTATTAATGGATAAACTGCTTTAACAATATAAAAATTAGGACTACCTATCAATTAGGTATTCTAAAAACTTTCACATAAAAATTACACTATAACTCTTTGAGGCTAAAATAATTTCACTGTTGTACCTACCTTACGAAACATTTTTGATCTTTCACAGTGCCATGTCTAACAATTCTTGCGTACATTTCGATTTGCATTGAATGAGCGGGCTGGACACACGCGCGTCGCGGCCTGTCATTACCGGACGCGCAATACTCCACCCCGTTCGAAATTCAAATTATTGTGTTTGGTTCGCTCTCGCCGGATTGTGACACGCGCGGCGCGTCGCATAAAATAGGTGTCAATTGTGTGCGCGACTGTACTTATGCATAAACAAATAAGTTTCATTGTTGATGTGTAAAAATGTTTATCATATTTTTGCGAGAATATTTTGATTTAAGAAGTAGATAAAAACCTACATGCGTAAGTATTAAAAAAACAACAACCTCAATATACGCCGTTTCTGTGTTGGTCAAGAAAAAAAAATTTAACCAAGTAGATTACAATCAAATCACATAGAATATTGTTCTAAAATAGGTGTTTCTCACAGGTATAAAATGAAAAACTATACAGATCAAAAACAGACTAAAAAGCAAAAACCTTCTCGCACATTGGCCTTTGTCCACTTTTTTCACTATCCCTCTCTGATTTTTTGCGTCAAAAAAACGATTTTATGAAATCTCAAAGGAAACGATGCGAATAATTCCTCGTTTCATGTTTCTTAGTTTTTTATTCTCTATTCCAAACTCCCACAGGCATTGTTGGCCGAGATCTAATCTCTTTTTGATAGACTCCCGGCCTTCTGGACCAGGGACCTTATTGTCCGGTTGATAAAAGATGCTTTTTTTATAAATTGAAAAGAGTTGATTGATAGAATGTGAGGTTCTATTAAGGCTTTGATTAAATTGAATGTTTATCTGATCATTATGCTATTAATCTTAAGATCATAGGTGCAGCTTGTGAAATAGCTCTACCTAACATTAGGTACCAATATAATATCATGATCGCCTAAAACAAATCAACAGTGGATAGTAAGTAGTAGTAGGTGCCTACAAGAGTTAAACATAATTCATAGTATAAAAATCAAAATATTTTAAGTCAGAGCAAGAACAATGAATTTGGAAGCCAAACAATTCTTTTTGGTTATTTTGTCAACAAACAAATCATGTTTAATTTTCAATTCAAAGACAAACGATGGCGGTCACCTCAAAATTAGTTTTTCGCTTATCGACAAGCTTCCTTCTATAAACATTGTTTTTAATCACCGGCTTGTCGATGGTATCTTCTATTTTGTCTCTGGTCGCAACACATGTTCCGCAACCTAATGAGTTTAAGGACATCTCATAAATGTTTCTGACTACCTACTTTTAGCAGTAAAAAATCGGTGAGCTTTGATCTCTGTTTATGTGTTTACGGTAATTTTAAATTCTGTTTGTAATATTGAAGTATGGTTTTATGCATTCTGATGATTATCAGCGACCACTTTTGCTTTGTAAACTTGTGACTTATTAAAAAATGTCCTCTGAAAAGAACTTTGTAAACAATAAAGTAAAATTATACACTTTTTCTCAGTATTCAGAGTTTTTAAAAAATATAGCTTTTTTTAATATACCTATTGTACGTCGATTCTGTAAAATTCAAACATCAACTCGCATCTCACATCGCAATTCACTCTCACTTCGCCTAGGGTTCAAAATGACATTTGACATTGACTTTTTTATTTGACACTTTGAATCGGGTTTGAGTGCGAAGCGAGCGTCGAAGTGACTTGGGAATTACCGTATCTTACGTCATCTCATACTTTATCTGTTAAAATCTCCCCGTCAACTTAGTTCAACTCGCTGACACGCTCGCAAGAGTGGCGCTAGTGCAAATTCGAATTATCAACCGAGTTTTGAGAATGCCAATCAAGAAACTCACAGCGGATTCAGATTCGAAGTTAAGAATGAAGTCTTACAGAATCACACAGCTGGTAACTGTATATAACTGGTTGTATTATATTATTAAGCTTCTGCATTACCTATGCTATTCCCAGTCACAAACTATCTTTAATCTAAATATCCAAAATCTGTCCAAACGTTACAACTTCACAAAACATCCAAAAGTACAAACTTACAAATTGCCTTTTTAATGTCAAACTAAATTAATTTGTTAAACTAGAGCTTAATGTTACATTGTACCAATTACTTTGATTTGGAGCGTTTATTTTCAACCCCAAAACGCAATTTCTCAAAAAGCTGCCACTTGACATGATTTATGCAAAACACGTTTGTCCATAACGGGACTGTTTTTTGGATACACAAAAACTTGGGTCTCAAAAAAACATCGGTCTCATACTTATGGCACCGTAGCCCACGTCCAAGTGGAACTTGTAGGAATCCATTTTGAAAAGTTACGATGCGATAACGTAAAAATCTTTCAAGTAACAAATAAATTATTTGACGAATTCGGATTATAGGCAAACACTCATTAGAGCTACGAAAGTTTACATTTGACCTACCAAATGTACGCTGTCTTTGGACGTTAAATAATATACAAAAAGTTATCAGAACGAGTAAATAGCAAAGTACAACTAAAACCTTTGCAAACTTTTTACAAAATATAAGAAAAACAAAAAATACTCATATTCTATTTCGTTAAACGAATACAAACTTAATCAAGATAGAGATCGGTAGTGCTATTTTTTGCCTCATTTTTCGAAACCTCATATTTCTAGCTCGCCACAATGTGGGTCACTTTTGGGTCGATTCTCACGTAAATGACCATGATTTATGAATAAGCCTGTCACAGAGATTAAACGTGTTTGATGCAATATTGCGCCTTTAAATAGGAAGCATGAACAAAGAACAATATAGACTTTGGATATATAGATTTTTTAAACATTTAAACTTTACATACATACGTCTTCCCATTCCAACTGTCCTAGTCACACTCTCCTCTTTTTCGTTAGCCTCTTTTTTTCCATCCTTACTACTGCCCAAACTATCTTAATATACTCATAAACATTAACATAAAAGGCTTCGTAGGCCACAATACGCCGTCTTGGCTTTTAAAAAGACAGTTACAGCGGCCTGTTAGGTGGTCTATTTAATCCGTGACTAGAGATGGCCATTTATACAAACGCACGGGCAATATAAAAATACTGAATTATATCTTTGTATAATGAAGACCTTTTCACTCAGTAAATCCCATTCTTGGCTTCACTTTTAGCTTCTGAAATCTAAATCTATAGAGTTCCTGACCTTTCTCCTCCGTCAGTATGTCAGAGGAGGGCACACGTGGTCGCCAGAGGGCCACATGTGCGGATCGCCACATATTGTGGACAGCGTCGTATGAGAATTTATGTTGTCGTATTGTATGACGGACAGTCGACCCGAAAACACCTTACCCCACGATTAAACCTAGGCATAAAACATAATTATAATCTGCAATTTTGTATCATCTATTTTCTTGTTAAGACTAACAGAATAAGCATCAAAAATTTACAGAAATGATTTTTTGTTTACAACAAAACATGTTTGCTTTTAATACTTACTTATTTTCAAGTTTTGTTGATAACATGTACCTATCAAATATGTTTGTAGAGAACGAGAGGTGGTAAGTAGGTATAGGTACTTGCTTGTAAAGAAAAAACATTGTTTTTAAAAAACCTTTTTAGATACAAATGGTAACTGCATGTTAATATTTGACATAATTTGACATCAATCCAGCCATCTTCATACTTTGTAAGTAAACACAGATTTTTCCATAATTTTAATACAAATTTATTAATTAACTCCTATTGATTATATTTTTATAAAATACAATAAGTAGGTACTTTAATAAACCATGAACTTAATCCAAACTCAAAAGTTTTAAACAACCTGATTATGTACACTATTGTACAAAACCGACACAAAGAGTTATATTTTATGAGTTCTGTCCAGATGGGTCACTCCGATGCTTTATGCTGTCAAGGGCTACGCATCCATTAAACAAACTATGTACTGATGATGTAGATTCTATATTTAGAACTGTAATAGAACAAAGAAGTTGCCATCCTCCGTAGATTTTCTGGAACTTTTCATGTTATTTGGTTAACTATTAGATACTAGCTGTTACCTACTGCTATGCAAAAATCCATGAAACTAACATAATAATTCTAAAATTATTGGGAAATTTGTATGGTGTGCAAAAAGAGGCGGTCACCCATCCAAAAACTGACTGCGCCCAGCGTTGCTTAACTATGCGTTTCTTAACTTTCAACCCCTATTTCAGCCCCTTTAAGATTGTTTTTTTTGAGACAAAAAAAAGCCTATGTCCATCTCCAGAATATAATCTATCTCTGCCAAATTTCTCGTTGCCGTTTAGTCGTGAAAAGGTAACAGACAGACAGTTACTTTCGCATTTATAATATTAGTATGGATAATGTATGTGTTATCAATCGCATGCAGAGAAAGAGGGTGACTTGCGCTGATGCGAATCGGGTAGGTACATCCAAAGCACGAACCAGAGTAGGTCATAAAAACCTATAACATATTCAAAACCAAACTTATATTGACGTTTCTCACGAAAACGCACGCACAGTAAGCGTGACGTAGAAATTGAGCAAAAAATCACGGTGAAGTACCGCTAGCCGACGACGCATCTGGAAACCATTTTTACCCATACCCACTGGTTCATATTCTATGGCTATTTTCTTTTCTATCCTCTGTCTTTGTTGTATTCTGTGACCGTGCTCAGTACTAACCGATGGAAAGTGGTGCATGGACATTTTCTTCAACGCCATCTAGCGCCAAACTAAGCAAGCTTACTTATTTTAAAACAGAACAAATATCTGCGTTTATCACAGTTTGTCGTGAGTTGGGTTCAAACTCATAACTTAAAGCGCAGAAGTGTTGTGAGACTATGCACACCTATGTGATGCTCCCACCGTTACTGTCCTGACCTGAGTGTTGGAAAAAAAACGTGTGTAGGCCCCGATAATGGAATTACTCATAATGGATAGTTATTATCGCTTGTTTGCCGGAGAAATGACACAGAACCGCGGAAACCGTAGCAGTGAAGAAACTTTTTTAGTTGTCATTGTTTTAGTTTTTAACGTGACTCTACATGAGTTATGACGGGAAGTATGTTTGTTATGTAGGCTTCTTCATTGAATACCTTTATGTTACGCCGCCATCAATGTTTTATCTTTTATCTATATACTTACATAAGAAGTAAAATTATTGTTCGGTGATAAACATTGCACGTGAGAACAGCTGCACCGATTTGGCAAATTATTAGGGCTAGAAAAATTTGAAAAGTTACCCGAGAAATTGGAAAATACAGAATATAAAATAAGGTTCTTTTCTATAAGTATTATTGCAATTTGAACGGGACAACGGCTGCCGGGTTATTAAAAAATAAATAAAAGTAAGTACATACTCGAAAAACTTTTATTTTTTTTCATGTTGGCAGGAAATATTCTTCTCAAGATCTCTGTCAACGATATTATTATTTGGGTAAAATGTCATAGTATATTTCCAAATCCCACAGGATAAGTCGGTAATAAAACAAATATCCGCCAGTTAGAGGTCAAATACCATATTGAGTCACCAGATGAAACTTATGAGATTTTTTGTCCATCTCCACGACTATTTATAGCGACTGTCCCCAAATGTATGCTGTTCCAAGAGAAGGTTTTATGTGGATCACTGAAATGATCTAAGGAGATTCAGTTTATCAGTTTATTATTCAGTTGGTCAGGTTGTGTAATTGGCTGTCTGAGATGCACGGTACACTCATACTATTTCATGTACATAAACTACCTTATATCTTCAGTATAAATTTCAAGTACTTATATCAGAAAATTATGGTATGCAATATTTTTCCTGAAATTTTTAATGAGAAAAAAAAAAGATTTACACCTACAATTGTTCAAGTTTTTAAATTATTTTGATAAACATAACGGTGTTACACAAAATCGTTAAAAAAAAATAATGTTCCCCTCCCTTGATCTACTTCCCACAATCCCACTAGAGCCAAATAAATACAGCTTTACAAAAACAATAGCTTCCTTTATCTCAGTTGCACTCATGTGTCAAACGTCATTCGTTTATTTTGGCACCGAAAGTTCCGTTACAGGACGCACCTTGCAACGGCAAATAACCTGCGACCTTATATCCAAAAAACACCTAGAATAATACCAAAAATGTTTTTCACTTCTGGTAAAAGCATCATTCAAATTTAAGCCTTATTATGGACATAATAAGAAGTGCAAGATAGAAGATATTATAAAAGGTAGTGTAGGTTGTCTTACCACATGTGGGAAAGATTGGTGGTGTGTTTTTTATGTGGTCCTAAGTTTGTCTCCAACGGATGTTTGGTCGTATAGCAATAATTAAGTTTTGCTTTCTTGTTAGCATATTTTAGATTGGTTTGCATGTGATTATAAAGTAGGTAAATATTATGCTCTCAAAATAAAATTGGAATCAAATTGTTGAGGCACCTAGGCTGTTTTAAAGTCTCGATTCAACCCACAATCTTTCAACCCAGCCATTATCTTTCTCGACTCAACCCAGACTTTGTGATTGTACAGCCATTTTATTTATTTTTTATATCGGTGTAACTTTATCATGTAACAATGTAACGGAAACTACTCTAGACAAAGTGCAATGATTCATCACTCTCCTTTTACTGCACAAACTCTATTATTTACACCCTTTTTTGTGTTTTCTAGATGATTTATATTTTTTTCTATATAGTCTACTATCTAAGAAAGTTATTATTACTATCTTCTTTTCATCATTCCCAGTCTTCTGCCAAGAGTTGCCAGACCTAAGAGTAAAAGCTTAGCATATTGTTGCAATATAGTGACACAGCAAGTAGAATAAGTATTTTGACGGCACACTAAACAACTTTGTAAGTTTTTATTAAAACAAAGGGGCACAGTAACAGCGTGCGAGGTGACAACCACAAGATCACGTCTTCTCCAGTCACGTCGCTGGCCTCTCGTAAAGAGGGACCAATTTATTGCAGCTGCCAGACGCCTCGAATTGTGTCGCACTGAATTATAGTGGAAAGTTAGTTATGTGGCCCAGATGAAGCCTATAAACAAAATGTTTCTAAATAACTAGTCAAATGGAATATAAGCTAGTAAGTCTAGTGATTTTTCTACAATGCTACAAGCTTATCTATAATCGCCATTTGTACATGGTTGATATTCCCAGTGTTTGTACTAAGCGCTTTGAGTCTACATTTTTCATACGCACTGCGAAAATGTAGAACTCCTTGTCGGGGTCTGTTTTTTCAGAAAAATATAATTATGTGGTCTTGTATCTAATTAGGGTGTCTTTAAATCTAGATTCAATAGGTTCCTTCTAGGTAAACGTGCTCTATCTTAGAACTCACTGAGGCAGAGTGAGTTCTAACGCAAACCTATTAGGTTACCTACCTACCTATACTTTATAATAAAAAAAAATACTTTTAGCCGTTCTTGCGAAAACGGCCCGACGTACATCAAACAAAGTGATCCTATAAGGGCTCCCAATTTTCCGATAAAGGTACAGAATCATATAAAAACTTTTTAGTTACCAAAATACCTACAAAGGTTAAAAATTCTTGCTCAGAAAAAGAGCATTACAAGTAGGCGTGTTATCTGTCTGTAGTAAGTAATTTATCCCATGTTGTCTCAATCACACACGTAACCAGGTCCAGTGCATCCCCCGCAGTACATAAAGGTGTGTTTACACAGTCATGGCGATCAATCTCCATCAGCAAGCGACACACTATCACTGAGTATCCGCCTTCGCGGACAACTTAGGAAAGATTAGAGGCGGCATGTGGTTTTCGTTTTGATGGATTACTAATATTCAATTGACAAAACGCTTTATCAACTGGGCGATAAAAATTTAAATCGAGCGTATTTTGAGTTCAAGTAGTATATTCTGTCCTCAGACTGTCCTCACAGCTCAGTTGGTAGTAGCTCTGCCTTCTGCGCTGTAGGTTGTGGGTTCGATCTCCACCCAGGACAAAAATTTGTGTGATAAACGAAAGTGTTTGTTCTGTGTCTGGGTGTAATTATGTATTCCATGAATTTATTTACAAAAAAAGTATATAAGTAATCTATCAGCTATCTGGTTCCCATAGTATAAGCATTGCTTAGTTTGGAGCTAGATGGCGTCGTGTGAAATGTCCACAAATATTTATTTTTATTTTATTTATTTAAAATGGTGTAAAAGACAATGGTTCAAACTCCAGTAGTGATTAGACATAAGCTTTTATACTTAAATCCTTATTTTTTTTTCACACATATTTACCCATGTAACTAGGAAACACAAATGAGATTGCTAAAATATTTTTTGTTGCCACCTCTAAAACTTTGTAAGTCGACGATGAGAACAAAGTTTGACGTGATCGTCCATCAAGCTGTTATCAAGCATGCTCCCGTTATCTGACGAGATGAAAGTGACGAAAACGTACTGACGCTACGGTATTGTTTTAATATCTGATTCAGACGTCCTGGGAATTATCTGAAAAACCAAACTGAAACAAAAAAATATTTAAAGAAATAGAAAATTTTGTAGGTAGACCTTTAATATTGTGTACTGGTTCGCAAAACTAGCCGTCCTTGGGAAATTTGAGAGAAAAGTCGATTTTAGACTTATCTGTTTGTTTCCAGCTGAATATAAAAAAATAAATAAATATAAATATGATCACGACTGTAATCCTCGGGCTTGGTAGATATCTTCCTCAGATCTTTAGTCACTTAGATCTTTTGAGGATATCTAAAGAGGGTAGTCAGAGGCACGTCGAAACATGACATTTGGTACATACCCACATTTTGCAGTAGTTAGTAGGTATTCCGTACGTGACAGGTTGCAATATACCGCAGATAATCTCAATACAAGATTAAGTTCGATGTAAATCCGTTTTTCCTTGGCAAGTTGCGCGTAAATCTTATCCTCCAGATAGGTAAAGACTTTTACTATCAATATCATAGCAAATATCTCCCGGTCTCAATTTCATCACTACAAACAAAAAAGCTCCCATATTAATCTCTAGATTTACCATTCATCTCTTGACAACTATATGAAGCAATAATTCTTCCTAATGCCCTATTTGATTAGAAACGTGTGCTTATACCAACTAACAAAGGAGTTAACTGTACACTACAGAGCGAAGGCTATTCACAAGGCTATTTTACTATGATTTATTTGTGGTTTAATTCAGATTTCGTGGTTCAAAAGCTCTTCAATGACAAGACACTTGACGAAATTTGACTACTAATAGCATAACCTTCTTAAAATGGAAAAACAAAAATGTAATTATTCAGGTTTAAGTACGATTTCATTCGTGATAAATAAAACACCGGTCGGTATAAAAAGATGTCAGTTTTGTTTTTGTGCAATAAATAAGAAAAGAAAAATCTAGAGTTTAAAGAAGTTGCAACGTTAAAATTGCCACAAGATCAGGAATTTTGCAGTTGTAGATAAGGTTCAAAAAGTACAGAACTGACGTTTTCATGAAATCGTTTATTAATAACGCAATATAATATTTCTTAGAATCGGCAGTTGTTTTTAGTTGATACTTCTGTTTTGAAACTGTTTTAATATTCCTCTGTTGTTTACAAAAGCCATAAAATTCTTAGAATGACCGCGTAGATTTCACTGATAAAAAGGGACACAAGATTTTGCTATGACATGGTACCGCAATAAAATATCCTGAGATATGGTCAGGGTTCAATTTTGACAGACGGCCATGATGAAGCGAAACTTAAAATTGACCACCTGTTATGAATCCTTTTAGATCAAAACACCGTGTTTTTGGTTCATCAATTATAAAGAAACTTATACACGCGGACAAATCGTCTTAGAATTGTAGAGTTTACAAAAATGATAAATATGTAAAGAATAAAATGATAATTTTCAACATTATCGGGGGTAATCGTAACTAATTATCAGTTTTAAATCAAATTAATTGAACAATCATTGATTTGGTTTTCAAAGTACTGATTAATACTGTTTACTTCAGTTTGTAGTTTTTTTGTTAACACTGTCTGTTTTTAGAGTTCCATGGCTAAAAGAAATCATTTATTTTATGAAGGCCTCTTTTTGAATAGTGAATACTTTGAATTAAAGGTGCGTTTTTGATACAGATTTGTCTGATTTCTTTAAATGATGCTTGTCTTCAGCTATTCATAAAAAAATGCACCAGAACCCTAACACTTGACAAATAATTTGCTGAATCTTCATTACAAATTCAAATGCAAAGATTTATTAAAATTAATTAATAGCGTTTAGTATAATTTACTGGCGTAAATTATCTGGCTCTGGGTTTGTTTTTTGCGGCTAAGTTCCACTATCAGAATCAAGGTACAAAATAAAGCTATTAAGCAACATTATCAAACTAACCTAAACTTTACTTTTCACTTGTTGGATTTCAACTTGTATTTTTTAAGATAATACTCGTATTTATCTACAAAAATAAATGCGCTATTGAGTAAGAACTATTGAAAAGGAAGATAACCAAAATATTATGCTATCATAATACATATATAACGTTCCGCTAAAAGATTACATTCCTTATTTGATAATTATTCAATATTTTGTTATTGATTTACGTGTTATCTATTAGATACCTAACTAAACAAATATGGTAAAAACTACGACTAATTACAAACTAATTAATTAGATCTTTGAGAATATCTAGATAGTCAGAGGCACGTCCAAACATAATATTGAGAAGATAACTACCAAGCCTGGGAATTACAGTCGTGACCATTTTTTACTTATTGATTTATTTATTTTTTATTTATTCATCAGTTCCTGTAGGTATTCCTACTTCCCTTGCTATCCCTACTTGCATAAATGTGGGCACGCACGCTTTTTTGCCGCTAAACGCCGCTAGGCCATCTGGCAATGATTTTTTTAAACAAAAAACAGTTGCCTGACCCTTTCTTTCCTACAAAGCTGGCCCCGGATTTTTTCTAAAGAAGTGTAGACCCCTTACAATATGTTGAATTACCGTATTAGTAAATTTCTAAAGACCCAATGAAATTTTTGATTGGACCGGCAAACGGATTGTCCTAACGGTCGTGTTTTGTACAAGGGTTTTTGTCTAACCTATAAGAGTTTAATATCGATTCCATTTTTTTTAAAGTATCCAACTGAATGAAACAGTAATTTGAATCTCCGGTATTTTTTTCTAATTACCTACACGTTTCTTGACATTTGACAGTTGCACATTTTTCAAAGAAATAAAAAAAATGACGCGTAGTAATTTGATTTTACGACAGTATTTTGATTTTTTAATAATTTTGCTAGTACCTACACAGCGCGTGGCTGTTCAAAGTCTTAAATACCTATTGATTTGAATGCTACAATCAGGTTTTTTAATCTGTTTTTGAATTTCTAAGTTCAAAAGATGCCGACCTCTACAGCCAATGAGTGCTTCAGAACGAACGAATGAATGAACGTGATAGCGGATCTTTCTGATTGTTTACACAATGCGTTTTGGTAATGCGAGGGTCGGAATGCGTTTTATTTTTGCATTGGTATTTGAAGGGGAGGCTACATTGATTTTATAACTCAATTTTATGATGATCAATTTTTATAACTTTATTAGGAATTGTTGAATTCACCGTATTTTATACCAAACAAACCCAAAGCAGGATTCTTCAATGTTATAATATTAAAAAAAATGTATTTAATTATCTCTATAATCAGGTAACATTAGGCCAATGAAGTCTTCGTGACTGAGTCGTTCTTCTGCCGTGCGACACGCTGAGCGATCTAGCCATATCATTTAAACACGTGAAATGAACAAATACTTTTTTGCTCAAAGAAAAATTCCATTCGATCTATACTGGATTTTTCCATTAGAATTCAAAATGTATCTGCGCAGAATGTCTGTTATTATAAATAAATAAATAACGCTGGACAATCCACACAGCATCATCTAGCCCCAAAGTAAGCTACTCAAAGCTTGTGTTATGGATACTAGATAACTGATATATTTAATACATAATATACATAGATAGATATATTTTTATTATACATAGAAAACACCCAGACCAACGGAACAAATTTCTGCAGATCATACACAAATTTGTTCCGAGGCGGGAATCGAACCCGCAACCTCTAGCGTCTCAGGCGGACTCTCACCCGCTGCGCAACTGAGGTCGTCATTATTAACGTTATCATATTATTGTTATTTAACGGTGATTTGGTTAAACGGTTGTTTATGGAGCTATAAGCAAGGTGGGCAGAACAGAGGCCATGGGTCACACGTCATGGCACCGCGATCTCCGCCCCACCCTCGGACCCTCGTGGTAGCCGGTTTGATCAATACCACTTACCACCAGCGAATAGCCTTGGTGCGACGCAGCACGTATGGGCATCGGCTATAACCACACATCATTTACAAAATATAGTACCTAGCTAGAAAGTAATATCTAATTCACTTGTTTTTTTTCGTATCTTAGTGTGGTGAAAAAAGGTTTAAAATACACCTCAGCTCTTTTCATGCACTTAAATCAATTTAGATAAAACTCAGCATTATGATGATACTCAATTATAACGATATACCTAGATATTTAGCTGCACACATAGGGAAATACCAATGTCCCAACTCTATATGCAGAGTTAACTTAACTTTATCTTTATCTTTAGAGATGAGACATTACTTATTTCTGTATTCTTGTTTGTTATAAGAGTCATGGCCAACTTTGATAATGGAGTTTAAATGCCATTTAAGGGTAAGACCTACATTAATGTTACGAGTATTGCCGAGAATGACACTAAAAATCACCTCTCTAAATGATGATGATGATCTGGAATCAGTTTATTATATTACTTTTAAAAAAACGTAAAAATAAAATTGGCAAGTAGATGTTTGTTTAAATAAAATTCAAAGATGTAGTAAAACATACTGTCATCTGTGACCTATTTTTTATTATTATTTTACAATAATCTGACCTAACATTTGACTGATGCGTCAATAAACACCTCATGAATAGGTTCAATGAGTCACAGTTACTTTATTGGACAGTGGTACGGCGCCAGTGGCCACAGGTCACCCACCATGGCACGGAGATCGCCGCCTCACCCTCGCAGCTCAACTCACTTCGTTATCGTGGCCAATAGCCAGTTTGATCGATACTGAAGACCCCTCAGTTGAACTGGAAATAGCCTCAAATCTTAAAGAAAAACTTTTTATCGTGACTAGTACTTTCGAAACCAGTGTGGTGAATGGATTCAAGTGCGTCTGCGCTCATTTCGTTCATTAATTTTCAAAAAACATACCTAGTAACTATAAAGTCAACTAATACTGCAAAAATCTTGAGCCACATTAAGCTCGCGCCCGACTAACCTTCACACCGCTCTTTCACACTGGATCTTGTTTTTTTTACAGCGGTGTGAGTTTAATATCAAAATGGTCCTTTCTTTGCCCTATTTCCATTTCTTCTACTCAGATTGCAAACAAGCAAACAGAACACCATTCAGACATCATTCGAAAAGCATCATCTACAATGTCCAACTTGACATCTTTTCATCTTTTTGTCCACATTCCCTGTTCAAATATTTTCTAAACTACCCCAACCCAAAACTATCCCCCCAAGGGTGTGAGCGGGGCGGTGACGGCACGGACGAGCGTGACCCGTGGCTATTCCCGCCCAGCCGCCCGCCCACGGCCATAGAACCTTATACCAGCGGATATGCCCGACATTGTTCCAACTTCGGAACAGTTCGCGTGATGAAGAACTATGAAAGGTGGACTTATTTTCACTCTGTGAATAATTTTTCGAGTACGGTGTTCATGAAATCAAATATGATAAGGCCTAATTCTCTGTACAAATTTGTTGCTACCACGCCACTATAACTTGCCACGGTTTGTTTTTCTGATACCTACTTATATTTTTAACTAGTGAAGTATCGGCAAATTTTTACCTGGTGAAACATTCCGCGATATCCGTGTTTTTTGATAATACAGATTTCATACAACCCTGCACTCTGAGAGGTGAGAGGAGTTTTAAGAATTTATTTTGAAACTTCTAGAACCTGATATAACCATTTTTGGTTATAGCTGTGCATTGATATGTCAGTCAGCAGTAACTAAAAATATTTTTATATTTTAGATCAGAATAGAAAGTAATTTGACAAAACTTTGATGAAACTGTCGTGTTTTAAAAGGTTCTTTGTAATATCGGCAAAAAAATAGAGTGCCGTAGTTTCTCATCATTTTTATTAGCTGCGTAAGTTACTACCAAACAACATGACACGCGACTTAGACTATATCGCCGACCCAGGTCCACCCTTCTCTGTGACAGATATGTACGAGTTCTAGATATAATAAGTCGCTCTTTAGTTCCCAACAGCCCTACCTATCTTGCCTCCATCAAAATCTTACCCTCTCCTATGCTTTTCCTAATAAAATGATGGTAATCATCATTAACATAAAAAAAACCTTCACCCCATAATACCACCCGTTACCTTAACTTAAGAAACCTGTATAGTATTTTTTTTCAAACTGTAAATTACACGTCAAGTTACTCATACGGAATAATAAAAAGGTCAAATAAAGACTAGTAAAAAACCAACAAAGCTTTTCTTATGATGTGCAAATGAAATGTTTTTTGAAACATTTTGATACCGAGATAAAAGAACTAGTTAGATGGTAATTTATATAAGTTTTTATTAAAATGTTAAAATCAACATATGTACAGGTTTTTGCAAACAATGGAATGTTGCGTTGCGCTTGACGGTTATAAATATTCGTAATGTTTAAACGTATCTCTGACTAACCCTTTTTAGATAATTCAAAGAAATCAGTAGCAACTAGTCATCTAAAGAGATGTCTACTAGTTCTGGAGATTTTATAAATAATAAAAAAAAAATATTGACTGGAGATTTTACTTGTGAATATTTGTTTGTTTTATGTTTGCTAAACGCTAAGCATTAACATTTAAGTGCTTTCATGCTTCAGAGAGTAGGTACGTAAAAATTTACGACCTTGTCGATAGCAGAAGCCTAAGCTAAGGCACAAGTCAGATAGAAGGGGTAAACCGATAGCGTGCCGATGCGCGCCCTTTCTATCTGGTTTGCGCCTTAACTACCTTAGGCTTAACATTCCGCAAATTTGGTCTCGTTAGATCAAAAGAAACGCAGACTCACCCGATGCGCCTTTTCTATCTGGCTTGTGCCTAATGTGCCTAAATACCTAAATTAACTACAAATACGGCGTATGTGCTTGCAACTTGTCACGTACGGAATAGTAACTCATAAGTAAGATACAACACTAAAATCATACAAAAAAGCGTTACAACCGAGACGAGTTAGCCTGTTCTTCTCGTACTTGGGGTAGGTTGGAATTGGCACATAGAAATTAAGACGACCTGCTCCTTGGTTGTTTTTCCGTAATGGTCAAATTGATTCAAAGACATTATTAATAGATAACTAACTATTGGAAATAACATTTAGCTTCCAAACCATTTTAAATGTGAACGTTTTGCTATCAGAGCATTTTATATTACAGTCGATGTGCACCCAAGAACGTTTAGCTTCCAAAACCTCCAGATCCGAAATGAATTCACCTAGCATGTAAGACGTCTCAAAGTGATCCTTGTGATTTTACTAAATAAATTATTTTTGAATTGATTTTAATTACCTATATTGTGCAAAATGTCAGTATATTGTGCCAAATATTATTATTTGGAAATGCTTCTGACTTATTACCGAGATTATCTGCATAGTCTGGGAATTAAAGTCGTGATCATGTTTTTTTTGTTTAAGGTGCGGTGGCTAGCTAGTGGCCAGCGGCATACTACCCGTTGCATGAAAGGTCTAAGTTTTATCGCTTCGAATTGTAATAATTTGAAATAATAATTTGTGTTAAATTTAAATAGTAAAAATGAAACACACATTTTATTTATAAATAAATTATCTACCCGTTGGTGTAAAAAAATTATGAAAATGACCTCAACTTTAGAAGAAAAAGCAGGTTTTGTTTATTTTTTGAGGTTTTTTCGAGAATTAATTCTAAAGTTAATACGACGTTTAAACAAAATTTCAAACTCAGACCTTAAAGATAAAATATTTTTTTTTTAGTGACCTTTCAGCAATTTTCCACTACCCTTATTTACCGAGGGTAAAGCATCTGAAAAAGAGCAAAACTCTGCGATCAGCTGACCACCGCGCCTTAAGTGACTAATGAATTAGCCACATTAACACATGCGAACTTACATTTTCAACGCGGAAGCATCGGACACAGTACACCGTAAGTTGTCATGTGTCGCGGAGCACGGAGCAATGGTCTTTAGATAATTTGAGGAGCAGCAAACCGTGTAGATCGTTATATCTCAAGATTGTCATTTGGACGTAATAGGACGTGTGTGGGGGCTCGAGCGAGACTGAGAAGTTAAAAACTGTAACTAGATCTATGGATTAAAAGAAGTTTACTGACCAAATTATTTGGAAATGAAAAATTATATCCACAAAAAAATTTTGAGATTTTTTTTTGAATATATTTCTAGCCAAAACAGTCTATAAAAACTGATACTGACCTTTGATAGCCTAGACAAAAAGATATTCCAATAGCGACGTCGTTTGGAAAGATCATGTACGGAAGTGACATTTTCTAATCGATAAGTCATTAGATAGATAGATATATCATAAGATAGATCATACTCGTACATTTTTAGTTTTCTGTTCCAATTGTTCCATTCGAATGATACTTTGTCTCTGGCTTCAAACCTGCGCAAACTTCACGTAAGAACGCCGAGCCTAATAGACCAAAACCGCACCATTCTAACAAAACATTGATATTAACAGCTTCTAGTTCTTCTTCTTCTTCTAGTTACTAAGATGAATTGTATTACGAAAGGTTTATTACCTCATAATTAATATAATTATTGGCTCATTGTCTTAGATACTCGTATAATGTTTGTAAAAATTAAAATTACGTAATTGCAGCACTGTTGCTAAAAGAAAGTGATTGTAACAGGAGTTCCTTAGCCACCCAGTAGGTCTACCATGAGTTTTCACAAGGTACACTCACTAGCGACTGTAGTTAAAAAAAAATATGAAAACTTGTACAGCGCCTTTAGCGGATAGTTGGGTACTAAAACTGATGTAGTTAACTATCCTACATCACAGCGTACTACAGCGACTGTGGTTTGCGCTTCATTAATTTGCTTAGAATTTGATACCATGAGTAACAATTTTGACAGATGTTATAGTAAAGTATTATTACTACTGTAGTAACGTCAGCCGATCTAAATGTGACAACTCATGGTAGACGTACAGGGGCCTCACCACGAATTCATAATACATAACCGAATTAGTATTACATTGTTATTTCGTACCATGACTTATGCAAATTATATGGAAGTAGTGTTACATTAAATCGGAATCGTAACGAAATCGTTACGGAATCGTTCTGGAAGACTTCGTGGTAAGGCTCCAGATCGCCTAGGCCCATCAACGTGATCATCACGTCTTGGTCATGACAGTCCAACGGTACGAGACAATGAGGCCGACTCATATGTGTGACGGAGGACAAATGACTTCCTACATGTGACCGGCGGCGATCCTGATCATCGCCAGCCGTGACGGAGAGCTTCACGTTTTGGTCAATGGAGACGCTGTAAAATAGCGCTCGACCATTTTCGATGATGATTTTTATGGCCTTATTCTTATATACAGACATCTTACGATTTTTAGGTCTTTAAGGTACAGGCTTGCTTAGTGTGAAAACCGCTGTAAGCTTAAACCATCTAAAATAGTAGCAATATCTAATTTAGTACGTTTGAACTTTGTGCATTGTATTAATCTATTGCATTAATCTATTTTAAATTTACGTATTTGCATGCTGAATTTTTTTTCATTTAATCAATTTTCGATATTGTATAGATATTTCTAGCTTAGTGTATAGGTTGGCCCATAATTTTAAAAAAATCATCAACCTTAAATTTATAATTTCCCTAAAAACAAACTTTACATCTTTATAATATAATATTATATATAGGTATACATAATATAAGCGTTGAAATATATTTTGACTTTGACTTTGCTTGATGATGCCATTTTAGCGCTCCCGTGGCCAAGGTATGGAACACGAGAGTAGTAAATTGGAAGATCATAAAAATCGCTCAACGGTACTATGTATTAGTTCACCTACGACTGTACTCGTACAGGTCAGGCTATTTAAATGTGTGCTCGCTTTTTGGCACGTTTTACAAAACGTCTTGATTTTTTTTCGAAAAACGTTCGCAATGAGAGCATACTTATAAGCGATGAAGGAAAAGATTTGTGAGGAAGCCGAGACGCCCTAGAACCAAAAATTCATAGGTTTATTCTTATAAGCGGTTATTTGTCGGGTATGAGTTTTTATAAAGTATTTTTTTTTTAAATCTGAAAAAGGGCTTTCTCAAGGCTCGGTAGATATTTTCTCAGACCTCTAGTTACATAGATCTTTGACGATATCTAAAGAGGGTAGTCAGAGGCAAGTCCAAACATGATATTTGGTAAATGCCCACATTTTGCACAGTAATTATTATTCCATACGTGACAGGTTGCAAGCCCATCGCCGATTATAAGAACACCAGCTTATGATACAAATCTTTGAATTTTTGGTTCTAGAGTATGGCGGTTTCCTCACAATTTTTTTTGCACGGCATTACGCACATAAATTGACAGCACATGACCAGGTTTAAATCAGCGACCTTCGGATCTAGAGACAGGGGTGCTACAACTACACCACCAGTGCTGCTCATTTCATTTAGCTTTAAGACTTTTCCTGTCACCATAGCAACCAAAACAGAACTAGGGGTTCACTATCATCTAATGACAGGAAACCAGCATAGTACAAACAGTGGATACAAAATCAACACCGGCGCCGGCTTTGACCACATTAATAGCTTATCATCCCTCTATGGAGACAAGACGCGATTGTTCATCACCTTATCAAATGTAAACAAAACAACCTGTGTATTTACTTGGGTATTAGATACAGGCATTTGCAGAATGGCAGCAGAATATACTCTAAAAAAGTGGTAGTAGGCACCGAGTTTTATCAAAAATGCCACACGTATTTTTATGGTTTTATACTCAAAGGGTGAAATGGGACCTATTACTAAGACTCCACTGTCCGTCCGTCTGCCTGTCTATTTGTCCGTCTGTCACCAGACTGTATCCCATGAACCGTGATAGTTAGACGTTGAAATTTACACAGATGATGTATTTCTGTTGCCGCTATAATAACAAAATACTAAAAAATGATATATTATTTTATGTCCGTACTAGCATCCGCCCGCGGCTTCGTCTGCGTTATACCTTGAAAAACAAATACAAATATCCCTCGAGAACCGTACATTTTTCCTGTAGTATCTAAATCTCTAATCTCTAAGCCTGTCTTATCTATAGTAAAGTTATTATTATTATTATTATTATTATTATTATCCCAGACTATAATTTATATCTGTGCATAATTTCATCCAGATCCGTTCTCCCGGTTCAGCGTGAAAGAGGAATACATACATCTAGACATCCAAGCATTCATAGAAACTTTCGCGTTTATAATATTAGTAGGATATAATCACATCACCTTAAGCTACGGTATTTTGATGATTAGATGGCACTTGTTTCTTAATAATTTTATCTCTTAATTAAAGCATGAACTATTGGCAGTTTCAGAATTATTTTATTTTCATGGAGGCAGCTGTTCTCATGGATATCTTTTGGGGGAATTTTATTTAGTAATGAGACTTCTTCACATTTTTACTGATGATAATGATGGTGGGTCACGTTGCGTACAAAACTAAAAGCACATTCCATCACCGTGCAAACAGAGACCTGTGTCCGTTTTGATTACGTCTTCTTAGATAACAGATTGTGTTATTTAATTTTCATACTTGTGTTTGTCAGATAACGTGATAATTTATAGAGGACAGTAAAGGCTTTCGTTTTACGATTATTTAATTGTTGATTGTGGAGACGTGTGTTCTATTTGCACTGACTTAGTAGACGGAGAAGACGTAATTGTTCGGAAGTTTCACTTGTTACATGTGAGACCACTGTTACTTCTTAGTTCTGTTTATTATGATTTTGGGAGATGCTGTTTGGATCCTTGTTTGAACTTATCATGCGTCTGAGAAGAGTGTATATCAAAGCTTTTCACCAAATCTACCAGAATCCCCTAAAATCAGTCAATAACATTATAAGAAGTCTAAGCTAATTAAAATTGGGCACTTACTCAGCAAATAGTTTAATTTGACATTATAAGGTGTGAACTAAAATTTTCATTTAGGTACTGATATAATCTGTATAGTCAGTGCAATAAAGATTATTTTACAAAGCAGATAATTTAGAGTGATATCTATAGGAATGGTAGAGTCATACATCAGTCCGTGTGATTGCACAATTCTGTTTGAACGTAACCTCAGTGTCCTTACTTCGTACATTGAGATCCTTATGATAATATTGTGATACCTGCAAATAAACGATATCTGTAATTGAACATGGACTTTCCATGTCATTCTGGTTGAGTGACTAGCGCTAACAAGCTACGAGTACTAAGCAGTGTAAGGTGTTATTTAACAATCTATATTGTTTTACTATGCTTTACAAGAACCGTCTTTTTTTAATAGTTATGAAACCTTACTTACTTACAAACTTTACAAACCATATTTCAGTAACGTCAAAGTTTCAAGCTACGCTTAGTAAGACTAATTAATTACAATTTTTATAGTCATGGTACAATATAACAAAGTTATATTACTGTGATATGCCCTTAACCTTTATTCGTACAATTTTGACCAAAAGAAGGTTGCTAACATCCGAAACAGAATTCAAATTTAGCACAACGCTAACTTTAGTGATGTGAAAATCGATCACAAAAATATCGATAGAAATTACGCATGCATATCAAACGCGGAAACGTTGTATTTGTCCAACATAATTTATGTGGATCATTGTCCTACGGAAACTGTAGGCCCGATCCGTTAATCAAGCAGGAAAAAATGCAATAAATCGGACCCCAAATGGTTCCAACCACAAAAAGAAGCTACCTACAGGACGTTCCAAAAAATATCTGCTATTCCATACTTTTTGAACTTAATGCTAGTAGTACAACGTTAAAAATTAACAGTTTATACCTACATATTATGAAACTAAAGTTTTTCGAAATTGTTTTATTATAGAGAAAATACTAGTGTTTGCTCCCGGACATCCTGTATAACATCTATTATCCCAAATGGTCAGTAACTAGTTATGGAGATATGCAATAAAACGTAATATATTCGTGGTATTTTTTGCGCCGGCGACCGACTGCTGTTTCATTTATCAATGGTGTAATCTATGATAGTTATTCATATAGAACGCGATTTATTGGCTAGGGAATGCCGTGGAGTAGCCTCTACATAAAAAACTCAGATTTTATTTAACAGAAAAAAACAATTCATATTTCAAATAAAATAATGTTTGTTTTGTTATTTACAAATATAAAATCGTTTTATAGTATTATTTGGTTAGTAATTAATTTCAAAGCAGTGCAAACTTAACCCAGTAAGTTACAAAAATCCTTACTCTTGGCCAATATGCCCGTCATATAAATATTTTACTGTAAAAATCTGAAAATGTATACAATAAAGATTTAGCGTAATAATGCACCATTCTTCTTCTTCTTCTTCTTCTTCAATTATGGCATCTGTCTCTTAGAGAACAATTTTGCCAGTGTCAAGTGTATTTATTTATAAGTATTGTCAACGTCACAGAGTCATAGTCAAGTTGTCAAGTCAATTTTAAACAAAAGATGGCTGTTTTGTTGAAAATTCTTGGGATTTCCTCCGATGGAATTTGAAGAGAACTATTCACTCTAATTCACATACTTTACACTCGCGATAAGAACCCGGGCTTTATTGGCAAAATAACCACCAAAATTACTCAATAAAACTCAAAATAACACGAGAAAACATATAAAAACCAGAGCGACGTAGTTGTCAGGCAAACGCACCGCAGAAAATCCTGCACAATTCTTACATAAAATATAATTGACGTCTGAGATTGTCATAATCATCTTATATTTAATAAATCTTATAAATATAAAATAACAAGGTAACAACTTAGATAAAAAAACAAACAAGATCATGACAGTAATTCTCAAGCTTTGTAAACACCTCTCCTTACTCAGATCTTTAAAGATATCTTAACAGGGTTCTATGAGGCACGCCCAAACATTACACTTCGCTCATACCTACGCAAAGTAGTTGGTATTCCGTATGTTACAGCAAGCTTACCGCCACGTAAAAAAAACCGCTAGCTAAAATCAATGACGTCAAAATTTTGCAGGCAGTGGTGGTGATTCTGTTGTTCCGCGGACTAACTAAAACTAACTAAAAACATGCTGAAATATACACGACCTTATTTTGTTCACATCAAATACTAAATTAGCGTAAACATTTTTAAATTACAATTCAAAATTTGACTAAACTGACGTATGATTGACGTGTTCTAGCTTATTTTAGAAGCCATGTAAATTGGTGTTGACTAAAGCTACGTGAAAATGGTGGAAATTAGAATGATTATGTCAATTTTAGATCTTTTTAAAATTGACATTCAAAAATGGTACACTAATTTGGTCTTTATAGTAAGCCAAATAAGATCGTACCTATGGTAGCATTTTTTAAGTTAGTCTGCAAAACAACCGAATTACCACCAGTGTCTTCAGAGTGTCACCAGTGTCACCAGACGAGTTTCTTGCCTGTTCTTCTCGTACTTGGGTTAGGTTGGAATTGGCACATAGATTCACCTAGCATGTAAGGCGTTTCAAAGTGATCCTTGTGATTGTACTGAATAAATATTTTTCAATTTCAATTTCAATTTCAATTGTCGACTCCACTGGTTTTCTTTTCGTCCCCTAAGGTGAAAGGTCGCAAGGGGCACACGACGCGCGACGGTCAGTGGTGAATGGTACTGACTGGAACCTATCGGATCCTATGAGAAAACAGGACATTTCTGTTTTTAGCAACCATTACTTAGCAACTGTGATTGAATATTTTTGAATGCTATATAGCGGAAGCGAACGCTTTGAGTTACGCACAAAAATTGAAATGGAAGTGGGCAGGACATGTTGCGCGGCTAACAGACTATAGATGGACCAATAAAGTAACATTCTGGAACGGCCCACTAGGCAAGAGAACAAGAGGTAGACCTATCGCAAGATGGGAAGATGACATCAAAGCAATAGTTGGTCCGAACTGGAGACAAGTAGCTGAAGACAGAGACAAATGGGCATCACTGGAGGAGGCCTTCACCCATTCTGGGGTTCCGGTAGATTAAATAAAAATTAAGCAATTACAAATACATAAACATATTACATAGGATACACATCAAATTATATTAAGTAAGAACAAAAGTAACATAGAATAAACTAAACAAAACTAACACATTACATAGATTTTAAGATGTAAATTTACTGGAAATAAAAGGCTTTTTATTTATTTATTTTATTATATAGCGGAAGACCCAAGATGAGATAGCGGGACGAGCTGGACTCTCACCTGAGCACCTGGCCTGTCACTGCGTTGAGTCGCGAAGAGTGGAAGAAGGGAAGGGAGGCCTTTGCCCTGCAGTGGGACAGTAATGGCTAAATAATAATAATAATAATAATAATATAGCTAGCAAATGGTTAAGTTATTTTTTTAAGAATTGGTATGATTTTTTAAATCGAGATTTTTAATACACAGTTGTTTATATAACATCTAAATAATCAGTAGTTAAAGAGGCTTTACCCTCTGAATGGCTAATCATAGTGCTTTCAGATGTATCCTATCAGATTAAAATTCTTGCAACTTAAAAAAATAGTATAGAATGAGTAGGTAGGTACTTATAAAATATCAATCAAATATAAAGGAGAATATTTTTTGAAACCTATCAAACACAAAGTATCTACCTAAAATCGAGTTGAAAAATATAAAAGAATATAAAAGACTTTTCGAACTTGGTGGCCCAACTTATTTATTTGTTCATCAGACAACTCATTATATCCTTAGCTTTCCCATTCATTTACACTCTTATCAATGACCTCAAGTAACCTCTAAACAGTAAAAAAAGCAGCTTATCGTACTTCGGTGACCACTCATCCACACAATTTACATCCATATCGGAAAACAAGTTGCCCATTGTCGTTTCACACTGTTTAAGTACTAGAACTACCGGAAAAGACGATGTTTTCTCACTCAAAAGAAACCTCTATTACTTGCTGATCAAAACTGAAATTTCAATAGCTGTAGTGGTGGGAAAAGTTAGGAAAAAATTTAAAGCGAGCAATCAATTTTAAAATTAAACTTCAAAGTTTTAACGTTCATTTTTCTTTGTTGAGTCTAAAATGGTTGCCAACAATGAAGCAGCCTATATACCACCCGCACGTCCTCTTTAGATAAGATAAAAGTCACCTGAAATGAACGACACCAATACACTAATGATACCGATACCGCACCGGTATTGCGGACCGGTATACAATTGGACTGATAAAAATACCGGTTTGTACGGCAGTCATTTTAAAATGTAATTTGTACATTCTCAAGTCAGGTCAATGAAACCGATACGTATCTTTTCCATAAACTTTGCGAATGTAACAGGCATTCCCATAAAATGCAATGACAAATAGTCTCAAACTTTCACCTGCTTCGAAAAATCATCAGTGGCGTTGGTAGGGTGAAATTGCAGAATATTTTTATTTTATTATCAAACTCAATCACACCAGCATTTCCACTTCATGCATACTGACCCTGGGTTCTTGGAACATGGTACCGTAGCCTGAAAATTACATAATGATCGCTTATTTTGTGGGTATCACGAAATAAACGACACACTCACCTATGTCGAGATCAATTTGAGTAGTGTTGCGCTAGGCTGATATTTTATTGTTAAACTGATTTGCCGTTTTTTACTTGGAATAAAATCTGAAGACAATTTTATATAAATAAATAGGTACCTATTTATTTATGATAAATAGGTACCTATTCGAAGGTATGTGTCATAGGTTAGTATTCTTATAAGCGGCGATTGGCTTGCAACCTGTCACGTACGGAATACTAACTACTGTGCAAAATGTGGGCATGTACCAAATGTCATGTTTGGACTTGCCTCTGACTACCCTCTTTAGATATCCTCAAAGATCTAAGTAACTAAAGATCTGAGGAGATATCTACCGATCCTGGGGTTTACAGTCGTGATCATATATTATTATTATATATTAAATAGGTACCTTAGTTGCCATCCAAACAAACAGTTTGTAGTAAAAATTAAATGTAAGTATGAATTCTAAATACATATTATTCATATTTTTATTGTCATTGAATTTACACAAAACCGACCGCAATTTAAGTTGTTTACGTTTTATGTTATATTGTTTACTTCAACAGGTGTTAGATGATATTCTTCTCTAGTGCAAAGTATAAACAGCTTAGATCTGTGCCCATTGGCATCGTTATCAGAATAGTAATGTTATCATATTTACAGCTTTGTTTTATTACTCTATTCTCTGATAAATAAAGCCTGTCCACATTGAATTACTGGTTGTTTATACATCAAATTACAGGGAAAACCATTTGTCTCAATGTAACTACAATGGTGTTAAAACTATAGACTTGTTTTTACTTATTTGAAATGCCTTTTTGCTTGGGACAGCTGACGTTAGAACTGAAACTCACTGAATAAAACTATTTGACTTTAATTTTTGCCGAATACCTGGTAATTTGTTTATCGAATACAATTCATCGATAAAACAAACTCATCGAAAACTCCCATCCCTACCCTGACCATGCGACTCGATGTTATTTCCATGGCTAATTGCAAATTATGGCTGTCAACGGCACAGAGCGTTAATGTGTCATAATATGACACGAGCGGCCTTACCACGGGCAAGGTTCTATCGTACGATTATAGAACCATACTGACCTTTAATTCAACGGGTGCCAGCGGAGATGCAGCTGGGAAAATCTTGGGCACAACGTTGGCAAAACGTGTCTTTTTGAAATCATTTTAGTTTCAAATTAAACGTACTGAAAAATAAGTAAAAAAGTATTTATTGAGCTTACAAGTAATTTATTTAAAATAGGGTTGAGAACTCTTCTGTTATGTTAAAAAACCTGTGTTAAAAAAGAGCCTTCTTAAGTTAAGTGGAGCGATGATCAACGAATTGGATTGAATAGGTAGGTAATATTTCAAAAGACATGGTTTTTATGTGGCTAAGTAGGAAACTTAAAACAATGAGTGCATCCATTTAAGAACATTTTGAAAAAGTACCAGAAAAGAAAGGACTGCGGCAAAGTGTACCTAGATAGGAAACATATAAATAGCTAGAATTAGCATTAGTGAAACATATAAAATATGTAAATAGCAAAAAAATACTAGGCGCTTAATTTTTTTCAATAAAGGTATAAATAAATGCTAGATAACTAATTATAATGCAGGACCATAATTTGTAGTGTAGTGAGTACCAATCGAATATGATGAAAGCATACTTAGGTAATCAATCAAACTTGAAAGTAAATCGCAATACCGTAAAGTAGCTCCCGCGAGTACTTTTCAAATTCTTAAGATACAAAATATAAAAAACGTTAAAGAAACCGCCGACAGATTCATCATATTTGAAATGGATCCACGAAATTTAACACTATTATGCCACATTGGGTCGATTTGGCCAAAATTTAATACCATTATTTGGTCATGTTCAAGAAATTCCATATTTTTGAGCGTTGTCCGCTACGCAAACACTGGGCGGCAGAATACTTTGCGCTTCCTTTGCTACCCTGAATAGGACTTTGTTAAAACTACAACAATCACCCGTCACTCTTTATACAAATGCCAATACATTTTCAACCCTAACTGATTGGAATAGAGTGCTGCTAAATATGAGAACAGGTAAAAAAAATTGTAAGATTTAAAAAAAATAATCATGTTATGTACAGCCTACAGTAGCCAAATCGTTTGCGGGATTGCCTTAGAGTTTTATCTTAAAAAATACATTGTGTTTCGTTTGATGTTTGGTTACGATTTGATAGAGTCCAGTGCGTTTTATAGAATGTTTTAACAGCTGAAGATACATTTTAGATAGAGATTTTAAGAGCAGATTTTAAGATAGAGATTTATATTTTAAAATTATAATTAATTTTAGTAAAATGTATCACGTTGGTAGAGTTTTTTCTTAGCACAAGTAACCTTACTAATCTTACTATCATAAAGAACTACAACCTTATCAAAACCAGTACAATCGTGTACACAATGCCTAAAGCCACTTCAGGGTAGAAAAGCACACGTGTCGATGCCGTAATCCACGGCTTTGCGTTATAATCCGACCACCCAACGTAGCGCAACCATTATAACACTGCCCACAGAAATAGTACCCCTATTATTACATAGAATAGAACACCTATATGTGCCCTTATTATGTTACGCCATAAAATCGAGACCACCTACGTAAATCTCTTGCCAAAATGCGAATGTAATGATGCGTTCGTGATTTTTTGACGGTTTACGTGTATTTAGTTTCAATGCAGGTATTGTAATTGCGATGTTTATTTTTTTATCTGAAACAGACTAAGATAAATTCGCACTTGAAGGGCTGTGCTTTGAAAAATTGCAGAATATGCGCGGGTTTTATGGCTAGATGGTGTTGGGACGACTCTTAAATTTTTACCAACGTAGGTAGGTTTATAATATTTGATTTATTTATCTATCATTCAATATTATTATTAGTATTAGACGGGTATTTATCGCGTTTAAATTACCTTAACTTCAGATCGCGTAAGTTCAAAAGTACATATCATTCAATAATATCGTAAATAATATAAGTTTTTCTACATAGTAAATTGTTTAAAGTCTATGCCATTTTTTTTTTTCAAATTAGAACGAGAGTATCAAACATGAAATATTATTTTGTTGCGATAATATAATGAAAACTAATAACTGTAACAAGAGAATTCAAATAAAGTTATTTTCTTACGTCACAGTCGATATATCAATAGACTAATGATGGTCCGATGTCAACAGTACATTGTACTTGTGCGAACAAAAGAGATTTGTTAGTAGCTTTTATAAATATATAATTGTATACCTATTATATAATATTTAGCTGCAAGGATTTGTTTTAATATGGATTTTAAAAGCTTTTTTAGTTAGTGAGATATAATTTTAATTAGAAAAACCACACTGGTTCGAAAATACTAGTGACACGATAAGAATAAGAATTTAAAGTTTTGTGCTGAATTGACATTGAAATTATTTATTATTGTGGCTAGCACCTAAATATAAAATATATATATTTTTTTAAGTTACAATCTTTTATTTTTCACACGATTGTCCCTAAATGACTGCTCATTCGGACGTACACCAATGTGTATTAATGATGTTCAGACAGACCAACGATTACCGTCCGTCTGTTATTACATGGCGATGCTTTGTGACTCCCACAGGACAAACTAATGTTTTCTGCACGATCTAATTAGTTATTACATTGATCATTTTGCAAAATCAAGTTAACATTTTTATTTACGATTGTACATATGCAATTGTTTTTCCAAAACTCATTATGTTATGTAATATTTTTTATATAAAAATGAGTTATTAAATTATTACAGGATTTTTTTTTAATTTTATGCTTTTGAAGTTAAGATTTACTAAAAGCTTTTTGCCAAACATAAACTGAACAATAGAGCCAATCTTTTGAAATTGTAAACCCAAAAAGCCTTATATCCCTAAAGATTTACATACAATTCCCAACCCTAAACTGTTGACATAGAGGTTAATTTTAGTAAACACGTCATACATACCACTGCCCGTCACGAACACCGTATCCGTGTGCTAAATCCATATATTATTGACAAACATACTTCTTTCTAAGGATAAGACATGGTAACACTGAAAATTTATGCAATTAGGACTCAACACGTCAACTTTAGGTCGGCTATTTTATAGTGACCTCGGTGGTAACTGGTTTTACAAAATGTCTTTGATAAGGCAGTAATCAAAAATTCACAAAAAGAGACTCAGAGGTAAAAATGGATGAACTGCGTGAAAGGCGATATGTAAGAAGGGAGTGACTACTGAGATGACGGATGATAGGGGAGAGTGGAGGAAGAGAACCTGTTGTGCCGACCTCACTTAGTGAGATAAGGGCAAGAAGATGATAAATTTTATTTTTATACCTACCTCTACATATGGAACTATAGCTCACGTTATGTTTTTTTCATACAATATCCAACCTCTCACCCTTAGAAAACATCATCATCATCTTCCTGCCCTTTTCCCACGTTATGTGCGGTCGACACAATATTGATCTTCTTCCATTTCCCTTTATCATTCGTAATCTCAGTAGGTACCTACTCACTCCTTTCTTACCCATGTCATCTTTCACACAGTCCATCCATTTTTTCTCACCCTTAGAAAACATATCTCCAAATTTCAGCTCACTTATGTTTTAGGCTGTGTGTTGATAATGTCAGTCAGTCAGTGCCTAACTTATTCATTTAGATAAAAAGTCACTATGCCTACGATAAACGTAGCTTGTGGCTTCAGCAAAGCACAATTACAACTTGTCTCGTCCTTTCTTTGTCATTTTACTAAACCTACCAATTTAGTAATTTTAGTTTAAACATGATGTAACGGCAAGGCATGGCACAACATAATTCAAGTGTTGCAAGCCACCGCAAGCTAATTGCGTCCATCCTATCTCCTGATATTATGGTTAGGCTAGGGACAGGCTTGCCTGTTTCAACAAATGTATTATTTACCTCGTTTTTAAGGAAAATTTGGTTATTACTGGTCAGAAAATTTACCCCGTTTTTAAGGAATTTTTTTACTGCTCTCGTCTTGTGTAAGGCACATACAAAAAGTTTTCATAGCACTAACTCCTTATAGTACTAGTACAGTGTTTATTTCAGGGTTTGATTAAGGGGTTTGCTGGTCAATGTAGTATGGAATTTCATAGCCATTTCAGTTTCAGAAAATTTCGAAGTTGAGTCAATTTTGGCTTTTTTTGGATTTATCGTATAAGTACTTTTATATAAAAGGTGTAATAGAAAATATATTTTGTAATTTTATTGAATTTATCGAACACTTACTCGTTTTCGGGTATATTTGACAGTTAATTTTTATTTAATCACATTCAGTACATTCGATTTTCAAAATATCGAAAATTTAACCCGATTATAATGAATTTGTGTTCATAATCGCGCTTCTGATTAATTAACGTACAATTGGTTAATTGACTGGAACACTACGTGGTTAAACGCAAGCTGATTTTAGGAGAGCTAGTGTAAACCTACCCTTACGAGACGGTCGTGCCTGGACACAGCGGCAAATTGAAATTAAAACTAAGCTGAGACAGCGTAGCGAGGTGCAATGCACTTACAAAATAGTAATTACTTATTTTCTTCACGCTATTTTTGATAGAAATATTATAATAAACAAACATGATCATAACTGTAATCCCCAGGCTCAGTAAATATCTCATCAGATCTCTAGTTACTTAGATCTTTGAGAAAATTTAAAGAGGCAAATCCAAACATGATTATTTGGCACAAACCCACATTTTACAAAGTATTTAGTATTCCGTACGTGACAGGTTGCAAGCCCATCGCCGTTTATAAGAATAACTTGTATAACTCATTGGTGCTCATATTAATAAAATTCTTATAATATAAAAAAGGCGTACATGAAAGGTACTCCAGAAACCTACATTATAATTATCTATAGAGTACAATGGGATGTTAAAGTAGCATTCCATGGACGCAGAAACGTAAAATTACGTGGTAAACTCTTTATTTCTCTTCGGAAATAAAGAGTTTACCACGTAATTTTGAGAGCTTCATAGAGCTTAATAAATTACATAGCTGCACTGGGTCATACATATTATATCTCATGCAAAACGTGACATAGACCCAACACAGACACAATACCTCTGTTTACCCTATTACGAAAATAAATTATCTTAACTACAACGCAATATCAAGACAATGCGGAAAAATTGACGGAAAAGTAAAGAGCTCTATATAAGCCTCGGATTATTTCATACGACATTTGAATGTGACCGTGAAAACCAAAATGTCAGAATTAACAATGACAAACCCCGAATTGTCTGTTATGAGATAGGTGTTAGGGTTCCACATTATTTAGATACATAGAAAATACTGCTCACAAGAAAGAAGGTACTTTATTCATTCAATTTTAAAACTTCATCATACAATGGGCGGTTTTATTGCTAAGAAGCAATGTCTACCAGAACTCGGTATAATATTATAAGAACCTGCCTAAATGAATTCTAGTCATCATTAATGAATCACACTGTACCTATTATCAACGCGAAAGTTCGTAGGAATGTATGGAACTACGAGTATGGATGTTTGGATGTATGGATGTATGTTTGTTACTATTTCACGCTGAAACGGCTGAACCGATCTGGGTGAAATTTAGCACAGTTATAGATTATAGTCTGAAATAGCACATATGCTACTTATTATCCCGGAAAAATGTACGAATCTCGTGGGGTAGATTTGCTTTTGTTTTTCAAGGTACCGCGAGGGCTAAGCCGTGGGCGGAAGCTAGTATTAAATAAATTATTACCTACGGAACCTTATAACCATCAGTTTTACAAACAGCCTTATCACTGGACTGTGTAATTAGTAGATAGTACATAATATCATCGCACTATTTAATTAAGGATTCGGTGACCGCGAGGTGATACCGTCATGAAAAGCCTGGTTGTAAATTTATATAACTGTGTGACAGTTTGGGTACGGTTGTATTAGTTGAAAGAGCGGTTGCAACTGATACAACTATACCTGGAAGCTAAGGAGTAGTTCAAAGCGCCTTTACTTACCCTACAAGCGCTATAACGAATTATTATAGGAATTGTGAATACGTGATGAATACAATTAGATATGAATTCCATGTCTGAGAGTTACAATTACCTATCTGGTTCACATAGTAGGTACAAGCTTTGCTTAGTTTGGGGCTAGATGGCGTTGTGTGAAATTTCCACCAGTATTTATTATTATTATTAAAATTTATTTCATTCAATTCCTCCGTATACCTTTGTAATGTACCCAAATATTAGTTTTTTATTCGCTCTGCGTTTTACCACACTCATAGCTTTAAAAAGTTTCCACCTATCTTAAGTATAAACAAATATAAGTCAACAGCATCACCCTTGGACCACACATAACTATCGTGAGCGTCTTATACTGTGAGATGTGATGACTATATATTTAGCTTCTTACGTCTATTTACAACTATGCAATTTATTACAGGCAAGTATAGTTATGTAATAATTAGTGATATTGGTTTAAGAATAGTATCTACCAAAGTGTCGAAAAAATAATACGGACCAATAAATTACGTGCGAATATAAGTTACCTATGTAATTAAAATATTTTATACCAATTTGGCTAAAAAATGCCAATTTGGGCGAGGCCAATTGAGTCTAGAAGAAACTAGCCTCATGGAATCCTATTGTGGGGGTTTGAACACTCGAAGGTAACTTAAAAAAAACCTATAATTTTAAAGTGTTAGTATCTATTTATAAAATACACTTTAATAAATAAGTTGGTTTATTGTGTAACACATTTTTTAGGTATTATCCACAAATAAATGATTTGAGTCGAAAGGTATGAGAATCCATGGTTAGTAAAATAAAAACATTATTATATCGTTAGGTATCAATAAGTTTTGGTTGTAAAAAAAAATTGAATAAAGTATCATCACAGATTGATAGAACCTTGATAGAACCCGAGGAAGTATGAGATAGTAATACAAGGTATAATAATTTGAAGCTTTCTCGTCATCACACCACAAAACCTTGTCAAACGGTTTTAGTTTCTAACACTTATTCAAATAAATAAAGAAAACAATACGTTACGGGGTCCGTTATTGGTCTGCGGTCGGTTTCTCTTCAATATATTTAAAAGCAACGGGACGGAGTAGGTACCTAAAATCTGATTTTAAAATTTATTTATTCAATAATAATAATTCTTAAGGTAAACCATATCAAATGTAAAGAAATTAGGTAGACTCAAACACGTTCTATCTATCTACTTTTTCTTCTTCTTCTTCTTTATATGGCATCTGTCTATTTTGAGATCAACTTTGCCAGTGTTGAGTTTTCTAAATTAATAAGTATTATTATTGTCAAAATGTCACAATCAAATTGTTAAGTAAATTTTAAACAAAAACAAGCACCAAAACTCAATCTCAATGCCAAAACTTCACAATAAAACTCAAAAGTATGTGAGAAAAAATATAAAAATTAGAACGACAAAGTTGACAGTCGAAGCATCAGAAAAAGAAACCCAGTCATAAATTAAAAATCTTTCGTGCACTTGACACAATAATGTCTTTGACCTTTTTAAGGTAAAAGTAAGCACGTCGGTACATTTTTCGAACTGAAAAAATCCATTAGGTCAAGATTCAATAACGAATCACTAACCCACGACAGATCGAAAACCTTAGATAAAAATTGTGTAAGTAGTGTTATGGTCAGGAAATTGGATTCATAATCTTCACACCAGTGTGAAGGTTCGGCAACAGTTTTCTTGTCTGTCACTGCTTGACTGACAGTGTGGTGGTTAGTAAAATTATTTCCTAACCGTAACACCAGTGTGATAGAGCGGTGTGAAGGTTAGTCGGGCGCGAAAAAGAGTGACAGGATCTGGGTACTTATACAGACGTAGTATTCAAAGATCTCTCTTCCCTGACCCATGCCGTATCCTGTAGCTGCAAAAGCAATCTGATGTCGTGAGAACACCATCGTGCCAGCACCGTGCTTCATAATTGATGTCAAGCGGCGCTGGGATTGCGGCGGCCTGATGAACACTGCGGATGGTGATTGAATGGGTGTTTCTATGACTTTACTGTACGGAAACCACCACTGTTGTATGTCACTGAGTTTGCTGGTTTCCGTTCACTGGTGATAGTGAATGGAAAATACATGGAATCATTCTTTGAGCTAAAAAATGTGCAAAAAATGTACTCAATTGTGCCAAATAATTATATTACCATTTTATATACTTAAGCTATTTACACGTTATACGGATTGCCGTATAAATTGTTATACGCAAGAGAATAATTTGGCAAATCCACATAGAAGTTTCGATGTGTGAATTTTTTGTAATTTGGTGTAATTTTCCGAGGATATTTCCCTTGAAGTAATGCTTCCATGTTTATTTCACTTCCATGTTTCACTGGGTATCACTAGCTTTTTTTATTTCCGTGTGTAACTTTGATAGCCTTGAAAGAGACTTAAAATAAATAAATAAATAAATGAGCGCTTACGAATACTGGGAATATGAACCATGTACAAATGGAGCTTTTGCGAGTATCTGGAGGTTCTATGGACGAAAATATGTTGGCGTTTCAACTCACTACAAGTATGTATTTATGAGTCGAGTACATACTGTTACTATTTGCAAGTTTAGCCTTTGGCCACTTCGAGACCGCATTGTGGTCAGCCACGAGACCAATCATGGATTAAACCAAACGTGTTATGACCGCGGTCGGCTTTCAATGCAATAGTAAAATAATAAATATGATAAATTACTTAGTCAATATTATCAGAAATCTTTAATTCACTAAAAATAAAATTAATTTCTTAATTTTAAGGTTGTTCAGACTTGGGGCCTATGTTGAAATTTTTTTTTCATAATTTCTTTATTTATTTTTTTTACCGAAATAAAATTATAAAATTAATCTCTTAATCTTATGGTCGTTTAAACTTGGTGCCTATGTATAAAATGTTAATTTTTTTCATAATTTCTTTATATATTTTTTTCTTCTATATGTCATAACAAATGCCTAGACTCGTCAAGGTAGGGTACACTTTTAAGGGTAAAAGAGGCCTACCTTCATATGTAACACATACACGTAGACACGCGGGTGACCCCCGGTCAGGCGGTATGCCCCATAACAGTCAGTTAACAGTGACCTTTAACAGTCAATTAAGCTCTACTTACACACTATAGCGGCTCTATATACTCGTTATACCGGCGGCGGTTGGCTTAAAGCGGCGATGGGCTTGCAATCTGTCACGTATGGAATACTAACCACTGTTCAAATGTAAGCATGTACCAAAAGTCATGTTAAGACATGCCTATGACTACCCTTTTTAAATATCCTCAAAGATCTAATGAGATATCTTAGAAGATATCTACCGCACCTGAGGATTAGATTCATGTAGTTATCCTTTTTATAACATGCTCAACAAGCAGTCAAAACAAAAACAAAGTAAGCTGTTGAAATCAATAACAAAAAGTTTCCGAAAAAAGTATTTATGTCAAAACAAATTGACATTGCTTTTGTCACGTCAGTATTGTTCCATTTTCAAAATGTTTAACGATGGGTAATAATGGAATGACCAACGGCCCACAAGGCATTCTGCCATAACTACTGTGAGATTTTTTCTATCCTGCCAGTTTTTTTTACTCTGTACGATTAGAATGAGTTCAAAACAAATAGGCAAGGGATACCTTATGTATTTTAAAAAGATAATGATTTTATTATTGTCTGTGACTTTTTATGTTTGTTTTTTTGTTTGTCCATACTATGGTATATTTAATAGGGTAAAGGCAACAGTAGTTGTAGCGACCGCAAATTTGTCAGACCACCTTGCAGCTAAATGATATTTATGGCCCCAAAGCCAGGAAGACGGTAAGCCGTGCCGTTGCATAATCTTCGCAATTTATGACTGCTTTTGTTATATGCGGTCGTTTTTATGTTATGTTGTAATTAATTTAATTGTTTGATTTGTTTTGTTAATAAGCTGGTCAATAGTTTACCTACACAGTATTTTTTTTTTGTTTTTACAATTAAAACGAAAAATTATAACTTAAATACTTTTCTGTATTGTTTTTAATGATTGGTGATGGATGCTGTATCGTAATTTATCTTCAGTTATTTTTAATGACTACTATTTAGAGGAATATAATTTAAAACCTTCTCACAGGATGCTCAGACTATGTTCCAACATTCGAATATTCGAAAAGAGATCGATAACAGATAATTAGACATTCAATATTTGAACGACTATCGGAAGGAGATCCGCTCGAATCAATGATCTAAAAAAATATCAAGATTATCTCAAAATCAATCACGCCCATGGAAAATTGGGTTTTGTCAGATTCTGCACGTGAGGCAAAGGTCGGTGCTTGTATTAAAGAGAGGAAATCCGGCGGCCATTGTTGTATCCAACACTTATGCACTTTACCTGACCGGCGGATAAAAGAACCTGGAAGAATGGTACTGCCTTGCCATGCCGCTTTCTAAAAAAATATATCTCTATATATAAAAAACAATTTAAATTTCGAATGCATAAAAACTGAAGATGCAAATGATGCAACGGTCGTAAAATGCAGATTCGTTTTTTTTTATGCTTCTAATTTTCTCACGTTAGTGAAGAGTTTTTTCTAGAAATTTCTAATGACGGTTTAATTTGAAGAACTCTTTGGGGTTTGATTTCGCGGCTTTTTTGTGCAGTTATTGTTTACAAAAACAAAGTCTCGTAACACGGATGTCGCAAAAAATAATTGCATAGTGGATTTATGCGTTTTCGGTTGCATAAATTTTATGTGTAAATGGGTGCGCCTTTTACTGCTTTTTGCTTCAAAACAAAAAAGATAAAGAAAGTAGTTTTGTAATATCAACATAATAATTATGATTAAGATTTATTCAACAAGCCTATTTTTGTACGAACTTAGGTATCTTCTTACTAACCATACTAGAATGCCTAAGTAGGTTAAAACATGATTCATTAAAGGTAAAACCATAATTTAAACTTTTATTGATTGTTTAGCTATTTATACTTTTTCCAGTATTTCGCACACACGTAATTCTCCCATGACATTTCTTCGTATTAAAAAAATCAATCAAAAGCTACAAAAATCGCCACATTTTTTTTACTTTTTACACTATGACATCGCAAGCAAAAAGAAGACCACATCCCCTTTGTGAATCTAAAGAAATAAATTAAACTATCCTTAGGGGAGATTTTTACCGTTAATTCTAATCTACATGAAAAAAACAGATAAAAAACCTCGCGGATGTCTGTGGGAACCGATCTTAAAAAACTAAGGGCAGGAAGAGGCAGGGATCTATGGTAAGTGTAAATATGAGTCTATGAGGTGACATAAGAAAGTTGAACGGAAACTCATTATAAAGATTTACTACTTTCACAATTTGAAGCGGTCTGAAGTTTGAGTAACTTCTTGAGGATTAGTGAATTAGTAATCTAATAAATATTGAGGCAGTAAAGATAAAGAAGATTCGAACATAGTTGTGGAATAGGAAACTTCAATTGGAAATTTCACAAGCCTGTTTTCTCTACTATTTTTGCGTAATGCACGGTGTAGATAAATAAATTGACTAAAAAACTAGATTTTTAGTGATTTGGACCTTTACCCATCAGGTTAAAAAAAACAGTGTGCTTAGTTATTGGTTTTTTTTTTCAGGCTAAAGTCTTAGTACCATACTGCCTTGTCTTACGTAGAATTGGTTATAAATAGGTTAGCCATCTTGTTTTTTTTTTTATTTGTGGCCAATGCAGTTAGCCATCTTCTTTTTTATTTTTTATTTGTTGCAAATGCAAAGTTTTTTACGCTGTGGCAAAAAGTACCAAAACCTTTGGTAGCGTTTGGTCCTGTTGATAAAGCAGGCTTTTAGTAAAACCAGGAAATTCCAATCAGCTGTGGTCAGGTCAAAAAGGTTCTCATTTAACAACCGTTACGGCACAATAAAACATGAATTAAAAAATCTACCGGAAGTAAGAACTGTTTACTTCCGCCTAAAACCCAAAGCACAAATCTCGCCCGGAGGAGGATAATCAAAAAGATTCCTTAAAAGGAATCAATTTGATTAAAACCTACCAAATTAAACCTACCAATAAATTGGTAGGTTTAATTTGGAGACAGTGTTCCTCAACTTTGAAGGCTAATTCAGCACAACGTTAAAACTGTAAAAACAATTTTACGCTAAATTGGTTAAATGTCATGCTCCTAATTAATTATTTTTGTTTAACTTTTACCGATAAAGCACAAAAACCTTTCAGGAATTAATAATAATATTTTATTTTTAACGATTCTCTCAAAGAAGATACAAAAATAAGCCATCCAGTAGATCTATCAGATCAAAACTGTAATGTGAAGACTGGTGCCTGATTCAGGCTTATTAAGACTTGTATTACAGGTCACAGCGCTTCTCTCCACAGACCCGTACAGCAACCGTAAAAAAAATAATTAATTAAAAAATATTTTTTGTTGCAATTGCAGCGGTCCTTGAAAAACATTGACGACCACTGTGCTACACGAGCAGCATTTACAGACAGAACCCCATGTTTTTATACCACCGGAGACTGTTTATAAAAACATATGCACATTTTTTAAGCACGTATCTCGAAAGGTGCGCCCTGCATTGTACAAGAGACATCTTCGAGGGTGTAATAATTCTCCAAGTGCGCTTTTTTAATGTGCGAGAGTGTTTTTTAAAATTTCTCACGCAGAGTCCTATTCAGAATCAGATCTGTGGGTAGATACATCCGCGTATTGTTGAATCACGTATGACTGGGTATTGATGGTAATTTTTATCATCGATTGAAATTTTCAATTGGTCGAAACACCTTGTGAGATTTTAATTCGAATGGTTTTCGGTTTTATAAAAGAAATTTTATATTCTTTTTAATTTTAAAAAAACATGGTCACGACTTTAATCCCCAGGCTCGGTAGATATCTTCTCAGTTACTTAGATCTTTGAGGATATCTAAATCATTTACACAGTAGCTAGTATTGCGTACATGACAGGCTGCAAGCCCATTGCCGCTAATAAGAAAACTAACCTATTGATTTTTTTAGTTCTAAGGTATGCCGGTTTCCTCACTCTGTTTGCCTTCACCGTCCGTTTTTTTTTTAACATAAAATACACCAAGATAGGCGTGGTTGATAAATTAAAGGAAAAACTAGAATTACATTTATTTAATTATTGAAATAATAATCCTACCAAAAATAACATGCAACAAAAAGTAATGAACGATAATATTCACTCATTTTCGTCACACGCAAATAATTGCATTATACTAATGGCTCCCGCATATTCATTACGTCAAAAAAAAACTGTAATTTAATATAAACTAGACGACAAAAATACAGCCAATGACATAAAAAGAGCCTGAAAAACACTAGGGGAGCTGCTGCCGAGTGAAAATGGTAAAAAATAAAGGGGTGAATAAAACAATGGAAAAAAACTGTGACCCATTATCGTCAGCTAACTGGGCTTTAAGACAAGCGGTTAATTTTGTTAAAGGCTGATTTATGAGTTTTATAGCTCAATGGCGGGTTCTAGAGGTATTTTGACTGGGTTTCAGAAATGTATTTTGTCTTAACTTTTACTTTAGCATGGCGATTGTAATCAAGTTTGGGTAGATATCTCAGATCTGTGGTTATAGTAGGATATCTAGAATCAAAAAGTTTTGTTTCTCTATGTTACTAATGAGTATTGAAATAAAGAGGTTTTATATATCATTGCGATGTGGAGCGACTCTAGAGCCAAGGTTACAGCAATGCCGACAGTGCCCGAAGGCGGACCCATCAACATTATCGATGCTCCATTTCGTCATCGTACTGAGAATGACACGATCTTTAGAGCAAAACGACAATCTGCGAATACAATGGAGTTCAACCCTTTCACTTTCCACAGTCTATTTGTCGATTATAAATAACATAAATTCAATCTCTATTGTTTTTACACTTTTATGAAAGCTTGGTCAATATCTATTATTAAAATGTATAGTGAATATTAAGATACTTTTTGTACACAAAAACATGTCATTCATAAAAAATATTCATACTTTACAAACAATAAAATTAGTGTTTTAAAGTTCTTTATAATAACCCATTTGACCGAATAGACGCGACCGATGATACGCTCGACGCATCTTCCGTCAGATGTGAACTGATTCTAATTGTTGGCCGAAATGTCAGTAAAATTGAAAATAGTGTTAAAATTGAAAGTGTCCTTTGGGCCGAATCGGTCGAAAATTTTACGCCTGAAATGTCGCTTTGTCAGCTAAAACATAATGATAAAACCGTTACGTATGCGCAGATTGTGTAAGTAAAGGCCACCATTAGAACATAAATTATTTAAATTTGACTTGTAATAGTGTACGGGCCTGACACAGGATATGCATAAAGGGTTAAAAAAATCCTGGGGTGAGATTTTTTATACCTCCTAAGGGGTCACGGTTATAAGTTTTTCATCATGACTTGTTTGGCCAGTTCGTTACGCCATTGACTAAACGAAGTATTGAATATTTAAATCGTTTGAATAGTTTTCGCACGATCATTTTGGGTCTTAGCTACTTACAAAGGGCAAGAGTGACGTAAAAATAGATTCAATTGAGAATGTATAGATGATTCATTACGTAGAATTGTATCTCATTTTTTAAAAATCACCCTCTTGGCGTCAGTTTCATTTCTACCAGTATTGGTCTAGACTTTATTCTTACCACGCGGAAGTTTGAGATTTACTTTTAATTTTCTTAGCTTTAGCTGCTTGACATTTTCCAAAAAAAGAACGACCGTAAACAAAAACACAAACTTCCATTATATTTTCCCGATTCCATTCATAACAATACCTTATCTATAACTCCACAAATCAAAATTCGCGAGAGTCCATTATCAAAGGCCACTCTTTAAATTCAATCTGAGCTCACCCTTTGAAGCTGTCCTATACAAGCACCCTTTTCGGACCTGATGGTTGGCGAACCATTTTTTATCTGATGCAATTCTGACTTTATCTATCATGACGTTGCTAAAAAAAGGACCAGGTGGCAGTTATAAAAAAAAACAAAAAAATGGCGAGGATCTAATCCTTTAGGGATGTCTTTCAAGACATGTGTAACGCATGGGCTATTCTTTTGTCCGATCTACGGATGGTTTTCGAACAGAAGTGAATCAAACATGATTAAAAAAATGACAGGATATTTTTTAAAACATTTCGCCGCAGGGTAAATGCACAAAAAAATGTGGGCTATTACTTTAATTTTTACAAAGTTCTAACATCTTTTTCAAGCTTACGTTTAACGCTCCAAAGATAAGCCATTATACACAACAGCGAAAACAACGCCGGCCGTCCGACGGACTAAAACAAAAACGCATCGTCGCATCCGCGATAACTCATTACCCGCATGCCACCGAAAGAGGACAATACGCAATCGATAATGCTAAACGAACACGTGTGCTGAGCTGTCCTTTGTTTTATGCTCGTGGACTCTGTGCTTAGAATTTTATTCAGGAAAGATATAATAATAATAATAAATAATAAATCATTCGTCAACTCTGAGTCTACTCCTCTTACATTCATAATATATCATCTTTTACATAATCACATTACTTTTAGATACAGTATCATCCGAAGAAATTCCACTAGTTCCAATAGGTAAGTTTGTAAAAGACCATACAATATTTTGCTGATTTAAAAAACTGCCTTAAAAAAGCCTTATCCACGAAATGTTATTGGTCGTGACAGTAATGTAAAATTAAATCCATTTTAAAAGCATGAATATATTTTATTCTGTACTTCAATATCTAAAGTTTATTCGCAGAGGTTCTATACTATCCGGTATATCTTTTAAACTTAATTCCTAATAAATCAAATTCGAAGTCCAAATCTGCTTCTCACGAAAACGCATCTCCAAGATATCAGCGAGCAGATGTGCAGATAAAAATACGCATTAAAAAACATGAGAACTATCCCTCACCTATGACCCCGGGCCATTTTGCAAAACTCCTGGACCGTCAGAAAAAGAATTAAGTACACACGGTCCAAAGAAACGTAAGTATTGTTTGTTAAAAAACTCTGGGGTGATTTGAATAAAAAAATGAGGGGTGTACTAACAAAAAGTCTG
This sequence comes from Cosmorhoe ocellata, assembly GCA_963675405.1. Classification (NCBI taxonomy): domain Eukaryota; kingdom Metazoa; phylum Arthropoda; class Insecta; order Lepidoptera; family Geometridae; genus Cosmorhoe; species Cosmorhoe ocellata. The sequence goes on along the minus strand of OY776258.1, from coordinate 7,289,248 downwards.
GGTGCAATTTTTTAAGAATGGACAATATGCATACTTATAGTTGCTTATTGCAAATTGGTTTCGGACAATATTCCCACGAGTCTAAAGACTTCATATGACACAGATTATTTTTTAAGTTTAAAACGTGTGATTTATCATTCTAGAAAATTATTTTCACTATAATCTTCCTTCATTGCATTCAGTATCATTGTAATTGTAGTAAAAACGTGGGAATTATTTAGCTTTATTCTGTAACTAGGAAGAAAACAAAAACAGTGTTATCAGTTAAGTACTTATGGGACCTTTATCAGTGGAGCAACGTGTAAAAGTATATTAGGAGCATGCGGGCAAACCATGGGTTTGTATGCAAGGCATGTTTGGTCATAGCCAGTTGGTCATGACTATGGAACATAAAAAGGTTATACCTAGATAATGTAGTGTTGTTAGAACAAAGATCACCTAGAGGTAGCGAGCGCGGCTCTTTAGTCGACTGGCCCCGCTCGGACTGGCCCCTCGAGTCCAGTTGACCTAATGCATGTTTTGAATTGGTCAACTGGCCCCGCTTACAGAATTTATTATTAGAATAGTCAACTTTTGTCAATATACTATATTGTTGATTTTGACTAGTTCTAAACAAAAGAACCCAATAAACATAAGTATCATATATTTATAAAAATAGTGTTTCATTTTTTTTCTCTGAGTACTTTTTGTACACATCTGTACATGGATTTGAAATAGACAATAGATTTTTTGTTCAAATTAGTAATTAGTAATCGATTAAAAAAAAGTAATAAATTAAATGCATTAGGTCAACTGGCCCCGTAGGGCCAGTTTTTTCCGGGGCTAGTCGACTAAAGAGCCGCGAGCGCCACTGGCCGGATTAGACGTGACAAGTTACAGGTTCGATTCTTGTAGTCAATTATTTGCAAGATGCAAGTATTTATAACTGGTCTGAGTGTCTTCTATCTATGGCTTTTTTACATTTTCATTTATATTATTCTATTAATAATCATGATAAACGTTCTCTAATTTTTAAAATGTTTGTGAATATTTGTTTGGCCCGATATGTAGATTTGGAACAGTAACAATGTAATGGAGTTACTTAACTTAACATACTTATAGTGCAAGTAAATCCACGTGTGCAAGCTAGTACTTAAATACATATTTTTTACCACATACCTCTACATTTTTATGAAGCATAAAGGACGTCATTTGATCGCGTGGTAGTCAAGTTACCATTATTGTGATGAAAAAATGTTTTTGAATATCGAACGCGGCGCGTACGCAGATGTTTGTCCACTTTTTATGGGCTTTATTGAAATGATCGAGCGTTCCGTTATTTCTTTCTGTGATAGATCAAGTTGTTGACAGCTGGAATAGTGTATATTGGAATTTCGTAGTTCATAATGGGAATAGCATACCTAGTGATAATGATTATCCTTATTCAAATATTTTTTACCGAACTTGGTAGGTTACTCGCCTCGCAGCTCAGCTGGTACCAGCTCTGTTTTCTTCATTAGGTATACCTAAGTCGTGGATTCGATCTCCATCGAGGACTAACATCTGCTGGATAAATACTCGGCGAAATGCTTTTTCTGTGCCAAGGTATTATGATGTATTGTAAGTATATTTACAAAAAAGTATGTATGTATGTATAGACGACCTCTGTGGCGCAGCGGGCGAGTGTCCGCCTGCGACGCAAGAGGTTGCGGGTTCGATTCCCGCCACGGAACAAATTTGTGTACGATCTGCAGAAATTTGTTCCGTTGGTCTGGGTGTTTTCTATGTATAATAAAAAATTATCTATCTATGTATGTAATGTATTCAATATATCAGTTATCTAGTACCCATAACACAAGCTTTGAGTAGCTTACTTTGGGGCTAGATGATGCTGTGTGTATTGTCCAGTATTATTTATTTATTTTTTATTTTATTTTTATTTTTATGTACTCTATCAGTTATCTAGTTATGTACTCTATCAGTTATTTAGTTGTTTGAGACAACATTGATTAGTTTAGAGTTTAATAACTGTGTTACGCTCCTAAAATTTTAGCCATTTTTTTTCTGTTGCGTTGTGCCTCATTTTTAGTCGCTTATTTAATGAATTACAGGGATTTTTCTGTTCTGTTCAAAATTGAAAATCAAAAGGAAGTCTATCTAGCATCGGTACTTCGAATTTAAATAAGGCCTACTCGTCAATATAACCCTGAATGCACCAAGCAGTCTGTGAAATTGCGCGGGCGTGTAACACGGAGCAATGGCAACACTAGAAGTGTTCCGTACACTTTTCAGTTTGATAACACGCATAATATTACATTGTCTTTTAAAAACAATTAATTTTTATTTTCAACTGAGCACCAGCTTTAATTCTATTGAAGTTTTATTTGTTTTGTTTTTTTTTTAATTATATTTCGATCGCAAATGTCAAATAGATACGTTTGCAGACTGTTGACATCAAGAATGTAGAAACAAATGCAAAAAGAGCATCTGAGGTCTTACCACAAACTCTTTTGGAAATAATATCAAAGTAACTTTGATATTTTGTACTGTGACTTATAAAAATTGTATTGAAGTATTGTTCATTCAAGTTTGAAACATTAACGTTTCTGAAACATGATGGTTTGTACGAGCTTGCGGTAAGGCACACTTTTATTCTTTCAACACAGTGCTGGCTTAAAATAACTAATGACCTAAGAAGAATAACAAAAAATAAGCAGAAACTTGAGCTTTTTAACAAACTCCTGCGTATCTCCGCACAATAGTGAAACAGATCAACATATTGGCATTACTTCTAAAATCGATATTTTATCTCCATAGTCCACGTTGGCTGACTCATTCAAGATCTATCAGTTTTAATAGATGTATTTTGCAAGCCGTGGGCAGAAGAGTAGATATTTATTTATAGGTGAGATTGAAACCTCTGCGATGATTCAATAGGCCGGGAATATACCTCTTATTACTATTGAGTTGTATGTTTAGTAAAAGGTACGATATTGAACGAAGTGTTAGAAGCTTCAGCTGCGCAAATACAATGATATTTTTTTTTATAAATCCTTGTGTCATAATTAAGTAACAAAAATTATCTTTGTTTACTTATCTAAGAACGTTTGCTTGAAAAATAATTTCGTTTCAATCTCGATATTGTTATTTAAAGAAAGATTCTTAAAATCTCATCACATATCTAGAACTTACCCAGTTGCAAATAATCTTCCTTTGCGAATAAAGTTAGCAAAATGACGCAAGAGTTGAAAAACTTTACACATCACCAAGGCGATCATTTTAATTTTCATCTCATAAATAAATTATCATCATTAGCGAATCGTCGATCACATCTCCACAACGCCTAAACTTTCATAACTCATGCAAATTCGTTCATCTTACAATGAGCGCATTTGTACACTGCGGGTCAAATTATTTACCACTGATAATCATTAGCTTGTTTATTTGAAACTTTATTGCTATTATTTTAAGGTTGAACGTAGTTGCTCAAATGCGTGCAAGTGATTTAATGTTGGTAAGCAATATTCATATTAAAATGTACGCTGTAATAGACGGACGGACGGACTTAGAACAATACAGGGCGTGGGTAGGATTAACTCATTGCAACGCCTGGACGCCTTGACCGATATCCATGCTGATTTGAACATGAAGGCTATGTATTAAAATGTAATTAAGGTTGCTTTTTGTGCATAGGTAATTAGGTAACGTCAATAAGCAAGCATAACCTAAGTAGGAGTCAATACTCTTGATGCATCGACAAAGAACACACAATAATTTATGATCATTGTTTTATAAGGTGGGGTTATTTTGATGTAAATACCTATTATGGAAGAAAAAGAAGATGGCATTATAACAATCGTGAATTTAATACAATTTCTAATGTTTTCCACATGTCTAGATGATTGGTTGCACGTGTGAACTAACAAGGTGGTGATACAACATCGCTGCAACCCGATAGACAGGACGGCGCGGACTGTCGCACAACAATTGCCGCCAATAGGGTAATTGGCGACCGTCCGCGCCAATGGTCGCACCATTATATCTGTACACTGCGAGCCATTTTATTTGGACAATTAGAAATATAGTTTTCTAGTCAGCCAATGTATTATTTTGTGAAATCTTGGAACAATCATGTGTAAGTACCTAAACGTGCACCACGAAGAACAGGCTTCGAACTCACGATATTAATATTGAAAAGCAGGGTTGCTACCACCACAACACCTATAAAATACTCTATCTCAACAGATCATATAGATAATAGTGATAGGTTTATTTTTTATTCTGACCTTCCATAATAAAATAAAGCGTAAAGTTTTTCAAGTTATTGACTGGCTGACTGACTGACATATCAACGCACAACCTTAACTATATGTAAGTTCTACAGAGCTTTGGGGGATATGTTTCTATCTAGGATCTACAAGTGCACCAAAAAAGGAATACTTACTAATTTAAAAAAAGGGGGTTGAAGACTGGTATGAAAAGACATCACGCGAGCAATTTGTAGAGATTTCGGCTAGTTGAATAAAAAATGCGTATTCTTTTGTTTCCATTTATTTTGTCCCGCAGTGTAACATGGACGCGGGCACGCGGTGTTATCAGGATGTCCCGTCGGAACCGACGCGTATCGGGTGTACCGACAACCTGTATTCATGTCACGCGCATCATAGCGCATTGATAAGTGGACTAACTCTTTCTAACTGATTAAAAGATCAAGGGCATTATTCTATTTCAATAGATATACTATGAGAAGCGCTGGATGTATCAAGTTCCATAGCGATATCTTTGTATTTTTAAAGACCTTACGTTGTCATTCTAGCGTAGACATAATTTTGATTAGACTATTTTGTGAAATTTACTGTGTGCTTCTGTAATGCGAAGAGCAAATAAACATTTGGTCTCGGCTAAGCAAGGCAGGGCACATCCTCTTTCTGTTTCCGGCTAATTAGGGCCACTTTTCAAGGTCAAGTTCGTCTCTCCATCTCCTGCTGAATCTTTTACGGGCCGTTTAACTCATCCTATTAGTTGTAGATTTACATATTTGCCTCCAGTAAGCTATTCAATTTTAGCGTTTAGTAGGTTTTCATGTACAGACTTTGGAGTATTTGGTATACTGTATTTTTGTTACATATGCGAGACTTTTTTTCTCCGTGTATATTATAATTATTATCTTTTATTTCTGTAAGACAAACTAAAGTTTTAAGCCTAATTTGCCGCCCTAGGCTCCAGCCTACTCAGCCTGTTGGTAAATCCTCCACTGCATCCTATGGTGATTTTTGTTCATATTACCGTCGCGAGCCCAATATTATTGGAGCCCTATAAAATTACTTGATTAGTATCGTCAAAAGAAATAAAAACAATCAAATTAGCCGGCTAAATATACGTGCATAAAGCAGAATTGCGTAGATTATAACCCCTGGGCATTTGTATTGTTGCCCTTTGGCAGTATCGAAGCTAGGTCATTTGTCAAAGGGGCAATGAATTGTTTTAGCTAAACCCATAGCTTTACTAATAGGTGGAGAAAACTAATACATTTGCGGATTTTATACTAAAAGTTGAAATTCAAGCGGAAACTGAAGAACCACAATGATTGTTACAGGAAATTGAATTATGTGATTCTTGATTTATCGATTGGGTAATTCAAAAATCTAATTAAACAAAATCTGTCTCGAATAGCTTCACAGTACTTAGACGACAAAAAGCTTGGGACGAATCAGCTCCAACTCTGCTAGGTATCCCTTACAAAATTAACAAGGATCATACAAAAAAATCGCTGAGGCCCAGTGAGTTTCTTGTCAGTTCTTCTCGAACTGGAATTAGCACCTAGACTCACCTAGTATATAAGACTATGCAAAGTCAAAGCTGAATTTGATTAGAGTAGCTTTCTTTAGGTTAGGTTTTTGGATTGTGAAAATTAAATGTCTATGTTAGCAAAATGTATTGATTATTCCGACGGTCACCATCGAAAATTTAATCTAACAACGCATTGTAGCGGCAAGCCTGCGTAAGCCACTTATAATCGCGATGTCCATCCATCACAATCTATATTCAATTACGGTATCTCTTTCGTAACTTATTCCAACTAGAATAATCTTCCCAACTGCGTCAAATGGGAATTAATGAGTTTATAGTGTTTTAACTATTTTACCAGTCACACAAAACCCAGTCAGCATTGCTAGGTAAAGGCTAGCACACACTCGAATGAAAATAACTTTTCTTTTGAACTTCCCGCCGTGGCTTGAATGGCCATCAGCTGCCATCACGTATGGGCCTTCATGGGAATACTCAAAATAAATCAAATCTTGATTCGTATTAATATAAATGTGAAAGTACGCAATCACGCCTAAACTAATAAACCGTCATAAATAAAATTTAGTACAGAGATAAAAATTAGACAGCTTGAGAAAGGACATAGGCTGAATTTTGTAAAAAAAAATGCGAACAAAGTCGCGGCCAATAGCTAGTTTAGTGTATTTTTTAGTCTAAGGTACATCTCGTCTTGATTTGTGTTCTCATTCTCGTAAATCTATCCCATTCTATCTACTAGCTAGACTTTATTTAATTTAACTCAATATGCACAAATTCCATATTTAAACGAAAAAGTAATAAACAGGTAGGTACATTTATAAATTTTTACCTATATTCCCTATAATTTAAATTATTTAACTTTACACTGCTCTAATTCAAAGTTTCACACCATAAAACATAACGAACGAACAAAAGTCTCACTAAAGACCTAATAACAATGCAAGTATGATCATATTTCGTACGCATGCGCACAGCTAGTCTGTCCTAATGAAAACATACGACTCTTTGATAACCCGTTTTGGACCTAGGAACCCTTAGCGGACTTAGATTGGTGTAGCAAGCGCAAAATTAGGAATTTAATACGTTTTCTTTGACCGAACGGGCGATTTAAGGCATTGTTAATATAATCCAAACGTGACTGATGCATTATGGCGTATGATCTTTTATCGGTATCTAATTCCCAGTTACTGCTAGTATTGAGTACTGAGCGCTTCTGTGTTTTGAAAGGCATGTTCCTATTAGCGCTCATAGCATACTTATTAGTTCCTAGCTGAGCATTATTCTGCGGAGTCACTAGGTACCTGGTTAGATGACCGTAGGTATTTCGGTCTAAGCGTTTCCAAGCTTCAGTTTCGGCTTTTCACAAGTTGCTAAGATATGGCGGCCTTTGGGCGACCTGTTACTTTTGGCGTGTGGTGCCACTTCTTATCATCATGTCGATGCTTCATTAGATCGTTTTTGAATGGTAGGTAGCTACCTTGATTGCGCTATCTGACGATTGACGACCTCTGTGGCGCAGCGGGCGAGAGTCCACCTGCGACGCAAGAGGTTGCGGGTTCGATTCCCGCCTTGGAACAAATTTGTGTATGATCTGCAGAAATTTGTTCCGTTGGTCTGGGTGTTTTCTATGTATAATAAAAAATATCTATCTATGTATATAATGTATTAAATATATCAGTTATCTAGTACCCATAACACAAGCTTTGAGTAGCTTACTTTGGGGCTAGATGATGCTGCGTGGACTGTCTAGCATTATTTATTTATCGGTCGGATAGTCGCAAGGTTTTAGAAATTGACCCCAGCTATACACATACAAACCTGCTTTGTATCTATGTGTGTGCTAGACTATGCAGCTGGGCAATCTATGAAGACATTTACAAAACCAATCTACACTACGACATGACAGTAATAGTTCGTATTGACTAGGACTAAATTGAGACGTTTGTAGTATTGACGGTGAAATGGGGAAATAGACGTACTGACGAGGCGCCGGAGTGAAAATATTGTGTCCCGCTAGAGTTGTGCAGACGAGCGGTTAATGGACGTTTAAAAAAGATTTTTTTATTCACTTTTGAAATTAAATTTTTCAAATATCAATACTCCGACAACTCACTGTATTTTTTATTATACAAATAAAACGAATACGTATAAGAATCTTATCGGAACTTCTACGACAACTGGTGAATTAATTCACTTACTGCAAAGAAAATTATATAACTCAATATATAAAACAAAGTTTGTTTTTTTCGAACACTTATAACTCTAGAGCAGCTGGACCGGTTGTCATGATTTTTGATTTGTTGGATTTTTCTTCGCCCCAAATAGTAATTAAAAAATTCAAACGAAATAAATGCGGACAAAGTAGCGGGCAAGAGCCAGTAAATAAATAATTGCAAAAACATTGTCATATTTGCTAAAAATGCTACGCTTTTCACGGGGTCCGTGTGTGAATGTCACGCGTGTTTGTTACGGTACGGAGCCACGGTCACGGTGTAATGTCACAAGTTTGGCTATACCTTAATACCTTAAAAGATCCAGTTTGAAAGGTTAAGTACCCGAAAAAATATATTTATTTGAATACTAGCTGAGCCGACAGAAGTTATCCTGTCTTAAAAACTTCTCCTTATAAAAACAACACAAGAAAAAATAGAATTAGCGAAATCGGTCCAGCCGTTCACGCGTGATGCCGTGACCAAGGGAAATAGGGATTCGTTTTTATATTATAGAAGATAACAGGTGTATTTTAAGACTGACAATGCTGTAACGTCGGTCTACAACCCCATCAGCCCATGATTCGGTGCTGCGACACAACAGCGCCCACTGACGCCTGATTTATTGCAAATGGCGCGAAAGCGAAAACGCTCGTAAAACGCAGCGTTCACGTTTATGGCGCGTTGTTCGACCGCGCGATCGCATGGACTGCCCTATGCAATAGTTTGCGTTTGATTGTATGGTGATTGGGTGAGATTTTCGCTGATTAAGTACGTTATAAATCAACATCATCTCGACAAAATGTCAACTGGTACTCAAAAGTACATCACTACCTAGGTAGGTATTGATGGTATTCTAGTAACTTCTTATAACGGTTATAATTTATAGCTATCTTACGAAAACTTTGGATGCGATTACATAGATAAAAATTATCATCTTTGCAGTTATTCTAGCATTAGTTTTACATATCTCCCCGCTTCAGTGGAAACACACCCTTAGCCCATAATTTCGAAATAGTAAAGGAGCGTTCACACCAGAGTCCAGCACGATCTCCCTACACGAGCGGCCGCCTTTGTTGTGTCATCACTGGATTTATAGCGATTGCTTGATGCTGATAGACTTCAGTGAGTACCCTATTTGCAATGTAAGAGTGACTGATGGGTGGAAAGTATTTCATATAATTTGATGCAATAGTTACGTAGAGCAAACATAAAATATGACATTTTACATAGCCTATGTTACTATTGTGATCCAGACAAATTCATTTCAAAAACATCTCATTTGTCGAAATTCGTCCAGTCATTTAGGCGATAACGACAGCCAAAGGATTCACATACATACGTACCAAAAACACATTACCTTTTCTTGGTAGTCGGATAAGATATATACGCGTCGAATTTAAAACCCCTACTTTATCATCGGTTCAAACTTTTTTATGGAAACCTGCACTAGATTACATACACGCAATAAATTAATTTGGTATTGAAAAATCAACAAATGGAAAGGAAAAAAAAGCAATGATCTATGATTCCCAGGTTCGGTAAATATCTCCTCAGATCTCTAGTTACTTAGATCTTTGAGGATATCTATAAGAGGGTAGTCAGAGACACGTTCAAACATCATATTTGGCAGATGCCCACATTTTGCACAGTAGTATTCCGTACGTGGCAGGATGCAAGCCCATCGCAGCAAGAAAAATTAACACAACATGAAACGCTCGCTGTAAGGGAACCTTCTAATGCAGGATTGATACAACGACCTAACAATCCGTAGCCATATGAGAAGCGAACCTCACATTATCGTGGTCAAACATTCACATTGGGTTCCCACCACGTATGTAGGTTGACTCGTACTAACTACGCCTTATTCAATACATGTTTCATACTAGGTGTAGTATAATCTGCGGCTGAGTCGAGTTCGGTCGTGCACTCGTGACGTCCGTCAGCTCTCTGTATTCTAATACTCTAATGATATTGATAATGTTACATCCTTGTCAGTCTGTGTTCCCACAGCACAGGATTGATCACAACTGAAACGCAGCTTCGCACTGAAAGAGTAAGAAACGTCGTAATAATGCTAGAGGAGGGTTAACTTTCCGTTGTAAGACAGACCAGGGGCCTCTCCGCGAATTCATAATACATTACCGAATTAATATTACATTGTTATTTCGTCCATACATGATCCGAAGGTCGTGGGTTCAAACCTGGTCGTGCACCAATGAGTTTTTCCATTCGAAAAATTTATGTGCGCAATGCCAGTGCTCTTGAACGGTGAAGGAAAACATCGTGAGGAAACCGGCATACCCTAGAACCAAAAATTCGAAGGTATGTGTCATAGGTTAGTATTCTTATAAGCGGCGATGGGCTTGCAACCTGTCACGTACGGAATACTAACTACTGTGCAAAATGTGGGCATGTACCAAATGTCATGTTTGGACTTGCCTCTGACTACCCCCTTTAGATATCCTCAAAGATCTAAGTAACTAAAGATCTGAGGAGATATCTACCGAGCCTGGGGATTACAGTCGTGATCATATTTTTTTTTTTTTTTTTTTTTTCGTTATTTCGTATCATGACCAATGCAAGTTGTATTGAAGTAGTGTAATTTCGTGACGTTTCTATGACGGAACCGTTGCGGAATCGTTCTGGAAGACTTTTTGGTAAGACCCCCGTTTCAAGCTTTAAGTAACACTACTTCAATTCAATGTTGATAGTTCATGGTACGAAAATATATCAAAGTTATATTATTTTGATACTGCCCAAAGACCTTGTGGTAAAGCCTTAGTATACATAGATAAAAACTTAACAGATCTCTTGCCTCTAGATGACTTATCCAACTAAGTGGAGTTTTTTACTCAGTGATACGGGTACGAATATTTATTGCGTGTTATTTTTTTTTTATTAGTATCTTAAAAGCTCAGTAGGTGCTCGACTCGAAAAGTCTTGGGTCTATTGCATGTGAAAGCTGTAGACAAAGTAACAGTCCAATATCGATGTGAAATAGAAAACTTCTAAAGTATGGAAATTAACACGTGACTCATTTCGATATGTCATTGTCATACATTTTCACTGTCACAGAACGAGTATTTGAATTTACTCGTATAGACTATGACAGGGATTTTCTGCGGTGTATTTGCCTGACAACTACGTCGCTCTGGTTTTTATATGTTTTCTCGTGTTATTTTGAGTTTTATTGCGTAATTTTGGTGGTTATTTTGCCAATAAAGCCCGGGTTCTTGACGCGAGTGTAAAGTATGTGAATTAGAGTGAATAGTTCTCTGCAAATTCCATCGGAGGAAATCCCGAAAATTTTCAACAAAACAGCCATCTTTTGTTTAAAATTGACTTGACAACTTGACTATGACTCTGTGACGTTGACAATACTTATAAATAAATACACTTGACACTGGCAAAATTGTTCTCTAAGAGACAGATGCCATAATTGAAGAAGAAGAAGAAGACTATGACAGAGCTAGAGTCACAAAAATAAAGAATTGAGGTATAGAGTTTTTGAAAATGTTATCTTAATATCAGGACCTCCTACAATAATTTACACAACAAGCCATCCCATAGATCACGTTTGGCATTAGCACCGACCCTCCCCGTGGTCCATTGACAAACAGTTTTAGCCAGAATGGTGTTATGCAGTAGCAATTCAGGCTTTTTCAAAGATAGCTCTCTAATACTGTTACCATATTTTGTTTCTTCATCAAACAATCAAAAAATACTGGAACTAATTGCAAGAATATACTGATATAATAGTGAGTCTGTTATTGCATGAGGACATTAACAGTTTTTGTTAATTTGGAATCAAAAGTAAAATGATCATATTATCTGATGTTTTTCTCCGTTAAATTTTCAGAGACAAGTCTTCACCGCAATTAGATAATCATCTTACTTCATGGCTCTATCTTGCATAACCCAAAATAAGCCAATGTAGATCAGAATGTTTAACACAAATTGATTGACAGGCAGACACTGTACTATAAACGTCAAACAATAAAAATATAACTAGTGAATTGCCCGTGACTGGACTTGTTACAATTTTACTTACATCTTATGCATTTGCAGATGCAAATAATAGTATAGATATTCTAGATGATTCTAAATATACAGCATTTTAGTCACTTACAGGACACAGTATAGCAATAAGTCACCATTTAAATGGAGTAGGTCTGTCTCATTAAATAAACAGATTTTTTTTAAATAAAACGATGTGCTTACTTTTCACATTAATATTAATAATAATGTGTTCAGATCGCGTAAGTTTAAAAGTACATACATTTCACATGTTTTGTACGAGTACAATTACACACTCTGCTGTAATATTTTACGTATAGAAATAAATATTGCTATATTCACTCTCATCTCGCAATAAAATATAAATTGACACAAAGGTCGCCAACTATGACTTTGTTTTGATACCATTGTTAGATAGTTTGGTGCGATCTATGGCGCTTGCGTCAGACCGATGCTCCAAATAGCCTGCAGTTTATAATTCACTTTCAATAACCAAGCCTTACTTGAACCATAACCAACCATGGCTTGCTATACTTGTACCTGACTAAATCGAAATGTGTAGATATTTAGAGAATATTGTTCAGTTTGAAGACAATGAAACATTCAAACATCAATTTAGACATGACGTCATTCATATATATTTAGATTTATTTTTATTAGAGACATCGATCATTATTAGTATGTTTCTAGACCAGGTCCCAAAATATTTTTCACCTGTTTCTGCCTCGTTGATTTACAGATTGGCAAGATGTGATAAATTTAAATAACGCCTGTGCCACGAAACATAGCCTTCTTTTTGATTCAATATAAATAAAACTATATTGTTGCTCCAATCTGCGCATCATTGGATTCCTGCATAAATCAATGCGGTACCTTTAACGCTTACACCAACAATTATTACCTCTGACCTTATTTTGGCATTTGATTGTGTCGCAAGGGGCCGTGACTGTAAGACGGAGGCTATCTTCTATTCATCTTGGTGTTAAAGGTTTAAAAATAACCAAAGGTATTGAAGAAGCAGCAGATTCAAGAGGCGAAAATACTTCTGAAAGAATCTTATCTATAAAACATCTAGTTCCTAAAGACTCTCCATAAGTCAGACTTATCTTTGGATTATCAAAAATGATAGAGACTCAGCTTTCTCAAAAATATTAGGGGTTCTTTAAATATCAATAATAAGTGCCATCACCGATAAAATCATAATTTAAGTGCCAAATATTCAAAATGACAGCTTACATAGTTATTGCACAGAGACATTATTATGAAAACCGAAAAAATACTAAGGACGTAATTAAATGGTATACAAAGTGCAGTTCAAAGGCAAAGGTCATCCAAGAATAGTAACAGTACAAAGGTAAGTAGTTGCAAATGAAGGTGGTGCAGAGGCAATGGGTCAGTGAGCCGCGCCGCTTCCTACGGGAAAGGGCAGGCGGCCACGCGTCACTCGCCTCTTGTTCAAAGACTAGTGAAACGTCTACTACTTAGTTTACAAACAGTTATGTTTGTAAACTAAGTATCCACATACAATTGAGGCTTTTTGGGCAAAGTTGACTTGTATTTCGTATTCCTGATTCAATATTCGCCCATCCATTTGAGACGCAATAGCAGTAGCTAAAATAAATGTGTTGAATTTTAAAATAAAAAAAGTTTTTGCAAGTATTCACAGAATATTAACTTTTGTAAATTCTAACCTCAAGCTCACGTTAGTATCTCACTGGACTTTGACATCTAAGAAGGATGAAGATGTGGTCGAATTCATTATGAATACTAAGTACCATCCCATCTTTGTAAGAATCAAACCATACCTCACCAATCTCATATCATAAACAACTACTAATGATGCGCCACTGGATATAACCTCAATTCAAGTAAAGCGATGACACTTAACAGATTTACACTTATTAAGACGGAAGACCACGGCAAAAGCCTTACTTAGCTTCCTTAAATTTCAATACTCTAATAGTAAACCCTACTGCTAGGTAATACGGGTTAAATTCATTTAAATAATGGCGTGAATAAGTTAGCAGAGTCTCCGGTCGGCAGTCCACGCGCTGTCCGCACGTTCATTGAGCTCTTCCCATGACATTATCCACACTGCTTACATACTTTAGCTTTAGCGATTACCCAGCTGCTTGCAATTTTAGCGTTAAATCCTAGAGGTTACGGTTGTGTTCTGCATGGCTGGGACATTGAGTTGTGCCTTAACGGATTTGTAAGTTAAATAGCGCATCTGAGGCACCGATGGCCCTAGAGATGGACCTCGCGTTTTATTTCCACCGAGGAAGACACGACTTAGTGCAATGCATGAGGGAAAATATGGCCCCAAGTCCGTTCAACCGTATTTCACTCGGGTCGGCAGGTCAGAGGCGCGGACATTATTAAACTGTTACTCCCCCAGAATCGTGAGCCGTGACTTATGCAGATGTTTAAGTAGTTTGACTGATAGTTTCACTTGCACAGTGGTCGTTTCTCATGTGAATCCTCGCTGCACGATTTTCTGGAAATTAGTTGGAAAGCTGCGACCGTATTTGGTGGGCAGTTGCATCGTTAATGCACCGTAAAGGTTGGAGTTGATGCAGATTTTATTGGGATAGGTTATGTTCGGCGTCTTGTATCAACCGAAGATCTACTTTAAGAAGGTTTTCCTTCTTCCTGTCACATAATACATCGATCACAAACATTTCTAGCGCTGTGGAAGTCAAATACTTCTTTAAATAAAAGTTGTCAAAAACACTGTGCATTAATGATACATCATACCTATTTCTTTTGTCAGTATTGTGTTTAGAATCTCGTGTCTAACGCGGTCTGCCTACCTTTCTAATTTGCATACTACCAAATTACTTCCCTAGATAAAAGTTACGTCTTCTAATAAGCACACACGAAGGTGTTACCTAATTCAGTGCTCCAAATAAAAAGCCACTCTGTATACCGAAGTTATGAAGAATCTGATATATACAGTTTTTGCACGCAAATCAGGAAGTTTAAGTGTAACTGTAAAAGGCGAAATGTGGGAAAAATGGCGGGAACAATGCGCGAGATGGATGTTTTTTCGGTCGGAAGAGTGCTCGTCGATTGTAATTGCGCTGGGCTTATATGTGGGGTTAAAGGTCCGGTTGCACCGTATAACCACACGGCTCTGCTATTGCTTAACTATGAAATACAGTCACAGTAGTCTCTGGTAAATCAATACTTGTCATAATAAATAAAATGCGTAAATGCGTAAAATTAGGTCCTGGCATTCATCTGTAGTTATTGTTACACTACGGCGGAATGTCACAAGTGTGGGCAAGACCGCCACCTTTTTACAATGATTTTTTTATATCAAATTAAACTGCAGAAGGAATCATTTCACGACCAAGTGTTTGGAGCAGAATGTTTTGTGAGCGTAATCAACATCATATACGAGTAGTTTCACTCAAAACTGTCGGTTAAAAACATGGTGCAAGTACGCTCGTGGCTTTTTCACGAGGAAAAGTGCACACAATGGCCGGCAAGAAGCTGAGAAAGCCTCTCATTACAACTGGACAGTTATTGTTCAGTGATCACATAATTATGAGCAACGTTCAAACTATAGATAACCTCTCTTTTCCTCATTCCGCTTGTTTAATTGAGTTGTGTCCTAACTGTCTCGATCGGAACGCTTTGTTCGGTCCTTCCGTCTTCATGTTTCTTTTGTGGGATAGTTGTAGATTAAATGCCCATTGGTAAAATGATGGGTTCCCAACTCAGTTACTCGTACTTTATCTTCTGTAAGAAAAACGCTATCTACGGTGCTCTAAGAGGTAAAAAACTGTTTGAAATTGTACCTATATATTGAAAATATCTTAGTGTGTATTGATTACGGAATAGGCATAGCCTGACCTTTCATTTTGAGAATCAAAACGTGCAGTCATGTCAAGGATATATTGCCAGTGACGGATGTGATGGCAAGGTTGGCTAAGTGCAGTCGATAAACATTTCAAATATCTCAGACACTGCCTCACCTTAGAAACTATCATTAGTGCTTAAATTATGTAGTGGACTTTAAAAACCCACATAAAGACATAATTGACAACTTCAGATCGGTGGTCGAAGTTATATTATTAGTAAGCATGACCTATATTCATAATAAGCACTTTTTCTTCTTAACGTGTCAACTTTATTCTAATTTTCTATAAGCACTGAGCTAATAAATCTAAGCATAGTTAAGGCTATTCTCAATTTCACTATCCTAAGCGTTACAACTTTTCAGATGCTAGCCAAAATAGTACGAGTATTATCAACAGCTTAGAACAGATTTTTGTTACATTCTGATTCTGAATATGTAATGTTATCTTTTATAGTTTTGTTAAATGTTCCATACTATTTACGGAATTACTTCCATGTGTCCCACTGCTCTGTACTCTTGGGTACAGATGGGACTGAAAAATTCGATCTGTCCCCCTCTTTGCTACGTGGAACATAAGGTACTTATGCATTTCATAAAGGTGGATTAAACTAAGCTTAGCCAAGCTTGGCTTAGCTAAGTAGCACTTTTTAGGTTTTTTTTTGACCATACTCGGTGCAGCTGACTCGTGGTATTATTTGTAGGTATTTCAAGCTAGGGTGATGCGCTGATATTTAGGAATCCGCAGTTTGCACCACGGATTAAACGACTGTACGAACAGAGTCAGTTGCACCATCAAGGTTTTATATTTTAATCCATAAGTTAGAAAAATACATTTTAGCAAGCAAACTAGGGATACTAAAACGTCACTTTGAGCCGCGTTTAGATTGGAAAATTGCGCTCGACCTCAAGATGCGCTGATTGACTGAGCTGAGACTAATGCAATATTTCTGACCAGATGAATTTGCGTTAAACCTCCTTTCCATTCCAAACACAGCTTTTAAGACAAATTAATCATGATGCATGAGTAAATACAGCGAGTTTATCACCAACTTAGCTTTCAATGCTTCTAAATTTAACGACAGTTTAAAGGCATGATACCACCGGCCCTGCAAGGTCTTCGCGGGCGGTTACTTCGTGTGGTCGTGCCCACAGTCAGATGAAACTATTGCGTTGCACCTCACCGACATTTCGGTCGCCATGGTAACCGAAAACACACGATCATTCCATTCTTTTCCTCTATCAACTTTGCACCAAACGGCTCAGACATTAAGCTCAATTTTGAGTGGGTAAGGAGTGGTTAAAAGATGGGAGAACCTCGTGAGCTTATGAAATAGGCCGATAGGTGGTTACTGTTGGTGAGTAAACGGACTTTTCGAATGATGTCACGAATGTGCTCGCAAGTAACGGTTGGCTAATGGTGCGAACGTTTTCAGTTGCATGCTAAAGTCATAGTACTGTTAAGGGGTATCAATGATTTAGACTGACTTGCATTAAAGACTTGATTTAAGTTTCTTCAACCAATAACCTAGTAAAACTACCCAATCCGTCTCATCTATATAATAGCTAAACCACTTACGAGTAACTCAGATAACTTACATTAGGTTGACTTTGCTATAAAAAAACAACTCAACTCCCAGGGAATTTATGGGGTTGTTCTTAGTTTATTGTTTTAAAACCAATGTAGGTAGGCTCAATCAATGTTTGATAAATTTATTTTGATTTTTCCTGACAGTAAAATGTGTCAGACAGATGCTTACAGAGACGGTAGATATATTAATGCTCTGCATCAGGTTGTATTTAGCTTTTCCCTGACGGTCAGTCATGATTGACAGTCGTTCGTAACTATGAAAACTGACTGCGTCCATATATTATACAGATATCAGTCCTGACCGTCAGGTTATGACTAAATGCAGCTTTATAGTATCCATCTAGTTCAGCAACAAAGTTAGCAGTTTCAATCTATGGTTCAAGATTACGGTCATCAAGGCTCTAAGGATGCTACTCTAATTTACCGGTAAGGCTACTTATCAATCAGATTACACGGGCATTCGCACTTAGCCGCGGGTCCTACTCCTCACGACTCTTATATTCACCATAAACATGGTCGGCCGCCGTGATTACAGAGCCTAATGCTAAATATTAATTCTTGGAACATGCTTAGGACACAGATCCAATAGACTGCAATGGAAATAGTAAGGTAATGTAAGAGGTTGTAAAAAAAATTCAACTAAGAATGCCACGACGCTTGGTCAAAGTTTTACGCAAATTTAAGTGACCGTTACAATAACATAAGTATGTCAAGAATTTAAAGAAGTGTTGTAAAGAAGATTATCCAAACTCTCGTTACCATTAGTCTTGATTAAAATTACAAGGATCACTTTAAAACGTCACATGCTATGTGAATTTAAGTGCCAATTCCAGCCTAACCCGAGTTTGACATAAATACTGCAATTTTTCGGTTTCTGTTGAACATTTATTTTAGGCAATCGCTGGTTCTACAAGCTATGTGGTCCATTACCACTTCAACTAGCTAGTTCTGAGCAATTTAAACAAGAAGCCAGTGCAGTGAATGTGTGCCTTAACATAGCCATATGTTACTAAAGATCGTGTTTAACTCGCCAGCTTGACTGATGATAGGACCTACGGATTCTATCCTCTGTCAAAGTCTTGTCCTGATAGCTGAAAGTTATTGAACTTTGTAGCAATGTTGTAGTGTACGATGTCCTATGTACAAGTAAGTTTAGACGCTTACATAGTGACATTTTTTTTCAAGTGTAAGCCAAATACCTAATTAATATTACCTAATTAACTTAACTCATGTTTCTCTTTCAGTATTGTTCTTTTCTTTATGTTTTTAATAAGTCGTCAACTTGCTCTATATGTAACTGGCCGTCAACAAACATGCACTGGTCTATCCAGACTTTCATCTTTTGTAAACCTAGTTGTTACTTTTTCCAAAATTGTATAAAAAAATATTTCTTGAGATCAGCCGATATAGGTTCAAATGCTAGTTCTTTTTCAGTGCTTCCCCTACTCGACTCATTCCTTGTGCCACTTTTCTTTTGAAAGGATTAACGTCTCAAAGGCACTTTTCGTGCACTTTACGCTAGTTAGCAAATACGAGACAACAGTGACATTTCACACCTTATAACAATCAAGGAACTTAATTAAGCGGAGCTACAACCGTGTGAACTTCTACAGGGTGTTTGAAATTCCTACAAGGGCACGCAGGAAGCGCTGATAATGACCGACGGCCGTGTACAACGCCGATCCTAGAGGGTGGTAAGCACCAGTTACGACGTTATTGAACCGCTAGAGCTAAGCTAGCGGGATTTACTTGGCTAGCACTAGTACATAAGAAAAAACAAGCTTTACCTAAATATCAATACTAAAATACACACAGGAGGCGGTAAATCGGCGTATTTCTGTTCCAACACATAGTTTATCACCACTTTAATGTAATTTATCTTTTTGACTGAAACATGTCGAAGAAAACCCAAAGTCGCAGAAAAAAAATCAATATTTATTCAAAAATATTATTAAAAACAATGCAAACGTTCGTATATATTTTAGCTAATTCAACAAAACAGTCAGCAATAATGTGGCTGAAACTAATTTAAGTCATTTTATTTTTTTGTAATATCTGTCGCTTGTCTTTTGTTTTTGGTTTATATACACTGAGTTGGACCTAATTTGCATTGTGACCAACTTGATAGCATATGAATAACCTTCGGACTGGTGCTAAGGGTGCAGTTATTCATACCACAGAAGACGTAATAGAATGTACCCTTCCCAATGCAATGAATTAATATTGGCAATGCTATCTTCATGGCACGATTTGGTATAGAGTTTTGGGAGAAGGAAACGTGTCGGGTATCATTTTAGTGTGTTTATGTCTACAAATAAATAAAACATTTAAGGGTTCAACAATCTTATGACTTACATGTAAGCATTACAAGTTTAAGGAGAGGTATGTCAGACATCATTTTGATGTGATTTAAAATAGCTTGTTACTTTTGTTTTTCACAATTGGTTCCAACAAATGGTTCTTAGTAACCTATAACGTGCATAATTGGTAAAACTCGACACTATGGAAGGTATTGTTTTATCATCTCTAAATATATAAAATTATTGCAAATAGAACTAGCGTTTGCATATGACTCCACGCCCGTGCTTGAAACGCCCGCCGATGCAATTGTCGAGTTATAAATAAAATACCCTCAATTACAGACGTGTAAAATACAATGATAGAGCTGTAGAGGTTGGGGTCAGCTGGTGTTTGGACAATGCTAGTATCTTATTGTATCTTGCAGTTGTATTATACAACACAAGGTTTGTAATAGAGAATTAACTTTGGCCCGTGATTTCGACCGCATTCAAAAATGACGGACTTCCTTACAAACTTTCATCCCTTATTTTCAACCCTTTCAAGCATTTTTTCGTGATAAAATGTAATTTATGTCCTTTCTTAAGAACTAGCTTATCTTTGTTCCAAATTTCATCAAAATTGGTCGAGCGGTTTAAGCGTGAAAGCGTAACAGACAGCTAGAGTTACTTTCGCATTTATAATATAAAAAGTATATTATAAGTAAAATAAGTATAAACGTATAGATAGTATGGATTATAAAATGTACACATTTTTTTTTTGTTTTTGGTTTTTGAAGTACCTTGCGCAGCTTATAATGGCTTAGTAGATGATTGGTCAATTTTTAAAAACGTAGGTATTTTTTATAATTTTTCAGTAAGTACCTAGTTCATTTTATCGACTTATTATGTACTGAAGTTGAGGTTATTATAAAAACTATCCCATCAAAAACATAAATGTGAAATGAGAGCCAAGTTCAATAAGTAGGTATGCTTTAGTCGTTGACTTCAGCGACAAAAGAAGTGAGATCTAAACGGGTGCCAAGTACAATGGTCATTCCTAAAACTTATTTATAAAAATACGAAATATTTTTAACGACTCTAAAATATAATTTCATCTTAAAACTTAGGATATTATATTGAAGCCTAAGGTCTGACTTGGCTAGTTTTCTTAAGAGTGCAAATTATATTAGGTATAGCCTTTGCAAGTTCTTATTTTATTCTTCTAAAAATTTGGATTGCTGGTAGAAACTAGCGATTGGACATAGTAAGTAAGTAGTTAATTTGTATACGAGAACTAGCCAAGTTAGACCTTAGGCTTCAATATAATATCCTAAGTTATAAGATGAAATGATATTTTAAAGTTATTAAAAATAGTTCATATTGTTATAAATAAGTTTTATGACTGACCATTGTACTTGGCACCCGTTTAGATCTCACTTCTTTTGTCGCTGAAGTCAACGACTAAAGCATACCTACTTATTGAACTTGGCTCTCATTTCACATTTATGTTTTTGATGGGATTATAAAAACTATAAACAACGCTATGAAACGCTAACTTTAGAATGGCATGTTTATAATTTTGAACTCAGTACGAATGATTTGCGTCAATACCCCTCATGTACTTACAATAATTTTAAGTACTTGCTATGACGAAGGGATTCTGAGTCAACTATTGCTCAATTTTATTCATGTGAAATGATAAACAATTTGTACCTAACTTCGGGTTATTTACCCGAACTGTCATCCTTTTTGGCAAAGTGTTGTGTGAGATTTTTGTAACCATGCGCATAATAAGCTTGTATATTCCGCCAAAACACAGAGCTACCAAAATAACAAACAAACCCTATTTTTTTTAAATATTTCAAAGTTTTGGGAATGCAATTGCCGTCTCTATTAATTTTAGCACAAACTACTGCTATAAATAATAAAAAAAACATCACGACCGACTGTGTCATCCAATGTCATTATATGAGATTTGACTATCCCCTTTTAAGATAAGTACCTAGAGATCTGAAGAAACGTCTACTTTTTGAATAGTACCTAGGTCAAATATAATATCATGAATTTCACACAAAAATACAGTAATAACTCAAAATAGGATAAACTCGTACACACCAGCAGAATCGAGGCATGGATCATACAAAATGAAGAAATAAATTAAATAGTAAGGCTGATTGATTTATCTCCGCGCAAATAGCGGTGCGTGCGCGCAGGTAAAACACACAATAATTTTCAATAAACACGCCTCTATTAAATTAATCATCTTCGCTGAGATTATCGGGGGTATCGGTGCCGGGAGAAAGTTGAGGTTCTCTACACGTTGAAATTGTGTGTTTTCTTAGTGAAATATTATTTCCACGGTAAGTAAATACGAGTACCTACCTACATAATTATTTTTTGTAAGTACTGAGATGTGATGGCGTTGTGTGAAATGTCCACCAATATTTATTTATGATCCAAATGAGGCTCTCAGCAACTCAAAAGCTAGCTAATACGAGTATTGGCTCAACGTTGATAGGGTACTTAATGCTAACAGCGTCTTGGTGACGTTTTTTGTCTAGTAATTACCTAACTATCCACAGCTAACTTTAGTAAAAACTACAAAATATATTACATATATATATTAGAAACATTTTATTATATTTTATATATTATTTTTTGCTACTAACATTGTTACTAATTAGTAATAAGTAAGGTAAACTAGACGATTGTCGTGGCGTGCGGACACTCACGCGCAGGCAGGCCGCGCATGCGCGACCTCGCAACTCACTGCCAATTTGTTAGGCAAATTTGTAGAATGGATTTGGCAACTAAGATGGTTCCTTCATACTAATGATGAAAATAAAAGCTACGGATACGTTATATTATGTTGTAAGCTATCTCTTTCTCTTTTTATGTCATTAGAAAGAGAGAGAGAAATTATCCTAAGACAATGAGCTTTGAAATGATAGGATAGTGACTTCAATATTCCTGCAAGTGAAATAAAATATTACTTTTCAAAGATATCAATAAGGTTCATAAAATATTAAGCCTTTAGAAACTTAATTTAAGTTAGATTTAAGTTTTCAAAGACGGTCTATGAATTCAATTAAATAATTATCAATCAGAATTTCCATTACACCAAAAACTACCTACGAAACAAAAGCGATTGTGACCACCTACGCCTTAGATCCGCTTGCTTAAAATACGGTGACAGCATTATGACATCCGTTTTGTATTTACTATCGGAACCAGATATAAATTAATTAAATATAGCTACTTATTTTTTTAGTAAATACATACACCCAGGATGACTGGTAGAGAATGCTTTTAGCATTAAGTTCTCCTAGCATAAATAATTTGTGTGAAAGTGTTAAATAAATAAATAAATAAATACACTGAACATATTAAAAGACCCAAACACAGAAAAAATGTTTATCCTGGGTAAATAAATCCTTCGATGGATGTTCTGGGATCGAACCCAGAACCTGCAATAAAGAAGGCAGAGCTACTAACAACTGAGCTTTGTGGCCAGTCAAATATTTACTATCCTACTCCTACTTAACTTATAATTTTCCTACTAATATTATAAACGCGAAAGTTTGTAAGAATGTATGGATGGATGGATGTGTGGATGTATGTTTGTTACTCTTTCACGCTAAAACAGCTGAACGGATCTGAATGAAATTTGGCACAGATATAGATTATGGTTTGGAATAAATAAATAAATAAATAAATAAATAATGCTGGACAATCCACACAGCATCATCTAGCCCCAAAGTAAGCTACTCAAAGCTTGTGTTATGGGTACTAGATAACTGATATATTTAATACATGATATAGGTACATAGATAGATATTTTTTTTATTATACATACATACCCAGACCAACGGAACAAATTTCTGCATATCGTACCTACACAAATTTGTTCCTACGCGGGAATCGAACCCGCAACCTCTTGCGTCGCAGGCGGACTCTTGCCCGCTGCGCCACAGAGGTCGTCAAACACATAGGCTACATTTTATCCCGAAAAAATGTACGGTTCCCACGGGATAGATTGTTTTTGATTTTCACGCGGGCCAAGCCGCGGGCAGAACCTAGTAATTTATAAATTTTGGATGAATGGTTGTATGTTATTCAATCATGCTGAAATGGCTGAACAGATCTGAATGAAAATTGGCACAGATGTAGATTAGTCTGGAATAGCACATAGGCTATTTTTATGTCTGAAAAATGTACGGTTCCCGTGGGATAGATTTGTTTTTGTTTTTATAGGTACGCTAATATGCGTAAGCTAGTCATATTATAAATGCGAAAGTTTGAATGGATGGCTGGATGTATAGATGTTGGTTATTCAATCACGCTGAAACGGCTGAATGGATCTGGATATGAAATTTGGCAGAGAGATAGATTAAAGTTTGGAATAGCAAGGTACTTTGCTGGCAAAGCTGCGGGCAGAAGCTAGTATACTGTACACAAGTCATTAGACTATAATAAATAACTATTGACAAATGTCTCCATCACGATAGTCAAGTATCGGCTGTCGACTTGTAAGAAACCAAAGCTTTACAAGTTAATCTCTAGTCAATGGATGCAGTGTGGGATGTGGTAACACGAGTACTGGTGGCCAACATTGTGATGTACCGGTGCTTGTTCTTACATTGGTGCTATTACAATATTGAAAGGTCCAAGCTTATTGACTTTAGACGTTTTAACTGGCATTGAACAACATATACTAATCAAAACAAAGTAGGGGCCATTACTAATTTTCCTCATTTTTTGGTCGATATTTATTGCTTCTATTTTAAATTTAACCCTTTAATTCGCAGTGACTTTGAATTTATTTAATGAATTTTAATGCAATGAAAAATAAAACCTAAATCTTAGGATGTTTTTGGTTTTTAGTAATATACCTAGCTTAAGTTTAAACTTGTGTAAAGCGAAATAGTGTTGTATGGTGGCTTATAGAACTTTTCTCTGTGGACCACTTGGGGCCAAACTTTTACAAACAAAGCAACATTTTATAACATTATCTAAGAAATCACATTCAACATAAAAGTTTTGCGACCAAACTTAGGTACTCTTATTATTCCAAATTACAAAACAATACAAATCACCCGACAGTAATAACACATTTTTGCACATTTTAAATGGCGATTTCTCAAAATTAAAATCAGTGCTGACATTTTTCTATTCTTACAAAACGACTCCTACGCATTCATTGTTTTGTCTGATCAAAATTATCTTTTCTGTAATTCAATCGAGAACCAAGCTAATTTCAACTTTATCCCGTTTAAATTAAGATGTCAGTATGATT
Organism: Cosmorhoe ocellata; assembly: GCA_963675405.1. NCBI lineage: Eukaryota > Metazoa > Arthropoda > Insecta > Lepidoptera > Geometridae > Cosmorhoe > Cosmorhoe ocellata. The sequence goes on along the minus strand of OY776258.1, from coordinate 7,264,203 downwards.
GGATGTGGTTTTGAACTCTTAATGATTATTTTGTCGATCCTTGCAAAATGGTTTAAGTGATTTTGTAGATGAATGGTAATTTGGAGTGGAAGTTCTATGAGTCATGTCTGCACTGACGTAGATGCAAGATTTTATTATTTAAACCACCTTTTACAACAAAATCATTAATATTTTTTTTAAATTTTACGGTGTGAGAAAATATCATAACGTACACCATAATAATACACAGATATCACTGTATGCTTAATATCTTAATTCTACATTTTAGCAAAACTTAAAATAACTCTGTTTAAAACATCACAGTATGAGCTTGAACTAAAGAACAGTCGAGAATATAATCAGTTTTATATCTGCAAATAATGTCTTTCGAGAAATAATTTAAGAACAAATGCTCCAATCTAATTCACAAATAATTCAATAAATATTCAGATATATAGGTAGGTATACCTATGTGTAAAAGTTTTGTTTAGTCAAGTATTTTATTCAATGCTTATTGATTTTATTTAAAAGAAAAAATACGTGTGAGCTTTGTATGCAAATATAATATTTGTTGATACACTTATCAAGTATACCGCTGACCGAAGCGCATTTTCTATTCACCTTGAAATATTAAGAAGTTTTTTATAAAATATGTGGTTGAGGAAAACCAAAACTAATCATTATTTTAAGTGTATTATAATGAATATTAATGTGCATAGGTTTCCTTCCTCGTATATTATTTATTAGTTTTAATAGAAGATTACACCATTGACGTCTAAAGTTGTTATGGTGGTGCGGAATAGTACCAACGAGTAACTAGGTACCTGATACCATTGCTAATTAAACATGGCCTGCAACGGCCATGTTTAAAATCCTTTAAAAAACCTTTAAACTTTTTATTTTTGAACTTAAGTTTAAGTAAGTACTAAAGTATACTAAAGTATAAAATGAATACTTGTGTATGAAATGTCGTAGTTGATAAAATTTTTCTAAATTACCTTCTTGTAATGAAAACGCGTTGTAAAATGAATCGATGTAATATAATATTATGTGGTTATTTTTCCAATAAAGCCTGAATTCTTGACACTTGAATGTAAATTAAAGTGAACAGTTTTTTTTTGTAAATCCTACGGAAAGAATCCAGAGAATTCTAAACAAAAAATATTTTGTTTATAATTGACTTGACTATTTGACTGTGACTCTGTGTTTAACAATTAGATTAAAAAACATGACATTTGCAAAATTTATCTCAAAAGAGACAGATGCCACAAACAAAGAAGAAGAAGAAGACATCAAGTAAGTACTAAGTCAATAGGAAAAAATATCCGGCTGAGTTGGCAATAAAAAATACTAGGGACTTATTTAGGAATCGTCAAATGGGTGACTGTAAGACTAAGCTTCAAGGTCAATAGTTAATAGTCAATAGTCAAATATATTTATTTTATTGAAATCACAGGGATAATTTTGAAACATACTAGGGGAGCCTAGCCAATTGCAGTCCTATCCCCAGTCCGAGAAGAACTGACAAGAAGCTCGCTGGGCCCTAGCGCTTTTTTTTTTATAGGCCAGACGATGCGCTCTGCAACTACTTCTGCCACCGACAGTACCACGTCGAGACAGCGATGACCATCAGTACGAGGATCTAAGTGACCCCGCGCCGGTCATTTATAAACCCGGCCATGGGAACTGGCTGATAGCTCATCGCACGTAGCTTGAAGCTCGCAATCACATTACCACCTCGTTTGTAGGTAGGATCAATTAAAACAGGAATCGAAACAGATGAATTGATGAATTGTACGGTAGAACTTTTTAAGATTAGCTCGTAATTTACAATGCATTATGAGCTATTCTTAATTCAACGAAAGATAATGATAAAATATTTTGTAATTCGATTAGGTACTTACAAATAGTTTCGTCAACATTTATTTTTCATAATGTGGTAGATGAATCAGATGTAGTGATTAGGATTGTAAACAAAAAAAAACATGATCACGACTGTAATCTCTAGTTACTTATATCTTTGATGATATCTAAAGTTAGTTGTCAAAGGCACGTCCAAACATAATATTTGACACATGCTCATATTTTGCAAAGTAGTTTTAGGTTGCAAGCACATCGCTGCTTATAAGAATACTAACTCAGTATTGTAGCAAGTAGAAATCTCACTACCTAAGATGAAAGCACGCGTGTTGTTTGTATCTATGTAGTCTGCAGACTACTGGATTGCTTTTCACAATTAGACACTTCTATTACTATTAATTTGTTGTGCGCCAAAGTGGATGCTATCCAGCATACCTATAATTTACACAGTAATGTTTCAAGACAAATAATCCAAAAGCAGCCTTCATTCGGAAGTGGATTCAGACCCTGGGAACAGATGGTATCGCCGTCTCGCTCGCGCGTGAGATGCGTCCGATAAACTTGTGATGTCAATTCTCTTGACTTTAGACTCGTCAATCTGTAAGGACTTAGCTTCCTTCAACTGGGTTTACAAGTCTGTCGACTATATTATTACCAAATATAGCGAAAATCAAATATTTTTTTTAGATTGAGTACCTGAAATTCAGAATATATTATTGAAGCGCTTTGAATTACTAATTAATACAATGATGGATATTGTAATATTCTTCCGCCCTTGAGAGATAAATTTCACACGGCATAGATATAAGGACAGTTATTCAAAGCGTCCCAAAATCATGGTCGGGCAACGGCCGTGCGCCGTAATGAGCAAAATGCATCGAACGGTTACATACGGCATAATTGTTGTACGGATTGACGCAAATCTGAGGGCATAGGCCGAGCGAGATCCATAACTCCCCGAACAAGTCAAACAATATTACCATCAACCATAGAGCTTAGACAAATTAGACCACCAACAAAACTGTAAATCAAAACTATTTAAAACCCGTTTTTACCCGTTCTACAACGGTATTGAATTCTGCTTCAATACTGCTTCAAAGTTGCCACCCAATTTTTGATTTCTTATAATTTTAAAATTCATCATCACGTCGCTGTAGCTTTTCAAAGAAAAATACGGTCGAACCTTTTACTTTTCGAATTATAAGAAATATTTACTTAAAAAAAACCAAATATTCATTTTTTTATTTATTTATTTCGGAACACCATCAGCTAGAAAAATGTCTATAAAGATTTAAGTAACAAAATTTGACTGGCCTCATAGCTCAGTTGATAGTAGGTCTGCCTTCTGCGCTGCAGGTTGTGAGTTCGATCCCCACCCAAAAAAACATTTGTGTGTTGAACTCAGATGTTTGTTCTGTGTCTGGGTGCTACTATGTATTCTATTTATGAATTTACAAGAAAAAAGTATTTTATTAATCTATCAGCTATCTGGTGCCCAAAGTACAAGATTTGCTTAGTTTAGGGCTAGATGGCGTTGTTTGAAATGTCCACCAACATTTATTTATTTATTTAGCAGAGAGCTAATAATAGGCATTCACTGACAGAAACTGAATATGCTATATATACCAATCCATACATATACAATTATAATTATATTGAAATTAAATCTAGTATTTACTGAGACAGAATACTCTATGGTAGAATGTCTAAGGTCGTACGCTAACACACGTCCCAAAGACTGGATAGGTCATCAAGGTATAGGCCAGGGGTCAACTCGGTTAGGGTCAATGTTATTGTCATGTTTATACATTGTTGTATTTTTTGTCATCAGTTTTTGACAAATAGTTATAAATGTTTAATGTATGAAGTGTACATATATATGAGTCTTTATACAAATTAAAATTTGGTAAAATAATATTATGTAGGTAACCAATTTAATGATTGCGAGAGAATTAACTTCAAAATATGTTCTTAAATTAACTTATCTACCTATAAGGTAAAGGTAGAAAGACAGTGTATTAGAATTGCTTCTGCTACGGTAAAACGAAGTATAGGATGTTCGAACACATAAAACTTTAAAACGGCTGGACCGATTTTTATGGTTTTTGATTTGTTGAATTTGTCTCCGTTCCGAATAGCAGAATAACTATTAAAACATTTATAATGCATTAAAAGCGGACAAAGTCGCGGGCAACCACTAGTTTATCATAAACTCAAATGTTTCACATTCGTTTTTGTAATACGAGCATAGATCATTCAGTCTCAACTACTAGTGAAAAGTAATACATTTTGCAAGCACAGTAAGTAGGTACTTACCTGCTTACAGGCAGGTTTTATCTTTCACAAAGATGGACTCATTTAATCTTCTCAGGTAATTTGTCGTGCTATGCACTAGAATAGGAGCCAAGAAATATGTTTGTGCGGTCTAAGTAAGAAACTTATGGCTTAGGAAAATAAATAAAAATAAAAAAAAAAAAAATAATGCTGGACAATCCACACAGCATCATCTAGCCCCAAAGTAAGCTACTCAAAGCTTGTGTTATGGGTACTAGATAACTGATATATTTAATACATTATATACATAGATAGATATTTTTTATTATACATAGAAAACACCCAGACCAACGGAACAAATTTCTGCATATCATACACAAATTTGTTCCGAGGCGGGAATTGAACCCGCAACCTCTTGCGTCGCAGGTGGACTCTCGCCCGCTGCGCCACAGAGGTCGTCAATGATTATCGTGTTTTGTAAATTTGCGTAAAATAATGTATTAATACATTACATTACATGTAGCTTATATACATTTATCTAAATAATACTTGACTGAAGTAGTTACTGATTGATGGTGAGAACTACAATTTTTTGTACTTATATTACTAACATATTTATTCGATCATCAAAAATTGAGCTCGTAACAAGTTACTTTTTTACCAAACCTCAGAACTACAGTTACTTTGAAAGATCAATCAACAATCAAAAAATAAGAAACTGATTATTCAATAGTTTGAAAGGCAGTTATCACTAACTCATCAGATGATAAATTTGAAAATTTTTACAAAAATCTCAATGCTATTTCAAGCTTATCGAATATTCGAAAAATCGTACGTAAGTAAAAATAATAAAACGGTTCTTATTGTTTTTTTTAACTTGTTATGACCTCCCCCAAAGCCTTGTAGACATCTCGGTCTTTGGAATTCTATAACCGCTGTAAGCTTATAAAATGCGGACTTCAACTGATGGGTTTGTCACGTCGAGTTGATGCAAGTTGACATCGTGAAAGTCGATTGTATGTCTGTCGGCAAGACGTGATTGCAACAACTTAATGATATTATGCATAGGAAGTTCCACTTTTCTAATTCTTTTATAAGTAACTAGACAGCCAGTCTGGGGACAATAAAAACGAGTACTTATTCTTAAGATTAGCTATCATATAATGTAGATGCACTAGCTATTATCCACGACTTTGTACGCGTTAGATCACTTTAATTATGTACACGTAGGCAGTAGATACATTTTTTAATATTTAAAGTATAAGATATAAACGATATTAGTCAAAAGCTTCTTTAAATACTTTGACCAATTCGTTTACTTACCTCTTTTTAAAGGTTGCTTTTAAAAACCGGGAAACAAGGACAACATATTTTGATATGTCTTATGGACGTATGAATGTATTGTTATGAATTGAGTTGTTATATAATTGAGTTGGGACGAATCAGCTCCAACTCTGCTAGGTGTCCCTAACAATGTTAACAAGGTTCATAATACAAAAAAAGCGCTAGGGCCCAGCGAGTTTCTTGCCAGTTCTTCTCGTACTGGGGATAGGACTGGAATTGGCACCTAGACTCACCTAGTATGTAAGACGATTCAAAATGATCCTTGTGATATTACTGAATAAAGATTATTGACTATTGACTATTAGTATTATGATTTAGTAAGATAAGCCAAAGTAAAGATGGATGGAGTATGCAAAATATGGTATGAGGAAAGGAATGAGTATGAAAGGAGATGACAGAAGACAGAAGAAAATGGAAGAAGAGAACATAAGTACTTAATAATATGTTAAAAGAACAGGAGCTTACCACAAGGTTTTCCGGCAATATCAAAGTAATATAACATTGATATTTCGTACCATGACCTATAACAACTGTATTGAAGTAGTGTTACTTCAAGCTTGAAATGTGACGTTTCTGAAACATGATAGTTTGTACGAGCTCGTAGCAAGGCTCCAGGAAGATGATGAGCCTAATATAAAATAATAAATTTTCATAAAAACCTGAAAAAAATGAAAACAGAAAGTCACCCAGTAACTAAGTATATCCTTATTTCATCTCTCCAGTAATAATAACATTATGCCCATATTAACATGTTTAAAAATAAAAAAATAAAATTATTTTTAACATTCGTAAAACAGAATAATAAGACGGTGACCGCAGTAAGTATTCAATGGAGGTATACAAATATATTATGTCAGTGCGGGATGGCTGGTTAAGGGCAGTTAACGGTACGTTTAACTTAATCATTGGTTTAGTTTCACTATCTGTACGGTAAAAATCGGGTATTTTACAAAGTACTTACGTCGTAATTGGTAGTCCAAAACATTTAACGAAAAACAGGGCTAAAAATTCGTTGAATTATAATTTTATACCCGTCTTATGAAGAAGGAATTTTTGGTTGTATGTAGGTATTTTTATAAGTCCTTTTGGCTCTCGCTAGAGCCCGAACCGAACGGCTGATTTTGACAAAATAATTTGATTTTTTGGATTTTTTGTATTACAATCTGGATAAGCTATTCAAAAAATCTAATATGCGGCAATAATATGTTGTAAGAATCTATTTTTATTTTTTTAATAAATAAGTAAGTAGGTACCTACTTACTTGTTTTATTTCACTGATACTGAGTTTACTGCAATTTAATCAAAACTTTAATTTAACCAACCGTTAAAACCTACATTATGGAACATATTTTAGCTGAAAATCTTTATGTATGAAGGTGTCAAAACACTCTGTCGACCACAAATTGCCGGCGGCCAGCTACGGGCATTCATTTGAATAGCATTTGGACTATTCTTCTTACGGTAGATCTTTCTAAAAAGCGGCCACCATCTTAAAACATAGCTGAGCTATAAAAATAGTATGACATTTAAATTATGTATCTGTCTATAATTTAATATGGTCAACTGATGGGTCAATCAATGACAATAGAACATTTATGTGCGCAATATCAGTGCTCTCAAAATCTTATAATCGACGATATGCTTGCAACCAGTCACGTACGGAATACTAACCATTGTGCAAAATGTGGGCAAGTGCCAAATGTCATATTTAGACGTGCCTCTGACTACCCTCTTTAGACATCCTAAAAGATCTTAGTAACTAGAGATCTGAGAAAATATCTACCATGTCAGATTATAGTAGTGATTATGAATGTTTCATTTTCTACACAGTTTTTGCCAGAGCTCGCTGAATATCCAAAAACACTATGTTTTAAATGACTTATCGCTATAAAACGGGCGTCATGTTATGCTGTTATTTTGGAGAACCGAGGTTAAGATACCATTACACACAATGGCATAAGAACGGACCATCCCAGACCTGATAGTTCCTTCTCTGATAGCCTTCTTTGACGATTTATTGCTGGCTGATTGAATTTAAATAAAACTATTGTCCTATTATTGTATAGTATAATAATATCTGATAGCTAAGGCTTAGCTTACAATCACTTGCTTCTTCGAAAACAAAAGCTTGTATGACACGATTATCAAATAAATAAATATTGGTGGATAGTTCACACAACGCCATCTAGCCCCTAACTAAGCAAAGCTTGTACTGTGGGAACCAAATATTTGATATTATTAATTAAATACTTTTTTTGTAAAAAACATACATAGCATACATAATAACACCCAGACACAGAACAAACATCTGCGTTCATAACAGAAATGTTAGTCTTGTGGGGATCGAACCCACAACCTACAGCGCAGAAGGCAGAGCTACTACCAACGGAGCTGTGAGGCCAATCGAACGGTAACAGTAACAGTTTGAAACTTTGGAAAAAATAGTCGCGTGGTAAATACATATAAGTATACATAATAACAAAATAAGTAAGTACTATAAATAGTACTAATGTAAAATAAGGGCCACTATGACTACATCACCAGTGCTCTCCGCTGAACATAATTGTGAGAATATCCAAAGGCATTTCCAAAGGTTACTTTGTTCTTTACTTTTATAATAGAATCGATTTAGATACAATACTTTGGATTATTATAAATGCTTGGTTTGGTAAATGTCAGCCAGTTATAGGTATAACAAGAAGTACATAAAGTCAAAATAGACCTACAATCTACAAATAACATCCACTTATATTATGATTATGACGCACACTGTTTATTATTATTTAGAAGTACTCATACAGAAGTACAGTTTGTTATCTATATCGATATTTATACTGATATACATACTTACATAATATTTAATATTCTAAATGCGAAAGATGGTTCTGTTTGTTTATGACCTTTTCACAATTAAAACGGCTGAGTGGATCTTAATGAAAGCCTAAGAGATTATATTCTACTGATGAATATAAGGGTACAATATGTACCCTTATATTCATCTCATATTATGTACGAAGTCGCGGGCAACAGCCAGTAGTTACATACTCACCAGACCAGAAAATAAAACTTGTTAGAAGCTTGCCTACGTCATTTAACTTGTTTACCATTTTGAGATGACGATCCCTACAGCAGATGAAGCTGAGTCGCGGGTTTGATTTCCGCTGCGGATCATGCTTTTTTTGATCCAGTTTTGTTCTATGTTCTAGGTTTTTTGACCATGGTATTCAAACCCAAAACACTCATAATTTGACATTGTGATTAGGCAATGACGTAGGTGTATAAATTTGGCTGTTGGTTGCACTCTGATGAGTATCCAGAAGAGGATATAGGTACATGAAAATACTGCAAGATGTCATTAGCAGGTCGTTCCCACATCCGGTGGTGCAATGGCCGCATTTGAAATCGTTATCGGTCAGGCAGTGACCTTTACAAAGATGTGAGGACCGAGCCGTGACTGAAGACAACCAATGGAAACAGGTAGATTTCAACAAAATAACATATTTTGTACTATAAAGAAAATTTACACCAATATGTATCACTAATTAAAAACTCATCTCGTGTTCAATACCAGTGTTATTAGGCGAAGCTTTTCTTCGCGAAACGGCATGACATTTTTTCTACCTTCACTAAAAGTTGTAAAGGACAGTACCTATTATTCAATCATCTGTACCAATGGCAAAAACAGCTGAAAGTATGGAGTTTTTTAAAAACTGAACTCTGGGTTTCAAGCCATGGTGTCAATGCGAAACAATAATAGTTATTAAACTTGGAATATTTCTTTCACTTTAGATTTATTATATCGTGCATCATCGGCTTTACCATACGTATAATGAGATAGCTATGGTAGTATGTGAACGTCCAAATATACATCCTGAAGTATTAACATCGCAAGCTCGAGAAGCGGAGAGAGGATCTTGATGTCTTGATCGATCATCGATCTCATGCATCAGATGAGGAACCGACAGCTTCAAGGTCAGCAGCCCAGTACTCTTCTGCTAAAGTCAGTTGCCATCCTTACAATGACAATACTCCATCATTTTAACTTATTTGCTAAAGAAGCATTCTTTAGCTTTTGATCTATAGAGATCTCAACAAAATCAGTCTATTCTTACTAAAAACTATTTTCTACTAACAATTATCTACCCGGTTCAAAAGTAGCCGATGTGTTATTTCAGGTAATCTACGGTTAAACTACTGGTAATCCAGATTTCATCCAGACCCGTTCAGCCGTATCAGCGTGAAAGAGTAACAAAAATCCATACATTCTCACAAACTTTAATGTTTATAATATTACTAAGATAGTGGACTAGTTTCTACAATACGGAATCAGTAGATTCAAAAAGATTTATCAAGATCTTCATATTAAGATGACTGCATCTCGAATAATCCCATCCATTTAAAGGTGAGGCGACATTTCGCGTTGTACCAAGTTTGTCCGCTTGACCTAAGCACCTCACTTCGTCTGACTTACCTACATCCTAGTTCTGCTTCGCAACACCCATATAGGTACTGTAGGTACTTATAAATACTTTAAGTACCTAGAAGTACCTTAACCAAACCAGTCACAATTTTTCAGGTTAAGTATCTTAAGAACATGAGGTCATATGATCAGCTTCCATGCAAAAGTATGCATAGTTGGGACTAGATGGCGTTGTTTGAAATGTCCACCAATGTTTATTACAACCTAACCTAACGCCATTACTATACAACTCATTTCAGATAAATAAAATTGATATAGCATTAGATATTTAAAAAAAATACGATATTTGTAAGATGATGTGTTTTGAATTGAAGATAAAAATTCCCAAAGCAGATCAGCGGTTAAAATAAAGGCCTTTCTACATTCGCTAATAAAACGCTTGAATATTCATGAGAGCACGAGCCGCGAAGTCCTACGTTTTGCAGGACAATCGCTGGCGTGGGCGAGCGTCTTCCAGCGATTATGTACGCCCGCTGTATAGGCATGACAGAAAGTGGCTCTACTTTAAATCAAATATTGAAATTGTTTTTGAGTTTTTTGCGCCGTTTTTGCAATAAATATCTAGAACCAATCAATCGCCAACCAAATAATTGAAAGGTGAGTTTTTTGTTCCAGATTTCCAAAGTGGTTGGTCTTTGGTCAAATATGAAAGAAGCATAATTTCGTTTAATTTGCCAAGAAAGCCGATTGAAAAATTATTACAAAAATTATGAAAATTGTAAAGTCACGCGGATAAAATGACAATATCACGCAGCGATTCACACTTCAAGTGAAAAAGTGGTGAGGCATAATGTAGCAAATGTGGGCGTGTAAGAGCTTTATAAGAGAGTTACTTTCTTACCCACACCTTTACCACTCGCCATAGTCCGCTATAATTGATATGGGCCGATGCTAAAAACCAATAGTACCACGTATGATTTACTGCTGGCTAATGCGCATGTACGCAGACTTTATTAACATTTATTATGGTAATGATTGCCTTGAATAATGTTTTAATGCGTTGACGCATTGTGTGGCTGAAGCTTAAACGCGTTGCTTTTAAGCATTTTGTAAGTTACATTGTTATCAAAATTATTCTTCTTTTTTAAACTTGGCACTAATTTTTCCGAACCAGTGTGGAGAAAGGAATAAATTGCCTCTTAAAGGCTTCTTTTGGTTGCAAACAGTACAAAGAAAAAAAATTGTTGGTTCTCCTATCTCTTATTTCTGAAACTGCTTCGTAATACAGAATTATATTATTTTAATGTCGTAATTTACCTATTATGAACATTTTTTTCACAAGACCAAAGTCGTTATATTCCGTTATTGCTTAATTCATTCGTATGGTCAGTGTGGTGTTTTTATTTTTGACGCAAGAGGTTGCGGGTTCGATTCCCGCCGCGGAACAAATTTGTGTACGATCTGCAGAAATTTGTTCCGTTGGTCTGGGTGTTTTCTATGTATAATAAAAAAAAAATATCTATCTATGTATTTAATGTATTAAATATATCAGTTATCTAGTACCCATAACACAAGCTTTGAGTAGCTTACTTTGGGGCTAGATGATGCTGTGTGGACTGTCCAGTATTATTTATTATTATTATTATTATTATTATTATTATTATTATTATTATTATTATTATTATTATTTGGTGAGCACTTCAAAAGCGTTCGCGGTCGACTACGGTCCATTATATATTGAATCTCTAATTCTTGACTAGACCATTTGTGATGTAAATTCATTCATACATTGCCTTATGTTGCACAACCAACAATTAGTGTGTAAGTTGTCCTGCTAAGGCCTTGAATTATATTACATTTGATAAATAGCTTAGATTTAGTGCTTAAAATAATAATACATTGTTTCATTGCCTAGATGTGGGTGAATAATTGGTCAGGTCCTGGGAATAGTAATTAGATACTGATTAATAGCACTAACTTAACTTTGGTATGAACAACGTGAACTAGACTTAGGAATTTTGTGGTCAATAAAAAATTCTGCAAAAAAATACATATCGAAACTTTATGCGAGATGTCAGCAACGGGTTTTTACTACGCAAATTAGATTGTTCCTGTACAAAATAGATAAATTGCCTAATGGATACTAGGTAAGTACTAAAATATAACTGTATTGTCTGTATTTCGGTAAGTATGAAATAAATTTCGAGGCTAATTTAGAATTTGAGATGACTTTTTGAAGAATGTTGTCAAGATTAAAAAAAGAAAGAAAAAATACTTCACATTATTATAATAAAAGAAGTAAGTATTTATTTTATATTATTTTGGACCTCCAGCTTACTAGAGACCACTCTACCACCAAGATCATCAGGATCAGAGATAATTATGAAAAACGGTTGAAGGAAATTTTCACATTATACCACACAAATGATAGGATAGCTTACTAACATTATAGAATGGGTAAGATTTACATTCATTAATACATTAGGTACATACTATTTTTCATATTATCGTAATCTTGGTCAGAAATAACCAATACTTGCCAAGTATAATTGATTACATCATTGTTAAAACACAGGTAAAACCAGTCCTTAGTAAAGATGTATTTATTTTAATCATACATTATCTATACCTAAAATGCTTAACACGTCCGACTACAAAAGATCAACAAAATTCTGCAGGTATATTATTGGTCCTTCGTTTGTCCTTATAGATACAAAAGATATACTAACTAAGGTAGTTCCCCGAGGCTGCGGATGATACCTCCATGCGGTCGAGAGCCAAACCAGTCGCACTGGCTAGGTAAGTTTTATTATTTTCATAATTGGCATAAGTACAGCATCATTGAGGAAATTGTATCATTCGCGAAGAGTCCACACGCAGTGCGCCAGTGTCCCTGAGAGACTGCTGTGCAGGCAATTGGTCACAGTGAAATAAGGAAAAAACATAGAGCAACGACCTCAGATTATAGTGATCACTGATTCTACTGCATCGGTGCCTCGTCAACAATGGAGGTTGTGCCCCTCACCACGCGTATTCAAGTGATATGGCTTGGTGGCATCGTCTCGTCGATACTATGCCTATTCATTCAAATATTTTTCTACGCGATTCTACCTTCAAGTAGAAAATTGGACCAAATGATTCTGACACAACTGACGATAGCTAGAATAGGAAACGCTATCGATAACTACGTGATGATGTCTTTGCAAATCGGTGATCTTTACGTGCTGTGCGCTCACGTCACTCTCGGCATCCACCTCATGACTGACTCTGGGATCACATGCTGGATGTTTGTCTTCACAAAGAACTTGTACGATAAAGTGGTTGAAGTGTTCACATTGAAAGAAACAAAATTTATTATAGTATCAGTTTGTATTTGGCTTGTGACGATACCTATCGGAGTTGTGTGCCCCGTGTTTTTTAGCGTTAAATTAGAATACTGCAATATTTTTTATTTTATTTACGTTTTAGTGAAATGCATAATTTTGTTGATTAATTTTCTATTTTTCTGTAGAATATTCTGGGTTATCATGACTTTAAAAACTGATAGAGACTTGAAACGCTTAATAAAAACGTGTGTCGTTTCTCTATTGTTGCTCTTTATCACAAGTTTACAGGCGTTGGTAGAAGTGATGTTTGTTGACGTTACTTCATACTTTTTACTATTGATAAAAGCCAGTGACTTAGGGTATATATTTAAGGTTATAAATTCTTATCAAGTAATAGCTATCACTGTTATGTTTGGTGTTCTTTCGAGAGATCCTCAACAAAACTCTATTCAAAAGACTGTAGTTTTAAGACTGAAGAAAATAATGGCTTAAACTTATTGACATTTCAAAATAAAGGCAGCAAATTTCCAAAGAATCAGCTCAACTATGTTATTGATTTTCTTAAATACAATAATCGTAAATAAGAGACACATAGCATTTAAAAAAATAATGTTTACATTGAACATTGAAGTCATTTGTTACTGGTTTTGGTAGCTGATATTTTATAGTTATACATGAACAGGTTGAGTTGTTTCATTTCAAGAAGTCCGGTGAGTTCATTATGAGGCTTATTATGGTTATTAATATCATATGTCGTACATACGTCTCGTACATTATGTCAAATTAATTTCATAAATGTCATCGCACAGGACTTCGTGAGGCAGTTGTAATCAACTCTGTCTAAAACATAATTGATGATAACTGCCAGATTGGCACAATGCAGATGATGAGAAAATGAAAATAAAAATATATTATTTTAACATTATTTTGTTTTTTTTCTTTGACAACTTAACAAGCAATATACCAAGTCCATCTCCACTAAACCGGTTACGGCTGACTAAGCGGAGAGGATAGTATAGGACCTTGGGAAGATTTAGATAATTCATCTAAAATGTAAACACTACAGTACCCTATAAGTAATAAAAAAGCCTTTGCAAAAGTATTTACCTAAAGTATACATTTTATTCTGTGGCAACGCCTGTTTACTGTTGAATCTCTTCCTATGCGGTCAAAAGTCAAACAATGACACATATTATGACTATAGCAGCTACCTACCAGGTAAACTTTCAATACTGGCGTAAATAAAGTGTCATTTAGGAATCGTTTTGTTTACGAAAAGACTGACCTTGGACCTTGTGTGCATGGTCGCAGGAAAATGATCATTGATCACAGTGGAGGACTAATCTTTATTTACATAATTATGTATCTCAGACAGATCTATCATAATAACACTGTGTATAAATAAAATGCATGTGAAACAGATGATCTATCTAACGACCGTTATAAAGGATCTATAGATAACTCAACTGATTCAGATCTGCATTACCACGTTAATTGATTTATAGATCGTTGACCTCAGCAATGGTAAAAGGTTCTACTGTATCTGTCACGTCATATATGGAGGAAGTGCCACTCACCACACCTGTTTAAGTGAAATCGTCTCACAGATATTGAGTCTGTCCATTCAAATAATATTACTAGGTATATACGTGATGCTTTCATTGTTTTACTGTTATATTTACCTGTGAGTGTATTACGTAGGTAATACTTTTGAGTGACCTTTGTCGACTTACTTTTTAGCTTTAGGTTATATTCTCCATGCATATTATTGTACCGCAAAAAAAAACAAGCCAGACAACAAAAAAAGTCTAAATTTTTGAACCTCTACAATGAAAATAAAGGTCCAAATCCTTGTCATGAGACGGTCGCCGCTGATAGAGACAGACAACCAATTCACTTATCTACACTTTGGCCTCATCTCGGCAAAGTTTTTCGACTTACTATCAAAGTTCATGCTAGTCTTTCAAGGATAAGTTAGTATGGAGTCAACTTTGAGGTTTTGATGTCACATTTTACTGTTAATTTTTGCGGCATCCAGTGAACGAGAATAAGAGCGTCCATTATTTACCTGGTTCCCATAGGATAAGCTTTGCTTAGATTGGATCTAGATTTCGTTGTGGAATTGTCTAATACTATTATTTTTCCCCTTCGTTTTTATATCTACGAAGCACCATGAGAGGTATCAATTACCTATCTTTTCAATAATAAGTTGAATCTACACTTTCGATACCAAACCGGACAGTTTCTCTAGAAACCTCATCTTCTCTCTCCCTCACACATACGGGCTTGATTGAAAAGTTTCACCTTAAAACTTTAAAGTTTTCATCTACTCTAGTTTGGCAAGGCTATGCCTGTGAGGGCTTTTATCGAGTTTTGTAGAGACGGGTGAGTGCTCGACTGAGAAGTTAATAGTTTCTGGTTCGATTCTCGTTTCAAGAAATATTTATATTATATAGGCAGATAGTACCTACTAAACCCTAAATATAACTATTATTATTATTATTATTTTTTACCTGTTTTGTCCCATTATTATTAGTATTACGGGCATTTATTGCGTTTATTTACCTATTTTTTCCGACGACTATTTTGTCCCACTGCTCGGCAACGGTCTCCCCCAATTCCTTCCAGTCGTCCATGTTTTTGGCTGCGTCCAAATACTTATTAATAATGATTATTTTATCACTTCAGAAAAAATATACTGATACCTTATAATGATAAATAGGAATTTAAAAAAAACATTGAATATACAAAAAATATGCTTATTGTAGGTGCGTAAGTAAATGTAAGTAGCTGAATTTGGATTAAAAATTCAAAATTCAAAAATTCAAAATTCATAAATTGGATGTACCTATTTACAATGCCTAGATAAATATCAGTTCAAAGAGAGTGCCCTTTTTGGCTCTACAGGTACATACGTGGGTAGCCATAGCACCAAGCCTAGATGCATAGGTACACAGCGACGCATTAACTACGAGTTTGTGTTTTGCTACTGAATTCCAGCTAGGCGATCCTAAAAACAGGGATTACCCATAGTGACCCTCAAGTAACGACATAGTGACCCCATAGTGACGATATAATGACCCCATAGTGACTATGAACTAATTGTTAATATTTTTTTAGCGGGAGCTCCTTGATACCTTGATGTAATATTTTTGTGTAATAATGTTCAAACATAATTGTCAACATAAAAAAGTAAAAACATACGAAAGTTGCAAACAACAATCAATTTGTGCTTCAAAATGAGCTTTAGTTACTGTATTCCAAAATTAGGGCCATTGTTTATTATATTTTTCTTAATAGGATTAGAAAGATGTACTCGTATGAAATGCTTTGATTTGTTTTTGCTGTTGTCATTTGTTTTATTTTAGAAAGTTCCATGTTTGCAAAGCGAATAAGTTTGTAAATAATGATTTAAACAAAAGTGCTGTAGGTAGCTAACACTGTATTATAAAATCCAACAAAACATGTAGCGCAGGCTGAGGAAAACCCATTCGAGTTTAATAGTACACGCAGGTTCATATTAGTATCTACTTACGTCACAGACCACACCAGCGTCACAGAACTACATTCCAAACTTAGTCCTCGATAAGTTTTTATTGCCATTTACGACTGGTAGTTTGCTAAAAATACATGGTTTTAAAGGGCTAGGCTATTCCTACATGCAATATTATACAGCAAAATTACTTTATCGAAAATTTCTGTTTTGATGAATCATAATCTTTACGACAGGAGCCTCCGAGGTGCACTTTAATCCTTTCACCGGTTTAAAAGAGCTATTGACACGATAATGAGGAGAATAATCTTAATTACAAAATATGACTAAATTATCAGGTAAGTGTCACAGCTAAAAAACCTAACTAGGAACACTAAAACGCCTAAAGGTAAATATTTTTGTAACAATTTATTAGGTACAGTAAGTAGGTACCGTTTTCGATCAATAACTTAATATTTCTAATATTTCCACCATAACTTGTTCTTTTTTTTACTCGCTCGAAGTCATAAATCATAACTCCATGGTAAAAAAAAAGTGGTAGACCTTGAGGAGATCGAAAAAGCCGCAACACAAATGTACTAGCTAGTGCCTGTGGTTTTGCACCCCTTGTCCAGCTTTAAATGAGTCTCAAACCAACATTTAGAAACAAGAACACAAGCCTTAACATATTTTCTACTAGTAGTAGGACTCTGCTGCCCACTCCCTAGTTTCACCCGGGTGGAATACCTACCTACTGTTCTATTAAAATATTTAGTTATGAATAATGTAGTTTATTTTTCAGACTCTAAGAACTATTACAATCTGTTCAATAGTTCTAAGATTAAGCACCTCTTACAAATAAAGTTACAAACTTCACCTCTATGTAGATGAAAAGCAAGATATTCTCTGATTTCATACTTATTATTAGATTCGTTATTATATTAGTTTACAGTTATAGCTGATGTTATGAGTGTGTGAATAGTCTCGCACCATGTTGAGCTTGTTCTTATGATGGTTCCACTGAAACCAAGCAAACACAGCTTACGTTTTTCTACCCCTTGGATCTCCAGACTCCAAGTGATGTCATCGCGTCATCACAAAGCATGTCGAGGAAATAACCAGCACTTATAGTTTAAAATTCACTATTGTTTTGTTCGCTCTTTAGTCATCCTACTAGCAGTAGTTTTGGTATGATTGCTTGTATAATGAGATTGAATAAGATCCGACTACTTTTTAAATTTTCTATTATGCTCTCGATAATGTTGCCGTTTGATTGGTTATTCCAAAAACACTAACACAGTTCCATCATAAATATTAGTGCTAAACATACTAATAAGGTTAATTACGCAAGGCTTTTTAAAAAAATGTCCTAAAACATAATTTTGTTATTCCATTTTAAGACTATTGCTTTTCTGATTGATTCGTTTTTAGGTTTAGATAAAACAACAAATATTCCAGTAATAGCTAGAACTTGATATGAATTGATCACACTAAAAACGTTATCAATAGTAACTAATTTTGTGCCAAAATATGAAAAGATATCTGTAAGAAGAACTTGCAAACTGGTGATGCAAACTAAATTAAAAGAAACAACACACGTTCTCAACAACCCCTTCTTGTCCTTATCTAATCTCATGGAAATAGCGACCCAAAATATTCTACAGAAAAATAGTAAATTTAGAATAAGTATTACAAACTTTACAATACCATACACGTCATAGAATGTGTCATAATATTTAGGGCTGAAATAATCACTCAAAAATAAGGGACACAATAATCCGATGGGCAACGTTATAAGCCAAATAGACACAGACATTAGAAGAAAATTGATTTTCTGCAATCCGAACACTACGATCACTTTGTCGTATAAATTCTTGGTAAAGACAAACATCCAGCATATGAGTGCGGCGTCAGTTTGAACATACAATGCGATGATTGCATCTCTGATCTTCGGATCATCTGTCGTTATAGTCAACCATAGATATTCAAGTATTGTATTTCCCAATCTAGCGATCGTTAGCTGCGTTAGGATCTTCTGGTCCAACTTTCTGCTTGATGGTAGCACGACGTATAGAAACAACTGGATAAGCAGACACTTAAAGGATACACCGATACCAATCAGCCAGATTATTGATTGAGTTGTACTTAATTCCCCCATTTTAAAAGGCACAAGCACTCTGTATTGCTTATAATTTACAATTGATCGCAATACCTCATGCTCTCATTACTTAGTTGCGAGGATTATGCTCTCTTTAAGGACAATAGGTTGGATTGCTATTTGTAAAGTACGAAATGATTCATAGAATAAACGGGGTAAAGAATCCGTTAAGTTATTTCCTAGCATATATTTACCACAGTTAAATGATAGACCATATTGCTTGAAGACGTGTAAAATATAGACCTAGATTTACCTTACTTATATTTTTCATTTTGTTAATTATTATTATTACTACTTAGTACTATTACTAACTCAGCACCTGTAAAACTTGAGTAAAAACTATAAAAGAATTTGCACTAAAATGAAAATATGCCTTTATGAATTCAGTCTTGGTTTAATATTAATTTGAACATTTATTTTTTTTACAAAAAGTGCTTATTTTTCGTAAGTATATTAAAATTTTAAGCTATAATTCTTCGACATTTTAAAACTATCGTTTTCCATAGAGAACCGCTACATTTAGATTTTGTTAACATAACAAATATCGCTGTAATAGCTAAGGCTTGGAAAGAATTGATCACACAATACCATTGATCTAAATCTTCATACTTATTTAGGAAATACGAAGTAAGATCCGTCAAAAGCACTTGTAGGCTAGTGATGCAAATTAATATGAAAGAAACCACACACGTTTTCAATATTCCTTTCACATCCACGCCTCGTTCACTTTTTTTCTTTATCGCCACCCAGAATATTCTACAGAAAAATAACAAATTTAGAGCTAGAATTATGAATTTTACAATACCATATGAGTTATACAATTTCTCGAAATGCCGTGTAGTTATTCCTTTCCTTTTGTTTTGATTATCAATATAAAGTAGCACAGGGCATACAACTCCAATTGGTATAGCCAACAGCCAAATCATCATTGACACTAAAACGAAACTGATCTTTCTGTTTGCTGCGAAAACGTCTTGTACCATTTTGTCGTACATGTTCTTTGTGAAGTAGAACATCCAACCAATCAGTGCTGAGTCTGTTAGGAGATAAGTCGCAAACAAGGTATCCCTTAGAACTGGCACTGACGTAAAAACTAAGCTTTTCACTAGAAATTCGGTGATTGAGTTCACCAATCTTGCCACTGTCAGCTGCGTTAGAATCTTCTGGTCCAATTTTCGACACAACGGCAGCACGATATACAGAAATATTTGAACGAGGAGGCACAATACCGAGAAAAATATTCCAATGACCCAAACATATATTAAAATTCTATTTAATGTTTTCATTTTGAAGTTAATTAATAACACTAGTTAACATAAGCGCATTTGTATTATTAATGGTATAATAATATCCTCAATGGTACTTGTAAATTCCCAACTTATCAGTGGTTTTTATCACTATTACGGGAGTAACGGAAAACTGTTTGCTCCTAATTAGTATTGGTATGAGCATCTTGAATGATTGTTGCCTCTTCTGATCCAGAGCGGCCTTTAGGACACTGTCCTAACTACCTATAATTTTTCTCAAAATTATCATTTAATCTGTTTTTAAGTAGGTAGGTACTTAAAAAAATATATATATGATCACGACTGTAATCCCCAGGCTCGGTAGATATCTCCTCAGATCTTTAGTTACTTAGATCTTTGAGGATATCTAAAGGGGGTAGTCAGAGGCAAGTCCAAACATGTCATTTGGTACATGCCGTACATTTTACGGACGAATTTAGTAAATTGCATAATTATTAATATTAATCTGTTAGAAGTGAAAATTCATAGGAATCTCCTATCATTAGTATTTTTCGTATTTAAACAGGAGAAAAAGAACCCTTTTAAGGATTTTTAAAGGTCATGATTCGAAACTGACAAGTATAATGCCTAAAAGCTGTGACCCATGCTCTCCAATACAGATTTAATCTCCAATATTAGATCAAGCCGATTTTAAGGATAAAGTAGCTTTACGCCAAAGAAAACAGAATTTAATTAAAAACTCAAAAAATTAGTAAGATATAAGAGTACTCTTAATAAAAACATCAACTCTGTGAAAAAATATGGGCAAATACATCCGTCACGACTGGTGGCTGCCAAATTCCGGCTATTTATTTATTGCCTGTTTAAAAATACAATTTTCGGACGAGTTAATGCACTTTGCAGACCAATGTATGCACTGATACAGAGTGTTCAATTATTATGAATTCGCGTTCTGTAAGTCTATTAATATCGTATTAATTATCACCAATATTTTGTTCATTTGGGTGACTTTCAGTGATAGTAGTATTTACATCGAGTTTCCTCAAATCAAGAGCAAGACTTTCGCAGGTCATGTTTTTCTGGAACTATCAGGCGGCCTGTTTAGTAGGTATCGATAGTTCATGGTGTTAAATAAACACCATTCCTTCAGCCTTCTTACTTAATAAATAAGTAACTATAAACAGTGACAAAATCAATTATGTGAGTATCCTGACAATAACCATCCTAAAAAATTAAAAGTTCAGAAGCCTTACCGCAAGCTATTCGAGCAACATCAGAGTAACATAACTTTGATATTTCATACCATGAAAAAATGAATTGAAGTAGTGTTACTTCAAGCTTGAAATTTGACGTTTGGAACATGATGGTTTGTAAAAGCTTGTGATAAGGCCCCAGGGGATTCGACCTTGCTACCACGACCAGTCATAATGTAATAAGGTTTAGAAATTTTGGACTAACTGCACAGATATAACTAGCTGTTTGTATGAGCACCCTGTATCTTGTGAGCACACTCAGACTTGCCACTGCAATCCACGGTCATCTGGCTTCACGCCAACAAAAAAGTACGCAAATACCGTTTGTTTGTCCGGCGCAGTCGTCCAGCGGCCAATACTCTTGTTACTCACTGCAATTCTTTTGGAGAAATTGCTTTTGGCTCTTTCATTTATAATTTTTTTCTCATGCCTGCGGGAAGCTCTGTGTATTTGTATAAAGCATTTTGAAATGAACTTTTTTCTATTAGTATCTTTGTCTTTTGAACCAGTGTGGTGAAAGGATTAGTGTGCGCTTCAAAAGCTTATTTCGTGCACTTGACACTGTATTTTAACTTTTTAGGTTCTACGTCATGACGATTTCCTCACAATGTTTTCGATTTCAGGGTACTACTAGCACACACTTTGAAAATTATGGTTTGTAAAGATAAGAATAAGCTGACAAAAAGCTGGTTTGCGTTGTGTTTGCATTGTACGAGTATAATATAGTGGTCTACATTCTGCCATATAAAACTCTATGCTATTTAGATACCTATACTTAAAAAGAATAATGTAATGTTAAGTCTATATAAGACTATAAAGCCCCTCTTTTTAAGTCCTCCCTGTTCGACCACTTACACTTGAACCGCAGGCCAATTGATATTCACAAACATATTCTTTAAGGTTATGATAGTGAGACATAGGCCTAAGACTATGTAAGACTCTTAAAAGTGCTTTATCAAACATTCTCAAGAATTCTCTATCAAGCTTTAAAATTACGTTGACAAGGTTTCTTTTTTTTTGGCCGATCTAAACAGTGATGCTGCAAAACCAATCGTCACGGAACTATTCTTTGGTCGAGCCAATAATATGCAATTTCAATAAACGGTCAACAAAGGATGACAATAAGCACGATGAGTTTGCATAATATTATTGATCCAAATCCGTGGATCATTGATCATCGATCGCATAATAAGCATTAAACATGTCAGTATTCGATTAGTGATGCGTGTAACGCGACTTATCGATAGAATAAATGCACGACGTTATTAGTAGTCCATATTTAACAGGTTAGCTGTCCGATGAGGCACATGTGCCTCATGGGTGATTGCACTGGTACGTCCATGAGGCATATGTGCCTCATCGCCAATGATGTAGATAATGCAATCGATCTATCGATAATTTTTTTAAATAATTATATTATTTGTAGCATTAGTAAATTATACTACAACCAAATTCTACCAATCAATTTATTATTGAACTTAAACAAAAAATAATTTTATCGTAATTTTTAATTTTATTATTTTTTTTAATTAATTTTTAATCGGTAATTTTTCCATCAATACAAGCCGTCCAGACAATAACGAAGCCAGCAAAGGAAATTAGCCTAATCGTAGGACCTTTCTCAAGTGAGGAACCGTCATAGATTTGATTTCTTTAAATTTTTTTCTTGTTTGGAAACTGGTGGCCGAAAGGGTACCTAATTGAATGGTGCAATTCAATAACAGAAGATTGTTTTCAAAAAGATATTTTTCAGATGTCTAAAGTGTTACGAACATAAACGTACATTTTATCATTAAACGTAAATAATTAATTTCTTATCATACTCATCTAACATTAGCAATTATCGATATAATTAATTTCAATCACTAGGACACATAAAGTATCATAAAATACTTGAAGAGAATGACGTAACTTAATACGAAACTTCATGAGCGTTAGCTGTCATTATTTACTACGAAGACGTGTACAAAGAAGATCGAAACTTGCTTCGGGACAGCTAACCTGTTAAGGTGTTAACAGTGAAATTAAAAATAAGATATTTTAGTAAGAAGAATGTTGCCAAAGTTGAACTAAGCTAAATGAGTAAACGCTTTTTTGAACTACCACAGAGTACCTAAATGTGTAAAAACTTCCTCTTGAATCATCTACCAATAGATGTGAACGTTATTACTATTTTGCACTATTAAAAAATTAGTGCCTCATAGTTTACGTTAAACTGTACAGATAAATAAAGAAACGAGTTTATATTTATGTAAGTAATATATTTGTCATTGAAACATTGAATGTAATGAGAAGAGATTAATGTCATGTGACAAGGAGAGTTTTAGGTATGAATGTGGAGTAGAGGTAGGCCAAAGAAAAGATGGATAAGTAGTCCATCCTTATTGTGAAAGATGACAAGTGTAAGAAAGGAGTGAGTGCTGAGATGTCGAATGATACAGGGAAATGGAAGATCACATATTGTGCCGACCTCAGATAACGTGGGAAAAGGGCAGGAAGATGATGATGAAACATCGATAGGATACTTGAACCCTACTTGAACGATACATCACTAGGATAATGTTTTGCAAATCTCGCTGTTGACCGATGGACCGTGCCAAATGATTCGATCTATCATTGCGTTGCTTTGTGTCATGACATCACCAGGTGCGGACCATGCCTAAAACCTACGGGTACATTTTAGGAATTTTGTTAAACCACGTGTGCAATTTTACGCATGTTTGATTTAAAATTGTAAAAATAACTGTTTTTTATTGAATCCTACACATAATGCATGACACTGGTGCCGTAATCATATTTTTTTTATTGGGCAATTTTAGTTTATTTTTATTAAGAATTACATACTCATTCAAGCGCTACAAAATGCAATTTTAACAATCTCTAAAAAGATCATTCAAAAAGACAAAACATAATAAACTTATAATATTACTCCCACGCTTTTTGTCATAAGCAAATCTACATTTGGTTATTTGAAAACCGACGTCTATCGATGATATCATACTCCCTAAATCAAACATTTCACCCTCACACATTGTTTGACCGAGCCCAAATCTCGGTTAACATCGGAACCCTTGTTTATGCCCAATAAAAATAGCCAAGTCCGGTGCGGAAATCGAGAATTTTCCTATCCACAAAAATTCACATACACCAACTTTTATTTGCGACTGAATCATACAAAAATAATCCCTGTATCTAAACATACAGAGCATACTAGCGTGAAGAAGAGCTTGGCTAGTTCCCCTTTCGAGTGATTCGGTCCATATGTTGAAAACACAAGTGGACTGGCTTCCTGACACGCTGGACACCCTAAATTGAGGGAAGTTTGAGGGTGAAAATTGTCGGGTTTATTGGAATTTCCCAAGTTGATTTTCACACATTTGAAGGTTGCGGTTGAGGGTTGGTGCGACCGTAATTTAAGAGGTTTTTATAAGGGATAGTTTATTATAAAACGTATCAAAATGAAAGAAGAATGTCGGGTTAAAAATATTTTTTCAATCTTCCAGGTATGATGGGTCCGCAGTGCAGTTATTTATAGTACAGATATTCGTGTATCTGCCTAAATTATAGCAAATAATGAACATGCTTTGAATCTAATATCTGTTTGGTGAGTCATCCTCACGGTCACCTTTTCAAGATTTTCTTTTGTAAATTATATTTTAACATCCTTTTTTAGGATAATTATATCTGAATGAATGGTTATACTAGGTAACCTACACGACGATAAAACGCTAAATTAAGAGCAGGACATGCGATTATATTTTCTCTTCACCTTTGAATACAACCCAAAGGATAACAATAACCGCAACTCATTGTCCGCTAGATTTATAGTTGACCCATAAAGATCCCATAAAAATATTTCCCTTGATATACGATCGTGAATAATACATTCAATTCTCACATCCCGCCCGCCCTAGCCAATTGGGCGGAAAGGTGACTTGACCTCACGTCGAGTGACCCTTCCCTTTCATCTTAAAGCTTCTTATAAGGGTCGGTTTGAGGGCTCCCTTTGATTTCACAAGCTGTGAATTTAGGTTCGGGTTATTAGCTAATTTTATAAGTAGCCACGATTTTCTTGTGATTCGTGAAATTATAGCTACGTTCATACAAAACATCGCGAGGAAACCGGCATGTCATAGAACCTAAATAGTTCGATGACAGTGAATAACAAGCTTCTAAGACGCACTGAAACTCTTCCACCTGCACTGGTATAAAAATTACGTTCTGTGATTAAAATAAGCATTTACAACGCAACAACATTTTATATTTCAAACACTTTCATAAAGTTACATCATAAAGCTCCACAAAAAAAATCTTACAAAAAAAACCGTCTTCTCACCGTGAGATAAATTAATTCAAAACATCTAACCACTTTTGTCAATGTTTAAATTTTGCAATCATTAACTTGCAAAAACGACGCCAAAATATCTTGTTTCGTAGCTCAAGTCAAGTCTTTTGAGTTAATTCTCCAGTAAATAGTTTTATTTCGTATGTTTGAATTTTTCAACAAATTATGCGGTATTTACTAATATTTTACGGAATTTATCAGTTATCTTTGTAATTCCGACTCCGATTACCTACAGAAAATACGGTCCTCGGTCGCTGAATCGCCGAAAATTCAAGAAGTTTATTCGGTGTTCAAATGCTCACACTACACAACCGCAACTTTGACGACCGTTTGTAGCACAAGCAGAACTGTGACGAAGAATAAGACGGTCTGCGGTATCGCCTTGGTAGACTTGCTAGTGGCAAGGGATCGAGGCGACACCAACGGCATTGCAAACGCCTGGTTGTTGCAACGATTCAACTGTAAAAAACAGTAGCAGTTATCATTCCTAGTATAACTATAAACCATGAGGAAGAAACTTATGAGAAACTGGTTTCTACAGAATAGAGTCAACAGTTGGGTCTCTATCAAAAATTAAAATACGTTGGTCGTGTCACTATTTTACCTTTACTGGAAAGTGATTCTAACCTTGGATGGCATTATGTTGTAAGGAATAAACACCACAAAGCTTATATTTAGCAGTTAGTCAAAAGTCAAAATCTTTTTATTCAATAAAATGACAGGGATCACTTTGAATTGTCTTACATACTAGGTGAGTCTAGGTGTCAATTCCAGTCCTATTCCCAGCCCAAGAATAACTGACAAGAGAGGTGAAGTCAAACCTTACAAGTCAGTGATCATATTTGGTGTAAGGGTTTAGTACTTACCTCACAGCAAGTAACTCCCGGAGTGCCGACACATCCGGAGCGACACCCCCGCATAATCGCCTCGTAATTATTGCCTTTCGATATCACAGACGTGAAGCATTTCTCGTCCAAGTTGTGACATGTCATTGTGTGGACTCTGAAAGACCAAACATTCATAATTCGCAAAAAGCTGAAGAGACACATTACTACCTTACAGCAACAGAATTGGGAAATGATGCTGAAGTTATAAAGAAAGCTTTCCATTGGAGCCAAGTAGTAGTACTGTTGATTGCTAAGCGGGTATTGATTTCCTACAGCTCAATTCCTCAATTTAGCTCAAGTGATCAGTGCTGTCATCTGAGCGCATAACAATGAGTTCTAGCTATTTAATCCTTAAATTTGGCTCGTTAAGTTGGTCATCAATGTACAGAAACTTCACATGTTTATTAACAAACCTGTGTTTTGTAGGATCCAAGCATGACCTTAACTGCGTCTCGGCCTTATACGCACAGACGTAGCACTCTAAAGGCCGTCTGGGCATAGTTCTTGTTACTGTAACCTGTGTAACAGTGATTGGCACTGAAGGAGCTCGTCTCCCAGCCGGTCGTTCCCTTGATTCCGTCTTTTCAGCAGGCTCCTCATCTTCGTCTCCGTCATTTTCAGTATCATCGTTATCGTCATCTTGGCTAAAATTAGAAGATGTGCTAGAATTAGAAGATAATTGATTAGGAAATACTTTTACCTTTACTACTTATAATATTAAAGATGCGAAAGTTTGTGGGTGTATTATGTTTGTACCTTTAACTCTGTAACGGATTTGGATGAAATGTGGTGTGAATGCAAATTATTATACAATAAAAAGTCAAGCATCGAAAATAAGCGGCGATTGATTTGTATCGTTTTTTCATAATGCTGTTGTAACATTACAATTGTTGGTGTCGTTAATCTTCCTGCGATTATAACTAATTAAAATTATAATTAATAAGACTAGACAAAGTTAAATGCAAGGTATAGGAACAAGAAGTGTATGTACTTACAGAGTTTTATAAAAAATGTTTAAGAAAAAATATACATGCGACTGGTTGACTAACATTCAACGCACAACCTAAACACAGAGTCAAATTTAACAGAGTTTTTTAAGATACCCTTTAAAAAACAAAGAGTTGCATTAAGAAAGAAATTCTCAAAATTCAACCCCAAAAAGGATGCATTTGGATTGGAAATCTAAACTACATGAGTAATATAATAAAGAGGTGTAGTTTGTTTGTATGTAAAAGGTATTTTCCGAAATTACTCATACGACTTCAAAAATGTTTGCACCAATGTGCAAAATGAAGTTTTAGAATTAACAGAGCTATATTTTCAAATAGGTACCTGGTGGGCAAAGCCGCGAGCGGAAGTCAGTTTATAATAAAAATGATTACGCTGGAAAAGTTGCGGGTATTTATTTGTAAGTAAAGTAAGAGATACTCACTCGTCGTCATCATCATCTTCAGTTGCAGTCCTGACAGGCAGAAGTAGCAACATTGCCAGAACTAGGCAGTATCTCCACCGAACCATTTTTAGAACTTACCTACCACCCGTCTACATACAACTATACACGGCACTCTTAATTTGTCATTTTATTTCCAAAATTATTTATTTCTTTTGCAATAAATGAGAGATTTTCACACCTGACAAGCAGCTATCAAGAATTTCACTTTTTTGAATTTTTCTTTGTTTTATTCTGACAGATCTTTAGTAAGAGGTTTGAATACTTTGCTCTAGGTAAAAAATAAAATGAAAATATTTCCATACTACGCTTCTTGTACTTTTTAGATAGATGCTACAATGTAATTATACATGAATTATACCTACATTTTGATATAAGGTGCTCTGCTACATAGTAATTTATTGATTAAATCATACCCTATTATTTTCTCCTCGTTTATTAAGTAAGCCATGCTTGATTGTACTAATTATTTAACCTTTTATATTGTTTTTTGCTCAAAATGCCTCCTAGAAAGTATGAAATTCAACGAGAAACTGATTCCTCCACTCTTTCCGCTCCACGATATTTACGTCGCTAGAGCCATCTATCGTCAAAGTTATACCTAGCTACTCAAACATAGGTGGCGCTGATAAAACGCTTATTTAAACTTATTAGAAACTTTTATTTTCGTATATACATTTAAATAAGTAGGTAAATTGAACTCTTTATAAATTTTTTACTATGCTTACGCACATTTTTCGATTGATTTTATCCGGTATTGTGACTTTTTATAGATTTGAACTTCCTTTGGCTTATCGATAGATTAGTACCTACCTACCGGTAAGTATCTACCTACTACAGTTTTTCTGGTAATATAAAATGGTTGTAAAATTTCTAAATTTTGACTAATAATTAATGAAATAATGCAACATCATAAGCCTGATATTGTTGATTTTATACGAAAGTCGGTTACCCAAGTAGGTAAGTAGGTACCTTTCTGTAAGTATTTTACATATCTACACCTACGATTAAATTCTTTTGTTTTGGAAGCGATTTTTCTAAGAAAACGTCGTAAATTGTTAGCGGCACTTTCAAAAAGTCAATCGAGCACGGACGCGTGCGTCTCCGTGAGATTGGTCGTAAAGTTGGATATAAAGCAGCCCGCCACCCAACCCTAAAGCAAAGTAGTTATAGATAGCACAAAATCCCCTCATTATTAGCTCTTTGAAACGCAATGAATAAATGAACAGCAAACGTAACTCTTTCAGAGCTACTTCAGAATGGGCCCTTTTGCGTGGCGCACGTGAACCGGGCCGTCGTTTATCGCCGCACAAAGCCGGCGGACCGCAATACCACGCTCAAACTCGAATACACGACCTCATTAAAAAATGAAACACGTCACAAGCCCACAAAAAACCCACCCACTACTCAAAGAGAACACCGCCTCCTAGCGGAGAGTAGCGGAACTACGCCACTCGCGAAACCAACCTCTGTACTTTTTTAATTAGCTTCATACACCGAGTGAATGCGTGAAATACGTTAGATTTTTTTCTCTCGTACGCGGTTAGTTTGGTAGCTTTGAGTAAAGTACGTTAATTCACAAGTAGCCGCCCTCTCGTGTGCTTTGAACTGTTTATAAAAAGGGGATTTTGCGCGTTTGTGCTACTTTAAGTGGTAGGTAATTAGTTAGTAGACTGTCCAAGCGTGCTCGCAAAACTTTTACGTCACTGAGCGGATGAATGGGCGCGTAGTGAGGCGGAGCTCGCGCAAAGTCTCGGAACTTCTTTTATCTCAGTCTAGGTTGTCTCAAAAATTGCAAACTCTGTACAAAGTTCACTTTCGCCTTGTGAACTAATTTTTCGCTCGGTGTCAAGTTCATGGCTGGAGGGGAGACGCGGGGGGGACGCTATGATAAAATAAAATATTCATTATGATTGCTCGACGCGGCAAAAGCGCGAAAGCGAGATTGTTCATGCCGAACGTATTGGCGGTTTTAGTAGATTCTACATCTATTTTGGTTTGAAAACTAGAGTAACTAGAATTTTATGTACATTTCAAATTGATAGGTAACTTTTAGCGGCTCCTGAAAAGAATTATCTTGAAAGACAAACAGACAACGGACAAAAAAGTGATCCTAAACGGATTTAGTTAGCCCTTTACATTTGAAATTGCATATAATTCAGGACCTCGTAGTGTTTATTTTAAAGAAAATAAATTTATCCAATAAGATATTCTTACAACGATTTTATAAAAGAAACTTTATCTTATACGATTACTCTTAATGATTCTAAAATGACAGTTTTCTTTCAACTTCGGAGTATTCTAAGCTCTTTTGTATCACAAACCAATGATTTCCACGAACACTTACAGTGACGCCAATTCTCAACATCATTACTTCTTGAAAGACGACTGAAAACTGACGTAAAAATCGTCCCGGACCTACCTCAACACTTGAAAGTGAATCTTCCGTTTCTTTTCCCTGTTCTCCCCTAATTAGTGAATTAAGTATCAGTCGAGACTTTGCCGATAAATCCAAAGTTTCACCTCTAGAGCTTTTTTTAGATAATTTTATTTATAGTCACTTATCTACGTGAGTGTTTTATTTATGCAGTTTTCTCTAAGACACGCTGGACTATCGGTTAAATGTGCCTAATTCTGACTTACCATTCAAAAAATACTCGGTCCGTATCAGAAGGACATTCTAGCATAACGCCCTTGTGGGATGAACGTCTTAAAAGTAAAATGACCTACTAGTAATTTTTTTTAGAATATTCAATTCAGAGCACTGGGTGGTGTAGTGGTAGCACCCCTGACTCAGGACCCGAAGGTTGTGGGTTCAAACCTGGTTGTGAACCAATGAGTTTCTCCATTCGAAAAATTTATGTGCACAATGCCAGTGCTCTTAAGAAAACACCTTGAGGAAACCGGCATTACCCTAGAAACAAAAATTCGAAAGTGTGTTTTACGTTGGTATTCTTATAAGCGGCGATGGGCTTGCAACCTGACACGTATAGAATAGAAACTATACTGTGCAAAATGAGGGCATGTGCTAAAATATCATGTTTGGATGTGTTTCTGACTGGCCTCATTATAATTAATATCTACCAAACTTAGGGATTACAGTCGTGATCATTGTTCGTTTTGTTCTTTTCTTTGTCAATGTATTTATTGGCTTCTGTGTCTCTGACAGATAATTACTTACAGCTAGTAGCTAATGTATAATAGCTAATGTAGTTTCCATCATCTACTAGTCCTTAGCAATATCGACACGTGTAGGTAAAGTAGGCATGTTCAATGTTCATATAGATAGGTTATCTTCCGTATTTGCCCGGGGCGGAGCTGAGCAGACCGGCGGGTTACAAACGTTTGCATTACCAACTGGATATCAAATAGTGCTGTGCGTAGATACACTTATATTATTGATGATTATGTCACTTCTATATTGATCTACGCAACGGTAAAATAATGGCATAGTGAAATAAAGCTCAAAGAAAGTAAGAGGAGGGAGTTGCCGAGAAAAGTAAAATAAATTATACTGTTTTAAAAAGTAACAAAAATCTTGACATAATTATGCTTAATAAAATATCCAAACGCACTAGGCTAAGACATTTTTGTATTTTATACCGTTCCAGTTCTGCTTCGGTTAATTCCAATAAGAGCAATAACTATTAAAAAAATAAGAAATATTAAATTGGTAAAAACAGATTTGCAGTTGGATTCCATTTTGATTTAGGTTATAAGATGAAAATTTTACAACGAAGCTTGGATTAAGCAGTCTTCTTGAACTATCGATAGAGATAAGTCAATCTGTCACATGGCCCATCCCTAATCGCGTAGCCCGTGGTGCTTGCGGGGCGAAACCGAATTTCCGAAACGTCTAATAAGTTGGATGTTAAGCCGACAGCACCATGTACTATGTACATGACAACACCACCCGAACAAGACCCCTCTCAACCCCTACCCCGTTTACTTTACTAGGTCGATGAGGAGCTTGTGGTGGTAAACGATGGATCTTGATAAAGTGGCCGGCAGAACGTACGAGTCTCATTTGCCTGTGCTAGTTACGTAGTTCTGGTGTGGAATTAGAAATGTTTAGTTAGACGTTTGCGGATATTCTAATTGCGAAAACGTAGGTGAACTTGTTTCGAGTACCTACATAATTATAACATCTCCAATTCCCTTGAATGCGCTGTCCTCAGCATGCCATTATTTTCAATCCTGCGCCAGTCACACACGTTGAAATACCATAATCTACATTGACGCGGTTTTCAACGCAATAGTGCATCAAAAATATCGCGAAGAAACCCATACCTACTCAGTGTGCTCTGGGTATTGCTCGTTTTTTCTATGCTGAAAGACCGGGATAGGTTTGACAAGCTTATCTAAAACCATGTCATTACAGCAGTATGTAAAAAGTTCCACTTGCGCTGTATATATCATCTGGTACGGCAAAGGCCTGTACATAGGTACATGTGGTATATTGTAACAATAAGATCACAAGAGCGGCGTCACGCGAAGCAGACAGTGGACGGAATGTGAAACCTGCCGTTTGTTTGCGGGCGGATGGCGCTGGCGAAATTCCTCCTTTGTTACTTACCCTGGCGTGAGGCTTTGTATCAGGCTCAAGGCACAGGCGATGCTTTATAAAAGGTCTAATGTCACCAATCTTTTGTAATCAAATCATTACCTGATTGGTTATCAAAATTAACAAGAATGTTAAGGTATCGTTATCTATTATACGTTGTTTCAATTTACGGTTAAGATATGTTAAGATATTCCTTTGTTTGGACATGGTGGAACACAAAACAACTTTAACAAGCTGTTATCTTAATTAACAGAGCATGATGAAATTTGCCCTAAATATTGATTGATAGAAATTTCACAAAAGCTTTCTAGCCCCAAACTAAGCTAAGCTTGTAGGTACCTACTAACCGTGCTACAAAAACTTAACTCTGATACTAACAAAACATTCATATTAGCAGCTTTCAGTTCGATACTATCGATAAATTAAATTATGGAAGGTTTATCAGGTATCTTCAAAAGTTCCGTAATCACCACCCGATAATACCTAATATAAACGATATAATATTATTCCTCCCACGTCGTGAATAAAAAAGGGGAGAGCATGTCCAAGCCAACAGTGCCTTACAAACTATAGTGGTTGTATTTTGAAGGTTAACGCTTAGGATATGTGGGAATTTTTAATCTATTATAGTATTTTATAGCTAAATTCCAAGGATCTTTGTTTAAATGAAAGGAAACTCGCAAATCTCTAGACTTGAGCCAACGAAAGTCTTAGAATTTGGTCGGCAATAGGTAGAACGGTTGTACATTATGTATTCTGCGGACTACTCTATGTACTCGTATATGAGTTGGGTTTATGTAAATTATTTATTGCTCTGTCAGTTCCGCAAACATGAAACTGAGCTCTAATAGAGTTATATAGGTCGTTGTTGGCCAATTATTTTGGGAATGAGATGAATTGTGTTTGGTGAAATATTACGTAAAGCAAAAAATAATGTTCTCATGTAATTTGATAGATTTTTATAAAGTGCGATGTGTAAATAAAAAAAGAATCGTCTGATGACATGTTATGTCAATGACATAATACAAAATAGATTGATTCACATACAAAATCTTATTTGACTGATAAAATATCTTTCTGATTTTCACGAGTCAAATAAGATCTACCACCCAATTAAAACGGTTGTAATCCCGAAATAATTTTCTCCGTCTGAAGGTAGCTTGAAAATGATGTTTATTATCATTGTAAACGTACGCACGGTAGGTAGGTACCTCTGCTGTCAAAGTGGTGTTATTGAACATCCCGGCGGCACGCTGACAGGATTTCGTTGGATTAATTAAATTCCGTCATAGCAAATGCCCAATCTCCCCATAATTACACCTTGTACACAGTATGTCTAGAACAGCTGTATCATATTATACTTTTTAGAAAAACAATAATCTTTGATTTTCATAGCACGATATTATTATGCTTTTCTTCGTATTGTGTAACGAATTTTTTAAAACCAGTGTGGTGGAAGGATTGAAAAGCACCTCAGAGAATCCTTTCGTCAACTTATTTTTAGCAGAATATGCTAAACCATTGAATTATAAGAACACGCTTTTTTGAATCTTTTTTATTAACCTATTCGCTGTGTGAATATGGGGCTAAATAAGAAAATGTACATACATTTCAGTTTATAATTGAAATGTGACGTTTGAAACATGATGGTTTGTAAGAGCTGTGGTAAGGGCCCGAGCCGAGTGTAATTTGTTTTTGTTCTATATAGGTTAGGTTATATAGAACAAAAACAAATTAAAAACACTTCAAATCTTAAAAAAAAATATTATATTACATAAGTAGAGGTAGATCAGTCTAAAAATGCACGCCCCTCCAATGTATTTGCTACTCTATTTCCTCTACACACGGTACAAGTACAAGTGGAGGGGCGTGCATTTTTAGATTGAAACATCTCTACCTGCCTATTATTTAAAGCAATTTGGACTAAGGTAGACTAGTATCATCGTCTTATTTGGTAGCTTCGTTAGAAGTTGCGAAGAGTAGTTGAAATGAGATTCTGCACTAGCTGTTCTTAATCAGGCTGTGCGTTGGGTCGGTCCCGAAGTTCCCTCATCAAGATACGCCTGCGTTAGTTTGGTCTTAGTTTAATGTATGCACATTATCTAAGCAAGTTCTACCCCCTCCCCCCACCCCCCACCTGCTTCGTTACGTGCTCAATTTAGTTGCCATGTACAATATTATGTACGAGACATGTGCTGTTGATCGATTTCGATTGGAGCATTTATTGGCATTGATAGACTTAGGGCAGATTAGACAAAACTAGTTTCAATACTATATCCAGAATAAATCATCTAGGAATAGTCATCTAGGAGTAAACTGACATTTTACTTATACTTAGTTGAAATTAGGTACATTATTCTGAGTTTTTTCAAAGTTTTTATGTATTCAACATCAACATTAATACGAAGTTTTAATTTCAGTAGGTATAGGTGAGTAGGTTACTTACCTTCTTACGTGAAGTTTGCCACTAGTTTTTTCTTTGCCATCCTTCTTTTTCTCACTATGTCGCAATGTAAGTATTTTTAAATTAACGTAGATTTATAAAATAACATTCAAAATTATTTAGTTTCACATTTTTCAAAAAGCCTACATAACGGTACAAAGTTTCCGTTAATAGGAGCTGGCTACTTCTCTTTAAATGTATATAAATACATATATAATGTTATATTAATATAATAATTTGATTTGTCCTTTCGAACCAGTGTTCGAAAAGACAGGACACGGTAAGAATATTTTTTCTTAAATAGTGGTATTTTTGGTAAAGCGTCGACTACCAAAGAATTTTTCATATTTTTTGATAAAAGAAATGCTTGAAATATGTAGTGTGACAAAGTTGTGCAATGAATATTTGTAGATAATAATGTTGTATGGTATGAGAAGGTTATATCTATCTCTAACTCCGACCCATCATGCATCGAATACTCTTGGAATATTGTGCATTAACAAATAATTCTCGCGTCGAGTTCTATCCTGAATTGCTTAAGTTACATACTGCATTATTAATCCTCTTAATATAAACGTAAATTTGTCTGTAGGTATGTTTGTTTGTGGAAGAAGTGGTTTGATTGTGTGAAAGATGATATGAATGTAAAAGGTGTAGATTCAGAGTTGACGAAAGATAAGAGAGAGTGGAAGAAGAAAACATGTTGTGTCGATCGCACCTAGCGTGGGATAGGGGCAGGAAAATGATGAGGTATGGTTGTTTGTAACGGCTGAACAGATTTGAATTAATTTTGGTATGAAAGGGATTATAGGTACCTACTCTGAATAAAAAAAAGCTAACAGACTTTTTATCACGGAAAATCCTTCATGCAGTTAAAAATGGGAGGTATATTACAGTAAAAGCATAATAGGCAGAATAATTATTACATACATTTTAAAAGATTGCAAAACCGTGGATGAAACCACAGGGTGCAGTTAGTGTTCCATAATAAGTTTCCATACTCTAGATAAGTTTGTGTGACGTGAACCTTAAGAGCACATTTCAAGGACCCATTTCCATGCAATAGGATTCTATTAGGATTCTGGGTGAGTCTATTCGCACTATGAGATTTGGTTCACACTTCTACACTTAGGCAGTGTTGTCAATCTCATTATGAGTTTAATATAATAAAAAAAAATAGCAGGATCCAGTTGCTTGATAAAGTACTTATCAGAATTTTTATTACTTTGTTGGTTATTTAACAAATACTAAATTTGATCTTAATTATTTAGATTTTTAAAAAACTAGCTTCCGCGCTTGGCTCAGCTCGCGTGGTAGCTACCCAGATAAAAAGTAACTTATGTCTTATTCCAGGTCATAAACTACGCGTATTTTAAGTTTCAGCCAAATCCGTTCTGTCGTTTCAGCGTGATGGAGTAACAAATATCCATACATCCATCCTAACTTTCGCATTTATTAGTAGGATAGATTAGTCTCCTATACGGAAGTTAATTATATTTTAGAAATCTCAGCGATGACGTGAACTATGTCACATCGGTATAGAAATAGGTCCGTAAGTGCAACTTTAACTATAGCAATTGGAGACCGATTTACAGAAATTT
Organism: Cosmorhoe ocellata; assembly: GCA_963675405.1. NCBI lineage: Eukaryota > Metazoa > Arthropoda > Insecta > Lepidoptera > Geometridae > Cosmorhoe > Cosmorhoe ocellata. The sequence goes on along the minus strand of OY776258.1, from coordinate 7,227,580 downwards.
ACCAAGGTTCCTTTAATGGAAGGGGTGTGTTCGAAATATCTAATGGATGGGGGTGTTTGAGCTACTTATTCCATTCTACAACTGAGAATTATATATTGTTGGTTATTTCATACAGCGACATCTAGCCCAAACTAAGCACAGCTTGCACCTACGATGGACCAGATAACTAATGACTATACTTTGACGATAAAAATACTTATCAACTTGTAGCAAATCCTATTAATGTAGTTTATACTCGTAGTGCCATGCTTTCCAATAAAACTGAACTGTGAAATATTTTGGCTAATGAAATATTGCTCGTACACACTAGCACAACAAAAATACAATGAAAACATAAGTTCAAAATCCAAACAGAAGAATGTTTGATTTTTTGTTTAGTTTATCTGAATGTTATTTTTGATTGAAACGGAAAATTTCGTACTTCTTCTTCTTCTTCTTATCGTGTCTCTAGGTCTCTCGAACCAGTGTGGTGAAAGGATTAAAGTGCGCCTGAAGCTCCGTTTCAAGAGGCTCCGTTTTGAGGCTACGCCAGTTTCTTCACGGTGTTTTCCTTCACCAAATAACGCGATCGCAATATGTCTGATTGAGCTTCAGCTACGTAATCACGTCACGGTTCAAGTTCCTGGCAGGTACGAGTATCAGCTTAAACACATACGAACGTTTACAGAATTTGCCGTCAGTCCAGATTACTAAGGGCTGAAATTTGACAGGTTTCCGAGAACCGGTTTCCACGTTTCCACACATAGGTACCCGGGGGCTGTACCACAAGCTCTTCGGGAATATCAAAGTAATATAATTTCGTACCATGACCTATAAAAAATGTATTAAAGTAGTGTTACTTCAAGCTTAAATGTGACGTTTCTGAAACATGATATTTTGTAAGAACGGAAGGCCCTAGGCCTACATTATTTCCTGTACCAAAAAAAATCATGATCATGACTGTAATCCCCAGGCTCGGTAGATATCTCCTCAGGTCTCTAGTTACTTAGATTTTTGAGGATATCTAAAGAGGGTAGTCAGATGCACGTTATATTTGGCACATGCCCATATTATGCGCAGTAGTCAGTATTCCGAACGTGACAGGTTGCAAGCCCATCGCCGCTCATAAAAATACTAACATAATTACAAATACCTTTGAAGTTTTAGTTGTAGGGTATGCCGGTTTCTTCACGATGTTTTCCTTTACCGTAAGCACTGGCATTGGCAAAAGTATCTATATCAAAGTATAAAAATTCGTGCTTCGTACGAGAACCAAAACTTTGGCATGAAGTTCATAAAACAGCCGAAGTTTCGCTCGCAGGGTTCTGAATTTTGAAACTTTTAAGCATAAGGTGCTTATACAGCGTGAAAAAGTAAGAAACAGGGTTGATATTTTCGTCCTGCATTGCTACAATTCTTAATTGTAAACCTAAATATTCATACAGCGTCAGATTTTTTTATTTTAGCTATATCTCTAAACGTACAAGTAGCTGACTCAGCTTTACTGGTATCACGAATTATTCCAAAAGCATTCCAATTCAAAGACATAATCCAATTCTGGAATGTAATTGGAATTAATTCATTTATTTACATTCAATACGAGCCTAACATTACAGTTTGAAATTTTATCTACGGCAAAAACAAAATCATCACATTTTTAAACCCACCTTAAACAAAGCGACAATGGGCTTGCAACCTGTCTCGTACAGAATACTAACTATGTGCAAAATGTTTGCATTTGCTCAATATCATGTTTGCACGTGCCTCTGACCCTCTTTATCCTCAAAAATATCAAATTAACTAAAAAGAGATTTGAAGGGATATAATAACGATATGGGGATAAGAAATAATTGTGAACCGGCTTGCTCGTAGAGACAGTTTTAAGTGTGAATGTGCCCTGAGTTTGCTCGGGTTCCGTAGGTTCCTTGCAGGTGAACTGTCAACGTGGGGGTAGGAGGGGTTAAGGGGGGGGGGTCTATTTGTCTTGTCGGGGACATGCATCGCTGCTGTTTGTTTGAAATCGGAATATTTTAGTTAGATCGAACACCATCCTGTCTCTTGGTGCAATACTCTGTCTCAACCTTATACGAGTGTGTAATTAAAAGTAAATTTAAATGTCTTCCTACCTTATTTCATTCCCTTTACGCGGTGTATACTTACGCAATACAACTAACCATGTTATCGCAACAAAATTTTAAGCAGAGGATTTTATATAGAGCTTACTCACAGCGATTAGCTATGTTGTATGAATGTTTATGAGAATTTAAATCTATGTACATAAAGAGAATATAATTAATACACCAACAACAAATAAATTTTAAAATAGAAAACAGAGTTAAAGTCACTTATAAATTAATATTAATAATGTTACAACTAATTTAAACCAACAACGTTATTTTTGTGCGCTGTTTCGTACTTAGACCGACACAGGTTGCAAGCCCATCGCCGCTAATAAGAGAATACTAACATCTTCGAATTTTTAGTTCTAGGGTATGCCGAGGGTCTACCATGAGTTTTCACAATCTACACTCGCTAACGACTGTAGTTAAAAAAATGTATGAAAACTTGGTACAGCGCCTCTAGCGGATAGTTGGGTACTAAAACCTCACGTAGCTAACTATCCTACGTCACAGCGTACTACAGCGACTGTAGTTTGCGCTCATTAATTTGTTTAGAATTTGGTACCATGAGTAAAAAATTTGACAGATGTCATAGTAACGTACTATTACTACTGTAGTAACATCAGCGGATCTAAATGCGACAACTCATGGTAGACCTACTGGTTTCCTTGCGATGATATCATACATTACAATCAAAATCATATACTCGTAGGTAGGTACTTACAAGTAGGTACTTACTACAGTATGTATTAAAAGCAAAATTGGTCTTAAAAGTCTCTTGTGTTTTATACTGTGACATAGCTAAATATCATATATTAGGTAGGTACTCGTACCTACTCTTCGTGATAACTGCTAAAGTTATACTGTTCTCCCTCTAATTGTGGAGCAGGTTGTAACGTAGCCCTGCTTCGGTGATTCCGTTTATAGTCCGTTAAGTTTGCTTTACTACAGGTAGTACAGTCAGCACAAGTTAGTGACGTTAATGTAAATTTTGTTCACAATTGAACACATTTCTTGGTCATTGATAGATATATAAGTATTGAACATTATAATCATGTTAGTTACTTGTTTCTGATGCTGACTGTATTTTCTGTGAATAATTTTCAAAGGTAAATCTTTGTTTTTTATAATTTAGTGTTTCAGTTTGGCCAATAGATTTTGAGGTTTGTCCAGGAACCTCAAAATGTTCAAAACACAACTGATTTGATTTTGTGAATTAAGTATGTAGGTACAATAATGCGTTACTTATAGTAGAATAATTATTTAATACCTACCACTGTATGAATTTTAAAAATAAAATCCTTTTAAAATTCCAAATAGATTATACTAGTCTTTGAAATGTTTCCAGTTTTAAGAATTCTAACTAGAAAGGCGAAGGACGAAAGACTAGAAAGACCAACTAGAACTTATACGGACATCTAGCGACGAATAGCAGCAACAATTAGAAGATCGAATGTCTTTTCTTTGAAAATGAACTAGATGGCAGCAGTATTGCATTAAAAATAAAGCTAATTTTTTTATCTAAGTATTATGATTACAGACTTTAGAGGTAAAATAACTACATTAATAAAGTAGTTTTTTTTTTATTTCTATTGTCTAACCAAACTTTTTTCTATTAGGCATGTCATTCTGCTACGAAGTCGTAGTGCTACGTACTTTCGTAGCAAGTAAAAAATAATAAATAACGTTATCATTACGACACTGCTCTTTTCTTATTATTAAATTCCACTAAGTCACTTATAAATACCAAGCACAAAAAAGTTTTTTTTTTTTAAATAAGTTCTTGTTGATTAACAACCTCTTTTAACTTTGAAATATAGGTACGATACAATACTACACAGTGATTTGAAAATAAAACAATAAAGTTTAATAATTTATCTATGATTTTTTATTTGCTATTTTTACTCTTCTTCACAGATGAATAATTGATGACAAAAAATATAGTAATTTGTAAATTGTACCTAAATAATATGTAAATAAAATTGGATATTACGTAAATATCCAATCTTTACAAAAAACCTTTCCCAATACCCGCTCTTATTTACCCAATCTCCAGCTTTTCATAAATCGCAAAAACCACGCACAATATTCCCAGCCTACTGCTTCAAGCTCACCAAGCTACAATTTACTACACACATATCCATACTACCTCAAGCAACCCTTACAGCCTCCCCAGCCTTATCTCTTGCGTCAGGCCCATACTTAAAGCCGAGGGTAACTTGAAATAGGAATAGTCGCATTAGGCCCCAAAATTACAGAGGACCGTCAAGCCTAACGTGGTAAAATTGCCGACCACCTGGGGGGTAACCCTCTTAACCCCCCTACCTAACACGACAAGCTCCAAACATTGGAGATTCAACTCTAAAGTTGGCATAATACAGTTAAGTTTCTTTGGTCAGGTGTTCGGACGTTTAAGTTGTAGGTAAACGTTAGCGTTTGACCCCACTGCGTATTTCGAGTTCGTAAGGGAGGTTTAGTCATCAATAATGTTAGAAGGCGAGCTTTAGTGGATTCGAGCCCGATTTGTTACGTGGAACTTTATATGGGACGGTGTACTCCACTATTTATTAATCCGAGTACCTACTTGGATTTTTCATTTTGTATTCTATGACCTCAAAATCATTCACACTTTCAAAATAAAAATGTACTTGTTATTAAAATTTTAATTGCTTCTTTGTTCACAGCATTCAAATTATTTTTTCGTGTGTTGATTTACAATCATAAATAATAAACAACCTCAAGAAAGATACATTCCGGATCATGGAACCTATGGCTAATAATTATAAAAGTGATACATAAAGTCAGAAATCTGGATCAGTTGAGCTATCTATAGATGGTTTGTAACGGTCTTTATATAGCTCAACAGTAATACTCATAAGTATAGTATGTATATTAAAATAGATCTATACCTACCTATAAGGCAATAATTATTATAATGTTAACATCCAATATTGTGTACGCCTATAATTTTTGTACTTACCTAGTACGTAGTGTCAATGATGATGATGATGTTGTCCTGGACAGTTTTGACTACAGCGACTATATCTTGAACAAGCCTAAAAATTACAATATTATGTGTATTCCTTTTCATAAAATAAATAAAAAACCTCGTTTCGAAGAACTTTTACCTGAATACTAGTTAATACCTATCCATAGTTTGTAACATCCTTGTAACATCTTACCCCAGCACATCATGGGAAGCCCGAGTCCGTGAGGGGAGCCCTATCAATCAACGTGAAGGAAATCAGCGAACGGAGCGACGCACCTTGCTTGGATCTAGATCCTTGCTTTTAGAGTTCAATGACACCGTTATATATAAAATGTGATGAGGCAGTGACCAACTTAATGCACAGCTACTGGGCGAATAGACTAAATTATTTAAAAAAAAATAAGTTGGCTACACGACTGTTATTTGGGATACCAAGCGCCTATAGTTGGGCCGAATGCTTATACCTACCGACGGGATTTTAAGTATAAAAAACCTTAGTAGATTTAAGAAAAAAAACATATCAACTTATATTTTATTCATGCGAGACAAAATAACAGTTTTTTAACCGACGAACAAAACGAAGGAGGTCCTCAAGTCGAGACCTATATAATAATACTCAATATAACCTTTTTGATAATCCTTATGTACTTTTACAGTAATAAAACACACACATAGTTTTGAACATGGTTAAAACTGTATTATAAAGCTGTAGAGTTTGTTTGTTTCTTTGGTTGAACGCGCTTATCTCAGGAACCAAAAAAATGTAAAAACGGGAAAAAACATATCACAAAACGCGGAGACAAAGTTGCGCGAGTCACCTACTTTATAATAATCGGGCAATACCTACCCTATAACTATATATTGCTGCCAATAACTATAATAAATCAATGGCTGCTGCCAGTGGCCGCAGAAACTAAAGCTACACCCACACAAGTAGATAAAGCCGCGCCACACCTGTACACGGCGGGAATATAAATCGTAGCTGTAAGTTTTAATTAATTGCGTTTGGGTTACGGGCGCTTGTTTTCGAGCTGTCGCGAGGGTTGTTTTGAACGGATTTAGATGAATAAACAGCCGCGGTATTCAAAGTAAACTAAAGCCTTATTTCTCTTAATTTATTAGTTCTTTATTTTTTAGCTTGATAATTCTGTAAAGAGGCTAATCAATAAAGTCTGACAGATTTCTTTTATACTTTCCACAACATGCTAGGGACAGTCCTAAAGAATAGACGAATCGACTGGGATATTGAAGTTGTGCTTAAAATTATCTATTCAATGTGACCCATGTTAAAAATGTCCCGATATTGTACCTCGGTATGGTAATTCAAATTTCACAAAAAATATTATTGGTCTTGAGTACTGCAATCACAGAAAGTTTAATAAGGCAGAGAAAGACACCGTCAATTTTATTATTATACCGTTTGACAAATAGTGAACTGCCAAAAACCAAAAATTAAACAACGTCCTTTGTTGGCGAAATCGCTAAATTGAGGAAATTTCCATCTATTCTCCAGCCAGGCGTCATCCGCGCCTAAACCCCGCTTCAATTTCAATAGCACCCCTACACACTCCCTACACCCTTTAGCTCCACCCGCATCCATCCCTCTCAGACCTCAGCTAATCTGCCGCGGCAGAGCGAGCCGGAGCTACCTACAGGGCCGGTCCGAAAGTTAGACATATATTATTGTATTATACGGCCGTAGGTGGCGGGGGTGAAGATTGATGCCACGGGGCGGGGGGTAGTTTCAACCCTATGGCAACGTTACCAAATTTGCGTCACGTGTGGGTGAGTAAGGGTCTAACGTGGCCTCATATTTCACGAAGGAAATTAGGTGGAGGAATTAATTTTCTAACTTTTCAATATGGAGGAAAAATTGGTTTAATACGGCCTATGTGGTTAGACGGCTTCACAAAATTAAAAAGGTTTCGAAGATCACATAGCTTGGTTATTTTTTTTATCTTTTATTACTTTTTATGCGAGGGTCTTGGGACTCTGAATCAGTTTACCTATCTATGGATTGTTTGTGGTGGTCTTACGATATCTCGACTTTACATTTAAAGCCAAATTTTTAGTTCCATTATTTTCGGAACCATTATTTTAGGTAAAAAAAAACAAGATCTGTAAAGCGTTCGCCTAAAAATATCACAAGTGATCCTATCTATGTGATTGACCGCACTGAACGCTTTATTATAAATCGATATTACGAACTAATTGTATGTATGAATCAGAGTGTTGAGCAATGAAGAAGACGAATGAAAAGAGAGTGCATTTTACTGAGATGTGGATTGTGGAGTGACACGGTTGGACAAGATAAGGAATAAGTACCTATCTCAGGGGAAGTCTGAAAGTAGCGCCTGTTACTGAAAAGATGAGGAGTGCTAGATTAGCATGATATGGACACGTGATGAGGAGGGATGAAAACTATGTCACCAAAAAGAGTTGTGAGTATGAGTGTGGCTGGGTGCGCAAGTAGAGAAAGGCTGAATTCAGAGTTGACAAATTATAGGAGTGAGTGGAAGAAGAAAACATGTTGCACCGACCCCACGTGTTGGATAAGGACCGGAGAATCATAATGATATTACGAACAAGGTCTTGAGAACTTCAAACTTTACTTAAACCATGTTATTACAAGCGGTTACTTCGCGCCGATATCCGAGGATTTACTAAAATTAGCTATTACATTTTTATAGCGACGACGACCTCAAAAACCTACATGCTCTCGGGGTCCATAAAAAGCTACGATACGCCAATATGGCAGTATACGCCATTTTGACGGCGAAAGCCGAGATACCCAGTATGACGATGTGCGCAAACGAGCCAGCAAACCTAGACGATTTCATTACGATATAAGAGTCACCTAGAGATGTATTTTTCCATGTGGTTGGTGATGTGTGAAGATGTGGATTTTCGGAAAATTATTTGGCTGTTTGAATGGAATAAAGTTGCACACTTATGATAGTTGTACTGTACAGTTTTTTCCCAAAGTCAAATCTCATGTTGTGCTTACCTTCTGGTGCTTATCTATGTCTAACTAGATTATAGATCAGTTTAAGTTACGTACTAGTATTTATAACTTAAGTGGAACAATGTCACAATGATTTTTTCATACAAACTTCAACTCCTTTCCATATTAGTTTGCCTCTGCTTCAATAATATGAGATTAGAGATAGAAGTAAATTTAGATACTTGTACCTAGTTAACTAACTCGAAATTATTAAATAAACTCAACTGCACCTGAGGACTAATTTTAAAAATTTCTTTGATATTGATAGATTAACTTTACTCCAAATGAAACGTACCTATACTCCAAGTTTCAGCTAATGTATGTATTAATTGTAAAAGTTAACCCGTTGAATGCCCATTCCATACCTATTAGAATTAGCACCTAACGTCCCGAGATCCACGTTCCGGGATAACAAAGGTAAAAACAAAACATTCTTAACCCGCGGTGACTTTATAATTTTAAAAGATGAATAGCGATTGAAAAGTTCAAAGTCAGGAAACACCATTGTACTAATTACGCGGCAGACGGCGCGCTTTCGCTTTCGTCGGCGGCGGTCGTTTTAATTATTTTTTGCCGAGCGTCTCGACGTCTGCCGGGGAACTCCGGGAAAAATTAACGGTCGAATAATAAGGATGCGCTGGCCTTATTTTTCTATTAACAGTTCCGAATTCAAATTAATGAATTCGGAATTTAAACTAATAATTTTGAAATTCAAATCAATGAATTTGGAGTAGCATTATGACCAAAAGAAGTCCTGTGAAAATATTTGTGGTTTCTCATTAAAAAAAAACGAAATAAATAAAGATTTCACGTATAACAATGACAACATAGAGAAAGGGATAGAGATCAGAAGTCATTGTTTTTTGATTAATCGTATCATAGACCTTGCCACAAGCTTGATTGGTTATTACATAATAAAATAGCAGATTAGTTTGAAAAAGAAAAATAGTAGGGGGCTGTAATAATAAGTAGGTACTCCTTCTTTATGTTTTTAAGTACCTAAAATTAATTCATCTCTACAAAAACCTAAAGAAATAATGTTTAATGAAGTTAAGTGCTTAAACAACATCAAAAACTAATAAATATAGGTACTTACAATGTACCTACGTACCCAACGCACACGCGGCACATCCATAAGACTCTTTCGCCAGCTGTTCGCGAAGTTCGCGCGCGCTCAATCTTTGATACTTTCTTCGTGCATTTTTTTAGCTCGCCTTATTAATGAAAAGTAGGTTACTAACTTGGTACGTTTTAAGAATGAAAGTTACGCCACGTTGGCGTAGGTCGATGAACTTTATCAGCTGTCTTTTGTTTTTGTCTTCCTATCAACTTATTCCGTTCTGTACTTTGTTTTGCGAGTATTCTGCATTGAACTAAAGAAGGGGCATTGATGACCAACGCAACGACACAAGGGGGTTAATAGACACCTAGAATAGAGAGGATTCGTATTGAATAAGTAGGAAAAGTTTAAAAAAAAAAAATTTAGTTATCATTTCAGAAAAAAACATACATCCAAATTGACAGCCTCTTCCTTTTAGAAGTCGGTTAAAAATATGGATTGTTTTAACTAAAACCAAACAAGTAAAAAAATTCTACCTGGAAAGTGGTTTATAATAATAAATAAATAAATAAATAATAAATAATTTTTTTATGGCTGCTCCATTATAAAAAAACTCTTTTATTAAATTTCGAAATCCATTTTGACCATAACATCGAATCCGTTTGTATTAAGAACTAAAAAATAATATTCTAAAATTACACTTCAATGAGTATTAAGCAGTCTCGCCAAATCATCATCTTCCTGCCTTTTTCCCACGTTATGTGGGGTCGGCACAACATGTGATCTTCTTCCATTTCCCTCTATCATTCGTCATCTCAGTACTCACTCCTTTCTTACCCATGTCATCTTTCACACAGTCCATCCATCTTTTCTTTGGTCTACCTCTACCCTTGTATCCATCCACATTCATATCTAACACTCTCCTCGTCACATGACATTCATCTCTTCTCATAACATGCCCATACCACGCTAACCTATTACTCCTCATCTTTTCTGTTACCGGTGCCACTTTCAGACTTCCTCTAACATACTCATTCCTTATTTTATCCATCCTTGTCACTCCACACATCCATCTCAACATTCGCATCTCCGCCGCATGCACTCTTTTCTCATCCGTTCCCTTGGTGGTCCAACATTCAGACCCATACAATACGACAGGTCTTATGATCGTTTTGTAGATTTTCCCCTTAATTTTAAGGGGCATTCTCGGATCACACGTAGTTCCTGTGACCTGTCGCCATTTCATCCATCCTGCATTTACATCCCGATCAATCTCACCATCATTCTGTACTACTGAACCGAGGTACCGAAAATCGGAACAGGCTGGTAGGAATACACCATCTAAGGCAATAGGGGTAAAACTAGAGGGACCACCGAAGTCGCAGAACAAGTGCTCGGTTTTTGTTCTGCTGATCTTCAATCCGACACTCTCTAGTTTACCTTGCCATTTTCCCAGCCTGTTCTGGACCTCAATTGCGTTTTCTCCGACAAGAACAATGTCGTCGGCGAACAGCATACACCAGGGTGCCTCCTCCTGTATGTCCGATGTCAGAGCATCCATTACCAGGAGGAACAGATAAGGGCTTAAAGCCGATCCCTGGTGCAAGCCTACAGCCACATTGAACTCATCGGTAACGCCAGCTTCGGACCTAACATGTGTACTAGCTTTACTGTACATGGCCCGAATAAGCTGCAGATACTTCCCTGGCACTCCTTTCTCTTTCAAAGTCTCGCCAAATATCAACAGATAAACCAAGCCGTGACAGTAGCACAACATCATTAATTATCTATTAGAATATAATCCCATACGTCAAAACCCATTCACGTAGTCAGAGGACAACGGATTACCTGGACTTAACCCTATAAAAAACCATAAAAAAACTATACAAACAACCACACAGCTACCCCACGGGAGATGTGTATTTAAAAAAAGTGAATGAACGATTTTTTTAGATGATGTCAGGTTTGATGGTTGTTTTGTAAATTTCATCTGGCTTTTGCGGTTTTTTAATAAATATTACACGTTTATAAAATCTACCTTTGGTAGAGTTAAGTTAGGTTAGGTTATAAAAAAAATCTTTTTTTTGTGTTTCTATAATACCTATCAAAGTCTTGCATAGTAGTTTTCCATAATTAAAAGCTGCCGCTATTGATTTTTTTTATTATTTAAAGTACCTGGATGACCGATTTTCCCAAATCTGAGAATACAGCAAACCGATGGTTTTGGACGAATTGCTCAACTACTCTTATGCTGGTCCACTTTTGAGTTCTATCTAACTGTCAACTTCAGTTGAAGCAATAACTTTTAACCCTATAAAACCATACGTTTCGCCTAAGGCGCTCCGATCTTCAAATCCTCCTGAGAACGCATGCATAATAAACATCTTAAAAATTCTAATAAAATCATCTCGTATTACCCTTACAAAACCCTTGGGGTGACCCTTTTCTACCTGGGGGTGACATTTTTTATTCACACTTCCGTCAAAAACGCATATGCAAAAAGGATTGTTATTTTCTTTGATAAAGTCGGAAATAATAATTATATGCATTATGGAACGGATTAGGGGGTATTTTGGGTGACGTTTTTTAACCCTGTCACCTTTTCGCTCAGATGTTTTTGATTTTTTTTTACCTTTTTAATAATATGCAACTGTATGCAAGCTGAACGTAACCGTTAGGTAGTTTAACTAATTGATAATCTCGGTTTGATTCATTGTGAGTTCGACAGGATATATTTTTATTGAAAAAAATCTATTGTTATGCTAAAATTATGCAAAATAATATTATACGTGTTTGTGAGGTTCTATGCATAATCGCAAGTCTGTACAACAAGAATTTTATTAAATCTATGACGACATTACACTAATATTAGAATATTTTGAGTATTTTTATTTTAATTTATTGACGGTTAACCCTCGAACGCCATAGGTGTAAATCCAGCATACCGTACTTTCGATAAAACACTCAAATCTCACACTTGAGGCCCGAACTCAACAATGAAACTCGGCTGGTATCTCGGCATGCAACCTCTTGACTGCAATCAAATAATTACTGCCCCACGGTCGAATACACCCCCGGTACTTGAAATATTCAAAATGGCCGACTTACGTTCTATTTTAATTTATGCGCGCGATAAGATCTGCACACGGTCGAGAAAAAATGGGTTAGTGTAACTGATGTGATATATTGATTAAAAGTTCAAAATGTTATTGAAAATTTTATTACACGAATAAAAATAAATCCTATTTCGTTTTTTATCTGTTTATTTGTTTTGGCCAATAACTTTTGCAAGAAATAAGCATTGTTTTAATGTAAAATTCGTTACAGCATGATTTTTATTATTATTCGATGCATAATAACTTTACACCCTTGACACACCGCACATCCCGAATGACAATAGGATGCAGATTCAGATTGTCTAAAGATAAATAATACATTTTGATTTATAATAGATGTAAAAAAATACTCTTCATTTATCGAGAATGCATAAATAGACCCTATTATTCGATATCGGAAGTGCAAAATATGGGTGTATCTTTTTTATGTCTGCTGAATACGTGTCAGTGAACGGGTTGACTTTACGAGGGACGTCGTTTTTTATGACGTAGTGCATTCAAAATAGTTCAAAAATATTTTACGGATGCATTCAATAGTGATTTGATTTATTCCAATGACATGCAGATGTGAGAGCTCGTTAGATTTATTTGACTGCTGTTTTTCCATTGATTCACTTTACGCATGATTGGTCATGTCGATTGCTAGTTAGTGTCTATTATTTGATGTTTGTCATTTTGTAAGGGTGAATGGGCGAATAGTATTTTTAATAAATTCAGAACCCGCATCTTCTAGAATAATATTTCGATTCAAAAAATCTTCAATGCATGCTGTTGCATTCAACGCCTTATAAATACAATGTTTAAAACTATGATAGATAAATCCCTTAATCTGCATAATAAAAAGAAGATCCGGAACACAAATGCTCTAACGCAACAGCGGTCGTAGAGACCGCGTCGAAGGGTTAACATTGTCTGTGCAACTCCAAATTAATGAGCGAATGCAAAAAATGTTGCACAATCGCGCCATTTGATCTCTTTTACCGGTTCCCAAACTATTGCAGTTCAGTTTGAAGAATTCAGAATTCAGAAAATTATCATGAATTTTGTAAAAAAATAGTTATCTGGTACTTATTTATTTGTATAATGTAACTGCCGTCCTTTTGTTAAAAGACGGCTAAGTGACAAAACCAAATTTTTGGGTATGAGCAAAAACGTGGGAAAATGGTGTTTCTAGAAATTGTGAAGACTTACAATTTTTTTTGCTATACCAAATTTTTTGTATTATTATAAGCTTTTATTATTTATGTTACAATCAGGCGTAGCTTGTTTATTTAACTTTTAATTCAAGTTTTTGTGTTTTAGCCATCGACATATGTTTTTAAAATGCTATAATTTAAAATACTAAAAAACGGCTGGCTGAAGTACAACCGTTGTATAGAGTTGGATACGATTGTAACTGCAGCACTCATTCCAAATGAGTCACAGTTTTAAACAATTACAATACTATATAACAGTTAAGTCACATAACCTTCTTCTAGAATTGAAACTTAACTTAATTACATTCAACATAATTTTTAAAAACAAGGTGAAAAGCCTAAAACCGTTTATTTACTGTTTTCAAACTTAATTTTTTTTTATATTTTTACACTTAAACACAGTTTTAGAATGAACACACAATGAAAACTGTTTTTTAGCGTTGACAATAATATTTGAAATGTTATGATGTACTGTCAAATGAACGGCTAGGCGTAACTTTTTCCTACATTAACAAGGTATTATTTTATGAAAATGATTGTTAAATAAAACGAAATAGTACTTGTTAGTTAAAAAGCTTTCGATGATGAAGTCCTTACACTTATAAGAAGCTCTTACAAATAAAATGGCACAACTTTTTACTATTATAGTAACTTAATTAAGTCTAATCAATATGTTCCAAGGAACTAAATGAAATCAATTATTAATTTACTTAAAGTATTGTACGTCTTCACAGCTTAATGTTATGTGCTTACTAGCTTGCCCGCTCGCAACGGCATTTGCGTGTTTTATTTTAAATAGTTAAAAAGTTCATAGTCAATCATTACCACCCCGATGTACGAGTACTATATTATAATAATAATATAGGTATCATGTACTAACTATATTATAAAATTCTTGTGTCGTTTACACCACGCTATAAGGATATTTTTTTAAATAATTGAATCATAAACATTGATGTCTTGAAGAGTATTTTTTGCTGAGTTTTAAACAAATCGCATCACAAATTAAAAAGTTCCTATATAAACTTTAACACCCCTACCACCCCTTCGTAAGAGTAGCTTTGGGAAAAGATACATAAATTTATTCTTTTTTATTTATCTTGAAGAATATTTTTTCCAAGTTTCAAGTGCATAGAATACGATTTTTCTTACAAACATATCCTCTTTTTTACCTCCTAAGAGATTGAATTTAAAAAAAATCTTCTTAGTGCACGTCCACGTACTAAGAAAGTCGTATCCTCCAAATTTCAAGTCTCTACGACCAGTGTTTTAGACTGTGCGTTGTCTATAATGTCAGCGTCTAGAATGAATATTTTAGTCAGGACTTTGATTTTTAGAATATAAAAAGATGTCCTTGAACTCCTATCTGTATCCTGCTTAATTATTATTTAGTAAATAAATAAGTTCAAGTTAATAAAACTCGCCAACGGTGTCTGAAAATAGTTAAATATTTAGATACATACATAAAATCACGCTTGTTTCCCGACCGGGTAGGCGGAGACCACGGATCTCCACTTGCTACGATCCTGACATACCTCTTTTGCTTCATTCACTCTCATTACATTCTTCATACATGCGCGTCGGTTTAGGGTACTCTCTAAAACGTCCCCAATTTGATCGAGGTACGTACGCCGAGGTCTTCCTCTTCCAACTGTCCCATACACACTCTCTTTATGCGCCTGTTTTGTCAATCTCCTTTCATCCATCCTTTCTACATGCTCAAACCATACATACGCTTCTCAATTTTCATCACTACGTCTTCTTTCACTCCACAACGTTCTCTTATCTTATCATACTGTTCTTCCCTATAATTCAAAGTTATACCACACATACTTCTCAAAGCTTTCAAAGTTAAATATTTAATTTATAATAAAGAGTTACATAAGAAAATAATAAGTACCTACTTAACCAAACAAGTTTTATCGTTCTAGACTTACTTGCTGTCATTTAAGTTCACATTTGGTAATGATTCCGTACTTCTCTGTATTTCTTCTTTAAATCATGCATACATATAATCACGCCTGTTTCCCGACGGGGTAGGCAGAGATCACGGATCTCCACTTGCTACGATTCTGACACACCTCTTTTGCTTTATTCACTCTCATTCTTTAAATCAGATAGGAGGTAGGCGGCGAACAGACCATAATATTTTTGTTTTCTGGGCCGTAAGTTTTTCAGCCAACGTCATCAAATAAATACTTTCATCTCCTATATTTACTCGCTTTAGGGTAATTTTTTACAAACTTTGAATGTTGTATTTATTTATATCTAATCAAAGCCTAACAAATAATTTCCAAGCTTCTAGCTTTAAAAATGACGTAATTTTCACACAAATTTAATCGTCTATTTCAACTTCTTAAACTTACTCCTTACTTTTTTCGCAGTAAAAAGTAGCTTATGTCCTTTCTCAAGCTCTAGACTATCTCTGTACTAAATTTTATATAAATCGGTTTAGTAATTTAGGCGTGATTGCCTAACACACACACAGACAGAGTTACTTTCGCATTTATAATATTAGTAAGGATTATGCCTATCATGAATCATCAATCATCTCAAGCCTATGAGAGAGAAGAACTTCAACAACTATTTAATAATCTTCTATCTATTTAAAACGATACATAATATTGATAATATATCAAAATAATCATTCATCATTCTTCTGCCCTTATATCCATCCACGCTAAGTGGGGTCGGCACAACATGTTTTCTTCTTCCACTCACTCCTATCATTCGTCAACTCTGAATCTACTCCTCTTTCATTCATATCATCTTTCACACAATAAACCACTTCTTCTTCGGCTTTCCTCTACCTGCGCACCCAGCCACACTTATACACTTATACTGTTTTGGTATTCATCCCTCCTCATCACGTGTCCATACCATGCTAATCTCTAATAACGAGTGCGCGGATTGTACGGTGCGTACGAGAAGGTACTGCAAATAGACGTTTTTTAGCGTTGGAATGTTGTTTAGTTAGTTTCTAATATTGTATTTATTAGCATTCAGTAATAACTTTCAAGACTAAAAAACAGTCACTGTATTTTAGAGTTGTAATAGTTTTATACCCACGTGAGGTGAAAAACAAATAAGCGGCAAAGTATGTCTAGCGGTGTTATAGAGTAGCAGTTGAAGGAAAACTGTCTTTTAGACGTAGTAGATTCCTTTGAGGATTACAATTTATAAATGACAAAAACACATCTAAAGTCGGGTAACGGCTAAGTAGCATAGTAACATCATTAAACCGTTTTTTAGGCTTGTTTCATATATATAATTTAATGTTGAAATGTACTGTTAAGTGCATTTAAACGTATTGTAGTGTTTTAATACGAGTTAACCGTATTTAAGAATTGGACATGTCCAAAAAAGGTGTAGATAGCCGTGTACGAGGTGTCCAGAACTCAGTAACTATAAATGATAGAAACATGTGTCCAAGACTGGTCGATAGAGAAAAATGCGGGCTTTCGCGTGGTATATAAAAGTCATTTTTGACCAAATGTCACTTAACGGCCTTTTAGTGATCGGACGGCAGTATAGCATTTTACTTTATTATCATTACCTTCTTTATTTACAGAAATCCACAAATATCCAAATAACATTACCTATAATAATATTATTATTTTAAAAATTGTTTGTTTTTTTTTAAATTATGCGCGACCAACCAAACCAAAGTTTGACATTCAGTGCGCGCGCGCTACCTACTGATCTAATTTCCATGCGTACGCGCCGAGGTAGCGAAGGGGTTATTCACAGTATCAATGGGTTTGCATTTATTAACTTCGAGACTTGAACAAAGATTAGTGTGTTACTGATTTTCAATACGAAAGGTTGTGGTGATGTGATAAGTGATTGGAAAATGATCAAAAGGGTAACTGAAAAGACAAAAGGAAGTTGGACTGCATTTTGGACCTAATTGGTATTTTTTTAACCGAAACCCTCTTTAAATCTGCTTTACTAACAAACACATTTTGAAACACAGTGTTTTCTATTTAAAAAAATATATGTCATTTAGATATCTGCACAGGTGCGCATACGGATTAAGCCACGCAACACTCCTTAGACAGAGAAATCCTAAAAGTGCATAATAACAATACTCTATAGAACTTCTCTACACACGGGAAAATCTTCAAACTGTTTGGATAGAGATCCAAACAGTTTGAACTATAAATATAAATGAATAGTAAATTATACAACTTTTTTTATTTTTTTTTAACACATCACCAAAAACAAAAAATAAAACAAACATGATTCGATGGTGAAATCATCTAATTGGCTTTACCATTTTTGAAATGCTGTTGCGAAAAAAACGAAGTTTGAAAGGTTTATTGATATCTTCTACGTCCTTGTAATCATAAAGGCACCAAAGTTAGGACAAAAAGAGAGCTAAAGCCGGACACTTGTATTTCATGTTGTGGGATAAATCGGTTCCAACTGTACCATCATATTTGTCTTTATTATACCTGTCGATGCATCTCGTTTTTTTCTACTTTCTTTTGTATTATTATTTTATTTTTCTATAAACTTAGAATAAACACAGTGTATAAACTTATTATTCAGTTCTAGCTTCCGCCAGCGGTTTCACCCGCATGTTACCTTGAAAAACAAAAACATATCTATCCCACGGAAACTGTACATTTTTTCGGGATAAAAGGTAGTCCTTTTTCAAGCTCTAGTCTATCTTTGTGGCAAATTTCATCAAAATCGTTTCACCAGTTTAGGCATGATTGCGTAACACAGAAATACAGTTTCTTTTGCATTTATAATATTAATAAGGATTATAATCTCACTTTAGTCGATATATTTAATCACACACTTATTCTTCACGCCATAAAAATAAAACCTACGAGACTATCCGAGTTTTATAACCCGAAGTGGTTTAGCTAAAGGCTATTTGGGGGTACGGTCGTTTGAAGGCACTAAAAACTGATGCCCTCAGGCTGTAAGGGTTAAACCTTCCGGAGATAGAGTAAAAATCCTTTTATAAAAAACTGTTGTCGTAAAACCAGCCGTGACATAATACTACGGCCGTAATTCAGCGTCTTAGAAAATTACGCATTTTAAATAATCAGGTGAGATATATGTACATATTTAAAAAAAAATTAAAACTAGTATCTAATGCAAAAAAAATATTTGACATTTGGTATAGCTTTATGTCAATTTAGTGATCCAGACGAATCCATGGACGCCTCATTTGTCAAAATCTGTGCAGCCGTTTGGGTTACAGCGACAGCCAAAGGAACTAGCATACATACATACATTCATATATACACCCCAATTACCCTCTTTTCTTGTTTCGCATTCGGATAAAAAGACATAATATCTTATTCTCATACAAAAATACAGTTAGGTGCATATCATTTTTATCCTCTACGCGTCTACAACGTCTACAAGATATACATAAAAGATAAATGCCTACCAAATCGTTAACTATTCAAGCCTATATATTACAGAAGTGACGAAGCAAAAAAGCCCAAAAAATAATCAAAATCGGGCAACGTAACGCTAAAGCAGTAAGGCGAAACTTGCTACGTCACACCACAACAGCAAATTCAATTCAGGCCAGAAATTAATATTCGATCAAGCCATATGTGGCATATACGTATATAAGCAGCGCACATAAACCGTATCAGCAGGCTTAGAATGCTATTTCACCGGGGCACTTCCTGTTAACATAAATCCACCCCATTTGGGGGTGAGCGCGGCAAACTGAAAGATGTGAAGATGATTTTTCAATTTTTCTAAAGGTTATTGTTTAGTATACTTTTGCTTATACATTATGCTTTCGCATTTTACTTTTGTTTATCAGTAAAAACCGTAAAAAACTGCTCTATGAATCAATTTAATCACCAAAATATGTAAAGATAGGTTTTTGTTATTCTGAGTATTTTGTAGTCTTCTCAAAATGTGATAGAAAATACTAAGATTATATAAATTTTTTTCTTTAAGTTAAATAAAATAGGTTAGTTTAACTCAAAGTGAATGAAATAAATAGTAAGAAAGAAGAAAGTTTAAAATATGCTTCATTAATCTGATACATTTTTATTACTCGTAAGTGTTGTACACCTGAACTTTAAATATCGTTTTCCATGTAGCGTTCACAGACCCAAAGTAGCAATGATTTTATTCAAAATAAAATGCACTTTTTAAGGCATATTTTAAATTTAATAAATTTTAGTGACAGGGATACTCTACTGTATCCTCTGTTCTAAATCAGCAAGCCCTCGCTGTTCCAAGATGACGTTATGTCCAAAATAACCAATAACCATAGTTTTAAGGGGACCTGTCGTATGGAAAATCGATCTCCCCACCCCTCCCCCGCTTTCTGATGGATTACCCCCCGCGATGGAATAAAAAGAAAACATTAGAACCACCGGCTCTCGAGGGAAAGCCTTTAAGATATTATTCGTGGGGCACGTCACGACTGATTTTTGTTTGGACTTTAATCTTTAATGTATGTTATGTGAGGTAGGAAATTTTTTTGAAGGCTTATTTTTGGGGTGTGAAGGAAAAATGTTCAGTTATATAAATTGTTATTGCTACGTGACTACCAACCAAAGTAACTACAAACATATTAGCAAGTATAGTATATATAAGTCATAATTTAAATACGTAACTTTCTACTTATAGATTTTTTACCTACAATCCAAGCCAGAGCTTAGAAGATTTTAGATCTTATGTACATATTATATCTTAGAGAATACCTAAATGGGGGTAGTCAGAGGTAAGTCCAAACATTAAAATTGACACACGCTCACACAATAAAATCAGAATCCCGAATAACTTGAATTTGAAATCCACTAAGATTATTCAGTAAAACCACCACGTATTTTCACTAACGACAAAACAAGTCTCCGATCCTTCACAGCCTCAGCCATTCAGAAAGTCCATTTAGAAACTCTCCGGAATAAACCCAAGAAATCCTATGTCCAAGTACATAGTACATAGCGCGGGCGACACCCCTGCAGATACAGGGTGATTTACTGAGGGTCTTTGAGACCCTTATCGGGAGTCGTTATGACCATGTGAGGGAGAGAAGGGAGAGAGGGCCGGGGGCGTAATGGAGGTGAAACGTTTCAAATACTCGAGCACTTTGAAGGGACGTAATATGTTATTTTTAAGATGCAATGTTTGCTTTCGATTTTCTTTGTCTTAGCCGACGGGTGGAGCGTTCGTTAGTAGTCACGAAGCGTGTTTTTATTGGGACATATCAACTCAAGTTCATTGCAGCCGTGTGATTCTGTAAGACCTCATTTTAAACTTCGAATCTGAATCCGCTGTGAGTTTCTTGATTAGCATTCTAAAAACTCGGTTCATAATTCGAATTTACACTAGCGCCACTCTTGCGTGTCAGCGAGTTGAACTAAATTGATGGGGAGATTTTGACAGGTAAAGTATGAGATGACGTAAGAAGTGGCATTCTATACGGTAATTCCCAAGTCACTTCGACGCTCGCTTCGCACTCGAACCCGATTCAAAGTGTCAAATAAAAAGAAGTGAGAGTGAATAGCGACGTGAGATGCGAGTTGATGTTTGAATTTTACAGAATTGACGTACAGTAAACGATTTGCAACTTCAAATTGAATAAGAATAAAACTGAATTTCAATTATCCACCTAAGCTAACAAATGGGTGAAAACGGCAACACTGAACTTAACAGTGGTATTTATTTACTGACTGAAGAATATAAGTAAGTACTATACCTCAGTAAGTATAAAATTTAAGGACCAATGATGAAAGATCTTGAAGAGAATTTGGTTTTAAAAGACAAACAAACAACCATTTTAATAACAAAACAAGCAATACGCGACGCGTTTCGCAAACCATTGGTCCTTGTCATAAAATTATATACGCCTACCAAATAAAACGACCCTTGCGACATTCTGCATGCGAAATTAAATTTTAGAATCGGAGCCACTTCAATATAGGTAATATTAGAAATTTATGTACCGTGTTTGAATTCGAATGTCCCAAGCCATAAATATTCGGAGACATACAATGCATTCCTAATTTGTAGTAAACAATTTGTAATAGGTAAGTACTGATTATTGTAGACTTAGGTATCTAACCTGATATTTCATACGCAAGTTGTAGAAAAGATCTTACTACGGTGCTTTTAAAAAGTGATGATCTTTCATTACCTATATATAACCAGCTTCCGCCCACGGCTTCGCCCAAGTGGTACCTTGAAAAACAAAATGTGCTATTCCAGACTATAATCTATATCTGTGCCAAATGAAATCCAGATTTGTTGAGCCTTTTCAGCGTGGAAGAGTAATAAACATACATCCATACATCAGCACACTATCACTAACTTTCGCGTTTATAATATTAGTAGGATACCTAACTCTCTAAAGACAAAGAAAAGTGAAAGGTTAACCCTAGATTTATTCAAAAGTGAGCAAAACACCCCACAAACATAAAATCAAATTAAAAACACATCAGACTCAACAATTAATACAATTATGATTGTCGGGGAGGAAAATACTGCGTTAAACTCCTGTTAAAATGAAAAGTAACACAATTTTCTCGCCTTTTTCTCCCCCGCCTAATTACAACTCATTTTATTAATAAAGTACCTAGATCATTACAATTAGGGCGATACAGATTACACTGTCGAAAAATTTTACCGCAACTCCAAAAATCGGCGAATAAATCAAAACATAAAAATAAACATTTTCCTTCCAATTTACAAGTCATAAATAATGTCCGGCGGTCGGTGTTGCCCACTGAAAATATTTAACCAGCAAATGGTCGCGTGGGCTCACGGGTCAACCATTCACTAAAATATATTTGAATAACGAATGATATACGGTTTGTTTATTGGCGGGCCTGTTCGTTCCTTTTTTGAATACCATTATTCGAAGTTGACCGACGTGCGCTCGGGTCACTGTTGGCGTTGGTCACTCGAAGGGGAGCGATTGGTCAAACTGACCCTCGTGTTCGCTGCATTATGTACAAAAGTTTATAATATTTTCGCAGCTTGGGTCTCAGAAACCGGTTAGGTGAGTTGGGGTTAGGTTATTGGAAATTTTACGTTTAATTTGTAATTTTGTGAAGCACGCGTGTTCTGTTAAAAGGTCACACTCGGGTTACGGGTTCAAGATTCTTTGCTTATAAATCAAGAAATTATGTTGTAGGTTTTGGAACGGGAAATAACCTGTTTTTAGCACGATACAAGTTATTTAGAAAAGAGCCTTTACAGCCTACTGTTCTTTAAATACTAACTTATCATATAATTTATTTGTAGCATAATTTTTATATTATTGGTCTATTACACTAACATTTGCTACTCACTTGCGTGTGATAGTACTAGAATAACTGGCACTTTATGT
The DNA here is from genome assembly GCA_963675405.1 of Cosmorhoe ocellata. Taxonomy (NCBI): domain Eukaryota; kingdom Metazoa; phylum Arthropoda; class Insecta; order Lepidoptera; family Geometridae; genus Cosmorhoe; species Cosmorhoe ocellata. The sequence goes on along the minus strand of OY776258.1, from coordinate 7,204,788 downwards.
TTGACCCGGTTGAGCTTACGGGTTATTTTATAAAAAAAAACAAATAGTGACTGGCGTTGCTTTTTTCTCAATAGGTACTAAGTATTTTCGAAACATAATTTAATGTATCCATACCACCGTATTATATTTTTCTTCTGTGTTTGTTTTCTGTTATCTCAACTCAAGTGTTTTTTTCCGATCCATAAGGGATGGATAGGATTAGAATTACATTCAAAAGCCATTACACGTTAGAAATTCGACCCCCCGTGAGGGTCTCAGGGGATGAAAAACGAGAAAACTTTCCCTCTCGGCATTATTTTGTTTACTTTTGCACTATTTATGCAAAAATGCGGGGGCTCGAAACAATTTCTTAGGCGTGACGTGAAAAGAACTTTAATGTTGCGGCTATATTTGTGTTTTCGTGTTTTGTTTACGGTTAGAATATAAAAAGAATTAAAATAAGTACTACATAAGTTTCTAATATTCTTTGTTATTTAGATTCGTGTATTTTATTGCGATTTTTACAGGATTTTATTTTAATACCTAAATCAGCCTACTCCATCTATAAGTACCTACATAGTTCCAGACACTTCAGTATACAATTGAGAGCACTGATGATTTAGTGGTAGCCACCCGCCTTTCGTTCCTAAGGCCGTGGGTTCGAATCCAGCCGTGCACCAATGGAATTTTCTGTTCAAAAAATGCACGCTAACCAGGGAGTCTACTCTGCAAAATGAAAACGATGTAATCGGAACCGAATGTTTGTCGAATTAACAGTTGTTTCATTGTCAAATTGGAAATTTCTTGTCGTCCGTTGTAGGTTTTTACGATCGATTGTCAAAAATAATGTCGGTCGTTCCATCGCTCAAATGATTATTGAAACAATGTTATTTAGAGTAGCTGTAAGTAAAAGTTTCACATGAGGCTATATAAATCATCCAGAGCAGATGCAACCGATATGTTATGCCTCATCTCTAATTACTGTCATGCATCTTACAAATGAAATTCCTCAGTCAATTCCGATTACTAATTGCTATGATATTAGTATTCTCTGGTAGCATACTCTGTGGCCTATGTTTTCTAGTTAGTATTCGCGCAGAGACTCTGTAATTACCACACATGACATTCTGACAGATGGTATAAGGCAATGAGAACTACATGAGATATGAGATCATATTAGTGTGCGAAGTAACTAAGAACAAGTTCAGATTTTTGCCGTTGCTATGGTGGCGCCAGCAGTGGAAACTGAAGATATTTTTTATCTCTGTGACAAACTTCATCCAGATTCGTTCAGCCATTTCAGCGTGATTGAGTAACAAACATCCATACTTCCAACTAGTATTATACCTAAATTTGAAAGTTTGTATGGATGTTTGTTACTCTTTCACGCTGAAACGGTTGAACGAATCTAGGTAAAATTTGGCACAGAGATAGCACACAGACCTTTTTATCCCGAAAACTTTACGGTTCCGCGGAGGATAGATTTGCTTTTGTGTTTCAAGGAACCACGCGGGCGAAGCCGTGAGCGGAAGCTGTGTCAAATACAAGTGAATTACAGTTTACTCCTAGATAGCTACAATAAGATAGTAGAATTTAGATTAATTTGAAAAGTTCTATAGCTTCATATCTTTATTAGTGGGAAATCGTCAAAGAAATCACAATGGAAATTGTGTTTCCAGACAAATACTTCATTTCACGGACTTTCTCGTGAGTACAAATATCAGTTGGTGTTTATTATTCCAAACGGTGGCAAACTGTGAAATCCCCTCGCGCTAACAAAGTATCTTCCACATAGAAGGAAAACCAGTGCCGAAAACGTGGTACATAATATTCGGACCCCCACCCACACTAGCAGAAGCACATAATCCACGCACACATGCATACTCACATACGGCGTATATGCCCACGTGAGCGCGGGAGGGACGCGAACAAACGAGACGGGAGATAGATGAACTTTGTGTGGGAGGGAGACGGTGATTGCAGGACGAGCGATACAACAAATCAATACGAGCGGTGGTGACCGGTAGCCTGTGTCACCCCCTGCCCCCCCTCAGACCGCACGCCCCCCCTGTGAACTGCCACAGAGTTGTTTAGAAGTCCCGAAATTGCTTTAGTGCAGATGTATTCCGATCTTTGTGAATGCCAGAGCTTGGTTGTATAGAGTTTAAGAGTAGACGTGGATTGGTAAATTGATTTCTTGATGGAAATTTACGAGATCTTTGTTTAAAACTATTAGAAAACATTATAATTCGAGACTATTAAAACTATTTTGATAAGGATTATTACAGTATTGTTATGTATCACTACAGTGTCTTACCCTCAACTATGTTATCCCAAAGTAATGTCTTTAGCCACATGTATATTAAAACGTGAACATATTACACATAAATGCGTTAATTTCGTTTTTTTTTCAGTAAATATGTAATAATTTAATAATCATACTTCAAAAAGTTTGTATTTTTATTGATTTTTCATGTCAGTTCTAAACAGTGCAAAAGTCTATGAAACAAAATCCGCTTGACCGCGCGTATGGAAGGCGCGGCGCGACTCCAACGACGAAAACTTGATACTTTGCGAACTTTGGTACCAAAAAGTATCAAGAAGTTTCAGATTTTCGTACTAATATTCTTTGTATATAACTTTTAAGTCTATTGACTGTTCTTAGCAGTTCGTATCCTCATTATCTTCAAGTTTCATATATTTGTATATTTTTATTCGAGTAAAAAGGTCATAAGTTATCTACTTATTTAATGGACTTTTATAGGGGATTCAGATAGAAATTCGTAAATCTTAATTGACAAATGCTCAAATAAGTTCATTCGATGTTCAAGAATTTTGATGTACCTACTTATTGAAATAAGTATCAAATTACCTACGTAATGCTCGAAGCCTTAAAATTGAGAAACACTCTATCTTGGAATTTGTATAAGTATTTTATATTACTACTTACTTTTATCATTTCATATCTAAAATCACTTTTACGTTCTAGTGAATGGGATAAAAGTCACCTCTGCATTATGGCAACCGTATATTGGAAAATGATTCATACATAGTTTAAGTAAAAATGTACAGACTTTTACATTGTATTGGTTTATACCGGACCAGAAGCGTTACCACAAGCCCTTCGGACAATATCTAAGTAATATTACTTTGATATTTCGTACCTTTAAAATATGTATTGTATTAGTGTTACAAGGTTGAAATTTGACGTTTCTGAAACATGATGGTTTGTAAGAGCTTGTGGTAAGGCCCACGTGAATCTTTTTACTTGCTTTCAGGATTCAGTAGTCTAGGGCATATTTAAAGTAGGCTTCATTCTCTCAACTTAGTCGGCCGTATCCACAGAAAAGACTTGTCAATACGCGCGGAGCGGACTTAGCCACGGGTTTCCAAACGATGTTTTCCTTCACCGTTTGTTACACAATAGATCTGGAATATCACACAGCTCTAGATTACTTGGCCCGTTCATGGCATAGCGCCAGAAACCTCGGCTTATTCTTTTACTATGCTGGACCGCGATGTCTAATTTGATAAAGTGCTTCTTAAATAAAGAGAAAGAAGTTTTATATTTACTAAAATGCTATTAATAATATAGGGTTTATATTATTTTATAAGATTTGTGAGTGACGGGCTTATTTTTTTGTTGTAGATACATTTTTTTTGTTCCCACAAAGCTTCATATTCGCCAAGCGAAAAAGCTAAAAAAAATTAAAATTGTATTACATTTCTGTTAACTATTTGTACTTACCTAGTTTTTTAGACCGTGAAATTACCATTGAGATGAAAGTATTTAGGACCTACGCCCTTTGTTCATTTATCAAATTTCATTAGTATGTACATATGTAATGAGATAATTAATGCGTTATAACAGCACTATTAGACAGAGAAGGAAAAATCAATTGCATTATCCAAAAAGTTCTTTGACATGGTGTGACATTAAGTACAAGAAAGCCTCTTAAGCTCACTTCAATGCTTTCACCACACTGGTTCGAATGTAACATGACACGACAATAGGTACTGATTCGATTTTGAGTAAAATCGATGGTAGCTTTCTTTTCTATTTACAAAAATTTGAACATTTTATAAAAAACACTGTGAAACAGTTGAGCTAAAGACCGTTACAAACGATCAATAGGTAGCTTTTGAATAATAATATGGCGCATTTTCCAAAACCGATTTTCCAAAATTCTCATCCACCGTGACCAGTTTTATCCGGCAGCACATTCCGCAGAGTAACGGCCCAGTAATTTAGACCCTCCGAAGGGCTCATACGGAGGGACGATAAACTGCAAAACCACGGGAGGGGGGCCCTCCGATAAACAGAGCGGTAATTTATGGCACTACGGAACCCTTCCGAATGGACCCGAGGAGGATTCGGCGAAGCTTTATGACGAACTTAAGCTTCGAATACACCGAAGCGGCTAGAGAAACGTGCAGTAGGTCATTTTACTTTTTTACGTTATACTAGATTTTTTTTATGTCTGTGAATTTTCAGTAGTAAACTTTGTTTCTGTGTATTATCTATGGTATAAAAAACATATAATATACTTAATAAACTGAAATCCAAACGTTTTATTAACTTTTATCAATAAAAAGTGCAACACTTGCTATCATTTACGCGGGCTTTGAGTTGAAACTTAGGTACTATCTGACAGCGTTATGATAGTTTGTTTAGTGTCAGTTGATTGGTCGCGGCAGTTTTGAGATAGCTTTATTTAATGGATTTTTGGGGATTTTAAGTTACAAGTTACATTTTACTATCAATATAATCCTATCACGACACTATATTATTTTTTATAAATGCTACATTGGTGATAGTTATATTGTAGTTTCAAGAAAAACTTCTAAATTAGTGATGAAACTGTAGCAGTTACGTATTCCGCCACACCAAAGCCTCCTTAGTTCCACACCGGAGATCAATAGACCCCTGACCGATACAAACATACACATAAATATATCTCCTATTTTACCCTTATGGCCGGCACAGTCCGCAGCCATCTTGGATTCCCCCCTCCCCCGCCACCCACGCTCAATCTTACCCCAAACGTGCCCCCTCGATCTAAGGGACTTTCAAAGGCCGAAACCCACTTATACTAATGTCCTCTATGTATGAGCATGTGTGTGTTACACGGGTTGAGCCGTTCGACTTTCATTTGTTTTTGGGTCTTTGATGTCATTAGTCGGAGTTCGCGGGGACGATACTTTGAGATGAAAGAAAATGGAAAATATAGACTTATTTTCTCTTTGAATATTGATGTGCTGAAGATTTAAATTTGTTTTAAAAATTGATACCTGAACCTTACGTACCTAACCATATTGTTGTAAGCACAAACCTTCTTTAATTTTTTCTATTAACAAAAGTCGTCTTAAATATACGAGTAGACGAGTAATAGTTTATCTATCGCTATCGCAGTATATGCTTTTTGGTCTTCGCGATAACAGGATATTATATTGATTGAATTTTTTGATTGCACATCAAATCTCAAAAAGCATTGTCTTTATGCTAACAGCGTTATGTGGAAAAAAATGTAAAGGTAAAAGGAAAGCTAAGAAAAATATGTATAAATATTATAATATCTATCGTAGCTAGCAAATTCCTAACCGGATAGCCACTTTAAAAGGCTCCAATTGCTTTTTTTTCCTTTCTATATAAATACATTTTTGATTAGTCACCGGCTTGGATAGATATAGATAGGTCGATGCGCTGTGTAGAATAAAAATATATAAATAATCTTGTGATTACTTTCAGTATAATTTCATTTATTAATAAGAATAAATAGCTGTAAGGAAAGGTAGCCGCAAACAACGACAGATGTTCATATAAAGTAGGTAATAAGCTTGGTCTGTGTATAAATATCGTATTTATTCAGCATATAGCATCAACATAGGTAAATATTTATAATTTTGCTGTAGTATACTTTACGAGAAGGTTTACGACTTGGCTTTATGACATGTTACGGACATAAAAGTCGAGATTTCCTCTTAAAAGCTTCAGTTTTGAATAACTTATGACCTAGAATGAAACCTTTAATGCGTTATATCCATCTAAGTCTTTGTTATAAGTATTTTTTTATCATACAACTATCTAAATCTCAACGTAGATAAGAGTATACTGAATAAAGTTATTGTAAAATTCAAATTTAGTATTTAAAAATCCCAAAATCAAAGATAGACCTCTAAAAGCAATCGCAAAGATACATAGTAAATCAAAGCAACGCGCAGATAATTGGTAACTCAAAGTACCGTCAACGCTATGCCGACTTCGTCTCCACCGAAATGCATTACCGAAATAAAAAATTCACCTCAATTTCCGAAAGAGATTTCCATCAGTGCCGATACGGCGACTAAACACAATCTCACACACACATGCACACGTGAAATATTCAGTCGCCACTCCGATACATCATTCATTCGTCCGCAGAGAACGGTTCGACACCAATCTTCCATTTGGCAAGAAAATCGATACACGTCGTGGCCATATAAGCATTCCGGGGGAGGTAGACGGGTGTCTTAAGGGGGAGTTAAGGTTTAGTCCCGAATATTGAATTTCCCTTGGGACAAACCCGTTTCGCTTTGTCCCTTGGCCGGGGTCGTGTGGGCCGCGGTGCCCGGGCCGCGTGGGTACCTCCACTCACACAGACACGCATATCTCGGCCTGTACGCACGTGCGTAAGTGTTGTATAATAACATTGTGAGGCCAGGCATACGTGACTTTCAAGGCGTTTGACGGGCCCCAAGGCTATATCCTCCACATATACACATGTATGTGTGGAGTGGGCGTTTTACCCTATATGTGATATAGAGGCCTCCCTTAGCTTCAAAGCCTCCAAATTGGGTCTCTTTAAATAAAATGAACGCACGAGTTAGTGTCAAAAGAATTCCAACTCTATTTAATTAATTCAGACTAGAGGCTTTTTCACTATTCAGTATTCAGGCTATTGCTTTTTATTGAAGGGTTTTTTGATGTGAATACATTAATTACATGAACACGTATTAAAACGTTTACATACTACATTGAGTTGATACCATTGAACAAGTTATTTAACCTAAGCATTTGTACCATACTACGAGTATACTCGTATGGCATGTGTGTAGATAAACAACTTGAAGGCTTATCCAAACTCCCCTTCAATTCCCTCACAATACAAGTAGACCATTAATCTTGGAACACATATACTCTACATCTATGGTAGAGCCAGTTACTCAGTAAATACAAAGGGTACTACGCTTACACTTTACTTAGTAGAGTTTCGGTTTATTCACTGATTGAATCTTATAAACATCGTAAAATGTTTTTTTCAGATCGTAACACCTCTCCTGCAGAAGTCAGTCTCTTTGGATACAACTACTGTACCAGATAATCTTGCCTATAAGCAGGGGGCTTAGTACGGGTTTTCATAGCTCACGAAACTTTATTTAGTTTCGTATCTTTCCATAAAACTTACAGCGCCCCTAGCGGAAACTTTCGGCAGTAGGTAGCAATACTATTTTTGGATTTGAAGAGAACTGGAGGTGATATTACTAGGCGTATAGACAAAATGTGTACCTCTGGTATTGCAAACTACCTTAAAATATGGTAGCCATTTACCAACAGGTGAGCCGTAGGTTTATTACCGGCTAGGTTGTATAAAAATCGTAAACCCACGTAACGTAAGTTCAGTCTACAAGATCATGTTTTTATCTTAATACTGTTAGCATATAAATACACTGCTTGCAAATTATTAAACACCTGAATAATACAATTAGTGGAGTGATGTATGATATCGCAGCCTGCCGGGTAGGGGGTGAAGGGGGGAGAAGACCGCTATAAATCCCTGTCACAAAGAGATAGAGACAAATACCTTAGCGTACCTTGGCTTAAACAAAAATAAGCTATTTCGTAGGGGTAACTCACATTTCTGTTTATAAATTGAGATGAAATACCTAGAGTAATATTGCATTTTTTGCTTACTACGTAATCTATAGTAACATCAGTGCATTATAGCCTAACAATCTAGGTTTGTCAACAGTTTATTTTTGTCATAATTTTTAATGCCACTAGTGGACCTGACTGCAACTTTGTTCACGTAAAATCATAAAAATTTGACGTCGATTATGATTGTTTTTCCGCATAAAGTAAATTATCAGTTTCAATACTAGTCACTATTTGGCTACTAAAATTAGTCAAAGACACGTAAATTTTTTTCGTTCAACTTCCTACTATCTTATACCTTTAAACGAGAAATTCTTGTATATATTATAATGTATATCTCGGAAACGGCTTCAACAATTTTCATGAAATTTAGTATGGAGGTGGTTTCGGGGGCGATAAATCGATCTAGCTAGGTTTCATTTTTAGAAAACATCGTTTACCAAAAAAAATCGAGCAATGCTCGGTCATCCAGGTAACTAATACGAGTATTATAAATACAAAAGTTTAGATGTATGTATGGATGTGTACGCAATTACGCTGAAACGGCTGAACGGATCTGGATGAATATTAATTTATAACCTGGAATAACACATAGGCTATTTTTTTATCCAGGTAGGTATCATGCGAGCGGAGCCGCGGTAGTATCATAAGATTTTTTTTCAACAAAGTAGTTGACGACAGAAATACCACCACGTTCTATCTACGCGTATATAGAATTCGTTACTTGATGCCTCTCCACCGAAAAGCTCCTAAGGTATTGCTCCACCCAGCCTATTGATACAGAGTAATTTCTCAAGTCTCTGTTACGTGCGCGAGTTTCCAATCAGCCCACCTTTGTGTGACGCGGAAGGTATCGACACAAACATATGAGCCAGGTTAAATATTCCCAGTTCTAATCCCGGCAAGATATTGTCGAAACTAGGTGTATGCATAAAGAATAGTAAAATATACTGAGTAAATATATAACGGAATATCTAAACTCGATACCAAAGACTAACTAGAATTTTTATTGCAAAAATTAAAAAAAATCGTCTAAACTGTAACTGAGAAAATATTTTCCCAGCCGCCTTACTATATTTTTTGGCATTTTGGAAAACCTATAAATAAAAAAATTAATTAATTAAAATCATTTATTTCATTCATTAAATGAAATTATATTAAGGCTTAACCTAGCACAATAAATAAATAAAAATAAAGCGACATATTGTCACTTTTATAATCAAGGCGAATACAATGACACCTCATTTTGTTAAAATCTGTCCTGCCGTTAGTGCTCCAAAATGTAGAGATTTTCATCATAGATTTATGAATAAACTTCCGAATAAAAACCTACTCAATAAAATGTGTTAGCATCGCCCACTTCACTCGCCAGCTATTTTTCCCTCGTTACTTGACTCACATAACCCTCCCTAATCCTTACTGCGAATTTTAAAATACAAGTCGAGTTTCCCCGACTCGCCCCGAGGCGGACTTGTTAGAGCATCGGTCGAGAATCACGTTCGCTTTGAAAAACGTCCTTTGATGCGCTGTCCTTGTTACTAGAGTTGCCAGCTTAAACATTTCTTGTTAGATCTAGCCAGTCTTCGCACGCTTTTTTCTTTTTGTTTTAAATTATAATCGCGGTTCGTCTGTTCATTGGATATATTTTTGTATAGTTGTATTGATCCATTGAATTATTAATTACTATATTAATAACAAATAAAATTACCTAACTATGAGATATTATATTGACTGCGACGCTTGACAACTTTAGTTCAGAATACGCTGGAATAATTATTTATGGACGCAATATTATAGACACTAAAATATGGTAGCAGATAGAAACACTGCTTGTTACCAACGTAACAACTAGCTCGGCGTTACGTGTATCAGAAATATTAACTCTTTATCGAATGATATCCCATTTTGGTACTTATTTCCCAGAAATAAGACTCACGACGCTGACGTTAACAAAATAATTTCGAGTGGGATTACGTGCTTGGGAGCTGAGCGAGTTTTGCTGATGATAAAATATGGTTTTATGACATGGATCTAATAATATAGCCATACTAGCAGAAATTGTATATTATATAAACCACCAATTTAAATTAGTCAGGTCAAGTAGTTTTGTTAAGTAAACATAAATTAGCATGTACTTATCTTAAAAATTTGAAGTAAATAATAATAAAAAATGGGGTAGATAGAAGTTAGTTATAGCTATCGGGCAATTTTTTCGATAGTTTAGGATTTTTTTTTCTATGTTTGGCTATCAAAGCTGATGGAAGTACACAAAATCCCAAACAAAACGTACAAAATTCATCGAATTCAGGTGAAAAAGGGAAAATATTTCCCTATTTCGTGTTCAGATCCGAACATTTTTCAATCAATCTTACCTACGCACGTTGTTTCTCATTCAGCGAGTAAAAATCTCATACCAACGAAGGCTTTTGATATTTGAACCATGACGTATAATGCCTCCCTTCTGATTACCATTTGACGAACTGAGTATTCCGCTCTGATAGACTTTTTGAAGCCATACTGCCAGCCAGCCGCAGTCTGCAATTCAGCCGCAAAAAAAGATTGCCACATATTTTTATTCCTACCTTCATTTTTCGCTCTGATGTTCATTGGGATCCTGATTGATCTGATACGAAGGATGTTTTAATATTTTGTGTAAAATCTTCGGTAAAAGCTGCGTAAAATAAAAGGAAAATGGATATCTGGTTTGGGTTGTCTCAATAATGAGGTAAGGACACCATGTATACCTATGTATTTGGAGTTAATAAAATATTACAGTACATTTTATTCAAAATACCAGTGTCATAAAAATTCAATTTATTTTTCTCAAACAATGATCAAACGAATTCCACACACATAATTAATTTATGCCATTGTCCCTTACAATCGTAAAACAATAAGTTTCAGTCACATGCAGAGTAAGACAAAACTCAGTCGCCCTTTGTATTACCCTTCCATTGTTTTAGGGGTCTAAATTAATCTCAGTATATTTTCTTTGATCGTCACGCGCAGGATAAAAGGGGTTAACTGACAGGTCGAAATTTGACATGTAAATACGTGACAGTTTTGTGTTTTGCTTTTGACCGTTATTATGGATTTGTAGTGTACGAGAAACAAAAAACAATAAAAACCTTCCATTATTTTGATTTTACTTAAATAAACGGAGCAATGCCGAAAAAGCACAGATAGTTTTGGGCTTAAAACTAAAACAAAAGAAAATAAAAAACAGAAAGTTAATTGGTGTCGGTTCGTACATCGTGTTCAAATATTTGTTAGGTTAGTGTTAAGTTATTTAGAGACATTGAACTTTTATAGATACATAACTATATTTTCCGAGACCTACGGAATCTCTATATCACGCCTCGTTGACTCTATATTTCATTGTCCTTCAAACTTCCATTCTCATTTCCACAGTGAATAAATTACAGGCTGAAGCAATATCTGTATCTCCATGTCATGTCAGTTTGTGTACGAACATGTGAGATTTGGGGGAGGCGAGATGAAATGAGGCTGCGGACTATTGGCTTTATTCTGGGTCAAAATATTCTGGGGTTATTGAAGCGAGTTGTTCCTACTCGCGCAAGTATTCTAGCACCAATAACAAGGCTCGAGTTTTCCAAATAATAAAGTTGGTGAATTTCGGTTGGAAATTTCATATTTTTCATAGATACGAGTAGCTTGGCTCGAGTGCCTTTGCTCTAAGTCGTAGTCACGATATTGAGTCTCTCGGCGGTGTCAAATAAGCAGCATACAACCGTCTAATTTATACCTTCTAATTCAAACCTTAACAAGATCCTATCCGTAAACTTATGTAGGTACAGTCAACACCCACACACGCTTACGTATATATCAGTTAAGCCTTTTCGAAGTAGCTCCACGTATTTCTCGCACACATTGAAAGCAAAGCCGCAAGGCACGTAACATAAGGAGCTTTGAAATTAATTTAGCTCGGAACTAGCTGGCAAATGGATAGACGTGTGAGCCGGCAAGGGGGGTACTAAAGCCCCCTGCCCCCCGAGGGGAGGGGCGGCCGTATGTCGGTAAAATTCGGCGCTTAGAACCTTTGTGGTGGGACCGGTTGCGCTTAGCAGTAATTGTGTACTCTCTATGGCTTTCATTTAGTAGGCGTTTGTAATTAATGTTTGTTGTTCAAATTTGTGGCAAATGGAATGTTCAATTTGTCAAATTAGGCGATAGTTTCGAGAATGTTGCAAAAGGCCTGCGAAGTTTCAGCTTCAGTTGAATCTTGTGTTCTCTTGATTATCTCATCATATTACGAGTTTATCTGTACTGAGAACTGATGTAGACAAAGTCAATGAAGGTGACTGCTTCAAGTTATTAAAATGTCACGCTGCTCCCGACAAGAGCTACTATCAAGAATTTCAATACTCAACAGATTGGAAAAATATACTAGCTAGCTTGTTAATCTCACATTAAGGTGTACATTGCTTTATATTAATTTCGTTTGGTCGTTATAGATCCTAACCTACCTCTTTATAGTAAACTTTTTTTGGCATTGAAATGAGTTAACCAAATAAACGTTGAGTCAACATAAAGAAGCAGCGATCTACGTTTGCATGCCTCGATGACATGTGAACATGGCTAGGGTTGCTAACTGTAGGTTAGATAACTACTTATAAAAATATGATTGTGTTATTTTTGTGAACATGGAAAACATTGAAAAGGTATAATTATATTGTATAGGTACTTTACTTACAATAAACTTTACTGCATTTATGATCGCGAACGTACGTTTTTGAGTCAGTAGTCAACTGCAGTACCTAGTGGTGGAGTTAAAACTTTTTTAAAAGCTAAACGTGCCCACCGAAAGACGAGAGCGCCCAGATGAAAATGCCACTGCTGTATACCCTTTATATATAAATGATAGTTCTGAACCCTGAACTAGAATTCCCTATTTTGTGTAGCTAGAATGACATAGTACGAGTGATACCACAAAATAGCCAGACTTGGAATAAATATTTGCAGAACATTTGAACATTTTTCGATCTTTATCTCTAGAGTATCAGCCAGACACTCGGATACTGATGTGTGGGTTGAAACAGTAATCAAAAAACATAAATATTGATTACTACTTTTGAGTTGAAACAGATATAATCATCCGCCGCGCCACCCAAGCTTGTTAGAGGACTAAGTTGACCGGATAAGTAAGTTATGCCAGCTTACGAGTACTTTAAGTAAAAAACCCTGTCACAAATCCACGATTAAAATAAACGCTTCTTAAAACCGAACAGCCCTACCTTTAACATACATGTTAATATCCTCTGAGAACGCCAAAGGCCTTACAATATCCGTTTCACGTCCCCTCTTCTGTTATGAACATGTCATACTATATGACATACTATATTATATTATATCCCGGGTGATTGCCGGATAGCTTTGTTAGTAATATCCGGAGAATAATCTTTGATTTCTCTACGTACGTTTTATGTTGAGGAGATTGTGCATGTAAGTACATAGGGTACAAATAATGAATGTTTATTTAGTACTTGGTTTAGGTACTTTAATGCCTCACACACTATGTTTTTTTTAACAACGAATTCGGCCACTTTTAGAAGTGTCATCTACTCGTAGTTCGATCTAACACTAACTAACTTACACATCAGTCATACAAACCCAACGTCATTCTTGAAAAAAAACATGACCACGACTGTAATCCCCAGGCTTGGGATCTCGGGATTAGATCTTTAAGGATATCTAAAGACACAAACATGACATTTAGTACATGCCCACATTTCGCACAGTACCTAGTATTAGTAGTACCTACTAGTATTCCGTACGTGTAAGCTTATCAAGCCTATCGCCGCTTATAAGAATACTAACCTAATGACACACACCTTTGATTTTTTGGTTCTAGGGTATGCCGGTTTCCTCACAATGTTTTCCTTCACCGTTTAAGAGCTCAGGCAAAGCACGGCCAAGCTTGAACCCACGACCTTCGGATCGTGTCACAAGGGTACTAACACTACACCACCAGCGCTCTTAGACCACAATGTAATATTTATGCCCTAAGTTTATAGGTACTTACCATAAAATTTAACGACTAGCTATTTGGATTTGCGTCTTTATTATGTGAGGTTCATTTGACCTATATAGTTAGGGCCCCATACCATAATGAAAAATCATCTCTTACCTTAACGTAGGGACGTTAGTGCAGGGAAAATTAAAAAAATGTTAAACCTATATTTTATCCCTAGTAGGAAAGGGTAGGTGTGAAAAAACAAGAACCATTTAGCTAGTAGTTAATTTACCAGATATTTTCTCATAAAAGAACTTCACGCGAAGATAAGTAAGTGATATTATTGATCGAGCGAGCGAAGCGAGCGAAGATCTCAGTGGCAGCTATGCGATTTGGCGTTGTATGTTTGCGTGTATGTTTGTTAGAGCATAACTTAAGAACCGTACATCCAATCTGCATGAAACTTGGAGGATTTAGAGATACTGCTAATCAAATTTACTGGCAAGCATATGAGCTTAATCGGTGTAGTATTACTATTTATTTCTATTTATAAATAAAAACATATTATAATAAAACCTTTTTACTGTTATCTTGAACTAAAAAGCAAAAGAAAAAATGTCATATTTGAAGGAAGGAGCAAAAAAGTATAATATTTACATCGATGGAAGATAAACATATAAAAAATCGGACGCTGGTCTGATCTCAAGGTCTGAGTGAAGAATCATCCTAGGAGGAATCGCTGAAAAATGTCTTCCGAGGATTTCTTTATCTCAACAACTGAAGTACTGGAAAATATTTTAAAACCTTGACCAGTCCAGTGCTAACCCCGTTAAATTTCAGATACCTACTGTAATACTATAAAGTATAAAGCATACTAACTAAACCTTGAACCAATATCTGGTCCAACAAGGCCTGGTGAGGCCCTGAGGACGAAGCTTGGAAAGCTTGAGGAACGAACCACAGTAAATTGGGTTAGTTTCTACCAGCGCGACCAACAGTCATACAAAATCTTAAGGGACTCTCGCGAGTGAAATTATCTACCCCGAGGTTCTTCTGGAGACAGATAAAGTCCACTCCGCTCATATTCTGTGGTCCAGTGGCGTAAGACCTTGAAGCAACAGCTATCCTAGATTCTCCTGCAGTTCTGGACTCTGGATAACATTTAAAACAGAAGACTAGGTACCTAAATATTGTCTTCAATCGTTTATCTGTATTTTATAACTAAACTCTTTAATTTCTATTAGCCTCAGAGTTTCATTAATAGGTAGGGACTAATTTGTAATATACATAGATAATATATCTTTATACTCAACATTTTCTTTTCTTTGTTAGATAAATAGCAGCCTTTCTTAGGTAGGATATTCAAATATTTGTATGTGATTAGGTTACGTGGCATAGTACATAAAGCGTATCCAAAAACTTTTGGGCATGAATGCAAATAAGGATTGTGGACATCGCGCGCGAGATCTCAGTTCGGGGCGAACTACTAGTTTATTTGTGTTATGTAACAGGTAAGTAGCTACATTGTACCTGGCTACCTCATATGTGGTGCACGCGATGTCGCATAGGTAGGTGCTCTGATGAGTAGGTACGTATTTAATAGGAGACTGTTCGCAACACTTATCTAAGAAGCTCTTATTAAATCCTCCTTAACTAATCCTTCAGCGCTGAGGTAGGGATCACAAAAAAATCCGTGAAAATAGAAATATTTTTGAAAACATTGTGACAAAGACAGACCACCATAAGAAAACTCTAGACATTCTAATACGTGGTTTTTTTTTATAAGCTGAACCATCAATTACGTTAATTCTGTGATATTGAATTGCCATGTAGAAAAATGGTGAAATCTTATCTCACTTTATCATTAAAATTGATACATAAATATGATTTTTATTCTATTACAGATTTAACTCAGTGCGAGTGCTACAAGTAAAAGAAGAAATCGACATATATCAGAGGGATTGTAACACATCGTTTCCCGATTAAAGGATAAATATAGCCGAGGATCCACCTCCCACCCTGTTCCTGGCATTTCGGTCAATAGGTACATATGTTCCAGAACTCGATACAACTTTGCCCACCATACAATCATGCTTACAGCCTACCAAAACTTCCAAAAATGAATCTACTCTTACAGTTTTGGGACTAACTACTTACCTACAACTTCGTAGGTAAAGTATAGGTATCCCAGAAAACTTGGTAAACTTTTTACTGTTTCTTCCAGTTATCATAGATATACAATTTTACTCATAATTGTGTAGATCAAAACTCTAACACAAAAAATAATTAATTCTCTCAACCGATTCAGCTTGACGGTTTCGGCTGAATCGGTTCAAATTGTACACCTACAGATCCGAATAGTAATGGAAGCAGACCAAGTTACAGTTCGCATAACAGAAGCGTAGTTTTCTGCTGTCGCTACCAGTAATTAGTGAGACGTACATAGCCAGCGTATATAATGTAATTATGCACGTACGTATACGAGCCCCGGTCTAAAATACTCGAGGAACAATTTGGAACTAGAGCCGAAGTTGGAAACCACAGACGCCCGCCATCTTGCCGTTGCCATGACGACAGCCGCGAATTGTCTGCTCACTACCACCTGAAATGTAAATATCTTTGCTGTTGTTTACTGCTGTTGGATTGGATAGTTTGAACATGGAACTCTGCGAAACCAATCTGTCAAATTGCGACATTCATCAAGATGTCAGTTTAATCAAGTTTAACCTCTGATTGACTGACGGTGACATTGGCGAAATTGTGGAAAACACAACCACAGACGCTATAACCAAAAGAAGAAGACTGAACCTTTCATATAATGTGGTGATGAGTGAAAATTAATTCAATAGTCATTCGCAATTGGTTCAACCATCAATTATTTCAACAGCATTCTTAATTCATGATAAGCAATGGATGAATATTTAAAATCACGTTTAAACTAGACGCTATTCTATTCAGTCAGGAAACACCTATTCAAGTAGAGGATGTTAGGAAGAAGCTTAATAGTGGAAAAATATGTGGATAATTTCATTAAACTATTTCCAAGGATATTCATATATTGCTGATAATTGAAAGCGTCTTTCCAAGCGCAATTCCAAAACGCATATCCCATAAACAAAACTGCAGCATATTAAAGGCCATAAATACCATTGTGGCTATTAAGACTTCCAGTGCATCACACCCGGATTCCTCGGATTCCTACATCAGGCATGGAGTATTTCAATAATACGGTGGTCTGCCATTAGCACCGTGTAGCACTACCCTCACGGTGTGGCTGGCTTAGTGTGGAGACGGCTTGCAGGATAATTAAATTGACTTTTTCTTCCTCATTACATAGTTTTATACTCAGTTATCATCATGACTATCATGGCTAATTCTGGCTAAAATTAAAAAAAAACATATTTTGTAAAATAGAAACAGAAATCATTTATCGTCACGTTACTGATAATCGAGGTTTAATTATAATGCGTTGCCAAAATTTGTCTTTGGTAAAAAAAAAAACAATTTTTACCGTTTCTGGTCAGCTGTTTAAACTGGACCTTCCAAATTTGGACAATGTGTATTTTTAATGACACTTTTATTTTGTTCTCTTGACACGAAAACATGGACGTTGCCGAGGCGCCAAATTCGTAAAATTCTTAAAATTCGTTCCAAATTATATCGTAGATTCGTGCAAATTGTTTCTTGATACCCATGTTTTTTTTTTTGATTAAAATAAAAATTGAAATAAAAAAGTCAATCTCTACACATCAAGACAACAGAGGGCAGACGTAGTTGTGGAGCACTCTTCATTTCGAATGCCTGTCCACGCGCCGCCCCCTCCCCCCACTCTCCTCGTATGTACGCCCTATCTCGATGTACACCGAAGTAGTAAACTAAAGATAAGGCATTACATACATACAGGCAATGGGCTTGCAACCTTGTCACGTACGGCATACTAATCACTGTGCTATGTGGACATGTGCCAATCATCATCTTTGGACGTGCCTTTTTAGATATTCTCAAATCTCAAAGTAGCTAACTAGAGATCATAGTACTTAAACCGGGGCTGGGGATTATAGTCGTGATCACGTTTATGTTTTTTTATGTTTATAGACTGATAAAAATACGGGATTCGTATTTTCGCATCGTTGCTTCTGTAAGGTCTTATGACGAAAAAGGACAACGATCATGACAATGAATACCTATATTTCAATATGCTTAAAAGATTGCAGACAATCTAACTTCTTAAACATTGGTATATTACTTCCATAGAGGGTTTTTATTCACCAATAGGACCCAGTACGAATTAGTAGTTAGCACAACTCATGCCATTATAAAAGATGGCCAGTACGTCGATTCTGTAAAATTCAAACATCAACTCGCATCTCACATCGCAATTCACTCTCACTTCGCCTAGGGTTCAAAATGACATTTGACATTGACCTTTTTATTTAACACTTTGAATCGGGTTTTAGTGCGAAGCGAGCGTCAAAGTGACTTGGAAATTACCGTATAGAATGCCCTTCTTACGTCATCTCATACTTTATCTGTCAAAATATCCCCGTCAATTTAGTTTAACTCGCTGACACGCTCGCAAGAGTGGCGCTAGTGTAAATTCGAATTATCAACCGAGTTTTTAGAAAGCCAATCAAAAAACTCACAGCGGATTCAGATTCGAAGTTGAGGTCTTAGAATACCTTATCCACCAATTCGCACGTACTGAAAAATGCCCTTCGCTCGCAAGTGATGAAAGCACGTGTGATGCGTAGGTACACCCCATTGTGGCTGTCTCCCAGTCCGCCATTAGAGAATGTCACCTGTGTCGGTGAAATTGTGCAGATATGGAATATTCTCCAAGAAGCCTTTGATCACAATACCAACATTGTTGTGAGTTATTTTTGTATCCACTGGTGAATCGTCTTTGCTGATATCTTCTATATAAAAATGAATCCCTATTTCCCTTGGTCACGGCATCACGCGTGAACGGCTGGACTGATTTCGCTAATTCTATTTTTGTCGTGTTTGTTATTTTAAGGAGAAGGTTTTAGGACACCGTCTGTTGGCTCAGTTAGTAATTGATAAATTAAATCTAGCCTTAAAGGCTGGAAGAAAACTCTTAGTTAAGACCGCCTTTGTACATATTTATCGTCTCGTTTTTGTAAACAATAATATATACCAAATTCCTTTAAATATAAAAAAGACTCACAAGCAACTCTAATATTAATATAACTGCTTGGAGACAGATCATTTTTATAATATTTCACTTATGATAGGGTTTTAAATCATGACATAACAAATAATAAAAACATATAAAAATATAGAAGAAAACATGTTGTGCCGACTCCACATAGCGTGGGATAAGGAAAGAAGAAAGGAAGAATGATGATGACATTTGGAAATAATTATTGATATCTATTTTTCATTTTTAAATAGAGAGTTGCCACTTTTTGTCTCGCTCTGTTTACACCAACACCGACTAACCCAATTTGATCGTCTTATACACGTTGGTGTGATCTAGCAACTATGGGGATGACATTTTACTAAACATTATGGATGTGTGAGTTTATTCGTACCAACCACACATCACAGTCCATTACCATTCCTCTCACGTAATTACCAGCTGAACCTCAAAAAGCAATCACAAATAAGCTCTCAAGGATCGACTATCCGAGATTGAATTGCGTATCCACGTAATATATCAAAGGTAATCCGTTTAAGTTTAAGGGGCACTGTATATCATGCGATGGTAGATACATAACCCACCTCGCTGTTTGGCCGCCTGAGCAGGGCGCTCTGACGCACGTTGTGGGTTAAGTTGAGAAAATTCTCATATATTTTTTTCTAAATTTAACCCAAAACGTGAGTCAGGGTTGAATGGATTTTATATGATGAAGCCGAAATAACGACTATGAGTGAACTTTCGTAAGAAGATACCTAAATTTATCAAAATGTATTTAAACTCCTACGTTACTGTCTGATATAAGTATTAAAGCATAGCTTAAACTATTAGTCTTATAGAGCTGAAATTTGGAAAATAAGTTTCATTTTTGATCTGGAAATATACTGAGAAAGAAACGCCAAAATTTTTTTGGAAGGATGAAATAAAAAAACAAAATCAGGTAAACGCATTTTTACTAGTTAATAATTATAGTTGTAAAGACAAACTAATAATAAGTAAGTATACCTAAATCATTTAGTAAATAATAAATTACTTGGAACTCAAAATTATTATATTTCGGATGAATTACCCAAAGTAATCGTAGTTTTGATATTTCTAACCCGCTATAAGTTTATCCAATAACCCACCCACACTTGTTCGTCAACTAAGCAGGGGGGTGGGTGTTTCAACGGGTACGGGGGGTTACATTTTCCTGTTTGAAGGCACACGTCGCAAAGAGAAATTCTGTACAGGACAGGTCTCTAAAATTGCCCGCTTAATAAAGGTACTAGGAGGCATGTTAGATTAAATTAGTAGCCATGAATTTTGCTGATTTTTTTAAAGTAATTGTATGTGCATATGTGATATTATGTATGTATTTTTAGTTATAAAATGGTTTGTCTATAAATAAATAGTTTTAAACTTTTTTTCTTCCAAAGAGTTTTGTTATGTTTTCTTATCGTTCCACTACTTCTTTTGAACCGCACTGAAGCGCACTATATTCCTTTCACCACACTGGTAAAAAGTGAGTCTCCTTTCTAAAGAGTGATTTTTTACCTTTCACATAACAAAATTATTCGACGTTTACACTCACGCGTAGCTCTCGTTCGTAGCTAATCTCGTAGACATCAAACATGGAAATGAAAACTTTTTACCATAACGCCATAACACGCACGGTAATCGCGTCAAGCGAGTTTTTACCATTCGTTCTTCTGCAGTGCAAAGGCCACTTTTCTTTCCTTACACATCTTCTACTTAAAAATATTTTAAAATCCCAAAAACTGAAATGACATGGCCACACTACGTAATCCTGATTGTAGACGCATCGTATCGCCTCGCGACCCCATCTCAGTTCTATTTGTCTTTACTTAGCCGAGCTCCTTCTAATCTTGCTGTGCAAATAATCATATCCTGTTTGGTTTCAGTTGCTGTTTGGACGATATATGCTTGATTGGACGACGGTGGATTTATTGATTTTGTTGAAGATGAAAATATCAGAGAAATTTTGCTGTACTGAGGCTTTCAACATGACTAAGAAACTACAGGTAGAGGTAAAAACCAAATCTTTGCCCGCCGCGTTCACAAGACTTCGAAAACTTGACTATGTAAATTAAAGGTTTGATATTTTTAGTGATTTTATAACAAGAAAATTGCATAAAGTCAAAAAATTGAAAAACGAATATAATAGTAAAATTTTCGTAACAAAATCTGTTACAATAAAACTTTTTACCTGCACAGCAACTCGTATTTTTTTAAATAACATAACATACTTTTATGTGTACCTACTTACGTCAGAATTACAAAAAATCGTAAAATGTTGAATGGGTTTATTTATTGCAAGATCAAGTTCTTTCAATCAAACTAAAATTTATTTGCGGTCAACAAAAAAAATAGTAAAATTACTTCTACTCTCAACGAAGAACAGATCAACACCAACGTCGATTAGATTCTATTAATAGAACACGATCTATTAATAGATGGTATCAGGGCGTCACACGGCTATGCCACATGAAGGGAAAGTAGCTACCCTGAATATTAAAGATGGAACATTTTACTTGTACACAAATACCTAATGCATCATATATTATGAGTAAGTAGATTACAGGCGCGTTTGTATACTGTTTGATTGATCTCCTAAAATACACGTCCTCTAATGGCTCCATCAATAATTCAGAGTATGAATAACTAATAATCACGACACGAGGCAATACATTATTAAGCAATTACATTACCGCAACATACTCGTACTGGGTTTCATCTATTTTTTACATAATCTCGGTCAGAGAATCAGTAGGTATAGCTATCAAACGAGGTAGCTTTGCCATCCTTTTGAGTACATTACCTCAGTCAGAGACTTGGGTTGTTCCCAAAGTACTCCACGTTTTGTTCCCAAAGTACGAGTACCTACTTCAAGAAATATTCTCAAACTAATCCACGAATAAAATGTTGTTTTATAGTTTAATTCCACTCCGCCCTACTGGTGTCCAAAAATAACTATCTCATACATTCGTTCTCAAACTACTCCAAAATAAACTCAGTTTTCTATTTTATATTTTTTTATAATGTATTTACTAATAATAAGTTATTATAATATTTTTTTTATTGTTTTTGTTTTGATTTTAATTTGTTTTGGTTGTATACCTTTATATTCGCATAGCGATATCATCATTTTCCTGCCCTTATCCCACGCTATGTGGGGTCGGCACAACAGGTGATCTTCTTCCATTTCCCTCTGTCACTCGTCATCTCATTACTCACTTGTTTCTTACCCATGTCATCTTTCACACAGTCCATCCATCTTTTCTTTGGCCTACCTCTACCCCTGTATCCATCCACATTCATACCTAACACTCTCCTTGTCACATGACATTCATCTCTTCTCATAACATGCCCATACCACGCTAACTTATTACTCCTCATCTTTTCTGTCACCGGTGCCACTTTCAAACTTCCTCTGATATACTCATTCCTTATTTTATCCATCCTTGTCACTCCACACATCCATCTCAACATTCGCATTTCCATGCACACTTTTCTCGTCCGTTCCCTTGGTGGCCCAACATTCAGACCCATACAATACGACAGGCCTTATGATCGTTTTGTTATATTTATACATAGCGATAATAAAGATTAAAAAAATATATATGCTGAATAGGTTATAAATAATTTTACAGGATAACAAACAATGGATTGTGAGACTGAATAATTTATTACGTTATATTCAGTACCTGCTTTGACAGATTTTAATACTTCCTAAGACACATTGTTATGTACATTTTATTATACGTTTATCTTTATATGCATTGTTTTATTTAAATAATATTTAATTAGTAATCAATTTTCGGAACAAGAAGAGTCGTTCTGTAAGAATTATATCAATGATATAAACTTCTACTATTAGTAAAAACTTTCATGAGAGAAACACGTACTTAGGTAGATTTGTAAAAATAACAAGAACCGACAGACAGATAATAAGACAGAGAGACACAAAGAAAGGCCCCACCTGGCGCCGTTAGGTTCTAATTCAACTCCTGAACCATTACAAATCGATCATGAGAAACAAGCAGGTATCAATAAAGGTCAATATTATTAATACGATCGACACATCAACGTCAAACAGCACTGACATCCTTTGTAAGAAGCATGGGAAAAAATACCGTGCGTCTGCGCAACCCTTTCACTTTTTTATCTATAGAACTCATTTAAATCTCTAATACACATCCCTTATTTTGCGTATGCACCTTGTTGCAAATTAAGGATTCAAAAAAACGTGACCCCAAAGATCGTGGGTAAATTTATCTTTTTTCATTATGCGTTTTTGAAATGGGACACCAGTGCCGCATACAAAATTGGTCTTTTTGTATGGAGTGAAAGGGTAGACACGTTGTGCATTCATTTTTTATGGGGTTTTAACCCTACGCTACTGTGGTTCAGGATAGTTCGTTATTACGGTGTCAAAGTTGAATTTGCATTCGTTGATTTCTTTTATTATGTAGGTATGCAGTAGGTATCATAAGTTAGAAAAAAAATAAAAAATAGATGCACTTATGTCTTTGCTTTAATTTTATTTTTCAATAATTAAAACTAGGTTATAAATATTACACATTACATCACATATCTTATACCTTCATACGAGCAATTCTTGTATCTGAATTATTCATTCACTCAATTTTCAATTATTTTATAATCTGAATCTCGGAAACGGCTCCAACGATTTTCATGAAATTTAGTATGCAGGGGTTTAAGGGGGCGATAAACCGATCTAGCTAGGTTTCATTTTCCAAAAATTAAGATTTACCTAAAAAAACGTGCAAAGCTCGGTCAACCAGGTACTATTTTTTAAAAGAGCAAAAGCGAGAATTATTTTATGTAGATATAAAGGTACATTTACACGGACATGTGAAGTATCTTATAAATTGTCACAAAAACCAATAGGGTTACAATACTATTGAATACTATTGTCCTAACACAAAACTAACAGACAAAAGTAGGACCAGATAGGATCAACAATTTCACACTTGGCGCGTCTGTAGGTACTTTCAATTTGAGAAGAGTGCTTTATTTGGCCCGATAAGTATCGGACCGGATCTGATATCATTATGTTCGAGGGCACTCCATCCGGTTGACTTTTTCTGATGGTATAATTATGACGTCTATAAATATAACTCAGTTTTTATTACATCATAATTTTGATAAAATATCAGACAAAAATCTGATCAATTCAAATGCTGCCTGCGTAATTTTTCAAAGTTTGAATTTGGTAAAATTCATTAATACTAATATTGAACAGCTATTTATCGAGTTTTATTTAGCTATTTTACTCAACGTTTCAACAGGTTAACACACTGTCGTGGTCACGGGATGACTAAAATAGGTAAATAAAACGTGATAAATACCCGCTTAATATTAGTACCTAATAATGTGTTCAGATCGCGTTAGTTTAAAAATATATATTGGTAAAATCCACCCAAAGGTAGACAATCTGTTAACTTTGGCCAAACAAAATGTTATTTTACTTCCTGCATTATCCATTCAAGTAATAAATCGCTTTCTGTGGAAAAACGCACCTCCCCATTCCGAAAACACATAAATTGCAGCCAGCCCGTCACTTCCGACATGTTGCCCGACAGCCGACCGCGTCACTCCCCTTCATTCACCCCCTATTTACTGACCCCCTCGCTGACCCTTCACCCGTCTACCTAAATATGACCTCTCGGACCTACCCATTCATTGTGCACTATTAATCGGCTGGTATGCTATTGTGCGTCCGCTGTCCAGTTATCCGGTAACGTTATTGTGTTCGTATTAGAACTTTAAGTGTGCTAGGGTTAGAACTGGTTTGCAAATTTTGGGAGCGGTCAAAACAAGTTCTGTATTCGCATTGCTTCAGCTGTTGCATTGAAATTGCATTTTGGCAAAAGTTCAAAGAACTTTACCCACCATCTATATACCGTCTTACCAAAAAAATCTACGATATCGTTTTCTCCACGGAAGAAAAGCCATAGTACGAGTATTAGTGATTTGATCGAACAGAATATCACATTTGTCGTTACAAATGTTGCTTTGTCTTCTGAGAAAATCACAATCTACTATGCTCATACAAGGGACAGATGGCAGGGCTTCTCAGCAGAGTCAGTCTTGGTTACCACAGCGCCAGATACCTACTCGCCTCCAAGATACTTACGAGTAGTATAGGTACATTACTTTGTTTAGATTTCAAGGGCGCTGGGGCAAATAAAACTATTGAGTGCATAGACAAATATAGAGTTGATCTAAAGGCCTATAAACAAGCCAGCATCAGACAGATTTATACGGTATCAGGTGGAAATTTGTACTCACTTATATAACGTTAATACTACCAGTGCACACCCAGCAAATGGAGTTTTATCCATAGATTTGAGATTAATAAATTAGGAATCGTTGGATTGTTCTTACGACCATACTATACCATTCGTAGTATCTTATACACATTTAATCATGATACTATGCCCTCCATTGCATTTAATTTCAATAGCAACTTCGATATTGTTGTTGCTTTTATAAACTATTTTGCATACGAAAAAATGCACCCTTTTATTTATGCACCGGAAATGGCACCCAGGCAGATGTATCCTAGATTCATACACGTACAAATTATAGGATGGTAAATATCCTTTTAATTATAGACGACAACCATTTTTTTACTAAAAAACTTTTACAAAATCAATGGTAGGTACTTCTGACACTAAGAAGCCAATAATTTTGGCAACCAAATATGGGCTATTTGGTTGCCAAAATTATTGGCACCTAATTCAGACCAGGTCTAATCGCCCCAACACTCAAAAATCATGATGATGTCTTGTAATGACATCTCAGATATTCTTTTGTATCTTAACCTATCGAGGATATCTAAAGGGGTGCAAAATTTTGGCACATGCCTAAAATTCACAGACACATTCCTACATTTTGCACAATAGTTAGTATTCCGTACGTGACAGCTAGCAAACCCATCGCCGATTGTAGAAAAATAAACCTAAAAAAGAAAATTTGTGGGTCTTTGTTGATAATCAGTTTTTTTAAACTTGCCATTCCGAATTTTCCATCTTTTCGGGTCTTTTTGGGGTTAAAATGTCTTAATTATTATCTGGGTACCTAAATTAAAACAAAAAATTACTAAACATTTTTGTTCACAATTCGATGGCCATGATATCTTACTCCTGCCTAACCCTAACCTGCAGAGCAGCTGCTCCACTTTCAGCTTTGCATGCATTCGCTAAAAAATCTTTTGTGGCCATTTAAAAAGTAAAACTTAGTTCGACAATGCGCCATGCAAATTAGAAAGCAATGCATCTACAAAATAGTCTAAAACAACAAGAATATTTATGCAAAGCAACTCTATGCAGTAGTGCAAAAAATGTATTTTACAATGGCAACAATTTGGTATGCCAATATTATTTTTATTACAAGCTATAAAACATATTATAGGCCATATTCCACGACCATAAAATTGAAATTGCATTGGAATAGAAGTCTGTGATTAGAAATGAAATTTGCATAAAGAGCACACCTTTCACGTTGATCCGTTGCATGCAATTTT
This sequence comes from Cosmorhoe ocellata, assembly GCA_963675405.1. Lineage (NCBI taxonomy): Eukaryota > Metazoa > Arthropoda > Insecta > Lepidoptera > Geometridae > Cosmorhoe > Cosmorhoe ocellata. The sequence goes on along the minus strand of OY776258.1, from coordinate 7,178,207 downwards.
GACTGACAGCTTGCATTGAATAGATTTTTTGTAACAGCTTAGAATTTGCATTTCCATATTTACTATCCTTAATATTCCAAATACTATATTATGTTATGTATTTAAATGATTGTTTAGACTCAAACGCTAAACAATTTATAACAATCAATACAAATAATGATCTTATTTCTTACATACCAACATGAAAACAACAAAAAATACTTTGACTTTGACATTTAAACTGCGAGAATTGATATTTTACAATATGATACCTTTAAAGTACGTACCTACTTAGTTAGAGTATTAAATCAATTATAATTACCTATACCTACACACACATTATTGTAAGTAATAAATTATACCTATGCCTATTTATCAATTCCTATACTAAATTATGTACCTACTCATATAAATCATCTTTAATTTAATGAATTAATAGATAATAATTAAAAAAATAATACGTATAATTAATAATTAATAATACCATAATAGGTAAAATTAACACTTCTGTCTGAACTTACGTTTTAGGGATACAACAGCAATAAATTATTCCAAACATTAATATTTCAATAAAATACGCGTGTAGACCTCGCCACGAATCGAAAATAATATAAAATTCGTTATTTATTTACATCATAACACCGTGAACTAGTAAAAACTAGTCCAAACAATACATTCCATACAAATTCACCGTGTTTGCCAAATCCACGCAAATTGCGAAACCGGACCAAACCAGAAATTCCAGTTGATTTAATGCAAACTCGTTTTACACGCGCCTCTTTATAATTTGCGATTATTTTTAATAAATGAAACCGGGTAAAGTTGAGGGGTATGCTGGCAACACTGGACTTGCATTGTAACGGGTTACATTGTCCGGAATGACCTGCAATGTTAACGAATTATTGAATTAGCTAATCATTAATACATTTGTCATAAAATAATATTGCTATGGATGACCGCAGATTAGTAGGTAGGTAGGTTCGAGTATTTACTACATAGGTATTCATATGAGCAACAACGGGCTTACAACCATTCACGTAGCTATGTAGGTAGGATACCACTTTCTTATTCTGCAAAAAGCACGTGACACAATTACCCTGTCTAAATGCTTGGTAATTTCTACTGTCTCTACCTAATGTTGACTTCCAGAGGAGAGGGAAAGTCCTGAATGCGACCCGCCGCCGGCGCCGCCGTGTAAAAAACTATTGGCACAAAATGGAGGAGAGCTATACCTACGTACCTAGTGGGTAGACACGGGCTGAAAATGATGATTATGAATGCTTGGATGTTTCTCTGAATACCCACTTTAGATATCCTCAAAGGAAATAGATAACTAAGTATAAGTTAGGTAACATAACTTGTGATTGTGTCACTTGTGTGGGGATTATCATGATGACAGAATCAGCACAGCAGACAGATTTTGTTACCTAATCACTCAATTGGACTTTATAAAGATAAGAGTAGGTAGGTAAGTACCTAAAAAGTTTGAATGTTTTAAAAGTAAAACTATAGATTCAGTTGCCTGATTAGAACCTTTTGATTGACTCACTTGAATTTCTCACCATGGCTCGTCGCGGGCCATCATGGGAACAGCTCTTTGGAACTGCTGAAAGTATTTGCAAAATGTTGGAATGGATATATAGATACCTACTTACTTACCCTGGATTATTAAATAGACTAGGTACCTACCTACTTAATATAGGTACTTACTTTACTTATATACTTACTACTTTTTACATAAATTTACCTACAATCACTGTGTGGTCTATGTTGTAAATATTTATCGTCGACCCTCCAATATCTTGGCATTTAAACCTTGATACCATAGAAACTTTAACAAACAAATAATAAGTAAATGTAGGTAAAACTAGAACTAGCCTACCTTTGTCCTCGGTGGCGTAGTGAAGTGTTCAACTGACATGCGAGATAATTGTGCAGGTTCAATCCCCTGGAGAAATCTTTGCACGTTTTGCAAATACTTACCTTCTTATTTGTTTTCGGTTTTGTAGTAGGTAGGGGAGACCAGCCCAAAACGGGTAAGCTAAGGATGGAAGTCAAAATATCCAGGTTTTCTATATTTGTTAAGCTTTTAGTCAAACTATAACGGTTCGTTGTTTATCTAACTTATATAAAACAGTTTGGAACTTAAAATAAATCTTCATTTAAAACATAAAAACAACTAAAAACTAAAGTCCTCGAAAAACCCGTTTTGCCCGGAGGGGGTGCCTAAACGGGGACCTTTTGGGCAAAACGGATAGTGCCTAAAATAGTGATATCAATCAACTTTAACAAGTAATTTATAATAAAATCTATAGTTTTGGTTTAATGCTCTGCTGTCAAAACCTTGTTAACAGTCTTTTAAATAAAAATCACGCCTATTTGTAAAATTAAATTTATTTTTTTCAATTCTCAACACACGTCACAATAGTATCACATTTAATCTAGTCTTCAATTTGTGGATTTACTTAAACTTTGCAACACACTTATTGTCATAGTTATTACAGTCATTTTTATTCCGTTTGGCTCTTTTTTCATTTATGTAAAAAATTAAAACCCACCATGGATGTGTAACCGTTGTAGGTACTTATTTTAAAAAAAACATTGACAACGAAGAAAAATGTTTATTGCAGCACCTCTTGGCAAATTAATACAATAACATTCTGTTTATGGCAACGGGCAAATCGGGTAAAAACCCGATTTGCCCCTACCCGATTTGCCCAAAGACTTACTTTGTATTTGCACTCTCATAACCCCGAAAGTTTCATAACAGGCGGAAAACCACCATATCGATAAGAAAGGTCAATTAAAGGCAAATAATTATTACTAAAGTAGTAAGCCCATATCACGAACCAAAATCGACTAATCAGTAGTCAAAAAACACTATTATTTTAACGGAATCCGCAAAATAATTTGTTTCAAAATTACTTTGCAACCGCTTCATCCGTCGATGTGATGAGACTGCCTACGATTGGCCGACACCTGGACAACCTTTCTGCATAGACACATTCAGTCTAGCGCAAGTGGCGCGAAATTTAAAAAGCTTACCCGATTTGGGCGGGGTACCCGCTTTAAGCTGGCTTCCCCTACGCATTTCACCCAGGGAGAAAAAAAAAAAGGTAGGGTACCTAATTACCTACCTACTTACGCGTAGTTTCTAATACCTACCTACCCACGATACAGAGAATCCTAGAAGTGACATCACGACTACTAAGTGTGAAGTGAGAACTGTGTACCTACCTTTAAAAATACTAACTTTATTATTATTAACGGTATTTTTTTAACTGGTATTTTTTCACTAATTTTGGATAAAAGGAAATTGCCTAATTTCGCGCCAAAAGGTGACATGTGACGCGCTCACACACGCAGTCCCGCCCCCCGCATGTGGGCCAATCGGAAGGCTCAAACAACGCGCAACACGCATATTGATCTGCGGACAACGCTCGAACCGTTTACATTTCGACATCACATGCTAAACATCGACAAACAATAACATATGTGACCACATTATTCAAATTACAACTCTATGTCTAGTAACAAAGAGTCGAAAGTCACTTGCGTAAGCCAAAGTCGGTTATGGTGGCTAAGTTTCACTTGGGGTGTAATTTATAATGTCGTTTGAGAGTAAACTAAAGTGCGCTTTATTTGAAGGCAATAAGGTTTTATATGGTGTGCATTTGAAATGTCTAAGATCGGTGGTAGTGACCTCAAATCATTTTGAGGTAAGTAAACTGAAAGGCTGAAGGTGACCACCTATTTTAAGAAATGGGTGTAGGTGTACATTTGTAATATTATTTCGTTAGGTAGGTACCTTTACATAAGTACCTACCTACCTAACCTACCTGAAAAATGCTTGTTTTCGAATCGGTAAAGTTCTGAAATAATAAGTAGGTGGGTAGATAGATAGCTACCTACATTAACTTATGTAGGTAGGTATTTTAACAAGCAGCTGTATTTTAAACAATATATTATTTCTATTACCTATCTGTTGGTCTTGGTATCACAAATAAGGTAGAAGCACCTGCTTCTAACTTATTTTACCCATTATTCCTACTGTTAAATTCTTACAGCGCCCTCTAGGTTTTAAGTAATTAACTTCGTCATGTGCGTATGCAGCCACATGTTATCAGCTACTCAACAACAGATGGCTCTGTATTAAATAATAACATACGACTTTTTGAAAATTTCAAAGTACCTAACTACTAGGTATGGTACGTTTCTTATTTATTAGATAACTAGACTAGCCCAAGATTATGAACTTGAATTTGCCATTTTTTTAACCAAGTTGGCCCCTTGGTCATAACTTTGTACTCTCAAAATTTGCATATTCGACACACCAACCAAATTTAAACAAAATATATTATTAGGTGCATGTATGATTTAATTTGATTCCAATGGTAGGCATAATACAAATAAGTTATTTAAAACTAGTAGAGATGATTTAGTCTAAAAATGCACGCCCCTCCTTGTACTTGTACCGCATCATGTAGAGGTAAATACAGGATATAAAATAATAATGGAGGGGCGTGCATTTTTAGACTGATCTACCTCTACCTATTTATATTTTTACTACATACTACTACATTATACATACACGACATAACTTAGTTATTATGTGGGTAGGTAAGTATTTCAAAACAAAGTAAATTATTGAAGATAAGCTAATTAAATTTAGTTAAAATAATACCTTCTTTCTGCGACATTCAAGACTTATGCAACATAATTAAATTTATTTACAACAACTTAAAAATAAATAATATTTGCTTAGTAGTTAAAAAAATAAATAATAAAATTAAAATCATTGGGAAGTATAACAAAAATCTCAATGAATCAAATACTTACTTGATCATCAAAATGTTATAATTTAAATTTTATAATTTTATTTATTTATGTATGTAGTATGTATGTACATCCCTAGACAACATACAAAACACAATGATAAAAACAATTATGTTATAAAGACAATTAATTTTTTAACATTATTTTCATAGCACCTCTAAATTACACAAACATAAATATTTGCATACATATTATACTAATGAGATGCAGTACTTGCTCTAGCTAGACTGCTAGGGTAGAGATTTAGATAGAAGTGTAAAACTTAATAGAAAATTAAGCAAGGAAAAAATGTGGTGCTGTTATATTGTGCTGTGAACTTCATATTTTGCAACTTTATTCCTCTTACATACTTGTAGGCTAGTAACAATTAAATGAAAAAAGATTGAAATTGATAGATAACACAAGGAGAATTGTTCAAAAATATAAGCAAAATAATTAAAATTAAAATGTACCAAAATTCATAGAATACACACATCTTGCAAGTGCAGATCCACAGTCATGGTCACGGTGGGCATGCCTACACACAACTGATACTTGAAATGCTGAATGAACGAATACATGTTTCAAAATTTTTCAAAATAATTCCCCCCAAATGGAAAAATGTGGCAAGCATGGAATTTTTAATGGTACTGCCGACTTGCACTTGGACGATTTTTGGGTGACTATTTTGAGGGCTGGATCCATAAACGAAATCTTGGTATCTGTCTACAGTCTATGGCTCCTTGTTTGGTTCAATCGTCGGCTCATTTAAAACTAAGGGTATATCTCCACCAGCATTTCTCGGCACCCAACCAGTTGCCTCTTCATCCATTTTCTTTTTCTCTTCTTTCAACCTTTCATATTCATCAATTTCTAATTGGTATTTCGGGGTTGTGATACCAAAGAAACCAGCTAATGATTCTCCAGCGTAGTCAACAGCGCTTAGGACCTGGTAACCAGATTTCCATGCATAGTGTGATAACCATGGTCCCCAAGTCATTGTTGTCTGAAATAAACGATAGTCATTGCATTAACCTTTAGCTAGAACATTGATCTACACCAATAGCTTTTCTATTGTGTTTGGAATCCATGCATACGACCAGTTAATTCTAGAGCAGTGAGAACATAGTCCAGAGTGGGTCGATCATGCTGCCGAACAAAAAATTACTGCCGAAACCAAATTCTCAAGACTTTTGAAATGGAGTAATGGATGAGAAGTGTTGAATGATGGGCTCAGTGATGCTTGTTAAGTGGGGCTAGTCTGGCAGTGGCAATCGAATAGGAATATAAATATCAATTGATACAATGATTTCCATAATAATCACATTTGAATGATGTTATTGTAGACCGTAGGTACCTTCATGACATCATATTGTAGTAAGTAGGTACATAGTTAGGTACCTATACCTAGGTAATTATTTACATATCTATTTTATATGAATATACCAGTAGGTAGGTATAAGTTCGAAATGATTCAGATTAGTTACTATTATTGGTGCGACCTTGGTTCAAATGCGTATATTTATCAAAATTCAATATCTGACTGAAGGGAAACTGTAGGAAAATCTCTCTATTTTCCTACCACTGATTTTATACATTGAAACTCTCATCGTAACTTGAGAGAGCTGTAGCCATCGATATTTGCCCGATGGCTGTTGGTATTTTACTCACAGGATCAACAACTTCTGAAGAATCTGGTACACTTTCTTGTTGTTCTATTTTTGTATCTTCCATGATTTCTTCGACACCGTCGCTAAAGTAAAGCACTTTAATGGGTTTGTTGATAGTTACGTGTACTGCATCTTGACTCTCCATTTGTACAACTTGTTTTAAACTTCTAAACTTTCAAGAATATAAAATCAAACACAAACAAACAACAACAACAACAAACAACAGAAAAACAGATGCGATGCGATGCGATGCGTGCGATCGATGCGTCAGCTCGCTCAGTTTCGTTCGTTCACTCAACTTTTCACAACAATCATACATCCATCATCGATAAAAATAGTTACTGATTGTAACTATTTTTATCGATGATGGAATCGAACGAATGAATGTGAGCGAATTGGCTGGCGCATGAATGAACCACAGACTGACGTTATTGATATACAATACCAAACTTAAATAAACAAAACTTTTGTTGGCAATATAACTTTGACTTTGTGACATTGACAATACCACTAATTCAAACACTTGACAGTGGCAAAATTGATCTCAAAAGAGACAGATCAGATGCCCTAAACTGGCACACAGTCACTGCAGCTGCAGTGCAGCGTTTATTTATTTCTTTTGCATAGGCTTAGCATAGCATAGTGAGCTACTGAGAGGGAAAACATGAAACATGGAAGGGTTCTGCAGAGGATGTTTGCTACGATACGATGAGCCTGCCGATCTGTTGCAATACACTGAGAAAAACAGAAGATTGTTTGTTTATTCCACCGGATTACAGGTAGGTAGCTATTATACATAAACATACTTACCGGCTTTTTTCTAAACCTACCTTTAGGTACTTACTAATTATAAACTAGAGCAAACAATAGGAAAACATCCAAATTAAGTATGTGCAGTCTACTAAAGTTAGGTGGGAAAAATAGGTACCTACTTAGATAAAGTAAGTACCTACCTACTTATAGGTATATACTTAGGAATGGTGAGATTCCCTGGACAAGCTTTGATACAATAAATAAAATAGGTAGATACTTGTTAAAAAATACTAACTGAAGCTACAAAATTATATAAAAAATAAGTTGTCTTGACAATCAATTAAGTACCACTAAACAACCTACTTACTTATTTATATGTTAAATCTTTTATTTCAGGTCAAACGCAATGATGCCTTCACATTTCAACTCTGCAAAGAATGCTATTTTAATATGAAACAATCTTGCAAATTCAAAAAGCAATGTCGGACTTCAGACAAGAAGTTTAGAAACTTCTTGTTAGTCAAAGAAGATGAAGACGATTTTGCAAGTTTTATCAAAAATATAGATGGAAATTTATCATTGAGGTACCTACTATGTGTTCATACCAAAGCTCATAGTTAAAAAGTAGTTAATTAAGCTTTTTTATGCAGTATAACTCGCAACCTCCTGCTATAATCTACACTAATATTATAAAGAGGAAAGTTTTGTATTTTTGTTTGTAACAAATAAACTCAAAAACTACTGGACAGATTTCAAAAATTTTTTCACGGTTAGAATGCTATGTTATCCCTGAGTAACATAGGTTATATTTTATGTAGGTATCTCACGAGCAAAGCTGCGAACAGAAGCTAGTACTCCATAAAGACCCAAAAAGGAATTTGCATTTGAACCTTGCATGAGCTCAACGTAACTTACAGTTTAGGCTGCACATTGATATGTCAGTGAATCAAGTAAGAGTTTTAAATATATTTTTGTTTCAGACTACCATTGGTTTCTGGGCATAGCACACCAGCATATCAAAAGAATAGGGACGATGACAATGGTAAGATATTAATACAATATAGTTCATGCAACGGATCTAGACATTCGTGAAGTTAGCCGCAAGAGCTGCGCAGTATCGTTTATCGGGAGCAATTGGAGGTATGAGGAGGGGGGGGGGGGGGGGGGAAGGAACTGTACATGCGCAAACTCACACCTGTGGCTAACTTCACGAATGCCTAGATCCGTTGGATGAACTATATACAGGGTGTCCCAAAAAGTAGTGTCAAGCGAAAGTCCAGAGATAGAACACCCCTTGGGGTACCCGAATCACCCCCATGTATGTTCCGCGATTTTCTATAGTTTTCGAGTTATTAATTTTTTTCCCAATTTTTCAAAAAATTACGATTTGAACAACTTAAAACATTCTTACAAAAAAAGTAGAAAACTTTCTTGAAATTTTTTTTTTGCTACTGAATTTTAATGAGTTGTTCTTTTATGCATCAAATAATCAGCTACGTGACTTTGATGAAAACTATGAAAATGTTGGTGTAAAGTCAAATAATTACATTCGGTGAATTACGACTTAAATTTTCAACTTTAAATTAAAAATCTTAACAAGTGATTTCATGGTTCCTAAATAAATCTAAAGAATTTTCCAGACTCTTAGCTTTCATAATCATTAAAAAAAAGTAGTACTTAATTGGCTACTTTGGCTAAAATCGGCCTTCAAAGACGGCGAGGTGGAAAATTCTTAAAATTAGCTACCTGATTAAATAATAGATTTTGGCCATTTTATTATTCCTTAGCTTACTTCGTTTGATAACTAACCAAAAATGACTGCAGGAAAGTAAGATTTCATTAATATTTGAAGGTTTTATTTATTTAGTTTAGCTAAATTTGTGAAATAAAACAACTAGTAAAATTTATTAATTTTTTACAAAAAGTCTTCAAAATGTCAACCTTCTTAGTCAATACAAATCCTACATCGTCTTAAAAAGGTTTCCTTTAATCGTATGAAAGCTATTTTGAGTGCCTTAATTATTTTTTTCGGCCCACTTAATTTTGTTCCTAATTCAGCCATATTGCTGATTTTTTCAGCATAAACTAATTCTTTGTAGTCATTTTTGGTTAGTTAACAAACAAATTAAGCTTAGGAATGATAAAATGGCCAAAATTTATTTTTTAATCAGGTAGCTAATTTTAAGAATTTTCCACCTTACCGTCTTTGAAAGCCGATTTTAGCCAAAGTAGCCCATTAAGTACTACTTTTTTTTAATGATTATGAAAGCTGAGAGTCTGGAGAATTCTTTGGATTTATTTAAGAACCATGAAATCACTTGTTAAGATTTTTAATTTAAAGTTGAAAATTTAAGTCGTAATTCACCGAATGTAATTATTTGACTTTACACCAACATTTTCATAGTTTACATCAAAGTCACGTAGCTGATTATTTGATGCATAAAAGAACAACTCATTAAAATTCAGTAGCAAAAAAAATATCTCAAGAAAGTTTTCTACTTTTTTTGTAAGAATGTTTTAAATTGTTCAAGTCGTAATTTTTTGAAAAATTGGGAAAAAAATTAATAACTCGAAAACTATAGAAAATCGCGGAACATACATGGGGGTGATTCGGGTACCCCAAGGGGTGTTCTATCTCTGGACTTTCGCTTGACACTACTTTTTGGGACACCCTGTATAGTTATACTTTTTAGAGTGTTCGAAATGTTGTTATGTTAAAACTGAACCGTTAAAAGAGCTTTTGCTTTTGTGTAGGTATCAAGAATAATTTGAAATTAATATTAAATTACGTAGGTACACAATTCAATTAATATTTAGACTGGGTATTTAGTAAAAAGCTATAATATTTTTAGTTGTGTACATAATTATAATGTTTGTACTTTCTAGTTGAGCTGAGAATAATTATGTGGACTATTTGTATTATTACAATGATATATCATTCCAGAGTCTACCTGCACTAGCATTCGTAACTTCATGACCGACATCTTAGAAGGTGAGGAGATGCCTCCAACGGAAGCTCGTATTATCCGTGAGGTTATTGAAGAGGAAGCAGATGTTCTGGATGACTCCCTAGATTCTGATTGGCTGCAAGACGATATTACTATTGGGAGTGACTTTGATGAGGATTTTGGGTAATAGCTTAGTTGCAAATATTTAAGAAAATAATTATATAAGTTAAGGTAGATTAGTCTAAAAATGCACGCCCCTCCAATGTATTTGCTACACTATTTCCTCTACATGCGGTACAAGTACAAGTGGAGGGGCGTGCATTTTTAGATTGAATGATCTCTGCCTACTTACTAAGCAAAATTAAAACCAAACATTTCTTTTCATATTCAGTATTAGTCCATTTGCTACGCCGCGCTCTGTAAGAAACAATGAATGCTACACTCCAAGAAAAATCAATGAAGAGAAACAACAAATAAACTTCCTAACTTCTAAAAAAATCCTCGAGCAAATAGACAAACCGCGAATTCTACAAGATTTCGACATGCCTTTGTTAGACGGAAACAAAGATATCGAAAATGTTGATAAAATACCAGTAAATGATGCAAACTTAAAGTCACAGGCGCCAGTGTTGCCTGAACTCGACAACTCTATTCCAAGTGAAGTTGAAGATTTGTTGACAGAAAACAGTATATCCAGTCCACTTCAGTGTTTTAAAACAGATCTACTGGCAGATTTGGTTGTAAAGAAAAAGATGGATGACTTAGAAAACGATAATGCGAATTTTGTTACACTTAATGAAACTCCTAAAAATGTTACAGCCACAATAGAGAATAAGATAGTTACTGAAAAAACAATTATGGCAGCCTCGTCTAATGATACAGATATTTGTATCGTTTTAAATCAGGGCATAGCAGAAAAGAAACCTGATATACCATTAAGCAATGAATTAGATTATTATGTTAATAAAGCAAAAATAAATAAGAAAATCGCATCTATGAAAGATAAATCTAAAGAGTACCATTGCTCCATAGACAGAAACTTGGATATGGCATTGAAGTTTGCAGAGAATAAACAATTTTCTCTTGACCACCTCTTATTATCACCAGCAGGTAACATCAATTAATTTATAATGCTTGATTTAAAAAAGAACGAAGACAAAACAATACACATTATTAGCATTTTTATTTTATAAATGCTTTGGCAAAGTAGTTCTATACTAAGTCCTTAATTTACTTTAGAATTGCTGACAATAATTCTATAATTTCAGCAAGTATTTGTTCGGGTGTGTCCACACCTACTATCAAAAACATTTTATTTGGCGACAACGATAAAGATACAGTGTCACATCCCAACAATTTGACGCCTTCTGTAAAAAATATTATATATAGTGAACAACTTGTAACAGCTGCACCTAAATATTTCCCACAAGTGGGACAATCTATTTTGGATTATGAGGTTGATGATAAGAATGATTCGATGTTATTGGATGATCCCAATGAAAATAATAAAAGCTTACATCTCAGAGATAAAATTAAAGACAAAATAAAAGATGTATGCACTGTTAAAACAGAACCGAAAGATTATGAAATAAATTCTGATGATGATCAATCAGAGGATGAAACTAACCATGATACTGCATCGATAAAAAGTGAAGATCACAAAGAAATCTTAGAAGAATTCCTACGAGCTGCAGACGCTAACCCAGCTAAACTAAACAAAGAAATCATAGATCAAATGATAGATCCTGTAGATCTAACAAAAGAATTGTCCGACAAAGATATATTTAAAAGACCTCAAACCCCTCCATACGACAAATACGACCTTGAAAATGGCCTCTGCAAAATTTGCGATAAGACATTTAACTCTTCCAAATCGTTAAAAATTCATTTCTGTAAAATACATAAATATAAATTCCCCAATACAGATCCACATAGAAATAAATCTCAGAACTCCAAAATTACGATTTGTACTATTTGCGGAAAACCAGTAAAGGGTGTTGCAAATTATGCAAAGCATAAACAGAGACACGAAGTAAGTCAAGTACTCATACCTAAATCATTCTTCACTACCGTACACATTAAAATGACAAGAATAATTACACCGTGAAATTTTAATGGTTGTTTTCGAGCAGCGAAATGGTTATGTCTTGGTAATACGACTACAATCGATGTATAAACAAATTAAATAGGTACTTATTAGAAACAAAAAATGGTAAAGATATACTATTGTGAAAATTTAATTCGAAAGCGACCACGAACCAATAGTAATTCATCCCGATACCTACGCGAAGGCGGCCGGCAGCGCGTGCGATTCGAATAAGTGACGTCTAATGTTACTATCGTTCCTCACGTTTTCGAGTTGATGAATATTTTTAAAATTATTTTAAAACAAAAACATATTTTTTTTTTACTTTTACTCTATGTTTCGAAAGTACTCCTTTTGGCAAGTTTTTCTGCCGCGGGAAAACGACCATTAAAATTTCACGGTGTACGCGTATATGTTAACAAATGACATCCTAGTCTACTAACATTGTAAATTCGAAAGTGCGGATGTCTAAGACTCTATTATATTATAACTGAACTGCTGGACGGAATATGATGAAAATTTAAGCGCATCTTCTTCCTGCCCTTTTCCCACGCTAAGTGGGGTCGGCACAAGTTTTCCTCCATTTCCCTCTATCATCCTTCATCTCTGTATTCACTTCTTTCTTACTCATATCATCTTTCACACAGTCCTTCCATCTTTTCTTTGGTCTACCTCTACCCCTGTATCCATCCACATTCATACCTAACACTCTCCTCGTCACATGACATTCATCTCTCCTCGTAACGTGCCCACGATAACCTATTACTCCTCATCGTTTCCGTCACCGGCGCCACTTTCAAATTTAAACTGATAATTATACAATGTAAATTGAAATATCATGTAGGCAATATTTTATGTACTTAGTACAGTGATAATAACTATTATTTTTCAGGATAAACTTGTTGACTTTTTCCAATGCAACCACTGCACTTTATTTTTCAAGACTCGCGGTGCGTTGCAGTCACACATGAGAATGCATATGGAATTTGAAACAAAGAAAAAAGTATGTTAAAAGCTACAGTTTTGTCTCTGGTATCTCTTACATTATTTTCGCCTCTCTAGCTCTTTGGAACCAGTGCTGCGAACAGAGTAAAGTGTGACTTAGAGACACCTTTTGTGCATTTGATAAAACATGTCTTCGAACAATACTGTTCTACAATAATATGCCGGTTTTCTCACGATATTTTCCTTCGCCGTCTGAGAGTACTACAAGCTCTTATCAAGCAATATCAAAGTTCTCGTAATATAACTTTGATATTCTATACCATCACATAGAAATTGTATTGAAGTAATGTTAAATCAAGCTTAAAACTTTGATGTTACTGAATCATGACGGTTGTAAGAACTTGTGGTAAGGCCCCAGGTATAGCGCACATCATTTTTCGGATACCAAATCCATTTAATAGACACACTACTATTTATTATTAAAAACACTTTTGCATTGATGCTGTAAACGCATTTTCAGAAATTCATTTGCAGTACTTGTGGTCACCTCAGTTTAACTATTTCACATCACAAGTTACATGAAAGGAGGCATTTGAAGAAAGTCTCCGACACGTGTGAAGTCTGTCATAAAGGGTTTTACAGCGCTTATGACTTGAAAGTACACATGAGGTAATTAAGTTATTTTTTACCCAACTGTGAAGAAGTAGGTAATGTGTTTTTGGAGAGCATGTATGTATGAGTTCATTTGGCTGTCGCTAGAGGTCAATCTGCAGGTTTCGACTAATGGATTCGTATGTGTATATCATAAAAGTGACATAGACTTCTTCCTGCCATTTCCCACGCTATTTTGTCGGCACAACACGTTATCTTCTTCCATTTCCTCTATCATCCGTCATCTCAGTACTCACTCCTTTCTTACTCATAATTATCATCTTTCACACAGTCCATCCATCTTTTCTTTGGCCTACCTCTACCCCTGGTCCATCCACATTCTGTATGTCTACCATGAGATTTCACAATCTACATTCGCTAGCGACTGTAGTTAAAAAAATGTATGAAAACTTGCCTACAGCGCCTCTAGCGTATAGTTGGGTACTAAAACCTCACGTAGCCAATCTAAATGTGACAACTCATGGTAGTTCTACTGAACACTCTTCTCCTCACATGACATACACTAACCTATTTAAAACGTCCAACAATGTATATAATAATATGGCGGCTGTCAGAAGTTATTTTCAAATACTTTTTTATTACAGAAAACATAATGGCGATCGACCGTATAAGTGTCAATACTGCCCAAAAAGTTACAAGCGCCGCGATGCGTTATTTCAACACGTGAAACGACATATGGGTAAGTTAGCAATTTCCTAACTACAAAAGTAGCCTATATACTATTGGAACGAAGTTCCTTATCGCGCGTTGTGAAAGGGGGCTAGACGGAAAAAATTCTCACGAAAAGTTTTAACGACACTTTTTGCTATATTTGTAAGCCGTGCGGCGTGCGCATGTTTCTCTGTCTGTCTCTCTCTCTCACAAATTAATCGAAAGGAACTTCGTTCCATCCGGGGGTCCCTTGACTTGACACCTCTCAAGTTTTTTATTAGACATTAATATGATTACATCCAAATCGCGCTAATAGAGCGCTGGTGGTGTAGTGGTAGCACCCGAAGGTCGTTCAAACCTGGTCCTGCACCAATGAGTTTTTCCACTCTAAAAATTTATGTGCCAGTGCTCTTAAACGGTGAAGAAAAACATCGTGAGAAACCCAGCATACCCTAGAAGCAAAAAAATCGAAGGTATGTGTCATAGGTTAGTATTCTTATAAGCGACGATGGGCTTGCAACCTGTCACGTACGGAATACTAACTACTGTGCAATATGTGGGCATGTACCAAATGTCATGGATTACAGTCGTGATCATATTTTAGGGATCCTTACTAAAACTTCAATAATGAAACCCAAGGTGTAAAAAAAATATCTAAAATATTCTTTACATCGCGTGCGCTGCAAAAACTATTGACGATAGAATAAAATAATGTACTACGACTTTGTAGAACACATCATTATTTACAAAAAGTGTCGCGATAGCATATGTCCAACTATTATAGTTATGCCACAATAAAAGTTCTTTTATTTTAACATTTTAATTGAAGGCTACGCTTAGAAAAACGCTCTTTATTTGTATCTTAGTATTAATCCTTATCAAAATAAATCACATCATGTTCTAGACTGCTTCAATACCTTTATACAGCTTTTTGAATTACTCAATTCGGACATTCCATGCGAAAGATACCACGAAATTAAAAATGTAAGTATTAGAATAAAGTTGCGTGAGAGCCTCACCCTGCTCTCGGCTAGCTTTATGCAATGTAGGGGTCACTGGGTATACGGGAGGGCGAAGTAAAAAATAAAAGCAAAAAAAAAAATATATGATCACGACTGTAATCCCCGGGCTCGGTAGATATCTTCCTCAGATCTTTAGTTACTTAGATCTTTGAGGATATCTAAAGAGGGTAGTCAGAGGCACGTCCAAACATGACATTTGGTACATGCCCACATTTTGCACAGTAGTTAGTATTCCGTACGTGACAGGTTGCAAGCCCATCGCCGCTTATAAGAATACACACCTTCGAATTTTTTATTCTAGGGTATGCCGGTTTCCTCACGATGTTTTCCTTCACCGTTTAAGAGCACTGGCATTGCGCACATACATTTTTCGAATGGAAAAGCTCATTGGTGCACGACGGTTTGAACCCACGATTTCGGATCGTGAGGCCGGGGTGCTACCACTGCATCACCAGCGCTCTTCTAAAAAAAAGTTCTCTAAAATAATAAAACTAAAACTTTCTATATAAATTCTTTCTTTAAAGAAGAGTATCATGGTTATGACAAGTGTGTATTATAATTTTGAATTTTTTTTTTTTAAATTTGAGAGCTCTGGTGGTGTAGTGGTAGCACCCTTGCCTCACGGTCCGAAGGTCGTGGGTTCAAACCTGGTCGTGCACCAATGAATTTTTCCATTTGAAAAAATTATGTGCGCAATGCCGGTGTTCTTAAACGGTGCAGGAATACATCGTGAGGAAACCGGCATACCCTAGAACCAAAAATTCGAAGGTTTGTGTCATATGTTAGTATTCTTATAAGCGGCGATATCGAGTCAAATATCATGTTTGGACGTGCCTCTGAGTGTGAGTACCCTCTTTAAATATCCTCAAAGATCTAAGAAACTAGAGATCTGAGGAGATATCTACCGAACCTGGGGATTACAGTCGTGACCATGTATGTATATACATACATATAAATACCCGTGCGAAG
The DNA here is from genome assembly GCA_963675405.1 of Cosmorhoe ocellata. NCBI lineage: Eukaryota > Metazoa > Arthropoda > Insecta > Lepidoptera > Geometridae > Cosmorhoe > Cosmorhoe ocellata. Next base: position 7,161,697 of record OY776258.1, on the reverse strand, counting down.
CCGGGGCGGACTGCTAGTTATTTATATACAAGGTGAGTTTTTGGTCAGTTTAAAGCCGGCGCCCACGCAATCTATATCTCTGTAACCCTACTCAAAAAAAATATGAATAATAAATCAATTTTTTTGTTATTATCTATTAATATCACGAAACTAAATTCCTGACCATAACACTACTTACACAATTTACAATTTAAACCACTATCCTACACTTGAGTACATATTTCCAAGTACCAGGAATGCATAAACCATGGAGAGGTTTTCGCGACTCGTGATCTTTCGACTCTGTGGATCTACAGTGAAATACCTCTCCATCGTTCCTGCTATCCTGGTACCTATCGACAAATTACTGATTTAAAATTAATGGTAAAGCAATGGGAACTGGCTTTCTATCAAAAAATTTATTCTATATAATCTAAAAGAATGTTGATTTATATTTATAACAGAAGTTGTGTATAATTTGTATTCATTTTGCTATTTACTGTATAGATTGTCGTACGAGTGTTTTTATTGTGTTTCACAAGAGAACTACATAAATTTTAATTCTTAGCCCCAAAAAAAACATTATAATTACATTATAATATCCTGTTATTTTTTGTCAATACTAGTTTATTTCGCATAGAAAACACTTTTTACTCCGACTGTCCAGGTAGCCAGTGTACTAACTGCACCAAAATGTTTGTAATTTGCATAACAAAAGAGTGTACCAACTGCCGACAACCCGATAAATGAGGCGTCACGTTAGATTCGTCTGGATTAAGAGATGTTTTAAAGTTTTGCAATATCAATACAAAAAATGTACTTAGTTATTGAAAGTTCACTGAATTTTTATCGATTTCAGGTAAATTAGAGTTCAAATGCGACTTTTGCAACCTCGAATTCGTTTCTAAACAAGTTTTGGCGCATCACTACGGATCTCGGAAATGTAGAATGAAGAGGAAAGAAGAATCTCAGATGTTGAAGGGCAAAGTCTCAGGAAAATCCGGTAAAGGATCAGTGGAAATAATGAAGAAAATGTTGCTATGTGATAAATTAGAAGATATTGAATCAGATGGAGAAATCGAAAATAGTACGAATCTATCCTCATTGAAATATGAAAATATGTCAAGTGACGAAGATTAGATACATAGCATTTTACCTACAATTTTTACAAAAAATTGGATGGTAGAGGAAGGCCGAAGAAGTGGTTTGATTGTGTGAAAGATGAAATGAATGTAAGAGGAGGAGATTCAGAGTTGACTACTGATAGGAGTGAGTGGAAGAAAACATGTAAACATGCCGACCCCACTTAACGTGGGATAAGGGCAGGAGAATGATGATGATGATAGCATTTTACCTTTGTCATTTAAATATGCCATACTGTTGCCAAACACAATTCATGTGAAATAAATTAAATAAAAACAAGCATTTTCAACAACACAATAACTATTTATTAAACTAGAAAAAGACTAAATAAAAAAATATACAAAATTAGGTACTTACTCTATTTTTTTAAGTTGGAGACAAATTAATCTACTTCTATTTAAAAATGTATGAACATAATTATGTTAATGGTGAACACACATACCGACGACACGGTCGGTTCAACCGTATGCGTTAACATTTTAAATTATTTAAATGCATTAAGTATTAGAAAGAACGACATCTAACGCATCAACTTTTAAAACTGAAACATCTATTATTTTAATACTAAATTATTTTTGTATTACAAAACCTCAGAATTAGCAAGGCCTTTGGACAGCCCCTTTATCACCAGTTGATCACAAGCTGAAAAAAGTAGCAAAAAGACCATCCTTTAGATTTGCATCTTTCGAGGCAAAGTAATAATAACATAGGTTTACTTTCAGGACATTTTCATTTTTACATTAATATTATTGGACCCCATTTAGCACTTAGATAGAAAAACTACAGTGAATATGTAAAAATAGTGCGAATTGGGTGCCATTGATACTTTAACGTTTGCATAATAGGTACATTCCAAATAACTTCTTAACTTTATACTATAATTTATTACAATGATTGTTCTCATTATGTTGCAATGACGATCATCACATAATATTTCAAAATTTTCAGCAAACAGTGCTTTTGTAAACGAAGGTTATAATATATTGATCTTGAATAGTAAATTTCCGATACTTCATCACATAAGCTTTCTTGTTTTAAACAACAAGACTAAAGTCACAATGTCAGTTTGTATACTCATTATCAGTCAGACATACCTACGCAAAAACTACTGGACCGATTGATGGAACTTTTACCGTAGTTAAAACTACGAAAGTTAGTAAGAAAGTTAGATAGTTACTACACTAAAATAAACTAACATTTGTTATTTTTTTTATCCAACATAGTAACAAACTTGAGTATGCTAATTGCCCGAGCCTTTAGATGGAATAGAAAAACGTTCTAACATAAATTTTGGGCAGCAGCTACACTCTAGCATAGGGAAACTATCCTAACTGATCGCACCAAAATTGGACCCTATCCACAATCTTCTGTGCGATCTGTATACATAACATAACAAGAAATTATCTAAAAATCTGTAGTCATATTAATTTAATCACTTCCGCCCGCGTCACACGTTTTAATATTGCATAAAAGTAGCCTATATTCTATTCCCAGGTCACAGTCTTACCTATATCTAATCCAAATCCGTCTAGCCATTGTAAACAAACTTGCAAACATCCAAGTGAAAGCCAATACAGAACACCGGATAAAATTGTTTGACATACAACAAACTTATAACTACAATCCTAACATTAACAATATTTACAATGAATAGTGGTGCTTTCACTAACCAGTATAACTTAGCATTTTTGAAGAACAAATAGGAATGTTCTTTTGAACCCAATTGTTGATAACTACACAGACCTCACCTTTATTATAATAACTTTCATCCATATTTACAAACAATACATAATATGAAATTGGCAGTTCTTATAAATTATTGGGAGGCACATATAGTACAAGAAAAGTTTGTATGGGCGTATGGGTAATCTTTGGAACTACCGAATTATTAAAAATTTCTTTCACTGCTAGCTATCAATTAGCTAGATTACTTGTGAGTGCTAAAGCGAACCCGCAAGGCGGGCATAATGTGTAAAAAATTTGGTAAAACAAATTTGATATTTATTGTTCTCTTGTATCATAATTTTAAATACATAATAGGTAAATAATTATATGTATAATCAAACAGTACGAGTAGAACCCAGTATGTCTGCACATTGAACAAAAGTTATAAAAAAGATATGGGGTGACTAAAAAGAGTACTTAATTGAAAGCAAATCAGATTTTTAAAATTCTTTTCTGTTTGTACATTTGGTTGTTCGCGCACATCTCGAAAACTACTGAACGGATTTTCATGTAGTTTTCACAGGTGGACAGAGTATAATTTTGTTTCAGATGTCGGAAAAAAGTTATCATCATGCGGGCGAAGTCACTGGCAATAGCTATTGTCTGAATATAGGGTTATATTTTGTTTACATAAGTTTTGGCTTTCCTAGTTAATAATAGTACGCCATTTAAACACTATCAGTAACAGCACCTTAGTTCTGCATTGTTCCATTTTATACCTTACTAGGTTCTGATAAGAGCTAAGACTTCTGTGTCTTATGTCTGGGATAAACTATACAATTGTCTGCCATTTGGTTGCGCATTGCAGAATTCTCTTTTCGTACTTCAGATAACTCTTGGTTTAGCCTTAGCACTTCTAGCACAAGTTTTTCATTATCCACTTCTAATTTTTCTAACCTGAAATTGGAAAAAAATAGTTAGAGCTTAATAATGGAACATCCTTATAAATGCTACTTTGGCTGGTGTTGTGTAGGTATAAACTTTGTACACAAGCTTCTGCCACCTTCTTCTGCTTAGTACCACCTTCATAGATTCTATTCCAGTCTCTCCTACTAATATTAAACGTGAAAGTTTTTAAGAATGTCTGGATGTATGTTACTCTTTCACGATGAAACAGCTGAACGGATCTGGATAAAATTTGGCACAGATATAGATTATAGTCTGAAATGACACATAGGCTACTTTTTATCCCGGAAAATTTACAGTTCCCGTGGGAAACATGTTTATGTTTTTTAAGGTATGACGCGGGCGAAGCCGCGGGCGGAAGCTTGAAATATATAACTGCACGTAGGTCTGTAGCACTGCGGGTTCTGGCTTGTTTCAAGTTAATGGCAAGGCAGTGGCTAACTACCTACTTAAATAAATAAATATTGGTGGACATTTCACACAACGCCATCTAGCCCCAAAATAAGCAAAGCTTGCACTATGGGAACCAGATGAACTCACTTTATGAGGCCACAAAAATGATTATGAGGATTGTAACATGAAGCAATAACTAAATTAATGAAAATGTATTGTGTTTACCTTTTTTGTTTCTCGGTTAGATCTGTTATATGGTCGCACGCCTTCGCCAGTATACCCCCCTTGCTACCAGATTCGGGCATACCAGAGTTTGGCACTAGAGCAGCCAATTTCATAATCCAGTTGTTAATTTTGTCTCGCCGCCTCCTTTCTACCTCATTGTGGGTCGCGCGTCTCTTGTCATCTCGCTGAAATACAAAAAAGTTCTATAAATTTAGGTACTACAAACATTTTATTTTGATAACTGTCCTAAATTTTTTATAAACTAGAAATTAAAATAGAAAACAGAATAGAGAAGTTCTTATAAAATATAATTATGTAAACAATATTGTTTCTTCTGTTGTGTGAATTAATGATTTTTTAGCCAAGTGTAGGTTATTTGATTACAAATGGTCATTATAAAGTTGAATCTCTTGAAGCCAGATAGACACTTACATAGTTAGGTATTTTTAATAATAACACAAATTAGATGCAGATTTAAATTTGACTGTACCTTTTTGGCAGTATTAACTGCCTTTGACTGTGCCGGTGCTCGCTTATATGCTTTTTTACTTGGTGCTACTGTGCTATGCGTACCAAAGACTTCTCCTGGATTACTTATCACATAAAATGTTGTATCTGCAATTTTATAAGTTACTTTTGTAGTGGTCACTGAACTTTTTCTTGTAGTTTGTTGTATGGATGTGAACAGATATTAAGGTAGCTATGTCATGTCACCTACCATGTCCAGGAGAATTTTGCATATTGGTGTTACTTTCATCACCGGCCATCGGTATTAACTTGTAAGTGACAGAACTTGCTGCAAAATAAAATAATGTAAATAAAAGTTAAACCGAAGTTATTTTTTTGTAAGTTAGGCGTAGGTATTTGGTTTTATCAGATCCCATCCTTCTATGCAATGAATATGGTTGATTTATTTATATATATAAAAAACCTAAATACGGAGATAAGGTAAAGGTAGTATGTTATCAATAAAAGCAGTATTATATAAAAGGTTATAATTTTAAAGCATCCTAATGTGTCCATGGTAAGATATTGAGGAGTTATGCCAAATTACTACTTAAATTACAATATCAGTAGGTCTACCATGAGTTTTCACAATCTACACATGCTAGCGACTATAGTTAAAAAAATGTATGAAAACTTGCCTACAGCGCCTCTAGCAGATAGTTGGGTACTAAAACCTCACGTAGCTAACTATCCTACGTCACAGCGTACTACAGCGACTGTAGTTTGCGCTCATAATTTGCTTACAATTTGGTACCATGAGTAACAGTTTTGACAAATGTCATAGTAACGTACTATTACTACTGTAGTAACGTCGGCTAATCTAAATGTGACAACTCATGGTAGACCTACAGCAAAGTTAAAATAAAAAAAAAACTTACATATTTCTTTAAAACTTTCAGAGTTGTCGGGTGGCACAGACCAGTGGTGTGTACTGACTATGTGGGACTTTTCATGAGCTGAAATGAATTGTAATCCTAATTAAGTTTGATCATAATTCAATAATAAACACCGTGTTAAACGGCGGTAATTAGATTGTTTATTAAATTACAGAGAACGGGGTTGTATTAAACTGATCTTTGTTGGGTTTTCTAGAAGGATATCTACTTGATTTACCGTAGTTTAATTAAAAATGCTATCACAAGATAGATAATAATAGGTAAGTAAGTAGTAACTTACCAAAAGGTTCTTCTTTCATCAAGCCCATATATTCCCCGTCGGCACTGTGGATAAACACAACAAATCATAACACATCGCACGTTATTGGGAGTGATAGTGATTTCATCGCATTCCTTGCCAACTTGTACTGCGAGCGAGCGAAAACTGTGGCCTTCGCAGCCACAAATTGCTGTATTATTATGTAACACGCTATTATTTATTTTGCACATAGAATTGTATTTACCTGCTATCAAGAGAACTTTCGTGCAGATCCTCAATGTCTGCTATTACTTTAGCCATTACGCGTAAATTATTTTTTGAATTTTCACAATTTGTGATCACGGGGACAAAATAAAGAGGTCATGTGACGAGATCATAGACAAGCTTTGTCAAAATATGTTGCCAGAGTTTTGACATTTTGCGGCTTCTTTTTACTGCAAGTTTGTTTATGGTTTATTTTAAAAGCGCCATCTGTTATTTCTTTTTCAATACTTTTTTGTACAAAAGTTCTACGCTAGATGGCCATATTTATCCAAAAGTTAGTTATGAAATTCGTTTTTAAAATGCCAGCGCGTGTTTTTTTCCATCTTAAATTTACCTTATTATGAACCTAATACATAAATTACCAACTTACAGACATTTTGTAGGGTACCTAAATAATAAATTGTGGGTAGAGAGGTAGGTAGGACCTAATAGGATGAAGGACAGCGGGTTACGTTACGCCGCCATCCCGTCACGTGGGTGAAAACTTAGTAGGTACGTGGTAGTACCTAGACCTACCTTTCTACCTACCTAATCAATCAAGTAGGTACCTAGGTAGGTAAAGCTTCGTACGTAACGCAATTAGTTTGCTTGCTTTCCTAAAACTTTGCTTATTGATGGATTGCTCCGACCGGCCAGTAGGTCTACCATGAGTTTTCACAATCTACATTCGCTAGCAACTGTAGTTAAAAAAATGTATTGAATGAAACTTGCCTACAGCGCCTCTAGCGGATAGTTGGGTACTTAAACCTCACGTAGCTAACTATCCTACGTCACAGCGTACTACAGCGACTGTAGTTTGCGCTCATAATTTGCTTACAATTTGGTACCATGAGTAACAGTTTTGACAAATGTCATAGTAACGTACTATTACTACTGTAGTAACGTCAGCTAATCTAAATGTGACAACTCATGGTAGACCTACAGAACAACCGTTCGTTATGTATGACTTCGCAAGCTGTAAGCAAATAAACTCCCAAGTAGGTACCTACTAATCACCTACTTAGGTCCTTGGTACTTAGGTACACACCACACCACGGTTCCAATACTAAGTTAACTCAGCAGCTGCAGTGCAAAGTGCAATGCAATAGGTAGGTACCTAGGTAGGAACTTACCTACTTAGGCAATAGGTAAGGCCATGCATGCGCAACTGTCAAAGTTCTAGAGTCACGCTCAAGCCACGACCTAAAAGGACGAAGTTTGCGACGTCATTGCCAAAACAAAGTTTCCGTTCGATTAGCTCCATCAATTCATTCATCAATTAGGTCACCACCAACAGTTTCCTGTTCCCGTAGAGCAGAGTCAGTGGGACAACTCCAGGAGGAAAAGACAATTTATACATTTTCGTAGCTAGGTACCTATCTACCTAACTAATTCTTTCGAACTAGTGATTATAGGATTAATAAATAATAGGTAAAAGTCGTCCAAAGTATAAGTATTTACCAAATTAGTAGGTTCCCAACGCCTAACCAAATATTTGGCTTTTTCCTCTTATTGTATCTTTTCTTTTAAACCAGTGTGGTGATAGGATTAAAACAATTAGGACAACAGTGGTACACCACGACATAGGTTTCATCACCATTTTTTACATAAATATTTTTATGGTAGGTACCTACTGACCTACGTGTAACAAATTCTTTTACAGGTAGGTAGGTACCTACCTACCTGTAAAAGAATTTGTTACACCTACTAGGCCCCTATACCTACTTAGGGCTTGTACACAAAACTGCGAATCGGTGCGACGCGATTTGATTTTTTGTGATAAAAAGATAGGGCTAGACACAGATTTTTGCGATGCGACGTTCGCTTCGCAGTTTTGTGTACAAGCCCTAATACCTATGTAGTTTAGTTTGGTAGGTAGGTACTTTTCCTAAGACGTAGGTTCGGGTTCCTATAACTTTACGACACTGCGATATCTAGACTCTAGCTTAGATAAGATAGGTAGGTTACTTGTCTTATCTAAGGACTCTACAAGGCTTAACTGAGCTCTGTTAGATAGGTCGTAAATTGCAAGCCATTTTACCAAACATCCGTCATTATGGCGGGACGGATTTGATCGCCATGTAAACTTCGGGTTATTTTGCACGATAGGCCCTCTCTGGCCCTCTCTAATCACCTCTACCCTCATGCTCATAAACAGTAATATGCGGCTATAGGAATTTTTGGTTCGTGGTAATGGCTTACCTACTTGCCTTTCGTATGATGGGGTTGCTCCAGCAATAGGAACTACTAAGCACCAGTTTCTGAGTGCATTTTTGACCAAACGAATATCGATGAAACGAGCGATGATCATTAATTCTACCATTATCAAATTAGGTCGGTAGGTATGTACCTAGGTATTTTGTGTCAACAGAGACGAGAATTCTTTTTTTTTTGTTTGTCTTTGTTTTTCTCGTTTTTCTATCTATCGTTTGTAAAAGTAAAAATACCTACGAACGCTCTTCAAACTCTTAGTAGGTAGGTACCTATATAGAAAAAAATAAGAATAAAATGACATAGGTAGGGTCAAGGAGGCAACAGTGGCTCAGTCGGACACAGTGACTCATTCATGTTACTACCCGAAAGAAGCGCTCGATATTGCTCTCCTTGTAACACAATACAAGCGTGTGAACCCCAAACACGTTCTAACCTGTCGGTCGGCAGGTCAAGCGCCGTACAGTTGTGTTACGGCGTTTTTTTGTTTTCGTACCCACAAAATTACTTTTTGAGGTAAAGTTTCTTTTGTTTTCATACATCAGGTTGTGATAATTTGTATTGCCTTTTATATTTGCCAATTAGTTGGTACTGTAGTGTTCTCATTCATGTAGTTGTTTATTGTAATTATTATTTGACTCGAATGCTATGAGAAAATATTTTCAAAATGGCGTAGTTGTACACAGTGGCTCAATTTTAAAAAGTACACAGTGACTCATAGTCACTGTGTACCACTTATTTTTGATTCTTTTTTTTTCATTTTTCATTTTGAATTAGTAATGTTTTTTGAATTACCAATTATAGACAAGACTTTTGATACTCAATAATTTGAAATTATTCATTTTATTCGTAGAATGCCACGACCACAAACTGCGTGAAAAATTGGAAATACTCCCCACGAAAACATTAAAGAGGGCTTGAAGTTAATCAGAAAAGGGGAATCTATGCGAAAGGCGTCAAAGAGAGCTAAATGTTCCTTTTGCTACACTTAAGAGATATTATTGGAAAACCAAAGACAGTCCTTCACTGTGTAACGAGTCACTGTGTACTACGGGGTTGAGTCACTGTGTACAGCTAGGTGTACACAGTGGCTCAATTCTCGATGTTTAGTTTTTGCCCTCTCATTTTATTTTAGTAATATTTAGTGTAATTATAATAATGCAGTACTAAACTAGAATACCTAACTAACAATCTATGCATGTTTCAGATAAATCCAATAATAATTTTCAGAATTTTTAGCCTTTTGAAAAAATCCGAGCCACTGTTGCCTCCTTGACCCTACTGAAAAAACCTTATTACACAAGGAACCTACCTAGTAGGTAGGTATATATACACTGATAGTGGATATCTCATCTCAGTGTTATCATAACAATGTTAAGTAGGTAGGTACCTACCTACCTACCTACGAAAGATTCCTACACAGATCTCGTTTTCCCAGAGTTTGTCTTGGCTTTCTTGTTACCTTACCTAGCTTCTAATTACTTTACCTAGCTTCAAAAGCTTAAGTTGAAAGGCAGTACCTACTTACCTACCTACTTACGTAGATTATCTAAGAGGCTCTTATTCTAACAGATTATGCTGGTACCTACTTAAGTACCTACCTACCTACTGCTGGAAGATAGTAGGAAGGTATTTCCAATAAAAACATTTCCTCAATCACGTCGCTAATGTTTGCAGAATCTCAAGGCTGTCGTCGAACCAAATTAAACAAGGGCGAAATCGAAACAGATAGGTGCACCTATCTACCCTACCTATTTACTTAGTAGAGCTTTTTTGAGAGTTTTTTTTTAGTTTTCTTCACCTTCTCCCATTTGTTGTAATAGATATTTGTGACATAGTTTTATTTGCTGACGATACTTCATTAGTTTTTAAAGTTGACAGAACCAATTCGAGTTGTGACTACGTAAATGAGTCACTATCATTGATTCTGAACTGGTTCACTGTAAATAATCTTCTGCTGAATGCTAACAAAACAAAATGTATTAAATTCACTTTGCCCAACGTAGTGCATAGGCCAACTAATATTAAAATTAATGGGGAAGCAATGAATCTTGTTGATTCTACGGTTTTCCTTGGTATCAATATTGATGCCAAACTTCAATGGGGACCACAAATTGATAAACTTTCTGGTAGGCTTAGTTCCGCTGCATATGCAGTTCGTACGATACGGTGTGGCTTGCGGATGAAGCTACAGCTAGATTAGTTTATTTTAGCTACTTCCATAGTGTTATGTCATATGGTATAATTCTCTGGGGAAAAGCAGCTGATATACAATCAGTATTCGTATTACAAAAAAGGGCAATTCGTGCCATTTACAAAATGAAACCGAGGGACTCTTTAAAAGAAAAATTTAAAGAAATTAATATTCTCACAGTAGCGGCACAATATATATACGAAAATTTGCTGTACGCTCATAAGAATAGGGATAGACTTCAGAAAAACTGCGATGTACATGGAATCAATACTAGGAACAAACATAAATTATTAATCCCTAAGTTTCGGTTACAAAAAGTGAACGGGTCATTTATGGGGAACGTGATACGTTTCTATAATAAACTTCCTATAAATGCAACTAAACTTCCTGTTAGAAAATTCAAAGCCTTCATTAAAAATAATCTCTTAAAGAAAGCATATTATAATATAAATGAATATATTGATGATAGGAACTCATGGCCCGATGTCGCTCCGCCCTCCGACAGCTAACCAATTTGCAATGTAAACGCTGTCCTTTTGTTTTATGTATTTATGTTCTGTTTTGTCTTTTGTTTTTATGTTATTATTATTAGATAATCTTGATTACATTTTTTGTAAGAAGGATCATACAAAAAAGCGCTAGGACCGAGACAAGTTTCTTGCCTGTTCTTCTCGTACTTGGGTTAGGTTGGAATTGGCACATAGATTCACCTAGCATGTAAGACGTTTCAAAGTGATCCTTGTGATTGTACTGAATAAATATTTTTCAATTTCAATTTCAAATTTCAGTAACGCGTCATCGGTACCTAGGTCACCTAGGTCCTTTTATTACCCGACTGCAAAGGACGGTAATGTGTTTAGAGTGTAGGTACCTACCTTATAAATACATTTAGGTATGTAGGTACCTACCTAATCAAAGATTTAAATCTTTGTATAAGTAGGTAGGTACCTATGTAATACGTATTTTAATCTGGAGTAATAGGTAGGTGGTAAGTATACATTTTGTGTACCTACCTATGCGAGTTCCTTGGGATATTAACGGCTGGACTGACTTTGATAAATGAGATTTCTTTGGATTCATGGATCAAAAAATCAAATATGGCGGTCGTAAGAAGCTACCTAGGTTTCAATTCAACTAACTCAATTCGGTATAGTAACCTTGTAGTAACTTACATAGACACAATTGTAGGTATACAGTCGGGTTTTTTTTTTTTTAATAATTTAAGTAAGTTACAGCTAGGTACTTATCTACTTAGGTACCTACGTTTAAGTACTTCTTTTTAAAGTTATATTTAAGTACCTAGGTAGGTAAGTAGGTACCTACCTACGTCTTGATTTTTACATTTTGACTAGTGATGCAACAGATATTCGTTTCTGTTTCCGCAACTGCGGAAGTTCTGCATGCTTTTTGACATCCGTTTCTGCAATTTTTATAACGGAAATATGAACGGAAGTTTACGATGATTGAGGCGGTTGACGTGACGGCTCGCTGGTGCACGGGCGGCGAAGCGCGTTTTTCGGTGAGGCGCCCGCGCGGACTTTCGTTACTTGTCGCAACGTTGTAGTTTGTTCTAGACACGCGGTAGCGCGTCAAGCCAAGTTCAAGCTGGCGAACCGCGCACCGTGTGTAATATTACACGAACCATTTGGAGCCAGTTTTCACCCCCTCATAACTCCAAAACTATTTCACGTAAACATGTCAAATTTGGCTCATCTATTGATATTTGCGACCTAAGTAATTAGACCAAATTTCATAATCACACCTCAAACGGTTATTTAGATATTAACGTCCAAAAATCCTAATTTTTATCACTGACTGACCTATAGACGTTAATTCTAACCCAGTTCCAGATAATCTAGAAAGTTCAAATTTGGCATCCAGGTAGGTGGTTGGGTGAATACATAGGAAAAAATCAGAAACTAGTAAATTTATATATTTTTATTATAATTTTTCAATTAGGTAATTCATTCTCTTAGGAACTCTTATATTATCGCCTATAATATAAGTAAGAGCAAAGATTATAATGTGTCGGATCTACCTACTTAGGTATGTATACAATGTGCCTATAGTTTCAGCCGTCCATGCACGTAGATGTATAAGTATAATATAATAATATAAGAATAAGTACTTACTTACTAATAAGTTCTGTACAAAAAGTAATGATATTTCATCAAAAACATAAATGTGAAATGATAGCCAAGTTCAATAAGTATGCTTTAGTCGTTGACTTCAGCGACAAAAGAATTGAGATCTAAACGGGTGCCAAGTACAATGGTCAGTCCTAAAACTTATTTATAACAATATGAAATATTTTTAACAACTTTAAAATATCATTTCATCTTATAGTTTAGGATAATATTGAATGAAGCCTAAGGTCTGACTTGGCTAGTTTTCTTAAGAGTACGAATTATATTAGGTATAGGTAGCCTTTGAAAGTTCTTATTTTATTCTTCTAAAAATTTGACTTGATGGTAGAAACTAGCGAAATAGTAGGTAAGTAGTTAATAATAGGTAGGTAGGTAATTCGTATATATTCGTATACTTGCCACTGAAATTTTAGTTTTTTTTTCATATTACTTACACTTCCGTTTCCATTTCCGCTTCTGCTAAAATTTACTTTGACATCTGCTTCTGTTTCTGCTTCCGTTGCATCATTATTTGACATACCTACCTACTTACATGAATAAACCTATCAGTGTCTATCAACAATTCCCTGTCGTCGTCGTCCTTGGTGACAAGGGTCGAGTTCGTTATTTTCTTTCAATACTTGTAATAACAATATTTTGTAAAATAGGTAGGTAGGTTCTTACCTACGTCGATGAGTTTTTTGTTACGACAACAATATTTGATTACCTATTAGCAGTTATCACCTATAATAATTGGGTGCGTTAGGTAGGTACCTATCTACCTTACCTACACACGTTGTACCTACCTAATTCAGATATGTTTGCAATTTAAAAATTTGCTTAAAAATTGATGGCAAAAAAAATCTTGGTGGAAATGTTGGCGTAGGTAGGTATTTCACGGTACCTACACTTTCGTAGAACTTGCGTCGAAGAATGGTAAAAAACTACGGAATTTTAATCGATCTTTGTTTACTTAGGTATTAGAAGGTAGGTACCTAGGGGAAACTGAGGACACTTGATCCTTACGGGAGACTAGGTAAACGCCATTTACAAAAGTACTAAAAGCATTAGATCGATTTCGACTGGCAGCATTTATAGTGTATGGTACCTAAAAACATTGCATAGCAGTATCACCTGTCAGACTTGACAACTTCACAAATGGTCGACGGTTTGGTGTTTGGAGCGGAGCTGATCATTTTTTCGTAAGTTTTAAATTTTTGTTTTCGAGTGTTTTGGAAGTTAGTGGATGTCGACAACTATTTCAATCGAGCAATGAGTGATGTAGTTTTCAATTGAACAGAAAGAAACAGCTACATTTCAATGAGGTTTTTTGCTACCAATTATTTTTTACATACATATGTTATGGGGACACTCGGTACACATTTACTGGGTAGAATTGATCCCCCGAATCAAGTGTCCGTATTAAAGGAACATTTGATTCGGGATGGCCTAGTGTGACTTAAACCGAATTGTTGAAGTCGATTTTAATTATTCAGAATTGACAATGCCGAGGGAATATCAAAAGAGCACGGGCCGCTGTGGTTGAAACACTTATAAATGAACATTTTTACCTACTGAATGAAACATTAAAGGACGTCGAGCCAAGTTTGTTAGTCAATTATGATGAAACCAACTTAACTGATGGCCCTAAACGAAAAATGGTCACAGTGAGACGAAGTTGTCGACACCGACATAGTATAATGGAATCCTGTAAATCAGGCACATCCGTGATGTTTGCAGCAGCTGATGGATGATGGACATCTACTTTCACCATACGTAGTGTAGATATCGTGCAGAAAATCTCTACAGCACTTGGATAAGAGGAGGGCCACCTGAGTCAGTGTATAACAAATCAAAAAGTGAATGGTTTACAATGCAAATATTTGAAGATCAGCAAAAATAGTCCTGCCCTACTTTAGAAAATTTGATAAAGTAAAGCAAAGGTTTTAATGGGTGACAGACAACTCAGCAAGTCACGTTTCAAAATGGGTGATAGAGCAATGCACTTTAAATAATATAAAATTTGTTTTAATAAATTTGCCTCCTAACAGTACTGTAGCCTCTCGATGTGGCTTTATGTGGCTTTAAGCCTCTGAAGACCAAATGTGGCCAGTTATTGCCAGAACGGAAATTAAAACACAGAGGCACCATCCTAAAAGATACGATTCCCAGGCTTCTAAACCAATACCCCATTGCAATGAGTGACAAATCAAGCGATAATATACAAGGTGGCTTCAGAGCTTCAGGATTAATTCTTCTAGATCGAGAGCAATATGATATTTAAGGTTTAAAGACATTTATTCTCAAAAAAGACAGTAGTCACTTAAATGAGAATACTTGATTAACTTAAGTGATAAAATGCTTAGGTAGTACAAATTTAGTTGATCGCTCGATAATTATGGTTTTAAAGTTAAGAGTAGGTGTAGGTACTCATCTTGCGCATTGTCCAATACACGGATCAATAAAATAATCCGTGTCAATCCGTTTAAACGTATTTTATTTCATAATTTACAAAACGAATCCCGAAGATATATCAATTGGACCAAGTGTTCCATGTGTATGGGAGACTCAATCCCCCCGGATCAAACCTAACATAGAGGAGGAACAAGTCACCCATACGTACGGGATACTTGGTACAAATCTCTTTTGTTAGTTTTTGTACGAAATTTTCATAATTTATAAATGGAGGTTTATGGGAACTATATCAGTAGTTTGCAATGAAATTCCACGTGTTTTAGTGCAAAAACATTTGCAATATGTTGATAAATGGGGCTTGTAGAGGCAAAAAACAAAAGGGGTAATCAAGTGTCCCCAGTTTCCCCTAGATCAAATAAGTAGGTGGGCAGTTTATAAAAAAAATATGTTCTACTTATTATACCTATCTATATTATATTATTATCTACATTATATACATAGATAGATATAAAAATATATCAGTTATCTAGTACCCATAACACAAGCTTTGAGTAGCTTACTTTGGGGCTAGATGATGTTGTGTGGACTGTCCAGTATTATTTATTATTTATTTATACCTACTTAGAAGACATTAAGACGGTTACGAAACAGAAAAGGGTAGGTGCTTATATACCTACCTACTATTAATATTTTATTATACCTAATTAAGAAACCTTTGTAAGCAGTTGTTTCTTGGTAAAGGTAGGCAGGTAGGTAGGTAGGTACCAACAGGATAAGGTTATCGGTTTCCCTTTCCCGGTTGCCGCGAGGAAAACATAAACATGTAGGTAGGTAGGTAGGTACCTACAGAAAACAGAAATCCCTGTAGGGTAGCTAATACAATTCCTTTCAGGACACTTTCCTATTTTGTTTTGTTTATTGAGTTATTGAAAAAAAAAGCTGCGCAACTCGAATGGATGTAAGCAGGTTATTAGGTAAATACATTTAGGTACGTTGTGGGTTACCGGCGCTTTTTGCTCAATGATAAAATTATCTTTATGTAAAATCCTACTAATATTATAAACTCGAAAGTTTGTAAGAATGGTGGATGATAATAAGATGGATGGATGTAGGTATGTTTGTTACTCTTTCACGCTGACACAGCTGAACGGATCTGAATGAAATTTGGCACAGATATACAGTCGTGGTCAACTAATTAGGGACATGCAAGATAGTGAAGAACAATAACCGGTTATGTACATACAAATATAAAACCCTATTGATTTCTCAGTAACTATTATTTGCATAATTTGGTCCGATTATTATGCTTTAAATGGCTGTAAATAAAAGAATAAATAAATAGAAAAAAGTATTTAATATCAAAGGTTGAACATGTATTCAATTTTAAGGTATAATTCTGTAGCTGGACATTTAATTAAGGACAGTAAACTATAATGAAAAATAGAGTTAAACAAAACTAATAATCTGCAGTATTATAATATCTTTAACAGCTCCATTTTATTACGTGTAAAATCAGTACCCAGTAGCAAAACCTTTGTTAGTAATTACCGCTTGACACCGATGTGGCATAGACATTATCAGTTTCTGGCATGTTTCGACAGGAATGTTTGCCCATGCCTCACAAAAAGCTTCATTAAGTTCATCTAAAGTTGTGGTACGATAAGTGGCTACTTTTTTCTTGATTTCGTGCCAAAGGTGCTCGATTGGGTTAAGGTCCGGGCTATTTGCTGGCCAATCTAGCACCGATACTGACTGACTGGTAAGAAACGACTTGACTGAACGGGCGGTATGTTTTGGGTCGTTATCATGCTGAAACGTCCATATAATAGGGAGATGCTCCTCAGCATAGGGAAGCATCGTTTCCTCCAATATTGCCTTGTATTGATGTTGGTCTAAGTTACCCTGAACTTTCCTCACAGGTCCCACTCCACGTCCAGAAAATGAACCCCACATTTTAATGTTTCCACCGCCATGTTTCACCTGCTTTTTTGTGAATCTTGGATTCATTTCCGCTTTTACTGGACGCCGTACGTATTGCCTTCCATCTGAAGAAATCAAATTAACCTTGGTCTCGTCAGAGAATAATACATGTTGCCATTGGGCGTAGGTCCAATGTCCATATTTACGTGCAAACGCCAAACGAGCATTTCTATGTTCTTTCTTCAACAACGGTACTTTGCGAGCCACTCTTCCGAACAACCCTGCTTCTACCAGACGTCGTCGAACGGTCCTAGCTGAGACACCAGCTCTTTCGTCTGTCCCAAACACTTCGTGTTTAATTAAAATAGAGCCTAGAAACGGATCTTTCTTAGCTAACCTGGCTATCATTCTATCTTCTTGCGGAGTTGTTTTTCCCGATCTTTTTGTTCTGGGCACATTTAAATCTGTGTTATTGCGTCTGACATGTTGCACTGCATTGTATACCATAGTTTTTGAACAATTTAAATGTTCTGCTATCCTTCGGTATGGCCAACCATGCTCGACAACAAACTTCATGATAATTTTTCGTAGTGTTGGATCGCAACTTTTATTTTTACCCATTTTTCTTCAAAATATTTTTCAAAACTTAAAATAAATATCGGGATTGCCGCCAAAACTACCACGAAACAATAAGAGAAGAAGTAAAAAAGTATTGAGATTCAAATTTTGAAAATAGAACGCAATATCTCAGTGTCCCTAATTAAATGGCCAGCCAGCATTATTTGAACAAATAGCACTACGATAATCTATCAGCTTTACTGTAAAGAGGTTTAATGTTTAAGAAGTTGTTATTGTTTGTATAATCGGGCACATAAATGACTAATTATACTTACATGTAAGAGATATGGAATATGGTTTAGACTCGTTGGAAAATAAAAAATAAATTCACAATTCGGTTTAACCAAAGAGTGTCCCTAATTAGTTGACCACGACTGTAGATTAGGGTCTGGATTAACACATAGGCTACTGTTTATCCCGGAAAAATATAAAGTTCCCGCGGGATAGATATGTTTTTGTTTTTCAAGGTATCACGCGGGCGAAGCCACGGGCGGAAGCTAGTAACCCATAAACGAGAATAATAATAAAGGTCTTAAAAGGTTTATAAGATCTGTGCTACTGAAACTATTATACGTGTTACGATACGGCGCAGAGTGTTGGATTGCCGATGTCGGTCGGTAGCATAGGTAGCAGACGACCAGGACGGTGACAAATGAGGTGAAAGTAAGCTAGACTAAACTATAATATAAGCGTAATTAGTAAGTACCTACCTACTTACCTAATGTTATATTTTTAAGTGAACTCTTCCATTATTCCGTCTAAAATAAGTTGCATTTTGACGCCATAATGCTCAGAACCGAGTAAAATAAAAAGTCTAATAACCATTGTCGACTCTAGTCGAAAAGTTTTTCAAAAATATTTTTCGAGAGTAGATTTACCTATTTCTTACCTCTTTCTTATATTAGTAAGAGCTTTTTACAGAACCAAAGCTTTTATTTAATCTAGAGAGATACCTACCTATATCCCTAGTAGGTACCTACATATTCTCTATAGCATTCGTGAGTAGATTCTATCTTACACTGTGAATGGCGAGGCGAGGAGGTACAATAACATTCTTACTGTTGTGCTTGTAAACGTTTATTTGTAGGTAAATAGAGTCATTCGCTGGCTGCAATTATTCGCCACGAACCATTTATTCAGAGTCCATGCAACATTAAAACGTTAGGCGCCCGAGGGATACCGTGCATTATTCATGACTTGCGGGTTCGATTGCTCTTTCAACTAGGGCGGTTTAGGTTCTTTGGGATTATGTAAACCAATGTTAACTCTTTGACCACCTACACTTTTTATCTCTTGGTGTTATGCAGTCAGGTACTATTCTGACCACTTAACGTAGGGTACCTACCTACCTTCGAACGTAACGAACGTAGGTACCTAGGTATTAGTAGGTACTTATCAACATTCTACTTATACCGTTCTGAGGAATTTTAGGTTGGAGTGTCCGAGTGTGAATACTTAGTAGATAGTATACCTAGATAGGTACTTAGCTAAGGAATGTTGCTTCGAATTGGTTTCTTTGTTTAACATCAATATTTCCCTAGAACGGTACCTTCAAATCTGACAGAGCAGAGAATAAAAAATTATCGCTCGTTATCAGGTAAGAATATTTCTTATGCATAGATTTAATTTAATTCCATTCACACTTCAATAGGCCCCAATTTCAGCCCCAATTTAACGTAAATGTTAATTTTATTGCCAACCTACCGTCTGAAATTCTAATAACAACTTTCGAAGCAAACCAACCGAACGCAGAGCTGTAGAAAAATGGTTGCTATCAATCAACCTCGCAAGTTTTCTGCGATTTATTTTATCCACCTTAGAGGAAATTTATCATTTCAATTCCAACAAAAGCAGTGATTTTTCCGTTTTCAACCGATTTGTTTTTCAAAAATTTCAATTGGGTTGTACCGATATGGGTAAGCTGTACCTACTTAGGTAGGTAGGTATATTCTAAGAGTATTAGTAGGTAGGTACTACTAACTACCTATCAATTTAGTAGGTAGGTACCTACTTAAGCATACAAAATCTATGTTTTTGCTATTTGTTACCAGTATTCTCTACTAGGTACAGCTGAAGCCATAGTATTAATTACATCCCAAATAATATTGGGAATAAATCAATCAATTAGTCAATTTACTCGATCGGCTGCCTAATCTAATTAGCAGATTAATTGAAATGACAAGTAGGTAGGTACCTATACACGCGTAGGCTTCGTAGGTAATCAGGTAGGTAAGTATTTGGTAATAGTTTGGTTTAGTATTTATAGGTACCTACGCACAACGCCGAGTTTACATGGAGATTTTTACCATGCCACCCCTGCAAACACCCAGAGCACTATTTCGTAACCTCGGTACTTACAAATAACATAGAAAGTTTGTAAGTATACGCGTACCTACCTACTTAGCACTCGAAGTTAAAAAGATAGCGTAAATAGAGAGGAAGTGACTTTACTTTATTTAAGTAAGTAGAGGTAGATCAGGCTAAAAATGCACGCCCCTCCAATGTATTTCCATTTTCCAATGTATTTACCTCTACATGCACAAGTACAAGTGGAGGGGCGTGCATTATTAGACTGAATCATCCTTAACTATGTATAAATTCGTACAATGTAGAGAAGATCTGAAATAGCATTATTGGTTGGTACCTAACATTTTATGGTCACCTATCGACAACGCATAGTAGCTAGTTTACAATAAGCAAGGAAAGTAAGTATGTATTTAGGTAAGGTTTACTAGATCAAAGTAGGTAGGTAAGTACCTGCCTAAGATTTACGGTAACGTTAACGAAAACTCGAAAAGAAGGCAATAAAACAAAATAGACAGAAATCCAAGTAGCCTTGGGCGTCTTCTATTTCCACGTTGTGTATTCCGTATCCTGAAAGAGTACCTACCGCAGGAAAACGGAAAATAGATTTATTACAGGTGCTTGTATACTCCCTACTTCTACCTATGGTCTAGGTACTATTGTTCGATTTCTTCAATATTTTTTACCAATTTAAAAAAAAGTAAGAGTTTATTATTTATTAATAAATAAGTTGGTAGTAAATATTTTATTTTTGAAAAATAAATAAGATTTTTTTAACTGTGGTTTACAAAAACTGAAGGTGGTCATGTCTGAGCATCGTGTGACGTCACACTTCAACTTAATTTGATTACCTAGGTAGGTATAGGTACTTCCTAGGTAGGTATTATAAAAGTCTATCTATAATTTCTTAGTTATTGTAGACTGTAGTTAATAAATGTGTAGGTATAATATTTTGAATCGGCTCGCGAAAAAATAAAAAATATGATTGTCTCGTCTTTTATACTGCAGAAATACCTACGGAATTCTAGCAGTGATGTCAGAGATTGTCTTAGTTGTATTTTATCGAGAGACTGTAAATACAGTAATATACGAGCGAGTTACGTTCTGGTATATATTGTATTACCGACAGTGATGTTGCGATATTCTCCCTTTTCCTATTATTCCCAATTTCCACAATTTATGACATGCTACACGTCATAAATTGTGGAAATACGGAGTCGTTCAGCTTGGAACATTACGGTGCTTTTATTATATTCATACCTTATTCTTTTGATTTGACTTCATTCGTTTGCTGTGAATGTATTTTACAAAATTTCCAGGTTTTTTTTCAAATAATATAGGTGCATCCTATTATAATATTATAAACGTGAAAGTTTGTAAGAACCTAGATGTGTGGATGTAAGGATGTCTGGATGTTTGTTTGTTACTCTTTCACGCTGAAGCGGCTGAACGGATCTGGATGAAATTTGGCACAGATACAGATTATAGTCTGGAATAACACATAGGCTTACTTTTTATCCCGGAAATATGTACGGTTCCCGTGGAATAGATTTGTTTTTGTTTTTCAGGTACATCGCGGGCGAAGCCGTGGGCGAAAGCTAGTAGAACATATCATCCAGCACTCAAAAAACGCTTTTAATGATGCAGCAGATTACAAAATATGCAGATTACAAAATTCAGGGAATTGAAATTGAAATTGAAATTGAAAAATATTTATTCAGTACAATCACAAGGATCACTTTGAAACGTCTTACATGCTAGGTGAATCTATGTGCCAATTCCAACCTAACCCAAGTACGAGAAGAACAGGCAAGAAACTCGTCTCGGTCCTAGCGCTTTTTTGTATGATCCTTCTTACAAAAAATGTAATCAAGATAATAATAACATAAAAACAGAACATAAATACATAAAACAAAAGGACAGCGTTTACATTGCAAAGTGGTTAGCTGTCGGAGGGCGGAGCGACATCGGGCCATGAGTTCCTATCATCAATATATTCATTTATATTATAATATGCTTTCTTTAAGAGATTATTTTTAATGAAGGCTTTGAATTTTCTAACAGGAAGTTTAGTTGCATTTATAGGAAGTTTATTATAGAAACGTATCACGTTCCCCATAAATGACCCGTTCACTTTTTGTAACCGAAACTTAGGGATTAATAATTTATGTTTGTTCCTAGTATTGATTCCATGTACATCGCAGTTTTTCTGAAGTCTATCCCTATTCTTATGAGCGTACAGTAAATTTTCGTATATATATTGTGCCGCTACTGTGAGAATATTAATTTCTTTAAATTTTTCTTTTAAAGAGTCCCTCGGTTTCATTTTGTAAATGGCACGAATTGCCCTTTTTTGTAATACGAATACTGATTGTATATCCGCTGCTTTTCCCCAGAGAATTATACCATATGACATAACACTATGGAAGTAGCTAAAATAAACTAATCTAGCTGTAGCTTCATCCGTAAGCCACCGTATCGTACGAACTGCATATGCAGCGGAACTAAGCCTACCAGAAAGTTTATCGATTTGTGGTCCCCATTGCAGTTTGGCATCAATATTGATACCAAGGAAAACCGTAGAATCAACAAGATTCATTGCTTCCCCATTAATTTTAATATTAGTTGGCCTATGCACTACGTTGGGCAAAGTGAATTTAATACATTTTGTTTTGTTAGCATTCAGCAGAAGATTATTTACAGTGAACCAGTTCAGAATCAATGATAGTGACTCATTTACGTAGTCACAACTCGAATTGGTTCTGTCAACTTTAAAAACTAATGAAGTATCGTCAGCAAATAAAACTATGTCACAAATATCTTTTACAACAAATGGGAGATCATTAACGTACACTAGAAATAAAAAAGGACCCAGTATCGATCCCTGCGGTACCCCTATCTCAATAGTTGAACCTGAAGACCTTTCCCCGCCAACGTCTACTTTTTGGACTCTATTCGATAGATACGACTGTATAAGGTCTAAGGCCTGGTTTTGGACGCCGTAATACTTTAACTTTGAAATTAAGTTTGCATGACTCACGCAGTCGAAGGCTTTAGACAGATCACAGAATACACCGATTGCATCCTGCGACTTCTCCCACGCATCAAATATATGTTTCATTAAAGCTATACCTGCATCTGTTGTTGATCGACCTTTGGTAAATCCGTACTGATTACTATGAAGTAGTCCGTTAACGTTGAAGTGAGATAATAGCTGATTAAGAATTATTTTTTCAAAGATTTTACTTAGCGCGGGCAATATCGATATTGGTCTATAATTAGCGGGATCTCTTTCGCTTCCAGATTTGAACAAAGGAATGAGTTTACTATGTTTCATAAGGTCGGGAAAAACTCCTTCGTCAACGCACCTATTAAAAATATAAGCTAAACAAGGAGCAACATCTAAAATTATAGTACTTAACACCTTTGTAGACATTCCCGATAGATCTTCCGTATTTTTTATATTAAGTAATTTGAATGCTTTTACAATACTAGCTGCGTTTATATATGTAAAGTTAAACACACGTTCACATTTAGCAACATTAGATTCTAATAAAGTAAACGCATTAGAGACTGAAGAGTTTAACGATTGTGTCACAACTTTAGGTATATTCGAGAAAAAATTATCGAAAGCGTCTGCAACTTCCTGTTCTTTTGTTATAATTGTGTCATTTATTTTTAAACTTATTTGGTTATTGCGAGATTTCGATTTACCTGTTTCATTATTAATTAATTTCCACGTTGCTTTTATTTTGTTTGATGAATTTTCTATTTTATTTCTTATATGTAAAGATTTCGCTGCATGACAAACTTTTTTAAATATTTTTGAATAATTTTTAACGTGCGAAGTAAACGCTAAATCGTGTAGCACTGATTTCTTAGCAGCGTATAGATCATACAACTTATTTCTACTTTTATAAATACCCGGTGTAGCCCAGTCAGCAAACTTAACACTATTATTAACTTTGCATGTCTTAAGCTTGAATATTTCCGAATGTTCTTTGCTTACCAAGTTAAACAAAATGGTGAAAAGGTCATCAGGATCATCGACGCATGGTATAAGGGACATTTTCTGTTCAATATTGGTTTGAAACTTCCTAATGCGGCTCTCTGTAATTGGTCGGTAGGTAAAGTTCTGAGCCTCATCTGCGAAACTACACGTGAAGATGGCGCTGTGACCGTAATGGTCAGAGCTAAAATGATTAACCACAAACTTATGTACTGGAGTGCAACTGCAATAAATATTATCTAAACAAGTGGCGGAAGTTAGGGTTACCCTTGTCGGTTCATTGAAAAGAGGAATTAAATTAAAACATTTAAATAAGTTTAGAAGTCTGTCTGAAAAATGATGAACCGGAATATCTACATTAAAATCACCGCAAACTATTATCGACTTATTACATACAAATATTTTGTGCAATACTTCTTCCATAGTGGATTCATACAAGGCGAAGTCTGCGTCGGGGGGACGGTAAACGCTCACAACGACATGTCGCTCCAGCTCTACACACGACAGTTCAATAACTCTCTCAACGGTGAGATTAACTACGTCTTTGCGCTCCCTGTGTTTTATGTTATTTTTTACAATAATTAAAGAGCCACCACGTATAGCGTTCCTACGTTTATAACAGCTAGCAATTTTATAATTGTCATAAAATGGAAGTAACTCTGATTGACCTATCCAGTGTTCTGTTATACACATGATATCTACATTAAAACTCTTTAAAAACAATTCACATTCTAATATTTTGCTGGGAAGGCCTTGCATGTTTTGGTGGACTATATGTAAACTGCATGGCTTTCCCTTTGTCGGCAAATTTAGTTTAAATGCTGGTCAGTTGTCCGTTGTCCATTGTCACCCTCATTAGTACTAATACTAACTACGGGGTCGTCGGTAAACTGTGTTATACTACTTATAACAGGATCAAAAATATTGAATGCTAACAATTTAGCAATTATCAACTTATTATACCTACTCAAGTACAAAGTACCTTTTGTCAAAACAAAATTACTAATAAAATTATTAGTATCTAAATACAAAACGTCACTATGACGACATGTCAAATTATACATGATTAGGTTAAGATTATAAATGTTCAGATTTTCTTTCCTACCTAATGAATTTGCATATGGAAATGCGCATAATATTAGTTTTCCTAATCCTAAATCTAACTTTTCTAGTAAGGTTTCAATCAGCCTAATCAAGTCCGAACGCTTAACACCAGTACTGTCACCTAATTGCACGATCAAGGTGGTGTCATTGTCCAAGCATTTATCATCTTTTATTCTGCTAATACATTGGGTAAGAGGGGCGTCTGTATAGCAGTTATTTCTGACTGCCTGTCCTAATAGTCCACTAAGCAGCACTCCCATGTCAACACCTGTCAGAATCTGTACTTGGTCGCGCGTGTGTAGAATAAAGATGATAAGTAGCATTTCAAATCAGGGTTTTATGGAAATCTTTCACTGATATTGAACTTACGTGATGTTTTTTGGGAAAATCGATCGTTCCCAAAGAACATGCGTAGGTAGTACCTACAAGCTGCCTGATTGCCTTATAATTTTTCAGGATTCCGTTTTTTTACAACCTACTTACCTAATGATTGTTGTGTTTAATAAAGAACAACAATATATTATTTGGGGCTACTTTCCTATTTAACGCTTTTCTTAGCTGACTGACATAAAAAGATCATGTGTTTTTTTGGTATTTACACAGTAAATCCATTACGTGAAGCCTAGTTTACACGAATCGAGTTGCTGGCTCGAGAAACTCGATCGAGATGTTTAGCAAGTAAAGCATCAAAGTTGAACAGCGTTGATTAGATAGACGATTTGTTGGTATGCAGCGAGATAGATCCAATTACTAATTAAGTACTTACTACAGAACAGTACTTTAAAGTTATAATAAGTTTGAAACCAGAGCAATATGCTTTCATTGAATGAGGCCACATGTGTGTCTCTTGAAATCACAAAATGAGCTCTATCGCACCAAATTGAGATTCACAATGGCATGCCCTTAGCCTTACGCGCCTCTTTATGCCAATCGTGGTGATCGTAACTCTACCTTTCACGAGAGATCTAGCTGAATGTGAAGCCCCTTGAATTGATGTTCTCAATAAATTCACACACAGAAGGTGAACGCACTTTGAGCTTACCAAGTCTACGAAAAGGCTGTATCGTGTTACCGCTGTCACGAGAGCAAAGATTATCACGGCTGTCCCACAAGCCCATTTGATAGCCCTGTATCTCGGAATGGGAATGTTTTTCAGGAGATTTTGCTTTGGATTTTTCCTTAAAAACTCTAGTGCTCACGCAAGCATTTTTAATGTTTTATTTGGAAAAAGGCCTCGGAAAAAAACATGAAATTGCTTTGATAAAGTAACCGTGAACTGAATGAATTATAATTGTAGGTATAGGGCTTGGAACCGGTTAATAATTTACCAGAAAAAAACGGTATTAACCGGTATTTCGATTCAACCTCTTTGAAAACCTTAGATTCAAAACTTTTCCTCTTGAACTTAGATTAACCGGTTAAAGCGAGCTTCATTTGCTGTCGTAAGAGCGGGCGCGTAGCAGAGGTCACTAATATCTAATATAGAAAAGAACGAAATCATTTCGTTCTACCCGGTTAATTGAGCGAAACCCCTTTTGGAGTTATCGTTCTTGACTAGCCATTTTAATAGAGGTTACGGTAGAATGTAACCGAAAAGAAAAGGTTGTAGGTATTTAGAGCGATACCGGCTTTAATTTTTTACGGTTTCCAAGCCCCGTGTAGGTACATAATTGAAGTCCCTGTCTTGCCCTGCTAAAACGTTTAGCGGACCTCTACCGTTTGATTTTCTATACCAACCAACACTTGATATACCTAAACATAATATTACAGCAACGTGATAAAAACAATTATGTGCTTACTTAACTTTACCAAATCATTCTCATTTATGAGGCGTTTTTCCAGCAAGTATCGAGTTGTATTCAACTTCAAATGGTTACCTGGTCCAGACTTTGTGTCGCCCGGTTGTCCTTCAGCTTGGCTGGCGACGTCGGGACGCATCATGTAGACTTCAGTCAGGGACAAAATCTCCTAGATTATTTTAAGTAGAGTCCATCTGAGCGATGAAAATGAAGCTATGTTTTTGTAAGGCTGAAAAGCTCGTTTGAACCTTTTATTTTTAGTACCTGGGTGACCGAGTATTGCTCGGTTTTTTTTGGTAAACGACCCCCTGCATACTTATTTTCAAGAAAATTGTTGGAGCCATTTCGAAAATTCAGATTATATCATACCTACCTACAAGAATTGCACGTTAAAGTTATTATATATACTCGTAGATAAAACTAGCCGGCTATCGAAGCATGAGGCCTAAATTATGGTAAGTGGTTACCGTAACCTTATGTGCGCTTACAATAGGTACCATAGGTAACAAACAGGGTGCCCTAGACTTACCTAGTTATTTAGTGTATTCCCGTAGTAATTGTTCCAATGCCCTTCAAACAAACATTGTAGTTAAAGCCTGGGATACACTAGGGGGTAAATGCAGAAACAAGTTGCGGAACATGTCCCTCAACAACTACGTGAAGTGTCCCGCGACAATTGTCATGGAATATTTTGCCGGCCACACTAGTCAGTGTTTATAGAAATGTCGCCCGAGGAGGATGTGGCTATTAGCCATAGCCCACACTAAAGCCATGTTTAAGAGGCACGTTGCGTACGCGACTACACTTGGTGACATGACAAATTGCGCGACACTGACGCGAGACACGTGCGCTCGCTCTCAAGGCGGGAGCAAGCAACATGCCCCGCGTCACGTACAATGTTGCAGGGCATGTTGCGGGACAATATGCAACGTTGCAGCGTCACATAAATTAAGTGTTGCGCGTCATGTTGCGGGACAAAATGTTCCCTAGTGTATCCCAGGCTTTAAGCCTGGGATACACTAGGGGGCAAATGAAGAAACATGTTGCGGAACATGTCCCTCAACAACTACGTGAAGTGTCCCGCGACAATTGTCATGGAACATTTTGCCGGCTACACTAGTCAGTGTTTATAGAAATGTCGCCCGAGGAGGTTGTGGCTATTAGTGCTGCGTACATGTTTAAGAGGCACGTTGCGTACGCGACTACACTTGGTGACAAATGGCGCGACACTGACGCGAGACACGTGCGCTCGCACTCGAGGCGGGTGCAAGCAACATGCCCCGCGTCACGTACAATGTTGCGGGGCATGTTGCGGGACAATATGCAACGTTGCAGCGTCACGTAAATTAAGTGTTGCGCGTCATGTTGGGGGACAAAATGTCCCCTAGTGTATCCCAGGCTTAATGCTCTTAACCACTGCTTAAATGCAGAATATTTGGGGCTCTGTGGTAAGGGTACGAAGACGGACTCTTGCTGAAAAGTTCTACCACCATTTAACCTGGTTTAGAGTCAAACATTTTTGTATTGCCACTGAGTCAGTCCTAAATTTAAGATTAACTTAAAGATTTTGCGGTGAGGACAGACAATAAGCGCCCAGTTGAGTTTGTACCTACATCTCCATTTCGATTCATGGAAGTCGACACAAAAGCAAGCCATTCTAAACAGGCTTTAATCCTGCACTGCGTAATTCGTCTGCTGATTATGTAAGCAGTACGTGACCTAGCAGGACTCGTTCCTCGGTGGTATCACTATTCATCCTCATCGCCCTAAAATAAATGTTGCCATTACATAAACACACTTTATCGGATTATTGCTGGAGTTATCTTTTATGATGGCAATTAATTTTGTTTAGTTTGACTTTAGCTTCGAAACTTTTCTCGTATAAAAGCCAAACATAATTTAAGATACAGCGAGTGGTTTAATTGATGTTACTCATGAACATCTGAATTGAATATTTAAAAAAAATAATAATATTATGGTGCTGTATTTTGGAGCTAATGTCTGCACAACTTGCACAAATTTCCAGTTAGATTAGGTAATGGTGTCCTTAGCCTTAGTTTTTTGAAGATGTCTGTACCTGTCGATTCTACTCAATTTGATATATTACTGTTATTTTAAACTTTTTTATCCCCGATTTTAGAGCTCGTCTTTCAAGCTGATAGCATGAAGATAGAGTAATAAAAAAGTGGTTGATAATAAGTTATTTAATTTTCACGAAGTCAAAATTAACTAGGTAACTAATATTTTACGAGATAATAAAATTGTTTGTTGCGAACAATGACGAAAGTGAGAACAATGACGAAACTGTTGATTGAGTAGAAAGGCTCACCTATTGATATCCGCATTCAACCGCAGGACGTGTTTGGTTTGAATACGTCGCCTGTACCTATGTAGCTACTAGTGCAACATTCCGACCGCAAGATCTAAGTATATCTATGTAGTGAAGTAAGGACAACCTAACAATCCTTCGCACTAGCAGACCCAAAGCAAATCTATATATATAAAAATGAATAGCTGTTCGTTAGTCTCGCTAAAACTCGAGAACGGCTAAACGGATTTATCTTATCTTGGTCTTGAAATGTTCGTGGAGGTCTAGGGAAGGTTTAAAAGGTAAGAAAACGTATATTACTTACTTAAAACGCGCAGACGAAGTCGAGCGCGGGTCAGCTAGTATTTAATAAAATATACTAAAATCATTAAAATAATGAAAATGGGGCGAGAAAATTCTCCACTTGGTTTATTCACCCTTGTTTACACAGTGTAATTTCCCCCGATGGTTGTAGGTACCTTTAAATTTGTTATTTTGTACAGTCGACTAGTTTCGAATATCATCTCCAACAAGCTAAATAGACGAGCAAAATACATCAAACTCAGTTGTTGCTTTTTATGTTTAAACTTACATGAATTTTACTGAAGTATTTTTTATACATTAATAATAACTTACAGAAACTTGAACATTTTTTAAAGCTGTGTTGCTACTCTTAGGAATATTTGACTTTTTCAAGTGTCACTTTGCTTTTCTAGCCAACTGTACCTACTAAGTACAAAACGGAAATGTACCGTGAAACATGCCTGTTAATTTTCAAGCTTCGGTTAACTGGTAATTTTATCAAGTAAATATTTGTGTTGACTTATTACAACCAAGTCTAATTTACATTGTACTGAGCGTAAAAAAATAAGTTCATTATTTTTGTTCGACTTCTATACCTCATCTTTACGATAAACTACCTACGATACTCAAAAGTTTTCTTCGATAGTCTACAAAGGTAAAATAATAAGTTACTTTCTATATACACAAAAAACATACCTACACAAAAACCAAAGAGAATAAATAAAAATAAAAATTGATATTTCACAAAATTCCATATTACACTTAAGTACTTTCAACATGGACAAAATAAAATTTACTTACAACCTTTTTCTGGAAATGTGTTTGGTTTAAAAAGCCGTAGCTAAGTCTGTCTACGGCGTAGAACCTACTACTCGTAGTACCATCAACTCTGGGCTTGGTATCAAATCTGCTTTTAAAACTATTGTTTTTTTTTTCGAGTAGAACCGTTGTGCATAGACCCTGCCATTCCTTACTATCCTACATTACTTAACCTCTAAACGACATTATTTTGTACAGAACACAACCTTGAGCCTGTTTTCCCAATAAATGACATTACGTGGAACTATTCCCGTAGACACCTCATCCTTAATTTGGTGTACTGTTACTGGGGCCTGAGTATAATGGTTGGATAACAGAGAACTTGGCAAGATGCGATATTATGACGCAATTCAGTGGGCCCCCATGACAGGGGTTTCCTGCGGTCGGGTTAAGTCTAAATAGGCTCTAGTCCTGTGTGTTAAGGTTCGTTTTGGGTTCGGAGATAAGTTTGTTAGATCTGTTTGCAGACGCCAAGGCGCCAGCAAGGCGACAGTGTGTCGTGCTGTGGGCTTTGAGATGAAGTCATTCACGTCGACTATCGGGCTTAATCGATATTGTGGCTGTGTTGGTTGTGATGTTTTGATTCTTCATTTTACTTATTCTTCTTTTTCTTATCACATTATCAGTTCTTTAGAACCAGTGCTTTTCCAAAGCATTTAAGCCAAGACGGGGGCTTCTAGGCGGCCTATTCGGTAACCCCGTCATACAACTTTACAGAACAGTCACCTCGGTGACCGCGCTCAACGTGACGTGTAGGGTTGAATTGTTGAATAAAGTAACGCTAGAACCTCAAAGCGTTATGTAATATTCATAGACGTGACATGTTGCCTGCGCTTTGATGCTAGTAATCTGACTCACTACGTAAATACACATCTGTCGTGAACCCAGGAAGGTTACCTACTACGCGTACCTATAACAAGATAAAAATAAAACTTTTTTTTATTTTTCTCTATTGGGGAATACCTACAATACACCGATACCGAGAGATCCCCGCAGGATTTTTGCGGGACTAATCCCGCACGTAAATCGAGCGAGATCCGCGGAATTACGCATTTTTTTCGAAAACGCACGTACTCATGCATAAATAATGAAAGAATGATTTTGGAAATTGTGTGGGGTTTAAATTTTCGAAGTATCAAACCTACGAACGGCACAATTTTATTGATTGTATTCCCTATTCTCCATCATGTAACCGTTCGTGGTATCATTTAGCATTTTCATAGAAGTTACATACCTACATAAATAATACATGTATTACAAAATCAGCTAGGGGTAGGTACCTACTAGTCTTTAATTCAGTTGCAAGATTTCTTAAAACTGTGGTTACGTCCTTAAGGCCCAGAATACTCGTCACACTATTCCTTACGTAAAAGTTACAAAAAAAGTGACATAGGTCCGTATAGCAACGCGGATCTCCTCGGAATCAGACATAGCACGAAGCGAAATACCCAAAGGACAAGTAAGTAGAGTGTGGCATGATAATATGGCTGCTCTGAATTACGTAATAAAAGCGACAATTTATAAAAAACACAAATAATGTTCAAGTAAATAGCTTATTTCAAAAAAATAGCTGGGTTGATTTGTCAAAATCAAATTAACTGATTTATATTCATGTGAAATAGAAATTCAAAATACCTTACTGTTCTGGATAAATTAGGGAATTTCTGAATTTTCAGAGGTATTTTTGACATGATTTTTAACCAAGGTTTTCTAACTAATTCGTGTTTTAGCTCCGGTTGATTTATCACTTATATCCTTGAGTATCGTGTAGTTCAATTTCAATATAATCTATTAAACGGTAATAGAATGATTAGGGTTGCAATACTTGCAACTTTCAAAATTCTGGGCCTTAAATAAAAGCTTGTAAGTAAAACGCTACAGTGTAGCGATGGGGATTTAAAATATATGCCTTTAGTCCCATCTACGTCATTGCCAATGGGGATTTAACGAGAAATTATGATCCTGTGGGTCAACCTTGGAGGGATTTGCCAGATCTCCTAAGGACAGATTTCTTTTTCTTCGTACCATTCTTTCAGTGCTATAATTCTTCTTGCTATGCTTCAATAGAGTTATTGAGGTGGAAGTCAAAGAAAGGTCTGAAAAAAATAGCGTTTTCCTGGTGTAAATGTATAATCATATTTAAGTTGATAACTACTGCAACGAGAAACTGTCTCTCGTTGCGACAGCGTAGACTGCGGGGTGATGAAGTGGGAGTGAAAGCGACAATATTCTGGGCCTTAAGATCTATACTTGACGTTATCTATACTAGAACGATAATTATTTTGGCCTTGTGAGTTCCTTATAGTTCTTCTCGCACTAGGGATAGGACTGAAATTGGCACCTAGACTCGTCAAGCAGTAAAATGATTCCGAATGATCTCTGTGATTTATTGAATAACTACATTTCGAAATTAAATTTGATTCAAGCTAAATGTTCCTCCAATGTTTAGGTATTAAGATACATAAATTTACTTTGATGTTACGTCGCCTGAGGTTATTTAATCTGTGTAGGTAGATATGTTTGTTTCGTTGTGGTTGAAAGAGGTGCCTTGGGATAGCCATATTAAATAGTTATTGCTCCATAATCACATGACACAATGTAATAATGTACATTGTAACTATGCTATTTAATTTTAGTATGGATCGTTTGGTAATGAGATCTAGAAGGAATGGTAAAAACTTATGCGTTGGATATATTAATATATATATAATATAATAATTTTATTATTATTTATAAATAGAAAAACATTTTAACTAACGTATTAATAACACAATTTAGTAATATTTTGATGATAGGAGTATTAATTCATACGTTGCACTCGTAAGAACCGACCGACGTGACCAACCTTATTTTTGTACTGAGAGAGAAATTAGCATTGCGTTTTGTTTTGATTTTGACATAGTAAATAATAAAAATCAAGTTAAATACTACATTAGATTTATAAAACTAAGTCCAAGCAACAATACTAACTAATTTTTGCCATTGTACGACCTCCAATTTTTTTTATTTTAAATTGAATCCGTGACCACAATTTTGTGTCACAATGTACAACTTTTTTGAAAATGACTCATTAAGGAACTAGCTGACTCTTGCGCAACGTTGTCTGCGCGTTTTATAAATCAGTATATAATAGTAGGTAATATTATATTTTATCCCGGTTTTTAACTTTTTTTTATTGAACCTCCGCTCT
The DNA here is from genome assembly GCA_963675405.1 of Cosmorhoe ocellata. Lineage (NCBI taxonomy): Eukaryota > Metazoa > Arthropoda > Insecta > Lepidoptera > Geometridae > Cosmorhoe > Cosmorhoe ocellata. The sequence goes on along the minus strand of OY776258.1, from coordinate 7,128,101 downwards.
TATTTGCCGTAGCGTGATGTTATATAGCCAATAGCCTTCCTCGATAAATGCACTATACAACACAATAGTTTCTGAGATTAGCGCGATCAACCAATCAAACAATTTTCAGCTTCATAAAATTTGTGTACATAGGTAATAATAAATACTGGGACTGAATGTCTCGAGAACATGTACATATTTTGCTGTTTTGAACATGGACCTTATAGATGAGTAAAAATATATAAAACTTTTTTAAAATATGACCTTTTGTTATATTGTCACAACACTTACATATCTCACGCGGTACGCCAACGCTTTCATAACCATTGTTATGTACGGGACGGGAAGATACGTGTGTTGCGTTAGTGAGAAAATCCATTTTTTTTACATTATCTTGTATGCAAGATTTTCGAGCCCCGTTGTTTGAAAATGTTGTGTCTCTTATTTTGATTGTTATGTACATATTTATACCTTCAATCTATTAAAGTAACAAAAGATGAGCTAACCCGTCACTTTGCAATATATTTTCCCCAACCATGCCCACAGCGTGCTGCTCCGATCACGAAGACCAGTGTCAAGTTAGTATCAACCAACTTTTGCGAAGGTCACAAACTTAATTTATGTTTCATCCGACGCCCTACGGTAGAATTTGAATTTCAAATTTTGTTTCGAGCATTAAAGGGTTTAAAATGTTTGACATTTTCAAATAAATATAAGTAGGTACATTAAAATTGTTAATCTTTTAAAATATGTTCAACAACAGTTCTACTCTAAGTGTTCGATACCTTTTTTTTAATAATATTTTTTTGGAGTAGTTTGGGAACTATAGTATGAGACTCTTATTTTTATTGAATAAAAGAATGAAGTTTGGGAATAAGCCGTTGGACTTACTACTTACATACATAATTATTTTAGTAGGTAGTTAAGATTTGGGTGTTTGGGTGTCAAAAAGCCAAGTGCTTCCATAATTTTGTTATAACTCCATAACACCGTGAACTGCCATTAACTATGTAGTCGACCACAAAAGTTTGCATAAAGCCCTTAAATGACACACACATCGTTAAAACTTCCTAACTCACGGGTCCCTGAGTTTCAAGTCCTCTATAGTTAAGTGCACGAGGGCACTTAAGCCCAGTTTCATAAGAAAAAGCAAACATCATTGATTATTAGTTATATGACGGAGATGCGTAAATGCTAGAAGAAATTTACTATAGGCTTTTCTTCTTGAATAACTTAATTGAGGTAGGTCTTTTTTAAACTCCTCAAACTATTGCATAGCTTCAATTAACTTCATTAGTTTCACACATACACAAGTGTTCATATTATATTATTAGTACCTGGTTGACCGAGCTTTGCTCGTTTTTTTGGGGTAAACGACCTTTTCTAAAAATGAAACCTAGCTAGATCGATTCAACACCCCCGAAACCCTCTGCATACTAAATTTCATGAAAATCGATGGAGCCGTTTCCGAGATTCAGATTATATATATATATAATCTGAATCTCGGAAACGGCTATATATATATATATATTATATATACAAGAATTGCTCGTTTAAAGGTAAAGGATTATACTTATACTAAAGTCGACCACGAACAACAGAAAGAATTTCAATCAAAAGTATTGTTTGTGATGGTTAATAAAACACTTATTGAATACCTCCGGCACGTCTGAAACTCATATTTATATAAAACATCTTAAAAAGTTTTTTTTTGATCTTCCAAGACGCAGATAGTATTCAAGTAGCATAACAATATTCCCCCTCACGAATTCCATAAGTATCCACTTAAAGGGAGTCTCGGTGCCGCTCGTAACGAAATTCAGGAGGTTCGAGGAAAACTTTTATGAATAAAGAAGCTCACTCATGGAAAAGTGATTTAACAGTCCTTTGGTTTATGCACGATTCAGCTGACTAGAAAGAGACAAACATATATCATTGTTTATTAATGAATAAGTATCATCATCAGCCTACAGCAGTCCACTGCTGGTCATAGGCCTCCCCTAATGAGCGGCTTTGCGTCCTCAGCTCGACGCACCCAGCCTCCACCAGCAGCCTTTCGCAGATCGTCACTCCACCTGGCCGGAGGGCGTCCTACATTACGTTTGCCGAGCCGCGGTCTGTGCTCAAGAATTCGTTTACCCCAACGGTTATCGGTTCTTCGACAGATATGGCCAGTCGTGTTTTAGCCCTTAAGGGAATATTAAATTTAATTTATAGTAAATTATTATACACAGACTGGCGTATAATAACTTGTTGCGCCCACGCGGATATCGCAGGTTCCATTGGTAACTCGGCCTCTTTTAACCAAAACACGGAAAGGTCATTGTTGCCAGTAATAAAATAAACATTAGGGGTAAGATGTAAATCATTTCACGGCGTGCCAAAGGGCTGTTATTTACGACGCTGAATTAAATTCCGTTCTGTAATTGCTGTAATCAGGTTAGTGTTAATTTTGCTTTGAGCGCCGATGGAGAGATGTCAGTGCTGAAGTATTCCAAATTAAAGCCTTTGTGTTGTATAAACAAATTTATAGTGGTACCTGTCGTTTTGTATAGATTTTGAAATATCCTATGTATATTTTGTATACCAGTCTTCATCAATCCAATAACACCTCTTTTGTAAATATAATGCCATAGGAACTTGCATACATATTACATGCATAAATACACACCCAAACCTTTTATGCTTCGCAGTCGGGTAAAAAGTGATGAGTTTTATTTTGTTCTACTTTATTATTTGTATCGGTTACAAATTGTGGCTTTATACTTGTGAGATACATAGCTTTAGTACATATTTCATTCCTTTAAGTTTGAAATGTTCACTATCTTCAATCATTATTATCAAGCCTGTTACCTACCTACTGAATATTTGCTGAAGGAGGCAACTTTAAGAGTTAATTTAAGTTAGTTTTCAGGTCAAATAACAAGTTTAATTGAATGCAAACAGTGTAACTACTAACATTATTTACGATGTGTTTTGGATGGAATGTATTAATTGTGATTCTTTCACAAAATGCTTCGAAAAAAATACGATAAGATAAGACGGAAATTCGTGTTAGATAATTACGTTTTTAAAACTAAAAAAAACCGCCTTCAATGTTGTACCTACTCGTAGAAAACTAGCACATACTAAATGCAAGACTTATATTCAGTGATCTGTTATAGTTACTAAAGTAATATTTTCTCTATGCTTATATTACCTAGTTTTCTCAGAACTGCACCAGTTTTTAAATATTAAAAGAATTGTCAAAATCGGTTCACCCAGTCAAAGTTACTGAGGTAACAAACAAAAAAAAATGCAATTTGACCGAATTTGAAATCGGTTAAAAATACAAAGGTTCCAGATATTATATCAAATGATATTTTGACGGTCACTTCAAGTTGACAATACTGGTGGAACAAAGCCGTTGTCCATTCAGTATACATAAAAAGAGACTGTGACGCGCACAGTAATCCTTTCACCACACTGGTTCGATGAACAAGAGACATGGAAGAAGAAGATGACTGGAGATCATACTGATGATTATAGTGTTCCAATGGCACAGTCAGATTATAAACAAAAGGATAGATTGCAACAGATGCAATCGCATTGCGCAATATCTGCAATGCATTAATGCTCTAAAGGAGATTAGAGAATTGAGTCGAACGAAGTTTATTTAATCTGTAGGTATTCTAAGATAAATTACGTCTGCAATTTCATTTGGTATTAATTTCCCCTGATACTAAAGTTTATCTTTAGAGTTTGTCAAAATAAAAACTAAATACCCACGCGTTAACCTAATAAGAGAAGAGAGAGGTCCTTTTTTGTTTACGTCGCGTCGAAAACAATGTGGATTGCTTATTGAATAGATTAAGGCTGATGTTATGATTTAAATATGTCATAAAAAGAAATGTGGTAGCATTAGCAAATATTCTAAAAACAGCACACGGTACGTTCTATATTAAAATAAAACCAGGGAAGAGTAGAAAGTAGACATTATAATATGGTAAGTAAGCTTTTGCAGGCATCATTTTCCTGTACGAAATTTCATGTCGGAAAAATATCATCTTTCCCTACTTTGCTGGTAATTCAGTATTTACTTCTTTCTAAGCCACCATCTTTCACACCATTCATCCATATTATTTTAGATTTCTCACTAGTCTGTTAAATGAAAGAAGAATAGTTTGGTGACATTTATTTCAATGACATAAGATACGAAATTCACAAACCTCTCCTGTATTATTTTTTCACATCATCAACAGTCTTCTCGTTATTATCGCAAACTTGTCCACATGCCATGTAAAGTCTCATTTCTGTATAAACGTATGATGTTTTAAATATTTTGCTTGAGCCCCTTTTCATTGCCGTGTAGACGGTGCCAAACCTGAATAAGTGGACATAAATGCTTTCACTCTGGTTACTGGCTACCGGGCAGCCGATAGACTTGCCTCCTGGCCCCTATTAAATAAACATTATAAGTCTACAAATTTGTAAAATAGTGACAATATACAATATTGTCGAATGATAATATCATTCGACAATATTGTATATTGTCACTTTTTAACAGGTAGGTTTACAGGTTTTTTTAAACAGATTTTGTCATATTATGACAAGAGCTGTTTACAAATATGTAGAATTGTAGGTACTTACAATTTTACAATTCTGTAAATTTTCTACGATTATAAATTTGTAAATCGTATTTTTATAAAACAGAAACTAGTAGAATTGTAGTCGGTTACTATTAATTGTATTTTACAATTTCTAATGTTTATACTTTATTAAATAGGGGCCTGGTCGAAAACCAGATTTGGAAATTCAGCAACCAAGCGGTGAACTGGTGAAAAGTCACGGTTTTCAACCGACGAAAACAAATGAGTGAACTTTTTTTGTGACCCTTTTTTATTTCAATATTGTTTTTTATTATAAACCCTAAATTTATTTAAGTAAGTATTGCAATTGAGTTTTTTCAGAATATTACCTTGAGTTTCCTTTAAGCTTTTTGTTAAGTAGTTCCTTTATTCTTTCTCATTCATAATCTTTCCTTTAATTATCTCACGGAAACCATATCTACCTATTTTAAAAGTTGAAAAGAAGCGGCGAAGTTAAGATCCATGAACTCGACTTTAATTGGATGTCGTAAAGTCACTTGTTTTAGACGAATTCTTGAGTTAATGATTTGGCCATTTCTAATTTTAACTTGCTCAAATTTCTTTTTAATTAGACTAAATCCTACTATCCTACTCGTACATTATACTCGTATATATAGGTAAAATTATAATTTAGAAAGTGTGGATGGAGGGGTGGATGGATGGATGTTTGTTACTCAATCACGCTGAAACGGCTAAATAAATCTGGATGAAATTTTAACTGAAAAGAGAACGCGTTGTTTATGACATAGAACAACACGCAGGCTACTTTTTATTCGGGTAGGTACCACGCGAGCGGAGCTGTGTGCAGCTGCTAGTTATTATTTTTTATAGAAAATTTTCCCATTTCAAAAGGTTGTGGGTTAGATTCCTATAAATTAAAACTATTTGAGTTCATAAACATGTTATCGCAGATGTTTAGTCCGTATTTGGGTTGATATTCTTTTAGTTATCTCGTTCCTACAGTAGGTACAAGTTTACTCGTTTGGGGACTAGATGTCGCTGTGTAAGTCACTTGTATTTATTATAACTTTTTGTGCCAGTTATGGAAAGCCAATAAGATAGTAAGCAGGTGACTAGTTTAATATACATACAACGCGAGTGGGGAATGTAACGGACCATACCGCAAATAAAATTAATCAATTAACTCTGAAGTGCTTTGTTTTGTTTCAATCCAACCGCATGAGTATCGTATTACGGTTCATTTGATTCATGCGTAGTTATGTTTAACTATTATAGCCCATTGAGTTACATAGGTACTTAATTACTACATTAATAAAACAATAGTAATTATACATATACATACTTGTAACTACCTAACCAATATAATTTTATTTGCAAAAATACAGATCTACATGTGAAACAGTTGAGCTATCTAAGGACCGTTACAAACGATCTTTAGATAGCTCAACTCATTCTATATCACTGCTAGGTGTAAAAGCGTCACTTAGACTGGCGGAATTACCACGTTGAATGGCAATGCTGATACATTGAGCCAAATATGAGCCAGATCTGGGGTCCCGCGTCGCTTTGACCATACGCCCTGATATAATTTTGAAAACCCGATGGACCTCAGTTTCCCATGGACCTAGAGTAATACATATTCATGTGTATGTTAATTAAAATACATGTAAACGAGCAATTCTTGTATAATCTAAATATATATAAGTCAAAGGTGAGTGACTGACTGACATAGTGATCTATCAACGCACAGCCCAAACCACTGGACGGATCGGGCTGAAATTTGGCATGCAGGTAGATGTTATGACGTAGGCATCCGCTAAGAAAGGATTTTGATTAATTCTACCCCCAAGGGGATAAAATAGGGGATGAAAGTTTGTATGAAAAGTCGCGATAATCGACATTCACTTCGTGTATATATATAATCGGAATCTCGGACACGGCTCCAACGATTATGATGAAATTTAGTATGCATGGGGTTTCGGGGGCGATAAATCGATCTAGCTTGGTTTCATTTTTAGAAAACGTCGTTTACCAAAAAAACCGAGCGAACTCGGCCATCCAGGTACTTAAATAAAAATTTATATAATTAGGCATCTACTAGATGATATCTAACTTGACTTTCCACGACTGACTCTTATAAAAACATCATTAAAAAAACAAAATTATATCGAGGAATTTAAGTTGATGTGTAGGTCCCCTAGAATAAGCATCTGAAAGATTTTCTTTCTGGATATCTCATCGTATCTATATAGGTATTATTATTATTCTATTGAAGTTCACTCAAACCGCTCGCTTGTGCCATCTCGAGATATTAATAACAAGATAAGGGATGATTCCACCCACAGGGTGTCGATAGAGCCATAGAATAGGAATGATTGAACGTAGATGCCCTGGCTAATGGTTGGTTTTTATCCTTTCTTACTAACAAGATATTTCACAGCAAATACTCGTACATACCTAGTAAGGTAGTATTTGGAAATATATAAGATTCAGATTGTATAATCATGAATTACTCGTTTAAAGGTATAAGATAACCACTTTCACATCAGCTAACTTCAGAAATTAGGCATTTGTGGCTTTATCTCAAATTATTTTCAAACTTTTTCATTTACATTTCTTTTTGATATTGGGGTAGAGCCAGTTTCATCTCTAGCTAAATAAACTCTTTGATAAAACGACGCCGTAGAGACGCGCCCTCACGGCGCCAACCCCATAGTTATCTTTATGGTATATCTCAAGCAATTTGTATGAGGTTCCATTTTCACATGTCTTTACAATTAACATGCTTTTCAGATAGTTCCGCACACTTGACCTTGCAATGGACGAGCGTTCACATATTATTCTAACTAGTATTTAGATCAAAAATCAAAAAACCTAGTAAAAGTATTGGAAGATAGCTTCTTACGGCCGCCATATTTAATATTGTGACTTAAGATGATTTTTTCAAAATCCGTCCAAATTTTTAGGCTACAGAGATAACTAAAGGAACTACTAGGTACATAGGTACCTACTTACATACATAGATACATTTTATAATATATACACAAAAAAAATACGAGGACATTTTTGTATTGATTATTAATACTTACCTATGTATTTTATTAGCTCCTGCCCACCATATAGGTACGCGTCTACATAAATATTAGATTTAGATACCTACTGCCATGGACCGTCCATGCTACTGCTAAAAACCAGTAGGTAAGTACTACAAAAAATTTAAAGTACCTAACTACTTAGATAAGTACTTACCTACTTTTTCTATAATATACAAAAAACTAAAAAATACATATACTTACGAAGACAATACAGTATAATTACAAATTTACAAAATACAATATTAAATATTTGTTTAAAATACAGCAGGTACATAATACACTCAAAAAGGTACTGATATACCCCTGTAAAAGGCAGTACAAAGTAGTTAGACGAGGGTTAGAACGCGCCCACAATTTGCTTCAGCTTGGGCTTACTACGTGACAGGTGGCAAGCTTGTTAAATTTTATAGAATGCCTAATTACTTACTCACGATTCATGTGAACAAATAGCTATATCTAAATATATATAACTCAAAGGTGACTGACTGACTGACCGACTGACATAGTGATCTATCAACGCACAGCCCAAACCACTGGACGGATCGGACTGAAATTGATGGCATGCAGGTAGATGTTATGACGTAGGCATCCGCTAAGAAAGGATTTTGATTAATTCTACCCCCGAGGGTAGTTCTCAATAGTACAGAGGGTAGTATTCAATCAAAAAATTTTGTTGCCTTTAAACTCCAAAAAAAATTTTTTAAGCTAAAGCTAAAACTTATTCGTTGTAGTCACTACTGGCGATCATCTATGCATAATAGTGACAGCAGTGAAAGTTGCTGTACTTATAAAAAGTGGTCTATACTATACTTACAAAGAGAATCAGAAAAGTGTCTGTAAAGTAAGTATCCACTCATGTTATAAGCATTATTATAATCCATTTGCGTCCAAAGACTTTAATTGAAAAGTTCGAAAAGGTTTCTTTTCTTAGAGTAATTATGTGTAACTATCGCCATAGTTTGAACATCATTGGTATGAACACATTGCTGGATGATGAGATAACAGAGTAATTCGTAGAATTTTTTTACAAAAATAAACCGGTGAGGATAAATTTGAATAATCTTGGTTATACACTTAAATGCATAAATATTAGCAGACAGAAAGTTATTTTACATAGTTTTTAGGCATCTTTTAAACTTAGAGATCACATACTTTTGATTATACCCATCAACACTTGCAATTGTGTGTTATATTCAGGTTACGTTACATCAGAGTGAGTAGGTACCTTCCTAATTAACGCTAGCGTAACAACTTCCTAACCAAACAGCTGCATACTTTTGCGAATATGGAGCTTTGTAAGTACCTACTACACAATTATATACAACAAATAGTTCCACAGTATTTTATAATTAGCGTGTATAATGTGTGTATACTTACCTAGATAATATTATGTATATTGGAACTTGATTATAGACTAGAATTTATTTTCTGTAAATATGTTTTTAGGGTTCCGTACTCAACGGGACCCTATTACTAAGAATCCGCAGTCCGTCCGTCTGTCTGTCCATCTGTCACCAGGCATGAGTATTTATGTTGCCGCTATAACAACAAATACTAAAAAATATAATAAAGTAAAGGAGGCTCCGATAGGCATGATTTTTTAGCCTTTTTTATAGATAATGGTACGGAACTTTTTGTGCGCGAGTCCGACTCGCACTTGACATTTTTATATACATATACTTAACAAAAACAAAATAGAAACATAAACACTGCTTATCAGCTGCCTCCCACTAGGTATAGCTTCAAAATTCTTACTCTTAAATTTCTCCACTGAAGATGAATCCCGAATTCAATTCACTTCTGGCGGGCTTCCTTGTTTTAACGAGATTTTTTTGTAGCAATCACTCGCCCTATTGCCCCGCCTGCTTTAAATTAGCTATGTTTACTTTATAGGTAACCATTGGGAATGCGGAATACATTAAAGTAAACGGAACATTGAACACTGAAGCTTAGGCGGTGTTATGACTTTGTGGGGCAATCAGCATGAACAACACTAATAAAAAATCAAGATTTGTTCAAGCAAACTGAGCGCCATACATAATTATATAGGTTTACCGAAAGCACTAGTTTTATGCTCTATCTAATCTAAGAGTTTGACTGTTATCGGCATAACTGATAATTTTTTCTCCACTTAGTTCTCTAGAACATCGTCCTTGTCCTTCTTACACGACATGACAGCATCCTTCTCTTCACTCGGCTCATAGAGCTTATCCTCGGTCTTCCTCTTCCTCTCTATCCTTCCACTTTTCTTATGTCAATGTAACTGATATTTAGTTTTGTGCAAATAGTAATATTTAATTATAATATAGTGCACGAAAGGAGCCTCTCACACGCACTTTAATCCTTTCACTACACTGGTAAGAAGAAGAAGAAGAAGAAAACTATTTATTTCGATTGAAAAAGACATCTAGCCAAGGTGCCTCCCTTTGCCAATATCTACTTTTAAACTTACGCGATCTGAACACATTATTATTAGTATTAGACGGGTATTTATCGCGTTTAAATTACCTTATATTTTCCCGACGTTTCGACAGGTTTGCACGCTGTCGTGGTCACGGGTAGACAGCGTGCAAACCTGTCGAAACGTCGGAAAAATATAAGGTAATTTAAACGCGATAAATACCCGTCTAATACTAATAATAATTTGCCAACATCATCAGGCTGCCTTTATAATTCACAATTTCCCTTGGAGGAAGCAACCTTTTCTGTGCCGTCTCTAGTGACTAATCATGAATAACAAGACTCTAATTTGAGATAGCCAACGTAGGAAACGATAGGCCAAGTATTTAATAAATACTTACCCGTTTATGTCGTCAGCCGTGCGGTCAGGCTGCGCTCGGCGGCACATCAAAGGCGAGCTGTCTTTGATCTTGTCGCTCCGGTTCGCCGCACCGATATTGTGCCCACCTGTCCTCTGATGCTATCGATTGGTTTGAAGGCCCGCTGCAATTGTGGACTTTGTATGTTTGCAATAAACACAGGAGACATGAAAAGATCTTGATATTTTTGATGGATGTTAAATTTATTTGTAGCACAAAACTACAAAAAGGATAAAGTAAGGCCTTTGTAAAGGAAAATATGTATTGGGTAGGTACCTACTTATCCCTCTGAAAAACTTGATTTAGAAATGTTTCCATTAAATCAAATAAACATAAATTGATTATAACAATAAAAAGTGGATTGATATATAAAAATCCAATTTTCCGTTTGATTTAATACCCTAGTAAGGGTAAAGGTATCATTAGCTGATCATTTATCAAATGCTCGGTCAGCATTGTCCAGCCCAGTGTTCTAGTGAATTATTATATTAAGATCAAGCCGAAGCCGAATCTGTAGCGGAAGTTTTTATAAAAAAAAATATAAAATTCAACGACAAAAGAAAATTTGAATTCAACCTCGATTTTTAGAACGATCCATTTTTATTTGTTTTCTGTAAATTTTTATCTACGTATATTTTCACATTTCGTGTTCTTATTAATCGTTGCTTGTGAGTATCTCTCGTAGCTGCTAATGATAAACCATGAACGTGTAGTACCTATACCAAAAATTTAAAGCCGAAAGTAAGTTAAGCCGAAAACATTGCAACACTATTTTGTTGGGACAGGAAAGTAATTAAGTCCATCATGTTACTCCGTACCTACCTGTTGGCTTTGTGCGAATTGGATAACTTTGTGTTGGTTTGTTTTAGCCAATTTCATTTCCGAATATGTTTTTTACGAGAAGTTTTTTCTAACATAATTTATAGTTCCAAAATGCTTTAACGTAGAGCTGTTTTTTTTCAGAAGCACCGATAATTGCTGCCAATCATCTTATAACGGATGGGTAGGTACATGTTTTTATAATATTTTTGTAATATGGGCAGTATTGGACATAAATACATGTACGGACATATTTATTACTGGTTGTGTTGAATTTTATGGGAAATCGAGTAAATCAGGATGCTGTGTAAGACTTTCAGGACATTATTTGTCATTTTACAACAATCATAGCAAATCAAAGGCCGGGCATAGGAGTATAGTGTCCGTGGACCGCCGTGACAAAAGTATTATATCTCGCTGTCAAGGCCAACGTCACACATTTTTACTAAGGAGTTGCTAACAGCTGTTAATCCTAATATCATAAAATGCGTGAGTTTGAATGGATAGATGTTCGTTACTCGTTCACGCTAAAACGGCTGAACGGATCTGGATGAAATTTGGCGAAGAGAAATTATAGGCTAGAATAGCACATAGTGAATAATTTAATAATGTACCGCACGGGCGAAGCTGCGTGCAGAAGCTAGTATAACATACTAGGTTTGTGCTTGTGGTTTTGTTTGTAACATGAGTGAAAACATTCTGAAAATAAATCCAAATTGTTTCAACCGTAACGGCGTGATTGAGTTATAAACAAACAACTAAACTTTCTCTCTCACATACTTTCCCAGGACTCTTTACCTACAAAGGCACGACTTACACTAACAAGTCATGTGAGACGAAACTTTTTTCTACAAAGAATTACCGAAGTAAACGAAGTAAAATCAAATTAACTTTCTATTTAACTCCCTTGATATGGTTTGGAAACTTTAATAAGTACTTATGGTTTTAAAAATTCAAACCATCCGAACTTCGGAACGTGTTTCGTTGTCGTGAATAAAGGATTTATTTTCCATAAGTTAGATACTTGATATAAACGGCTATAGCGGAGAGGTAAGATCGGTGGTGAAGTGGTAGTACCCCTGCCTTACGATCTGAAGGTCGTGGGTTCAAACCTAGTCAATAACCTTCGCCTTTTTTAAAGTCGGTCATAAAGGAAGATAACGTTTATTTGGTATTTTATTTTAGTAAAACTGTGCTTTAACAATGCTTAATTGAGTAACAATGGTTTATAGTTTTATAATTATTTACAATATTAAAATTTGGTTATGAAAAAAATTGGACAAGTTGAGTCGCACTCTTTTTTATGTTAAAACTGCAACTTGAAGGTACTGTAAGGGTTTTTATGTTCCTTTTAAGGTACGCAACGCTGAAAGACACGAAGGTAGGATTACGAGCTAAAGTTTAAAACTTAAACAAGTTGTTCATTAAAATTATCCGAACCAGCAAAGCCAAATGAGCAATTGCGACGCAATTATCCCGACTGAGTGAGCTCAAAACATAATTTGAGGTATTTCACCACAAAAGAGCTACAAAAATATTACACGTAGAGCTATTAAAATAGCACAAAGTAAAATGAAAATATAACATCGTATAATAAACATGAAGTTGTTATTTTACACTTCGAATAATGAATTATTCTTCGAATAAACATTGATAAATTGTCGAAGAGACTTAGCTCTGCAGCATATGCAGTTAAAAAGATCCGTCATTTCACCGACGTAGAAACTGCTAGACTTGTATATTTCAGCTACTTTCATAGCATTATGTCTTACGGCATTTTGTTATGGGGGAGTGCTGCAGATATTAATACTATATTTGTGTTACAGAAGAGGGCTGTTCGTGCAATTTATAACATGGGTCCTAGAGAATCTCTTAGAGATAAGTTTAAAGAAATAAACGTCATGACAATGCCATGTCAGTATATATATGAAAACTTGATGTATGTTCACAAAAACATTAATTTATTTAGGAAAAATAGTGATAATCATAATGTTAATACTAGACTTAAAAATAAACTCGCTGTTCCCACGGTTAGGCTCACTAAAGTAAGTAAATCCTTTAAAGGACAATGTGTACGCTTCTATAACAAGATCCCAAGTGACATGCTTGATTTATCAATTGGAAAATTCAAAAATGTAATTAAACAGAAACTGTCTAGAAAAGCTTATTATAAAATATCAGAGTATTTAGATGATAAAAAAGCTTGGGATGAATCAGCTCCAACTCTGCTAGGTATTCCTTACAAAATTAACAAGGATCATACAAAAAAAGCGCTAGGGCCCAGCGAGTTTCTTGCCAGTTCTTCTCGCACTGGGGATAGGACTGGAACTGGCACTTAGACTCACCTAGTATGTAAGACGTTTCAAAGTGATCCCTGTGATTCTATTGAAAATAAACATATTTTGATTTGATTTGATTTGATTTGAATAGTTATATTGCAAAATTCACAAAAAACATGATCACTACTGTTATACCCAGACTCGGTAGATATCTCCTCAGATCTCTAGTGACTTAGACCTTGAGGATATCTAAAGAGGTTAGTCAGAGGCACGTCCAAACATGTTTGAGTATTAAGTATATATTTTTATTGTTAGGCCACGACAGAGGCCCTTGGGCGGCCTATGAACACCATCTGGCCACTGACTCAAAGATCTGCCTTGCTATCACGTTTTACATTTTATAACTCAAAGGGGTTTCTCGTTTTGGGAAGATAGATATTACAGAGATTCAATTAAAATTGTTAGAGATACCAGACAACAGATACAAAGGAATATTTAATTTCAATTTATCTGCTAAATTCTGTTTACAAATGTTGTTTCTGTTTCAAAGAATTTGTTCAATTATTCACCAAAGCCTTTTCACAGGCTCATTACAAATAGTTACTTAATTCGCAAACTAGTATTTATTAAAAAATCCGGCTGAAAGTAATCTAGAATAGCTTCTTACAGTCGCCATAATGATTTTTTGAGATATAACCCATATCACTCTTGTGATCCAGACAAGTTTTTAAGTAAAAATAAGTTTTTAAGTGCAATATTAAATGTAAAAACCTATGTAACACTTATTTAAAAAATGAACATTCTTGATTCTTGAAATTTGTGAAAATCTGTCCATCCGTTTGGGCTCTATCGACAGTTAAAGGAACTCGCATACCTACATACATACATATGCGTACATACATAAACCCTTAACACATTATCCTCCTTCTTTACAGTTGGATAAAAATACAATCGCACCCTACTTGATTACATCGTGGCCACTCTGTATTTGTGTATTGGACTAGCCGCCTACTGGTAGAACTTTCTAGACATTTTGAAGTTCTGGCAGAGGGCGTCTATTGACTGATTACTTTGTATATATTTCGTATCAAAAGATATAAGATTTGTAGTCAGAGTAATACCTAATGTAATCTTTATCATTTTATGGTTAGACTCGACCAACTTTGGTATTAATATTCTCAGAACTACAGTTGTAATTCAAAAATCTATTTATCTATATCTGAAAAAAACCGGGTACAAAAACCCTGGAGAGAAAAGTCAAGAAATAATGTTTAACTGCATGCATTATCTCCCTTAGATAAAGCAAGCAGAAACCGCGAGTGCCTACTCACATTCCAATCAATCAATTTCGTATTCCATTTACATATAACACTGCGTTCCTTTTATATTCAGAAAGTTAGCACTAGTTAAGACGTTCCGAAAAGGCTACAGAGTCAGTTTTTTTAATACTTACATGAAAAAAAATAGTTTATGAAAAGTTACCTTAGTATTTATAAGTACATTTTTTCATCTACATAATAAGTACCTGGTTGACTGAGCTTTGCTCGGTTTTTTTTTTGGCGAAACCCGTGTTGAATTTCTAATTGAGTTTATGTTGTTAAGCTCATTAGATAATAGTTTAGCGGGAAAATACTAGATATCACCGTCCTTTTCAGTATTTGTTAATGGATTTCCGCAAAGTCACGCTGAATCTATAATTTTTTTTAGATTAAAATTATTTTACTGATATTTAACTATCTCTGACTGCTGTACGATATTTTTCATTGTGATTATTTCGAAGGTGCGAGCAGGACAGCTCTATATTTGACCTTTGCAAATAACTTATAGGTTATTTAAATAATAATCAGAAACTGATGCTGATTCATCCGAACTGTATGTTGTTCGATTTCGTTGAGTCCACGCAATAACTCATCCCCCTGCCTAAATAATGGAACAAACGGATAGGTGAATACAGAATATGCCGTTGAAATTGTAAACACGTTCATATTGATTTGGTTTTAAAAATATTTGTTGAAACTCAGGGACAAAACATGTTGACCTATTTGTTATCAAAACCTATATTTTATGTAGGTGTCTAAGATCTGGAACTTTTTCATGAATAAAATACACTTCAAACGATTATTCGCTCTTCATTGATCACTGAACCTCAAAAATCGAAATTGCTCAATGACGTAAACGAGTTCGACTGATAATAGACTCGTGAATTATTTACCCAGTCCATGCGACTCTAAGGAAATATTTATATAATGTATTTACAGAGGACTGTTTAATGGCAGCCGTTTTGATAAAAATGGAAGACAACTCGAGACCTTAGGTACTTACTAAACAAAGCATAAGATACAAAACGAAGTGTGTTCGTTGAAGTTAAAACTATCAAGAAAAATGAGCGCAAGAGATTAAACAAAGTAAAAACCAAGTAGATAAAATTAAAGGTCAAGCCGAAAGAAAGTTATTTCAATGTTAGTGTAAGTAGGTCGAACCTACGTCACACTACACAAGGTAGGTAGCCTGTCTGTTTATGTTTCATTCGCGATAAAATACCTGGAAAACAAACAAAAGAACCCGTTAGTGCTACGGGTTCCTATTCAAAACATCAAAGCGCAAAATACTGTTTTATGATCTAAAAAGTTTGGTTGTGTGTAAACCTCTTTGCGAGATCAAAGAATATTGGTAACACTTTGAACGGAAAAATTTTTTAGAGGTAGATCAGTCTAAAAATGCACGCCCCTCCGATGTATTTACCTCTACATGCGGTACAAGTGGAGGGGCGTGCATTTTTAGACTAAATCATCTCTATACAGGTTTTATAATCTAGTTTTAGTGGGACGCATTGCAACTTGATTTTAACCTCCACTGAATTCACTCTGGTATTTTTGGGACGAACTCAGTGCACCATGTGCACTAGTCATGAAAAGAAAACCCTTACCCTTATAATGGAAAATAACAAATTATAATATTACTATATTTTTTTAAACTTAATTATTGAAAGAATGTACGTTTACAAAATAATTATTTGCAGAGCCGGTTTAAACCCACGCGGGAAATCTTTTACAAGGGATTTTTTTTAAGTTTCTACTTACCTACTTTAAACAGGGTCATGAAAATATCGAATAACCGTTATAATATTTTTTTAATTAAGATTTTGAATAAAAGCTTGCATAATTGATAACACAGTTTATTTCAATAAAACTTCTCAAATCAGCAGTAAAGTATTTTTACATATATTTTTTTACAGTCGACTTACAATATTGTGCCATTCCATTGCTAAGATTCTACTGACTAAAATTTAGTCACTATTATAAGTTACTATACATGACTGTACTAAATGTAAGTCATATGAAGCTACCTACTATATTTATCACTGGTGCGAAGTAGTAAGTATAAGTACGCATCATGAAAGCAGAATTAGTAGAGCCTTAAACAGAAGGGCAAATGGTTTGAGCATGCAAAAAAATTAGGCTTTATGCAGTAGTACGAGTATTATCCACACCTAACTATTCATAGCATTTATTTTAATTTTGTATTCAACCAGCTTTTTAACTGAAAGTTTCCTTTTATTCAATTTAATTCTGTTATTTTGCAGACTAGCTTAAAAAATACTACAATAGGTACAACCTTATATGGCTCACTATAAATACCAAATTAGCGTAACATTTTGAATTTCAGTTTAAAAAAAAAGTAAAATTGACATTTTATTCTAATTTCAATTAATTTTCAACATTTTCACGTAGCTTTAGTCAACTCTTTGTATATTGTTACATGGCTACTAAAATAAGCTAAAACACGTTTATCACACGTCAGTTTAGTCAAATTAAGGTTTGTCATTTAAAATGTTTACACTAATTTAGTATTTGGTGTGAACAAAATAAGGTCGTGTATATTTCAGCATTTTTTAGTTAGTCCGCGGATTAACAGAATCACCACCAATCTGGCTCTCTAATTAATTACATTCCTTGGCACGTTTTATTAAACTGTAAGTATTATTGTAATGTATTTAATAAGCAATAATATTTATTTACAAGCTTTTACATATTACTTTTTACGTCTAACTATTTACAATAAAATACATTTTAAATAAATAGGATTAAAAAGTAATTTGAGGCACACGACAATTCTCTTGTATATTATGAGAGTTTTTTTTTTTGGACGGGTTAAAACTTTATTTTATTGATGAGTCTGAAAACGTAACCGATAGAAATAATTACATGTGTATGAGATATCAATAGTATTAATATCAAGATGTAATTAATAAAGAAGAAAAAGATGAACGTTTTTACTTCAAAAGTCATTATGAATAAAGGTAAATCTATAAACAAATATTTGTGCTTGAATAAGGGCTTATATTTAACAGGATAAAGGTATGCGTGTAACACAGTTTCTGTAATGCCCATCTGCAAACAATATTTCACAGACATCGCGCAAGCACTGCGATCATTTGTTGTAGACATGTTTATTAACAACGATTGAGATTTTCAATTTTGGAGTATCGACTTTTAACTAAGACATTATAAAAGATGAACTTTTAAATCTTATGAAAACGCGCAACTCGAATTATCTTAATTGGTTCCTTTATAACAGCCATGTTAATTGAAACTCGATCGCTTAATACAATAGTATCACTCTTGGGAAAATACCGACTTACATATTAATTTGTTATTAACATAATCAACATGAACATAAATTTTTAATAAAAACTTATATTGTATAATTGTCAAAGAAAGATGGGGTATAAAAAAGTATTGAAAATCAATAAAACATGTACATTAAACTAGTATCTAACCCACAATACAATACAATACTTAGCCCAAACCTCACACTGATATTCCTCGTGTCATACAAAAATACAAGTCACCTAACTTGTTTGACATGGTATGTTTAGGTAACAAAATAATTTGTAACAATACCATAAAAAACATATTATATATAACTAATATACAACGATAAAGGCACGGCTTATATATCTAAAGCCTAACCAAATTAAAATTGATCTTACTTATATTTACAACTAGTAAAAAGCTCAGAAATGCCTTTCGTTACAATTATACATCATCATCTTCCTGCCCTTATCCCAAGTTATGTGGGGTCGGCACAACATGTTACAATTATACATAGTTTTAGAATATTATATTTTTTGTACATACACTGAGATAGAAAAAATTAAAAGGATGAATGAAGATTGGAAATTATGTACCCGGTCTATTGTCCAATCCAAAATGTATTCACTAATTTCAAGGGTCATCGCAAAAATCATGATCATTACTAAAATAGTGAAGTCCACTAAGTTTATACTACGGCATTTTATAGTTTTTTTAACAAAGAAAAGGATAGCACGGCAACCTTGAAATAACAATAACCTTTTAGTAGGCTTTTAAAAAAATAGGTCGCCTTCCTACGGTGCGCTGTTTAGAAAAATATCCATAGAAGTATTAACTCGCTATACGACACGACAAGATAACACTAATATTAAATGAATTGAACATTTGAATGAAACAATTTATAAATCTCGAAAAAACATAAGTAGTAAGTACTTACATTTTCGGAAAAATAACAACCAAGAAAACCCACACATGTCATGTTTTCACTAAAGAATTATATTCCTCTAAACAATTCGTGAAGATTACCAAAATATTTCTTTTAATTATGGTAAATTCATTTTGTTTTCCATTTACTTGTATTTCATCCAACACCTGAGTGTCTAAAGGGGAGTAATCCTTATTTAGTACAAGACATTTATTTGAGTTCTATACAATCCAATTCCCAGTTCAATTACATTTACAAATAGCATGCGCAAGCTCCATCTGTTTTCCAATCCCAAGCGTATAGTCACGTATAAACACTAATTCTAACTAATTTATTGCACCATAGAATCTAATTAAACAAAGCGCTATAGAGGTGTTTCTTCACCAGATTCACTACATGGCAGCCTAACTACTTTCGCACCTGATAGCACCCCTACGCCTTCTAAACATGATCTTCTGTTCGCGAGGACATCTCTTAGGAACGCTCTTCTAGGGTTTGCTAAGTCGGTACCGGTGATGGACCTTGTGAGCCTTCTTAGAGCTGGTAGCCTTAACGCTTCTTCGTATGAAGGTGGTTCATCAGTCGGGGTGGTGACTTCTCTACCTTGGAAAGGATCTCTGGAACAAGTAGCTTCTAATTCCCGAGAGTAGAACAAAGTCGTTTCGTTGCTTCTACTAGCTTGAGGTTCAGGCACTGATTCATAGTTCGTGTTCGATGATCTAAAGTCTTCTAAAATCTGCCTCGCACTCCTGGCTGTGGTCAAAACCCCTGCCCACGACCGTCTGTTTTGCTGCTTTGCTTCATCAGACCTTGGATTAGCTCCTATATTGAAGCTCGAGTGTGT
Source organism: Cosmorhoe ocellata (assembly GCA_963675405.1). Taxonomy (NCBI): domain Eukaryota; kingdom Metazoa; phylum Arthropoda; class Insecta; order Lepidoptera; family Geometridae; genus Cosmorhoe; species Cosmorhoe ocellata. The sequence continues at coordinate 7,108,157 of OY776258.1, read as the reverse complement.
GCTAGCTATGGTCACCTTCGGCCTTCTTGTTGGTTCATCGAATGAAGCTGCTTTTATAGCTGATCTGGGTCTGCTTTCAGGTTCCATTTCAATGACGTGTTCATCTCTATTTTCAGTTCGTTCTTCTCTCAAAGCTGCGTCGATTCGCATTGCTTCGGAGTAAGATGGGACTAAGGCACAATTGCCTCGGATAGCTGCAAAGAGTTCTAAGCTATCCACAGTCGAGGCGTGAGATAGAGGGAGGGTGCGGGTTGGACGGGTGTTTGACGTCACGACGGCAGGTGGCTCGTCGGGAAGTGCCCACGCGTAGTTGGTGGCGGTGACTGGCGGAAGTGTATCGGAAAGGTGCGTGTCAAGGTCTAATTGCCGACTTGGATCGAGCTCGTAGTTTGTACCGAAGATTTTTGTGATCTGCGACAAAATTGAGTCTGTGAAACTCCGCTACCAATACTCAAACTTGATCAATACAAAACTTGAGTCTTTATGGCAATTGCAAAAAAGATTGCTAAGTGTACTTACAGTATAGTGAACATATGCTGTGTTACATTCTATGAGTATTCGAAGAGGCCATGAGAGTAGTAGGCAGGATAACGTCCAGAATAGTACTTGTGATGAATACCATGGACATCTGTCTGCATCCCTGGAAAGAACATGCACTTGTAAACGTATTTCATTTACATCTTGTGACGTACCTTGTTTAAGTTACTGAGAATTTTATATACCTGTAAGCAACCATGTATTCCTTGAAAGAACTGACTCCAATAAGGTCTAACCCTTCTCGCATTTCCATGAAGTCGTCAAACCTCTCATGTTCAGCGAAAAACCGGGACCTTTGATCTTCGAATTCTACGAACAAGAATATACGTTAAAGAAAATTAGCATTGCTTGTGATAAAGCCACTAGAGTCTTGGCTTTTTCTGACAGTAATCTAGATCAAAATTTCTTTAGATTGTTTGTTGTCCTTAGATAGTATTCACATGTATTATGTACTAGTTTCCGCCCAAAGCTTCGCCCGGTACCTTGAATAACAAAAACAAATCTATCTCGTGGGAACCGTACATTTTTCCGGGATAAAAAGTAGCATATGTGCTATTCCAGACTATAATCTATATCTGTGCCAAATTTCATACTGATCCGATTAGTCGTTTCAGCGTGAAAGAGTCACAAACATACATCCATACATCCATGAATTTTTACAAACTTTCGCGTTTATAATATCAGTAGTATAGACGTGATAGTAACGCCGGTGACAGAAAAGATGATGAGTAATAGGTTGGCGTGGTATGGGCATGTTATGTACGGCGGGAGGAAAGCCATGTTACAATAAGGGTGATGGATTTGAATGTGGATGGATACAAGAGTAAAGGTAGACCTAAGAAAAGATGAATGGACTGTGTGAAAGCCGATATGTGTAAGAAGGGAGTGACTACTGAGATGACGGATGATAAGGGAGAGTGGAGGAAGTGAACCTGTTGTGCCGACCCCACCTAGTGGGATAAGGGCAGGAAGATGATGATGATGATGAATATCAGTAGGATAGATAATTATTTGAACTGCTTGATGTCAAGCTCTTATAATGGAAGTCATACCACTAGCGGCCTCAATATTGGCGAACGCGAATCCCTTGCTGAAGCGGACCTTCGTGATGGGAGTTTTAGAGTCGAGCACCAGGTTTCTGGACGCGTCACGCTGGCCGCAGCACGCATGCGCAAACGAAGTACTAGCACTGTGCGTGTTCACTCTCTCGTAGTACACCTGTTGGGCCAAGAAACGACATTTTGCTCATATAAAATTCGCGTGCTGTTTCTCATTCTTTTTATCGTGTTACTAGTTCTTTGGATCAGTGGAGTGAAAGGATTAAAGTGCACTCAGAGAATCTTTTTGCGCACTTGACTCATGCCTGTTTAGGTTCTATGGCGGTTTCCTTACGATGTTTTCTTTAACCGTTTGAGAGCTAAAGCGCATATACATTTTTCAGATAGAAAAACTCATTGGTGCATACTAAATTCGAACCCACGACCTTAAGATCTGTAAAAATGCAGGCCAATACTGGAAATTTTTGATTTTTTGTAGTTCAGTATATACCTACCTATCACTAACTTTCTGCCTTTGCAAGCGTGGTGAAAAAAATCTGTACTTATGCTAGTTTTTCGTAAAAAAAAACAACAATAAACAAAACAGAATCAAAAATATTTTTTTGTATATTATGTGTACTGTGTATCTGTTTATATCTAGCTGTGTAATTATTAATAACTGATTTCTCTTTGAAGGTATATTACGTAAATTCTGGTATCAATAACAATCTACTTGAGTAATAAATTGACGGCGGCTTTTGGTTGAATTATACAGGACTAGCTGTTGCCTGGTACTTTGTCTGCATGAAATATTTGAATTTTATTTGTGACATGCTTTAAAACCTAAAAAGAAAACAGACTCTAATATTCTACCTACTACGTAAAAAATTACAAACAAAGATTTAAGATTTACAAAAAAAGTATCAAACTCTCAGGGGCTACAAACCACCATGTTTGAAGTAACCCTACTTCAATACAACTTTTATATGTCATGGTACGAAATATCAAAGTTATATTACTTTGATATTGCCCGAGAAGCTTGTTTTAAGGCCCCAGGAATCAAATTTATATAGGACCACCTCTGAAGTGCAAAAAAAAAGAATCTTCAAAATAAATTCTTAATTGGTGGAATAATCACGTAACAACATATTCGCACAAAAAAAACATAAAATCGAATTAAGAACCTCTTTGAAGTTGGCTAAAAATAATTCCCATGTCCCCAGGACACAATCCATATCCTTGCCAAATTTCGTGATGATCCGTTTAGCCGTGAAAAGGTAACAAACAAACAAAGTAACTTTCACATTTATAATATTAATATGGATAGAGGGGGCTATATTAAACTGATTACATTTAGTTGATTGTTTAGTTAGGCAGTGCTCAGTCGGGGAATTAGTGACAGGGTGTGGCGGGCGTGTTGAGCTATCTTTAATGATATTATATAAATGACCTATATTACGATAGATCTGTATTTTTATAAGTAAATAGATATTAATAAATAAATAAACTAGATAAAACTAAAAAATCAAAAAAAGGCGACTGAACGCAACTGAAAATAGATTTTTAGCCGCCATATTACATTTTTTGACATTTTGTATAACCTATGTTACTCTTGTGATATACATACATGATACACCCCTTAGTCAAAATGATTATTATGACTTACGACTGTATTTCTCTGGCATCTCCTAAGATCTCTAGTTACTTAGGTCTTTGGGGATGTCTAAACGGGGGCGTCAGAGGCACGTCTAGAAAAACAAACGTCGCAAACATTACACGATAAGAAAAAGTGTCAACTACATTATGTGCATTTTACCCGACTGCGAAGCGAAGGAGAGTAATGTGTTTGGGATGTACGAGTTTGGTTGTCGCTGGAGCTCAAACGGACAGTTTTTGACAAATGAAGTGTCATTGTATTTGTCTGGATTGCAAGAGTGACAGGCTACACAAAATGTCAAAAAGCTTGAAAAAAGTCAATACGGCAACAGTGAAACTATTTTCCAAAGATTTTAATCGTAGATATGCCCGGACGCCAAAAACTGTGGCACTGTTTTTACTTATGTGTGTTAACGAAATGCCGATGCACGCACACTAATGATTAGTAAAAAATGAACCAAACAGTTATTTCTCCATTAATTGTGCAATTATATTGCATGATCTTTCGTAAAAAAATATAATTATACCTTTTGTACCCTGAAATTGAAAATATTTGGTGTGCCAAATGATCGAGCTATCTCATTTCATGTGGCAACAAAACGGCGCGGTCTCAGTACCATACGGGCATATCTACGATTTAAATCTTTGCTATTTTCAATTACTTTCAGTCGTTTTTGCTACAATTATACTAATTTTAGATACCTGTGTAGTGGTGTAGGCATCACCGTTCCTGTATCGCGTGACCTGCCGCTTGCGCCGCACGTAATGGTAGCAAATTGCCTTCCACCTGAAATGGAACACCTTATCATTTACTGAATTACGAACAGTTCTATCACTTCTTCTTCTTTGTTTATGGCATCTGTCTTTTATGAGATCAATATTGCCAGTGTCAAGTTTAAATTAGTAGTATTGTCAATGTCACTAAGTCATAGTTTATTGTCAAGTCAATTTTAAACAAAATATGGCCGATTTATTTAGAATAAATATTTTTATGGTAGCAAAATAAACTTTATTATTATTATTGTCTGACTTTATTTAATCTGAAAACCAGAGCTACTTCCTTAGCTACCATGTCTGGAGGTAGTATTAAGATGAGATTGGTCCTGTTCGGACATGCGACATACGTGTAGGAAGCGCAAAATAAATCACTTTTAGTTTTGTGTACTCTTTTGGGTTCATTTTTTCTTTTTTTGCGTATATTTTTTTTAATTTTCCTTTTTGTGTGAATAAAATTATATTCGAATATTATTATTTATTTTAGTGACAGACATTTGGTATTATAGTGAAAATTAATGAATGCACCAACAATAAATTAATTAATTATACAAAAAAGGGTTTAAGTCACTGACCACAGATAATGTACATAATTTACGAGTTTAAACTACATAGTTAAATGGTAACAGAGTGTCATAATTGCACTACTATTCTCTATGAATGTACGTTGTACATCTAAACTAGCGATTGGTGTCACCTTGCGTGTTGAATGACATTTGCAAGTCAGATGGTGTTGTAGTGAGAGGTATAGCAACATTATCTAGCTCGTAGCTTCGTAGCTCGTGCTGGTTTGTAGCACACACGTAGATCACAATATAACCATGAACATGATCACGACTTTAATCTCCATACTTGATAGATAGACCTCTAGTTACTTAGATCGTTGAGGATATCTAAAGAGGGTAGTCAGAGGTACGTCAAAAAATGATATTCGGTACATGCCCACATTTTGGACAATGGTTAGTATTCAAACATATTGCAAATCTTTATTACCCAATAGTTTTCTGTTAAAATACATATATTTTGTAAAGTCTTCAGTCAATTGATCGAATGGGTTTTCCCAAATTACTGACTTACATAAACATATTATTATATTCTATTTTGCCTACTTTTTGTTGGAACTAATATTACCACATTCCGGAGGTGGGCGTTGCAATCTGTATTTTACTTCTGCAGATCGCATCGCTTCCTACTTTGTTTATGTACCTACCTAGTTTAAGTTCCTAAATAAATATTTTTATATATATTTTTTTTTTATATATATTCAATTTAGTTATCAGTTTTCCACAGTATCTACAAGCTTTGTTTAGTTTATGGCTAGATGGCGCTTTGTGAATGTTTACCAATTTTTTATTTGAATGATTCGAAATAGGTTTTATACGTAAAATCTCATCACATTGAAAAAGAGGTCGGGCCGGTTTCTGTTGCCTTGAGCTGCTCCTGGCCACTGAAATAGCCTTCATAAAGATTAATGACGTGATTTTATAACATAATCAGGTCAGTGGCAGCGCAAGCGAGCCGAAATCATGTAACGAACTGAAAGTTGTTTTTAGTGGGCCATCAACTTTTATGGTGGTTGCGTTGCGAAGGAAAAATTTTGATGGAAAGCCTCCGTGATGTCTTATTTTGGGGATTATTTTCAGTGATAGATCAAACTGACGTAGAGAAATCATTATGGAGCACACTACTACAAGCTCTTACGAACCATCATGTATCAGAAACATCAAAGTTTCAAGCTTGAAGTAACAACTTCGATACAAATTTTATAGGTCATGGTATGAAATATGAAAGTTATATTGCTAATTAGACTTACTGCTCATTTAGATGTTTCACGCTATTGAACCTTCTGATCAGGGTAATATTTTTAGGAAATGCAAATATTTTATTTATGCTTTCTATTTAAATATAACTACGGATCAAAGTTGCGATTTAGATTTGAAAATATTTTTACTACTACCTATAAGCTATTAAAAATTTACAGTGTACGTAGGCCTGTCAAGGTTTCTCGTAGCAGCTACGGAGCTACGGCGTAGACTATCTACATTATTACATTAGTAAGCGCTACGCCACTTTTCCTAACGAGAGTTTGATGCTCCCTACTATTCCATTATATACGAGTTAGTACTTACGTGAAGTTTATTGAAGTCAAGTAACGAAAGTGCACAAAAGGAGCTTCTGCGTATTTTAATCCTTTCACCACACTTGTTTAAAATTACTAGTGACATGTTAAGAAGAAAACTCGCCACATCTTGCACTGTATAAATTATTGTTGTTGTTTCCTCACAGCTGCACTGTTAGTGTAGTGGTAGCACGCCTACCGAGGTCGTAGATTCAAACTTGGTCGTGTATCAACGAGTTTTTCCAGCTATTAAACGGTAAAGGAAAACATCGTGAAGAAGCCGGCTTACCCTACCCTAGCTTTTCTTCACAGCTACCATGAAGAGATCTCACGACGTATCTCCAAATATATTGTTTGGACATGACTATGCTCATTAAATATTCTAAAAGATCTAAGTGACTGGAGATTAGAGGAGATATGTACCAAGTTTTTGCAGTCTTTTAATTGCAGTCGTGATCATGTTTGTTTTGTTTTTTCCCTCACACTTGAAGAGACCTCACCAGGTATCTCCAGATATCTTACCAGACGCGGGGGGAGGCGGTCCTCATGGCATTGACCCTCGCACTGACAGCTGCCACATCCACCCTCCTCGCCAGCTGGATCCTGGCGGTGCTGTGGTAACATTCCACCAGGTACACCAGGTAGAGTAACAGCACGAAGGCTATAGGTATGTACGCGTAGCCGACGTCGCAGGGAGACTCTCTGACCGTTCTCTTAATAGGGTGCCTGAGGGAGTAGAAACTGTTTTAATTGTTAGCAGTTTGTTACTGGATTTAGAAGGGATTTTAAAATAGTAGTACAGAATAACCTTATCTATACTAATATTATAAAAAGGAAAGTTTTGTATTTTTGTATTTTTGTTTGTATCAAATTAACTCAAAAACTACTGATACTAGTACAAACAGAATAATATATAAACAGAATAGCTACTCTTCGCCTCTCCCGTACTCCAAATATCATTGTAAAATAATTGTAAAGATGTAGAGTTATTGAATGGCGGGATTCGAGCCCGCGTCTTCCAATACATTACCAACTATGTCATCAAAACAACTTAATATTAGTTGACTTAGATAAAAGATTGAAAAGCTTAATAAATGCCAAATTAATTTTGATTTCAAATATAAAGTAAGATATAAGATAATTGAGAAAGATATTTAGTATTTATTGCAAAAATTAAAAAACCTGACTGAACCTAACTGAAAATATTTTTTTACAGCCAATTTACAGCCAACAGCAGCCATATTAGATTTTGACATTTTGTATAGCCCCCTGATCCGAAATGCACATAATGTCTTTCTTGGAATCCAGACAAATTCAAGAACACCTCATTTGTTAAACACATCAAGCCATTTGGGCTACAGCAGCAGCTAAATAAACTAGCATACATACATACATACATACATATTATGTACAACCCAAATATATTACCCTCCTTCTTAGCTTCGCAGTCGGGTTAAAATATAGAGGTGCATTTACTGCCATAGAACACGTGTCACCTATACATACACGCGATTATAGGAACATGCCACGTAGAGGAGTTAAGCGAAACCCGATTTAATTAACTATAGAATGCGCTAGGCAGTTTGAAGCACCTATTGCAATTAGGCTCTAGTGGTATTAATTAAAATGGATTAAATGAGTTTGACATTGTCATTAGATCACACAGCTGTGAGTCTACAAAAGCCATTTTAGATGATTCATAGTAGAATCATAATTATTAATTACTAGCTGTCCCGGCGAACTTCATACCGCCTTTTTTCGATTAATTTTAAAAGAAAAACGAACGAGATAAAAAGTATTCTATGTCCGTCTTCTGGTATAAGCTACCTTCCCACCAATTTTCAGTCAAATCGGTTCAGCCGTTCTTGAGTTATAAATAGTGTAACTAACACTTTATAGTTCCAGACAATGCAATTTTTACAGATGATGCGACGAAACATTTGAATAAATAATTGTGTACCCAAATTAGTTCCATCCAATGTAATGCAAAGTACAATCAATAGCAAATGCTCCATTATTCACCTTAGAAATCACCTTCAAAGAGTATTTTGAAACTTGGGTCTGCTAATTTCTACCTTGAATTCGATACCTAATCGATGGGGCGCGTGGAATTGAAGTTAATTTATTTAATTGTAGTACAGGTACAGGTCATAAAATGTTAAAATAAATAAAATATTATTATTATTACAATAATGATTTATTATACAGTAACATAAAATAAAACACTGATAAAACTAATAAAGGGTCTCTATTTTGGTATATAAGGTATTCGTGTCCGACCGACTACCTACATATTTATATGTTATCTACAATGACATCGTTTAAAAACATTGCTGGTGCATTAAACCCTTCATGAATTGCATATCCTTAATACCAGATTATTGATATAATGTGTGCACATGTGCCCTCCGTTGCCTTCCTGATAAGCATGTACAATAATGCTCTATAATGTTGCTTTCATTTGGGTTGTTGTTCAATAATAAATAACGATAATACATTTTTTGTCTTCCATGACGCGATTGGATACGTCCACGCAAAAGCTACACCTTTTCCTGAATTCCGTAATCGGGCAGGTCATCTAACTGGTTTTCTCTCTATGTTTCAATTAGATATAATCCGAATGAAGGCAACATTATAGACCATTATTGTACATGCTTATCAGGAAGGCGAACGATGGGCACATGTGCACACATTATATCAATAATATGGTATTTAGGATATGCAATTCATGAAGGGTTTATTGCACCAGCAATGTTGTTAAGCCATGTCATTATGGATAACCCATAAAATACGCCGTCGCTCGGACACGATTACCTTAAATACCAGAATAAATAAAAAAACACTGTTAAAACTGATAAAACGGGGCCCCTTTTTATGTTAATAAATCATTATAATAATAATAATATTTTATTTATTTTAACATTTCATCAAAACTTAAAAGTCTTATATCTTTGAACGGACAGTTGTGACAGCAAAGCTGTCATAGCAATAGTTGGTCCATTTGAAAAGACCTAGCCAACGACATATATTTTATTGCTATTGGAGGGTGGTCCCAATCTGCCCATTGTCCATTGATTCTACTCAATTTGATATTTTACCCTTATTTTAAAATCTTTTTTAAACTTGATTTTAGATGGAGCAATAAAAGATTGGTTGAAAATAAGTCATTTCTTGAAGGATTACATTTAAAATTAACTAATAATTTTACAATATAAACAACATTGTTGCTAACAATCACGAATAGTAAGACAATGACGAAACCATTGAGTGGAATGGTTCTGGTACTCACAACCTGGAGTCCTACCCCTGTAGGTCTACCATGAGTTGTCACATTTAGATCAGCTGACGTTACTACAGTAGTAATAGTTCGTAACTATGACATCTGTCGAAATTGTTACTCATGGTACCAAATTCTAAGCAAATTAATGAGCGAAAACTACAGTCGCTGTAGTACGCTGTGACGTAGGATAGTTAGCTACGTGAGGTTTTAGTACCCAACTATCCGCTAGAGGCGCTGTACAATATTTTCATACATTTTTGTAACTACAGTCGCTAGCGAGTGTAGATTGTGAAAACTCATGGTAGACCCTCTGGTGTTTAGTCCGAATACTGATCTACTAAACTACTACCACGATCATCAGTGCTTTAATAAACACTAGTACCTGGTTGACCAAGCTTTGCTCGGTTTTTTTTTTGGTAAATCTTGTTTTATGGAAAATGAAACCTAGCTAGATCGATTTATCGCCTCCGAAACCCCCTGCATACTAAATTTCATGAAAATCGCTGGAGCCGTTTCCGAGCTTCCGTTTTTATCAAAATATTCTAAACACGCAAAATAAATAAAATTTGAATTAGAAACACGGAAGAGCCTTTGAATCTGTTATATACTTTTCACAACTTTTATTAGGTTTCCGCGTATTATAATAAATTTCCCTAGAAACTCATCAAAGAGATTTGAAAATCAAAAGACTAAGTCTAAATTGCCGACATTTAGGAAGTTCAAAGACTTCTACCGAACGATATGTTTAATTATGTTTTTGATCTCCTTGCTACTCGTAGTAGAATTCATTCGTTAATTTCACAGACTGTTATTCACCTGATCTTGAGCTCTGTGAGTTAGCCATCCAAGTTATTTTCCTCAACTTTTCCTATCATCCATCATCTCAGTATTAACTCCTTTTTTATGAATATCGCCTTTTACTCAGTTCATCTTTTATTAAACCTAACTTCTATCCTTATATCCATCCCTTATCCATCCACATTTAGCTTCAATATCCTTCTTGTAACATGACTTTCTTAATCGTATAAAATGCCCACACCACGCTTACCTGTTACTCTTTAACTTTCGTTACTGACGCTACTTTCTTTGAGTATTAATTTAAATTTATTTAAATGAAATAACTATAAATAATGCGTATCTACAACGCATCTAAAATACGTCACAGACTCTTGCTATCAAAACAAAACATTGCTTCTTCACTAAAATTTATATTAAAAATATTTTTATTCAATGAAATCAAATTGCACGTTTCAAAATTATTCTCATTTTGTAACGTGCTAATTCCAACTAATAAATACTTCCAACTAGTAATAAGAACTTATATATTTAGTCAAAAAGGGACAATTCTGATTTCCCCACCAGCCTTAATGACAGGGAGACTGGGAGGGAGTACTAATGATACTCACTTGCTAAAGTCTATAAGGTCCCGGTCAATTTCTGCAGTGTTGCACCACGCGACTGAGCCCAGACAGCCAGCTATCATCAGTGTGAGAGTGAAACACTTCCAGTTGCCTTCTCTCCTCAGCACGCCACCTAGGCTTTGCTGGCGTGGACGCTGTAACAATAAATAATTTTAGTTTCGCAACCAGTATTGGAAAAACAGGGCTATCTATTGGTTTGGCTCCGGTGTCTGTCAGAACAAGCTAAAGATTATTTTGGAATACTCCAAACTCAGTCTTGAGACATATGAACTACAAAATATATTCTTAGTACGGATATTGTGGTATTGAGGTAGGTATTTGCAGTTTTAGAAACCCACATCACATGGATATTACCGAAAACTAGCTCAATTTCTAAAAATGGCTAAGTATGTTTAACAAAGACAATCCAGAAACGATTTGATTTCACGAAGAAATAGATCATTGCATTTTGTTACTTATTTCAATAACCGTAAATTATAAGTCTTTTTCAAATGAACGAACTACTAAATCCGTATTGCTCCATGTATTTTCTGTTCGCCTGTTTTGTTCGCACAACAAAGCGTACGTTGGAGGCACTGCACACAATGGTACCCGCCGTCCCGCGGACAAATACCTATTGTTTCGTTTGATGCATGCTATCACTTCTACATCAGTGCATCCATTTATTACGTGCTAAATGAATGGAATATCTAACATTTTGTCGCTTGAATTCGATTCACATAATTTTTCCAAATCTATGAATTATTTAACAGATCATTTTCAAAAAAATAGTCAATGACCGTACACGTCTACTAAGCTTTTAAAAAATCTTATATTTTTTATTATTTCCACGTAAAAATATTTCTACAGAAGTTACATAGTAAATAAATAGCATAGTGTGTATGTTTCTTTGAAACTATAACAATATTGTCTAGATAGGTATAAATTAAATGTATCCGGACCACCCAAAAAAAGCTCAACAACCCCCCAACGCAAAAAAACCTACCCTCTCTATTTACATTGACCTAATAAGTTTGCCCAGGAAATCCTCTGGGGCTCCGATCAAATATTTTTTTTGGGTAAATGAAAGGTTTTTGTCCTGAAAACGATTTATTTCTATGTTAACGCCTGCGGGTCTTGTATTGAAGGTGATAGATACGTAAAATCTATTGTATTTATATATTTTTAGATTGAAATAAGCTCTCTGACATCAAATCTAGTGTGCTAGGTAGGTGTTTTAAATAAATAAATAAATAAATAAATATTGGTCCACCAATATTTATTTTAGCTTAATTTGGGACTAGATTCTAGTCCCAAATTAAGCTACATCTGCGTTCACACAAATGTTTATCATGGATAGGGAACAAACCCACAACCTACAGCGAAATCGTTCATAATGCTGAGTAATTCTCCGCGTCTTCACGGACTTTTTGACTTCCGATATCAATGACTTCAGTCATGTAGAGTTCTACCATCTTGAAGGTAGGTAAAAAGTAGAGGCAATTAGGTTGATAGATCAAATGCAGATATCAATAATTAATGCAACCTAACCACGGCTTACGGCAAAAGCTGCCCTAGGCAACTGTAGTGTTGTACCATTTTAGTAATAGAAAAAATATCCTACTAATATAATAAACGCGAAAGTTTGTAAGAATGTATGGATGGATGGATGTATGTTTGTTACTCTTTCACGCTTAAACGGCTGAACGAATCTGAATGAAATTTGGCACAGATATAGATTATGGCCTGGAATAACACATAGGCTACATTTTATCCCGAAAACATGTACGGTTCCCGCGGGATAGCGATGTTTTTGTTTTTCAAAGTACCACGCGGGCGAGCCGTGGGCAGAAGCTAGTTGTCATATAATAACGATGACGCTCAACCTGCGAAGGCTGAGGTAGCACTAGATACCTAAAGTTCTTGGCTATCCTCAACTAAACCTTTTCTAAAAGAAGTAGACATGTTTTCATTAAATCACTACACAAAATCAAGACTTATACCAAACTGTTTTATATGAACTTATAATCCGTGGTCCGAGTATTAAATACAAAGACTAGATTAGTGCTTTCTTAAGGCTGTCGTCCTGTTGTTGGGGTGATGCTTATTCAGCTCAATAGACTGTAAATTGAACGCACTGATTACATTATAAAGGCATTCATATATAATAAAATGTATGTAAACTAACTACATATATTACGAGTATTGTGTCATACCCCAGATTGGATTATTGGAAACTAATAATTTGGTTCATCTAAAGATATAAAATTCTTACGTTAATGACTGACTGACAGATCATCGCACAGCCTAAAACATAGGTCATATATGACCTAAACTGAAATTTGAAGAGCTGAATTTTGAAGAGCTGAAATTTGGATAGCAGATCTTTGTCTGAGACTAAGAAAGGAATTCCCGAAGTTTAATCTTTATAAAGTGTAGTGGAAAGTATAAGTTTTTATTTAAAAAACGTAACTCGAACGAAGTCGACGGGAGTTGCACTAGTTTACCGATAACACAAAACACAATTACGTTCCCTAAATTGGTTTGAAATTCGCTTAGAAACTTTTAGATTTTCACATATTGGTTCGGTAAATGTGCTTCAAAGTAAACATTAACATATTTTGAGGGTTTTCATAACATTGCTGTTCTATGCAAACAAATGTATAGAAACATAATATTTCGATGTAGTTTGTAAATGTGTGTGATGTTGAAAATGGCCCCCAACTAATACTTGTACTTTGATTCAGTTATTATTCGTTATACATCGTTACATTTTAGTAAAAGTTATTACTATTAAAAGTATTTATTTTAATTTCAAAAAAACGACTGAAACTGATTGAAAATAGCTTTTTACAGTCGCCATATTGTTTTTTTTTGGTGTAGCGTATGTATGTCACTTTTGTAACCCAGACAAATACAACGACACCGCTTTTTTCAAAATCTATTCAGCCGTTCGGGCTCCAGGGACAGGCAAAAGAACTCACATTACATACATAGTACAACCCAAACACATGTACCCTACTTTCGCAAAAAAGTAGGGTACATGTGTTTGGGCTGTAAGGAATAAACTCTTCGATAAATAGGTGCCATTTAATACGTAATAAGAAACTTTGTAATTGAGCTTAGGATCTTTGTATGATGATTAGTTAAACAGTACCTACTTAGTTACCGAATATAGTATCAGCGTTGTTAGGGTTCCAAAGCTAATTATTTATGAGAGTGAAACCCTTGTGATTATATCCTGTTCGTCGATTTACACCACACATCCATCTTTATCTATTTATCTATGGTGTTTCTAGTTCCAATGTAGAAAGGCAGGTGGCAAGTTCTATGCATGTATTACCATTATTTTGAATTGGCCACAGTTGACAACACTTGAATCTATAAAAATACACTTGACACAGGCAAAATTGACTATGAGACAGATGCCATATATAAAGAAGACACAACAAGAAGAGTTTTGAAATTCCAACATATTTACCTTTACAACCCACAAAGCGACCGTTCGAATCAGCACTGCATATTGAAAGTCAAAGTTATCAAAATTCAATTTTTGGTAAATTAGAGGTAAATGTTTTACATTTGCCACAGACTTTATTGTTATTATCATATTTTTTATAAAGAACCATCAAAATCTATTAACAAATAGGCACACATACAAAACCTACTATAAAATTAAGAAATACAACTGTATTGAGAATTTAATTCTTTTTTGAAGTCGGTTTAAAACTAATAAAGGGCCCTAAAGCTTAAAGAATAGCAACTAAAGTGGTAGAATGTGTCTTAAACTTTACTTAAGAGCTCTTGAAGCTCGAGAACCCGATTGCTGGTTGACTTAAGATTACTTAAAGTAGGTTTGTTAGCATTTCTAATGAACTAATTAAATTAACTAGTTACCTTTAAAACTATCTAGGTAGATAAAGTCAAAGTGAACTTTTAAATTAGGTAGTTATCAGACGAAAATGTTACCAAAGTCAAAGTATATAAAGTTTAATTCAGTTCACAAGGATCATTTTGAATCGTCTGACACAGTTATAAACTAGTTATAAGTTTACATTTAAAGTTAGGTAAATAAGTATTCAAAGTTTGTAGCGAATAAAATCAATATTACCTTTTTAAGCACAAGGTTATGTACAAAAACTACTTAAATCGAAAAAAAACATTTTTGTTGAAATCTTGCAAAGAAACGGAACACTAACTTTATGATTTCATTGCGCATGCGTTTACAATACGGTTGTTTATCTACGGCCCAGGAGTCATGAATTGATAACAAAAACCTATTAGTTTGCACACACGCGAACTAGATAAATATAATTATATGAGATAGAAACATCTTTATCCTGAAAATTCTCTAGAGTATAGTGAAGTGGAACGAATTACGAAGCTAATTCAGAATACTGTAGAATAAATAAACAGGCCTGAGGTTTTATTTCAAGTTAATTTTAATATTTTTGTATGATGTATATTTGGTGTATGATGTGTATTTTGTGTGTAGCGAACCTATTATTATACCCAAATGAAAAAGCAAGAAAAGCTTTTCATTATAAAGCAACACTATAATTTTATAACAGCACTAGTAGTCCGCCCCGGCTTCGCACGGGTATTTATATATACCTATAAATGGTCACGACTGTAATTCCCAGGCTCGGTAGATATATCCCAGATTTCTAGTTACTTTGATCTTTGAGTAGGTACTCGTACATGACAGGATGCAAGCCCATCGCCGCTTATAAGAATACTAACCTATGACACACACCTTCGAACTTTTGGTTCTAGGGTATGCCGGTTTCTTCACGCTGTTTTCCTTCACCGTTTAAGAACACGGGCATTGCGCACATAAATTGTTCGAATAGAAAAACACATTGGTGCATGACCAGGTTTGAACCCATGACCTTCAGATCGTGAGGCAGGGGTGCTACCACTACACCACCAGTGCTCTCAAATTTATCAAAAATTTCAAAATTCAATATTTATAATACACATACGTCTAACCATACCCTGCGTCAGGTTACTAAAAAAGAAAATTGTAAGTATAGAAAGTTTTAGTATTATTATTTTAATGAAGTTTTTATTTATTATAATGTATTTTTTTGTTTCTATTTTTTATTTATTTTTTCACATTGACTCCATCCTGTACACATCCTGTACACCCAGTGACGCCTACATACAGTGCATAAGCTAGCGCGGCTCTCACGCAACTTTTTTCTATTGCTTACATTTTTAATTTAATGGTATCTTTTGAATGGAATGTCCGAATTGAGTAAATCAAAAAACTATATAAAGGTATTGAAGCAGTCTAGAATATGATGTGATTTATTTTGATAAGGATTAGTACTAAGATACAAATAAAGAGCATTTTTCTAAGAGTAGCCTTTCAATTAAAATTTTAAAATAAAAGAACTCTTATTGTGGCATTTCTATAATAGTTGGACATATGCTATCGCGACACTTTTTGTAAATAATGATGTGTTCTACAAAGTCGTAGTACATTATTTTATTCTATCGTCAATAGTTTTCGCAGCGCACGCGATATAAAGAATATTTTAGGTAATTTTTTTACACCTTGGCTTACATTATTGAAGTTTTAGTAAAGATCCCTAATTTTTTTGAAAATATAATATAGCCTATGTCACTCGCTGATAGTGTAGCTTCCCAACAGTGAAAGAATTTTTCAAATCGGTTCAGTAGTTTCGGAGCCTATTCATTTCAAACAAACAAACAAACAATCAAAGTTTTCCTCTTTATAATATTAGTTTAGATTATTGCGGACACAAAGTAATCGATAGCAACAACTATCATGAACAATTGCAACATGGTGGTTTTTAAAACGTAGGGTCTACAAATTCACAGCATCGGACTCTGTGTAATGTAGTTCTATTCTTTTTCAGTACTCTGAGTAAAATCGACGTAAAAATAGCATTCAAAATATATAAAAAACTTTAAAAAAAATGGTATTTCAGTTGGAGTGCCTATAGTCATGCTGCCCGAAGAAATTGGAAAAATAGATATAAAATCGACCAAGTGCGAGTCGGACTCGCGCACGAAGAGTTCCGTACCATTATCTATAAAAACGGCAAAAAAAATCCCTTAAATATTTATTTTATTCTGTTTTTCAGTATTTTTTGTTATAGCGGCAACAGAAATACATCATCTGTGAAAATTTCAACTGTCTAACTATCACGGTTAATGAGATACAGCCTGCTGACAGACGGACAGCGGAGTCTTAGTAACAGGGTCCCGTTTTCCTTTAGTTGCGGAACCTTAAAAACACAAATAGACGTTAAAAATATAAGTAGGGTAATAATACTGATCTAGTATTTTTGAGTTTTTTCTTAGTTTGATATTTGATAGTGATTCATTTTGCTTGTCGAAATATAAAAGAGGGTAGACATGGAAGTAAACGAGCTTTTACGCAAACCGTATCATTGCAATGTTGAAATTCAATTTGATCCAGATCGGCGTGGCATCGCTACGAGCTAAAGCTGAAATTTATGGAATCTGCAACGGTTTGATAGAACGCAGAACTCGATGGGACGACAGAAATCTGTTTAGCATTGCGCCATTGTTTTATCGAGCTTTTATTCGTGGAAATGTGCATTGAGTGGTAGAACCTTTGTAGTTAGTTACTAAGGTTTGAGTCCTGAGCTGGTACGGTTTCATAGTCTGAATATAAACTTTTAGAGATTCACCATCGATGGTTATTGAGTTTTTTGTTTGCATATTTTTTTGTGTAAGTAGAGGTGTACGTTATATGTTTATTTTATGAGAATGGTACAGTTGTAGCAGCATTTCATATTTATACAAAACACTACAACATAAAATTCTAGAGCTATTTATAGACAAACAAATCTTAAGATAGCAAAACTGATCCTGATCACTGCCAGAAGGGAGCGTCCCCAAGACGCTGGTGGCAATACGAATGGCTGATACGTTGATCCAAAAATGAGCCAGTACCTACTTAATACTAGATAATGTAATTTGTCCTATTCCCCACAGTTAGGAAGACGCTTTATAATAAAATAATTAATTTACTGTAACGTGACGTATATCAAATGATATCTATTCTATTCTACAATTTTTTCCATTTATAATATGAAGAAGAACTGGATTTCTTGAACTGGTAGCGCAAAAAGCCCTTACGAATAAACATCGCATTTGTCACTCCAGAAAGGGCACATGAGGTATCTTTTAAGCCGCGTTGTAAATAGCTATGTAAGCCTGTTTATTGTCTTCTTGGCTGTCTGTCTCGTTTTCTAAGGCAGAGAATGTTGGCAACATTATTTACTGTCATAGACACAACACAGCTTTTTTTAAAAAGCGAGTATTTTATTCAAATGCAGATACGTTTTGTGCGTTTTTGATCGGATTTTACAGAAAACTTATTTATACGTAGTAATATTTTTATAAATTCAGTTTTGAAGTCGGTTTAAAAGTCTAGTTGTTCCTTCAAAAGTCTATTTTTAATTGGTTATTCAACCCATACTGTCGTGATTGGGATATATTTTTTCATATAACGCATTTAGTCGTAATTGAAATTTGAACAGTGGATCAAAATATCAGATAACTGCTTTGATTTTAGGGCACTTTCTGAACTTTAATCATTGTGATCCTCTTTGAATTCCTCTAGACCTCGTTTTGTTCCGAATTAATCTACTTGTCCTCTGAGGGACCACAAAGAGTTTCCTCTATGGGGAGTTTCGAGTCCTCTACGTAATTTATATTCGGAATAACTTAAATTACGTACCATAACATTTGAATTTCATCAAAACTAATCGTGCAATGAAACTAATTCCTGAAAAAACAAGAGGTATACGTATGTATTAGTTCAATTTATAAATACTTATTTTACTTTAATTTAGACAATTTTTCTCCATTTTTTTGGAAATTATTTCCTAAGCTTATACTTATTATTGTGTATCTCATGATAATCGAACTACGCTGGTTTGACTGGTTGAGGATTGAACCAACCTTCCCAGTGAATTCATTCCCAGCTTTCAAGCATTTCCCAGTTCGTAATAATAAACACTGAACTTTTTACTAAGGATTTCGAGGTTCATTCATTGTTTCTCACAAATTGGCGAGACAACAAAACGGGTTGGATCAAACAATAGAACAAAGACCACAGTCTAAACAATATCTTTATAAACCAACTCAATTGTCTCGTGAAAATTCTTGGAGTTTTGAAAAGGTGCTTACGCGATTTAAGGCTAAAAGATAAGTTGGCAAAATAATACATACATAAATAGCTATCCAATTCAAGTGTAATAGATACGTGAAAACTTGCTAACACGTAGTCGCTTGTTTGAATAATCCTTCTTCTTCTTCTACTTATCTTGTGCAAAAATTATAGTGCGCTTTAGAGACTCCTTAAGTGCATATTATTTTTTATTATAATATAATATTATTTAATCCTATATAACGGGCTTCGCCCGTATGGTACCTTAAAAAACAAAAACAAATGTATCCCGCGAGAACCGTACATTTTTCCGGGATAAAAAGTAGCCTATGTGTTATTCCAGACTATAATCTATATTTGTGCCAAACTTCATCCAGATCCGTTCAGCCGTTTCAGCGTGAAAGAGTAACAAACATACATCCAGACATCCTTACAAACTTTCGCGTTTATAATATTATAACTAGGATCTTACATAATTAAGTGTAACTAATTCAAAAGTTTGACTGTGTGAATGTATGTTTATAGGTACCTCTATAAATTTATAATGGCTAAAGAGAATTGGATGAAATTTGACATGATATATGCTTGGTGTAAAAATAAGATATTCCTTGATTTTTTTAACGAACAAAATCCCCAACAGGATCTAAATAGGGGTTACAATTATAGGTTCAAAGGTTCATAACGCGAGGTATTCCTGTAGTTTTCGAAAATCCAATATTTGTAGAAAATACAATCACTAAAACTCCAGGGAAAGTTGGTATCAGCCCTCATCGGATTATGAAGCAATCGGGCGAGGCTTGTCACAAACTTTAATTAACTGCCCCGTTCAGCAATCTGTCCTTGTTAGCTTCTCTATGTAAATGGCTGGCAAGTTCGTGTTACTGGATATTTTTCGTCCTTTTTTGTTATTTTTAACCCCCGACGAAAAAAGAGGGGTGTTATAAGTTTAACGTGTCTATCAGTGTATCTGTGTATCGTGGTAATGTAGGTCCAAAACGGATAAACCGATTTTCGTTTAGTTTTTTTTTGTATCATAGATTATTTTATCCCGAGTGTTCTTAGCTATGTTTCATGAAAATTTGTTCAGCCGTTTGAAGATCATCAGCACTTTTATAGTTGACTAGTTTCCTCTCGCGGCTTTGCCTGCGAGGTACCTACATTAAATATAGCCTATGTTACTCAGGGATAATGTAGCATTCTAACGGTGAAAGAATTTTTGAAATCGGACAAGTCGTTTTTAAGATTATTCGTTACAAACAAAAATACAAAAATACAAAACTTTCCTCTTTATAATATTAAGTATAGTATACTCGTAGATGAGGGGATCTGACTACCTTCCATATGTTCTATTAATTCGAAATTTGGTACCGTATTACTTCAATGATATTGAAAGCAGATGGTAAGGTAACCATGACTTTAAATATGACATGTTAGGGTAAGGTTTAGATGTCGGGCGATTTTTAAATTTGTGTTATTTAGATTTAACTCAGGAAACTACATATAAATATAAATGTACCTTACAAATATATGATTGAAGGTAACAAATAGGTAGTAAATTATGAGCATGATGGGAATCCAATATCATAATGTGGTGCAGCCACCCTGACAGTCACTTTTCGGGCATCTTTTAAATTAAATGAGTAAAACTGTAGATATCAGATAATTATATGAAAACATACGTGATAAGGGACTACCAACAATAACGAAATTCAAATAAGACTACGGAACCAAATACCACCTACTCCTGTGTGGTATTACACATACTTAGATGGCTCTTTCTCGCTTTAGTGAATAAAATAGTAGGAGATAAGTATTTTTATGAAGGCAATTTAGGTTTTATTTCCTTCGAGTTTCAAAGCAATCATCGCTAGACATTTTTGCAATTTTCTCGGAACGTTTCAAAGTTGTTTTGCTCTTGGGAAAACTAGAGTTGGAAGCTCATTCTGAATCGTGATTTAAAAAAGGTATTTACAGTACAACACGCATTATACAATGCACAATTTTGTTAGTATCTTCCTGTGGTTGCCAGTCGGCATTATATTTTGTGAGTTTCAAAGACGTATGGTCGTTAGCATCTTCATGTCTAGATGCCTTTTGGATCCCCATCTCGATTCGTTATGTTTACTGATATATTGGTAGTGCAGTATGTCTTTAGTCTGCATGTCTGGAAGTAGCACTAAGCTGTGATTGATCCTTTTCGGCACGAATATTTATGCGGAAAGGGTCAAGTACAATGTTTTATTAGCATTAACTGTTTATTTTTTTAATTGTTTTTCGTATGCACCTAATTTTAATTATCTCTTTTATTTCATTTTTCCTGATTATGTGCTTCGAATAAATATTCTTTTCTGTTCTTTTTTTTCGGTCCCACTAAATTTCAAATGTGCTATCACAATATTCAAATAAATCATAATTATGTTAAATTTTCACCATTTAAATTTTTCATTATATTTGAATATCCCAAAGCAACATTTCTTCAAGTTGAGTTCTTATTAGTTATTCAAACGGGGCCCTTGAAGGAAGATAAATGGAATTTCCACAGGGACCAAATTATTATTAGTTAAATAAGTACCTACCTACTGTGAAGGTCAAATTGTGCAGTTAGGTTACGTCTTTGAATTGCCAGATCAATATTTTGAGGAAGATTTCATAGAGCGTGCCATCAACCTTTGCCAATATAATGCTTTGTTTACATGAAGAGAATTGAGGTATAAGAATATATATAAAAGCATTTCTTTTCAACGACATCAAAGCTTGTAGGTATACGATTCTCAGATAGCGTCACTAAGTCTTAGAAAAAATAAAAAAAGCTGAATCTACAAGTATCTAGGTAGTAAGTAACTAGTATAAGTACGTACATAATATATGTTGGAAAAGTGAGAATAGTCTTAGCTACTATGATGATTAAGTAATCTGAATGAGTCTTTGGATTTATCTTATTTGGTAATTACATCTTGGTAGTTTCCAGTATAATTTGGAACATAATCTAAACAAGACATTGAATAGTCTATACACTATTGATCGACTCAAAAATTTAAATGGGTATAGCGGTCGTTACTTTTATTATCGCAATGGGTTTCGAGCAGGTACTAAAAACCTTTCACGATAAACTTGAACATCCAAAAATATACCTTAGGTATGTACTTTACCCTTAATAAGACCCAAACCTCTGTCCGACAATAACTTTAGATTGAAATATTGGGTTTTCTATATTGACCAAGTTCCGGATGGGGCAGATTTTATACTACACTCATGAAGGATAAGTTACATTATAATTCATACATAATTAAAACTGTAAATACCTATAGTATACTATGTATTAGAAAAGTACAAGCTAACCGAAGTAATAGTTACGGGGTGGGGAAATTCTAAAAACCAACATGGCTTAGCATTACTAGGGTTTCGTACCAAAAGGGTAAAACGGGACCCTATTACTAAGACTCCGCTGTCCGTCCGTCCGTCTGTCATCAGGCTGTATCTCATGAACCGTGATAGTAAGACAGATGATGTATTTCTGTTGCCGCTTTATACAACACTTATACAACAAATAGTAAAAAACAGAACAAAATAAATATTTAAGGGGGCTCCCATACAAAAACGTGTTTTTTTTTTGCCGTTTTTGTAGATATTGGTACGGAACCCTTCGTGCGCGAGTCGGACTCGCACATATCCGGTTTTTATTAGCATGGCCGGGATATACCGTACGTACTCATTCGTCCAACTAAATGCAGGCCACTTAAATGTTACGCCATGGATTTGGCCACAGAATGTAATGTCCTACAAATTAAAAGTCTTTTGAGTGAATTGTCCGAAGTTCAAACAATTTCCAAGAAAACTTATCTGCATAAATGGAAATTGGGACCCAAAGTTCTTCGTTTCTGCCAACTGATAAGATTGTGGGCATTTGTTCCATTTTCTGACAAAGAATACGAATTTAATCGATTTAATCGTTTTTATTATATTTGTTTTGACAAAAATTTTGAGAGAAGGTGCTCGATAATTGTTCAATAAAATTATAGATAGATCGAGTAATTTATTTTCATTAGGTTACTAATTAAAGACAATAGCGTAAAATTAAATCGAGCAATTTGTGGTAAACATGAGATCCATGACTATATCATAATGCTATAACTAAAATGCTCGGCAAAAAATGCGTAAGAGCATCTTTCATGATATACTCGTAAACTGGAAGTCTGTACTGTACCAAATTGGACCTTGAAAGGTTAGGTATAGAGTCTATTGTAGAGCTACTGAATATACTTGAATAGCCTGGTATTCTAAATAGACCCGCTATTTTCCACGACTCATTAATTTACTACAAAACATTCCTCATGCATGCTTAAAATATTTACCCTAAAATCAAAGGACTGGATTCCTTTGCGAGCTGTATTATTTGAATTAGTTCTAGCCCGCGACTGCGTATGTTTACTAGCTTATAATTTTCACACAAGTTTTGACACATTTATAAGAGCTTTAAAGGTTACGTAAGGAAAACATTATAGAGCCAAAAATTTAAATTTGAAAAACAAAACAGCTACCTACAACTAGGTACAACCTAGATATCATAATATATGTATAAGTCTTCTCTAATGTGCTTATACGTCTTGTTTCACTTCTGAGCATAGTATTAATAGAGTTACTGGATTGGAATTAACCCCTCTTTGAGTTGAACAAAGTTATACCTTTGAACGTATTCAGGGTAATCTAGTTCATACATAAACATATAGTAGTATGCTAGGTTGAAGTCTAGATAAGGCATATTTTTTACGCAGCATGATTTAGTAACGGTTTTTTCTTCAATCTTTATCAACTAGCCTATTCGCTATGCGAATATAGGGGTAATATAAAAAATATAGAATAAAAACAACTTAAAATCACTTCACATCTTAAAAACAAAAACAAATTAAAACCATAATATTATCTGCCTATTATATAATTGAACTGAGACTGATATAATCTTTGTCTCATTTCGATGGTAGCTTATGTAGAAGTTGCATATCCCGTAACCATAATAATACGGTTGAAAGCACTGCAAACTTTGAGATATAACTGTCATCATGTACAATTGTACACGTAGCTGCCAGTGTTTTTGTTCGGTGGTGCCGACAGTGCGAACTAACGAATAAATAAATAATAAAATACGGGTGGCTGAGCCGTGATAAATACTGAATGAAATCAAATGAAACGAAATATTTCCGGACAAAAGATTGAGACTCAAAGGCCCACAGTACTTTAGTGATCTAAAAATAGAGCTACAAGTAAGTTTTCGATATACATATTTATTACTCAACCAAATGTATAAAATAAGGCTCTGACTTTTCACCACACTAGTTGAAAAGAACTAGTGATGGAATCTGTTGCAGACAAAATGTAGCTTAAATAAGCTCCTGTTAGACTTATTCCACTCTATGAATATAAATAAACAATTCCGATCGATTTCATGGCTATTCCTATGACAAGTCGGTGAACACGACCCTGAAATGTTCTTCTTTTTATCGAGTTCTTTGGAACTAATGTGGTAAAATGTTTAAATTGCAAATCATAGACTTCTTTCATGGACTTGATAGCACGTCCTCCAACGTTCAAGATATGACATGTCGGTTTATCGGTTTTCTCATGATGTTTTCCTTCACTGTTTGAGAGTGTTGTTAATTGCGCACATAATTTTCTCAAACAGAAGAATCCACTGGTGAAAACATATAAAAACGTTGTGAATGTAAAGAAAAACGTTTAAAACAAAATAGGCAGACGGTCAAAGAAAATATGAAACTTAATAAACTCTGTAAACCATCTGGGTCATATTGTATTCATCAAGGTCCATTTGTAGCTAGTGTTACTTGGACGAGGTATTTCCGAACGCCCCCTAAATATATAGGGTGGAAATAAATGGAGCTAAAAATAGATTGTTTTTTGTTTTACATTTAAAGGGACTTGGAATTGTATTCGGCCAAGTTGGCGACGCATAATACTATCTATTTTGTAAATCGTCAGTTCATCGATCGAGATATTTCCAAGTTGTCGGTTGATTCAAATATGTTCGAGATGAGACGAAAATCAAAAAACGGAGACAATAAGCAAAACTTAACTTCATTATAAGCACAGAAATTTCTTGGTTTATGGGCGACTTATTTTTCTACTTCAGATTCAGTTCAAATTACATCATGATAATCACAAACGTATTTATTTGTACACCCGCTATAATATTTATACTGCAAAGTTGTGCTTTCTTTAGACGTGACCTTGTATACAATGCGATTGCAATGAAAAATGTATTTCTATTTTCAGTGAGTGAAGTTTTATGGTATGACGATAGAAATAAAAGAAAAGTAGGCTAGGCAAGATAGGTTCTGCAAAGGATATAAAATTAAGTATTGTTGTTTTAAGCAGTTTTATTTACTAACCTTTATGTTTTGGTACCACTATCATCTAATATATAAACTAAAAATCTAAAAATCACATTACTTTCTTAGTTTATACAAATGGTGTCAAGTGTACAAAAATAGAATAGCTACCAATTTTATTTACAAACACATCCACAATAATAAATTTAGTAAGGCAAAAAATACAGTAAAAAATTACAAATGGGAATTATTAAAACTTTTCAATTTGAAGTACCCACAAAAAAGTTAATTTCAATAAAGCAATTTCATAGCGTTTTGAAACTCTGCGCCAACTCAGTTCCTGCACTCAGGGGAAATACAAGCAATAAACCAAGAGCTTAGGTAGAATCGAATAAAACGAATAGAATAAAGTAAGTTTATTGATTTTTGTTTGCATATATATTACATTTTGGCTCGATAAGAGCATCCGAAGCGCACTTTAATCCTTTCACCTCACTGGTTCGAAAAAACGAATGAGTCTTTAAGAAGAAGAAGAAGAAAATACTATGAGCAAACTTATTCTTCGATATACCAACTAGGTAACTTTATTGGAAGGTCAACATTCGATATCTGGTTAATCATGCCAGAAATAATGGAGGTAAGAATAATTACCCGACTACGATAAAACAAGGACGGGTACGTATTCTACCGTAACGCTCAAACTTTTCATCGTCATCCGATTTTGAGGAATAAGGTGTCAATCAATTTGTTATCATGGTCAGAGTAACATAAACAATTTTGTTGGAGATATTATAGTTTTGAAATTCCTTTTCTCGTTTCTAAGAAAGTTTCGAGTAGACAAGTGCTACGTGGCGTAGCACTTGTCTACGAAGAATGAGTGAAACTTATTTCTAGATTTGCGTTAATTGTTCCAACTATACAATTTAAATACAGTTTTTCTTATAAAACGCACTGAATCTCATCAGTTTGCATGTAAAAAGGCACTTTCAGTTGGAATCCTTATTATGGATGTTTAGGTTAAACTTTGCGCCCAGTGATATCAGAGAACTGAATATCTAAGAGAGAGCTGAAATTAAAACTGAAAGATAAGTAAGAAAGTTAGTCAGTATTATTTTTCGTGAGTTCGTATACTTTTGGATTCAAAGAACTTGGAAATCAGGGCCCCGATTCCATAAAACTTTGAAGAACTTTTGTTCTGACATTTAGTAGGAGCATGTTGAGCAAGAGCAAAAAAAATTGTCTATGGTATGGGTTAGGTGTTGAAGTTTAAGTCAATGGCTCCTTCAACCGCACCTGTTTAGTTTATACCTTGAGGTGTCCTAAAGTTTATGTAGTAGATACTGCCGTCGTACTGTAATGGGCACATCTAACACTTTTTTCAAAATTGTGTTAATACATATTCGGGATTAGGAAGAAATTTTTGAAATATAAATAAGAGATACAGTAAACCCATAGGACAAATCTGTCATCCAAATGCCTATCTACTAACAAAGGTACTTATGATGTTGATTAAATTGAAAGGTCATGGATGCATAAATATAACTTAAATTTAATTTTAATGTTAATTTTTTGTTTTTGTTTTGGCCGTAGAAGAAATGGCTTGATTGTGTGAAAAATGATATTTATGTAAGAGGAGTTGATTCAGAGTTGACGAATGATAGGAGTGAATGGAAGAAGAAAACATGTTCTGCCGACCTCACTTAGCGCGGGATAAGGGCAGGAAAATGATGTTGATGTTTTGATAAGAAGAGTTTATTTATAGGCGTTAGATAGCTTTATTCGTATGGAAGACGTGACTTACAAACGTGGGTGGATTACGAGAATGTTTCCAAAGTTACGCAGAGCAGTCACTGACGCTTATCTTTTGAATAAGATCCGACAAACACACCTTTATGTTTGCTTCAGATATTTTTCGAGATGCGAATGCTTGTGTTTTGAGTGTGCAAATTGGGTAGCGCTGATAAATTATGTTACTTACGATAACATTGTTTTCGGTAGCGCCCGGGGAATCTAATCCAGTCTCACTGGACGTGAGTTAGACCTTTATGTTCGATCTGACAGGGTAAACAAAACACGAGCACGATCAGCTAGGCTTGTTCAAGACAATGGGTATTGGATGATGATTTAGTTTTACATTGTGTACGTACGTTCCAAATCTCAAAAAGTTACGTCAAATTAAAATGAAACTAAATCTTAATATTTAAGGCATCTGTCTCTTTTGAGATCAATTTTGACAGTGTCAAGTATTTAAATTAGTAGTAATGTCACTAAGTTAGTCAAATTGTCAAATCATTTTAAACAAAAGATGGCTGTTTTGTTCAAACCTGTCAGGATTTCTTCCAATGGATTTAGAAAGAAACTAGTTACTTTAAACGAGAAAATCTTGTAAAAAAATTATATAATACAAATTTTTATATCTTCTTCTTATATATAAAAATGAATTGCTGTTCGTTAGTCTCGCTAAAACTCGAGAACGGCTAAACGGATTTATCTTATCTTGGTCTTGAAATGTTCGTCGAGGTCTAGGGAAGGTTTAAAAGGCAAGAAAACGTATATTACTTACTAAAAACGCGCAGACGAAGTCGCGCGCGGGTCAGCTAGTATTATATAAATATATATTGAAGTAGTAATTATGTACGCGAACTGTGCAATATTTCCCAAATCCGTACACGAGACGCAAAAATTTCTCGGCACAGGTAATCCTTGGCTGGCAAGGGGCGAACAATGCACACGGCGAGGGCTTGCCATTGTGTCGTTCCGTTTTATGATGACGTAATGCCTGGAAGATGAGGCAGGTTTGGTAATGGAACGTGCATTTCAGCGTGTAGGTTTTTGTGACCGAACAGTATTGAACAAATGAAGAACGAGTATGATATGAATGAGTTCAATCTGCTTCGGTTAATTGTGTTTTTATATGAAAAAATGTATTCACACTGAGTACCTATAGTATACTAGTTTTAGATTTTCGACTGTCAACTTTGTCGCTTTAGTTTTTACAAAGTTTCTCTTGTTATTTTTAGTTTAATTGTGTAATTAGGGTAATTATTTTTTAAAGCCAAAGTTCATGACGCGAGGGTAAAATATGTGAATTAAAGTAAATAATTAGAAAAAAATAAATATGATCACGACTGTAATCCCCGGGCTCGGTAGATATCTCCTCAGATCTTTGGTTACTTAGATCTTTGAGGATATCTAAAGGGGGTAGTCAGAGGCAAGTCCAAACATGACATTTGGTACATGCCCACATTTTGCACAGTAGTTAGTATTCCGTACGTGACAGGTTGCAAGCCCATCGCCGCTTATAAGAATACTAACCTATGACACACACCTTCGAATTATTGGTTCTAGGGTATGCTGGTTTCCTCACGATGTTTTCCTTCACCGTTTAAGGCACTGGCATTGCGCACATAAATTTTTCGAATGGAAAAAAACTCATTGGTGCACGACCAGGTTTGAACCCACGACCTTCGGATCGTGAGGTCGGGGTGCTACCACTGCACCACCAGCGCTCATTTAAATACTTAGTTCCTTTCTAAATCCATTTTGTCTTCCATCTTTTGTTTAAAATTGACTGAATTGGTGTCATTGACAGTGGTCTACTAATTTAAACACTTGAAAGAAGAAGAAGAAGACTAGTTTTATACGAGTACATTATTGTATTAAACATAAATGTAACCGCGATAAAAATGCTATGAAACCTATTACATAAATTCCAACATGGTATCATATCGTTGGATTGTATTACAATGGAATCCTTTGAGAGTAGAAATTAACTACATTGCAGCGTGAAAAGAGTCTTACAGGTTTTATACTTATTCTCAGCCATTCAAAGAGCGCTGGTGGTGTAGTGGTAGCACCCCTGCCTCACGATCCGAAGGTCGTGGGTTCAAACCTGGTCGTGCACCAATGAGTTTTTCCATTCGAAAAATTTATGTGCGCAATGCCAGTGCTCTTAAACGGTGAAGGAAAACATCGTGAGGAAACCGGGCACACCCTAGAACCAAAAATTCGAAGGTGTGTGTCATAGGTTAGTATTCTTATAAGCGGCGATGGGCTTGCAACCTGTCACGTATGGAATACTAACTACTGTGCAAAATGTGGGCATGTACCAAATGTCATGTTTGGACGTGCCTCTGACTACCCTCTTTAGATATCCTCAAAGATCTAAGTAACTAAAGATCTGAGGAAGATATCTACCGAGCCCGGGGATTACAGTCGTGATCATATTTTTTTTTTTTTTTTTTTCTCAGCCATTTCATGCCATAATTCAGAGTTGTTATTACTAAACTATGGGCTTCCAACCTGTCACATACGGAATACTAACCAATGTGCAAAATGTGGTCATGTGCCAAATATCATGTTTGGACTACCCCTTTAGATATTCCTAAATATCTAAGTAACTAGAGATCTGATCAGATATTTACCGAGCCTGGGGATTAAAGTCGTGATCATGTTTTTGTTTTTTTTTTTACTAAACCATAGTTAAGTACCCACTGTATTCAACTTGTCTTTACAGGGAGGGTACAAGTAATTCGATTCGATTGTGGCTAGACATTGCCAATGTTCATGCTAACCTCTTCATACGCTCTCTCTCAATGATTATTACTCTGAGAGGGTGCCATTGTTAGGGTTCTCAACATGGTTTTTGAATATTTTCATTCATGCAACCCAAATACATAAATTTTATTATCACAAAGCGTTTTAGGCCGCAGCATGTACGCAATTTGGATGTAGGACAGAGAATTACATTTAAAGGCTAATTTAACTTCTTTCTAAGGATACTAAGCGTTTGAGTATGGTAATGTCTGGAATATCATAGCTTTAGGGTTCTGTTCTTTCTTGTCTGAGATTTTAGGTAAATTAAATTTATAATTTAAGATAAATCTAAGTGATTTGTTGTTAATTTATTTATTGTACAGAAAATAGGTTATCAAACAAAGTAAATAATAGGCTAACTTTATGATATGAAGTTTCCTTTTGGTATAATTTAAGTAATTAAACTACTTACTTACTACACTACGTACTTTCTCCGATCTGAACTATTGCAGTTACTGAACTTGTTAGTCAACTTACTAGATAGTTTAATTTTAAAATTAGCCTCTCCTTGCAAAAGGTTCTCCTAAGGGGAAAGTTTATGTAACATCCGAACTTTGTTCTGGCACAGATCCAAGTACGTACCTGCTTTAATACCCTGCTTTATAACGAAGCCTTACCAGATCCTCATCATCATCAGAGAAGATGTTAGCTCGGTCTTGCGCCGCCATTTCACTAAATTGATCATCCGATCAGCCAAACATTCATCCATGGCTCACAAACACAACACATCATCATCCACTTATAACACCAACTGCATCCAAATTCGTTTTTCAAAGTGATATCCAACTTTCATGTTCACACGTAAACACTGGCAGTAAATTAAATGTAAACAAAAGAAAGTCACAATTCAAAATCGTGTTCGAAAAACAAGACGCGGAGTTCAGCTTATTGAATTTAGAGAGATATCGCCCGCGCTTCGCGAGCTTCGGACGCGTACTGCGGTGGGGCGGGCTATAGAAGGTACTACTGCGTCTCGTAGCCATGGCAACGCGTGGCTTTTCGCGTCACTTGCTGCGGGTAGCTGGCTGCATTTATCTGCCACGTGCTGGAAAAGGCCACCAGAGAACCTGCAAAACTCGAAGAGGGTACTAATAAATAAAATCCATGGCGCGCAATTTTGTTTACGCACGAACCAAAACCTACCTATGAATTTTACTAAAGTAAATATTATATAGGGTGTCCTGATTTTTTTGGTTGCAAATAATGGAATTGAGTTTTAACTAGATACCTATATTTAGCTACAAATGCCTGTCTTACGACTAAATCTACCTAAGAGCTGTTCGTTATCAAAACCCCTAAAAAACCTCCATTAAATGGTATAGCCTTTATCGGTTAATTATGTACTTGTTTCAGCGGGTAATTGGGTAGTAGTAATATTTAGCTGTGAACTACGAAAGACTTATATCGATACAATAGTTTGTAGTTATATATGCTATTCAGTGATACAAGCAATTCATTGAAATTTAATATTAATTTTTAACTTCAAAGCACAGTCTATTTAATATACAGATTACAAAATAACAACGCGTAAAAACATGGCACTTGCTAAATTATAGATGGTACTATATTACACAGGTGTGACTACTGAGATGACGGATGATAGGGGAGAGTGGAGGAGGAGAACCTGTTGTGCCGACCCCACCTAGTGGGATAAGGGCAGGAAGATGATGATGATGATGACTATATTACACAGGTTGCATTATCCTTGCATTTGATTAATTTTGTAATTGCTTTTACAGCTACCTAGCTGTTCAAAGCATAAAGAGTGCTTTATTGTATTTAATAAACCCTCTTTTTAATAAAAGACTCATTTGCATAATATGTTAAAACAAAATGTGTTTTTGTAGCTTCGTACTTTTAATTAAACTATATACGCTTTTCAGATTTCAGTGCCACTTTGTAATGCAGAAGAACAATGTTTATTGGTTTATAAAATACTAGCTTCCACTCGCGGCTTTGCTCGCGAGGTACCTACATAAAATATATGTATGCCTATGTTATTCAGGGATAATGTAGCATTCTAATGGTAAAATAATTTTTGAAATCGGACCTGTAGTTTTTGAGTTAATTTTTTAAAAACAAAACTACAAAAATACAAAACTTTCCTCCTTATAATATTATATATTAGTATAGACTAGCTTCCGCCCGCGTAGTACCTTGTTAAATTATTGCTAGCATGCTATTTCAGACCATATAATTTATATCTGTGGCAAATTTTATCCAGATCCGTTCAGCCGTTTCAGCGAACATCCATACAGCCAAACTTTCGTATTTATAATATTAGTAGGATAGTAATATAAAGTGCATACAACGATTTATAGTGCTGAAAACATCAGAAAATAATACACAATTAGGTATCTATGTAGTTTGAAATAAATGGTTAAGTGTCAGCTGGTTTATTGGTCTATCCATGCACATTGTCTTTAATATTTAATCTTCTTTATAAAACATTCAAAATCCTCAATTTTTTTCTCGTTTTAGAAGCAAATCTGAATCCATTAAAATAAAATATAATAAGCTAAGTGCCGAACGAATGACAAATAAAAACTCGAGCTGGGTGCTCTTGGGGGTGCTAATGGATCAATGGGTACATTAACACAGGGTGTCCCAGAAACGATTGTTACCCTGAAAAAGGTCTTCCGCATTGAGCATAATTGAACAAATCGTAGCAACACATTAAATGTGTTAAACATTTTTGATGAGCCCTATTGGTAAAACTCAATTGGTATTGCGCATAAAGTTCAAATTGCAAGGATCTATCACCTGCCATTTCAGAACTAGACTCAAGCTGAGTGGAAACTCTTATATAAATATTTATTTATCGTCAGAAATTATACGCTCGATGAAAATATGAATTCAACCATTCTAAAGACCCACGTCGGGTTTCTCGTACCTTTTTCAATTTCATAAAGGCTGTTGACGAGTTTGGGCTTTATTGACGAACCTTGAAATGTTGCCTTGACCTTAGGTATTATATTTTTGCCTAGCTAACCAACGGTTTTTGTTACAAATGGTCCCACAGTGATGTGGGGAAGATTCGCCGCCAACCCGTCGCGCCAGATCGGCGTCTAGAAGCTTTTACACAAAGAAAACTGGCCACATGAACTTGTGACTCATCTTGCAGATATTTTACTGGTTTTTGTATTCACAATGTGCATATATTTATAATATTTATATATAATAGTTGTATTCTTTTGTCTTGCCTTTGTCATTTGTACACAAGGGTAAGAAAAAAAAAAGATATGACCACGGCTGTAATCCCCAGGTTCGGTAGGTATCTCCTCAGATCTCTTACTTTTACTTAGACTTTGAGGATATCTAAAGAGGCACGTCCAAACATGATATTCGACACATGCCCACATTTTGTAGTTAGTATTCTCGTAGAATAATGGCATAAATGCAAAAAAAAGGTATAAAAGCCATTACTTACCTATGTACGGTCTATTTAAAGTTTCTGACATGGTTATAAAGTTATGAATAATCATTTCAGCTTATTTAGCGTAATATTAGAGCTAGATGCTGTAAGCGACGGTAAGAGGATCCATATTAGTTTAGAAAGTTGAAACTTTTGTCTCGCACAATCTTCTTCGTAACGGAAAAGGGTTAGAATGGTGTGTTTACATCCACAGCTTATTTGTATGCGTATTGGCTACCTTATTTTGCTCACGTAAAAATTCCTGAATAAAATAGCGTGAGTCACCGACGCAGTATCGACTAAGGGTTGGGTTGGGGCTGCCAAATATGACCAAGGTCAAACCATGTTATGCAGCATTTTAAACATTTTGGTATATTTTGGCGCAAGATCAATTTCATCTACATATTTTTAAAGACCTTGTACTGGTTTTGCTTTAGAATAGCTTTTAGTCTAATGGATTTAAGCTTAAGCTCGGCTAAATGTCACAAAATCTTCCCTATTTCGTAACCCAAATCTTCCATCTCTGACCAACATTTTTTAAGTCACCTGCAAATCCTTATACAATTATAATATTACTCAAACGTCACTCCTAACGGTTTTGGACGTTTTCGCAAATATCTTCTCAGTACAATAGTCAATAGTCAATAATCTTTATTCAGTTATATCACAAGGATCATTTTGAATCGTCTTACATACTAGGTGAGTCTAGGTGCCAATTCCAGTCTTATCCCCAGTACGATAAAGATGTCCTCTAATTATGGTCAGTTCACATTATTTCAGAAGCATTTCAATCCAGTGCTGAAATGCATTTCAAGTTATGTAAACAGTAATTGGAATTTACTGATTTCAGGGAGAGATCCATTCCAGTTGGTACTGGATTGGCGAACTGGTTACTGGATTGGAATGCTGTTGGAATAATGTGAACCGGCCAACTGCTAGTCTTCATAGGTATCACTACCTTCTGTCCTTTGTTACTCTGAAACGTCTCAATCAGTAAAAAGACTCGATCAATCCACATCAAGCACTCAACCGGATCGATTACTGCTGTCGGGACTTACAAATTGATTTCACCGATAGTGCTTGGGTTAGTGCAAATGGGCGTCATCAATCTTCTCAGTCAGTTTATATTCCGTCCGCATAGGCGCTGGCTGTTTGGTTGAGTGTGACCTGTTGTCTTAGGTAAACGACAAACGCGAGAAAGCGACGCGAAAATATCAAAGTCGTCGTTTTATGTATGTGTAGCCTACTTGGCCGTGCTATAATCAGTCTGCGACGTACATATGTACATGCGTGAAGTATTGGTCGCATTATGTAGCGTCGCGTCGCGCTGCTAGATCTCGCAATCACTCCATCACCTAGGACAACGGAAATAGTGTCTCTTAAGACAGATGGTAATTACCTGCGTATTCACTGAAGACAGCCTTCAATCAAGGCGCGGCTTAATGCTCTCTAAGTAAAAATGCCCCAAATTGTAGCGAACTGAGCCAAAAGGTTTTTATCGTTTCGAAATGTGACATTTTTATCTCTTTTAAAGGAAGAGAACAATTTATCTTATCACTTATTTAAAATCACTTAAACTTCGTTTGTTAATCGATTCAGGCCTTGTTAGAATCTTAACAAAATATTCAAGACTAACAGTCGAACGTGGTAATGCCGCTAGCGTCTTGGGGACGCTTCCATCTGGCAGTGATCTGGATCAGTTTAGGTATCCATAGATCGTTTATAACGGTCCCTAGATAGCTTAACTGTTTCACATGTATTTTTTATATAGTGTGTATATGAAATAGCTCTGTATATTTCTGTAACTAATACCAAAACCTGCATCAAAAATTGCACTACTTCATCACACATCAATAAAAGGCTACGTTGATTCTGTTCGAATATTCAATATAATATTATTGATTCTGTTCGAATATTCAATATAATATTATTCTAAAACCCTGTTCATTACGAAACAACAAGACTTTACAAAATTCAATTAAATCTGGCTGCCTATTCCACGTGTGACTTGATGGATAGCTTCCTCGGTCCAGGACAAATTTCCCGGAAAGATAAGGGATTTCGAAACGCAAGCTCACCGAGATGAATGAGCAGTGCCTAATCAAACGTAAAATAAAACTGCTGCGCATTTACTTTGAACCCTATCGCTGAACTGTGCACAGTGAGGCACCTACCCACGTATGCAGGGCTTGGAACCGGTTAATAATTTACCAAAAAACACCGGTATTAACCGGTATTGCGATAATAGCGTTCGGCAACTTCTTTTAAAACCTTAACTCGAACTTAGATTGACCATTTCATTGGGAAAATCATGAAAACATTTCGTTCTAACCAGTTAATTGACCGAAATCCTTTTGTATTAATCGTTCTTGACTAACCGTTTTAATAGTGGTTACGGTAGAACGTAAGCAAAAAGAA
Source organism: Cosmorhoe ocellata (assembly GCA_963675405.1). Classification (NCBI taxonomy): domain Eukaryota; kingdom Metazoa; phylum Arthropoda; class Insecta; order Lepidoptera; family Geometridae; genus Cosmorhoe; species Cosmorhoe ocellata. The sequence goes on along the minus strand of OY776258.1, from coordinate 7,072,408 downwards.
AAGGTTATAGGTATTAGATTATTATTATTAGGTTAGAGCGACACCGGTTTGAAAAATTTTCCGTTTTCCAAGTCCTGTACCTACGTTCTTCGCCCTATAATTAAAGAGAATGACTTCTGGTATCAGAAAGTAGAAGATATTCTAGTAGCCTTACCATATTTGGAGAATCTGTACAAATTTTTATTACGAGGTCTGAAAATAAATATTCTATTCTATTCTATTCTAATATTCTAAATTGAATCTATTGACCTTTCAAAGTTGAGTTAGTTCAATTTTATAATAACAATTTATTCCATTGTACTTTTTGGTAGTAAATGAAACAATTTGCTGTCTTCTTTTCGTGCTAAATTAAAACTTCTTATATTAGAACCGTGAATTTTTTTATGTATGAATGTCTTTTACGATTTCACGCTGAAACAGCTGAACTTATCTGGATGAAATTTGGCACAGAGTTAGATTATAGTCTGGAATAGCACATAGTCTACTTTCAATCTCGGAAAATTTTACGGTTCCCGTGGGATAGATTCGTCTTTCAAGGTACGACGCGGTTGAAGCCGCGGGCTGAAGGTAGTTTAGTCATACAACCTTTTTGGTGTTTACTGGGCTCATTGGAACCAAGGCATGCCCACAATGTTATTGTATTGACATTTTTCTAAACCTAACATGTCTTTGTAACTAGCTTTCGCTCGCGGCTTTGCTCGCAAGGTACCTACATAAAATTTAGCCTATGTTACTTGGGGATAATGTAGCTTTTTAATGGTAAAATAATTTTTAAAATCGGGCCAGTAGTAGTTTTTGAGTTTATACGTTACAAACAAAAATAGAAAAATACAAAACTTAAATAACTAACTTTATAATATTAAAGTATATAAGATATAGATAATGCCTCAAATCCTGATAAAACCATCTTTGCAAATGTTATTCGTGAATGTTGCTCGGAATATTACAAACACCTACGCCGGCTGTCTAATCCGATGCCCAAAAGCCTAAAGCCTAAAGCCTCATGTAATTCGTGTTACTGTGAATCCAATATCTCGTCGAGAGGAAAACATTCCACTTCGGTGTCTCGTCGCAAGCCCACCAAAATTCTGTTATGAATGAAGGCCCTGACAAAATGATTTTACTCAATAAACCAAGGCAATCTCCCCTAAAAAGATTTAGCATTTAAGATTGGAATGAATGATTGATTTCATTTGTATTTCACTCTGTACTAAATATAGTTAAATTGTTATATTTCTCGTTTCTGCCTTTCCCTTCCGGTTTGAGTAATTATAAACTTTTGTTAAAGTAAAATCACAACAAAGTTCGCTACGAACATGTATTTCTGAGTTTGAAATCACCTACCTAAATAACTTTCCTAACTCAGAAATTGGAACAAACTTTACATTAAATACTCATTGCATAGAGGCAAATAAAAAGTACAGATTTCCATTACCTCATATTCTAGTTTACTTTTAAAGTAATATAACTCTACAAAGTGTCTAACACTCACGAGAGCTCGTCACGAGTTGAACAACTCTCAACGAGTCTAGGCTCTACTGATGGTTGAAAAATGATTGTCATTTTAAAACAAAATATGATAAGTCGGCTGTTTGCTGCTACAAGCCACGGCACACATTTCCTAGTGATATCTTTTGTTCGAAACTCGATTTTCAAAGGGATCTACAAATAAAAATATAAATATGATGATCACGACTGTAATCCCCAGGCTCGGTAAATATCTCCTCAGATCTTTAGTTACTTAGATCTTTGAGGATATCTAAAGAGGGTAGTCAGAGGCAAGTCTAAACATGACATTTGGTACATGCCCACATTTTGCACAGTAGTTAGTATTCCATACGTGACAGGTTGCAAGCCCATCGCCGCTTATAAGAATACTAACCTATGACACATACCTTCGAATTTTTGGTTCTAGGGTATGCCGGTTTCCTCACGATGTTTTCCTTCACCGTTTAAGAGCACTGGCATTGCGCACATAAATTTTTCGAAAGGAAAAACTCATTGGTGCCCGACCAGGTTTGAACCCACGACCTTCGGATCGTGAGGCAGGGGTGCTACCACTACACCACCAGCGCTCACCAAAGGGATCTAACCTACGTAATAGTAAAAAATAGTGCAACAACGTGTGATTTTCAGTCCGTGACTTTTCAGTAAGTATTCTGGATCTTTTAGTACTCAGACACGAAAGAACCCTCCATTGAAAAATGCAAAATCCAGTAAAGTACTTACCTTGTTACCTTGCTTTTATTACAATGTTTTACGAGTATTTGGTGAATCCAGGCATCGCTGAACAGCCTGAATTTTAAGGCACATCAAACAAATTAAGTGGAAATGTATATTGACAGACTTTTATAGTGTCATAACGAAGGTATACGGTTTATCACAGCAATATAGAAGTTTATGACATCATAGCTGATCAAATGCCTTAAGAGGCTTGGCATAAAATATGCGAAAGAAACACTTACACACAAAATATTTAGCTTACACCAACACAAACAAAACTGAAGTGAACAGGAAATGCATGTGTGAGATTACCTACTTATGTAAATACTTATAGCCAACTAAGTTTATGGTTTTGATGAAACAGTGTTTGATCGAAAAATATAAAAAAAAAAGAGTTAGGTACTTATACGTCAGTGATATTGATACATTGATGCTACATGTAATTAAAAATGTACCTACCTACTCGATAGCTCCTAAACTGAATCATCTCGATGACAAAATGTTCACAAAATAAATAAAATGTCATGCCATTTTCATTGACCTTGAGTGGATTAATCCCGAAGAGAACCGGTAGGTAGCCACGGCCAAGCCGGCCTTGCTTGGCTACCATGACGTAACACCTTCGAGCGAGGTTCGCGCCGAACTGCCCGAGATATCGAACGTGCGCCCGCACATCCTACGACATTCCAATTACAAAGTTTTAAAAATCGAACGAAATAAAATATGACTTTAAAACAAAAGAGTTTTAATACGCGATAGTGTCTGAGTTTGTTTGATCAAATAAAATCAACGAACAATAAGTGATTAGTGTAACAGTAAACAAGTCTTGTATGGAACTGCATTGACACCGGATCTTCGGAAAACTGTTAGTTATATAAACAGGATTATAACTAAAACTAGAGGTGAGATAAACATCTTGGTACCACTTACTTGGTCTTTCTTAATACTTACCTATGTAGGTGCTTTAATACCTAACTAATCATTGATAATGATAAAAATAGCTTACTTTACCTAAAAACTTTAAAATAATAATGACTTATAATATTAGCGGGTCATCTTTTTTAACCGGTTTATTTTAACTTTGTAATAGTAGTATCTTATTTTTTAACAATTTACTGGGCACATATATCCCCCAAATCACGCCAACGGTGTTTTATATTTTTTTTTATTTTCTCTTCACATCTTATTTATCTATATAATATAAAAATTAATCCCTATTTCACTTGGTCTGAACGTGAACGGCTGAACAAATTCGCTAATTCTTTTTTATTTTTGTTTGTAAGGAGAAGGTTCATAAGAAAGAAAAAAAAACACTATTCATAGACAAAGTATGTCGCGTCGGTTTTTTTTTATTTTTTTATTCAACCTATTTTGTTTCCCCCAAATCCCTCCAGTCATCCCTGTTCTTGGCTGCATCCCACCATCCTTTCGTAAAAGTCGCGTCAGTTAGTAATAAAATAAAACAAAAACTAGAAAAATACAATGTAGAGATGTACCTACACAAGACTATCTTTAGACATAATAATACACTGTTGGATAATGATGTTATTCGGATGGTATCTATGATTATCAGTCTATAGATGATCGCTGGCATCTCGACCATTGACCTCTGGTTATTACAGTGTACACACGTCTTTGATCAACTGGTTCAAGCCATCAATTTGTCGAGCTTGTAGTAGATAGAGTTGTAGAGCGTGTTTATTAAATGTATTTGAGTGGTCATCTATGTTAATTTAGCTAGATTCTTCATGTGTGTGTGTTCCTTGCAAAGTGTCTATGGCTAAGATTTTATTCTTTACTAGCTACCGCCAGCGGCATCGTCCGCGTGGTACCTTAAAAACAAAAAAAAAAACTATGCCGCGGGAACCGATAAAAATAATAAATAAGTAAGAATAATTTTATTGTTCAAACTGTGTTATGTTAGGTACAGATGATATTGGTCCCGGAAAGTTTTAACAGTTTTACCCATTTCGGGCGTACAATGTAGTAGTATAATGTACAATAATTATAAATTACCTAAACTTTTACAAAATAAAATTATTTTTCAAAGTATTCAGAAAGATCGTAATATATACATTTTCAATTAGAATTTTTTTTAAACTATTTTTAAACAAAGTATCTTAATCAAAGGTCGTAATATTATAAGAAATTAACTTGAGTATTTAAAAAAATACTAGAAAACAAATTAAATATTACTGGCTAGGCAATAATATTTTATTCTACCAACATCACATCTTTTGGGTAGGTATTTTTCTTCTGTGGTTTTCTTACCCCCCAGATAATGTTCAATATAAAAATGGACTATGATACATAAGTGCATCATTGCACAGTTTGCAAATGCTCATTACTATGCCATCTGCTAACGTGTTATGCATATGCAATGGGTAGGTCCGTCACACTCCAATGGAATACCTATTGAGTGATAATAATCTAGCACGACATGGTACTAATAGTCCGGTTAATTTAGACATTCGAAGCTACATTAATTCACAACAAGCTGAAAATTGGTGATATCGCTCAAAATATAATTATAAATAAAATTTGAAAGTTCTCCATCTCTCCCCTATATGGAATTTTTTTTATTCAAGGTGAAAGGTAAAAAAATAGGTTTCTTGAGATTTTCAGCAAAACGGTAAGTTTAACCATAAAAATACCTGAGACAATGTTGTAGATCAGATAATTATCTATAAAAAATGTCTAAATACTTTTTCTCTAAGAGGCACCGTTCTTGAGATATTACGATTGAAAAACTACATTATCTATACTTATAAAAGGCTTTATCCTGAATGACTGACTGACGGATCAACGCACAGCCTAAACCGCTGATTGTAGAGACCAGTAGTGCGACTACGAAACTCTGATACAATCAACACTTGTCAAATGTCAATCAAATTGATTGAATAAACAACCTTATGTAATACCAAACCATTTGATTACAATGAAAACGTATTGACATTGAATGTAAGCAAAGATCCATAATCGCCCTACTGAAATTCAGAAAGTGTGTTCTTTGTATGACGTAGGCATGACGTTAACAACGGTTTTTCACGATGTGAATCAAGTTATCAAAGTATTTCTGCAGGATATTCTACTAGCACCTATACTGCATACTAGTACAGGTCCAAACTAGTATACTAGTTAGTACACCTACTTTTATTTTATCTGTGCCCCAGTCTATATTTAAAAATGATAAAGTTTCAAGAATATAGTTAAACTCGAAGCTATTATTATACACCGTGAAATTTTAATGGTTGTTTTCCCGCAGCGAAATGGTTTGGTCTTGGTAATACAATCGTTGTAATTTGTTTAAAATTAAATATTAGAAACAAAAAACAAATTAAAAAAAAAAAAAATTAATTCGAAAGCGACCACGAACCAATAATAATTCATCCCGATACCTAAGCGAAGGCGGCCGGCGGCGCGTGCGATTCGAATAGTACCTACAAGTTACGTCTAATGTTACTATTGTCCCTCACATTTTCGAGTTTATGAATATTTTTTAAATTATTTTAAAACAAAAACATCTTTATTTTTTACTTGTACTCTATTTTTCGAAAGTACTCCTTATGGCAAGTTGTTCTGCCGCGGGAAAACAACCATTAAAATTTCACGGTGTATAAACATACTCGCATTCGCAGCTTACAGTTTCTATAATCGGTAACATAATATGTACCTATGAAAACATGTAGGTTATAATTGTAATTTATACACAAACGAGGTTTTTAAAACCGAATTTTATCGAAGTGTTTAGTGCACGCGGTTTAACGCGAATATATTTTCACCAAACTGAGGTCAACACCCTCAGCAACGGTAAACAAAATAATTCAGCAGGTGCTTTTATCATAATCTTCAGATTAAAACCATTTTTATTTATCTTTTTCTTATTTTGTATATTAAACCCTGTGTTTTCACTAGGGTTCACACGGTTTTAACATAATTAAATAGTGTTTCCTTTCCCCTAGGGGGGTTTACCCGGGATAAAATATTAAATACTAGCCTTTACCCCCATCCCTTATTTCAACCCCTTCAAGCGTTTTTCGCGATAAAAGGTAGCCTATGTCCTTTCTTAAACTCTATCCTATCTTTCTACCAAACATCAAAAGCGGCTTAAGCGTGAAAGCGTAAAAGACAGACAGAGTTACTTTTGCATTTATAATATTAGTATAGATAAAAATGGCTTGTTAATACAGGTAATGATCAGGCCCGCCGCTAGCTATTTCAGCGCCCGTGTGCAATACCGATTATGCCGCCCCTGTTTATCTACGACTACCCACGTTACAGACCTAAAAGGGGCGCCCTTTATGCCTGCAGCGCCCATAAGTTGACCGCGCAACTAAGTTTTGAATGTTGAGATTTTAATTGCGAAAATAAATCCAAAACAAAATTTAATAAACCTTCACCTGTTGGAGAGGGTGATCGGACAGAAACTAACGAAATTTTCGAGAAAATAGTAGGTAACTGTAGGTGGGTATTATGACAATGACTTAGAATATTATGTTAAGTGATTGATCCCTAGATTTGCCGCCCCCCTGGACGTGCCGCCCGCGTGCGGTGCACGCCTTGCACGCCCGCTTGCGGCGGGCCTGGTAATGATGTCGAACCTCAAAGAAACTCAAAGCTCGCAATACCTTACATTCTCTTTTGGTTTCCACTTTCAAGGAATGTAAAACTAGCACACCTTTTTATCCAGTGACTGGGTGAGTTAGGGCCCTTTACAATGAGGACAGGAGTGTCCTTGGCCCGTTCATTCACAGCCCTCTCCCTATTTTAACCTTTAGGTACCTACATCTGCTCATCGAACCAAGACTGAGCGCTTCTTAAGACCAACCAACAATGATCCATGTCGATTCTACCCATCCAGGTCGATAAGGGCCTGATTAAAATGGACGTTCCAATGCCAATTAAGTGACTAGTACTCTAAATGGCACTCTGTGTTTTGATCGCGCTCGTATCGGTTGTGTTTAATGCGTTGGCATTCTGTTATGTTGTGATACAGATTTCAAAATATTATTATGTACTTCCTTAACTATAGCAGTGAACGTGAAGTTTAAGTTTTTTTAAATTAATATAAATCTATTATTACCTACATGTACCTACATAAAATACAAATAATACTTTTTATAAAAAAGTTACATACATAAAGTTTTTAGTTTTTAAAGTTTGTTTTTTGGTTGTAGGAGGTAATATTTAGAGCCATCTAAGGTAATATTTCAGTGACAGAGCCTAGAGTGCTGTAGGCAGTGATCTGTTATAGTTACTAAAGGCTGTAGGCCGGTTTTATCATATTTGGATGAAGTCGTGAGCGAGAGAACTAGCTCGTTGGTACTTAAATATTTTTGTATTTTCGTCCCATAAATTCTATGTTTAAAACTACATTAGAAACTCTTTCTAAGAACATAAAGAATTGAATATTACTGATTACCTAATAATTATAACCTTGTTCAGTCATTCAACTCTCATAGTAGAGTGGGCGAGTGGACGGATAGTGAACGAAAGGTCACGAGTTCGGTCAATTTGGGTATATGAGGATCTACATAAGTATATACCTACTTACTGAAATTTATTGTGATAATTTCCTTTCAGATACACAAATGAAAACACGATGCAGAGAAAATTCCTGTTTTGCTTCCCATTAAGGATAGGGAATGTTATATTCGGTTACACAGTCATAGTAAGTACCTTGACATTATTAAATTTTACACCTCAAATACAACTAAAAAATATACCGCAATTTTACTAAACTTTACTTACAAAGCTTTACAAAATGTAAACTCCTGAAGTACCTTATGCAAGTTATAGGTTTGTTATAAGTAAGTAAGTAAATAAATACCAAAAAAAAACTTCACGAAGTTCGCAATATTTTAAACTTTTTCGTTGAAATACGTAAGCCAATAAAACTTCGTATTAATAAATTTTATATTCAAACGCCTTCTTAAATTGTAGCTTTCTTTTAAGCAGGCTCAAAAAGTTGAGTAAGGCGCTAGATTTTGCAAAATTATTCATTCACTGTTGTTTTTGTAGACAGGTAGGTACATGTCGTTTGAACTTTATAATTGTGCATAGAATTATAAAAATGTGGAGATAAAAATTACGAATTTGTAGATTGCTGACGTCCACACGTTATTTGCGCTTTGCGAGAATGCAAGAACCTTATTTTGACGGTTCTAGAATAATCTGGGGACTTACCACAAGCTTTTACAAACCATCATGTTTCAGAAACGTCAAAGTTTCAAGCTAACATTACTTGAATACAAGTTTAATAGGTATTAAATTATATTTTGTACGAAATATCAAAGTTATATTACTTTGATATTGCGCTAAGAGCTTGTGGTAAGACCCTGAACCTAACCTGCGGGCACAAAAGAACTTTAGATGAATTATGACAAAATGAATTCAGGAAACAGTTTCTCTCAGAAGAATTGCTCAAACTGAAATGATGCAAAATATGGCCAGAACCTAGCGAAAATAAGCTTAACGCTTGAACCAAACCAGTCATCTCACTACTGAGTAAACTCAGACTCAGGCTTAGGTATCATTTACTGAATACACAGATCACCAATCTCCAAGTTTTTTATGGTTTTTAATGTTTTTTCCAGCTCATAGCAATAGCAGTGGTAGCATATCACCTCCTTGAGCTCGGCCTGTGTTTAGTTGCCAAAGATGATGACGTCGAGAATCACGAGAGGTTCAAGAACTTCCAGAAGTTGGAGGAGATATTCGGACCCACCCAGAAAGTTATGGTGGACATTGTGATAATGACGTATTACTTAAGCTATGTCATTATCGGGTTGTTTATGTTCTTCTTCGGGATTTTTATGACCTGTGGAGCACATAAGGTTAGTAACTTTTCCATACTTTCCAGCCAGCTAGTTGGCAAGTTGTTAGTATGCGTTTGTAGTTACTCGTAGTACTTAGTAGTGATCTTGAGATCAAATTATTTTCTTATAGTGACATTCGAAATGGATTTGAACAAACTTTCTATCATGCATGATACATGAATGATATTTTTCATAAACCTACACTATCACATCTATTTTAATTTATTATTTATAATTATTACTTTTTATTTCATTACTGCTATTAAATATTACACAGATATAATACCTACAGCTATTATTTAATACCTTTTTCAAAAGGCAAAGTCAATGAATAAAATAATTGAAACCTTTGGCGCCATCTAGCGAGCGAGATAAGAGGATTTAGATGATCTACAAAATTAACAATATTTTATTATAAGTACTTTTTACTCTAAGTTTTATTATTGATTAAAATCATAAAAGATAAATAACTTATAGTAGGTACCTATATATTAATACCTACAACAGCTTGATAATTTTGAATAAGTCACATCTTGTGTTTGTTTCAGGCAAATCACTGTCTCGTCTCGACATTCTTTGTGTATAGTTTCTTCCACCTGTTCTTCACGATAGAGCTGGTGGTGTTCGAGGCGCTGACTGCTGGGTGGATACAGCTGGGGCTGATACTCTTATCCGACTGTAAGTCACAAAGACTTTGAACATGAGCTTACTTTTACTCCTGTGCGGTTGGGGGTAACTTACTAACTTGGGGGTAGAACTTACCTCTGGATTAGTATAACATAAAATTAAAAATTTTAAAAACTCCCGGACATCTAAACCTTACCCTAACATGTCATATTTAAAATCATGGTTACCTTACCATGTTCTTTCAATATCATTGAAGTAATACGGTACCAAATTTCGAATTAATCTATATCTATATAAGAGCTTAACCTGACTGACTGACTGACTGACTGACTGACTGACTGACTGATTTATCATCGCCCAGCCGAAACCGCTGAAGCTAGAAAGCTGAAATTTGGAAGGTGGTTTCCTTTTATAACAAAACCACCCACTAAGGCGGGATTTTTGGAAATTCCACCTCTAAGGGGTTGAAAAAGGGTGAAAACGTTAGTATGAAACTTTTAAACGCGAGGAGAGATTTTCATGAAACTTTGTTTGTGCACTGTAAATGCAAAATTAATCAACACGTGTTTCAGGATTTTTAAATATAACTATCAAAAAGGGGTCAAATGTGGGGTTAATTTTTGTATAGGAACTTTTTAACGAGAGGTGCGATTGGCCTGAAAATTTGTTTCTGTACTGTATATGCAAAATAAATGAACACGTGTTTCAGGACTTTTCAATATAACCTTCAAAAAGGGGTCAAATGTGGGGTCAATGTTTGTATGGGAACTTTTTAACGGGTGGTGCGATTGGCCTGAAAATTTGTTTGTGTACTGTATATGAAAAATAAATGAACACGTGTTTCAGGATTTTTCAAAATAACCTTCAAAAAGGGGTCAAATGTGTGGTCAATGTTTGTATGTGAACTTTTGAACGGGTGGTGCGTTGGTCTGAAACTTTGTTTGTGTACTGTAAATACAAAATGAACGGACACGTGTTTCAGGATATTTCAATATAACCTTGAAAAAGGGGTCAAATGTGGGGTCAATGTTTGTATGGGATCTTTTTAACCTGGTGCGATTGGACTGAAACTTTGTTTCGTGTTTCAGGATTTTTCAATAAAACCTTTAAGAAAGGGGTCAAATGGGGGGTCAATGTTTGTATGGGAACTTTTCAACGGGTGGTGCGATTGGTCTGAAACTTAATTTCGTGTTTTAGGATTTTTCAATATAACTCTAAAAAGGGGATCAAATGGGGGGGTCAATGTTTGTTAACGGGTGGTGCGATTGGTCTGAAACTTTGTGTACTGTAAATACAAAATGAATGGACACGTGTTTCAGGATTTTTCAATATAACCTTCAAAAAGGGGTCAAATGTGGGGTCAATGATTCTATGGGTACTTTTTAAAGGGTGGTGCGATTGGTCTTAATTTTGGTTTGGATACTTTAAAAGCAAAATAAATGGAAACGTATTACTGGATATTTCAAAATAACCCTCTAAAAAGGGTAAAATTGGGTGTCAAAGTTATTATGGGATTTTTTTATTAGTGTGATTTGTTTGAAACTCAGTTTAGTTAGATACCTACTTCAAGTGAACGAAGTCGCGGGCGGGACAGCTAGTAGGACATATGGAAGGTAGTCAAATGTTCTCATCAACTATTAAAGAGCTGATGATCTTCAAACGGCTGATCAGATTTTCATGAAACATGGCTAAGAACACTCGGAATAAAATTATCTACGTCAAAAAAAAAACTAAACGAAAATTGGTTCATCCGTTTGGGAGCTACGATGCCACAGACAGATACACAGATACACAGATACACACACAGACACCTTAAACTTATAACACCCCTCTTTTCGGCGGAGGTTAAAAATAAAGCTTAGCCGTGTGATCTAGCGGTATTATCATAAGAAAAACAAAAGACGCAATAAATATGCTTGTCTCGATAGAGCCTTCGTACTTGCGCCTTTTGAGAACAAAACTCTAGGTCCTTGGGAAACTGATGCTCATCACATTTCAAATTTATATCAGGGTGTCTTGTCTGGTCGAAGTGACGAGGCACCCTATATCTGGCTCATATTAGCTCAAAGTATCAGCTTTGCCATTCGACGTAGTAATAATGCCACCAGAGTCTTGGGGACACTTTCCTCTAGCAGTGATCTGGATTAGTTGAGGTATCTATACATCGTTTCGATAGCTCAACTTTCAGGTGTATTTTGTATTATAGTGTACCTATATTTCTTTAAATAGAGAGTAATGAGCAATAATACAAACATAATATTTTAATAAGTATAGGTAGTGTAGTGTAGATAGATGATATAATTTCAAATATGAACTGAAATTGTTTTACAATAATCTTCGAAAAATAACGGAGAAAGAAGTGAGCAAAACCACTTATTATGAAACATATTAACTGTAGTTTGTAACATCAGCTAAGGCAGTATAAAAAGTGCTGATGATACGAATGGTCGAAGCTGAGCTGAGCTCGCTTTCGTTTCTTAATTGCCTGGAAATGCAACCAGTCCAATAACCTGCTCTGGTTTTAAAACTAGCAAAATCTGCAGTCGTCTTCTGTTTACACAACAATATTTGATCAGATTTCCATAACGATCTTTCTACTCATACTAAAATTGAACTAATCAGAACATAATTTATTTATACTTACTTATAAAATTATTCTGGAAAAAAATGCTTTCATTACATCGTTATTTTTATAAAATTATAACGTTGATCTCTATTAAAATATTAAACACTAGCTTCTGCACGCGGCGTCGCCCGCGAAGTACCTACATAAAATATAGCCTATGTTCATCCTGAAAGTTCATTCTACACATTGGTGAAAGAATTTTTAAAATCAGTTCAGTAGTTTCGGAGCATATTCATTTCAAACAAACAAACAATCAAAGTTTTCCTCTTTATAATATTAGTATAGATAAAAGACTTTTTCGTAGAAAAAGGTAGCTTTCAGGAAAATAACATGAGTAACAAGAAAGCCTTTCTTTTGTTCATTGTAATCTATGATAAGGAAAGGTAGGTAAGTATATTTTTAGCAAGAAACTTGTCAAATTAGTAAAATACACTGAAATAAGCAAATATTTACGTGGCTGGTTAATTTTGGTGGTACAGTAGCGCCCTTAGGTACCCTCCGAATTTACAATCATGAATTTTTTAAAACTGTAAATCATTACATACATACATCATCACTACTCTAAACCCCAAGCTCGGTAGATATCTTCTCAGATCTCTAGTTACTTAGATCTTTGAGGATATCTAAATAGGGTAGTCAGAGGCACGTCCAAATATGTTATTTGGCACATTCAAACATTTTGCACAGTATTTAGTATTCCGTACGTGACAGGTTGCAAGCCCATGGTCGCAAATCATCAGTTTATTCATCAGCAGCTCTACGCGCTTGACCATCTCTTTCTTGTGGATAAAGCCGGCTTATACGAGTAGAATAGGTGGCAGGCAAGCCATATTTACGTAGTATTTCTTACAGCTAAGCATTAATCAAAAGGATATAAAAAAATCCTGCGAATCTTCACAAATGTCATCATCGATAAAATTCAGAACCGGTAATAAAACTTTTTGCGCGAATGAAATTCAATTCCAATTTGCCTGGAGTGGAGTTTTCCCGTTTTACCTGAAGCATTTGCCTGAAGTGTCAGAGTGAATTGTTTTAGTAATTTCCGTTATTTTTGAAAAAAGTCAATGGCTAACGATATATGATGGTACAGTCGCAGAACGAAAAAGTTGACTAGTTTTCAAATAAATTAGTTATCACTTTTTGAACTGCGTACTAGACGAGAGTACTGTAGGCACTGAAAATTATGTCTAACTGTTTGACAACAAAGTTTAAATTCACTTAGACAAATGTTCTTTTACATAGCAGATAGTTATCAAATGGTTATCAAACTAATAAATACCTAAGTGCTGAGTAAGCCAACTTTTGGTCATCTTGGTGGTCAACCTTTTCATTCCGCGACTATACATTTAGCACTGATTTGCCCCACTAGTACCTTTGATAGTACAAAAATAGTGACAGTTGTAACATCAACGGTCCAACAGAGCCAATTGTAACATGAAATGGTAATTAGTCAATAGTCTATCTAGTCTGAGGGCAACAATTCTCTGATGATGTTGACCAATACCACAACGCTAGGAACCATAACATATCTATACTAATATTATAAAGAGGAAAACTTTGATTGTTTGTTTGTTTGTTTGTTTGTTTGTTTGTTTGAAACGAATAGGCTCCGAAACTACTGAACCGATTTGAAAAATTCTTTCACCAATGTGTAGAATAAGCTTTCAGAATGAACATAGGCTATATTTTATGTAGGTACTTCGCGGGCGACGCCGCGAGCGGAAGCTAGTACCTAAATAAAGTTTCTCTTTATTGCAGTGCTCCTGATAATTTGCCTGTTCAGTGTCAAATATTTGATGGAAGCCATTCGGACTGGAAATATCTATAGTCGACCTGGACACGTTTATGCTACTTATTAAATTATATTTTAAATAATATTTTAATATTACTTTTAGAATTTCTAATGAAACTTGTTATTAGCTTTGTGTATGAATGAGAAACGGATTTTTTATTATAATTTAGTAATAATGCTGTAACTTTTATGAAGAAAAAACCACATGTAATTAAAAACTCACAAGTGAATATTATGAACAAGGTATGTAACTTCAAATAAACTTATCTGTACTTAAAAGTCATTCTTAAAATGAGCATTATACTCGTAGAAAACGTGCAAAAAGGCTTAGTCAATTTTGTTACTGTACTAAACCCTAAATTAACTTTAAAAGACAAGTGAACTACGTTGGACTCAAGTGTTGTGATTTTTGTGATAGTGAATTAAATCACACATAGAAAGTTAAAACTTAAAGTATTTAATATATTAATATCGATTGTTAAAAATATAATGTTTCTACATTACATAATATTTTTAACACATCAAAAATAGATAATTAAACAAACATTGTCTATTTCGAAAGCATTTATTTAAAAATAAATAATATAAATTATATTTTAATTAAGAGAGCTTTCATTCATCATTGTACTTGCATTCATTCCTACTATCAACTAAAGTCTTAAATAAAATCATAAATTTAGGTAAGTTACTATCTAAAGCAATTCCAGACATGCAAAAAATAAATAAGTCTATACATCTTTCTTATTACGTAGTACCTACATAAAGTTGATTTTAATTTACATTTGGCGATGTAGAACAAGCTATATGCAGAACTATCAGTGATTGGAACTGCGAGCTGATGCGTTCAAAGCAACTCCTAATTTGTTTTTTTTAATAAAAGAGTTCCATATAAAAATCACAACGCAATCAAAAATCACAAATCTACACACTTAGCACTCATTATCAAACCTCTGAAATAAATTAACAATCACAGCAACATTAACACACAAAATAAAACACCTAGTATCGAAAAACTTTGTCTAAATGCATTTCTGGTGTAACCTCTAGAGCCCTTCTTCGGCGTCTCCTTCCCAACATCATGGGGACAACCATCGCCATTGTCGCCGGAACCATCCCAGCACCAACAGCCGCCAAGAGCGTAGAACTATCTGGAGACACATTGGATACAACTTTCCTTCTCATAACCCTATTTCTGACGGGCCTGATTTGCGAAGCTGATACATCCAAATCATTCCTCTTATCCATATCGCGCTTAGACTCTTCCACAGTTTGGAAACTTTTTTCAACTTCGAGCATACCCCCATGTGAGGTTGTCATGTTCGTATGAGCATTGTCCACTGGAAGAACTGTCAATGCTACTGCTTGATGTGAAGTCATGGTTGAAACATCAGTTCTGTCATTGGCCACTGGGTTAAGAGATCTCTGACGCTTTTTATTTCGGTATCCTTTTGTCGTCGAAAGTAGAACCCATTGTCCATCGCCGTATGGCGGTCTTGATGAGCGGTCATCTTCGTACTCAGATCCAGCGTAAACCACTTGCGTTGGACGTTTGAAAGGTCTCTTGGTCCCTGAAGCTTGATGAAGAGCTTCATATTCGTACGGAAAGTTAGCTGGACGCGGATCTGTTACTACAGAATCTGATATGCCGTAATAAACGGAATCTTCGTTTGGGTAGTGATCTTCGTGATCGCAACTAGGTTTATGTGGGCGCCTGCCTTCATCTGGAGACCAGGATAAAGGATTTACTGATTGAGGTTTTGTCCATGATGGACGTGATGGCAGCTCGCTTTCAAAGTCCTGTTGAGGCAAATGTAACTTGTTATTTATAAATGTTGGACGGGTCACGATGGGCTTCTTTTGTGGATAGCTGAACCGGTTTCCATTCCCTTGATTGGAGGTGAACCTATCATTATCGTCATTAATTATCGTCGGGAACCTGTCTTCGTCTTCGTGCCAGTGATTGGGTTTTTGCTTTTTAACGTTCGGTTTCCACTTTGAAATTTTACTGGTGGACCAAGCGACTGGCTCTAGTGAAACCCAGCCATCTTTATCGTCATAAGGATGTTTATGTTGTTTCACTTTTAGTCTATTCCAAGACGTCATTACTTTATCATCATCGCTATCATCTTCCTCACTATTTTGCATTTGCATTTGCGGAAAACGATTAAGTTTTAGCTTTTCTTTTTTTAATTTTGCCGCTAATGCTGTAATAGCTTGTAATCGATCCTTGGAGTAATCGTTGTAATCCTTTAGCTTCTCAGCGGCAAGCATGTAGTCTTCGAAATCTTCTTGTATCCCTTCGTTGCTCTCCCTGAATACATCGTCACTATAACCTTCCTGACATGACGGTCCATAGCATCTGGGTCTATCTTCTTCCAAATCATGTACAATATGAGTCATCAGATTTTTCAACTCTGATTCCTTGTCCTGTGGATCGAT
This sequence comes from Cosmorhoe ocellata, assembly GCA_963675405.1. Lineage (NCBI taxonomy): Eukaryota > Metazoa > Arthropoda > Insecta > Lepidoptera > Geometridae > Cosmorhoe > Cosmorhoe ocellata. The sequence goes on along the minus strand of OY776258.1, from coordinate 7,055,883 downwards.
GGAGATATCTTTCCATCTGCTATCTTCCACGTTCTCTATTATTGTAATTGGCGCTTTCCCGGGCACTTCCAATTTATATGTTTTGATTTTTTCGTCATATTTTTCGAGCTGAGTCGGGTCGTTTGCATCAACGATCACTAGAGCTATTACGAAAACTAATAGTCGCACTATCATTTTCGTTTGGATCATTTCACTTTCGGTTCGCGTGAGGGCGCTGAGGCGGGCGCGCGCGGACTGAGCGCCGGCGGCTGCGGCCGCTCTCTGATATAGTTTTGAATTCGATGCACAATAACCCTCCCTGAGCTCTAATGCAATGGTAATTCTCTGCTCGGTCACGACGAATGAGCGAGATAATTACGCGGCTATTGTCGTTTACCGGGGACTATCTTAATTCGCCATCGCGACTCTCACAGGGCCGTGACCCGCACTCGGGTGAAACCGTTTTTCATTTTATGGGATGTTTTCTCTGTGGATAATGGCAAGAAAGTTTCACAGGCGCTTCTCACAAAATAGGAGTTCGTAGATCTGCTATGTATAAATCACTCTATAATGTCATCTTTGTGTGAATACGCGAGTTTATCGATCAGTAGAGAGTTGAAAGATCTCAAACATGACAAGCTGTAATTTAGTTGCATTTATGTGAGCTATAATTATATTTTCAAGCGTCACTTATCACGCTTATCACATACCTAATCTAACGGTGATGTGATTAATTATGAAATTTTTCTACATTTATTATGATAATGAAGTGGTCAAATACCTTTACAAGAGACGCTATCTTAAATCTGGACTGATAGACTGTGTGTTTTTTCATCACAAAAAATGTAACACTGACCCAAAAACTCAGATCCCATATTCTTCAGGCAGCTCTCTCCGTAATAGCGAGTGCTTATTATCCCTATCTGCCGGATCAGCTCGCTCTAATTGCCGGTGCACTTTTACCGGCCAATCTCGAGCGATCCGACCACGTGGAGGATGTATAGTCACAGGCGAAAGTCATTTGATAAAAACTATCATTGCTGTCGACATTATAGGTACGAGCACTTCATTATAACTAAGTAAAAATCTATTGCGCGCACTAAGTTTGACTTTGTGTGATTGTGATCAAATTAAGTCCCAAATTATCTGATCTACATTTAATACAATTTTAAAGGAATTTTATTATAGTACGAATGATAGTATATGTACGTACGTAAAGTTTACACAAAAAGACATTTAAATAAAGAAAAAAATACAAAACAGATGAACTGCGTGTGTCATCATTGTTTGTCAGGCATGCCGGAACAGTCCTAGTCATCTACTCATAGGAAACTTGAGCGTTGAACGCTGCTCTACCTTTTATCACTGACTGTACCTATTATGCTACGTCATGTTGTTTAGTAGACAAAGTTTCTCATGAAAGTTTTGCACGAGAATTTACCAGTTTAGTAATGTATAGTATTAGGTGTCCTTACGTAACCATTTTGCAGTTATTTTGTAACAATGCAACTTGCAAATATTACGAGTAAAATTAAGACAGGGATTTGTTTCTCACCTGGTATTGTCATTACTTTAGCTATTTTGTGATAATATGCGTAACCATAGATCTGTAAGTACATCACGGAGTATTTATTCTTGTTCTCTTAACTAACTGAAGAAATACCTATGGGGTGAACAAAATAAGATCGTTAAACCAAAGACCCGTTACCCAAAGACTAAGAAGATTAGTACAAACGTTTAAATGTCAATTCTTAAATGATCGGCGTGTTTTAGCTTATTTTAGAAGCCACGTAGGTCTGTTGGTTGGCTAAAGCTATGGATATATGGTGAAAAATTAATTAAATTTAGACAAAAATGACAATTTTAGCTATTTTTAAATCTGTCATTTGTATATCTCTTAACATTTTTTAAGTTATTCTGCGGAATAACAGAATTACCCCCACCAGTTACATAAACACGGAATATAATACCTGCTTATCTAAAAATGCTAAAAACAGGAAGAAACAGAACCTTATTTTAGCTAGAACTTGCTTTATTATAGTATTAAATGAAAAGGTAAGCAAACTTTTTAACACAAAAACAACGATAACATGCATAGAGAGTTGAATTGCTCAACAGTCGTGCAATATTACGAAAGAAAGTGCAAAATAATAATTTAGAAAATTGTCAACAGATCTATTTGTTAGTTAGAAAGCATTGCAGAGCGGATGGCGTTAAATGAGGAAGTCGAAGCCGTGACGGATGATTCCCTACCACAAGCTCTTTAGGCAATATCAGAGTAATAAAACTTTTATATTTCGTACCATGACATATAAAATGTTACTCCAAGCTTGTATTTTTGACGTTTCTGTAACATGATGGTTTGTAAGAGCTTGTAGTAATCATAACTGTGGATATATGTTAGTACTTACGTTAAATGTGACGATGAAAAATAAAAATATAGGCTAGATATAAATAAATATTGAAGAGCTTTGATTTTGTTTACAAAAAAGGATCGACTTAAACAAGTAGTTGTAGAAATCGTGGGAAGCATAATGAACATCGTGGTTCGAAATGGTATCGTAGGAACATCGATTTATATAAAGTAAAACCGAAATAAAACTACCAATACCTGCATTGTAATACTTGTATATGCATTGAAACCGTAAGAAGTACCTTCTGTCAGACGTGTGTAGATAATCAAGAGAGAGAGAGAGAGAGAGATAATTCGTCGCCTATCATTTTGTAAAAACAAAGTTTCTGTCACGCTTGATTTTATTTCTATTGACTGGAACTTCAAATTAAGAGCAATGTGTCAAATAACGGGAAGCACATTCAATGTTATTGTCATCAGTAACACATCATCTTCATACAGTTCCGACAGCAATGGTCAAATGTCACGGTGTTGTGAGATAGCGACAAATCGTCTCAGAAATAAACATTTTGTAAATGTTGGAATAAATATGATCACTTTGCTGATAAGATTGATGCTAACTAGAATCTAACGTGAAATGTTATATGAGAATCATTATGATTCAAATTAGCTGGGAATTCAGGAAACAATTTCTCACCGATTTAGTCAAATTGTTATAGGCAATATTTTATAATGATTATCTAAATATAACGCCATGTAAGTATTTTAGGTGTCCTTATTTTAATACTATCAATACTAAAGCCTAGAATAACCTGCTCTACATCATCATCATTATCATCAGTCTATAGAAGTCCACTGCCTTTTCAATATAGGTATTACGACGGACGAACGACTGACGAATGGTTTGTGCTGTCTACATCCGCTGACTACCCGAGACCTTTACAATGTCATCGGTCCATCGGGCGCGTCCTACACCTTTTTCTAGAACCTTTACTTCTATCGGTTATGTATTTTTCTTTTACAACCTACATGTTACATAAGATCCTAAAAATTGTTACAATAACCGAATTGCGTCACTATACAAAAACGTAATTGACGGTCGTAAATGCTATGAGCTATCAAAGCACTTTCCTCAAGATTTGTCTGAAATGCGAGTCAAAATAAACAGATGCTTGCATCTGTGGTCACGCCTAGGCTTTTAACTTTTTATATACTTACTTTAAAAGTTTAAACCAATATTATTTTATTTCTAAATGATCTTGTATGCAAGTTTGTCGCAAACAAAACTATTTTACGGTCACTTTTTCAACCACTTTCTCTTGAACAAAAACATATTTTGATATTGGTTTTTATAAATAAATAAATATACCTAGTAAAAGTCGAAAGAGGTACCTAAAGTTTTTATCTTTTTTAACTTTGTAGCGGCTCAGCTTTGTTAGTGATTGTCAAGGCTAGTTGCATTTCTAATAGTAAAACATTTCTTTGGTGTGCGGCTTGGTGCTTCCACGCAACCGTCCTTTGAATCACGCATCTTTACCTACTTTGAATGGGAAAATCTGAATGTCTGCTAATACCCACTTAGTTGCAGGTAAAAGAGACACAATGTGTCTAAAGGCCGATGCCCTCCGACAGCTAACTTACCAATTTGCAATGCAATTCTTATTTTGTTTCTTTGTTTACGTCAATAGCTATCTATATTATTATTTCTTTGTAAGAAAGATAATAGAAAAAAGGGCTAGGACCGAGACGAGTTTCTTACTCGAACTTAGGTTAACCATATACTTACTAAAGACGTTCTAAAATGATTGTGATTTTATTGAATAAAAATATTTTGAATTTCATTTATTTAAAAAAAGTGTTAAGTTTAAAAGCAAACTTGTCAAAAATTAAAAACAAAAATATACAAACTTACAGTTAAATTGAGAACCTCTTCCTTTTTGAAGTCGGTTAATAAGCCAACCCACTGGAAGAGCTGTAGCGCATTATGACAACTGCATTGACCGTGAAACAATCGAGTTCAAAAGCTTCCTAAAAAAGTGGTTACAACGTAGACAGTCCGTCACAAAGCGACACGCGAGATTATCAACCTTGCGTCAAAGGTAAACAATAAAATTTTCGTATTTTTTCTCCATTAAATCACGGCCGTTATGTAAAGGTTGCTGTTTCTTACAAAACTATGCTTTCGATACTTTCACTTGTGATTGTTGGAGGGTAATCGTGACGGAGAAAATGTTTTACGCAATGTAAGAGAATGGCTATTTTGGTAATGTAATGTTAGGTCATAAAATAAAACGTGGGAATTACGTGTAAATGTAGCGTAGTACCGAAAATGTATGCAAGTTGGTATTTTAATTGAAATGAAATCGTGAGATCTTGTTGCGTGGTACGAAATTAGACTACCTACATTGATCTCTGCCTACAGGTTTGAATAACAATTTTAGGTTTTTAAAAACAAACATGATGACAAGTCACTTATTTAATTGATAGGCTAACCTTGATCTTGAAAAGGGTGCATGCTGTTACCTTTAACGACTTTTTCAGGACTCTTAGGTGAGGAACCCAGAAACCTTTTCAGGACGATTATGATGATAAAATTACCAATAACTAAATAAGTAGATATGTTTTAAATACTTTCTATTTTGTAGGTAGGTATCTACTTATCTTAAGCTCACACGATAAAAATAATTCAAACGCAGCAGAAACACATAATATCTTCAAATGAGGAGCGTTGTAGATAGAACCTGAAATATACACGCTCTTATAACACACTCTTGCTCTAGGCAGTTATTATACCGGTAGTTACATTTGTGTTGTGATATTTCCACACTGCCATCTATCAGAGGTAATTTAAAACCAGCGCACCGCCATCTATGTGAAAGCAGTTGAAGTACAAGTGCAAAGAGAAAGCCGGCTGGCTACGAAAGGTTCACAAATAATAGAGGCGCACCGCTTCGAGCTAAGGAAAATATTTTTTACTCTGGCCGTTAGATGGCATTTATTCTATTTCCAAAACTTCAATCCGATTAGTTCAGTCACTGTTGTTTCTTGTAGCAGACATCGTTTCACATAAATAAAATCAAAATTAGTCTATATTTCAATCTTTTGAAATAAAATATTCCAAACGTAGTACAAAAAAAATAATAAGCCTAGATTGACAGGTTATTATTTGATAGGAGATACACTAAAAACTCAGCAGTATTCGGCAGAGGTCTAAATTTGTTCAGTAATTGACTTCTGAATGAATGCTAAATTGTAAGCAGATCATCAGCATAAGTTATCTTATGATCAAGTTGCTTAGCTCATACGAAGAGAAAATAATACCTACTCTTTCCATCTATTAGGAAAATCAAAAGTGAAATACTTATGCTGTGTATTGAATAGAATGGAGATACTTCGAATGTCACGACCAATTTGCGTTTAAAATTGCGGCTAGATAGCATAAAGACTAGCGGCCTCTCAACAAGACAGATTCTAACAACGAAAAGTTGTGTCTCCTACTATGTAGATAAGAACCGCAAGGATACCTACCTAGGTAAATAGGAAAATGCATTTGGTGTGGACCCTCTTCTATAAAGTGTGTTTTCGTTCAAGCGTTTATGTCATACCTAACTTACAAAAAAGGTCCGAAAGACATAGGAAATATACGTAAGTATCAGCTTATCTTTCATAAAATTTACATCGTTTTCATTAAGTTATCCTTGTTAAGACAGTAAATGAGCCTAGGAAACTATGTAACGATTTTCTCGAAGTTTAGGATGGGAAAAGGATGCGAGCGAGGGAAGGGAATGAATTATTCGTGTATACCCGTTGTCCCCCAACGCCTTGTCCCCTATCGGGGACAGCGGGACGTGAAAAAAATTCTTTCCCGTTGTCCCCGAAACATTGATTCGGGGACGGGGACAACGGGAAGTAAAAATTTCACGTGTCGTTGTCCCCTTAAATTTGTATTCCTGTTAAAAGCTTAGTTTTTAGCGTGGGAAAAAGAAAAGTGAGATAAAACAAAATTGCTTCATATGAATTAGAATTTACTATTAAAATCAACAAAAATATCACAATTGTTACCTAAAAAAAAAATCAACATGGTCAATAGTTACAAACATCTTACTACGAAAAATATCACAATTATTGGCCTAAGAGATAATCAACATGGTATATAGTTACAAATATCTTACTACGAAAAATATCACAATTATTTGCCTACGAGATAATCAACATGGTATATAGTTACAAACATCTTACTACGAAAAATATCACAATTATTTGCCTAAGAGATAATCAACGTGGTATACGGTTACAGACATCTTACTACGAAAAATATCACAACTATTTACCTAAGAGATAATCAACGTGGTATACGGTTACAGACATTTTACTATGAATAATATCACATTATTTTCCTAAGAGATAATCAACATGGTCAATAGTTAAAAACATCTTACTACGAAAAATATCACAATTATTTGCTTAAGAAATAATCAACATGGTAAATAGTTACAAACATCTTACTACGAAAAATATCACAATTATTTGCTTATGAGATAATCAACATGGTACTCCAAAAATGCTACAATAATTTACTTGTACCTACTATAATTAACACAACTAATACTTTTGAACAAATAATGAAAAAATTAGCGCATTTTTTCAAGAAAATGCCCTACAGTAATTTCACCGTTGATGAGTTTCGTTTGGCACTCCATGATAAATTCGTCAATCTCAATCGAGTTTTGGGTGTATCGTTTTGGTGCTTGATCAGCTTTAATGCTGAATAAATTGGCATCTCGATGTAAAGCTGTAAGGAGTTTCAATATGGAGGGATTTTTTTTGCCTACTGCGCTATTTAATTTGTAGTGCCAACCTTCTGCGAAGTTGTTAGTTCGGTGCCGTTTGCCATAACTGCACCATACTTCAATGAACTTCGGTCGAAGCCATTGTAATAACATATATTTCCTAAATTGAGCACTTCGACTGTCATCAGGACTTTGATCGGCAATATAAAACCACCCTTCAATTATTTTGCTCTCGGGCAGTAAGGGAAGTACTGCACTAAGTGCGACTTGTCGGCGCAGGAACCTAGATTTTGTAAGGCCTAAATCACGTCCCTTCCTCCATACGGCTTTGTTGAAATGGTAATAACAACCGTGGAGATCTACTGATGGGAATACATTCATTATTGCAGACATGGTTGCTTCTTCAAAATCGCAAGTAAACGGTGTTGGATTCCAATCGGGAATTTGCGACTTAATAAGACTGAAAAGAATTTCATACGTCTCTTTTTTTCTGTCAGTCATTAGAGCGTACGCTAAGGGAGTTATGCCAGTGCTATTATTATTGCTCCCTAAATCTGCATGAATTGTAAAAATCTGGTTGAATGGTTTTGGACAACTTTTGAATGTTCCGTCACCAAAATAATCCTTAAGAAATCCCATTTTATTTTATGCCTCCTCTGAACAAAACACAATTATTCGTCTATTACTTTCACAATAGTCCGCCAACACAAATTTTTCAAATTTTGGAGGTATTACAAAATTTTTCGCCTCATCAAAAACAGAATTTTGGAGTGGGACTTTGCATGAGCCAATGAGAGCTGTGCAAAAACAATGTTATCTGCGCTTTTGTCTCGCAGCTGCATAGGTGCGCGCAACGCCGGCGCATCCTTTTCAAGGTCGCTCCGTTTATCATAATTACTAGAAAACTTAACTTTGAATGTACGATACATAAAAAAAATAGACAGGTAATGACATTAGTTTAAGATACAGGCACTTACCTATTTTTACAAAAAAAATTGACAGGAGTAGCATTCACAATAATTCACTATTTTGGTCAAATTCAGCAGTATATAAAAATCCAATTAAGAACTTAATAACAAAGTCAAAATTCTTTTTTATTAATCTACCGGGTACCAAGACTAATCCACTTTGTTGGGTAAAAAAGAAGATGCAGTCTCATAATACTAATGAAAAATGAAAAATCGGGGACAGCGGGCATAATTTTTGCATATTTTATTCAACTAAATTATCGGGGACAGGACTCGGGGACAACGGGAAGTCATTTTAAATATTTAATTAAAGTACCGCTGTCCCCGATAGTCGGGGACACGGAGTTGGGGGACAACGGGCATACACGAATTATTTTTATAAATAAAATATTATGTAGGTACCTCTAATAAGGTCAGACTACAAGTCAATCACAGCACTTACCTGAATTAGTAATTAATGCTCATGAAAAATGGCTCTCTGGTTACCAACTGAATTTTGTCAAAGTTTTGGGGTAGTGGGCACAGATACTACGGTTTACAGTATCATCACAATTCGCAGTTACGAACAGACGCTCGAAGTAGAGCTTCAAAATGATGTCAAAAACATTAGATTACATCATCATCATGAAAACGCTGGCCCAGATGCTCCACGTAACTGTTACGGAACTATCGACACACCTCTGAGGTAAATATTGTTCCGGTCTGTGGTGACTGGTGACAGTAAGACTCTACCATATCTATGACTCTACCAGATTTTGTGGAAAATAATACTGCATCTTCTTTAGTATTAAAATTGTTAGATGGACTAAAATAGTCTTTCGAAATGCTAAGGCAAATAAATTTAAATAAACACTAATTAAAACAGCTTCACAAATATGTATAAATAGGACGGATACGACTAAACGAGTAGTAGCACTATCCTCAGAATAAACCGTAGTTATTGAAGAGTACACGGACATATTACTTGCATTTGAAGTAACATTATTCTGAGAATAGTTATAAGTACCAGAAGTTGGTCAAATCCACCCTTAGCAACGTAAGCAAAATTCTTCAAGTGCAATGCGCTAAAAGGGTCGACTCTAAAAAAATCCCTTACGAAACCGCACCAGCACTAGTTACAAAGACAAATACCTTTACAACAATAGCACCATTAGGAGATGTCATCGTGCGTGCGACAAACAAAAGCGGCAGGGAAGAGATAAAACCACCGAGCTGCCTCCAACCGCCTCAAACGCCCTATCAGTGTCCATTGTGTACCTGCTTCCTTACAGTTGTTCCTCGATATTCACGCAAAATGGTCGTGACCACTCTAGTGTTCCTGTCCTGTGTTTTACTTACCACCGCTGAACACTCTGGAGCGTATTCCTCACCGCAATACGCGAAAAAAATGTACCCGAAAGGGTATGACTACGATGCTAACGCCTTACTCCCGAGGGAGAAGCCACCGATACCATTCAAGGATGGACAGGAGTCTATTGCAAGATACGATAGCGGGTACAACGATACAGCGCAGTACGGAAGATCTTCGTTGCTGGAAGCGGCTGGCAGCTTCATGAGTGGCACGGGAGGTCAGGTGGTGACTAGTCTGGCCAAGGACTTCATCGCTAGGTCTACGGGAACCAGCCAGGTTGGTTTTGACTGCGTTTCGCAGGTTCGTATCGCACATTTTGTAAATTTGCACGCTTTGATGAGTAATGCTAAAGAATTTTGGAGATAAGAAGGGACCTTTCTATGTTAGTCACTAGTATCAATGGTAAAGTGACGTCACTATCAGGGACGTATAAATTATCTGGTTCTTCAAAGTTGATGTATAGGCTTATTATCTTTTACAGGTTTTGAGTCTGAATTTGACGAATCTGGTTATTCTCATAATCTTGAAAGCGTTGATCTTGGCAGCCGGGTTCTTCGGAGCTGGTGCGTGGAAAGGGGGCCATCACTATGGAAGAAGTTTCGAAGGTAAAGGTATTTATAGGTTAGGTATATTATCAGTAGGTACGGTCTACCTACTGATAACTTCATCTAAACGCTTCAAATCAAATCAAATCAAAATCTTCCGATAAATTTGAATAGGGAATTGTGGAAAAATAACTACTTAGGCACACGCAAAATCTTTTCTCCATTAGAACTGTTACGTTTTTGTACGGCAAGTTTACTTCGTCGAAAACATATAATTACAGTATGATTAAGTTTGTACTTACACTAATTTACAAAACCATTTGAAGTAGCAACGTGTGGAGTAAGCTTGCTTTTAGCAACCCTTTTATTACCGTCGTGTTTAAACCCAGCCCATTATTACACAGCAAACGGGAAATGCTACCTAATCTATACTTATTCTACTATCTATAGTACATAAAATTTAAAGTCCTGACTGTCAGTCTATCAGATAAGCTGGTTCTATAAAATTTTAGTAAATTCCTTGCATACTTCCTAACAGAATACTAAAACTGTGCAAAATGTGCCAGATATCATGTTTGAAAGTTCCTCTGACCCTCTATCTATCTTCTCTATATCTTCCAAGATCTAAGTAGCTAAAGATCTGAGGAGATATCAAGCCTGGGGATCACAGTCATGATCATGTTTATTTTGTATTCCTTCCATTACTTTAGTGCCGATTAAAAGACATTTTTGAAACTTTACTTCGAGATTTGCGACGGATTTATTGTCACTTGTATGAAAATAACATTACACGTACGAAGTCGGGAAGTTCCACTAGTGATGAATAAAATGGGCTAGAGCCATCTGCCTTTTTGAGTCCTTTGTCCGACTGGTCATCTTAATCCAATATTGTAGATGCGTTGGTCGTGTCTGTCCGTAATCCTGTTGGCCTGGGATTACGCCACCGGTCACCGGTGACATCTCAATTGTAATGGGTCGTATAAAGTTCGAATAACTGGCTTGCCATTTCGTATACTTTTCTGGCAAACAGATTATTTCATTATTTAGTGGTATTGGGACGTTTTAGAGAAAGGCCAGGTCAAGAGTACCCTAAACCGACGCGCATGTATGATGAATGTAATGAGAGTGAATGAAACAAAAGAGGTATGTCAGGATCGTAGCAAATAGAGATCCGTGATTTCTGCCTACCTCGTCGGAAAACAGGCGTGATTGTATGTATGTATGTATGTAGCTTAAGATTTTTTAGTTTATCAATGTTAGATGCAAAAATATGATCTTTTATGAGTTATTTCGAAATTTTTTTTAAGTAAATAGCTTTACATAAAATAATGGTTTTATTAATAAACAGTAAGTACACTCCATGAGTGAGAACTTAAACATAACAACTCAGTACCTGTGTAAATACTTCCGTGGTAATTAGGTATAACGTTTGTCTTTTGTGTGCAGCTCATTATTTATAACAAACGCTTCCGCAGAAGGAAAGTAATGTATTACTATTATATATTTTAAACTGCAATTAGACGTATTTTTTAATATATAAAAGAATACGCTTTTGTATACAATCTATTGTACAAACTTTAGGGTGAACACTCCAATTTCAGACGAGGCTGATTTGGCGTGGAAGATTCAGACAAAAGCGCGTTCAGCCCTAGTAAATATTTACCTAATACCTATTTTGATTTATTAATTTTTCAGCCATTATTGTCGCATTGCAGCCGGGATAACAAAGACTATTTTTGTCGACTACCAACATTCTTGACAAAGTGTCTCGCCATCTCCTTCTGGGTCTGATAAAGACTTAGATAGATTTATCACAATTATTTTTTACCAGATAACACAAACGCTTCTTACATTACCGAAGACGAGATAATGATGTACCTGAGCTACCTGGCCGGCCAGCATACTAAGAACTTCAGCTGCCTCTACCTGCTCTCCTGCAAAAGGCCTCAACAGTCTGGTCTCTATGCTTCTGGGGCTGAGCTGTTGCTGCAGGGAGTAAAGATGATGCACAGGTTCGATTCTGTTTTTTAACAAAATCTTATTTTGATTTTAATATGAGGTAGTGAAACCTACGAGTGAAAAGGAAATAAATATACCTTGTGTACGTTAAAGTCGTACAAGTCACAGTCAATCCGGCCAATGTCCACCATTGCATATCAACTTTTAAGAGCCTAACAACTTAATGTTTCCTCAAAAGCAAAGAAGTGCTTAGATAAAAATTGCAGATGATCGTAAAATGATATTGTTTTGGTAAAAATATGGTTGTGACGTAAGAGTTTTTAAGGGGGTTATTATTTAAATTTTAAAAAATTATGTTTATTATGAATTACAGAAAGTTAATTTACAAAAACTAATGTAGGTACAATTTTCCACTTGACTTTACTTAATTACTAAAAATAAATAAAGCCGATTTATTTATTTTCAGAAACAGCAACGATTTGGATGAATACGAAAATATATCTGATGGAATCAAGCAAGCTTCAGAATGGGGAGAAAAAGGCATGAACTGTGAGACTCGATACAAATGTGGCGAATAAAGCCACGGCTCTTGAATAATATGTCTAAAAACCCATAGGCGGGCGGCAAATCACAAAACAAATACCTACTAGGCAAAGTGTGAAAGAATGGTAGTTCATTGATGTTGAAAACTTATTTATTCAAGTAGGTACTTACTCCTTAATAAAAATCCTTTTTCTCAGACAAATTATTTACATATATTTTTTAGGTACCAGTAAGTATCGATTTAAGATTATTTTTTCAATATAGAATGTAAATAGTCAGAAAATTAAAGTTATCAAAGCAGATTAAGTAGTAAGTAAATAATAAGATTATATTATAAAACTGAGTTTAAACGAATGTAACACTATTACAAGTCCATGAGTAATAAAATTATCATATAAAAGTTTTTAAATCGAGATATAAATTTATTAAAAAGTTTTCCTGAAAGTTCATTCTACACATTGGTGAAAGTATTTTTTAAATCAGATGGGTAGTTTCGGCCATTATCCCCATACAAACAACAAACTTTCCCTGTTTATTATATAACTTTAGGAAAAAAAATAACTTAACTGAAGACTTTTTGGGTTTTAACACTTTTTACTTAGTAGTTAAATTTGGTGAATCGTAGATGTGGTAGGTAAGATACCAAGTTTTTTGTACAAAGCTTACGCCCATTGAAACTCTTTCAACAGCAACTTCGGTTCTCCAGTAAAGAGGTTGGAAACAAACTCGGTTTTTGTATTTACTATAGAGCTGATAACACCCTCGAAGTTCTATCAGCAGGTCTCCTCTCGCGAGCTGCTCGGTATTCAGCGTACGAGACGAATCCATCGCCGTCTGTGTCGTCTGTCTCGAGAGTTTTGTCAACCAATACTGAAACAAGAAATATCGGTAAAGTGGAACACCCCACAACTTTATTCGCTTAACCTGTCCGCGAAGAAGTAATATGTTTGGGGTGTATGTATGTATGTATGTATGTGAGAACCTTTGACTGTCGCTAGATTCCAAACGGGTGAATAGATTTTGACAAGGTGTCGTTGGATTTGTCTGGATTACAAGAGTCACAGGCATACACATAATAAATACAAAATGTTAAAAAGTCCAACAAGCCGGGTTATTCCTGCCCATACCCATAGGGGACCAAAATGAAGTTTTTTTGCCCTTCGTATCTACTTCCACTTGCCGTTCTCGTGCAACGGGAATTAAAATTCGTCTTCTTCCCAACTATAACGGCTGTAAAAGCTATTTTTAATTACTTTCAGTCGGGTTTGTAATTGCTACAAATGCAAAAATTGCAAAACAATGGCATCAGTTATCTGGGATGTGTGGCTACTGTGATTTATCAGTCAACCTAGTTACTAATTTTACGCAGTTCTTACCAATAAACCCTTCAAAATCATCTGGTTCTGGTTCTATCTCAGACTTCTCCTCAGAGTTGTGGGACTCGTGCTCGATGGTGTGGTATATTGCCTGAAATAATCAATAACGACATCATACTACATACTCTACGCGACAGAGTGACCGGCCATTCTGACGTCAGAATGAACGGTTACTATTAAATGTTTAATTTCTTCTAAAATATAGAGGAAGAAAATCTCTTATTAAAAACAAATAGAAGCAATGGGAAGCAATTTTGGATAGCATTTCAACGTTAAATACGACAGGTGACTCATCATTTTAATGGTAACTAGTGTATTGTCATATTTTTAGTAGGTTTTTTTGTGTCCGTTGGTACCAGTACCAAACTTATAATCTTAGGTTCTTTCCTGTGTCGGTCTATGGATGTTTATGTGGAAAATTACATTTCAATCAAAAGATGACGTCACGTAATTTTGATCCAGTTTTAGATCAATATAAGTAACCATTATGTGTACCTATTTATGTTACATAGGTACACATAATTCTAAGTTATTTCATCAGACTTGGTCTTCTTGACGTTTGTTGCGAGTGGCGTTAATATAAAGTAATATAGTTTTCATTACCTTCAATAGTTCTAAGCCATCCAGTTTGGAGTTCCTGTCAAAATCATGGGCTGAGAAGTAGTGGAACTCCAGCTCTTCTAGAGTCATCTTCGATATAACTTCTGGAGTCAAAACTTGTGAATCTTCTTCAATGTGTCTAAAAACAGATGTACCTCATATTTAACAGTTCTGCTTATCTAATTATATACTATAGAAATAAATTTTGTAATTTTTGATATAGGAGATAATCTCCAAATCACATTTAAAAAAAATTGTCATAGATAGATAGCTGAATTGGCCCTGAGTGCTATAGGCTATGTTTAGTTCGTGTTTTTTTTAAACACACGGCTGAAGTCGCGAGCATCAAAGCTGGTATAAAAACAAAACGCAAAAAGTATTTATAATAAAATAACAACCTAAAGTACAAAAAAAAAAAAAAAAAAAAAAAACGATGCAACGATGCGACACACACTGTTTTTTGTCTTATCTACTACGCCTACCCTACTTTACTTTATTTTATTTTAATCCTAACTATGTACCTTCCTTTGTTGGGTCACTTATTTTTTATTTTTTTGGGTAGGTACTGCTTTCATCTATACCTAACTGTTAACGCCGTAGATCTACCGCAACTTTGCTTAAGTAATACTTTATCTTTAGATACCAATGTATACTCATTCTAAGTGGACTAGTTTGTTCTTTTTGAGTATAAATAAAGATCTTTAAACCGAAAAGCTATCGAAAAACCGCTTTGTGTGTGTGAAAACCCAATTGCAAGACACTTACTTGGCATCATGCAATAGATGATTATCCTCCATCAGCGACACCGAGCCCCTGGGCTTGTAGTGATGATGCTGACCTTCCACCGGGCTCTGTCCCGGGGGGTGATGTGGACCTCTCCGCATGCCTTGGACCATTGTGTTTATCAACAGGACTAAGAAAGCTGAGAGCGGAAATCGAAAACACGACTATTGTTTAAATATTAAGAGATTTATATGGCACATGAAGGCTTACAGGTTCTGTTATGTTCTATAGACTCTTGCCGGACCGTCCTAACTGCAGGTGCTTATATATGTAAGTGCACGAAAGGTGCCTTTGAGACGCACTTCAAGTACTCTTTCCACCAAACTGAAAGAACTAGTGACAAATTACTAAGAGAAATCGAAAATAAGAAAACATTTACATACTTATTTCGGCTGATATTTTCTAATACTTACCTTTAAACGAGCAATTCTTGTATTCAATTGAATTTCGGAAACGGCTCCAACGATTTCATGAAATTTAGTATGCAGGGGATTTCGGGGGCGAAAAATCGATCTAGCTAGGTTGCATTTTTAGAAAACATTGTTTACCAAAAATTGTAAAAAATCGAGCAAATCGCGGTCATCCAGGGACTAACAAATAAACATTACAAAACTAACATTTTCAATACCTGCAATTCATAGTTGCATTGAAAGGGCTCTACCCTTTGAATGCAATATTGAGTTCTTTTTGAGTTCTGGCAGCTGGGGTAGCCCCATGGAGAAAATACCCCATAGAGCTAAGGCATCCCGCAGGGATACAATATTCACACCTCATTTCACAAGGGCCAGCCCATTGCATTTGTCATCGGTAAAAAGCATGCCAAATTAAAGGTTTGGCAAATTGGAATTGGCTAGATTTATACTGTTTTGAATTTATAATACTGTTTAGTCTAATTATAGAATCGAATCGAATAGTGACGTAGTATTCTGAGCGTAAGTGTTCACTTAAAAAAAACTTGGTTTACTTTTACAAACTTACCATAACTATAAAATTTAAAATATAAAACAGAGAAATGCGAGCGAGACTCGCGTTCTTTAGAGCTCTTTTTAGTGTAATGGGTACCTACTTTAAACTTAAAAATTGCAATTATCACTCTACCGCATGCAGGACAAGGACATCAAAAGATTTGTTACATCAAAACAAAGGAATCAGGTGGCCAGTCCACCCTTTACAAAAAAAACCCTAATACAAAGAACTTTCAATAGATCGAATGCATAATTTATTTTCGCCCCCTATTCGGAACATTTGGTCTGACGGAAAGACGAGACCGGCCTCTGATCGGACCCCACTTTATTAAGAGCAGTGTATAAAATAAAGCCGTAATGGAGGACAAATTATGCGTTCATAGTGACAAGTGCGTAGTCCATGCATATGTCGAGGTGTTCGTAGAAAGCGGTATGCTTCGTGAGTGATACACACGGACGTGAAGTTCGCAAGCTGAGCTTTTCGCTCGATACACACGCATGAGATAAAAGATAGCAACGTCTAGAGAGCTACACTAATATTTAGAAAAAAAATATCATCATAAAACTATCTAAAATCTACTGTAACACACGTATGACGTCAAAATATCGATGACTCATAGTGAAAAACAGCTACTTATAGTCAGTTGCTGATTAATTAGAGATTATATCGAGACTATACGTAACTATTTTTTTAATCACAGTGTTAGTCAATAAAAGCGATTCTAATAAACTACCAGCTATCTAAAAAAAAAAATACTTAACTTTTAACTTTGTCGTTAATTATTCTTTTATTCATCGTTTTATACTGAAATAATATCGAAATAAATATTACATTTGTTGGGAAATAGCTTGTGACCGTGAAACTCGGATGAATATTGGAGTAAACTGCGCAAAGTTGGAAAGATGGATTATAAAATATTTCCAAAAATATCTGTTGTCTTTTTAATTATCATGAAAAAGTGCTCCTTATAAACGATGGTTGTTCGCTGATTTCTAGTACCGTGTGTCTCATTGAACTAAACCAGAGCATTGTAAGCACCCCACAACCACTCCTGCCCACCGTATCAGCCGATAACACCCTAATCCCATGTGATTACAACACCATGAATGTAATGCCTCATGAGCTCTTTTATTTTCTATCTTGGTTACATTTGGTAATAGACAAAATGATGAGATTCTTAAATGGCCCATTTTTTACTGATACATTGACGCACAGCCTAAACCATAAAACATAAAAAGCAGTTTGGAGGGTAAGTTCTTCTTTGGAGGTGCACTAAAAAAGAACTCCTTAAATTCAACTCTGAGGAATGTCTTATTTTTGGTACAGTGGAAGGATGAAATATATTTAAAAAAAATAAACTTTCGAAGTCGCGTGGATCTATTAATCTATACATTCAACAACCTGGTCGCCAACTCGGTAAAATGTTTGTAAAATGTTAAACATTCAACTCTTGGCAAGGGTCTTGCTCTCATGCTGAGTTATAAAAATAAATGGCCTCTGAAAATCACTAAACTAAAGCGGCCTAGCTAATTTCATAACAATGCTTTGATAAAGTGCCTAAGTACCTACTAGACTTAGACTAGCCTAACAAAAATAATATGTGAAACTGTTTATTACACCTGTTCTTTCACGATAATAGCACAGTGAATATCAGATCTACTGCAGTTTCATCTAAAGACACTAAAGACTATAGGTACGAGAAAATCCTTAGACTAGCTACAAAGTTAGATAATATTAGTAGGTAGGTATTCTTAGCCCTAGCTACAAAAATTACATTATACAACGCACCTTGTAATCTCATGTTTTCACCCGTGACTTTCATTTGTTTTGTTTACAAAAATTAGATGATAGGAATCGCTTTGACATACAGATTCTGTGGTGTTTGTCAAGCAATGTCAAACTGAAATCAATTATTTGACGCAGGCGCACACACAGCAAACAATATGAACTTTAAGTTTAATATCGTAGAGATTATTTTCGTTTAAAACGTTGTCACAGTTCTGCGCAAGGCATTTGGAGACTTTTGAAGTTTTTCAAACTTACTATATTAGCCACTAGATGTCATTAGTAGTCGAAATAATCCTAGCTCTTGGTTTTTGAGGGTACAAATCAAAACTCATAGAAAACTCAGACATTTTTTCTGTTAATTTTCTCATAGAAATCTCTTACTCTCTCACTTAAACGAATATAACAATAACAAGACAAACAAAAAGTATTAAAGCTTTGGCTTATTCCCTTTTGTTTTCTTGTCATTGTTAAAGTTTTTAACTAAAAAGTTAAAGAATATAAAAGTAGTGTGGTGATAGAACCCTTGCCTTCTAAACCTAAGGCCATGGGTTCTAATATCGGTCGGGCTGCCATGGATTTTTCGAGTCAAATTTAAAGTACTTACTTAATGTATGCTATTCCTTTCAATCGATAAAAAACATCGTGAGGTGACAAATATAATGTTAGCATGTGCCTCTAACATCCGCATAGATCTAAATACGTATGATTGTAAGATCTTAACACAAATTTTAAATGTTAAAGTACCTACTTACTATAAAATTTTAAATCGGGCAGAACTCGAACCCACATAGATTCAAATTTGAAACCTACCCACGCACTATGCCACCGTTCAAGTTGCTACAAAAATATTTAAGCCATAGTTAACCTACGATAACCTAATTGTAAAAAGTACCTAAATACTTTCAAATCTATATCGACAAAAAGCTACGTTGTCATTTGTAGAAATAAAAGAAAATTGAACAACAAAATCCCCATTTCCCAAAGAAACACTTAAATCAGCAAATGGCAACCGAGATTCCAATATACCTAGCCATTATAGAAAAACGAAACTCATCACGATGTTTACAACCCTCTATCTTTTAGCATACAACAATAACTATACCAACCTACCTACGTACCGCACCTACGGGCGAACTTGTCAACAACTGAAAACTCAGAACATTATCCCATTCTTCGATA
The DNA here is from genome assembly GCA_963675405.1 of Cosmorhoe ocellata. Taxonomy (NCBI): domain Eukaryota; kingdom Metazoa; phylum Arthropoda; class Insecta; order Lepidoptera; family Geometridae; genus Cosmorhoe; species Cosmorhoe ocellata. The sequence continues at coordinate 7,036,703 of OY776258.1, read as the reverse complement.
ACAGCCCTTGTAACACATCACATAGAACACATTTTCTCCTACCTCAGCACCGCAATATATCTTTATTCCTTTAAACGTAGGAACAGAATTTGCTGGAACAACAAGGACCTTGCTTGAGAGAAAAAAGCTAGAACTTATACCGAAGAGAGGAGATGAATTTTAAGCTGTAAAGTGTAGGGTTATGCCTGAAAATGCTTTGTGGGAGCCGCAAGAGAAGGCTTTTTGGTATGAAAATGTTTATATTTATAGCGATCTGTTGTGAGGAAGTTAAAAAGAGATGGGTGTATGTAAACGTGTGTGGGACCGTATGATCAATACGGCGGGTGCTTGAAGCCAGCTCCATCTAATGGTCGTTTTCTTACATTTGCATTCTAATTGACTTCACTCGATGCCTTCCTTTTGTCTCGTGTGAGATGCAAATTGAGACGAATTACTGTCTTGTTGGGAGGAAGTTTAGACAATTTACATCTCGAAGGACTTTTCTTGTAATGTCAAGGTAACTTGGAATAAAAAAGATGGGAGTTATTGATATAGAAATGAGTTATTTCTAAAATATACCTAGTTTAAAATTTTTACGTTAGTGGCTAACAGATCAACGCTTACTGAATTGAAATTTGGAGAGTATTTGGGGGATTTGATGGCGTTTAGAGATGCACCAAAAGGAATCCCTAAAATGGTGACGGAAAAAAGAGTTCTACTAATTTTTAACAATACTTTTTTCGATTCAGATGAGACGTGAAGTTATGATCTTCCCTTATATGCTATTGAAGATTTTACTGTATCTACATTTATTTTATTGACAACCTTATATAAGACTTCGCGGTTTTGCTACCTTGTTAATTCATACTTAGTTTATATACTATTCCAGACTTTAATATATCTCTGTGCCAAATTTCATACAAATCCTTTCAGCGGTTTCAGCGTGATTGAGTAACACACATCCATACATCCATCCAAACATTCGCATTTATAATACGAGCAACTGCGCACGCCACCGCTCGCGTTATACCTACTTACCCGGATAAAATAGTAACTTAATGTGTCATTTCAGGTCATAAACTACGCGTATTCCGAGTATCATCCTGATCCGTGCAGCCGTTTAAGCGTGATTTAGTTACAAACATCCATCCATCCAAACTTTCGCATTTATAATTTTAGTAAGGAGTAATAATACGAGTGCAAGTAAGATAGTAAGATAAAATAAGGGTTGTCTAGAGGTTTTTTTCAGACCATCTAATGGAAAACCTTCTATAAGTAATACCTACGTCTACAGTAGGTATATACGAACAGCAAGACACAGCGAATAGTCAGAACGTGTCCTACGTGACACTGCATTTCGCCCGTCATATCGAGACATATAAATGAAACATGCTTTAAAAGCAGAATATCCACTGTGGTATCCACAGAGGCGGACTCAGACTGAAGAGTACATAGTAACTGGTATCTATAGGACACTTGTATTGATCATCCAACGGATCTAGGCATTCGTGAAGTTAGCCACAGGTGCTAGTTTGCGCATGTACAGTTCCTTCCCCCCTTCTCATACCTCCAATTGCTCCCGAAAAACGATACTGCGCAAGTCTTGCGGCTAACTTCACGAATGCCTAGATTCGTTGAGCCAACTATACCTATTTCGTCATCTCTTTTACAACCTCCGATCAAGTAAACAGCCTACCTGATGGCTACTGAAGCATAGAGGCGCTTTTAATACCAAGTTTCACACCTAACTTAAGAAGATCTTTTTTTTTACGCTACAAATCTAATTAATGACTAATAAGTCATGAAATTATTTTGAATTATATATTTTGCTTACTGATTATTTAATTGTTTTGCTTATTTAATTATTTGACTTTTTGTTTTACATATTTAAAAGTAGGTATTTGTATGACCAGTAGGTATGTTATATTTATATGGCTGGACACGCTGCCGCGTGTCTAGATAATAGAAGTACCTACATACTTAATGTATTAAAAAAATAAAAAACAACTTTTCCTTAAGGCAATGCCCTAGTAACTATGTAGAGTAGATACCAACCAATACTGCTTTTTGATCGTATCTATGAATGGTTTTATAAACTTCGATACAAAACATAAATGAAACATAAATCCGTACGTTAGGAACAATACATTTTCGGTTTTCTGTATCAAACGGAGATTTGCGGCGTAGGGCGGGTTTGGGCGGCGTTGCCTAGCAACCACCCCCCTTCAGGGCGGGAGCGGACCCTCTCGGATCACTTTTAAACTTTCATGTCGGAAAGTTTTTAAGGTTTGCTTGTGGCTCTCAGATTCGCCATCTTTTTGTTTTAAGCCTCTTTACGTGGAAACCGGCATGACGATGTGAATGCTTTTAATTTTTAACAAGCCACGAAAAACTTTTTACGTAAGTAGGTCCAGGTACTTGGCTCATGCTTCACAGGTCCGTCAGTAGGTACCTATGAGTAGCTCGTTTCTGTATGAGTTCGATTCCCACCCAGGACACAAATTTGTGTGACGAATATGGTTGATTTTTCTGGGTCTACTGGGTGTTTTAATATAGAATTCTTGTATATATGTGTATATATATATTTATATTTTTTTTCTGAATCTCGGAAACGGCTCCAACGATTTTCATGAAATTAAGTACATATGTAGGGGGTTTCGGCGGCGATAAATCGATCTAGCTAGGTTTCATTTTTAGAAAACGTCGTTTACCCCAAAAAAACGAGCAAAGCTCGGTCACCCAGGTACTATTTATTATTTAATAAAGGTAGGTAGGTATTCTGGTCCAATATTTATAAATTAGGATGTGCTTCCGTTATCGTTATCTCTCCCAGATCAACATGTCATATTTATTAAGGCACGATCTAAAATGTGTCACATGATACGTTTAACCTCTAAACTCCAGAGAGCAAAAAATCCCTTACATAATTGCACAAGAACGTAGAGCACAGAGCAAGAATATTTCTAGTATTCAGAATATCTTCTTATTTTACAGTTTAAATATGTAAAAAAATCTTTATATCTCATTCCACTAAATTATTAAAAACCGCAACCTCTCGCCAACTTCCTCTGTATTTTTTACACAGTGCAAAGTTTCTGAGAGCTGTGTACAAAATTGATGAGATGTCGAAACCGCGCGTTTCGCCAAGCAAGCAAGCCCGAAGGTGCTTTTAGTGCCCACCTAATTGGTGAGCTTTTAAGACTGCCTCGCTTTCATTTGACGTCGAAACTCGTCTCATCGCTAAAATAAACAAATGGGCGAAAGTGGTTTTACCTCGCGTTATATTATAGTCTCTTTTAGAAAATAGACTTTCTGTCTATGTTAAACTCTACTTTATCTATGCCTACCTAGGTTAAGTTCTTTCTTACCAACCATTAATTTTTTTACTACCTAATGTACAAGCTGCCAACCTCGCGGGTTCCTTCGAGTGAAAAATGTATTTCTTGAAGTGATTTTTTTTAACTGGTTCAATAATTACGAAGATTTTCTTTACAATTGAACAAACAAGCTTACAAACTTTACCTCTACCTACATAATGTTAGTAGCTAACAATTAATACAAACTTACTTCATTGCCAAGACACAAAAGTAAGTATTTTATTAATTAAAAGTAAAAGATATCGACGAGCGAGCTGGGGAAGTGAGAAAAGAGCTATTGGGAGCTATCATCGTATTCGCGTAGAGATGATGCCATCTCTTCCGATGACATTTATCTCACATTACCGAGCCTGAGACTTCTGGCATAATGCCAAACCCTACCGCCGCGTGTCTACAATAAAAAAGTTAAAAGTTCTAATTTCAAATTAACAGTGGGCGTAAACGGCGCCCGCGTTCCAGATTAGGCGGCAATTTTGACAGCGGGGTAACATAGAATTTACTTGTCAAAATATTTTTACAAACAATTGACATGCACAATCATTTGCACGGTTTTAGCACCCATTCAAAATGTAACAAAACAAAACCACAATTAGCATAATAGTTCCTTTTAGCTTTCAATTGTCTACGAACAATGAGCCTTTAGCGCGAGCTACGCCCTACCGACACCGATGAGTCACGCACGTGAGTTTCACTAAGTATTCCATTTTGTAAAAAATAACACAAAAATTTCTTTAGTTTAGAATATTCTCATACCTACCCACCTAACCTAAATAATTATTTCAATAAAGCCACTCAAATCCTGAGCGTTGAATAAATATTTAATCAGGGAAAATGGTTCAAAAAGGATATGAATTATAAAATTACCTCTCAAACGTTTCGTGGCAACCAAAAAGGGTGTGTTTTTAAGGGCTATACACACGGCCGTGTTTTCACGACTCGAGATTGTAGACGCCATTTTCATGGGTCAATTGAAAAGGACTTTTAAACATAGGTAAGTATCTATATAGTTACACCATAACTAAAAGGGCAAATATAATTTTAATATGGTTCAGAGCGCCCAAAATAAATAGAAAATTATGCTATGTAAGTACGAACTAAAAATTAAAAAAAATAGTTATTTTTAGGTGTAGGTACCTTATTAATTAGGTTAGTCTTTGGTTCTTACGGATATTCCATAAGCGGCGATATGCCTATTCTGGCAATGATAATTTTAATTTTTAATATGTAAACTGTAGATACATATCAACATTATTTTACTCCTAACAAAATCTTTTTGATAAAACCTACCTACTCGTTTATTTAGGAAGCAGTAGGGTGAGCGGGAAGGGTGAAGGAGTTTGAGGTAGAGCGGGGGGGGGGGCGGTAATTGCTCGAGATGATGTTTAATAAGTTTTTAATGGCTACGATGAGCGGACCCCGGCGTCGTTTAACCGTTGCCGAACATACTCAGATATTCAGGAATAATAGCTTGACCTGTGTAACTTCCGCCTTCCCACTTTGCACGCTCATGTGATATTATTTTTTAAAAGCATAAAAACCTCTGAAAAATTTAATATTAAAAAATACCTTAAAAATTTGGGTAAAGTTCAAAATGTCAAATTTGTTGCTTTTTGGAGTTTCTGGGCCCGTTGGGAACTTAGGATCACCGTAAATTAGTGCGTCTGGCCTAAGTGACACGGAAACCCAGACCTGACTCCTATTTGATTCAACGTATCAGCATTGCCACTCTTGGTAATGCTGGCGGCGTCTTGGTGATTTTCCTCTGACAATGATCTAGATCAATTGAGCTACATATGGAACAAAGTCAAAGTCAAAGTCAAAATATGTTTATTTTCAATAGAATCACAGGGATCACCTTGAAACGTCTTACATACTAGGTGAGTCTAAGTGCCAGTTCCAGTCCTATCCCCAGTGCGAGAAGAACTGACAAGAAACTCGCTGGGCCCTAGCGCTTTTTTTGTATGATCCTTGTTAATTTTGTAAGGAATACCTAGCAGAGTTGGAGCTGATTCATCCCAAGCTTTTTTATCATCTAAGTACTCTGATATTTTATAATAAGCTTTTCTAGACAGTTTCTGTTTAATTACATTTTTGAATTTTCCAATTGATAAATCAAGCAACGTTATAACGATCCTATCTCAACCGTTTCACATGTATTTTATATAAAACTAACTGTCCCGGCGAACTTTGTACCGCCTTATACATAGTAAAAATTAATATGCAAATGATTTAATACTAATTACCTATCCTATTCCGGACGAAGACAAATCCGTTTTTTTTAAACGGTTAAAAAGTATCCTATGTCCGTCTCCTGGTTCTAGGCTACCTCCCCACCAATTTTCAGCCATATCGGTTCAGCCGTTCTTGAGTTATAAATAGTGTAACTAACACGACTTTCTTTCATATACATATATATATATATAGATATGTATGATAATTAGTATCATCTTTACAGAAATATACTCTGCAAAAAATTTAAGTAGGTATATTTTACCAAATTGTTACTGTGAGAAGACTAGAAATAAATTTAAAAACATGATTTGGTTGAGATTGAGTTATTGCGTTCTCTTTTATCTAGAGCAATTTGCCGCCAATAAATGAAGGGGAAATATTTAATATCGGAATTGAGGGTAGGTAGAAGCCCGCGTCGACGCGCAGACGACGTGGCAGCTTCCTGCGGACACCGCATCCGTCGCTTCCGGTCTATGGCGTACAAATATACCAAAACATAAATCGCTGGACCAATATCGCTGATTTAATGTTTTAATTTTTGAAGAAAAACAGGAATTTGAAATAATCAAATGTTTGATATATAAGATTTAATACTGACCAGTCATGATGGTCATGATCATGGTCTTTAAAATTTATACAGGAGAATTGTTTTTTTCTTTAAAACGAACTTACACAACAACGAACTTACAAACGAATTATACAGTTTTACAAACATTTTTTCTATAATACATATTTAAAAGGGGTTTGTAAATTAGAAACTTTAGTTATTTAGAACTAAGTATAGTAACATTGTACTGAACCGATTCTAAAAAATAATAGTTTAAAAAAACTAAAAAACACGCTTTTTATAGAAACCGAACTAAAAAATAGAAAATAAATTTAAAAAAAAGTGTGGGGTGCATGGTGCCAATAGTTATAAATATTTTATTGACAGATATGAGTAGAGTGATTTTCATTTCGATAATATCTTAAAGAGCACCCCACGCTTTTTTTTTAATTTATTTTCTATTTTTTAGTTCGGTTTCTATAAAAAGCGTGTTTTTTAGTTTTTTTAAACTATTATTTATTTTCTATTTTTTAGTTTGGTTTATTTATAATAGCTTGTTTTTTTAATTTTAAACTATTGCACGACTCATGATGCGAAGCATCAGAGAGTGCTATACGATCGAAAAAAAAAAATTAAAATTGAAAAATGGAATAATTTTATCAAAATAGTGTATTATCATCGGTCCTCGATAAATCTACAAAGTTTGAACGAAATATGGCCGTTTAAAGTGGGTCAAAATCGCGCCCAAAGAAGTCGGTTACAAACAAACATACAAACATACAAACATACAGGTGAAGCTAATAAAAAGCGTGTAAAAATCTATCACTGACAGCTAGGCTATTTCTGAGCCTTTCGGAACCACGGCACTAATACTATGACGATCTCTGTGACGCAGCGGGCGAGAGTCCGCCTGCGCCGCAAGAGGTTCCTGGTTCGATACCCGCCGCGGAACAAATTTGTGTATGATCTGCAGAAATTTGTTCCGTTGGTCTGGGTGTTTTTTATGTATAATAAAAAATATTTATCTATGTATGTAATGTACTAAATATATCAGTTATCTAGTACCCATAACACAAGTTTTGAGTTGCTTACTTTGGGGCTAGATAATGCTGTGTGGATTGTCCAGCATTATTTATTTATTTATGCTCAACTGATTTTGCCGTGGGCGAGTGCTATGGTGATGTGTTATTGTATCATTTTTACACTTGACATTTTTTTTAAATGTTCAGCCAGTCAGTTAGTAATAGTAATAAAGTTATCAGATCTTCATGTGCCACGTGCCACTAATAATGCATGAAAAGCTGCCAATTTGACTCTCTGCGCCTTTGAGCGTAGCTGTCTCTACTATGTTATTACCGAGGGCCCGTGTTACACTAATATTATATCGAGAACAGGGCGGTGAAGCACATGGTCAAAACAAATGTCGCAAAATTGCGAAATTATTGACGCTTTTGTATTGTACTTAATACAATATTATTTGGTAATAATATTTTATACTTCCTTACATTTTTTATTTAAAAAAAACATGATCACGACTGTAATCCCCATGCTCAGTAGGTAGATATCGCCTCAGATCTTTGAGGATACCTGAGGGGTAGTCAAAGGCACGTCCAAATATGATATTTGGCATATGCCCACATTTTGCACAGTAGTTAGTATTCCGTACGTGACAGGTTACAAGCCCATCGCCGTCTATAGGAATAAGTACTAACCTATGACACACCTTTGAATTTTTTGTTCTAGGATATACCGGTTTCCTCACAATGTTTTCTTTGGCATTTTTTATTTTATTTTATCTGTCTCAAAAACACATAACAACGCAAGAAAAACTTGATCAATCAAATATTGTTCTGTACTGAGTTGCAACATGAACACAAGTGCTCACAGATAGACTACTTAGGTCAAATCCGCAGAGCTCTGAATAAAGCAAAAATCCCTTGAATTTGCTCGGGCAAACCGTGCTGCACCCTTAGATGTTAAATTTAGAGAACTCTTATGTGTTATTCCAGGTCATAAATTATGCTTAAGTATTCCAATTTTCATCCAGATCCGTTTCAGCGTGATTGAGTAATAAACATCTATATATCCATCCAAACTTTCGCATTTATAGTAGGGTTTTAGATGAAAACAGTAGGTACATAGTTACCTATTTTTAGCGTTTATATAAGTACCTAGGTATCGTACAATGTCATAACAGTAAAAATATACCTATTCCTGTCTAAAAATGTATGAAACCCGACTAGGAAAATAATTCTAAATATTTTAGGTATAGGTACACCTTTTTTGCCGGCATTAAATACTGTTCTCATAAAATCTTCGTCTCTTCACACACTCGAGACATATCACTCTATAAGTTTGACGCATTAAAACTTTCGCAGTCGTGTTCAGGTAAATCTTAGCTCACAGTTTGGAAACTTTCAGTGAGATTGAGGATTCTGCTTATGTAGGCAACTGTGTGGTACAAGGTATATATAGCGTACCTAAGTATAAGTACTAGAACATCTGTGCCCTAGATTCAGCAGTGAACTACTCTAAGCTAAAAATCTAGTACTTACCCAATCATAAAGATTACAAGAAAGGCATTTACTAAATTATATTCGTCGACTTAACAAACTCAAATTCGTGTTTTCGTCAGTTGATAAAAGTTACCTATACCTACAAGAAATTGTGCAGTCAAACAACGAAATATTTCGATTGACGTGTTTTTATTTTATTTTTATTTTATTTATTTATTTAAAAAAAAAATATTCCCGACGCCATGTTAAACGACGACACGGGAACTGTTCTGCAAACAACGAAGGACCAAAAAGATCTAGGTAAACTAACTTTTCAATTTACACACTAATCCTAGTAAAAAGACAAAGTAAATACATACATAGGTACACACGCTCATGTATGCAGGTATGTACTTGCCTTGAAACTTAGCTAAAGCTCCCGTCTTACTTCAAGGAGCGGGGAATCAATTAAAACTACTAATAAAGTTGTACTCAAAGTAATAATACGAGTAGGTACGTGGAACTAAGCTCAATGGATATTTATTTTATGCGACAAATGATGCACTAAACGATAAGATGACAAATGATTAAACAAATACAGAATTTGTATAGACTAGTGAACAACGATTAAAATTAAGAACCAAAGTTTTTAATATAAAAAATATTTAATAAAATAATAAGAAAAATCACCATGTTTAATTGGTACTGGAAAATGTATGGTAACGAAGATCCTGCACTATGAAACTCAAAGCTATAATCAGTGGGTAAAAACTGGTATGACCAGATAAATACTTAGGTACAACAGATTTGTAATCAAAATGGCTATCTAAACGGACAGTCGTATCGCTAACGTAGAAAAGTCCGCAGGTTGCCTGGCATGGCAGAGAACTTTTGGATAAACTATACATGATGTATTTATCATTTTTTTACCGCAATAGTATTTTTGTGAAGTTGCAGCTTTAAGTGTTATTGAAACTGAAAACAATCACAGTTAAAAAATTAAAGGTTCTTATTCTACTAGGCGCATTCATTATTGTACACTCTTGTAAAAGTATCAAAGTTATTCTCCATACGCTCTTTTTCAGGTTCGTTGGGTTCATACCCTCGAATGCGCATCGTAGTTTTATTACTCTAAGGTTCTAAGACATTTTACTTCTCCCACTACATTAGGTACCTACTCCTCGAAAACTTTGCTTTAGTTTATAACTTGGATTCCATTTTGTTTGCCTTCCGCCAAATTAGTTGAACAAAAAGTTTTAAAAGCCATTTGGTACTTGTATGTGATAAAAGATTTAACTGAGTCTGCATTCACGTTGCTAGTTGAGACCATTTTACGGACATTTGCTCCGTAGATGGGTGAGTACCTATCTACCTTATTATTTGTCTACCTATCAAGTTATTAAAAACACGATTGAAACCTAATAATGTTTTTATTCAATCAAAAATAAACCGCGAGTTACCAAATGCTGATAAGCTTACTTAAATTGAGTTAAATAATATAATGCCGTATCTTTGATCGCATCATACATTAGTGCAGCATGGCTCGAACTCGATACCGCTAATGATATTCATAACCACTGCGACATGGGGCTAGGGTAAAGGGTTCAGTGATCTTATCGTTCAGTTGTCAGTGTATGAGGTATCTACTCATAGAATGGGTAGGAAAAACACAGCTTTCTGCTTGCAATGAGCACAGAAAAACATAGTGCAGAAAGAGCCCAGCAATCGATATTGACGCCATTGATTCAACTACTTGATTCACAGTTAGATTTATCATGAGATACCTTTACAATACACTGACACTACCACAACACGCCTAATCATCGGTTCGTAGTGAAGCACCCAAATCTATGTCACGTTTACCCAAAGAACATACATGATTTTGCGTTTTGTGAAACAAAACATGGTGCAATGCATAAACTTTAAACGCAAGATCAACGAGGAGCCGTGGGGACAATAAAACAAAGAAAAGCGTATCTCGCCCGGAGCGGTTGTGCGGCGGCCGACGGCAGCGGCAGCCAATGAGCGCGCTCCGCCCGCCCACGGCCCGCCCACCGCGCGCGCGCGCCCCGGGGATGAATGAGACGCAGCATCCCCGCGAAGGTTTCACATCGATCATGGGGGTCCCGGAGCGGTCGTTTCGTTCTGGCCCGTGGGCGGCGACGAGGAGTCATCCCGCGCAGTCGCGAACAATTAACGCGCGGGGCGGCATGGTCGGTGGATCGCGACGCGCGACGTCACTATAATGTGGTTAGTCAGTGAGCGTCGGGGCCGAGCCGACGGCGACGGCGACGCCGGCACGGATCACGAGCTGCGGAGCGCGGGAGAGCGCTGGGCGCTGAGCCAGCGCGCCGGCCACGGCACGGTGGACTTCAAGAGCTCGGCGTGCGCGGGCGCCGCGGAGCCGCCCGCGCCGCCGCTCTCCGCGCTGCCGGACCCGCAGCAGTTCAACATCTTCCCGGCCTTCTTCAGCCGCCAGCTCAACTTCACGGGCGGCGGGGGCTGCGGCCAAGGCTCCAAGATCATGGAGGAGCTGCGTCCGAACCTTGTCGGCGGCTTGCTTGGCGTGCCGGGCTTGCTGGACGAGCATCAGAGCGATGCCAAGTTCCTGCCGTCGACAGGTGAAACTAAATACACCCCGGACAAAGGTCGCAAGTGCAGTAACGCGTCCTCGTCTTCAGCGGAAGAGTTCGGAGGGTTGTACAGCGGAGAGCACGCCGCGACGCCCCCGGCGCCGCTCAGCCGCTCCTTGCAAGACCACTCAGGTACGTCCACTCCTCTGTTCTCCAGTAACCGTCGAGTCAGGTAACTTATTTAGAGTACAACCGTTCACTAGAAAGAACTACGAGTAATACAGTGTTTTTTACAACTGCATATTGTTTGTTTTATATCAAGTTGTTATTTTTTTCTATTACTGGCTTGTATCAATAAACTGTCCTTTTATTAACCTAGGTAGAGTTATTTTGCAAATTACAATGTCAACGCATAGCACTTCGTGAGGTAAATTAACTCTACCTTATCTATTACTAGCAGACCCGGCCACGCGTTGCTGTGGCTAAGGTTTTTGTTATATTACATTGTAGTAAACAATTTAAGAGGAACGGTAGGAGAACATCAGTCACAGGGACCATGCTTTTTACATACATAGATGGCATTTGTAAAAAAATATGGTGACCTCTATGACAGATTTTGTGCATGTCAAATAAGAGACAAATAATTTGCAATAAAAAGCTATCAAAAAAAATATATACTATCTTTCATGTTGGATCAAACTGCACACGGTGTGCAAATTTAATTTAATAATAATAATAATAATAATACTTTATTTCAGGCAACATTAGTCTAGTACAAGATGGAAATTACTTAGAAACTACGGCCCATATAAATATATACCTTAATCTAACATACATAATATATAAACTTATTTACTAACTTATTTAAAATCGGTTAAGTAGTTTAGGAGTCCATCGCGAACAAACAACAACGTTACACGTTATTTATATTAAATAAGATTTAATTAAACAACATATTTTATTCCACATTATTAATTCAAAATGTAAGCATGATACTACTTTTTTTAAATACTATTGGATGACTGACTGACAATTAACGCAGTTTTAATCAATATACATAGGTCCCAGAGACCTGAAACTTTGCAGGTATTTGGAAAGTACGTACTTTTAGTAGGTACTTTCAGGATCTAGCAGCGCACTGCGTTTGAAATTCTCAAAATTCAACCCTTAAGGGGGCTACGGGATGTTTTAATAAAAATAACATTACGCGAATGAAAATCGTTCCTTAGGCTAAAAATAAATAAATAGAGTATTGAACCAACATTGAAGGTTCCGAGGTTCAAAACGGCTTTGCTGACTCTTTTAATCCATAAATCCGTTAGTATCGAAATCCTTATCAACTAACTTACATAATAACAAATTAAGCTTTTATATAAAAACAGACCTAGAAACTTGGTCATCTATTATAAACAAGCTGTGATAATATTTCTTCTGACTTGTGTCATATTATATTCTTCTAACTTCTAACCTGTATAATGTACAAGGTGAAAGTTTAAATATCTAAACTGAAATCACATGAAACATGGTTTTAGATGACCATACATCCACTAAAAATATGTATAATTCCTACTTAACTTACCAACACCTCAACCGAATGTCAATAGACACCTTGTACACAGCAATAGGTATTCATTACAGATGACTCTGAAAAAACACCATAATATGCATAATCTTGAGTAAAAAATTTTGATTTGTTTTACTGGACTATAAAATATACTAAAAAACGTTTTTAGGTAAAGTAGACCTTCCAACAAACATGAACTTTTGGGAAATAGTCATTGTGAGAAAATGTTCTAAACATCATGTTTGGACGTGCCTCTGACTACCCTCTATAAATATCCACAAAAAGATCTAAGCAACCTGAGATCTGAAGAGATATTTACTTACCGAGCCGGGGGATTACAGTCGCGATCATCTATGCTGTAGTTAAAATTGACATAAGGTTTTTTAACTATATTTTACCAACTTAGGGTTAATTCTGAGCAAACAACTCTGTATAAACAATTTAGCCACGTTGATTAAACAACAAAAGACGGAACTACTGCACTACAATCACGTAGCTCGCAGGTAGCGGACGCGGTATGTGCGTATAATTACAATTCCAATTAGAGTAATATTGCAAACAATCGGGGCGTGGGTGACGTCGTGAATACGAAATGTCACTAACGACCAGTCCCCCCTCCGCCACCCTCACCCGCCGCGAGCGAAGCCTGAATTTTCAAACGGCTACGGTTGCCAAGTTGGGTAGCTGTACGTGGTATACCTACCTAGGTTTATTCGTACACAGATGAAAAGCATTTTGTTTTTGTTCGCGGAGCTAAGGACTGTTCACACTTAGGTAGGTAGAGATGATTCAGTCTAAAAAAGCACGCTCCTCCACTTGTACTTGTACCGTATGCAGAGGTAAATACATTGGAGGGGCATGCATTTTTAGACTGAATCCTCTGTACTACTTTTTCAGTAATTTTTTTGACATTTTGTCGTGTCACTTTTGTATTTAAAGACGAAACCAACGACTTCAGCAGTATAATCTACAGCGAGAGCCAAAAAAAAACTCGCATACATTCACTCCAAACATATTAAAAAAAGCTTTAGAACGATTTGACTGGGCTACACAATTTTCTGGCTTTCACAAACATACCTACATGCACAACAAACAACACACTTCAAGTCTAGTATCCCAAACGCGTTGTCCTGTCATATAGTGGAGGCAGGAAGATTATAAATGACTGATATTTCAAGTTATCGGTACCATCTTTAATCTTACTTTTAAACTAATTATCATAAAAAATTGTCTCACTCATGTTTTTCCTCTCATTTTCTGGCACCACCGGTTGAACTTGATAATAAAACTTTTTCTTCGTCAATTGCTCTAGAACTTTCTCTTCATCTTTAATCTTTACTGTTGAACTATCAATTGGATCTTCTTTATCGAGGCCGATGTTGGATCTTGGACCAGCTTTATTTATACTTTTGCTTATGTTCTTTTCGTTGTCTTTCTGTCTTTTAGGTGTAATTTTTGGGAATTGAGGTGTGCGTTCATCTATCTCCGTCGCACTTGGGTCAGAATGTATATCTTGTTTGCCATGGTTTAGTTCATTCGATCGTAAGTCCTCATACCAGTCTTGGCTACGGTCATAGCTTTGATCCAAGTCTACATCGGAGTTTGTGACCAAATCTTCTTTGGAATTGTACGTCGGGTATGCAGGACCCAATACATGCAGTGGCTTGCTGAGCAAAGAGCCTACTGCTCTGAGTAGACCAGCTTCAGCCCATGGTATGGAGTCTGAAAATAAACAAAGATTGAATGCCATGCAGTATAATTTAGAACACAATGAGTGTTCTATAGATTCTACCTTCAAATAACAATTAAACAATAAATTTATAAAGTTTTAGTATTGAAGAAAATACTTACGAAATAATGTAACCGTGAATATAATATTAATAAGATCCATTTCACTTTGTTAATTGGAAATTATCGGATAGCCGAGAAGCCTCGTTTGGCATCCAATCACCTACTGACCAAAACATATACCTAAAGATAGCCAACTAGTTCCCAGTGATCATTAAAAATCAATAAAATAATTAGGTTTAAGGTACGAGTTGGCAGCGGACGACATGAGGCAGCAGCGAACGACGTGTCGCAGCGACACTACTGGTTTCTATGTATTTCTATGAAATGCGTCGCTAGCTTCGTGTCGCTAACTACGGGGGGAATTTCATAGAAATACATAGAAACCAGTAGTGTCGCCTGCGACACTTCGTCCGCTGTTGCCTCATGTCGTCCGCTGCCAACTCGTACCTTTAGTTGCGCTATTATCAAACTTAAAATAGGTAAAGTGCCTTATTTTACCTATAATAAAACTTAAAAAGGTCTAATGATAAGAAAGCATAGTGGGATTCAGTGTTTTTTCTAGACTTTTATCGTGCCCCTCTCACAGTGTCACAAAGCAACCAAAGAAGCACCAAGGTTTTATAGGCAAATTGAACAAATGAACATTTTTTGAACTTCATCAAAATAAAAACGATAAAAAAGACAATTTCTTTATCTACAGAATCTCAATACAAATGTGAAACAGTTGAGCTATCTAAGGACCGTTACAAACGATCTAAAGAAAGCTCAACCGATCCTATGATAGAACAACGATAGTTTAACAATACTTTTTCAAGTTAGGTGAGTTTATTTAACCCCGTTACACGCGTGTCTAAATTTTTTTTAATAAAACTTGCCAGCTGGGTTTTGATCGCAGCTTCTTTAGTACGCGCCTAGCCTTAGATATGTATTTGCTTGTACCAAATATGCCAAAAAATATCCACACAAATTAAAAATAGGTACAACTCCCACCGTTAATACAAACCCGTACCATTCAACAACAATAAGTAACTCTTTCTACTCCCAACATTAACCCAGCAGCTGATAACAGTTAGTCAACAAATTATAAAAACGTTCTAATAAAACCGACAATCTTTAGTCAAAGCAAATACATCACTATAGTAATAACAATAAAGTTTACGCTATCCGAAATTATAAAATAGTGACAATAATGTGCGACGCGTGGCGGTCGCGTGCGAATACATCACACCTGTCCAGTCGCTAGTGTGAACACCCCTTTAATCCTTCCTGAATGGAGGCCGGAAGTGGTCAATCGTTTAGCAGTTTCCTATTTGTGGGAACTGTAGTAAAAGATTACTGTCGATACCTGGGGTCTTACCGCAAGCTCTTACAAACCATAATGTTTGAAACGTCAAAGTTTCGTGCTTGAAGTAACATTAATTGTATACAATTTTATATCTCATTGTATTTAATATCACTGTAATATTGCCCGAAGAGCTTTAAGAAGACTCCAAATCTGACTGTGATTTATTAGAAATAATGATTTATCAAAAAATGTATCTTGCTGTCCCCCAGAGCTAACTAATATGCGCATAATAATCTCCACTCGAGACCACTCGAGATAATGGAGAGTGTATTGTGCGCACGCGCTACAAATCCGCTAAACCTATTGTAATTATGTCATGGCCCTTTTCGATCAGCTGTCACTTGAAAAGTATAAAAAGTATTGTTGACTTTGATCTATTTTTGTGTTGTGAACAATTTTTAGAAGTTCTGTGTAGAATAATTTTTGCTCGCAATTTATTTTGCGTGAAAATTGTACCTATAAAAATAAGTAAGTACCTAGGCATTTTTTTATTCACCTTTTTTTTGTGTACTTGGCCTATTTATATTTTCTGTAATAAATATCTATATAAGTAAGTTTAGGTTCACTACAAATAAAACATCGACTTAAGCACCATATTTTTACCATAATGCCCCAACAAAAGATTTGCAATCAAAGATCACAATCGGTTGGATTTGCGGCATTTGCGCCGATTACAAATCTATTAGCGAGACAACATATGGATGCCGCCGAGGGGCGAAGCACCCCGGAGCGCCCCGGAGGTGGTCCACTACGCGAATACTTTTTACAATTGAAATCATTATTTGGAGGACTTTTAGGACACATGAATTGCTTTATAAAATTGATATTTTAGAGGATTTAGAAACAATGTATTCAGTTAGGTCATTGATTTACAGAATTCTATCTATCTTCATATACACCACTTACTTTGCATAAAAAACGATGTGAACCAGTTAAGCCCAGTTGAGAGATAAGAAACATGAACTACATACATGATTTCCCGACGGGGTAAGCAGAGACCACGGATTTCCACTTGCTACAATCTTAACAGCCCTTTTTTGCTTATAGTGATTATTGTTACTATCACATACATACATGTACGTCGGTTTAGAGTTTAGAGTATTCAAAAACTAAGAAATATGTGTGTTATCCGGGTGTAGGTATACAATTACCAACCCTATAGGTATACTCGTAAAACATGTTGACAGTCGAATCAATTTTCACCGGGTTTACTGACTGTCGACACTTTGGTCCGTCACCCGACACCTCTCGGCCGCCGCAGATGGTGCTTTTATGTCAATCGTCATAATTAGGGGATTAGGACCCCCTAATGACATGTTACATTGAATCTCTGTTACGCCCCCGAACAAATGTTACAGAATAAATACTTATTGTTCATTGATTTGGAGTTATTTTGATTGCATCGCCCGATATTTAGACACTACGATAGAAGAAACTATCTAAAGATTGCAAACAAACAGATATTATAGGTTTGAGTAAAGATTTTGTAGGTCAATTATTTACTATAACGAATAAAAACATTTTTATTAACATGTTACACATAATTAACAAAGTTATTTCGATGCATCATTCACGGATTGGTTAAGATAAGCTCATTAATATCGTAGTACCTACGATTAGGTAAGTTCTTTTCAAATACGTACTCTGACCAGCCTAAAATTAGAGCTGACGTAAGAAAATTGCCACTGACCCTCAGGCTATAAATACAAACCGACGGCCACACAGGCCGTTTGAAAGCTTTCATCTAATGGCGTAATCGCATCTCGGAAAAATGACAGGTAAAAAGCGAAACCAATATATTCGCCATCAAAGCCCCTAAAACATAGGAGCGAGCAAAAAAATACAACCTTTTAAACGTTAAAAGGTTCCGTTTACCGCGGACGCAAACACTTAGCTCCATGCTTAATTAGTAAGTAGCTGGCAACATCGTCAAAGGGAATGCATGAATACTTGTCGAGCCAACCTCCAACGGCGCTTTTAAATTTCCCCCGCTTAATTCAAGCTCAGAG
Source organism: Cosmorhoe ocellata (assembly GCA_963675405.1). Lineage (NCBI taxonomy): Eukaryota > Metazoa > Arthropoda > Insecta > Lepidoptera > Geometridae > Cosmorhoe > Cosmorhoe ocellata. The sequence goes on along the minus strand of OY776258.1, from coordinate 7,018,791 downwards.
TAACCGAAGGTAAACTGATTATGTCACCAATATGAGAATTTTTCAGGAAAACTTGATTACTTTTAAGCTTTTCCTTGACATAGGTAAGGATTTGTCTGAAGGCTTATAATTTGATTGGAGGAATGACATGAGGGATTGGTTTTTAGTAGGCTTTGAGACTATTTGTTTTTACAATAAACAGTGATTGAATCAAAACAAAAAATGGTCGTAAGCTGATCAATTATCTATGTCGAAAAATGAAAAAGTCTTACAAGTTACTCTGAAGTTAGTAAACGGTTTTAGATATTCAATGTAGTTAAAGGGTTTACAGATATAAGTATAAAGAAAACGGAATGCGTTATTTGGGTCATTATTCTAAAGCACTGAGCGAGCACGTGATACAAACAGAGCAAAATTCCTAGTATATTAGGAACGGCGAATCGTCACCTCTTAACAGCGTTAGTTAAAACGCAATTACAATTACGCCGGCGAACTTGACCTACGGCAAGGGTCGCTACACCCACTATGCTAATAAGAAAGCTTAGACGAGATGATTTTCCGGGGATATAGCGAAAACTGAAACATCAAATCGTGCATTTTGATCGATTCATTTCAGAAAACCGTCATTGTATTCATCAAAATATTGTCCAAATCAAGAAAAAACCTGTTATGTTCTTAGCCTGTTTGAAATATTGAAATTGAATAAATTAGCAGTAGGTCACTATGGTTCGTCACGCCACATCCTTTATTCAAATAAGGTTGCTTCTTTAGTTGATCTGATTTCACGGGGTTTTTGACCCTTGGGCGTCAGTGTAGTGTGAATTTATTTGCTCATTTACGTGTTTAATTAAGTCTCGTATGCTGCTGGTTCAAAAAAACAATTGAAGTTATGAAGATGAAGAAGCTAGAAATAATATACTAATAGAGACGAATAATCTTCATTGGAGTGGTCACTCTGGAATAAACTCTTTAATTCGCTAAAATGTCATCATAGATAACATGAATTGTCATATAAAATGAATAAAAATTAAACATGTTCAACAGCGGAAGGCGCATTCAAAAAACTAAAACCTGAGCCGGGCGGGACGAGCAGTGGGACCAGCGGGACATCGGCCCTATCGCCGGCACTGGGCCCACAGCACGCGGGGCATACGCCCACCACAGCGTCATGTCCCACTCCCGCCCGAAGGAGACATAGAACTACATTTACACAGGTATGCTATTGACAGAACAAAACAAAAGTAGTACATACTAGGTAAAGGTGTTCGAAACTAGTTTGTATATCAACCTGAAGAAAGGCAATTCTAGACACTTAGGCGAACAATTTTCCTATGACTATTCGATGATTTTAGATTCTTATCCCAATTGACTTGCCAAACTGTGTGACCTTAAGGTTATTTATCATGACTATGGACAAAGAATTATAGATAAACCAAAAATTCGCTTTGTAAGAACCACTACGTACACTAGATCCAAAAAGGTAGAAATACTTAACAGTTTTATTTTTAATCTAATTAAAGCTTTTAACCTGTGACATGCCGGAACGCGGATCCACGCGAGACATAATAGATTTTCTATTGTGTCTGGAATCCCGGCATCCCAGAGGTTAAACATCAATAATATTGAATATCTATCATCATTTTCCTGCACAGCTTTCTTCATCCAATTACATCATCCTAAATAGGTAGATACCTAGGTAGTTTTTTTTTAAATATTACATCTTTAGAAAGTATATCAATTTGTTATAGCAGAAACCTTCAGGCAACCAAATAACTCCGTTAACCAGAGACAACAAACTTTCGAAAAGTAATCCACGAAACGATTTGATAGGTCTATGAATAACTTAATATCCAAGAAGATACATTGAAACATCTCTTCATTTCTCGCAGGAACAATTAGCAGAATTAGAAGCGGCTTTTGCAAAATCACATTATCCAGATATCTACTGTAGAGAAGAATTGGCGAGGACGACGAAACTCAACGAAGCCAGGATACAGGTCAGTCTTCACTGAGTACAACTTACATCTTTTCGTATTTACAAGTATAAATTAAAAGTTAAAAGAAACCCCTGACACAAATATCATTTGATTTAAAACAAAAAAAACGTATCACACATGTATCAAAGAATGTCGAAACTCGGAACACCGATGAACAGTATTTCGGTACTACAGGAAACCGAATATCGTGAGACAGAATGCATACAAGCTCAATGAACGTAATACCAAAAGCACACCACTTCAAAAGCTTACGATTTAAGCAACATCGAAAATATGTTACAACGACGGTACTTTAAAACCCCCTTTTTCATCGGGGTTCAAAAAAATACGGTGAAAAGAGGAAACCGAACATACTCGTATATTCTCAGCATCTTCTAAATATATAAAACTTTGACGCTACTAACTGATTGGCATGACAAGGCAAAGCCAAATCATACGCTGTTTCGAGAACAGGTTTATTTCTGGTTTTAGATACATCCTAATATTCAACAAGAGGTTAAATGAAAAAACAACTCGAACGAAGTTGCGTGAGTTCCACTAGTATAGGAGTAAAAGGACGATATTTTGCGTTGGTAGAGGAATGTGGGGAAAAGCGGACCACACAAAACTAGCGAACAAAAATATAGAGCACAATACTGTCGCGCCAATCGTTCTCCACTGGAATTGTCGAAATATCAATGATGCGCGAATACTCGGATAATACAATTTGGAGCGTAGGCCGGAGGCGCATTGAATTAAAGCGCCATCTGTCGTCCTCGACCGTATGAATACGAAATGCTTACAGTAACTCGCGAGAGATCTTTATCTCAGTTTTAAAATTGCTCAAACCCCCGGGACCCTCGATATTGATTTGTCCCCAGAGCACCTAATTTGTCGCTTTAGATATTTTATTCACGATGTGACTTTCACCATCCTTTAATAATGTAGTGACCTCTTGCCAAATTGAGGGCGTATTTTGTTACGAGCTTTTAGATTTCACATTTATTACCCGTCCACATGAGCTTTCAAGGTATATTTTATTCATTGTCGCGACATCAAGGAGACAAGCATCAATTACCTACTCTTTTCTTTCGAGCGCAACGAAAGATGTCGCTCTTTTAGAAAATGAAAGGTTCTTACAAACGTTATTACATACATCGAAGCTCACCTACCTACCGTCGCTAAAAGCACGTGAAATGCGTGCAACACATAAACCAAGTGAGCATGTGTGAAACATCGCTATAATGTGTGTAGGAATATAGAGTAGGTATCCTTGCACGCGCGCTCCGTAGGAGGCTATTAGCGTTTAGGCGACGCTACATAAGAATGTAAACGTTAAAGACGACAGCAACGACGAGCTCCCTCCTTCTAGAGGAAATTTCGATATAAAAATACAGCGTTGTCGGGCGCGCGCGGGTTGAGAGGGTGGCGGGAGGTGGCCCCCGAGGCATTGCAATCCCATCAAATGGATCCGTAACGAAGTTAGCCGCTCATCCTCCCCGCGCGCCTCTCGACATTGTCTCTGCCCTCAAATGAATTCTACAATTGGAAATAAGAAAATGTTTTGTTGGATCCCGTGCTTTTTCAGTTTAAAAGCGACCGTTTTCTTCGGATAACTCGGTCTTTGAAAATAGATAAGTATTTATAGCTGCTGTTGAGTTAAATAAAGTATTTTAGGAGGGTGAATAGCTTTATCCTGTGAAGTAAATCTGCTCATAGATTATTAATGAGTTTTTAAATGCGTAGCCAACATTTATTTGCATAAATAAAATGTTTCAAGGCATTGAAGATGGGCTGTAACGAGAATTCTCGCTAGTGTATCTACTTTAATATAAAATGAATTCTCTTCTGATGATTCTTGTGATTTTAATTGATAAAGTTCTATTCATTTTAATCAATCTCAGCTCGAGTTATCAAAGATCAGTTTGTTTTGATAAAAATGTACCTAGATGTAGATCAAGTACGAGAATAATTCATGATTCCTTGCAAGCTTCTGTTGTTTGAAATCATGTATTGATGACTAAAAAATACTAAATAACATTATTAATCAATATCAGGGGCTTTACCACAAGCTCTTTGGGCAATATAAAGAAATATAACCTTGATATTTCGTACCATGACCTATAAAAGTTGTAATGAAGTATTACTTCAAGCTTGAAATGTGACGTTTCTGAAACATGATGGTTTGTAAGAGCTTGTGGTAAGGCCCTAGGACAGAAATTTCAATTCATATAAGTACGAATACGAATAAAAAATATAACATTGTTGTTTTAAACTGAGTGAGAAAATTGATTCATTTTTCATTTGAACGCTCAGCAGGAACGGATATCGGGTAGCTTTGCGAAAAAACTAATATCCCATTTACGTTTCCTCCCTCTGTCTGTCTATCACTATTATACATGAGGGTACAGGGGAGCGTTTCTCAACCTTTCGGTGAAATTACGAGTAAACACAAAATCGATAGTGTACGGTTTGAGGGATTTAGAGACATTATGTTGACGGCGATTTGGTATTATTTAGGTAGACTAGATTTTGATTAGATTTTAGAATTTAGAGTTTGAATTGTGGATTTCGTGAGCCATTCCTGAACACAAACATCTTGATAATTGAGTTATTTTCATTAGTTATTAAGTATCCTCGAATTATACTTAGGTAATTGATGTTATGGTATCGATATATATTTTAAAGATTAGTACCTGGGTGACCGAGCTTTGCTCGGTTTTTTTTATTGGTAAACGACGTTTTCTAAAAATGAAACCTAGCTAGATCGATTTATCGCCCCCTCTGCATACTAAATTTCATGAAAATCGTTGGAGCCGTTTCCGAGATTCAGAAAATATATATATATATACATATATACAAGAATTGCTCGTTTAAAGGTATAAGATTATAGAAATAAGACTTAGGTAGTTATTGAGCAATGACAGATCTTTCTTATTTATTACGGTTTTAAGTTCAACGAATTAAATATTACGTATAAAACATACCTATTGTTTTATTGGTTTCTAGATTAAAATGTTATCAGAGTATTTTGAAGATCAGAAGATATTTCAAAAATGTTTTCCTGGACATTTAATACAAGATAAATGATTGATTCAGGCGTGATTTTGCGGAAATCCATTACAAATACTGAAAAGGACGGAAATTTCTAGTACTTTCCCGCTAAAACTTTAGTTTTAGCGGGAAAGTACTAGGAATTTTCAGCATTTAATACAACACAAAAGATAAGCTTAAAAAAACTTTAAAAACGATTGCAAAAGTCTAGCGTCGTTCCACGTAGCTACATGTACGTTTCACACGTCTGTGCTTGCATTGTACGTGCTCCAATATTGTTTTAGTTACTTTTATTTCGAGCCTTGGACAAATAAGGTTGGGAAACGTTGGAAATACTAAATAGTACCTACGTCCTACATGTATTTTGGATAGGGAGAGCTGACTAACCGTTAGGTATAGTATAGAGTATATATCGGTTTATTTATATGGAGAGTGCGTACGTAGGGCGCGGCCCGCCCCGCGTGGGAGGGGGAGGGAGGGCCACCCTCTCCCTCTAATCAGCTCTAATCACCATATCAAACGACGCACGCTCTCATTCCCGTTGACAACACATAGATTAGGCCTTCGCTTGTTATGCTCGTATTTTTTTATTTGATCATGGACCAATTATTTAAAACAGGCCAATACTTATTTGAAAACATGATTATGATTATTTCATATATTTTTTTTGTTTTTATACTATTGCAGATCTTACTACGATTTAATTTTAAATTGGGCGATATTCCTGTTTTCATGTCAAATAGACAAATATTAATTATCAAATTTTAAAAATGATTTAAAATTTTCAAACGGTTGGGACTCGAACCGGCGTCTTTGCCTGAAGCCGACCAACGCACTATGCCACCGTTCGACTTATTTAGCCCTACTGAAACTTTGATTGTAAGCTATTTTGAATGGGATTACTGAAGAAATAATCTAATATTTACAATAATAGATATCAGGTTCTTCGATCTAGACAAGATCTGGAATAAGATTATCTTTTTCTATTCGGCTGCTATTTGAGGATCTCCAAGATAGATTCCATTAATAATATCAATAACTAGCTTCCGCCCACGGCCTCGCCAGCGTGGTACCTTAAAAAACAAAAACAAATCTATCCCGCGGAAACCGTACATTTTTCCGGGATAAAAAGTAGCCTATGTGCTATTCCACACTATAATCTATATCTGTGCCAAATTTCATACAAATCCGTTCATCCGTTTCAGCATGAAAGAGTAACAAACATACAGTTCTTTCAACGGATCTAGGCATTCGTGAAGTTAGCCGCAAGTGCGAGTTTGCGCATGTACAGTCCCACCGCCTCTCTCCATACCTCCAATTGCTCCCGAAAACGATACTGCGCAGCGCTCTGCGGCTAACTTCACGAATGCCTCGACTCGTTGGGCCAACTGTACTTCCATACATTCTTACAAACTTTCGCGTTTATAATATAGTTAATCAATCATTTGTTCAAACAGGTTTGGTTTCAAAACCGGCGAGCGAAATACCGGAAGCAAGAGAAGCAGCTGCAGAAAGCCTTGGCGCCGGCAGTGCTGCCAGGATGTAATGGCATGATGAGGAATATCCAGGGCTATCGGGGTTACCAGCCTTACCCACACCCGAACACGATCAACCGGTATCCTCAGGTACGTCTTAATTTAATGTAAACTAATCTATACTAATATTATAAAGAGGAATGTTTTGTATTTTTGTTTGTAACGAATAAACTCAAAAACTACTGGTCCGATTTCAAAAATTCTTTCACCGTTAGAAGGCTACGTTATCCCTGAGTAACATAGGTTATATTTTGTGTATGTACCTCGCGAGCAAAGCCGCGAACGGAAGCTAGTACACCATAAAACTGGAGGTGATACCGCGTTTTTTTTGTAAAAAATGTGGCCGCGGCTCTCTCTACCGCATCGGCCTTTTTAGCCACGAACAGAGAATGTTCGAGTGCTTCGGATTGTTCTGTAGCTTGACGCCACCTAAATCATCTTTATTAGATGTAAACGGGCCAATGGCGATGATGATGAAACTAATATCTATAGGTACTAATATTATAAAGAGGAAAGATTTGATTGTTTGTTTGTTTGTTTGAATTGAATAGGCTCCAAAACTACTGGACCAATTTGAAAAATTCTTTCACCAATGTGTAGAATGAACCTTCAGGATGAACATAGGTTATGTAGGTACTGCGCGGGCGTCGCCGCGAGCGGCCGCTAGTACCTAATAAAGAGGTTAAAGAGGTCGTTAGTATGTAGATGATAATCTCCTAAATTACCATCTACTATCAATGTTTTTTTACCATTTTGTAGAATTAACTTTCAGGATGTATTTGTAACATACAACTAAATTAATAACCTCCTCCTTAAACAAATATTTTTGACAGTCATTTACACGTTTTCTACAAGATTTGTATAGGTACATTTATTCTTACAACTTGTTTTAGGTGTTCTTTTTTTCTTTACTTAATCCACTTTTATCCTTTCACCACACTGGTTTAAAAGAACTATTGACGCGATAAGAAATTAATCCTGTGTCATGACAGATACTGTATTAATACAATTTGTTTTTAATGGCACACTCTAATTTCAATTCGAGTCGACAGCAATATCAAGGATTATACAAAAAGGCCACTTCGAATTTCTTGCCATTTTTTCTCAGATTGGGTTTAAAACATCACCTGGAATAATCTAACATGAAGGCCGATTCAAAATGGTCCCTGTGATTTTAAGACTAGTTCAAAATGTGTATATATAAATACAGTACCTGGGTGACCGAGCTTTGCTCGTTTTTTTGGGGTAAACGACGTTTTCTAAAAATGAAAACAAAATAGCTAGTTCGATTTATCGCCCCCGAAACCCCCTGCATACTAAATTTCATGAAAATCGCTGGAGCCGTTTCCGAGATTCTGATTATATGTATTGAAGAATTGCTCGTTTAAAGGTATAAGATATCTTGACTACGTACGCGTTAGATATATTTTTCAATATTCAGTGACGTGACTGGGACTGTACGAATAGACAAGGTTTTTCATCAAATATATCAAATTCTTATCATTTTTATTTGTCAACCGATTTCCTGATGAAAAACAACCTAAGTTTTAATCCAAGCTTATCTCAATACATTAGTGAAAACTGCATTAGCGTGCACAAACGCAAAGATAAATGATTTATTATAAGTATGTATAGATTAGAATATTTACACTCTTAAAAAAATGATTGATTCAGGTGTGACTTTGCGGAAATCCATTACAAATACTGAAAAGGACGGAAATGTTTAGCGGGAAAGTACTAGACATTTCCGTCCTTTTTAGTAATAACACACTTGAATATTAGGTAAAACCTAGTCCGTTCTGACTTCGGTCCTCATTAGCATGCGCTAATCAGTCGGCGTGATTACGCGGTAAAGTGAAAACAATGCAAATACGCATGCGCTAATCAGTCGGCGTGATTACGCGGTAAAGTGAAAATAATGCAAATACCCGCAAATAGCGACTAAACCTATGGACTTGTATGAACAATAATATAGCCATCACATATGTGTAAAACAAAAACAAACAGGATCACGACTGTAATCCCCAGTCTCGGTAAATAATCACTTCAGATTTCTAGTTATCTAGATTTATTATAGTTATTATCATCATCATCTTTCTGCCCTTTTCCCACGTTATGTGGGGTCGGCACAATTAATTATATTATATGTGTGCAATAAAATTTATTTCTTATAGCCTTCTTCTTCTTCTTCTTTATTTATGGAATTTGTCTCTGAGTTTTAAAATTATAAAATTGACTATTTGAAAAATGGCTATATCAGACGCCAAACGTGAATTTCCGCGAATAAACTTGTCAAAAAAGAAAAAAAAAACGGTCTTCTAACATATTTCTTCAATTTACAATATGGGAGTTAGTGCAGTAAATGCATTGAGTTTAATATAAAATCAATGCTCATAATGACCAAACCACCAAAGAACATAACGGCATTTAAACATTCCCAAACGATATTAAAGTGCGTTAATCGCGCATACCGAGCTCGCGGTGTCATTACCGCGCATTAACGATGATTTTTCAGAGTTATCCGTTCGTGTGACCGCGGGTTTATAGTCATTAACACTTTAGTGAAACGTTTGGTTCACCTATTCTCATATTACGAACGAAATTATGAAGGTTTTCTACATTGATGATTGAATTACCAAATACTCAAAATGCTACGAAAAGGTTACACCGTAGAGCCTAGCGCTACGACGCGGTGACGTAGCTACGAGTATGATGCCAATAAAATCTACATTTATTTTTTTATATTTTAGCTCGGTTTACGGTTAAGTAACAATAAGAGTTATTTTTGAGTGTTTTAGTTACTGCTAAATATGTAAATATCAATAGGTGGATCGCTCCAACAATACGGCTTGAGCAGAATCCTGGAATACAGGGACTCATAGAATTCTGTATGAACCACATTTTTTTATTTTTCTTAGCAGCCAACAGGCCGTATTTGTACAAAAACTTATTGCATTGGTATTTAGTGTTAAAAACTAATTATTTCTACAGCATCACGGCAGCTACGAAGAATTGCAGAAGGACATATTTTCGCTATCACAGATGGGAGGAGGTTCGTACCCCATGCCTCAAGGGTTTTCGATGGGCCACGGCGCTAATATGAGCGCGGTCGGCATGAGACAAGATACCATGGGTAAGTTTGATTTTAACATGTTTTGTTAGGAAGCGGATCTGACTTCATGGTATTACGGTAACCAAATCAAATTACATTTACACCACATCTACGTGCAGTAATCACATAATACTATCAAAGTTTGCCGCATAAAGGAGGTTATAATCGTGATTGAGAAATAACTTTCATCATTTTCAAAACTATCAAAGTGTACTCTATTTATATGGTGCTCGATGAACCTACAGAATAATGTTTCTGCAGAAATCTCTCGTAACTAATCTAACTTTAACCGCCCCAAACAAATTATTCATCGTAATACCAGTAAGAACTAAAATATAAGTTTGTAGCGTGAAACAAAAAGCGGTAGACGGCGGAGGCAGCTTTCATCAAGTTTCTATTAGAGCCGTCAAGGCAATTATAAAGTTGGAGCGTCGCCTCGGCGATCGAGGCCTCTCGTTTTTATACAAATATCCCTCGTGATAATGGGAAAACTTGTTCCCGCCGGCACCGCGGCTAAGTTCCGACAGATGATCTTGAAAAAATGAAAAACTTGATTACAATTTATTAGAATAGCCACCAGTCCTTTCTTTTTTCTAAAGCTTTTAAACAATTAATGTTCCCGGCTCTGTGGGGAAACAACTTATTTCCTTATTTTACAGTTATTTCGGAAGCTGTTTCTATCGATAGATCGAGTGCTTCACTAAAACTAATGCCAGTGTATTACTAATTATACACTGATTTATGTTGAGTATCTTGGAGTAATTGCCGGATATTACTAGTTAAGGTGCTTCTCAAGACGTAGGTATGCTAAGATCCAAGTAGTAATCTGAGCTTGGAGCTAATCAAACACACACAACACGTTGCAATCAAAACAGTTGCAAATATATTTCTGTTGTACAACTAAAATAGTAATGCACTTAATACTTTTTAATGAAATCTCACGCAATTCTTTCCGTATTACAAATTCCCTTCAAATCTCGTTCTGAATTCCAAACATTTTCGTGGTCTTTTTACTGGTAATAAGCAAAAAAGCAACAACAAATGTATGTAGGCGATAAGGCTTGAAACGCGACGCCGCGGGCGCTCAGATTCCTGCGTAACAAAAAACGAGCAAGTAATCGAGGCGAGGCATCGTACCGTAGATATTCTAATAAGAAAATTTCCACTACATTTACTTTGGCGGGCGTCCTCGCGGCGTCTTAGCAAATATCTTATTTCCTGCGGCGAGATTGCATCTTGAGAAAACGCGAGGGTAGATCCAGTTCACTATTCGCTACCCTACCCTCGGTATAGGTATCTACGTACATTATGTATACCTACCTACTATATTCGCAGCGGTAGAGATGGGGTTCGCTACGGCTACGAACACGCTACGAGTTTTATTTAGCCTTCGTAGCGTATCTTAGTGTTTATTATGAGAAGCCTGTTCAACATTGCGATTACTAGAACCTTTTTTCATTTTTGATAAATAAATGTCATCATCATCTTCCTGCCTTTCCCACGTTATGTGGGATCTGCTTTCAGTTTCCTGTCACTCGTCATCTCAGTATGATGTATGATGGAAATAATGTTTTCGTTTACGAAACAATGATTAGATTTTATACCATCTTGAATTCTTGTACCATTCTAGTTTGTAGAAGTAATTGGACGAGGCAATGCTATACATAAATATATATAACATCGCCTTCTCAATTGCTTTTATATTACTTTGAGAAACTTACTTGAAATGTTTTCTCTAGGCATGACAGCTGAAGACGAATGGTACAACAAATCACTCTCAGCTCTCCGGATGAACAGCGGCCACCATGCAAATCTGGCGGCCGCGCCGATGCTGCAATATCAAACCTAATCGTTGCTGCACGGCGCCGACTACTCGCCGGCGCCGGCGCACGATTATGCATCGCCATAGTCAGCGCGCATTGGACAGCGTCACACGAGATCTGAGCGGTAACATTTTGCAGCTGTGTTTCGGCGCAATGGACAGTGTACGATAACATTGATCGGTGAAAGTGCAACGTAGTTATACGTATAGGTGCAATGTTATGGTGGATACGCAACGCGTGTCGTATCTCATGGTGATTGCAACTATTTCGCCATCAGTTGCGTGCCCGCAGATTTATTCGTGTAGCCAGCTGTATAAGTGCAGCAATGGACTCACAGGTACGCGATAGTTTCGGTTGGTGAATAAGTCGGTGTAAACAGTGAATATGCATTTATGTAGTCAAACATTTGCCGTGTAAATGTTTCATTATTCTTATATAATTTTGTTCCCGTACTCATTCGTAGAACGACACATTTACATTTGTAGTTCATAAAGTGAAAGTTATCATCAGTGCTACGGTAACATTTTTCTACGCAAACTTGTTCAAATACAGTTAAATTCATATTTATATTCTTACTCGACGTCTAAACTAGACAAAAAATATGCTTTCTTTACCACATCTAACTATTACAGATACCACAGTTAAGTACGCTTATTTTCGATCTTGTTACGTAATTCAATCGGACTATGGTGTTTCATAAAACTACGATATAATTTAAGTAATATTCTCTAGTCTAATAAATGTGATGTTTGAATTTAAAATAATAAAAAATATTGTGTCGCCAATCAGCATACCAGCCGACGGCAAAAGTTGAATTGTTCGGACGTGATCGATTTTGCATGAATTATCATAGTAACACGGCGTTATAAAATATAAAATGCAATACAACAAAGTATGGAATCTCATTGAAACGCGAAAAAATTATGGAGATTATCTATAAAATGAAATTGCAATTTGCAACGCATTGAGTTGAATAAAATACTGTGTTTTCGTAAATAGGTACAAATAGTGTTTTTAATTAAAGGATCGTATTCACGATATGCGTAAATGTGTATGCTAGTCATATTGTACAGATTTTGAATTAACTAGGTCGTGAGTAAATATTTTCTTGATTGTTGTATGAATTGTGGCTCTACGTTCCTTTTATAAATAGGTGTAACCGGCGGATCTTAGCCGGCGGGAGCGACGGAATTTTAGCCGTCGGAAACGACGCAATTTTAGCCGTCGGGAACGGCGCAATTTTAGCCGTCACTCGGGAACGACGGATTTTAAGCCGTGCTAAAATAAAATTACAATTTCCTATCACACACAACAAACAAATGGGTTTTACTGAAGTAAGTCTCAAAAAAATCACTAAACTTGCTATAATACCTATTTGAACAAAATAATATAGTAGCTCTGTTTATGAAATGTCACAACACAATCCACTACTTAGATTCATAATTATTTTAACATTGTATGTAAACTGTTTCAATAATCTTCGTGGGTATTTATAGTTATAGCTACCATAAAAATTGCCTTTACTTTAAATCCGTGTACATAATTATTGGTTTTGCATGATAATTTAAGAAGTTAACAGCTCAACGATATCGTAATGTTAACTAATAATATTTAGTCCATTTTAAAATAAGCCGAGGATCATACCAAATGCCGGACTACCTACTAGTCATTCCAATACATAATTAATTTAAATATTTGGATCTCATAGTAATAAGTAATTTCAAACAAATTATTTGGCTTTTGTACAGATTTAAATCAATTAAGACTGTTATTCCCATTACAGTCAGTCACTTCGATCATACCATGTAAATATAATTTAAGGCGATTCATCTAAATAAACATGTGTAAAATGAAATAAATTGTCTAAAATGTATGATGAATATTTTTATTTCTATCAACAACCTCAACAACAATAAATAAGCTACGTTATCAAATTAACTTTTCATACGTTATTAATAGCTAAGTGTTTGTTGTGCGCGTCTTTGCATCACACCGGTTTGAAAGAACTAATGAAACTTTAAGAGTCCGAACTATAGGTCATCCAATGGATCTAGGCATTCGTGAAGTTAGCCACAGGTGCGAGTTTGCGCTTGTACAGTTCCTTCCCCCTCCTCATACCTCCAATTGCTCCCTAAAACGATACTGCGCAGCTCTTGCGGCTAACTTCACGAATGCCTAGATTCGTTGAGCCAACTGTCATTGAACTCAGCTTTGATCATCGGGTATCGGCGTGGCGAAGTGCGGGTTGGTGACGTTATTCCGGCTGAGATACCTTGCGAGGTGAGCCATCACTATACGCTCGCCTCCGACCGTGCTCCAGAAGCCAGCCGCTTCACCGCGTAAGGCTGCACTCTGACCGCACTCCTGAATACACCATGCGTACTTGAAATACTTGGATTCGACCCAACTTCTGTTACATTATTCGCTCATTTGAGCAGGCTAAAGTCTATAGACCATACTGCCTACTCTTACGTAACGACCAACTTCTGGTAAAACTACTCTTTTTCTTGTTTGTTTATGGCATCTGTCCCTTTTGAGATCAATTTTGCCAGTTTAAATTAGTAATTGTCTAAAAGTCAGTCAAATTGTCAAGTCAATTTTAAACAAAAGATGTTTTGTTTAAAATTCTCGGGATTTTCTCCGATGGATTTAGAAAGGAACTGTTCACTTTAATTCACATATTTTACACTCGCGTCAAGAACTCGGACTTTATTGTAAAAACAACCACCAAAATTAAACAATAAAACTCAAAATAACACGAGATAAAATAAAAAACTAGAGCGACAAAGTTGACAGTCAAATGCATCGCAGAAAATCCGGTACTTATGATATTCTTAAAATAATGTAATGTCAAATGCATTTAAAATGTCATTTTACTCTTCGATAACTTACGACTTATACCACAAAATATAGGTCACAAGCAAAAAAAATAGATATATGCCATATACTTAAACAGTAAAATCTCTAGTTAGACATATTTTTTATTTCTTTCAACCGACAAGTGACCAACTACCATACGGCCCACTTTATGGTAAGTGATAGATAAATATAAATGTAACCTATGGGCGTTTGCAATATTGGGGGATTAATATGACGAGTGTTGCCAACCAGAGATATTGTTAATTCGTCTATTCGCCCAGTAATTTCACTTGCTACAATGTCTAACATATAGGATATACCTGCATAACAGTTTCAAGTGCGTATTAATCCTTTGATCACGCTTGCAGAACATTAAATTATTAGATACAATATGGGTCGATACGAGTGGCGAACACAGTACCTACAGTAAGCGACACTATATAGTTATGTAGAATGTGTTAACAAAGCATTACCTGATCGGAGATCAAAATTAACATGAATGTTAAAGTATCGTTATCGAATTTACGTCATTTCATTTTACGGAAGATAGTCCTTTTGTCAGGACATGATGGAACAAAATTCTTTAACAGGTGATTAAAAGCTAACAAGCTGTTAGTTTAATTAACAGAGCAAGGTGAAACTAGCCCTTAGTGTAAATATTACTTATCGGCCATAATCGGTTATTGTTATAAAATATTATACGAGTGAAAGAGACGACACTATAGAAAACGTTATTTTTCTAAACCTTGATGTGAAATAAATTTTAAAATAAACCTATTCTATTCTATTCTAAATACACTGCCTGGTACTGTATTGCATTCTGAAGAGATCAAAACACTTACCGTAGGAATGTCAACGGCTTTCAAAGATCTCACCTGAAAAAAACTCTCGTTTAATATATTTAGTACCTGAATGACCGAGCTTTCCTTGTTTTTTTTTGGGGTAAACCCCCTGTATACTAAATTTCACGAAAATCGTTGGAGCCGTTTCCGAGATTCCGATTATATATATATATATATATATATATATATATATATATACATACAAGAATTGCTCGTTTAAAGGATAAGATTTTTTGTAATTCTTCAGTAAGAGATAGCGCGCACCGGGTTACTTTTGTCGCCGTGTGCCGTGACTGTTTCGTCACTCTTATCAAGTCCGTGACTATTTATGAAGATGTCACACAGTTGTCGCGTCGTAACATGAGCGCATCTCCATACATAATCACAAACTTGATAAGAGTGACGAAACAGTCACGGCGACAAAAGTAACCCGTGAGCGCTATCTCTTAGGTTTAATTATTCTTATTTTTAAAATATTCTAAGCATAAAATTAACTTACAATGTGAGCACTGCTGGTTTTCGCCACAAACTTGTCCACCACAGAGCGGAACGTGCCAAGATTGCGCGCATCCTAAAATTATAAGTAAATCAGTATTTTGTATTATTATTTTTTTTAAGTACACTTTTAAAGAAGACAATTAGGCGGCTTATTAACATCTCCAGAGTTTGCTGTAGACTTCTTCTTTTTATCATGTTCTCTCGAACCAGTGTGGTGAAAGGATTGAAGTGCACCTCAGATACCTCTTTCACAGTACAAACTGTCTGGGTGTTTTCTATGTATAATATGTATAAACAAAAAGTAAATATGTAGTTTATCAGTCATGTGGTTACCATAATACAAGCTCTGCTTAGTTTGGGGCTACATTATGCTGTGTGATAGTGTCCAGCATTATAAAAAAAAAAACGTGTGGCTACGAACTTATCCCTTACGAATAAAAAGTTTACTTTTCCGATTATAGGAGTGCTAAGTATGAATGTAAATGGATAAAGAGGTTGAGGTAGACCAAAGAAAAGATGAATGGACTGTGTGAATGATGGTATGTGTAAGAAAGGTGAGTACTGAGATGACGGATGATAGAGGGAAATGGAAGAAGAAAGCGTATTGTGCCGACCCCACATAGCGTGGGCAAACAAGCCAAAAAACAACGAAAAAATATTTACATACATAATCATAAAATCACGCCTGTTTCCCGACGGGGTAGGCAGAGATCACGGATCTCCACTTGCTACGATCCTGACATACCTCTTTTGCTTCATTCACTCTCATTACATTCTTCATACATGCGCGTCGGTTTAGGGTACTCTTTAGAGTATTCTACGTTTCTCGCGGGGGGAAAAGTGGCTCACGGAAAGCCGTTTTGCTACACTGAATGTTGGAGGAGGAATGGAAAAGGAAGAAGAAAGAAGTAAAAAAAATCTTCATCAAATAATACCTTCGGACCATAACCGCAGCTAGGGACGGTGGAGCATGTATTGGACGTTTGCGACATCTCTCTAGCGGATCTGTAGCCATCATCGTACAATGAGAACCTTGATTTCACCAAATCGTATACCTGGAAATAAACCGTCATTATCATCACAGAGTCATTACCATTCAACTTTTTTATAAGTAAATGAATGATTTAGCCATAAATCCATCAGTTGAACGGCTGGACTGATTTGGATATTTTATAATGTTCGTAACAGTCTGAATAAGGTTTTTATGGAAGGAAAAATTTTACAAGTTTTCAAAAAAACTAGAAAAACTAATTGCTTTTTTTTCTATAGAGTTTATTGATACATGTAGAAGAAAGAACACCTGTCAGCTAGTAAATAAATAACTTATCAGGGTACCCAAAAACCAGTACTTACTAATATTATAAACGGGCAAGTTTGTAAGAATGTATGGATGTACAGGGTGTCCGGTGGCAGATTTATATTTTTAAAAGTGAATAACTCGAAAGTTATAAATGGTGCCGGAGGGAGGGTGGCACCATTCGAAACACCGGGATTGCGGATTTGTCAGTCATAATGCCACAGTGGTCGAGAGAAAACCGTGCTTACGCTATTGAAGCGTTTTTTAAGAGTGGCGATTCTTACGTGCTTGCTCGCCGACAATTTTGTTCTCGATACAAAATACGGCGACTGAGCGATGAACCAAGTGTAAATTTGATTCGTTCGTGGGTGCAAAGATTCCGCAAAACATTTTCAGCACTGAATATCCCTCAGCCTGGGCCTAGCAGGACAACAAGGACCGCCGAAGACGTTCAAGAGGTGGAACGAAGTTTGCTTGAAAATCCACGTTTCTCAGCGTTTTTCACTTTTACACACCCAAAGAGTATTGTCCATGAAATTTTGAAGAAGGACTTGAAGTTCCATCCATTCAAGATCCAATTAGTCCAAGAACTTAAGAAAACGACTTTAATTTCAGGAAAAACTTTATGAAACCATTTTGGAAAGATTTCGCACTCTAAATTGCATTTTTTGGAGTGACGAGGCCCCCTTCCATCTGAATGGACACGTCAACAAACAAAACTGTCGCTATGGGGTCCAAGAAGATGTAATCCGCGATTGAAACACCAACGTTCTTCACATTGCCCTCGAGTTACAGTTTGGAGCGCCTTATCGACAAGCGGAATTATCGGGCCCTATTTTTTTGAAAATTCTAGGGGACATGCAATAAATGTGAACAATGTCAATTATGGAGGCATGATCGCAGGTTATTTTTTACCGAATTTGTGAGCACATCCTTCTTACTCATCGCACAAATGGTTTCAGCAAGATGGGGCCACGCCACACACCGCCAGAACGTCCATGAATTTGCTTCGTGAACATTTCCCGCAAAAACTAATCAGCCGCTTTGGGGACATCCCATGGCCACCAAGACCCCCGGATTTGGCCCCTATGGACTTTTTTTTGTAGGGGGTACCTCTAACATAAAGTCTACGCTAATAACTCTCAGTCGGTCGCACAGTTACAAGAAAATATTCGCCGTGAAATTCACGACATCGAAGCAAGCTTGCTGCAGCGCGTGTGGCCAAACGCGATGGCCCAGTTCGAATAGTGTGTGCGTCTAAACGGGCGGAATTTGGACAATATTATTTTTAGAACATAAAATCCTCAACCTTTCTGTTTATGTTAAACTCATTCATTGAACAAAATTATTCACAGTATTTTTTTTATTCAATTTTAAAAACATAAATCCGCCACCGGACACCCTGTACGTTTTTTAATCTTTCACGCTGAAACAGCTGAACGGATCTTGATGAAATTTGGCACATACATAGATTATTCTCTATTATAGTCTGGAATAGCATATAGGCTACTTTTTATCCCGGAAAAAATTACGGTTCCCCTGGGATACATTTGTTTTTGTTTTGCAAGGTACCACACGAGCGAAGCCGTGGGCGAAGCCGTGGGTGAAAGCTGACTATAAAAATAAAGTATCACTATAAAAATGAGTTACAGTACCGTCCCGACGTCTTGGTCATTGATATCCCTCAACAAATCTGCGAAGGTTTCCTGATAAAGAGCCGACATCCACGGCTGGGTGAAGAAATCGTACAGGTCTTCAATCAAGTTCATCTGTAGACATAGACATAGACACATTCTGTAATATTAGAAGCGATGTTATGAGTTTAAAAATAATTAAAAAAATCGGACAAGTGCGAATCTGATACGTGCTCTATGGGTTCCGTGGACCTAAATAATATTTCAATAATAGTCACACTTTTTAACATTTTTTGAGTTTTTATAGTATGATAAATGATAAATGCGCCGGCTGTAACCTGATCAAAAACTATCAGTGGTTCTTAGATCATTTAGTATTTATACCTGGAACCTCGTAAGAAGTTTATTGAAGAACGCCTCATGCTTCCCATACAGCTGGGAGAGTATTTCTGAAGAGAACGCCTTCTTCGACAAGCAGGTGACCGCAGCGACGCAATGCAAGACGTTCAGCTGAAGTCTGAAGTAGTTGCCGCGTTTGTCAGTAAGTAGAGTGTGACCCTGGGAATGGATAAACAAAGATATCTTCTTATTGTAGTTGTTTTGGTCAGCAAGAAAAATTGGTGTCACTGAACCTCGTAAACACGCCTATTTAATTGAAATTACTTAATTTTATAAATGTCACTTTGAACGTGTTTCGATCTTTAGGAATATAATAAGATCAGTCCATCATTCTCCTGCCATCATCCCACGCTAAGTGGGGTCGGCACAACATGTTTTCTTCTTCCACTCACTCCTATCATTGGTCAACTTTGAGTCTACTCCTCTTACATTCATATCGTCCTTCACACAATCAAACCACTTTTCCTTCGGCCTTCCTCTACGTACCCAGATACACTCATACCCATAACTTTTTTGGTGACCTGGTTTTCATCCCTCCTCATTACGTGTCCATACTATGCTAATCTAGCACTCCTCGTCTTTTCAAATTTTACGAAGCTTTAGTAAGTGAACAACAAAATCACCATCTTTTCACAATTTAAGAAGACAAAAAGACCCAAATTTCGTCACAAACATCATGGAACTTACTTGGTGTGGTAGACATAGCTGCACTTCCATTGGTATCTCGCTGCCCGGCGGTCGGACTTTCATGTAGTAAATCGGGCCGGGTAACGTAGCGGACTGAACTATAGGCGATTCAAACTTCATGACCGGTTGCCATCTGCAATCATTGTGAAGTTCAAAGCCGGTATGGCTGTCAGTAATAATAACATCATCTTCCTGCCCTTTTCCCACGTTAAGTTAGGTCGGCACAACATGTGATCTTCTTCCAATTCCGTCTATTATTCGTTTATTCGGTGTCCTTACAACCTCGGTCGCAATAAAATACTTTATTGTACTATGATTAGGAATCTTTATTATATTAAAGTGATCTAAAATAGTATCTCTATTATCAAAGCAAAAAAAAATTATCACGACTGTAATCACCAGGATCTGTAGATAAATGTGCAAAATGTGAGCATGTGCCCTCATTCTGTATCATGTTTGGACGTGCCTTTGACTACCCAAGCAAAACAAACTATGAGAAAGGGGCCAAGTTTGGTACAAGCAGCGTTCGGGGTTGATGGTAACTTCAATAAAAGAGTTGAGATCTGAATAAGTGCCAAGTCTAGTAGTTCCTTAAATCATAGCTATAGGAGTTCACAACGTTCTCTATGCTATTTACGAGTATAAGAAAGTTTGTAACATTCAGTGATTTGTTGTAGGTACTTGGCTTACCGCACTTTGCTGACTCCTAGCGAAAGCCGAGTTGCACTGGTGATGCTTGAATACGAACCTCCTTTCATACTAAAAACAAAATAGGAATGTACGTAATCGTGCATACGATAATAATATTAAGAAGGAAAATCGGGAAGAGAAAATCGTAGAGAATTTGGAACATACATAGATCAGAATTTCAAAGAAATCAATAGCCTGTCATAAATATCTAATCATTGAATGAAAGCGTTTAACGATTAGATATTTTCGATAGCCAGATAATTATGACTAATATTTACGCTATCAAACTAGAGCTGAATCTAGGTATAAGTTCACAAGGCTCGGTCGAACTTCCCATCACGAATGGATCCAGCTTTCTTAGGAACAGTTGGGCCAGCTGTGAAACAATTGTATCATTATCATCTATCACCATCAGAGTTTTGAGTCGCTTCATGGGTCATATCAACATATTATTGTGACGTATGACAGTGATACAAAGGAAGTTTTCAGGGTAGGCTATCATACCATCCTAGACTCCCCTTACAGCCGCTATAGCTATACTATTAGGAGACTGTTGAATTCAACAGCAAGGCGAAGGCCTTTTTTGTCCAATCATTTCGCCGTTAGACAATTAGTTCTTTAATATGTCTAATTTGCCCCTTCATCTTTGCCGTGGTCTGTCGGAAGGTCGTTTTTCTTTCTGGTTTTCGCCCATAAGACTTTACATTATAGCACGTGGCTTTTGAGATCTGAGCTATATTTAATACGATACCGCCTCGCCGACGTCTTCAGAGCAGTAATGGCGATGTGCACGAGTGTTGGCGTACAGACGTCGCGAGTACTTAACGCAGGGGCCGGCGCCGAACACATGAGGGTCGTTGGTATCAAACGATGGCCCCACAACCAGACCACCGTCGTAGACTAGGCCGCTTTCAT
This sequence comes from Cosmorhoe ocellata, assembly GCA_963675405.1. Lineage (NCBI taxonomy): Eukaryota > Metazoa > Arthropoda > Insecta > Lepidoptera > Geometridae > Cosmorhoe > Cosmorhoe ocellata. The sequence continues at coordinate 6,997,491 of OY776258.1, read as the reverse complement.
TTATCGCTATCGAAAAGAAAATGTTCTCTTCTTACTCTCAATGGATATTATCTATATCCTACTATAATATTATAAACGCGAAAGTTTGTAAGAATGTATGGATGGATGGATGGATGGATGTCAAGATGTCTGGATGTATGGTTGTTACTCTTTCACGCTAAAGCGGCTGAACGGATCTGAATGAAATTTGGCACAGCTATAGATTATGGCTAGGCATAGGCTACATTTTATCTCGGAAAAATATAAGGTTCCCGCGGGATAGATTTGTTTTTGTTTTTCAAGGTACCACGCGGGCGAAGCCGTGGGCGGAAGCTAGTTATAAAATAAATACGGAATGAGTATATTAGAGGAAGCCTAAAAGTGGCACCGTTGAAGGAAAAGATGAGGACTAATAGGTTAGCGTGGTATGGGCATGTTATGCGGAGGGATGAATATAATGTGACGAGTGTTAGGTATGAATTTGGGTGGATAAAGGGGTAGAGGTAGGCCAAAGAAATGATGGATGGACTGTGTGAAAGATGATATGAATAAAAAAGGAGTGCTGAGTGCTCTATCATCGTCAGATGATAGAGGGAAATGGAGGAAGACAACGTGTTGTGCCGACCCTACATAGCGTGGGAAAGGGGCAGGAAGAATAAGACTCTCAATGGATATATTATCTACCATGAGGACAGGACTCTGTCACTCCATACAATGTGCAAATATGTAGGGCCGCTCTGACACAGTTGCCAGTTTGCAGGCTGTTTTCAGGATAGCTTGACATGTGAGCTGTCATCCTTTATCGAGTTAACTACGCTTCTCTAAAACTCGGGAGGAGCGAGGAGTGGACATTCTATTTGCAGTCGGCCCTCTTTACTATTAGGCTGTGTCCCCAGTAGGCAAACTGGCGAAAAACAACAAGGCGCACGTAACGCTGCAAACTGCGTAAAGTGAGCGCAAAACCGCAAACTGTGGACACTCCATTTCAAATATATAGAAGGGCGTACTAAACCGACACGCCGCAAACTCAGTCGTCCGCTAACAGTTTGCCTACTGGGGACACAGCCTTAAGTTATACGATTGTGATGAAGATTGAAGTCATGATCTGTTATTTCAAAAAGCTTTGTAAGTAAACTATATCATATCAAGATGAATTTCCAACCTTTAAAGGCATAAATGTCTATAGCTTTAACTCCGTAGTAGAACAAAGCAAAGCAAGGCAGACAAGTGGCTTGTAGTGGAGACATCAAGTTCAAAGCGTCTACATGAGCGTCACGTTGTCGCCAGCCAGACAGATAGCTTTTACGAAACACTCGAATGCCCATCTTTTCGAAATTCGCTTGTACTCTTTCATCCACCTAGGAATACAAATCTGAATTATTTTAATACTTGTCCTTTGAGTTATTACATTAAAACTTCTGTTGGAAATTGAGAAATTTCATTGTACCTATGTTTAAAATTTTTGTTTCTAGGAATAAAGAATAACCATTCTTTTATATTCATACAGTATATAATGGTTATAAAACTGTGTTTAAACCTAAAAACACTGATCACATTGCTTGCAAAAATAATATGCGTGTGTTTGGTTTCATTGACGACCTCAGTGGCGCAGCGGGCGAGAGTCCGCCTGCGACTCAAGAGGTTGCGGGTTCGATTCCCGGCTCGGAACAAATTTGTATACGATCTGCAGCTGACTTTGGGGCTAGATGATGCTGTGTGGATTGTCCAGCATTATTTATTTATTGTTCTAAAATGACAAAACCGTACCGTCTCATTATTGAAGCAATTCACTCTCAACTTCCCTGACTCTTCTGGAGGGAATGGCTCGATGAAGGTTATCATATCAGCGGACAGCCCCAATTCTAAGAGAGCCGCTATACAGCTGTACGCTTCTATACATTCCCCATACACTACAACTGGGTTCTCAGAGGTCAAGCCATCTGTGTCTTCTAAATAGTACAAAAACAAGTGTCACATTTATCGTCTTGTATATCTTATATCTAGGCCTACGCCATGGAGGCGACTACTGCAAAGGAGCTAGAAAGTGAAATATTGAGTTAAATTTAAAGTAATATGTATCACATACCTAGCTAACTTATTTTGTTAAGAATAAAGGCTTTTTATTTTTTTATTTACATCTTAGGTACGTAAGTTACTAAGTACTAAGTTTTTTGTCTTTGGGACATACACAGACGTGGACCTCATTTAAACTTGATTTCTACAAGATTGATTTAGCCAATAATCTATGCAGCTGATATTGACGGCCAAACAATTATATTTTCTATATTGATGATGTTAGCTTACTATATTCCCTGATCATGCTCAGTAGTTTTCTGAGACAGACGTTGGCTTGGAACAAAGAATTGATCACCATGACATTCTCTGGCATATCTGGCGGTAGTGGTACTTTATCGGGCAAGTACTTAGGGTTGTCCATTAGCATTCTGTCGCACGGTTTCCCTCGCCTGGTGTGAGCGGAATAAGAAATATCTAAATACATGCAAAAGTTTGGATGTTTGGATATTTTTTAATCAATTACGTCGCACTAGTTGAAACTATTTCGATGGGTGTGGAGATGGTACCACCTTTATAGAAAAAAAAATTGGGCACAAACAAAGCTATAGAGAGAACCACTAGTACCTAAGCCATTGATAGTATCTAAACATACAAAATGTTACAGTATGTCTAATTAGGTAACAATCAGGACAGTCTTATTAAAAAAGATGACAGATATAAAGCTATATTTTTTGTGCAAAAAGGAAATCAAAAAGGCATTATGAAATTCAGATCTGCGTTACTTATAGGCAGATATAGAAACATCGGCATGTCTACCCGTCTACCCGTGACCAAGACAGTTTGTAAACATGTCGAATCGTCAGAAAAATAGGTAAAAAAAACGCGATAAATACCCGTTTAATACTAATAATAATGTTTTCAGATCGCGTAAGTTTAAAAATATACATCGGTATATAATGACGTCATATTACTGTACTCTACAAAAATGTACTAACTCAACTTCCTTGACGAGCTCCAAAGGATCGCGCAAGTACTCCGGATGTTGGAACTGCTGACCGCAAGTGAGCACGAGTTCATCGTAAAACTTAACACCGCCACCTTTTAGTAGAACGCATTTCTTTTTCCTAAACAACAATATTTTAATTAAATGGCGTGATCTTGAAAAGCAGTAACTGAAACTAATTTTAACTTTAAAAGTATGCATGTCTCTTTCATACATAAAAGAACTAGAGGAACTCCCCGCGACTTCGCCCGCGTAATGTTTTTTCATACAAACTTCAACCTTCCGCTGCACATCTTAGAGGTTAAATTTCTAAAATCCCTTCTTAGTACACCTCTACGAACCAAGACAGACATACCCTCTAAATTTCAAGTCTCTACAACCAGCGGTTTAGGTTTTGTGTTATTTATTATGTCAGTAAGTGAGTGTGTCAGTCAGGACTTTGATTCTTATAATAATTGATAGTCATAGGACGGTCAAGTCGTCATTTCATATTACATAATAAAATATTGGGAAAAGGAAGGAAAATTACTAATGGCAGCTTACAAAACTAATTGACAAATTTTTTTCTTTTTTCTCTCAAGGTAACCGAGAAAGACGTGTAGGTATCGATACTTTAAAATAATAATTACTACCACACAGAATCAGAGCCACTTACCATGGATAAATGAATATTACAATTATCTTTGGTAATACATAGGTACTGACCTATCAATACCGACCATAACAGCAGACATGACATCTAAATAGAAGTAAAACGGTACACTCTTCAGGTATCTATCAGTGTACCGGCCGTCTTTCGGCACACAGGTATCGGCCGCTTTCAGACATTCTGCCACGGTAGGCAGACCATGCTCTGATATCAGGGTAACGTTACTAAATGTCAAGTATTGAGAAGTTGGTCTGAAAGAAAACATGTCTAAGCTTATTCGAAAGAAATTCTTATAGCTAAGACATACGCTTCTTGATTAATGAACGAATGAATATCAACTTAAATGAAAATTCTTTGTTGCACACTTCGAAATACTAAAGTATAAGGCGCATAATATTCACCCTTCAATACAATACAAAATGTTTTTAAATCAGTTTCCAAAATTCCATACATTTTACTAGTAATAAAAGCTCTTCCATACTGCTAGATGTCCAACTACGTATGTATGTTATGTAACTACTAGGTATAATGTACCTAGGTATATGAGTATTTTTTAATTCATCATCCCCCTATCCCTATCCCACTTCATGTAATGTCAGCACATGTTCTTTTCTTTCACTCTCCTCTATCAGCCGTCATTTCCACATTCACTCCTTTCTTACCCATATCCTCTTTCACACAATCCATAAATATTGTCTTTGTCTTGTAAATAAAATCTACAAATAACTTACCCCAGAAGTATAGTTTCAAGGAAAGCAAGGCCCGTACGACTAGACCCGACAACGACAATGCTATTGTTCACATAAACCTTCGGTAGACTAGACAGAGGACGCTCTAACACCCAGAGAGCAAAAGGAGAGGAACTGAAATAAACAAAAAATATTGCCTGTAAGATTGCCTACCATCAACATTACTAACGATTACTTTTACTCGTTATAGTTTGTTATAAACAATGTTTCATACAAAAAATATATCGCATGCTATACCTAATTATAATGCTAAGAAATTTATTTCTCAAGCACCAATTATTATTAGTATTAGACGGGTATTTATCGCGTTTAAATTACCTTATATTTTCCCGACGTTTCGACAGGTTTGCCGCGCTGTCGTGGTCACGGGTAGACTCTGAGTCTACCCGTGTTCAGATCGCGTAAGTTTAAAAGTACAGGCACCAATTTTCATATTAATTTATTGCTTCATGTTACACTAGTGGAAATTTACTTTACTTACGATTTATATACGACTTTATTTGCTTAATGTTTTTTTTTTCACGTAAATCTCTTGTACCCACCGACTTTTTTCATGAAAAGTGCAATATTGTGCTTGTGATTATGCGATCTTCATAATTAGGGAATGGAGACAAATATGAGTAACGCTATAGTGAGTCAATTACTAATGAAAAGATCATAAAAAACAGAAAAATAAATTACATATCCTTGAATATCTTTTCCAAGTCTTTATTCCCGCTAATGTTGGGCACAGCGTGACGAGGGTGGACAGGAGTCATGTGCCCAGCCAAAGACATCAGATTACGACTTGGTTGCTACAAACAAAAACTAAAATAATATATATACAACTCGAACATTCGTCAAATTCCGATACTGTGTCACGTCACTTTTAAAGGTGACGTGTGTCACAATCGGGGATTAGAAAAAACCGGTATTAACCGGTATTTCGATAATAGCGTTCGGAGCGCAACCTCTTTCAAAACCTTAAATCGAACTAAGATTAGCCGGTTAAAGCGAGCTTTGTCGTCGTAAGAGCGGGCGCGTCGCGGATATCACTAATATGGAAAAGAACGAAATCTTTTCGTTTTAACCCTTTTGGATTTATCGTTCTTGACCAACCGTTTTAATAGAGGTTACGGTAGAACGTAACCGAAAAGAAAAAGTTATAGGTTTATAGAGCGATGCCGGTATGAACATTTTTCCGGTTTCCCAGCTCTGGTGACAATTATAAAAAACCTCACTAACCGAATCACCTTTAGCGAAAAGTCTGCACATCCAAAACAGCGTTGAGTATTGAGATTGGCGTAGTAGCTCTCTTAAGAACCAGCGACTATGTGGCTCTAGCGCTGGAGACACCACTCCTGACAATATCTAGAACATGTAAAGCGCCTTAACTCAGATACTATCGTAGGTATCTTACTAAGGGTATTTTACTGTCAGTAAAGGTACGAGTTGGCAGCGGGCGACGTGAGGCAGCGGCGGGCGACGTGAGGCAGCGGCGGACGACGTGAGGCAGCGGCGGACGACGTGACGCGGCAACACTACTGGTTTCTATGTATTTCTATGAAATTCTCTCCGTAGTTAGCGACACGAAGCTAGCGACGCATTTCATAGAAATTCATAGAAACCAGCAGTGTCGCCGCGACACGTTGTCCGCCGCCGTCTGACGTCGCCCGCTGCCAACTCGTACCTTTACTGACCTTTACTGGTTTCTATGTATTTCTATGAAAATCCCTCCGTAGTTAGCGACACGAAGCTAGCGACGCATTTCATAGAAATTCATAGAAACCAGCAGTGTCGCCGCGACACGTCGTCCACCGCCGCCTCATGTCGCCCGCTGCCAACTCGTACCCTTAGTATAAGTATCTAGACACGCGGTAGCGTGTCAAGCCAAGTTCAAGCTGGCGAACCGCGCACCGTGTGTAATATTACACGAACCATTTGGAGCCAGTTTTCACCCCCTCATAACTCCAAAACTATTTCACGTAAACATGTCAAATTTGGCTAATCTCTATTGATATTTGCGACCTAAGTAAGTACACCAAATTTCACAATCACACCTCAAACGGTTATTTAGATATTAACGTCCAAAAACCTAATTTTTATCACTGACTGACCTATAGACGTTAATTCTTACCCAGTTCCAGATGACCTAGCAAGTTCAAATTTGGCATCCAGGTAGGTGGTTGGGTGAATACAAAGGAAAAAATCAGAAACTAGTAAATTTATATATTTTTATTATAATTTTTCAATTACTTAATTCATTCTCTTAGGAACTCTTATAGCGCCTATAATATAAGTAAGAGCAAAGATTATAGTGTGTCGGATCTACCTACTTAAGTATGTATACAATGTGCCAATAGTTTCAGCCGTCCATGCACGTAGATGTATAAGTATAATAATATAAGAATAAGTACTTACTTACTAATAAGTTCTGTACAAAAAGTAATGATATCCCATCAAAAACATAAATGTGAAATGATAGGCAAGTTCAATAAGTATGATTTAGTCGTTGACTTAAGCGACAAAAGTAGTGAGATCTAAACGGGTGCCAAGTACAATGGTCAGTCCTGAAACTTATTTATAACAATATGAAATATTTTTAACAACTTTAAAATATCATTTCATCTTATAATTTAGGATATTATATTGAAGCCTAAGGTCTGACTTGGCTAGTTTTCTTAAGAGTACGAATTATATTAGGTATAGGTAGCCTTTGAAAGTTCTTATTTTATTCTTCTAAAAATTTTACTTGATGGTAGAAACTAGCGATCGGACATAGTAGGTAAGTAGTTAATAATAGGTAGGTAGGTAATTCGTATATGAGAACTAGCCAAGTTAGACCTTAGACTTCAATATAATATCCTAAGTTATAAGATGAAATGATATTTTAAAGTTCTTAAAAATATTTCATATTGTTATAAATAAGTTTTAGGACTGACCATTGTACTTGGCACCCGTTTAGATCTCACTACTTTTGTCGCTGAAGTCAACGACTAAAGCATACTTATTGAACTTGGCTCTCATTTCACATTTATGTTTTTGATGGGATAGTATTTTATCTGGGGTATAAGGTAACAAACTGAGAAGGTTCTACTCACAGCGCCATCAGTCCCTGGCCGACGCGGTTCCGGTTCTAAATCGAATTGGGTCCTTACAGCTGTGGCGTCGTCTAGAGGTCTAAAAACAAATTCCTACATCCGCTTATCCAAAAAAAAAATATGATCACGACTTTAATCCCCGTGCTCGGTAGATATCTCCTCAGATTTTAGTTATCTTTGAGACTTTGAAATTTTGCACAGTAGTTAGTATAGTAAGTGACAGGTTGCAAGCCCATCGCCACTTATAAGAATACTAACCTATGACACATACCTTCGAATTTTTGGTTCTAGGGTATGCTGGTTTCCTCAGATGTTTTCCTTCACCGTTTAAGAGCACTGGCATTGCGCACATAAATTCGAAAACTCATTGGTGCACGACCAGGTTTGAACCCATGACCTTCGGATCGTGAGGCAGGGGTACCACTACACCACCAGCGCCCATTATCCGTTAACCATTGCTTTTCAAAGAGTCTGAATTTTGACAAAAATAAACAGAATCAACACTAATATATTGTAAAGAAAAAATACCCAATAACAATCATCCCTATAGGTTGGTTCTGGCTCAATAAAACGAAGCCTTGCAGCGTGTACGAGGTTAGAGACGTCTCAAACAAGTCTGTGATTGCTGAACATCGCGGGGCATGCTCTAACACGTCGTTCAACGGAGCCAGGTCAGACGCTTCACCTGGACGTATTTTTAGGTCACTATAATGAGAAATAATGTCATGAATTGCTATTTATTCTACCTATTCACCTGCTATTAAGTCTACTTACGCCCGACGTCCCCTCAACGTAACATTAGAGGACTCTCAAAAGCTAGTTACTGATGGCCTACTTCGAGATAGATACAAATAAAATGTCAATCGTTCGCCAGAAGATTCTTAACAACGAGCGAAATTATTCATCAAAACGCCTTAAGCCAATAGTGTTTAACCGGCTTTATAATGCTCACTTTTGCCCCCAGGGTAACTTAATAAATAGAGGAAAGATCTTACCCTCTCACTGAATTAACATGAGCGACATAAAGAGTTTCGTTTATAAATCTCATACGAGAAGTTACTGGTGTTACAAGCTGAAAAAATAAAAAGCAATTAAAACCTATTCAGAAGTGGGATCAGCGCGAGTCGAGTGACTTACCGTGAAATGCTCAAGGAGTGGAAACGAGGCGTGGTTTGATGGAAGGCATATGATGCAGTAATCCCTGTCGGGGAACAATTCGAATGCTGCTTCTAGAATATCAAAGCCGTATCTGAAATGGATGAAACTGGTTCAGTTCAGACTTAAGGATTTGTACCATGCATTCATTCTTGAGAACCAGTGGAAATATCAAAGTACAAAGAGCCTCCTATCGTGCACTTTACACATATCTTCTATTTAGGTCTACGACAAGCAAGTCAACTCACGAGATTTTCCTCAACCGTTTGAGTAGGTAGAATTTTTGAACAAAAATATCCATTGATGTTCGACCGGATCCGAACGCACGACTTAGAGCGGTTACGCACTGCGTCCGATCCGAACCCGTGAAAATATGGTCCGGTGTAATTGTAGAACTATTTCTATGGTAACTTACGCAATACATCAGATTTCCGTTATGCGATTTCTTTCCGTTATTCGTTGTTCGCGCAGACCCTACGACTAGTGCCATCTATCGGCGTTCGAAGGTGAACGAGATGCGACGGTGCATAAAAATCAATTGACTAGAGATGTCAATGTCAACCGTCAATCGAGCGCGAGTGCCTGCCTACCTACATTTAGTCTACCTACATTTTATTATATTATATTCGTATTACAACAACTTCTAACTGTGTAACGACACACCTCTGTATTATTTTTCAATTATAATTTAATAAACGTATTTTCCTGGAGAACAATTAACAAATATTCATTGAAGACGTACCCGAAGGTCCCCGCAGCTACCACATTGGTCCTACGAACCGGATTTGCTGCGTATGCTGAGGAGAAGAATCCATTGGCGTCCGTTGAAGAAAAAACTGCGAGTCATCGAGACGTTACAAAGCAAATTGGAACCAGCACTTCAGTTAACGGTCAGGTCTTCGATCCCGTCTACTCCTTTCCTGTTCTTCATTTGTGCTTAAATCGTGTCGTTTTCATTATTTACAGAAAGAATCAAATCATTTTGTATGGTGACCGTTACAATTACCAGTGCATCAAAATCGTGAGTACCTTATCTTATTCTTTACCATAGGCCTTCATAATGGGTGGTGAGGATAAATTAGCCGTTCCTTTAAAAACTCCACAAGCTTCTCCAACCAGAAAACGAATCGATGATGATGAGTTTACTGTTCTGAAGAGGCAACGTGGAAACTTGAAAAGTAGATTAACGAACTTTCAGAAATATCTAGATTCTTTTCAAGAAACCTGTCTATCTAAACTACAAATTAGAGAGTTAAAGTTTAGATTGCAGGCAGCTCAAGATCATTTTAAAACATTTAACGAAATTCAAAGTAAAATTGAATTATTAAGTTCGGATTCAGATATCGATTCTAACAATGAATACGTTCAGTCATATGAAACTTTATATTTTTCTGCTTTAGCTGTTGCTCAAGGTTTAGTCGAAGGTGAGGAAACTGAAAACAAGGGTTCGAATATTTCAAAAAATAACGGTTTTTGTTCCTTACCCCAAATCAAACTTCCAACCTTCAGTGGGAAGTTTGATGATTGGCTTGAGTTCAAACATGCATACGTGACAATGATCCATAACTGTTCAGATCTAGGCGACATCCAGAAGTTTCATTATTTGCGTTCTTCACTAACAGGTACAGCGTTAGATGTTATTAGTGCTTTTGAATTTACGCCTAAGAACTACATTCACGCATGGGAGTTATTGGAGAATAGGTTTCACAATACTAGACTTTTGGTACAGAATCATATAAAGGCATTGTTTAGTATAACGCTATTAAAACAAGAATCATCTTTACAAATTAGGAAGCTAATAGATACCGTTTTGCGAAATATACGCTCACTCACATCACTAGGTGAACCGACCCAATCATGGGATACGTTGATTATCTACTTAGTTCAATCAAAGCTCGATTCAACTACTGAGCGTGAGTGGGAGATCGAAAAGGGAACTATTCATGCTAACTCCGATAGAAAGTTAAAGTTAGACGATATCCTTTCATTTCTTAAAAAGAAGGCAGACATGTTAGATTCAATCAATTCTAATCAAAACAAGTCAAATAATAAATCACAACACGAATCAAAGGATACTTCACAAAAGCACAATACGTCTGCACATAGCTACGTATCAACAAACAGTTCCGTAGCTAAAAATACACATAAAAATAAAGTCATTAGTCATAAATGTTATCTTTGTAACGGTACACATGCAATTTATACGTGTTTTAAATTTTTAAATCTGTCTATATTAGATAGAATTAAAATCGTAGACGAAAAACAGTTATGTAGGAATTGTTTGCGTTTCGGTCACTCACTTGCCGACTGCATTTTCGGTCCGTGTAAACAATGCCAGAATAAACATAACTCTCTGCTTCACCTAACGCCGGGTAACAATGTTGAGCAGTCAGCTGATCAGAGTACGTCTCAGGCCGCGTCATCGTCGACCGCGCTGCATTCCTTATCTATAGGTACCTACCATGGTAGTGTAGATGAATGCGCCGGCGCATTGCAGGCGGTGTTATTGAGTACGGCGTTAGTGGAAGTAGCCGATAGTAATAAACGTTTTTATACAGCTCGAGCGCTGTTGGACAGTGGTAGTCAACACTGTTTCATTTCGGAGAAGTTTCAAAAACGAATCCAAGCGCCTCTAATACAGTCCACTATACGAATTTCAGGTGTCGCACAATCAGTGACACAGTCGAATCATTCATGCGAATTATTTATGCGTTCTAAATTAAACGATTATTGTTCAAAGGTTAAATGTTTTGTCTTGCAGCGTATAACATCCAGTTTACCCACGACATACATAAATACCGAACTTATACGTATTCCGGATAATGTAAGCCTAGCAGATCCTACCTACAATATTCCTTCAGAAATCGATTTATTGATAGGTGCGGATTTATTCTGGGAATTACTAGACGGAAACAGAATCCGATTGGTAAACGGGCCATTTCTTCAGAATTCGAAGTTAGGATGGTTGCTTTCGGGTCCTGTAACCATGCAAAGAAATTTTGATGACAACAGTCATTATGTTCATTGCAATTTTAATCAAACCTTAGGGTTAAACGATCAACTTAAACGTTTTTGGGAAACAGAGGAGGTCCCTCAAGTAGATAGCATTCTCACTAAAGATGAACAACTTTGTGAGAAAATATTTGCTACTACAACTATACGCGAAACCGATGGCAGATTTTCGGTACGCATCCCATTAAAAGAATCACCTGACGTTTTGGGTGATTCATACAATTTAGCAAAAAATAGGTTTCTTTCTTTGGAACGTAAACTAGAACGTCTGTCTGACTATAAACGTATGTACTCTGACTTTATGAATGAGTACTTGGCCTTAGGTCATATGAGTCAGATCGACAAGGTAGAAAATCCTAACTACTTTCTTCCGCATCACGGTGTATTTAGGGAGGATAGTTCTACTACGAAGTTACGCGTAGTTTTTGATGCTAGTGCTGTGACAACGTCAAACAAATCGCTTAACGATATTCAATATCCGGGTCCAGCATTGCAAAATGACATATTCTCAATATTGTTGAGGTTTAGGCAGTACAAGTACGTGGCTTGTGCTGACGTAGAGAAAATGTTCAGACAAATTTTAATTCAGTCAGATCAACGACCTTTGCAACTAGTACTATGGCGTGAGAAACCTGTAGATCCTCTTGGCATATATCAACTGAACACTGTAACGTACGGAACTGCATCGGCGCCATACCTCAGTATGCGCTGTATACGGCAGTTAGCGTTGGAGTGTGACGATGACGATATAGCCAGAGTGATTAAGCAGGATTTCTTCGTTGATGATTTGTGTACCGGGCATGACGACTATCAGGAGCTACTGGCTGTATGCGAGAAGACGTCTCAAGTCTTAAAGTCAGGGTGCTTTCCGCTCCGTAAGTGGACGTTCAACGCGGACGTCTCTAACGCTGCTTCTGTTAATTCGTTTGTCGGCGAGCATACGCAAAATAAAACACTAGGTATAGGTTGGCACAGCGATCGTGACGAATTACACTTCACTACAAAAATAGATTGCGATAGCGAAAGTACTACTAAATTAACTAAACGAGTAATGTTGTCGATCATATCGCAGATTTACGATCCATTAGGTCTACTCTCACCCGTAGTTATAATTGCTAAGATGTTGATACAAAAATTATGGCTAGACAAAGTGGGGTGGGATTCGCCTGTGTCGCAAGATCTGGCGGTGACTTGGAATAGCTTTATTAGTACTTTAGGTTGTTTACAAAATATACGCATTCCTCGTCATGTAATAAGCAATAACGTTCAACACAAAGAACTTCATATATTTACTGACGCATCACAAAATGCGTACGGTAGTTGTGCGTATATACGATCCTACAATGATGATTCTACGGTTACTGTTAGACTGTTATGCGCAAAAAGCAAAGTAGCGCCACTCAAGTCTCTCAGTATACCTAGGTTGGAATTGTGTGGTGCACTGACGGGAGCTAGACTTTATCAAAAGATAATGGATTCATTACGATTAACTTTTACTCGCGTATTCTTCTGGACTGACTCGACGATCGTCCTAGGTTGGCTACGCATGTCTCCCCATTTGTTAAAAACATTTGTACAAAATCGAGTAGCTGAAATCAATGAGCTTACTGACGACGCTGAATGGTTACATGTTAGTGGCAAAAATAACCCGGCCGATCTACTGTCCAGAGGTCTATCTCTCGATTTATTAATCGAAAGTAGTTTATGGTGGAACGGTCCATCCCATCTTCAGGATAAATGTCATGATTTTTCTAATAATACATTCCGTAATGAATCAATTAATCTTAATAATTTACCCGAATTAAAATCGCAATCAATCAATTTAATCAGTAATTCTTCTAGCGACTTCATTGAATTCAATAAGTATTCATCATTCATTAAACTCAAACGTATAGTTGCATATGTATTGCGATTCATTTATAGGTTGCACCCGAGGCGAACAATACATGAAACCGGTTCCTTATCGGCAACGGAGTTGAGCGCCTCGCAGGTGACACTCGTTAGATTGGCTCAGGTACAATCATTTCCTGACGTGTACAGTAAACTTTTAAATAATATTCAAATTAACACGAATAGTAAATATACGAATTGTATTTCCGGTTTAAATATATTTCTAGACCAAGATAAATTAATTAGAGTCGGTGGTAGATTGTCTAACTCGTCTGATTTTTGCTACGATAAGAAACACCCGTTATTGTTGTGTAGTAAACATTATTTTACGACGCTTTTAGTGCGAAGCGAACATGAACGCTTACTTCACTGCGGACCACAACTGCTATTGTCAACATTGCGAGAATGTTGGTGGCCTCTGAGTGCTAGAAATTTAGTTCGTAAAATAGTGCGTGAATGTGTTACTTGTGCGCGAATCAAGGGTAAAACATTAACTCCAATTATGGGCAACCTACCATCCGAAAGATTGGACTCTGGATTTCCGTTTGTTCGAACAGGTATGGATTTAGGAGGCCCGATTTACATCCTTAATAAAAAGGGAAGAGGGGCACGACTCATTAAATCATATGTATGTTTGTTCGTTTGTTTTCTTACTCGTGCTGTTCATTTGGAACTTGTTTCCAGTTTATCTACTGAAGATTTTATACTAGCCTTGAAACGTTTCATTAGTAGAAGAGGTAAACCTGAATCTATTTTTTCCGACAATGGTAAAAACTTTGTTGGAGCTGAGAAAGAGTTTTATACGATTTTAAATACAAATTCAAAACAAATAATAGATTATGCAACTAATAATGGAATTAAATTTAATTTTATTCCACCATATTCACCCCATTTTGGAGGCCTGTGGGAGAGTGGGATAAGGTCATGTAAATATCATTTACGACGTGTAGTAACTTACTTATGAGGAATTGAGCACGGTTTTAGCACAAATTGAATCCGTCCTCAATTCCCGCCCTATGTCCCCTCTGTCCGCAGATCCTAATGACTACAATCCACTGACTCCTGGTCATTTCCTTGTCGGCCGGCCGTTGACTGCTCCAGCACACGATGACCTCACAGATGTCCCGATCACTCGACTGAGCCGATACCACCGGGTTGAACAGCTACGTCAACACTTTTGGCAGCGGTGGTCAAAGGAATACGTCTCTGAATTGCAACAAAGGACGAAGTGGAAGTCTCACCAGCAGGATGTACAACTCGACAGCCTAGTCCTGGTCAAAGAGGATAACCTGCCTCCCCTGAAGTGGCGGCTGGGACGCATTACGAAGGTGTTTCCTGGCACGGATGGTGTTTCACGAGTGGCTGAGATTCGCACTGCAGCCGGGACCATACGGAGGGCCTTTTCAAGAATATGCCCTCTGCCCCAGGAGCCTGTACAGAAACCGTGAAGCAAGATACTTCTATCGTTGGAAGCGGTGCTTCCAAGGCGGGCGGTATGTTCGCGCAGACCCTACGACTAGTGCCATCTATCGGCGTTCGAAGGTGAACGAGATGCGACGGTGCATAAAAATCAATTGACTAGAGATGTCAATGTCAACCGTCAATCGAGCGCGAGTGCCTGCCTACCTACATTTAGTCTACCTACATTTTATTATATTATATTCTAACTGTGTAACGACACACCTCTGTATTATTTTTCAATTATAATTTAATAAACGTATTTTCCTGGAGAACAATTAACAAATATTCATTGAAGACGTACCCGAAGGTCCCCGCAGCTACCACATTCGTCATTCCCGTCACGTAATGACGTATGCCAAAAGGTGGCTCCTGAATTGCTTGGATTTGTATCAGAGATCGGACTAGTGCGTAAGCAATATCCGAATTCGGTCCGAGTTTTCTAGATCCATATTTTCACGGGTTCGGATCGGATTCGGATCGGACGCAGTGCGTAACCACTCTTAAGGATCGGAAGGAGATGCCACTAGTCTAGTGACTAGACCGGTCTTCTACTTCTGGACACAAACCGGGTAAAAATATAGCATGAAATTGTAAAGATTAATCAAAAAGATGATCAACAAAGTCAAAAACCTTTCATCGTAATCCGGATTCATAGCAAATAACTCTAATAAGAATGCGTTTGATACACCGATATAACGCGTGGGCTCCGGTGGTTTGAAGGCGGCTGCTGCACCTGAAATAACTACTATGATTACAATAACGTCTTCATAGAAACGAATGTATGAGAAACTACTATTATAGTAGGTTAGGATAGTATAGCCGCGTAGACATTACCTCCAGACAGTAGATTATTCCTACATAACATACACACATACATAAAATCACGCCTGTTTCCCGACTGGGTAGGCAGAGACCACGGATCTCCACTTGCTACGATCCTGACCTCTTTTGCTTCATTCACTCTCATTACATTCTTCATACATACGCGTCGGTTTAGGGTACCTACTCTTGACCTGGGGCCTTACCACGAATTCATAATACATTACCGAATTATTATTACATTGTTATTTCGTACCATGACCTATGCACATTGTATGGAAGTAGTGACGTTTCTATAATGGAATCGTTACGGAATCGTTCTGGAAGACTTCGTGGTAAGGCCCCTGGCCTTTCTCTCCTACTAAGTATATTATAAATAAGTACTACTTATAATAAGTACTTGTGTACTTATGTACATATGTCTTTCCCTCTCCAGATGATATAATGTGGGAGTTAGATAAAAAGAAGTGGTAATAAGGCAATAAGTGCGTAAAATTGACTGCTTACCTTTAGCTGTGTCCTTTTTACTCCTTTCTTGAGAACTGGTTGAGTGTCTATCCAACACTTTCATTGCGTTTTCTGCAGGTCTAAAATTGAACCAGTTATAATAATAATAATAACTTTTATTTCAGGTAAGTATAGAAAAATGTACAAAAAGTAACTTAACTATGACCCATATTATAAATGCCATAGAGACCAACATACATAAAAAACAATAAATGTAATCAACATCATGTTATAATTTTCTTATGTAAAAAAGGAAAATAACCTGCTTTCCTAGCATGAGCAGAAGCTGTAGACAGCGTTGTTTTGTCAGAAAAGTATACAAAGTATATTAGACTATGCGTAGTAGGTCTATGACCTACTCAATTCTTAGGCATTTTTGTCACGTGTCCTAGTAAGTATAACATTTGTGTCGTCAAAAGTAACAATTTTGTTTGGCCAAATCACAATTCATAAATCAATAATACTGTCTTTAATTTCGTAATTTCCGATGTTAATTTCTAAAATTCCAAAAAAATACTGTCTTCTTTACCGAAGACTTTGGCTGGAATTGGCACTTAAATTCAACTGCATCTTAGATATTTAAAAGTGATCCTTGTGCTTTTATTGAATAAATATTATATTGATTTTGAGTTTGACATGAACAAGCACCGAAAAGGTAAGTTAGGACAGTTGGAACAGCGTACGTTGCCACTATTCTGCTCGAAGTGATAGATTTTCTATTCTGAGCCATTGCAAGGTCTGGTTGGTAACCCAATCTGGTCAAACCTTGATGATACCTAAGGCTTTACCTTATATCATTCAACACTCCACTTACCCTTCAATAGAATCATACGATAATAGCTTCGGAACCCTCAAAAGATCCGTATCAATGTTGATAATATCAAATTCCAATTCGTCTTCATCTTCAAACATGCTCAGTATATCGATATGCGTGTTATGTCCATCCGAGGGTGGACGTGTTGGAAGCTGTTCTGCACTATCTGAGCGGAACCTTTTGAACTCATCATCGTTGAACAACCATGTTACCTGAAGAAGAGTAATGGTGGTCAAGTGGTAATAGCCGCGCCTTCCGATCCTAAGGTCGTGGGTTCAATCACCAATAGATTTTTCTGTTCGAAAAATGCATTTGCGCTATACCAGTACTTTCAAACGGTGAAGGAAAACATCGTGACGGTGAAGGAAACCAGCATGAAATATGGAACCTAAAAAAAGTTCTATGAAATGTCCACGCGTCCGCGGTATGCGTACGCAACCGTGTGCTCAGCCAGGCTAACATAGCAGCCACGACAAAATGTTTCTAAGCTTTTCTCGTACATTTGGCTGGTTTACACGGGCACGTGTTTGTTGACGTATTTTTTTCGTCGACTATCGGCGATGTACCAATTCGAATGTCTGTTCATTAATATCTTCTACTAACTCCAACGTGTAAACGTTTTCACTTGTCATATTGTGGCTTAGTGACAAGCACTTAGCTACTAAGCCCGTGTAAACCAGCCAGTATTCGCACTAGAACGAGACAAAGGATTAGAGAAATTATGTCGTGGAGCTCATGTTAGCTCTGTTAGCTTTTATATGACAGTTGCAGTTGGCCCAACGAGTCGAGGCATTCGTGAAGTTAG
This sequence comes from Cosmorhoe ocellata, assembly GCA_963675405.1. Taxonomy (NCBI): domain Eukaryota; kingdom Metazoa; phylum Arthropoda; class Insecta; order Lepidoptera; family Geometridae; genus Cosmorhoe; species Cosmorhoe ocellata. Next base: position 6,979,552 of record OY776258.1, on the reverse strand, counting down.
CCGCAATAGCTGCGCAGTATCGTTTTTCGGGAGCAATTGGAGGTATGGAGAGGGACGGAGGACTCAGTGTTGCCAGATACACTGTAATTATAGCAGATCTACTGTATTTTCACACGATCCACTGTACACTGTAATACTAAAAAAATCACAGTGTATGGGAACACTGTAATTTTTCAACGGACAAAAATCAATTCACTGTATTTTTTTTTACTTTTACTGTAATTTTGTATCAAACACTGTAATTTTGAGTAAATATGAGCACCAAACTCTGTAATATAATTTGTCTCATCTGGCAACACTGGTGGGACTAGACATGCGCAAACTCGCACCTGTGGCTAATTTCACGAATGCCTAGATCCGTTGGATGAACTGTAAATGACACATACTCTTGATTTCATGTCCCGCGCTTGTAACGCGGGCTCCGGACACAGGACCCCATCACCATGCACGTTTATCTGACTTCCTGTAAAACTGAAACAATAAGATACGATAAGTAATAGTACTATATTTGATCTGGGGTAATAGTTAGGTAACGTAATTTGTTTTTATCCTTTTTTGTTACTCCAAAATATGCAGTTCAACTTTCTCCGACACAAGACAGACGGTGAGAGAACTGGGTTCAGTGGTGGTAGCCTCCCGGTTGTGGGTTCTAATCTGATCGTACACCAATGGACTTTTCTGTTAGAAAAATGAGCGCTACACCAGTACTTTCAAATGGTGAAAGAAACATGCCTATATTTTACAAAGAAGTTAATACCCCGTACGTGACAGGTTGCAAGTTGATCGCCGTAGGTAGGTACTATAAGAATACTAAACCTTGTGTCATAGGTTCGATTTAAAACAAATATATTAATCAAAATTTCACTTAGCGCCATCTAGCTCCAAACTAAGCAAAATGTATAGAGGTAACAGATAATAGATAGTAGGTACACATAAAAACCTGGCATTGTTACTAATTTCCTTATTAAAAATATTGGCGAGCGGGTGAGTCAGCTTGCGCAAACCAGAGAAAGGGGCCAGCTCGAAACTCTCTTCCAGGGACTCGAAGTTGATCTGAGTGTTGAGGCACATCACACCTACGGCCACTTCTTTTGACTATAACAACAATTTTGACTATTAATATATTATCTACATCCCACATATATACTTCCATCCATCCATACTAATCCTACTACATCATATAAATTTGCGTAATTCATGTGTAAAATTCAGCTGGAACCCAGCCAGTTTCTTGTCAGTTCTTCTCGGACTGGGGATAGGACTGGAATTGGCACCTAGACTCACCTAGTATGTAAGACAATTCAAAATGATCCCTATGATTTTAATGAATAAATATACTTTGACTTTAACAATCGTTATTGGTAAGCTCACCTCACAAACGAGCAATACTCTCTCGGATTCCGGATGCCGTGATATCAGTTCGCTCACATAGAATTCACCGTACATCTCACGCAGCTTAACCGAATGCCGTTCTATGATAGGAATTATGTCATCGTTGTCTTCCTCTCTGAAAATAAAAACAACAGTAGGTACATAGTAGGTAGTGCTTTTGGGAATACGCGCGCGATTGCTAGTAATACATACCTACGTTGCAAAGTTCGCAAAGTATCTAACAAATCAACAACATAGACCGTGGCAAAAGTACAGAATAACCTAATATTACCGTAGTACAATAGAATAGTCACTCCCGACCCTCCCTAAGTTTTAGATACCTTTAATATCAAAATAAAGCTAACATGACGTGCTCCTATTCTGAGAACAGAGCGGAAAACCGCCTGGAAACTCAACAATGATAGGACAGCTCTACATAAGTACCTACTATACTACACGCAAACATTTTCATGTAGGTAAGTAAGTATACATACTTACTTACCTTAGGATACGGCGAACACGACAATACATTGTCGTGTTCGTACGAATACATACGTCACCTGCTGTGTTTGCTTATTTATTTACAGGAAAACCCGCTAAAAGCGACAATAAGATTTGAAATTAAAATATTTCAAGGATAATAATAACTTACACCGCTCGCCGTATCCTAAGACGCGGACTGACTTCATTGCGATCAGCTATGCACAGAGAAGGTAGCTGGTCTCCGGGAACGCCCTTTTCCGAAGCTTGGATTTTCCGAAACGACGCCTCTGAACGAGACTGACCAGGTACTAACACTGGTAAAAGAAAAGTGTATTGTTTTGATAAATGCAAGGTAAGTTTACAGTAATGTTGTAAAATCAAGACTGCTGGATAAATTTCGCGACGCAATATCTGCATCTAAAGATGTTCTGAAAGCTAAAAAATGTCGTCGGGTAAACTTCAGAGACGTTTGCTGCATTTTCCTGGTTGGGCGGTTCTGCGAGCCAAAGTTTTTAAAGTCAATGTCAAACGAAACATTAGGTATAATAATTTACCAGCTTCCGCCCGCGGCTTCACCCGCGTGGTACCTACATAAAATATAGCCTATGTTGATCCTGAAAGTTCATTCAAAAAGTAGCTTATGTCCTTTCTCAGGCTTTAGACTATCTCTGTACTAAGTTTCATTTAAATCAGTTCAGTAGTTTAGGCGTGATTGCGCAACACACCGAGTTACTCGTAGGTACTCTCGTATTTAAATTATTAGTAAGAATGAGTTGCATAGGTAGGTACATACTTCTGCGTGCTAAAACTTTCTTGGATAAGAAAAATTCATTTAAAGTATAACCTTAGAATGAAATTTGGAATTAAACTAACACGGAAAGGTGACCAAAGACTTCACCACGGCAATGTACTGGACATAAGGGTCGTGCATAAACACCGATTTAAGGAGACTATCCACAGCTTCTCGCGCGTACACCGGATTCCAGCAAAGCATGTGGATAAACATGGTGTTGCGAGAATTAAGCTCTACAGCTCTGAAAAGGTTAACAAAATAAAGATGTATCCAGGTAATTTCAGTGTCAACTAAAAGCTGAGTATCAACAAAACCTTGAAGCTACTAAGGGATACCCACTTATATTTAGTCCAGATATACTCCTCCCAGGCTTTTGGGTGGACAGATGGTATGAGTGGATAGTCTCTGAGTGACAGGAATCCTGCTAAGGACTCGTTTACGTCTAGCAGGCATATTGACAAAACAGAATTTTCACTGAAAATAATAATATACCAACATGATGTGAGATAATACAAACTAATATACCTAGATAATAAAAATAGAGAACGTGTCATAGAGATATTGAGTTCATTTAGATTAGGGCTCATATGCGACAGATGGTCTGGTGAAGGAAAACATCGTGAGGAAACCGACATACCCTAGAACTAAAAAAATTCGAAGGTTGTGTCATTGGTTATTATTCTCTAAGCGGCGATGGGCTTGCAACTTGTCAGGTACCTACGTAATAAAAACTACTGTGCAAAATATAGGCATGTGCCAAATGTCATGTTCGGACGTGCCTCTGACTACCCTCTTTGGATATCCTCTCAAAGATTTAAATCACTAGAGGTCCGAGGAGATATCTACCAAGCCTGGGCCAAGCGTGATCATATTTTTATGCATGTATCCCAGTTGATGACTAGAAACGAGACAAGCTATCGTATAATTCGCGTTACGTCTCGGTCTGGAAGGGCTCACATCAAATAATCGACGTCCGATAAGCAATCAACGCGAAAGGTCTTAGCCATGGATTCATTCATAAGGTCCATGATCGCTGAACCGTCATCCACACTAGCCAGACGAAGTCGGCCGAGGGCTGGCGGTCTGAATATTCGGGAAACCATTGTACATACACCTGCAAACAAAAATAATGCTGCAAAATGAAAATGAATACAAGTTAATGTTTATTTTGACCTTGTCAGTTTTGATGTAGTTTGACACTGAGTTTGACCTACGAGTTCACATTTCAAAAAGAAGATTCATTAAAAGCCCCATCCTCCCTCGTCTATGGCTCAAAATACTACCTGCTTACTACCTACGTATTATTTAGCTGGGTAGTATTTCTTGGGCTGAAAAGTGCCCATAGTAACTATAACAGATCACTGAAAGTGCCTTGCCTAACTCTTCTTGGACTTTGGTTAGGCTGGAACATGCACCTAAATTCACCTAGCATTTCAGACTTTTCATAATGAACAGAGCTATTTGTTAGGATTTTAATAAAACTCCGATTGCATTACGGTTATTTATTACTTAAAATCAAAGCTCCAAATATTGAGAGAGTAGAAACCGTTTAGTAAGAACTTACCTAAAATGCGAGAAAATAAAAGGTAGTTTGAGCTTTCACTTAATGATAGAAAAGATTTCATTTACCGATTTGAATTCTAAATATACACAACACAATTTACTAGAAAATAATAATAATTTAGTAACAATATTCCTACTAGCTCTAATTAACATCAATAAATAAGATGACTTCATTTAGGGACTCTTTGGAGCAGAATTGGCTCGCTTGATAACGTATCGTAGTACAGCACAAAATAATATAACTTAGGTAGCCTAGGATTATGGACAGCATTCACTAGACGCGTCGAATCGAAACACGCCGCCCGCTTTGGGATTTTAACGCTTCGACGCGCCGCAAAACGTCAGCTTTTTCAGTGACAGGTGCGTTTCGATTCGGTGCGTCTCTAATAAACGCCATAGACTTATCATAAACATGTTTCCGAATTGCACTGCACTGCATGAATCTCAGCCAACCACAACCAGTACACTGGAAAAGCGTATTGTAAGGGTAAAACTTTAAGTTGGGCGGTGGCGGATGCTACGCTGAAACATTTTTACAATACATTGAGAATTTATATTAAGATTTGTTTTTATGACGGATTCTGAATTAGGTGATAACTATAATTGTAACCTCAGTGTAAACATATGGCATTTTCCGATAACTAGCTGCTAGCAGATATAACTTTTTCTGGTACGTAGATGCGTCAATGATTGATGTACGACATACAATTTTTATTTTGCTACTGCTACTTAGCATTTATTACGATTACAAACTAAATTAGGACATAAAATAGATAATGATAATATTTACAGTTTTTAGTATGATAAAATTACTTTAAAATAAAGACCCATCACCCCAAAAACTAAAGAACTCATGATTTCGATTCTGAAACCAAGGCTGGTTTTCATCAATCAACCATTTCAACGTTTTAGCCGAAACAATACTCTTCTTGACAGATATTGGCATCGCAATCTATGGTTTTTTTTTGGCAAACACAAATTTTAAAATAACAATTTACAAAATGCTATAATAATTTCAAAATATTGTTTACGTCAATGTCAGGCGGCGTTAACTTATCAAATATCATAGAAAATAAATTAATACATTTTTAACTATTGTATACAGTTAAAATAATAAGTGCCAGTTAGATCAAAGTTATACGCAGTTTTATTAAAAACTACAAAAAATATATGGACAAGTTAAATAATGAACTTTCAGAATATTTAAAAGCGGTAACATTATACTCGGTCCCGTAACTTAAACGAGAACTATCTCATCGTGATGTTTTAATTTATAAAAAATAGTAAGTAGATTATGCTACGACAAAGTCCACTAAATAAAACTTAGAAACTAATCATACTAAAAAAGCTTAACCAATACTACGTTATATTTGTTTCAAATAGAAATACCGTATCGAATTGTCTTTTACTAGTATAAAAAATATCGTCAATATATTTATTTTCAAACCACTATACTATAGCATATAGTAGTAGTATTTATTTTCCGTTACTTCACTTGACGTATCCGAGTCAAAATACTTGAGTTGTTTTTCATACCGCATAATGTTTAGGTTGCTTTAGAAAAATATGTAATCTGCACAAATGCGTTAAGTGGAGTACCAGCTTAATGATTCTCTAGCAGTGAAAGATCAAATATTTATTATTTAATGGTCACTGCATTATATAAAGCGTTCAGTTCATTATTATCGGCAAATCATACTGCTCCGTGTATTTCTCTGCTTAATCATAATGGGTATTAATATCTAGAACTTTTCTATTCTAAACATAATCTAATTTAATATTTACTTTAATCTAAAAGAAACTGGACATTATTCAAGAATGGATTATATGCTTATTGGTACATTATCTTATGATACTTAACTACGATATTAAGTAATATTATATTATACAAAACTAATTTGTAATTTAGCATATTTAATATACGCATAACCATCCTACCTATTCTATGCTATGATATCGAAGCATGCGAGTATATAAGAAGAATTATTACTATGATTATAAGGCAAATTACATACTTCTGTGTATGTTAGGTTAACTATCACACAAAATCAGCGTTAGTAAAGAAAACCGAGTACACATCGTAATATAAAGAGCACAGCTCATTGTCACTCACTACAAACTAGGGCTTTACCACAAGCTCTTACCATCAAACCATCATGCTTCAAGCTTGAAGTAACACTATTTCAATACATTTTTTATGACAACGAAATATCAAAGTTATAATACTTTGATATTGCCCAAAGAGCTTGTCGTAAGGCCCCTGGACTATAAGGCCGTATGCTCAACAAAGAAGTGCGTACCTCATAGTACCCGTCTTCACTACTAGCTTTTTTTACGCACTGCATTATTTTTACGGATGTAAAATGCTCCTTCACCGCCAACATTTGTCGCGCACATCGAACAAATGCTGGTAAACATCTTACCTTAGCAGCAAACTAATATTTACAATATATGCTGTCTTATGACGTATACCGACATTCCTTCCTTAGACCACAAAATCACTTCAACCACGACTTACAACCATTCAATCACGCGACACTATTAAAAGTTCAAATTTTTGTAAACATTTCATACTGCATAAATGTAAATGAGACCTGTTTACAATAATTAATCCAGTATGCTTAATGCATCACTAATCCATGGGTTGTATTGTATTGTTATAAGTACTTAATTCAATAGTAACTTGTACATATATTTGTATGTAATCTCATAAAATATTTCCATACAAATTGCAATAAAAATCGTTTAATCACATGTATCGTACCCTCACAATATAAACTAGCTTGGAATTGACTTTCTAATATCTATCTACAAAATGAGTTTCGAAATAAAATGCAGAAATGTAATATCACAGTGAACCATCAGATTATTGAACTGCACAAACTGGAACCGTTTCGGAAGACGCGCTGACAAACAGAAATAGGTATTCTGTTATTATTTGATTATGCTTTCTATCGGAGGGTACTTTGTTAAACATTAATCTGTTACAGTACTGCCGATGTATCTTGCTGGACCGCCTTTTGACTGACCTTATGCATATAGATTTTAGAAGGAACTAACTTGTCTATAGGCAAACCAAGCGTAAGGCGACCATGTTATATCGGCTTCGCTGTGTAAGATTGTGTTCACTTGGCTGCCACTTTCTGTTTCGGAGGGGTAGTCGGGGGGCCGCCTTGTTCCGCTGGCGCCCCGATAGCAACGCCTTCGCTGTCTACCTCCGTCTACAAAAAAAACTGCAGTCAGAAATATTGAACATCCTATCAAAATACCTTTAAATCAACGATTGAATTTCAATCATTTGAAGTATCATTTACATCTGTTTACTTTTACTTTTTCTACACCCGAAACACAGAGAGTCTTATGTAAAGGGCTGAAGGGTAATGCATACTTTTACGTTTTCTAATACCCGAAACACAAGAGTCTTGTGTGAAGGGTAATGCACAGTGCATTATGCACTATGTATTAAACTTGGGAATAATGCATTAGTTACAGGTTGGCTGCAGAGAGACCCTAAAAGATTTGAATGAAATTTCAATTCGTGATTTGGAATATCATGCGAGACAATTTTTTTAAAGGGGTAAAGTCACAGGTAAAAGTTGATAAAGTTACCTTTTCATCTTTATTTGAAGTTTGAGGCGATCCAGTTGCGTTGTTGGCAGCACTGTTGTCAGATGCACTTTCATTCGCGTCTGTACTTGAGGCACCTAAAAAAACAAATAACCTGATGCATCTTAAACACTTTCAGGTACCTATACGACTAGATTCAAGTAGAACTATTAACAGAATAAGTTGTATTCAGACGTCATATTCACGTCTTATTTAACGCTTTGAATACACTCAACGTTAATAATTTATTTTCCAACCAGCTATAATTTTGATTGGATATTTCACTTAAAGCATGCATAGCCGTAAGACAGCATGTCAAATACTATGTCAACACCACACAAATGACGCTTCCAAGTGCTTAAAAAAGGGCACCAATGAGCACTTACCGGCCTGAATATGATGTGTCTTCCCACTTTCAGCATCATGCTCGCGTACAACTGCGTCTAAGTTATAGCGGCGACGGTACGAGATAAAGAAGGAACGCACATGAGCTTCAGTCTTCGTGCCGAGAGTCTCCGCAATCGCTTGGAAGTTTCGCCCTGAACAAATGCAATGATTGTATAAGAGAATTTAACTTTTTTACATTATTCTATGATACAGAAGAGGTACAACATCTTACCATATTTCCGGACAGCAGTTACCGCCATTAGTAGTTCATCATTGGTCCAGCGCGAGTTGATCTTCGCAGGGGGTTCTCCAGGTCTGAGTTCCTCTACGCCGCTATCGCTGACTTTCCTTTTCATCGCGCTCAGCTGTTGTTTGTTTTGTTGCACCTAATTCAAATATGGACATCAATGGCTGAATTTTTTCATGTCGGTGGATGGTTTTCATCTAGTATCTGGTACATATCTGGATTATCCAATACTACTCGGGAAGAGGGACAACGATCGCGCAGCAAATCAAGCATGATTGAACTCAAGCTACCAAATGATATTGTCAGAATCGAAAACAACTAAAATCTATGTGTGCAGAATACATTTTTATCCTATTGAAGAATACATTAGAACTAAAATATTCCAATCAAAACTCAGTTATTCGTCACGTTCTAAAATTATAATCACAACCGAAAATTGTAACTAACTGTAAGTGTAGGGCGCGTGTCAGTCAACGTAACAATGAGAATGTGTATATTGTAACAGCACTACGGTAGCGACATGTGGCGGTTGGTTTCTCTTACTTGTCTCTTGAGAGAAACGATTTCTCTGTCCATGGCTTTGAGCATGACGTCGCCCTGATTGATAAGGTGGGGCGGGGTCGCGTCGCCCGGCTGAGGGCCGGTCGCCATGGCCACGAGATCGTCGTGATTGATGTAAATGCCGCGCGGCAGCCGGTGCTTGTACCGCTGCTGTTTGGAGCCGGGCCCGCGCCGCCCGGAAGGCCCGCACAGCGGCCTCATCGTCCCCGTGCGTCTGCCACATCACCGCCAACATTCAAACAACAACCCTACTCTAATCACACTCTAGTTTTATTACGATCTCATGCAATTACTGCAAGGTATTAGTTATAACTGAATCGTTACCGACCTGGCGTGCACGAGGCATGCCTGACACAACTTTTGCGAGTTGTGTGGCGTGATCTGGTTGCACAGAATGCCGCAAACGGTGCACGTCTTCCCAGCATCGCCGCCGCCCTCGCCCTAAACCCCAATCAACATTTTACTATGCTGCCACAGATGGCGCTCATAACCACTACGTCATTTCGGTATTAGGATGGACCATCACTAAAACAATTATCTCTCACACACTTCATTTAAAAACCCATTAGACTATTTTAATGATATTCTGCACACATTGATAGTTAACACGATTTTCTGCATGGGGCTGTTAAAGGAAGCATGCGGGAACACTAAAAGGAGTTATAAGGATATGGATAGGGGTAGGGTGGAAACATAGAGGACTGACTGTACACATAACTCATACCAATAAAATATATATATGTATTGAATTGCTATCAATTGAAATAGGAAACATGTTATGACTTCACAGTATTAGTCATTTGAATTGCAGAAAATTCATAATATATTTCTGTACATAACTGGGAAATAATGTCCCAAAAACACATTGGAAAAACACAGCTTCAAGGGCAATTTATTGCAACTAGTTTTTGCAACAGTTATTGTGTATAACATGAATGTTAACATGATTAAAGATGTATTATATAAAAAATGCAGAGTGGGTGAACTTTCAACAAAATAGCATTAAAAACAAGCAATTGTCTTATTTTCATTGTAACTTCAATGTTTATATATGATTGTTTATATCTAAATGAAGTACCAGTGAATCATCTGGAATGACAATAAAGCCATGGATTGCAATAAGATCACAGTACTTTTAGAGCTGGTGCAATATGTATATGGAGTTAGACAACATGTAATGGCAGCGGATATCACAAGACCGATGGACGTTATTGAAGAACTGATAACGAGCAGCTTGAAAAAGTTCAATTCTCATAGTGGAAAATTAGCAGTGATAGATGCAAGTCTCTGAAGTTCAAGTAATGACTGGTTGCCGTTGGTGGTTCACATCACACACCTGGTCAGCCAGGAGACAGTCGGCGCGTAGCGAAGCCCCGCCCGCTGACTTGTCACCACGAACAATACCACGGTGGATAGTCCACTTCTGTTATTCAACACAATACCCATAACTCCAAAATGTATTGGGATTTTCCATAAGCACAAGTCCAAAAATTCAAAGCTATCACTAGTGAGACTAAATATGTATAGACATGCAGAGCAAATAATAAAAAAATAATTGTTAAAAAACTCATGTGTTGTGTATGCTTCGGTTCTGTTCATTAACAATGAAGAGTTTCAAACAAACAAGTTCACCCCTCTGCATTTTATGTTAAAATAATGACAAATAGGTTTGAGATTTGTTGGACAATCCAGATATCATACTGTTTATTTTGTTCATAGAAGGGTAATATAATCAAATGCTTTAGTCATTCAATGTTAAATGCACCATAGAAAGTGGAACCACATTAATAAAATATACTAATAAAAAATTAAAAAATGTAGATTATACATACCTTTTCATCATTGTCAGATTGTTCTTTGTCTGAACCACCTGGTTCTGAACCAGCCCCAGAGTCCCGTTTGCCTGTTCCAGAACTTGAGGCATTGCGACCCTCACTTACAACATCCATTAGTGAAGCCCTGGCTCTTGTTTTCTTCCAGGAATAATAGTATTTGACCAATGATGCTATTGACTTATCAGGCAACTGCAGAAAGCAAGACGTAATAAGTACCTAACTAAAATTGAAATCAATGTAACAGAAAAAAACAGTTTTCATACCATTTGTCGTATCCTATGGAAACTTTTTCCATGAAACTGAAATGCTTGTTCAAACAACACTTTATCCTCAACTGTCCATTCATCAGGAAATGGAGTGAAGTTTGCAAGGTCCAACGAAGCTCGGTTCAAGTCATGTTTGTGCCAGAATAGCATTCCTAGTGCCTGCTCGCCATTATAGCCATATTTTTCCTTAGCTGTTGTTATATATTCATCCACTAAAACAAATGAATAAATGTTTAGTGGAGATTTAGTGTGAACTTCAGAACAATCATTATTGTAAATACATGAAACTTGCAATTAAACTCACATTTCAGATCTGATATGTCAGCTGTAGGTGACCAAACTAGCAAAGCTCTGTCATTTATTGTTTCTGGTTTTCGTGCTTCCATGGGTTCCAGCTCGGGGCAAACAGCTTGATAGTCCCGTCCCACTCTTATTTTCTCAGCTGCAAACGGTACCACTGCTTGGTGTGTTGTTATATTTGTGGATGAGATGAGCGCAGCGTGGTGATGATGAAGATGATAGGTAAGCATAAAATAAAGCACGAAATCATGTTATTTACAATGACAATTAATTAGCTGAGTATCAGTCACAGAAACTTGTATTAGATTGTTACAAGACTATTGCTGACGCTAGATACTTTTGAGACGCAACATACGATAAATTGGTAGGTACGTGTGTGGTTCAACATACGTAGTATTACGAAGTTTGATAAAAGGCAGCATCCAAATTATGGACACAAAATTTAAGTACAGTTAACGTAGATAGTAAATAAAGATTACCATTTTCATCCTCCGAACTGGAATCTGGGCTTCCATGGCCATTAGGGCTTGGCCCCCTTGACCGCTTCCCGTTTCGAACATCGTTACTTCTCTCCGCCAACACCATGATTTTAAACTTGTAATCAGTAAGATCACTGGTTTTGTCTATCACATAGAGTTATACTTATAAGCTACTAAGGCAGCATTGAGTAGAAATAAAATTAATTTAGGAGCTTTCAGACATAAATTCAAACGTGATTCAAACCACCGCATCAATAATTTGACATACCAAATAACGTGGTAGCAATTCATTAAATGGCGTCTGTACAGTACTTGCTTGATTGAACCCTCTCCACCTCTCTTCTCTTCTTCGATTGTTATCAATGTAATGTAATGGATATTTTTTTGAAGTTATCTTAGTTTACCATAGTTGTAACTAAGCTGAATTAAATGAAGTGCCTACCTACAATCATAAATAGGTGAAATGTATTGATGTCTGAGTCTGTACTCTGTATTTTTATGAATATTAAATGTTTGAAGTCTGGCAACACCATTAGTACAGACTTTATTAAATGGCTAATTACACAATTTCATTCATTTAAACTTAAATATAAAAACATCCTGATCTTTTTTACAAGCATAATTACCATAATTTTATCGATTCTTACACAAATATTTATATCGAACTTTTCAGTGCCTTAGAAGTATGAAGATATTCGTAACTTTTTTGATAAAAGAGTATCCCATAGCTTATGCATAGTTACTACGAGAGAAGAGATCATTCAAGTACATAGGTAGTAAGTAGGTACCTATCTACCTACTCATGAGGTAGTAGAATGATAGTACTTACAGGCTACTGCAAATTTTATGTCGATGGAAATAATTTTATTACACACATAGCCTACTGTTTTATTATAGTAGAGGAGCCCAAGAGAGGATTTCGGGATTAACTAAAGCGCGGCAGATTAATCTACAGGGGGAACCTTGTAACTGGTTATGTACCTCCTACAATTATTTATGAGCCCCATTTAAATGGCCGCCAATATATTATTATGTGACAGCAAGTCCTAGACTTAAAGATGAACCTTAGAAATCATAATCTGACGCGCTGAGTAAATATTTCAAAGCAGCGATTTTTTTGCACATTCATGGCCGCGTTTGCGTCACATCCAAATCGCTTTTTTTTTTGTTCACATCCCCTTAGAAAATCTGACGCGCTCGATGAATACCTAAATTTTTTTTACATTTTCGAAAATCTATGGCGCCGCTCCCCCCACCGATGAAAACGTAGGTATAGGTATACATCATAAGGCGTTTTTTTTCTTTTTATCATAAATCTAAGCTTTGCATCCTAATAGGTTTATAAATTGCTCGAGCATCCCCATTTAGCATCGCGGGTCCCCTACTATTATGAATTCTCCGTAGTGTAGGAAGGCAACACTACTAGGTAAGGGTGGATTTTGATCAACTTCTGGTACCTAGGTACATAAGTACCTACTTACAACTATTCTCCGATTAATGTTACCTATTGCATTAATCGGAGTGCAATTTAACCTGGGGATAGTGCGTAAGTAGGTACTAGGGGGTACTAGTATTACTTTGGTCGAATCCGCCCTTTTTTATATTGATACCTAATTTAATTTTACGTAATCGGTCGACCGATCGATCTACCTATATTTTGCTTTCTTCTGTCAAAAATCGTACATGAGTAGGTATACTATATTGCGGCTAGTCGACAGCCAGTTGCACGAGCAAAGATGGCTAGGTGCTGTAAAAACGAAATCTTGAGACTACTAAAAAACGGGTCCCTACCAGGCATAGAGGTAATACAGGCCAACCTAGAACCTCTTCCATTTTTTAAATCGGCTAATATATGGCTAACCTGTGGGCTAACTTCAGAGTAAAGGGCTAACTTAACAGTATGACATTTGCCTTCCAGCCTGATTGACAGTGACAGATTGGATAATGCTCCTTGTTGAAATCTGTTGAAATCTCTGAGGTTGAAATTTATGGTTGAAATGCGACAAACGCAACGCGGCACGAATCGATGTGCTAGCTAGCCAATAATGTGCTCGATTCACAGACTAGTAGGATGCTAACGCATCGATCCTATTTCGATTTAATGTTTCGGATCTGGTTTATCTTGATACGATTTTCAAGAATATTACCTACCAAATATATTTATTTATACACAGTTTACATGAATGGTGCATACCATACGCAAAATCATTAATTTTTTTGACATTGTATATTTTTTAGAAAGAAAAACATACCACCGTAGGTTGACAAATTTACAATTTAGTTCTCATATTAATGATAAGAGTTTATTGGTAACTCGGAATGATATCATAAAAATTATCTGTTCTACAATAGGTAGGTAGGTACCTACTAATGATCCACATTGGTGGGTAGTGTAGTTAGTTACTTTTAATAATAATTATTAGGTAGGTAGGTCTAGGTGTGTAGGTAATTATGTTAGTTCCAATCTTATTTCTATCGAGTTCCGGGAGAGCAATATGTATGTAGGTACCTATTTAGCCAAATAAGTTGCGTTCAAACGTTTTAGACGTTGAAAATAAGAGCGATCGTTCTCCGATCCTTTAAAAAAATTGGCATCCGATCGTATTCATTGTTAGTTTACTGTTTGACATCGAGATAACTATTACAATACATACCACTGCTGTTAGAGGTGTAAAAGTAACGACAAAAAGCGTACCCGTATGTACCTACCCGTTACTATAACAAAGTTTATTTGGCTCAACGAATCTAGGCATTTGTGAAGTTAGCCGTAAGAGCTGCGCAGTATCGTTTTCGGGAGCAATTGGAGGAGGGGAAGGAACTGTGCATGCGCAAACTCGCACCTTTGGCTAACTTCACGAATGCCTAGATCAGTTAGATGAACTATAGGTACCTACTCGTTGCTATCGTATCGAACACGTTACTCGTTACTTCTGATACCTCATACGTAATTATTATGCTGTTATGTTAGAGCACCAATTCTAGTCGTATTGCGTACGCGCACAGTATGACGTCGCGGCGCGTCGCAAAATTCGTTATTTGTAGAAAACATACCAAACTGCGTAAGGTGAAGTTTTTCACTTTACCGTATTTTGAACCCATTTTTATTCGGAGTGGACAAAATAAATGCGTTTTCTGATAACCTGTGACACTAGTTTCCGATACAATAAAAAAAACTAATGGCATGTACACACACAGGCGAGCTTAACCCTAAAAAGAGTTCTCTTCCAGCAAACCTTGGGATATGGAGATAAAAATATGCGAGTAACGAGATGAATTCGGATGTAACGACTCGAATACTCGATAAACGGTTCGAAATGGCGTACCCGTTACTCAATACCGAACCGAATACAATGAATACATACGGTTTGCTACAGCAGTTCAGCTTTATTTAGTGTAGTGTGTAGTATGTACACTATCTAATATTCGGAAAGATCGAATCGCTTTGGAACATCCCTTCTATCGTAGAAAGAAAAGAAGAAATAATAACCAAAAAATAAAATAATGAGAACAGGAAGAATTCTGTGTTACAGACAGGAAGATTTTATTTTGTTTCTTTCGTGATTAGTATGTTTTCAATATAGATAACATTAGATAATTGCGCTTCAATGTCACTGTTTGTGTAGCGCTGAAGGATTTTCTTCAGTGCGCTGCAAAACATTACCTGTGACATTGCTACGGAAACCGTCTCACGCAATGGCTCTACCTCCGTAGTATTCCTTTGCCGAAAAAGTGTGTGCAAATGCTCTGATTGTTATGTAACGATATCTGTAGTGTTCTCTTTAGTGATTTGTAATTGTGAAGATGAGGACGGTGGCATTGATCAGTGGCGGCAAGGACAGCTGCTACAATATGTTGCAGTGCGTCGGAGCCGGCCACTCGATCGTAGCGCTGGCCAACCTCCAACCGCTTCATAAAGGTACCTACGTGCACCTGGTAACAGATTTAGACATAAAAACCCTGGCGTCATGCATTAATTCCCACGCTCAGGTATTTTGATATCAGAAATCTGATATAGCTAGGTACATAACTACCTAATAACTAACCATCGCGAAATTAATAGGACTATGCCTCGTTTGTAACAGTATTATAAACTTGAAATTGTGCTCAACATTTGTTTGTTTTTAAATAGAAGCACTTTTTTCCTCAGATGAATTAGATAGCTACATGTATCAAACTGTGGGCCACCAAGGAATAGACCTGTATGCTGAAGCAATGGATCTGCCTCTGTACAGGGAAACTATATCAGGTTCGGCTGTCGACCAAGGAAGGAATTACAATCCTACTGATAATGACGAAGTTGAAGATTTGTTCAGGCTTCTTTCTAGAGTCAAGGTTAGTCATTATTATTGCATTCATGAGCCATAATACATCTAACATGGGCCCAGGTGGGGCACGGCAACTAAAATAGAATAATGGAGACAATATTAACAGAAAATTATTAGTGAATTATACATAATTTTTTTTAAGTACCTACTTACTCTGTAAAAAAAATGTACACCTAAATATTAAAAAAATATTTATTATTAATTATAAAATTATTTACTACCAAGAGGCACCTATTCATAACATAACCAAAATAAAATAACTTTAAATGAACATACCTACTATCATTTAAACAACAATAGCCAAAATAACATTAAAACATTTGGGAAACTTAATAAATACCTTATTAAACTCTTTTGAACTGCAATAACCTAGTTACAAATATAAATCAAAGTTCAGGCCACTGATTGCATGTAATATTCTCAAAACATTACAAAGTACTTACAACATAAGTATAATAAAGCAAAATCCCATCACTGTCTTGCTTTGATGAAAGGTGACTTTGAAAGAGTTCCATTGACATTGCAAATAAATAATATTTGCTACAACACTCAAGAAGTTTATCTGAATACAATAATAGTCAAATATGTAATACAGATAAATACCTACAATTTTTGCTGTAAGCAGGATGATAGTGCTTTAAATATTAATAACAAACTCTACTTAAATATTAAATATTACTGCAATAATCTCATTAGTTAAAAACAGCAAAACTCCGTGATCAGCTGACCACCATGTTTTAAGTGTGCCTTCTTTCATGCAACTATGATGTAAAAAGAGGTGTCATTATGAAAAGATAACATGTTTCAGGCCGAAATGGACATAGAAGCAGTAGCAGTGGGTGCAATTTTATCTGATTACCAAAGAATTAGAGTTGAGAATGTGTAAGTATTTAATAAAAAACATAGTAAATAATGCTTTCAGGCTACAATATTTAATTTTCAGTCTAGGGCTTCACAAGTATAGTACCTACTTAAGAAGTAGCATTATATGCTATTCCAAATTCCATGCAAATCAGTCCAGCTGTGATTTAGCCACAAACAAATTAACACCATCCAGTCATCTGCATAAAGTTGTACATTGAGAATTTTTAAATAGAATGTGAATATTATTCATAATAATGTTTAACTGTTTTTTAGATGTCATCGGTTAGGTCTTGTGTCCCTTTCTTACCTGTGGAGGAGAAACCAGAAGGAGCTTCTGCAGGAAATGATTGACAGCGGTATTGAAGCTATTATTATTAAAGTAAGTAGGAAACCACAGGATTTGTCTTACATGTTAGGTGAATGTAGTGCCAATTCCAAATTGCAAATTGAGAATTTACTCTGGTCTCACCTCAGTTGGTACTAGTAGTGCCTTTTGCACTGTCTATTGCTGGTTCAATTCCCACCAAAGACAAACATGTGATGAACATCGTCTAAGTGAATTTATGTGTCTGGGTGTTATAAGTATTACATTTACTCATGTACTTCCTACTAATATTAACACAAAAGTTTGTAAGAATGTATGGATGTAAGGATGTATGTATGTTTGTTACTCTTTCACGCTGAAATGGCTGAGCGGATCTAGATTAAATTTGGCACAGATATAGATTATTTTCTTGAATAGCACATAGGCTACTTTTGTATGGTTCTCGCGGGATAGATTGTTTTTGTTTTTCAAGGTACCACGCGGGCAAAGCCGCGTGCGGAAACTAGTACTTAATAGTTATTTCATCAGATATCAAGTTTTCATAGATAAACTTTGCTAAGTTTGAGGCTAGAGAAATATCCATAAATAAAAACAAAATGGTTAAAGCAATTTTATCAGATAAGGCAGCTTTATTTGTATTTGCTTGTGTCCTATAGTTGTTTTGCTTGACCGATATCAATCTGATGAAAGTTCGCGTCCGATTATTATAGTGTGAGTAGGTACAAGACACCTATACTTATAGTCTTGTACTCACATATAATCGGACGTTAGGTTTTTATTTATCAATAATGCAAATAACGATTAAAAACAAATATAAATGTTGTAACAAAATAAATTGTTGCAGCTCTGAAACGGAAGTTGAAAACTAGATAATATTTAAATTGCTTTAACAATGTTTTCGTTTAACACTGTACAAAGCAATCTTACAAGCAATTATCATAAACTCAATGTGAGGTACATTATCAGTGCATAGATCTACTAGTTGTTTACATTAATGCTCTTATCAGTGACATGACACCTCATGACTCTCGTTGTATCTACAATACCTACAGTTCATCCAACGGATCTAGGCATTCGTGAAATTAGCCACAGGTGCGAGTTTGCGCATGTACAGTCCCACCGTCCCTCTCCATACCTCCAATTGCTCCCGAAAAACGATACTGCGCAGCTCTTGCGGCTACCTTCACGAATGCCTCGACTCGTTGGGCCAACTGTACCTACACAGTACAGTAGTACAGTAGACAGTTCAACCGTTTTTTGATGAACTTGGCTCTAAGCTCACTTAAGGCCATAGTATACGTAACGGGCACGTGACGAGCACGTGATTGTATACGGTCAAGGAGGCAACAGTGGCTCGGATTTTTTCAAAAGGCTAAATATTCTGAAAATTATTATTGGATTTATCTGAAATATGCATAGATTGTTAGTTAGGTATTCTAGTTTAGTACTGCATTATTATAATTACACTAAATAGTACTAAAATAAAATGAGAGGGCAAAAACTAAACATCGAGAATTGAGCCACTGTGTACACCTAGCTGTACACAGTGACTCAACCCCGTAGTACACAGTGACTCAATAGGAGAAATAAATGAATGATTAGAAAACAAATAAACAGTTATATCTTATATCTATATAAGAGCTTAACCTGACTGACTGACTGACTGACTGACTGATTTATCATCGCCCAGCCGAAACCGCTGAAGCTAGAAAGCTGAAATTTGGAAGGTGGTTTCCTTTTCTAACAAAACCACCCACTAAGGCGGGATTTTTGGAAATTCCACCTCTAAGGGGTTGAAAAAGGGTGAAAACGTTAGTATGAAACTTTTTAACGCGTGGAGTGATTTTCATGAAACTTTGTTTGTGCACTGTAAATGCAAAATGAATGGACAAATGTGGGGTCAATGATTCTATGGGTACTTTTTAAAGGGTGGTGCGATTGGTCTTAATTTTGGTTTGGATACTTTAAATGCAAAATAAATGGAAACGTATTCCTGGATATTTCAAAATAACTCTCTAAAAAGGGTAAAATTGGGTGTCAAAGTTATTATGGGATTTCTTTATTAGTGTGATTTGTTTGAAACTCAGTTTAGTTAGATACCTACTTTAAGTGAACGAAGTCGCGAGCGGGACAGCTAGTTTAATATATAAATATCAAAAACTTCGTTATTTTTATTTTTAATATTTATATCTGATATGCCACCTTCTGGCTTTCTTTCACGGTCAATACATAAAACAAGAGGGCACAAGGCGTAAAATAGTTTTCATGGACAGCCTCTTGTTCTGCTGTAAAAATTTTGTTGACCGAATAGTTGGGTTGCAGCTGTGAGGGTAACAACTCCTCAAGCGAAAGACTGCCTTTGGTTTTCCAATAATATCTCTTAAGTGTAGCAAAAGGAACATTAGCTCTCTTTGACGCCTTTCGCATAGATTCCCCTTTTCTGATTAACTTCAAGCCCTCTTTAATGTTTTCGTGGGGAGTATTTCCAATTTTTCACGCAGTTTGTGGTCGCGGCATTCTACGAATAAAATGAATAATTTCAAATTAATGAGTATCAAAAGTACTGTCTATAATTGGTAATTCAAAAAACATTACTAATTCGAAATTAAAAATGAAAAAAAAGAATCAAAAATAAGTGGTCACTGTGTACTTTTTAAAATTGAGCCACTGTGTACAACTACGCCATTTTGAAAATATTTCCTCATAGCATTCGAGTCAAACAATAATTACAATAAACAACTACATGAATGAGAACACTATAGTACCAACTAATTGGCAAATATAAAAGGCAATACAAATTATCACAACCTGATGGATGAAAACAAAAGAAACTTACCTCAAAAAGTAATTTTGTGGGCACGAAAACAAAAAAACGCCGTAACACCGCTGTACGGCGCTTGACTTGCCGACCGACTGGTTAGAACGTGTTTGGGGTTCACACGCTTGTATTGTGTTACAAGGAGAGCAATATCGAGCGCTTCTTTCGGGTAGTAACATGAATGAGTCACTGTGTCCGACTGAGCCACTGTTGCCTCCTTGACCCTACCTTTAGTCACATATAACTTTTTTTTAATAGTTTAACAAAGAATAAAGTTAAGCGACGCGCAGGGCAATACTTAAGAACTTGTCCACTTGGGTTAGGCTAAAACTGGGATTTAATTTCGCATAACATGTAAGATCTTTGATTATGGTCAATACTAGCTTCCGCTCGCGGGGTCGCCCGCGATGTACCTACATAAAATATAGCCTATGTTCATCCTGAAAGTTCATTCTACACATTTTTGTGAAAGAAATTTTGAAATCGGTCCAGTAGTTTCGGAGCTTATTCAATGCAAACAAACAATCAAATCTTTCCTGATTATAATATTAGTATAGACAATATTATTTTAATTTGATAATTCCGTGGTTCGGAGAGCACGTAGGTAGTCGTTGGTGTACCCCGGCTATAAAAAGTAGTTAGTCCATGACGGCGGCTTTCTGACGGCTTATTACACCTGAGCTGGGTACATATGAACTAACTTAAGGTTTTGCGAAAAATGGCGGTTAAGTTAGGTCAGATTTTAAGTTAGATTTTAAAGAAAACGGAAGAAATTAATTTGCGTAAGACTAGGCAGTATGGTCTATAGACTTTAGCCTGCTCAAAGGAGCGATTAATGTAACAACAAACGAACTAGCTTACTTTTTTCCCCAATAGGTGGCAGCCCTAGGCTTAGATCCCCGGATCCATCTCGGTATGTCGATACGCGATATCCAACCTCACCTGCTGCGCATGCAAGAGAAATACGGACTCAACGTGTGCGGTGAAGGAGGGGAGTATGAGACGTTTACCCTGGACTGTCCTCTGTTCAAGAAGAGATTAGTGATGTGAGTATAATATACAGTGTAACTATTTACAGGTCATCCAACGGATCTAGGCATTCGTGAAGCTAGCCACAGGTGCGAGATTGCGCATGTACAGCTCCTTCCCCCCCTCCTCATACCTCCAATTGCTCCCGAAAAACGATACTACGCAGCTCTTGTGGCTAACTTCATGAATGCCTAGATTCGTTGAGTCAACTATACACGACTTAGATTTATTGTTACCTAGCTTCCGCTCGCGGCGTCGCGAAGTACCTACAAAAAATATAGCCTAAGTTCTTCCTGAAAGTTAATTCTACACATTGGTGAAAGAATTTTTCAAATCGGTCTTGTGGTTTCGGAGCCTATTCAATGCAAACAAACAATCAAAGTTTTCCTCTTTATAATTATCCCATCAAAAACATAAATGTGAAATGAGAGCCAAGTTCAATAAGTATGTTTTACTTAGTCGTTGACTTCAGCGACAAAAGAAGTGAGATCTAAACGGGTGCCAAGTACAATGGTCAGTCCTGAAACTTATTTATAACAATATGAAATATTTTTAACAACTTTAAAATATCATTTCATCTTAAAACTTAGGATATTATATTGAAGCCTAAGGTCTAACTTGGCTAGTTCTCATATAGGAATTAACTACTTACTTACTATGTCCAATCGCTAGTTTCTACCAGCAATCCAAATTTTTAAAAAGAATAAAATAAAAACTTGCAAAGGCTATACCTAATATAATTTGTACTCTTAAGAAAACTAGCCAAGTAAGACCTTAGGCTTCAATATAATATCCTAAGTTTTAAGATGAAATGATATTTTAAAGTTGTTAAAAATATTTCATATTGTTATAAATAAGTTTCAGGACTGACCATTGTACTTGGCACCCGTTTAGATCTCACTTCTTTTGTCGCTGAAGTCAACGACTAAGTAAAACATACTTATTGAACTTGGCTCTCATTTCACATTTATGTTTTTGATGGGATATCATTACTTTTTGTACAGAACTTATTAGTTAATAAGTACTTATTCTTATATTATTACACTTATATAATCTACCTGCATAAACGGCTCAAACTATTGGCACATTGTAGGTATACATACTAAGCAGGTAGGTAGGTACTTGAGTAGGTACTTACTGAATAAGTATACCTACCTACTACCTATCCGACAAGCCGAGACACACTATAATCTAGGCCTGAATAGTTATCTAGCCATATCTACCTACCTGCATAGACTGCTCAAACTATTGGCACATTGTAGGTATACATACCTATAGTCATACTTACCTATCTGCTTAGACGGCTCAACTATTGGCACATTGTATACCTAGTAGGGCGTGTAAAAACCGGGTTGTTTAAAAAAAACCGGGTTTTCGAGTTTTATTTTTCAATAACCGGTTAAAAACCGGTTAATCGGTTATTTTTCCAGTTTTTTAATACAGGTGTCTCGGGACAAAATAAAACCTTAAATTTTAGTAAAAACGAACTAAGTAATTATTGTAATAAGCAAGCACCAATTAAATTTAAAAATATTTTTAGATAATTATGTTTAACTCACTCTTACTCGAATAAAGTAAAAAAATTGAACAATATGATAAGGTCTTATCTAGATAATGTAATTCACTCTTTTATACGGCAGTATTAAAAACTCTTTCTCTCCTACTCAAATGAAACCATAACAAGTTAAATTAAATTAAAATTTTAATAAACCTCTAACACAAATTTTTAAAACATTTTCTTGTAATATAATTCAGCAAGACTGCGAAAACTACAGGGGCATTAGCCTACTCAGCATCGTCGGTAAGCTGTATGCGAAAGTGTTGATCGAATGAAAGAAACTGATGAGGATATGGGATGCACAAGCAGGATTTCGAAAGGGTATGGGATGTACGGATCAGGTCTATCCTTGCGATGCACAGCCGAGAAATTTTTGGGAAAGGTCTAAAGGTCTATTGCGCTTTCGTGGATCTGGAGAAGGCCTATGACAGAGTGATGAGGAATGAACTGTGGTCGGCTCTGTCGATGTATGGGGTAAAGAGCAACCTGGTGCGAGTTCTAAAATCTCTATATGAGGGTTCTAGGGCTTGCGTTAGGATACATGGGTCATATAATTAATGGTTTAACATCGAAAAGGGTGTTAGACAGGGATATTATGTAGCGTCACCATGGCTTTTTAATCTATTCATGGACAGTTGGCTACAAGATATGAAAGAAAGTGATTGTGGATTAAGAATGAATGAGTTACTCGTCAAATGTCTTCTCTATGCTCACGATCAGGTAATACTTGCGTCGTCGGCAGAGGAGTTACAGGAGATGGTAACAGGCATGCATGTAGCATTTGACAGGAAAGGAATGAAAATAAATGTAAGTAAGAAGAAAGTTTTTGAAAGAGATGAATGCATTACAGAATGTGAAATAATGATCAGAGGAGAAAGAGTGAAACAAAAGAAAGAGTTTGTAGGTATATTTGGGTACGCTGTTTAAGAATGATGGGAAACATGATGATGATATTGAAAGGAGAGTGAATGCTGGAAATCGTGTGAATGGGGCACTTCACTGATTTATGAGCAGTGGGATCGTTTCTAAAAAGGCACGACTGGCTGTGCATGGTGGAGTGTTAGTGCCGACATTAATGTATGGAAGTGAAAGTTGGGTATGGCAGAAGAAGCATCAAAGTAGAATAAATGCAGTGGAAATGAGAGCTTTAAGAAGTATTGTGTGGTTTAACTTTGAATGATAGAGTGAAGAATAGTGTGATAAAAGAATGTTGTGGAGTGAAAGAAGACGTAGTGATGAAAATTGAGAAGGGTATGCTAAGATGGTTTGGGCATGTAGAAAGGATGGATGAAAGGAGATTGACGAAACAGGTGAATAAGGCGAGTGTGAATAGGACAGTTGGAAGGGGAAGACCTCGGCGTACGTACCTCGAGCACATTGGGGACGTTTTAGAGAAAGGCCAGGTCCAGAGTACCCTAAACCGACGCATGTATGAAGAATGTAGTGAGAGTGAATGAAGCAAAAGAGGATCGTAGCAAGTGGAGATCCGTGATCTCTGCCTACCCCGTAGGGAAACAGGCGTGATTTTATGTACATATGTATGTATGTATGTATGTAATTAGGTGGACAATTATGGCCGTTCCAAATAAAGTCTGCAAGGCGTAGTTTTAAATGAATTTGTCATATATTACTCATTAAAAAAAACTCGAAAAACCGGGTTTTTTGCCAAGAAAAAACCGATTAAAAACCGACGTAAAATCAGTCGGTTAATCGGTTTTTCGGTTAATCGGTTTACATGCCCTAATACCTAGGTACCTAAGTAGATAGGTTAACCCGATAATAGTAGGTACTTACCGAGAGTAGATATTAGTCTAAACCTAAATACTTATCTAGTCATACTTACCTATCTACATAGACGGCTCAACTATTAGCACATTGTATACCTAGGTACCTAAGTAGATAGGTTAGCCCGATAATAATAGGTACTTACCGAGAGTACTTTATTAGTCTAAACCTAAATACTTATCTAGTCATACTTACCTATCTACATAGACGGCTCAACTATTAGCACATTGTATACCTAGGTACCTAAGTAGATAGGTAAGCCCGATAATAGTAGGTACTTACCGAGAGTGTACTACTTACCAATCCAAGACACTACTTCCACTCGTTATTATATTCACGTCAAGACCCTATTAAAATCCACATAATGACCGACTGTCATCTATTTAGATTGCTATTCTTATATTACAGGCGCTAGTAAGGGTTCCTAGGAGAATCAATTAATTGAAAAAGTACGATAAAAATAAAAAAAATTACAAGTTTCAGATTTTTTCCTTTGTATCCACCCCACTACCTACCTGGATGCCAAATTTGAACGTTCTAGGTCATCTAGAACTGGGTTATAATTAACGTCTATAGATCAGTCAGTGATAAAATTTTCCATAACCAGCCATTTTTGGACGTTAATATCTAAATAACCGTTTGAGGTGTGTTTATGAAATTCGGTGCACATATTTTACTCGCAAGTGGCAATAGATGAGCCAAATTTGACTTGTTTATGTGAAATAGTTTTTGAGTTACGAGGGGGTGAAAAATCACCCAAATGGTTCCTGTAATATTACACTAGGCGCGCATCGCCCGTTCGCTTCGCTTGAACTTGGCTGACACGCTGCCGCGTGTCTAGATTAGTATAGACTAGCTGAACCGACAGACGCCCTGTCTTAAAACCTTCTTACAAAAACAAACACAACAAAAAAAGAAATAGCGAAATCAGTCCAGTCGTTCACGCGTGATGCCGTGACCAAGGGAAATAGGGATTCATTTTTATATAATAGATGCAAGCAATACAAAATTAACCCTTTGAGTATTCTGTCAAAATCACTCCACTCGTTGAATGTGTGGAGCCCTTGAGATTTCGTAAATTATGTGTTATAGATACTGCAAATATTAGATATTTCTAACAAAAAATAATATGTTTATTATATTGCGTAATTTAGCGTGGTATTATCATGTCTATGTCATGATAACAAGCTAATCTTAGCGTTCTATACTAATCATAAAGAAAAATTCTTGATAAATAAATTATTACCGAATTTGCTTGTTGCTATCCACAATAGAGGTGCTATTCCATTAAAGCTAGATAGACACTTTTAATTAACTAAAGTTGTGGCGAAAATTATGTAATACAAATCACAACATATTGATTGAATTCTAAATATTTTGTCATCACTCCAATAATATTTTTATCTTGGTGCTATATATTAATCTGACAGTGCTAACAACAAAAGGTTCTGATTTGAACAGGCCCTTAGTTTTCACCATATGATATTCGAGGTATTGTTTGAAAAAGAAAACAGTCAAAAATCATAACCAAAATACTATAGACACATCAGTTGGGTGACTGAAATAGAACCAGTAGCAAAGATAACATGAATGCCAAAGAACGAATGTCACATATTTGAAATATATTACAGATGAAGCTATTTAAAAATATTCGACCTTGTTATCAATAACTCTTGTAAGTGTTTATTGAATTCAAAGACGTCAATCATCATAATAGTGTTTTGTAAATAATTGCTAACAGATGCATGACGTAAGTAAACTTACGCTCGTACGAGAAACTGGTCCACTCTGATCACGTTATTATAGTTCCCGCCCATAGACCCCGTCAACACAGTTTTTATAAATAAATATAATCTCGTCTTACTAACTCCATGAATTGTCCACCAATATTTATTAATTTAAAGTTAAAATTATTTATTACAGAGATAACAAAGAGTTGGTAATGCATTCCGACGATCCGGTGGCACCCGTCGGTTATTTTAACCTGCGATTACATCTAGAAACTAAAGAAAACGACGAAAAACTACCTCCCGTTAAAACCTCCCTAGACTATATCAACGATTTGAGCGACAACGTGTTCAGCGACATTAGCGATATAGAACTCAGCGAAACGGAACTAGAGTCCATCGAAAAGTTGGAAAAAGAAGAGAAAAAGAAGCAAAAAGAACTGAATCCATTGCTCACGTATTCTGGTGACAACGTCGACAGTGCCAATGTAGAAGAACATAGTCAAGATGATAGTTTAGAGAGTATAGGAGAAGGTTTTGTTTATGAAGCGCACAATGAAAGCGAAAAGCAGCCAGTTTTGGACCATAGCTCTATATATGGGAACAAACAGGGATGGTACTTCATTGGTGGGATTGTAGGAGAAGGGGTCGATACGAGGATAGCAACGGAGGACGCTATGAAGAAACTTATTAGTAGGTAAACTTGTTCGGAAGCTTTTTATTTGTTAGTTTTGTTAGTTGCACGGTTTTGTGAATTGTTGAGGCATTAGTTGGAATTTTGGAAGTTTCTTATTCAGGGTAAAAGATGGTGAAAGCAAACCTCCTTGTTCTAATAAGACGTGTATTTAGTCAATTCTATCACACATAATGCCAAGCGTGTGTCCGCCTCCGTGGTCCTGCCGCAAGAGAGGTGGTCGTCCCGAGAAGTGGAAGGACGTTGTGTTATACGGAGACGGAAGTTTTACACAGACAATCTATAATCTATTTGTCAATGGCGGAAGTTTTACATAGACAATCTATAATTTATTTGTCATAGACAACTTATTACTAACTTAGAATAGTCTCTCTTTGCCACAGCCGGAGGTTGGTTCGGAGCGATTAAGCTTCCCGGGTTATTTTTCTTGATTTCTGATAATTTTTCACTTCCAACTTGATTCATTTAACTCAATAAGTGTTTGTGTTGTTTTGTGTGGTGCTGGTTAGTGTTGTGTAAGTGTTTTTACTCCGTGATTCGAGTTTGAGGTTTTCCTTGAACTCGAATCATGGATTGTGAAGAGCACGTGCCGGCGATTCCGCCGGCCCCGCCAGATCCTCCCGATCCTGATCCCAAAATAAGTGCTAGCTCTGGTAGTAAGCGTAAGTGTGAGTCTGAGACTCAAATGCCAATGAAGAAGGTGCTATCTTCTGTCAATGACATGAATGTTCCCTCCATTCAGTCCGTATTCACACACCCGTCTATAGTGGTAGGTGCTATTCAGTCCTACACTGCTAAGGATAAAGGGCCATTTATTGTACATGTATCCCGCGCTGAATCTGATCCCGCTACTGGAACGGTAATGAAACCCATTAAGTTTGGCCAGTTCCTAGCCACACATAGATTTGAAAAAGTTATCCCTGGTGAAGGAGTTAAAAAAGTCGGACGCAACAAGGTTTCAGTTGAATTTGCCTCAGCTGAATATGCAAACAAATTTGTCACATCTCCGATCTTACCCATGTGCAAATATGTACCTACCATACCCACATATAACGTCACTAGAATGGGTCTTGTCAGGAATGTTCCTACAGACCTCTCCATGGATGACTTCGCCAGGGATGTCAATCTTCCCGACGGTTGTGGCATTGTGTTGAAGGCTCGTCGTCTCAACCGTAAAGTTATAGATGATGGTAAAATTTCTTGGGTACCAACCCAAACTGTCGTCATCACGTTCCAAGGCCAATCCTTACCCTCCCGAATCTTCCTCTACTACAACTCTCTCCCTGTGGAGTTATACCAATACCCTACTATTCAGTGTCATTCTTGCTGTCGATTTGGTCATACAAAGACACAGTGTAGGTCGAAGCCGAGGTGCTTCCGTTGCTCTAAAGAGCATTCAGGGGATACTTGTGAGGTCCAAGAAGCAGATGCTTCCTGCCTACATTGTTCTGGCCGCCACTTCTCCACCAATAGAAACTGCCCAGAACATGAAAGGCAAAAATCTATTAAAATGGTAATGGCACATAACTCCATCTCGTATGAAGAAGCATCCTTCCAATTTCCCAAAGTCACACGATCCTTTTCTGAGGTTACCCAAGAACTTTTTGCTAATCCTAGCTCCTCCAATGGCTTGCAGAAACCTGTTTCTGTAGGTTCATCTCAATCCCATACCCGCTCCTATGTAAAGACCGTGTATGCCAACCCCAAACCAAAAGCCCCACTGGGTAAGTCCTATGATAGGGCTTCCCATAGAGATATCATTTCAAACCCAACATCATCATCACCAAACGGTTGTGCTCTTGGCAACAACCAACCATCATCATCTGAAAGCCTGATAGAGACTCTGCTCTCTATCTTAATAGATATCATTTTAACAAAACCTCAAACCCTACCGTCCAACGTTGCTTCAAAACTATCACAATTAGTCGCACAAATAGCCCACAATGGATCCAGTAATGGTTCTACAGTGGAACACCCAGAGCATGCGTGCAAAAACGCATGAACTAATTCACTTAATTAATAAATTCTGCCCGTCAGTCATTGCCGTCTCGGAGACATGGCTGAGGCCTGGATCCCATTACCGGATCTCGGGCTTCAGCTGCCTCCGGGACGACAGGGCTGACGGGCATGGTGGGAGCGCTTTATTAGTGAAGCGCTCCCTTACCTTTTCCCAAATCCCTCTCCCGTCTCTCCCCCCTGATATCAACGTCGTTGGTATCAGATCCTTCGGTATTTCCTTTATATCCCTTTATATTCCTCATCCTCATTCCTCTTTAATCCCTGACATCCTCCTCTTATTCTCATCCATCCCTCCTCCCATGATTATCATGGGAGACTTTAACGGCCACAACACTGTGTGGGGTCACAGCCACTCAGATTTGTTCGGCCGCTCCCTCCTAGAAATTATTGATGAGGCTAACTTATGCCTGCTCAATGATGGATCCCCTACTCGTAGAGTATTCCCTAACCAGAATCCGAAAAGCGCAGTCGACCTCTCTCTGTGCTCCTCTGTACTTTTCACTGACATCTTATGGAAAATATTACCTCATTCCTTCGGCAGTGATCACTTCCCCATTCTAATGTCATTACATTCAATTTCCCCAAATAGCGTAACTCCTTTTACCAACCCTACGCCATCCATAAAATACAGACTCTCTGGTGCTGATTGGCCATCTTACTCTTCATCTCTAGACCTCAATATTGACTCCTTTTCCCCATCTATAAATCCCCTCACTTCTTATAACAACTTCATTGATATCATGACATCATGTGCAGTCCTTCACATTCCTCTTAAAAAACCTTCTCGTGGCTCTAAGATCTCCACTCCATGGTGGGATGAGGAATGTACCAAAGCCTTTACTGTCCGTAAAGCAGCGGAAAGAGCTTACTGTCAATCAATGACTACAGACAACTTCTTACAGTACAAAAAAGCGGCAGCCAAGTTTAGGAAGTTAACTTGTAACAAGAAAAAACTAAGTTGGATAGCCTTCTGTGAGAACTTGTCCCCTAGAACCCCCCCCTCGCTGGTCTGGAAACAGATTAGACGTTTTAAATGTTCTTCTAACATTGTAAACATTACAGCTAACGATCCTTTATCTTGGCTCGACGGTTTTTCGGATAAACTGGCCCCCCCCTCGGTCCCTTCAGCTCTATCTTTTCCATCAACCCCTTATTTCCTTCCATCAACAAGCAACTTGGACGCCCCTTTTTCATATAGTGAATTGACACTCGCACTTGACGGACTGACAGACTCTTCCCCCGGCATAGACGGTATTCCTTACTCCTTCCTAACTAAGGCTTCTGATAAAACTAAAAATATTTTTTTAAATCTTGTCAATGCTTTTGTGGATAATGGTATAATTCCAGAACAGTGGAAATCCCAAATCATAGTCCCAATCCTTAAACCTGGTAAAGACCCCTCGGATTCCGCTAGCTGGAGACCTATTGCGCTGTCATCTGTTCTGGCCAAAGTGGCGGAACATTTGATCAAGCGCCGTCTCGAGTGGTGGGCTGAAAATGGTTCCATCCTTGCTAAATCCCAGTTCGGGTTTAGAAAAGGTATGGGCACCATGGATAACCTGAGCTTAATTATGACAGACATTCACATTGCTTTTCGAGAGAAAAAATACCTTATTGGAGTCTTTCTTGATATAGCGTCAGCTTATGATAATGTCCTGCTTTCGGTTCTCAGGAGGAAACTCCTCCAGCTGAGAATTCCTGAAAAGCTTGTCCGTTTCATTTGCAATTTATTAATGGAGAGATCTGTCATTATTAAATCTCCTCTTGGACTCCTACCCCCCAGGACAGTTTGGAAAGGTCTACCACAGGGATCTGTTTTGAGCCCATTACTCTATAGCCTCTATACATTCGATCTTGAGCAGACTGTAGAATCTTTTTGTGAAATTTTACAGTATGCTGATGATCTCTGCCTCTATGTCTCCTCTTACTCTGTGGCAGAAGCAAGTAACCGACTCAACTCCGCGTTGACTTATCTCGGTGAATGGCTTACCGACCATGGATTATCTCTCTCTGCTCCCAAAAGCTCTGTTGTCGTTTTTTCCAAAAGAAGAATTATCCCCCCCGTAAAAATCTATATTAATCAAGAAACCGTCCCCATTTCTAATAATGTAAAATTTCTAGGTATTACATTGGACTCTAAAATGACAGGTATCCCTCACTTTATCTCTGTTAGTCAAAAGTGTGAAAAAAATATGAACATTCTACGTTGCCTCTCTGGAGTATGGTGGGGATCTCATCCATATACCCAGAAGCTATTGTACAACGCCATAATCAGAAGCCACTTTGACTATGGAGCATTTCTACTTAACCTTTGCAACAAATCAGGTTTGGACAAAATTGATAAAATCCAGTCTAGATGTCTTCGTATAATACTGGGAGCTATGAAATGTTCACCCATCAATGCTATGCAGGTTGAATGTGGTGAGCCTCCCTTAAGTCTACGAAGACAATACCTCTGTGACAGGTTTATCTTTAAGTTGGTACAAAATTCAAATCATCCCCTTCTTCCAAAATTAAGACACTTACACAGTTTATTTAACCCTGCAGACAAAGCTCCTTGTCTCCTCCATAGCTTTAAAATTTTTTCAAGTCTTCCAAACTCTGTCAGGCAGTACCCAACATACCCAATATATCTGATCCCTTATGATGCTCTAGTTTTCCTACCCCATATTATTTTAGATTTTAATATAACAAAGGATTCTGTTGACGCAAAGAGGATATTTGATGCTGAAATTAATCTGAAATTTCCAGGGTGGACATACATCTTTACCGATGCATCCAAACTATCAATGGATAGTGAGGTTGGAGCTGCTGTTTGGATACCCTTCACCAACATTACACTCAGCTTTAAATGTCCCTCTTCTTCATCAGTTTTCACTGGAGAAGCTGTTGCCCTCTTAGAAGCTGTCCTTTTTGTCAAATCCCACAATCTTAACAAAACCATCATCTTTTCGGACTCTAAAAGTTGCTTGCAATCTTTATTATCCAACCCTTTCAGGTCCGTATCTCGACTTCCCATTATACTTAAAATTAAACATGTTCTCCATGAATGTCATAAACTAGGCATCAAAGTAATTCTTGCATGGATCCCAGGACACTCTGGTATCCCAGGCAATGAGACAGCAGACGCTTGCGCAAAAATCGCAGCCCAGTTAGGTTCTCTTGAGCATTATCATACATATTGCCACGACCTATGCCTTCTACCTAAATCCCATCTCGATAAATCCTGGACAGATGTATGGAATGCCTCAAGACTCATCAAAGGCAAATACTACTCCGACATCCAACCAGTTATCCCTCCCTCCCCTTGGTTCTTCAAGTTCCGCAAATCTAGCAAAATTGTAACCTCAACCATCTGCCGTCTTAGATTAGGTTTTGCATGTACCCCTGTATTCTTAGCAAAACTAAGGATTCGGGATCACTCAATGTGTGAATGCGGGCTTGAAGAAGGAGATGTGGAACACATATTCTTTAATTGCCCAAAATTGCAATGTTCCCTATACGATGTCCTCCCCCCTGAACTCCCTCGTCCTACCTCATTCAAAATAATACTTTCCCAAATATTTTCCCCCCTTATAAATCATATAATATGTAAATTTGTAAAAATCCATAATATTAAGTTGTAAAATAGTTAAAAGTAATAATATGTATATATATATTTATCTATTTTGTTATAACAATGTGCATTTCGTCTTGTTTTGTTTCCCCTTCCACCTTGTGTTGTTGCCATATTGTGTTGTTTAAAACTAACTATGTCAATCATTTTGTTGATGCAAAATTTTTATTTTTTTTATTTTCTTTTAAATTCTGCTTTTGGTTACCGATCATATTATTATTTTTGAAGTTTACGATACTCCTTACTGACTGACACTGGCAGAATCGTTGCGTGAAGCAAGCGGGGCCATAAAAATAAGAAGATGAAGATGAACTTAGAATAGGGGCTATAGATAAAAAAAAACGCCACAGAATGTTACCTATCAATATGTAAGGTATAGCTTTTTCAGCTGTTGATCCACTAACTATCAAAAACCAAATAATCTATCACTTAATTTCTTATACTTTTGACTATTGTCTAACACTGGTTCAATATTTCAGACTTGCTCAAATCTCAAAGCCTACGACTACCGGATATTTGCTCAGTAAATATATACATGCGTGATATGAATGAGTACGCTGAACTAAACGACGTGTATGTAAATACGTTCAACTTCTCAAACCCTCCGACCAGGGTTTGCGTGCAGTGCCCGTTACCTGCTGATGTGGGACTCATACTGGACGCTGTAAGTATTCCCTACTTCTGTTTTTTTTTGTGATTGTAAATACTACACAAAATAAATAAAGTAAACAGTACGTCTACCATGAGTTGTCACATTTAGATTGGCTGACGTTACTACAGTAGTAATAGTACGTTACTATGACATCTGTCAAAATTGTTACTCATAGTACCAAATTCTAAGCGAATTAATGAAGCGCAAACTACAGTCGCTGTAGCTGTGACGTAGGATAGTTGACTACGTGACGTTTTAGTACCCAACTATCCGCTAGAGGCGCTGTACAAGTTTTCATACAATTTTTTAACTACAGTCGCTAGCGATAGACCTTGTACAGAAAGATGTTGATGACATGGTAGTGTTTTTGGAAAATTTAAACGCTGTTAAACAAAGCACTGTTGATGCTTTAGAAATACTACCCTAATCCAGTGACGGAAAATCATAGAAGCATTACTTCAAGGGAAATATCCTCCAAACTTGACACCAAATTTCACACATCGAAACTCCTTCGAAGCTTTGCCAAAAATTGGTTAATGTCGACTTTATTCCATCGACGTTTTGGGTTTAAATTGTCTTGTAACGTGTAGATAGCTTATGTGATTTTGTTTTTGTGAAATGAATGTTTTCATTCCGTTTATTGCCAAACCATATCCCCAACCCCTTTTTTTCGAGTCTGTTTGTATAACTATTTAAAGGCTCAATATAATTTTCATATTTCTGTACAGGTTGCACATAAACCAAACGCGAATCACTCCGAGACTGAAAGCAAAGAAAGATTAACGATGCATGTGCAAGGTATATCGCACTGGGCTCCGGCGAACATTGGACCTTATAGTCAAGCCATCAAGGTAGGTTACAACCTATTATCTCCTACAGGAGATAATAACAATTTACAAGACTACGTTAGTAAAGTATAAAAGTTCGAATTAAGTCAGTGGTTCAATCTGGTAATGCACCAGGGGTGGGTGATGATAATGATAATGTGGTGGTGTAATTCTAGTGGTTTGATAATAGAGGTTCGCTGGCAGACACTGCTGTAATCTGCAAAGGCACTGGATTTCAAGCCTGCTAAACCCTTGTGCCAAACAAAATTATTGTTTAAATAAATTCTGTTTGTATGACTTTCTGACGACATTGTCAGCGTAGTCGGCAACCACTGGACGAGACTTGCTAGGGATCGGAAAGAGTGGCGTAATAAAGAGAAGGCCTATACCCAACAGTGGGAGCAAACGGGCTGAATGATGATGATGATAATGATGATGACTTTCTGTGTGACATTACAATTTTAATACTATAATCTGGATGGATGGACTGTGTGAAAGATGACATGGGTAAGAAAGGAGTGAGTACTGAGATGACGAATGACAGAGGGAAATGGAAGAAGATCACATGTTGTGCTGACCCCACATAACGTGGGATAAGGGCAGGAAGATGATGATGATGATGCATCCATGGATCTATATCTTGTCCGAATCAATAAACGAATTGAATTTAATTTCCAGGTCGATAATGATGATGATAATGGTGGTGTAATTTCCAGGTCGGCGAAGTGATCGGCACATGCGGACAGATAGCCCTAGTCCCGGGCAGCATGGTGCTAGCGGGGGGCGGGCCGCGGCGGCAGTGTGCGCTGGCCCTAAGGCACCTCACGCGCGTCATCCGAGCTGTGGAGCCCAGGGCGCATATCCGGAGTGTTGTGCAGGTACTGCAACTTTACTGAAGAGCTGAGGGCATAGCTTATAGTTGGCTCAAAGAATCTAGACATTCGTGAAGTTAGCCGCAAGAGGTGCGCAGTATCGTTTTTCGGGAGCAATTGGAGGTATGAAGAAGAGTAGGAACTGTATAGTTCGCTCAACGAATCTAGGCATTCGTGAAGTTAGCCGCAAGAGCTGCGCAGTATCGTTTTTCGGGAGCAATTGGAGGTATGAGGGGGGAAGGAACTAAACATGCGCAAACTCGCACCTGTGGCTAATTTCACGAATGCCTAGATCCGTTGGATGACCTGTACATGCGCAAACTCGCACCTGTGGCGGACTTCACGAATGCCTAGATCCGTTGTATGAACTAAACTTAGCTTGGATTCAACCGAGCACTATATAAAAGCGCGGTCCCACCGCGGCGCATGCTCTGGCTAACGTAATAGCAAGAAGGAGCAATAAAAATTGTTTGATAATAAGTTTTTTCACGAAGGGTAATTAGGGTAAAATCCTACTAATATTATAAACGCGAAAGTTTGTAAGAATGTATGAATGTATGGATGTATGTTTGTTACTCTTTCACGCTGAAACGGCTGAACGGATCTGGACTAAATTTGGCATAGATATAAATTAAAGTCTGGAATAACACATAGTCCACTTTTTATCCCGAAAAAATATACCGTTCCCGTGGGATAAATTTGTTTTTGTTTTTCAAGGTACGCGGGGGAAGCTGTGGGCGGAAGCTAGTTAACTAATAATTTACGAGACAACCAAAATTGTTTGTTGTGAACAATGACGAAAGTGAGAACAATGAACACCTCATTGGCGCAGCAGGCGAGAGTCCACCTGCGACGCAAGAGGTTGCGATTGTGGTTCGATTCCCGCCTCGGAACAAATTTGTGTATGATCTGTAGAAATTTGTTCCGTTGGTCTGGGTTTTTTCTATGTATAATAAAAATATATTTATCTAAATATATATAACTCAAAGGTGACTGACTGACTGACTGACTGACTGACATAGTGATCTATCAACCCACAGTCCAAACCACTGGACGGACCGGGCTGAAATTTGGCATGCAGGTAGATGTTATGACGTAGGCATCCGCTAAGAAAGGATTTTGATTGATTCTATTGAAGCTAGTCTATGTATACATATAATGTATTAAAATATATCAGTTATCCAGTACCCATAACACAAGCTTTAAGTAGCTTACTTTGGGGCTAGATGATGCTGTGTGGATTGTCCAGCATTATTTATTTATGCTGAAACCGTTGAGTGGAATGGAGTTGGTGTCGGTTACAGAGCGTGTGCTACGTGACGAACGGGTGCGCGGTGAAGGAGGCGCGGCGGCAGCTGGAGCGGCGCACGGCGGGCGCCATCGTGCAGTACGCGGTGGTGCAGGCCCTGCCGCGCCACGCCGCCGTCGAGTGGCACGCCTGGGCGCACTCGCACAACACCAGGTTTGAATGTGAGTGCACACACACACTAATATCTACTCTCTCTCTCTCTTCCCGACTATTCATCCCACATAGTGGCGGAGTCAACCTTCCTAACACTCTTACTCCACTTCGCCCTATCCATGACGTCATCATGGGAAACTTTGCATGCCTTCATATCTCGTTCCAACACAGCTGTCCAGGTAGTTTTTGGTCTCCCTCTAGGTCTTTTACCGGAGATGGACAGTCCCAATACCTGGTTGCCAACGTAATCGTAATCGTTAAACGTAACACACTAATGCCTACTAAAAAAAAACCAGCCAAGTGCGAATCGGACTTGCGCACGAAGGGTTCCGTACCATCCTACTAATATTATAAATGTGTAGATGTCTGTTTGTTACTCTTTCACGCTAAACGACTGAACGACTGGATGAAATTGGCACAGATGTGTTATATAATCCGCATTAACCCCCCTTTTTCACACCTTTGGCTCCCAAAAAAGCGATAAAAAGTACAAACATACCCACAAACTTTCGCATTTTTTAGTATATATAAATCAGCTTCACATTTTTATATTTTCAGACGAAGAGACAGGATGCAACGTCGGTGACTACAAAGTCGCGATCACAAGAAGATGGAACTACGAAAATACTGTAGCTGCCTTCGTGTGTTACGTCGCAACAGGTATGTTTGTATTTTTAATTTTGTGCAGTTTAAAAAACAAAGCAGAGCTCGTCCTATTGCGCGATAGGTCGACATCATTACAGTCGAAGACAAGTTTGGATGCGTGAGACACAGGGGCCTTGCCACGAAGTCTTCCAGAACGATTCCGTTTTAGAAACGTCACATTTGGTGCTTGAAGTAACACTACTTCAATACAATTTGCATAGGTCATGTACGAAATAACAATGTAATATTAATTCGGTAATGTATTATGAATTCGTGGTGAGGCCCCAGAACCAAGATAAATGGCGTAAAAAGGGAGGCTTGCACCCAGCAGTGGAAAAAGGGAGGCTTGCACCCAGCAGTGGAAAAAGGGAGGCTTGCACCCAGCAGTGGAAAAAGGGAGGCTTGCACCCAGCAGTGGAAAAAGGGAGGCTTGCACCCAGCAGTGGAAAAAGGGAGGCTTGCACCCAGCAGTGGAAAAAGGGAGGCTTGCACCCAGCAGTGGAAAAAGGGAGGCTTGCACCCAGCAGTGGAAAAAGGGAGGCTTGCACCCAGCAGTGGAAAAAGGGAGGCTTGCACCCAGCAGTGGAAAAAGGGAGGCTTGCACCCAGCAGTGGAAAAAGGGAGGCTTGCACCCAGCAGTGGAAAAAGGGAGGCTTGCACCCAGCAGTGGAAAAAGGGAGGCTTGCACCCAGCAGTGGAAAAAGGGAGGCTTGCACCCAGCAGTGGAAAAAGGGAGGCTTGCACCCAGCAGTGGAAAAAGGGAGGCTTGCACCCAGCAGTGGAAAAAGGGTTGTGGGTGATCTTAAAAAATTTGGTCAACGACTGTAGTTAAAAAAATGTACGAAAACTTGTACAGCGCCTCTACCGGATAGTTGGGTACTAAAACGTCACGCAGTTATCTATCCTACGTCACAGCGTACTACAGCGACTGTAGTTTGCGCTTCATTAATTTGCTTAGAATTTGGTAGAGATGATTCAATCTAAAAATGCACGCCCCTCCACTTGTACTTGTACCGTATGTAGAGGAAATAGAGTAGCAAATACATTGGAGGGGCGTGCATTTTTAGACTGTTCTACCTCTACCATGAGTAACAATTTTGACAGATGCCATAGTAACGTACTATTACTACCGTAGTAACGTCAGCCGATCTAAATGTGACAACTCATGGTAGACGTACGGTTAATGATGGTTATCTCTCGGCAGGTTCATCTCCCTCAACGTGCCAACTTTCCTTCCCCACCGAGGAGGCGTGCCACAGCCACCGCTCGCTCGCCGCGCGGATGAGTCGGGAGGATTTAGAGGAGGTGCTGGAGTACGCGCTCGGGAAGCTAGTCAACGAATGCAAGGAGCAGACGCAGTCCGCCGTCAAGTGTAGGATATTCTATCAGGTATGTTGCATTTTTGTCGAGCATGTTGTCTCATATTCGCACGAGAAAGAGCGAGACGAAACAGTAAAATTTTGTCGTGGTGCTTAGTTAGCCTTGCTAGTAGGGCTCTCCTTACTGCATCTAGTGATATTTGTGGTCATGTGTTTTTAAATTACTCAAAAATGTACTGTTGTAAACGATAAAATGACGATAAACGTTGTAGATGTAGAACATCGTCTTTTTATCGTCTCGAACCTGATGTATCAACGAGATTAAACACAGAGATTTAACAACGTTGTCAGTATTTTGACAGAAGTAATTGAAGAGATGTATTTGACGATCAGAGTACAAACTATTAATGTTGAACAATAAATGTCAACAAAACATTAATCATAATCACTATGCACTTCAAATCTGAAGAGTTTTGATAATATGGTTGACGGCAACCAAGGATCACCCATGTGAACAAAGGTGAGCCTGTAAAAAAAACTTTCTACGGTTCACCCAGGTGGTCTTTGGGTCGGTTCACATCTCACGGAAGATGCGTCGCGTAACGCCAGAACAGACATGAAAAAACGTTCAACCTTTCTCCGTCAACGCATTGTCGGCCGACGTAAGAGCGGCAACGTCACTCCAAGTGTATTTTGTTTGACTGATGCAAATAATAATATAATAAAATAATGTGGCAAAACAAAGTTACGCTCGACGCATCTTCCGTCAGATGTGAACCGACCCTTGGAAGGATGGTGGGATTTTCATTTGAGGTATTTTTGCGTTACAAGAGTGCTCCGTTCGCAGGTATGGAGCGCTCCGTCGGCGGCGACCATCGCGGCGGCGGTGCGCGTGGCGGGCGCGCGCAGCGGCGTGCTCGCGGCCGCCACCGCCGTGCCCGTGCTGGCGCTGCACAACGCCTTCACCTTCCTCTCCATCAGCGGACTGCGGCTCGAGGAGTGATCTATGCGGTGGGTACGATAACAAAAGAAACTTTTTCACCGCTGTGCTCCCCAGGTTGCTAGACTTCTCAAATCCTTGCAATCTTTGAGTATGTCTATGAAAGGATAGTCGTCTAAAGCCGCGTTTTCACTAGACATTTGTTTTGCGACTCTGTCGCTCGACACGAAATACACGTGTCCCGCGCGATGTCGCCCGACGTCGCTTGGGACATTTACGGGTCGCACAACTTGTCGCTAGTCGATGCTCTGTGAGCGTCGACACGCGCGAACTTCGTGTCCCTCGACAGTCGCCGGATAGGCTTTGAGTAACGTGTGTCGCTTTGTGTTCTGAAAATGGTAGTAGTGTGGTCCAACGAGAATACATTGACCCTCCTCGGGCGACATACCTACTGATCACGACTGGCCAATGTGAACAAATCATAATGGCACGGGACATTGTCCCACAACTTTTGCAGAGACAACTACGTGAATGTCGAGCGATAAGTATCTGCGACATGTC
Source organism: Cosmorhoe ocellata (assembly GCA_963675405.1). Taxonomy (NCBI): domain Eukaryota; kingdom Metazoa; phylum Arthropoda; class Insecta; order Lepidoptera; family Geometridae; genus Cosmorhoe; species Cosmorhoe ocellata. Next base: position 6,939,623 of record OY776258.1, on the reverse strand, counting down.
GCCTAGTGAAAACGCGGCTTAAAGATTATTTTTGTTTTGTACGTTTTGGCGACACACCAACGAACTTTTTATTATGGAAATTCATCGATAGGTATCGGAAGTCGCACGCCGGCTGGCGGTGGAAACAAGAGTTACAATACTAGGCCGCACAATACTGAGAGAATTATAATAATGACAATGCTTTTTCTGTTTGTTCACAGATTTGTTGATACCTTCGGATGCAGATGCTTTATTGCCAGTTTATAAAATATATTTGCTGAATATTTTCAGTGTCTATTATAAATTTTGTTAATTATGCTACCGAGTTTACCATACTATAAGTCAAATTATATACATTATTTTTTATTGCAATTTTATTTTTTGTGAAGACCCTACACTACAAGAAAAGAAAAAGAAAAACTAAAATTGAAATTAAATTTATTTTATTTTTATACAAAATTGACCGAACAGTGCGAGATTTCTAGAACGTTTACACTTGCATTAAGTAGACATAAAGTTATAATAATTCTCTTACAAGTAATTCTTAATCATTCACGTGTGTCAGAAAAGCAATCCTTATTGTTTGAAAAAAACAGTTGAGTCGGTTGTGTTTGTATAAAAATCATGATTCGAAGAAACTGATATAATTTTTATCTTTTATAAACTTGTTGCTACGTAAATTATTTCTTAACCAAAATATAATAAAAGTAAACCATTATACATTATATCAGTATTCGATTCCACTGTCCGTCCTGCGCGCTTACAAAACATACTTCTAATATAATTTATAATACACAACACCATGGGGTCAATTGCACACAGCAGTGGTTAAAAGACGATAGCAGAGATAATCATAAGTACAGCAAATTAATGCACACAAGTCGACCTGCCGTTACGTATACCGGTAACGCGAGTCCTACAAACAGGCAATGGTGGCAATTCTGTTGTTTTTACCAACTAACTAAAATATCCTCAAATACGAACAATTGTATTTTGCTCACCTTATCTCACAGTTTTACTCAGCACCAATTTGCTTAGCTTCTAAAATGTGCTAAAAACATAAATTTAGTATCAACACGTCAATTTAGTAAAAATAAGAACTGTATTTACGCTAGTTTACGCTATGTTTACACTAGTTTAAATTTCGGTGTGAAGAAAATAAGATAGTTTGTATTTTAAGATATTTTAGTTTCTTCGGCAAAAACAATAGAATTATCACAAAACTACCACTGAAATTCTAAAACTACAACTGAAAATGCATACCACCCAATCAAGCCTTATTTAATCCTACCTGAATATTATAGAATAAATAATTTTATCATACTGAAAATAAACTATTATCGTTTTCAGTTTAATAATTTGATCAATCATTATATTTCATACATTGGGTAGAATGCTTTCCAAATATGGGAATAAATTAGAATGTAAGTAGTCTACCTATGTGATTTGTACTTTCTAAATTAAGTAAGGAAATAATTTGTCATATGAAAGAGCTGCTGGATTTAATTCGTAAAATAATTTAATTACAAAACGAAACAGGGTGATTCATGGATCAAGTAATATAGGGTTGTAAAATTATAGAGGCCCTCTTCAGTCATCCTACATTAATGTTTTCTTTTGTTTTTTATTATTAGAGGTGGCCTGATAATACTAATTTGAGTAAATTATTCAAATAAATTTACAAATTCACTTGCCCACGTTTATATGTTGATAACGAAATGAAATAAACTAGAGCGAGACAAACATAAACCTTAAAATATCTTAGTTTGGTATTCAAACTTAAAAATATATCTTTATACTAGTATAAAGATATATTTTTCAGTGTTTTTAGTGCTAGCACTAGCTGACCCGACAGACGTTGTCTGTCGGGTCTTAACTATGAATATAGTTTTTTTTCTTTCCTAAGAACCTTACAATAGCGAACACAACAAAAAAATAATTAGTGAAATTAACATGACGCCTGAGGGAAATAGGGATTCATTTTTAAAGATTTATAATATAGGTTCCAATATTTTTTAAGTTGATAGTGAAAAAAATGTTTTTGTTTTACCTCTGATTCGAATAACTCATGATGCGTGAATCACCCAGTATGATAAAAAGGCTAGTATCTACCAAAGCGGAGAAGAGAGGAGATTTGTAATATTTACTTATCAAAATTGCGCGAAGATGTCATACTGTTTTGAAATTATTCAATTTATTTGTAGATTCTACATATCTCTTCTTAGCTCCGCTTAGGTGGATGTCCACCTTAATAATGCTTAACGTATATAACCTAAAATACTATATCAACAATTTTATAAGTGCACTATAGAGGGAATTTAATATTTAACACTAGTTTTCCATACGTGATTATTTTTTTGAAGCAATTACGCAATCTCCTATATTAGTTTGTTGATTAGAAATGGGGATTAGTTTGTATACAGTTGTATCCGTATGAATGTATAACTAAAATAAATACCTTAATATTTATGCAAAATTAACGATAATCTAAAATTATACTAAACAAAGTAGAAAACAAAATGCGCACTGAATCATTTGTGCACCAATTTAGAACTCAACAATGACAACTCAAAATTAACAGTGAAATGCATTAAAAAGGCAAATTTTAAATCATATACGTTTATTTTACTTTTGACAGTATTCATAGAGACAAATCAAAAGAGACAAATATTTTCTTCTATTTTATAGATACACGATATTTCATTCAACACACTCAAAAATTACCATACTGGGGAAAATACGAAATCTCTATATTCCACGACACTGCAGCTACTCACAATCTCTCGTACATTGCCTACGCGCCTCCAATATAAACCGTACAATCTGGACGAATACACAATACATGATTGTCTTGCAAGGATACTTCCATTAAATCAAAATCTACGAATATTAAAAATAGTATGATTGCCCAGCTACCCATACAGTGGAGTTAGTACATTATTATATGTAGTTACTGTACATTAAACGTTAGTGTCTTGCAATCTACAGCTATCTATCTAACCACGAACGATGCCGATGTTCGCCGTCCGTCATATCAAACCGTGTACCGCTAGGGATTATTATTATACATAAGAATAATTATTCGAATATTAGCTCCTCCCGCATAGAAACAACCGTAATCATACAGATCTCAATGCATAGAAAATTAAAAATATGCAACGATAAACACAAAGATACAATACAGCTAGTATCTCCACTATCCGATAACTTACATAATACATAGCCTACCAGTTATATTAATCAGATTTATGCAACAGTTTACCTTACCGTATTACCGAAGCGAATAAGTGTTACACGTAAACTAATAACAGCTAGATATATTACATATTATAGTCCTTTACTATACAATTCGGGCCCGGATCCTTCGGCGCACAAGTATAAAAACGCGGCACTTTGGGCGCAAGGGGGATTCAATCGCCGAAATCTGTTCGCGAATTGTCGACGTCAGCTGCTTCCAGGGGGTCGCTGACCTCCGGGTCGGAGGGCGTGCGGCCTTGCCGCCGGCTCTTCATGTACATATTGTGTGCGTACTTGTTGAAGCGACGCTTGGCCATGAACAGCGTGGCGATGGTGCGCGGGGCGGCGCGCACGGCGCCCGCGCGCGACGTGATGCCGCCGCGCCGGCACTCCGCGCACCGGTAGTCCAGCACGTTCAGCGACGACACCGTCGCCCTAACGCATTCTGTGGGCGACGCTACGGTTACTGAGGGTGCGGGATAACTCTCGCACTAACACCACCCAAATAAAGGTAGAGAACTTATCAACTGTTGCAATTATATTTGGGACATAGAAAAGAGTTTGAATATCAGCAGCCACTGTAGTGAAGATTTGGTAAATTTACGGAACATGAAAGTAAAAAAGAATTGAATGCTTTCTAACTTTAATTGGGTATACATCATTGCGGTTATATGTAGTAAATAAAGCTTTGGACCGTTTGAGAGTATTTGAATTAAAAAAAAAATATTGGCAAAACCGCTCATGAGAGCTTTGATCTCAAACCACGTTTGCACACGTACTTGCATTCAAGTGAACCATTAGAAGCCAAGACATAACAGAAGCCTAAATCCGCCCAAACACCTTAGTTAACACATCACGAATTACCCATTAGTACAAACTTGTAAGATGCAACTTCTCAGACGAACCAAAACTAAGATTACTTATAAACTAGGTACCCTAAGGTAACCTAAGACACGACATTGTATAGCACACTCAAATCGAACATTCGGCGTTTGTCCTAATAGCGACCCGCTCATAACACTACCGTCTAACGAAGCAAGACATTGCTTATTTTTGTGTATTTACATCATGCGTACCTAAACGTTCTCTAAACACTCAATAAAAGCTGTCTAAAATATAATGTACTATATATTTTTTTTTAAATTGTTTCAACGAATTTATTCGGGTATATTTTTATTGTAGAGATATAAATAGAGCATAAATATGACAGTCCAGCGATGTAAGTTATATCTAAGGAAACAAGCATGCCCTTAAAATGTATGTATGATAGATAATGGAAATGAACAGTTTAAGCATAATGAAGAACCGACGCGATGCCAAACAGAGAATAACGGTTTTGTACTATACGACGCAGGCATATCATGCATTCATTCACGATGCAAAAGCAAAAATGTTTTCTCATCTTGTTCGCATCACGAATCAGGCAAAACGGAGAACAGGCTAGACCTAGAATAAAACGCCAATTCAATCTCTCAAGTTTAATTAAATGTCAATGTAATAAAAAGGTTGCTTGGCAACTTTGCTCCATCTCGGGCCAGGGCCTTTCTACTCAACAGTTTCGTCATTGTTCGCAACATACAATTTTGTTTATCACGTAAAATATTAGTTAATTTTAAATGTACCCTTCGTGAAATAACTTATTATGAATCAATCTTTAACTGCTCCATTTTCATGCTATCAGCTTGAAAGACGAGCTCTAAAATCAAGGTTAAAAACAGTTTTTAAAAAAACGGTAAAATATCAAAATTGAGTAGAAAAGCCCGCCACCCATTACCAAGTGACAAGTAATGATAATTTTCGTTGTAACTTGGCGCTATATTCAGAGTGTTGTGGGGGAAAGTAAGCCTTTACTCTACGCGTGCGCTTGTGTGTGATCGCGTAGTGATAACATTGCGTATACAATCGACAAAACGTACAACAAATAGATAAAGACGGTCAACGACCTATGTTCTTAAAAAATATCAATGTTGTGTAAACCACAAAATGCTCAAGCAAACTTAATTCTAAAACTTGTCAGCATTAGAATTAATATGCTTTGAGCTATTATCTTGCATGTTTTTCGTACATATCCTAAGAGTGCGTTTTCGCTGAAACAGAGTAAGATTGTGTGCATGATCAATCAAGAGTCGTGTCAAATTGCCATCACGACATTATCGCGAATTTTTGGCACGAGTATTGAGTGATTTTACACAACTATTACCCGCTCCGCTTTAATGAAAACGTTCTCTTTGAATTTGCACATTTTTACAGCTCTTTGTAATAGCACACAGAATTGATACGCTTAGTTCCTCATGACGTGTTTTAAATGGTATAATAATGTCGTTTGTATACGCAGCATCGTCTACCGCGAGTGGTATGACATACCTTGATGCAGTTGCCTATCGCAGAGCTTACAAATGACCAGCTGCATTGTCCCCTTGGGCCCGATGAAGGAGCGCTCGCATAGGGGGCAGTAGCGACCAATGCGGTACGCCCTATTCGTACGCACACACACATACGCGCAACCACCGGAACAGAAACACGCAATTAGTATACCATCGAGACACTCGATGTACTCAGACGTTTTCTATTACTTATCTTCCGAGGCCCATGTGAATGTTTTGGTGAATTAGATCGATTCATATCGCAAGAGCTGAGTTATTGAGAAAATGGATTAATTTATGAAATAACTTAATATTTAGAAGAGTAAAAGAAACATCGAGATTAATTAAAAATTCTCTAAGTGTCGCTCTTTTGAAGTGAATAGATCCATGTGTTTGTGAGTTGTGTACTGTTATGTGAGCTGTACATACTCAATGAAAATAATTTGAAATTTACAATAGTAGACAATATTATACATTAGATACAAATATGCCAAAACATTGATATTTGTGTATATATTATGAAAAGTTTATTAGAGATTTTGTTGTTTGTATGATGTTACATAAAATACATACTCACCCATACATATTTCAACCGTATTACCATTACATTTTGTGTATAAAACAAAGTGTGTCAAAAGCCTGAAGACAAGTAATAGAAATAGTGTAAGTTAGAGATCGCATTTAGAAAACTGGGTAAGAAATGAACTATGCCCTGGTTAGTGATTACTGAAATACTCAATAGATGTGACGATGAGTTAGTTTTATTATCTCGTGATGATGAAATGTCGACAATTGTTGATGACTTTATTGATGCAGTACTTTATCAGCCAGCCTTATTACGCAACTGTATGACCGCTCAATAAATTACGCCGATCAATAAAACGATTAGAATACAAATACACAGCGATCAGTCTCGTCAGTTACTGTGAAAATGGCAAGAGAAAGTTTAGAGATCCGTAATAGGCCTACGATTATAGAACGGTCTAGTCTAGATAACAACTAAATAAGGTATTGCATCAATCATGTCTTTGAATGCTGTAATGAAAGTTACCAAGTGAAAATTGGAAAGGAACAGTAAAGTCGATTTCAATAGTAATAATCGTTCAAGCCAATTGTCGTCCATTACTACTTTAGAACTATACGGAAAAACTAAATTTTGTGGTGATTATAATTAAAACACCATTGTACAATTACTTTTCTGTTCTTTTACTGGACTGCTTGCTTATACACCATATCACTGTCTCTTTCTACCGATACAGTATTTATAAGGGGTCGTTATAGGGGTAAGCAAGCAGTCGTATCAGAAATGAAGATCAAAATGTATGGAAGTACATGCAACGTATCGAATAATACTGAGAAGTGCGCTGAGTTAAGATCGCTGCAATGGAGGGGGGTAAGATTCATACTGCGGGGGTCAAAATGCTACGATATACCAAAGACAAAGCGGATATCCATTGACGTCCAAACGAGACAAAATGAACCGGCTCGTGTTAGTACACAAACTCATGAAAATGACGTGAGAAACACATAACTACCAAGACCAGTTAACATAAAACAAATTACACATAATGGAAATATCTTGTATTGAAAACTGTGTACTTTTTTTCTGCTTCCTCGATTAATACTCTTCTTCTTTAAGGTACGCTATCGGTTCACGTTTTGTTGGAGCCCCTCTTGGATTTACTTGAAACACAACATGGAATTGTTTAAATGTTTCTGTAACTTCCGCTGTTATGATAAATTAATTTAAAACGCAAATAAATTTGTGACAATCGATTTTTCACAACACGCACAACGCATTCTTGCAGTGCGTGTTACATTATAATAAATAAGACTAAGAGTATGTTATATGGAAGGATACAGTGTGAAAAATCGATTATAATATTGTTTAAAATTTTGGTACATCATGATTGCGATAATAATGCCTCTATAATACTCTAGATCTAAATGATATCATACAATGATAGGGTTCTACCTTAGCTTGGAGTAGGTAGGATATAATATTTTCTTATTTGATTTTTCATCATGCTATTGGGACATCGGATTATAATAGTAGCTTGAATTTGATTACATATTTGACGTTTTAAAATCTAATTGTCCCAAAACCGTATCAAATGTTATAGTTTTTTTCTTGTTAAGTTGATTTTACGTTTTGTATAACTAAAAAAAGTGCCATGACAACAAATACAGTATGAGCTTGTTATAATCGAGTAACCAACAATACCATATTAATGATTTAATTATATTAGCTTGGTAAACTTGAAGTCACTATATGCACACAATAACTAAGTACCTATATTTTACCTTATTCAAGAATTTGATAGTAACATACATACAAATCTGTTAGTCACATACAAATTTACATAATTTACAAACAAGGTATACAAAGACCGTATTACAGAAATAAACTTGATGATAATTGAGATTACTATCAACTTCGATAAGTCGATTAGTATTTAGTCTATTCAAATTTAAGTATAGCTCTTATGGAACTGAGATTAAAGAGTTGATCCGTGATCCACACAGATGTTGTCACGGCACTTGAAAAGCCCAACATTCACTGCACGACTCAAATCTAGATCGCCTGGTCGTAGAAAAGTGTCCAATTCGGTGATCAATAAAAAAAGGACTGGGCAGTAAAAACTCGGCGAATATAGCGCGCGTGAATGGTGAGCTTAAGGGCATTTACACTTAGAATCCCATAGAATCAAAGTTGTTAATAATTATTTCAAAATCACAAGACAAATAGAATTATGTTGCTAAGTAAAGTAATTTCTATGTTTATACCACTTAATTTGGGAACCACTACTTTTAAGAAAATAGAGGTCATCTAACGGATCTAGGCATTCGTGAAGTTGCGCCACAGGTGCGAGTTTGCGCTTGTTCAGTTCCTTCCCCCCCTCCTCATACCTCCAATTGCTCCCGAAAAACGATACTGCGCAGCTCTTGCGGCTAACTTCACGAATGCCTAGATTTGTTGAGCCAACTACTCGTATACCTATTGATTACGGACTATCAATTTCTATAACACCAACAACTTTGATTGCATAGAAATTTGGGTGTACATACAGACCCTAAGTTACTTTAGTTACGGCAAGATACTGACCTAGCGCACGGCGTGCAGAGCGAGTGGGAGTAGACCTTGTGTCCGCCGGGCCCCCGCCGCGTCTGGTGGTGCCACTCGGCGGGCCCCAGCGGCGTGCCCGAGGGCCCCGGGGTCGCCGCGGCGGGCAGCCCGCCCGGGTCGCGCGCGCCGCACGACTTGCACACCGCACACTCTGCGCAGTGCCATCGACCTGTGTACACAAGCGTGTCAATTAAGCAAGAAGGCAAGAACTAGGCGAGTGATTATGTTAGTATGAAAGAAAGAAAGAAAAATAATAAATAAAAAAATAAAAATAAATATGATCACGACTGTAATCCCCAGGCTCGGTAGATATCTCCTCAGATCTTAAGTTACTTAGATCTTTGAGGATATCTAAAGAGGGTAGTCAGAGGCAAGTCTAAACATTTGGTACATGCCCACATTTAGCACAGTAGTTAGTTAGTATTCCGTACATGACAGGTTGCAAGCCCATCGCCGCTTATAAGAATACTAACCTATGACGCATACCTTCGAATTTTTGGTTCTAGGGTATGCCGGTTTCCTCAGGATGTTTTCCTTCACCGTTTAAGAACACAGGCATTGCGCACATAATTTTCTCAAATGGAAAAATTTATTGGTGCACGACCAGGTTTGAACCCACGACCTTTGGATCGTGAGGCAGGGGTGGTACCGCTACACCACCAGCATTTTATTGAATAAATAATTTTCAGTTTCACTCACCGGTCGGCGGGTGCGAGAGCTGGGCGCAGTGCGCATGGAAGGCTCGGTCGCACAGCTCGCAGTACACCATCTTGTGGTCCTGCGGCGGCAGGTTGCAGGCGCAGCACCGCTTGCACTCGCCGCACTGCCACGCGTACTCGCGGCACTTGCGGATCGTGTCCGCGCTCAGCTCCAAGCACGACGGGTGCACTAGAAAATTACAAGTACAACCCGGTCACATTATCTCGAGACCTGGCGTCGATGACGTCACGTCGCGTCGGCTAACCGTACTGACGCGCCGTGGCGAGCGCGGTGAGGTGAAAGGAGAACGGGGCGGGAGGTTCGCATTCCAGCGAGGTCTCGAGATAATGTGACCGGGTAGTAACTTTGTTATTGTCGGTGACCAACTCTCGAAGGATCATGCACAGTAACTCCCATTTGTTCTATAGGACTATGACATCATAGAATTGTTAAGACTTTTTTATCCCTGTAGTTCTATGGTAGGACTGTTGAAACGAAAACTAGCCCATTTGTTCTATAGAACTAATAGTATCTGGTAACTTCCATTAGTTCTATAGAACTGTTGGTCCATGGAACTTTTAAATCTTTTTTTGTGCATGATCACGACGGTAATCCCCAGTCTCGGTAGATATCTGCTCAGACCTCTAGTGACTTAGATCTTTGAGAACATCTTAAGAGTCAGAGCCACGTCCTAACATGACATTTGGTACATTCTCACATTTTGCACAGTGGTTAGTATTGCGTACGTGACAGGTTGCAAGCCCATCGCCACTTATAAGAATACTAACCTATGACACATACCTTCGAATTTTTGGTTCTAGGTTATGCCGGTTTCCTCACGATGTTTTCCTCCGCGCCGTTTAAGAGTACTGGCATTTCGCACATACATTTTACGAATGGAAAAACTCATTGGGACACGACCAGGTTTGAACCCACCACCTTCGGATCATGAGGCAGGGGTGCTACTGGGTGAAGTAATTTAAAATATTGGATTTTTCAACATTTTTATGGCCTATGTCACTCTTGTAATCCACACGTATCCATCGACAACTTATTTGTAAAAATCCGTCCACCCGTTTGGGCTACGACAGCCAATGAAACTAAAAAACATATGTACATCTCAAACACATGGCTTGCCTTCTTCGCAGTCAAATGCGCTAGGACCGAGGCGAGATTCTTGCCCATTCTCCGAATTGGGTTAGGGTGGAAATGGCACTTAAACGTTTCAAAAATATTAAAAACTCTAGGCTCAACGAAAGAAACTGAACTCTGTAGAAACTGACTCACGTTTAGCATTACAGTCCGCGCAGACCACGAATCGCTCATGCGTGTACTTCCTGTTAGCTTCAAGCCGCATTTTGCAGACGCGGCAGAGATCGACCGCCTCCTCAGTGGCGGCCGGCCCTCGCGAGTCATCTTTGTCCTTGTCCTGTTGGCTGCTTCGTTTCACTTTCGTTAGCTTTTTACGCTGAAATATTCGTAAAATGAATTAACATCCAACATTCATATTTTGCCTAGAGTCAAGGCCTTCGACACTGGCTAAAGGCTGGCCTCACAGCTCAGTTGGTAGTAGTAGCTCTGCCTTCTGCGCTGCAGGTTGTGGGTTCGATCCCCACCCAGGACTAACATTTGTGTGATGAACACAGATGTTTGTTGTGTCTGGGTGTGATTATCTATTCTATGTATATATTTACAAAAAAAAGTATATAATTAATCTATATAGTTCCCATAGTACAAACATTGCTTAGTTTGGGGCTAGATACCGTTGTGTAAATTGTCCACCAATATTTATTTATTTATTGATTATTTATTTATAACATGCATCTTCCAATATCTCTGTCCAACTGAACGGTAATAACTATTATACAATTACTTTGAATATTGATGGTTTTATTATTATTTTTTTAATTTAATTCGTTTATTATCTATTTTCTATTCTAAATGGTTTCAATAGATCATTACTTCAAGAGGTGCTAGACTAGACTGTAGACTGATGGTGTTACCTTGGCCGAGTGATGCGGTCCATGCGAGGCGTCGCTGGACGATGTGGAGTCGGCCCACGTACCCTCCGAATCGGAACTCGATTCGACTGGCGACGGAGGCGCGGGCGGCGCCGCTATCACCGTGTTCAGAGGGAAATACCTATAAACACATTTATTATTCAAAATGCTTACTTAATTAACAATGTCACTATGCAAAGACTAACATGTATTTCTAAAGGCTTAGAACAGATATGATAACTTAAAATCAAACACATTTATACATTACTAGCTTCCGCTCGCGGCTTCGCCCGCATGCTACCTTGTAAAACAAAAACAAATTTATCCCACGGGAACCGTACATTTTTCCGGGATAAAATGTATCCTACGTGTTATTCCAAACCATAATCTATATCTGTGCCAAATTTCATCCAGATCCGTTCAGCCGTTTCAGCATGAAAGAGTAACAAACATACATCCAGACATCCAAACATCCATCATTCTTACAAACTTTCGCGTTTATAATATTAGTAGGATTCAGAACCATGTAGTTGTACTTAACTGAGAAACTGAACTACCACTACCTTTACCAATAGTATTTATGGTAGAAAAAGGCAAAGATTTAGGAGTAATGTAGAACACAACTTCGTTTGTGTGCGCGTGTGTACTTAGTTTAATCTTTAAGGGTCGATATAAGTAGCAAGGGCAGGGTACTGACCGCAACTGTTCCGGAGTGTACCGCGTGTAGGTGTGCTGATACTGTCCCGGCAGCACGGCGTGCGGGTAGAAGCCGTGCGGCGGGCGGCAGTGCGTGGGCGCGGCAGTGGGCGGCGGCCGGCGCCGGTGGATCGTGTTGCTCTGCAGATCTGCGCACGCGCCGCGCCGCCACACGTTCGCCATCGCGTTCCACTCGGCGGCGGACGCGATGGCAGCCGCTGCCATGTCCTGCGAACACAACATTAATTATTCATCATCATCATCATCATCATCATCATCATCATCATCATCATCATCATCATATCATCCATAACTCCACTGCTGAACATAGGCTTCCTCCATAGATTTCCAGAGTGATCGATCTTGCGCAGCCTGCACCCAACGGCTCCCAGCAACATTCACAAGGTCGTCTTTCCATCTAGTGGGGGGCCGTCCTCTACTGCGACTTCCAGTGCGTGGTCTCCACTCGAGAACCTTTCTGTCCCAACGGCCGTCAGTTCTACGAGCTATGAGTTATGTGCTAGCTATTCATTATTCAGACTGCTGGAATTTACAATCATTATTCAGCCTCTTTGCACCCACTGTTGAGTAAAGGCCTCCTCTCTATTTCGTCACTCTTTTTGGTCCCCAGCGAGTTTTATCCAGTGGTTCCTGACTACGATGACAATGCCATTGGATCATCAGGCGAGTAGTCTAGATTTACCATACAATAAATTTAATTATTGTTCTCTCGTCTGTGACTGTGTATGAATAAGATTCCTTACAGCGGATCTGGAGTGCGTAAATTGAACTAAAAGTTGACAGCTTGTCAATATGTGTACAATTTGCTTGCAATAAGATAGTATTCTTTATCGTAAACCAGTTGATCGTGCGTTGAAGTTACATAGTTAATTGACACTTAAAGTTTTATAACAGCAATCTTTACATACCTGTCTAGTTTTCTCCGGGTCAACTTTCGGTGGTTCAGGTTTATCTGATGTTTTCTCAGATTTGATTTCAATCTTGACACCTTTATCATCAAGTTTCGCGTCTGAATCCTCTAAAGATTCCGTCAGTTGTTTCTGGCGTTGGTACGACCGGTATTCTTCGTATTTGTGAGGGTAGTCCGATAGCATTATGTCAAGAACGTCACTGGCGTCGACGGCTGTGATACCTGGAGATTTTATATGAATATTATTTGTGTGTACTACAAAGTTTTTTAAAACGGAACGTTTAGAATGCTTTCTTCCAAGCGCAAGAAAGAAGCCTTTGAACCACACCAAACTGGTGTGAAAGATCTAGTGAAGAACAACAATTATTCTACTTACCAAGATCACAAAGAGCTTCGGTGACTATGCCTTTTCTGAGGCAATAGTCTTTTTCCTCGCCCACTACCGCCCGCCGTTTTAGCTCAGAATACCGTCGTTTAAAACTTTTCACTCCAAGGAACATAGCCACTTGTTCTTGGATCATCATTACCTGGAACGAGATAGTAATTTATAACTATTAGATAGCTGAAGTTTAACCGTGGCCTTATACGGTGTACATATATGTATTTGTCAGTTTAACACCACAAGACCCTGAATTCGTCTCAAGTACCATTTTGTTGTTGCATTTTCTAAAAATTACCTAATTTGACTAATCAAAGTTTAGAAATGCAATAACAGAATCGTATAGAATGTTACCAACCTGATGGTCCACATTTGGCACATCATGAGGCGGCCACGTATACTCTTTCACATCTGACGCCGTCCACACTTTATTGCTGTAACAATATAATTTATATTACGTACAAATAAAAAAACCTATGCTTAATATATCATTCCAATATTATAATTATGGTGGTAAAAATATTATTATTATTATGAGCCGTTTGTGTCCCACTGCTGGGCAAAGGCCTCCCCCCCCAATCTTTCCAGATGTCGCGATCCTGTGCTATTTTCTCCCAGTCAGCTAGAAATCTGTCCAGTTCGTCCCGCCATCTCCGTTTCGGTCTGCCGCGTCGCCTTCTCGCCGGGTCGGTGGCTGCCTTCGCCCACAGCTCTCTTGGCATGCGGCAGACATGTCCAGCCCAGTTCCACTTCAGCTTGGCGGCCTTCGTAGCGACATCTGCGATTTGCGTTTTGGAGCGCAGTTCGGTGTTACGGATTCTATCCATTAACTTGACACCCAAAATGCTGCGCTCCATCGCTCGTTGGCAAACCTTGAGTTTGACCTTATGAAGTTGTGTCAATGACCAAGTTTGCGCACCATATGTGAGGACGGGGAGAATGCATGTGTCCATTAATTTTCGCTTAAGCTACAATGGAAAGTCTGGACTTTTCATCAGATCTCCCTTGGCCCAATAGCTCTTCCAGGCATTTTCAGTTCGCCGAGCGATTTCTTTGTCTTGCCTGGAACTGAAAGAGACTATTTGACCAAGGTAGATATAGTCCTCGACATATTGCAATTCTTCCCCGTCTACTCTTATTCTGGATTTAACGCTGTTGGTCATGACCTTGGTTTTCGACCTGTTCATCTTCAGTCCAACCTCAAGGCTTGCAATGCTAAGATCTTTCAGCATATCTTGTAGATCCGAAGATGATGAGGAAAATAGGACAATATCATCAGCGAAGCGGAGGTTTGTTAACCTCACTCCGCCAACGTCAATACCCCTTCCCTCCCATCCAGCCGCCAACTTCCGAAACACCTCTTCCAGGGTACTATTGAAAAGTTTTGGAGAAAGCGGGTCACCCTGTTTGACGCCTTTACAGATTTTAAAAGATGGGCCTATCGATTCTAGTTTTATTGAAGCTGTGCTATTGGAATAAATATTGCGAAGTAATTGGATGTAGGTGGGTTCAATATGTTGGTTCGTCAGTGCTTGAAAAATGGAAGAGTGTGTAATGCTGTCGAATGCCTTCGTATAATCGACGAAGGCAAGGTATAAAGGGATATTATTTTCATGGTGTTTTTCGATTATGAGGTTTACCGCTTGAAGATGGTCGGTTGTGGAAAGACCTCGGCAGAAGCCTGCCTGTTCAGCTGGTTGTTCCAGGTCTAGCTGTCCAGAAATGCGATTTTCGAGGACTTTCACAAACGCCTTATATAAATGGGAGACTTAACTTATAGGTCTGTAGTTATTAAGTTATTAATATCTGTTTTGTCCCCCTTCTTGTGTAAGAGAATGATGTTGGAATGGCAGAAAGACTGCGGAAAGGATCCAGTTTTTAAGATTGAATTGAATATAGGTTGGTGATGTGTGGAAGAAGAGTAGGTGCTCCTATTTTTAAGGCCTCGGTGGTAATTCCATCATTCCCTGGTGATTTATTAAATTTCATTTTGCTTAAAACTTTGTGCACTTCTAATCCAGTTATGTAGGGGATATCATCAGGACATGCGTAAGGAGTAACATTAGGTGTAACAACAGTAGATAGTGTTTGAGAGTTTGTGGAATCCGAATATAGTTCTTTATAAAAATTTGTACAAATGTTCAGTATTTTCTCTCTGTTTTGGTGTTTTGCTCCTTCGTGATCTTTCAAACATGTTACCCATGATTTCCCTAATGAAGTTAATTGTTTAGGTGTTTTTAATGAACTGTTTCTTTCTAATGCAATTTCAAATAACTTTGTATTATAATTCCTGTTTCTTTTAACCTTTTTATCTATAGTTTTATACCTTTGATCTTTATAATCTATATTTACTCTCTCGTCTATAAGTTTGATTGTTTCAGTTGATAATTTTTTAAGTTTACTTTTAACGTTCTTTACTTTAATACTTGCTTCTTTAATAGATCTCTCAATCATATTAAATTCTTCTTGTACATTTTCTATTTCTGTTGACAATAAATTAAAACTATTTTTAAGATCTAAATTAAACTTTTCTTGACTTATTATTAACGCTTCTCGGTTTAGTTTTCTTATACTGTTCTTAATCATATTTTGTCGTTGGATTTTTAGGTTAAATTTAAGGATGGCGCGCAGGGGTCGATGGTCGGAGCTAAATTTTATTTTATTAATACATTGTACATTTGTAATTGTTGTTTGTGTAGATGAGAGTATGTAGTCTATTTCATTTTTGTACAAGTTGCCTGGAGATCGCCAAGTCCAGCGTCTTTCAGGGTTTTTATAGAAAAAGCTATTATTGATTCGAAGGTTTTGCCCAAATGCGAACTCTAAAAGGCGGCTTCCACGTTCGTTTCGTTCTCCCAAACCGTGGTGTCCCAAAATGTATTTACAATTGTCTGTGTCTTTCCTCTTCCCAATCTTGGCATTGAAATCTCCGATTACTACGTCCCAAGCACTGCGATGTTCGCTACAAGCTTGGTTTAATTGGTCGTAAAAATCTTCGATTTCCTCGTCTGGATGGGACGAGGTTGGGGCATGGACTTGAATGACTGTTAGGTGTTTTTCATCTGTTATTTTAAATTTCAATACAGCTATTCTATCTGAAAGGCCTACAAATTCTAAAATATTGTTTTTCCATTTTTTTGTTACCAAAAACCCTACCCCATACTGACTTCCTACTTCTCCATACTGATAAAAGATGTTATTGTCAAGTTCAACTGTTTCTTCTCCCCTTCTGCGCACCTCACATAAGCCAATTATATCCCAATTCAGATATTCCAGCGCATTTTCTAGCTCTAGTAAGCGGTCATTTGATTGAAGTGTCCGTACATTGTATGTTAAAATTTTCAAAGAACAATCAGTGTCCATTTTGCGGTTAGCTTGGGTCGTTTGACGGGTTATCGATCTCGCCCGGGGATTCTTAGCACCCCTAGTCCCAGGGTGGTTCCGTCTTCCGTCATAGATAGACCCGACCCCGGAGCCGCCGGGAACTTGGGGCCTATCGCTTAATATGTCTGTCATATTGGAGGGGTTTGGACCGTAACCCACCACGCTGGTCCAGTGCGTGTTGGTGGGTGGGACGTCAGAGCCTCGTCTGTTGGTCGGCAGGGTGTACCACGGGCCGGTGAGGTTGACTTGGGTTCCAAAGGTGTTATGTGGATCCCCTTACTTGGTAAAAATATATGATGTAATAAATACCTGTCAAACAAGTCGGCAAACTTGGATTTTTTCATTTTATTGCTACTTTCGTTCGTCGAGCTTTTCACCGAGCTTTGCGAATCTTCGTCTAGTAAGTGCGATGGTCTGAAAACATATTAACATTCAGATATAATATTTTATTAGGAAATATGCGAAATGTAGGTTGGAGAGCTACCATACTATTACTCACTTAGAAGGAGTGGCGTTGTCGTCCATCATACAAGTCTCTTCCTCAAATAATTCGACAGTCGTCGTGGCTGGACCACAGACACGTCCGTATATTCCCATAGTTTCCTGAAATTAACATTTATTATTATAAGTATAATTATGATAAGTTACTACATATTTTAGCTCTAATGTGTCGCTGAAATAAAGCGGTTTCTAGCTAACCTTCATGTAAGTAGCACCCTTCCCACCGCCTCGACCGCGGCCGCGACCTCTAGGCGTTCGCCCTCTGGGAGTACCCCGGCCTCCGCGACTTCCCCTACCCCGAGTCACCTTCGTCTCAGGAGATTTCATATACTCCTCTATCTTCACTGGACTTTCAATCAAAACCGATGGTTCACTGAACAACTTCATGTCTGAGGAGCTCCGTCGTCGGCTCGATAGCGGCGTCATGCAAGCGGACGATTTGTCGAGAGCCTCCGTCATCCGCGGGAGTTTGATCCGCGAGCTGGTCGGGTCTTCGGGGGTCGTGGGACGCGCGGGAGAGGCGCGACGCTGAGGCTCGTCTTCATCTAACGTTTCAATAACGATCACGGTTTCAGTGGAATCGTCATCGCTGGGATGATTCGGTGCGGCCACTGGACTGGCGGCGCGCCGTCCACCCCGGCCGCGACCTCTGCCTCGAGGTCTAGTCGGCACTGTCGGCCTTTCCCTGAAATTGGAATATCAAAATCATATTTTTCAATGGTATTGAAGTATGAATATAAAATGAGCATTGTGATGTAATCGTTACTAGTTGGCAGCTTGTACATAGAGAAAGTAGGATTGAATGCAAGTGAACTAAGAATTTTAAGTAGATAGATTCGAATCAGATTTAAAACTTGACTATGTTTATACATAGATTACTCAAAGAATGAATACCAAAACTAACAACCATTCGTAGTCCGGCGACAATTAGATGATGATAGCGCAGGACCGCAGCTCAGGGAATGGCTTTTCGAAATTAAGGTTTATTCAATCTATACAGACATCAAATACAATACTGAAACTCACCTCATCAAGCGAAGAGATCGTTGAGGGCGCTCTTCTAAGGCAGAAACAGGTAGAACGGGCGGAGTGGGTGGCTTAGCGGGCTTGGCGCCTTCCGACAATGGTATCTTTCGAGGCCGGCCACGCTTCCGAGGCGTCGGAGTAATCTCCACCGCTTTGATGACAGGCTCGTTTATTTCCACGGGTGTCTTCAAAGTGTCCACTTCCAAAGGATCCTGTGATATCTCATCTGGTGTAGAAATATCCCGGAAGTCAGAGTTTTCATTTATTATCATCTCTTGAACATAAGGGTGATTGTTTTCTATTCGTGAAATTTCCACAATCACGTCAGAGCTTCCCGTCGATGGATTAGATTCCGCATCTGGTATTAAAATTGGGTCTTTATTTAGGATCGTAGCTTCGCTCATTTGTAACGATTGCCTCTGTTTTGCCTGTAAATTCGAAAGAATATTGTGCAATTTGGAATTGCCGTTTTTTGAATTGTCGTTATTTAAAAGCGAATGATTCCTCTTATCACTCTGTTTTATTTCCGTCCGAGGTTTAGATTGTAAAGTCTGCGTAAAATTTGAAGCAACAGGTGTTATAGAGAGACCCTTATTTACGGACAGGAGTTGTTCTAGTTTTAATCTCTTTGAATCTAGAACTGATAATTCAGTTTCTTTATTTGGGGTAGGGCTAGTTTCAGATACAGAAGGCCTTTTTCCTGCGGTTCGCCGTATTACCACTGTGGGTTTTTCTGGAGTTTCCACCACTCTTGAGCTCCGTAATCTTTTACCTATCGTCAGACTAACTGCTTCATCAATAGCATGTTTTTTTCTACTGTTAACTAACTGTTTCTTCGGACTTTGCTTTTCTTGCAAATTTTCGTGAGTATTTTCGGTATGGTTTTGTGGCGGAGAATCTTTAGGTTTATGGCACTCTTCAGTGATAATTTTTGATGAAGGGCCGTGATCAGTCTTATTTATTTTTAAAATTATGCGTGGAGAATCTTGTCCAGAACTTTGATTTGGTATCTTATCTGTAAAAATTTCTAACGGCTTTGTTACACTCTCGTTGACCTCTTTTCGTACATCTTGGATTGATCGTGTTTTCAAAGTTTTAGATGAATGACTCAAGTCGTTAGGCATTTCTGAAATAGGACTTCTTCTGCCAAGTTCAGAAGTTAAATCCGAATGGTGTTTTCTGATTTCATCTACAAGAGTTTTCATATTTGTTGTAGCATTGCAATTTGTTAGAGGTGTGTCCGTTTTTTCAGAATGCGTATTACTGATGCTCATTTCACGATATTTTTCTGAATCATCTTTCGTATTTGATAGAAGTTGTTTCAGCAATGTACAATTTTGAAGAGATTTCTTCTGTTTCACAGATCCTGGAGATACCAGCGATGCAACCAAGTCAGTCTTTTTATCATGCACTTCATTAATTTGTAATGCATTTTTATTACTGGATATTTTATCAGGTACTTGTTTTGTTTCTATTGACAAGGTTTCCTTAGAATAAGTGAAATCATTTGTTTCAGGCAGGCAATTATGATGCGTAGGAATTGATCCATGGGCGATTGTGGATAACAAGTTTGAGCTGTCTGGGCTTGAGTCCATGATTTTTCGTGACTCAACATTAGCAGCTGTAATAGATTTTAAAGAATCTCTATCTGGTGTAAGACTAGATTTCTTTATTTTAGGAGACATTGGCTGTCTTGGTGATTTTGTTCCATCAATGTAACTATTATATTTTTGATCAGATATATTGTCACACACATTTTTCATATTTATTTTCATTACAAGAGGAGGATTTTTGATAGATTTTTCCAGATTTTCATCATGAACTTTATTTACGCTAGTATCTTCATGTTTGACAATCGGCTTTATGTTTAGTTTCGTCACACTAGGTATTCCATAACTCCCTGGACTTTTTAGTGATTCTCTTTTAGGTGAAGATGGTAAAGCGTTGTCTTCTGGCTTCACTAGTGGTTTTATATTTAACTTCGTAACCACGGGAATATTTTGATCGTTAGGCATGGGTTTAGCTACCTCCTCCATTTCACTTGGTTTCACTATCGGTTTTATGTTTAGTTTCGTCACAACAGGTATGTGATCAGAGTTGTCATCACTGGATGTGCTAGTTTCCGATGATTGATTCTCAGAATCTTTCAACCTTTCATCTTCTTCAGGCTTAAAAATAGGCTTAATATTAAGTTTAGTAACAACAGGTATACTTTTATCAACCATGTCAACTATATTTTCATCACAGTCTTTTCCTTCTGAAGAGTTTTCTTCGGGGTTTTTTAAGGGTTTAATATTTAATTTAATTATTTTAGGTACATCCTCAATACTAGAATCTACTTCATTATCTTTAGGTTTTACTATAGGTTTTATATTTAATTTGGATATTACAGGAACTTTATTCACCAATTCCTCAGAGCTTTCTTCACTTTCTATTGGTTTCAAAACAGGCTTGATGTTCAATTTAGTAACAATGGGAATGTGATCAGAGTTCTCACACATTGATGTTAACTTTTTAGGAGTTTTAGCATTTATATCCGAATCAGTTTTGACAGCCTTAATAGTTATTTTAGGCACATGCATATTTTCTTTGATTTCTGAACATGAACCAAATGCATCTGTTGTGATTTTCAGTTTAGGAATTTCATTTTCAGGTGCTTTTATTGGTTTGATGGTCAACTTTGGACTTAATGGCTGACCTTCTGACTTTGTTATTGTCTTGATGGTAAGTTTAGGTATCTTCTCCATTGTTAGGTCTTCACTTTGACTTATCACTAGTTTTAGTTTTGCATCCTTTTCATCATTTTCATTTTGTTGAAGTCCTTTAATTGTGAGCTTGGGAATATTTTTTTCTGTATAGAATTTACCTTCACTTTCAGTGCCTGGTTTTCCCAACTTGATTGTCACTTTTGGTATAGAATCAGATGGTCCTTGATCTGAAGCTGAAGTTTGATCTGAGGTACTGGTGTCATCATTTTCAGAATACTCAGATTCTGAAATTTCACTGCTGCTGGATTTTCTATGCATCTCATTGATCTTCTCAGCTGGTTTGGTAATAGGTTTTATGTTTAACTTTGTTATGCTTGGTACTTTTTCTTTTCTATTTGTTTGATCATTTAAATCTATATTAGCTGATTTCCCCTTTTCTTCCCGAGGTTTTACAATAGGTTTGATGTTTAATTTAGTAACATTTGGGATTTGTTGACTATTCCCAAAACTGTCTTCTATGTGTGGTGGTCGGATTGGTTTGATAGTAAGTTTTGGTATAGGACTTTTTATTTCTTCTGCTTGCTTATTCCCCAATTTTATTGTCAGTTTGGGAACTTGTTTAGTGGAGTCAGGTTTTTCATCATATAAATTACTACTATGCAAGCTACTGTTCTGATCAGAAGAACTGAGGTTTAGTCTAATAGGCTGAACTTTCTTTTGATCCACTGCTAAATCATCATCTGTTTGTGAATAATTATCACAATTAAGAGTTACATCAGTAATTGATACTGAAACTTGTTTATCTTGATGAGAAGTGACCACAGCGTTTTTGCTTGTGCTTTGAGCTTCTAAATCATTAGTTTTCTTATCAGATTTTGACACTTTAGTCAGTGTTAATTTGATAGGTGGAAGTTTTTGCACTTCATCCAATGCATTGATTTTAGCTTCAAGAGTTTGTTTATTCAAAAGATCTGATTTAATATCCGTTGATTCTTTTGGATGTACACTTCCTGATTCCAATGGTTCCTTTTCTTTTAACTTTTTTGGATCAGTATCAAGCTCCATTGGTTCAATTTCTGAATCAACATTTATTGATTGCTTGATTTGATTTAGTTTCTCTTTTGTTGACCCTGATTGCGCTATGTCTTGTTGCAGATCTTTTGATTGACTAAGCTCTCTTTTTGATTGTTCAGACTGTTTCTGTGTTTGGTCATAAAGTTCTGAGTTTTCAATGGGTGTTTCAGCCTTAGCTGTTGTTATTTTCAGCTCTGTCGGTTGAATCTCTACTTTTGGATCTTGTGAAATCTCCACAGACTCAGGTTGACTTTGTGATTGTTTTTTTAACATGTTTGGTTGATTCTCTTCCAATATCAACAGTTCTGATGGACTCTCTCTTGGTTTTAGTTCATTTGATTCAATTTCTGTAGGTTCTATTGCTTTTGGTGGAGTCTTCATTAATCCTTTTGGTTGAGTCTCCATTAACTTCAGTACTTTTGATTGGATCTCTATAGCTTTCTTACTCTCTAACTGAATTTCAATTTGATCCAATGCTTTTAGTGTATTTTTTGTTACTACATTATCACCCAGCTCAACTTCAGGTGGTTCAATTGGCAATGCACATACTGTTGATACTTTATCTTCTGATGCAACCACAATTGGTTGAACTTGTTCCGAAACTTTTGATGAACTTTCGGTTGATACTTTATCTTCCGGCATAACTACAGTTTGTTCAACATGTTCTGACACTTTTGATGGACTTTCAGTTGATTCTTTATCTTCTGGTGCAACTACAATTGGTTCAACTAGTTTCACATTTTTTGATGGAACTTCTGTGGATACTTTATTCTCAAGCTCAGCTACAGTTGGTTCAACTGGTTCCAGCACTTTTGGTGGACTTTCTGTTGATACATTATGTTCTGGTGCAACTACAGTTGATTCAATTTGTTCCAACACTTTTAATGAACATTCTTTTGATACTTTATCTTCGGCTACAACAACAGTTGGTTCAATTTGTTCTAACACTTTTGTTGGACTTTCTGGTGATTCTTTATCCTCTGGTTTAACTTCAGTTGGTTCAACTTGATCCAAAACATTTAATGGAATCTCTGCTGATACTTTTTTCTCAGGCTCATATTTAACTTGTTCCAACACTTTTGATGGTTTATTCATTAATACTTTATCTCTTGGAGCAAGTACAGTTGATTCAACTTGTTCCAATGTTTTTGTAGGGTTTTCTGTTAATACGTTATCATATGAGGCAGTTACAGTTGATTCAACTTTTGCAAAGCCCACAGTGAATACTTTACTATCTGGCTCAACAACAATTGTTTCAACTTGTTCTAATACTTTTGACTGTTTGTCTGTTGATTCCACAAGTGCTTTAGATTGAATTTGATCTGGTTTCAGTTTTTCAGGCTGACTCTCTGCACTTGTTGCTTGCTTTGATTTAGTCACAATTTGTATAGATTCCTGTAACTCCCCACAACTTGTTCCCAATCCTTTACTTAATTCTGGTTTATTTAAATGAACCTCTATTGGTTCCAGTATAGTTGTTTTACTTACTGATTTACTAGACTCAAATTTTTGTGATGTTTTAACTTCTATTTCTTTCATCTGAATCTGTGCTGCTTCAGTTGGTTTAACATTTGCTTGAACATTACTTAACACTGATTCTTGAGTAAGTTTATCAGTTTTTGGTAGTAGATTAGTTGATTCTAATTTTGATTCAATCTTGCTTGATTCTACTGTTGATTGAACTTCACTTGGTGCTTCTTCAGCATCAGATGATTTTGGATCTTCTGATTGTATTGTTGCTAAAACTGTACTAACTGATGGTGTTATGTTTTTTACATTACTGATGACATTTTCTTTTGCAACACTTATTTTTGCATGAGGAACCACTTGAGGGGCTTTTATTGACATATTATCCATACATTTAACCGGTGCTGAAATTCTATTATGTTCTTGTGATATGCAAGCATCAACTCGACTAGTTGAGGGTTCCACAGGAAAAATCGGTGATGCATGGTCATCAGCTGGTGATGTTGATTGGCATTGACTTTTCTCCAATGTTAAGGCTTCTGAAGTCTTGCCACTGCTACTCAAGACCGGAATAAGTCTTGGCCTTACAAGTCTAATTTTTTTAGGAGCTGTTGATGTTTCTGCTTTGCAGATACTAACTTCACTTACATTGCTAATCTCTTCAGGTTTTACTTTACCATGTTGAAGGGATACTGCATCTGATGAGCTGGATACATCCTTCACTACGTCACAACTTGTTGGTTGCAATGTTTGTATATAACCCGTTTGGGAGTCCACAGTTGACGACACTGTAGAATCCGGTCGTCTATCACTGGGAGCTGGTCGGACAAGACGCCTTTTGAGTGGGGACCTACTCGAAGGCTCTACAAGGAAGCCTTTACTTTCACTAACACTACACTCACTAGATGTGGATTCTGCTCTTTCAACAGTCACACTGTCTCTATTATCACTGGATGTCACACACTTAACTGTCCTTTCCAATTGTTCTGATTGTTCACATTCAATAACGTTTGAAATGTTTTGCACAGTTTGAATACTACTTGAAGGAGAGTCTGACACTGACTGCATGACCAATGACTCTGGTTCTGCACTTATCACTGCACCATTGTTTTCAGTCTGTTGACTTGAAGAAGATTCTGTTATGTCAACACTAACTGAACTTGCCTGTGGTGTTTCTACGCTACTGCTTGTGTTTGCACACATAGAATCTTCACTATGTGGCACGCACACATCAGGCTTTCGAGGTGTAGTTTCATTTCCGTCAAATGGAGGAGGAGATGGTGGCCGTGGTTGTTCCACTGTGTCATCAGTTTGTTGTTCTGGCTCGATTTTACTCAAAGGCTTAGAGGTCTCTGTCACAGTAGAACTTTTGACACTGACTACCGTTAGTGGCAAACGCTTCGGAGCTCCAGGCCCGTCGACGAATTCATCAATCATGTCCAATATCGCCTCGGTGCTTGTGTTGACATCGTGCGACGACGGCGAGGGAACACTGTCGCCGTCGAAGTTTTCTTCCGACATCGCGGGGGTTCTGCACGACGCACTGGCTTCGGGCTCGTGTTGGGTATCGCGAGTTGGTTCGACGTCTCCGGCCAGCCCGATATCTTTTTCCCGCGCCGATGCACGGCGGGACGCGATAGTCGCGTTACCCGCATCATCTTCCGGACTCTCCATTATCTACTCTTTTGCAATGCTGACATATCTGAAAGTTAAAACGCTCGCTGGGTGATATTTACGTTACGAATGGGTAACCTGACGACGTGCGAGATTGACAAGCCACAGGCACCATTCTAATTCACCATAACGCTACAAAATTTCTTTCACGGGGTCCACAGCGATGATTTATATACCTACACATGTACTTTAATTTCATATTCACGACGTTTACGTCTCGTAAGAGGACGCGCAAGGTTTAGGAAACTATTCAACAGCGTAAACCGGCAAACAAAAAGCTTGTATACGCCATTTTTAAAACCAAAGACATGGCAGATTGGGCCAATAAAAAATATCCATCCTATTCTACAATTCGGCCATTGTCGTGTTGGTAAACTGCAAGAGAAGAAGCCCATAGATCGCTCTACTTGAGCTTGTAAAAGAGTAATAAATACACTTTCGACATGTGATAGAGGGAGTCAGATAATAAATCTGGTTTGCTGTATTTTTTTGATTATGGCAATATTTTACGTAGTTTCAAAATCGTCTGCTGCAACATTTTTAGGTAAATACAAAACAATAAATTATTTATTAAAACTTTTACTTGACTCAAAAACATTCAAAATAGTTCAAATAATTGAAATCAGAATAAAATTAATACAATATGGCAGATAATAAAATAAATAGATCGTGAATTTAACCTACTCTTATTCTGACGCTGCTGTCATCTGTCCGTTTGACTGACAGCTAGTTGGTCATAACTGTCACAACAATCAACATTCAAAATTAAATCCCGAAAATTTTCAACAAAACAGCCATCTTTTGTTTAAAATTGACTTGACTACTTGACTATGACTCTGTGACGTTGACAATACTTATAAATAAATACACTTGACACTGACAAAATTGTTCTATAAGAGACAGATGCCATAATTGAAGAAGAAGAAGAAATTAGGTTCAGTCAGTTCACTCTCAGAGTTCACTGAACATAGTTTTTTTTGGCGCGCATTATTTTATGCATTGCCCTTTTTTAGGGTTCCGTAGCCAAATGGCAAAAAACGGAACACTTATGGATTCGTCATGTCTGTCTGTCTGTCCGTCCGTATGTCCGAGCCAACACGAGCTCAAAATAATCAACGTTGGGGGATCCCCATACTTAGAACTGAAATTCAAGCATTTTTTTCATCAAACGGAACCCTTCATGGGCGAGTCGACTCGCACTTGGCCGCTTTTTTAAGTTTTTTTTTTTTCTTGTGACTTTGAATTACCTAATTCAATAAACTCGACAGCGGAAAAATTGTTCCACAAGAAACTGCCAAGAATTTTTAAAAAATAGTAGAATTTTTAGAAAAAAACAGAGTTATTTTTTCACTTACATTGTGAGAGAGATAATACTATTTCAGTAAAAAAAAAACTCGACACTGACAAAATTGATTTCAAACAAATGAAATGAATGAGATAGATCGAATTCGATGACAAAAAAAAAATTACGAAAAAGGAAAATTCTGTGTTGGACTAGTAATTATTTAGATAAATTGATTTCAACAATATGACGACTATTCGGCCTTTTACGTGTGAAGATATGTTAAAATTTAACAATGTGTAAGTCTTGAAAACATTACGTTTAGCCAAGAAAAACTTTTTCATGGTTACTTTTCTTTCGCTCCTCTCAATGGTTAAAATATATCTTTATAACTTTTCTGATAATAATCGATCTGATTCTTTTAGTTAGGTACTCTTCACTTGTTCAATGTCAATAAACAAACTCAAGTAGGTACCTAAATAAGCCTAACTTTTATTTTTGCAGGAATCTGGATCCTTTGACAGAAACCTATGGTTTATCATTCTATACCCAGTACTTAGCACATTGGCCAGAGTACTTTCAAGTACTAGAAGCACCAAATGGAGAAATTATGGGATACAGTATGTATTAGAGATATATAGATTCATTCATAATTTAATACACTAATATTCAATAATACATACTGGTTATTCCTTCATAATTATTATATGACTTTCATAGTCAATAACATACTACCATCCATTTTTACAGTAATGGGGAAAGCTGAGGGACATGGTGAGACATGGCACGGTCACGTCACAGCTTTGACAGTCAGCCCTGATTACAGGAGATTGGGTCTTGCAGCAATATTGATGAATATCTTGGAGGATGTATCGGAAAAGTAAGCTGTGCAAGTTGACATTGTAGAAAGTTGGGAATGGGACCACCAAGTATTGAATTTAATTACGATTGTATTATGTTTGCTGAATTATACTTCTCTTTACAGAAAAAATGCATACTTTGTTGATCTCTTTGTTAGAGTCAGTAACAAAGTTGCCATAAAAATGTACAAGAACCTTGGGTATATAGTATATAGAACAGTTTTAGAATATTACTCTGGAGATCCTGACGAAGATGCTTTTGGTAACTATCATTATTCAATAATTTTTTTCTACTGAATCTACACTACACACACCTAGTAACTTTTACCCTTTTTAGACTGATCAATCAATAGCCTAAAATGATGTGCAAAACCATAGTATGACTTCAATAAGTAATTTCTTGCTTTGTGAATTTCTTCAACTATTTCGAAGGACACCAGATAGGCTGGTTGTAAAACATCAAGCCAAGATGTAAGACAATGTTGTGCTAACCTCACTACCTACATACTAGTGTGGAATAATGGTAGGATGATAATAATAACTTATGGGAGCCATGACATTTTTTTCAGATATGAGGAAAGCTTGCTCAAGAGATGTAACTAAAAAGTCGGTGATTCCATTATCACATCCTGTTAGACCAGAGGAAGTTGAATAAATTCATTTAACAAATAAAAAGTTTTCACTATTTCATATCCTATACCAAAAATTGCCACATACTTTGCAGTAAAGAGAATAACAGGATATAAAGACAGCATAATGTGATACTAGTATAAAGTTTTGCATTTTGATAAGTGTACCAAATAGGTATTGCATTTAGGTAATGTATCACATGTGAAGACCATTTCTAATAAAGACAGTCTCATTTTGTTTTCTATGCTTCTGAAACTAATTAAAATTGTATTAGCAAATATTTTTAAGCTTCATCAATCTGTTATAATGTAAATAAGTGCAAAGTGAATTAAAGTTTAAAATGTATTGCAAACTTTTTTATTTTAAAACTTAGCTATCATTCTCATGCTCTTCATTAACTGGAGGGGGGGTATACCCTTGTTCTTCATCTTGGTTCTTTTCTGATTCAGGTGTTTCTGGAACTTCTGTTATTTCACTGACTTCTTTTTGTTTGCGCCAATTTTTAGCTGCTGCAAGCAACTTAAGATTCGGCCTAACCATTTCATCTTCAGGGAATATGTAATCAAACACCTCTTCCCATCCTTCTTCCACACCAGCTTCACTGATGATCTTCTGTCTCTTTTTAACTCTTCTTGGCATTTTGGCCATCACCTTTTCAAGTGTTATTTCATCTCCAATTTCAGTTTCGAAATCTTTCCAAGCTTCCAACAATAGCACTCTTGCTTCCTTTTCACCTGCACTCCTGAGACTATCATTGGCTCTTTCATAAACACGTCGCGCCAATTCTACATTTATGTTATCAGCGTTTTCAGCATTCAACTCAAACTTAGCATATGAAAGCCATACTTTGACATGAACAGTTCTCTCCAGTAATCTCTCATAGAGTTGTCTAGCCTTTTCAGTCTCTCCTTGTGTAACTTCAAAATCAATGTAGCTTTTCCACAGTAGTTCTGGCATGTCCAACCTCGGTTGGCCTACAGCTATTTCATAAATAGCTCTAGCTCTGTCAATATCGCCCAATAATGTTTCCAGTTCAGCAAACTTGATCCAAGTGATGCAATTTTCAGAGCCATATTCTAGAAACTTTTGGTAGAGTATCCTGCACCTGTCAAACTCTCTCAACTGAATTTCTAGATCTATGTATCCCCTATATAGTTTGTCTCTAGGACACATGCCTAGAGCCAGACCCAATGTTTTCCTAGCTTGTTTAAGATCTTTGCATCTCACCTCAAACTGGGCGTACATTAGCCACATCTTGGAGAATGTGAATATTTTGTGTGGTATCAGTTCCAAGCATGTTCTGTACACCTGTCTTGTTCTCTCTGCATCTTCAGCTTCCAGTTCCTCATATAGAGCATAATTTATCCATAGATAGATGTACCGACGCCAAAACTGTTTGTCTTTAGAAGGTGGAACATTTGCTATGGCTCTTTCATAGGTATCTCTTACATCTTCTACATTACCCTCATTCTCCACAAGTCTAATGTAGTCAAACCATGCATCGTAATTTGTAGGATTCTCTATTACTTCTTGCTCATACATGTACTTTCTTTTGTTGACTATAACATCTTCAATACCAGATCTATCTCCATATTTCTTTTCATGTATTGTATAAGCTTTGTACAGCTCTTTGTTTTTATCTTTGGGGATATGATCCAATGCATACTTGTAAATGACCCTAGCCCTATCATGTTCCTTCTGATTTTCTTCAAACTTAGCAAAAGCAATGAACAATCGCTCATCTAGGTCTTCTTCTCCAAAAAACTCAACTGCTCTTTCAAAAACTTTTCTTGAACCATTGATGAACCCATGGTTTTCTTCAAACTTTGCATACTTAATCCAGTTTTTGACATCAGGGTGAACCATTACAAATCTTTCATAGATCTGCCTGCCTCTATCAAGTTCCTTATACCGTAATTCAAAATTGATATATGTTTGCCAAGCTTGTTCATCTGGTTGCCATTCCATCCAGCGCTCGAAAACCTGTAAAATAATTATGTTAACTATTACATAGAACTTATGAGATTTTTTTGTAATGTCCATGAATCGTCACATGACTCACCTGTCTAGCCCCTGCCACATTCTCTAACATTTCTTCCATGTAAGTGTATTTGTACCAAAACTGAGACACTCTGGGGAGTATGGTGACTGCTCTGTCCCAGAGGTTACGAGCATGGTTTACTTGTCTGTTGCGCATTTCCATTTCAGTGTATTTCAACCTGAAAATGTAATAAACAGTTATAAAATGGAATGAAGGCAGTGATTTCAAACTCGAAGTTCAAGAAAAGTAGTTTTTATTGCAAGTTTATACTAAGTTTATGCTTACCAAAGGGTGATATTCCTATGATCCACATCCAGAGCTCGTTCGTAAATGGAACGTGCCCTCTGCACTTGCTTCTGTGATTCCTCCCATTGAGCATATTTGAGCCAATTTCCTATTACCTGAAAACATCAATTTAATTTTATTGTTTCGCTTTAGGTTATAAAAAAATGATCTTATGGTAAAGTCTCACCATACGATTCTTCCTGATGTTATCTTCGAATGCTTTTCTTTTGCGATGCTGATATTCTCTTAGTTCTTCCGGGTCAGATATCTTCTGTTTTGGTGGCGGCGGTAAAATTTCCAAGTCCCTTTCTTTGGCTTCTCGAAGTAGCTGTTCTGCTGTTATTTGTATTTCAGCTGGTGCTTTATTTTTAACCTGAAAACAAACATAAATACAAGTTCAAGTTCCTAAGTATTTCATAAACACTAATGTGTGTGAGGAAAAGTTTATAAATACCTTCGCCACTTTGGGCATTTTAGTAGGTTTTGCGTCCATGGTTTTAAAGAATCAGTCTGGTTCAAAATTAATAAACTCTGAATACTTATTGCTTGTAGTGCAAAGCAATTTCTATAATATAAAAAGAAACTTCAATGCAAAGAGAATACTTCAAGGAAGAAAACACAACACGATAGATAGATTATTGGCACGCACCACCCAAAGAGAATATAATCACTACCTACGTTTACCTACTCAGAGTAAGGTTTACTATCTTTACTCTGAGGGTTTACTACGACTACATATAATACAAAAGCACATCATACCACAGAATAATAATACTGACTACACCACACCACCCACAGTTCATTCACTCATCACATCACTACACACACAACTCATAGCTGTAACCAAAGAGAATATAATAATATTTTATTTTATTTTTTATTTTTTTTCCCATCCCATGATATACAATAAATATTGTAATTGTTGTACGTTTAGCGTTGATGACTATCTAAAAATTATTTTCCAAAAAAAAAAGGTAATAGTGAGTGGGTAGTGGATATTCTTAAATTTAGTATCTGTGCTTCCTCCAAACCAAGCGATTGATCGAAGACAAACAAAAAAAAAACTCGAGCAATAAAAAAAACTAAAAAACGTAAACATTGAACCTAACCTCAAATTTGTAATTTATTAAATTATTTAGAAAAATTAAGCGTTTTACAATATTTTTAACATGTTTCCATGGATGTCCCGAATATTTTTAACAAAATATCCATGTAAGTAAATTGGTTATTGAAATTATGTAGGCACTTTAACCTGTTTTTAGCAACTATCTATTAAAAATGTTTATGATGTTTTCAGTATCTAGATTTTCCTCAGCATTCAACCACACAAACCATGCACCCCGTAACTACATCTCTAATCAATTGGACTACATAAACTCTGTGGTACATGATGATCATACCATCTTTGATTGGCCATGTATCAAATCAAATGTTTTATCACAGCAAGGTAATATCAACCAAAAAAACTATAGTGGAATTCTTCTAAAACATATGATAGCCAACAGAAAATTTAACGCTGCTCTTTCTTTTGTCAATCATCTCATTAGCAATAGCGAGGAAATGACTCTCGGCTCAATAAATGGAATTTTAAGTCTGTACTATGAGATTGGTAAGACTAGAAAGCTATCTGAAGAAGAGAAAAAATTTATCACAGATGCTTACAAAAGTTTGTATGAACAACACAAAGTTTTAGATTACTCCACATGTGAGAAGTTGGTGCGAGCGCTATGTGTTATTGATGAATGGGAAAAAGCCATGTGGGCATTAGAAGACATTCATATCACCAGTGTTCCTTCTCACAGCGCATTCAGTACATTAATAGCCACACTTTTTAAGAATAATAAAAAGAAAAAAGCATTTGAAATAATAAATGAAAGTTTGAAGCACAAAAGACCCTTACAGCATGTGGCGTTTGAACAATGGATTGATTTCATACTCAGAAAATACAAAGATAGAAAAACTATTTTGAAACAATTAGGTGAAATTCATGAACATATTTCAAGAAACTATGCAGTCATTGATGAAATGACTGCAAAGAAATTAAAGGAGGTTTATTTAAATTTAGGATGGGATGCAGAATTTACTAAAATAGCAAAAAATAAGTAAGTTATGACAAAAACTCATACCTATACAGTCAGCGTCAAATTTATATGAGCGTCTAGAGTAGTCAAAATGATCTGAAAAACATAAAAGCAATTTGATATGTACGCAGTTCGAATCATCATATTGTTGCAAGCACCTATGGTGTTCAAAATATTTTACTACTCATTGTTTCATATTTATATGAGCAGTCAGGGTGTCACCCTGACATGAAACCTAAATATGAAACAATTAGTAGTAAGATATTTTGAACACCTTAGGTGCTTGCAACAATATGATGATTCGAACTGCGTATATCAAATTGCTTTTATGTTTTTCAGATCATTTTGACTACTCTAGACGCTCATATCAATTTGACGCTGACTGTACATACCTAAAGCTCCGAGGCAACATTTTTACAAATTTCAGACCTATGGAGCCTAACCATACGCTATTCAATACGTATTTATCATGAATTAATCTTTGATATGCCTAACATAGATTTCTTTTTTTTCCTGGTCTAATCTGCAGTCTTGTGACTAAGTATATAAGCAAATGTTTTCTAATTAGAGTTGTCATGTGGTGGGTTTTCCACTCATGGAAAATACATTTAAATGAAACATAATTGTCAGAAATCCAGATACTAATAAAGATTCAAATGTTCCTACTACTTCCTATGGCTATAAGTGTACTTTGACTGAGAGTAATTGGCTTTAGAACTCTTAATGAATTCTGGGGCCTGTAGGCCTAATTACAATATTTTTTTATCTAAATAATCTAATTTAATTATAATTTCAGCGGCAAATGCATGCAATGCAAAGAATCATTAGAACGCCTGAAGTTATCAAATGAAGACTTTTTAACCCTGCAAAAGAATGTAAAAGAAAAACTAATTGTCGGGTCTGATTTATTCCTTAAATCATCACCAGAAGAACTGCAGAAGTTTCTAAGTTTTGTGGAAAACACTGCTCCTTATGACATAGTTTTAGATGCCCTAAATGTTGCTTATGCAATAGGGAATGGTACTCCCGATGACCGTGTACGATTACTCCTGGCGGCAGTAGACTATTTTCAACAGAGGAATATGAAAATTTTGCTGTTAGGTAGAAGGCACATGCTCAAAT
The DNA here is from genome assembly GCA_963675405.1 of Cosmorhoe ocellata. Taxonomy (NCBI): domain Eukaryota; kingdom Metazoa; phylum Arthropoda; class Insecta; order Lepidoptera; family Geometridae; genus Cosmorhoe; species Cosmorhoe ocellata. The sequence continues at coordinate 6,906,077 of OY776258.1, read as the reverse complement.
GGGCCAGGGGTGGGCTTCGGAAGTTAATGAGTAGCACTCCTTCATTTTTTACTGATGACTTGTAAGTTGAAATTTTAAAAGTATGTTCAAAATACGCATGACGCATGCATGCAATCTATACTAATATTATAAGGAGGAAATTTTTGTATTTTTGTTTGTAATGAATAAATTTCAAAAATTACTGGACCGATTTCAAAAAATTTTTCATCATTAGAATGCTACATTATCTATCCTTGAGTAACATATGCTATATTTTATATAAAAAAAAATAGACATACTTTTGCTACCCATGTGAATGTGTATTGCTAGTATTATTATAAAGTTTTTTGATTGGTTTTCTTAGCTCTATTTTAATTTAATATTTCAGATCTCAAGACGATCCATACTTTATAACAGCTGCAATCCTCAGTGGAGCCAACACTGACATAGTGTCCAAGGACTTGCTCCGATCCCATCAGTTTAACTTACAAGATGAAAACCTCAGATACTTGTTCAAGAAATGGCAGTGGGAGCATCAGTGGATGGTATTCACTACCGCTAACAAGCGCTTTACAGTACAGGTAGAAAAAAGCTATTAGGTATATTAATATTCATACAACTGGGAAAAATGAGAAATCTTATGTTAAAAGCATTTTTACCCTACCACAAAGTAGAATGGTAATGTTGGGGGGTGTATGTATGTATGTATGTATGTAAGTTTGGTATCTCTCGTTTACATGTTTGATACAATACGATAACAACAAACCATCTAAAAGAGTCATAAACATGTTTTGATTTAAACATGAAAACATTTTTGATAATTGAATACATTTTCTACAAGTTTTGTTAATTTTTCTTACAACTTGTTTTAGACGTACCTAAGCAATAGTAAAATGAGAACAGTTTGATACAAGATACAGAATACCAGTTTTATACCTTACTAGCTGACCCGGCAGACTTCGTACTTATTTAGAAAACGTTTGTATGGGAAATAGAAAAGGGCTATTTTTAGGGTTTTCCTGGCAGTTATTCGAATTTTTCTTACCTTTTAAACCTACCCTAGACCTCCACTAACATTTCAAGACCAAGATAGGATAAATCCGTTTAGCCGTTCTCGAGTTTTAGCGAGACTAACGAACAGCAAATATATATAGATTTGTAAACTTGGCTAAATGATGAAACCCAAACGATTGGAAAGATTTGACAGTGTCGTTATTCAGATGTTTTAATTGATGCAAGCGACATCTAGTTATGATTTTGGCACTAACATAAAGCACAACATAATACGTTCTAATAAATAATGTTTAAACACATAAGTTAATGTAATTTTGTGTTCTTTCAGCCACCACTATCTTTCACACCGTGCGCCCAAAGGAGTGATAACAATGGCGCTTTTCATATGCCGTACCAGAGTGCATCTGCTACGAGTACGGGAGAACTGAACGACGGAACTCCAGATCTGTCCAGCTGGCTGTGTATTCGACGTAAAGTCAATAAATGAAATAAATCGACGAGATAATGTATTTTATTTTTGACGAAGTTGCAGACAACTTCTTTTAGGTACCTACTAGGTACTTAAAACGGATATTACACTACACGGTATTCAGGGCCCGGTAGTAAGGGAGCTTAACGCCTAGCCTCTACGCCTTACGCCCTAACTCTTATTACACCACTCTTATTTAGGGTAAGGGTCCCTGAATTCAGGGTAGTGTAATAAGTGCTTAAGTACTTAGTGAATATAAAATTTAATTATTACAATATGATAATACAAGGAAGTTGAAATATTTTAATACCTAAGGTTTTTGGATCAACGGCAAATCGTTTCCACCGGAATCGAAACCACAAATTTTTCTCTGCTTAGTATCTTTACCACAAAGGTTGACATTGTTTAATCACACCCATTTGCTGGTTTTCAATAAACCTTTAGCTATCAGAAAAAAATATGTAATAATAGCTGTCATGTCAACTTTATTTGTTTTTGTTTACGCCATTACCAACAATGGTTTTGTGAATTTAATTTGATATTTCTGAAATTACCAGTTATCCAAATTATCTAAAAATGCCCAAAGCGGGGAAAAAAGTGGACAAATCCTCCTCCAAGATAGATAAACCGGGTTCAAAAGGAAATCTGTCGTCGAAATCTGAACAAAATGTTAAAATAATGAAAACTGTTTCAAGTGAGATTTTGTTTTCATAATCTTGATGGTGATGGATGTTATTCTTACTTAATAGTTATAGGTAGATAGGTTTTTAGTAGGTACTTATGTAGATTGGTAGGTATCTGCTTATCTAAGTAGGTACCTATATCCTACTCTTGGATAAGCTCACAGAAAATGACATTGGTTTTTAGAAGTTTTGGTTCTTGGACTTACTCGTGGTAAATAAACTAGATTCTACTAAGTAGAAGTCAACAATGGTAAAGCCACCTCACAATTAACCTAAGAACCCTTAGAACTAATGTAGTTTAAACTTACGCAGCGTTACCTACCGACTCTTAATGAACAGTGTTTGTTTGCGTCTCCGTTAATTCTGAAGCGATCGGTATCTTTCATCTCATTTGCTTCTCAGTCAAGATTCAGATGCTTTAAAAGGTAAACTGTACAGATGAAGGCCCAGGTCAGAAGGTGTCGCCCCGGGTTCGCCGTAACATGGAGCGTGTAGAGATGTTAGCACGCCCTAACGCCCGTCGTCTCCGCTCGCTCTGGGACGAAAAGTGCGAGATCCTACCGCCGGACAGACGAGACAAGATCAAGAGTGCATTAGAAGAAGATTATTTCCTTAGCCCTGAGTAAGGAGATATCTTATACCTTTAAACGAGCAATACTTGTATATATATATATATATAATTGGAATCTCGGAAACGGCTCCAGCGATTTTCATGAAATTTAGTATGCAGAGGGTTTCGGGGGCGATAAATCGATCTAGCTAGGTTTTTTTTTAAAAAACGTCGTTTACCAATAAAAAAAACCGAGCAAAGCTCGGTCACCCAGGTACTGTTTCTAATAAGGGTTTTTTTAGATAGTTCGTTTGAGATAAAGAACAACTGGTTACGAAGTTTTGTTGTACTAATTTTTATTTGAAAATATCAAATGTACCTATAGACACGGCTTCTCAATTTTATTATATACTAGCTTCCGCCTACGACTTCGCCCGCGTGGTATCTCGAAAAACAAAAACGAATCTATCCCACGGGAACCGTATATTTTTCCGGGATAAAAAGTAGCCTGTGTTATTCCAGGCTATAATCTATATCTGTGCCAAATTTTATCCAGATCCGTTCTGCCGTTTCAGCGTGAAAGAGTAACAAACATACATCCAGACATCCAGACGTCCACACATTCTTACAAACTTTCGCGTTTATAATATTAGTAGGAGTAGGATGTACCTATAGGTAGATAGCGTAAGTGCTTATAATTTGTTATAGACAAACCGAACAGTACTTCCAAGCTCTGTTCGAGTCCTCGAAACGGTGGTCGGGCCCGGGGGGCATGGTCGGCCGGAAGGAGCTGGTCGACAAGTCCCGGGAACTGCGGCAGCGGCAGAAGTGGCTTGTCAATTTTAGTGCTCAGGTAACTTAAGAAGTATAACCTTGTCAACATTGACGCGAAAAAAATCACGGGAATTTCTACTCAACGGTTTCGTCATTGTTCGCGGCAAACAATTTTGTTTATTCCGTTAAATATTAGGTTAGTTAATTTTAAAAATGTAAAAAAAAACCTTTCGTGAAGTAACTTATGAACCAATCTTTTATTGCTTCATCTTCATGCTATCGGCTTGAAAAACAGTTACCTATAACGTCAGGGGTAAAAAGTAACGGTAAAATATAAATTTGAGTAGAAAGGGGAGCGAGATAGAACCACAGGTAAAAGATTACCTACTTACTAAAAGAATACTTACAAATGTGTTTCGTCGTCAAAGCTCTCTGAATACCTACTTCTTACTCCAAAAAAACTACAACAACGCAACATGAATCTTGGCGTGATAATGTACCCTAGTAGTCATTAGCAATAGTAAAAAAAAAAAAATTTTGTAAAAGTTGAAGTTTGCTAGAATGTGAAAAAAAAGTGAAAACCTTAAATTGGCTAATTGTAAAGGCAAAGGGCGTTTTGCTGAATGAGAATGTTCATCAGGTGGCGTATCGTCTGTGCGACTACATAGCGAAAGGCAACAAGGAGATGCTGGTCTCCAACAGATTGAGGAGCATCGCTGATGTGGTGCTGGAGAGGGTCGCTGAAATATTGAGTAAGAAATACGTATCATTATTTATTTATTTATACACTAGCTGTCCCGCCCGCGACTTCGTTCACTTAAAGTATCTAAACTGAGTTTCCAACACATCACACAACTCATAAAAATCCCATACTAACATTGACACCCCATTTTACACCTTTCTGAAGGTTATATTGAAAAATCCTGAAACACGTGTCCATTCGTTTTGCATTTACAGTACACAAACAAAGTTTCAGACCAATCGCACCACCCGTTAAAAAGTTCCCATACATACATTGACCTCCCATTTGACCCCTTTTTTTAGAGTTATATTGAAAAATCCTGAAACGCGAAACAAAGTTTCAGACCAATCGCACCACCCGTTAAAAAGTTCCCGTACAAACATTGACCCCCCATTTGACCCTTTTTTGAAGGTTATATTGAAAAATCCTGAAATACGTGTCTATTCATTTTGCATTTACAGTACACAAACAAAGTTTCAAACCAATCGCACCACCCGTTAAAAAGTTCCCATACAAACATTGACCCCACATTTGACCCATTTTTGAAGATTATTTTGAAAAATCCTGAAACACGTGTCCATTGATTTTGCATTTACAGTGCACAAACAAAGTTTCAGGCCAATCGCAAGACCCGTTTAAAAGTTCCCATACAAACATTGACCCACATTTGACCCCTTTTTGATGGGTATATTGAAAAATCCTGAAACACGTGTCTATTCATTTTGCATTTACAGTGCACAAACAAAGTTTCATGAAAATCGCTCCACGCGTTAAAAAGTTTCATACTAACGTTTTCACCCTTTTTCACCCCCTTAGAGGTGGAATTTCCAAAAATCCCGCCTTAGTGGGTGGTTTTGTTATAAAAGGAAGCCACCTTCCAAATTTCAGCTTTCTACCTTCAGCGGTTTCGGCTCGGCGATGATCAATCAGTCAGTCAGTCAGTCAGGTTAAGCTCTTATATAGATATAGATTATTGTACGGAGAGCGCGGGTGGTGTAGTGGTAGCACCCCTGCCTCACGATCCGTAGGTCGTGGGTTCAAACCTGGTCGTGCACCAATGAGTTTTTCCATTCGAAAAATTTATGTGCGCAATGCCAGTGCTCTTAAACGGTGAAGGAAAACATCGTGAGGAAACCAGCAAACCCTAGAACCAAAAATTCGAAGGTATGTGTCATAGGTTAGTATTCTTATAAGCGGCGCGCGGCGATGGGCTTGCAACCTGTCACGTACTAACTACTGTGCAAAATGTGGGCATGTACCAAATGTCATGTTTGGACGTGCCTCTGACTACCCCCTTTAGATATCCTCAAAGATCTAAGTAACTAAAGATCTGAGGAGATATCTACCGAGTCCGGGGATTGCAGTCGTGATCATATTTATTTATTTAATTTTTTTGGTTGTACCTACACAAATTACAAAAAAAATTGTGACAAAAGCTAGGGGGCTTTTCTACCAGCCAACCCAGGCCGGTTTAGAGCCAGGTCGGCGCACAATAACAAATTTAAAAAATATTACAGTATTTACTCATTGACCTAATCAGTCTTCTTGTGTCACAAGTTCTTTGGAACTTGACAGTACCTATGTTATTGAACCTTTAAAATTAATAGTCCGGTTAACTCATGATGTTTTCCTCCTAAGTAGGTAGTACCCACGTTTTTTTTATCTACGGATGTTTGAACAGAACTATAATGGTAGAGACCTATTGCATGACACCCGGTACTCAGACACAGTGTAACTTTATTTGATGTGGATGGAAAAGGATCATACCCGTTCATCATGGCTTCCTTGCTTCCTTCCGGGAGGCCTATGACTGTGAATAATAATATCTTAATTTGATACTTTCTTTCAGGCGAGCCAAAGCTTTCTATCCCAATTTGGTAATTTCTTTCAGGCGAGCCAAAGCCATCGCGCACTCACCCAGGCCGCCTCGCTCGCTTCATGGTCGCCATTTCGGACCGGATCGCCGTCTGGATAGAGAATGCGGTCTACCGCGCTGATGCCATAGAACCCTCTGAGTTTGGATCCCATGAACACATGAGATTGGATGCGGAGAAACCGCTCATATGCTAGTCACAATACAGTTCACGTTTGGTAAGCCAATACTTTTATCTTGATTACCATCCACTATCTGATTTCATACGCCTGAATAAATGTCTTCCTAGCGCTATAGATTTTGAAGCATTTGATAACTTGAGATTAGGTACCTACATATGGAGAAACTGCTCATATGCTAATCAGAATACAGTCCAATTTTGTAAATCAAACTATGTGGTTTGGATCTGAATTGCCCTCCATATTACCTACATATATACCTACTAGTTTTCTATATACCTATCTACATAATCATAAAGTTCCGCGTTATTCCCGTTCGTCCCCATTCTTCGTCCCCATGGGGGACTATGTACCTTACCTACTGTATAAAAATATCTTTATGTAAAGTATCAATTTGTAAGAACGCATATAAATATGTAAATATCATTATGAACGATCTTGCATAGAAACAGAACTAGTTTATTTACAATACTTGAACTTAATTATGAGCTACGATATACAATCGTTTACAATGTTTATATCGAATGACTAAATTATTAGCAACACCTACATTTTGATCTAGATTATTATATCAAAGTACTTTCGGGGGACAATTCTCGCGAGCGCGTGAAATAACTGTGCCGCAGTCGAGATGAGATCTATTTACATTAATAATATTATAAAGAGGTAAAGTTTGTTTGTTTGTAGAAGATAATCTCGGAAACTGACCATCCGATTTAAAACATCTTTCACCAATGTTAAGAATGATCTTTCAGGATTAACATAGGCTATATTTTATTTAGGTACTTACAGCGTGGGCAAAGCGGTTGGAAGCTTGTCAAAAATATAGACGTTTTGGATCTCACATCCATGGGGTAGGTACCTTTTTTATAGAATTCAGCTGTTCACTTTTTGAGACCGTATTTTCAATATTCATCGCACGCAATCGAAACTATAAGAGTCACGTTCAGTGAAAAAGTTATCTTTGAATCTCCCATGCGAAAAACAATCTCGAGTTCTTAAGAATAGAATAGGGCCTGTGTAAGGCATGTCTATAAATATTACTTAAGTACCTACTATTGTAATATTAAAGGTATGCAATGATCATGCATGTGGGTATATTTATCCTACTACTTATTATAAACGCGAAAGTTTGTAAGAATGTATGGATGTATATTTGTTACTCTTTTACGCAAAAACTACTGAATGGATTTTGCCGATATTTGGCATAGAGATAGATTATAGGCTGTAATAGCAGATTTATCCCGGAAATATATAGGTATGGTTCCCGAAGGACAGATTTGTTTTTGTTTTTCAAGGTATCACTTAGGTGGAGCCGTGAGCGCAAGCTATAATATAATCCTCAGTTGAGTAGACATTTCTTCAGATCATTAGATACTTTAAGAGGTATAAATGGGTAATCGAATGGTGAGCCTTTTCTTTCTTGGTAAGACAGAAGGAGACTAAATACCATATCTTTACTTTCTTGGTAAGACAAAAGTACATAAAATATCATACCTTTCCTTTCTTGGTATGACAGAAGTACCTACACAAAATACCATACCTCTTCCTTCTTGGTAAGACAGAAGTACACAAAATACCATACGTTTCCTTTCTTTGTAAGACAGTACACAAAATACCATACCTCTTCCTTCTTGGTAAGTCAGAAGAAGATAAAATACCATGCCTCTTCCTTCTTGGTAAGACAGAAGTACACAAAATACCATACCTTTCCTTTCTTGTTAAGACAAAAGTACAAAATACAATGTAATCGTAATATTATGCGGCGCCCCATATCTGGAACTAGCTCATTTTTCCGCGACTGGTATTTTCATTATAAATTCAGATCGGTAGTGACCTTAGGAAGTTCTAAGCTGGTTCTGCAGTCTAGGTATCCCTTGGTGACCTTCTGGCGAGCTATATATGCGGCTGGTTTCCGTAGGGCGGTACAGTTTCCACTTTGAAGGCTCCACAGCAGTTCTAGTACAACTCATCAATATGAAATACGCAGTAAGTTAAAAAGTCCTTTGTTAAAAAATTGCTGGCTGAAAGATTTTGTCTATGCCCGATGAAAGCTTTTTACAACTCTTTTGGTGCATTGTATTTCATTCTTATTTGTCTTATCCTCACTAGTTTTTTGGAATCAGAGTGGTGAAAGGATTAAAGTGCGCCTGAGGTTTCTGGGGCGTTACCACAAGCTCTTACAAACCATCATGTTTCAGAAACGTCAAAGTTTCAAACTTGAAGTAACACTACTTCTATACAATTTTTATATCATGATACGAAATTTAAAAGTGGTATTACTTTGATATTGCCCGAAGAGCTTGATGTAAGGACCCCACATTGAGTGTGGATGTTTTATAAAAAAATGATTAGCTACCATGGAGAGATCTCAATTTTCTAGTATTGGGCGGTTTCATAACATATAATTTTTCCGACAAATTCTTTGTGCTTCTCTAAAGTATATGAGTTAAGTATTCTCTTAGGTGAACTTGAAGACCACGCAATTACCTTTTCTATTCTATTCATAAAATTAATGAATGCATCAAAATATGTAGTTACCTACTAAAAATTTTTTCAAATACTTTTTCATCAAACCTTTTCATGAGTTTTAGCTTGCTAAGAGATGAGCGAAAAAATGTAGGTACCTACTGACTAATAATGTAAAGATACATTTCCATTTTATTACAGTTTTTTCTAAGCTATTTGTTCCACTGCAAGTTGCTGCAGAATAGGTTAAAAAATCTTTCCCCAGGTTATCATCACTTACTTTGAAAACGTAATAACTTTTCTAGGTATTCCTCCTTTTGGTTGTGGTGGCGATGGCGGCGGCCGCTCCTCAGGTGCTGTTCCCCAACTACTACGGCGGTCCCGGCTACTACGGAACTGCTCCTGGCGTAAGTCATCCATCATCATGGCTTTTATAAATAACTAGCTGTCCCGCCCGCGACTTCGTTCACTTAAAGTAGGTATCTAACTAAACTGAGTTTCAAACAAATCACACTAATAAAAATATCCCATAATAACTTTGACACCCAATTTTACCCTTTTTAGAGGGCTGTTTTGAAATATCCAGGAATACGTTTCTATTTATTTTGCATTTAAAGTATCCAAACCAAAATTAAGACCAATCGCACCACCCTTTAAAAAGTACTCATAAAAACATTGACCCCACATTTGACCCCTTTTTGAAGTTTACATTGAAAAATCCTGAAACACGTGTCCATTTATTTTGTATTTACAGTAAGTACACAAAGTTTCAGACTAATCGCACCACCCGTTAAAAAAATCCCATACAAACATTGACCCCTTTTTTAGAGTTATATTGAAAAATTCTGAAACAGGAAACAAAGTTTAAGGCCAATCGCACCACACGTTAAAAAAATTTCATATAAACATTGACCCCATTTGACCCCCTTTTTTAAAGTTGTATTGAAAAATCCTAAAACACGAAATTAAGTTTCAGACCAATCGCACCACCCGTTAGAAAAATTCCATACTAACATTGACCCCCCTTTGACCCCTCTTTGAAGGTTATATTGAAAAATCCTGAAACACGTGTTCATTTATTTTACATTTACAGTACACAAACAAAGTTTCAGGCCAATCGCACCACCCGTTAAAAAGTTCCCATACAAAAATTGACCCCACATTTGACCCCTTTTTGATGGTTATATTGAAAAATCCTGAAACACGTATTCATTCATTTTGCATTTACAGAGCACAAACAAAGTTTCATGAAAATCACTCCACGCGTTAAAAAGTTTCATACTAACGTTTTCACCCTTTTTCACCCCCTTAGAGGTAGAATTTCCAAAAATCCCGTCTTAGTGGGTGCTTTTGTTATAAAAGGAAACCACCTTCCAAATTTCAGCTTTCTAGCTTCAGCGGTTTCGGCTGGGCGATGATAAATCAGTCAGTCAGTCAGTCAGTCAGTCAGTCAGTCAGTCAGTCAGTCAGTCAGTCAGTCAGGTTAAGCTCTTATATAGATATAGATATCAGATTCAAACGGTTCAAAATGTTATGTTAAAAGTTATGGGTATGAGTGTAGAGATGATTCAGTCTAAAAAAACACGCCCCATCACTTGTATTGTACCGCATATAGAGGTAAATACATTGGAAATACATTCAATAGTCAATAGTCAAAAATTTTTTATTCAGTAATCTCACAGGGATCATTTTGAATCGTCTTACATACATGTATGTCATACGTCTTACATTGGGGGGGCGTGCATTTTTAGACTGATCTACCTCTATCTGGGTACGCAAGTAGAGGAAGACCAAAGAAGAAATGGTTTCATTGTGTGAAAGATGATATGAATGTAAGAGGAGTGGAATCAGAGCTGACGAATGATAGGAGTGAGTGGAGGAAGATAACATGTTGTGCCGACCTCACGCACGCGTGGGAAAAGGGCAGGAGAATGATAATCATACAAACGGGGCAAAATGGGCCCAAACGAGGCCTAATTGCGGAAACCAGTCCGTTCACAAAGTACCAGATTGAAACGGGATTTGAACCCGCGACTTTTTTAAGTTGACGGAACACTTTAAAAACGGAATACGAAATACGGGCTAACATGGCGGCTGCGATAAAATTTGGTTGACGCTTTTGTCGTGCATTTGCGTCATATTTGCACGAGAAAGAGCGAGACATAACAATCGACAAAATTCTGTCGTGGCGCTCATCTTAGGCCTACGTAGGTACAGTGAACGCATATAAACATCGAAGCATTCTTTGAGATAGAAGTTAAGCAAAAATAGGGCTCTAGTAGGCGGTGCTTGTCAATTATGCCTTGAACGAGTTTAGTTACCACCAGTCCGGTATATCTTTTCATCCACATTTTTATCATCATAAGTATTTTTTAATTCACAGACCCTGGTTGCTGGGCCAACTGTGGTGAACAACCCCCTAGGATTCGCTGGACGCTATATCGCTCCCGGATACATCGGCGGCATTTACTAAACAATCCTACTACCCCACTACCCTACTACCCCACTACCCCACTACCCCACTACCCTCCCTTGCACGCACTGCACTACCCATTGGCTCTTTGTAAATATCCTTTTCAATAAATTGATGGCTTTTTCATATTACTTTTATTGATATACCTACATTCTTTACTATAAGCATCTTGATACTATTAAAACTATAATATTCGAACGGTATCAACATTTATCTAACTTTTTAAACAAAAATAAGGCTGAAAAATAATAATTATGAGGCCCTGAATACTATTGTTTCGGTAGGCATTATTTAATTGAGTAATAATTAACTAAATACTCGGACATGGAAATACCATTTCTCTCGCGGCGGTAATCGAACCCACTCGCACCTAGTCGATCACTCGCCGCGTTACTGGTATAGTGGTGTAATATATGCGTATGAGCATAGCGTTAGAAAATAAGTACCTACTTATCTTAGGTACAGTTAGTAAGTTCTAATCAGTAATATAAACTATATATTACAAGTTTCCTGAAATACTTCCCAGCGAAATGTTGAAAAATGTTCCCAGCGACTTCATTCGCGTGACCATTCTACTTCCAATTTTGCCCACATGTAAAAGATACATGAAAACCCGTTCAGTAGTTTTGGAGATGTGTGCGAACAAACAGACAGACATTATTCTAAAAATAGCTTATTTGTATTATATTATATTACTCTTCTTCCTTCAGTCATCCCTCTTCCATTTTTTTTATCTTGAATGTACCTACATATAGACACACCATATTCTACTGTTTTATTATATGTATGTAAATTAATTATCTAGCTAGATAGATTAGCAAAATACATTTAAGAGGTTAGGTATTTACTTGATTACTATCTGCCGGCATCGCGTAATTACACTCGACCAATTTATTTTACAACTATATTCTAGCGAAAGGCAATTAAACGCACAATACTTTCAATAATGATACAAATAAAACCATAATATTACCTAACCGTTAGATCACCTAACATATGGGAAAGTAGTATTTGGTAGAAAATATATGACATCATTGGGTTCCGGTCGGCTATTTAGCAATTATAAGTAGGTAGGTATATTTTGATAAAGTTTGAAATTTAAAATAAAATATCGCGCTTGAATTATAAATCGCTTTGCATTTTTATCAAAGAGAGCTTTGAGATTTCTCGCGGAAACAACATTATCAATTTCTCAAGCAGGATATTATGGCATCTGTATTGTGTTGCATATCAAGACAAGATTGAATGTGCCAACTTTAAACTAAGTGTCTAATAAATGCTATCTGTAAGAGTTTTAACACTAGATACACACCAAATTATTTTTAATTCGATCTCTTTGTCTGTTTTTTCTTTTTCCTATCAATCAATGGTGCAAACATAACTAAAGTGCAAACGTAACCGCGGGACTGGAATACCATTCCTATAAAGCAGCGGTCGGCAACGTGCGGCCCGCGGGCCGCACACGGCCTGCGTACGTCTCACTTGCGTGCGGCTCATGAATGTGTGGGATATGATATTGACCAATTATACGTAGGTATATATTGAGCTTCTAAGGTTAATATCATAAGTGTTGCCCGGCCCGCCTTTAGTTTATTTTACCACCATGCAGCCCTTGCCTGCCAAAAGGTTGCCGACCGCTGCTATAAAGGCATCATCTGTGAGCTGACATAGGCAGATTGAAAGTCAGTTTATCAATATATCCATTGTTTAAACCCAGAAGTTATCTCTTACTTTAAAACCTTAAACATCGTGAGGAAACCGGTATATCCTAGAACTTAAAAAGTTCGAAGATGTGTTAAGTGCACGAAAGGTGCCTCTGAGGCGCACTTTAATCCTTTCACCACACTTGTTCGAAAGTACTATTTAGAAAGTACTATTAAGAACAAAAAGGGCCAAGATGTCTTGTGCCCACGCTACAAGATTTACACCATCGCAACAAATAAATATTTCACTGATAAAATGTGCTTCAAAGCAATATAAACCCCTATATACATGCTATATACTTGTTCATACATATTTAGTTGGCTACAAAAGTCGCTGTTGAGTCATAACTCTTAAATTTACCTACTTGCCTGGAAGTATAAGCACTCGACTCTTCTTATTGACTCTACTTCCTCTATTTGAACTGGGCCGTCGAATGATTTCCTTGATAGAATGTAATTTAATTCAACTGCATTTTTTATATTAATAATAAAAGCTTAGTTTTTGTCTTCTTGAAGTTTTATGATAACCAAAGCCATTTTTAGTCTTTACCTACTAGCTCAGAAGGTACGCTCTATGAATCTGGGCCTAATAGCTAGCCTGACATCATCACACTATCAGTTTACATAACTTTACATAAACAATGTATAACACCATTCGAGCGCGCCATTCCAAGTGATAGTAAAAGTGGTCAGTCAGGAAAAATAAAACTAAAAAACTGTCCAAGAGCCGGGCAGCGACGACGACATAACGGCCTTGCTTTTGCCAACTTAATAATACACCTCCTGAAGAAAAACACAAAGGGTTTTCGCCTTTATTTGAACAGTTTTATAACCTAAAGATTTTTTGTAAGCTGCAAAATACTTGCAAAGGAGTAAGTTCTTCACCCAAATCATCTGAGCAGTGGAGTCGACTCCAGTTGCGTAAGATCAGATGATTTGGGTGAGTCAACCTACTTAGAAAGGCTGCATTGGAATGGCTGACTCGGAAGCAGATATTAAATAACATGTAATATTATTTATTGTAACTGTCTCTATCTCATATCTGTACGTAGGTTAATTCAATAGTGTACCCGAGATCGATATTATATGTACAATGAATGATCGCTTTATGTTCAATAAGGTCGTGTAGAATACGTGTAATAGTAATAAATAATACCTATATCAGCGTTTGAAAGTACAAAAGAAATTAAAAACGCATCAATCTATCATAACAAGGAAGTATTTTATTTCAATTACTTATGTGTCTAATCAACGAAATATAATAATAGGTTCTCAAGTATCGAGTAATAATATGTAGTTACTGACCTACTTAAAGGTTTTAATGTAAGTAACTATGATGCCCCATTACTTTATTCATATAAAGTTTCTCTGTAACTTTGCTATTCGCGATGTTGGAAAATAACATTAGCGTAAGATAACAGCAATGGATGGGAAACCATTTTTAATTCGTAATTATGAAATCAAAATAATTCGGACCAGATTTGATTTAGAATAAAGATTTAAAAAATATGCGTCTTATTAGGAAGTATTATAATATAAGCTACCTATTGATTTCGATAGACATAACTAGACACATTGGTTTATATCAAGTGAACTAATTACATGTAGGTAGACCCGCATAGTAGTTTACAGGTGAAATTAATGCAAGTTTTGATTCAATTTATTGCAGTGAATTTAAAAAGAAAGTATGTTCATATATACAATATCCAATGAACCATTAACTTTCAAGTAATTGTTGCAATTTCAAAAGTAAGTAGGTATCTAAGTGCTTACCTACCTACCTTCAAGTTCCAACGCTACTCACTATGTTTTGGAATCCAAAAAAAAGAGGAAGTAAGGATGTTATGTGCCTTTCGCACCTTAGCATATACTGAGGCTTGATTATAAGGGATAAACTTCCAGTTATCGCATTTATTGATTGTACCGTTCGAGTTCTCATTGATTGCAGCGATAAACTTGCTGGTTTATAATGTCAGCTTAAAATTTCTTCAGTCATAAGATCACATACTTATTTGGATAGACATTCAACCGTGATTCGAGCAAATTAATCTATTGATTGACAATCGCTATCCGTACAGAAACAAAGTTAATAAAAAAACAGACTCACGACTTTAAACCTTAATTTTTATAAACGGTTTGAGGGTTTGGGGAACTTAGTAGACTATCTTTATTTTGTTTTTTTTGATAAATACTTCAGTAGGTATTCTATAGATATAAAATGGTATGCATTACTATTTTTGGGGTGCAAGCGAATCCCAAACGAAATGTGTTGGTAAAAAAATCAAAGAAGAAAGAAGCGAAAATATCATGATGCAATTTTGTCACGAATCTATGATTGATTTTGCACGTTCAACACTCCGCTACGCTTGAGTGGAAACCAGGGAAAAAGATATAAAAAGAATAAATATTTCCAACAAAATAACCTACGCAAATGTTCAACTAAAAATAACTGCATTTCCTGTCCGTGGACCATGACTACTTTAATTAGGAATTAATCAGGTCAAGATGGCAATAAGAACAAATTATACCTACTTGTAAATAGCAATTCAAACGCCATGTGCTATTATTTTAGTTATATAATTAATCCACTGATTCCTACCCTAACATGGCGTAATCTAACCATGATGACTCAGCTTAAGCTTTAAAAATAAAATGAAAAATCGGTTACTTTCCTAGAGCGCCTTATGTAATGCTCCAACACACTGCAATAAGTGGGACGTTCTAGTTTTCAAGTGATAGCTATAAGTTTGATGAGGTGCTAAAAATACGAAGTAAAATTATATGAATGGTTGAGTAATTGTACACGCAATGGGGATCCGTTTCAACCAAATGAAGCCTTTAATTAATTTAAAACTAAACCTTTTTAATACCCTTCGGTTAATCAGTTGGCTCAGATTCGCTCATCCAAATAATGACCGCATCGAAAGTTGTTTGTCGAACGTTGGGTGTCATGGTTTCCCATAGTTTCTGTTCTGATACCCTGACACAGATAATCTTAGTGTATCATCAGGAGTACCTAGTAACGAAGGCATTTTATTTACCTACTTACTTATTTAGAAGATTTTCAAATTAAGACCGTCTTAGGAACCGGATACGACCATTATCATATTAAGTAAGAATAGTTTTCTAGATAGCGCAAGTTTGCAACAGGGTTTCTTTTGATTTATTATACTTTTTACAGACGTAAGTAATCGGCTTAAATGTAATAGTGGTTATGTAATAGGAGTATGTGCCTATCACTTTGCTAATTAGCGCCTCGTAACTTTAATGACTCATTCCCAACAGCTACCTCGTTGTCTAAGGTATTAGGTAGGCTTATATTCTAACTTAATATAATACGTACCTAAGTACTTATAATAAAGCTACGGGTTTAGTTAATACCTACATAATATGTTCCTAGTACCTACCTACCTAGTAGTGAAATGCTGGCAACTTTGGGATACACTTGTACTATAAAATAAATAAATTCTATGGTATAGTCATTGTTTTAATAATATAATTATTTAAAAAAAAAAAACATCTTCATTATTAGGCAAGTTGCTAAACTATTTAATTTACTTCTGACGTGTGCAGAGGCATGTTTTGATGAGCTCATGAATAGATAGTATGAAGTTGGTAATTATTAAATTACCTATGTTTGCATTAATTATGATGTCTAGTATTTAGCTCTATCTAATTACTCGATTTCAATTTAAATGTCGTCGTACTAAAATTTACTCTAAAAGATTTTTACGTAGAGCGCGTTTAAGTTTTTTGTATGGACGCCAGGAACATTAAGTGTTTAAAACAAAATTTTGAGGTCGTTCTAATAAGTACCTAATATTCTAATCACAAGGTTTTTATTGCTTTTAGGTCTATTTTATGATGATAAATTAAAATGAAATTCTGCAATAATAATAAAATCTAAAAGCGATCAATGTCAGATCATGGAATACAATAGTTTTATGTAACAATGCAATTATTTTGATAGACATCGTGAATCCGCAGACTCATGAATATAACAATGGTGTCATTAGTGTTTATCTATTTTTTAAATTATATAAAAATACAATCAAAATTGATGCAGTATGTGCTGCAACCTACTGTTTGTTATAAAAACTTTTGTTTGTTCAAAACCTTCTATATTTTCATGCTTATCACGAACATTCGTTAACCACACCTGTTATTTCACTGTTACTCACACTGTATTTAGGTTCAGCAGAGGTTATTCATCCTAGCCTCTCAGCTCAGTTGGTAGTAGCTCTGCCTTCTGCGCTGCAGGTTGTAGGTTCGATCCCCATCCGGAATAAACATTTGTGTGATAAACACAGATGTATGTTCTATATCTGGGTGTTATTATCTATTCTATGTATGTATTTACAAAAAAAAATGTATATAATCAATTTATTTATAAATGTATACAATCAATTAAGCTATCTGGTTCAGTACAAGCTTTGCTTAGTTTGGGGCTAGATGACGTTGTGTGAATTGTCCACCAATATTTATTGATTTATCCTTGCCCGGCTTTGTGAGCGCACTTCTCATCAGGTACCTAGGTAACTTCAGAGGGCACTGCTGTATCACTTTCAATCTTAGGTCTGTATTTAAATATATGCATTCCTCGTCTGTTGGCAAATAAAAACAATGAAAGTGGTTGTGATGTTGAATTCCACTCGCATTAGCCGTTTATGTCTCAGCCGTGGCTATCAGCCAGGAGTTTTATCGGAACTCGGCATCTGTTTTATCAAACATCACACCTTACTTTAGACTAACTAAACCAATAGAAAACATTCAAAGTAATTTTCTTACTGATGTGGAAGAAGAAACTGGAGCAGGTTGCATAATAATATCAGTGTTTTTCCATACACAATGACTAACAAGTAGGTAGGTATCTAATTTTGTTATATAATAGGCTAGACTATTATTTTATTAAATCTTTATTTACTAGCCTATTTGCTTTGCGAATATGGGGCTAATATAAAAATACACAATTCTATATAAAAAATATAAAATAAAAAGCAATGATATTACCTTACCTACTTATTATTTAGTTAGATAATGAAACCTGATATTAAAGCCAATGAAAATCCTGAATATATCTAAATGCCAGTGTTACGATTGTAGTTCTCGTTAATGTAGAAATAAGTCCATGTTTAGGTATTTTACAATTACTAAATAATAAATTGAAAACGTAATAAGAACGCACTAAAGCATGAAAATAATTCTTTGTTTGGTCACTCGTCATTTTGTCCATCAGGTGACACGCGATTCGCGACGTTCGGTCGACATCTGCGCCAAGTGCAACAAAACGTAACCCATCCGTGACGCAATGCTTCCGACTCTATTACCTCATTGTTGGATTCGGAAGCTCGCTGGTTCGCTCCCATTCTTTCAGCCAGTGAAAGGGTCCTCCGATACACTTTTACCCTTCCGAGCGCCCACAATCTACCGCGGCACCGGACGGGTGCTATCCGAACGCTCTCTTATAAATTTGGTGAAAACACTGCGACATCACATTACGAATTCGGCGGCTGTACAAGTCAGCCGACCGATCGCAGAGCATCACATTTAAGCTCCAGTTGTGTACCAACATCGTGTAGTGATTTAGTTTCATCAACCAGAGGAGCATACCAAATAAGCATCTCAATATGAAATTCACGGTGAGTGCGTGATTTGTGATTATAGAAATTAAACATGTGCAAATAGTGTTGTGAAAAAGTTATTGGATTATCTCATTAAAATGGTGACCGTTGGATGCAGGTTGGATGGCATCGTTAACTGTGTGGGCCTCACACCCTGTGCAGCAAATTTAGCATGGAGCTGCATTACCTACTCTTCATTTAATGGTTTATCAGATAATGATGAATAGAACGCTCTGTTTTATCAACTTAAATCTTGTAACTGCTTCAACATATTAGTGCGATAAGACCACACATTCATTTACAAAGTAAAAGTGAAAAAGTGAAATCAAAATTTAATGTGGGTTTTTAATCTTGATTGGAGCATGCGGGTCGGAATTAAACTTGGCACTTGCCCGACCGCAATACTTCCGTTTTTAGGAAACTGGTTTTGAATTCCTTGGCTACAAAAATGCGATGCTTCAAAACTTACAGTATATTTTTAATTGCAGGTCACCTTCTTTGCTCTTTTGAGCATAACATCATGGGCAGTTCTGGCCAAGCAGATGGACGAATCCAAGGATAAGAGAGAGGCCAGCTATGCGTCGACATCTGGTCACTCACCTACTAGCTATTCATCGCCATCATCTGGTCACTCATCATCAAGCTACCAGGCTCCATCCGCGTACCAGTCATTATCCAGTTATCAGCCCCAGCAATCGCTCAGCCAAGGAGATGCTAGCGCCATCAGCGTTGGCGCTGGTTACAGCATCGGCGGTGCAAAGCCAAGCTTCAGCTTCGGTGGACAGGGATCTGGCCTTGAAGGCTTGCAATCCGGCGGTCATGGCATCCAGTTCGCTCCAATTACTCTGCAGCCAGGCCAAGGCCTTGTGGGCACCGACCTCTCGCAAATCATGAGCCAACTGCAACATAGCCTCAACTCCGGAGCTTTGACCCTACAGCCATCGAGCACAGTTGCTGAACTCCACGAAGGTGGACAAGCCGGACAGGGATTATCTCATGGTCAATTTAACTACGGATCTCCGAATCTTCAGCAATACGTTCTAGCTGGTTCCGTTGCCAGTGCTCCCTCATATTCAGCTGGAACTAAAGGACTAAGTTCTTATGGATCAACTGGTCCTGTCTTGTTCAACCCCGCTTCTGAATCCCACGGTAACCAGGGTGCGCTATCATTCGGGTCCCAAAGCGGTGGTCAATCTTTTGGCGATGCCAGCTCTCTCGGTGGCGGACACTCCTACGGTGGTCTTTCTCTGGGTACTCCTGGACAATCAGCTGAACTTTCTTACGGTGGCTCTGGACTATCTCTGGGTAGCTTAGGACATTCTCTAGGGGCTTCGGGTCAATCTTTTGGTGGTCATTCTTTGGGAGGAGCTGGCGGTCATTCATTTGGAGGTGCGGGACTTTCTCTAGGAGGCGCAGGAGGACATTCATTTGGTGGTTCTGGACATTCTCTAGGTGGATCTGGACTCTCGTTAGGTTCTTCTGGACATGGCTTGGGACACTCTCTAGGAAGTGCTGGAAATTCTTTGGGTGGGTACTACAAGGTTTCAAGCGGTCACGGAGGCCCTGGAAAATCGGCGTTCAAGCCATCTGCCTTCTTAGGTGCATCTATCCCAAGTGATTCAGGACTTTCTGGTCTGTCTGGTTCTCATGGTGGTCCATCATTCCCATCATTCGGTGGTCATTCTACTGGCAGTCATGGTCTTAACTTTGGTGGCTTCAGCTCCTTGAGTGGTCCTTCTAAATCAATCTCTCCACTGTACACCAAGTCCGAAAGTCATGGATCGGACTCTGCTGCTGCTTACTCAACAGCTGGTCAATATGCTTCTCCTCCCGGAACAACCTATGGTTTCCCTACTGCTTCTTACCCAGCCGGAGCTGTACAAGGCTTGTCTTCCGCTGGTTCCCAACACTACGCTAGCTCTTCGAAATACCCATCATCTAGTTTTGGCGAAGGAAGTTTCTCATACAAATCACCAGTCTCCTCTCACAGCTCCTTGAGCTCACACTCATCCGGTCCCAAGTACAGTTTTGGTGGTCATGGCAGCTCCAGTGGCCGTTACGCTTTTTCCCCTAAGGACTCTCACGGCGCTTACAGCGAGACTTCCTACAACACCATCAAGTACAGCGAGGAGCTCAAGCCTCGTGCTCACTAAGTGACAAAATCGCTTTAAATATAGAGTGCGTGAGCTGTAGTAGCAGTAGATTGTGTGGATGTCTCGGCGAAAGTAAAGCCTAGGGTGTTATTTATTTGCGTACGTTCTGCTAAAGATGCTGGCGGGTGCTTTGATTGTACCGTGCTTTCTTTTCGGCACGTGCATGATTATGCAGCTCGTCGCCACCGCATCCGAAACCTGATTCATAAAATCTAGCAGTTACAAGTGATATCATGCCGTGAATTTCGTCTGTAAATAATTAAGTTTAAGACTGCTTATTTATTATTTGTAATGTAACTAGATTTGTTATTGTTGATTATAAACATTTTATAAAAGTTATTTGTGGTTTGTTATTGAACTCTCTGGTTTGTTTTTGTTTGTTTATGATAGTTTATATCTTTGAATCACACAAGTAATGAGTTATGAACGTTCCATATTATGACGATTACACAAGTTGGAAAACTGAATGGAAAATTCATTCAGAGAGCGTAACAGATGACCAGCATAAATACACAGTTCGTAAGGAAACATAATACCTACTGCTTGGGTAATCGACACCAGGCGTATAGTTTCACTCGTAAGAAAGTGGGTACTACGTAGTACCAAGGAAATTGAGGTATTTATATCGACGGTCAAGTTCCAACACAACCCTGTCTTGTCTTTTCTGTATGTGAACACGATTGGAACTTCGTATTGCGCCTTTTTAGGATTAAAATAGACGTTCAAATGAATCATCAGTGCAGTCCATTGGTTCTATAACTTTCATTTAGTTAAATAACCTTTAAAATATCTTTAAAATTTACGATGATATAGGAAGCCGGATCTGGGAATGTAGACCAATTTGACTGGTTGATTCAGCACAGAATCCTGTGCAATCACACCACACACGTGTTTGTCGGTCACTGTTACAGCACTGGTGTAGTGCCTTCCGATACTAAAACCGTAGGTTCGAACTCTGTCGTACAACAAAACATTCTTTAAAACAATACTCGTATGCTTTAAAACCAGTACTTAGATATTCTCAAATGGTGAAGGACAACATCGTAAGAAAACCCTCATTTCGTAGAACCTAAACAGAAGGTTGTAGTCAAGTGCACGAGAGGAACATCTCACGCACTTTAATCCTTTCAACACACTAGTTCCATAAATTTAGTGGCATTCTACAGCGTAATTGAACTGCTGTTGCTCGAAACTATTCAATAGAGGCTCGCGTATGATCAGACCCTTATAATACCATTCAACTCAACTGGATTTTATTACTTCGATACATTGTGGAAACTTAATCTGATACATTTTAAAATAGCGGTTTTGATTTTGTACATAATTATTTTTATTGCAACACAAATGATTGTGTAGATAATATAAGAATACATAAGAGTGTTATTCGGACATTGTGTAAACAGTTACTTAATATCTTCACGGTGGTTGATCTAGACAGGTACCTACTGGCCACTTCCGAGCACGCTGATCTCATTATGCAATTTAGTTGTACCTAAGTGAAATTGGTTGAATTACTGATCAAGCGAGCGAGGCGAGTGAGTTCTTGATAGCGACACACCGAAACGAAACGGCATTTTGGTGTATGACGTATGTTGCATAGCATTTGAACTGTTAAATGCATGTTTAGGATGATTTATTATTATGATCACAATTGCACGTGGCACAAAATTGTTAGATAGGTACCTAACGCAAGTAGGTGGAAAAATAGCATCCAATCCATCGCCGTCATCATCATCATCATCCTGCCCTATTACCACGTTATGCGGGTCGGCACAACATGTAATCTTCTTCCATTTCCCTTTATCATTCGTCATCTCAGTACTCGCTCCTTTCTTACCCATGTCATTTTCCACACAGTCTATCCATCCAGAATCCACCGCCGTATGGCGTATTGTACCGCCGTATTGTAGGTTTTACTATTCTTATCTTCATCACAAGATATCTAGGGGAATACTTAACGTGGAGTAAGGTTTTTGAAGTTGATTATAAAGTAACTTCTCATGATCATCTTCCTACCCTTTTCCACATTATGTGGGGTCGGCGCAACATGTGATTTTCTTCCAAAGAGTGGGCTATAAAGCCATGAAGTAATTCATGCCATTTTTCTTAAAACAGATAGATAAGTAGGTAAACCTACTTACTTAAGTAGAGATGATTCAGTCTAAAAATTCACGCTCCTCCACTTGTACTTGTACCGCATGTGGAGTTAAATACATTGGAAATACATTGGAGGGGCGTGCATATTTAGACTGATCTACCTCTACCTAATGTACCTACATCAAAATATTTTTTAACAACTTTATATGTACATCCTCACAAAATTGTATGTAAGATTATCAAAGAATCTCTATTCTACTCTGTCGAGATCTTAATATGCAAAACAAAGTCGGGTTTGTTTAAATACTTATAACTCGAGAACCTAGACCGATTTTCATAATTTTTGATTTTTTGGATTTATCTCCCTGAATAGCAAAATAATTATTGAAAAATATGAAAAGAAATTGAATGAGGACGAAGTCGCTGGCAACAGCTAGTTTAGAATAAATACCGGCTGTGAAATAATTAATCAAATAAAACAAAAGGAGGCGACGACGTGGTGAGGAGCGGACCGTCTCTAATGAATTAGCAAGAGCGCTACTTTACCCACTTTTTGTTGTAGTTTTTGCGATTGTTTTGCAACTTGTTTCAAAGTAGACCATAGTTTTACAAGTTATTTATAAAATCTATTATAAACGTAAAAATTTTAGTGGATATGTGTTTGTTATTCAATTATTTGTATTGATCCGTTTTTGGGTTCCGTACCTACCCCAAGGGTAAAATGGGACTCTGATACTAAGACTCCGCTGTCCGTCCGTCCGTCTGTCACCAGGCTGTATCTCATGAGCCGTGACAGTTAGACAGTTGAAATTTTCACAGATGATGTATTTTGTTGCCTCTATAACAAGAAATAAAAACAGAATAAAATAGATATTTATGGGGACTCCTATGCAACAAATGTGATTTTTTGGTCGTTTTTATAGATAAGTACCTGGGTGACCGAGCTTTGCTCGGTTTTTTTATTTGGTAAACGACGTTTTATAAAAATGAAACTTAGCTAGATCGATTTATCGCCCCCGAAACCCTCTACATACTAAATTTCATGAAAATCGCTGGAGCCGTTTCCGAGATTCCAATTATATATATATATATACATATACGAGTATATATACAAGAATTGCTCGTTTAAAGGTATAAGATTGTACGCAAAATTCTTAATCAATTTTTTAACAATCTAGGTTAGGTACACAGTCAAGATTTAACGGTCTGTAAAGGAAATTACTAGAAGGCGGGTTTGAGCCCACACACGATTTAAGGATCGAAAGGTCTTACCACTACACCACCAGTGGTATCTGTCTTCTTTAGGAATCAATTTTGCCAGTGTCAATTGTTTCTTGTAGGTACCTTACTATGAAACCTTACTTGAAACAATAAAGGTATAGTTTCAGTAGCATAGTAAATTTTCAACAAAAGTACCTAGGCCGTTCTGTGTAAACAAATCTTCTCAGGAAATATTTAGAGAAATTATACCTAAAGAAACTCAATACACATTTAATTCTCATTATCCACATAAATGCGACTCTCACTGCCTCATAGGATAATTACCACTAAAATTACACAATAAAACACAAATTAACTCTAGACAAAAGTATGATGCTTATTCACAAAACAGCCAAAGAAGTCCCATGCTTTATATAGACACGTGAAACTTTTTCTATAGACATATTTATATATTTTTTCAGGTGCTGATGATTTAGCTCCATCTATAAAAAAATATCGAAACTACATCGATCGATAGTAGAGCTAGAGAGACAGGCGAACCGATGCATGCACGATACTTTCACTTTTAGCGATTGAGTGCATACGATTCATTCATACAAAGTCTAAATAGATGGCGCTACAACAAAACGAATTGTTTTTTTACAAATTGCGCTGAAGCAGGGCAGTAGTATAATTATATCTAATACTAGCTTCCGCTCGCGGCTTTGCTCGCGAGGTACCTACATAAAATATAGCCTTGTTACTCGGGAATAATGTAACATTCCAGTGGTAAAATAATTTTTGAAATCGGACCAGTAGTTTTTGAGTTTATTCGTTACAAACAAAAATACAAAAATACAGAACTTTCATCTTTATAATATTAGTTTGGAGTATATACGAGTAGTATAAGTATAGAAGTATAGATATAGACAAAACATTGTTTCCAAACTAGAGTAGGTGTGTTTAAGAAAGCAAACATTGAATTTTATATCAGATTTTTAAAATATTGCATTTTATAAAAAAAGGATGTAATCATTTCTTTACCATGGCCTCATTGGCTCTGGACGGGTAGGTATTTATGTAAATAGTTAAATGTACCTAGTAGTAAGTATCTTTCGTAAAATATGGTGAGGTGAAGTTGGGGTAGTGTTGGAGAGAAATACCAAATACCAAAACATGATATATGTAGCTACCTACCTAACCTATCTACTATGGCTGTGGTTCAATTTCAATGTGACCACATCAGTTAACTTTCGCTCTACCTATTCAAAAGACTGTAAACCCTCGGTTGCATTAACTTACCTTCACTGCAGCTTACAAGTGAACAGCTTGTAGGATACGGCTCAGTTGGTAGTAACGGACGATTCTACTCAATTTGATATTTTACCGTTATTTTAAAAACTTTTTTAACCTTGGTTTTAGAGCTTGTCTTTCGAGCTGATAGCATGAAGATAGAGCAGTAAAAGATTGGTTGATAATAAGTTATTTCACGAAGGGTACATTTAAAATTAACTACAATTTTACGAGATTAGTAACCAAAATTGTTTGTTGCAAACAATGACGAAAGTGAGAACAATGACGAAACCGTTGAGTAGAATGGTCCCGCTGTCTTCTGGGTTAGATTTCCACTCAGAACGAATATTTGGATCATGAAAACCGTTTTTGTCCTGTGACAGAGTGCCTAAAAGTACCTATGTAGGTACTCGTATTTACAAAAAGAGTAAGTAATTAAATTGTTACCATCCTTCATTTATGTTTCGTAGTGTAAGTTATTTAACCCGTGGTATGGGGCTAGATATTCACCAATATTATTTAATTAACTAAGTACATATATTTATGAATACTTATCATAGGTTAGTATAAACACTTCAAAAGAAAATATAGATAAACACGTTTAGAGATACCTGAAAGCAGCTTGAGACAAGCCCACTGCAAATTTCGTGCACTCAAAATAAATACGCTACAATTTTAATACTTACCTACATTATCCAATTGCTACCTTTAAAAGCCACATTATTCTGTGCTACCTATAATTACCACCACGCCTCAATAGAAAGCTAGTGAGATATTATAGTGATTATCAACCTACAGCTCGGCCCTTTGCTTGCTCTTAGTCTCTGATACTATTCGATACAGACAGGTACCTACGTTTCTCAAACAAAAGAACCGGTAAAATACCCTCAGATCCAGCATAGTGGAACTAACCGTATATTTATATAGAAGGGTTAAAATCTTATGGATTAGCATTTCAAACTTGTTATTAAGACTGATCGAAATGCATTTAGCTTCCAAGAAGGTTTTATATCAGGCATGTCGGCATGCAAGTAAAAATTGGCACTGAATTTGTCTTTTTTTGTGTTAGGTCAAGTTTCGTATCATAGCGGAAACTGACATCCGTAATTTTTTCGTCCTTATCGATTACAGGAGTTTTTAAATGGATTCCAACAGAACTAA
The DNA here is from genome assembly GCA_963675405.1 of Cosmorhoe ocellata. NCBI lineage: Eukaryota > Metazoa > Arthropoda > Insecta > Lepidoptera > Geometridae > Cosmorhoe > Cosmorhoe ocellata. Next base: position 6,879,644 of record OY776258.1, on the reverse strand, counting down.
TTAAATTCACACCCATTTTCTTAATTGAATTCATCATTCCAACGTGCTAGAGTATTACGGAAAATGTGTCTAGTAAAATCCACACAAGTTATGCACTTCCGTCTCAGCTGGACGGTAGGAAGCCGGTAATATCGTGAACTGGATATGTTCCGATAAGGGACAAAGACCTATCGAGCGGTCATTCCCTCGTGTAAGATCTGGAGCTGAGGAAAGTTGTCCATGGCCGCACATATAAATGCATGAACTTGATACTGCCTTCCACTTTTCCGTGCGCCCCCGAGTGTAGAACACTTTTCCTTTCGCAACACGCGCTTTCCTTCAGAAAATAATGTGATTAGATTTTCGCATGCGGATCACAACAATGGCGAGAGTAGAGCTTTTGGTGAGTTCAATTTGTGATTCAATTGTACAGTCAGTTTCTTGAGTGTAGCTATTTATTATCTACTCGTACCAGAACATCGGGTAATGCAAATGTACCGGACGATGATAGATTGGTTTCCACGCCTATTCCACAACTATGATTGATCGTGGTACTTACATCGTTTATATTTCGTTTCAGGTCATCATCGCTTTCGCTGCGTTAGCGCACTGCACAGAAGTTGAGGACAGTGAACAGAAGAAGCGAGGAGCGGGAAAAACTAGTCTGAATACCATACCCACCGGCGCACAGAAGCAAGACTACACATACAGTATTTACTCACAAAACCCAAACTCACAGAGTGCATCCAGCCCTTCTTACCAACCACAAGTATCTAGCTCCTTCTATCCAAGTCAAGCAAATAGTCAGTATTATGCAGCACCTGTTCAACAGGCTGACCAATCGGCGTATGCCCCTCAACCTCAAATAAACCTGCTACCCCCGCAGACATCGTCCCAATTTGTGCCAATTAATTTCGTTCCAAATCCAGGGTACCAATCGAAATATCAAATTGTGCCATCGAAACAGAATGCTAACATCCAGCTAGCTTTTCTTCAGCAGCCTTCGACGTACCCCAGTCAATCACTCGTGCAGTACCCTCAATCTTTATTTGCGCCTCAGCCCGCCGGCCCTATCGGTCCACATCAAAGTTTGTACGGGTCACTTCCTCCACAGAGTCAATACAACGTTGGTCCTAACCTCCCGCTACAACTTGGCAATTCTTACTTAGGGCAACCTTCGATGGTGTTGCTGGCCCAACCGAATCCTTCTCTTTACAACAACCTTCTTTATCAAAACCAATATTCTAATCCTGCACAGGGTCTTTACAACTATTTGCCTCAGAACTCGCAAACAAGATATGCTCAAGTTGGTCAGGCCTCTTATTCGTCTTCACCGTCTTCAGACGGGCAGATTTCCTTGCAAAGTCTGCCTAAAGAGGATAATGATATAAGCCCTCACACTGTTGATTACACATCAGCCCCTTCTGAAAGTAATTCCAGCTACAAAACTGCCTATGCATCTAGCCGCTCTTCATATTCCAAACTTTAATAATATTTTTTATTAAAAACCTAGCCATAATGTAGTGGTAATCCCACGGTAGGTAATCCAAATATAGTTATTAAGCATATTATGTTATGTGCCGAGGCCATTATATCGCCAATTATATTTATTGTCGGCAAATAATATAAAATAAGCCATATATATACGTTTTGTTGATAATTTTGTTACCTGTTAACTGTTGTTTTAATAAATTGTTGCATGGTGTTTATCATCTTTCAATTAGTTTTGTTTTTTTAATAATACTAACTCGTAAGTCGTGATTATAAAATTCCAAGTGCCTGTTAGAGAGCGAGAGAACTTCGATTTATTATTTTTGCATTAAATTTAATAGAATTTGGATTTGCATATTCCTTTCACATTATTATGTCATTGGCAAAAATAAAACAACTTCTAGAATGTAGAACGCAAAGGGCTTTCGTCAGTAACTAACCATCAAGTACCAACTTAAAGCGACCTGCTACAGCGTGTTATTTTTACATAATATTATGTATATAGTGTAGTTTTTACACGTTGTATAAGTAGGTGTTTGTTGGATTAGGCGGAATAGTGAAAGGAGGTCCGTGTTAATTGATGGGCATTCTTTTGTATCACTGCTTTGATGCGTACGCAATCAAACGCACCTGCTATATTTACATAATATTATAGATATACAGAATAACTACTACGGGATGTGGTGAAATGTATAATTTGTATAAAAAATAGGTAAGTAGGTATGTAGATGTATTTGAAGCGCACGCAACATGCGAATTAACACAAAAAATTTGAGCAGCAATTAGGAAACATTTCACGATGACAAAAAATAACATATCTTATGGACTCCACGAAACCTAACAAAAAACATTTTTTTGCAAGGCTTTAATGTACAACCCTTGCTAATGAATATTATAAGTTTGTTTGTTTGTTTGCTTGCTACCTTTTCACGAGTATACGACTGCACGCAAAGACATAGATTGTACCTACCGATGCTAGGAAAGGATATAGGCTACTTTTGTCTCAATCATCATCATTCTCCTGCCCTTATCCCACGCTAAGTGGGGTCTATTTTTGTTTCAATAAATAAAAAAAAATGTTGCGTTGAAGTCGCGGGCAACAGCATTTTTATATTGCTTTTATCTATTAGCTTTGTATGTAAATAGAAAATGCAAGAAGTGCAATATTTACATAACTGACCAGTGATGTATGTATCAATTTCGACCGAGGCTTATCAGAGGCAGGTCAGCTGTCATGGCACGGATTGATGTTCAACCCACTGTGGGAAGGTGGTATGATGGACAGAGCTAAAGATTATCTTTGGACATCAGTTCAACACAGCATTTTCTAGCCATTATTGATATAAGAATACAGAATAGGCAAGGGCGGATCCAGCTTTGGTGCTAGGGGGGCGGGGGGTCACATAGTTGTGGTCAAGACACAAAAAGTTATAATTTTTATTAGTTAGTCCACCTAGGTCCTGGACCCAGCCCAGGGGGGGTGGTCGTGACCCCCATGCCCCCCCCCCCCCCTGGAACCGCCCTTGAGAATAGGCACATAAATGAAACAAACTTACCTATCTAAACTTACCGCGTTCTTGTAGTATCGAATAAACTCTCCTATTTTCAAGGTATGATTTCACTTGATTGAAGCTATTATTATTATTTTACACTACAGGGCAAAGGCCTCCCTTCCTTCTCTCCAATCATGAAATAATAAATATTAAAAGAATTATAAATTAATGCATTTATGTGGGTCGTGAGGTCTCTATGTATTGTGTGGGCTTAAAGCTTACTAATTATTGTGGTAAATTGTAGTTGTATTATTTAAATTAGGTTCATAAACTTGCAAAATTGGCATACTCATTGCCTACACAACAATATATTGGAATGTATTCGTTGCAAAACATTTAAAAATTATTATATTACATATTGACCTCCTGTTTACAAACCGCAGGCGAGATAGCTTTCAAACTAGGTTTATTATTAAAATATGCATATGCATTATATTATGCGATTAGTTTGATTGTTTTTTACAGATTTGCAAAATGATAGTGTTGGGAACTATAATATTACTGATTATTAACCACCGATAAGATACCTACAGATACGAAGGTTGTCTGGTGGAGTTCGCTTTCTAATTCTAACAAGACCGCCCATTGTATAACATTGTTATGAACTTATGAATGATAATACTTATTCAGCTGTTATATTTATTGTGTGCAATAATGTATTTTTTATCTCTTACCTATCTATCTACGGTTTAAGATCGCCCACGACAACTTGAGCATACTTGATTTAGATTACGATGTAAGTTCTTGAGACCTACTTAAGACTACGATGCACCTATAATAAAATAGATAAATAAATATCGATAAACATTTCACACATCGCCATCTAGTGAAACTAAGCAAAGCTTGTACCTACTATAGGAAACAGTCATAGTCGATAGATTGATTATTTACTTTACATACTGAGAACCCAATTAACACCCAGACACGGACCAAACATCTGTGTTCATCACACAAAATGTTAATCCTGGATGCAACCTACAGCGCAGAAGGCAGAGCTACTACCAAAAGGCCTCGCCTCGCCTGTCAAAATTAATAGAAGATGGTGTACGAGTATAAGTGAACCCGTATAAACTTGTTCGATTACCCGGACCGGTCTGCTCATCTTGATAAACAGACGTAATGCTAAACACGTAATAACCATTAATTGTATTACTTCATATCAAACTATATTATTTATTATAGCTCTGGTGCTAGTGTGCACTTTCTTACGACACTCGGCTGATATTATACAAACGTAAAGTAGGTAAACAATAAGATTATTCATTATTATTTCTCAATTAAAATTTGTAATTTTTTAATTGTATTATTCACCGACATTTTTCTCATTTTTGCAAAGATATTATGAGTAAGTATATTATGCAGTACTGTAAGAATATGTTATTATGTAAACGTATTGTATAAGGTGGGATGACGAAAAGAAACGAAAGACTTCAGGCAGATGTTGGAAGCGGGAGGCCGAATTTAAGATATGGCATCCCATGTCCAGCAGTTTATTAATATATGCTTATGATGATGAAGTATATGTAGTAAGAAAGTTATCACTGTCTTCTGGTATGTATATAACACTAGCTTCTACTTGTGGCTTCGCACGCACATTTGGCACTTAGATATAATTTTATTAAAACTTACGCAAATTCGTTCAGACGCTTACCTAGACGTGATTGAGTCACAAACAAACATCCATACATAAACCTTTGCATTTATAATATGAAAGATTATAATATGAATGTGTTGGTACCTCATGCACGTAATGATTATTTGCGGCTGTGAAACAAGTTTTGGATCTTCTAGCTATTTAGATTTACAACCTACTTTTGGGTAGGTAAAGATGATTATGCAACTTTTATAAAAGCTAAATTATTAGTGCGGATTAGCTCTTCTGCCCAGAGCTATTGGCTAATATACCTGAATTAATGGTGTGGGTAGCTACACTTCACTAAGTTTAAATGACTTTGAAATGTGATTAGTTAAAATTAAAATGCTAATAGCCAGACTGAAGATTAACATGTTTTATGTTCCCACGGTTGATGGTCGTTCGTTGCCAAAAATGTTGGTTACCTTCACTTGAGTAACATTCTTTTCACCATCTCATCCATCTCGTTCATTTGATCCAGCCCCCTTTTTATAGCTGTTTTCACAAGAATACTTTAAATAAAATGTTCTTGACTGTCTTGTTTCAGCATTGCTGCTTAGTCTGTACAAGGAACTAATTTGGGATTACTACTAACTTTTCTTTTGAGTTAGAGTACCTACTACGGTATTAAGACGTTAGTTTGAAAGAAAAGATAGAAAATCTATTTATTTGCCAACAATAAACGAGGAAAAACTTAAGAAGAAAAAAAAAAGAAAAAAAGTTATCATTTTCCTGCCATTTTCCCACGTTATATGGAGTTGGCATAGCATGTGATCTCTTTCCATTTACCTCTGTGTTTTTGGCATACCTCTACCCCTGTATCCATCCAAAACAAATAAAAACGTAAAAAATATAATAATATTATAAATAAAACTAAATAGAACTTTTAATAAAAGTGGCGATAAATTGGCCAAAAGCATTATGTTGTCGCTCTCCTAGTTACCTACATACAATTCTCTCTCTTTCTAAAAAACGGTGGATTTTTATCTTGTTCCTTATTATACCTTATTGATTATTAACATTGAAGATTACAGATAGGTCGTAATAATGTTTTACTATCTACTCTACAAACCATAAAAACACTACCTGTATCTAAGCATCGAACAAACTTGTTAGCGTAGGTATCTAATAAACTTGTAATAAAGCGATGTTATATTATAAAGTGTATAAAATAAGCTGGATAGTTTCACATCGAAAGTGCTGATAGTAGGTACCGTGCTTGTTACCGATGAACCGAATCATTTTATAACTTTGATACAACAGTTTAGCAAAAGTGAAAAAAATATGTACAGTAGCTACCCAGCAGAAGCCACAAAACATGCTGAAATTCGTAAGTACTTTATCATGTTCAGCATATTTTGTGGTTTGTACTGATCAGCTCTTTTGAAGTTTATATAGAAGTTATAGAGGTTTTTAAGGTGTTCATTAGCTTATGTTGGTGACTGTACCAACCTGAATTTAAGGTAGTTAAAAACAAAACGGTTGTACTACAAACTAACCATGGTTGGGAGGAAAAGATGCAAACATCTACTGAAGTACTAAACAATTTTTCTAATACAGATACTAAAGAGGGCTAATTTAAGTTACTCAGCTTCCTCCACTTAACGTGACGCAACACGAAGCCTCCATTATCTGTTATTATCATTGCCCGGAACTGGACCCTTTCCTGTGAAAGTAAAGTTCCATCGAACCTTGATGAATGTGTGTAAACTGTAAGTGTACGGGGTAAAAACATAAGTGTGTAATGGCCCTTGCATCGACACTTAGTTCACGGTGCATGCCAACTAAGACACGGCGGAACAAAAGTGTTTTCATAATACATTTTCTGCGAAAAGCTGAAAGCAGACTTAAAATAGTACCCTGAACTCCCTGATTTCTAACCTTAATCTATTATTCTTTAATAAAAACAAATGAAAAATCGTTTGGTAAAATAGTCCGGAATTTCACGCGAATAAAATTTGAAACATGAAAAAGCCCATCGTGACTAGACGCGCGTTAGCAATAAAAGCAATTTTGGAACGACCTAAAAGTCCTACTAAGAGTAGGTTAAGTATATAATTTGAATAAAAAATAATCTAAAGCTGTTTGAACTTTAAACGCTGTCCATCACGTCAAAGTACTTAAATAGGAAGGTACTTTACAATAAATGTCGATGCAAAGTGAACCATCATGACATCACACAAATTTCACTACACTCTGATTGAGACATGTATGAATGTTAGTTTGCAAGAATGTGTCCATAAACATATAAATAAACTAGGTACTAGTTAATAAATAAATAAATAAATATTGGTGGACATTTCACACAACGCCATCTAGCCCCAAACTAAGTAAAGTTTGTACTATGGGAACCGGATAGCTGATAGATTAATTATATACTTCTTTTTTTTTGTAAATTAATACATAGAATAGATATTAACACCCAGACACAGAAAAAACATCTGTATTCATCACACAAATGTTTATTCTGGGTGGGGATCGAACCCACAACCTACAGCGCAGAAGGTAGGGCTACTACCAACTGAGCTGTGAGGCCAGTCAAAAGTTAAAGTTGTGACATTGCTTGAGTGGTGCCCAAAGACTCATTGCTATTCCTAATCATTAAGTACACCATCTTAGCTTTCTAATGCTCTCACAGTTGGAATAATAATAGACCAAACTATGAGCATATTTTTTTTTTCGGTTCGTGGTGACGTTCCGGTATTCTCACGATGCTTCCATAAGCGTTAAAAAATCCGTTGGTGCGCGACCGCAAAGTGGAGATACCTACTTCCACTACACCACCAGAGTGTAGATCGCTTGTTTGCATTCAAATTATTAGTTCTGCCGCAATATTGATCCACAAATATTTTACGAAATGACATCCAAATATTTTATACTCACTAAGTTTTGAATATAATTAGCATTATAAAGTAGATCTAAGTAAGTACCTACCCATTATGATTTATTTATTAAACTCATCGTATTAATGCTAACGAGTGCTATGACACAGGACAAGACCACGAAGTCTTCCAGAACGATTCCGTAACGATTCCATTATAGAAACGTCACTACTTCCATACAATTTGCATAGGTCATAGTACGAAATAACAATGTAATATTAATTAGGTAATGTATTATGAATTCGTGGTAAGGCCCCAGCAATTATATCAAAATGATACCTACTGATTTCGTTTCATTGATTGTCGTTTCAAATGATTGGCTTAACTCATTAGGTACCTATCCTTAAAGATTTAAGACTGAAGAGCTATCTACCGAGCCTGGGGATTACAGTCGTGGTCATGTTTTTTTTTTGTGTTTGTCGTTCAAATCACGGATCTCAACGGGCTTGACTATTGTGAAGCTGTAAACTTTCATACAAAAAGCGATAACTTTTTGCTCCCCTTAAACTTAGTCCAATACTTATAACTAACTAATTTATCAGTGAACTAAGAGCTTAGCTAAACGTGGGTATTTGAAAAGATTGACAGCGGGTATTTCATAAGTAAAATCTACAAGACGCGTCAGCGCCTCATTCTATGTAGGTATTTTGAATGTGAAGTTGATGTCTTGATTGCTGAAGAGAATGCTCTAAAATTTAGAGCATTCGTTTCAACAATCTGACTAACTATCAATAGTGTACTAATTTCGAAACTGGTCCATTTCATTTTGTTCTCACTGTTTCACTAATTCGAACAATGTACCAAGTCTGTTTTACCAACTTAGGTTTAGGGGCATTATTCACCAAAATCAAACAGTTGATCAGCTTAACCAACGAATATTGTTTGCTTTATTTTACGAGTACATGACAAGGATCTGTGCAAACAACTCAATGATGGACAACATGCTGTTAAATTGACATTTGGGGTAAGTTAAGAAAACTCAAGTAAAGTAGGTTACGCAGGTTATTAATATTGGTTTTGGTTGTAGGTTGCTATATAATAAGAATATTATGCACATAGATCATTTAAAGAGTTAAAAGGGCTGCTTACTTTACATAATTATATTAGCGAGTACAAAATGTAGTAGGTTTCTATTACTTTAAAATATATTATATTTATATATATAAAAATGAATTGCTGTTCGTTAGTCTCGCTAAAACTCGAGAACGGCTAAACGGATTTATCTTATCTTGGTCTTGAAATGTTCGTGGAGGTCTAGGGAAGGTTTAAAAGGTAAGAAAAATTCGTATAACTGCCGGGAAAACCCTAAAAATAACCCTTTTCTATTTCCCATACAAACATTTTCTAAATAAGTACGAAGTCTGCCGGGTCAGCTAGTAAATTAATAAATTGTAGGTGTAGTTCACCATAATCAACATCATAAAAGTCTTATTTTAACACAATCTGCTTCTAGCCAAAGTATAATAAATGCGTTCAAATCTAGAGCTGTTTTGAGAATCGTGCGTGAGCAATTAAGTGAGTAATTTTATTGAAATTGTTCAAGTGAGTGTGTTTTTAATGAACTCATAAAGCAATTAAATTACATCTCAATTAGGTTTTATTACGTCTTATGTACTTATATAAGTAAGTACCTGCCTACAAATTACTGCATCGTTAAAAATGAACAATTTTAAATAAAGTTGCTATATTTAGTTGCTATAGCTGCATAAAACATTACGATAAATGCGAATGTTTGGATGTATACACTTTTTTACTCATCACGTCCTAACAGCTGAGCTAATTCCGATAAAATTTCATTTTCCACCCAGAAAAAGGAATTTCTACTAAGTATATAAGTTACAAATTTGCCGGAATTGCAAAAGATTAGAACTTATATTGGGTACAATCATTATCAATTATCATAATCTGTTCATCATTGTCAAAAGCCCATGCAGCTTTCCATGTAATTGTAGTAATCTGATAATAGGTAGCTTCAAAATAACCGGACTCTCATAGTACGTTGACAGATGTAGGAGATTTAAAACAATTAAATAGACTATCTAAAGTAATTAAATATTACGTCTAACAGTAATTACGAGTGATCTAGGTGATGAGAGTGAAGAGTGACAAATATGAATGTAAATATGAACGTGAAAGACAAAAGAAAAGATGCGATAGATTATATATGTATATATATATGATCACGAATGTAATCCCCAGGCTCGGTAGATATCTCCTCAGTTCTTTAGTTACTTAGATCTTTAAGGATATCTAAAGAGGGTAGTCAGAGGCAAGTCCAGACATGACATTTGGTACATGCCCACATTTTGCACAGTAGTTAGTATTCCGTGCGTGACAGGTTGCAAGCCCATAAGGATGCGATAGATTGCTTGTTCATAATATAGATTACTAGCTTCCACCCACGGCTTCGCCCTCGTGGTACCTTGAAAATCAAAAACAAATCTATCCCGCGAGAACCATATATTTTTCCGGGATAAAAAGTATATCTGTACCAAATTTCATCCAGATCCGTTCAGCCATTTCAGCGTGAAATGAAAGAGTAACAAACATACATCCATAAATTCTTACAAACTTTCGCGTTTATAATATTAGTAGGATTCTGTACTACTGCGTAACGTAACCCTGCAAATATGATCTAAGCCCTGTAGGTACTCACGCAGCGTAAGGAAATTTCATAAAAAGTGAAAATTGGAAAGCACTGGTGTTTGCACCACTACACAGTGTCAGTTACAGTAGGGACGGTCATAGAACGACACGCAGGGTGTTGCTCCACTTGCTTAGAAAGTCTTAGCGAAACCGATGGGGCAAAGAAATTACGGCACCCAGTCTCTTGTTCTTCTTTATAGACATTTTGTATTACAGGGAGCTGTTGTCTTTGCACCTAAATAGACCTTTCTTTACCGTTATATTGCAAAAATAAAAAATAAATCGGTCAAGTGCGAGTCGGTCTCGCGCAAGAAGGTTCCAAAAGCGGCACAAAAAACACGTTTGCTGTATGTTTTATTATGTTTTTTAGTGTTTGTTGAAGCGGCAACAGAAATACATCATATGTGAAAAATTCAACTGTCTTACTCAGTGAATTGTAATGGTTACTATAGTAACATTGGTCTTACTATCACGGTTCATGAGATACAGCATGGTGACAGACGGACGGACAGCGGAGTCATATGGTTCCGTTTTACCCTTTGGGTACGGAACCTTAAAAATTAACGTGATCGCGGCTGTAATCCCCTGGTTTGGTATACTTCTCTTCAGATTCAAAGTTTATTAGGTCTTTGATGATATCTACAGGAGTGTAGCCAGAGTTCTGGTACATTTTGAATCATGTTTCATAAAACAATTGAAGGAAGCATAGCAAGGTATTTGAGAAATCTTCTAAATTGGCATGATCGAAAATGAAAGCTAAGATTATTCATAATAGTCGATTGTTTCTAACATCGATTGTTTCAACAAAGCTATAATTTGAAGCAAATAAAAGTCGAAAAATAAAATTAATAAAAGTTCAGACATTTTTTGCCGACTGCAAAGTTTTATTATACCATCGTAGTTTAGGGTCTATCTATTAAACCTTAGGGTTTAAATTTAACATGATGTCAAATGCCGCCTTTGAGTCACTCTAGGTGGTGTCATAACAAAGGAGATTACACGGTTCGATAACGGATAAGTATCATTTTTGTTCTGTCACACTTTGTTACAAAAATTATGCCGTTACAAAAGAGATAAGTACCTATGTAAGTATTGGCATCAGCGTAAAGTTGATTGAATCAATCTGATCTGAATACCCCTATAGACCAATTATAGGTTAATAGGTATTTAGTAAATTAAGTCTGAATAGTGACCTGGGGTCTTACCACAAGCTTTTACAAACCATCATGTTTCCGAAAAGTCAAAGTTTCAACCTAGAAGCAACACTACTTCAATACAATTTTATAAGTCATACGAATTATCAAAGTTATGTTACTTTGATATTGCTGGAAGAGCTGTAAGGGCCCTGAACACATCAGTGCGAAATAGTCGTAAAAAAAACATGGTCTCGACTGTTTTCCCCAGGTTTGGTAGATGCATCCTCAGATCTTTAGTTACTATCTTCAAGAATATCAACAGTCACAAGCTAAACAGGTAGATCATTATAATAAAAATATTTTGAAACTTGAAGAATTTGGCGATGTAACTAGATGTGAAAAGCCTTCAATCGACCCAGTATTTTGTAACGTTTCTCGGCGCATCTCAATAGTTTGCAACACACGTATTTAAAGTAGGTAGGTTGGTAGCTACTATTGAAATATCGAGCAATCTTGCTAATAACCTCACCATTAAAAAGAAATCGATCGATGTAATTGACGACTTCACAATAAAACATAGAAATAATAAGTACTTATTGCAATTTACTGTATTTAGGCTATCCTACTCTATACTCGTAGTAGGGGAAAATGATTATTGCAAGTAATAAAAAACCCGACCAAAAGTATTTACAAATAGCTTATTAAAGCCGCCATATTGGATTTTTTTTATATTTTTTATAGTCTATGGCACTCTTGTAATCCAGACGAATCCAACGATATCAAACTCCTTTGTCAAATTACAACCGTTTGGCCTACAACGACAGCCAAATATCAAGCGACAAGCGACAATCAAGAAAAAAATCGTTTTTCCTTGCATTAACATTGGTTTTACCACAAGGTCTTACAAATCATCATGTTTTAATAATTAACGTCAAAGCTTCAAGCTGGAATTGACACTACCTACTTCAGTACAATTTTTATAGGTTTTATAAGTACGATATATCAAAGTTATACTTTGATATTGCCCAAAGAGCTTGTAATTTTCACTAATCTTCTGTTCAAACTGAGAAGCTAGATGGTAAATAAGCGGATTTAATAAAGAACGAATTATAAAGTGACCTAATCTGATATCATACTTGTGATTATGGATATCAGACAATCCAAAGCGCGACTTAATTCGCGTAACGCAACATAACATAACAATGCTATTGTTTTGCGGACCCATTCCGAAAATGTGTTACGGCAAAGAATGTACGAGTAATTATCCAGCTACTAAAGTAATTTTCACTGTGAATTACATTACTAAGTACATGTTTATTTACAGAATTAATTAATGATTTGTAAAAAGATTGCTTTTATATAGATAAAAATGTAATTAAATTTTCTGAAGTTCTCATATTAAAAAAAAATCCTACTAATATTATAAACGCGAAAGTTTGTAAGAATGTATGGATTGATGGATGTATGTTTGTTACTCTTTCACGCTAAAACGGCTGAACGGATCTGAATGAAATTTGGCACAGATATAGATTATGGTCTGGAATAACACATAGGCTACTTTTTATCCCGGAAAATATACCTAACGTTCCCGCGGGATAGATTTGTTTGTTTTTCAAGGTATCACGCGGGCGAAGCCGCGGGCGGAAGCTAGTACTTAATATGGTTATGTAGGTAAGTATAAACAAATTGTACTTACAGTGAGTGCTACTTTTATAATTTTAAATTAGTACGCACATAGCTTTTACGTTGATAAAAATATAATAAATTAATAATACTCACTTTCTACTAATCAAATAGATCTAGACCAAACTAACCTTGAATTTAAATGATAAAATGTTGTTAGATCAGCAAAATATTTGCCGAATCCGTGATGACTAGATTCAGTGAGCGAGCACTGCTAGATCTGATAGATACCGTGGACTTTCTGAACTCCAATATGTAGAGTAGTGTGGTATTTAACAACACAACGGCTGATTCGCGCGACCACTTTCCGTCTAGGCTGCCCGTCGAACGCATTCGTCCGACCTATGAATTAAAAAGTTAGTTTTATCAATAAAAACTCTTTGATTTTCAAATATAAATACTTATTAATAAACAATTAAAAAAATATTTTTGAAATTGGAATGCAAAATTTTTCGCGCGGCCTAATTATGACGCACGATAGTGAAACGTTATTGTCGCGTTCAAAACGTTCAATTATCGGGTGTAGTCAGTGGTGAAGTAAGAGATTTTCTTTTTGACCGTTGATTGTTTAAATTATAGGATTTCCTTCGGCTGCGCTTGCGTGGACAGTGGACACCAGTGCAACACCGGATATGAGGACAGAGTACTGTTGCGGCCGGCGGCGTGCCAAGATGCGGTGAATTTTACGCGTGCTGTGTTCAAGTGACTGTCCATTGACAATCAGTGTTCGTGCTTTGTGAATCGCTAGAGCTTTTCTAAGGACTTTGTGGCTGCATTAGTAATTATGGCTGTTTTAAAGGTAAGATGATTGAAAGAAAAAGAAAGAATTACATCGCATTTGGATAGCAACCTATTTAGGTAGCCTAAACCTTCCTTATTTTAAACTAGCTTCCACACGCAGCTCCGCTCGTCGTGCCCGCATAAAAAGTAGCCTATGTGTTATTCCAAATCATAAACCACGCGTATTCCAAGTTTCATCCAGATCCCTTCAGCCGTGATTGAGTAATAAACATTCATACACCCATCCATCCATACAAACTGTTACATATAGGTACTACTAGTAAGTTATGAAATAGGATAGGATAGTAAGACTACTTAGGACATACATACCTACCTAATAGGTATTTATTTACTGCAAAAAACCTTAGTCTTACTTTAGGCTAGGTACCTATGTATAGATTGGTCAATGCTATAGATTATAGATACAATCTTCTAAAATATTTAAGGTCACATAAGATTATTGGACAAACAAATATGGAAATTCTCATGAATATGCTTGACATAGCTTATGTCGGAATCATCACCAGTTCACAACGCAACGGCATTGCTTCACCAAAATGGGTTCAGTCATCGGGTTCAGTAATTCTTGGGAAATAAAAACACAAATTTTGTGTCATTCACGCATAACGCGTGGTCCACTTCGTGTGTGGGTGTGGCTTACCTACTGCCTAACTACGCATTGTTGTTATTCTATAACTAGTTACTGTCCGTGACTTTACCGGCTTTTAAGTAGGTATAAATTGCTCGAAATACTATTCGAGAATCTACTACTATAAGATCGTAACTAAACTACACGGTATTCAGGGCCCGGTAGTAAGGGAGCCTAACGCCTAGCCTCTACGCTTTACGCCCTAACTCTTATCACACCACTCTTATTTAGGGTAAGAGTCCCTGAATTCAGAGTAATGTAATAAGTGCTTTACTAAAAAACGTGATCACAGATTAAAATTAGTATTAATTGCACAAAAAAACCGACTATCCGTAATTGAATATAGATTTTTACAGACGCCATTTTGTATATCTTAGGTCTCTTTTGGTTCAGTTATATTCAATGACACTTATTCTCAAAATGTTCAATAAAATATTATAGTGGAAAAATTACGTCATTCTCCTTTATTCCTCTCCGTATAGGTACTCCAATGTCGGCCATAGGTACCTACAGCAGACAACTCATAGACAGACGCCTTGTTCCCACGAAACAAATAACAATACACCCAAAACGAGTTTCAATATACTTACATACCTATAAAAACTAAATCTGTTTTTGTATTTCGAACATTATTTTTAACTCACACTTGATTTTTTCTGGACAGATAGACTAACTCAGGTTTATAGTAGACTAGCTGATGCCCTCGGCTTCGCGTGACGAAGAGAGCTTATTTTTTTCTGATACCTCCAACAAATATTATTATATTTTAGCCATTGTATACAAAAACTTGACGCATTTATATAAAAACCTTTCTCGAGAACCACTTTATCCATTGGTGAAAACAACATGAAAATCGTTGCAAGTAATTTTTAAGTTTATCGCGAACAGACAGACACATAGACGCGGCGGAGGACTTTGTTTTATAATAATACTAGCTTCCGCCCACGGCTTCGCCCGCGTGGTACCTTGAAAATGTAGCCTGTGTGTTCTTCCAGACTATAATCTATATCTGTGCCAAATTTCATTTTCAGCGTGAAAGAGTAACAAACATACATCCAGACATCCAGACATCCTTACAAACTTTCGCGTTTATTAGTAGGATTATTATTATTACTAGCTGTCCCGCCCGCGACTTCGTTCACATAAAGTATGTAAACTGAGTTTCAAACACATAACACAACTCATAAAAATCCCATACTAACTTTGACACCCCATTTTACCTCTTTTTGAAGGTTTTATTGAAAAATCCTGAAACACGTATCCATTCATTTTGCATTTACAGTACACAAACAAAGTTTCAGGCCAATCGCACCACCCGGTAAAAAGTTCCTATACAAACATTGACCCCACATTTGACCCCTTTTTGAAGGTTATATTGAAAAATACTGAAACACGTGTCCATTCGTTTTGCATTTACAGTACACAAACAAAGTTTCAGACCAATCGCACCACCCATTAAAAACTTCCCATACAAACATTGACCCCCTATTTGACCCCCTTTTGAAGGTTATATTGAAAAATCCTGAAACACGTGTCCATTCATTTTGAATTTACAGTACACAAACAAAGTTTCAGGCCAATCGCACCACCCGTTAAAAAGTTCCCATACAAACATTGACCCCACAAATGACCCCTTTTTGAAGGTTATATTGAAAAATCCTGAAACACCTGTCCTTTCATTTTTCATTTACACTACAAAAACAAAGTTTCATGAAAATCGCTTCACGCGTTAAAAAGTTTCATACTAACGTTTTCACCCTTTTTCACCCCTTTAGAGGTGGAATTTCCAAAAATCCCGCCTTAGTGGGTAGTTTTGTTATAAAAGGAAACCACCTTCCAAATTTCAGCTTTCTAGCTTCAGCGGTTTCGGCTCGGCGATGATCAATCAGTCAGTCAGTCAGGTTAAGCTCTTATATAGATATAGACGAGTATTGATAATAGTAGGTAAGTACATAACATTGTCCGTTTTTAACATCTATAAAAACCATGTCACGAATGATTGAGTTATTCAGAGCTTATTAATATGCTACGGTTTTCGGTAGCAGTTTGATGATGCACAAAACAAAAGTTACTCTACCAGTTTAGACAACGCATTGTATTGCGTAAGCTCTAAAGATTTTAAAACACTTCCTCGAAAGGTCACGTGAGATTCTTTTGTCATGTAAGATCTGTTTTCGGAACACTTTCGGAGGCAAAATTACTTCCTTTTTATAACTGACGAAAAAAAACGGAGGTGGTTCTCAAGTCGACGTGACATTTTTTTTATTATGACGCATTACTTTTTTCAGAGTTTTTAGTCCGATTTTGATAATTCTTTTTTTTTTATTCATCATCATCACCTTTGTAGTACCTAAGTATAATCCACTGTTGGGCCTCTCATTTCTCAGACACCTTTTTTAGTCTTATGCGTATGTAATCCAGGTTTTGCCCGCGACTTTGTCTATTGCGTCTAACCAGCCCGCTGTCAATTGATTTCTTTAGCCTATTTTAGCCACCACTCAACAAAGGCTTTTACTCAGCGATCACCATGTCTAGTCAGATTCTATTATAAAAAATTCGACATCCTTTCCTTTCCTTCGTGTCTCGCTAAAGCTTTTTTTACGATTACCTAAACTCTAAATGAGTTAAAATTTAATCGACTTTGTATAAATCATCTGGTATAGATACGAAGGCCTGTTTTACTTTACATTATAAATAGCCCCTAACTAAGCAAAGCTGAACCTGATAGCATTACAAGTATGAGTTTATGTTATATCGTGGGTAAAATGTAGAGATTAGGTTATGTCTAAGCGGCGATGGGTTTGCAAGCTGTTACGTACGGAATACTAGCTACCGTGAAAAATGTGAGCATACAGCTAATATAATGTTTGGACGTGTCTCTGACTACCCCAGTTTAAACATCAAAGATCTAAGTAACGAAGAATCGAAGATCCAAGGAGATGTATTTTGTATACTAAACCTAGTTATTACAATCGTGAGCATGTATTTTTGTATCTATAGATTTTGGCTCATGTGATCGCCTGATTCTTGTTACGTCATACCGTTCACCATCATTTTAAGTCTAGACTTTATTTCATAATTCAATTTATCGATTTGATCAATAGCTTTATGCTTATTCCAAAATTCGTTAGTCATTATTTTTAGTTACGTAGAAGATAAAAACTTTAATACCCGTTTTGTTGAGTTTTCGGTAAAAGTATACGTAAACAAAAAAAAATATGGTCACGATTGTAATCCCCAGGCTCGGTTGATATCTCTTCAGATCTCTAGTTACTTAGATCTTTGAGGATATCTAAAGGGTAGTCAGAGGCACAGTCCAAACATGACATCTGGTATATTGGCAAGGTTAAGGCGTAACGAGGTAAAAATAGCGCAGGTCGGCAAAATATATTATGGAACCCTAAAAAAAGCGATCATCTCATACTTACTGTACCTAATCCTGGTACTTATAGCCATAACACCACATACCTTCAACACTTCGTTCGCCGACAGGTCTATTAGTCATAATTAACCACATTCTAACTAGACGGCGTTATACCATGATTGATTAGATAGTCTGAAAGTAAGTTGACAGAATGTAGCATAATTATACATTAGATCATGTACCTACATAGTCAGTTTCAATTACACCTAATAATTATTATCAGTAGTTACACCTTGAAATTATGTTATCAAACTAATAAAAAGTATGCGTACGACGCTCGTGCCTATAAAAGGCCTATGGCTATGGTACCTAATAACATGTCCATAAAATTATTTGAGTTTTGAATTCCAGTTGTAATTTTGTTAGTTGATTCCGTTACTACGTTGTTGCAATGCAACTTGCACAACAGTCCCCAGAGCATATCCATCATTTTAATAATTTATTGATGATGAAATAGTTAATTAATAAACTAGACCACCTCTTCTTGTAAGCGAGACATGATGTTTAATTTCCGTTACTCTTTTGAGTGTGAATGGGCATACCTTGATACTATTCACAAGTAGATACTAACTGGAATATAAAAAAGACGATCCATAGCAATCAAAATATACCTGATGTAACCGCACGTAACATGTACGAAAGTGGTGGAATCTGTTAACCACATAAATTACTGAGTAAAAGCTAGCACTCCCGTTTCTAAGTACCTTCGCGATAAACTGGTCTCATAATAGGCTCGAGTCTATTTTTTGCCGTTCACCTGTTTGGCGTAATGCGAGCGGCGCGCCTCCTCTCGTGGCCAACTGGGCCGCCATCTGCGAGCCCTACGCGGCCCACCTCACACCTAGATCTCACTCTACCGCTTTTACTTTCAGGTTGCACCCATATTTCTCCTCATCCTCGTCGTGAGAGCCGAGAAAAAAATAGAACTCCAAGACATCGAGGACGACAACCTCAAAAGTGAAAAGGAAACTGAATACGACAAGACGGATCAACGATCTCAGATATCTGGCCCCAGTTCTGGATCGGCATTCCCATCTTTAGACTTTCTTAAAAATGGCTTTCTTCGTTACTTCGACGGACATCAACAGCCGCCGCAGCAATCGCGATACGTTCATCAATATGCCGTGACCGAGCAACCGGAGAGTCCACCCGTGATCACTCCTAAAGCTCAATACGGCCCACCCAATCATCAACAGATCCAACACCATCAACAACATCAGCAGCAGCCTCAACAGGCAATGGTTGGTTACTTATCAAACGTACCGATGCAGATATACCTAGTCCCTCAGTATTACAGCGACGCTTCGGAGCACGGTGCACAAGTTCAAGCACAATATACGACAGCTGGAGGCGGTCGCGTTGCCGGCTACTCGTCGGGGCCCGAGGCGGTACAAACGCAGAACAATTACATAGAAGTTCCGACGTACGTAGCACCCACACAAAAAACCTTCGTACCACAGTATTCTGCGCAGCCCGTGACCTACGTCGGCATCGCGCCTACTGCAGCACCGGCGCCTACTATAGCTCCAGTACTCGCATACCACTTACCTGTTGTGCAATACAACGCTGGCGCGGTAATCACTCCGCATGGTGCACAAAAAGGGTATTACCCCGGGCATTACACTGAAACAAATGTCGTAGAAGAAGGCCAAGAAGGCATCGATGAAAGCCCTAAGCCGTATACACATACTGATGTTTCGTACAAGAAGTCACCAGCCAATGAATACCGGTACTACAGTAACAGACCCCCTCCTCGAGATGAATACAGACACAATCATATTTCTGAGTTACCGCATCCAAACTCACTTCTATTGAAACCGTCCCCTCCTCATTTGTCGCATATTCCGAAGGCTTTGCCGATGTACAGGCCGTTGAATAAACCTGTATACGGCACGGCTCCTAACCACCCTGTGCCTTACCCACATCGTCAGAGCGAGCCTTACGGAGTGCCTCCTTACAAGAGGCGGCCGACGTCTTTGTTGGACTCCTACGTGCCGTCAAGTCTTCAGATAGAGTACATGAAAAGAGGGTTTACGAATGACCCCTTAGTGGCGTATGAAGCCCTATCGAGTGGTCGACACTTCAGCCATGCCCCAGCTCCGAGGCAATACGAACGTGGCTTCCTTCCGAACCAGATGTACCACACGGCCGGCGGAGGCGTAACTTTTGGTCATTACAAGCGAACACCTAAGATTGAGAAAGTTTCATAAATTTGATGAAAAAAATAGTTCTAAGACAATCTATCGAGACTGGTACACCTTAAAGAAAGATTTAAGTATATTTAATTAAATATATTTATTGTTAAGAGAAGCCTACAATTTTACCTACATTCTGTTCCACTATGTTTATGACCCTATTCTAGTATATATAAGGTCAGTATTTGTATAGTACCTACACGATTCGTTGTTAATTAATTATTTAAGATAAATTAAAATATTTTTTTTATTTACTCTTGTGCCTTTTTATGTCCAAGTTTTTATATATGATATGTAGTGATACGGGTAGCTTTGATAGAACTTTTAACACCTAGTTAGTGGTTGGCAAAATGTGTACAACACACAGCTTAGATTTAAAAAAAATTGAGATACTTACAGACTTTAGTAACTATTACAGATCACTGTTAACAGAGCGCTTATTATACCCAATAGTAGGTTAAGGTGAGCCAAATACGAGTAGTTTGTCTACAGTTTATAATAATATTGTTACTCTTTGACAAAATGCAAATTAAAAAAACTGCATAAGAATTTACATTCATTTACATTAGAGGACAAATAGCACCTACCCTAAGCGTATCAGATACCCGACCTGCCTGACTAGGTAACCTAACATGCAGAATTGTAGAGTATGCAACACAAAAAAAACATTGGTTTTGCTTTACTTAGGAGAATTATCAGCATAGCTCTTCCTAATAAGATAACTGTTTAAACAGTGTTTAAACAAATATTTACCTGTTTTTCAACACATTCTAGGCGGTATTGGGGCTATGGCCACTGGCAGATATGTCAGAAAAACTGTTTTATTTGTGACCTTATTTATAAACTTAGAAAATCATCGAATCAAACAAAGTTGAGCTAAGTAAGCCATTTACAAAAATACAAGTTGTGGTTTATGGTGACGCATTATTTATCTATATCTATATAAGAGCTTGACCTGACTGATTGATCATCGCCGAGCCGAAACCGCTGAAGCTAGAAAGCTGAAATTTGGAAGGTGGTTTCCTTTTATAACAAAACCACCCACTAAGGCGGGATTTTTGGAAATTCCACCTCTAAGGGGGTGAAAAAGGGTGAAAACGTTAGTATGAAACTTTTTAACGCGTGGAGCAATTTTCATGAAACTTTGTTTGTGCACTGTAAATGCAAAATAAATGGACACGTGTTTCAGGATTTTTCAATACAATCTTCTTAAAGGGGTCAAATGTGAGGTCAATGTTTGTATGGGAACTTTTTGACGGGTGGTGCGATTGGTGTGAAACTTTGTTTGTGTACTGTAAATGCAAAATAAATGGATACGTGTTTCAGGATTTTTCAATATAACCTTCAAAAAGGGGTCAAATGTGGGGTCAATGTTTGTATGGGAACTTTTTAACGGGTGGTGCGATTGGTGTGAAACTTTGTTTGTGTACTGTAAATGCAAAATGAATGGACACGTATTTCTGGATATTCCAAAATAACCCTCTAAAAAGGGTGAAAGGGGGGTCAAAGTTATTTATGATTTTTTTTTATTAGTGTGATTTGTTTAAAACTCAGTTTAGATACTTTAAGTGAACGAAGTCGCGAGCGGGACAGCTAGTTTTTGTATATTAGGTACATACTTGATTAAATTCATATTTGAATTTTAAAATGACCGACATTCCTGCACTCGTTATTTGGAAATAGAGACAGGTTTTTGATCTATACTTAAATTTTAAAAAGAGGTAATTCTTTATTAGTTTATATGGGGTAAACTAGGATTACTAAACTACAAACGTAAAACTAGGGTTCATCAATTATTTTGTCCTTGAGTCCTTGATCCATACTTAGTACGGTACCTTGATGTTTTATATACGGCGGCTGAAGTTTCAGTTGAATAGTAGGTAAGTATTTTACGCGGGTGAAACCGCGGGACGAACAGCTATGATTACGTAAAGTGATCGCTTTCAATGGTCATAAAAATATATTTGAAACTACGAGCTTCAACATAATAAGGAAGTGTAAAGATGGCACTAAAATCTTGGCACTTCGTGCATTCTATGTCCTAGAAATAGAAATTAGAAATTCTAAGCGGATCGAATGTTTAATATTTTTATTGTCTGAATGGGTTAGGTAGACTACGCAGAGTTTTTTATGGTGTTGCTTTTAATACCAAGTATAAAGGTCGAGCATGATACTTTTTTTTCTGAAACAGAGTCCAAAAAGGATAATAACTTCCCGTTACAAGTCCATGTCAACGTGAAATAGTTATTTTTTATTCGTTTACCTACTATAATAAAGATTCGTCCTTTGGACTACTGGTGGTAACACGTTTTAGCATACACTGATTAAACATTACTCAAGCAAGAGTTGTTGCATGTTGTTTTCTTTGTCATCATAGTTTATTTTATCACAGAACGGTAAGTATACTTCAACACAAAAGTAATATGCTCGTTGCGCCCATCATCTAACAGTACATTTAAAACCGAGTAGGTGGTTTTGTAGGCACTTTTGTTGCTATTTCAGAATTTTTAAAGGCAAAATATCTGTCAGAATTACTGTTTAGAGGCAGAATAATGTGGTAATGGTAACCATCAAGATGAGAACTTGCTTAAAGTCCACCTGGAAAATTATAAATTCCCCTTGGTACCAATATCGAGCAGAAAATTTACCATAATAATCAAGCATGACATAGCAATTTATCTGTTGATTTCAAAATTCAAAGTGTAGGAGTAATGATGAAAATGTGCACAGCACATAATGTAGGTTCTAGCAAGATAACTGATAACGATTGCGTAATTCCGTTATATCTGAGACACATCATTATTTATAGAAGATTGATATATCTTTTGTGCGACTGGATGGCGGCAGGAGTTAGTAAGTATGGCGACGGGTGAGATATCGTTCGAAGTGAAATATAGTTCACTAACTTCCGCATGCGGCTTCGCCCTTTGTAGCTTATGTAGAGATCAAGCTCTAGTCTATCTTTGAACCATATTTTTATAAAAATTGCTTCAGCGTTTTAAGTTTTCTAACAGACAGAGTTACTTTCGCATTTATAAAATTACTATGGATTGAATGAATGTATGAATGTTATTGGATATTATGATTTTGTACCATAATTGTTTACTTCTTCTTCTTCTTATCGTGTCTAGTTCTTTTGAACCGGTGTGGTGAAAGGGTTGCCAATGAGGTTCCATTTATGCATTTGACACTTTTTCAATTATTGTTATATTGATTGACGTTTTCATATTAAATACTAATAGGAATCGATTTTGATTTGACCAAAGTGAACTTAAAATTAGGTACACATTGTTATGTTAAAACGTCTTTAAAAGTATTTAGTTCTATGATTTAGGCAGGACCTAATCATAGTACTTAGGTACATAGGCACCTAATAGAATGAGGTACCTACGAGTATTTACTACCTAATGAGAATATTAGGTAATATCGAACTGATATCTAAAAACTATTAAAACGCCATCTGTGTAAAACTACCAAGAGCTGGTAAGCAACAATCTGGCTATCGACTTTCGAAAGTTCTAGAACGATTTCAACTTCAACTATCTTTCTAAGAACCACACAGAGATTGAAAGATTAGCTATGAGTTTTCACTAAGGTGGTAGATGGCGCCACTGCCTAGAAAGTAAAATGTTACTACATGAATGCTGTGATTAGTTAGACACATGGATGAAATACTTCGAGGTTCTACATAGTTTTGATAGAGGGCAGCTCTAACGTATATATGTATACCATACTAGTTTCTATTACTAGGTTGATACTACGTACTACTATAGCTAAAACTTTTTATTTATTTACGCGTTTTATGTAAGTATTATACGTTTTCTTACCTTTTAAACCTTCCCAAAACCTCCACGAACATTTCAAGACCAAGATAAGATAAATCCGTTTAGCCGTTCTCGAATTTTAGCGAGACTAACGAACAGCAATTCATTGTTATATATATAGATTAATATGGCACACAAAACAGAATACAGTCCTAGAATCATTGTCATAATATTTTGGCTAGACAGCGCTCCAAAGTATGAGTACACTCATAATTATTATCATTTTAGGCAGTGAAAGCTCCTGTGGAAAATATAACATACCTACTATAGAAATTTAATAAATTTTTCGTTTTCTCTATGTATTTAGTACCTACCTATCTTCTTAGTTGAGCAGTCAGCTTTTGTAAACTCATCTTAATCTTACGTGTACATTGTAGGTAAGTACATATAATTTTAAGTGTTCACTCGTTCTAAGGGTAAACCTTGTGCAAGTAATATTAAGAAATATGGATTATCATTTAGATATTTAGGTACCCACTTCGGAAAACAAACAAAGTTTCTAAGCTTGCTTCAATTCTATTCAGTCTATTTGAACAACGTTACGCAAAACCACATCGTTACGAAGTCCATCTACTAGTACGTCTGTAAGTCCATCAATTTAAAGTAGTGCAATTTCACTACCGGAAATTGCGGCGGGAGCTGATTTTTTTCTAATAGCATTTACCTACTTAATATGACAAAATATTTACACACGTTCTGAATGTTGGTAACTTTTTATCCTAATAACTTTTAGGGAGGCTTTACCCCTGCAGTGGGACACTACAGGATCTTAATAATCTATGTACATTAATATTATAAAGATGTAAGATTTCTTTGTTTGAATTTAATAGGATCCGAAACTACTGGACCGATTTCAAAAATTATTTCACCAATGTGTAGAATAAACTTTCAGAATGAACATAGGCCATATTTTATGTAGGTAACTCGCGGGCTAGTAATAAATAATAATAACCTAATATAGTCGTCTATATGGACTATGTGAAACTCCCCGCAACTTCAATCGTGCTTATTTTTTTCACACAAAATTCAATTTGGCCATTATTTTTAGCTTTTTATGTTCAAACTAGAAGTAACACTGCTGCAATACAATATCTATAGGTCATGGTACAAAATAACAAACTTGTATTACTTTAATATTGCCCGAAGAGCTTGTGGTAAGGCCTCAGTTTCCCTAGTATGACTTTTTGATAGATTCCGATAGAGGTAAAAGTATGAAAATATACTATTCAAAAAGTTTTCGTAAACTATCAAAAACTGATACTAGAGGTACCTTCTTAGAAGTTGAACTACAGAAATTCATTTCTTAGTACATCATTAGACCCTAAACTACGAAACCTCAGTGAGTTGATATGTCGGTAAGTCAAAACATAGCGTAAGAGCTTTATATTTAAACTAGAAACCTACCACTTAAATAATATAATCTTGTGTATAATTAACAATCAATAAATAGACTTTCCACCTTCAAGCAAACATTTTGTTTAATTTAGAATCACTCGACTTTCGTTTTTCGACTTTCGTCCTCTTTTTCTTCTTTCTTTCTAATTTACCGGAACTTCTTTTAGCTTGTAACAGTGGAACTTTTTAGCTTGTAACACCACATTTGACCCTTTTTTGAAGGTTATTTTGAAAAATCCTGAAACACGTGTCCATTCATTTTGCATTTACAGTACACAAACAAAGTTTCAAGCCAATCGCACCACCCGTTAAAAAGTTCCCATACAAACATTGACCCCACATTTGACCCCTTTTTGAAGGTTATATTGAAAAATCCTGAAACACGTCTTCATTTATTTTGCATTTACAGTACACAAACAAAGTTTCAGGCTAATCGCATTACCCGTTAAAAAGTTCCCATACAAAAATTGACCCCACATTTGACCCCTTTTTGATGGTTATATTGAAAAATCCTGAAACACGTGTCCATTAATTTTGCATTTACAGTGCACAAACAAAGTTTCATGAAAATCGCTCCACGCGTTAAAAAGTTTCATACTAACGTTTTCACCCTTTTTCACCCCCTTAGAGGTGGAATTTCCAAAAATCCCGTCTTAGTGGGTGGTTTTGTTATAAAAGGAACCCACCTTTCAAATTTCAGCTTTCTAGCTTCAGCGGTTTCGGCTGGGCGATGATAAATCAGTCAGTCAGTCAGTCAGTCAGTCAGTCAGTCAGGTTAAGCTCTTATATAGATATAGATTAGATATCACACGCAGTCTTTGAAGAAGTCTCATAAGTCCTGTACGATGACTTTTATGACGTTGATAATTGATATAAGATTCAAAATCGTATAATTCAACGGACTTCGTGAAATGGAACAACTCTACCCATATTTTTTCTCTGCTATATGCTCTTATATCAAAATAAATTCGCGTGAAATTATAAAGCGTTTCTTTAACGGTGAGATTCATACAAAAATGTTATGTAACACAGGTGTATTCAATTTCAAAGTAAGGAATTTATCTTTCGCGTGACAATGACGAAGTGAGACCAGTCGGCTGATTCACCAGATTCGCCTCAGGAAAATCTAAATACGGCCATTATAATTTCAACATCGTAAAACGGGAAATAAGTGCCTTTTCTCATGAACTCGTCTGGTGTAATCGTATAATTTTTTGATAATTAATTGTATCTACTATAAACCAGGCTTGTGAATCATCGCGCCGTTTAGTTGGCAACCATGTGTAATATGATAACTGGCAGTTATAAGTAAGCATTACGAAAGCCGTAATCTATGATACTGTGATCGGTACTTGGTTTGTAGTGTTATTGGTTCCTTCTTTGGCACTTTAAGTGAGGTAAATGATCAAGTAGACCCTGATGTGGCATTGAAACAGGTTTATAAAAGTAATATATCTCAACGAAATTGATCTACAAGTAATAATATTTTATAGCAAAATATTTTCTATACAAAAGACTTCAACGCGCTGCTGCATCTTTCGTTTGTACTGATTTACAAGACTATTATTATACATAATATATACACACATAGAATCAGTCTTGTTTCACGACGGGGTAGGTAGAGACCACGAATCTCCACGGTCAGTACCCACTGGACCTTCATAATTGGACCTTACCTACATTAGAGGACCTATTCGACCTCCTTTCAAAAACATGATAAAAACAATGAATTTGATGAATTTTACATAAAAAAATTGCTACGATGCTGGCATACCTATTTTGCTTCATTCACTCTCATTAAATTCTTCATGCGCTTTTGTTTAGGGTACTCTTGACCTGGCCTTTCTCTAAAATGTACCTAATTTGGTAAAAAACAAATTTTTCGGAACTTTATTGGTAACAAAATACAATGATGAGACCACAAAAGTTAAAAAACTGTGCATGAAAAAACATTTCGCGAATTAAGTCCCGGGGTGTCAGGCATAAAACTGGCTACATTAGCAAAACTTGAAGTAGACGCCATTCATACATTATGCAATACAATTAACATACAATCTTCGGTTATTACACCCGAATCCATGCATGTGAAATGAAACGCCTCATCTGGAAAAGTGAAAATGTTGTTGAGACTTCGAGACCAATTAAGATGTGTAAAGTGGTGCCGCAGTGTGAAATCAATTTGCTTATTTTACGATAGACTCTGATCATTATTTTTATAACTACACTGAAAAGTGTAGAATAAAAATGAAAAACCAAAATATAGGTTACAACTTCCTTGTGTGGTGGAAGAAGCTATCGTGATTATCATAATATACTTGTT
Organism: Cosmorhoe ocellata; assembly: GCA_963675405.1. Lineage (NCBI taxonomy): Eukaryota > Metazoa > Arthropoda > Insecta > Lepidoptera > Geometridae > Cosmorhoe > Cosmorhoe ocellata. The sequence continues at coordinate 6,852,054 of OY776258.1, read as the reverse complement.
TATGTAATGTAATAGGTTAAGTACGACATATTTTGATAAATTTTTACTGAGAAGAAAGAATCCAAATATGGTTTCCAGTGTAACCACCCTTCGAAAACCCACCACATACGAAATGTCCAACTAGGATTAATGTCCAACCACACTATAATTTATAAAAAAAAAAAACTTTGTTATACCACTAACTGGGCAAAGGTCTCCCCCAATTCTGTCTAATACTTCCAAAGTTATAAATATAATAAAAGATTGAATTCCTAAAACTGTAGGTACCTATACAACACTCGGTAGCCTACATTATGTTCGTGAGGTTCAATCCTGCTTTTGGTGCAAGTGTTTATCAAGTATTTTTGCAATTTGCATTGTTTACTTATATTTTGATGAGATGCTAGAGATTTTCAGAGTTTTATTATAAAAAAAAAAAAAAAAAAATATGATCACGACTGTAATCCCCAGGCTCGGTAGATATCTCCTCAGATCTTTAGTTACTTAGATCTTTGAGGATATCTAAAGGGGGTAGTCAGAGGCAAGTCCAAACATGAGTTTTATTATATCTATTTTTATTCATTCTATTTATTGTTACCTACTGTTTTTGTGTAACTGTGCTTCATACGTCTGACTAGACTTCGTGCGCTTGCGCGTTCGATAAATGTAGGTATTATCATTAAGTATTATGATTCTTATGTCATCCTGAAGTTAGTTCTAATTTTATGGTCATCTAATCATCATATACCTACTTTATTAGATTTAAGTAAATAATATACGTTTTCTTACCTTTTAAACCTTCCCTAGACCTCCACGAACATTTTAAGACCAAAATAAGATAAATCCGTTCAGCCGTTCTCGAGTTTTAGCGAGACTAACGAACAGCAATTCATTTTTATATAATATGGATATAGATAACTAATTTCTATGTTACGCGCCGGTACATTCAGCGTTAAAGATGATTTAGAAATAGACATGCGGCAAAATATACATAAAGTTATTAACTGGGTAACACATTTAAAAAAACAATTTTGATAAAAACGAAGATATTTGCATAACGGGAATACTTACTAATGAATAATATCTATTAGCTTATCTGTGCTTGTATCAGAGGTACATGTAACATCTCCCCGGGTAAGGTAAATGTTGCGCGGGCCGTAGTGCAATTTTTCGGAAACACAGAAGTAAGCATACGCATAGGAATATGTTCCCGGGGACATGTTTGTCCCCGGGAACATATGAACACTTGAAATTGTTTTCTATAACTGCCGGATAGAGTATTTATATATCTGATTACCTAGAAGGACAATGTTTTTGTAAGAGATAGCGCGCACGGGTTACTTTTGTCGCCGTGACTGTTTCGTCACTCTTATCAAGTCCGTGGCTATGTATGGAGATGTCATCCAGTTGTCATGTCGTAACATGCGCGCATCTCCACACATAACATGCTGTAATTGCTATATCAATACCTTAGACCTAGTTGAAATACGCTTGCAAAATAATATGTGACAAATCTAAGTACCGTCAAAAGTATCATTCACATCTGCATCTTGCGAATAAGGATGCTGTTACATAAAGCAACAAAATTCGAAGTAAGTGACCTAGATCCATAACTAGCTACGATGTAGAGTAAACTTAATGTAACTGCTTATGAGCTACAAGTCGTTCAAATTACCTACTCTAAAGCACCTATTACACGAGCACGCATTTCAATAGCACCGTTTAATAGTGACGTTTCTATATCCAATTGCTCGTCGGTAATTGTCAGTATAAATTACTAAATAACCTACTTAGGATACCTAAATTTTTTAGTGATTGATCAAAATGACAATTAAACCTGAGATTGATCGTGTGACCGATGCTTTAAATTTGTTGCGTAAAAATGATCTACTAGTTTGTTTTTAAGATTTTGTCTATTATAAACATGCCATAATGAAATGACTGTCGTAACATATTATTAGAAATTTGAAAAAAATTACTCGTAGGTACATAAAAAAAAAATATGAATCTTTGCAATTATTTTTATTAAAAATGTTAATTTGTGTGCCATCAGGAACATTATGTAAATTCATAAAAAATATCGATGACACCAATGAGCAAAGTGGGGTCATAAAGTCACTGGCACTAGTCAATTTGTCATACTTTTAAGGCTTCTTATTTAACCAATAACTTGAACTCTGGTTTTGTCATAATAATTCAAACTTATACTTACAAAGAAGATATTTGCCTCATTCTGGATTTCTACTTATTAATTTCTGTTGTTGGAAATAAAGTATCAATAATCGTGCTGGTATGAAGGCACGTCGTGTCGATCAATCATCAAAAACTATGCTAGAACATCTTATCTTGCAATGCGATTTGTTCATTTTTTGCGAGCGAAACCAACTTCGTTACTCAGCGGGAATTGACCCCATTCTTTAAGAACATAGATATTTTTGTCAAAGGACACCATTTCTTCTTCTTACTGCGTCACTAGTTATATCGAACCGATACTTGTGTAAACTGTAGTGGAAAGTCCAGCCAAGGCAATAAGCGCACATAAATTTATGTACAACATACGCTATTTCCTAACACATAGATACTTACTAATATTACAATAATATGTTACTCAATATCGCATCTGTATTGCATTGCAGTAATTATTGTTCTAATAAAAGTTATAATCAACTTTTATTAGAACGCATAGAGATCTATCAAAATAGTTTCTTTGTTCTTTTTGTGGTGCTTCCAAATGTAGAGTTGGGACAATGTCGTATAAGCCATGATTAATAACAGCAGATTTTATTACAAAAATAAATAAAAAACCTAAGCGCTTGCGCCGGCACGCTTACCAATTACGCTGAAGTTATAAAGTAAACATAGTTATTGTATTTTTATTATCTGAAAAAGTTATTAATTCGTTTTGTTCAATAAAATACTCGTATAACAACCTAAAATTATTCATAACAATGTGAGTTTGTACCTAAGATTATTTATTTAAATAGAATATCAAAGTTATTAAAGTTTATACATGATATTTTTACACTTTTAGCTCTTTATATTTTTGATCCCACATCACCACAACTCTAATTGCTTTCAGTGTTCCGATAGTTTATTTACAACTGCTAACTTGCGCAAGCGCATTTGATATGACTTAAATGGATCAGTAAGTACAGAATAGATGAGCATGAAGTAATGAGGACGGATTGCTTTGATAGGTGCTACTTCACTATAGAAAATTTGCTAATACACACTGTGATTACAACTCGAAATAAGAGATTTAAATAATGAACCCTATACACTTTACATAGAGTTGACTTAAGATGATGGTGATGTGTAAATAACATAACACATCTCTGTCAATTTTAGATTGATGTTTTAATTAAAGGTTTTCAAACGGCCTCGTAAGATTCACACACGACATCGACTAATATAAACTCTTACTAACTTAGGTAACCACAGAAAAATTAAATCACTACCTACCTAATACGTACTGACTTCCTCATGTTGCTATCAACGTTAACAATCCAAGAAATTATAAGTCGAGCTAGAGTTTATCTGTCGACAGACTAGCACTATCTGTGCGAAGCGTATAAAATCTAACAAATGTATAATAGTATAAATAACTGACTGAGAGATTGACTGCCTCAAATGTAAGCGGGTGACCGGAGGTAAACTATGTATGTCCACAATTGTGACATTATTACGTCGTGAAAACTACGTGACATTTGGAGCAAAGGTTATAAGAAATACAGTTTTACTACTCGTAATAGGTACGTTACGTATGTGTTTAAATAAATACGACCTCAGTGGCGCATCGGGAAAGAGTCCGCCTGCAACGCAAGAGGTTGCGGGTTCGATTCCCGCCTCGGAACAAATTTGTGTACGATCTGCAGAAATTTGTTCCGTTGGTCTGGGTGTGTATGTATAAAAAAAAATATCTATCTATGTTCCTATATCATGTATTAAATTTATCAGTTATCTAGTACCCATAACACAAGCTTTGAGTAGTTTACTTTGGGGCTAGATGATGCTGTGTGGATTGTCCAGCATTATTTATTTATTTACTTATTTAAATAAACAATTTATGATGATGATATAGTTACTGTTGCAGAAACTGACTCACTAAAATTAAGAACCTTATGTACCAACTTGAAACATTGAATACTTAGATGAATATGAATATGATTAATGAATATGACGTTCCCGAAACTCATCCCTTAAGCTGTGGAGCGATAGGTAAAGTTTATGAAAAAATAACGTCACGCCGACGGACGGAGTCGTAGGAGTTCTACTAGTCCGACATAAAATGTTCACTTGCTAATGAATTAATCTTTTACCTAGCTACTTGTTTTTATAGAGCAATTATAAACGGTTATGTAACTCATAATTAGCGGAAGGAACTGTCTCTTTTCGTTTGCGAACTCTTAAAAGAGCTTTTAGACTAGATCACGTAAACTAGCCAATACACGGGACACAATTTTAAGTTTCATGTTTCTAGGACTTTTCGTTTAGGCTGTGGGTTGATTTGACAATCAGTTAGTCAGACAGTAACAGAAGAGCTTTATATTTTGGAACATTTCTTTCAACAGCCTTCTTCCTGCCCTTTTCCCATTATATATAAGGATCCTCCGACACACGGTTCCTCCCTATGCACAATACATTTTCATCTTTCATTTCCTTCTATCATCCGTAATATCTTATTATACTTTACTCACAAGTAATCTTATTATCCTTTATTTTTATACTGTCACCGGCCGGCGCCACTTTCAGACACCTTCTAATATAATATTCTTTCAATAACTTATGATAAATATTATAAAAGAAAGTTTTACTTCACTAGTTAATAGTTTAACCTGCAGGCACCTTATGTGACGTTCAGTTAAATGGCCGTTCCCGCGATTGTTTCCAAATTTACATTACAGTGAGTATGTTACGGAACTGTTACGTGACGCTGATGGATGCGATCAACTCAATCTGATGTGCTGAGGCGGGAGACGCGTTCATCAAGTGAATTCTAACAGGCGGTTTGTTTTTGGTTCATTATTTTTGTGAGTTTTTTTTATATTGACAGCTGTTTATAAACTAAACAAAGTCCCTGATGTTTTTCGTATTTTGGAATGTATGAACTTACCTTTGTTAGAATATAATATATCTAATCCTACTGTAATATTATTGTAAACGCGATTATTTATTTATTTACTCTTTCGCGCTGAAACAGCTGAACGGATCTGGATGAAATTTGGCACAGATATAGATTATAGTCTGGAATAGCACTGGAATAGCTTTTTATTCCGAAAAAATCTAGGTTCTCGTGGGATAGATTTGTTTTTGTTTGTCAAGGTACCACGTGGGCGAAGCCGTGGACTGAAGCTAGTGTTATATTATTTCTCTAGTTTAATTGTATCCAAATAAGATCAAAGATTAGATATTTATTTTGTGGTCGATTAACTGAATAATCTACAAGTTGAACGGGCAGGTCCATTACACAATGATCTTGTTCTGAGTGCTACTCTTCTTAGAATGTATGCAATGCAATTAATGCTGAATATATTTCCTCAATTTATTCTCACTTACAGCACTATAAATAGTGAATATTATGAAAACTGCATTCATTACGACTCTAGCGGAAGCTTGATTTCTGATTATAATACTAAGTTTGTATGAGGCAATGGCCAACTCTTGTGATGGAACTATTATTATAGGCTACGTCATGGCTATTTTTGGTGTAGATAGTCACCAATCATGTCAATTGATGGCAGAGTGATTTTTACCGGTCAACTGACGGACTAGAACGGCTATTTTTTGTTTAAAAAAAAAAATACAAAAATCTTTATTAGGAACAAAGAAAAACAATGTAGAATAAGTACCTGTTGTGGGCTGACTACTGAAAAAGTTAAAAAAACTGTGTAGCAGAGTCAGCGCTAGCATATGTTTACGATATACGTGACAATCTGACTGTGGCCCTGTGACCTTTGAAACAAAAGGTTTCCAACTTACACTTGGTTAAACTTCAACGCGACAACCAAGAATCTACTTGAATAAAAAAGAAAACACTTGCAGAATAAGTACGTATAAATATAAAAAAAAAAAAAAAAAATAAAAAAAAAAAATATGATCACGACTGTAATCCCCAGGCTTGGTAGATAGATATCTACTCAGATATTTAGTTACTTAGATCTTTGAGGATATGTAAAGAGGGTAGTCAGAGGCAAGTCCAAACATGACATTTGGTACATGCCCACATTTTGCACAGTAGTTAGTATTCCGTACGTGACAGGTTGCAAGCCCATCGCCGCTTATAAGAATACTAACCAATAAATAAATAAATAAATAATAATGGTTCTAGGGCATGTGCCGGTTTTCTCACGATGTTTTCCTTCACCGTTTAACCTCTGGGATGCCGGGATTCCAGACACAATAGAAAATCTACTATGTCTCGCGTGGATCTGCGTTCCGGCATGTCACAGGTTAAGAGCACTGGCATTGCGCACATAAATTTTTCGAATGGAAAAACTCATTGGTGCACGACCAGGTTTGAACCCACGACCTTCGGATCGTAAGGCAGGGGTGCTACCGCTACACCACCAGTATATAAAAATTAGATGCTATAAATAAAAGTAGAAGACTATTTGCTTTAATAACTTAAAAAAAACAAGTGACCGTGTGTCCACGTAACACTATTAAGTAATTTTAACATTATAAAACAAAATGAAGAAAATATACTTCATAAATATTGTAAGATAGCATAACATTATTTAATTAGATAACGAGTAACCGGTTATTATCTAATGCAAAATTATTAGTGGAATTTAAATTAGAGCAGTTTTTTTATGTAATTGCATTTCATAAATATGTAGGTATGTCAAGCAGCATATAATAGCAAAATAATGCACCCCAAGAACATGATTGTTTTCAATAATTATTTTTGGATAACTTTTGTTCTGACCAGGTGAGCTAGCTTAAAAAGATCTCTATATTGCTTGACTGGTCGTCTGAGTATTTACTTTGACTTACCTACTTACACTATTTTTGCCATATCGATCGCTGAATTGATACATATTTCATAGAGCCATGAGATTTTATTTCTGATTTTTTTATGTTTATTTTTTTTTTAGATGGTGTCGCTAGCAACTAGGTAAGACCAAAAATTGACGCTCGGTTGTCCGTGCCGCTACCGCCGCAGACAGCCTATGCAAATCACACTTGAAAGCGCTCTAACTCGCAGGCTAAACAATGGTGCGACTTCTCTTATGAATTCTATGATGCACGAGATTCTATGGAAAAAACAATTAGATATACATAATAGTAGAAGTATACATTCTATTGTCTAGTGCTTACGAATATATTAATAGAATAGGATCAATAATCAATTTATATCATTTCATCGTAAATTTTCTATTTGAAATGTAACTCAAAAAAGCATTGTCGTGATCCAAATTTGATCCGATACACATGAATCGGTAAGTTATCAGTTCATCTGTATCTGTCATTGTATTTTATTTGGAAGCCCCGTATAATTTTGTCCGCTTGGTATCTAACTAAGCGAATCTAATTAACAAAAACCGTGAAACAGCCGCCATTTTCACGCTGCATTGGTAATCGGCGGGCAGTCCCAAAATCGACTTTAGGTAATTTGTGAAAGTTGCAAAATTTTACAAAAACATATCGATCGGTGGTTAGTTACGGGGAGAAAGCGCGCAGTCGATTTCGTCGTGTGGCCCGCAAGCCTGAGAGTCGGAGCTCTTGGTCAAACGAAGCCTCCGCGCATCTTGTGAGAACGTTTCCGAGGTATAAAAGAACCTAACAAAGTGTTTCGGCGAACCATTGCTTTGCACATACACGCTCTGAAGTACACTAAGGTACATAATATAATAACGTAAATTGTGAACGACCACGTGGTGATAAGTGATAGTGTTGTGACAGTGAAGTGTATCGATTGATCGATTTGTTTTCTTTTGACAGAAAGCCGGGCCCAGTGACGTCACACAAAATGCGGTTGTTTACTTTGGTAAGTAATACACTTACCTGCTTTTATTGAGTACTAAAGTAAAGCAAAATATAGTTTGTTAGAGAATAACTGAGCTTGTTCTATGAATTTATTTATATAGCCATGAAACAAATATTTTGTGATATATTTGTTTCCTTTTTGAATATAAATTGAAACAGTGTATCAATGTAAAAAAAACATCTGTTAATAACAGTTTTTATCATATTAATATTGATATGGTTTAAGTAGCAACTCAAATGGAATTTCAACCATCAACACAACATACATAAAAATTAACTATCTAGTATGTTTTTGACATAAGAATATAGTTAAGCTGTAGTAGTTTCTTATGTGCGATGTTTATTTAATAAAAATTAGCAAAGAGAAATTATGTGCTCAGACGGTTTTAATATACGAGTAATTTGTTATACTAATATACGTTTCTAATTTAATTACCGCTATACTTTCATTTAAAATCAATAAATTAATGTCAAAAAATTTACTTTACTTATTTATCGTTTCTTGATTACTCGTATAAATGCTATACCTACTTGTAAATAGATAATAGCTGAGAACCGACTTTATCGACTTCAATCATTCTTATTCTTCTAGCAATCCTTAGACTTACTTGTCTATTTATTATGCTGTTAAATTGAATTTTATCATTGTCGATACTAGTGTTGTGCATTAATGTCATATACATTTAGAGAAAAAAAAATAGATTAGTTTCTTACAGTCAAATGGTACTTAGATGGTAGGAACAGTTTATAGCGACATCAATGATGAATCTGTAGTAAACCACAAGTTAAGACTTTCCGTCATGTAACTCTTTGATCCATATCATCTCAAGGATATTATTATACTGTTTGGTGGAAGTGTGATGCGAACGTTTTGGTGTGTCAAGGTGAGGTTTTAGGCATTTTTACGTAAAACTTTCGTTTTTTGATTATCAATGTCCGGTGAATCCTCGTGTCATGGACGTATCAAGTTCAAAACCAGATTGAGAAATGATGCATTTCTCTCAAGCACGCATTCATTAATTATTATGCGGTGTGTTATGAAATCTCTCATATCACTTTCTGGGGTATTAATTATTCATGATGTTTTCCCGGATGGTTTCCAATTGATAATTTGATGGTTAGTGACCTTGGTTTAAGTAAAATTCTTAGGAGATTTTACTGTCATCTATACTTCTTTACTAATATTATAAAGAGGAAAGTTTTGTATTTTTGTTTGTAACGAATAAATTCAAAAACTACTGGACCGATTTCAAAAATTCTTTCACCATTAAAATGCTACATTATCTCTGAGTAACATAGGATATATTTTATATTAAATAAATAGAGATACTTTTGCTACCCGTGTGAGGCCGGGGCGTGTTGCTAGTTTAAAATAACTTGCACGAAAAGCTATGTTAGCTAAACCTATTGCTGCAAATTCTGAGTTTATTACCACAGAACATAGGTTAATTCTGTTTGTAAACTCTTGTACAGTTAACAACAAACATTTTAGAAAAATATCTAATCTTTTGATTCTGTTACCGCACTGTCATTATGATATAACATGTTGTAGCTCTCTCGGTTTGCAGGTCAAGGTCACGGCTGTTCAAAGCGAAATAATCCATTAAATTCAGTCGTGATTCAGTAAAAGTTGTAATAAATTAAGATAGTAGTAATTTATGTGAGTGACCGTTTATTGTTTTTCTATCAAAACCCTGGGTACTGTTGAATTGACATTCCTCATCATCATCAACATTATCGCAGTCCATTGTTGGGCATAATGTGTCCACTATGTTTCTTCCATGATATGCTTACTGAGCCTTTTGAAAATAACGGCATTTGAACACTTTTTAGAGAAGTATGAAATCCATATTTCATTATTTAGTGATAATGATTCCTGGTAAAAGATAAAAAAAGTGTTTTTTATTCCAGCAAGACTATTTTTACATGCCTCTTACCTATGCTAGATTTTGCAGTTCAATTATCAGTCAGTAGGAACTAAATGCTTTGTTAGAAGTAATTTATGAGTAATTAGAATAAATTGAGCGTTTTTATTCCGTTCTTATACTCTTATGTAATGTTTTATCTTCGGTCTAGGCTAAATAGATAGTGATTATGTATTGTTGTAACCGCATCTGTAAGCTGTAATAATAGTAATAATGATAGGTACTTCAAAGCCAAATGTAGATCATTTTGAACTATAATAAACAGGTTGGCAATATTGCCTGTTTTTCGATAAAAAAAGTGTCGTAGCCTTTCTGCAAAGTTTGATTCGCGGGAAGATGAAATCATATATTTCTGTGTTTTGTAATATCTAATATTGTAGATATTACATAAGAAGAAAATATTGTTGGGATTTTTCATTGAAAACTATCTAGAATTTAGTCTCAAGGGTTCATAACGGTAGGTCTACTAAACTACTCAATACTACAAATAAAACTAAGGTCATGTTAAAAATGTATGTAAAGTTTAGAATCTTTTCTGGTCACCCCATTTATTAAAGAAAAAATTAATTATCTCTGATCGTTACTAGTTTAAAAGATGCTACGCAACATCAACTCTTACGCATTACCAACAGCATTTAAAATACAATTAATGTTAAATGTTTGAGCATAGGCTTTAATTAGAAATCATTAAACCATCTACGAAGCACACCTGTTGTAACATCAAATTATTTAAACTGTGGTCTAAGTAACATCGTTACAATAGTTACGAGTTCCGTGCGCAATAAGTTACGCGTGTCTCGTTACACCGAATACGGTTATCGCAACTGACATTATGTCAAAATAAATGGACATAGACGATGATACGATGACATTGGGTTATTTAACTTTCGCGGTTTCGAATCCAAAAACGGTAAAGTAAATTAACCTTACGTTTTCGAGGTGCTATTGACGCTGTTGTGAAAATTACGATCAAGCTGTTTCAAAACTTGCAAAGTGATCACTCACCGACTGAAAAGACAGTAAATGCCAAACTGTCATTATATCATTTCCAATGACTATGTGAATTTAGAAGGAGCAATGCACACAACATGATTTGTATGGACATTTCAATCAGCTGGCAATATAGTACCTACCTATCCATAATTAAAAAGTACGCAATAGTACCTAAACAATTTGAAATCTAGAAAATTGGGGATATTAAACAATCTAATTTTTTTTTGCATATACCTAGTTTTGCATTTATCACATAAACACATTATCTATGAGAATTAAATACAGCGCTTTTTATGAGAAGTGATGACTGCTATGAAATAACAGCATTTTAATTTTTAACAGATAGTGGGCGTAGCAAATCCATTGTAGATACTGTACATACAAAAGCTTAGCAGACGATACAAACGTTACCATTACTAACTGTTGACCACAATTACCGTTACTTCAACTTGGCAGGATCGAAACCAGGAAACGTTTGTTATTCTGTTGCAATCCTTACCCGTTCAACTTTCTCTTTTATATCAATTTTGCTCCCGACTGTACTTTCATCTCGATAGTCTATGTCACGACTTTATTGACATTGAATGAGATATGGAAAATGTTTTTTATAACGTCAACGTTGATAATGGGTCAAGTTCCAGTTGACCTGTTATGACCTGGGGACTTACCATAAGCTCTTAAGGCAATGTCTAAGTAATATACCATGACCCATAACAATTATTGTACAATAATTGCATTGAAATAGTGTTCCTTCAAGCTTGTATTATTGACGTTTCGGAAACATGTTGGTTTGTAAGAGATTGTAATAAGGCCTCGGTCTAAAGTTTCGATTTCTGTGGTTCATCTAAATGACCATTTCAATATTTATCTACAACAACGTATCTATCACCGAATATATTTAAGTACTCTGATGAGGTATCTATTAAATAAAAATTTTAGCATATCCAAGAAGTTTGTGTTTCATAATAATAATTTCCTTATTTTTTCTTTAGATTATGGATAAGTGAAGTTATTTTTTTAAAAATGCTATTGCATAGCGTTGGCGGAAACATTAGATATTTCAAACTGTCGTTTGTTATGGGGAAGTAATCGGTGTTGTTGATGTCCTGACTGAAGACACGAGTATGTCACAAAAAGAGCACCTGTTGATGGAGAATATGTCGTTAGCTTTCATATTATATTATTCATATTCAAATGTGATCGGAAATCAAATCAACGTTGAAGAAATTAAAGTTAGATTACGTGCCTATTGCGTTCATAAAATAAGCGTGCATACATGCTTGAGTACCTATCAATTTATTTTACAGTTGATTAAAGGCCCATAAAATATTATCTAATCACTCGCTTCCAACAAGACGTTACAATGTGAAGTGGATATAAATTAAAATACACTACATCATCTCTTAGTTGGTTTTTACTATTTTGTATGATATGCGTATAATAAACTAGCTTCCGCCCACGGCTTCGCCCGCGTAAAACCGGTGCCTTGAAAAACAAAAACCTATTACTACCCCCTACTTTTTTCCGGTATAAAAAGTAGTAGTATAATAGGTTATTTCAGACTATATCTATATCTGTACTAAAACTCATTAAGATCCGTTCAGCTGCTTCAGCGTGAAAGAGTAATAAACATACATCCAAACATCCAGATATCCTGACATCCTTACATCCTGAAATCCATACATCTACACATTGTTACAAACCTTTACGTTTATAATATAATAATTTATGAAAATAAATATAAGTAGTCAAAATGGTCAACTTTTGATCGATTGGCTATAAATTGTAAGTCACCTAGACACACAATCGATGTATAGACATTTATAGCCATTCTGTTATAAGTTATCAGCGTGAGAGGTTTGCACCCTCGGGGTCGTGGAAAGCGGGGTCGCGTGCGCATGCCACGAGAAAATGGTTGCGCAACCGGACGTAAAATAATGCGCTCGCGCATCTTGTAACATTGCGCTTTGATGTCGTTATGTTTATTGCTTTATTGTTCCGGTTTGAAGAGCGATAGTTATTTCCGGTGAAATTATTATCACAATAGAATGCTAAATAAAATTAAGATAGAATTTGAGATTTAAATACCTTGTTTTTAGCATGAAAACTGAATTTTTAATATCAGTGGTAGTTTTCTTTTTAAAATAAATATGTTGTTCTGTTATTATTGAAATGTATATTCATTATCAATTTGAATTTCAATTATCAAGCCCGAATTTTAAAACGTCATTTTATTGTTCATACAACTGCAGCCTACTTATTGTGATGTTTCAGGATAGATTTTGAACGTTAACGGGGGACTCACAATATTTCAAGTGATTTCCAAAAGTTATTTGTCTTATCTTCAAAAAGTACCGTTTAGTATACGGGCATTTCAGTTTTATACATTACCATTTGCACTTTGTTTAATTGGGAGGGTCAAGGCTGAAAATACAAAAATCAATGGTTTTTAGGTACCATTTCAAGAACCAGGAATTACAACTGTAAAGATGTTATGGTATAAAATTGAAGGTCATATATTCATCTCTGCAGGTAGCCAATAAAAACTGGGCAGTTCCATACAACATTTTCATGTAAATATGGTTTTACCATCGCAAGATGCGCTAAAAATTACGAAAAATGGGGTCTGGTTAGGTACCAAAATAGCTTAATCCACAGCATATTATATCGTGAAAATCATAAGAAATTGTGGCTTATATAGTCCTCTATACGTCTAGGTTATTAATTCGTTTTCAAATAAATTACTTTTTCACTTATGAGAAAGAACAACCAATAGAAAATGCACTATAATTTCTCCATACATTTTTGTATGGGGATGCCCTGTTATATTGACGGAATTTTATTTTGTTCCTCATTCCGCGCTCAGACGCGGTCATGGAAGCACGGGTGCATCGCATTTTTTTTTTACATATTTAGAACGACAAAGTTCTAAATCATCAAGTGTGTGGTATACTGTTCCTGGATAAAGTTGATACTTTTTGGACATTGTGGTAGATCATCAGCATCATCACGTCATAATCATTCATCCCTCACGTTAGGTATAATTTTAAATCAAGTTTGCTTATGTTATAGGTATATTATAGAAGTTATAGGTGTAGGAGTTATAGTTATATGAGATCTAGTTTTTTTGACAGCTGTCAAAATAAAAACAGAAATACCTCAAAAACTAGACGTCATAGGTTAGTGGTTTCTTGGAGAAGTTATACGTATCCACGAGATCTACATTTTGTTTGACAGCTGTCAAACTTCAAACAGCAATATCTCGGAAACTAGACGTCATAGACTACTGGTTTCTTAGGAGAAGTTATAGGTATCATTGAAATATACATTTTAAGTGACAGCTGTCAAACTTCAAACAGCAATATCTCGGAAACTAGACGTCGTAGACTACTGGTTTCTTAGGAAAAGTTATAGGTATCATTAAAATATACATTTTAAGTGACAGTTGTCAAACTTCAAACAACAATATCTCGGAAACTAAACGTCGTAGGCTAGTGGTTTCCTTAGAGAAAATATAGGTATCAATGAAATCTACATTTCAAGTGACAGCTGTCAAACTTCAATCCGAAATATCTCGGAAACTAGACGTCGTAGGCTAGTGGTTTCTTTAGAGAAGTTATAGGTATCATTGAAATCTACATTTCAAGTGACAGTGTGATTCGTTGGGAAAAAAATTGCTCGCCTAAAGCCCGCGTAAATACCGTCACAGGCTGTCAGACAACCTAACATACAGTGAGTTCCACATCACAAATATAATTTCATAACTTACCTATCTGACCTTCAAGTACCAAGATTAGTTAGCTAATGTATAAAATCGAGCGTCAAGCGGCTTCAATGTGTGTGTGTGAACTTTGCTGTAGTGTGCTGACGCGGATAGCTGAATTCGAGAACGTCAAATCTGTAATTACGTCCTTAATAAAATAGTTTTTGATTGTATTTTATTATAGTGTCGCTGACTGTACAATATTCTATGAGTGGGCATTAAAACATGTCAAGCTATAAAATAGATACGATAAAGTGTTACCTACACCTGCCGCCTCATTCCGCAACATTAGGTAGTTGAAATTTCCCAACATTGAAGTGATGGAATACCGAGAAGTAGATAATGTTATGTTACCTAATTGCAAGCCTCGCTAGAGAGTGAGGAGATGCACGCAATGACTCAATGAGACTGGATGCTTTGCAACAATTTTTAATAAATGAATGATTTGTGTACTTATTGTACTGTATTGTAAGGTTTTAATTATGTAATTTTGCGGATTACCTCAAAAGCAAAGCTTGCATAAGATAGCTGGTATAAAATTACTACGTTGTCTGTTTGTTTGTCTTTAATTTTTAGGTTTGTCACATAATATAAAATGTTTTTCGAAACCCCCCGTGCGTGAGTCAAACTGGCACTTGTACAGTAACTAACTGTTGGTCAGTCAACGTTCACACAAATAAAAACAAACATACTCCTTCTGAACCTACATTGCTATTATTGTGTAGTACACACTTTTGTACTTTTTTATTTACTACATATTATCGTAAAATAATATACTTACTACTTCTACAACGACAGAGATATCATCATTGGGAAGCAAAGTAACTTGTTTTAATATAAATTTATTTTATTTTCAGATGGTGTGCTGTGCAATCCTTGTGAGTTCTTCTGCTGATCCTGACCCGAAAAAATACAAAGCTACACTCAAAAAAAGTAAACCTTTAAATACAACTCTAACGGCTGAAGAACGAGATTTTTTGAGGGAAGTAGAAACTAAGTTTGGGATCAAATCAGAAGAGAAGAATAAAAAAGATGACTTAGAAGTGAAACTTATCAAACCAGAAACAAATCCTACGTATCCAACAGACCTGAAGTTACCATACCCCGCTGTGATAGCCATAGAAATTGTTAACGACACAGATACAAAGAATCAGGGTAAAGGAAAAAGAACCATTGATGCTAATCTTGGTTATGGATACAAAACCAATAACGGCTACAGTTACACATACTTTGGAAAACCGGCGCATGATCAGGGAAAGTTCATGATCTACCCTTATTCACAAGAAGACATTCCATCTACGAATGGCCACACTGGTATAACCGATGTAGAGATCACGCCATCTAGAGCATTTGAATTAGTTTCAGTCCAAGATGAAAAGGAAGCTTACCACTATCCGAAACCGAGTACAAACTTCGATGAAGTAAAAGGGTTGGTCTCACCTCCGTCATATCCAAGCAACACAAACTCTCATGGATCATCACACTCATTCCTCCCTTCAACTTTGTATACCACATACAACGGTCATGAATTATCTGGTCTCAGTGGACAGTTCCCAAAAGTTATGCCAAACTACTTCGTAGACCCATCCCAGCTCCTTCGGAACCCTGAGTATCAGAATGTTGGCTTAACTAATGATCATTTGCGCTCACATGGCGCAAAAATAGCTGATCAAAGAGTCGTGCCCGTATTAGTATTGAGAATTCCAAGCTCATCGCTAAAGAATCCCACGGCTGAATTGTTTGCCGACCTGCCGTCTAACTACCCTTTGTCTAGATACTTGAATAATGTAAACTTGCAAGGGCTGGTTAATCAGTACTTCAAGAAGCAAGGGTATCCTTTTGCACCTCAAGTGACGCACTACCAAAGTCCTCTTACCACATCGGCAGAGACTCCTCATGTCGGTGGAAACTACGGAAGACAACATTACGCTGCTCCTCACGTTCAACCATCGTACACACAATCTGATCATTCTGGAGTGCAATACTCGGCTGTACAACCAGTGATGGCTCGATACCCTTCAAGCTACACACAACGCTTCAACTTACCACACGGTCATTCCTTATATCATCAACCACTACACCAGCAGAAGTATGAATATCGCTACCGGTACATCCCTCAACAAGTTCAGTCCTCTCACCCTACAGCTGTACCCCAAACGTATTACATCCAACCTCAATACCAACAGCCACATGACGAAAGTGTTCCCGAAACCCAAGGCCATGACACTTCTTCCGAAGTTAATTATGAACAATCACAAGAACAATATGAAGTACCGCAACAACAGATTCAGCAAACCCACGAACCAGATTCTGGTTCCTATGAATACAGACCTCAAACTCCTCAAATACAAAGCCACGAAGCCGCTAAAGCAGCATATGAGTATATACAACACCAGCAACAGCAACAGCAGGAGCAGCAACAACAAGAGCACGAACAAATAGAATCGGCATCCCCTTCATACGGACACCTAAGAGGGTCTGAAGTTACTCAACAATATTACACTCAAGAAGTACCGCAGCAGAAAGAAACTGAGGTAATTTTCCACCCTCAAGTTAGTCAGGACGAGCGCGCGCAAAATCACGTGGAGTCTGATGATGCTCGGAACTACCAATACCAACAGGAAAATAGCAAAGATGATGGAAACAATCTTATACTCTCAGAGAACTATCCCAGTAAAGACCACACTATCGCTACAGTGCTACCAGTGAGTTACACAGCAAATCAACCGAATGTCGGTGCTGTGCAAACAGTGAGCTACGTCACTCCAATGCCTTACTCGTCCAAGTATCAGTCTCCATACAGGATTATGGGACCTCAAACTTTCCTCGCTAACCCGTCGACAGAAAAAGTTGCGTATGTCAACTCGCATTCAGTATCTGCCTTTGCGCAGCCACAACAGGACCACAACCTTGAAGTTGAATACACAGTAGGACCACATCATATCCCTTCAATAAGTAAACAAAAGCCTCCTTCTTATCCTAGGAATTACCATTCTCACCCGAAGCGAATGGCTAAGCCAGAAAATAAGCCATCAGAGAGTACACTCATATTCACAAGGAAACAAAATGAAAGAATGAATGAGAAAAAGAAATTATAATCTAGTAAGCCAGTCCCTAGATAAGCAGTTGTAAATATAGATTTAGGACATGTTGTAAGTATTATGCCGTTAGTATAAACTATTTTTCAATGTAATTGATATAATACCCTTAAGTGTATGAAACATAAGAGCATGTTTTGGAATAAGTACTGCTTTTGAAATGTACTCAAAAGATTATTTTGGTATTTTTTTTTTGTAGTAATCTTTTCACAATGTGATGTTAGATACGTTTACTATCGAATGTAGGGTTAATTATTTATTCTTTCGCGCACTAAATGTTTGAAAATTACGTGCAATATTATCTTTATACCAATGTTATTAAAAACTACGAAATAAATTGTGTAAATAATGGTGTTTTATTTTCATAATGCATGTTATAAAACTCAGTTACTGTTACTAAATAACTACATAGATATTTCACGAATCATTGCAACGGGTCTATGATTAGCGTTAATTGAGTGTGCTATTATCGAAACGGAGGCATTAATCTTAATCTAAGTGTCGGTTCTTATGAATCATAGTCTTGCAATGGATCATAATTAGGTGCGTAAATTACAAGTATTTTATTAATATCCAGTGATACCGTAATAAAGCTTGATGAATTTATGACTATTGCAAGTTAAGAAGCACCGTCTGTCATAAATTCAAGTACTCATATCAGGCTCTTAAAACACTAACTTCAAATGATATGATAGGTATATAGCTAAAAATTCAGATAACTATTAGATATCGATTTTAAAATAATTATTCACAACAATAAGCTGTAGGTAAAATAACCTATTCGCTTACTGTCAGCAGCTTTTAGAACTCTGAGTTATACAGGAAAAAAGGCTTGAGTACGATCTTGTGAATTTAGATCGTGTAAAAGTACTTGCTTTATTGTCCAGGTAGTGCCAATACCAACATTTCGGGAGCTTTAAACAAGAAAAATGACAAAAATTACAAGTATCGCGTTGAAGTCTTTTGTATAGATATTTAAAACTGCTGAATTAAAGTAGGTAAATACTTTGTAATTTTCAATATGAAAAGTAATGGCATTAAGGCAACTATGTTTTTTTTCCAATCACACTAGTAGATATTTAAACTAGGTAAATGCGAGAATTGAATGTTTAGATTTTTCTTACTTGTCAAACAAGCAAACCTATTTTATTATTACTAATTACTTTAGAAAAACAAATCATATTAAAGTACTATAGATTTACCTCAGTTTCTCTACAAATTGCGAACATGTGGGTACGCACAATGTTTGCAACCAGTAGGTACATATATATATTCAATGACCCTAGAAGGCGTTGCGAAGAGGATCCTGTCAGGCGGGTCGTCTCAGCATTAGTAGCAGCCGTTTTAATCTCTTGTGACAGGTTTCATGACCAAAACCTTTCTCTATTCAACTTTCACTGATGACAACCTGAAATAATCGCCCACGACACTGAAGCTAAAATAGTAACGAGGGTGATGTGCTTAAGTTTTCAGAATTAAAATATGGAAATAATTTTGTCATAATCATCTGCCCGACATTATTAAATATACTTAGGTAGTACCTACTTATAGTTTGCAAGTAACAAACTTAGAAGAGGAACTTAGTAGGAACTTCTACATGTTTATTGTTAATTACATTCGTTCATCCATAATAAATACATTTAAATGCCTTAAAAGTAATGTAATATAAATAAAACGTTTTTGGAGGTATCGTCCAAAGTGGTATTAATATTTTTTTAGTTTTGTACCTCGTCTACTGTTTCTTTTACCGGCTAAATCATTGTTTGAGAATTAGCTGAAAAGTTATCGAAATATTTAGTGAAACAATTTTTTTTTTAACAAAAAGTATCACAGCTCGAGGTTTTGCATAGCAATTATTAACAGTAATTAATACTGATTTGTAAACATTGCTTGTGTTGATTTATTATTGGGACCTGCCCTCCTAGCATGAGCATGTTTTCTGCGGAAGAAGAGACAAAATATTTTTTTTAACGCTATCAATGTGTTTTTTTAATTAGACGTAGATATTTTTGTGATGATAAAGTGTCATTTTTGTTTGACCAAATCTCAAATTAATGTTACGGTAACGGTATTAGCGCTCATGCTATGGGGTTGACCACAAGTAACTAATTCTTATCCTTACTAACTTTGGAAGCCTACACTATGTGTGTTCTTATGCGCACTTGGTAAATTAACTTCGCTGAATAGAACTAATTGAAACTACTGCAAACGCCAGTAAACCATAATTCTATTTCTATCACAGTCCTCATTATGAAAGAAGCTTGTATCAGGAAAATCGACTAATTGCAAACTTTGCAAAGTGGTCAACCAGGCAGCCGATATCTTGGGTTGGGTGAGCAGGTCCGTTTCACTCTCGTTTCCCGCGCATTTCCGCATTTTCCGGTGGTACTTGCAACGATTATGAGGAATCAGGAAAAGCTCAGTAGGCTTGGCTTGCAACTGATCATTATATAGATACACATGGGCAGTTTGTTACAGCAACTTCGTGAAAATATATCATGTAGATCCATCTAAATAATAAGTAGGTAACCTACAAATGTAATTTAAGGGATCTTAGTGGTGCGTTTCCCTGAAATAGAGTCATGGAATGGAAAAAAATAGAGCTCAAGTAAAAAAAAGTACATAATACATTATGATTATGAGGGATGGGGAACCTTCTCGACTTAGTTCGTGTAATATTTTTTCATAAGAAGTAGGTACAACTGGCTGCAGTTCTTAGAAATTAAAGAATTAAAATATTTTTCTTTGTGAATCTCTAGACACAGAAAGGAACCTAACTTTAGTCTGTGCGTTGAAATGTCAGTCAGTAACGAGTTTTTATATATTTAGATTTAATTCTGTTTTGTGCCGAAACAAACTAAATAGCAATTCAAAACACATATTGCAATGACCAAAATATTCAAACCAGCGGCACTCTCTTTTCAAAAACACCGAATCTCAGTCGAGTGCTGTGTTGGTTAGTAAAGGCGCTCGTGTGTCAGTGAAGGAAATGTGGGAAACTGTGTTGCATAATTGGTAGAATACTGGTATACGGGACACTTCGCGATATACAAATCAAATAAGATTCTGCTGATGATGATAGAGAGGGTTTAGCAAAATTTTAGCAAGTGCGGCGAAACGATCTCTAGCATTGTGATGCTGCAATTTTCTTAAGCGTGAGTTTTATCAACAGAATAGTGTTGAAAACTTTTATTTTAGCGGATACTTGTCTTTAGGAAATCCAGATTTAAACACACCTTCTGTCTATTGTAAGACAAACAACAGGCATGTTTAGTTAATCACGGGCCATCCAGTTCCTCGTACATTTCCTGAAACACATTGTATTTGCAACAATGGACACCAAAGTTCACTGCACCGTAATCACAGTAATAAATAAAGGGGGTTACGTAACGTGTAAACATTACTTCCGAGGCTCGCTCATGACTGCAGGCGTGGAAATGCAAGTGATCTCTGAAACTTGCTTGCTAGTGGCTCTAAAACTTTGCGCAACGTATTGTACTTACCACACACAGCTCGTTCTTAGCTAACCAACTTGCTTTCGTATCGCATGTCATAAATAATAATGCATGGAACTGAAAATATGAGAAATTATATGATAATAAATCATATTACCTACACATTTTTTTACCTAATGTTTGTTTTTATTATGGCTATAATACATCACGAATACTTCTTGAAACTAAAATTATATTTTAACGACTACGTATTTTGTAAATGATGAAAATAATGTCTAAAAGGGTAATAAGCTAAAAGGGAAAAAAAAAAGGAAACTATGGGTTGTGGATGATGACGATGGCGATGGCTGAGTATAGCCCAACGGTCACCACGAGTAAATGGTGTAGTACCTTAAAATGAAGGCAGCACGCGGTTCGTGGGATCATTGATGAATCATCGATGTTTAAATGATGGTAAAACCTCTTACTTTGAAGTCGGTAAAGAGTAAACAAATTCGTGATCGAGTGCTAAAGTTTGAGATCCGCAACATGCAGTAGTGTGCGCTAGACCGCTGGTCTTGCACCTGCACACAGATGCAACTCTGCGCTCCACCACCCCCGTATATAAACGTCTCGCTGACTCACCTTGAACTTCACTTCACCACGGCCGCAACGACCGCACTACGTGTGAAACCACCCTTACAATCCGGGATCAACTGGGACTAAGGAATGTGTGTGATGTGTGTGTGTTGATTGGTGCTGAAACTGAACACGTGAAAATGAATGCCGTACTGCAAACCGTAAGTGAAATGAGTATTTAATAATACATGCACATCAATTAAAAAAAACGAAGTACTGTAATCCCCAGGCTCGGTAGATATCTCCTTAGACCTCTGGTGACTTAGATCTTTGAAGACATCCTGAGCACATCAAATCGCGCAATAAGTTTTCCGTAGGGATCATGAATTTTGGGCCGAGTGGGAGCTGAGCCTATACTCGTAATAAAGTCAGGTGTCATACATAAATATTTTGCTCATGCACAAAATAAACATCTCAATCCATCAGGTATTTGATAGATACCTAATATGGCCTCTGTTAAGATACAGAGGCCATATTACATTTAAACGAGCAATTTTTGTATATATATATATATATATATATATATATATATATATATATATATATATATATATATATATAATTGGAATCTCGGAAACGGCTCCAGCGATTTTCATGAAATTTAGTATGCAGAGGGTTTCGGGGGCGATAAATCGATCTAGCTAGGTTTCATTTTTAGAAAACGTCGTTTACCAATAAAAAAAAACGAGCAAAGCTCGGTCGTCCAGGTACTGGTGGATATCAGAAATAACGTACAAATAAGATACCAACTAATATTTGGACTCAGATTAGTTGCAGAAATGTAAGCATTTCTCTCGCAGCAGAATTGAACCTGGCTCTTTTATGTAATTTGAAAAAGTTATAACCATAGCATTCAGATTTATGCTTAGCCACCGCGCTCCCATTGCGGTGTCATTGGACGCTTTCCATAATAACAAACATAAATACAAAAAATATGTTTATATTAAGTATTTAGTATTTAGTAAATATGTTAATTATAACTTAGGTTTATCTAAATACTAGGTTAGGTTCTCGATATAATAATTAGTACCTGGGTGACCTGGTGGTAGTTTTTTTATTGGTAAACAACGTTTTCTAAAAATGAAACCTAGCTAGATCGATTTATCGCCGCCGAAACCCCCGCATACTAAATTTCATGAAAATCGTTGGAGCCGTTTCCGAGATTCAGAAAATATATATATATATATATATATACAAGAATTGCTCGTTTAAAGGTATAAGATGTTTTTGTAGGATTTATGCCCCTATAGTTTATGCACAATCAATCTCCATTTCAAAAAAACAAGTTCAACATATAACAATCAGAAAAATGTAGTTATCCACTAAAATATTACGCGCTCAAAGTTGCGGGCCCCCCGTAGTAAAGTATGTACTACTAAAAAAATTAATGTGCATATACATCTAATTGCAATTGTAAATTAAGTAGCCTATTAATAAGACAAAACACGCTGGCTATTATTAGCTATTTATCTTAATTAAGATGATTGCATGCACAGACAGTTTATTACGCAAAAAGCATCATTACTTATCGAAAAGTATGTTCGTTTTCATTGAAATTTGATTTAGATTTGAGATTTCAAGATTGAAACAGTGAAAACAGGGTAAGTAATTATAGAACACCTAGGTATGAATTGACATGTACTCTCTAAATTCACTAGCTTTTTATTTTATTTCCTTTATGAATTATATTGTTTTTTTTGATGCTAGGTTTTAATTTGTACTAAAAAATTTACAGTAATGTGACAATACATTATGTGCTATATATTTTGCACTTGGATCAATAAATTTGTACGTCAAGCCCAGTAAATCTATGGTACAGACAAACACCTGCTTAGGTACCGAAGATCCTCATTCAATAATAATACCTACATAGTGAAAACATTTTATGCCTAGTAAATCCTCATCTCCCTGTCTTTATTCCACTTCATGTGGAGGCACTACTATGCCTAGTAAATCATGATCGTAATAAATGGTTTCTCTTACATAAACGACACCGCCCTGCGCGCTAACATCGTAAGCTGCCGTAAGCTTTCATTCAACGATGTTGTATCAGGTTTATCGAACGCAAAACGATAGCCCGCGGCCGTTACGAGGGTTGATAGTGTCAGCGCTGCTTATATACGGTAAAATAATGATCTCTTGGATCTTTAGCTTCAGGGCTTGTTTAATAGCTTCATAAGCCATAAGTGTATGTGCCATGATCGGTACCCCTAATATGAGTTTTTGATAGTTTACGAAACCTTTTTTCGAATAGTATCCTTTCATACTTTTACCTCCATCGGAAATGTTAAGCAACTAAAATAAGGTCTATATCGTGAAAACTTGGTTTGAAAATCATTGCTGGGACTGCTGATTACATATTTTCGATATTATTGACCTTATTTTAGTTCCTTTACATATCCGATGGCGGTAAATGTATGAAAGAATACTATTTAAAAAAGTTTTCGTAAACTATCAAAAACTCATACTAGAGGTAAGTACAGTATTCTTAAGGAAAATAGCAGCCCTTGGTTAATTCTTCCGAAAAAAATTATTTTCAGAATCCTCTGGTAAATTAAAATATCATGATCATTTTATGATTCATCTAAAGTGATGCTTTTAGACGCACTGGAGCCATTCAACTTTTGGCTTCGGTTTTTATTGGGAAAAACAGACCTTGCTATCTGACGGCCTATTACTAAATACCATAAAAACTATTTTGTTCGCATAATATACTGATTAGATCTCCATAAAACCATAATGAATTCATAACCTTTCACCATTGGAGGTTACGTATTGCGTTCCCTTTTAGGTCCATTTACCAAATGTCGTCCCAGATAGAGCGGTCGTAAATCTCTTTTATGCATGTAAATATTGCGTAACTTTCGTTTCTGGGTCAACGAAATTTTTTATTGTGCTTTCATTAGCATAAGAAACTGGAATATCATAGTCTCGTTTTAATAATGACGTATACCATCTGTTGGTCTTTTCTATTATAATTTTGCAAACTGTGCTTTTGTGCCGCTTAGTTCAAGTAAGCAGAGTATTTTTAAGAAAAGCTTGCCAAAATATAAATTGAGCTTTAATCTAACTTAATGTCTTAGAAATAGTGCAAAGATGCTAAAGCAAATCACCAAAATTACGTTGATGAAAAAATATTATCTGCACGGTTGGTAAATGCGAAATTAGTGAAATGTATTACCTACTTATTCATAAAAAGTCATGTTTAAAAACATCGCTTTGTGGTGTGCAATTTTGACAAAATAAAGCTTTGTAAGAATTTTCAAAGAAGTTATCACCCGAGATAAGTGAATTGCAAGCTAAAAGTAACTCTTTATCTTATAAAATTAGTAATTACTTAGACTGAAGTATCATTACTAAGACCATGTTCCGATCACAGCATCAACAGACCCACGATAAACCCACACCGCGTTACCTAACTCCCCGTCAGTTCCCACGGCGTGTCGAAGACCTATAACTAGTCTATACAGGTAGTTAGTACATGTTCGGAAGTTTATACTTTCGCTAGAGAAACCGACCGGTAAAGGGCAGAGAAAGAGGATCCTGGGAGGCATGTCGCAGTGACCCCTGACATCGGACCTTATCTAGCCATTTACGACTGAGCTGGATTTATTTATTGAAAGGCTTTTATGTTTATACTCGTAGTAGGGTTAGCTTGAAATCATCGGACCTTTTAACGAAAACAGTATAATATTTAATCGCGCAGGTTTTGCTGTGGTACTCATCCTTTAGTATAATGATGGTATAATATTTGGACTTTAAATATCCTCAAAGATCTAAGTAACTAGAGATCTAAGGAGTTATCTACAAAGCTTGAAGACTGTAACAGTAGTCGTGATCGTGTTTGTTTTTGTTTTGTAAGTTTACGATATTAGACTGAATGCTGTAAAACTATAACTTGTAATTATTGTACATCAAATAGAGATGAGAATTTCAAGCGGGCGGAACGTGATCTTGTAAAGTGAGGTGGTGAACGTGTTCCGGTGAAGTAAATATGCGGGTTCGTGAACTTTGAGCCATGAATCTTTACCTGAAGCCATTCTTGGACATGCTGGTTTATTCTCAAGTTTTTCTTCACTGTTAAAAAACCCTGGTACTGTTAAACCTGTTGGTGATCGATGTGAGGATTCACTGATCACCAGCACTTTTTAAAACAGTGCCTTATGATGCACTACTGTATAATAGGGATAGGTAGATAGTACCTTCTTTATATTCATGCATTTAAATCAAGTTGCAGCAATTAAGATCTTGTTCTTGAGCGAAAATGGTAATTTTCTACTGATAACTATTTGATTGGTGTCCTTATAGAAAGGGAAAGTTCCTAGCAACATTCCTATGACATTTTCGAATCTAGAAAAGTAAACATCATCGTAAACAAGTAGTAAGCTAATGAGGAGTTTAAAAAATAAGATGTTATCGAAGAGAGATTCGTACATACAACAATTACTTACTTTTTACAAGTTTTGATCTTAGAAAACCACAAGAACAAAACAAAAATTAGTTCTATGCAAGCATAAATCACAGAGGTAAAAAATATCACAAGATTATTCCTTATGACATATTCTGTGATATATTCGTAAGTCAAATCAGAAACCAAAATTCTCAGAACTTTCCTGTTTCTATTTATAAGCAACTGGATAATTGATGATAGTGTTGCTGACAGTAAACAAGCATTGATAAATTATACCTAAATAAATTAATATGATTTTAATATAATATTATAAATGCAAAAATTTGGATGTTTGTTACTCAATAACGTCGTAACAGCTTATTTAATATACTCGTATAGATAGATAATGTTAATGACAGGTACATATTTTTGTCTCAAGAAACAATAGGCTTCTCTTCAAAGCTTGTCAAAGTTCTAAAAAATAACACGAACAAAGTTGCGGGGAATACCTACCACTAGTAAATATTTTCTTAATGCGAAACTGTCTTCTATAAATTATGAATTTAGAATCGCGTGAATATGAATGAGAATTTTGGCATATAAATATTTGAAATTTTCACTTGATTGAATGGTAGGCTTTCGAGGAGCTGGTTTAGCAAGTTTTAAAAAAGTATTAGTAAAATAAAGAAGTTGGTTTTCGTTTTTATGCTGAATATTATGTAGTACATTTTAGGATTAAACTGAATATATACATATTTATCAAGGAAAAAGAAGCAGGTGTGGTCTTTGGTGCGTCAATATAAAATTTTAGGGATAACTAGTAACCACGCGCAGTTCCGCTCGTGTGTTACCTACCCTGATAAAAAGTAGCCTATGTATTGTTCCAGGTTATAAAGTACGAGTATTCCAAGTTTTAACCAGTTTAATTCATCCATTTATCCAAACTTTCGCATTTCAAATACTAGTAAGATACGAGTAGGATAGGATTCCAGTACAAGAAGAATGCTTTTTAAATAATTTTGAAATTCATACGACACTAAGGTGGTGTAGCAAGTTCAAATTCTTCGACCTCAGGATAAGATGTGCATGCATAATGCAGCAATTGAAAGCTTTACATGAACTTTCTACAATGCGCAGTTGTGCATCCATGCACGATTTCCTGATAGTGGGTAAGGTTTGCGATTTAATAGCTAATGGGCGATGAGTGATGTTTATTGGCGCCTTTAAGTAGTAATTTGAAAATGTGTAGGCGTTGAGGATAATCTGATATGAGTATTTGTTGTTGTTGTTGTTGTTTGTAACTCGAGCTTTCCCGCTGCTGGGCAAAGGATATTGTGGGTATATTGCATTTGAAAAGTCTTCTCCTTTAACTAGTATTCGCGGTTGCTAGTAGTTCTATAAAAACTTTGCGGTGTCTCTATACAAAAGACTTCAACGCGCTCAAATTTGAATTTGGACTTTTTTTAAGAGCGACATCACGGTGACGTCACGGTGTCAACTACATACGTAATGCGAACGAAGGGTATGTAGTCTCATGAAAAAATAATCACAACCGCTTTGTATTGAGCGTTTTCTTGTTTGAAAATTAGCGGAAAGTAGGTAAAGAAATAGGTTTAATAATTTTTTAAATGGAAATTTTGATATTTTAGTAATTAAAGGTGAAACGGTAATAAAACCATGTATTTTAAGTCACATTTGTTTATCAGATGTTTACTGGCATTTATTCTAATTACTTATGCGTTGGTAAACAGTGGTCATATAATAAAAAGTATCTAGTAGAAAATCAGTTCACGGATGGGATGGCACATCTCACTATCGCTGCGTGTGCGCACATTCCGTACGGTCACTGCACGGGCGATACTGTCGCATGATGTCATTAGTGTTACTGAACTTGTTATTCATCCCTGCCTTGCCCCTGATCGTGTTAACATCAGTAATCACCGAGTAATATTGACTAGCAAGCAGGCGCAGCGGGCGAGAGTCCGCTTGCGGCGCTAGAGGTTGCGGGTTCGATTCCCGCCGCGGAACAAATTTGTGTACGATCTGCAGAAATTTGTTCCGTTGGTCTGGGTGTTTTCTATGTATAATAAAAATATATCTACCTATGTATTATAATGTATTAAACATATATATTATCTAATACCCCTAACATAAGCTTTAAGTAGCTTACTTTGGGGCTAGATGATGCTGTGTGGACTGTCCAGCATTATTTATATTTATTAATTATTTATTAGTAATGAAGCTGACCAATCTGGCTTTGATTTCATCATTATAATCATGCGGTTTCATTCTGAAGCTTGACTATTACATATCTCATTAAGTCGAGGCCTACATTATATAACTTAGGATTATTGTAATGTTATATACGAGTGCCTAATTGAGGGCTATAGGCCTCAATTCGCTATGCACTACGAATCGGAAACCAACCGATAATTCAAAGGATCACTTTAGCCAAAAACTAGAAGAATTACATTGCAAAATTGACCCAGATTAAACGCAGTAGATATACATAAATAATATCGAATTGATACATAATTAGTTTAATATTAAGATTTGTTTGCTCTACATTTTGTGACACTATAATTTAGAAGATAAATAAATAGTATTTAAAAAATATCATAATAAAATGGAATAAAATGGTTTTGAATCTGAAAGAAAAAATATGCCATAGCATCATCGCTAATATGTATAATATAATTTCTTACATCAGAAAGACCAGATTTTCCTAATTTGTTACATAAACGGAAATGACCTCATGAACAATAATAATAAAATAGTAAATTGAGAAACGTGTGTTTTTTAAGGTTGTATAAATATTAAAATAGATCTGTATATTTCTGTAAGTAAAGTAAGAAATACTTAAAAATATTTGGCTATTGGGTTGATCACGTTAGTCGTGTTCTTGGGTAAGGAAAGATCGTATACAGCTATTCTGGATTCGCCATAGCAAGTCGTGCTCATTAGAAATGAGAAAGTTGGCATTGTGAATTTCTCAAGTCAAAATCACTGAGCAGTGCTTAGGAATAACTATAGGTGAATCCAACTTTGACTTAGGGAAATTTAATGAAAGGGAAAACATGCCATGAATTCATTAGGAGGCTGACTGCAAACCAGCAGGTCTGAGCCTCTAATTACTTGTAATTAACTTGTTATCATCTAACATCTCCATTAAACTTTACAAACAGGTCATTAGAAAACAGTAAACTAGTATTAAGATAATTTCTAGTTTATTTTTAACTTTTGTATAAACACGACATAAAAACCGGATCACTAATCGAAACACCCAGTTGAATATTGTCCTAGAATTTTTATTTCATCAATGTTTGTATAAAATGTGTTCCTGTTTTAATTACAGATACGGATACTAGTCGTCATACTACTCGTCCACCACACCAACTGCCAAGATGGATACAGCGATCGAGACATCATGCGATACCAGCAAATGGCTGCTAACGAGGGCCAGATTGCAGCCCTCGCTGCCTATAATACTAACATCGTGCAGAGAGATCCAAACAGCCAGGCCGTGAGCTCTGTCAATGTTCAATACATAACAGACGACGCTGATAACAGTGATTACCACAGAGCAGACCGAACCCGGACTCGAAAAGTGTACAGAATCAAAAACCCGTTCCAACACCAGCCCGAAGACAACCGACAAGACGGCACCACGGATCCACGCGACAGTAGCACCGGAGCTAGTAACCAGTATGCGTCAGTCCAGTACTCTTTACCACCAGAAGAGTTTCTTCAGCAGATGAGAGCGGAAAGCCAGTTTTACCAGCAGTCGACGCCTGCTCCAAATCTGGGATATACGGCAACCCCACTGCCGCAATATCAGTACTCCACGATCTCTCCATCTAGTTACGACAACACTAATCAACAAGCTAGCCAGATCCCGCAGTTAGAAGCTAAGTCCCACACTCAATATTTGACCAACACATATCAATACAATGCACCGAACGCGTTTAATTTTGATAGTGTTCAGAGCACTCCTTCTCCTGTTACTCCGTTTATTTCGACTGCTTTACCAAATGGTCAGTTCGTTAGCACTCCAAGTAATTACGTCTCTAGTGCCTCGTCAATCTTTCTCTCTAGCCCACCAAACATGCAATACGTATCATCGCCATTGTCAGCTATTCAAACGGGTTCACCAGATTATGGCAACAATAGAGTGACAACTACGATTGGAAATAACGTACTAAACTATGATAACAATGATCAAAACAAAAAGTTACAAATTGATCACTACGACAATTCTGCGAATGGAATTAGGTATCCTATCAACATGCAACGGCAGTATCAAAATGAATATGGTTCTTCTACTCCATCACCGACTTCATCACCTAATTCTAGAGAACAGTGGCAAAATAATATGAACACTGTCAACGCGGCGCCTAAATCATTGCACGACGTCACATACACACAGTATCAAAACTACCCTTACAACCCCCAGGAAAACAGAGCAGATATTAATGCTGATCATGCCAACAGTGAAACTCATCGAATAGGTAACATGCCATCTGCTAATAACATTTACTTGAATTACATGCAACCTGAATATCAGGTTTCAAACAATGGCAGAACCAGAACACGAGACCTTGAACAGCAAACTGGCCAGCCAGATTACTACTCAAACGGAGAATATGGATGGAAACTAGAAGATAAAAAACAACCGACAAATAATGATGCATATCCATCAGCAAACTATCGATATCAAACTGTTGGGCTACAATCAGATAGTGGTGAAGCAGTCAGTCAAATGAATTTTCATATGGACACCAGTAAACAATACAATAATAATTATGACCAGGTATCTAAATCGGCTTCTGATAACATTAACGCTCAAGAGTTTGCCAAAGCCGCAGCCAGAGTTCATGATAATATGAAGCAACAGCAAAGTTTGTATGCAAATAACTATGACAACAACTACAATACTAATCATAATATAAATGTTTCACCGAATGGAAACTCTTACTATGGCAATTACGAAAAGCAAAAGAACAAATATCTTGATTCGTCAAATCAAAATAACTATTATAATCAACAGCCGGATTTGATTACCGCCTCCCCTTATTACTATTCTAGAGAAAATAACATCGAAAACAAACCAAAGCCAACATTTGATCACGCGAAAGCATTAAAAAATATAGTTCCGATTGATGTTACTAACGTAGTTCCAAATTCTGAGTCACAAAAAGCTATACTTAATGATGGAAATAACAGGTATAGTATTCAAAACTACGACAGAGATCAACTAGACCGTCAACAGTATAGACCACTCACTGATTCATTTTACAAAGATAAAAATGCAATTTATGGATTGAACATAAAAACCAAGCCAGATGAATATCAAGGGCCTGAATCACCAAAATTATTTGACCCAAATATATACGCGAAACAACAGCAAACCCAAGAATCTACCTATAATCAGGGTAGTTTTTCAAGTGCCCCCCAACGGCTCAACTATTTATCTCAGTCATCTGGCAATGCCCAAGACAATATTCAATCTTCTGCTAATATTCAACAGCAAGGGCTGCAGCGTCCACAATCTCATATACCAACCGATATAAACAGCATATTGAAACTGAATGATGTTCCTTACCAATTGACCCAAAACTTTTCACCCGATGCACTCAAGTTCCATAATGTCAATTTCGATCGTGGAAGTATACCGACCCCATTGCCGCTGAGAATTAATCAAGATGTAGGCTCACATCAGTTAGACTTGACATCTAATCTCTTGAGTAAGCTGATGATGAAACAACCAGGGTTTAGCTTGAACCGTCCCGATTTAGATCCTCAGGCGGGCAGTTTGGTATCCACAATAAATGGATTTAAAGTAGCTAACCCTTATAATGTTGATCTAAAACTTGTGTCCGATATGTTAAAAGGAAAATCATCTGTTGATGACCTTTTGCAATTTAGAGACCATTACAGCAAGACTTCGCCACTCAAATTTGACCTCTCGCAGCTGCAACTTTTATTAAAGAACGATAATGTTGGAAGTTTACAGCCAGTAAATGACGGGTTGAGTGTTCTTTCGAATCCTTTTTTAGAAATATACAACAGTGGGAGATATCCTTACCAAAAATATTCACGTAGTCAAGAAGAAGAAGAACCTCTAGTGCCAATCGCAGATGCTTCAAGTAACCACCCTATTGGGGCAGTGATGGAACAAGATGATAACGAACGTGATGGTAGCACGGGTCCTGAAGCAACTGCGTTGAGTGAAGGAACTATATCGGTTAATCATGAAGACAACAGACCCAAGAAAATGTTTCACTCTCATAGATCTATATCAGATAGACACAGGCATCCAAATCTGATTTCAGGACGGCATTCATATCAAAGGAGACATCCTAAATCTGCTAGCGACGAACCCTATCCTTTGCTGAAACCTCCTCCACCTCACTCGTTGAGAGGGAGGGTAAGTCACCAGAAGCACAATCGTAGGAGACGTGTGAACAAACCTAAGATTTTTAGGATTATGAAAGCCGAGCCGCTGTTTGAGGCGGATACTGAAGAAGATAGCTACGAAAGCCCAGTACCAGTAGTATTAAGACCACCAGCTCCGGTCATAGAGTCGAAATCAGACGTCAATGTTGATAACAATGACAGTTCATGAGCTGGTTTACTTTTATGTTATTATTAATCTATTATGTTTTTATAACCTTACCCTTTATTTGCTTCTTTCGTAAATTCTTTGTACTTAATTTTATTTAATTGTAATTCAAAAATAATTGAATTCGGCATTTACTAATATATTTTTAGTGTAATAATTATAGAATGTACATACATATTTGTTTTAATTTATTGTAACGCATGCTTAGTCAAAATTAAATGTAATATCAACTATTCATTTCATTCCAATCTATGCTTTGTAGATAATAATAATTGTACATATAATTTAAGTTTTTGATACTCCTCTACTTATTTTGAATCGTACCTAACCGTTGTGATAAGTTATATCGTTTGTTAATTATTGTTTTAGATTTTAATTATTCTTACAAATTAAACAAGTTACATAATAATATGCAATGATTATTTTATCAGTACCAATTATAATTAAATCAGGGTCGCGGTGGATGGCATAAGGCAACTAAGGGAGGCCTATTAGATGATTATGATGTCCATACCATTGAAATACCTAATCCCTTACTAGATTTTCACATTCATATTATACATACATTACCTCCAGTACATTTTTACGATATCTTTGTTGAATATAATAGGTAACTCGAATCAATCATGCGTGATTATTTTTTTCATTAGGTAACTGAACCGTTTACCAAGCCAATGATCTTGACGTGAGATGGTTTTTTGTTAAAACTGTTTTCACTAGAAATAATTATTAAAAACTAAATAATTTAAATTAAGAAAGTCATGAAATACGAGTAAATAAATTGTTTACATAAATAAAGTAATAATTGTTTTTTGTCATGTTTCTATCGTGTTAGAGACTGAATGAAAGTGAAAATAGTAAGAACCAGTGGCGAATGAATGTTCTTTGAGTGAACGAGCTTTTTTATAAGAGAGGTCAAAAATGTATTTCTTAAGAAAAAGATAGAACAATCTTCATGATTACGACAAAAATGTTAAGTACTTACTTGGTAGGTTTTAGTTTTCTAGTGTTATTGTATGGATCGATATGATTAAAGTGGACAAATGATGGTACGGTTATAGCTAATAAAAACCTCACTGATTATCTTGCTCATAGAAGTCCACTAGCAGATAACTTAATTTATGATTGAAATTGATCAAGCTCTTATACTAATTATCATAAAATGGTGTCGCTCACGAATGAAGTGATATAATGTGTGAAAAAGTAAGCAATAATCTTTTGATTGATCTCATTATTTTATAACCGCAATAGCATCTATTGTGGACATGAATCAAATGCCGTCAAACGCGGGACATTGCGTGCGTCTCGCTTTCTTCACTCGCGGCCCCATACTTTAGTTTGCCAATCGTCCAAGAACTGATTGGACCACATTGTAAATGGTATCATGGATCATTCCATAGCCTTATAGCTATACAAACCAATGGAAATGGGCTACCGTAAGATACCAGACCGGTACCAGAGGGAACAAACTATGCGGATGGTGTATTATGAATGTTTCACAATACCTGCTCAATAGTATACGTACCCAGTAGTAATAAGTAAACTTCAGAATAG
Source organism: Cosmorhoe ocellata (assembly GCA_963675405.1). Classification (NCBI taxonomy): domain Eukaryota; kingdom Metazoa; phylum Arthropoda; class Insecta; order Lepidoptera; family Geometridae; genus Cosmorhoe; species Cosmorhoe ocellata. The sequence goes on along the minus strand of OY776258.1, from coordinate 6,817,668 downwards.
ATAATTACGTTGTTGGTCGTCAGGACTTGACCCTACTATATTTTAAGAAGTACCCACTTTCCACTAGTCACTTACCACGGATGTTTGGACAGTTCCATAATGCCATCAAGTTCGTGACACGCAACCTAACAGGTTACCTACCTTGATCCAAAGAAATTATGATGATCGGATTTCATTATGAAATTAGTTTATCTTGTCATTTTATAAGCCCGGTTTTTTGAGAAACGGCGGCTAACATTATTGCTGTGATATTACGCAGTAATAACTACACTCAATAATTTACAGGGTTTTATTAATATGTGATCTTTTATGTATTCTAGCAATAACATCGTAGTGTTTATAGTCTCAACGTCATAAAACGGGTACAGCTTTTTGAAGCAGTTTTTACATGCCTTAAATATGTGTGACGCGCAATTTGATAGATAACCATTGAGAAAACAAGGCTCTTAAGATTCATAGTAGGGCCATCGTAGAAAAGAAATTCCGATAGTATAATTTAATAGTTGCAAATTATATGCGAACTTACAAACGATATTTTTATCATAGGCGATGTCAAAACTTATGTGACACTACTCGTAGTATCAAATATGAATATCCGAGACTTCGTTCTTACAAATTATTTATTGTTCCATTTCATCATTTAAATAAAGGGCGTTTTCCAGGATACAAAACATATTTCAATCCAGGTTAAAATCTCTATATACTTATACCAAAATTAATTTAAATCGGTTCAACTGTTACTAAATGGTTACTAAAAAACATCCGATCTAGTTTGTAATATGTTTGCTTTCGAAATAATTGAGATGAAAAATGAAATAACTACACAATTGTTACCTAAATAAATACTATATGGTAAATACTTAGGGAAACTAAAAAAGAAAAAAAAGTAAGGAAATTGCTGTATCCAAGAATAAACATGAACCAATAATGCCCAATATGAATGTTACCTAAGCTTTTTAATAACTACTTAATTTGATGTTTGTTAAGTAAAGCTGACCTAGTTACTGTAGGTATAATATAGAACAATCAAAGAACATAGTGCTATTTTACAAGGAAGTATTTTTTCCATAAAAACGAACACCATAACACAGAGGTGATATGCCCATAGGTTTCTTTCACGGCTCTGGTTATGTTGAGTAACTTCACACAATTTATGCCGTCACATATTTCCGTTAGAAAAGGACAAAAGATGCCGAAACCAGTCTGCTGGTTCTCTCTCTGGCATCGCGACAGAGCAAGGTCCATCCAAACTACATCAATATAAATATGGAAACTTAGCTATCAAACACATACAAGCGTCGGTATTTGAAGCAGATACTACTTCACCTGAGTGGCCAGCGATTAGCTAATCGAAATGGCTACTTTTGTGAGTATAGAGATGAATAAAGCCTTTTTTTTGTCTTCAAATATTATAATTAAAATAAATGAAATCCTTAAAAAATCCGATAAAAAGTATCAAAGAAAAACATCATTTAGGTATTTCAACTAACCAAACATAACAATAAAAAATGTTCTCTATTTCAGATGAAATTATCGGTCTTAGCCATCCTAGTAAGCAGTTCTTACGCAGGCTTCCTGAGCGGACATAGTCACCATGAGGAGGTGATCGAACATCACGGACCAGAACTGCACGATGACCACTCAGGACTATCAGCCCCTGGCATATCAAGCTTCTCACCTAGTAGCTTCCCTGCTGGATCTCTCCCGTCTGCGAGCTACTCTGGAGCCGGTCACATCGGTGGAGGAGCCCTCGAAGGTGGATACATTGGAGGCGGAAGCATCGGAGCTTCTAGCTTTGTTGCAGGCATCGGCGGTGCTGGATTCAATGGAGGTGCTGGACTCGGTGGTGCGGCTTTTGGTGGCAGCAACGGACTCCCTCACCCGAAAGCCCCAGTCATCGACGAAATCCATGGACTTGCTAACAACAACGGAGCTCCCACCCAGTACCGCGTCCGTGACGAGCCATACGAGGTCCTGCGGGAAGTGACCCACCAAGTACCGCAACCCTACCCCGTGCCCCAGCCCTACCCTGTGAAGGTCCCCGTGCCCCAGCCCTATCCTGTCAAGGTTCCAGTTGTGAGGAAGGTACCCGTACCAGTTGTGAAAATCCAGCACGTTAAAGTTGATAAGCCCGTCCCCTACCCCGTAGAGAAAATCGTCAAAGTACCAGTTGAGAGGGTCGTTGAGGTTCCCGTTGACCACCCAGTACCAGTGGAGCGTATCGTAGAGGTCCCCGAGGTGCATGTCGTGAAGGTGCCCATCCACATCGTGAAGAAGTACCCCGTGCCGGTGGTGAAGACCGTGCACCACAAGGCGGTAGAGCACCACAGCCACCACGGCCACGGCTGGTCCCACGGCTGGTAATTCCGCAAACACCTCACTTACCACCTAGTCCGGTCTGTTGTAAATATTTCGTGACATAGCTCATCGAGAGGCTGCAATCTAGGGTGATAACTAAGTCATTAATTTAGGTGAATACACCACTGGTGTACTTGTATTTCTTTTGTAAATATTAATTAGAATTTATTATGTACAATAATAAAAAGTTTCCAAAGAATATACTATTTTCCTACCCCTGCATCATGCACCCATAACTAAAAGGCAGAATAATGCGGATAAATAAAAAGAGGGACAAGGAAGTCTATAGTAGGATATGGATGTCCAGCAAACAACACATGTTTTATTTTGTCTATCTATGTGTCCGACACTAGTCAGAGCCCTTACTTGCAGACTATTACTACTAATAGGTACTGAAATTTTGCTAACAGGTATCAAACAGTTATTTTTTCTTTACAAATTCTTTGAAAGTAAAGTGGTTATTTTTGAAAAAATTTAAGTATCCCTACTTTTTACCGGCAAAAGGACCACTTGTGGAAAATTTTCATAAAAGTGGCATACGAGTACTAAGAAATTCAATAAATTTTACAGCTAGTCAAGTTTTACTTAATTATGATGAAAAATATGAAAGCTCCTAATGGATATTACCTGATAACTAGACGTCTTTGCACTGTTTTGGATGAATTCGGAAATCATCACTGCACGTGGTCCGATTCGAAGGACTTGGCCATTTAGCATGCAAAACGATACCCTGAAAGTCAGTCCAGAAAAAACTGTAGCCACAATACCTTAGTACGTCTAACTTTAGCACTTTATCGCCGATGTTTCAGACAAAACATATTTATTTGCATTTACGAATTACGTTTGAATCGATGTTGCATATATGTAGCTGCATCGAGACTGTATACTGCTCTAAAAATTGCAGTATAACCCTTGCTTATATCATGGTGAAGCTGTCTCTTGGTACACCATAGTCTCCTTGTAGCGAGCTAGACGAAACAGCAAAATTAAAAACACTAACTTATTATAAGCTTTCTTAACGTCGAAAGCGCCAACATCCTTAATACGTGATCCAAAGAAAATAGATTAAATATAAAACACCTGTCAATCAAAATTCAGAAGAAAATTTTGAAACATTTTTGTAAGGTTTGGGCTATGCTAAGCCCACATGGGCTCAGTGGCATTGATGTACGAGTATTATAGATACCTATTATCGAAACCTCAGTGGTATATTTTTTACTAGGTTTTTAACTCATCCCAAAGAGATGTCAAGTGGCATTTATGTCAGTCAATGAGATAACATACAATTTGCAATGATTTACAGCGTATCGTTTAATGAACAGACTCTCCTAACCTTTTACTCTATGTGTTTTTGTTTTTATTACGAGTATAGGAACCTACCTCTCTACCCCCATTTCAATATAACACATCTCCACAAAAATGTTTTACCATAAAGATCATACATAGGGCAAATTCAAATACAATGTGTTGGTTACAATTAGTAATAATTTTAGCTAAGTTATTTTTTTCATTGTAACTGCAGAAGGTACTTATAGCGTTTTAAAGTTTTAATGAGTGACTCTCATTATATTATCCAGTCATCAGAAATATATATTGCAAGAGACCGGTGCATAGTCCAATGCAAGAGTCGATCGACGGCACAATCCTTTCTTTCTGTTCTATAAATAAAATTACGATAAAAAAGAAATATTATGTCTATGAAATAAATATTTGTCAACTCCATCAGATTATATCGCAAGGTGAACTTTGTGGCTTAAAATATTATGCATTTTGAAATGTTCCTAATAGGGTTATATTACCCAGTGATCATTATGAGTGGGATATTTCCATTTCGATAGTACTTGTCAACATCGTTTTGCAATCCAAGGTAGAGATAGCTTTCATATGCTAACGGCCTATTAACCTTACTTAAAATAAGCCTATGGAAATAGAACACAATATATTTATTTAGAAATCTATGAAACATGTTATAAGAACTTAAAATTTTTAAATAATTAATTGACAACCATATTAGGACCATCACTCAGCATAAGCTCAGCATACTGCTTAAGCTTGTAGAACACATCAATAAAAAACATTAGTTGATTAAAATCTTACGCTGCCTACTTTTGTTATTACTTACATAAGTTAATAGTCAGAGACCGGAAATAACCAGTATTGAAATTAGCAGTATCTAGCAGTATCCACTTACCTACTTTGTATTACTTTACCTACCTACCTATATGCTAATTCCCGCGGATATGAAATGGAGAAACGTATTGCGAACCCATTATAAAAAACGTTGATCAATATTTATATCTGAGGGTACATTTATGTGTAAAACAGGTTGCTGCTGAGACTTTTGTGCGAACTACTTACGATTTTGTTCACGTACGTGTAACACGGGTTTGCCTGTGAAATGTTTGAAATAAGGTCCAGTAATTGGACATTTTAAGTCTATCCTCACGAAGTTTGTTGTCCAATCGATACCTTAAAATAAATAGTAGCTGGATGACCGAGCTTTGCTTGGTTTTAAATAAAAATAAATAAAAAAATAAATATGATCACGACTGTAATCCCCAGGCTCGGTAGATATCTCCTCAGATCTTTAGTTACTTAGATCTTTGAGGATATCTAAAGAGGGTAGTCAGAGGCAAGTCCAAACATGACATTTGGTACATGCCCACATTTTGCACAATAGTTAGTATTCCGTACGTGACAGGTTGCAAGCCCATCGCCGCTTATAAGAATACTAACCTATGACACATACCTTCGAATTTTTGGTTCTAGGGTATGCCGGTTTCCTCACGATGTTTTCCTTCACCGTTTAAGAGCACTGGCATTGCGCACATAAATTTTTCGAATGGAAAAACTCATTGGTGCACGACCAGGTTTGAACCCACGACCTTCGGATCGTGAGGCAGGGGTGTTAGGTACCACTACACCACCAGCGCTCTTTTTATTTATATATTTATACGCTGGTTTTATTCCCTAAAAACACGGATAAAACGATGTTTACTAAAATTAAACCAAGCTGGAACGATTTATCGCCCCCGAAAACCCGTGCTATAGAAATTTCAATTCTATTTATAAGATGAGGTAGATCCATCAGAAAAAACCGTAATCCACCGGCGCCAAAAACAGTGGCAACCTGCTTTTCATGTAAATGTTCTACAATAGGGAGACACTGGCGAACTTTGCGTAATACTTACTCAACGATAAAATAGCCATAAATTCATAGGTTTCAATTGTCACTGATGATGAGATAATAAATAAATCTCATGGCCTTTTTTCGTAATTCGATTTTTCAAGGCTGACCGGATGTTGAATCACATGACATACCTACTATAACAGTTGTGACACACCATGTGTATTAAAAAGAAAGTTTTAATATTTAATTGTGAGATAATCTTGTAACCAGGTTTTTTAAACTAGTTCTAAACTATGCAGTCTGTAACAGGTTTGTGATTTACATAATTTTAAGAAGAATATCTAGGTCATCATGACAAACATACCTCAGTAAACCGTAGGTAGGTACTCACAAGCAGATTATCTTGTTATCTATAGTTATTATGATATACCTAGTATACTCATGAAATCGCACCTCAAAAGGGAGGTTCTCAATTCGATTGTATGTTTATTTAACGCGATTCAGGTAATTATGTATTGCTTTTGATGGTTATTTTTTTTAATCACGCATATCCTTTTCCTCAAAAAAGTTGTTCCGGTATAGGTCATTGAGCTATTGGATAGCTAGTTCTACAAATATTGATTTTGTGTCTATTAATTTACTATCTAGAGACTTACAATAGTATATTATATCAATGCAAAAACGAACATATTAGTTTCATCATTAAGTATTTTTGGGCAAAAATTCCGACAAGGAACTCAAAAAAAAGTTTTGGAAAAACTTAAAAAAAATCATGAAATAAACACTTGATGACCCAAACGACTACTAAAGCTCATGAAATTGTTCTTTTTCTAAAGCTCATGAAATTGTTCTTTATCTGTGCAACTAATCGGAACAAATAGCAAGCTGAATAAATTGAAATCGTGGAATATCTACTGGAAACGAAAGTTATTGCCATACAATTGGAGATGCAATACCTCACGATGGTCTATCTAGTTATTATCTAGATAACGTTCATCAAATCTAAAATTTTCCTACCGCTTGACCTACGAGCATTTTCTTTGTGCTTAAGTAGGTTTATAAAGTATTTTAGTTGAAACTTGTAACACCTACGTTATAAATGATGTTGAATATTTTAATCCAAATATTGAACATCATTGCTGTAGTGATTTCACCCTTTAGTTAAGTCATCATAAGCTTAGATCTAAATCACCATATTGCGTAATTATTGAAAACCGCACTGGCTCAGTGGATCTTCTATCAACTTTATTACAACGTTTTGGCGGTGACGTAGTCGAAAGAACGATCGACTTTACGCATAATTTATTCATGGGAGTCGGTCGAAAGAGCGACTTGTATAAATATCTGGTGTCAGAGTGTTATCATATCACAACCCACCAACACTCGGAAGGGACAACAACACTTTTCTTAGGCTGGCTTCAAAGCGATTAGCTAGCAGCCATGGCATTTGTTGTAAGTTCTCATCATGGAACAACATGAAATGAACCTTAGCATTGCAACCGTAATTTTAAAATACCATCTTTTTGTTACAGGTTAAAATAGTGTTCTTGTCCGCATTAGTGTACAGCTCCAACGCTGGATTTCTATCTGGTCAACACGGTGGCGGCGACTCATTTCTATCGTCCGCTCTGCAAGCCTCGTCCGCTAACTTTGGAGCACCTTCACAATCGTACGGGCCTCCACCTGCCCCATTGCACACCGCTGCAGAAATCCATGGAAATGTTCATGAAGAGGTGATCGAAGAACATCATGACCACGGTCCGGCCATCTCCCACGGAGATGCCTTTATCGGTGGTGCCTCTCCTTCTGGACATGGACCTCTTCTAAGCGGCCCCGGAGCTAGTGGACCCGGCCAACTCAGTGGACCAGGCCCCCTTATCAGTGGCCCTGGAGCTAGTGGCCTCGAGGAAGGAATCGGTGGTGGTGCATTCGCCGAAGGAGGTGCAATTGAAGGTGGATTCGCTGGTGGTGCTGGTATTGGCGGTGGATTCGCTGGTGGTGCCGCAATCAGCGGTGGATTTTCAGCAGGTGCCGCAGTAGGAGGTGGAGCTGGTGGTGTTATCGGAGTTGCTGAAGGCCCAAGAGTTATCGGAACCACCGTAACTGTGAACCGCGCCGCGCCCACTGAAACCAGATACGAGCTGCAATCTGTCGTGCAGAACGTCGTCCGTCGCGTCCCTGTGGAGGTGACCCGCCACATCCAGGTCGCTGTGCCCCAGGCAGTTCCCGTTCCCGTTCCTCATGAAGTCAAGGTACCCGTGCCCCAGCCTTACCCCGTCCACGTTGACGTTGTCAAGCACGTGCCCTACCCCGTGTACAAGACCCACCACGTTGAGGTTGAGAGACCAGTGCCCTATGAAGTCGTGAAGCACGTGCCCTTCGAGGTTATCAGGAAGGTGCACATTCCCGTCGAGAGGCCTTACGAAGTCATCAAGAAGGTTCACGTCCCGGTCGAGAAGCACGTCGAGGTTCCCGTCCCCGTATGGAAGCCCTATCCCCTCCACATCATTAAGCACGTGACTCACTACAAGAAGAAGAGCTGCTGCTGGTGAAGAGCTGGTGAACAGCTTCTGCAAATAGCTATGAGCTACCGTGATTGTACCAAATAGTCAATAGAGTTGTAAATAATAGTCATTAGCTGTACATAATTATAGATTAAACAAGTCGCTATAAAATCTTATTTCGCTGGTCTTATTTGTCTCCTGTGTCTAATGTGAAACTACCTTAATTCACTATAATCATTCAGTTTTTAGGCAAACTGACTTTATTTTTGACCTAAAAAGACATCTCTCGATCATGATTAAACCATGATTAAAATTTTACATGGTTAGGTACCTACTTACCCAACCTAATATTATATTGATACCTACAAGATACAAGAAAATATTATCTAAGTCATTTCTGAGGAGATTATTATTTACCTACTCATTTTGATATTCCAGAAGAAATTCAACTTGAATTAAGTAGGTAAGTATAGATATTTCGGATATTCACTGTTGAAAAAAACTGAAAAAAAAATTTAAGTAACTTACATAAAAAAAGTAACAGTAGTAAGCGTCTTGCAAAATGGACGTTGTTTTGTTGTGCTATTTATCTGATAAATTTCATAATAAATATATATAAGTACCTACTTCTATATAAACTTACTAGAAGTTTCCGCCGGGTTATTTGAATACTTTTTAACCCAGTAATGCTACTAAAATAAATCAAAATATAGCAGTAGAGAAAATCAAACAAGAAGTAAAGACCTGCGTGGTTGTAGAAGTGATTAGAGATTCGGCTCGTTCTGAAATATGCGCCTAAAACCACAGAAAAAATATTAGTCTACAACTTAAAAATAATAACCCTATTGAAATCCTAATTTTAAAAATGTTATCTGAGGTGGTAGGACATAATTGCTATTTTCATACAATATTTTTCCTTCCCGTTGCACTCGTAGGTGGTTGAATTTTGGAAATTTTTTTACTAGTGCTCCTCTACACTTTTTATGGAATGTTCCCCTAAGGGCGGATTCGACTAAAGTAGTATTAGCACTATCCCAAGAATAAATCGTAGTTATCAAAGAGTAAACTGACATAATATTACCTACTTGTATTTGACATTACCTACATTATTCTGAGAATAGTTAAAAGGCCTTTCTACTCAACGGTTTCGTCATTGTTGGCAACGAACAATTTTGTATTTCTCGTAAAATATAAGTTAATTTTTGAATGTACCCTTCGTGAAATAATTTATTATCACTATTTTTTTTCGCTTATTTACATTCTATCAGCTTGAAAGACGAGCTCTGAAATCAAGGATATTTTTTTTAATGATGTAAAATATCATATCCACCCTAAGTGTTTGGTTTTGTACGTTAGAATAAATGTCAGTCACTAACAGTGAATTGTTATAGTTACTAAAGGTCACTAATAAAAGAAGAGGATGTTGCGGGATGGAGTTGACCGGTCTACTCATTCCACGGGATAAGTTGACAGCAGCCTCAGTTGACTAAAGAGTCGTTATTAGGTAGGTAAATTACTGTCGTTGAAATAGTGACACCTGACAGGATCATCCTTATAATAAGTAAAACTATTTTACATACATAGGTACTTAGTATTCATCAATACATAATGCCTGGTAATTTTAAAACAAATGTTCCAGCTTTATCCCATTCCTAGCATTCTGTAAGAAATTATTGAAAAAGTGCTATTTTCAACATTAACTGAATTGCAATATTTTTGTGCCTTGCTACTAAATTGAAACTTTATTGAAACGATAGCGCCTGAGAGAGCTTGTATCGAAATATTAATAGCTCAACTCTAATATCTACTTTAGATCTAAGCTCTAAGGTAGGTGCGTAAGTAAACGTAGAGACGCTAGGTCTCTACATTTATTATGTACCTAGTAGCGATTTGGCTAAGCTGATCAACTTACTGCAGCATAATATAATATACATGACTGTATGAAAATATATGAAACTGCCTTGCCAATATTTAAAAGCAACGTAGCGTGTGGTAGATTGTTTAATAATGTAAGGAGTTTTTTTTTTAATATTAAGTTTATAAACTCTGGCTGATCACTAGGATTGAATTAATGATACGATAAGTGCGGATTTGATTCTTGCTAAGGGTCAAACGTTTGCGCATCATGAACATTTGTTCCTAATCTGGGTAAATAATTTTATCATAACACGGGACCTAAGGTGTGTTGCAGTGAGATATTTTTGCCTAAGCTGAATTGCCTAAAGAAACGTTATTTATTTCCAGTAACTGGACCAAATGCTCGTATAATCTACTTGTTCCAAAATTGTATGCAGATTATTTATACTAATATGGAGAGGTGATACTATTAATAATGACTAATGAGGTAGTATTGTAACAACATTTTTGCAAGATCATTTGAATATATTTTAACTACTTGCAATATTTATTTAGCTTCTTCATAAACGACTATTTACCTGGTTCTGGTAAAAGATAATACCTTGGTAAGTCAAAAATCTCTGGTCACGTCTAGAGTTCAGAAGGTGGAAGTAAAACCTAGTACCTACCTAGGTAGGTAAAGTCGATATTTCGGTGTTTTTGCACAAGTGAATGTATGCTCAAAATTAATTTTATGAAGTCAAATAAACCATTTCTATTATAAATTACCTACCTAATGAATATTTATGATTATTAGTTGAAAATCAAAATTTTGTGAAATGGTCTAAAATTTCTTCATAGTTAAATGTATAAATTTTGTTTTATGCAAAATCAAAATTGTTACTTCATTTCGAAATAGTGTTGGAATCGCAGAGTTTATAAAAGATGAATCGGTATCGATAGTTTTGTTAATATTAGTGCACTGCAGGTTTCTTGCGTTTAGTCAGAGAATCTTTGCATTTCAAAAGGTACCAAACCTATTATTATTTATTTGATTAGATTCATGTTTACCTATTTACCTAGGCATTGTCTCGTTTATAAAAATAACTCTAATATGTTTTATAACCGAGTGGGTAGGTATTCTATTATTGGATACGTATTGAATTATAAGAATATTTATATAAAGTTCATTATGATCTAAATTAATTTATGAGACGTTCAATGTCTTTGCTTAATTGGTCCGTAGGACAAGATCATAAAAAAAACGTATAATATACAAATTTACTTTTTTTGTGGAGTCTTATGTTATAGCTGTAGCCATAGTCGAAATGTATAGGTACCGCTTGTCTCCTCACTAATGCGTCGGACTAGTTTCCAAAGTTTCTTCCATTTTGAATACACAACATGTATATAAAATTGGATGGTTTTTCTTAGATCAGTACAGTCGAACGTTACCGTTCAAACAGTCCACAGGCTGCCAAGATCATCAAGTTAGCAGCTATGGGGTTAAACGTTAGTGCTATCTTTCAACATAATAGTATTCACATCTTTCAATATGATAATCATTAAACGCTTTTGACTAATTTACTTAAATTGTTTACTATCGAACTAGATAACGACATGTTTTTTTTTATTTCAGATGTGGTGTATATTCGCAACATTGCTGCTCGGCTCAGTGGGCGCAAGTCGTTACGATCAGGGCCCACAAAGATTCTACGACGTTTCTTCTGACACTGAGACATCTGAACAGAATGATAACAAAGAAGTCATACTGTATCTGACCCCCGAGCAAGTGAGCGCTTTAGAAGCCGGTGGTGCTGTGGTGAGATCCACTGAAGATTCTGAAAACAACGAAGCTGAACCTGAACAGCCCGAAGAGAGGCCAGTTAATGAAGACCAGGAAGAGGCTTCTGAACAGGACGAAAACGAAGACGCCCAACAAGAAGAAGAGGCTCAAGAAGAAGAACAAGAAAATTCAGAGGACATCCAGAATGATGACCTTGACTTCGAAGAAATTCTAAGAATACTTAACGAAGAACAAGTAGAAGAGGAAGAAGAAGCAGCGGAAGAACAGACCCGTAACGAGCCCCAAGTAAGAGAGGAGAATACTGAAAGTCCCCGGAATTTCTCTCCGAGGATAACTCTCCGTCAGCAACAACAACAGCAGCAGCAACAAGAGCAGGAGGAGAGATATTTAGCTCCTGCAGTAGCCAAAAAAGAACAAATTTTAAAAAGCTACTCATTAATTCGCTACCAACCCAATGTTCAACTTCCTCAGCAAGAAGAAGAAGCTCCCGAAGCTGAAGAACTCAGCGAAGAACCACAAACAGAAGCCCCTGCTAATGAAAAAAAGAGATACAAGTTAATTCCCTATGAAGTTGAAGAAACCGAAGAGCCAGCTCAACAAAACTCTGAGGCTGAAGATGATGCACAGAGGCTGAACGACTTAATAACACCTCTCCTTAATGCTAATAGATTGACTGAAGCCATCGGTCAGCGCAAGAACAGACTCGCACAAAACGAGCTCCGACTCCAATCTATCTTAAGAGATCTGAAAGCTTCGCCTAAATATAACGACCAGAAATACGCTATTGAAATAGAGAGGCTCAGAGCCAGTTTGGAAAAACAAAATGCTGCATCGAAAGCGGAAGCAATCACTAAGGTAGCACCAGCTCTGATCAAACAACAGCTCAACAAGAAGCGTCGTCTGAATAAGTCTAAGCAAGGAAAGGATGCAGAGACTCAGCAAGCAAAGCCGCAGCAGACGAAGTCCCAAAAGGGTTCCGCGCCAAGATCTATCTCCGTGCCGGTGCTAAAGGTGGAGAAAACTGAACAGAGACCAATCCCCGTCCCAGTGGAGACTGGCAAACGCCTCAGTGTAAAAAACATATACGTGAAGACTAGGGCTGACAAACCTTACATCATATCACGCAGAGTTCCTGACAACAAAAGACAGAACCCCGTAGAGGTTCCTACTAAGCCCGAAAGAATAACTATTCTCAGACTAATTGGGAGCACTGATTAACTTAGTCAAATTTTAAATTGTTAAAGCGTTGTTATTGTTACCTAATATTTAGTTGTCCCTATCATGATCTGCGTTATTAGTTAATATTATTGAATACAATTGTTTTTTATAAGTATGAGCCTTTATTTAAATTTTCCATGGTAACTAACTACTCGTACAGCAACACCACATTTTGATATAGCGTTACAGTCATACATTATTCATAAAACAAAAGTCTGGTAAGTTATTCGATTTAAATTCTTTATCAATTTAATAAAAAGGTTATCACAAAGGACTTCATGACATAATTCTGCTCTAGGTACATAAAAGTAGTATAAGTAAATAACGTAAAAGCGTCAGAAATAATAAAAACTACCGCCTAATAATTAAAATTTCAAAAATGTTATAAATATTCTAATAAGTATGATTTTGCAATCAATCCTTGTAACCAATGAATTGCAAAATCCATTTCGGTCATTTGTTTACAGTCGTGTAGAAAGCCAACCCACTTCTACGAATACGAAATCGTCTACCAGGAAGCAAAGATGTCGGTAAAATCACAAGATTTGTATTCTTACATTGCGCAAATGTGCCGTCGAATGCTCTCTGCATGTTGATACCAATATTTTAAAAAAACGTTTGTCAAAATTGGTGAGAATTGGTAATTTTTTTATTGGTAACATCATATTAGGCAGGTACTTCTCTCATCTTTAATTTTTCTTGTCTTGCTTTTTGTAGTAACATTAAAGTTTGTTATTATATTAGTATTCAAACTATTTTATAGTTTGTCAGTTTCTTGTATCTACAACTGATTCTCTCTGGCTCTTCCAGATTAAGTTCAAAGCTGTTTTAAAGATTGCGTCATACTCTACTGGTTGATGAGAAATTTATATTGTAAAGATCATTTACTACACAAGGAATGGTCTTTCATAATCCAATAAAGCCAGGTAAATATTCTAAGCAAGCTAATATTGGTTATGGCAAAGCAATGATGGTGATTTAGTAAAATCAATTGTATATTTGTATCTCTCTCAAGTCCAGTCCACTATAACATACATTGGGTGTAAATAACAATCGCTCATTCGTGACTTGCAAGCGAAAGTTTTATATTGGAGACAGTTTATGAAATACCCAGTAAATGAGTTGGTGGCTATTTAATTGCATTGCTGTCACAACCAAGACTGCAAACAAAATAATGCAATATGCAAGAGTTGCAAAGTAACGGTCGATGCATGCGAGTTGCTGGCGCCGACAAATAACTTCTTAGATTAAAAATAATAATGGAAAAAAATGATTTAAGACCATTTTTAGTGCATGAAAGCGACTATGCTGAAGAGTAGAAAATAAACCGATCAGGCTTTGGTCAAAATTCTTTGTAGGAAATAATAGCTGTATTGTAAGAACAGTACAGGTTCTAATTGTCATTAGATTTAAAAAGTAGCAACCTACCAATGATATTTTAGCAATATTGTACCTATTATGAATTTAGACGTAGTTCGTAAATGGTTTTAAATTTTCACGCCTAAAATGATAGTTAATTTCATCCGTTCGAAAGTATCTAATTGAATGGTAGGTAGGTAAGTACCCTGGGATGTGCGTAATAACATAGAATAGGAATTGCATGATCGCATTCTTCTTGCACACCAGTTACGAAGATTAGATCACAGAGTAACGTACATAATCAACCTGTCGCTATTACAACAATACATAATTGGAGCACATAGGGTATTATTCAACGGGTCATTTACTCGTACCGGTTTGTAATCCAACTACCTCGGATAATTATCCCAAATTGCAACACATTCTCCGGGTATTAAAACGTCACAAACTAACAGGAAACTACAGGCAATAAAAATCATAGCCTAGGAACCTCTGGCTGAAGAAATAAACTTTTCTCTGTTTTTTATCTTCGATTCTTTTTAGTGCTCAGACGACGGAGAAACTTTGCCTAAGTTGATATCCATTTCCGATAAAACATAGCTAATGTAGATTCGGTAGTTTTCCTAAGTAGAAATTGCCAGCGAAAATAATAAAACAAATCACCGTGCACCGTCATTTAAAAAAATAAAACAGTGGTGCAACATTTTAACAAACATTTTTTTCATAATATCACATTTTTACTGGGACTCCATCGCGTCTTTTAAGACTAAAGTACCTATTAATAACAAAAATCAAGCAAAATTTTTTTACGAACACACAAAAATTCAATCAGTCTACTCCACAAACATTCAATTTTGAGCATTAGTCTATTTTTTACGCTAAATGTTTTTGATATCAAAATTATACATATGTAAGCACCTTATATATAACTTAAAACTTTTTGTTTTAAATATCTGAGAATTCACGGCTCGTTACACCTTTAATCTAGATCAGGTACATTTTATCCAGCCAAATCACGATGCTTCTTTCAACACAGCGCATGCCGAATTTATGAGCTAGAAGACACTTACATCGATAGGCAAGAAGAAGACTTAAAGTCATGGATAATACCTGCGTTTAGATGACATTCGACATAATCTTAATAACTTTCGTATTTGTAAGATCCTTCTCCACTGTCTCCGCTAAGGCCCTGTCCATGCTCTGCGTAGTAAACTCCGTGAGATTCAGGCTGGAGTTGAGCGTATTCCTTCAGACCTTCCCCGCCTTCGTATCCTTCAAAACCTCCTAAATGCTCGTAGCCTCCTTGCTCGAAGCCGCCATGTTCCAGCCCAGCGAGCACATGCTCAGTATCGTGCCTGTCGTCTTCGAGGACGAGACCGCCGCCATGAGAGTGATGAGTCTCAGGGTGGATCAACTTCAGGTTCTGCTCAGACTTGCCCTTTTCTAAGGGATGCTTCAACAAATGGCTGTGCTCTTTCTTCACGTACACTGGGACTGGGTGGAAATGTTCAAATTTGATTGATTGGTGTGACTTCGCGTGTTCGTGTTCAATTTGGTGGTGATGGCCAGTCTCGCCTATTAATGCATGATGGTCGATTTTTTCTTCTAGTTGAGGACCTTCGTCGTGGATGATACCGGGGTAAGCGGTGGCTACTGCCAGGAATCCCAGGAAAATCTGAAATGATTAAAATCTATTAAATAATGAATTTAGTAAGTAATGATAGATCTTATACCTTTAAACGAGCAATTCTTGTATATATATATATATATATATATATGTATATAATCTGAATCTCGGAAACGGCTCGACCGATTTTCATGAAATTTAGTATGCAGAGGGTTTTGTGGGTGATAAATCGATCTAGCTAGGTTTGATTTTTATAAAACGTCGTTTACCCCAAAAAAACGAGCAAAGCTCGGTCACCCAGGTACTAATATTAATTAGTAAAACTATTGTCGGCGGGTAGCGACTAGCGATTAACTATAAACCAGTTCCGCCTGAGGGCATCGTCTCCAGACCCGTTGTGCTTTTACGTAACGAGAAAGACTTCCTATAATCTATTCTAGACGCAACACCTACTATCTTATTCTGGAAGAACACTTAATTTAATTATAATTGAATAACGGGTATTTATCACGTACCTATTTTACGTTACGTTTGTTCGTGGTCGCGGCTGCCCGCGACCACGAACGCTGTAATGTGTTCGAAACGTCGGGAATAAAAACAAAATAGGTACGTGATAAATACCCGTTATTCAATTATAATTATGTCATCAAATCACGGAAGTTTAAAAAGTTTAACACTTAATTTGCCCTAGCTTTCGCCCGCAGTTTCGCCCGCGTGGTACCATGAAAAACAAAAACAATCTATCCCGCGGGAACCGAACATTTTTCAGGGATAAAAGTAGCTTATGTGCTATTCCAGACTAGAATCTATATTTTTGCCAAATTTCATCCAGATCCGTTCTGCCGTTTCAGCGTGAATGAGTAACAAACATACATCCTTACATCCACACATCCATACATTCTTACAAACTTTCGCGTTTAAGATATTATTAGGAAAGAATACTTAATACAATTTTGGTAAGATTGCATGATTAAAACACAAAACACTTGACACGGTCACGCGATCTAGATACATAGAGCACATCACACGGAAACTAGAGCAGGTAAGTAACACTATCACAAGTTTGATACGCACATGGTACTTCATTGCGGCTGTTTGCTGGTACACCGAACTCCACGAGAGGGTGGTGGGTAATGCCAGCACTTGTAATTTGCATCGCTTTTATACCCAGTTTCACTTAACCGGCGCTGTTCGTACTTTTGCAGTTACGTGTAGGTACCAGCATTGTCAGTCTATCGGCGTCTCAATTAGAACAATAGATAGAAATTGTTGAGAGATGTATGGAAAAAGCGTAATCGAACGACATCAAAGTATTTTATAATAATTATCACGTAACATCTCACAAAACCAGGCAGAAGCGTTGCAATGATTAACATAATTGATGTTTGCTTGTTTCACAATGAGTCGATTAATACGCATAGCGATTTTTTATTTGCATTTTACATGAACTAGTAGGTAGGGATAGAGCTAAGTGCAACTTCTGGAATTAGATATTCGGTATAACGGCAAAACTTGTCTAGTTTTTTCAACCAATAATATCAATAGCAAACTTAAAATTAAGTCAGGAATTAGGAACCATCGCAATTTCAAGAGGCATCTTAATAGGTCTAGGTACCTACCTGGCCTTCTCATTTTCATCGTTTTACAGTTTTTAAAAGTGCAATTATGTTAATTGGTGGCTAACAAACGCGTGAATGCATTCAGAGCGAGGACACAACAAAAGTTGATATTGATCTACCTCATTTTTTTTATGATTAAACCTAACAAAGCTTTCTTTATGATTCCTCCCTTATATTCGATCATATTTCTTGATGTCCGGTGAATTATACGATTGAAAATCATGTCATCGCTTTATGAAGGATGTAAGAGTCAGAGGCACATTAGGTAGGTATATTTGGCACATGCACTCGTCTTACACCAGTAGATAGGTAGGTACCTATTAGGTAAGTTCCTGATATTAATTTCTGCTGCAATTATTGAATAAGTAGATATTGGGTGTCGAAATATTTAAAAGCTATGGCATCGACAAAGTCGCTATGGAAATGTGTAGGCATGAAAACGTAACGTTTTACCTAACGTAAAACTAACTCTGAATAATTAATTATGGATTAGTTTTGTATTCTGTGGACTTTTGGCGTCAGAAAAAAGTTTCTGCATTAATTTATGTTTTGAGTTTATTGCATTTTTGTAATCTTCTGATCAAACTGTTTTACCGTTTACGCAATTTTTTAATTAAATAAGCCCATTTCATTTTTATCACATGAAGTTTACTTTCACGTAAATAACGCTTAAAAAAACTTAGGTAGGTAGGTAAGTAAAACAGTTAAGTACTTTGAGCAATTCTTCCGAAAAAAGTTTCCAGAGATCCCAGTAGGTAATTTCGAATAGGCACCTACTTATTATAAGGTAGGTACCTTTAAAGGAACCTACCTACCTACCTCTAAATGATTCTTCTGCGAGAATCACTAAGTTATTTAAAACGGTGTTATTGAGACCGTAGCGAAGTTACCTAACTACCTACCTTTTTATTTTTTTATTTTTTATTACCTACCTACCTAATTGGTAGGGTTGCCAACTTTTTTTGACTAAAATAACGTATAAAATGGTTTGATTAGGAAAAAATTTTTTTTTTGCTTTGTGCTTTTAGCTTTGCTCGGTTTGATAAACGGCGTTTTCTAAAAACCGGCCAATTGCTAGTCGGACTCGCGCACGAAAGGTTCCGTACCATTATCTATAAAAACGGCAAAAAAAATCATGTCTGTTGTTACAACAGACATGATTTTTTTAGGTATGGGAATAATTTTTAATATTTTTTTTATTTTAATTTATGTTTTTACCTTATATAAAAATGAAACCTAGCTAGATCGATCGCCCCCGAAACTCCCTGCATTCTTACTAAATTTCATGAAAATCGTTGGAGCATAATCTGAATCTCGGGAACGAGCAATTCTTGTATTGTAAGTTCATTACGCTTATTATAACTTATACTTCTAATAGAAGAAAACAGGCCAAATGATGATGATGATGATGATATTACTTAAAGGTACCTACTTATATACTTACAAGAATTGCTCGTTTAATGGTAGGTATTATCTATTATATTAGATAGGTAATGAATGAGTGTTTTGTTTTACGCATCACAGTAAAGGTTGGAAATAAAGTATTTTCACATAGGTACCTACCTACTTTATTTGTATGCAAAAGTATAAAGTATAAATACCAAAAAAAACGTAGAATACCTACGTTATTATAAAGTATGGTTGGCAACCCTACTAATTGGTGACCCTTATTTTAGAGTAGGTAATGGTAGGTAGGTAAGGTAGGTACTTTCCTACCTAAATACCTACACTTATGAAAAAAAAAATGTGTTTATTCGTCCAAATAAAGAAGACGTCACCCGACTAAAGTTCGGATCTTTCGATAGCAAAACATAGGTAGGTATAAGTAAGTATTAACTACCTATGTTTTTGCATTCTAGGGTTTCAGTAGATAGGTAGGTAGGTACCTGAACTTTACTTTCACTCGAATGGAGAAATGGCTACACGTACCTACCTACCTATCTAAGTTGCAGATAGGTATACCTACCAACCTACTACTTCATCTGAACCTTTACTGAGAACTTTAAATGTCACATGACTTTGAACTTTTCAACCTGCACCGCTGCTGTAACTTTCCCAATGTAACTTTCTATCGTTAGAGCTAATATAAGAATACCTACTCTATCATCTGGACTGAGAACGACTGAACTGATTTTCATGATTTTCGATTTGTTGGATTTTTCTCCGACCCGAACATTAGAGACAATACCTAATCACGACTGTAATTCCCAAACTGGGAAGATAGGTAGGTATCTCCTCAGAATACTTATTATAAATCACAAACATATGAACATATTTACTAACTAGCAGTCCGCCCCGGCTTCGCACGGGTATTTATATATACATACATGGTCACGACTGTAATCCCCAGGCTCAGTAGATATCTCCTCAGATCTCTAGTTTCTTAGATCTTTGAGGATATTTACACTCAGAGGCACGTCCAAACATGATATTTGACTCGATATCGCCGCTTATAAGAATACTAACATATAAAACAAACCTTCGAATTTTTGGTTCTAGGGTATGCCGGTTTCCTCACGATGTTTTCCTTCACCGTTTAAGAACACAGGCATTGCGCACATAATTTTCTCAAATGTAAAAATTCATTGGTGCACGACCAGGTTTGAACCCACGACCTTCGGACCGTGAGGCAAGGGTGCTACCACTACACCACTATTATAAGCCTAACTACACCATTATTATTGTATTCTTATAAGCGGCGATGGGCTTGCAACCTGTCACGTACGGAATACTAACTACTGTGCAACATGTGGGCATGTACCAAATGTCATGTTTGGAAGTGCCTCTGATTGCCCTCTTTAGATATCCTCAAAGATATAATAGTTACTTAGTAACTAAAGATCTGAGGAAGATATCTACCGAGCCCGGGAATTACAGTCGTGATCATATTTTTTTTTTTGCTATTTTTTCACTTTGACTCCCCTCCCGTACGGCGTACACCCAGTGACCCCTACCTTGCATAAAGCTAGCCGAGAGCAGGGTGAGGCTCTCATGCAACTTTATTCTAATACCTACTTACATTTTTAATTTCGTGGTATCTTTCGCATGGAATGTCCGAATTGAGTAATTCAAAAAGCTGTATAAAGGTATTGAAGCAGTCTAGAACATGATGTGATTTATTTTGATAAGGATTAATACTAAGATACAAATAAAGAGCGTTTTTCTAAGAGTAGCCTTCAATTAAAATGTTAAAATAAAAGAACTCTTATTGTGGCATAACTATAATAGTTGGACATATGCTATCGCGACACTTTTTGTAAATAATGATGTGTTCTACAAAGTCGTAGTATATCATTTTATTCTATCGTCAATAGTTTTCGCAGCGCACGCGATGTAAAGAATATTTTAGATATTTTTTTTACACCTTGGGTTACATTATCGAAGTTTTGGTAAGGATCCCTAATTTTTTTGAAAATATAATATAGCCTATGTCACCCGCTGATAATGTAGCTTCCCAACAGTGAAAGAATTTTTCAAATCGGTTCAGTAGTTTCGGAGCCTATTCATTTCAAACAAACAAACAAACAATCAAAGTTTTCCTCTTTATAATATTAGTGTAGATAATGTTCTACATAACTTATACTACTTACCTACCTACTTCACTAACAGAGTAAGGTAGATAGGTAGGTAAGTTCAAGTCAAGACAAACGGTCACATAATAGGTACCTACTACACCGTCTTCACGGCTCCATGATCTGACAGGAAGACGGGTTCTCAACGACTGGTAACATAAAATCATTAATGATAACAAACGATAATATGTTATTAGAGACATTACGACAATGTGGAACAAAAATGCCACACGTAATATTGCTACATTTCACAGCAAACCACAAGCGACGAATGTGACGTAATACTCAACTCTATAGCGTATGAGCATTGAGTTCAAAAGCTTTTGATCTAATAAAAGCATGGTCGTAGTCATGTTGAAGGAACCAATGTAATCTTTAGAGGCTGATTGGAGCGAATAGTTAACTTAATTATGCACCCAGCGAGCAAACACTAATTGATCATTGTTTGCACATAATCAGCTCGAAACGAATTATTATTACCACACATTGTTTTGACGGAGTATCTCTCTAGTAGAAGATTAGGTATTTTATTTGTGCTTAGATACCTACGGTTACTATCTAAAATATCATGCTTGTACCCTCCTTGTACCTACCATTTTGAATTTTGAACCAGCACCTATTGCGCCTCAACCGGATACTCGCCCACCGCTCCACAGTCCACACCACACACACGCTATAAAAATTCAAATATTACCGCGGAATTATTATTTGTCAAGAATAGCTGCACTCTTTGAGAAATAATTAATAACTTTAAAAATAATGCATTACATAATTTATGTTTGAATCAATTTTTAGACCAAGATTTAACTTTAAAAAAAAATAATTGAATGATAAACTTTATTTACTTTCCATCTAAATGTAGTTTTTGATAGTTAAATTATAATCTGTGCTGTTTAGCTTACAATGTTTTTGAACGAATCTTTGGAAGAACCAATGACAAGCCCGCATTTATTTTCGTAACGTCTGTATTCGTTTCTCCTTCACTTCCATCAAATTTGAAAACAAACGTCCGTTCATGGCTGTAGCGAATCGTCATTTTCCGTGTTTAGCTTTGTGAATTTGTGAAAATAGGTGTGAAAGTTTCCAAAACATTTTATGGTGTTCAACTGATCAGTGAATTTAGTGAAAGCACAATATTTCATTTTGGGTCAAGAAATATTGAATAAATTGCCACTATGAGCACGCTAACCGAAGATGTGAACAAGCTTTTGTAAGTTTAGTTATTTCTCCGGTTTTAGCAAAGTACATAACTTTAAATATTAGCTTAAACACCTAATTGATAATAGTTTTGACGACACTTTGATTGATCTGATCGCTAGAAAGAAATATGCATGAATACGTCTTTTACTCTACCGAGTTCATGTCCAACGGTATTTTGGCTTTCCTCATAGTGACCAGTGATGATTTTAGAAATAAATTTGCTGGACAAATATAGTGCGGTCACAATCACCACTGCCCAAAATCATTATGATTATACGTTGGCAAATCTTTCCAACACATCATGATTTTGGGCACAATTGGTTGTTGGAAAAATAGTTCCACATAAAATTCGAATGTTACATAATGCAGATTTAAATCCATTGGAATATTTTCCAACTGTAACTACATACAAAATAAAGGTTTCTATATTGTCAAAATGAATAACTTGAGCATGTTAATATTTGCTGCAGTAATGAAGTCATCAAAGAGATATCCCAAAATGCCCGTAACATGATGGAAGAGCTGTGGTTCAACTGGTCACACCTCGGAGTGGATGACAGCACTAAGATCAACAACATCAGTAAACTGGTGCAGATCGAGAAGGAGCTGCACCGTGATGTCATGTCAGAGACTAGACAGAAGCTCAAAGCTATGCAGGCACAGGTTGACAGTATGTATACCTTGATCTTGATATAAGCCAAGTATTGTATAAGCTAAATACATATTCATTAAACTGTCAACTGGCGGACAAGCATGGGGTCTCAGGCTCAGCCAAGCCACTTGAAACTCAAATTTCGGTATGACAGAGTTTACTTTTGTTTAAACAAGTTTATGTCATTAGCAAACTGGATATACATATTTCTAGTCTGTAGAAGCTGCTAAAATATCTTCCTGCATCTTTGGTTAAAAAAAGTTGAATAAAAAATGAGTCATAGAGAGGGATGAAAACCATGTCACCAAAAGATTTATGAGTATGCGTGTGGCTGGGTGCACAAGTAGAGGAAGACCGAAGAAGAAATTGATTGTGTGAAAGATGATATGAATGTAAGAGGAGTAGATTCAGAGTTGATGAGTGAGTAGAAGAAGAAAACATGTTGTGCTGACTGACCCCACTTAGCATGGGATAAGGGCAGAAGAGATTACTCATTACACTGTTAATAATAATAATTGTAGGTGTTGTGAATCAGCTTTGCAAGCAATTTGTTTATAGGTCTGTGAGTGAATGAACTAACATTCTCAAAGTTTGTTTCTTAAAATAGCTATTCCAAGTTTATACAAGCAAAGTTAATGTTTCTTTTACAGAATTGAAAGAGGAGACAGAGGAGCTAAGCAAGTGCCTATCTGTGGATATATCAATTCTTGATTTCAAAGATGAGATGATGCTGGTGGAGTATAAGAGGGAACTGGAGGAACAGATTGCTGGGTAAGATTCACTGCAGCTTTTAGATGAACTAAGTAGTGGTATGGTACCAAGTTATGTAGGTAGATAGATACAGTATGAAATAAGTACTTATAACAATTAAACAACCAAAATATGTCTTGAATATGTACTAATTAAAGAAAAACTTCTGCTCAATTATCTATATTACCAGGACTGAAGGGACTAAAATTAGTCAAGTGAAGGCTGCATTGCTTTTATTGTAATTATGACAAAAACTTATATTATTTAATCCAAGTATATAATAAAACTATAATTCCAAGAGAGATAGTTGTTGAAAATGAACCATAATTAGTGTAGGTCATACTAAACATTTATTACAATGACCATACATAATTATTATTTAACACAATATGATACCTACAAACGTTAGAAATATTGATTAAGATTTACTGTTAAATGTTTTGCTTAATAACCTGATCATCAACAGGTACAGAGAGCAAATGGAGCAGCGTCGCACCAAGATGGAACGCCTTCTCGAATGGCAGCGGGACCTTGCTGAGAAGCTGGGTGTAACTATTCAGGAGTTGCAGGAAGTGCCCCTGCCATCCGAAGAGGAACTAGACAAGCTGAAAGACCACCTAGAGGTCTTGCAAGCTGAGAGGGACAAGCGTGCCGAGACATTTTTGAATGTACAAGTCGAGATCAAGGATATCATGGGTAAACTTTATAGTTTGGTCAAGAAAATCAACAACTTCCTGTGATAGTAACGTTGCTTAGTAGGTGATGCTGATGACAATTTATTATAATTTACAGATAAACTTCAGATCAAGCCCCAGAATAAGTTTGAACTTATTGTGGTGACCAACCTATCAGTGGATTTTAAAGTGACCGATCTCAACATGGATCGCCTTGCGAAGTTGCAGCAAGATCTGCAGGAGAAATATGAGCAGACTAACAATAGGGTAAATTAATTTATGTTAAAAAATTTAATTGTTATTTTGATAACCTGACAGACTTCCCCTGATATACGCCATTTCTTCCTCGGTTTTAAAAAACATCTTACTTTAATATCTTATGGTTATAGGTGCTGGAACTTCGCGAGCATCTCTCCAAGCTCTGGGAATGCTTGGACGAAGACCAGATATACAGAGATAACTTCCTGCACGCTCACCCTGGATGCCATCCGCAGACCGAAGCCGCTATCAAGGAGGAGATCAGACGCTGTGAACAGATCAAACGACAGAAAATAGCTGTAAGTCTCAACGTGGCATTCCCCATTATGCTACACTCCACTGGGTTCTAACTACCTAAATGTAAAATGTTATCAATGTATCAAGTGCAGTTAGTTGGCTGGTTGAAAATATAAATTAGTACCTGGGTGACCGAGCTTTGCTCGTTTTTTGGGGTAAATGAAGTTTTCTAAAAATGAAACCTAGCTAGATTGATTTAACACCCCTGAAACCCTCTAAATTTCATGAAAATCGTTGGAGCCGTTTCCGAGATTCTTATTATATATATTACAAGAATTGCTTGTATAAAGGTATTAGATTTGCATCTTTAATTTGGTAAAATCTACTAACAGGTATTTGTGGCGAACATTCGTACGAAGATAAAACTGATGTGGGACAACATTATGTACTCGACGCGAGAGCGCGAAGAGTTCTTGCATTACTACCAAGACGTTTTCACTGAAGACACGCTAACCCTCCATGAAATCTATCTAGAGAAGATAACTAAATTCTACAACGAAAATAAGTAAGTTGACTTTGCAACGAAAATGAGTACCCGAATTCATTTTGTTATGCCTGGTCTCCCAGCTTTTATAATTCGGGACGTAATTTATGGTTTTTTTTTCAGGCAAATTTTTGATTTGATCCTTAACCGCAAGAACTTATGGCTCAAGATGACAGAGCTGGAAGCGCGTGCGTCTGAGCCGGGCCGGTACCATAACCGCGGCGGTCAACTACTAAAAGAAGAAAAAGAAAGAAAAGCTATAGCCAGTAATGTAAATATTTTTATATTTTTTATGATAGGCTTTATCAAGATTTGGGGAAGAAAAGCACTTGGAATCATTCAAAATATCATGATTATGCGTAAAGCAAAAACGAGAGCGTTATAATAAATTATATAACATATTTATATAAGTTGTTACTTATCATTTGTAGTTTTTGCATAGTAAACGAAAATTCACCTGTTTTCAGGGGAAATAAATTAGTAAAATTATAGAAAATTGCTCTTTATGTTAGAGGCAGTTAAGTATTTAATTAATAGTGCACCAAAAAATGTTTTGGGTTACAGCTACCGAAAATTGAAGCTCAAATCGTTGAAATGGTGGCAGAGTATGAAGCTAAGAAAAATAAAACTTTCACTGTTGATGGAAAACCACTGCTCAGGCTCATGGAAGATGAATGGGAAACCAGAAAAGCTGTAAGTGGTAGCAAGAATTTGCTTTCGTCTTTTTCTAGTCATATGCATTATATACCATCAGTTATCATATCACTCTTAATCTCAGGAGCGTCACAATAAGCTGTCTGCCCGTAAGCAAGCATTGACTCCGACGACTCCACTGCTAAGATCGCTCGCTACGTCCCCGCTCGGAAAACGCAACCGCACCGCTGCCGGCTTAGCTGCTACTTCGGAAAAGAGGTAAGCCATATTTATCACTTAAGTTTCACTTTATTAATACTATGAAAAAAACTCAGATGTAATAAACAAAATCCTGGAGCACCTCTTGGATAGTAATAAATAAATAAATATTGGTGGACAATTGACACAACGCCATCTAACCCCGAACTAAGCTAAGCTTGTACTATGGGAGCCAGATATCTGACAGTTTAATTTTATACTTTTTTTTTAAATACATACAACAATATAGTACATTAGAGGAAGTCTGAAAGTGGCACCGGTGACAGAAAAGATGAGGAGCAATAGGTTAGAGTGGTATGGACATGTTATGAGAAGAGATGAATGTCATGGGACAAGGAGAGTGTTAGGTATGAATGTGGATTGATACAGGGGTAGAGGTAGGCCAAAGAAGAGATGGAGATGACGAATGATAGAGGGAAATCGAAGAAGATCACATGTGCCTACCCCATATAACGTGGGAAAAGGGCAGGAAGATAATGACATAGAATAGATAATACCACCCGGACACAGAACAAACATCTGAGTTCATCACACCAATATTTATTCTGGGTGGGGATCGAATCCACAACCTACAGTGCATCAGCCTATCAGGCTGGATAGGAAATTTGTCTTGGTTTTAAGTAATCAGCAAAACAGTTTTTCCGATGCGTAGGCCGCCGACGAAGCGGCAACTGATCACAGGCAGCGCGACAAAAGCAGTATCCAATTTCACCAACAACCTGTCAGCGCTCAAAAGATCTGCTATTTCTACTGTCAAAAGGTCAGTCTAATGTTATATTATGTGGACCTAGAGTTAGCTCGAGTTTACATAGTGTGAACACAATTTAAGGTTCCTTTAGACGCGTTGCGGTTTGCTTCGCAAATCAAACACGCTTCTTAAGTCCACTCTTATATAGTGCTTGTATTCAGCATTTCAGCAAAGTTGCACCACTTTAACAATACATCAATTATTTGTTAATTACCAATGTTCAATTTATGAAATACAAATAGCTTATGTTTGAACTCTCCAAAAGAGTAATTTTTTTTTATTTTTTTTTAGCTCGGAATCTTTTGCCTGTTCCTCACAGTAAAGTACTTTAATGGCTCTTGTATACGTGTAGTTACAGTGCACTTGTTATAGTTCGCCGACTTTAATTGATCAAAGTACGAATTAGACAGTAATATAATGATATTTTCCATTCCTTTACACTTCCAGCGCTCGCTAGCAAGTCAATGATGTCAGACAACATTGCATCATTGTAAGTTAATTTTGATTAACGAACCGACCTGTATGTAGTCCATTTAATAAAACAATTATTTTTTTTCAAAGTAAATTGCATTGCGTAAGTAGAAGGAATGAGAAATATCGCACTTGTATGTAACTTACATAATGCGTTGCAGTTGTTAAACAACCGTGTTTAAATAGTGTTAAATATTAGCCGTAACTTCTTATTACAATCATTCTGTATGTTGCCTGGTAAACCATTCATGGATATATGTATTTATCGATTAAACAATTGTAAGTACCTCAAATTGTATGTATCATTCAACAGTGCCTGTTCTAAAATACACACGAGTCTCTTCTTTATAACTACATGTTATCAGCATAATATGGAGATCAGTAGAAACAGTAATTACTTGAAGTCTATGACATCCCTTGCAAGTATAGCGTGTGACTTACGTAGAAGTTAGTAATTAAACGGTAGCCAACACAATAATTAGTTGTTTGAAACGATGTCTCTCATATTTCATTGAGACGTAACGTATTGGTCATAAGGTTTATATTCGTGTTTTCAGGCGTATCAGTGGCCGTCTGGTCGCGAGGGCAGTTGCTGAGGCCAAGAGTGAACACGCGAAAAGGAAGCTGGATTACGGAGGCGATTTGAAAAAGACTCCTAAAGTTACTGTCAATGGCAGCATTCTGAAACACAAGCGCACGGTGAGTCACTATTAGCTTGCATCTTTTTAGACAGTAACTGATACCATAAGATAATTATTCTAGCATACTAGGTCGTCTAAAAAAATGTTCTTAATATTGTATCTGAAAGGCCTTTTGTGCACTATAATAGTTTTGGATATTTCAATAATTTCAGTCGCATGGTAAACGCAAGAGTGGCAGCCGTCGATCAATAAACGCAACGCGCTCCACTGGCTCGCAAGAACAAGACCAGAAAGATCCACTCATGGAGTCCACAATGCTTACCACTTACACTGATTTCAAGGTAAAGTATTCACTATCGCATAAGTTAACTACAGTAGGTCTACCATGAGATTTCACAATCTACACTCGCTAGCGACTGTAGTTAAAAAAATGTATGAAACTTGTACAGCGCCTCTAGCGGATAGTTGGGTACTAAAACCTCACGTAGCTAACTATCCTACGTCACAGCGTACTACAGCGACTGTAGTTTGCGCTCATTAATTTGCTTAGAATTTGGTACCATGAGTAACAATTTTGACAAATGTCATAGTTACAGAAGTAACCATGACATTAGACAAGTTAGACCTACAGAACCACATTATGTACTGTATGTTTTCTACATCAATAAAATTAAATTCCAGGATTGCATCAACGACAAGCAGACCTGTCGCAGTTCGATGGCTGTCAAAGAGCACGATTTTTCAACGATTCCGGTTGTAGTTTGCCAGAAATACGAAGAGCGCAACGAAATCACCCCAAAAAAAACTCCGAGGACGAAAACGCCTCTGACTCCTAAAATTGGCAAAGAGAATATTCAGTATATAAACCCAACCATGACACCTAAAAGCAACCTTATGTACACACCTACCAGACTCACGCGATCCGCTTTGAAGTTGACTCACGACGGTTTCGCAACGCCCCGCGCTCCCCTCAGTGCGACTAAAACAAACATGCAAAGACAGAACACGGAATCGAGGATAACGCTAAAAACTACGCCCAATAATGTGAGCAGGTCCAAATCTCAAACGCATTTAATGCGAGTCAAAAACTTACCGCCACTCATTTGAGGAATAGACTGAGTTGCGTTCGCGCACATCAACAGTTTTGCTTCGATTTTTAGTTGGCAAGACCCACGCGAACAGCAAACTATTGATGTCTGTGAATACTTGTGACTGCGCAATAATGATTTTCTATACGGATGAGGATCAATTTGTAATTAATTCGCTAGCTATCTGCTCGATTTTCAATTCTAGATTAGTTTCCACGTTTTCTTTAGCTTAGGACTGTGATGTCGATTTAACATTGTTTTATTCTAAATGTATATATTTGAATCTCTAATACATTGCCTAATATTTTAATTGTGCACGAGTGTTGGATTTTGATAGGCCTGAATGCCAGATAATGTTGCACCGCGTTTTTTATATATTCGAGTGATTTATCTATAGTATTTTAATTTTATGACATTTTTAAGTTTTACAAGAGACAATTAAGTTCAATTTATAATTATTTGTTATGTTTTAGATTAGGTTTTAATTTTAACACCGACCACTCCAGTAACTCCATTATTTTTGAAGTAAGAATTTATGTAGAATAGTAATTTATAGGGGGTGTTTGCGTTCGTTCGTGGCGTGAAAATTGCAAACTGTCATAGCAAAGTCTCATCCGGCAGCTTCTCACTACGATGAGTACAATGTCTAGGCGTTTGTGGTGTACTTAAATATCAGTATTTCATGACCGTTTTATTGAGGATATTCATTATTCCGCCCTTTTCCAATCGCTTGGTCCGAAATGTGCGTTCAATATATTATTTCAATATTATTGTGTATTTCGTATTTAAATTATGATTGTAATATATTATCTTAGTTTAAAACGAACCGTTGTTTTTATCATGGCCTATTAGATTGTAAAACTATGAGCATGCTGTAAAGAAGTGAGATTTTTGTGATAAAATGTCAATATTTTTTGATTTTCAAGTAGGGCCCTCTGGTAGGAGGTTTCGAAGGGCTGTAGATGGTGATAGATATGATATTGAGTTGATTCTTGATTCTGAACATACTGAGAAGTTATTTGGTACTGTGAATATTGGCAGTTTGATGTAAGTTATTTTTTATCCATACCTACTCTAAAAGTTGTTTTTAAAAAAATCTATGAACTTTTTTTTCTGGATTGATATCAAAACGTAAAGTGTAATATAAACTTTGGTTGATCAGAAATCTTAGTAAGCTAAATTCAAGGATTTTCATTGTTTTGTAGAGAGCTGTCTACATTATCAATATGCATGATAAACGAAGCCAAAGAAGTAGTCGGCTTCATGGCTTTGAACGACTATCCCAATGTGATGGGCGTCGACCCAGCCGACTGGGAGATTTGGATCAGGAACATGTTTCAGTTAGAACATTCACATAATCATAATGTCATTTTATTTTTTACTAGCTTCCGCCCGCGGCTTCGCCCGCGTGATACCTTGAAAAACAAAAACAAATCTATCCCGCGGGAACCGTACATTTTTTCGGGATAAAATGTAGCCTATGTGTTATTCCAGACTATAATCTATATCTGTGCCAAATTTCATTCAGATCCGTTCAGCCGTTTTAGCGTGAAAGAGTAACAAACATCCAGACATCCAGACATCCTCACAAACTTTCGCGTTTATAGTATTAGTAGGATGGATATTAAAATATAAAATTGTTCTAAGGTTTAGACGAATGACGTGGTTAGCCTCTCCTAGCAAAAGCACCGTTGACAGCGGTTTCATTTAGGAAGAGTAAGTACATAAAGTGACATTCATTTATTATTATTATTCATTTATTTCAGATTACTTATTATTAATCCATAAAACAATATAACACACTTAAAACTACATTATAAATAAATCAGAAGCTATAGGTAAATAAAATGGATGTCATAAAAATTAATATTAAAATCAAATTACAAAACTTCACATAAATAGACAATACAAAATTAAAATACAAAATAAATGAAAAATAAATGAATGTGATTAGGTAGAGCCCATCATTATTTGCATCCACCTATTTTGGATGGGGCAGTCTGCTCGAGCTACAATCATCTTCAGGATGCCGTTCCCGCTGCCTCGCGCACGCTGTAGTAGTGAAGCGACTTTCTTGCGAATAATCGCTTGAAAGCCGTCCGTGCGCGCCTCTGCGAACATGCGATTTATGATTTGGTCACACAAAAATGACATTTTTGCCGTCACAATTAGTGTCACTCTGTCTTCTCTCCCGTTAAGAAAGAGCACGAAGTAAAACGCTGTCTACAGTACATCATGCTGGGAGAGGTGATTCTGCAATAAGAATCGCTGTCAACGCTGTTAACGACTACCGTTAGCAGTTTGAGAAACTTTTAGCTCTGCGCTGATGGTGAATAGTTAAAATGTAGCTCTTTAGTTTGAGCCAAAGAAAAGATGGATGGACTGTGTAAAAGATAACACGTGTAAGAAAGGAGTGAGTACCCACTGAGATAACGAATGATAGAGGGAAAAGGAAGATCACATGTAGTGCCGACTTCACATAACGTGGGAAAAGGGCAGGAAGATGATGATGATGAGTTTGATATGTTTATAAAAATATTTTAAGGAAATTCTACGTGTCCCGGAATACGTTATTCATACATTTCATGTGTTGCAAAGAATCAGTGATTCAACATTTCCTGAGCGAAGCTTTGGCATCAGTGTTTCAGAACGATGTGTATCTGTTGTATATTGTCCTACTGGTTTCTGCAGAGTGTACTGAAGGTAAGCTACTATTTTTGCTAATTTTAAAATTGTACCTTATAAGCCAGAAAATTATAATGTTCAATTTTGATTCTGCAGAAAACTTGGCGAGATATCAGGTGTTCAAAAAACGGAACATGTGTAGGTTTCTTGCGAGAAGGGACGACGATTGTGAGAAGAAACTGCATTTCCTGTGCACCGCTCTGAGACAGGACCACTGCCCCAAGCTAAAGATCAGAAGAGCCGTGTATGTAAAAAATGTTAACATAAAATATGTTGACCCTTTTCCACAAGCTCTCCACCCTAGATACGTGCAAACCAAGTATTTTTCAAATAGTTTTTGCCACTAGCAAAAACCAATAATGCCCCCTAGCAGGAGCGCCGTCGACAGCCCTTTTGTCTACGCAAAAAAAGACAAAGTGAGATACATTTTGTGCGTTGGCCAAACAAAAATTTCAACAAACGTTCTTTGTCTCCTCTTAGACTAAACAGGTAGGTACCAAAAGGTGGGCCGTAAACTAGATCGTTGGCTGAGACCTATATATAAACAGATTAGTAAAACGACTTAAAATTTTAGGGAAGAAGATAATGACGATATTTGTGCAATATTACATAAGAAATCACCCAAATTGAAGAAGTTGTATGGGAATTATTATATTAGCGAAATCATCGGACGTCATCCAGAAAGCAAGAGACAGATTATTGTCGCTGAGGTAGAGAATTTATATCTAGACCAGCTTACACATATTAAGCGGTAGTGACTCACATGCTTTACAAATGCTAAAATCTGACACCGTTGTTGAGGGCATAAGGGCATAAAGGGTTAATTCGCAAAGGTTACCATTAGCACCAACATTACATGACACATTGTTGTGGAGATCACGTGGCAAGCAAATGCTCTACATCCGTGCTGAACGATATCTACGTATTAAGTAGCTATTTAATTTAAATGTATTTCATTTCAGCACCAAGACAGAGTTGTTGGAGTGATGTGCCTTAGTCCAAACATAAATTACAGGAAACTGCAAAGTATTTATAATCTGCGCACCTTCTACGGACTGAGGAAGGCCACACCTCTCGAGAAAGAACAACTGAAACGTAGCAATGTTCTGCTCAGCGCATTTGGGTAGGCATGCTTAGGACAGGGGCCTTCGAAAAATAACAAAGTACTTACCTACTGGAGACCGCGGCTCGGCAAACGTAGTGTAGGACGCCTTCCAGCTAGGTGGAGTGACGATCTGCGAAAGGCTGCTGCTGGTGGCTGGATGCGTCGAGCTGAAGACAGGGCGCAATGGCGCTCATTAGGGGAGGCCTATGTCCAGCAGTGGACTGCTATAGGCTGATGATGATGGTGATGATGATGATGATGACTTACCTAATATATAACTTTGAAATGACCTAAGTATAAAATTTGTATTGTAGTAGTCTTACTTTACTTCATCCTTGAAATGTGACGTTTCTGAAAGTGATGGTTTGTAAAAGCTTGTGGTAAAGCCCCTGGGTGTAGAAAACTAGGGAAGTTGGTAAACAGAGGTTGATAGAAAAGGCACCGGACTGGCGAGACTTTCGTCTCAGTAGTTCGGTGATGCAATACGACTGGTTTATTGAGCTTGATAGTATCGATATCGATACAGGATGCATAGTTTCCTTATTTTGCTACATTTATTCTATAATACGTTTCTCATGCAAATTGTAAACAAACCGCAACCTGTATTGGTACTAACATTTTCTTATTAATTATTTCGCAGTGAACCAATAATGATGGGAAAAAAGGGTCCTTTTGATCAACAACAACACTTGGCAGACATTATAAGTGATGTATGTTGCTCTACCTTACTACTTGTATTTATGCAGATATGTATGTTCTTAGTTAAATTATCATCGACTATTTTAAATCAATTATTGCTTCACAGCCGTCCAAAGAAACCTTAGCGCAAGACACTGCAAGTACCAAGGGAAAAGTGTATTTTAAGCAAAGGGCTTCAATAGACCATAGTAAAAGACGTATTTCCAACGTCGCAGATCACACTATTCAACGCCACGTGTACCAAACTTCTGAAGATTATAGCGACAGAATATTGTACACATCTCCAACGCTTTCTCAAACAACCAATGCGTCTGTGAATCTGATGTTAGATGGCGATCCTTTTGAATACGATATTGTAAATATCGACGTCAGTCTACTGACGTTAGCGGGGACTTTTTCATCGTTTGATCAGATGTAAGTGTATTTAAATGTAACTTAGTTCGCGTGCTAAAACTAACGTGTAACTTTTTGATGTTGAAATATTTTTAGGGACCGTTCGTTCGATGCTTCTGTTCAATCTCGTCAGTCGGAAACACCGAGCATACTCGTACAAAAGAGGAGTAAGTTCAGTATAATAATAATTAAATTCAAAAACGTGGCATAATTTATATTATAAGGTAAGTATTAGCACTTTGACTTTCTGCGGCATTAGTTAGCTGTTAGTGTCATGCAACTAGAGTTGTAGGTATGAATGTGGATGGGTACAAGGGTAGAGGTAGGCCAAAGAAATTATGGATAGCCTGTGTGAAAGATGACGAATGACAGAGTGAAATGGAAGAAGATCAATGTTGTGTCGACCGCACATAACCAAGAAAAGAGCAAGAAGATGATGATAGTTAGCTAGTACTTTGGAAATCCGACATACATAGTTCTGGTTATTATGCCACTGATCATCAGTACCTATGCATTTATTTTTTTCAGGAAAGCGTTCGGTATACAAGCCTCTAAGCGCCGATCATGATTCAGAACCGTTTATTTATCGCGGTCAGCCTAATGCTTTCATGATTGAGTTATTTGGACTTCGGGACGATGTTGATGAAAGGTAGTAGGTAGTAATTTGAAGCTTTGT
Organism: Cosmorhoe ocellata; assembly: GCA_963675405.1. NCBI lineage: Eukaryota > Metazoa > Arthropoda > Insecta > Lepidoptera > Geometridae > Cosmorhoe > Cosmorhoe ocellata. The sequence continues at coordinate 6,782,905 of OY776258.1, read as the reverse complement.
GCAATACCGTACACTATTATTAGGAGTATAAGAATCAGTCTTTACTGACAGACTCACTGATGAATATACATAGACAAATGCATAGCCTAAACTGCTGGTCGTAGAGACTTGAATGTCTGGCTTGGTGCGTAGAGCTGTACTAAGAATGATTTATAATAACTGTTTTATAAATGGCGTGTTTTGAAATGACCTCATAATCATGATTTCATGCAGCGCCATGTAGCCCCAAACTAAGCAAGGTTAGTGCCATGGGAAAGACATAGGTACTTACCTGATAACTTATTAATCTGTACATACAAAGGCACAAAAAATAACAACCGAACACAATATTCATCATACATTTGTTTTTTTTTGGTAACATCAATAATCATATTATTTTTCCAGGAGTGCGATAGATTTCCTGGAAGTAGCGTTTCAAATAATGAAGGAGTTCGACTATTGTATCGTTAGAGTACCATCGGCTGATGCGAGTTTGCCGTTGCTGCAACATTTTTGCGTAAAAATATCTTTATATATAATTTATTATCAATTATTTTACGTATAAATAACTTTTGAGGGTTTTATGGATGTTTTTTGCAGTTGGTACCGATAAAGACAAGAATGTGCTGCACCTATTCACTTTATGTTGCCCATAAGGCTTCTGTTATGGGGTAAAGTTGTCACTACATCTTTAATTTATACTTTTACAACGTAGAAAGTCTGTGGGATTTACCTACCATAAGATTTTAAAGACAGGCCGATGAATTACAATTCAAAATATAAACTTACTACCAACCAATGTCCTTCGAGATTGTCTCTGTTGTTTTTAACTTTAAGTTTGTTGGTTGTTTTGTTTAACAGTTGTTTTACAGCCTCAAATCAAAGCACTAGATGGCACAGTAATTCTGCCGTCCTAAAGCTAGAATGCCGTTAGATACAAAATCCGCTTTTTGAATTATGAGGAAAAAACCATTTATATTTTAGCACGATTAATATATAACTGCAAATAACTGTAGTTAAAGTCACTTTGCCGCAATCAAGCCTAGTATTATTGAAGTTATTAATAGTTAAGTTACTATTTTTGTTTACAAAAAAATAAAGTTAAAAGCCATTAGCCACTTTTAAGCTTAGCAATACACTTAACAACATTTAAGCATTGAAGTGATGTAAATTTTTATTCTGGTAACGGCATTTTTTACTTTTCATAACTCGAAAACTATAAGAGCTATTTGAGTTCTGGTAAGATTGGTCGATAGAGCTTTTTTTCCCGATTACGATGGCATAAAAAAGTCGAATTTGACCGAATGTTGGATAACGGCATTTTAGCTTAAGGACGGCAGAATTGGTTTGTTTTGTCCTAAAATTATAACACATCCAAACATTACATCTGTTTTAGTTGCCTTTATAAGATGATGCGCAATATTTTTAATTTTTCATGTTTTTTAACAGGAAATTGCGAGTCCGTGAAGCGGAATTAATAGACATACCTCTGATATCCCATCTATTTCAAAGCGTACAAGGGAAGGATACTATATGGACGATTGAGAACTGTATTACGGAAGGCCAAGATCGCCATGCCTATGTGTTTATGAGCGGCTTGTCTATAGTCGGTGTTGGGATTTTAGAGTGAGTACTAAATGTATCTATCATCAGCAGCCAGATTTTCACTGCTAGACTTCTGGAAAGAAAGGGACAAACCACGACCTCATTTTATTCGTACTTGTAACCGCTCATATATACACCGCCGCAGAATGGAATCAAAGCGTCTTTTTGCAACGAAATTGTACATAATGAACTTTATGTCAATTGTTTATCATATAAACTAAATACGAGCCAAAAAATGGGACGTGCGTCTTCTGGGGAATCCTCGCGCATTCTCGACGCGCCTTCTCGCTTCCATTCCGTGCCGCGGCGCTAAATTGAGCCTAACATATGTAGAGACAGGAGTTAGTTGGAACTATGACGTAAATTGTTTTTATTTTTCTTTTCGTTATTCCCACCAGGCCACCAGAAAAACTAAACTTCCTACGTGCCAAATTTAACATGGATCCGTACCACAACCACAAATACCACGAGTCAGGCTCGGGGACCAAGGTTGGATTCTCAGCTGTGGACGTTGTACTAGCGTATTCTGTTTTCGAGCCGCACTTTAGATTCTTCGCCAGGGAGATGATGAGGCTATCTGGAAGCAACAGTCTGGTTTGGATGACTGCTTATAGAAATAAATGGGTAAGAAGTACTAATACAAATATTCAAATTGGTAAGTTAATTGTATGTTTAAATATATACTCTCGGGACTTAATCGCGTATTGTGAAACATTCTATTTAGAGTGAGCATCGTAAAAAATCGTCTAACATATCGCCGGACATTGTTAGTGTGGTGTGTCGCGACCCTAATAGTAGTTTGTGATGACTGATTGAGGGTAGTCTCGTCAGTTGAAGATGCGAGCGGACGCCGGCCCTCAGTCTACTCGTGACCACGGTGATTGTAATATCATCGAAACGTCGAGGTAAATAGAATGTTTCACAATACGCGATTAAGTCCCGAGAGTATATATTTAAACATGTTTCCAAGTCGCGATAGTTTAAAAAGTTAATTGTAATTCTAAAAAGATCATATTAAAATAAAAAGACTTGCTAATTAAGTTGATAAATTAACCAAGAGGAATAGAAATTTAGTATTCGTTTTTTTTGACTCGCACTGTCAAAAAGTTATCAGATCCCGGGTAGAGCCAAGCTTCTAATTCTACAAGGCCTAACTTTACACTACACCTTATTCAAACCATTTGGCTTGGCCATTTCGCTACATTCACATGGATGTATGATGAGTTCTCGTAGTAACGAAACGGCCAAGCTACATGTTTTGACTAAGATGTAGAGTTTGTAAAGTAAGGCCTTGTAGAGTTAGAAGCTTGGCTCTACCCGGGACGGGATCTGATAACTTTTTGACAATACGAGTCATAAGGTCTCGTCTTGGCAACATTTTACATGAAAATGTTTTTGATGGTATAGAATTTACACATTTGAATTTTTAGTTAAAACGCGATGATAGTTTTAATTTAACTAGTTAAAAAAATATTAGGAACACAATCTAAATTCGTAATGGTTCCTATTATCCCCAATCTATTAATTTGAAGCTTAATTTATTTATCGTTGTTTAAAAGGGGGACAGCGCGCACGCAGTCCCCACTACCAAAAATTACGCGCCCGAGTTATCCACATTAGGGACAATCGCACAGGTCAACCGTACCGCAGTGCAATGGTACGGTCTCGCTATGGAGGAACCGCCTGACTGATCACGGTGTCCTCTGCGCCAGGTAAGTATGAGTTCACTCTGTCGTACAAGGGGGGTCGTTCGGCGACGTGTGTTTTCGTCAGCGCGATTCAGGGTTACGATAAATTTACTAGCGCCCTCTAGTTATTTTTTCGGAACTATTTTTGGGGATGTTTTGTTGGGTTGGCTTGTAGGAATGGTACCTCAACAGGTTTTAATCTTGGCGGGGTAAAAGCATGTAAATAAATGCCATTTGATTCTTTGGTTAGATATGTATTTGTTTATTTACAGGTCGCACATAAAGCCAACTCGCTGGTGGCAACTATGGTGCCTTTGTTACCAAGAAAATGTAATATAGATTTTGCTTCGGATCCTGAGTTAGTCAAAATATCTGCTATTGCTAAAAACATGTGAGTATAATCTATCTAATATCTATAGTCGGTATAGTATAACGGCGAGTCACATCGTTGTGGACTGAATAAAATAAGTAAGTGGTAGATATACTATTGTACGAAAGACAAAAATAATCTTAGGGTAGTGGTGCTGTCAGTACCTACTTATTAGTTTACTAGCGGCGCCCCGCGGTTTAATCCGCGCTTATATTTTTGTTTAAACTCTAACCCCCTTTTCATCCCTTTGGGTTTTGAAAAGTATCCTATGTGTTAGTCCAGATGGTAAACTACCTATGTGCCAAATTTCTCCCAGATCTCCCGTTAAATATTATTATGTAACTTATGTATTTTATAGAATGGCGTTCTGTACTTGGTTTTTGGATAAGAAAATGACCTCATTACCCATAGTAAACGTGAACACAAGAATCGTCATACTCGGTGCTTCAAGAACAGCCTTAGCGTTTTTAAACGCCTTATTATTTGGGTAATCTTCTAAACTAACACACCCTTATTTTTACGTCTTAGGTTAAAACTGAACTTTATAATGTCGCCACAACAAAATGGCGGGTGAAATTGGTGTCAAGTTTTTTTAAAATTTTAATTAAATTTAACTTGTTACTGTGATAAATTTCCAGCAATTCTTCCACCTATTTATCATTCACTAACATCACGTTAGTATCTGCAAACGGGCTTCCTTACATGAGGCATACCAATACTGCTGTTGAAATGATGTTTCCCAAGTACCACAATAATACGGATAAGTACCTGAAAAGCGTACCTTATACATACTATGTGAATGTCGTGCAAGGTATTATGGTTGAAATAAATAGGTGCGTATTTAAATATTACTTCGAGAGAATAAAACAATAGATACAGAAACAAAATTATTTATTTATTCATTATAAAAATAACAAACAAAATATTACGACTTTACAATCCTAGGGTTTGGCAGACATCTTAGATTTCTAGTTAGTTTCGGTCTTTGAAGATAACAATGAAATTTAATATTAATTTGTATTACTTTTCATACCAATTACTCTCGTATATATGATTTTTTTAATATATTGCAGGATCGAAAAGTATATAACGCTGTCAAATGGAAGCAAGTATTACTATGACATGCTGTTCTTGTTATTCGGGAAACAATATCAGCACCCTGATTATTTGAAGCCGTTGCAAGAAATCGACATAAAGTAAGATTACTCTCAAACCATTGCTTGTTAAAATAGTACCTACTATGTCATATTGCAACTTGCCACGCACGGAATACCTCCTTGTTGCTGTACAAAAGCACCGGGCATAGTGCCAATTATAACATTTGGACGAGCCTTTGACAACCCTTCTATAAAAATCCTCTAAGATCTAAATACTTTTTTAAAGGTCTGAGGAAAGTACAAGGGGGCTTTTACATTCGTGACCATGTTTGTTTCAATTATAAATAACGAAAAAATTAAAATATACGTACAGTACAGTTAACGTTATAAGCTGTAACAATATTATGTTGGTAATGTAAAACGCTAAACAAGTTTGTAAGTCAAATATTTCAGAAGCGAGAATTATGTACGACAGGATATCCCCAGAGCCACTTTTGAGTCTGAACTAAAATACTACGAAACTCCTGAAAACGTGTTCATCATCAACAACATTGGCCAAGCGAATAAGGCTCTGAAATACGTGAAAAGCTGCTTCCAAGACGATCATAATGGTAAGACCATCGAAATATACCATCGGGTAAATTCAGTTTATTAAACTCAAAATAACAACAGATAATTACTATCCAATGCGTTATAGTGGAACATAATAACAAGACACAAACTTACATTCCTATTTAGGTACCTACATTATGTATAACAAAATAATTAAAATACGAGTAATATGCAAAATATACACAGTTGTAGAGCTCTTTAACAAAAAGTTAGGCACCTTTTAGTAATTAATTAATTTAATCTACGACGACTGAGCTTAAGCTGTGATTGTCAGTCAATCAGTCAATCTGTCAAAAAAATCAGTCAATATACTCTATATTGACTGATTTGACAGATTGACTGTAACTTACACTTTAGTAACTATAACAGATCACTGGTAACTTACTTCTTTAGGTACCTACTACCTGGTACTAATAATGCCAGTGCTCTTAAACGGTGAAGAAAAACATCGCGAGGAAACCGGCATACCCTAGAACGAAAAATTCGAAGGTGTGTGACATAGATTAGTATTCTTATAAGCGGCGGTGGGCTTGCAACCTGTCACGTACGGAATACTAACTACTGTGCAAAATGTAAGCATATACCGAATGTCAAGTTCGGACGTGCCTCTGACTTCCCTCTTTAGATATTCTCAAAGATCTAAGTCACTAAAAGTCTGAGGAGATATCTACCGAGCCTGGGGATTAGAGTCGTGATTATGTTTTATGTTTTTTTTATTCAGCCAAAATCCTGGTGTATGGAGCGTCAATTCACACCTACTGCTGTCTAGCAGCGCTTCTAGAAATGAACGTGCCGCCCGAAAACATTGTCTTCGTAGAACCATTCCCTCCAGAAGATCCCTATAAAACCAGAGTTTCTGTGTTTTGTAATAATAATGTAAGTATCTATAGGGCTTTAGTTTTTTCCATACCACACATCATTTTCAAACCTTTCTATTTTTTTCCAAAATATGGAAACAGATGAAAATATAATGTAAATATGAATGGAAAAGCTTTTACGTTCTCAAAGCGTGGCACAGCCGTTTCTAACAATTCAACGAAAGTTATGCAACGTTTTAAAATGAGTTCTTTGTTGGCTTTTGTTTGACCGCTTTGGCATTTTCATTGATGGGTATTTTAACCCTCTGAAGTTTTAGGTAGTCTGGTAACATCCTGTATAACTTGTTGTTGTTTTGATCTATATATATATATTTTTGTGTTTCAGGTAGACGAAACAGTAGCTCGAGTGATAGACAGCCTCAAAATCAAAGTTCATAGATCGTTCTACTTCCAATCATGGAAAGTTATGGATAACTACGTCACACAAGTAAATTTTCTGTCTCATTTCCAAATGATCACAATGGAGTGTGCAGCTTTCTTCTACTATGGCAAGCGGGGTGTCAACACAGAAGCTTATATTGGTAAATCTTAATACTCACTGTAGTCATAATTGTGTCAACTGTATTTATTGACATTAGTATGACAAGGAGAGACTATTTTATCGATCGTGTTTATTAATAACAGAGTTAGAGAGGGCATAAAGCCGTGAATGACTGACGATCAAACCACAGACTAAACCTTCAATTGTGTTTCAATGGTTGTTCAATTCAACTAGACCATAGATTTGGAACTGAATATGGAGATACCTTTCTCCGAGAGTCAAGACGTATAACAACAACTAAGAAAAACATGAGAATAGCGGGATCGAAGTTAAATATTAGACACAGCAATGACTCAAACAGTATAATAAAGATACATTGAACAATTTTCAATATTCTTATAGGTAGTAAGTATAAGGTATTTTCTTTTAAGCCGTTCATAAATGTGGCATGACATACGACGCTGGAATTCTGATTGACCATGAATTTCGCACAAAAGATCCTTACATCTACGCAGCCGGTCCGGCCACAGCTTACTACAAGAGATATAGAGCACCTACTATGAAGCAGAAGTATTTTGACTCTTACGATGTTGGGGAAACGGTACATTATTGTTTATTACTAAGCCCCTATTTAGGTAATTCTATGGAAAGATAATAAATAAAAAATATGATCACGACTGTAATCCCCAAGCTCGGTAGATATCTCCTCAGATCTCTAGATACTTAGATCTCTAAAGAATATCTAAAGAGGGTAATCAGAAGCACGTCCAAACATCATGCCAACATTTTGCATAGTGGCTAGTATTCCGTACGTGACGGGTTGCAAGCCCATCGCCGCTAATAATACACATCTTCGAACTTTTGGTTCTAGGGTATGCAGGTTTCCTCACGATATTTTTCTGAGCATTGGCATTGCGCTCATATAGATTTTTCGATTGGAAAAACTCATTGGTCAGGTTCGAACCTACGGATCGCGAGGCAGGGGTGCTACCAATACACCGCCAGTGCTCTTAGAGAGCCAGGAGAGAATAATGTTTGAGTGTTTTATCTTTCAGTTGGCAAATCTAATCAAAAGCAAATTAGATCCTCTTTTCTCCGATAAGTACAGTCCAAAGTCGCCGGCGTCACCTAAAAGAGGTTCGGAGACGTTTTCAACAGACAGCTTGTACTATTTTAATAGCTTCAACTCTCCTTCGTCTAGCTCCGAATCTTCATTATGCTTGTCAGCGCTATCGTAAGTATTATAATCAGATAATAATAGTATTTATTTATTTCAGGCAACTTAAATCATTATACTTACAAAAAATATAAATGACAGGCTCATAAATTATAAATACCTTAAAAGTAACATCTAGACACGCGGCAGCGTGTCAAGCCAAGTTCAAGCGAAGCGAACGGGCGATGCGCGCCTAGTGTAATATTACAGGAACCATTTGGGTGATTTTTCACCCCCTCGTAACTCAAAAACTATTTCACATAAACAAGTCAAATTTGGCTCATCTATTGCCACTTGCGAGTAAAATATGTGCACCGAATTTCATAAACACACCTCAAATGGTTATTTAGATATTAACGTCCAAAAATGCCTGGTTATGGAAAATTTTATCACTGACTGACCTATAGACGTTAATTATAACCCAGTTCCAGATGACCTAGAACGTTCAAATTTGGCATCCAGGTAGGTAGTGGGGTGGATACAAAGGAAAAAATCTGAAACTTGCAAATTTTTATATTTTTAACGTACTTTTTCAATTAATTGATTCTCCTAGGAACCCTTACTAGCGCCTGTAATATAAGAATAGCAATCTAAATAGATGACAGTCGGTCATTATGTGGATTTTAATAGGGTCTTGACGTGAATATAATAACGAGTGGAAGTAGTGTCTTGGATTGGTAAGTAGTACACTCTTACCTAGGTATACAATGTGCCAATAGTTGAGCCGTCTATGCAGATAGGTAAGTATGACTTTAGGTATGTATACCTACAATGTGCCAATAGTTTGAGCACTCTATGCAGGTAGATAGATATGGCTAGATAACTATTCAGGCCTAGATTATAGTGTGTCTCGGCTTGTCGGATAGGTAGTAGGTAGGTATACTTATTCAGTAAGTACTCAAGTACCTACCTACCTGCTTAGTATGTACCTATACCTACAATATGCCAATAGTTTGAGCAGTCTATGCAGGTAGATAGATATGGCTAGATAACTATTCAGGCCTAGATAATAGTGTGTCTAGGAATGCCGGATAGGTAGTAGGTAGGTATACTTATTCAGTAAGTACTCAAGTACCTACCTACCTGCTTAGTATGTATACCTACAATGTGCCAATAGTTTGAGCCGTTTATGCAGGATTATATAAGTGTAATAATATAAGAACAAGTACTTACTTACTAATATGTTCTGTACAAAAAGTAATGATATCCCATCAAAAACATAAATGTGAAATGAGAGCCAAGTTCAATAAGTAAGTAGGTATGCTTTAGTCGTTGAATTCAGCGACAAAAGAAGTGAGATCTAAACGGGTGCCAAGTACAATGGTCAGTCCTAAAACTAATTTATAACAATATGAAATATTTTTAACAACTTTAAAATATCATTTCATCTCATAATTTAGGATATTATATTGAAGCCTTAGGTCTAACTTGGCTAGTTTTCTTAAGAGTACGAATTATATTAGGTATAGCTTGCACGTTCTTATTTTATTCTTCTAAAAATTTGGCTTGCTGGTAGAAACTAGCGATCGGACATTGTAGGTAAGTAGTTAATAATAGGAAGGTAATTCGTATAATGATAACTAGCCAAGTTAGACCTTAGGCTTCAATATAATATCCTAAATTATGAGATGAAATGATATTTTAAAGTTGTTAAAAATATTTCATATTGTTATAAATTAGTTTTAGGACTGACCATTGTACTTGGCACCCGTTTAGATCTCACTTCTTTTGTCGCTGAATTCAACGACTAAAGCATACTTACTTACTTATTGAACTTGGCTCTCATTTCACATTTATGTTTTTGATGGGATACATATTAAAAAAAATATTACGAAAATGTATTTTTTTTTTGCGATAAAACACACCCAACAGTTGCACAAATCTCACATCTCTTTCTTGTATGTTCATCTCGGACTTAGGTTAGGCCCAGCATGTAAGACGTTTCAAAATTATCCTTGTTATTTATTGAATTATTGAATAAAAATATTTTAACATACAAGCTAATGTCATTTCCATGCAAATTTGTATTTTAGGTGCAGCTATTTACTGTATTCGTAGTGATATAAAGTTATATTTCAGTGCAGAGTTCGATTTATCTCAAAACCAACTACCCAACCTACTGAAGCCAAAAGTAAAGTACTGTCAGCTCCCAGGAGAATTGCAATACTTAGAAGTAAGATCTCCGGGGAAGAAGATACCGCATTTTTATCTACAGACATTGAGTTATAGCGTAAGTCTTCAGTTTAGCTTGTACGAGTATAGTACAATGGTTCTAAGTATGGATATATCCTGATACCGGTTGATGTTGGTCTGATATATTATGTCAAGCGACCTGTTGATCACAGTTTGTATAAACTCAGTCCAAAATATTATAAAACAACCGGCTAACTTTAACTCAGCGTCATTTTCATTAATGAAGGTTTTGCAAAAATGCGTTAAACCTGCAAATTAACGATTTTTGGTGTGTTTCCTTTACTTGTGATCTTGCTTGCTTCTTGCCTTATGATTCTAGCTCAACGGGAAGTACCCTGTATAGGATTTGATTTGTTGGTTCTTAAAAGACGCGAAGTGCTTCTATAAGTTTTCCTTTTTTATTAGTTACGGAACCCTACAAAAAAACTAAAGAGGTGCTTTTCTCTTACTTATTTTATTATTGTTCAGGGCTACGTGATGGAAACTTTCAAAAGCGGATACTTTATGATACACATGTCGAACGATCTAATCGTGGACGGCCTCACTTGCTTAACTCGACAGAAATACTCCGTGGAAAATTTAAAAAACATCTACGGACTATCTTCTGTTATACTCAATAACTTACATTTGAGATACACTGTAAGTAATCAGTACCTACCAATCGTAACAAAAAAATATTCCTACCTTATTCTTATATGTTTTTAAACTTACGCAATCAACACATCATTAGTAGCATTAAACGGGGTTTATCGCGTTTTATTTACCTATTTTTTGGACACGGGATGACGTCATCATCATCAGTCATCCCAGTGTGTAAACCACTCACTGTGTGTAAACCTGTTAAAACGCCGGGAAAAACAGGTATATAAAACGCGATAAATACCCGTTTAATACTAATACCTAATTTTTCTAATCTTAGAAGGCGCTTCGTCAAAAATAATGGAGGGTGAAAAATGCAATTTGCAATTTCAAAATAATTAACTAAATACCTTTTTTGTGAACAGACAAAGAAGCTGGATGACTTCTACGAATTCTTCCAATTGCCTTGGGCCTTCTTTTTGTACCACGACCAAGCCAGCGAGCTATTCGCTATGGTCAAGGAACTTTTGCCAAAGGTGATTGGTTTGTTAATAGATTTGTGTACTTACCTACTAATAAGCACAGTCAGAGTACAGAACAAATAATACGAGTAGTATTTAATAGTATTAACTAGCTTCCGGTCGCGGCTTCGCCCGCGTGGTACCTTGTTAAATTATAGCCTATGTACTATTCTAGGCTATGATCCATCTCTGCGCAAAATTTAATCCAGATTCGTTCAGAGCGGGAATGAGTTACATTAAAAACTTTATGATGAGAAATATACAGATAATAATGATATCTATGTATATAAAAATACATGTGAATCAGTCATCTAGTATCGTTACAAAAGATCTATAGATAGCTCAACTAATCCAGATCACTGCCAGAGAAAAGTGTCCCTAAAATACCGATTTGTCTTTAAATATAATAAAATATAACTTAAATATAACTTACATATGCCTTGATATAATTAAAAAAAATGAGTCTTAGTCATGGAAATTAAAAGAATAATTTATTAATATTGGTACATTGCATCCGTTCTAGATCGTACGATCACAATAACAATTACTTACTTAACGAGTGTGAAAAACTTGGAGTGTTTCAATTTCAGGGGCACAGCGAAGGAGATACGATTCGTGAAGCTTTGCGCAAAGTTGTTACCACGGGGAGATCGGTAAGACATTTTTTACCTAACAAAAAATTCTTTGATGCTGAAGTTTTTAAATTTTTTGAATACAAGCGAACGATCTTACGTCTGCCTAAGCAAATGGTTACCGTAACTTTATTATTGTAATACCAGAAGCATTATAATATGCGTGTTTCTGCCCATAGCCTCAACATCGTTAGTACATACATAAATAAATAAATTAATTAATTATTGTTCATCACACAAATGTTTGTCCTGGGTGGGGGTCGAACCCTCAACCTACAGCGCAGAAGGCTACTACCACCTAAGCTGTGAGGTCATAATATTATTAGAGTTAGTGTAGTCTACGTTTGTTCGCCGAGTAATGTCACTCATTTCAGTACCCTTCAAAGCTGAATAGTAATACTTTTACACTATTATTAGTATCCATTGCAACGAGTAACAGTTTGACTCGATGGGAAGACACTTCCAACGAGTCACACTGTGACCGGATCTGGTGTGACTCGTTGGGACCCACCCCTTCCCGTAACCTTCACTCTGATGTTGAAAAAACCCTGATATAATAATCTTTCCACAGCAAAGTTATGCATCAATATTTCTACCATTCATCATATTTATTATTCAAAACCTTTTCCCTCCAGTCGGACACTTTCCAAGCAGAGCTACGAAAGAAATTCGAAGCGTCTGCGCACGTGGAAGCCATCACCGATTACGTGGTCGAATGGATATCGGAAAATGATGTTCTTTTACCTATGTACTTACAACCTTCACAACGGATCGATTACGACCACGATGTGGATAGGAACCAGGTTTTCAGGAAGAAGAAGCTGTCTGTAGCTAATCTGATTTCAAAGATCCTCTGAAAAATTAAATACTGTTGCTGTATGATTGTTATTTGTCTGTATCTAGTAGTAGGTAAATAGTCGTTTAGTTAAACCAAAGTTTTTGTTTTTTTGACTTGTTTCATTCCACTGCTGGGAAAGGTCTCCCCCAATTAACGCCAACCTTCCACCATCTTTCGTCCAAAAACGAATACCTAAAAAAACATGGCCACGAGCGACTATTATCCCCATGTTTGTTACCACAAACTAAAGCTCAAAAAAATTATCGACTTAAAATCGTCGATTTTATTGTGACGTGTAATTTATCATTCTTCTTTTTTGTTTATTGCGTGTATATATCAATTTTGTCATGTTTTATTGATGTCGAAATGACACTGTGACACTTTACAATAATTATTTATTTATTTTTATAATTTACATTGTTATTTGGTCCTAAATAATGGCGCAACCGAAAGGCTGCGCGGCAAAACCGCTGGTGCTAAACGAGCTATTGATAAAAAACGTTAACACATGGGGCAATGTTCAGTATAATATTCCTTTGAGGCTCTCCAACAATGAGACTCGAACTGCAATGACTATCGCCACCCGGCATATACCTGCTATTCCTCATAGCTTGGACTGTGTAAGTAGAAATTTATACATAATACTTAGTAACCAACAACCAATGATTGGTGATCAATTTTTTTAGATTTTATCATTGGTCATTCCAACAGACATCAGCTACTACTGTGCAGTACATGTAGTTATTTGTAATTTCTATGTTTTTTAAATACTTTGCTTTCCCTCACCGTTTCGTTGTGAATTTTCATATAAACCTTTAAATTGGAAAACTTCATTCCAAAGTATTTTACCTTAACATTCGATCGGCTCAGTACCATCGATATAAATATTACTAAAGCTCCGTACCTAATCAAACTAAGTATACATTTTCTAGAAAATCGAAGATCCACTTCCTAAGCGAGTATGTGGTAGAGACATGGTGGTGGAGAAAGAAACTTACCATACCACCACTGGAGCTTATTGCGTCAAACCCAACCCCAACAAGGCCATGGAACGGGCTGACTGCTCCATTAATTGCCGGCGGGTGATATTTATGACTGGTGTTGAGAAACGAGTAAGAACTGCATATTACAAATATGAGAAATATAATATATGTTCCACTATAAACGCACTGAATTTGAATTTGAACTTAGTAGAACACAGAAGAGATTTAAAAAAATAGATTTTTGGAAAACTCGAATGTGTGTTATTGGTCATTCAAGCGGCGATGAACTTTCAAACTGTCACGTACGGAATAGTAACTACTGTGTTAAGCGTGGAAACGTCCGAAATATAATGTTTGGATGTGACACTGACCCCCCCAGATATCCTCAAAGATCTGAATAACTAAAGATCTAAAGATATGTCTTCCAAACCTGGGGATTATAATTCATGTTTTGTTTTTTTCGAAGCGGATCGTAATAAATAGAGCTATAATATAAAAGCCTTATTGGATTTATTTAATACTGCATGTTAGGGCAGGGCATAGCCTACAAGATTCTTTCCTCCCAATAACATAGATAGTTGATGTCAAAACAACACTAGTTTTTTATGTTCTGTTATTCTATTTACCGTAATCACAATGGCTTGGTGTGATCGTAGATTCAATTCCTATCCCACTTTCAAAGAGGTTACAGCAATCAACAATTTACAGCTTCAAGGGAAAAGCATATCCCAGCCGATAATGCTGTCGGAAATGAAAGACAACTATAGAGGATTGGCAAAGACACCAACAGCACCTCCTGAAATCACAGTCCGAGCACCAGATCCTGAGTATATTTTTGATGTGAGTTTTTTTCAAATTCCTAGCATAATACCTACTAGATATTTTCAATCGCTAAACTGCTCGGACGTTCGAGAGAAACTTAAACCTAAGAAAATCTCTAAAGTTTTCTACTTTTTCATGTAAGTGTACATCATTAGTCCATTTACATTTATTATTTATCGCAATCTGCGATCAAGTTGTAGGTTCAACCCACAACCGAACAGAAAGGAGAAATACTTCAGACAGCTAAAAAATTCGGGACTCTTATATGTAGATAAGTAATTTTCCAGCTATCTACTTAAAGTTATATTCCATTCCAGGTGGTAGCAGCCGGAAGAAATGAAGCCCCTTGCATCTCTGACAGTGCGGGTGGTTTCCGAAGACTGATGGACCCCTACGTGTCCACTTATAGAGCCAACCACAAACCCTTCTCAGTCGAAGACCAGTACGGAATTGGGGCGAACGATCACATAACTTTCTACTCTGAATTCAATACACCAAAGGTAAGTGTACAGATGTGGTAGTCAGAGGCAAGGCTAGTTTTATTTAAGCTTATGCTATTGCTTAGCAGTTACTTATTCCTAGCAGCTAGCGAAATCTATTCCTGCAAAAGCGACATCCAGGTTTTTTTATTTTCTCTATTCGACTACTAGAAGACAATTTTAAATAAGTATTACGGTCAAAACACATTCCTACATACAATTGCACGTCGCATTTTGGCACGTTGCTTATTCATGCCGTTTTTTTACGATGCACGTTGTGATTTCCACGACCCAACAATCGCAATGTGTCACGATGTGTTATGTTTTGACCCTTACTGTTACCAAAAAATTACATTAAAAAGCATTACATTCACATAGATATTTTATATCTAGGTGAGAGGTTTTGGGCCAAGGCATAAAGAAATATGGATGCCACAGACTTCCAAAGTGCATAGAGCAGTCTACGACAGAATCCATGTGAAGAAAGAAGCCAAAGAAGTGGCTGCTTGTCACAATCCTGTTAACAATATCAAAGGGTACATTTCACTTTCTATTTATATCAGTAGCCTTTATATCCAGCAGCTCTGCATATCTCGCTATCTATCCCTACCGGTAGAGAAGAACGGAATTCCACCCATTACTGGGAAGAATTGTATGTTTTTTTTAGAGTACAAATAGAAAAAAGTCCAAGAGTAACTCTCATCCCATGTACTGTGTGATATGATTTTACGAATATTCTTGTGGGGCAAGTTTAACTTTATTTGATCGATTTTCCATTTCATTTATCTACTAGCCACGGTTACCAGGCATAGTTAGTTAAGAGTCATCAAGTAACCTATTATTTCTTGCTCACTGCCACAATCACTCCTACAGCATGGCAAAATTCAGTTTACCTAGAAGCCGTTAGCTAGACTCAATAAATCCCTTTATTACAGAGTATTCGTTTCCGAAACAAAATCTAAATACAAGACACCATTCGCTGTATCTTCCCTCGCCTCTTGGTCTCACGGAGAAGAGTTTGATTTGGCACCGTTCCCTCCCAATCCCTTCCAAACCAACATTGCTCCGTTCATGTATTGCAGTGATTACTGTCATATAGCTCAAGGAACACCTCCGTATACTGTGATAGATCAGATCAATCATCAAATGCCCGCGCATGTGGGCTGTAAAAGACGCTATGTCGTGTCCAGAGATTATGAACCATGAATGTAGAGAATTTTTGATTAAAACTATTCAAATTGTTGCAAAGTCTTTATTTTTATCAAGTGTTCAAGTGTTCAGTTTCTTTAAGCTTAAAATTTCGGCGGTTCTGAGATAGTGGGTGCTATCAGATGAGGACCGATATATTTAACAACCTGAAAATAAAAGGAATCAGTTCTTTTGACTATGACACAGGGTCATAGGCGTTAAAATGGCGACCAGGATTTTTGGGCTCACGTCCAAATAAAACCTATCGCCCAAGAAACATTCGACCTAGGTACTTCCCTCTTGATGGGGATAAAAAAACTACAAATTAATGGCTACCAGACTCAATAGTAAGGAAATAGTAGAAAATATGTACATACCTTGCAAATTTGGTGTACAAACTGCACTATAAAATATCTCATCTTTTTTAACATAATATTCAAGTATTTTCATCATTTAGGTGTTACAAGAACTGTCGTTGAATGCTTTCTGCAATAGAAAATTTACAATTTGGGATATGTTTGATAGAAAATCTATAGGAAATATAGAATAGCCAATTATTAGAAATTTATACCTTGGGTCGGACCACGAAGCAACTTACGCATTGCGGAATAGAGCATTCGCATTTCACTTTATTTCTCTGTAAAAAAACATTTTTATAATACAGATTACTGATATCTTAAGGATTAGGTATACACGAGTCACTATACAGTTGATCCATACTTACTTATTATTATAAATGCGAAAGCAAATCTGTTACCTTTTCGCGACTGAACGGCTGAACGGATCGTAATGAAATTTGGGAAGGAAATAGATCATATCCTGGAGGCTTACATAGGCTATCTTTTGTCTCAAAAAATAATCTTCAAGGCGCTTAAATAGGGTTGAAAGTTTGTATAGGAAACGCATAGCAACGCTGGGCGCAGTCAGTTTTTGGATGGATGACGCCTCTTTTTACACTTCATAGAAATTTCTCCCGATATCAATAATTTCAGAATTAATATGATAAATTGATGGACTTTTCGGGTTGCGCGTTACAGCTAGTATAATATAAAGTAACCATAGAGCTTTACGGGGACTAGCTAGTTAAGCCTCTGGTATCTAGGTATTGCATACCTACGTTACGGTCACTCCATAGTAAGTTATCACTTACCCTTTTATGATTCTTCTCAATATCCGCTGGGGCTATAACTGACGGGTCAGATGCACACTCCTTCTGTAATAAAGTGATAAAGACTAAAACTGAAATTCTAACTCGTTTCTTCTTACCTCAACTTCAGCAATGTCAGCTGAGGTTTACATTAACATGTAATCAGTTGCTGAAATGAGCAGGATTTTTATCGTTTTTTACCTAAGGTTTACTGACAGATTAAGCAAAATCTTGATTGAACAGACCTGAAGAGTATCTACTCGTAGATTATTAGGTTTTTTATGGAGTCTGAAGATAAATAGTTGACAAGATACTTAGAAAAATAGATGAATAGTTGACTTGTTAGTTATTCGCACCTTATTGGCAGAATCTTCTAAGCATGTGCAAGATCTATGGCTTTCTGCCGGGAGCACCATTTTCGTTATTTTTTACCAAATCTACTTTCAATTTCTTTCTTCATAGCTGGGTTATTCTGAAATATCCAAGCAAAATCTCATTGTTATTGATGTATAAATAATTTGTTAGGCATGCTACTAGACTTAAGCGTTATGCTGTTCTGATCTTACGTTAGAAAAAACTACGTAGGTATACGAGGACCACAGCACCCAGAATCGTGAGAACCAGCGAGAATCGAACAATCTCGTTTCAGCCAGACACTTACCCGTCATTCCTAAGATCTTTGTTACCTATAATGTATCTATTATGAAAGTAAAAGTTCTTACCCCTGGGCAAGTTTGATTTGCGCATTTCGTTTTTTTGGTGTCGTCTTCACATTTACCACCCTGTAGATAAAATCAAAATTGGCTTAAAACATCAGCTAAGTAAATTTATCTATTTCTATCTCTATTCTCGGACACCCGCGATACAGGCTTAAACCTAGTGCGGGGTTTATTGTAAGTACCTATATTATTTGCCCTTTGAAATTATTAGTCTTTATGTGTTACAATGTTTGATAGAAATAAATTATCTTATCTTATTTCAGATGTGGCGTAGATTGAAAATACTGGTAACGTTGAAATTTCCAATATTTACCGATCTGCGAATATGTATGACCTAAACCTTAATGATAATGTCCCAACCGTCGCAGAAAATGGAATTTTACCCGTGGAACATAGTTAAACACTAGAATACAGTAATTTTCATTACAATTACATGAAACAGTAAGTAGGTAATAAGTAGGTACATAAAAAGTTTGCTTTCGCGGCCCAATGTAGTGCGTGCACGCGCAGTGATCTGCCTCGCCTCCTTGACGACCGTTGGCGTTGAACCGTGCGTTCGTGTGCTACCCCTCTCGCCTCTCTTACCCCCCTAGATCCGAGGTTTACCGATGCAGTGAGTGAACGAGTATTTGACACCGACAGTTAAAACTTGCGTGAAACTTGTATAAAATTGTACAAGTGTAATGTTTATTGACCCGTGACGTCACAGTCAGAAATGTCACGTGATCGGCTGTTTTCGCGCGAATTTAAAATCACTGGAGGAAAATATTTTTTTTGTCTGATAAATAACGCTTTTTTGAGGAAAAGATAATTGTAAGAGGTTTAAAATAAACTTACTTATATTTATAAGTATCTCTCCGAAAACTGTCAAATAGCCAATTAAGTACATGAAACAGTGAGATAGCTCACCGGGGGGCACTCGTCTTCGGAAGGTCCTGGAGGCTTCCTCCTCCTAGGCGCCCTGCACGGGGGGTTGTGGAAGCAGCGCGCCGGCGTGCTGCACGGCGCTGCCGGTCTGGCCGGCCAGAAGCACGGCATCAGGTAAGGGAAGCAGGATGACGGGGGGATGCAATGAGGAAGGTGGTGACATGATCTCGCTGCTATTGGCTGTTGGAAAATTTATTATTATTATTATTGTTAAGAGCCTGTAGTGTCCCACTGCAAGGCAAAGGCCTCCTTTCCTTCTCTCCAATCATCACAATGGAAAATTTATAATATCAACTTATAGATACTTATATAACTACTGCAAAATGTGGCTATGTACATGCCCACATTTTGCACAGTAACAAATATAATATTTGGACGTGCCTCTGACTACCCTCCTTAGATATCCTCAAAGATAATTATGAGTAACAAGATATCTGAGAAGATATTTACCGTGCCTGGGGATTACAGTCGTGATCATGGTTTTTTTATAGATAAGTACCTACTTAGTATTAACGCCATAGAGTACCTACCTAATTGACTATTTATATCAAACTAGCTGATGCCCGCGGCTTCGCCTGCGTGGATGTCGGTTATCGTGACTTCAAAACTTGTCAAATTATATACTTACTAAAAACTTTCTCGAGAACCACTCTAACCATTGATGAAAACAGCACGAAATCGGTGCAGTAGTTTTTGTTTTATAATTAAGTATTGAAGCAATATTATATTAACTTGGGTTATCTGGCAGCAATATCGTATTGGTACAGGATTTTTTGCACACACAATTGCACGGGTTTAATTAAAGTAGGTACTTGAAACTACTAAGTACCTTTTGTAGCACACAGCTGGAGCGTGGAGTCAGTTCGCATGGTGCAGGTTCGTATTTGGGCTTCCTGTTTAATGATATCTGAAAATGAATAAGTCGATGTTACAAAGGACTAAATGTTGAAAATCTTTCCACAAAAGATGACTTACCTTCATTCCGAAACATGTCGTGCAGTCGACAAGACACTTTGAAGGTGGACATCCCTGTAATGGACAAGCAATGCCACACAATACAGGTATTTATCTACTTATAATTTAATTATTTTGAACAACTAGGTATAGTATTAAATTAAGTAGAAAAAATAAATTAAAAAAAATATCGGTGGACAGTTCACACAACGCTATCTAGCCCCAAACAAAGCAAAACTTGTACTATGGGAACCAGATAGCTGGTAAATTAATTAAATATTTTTTTAAATATGTACATACATATAATACATAATACGAGTAGTACCCAGACTTAGAACATACAGCTGAGTACATTACAAAAGTTTATCCTGGGTGGAGATCGAACCCACAACCTGCAGTGCAGAAGGCAGAGCTACCACCTGAGCTATGAGACCATTCATGGTTTGACTGGCCTCATGGTTTTTCAGAAATTGTTTGTTAATGAGCTAATCTCAGTGAACCGTCTATCTAATAGTTACTTTACTTACATACCTTGCACATTCCTTTTGTACACTGAAAACGATTTTTTTTGATTAGGTAGGTGTATTGTCAATCATAAATTAAAAAGCCTTTTTCATTGAACATTTAACTTACGGCTGGAGGACATGGTGGTGGATCCGCCTGAAAGATAAAGAGGATTTTTTTCTCAAACTAAAATATAAGTTAAAAAGTATTCATTGATTACATGTTTGTTACACAGTCACTTTGTAATCTGATCGGATTTAAGCCATTACATTTGTTGTTACATGTATGACTTGATGAAATAATGCAACTTTTTAATAAGGTCTCTTAAGGAAAACACGCGAATGGATTTCTCGGGGTATACATTTGTAAGAAAATATTATAATCTAATAAATTATTCAGTTATGTAAGTAGTACTAACACAAGGAGGTCCGCAAGATGATACACAAATAGGGCAGCATGGATCTATGCAACAACCTCTACAACCTCCGCACTGAAAATATTTCACCATAAATTAAAATAGAGTAGGTATTAGAAATAATTGTGATTTACAGTCATCAAATAACGTACCTTCAATGACGTTGGCAGGTCTGTGTTACTCTGAAATAAAAAATAACTTATTAATAAATTATTATTTACATTGAAAATTAAATGAGAATCGTTGAATTGCATACTTTATGTTTGCAGCAATTTTTCCCGCAACAGACTTGAACGATAGCAGTTTGATGGAATACAGCTTTATCGTCATCTTTGCGTGTTTTCTTCGAGGTACGCGATCCAACTATAGCTATATTTGACAGTCCAAATAAATTGTGTTCTTTGTCCAGTCGCAGTATAGTGGACAGGTATTTGTCACTGAGACTCATGTGTCGGTTTAGGTTGCTGTCGGATTCTTTGCTACCTTGCGAGCTGGTGGTCGACGATGTCGGCGAGATTGATGGTGAACTGAAAATTAAAAGAATTTCAGAAGATTTTCTGTTCATTTATATAAAGTAAGCCGTGACTTTTTACACTCACACGTATACATACGCTGTAGAGCATTAGACATGGGTTTAGATGGAGTAGGCTTTCTCGGTATTTATAACATCAACGTCAGCCATATTCACAGGAAAGACAAAAGGTCAATACAATACGTCTTGCTGTAAAGTACTTATACCTTACCGTTATATTAATGGATCCCTTCGCCTATTTCTAAGTTTAGCACCTGTTAATGCATTAACGATTCTGTAACGATATTATTTTTCTTATTTCTTCTTGTAGTTAGGTACTAGTTTCTTACTGTTCTTTGTTATGTAGGTACTTATTCCTTATCCACATCAATATCTTACCTTGAATCAGGAGCCTCATCTTGGTCTTCCGTTAGCCATTTCATTTTAGTTAATTTGAGTAAATTCGTATTACCACTGAAATAGGCTCCATCGTTTTCAGATTTGTCACTTTCTTCGATCGATGTTGTTGGCTATTTTCGGAAACAATTGCTTATTGACGTTATATTAAAGATGAAATTAAAACGTAGGTATGAGGTGAAATGCTTACATAGGGTGTGGTTGAACCCGTTTCGTTGTCCACCTTTAAAGTTAAAACCTCGTTAGATTTTCTATGAGATTCAACAAGTTCGTGAAGTGCTTTAGATCGTTCAACTCTTATGTGATCTTCTTCTACATCAACCTTGAATAATTTTATTATTATTTAAGTAAGTAAAAGTTAAGACAGTAAGTTCGTCTATGGACCAGTGGCCATTTCTAGTGATGGAGTTATTAAGGCTTCTGGCATAGCCTCGCATATTTTAAAAAGCATGGAGCAAGTGCCCCATGGCATGGAGGTGCTCAACTAGAAATGCTACTACGGTCACCCATCCAGGCGAACTCACAGAAAGTTGCTTAATTTAGCATCTGAAACGTCTTAGCTCATGCCACGAGTTGGTTATTAATAAAATGAAATAGTTAATTGTTAGTATGTTCCTAATGAATAGCATTGAATTAATTTATAAAAATATTCTAAAGATTCTAAGATGTTTGGCGTGCATTGTAGTGCCTTGTAGAAATGGACAATTTTGTTGACAAACCTCATTTGTTATTGGTGATGGTTCCAAAGGGTGGGACAACTTGTGTGTTATATTTTCGGTTGGGTTGATTTCGTTGACGAGACATACGTATGTGAGGTATACGTTTTGGTCTGAGGCACTTCTGGCTAGTTTCAAAGTGGCCTTAGGGTACATAGTGAAGGTGATGATTTTTGGTGGCTGATATTATAATTGACGGATTCTTATATGAATCGACGACATCTGAAAAATAATGAAAAGTAGATAACTCCTACATTTGTTTATTGCACAAATTAAACTATAGATAGGTAGGACTCACTTTATTGCACAGGATTTTTACTATAAAATATTACTTTGCCATTTTGCTTTATTTTATTGTCAACAAACGTCATCTGTCGTGGACGTTTTCTTATTTTCTTTTGAGATTATTCTAGTGAATTATCATGGAGCTTTTATTATTCTTTTGATAAAGAGTTTGCCTTTAAACATGTTTTGGATGGAATAGTTCATTGGTAGGTAGGCGTTTTATTGTCGCTGGTGCGATGCCGCCGTCCATCTACAATAGAAAGAGAATGGTCCTCAGCCTCTTATCATGTCACTAGTTCTTTCGAACAGTGTGGTGACAGGATTAAAGACCGCCTCAAAAACTCATTTCGTGCACTTGACAAGCGTTTTTGTACTGTTTAGATTTTAGTACCTGGGTGTTTTTTTTGGTAAATTGTGTTTTTTTGAAAATGAAACCTAGCTAGATCGATTTGTCGCCCCCAAAACTCCTGCATACTAAATTTCATGAAAATCGTTGGAGCCGTTTCCGAGATTCAGATTATATATATACAAGAAAAATAAAAAAAATAAATAAAATACAAGAATTGCTCGTTTAAAGGTATAAGATAATGTTTTCCTTTACCGTTTGAGAGTACCTACTGGGATACCGCAGATAACATTTTCGATCAAAAAATCTATTAGTGCACTGTGCGACCGGATTCGAACCCACGACCTTAGGATCGGAAGGCGGGGTCACTCACTACCCACTACATTACCATTGCTTTAGGAGGACTAAATCGTTTTTAAATAATATTGCTAAGTACCTTACTTTACGGAACCACGTAGGTAAAGAATGCCTATCTATAAAACGCATAAAATTTTGACCAAAAATGTACGTGATTTAATTATCTGCGTAGGAAGTAATGTTAATTGCCTAAATTCTAAATAAAACAATCAACTATCTATGTAGGTACCTACTGGTAAAGCTATGGTGTGAATAGAACCTGGCTTGCAGAACTATGACCTCTCTGCGGATGTGTGTGTTGTTAGAAAAATAAATAAAAAGGCAACGAACAGTGATTATGACTGCATTAACCACTGGCTAAATTAATTAAAAATACCTACTAGTTCTGTTTTAAAATTGGTTTACTCGATGTAGAGACAGAACCAAACATTTTCGAGTTCAGTAGCAAAAGTGAACATTAGGTCAACAAAATTTTAGCTAGTAGATTTTTTATATGCCATGGTTGCTTGTCCAGAATGACCTAATGGTGTGAATGACACCAAACCCCACAAAAACTAAACGCAACAAAAGAATGTCGGGAAAAAAGATTTGATTTTGCGAAGATTAGTCCGCCGCTACGGTTCGCTGCAATTTCGATTGCAAAGCGATAAGAAGGTTTTTCATTTTGCTATTTATGATATGTAATCGGATGGTCTATAATAATATAAAAGTTGATTGGTATGAATAGAAAGAAATACTTCATATAAGTTAGCCATTAAAAAAATGGGTGCTTACCCGGCTGTAAGTAGGTAAGTAGCTATCCCTCTGGTACAGAAGAGCTCTATATTTTTACATACATACCTACCTATATAGTACCATTGTATTTGGATAAGTTTCAGAGAGAGAAACGTTTAGGTCTATGAGCATTAGGTACAGTTTCTGTGAATGACTAGGTAAATGCTGCTTCAATTAAAGCCGAAGCAAACCTTTGAAGCGGTGAATCACATCACGCCAGAGATGGTCAACTATTTGTAACGAGTACAATGATTTTTCATGCTAGAGGAGCCAAAATGTCGTAACTTGGATGAGTAAAATGCAGAAAAAATTTGATTCAATACTCTAGCTAATCAATCAAAGTTCACATTTAGTCAGGAGTTTCACAATATTTGTAGAAGCCTCCCCAAAAGATAATTTTAAAGTTCTGCCGAAAATACACGAATCAAATTCTGTAAGCGCAGTTTAGTGTTTACCTACTTTTAAAGTAGGTAAGCACTTAAATATATCTTTAGTTTTAGGTAAATAATTTGCCTTTTCGATATCTATAATAGCGCTTATGTTGCTCACTTCTGCTACATGCTGGTCGAATCGGAGGCTATGTACCGTAACATTTTTGTTGTGGTCCCACCGCCAACCGTCTGTCTCATTGTTTAACCAAAAAAATTGTTTATTTAAATTTTGTTTAGAGATTTTATTTTTGAGTGATTAGAAATATTTTATTATTAATTTGTTTTATAGTCATAAGGACTTACCTCCAATGTCTAGGACAATGCGTGCGGCAATTTTGTGTTTTGTGTGTGTTTTTGAATGGACTGTAAAAGCACAGTTTGGAAGTGAGTAGAACAAAAATAATAAGCGATTCGTTAAATAGGTACTCAATTTGAGCGTGACTCTGATTCCGAATAGGTACCTACACACTTCGGAAATTCTTAAAAATTTAACTAGATATCTCAGGAGATTTCGTTAAATATTTCACTTTATTTAGTGAAAACAAATTAACATAACAAATTAATTAGATAGGCAACATACGAACTTGCATGCATTTGTATATTTGTAATGTCATGCCGACAATAACGTGTGCCTATGCTAGCCAATAATTATTGTGATGGCACAATGATAATACAGCCTCGATTAGGACATAGCCATGATAACATTTTTCGCAAGGTCGGTTATGTCAATGAAGCCATTTTTGATTCAATTTTTTGGTATTCATTCGTTTTTCGAAATATAAAGGCAGCATCAACCGCCTTCATCTTAGATAGGTCATTACTGTACCTACGCTACCATAGACATAATCTACCTTGTGAGGGTTTGAGATAAGTAATATTTTAATCAACTCATATCAATAGCTATACCACGTATAACGTTAATAAAATAATGGTTGTGTTTTGCTACGTTCTTTTCAGGTATAGGGTTAAGCGTTGGGCTAGGAGGTGTAAAAGACGACGACGGATTAGATTTTAGGGTAAGTTTACGGGGTAAATGGTGGGAAAACTTTAATTTATTGATGCTATATTGATATTATGAACAAATTATCTATGTTTTAATAGGGAAACTGTGAACCAAACACAACATGCGTGCCCATCAGCTCTTGTCCGATTTTGGAGGACTTGTTGGACTTCTCTTGTTTTTCTTCAGACAGGTAACTTAGTAACTATATCAACTTTAGCTTAGTTATTAGTATTTTAAAGGAAAGTCGTCTACTATGACTCTACATTCATATTTCGAAAGAAAAGTCTGCTGTTAGTAGCTTTTGAAAACTATTTTACTATTAATTTTGTCTCGGCTACAATGCCTGCATTCAGCGCCAAATTTTTACATGAATAAAAGTAGGTACTTAATTGTTTTTTTCTTATAGATATTTCCATCGTTTAAACCAATTGTCTTGCGGTCATGCAAACAATGAAGATTACGTCTGCTGTCCGACTTGTGACTGCGGCAAAGTTTACCAAGACGGCGCTCAGCAATGTGGGCAGAGCATGGTACGGGGTGTCGATTACAATGGGCTGGGAGCTCACCCTTGGGTGGCTAGGATTGGATTCGCACGTGAGTAAATTTGAGAAGTCAATCTGGAATCAAACTGGACCATTTCAAGAAACTGTCAGTTAGCGTCCGCGTCCACCGTTAATTTAGGTAGGTAGAAATTTTTCCACGTGACTGCAAAAGATTGCTTCAAAAGTAGAGCCTGATTTAGCAAAACTACTTAAGAATCCAAGGTACAACTTAAAATACTAAATTTTTACGTATAGTTTCATACAAATCAAGCTACTGCAAGTATGTTTAGACAGTTATCAAAGTAAAAATGTTATTCCTCGTAGCCAAACCAGTTAGGCAAAATAGTTTGGCCACGAGGAACGAACCATCAATTGATATTGTTTCAGATAAAGAATCTGGTAATGTGAGGTTTGCCTGCAGCGGCTCAATCATATCCAAACGAGTGATACTGACTGCCGCGCACTGTGCTTTAGCAAAACCGGAAGGATACCAGTTGTAAGTTTTTCTTTTGTAGGTACTTTATGTTGTTATAAAAGTCTCGTCTGTCCTATCCTATGTCATTACATTACATGGCTATTCTGCCTTTAAGCATAGTGTGTAAATTAACTAGGCGAATGAGACTGACGATTTATGTCCCGAGTTGGCCAAACTGTTTAGTCCAACTGATTTGAACACGGGAAATTGTAATTCTACAGGAGAATTCAATACTTCTGGTAAGGCAAGAATCATATTCAGCCGTAGTTCAGCCGTATCTTTGCTCGTTTGCACAGTTATACAAAAACATCCCAGAGTTAAATTTATTTGAAACAGGTCGACAGTAGTGATCGGAGAATGGGACACAGGCCGAAGCCCAGATTGCAACGACTATTTCTGCGCTCCTCCTACACAAGCCATCAAGGTAGAAAATGTGATCGTGCATCCAGGATATGAGCAGAAGATCTTCAGGCACGATATTGCTTTGATCGTCTTGAAGGAAGACGTCAAGTTTTCTGGTAAGCCTCCATATTTTGGATCCCTATAGCATGTGTTGCGACCATAGTTACATCTCTCGAAATTTGTCCACAAACAGTTTAATGATTAGTTAATTTATAAAATGTGTAAAGTAAAGGTAAGGCTAGTGCAATATAAGGTACATACCGTGAAAACATAATGGCTGACCTCGTGTTTTTCACTAGTGAGGGGACAAATTTCTAGGGGTGTAGTAACTATGGTCGCCACACATGCTTATGTCTTTAGGTGTCGCAATGCCACACAAACTGCTACTGATACTATGGTGCAACCTTGACAATGGCCCTTCTGGTGAGTGACATGACAAATGAGCACCCTACGTTTTTATTCCAGTGACAGCGGCGCCGATCTGCCTCAACGATAAGCCGGAAATAGTCATAAATGAACGCGCTTCGCTCGTCGGATGGGGGAAATTATCTGGACAAAACAACGCGGTATGTGAATAGGTTTACAATTTTTTTTAAATCTGTATACAGTCGCCAATAATACGTAAATTATGAGGACTAAGATTGATGAACGGGCGTTTTGCTCCCAGCTTTATTATGCTCCCATGACGTATTACGTTAAAGACGTTTTTCTAACGAAGGCATTTTGCTCTGTGGACCACCTAATCCATATTAATTCAGTCACGCTAAAACATGGCCGCTTTTTGGTGAAAATTATGTTAACAAATCAATGTGGTAAGTAGGTATAAGAATTTATTAGTAAATATTAGGAGCATCACCTACCCCAGCCTGTGATGTTATTAAACATGTGGTTGTAATGTCACCTGCAAAAAGTGCTAATGACCAACACAACCACATGAGACTCTATCATAGTCTTAGGGTGACGGGTAAGACGCAGTGAAACTTAAGGGCTTTAATTTGTAAGTACCTAGTTGTAATTAAGCAAAGGTTGCCTCTCTTCCTTGAGTACCCCCATCTAATCAAGTTATAATGACTTGTACCTACTTACCTAGGTACAAGTATAATTTTAGAAATAGGTACTATAATTTTGGATTTAAACTTGAGTTGTGAAGCTAATTACGACAGTGACAAAGCCTACGTACCTACTTTATGATTGTAGGTAGAAAGATTGTAATCAGTGAATGCGGTAGGTATCATTGGTGTACTTAATTATTTCGACCTCACTTGTCTGTTATTTTGTTATTTTCATGCAGATTCAATTTCAATGTTACGATAATTATAGTGTTGGATGACAGATCACGTTTGCTGCCATCCATGCTGGATTCGATCAGTCAACATTAAAAGTGATGGTTTGAATTTTCCATCATAAAAAAAATATGGAAGATTTAGTAGATAATATGAAAATGTAGTATATTCGGAACCCATAATCTTCAGATCGGAAAGCAGAGGTCACTACTCCTGGGCTCCTGATAATCCTACTAATATTATAAACGCGAAAGTTTCTAAGGATGTATGGATGTATGTTTGTTACTCTTTCATGCTGAAACCGCTGAACGGATCTGGATGAAATTTGGCATAGATATAGACTATAGACTGGAATAGCATATAGGCTACTTTTTTTCTCGAAAAAATGTACGGTTCCAGGGGATAGATTTGTTTTTCTTTTTCAAGGTACTACGCGAGCAAGCCATGGGCCAATTATTGAAAAAAATTGAATTGTAAAATGAAATATGATATCTATATCTAGGTAAGCCGTCAACAACAGCTGGAAGTTCCCTTAGTCTCACTGGAAACCTGCGAAAGTGTGTTCGGGGATTCTGTCCCAGTGCACGAGGGGCAGCTGTGCGCGGGAGGGGAGGAGGGAAAAGATGCGTGCTCCGGCTTTGGAGGAGCACCCTTACTTATATCCAGGGATGGACAATTTGTGCAGGTAATAACGGACTTTACTTTAAAGCATGTATTTTTTTTTGAGTTCGTGATGCGGTAGTGCAACCCACATTTGAAACGTAGAAGAGGTTGTGAGTTTGATTTCCGTGGGAATTTTTTGTATGTTAATTAAAAATCGTTTGAAAAATTGTCAAAATTTGGCAATCTACGCACAGGCAAATAAGTACATAAGACCTAGGGATCTATGAGTACCTGAGGGTTTAATAAGATAATATAAGTTTAATAAGGTTTAGTAAGACAGGATTTCCCGAAATTTAACCAGGGGTTAATTAATTTGACCAGGGGACTGAAGTAAACGAAAATATGCAAGGGTTTACACGATTTTCCTTATCAAAATTTAAATTTCGGCGAATATGCAGTAAAATTTAAATGTTTGTTTTCAGCTTGGCATCGTGTCTTTCGGCTCTGAGAACTGCGGCAGTGAAGGAGTGCCCAGCGTGTACACGAATATCGCCCACTACTACCGTTGGATTGTCGAGAATTCGCCTTCTTAGCTGACCCCTGCCTTTGCTTTTGTGCCTGTACGCTCCAGTTGCCGTTTAACCGGTGCCGGGTACTCGGTGACAAAATATATAGGCTACCGAGTACTTGGCAATCTATGTAAACATTCACTTAGTAAAAGTATCTGGCACCGACTACCCGGCAACCGGAGCGTGAAGAGGCTTTAATTTGTTACAATAATTTAATAAATAAAAGATTCGCTCACGATCATGTTTTTGTTCATACGCATTTTATACTATTTGGAAGAACGAGACGGCTACAAAAAAACAGGAGTACTTACAAAGACAATAAACTTTTGATATAAAAAGAAATTACGTTTATATAGCGGTGCTATTGTAGGTGATTTTGAAAGCAAGGATTTGCGTCTGTCATAATTGAACACAATGTTTCGTAGAGATAATCTTGAGCTTGATTTTGGATTTGCTGGTCGAAATACTGAAAAATAAAGACATTATAAATAATATATTATGAAACTTAAGAATCGCTAAGTTAATCAAAATAATTATTTATGGGAAATATAAAATTTGTGTGAAAGATGATACGAATGTAAGAGGAGTAGACTCAGAGTTGACGAATGATAGGAGTGAGTGGAGGAAGAAAACATGTTGTGCCGACCCCACTTACCGTGGGATAAGGGCAGGAGAATGATGATAAAATTTGTTAAGAGACGTTAATAACCAAAGTAAAGCTAGAACTCTATTGAATGTAAACTTTTTCGTGTTGAGAAGGCAAACTTCTTTCAAAATGGTTATACTTACTCCGTTAACTGTGATCGTGGGTATAAACTTGGGTTTGACGAGATTCGTGAGGTATTCTGAGCGCAGTTGCAATTCGATTCCTCGACTCGAGTTCAGGCACTGCTGAACTAAATTTACAGGCAAGAATGCTTCTTGTACACACTGAAATAAACAAAAAAACTTCATAGTAATATTGTAAAACACGTGATCAGTAATAGCAGGACAAATAGAATACTTATTATGTAGTTGCTAACTGGTTGGTATGATGCCAAAGTTATATTGAGGAAGCCAACTCCAGCCAATATCAAAAAGTGTTTAAATCTAATTAATTGATAGTACTGTCGTAATGATGTTTTGTTTACATAGGTATAAAATCAGATATCAAGTTTGACTTGATTTAAAATAGACGGTAACCTGATTACGCGGTTGCAACTGAATCGATTCTGAAGAAATTTGGTAGAGCGATACCTTAGTCAGAGTTTATTTTGAATTGTTAAAAGATACCTGTAAGTTTCCCTGAGTGCCGGCCATAGTCTGCATTTCACAGGTTACGTAGTTCGTTATATCTACGTTAGACCTCCCAGACCTCGTAAGAAGGTCTATCGCGCAGTCCTGCACTATGTTACCGCGGCATTCCGTTGGCCCGTGCTGGCATTCGAACCCGTCAATACCTCGGTTTACACTCTGAAAATATTTTTTTGAGTTTTAGGTGTCAGTTATTCAAAACTAGCTTCCGCTCGAGGCTTTGCTAGCAAGGTACGTACATAAAATCTTGCCTATGTTATTCAGGGATAATGTAATGTAGTATACCTAGCTACTAATGGTAAAAGAATTTTTAAAATCGGACCAGTAGTTTTTTAGTTTATTCGTTACAAACAAAAATACAAAAAACTTTCCTCTTTATAAGATTTATTCAATATTATTATTACTTGACTATTTTTACTTAGTTGGTAAAACCTACTAAGCTCCTAGGTATGCCTAATTGTAAATACAAGATATACACACTATTTAGTACTGTTACGTTAGTTAGCTATATAAATTAGCGGAATTTTACCAAAAAGTTGTGAATATTTTTATTATTAGGTATGAGGTTGATACCCAACTACTATTTGAATGATCACGACAAAATAGACTTTAGGTCGAAGACGTAATAATATATTTTTTAATACTATAATTATTTATAAATACCTACTTAGTTGATGGCAGTTGGGTATTAGAGGTATTAGGCAGGTACACAAATGCACACTACCTAAGTACCTACCTATCTAACAAGTGAGTATATGTATTTTTACCTTGGCCTTTCCGAATGGTACCATTTTCAAGTCCAGGTATTGATGCAAGCGGCTCACTGTCGGTGACAGCTGCTCCTCAATGAACTTCCTGCTGTCAGGACATTTGCTCTCGTAATACACGGTCAGAAGCAGCTGGAACAAAAATAATAGTTTTATAATCCAGTTCATAGTTTTTTATTAGTTCATCAGGTACTTAGAGAAATGCCTAAAAAATATCTATAATATTCACGGCTGTAATCCCCAGGATTGGTAGATATCTCCTCAGATCTTTAACTTATTAAAACTGCCTATAAGTTAAGTAATAGATAATACCCAGCTACCTATAGGTACACCTTGCACATTAATTGTTTAGCTTTTGGATATTGTCTAAGTAGGTAGAACTAAATAATGCAGTAGAACGTTAAAAAACATTGTGAGACAAAGTTTTCATAATCAAAAACCAGTTACGGTCCTTATCTACAAGCGATGTTTTTTTCCGGTTTAGTTGTTAATTAAGTAAGTTCTTACTTAGTATTATTAGTAAACACTTCGTTTTAAATGCAACAATTTTTACCAATAATTTGCTGATGAGTAGGTACGTTACTGGCAGCTTAATGAACCTAGTTCTGCTAGTAGACCACCTACCTATCGGCTAAGCATAGGGAAATCTAATCAGTGAGAATTTTAACATGATTTTATTGATTTTGTTTTGGTTTTTACGTTAACTTTACATAAATAAGGTTTTTTTAGCACATTGCACAGTTATAGAGCACAGGACAACTTTCACTGGTCTAGATTGCACAAGGTAGCACTGTCAATTTGTGTATGTGCCCTACTATTATATACATAGTAGGTACATAATATAGTGTAAAATGTACTTATCTGGGTCGAAAATTGTAGGTAGGTTAATATAGTCACCTCTCAAACATACCTTCTATAATTTATATAGTATTACCTAGGTATCACACGTACTTACTCACTACACAGTAAATAAGTAGGTACAAGTACCTACTTAAGTAGTAATCTTAATTCGTAATTGTTCTGTCATTTTATCGATGAACTCATACACTGTCAAGGCAGGTAGAGCTACTTAGAGATGTGTTCTAAACTTTTATTTAATTAATTTTTTCCCTTTTTATGATAAATTTGCCTTGTAAATCACACTTTTTTTTATTATTATTAAATTGTCATTATTCCATGGAGTTCCAAATGAATACACTTTTTACGCGTACATAATAATTACTGCCTTTTGGTATTCTGCTTGTCTTGTGGTATTTAATCATGGAATAATTAAGTTAATGAAATCATTACTGTCAAAAATATTTAATTGAAAAGGTCTATTAAAACAGGTGCAAATTCAACCTCCTAGCTTGATTCATCCATTACTCACCTTTTTAGGAACAAAACTGCTTGCCTGAGCGACCACAAAACCCAAAACCACAAGCAAAAGTTTCATTTTTACACTAAAACTGTTAAATTTACTTGAAATAGCACTATGTCTTTACAAAGCAAGATATATTTGCTAACTGTCTCTATTTGTGCTAACATGTGTGAGTAGTGTAACTGCGGCACTCGCTTTACAACTATCAGAGGAATCGAAATTTCACTTCTTATATTGACAAGCATGACAATAATGTACGTAGAATATTTTAATACGCTCGACGTACCCACATAATGTAAACTTCCTAGGTTAATCAAATATTACTAAAAGCGATTCTCGCTCAATAAGTAACGGCTGTTTTATGTGCCTTTTATTTAGTTATTTATAACCTTCATTGTTTTTATTTAACGCGTTTTGACTACAATAGGGAATGCATCATTATCGGTAGGTAGGTACTATGATGATTTCCTAGGTATGGTGTGCGTCATTTCATTATGCAGGGGGGTAACCTGAAGACGCACTGTAAGTTTTACCTACTTACCCTGATAATGACGCACACCCACACCCCCCCTCCAATGCATGGTCAATAGCATGTGCAATGGTGTGCGTCATATCAGGGTAAGTAGGTACTCTACCTTCTTATCCTGATATGACGCACACCGATGCACATGCTCTACCTATGAACATGCATTGCAGGGGGTAATTTTACGTTTGCAAGCAAATCGCAAACTACCTAAATAATTATAAAAATACTCGTAGCTTATCCATTGGATGAATATTTCTATCCATTCGTAGATACGTATAGTTCGTACCTGCAGTATAAACGGTGCCCGCATCCTTCAAAATATCATACATATTTGCGAATACAGCGAATAAATGATTGCAAAGGACAATATCAGAATCCAGTAGGGCTGTATCAGGTATATTACGTATGATACGACCATTAGTATTATTATAAAATAAACTATTTCCATTTACTTTGGGTGATCATTGTTTTTGTTTTGATGTTTGTTTGCGGCTGTCACTTTTGTCGTTGTCAAGTCAAGTTAAGATATTCACTTAGGTTGGTATACCGTTTTGTAATATTTTAGAGAGCAATTATTAGTATCCTCCTATACTATGCATCGATGTAAAACTTTTTATGATAGGTACCTAGAAATCTTCAGAAAAAAATAAACCTAGTCGTCCAAGAAAGATATATCATAGGCACTCGTAAGAAAACAGAAAAAAACGAATGTAAACCGTCTGTTAAGACCTTCAATTTTAATGATTCGCAACGTTGGAATAAATTGATGTTTATAAACTCTACGTACCATTGTAGGTACTCGCTTATCTAAGTATTAGTTTCTATTATTTTTAGCTTCAAATCTCCTGTTTCTTTCTTTAAACGGATCAAAGACAGCACACAGGGGTTTTCTAGATCCCATCTGCGTGCTTTCAGGCGCGTATTCAGGCCTTCACAGTCGAGTGCTCCTGTTGTTCGTTTGTCTGTAAACGTGCTATAGAGCGCTCGTAGAGTGTTCTCACTTCCTCTTCGAAGTTATGGATTTGGGATTCTGGTCTGGATGTTTGTTGGACGTAGTTGTCTCTAGCTTCTGTTCGGAAGGTTCTAAAGTAAATAAAATGTCACGAATAAGTCTATTATCCACTGAATATTAAGCTATAAAAAAATAAAATTGAGAATGAGCCATTCTAGTTTAGCTTACTTTCTAATTTCTTAGGACCTCTGAATTGTGCTGGGTTGTTAACAGCATCTACATAATACTAATACCATAAATAATGCTGAAGGTCATGAATGAGTAAAGGTTTAACACGCCTTATAACAAACTTATGCTAGCTATTATTTAGATTTCTCGTCCATCTCCAGATCAACTTACCCTGGAACCCAATTCAATTTATTATGGGTTCTTATTTCTCTAAACTCGTATTTGAACTTCTCTTTATCATACATGGTCTTAGGTGTACCCACCGGCAATTGCCACTCATTGATTTTCGGTTTTGGACCCCAAGCCTGAAAAAAAGGTTTAATTATTTTTTATCCCACGGGAACCGTACATTTTTCCGGGATAAAAAGTAGCCTATGTGCTATTCCAGACTATTATCTATATCTGTGCCAATATTTTTCCAGATCCGTTTAGCCGTTTCAGCGTGAAAGAGTAACAAACACACATCCAATCAATTACAATTTCTATCCAGGTTAGTTATTGTGTTTCTTTACAATTTAGGTAGGCATCTGGCGCCCGAACTTTATTTCTTTATTTTTTTATTCTTTATTTGATGCGCTATAAAAATAAAGAAATAAAGTTCGGGCGCCAGATGCCTACCTAAATTGTAAAGAAACACAATAACTAACCTGGATAGAAAGTCGGCTAAGTTGAAATTTTAATCAATTGATAATTGATCAATAATCCATACCTACATCCATACACTCTTACAAGCTTTCGCGTTTCTAATATTAGTAGGATATATAATTAGTGACTTACCCAAGGAATATTAGCATAGGTGTAATAAGTAACCACGTCTTTAGAATTGGAATGCTTCTGCAATTGGTCAGCTGTGTACGGGCGGTGATGTAGCCTGCTGGTCGTAAGATACGGGTCTAGATACTTCTCGAAGCCATCGTGAGTCGTGTCTAGGGGCTCCAGGTCTTTGTGCCAGCTTGGTTCTGGAGACTGGACAATGTAAAATACAATTACTTCTAAAGAACCGTGCTAATACAGTGACTTTGGAAAAAGTCGGTGCATTGCCTGAAGTTAGATTATGAAGGCAGGACGATAGAGGGAAATGGAAGAAGAAAACGTCTTGTGCCGACCCCACATAGCGTGGAAAAAGGGCAGGAAGAAGAAGATTATGAAGGCAGGATTTTTTTATGATTGTAGTAGGTATGTAAACAACTAGTTTCTATAAGGCCTGTAGCAGTTTTATTACAGTAAATACTAGCGCGTTAAAGTCTTTTTCTAAACTAATATTATAAAGAGGAAAACTTTGATTGTTTGTTTGTTTGTTTGTTTGAAATGAATAGGCTCCGAAACTACTGAACCGATTTGAAAAATTCTTTCACTGTTGGGAAGCTACACTATCAGCGGGTGACATAGGCTATATTATATTTTCAAAAAAAATAGGGATCCTTACTAAAACTTCAATAATGTAAGTCAAGGTGTAAAAAAATTACCTAAAATATTCTTTATATCGCGTGCGCTGCGAAAACTATTGACGATAGAATAAAATAATGTACTACGACTTTGTAGAACACATCATTATTTACAAAAAGTGTCGCGATAGCATAAGTCCAACTATTATAGTAATGCCACAATAAGAGTTCTTTTATTTTAAAATTTTAATTGAAAGGCTACTCTTAGAAAAACGCTCTTTATTTGTATCTTAGTATTAATCCTTATCAAAATAAATCACATCATATTCTAGACTGCTATAATACCTTTATATAGTTTTTTGAATTACTCAATTCGGACATTCCATTCAAAAGATATCATTAAATTAAAAATGTAAGCAATAGAAAAAAGTTGCGTGAGAGCCGCGCTAGCTTATGCACTGTAGGCGTCACTGGGTGTACAGGATGTGTACAGGATGGAGTCAATGTGAAAAAATAAATAAAAAATATAAACAAAAAAAAACATTATAATAAAAAAAAGTTCATTAAAATAATAATACTAAAACTTTCTATACAATTTTGTTTTTTTAGTAACCTGACGCAGGGTATGGTTAGACGTGTGGTATTATAATATTGAATTTTGAAATTTTTGTTAAATTTGAGAGCACTGTGGTGTAGTGGTAGCACCCCTACCTCACGATCTGAAGGTCATGGGTTCAAACCTGGTCATGCACCAATGTGTTTTTCTATTCGAACAATTTATGTGCGCAATGACGGTGAAGGAAAACAGCGTGAAGAAACCGGCATACCCTAGAACCAAAAGTTCGAAGGTGTGTGTCATAGGTTAGTATTCTTATAAGCGGCGATGGGCTTGCTCCTGTCATGTACGAGTACTAACTACTGTGCAGAATGTGGGCATGTTTGG
Source organism: Cosmorhoe ocellata (assembly GCA_963675405.1). NCBI lineage: Eukaryota > Metazoa > Arthropoda > Insecta > Lepidoptera > Geometridae > Cosmorhoe > Cosmorhoe ocellata. The sequence goes on along the minus strand of OY776258.1, from coordinate 6,745,910 downwards.
ACGTGCCTCTGACTACCCTCTTTATATCCTCGATAACCTCAAAGATCAAAGTAACTAGAAATCTGGGAGATATCTACCGAGCCTGGGAATTACAGTCGTGACCATTTATAGGTACCTATATATAAATACCCGTGCGAAGCCGGGGCGGACTACTAGTCATGAATAAAGTGATTGCCTATGTATTTAAAAAAAATATTGATAGAAATAGTATCTATGTACGCGCATGGTTTTACAGTAATTTTTCAGTAATTATTAATGTGTTTCAGTAATTATCGCATAATGTGACCTGTCAGCCCAGTGGGCGTTGGCTTAGGTGATGTTGGTCGGTATACTCTACCGGATTCAAATGAAGACTATGTGGATGTTTGTATTGGTCCTTGTTAGTAACTAATCTGGATGGTATAGCCGGTTCTTTGTATCGTTCCCTCATCTCGGTCGTTCCATGAGCGTTGATCGCCGGCACTCGGTCTGCAAGCTAAATTGTTATTTTAAAAACAAATCAAATACCTACAAATATACTTATAAAAAATGTGACAAACATCATTTTGTATTCAGTCTTACGTTTGTTTTGGGGTAGTTATGTAGATACCTATACTCTAGGTAGATATACTCTTGACTATGATGGATTGAGCTTAATAATTATGTAAAAAAGGTTAAGTTAAGTACCTTTCTGCTCGGGTTGTTAATGTATTCATTTTCAACACAAGATGTGTGTTTATTATGCCGTTTAGTGTCAGAAAGTTTGAACCCATAGTCTTCAGTGGTTTGTGATCTTGTCAAACCTTTAGTTACGTTATAATCTCGGAGATATTCTCTTAGCTCTTCTACCGGCTCTCTCTGAAATACAAAAGTAAAATACTCTTTTGCCTTAGTTTATTTTTCAAAGCTCGATGAATTATTTGATTTTGAATTTTATTATTAAGTTGGTAGGTACACCCATGTCATCGCTAAAGCAAGATTTCGTGAACTCTATTTACCGAATAATCACCAACTATCAATGGGACACGTAGTACCTATTTATCTACCCATAGTTGTTATAAAGGCAATGATGTTGATTTCTTTATTTTTTTGGAAACGCGTAACTACATGTTAGTAAAATAAGGTGTAAAATATTAAATCGATTTGTTAGTTGTAATTTGTAATAAACAAGTAAGATAGCTTCAACATTACTTACCTACCTTCGCGCGAATATATTAAAATTACATAGGTAAGTACCTACCTACGTATAATAATACTTTTTCTTTTACACGAGCTTGAAAAATTGGATTAAAAACATCGAATGTTTTTTTTTGATTGATTTAACTTTATATAATATAATAAATCATATAACTATGTCGTCATTATAACATTATTTGTAGAGTCAACTTCAAACACTTAAATACCTAACTCACCTAATCATACAGAAAACTTTTCTAACATCTACCTAAGTCTTTACAGGTATTCTACTGTATAGGTAGGTACAATACTAAGTATTATTTGTATGTGGCAGGAATACAATTAAATCAATCTCACCAGATCTCGTAATATCTCAGGAGAGGGTCGCCAGTACCGTCCGATACTTTCACTGGATTCTCCAGTTGTTGGAAACTTTCTGACTGGGTATTCAAGGTGTACTGTATCCCAAATACGTCTTTCCTGTTTGTGAGGATAGTTGGCTTGCATTTTCTTTCAGTATTTTCTTTTAGTCTTCAATTCTTTGTAAACAATTATAAAGAGATAATATCACAGAGTATTACGAGTAAAAACACGAGTACCTTACTCGCTTCCTAGTAGAGATGGATCGATGTATCTTAGCAATGGTGAAATTGTTGTTTTGTTGATGCCATGGATACACTTACACATTATAGGAAGGACGTTACGGCTTATATACGGTAAAATAGATAATGTAGTAATTATGTAATTTTAATGTACCCACTAATGCATTTCTTTCTCGACAGTCGAATTGTGTAAATGACGGACAAAGCGACTCAGTAGTCCAATTTTTTTAATCATCAAAGTACTGGGACGTCTGTCTCATCAGAAATTATTGGACAAGTTACTTATATTAGGCGAGGTTACTATGTGTATGTGGTAGATATAACAAAACAATTAGTTTGGTAAAAAAACTTTAATCCTCACAAATGACTGAAAATGTTATAAAAACATACGCATACATAATGTTAATACGGTAAGACAATGCAATAAATACAGAACGGTCTACTACCTACTTAGATTCTCATATTTTAGGCCAGTTCACACTTTACTGAGTTCATATATTTTGCTTTTAGGGTAACTACATCCCTAAAATCATACCTACACCTAGAAACTATTATCGAATGCATGGATCAGTAAATAGGTGCAGTTTCTTTTATTATTTTCTATTAGATGGGGAGAAGTTGGGTTTCGCCTGCATTCTTAGTTTTGAAATAATAAAATGTTAGTATAAAGGCCTTTCATTCTACGCTAAGAATAGTCGATAAACATATTTTAAACTTATGTATCTGAAACGTGTAAGTAGGTACTTATTTTAAGAAAATTTCAGCGAATACTGTTTAAATAAATTAGTAATTTAATGTTAATTAGTGGTTTCACTCATGCAATTGATCGGATTACTCATTTCACATTCACCTGAAATTTCCTCGTTATTTTACAAAGTATAAGTTAAATATTTCACCTTAAAATAACACACAAATAAATTAGGTATATTAAAACGCGTTCTACTAATATACAAAATGAATACAAACTTACAGTAGGTACAAATACAAAATACATCACAGTTCATAAACAATTTAATAGGTGAGATAAAGTACCGATACTTCAAAAGTAATATATTTTTTGCACTAGAATACAGAACTTAATCGTAACTAAAATAAAAATTTGGTAAGTTTTATTATGTGTACGTTTTGAAATGTAGGAACTTATAAAAACGCACACAGGGGAGATGTCCACCTTTTCAAGATGGTATTTAGTAATTTAAAAATAAATCTAAAAGAACTAAGAATTAAGAGAAAGTTTACATCACAATCCACACAGATATAAAACACACGTCATACAAAATGTACAAAAGGGTATGAAAAACCCGAAACTTTCAGTCATTATAAATCTTACTAATGTCCGGTGCCCGCTAGTCCTACTTACACATTCATTACCTTGAAAAAATATTGTTCAACATGCATTACTGTACCAACAATATTTTCTACATAATGCGTAGTAATAACCATTCACAAATTTTGCATCAAGTCAAAGTTTTGTGTTTAATTTTAAAATACGTCTCAATGATTTGATAAAAAATAACCTATTACTTGTAGGTTTTCCACTGATTAGATATAATATTATGTTTATAGTCGCGCCATTATATGTATAATGTTCAGACATGCCTCTGATTGTATTTGGATATCCTCAAAGGTTTAATAAATAAAGATATCTTTAGTTATTAAAGAGGAGATGTCTACCAAAACCTGGGGATTATCTACCGGTCATGATTATGTTTATTTTGTTTTTGGACCTGACCAAAGGGTTCCATGAAAAAGTAGTTTCAGTGAACCCTTATAAAGGATATTTCCACTATATGTATTTCGGGGACATCCATACGACGGACACCGGACTAAAATGAGTACAAAAGCTACTTTAAAACGACATTACATTTGAAATAGAAGCACTGTATTAATAAAAATACTGCTTAGTAATAAAGATAAGCTAATGAAGTTGATAGCACTTAGAAAATGGTTAATATTGTAGAAAATATCACTTTTTTATTGTAATGTGATAAAAATATATTTTACTTCGAAGGTCAGTAATATATTATCGATACTGAGCAGAGTACAACCTTTTTTAATGTTTCTTAGTTTAGTCGATATTCATAAAAATATTTTCAGAGATCTAGTGAATATTTTTTTATGAATATCTTCGAAAGTTTTGAGATTTTTTCTTGCAGCTTAGTGGATTTGAAACTACGCTTACTACGGGTACGATAGTAAGGCTTGCTGTGGCCAAGCTATTTTCGCATCTATTCGTCGGTAGGCGAGTGTAAAGTTTTGTCCACTTTTGTCTGACATCACTTCTTGTGGGCAATCATTTTCGTTCAGCATAGTTTCTGTAACAAATAGAATGTTAAAATAAGTCAAGCTAGTGAAACAACAACAAAGGCTAGGGGCGCTATTTGATTCTTTCACCACACTGGTTCGAAAGAACTAGTAACACTTTAAGAAATTATAGTGGAGACGGTATGTGATATGTGCAGGCAAGATACAAGTAACTCTTTTAAATCAAGTTTTTATTAAAATGGACTTGAAAACTGAAATGTACGGAATACTTTCTACTGGGTAGAACATGGGAAAGGCATGTGACTATGATATAGTGTTTGGACGTGCCTTTAACAAACCCTCTTTAAACATCCTCAAATTAATAACAAAATTTTTGTCGTGACCACGGTTGGTTTTTTTTTTTTTTGCAAAAAATGGAATATTTTTATCACTATTGTAATATTGTTCTTGTAATGAGTCAATAATAGTAGTATTAATAGATAATACATAATACAAAATCACAGCACAGTTAAATAAAATAAACAGATGTTCAAACAAGTGTGGCCGTGTTATCGCTTATCAGTCGTTAGTTAATTGCATTATGCTTTTATGAGCTTAGTAGACTCAAGTGCACAAACATTGCTAAGTAATACCCTGGTATTCCCTAATGATAACCTTTGTTGTGCAGATCATAAAAAAAAGACAGCAAAAATTAGGGTTCCCACGAATATTGAAAGATGGCATTATGCTCAGTAAATTATTAATATCTAGATGACACTTCATAAAATAAAATAGGTATGGTACTTTTCAAGGTCGAATTGCTAGTGTTTTGTTTTAAAATACAGTCAATACTTCACTTACAAATTATAATAATTATTGACAGAATATTAGAAATAAGAAGCCCGACTTGATGTCGGTTTATTTGAAACCAACTAACAACCGCGCGCGGCTCCGATCGGGTGGTACTTATCCAGATAAAAAATAGCCTATTTCAGCTTTTTCAGCGTGATTGAGTAACAAACATCGATACATCCATCCATTCAACGATCTATTCTTCGCATTTATAATATTATTAAGAGGATAGTAGGAAGTAGAATAGTTGAAAGTAGGACAGTAGAATAGGATTAAAGAAAAAAAGAGGAGACTCTCGATTTATTAAAGAAGTAAACTGACCATGTCCATCGTGCAGTGCGAACAACGCGTAGTCCTGAGGATTGGTGATGGCGGCCGCGTGCGCCAAGGCTCGGCACAGGTCCCGCGCCCTGGCCCCGGGCCGGCACGGAACCGGCACCCTCCGGATAGAGCCTCGGCACTCATCGGGCAGCACCACTCGGATCACCGCCACTGGGCATTGCTCCCTCATGTTGTCGACGGAGCCGCGACGCCACGTCTGGAACAATCATATAAGTAAACATTATTATGCTTATTTGGATCAACAATTGATAAAGAAATTCAGAATTTTCATAAAATACTAGAAGGTACTTACTACAAAAACTTAAAGAAAGACACAATACATATAAATCGAGTTTTATTATGTTGTATTTTTTGTATCAGCAATTTGAACAGATTTCAAAAGCTATTCGAAGGTATGTGTCAGGTTAGTATTCTTATAAGCGGCGATGGGCTTGCAACCTGTCACGTACGGAATACTAACTGCTGTGCAAAATGTGGGCATGTACCAAATGTCATGATTGGACTTGCCTCTGACTACCCCCTTTAGATATCCTCAAAGATCTAAGTAACTAAAGATCTGAGGAGATATCTACCGAGCCTGGGGAGTACAGTCGTGATCATATTTTTTTTTTAATTTTTTTTTCAAAAGCTATCTAGGAAATGTGTCCCTATAATTTATCATCATCTATGATACACAAGAATGATACATTTAGTTCTGCATCTGGATACGCGCAAATCAGTCTTCAAACCAGTTTAAACTAGACTTACAGGAGCTGAACTATCGGGTGATGGTTCTGGTGCTAGCCTTTTCAGCACCGCCACAGCAGAGAAGAGAGCCGTGAGGTAGTATCCTCCCTCCCCCGCGAGTAACGCGGCGGGAAGTAGCCCGGCCATCAGTTCTGCCTCTAGCTCCGCGCAGACCAGTCTACATCGAGCGACGGTCCACGCGAGCACTGGGAGGAGGTCGTCGGCTCCGAGGCTACGTTCACCGCGAATCTTAAAGTTCAAGTAAAATTGATTCAGTATACCTACAGCCCGTAACTTCGACGATTCTAAAACGATGCTAAGATTTTCTTGCCTGTTCTTCTTGTACTTGGGTTACATAGATTCATTTAATATGTAAGACGTTTCAAAGTGATCCTTGTGATTTTATTGATTGATAAGTAAGAAAAGAACGAAAGGTTCATATTTGGAGTAACCTACAATAAACATAGTTTTACCTTTGAAGCAGAACCCAAAGTTAAAATGTTTATTTTAAACTACAGCTCTCTAAATATTATTGATTTTAAGTCTAATGTTATTGATATTTGCTTTCAATTTACAAATGCAATTTGCACTATTCAAATCCAGTAGAATGAGTAAGAGACTTACCGCATTAAACATAACAGAAATAGCCGCTAAAAGGTTCTCAAGTTTGTCCAGCGGTGAATCTGCTTCTTGCATTTTGAGGAAATGCTTCGATATTACCGCCAGTACAGCTGTCGATGGTATTTTGGTCGATTCCTGGAAGAATAAAAACGATGGGTCAGAACTATAGCAGCTCCTTGAACAACTTGAAATGGTCTCAGGTTTTGGCAGTACCTACCTTTATTCCCAACTGCAAAGGCGTCGCGTGATGGGCCTTTTCAATAGCTGCATGTAATCTTCGCACATCAGCGGAATGCCAAGCTGCAAGTAATGAGTACAGTCTTGCTCTTAACGGTCGGACCACTAATCGGTGCATCACGCCTTCTAATATCGCATCTAGGTTCAGGAATTCAGTGGGTTTTAGCTGAAACGAAATAGAATATTTGAATAAATTATTATCTATAAAATCTACAGCTTAAAGAAATATTCAACATACTTTATCTACCTACAGCTTAAAATATAAGGATATAACCCTCACCTTAAGTCTTTCTTTTTCAACTTCTTTCTCGAACTCTCTCTCACCGTGCTTTACGAGATAATTCTTCATTCCGGACATAAACTGTCTGATGTTGCGCATCATAACCTAAAATATGAACACATGGATAAAAAATAGAAGAATTTATAAATGCTTTAGAGATTTAAACTCCAGAACTTCTGTTTATTGAGCTGCTGCTAAATTTTCACGAGACAATTACTAATGTCTTACCTGTGGACAAGCTTCCTTAGAATCAAGCGTGCAAGCGATGAAATTGTCTATGTTCTGAGCAAATGTAGTGCTCTTGTCCTGGGCCAGATGTAAAGCATACGCCCTCAAAGCTGCACCCGTCCCTCGAGCTTGCTTGCCACCACGAAGTGCCCGCACTCGGCCCGCTGCTGCAAATAATGACAAATATATTTTTTTTAATTATTAAATACAAAAAAGCAGCTTCAGTAACCTTAAAATGCATGAAATGGACATAAATGTACGTGTGCTATTAGAAGTCGAAATTTTATAATTTTTTTAGCATTAGGTACACAAAATCACATGGTAACAGCCTAGAGAGTCGGTAACATCAAAAAACAGATAGCTGTTAATCTCCTAATCAGTTTATTCTGCAATTGTAAGTTCAATACACGTGGTGCATGCTAGATGCATGCATAATCTAACCTCAACTATCTTGATGATTATTAACATGTTGTTTGAGCTTAAAACCGCTTAAAACCAGTTGCAGTTCACTAAGTGTACTAAACTATAAGCTGGATTAACCGTGACTGGATAAAGTACAATAGCGATAACAACACCGAGGTATATTAATAATCTGTTCAACAACGATGCAAACAAATCTACGTAATCAAACTAGCACAAAGTGTCAGGTACATGACTTATTATTAGGTCTGATCAAGAATAGAACGTATTATATTACCTACATAAATAATTTTCTGTGCACGATTGGTTCGGTTCTTCCTCAACTTTTGGCTTTGACTTCATTTTGAAGAAACATTTTTTAATTTTTTTGCACAAGTGACGACAAATTTTCCCAAATGTATTGAAAAACTTCCAGATAACATTTTTCCGCGGTTTAACTTCTTCCTGGTCTTTTTCTTTGCACTTGCACAGACAATTTGGTGGTCTAGCGACAATTTCAGCATGTCTTATATCACGGCTTTTTTCTGAAACCGATTTACATAGCGAGGTCAAGGGATCTGATCTCGTCAGGTGCTGTTGAAACCGAGGTTCTTCAAATTGCTCTTGAGTCAGGAGCACCCAGTTGCTTTCGTGCACGAACTCTTCCAGAGAATCTGTTCGGAAATTCTTTAAGGTTGTCAACGCTATTATCTCCCTCGTCACAGCAGGCACCGTCTTCGACACATTCAAAGCAGCTGAAGCTTTTTTATCGGTGTGTTTGAAACAGTTCAAGTAATCAATCACGTTCTTCTTAGGTTTTCTGGGCGTTTGCTCAGATGGCTTCGCGCACTTTCCTCGGAACAACTTTTTGAACCACTTCATGGCTGATCACTCTGCGGTTTTTTCCCGCCTGAACGAAAGACTTGAATCGAAAGTTTCTCATTCACACTATGGAAGTAAAAACCGATGCTTACCCAACGAGCGTTGGAAAGCAACTGTGATAGAAACATATGGAGCACTATCCATGACTAAGAAATTTGCGGCACGAGCAGACCTTTGATCTCCAACAATAATTAATTATACAAATATTTACTGAGCTAATGTGGTAATAGATAAGAGGGTTATGCGACGCGGTTTTATTGTGTGTGCTCGTTCCATTAAATTAATTAATTTATTAATAGTCTGTAATGGTGCTGATAGGCCAATAAAATTGTTATAATATCAATTGGTTCGTAATAATTATCAAACATCAACTTTACATTCGTTTGCCATTTCAGTAAATTATCAGCTTTATAACAATGAACTTTTACTAGGTACAGATACAATACAATATAAAACTACGAGAAGCACCAAAAGAGTTTTAAGACGTTTACAAAAATGATAACACTGTGTACCTAGGTGTCTGTCTCCTATCATACATATTTATTCATAAACATCCGGCTAATACAATTTCAAGTTGAGTAAATAATTATTCGAAGTGTAAATATTTAACAATACGTCTGGTATCTATTAAGACCTGTCGCCAAATTGGAAGCATTTGGTGCTCCACGCACATACCAACTTGTTGAGTAGAAAATTCACCAAAATATTTACATCCAAATAAAAGCTATTTTGCTAAAACTTGGTAAGTATTCATAAAGAATCCTTGAAGATATAAAACAAGTTTTCAGATTGTTTTTAATTGCGGCTTATATTTTAACCTACACACCAATCACAGAAGTGAAAATATAGTGATAAAATAGCCTACCTAGTAAAGGGTCCAATCGATCACGGAAACTCTTGGCGCGCGTCGCGACAGTCCCGTTTCCCCTTCTCGGCACAGGTGACTCCCATTCTGAAGGCTCATCCTGAAAGTTCAAAAATTATAGTTCAAATTATTTTAGAACGTGTTGGATTTGAGAAGAGGTAGTGTAAAAGGTGTGTCAAAGTCTCTGTATAAAAAATCTGAGCAACGCATGTTGAGTTGAAAAAAATACATACAAATACAAAGTTGCAATTTAAAGAGTTGAAAAAGATTACAAAATATTCACGATGTTTTTAAACAGCTCTACAAATTTTGTTTCAGTCAACTCCAACTGTTTTTGCGTATGATTAAACTTACGCCATCATAAGGTTGCAGTCCATTAGAAGGTGGTATCAACCCATCCCATTGAGAGCTGTCCCAAGGCTCCGAGAACACTGTTCCATCATCACTTGCCTGGAAACGAACATAATCAAAATTCAGTTTGTTTCTACATTAAATCCCGTACCTATTTAAGGACGTCCTTAATTAATGCTTTCTAATTTCTTACAATATTTTTAAAGTTTGGGAAAACAATTTAGCCGAAATTTTAATAATTATTTATCATCAGTATAGCCATAGCTATTTTACCTATTATGACAGTAGATACAAAAGTAAACTATAGGTTCTAAGAAGGGTTACACCTAAGTTAATTAATAATTATTGTCTTACCTGCTCTGACAAAGGCCGTAAATCGTAAACATTGTCATAACAAGAGGCACGCGGCGGTGACCTCACTTCCTCAGGTAAAATCACTGGCTCTGAATTCAGTCTTAGGTCAGGAAATCTGTCGAGTGTTTTGTTTGCGTTTTAGTTTTACCTATTATCATATTTACATTGAGAAATCCAAATTGACGACCTCAGTGGCGCAGCGGGCGAGGGTCTGCCTGAGACGCTAGAGGTTGCGGGTTCGATTCCCGCCGCGGAACAAATTTGTGTACGATCTGCAGAAATTCGTTCCGTTGGTCTGGGTGTTTTCTATGTATAATAAAAAATATCTATCTATGTATATAATGTATTAAATATACCAGATATCTAGTACCCATAACACAAGCTTTGAGTAGCTTACTTTGGGGCTAGATGATGCTGTGTGGATTGTCCAGCATTATTATTATTATTATTATTATTATTATTAATATGTACAATTATCCATATTTTTCTATGTACGAGCAGAAATTCTTGCCGGAGCTTAAAAAACTATAAAATCCACATTATTGCAATCTATATCCGTCTGTATTTTACATCATTTTCATTTAAAAATGTTTCTGGCATTTTTGAAAGTTGAATTAGTTGAAGTAACATAATGATACCTTTGTGCAACAACTTGATGCACCGTCAAATGCTGTATCCCATCATCGACACCGCAGAGTCGACTCTCTTGTTCAGCCAGGGAAGGAAACGTGCCACTTTCACTGTTTGAACCTTCGTCATTCTTATCTGAAATGATTAAGAGCTTGATTGTATAATCTGCAGAGCAATTTCTGTAAGACTGTGTATTATTATTGATGTGCAGGAAATGTGCAGTACACGTATTAGATTAGCAAAATCGCGTTTCTTTCTTTTAAGGATCAAAAAGAAAATAATTTTGGGTTTTTAGTAAATACCTAGGCTACAAGCAAAAAATGTTCAAGGAGATTAGTTGTAGTGTAGTGATGAATGATTATTATAAATTATGCGATGTAATGGTAAATACGAATGATTATATAGGGAGTTTGAAAGTGCAACTACTACCAAAAATTTGCAACCAAAATCCTGAAGCGCCCTTCAAGAAACCAACTAATAGAAAATATTTAGTTTAGTTGGAAGCGCCATCTACATCGAATCGTAGTAACACTGACTTATAAACTCCCAACTGGAATCAACCGTCCATGGTTCGTTCTTGCCTGGTGGTGGCTTGTTGACGACCCGAGGTGGTTGGACTGGCTTCATTTTGGGCTTGCTCCGGAGCGATACTAAGTTGTCGACCGATGACGAAGTATTCGGTGATGATGCTGAAAGAATTGCAAAAGATGATGTTGATTAATCATGCGATGAAACAAACTACCGGATATCTTTTTTAAAAAAGTAATGACTTGAAAGTCATTTTTAGTCATAAACTTCGAGCTATCGTAGAAAGCAGAGCGCCCCGGGGCGGTATGCTCGGTGCCTAAAATTGAAACAGAAAGTCTATTGAAGCTGACAATGTTTTGTGGAATAACAATTTTACTAACGAGATAATTCCTCTATGCTGTGCATGTCTCTCAGTGGATAGTAAGGATGATTTTGTGTTGGTGGTTCGGAGTAACGGTTTGAAAGGTTTGCACCGACTCTAAGCAGCTTCCTCCGTTGCACTGGTGGTAAGGCAGTCTGAAATTAAAAATTAAACATGAGTTGAAATATTTTATCTCTTTAATTTAGGCCTTTTTGTATTATTCACTTACTTCTTTTAATGCATCTACGGGATCCGCGTAGAAAGGGCTACCAGCGTTGTCATTTTCCGAACCGTCACCATTCTTAGCGGAATCATCTTCAAGTTTAACGGTTTCCATGCTTTCAGTGTTAAAGTTTTCTCGACTTTTGAAAGCTGCTTCAATTTCTTCAGTCAGCTTTTTGTTCATGTTCATAATAATGTTAAGTTTATCTGGTCTCTTTGCGATAACGTCTCCTTTGCTGTTGGTTGTCGCTATGATTTCGTTGGAACTGTTAAAACTCTTTTTGAGGGATCCATCTGAGAAGCGAGTCTTTTTTTCATCCAAACTTTCAGTGGAATTCAGAATATTATGAATGTTTTCTTTTTCTAATATTGATTGTGTACTTTTAGCTGCGTTAAGTTTTGCTGTAATAAAAAGATAGTTTTGATATCTATTTAGCTTACATGTACCTACTTTTAATTTTGTATATTATTGTAAAACTTACGTAGAGTGTCAGGTAAAAGGTCAGGTCTCTTGTTTTTCATCAAACCATTGTTTCCATTGTCATTTTCAGGTCTTAAAGGTTTGAATGTTGAACAGCTGTTGTTACCTTCCGGTCCCCAGATGTCTTCGTAATCTGATACTTTATCCATCAAAGAGCTTCTGTAATAGACGCCTGGAGATTCTAAAATATCTGACTCCTAAAAATACATCATAGATATTAGACTTATCACAAAATAAGTTCTTTAATGTTCTACAGGTTTTTAATATTTTCAAATAGGTAAGAAGTTATTTAAACAACATTTGAAATGTATTGTACAAAACTACATGCTATTAGATGATGGATGCATAGCCAAAATTTGTATTTGTAAGTACATTTATAAATAACCCTACCTGATAATGTTTGGACTCCTTTCGATGGGAGTGCTTACTCCTCCTTGATCTACCCGATGGCGTCGTGCTTGTGGTATTGGTATTAGGGGACAAAACTTTATCTTTCCCCAGCAAAGGAGATATCATAGAGTGATTAGAAGTCGGAGAGAAAACGTTTTTAATCGATATCGGAGAGCTCCTAGACACTGGAGAGAAAACTTCACTCTTATTGGTTTGACTTAGAGGAGAAAATATACCGCTTTTGGAAGATATTGTATCGTTAGATGCAGGAGAGTTGATTTGGCTTGTTGGTGAGAATACACCACTGGTAACTGAATTAGTACCATTGGGTGATACTAACTGATTAGCAGTAAAACTGTTACTTGATTTGGTTAAGCTATTTACTAAAGGATCATTTTCCGACGTATTGGTTTGGGATTGAGGCTCAGACGGCGATCCGGGGTCGGTATTGTTTTGATCAGTTATTTGTCGTTTAAAGCTTCCATGTAAATTAGCCGTCATTGTGCTGATGCACTCTCCTTCTGGTGACATGCGATGCATCATGTTCTATACGGGAATAAGAATTTTGGTGATCAGTGGTTTTCATTACCGAAATTGAAATTTATTGTATTATTGCTTGGTTAGAGAAAAATCAGACGCTTTATACTTTAATATCATGCAAGCACGACCAAAATAATGTATTCAATGTCATGCAAAATTACTAGAAAACTCACCTGTAGTTCTCCATTGGATTCAGTATTGCCTTTATTGTTTTCGATAATATTGAATACATTTTCTGCGCTACTGTTGTTATTGTTGGCATTAGACGCAAGCGTTAGTTGTAGCCGGTCGCTATGTATGTTCTCATTGATTTGATGGTTGTGGATTTGAGTGTTATTGACACAGAATGTTACGGTAGTCGTGACTGTAATATTTCCATTCTGCGTTGGTTTGTTAATTGGACTGAAAGTTTCTGCTTCGGACGTAGGAGACACTGAAGCTTTCGAATGGGGTGGTTTGGCCCATCTAGGAGGAGGAGGGGGTGGTGTGGTTTTAAAACTGTTCGATTGCGTGGGAGAATGTGATGTGTTGGCAGTTGGAAATGTATGCGGCTGTGTTATATGCGCCTGAAAATAGGTGAAGCGATTAAAATCATCTGAAACGACACCGTTAAGCGATATCTACCCTATCTAAAAAGCCAAAAATAAACTTACCGTACTAGACATAAGGTTCAAAGTATTTGGTGGGGTAGGTCGTGGAGCTCTGATAAATGCAGTAGATGGTTTCGCTGGAGGCGATGGACCAGTTCTTCCTTTGAAAGTGCTGAGGTTCGAATTTTGACTCGGTGGGGAACCCGACGTTTCAATAGGTGACATTTTTAGCACAACATTCTGTTCCTTGTCGGGGCTGAGAATGTGTTCTCTAGAGTTTGTTCTTGTACCTAAAAACCAATATTAGTTGTAGTTATGAATGTCTTAAATAACAGCTTAAGACTATGACCAAACCGTATAGTATAGAAAACAATGAACTTACTGGCGTTGAAACTGCTAAGACTAGATCCAGTATCAGACGGTGTCACAGCCATCGGAGTAACTCCGTTGGTAATTTGACTTGGCGACAGCACATTACTGGGATAATTTTTAGGATTTGCCATTGGGTATCCCCAAAACTCCTGACCCAATAGTGTTAGGGAGCTAAGTTGTTGCCGACTCTTCGCTTCCCGAAGAGGACGGGGCAGTTGGAGCTGGACTGGTAATTCATCGCTGGAATGAGAAGTAGCTATTTAGTGAATTGTCTGATGTTGCTTACAGACATTCAAGGAGTTTACTGTTTTCTTTGCGTTTCCATTCCACATTGTATAAAGAAACAGGATTGATAAAAAATCTAATTCAAGTTGACCGAATTGCTTAGATTGAGTGACGTTTGTAGATGTATTTCGTGTGAAAATAGTAAAAAGTAGTAAGTAAACTTTTGATTTTGTTGTTTTTTTCCAAGAATTATGTTGAATTATGTAGATGACTTACCAACATTGGGAGTAGTGTGCGATCAGCTCGGGTATATTGTCGAAGCGGTTGTGAGAGGTTTCAAGTCCAATGCGCCCCCCAGAAGCCTGGATTAGGTAATGCTCAATGTAAGGCCCTTTGTCGGCTGGGAGACGGACGCTAATTGCCATCGTATCGGGCTGACTTGACTGCCGAACTACAAAGTTCTGGAATTTAGAAAGTACAGTTTTAAAATACAGGTACTCAAATAAAAATTATGCAACGTAAATGTTCTGTTAATTATTAGTACCTGGGTGACCGAGCTTTGCTCGTTTTTTTGGGGTAAACGACGTTTTCTAAAAATGAAACCTAGCTAGATCAATTTATCGCCCCCGAAACCCTCTGCATACTAAATTTCATTAAAATCGCTGGAGCCGTTTCCGAGATTCCGATTATATATACATATATATACATATATACAAGAATTGCTATTTTAAAGGTACATATAAGATTAGCTAATCAATAATTAGATCACTTTTCGATGACTGATACAAATTAGCTGACTGTTTTATATTTTCATTTTGTATTTGTAAATAAATATCAGTATGACTTGGGCTATTGCTATTATATGACACAACTCGGTAACACTGTTTGTCTGATCTCACTCAACATTGCTAGTTATTTGTTGCTATTACTCTTTCAAAATAGCATCAGTTCAGATTATTCGTTTTATCGTGCCACTAGTTCTTAGTACTCGTAGTTTTAACTATAGAATACAACAAAATACACCTACCCCTTCCTCTTTTCCTTGTAGCAAATGAAACGCTCCTGCCCTTTGTATCCCCGGCAGAAACCACACAGGGTGTGTCCTGATCAGCCTTTCCAACAGTCCGATGTCGCATGGAGGTTGTTCTTCAGAGCTTGAACCAGATGAACTGACCGACGAGCAATCGCCCCGGGCGCCTTCTCCATCCGACGACAGACTTTCCCGACTCTGAAAGTAAAAAAAAAGTATTGCACATTCAAAATGTTTTCAAACTTTACATAACGGACGAAATACGTATTAGTAAAGTGGTAAAGTATTTTTAAGTGTTCATAAATGACTATTCTTTACGTCGTTATCTTTGCTATAACTTAAAAAGTTTTACCTTTTATTTTAATAAAGCTTAAGTATGTACGTACTTTGATATCCCCTAATGTTAACCCCTTTGAAAGCCACAAGCAATGTTAATCTCCCAAACATAAAATAAAGCTGCAAAGTGAAAATGTTTTGCTAATTGAGGCGGTCTCGTGTGTCTCGTGAAATAGCATTATAGGTAGGTAAATATTAGTTGGTTTAAGTCCCTTTATAAGTGTGGGGAGGCTTACAGGATCAGAGTGTCTGCTGCCTGGCTTTTATAGCTTTATTTACTTGTACCGAAATATGCACAACCCATTACGATCAAACTCACGGGAAGTTTTATGATGATGTGTTGCGGAAGTGAATTAAATGGTCGTTTTATTTGTATTTTACGACTAATTGTTGTACAGATATTACCACTCAGAGAAAATGAAAGTGGCTTTGAAATATTATTTAAGAAAGTATTATGTAACTTAGATTACTTTAGAGTAGTGTGTATATGTAAGTACTGTTTTTAAAAGGCAAGTGCAGATTATGCCAGTGAAGTGGTTCACGTATAACTTTTAAGATAATAAAAAACGTAACATTGCAAATAATTTTAAAAATATAGTTCCTTACAAATCTTGGTTACAATCAGCCACAAAATATTGAATGACATCACATGCGTGCGACGTCAGAGACTCTTTGTTCACCAACTTGGAAAATATTATTACACGATTTTCCCTCAAAGCTTTAGTTCACCGTCGCTTTCCTCAAAGGGTATACCGAGGGTAGCAGTACGCAATCTCATTGTAAGTAGGTACGTTCGTATATTCTCATTTAGTTTCATATTTCGTTGTTTATGTAAAGTTGGAGCCTTTTCGGTGGTCACCGCTCTCTGATATCATGATATCGAAATAAGTTTGTGGAAAATATGCTCAGTCCAATTTTCCGCTGATGTTTTTGTGAATTTGAAATAGCCCGAGGGCATCGAGCCCTTTGCGCACCGTTATTTTACTGAGTTATTATAAAATATTTGGGGTTTCTGAAGTAGGCATTGATAAAGGGAATGAAAATACTTTGTTATGTAAATATATACTTGGGATGTAAATTCTATTTGAATTCTCTCGTAAGACCAATAAGAAATAAAATAGCTAGTGATTTAGTTAAGTAGGGTACCCACTGTTTAGTGTCTACCCATAATATAAAATAAGATATTATGTTATATATTAATATTAATAATCTTATAAGATATATGTAAGATTATAAATTTATTTATTTATTAAATCACCAAGTATTTATTAATTACACTAAAACGTGGGTATTGGATGCGAAATTTAAATGCGCATGATTGGTATGGAAATGAGAACTAAACACAAAATCACTATTCAAATTACAAATAAAAACTTCTCATTACATTGAGTCATTTGCTAGAAAGCCAGGCTTTTGTATTATTCGTTACATTAGGTTTCTCTTGAGCAATTTAAAAGAGAGTTAGCTACTCTGCCGCTAACGAAGACAGCCGGAAAATTAGTTTTACTATCTGAGTAATCTAAGTCTAAGTAATACTAATTTATGTATCGTTTATATCTATCTTTTTAGAAGCACGTTTATGACTCTTTTATGACATGTTTAACATTAATGTACGATCAATCAAACTTTCAAAAAAATTACGCACATATTTATGTACCTAGATATAGAATTTAAATTTATGATAATAAGGACGGTAAGTTATTAACAACTTTTCGCTAGTACCTAACCACTTAAGTGATATAATTATACCTTCAGATGATGCTCAACTTTACGAATAGTTACTTATTGCAAAATAGTAACGAACAAACGTCATTTTAAGTGAATACCTTTATAATTTAGGCTTCATTTTGCAAGGCAAACTTTAACGCCTTAGAAAACTGAAATTAAATCAGAGACCAATTTTAGATTAAACGGTTCAAGATTAAGAAAGTACTTGTATATAACGTGGCTTGATGGGGTTCGAAGGTCTGAAAATAAGGCTACAGAATAACTTTTAGATTAAACTCACTTTAAGAATCAGTAGAAATTTGATTTATTTTAAAGTGCATGACAGTTGAGACGGGATTAAATTTGAAATCAATTCAAAATCTTTGTATGTTTTAGGTCATTATTATTAGTATTAGACGGGTATTTATCGCGTTTAAATTACCTTATATTTTCCCGACGTTTCGACAGGTTTGCACACTGTCGTAATAATTTAAACGCGATAAATACCCGTCTAATACTAATAATAATGTGTTCAGATCGCGTAATGTTTTAGGTCACTTTCAGAGAATTGCTACGCCATATCGATGTTATTAACTACTTATGTTGATATTCAAAACTCGCAGTATCATTATTTTAAAAGTTCACCAGGTAGCAATTATTTTTTAATAAAATAAAATGTTCCAAAGAGCTGCTTGATATACGAGCAGCAATTACAATACTGAAACACACTCCATAAATCCAAACATAATGGTGTAATCATAGCTTTTGTGCATAAGTATTTGAAGTCGGGCATTCCGCAACACGACCGCTCTCACACCGAAGAAAACTAATTGCAATCCAACTTTCCGCATAAATCTCGCTTCACGCATTTGAGGCAGTGTTCGGTGTGATATTTGGAAATGTGGTTCGTTGGTATTGTGAGGTAGAATTTAACACCTTAACCGCCGACGGGTGGCAGCGGCCTTTGTGCGTTGTGATTCATAGCTGTTATTATTGTTACCGATCGTCGAATTAATTTTCAACGTAGATTGTCGCACTCTCCGCTTGTAACAGTCGCGTTTTGCCACAAATTGCTATGAAATTAATATCTCCGTGTCGTTTGTTTGCAGCAGGGATTAATGAAAACCATTGCGGGCGCGGTTGTTGGGTTTTAATTAGAATTCATATTATTAGTGGACGGAAATTGTAAATTATTAACACGAGTATTATTTTGTAGTAATTATCACCTGCGAGTGCGGTGCGGGTGGGTAGTCTAGCTAGATTAATAATAATTTTGTTCAACTTTGTTGTAATAACCTTCCGTAAAATAACAGCCTCTGTAAATACTTTGTAATTTAAAACTTTATGTATTAAACTAACTTTATAAACGGAATAATCAATAACAATCCTTTCCAAAAATACTTTGAGCAATCCCATTTCAATTCATACCTTAAAACTTTTAGACCCATCTGCGTTGCAGGCTCACAGACATGAAAATATACAGCACTCGGGGCTTAGTGTCGCATAACACTTCACTTTTACTAGAGTTTCGAACTAAGTGCAAAGAGGGAGGGAGCACGTGTTCACTCGGTGCAAATGGAAGCGGCGTTTTAGGGATGACTGTAGGCCACCTGCGACCACGAATTTGGGAGGGATGTAATTAGGTAAAAGTTACCGTAGACTGAGTCTTTACTGAGTCGAACTACTTTTGGCATAGTGCAAATTCGTGCAAACTATATAAGAAAGTGGTTTTACTCGCAACATAGGTACCTACCACGATGTCTACATGCGTTGAGTGTAATGATTATAATTATTCGTTCCTGAGCTTAAATGAATATACAATTAATACTAGGAAAAGTAGTGCATTGCGCGAATAAGTACTCGAACACATCGTACCTACTTTAAAAAACTTTACGCAGCTTTACATAAAAATATAATGTAAAGCTGCGTATTGCAAAGCATCTCGTTAAAACTTTTAACGACCTCCAATCGAACAGACGACACTGCAGAAAAACAACATTAAATGGTAAAGTCCAGAGGCAACGGTTATTACAAACAAACTTGAGAAAGTTCTATGCATGTCTAGCGGACCGATTAAGCGGACATTTTTTTCCTCCTCCGCATGAAAACAAGGTTTTTCGTAACGTCAACGTAAGTAAGGAACTACTAGATTAGACTTCATAACCGGAAACATTAAGAAAAAAGGCTCCTGAATATACCTACCCAACAGTACAAAATTGTTTTTATTATGAGATACACGCGGCAGTATGCCAACTAAGTTCGAAAAAGAAACACACGACGCAATGGCAGTGTGTCTAGGTATCCAAAGTAATCTAACTAACCTGATCCTTTACATGTGCACAGAATCATAAAGTTCAATCAAAGAGAGCAAACAGTTCTTGCGGTCCAGAGGGATAACCTGGGGAGGGTTGCTGTAAGATGACTCATACTCGTACTTACGGGGTTGAAATCAATAGAAGCTGTTAGACACTTGTTTTTGGACTGGATCTTTGATTATTTTATAGGTATACTTCTATATGAAATATATATTTCATAAAATTAAATTTGTCATAAAGTGACCCTAAATATTTAAAAATATGTGATCAAAATTTTGAAATAATTATTTCGTCTTAACTATAAAATGTACCATAAGTGCTCTAGTAATTGCTTGTAGGTAGCTATTGTAACTGCAGAGGAAGAGTAAGAAATTAAGAACATTTCTGTTGCTCGAATCGTACACATTCCTCTCTTAATGAGTCGTTTGTGACAAAGTTGTAGCAGCGATTAGGCGCCCAATAAAGGGACGTAAGACCGCATAAGTCAGATGTCAAGTCAATACTCGGGAGAGCCCCTGTCGCAGACCAAAACACCACCCTTTGGTTTCCGGGAACCTGTAGTAAGTACCTTATTGTACGGTTAGCGTCATCAATATCCTACGCTCCTAAAGTTTTTAAATTTTCTAGGATGTTAACATAAATTTTTTTCATCAAGAAAAATTTGAAGAAAAATCCGTTGGTAAACACCTGGATGTTGAGTCTGACCTGAATCGAACTGAAATAATCTAAAGAGGGGATACTTATATATACAGATAGAGATATAGATACTCGGGAATACCAACATTCTTGCTTTAAAAGCGCTCGGAAAATGAAATAAAGAACAGCGCGGGCCAAAACATTCCACCGGAACTCGAGAATCGAACCGTTAAATAAAACCAATGGCTGCGCTACTCTGCGCTATCACCCCATTGTTGCACTAAATCGATGGCAGTGCATGCAAATTAAACCAGGGATGGGTTTTTTTAATCTGTGCCCGATTAAAACGCGCCCAGACGAGAGGGCGGGCGGAACGGGGTCCGATAATCGCTCCGTGTTGACAATAGCCGTAATTATTGCGGATAAATGACGACTTCCTACATTTGAGTGCGGAACTGACGTTGCTTTCTAGAGCCGAACTTGCATTGTCATATGGAGCTGCAATTAACTTTTGTCGAGGCGGAGTGGTTTATTGCATGTGTTTTGGAATATTACAGCATAAGGCTTTTGTTTCACTGGATACTAATCCTTGTAGCACTTACCTAAAAAAAATATACTATGCCCAATCATCCTCTATAAAGTGGGTGCCACCTCAAGTAATAAAATAGCTTTATTTAGCAAAACGAATTAAAAATTCAATTAAATTCCTTATAAATAATACCTATGTTCGTTTTATCTACGTTAAAATTCAAAGTCAGCCCGCACATGTCGTTTACGCTCCGCAAAAGCCTGTTAACTTCGTGCTGGGCCCTAATTTGAGGGTTAATAGTCACTCCAATGAACCAGTAAGTGTAGTGTAATGAATATTACACTTTGGGAACTTCCCTTTGGCTACAAAACTACGCTAATGGTTGGACGTTGGTAGCGTCGAGAGATGAAAATTAGAAACTATTAGGTATGTGACTTTTGGTCTAAATTATTCAAGTTGTACGGGTGGATTTCAATTAAAATAAATGAAATTTTGCTACATACCGGTGGAACTGACGTAGAGCATCGCGGTTTTCTTCACGCTACAAAGAAGCAATAAAAGAAATAAGTACTTTGACTTTAAACTGTCGTTTCACAATGCCGCCGACCGTTTACGCAGAGTTCAATGAAACACGACAATGCACCAAAAGCCCCAACAATGGTTGGAAGGGTTCGGTAGGGTTTCAAGTATGCACAAAGCCAACACCCGCAATTGACTCTGAGTTTTACCTACACCTCTAGAGTGCTCGACTCGAGTGGTAGTGTCGTGTCGCGAACGCAAATATTTTATCTGAAACACTACCGACACACACCATCTACTTTATTATTCTGGAAATGTAATGTACGAGTAAAATGTCTAAGCTAAATGCTAACAAAGTTGCTCTCAACATCTTCATGCTATGCTCAAATTAATGTGAGTGGACTCAACCTAAGTACCGTTCTGCACATGGTATATAAATTATAATAGGTATATTTCCGTGTGAAACCTACAGTGAGTAAAATTTTATCTTGCGATTCTTGTTAAAAGACAGCAAATGGAACATCAAAAGTCACCGGTTTCCCACAAACCATCTATCAACAGACCGCAAATTTAATTCCGCGTCGAGAATTGGAAAATATTGCTCCCATGTAACATCACTCGTATTCAAATGGAAGCAAAATAAAACCGAGTGATGCATATTGAACGATATCTTCTCTATATTTATAAAAGGCAACGCATTTCCGTATCCGACTTTCTGTCTATCTGTCCGGTTGTCTTGTTTCTATTTGTTAAAAGTTGCACAGCTAGTTCTTCGCAGAATTATGCAGTTTTAAACCAGTTAAATAAAACAAGACGTAATTGTATAAAACTTTTAAAGTACTTAAAAAAAAACAATCTAAACGAAACTGCAGGTAAAAAAGGCTTGTAAGAATATAAAAATAAAAAATGTAAAATGCAATTTGGCATCGACACAATATTTCGTGTAGTTCCGCTGCGTCCGATCCCTTCGGGTAATGCAATCCGGTATGCAAAGTACTAACCGTATAAAATTGAAGGTAAAGTTTGAGATGGAGTCTGCGGAACTAAAAACTAAATAGAACGTGCTTCGGTTCATTAGACTTACGTCCCTACACGATTCCTGATTTAAAAGTTAGGGAGAGTTTAAAGGTTCTCGTTGAATTGTCGACGATCAATGGTTTCATTCGATGCGTCCGCGTCGTCGCGTCGCCGCCGTTGTTAGTTTGTAAAGGACAATCATTATGACGTCATTAAAAATTGTATCAGACGTGATGTTTTAGGAATCTCAAACCTATTACTTTTATATCTAGATATAGCGGTTACCTGGCTGAGACTGTCCCCAACACTTCCGTCTGTATCAACGGGCCGAAATAGTTGATCCTTTATGTCTCTCGGCCGGCTTCTTCTTTCTTGAGCCTCTTTCATAGCTTGGCTCTGCAGTCTTTCGAAGAACTCCCTCGGCTTTAGCGGGGGAGGTTCGTCGTCAGGCGGCGGTGGAGGGGGTGGGGGTAGCCTCGTTCTCGGCGAACTGCGGAGTAGTGACCGCTCATCGTCTTCTGTGGAACGTTCATCGTGCTCAGAGTCTGAGCTTCTGCTGTTCCGTCTCCTCACTCCTTGGAGATGCGGTTCGAGGAATGTTGCATTTCTGTAACAAGGAAAACACAATTTAGTTATAAGTATTACGTGTACAGAACAGAATATTCAAATAACCCAGCACGACTTTTTAACTGCGTTAAACTGAGATGTCCTGTGTGTAGCGATGAATATGCTGTTTCGCTTACGGTGCTTCATATTTTACTGCCCGACATAATTTTATTTCAGTTTAACGACGGACAATTTATAGACATTTTCCTATTTGTTGGCCTTCGTAACCTTTTAGTTGCGTATGGCCATAATCTCAGTTATTTCACGGACTGTATAAACATTAAATCATTAATACTTAGTAAGCCACCGACAATTCGTCTTTAATGAATCCATTGCAGTAGGCCATAAACCCGTTATGCTGACTAGTCACTCGGTTATGCACTTCATTAAACCTCGCTTTATCTGCGGCTATATCTATTCGTCATTGCCCACGTAATCGATTCCCGTATCTAACTGCAGCTTACAAACACATGGGCCCAAGCATAATCCTAGACAAGTGGCTGCTCCCAAAGCGATATCGTGAACGAATCGGTAGGAAAATTAATATTTTCCATCAAATGCAGCAAGCGCTGTCATTGTTCTATGAGCCGTTAAATGCTGTAAACTTATTAGTTTGCGAGATCCTCATCGGTGGTCACTTGTCTGAGAGAGACTGACCAGACTAAAGGGACATTAACTAAGATTTATATTCCAAGCGCGCCTGCCATAGGTATTAATTAAAAACCCCTACACAACGCAACGAGTGCGTCGGACGTTCTCGCCAATTACTTACTCAGCTGAAGAGATTTTGGAACTCGCCACCGCTCGTGCGTGTACAAACTTTTTGTTGAACGATTTACTGCAGATGTTTGTTGGTGAAACGTGCAACAAAACTCGAAGTATCTACCTTCACTGTGAAACAAAGCGACTAAAAGTTTATGTAGGTATCATCCTGGATGCCTTGTTATAAAAAAGCTGATTTCAGAGTTATACTAACTTTTAAATGAAGAAGATAATTGAGATAACTGATATAATTTAAAAATCCCTGCTACAAAACCAATTAGGTTTCAAAATGCATTCAAAATTACATTTTAAACTCACTAAAATGTCTTTCTCGTCGAAACTTAATAGACACTTCCTTTATTAATGCAATTTAGACCGTCTGGCGTTGCTGACGTTAAAAAATGCTGTAATAACATCGTGTCGCCGCTAACGCGGAGGTGACACTCAATTTGTCACCTACCGACAACAGCCAACGGCGACAAACGACCAATTTCGTCACCACGGTCCGGTAAAATCATGGATGCAATCGTTTTAAAAAATAACGAATTATATAGGTAAAGTATATAACCCTCGTTAATAATATTATAGTAAAACAATTATACCTGAAAGATATTTAACATGTTTTGTAAAAAAATATGAAAATATACCAACATACTGCTCAGACTAAATGGTCTAAATGCCAGACTACGAGACAATCTAGCTTGTATTACCTTCGACACCCCCAGTGGTGATTAAAGGGAATGACGGCCACGGAATCAATATCGAATCACGCAAGTGCAAGCAGGATTCTTGCTTAAATTGAGATATCAAAGGCAATAAAATAATAAGTACGTTTTCTATTCTAAGTTTCAGACAAAGTTGAAATAAAATCCGAGTAATGTTCTCTCATCATACCAAAACGGCGATTACGAGTATAATCGAATCTGCTATTACCGCTGTCATTATTTTTCTACAGCAAATGATTCAGGGATATCACAGACCTAAAAAAATAACTGACTGTCAAAAAGATTCAGGTAAAAAGGGCTGAAACAGGATTATGCCCAGTCAGACACATGAGTGTAACAAATCAGTTTCACCTCTCACCACCCTCACGGTCATTACGCGGCCATGATGGAATGACGGCCGTTGTAATTAATTAAAACGTCATATTAGATACTTCGTCACAGGTGCACCGATGATACCCTCATTATTAATTTTAATGCGGTGCCGTGTTTGGTTTATGTTGGTAATTTATGTCATAGAGTAATTAGCGGTGGGTTAAATTGTTGACTATTTTGGTAATACTCGTATTGCGTTGTATACAAAATATACAGTTGAGTTTTTACCAATTTAATTACACTTTGAATTAACTCCAGATTTTGATTTTGTATGACTTTTGTCACTAGAAACCATGTGTTTCATTTGAAAAACGACTTAAAAATGGTAATAGTTTCCTACATCTTGGAATAAATCATTTGCGACTCGTAAAGATTTTCTTGAAACTGAATGCTGTTATATTTTTAATAAGCAGTATTTACTGGCTTTGTTATTTTTTGTCTCTCCGGAAAGTAATAAACCTTAATGGTGGACCTTTGTTTTTCTTCATTATTGTCCGCCTGGGGCTTCGGGTAAGCTGCAAAAAGTAGCTTGCAAGAGTCTTACTGTTTATTTCTATAGTACGTAATCAGTAACATAGAATCAATATAGATACATAAAAAGTAGATGGTAACATAGGTAAGGTATTTAGAAAAAAATGGTTCAGATATTCACTTAGATATTCTAAAAACAAACCATTGAACTAGAACTCTAAATCCACTCACAACCCAAGGTGTAAGTGACGTTATTGTGGCACTTTTCCATCTCTGTTGAATAGCGAACGCGCGTGAATGGAATCGCAGCTGTCACAAAGAGCCCGCCAATGCTATGTTACCGTGAATGGGAGGATTTAGTCGGCAGACGTGAAAATGCTATGGGAAATTCTATTTGTAAGCGGTGACTGCTGTCTAGGTCTAGCTAGGGTTATGGCAACGTCATCATCATCATCTTCCTGCCCTTTTCCCACGTCATGTGGGGTCGGCACAACAATGTATGGTTATGGCAACGTATCTGATAATAATATTTTTATTGTATTTTCGTCTTAATTATTCATACCAGTAATTACTCAATATTATATAATCTTATCATAATAGTTTATTTTAAAGTAAGCAGTAGGTAAATGTAGAGTTAGATTAAAAAAAAATATTACCCAAAACGGTCACAACTCTTTACTTATTTATTACTTATTTATTACTGATGAATGTTAGGACATTAAACGAATAGGACGAAACTTATTTCGTACGTTCCTATGTAACCAACACGACCGCACATGTTTGCAATTTGCTCATCGAAGGGCACTCGTGTCGTGGACGATAACGGGACTCTACCTACCTACTTGAAGCACTTGAGCTAAATACTGAGCAAGCGATACTTTCAAATCAATAGTCTTGTTCTAAAATGATCTTATCATAGTACTCTTATTCAGATTTTTGGCAAACATTTAGCTTTGTTTTCAAAAATGAACTTTGAAGAATAGCTTGTTACAGTCAAAATTTACATTACGTTGCACAATGCATGTGTAATGAACCCAGTCTTTCACCTACTTTTAATAAAAAATGCGTCTCGTTTAACAATGCACTTCGGAAATCTACACGCATCAGTCTTGAAAAGAACATTGAAAAGCACTTTACTTAAAATTTGTTATAGTAGCTGTTACTTTTAGTATGACTTTTTTACATGCTTTTTACTTTCTCAATTAAACCCAGCACGCATATCATCACATTTGACCACCCTTATTATATGCTGCGTATTTATTTGGTATCAATCCAATTTATCATAAATAAAGCTTCTTATAAACTATGGTGTAACTATTTTGTTTCTATGAAGTACCAGTTAAAACATTTTAAGCAGTACAATTTTTTTTTAAATTTCAACATTGAAACTTTACAAAGGACTAGTCCACTCTGTTTAATATCCACAACGAAGATAATAAAGCCGGTTTACCCGCAGCTAGTTCAACCTACTCAAACTAAGCTCGCGAAATTACGTTACGTAATGAGTATTAATTCTCTTTAGAGTGTACGGGTAACCAGATTTTCAACGTTTCACAGGAAAGCGTATATTATTATGAAAATGTATCTACGCAAGCCCGTCAGCGCCTACGGTAATGCGATTATAACTCTACACCTAGCTAGAGCCTTCATGGCATACCTTATAAGTAATGTTTCAACATAGTGAAGGGAGAGTATTTAGATACTAATGACGACTTTAGATTTCACGTAGCTTAGGTTCAGTACTAAAATATTTTAGTGGTTTTCTGTTTCAACCCAACGCCTAAAAAGTAATATATTTTTGAGTTTATCAATGATGCAGGTACTTATGCAATTTAGGTAATAATAATGGCGAAATGAATTCAACTTTTGGACACTTTAGTTAAATTAGATTAATGAACAAACCGCGAACCTTATTTTTATTCAATTTAAATCGCTCAAAGATTTAAATACTAAGAGCGATGCGCTACTGATGCCCAGTTTTGCTATGTACTCGTAGGTAACTTTGTCGTATTTTAGTCAACCCTTTAGCTGAGTAAAGCGTTAGCTCTAAATAACTCTGTGTAGTCAATTTAAATTTACTTGTCCCATGAAAATGGTTTACATGAAAGCACTGATATCAATGCTTTTTGCTTTTTCTCGAGATTTTTTACTTCTTGCTCGTTTTCATTACTTTTTATGTAATAAAATAAAATATGGCTTTGACGGCTTTTGTGTAAAAAAATGTGCCAGTAAACTAGATTATAAATGTTCCCAAACCAGATAGGTATTGAATTTTAAGTAAATTTTCTAATTTTACAATTTTATAATTCTAATTCTGAAGGTCAACCTAGTGGGATAAGGGCAGGAAGATGTTGATGATGATGAGTGAAGGTCAACCAAAGTCCCTGACTATTCAAAATTCAAGTCGTTATCTTTGAGTTCACACTTGTCTGACCCAAAACAAAAGGCGAGTAGGGGTTCAAAATTAAGTCGAGCTTGGAGTTCGGGGACCCGGAATGACCCGGGATACTTTCTCTGTGATAGCGTGTGTCAAGTACCTACCTCGTCTAAAACGTTTCGATTAATATTCATGTTATACTTGCTCGTATAGCTCCATTAGGTACCCAAGATCTACCTATATAGAAGATATAACAAAATCAGTATACGCAGAATGTTTATTCTTGGGTAGGATATAAAAGAAGTATCTGACAAAGACTGGATTAATAAATAAGTTTGTATGTAAAAACATCCAATAATTTTAGGTCGATAATAAAATGAAAATAGCATTAAAGTAAAGACATGATTAGTACCTAGTACGGACGCCGAAATAAGAATCTTTTGTGACTTTATTTATAAAGTCGAAATGAGAATAATAAAATAAAGATAAATCCATTTAGAGACGAGATCAAAGAGACCAATCTACAAATTAACTTTCAAAGTAAATTCAAGTTTCCCAAACATAAAACAGACTCCAGCATTTATATTTGCTAAATTAATGTAAACACGAGGAATTAGAAGCTCTCATTATATATTAACCAAAGAGATGTTGCTTGCCTCTTCCCTCCCTTCGACAGACCCTTCTAATCCTTGGATTAAGCAGCTCACTACGTCTCAATTTCGTATAATTATGCGCTTTATCAGCGGGAAAAAATCAATTTGTGCGAGGTAGAGTCGTGCTATCTATGCAAATCACCACTGGGGTTTATGACACTTGTCTTCATAAAATGATGTTGAACAAGTTATAAAGGAAAGCTATGAAACTACCGTTGTATGAAGCGGATGATGTTACAGGATACTATATACTTAATCGTTATTAGAAAGATCAATAACGGGGCTATCATACTCAGATAATGTACAAGAATTACACTCGACATGTTTTCAATATTCTTAGTCACTAGTTTTTAAACCAGCGTGGTGAAAGGATCAAAGTCTGCTTTAGATGCTTCTTTGGTGCACTAGACAATGTCTAACAAGAGAAATTGGCACCCACTAAACTAAGCTCGATTTTTTTCAAGTTCGTGACTTTTCTGCCTTCGTACTTTTCACCCTTGGTAGATATAAAGAAGTAAAAGCAGTCAATTGCTAATTATCTTTCCTTCGTTTCTGTTCCTTCGAGATAAGTTGTCTGCTACCAGTGTAATTACTACGATAATAACCGTTATTGTCAATGTCCAGTTTCCTGTGAAAGTGGACTTGACTGATAGATTAGAGCCTCATCCGTTTGGATACTAATAACACCACTCGTTTATAATAATTTTGCTAAGCTAACATTTTTAGCATCTAAAAAACTGTCCCAGAAGTTGTAAAATGTGGTCAGAAAGAATGAAGAAATTTCCTTTTCAAGTGGCTAAGTTCAAGGTAGACTTGGCTTGCATAATTTGGCGTGTTTCGCGGTTGATTCTCACAAAACTTGAACGGCGAAATGCCAATGCCAAAAAGTTGCCAAATTAATAAGTACTTACCTAGATATCTAAGTACTAGGTACCACTGCCTAGTCGTTGTTTTGCCAGTCACACCATAAAAATAAACCTATTTTTTATTCATATTAATGTTAGTTACTTACCCGTCTAGTCTTCTAATATTTAATTTTAGAGATGGTTTATTTTTTGAGGTTACAACTCAAATAAAACTAGTTAATTCGTAATCACAATATTTTCTTATTTTCTGTTCTAAAATGTGCCGCGCACCAATCTTTCGACTAAAAAACAAATGACCGTGAAAAAAGAAAAGAGCGCGTTCTGAATTCAAAACTAGTTATTTCGCCTGCTATGAACTGCAAAGAGTTTGTAAATAATATAGACAAACCTTTTTAGGTAAATAAAAACGTTCAACCTTTTTTGTCTTTTAGTTTCGTATGACACCGTTTGTACGACCGACGACCGTACGATGTAGTAAGGGTAGCGCTGGTTGATTACGGCCATTTGTCTGCCACGCCTGCGACCACTAGCACGGCTTCCTAAAGCGCAATACATTGCAACTGCTGTTTAGATGCACTTTGGTAAGTACTTACCTAATTATAAAGCGCTAAACTAGATATATGTAAACTTACAAAACCGAATCAAATTGTGCCCAAACTTATTGTAAGTATAAGGACATAAGTTTGTATTTTACATTCAATTTAAACTTCTTTGTTGGACACTTATTTCAACAAGTCTTGCACAATTGTAAAGGATATCCTCGCTATCATTCAGGAACTTATTCAACTTGGATAACTTTCGCTTCCACTTTCAAAAGCGTTCAAATCGATTCGAAAATTACGGCAAAATCTCGTATACAACTCTGTGCCTAGACCAATAGCTTCCTATTCAACGGCATAATTCTGAAAACCTTACCACAAACTATTCTGAGTCTTATATCCATAGAAGTAGAGTTGTATCGAGGTGAATGAGTAAAATTGCCAAGTGCTGCACGAGAATCGGTCTGGGATACGATTCGAGTATTTTCGAAGAAATTTTATTGATGCAATAAGCACTTGACGACGATTCTGAACTGCGCGGACGCGGTTCGTATTTATAGTTAAGATTGAATAAAACTGTGATCTCTATTTTATTGATTCGAATGGCTCTTCTTTGCGAAATAACGACGTGAGAAACTAACCTGACCGGTCTTGGCAACTTTACTGAATTTCAGTGGCTTTAAATAACTGTAGTTTGAAAAACGAGCTTTTGAATTCTTAATGATCTCAGAACGACAAAACTGCATTGCTCAGAAGCCGTTCTAAATAAGTTTAAGATGTAACCGAGCAACAAAATATTAAATTCGAAGGCAAATCTCTTGAGCACTCTTGCAGAGAATTTGCCTTATTAAAATTTTCCTTCGAAAACCGCACGATGCCAACCGCTAGACTGTACTTACCATAAAATAAAATCTAAAGCACAGAAGTGAATGTCCCATTTAAATCCTTTTATCCATTTCTACAGAGCCATGCGCCAGTCATTCGTACACCCATATCGACTCCGAGCAGTCGTCGTTTCGCTAAACTTTTGTTGCGAGCAGTAATACCTTAGCAGGAGTTTCCTTTCTATGTTTTGGTGTGACTGTAGTGTCTACCACCCGTAGCATCCTGCATTCATTTTGCATCTCAAAATATGGCGTCTAACATTATCCTTTATTAAACCGGACGAGATTTTTATTCTAATCTAAAATAATATATTGTAGGGCCATTGAAATTCTGCGCACAGTGTTCTTTATCGCCGGTGATTAGAGCACCACGTGATTCTAACAACATTTAATTAGAGTAGTCGTAAAAAATAACTAAGCTATTACTTTTTAAACAAGCAGTTTGCTATCCTGGAACATTCATTTAGAATCAATAAAAATATGTCTGCAGTAACAGAATATCATTTTCATATAATTTTATCCAATATCAAGCTTAAATTTCAAGTTTATTTAAAAAAAGTAAGTAACATTACAGAAACTAAATAACAGAGATATTAAGTATAACGTAGCAGTATGTACCTATAGTTATGAGATATATATTATTAGTACCTGGATGACCGAGCTTTGCACGGTGTTTTTTTATTGGTAAACGACGTTTTCTAAAAATGAAACCTATCTAGATCGATTTATCGCCCCCGAAACCCCCTGCATACTAAATTTCATGAAAATCGCTGGAGGCGTTTCCGAGATTCCAATTAAATATATATATATATATATATATATATATATATATATATATACAAGAATTGGTCGTTTAAAGGTATAAGATATGTTGGAACTACCAACGTTTGAAATGGCCATTGCAATCGTTAAATTGATTTATGATTTATCTTCCTAAGTTTGTTTTAGAAGACTTTAAGCAGCAGTTCTTTATGGGAGAATTACTATGATAAGAGTCTAAATAATTACATTTCAACAATATAAGTAAATGGCTGGTGATATTATATTTTTATGTTGGTAGAAACTTTAGTGAGGAAAAATAATTATCTTATAAGAAGTCGTATAAAGGTGCTTTATAGAACCTTTTTTAGCAGGAACACGTCTGATTAAGGTAACCTGGTGATTCATGAACATGAACAGAATTGTATATTCAATAACGATTTGAATTAATACTTGAAATTGGTAAAATAATAGTGGTGACTGGTCTTCCTGTAATCTCTTTGAAGAATAAGTAGATAATTAATACTTTTAAGAAGCAAATATATAATCACGAATAGCTTTGTCCAGAATACAAAGTTAAAAGCAAATATCTAAAAGTTTATCTCAACTTCTCTCCAAGGTAAAAATGTAATAAATTGTCCACCATTTTAAAATAAAAATAATATTCGTAGAGAACAGATGGGAAGTGAGGTACTTATCTTTGGCAAGGTCCGTTATAGAGAGTCGATATTTCTTTAGCCCACTGGGAATGGCCGGAAATGTAAGATCATTATATAATATCAGGTAGGTACATTATTCAAATAGATTAGAAAATCGGTAAGTAGAAAGGTATTAAATTCTTCTGAAAAATAAAAAACTAGCAACAGACGTGCTTCTTGGCTTTATATAAAAGCTAGTCTAAACAGAAAGCTAAAAGCTTATGAAACCCTGTCTTTAAGTCTAAAAGACCTCCTAATAGACGTGTTCGTAGATTTCACCATAATTTAAATGAATAGGTTATATATATGTTCATATACCTACTTACCTAGTTTGATAAGCATATTTCGCATTTTCTTTTATTCGAGATAACATTGAAAAACAAACAAAGCGTGTGGACAATCTCCATTGTTGTAAGTGGGTCACAGACTCAGATAACGTGGATTAGTGGAGACCAATTTTACTGATTAAATTCTTACGCCATATCTTTACCGGTCGGAAACAAACAATATTCATATTTATATTTGTTGTTAACACCAAATATATGAATATACAAAAAATACCTTTACACTAAATACAAAGTACTTTTATTTTACTACTCTACCCTTGGCACCTTCTAAAGATTAATCCCTAGTTTCCCCGTCAGATGTCTTTATACAAAATCGAAGGGGTGAGTGAGACACCCCCTGTCAGTCGTCAACGCTTCACAGTACATAAAGTATCGTGCACCATTGCACTGAAATGTCTTCCTGCTCAACTCTGCACAACCTTGTAGCAAAGGAGATTGTACCGGTTTTATAGAACAATTTGTGTGGGTTATTTGCAAGATTTGCAAGTCCAAAAATGATCACGACTGTGATCCCCTGGCTCGGTAGATATTTTTCCAGGCCTCTCGTTACTTATATCTTTGAGGATATCTAAAGAGGGTAATCAGAGGCACGTCCAATCATGACATTTGGCACATGCCACATTTTGCAGCAGTTAGTATTCCGTACGTGACAGGTTGTAAGCCCATCGCCGCTTATAAGAACACTAGCCTATGACAAACAACGTCAAATTTTCGGTTTTAGGGTATGCCGGTTTCCTCACGATGTTATCGTGTTTGCGCACATACATTTTTCGAATAGAAAACTCATTGGTACATGAGCAGGTTTGAACCCATGACCTTCAGATCGTTAGGTAGGGGTGTTACCATTACACAATCAGCGCTCTAGCAGAGTCCAAAAAAGGCTTATAAATTTGACATACTGACTCCGCTTTTGGATCCTTTTTCGTCGAGCGGATAGCTGGTAGGCTTACGCTTATTTTTCCGATGGCTGACCATTTTTAGAGTCGTTGTTTTTATGTGACATTTTGTTCGATTTCTACAAATAATATTGCAAAAAATAAGTACGACCACCATTATTTTGAGTAAAAGTACCCACTCTACCGTTAGCGAGAGAATAGAAAAACACTTTGGGACCATTTCCTGTAGAAGACGTACTGTGAGAGGATTCATTATCTACCCTCGACAAATCCCTATTTTGTTGGGGGACTACATGAAGTTACAAAGGTAGGATCATAACTTTTCAACTTGCATTTTGTTGTTTTGAAGGTTACGTGAATAGAAATTGAGATTTACTTGCGAACTAAATATTATTAAATTTGTTTTATATCAACTTAATTTCCGGTACCCAGTCAGTGTAACTATGTTAGCCGCCAAAATTACTTAAAGATGCTCAAATACAGACTCAGATTTTTCGGCAAGGTATTTTATTATCAATAAACATTAGATTAATTTCACAGTGTATTATTTTATTAAGCCAAATTCTACGTAAGTTTTTTTTTTCTTTATTTATCGACTGACCCTTCCAAGAATAAACAGCACTCTAAAACCCTTCAATCATTACCCCGAGTATTTTCATTCCTAATAGAAGGATCTCCTTCATAAGGGTTTTGTTTTGAAATAGCTGGAGCACTCAGGTACTATAATGGCAGAAAACGGCTATTTCTGTATTAAAATTAGTAAGTAAAAGTATTGAAGTTAAATTATTATGAATTCAACTTTTTGAAGCTTTTTTCTTCAAGATAATCGTAATAATGTTTTGTAAATTATTGCGTACACACGTTTGGAATAAAAATATTTTTGAAGGATACCTGCTGTTTTTTTACGGTCTGTCTTCATGTTCCTAAGCACACACGGCGTATGCGAAGGCTTTAAAGGTGTACCCTAATAGGCTTTATGCTGAATGGAGTGCACGGATTGCGGTGTTACAGGGTCCACTGACTTAATGAAATGGGTTTCGTAGCACTTAGAATTTTTGATACGGCCCTTTCTTTGTCTTAAGGTTTCTTGTCTGTGGTTTATGATTACAAATATCTCATAAAGTGGATTACACTGAAGTGTGAAAAAAAATGAAAGACATTTTCTTGCGTATTTTACATTTGAATAACACAGTGAGTTCATAACATTTTCAGATGTTTCCATAAACTTTATTTATTATCTTTGTAAGGCATAATTTTCTTATTTATGGAAATCTTTGTTAACAAATGCAACAATATTATGTCGTTCACTCTGGACAGATATACTATTTTCGACCAAACTCTCGTCGGATACATTCCACCATGAAACTAAGGATAAGATAATGACCAACTAATGGACAACGAATGTACTTTAGATAAAACTTGTCGATAGTTCTTATCGGGAGAAAATACACTTCGAGGAAAGTCTTGAATAAATATTTTAACCTCTATGTTAAAGGAATTGGGTATTCATTAGCATAGAGTTCATCGATATCACGAAGTCCTATGTTATGATTATGTACTTATGGCTTTAAAGTTATTATTTTGAATAAAATAATTCATCGTGAAATTAAATAACTAACACACCAGGTAGAAGATATTATACCTTCAAAATATTATGTTTGAAGAATAAAGGATATAGTAACGTCTAGGAAAATATTGGAGGCAGAACGGCCATTGGAATGTCAAAAATGAAGCTGAAGTAATTCGATTATCATAGCCACTATATTGTACTTAATCGATTATATCTTGAACATTGAAAATTCAGAAAATATCTTAAATACTCCTAAAACATTTCGTGGGTACGAGATTAGCATAATTTGTTTTTTTTAAGAAGATAAGTTTCAATGTTCATAGTGTAATTTTAAAATGATGTAGGCAATCGGTAAGATTCAAATAATAAGACCTCATTTAAACGCAGACTACAAGTAGGTAGGTATACTAATCGAATCAGTAAATGAACTCAATACCATGAAGGAACACATTGTATGTTACTGCTATGGAGACGTTAAACCGATGAGCCAATCTAGTACGGATATTCTTAGATTTCTTCCTAGTACAAGAACATGGCATAACCAGCGAGGAACTATAAAGTCACGGGATGTCAATGACCTTTCTGATGATGACGCGGCATTACGCAATACGCAAAATGCTTTAAAAAATAATGGTCTAAGTTTTGTATCTATCTATAGGTAGTAAGCTAATTTTCTAAGCCTACTAGTAAATCCATTGCTATCCTACCTTGTATAATTATTATTAATTTATAGGTGTATTGATAAATATGCAATTCTGAATCCTTGGCAATGTCATAAAATATGATGGTACAGAACTTCGTGAGATAAATTAACTTTACTTAATCTCAATCACAAACTCTAATCTTAAAGATTACAATTATTTCCGCAAGCAGGGAAAATAATAAAACTGAACATTTTCTGTAAATAACTTCTTACATATAGATAGGTAGGTACGATTTATCTGATGATAAGGAACGTGAAGTCATGAATTCACGATGTGCCTCCGTTTATTAAAACTCAGCGTCATGCCCCGACCATTTCCAAGCCGCGAGGTGCCTATTCTGCTATCTCAGTGTTTTACGCGACATTTTTGTCGCTCGCACGTGACTTTACCTGCA
This sequence comes from Cosmorhoe ocellata, assembly GCA_963675405.1. Lineage (NCBI taxonomy): Eukaryota > Metazoa > Arthropoda > Insecta > Lepidoptera > Geometridae > Cosmorhoe > Cosmorhoe ocellata. The sequence goes on along the minus strand of OY776258.1, from coordinate 6,709,721 downwards.
TGCATTTAGGAACCACAGCAAATATACAGTCAGGTGACTCACTTCAACATTGAACACAAACCGAATTTGGATTGTCTCATAATTTAAGCTGATAATTAAAAGAAAAACTGCACAAGCGATCAGCTCTACATTACAATAATCAAAAGATGAATTTCTGAGAAAAAATAAAGTGAATATCAAAAATGTTGTCAATAAAGGTAAGGTTCGCACTAACGTAAAGATAAATAACAGTAGCAGAATGTATCATTTTAAGTGGTCCTAGAACTCTTGACTATATTTAGTGCACGTCACGTCAGTAGCGTTTAACCGGTCTAACACGATTTTGCTTAGCTGCTGCGTATGTGAGCTGTGCTGCAATGTTCGCAGTGACACAGCAGTCCTGAGGAGTGAAAAATGCATGTGTCTGTACATTACTCGTTGACTGCCACATTTTTTCAAAGGACGTGAGCGTGTAGAATGTAGGTGAGTATTTACATTGTTCCAAACTTTTTTTCTACCAGTTTACGGCTGAAAAACGGGAAACTATTTCGAAAATTTGCGAAATAACGCGTTTTATAGACCTTAACCGGACGCTAAATAAAATATTGTTGGTTACAGTCCTGAAAATAATAAACAACTTATTTTATATTTAAAAGGTGGCTTTTAAAAATATAACGAAATGGCTTTTAAAAATAATCTCCTAGTACCTAAACAAAACATTTTGATGTAGACAAAGACCTGCTACAGAATAAATATTAAATAAGAATATGACCTAGAAGCTAATCGCTACGATTATTACGAACCAGTAATTACGATAATGGTTGCTCTGGATGATAAAATTACCAAAATTGTCTACTTCCGCAAATGTCTAATAATAAACATACAAGCTCAATTATTTGGTTCCGTATGTTTATATTTATGTCCGCGTTGGGGCGCTTATATTAGACAAGCTACAACAAAATAGGCTACTGGACACAAATTTAATTATTGGAATAACATTTCATCAGGGCTATGTCTTTAAACAAAGATGTGGTGGGACAAAACATAACTACTTACAAGAGTTTTTTTTAAATGATAATTTGCCAATAAATTATTCTTATTCTTACAGAACATCATTAAATTTCTTCTAACAAATAAACCTTCAATTTACTCCTACCTTCAACTCCAAGTAGTAATAAACATACCTACAGAGTTTTTTTCAAAAGTTTGCTCTATCAGATAGAGCAACTTTTATAGAGTCTATTTCAACTTCATAGTAGGTAATCTGTCATTAAATAGAAGCGTGTTTAATCATTAATGATTCTGTGATGCTTCTGTTTAATAACAAGCAACAATATCATGGTTGTATTTTGCGTCCCGAGTTCAAATGCCAATAGACAGCAAGCCTCCAATGAATTGGCTCCAAAATATTTGTCTGCTGTGATGTTGGCTGGCCGCCAATCGGATCACTTTCGGGAAACTAGATAGAGATAAAATATAACGGCGTGGTTTGGATCGTAGAGGTATGCGGTAAGCACTCGAGACTAACTCACCCAGCGAAGGGTTATTACAATACGATTTCGATCGGCTTCCTATTTTCATTTGCTAAATGTAGTAATAACAATAACACAGGGCTCGTTTCGATTATTTAGGTTCCAGAATCGATTTCAGTTATATTATTATTCATCATGTCTTCTGCCTTAACATTGGTCTACCACTGTGAAATGGCAAACTCATCTACTTATACCTAAAATAAAACCGTTGAAAAGCCGTAAGTATCTGTACTTTGAAATTTTCAAATAAAAATAAGTGTTACCTAAAGAAGACACGCTATTTAGCCCAAAACAACCGTTTTTGAAAAAAAATCTGTTTGTCTGTTTCATCGAGATCGGTTGACAAATAAAAAGATTTAATGATTTATATTTTACGCACTGGACGCTTCGCGTGAAAATAATCTGACGCGTACGAAGTCGCAGGTAACAACTAGTCTGAAATATAGCTTTAGTACATGCTTTGTTTAATAGTTACCAATCAGCCGATTTTAGTCAGTGAACTTTGATATTTCATCCAGTGGTTCAGGTTGTAAAATAATAGCAGTAGTAAACTACTAGATAAGCTAGCTAGAGATAAATATCGCTTTGGACCGCGGAGGTATGCAGTAAACGACACTCGTGACTCACTTGTTGTGCCGGCATTCGGGAATGTTCATTTAGTTATTGGAATGGGCGCTAGGCTAGTCGGTGCTATTGAGCCGTTAACTGTCGCATATTCGAGTTTGGTTAAAATTAACAATATTTTTAAATTAGGATAGTCAAACAAATGTTGTAGCCAAAGTAGCGTTCGAACATCGCTATGGAATACAAACTTGAAAATTGTATGGCATATATTTTTATTTTTTCACTAGCTTCTGCACGCGGCGTCGCCCGCGAAGTACCTACATAAAATATAGCCTATGTTCATCCTGAAAGTTCATTCTACACATTGGTGAAAGAATTTTTCAAATCGGTTCAGTAGTTTCGGAGCCTATTCATTTCAAACAAACAAACAAACAAACAAACAAACAATCAAAGTTTTCCTCTTTATAATATTAGTATAGATTAGTATCATTGTTAGCAGAATGTCACTTTATTTAACTTCCAGACCGATATTTTTTCTATATTCGTCAAGTTTTTAAAATTACAACACAGCCTTAGCATCTAAGAAGTAAGTATATTAATACCTACAGCGTATTAGTATCTTGATACCACCGTTTGACCTTGCACCACATCTACATACCTGTAGATATTTTTAAATCACGTTTGGTGTATTTGCTGAGTATTTTCTTTAGTTTATAATGTTAGCAACATTCATACAAAACTAAATATTTTTCTGTTGTGGAAAACAAAAGAGGTGAAAAAGTTATCACAAACTTAAAAACATGATCGAGAAAGTTATAGTACAACAAAGTTGTAACACTTAACCTACATTGAGTACACAAAATGTGCCAAAATACATTCGCTTGACTAATAAAACAGTTTGTCAGTGTCACGGTCCAACAAAGACGACAAAAAAAACATTGTGATAAAAGCATATTGGTTAACTGTACTCACTCTTATACTCTTTGACAAAGTTGCAGAGACGCGGAAATATAAAACATCTATAAAAACGTCCGCTTTCTTCATTCGCTCTGATAGAATTATTTTCATATTCCTCTTTTGTATTGGAAATGGAATTATGAAAGACTGAGCTTTAAGTCAACCAGCATTCTATAAAACCAATTACGTTTGCAATGTTTTCGACGTTGCTTGTCTACAAAATATAGTATTGATTACTTTGTTTTTTTCTCAAAACGCTCTTTAGAGTTTTGACTACAAGCTTGTCTATGTTTGCATTAAAGAAAACGTTCAACAATCCAAAAATTATCAAAGAATCTACTAAATTAATACTATGTTATTGTATGTGAGGGATGGGTACCTAGTAAACGATAAAATTGACTTCTTATTTAAGAATGCAATAAAAAAAGATATCAAACAAAAACAAAACTTCAGTTTGCTTTAATTCACGTTGACTTCTAAATTTGCAAGCAATTTAAAAGGTAAGCGTGATAAAACGTGCCTAATTTTCTTTGAAATTATTTGTACGAGTATGAAAGTTTGCAGACTGAGAACTAAGGAAGAATGTGCATTGTCTGGCTGCTCGCATAGTGTCGACAAAGAAAAAGTGCTTACGATCCGTCAGCGCGGTACACATTATGCATCAGCAGAGTGAGCCATCTTCTTTAAGGATTCATGGTTGCATTCATAAGAGCAAGCATAAAAAGTCGAGACCTTAAGTACCTAAATCATTTGAATGTTACTTAATATATTTTGTAGAGATACGCTAGTGGACCAAGTTCTTCGTACAAGGCAAAATGAGACATAATTCCATACATACACACAAACATAAAAATAATGGCCTGAAGATTGAATTGAATTCATGTAAGATGTACATTTTTCTACGGATTCTAAATCGAAAGGTTTCTGGTGGAGATTGCTCGATGTAGTGAAAACGTAGTGCAATATATTTTGTGAAGAATTTCTATTGTAACCAGTGATTTGTTATCAGATAACAAATCACAGGTGACAATAGAAATTCTGATTCAGGCAGATTCTGCCACTACACTGAATGTATTGTGCACTATTTTGTTGCGAAAATACTTGAGCCATATTTTTCTAGACTGAGATATCACGTAATTATGTAGATAGTGTATATATGCGATGATTGTGAAAACTTTCATTATCATTATGAGTTCACAGAACATACATGGCTGTTTCAATAATAGCGTTATAATAACGTGGATCCCTTGGAACTACGGTATTCAGGAAATTACGACAAAACTCTGCCGGGGACATTATCTCAATAAATATGCATCCCAAAAGGGTTGCAGGGTATCTGGCTACATTACACGCGCGAAAATATGACAAACTCCTAACACCAGGGGTTGCTAAAAGCCACAGAGATGATGACAGGGGCCACGCAAGTGTAACTTGTAATAGTCCTCAGGACTCTAATAAATAAGGATACGAGTTAAGGGGCTACCTTCATTGTTATTTCCTTAACGAGCCGTCTTATGGCCCTCTTAATTAATTTGAAACTTTCTGAGGTCTCCTGTGGCGTGCAATTTGAATAATAGCCGGGATAGGGTGCTGAAGCTTAATTTTAATTGCAAATATTTATGTTAAACGGCTCTCGAGGCGAGTCAAATTCCTTCTAGAAATTATAAAGTATGATACATTGTTTTAGAGTCTCGCAAATATCTTAAAATATTTATAAAATAGTCCTATACTCAGCCTATATACATATGTCCACAATAAAAGTCCTCACTAAAATTTGAAACCCTTTGAGGTTGATTTATAACAACTTACTGGATACAAAGATGCGTTAGTAATGAGCTAGTCGGTAGCAGCTAAAGGTATGACATCAAACATCAAACCTTACCTGAAACAAAAAACAAAATGGTCACGTTGTGATAAAGTTAAGCAAAGACCAATGACAATTTCATAAAAAATTGTAAAGTCTCCAACTCATAACAATCTGTGAAGTCATCTTTTCCTATTGATTCCGACCCTACTAGTAGGCCCGCCCTGTCTGACCAAAAAATTACAGAGACTATAACTCTAAGATTACCCCTAACTTGATTTCTGCATCACTTGAAACATCGATATAAATATAGAATTTATATTAATAAATCTGTTGGATTGCACGCTACATACAAACACACCAAAGACATTATATCTACACACGCAACCAGTTTAGAGTCCCTGTCACATCAGACTGGCCTGTCAGTTCCACATGGCGCATGGCGTATGAATGAACGGACAGCAAAGAGTGACAGTGACATAATTGACACTATCGATTTGCCAGGTCCGATAGAGCTCAAATAATTAATATCATGGTTCGGCTGTAACTAAATAATTGGGCTTTTTTGTCTTTTGTGTCATATTATATTTTATTCAAGGTTTATAAGGTGTGTGTCATAGGTTAGTATTCTTAAAAACGGCGATGGGCAACCTGTCACGTACGGAATACTAACTAGTGTGCAAAATGTCGTCATGTACGAAATGTCATGTTTGGACGTGCCTCTGACTACCCTCATTAGACATCCTCAAAGATCTATATAACTAAAGATCTGAAGAGATATCTACCGAGCCCGGGGATTACAGTTGTGATCATACATTATTTATTCATAGTTTTTTAGGTAACTTAATGCAGCTACATTAGGTGACAGCAGCTAACCTGTGACAAATTTCAGACCCCTTGAAACTATGATCCTTTTGTGATCCAAAACAACTACCATCACAACACCACATAGAGTTTTCAGTCACATGAACAATTTGACAATCAGTAACTATGTAACGATGAATAAAACAAGTAGTAAGTATAATTTCACCAAATAGTTTATAGATAATTTCAACAACACTGACGAGTTATACCGCGAAATCGTTACACTGTACTGAAATAACAGAACTTGAAGATTTCAAAGGAATTTCGCACGGCACGCTCTCATTCGTCACTTTAAAGTAAATTACTCACGACAATGAAGCAACCAAACCTTATTTCGAAGTAATAAGAGCTATTTTGAAGCAAGGGTGAAACAAACACGCACACGACGTCTAACGACGTACTGAATGATCGTATTGAAAATATGAACGGCCTTAATGCCAACGGTCTGGTGGCAATGATCGCCAGATATATCTACCTATAGCACACTCAGTGTCTGTAAGCATGTGTATTTTATTATGTAGGTCAGTTCTTTTAAATGCTAACTTAAGAAACTGACTGTGTAAGTGACAATTTTGCAATACTTTAATTTTATGGTATCGAGTAGACACTTATTTAGAAAAATCACGTTTTAAGTCGAAGGTAACTTCTTGTCTATGTTTCAATTGAGGTCGTAATCTAACTAGAACCAATCCATTGATATCGGTCTAATTACGAGACTCTATGTTTTACACCGTGTAAGTAAGAACCATTTTTGTGTGTTGTAAAGGAGTGACGTTTGATTCACAGTCTTGGAACAATTAATAGTACGGGTCTTTGCTCCACTGAGGCCGCTGTCAACTTATCCCGCGGGATGAGTTGACCTAATGCATTTTTGAATCGGTCAACTCATCCCGCTGTCAAAGAAAAAACAAAAAGGAATGTTTTATTTGAAATACATATCACAACGGTACCTAATAATTCATCAAAAAACTCATCAAGATCGCAGCTTTGTTTTTCCCATTTCATTTAGTGCACTTCTAGACCCAAAAAGTAGAGACAAAAAGTGCCTATAAATGTAATGGGACGATTCATGAAAAACAAATTATTGCAGAGCTTCTGCACTCTCTAATATTAATGATTTAGTCGTGTCACAATTTTATAATTCCAGCAGCTGTAAATGGTTGTTGCCGCCAGGTGCTGCGGATATTGTACTGCAGCGTGTGTAGAGTGAAGCCTACCGTGACCGCGCTGTATGGCTTTCGAATATATTACTGGCACAGGAAACGCGGTACCGTGCAACTGTCTCTTTGATATCCACACGTTACGATTACCCTTCCTAGCACGGAATTACATTAATAATAATAAATACGGTGCCTACATACATACCTACTCAACATTTGACATACCTGCAAGTTTGTTTCCGCAAAATTGGACGGATCAAAACAACAACAGTATTTAATTCAACTTTTACTGATGTTCCACCCCAACTGAATGAGGTACCTAACTACAATAAAACCCTTATGAAAATAACTCTAAAAGAGGCACAACGTTGTATCAAGAATTTGAGGCACGTCAACATCCCTCAAATAAATTCCTAGTTCCCACGGAAAAGTAGACGACGATTAGGTAAGTATAGATACAACGAGTACTAACTACTTATATAAACCAAGACCAGACGACTAAAGAAACGGGACTATCCAGCTCAGCAACTCTGGCGTAAGGATACTTAGTTCGGTACTAGGTATTGTTTGCTCTGTGGCTTAGCGAGCAGTAAAGCAGATAAAACATTTATCTCGGACTATTTTCTACTAAATCAAAATAGCTTTTCCGAGAACTTTAGCTTTTCAAATGGAAAGAATATTCTCAGCGTTTTGTTAATTTTATACGAACCTCTTATTAAAACTTTGAACAAAAACACCATGTGCGAACAACTTAACAATGAAACATATTGCGAAACCAAAGTAAGGTCAACGATCCGCATGCCAGAGAGTTAATTGTGGCGGAACATGTGAAAATACTATGAATGGACTGCCGTAGGTATATGATTTCACTGTAAAAATTCAAATTAGGCGTATTATCTACTTAATATGCTTCTCCTAAAAACAGATACTTTCCAACCAATATTTCAAGTCTCAAAACATTAAAAAATTTATGGGTACCTAACGTGTTCTGTTTATCAATTGAGTGAAGAGACGAACATGTTTACAAAAACCGTTTAGAAATATTATTCTAAAAGATCTTCGTTTTACTCATCAGCACCGGATGAGTAGATTACCGTTTACACAAAAAAGGCAAAATGCCTACTTACTTTGTATATACCTACAATATACTTTTCTGACATTGGTGGTCAACTCAAAGCTTAAACATTCAAATCTCTGCAAACTATTAATAGTTTACATCGTCCAATAGAAAGTAGTGCTTCATTAGTTGTATGAATAATTAATCCTATTGGTATTGCCAAAGATGATAAAATATAAATGCTAAACTCTGGTGGTCTGGCAACAGATTTCTTTGATCTGTCTCTGTCTGAAAGCAATGTTACCAACCTCTACAAACTGATCTTGTTAAACAAGAATACGAGTGAAGCATGATAAGTTGAGTATTAGATCGGTACCTAATTATTGTTTTATGCCTGTCAAATAGAAAATAAATGTATATGGTTCTTTCTGCGTAATATGAGTATCAGTGTCTGAAACTTATTATCTCACAGTAATGTGGCCAAAAACTACCGCCAGGTAAGAATTTCAAGACTTGAAAAACCGCTAAATCTAGCGAAAAGCAGTAAAGCTGGCAACAACATGAGCAATGCAGTCTTAGCTAAATGTTTTACGAGTTAAGACAGAACGCGACTAGCGATTACAAGCGACTCCGTGTTAAAAATGCATAATGCCATTTCTGTTGAGATTTATTACGTCTGTGTTGATAAAATTATTTCATTTGTTTGCCATAACATGGAATTTGTAAAGAATAGTGCTAATTGAATAACTGTCAATGAAATACAAGTTTCAATTCAGTTCTCGCCGCACAAAGCGTTGATCGCCAATAACCTTGGCGCTAACTAGAGCACTGCGACCGCTAATCTGATATTTGGCAAACGTGATAGAGGTCACTTGTCATAGGGAAATGAAAACATGAAAACAATTGTGTATAATCTACCTTGTGAATCATTGTAAAAAGAGTGGGTAGTGTGATTTAGTGTCGCAGTACTTGAAAAGCTGACAAACATAAGTCATATTTTCTGTGTTTAACACTGACTTTGATGTGTTTATTAGTAGAACCACATGTAAATATGATCACCTTGTACTTACAGTAACAAACATGCTCTCCATAGTTCCATGTCAAAATAATGGCTTTCTTAACATCTTTATTTAATCTGGCTATAAAATATAGTGGAATAAAACATTTTGATTTATAACTGGACGGTTTGATCTTTCCGCGTACAATGTCAACATTGCAAGACACTGTGCTGTTTAGAGAGAAAGAGAGAGAGAGAGAATATTTCTTTATAAAATTGCTCTCACTTGCAAAATGCTCGATTAGTTTGGTGAGATATTTTGTTTGGAAACTCAAAATAGGACTTACAACTCAAGATGACTTATCTCCTTATTAGATACTTACTAAACATTTTTGATTCTAAAGGAATACTCTAGAATTGTTCCTGTTTTTATTAAAGACCTACAAATAAACTGGCGCCATACAAGAATACAGTGGCGGTTACGAGCGCAAAACGAGTTTCTTGCATAACTCTCGTAAGATTTGTTCAAGAATAGCAGCAATAGAGGATAATAAAACAAATAAATCCATCCCAAGTTGCTTATTTGGATTTAGCGCGTTATGAACGATGTTTATTTTAGACCCGCTTACACAGGAACGCCGCAGGAGTGAAATAAGCAAGCTATGGTTTGATTTAAAGGAAAGTATGAACCGTAATACATATTTTATATGGATTTTAGAAAGAGAGGTTCCGTTTTCTGAATTCGTGTGCTGAATTATTTATATTTATGTCATTATTTTAAGACATAATTATAAGTAAAATAAACCTTTGGTAGTACCTAATAATTTCTAACTATAGCTTCGAGAGGTAGGTAATGCGTTTATTACTTTGAGAAATTTCAGTATGAGGAGCCTATTTATTGCGTAACCACTTTAGGAAAAGTAAACATTATAACACTTTGTAATGTAAACTACATAATTTTGTCTTATGAAACCAAGTATTGAGACTAATCTGGTTTTATACTTGTTTTTCCATACCCAAAAACGAAAGTTTAAAACAGAGTTTTAATTTAAATCAACGATATAATAATAAGGAAAATTAAAATTAAAACACGCATTTAAATATGAAATACTTAAAGCATGCTGCAAATTTGATCATCGGACAACTTCCCATTAGGACAACATTTCATTTCGTAACCCTTATGAGCTTGTTCAAATTACGAGATTGCTCTAGCTAATTTGGTAGTAAACTAAATACCTAAGAAGTCTTTGTCCTGGAATTTCAATCATAATCATGGTTCTAGAAAAGCGGCCTGGTTGCAATGCCGTCAGCATTGACAACGGTACATAATTCGCACAATCACACGCGAATGTCTAAACTACACTCGACCTAGTGACGCCATACGCAGGCTACAATGGTGAATGACCGTGCGAGTAAACAATTGAGGTATGTTGATGTTTCGTTTGAAGTCTCAGTTAAACTCAGATTCACTATGGATCAATGAAGTGCTTATGGATCAATGTGAATGTTATATCCACCAGTGGAATTGATCAGTTTGCTCTTTTATCATCTGTGGTACTGATTAACACCCATTAGCATTTTAAAGGCCATTCGATAGCCATTATTACATTGAACGAACGGTTTGTTTGGGGAAAATAACTGCACAAACGCAGTAACATTAAAACACCCAATAGCCTCGTTAGGGTTAAACAAAACTATAGCGTTGATCACTATGAATATACATATTTTCTTGAAAATTCATTTTGAAAAAAACCCGTTTCAAAAACATTGAATGGAATAAAAACCTACAGTAGCGCTAAGTCAGGGAATGAATCCTCCATCGCTTCTTGTCAGGGGGAAATTATATACTCATCTTTTTACAAATAGATCGTAAGGGTACGAAGCCTGTCAAATGGATACAAGGGAGTGCAGAGCTTGAGGCTATTGAAGGAGTTACAAAGAAATCTGATGCGACCTCTCACCCGAAACTAATGTTTGACGATGTTGACAGCTTTTTTGGAGAGACATTGTTTTATATTGTTATTATCCTTATAGGTACATATCAACGACTTTTTTGAGGGGTTGAAGCAAGTAGGTAACGAACCGATAACATTATTATTTAAGAACATACGTGCAACCACATTATATTAAGTACCTATGCGGAATTGCTTAGATGCAGTTAACACAATCTCGCTTATAAAGATGAGCATGGAACAAAAATATTACTTTGAGTAGGCAACTGCAAACGGAACTGTAGTACGGAACCTATATTAAATAAATTGTAGGCAATCTCGAGATTCGAAAATGTGTAAACCTAGCGTCACTAAAATCTATTCATCTTTATTCACCTCTATTCTTGCACAATATCATAACAACTCACTCCCCCACAGGTAGATAAATTCCATCTGCCAAATATTACCATGAAAAATACCCACCAAAAACTGCAGTAATATTTCATTGAAACGTTTCAAACAAACAAACAGAGTAAATATTGAATGAAGGCTCGAGTAGAGTTTATATCTCGATATGTTAGCTGTCCGTCCAAAAGGGAGTTTGGACCAAATAGACCTTCTTTTCAAAGTTAGTGACTGATCCCGAAGGATAAGGGTCACAATAAGATTTAGCATAATAATGAAAAGATTCTTATTGACCCTTTATACGTTTAGTTATTTATTTTTTATTATGGAAATATTTACGCTTCATAGATTGACGTAGATTGCTTCATTTAAGCTGAATAGTTTTTAGAAATTAAACCAACGTTATACCTGAAAAATTTTGTGTTCTTACAGAGTTATAATTGTTTGTGAGAAGGTAGGTTAGTACCTGTTAGTACATACAAATATTTGGACAAGGCTATTGAAAACATACAAATGTATTCAATCAATACCTAACTTTCGTCATTCTTTAGTGACAGAGTCGTTTTGTTATAAGATGCTTTTATGTCATCAGTAATAAATAACATTGGTTGTACTGCACCTACTTTGTAGACATCATCCATTTATATAATGCTAAGCTAATTTGATGTATTTTTTAAATCATTCATTTTCATCAAAGCCGTCTAAAAATATGATAAACATAAATAAATAGCTCAAGTGAATAACATCCAACTGAACTTTATTGTTGAGCCACAAGCTATGATTTTCCTGTTTCATAATCACAGTCCATTCCAATAATGAGATCCAGTTGATAACATAAAACCATCCGAAGATGATCAAGCCTGAATGTTACAGCCCTATAAACTAGATGCACTTCCTACTAGAGTACAACATCAGAGGACTTATTTTAGCCACTTTATGTGAACAGTGCCGTGTCTGCGACATTCGATAGGGCAAGTTGCGACACTTTCGACGCAGGCAACAATCCACAAGCTATTTTAAACCATATAATTGGTGCAGCAACGTCGGAATAGGCGTGCTAAAATGCAATTTAATTAAAAATATATATTCTGTCAATAAAATGAAGGTCCAGTTTAGGTCGTGGTAAAAAACGCAACATTGTTTATGGAAATACTGGTAGCGACAACTTTGCAAACACATAATATATTGATGATAACTTTGTTTTCATTTGCTTTATAAGGAGTGAACAAGCGATAGAAGAAAAATAGTACAAACCTAACAATCATGAAGATTGCTGGTAGAAAATGCTGAAATGCATAACTGGTGAATCAGAGATGACTATGTTAATGCAAAACACGTGCTTCTAAACGTTGGTTTAGCTACCGTTTTATTATAATAAGGTATTATAAATAGATGATAAGCGTAAATCAGGAAGCTACTACTTAGGATTTCAATATTTTACCTATAAATTGTTTATGTACCTACCTGTTAAGTACATAATTTCTTTTCAGAAGTCAAACTATGATTTTTACCTGAAAATAAAGAGATTAAGTTTTATTAATTGTTTTCGAAAGACCTTAGATGTCAGTAAAGTCTTTGCAAACGTATAAAACATGATATTGAGAAAAAATACACGTAATATCAACACTTATGTTTATAATGATGCCATTAAAATAATATCAACAGCAATATTACCACTATTTTCTTACAATAGAGTTGCTCAATCATCTGCCACTTACCAAGGTTTTCTCTGCCACCTTTTTATATAGGTAATCACCACGACACTATTAGGTCAATGATATCGTTACAATCTCAATAGTTTTCTTACACAAAGTCAGGAACTAATTTATCCTCTTGTTATTCCATTAACAAAAAACTGTTAATTCTTATAAGTCGTGGGTTCAAATTAAGGTAGAGTACTTAGTAGTATGTGTAATCTATAGTAGTTGAAAAGACTATGGATTTGGTAAATGTGAATAAACTACAATCTCAATCTGTTGCCAACATGGTTTTTCTATCATAAAAGCTAGTTGAAACTAGGTGTCCCAGAAAGATGAGTACCTAACACAAAGACAGGGCATTGTATAAGGCGTAGCTATGCACTTATCCATGTACGATTGATCAATAAACTTGTAAAGAACGACGTAAACAAAGTCATGAGGCAGGCAGCAATTTCAGACGTAAACAGGGAATTGGCCTTTGATGTCTACTTGTGCTACTTAAAGACAATTTAGCTTCATCTTAGATGCTTTGAGGGGTCTCTTGAGGCAGTTCCTCAACAGGTAACTTTATACTCCGTGAATTAATGCGGTCAAAGCAATTTTCTCTAGCTGCTTGGAAAATCGGTAGTCCGTTAATATCTCCTTCGTGAAGGGAAGTTATCTAATTACAGAGCCAGTTTTGAATTTCGTCTGCATTAAATAAGTCTTCAGCTGAAGGTCAAGAAACATTTTAAAGTCTTCGTTGGATCTGCTCAATGTTTATTATGAAAAACCTTTTACAAAATGGATTTGTTTTGGCTTTTCAGACTCTGCTCTGGTTACATTACAATCATTGTTTCATCATCAGCCACAAAGACAATTTCATAGAGAAAATGAACCGAAGCTATATTTGAATTTATTTGTTTACGTTTCGGCCAATACTTTCTATTGAATGACGAAACGAAAACCAATTGGCCGTAACAGTAGTGGCGGCCATGCGTGAAATAACCGTTTGAAAGATATAATCCTGCAGATCTGATTGTAGGCCACACTCGACCCCACAGCGGGTAAACATTTTCTTTTAGAATCAATGAAACAAGGGCTTGATAAATGGTCCCAGTATAATCAAGGCAGCTGTTAATAAGCAAAGAAAGAGCTAAACTAAAAAACTAGCTGAAAAACGTCAGCCAGCCAGACGCCATCATTTAAGGCCGTTCCATGATAACACTGGGTTTTCGACATGAGAGTTTTTCTGTTATATTGAAACCAAGAAAATGTGAGTACAATAGTCTACTTTTCTTTGTGCTTGTCGAAATATATGATAGATATTACTAATCATTGCCTGGGCATTGGTTAAAACACATTCTTAGTTTCCAACACGTGTCACTCCCATTTAAAAATGCCCAATCTTACTTTTTGCAGAGCTGACGTCCGATTAATGTCCGGATGGCTTCTACTGAATTGGGAGACGCGGGCGCGGGGTCGGCGACCTCATGCTGAGTGCACACTGACACACGATCTTTTATCGAAGTCAATGTGTCCTATTCGATACGGTCCGTAAAACAGTGAAGAATGTTACTGATTTAGATGCCTTTAGTAATTGATGTAAACATCTTTTTGTATGGTAAAGTTGGTATTTACAACTCCATAAATCAGTCATTAGTACAAACACAGACGAGTTTATATACTCGTCTGTGGTACAAAAAGATATAAGGTAAGGTACTTTTACATTGTTTGTCATTGCAATTAAACGGAAAAACTCTGAATGTGTCATTATGGATATAATTATCTACGAGTAAACAAATTATATTTTGCTGATAAGATAGCTAACAATTATTTTAAAACGCGATGACGTTGTTGCGAGTTCCTTAGCTGGTACCTACTTATTTAGATAAACCGTTGAATAGTTCATACAATGCCATCCGCCCAATAAAATGATTGAATGTTACAAGTTACATTAATTATTACAAGATAAAAAAATTTTTAAAGGACCAAATTTACCAAGGAATGCCATAGGAACAACCTCGATTGTGTCCAAAATGGAACAACGGTTGCTCAATAGCGATGAGCGACCGATAAACCCTTTAAGCGTTTATGCTGGTCGTTTGCTGATAGGGTTGCCACCTACCATGTAGACATTTGAAGTTTAACATTAACATCATGTGGTATTTTATAATATGGACGCACTTGGATTTTTTTCTAAAAATATAGCACGAACACACTGACGAACACATTCAAAGGTCGTTTATAAATAGATAACTAAATTTTTTATTTTTTAACTAAGTATCAGATGAAACAGATGTCAAAATTATGTTATTTTTCTAACTTTTACCAAAAAATAGGTTAATTACGGTACTTGTCGCATTATTGTGTTTTTTTTTGTAGCAACCCTATTTACAACCTTATGGACTGAGCTTTACAGCAGTGACACTTTTACTGAGTGTTTATGTACTAGAATAGGATGATCCTATATTTGGAATTGGTTTAAAGACCAGTCATTATCGTTATTTTTATCTTTGAATCGTTTTATGTAAGTATTTTTATTATAATAAGCTGATTTGTTAAAGAAGTAATAATATGGTGAATAATAACAACCCTTTTTTCAAATATAAGCGCAGTTCAAATTTGATCAGAATAATAGCTTTTACTTAGTTTTTTTTCGTTTCATTACACAAATCCGTGCAAAAACGGTTTCTTTGCAAATTCAATTAATATTTGTTAAATATTTACAGCGTAAAAAAGATCTGCATATAAACGTGCGGAGCAAAAACGCTAAGCGCGAATTGAAATTCCCGAAACGTTTTGCGAGATTGAAGAGGCTTTTATGGAAATGGTTTGAGCGTGCATCGTCGATAGTGGGTGCGCACCCTAGCGTACTGCTAGGTTGTAAGAAAATCAGTTAGTTCACTCTGGATTTTCTTAAAATTAAATAATATATAGACTGACTCTAGATTTTAGATTTTGTAACGCCTTATAACATAAGTGTGGAACATCATGGACCTAAAGACTGCATAGTTTTATTTTGTTCCAAGTTGTTTTTATTTTAATTTTATATTTTAAGCATTTTTTTTTTATTTGTCGAAATAGCAAACTTGTAAGCTTGTATAATAAAGTAAATCAGTAACATTTTATTTAAGCTACTGTGCGAAGGGTCCCACGTGATTTACCTAGCCGTATCCACCAGCTGTGGTATATCGCTACCAATTTAAATATTTAGTCCATTTTATGCAATTTCGGAACACCTGTGTACCATTTAAATCGGGCGTGTTAAGATACTTTTAGTAAGAAAATGCACGTATGCAATATAGTACTTTTCTCAAATATGTCTACTGTCCAATGTGTAAAATGTCCACTATAGATAGAAGCAACAGAAATGGCCCCCGCTTAATCGATTTAGATACGTATGTGAATTACGTCTTCTTTATGCAGTTAAAGCGTATAATATTTACGCGTTATTTTGATTCTGCTTTAAAAAAACGGAGGCAGTGCAAAAATGTAGATATGCTGTTATTATTGAATCGTCAATTTATTCAATGATTTAAACTCGTGAGTGGCAATATCGAGATATCCAGTAACCAAAGGGATAAATCCATCAGATTTCGCAATGCCATTATGCATATTAAAATATGCGTTCTCCCTTCAGGATCCGGTGCCATGTTTGATTTAGAATGGTGACTTCCGGTTCGTGGATTAAGGCTCCCATCTCATTGCCACTCGGAATATAATATCGATAAATTGTATTATTATTACTAATCTCATCACGCAATAAATTCTGACGTGCCTAACTGAAGGGGTGGGAATAGAATCACGATTCAATAATGTCAATGATTTGTTTGATGAGTTATTTTTGTGTGTAGTACCGTGGATTTCGAGCCACACTTTTGCCAGTCGAAAATTATTAGTAAACACTCTTTAAATACATAATCATTCCAAAAATAAATCAATTTAACGTGAAAATGACTACAATACTAAAAAGTTGAAAAAAACCGCGATACGTCTTTTGAACTATACCGCATACATTATGCAATTCGGTATTGGTTTTAGTATTATATTGTTCCAGACTCAATTTCAATTTAACCCTGAAGCCATAATACCTAATTACTTATGCAAACAGTCCCATAACGCGTCTTCCACATCGCTATTATAAATCAGTCGAGGTATCTATAACTACTAAGTAATAATCAACCATATTAGTGCAGTACGAGTATGTATTAATATAGTCTAAGTATCCGTCTGGCGAATTAATATTATTATCGTATTAGCTTATGATAGGTGACCTTTTATGAAGAGGGAAAGTAATTTATCGTTGACGATGAGTTGGTTGGTCAATGACTATTAAGCTTTTTAACTTTTCCTTTGTTTTTGATACGAAAATTTAGTGGAAACAGTATTAATTAATTAATAATAATAGATAAAGTTGTCTCTGTATTATATAGGTTAATTATTAAATGATTTACAAATAATCTCACGATGAACCACCTAGCTAGAACAATAATAAGCGTAATGCTCCAAGATTCATCGTTTTTCTCATCTTCACGCTTCAACAATTATATTATTCATGTATTGAACCCGGAATTGAAGGTGAAGTATACTCAGTGGGCGGGATCCGTTACCCAGTGTAAACGCCTACTAAGGCCCCAATTAGCGGCCATTCTTATTCAAAACCAGAACCTTTGAACATGACCTTATGAGAACATAATGATTATAACTAATCAGAAATTTGATATAATTTAATAGAAGCTTGTAATTTTTTCTTCTTAGGGAATTTAATTTAACATCCGATAAAATATACATAATTAGGTAGGTACCGAAATTGGTTTTTGGAAAACATAACCTAACCTACTTTTTTATTCAATGAATAAAAACACTTTCAATTCAACGTTAGTGGAATTAAAAACTGCTACAAAAAGTTTCAGAGTGCCAAAGTCCTGGTTTTTTTTCCATGTAGCTATTAGTAAGAGCCAAATGTTGCTGCCACAATATTCACTCAACAGAAGTCGTGTCAATCAAACGAACTGTAAACAATCAATTTCAAAAGTACAACTCAATAATTGTGAATCACTGCACCCGTGCAATTTCATTATTGAAATTCAATATTCCGAATTTCAGAACGTATTTTGGTACTCAGGGGATGATACAACGAATCGAATCAAGTTTCCGCCCGTTCCATTGTGGGTTACTTTTGTTCAGTTTTGAGGCTTCATATTTAATAAAAACAAACTTGAAAAACATATTTTCATGTTTTTCAACGGTTAGTGGTTGCCGCGGAACTGAAACTTTTACATGTCTAACCACAAGAACAAAAAGTAATTTGATATTATCAATCCCTTAAAATAAAACGGTAGCATTGAACAAATCATCCCACCTGCCGTTTACCACCTGCCTTCCTTTATGCAAATATGGCAAACTCGTTTGGATTTATTTCAATCAGTTTGACTTAAGAACGATATTGTTATAACACAGTTTATGAAAGAAAAAGTAAAGCTAAAATTGCTGGGCACAGAATCAACAATTATTGTTTTACCAAATACCATAAAGAAATAAGCCAAAATGAAAATAGAACACAAAATAAAAAAAAATAAAAAAAAATGTATTTTTATATTCACAACTAAATAACGGCCATCATATAATGGTCACCGTTTTTATAAAACCCAATCAGAAACCGACGATCAGAGTGCATATACTCGAAACACCGTTCGGCGGAATGTTTATTAAATTCCCGTAATACGAGGGGAGGCTCTGTCCAGGGAATATACCTGTCAATCAGAATACAGCACACCACACTACTGCACAGACTGTACATTACAGTGATACTGGTAGTACAGGTAATTTTATTACCAGCGTGTGTGAAATATAAAACCAATAAAGCAGTTGTGGAAGTTTTTTTTTAATTTCTTTTGGGGTGCGGTTGTTGATATGAGTTATTCTAAGAATATAATCTATTAATCACAATAATGGTTTCCTGATAATAGTCTATTCTAGTGAAGTGAGTACGTCACAAGGGTCAGTTTAAAACTAAGCAATTAAGTTTTTCGATAGTTAGATTTACTGATTCCCTCGAAACCATTTACATACATACGAGCATATCAGTAATTTATTCTTGAATGAATTTCTGAACTGATGTCTTTCCCAGGCTCAGTTAATATCGAAAGCTTTACGGTACCTATAACTTTTAGAAATTACTTATCGGAATGGTATTTCAGTTTTCTACTCTCGCTCACATTCAAATAAGATAGTAAATATCAACTAAATTCAAAGCTAAAACGAGTATTTAACTTAACTATAAAATTGAGTCTTTAACAGGTAGCAAAAGAGGACAAAATTCTTCCGACTCGCCTAATTATATTTTGAAACGAATCAGGTTAACTGTCTTTTGTAATTCCAAATGCTTGTGTTTATATTTGGATCGTTCTATTCCGCACCGTTAATCCATCGAATATTATATACTTTACTTACAGTAAGGTAAGTATGAGTAGAACTGCACAAACCATTAGTCCTTTCCAATGATCGCCATTATTATAGCCGAATTGTGCGTGAGGCGGTTGAAATAAAGAAACATAAAAATTTTAACCGGGAAAATGGTTACAAACTGTCTTCAACGTGGGATCCAGTCATCAAAATGTGTTCGCATCGTAAAAAATCGTCTAACATATTGCCGGACATTGTTAGTGTGGTGTGTCGCGACCCTAGTAGTTTGTGATGACTGATTGAGGGTAGTCTCGTCAGTTGAAGATGCGAGCGGACGCCGGCCCTCAGTCTACTCGTGACCACGGTGATTGTAATATCATCGAAACGTCGAGGTAAATAGAATGTTTCACAATACGCGATTAAGTCCCGAGAGTATATATTTAAACAAGTATGAGTTGAATGAGATTTTCTCCTTTTTGCAAATCTGCAAAAGAGTACAAAAAATCAAGTACATTCCGATTACTCGTATTTACAGATAACTTAGAGGAGTAGCGAATTGCCTCCAAGTTCTATGGTACCACAATACGTAAACTGGAAGATCTTATAAACATTGAAATAATTGAAAGTGAGTCAGCTATTCGTTCATACCTCTAGATCGGTGTAGTGTTGGAATATGCGAGCAATGTGGCGCGACAGTGGTATGTCCGTGCATATTCTATCAATGGTCAAACGCTATGCATCGCAAAATTGCTATATAATTCAGAGAACGTTTAGAGTACTACCACATTTTGAATGCAGGTTTTACAGTAAATGAGTACAATATTTTGTGGAGATGCGAGTACTAAGCAAAATTTTCTATTGCGGAGCACTTAGTTACAAATATTTGCATAGTTATACAAATTTATACGACACAGACACACAAATGAAACAATCAGAAGCTTAGTAAAAGCTTTGAGCTTTTTGTGCCAATCGAATATTATGTTTTGTATTAGGATTAAAACCTTTGATGCCGCCCTATCGAAAATCCCTTTCGTCAGATCCCTCAAAGGGTACACAAAACGTACAAAATACAGCAGCTAAGCCTCGAGCGATCAGTAACATCATTTGAATTGTACCTGAATATAGGGCTTTAGACACAATCGAAAAGGTTTTGAGCCAGTGACACGGTAAAATAGACGTTATTGCAAAAGTGGTAGAGACATTGCCTGTAGCCGTGAAGTTGAGTGCAGTGATTTTATTGCAATTCTCGTTTGCAATCTGTTGTTCGAGTATGGGCGGGTGGGGCTTTAGTTTTTGGTCTCGTTTTAGACCGGTTTTTTAGTAGCGTTTTTAGTGAAATTTTACTATTTTAATACGTTTTTATGAACTCGCTTTCTTTTCAATTTGTTTTCTTGTCTCAGTCTCTATGTGCAAATTGCAATTTTTTTTAAACTAAATTAGGATTTTTTTACATGCACTCGGGTTTTTTGTTATTATAATAATAATAATTATCAAGCTTCGATTAAGGTTGATAGTTATTTTTATTTGTATTCAATACCATGACGAAAAACTAGCTGTGAACTGTGAATAATTTTTATTGTTTTCAGATTTCAGTGCCTAATCAAGTTGAAAAAATGAAACAAGTCGAATCTTCAGAAAATATATATGACTCAAGGGACCAAATCCAATTTCCTTGAATAAAGAGACGATCAGATTTTGTTTCTTTTTAAATAAATTCCCAGTATCAACATGAAAGGCTTGAAAGCTGTAATTTGAACACTTCACAAAATTAGCCCTTCTAGCGGCCGAGCACAAGCAAAGGATTTACTTGGACAATGAATCCTTCGGACTTGGTAGTACATGCCAATTTATCTGAAATTGTTACCTGAAGAAAAATAATTGGTAACCGGTTTCATTTGAAAATATTTTTTGCTTAGTAAATTTTACGCATAATTGTATGAACATGCATAGCTAAGTACATGTTTATTTTAACTAGACTATAATTCAATCGGACAATAAAAGAACAAGCCGGAAGAAAAGCGACAACGATACTAAAAGAAATAACGGTGAGATGTTTTTATTGTCTGCAACAATCGCCTTTACAGTACGATAACTGACTTCCAATCTACTTGATTGGTCTAGCTGTGAAGAGGCAATAGAGTGCGGGTAGTCGGTAAATTTCTCGTCCAGGGTTATATTGCTCGAGTGGATTTAATAAATGCGAGAGCCTCCAAAAACGAATTATTACAGAACCGGCACCGAAAATCAATTATTGAACAACGTGAAGTAATGAAAGCCTGTTCATTTAATTTGCCGTGATTTCAAGATTAAATGAGGCTGTTAATTTAAAAACAGGATTCTGTAATAAACCTTTGCATTATTCTACAAGAAAAACTGATATTTTGGTATATTATACATACATAATTATTGATATTAAGAACACAACTTATCTTCTGTTCATTTTTGTTTACTGTTCGCTTTACTAATGAGTTGGACAAAAATACCTCAAAAAATAATGTAAACTTCGTTAATTAAGCTCATACTAACTAAACGCAGACTGTCCAGCAATTTGCGGAAAATAGAAACAGTGCTCATGGGAATAAGTGATGAAAGGGTCAAATGTTATATGTACCTAATAAATATTGGTTTGTTTCCATTATTTTATTTCACCATTAGACAAAACTCTTCTTCACAAATCGCACGCTATCATAGTTTCTTGGAAAGTATTTTGTTGTGCGACGTGAGGTGAATTAATTCGTCGTTAACAAGTACCGTTTTTTCAATTTTTTCCTGCGTTTTGTAAAAAATTAGGACAACGGTAAAGGTACCTTACACATCGTTTATTAAATGTTTACGAGACAGGCGTTTCTGATGCGGTTACTCTGTATATTTTATAAGAACTTGAGTTCTTATAAAATATACATATAATAGTTGACTATTAAACACCAGTTTCTTTGGTCCTGTCACTCGGTTGGATTATAAATGTGTCCTTGTGTTCGTTGACTGGTTTGGACGATTGGCGCCGTCTAATAATTGGTACAAAGTGGCCGTTTAACTAGAAGCTCATGCGAGGAACCACTTAACAAATATAATGCGTGCTGCGCATTGCTGACCTGGTTCGATGAGATAATGTTTGTACACGCCGTCATTAGTAAGTGGTCAAATTCTACCTACTACCATTACTACAGAAGATACGTTTTTCTACATTTTTCAAATAGAGTACGTAGGAGAACTGTCTTAAATATATTGGTGTTGATGACAGGCATGTGAAGCCAGATTTACTATCATATCAACAGATTATTACCTACTTATCCTAAGATACTAAAAGTCATTGTTCAACTCAAAACGGAGCCTTGATACACCACCCACCATTGTGCTCTCAGTTTATAGGTCTAGAAAGCGTGGAAAACCCATCACCTTATAACTGAGTCACTGCTCTGGCGTACGGATTTGCCAAGAATGTCTGGCAATTGATTATTATGAATCGCGCTAGACTTACAAAGAAACATAAAAATTAACAAAACTCAAATTCTACTACGTAGGCACTTCTTGCTTGCTTTGTGCTTTCACGGCAGACTTGTCTATAGATACCTCTTTTATACACACACGTTAGGTGATTGTTGATCATGTCACTATGGTGGCAGCTCAATCAAAAGATAAAGGCTGCTGTGAACCCCGCAGACATTAATTAAAGCTGATATTAAGCGGATTTACGCCGTCCAGATTATCTGTGTTTGTGTCATCGCTATTGGCGATTTCATATTGAATAAATTGATGATAGCGATTATGTTTTCATTGAAATTGAAATGCTTTTGATGTAATTGGGAATTCTTCATACTTTGCGAAAACAAAGCTTGCCAGTTGTGGAAGCAGTTGAATTTCGTATATGTACCAGAAGTTGGCAAAATCAACTTTTAATCAATAAGTCGGTTTTAAATCAATCAATCAATATTGATTGAACAATGGAACCGATTACACCATACGTCTGCAGACGCCTCGTTAGGGAGAGTACGTGCGCGTTGTTTTATTGTGCAAATCAGGGCCAATTAACATAACAAACTGGACGCACGGACAGTTTGGGGAAATTTGTTGGGTGCAAGGTGTACGAATTGTGACAGTAGACTATGAAGAATCAGTAACTAAGCTTCTGACAAAGGTAACGCGAGGCAACAGTGGGTATCCGAATGTATACGACAACTGTAAAAATATCATATAGCAAACCAACGTCTTGATCCAATTATAAGTAATTTGTTCGAATGTTCAAGTAAAAAAAATATATTGTGATTATACTAAATGAAGATGACACTAGATCTTATCTTTGGTATGAGACCAATAGCGTCGTCGATCATCTTGTGCAATAGTTCAGGAAAAGATTTACTGTTTCACAGCCATTTATTGTGCCCACCATATACAGGGGAACAGTATATAACTTAGTAGCATCCACACGTCCGTACGCGCTGAGCGGTGTCCGCTAGACCGTGACGTTCGACTGCATCGACTTCAAAAGCAGCCGAATTTGTGTACGTAGAATGTATATCTATGAACAAAATACATAAAAGGAAAAATATAATGTATTATTTAAACTAAAATGTTCAGTCACAAACGGAATTATGACATTGAGTATTGAATTGAAAGAAAGATAAAAAGAGCCATTTTCAATGTAATTAGTATGATAGATATAAATGAAACGTGCTATAAAATACCCGGCTTAGGTCACATCTTGACCTTACTGATGTAATTTAATAGTGGGAGAGGAAAACGAAAACTTTCACTTATTACAGCATCTATGTTGGTATTGACAATCTTCCAACTAGACGTTTAGAAACATTCCCAGGACTAAAAATTAAAATAGCATATGAAGAAATTGATTTGATTTAAAATTATATATAAGTAAACATTTACTGAAGCATCTCAGCTTTAAATATGAATAACTACACAGCTTCGGAAACCGAAGTTATGCAATAAACAATATACCACTCCGCCTCAAGAAACCACATTAAATAATTACCAGCAAAATCGGTCTAGAATTCCATTATAGTGAGTGACGTCCCAAGAGAGCTGGCTTCCGCGGTAGCCTTCAGGGGACGTCCAGACGAAGTTATTGTAATGAGAACGACAGGGATATTTATGCCTCACCACGCGCCCCGCATACGCAATGAGACCAATATTCAATATAGGCTTGATAATGCACCAGCCTCTCGGAGGGAGAATCACAGATTTGTTTGCGTGCTGTCAGTAGGTACCTGAATAGTCACTGGGAGCCGTACAAAAGAAATAAGCATAAAACCCTGTTCTCAATTTTTAATTCAATCCTAGTTACGAAAAATAAAAACTTTTTATAACGTGATATCGACAGTTTGGTCATGCAAGAAGCAAAAGATGTATTACTAGAGGAATAATAGTTTTATATTACCATTGTAATTGTGTGCAATAATGATCGATTATGTAAAGTTGCGCTATGAAACATTGATCAAAATATAATATTAATAGATATAATATACTTACATAAGAATATAAGTTATAAATTATAATACTTACTCTCTAATTAGTCTCCAATACGTTGTCACTTACATGTTTATTTGAAAAAAAAACAAACTTGTTACGAAACAAAATGTCTTGAGCTTTGTTCGCAACATTATTTACTTTGAATACATTACTGACAGGTGTTGATGTCGTATCCTTTTATTGGAAAAGGACCGTTCGTGTTTGTGAATACGAATTTTACAAATAAGTTCGGGAAACTGTTTTTTTGCAATATAGACTTGTAAAGCTTTTGTATACTTTCTTTGAAGGGTGTCAAAGACTTTCACATGTTTTTTGTGAAATTGCAGCTGTTTTTATATAACAGAGTATAAAACTCCAGGATGGAAAGAAGCAAAACCGCCCCTCTCATAAAGGCTCTGTAGTGCTTAATAACCTCGGAGCTTGCAAAGGGTCTTTCAAATCCTTTCACAATAGTGTGGCCCGACGACGAAAGAAAATCATTTTCCCGTCACGCTTTTGTCATGATTCTTAGACATAACGTCAAAAACATATTTTTGTATCAAGAATTGTGTAAGTAATTATTTTCTTTTCTTTTCTGTGGCCATGCTCTGTTAGTATTTCTCGAAATTAAGTAGCAGTTCAACAGTCGTTGAACGACGGTTAATGCAGTGCAAACGTGCTCTAATATAGTCAGATTTATCGTGTCAAGTAATTCTGCATATTTGCTGAGCGATGTTTTATAATCCTCAAGCTTTGTAACCCCATGATGTTATATCACATAGTTAAACTAGTTTAATCCTCTGTCGTGTACAATACACGTGTCACACAGAGGCCATTGAATTGTATCATCATTCACGACATGTGGCGAATGCCTATGCACGTCTGGTGTGTGGCTATGAGCACAATCAATCTTATTTAGCATTGCTTTGATACGACTGACGGCCTTCCAGCCGTGTCAGTTGCAGAACAAACAAAGTTAAAAGTAGTTTTTTTTAGCCCCATATTGGCATTGCAAATAGCGATAAAAAAGATTTAAAAAAAAACACAAGTTTTTGTTTTCACAAAACTTTATTTTTTTGGAGGCACTCTGTAGGTCTCAAATATCTATTATAAAGTTTTCTAAAAATATTATAAAGACCTCTCTAATCTAAAATAAACAGTCAGGATAGAGATTACCAAAGTAATCACTAGGTACGGTACGATTATTTACAAACAGTGGTAGGTACAATGAATCAAATATTTACATTTTAAGGGTAAGTAGGTAGCAATCGTAGCATGGTTTCAATTTATTTAACAGTTTTTGTGCTTACTAGCACAAGAGTGAAAGCTAGAAGGTAATTGAACTAAATTACAGTTGTAGGGACTCTCGACTCGACATGATTGCATGTCTAATTTACAGAAAAAAAAATAGATAAGACCTTTTAAAATACATAGCTTATTGCTTGAGGCTGTAGTGATGAAAATGTAGTATGTGGTGTGATAGATCATGTTTTTAATTTTATTTTAAACACAGTAAATGGGACATATCAGACTTATAACGGTGAATAATAATAATGTCTCAAAAATATTAAATAAAATAGTAATCTTTGAATCCGTTGTTTTGTTTTCTAATAACAATATTGCAATACGGTACTTAATGTCTTAGAATTTACCGGAAGACTTGAGCAATCCCACAATGCTCAAAACTTTATTTAAGGTTAAAATTTAAAAATAACAACAAACGAAAATTTATGTAGAATTTAAACGAAGTAAGCAACTAAGAGATAATAGGCAGGTAATCAAGAAGCATTCGGTATCTCCAGGGGCAGTCTCGGAGAGATAATGGACGGTATTGTGTTGCAACACAAACGTGAACCGTCCACTGAACTTAGCTGTGTTTGATGATATGAAATCCACACAACATCCAATAAGTAGATTGAAATGTGAAGGTGATTTTGTTGCAAACTTGTTATTAACAAGATTTCGGTAACATTTAGGTTTAACATTTTGGCTACGCAACACCATTTTTTTATATGGATTGGCACAGCTTAATCATCAATGTTCTAGTTATTGTTTAAGGATGAAATCAGTCATACATATTGTGCAAAAGAAATGCAAATGCACTTTCATATTAAGGCAAAAATTGAAATACATGCTTCTGAAATTTTTTAGAAGAAGATAAATAATGCTCACGCGATATTGTACTGCAGTATAACATGCAAATTATGTAAGTATAGTAATCGATTACGTGGAATCGTACAATTGAACAGTTAAATGCACAAAAAGTCTACTCATTCAAGTTGAACAAAATGCAGTCTTGGCAAAGTTGGAAAAACATTCTCCTATTTCGTGTAGGGTTAGTTAACTGTAAACACTATTATAACATAAATAAATAGTTTGAGCGAAACCTGCAAACTATCTGCGCTGATCACAGTTAGTGACAAGGAATCATGAGGCGATAAAGCGAGCCCCTAATAAAACGCCAACGCACTAGGGCCAGATTATTGGACGACGTCTTATCGTCGACTTAGTCCGCCCCAAATTGAGTGAGCGGGAATTATGGACCAACTTTCCACAACCGACAAATAAAAGATAATGAAGATCCCGATTAGATAAATGCGGTAAACATTCGGATAAGTTTCAAGCTAATGTTTATCGTCAATAATGCTAAGTTACTTTCATAAAAACTTATGGCATGATGTCAGATAGCCGAGGTCAACATACCCATTATTTATCCCATTATCACGAGCGAATATTTCATCGAGAAACGGCTTGATCGTCTCTTTGTTGAAACATAATCCAACATTATTAGATTTGAAACCAATGTTTGTTAAACGTTTTGAGCTAATAAAAGTAATATTAAAGGGCGAGACTCCGTCGAACGGGAGGAAATGAAAGCGACGAGAGAATGAAATTGGAAAACTTGTTACAGAATTACCTCGAGATGAAAAAAGAAGAAAATAAATAAGGCTCAGCAAAGTTAGTGAAGGCTATGCGTTGTTACCTGAGGGGACTCGCCGAGAAAATGAAATACGGCCAGAAGTTTATCAATTCCGGGATAAACATTTACCCGTTAATTGCTTTCTTCCGTGATACATAAAACGGTACTAAAAACACAAATGAGTAAGACAAACAGAGGCGAACTGACTCACCTTTTACTCCAGTTTCCGATCTCAGCGTAGCGTCGGCCATTAGTGCTTCCGCTCCTCCTCACTTCATTTCCTCTCGGCGCCTGCACAGAGTTCCCGTTCGGCGTTAATATTCCGCTCGAGGCACTGTTATTGTTGCGCTCTCGGTTCCTTGGGAAGGTACCGGTCCCCGAGCGGAAAGACGCCAGCTGCGGTGGCTCGCCTTCAGGGGCAAACTGTTGGAGCGGCAACGTCACATTTCCACTCCAACTCTTGCGATTCACCGCAAAAGTTTTGAAGGTTCCACTCGAAGGTGAAACTCCGCAGAAACTGCTCCGATTATGGCTGTTCTTTATGAACGAACCATTGTTTATTACTTGCGGCTTAATCGGCACCAGAGGCGATGCCTGATCAATGGACATCTTACTTCAATGTAGGTGCAACCTACTTTTAAATCTATCTACATTTTCGTCTGGAAAGGAAAGAAAGACTATGTTAGGGCAGCAAAGGTCTAGCTATTTAACAAAGTTGCTTTTGATAATTATTTGGGACAACAATGACTGACAGTCACTTCTTCATTGAAGAAGGTTTTGCAGTTTGACACAGTAATGACATGATGAAAAGGCCATCGCACAATGAAGTTCAATTTAGGTTAATGGACATACGAATTCCGCAGCATTTGAATCACCGAAACGCTTAGGTCAATTGACTTGTACGTTACTAGCCGTTTTTTAAAAATGTGTTAAATATATAAGAGTATATAGATATTATATCGCAGATTATATACGTTTTGTATTGAGTTTATGTGGACGCTGTGTGGACGTACAAAAAGTCACGTTTGCATTTTTTTAGCCTTATTTAATTTTATTTTTAATAACTGGTGTACCGATTTTTAGAAATTATGTAAACTCTTTGTGTATAAATTATATGGTGCTCAAATGCGCAACCAGTCAAATGTATAGCAATATTATAAGAATTCTCACTTCATCAGTGGCTATTCGATACGACGGACGATTGCATAATCAGTCACGCAACTATTGCAGCCGGTGAACAGGGTCTTTAGTTTGAGATTGCCACTTAGCAAATAATCGGTCATCCGCAAAGATTTCAAACGGCCTCGTTTATCATCGTGGAGCACAATGTAGGCGCGTCCTGCAACTAACTATTGTAGTCAGCCAGAAGTGGAAATTCTCTATTAGCTAGAGCCACCACCTTGACCTACTCATGTTATTAAACCCTGATTCCTAAAAAGCAGCGCTATCAAAACCTAATTTCATTTTGGCAAATTGCAATCTTCGGAACATTCAATAATTTGTAAACGTCCATTTAAAATCAAAATCTAATTACATTATGTGAATAAGTTGTAGCTTCTATTACTACCTTAGAAGAGGTAAGCGTTTCAAAAGAAGACGTGACCTTTTCGAAGAATTTATCGGCAGTTGTGCAAACTGCTTCTGTAACTTTATTTTTGTATCTAATCGTGGTATAAATGCTGTAAGTAATTGCAATTTCTATGTTTAATAGAATAATAAAGATAAACACTTCTTTTGCCACAAGCAAGGCAACATTCTATGCAACGTAGACTTACGTAAAGTTAGGTAGTAAGCATTTGCATTCAAGTTAATCATCAATCATTTCCATCACTCATCCAAACGAAATGAAGTAGTAATTTCTGTGTCCATTTTCAACTTTAAGATAATTTATAATTGAAATCTTAAACTCAAGCGACCACATTATGCTAGCGTATAATATTGAAACCGCTGCAGCCGGCTCCATAAGAATTGGTCATGTCAATAGCATCTGAGTTCTGACCCAGTTGTCGCGGACATTGATAATTTGCGACTGCCTATGGCTGGTCAGTACTATAGTGGTTATATAAAGGTTGTGCAAGACAGACATCGTTAGCTACTCAACGATGCAGTTCACACCGTTCGTCTTGGTAAAAATCATGGGTGATTGGCGATATGATTTTAGAAATATATAGAATCTTTAAGTTATGTTGTTTGCACCTAGTTTAGGCGCATCTAAGCTGCCTTTGTCATTTTACACACCTAGAAAATACGTACTATAAAAGCTAGGCTTTCTTATGGCAGCTTAGCGGCTTGACGGTTTCCATTTCTGTGGCTTCCACTGCATTGGCCATTCAGGCTTAAATTTCATGTTTGCAAATGGAGTTGCAAATTACCTTTGTAAGCCATCTCAACCGAAGAAAATGGTGCAAAGGAACGCGGCGCTACTTCAATTTAGATTATAGGGTTCTACAATTATAATAGTTCTAAGCTGAGAGGACAATCCTATTTGTTTATTTACCAGTCAGTAAATCTAAACTGAATTTGTTTTATTACTTGTACCATCAATATTATCATTATCATAAGTATCAATTTCTTGTTTGTAAATCGAGTAAATAGACAGGAAGCTTCAGAGATCATTTATTTTTTATGACCTAAAGTAAGGTAATTTGCAAGCTTGTTGGATTACCCAACGTAGATGAATAATGAGGTCATCAACTTATGCTATTACACCTACCTACCAACAGGTTATAATACCTACCTACTTAATCTTGATATCAAATTGTACCTGCAACTGTGAAGATGTTAGTCAACTACGATGTAATTCCATTTAAATAAATCTATGAATTAATTAATAAAACTTTTTTCTACACCTAACTATAGGTAGTATATACTATACTAATTATTGAATATACCTGTTAGGGTGGGTTTGACCAACTTCTGGTGTAACTAATACCAGAATAATGTAATATCTACATCGGATGTATTATAGTTATAGAAGTAAAATGTAATCTTACTCTTCAATAACTACCTACTATTTAACTGGGGACTATGCTTATACTAGTATGGTCGAATCCACTGTTATAATCAATAAATAACCTTTGCTTCGGAGCTGAAAAATCAAGCTGCTGATTGCACAATATAGATTCTGCATAAGTTTAAAAAGAACTGTATTAAAAAACCTTACTCATAAATATTTCTAAATCTACATCCATGATAATCAATAACAAAACATGCCGGTGGAAGTAAGAGCGTAAAAGATAACACAATGCGATTATACAACCAGCATTCGGCATGGTCCATTCCACGGGTTAGTCATACGAAACGGTTTTGCAACTGTCTGCCGCTGTGTTTACTTAGCGGGGTGCAAGTGTATGATTCAACCAAATAGGCGAAGTAGCTTTCAGTTTAGGCATCGATGGGATTGAAACGTTTATCGTAAATTGTATTTGCAATGGCGTGGGTGAATAGGTACAATAATGTTTTTTTCCGCTTTTGCTTTATCCTAAACAGTTCTTATAAGAAAACAAAGATTACATCATATAGCAGGTGCAGGGATAATCTTAAAATTACTTCTTTATAATACGAAAATAATTAATTAAGAGTAATTTAGGTGTTTAATCGCACTGTGGAAAGAATAATAAAAATATGTGGTTACTTTCAAAAAACCGGGTACCTACCAATAGCCAGCCTATAGCTAATTACGAAACATGAGAATATTCCCGATCATCTGTCAGAAAGGTGCAATTTGACAGGTGTATTACGTTGTCCGTTACAATGTGAACTTTATAAAAAAGGTTGTAGTGACCACGGCGGCGTTCAGCTACAAAATCTATAGTTATTTTACCCTTAGTACAGTTTTGCTTAGTTTGGGGCTAAATTGCGTGATATGAAATGTCCGCCGATAATACTAGCAATAATGATTTTTCAACAAGTTTTAAACTGACTTTTTACAACTACGTTTGGTTTACTTCTCCAATGCATGACGCTTCTAAAAATATTCTGCAGTTAGATATATTATGAACATTATTGGTCATTAGTAACTACTACAGATCACTGCTTAAGGTTGGACCTATACTTCATAAGCCTCGAATTTATTAGTTGTACTGTGATTCATAGGCAGTGTCAAAACTAAAATTATTATTAAATTAGTCAAGCTGAACAACACCTTGACCTGGACAACTTTAGCTAAGTGAAACAACAACAACTTTACAATACCTACTACATCACAAATGCAACTCAATTAACAACAACCTTTTACAAAGTAGTATCAATAATGATATACTTACTCGCATCGTCATAGCTTAACATAATAAATATGCTAATACTTTAGTTCCAAACTTATATATTGTTTTTTATGAAAACTTATTAAACCTATACAATAAAACGTAAAAAATTGTACCCACTCTAAATATCGATACAGCCGTTCTCACGCACATGATATTTATTTATATCCAACAAACAAATAACTAAACTTTCAAATTCCTAATGCTAATAGATTGAAACCACCAGCGCTAAAATGAAAGAAACCACCTTATCTTATTTATATGCGATTCTCTTCAATTTGCAAACAATAGAAACTGCATCTTTATGCAAGACGGCAGTTGATACTATCGGTATTTTTACAACAGTTTTATGGCACAAGAACACTACGAAGATCAGAAACATGGAAACCTGCTAAGAAAACGTGACAACTATTTCAAGAGGCGAACACAAAAACAGCACTTTATCTAAGTGAAGGGTATCAAACTATGGCAGGGCTCATAACTGCGCGATATGTATTCTACGCACGGTCTCCGCAGGAAGGCAAAAGCCGCAATATGTCTCGAGACTTCCGACTCGTGTTCGATATTTCTATTATTGACACTTCGGAAGCCTAAACGCTGTATATTGGAAACCGGAGAAAAAGTTTAGGAATTTGCAGAAAATTAGATCATATTTTGTGTTTTTTTACTGAACGAGCTACCCGATTGCGTAAACCTTTTTCCTCATACGTGCAGCAAACGTACCTATCTCTTCTATATGTAAAATGATAGTATTGATACACTACACGAGCTTACATATACATAGTTGGCATGGCTATTTATGAATCGGACTACATAGCGCCCGCTGAAGATTAGCGTACAAAAAAACTTGTGCTAAGCAATTCAAGGTCACAGTGGGTGCTTTTTGCTATCGGACTACCAATTTTTTGCCCGCATTTCAGATCAAGGAACTGACAAACATCTCTTGGTACTCCTTGGATTGATAATCTAACACGTAAAATTTATCCAGAACATGTATCACATTGTATGTATTTTAAAGCCTAATGGCATGGTTTTTACTGACGATGCTTTGTTGTTTATTTTGAGTGATATCAATATAAGCATTCCAATAGATAAGGTGAAGAACACGATGAGAGGTGGAGTTCGACTCGACCGTAAAAGTGATTAGGATGCACATCAGGTTGTTCAAACAGACCCGGAGTTGACACAAGCAAACGATGCGGGCCCCGTCAACGATGGTTACCTTAACGATAGTGGTATGAATACTGATGTATTAAATCTTGTTACACATGTTGAGGTTGATTTGCATACACCGCGGTAGGAAGCCATTTATCAAGTGCTTTAGATATCTTACTAAAAATTAGGTACCATAAGTATTAAATACAATAAGTAAGTTAAACAATGTTAAGTAAGTGATGGGTGATATAGTCCAACCGAAGGTTTATTTATGTCAAAGATTCTGGTACTACTAAATTTTTCTTAGGTAAGACCTACGTTATTCTACATAGATACTTAGCATGTAAGACGTTTCAAAATTAAATTATGTCTGACTAAAATGCGACTCCAAATACATATACATAATTTTAACTGTACAAAGCACCTTTTATATGATTGTAAAATTGCCAGATGCATTAATTAGAAACAAAGTGTGATAGTTTACAGCCAATTTTGCAGTGTTGATGCAAAATCGAAAGGTGCAAAATTAAATCAGCTGGCGTTTAAAAAAGACGTGTAATCAATATTCTAACAAGAGGGTGATGAAATTCGATCAACAAAGAACAAAGTATTTTTCGCTGAGAATAAATTTGAAACATCTCGACTAAATGGAGCGGTCATTAATCAATGTACAAAAAAATTGACGCGGAAGGAGTTTAAAAGGAAGCAAAAAATCTTTTATTATACATTTAGGGCTCGAGTAGGTACTGTCTATTCAAAGTGCCAATATTTGTTACTGTATTTTGTTTGTTCAGGAACATAAAAGAGTTTTTGTTGTGTTCGTGTCGCAAAGTTGAGACAGTGACAAGTGTTTTAAAAGTTGGTCACGACTTATTTGCAATAAATCTCTCAAACACCAAATAGATCAAGTAGGATAAAACAATAAAATTGTATCCCTGTGTGAAACCGATTGATTTCTTCATAGGGGTCGACCGATCAGCCCTCCGAGCACTTTGTAACAGACATTAAAGTAAATCGAACCCTCATGCAAGTAGGTCACTAAGCAGGGAACATGACGAATCACCTCCATCACTCTCCAGAGAAGATAAGACTTAGCCACTTTCAAGATTTTTTATGAAAAATTTTTTTGCTGCTTGAAAAAGGTTTTTTACGCTCATTCAGCAACTCTATAAGGAAAGTAAAGGCGCCGCAAGAGGGTTTGTCTTAATTATTAATAAAGGGTTCCTTAGACGGCTAATTTTATTCAGAGCACATTCTTAGAATTTTGGCGCATCGTTTGGCGTCGTATTTAAAACGAACCGCTACACGCAATATAAGGAGGTAGAAACAATAGCCTCACTGTGTTTTCCAGAGCAACCTTAACCATAAACATTAGCGAATGTTCCGCTGTATATATACGAGGTAATTAAAAAGCCATGAAGACAAGAGCCGGCAAGAAACGTAATTAGAAGAGCTATTCGCTTAGTGAAGTTCGACACTTGCTTACGTAAGTGTTTTTGTTATAATTATCTTCTTATCATTACGAGTATTTCATTCAAAGTATAACAAATTACTCGTGAATAAGATCTAGTATCTGCTCACAATGAGCGTAGATGAGGAAGAATCTAAGTAATCTAGAGTCTAGCTAGACTATAGTGTTTTCTTTCTCTAATTCAAACACTGTTATTATTCTACTATTTAGTTATTACTTCTCTTTGACGTTTCAAAAAATATTTGCACCTCGACTTGGCTAATCATTAAAGGTCAGATTCGTCTGATCAAACAACTCCTCGAGCATCATGATTAAATCATCACATTCACCTTCATTTACTGCCTTCACCTCATTACCTATACCCACTATCACTCCCACATACCTTATAGAGCTCGTAGGTAGAACCTGTAGTTTTTTTACAATGTCGGGATTCTTAGGGCGTTGCACTGGCAAGCAGCATCGAAGCTGGTCTGGTTGGAATGCGCCCGATCGTGGTTACGAAATAGCGTGGCTCCGCAACCATGCGCAATTACAATAATCATATCGGATTGTTTATTTTCACTGTCTGCTTTGTGTGAAAACCAAATGCAAGAAACCATAGAGTAATACGAATAGATATCGGCGCTCTGTTTACTCAGAATAAGTAAAACAGGAATGCAAAACACAAGAATGGATAAGACAAAACTCAAAAGGCTATTATCACAATAAGTACTTAAAAGCTTTGTGAAGATTCATAGCTAGCAAACGTCATTTTGTATGTATACCGGTGACCTAGTAGGAGAACATCTCATAAAAGCATTTTAGTTATGTGTAAAGTAGCCACTAAAAGCTCATGTTGTAATCAATTGACCGCGTGTCTGTCGCCTTCCTGCTTCAGATTTAACTACTGTAGACGATCTCAGCCGGAAGGTATTGCAAAACTATCGGGCTACCACAGAATAGTAGTAACTTCGACAACACGTGCGAAAACGAGGCCGGTTGCGCAATGCAAGTAACTTATCAAAGATTGTTGCCCTCGCTACTGCCTTGATTTTGTACAAAGCTGCTGTCAATCTATATAGAGGACGTCAGAATACAGTTTTATTCGTGAAATCAAGAATAACAACTTCACCGATCTACCGAGAAATTTTCAGTATCATCTTAAACTATGTTTAAACCATCACTAATAATTCCTAAAAATATATACATGCGCGATTCACACCCGATACGTAAATAAGTATTTTTAAATACGTATAAATATTATAATCTTATCATAGTATGCGTAACAACTCGCGTATGTGTACCTATGTGGCCTCGTACCAATAATCTCCAATAAACAGTAACTTGAACGTGTGTGAATCTGCGCTGCTAACGGTGCATTCGCTCGGTATTTGGGCTCGCATTGTTTTCGATAATTAAGTGGTACATTGTTGCGATCGATGGATAATGGATATTCTTTTGTGCCTATCGTTATATAGAGACGTTTTCTTTTCTTAAGATGTATTTACCGTTTAGTTTTGCAATTTTATGTTTCAAAGGTACCTAAGATGCTGTCAAAAGTTTTTGCTTTATAAGTTGAAATGTGTCGTGCGTTAGTCTAGTTAAGTCATTGTCGTTAGCTTGATAATTCAGTAAATAGTTTTTCCTTAAAATATACATTTTAAAATTGTTATATTTCTTTTAATTTAATTAATTAAATCAGAGTTTTCCTTATTTTCATAGAGATATAACATATAAGTTATAAATGAATACGAACACAAAAAAAAGTGAACACGTTTTAGTCGGTAATTTAAATTCAGTAACAATAGCTATTAATGAATATAAAACGTGGTAGCTTCACAATACTAGGGATTATGTGAGTAGACTCCATACTGAGACAATAAAATAAAGCGTCTAGTCTGGAGACAATTAATCGAAAAAACGCGATTAGAAATGACACATTGTTAATCTGACATTCGGTGAAAATATCGTTGCAAATCCATAATATATAGGGGAAGGCCAATGTCAACGACCTACACCCTATAGAAACAAGTCGGCACAACAATGAGACCCAAAAAAGGGTCTTGCACCATTATGGGTCCATATTACCGCTTCAATGGTCAACCGAATATTGCTGATCCGTAAATGAATAGGCTTGGCACGCGCTCTTTTTAACGATCATTCTAAATTCAGAACCAGAAACTTTTTTTAAATAACTATAACAGGATACTAAATAGCGTATGTACCTAACTACTCTGTATTATCATTTGTGATCGCATTTACTTACTTCATGTCATTGGATCGATACTAAATCATAGTGTTCATAGTAGTTCATTTTAAGCAGTGTAGGTATGGTGTGTTCTTCAATAAGCGTGGCATAAAATCAAATTTGTCCCATATTATGCACGCCTCCATGCTAAGGGTTTGGTTAACCAGAGGCTGGGGAGTAGCGATCAATTTCAAGGACCCCTCGTCTTATTCAAATGCCTTTGTCTTTCTCAATCCATATAGTGGATGATTCACATAAAATATAGGCATCTCAAATACATTCTTGTTAGTACTTGTTGAGATCAATTCATTCTTGTTTTAAAAAAAAGTCAGTTGTTTGTTGTTTACCTATAGAATATTTTGAATGGATGACCTATTGTGTAAAACCTACATAGCAACCTAATTATTCAGTAAATACAGCACAGATTTTTGATCCGTAATTTCAATTTAATTGGTCTTTTCATCAGTCACCGATCGTTTTATTTTTGAGGTTATTTTCTAGTAAGGTAGTGGTAAGATACCTAAGTATATTAAAATAACTCAAATGATTTCGCTGTAATGAATGGTAGATTATACTGTTCAAAACATAGGTGTCCCAAATATTGCAATTAATGTCGGTGCATAACACAATGTGGTAGGGCAAAGATAAGACTTATCAGATATCGATAAAGCAACTTTGTTAGAAATTCAAATACATTACACCTATTTCTTTATCAAAAATGAAAATAATAAGACAAAATACAAAATAAAATAATAATAAACAAGAAATAAGTCATAAAATAATAATACTTACGCACAAACAACACTAACTAGCACTAAAACAAAAACACTACAGCAAATCAAAAATTCAAAGCACAGAACTTTAGATTGCAAGGTAAGAAAAATTACCGGTGAACTCGCAAATTAGAAAACACTTCACAAATTCGACGACTATATCAAATTTTCGCGTAAAATTCGATATGTGTACGATGGTACGCGAACTGCCGGTGGAAACAAGCGAGGAAGCGACGCTCGCCGCGGCGACCGGGCAACAACTGACGTTCACTTGCTGTCTCGGTTCCACTGCAGTACGCATGTCCGGAACCGTCCCTTCATGGTTTCCATTCCACATTTCTCCCCATTTCAAAACCTTTGATTTCCAAAAAAACACAACATTGCAAAAACTAAATCTAACTTAATAATAATTATGGATGATGCCAATGGAAGTAAGAAAGAGATAGCAAGCAGGCAAGGTCGATTATGATTGCTTCAATGCCTTTAGCAAAACTTACAGTCCATTTTACACCTGGCTGGCGGAGATAAGGAGATTAGAGTTGCGTGGAGCTGTTGATGGCATGGTGGTTTATTTTTATTTCAAAAAAGCATCAGTGCATATAAATGTTATTCGACTTTTTGGATTTTTTATTTCAGTTCTCAATGATGCAAATATACCTTCACAATACCTAAAAATTCCAAAAAAGTAGCTTCTTATATAATAATACAGTACCTGGATGACCGAGCTGTGCTCGGTTTTTTTATTGGTAAACGACGTTTTCTAAAAATGAAACCTAGCTAGATCGATTTATCGCCCCCGAAACCACCTGCATACTAAATTTAATGAAAATCGTTGGAGCCGTTTCGGAGATTCAAATTATATACACATAATGTATAAACAAGAATCGCTCGTTTAAAGGTATAAGATTATGCAAGTTACAAACCATCGATTAGAAAGAACGTTACATTTAACGTTATAGTGACACTTTCGCCCCATTGACACATGTGGGTCGTCAAGAAAGTGAGCTGACACACACGTTCCACAATGCACAATAGCTACGACATTTTGACCCACACATTCGTGTGATTCTATAGTTATAGAGACAAATAATTGCCAGCCATCACTAAAATGACTGTATTACTACACTGACTGATTGCTATATAAACATTAGTACCTGGATGACCGAACTTTGCTCGTTTTTTTGGTAAATCGTGTTTTTAGAAAATGAAATCTAGCTAGATCGATTTATCGCCCCTGAAACCCCTTGCATACTAAATTTCATGAAAAGCGTTGGAGCCGTTTCTGAGATTCAGATTATATATTATGTATACATACATTATATACAAGATTTGCTGGTTTAAAGGTACTGGATATTATATTATTAGATAGATAAGACTTATCTTTCAGCTCAGTTGATAGTGTAGATCTGCCTTCTGCGCTGTAGGTTGTGGGTTCGATCCTCACCCAGAACAAACATTTGTGTGATGTTTGTTCTGTGTCTAGATTATATTGTGTATTTATATACCTACTTATATGTTCCCATAGTAAAATAAGTTTGGGACTAGATAGATGGCGTTGTGTGAAATATCCAGCAATATTGATTTATTAATATTAATTTTGTTTATAGCTATCAGTAAAATTACTGTATTAGGCAGGTACCTACTAGACTGACTGATTGCTATATAAACATTATACTAATTGCTTACATCTTTTATTTTTTTGTTTCTTAATTTTATTTTATTTACTATATACGCACACTAATAGTACAGAATAACCTCTAAAGAATGTTAATAAGTTAGTCTAGTCAATGAGTACAATGCAGTTCACGATGATGTATTAAAACCACAGCATTGCGTTCAGTCAGACCGACATTTTTAATTTTCACAACAAGCGTGTGAACCTTTGCGTTGAAAGTGCGCACGAGCAAGTCGACATTGAACCGTAGTTTTATGTTAATTATTATTTAACAGTCTCTTTTATCGTACATGGCCAAGCTTGTTTACGGTTAAAGCGCAAGTTAAAATACCTTCACTAATATATTTTGTTAGTATTTCAATAATTACTGATTGTTTTATTGCATAGCGATCGTATGGTTAAATCAATTTCACGGTTCTAAGATTTATGGTAACGTTTATGGCTTACTTAAACAAAACAATAGTAATAGCGTCACTTAAAGCGGCTAACCTGTCATTTATTATATTTTAAAAATAACAATAAAACAAAAATGACTAAACAATCGATTATTAATCAGATCAAACAATAGCAACAACATTGTTTAATCACGGCTATTGTGAGTCGTAAAATTTAATCTTCGCGAAATATCTTCAATAATGCTTTGGTAGAAAGTAGGCTTTATTATTCCATCTGCCAGGGAGTCGTTTCCTGGTTTACGAGACGGGATTAGGTACATAAGGGACTATAAACACAAGTTTCTTGATGAACTAGGCCGTTTGGGCTATATGGTGTCTTGTAGGACATTTGCCACGGCATAGACAAATAAGTACCATGGTACTTAGTTGTAGAGTATCATGATATTCTTGCGCGTTTTGTAAGCACATCAGTGAACTACATATTTGCGAAATGCGACTATGTTAGTTCCCCACACTCAGATAGTGTGTTGATGAGTTTGTTCGTAGACTTCTGTATTTGTTTAGTAATGGGAGAGCCAACGTGATCTTCTATGTTTCCACATCTATCGCTTTCGTCGGTGCCTCGATACTAGAGACCATAGGTATCATATTCCAAGATTGACAGGAATAAACGTCAGTTAGGAAATTATTCGAAAGTAAAGAAATTCGAGATGACTCTCAAAGTCACAGGGAGTTTAACAACTCAAGAACACTCCACCAATAGCATTTTAGGTAAGTACTTAGATATACATAAATATTATTAGATATTATTATTAACATCAAACTTCATGTAAGTACATTTTTTTATCATGCATAAAGAAATATCTATCACGAGTATTTTCAATTACTTAAAAAATGTTTTTCAACCGTGGTTAAAAACTATGTGACTGAATAAAATATTTATTGTAAAAATGTGTGTAATGGAACCTACTTGGCCGTGTTCCAGTACAAATGAGAATAGAGTTGTATTCAGGTTAATTTGGAAAATGTAACATGCTAAAGTACTAGTAATTACTGTGTCTAGACAAATTTTCGCGTGGCATTGCGTAATGAGCTGAACACGACACTTTCATACTAAATTAATCATATTTTTTTAGTTGCTAAAAATACAAAATTTGAGCCCTCAGTTTAGGCTGTTGGTTGTTCTGTCAGTCAGCCAGTTACGAATTAGTTTCATATTATATTTGGACCAAAAACCTTAAACATCATTATTTCGAAGGTTCTATCAGCTAATCTAACATTAATATGATACAGTACATCAGACTGAATAATTATGCACATAGGACGCTATCTTAATCACAATATACGTTAATTAATTGAGATGAGACGTCAAAGCTTATCTAATAACAGTGAAGTTAATCTGCTGTTAATTCATTCATGTCTGAGATGCAAGTGAGTCGCATTACTATCGTCTATAAACTGAAACGTACAGGAAATTAATAACTTAGGTGTATCTACGAGTATCTACCGTCTCGAGCGTGCAAACAGTTTAGGTATCTATCTCATAAGTCCTGTGTAAAGACGTATTATTATGACTCGAATATATTTTTTCAGTTACGTCAGCTAGTTTTGACCAAAGACATCATAAAGTGGTGAGTTGATTTTTATGTGAAATCTTTTTATTCTATAGCAGAGCCATACTCGCCAAAATCCAAACCGCTTAAGTACAGTTTTTATTTCTTTTACATCTACAGTGCCAGCAACAAAAAAGTTTTTCCTCTCAACATTATTGGCATCAACTCTAGTCGAAGTGGGCCAATCCAACACAATTTATGATACGGCCCGTCGCCTCTGTTTATGGTTTTACAACTTATTTATCGCTTTATGACATAATGGGGCGGTTATGATAATCTCCTGGGACATTATAATGGACATGTCTCTTTACACTATAGAAATAAGTGTATAGTGTATAGAAATAGTACCTACCAAGCTCCAAATATTATTTCAGTTAAAATATATACAGGTAACAGCAGATCCAAAAATCAATTTTACGGAAATTCGAATATAATGAAACTCACCTTATTTCTTCACTTATGACAGAAAATTAAACAATATGGGGTGTCAGCGTATCATTCTGCCAGCCGGCTGTAACAAGCGGTAGAATGATGTTTAAATTCGTTGAGACCTCAAAATCTCTCACCAGTGGCTCCAAGCAGCTGTCCTGCATGCAGCGGCCACACCCCGGAAACCACGTCGGCTCGTGGGCTAAACCTGGTGAGGGGGGCTTAAGTGTCTAACACTTAAGTCTACGCGGTTGCCCCCCGCAAAGTGCACAAAGTCTGCCTCGGCATTTCGCAATCCACCCCCGGTGGCGAGGCAGCAAGGCAATGTGGAAGGCCTTGAGGGCAACGATAGGGGGCACCTAGTTATCGTCGACCAGACACAATCCACAAAGTATTCCCAAGGAGGGTTGACGTCAGGCAGGCGGCCGGTCGTAAAACACATAGCCAAAACCCCCTTTACAACATGGACCTAAGAATTAATAGAATGTGCGATAATGTTAGGGCGTACCCCCGAGGCGACGCGCAGGCGCAGCACCCGGCGCCTGTGGGAAATGGATTAGGGTTGTTGCACCAGAGACGGGTGCAACGTAAGACGCGAGTCCGGGAAGTACGAATGAGGTTTGCAAGTTGGAATGTAGGAACGATGACTGGAAGAGGAAGAGAGCTAGCGGATGTTTTAGAAAGAAGACGAATAAATGTAGCGTGTTTGCAAGAGACGAAGTGGAAGGGATCGAAAGCAAGAGAAATTGGGGTGGGTTATAAATTGTATTATTGTGGAAGTGATGGTAAGAGGAATGGTGTGGGAATTGTTCTAGATAGTAAGCTGAAAAAATGTGTGACGGATGTTAAGAGGATGAATGATAGATTGATAGTTGTAAAAGTATTGTTAGAAGATTTAGTTATAAACATTGTAAGTGTGTATGCACCGCAGACTGGGTGTGATGACAGAGTGAAAGAAAAGTTTTGGGAGGAGTTTGACTCAATGATGATGAGTATACCAGAGAGTGAGAAATTATATATTGGGGGGGATTTTAATGGTCATGTGGGAAGAATGAATGAAGGATATGAAAGAGTGCATGGGGGATGGGGGTTTGGTAATAAAAACCAAGATGGCGAGGCCTTGCTCCAGGCTGCCCTAGCTTTTGACCTTGCTATCGCTAACACCTTTTTTGAGAAACCAGAGGAACACTTAATTACATATAAAAGTGGTAATCACAAAACCCAAATAGATTACTTTCTCTTAAAAAGAGATAGCATCTGTTCCGTAAGAAACTGCAAGGTAATACCTGGAGAGGGCTTAGTCTCTCAGCATCGGTTACTTTTACTTGAACTGAGGTTCAAAGTGAAAGGTAATAAAATTAAGCCAAGGCCCCCGCCAAAGATTAGATGGCATTTAATTGAAAAAGCGGAGTATGCAGGAGAATTCAGAAAGAGAGTAGTTGATAGAATGATAGAAATTAAGGATATGTGTGAACTATCAGTAAATGAATGTTGGAGTGAGATGGCTACTTGTATGAGAAGTGTGGCGAAGGATGTTTTTGGAGAAACGAAAGGGAAAGGTAAAATAGATAGAGATACTTGGTGGTGGAATGAAGAGGTACAAAAGGTTCTGAAAGATAAGAAGAATGCATTTAAGGAATGGAAAGGAGATGATAGGGGAGATGACAGTATAAAAGAGAGCAAAAGAATAGTATATATGGAGTGTAAAAGGAAAGCTAAAAAAGCTGTTGCTATTGCAAGGGCCAAGGTACAGGATAAATTGTACAAATCACTGGAAACGTCGAGTGGTCAAAAAAACCTGTACCGCATAGCGAAAGAAAGAGAGAAGAATACAAGAGATATTATGCACATTAAATGTATAAAAGATGATGGAGGAAAGGTTTTAACGAACGATGATGACATAAAAGAGCGATGGAAAGTATATTTTAAAAAGTTAATGAATGAAGAGAATGTTTGGAGTGGAGTGTTAGAAAATGTGCCAATAAACATGGGTTTGGTGAGAGATGTGAGTACGAATGAAGTTAAAGAAGCTGTGCAAGATATGAAGAATGGAAAAGCGGTTGGACCAGATGGAATACCAGTGGAAGTATGGAAGTTACTAAAGGCGGATGGATGGAAGTGGCTGAGTTTATTCTTCAATAAGTTGTTGCAAGAGGAGGCGATCCCTGACGAATGGTGCAACAGTTCACTAGTGCCCATTTTTAAGAACAAGGGTGATGTACAGGACTGCAACAACTACCGAGGAATAAAGCTCATGTCACATAGTATGAAAATTTGGGAAAAGGTGATAGCGAGACGAATGCGAGAAGAGAGTGAGATATCACAGAGCCAGTTCGGGTTTATGCCAGGGCGAGGGACAACGGACGCTATATTTGCACTTCGCCAGCTGTGCGAAAAACACAGACGTGCACACACAAACTTACATATGGTGTTCGTTGACCTGGAAAAGGCATACGACCGAGTACCCCGGGAGGTTCTGTGGTGGGCTTTGAAAGAGAAAGGAGTGCCAGGGAAGTACCTGCAGCTTATCCGGGCCATGTACAGTAAAGCTAGTACACATGTTAGGTCCGAAGCTGGCGTTACCGATGAGTTCAATGTGGCTGTAGGCTTGCACCAGGGATCGGCTCTAAGCCCTTATCTGTTCCTCCTGGTAATGGATGCTCTGACATCGGACATACAGGAGGAGGCACCCTGGTGTATGCTGTTCGCCGACGACATTGTTCTTGTCGGAGAAAACGCAACCGAGGTCCAGAACAGGCTGGGAAAATGGCAAGGTAAACTAGAGAGTGTCGGATTGAAGATCAGCAGAACAAAAACCGAGCACTTGTTCTGCGACTTCGGTGGTCCCTCTAGTTTTACCCCTATTGCCTTAGATGGTGTATCCCTACCAGTCTGTTCCGATTTTCGGTACCTCGGTTCAGTAGTACAGAATGATGGTGAGATTGATCGGGATGTAAGAAATAGAATAAATGCGGGATGGATGAAATGGCGACAGGTCACAGGAACCACGTGTGATCCGAGAATGCCCCTTAAACTTAAGGGGCAAATCTACAAAACGATCATTAGGCCTGTCGTATTGTATGGGTCTGAATGTTGGGCCACCAAGGGAACGGACGAGAAAAGAGTGCATGCGGCGGAAATGCGAATGTTGAGATGGATGTGTGGAGTGACAAGGATGGATAAAAT
This sequence comes from Cosmorhoe ocellata, assembly GCA_963675405.1. Taxonomy (NCBI): domain Eukaryota; kingdom Metazoa; phylum Arthropoda; class Insecta; order Lepidoptera; family Geometridae; genus Cosmorhoe; species Cosmorhoe ocellata. The sequence continues at coordinate 6,664,815 of OY776258.1, read as the reverse complement.
AAGGAATGAGTATATCAGAGGAAGTCTGAAAGTAGCACCGGTGACAGAAAAGATGAGGAGTAATAGGTTAGCGTGGTATGGGCATGTTATGAGAAGAGATGAATGTCATGTGACAAGGAGAGTGTTAGGTATGAATGTGGATGGATACAGGGGTAGAGGTAGGCCAAAGAAAAGATGGATGGACTGTGTGAAAGAAGACATGGGTAAGAAAGGAGTGAGTAATGAGATGACGAGTGACAGAGGGAAATGGAAGAAGGTCACATGTTGTGCCGACCCCACATAGCGTGGGATAAGGGCAGGAAGATGATGAACATTATATACTCGTACTAGAATAATCAAAAGTGGAAGTTTGCTTCAAGTAATTTGTTCTCCAATTTTGTTTATCGCGACTCTATCTCATAATCAAAAACGAAACCAAACCATAATTTTATTTGGGAGCCGTCGAATGAAATTTCGCGGTATCCAGCACGCAATGTATTAGTAAGAGCGGTGTTTCTCAAACTTTTGTTGTTTTGCATAGGTTTGTGGTAGAGGGGTTGAGTTGTAATAACGTTTCCGCTCTTTACCCTGATGTTTGCCAAGCCAATGCAAACACAAGAGCTTTGGCTTTATTTCGAGACCTTTATATTTCTGTTGGGCTATCATAAATGTTTGATAGACCTCGAAAATAAGGATCTATTTATACATCTATATTTTATAATCTATATATTTATATTATAAAGGTACTTATACATGTTTGGATATATTTGGATGACATTATTAGATTTATTTTTTAGACTTAGTGATTTTTATGTAAATATAAATAGTTTAACTGCCAGTTTATTAGATAAACTACCAGAATAGATAAATCTAATGTCGTCCAAATACGACCATTATAAATTTGATAAAGACAGTAAACACTGATAATCTTATAACTTTAAACGAGCAATTCTTGTATATTATATATGTATATAATCTGAATCTCGGAAACGGCTCCAACGATTTTCATGAAATTTAGTATGCAGGGGGTTTTGAGGGCGATAAATCGATCTAGCTCGGTCACCCAGGTACTAACTATAATACATTAATGGTAGACAGCCGTGTGATTCTGTAAGACCTCATTCTAAAGTTCGAATCTGAATCCGCTGTGAGTTTCTTGATTGGCATTCTAAAAACTCGGTTGATAATTCGAATTTACACTAGCGCCACTCTTGCGAGCGTGTCAGCGAATTGAACTAAATTGACGGGTAGATTTTGACAGATAAAGTATGAGATGACGTAAGAAGGTCATTCTATACGGTAATTCCCAAGTCACTTCGACGCTCACTTCGCTCTCGAACCCGATTCAAAGAGTCAAATAAAAAGGTCAATGTCAAATGTCATTTTGAACCCTACGCGAAGTGACAGTGAATTGCGATGTGAGATGCGAGAATTTTACAGAATCGAAGTACAGAACAAGTTATATTTAAAACGATACAAACAAAACAAAGCACGCACTTGATGAAGAAACTTAAATTACCTACCCTATCCCGATACAATACACGTTCAAAAGTTATTATGAGTTGTAATAACTTCAAGCGTAGGGAAATATAGGAGTTGCAGAAACAAGGAAGCTACAGTCAAAAGTTTGAACGCACGAGTTTATACGGTAGGTACATATATATACGAGTCGAGTAGATACACTTTATAACTTAGCGATAAGAGGCTCATTGTTAAAGCATAAACTGTTTACCCAAAAAGTGTGGTGGTATAAGAATTGCCTTCCGATCGGAATTTGCAGAATATAATGCGCGCAGTGCCATTGCTTTCAAACGTTGAAGGAAAGAAGGAAAATAACTTAGCACGTATTGGCCAGATCTTTTCTGTGGATACGGCCTACTGTGCTGAGCGTATGGTAGGTACCTACCTATTGTTGCTGGCTGAGCAAACTTTTTAAAACTGTCCACATTTCTGTGGCTAATAATACTTAACGTTGAATATATAATTTTAAGTAGATGCAAAGTCTGTTCACTTAAAATTTAAATAGTAATAATAAGGCAATAGTTGTATTATAAGTTGGTACTTATGTATATTATGTATATTACAAATAATTGATACAGTGTTACGTAGAACTTCTTACAATATGCTTTAAGGGATATGGTTCCGTGCTTTCATTGTAATAATATGTAATGGAATTTTTACTAAAATACTTAATTCAATAATCAATTCGAAGCACTCAGACTTAAATTAAATACCGAGCACTGGAGGTACTTCCGCAAATTAACGGGGGTAATGATGGGGGAGGAATTATTTTTAAGTGGCAAGTACGGGCCACAGCCATTGATTTAACAGAGGGGTCCATATTGATTAAAATGGGTCAGCGGTAATTATTTGGCTTAGTTTTTCTAGGAAGTAGAACTACCTATTACTTCTTTCTTGTTGTCTTATCGTGTCACTAGTTCTTTTGAAAGCATTTTAAAGTGGATTGTAATAATAATATCTAAATCAAATCAGCTTAAAAGATAATCATAATTAATCAAACGGGAATCGAGCATAGCGAAACTAGCCGAAAAAATATATATAAAAGAAGCATCATACAAGAATAAACAAAGCAAAATATAAAATTTAAGATTCTTTGAACATGTCTCCAACTAGATTTTCTAGACTTCATTATGAGTGCAATTCCTACTAAGATCCTTAATAGTATTACTCCGAAAGTTTACAAAGAAAAGACCGACAATTAGCAATGCGACGAGCTCGATTGTGCCGACTAAGAGTATCTACCTACCCAGTATAAATTATATTAACAACCAGACAATACATTCAGAGACACTTACATAATATTGGCTGGAAGTGGCAATCATTTATTAAGCATCTAAACATGATAAAGGTACCTTAGCGGCGTGTTGTAACCTTATAATCCTACTAATATTATAAACGCGAAAGTTTGTGAGGATGTCTGGATGTCTGTTACTCTTTCACGCTAAAACGGCTAAACGGATTTGAATGAAATTTGGCACAGATATAGATTATGGTCTGGCTACATTTTATCCCGAAAAAATGTACGGTTCCCGTGGGATAGCGATGTTTTCGTTTTTCAAGGTACCGCGCGGGCGAAGCCGTGGGCGGAAGCTAGTGTATTATAAAAACAGCTTAAGTTTTATTTTGAGCTTATTTGTACTCGTATAGGTATAGGTACTCTAATAGTAGGTAGTTGTTAACACTTGTTGTAAGTATCTATTTTGTTTAGTGTCAGCATTTTGTCTCTTTTGACGAAATGAAAGTGATTTGCTACCTTTTGAAAGCGACTATATCAAATGTATAAATAGCATAAACAGTTGTAGAATTCCATTTATTTTATTTCCCTGTAGTACCCTACAGTAGCCCGCTTCAAGAATATTCACTTAGCCAATGGAAACTTTGAAACGGCTCTCTTGTGCCTCAGAGTGATTTCATTAACGAAGCACCCACGTACGTGCTTCGCACACATTTCACAGGTAAAATACGCTTAATTATCTGCGAAATCAGTTCAGGACAAGTAAATATAAGCAAAAGAGCGTTCCGGTTCGTAGGTACGACGATAGTTCAATGGATGAAATAGTTTTTTTTAATGGCACGCTCACTGAGGATATAAATGAAACCATTCATAGTTTAGGTTAGAGCATAGATTAGTATAACTTGTGTTTCAGCATAGCGTTACAGAACGTTAATAATAGATATCGTCCCTATAAAAAAAAATACTTCACAAAAACTTGCCAAAGGCCCTGCTTTTCACTTGAAAACTTGCTTATTGTTACTCTTCTAAGTTCCGTGTCTCCCAGCCTTGGTGATTAGCCTTGTCAGTGACAAATAGACATTTATTCCTGTGTAGATATCTACGCATATTAATTGCGTATTATTATGCGCGTGCATTGTTCACAAAAAGAGCCTAAATCCTCAACCACAAGACGCTAAGTTGTCGTGAGAAATTACAATAGGTAATTAAAGTAAGTATTTGTTAATATCATTAGGCAGGTATTAGGTACTTGTTTCTACCACTTACCTACCAAAATTTCCAAATTCATCGCTTTAAAATTGTTCGAAAATTACCTGAAAACAAAAATAAATCTTGTTAATTATATTGATATACATTCTACATTATTATATGTTATATACTATATTCTATAGGATAGGTTCTATTATGTCTCTGAAAATAACGCAAGAATTTATTTTGTTACTAAAATATACCTACAACGCCTGGCGCTTTGATCGTAGCAAGTTGCAACGGCGCAAGCCAGAAAGCTGAACCTAGGCGTGAGCAAATGCTCACGATGTTTTAAGTTTTAACTCACCGTTTTGAGCACTGCCAATAATGGCACAATTATTGTGCTCATACATTTTTCAAATAGAAAAATTCATAGGAGTACAACAAAGTTAGAACCCACGACCTTAATCTTACTTGCAAGACAGGGTGCTACCACTAAACCACCAGTGCTTTTAAATTATAAAATACTGCTTACAAATTCGAGCAAAAGACCTATTTTTACGTAAATCTTACCTAGCAATTTAGCTTCAGCAAAGATGTTCACACATAACTTTCAGAACCAACCTAAACCTAAACTTCCAACGATTATAGCAAGTCAAATGATTCTTTTGATATCCGAACTTTCCAGACGACTGTAATCCAGGTAGGAGGCCAGCAAGGGCCGTAGGCTGAAGTTGAAAAATTATTTCATAAGTCATTAAAGTTTAAGTCCCGTTTAATTAACGCCAGGGGTGTTAAGGTTGCTCCAGACAACGAAAAAATAAAAACTTGAGAAAAGTCGTGAAGAAGTTGTCAACTGTTTCTCTCATTTGGCACGGTAGACTCTGGTTATACTTTTGCGTTTGTAAGTTGCTGATATATTTTATATTTTCTTTATCGTAGAATTAGGTACTTAGCTATTCTATGCAAAGTGTACGACCAAATATCATATTCTCAAAATCTCAATTCAAAAGTGCTGGACTATCGTAGCTGGCTTCGATGTTCAAGGTCATGTTCAAGGCGTTATTCCGCACAAAGAAAAGCGCCATCTCCAAATTCCAATATAGTTTTTTATATTATGGGGCTAAAAAACCATAAAACACACAGAGACAAACAGCCGTAGTTAATGTCACCGAATACTTATCCGTCACTCTTGATCTAGCAAATGTCTAGCGATCATCATTTGTTTGACGGGAGGGCTCGGAGGGGGAAGACACCTAATTGAAACAAATATTTGCGGAGTAATGCTCGGTTGAGAGGACTAGAGAGGCCTCGGTTGAGCAAAGAAACTTCTAATGTCGATGAAAGTAAGTATGGTATTAATTTAAATTGCTTACAAAAGCCAAAGGGCGGTGATGTTTTGATGTTCATCGTATATTGTTTAGCTATAACATAATTATAAATGCATCATACACGAAAAATAGCACACCAAAGTATGTAGAACTTGAGTCTATTCAATAAAAGAAAAATCTTTTTATAACGAGACAAACTCTTATTCAACAAATTCTACCATGTCGGATATGCCGACTTTATATTACGTGACAGGTAAAAGGTGCTAAAAAATAAAGCGAGTCATCGATATCGATACTAGTAATACGTATTACCGCATATCTATTCACCAATACTCCATCTATATTAAATTTAAAATCGCTTTTATTTTCCTTGACATCGATACACACAACTAGTGTTACGCTCTCGACTGTTTCCACTTATTTTTTCTCAAAACTCTCCACTACGCCATGATAAAATACGTCTTTCCTTCTTTATAAATTAAATCTTGATCTTTATACCACTAACAGACCTTCAAAGACTCATAAAATAAGGTAAATTTTAAAGCTAGCTATGTCACTGTTTATAATATGTAGGTATTCAATAGTAAGTGTATGCCAATACGTATAGCATTTGGAAGTAGTCCTTTGCCTAGCCAGTAATGGTTTAGAAAAAGTAAAGATAGGCCAAAGAAAAGATCAATGGACTGTGTGAAAGACGATATGAGTAAGAAATGTAGAGTAAAATGGAAGAAGATAATATGTTGTGCCGGCCCCACATAGCATCGGATAAAGGCAGGGATATGATAATGATAGCCTAATTAAATTCTCCAATCCTTACCAACCAGATATTACTTGAAATTATGACGTGACCTCGTTTTATACAAGAAGAAAGGTACAAATAGGTTGAGATGAAATCACTTCCTTGTGGACGGTCCCACAAATTGATCCGACAAGCTTTTAGTAATACCATTACACACCGAAGCATGAACTTCCAAGTTGATCTTAGACTTTTATTTTGCAGCTACAATGATAAAAAGTGAAACTTCCTGCGATTTCGTTCGCGTAATGTTTTTCTCTTATTTACATCAACCTCCCGCTGCACCTATCACAGGTAGAATTATAGGAGATCCTTTCTTAGTGGCAGTGCGGTGATATATCAGTCAGTCAGTAGGAGTTTTTTCCCTATATTCAGAAGATAGATAAATTCACATCTTATGTAAGACGATTCAAAATAATTCCTGTGATTTTATTTATATTTTGAATTTAATACACCGGCTCCTTAGTCAACTCAGGCCGCTGTTAACTTATTTCGTGGGATGAGTTGACCTAATGCATTTTATAATCGGTCAACTCATCCTATTGTCACATTTTATGATTTGTATAAACGGCTCTTTAGTCGACCGGCCCCGCTCGGACTGGCCCTTCGAGTCCAGTTGACCTAATGCATGTTTTGAATTGGTCAACTGGCCCCGCTTACAGAATTTATTGTTAGAATAGTCAAGAAGAAAAGTGTTTCAACTTTTGTCGATATACTATATTGTTGATTTTGACTAGTTCTAAGCAAAAGAACCCAATAAACACAAGTATCATATTTATAAAAATGGTGTTTAATTTTTTTCTCTGAGTACGTTTTGTACACATCTGTACATGGATTTGAAATAGACAATACATTTTTGTTCAAATTAGTAATGGGCCCAGTCGACTAAAAAAAAGTAATAAATTAAATGCATTAGGTCAACTGGCCCTGTAGGGCTGGTTTTTTCCGGGGCCAGTCGACTAAAGAGCCGTATAAAAACACGTAAAAAAGTGTTCAAGGTATTGTTTTTTTATTGGAATGAAACTAAAGGCACATAAGTAATTATGTTTGTTCAACGCAATCATTGCTATCGTTTCTTAGGAAAATAAATGTTTATTCGACAAAGCATAAACCATGCAATCAAGAGTTATCTTATCTTAGCCTAGTTGTCTAGTTGTCGGTAGCATTCTTGACTTGGTTTAGTATAACTAGTAAATTCTGTTCAGTCTAGAATCTTAACTCTCTAGATAGTAAAATATTATAAGAGGATAGAAGTGCACCTATAGTGCAGTTATTTTGAATAGTCGATATCAATATGAACCGACAATTTCGTAGAACTCATAATCAAAAAGATTTCTTGAGTCCTGTCCGTTCAAAAATTGAATCACATTTACGTTTTAAAATTCCACCACTAAAACTGCGAAATAAATATTTAAGTAAGTAGGTATATAATATTTTTAAGCCTGTATTGTGTGTGGTCGACCTGTGTTGTCACTGCTAATGCAATAAGACCACCCACGCGAATTGATCAGTTTGGCAAATACTTTGGTTGAATCTGCCCATAGAAATATAATTCTAAGGGCAGATTCGACCAAAGTAGCTTAAGCACTATCCCGGAATAAATCGTAGACATTGAAAAGTAAACTGTCATTTTCCTTGCACCTGACATTCCATTATTGTGACAATAGTAAGGTACCAAAAGTTAGTCAAATTCACCATAAGAGAGATAAAAAAAACGAAAACTTACAATGGCTTCTAATCACCGCACTACGCTATAAAAAATATTACTTTAGCGTGCATAGTTTATGACAAATAAATTTGTATGATAAACCTTCTATCAAATGGTTTTTAATGTACATATTTAGGTACCTAGTTATGTTTCTAGTCATTAATGGAGTTTCACATCTTGGCTGCAGATTAGTTCTGATCTAGCTAGACTAGTTTTGCATGCAACAGCTCAAAACTTGACCAGAAATGTTTATAAATGAACGCAGGTTCATTAAGTTGGTAGACACAACTCACTGTAGGTAGTTCATTAAACTTCTCAAATACTCGTATGCACCTATCTTCTTCCTAAACTTCAATGAGAAGTAGGTACCAATCGTATAACTTGAAAAGTACTAAAATATCAATTTATAAGAATGATAGCTTAGTTTTACTTTTAAAAGATTTCTTTAATAATTATCATCATTATGTTCACTTAGAAAAGTGGTAATTTTTAACTGTATGTACCTACATATGTCACAAAACTTTGACATTGGTTTTACGAGTAGTTTATCAAAATGCTTTGGCTAGGTCTCAGCCCTCAATAAAAAGCTTCAATACACCAAAATGAAAGGCCTATTTGTTACAGTGAACGTTATTGCGCGCCATGACAAAACTGCTCCATCCATTAACCCGAGTTTCGTATTTACGGCCAATATAGCCCCAATATTGTTTGTTCTGAGTTCAGGGTTGTTAGGATTCCGTATCAAAAGGTTCTTTCATTTAACAAAGTGACAAAAAAGGTTATAGATACCTGCACACACAACAACAAAACAACGATTTCCATTTTCAAATCAATATTCGAAAGGTCCAATTCAAAAATCGAACACTAATTTGTACATCTTGTTGGTTCTATGGAAACGCCTGCGTGCGTTCGTGGTTAATATTATCTGATGTGTCTGTATGTGATGAACAGAGATTTTATGAGATAAATTTCATCGAATATATTATTTTATATTTCATCTAATATCTCATGGTATTAAAGAATTGTTATTTGAATAATATTGTTTACTATTGGCTTAGCCAACATTTAATGTGACACTATCACTCAAACACTTTTCCAACATATTTTATTTTGCCAATAAAACATTATGTTATGTCTACGAACCCTATTATAAAACGATCCCGACTCTCTCTTGTCAATTTATTTTAAAATGTCTGTAGCCTCAGGCGCCACTCAGAGGATTGACGGTTGATTAATAGAATTTTAATTAAATTCAGTGTTGGTGTATCCGGATTTTTGAAAGCTTCAGAATAAATAATTTTACAATCCAACAAACTGTAAAGTTTTTTCTGGTTGTTTACTGCTATTTTATTATTTTTATCTATTTTATAATAAATCCGGTAAAATATAAATGTAAACTTACATTACTTAGTTATAGTTTCTCTATAAGTGAATTTGTAATTCTTAAGAGAAAATAAATATCTCAAACCATAAATGTATTATCTTAAGTATTTTATTACAGAAAAAAAACCCAAGGGGATAAAATGGAGGGGTTAAAATTTAAAACTGCACAACTACGCAACACCGTGCAGCTACATTGGACTTCGTTTTTATTCTAAAGATTTCTGGTTCATCTGTTACGTATTATTATCTACTGATAAGTATTATTTTACCAGCTAAGACTCTGGAGTAAATGTATTAACAGCTTTATGATTTCACAAGAGTGTAATAGCTTGTGTAAATTAATCTTTGCGGTAGAGAGTTGTAAAATATTATTGTAAAGTTATGTAAGATTGTATAATGAAAGTACTATTACATACTTACACTAACTTGTTGACATGATTCGAGAATTTTATTTGAGCTTGCTTACCGGTATGTCGCGATTTTTACAAAAAAATACAGCCTATAATCTATTTTTGAAATAATAATAAGTGCACACGCAACTTTCAAATCATTTAAACAAGTTATAAGCCATGTCTTCTGTCTTCTGCAAATATTTAGATCTTGCAAAGATCGCAGAAACTTGAAACTTTCTATCACACAAAGCTAAGCAAATAAAACCTCGGTCGAAACATAAGCCTGAATAGCTGAACTTAAGCTCTCAACTCATGTGACTTCTAGTTATGGGCAAACTTTAATATGCTCCGTCTGTTAATGAAGACTTAAGACTTGATTATGGGGGATAGACTTTGAGACGAGACCACGCTATTAACTTTTGATGTATTATCTGTTTTACCACCAGCGCTCGATTCAGTCTGGCTCTTGTATCCGCTGTTGTTTAATTCAAAAAGAACAATAAATTTTATGCAATTTCTAATCTAAAGCAGGCACTACGGCGTCCTAAAGTAAAATAAAGATTCCAGATGTTGTTTAATTTTTTTTATTAGCAATAGCCATGATGTAATGGCCAAAAACTTTATCAAAGCCTATTTAAAAGGATTTGTAAAGTATTGTACTTATCAAACCCACTGGGTATGGCACAGATACAAATGGTTACCTATAGGTATAGATTCTTACCTAACACAGGCAATTCTCATTGGATACCTATCTATCGTGTGGCCTTCGTTCCATTCTGTTAAATTCAATCGGTTTCAAATAAACACCAAACGTTGCAAATGACTAAAATATTATGTTTCATTCTGCCCTGCCAATTGAATCTATTGAACTTGCAAAAATGTGGTTGTTTTTGTATATCATAATATGTAGGTCTATACTTGCTCTGATTAAAAGTAAACTGACCTGCGCTTATACTTATTCTGATTGGTCGATATTTGATCGAGTCAGTACTCAAGCAATTTCAAAACTTATATTTGAGTCGATACGTATTTCCAAAACTTTCAAAATAGGGTTGTGCGAGCCTCAGCGTCAACATCATAAACATCCACCGGCCGGCGGGGAATTTATATTATGCTCGAATTATGCTGTAATATGCACATTGCAGATGATGAGTAGGTAGTCTCTCTGGTGCAGGAATTCTCTATGGATACCAAAATAGAAGGGATGCTAAAAGCTCGCTTGTGACTAACTCCCTTGTTATTTTAGAAACAAAACAAATAGTAAGTGATGAGGATATTAAAACAGGTTAATAACATCAATCAGAAGTAGAACCCTGAAAAACAACATTTTATGACCACACCCGATGTTGACAAAATTTTGTGTAAGTTAAAATTAAATTAAATTTAAAACTTAAATTACCTTTAAGTCAATGAAACCCAGATGAAGTAAAGATGTTTAATGAAATAAATACTAGATAGAAATCAGATAAGCAGTAATACCGTCCATAATCACCGCGTTAATCAGCAGGTAATGCAATTACCCTGTCAGCTATATTACCCACTGTACCGCAGACTATACGAGTAATATTATATTATGTTTATGGATTGCATAATTATCTTAAGCCAATATGGTGGCGAAACATGCCCACGAAATAATAAGGTAAGTTTAAAAGTAACTTGAACTGTCCTCTATTTTGGGTAGTTCCATATGTACCTACATCCATAATCCTTCACCAACTCATAACTCGACATCGTTTATTCCTGAAACACTCAAACTTAGTATTCACGAGTTATTCAGAAGCGTCCAGTAAATAGTTTAATAGGGGGTTGAAGTGTTCTCTTAGTTAGATGTTAAGGGGTGTCTAGCCGCTTTGCACCTGTCTCCTAGTTGGGGTTAATTGTGTAAATAATTGCACTGTGGACAGGTAAGTGTACTTATGACGCTAGAGAGCATGTTGTGGAAGTCCGAAGGTCTGACACTTAGACAAACTAATGGGTTGGTCGTCTTACTAATTTAAAATAAGAGCATATAAACCAAAAGGTTAGTATTTATTTTAGAAAACGAATAATTTGACTAGAAAAACGCTGAATATCTTTTGAATTTTTATAAGTCTGACGAGAAATCTGTTTACAGCACTTACATAATTACATGTATACTTATCTTAAAAACACAATTATTCTTGCTGCCGGGCTGGGAATGCTTTTCGTAGTTTTGGAGACCAAGACATACTTATTTTGAAACTGTGGGTAGGGGCAGTCGGTCTTACAGCTAGAACCTCGCATCGTCCCCCGGGAAACTTTTAATGGAGTGGCGAGTAATAAACTTTCTTTATAGCGGCTGGAGACCTTATTATTTAATAGAAATTTGGTTCTACGAACAGCTGCAAGAAAGCTGTAGAGTTTTTGTCTTAAAACAAAAAATAATCTTACTAATGCGGAAAAATATGTTAGTTTAGTAGTATGTACTTACCTATGTCTAAAAACGCAGGGCATACAACCAAATTTGGAGAGCGCACCGATATTATATAACTTTTAGAAGTTTTAGACTTTTGGAAGTACATATATCGAATTTTGAAATCAATAAATATTGGTTAGTCTGTGCCAAGATCGTCTCTTCTAGTCATTTAAGAAAAAGATAAATCCCTTCTAAGAACATAATCTACATATTTCACGTATCACTTATTTCAAGATAGACCACCAATTTTTTTTAATTCAGATAAATACACACGTATCTACTCGAGCGAATATTATAATCATATTTTTTATAACTCGACTCACACACTCATTGTAGAGCTACCTACTCGTATGCTTGCAAAAACTACTTTTTCAAACAACGCGTCTTTTTTCCCCGGCCTTATTATGGAGTGGTGAGACGCGTTTAAAACTAGATCATTTTTTCCCATACCCTCAGCGTTGGATAATGCTACATAATTATTATGAAAGCCATAGCTTGTAACCGTCGAGATTGCGCGCCGGTGAATAATAGCCTCCCCTTTTATTACATGTTGCATCGTTTCTGTACAAGGTGCGCATATAAAACTACATCAAAAGTTCTGTCTGTTCAGTCCGATAAATTGAATATTGCTTGACTTGTTAATTGTTCGATGAATGTGGTAGCCTAGCCCATAGCTTTAATTGAATTGTAAATAGATTACTCTTTCAAAGATATTGCTTTAGAGTCCCAATAATTACAATTGCTGAGTATGAAAGTAAGATGTGAAATCTTGTTAGAAGATACCTTGTCACATAAAAAATGTACACGAAGTTATGCTGCTAGTAATGTTTCCACGAGTAAACCCTCAGGCATCAGCAAGTTATAAATAATTGCAGTATGCGCTACTTCACCCATGGTCCATAATTTATTCTGTCCTTCGCTTTTGCTCCAGGAAAGGCATAATTTCTAGATGATCCATTGTATTTTATACTGCAAATTTATTTAATTTTGATAAATTAATTAGTTGGTACTTTTACTCTTCCTTTATTTTTTGACATTACGACTAATCACGCATCAGCCACTTTTTACGACAGGTCAAAGGTTAAGTAAGGCTTATTGGCTGGGTTTCTGTCTTTGTTAGAAAAATCAACGTCTTCCTTCTGCTTAGGTAGTTAAATTGATTCAGTAATTGAGTTTCAGCAAACATTTATTCATCATTCAATAAACATGATCTCTGAATATGTGACTTCAATTTACATCCATCACGGAGACTGCAGAAAAACAACGCTGTCAAATCATCCGCAACGAGAAACGTATGTTGTTATTTGTACCAGTCACTGGCACGCGACAATGATTATGGAGAATTTATTGCTGACTGCCATATGCCTGTGGGCTTGTTCACGTGGATTACGTAAATTCAAGTCTTTCCTTACTCTTAACTTCAATGATTACTTAGATTTAGCAATAGAATCTAAAATAATTTTAGTTACCTACTATCTGCAGGCATCGTTTCGAAATATCAATCGGTTGAATGATCTAATGATAAAGCTAATTGTACGCAATAGGAGCTGTCACTGTAACTCACTGTAGATTCAAACGAATGGCTCACGATACGGATGCAGCCAATTTATCTTCGTGTGCTCTTTCTTTTCTTGCGACTGCATCAATTTCTTTATTAGTTGACATACATAAAGATAATTTGTGCTAGTGTTCATACAATGCACACTCATTTGATCGACATTGATAGTCAATATATTTAACTTTTCCAATATCGCTATAGTTGTTCTTCTAAGTTTTGCCAGAATAGCCATTCGCCAGCCAAATTGAATTTACCTATTCAAACGCCCGCCAACACACTCGTTTCAATGCTGTTGGGCTTATAAAAATGCAACTGTCGTTTTACGTCCAGTCTCTATTTACTGCCTCTAATGTGCCTGCACTGATGCATACTATGAATACCTAATGCCCTTTGTGATTGCTAGTTGTTTTGTGCCGCCGTTTTAGTCTGCAGCAGACAGACAAAAAATACTTATGACACAGCATGATGGGTATCTGGTGTATTGATAACTCAAGCATAATCATGTAATACCATTATATTTATCGAATGCTGGTTGACTCTTTGGTTAACTTGCATCCGAATTCTAAAAAGCTTCGAAAGAAAATGCTAAATGAGGAAATGCATAAATGAGGTTAACACACTCGATAAGATTCATGAGCGGATCAGCTTTGAAAGAACAGAATGAGCTTATGGCTGGTGACATATTTAGTAAGTATACAACAAAAGCAAAGTTATATGATCGAATAAAGCAGGAAATAACATTTTCTTGTAGGCGGTCGCAGCTACCTGCATATACATATTGCCTGTATTGACTATAATTTATTTGCATAACGTTGGTATATTGTAATGAGATGTTGAAATAGCTGTACGATTAGATATTTCTACACTGTATCTTGTATATCTCTGCCTCTTTGCAGTATCAATTTCTATTCTGTAGCCTTACTTAGGTTAAACATGTAGTATTTACTTATTACAAATTCAATGTTTTGTTATATGGATGTAATTGATGTTTCTTTTAGATTATGAGATAAAGCCAGTCTATTAAGATACTGTTTATACCTGTAAGCAAAGTATCGTCGCCGCACCGGCCGCCGTCCATCAGGAATGCTGTCCAGCGATGAGGACCTAGCCCCATCACTGCTCCTCGTCAGGCTGCTCCTAGCCTCGGTTGTCCGAGCACTCTCCAGCAGTATCGCTGTGTACTTTGTTATCAACATTATTCACTGGATGTTCGGAACTTTCAAAACATTTTTACCAATTTTCGTCTATCAACACTAAAATAGGTAAGTGCGATATGGCTATAGCACTGTAACTTGGCACGATATCACTGCTAAATAGCGTGCAACATGCACGCGGTCTTTACCTAATGCATCACCATTTTTTTGCAAACCATCAGATGTAGTATCACTGGCAGTTTCCGATCATTTACAAAACAAATTATAGAGATATCAGGATATCCGTAAATTATATCGTCGAGTTTCTGTTGCGTTGGTAGTGGACTGAAGCAAAGAATAATAGTGACTGAAGTCAGTCAGAGCCGACCGGCATCAAGCCGTCACGGACATTGCCCACCGCATACATACCCCTCTGACTAACAACGGGATATTGTGAATTATCCGTGACACCCACACACAAGAACTTGAAATTCAAGTAAAAATAAACTCTCTTCTCCATATCTATAAACTTGAACATAAACAGTATGTTGTGTATGACTGTAGGCGATATCTAAATACTTGACGTATTTTGAAACTGTGTAAACATACTGTTATATTACATACCAAGAAAGTGAACCCACGGGAAAAAACTTGTCGTTTATCAATTGGATGTCAGTTGACAAAAAGAAAAGGTGATCAATAAACGCTCAATTAAAAGTACAAAGCAATTATTCTTAATTGCACACTTCAATTATCAAGTCTTTATATTCGTTTTAATTATGGGCAACAGTTTCTTAAGCAATTACACACTGTCGGCAGTTGCTGGCGACTAACAAAACAACTAAACTCGACTCACAATTATAAATACTACAGTGAAAATGTGTAAACTGGACTGATAGAACTATTGATATTCTTCAACCGTAGAATAGTCATAAAGCCAAAACCACGGTAGTCAGACAACGCGGTAGTATTGTTTACGCTGGGGCAATTACCTGAGTTGAAGACGGTGCAAGTGTCATTGACCACAGTACATACAGTACCTAATATAAACTGTGCTTAGAAATAGCATTCTCGTAATAGAAAATCGTTTTTAGCTCAAGGGTATATTGTGTTAATGTAATGTTATTTGATGTGAAACGGTGTGGAAGTGTAACCAGAGTGGAAACATTGTTTTTGGTGAAAGATTTTCTCTTCTACTTGTATTGGTCAATGGCTGCAAAGGTTTAACGGCTACTGGTACAGTTTTAAATAAGGCTTTTACTACGCATGTTGTCAGCTTTATGAAAGTTGAAAAAATAAAGGATGACATCGTCAAAGTAACAAGGATGCTAAAAGCTCAAAATTGAGAGAGGGTATGCAATGGAAGAGACTTAACATTGGATGGCAATAAGTTAAAAAAGAAACATGCTATATTTTCAACCAAATAGATATTATGTAACGGATTTGCTGTGTGATAAGTTCAGAAAATGATGCTATGTGAAATAAAATGTGACACTTACACTGGTCATTTAGCCCTATACGGAAGACAACAACGTTTCAAGCATTTGTTGATTTCTGTATAAGGCTATAATCAATTATGTGTTGACATTTTATGTTCTACTCCACCTTTAGAGAGCCATTAACATAGCTATATAGCCGTAGAAGTGAAACTCCGTTAATAATATTGAGCTTTTTTCTATAGTTGCACGTATTTACTGTTGTATAACATGGGGGCGAATATCATTGCTTCCCAGAAATGCATATAATTTGCACATTTGCAAAAGAATTTCAATTCTACTTGCACGGGTTTTTGTTTGTTTTTTGCATACATAGGTGCAGTTGTGTTATATAGGTTAAGCGAGTCAGACAAAAGGCATTTTGCCAATGGAGCCTTCTCGAGACACTTGCGCCTGGTACCATTTGTTGCAAGCTTAGCAATAAGGCAATAATTAACTCTTCTCATTGCGTTTACTTGTCTTCTCTGCATTGAGGTGTGGTGGTCTATAATCTAAAATGATTGATTCATAAGGAACCAATGAAGTAATGAAGTGTCAGATAACAGAGCTCTTCGCAAAGTCTCCTGAAAACGTCCTTTTCGATTTTATTATTTTAGAATAGGTTGCTAAATCCCTATTAGAAAAGTTTACTACCCAGTTCTATGCTCTCACACAGGGTGACCAAAAAAAACATCAGTGACCATCAACCACTAAAGTTCGCAATACAAATTAGTTACAAGAGATGTTTATAATCCAACCAGATCTCATATTACAAAATTGTATTCCAAGAGAGTATATAATACCCAGGATAAGTAAAATGATATGCCTGTAATCCAAGCGTAATACCATTCTAAAGGTAGGTACCGAATACTTTAGGGATTGGCTTGGTAAAGTACAATCATGTTTACCTAGGAACATAATAGTTGAGAGTTATATATTATACGAAATAATATCTACTGGCAAATTTCAAGTCACGTTTGGCCACACCAAAATTAAGCACATTATTACAACGATGGATGGTTTTTATGACAATTTTATGAGATACTAGCTTCCGTTCGCGGCTTTGCTCGCAAGGTACTTACATAAAATATAGCCTTTGTTACTCAGAAATAACGTAGCATTCTAACGGTGAAAGAATTTTTGAAATCGGACCAGTAGTTTTTGAGTTTATTCGTTACAAACAAAAATACAAAACTTTCCTCTTTATAATATTACTAGCTTCTGCACGCGGCGTCGCCCGCAAAGTACCTACATAAAATATAGCCTATGTTCATTCTGAAAGTTTATACTATATATTGGTGAAATAATTTTTCAAATCGGTCCAGTAGTTTCGGAGCCTATTCAATGCAAACAAACAAACAGACAATCAAATCTTTCCTCTTTATAATATTAGTATAGATACATGTTTGACGACCTCTGTGGCGCAGCGGGCGAGTGTCCGCCTGCGACGCAAGAGGTTGCGGGTTCGGTTCCCGCCGCGGAACAAATTTGTCTACGATCTGCAGAAATTTGTTCCGTTGGTCTGGGTGTTTTCTATGTATAATAAAAAGATATATATCTATCTATGTAGGTATATAATGTATTAAATATATCAGTTATCTAGTACCCATAACACAAGCTTTAAGTAGCTTACTTTGGGGCTAGATGATGCTGTGTCGATTGTCCAGCATTATTTATTTATTTATTTATATATAGATTATTATAGATGATAACACGCAAAAGTTTACTCGCTGCCTTCAGAATTAGGAGCTTCATTCTAGGATAACGATTCGATAAGTGTATAAACATTTCACACGAGAACAGGCATGAGGACCAGCAATAGACACAAGTGCTCTCCGGGATAAAGTCATTGTCACAAACACAAACAAATAATTGCTTCCTGGAAGTCACGTTGCATGCTCCACCGTATATGGTACTGATGCTTTAGAATCGGATAAGAAACAGAAACCGGGCCATCTTGATCGGTCGAATATTTTGGACTTGGGGTATTGAGATTTGAACTATATATATATAACTGGGGTATATAGGTACTCTAGATGTACTTCCAGCTAAGGTGGACCTGGGTCAATGAATCAACTCGGTAATTTTTATCGTAACCTATTCTTTTAGAAATAAAACATGACCTTCAAATCCGTTAAATAACAACCTAGAATTTCATAATATTACTCTAAAGCTATCTACTATACTAGTAGTCAATTTGAATATCAATTTCTTGTGGGTGGATGATACATTCTAAATTTGTTAAAAGTTAGTTTTATTAGCAATCCGAAGAAATAATGTGGGTGTCTATTAGATCATCGCATCTAGTGTTTGATTCGACAATCAATAATGATTCACTATGAAAACGGTAACAAGTGAAGGTCTTATTGAATGTTGGGAAAAGCTGTTGAACAAAGATGTTATTCAAGTGAATGTTAAACGTTATTGAAAACATAGTAGATGTCTATAGGACTGTGTTTTGTACGAAGATTATTATAGTAATTAAGTAAAATAGGTCACAGTAATACACTATCAAGATTGCGAGCACTAGCACTACATTGGTCATCAAAAAATCACTATTCACTATCTGAATCCAACTGTGTTACTGTCTGCTGTCTAGAGATATTTCCGAGTGCGGTATGCGAATATTTGCAGTAAATTTGCGCACGCGATTGTGTCGCTATCCAATCGTCCGATCGGAGACATCGACGCGGGCGCACTGCCTCGAGTCGAGTCTCCTGTCTCGCACACCCGCCTGCCGCCTGCAGGATTTAATTTGAACTTGGAACTCCGATATAATACCTACGCTATACGGGATGCAATTTCAGACGTTTTTTATTGCGTTTCGGTCAGCGATGCGACGCACATTAATTATTCGGAACGCCAAGTGAGGTGCTTGAACTTAAACCAAAACACTCCTTGTAAACACGACAAGTTATACCGTTTGTTTCTCCATCTCCCCGATATTTTCTTCGAAATATTTCCTTGATATCTACGGGTATCGTAAACAAAAAATATGCATCAGCGCGACGGCAAATCCTTTGATGCTATACATAGGGATCCATTCCAACCGTCTGCAATAAAAAGCGCCCGCGGTGGCCTTAAAAGGGATGCGATCTCAAAAAATGTTATACAACTTTCCTTTTCAAAGGGATGGGGACATTATGTGGAATAAAGTTATCTGGACATATCCTCTTATGGCTCGCAATCGTGAATCGTATGGCAAAAAGGTCAGTTTAAACGAGTTGGTCATTACATAGAATGGCTTGCTAACGTTTATATGAAAGTAAAATTTATTTATGACGGTCCACGCTATTTATTTTCATCTCCAAATTAAGGTATTGCTATAAATGTGCGTTGATAGTAATCAATATGGATGGAGCTGCTATTTTTTTAGTGCGTATAATGACTCTTGGGGTAAAATGTACAGTACCACTTGGTTTTACATAACGGTGTGTACCCAATTTAAACTTTTGGTCGTAATGATATAACCTCAAAATAAATGTAACATCGTTAGAGTTCTAATATTCACAAATGTCTGAATTGCTACCTAGAGCATCTAGAATAACTTTGTTGCTACTTACTCTCTCCAGACCTATTTAAGAACAAAGTTACTCTATAAAAACCTGTTTTGCTTGAAAAGTCCCAACCCTATTTTCTTAAATGTTTTGGAACAAAATACCAATTGAGTTACCCAAAAACTACAGTGTTTATCATGAAATTTATACAAGTTCTACCTTTAATTGTACCATCGGGAGTCGGGCTAATGAAGCCGCTATGAATACATATTGGTGCATTAGCCCTATTGTAAGTTTACTGCAAAATTAAATTGCTCCCAGGACTATTTTAAGATTTTTAAGTTATTAATAAATTGGCTATGCGCGTGAAAGACCACGTACAGTGTAGGCCTCTATAGTCAGTTAGGAATGGAATAACAAATAACCGGGAACAATTCAAGACTAAACGCAAGAAGAAATTAAATTAATATAGAGACAAACCCAGCATTTTCTCATAATTTAGTTAAGCTTTCATCAACTTTCATCAACAGCTTTCATCGATCCAACTTTACATGTCGTGAAGGTGCCACAAGCTTTTTTTTAATCTTATTTTCATGACTTTGCAAACATCTCTAAAGACTTCTGAATCTATGATTTTTTTATAATGTGGGCAGGCCTAGTTGATTACTAAGCGTCTATTTTGCTACTCATAGTTTGCTTGGAATGCTGATAGAGCCAGACATTGCATGTCTTTATACAAACCATAGAGTATAGAGAAGTAAAATGCAACTTCAACTGCTAAGCAAAGCTCCTACCAGTTGCAATGCAACATTCGATTTCGTATTTCAACTTTGTTATTTTAAAATTGTCAAATTTTGAATACAAAATAAACGCGTCATCTTAATTAATTGAACCTCTCTTATCAATCGACAAAAAAGGCAGTCAAGGACCACAAGCTCTTCGGGCAATATCAAAGTAATATAACTTTGATATTTCATACCACGACCTATAAAAATGTGTTGAAGCAGTGTTACTTCAAGCTAGAAATTTGACGTTTATGAACATGATGCTATGTAAGAGATTGCGGTAAAGCCCGAGATGCACATCCATTATTGTATATGCACAGTTTTTGCCATGTGGTGACTGGTTGCGACCTCATCGCCGCTCTATCAATTATAATGAGATTTTACTACAACTATTGTTTTTTCCTATCCATCCAAAGGTTACCTGGAAGAGATCGCTTTTAGCGATAAGGTCGCCCATTGTTACATTAATTTTAAGTTTGTTTCTCTTTTGTATTTATTTTTAAGGTGTACAATAAAGTGATATTCTATTCTATTCTATTCTATTCAATTCGACGCTCTGTGTTATGAATTGACAACAACACGTGGGCGAAAGGTACCGAGAACCGTTGCGCAATGAACGCAATATAAATAAATGGTACATACACTAAAACATAAATGAGTAGAGTTCCTGCTCAATGTTTAGTGCAGGAGCCTTACCGCAAACTCTTCAGGCAATGTCAAAGTAATATAACTTTGATATTTAGTACCATGACCTATAAAAGTTCTATTGTAAAAGTTTTCTTATTTCAAGCTTGAAACTTTGACGTGACTGAAACATGATGGTTTGTAAAAGCTTGTGGTAAGGCCCCAGTTTATGAAAAAAGATATTTATTAACATACAATTTGCTTCTATAGTAATGTACGGATATTTTATAAACGTTTAGTAGCAAATAAAATAAAAAATAAACGATTTAAAAAAATAACTATGGTTGGGGTCAACACGCGTGTGTAGTTTGTATACTTCTGTTTTGGGAAACGCTAAAACCAATTTCTATCAAATGGGCCGCATGTTTGTTTGCAGACTTTTAATAAAAAAACAAACATAGGTTTACTGGCTCTACATTTGCTTCTTGCAAAATTTATATACAAATACTAAAATTTAAATGAGTGCTTATTAATAACAAACATAGATAAGTAGGTACCTACAAAGTTTTGTTGTGAAGTCGTCGAGGTATCTCAAGGATAAGAATGCGTGAGTCAGACGGTCAGTACCATTCTCGTTATTGGAATACCGGTGCCGGTAATATGAGAATTGTTATCACACGCCTGATATTGCCCTAATAATGTATATTTTTTACAATTTGAACCCTTTATAATTTCCAATAAGGATTTTGAACTCAGTTTTTAATAGTTTTTAAATTGTTACTTGTTTATTGTAATTACAAAACAGAATTCGATTGAATTTTTAATCCTACCTTACTAATACGAGTACTATAAATGCGAAAGTTTGGATGGGGATGTATCACTCTGAAACAGCTGAACGGATCTGGAAGAAACTTGGAACGCGCAGTTTATGACCTGGAATAACACACAGGGTATATACATAGGTACGAGTATATAGGGTTCGGCATAAGAGTTTAAATATCAGAAACACTGCAAAAACAAGATTTTATTTCACAGAGGTCTTAGCGACTTTCTAATCTACAGAAATAGTAAGCATTTCTACCAAGAAAAGTTTTTTGCGTCCAATTATTTTTTTCTTGCTTCAGTACTTATTCTTCTTCACTAGTCACTAGTTCTTTCTTTCAGTACTTTACCAGTGTTGTGAAAATGTTATATTGAGCCTTAGAGGTTCATGAATGTTGATAATGATTAGGAATAATAACGTAGAAGTAAGGAAATCGTAATAACGGATGAATGATCGTAAACTCATGTAATGCCATTAGCATACATTGAGAATGGTAATGTAGAGTCCCACACGTTGTAATTCATGAAGTTACGCACGGGTTATATTTGCATAATATTCGGGTTCATTATTCATATCGCTGATTATACGTACCTACATAATTTTATTACCTACTACTACTAAAGACTAGTAAAGACTAAACTAGCGACAATGTACCCTATATCTCTACCAAAATATTTTCAGCACAGTCGATGTAATAAATCTAAATATTGAAAAAAAAGAAACTGACTACGAATGATTGTGTGAAATAAGTTTTTCAGCGGTATATGTGAAAATGTGAATTGATGATTTTAGTATTTTTAAGTACTTACCACGAAATGGTCAAAAATATAAAGGATCCAAAACGTTATGTACTTTACCAGTAGTCTTTCTTTCTCTTTTCTTGGAATGAATGGTGTTTCCATTAGGCACGTGTACGAGAAAAGGGTGGGATGGAACATTCGGTGATTCAGCCGAATCTGTGAGTCTGAAAGTCGCTTATGTGAAGGAGTTGATTGGATTATGTTAGCATAAGAACCTTTTGTGAGGAAATAATACGTTACTTTTTCTTACACATCGATATAATAGCACCTATGTATATCGATATTTGAACAAGCGCAGTGAGTTCATTCGTTTTACGAATTATATTCCAGAATTGTTAAAAAAATACTTATATTTCGGTTCTTTTTTTACTATAAAATGAGATTTGGAAATAGAAAATAGAATAAAAATTGGATAATAGATCTTCTTTAAATAGATAAATCTGGCAGACGAATATTTCTTTAAATTTAGTCCACTAACGCTCACTGCTATATTACGGCTGTTACCATAACGGTCTTCGTTTCGTAGGAAATCAACGATTAAACTAACCACCCAGTCTGGTGAGCTAACATTGTAACTTTAGGGGCGTCTGTTAGCTTTATGCTTTATTCATACCTTACTACTTAGATAATCATTAGGGATGGCGCGCACATTTACATTATCATTGAACTACGTTCAATCCTCTTTTGTAAAACCATCAACAACGAGATGTAGGTATCCGGTTTTCTTCTAAATTTTTTAATGTAGGTTAATTTAAAAATTGTAATTTGTAATTTGTAAATTTGTAAGTTCTGAATAGTTTATGTTGTACATTATTTGCAAATTTTGCAAACTAGCCTAGTTTTAAACAAAGTACCTACCATAAAACAGTTTAATATTTAGTTAATGGCAGCCCTTGGACACAACATCACTGTCAGTCAACTGTCTACTGTGATTGTAGAGACAATTAATCACTCCAGCCAGAGCACAACGAAGAATTGTAACATAGCTCTTTGACCATCCAAGATCCATCACAGTTTGAATATATGTTTTTATCAAATCAATAGTAAAATTATCAGACGCAATGGCAGCTTTTAATCTTAAACCATATCATATCGATAGTTATATTTTAATTTTACCCAGTGGTGGATTTATCACCAGGCTGAGTAGGCTGGAGCCTAGGGCGGCAAATTTTAGGGGGCGGCAAATTTGGCTTATTACCTTACACAAAATAATAAATAAAAATTATAATATACACGGAGAAAAAATTTAACAAAATTGCAATATTTTAATACTATACACCTATACCAAATAATCCAACGATTTTACATGATAAATTACTAAACGCTAAATTTAATAGCCTACTGGCGGCAAATGTGTAAATCCGCCACTGATTTTACCAGGACCTAAAACTTAGTCGCACTAAATATTGTACAAGCAAAAGTTGGCAGGTGATGTTTGAATGTTTAGGTTTTTAGATGTTTATTTGTCATTCAATCACGGAATGATGTAGATTAGATGTTATCCTGGAAATAGCATACCTATACTTAGGTACTTTTTAGTTAACACACGCATTATGTGAGTTCGCACTTCATAGTCATATTCATATACAATATACATTTTGCACCAATTTAGGCTGTTTTTGTTTGTCCACAGTTGAGTAGGAGTCCACCTTCGCGGAAAATGAAACAAATAAGTAGGGCAGATGACCCGTTTGTGGCCACCGGGCCCTTTCTGGCCATCTAGGACTTCAAACCGCTGTAAATAAGGCATAGATCATTTATTTTTTTTGCTGAGTACGGTTCCTATAACATTAAGTAATGGCAGCACTGCTGCCGTTGACAAAAATCATGTGTCAAAATTCTCTTTGACATAACACGCCTTTTTTCCATCCGGTCGTGCAATAAGCAGTTTTCTTAGCAAAAATAATAAGGCGAGCGGGTGAGTAATCAATTGTTATTTTCGAAATCTTGTTTTATTTAGTTAATGTTTTTGTTAATTGTATATTAAAAATATATTATTTAGGTAGAATTAAAACAATTTATTTGCTAAGTATTTCAGAAGTTAGTTATTTGTAGGTGGCCACAAATGGCACAAAAAATGACGAAATTCTCCATATTTGGCCACGTTGGTGGCCAAAAGTGGGTACAAGGAAACCCCATTTCTGGCCACTTCTTTTGCCATGTAGTTTTAATATTATTATTCAAGTGTTCTGATATTTTCTGTTTATTTGCAGTGTTTGTTATGCCTCCTATAAAAAGTGGATCGATTACGAAGAAACAAGATCACGTGAAAATAATATTTAATTTTAAGAAATAAGAATTGATAATTTTAAGAATGATATAATATAATATATATATAAATAATATAATAAATAATAATAATTTTAAGAATATATTTTTTTATAGAATATTTAAATTTAATTAAGTATTTAATATAAAAGGTTATATTAAGTTGCCTATAAAAGTGATCTCAGTGTGTACCTAATTTGTAATAATAACTTTTTTGTTTTCTTTTTGTTCAAGGAAACATGATTATATGTTAATAAAACATTAACATAAAATCATTCCACCAATTTCATAATAAAAACTCAACTAAAATTCAATTATTTGTGTTTTATTCTAGATGGCCAAAACTGGCACATGATGGTGGCCAGAAATGGGGTAAATCTGGCCATAAATGGCACGAAATGACTTTTTTTGTTATTATTTGTATATTTAGTAAACTATTCGACTTTTTCTAAAAAAATGATTAAGTTAGGATTCATTAATATATTTTTAACAACTTTTTACAAAAATAATGCATTTTGCTATTACAGCTATAAGGTAAGAAAGCCTCAAAGTGGACAAAACTCTTAAAATGGCCACAAACGGGTCATCTGCCCTATCAAATAAATAACGCGTTATGCGTTTCTGAATTCTAAATTGATTGAATAAAACAAATTATTAGCAAAATTTTATAGCGTCACTGTCTGATCTTAGGTTTATACAAAAATTCAGTAAAAGCTACCTAATATTTGTTAGCAGAAAGTTCCTCAAACTTTGATACGAGAGAGTGGTTGTCGAGAAGAGTTGTTATGTGTTTCGTTGCGATATTGTGCGCGATATTAGTTCGGAGGCAAAGTAATAATTAATTGCGTATGTTGTTTATCTTTGTGTGAATGATACGGAACGCCGAGTTTCCGAGCAAATTATTGTTTATATAAGCTCGTATGATAACGTAGTTATTTCATAGTTCACTACTTTATTCCAAAAACAAAAGCATTCAAAACCAAACATTTCAACTAAATACACTAACGTTTAAACTTTGTCTTCAGAAAATAGTGTGACCAACGACCCTTCTTCAGCGTAAGGTATCTGTAGGTCCTTCAACTATTTAAGTTATTTAGGGACAGTCCCGCTGTAAATCTTAATCGCTGTCGGTGGAAAGTTTAGCGCAATGACTCGTGAAGCCGACTGTCCGCTTATAAATCGTTGGATCTGCGGTTTACTCAATATTATTAGAGGCTGGTACACTACTTCTGACTAAAAATGCCTGATTGGTAAAATTTCACAAGATATGCGACAAGCTGAGCCGGCTTTTTGTAACGTTTTCATTCAATTTTTGTGAGTAGGCCCTTAGATTACGCACATCGATTTTTTAAAGTTATTCATCGGTTCTCAACATGATTCACATTTTAAGATAGGGATGTGTAATAAAAAATTGTCTACGTAAAAAAAATTAAAGAGTGATAGTGCTGTTTACCTTTAAGCTGTACGTCTGTGGCGGTGTCCGGTGCCGATAGCCAAAAAGTGGTCGAATGCCCATTTTATGGGGAGCTATGATACGAGGAGTACGTACTGAGGATACATGTTTTATTTTTATATACCAGTTCACACTCCAACTCGCCAGCTTAAAAGTTAAACAACTGTGTAAATAAAGGTTGTGTTTTTGTTGTGCTCACGTGTTTTTAAATACTTTCCACATTTGCGTGAAGTTTATGAAGCGGCTGTTTATTAGATTACTTCAAAGTTATATCAATTTATCTACTTTCTTTTATTGGTTGAGATAAACCCCCATGGACCAGCTGTGAACGAAAAGAAACAGAAAAATATTCTTGTTTGGGTACTAAAAGCCTAAATCACATCACGTATACACCTACACAAACAACATGGCGCTGGCTCTGCTAACGTAGGCTCTTGCACATGAATGGCGAGTCACAGTTAAAAAGCTGTGACTGTGACGCAAATAAATTCAAAACTTTTGTATCCTCAACCTCACAACCATAAATTATATCTTCATAGAGGAAAATATTCTTTATTCAAATATTTTTAAGTCACATTCAAACATCTAAATAAACTTTCGCATTTATAATAATGGTAGGATTCATTCTTACAAACTAAGGATTAGTAATGCACGTACTACAAAGATTACTCGTATAACACAAAGGCATCATGGCAGATTCGTATGAGTTAGTGGTCAAACCTACTCTGACGTAGGCAAGTTACCTACTTACATGTAGCACTGCCCCAAAGACCAAACCACTAATCACCAAGACACTAGAGCCAGTGACATGACGCAATACTAACCAGTGGTGTATAAGAGTCTTGAAGCAAAACGAATTCGGTAAACTGTAGCTGCGACCGCCAACTTTATGGCAAGCGTACAGAATTACAATTAGTTTAATAAACGGTCCTGTTGTTTTTTCATTTATTTCTAGAAAAACTGGAATTGGGCTTCTGTTGTTTATGTGTTGTGCGTGGGCAGTTCAATTACTTTGTTTTTTTTATCAATTGGTATAATAATAAATTGTGTATACACATACAGGAACAAGTAGGAATCTACTTTACTTCTTTAAAAATAAAAATGCATGTATTTTTTCTTTTTCAAACCCGTACCTACATACAAAACATTGAAGGTAGCTCCGCAAAATTATTGGAAACTGAGCTTGCATCAATAACTTTTTGCTTGAACACAGATTTCTTATCAGGCTTTTTTTCAGATACTCATTGCTTGAGTATTAATTCAAACTCAATTAAGTGTTGCTCTGCAACAGAGTGTAGATATAAAAAGCTATCAATATTGTACTTTAATACCAGCTCGAAACGGCCATACGGTGCAAGTAGACCAGCAAGCCTGTGCCAGATCGTAAATATTAAATAACAGCTCAGCAAGTGCCGTGGATTTATGTTTCAATACCGACCCCAGCCACCTACAGCCCTATCGTTCGATTAGTTGCTTTAATGGCGGTTGACCACGAAATAGAGCCACAGAAGCTATGTTTGCAAAGTGGTGCAATGTTTAATTTAAGCATTTGACAGAGAATAATCAGCAATACATAAGCGAGAAACTTTAGGGCGTCATTATCATGATATCCTGGTAACCTAATAAGGTGAATAAGGTGTTTTTGGGTGTTTTCAAAAATAAAGAATTGAATCTTTTATTGATAATTTTTCAATTATTATTATTATTATATTCAAGTATTTGTTTTTTTTTGTAATTGTAAAACTATAAACATTCATTAAAAATTACTCATTACCATTTTATTTATATTTATAGGTGGTGAGTAGGTACTTATCAAAATATACCTTCAACATAACAAGCAATTCCAGATTTCCAATCTTTCTGCATACGAGCAATTAGCAATTAGGTACAGAAAACAAGGAGTTAACAGTATATTTACTTAAGTAGGCAGCCACATCAAGCTATTCCAAACTTGTTTATTAGACCGTAGACTATCCAACTAGACTTCATTTGCTATTCAATTCTACTGGGTTCCACACCCTCTTAAATATTTAAAGCAGTATTGTTCACTACACTGTCCTTGCCTACTCTACAATGGACACATTTAGTCCGCAGACAGCCTGTAAAGATCTTACAAGATCGTGCCTTTACCAGATATAGAAGATGTACAACATGAATTAGTTTCTTACTGATATCGGTACCGTGTTAATGTGATTAATATTAATATTACTATATATTATTTATTATACTAATCACCTGTATTTCAATACTTTTAAATTTTAAACTTAATTATAATTTATTGTAATATAATAAATAGATCGAGTTTTTGATATTCATAGAGACCCGTTGGATTCAGTTAAGAGTTGCAAAAATGCTGCTCGGTGGCCAGAAATACGATTAATATTGTGATCTATTATGCCATGCATTAATAAAGTCGTTCTCAGTGATGTTTCAATTGGCTTCAGGATTTAAAACAGGGAAATTTAATTTAAGGCTTTGCTAAGTTCTTCATAATAATGCTGTCTGTAAACGCTATGCATAAAATTGCCATTTTCTAAACCTACTACACGTTAGCACATCTGATGTACACTTATCTAGCTTGTTATAACGATGCAGATAAGTCATTCATGCGACAATTTCGTAAGCTACCGTAAAGCGTTATGGTCGTAAGTCACGAAACGTCTTATTTCAATGGTCGTATGATTTATGCGCTCAATTACCGGATCCCGCTGTGTCGTTTTCACGCGTACAGCGCCACCTAGGCGAGTGGCAGTAATTCGGTTGATCATTTCAGCGATTTGAAGGCAGCTGTTATAATTCAATTGTTTTCGTGGTCTTCCACAAATTAGTCTGCTCTACTCTAGAAAAGTTTTACCACATGAAGTCGTTGGGCGAATATCTGTATTTTGGTATAAAACTTCAAAATACGCATACAAACTATAGCCTTAGTTTTTCAATGCACCTACTTGCTTACTGTTCAAACAACTAACCAACGCATAAACCTAGAGTGATAGAGACGATGCTCTACAAAGTGATCACCTTTTTTTAAAGCGGGATAATGTATTTAACGTTTTTTTACTGCTGCCCGGTAGGTACTGTACATACCTACTAAAAACTATTTCGCGTTCAATTTCCTATCTCCCTCACATCCACAATATTGAAATTGACAATAAACTCTGCCGAAACAAGAAAATATGAATAAACAGAAAAATTCTCTATTTTCCGAGGGTTTTCCCCTCGTAGCGACAACTTTTTTAATCGCCTTGAAAATGAAAGGTCTTCACCACGGGGTGCCTCTTGTGGCGGGGAAATATAAGTGGAAGGCTAGCATCAGTTACTTATTTTAAAGAGTCAGGTAATAATTCGTCAGAAGAAAAGTTACTTGGCAATTTTATTTTAAAAGCGCCTGGTATGTGCACAGTAAATAGGTATTCTATTTCATAAAATCCGGTGAATTATTCGATTTGATTTTTTATGAATCAATATCAATATTTTATCGCAGGATTTCATGGAACATCTTTAAGATCTCAAGATTAGTAAGTGATCGCAGTCATAAGATAAGAAAATAAGAGCCGAAAGTGTCAAAACAGTTTCTTTTCGGCAACAATTTACTGACA
The DNA here is from genome assembly GCA_963675405.1 of Cosmorhoe ocellata. Taxonomy (NCBI): domain Eukaryota; kingdom Metazoa; phylum Arthropoda; class Insecta; order Lepidoptera; family Geometridae; genus Cosmorhoe; species Cosmorhoe ocellata. The sequence goes on along the minus strand of OY776258.1, from coordinate 6,634,837 downwards.
TTTTGCAATAATCAGAATAGAAAAATAGGTTAGTAGAATTTGCACCCAACGCCACCATTGGTTTATATTATGAGACGAATAACATTGTGACAGACTCGCTAGTAGTTAGTTACGCCAAAAACTAGTGCTAGAAGCCATGAACTTTTCAACAAAACGTAGTAGGTTTATGCACAATCCGTCTCCCAAAGCAGGTGTCAAGAAGCGAAGTGAAAAGTTCGCATTGTTACCCTTTATTGTGACGAAATTTTTTCATTGTGACGAATATTTTTTCCACTTGAGAACGCTTCTTGAAATAAAAAATGACGGAACTTCAAACCTATCGAAAATGAAAAGAAACTCTCCTAAATGAAAAGGTAAAGGACCAATAAGTAGCTCAATGAAATTGCATTATCGCCAGTGCGACCCCATCGAGGGTAGGCAGACGCAATAAATTGAATTACGAGTCCCGCAACCTCGCCTTTGAGTCTTGTCTCGGACATCACTTGCGACAGTAGGTATCTAATCAAAGTTCTTTTCTTTTGAGGTATCGTCCTCGGTTCAATTGGTTGTGCAGACATTCTTCAGAACTTTTTATACTATTTTCATTAGATAGGTTACAACATAATTAAATTCTTACGTTTAGAAATGGCTACCGATTTGATTGAACTCTCCCCAAACATAACTGGCCGTATTAAATAATACTTCGAGCATTATGTTAAAGTTACTAATAGCTTGAAGGATCAAACAATACAAAACTACCAAACTTTTCAGGTTCTTGAAAGACCTGTGCAGTGGGGTATCAGTTTTATGAACTGAACACTGTGAAAGCTGTGGTTCCCGCAGACTTTCTAATCAATTCTGAACTAATCACGCGTCGTATTAAATATTCGCACTGAGGGTAGATAGATCCCGTCTGTTGCGGTAAAGCTACCTACCCACCGACTGGTGAGGGCAACCGCAACGCGCGCGCAATCAGAGACTATTGTTGAGGGTCGTACCTACTTGGATAGTAGTACAAGTAGATGCTAGCCATCTCTCATACTCATTAATTCCGGTTCAGTTAGGTTCACTTTTTGTGACAGTGTGCCAAAGATTTTTTGATAAATAAGTAGGCAAGGGTAAATATGTTTTTTGTAGAGACAACGAAACTGAAATATCTATTAAAAATTTTTTTAAACTCTGAATTTTTCAACTGTACCACGTTCATTCCGAAACACGTTCCATTTCTCCTGTTTGACAAAAAGTACCAACCAGTTTTGTTGAAGTCATATGCTTTTTATTTCAAAAATCGGTCATCGTTATAAATACATATTTTGTAGCGAAAACGTAGTAAAAGTTACTAATTCCTTAGACGAAAGGTTGAAAATCGCGATTCGCGTGCTTCGATTTGTGCTACTTTTTTGTAAACCAAGGCTTAACAAGACTTTGATATGGACCCGACCACACTAAAGGAAAGTTTTTTGCTTTGTTTGCAGGTATTTCGCAATAAAATTCGTAAACCGATACGTGAAAATCAAGTTATGACATGGGATATTGGTAAGATTTTTCTACCTAAACTACCTTATTTTTCTACCTGACAGTAACGTGATAATTGCTGCTTCATAAAACCAAAGTAAGTTTAATGCACAAAATCGCGTAAAACCAGTGAAATAAACAAGCAATGTACCCTAGCAATGCATCATTACAAATCTCCCTTATATCTGTATGTTCACGGTACATTTAATGCGGTTGTGTCTAATTAAATCCCCGCGTAGCGACGCGGTGTCGACGATTTCTGTGCAGAGCGACGCACATTGAGAAGAGTTTGTAAAAGTCAAATAAAAATTGTCAAACGCGACAAACCAACTTACTGTCAAAGGTCACTTTAGCTTAGCTTAGAGACAGAGGTGAAAAGTGTTGGTTCTTTTCTAACGGCGCTGACGTATTGATTGCATGAACAGCAATTACTTTGTTCCAGGTTGAAATGTAATGTATTTAATAGGTAGGTCTACCAGTTTCTGATGTTATCACAATGAATCTTGGTTGTGGGGTCATATATAGTATTTAACGTGATCATATTAAAAACTTATTAGCTTACGCTGCTCGTAAAGCTGTTTGACATAGTTTGATTTTTATCCAACTGCGAAGAGAGAGGGTAATGGGTTTGGGGTGTATGTATGTAGGTACCATGTATGCGAGTTCCTTTGACTGTCGCTGTAGTGTAGCCTAAACGTTTGGACAGATTTTGACAAATGCGGTGTAGTTGAATTCGTTTGGATTGCAAGAGGTACTATCAATTACTACATCTCAGTGAGCGGCTCGCCTTATTAAAAAAACATTTTTAAGACAATAAAAAAGATTCCGGCTGGGAGCACGCAGATGCGGCTGAATGCCTCTTGAATAATTACGACAACGCCTCGGGCGCATCTCGAACAGGGTGGATATTAGTAAAGAACCTATTCATTAGGGTCTGAATCAGGGAGAATTTATTGTAAGTTTGCAACACTAATATGTAAAGAATAATGCATGGTACTGTTAATAAATAAACTAGGACAAAAATACTCGGGCCAGTGGTAGTGAGTAGTATTAGTATTTCGCTGCTATTATTTTTTAAAGTAAAATCCACAACATCACACAAAAGACCCAAGAAATTCTAAAAAGCATACGACAAGAAAGCTTTGAGAGAAAACAAAGCATTTTAACTGGAACAGACGGACAGTGCTTACTGCTGTTTTTCTTATGGTTTATTTGCATTTTTATTTTCCAAGAAATAACTTTCAGCGAAGTTGTGCTGCTTGTGCTGCCTGAAAAATGTGTCATCTCAGAAGGCTGACTGAAATTATTACTGTTCTATTATTGAACTGACTCTCTGCATTGTTTTTATTCTTGCGTACTACGAGGTGTTAGTAGGTATTAATAGTAGTTTTTGTCTTGTGCGTTTGATCTTCATAATTTATCTATTTTCTTTTAAAATTTACATATAACTAACCAATATTTTGGTTAATTATAATGTAAATTAAAAAAAAATATTGGTTAACTGTTGGTACTAATATTATTAATTATTGTCTCTGTTTGATCTTCATAATTTATCTATTTTCTTTTAAAATTTACATATAACTAACCAATATTTTGGTTAATTATAATGTAAATTAAAAAAAAATTTTGGTTAACTGTTGGTACTAATATTATTAATTATTGTCTCTGTAAATAAATAAATAAAATGAATACGGTTTTAGATAAAATTTCAAAGCCCTATATTTGATGTACTTTAAAAATCTTTAAAATTCTCCTGTCTGTGACCATTATAAGTAGGTGCTATACAGCAACTGATACTTAACACCGAGAGTTCAAGGTCGAAGGTTCTTTAAATGTATCATTTGAACTTTTCATTTGTTGGTTTCAAAATAATACTTATGATAATTGAATAAAACTATTTTAACTTTGATTATCTTTAGATTTTTTTTTATTAAGTAATTAGTTATATTTTCCAGCATCGTCAAACACGCACTTTGGATAAAACTTTCTTGCTACCTCCACAAATGGTTTCCATTCAAAGTTTATCTCTACAAGTCGGGAGTCGGGATAAGTTACCCGATCTCGTGTCAAACAAGGATATGCACTCACTGGGGACGGCAACTAATCTAATGCGAAACTTACGCAGAAGGTTCGATACAAACTTTTGAACTGTTTGGTACTACCCAAGTGGTATTTGGTAACTTTTGAATTGCTGCTAGAAACAAAACCCAATTAATTAAACCCACTAGGAACGATACCAGATTATATTATTTACAATTTTGATCGCATAATGTACTTACGACTAATGTTGGAAATCGCAACAGTAACGTCATATTACGGTAGCTTTTTTATGAGAAATCCCAGGCTTCTTCATTTGATCGTTCGTAATATCTATTCACCATCATATTTGCAGGTATACGTGTGTTTAGGGAGTAGAGCGTCGTATCGCCAACCACTCCACCCGATGCCCGAATAAATTTCCTCTTCAATTTTAAGAGTGCTGTAGACAGGAGTGGATTCAGAAACCATTTACATTACTTAATATTGGTAACATTATTATTTATATTTTTACTGCGAATGTGTGTCAGTGAGATCCTTTTGTAAGCTCAATAAATACTTTCTTTTTTTTATTGCCATTTGTTAATTTTCTTTGAATTGTACATATAATTCGAGGTATACATTTTCTTAATAGAATAAGTGAAAAAAACAACAGTAGGAGAACTAGGACATTAAAAAATGAAAATTCTTTAGTGACTATTGATAGTTCTCCTACCCCACTTGCAAGAACACAGCAGACCGCATTTATATCTACGGAAGAAAGTACCACTTGTGACGACAAAAGTGTTATTTTTGTTTGGCCAAACGACATTTAAATGTCACTTTGTTTCCTCTTCTGTAGAGAGAAACCCTGTCTTCTGTGCTTATATAAGGGCCTTAATGTGTAGCAGCTATCACAAGCCTTAATCCACACCTGGAGTACATCGGATACTTTATGCTAATGCCAGCTAAAGCGTTCTAGCGGCATGAAATAATAATATACACCGGGAAAGTTGCGATACTTGTTACTTCTCCTTTATGTGACGTTCACGTAAAATTTTTCGTAGAGATCGTATGCTGCACTTTACTGGAAATAAAACTCTCAGACATGCAATTAAATATAGTAAGTGCATTGAACTTTTTTTATATCGAATTCATTAAATAACAGTTCGTCACGATTAAAGCAACAGAGTTGATATGATAACAAAAATAAACATAAGATTTTTAAAAGGCAATTTTTTTGTTATGAATAATTATTTTACTCATAAAAAATGTGTAAGTAAGTGTTTTTAATAGATTTTACATTTGCTAAAAAAGATTAATTTACTCCAGCTAAATGGGCTTTAAAAATCTGTTACCAGCCTCAGGCCAGAAGGATTTCGCATTTAGTTGTCTCTTAACAGGATCAAGTAGGGTGACCAGTATTTAATGGTTTTATACATTTTAATTTTATATAATTGAAACTAGTCGTTAGAGTACTCACATATTATTGAACGGCTGAACAACTTGTTACCTAATACTAATACTAGCTTCCGCCTGCGGCTTCGCCCACGTGGTACCTTGTTTTTTGTTATCAATTTTCCAATATTTTTAATAATTATTCTGCTATTCGGGACGAAGACAAATAAAACAAATTAAAAACCATGAAAATCGGTCCAGCCGTTCTAGAGTTATAAGTGTTCGAACAAACCTTTGTTTTATATATTTTAAGATTTTGATGTTTCGATTGTAACTTTGTTTGTGGTTAAAGCACGCCAAAGTGGCTAGAAAATTTTGGAATATATTGTTTAAATTATGTGATTTGCAATATCATAATATGGGCTAGTTTTTTGTAGGCTACGACTCGTGCGGGTAGAAGTAAGTGTTAGGTACATAAATCTAGAGTTATCTTGCTTTTCTAGCTAGGGCCTCAATTTATATTCACAGTTGACATCATAAGCCAACAGAGACTGCGTGAAACAGTGCCAAACCACGTACGAATGCATCTCATTCGCCAGATGAGACAAACTCGTATGCGACCACACGCGCCAAATGTTGTTTTGTCCGTATTCGTATGGTAGCGATACGTTAAAATACCACACACAATCTGTGACTTCTGCGAAACTAGTGGGAGGCTCAACTGTTTGCTGTTTGTGTTGGAACGCTTAACTTTTCAATGAATGATTCAAAAAACTAGTTAGAATTCTAATTTCTATCCAAATTTTCATTATCGCTGATGGTAGTCACCCTAGCAGGGTCGTTAATCGTGTTTAGGGAGTGATGCATATGCCGTGTAGCTGACCGCACGCCCTGAGGTGTTTTAGGTTCATATCCGATGGATGGATAGTGTGGTCTGCATATTACTGCCGAATTATTCTCGACAAAATATTAGGGGAGCCCAAATACGAGCCCAAATGTATCACAGTAAAATTAGGTTATCTATGTGTATGAAAAACCGTAACATATAGATGTTGTTTCTGCTTTTTTAATATTTCCACGAATACTAGCCAATCTTTATGTACACAGATGGAAACCGGTGCCCCAAATTTGAAAATTATAAGGTAATTATATAATTCAGGTAACTCCACGTTTTGGATCAAAATGGGCTTCAAGATCGCTTCAAGTCTCAAAATGAGATGAAATCCATTGATTGTAATGAACTTATCACTATGTAATTAGTCCTTACAGCCAACTTACTTTAATTTTGCCATACTAGTCCAAATCGTAAAAAAAACACAGTCGAACGATAAAAACTTCAGTACATTAACCCGAGTCTGATTTAAATGTTTTAGTACGAATATTCAAAGATACTCACATTTTTATGAGCGTAAAAGCAAATCCCTGTGTAATCCTCATCTGCAGCGATCCATGAGATGCTTCGCATAAAGCTTAGTTTCATAAAAAACTGCGACCGACATTATGATGACGGCAATCGCTACAGCAACGCCAACGTCTACAAACGAGGCTTAGAACGCATTTTGAATAAGTACTAAGAAATGTTCAATACCAAACAAGAAATATTCCACAATCTTGACATATTCCACAATCTTAGATATCTAATGACCGTCATAAGTCGGTTGCTGTTTTTTAGAAAACAAAAGCTTGAGACAAAAAAATTCCCTATTGTGAACCAACAGATGTGCTTGAATAATTACTTCGAGTGGATTTCAGTGCGTGAAGATAAGGAAAACGTATGGGAATGAAAATGAGTTATAACTTGTTTCTTTAATAAATATTTTTGTTTACTTACAATGAGGTACTTACTTAGTTACTAATCAAAAACAATATCCAACAAACAAACGCCATTAGTTACGAAAAATTTGGTTAGGTAACGTTTAGTGTCTATAAACAATGGTGGTAATTTTATAGCACTAGCTAAAACAAAGCTATAATAATGTCACAGTAAAAACTAAAGCAATTTTATTAATCGCCTATTTCCTTGTCACATTTTATAACTAGACAATAAATAAAATCCCAGAAATTGGCCACGGAAATAAAGAAATTGGCTACAACAAACAACCGTGACAGACAAACGTTATGGTTATGTTCATTGCCTTTTGCCACTCGCAATTCGAGTAGTTGGCAACACTTTTCTCGGCTATGAGGCTAACAAAATAGGCTGTATTCGGGCGAGTTCATTTCAGGATTACGAGAAACAGAGTGAGAAGTCAAGGTCAACCAAGTCAGTGGTTTTCGTATTTATTCTTACCTTTAGATATCTTTTAGATTACTACTCGTATTAGCTGGAAAGCAAGTGCAAGGTGGTGTTTTTAAGGGATTTGTTACTAAGGTATACGGACCATTTTTACAATAAATAGAGCTTAATTATGTTTGAGAACTGGATCCATAACCAAACATAATAATACAATTATGTATGTATGTATATCCGAGTACTATATCATAGATGCAATATCACGCAAGATTTGTTCGACATCATGTTTCGAAAGATGAATGTTCTGTCTCAAAATGGTATCTCTGGTATCAGTTATAAGAATCAAAGCAGTAAAGTCGGCTAACAGGACCCCACTATATCGCACTATAAACCATGCTCATTAGCTTTGATAACCGCGGCATTTGCAACATATTTTTGCCGTAGATTTTGATGGCGCCATTACGTAGGGAAACGATCGTTGTCCATCGGGGGGCCTTTTCGATTTAATTTGGCCAGCCTGCGACCACCCTCGTAGTTAATTTGGAAATAATTATGGCTCTCCCCAGATGCAGCAAAAAGATAGGTGCTGCCCGTTTTGGTAATGTTTGTTTGTGAAAGCGATTTAGTTTTTGTAATGTAAGAATCCGTATATGTTGATACAAACTAATATTCATTGCTAAAATTTAAAAAACCCAACTGAAAGTAATCTATATCTATTTAAGAGCTTGTTAAAACATAGCTCGTTACAACCGACATTTTGTATAGATATGTCACTCTTGCAATCCAGACAAATACAAAGACACTTGTTTTGTCAAAATCTGTCCAGCCGTTTGGGTTTCAGCGTCGGTCAAAAAAAGTACCTTTTTTCTTGGGGGGTAATAAAAAATAAAAGAACTTATGTAATTTTTGTCTTTTGTTTTTCAGAACTATTTATTTATGTTATTTTTTGTTTGTTTGTTTATTTTTAATGCCTTTGTTATTATGGTAATTGTCTTTTACGGAAATTTAAACCATATACTTACTGTATTGTACCGCTAGCCTATTCTGCAAACTATTGGCAAAATGCTATATCCCACTATCTATACACGATCCGACATTATTCATTATACGACTTACCCTAGAGTAGTATTACCTATGTAGTAGGTACGTACCACGAGATTGAGTCGGCAAGCATCATTGTTTGTAGTTCGCTCGTAATCACTCAAAGTACTGCTGTTTCGTTTAGAGATGTAGCAATGGATATCGATATTACTATAATTCGATGTTTACTGTAAGAGACTAAAAACTTTGAATCTCATTACGTTTTGTGTTTGAAAATTTATTATCAGATTGTAATTTTTGTAAATATTTTTTTTATTTATCTTTTTAACAACTCTCCCAGCAGTAGACTCGCACGTAGAGGATCATAATGATAATGTAGCTCTCTCATCTCCCAAAGCTCGATGGTATTATATATTGTATTTTGCTTTTTGAAGCGTGAAAAGGAAACGGTGCATGGTGGTATCATCCTTGCATGCACCTGACATTTTAATAAATTGCCTTTTACAATCGACAACAGACTCCGTATCGCCATCCCTATATTTTACAGAGAATATGAAAGGGATAGTAGACAGGGTGGTTTTAAGAACTAAGTACGAGTAAAAGCGCAGTGTAGTTCAACGGCTGAAACCACAAAAGGCCTCGGTACACTGACTGCTATTAATTCTTCTGTGGCCTAGGCAACAATGTCTAGACGTACAAAGGAATATGGCGATTGTATTCTTCACAACAAACTAAGAAATTGCAGTGCTTTGTATTGTATAGCTGCGGAGTAATAATTCGATGCACAACAGAATGAAAATAATGCGTACCGGAAAATGAAAAATAAAATTAGTTCTAGATACTTAGGTATAACTTACTTTTATGTAGACTGTTCCTATCTAAAATCTAATGAACAAGTTTAATAATAATAATAAATATTGGTGGACAATTCACACAACGCCATCTACCCCAAACTAAGCAAAGCTTGTACTAAAAGAAAGTACTACTAAGTTTGTAGTAAAAGAATTTTTAATCTTAGCATGGACGGTATTATTTTCTAACTATTATTATGTAAATATGTATATCGATGTTTTCTAGTGTCTATATACTATGCCGGAAATATTTGTGTCAGCTGTCGAAACCACTTTCTCCCCGACACCCCACCTAAATCACACCCGCCCGAGAGGACCCTAACCAGACACGGTGCCTGTACCTAATAGTCCATTTGAACCCTAGACAATTGCACACCGATGCCGATTCAATTTCATTGTTCTCTGAAAGGATATTTTCCAAACGGCGCACAGTGATTTTCAGCGATTGCAATATTCAATTTATAAATATGAGAATGGAAAACTGATAATCGAATAGTACCTATATTTTTTAAACACCTCTGTTCTTACAGTTTCATTGGTTTATTTAATTTTCTTAGGGAAATGATGAAAATTGCAAAAAGTTTATAAGAGTTTCTACTTACATAAAAGTAAATGGTGGTAAAATGTCGTATTAATCATGTAAAAATCAGAAAATCTCATTAAAAGAACACGTGTCGAGTCATGGTCCCGCGTCGCGTCGCCAGTCGCCTCGTTTTAATTTATCATCCCCACTCACACCTAGCTCTTAGTTCCTCCATATCGGAGCGAGGGACTCTTTGAGATGTCTTTGGGGAAATCCTCGGTAAAGTTACGCTTTAAATATTTTAATAAACTCGTATTAAAGCCGTAAAAAACACTTTGCGAGCTCGTTTTTTTGCTAACTTGCGACACCCCACAAAACTGAAATTTTGTGGTTGTACCCGTATAGGTGTGGAGGGTCGAACCGGGTGTTTCATTATTCATAATGCTTTGTTCGGAACTTCAGGCTTCTGTGTCGGGCACGTTTTGTTGTTTTTGACGGCTCAATTTTAGTACAATTAGATAGGCAAGGTTCACTTTAGTAGGTATGTAAATTACTCATTTGTTAATTTTGACTCTAGAGTTGATTTGATAAGAAGGTAGGTACTTTGTCCTAAATAAACGTAGAAGGTAGACTAAGTTAAATGAAAATGTAATCTACAATTTAATTTAACTTCTTAGATTAATTATGTTAGTAACCGCATCGAACTAAACTGTAACTATATTTATAAAATAATAATAATGTAGGTACATAGAAAAAAATATTTCAGTTTTTGAAAAAAATACAATAATGTTATGTATACATTTTACAACATTTTTTACAGCCATTTTTGGAACTTTCTCACAATAAATATGCAGATATTCTTAAGTGTAATATTTATCAATATTTATTACAGAAATGTAGATACATTAATTCTTCTTCCTTCCAACCAAAATACCTATGACAAAATATTATAACTCTATGATAATAACACGCCAGTTGCATAATGTGATAGCGTTTGAAACGACTGGAAGGATTTTTGTATGGAAAAATCTACGGATTTCAGATTTTATGTGAGGTGCGACTATAAAACTACGCGTTCTGTGATATATATTCGTTTGGGCATCGAAGGAGGGTGGCAGATAGGTTTTCGAAATATGAAAAACCAAAAAATACGACAAGTCTTTGTTTACATAGCCCATTATATATTTAGAATTATGTTGTTGGTTGTGCTTAATATGTATTGGTCTGTATTTTATGCTATTTTACTGTAAAAATAGCATCATTGTATCTGATGACAGGTCAGGATACTGGGCGATGATTTGCGAGGCCGATAACAAACTCATAATATACAAAATGATCTATTACGGTTATTTATGTACTAGGTAACCATAGCAGTAAATACACGGAGGTAACATATTATGGCCTTAGATTATTTTAAGTAATTAATCAAAGCCAATGACATCGCTGGGGTTAAGACTCGATCTCTTAAAATCTGTCTAATAGGTACTATTAGGTACCTACCTTAATATCACAGTAGGTATTTTTTTCGATAAAATATTTTTCAAACCTAGAATATCATTAAAAACTTCATTATTCCGCGTCAAGTAAGAAAATTTCCTTGCTTCGAAGAAAGTTGTTCTAATAATATCCCATTCATAATCACAAAGGGTTTCGTATCAAAGGAGAGTCAAGAGTCGAACTTACTACCCGTGTAATTCAATTTACTTCGGAGCCACTGCGCCAGTAATGCGATTTAGAGTCGCTTACTTATAATAACAGTATCCAGATCTTTATTGCTCACTTTATTGCTAAGAGCTAAAATGTTTTCTGACTATTTTCTCATAATTTTGAGTGTTTTATCTTTGTTGTGCCATTCATTAGATAAGATTATACAAAATGTGTACAGAATCGCAAAAATACTGGGTTTGAGTAAAAATAAAAAAAATTGTTGAAGTACCTAAACTAGAATAATTCCAACAGTGATTTTTTATACTCGTAGTTACTAGTGAATTCCAACGTAAATAAAACACAGGGTAAATAAATCTGTATGTTAAACAGCTCATAAAATGTAGGTACTAACGTATCGTAAAAATACTTATATTCCACTTACCTGCATAAGTTCTTCTCCTCGTAGAGCTCAGTGAGCATATCTTCCAAATCCGTGGAGAGGGTGTTCAGCAGCTGAAAAAAATTATATTACTTTTAAATGATATATTATATTATCACGGAATATCTCATACCTAAGACTTTAAACATTGCAACCGAAATAATAGACGGTATTGAAATTTAAAGGCTTGCTACCTCTTTAACTAACAAAACGACAATGGAGCAAGCTCAAGTTATAGGTAAGATTTTCGATAAAATCCAACCTTGTAGGTACACTAGAAAAAAATATATTATATATTAAAAAATTGAAGCTTAGTGTCACAAGAAACCATCGATACAAATTGTTTAGAAACGCATTGTTAGGTTATCTTGCCAGTTTTGATTTTAAAAATTACATGGGTATTGCCACCAATCGACCTTCACTATAAACGGGGTGTTTGAAAAACGTTTCACAGAGCGCACAGTCAGCGAAACACGTGGGGTGTTCCGCGTGGATGGGCAGAGGCTTGCGAAGAGATTTTATTTGAGAAACTTTTTTCACTCCCACCCTGTCTGCAAACTAAGCAAACCTAACGCCGTGGTAGAAGGGTAACCAAAGCGGCGAGCTCGTTGAGGGCTAAGAAAACCTAATCTTATAGGTATATCTTATAACTTTAGACGAGCAATTCTTGTATATATATAATCTGAATCTTGAAAACGCATCCAACGATTTTCATGATGTATGTATGATAGTATGCAGGGGTTTCGGGAGCGATAAAATCGATCTAGGTTTCATTTTTAGAAAACGTCGTTTACAAAAAAAAAACACAGCAATGCTCGGTCACCCAGGTACTACGTTTATAAATGAAACAGATATTTCGTACTTACTATTTTTATGTAAAAAAAAAACTGGTAATAAATGCACTCCGTGAAATATATCGGTATATGGTCCTTTAAAAATAATAACCTGGTTGACCGAGCTTTGCTCGGTTTTTTCTTTGGTAAATCTTATTTTTTGGAAAATGAAACCTAGCTAGATCGATTTATCGCTCTCGAAGCCCTCTGCATACTAAATTTTATGAAATCGTTGGAGCCGTTTCCGAGATTCAGCTTATCTATATCTCGTTTAAAGGTATAAGATAAGATTTTAAAGTTTAGCAAAATCTCTTCATATATGGAAAAATCTAATGCCAATTATTTTGTTGGTAGTTTTTCTAAGCAGTGTGTCTCGTAATAAAGTAAATACCTAAACCTGAGGCTGCGGAGAACAGGGTTTAACTCATTTCCCGAACAACGTTCCCAATATGTCGTTGGGGTGAATAGAAATCGAACAAATCGACGCGTACTTCGGGGGTTATAGGTAACTTACTCAATCACTGAATTCACAATGACGTCCAACAATGTTTTGAGTTTTCAGTTGCATTGTACCCAATATACTTTGAGTTGTATTCCAGTACGAATTAAATAACCTATTTACGAGATGTATAATTATGTCCCTACTCATCTAGTTTTAAGAAATAGGTATTTTTATAGTACATAGAAAATTATAAAATATGTACCAATTTTCAAAAATCATTGAGCAACCTGCAATTTTTATATTACCTTATGTCGATATTGAGAATTCTAAATAAATAATGTAAGTATCGAGACTTTTTAGAAATCTGGAACAAATCTGGCTGGAACGCCTATACAAAATGTCACAGCAAACGGGATCAAACTCTGCTCCGAATATTATTATGAAGCATGAGCACTGAGCTAGTCTTTTTGGCACCCACTCACTAATTGGCCAATTATTCGCAATTTCCATGCATAAGTAGCAAGTAATTTCCATGCATAAGTAGCAATTGGTACAAATTAACGCCCTCATTTTCATAAAATTTTCGCGAGTCCAATGAAAAGGCATTCAATATTTTCATGAACTTTCTGATAAGTACCCACTTAATGTTGGTTTGAATCGAGGTCGAAGACCTTTCTTTGTGTACATTAGGTGCTAGGCAACGCGAAACAAACAGTAACAGAGTGTGCAAGGGTATTTTTATGTTTAGTATACAATTTCGAGCTCATTTTGAAAGGAAAATTAGGTCAATGATCGAACAAAGTTGAAAGTCCTGAGAGTAAATTCTGTAATCTGAAAAGGTTAGGTATACTTATTAGGAGTTTTTATTTTCATTACTACCTACCTACTTAGATTTTCTTACAAATAAATTAATTCATCTCGACAGTATTCTTTCGTCTCAAGTCCGTAGCTTATCCTCCCTCTTTTTATGATTCAACAATGCCTTTCATAAAAATATTCCGCTATACACTAATAAAATGCAGTGGAGCCAGTGTAAAGTTAACGAGCTTCGTCTAATTGTTTGGAAGTTGTGCCTCTGGGGACCGATGACATTTTCAACGAATCATACTTTTTTCTTGCCATTTATTATTATGAGCTGAGCTTTTGAGTGAGGAATATCTAATTATTTCCTTAAAGTTTTTTTATACATAGATTACTTATGTATTTTTGTTTGTTGATAATTGTTTTTGCCGCTACTCAGTCGATTTTAAAGTTAGATGAAATCTCTGTGTCAATTAACTTTGCTTAGGTATGTACATGACGGGTAAATTTAAAAGCAAATCTCAAAAAAAATCTTGAAAAATCAATCTTGATTGTTACTATTCGTCCAAGTTATTACTAGATCGGTGCATTTATGTAGGCACTGTCTGCAATCTCTATTCTGTCAACATTTGAAAACTGTAGGGCTGCATATTTGTTTTTTATGCATTGTTTCAGGTCGCATAATGAAGAAAGTTGTGCATTGATGCCTCGGCGGGGAATCCAGCAAAAAGCAGGGGCCTGTCTGTTTGTTATTTGTGCTTGTTTTTATTAAAACATTGGGTTCTTGATAAGCGGTAATACTCAAAATAGGGCCATAGTTTGATGAGAAAAGAAATTATTAAACTTCGACAAAATTTTCTTAGTGTTCTTTGTCCGCCATGTTGGTCATGAAGACATTTGGCTAGTTTCCGGAAATAGTCTTGTTACAACATTTATAATAATACTAGATGACCCGGCAGACTTTGTACCTACTTATTTAGAAAACGTTTGTATGGAAAATAGAAAAGGGCTATTTTTAGGGTTTTCCCGGCAGTTATTCGATTTTTTCTGATCTTTTAAACCTTCCCTAGACCTCCACAAACATTTCAAGACCAAGATAAGATAAATCCGTTTAGCCGTTCTCGAGTTTTAGCGAGACTAACGAACAGCAATTCATTTTTATATATATAGATTTGACATACTTATATTTTAAGGTCGTCACTATTACGGTGACCGTTTGCGAGGAAACAGGTAGTCACGGTTGATTTGTTCCGGCATTTGTTTTCCCCGGGTATCGACTGTTCTTGGCCTCTCTGTTTAACAACGGTTGGAGTACAATTTCTAATTAGTTCCAATTTTTTTGTCTACGAGTTTGTTCTATTATACATACCTGCCATGGATACTTATTAAATAGCTGATTATACTTATTACAATGTCTTTAGCGAATACAGTAAAGCCACAGATCAATAATTAATGGGTTCTAACTATTACTAACGTATGGTAGACGAAGCTTCAGAACCTGTGGTAAACCTGACACGACAACATTCATTGGCAGTGAATGCACATCATTATCATTAACAAGAAAATAAACAGTTCGAAATATATTACTGCAATATATTAAAAAAACATACAAACATAAACATCCCCAGGCTCGGTAGATATCTCCTCAGATCTAGTTACTTAGATATTAGGATACGATCACGTCCAAACATGGTATTTAGCACATTCCCACAATTTGCACACAGTAGGACAAATTGCAATAGGTAAATCACAGGGATCATTTTAATCGTCTTACGTGCTAAATGTGCTAATGTAAGTGCCGATTACAGAAATATCCACAGTCCGAAAATAGATAAATGGGAAAAAAATCATCAGGCCCTTTTTTGGATGATTTTTTGTTTTATTTATTTGTACCAGAACTGAACTGAGTCAGAAAAAATACATAGATCTGAATAGATATGCTTCCGATCTCTAAAGGCTATATTTACAGCTTATTTTAAGACGCCGAGACATGATGGGGGCCGTTAGAGGTTTCAGCGGGTTCACAAGTAATTTTCAGTCCCCTAATGTGGTCAGCCTGATGCCAAAGTAGGAAATTGAAAACGTCAAACGCATATCCTTTGTGGAGAGAAGAATGAAAATGTCATGCGGCGGGACATACTGGACATTTTGCGCTTTGCGGCTGCACGGCGATGGTATTCTAATCAAACATGTGGTTGTCATTTCCTGGCAAAGCTAGCTCAACAGTATGTTTATTACAATGCAAATTACTTAGTCACACACTACATAATATCCATTTTATCTGTTTCTTGTCAATAGTTTGCCTGTTGGTATAAATATAAAGGCTAGTTATAAAGCAGTAGTGCAAATGGAGGTATTATAATGTGTCTATTTATCCCAAATTACAACATTTCTCATTTCTTTGGTATTTTTGACGACATTGTTACTTTCAAGAAAAAACTTAATTTGTTTACATAGGCCTTAACTTTAAGTTGGGCTTTGAAAGAGAAAGGAGTGCCAGGAAAGTACCTGCAGCTTATTCGGGCCATGTACAGTCAAGCTAGTACACATGTTAGGTCCGAAGCTGGCGTTACCGATGAGTTCAATGTGGCTGTAGGCTTGCATCAGGGATCGGCTCTAAGCCCTTATCTGTTCCTCCTGGTAATGGATGCTCTGACATCGGCCATACAGGAGGAGGCACCCTGGTGTATGCTGTTCGCCGACGACATTGTTCTTGTCGGAGAAAACGCAACCGAGGTCCAGAACAGGCTGGGAAAATGGCAAGGTAAACTAGAGAGTGTCGGATTGAAGATCAGCAGAACAAAAACCGAGCACTTGTTCTGCGACTTCGGTGGTCCCTCTAGTTTTACCCCTATTGCCTTAGATGGTGTATCCCTACCAGTCTGTTCCGATTTTCGGTACCTCGGTTCAGTAGTACAGAATGATGGTGAGATTGATCGGGATGTAAGGAATAGAATAAATGCGGGATGGATGAAATGGCGACAGGTCACAGGAACCACGTGTGATCCGAGAATGCCCCTTAAACTTAAGGGGCAAATCTACAAAACGATCATAAGGCCTGTCGTATTGTATGGGTCTGAATGTTGGGCCACCAAGGGAACGGACGAGAAAAGAGAGCATGCGGCGGAAATGCGAATGTTGAGATGGATGTGTGGAGTGACAAGGATGGATAAAATAAGGAATGAGTATATCAGAGGAAGCCTGAAAGTGGCACCGGTGACAGAAAAGATGAGGAGTAATAGGTTAGCGTGGTATGGGCATGTTATGAGAAGAGATGAATGTCATGTGACAAGGAGAGTGTTAGGTATGAATGTGGATGGATACAGGGGTAGAGGTAGGCCAAAGAAAAGATGGATGGACTGTGTGAAAGATGACATGAGTAAGAAAAGAGTGAGTAATGAGATGACGAGTGACAGAGGGAAATGGAAGAGGATCACATGTTGTGCCGACCCCACATAACGTGGGATAAGGGCAGGAAGATGATGATGAGGCCTTAACTTTAAGTATTGGTAAATTTTTCTCGTTAAGTACACGATTTTTAATCTTGAATTTTTATAATATCCACACGCAACCACCTAACCGTCTCTCCTATCCCGAGTACGAAATGGCGATAAAAAAGATTGTTGCTGACTAACTGCGCACTTAATCACATGAAACTTGAGTGGAAACAACTTATGGGTCCGCATCACGCAAGTGCGAAGCATCTAAAGACACGATCACACTTGGCTTTACTTATACTTTAAAAGAACCCTCGAATAAAGTAGACGACGGCTGGCGCGTCCTTAGGTATTACTTAGGAAATACGTGGAAAAGTTCTGTTTTTCTGTAAAAAAGAAGGCTTCATACGCTTAGGTTTTTTCTTCGGTTAAAAGATAAGACCATGCCAAGTTTTTACGATGTTGTATAATATACAATCATAAATGTGCGACGAACAAGTGTACAAGTGTATATGTCTTTTAATGTGTTGTTTTAAATAATAAAAGTTACGCCTATAAAGCCGAGATGTATAGGCCGTTCTGACGTTTTACGACCAAAAAGGAGAGTTCGAAAATTTCACCTGATGTTGGAAACAATGAAAACTTTCTAGGTATAAGTAGGTACTAGATACCTCCAGTTACGTAAGTACTAGTGTTTAGGATTTTATTTTACTGCTAAAAACAATCGAGTGAAAAAAATGTTGCGAGAAAAGTAACAAATAGACCAAATAATATATTGAAAATATTTTGTTTTAAAAATAAATTAGCTTCTTTTTTTTTTCTTTTTATCTGCGATAATTCACTATGTAACCTACAAATGCACTGACCTTCATATATGAACCACCACTCTTCTCCTCGCAGTGCCGCCTGATGTAACGGTGGCAGATATTCGACATTTTCCACCCTGAAAAGCAAAGATTTGGGTTAGTAACTGTTTGTACAATCGAACACAATAGTCTTGTTATTTTCGCTGAATCTCTTCATTGTGTCAATTTGTGCCTTTATCTACTAACTTTCCTAGTTTGTTATTTTTGCTTTGCTTGCTTCATTTGTTTCTAGTAGAGTTTGTGAAGGAAACAATGATTAGGTATTATGTTATGCTCGTGCGTAATGAAACATATATTATGTCCAATAAATATAACAAGATTCATATAAAAAGAATAAACATTTTTTTGTGAGTATTTTTTCATAACAGTTGGGTTTAAAGTGATAATTTTCAATATATTGTGATATCTATAAAAATAAGCATATTTTTCATACTTCAAAGAGGTAGAAATCAATACTACACCGTTAAACCAGAATTTAAACATAAACTCAACCCCACGCGGTAAACATTGAATAGCCAAATAGCTTAGCTGTCGACAAATTTAAATCACTTCAACCCAGTGGTTTCCAACAAGGGCGGCGTGATTATCATACAGGACTCATTATTTTGGTTTACCAGAATAAAAGCACATAACAAGCAAACGCAAACTGGTCTGTAAGTTTAATGTAAATGCAGATGCTTATGCTATTTTAGACTTAGTAGGCAGTACTCTATGCAGCTTTTCTTGTGCATTTGTAACAGTATTTTCAACACCTTGGTCGGTTCAACATTGTTGAGTGATACGACTGTGACGGCTGCTTTATCATTGAACTAGCTTCCGCTCGCGGCGTCGCCCGCGAAGTACCTACATAAAATATAGCCTATGTTCATCCTGAAAGTATATTCTACACATTGGTGAAAAAATTTTTCAAATCGGATCAGTAGTTTCGGAGCCTATTCGTTTCAAACAAACAAACAAACAAACAATCAAAGTTTTCCTCTTTATAATATTAGTATAGATGAATCATAATAGTAAATGAAAATAATGATATTCTATGGAAACAATTGCTTCGGAAGAATTACTCTACGTTGGTCATGTTGTACCAAAGTTTGAGAAAGCTACACTAGTCTCCGGAAAGCGTAACAAGAGACGTAGAGGAAGTATTGAATGGGGTTGGACGACCGGGTAAGCAAATAGTACTATAATAGTACACCATCTGCGGCTTAACTGATTCGAATTACCAATAATATTATTCTAGTGCTTCTTATAGATTGGACTTCGAATAAACAGAAAATAAAACAGCTTATACGAACTTGACAAGACAGATGGCCGTTACATGTAAATGGAGTAGCTTTTGTAAGGCTATATCTAATCATTACAACAGATTACAACCCATGAACATAATGTATAAATGGAAACAAATACATATTGCAGTGTGTCTAGCAATCAAACTATTAAATGTTTGATATTAAACGAGTTTAACATTAGTTAAACTCCAAACTCCACACACCACAGATTTAAATACTTTATCATAGCCTTTTGAGCGCTAAAGTTAGAAGTTGTTAGCAATTTCCTGGTTGCCAAAAATGAGTGTCACTTTGCGAAAAGGGTACTTACACAAAGTACAGACGTGACTAAAATTCTAAAGCCAATGGACATTTGAATATACTGTCGTAAAATTCACCTTATTATTTTTTTAACTCAAATCATAATTTATAATTAAAAGTTATTTATGTTTGAAGTTAAACTGAATTATCTTTTCCTTAAAATATAAATCAAAAATATATACTCATACATTTTCATTTTTACTACGACAGATGGCACAAAAATACTTAGAGACTAAAACTCATTAACTAATTACACATTCTAAACTAATGACTAAACAGTGAATCATAGTTTCCCAGCAAGATTCCTGTAAAAATAAAAGAAGCCTTGCAGACGTATTGTGAAATTCCGTATCAAAAATGTTTATAATCAATGATGAATGACAACAAACTTGTTGATTTCTAACAACCTCTTTGTTTCGTGAAACAATTATTACTTTCTTGGAGCAGTTTTGAAATTGTCCGTGTAAAGTAGGTATAAAGACAATTTCAAAACTGATTGTGTGTCCAACTGTACCAATCTGAAGTTGTTCGTGCGTATACTCACTATAAACGTTGCCAATTTGCATGTGGGGACGCGGGCTTTCACGAGATGAGTGTTTATGATAGGTGTGTCCCCACCCTAAATATTTATTGGACTTATATATTGGATGCTTCAGCCGTTTCGGTGTTTACGTAAATTGTGGCAAGGGAAAATAAGCCATTTCGGTATGTAACAGAATGACTTATAAAGCTAAGCCTTATTTTATGGAATAGGTAGGCCTTAGGTATAAAAACTCCAAAGTTACAATGTGTCATGAAAAACTTTTGCATCACTAATATAGTCCAAAAGCAGCGCCGCACTTAATAATTTCAAAGGTTTTAGCCACAATACGACTCAATACGTTATTAATACTGATCCATAGATCCGGTGTCTGGTCCCTATGGTACACAAAACGTGCCGAATTCGAATATAAAGGACATGGGCAGGTTGATCCGATGAGATTTACAATTCAAACAACCTCGGGATAACTATACTTTGATTTGGTACGAGTTTCGGTTGATATACAATGTTCCGTCTAATCTAAGTTGGTACGGGTTCTCATTATAAAAGTTTATGGTGAAGTAACAACTAGCATTGAATACTACCGAGTACGTACTTACTTCTTAAGTGTTGTAATTACAAAAAGACTGTTCATATTACCTTTAAAAAATAACTTTTTCCACCAGTAAGTGACACCAATTACTTCGAACTAGTGCAGTGTTGCAAAAGGATGAAAGTGCATCTGAGAGGCTCTTTTATTGCAAAAACTAACTGAACTACAGTAAAAGCATGCTATTATACAAATACAAATTCAAATCCCCGTCTGACCTGCCCGAGTGAGGGATTATGGGCTAGTTGATCCGTCATTTCGGCTTCCAATTTTATTTGCGGCCATTTTGCTTGTTTGAATAATACTCGTAACTACTCATATTTGTAGGGATTATGGAACGTAAATGGTGAGTTTGTCTGATTATTCCGGGTTCTGCGTAGTGGCCGGGCGTAGCGGTTTTCGTAGCCGTAGCGAAACCATGGCAGACATTTTGTAAACCTGACGAACGAGTACCGCCCGTATGTGCCTAATGAAGTGAGGCCTTCTCATAGCGCTCATAATGGATAGCACGCCTTACAGTAAGTTCGTCTCATTTAACTGTAAATCGCTTAAGCGATCCATAGATGGTGTTCAAAGTCTCTGCAGGCAGGCGGATGTTATCGCGCTGCAAGAGACTTGGTTGCTGCCGCATGATTTGTCTATGTTGACAACTATATCTGACGAATTCGGGGGCACCGGGACTTCAGCGGTCGACACGTCTGCTGGACTTCTACGAGGACGGCCCCACGGTGGGGTCGCTCTACTGTGGAGAAAAAGTGTCTTTCAGTCAGTTAGTGTAGTGGAGTGCGATGATGTGCGTTTGACGGCAATAAAAGTCAGATTATCTGAAAGATCTCTGATGATATTTAGTGTTTACATGCCTACTGACTGTCACGAGAACTTACCAGACTTTACACAGTGCTTAAGTAAAATAAGTTCAATCATTGAGGATGCTATGGACACGGATGCTGTTTACATATTGGGTGATTTTAATGCACACCCAAGAGAACTGTTTTGTAATGAGTTACTAGACTTTTGTTCAGAGCAAAACTGGACGTGTGCAGATATGAATATGTTAGGCGCTGACTCAGGTACCTATACTTTTGTTAGTGAGGCTCACGGGTGTGCGAGGTGGTTGGATCACTGCGTCGTGACTGGTGTTGCGCTGCCCTCTATCGGTCGTGTTTGGGTAGAACACGGGGTGCAGTGGTCTGACCATTTCCCACTTTTTGTGGAATGTAATTTAGGTAGGCTTCATGTTAAGATAGATGTAAACTTGACTTCGTTAGTAAATAAAGTTGTATGGGGAGAGCGTAACACTAGTCAAATTAACTATTACCATATGTTATGTAGCTCTCGATTGAAAGAAATAGATTTTCCAGCACAGCTCTCCCATTGTTGTGACGGACTTTGTAATGACTTAGAGAAATATATTGAATCATATGTATTTTAAGATAGTTACAATCCTAACAGAAGCCGCAGCATCTTCTTATGAGCGTGGGAGAGCGCGGAGGAGAGGTGGTTATGTTGTAGGATGGAACAAACATGTATCAGCTTTCCATAGAGAGGCCAGGCTGAAGTTTTTGGTCTGGATTGATGCTGGGAAGCCAACTAGTGGTAGAGTTTATAGCGATATGTGTGAGAGCAGGAAGTCCTTCAAAAAACAACTTAAGTGGTGTCAAAACAGACAAGAACAGATCAAAATGGACATTCTTGCTTCTCATCACACGGCCAAGGACTTCAAGCATTTTTGGAAACAAACCAACAAAATGAATGCAAAGTCTGGCCTTCCTGTGAGTGTGAATGATGTTAGTGACCATAACATGATCGCTAACCTCTTTAAAGATCACTTTAGAGTGAAGCCGCCGTCGGACTCTTCTGCGTCTGGGTCGATGGGTGTTGGGACTGTCGTACACGAGAGAATTACAAGTTTTAAAGCCAAAGAAGTGCGAAACACCATTCAAACTATGCAACGCGGCAAATCTCCTGGGTACGATGGTCTCAGTATTGAGCATCTGAGATATGCGGGTGTCCATCTGCCGCGCGTCCTCTCCATGTTTTACAATTTGTGTTTGTGTCATGGGTACCTACCGGAAGAGCTGACCAAAACTGTTGTGGTTCCAATTGTGAAATGCAAAACGGGAGATTCTTCGGACAAAAACAACTATCGGCCCATCTCACTAGCGACCATTATGGCAAAGGTCCTGGACAGCTTGCTTAATGACATAATGCTGCGACACGTCCACCTTCAAGATGCTCAGTTCGGCTTTAGGGCTGGACTCTCGACGGAGAGCGCGATCTTGTGTCTTAAGCAGGCTGTTAGGTACTACACGGAGAGGAAGACGCCGGTATACGCCTGTTTCCTCGACCTGTCCAAAGCTTTTGATACGGTTATGTATGATAGGCTGTGGTGCAGGCTGGGGGCAGCGGGTGTGCCGGCTGATATTGTCTCCTTATTGAAAAACTGGTATCACTGCCAAAGAAACCAGGTGAGATGGGCGGGTGCGTTGTCTGACGCATACGGCATGGAGTGCGGCGTGCGGCAGGGTGGGATCACATCTCCTCTGCTGTTCAACCTATATGTTGATGATCTCATCGGCGAACTCAGCAGTACCCACACAGGTTGTTTTGTAGACGGAGTGGCGGTTAATAACCTGAGTTACGCAGATGACATGGTGCTGCTGGGACCGTCGGTGGGATCTGTTCGTCAACTGGTGAAGACTTGTGAGGCATATGCGGCTGAGCATGGACTGAGGTATAACTCTAAAAAGAGCGAAGTCCTCGTTTTTAAGAGTGGTAAAGTTAGACCGGTCCATGTTCCGCCTATAATGCTTAATGGTGCGGCTCTACGGGTGGTCAGAAGTTTTAGGTATTTAGGGCACATTGTCACCGAAGACTTGAAAGATGACGAGGACATGGAAAGGGAGCGCAGAGCACTGGCAGTCCGAGGTAACATGCTCGCACGTAGGTTCGCTCGCTGCTCGAGAGAAGTGAAAATCTCTCTGTTTAAGGCTTACTGTCAGTCCTTCTACTCGAGCAGCCTCTGGATAAACCACACCCGGCGGGCTGCCAGCTCTCTGCGAGTCCAATACAACAATATCTTCAGGATGCTGATGCGGCTGCCTCGCTTTTGCAGCGCATCGGAGATGTTCGCAGAGGCGCGCACGGACGGCTTTCAAGCGATTATTCGCAAGAAAGTCGCTTCACTACTACAGCGTGCGCGAGGCAGCGGGAACGGCATCCTGAAGATGATTGTAGCTCGAGCAGACTGCCCCATCCAAAATAGGTGGATGCAAATAATGATGGGCTCTACCTAATCAAATTCATTTATTTTTCATTTATTTTGTATTTTAATTTTGTATTGTCCATTTATATGAAGTTTTGTAATTTGATTTTAATTTTAATTTTTATGACATCCATTTTATTTACCTATAGCTTCTGATTTATTTATAATGTAGTTTTAAGTGTGTTATATTGTTTTATGGATTAATAATATTGTAATCTGAAATAAATGAATAATAATAATTTTGAAAACTTTATTTTAACTTTTATTTAGGTTAATTCGTTGGGAAATGCACTTTGGTTATTTGTTTTTATGGTGTTACGATTTTTTTTTTTTATAGATAGGTACAATTTACTTGAATTAACAACCAAATTGTGAAACTCATTGCATTCTTGGCTTATCATTTTACTTACGCAAGAAAAATCCTTTATTACTCGACAGGTGCTATGAGAACTTACGTAAATTAATTATGTAGACTGATACGTAATACCTGTCATTTCCTTTTGTGTTGTTATGGGCTTATCCACTATATGAGCTTACTATTTCATATTAATATTAGTGTTGTTACGAGTGGCAAGGCATATTAATAGAGAGAGCGAGGAAGCTTATGATAATTTACATTATTACTGAAATATTTTATTCTACGATGTAACAGGTAAGCATAGTCTTGTGTGAAGATAATTCATTACATGGTTGCTTATTCAAAACAGTCAACTTTTAAGAATAACGGCTACCGTTTCAAGGAAAACCGAGCTACCAAAAAAAGATCAATTTTCTGAATAATACAAACAAATATACATCAGGTGATGTAAGGCCCACTCATAAGTCGGCTGTACTTGCTCGTTTGTCACCACCCTTAGACCAACTTGCGCTTAGCAGAGTCAACATAATAATCTGCTGTTTAAGCTGGTATTTCCCTGCATAGAAACAGTTTAACCCGAGAGTAACGTTGATTATGTTAACGCTGGTTGGCACCATTAGAAGTAAAGGTTTACGCTACTGCAGGCGAGTGGGGAATAAGTAGTGGTACGTACTAATGTGGAAATCGCTATAACAATGGAAAGAAGCATGACTTATATTTTTTGTGGGCTTTACTCGATTAAGGTAAAGGTTAAAAGAGTTAAACCTATTGAGGTGAAAATAGTGTATTCGTATGGACGATTCGATAAGTCAACCGCTCATATGAAAAAAACTGTGAGTTTTTCTAAGATATTTTTGAAAAATTTGATGTTCTGTCATGGCAACACCAGCAGTAGAGCCAAACGCTACGCCGAATTTGTCGGGCACCGTTTTTATTAACGCCAATTTCTCGACTGTAATTTTTCTTGAGACCCCAAGTTATTTCGCCAGGAAACAGTTTTTTTACGAGATACCACAGATGAATGTGCCAAAAAACAGCTATGATACAGTTAGCTAATTTTATTCATACTTCTTTTATAAGTATATCCTACTAATATTATAAACGCGAAAGTTTGTAAGAATGTATGGATGGATGGATGGATGGATGTATGTTTGTTACTCTTTCACGCTAAAACGGCTGAACGGATCTGAATGAAATTTGGCACAAATATAGATTATGGTCTGGAATAAGACATAGGCTACATTTTATCCCGAAAAAATTTACGGTTCTCACGGGATTGATTGTTTTTGTTTTTCACGCGGGCGAAGCCGCGGGCAGAAGCTAATATTTTTATAAAGGAGCTTGTAAGTCATGCAAAATTAGCCTTACCCTTGTCAATAAAATTAAATAAATCAAACTCGCCAAAAATCTGACTAATTACCAATGTTTCTAATAATTGCAAACAACCAATCCACAAAAACACCCGTCAATGAAGTCACTCACAGTTACAACACTATTTAGTAATAAAACTTGTTCCTCTACAGAAACTATTCGTTCTAATAGGAATATATTTGAAAGCACCCCTCCTTTCTATTTTAAATCTACGAGCTTTCACCCTCGCATATTCAGATGGTTTAATGTTCACAGCTCAAGTGGTATTACCACATTTTTCATAAGATGTCACTCTCACGCGCTCATTTGAAGATGCATTCTGGGACCAACTTCGGAACGTCGTAAAATGTGGAGGCTTTCAGAGTGATGAATTTTGTTCGTGAAGAAATATAATATTCAATCCATGCTTTCAACATTTCAAACTGAGAAAAAAAGTATTAGCCAAACGAAATTTTCGATAATCGTTGAAAAAGCCTGTAACTCCCATTTGTTCTACATGACTGTGACGTAACAGTTGGCTTTACAAAAGCTAGCTAATTTAGTACCTCGTATTGATAATCAATACATCAACTTGATTCACCGTAACAAATAACAGCTAACTGTAATTCTCTATTGAAACGATCCGTCGATCCATTCACCGTGACACCTCTACTAAAGTGTAGTAATGAGTATTAGCGTACAGTTTCTGTCTATTACTATAGTACAATTTACAATTCAAAACAATTCACTGAACCTTGCTAGGCGATAGTATGACCAAACTACCGAATTGATCAATCTGGCTGTAAAAAATCAACATCAATATCTTTTTAAAACATCTCTTTTGGATCTCTAGTTACTCAGATTTTGAATAATATAATAAAGGCATGTATTACGAGTATATCACGCAAGATCAGGTAAGAAAACTATCAATAGAATATTCACGATATGCCACAACAACAGCTGGAAACTGTACCAAAACGTACCTCTGCTTTGCCTCTGATAGCTCTTTGAAAGAGAGACGTTGATCGATGACTCCTGAGCTATATCAGATCAGCGCGACACTTCAATCAGTTCTCAAGGAGCTGAAACTGTTTTCATGTTTTCGAAAGTAATTTTAGAAGTATGACCGAGACTGTACATATACAACTATGATTTTGTATAACTAGACATTCGAAAGTATCAATCAATGCTCAGCGTGGTCACTTGTAGTCATTTTAAATCGACGTAAGGGGACTAGATGATTAGAAGGACCTTTTGCTTTGAGAAGCACCTAATCCATTCATCATTCAAATGGTCGCTGGAGGCCTTTTAGCTAAAGCTGTGCCTTGACAAAGCTTAAAGCGATATAAATATATGTTGCCACACATTTTTTACGCCACCTATCAATTACTTTACATTCTTTTTGTATCCAGAAGCGCAAAAAATAATTACATGGGCCATTAATCGTGGTCTGGCCATTTTCTCAACCCTCGTGCAATACTTACCTTTTTCTACGAGTATCCATCTACCTTCTACTTCAGAGCAACCGCTAAAAAAGCATTGGGTAGATACTTTTTCACCTATGGATCTCGTGAAGAATTTAAGATCGTAAAATAAAAGGGGAAGCTGCTAGGGATCTAAAAAACTGAGCGGGGATCTATGGAGGCAACGATTATGGAAGTGACAGTGAAAAGTGTACTCTACCACAAAAAAATATCATTATACGGAGCAGGATATAAATCTAATATAATATAATATATACCTAGAAGAAAAATAAAAGACTAACCGTCCCGCAAGACAACATTCCCTTAATGCACGAGAACCCTTATATATAAATACCAGTGTTAATCTATTATGATGACCTCACTAAACAGTGCTTAACATTAATATTACTAGTAGTTCGCCCCGAACTGAGATCTCGCGCGCGATGTCCACAATCCTTATTTGTATTCATGCCCTAAAGTTTTTGGATACACTTTATGTACTATGCCACGTAACCTAATCACAAACAAATATTTGATTATCCTACCTAAGAAAGGAAAACTATCTCCCTACTGCTATTTATCTAACAAAGAAAATAATATGTTGAGTATAAAGATATATTATGTATGTACTTGTATATTACAAATTAGTCCCTACCTATACTATTTACAGTGAATTAATAAAAATGAAACTGAGGCTAATAGAAATTAATAAATACAGATAAACGATTGAGAACAATATTTAGGTAGTCTTCTGTTTTAAATGTTATTCAGAGTCCAGGACTGTCTAGCAGGAGCATCTAGGATAGCTGTTGCTTCAAGGTCTCACGCCACTGGACCACAGAATATGAGCGGAGTGGACTTTATCTGTCTCCAGAAGAACCTCGGGATAGATAATTTCACTCGCGAGAGTCCCTTAAGACTCTGTTGGTCGCGCTGGTAGAATCTAACCCAATTTACTGTGGTTCGTTCCTCAAGCTTTCCAAGCTTCGTCCTCAGGGCCTCACCAGGCTTTGTTCAAGATATTGGTTCCAGGATTAGTTATGCTTTATAGTATTACAGTAGGTATCTGAAATTTAACGGGGTTAGCACTGGACTGGTCAAAGTTGATATTCCAGGACTGGAGCTATTGTTAAGATAAAGACATTTTTCAGCGATTCCTCTTAGGATGGTTTCTTCACTCAGACCTTGAGATCAGACCAGCGTCCGATTTTATATGTTTATCTTCCATTTTTTCGTTGTTTTTTTTTTTTGTTAAATTATTCGCTCATTTGAGCAGGCTTATAGTCATAGACCTTACTGCCTAGTCTTGCGTAAATTAATTTCTTCCGTTTTCTATAATCTAACTTAATCTAACCTAACCTAACCGCCATTTTCTCCTTGGCGGGAATCTTGTATTTGACTCTTCCATTTTTTCTATCGATGTAAATATTATACTTTTTCTGCTCATTCCTTCAAATATGACGTTTTTTCATTTGCTTTTTAGTTCGAGATAACAGTAAAAAGGTTTTATTATAATAATTTTTTATTTATAAATAGAAATAAATAGTAATACTACACCGATTAAGCTCATATGCTTCCCAGTAAATTTGATTAGCAGTATCTCTAAACCCTCCAAGTTTCATGCAGATTGTATGTACGGTTCTTAAGTTATGCTCTAACAAACATATATGCATACATACAACGCCAAATCGCATAGCTGCCACTGAGATCTTCGCTCGCTTCGCTCGCTCGATCAATAACACGCAAGCCACAAAATTGCAAAAAAACTATGTTTTAGTACAGGATTTTTAAATGCTATCCAAGCATCAAGTCTTTTCCAGCGACTCTCGCACATCTTTGTCTTCGAGAATTTTATTGGCGGGCGCCTGATATATCGCAGTGCCAATCGTAAATCTGTTGCGGCAAAATAAATAATTTAAAACTAATAAAACGGGCCCCTGCGCAGTAATACAGGTGAGTATGTACTCCGTATGTATGGCGAACACCGTGAGAATTGAGAGTTGATACCATGTGAGTTTGAGATGTGACGACAGATAGGGCTGATGATTTGTATACCAAGTTAGAGTATATAAAGCATTAAGCTTGGATTCAACCAAACTGTATAATATAAGCGCTATCCTCAGAAAAAAAATCGTAGTTTTCGAAGAGTAAATTGTCATATTTTTTGGATTTGACATTATTCTAAAATTAGTTATAGGTTATACGTTCTACCAGAAGTTTAAATAATTGACCATATAAACTCCCTGGCTACTTATGCAAGTGTCATATTGTTCGCGACGAGATATTAACTAGTGCTAACAACTGCAGAATTAATTTTGCTGTGTCAGCAACATGCTACTTTAAACCTAAATCCACAGTATGAAAACATTGATTGCCATAGCAACGAGTTGATTTACAATACCGCAGTAAATGCATTATGCATCCACGGAAACGTTTTGCTTTCTAAACGTGTCTGTCAACACGTGTGTTCTTCAGCAAGAAACAATAATCATCTGCACTGGCAGGATATCTTGAATGGATCGATAGATACCTTTCAACACATCCTCTTACAAGAATTTTAAAACATGTTATCGAATTAGCTGGCGTTTCTTTTCATATCAACATGCTTCGAAACCAGTCTTTATTTGAGTAATGAATTGATTATTTGAAGTTTTTGAACGCTCTGATATATTTTGTAATTGGTTCACACTTTTCTGAAAAATCCCAGCACATAATATTTACGCACAAAAAATACAAGATTTTCAAAGTCGTCCTTGTCACTTTATTGACTAAAACTACATTGGGTTGATCATGTATTGGACGCGATGTTTCAATTAATTTGTGGTTTTAATATATCCTGCGTTCCCTGAGTCAAAAAGCTTGCATAAATTAAGTTTTGCGATAATTATAAGCCATTTTTAAGAAATCGTGTTGAGAAAAATACAGCACGTATGATCAGTTTTGATAATTTGATCGATCATCACAAAATTTTGCCAAATCAATATAGAGAAATTAATGAAACGAAATATAAATATCAATATCTCGTGGAATTCGAAAAGTAACCATGTAGTTGTTCATCCAGCATGAAATAATCTTCAGCGAACATGACCATCATTGTCATTAGGAACAAAGCAGGTGAAACGACGTTGCAACGAAGTCAACAGGCTGTAACCACATCTTGGACAGTGCTATTGTTTCGCTCCTATCAAATTGTCATCCGAACCACCCCCTCTTTCAGTACCTGCTTTTTTATAAAGTGTTCTGTTTCAACTCATAATGCTTCAATGTTAGTTGTGTCTTGTATAACTCCGGTTTTACGGTATAAGGATGTGGTTCGAACAATACAACAGATATCAAATATTTACGCTACTGATCTTTGTGCTAGTATACAATGGATGTGAAGCAGAATCGAACTCGAATTTCAACGAGCAAATTCGTGATTATTCTGCGCTCAACGATGATGGTGTAAGTGAAATAAAACATTCGTTTTCCTGTGAAGCAGTGATCATTATTGAGTTAAAAACTGGTAGGCTAATAATAACCTAAGCATGGCTGAAAGCTTGAGTCGCTGCAAAACACTCTTAAAAACTTGGATGCATAGATGCTTAGTATCTTGTGCCTTTATCTTATATTATCTAAGCGTTAATGTTTCAGAACCTAACAAATGTGAAGACATTACAGAAAAAAAACATAGGAATAAGCCGTCACACAAGTTTCACTCCCCATCAGAATACTGACCGATTCAAGGTAACGTTAACATTAAAACAAACTCGAGCTTTTTAAAACTAGTCTCAATTCAAAAAAGACAACTTATACTTGTTATACTTACTTTTACATATTGCTTTTTATTACTTTGCAAAACTACTTAGGATATATTATTTCAACTTCTGGTATCTCAGAATAATGAAATGTGAAATGCAAGTAAAATGAGAGTTTACTCTTCGATTAGTAAGTGCAATTTATTCTTAAACTAGTCTGGTCATTTTGAAAGGTTGTATGGCAGCCCTATGTGGGAAAAGAATAGGTACTACCAGTTGACCCACATTCCTGATAACTTGTTCAAACGGAAACGCTTGATACTATGTAAAATACATTCACACGCACTATCGAAGTCAGAAGTTTTCAATTTTACTATTTGAACAACCATTCTCATTTCACAAAAATAATCTAAACGCAAAAATAACAATTATGATCACGATTGTAATCCCATAGGCATAGTAAATGTAGGCATGTTGTCTGAGGGCAGAAGTCAGAGGCATATTAAGGCTGTGTCCCCTGGCAAACTGTTAGCGGCCGACTGAGTTTGCGGCGTATCGGTTTAGTACGCCCTTCCATATATTTGAAATGGAGTGTCCACAGTTTGTTATTTTTGCGC
Source organism: Cosmorhoe ocellata (assembly GCA_963675405.1). Classification (NCBI taxonomy): domain Eukaryota; kingdom Metazoa; phylum Arthropoda; class Insecta; order Lepidoptera; family Geometridae; genus Cosmorhoe; species Cosmorhoe ocellata. The sequence continues at coordinate 6,603,310 of OY776258.1, read as the reverse complement.
TCACTTTACGCAGTTTGCAGCGTTACGTGCGCCTTGTTGTTTTTCGCCAGTTTGCCTACTGGGGACACAGCCTTACGCCCATGTTTTGCAGTATGGATAAGTAGTACCTATTCTGTACTTGAAAAGTCACAAGCCCGTTTTATCTTCTGTCAAAGTTTTGATTCCGTTGCGAGAAGCAAGCGGGGCCATAAAAATAAGAAGAAGAAGAAAGTTTTGATTCTACTGGTTTCTGCACAATATTTATTTTCACTATTTAAGTGCACACATATTTTCTTCGAAGAAAAAACGACCAGGCCCTTATTAAATAAGCATTACAAGTCTACAAATTTGTAAAAAAGTGACAATATTGTCGAATTTTATGACAAGTGCTGTTCAATAAAACCTACAATTATGTTAAATTGTAAGAAAATTTTACAATTTTGTAAATTTTCCTCCAGTAAATCGTATTTTTTTATTAAACAGGAACTTGTAGAATTGTAGCCGCTTACAATTAATTGTATTTTACAATTTGTAATGTTTATTGAATAGGGGCCAGATCTGATTAAAGTAGTGGACTTTTGGATTGAGAAGCAGGGATACTACACAATCAGTGCAAAAGACAAAAAATAAAAATGTTCTGAATACGGGTCGTTGAATTCTCTAAGTGCTTGCTTAACATAATAGCTGTAAGATGAACATGCCATGGTATCTCAGGTCACAGACGTGCATCACATGCCTCAAAGTCTTTCCCGTGACGGCCTCGACCTCTATACTGTTACACTAGCAAGCAAGACAAGTCTGTGAACCCACTAAAGCTTTGTTTAAAAGAGTTTGAACACATTCACTCATTAATATTTTATTACTGACTGGAAAACCAATAGCTATAAAAAGTTTTCAGTGTCTAAAAATGCCACTGAGAAGTCTTCTCTGATAGAAGTATGCAGGATAAAATGTTTGAACACCGACCTAGAGATAGATGCACTGGAAATTACCTCTTAAAATACTGAAAAATCTAACCTCAATAGTTGTGCAATAAAAAAGCGAAACCAAAGAAACAATACTTAGGGCCTAAGTCCGGCAACAAAACATGACAAATAGTAGAATAAATCTTCAAGCTAGTTTTAGATAGGTATGGTATTTTTTGCATTTGGCAGATTGATTACCTGCCTATTATTAAAAACAAATGAGGATTAAGGAAAACAAAATACATTACACATTCCAGGAAAACCACTGACTGGTCGATTAAAGATTTGGTTTTTAGAGTATGAATCGGAAACGAGGCAAAATCCGAATAACGAATCGATCGAAGATCTTTTCTCAGTATGCTCATACATAATTATATATGGTATAGTTTTTGTACTGTTTAGATATTTGTACGTGACTCAATCTTGCATAAAAGACTGGATAGATTTGAAAGACATATTTTGCAGATAATATGAATGAATATAGCCTAGCTGATCTAGGATACCATTAAATAGGCTAACTATGTATTTAGATACCGTGCGTGTTAAGCCGCGGGCAGCAAGTGAGAAAAAACAAATACTTATGTATGAGTCATGCTTTCCTATTCAAGGTATACACTGACTACACGGATTGGAATGCATTATGGGGATTTTTATTATTTATCAAATTCAAAAGTATATTATTGGTTAGACCATCAAGTCACTACTAATTATAAATGCGAAAGTTTTGATGAACGGATGGATGTTTGCAACTCTCAATTCCGCAAACCGGCTGAACGGATCTAGATGAAATTTAGCACAGAGATAAATTTTAGTCTGGAACCGCATTTAAGCATGTTTTTATCTTTCAAGGTACCACGCTGGTGACGCCGTGGGCGGATACAAAAAAAATATAAAAAAACCATAATCTCAAATTTAAATTTTACGCTTTTTCGGAAACAATATAATTTTGTTCATCGATAACTTTAGTGCTGCAAACACATAAATGAATATGTACCCGCTTGTTTTGTCCAGTACCCATGTTTGTTAAATAGTGGACAAAAGAATGCACCGGACTCAATAGAAATAATTGTAAGATAGAAAGGCAGACCAATCGGATGAGACACCTCGGGCCGTGAGAATAAGGGGTGTACAGACGATGGCATCGAAGTAACGAAGCGTGACTTGAGGACAATGCTCTAATTATGGAGAGTGGATAATTAAACATTCTTCCGTCTGTTAGAATGACCGATTTACGCGTATTTCGCAAAACACAAGAGATCGAGAATTGTTTGTGAAGAATGGCCGACATATATTTTGTCCTTTATACCTAAGGCTAGCTTTAAAATTTTAAATATAATTTGATGCTTACCTATTAGTTTTAGGTCAAACTTATATCAATACTTTAAAATTAGCAAGTAAAAATCATGATTGCTTACTTTAAATTGTTTTTCTTTATTAATAACATGGAAACGTTTTTAGATCAGGCCTTTAAATGATGAAATAAACTAATGAGTCACTGATTATTACCTACAGGAAGTTCCCGACAACGCGTTATCAGGGTCCAGCCACGGTCGAGGCTTGCTGCATCATGACCATGCCGCTGGTAATATTTTAAGCTTGACTAACATTATGACTTATTTCCATTGTTCGTTGGTAATGATGGACTTGAGCCAGAACTACATGGGGGGCTACAATTACCATCAGATAAAGGTAAGAATTGTCTCCAGCAAATGCTCACAAGTTTGCCAAGTAACGGTCGTACTTCTTATTTTTACAAGCTTTGATTTAACTTGCCGTGTTTGTGGGCAAATCTTACAACTGAATTTTACCCACATAAAGTAATGTCACTTCGATGACTATGCCTTCCTGTTTTACCATGGTGGTTGTCTCATTATGGAGTAAGTGTTCATATAAAAGCTTGGTTTTAAAAGTGTTTTTTTTTTTGTTGACTTAATGTATCTGTTTGCTTTTAACAGCTGAATATGGCGTTTTCGAGTATGAGAATCCACATTTTAATCCTGGATACGAGTACCAACCTGACTCCGGGCTAAACCCTCATGGTTTTCACCACTACGAATTCCACGATCCTCATCATGTAGGCCATCATGTGGGTGGCTATGGCCATCGCCAAAAACATTATGATCATCATGTAAGTTTTTTTTTTTTAAATAAACCTATCCCCTGAATTTGGTGATATGCTGCTCGATGTGATGTCAGTGCAATCTTAAATCTTTGTATGCATCTTAACAGCTAAACATCTTTTTTAAATGGTGCAATAATACAAGCTTTCAAGGGCACTTGGGATATTGAGTCCAGTTTATTTGACAAGAGTAATAAATTTTCAACTTGCTGTCTATAATTAGCTGTTATGGGCAGGATCTAGGTAAATTAGATAAACTAGTGACTTTTCCATGACTCCTACACATCTAATTGACTCCACACAAGACGCTTGGTAGAAGTAAGTGTCTATAAAAATTATGTTTTGTGCTTGTGAATGAAGAATTAATATTCAAAACCTACTGAATACATCGTATAGAAATGTCAGGCGATATGCAAATTAGACGGATATTAGTAGGTGTATTTGTTTTATTTTGCATTTTACATCTGATACAAAACAACTTAGTGGTTGTTTCTAAAGAGCTACGTTCTACTAGCTAGGGTATGCTTTTCAGTGGTTAGCGTCATCTTTTCCAATAACCAATTAAACAAGCGTCCCATTTTCTAATTTGGGTTTTTTTTAAGGCACTGGCTGCCAAATCGCTACTATGGCCGATCGCTGGAATAGCTCTGTTAGGAGCAGCTGCAGCGCTCGTCAGCAACCCTGTGCTTTTGCAACTCGGCGTGGTCTCCGGGCGAAAAAAACGACAAATCGAAAACTTAGATTTTATCAAAGATTCCATCAAAAAATGGTCCCCAAAATCAATATTCAACGTCGGAGAGGAAAACCTACCAACAATACCAGAGTTCATAGTAAAGAGAAGGTTCTTAAAACGTGACGATCTAAAAGTCAAACCTACTATAAAACCTCGAGAGGATATGGAACATAAGTCTAACTCTCGAATAATAAAGACGATAACAAAACGATATACGGATATAGATGAAGAAAACATGATTCCTGTTCCACTTCGCTTTAAGAATAATCTGGATGGTCTCAGTGTGAAATAATCAAATAACCTTTTTAGTGTTGTATTATGCCTTGAGTAATAACTTTCAATATTGATGTGGTTTAAATATTGTAAGAAAAAATAAGTAAGTAAATTAAGAAAATAAAATACGTGACTACCATCCATTTTTCTTATCTGCTCATAGAACCCTATAATTTATCATAATTTGTTTTTATAGTATGTAGATATATTTTTAATATTAATTACAATCATAATTACAAGTACAATTTTACTAGTACGGTCATTTTTCAGTGCAGCAATTGTTTATCAATTAGCCATAGGCACAAATCAATAAATCAAGCAGGTACTTACCAAGGATAGGTCTTCGTTTACGACTCACTAATCACATTAACATCACTAACACTACAAAAATACCACATAATACACTATGCACTATCACTTCACAGCCCAAAGTTATTGACATAACAAGTAAATAATAATTCAAACGTCATCAATGAGCCGATCATACGGCGTTTAGCAAACGAGTGAAGTTTGAGCTGCCGACGAAAGATTTGAATGAAGTTGCTGCCTGCTGTTCTGTACAGCAACCCACAAAAGATCATTGTTATTCCACCGATAAAAAATCAACCTTATCTCTTCACAAAACGTTGTATTATCATGCGAGTGAATTAGACAGATGGCGTAGCACTGTGGTGGAGTGTACGCTACGTGTGTGTTTATTCGTCAAAACGTGCTCCAGCGCAGGGGTGTTGGAAACTTGCTCCTGACTGCACGTGTGTGAGTGCAGGCGATTCGGGTAAATAGGTACTTATGTGGGCATGCTTACTCAAATATTTTAATGTATACCTAATAGGTATACGACAAGCGTATAACACCAACTTAGGATACTAGTAACTAAGTAATAGTTATTTAACTTAGTTTAGTCAATAGTTAAGTAGGTAAATAATTATGGCAGTGAATGTTGTTGTAGATTACTCGTTGATAGAAACTCTTATAACATACTTTTCGCCCGCGTGTAACCTTGTTAAATTATAGCCTTTGTGATATTCCAGACTATAATTAACATCGATATCTCTATGCCAAATTCTTTCAGATCTGTACAGCCGCCGTTTCAGCGTGATTGAGTAACAAACATTCATCCATCCATCCAAATATTCGCAACGGTACATTAATTTATATTTGGTGTAGGTACAGTAAGATACTAAGATAAGACAAGTACCTAATGCCAATGCCAGAATTTATAGAAAAAAATTACGTTATAAGTTTTTTTATTATTGTCTAAACAAAATCTTTGAAAAAAAAAGCTGCCATCTATTACTTCATCTCAGAACTAATTTTAACCAGCCTCGTGAACCAACTGCCCAGTGTAGTACATTTGATTTCCACTAGATGTCCGAATCCAAAAAATAAATATTATTATTTTTTACTGTAAGTACTTGTAGTTTATTTAATAAAGAAAAGTGTGCACTTGTGGAGCATTTTGTAATCAGCAGCAGTCTGTCCTAAGCTGTCACTCAAATCTTGAAGCCGAACTGTTGAAAAATATAAAAGTTATAGTAGGTAAGGTACGTTCTTACTTATTTAAAAAAAAAAAAATTAGACATGATAAAAATATACTTATAACCATCGACTTGAGAACCTTGATAAATAGATCAATTAATACAAGTTACAAAATCATCAAAATGATAGAATGTTGTAAATACAACCTTCAAATAATCTAAGGGATTAAAAACATTATAAGTAGATATATATACCTTTGGGGCGTTTTCCACAGTGCACTTGAAAATCAACCCTGCTCGTTCACACCCCTTCTCTCCGTCACTAACTTTTACATCATTTACTGAAATAGACAAAAACATTTTGAAAATTGATAATATTCAAGAAGAATTTCCGTTCATACAAAAGATTTGAACGCGCATCTTTAGTGGACTGTGGAAGCAGGTAATTTGTAAAAATATATGAGATATTTGTTTGTTAGATATAAAATAAATAAACCATTTATCTTCTTTTTACCTTTAACGCAAACATCAGCCATCTTTTTTCCGTTTTCTAGTCTCTTCTCATCTCCATTTTTAGATAACTCTGCTATTTTGTAAGCGTGTTCAATGTCGTATAATCCCGGGCCTGTCATCTGAAATATAGAACTATCAGACAAATAGAACAGGATACGGCATTATATAAAATTAAATGATTTATCTAAAGGTTATAAGGACATAACATTGAGCATCAATGTAATGTACCTATTACGATTGCGAACGACACAAAAACTATTAATTTACAATTGACATGTCTGACTAAATCCATAAAGAGGTTCATTCAGCCATTCAGCCATTCAGTCAGAAAACAAATGAATATGAATAATGTTTTCATCGGAGAGTATCCTTAGTGAAAGACTAGAAGTAGTAAATGTCAGATTATATGGGCCGATCCCGGCGGCACTGCAATGCCGGGCCGACCCGTGACGGGAGTGGAGCGAGCCCCGAACATCCCGTCGCTTTACAAAAATCAGTTTAATATACTGGTCCCTCATTGAGGGAACTTTCAGATATTAAGCTGAAAAGAACAGATACTACACTTTGATCTTAGCCAAAAGGCCGAGAAGCGATACTGATACAGGATCTACTGAGGCAGGTCATTTAAAGCCGTGTGTTTTCGTCAGCGCGATCTAGCAAGCGGACAAATGTATCAGCGCCATCTGGTTATATTTGACTGAACTACTAAACGGGTCACGTGGTGACGCGGTAGTGCTACCACTACACCAACTAGCTCACAATAAAGGCAAATTATGCAAAGTTGTAAGCACTACTTACAATGCCGTCTAGCTTATAAGCACAAGCCAGTAGACACTTTACTTCTATTTTCTTTGGCACGACTAGCTGCTGAAGCAACACCAGCTCGGACATATCCACTGGATGATCTTTGGTGCATTTCATCACTAGTTTCGTGAATGCTAGTTTTATTTCTTCTTCCGTCAAAGCCTGGAATGATGAATCGAAGTGTATGAGTGTTTCTATGTAATAAAGAACAATGCGAAAAAGCACGCGGAACTTCCTTAATTATTAATAAAAAGTTAGTACCTATGGTAGTACCAGTAGTACCTATATGTGCCTACTTAGTGGAGGAAAGGAGCATCTTAAGCGCATTTTAACCCTTTCGCCACACTAGTTTTGAAAGAACTAATGGCACGATAAAAAGACGACCTATTCGTACCTACAAAATATTAAAAAACTAATAAAACTAATTAAACTATAAAAAAAGCAAATAACAAAAAAACAGCAAAACAGTTAGGCGATAGGTGCCTACATTAAAAAACAGTAAGGTGGTAAATGTTACCTTAATTGTAAAAAAGGTCAAAATAACTTACATTCACAAAAGTTAGAGCGCACGTAGCAAACAAAAGCAAATTCACAATCCACATTTTTAACGAAAATATCTATAGCGAACGATGCTAAAAGCAGGAATAGTTTTCAAACCACATTGCTTCTAATTTAAATACGAACATGAAAACAGAAACACAAACACAGAAAACGTTTGAACTGATAAAATCACTAAACTGATGCTATCTGTCGAAAACAATAATACAGAAGCGTTATTGAAATATGTGAAATTAAATATTTGTTTACAAATAGTTAATTCCAAATCTCAGATAAAATCAGACGATAGCATCTAGGTAGTTTGTTGTATGTTTTTATTAAAATAGGCGCAGCAATTTATTATCAATGATGATGTAATACTCAAACGAAAGGTTAAAAGTTCAATTTCCGTTGCGGGACCAAATGTTTTAATTTTTGTTTCTAGAAGCATAGTAGGTACGTAGTTTTAAGAAAAATATAGGTATATCATAGTTTAACTGCATAGGGACCTATGCCTTGAAAGAGAATTAATATTTCAAATTCAAAGAAACCTCGTTTGCAAAGAAGGCAGAACATACCACACATTTTTTAATTTAATACTTATGTGTATTATTAAAGTAGTATTAAGTAAGTAGTATTATACATATTAAAATATCCAACTGGCAACGCAGGCACACATTTTTGACAGTATCGCAATCAGATTGGTCGCAGGTCATCAGACGAAGTCGAACTGCAAACAATACAACCAGACAAAATAAAAAAAAAGTCTTTTGGATTTATTTGGAAACTTCTTATGATTGTAATTTTAAAATTGATATAAAAGTTAATACTAAGTAGAGTAAATAGAGTGCTAGGTATGAATGTGGATGGAAAGAGGGGTAGAGGTAGGCCAAAGAAAAGATGGATGGACTGTGTGAAAGGTGACATGACAGAGGGAAATGGAAGAAGATCAAATGTTGTGCCGACCCCACATAAAATGGGAAAATGGCAGGAAGATATTGTTATTACTTATTTCTGGAATTTATTACATTGGGAATCTCTAGGGACTGAAAGGATGTGTCTACCCTTTAAACATCAGCTGGTGTCTTTAGAATTTGCATTGATTGACAGTAAGTTAGTCAGTCAGTCACATTATTTATTATACCTAGATTTCGAACGCAAGCTACTTTTCCTCCAATTATTTGAAAAGACACCGATGTACCTACATACCTTGGGCGTCTTTTTGACGGAACACTCAAATATTAACGCAGCTCTTTCGCATCCCTTAGTGCCATCCTTTACAGCTTCTTCGTTTACTAAAAAACAAATTATAATAAAGATAAGCTTTTATAGCAGACTTTTTTCAACCTGACCTATAAAAGTCAACTAAAGGTTGCTTCTACCAAGTTAGGAGCAACACATTAATTTATTAGAGAAAATTATTGTAGTACTTTACCACTGAGGCAAGCATCTGTAAATTCGTCGCTGATCTTCATTTTCTCAGCATCGTCTGCGAAATACTTCTTGGACAATTTGCGCACACCGTCTGCTGACAGTTTACCTTCATCATCCATCTGGAATTAAACAGTAACTGCAGTTTTTCTGAGAGCAAAGAGTCCTCGATGCTTTATATAAATATGAATGCAAAGCTATACAAATAAGGTTGCATTTGTCTAGGATCTGGGATACTCCATGGTCACACAACAGCAAGTTGCCACACAAAAACAGCTTCCGGCAAATAAAGAGCATTAATTTAGGTGTAATCAGAAAGTCATTGTGGACCGGTGTGGACCGTGTAATTGCAGTCGTCAGCCACCATGACCTTGAGTTGTGCACCATTGTATTCGACCAAAGAATATTATTATAATATTGTAATGTCCGCTAAATCGTAGTTTTGTTTGATCAACATTTGAATGTTACTGCAATTTCATTTTTTTTTTTTATTCATTACAGACATTACAGTATACATTATATTGGTACCATAAAACCCTGTAAGGTTTGTCTTGGTACTCACATTCGTCTGGTCTAACGTATTGTATCATATAAGTACCTAATTCTTTTTCTACTTTTCTTTTATAAAATTTTGCAGCCTGAAAACTCAGTAACCAAAAATAACACTTTAGCTTCGGAATGTTTCAAAAAACTGATAAAGATCGATTAGGAGTAGAGTTGTAGAATAAGGTATTAAATGATCTTACCATTCCCGTCTTTTTATAAGCACAAGAGAAAAGGCATCGAGATGCTTCATTATCAGGCATCTGCTTATTTGTCATCGTTTCCAGATCGGTTTTGGTGACAGGATTCTTCGCCAAGCACTCCATTAAAATACCTGTGAAATCTTCATTTAATTGATCCATTGAAGAGGCCTGTCAATCAGTAAGGGATGGTTAAACAAACTATTAATGTATCAAATCTCTGACCGTATGGATCTCGCAGATGGTTTAAGTATAACTCATCTTTCTGCCGTTTTCCCACGTTATGTGGGGTCGGCACAACATGTGATTTTCTTCCATTTCCCTCTATCATTCGTCATCTCTGTACGTACTCTTTTCCTACCCATGTCATCTTTCACTCATTCCATCCATCTTTTCTTTGGCCTACCTCAACCCCTGTACACATCCACATCGATACCTAACACTCTCCTTGTCTCCTTGTTGTTTAAGTAGGTATAACTACCTACTTGAAATCTGCAAAATTATTTCAAGCAGTACCTACTTCTAGAATATATAATACCAATATAAATATTTTAGGTTTTGCGAAGTCTTTCAGTGAATTAGTGAGCATCACTATAGGTAAGTATACAATTAAGTGAGTCTCTACCTATTGCTATTAGGTTATATTTACTTATATAAATTTAAGCCTTAATCTAAGTATATTAGTCAAGTTAAATCAAGCTACATTACCTTGACATGGCTAAATAGCACGGCACAAGCAACGCAAAAAAGTAAAGTTAAATGCATCACAAATTTCTAAATTCACACCAAACAAAGTGAAAACTGGAGAATCAAATGTGTGAATTTACACAAACGCTACCTTTTATAGTGAAAATAACCATTGAAAATTGCATCCTGTGATAAAATGTAGTAATAGTCAGTTAATAGTCATACACAACAGTGATGTGTTAACATGCTATAAGGTAGTCATTTTTAGGTAATTATTGCACGATGACCAATGTACGTAGTTTACAATAAGTGAAATCACTGATATATTTTAAACCAGCCTGTGGCTTCACCTGCATCTTAAATTTGTTTGTTTGTTTTTCTGGACTAAGATTTTTGAATACCTACTTTGATACTATCTTATACTAGCTAGAACAATATACTAAAGTATATAATTTATACCCCATTTGTATTACCTATCTGTATCATGGGGAGTTTGCTAAATCTACACACTACACTTGCCAACTTCATCCCAATCCTTTCAGTTGTTACGACATGAAAGATTCATAAATATACAAATTCCCATACGTAGGTACTCACAGATTTTTACATATTCCAATTTACCAAAAAGTAGTAAAATAAAATAGCAGAAAGGAAGACAGGTTTTATATAAATTAAACATAATTCATAAGCGATACTTTACAAAAGTGGAAATCTAATATCGAAAGAACGACCGAAGTCGGAACTACGAATACAATTGATGATATCAGTCGCATGAACGATACTGCTTCTCAGAGAATGCAACTTACAATACCTACAAGGTGACATTGGACGGCAATTCATCTTTCATCATTACCCACACACTTATTACTAACAATGACGATCCCCGAATTTCTGCTACTTTTGATTCTAGATAATAACAGCCTGTGGCAAATTTTATGGATGCCATCAAGGTATATATATTTGAAGTAGCTGGATAATTTGACAATAAGCTAAGATCTTCTGAAGATAATACTGCCTTTGATTATTTTAAATAATACAACAAAATGTTACGTTATGTGCTTGTGTTTTGTTGTATATACGCGACGTTGACCCCTAACTTTGCTAATGTGAGTTATTTTACTATTTGAAGTCTATCACCTAGTCCAGTCCAGGTTTACCTTCAATTTATACATTTTTGCGGGTTAATAACTCAGCTAACTTCACGGCTTTGTCGGTCACTTAGTAAAGGTCAAATAAAAAAGGAAATTGCAGATATTTTGAGTTAGTTACAAATATGGCGCACAGCCTATCTCAATCTCAAACATAGTATGGGTGTGGGATTTACCACTCTGTTACAAAACCTGTGCCTTTTACTTTTCAGGCTATTACAGATGAACAAAAAGCTAAGATCCACGAGCGAGTGGAAGCCATTGGGGCGATATGCATCAAAGACAACCCTATAAGTGAAGAGGATATGGCTCGCCTGCAAGCCAAGACTGATCCACTTGAGCCTGACAGTGGCTGCTTCATAGCTTGCATGATGAGGCAGGTTGGGCTGGTACGTATACTCGGCTTCTTTGCTTCATGAAACTGTTTTTATGATGATATAGGTACGTTACTAATACATGCACTATTCAAATATTTAATTTAAGTATAATATTTAACCAATATCAACCAGGCCTAACCTTAAAATCTTAGATTGCCAAAAAAATTAAGTAGGTACTTACCAAGCACACAGTAAATGATTTAAAGTGGATTTCATCAACTCCTAGTTCTCTTCTATTCTCAGAATAATGTTAAGTCAAATACAAGTCTAAGGTCAGTTTACTCTTCGATAACTGCAATTTATTCTGGGGATAGTGCGTTAACTTGTTTGGTCAAAAGTATTGTGGCAAGCTAAGTTCTTGTGTATCATTCGCAGCTGAATGACACAGGCATGTTAGATAAAGAAGTAGCAATCGAACACGCCAAAGCTATGATGACTGATCCTGAAGAGCTGAAGATAATAGAGGACTACGTCCACTCTTGCGCACATGGTAAGTTCTTATAAGTACTTAATAATCATCACTGGTATTTCTAGGTTTCACCCTTAAATCATAAGATTACCCCTCGCCACTCAAGATATATCTTTTCGATTCGTATCATAATATTATTATAGTACCTACCTACGGAGTTATATTGACAAAGGCGTCGATGAAAAAATGTAAATGCAAGAAGCATTTATATTTTTAAGCACTCATATTGAACCTTAAAGATTGATAATTTTAGCTTTTGTAATAATTCTTTTTATGAAAAGATAAACAAAAAAATACAAATAAATTAGCACCTAGGTGCTTATTAAATAGAATAAACGAAGAAACAGTTACTTATTTAAAAGTATTCAAATGAAAAGGAAGATGATAAACCTTTTATTCCTCTTACAGTGAATGAAAAAGATGTGAGTGACGGCGATAAGGGCTGTGAAAGAGCGCTGTTGGCATACGAGTGCATGAATGACAACGCTTCGCAGGTTTGAATATTTTGTTTCGCTATGTATACTGACACTAGTAAAGTACAGCTACAAAAACTACATTATTTATTTATCAATTAAGTACGAAACAACAAACAGCTACAATATAATGAGTCAAGTCAAGTATAGTCCTTAATAGGTGCATTCTTGGAATGAAGATTTATTAATAACTAGCTTCAGCGCACGTTAAAAGTTTCATTAAAATCCATTCAGTAGTTTTTGCGTGAAGAAGTAACTAACATACATACATCCATACTTACAAACTCTGGCGTTTATATCATTAGGAAGGATTTGTATCCTAATGATAGGAAAAAGTTGGAAGTGGGTTGTCCCACTACCAACTTTTTCCTACTTATAGAAAAAAAAACAAATAAACATGGTCACGACTGTAATCCCCAGGCTCGGTAGATATCTCCTCAGATCTCTAGTTTCTTAGATCTTTGTGGATATCCAAAGAGGACGGTTAGAGGCACATCCAAACACGATATTTGGCACATGCCCTCATTTTGCACAGTGGTTACTTTACTTTTACATAAAATGTATATAATTTTCAGTTCGGCTTTGATATTTGAATACGGATCAGATGGGACGACTGGCTGGCGCTAAATGGACAAGCTGCAACTCGAAACAGCGATGGATAAACACATAGTTATGTTAGTTAAGTTAAGGAAACAGTAGTTAAAGTACAAATAAAATTAAAATATAAAAAAAACGTTTTTAGTAATGTTACTGTTTCATTGAATATAAGAAAAATGCCCTGGTTTATTTAATTTTATTTAAAGCATCTATCTTTTGGAGACAGCTTAGAGATTAATTTTCCCAGGGTCAAGTGTTTTGTTGTTTAAATGTCGTCACTGAGTCACAGTCAAATTTAAACAAATATGATCGTTTCGTTTAAAATTGTCGGGAAATTTTCAAATGTATTAAAGGGGAACAATCACTTTAAGTATCATATTTTACACCCTTGCCAATAACTCTGGCTTTATTGGTAAATATAAATATATATCATAAAAATTACACAATAAAACTTCAGATAACACGAGAAAAAATATAAAAAATAGAGCAATACATGTTCTCAACCATATAACATCAGAAGTCCCTACTGGTTATTTTTTTTTTTTACTAATTTATTTATTATTCAACTTCCAATTTACTAGGAAGTAGCAAAATAAGATAGTAGAAAGGAGGACGGGCTTTATTTAAATTAAACATAATTCATAATCATAAGCGATACTTTACAACAGTGCAAATCTAATATCGAAGGAACGACCGAATTGTTGATATCAGTTGCATGAACGATACTGCTTCTCAGAGAATGCAACTTACAATACCTACACGAGATGACATTGGACGGCAATTCATCTTTCATCATTACCCACATACTTATACTTATTACTAACAATGACGATCCCCAAATTTTTGCTACTTTTGATTCTAGATAATAACAGCCTATGCCAAATCTTATGGATGCCATCAAGGTATATATATTTGAAGTAGCTGGATAATTTGACAATAAGCCACGATCTTCTGAAGAACATACTGCCTTTGATTATTTTATATACCTAATATAACAATGTTACGTTATGTGCTTGTGTTTTGTTGTATATACGCGACGTTGACTCCTAATTTTGCTAATGTGAGTTATTTTACTATTTGAAGTCTATCACCTAGTCCAGTCCAGGTTAACCTTCGATTTAGACATTTTTGCGGGTTAATAACTCAGCTAACTTCACGGCTTTGTCGGTCATCTTGTAAAGGTTCTCCCGGGGATTGCAGATATTTTGAGTTAGTTACAAATATGGTGCATAACCCATCTCTATCATAGTGTGAGTGTGGGACTTACCACACTGTATTACAAAACCAGTGCCTTTTACTTTTCAGGCCACTACAGATGAACAAAAAGCTAAGATTCACGAGCGATTGGAAGCCATTGGAGCGATATGCATCAAAGACAACCCTATAAGTGAAGAGGACATGGCTCGCCTGCAGGCCAAGACTGTTCCTCCCGGTCCCGATAGTGGCTGCTTCTTAGCTTGCATGATGAGGCAGGTTGGGCTGGTACGTATACTCGGCTTCTTTGCTTTAGAAACGTGTTTATGACGATAGGTATAGTACCTACGTTACTAATGCATGCACCATTCTAATATTTCATATAAGCATGATATTTAACCAGTATCAGCCAGACCCAACCTTAAAATCTTAGATTGACTTATAGAAAGTAAGTATGTAGGTATTTACCAAGCACACAATAAACGTTTTAGAGTGGATTTCATCAACTTCTCGGTTCTCTTCTATTCTCAGAAAGATTAAGTCTTATTGTATTTAAATCTTATGGCATTAATTCAAATGCAAGACTAAGGTCAGTTTAATCTTAGAGAACAGCATTTTATTCTAAGGATAGTGCTTAAACTAGTTTAGTCCGCTCTTAGTCGAAAAAGTAATGTGGCAAGCTAGGTTCTTGTGTAACATTCCCAGCTCAATGACGCAGGCATGTTATTTAAAGAAACAGCACTCGAACACGCCAAAGCTATAGTGAGTGATCCTATAGAGGTGAAGTTATTAGAGGATTACGTCCACTCTTGTGCACATGGTAAGTTCTTATACTTAATAATAATCACTTTAGTATTTTTATGTTTCACCCAAATAATAAGGTTACTCCTCGCCATTCAAGATGTTTTTTCGTTTCGTATCATATTATTATAGTATCTAAGTAATATTGACTAAGGCGTCGATGGAAAAATGTAAATAAAGGAAGCATTTCCATTTTTTAAGCACTCTTAATAAACCTTAAAAATTATCAGTCATTATGACTGGTAATTTTAGCTTTTGTAATACTTAATTGCTTTAGCGAAAAGATACCTAAACATAAGAAAATACAAATAAAGAAGTACCTACCTACCTATCTAGGTATTAAAAAGAATAAACGAAGAAAGAGTGCTATTTATTAAAAAATATTCAAATGAAGAGGGAAGATGATTGGTCATCTTAATTCTTAGTACCTGGATGACCGAGCTTTGCTCGTTTTTCTTTTGGGGTAAACGATGTTTTCTAAAAATGAAACCTAGCTAGATCGTTTTATCGCCCCCGAAACCCCCTGCATACTAAATTTCATGAAAATCGTTGGAGCCGTTTCCGAGATTCAGATTATATATATATATATATATATATATACAAGAATACAAGAATTGCTCGTTTAAAGGTATTATATAATTTTTTTTCCCTCTTACAGTGAATGACAAAGATGTGAGTGACGGCGATAAGGGCTGTGAAAGAGCGCTGCTGGCATACGAGTGCATGAATGACAACGCTTCGCAGGTTTGAATATTTTTTTTCCGTATGTACAAGTAAAAGTAAAAGTAAAAAAGTATAGTCCCTAATAGGTAAATTTTTATGAAAAATATATCATTAACTAAAAAAACAAACTTGATCACGACTGTGATCCCCGGGCTCAGTAGATATCTCCTCAGATCTCTAGTTACTTAGATCTTTTGAGGATATCTAAAGAGTCAGAGTCACGTCCAAACATGATATTTGGCACATGCTCTCATTTTGCAGTGGTTAATACTTTACTTTTACCTATAAAGTTGTACATAATTTTCAGTTCGACTTTGAAATTTGAATACGGATCAGATGGGACTTGGCTGGCTGGCGCTAAATGGACAAGCTGCAACTCGGAACAACGTTGCATAAACACATAGTTATGTTAATTAAGGAAACAGTAGTTAAAGTATAAATAAAATATGTATAAAAAAAACGTTTATAGTAGGTAATGTTATTGTTTCATTAAATATAATAAAAATCCACTGGTCTATTTAATTTTATTTACAGCATCTATCTGTTGGAGACTACTTAGAGATTAATTTTCCCAGTATTAAGTGTTTTGTTGTTTTAATGTCGTCACTGAGTCACAATGTGGACATTTCGTTTAAAATTCTCGGGAAATCTTCAATCAAAATTTTACACACGTTCCATTACACAAAAAACTATAAAATAGAACTCAAAACAAAAATATACCTACTCTCATCAGTGCATAAAAATTTATGAGTAAGTAAATAATAATAAATAAATAATAATGCAGTATTTTTTCCATTACACTTATTTATTAATCTATTCAACAAGTCAATAATCTGCCAGCTTATTCAGTTTCATTTTAATACGTGAAAAAAGTGGGCATGTGCTAAATATAATATTTAGTTGTGCCTTGACTTCCTTATCTACTTAGATCTTTCTAAGACAAAAGATTTACTAAAATTACTTTAGTGGACTTTTACATGTAAGTAATATTTGCGCTAATGTACCTACATTTTTGTAAGTGACGGTTCTTTTTTGTTTTTAAAAGTAAACGTAATCCATTGATGGATTTGTTTAATGGCTTAGAGTGGAATAGGCAAAGTATATACGAGTACCTTTAAATGTTCGAGAACTAATAGTTAAAATAACTGAATTTAGGCTTCTCCTTGATGAAACACCCTAGTAACAACTTCGCTCTCTCGCAGCCCTTGTCGCCATCGCTCAAGGTTTGCTCGTTCACTTGAAACACATAAATAAACATAAACACCTAATTAAAGTCTTGCAACCTAAAGGTCAGCACCTACCAAAGCGTAGAGTGTAATTTTATTCTCATTGTGTCACCAGTTCTTTCAAACCAGTGTATCAAAACAGTGGACTTTTGTGTCCCTGTCACTTCTCTCCGCACTTGTTAAGTTATTTGACATACATATATACCGTTTTCTGATGATGTTTTCCTTCACCGTTTGAGAGCACTGGTATAGCGAGGTCGAATCCACGAAAACATCGGAATCCATTTTTTGACCTTTTTGAAATCATTCTCAGTAATTTCAGTACTACGAATAAACTTAAGTATTTACCAGAAGTGCAGGTCTTTAAAATCTCAGCTAAGTTCTTCAAATCATCTTCATCTTTAATGTATTTTTTGTTGTGCTCCATAGCCGCATCAGCATCGAATAGTCCATTCTCAGTGATCTGAAAGAAAAAACAACTTTCTAATGTTTACGAACAAAAATTCAGCTGCATAGTGATCCAAAAATTCTAATAAATTATGTATCGTTGGTTAGTATTTCTATAAACGACGATGAGCTTTGAACCTGTCACGTACGGAAATCTCACTAGTATGCAAAACGTGGAAATGGAAATGGAATGGGCATTACAGTCGTGATCGTGTTTGTTTTTAATTGGTATTGGAGAATACTCGTAGATTAGTGGGATAGTACACAAAAAGTTTAAAAATATTTAAGAAACTCACGAATCCAAGCTTTTTGAAAAAGCAAGCGTAGAAACAGGAATCGAGAATATTGATGTCTCTAGCGTTTTTAGCTGCTAGAGCCTGTTCACGACTTATGTTAAACATGTCTCGGCATCCATCGATAACTGGCTGTAGAGCTTCTTTCATAGTTGCTTTTTCCTCGTCTGTTATAGCCTGTAGTAAAAATTATATGAAAATTAAACAAATGAGATACCTACATTGAATATTTAATAACTAGGTACTCGTACATTCAATTTCATTTTTACTCACTGAAGCTATTCCTAAAGCTACAGCCACGACGGTGAAAAACAAACTAAACTTGCCCATTTCAACAGTAGCTATAGCCTGTTCCTAGTTCACACCCTGTCTGCTGTCTGTCGTTTCTGCGAGCTATTTATATTCATTTTCAGGCGTAAATTTGTCGGTTTGTCAAAAGTGTTAACACTTAAATACTTAAACCTAATCGCTGGCGTTCTTGGTGAGTTGAATTCACGGTAGTTTTTAATGTGGTTCCAAAATTATGATTAGTTATTCGTCACGGTTGGTGTTCATCATATTTTTTGTTGGACACACTGCAATTGCTTGACTAAAATGCCCATTCGGTACTCACTAGTCATTACCGTGTATCTAGGCCGAGCAATAAAAATGTCCTGAACAATAACTTTATTAGTTTGTTTGATGTAGAGCAACTGGTGTATCCTTTAATAAGTACTTACTTATTCATTTATGATTGCTTCATTTATAAGTGGCAAAAAACAAGCCTTTGACGTAAAAAGCTAAAAAAGTAGGTAAATAGTAAAAATGAATAGAAACAAAGTTGAGAAGCATTTTGATCGTAGGCCCTGAATCCGAAAACCCTTACTCATAATGATGTTGGAAATATGAATAATATACATTATGTACCTACCTAGGTACTCGTATATTTTTCAAAAAGTTGAAAACCAACTTCAAATAAACCAACACTAAGCCTACACTAAATTCATGCACACAACCGCAAATTGCAATAGGTATGTATTGTTGCTGAAAACTTTGAAACCGCGAGTGTATCCAAGGAGTTTATAGCTCAAAAATAAATTAGTTTTTTTTAATCCAACACAAAGTATTTTCCCCCTCAAAAATATTCAGGGATAATCTTAGCCTAGCATACCTATATGGAAAGCAGGTTGAATAAATACACAAAGAAATTGCAGAAAAATTGTTTATTCTCTAAGTATTGGTAGATCGATGCATACACTGGCATCACTTGGATTCTCACACATTTGAACACTGACTTTTTATAATTTACTAAAATATGGTAAAAATAACATTATTTATTCGTAATAAGGAAAATAAGACATATCTTTCTCTTATTCCGTTGAATAAGCTGAAGCAAATGGAGTGAACTGAAAAAAAAAAATACAACTATAAAGATTGCCAACCTAAAAAGACCTAACCCAATTCTGACTTTTGGTATTTTGTTACGTTAGATAAAAAACTTACAGCCTTCTCCTTGATGAAACACGAGAGCAATAGTTTTGACCTCTCACATGCCTCCAAGTCATCGGTAACAGATTGCTCGTTCACTGGAAAGGTGTAGGTAATTTTTATAAACAGGCAATTATTATAAACTAGCTTCCGCTCGCGGCATCGCCCGCGAAGTACCCACATAAAACATAGCCTATGTTCATCCTGAAAGTTCATTCTACACAATGGTGAAAGAATTTTTCAAATCGGTCCTGTAGTTTCGGAGCCTATTCAATGGAAACTAACAAACAATCAAATCTTTCCTCTTTATAATATTATATTATTATTATTATTATTACAATAGATTAGTTGTATTGTCCAAATTACAATAAATCCTATAGAAAAAAGAACTTTCGGTAAGTATATTTTTCCGTATTTTTCAGAAATTTTCCGGCTTCTTTTCCTATTATTCTTCCTTGCAATTCTTCTAGATAAGGTTTGTGTATCGTCTTATCAGAAATAAAATTAAGATCATAAGTTGTAGTTATTATCATGTTTCTTATTTAGCTTATTAAAGCAATAATAAAGTTGTTTACCAGAAGTACACGTTTTTGCAATCTGAGCAATTTTCTTCAAGTCTTCTTCGCCCTTGATGTACTTTTTGTTTTTCTCTAATGTCACCTCAGGATCGAAAAGCCCAGCTTCAGTAATCTGGAAGGTTTTCATTCGATTAGTTCATAAATCTCCAATAAACTGGCCCCAATACTAAAGAACTGGCTCATAATCTTGCTCAATACATCAGCAACATTGTCTTATTAACGTGGCAATACGACCAGGGGCCTCACCACAAGCTCTTTGGGCAATATCAAAGTAATATAAATTTTATATTTCGTACCATGACCTATATTTGTAATGAAGTTACTGTTACTTCGAGCTTGAAACTTTGAAGTTTCTAAAGCATGATGGTTTGTGGTAAGGCCACAGTTTTGTGTCAAGCTTTTTGTCACTGCTCTGATCCATATCCAAATAACTAGGATCTAGTATTTATCTATCAGAAAGAACATAAGGTCCTACACCTTATAATCTAATAATAATAAAATCAAGAGGAGTAGACTCAGAGTTGACGAATGATAAGAGTAAGTGGAAGAAGAACATGTTGCGCCGACCCCACTTAGCGTGGGATAAGGGCAGGAGAATGATGAATAATAAAATCAAAACTGGTATCATAAATAACATGGATTATACTTACGAATCCAGCCTTTTTGAAGAAGCAAGCGTAGTAGCAGGGGTTAAGAGCATCGATGTTGCCATCTTTCCTAGCGGCTAGAGCCTCGTCCTGTGTGATGCCGAACTGGTCACGGCAGCCGTCGAGAATTGGCTTTACAGCTGCTTTCAAATTCTTTTTTTCCTCGTCAGTAATAGCCTAAAATATACAAAAGGTAATTAAATTAAGACGTTCTCTAGGTAGGTAAATATGTTTGTAGGTACATTAGGTACATTGTAATATGTAGTCAAAAAAAGTCCAATTAAGATTTAAAGTTATGGTGTTTCAAATTCAAAGGTGACATCAGTATTAGCTCATATAAATTAATTGTATCTGGTTGACCGAGCTTTGCTCGATTTTTTTGTAGTAAATTTAGTTTTTTGGAAAATGAAACCTAGCTAGATCGATTTATCGCCCCCGAAACCCTCTGCATACTAAATTTCATGAAAATCGTTGGAGCCGTTTCCTACATATATACAAGAATTGCTCGTTTAAAGGTATAAGATTACCATAGGTAACATGGATTTGCAATAAGTGTTATTATATCTACAATTAATTTATATTCCATCTTCTTTGCGAATAGGTAGAGTCTATTCACAAGATACACAAAACATTGCGACATTGATAAAACATTCAATTGAATTTATTTCGGTGAAAAATCATAAAATAAAACATCGTGACGTAGTACGGGTAATATATGCATGGGAAGTTTTTACTTTCTCTTGATACTAATTCCTGTACAATAAAATATAACGAAAGGTAGGTACTCACCAAAGCTACTCCCAAAGCCAAGATCACAACAGTGAATAACACATTGAACTTAACCATTTTATAAAATAAAAGTTTTCATAGGACTTCATCTACTCCCTGTCAGAATTCTTACTAGCGTTTGTGAATCCTGCGAGCTATTATATACCTAGATAAGTGGATAGATACCTACCAATTTGGAAGTTGATTTGCTGAACCGTTTAAGTTATGCACACAAAGCTTAAAAAATATAGAAGATTTGACGTTCCAAAATGATCCTTATAGTTTCTATTGAATAAAATACATAATATGCGCTACGTTCTAAGTGGGTAATTGTAACTACCCAAACTCTTAGTTAAACCAGACCAGTTGTACCTATAACTAAGAGTTTGGGTAGTATAAACTGGTCTGTGGTTACACCTAACCTCTTAGCTATAGTTATGTCTTTATGTGAAACATTTTCTTGACCTTCCAAAAACCTCAGATACACTGTTACCTAAGTGCTTAAGGACGTAGTAGTATTTACCACTAAGGTACTAACGAAAAAAGTTTGAACATAAACCAATTAAAAAAGTTTAAAACCTAGCAAAATCGAGATCAAATTTTGCAAATCTACAAAATAAGCAGTCTGTACCTAAAAACAAAATTTTGGTGTTTCATTTTTTTTAATATTGTGAATTTAATTCACAGAGTGCAGTATAAAGTACCTTCCTACCTACAAACGCACCTAGGTACTCGTATTATGAAAAAACCTATTCTTGGAGGTCAATTTCCTCTTCATTTGTCTGAGGATCCTGTGGACTAACCAAACAACATTTTGGTCAATTAGCGAGTTGTGTACATTGGCTAAGTCCAGTTATGTAAGTAAATACTTATCTTAAACATGGCTTTTACCAACTTATTTACCTACACCTACCAACAATAGTTAAAAGAAGCATAGGTAAGTAGCCTACTTAAGTTATGTACCTATTCGTAATCGCAACTATAAAGATAAGTAATTAAAATAAAAGAAATATGTTTATGAATATATTATTATTTTATTTTATTTGATAATTAGTGCAAAAAAAACCATCTTTACGGACGAACAGTAGGTTGTAGAAATAATATCACAGCAGCAGCAATAATGTCTTCACTTTAGATTAAGCAGCGAACAACTAGAAAAATAAATTTAGACTTAAAAAAAACAAAAGCTAGAATCACAAAATACCTAATATGTGTACCTAAGTATGTAAACATCAAGAAAAAATGTGTATATAAGTGAAATATATTTAAATACCTAGGTACTTTAAATATTCTTAGACCATCGACTTAGTCTCTTCATCAATGTAAATATTAGGCACATGACCACATTTTGCTCGTAGTTAGTATCTAGTTTAGTATCTACTATCTCTACTATAAATAATTGTATTTTTTTCTCTATAAAATTAATATCACCCTGTTTCTATCGTGGCCTACAAGGCGACCGAAAGGCTTCGCATATGGTTTGGTCTAATGGTCATTCACTGAATCATACACTGTTCTCCTATTACCACACTGGTTCGAATGAACTAGTGATATGATAAGAAGAAGAACTTATAGATGGAAATTATCAACATGACGCGTTCTTCGAAGATTGAAAGATAACAACCCGGTCACATTATCTCGAGACCTCGCTGGAATGGGAACCTCTCGCCCCGTTCTCCTTTCACCTCCGTACGGTTAGCGCGCCAGAGGGAGAGAGAGAGCGCCGACGTCATCGACGCCAGGTCTCGAGATAATGTGACCGGGTTGTACCTTAGGAACCTAGGAATCACTTCATCGAATTCATCGGTTCCCGAAATAAGGTCCAAGATTATTATTGTTAGATACTTACAGAGTGGTGCTCCTTGATGAAACAGTCTAGTAGAAGCTTGGCCCTGTCGCATCCTTCAGAATCACCAACATCTTGGTCGTTTACTGAAATGTATGAATGATACACATTATCTTCAAATTTTAATAAAAGGAACTAAAAACTATAGCCGAAATGGTAAAGTATTGTGTAAAGACGTGTCGAGCCACGCCAGAAGTGTATCGGACATTTTTCCAACTTCCGATTAAGCCCAAGCTGTTTATAAGACTGCATAGTCTGCTCAATAGTTTCGGAGATGTGCGCGAATAATAGTATATAGATAAATATACAGCCAGAAAATAATCTTTACTAGGTATATAATAATATTATACCTAAATCTGGAGAGTTTGTTTGGTTGAAGGAGCTAATCTCGGGAATTGCTGGTTTGAATTGAAAAAAATAGTTTTGTATCTATGCAAAATGTTGCAAAAATGGGAAGAATTCTATCACTTAAAACCCGCAACGTTACGCGCTGGTCAGCTAATTAGGTTTAAACCACTGATTTGTATTACATTTCTTCAGTCACCCTGTCTTTTGTTATTACATACTTTTCGTCAATTTACAGTGACAACAGGATCTACAGTGTTTTTAAATGTAGGTATATACGAGTAGATAATAGATAATCAGAATTACACAACATCTAACTATGGTCCAGCTTTTTCGATATACCACCAGCGCGACACGACCGTACTACGACTACGACACAGTAGTAGTAGTAGGTATAGGCGACCAAGAAATTGGTTTACCCCTCTAAGGCTGAATATCATTTGCACGTACAAAACATCAAGGGCTATATTCACTTGACAGATTAATAACTGCTACGTCAGAATCTGTCATAGTAATCCTTAGCGAATAATTATGTTACTGGGAGATGTCATCAAAAGTGGTAAACCAATTTCTTGGTCGCCTATACCTAGGTATAATAGAGTGAAGAATCAATTACTTACCTAAATAAATTTAGCATTTAGGATTTGTTAAACAGATCTTGCTATATTGTGCGCAAGGATAAGTAAGTTTAATTAGGCGGAATTCGCATGCCTTGAGTTTTTACCGGATTCCTCACAATGTTTCCGCTACGTCTCGCAGCCGGAGAAGATTAGACAAAAACAAAGAGTTTTTTGTTCCCTTGTCTAGTGTGAAGCTATTAATCAAGCAAAAATAAACCAAAATGCAATAGGAAGTAAGTAGGTAATTATATTAAAAGCTAGATTTAAGGTTAGGTAAATAAAATGTAACATTACCAGCACTGCATTTGTTGGCGATCTCAGCGACTTTGTCTTTATCCTCGCCACTCACATACGTATTTCCTTTCTCTATGGCGACAGCAGTGTCAAACAAGTTCTTTTCGTTAAACTGCAAGTTAAATTACTTATTACATTACTACATAGTGGAAAATAGTACTGTCGCTTATCGCTAGGAACTACCATCTATTTTTTTTCAAACTAAATTTTTTCACGCCCCATGTTATTTAATAAATTATTTTCAGGGGTAAAGGTATCCCATATTTTAGTCCAGAGGCTTTACCACAAGCTCTTCGGGCCATATCGAAGTAATATAACTTTGATTCGGATCATGTCCTATCAAAATTTTATTGAAGTAGTGTTATTTCAAGCTTGAAATAATGAGGTTTCTGAAATATGATGGTCTGTAAAGGCTTATGGTAGTAAGTCCTCAGGTCTAAATCACATAAAGACCCTAAAATAAATCTTTGGGTAAGTATATTTTATACCAATACCTAATTTTATCTAAATCAGGTTAGCTGTTATGACGTGACGGAGGAAACACGTGATTAGTCTCACTATATCTCTAGGGTAAGTATTGAGTAAATGGTAACATACTAATCCACTCTTCTTGAAGAAGCAAGCGTAGAAGCATGGGTTCAGAGCATCAACATCTTTATTTTCCTTGGCAGTTAGAACATCCTTTTCTGAAATGTCGAGCTCCTTGCCACATTCCTGGAGCAGGGGGATAGCTGCAGCTTTGATGACGACTTTTTCATCTGGCGATATGGCCTGAAATACATAATTTATTTATAAATTAGTATGTATCTACAACAAAAACGAACATTACTACCAACGTAAATTTTACCTAGTCTAGCTGCACCCCGCGGTTTTACCTGCGGTTATGCAGTTTTAAAATATTCTATGGTCCGGACACCAATTCTTTTCCCAAAAAAAGTTACTAGGTACTTCTAGGTTAGGTAAGTACTTCTTAAAACATCAGCAGTAAAAGTTCCGTCAAAATCGGTCCAGCCTTTTCAGAGAAATTAGAAAGCATCCTTATATTCTCATGGGCAGGCTAGGGAGCAATTTGACTTTAGTGGTGCGGCAAACGAGTGCCCAGTGGTGCAGGTTCGATTATAGCTGTGGTACAAATATTTTATAGGAATTCTGCAAATATACCAACTAAACCGGGAATACTTGGTTTCAGAAGGTATAATAATTTTTAAAAGTGCTTATAAGTACTTACTACCACATAAAGTTGTGCTTGTATTTTTTTTATAAAAATTAAAACTTACAGAAGTTACGGCGAAAGTGACAGCAACGAGAGCCAAAAACAAAATGGTGGTCTGCGACATTTTCAAATTTTTATTTATTTGGTTCTTCAGGAGATGCTTCCAGTTCCTTATCCACTTGGATTCTGGCTTCTCAATGTCCTGCGAAGCTGTTTATATACGGATAATCGTGCGCAGATTTGGTGATTAGACACATTGTGCTGATGTGTTAATGAGTTACCTATTTACAAGAGGTACAAGGTTCAGCGTTGCATACAACCTATCCAGGTACCTACTAAAAAAACTGCTATAGAGCAAAAACTTCAGCGTTTTAGTAGGTAGGTAGGTAGGTACCTATGGGTCTAACACGTCACGGACGAAACGACGCCCAATGTGGTTTCTAAGGATTTCGTGCTTGTTCATAATATGTATGCTATAAAATATTGATGATACACCAAATTATCCACTTAGGACCTGAGTTTTAGGTCCAACACAACATGGGGGCCAAGGGTCCAAACTACAAAGTTTAGAGATAATAACCTTGCATGCTAGAGTAAAACACTTTTTGAATCAGCCTTTTTCCGCTCAATAAATTAACGTGGGCGCAAATATTATGTAGGTAGGTACACTCAACTTTTCAGTCGAACAAAAAAGCCAGGACAATAATTATTCGGCACATATTTATATGCACCTACCTATATAATAGTTACACATACAACTGATTTCTCCATTGCTAAGTAGGCACCTATCCATAAAAAACATGATATCTTTGTCATGTTTTTTTTATTATATTCAAATAGCGAATGAAATAAATAATACCCAATGATGCATTATTGCAAATTTTATTTCAACAATCCTCCTCTACAATCCCTTACCTAACCCTAATAAACCAATTAACAATCTTCGATTCCTTTTTGTTCCATAAACGTTTTCATTTCTTATGTTTCAATCGCGGGTGATTTAAATTTACAAATTGACGTCAAGGCCCAACTGAAACAAAATATTACAAAAACTTAATGATTTAGGGTTTCCAACAAACTCAAAATTGCCTGCCATAACTGTGTAATTACTAAGTAGGTGGTGGTGTGGTTATCATTTAGAGCAGCTTACTAGGTAAATCTAAACGCGCTCGTAGCTTGCTCTGACAATCGTTTCCAACTAATAAACGTAATAAGAGAGCATAAATAAAAGATATTTTGAATATTTAAAGAATCAGTCCAACGTAATTGACGTCATTTTCACTCTTATTCTGACCACCTTTTGCAACCATAAAATACTCCATTATCCTTTCATTATCCTCAGTTATAATATTTGGATACCTGCTAGTAGCATTTTACATCTGAGTGCCACCGTGCTTTGGAAGGCACAGTGAAATGTCGAAGTTAGGCCACGACGAAAGCCTGGAAACACCCGTTACTAGAATCGAGACTTAATATAAAGGAACTTACTTCGGGCGCATGTTTCACGAAGCATTCGAATGCAAGCTTTGCACGATCGCATCCCTTGTCACCGTCATTGGTTTCTTCATCGTTTACTGTAACACAAATATTAAAAGTGCACAAAGGAATATTATTAGGAATATTATTATTATTATTTAGCCGTTATCGTCCCACTGCAGGGCAAAGGCCTCACTTCCCTTCTTCCACTCTTCGCGACTTAACGCAGGAATAGCTGTATATTATTTATCACCTCAGTCGTTATCGCATCATACTCCTCACTGCTGCGGGCCGTGACCAACCTGCCCCATGGATAGTTTTTTCCTTGACAATTTTACGCCATTTAAATCTATTGCCGGTGCTTACCTTCCTACTAAGTAATTTACTTAACCGTTTGTGTGTGAAAAGAACTGGACAAGACTGGTAATTACAAACATATTAAACTGACGGTAAGTACCTACAGAAGTAATTCGCGAAAAAATTTGACATACAATTTTGGCAGTCAGTAGATAGAAGGGACTATAAATCGTGCCGTTGATCAAATTAGGGTTTAGTTTTTTCCCATTTAGCTTCAATACCCTACTAACTGTATTACGATGGGAATATTTAGTTACTTTTGATGCATAGGTCGACAATTTCGTCAGCCTTCAGTAACATTTCGTCGCCTTCTTTGAAGAACAATCTAGCACTTTCTTTGGCTGACTTTTCTGATATCTTTCCATCATCCTCCATCTGAAATAATACACGGTTTGTTATTTTACATATCAATGCACTAACTTTAGATGGTCCCATATTGATGCTAGTTTGATTCCAACGACAGGATAAATGATAAATGCTTGTAATATACAAATATTTGTTCTGGGTAAACGTATTGATACCTTAGTTAGATCAATACTCGCTCACTTTCATTACAATTCCATCATTATATTATTCATCTCACCTCTAATCCAAAAATTACAAGAGAAAAACCTACCAAGCACGGCGCAGATTTGGCGCTTTAGTTTTAAACTTCTAGGTTACTTACAACTCCCAAGACCTTAAAAACGCATTTGACGAAGCACTTGGCATCTTCATCGTCCGGCACTTTCCTTTCCCTGAAGACTTTGATATGATCGAAGCTAAGAGGATGATCCTTTATGCAGTCTAACCCGCTAGTTAGTAACTTAGTGTAGATCTTAGACCTTTGTGATTCTGTCATGGCCTGGAAAGTAAAATGAGCTTGTACCTATTACATATCACAGACTAATCTCTTTTCAATTACCATAGATATCTACATAGGTACTAGATTACAGATAGTCTAATGGAGTAGTAGGTAACTACAACCCTGGCTGCCAATCCCAAGTAGGTACCTACGAGTTTCGGCCCACCAATGAAATTTTCCGTCCGTACCTACGTACAATACTTAGAGCATATACAATCTGAGGTACAATATTATAGCAATCCATGATATTGCACGTAGGTATATTTTACAAAGGACAATATTCTTGTTAGTTTTTTCGTTTTAAATTTTATTTAGGTACCCATGCTATAAAGTAAACCAAGAAAGAAATACGGTCGTAAATATGGGTTATAACAATATGTTTCAAGATGCTTACTGCTTCATATTTCAGTATACAGCACACAAACAGCACAAAACAAACTGAAAGCAACTTCGACATTTTGGCAGACTCTTAAGAGGTAAAAAAGCTAATATCTACGACTAGTTGGCCTAATCTTCAAACTCAAAGTACGTGATGATACCTCCGGTATTACTTTTATATAGACCCTAAATATTAGTATAATAGCTAAATTTGTGCAAGTACCTATAGTAATTTTAGTGGACATAGCCTTCGATTACCTACACCGGAGGTACGCTTTAAACCACGAAGATTTACGTCGATTAAAGTTTTTCCTGTCACTTTTTTCCGTGTTTTGAGCGTAACATTATAACTACTACAGAAGTAAACATTAATCTTGTACCTACATAAACACAAATTCAAATACACCTGCTCTGGTGTTGACTTTGGTTATTTTTGGCATAAAACTTGCTATGTAGGAACTTATCTAATACTGTTAATTCTCAATATTTATCATTTCTTTATTTCTTCTTTACTAACCTTAACAGGTCCCTGTAGTCTGAAATAAAGCAATTATATTTGTATAGGAACAATAATAGGTAAACTTGCCTCGGGATATAATACCTATAGGAACATATTTGCAGGAAGTGAACCAGCATCTCAGATATTGTTTGAGGACCAAAATAAAAAGCCTTCTTCGTATATTCATAACTCTCACATTCACCGACTTAAGTAATCATAATAGCTAGTGCCAATGTGCAGAAAATCAAGATATTTAGTAAACCAACAATAATATAGGTACTAGTTACTTACACCATTTGTTTGTGTTTCATAAAACATGTCGCAAAAAGGAAAGCACGGTGGCAGCCTTTCACCCCATCGCTCACTTTTTGTTTATTTACTGAAATTAAAAAGCAAAGTCATACCTACGACAGAGGGAAATGAATGAAGATAACATGTTGTGACGTGACGACCCCACAACGTGAAAGGGCAGGAAGACGATGATGCTATTCTTTCTATAAGACGTCTTTGCTATTAATTTTTCTAAAATAAAATCGTTAGCCTTTAATTTTACAACTATATTACTAAAGAAAATTTACAGCGTATCTTTGTCAGCTTAGTCTTATGTTTTTTTAACCCACATTTTGAGGACCCTCTCCTCGGAAACAACAATGTCTGATAAAATAAATAATATAATAACAAAATCCTTTCAAATTTATTTACGTACTTACCACTAATGCAATGCTCTCCAATTTCAGTTGCACGATTTAACCTAATAATATCATGTCTCAGTGATCTGGTAAAAAAAGCGGTCAGCCCTAATCCATCGATCATTCCATTATTATCAATCTGGAAATTACCTGATATCAATAATCTCAAATGTTATAAAAATATCCGTTACTGAGATACTTTAAATTGGACACTACTTACCTAAGGAATCCAAAATTAGGTAAGTACCTACTTATGTGTAATGATCTTTCCGTGAAAGAATTCTAGTTCCAGAGATACACACACCTAAACATACAAACTTTACCTCTCTATAATATTACTAAAGTAGGTATAGCCTAGTAGAAATTTAAGCTATTTTGTTCGCGTAATAGTTTTGGTATATTTTAATCTTAGGCTTCCTAAAAGAACGTCTAAGGGACTCGTTAGCGAATGAACTGTGATAACTCCGAACTGTGATACACCTCGAAAATGTATGGTATTTTGGTCAACATAGCTGTGCATTGGTTGTCAGTCAGACAGTCAATCATAGTAACGATTCTATACAAGTAGATAAATATTCACGATTCCATCTCCTTTCATCATGCAATGCATAAAGCAGGATAACATGTTCGATGCAGCAATTGTCTTCTTCAAAGTCATTAATTCAAGTTGCGTAATGCCGAGTTCCTCCATACATTTCCTCGCTAACGGGTTCTTGAGCAGATCAGCTCTCTTATCGGAAAATAAACCCTGAAATCATTAGGAGGTACAAGATAAACGTCCACTACTTTTCAAGCCGGAAGTTATTTTTCTATAAATATCAACCTGCTTTTTGTTGCTAAAGATTTGAACTTAGGAATGTTTTCTGTGAAAAGAATATGCTAACTTAACCCAAAGCCAATTTGCTTTAAATATCAACCTCTAAATATTCACATGTTCATAAGCAGATAGATACTGGCCTACTCTCAAGCGAGTGTTTGTAACGCAATCAAACGCTTTGGATGGTACACAATATGATGGTAAGATTACTAAAAAAATCAAAAGACATTGTACCTAATGTCTTTCGATTTTTTTTTGAAATTTTATTTTACCGGTTCTAGCTTCGAGAAGTTACCGTCGATATTATGAACTAAAACATCATATTCCTATTCCCACGTTTTGCGCTCAGTACTTGACTTTCCTTATTCTAAATCTATCATTCGTCATTGTCTTTCGTGTTCTTGTAAAAGATAAATTAAAATCTTACGTAGGTATATAAGTTGGTACCTATGTAATACATAAAATCATTTGATGATACTTACACAGACGCTGGCTAACACAGCAAAACAAAAGGTAGCGTGTTGAAGCATGTTACCCTCTTTATAAAAATATTTTTTGAGGTAGTACCTACGTAAGTAGGCCGGCACTAACTTTATACCCAAATTTTATGTCGTAATATAGGTACCGTACCATAAAAAAACCATGGGATCTAAGTAATTTGTCAATGATTGTTCATGTGTGCATATAATGCTCTTGCCATTGCCATCGAGGATTGCAGTAAAAATATTTTATTAAAATACTTATATAACTTTAGAAACATACGGTAATCTACATTTTATGTTCGTTTTAATTTAATTTCAAATCATTTCACAAAATCTCAAATCTATCACAAACTGAAACTTAGACCGTATGTTCTGACATTTCCGCACTCCCCTGGCCGTATTATGACATTTTCTTTACTTTTTCCTTTGTGTCATTTCTGTTTAATGACACCTAAGTATAGGTAAAAACGGGATGTTTAAGGTTCCATCCTTCCATCCATGTAGGTCCCACGTTGTGTTGTGTACCTACCTACCTATGTCATCATATAAATACTTTCCATTTTCATATGAAAGTATCATCATAGCTTTGAGGAAGCAAAAGAGGTATATCAGGATCGTAGCAAGTGGAGATCCGTAATCTCAGCCTACCCTGAATTTTTTTTGAAACTTTCTACTCGTACCAAACCTACTAGAAACTAGCTACGAATTAAAGCCATATTTAATAAAGAAATATTATGGCAACCCGGCCGCCCAATGTAGCAACACCGCTTTCAGTAGTGCCACTATGTTATACCAAACGCTCTATCCGTATCCCGGCACGCTATAGGTAGGTACTGACTGACGGTTCTCCTTTCAAAATTCCCTCTCTCTCGTGTGTGACGTTGCGCGGTGCGGAGCGCCCGCCATTAAGTTTTTTGTACAACTCTACCTATTTTATATAATCAAGCTCGGCTATTGTAATTTGTACTTACCTAATCATAATTATCTTGAATAAACTTTTATCTATCTACCATAATATTCATTTTAATTACTAGAACGAATGTCTAGGTATTGTAGAGTTAAATAACATCATAAATTAACACAATAACAAAAATAAAAGACTATAAGGTCAAAACCATAGTGAGAAATCCCCAAGCTTACCTTTTCTTAAATTAAGTTTTTTATTTCTTAATTTTATGATCCTTTTAACCCTTAACCACCTAACGGCGGTCATAGTGACTCCAGCGGTTTTTGTTTTTTGAATTATTCCGTTACTATGCAAGCTATGCGTCTGTGAGTTCATCTACTTTACCCCCCTGGTCCTCAGTACGCACTGTGCGCTCGATCGCATCACACGGTTGCGCGTTCAAAAGTTACAGGTAATTATATTTTGTATGCGGTCATGGTGACCACCGTTACCGGTGGTTACGTAATTTTTAATAAAATCGTTTTTTTTTGTTTTTGTAGCTTTATAATGTCTGATTTTCGAATAAGTCGGAACATCTTGGAATGGTTACAACAAACTTCTGATTCAGAGACGGAAAATGAAAGAAATGAGCCAGAATTGCCAAACGAAGACTGTAGCGACATCGAAGATCGAAGAGAGGAGTAAATTGAAGGAAGACTTGCTCAACCTGTGATGCTAAAAAAACGCAAAACATTATTACATGTGTTTTCAATGTAAAAAAACCCATTTGCGTTGAGTATTCGCAAAAGATGTGCATAAATTTTAATACCCATTGTAATTTTGTAAAAGAAGTGATTTGATTGTGCCATTAATATTTTTATATAGTAGGTTATATATTAAAGAACCAAAAAATAAGAAAATAGTTTTTTAGTTATTTGTCAGATCTTAGATTTTTTATAATGCCTAGATTTGTACTGAAATGTTTAAGTTAATTATAAGCATTGATTATTAATATGTATAAGTGTTATTTTTCCAAGTTTTATAACGTCATTGAAATAAAGAAATAATAGAGATTACGATTTGTTTTTCATTTATGTAATTATTAATATCCCTTTCATATAAAATATAGTAAATATTAAGCGGTCACCATGACCGCCGTTAGTGGTAGTGTAACTCAAAAACACGTTAGGTGGCTAAGGGTTAATTAAGTAACTTAGCACACTTTCTTGAAAAAAAACTATTTTGTTTAATTTTTAATGATAACTATATTTTTGTTAATTATTATTACGTAATAAAATGTAATATTTCAAATCGAGTCCATGAGTCCACGTTTTCATACGAGTATTTATGACATATCCAAGCTGAAATTAAAACACTTAGTAAGTTCCTAGAAGAATTCATAACTGCCACTTAGTAGGTATAATATGAATAGCGTTTTGCAATAGCAACAAAGAAATTATTCATGCAACTCACATAGCATCTTTGTGTTTCATGAAACATTCTGAAACAAGGAAGGCTCGTTCGCAGCCTTTCGCCCCATCAGTCACTTCTTCTTGGTTAACTGAAATCAACCAACTCATCCATCAAATAAGCCGTATGAAACCCATGAACCAAGAGATCTTTTTAAACCTTTATACCTTTTTACATATACACATACCCCGGCGCTTGAGATACTGAATTTATCAAAATATATTTACCAGCCATGCATTGCTTTCCAATTTCCAAAAGAATATTTAATTTTTCGTCATCTTTCACGAATTTAGTAAAAAAAGCGGTTAAAGCTTTTCCATCAACCATTCCTTCGTCATCAATCTGAAAATATTATCTATCAATCTTGCACAAAAAATATATTCATATAGGAACATTAGGTTAGAGCATAGGTACCAACAGGATGGACATCCAAATCCTAAGGTTAAGGCTTACATCTCTACCAACGTACAACAAATACACCTGTCTCGTAGATAACCCGCACGGGTCGATTGATCGAATCTTTGTAACTCGATCACATAGCCAATGGGTCACGATCGATCCGGATCGTACAAAATGATCGATTGACACAGGTCTAAGCTGCAGGAGCCTCTAAGGCACACTTTAATCCTTTCACCACAATGATTGTAAAGTATTAGTGACACGACATAATGAAGATAATAGCGTTATAATATTCACCAGTCCACCCCCTTTCATCATGCAAGCTGTAAAGCAGGGGTCGATGTTCGCCGGATTATGAGACTTCTTCAAAGCGTCAAAATCCTCTTTGGACATGCCGAACTCGTTCATACACTTCTCAGCTACCGGGGAGATCATCTTTTGCATCTCAGATCGCTCATCTTCGGTGAATATACCCTGGATTGAATATTTACAACCTCAATAGCAATAATTATGACCTAATGTGCTATAAAAAAGTTAAATTTATAAAAATCCTTTGGTATATCGTAATTTTAAGAAATAATGCTTTCAAGTTTAACGAGAAAAACGGAAATTCCTCGGAAATAAAAGCTGCACGGGACCACCATCAAGGAATCATCATAATCGTTTACCAATATACCTACACACAACTTGATCTAGACAAACGGCAGTGTGTCATACAAGATGGTCTTGTTAAAATACAATATTTTCCTTGTCTATTGAAGACGGTTAAAAATACCAATCATACTCACACAGACACCGGATAACACACAAAAACTAAAGAGAAAGTAGCGAAGCATATTATTCAATTGTACTTTTATTTTATTTTTTTATTTCACCAACACTTCTTAGTTGAATTCAGTATGTTCATTCCAGATTCAACATAAATAATGGGCGTATGATTTCTTGTGTCGACATTTTTTATACTGCCTGTGAGTTATTAAAACAATTTTAAAATAATTATAATAACTACACAATAGTGCAGTTAAACCGTGTGCAACCATTTAAAGTGTATCTGTGCATTGACATTATGCATTAGTTAGATCATTGAACAATGTAGGTACATACAATAGCGATAGCGGGATTATTTTGCCTTCCGATCCTAAGGATTGAATGCACCAATGAATTTCACGAGAAATTATTGTACGACGTGCCAGAAACTAAACTGGCATAGCTTACATACATACATATATAAAATCACGCCTGTTTCCCGACGGGGGGTAGGCAGAGACCACGGATCTCCACTTGCTACGATCCTGACATACTTCTGTTATAAGCATATCTGGGATAGTATAGAATAAAAAATTCAAAGGTGTATACCTACTATACATTGGTTAGTATTCCTATTTCTTACATAAGCGACAGTGGGTTTGCAACCTGTCGCATACTGTGCGAAATGTGAGCCTAATTTAATGTTTTTATAACGAGCTCCTAACTACCTACCCTCTAATGATCTATGTAACTCTGTAAATCTTAAGATCAGTCATGATCTTAGATTATTAGCTACCTAAATAGTAACAACTTTATTCGTGATCATGTTTTTTTGTTAAAAAATAGGAATACCGGCAAATTTTTAACATAGGTAGGTTAGAAGGATTAAACTATTTTTAGGAACTTACATTATCTAGCAGCTCAACGATCGCACCGATAACATAATTGCGGCTGCTGAAGCATAATGAGCGTTATTATAAAATAATTACATGTCAAGATGTGTTATCAGTGCAATAAGATCATGACTTGCTACTTCTCGTTAGGTAAGTAGGTAAGTACTTGGGTATTCTCATCGAACTGTGTAAACTAGGGCCATCACTACACTAGAGAGGTTGAAATACATTGATTGAGGTATACCTAAGTAACTACATATATATATCAATGCATAAATCTATACCTATACAGGGTGTCCCAAAAAGTAGTGTCAAGCGAAAGTCCAGAGATAGAACACTCCTTGGGGTACCCGAATCACCCCCATGTATGTTCCGCGATTTTCTATAGTTTTCGAGTTATTAATTTTTTTCCCAATTTTTGAAAATTTACGACTTGAACAACTTAAAACATTCTTACAAAAAAAGTAGAAAACTTTCTTGAGACTTTTTTTTTGCTACTGAATTGTTATGAGTTGTTCTTTTATGCATAAAATAATCAGCTACGTGACTTTGATGAAAACTATGAAAATGTTGGTGTAAAGTCAAATAATTACATTCGGTGAATTATGACTAAAATTTTCAACTTCAAATTAAAAATCTTAAAAAGTGATTTCATGGTTCCTAAATAAGTCTAAAAAATTCTCCAGACTCTCAGCTTTCATAATCATTTAAAAAAAGTAGTACTTAATAGGCTACTTTTGCTAAAATCGACCTTCAAAGACGGTGAGGTGGAAAATTCTTAAAATTAGCAACCTGATTAAATAATAGATTTTGGCCATTTTATCATTCCTAAGCTTAATTTGTTTGTTAACTAACCAAAAACGACTACAAAGAATTAGTTTATGCAAAAGAAATCAGCAATATGGCCGAATTAGGAACAAAATTAAGACAGGCCGAAGAAAAAATTAAGGCACTTAAAATAGCTTTCATACGATTAAAGGAAACCTTTTTAAGACGATGTAGGATTTGTATCGACCTAGAAGGTTGACATTTTGAAAACTTTTTGTAAAAAAATAATAAATTTTATTGCTTTTTTATTTCATAAATTTAGCTAAACTAAATAAATAAAACCTTCAAATATTAATGAAATCTTACTTTCCTGCAGTCATTTTTGGTTAGTTATCAAACGAATTAAGCTAAGGAATGATAAAATGGCCAAAATCTATTTTTTTATCAGGTAGCTAATTTTAAGAATTTTCCACCTCACCGTCTTTGAAGGCCGATTTTAGCCAAAGTAGCCTATTAAGTACAATTTTTTTTTAATGATTATGAAAGCTGAGAGTCTGGAAAATTCTTTAGATTTATTTAGGAACCATGAAATCACTTGTTAAGATTTTTAATTTGAAGTTGAAAATTTTAGTCATAATTCACCGAATGTAATTATTTGACTTTACACCAACATTTCCATAGTTTTCATCAAAGTCACGTAGCTGATTATTTTATGCATAAAAGAACAACTCATAACAATTCAGTAGCAAAAAAAATATCTCAAGAAAGTTTTCTACTTTTTTTGTAAGAATGTTTTAAGTTGTTCAAGTCGTAAATTTTCAAAAATTCGGAAAAAAATTAATAACTCGAAAACTATAGAAAATCGCGGAACATACATGGGGGTGATTCGGGTACCCCAAGGGGTGTTCTATTTCTGGACTTTCGCTTGACACTACTTTTTGGGACACCCTGTATAAGAGCTTAATCTGACTGACGGACTGACTCATCATCGCCGAGCCAAAACCGCTGAAGCTAGAAAGCTGAAATTTGGAAGGTTGCTTCCTTTTTTGGAAATTCCACTCTTCATGCGAACGAAGTCGCCGGCAACAGGTAGTAATATTTGTTGCGAAAGTTTGTGAGTGTTTGTGACCTACCTTACCTACGCTGAGTAGGCGTGTTAGTTACTCATACATAACATAACGTAACTACTCAACGTATTTGAATTAAATTTGGCAAGGATTTAGCAGAAAGACTGGAATAACAAAGTTTTTCACTTCATCAATAAGTGATGTCAAGGTTCCAAATCCAGATCATTTTTTATTTTTTTATTTTTTTTACTATATACCTATGAATACTTTCTTAATACGTAGAAAGGTAAGGAAAAAAGATTTCAAACAGCGCGATCATTTTATTATTTATTTAATTATTATTTATTTTTCAGCCATAATAATAATAATAATAATAATTAAGCCATTATTGTCCCACTCACTGCAGGGCAAAGGCCTCTCTTCCTTCCTTCTCTTCCTCTTCTCTTCCTACTCATTTTATTTTATTATGCAAAAATAAAATCTTTAGGATTATCATCGTACATGCATTTTGTTGTCCAAAAAGAAGCTTCACAAATGTCCTTGTATTTCTTTTCTGTAACAAACAACTATTATAAAACAAGAATTTAAAATCGTATCATAATTATGTTGGTACTTTACACTTGGTACACCAGGTTTATTAATAGGGTGCGTGCCTAATGGACGAAAACTTTTTAAAGCCGGAACAGCTGTGCCAAGAGCGAAGGTAAAGTAAAAACATCTTATAATACCTATGAGTTTTTTTGGATTGGATATTTTAGGATACTTACGAACATCTTTACATTTTTCTATAGAGGCTTTTGCAGTTTCTTTTAACTCAGGCGGGTACATTATATCAACTTGTTTTATCGATGCATCATAATTTAATTTGTTGTTTTTAACCTGTAAAAATTTGATTATTTATAAATACTTAATACAATTCCCAATTTACCTAATCCCCATACACATAGGTTATATATACCTGCATTATTATTATTAATTTTTTTTTATTTATAATTGAATGTTCATAGCTTGTTTATAACTTACTATTCTGTTATATATCCGTGAAAACCTTCGATAAGCTTTCTAGTATTTAAAATTGTTACATTAAGTTGTTATTATAAGCCTCTGGTTTTCCTCGAAATAAATATAAATATAAATATACATAGGTTAGCTTAAAGAAATAAAAAGTAAATATCACATTAGACACAGAATTATGTTTTTCTAGCTTTCAATTCCACTATCCCATATCCCCATGATATAGGTAATCACTGTTTTCGTACACAGTTCCTGAAAAGAAAGCACTTGCTAGATGGAGTGAAGTTAAAATATCGCTCGTAAATAGAAAAGGTCACCAACGAACGTCAAAATGGCAATGAGAGATGAGATACTCTTACTTACGATCTGAGTCATCTGATAGATGCATGCGATGTAGCACATAACGTCCTTCTCTTCTATAAATACCCCTTTGTCTATGTCTTTCACCTTATCTGCAAATTTTAATAAAACAGTCAGAAAAGTGGTATTTGAGAAGTAGCCTGTTAGTTTGTCTCGCGATCATGGCGCATGCATCAGTGCCAAAATATGCGGAAGAATCATCATCATCATTCTCCTACCCTTATCCCACGCTAAGTGGGGTCGGCACGACATGTTTTCTTCTTCCACTCACTCCTATCATTCGTCAACTCTGAGTCTACTCCTCTTACATTCATATCATCTTTCACACAATCAAACCAGTAGAATAAAATAAAATGTAGGTATATAGCTTGTTAAAGTTATTTCAGGTAATAAAATTATAAACGCATTTTACCAAAAGGAGAGGGCAGGGAAATTTCCTTTCGTTGATACCTACTAACTATAGTTTTATAATGCTATTACTCGTATAATACACTAAAACGAGATGGACCGAAATAGTCAAATTTAATTAGTAACTTACCTTCTGTAGCACCAGTTTTTCCTATGCACTGCTTTTTCAGCATTTTCCCTGTGTTTTTCAACTGTTGTTTAGTCATCTGTGATAAAACAGTCGGTTAGCTAAAAACTAACTTTATGTGAGGGTAATAAATAGTGTAAACGCGGCATAGACTTATACCAGGATGTATGTAGGTATTCAAAAAGTTAATACTTACAGCATCGCTCCCAGCTAATACCAAAGCGAACACAAACAAACTAACAAAACAATTCCTTTGATCCATTCCTCTTCCCCAGACAAATCAGTCTGCACGAGATTTAGCTTCTCAAGCGTTATAAAGGAAGGTACATTCACATAATCATATACGAATCGGCTAAACACACAAATCAAAAAGGAAACATCGCTATAATTAGATAAACTGACATGGTAGTAATACATTTTTACTTGGAAAATATTCTACTAGACACAGAATACATCATATAGAGCTAAGTACCTACTAAGTTATAAGGTTTATTTATTGCCTACTTACTTATATTTTATACCTAGTAGATAAATCCTAAAGTAAATTTTAGTCTGGATGCGTCGAGGTGAAGACAGGGCGCAATGGCGCTCATTAGAGGCGGCCTATGTCCAGCAGTGGACTGCTATAGACTGATGATGATGATGATGATGATGATGAAAGTAAAATAGCCAATATAAATGTGACCAAACCACACTATACTTCAACGTCACTACAATAATCATTTCAAAATAATATACAGATGAAGCTTCACCAACTAAGGGAATATAAAACTTGAGGGGTCGTAATCATACAAACATTTGGTAGCGCGGAAAATTCCTTCGCACATATCGTAACTTTCCTCTGAAACAAGAGATGACTGATATAATAGTGCTATTGAGACACAGAAAATCTTCCACCATAAGACCAATTACCTTAATATCTCGACTCGAGGCCAAAACCCGGATAAAGATATTAACAGTAAGCCAATGATTCAAATAAAAAAGGTATTAGATAAGACTAGATTTTGCAGTATATTTTGCAAAATCATTTACACTTTAGCAAAATATACCTACGTTGGTTTTTGGTGCTTTGGTCTCAGACTCAGTCACAAGTGAGAAAGTTAATCCCAACCACTTACGTATGGGCATGCAAACTGCTACTCCCTTCTTTACAATTTCTTTCAGCTCTTGGGGATACAGAATGTCGATCTGCTTTGAGATTAGACCACCATCAAGCCTGTTATTTTTTACCTAAAAAAGAAAGGTACAATACTTTAGCTGATATACTCGTACATTGTGTCAATCTGTTTGTTCTAAAACTCGTTACATTTGGGTAATTTTGGAAAGCTGATGTGGAACTAGGCTGGACAGATTGGCCGCATGCCAAGTGAGCTGTGGATGAAAGTAGCCACCGAGTAGCACCCTATACAAAAAATGGCGAGACGAGCTCGACACATATCTAGCTGACTGGAAGAATATAAGACAGTATCGCGACGCCTGGAAGGAAAAGTGGGGAGGCTATTGCCTAGCAGTGGGACACAAATGGCTTATAGCAATAATTATGTAGATATTTTCATGCTATTCATCCATGTCTCGTAAAATCACTTACCACTTGTATAGTTTTGTAGACGCAAGCGATGTAGCACATAACATCTCGTTCTTCCAGGAATACGCCTTGTTCTATTTTACCTACTTGAGCTGAAAACATAAGAATAAATCAAAAACTTATGCCTTTATAATTAAATATTTAAAAATAATTATATATACTTTGCACAGAGGTTAGTTTTACCTTCAGTTACTCCATTTTTAGGCATGCACTGATTCTTCATTATTGTCATTGTTTTTTTTAACTGTGCACGAGACATCTACAACAAATTTAGTTAATTTAGCATTTGTTTAATTTCAATAAAATAAGTATTTGTATTTTCATTCAGGTTAGACTATATAGAATAGAGAGTTTTAACTAACAATAAAACTTACCTATTATTTTTCCAACGATATCCGGAATCCATCTTGAGTCAAGCACCTGTCTTTTTCACGTTTTTCGTCCTAGCAACTTCCTCTCTTCGACTTCCGGCGCCACTGTCGCCTCGTTTTATCGGTTAAGATGGTGGCGACCCGCCTGGCGCTCGGCTTTTACCTCATTATACTTACTCACGATGTACCAGGTAGGTATTACCTGGATTCCGGATATCGTTGGAAAAATAATAGGTAAGTTTTATTGTTAGTTAAAACTCTCTATTATTTGTTCCGTGACGATATCCGGAATCCATCTTGAGTGATATGTTTGTTATCTCCTGGTATGCCCATAATTATTACAATAATTATGTAGATGCTATAATGTGTTATGTAAAATAATAAATTAAATTATAATAAGTTATTGAAAAGTAAACAATTTTTATTCAATGTTATATATGAATCATACAGTTTTAATCATCAAATTAACCAAATCATTGTTATCGCACAGGTTCAAAGAAATTTGACAAGGAAACTGACGTCGTAAAATCATTATTTCTGGATTGATTCGCTAGCTCTCTTTGATAGTATGTTCTAAAAGTATGTTCTTGCCGCCAATTTCCAGTCTGAAGAATCTGATCAATAGGAAACTTTTCTAGCCAATTGAGAGAGGCTACGGCAGAGCGTACTGAGCCTGGCGTGGCATCGACACCCGCGTCCTTTAGAACAGATTTGATCCAACCACTGATTACAGTTCTAGAAGCTGGTTTTGGATCACCTCTAGCAGTTATAAAAAGTTCTGACAGCATACCTGATTTCCGACGATCTTGTGAAGTACCGATTAATTGACGAGTCCAAAATACACAGTCGAGATTTTTGTTCGGATGTGCTTTTAGTTTCCATCCAGATTGTCTGTTGTTAGCGTCATCCGTCTTCGATCCAAAACAAGGCCACATGACAATAGAATTGCCCTCATCTATATATTGGTCGGCATTGATCCTCAGCAGTGTCAGGTCGTGTACTCGTCGTCCTGCCGCTAGCAAAAGTAATATAGCGGCACGTCTGGATACTTGGTACAAATTATTTTCATCTGGTGTATTATTTTCTAAGTATTGTAATACATTCTTTACATTCCAAATAGGTGGTTTCATTTTCTTGTCCTTTGCAACTGAAATAGCTTTTAAAATATGTTTAATAAGAAAATTAGATGCCAATGTAGTATTACCTGATAATTTGGTAAAAGTAGAAATAACAGATTTATGGACTAGTATAGTTCGATAAGCCAGACCTTCGCTGTTGTGTAAATACGCCAGGTAACGAGCAACTTGTTCTGGACTCGGATCTCTGTAAGAAGCATTGTTAGAGGAGCACCATACCTTCCATTTGTTCCATGCTGGCATGTAGGTGTTTATTGTAGATCGCCGCCAACTTGACAATAACAGTGATCTTTCTTCTACTGACCATTCTTTGATTTCGTCTGTCCACCCAAAATCAGCCAGGCTTCCAAATGAATGTCTTGAATCTCTGGCGGGTGCATTCCGGTTTTCGTGTCGATCAGCACTTGTGGAAGGAGCGGGATGTGATAAGGTTCTTGAATGGCCCGAGCTTGTAGGTCTGCTTGCCAAAATACCATCTTCCACTTCGGAGCGATCAAGATGTACTGACCGTTCGCTGTGTTCAGGTGAGACAATACTTGGGGTATTAGGTTCGGTGGAGGAAATAGCCACGCAAGTTCGTAGTCCCACTGGCGAAGGAATGCGTTGTGAAACAGAGCCTGCTGGTCTTGCGTGTCCAGCGATACATACCTCATTACTACGTGAGCTGTTTCCGACGCAAATAAGTCTACTTGCGGTGTGCCCCACATCTTGAATATGTTGTCCGTTGCTGTAGAGAGTAGGTGCCA
The DNA here is from genome assembly GCA_963675405.1 of Cosmorhoe ocellata. NCBI lineage: Eukaryota > Metazoa > Arthropoda > Insecta > Lepidoptera > Geometridae > Cosmorhoe > Cosmorhoe ocellata. The sequence goes on along the minus strand of OY776258.1, from coordinate 6,560,003 downwards.
CTCGGGGCAGACCTTGCCGCGTGATAGGGCATCCACTTCGCAATTGAATCGGCCCGGAAAGTACTGAGCCGTCAGTTGTAGATTTAAGTGGTCCATCACCTTCAATAGTTGCCGTGTGAGGTTCAGAAGCTTCTTCGATTTCGTTCCGCCTTCCTTGTTTATGTAAGCTACGACTGTTCGGTTGTCTGTTTGCAGTAAAATGTGAGCATTGTGAAGCAGGCTGTTCTCTTGCTGTATTGCCGCGTAGACAGCAAACAGCTCTTTGAGATTGACATGCCATGACTGTTGCCGTTTTGTCCACTGTCCTGACATTTTCGTGTCGCCCAGCTGAGCTCCCCAGCCGAAATCCGATGCATCCGTCGTGAGCAGATGAGAGATCGAGTTTGTATGTATAGGAAGTGAGCCCTGTGCTGCCTTTAACCACCATCGCATTTCGGAGAGTACCGGTTGTGGCAATTTCACTTGTTTGTAGGGGTGTTCCGTGGGAAGGTATCGATTGTGAAATTGCAGGGTTCGACAATGTAACCTCCCTCTGCGTATTACAAAAGAGGCGAAGTTGAGTCTCCCCAGAAGGGACTGGGCCTGTCTGAGGGACCAACTGCCTCTGGACATCTGACTGAGAAGTGCTTTGCGTAGCGTTTCGCACTTCGGTTCCGACAGGGACTTCGTGTTGAGTTTGGTGTCCCATGTAACACCCAGAAACTCCAGGCGTTGTGTCGGAACCAGTACAGACTTGTCCATATTGATAGTCCAGCCGAGGTGTCTCATTATTTTCACCATAAATGTAATGTGTTCGCGTAAAACTTGACAGGACTGATTCACTACTAAAAATCGTCTAGGTATACCACGCACCTCATATTTCGCCTTCTCAGGAACTCGGCTACCCAGTTCGTCAAGGATGTGAACGTTCGTGGCGCTGATGAAAGGCCAAAGGGAAGGCACGTCATTTGTAGAAGTTGGCCTTTGTAGCTGAGTCTCAGAAATCGCCTGTGTTCTTCGGCTATGGGAAGATGAAAATATGCCTGGCTCAGATCTACCTTCACCATCCAATCGTTGCTCTGTAAAAAGCTTGGAATTCGGAAATGACTGAAAAGCTGAAAACCTTTTAGTTTGACAAAACGGTTTAGTCTCTTCAAATTGAAGATTGGGCGAAACGATCCGTCCGTTTTCGGAACTAGAAAAAATGTTGATAGGTAGCTGGGATTGATCTCGGCTTTTTCTAGTACATGCGTGTCTATCATATTTTTTATTAGCTGTGTCATATGATAACTCTGCTTTGTCTCGTAATTTATTATGACAGATTGATTTGGATAAATAAGGGGCGGCTTCATCACGAAAGGAATACGTATTCCCTTGAGAAGTTTGCATATGTGGTTGGGCGCACCTAAGTTTTCCCATGCATGTATATATTGCTTTAGACAGCCGCCCCGAAATGATTGCGAGTCATGATCGATTGTTTCTATTTGATGAGTTGTAATTTGATTTCTTACCTCTTGACGAATTGTAGTGTTTGTTCTTGCCATTGGAAGTCTTGTTGCCGGATGCCCTCGAGTGACCTTTGAACTTATTTTTTGACGCTGAAGTATTTTTACGAAAAAAGTTTTCACTCTCTTGCTTGCTTGTCGATGGTTTCGACTGGTTATCATACGCACGCCTCTGGCCGGTAGCTGTAGCTGCAGTTTGCTGTGTTGGCTGGAAGCAAGTGGTTAGTTTTTCGGCCCCCCCAATTTTTTGAAGGTAGGCTGCAAGCATATCGTTGTCAAACAAATGTTCAGCACTGGGTGGAATTTTTTGCAACGCCCCACAGTGATATTCCTCAGAAATTTTCTTAATTAATAAATCCCTGCGCATGCTAATGCAGTCGGCTCGACGGCCGCAAGATATTTGTAAAATATCATCGGTCACTTTTGTATAGCTCGAATCTTTATTAAACATTTGTTCAATCTTATCGAAAAGAGATCGTGGTGTAAGTGTTGTACTCTTATCATTAGACCAATCGACTAAACCTTGCAAAGTTGTGCGCAATTCGTCTTTTTGAGTCAGTATAGCATTGGATAAAGCTGCAAAAGTTCTCTCTATCAAGTACAAACGATCATCGTTAGACCTAGACGCATTAAAACGTCTCAGTTCATCGTTTACATTGAGTTCTATAAAACCCGGAGTAGTGACGTACTTTTTCTGAGCTTCAGAAAAACGAATTGCATGCCAGTCATTACATTTAAAACGCTGTAATTGGGTTATCTTTTCTAAATGTTTATCATCAGACTTAGGGAATGGCGGATCTTTTAACGTAGTTGATAGCTCTGACAATTGAAGCTGTTGATTATCCGCATCACTCGTGCTCGGCGGTGGGCGTAAGCCCAACTCGTTTGTTGTATCATTGTCGGGTCCATTTATTACCTCGGCAACCCGCGAAGTACTCGTTTGAGGCTCACCGTGTTTTTGCGAAATCAAATTCGTTAGAAAAGCCACTTGTTGAGAAAGGAATTCAAATTGTGCGTCACTTACATGGTTAGACCGCCTTTTTCTCCTTCTATCCGGACTAGACTCCTCCGATGATGTACTGCTCGAACTTGAAGAACGACTTCTCTTCCGTGACACGTGTTCACCATCACTTTGTTCTTTATCAAAATATATTTCGTTCTCCATTAAGAGAGGATTTTTTCACTACGTATTCAATTTACGTTAAATTATTAGATTTAATTAAATGATTGCTAAGACGTGTTAACGCTACGAAAAACGACGCTATAATGAGGTAAAAGCCGAGCGCCAGGCGGGTCGCCACCATCTTAACCGATAAAACGAGGCGACAGTGGCGCCGGAAGTCGAAGAGAGGAAGTTGCTAGGACGAAAAACGTGAAAAAGACAGGTGCTTGACTCAAGATGGATTCCGGATATCGTCACGGAACAAATAATTGAAATTCAATTACCTATAACATTGAATCTGTGAGATATTTAACGAACCAACAAAAATAATATAATAATTATAAACACATATTTAAAAGGAAATGTAAAGAAACTCACCCCAAATGTTATTCCAATGAAGGCAGCTGAACATAATATAAATCTAAAAAGCCACATTCTCAATCTGTATGACACTGAGCACAAGATCTTTGCTGTGGTACACTCTTATACGAACTAAAGTGATGATAGCAGCCGGTCGTTATTTTAAATTTTAGTTCCCGAAACACGCATTGAATTTTCAAACCTATAATTTTTCCTAAATTGTTAATAATACCATGTAATGAAACGTTTATGAACGTTTAGCAATGATTATAGGTACCTATTTTTGTGGTTTTCCGAGTAGTCTTTGTTGTTCATATTAACAATCGGAAAATATTTATTACTTATTCGATTGACAATCAATTACAGTCTAAACCACAAAAACCTTTTAATATAATATGTTCCTGTTGTGGTCTAGGGGAGGCTTTATGATCTTTGCGGTGTGCTATGAATGAATAGGCAGGGTGTTGGTCGCGAAAGTTTCACGCGAAGTCTCATCAACCTTAAAAAAAATTCGTAGACGTGCTACGAGCCTCTACGGACCGCTACGGACCTCTACCCGACTCGATGCACTTAAAAGACTATAATCAATGAATCAATATTTATATTATTTTATTTGCTTCAAGGGAACACAAAGTTTTTCGGATCGAAATCGTACAAGCACTTCGCAGTCCAATACGAAGCTTCACAAATATCTTTGTATTTCTTTGCTGAAAAGAAACATTATATTACTTAAGTATTTTTATCAGCACAAATATTCATGAACACACAATATGATTACGACTGTAATTCCCAGGCTCGGTAGATATCTTCTCAGAACTCTTGTGACTTTGATCTTTGAGGATATCTAAAAAGGGTAATCAGAGGCACGTCCGAACATGAAATTTGGTACATGGCCACATTTTGCACAGTAATTAGTATTCCGTACGTGGCAGGTTGCAAGCCCATCAACGCTTTGCAAGCCCATCGCCGCTTATACTACAAATATTTATCGTTAGTCTTAGATTGGATTCTTGAGTCCATGATAAGTTTCCTGACTCCATCAAAATTCCATAATATGTTATGGGTGTAAAGGCTACAAGTACCATATTCTAAGGACCCAACTTGGACACATTGTTACGGGTAGCAGGCAACAAGTTCATCTTGACTCACCGATATCTTTGCAACTCTCGGCCGCTGCTTTCACAGCTGGTCTCATCTCGACCGGAAACATCATGTCCACCTGCTTTATTACTGCGTCGTAACTCAATTTGTTGTTCTTTACCTGTAAATATGATTTACTAGTTCGAGAACTTTTCGAATAAGTACCGATATTTTACGATTTTTACGAGTAGCTTATAACCAACAAAGCAAAAGTTGTGAAAAACGTGTGGCGAGTTTTTTTTCTTTTAGCATGCTTAAATTGTAAATTTTAGAAAACAAACCTTACCGATCATTTTTTTCGATTAAAAGTAAGGTTATTTAATTCCTCGCTAAACTGGGCGTTTAAAATTTCAATTCACAAACTCTAGTAGCATGTAAGACTTACAATTTGAGACATGGTGTAAACACATGCAACGTAGCACATAACTCTACGATCTTCTATGAATTTTCCCTGCTCTATCTCACCAATTTCGTCTGAAATAGATATTCGGTTACGAACATAAAATAAAAATATGAGTCAACAGAAATAAACCTCAGCCTTACCACAAGCTTTTCGGGCAATATCATAGTAATATATAACTGTGATACTTAATACCATAACCTATAAAATTACGTTGCAGTAGTGTTACTTCAAGCTTGAAACATGATGATGGTTTGTAAGAGCTTGTGGTAAGAGCCCTGGCTGGCTTGATATCTACACCCTTGTTAAGCGTTGCTTACCTTCTGTCACATCATTTTTGGGCATACATGACTTTTTCATCAACTTCCCCGAATTTTTGAGCTGTTGTCTTGTCATCTAGAAATACAAAATGTTAAGAGCAATCTAATATGAATCCACCTAAAATATTAATACCTAAGAGAAAATAATGTAGTTACTGCTTACCGCTTTACACAGATCTAAACTTATGAAAAACATGAAAATGCACAAAAAAGTAATTGATCTTGGAGACATTATCAAGCCTAACATGGAGATAATACTAAGAAATATTCAAGTTCTTATATCTATTTAAGAGAAGGCGTGTTACTTATTAATGTTTGATTTATAAGTTAATAGCATATATTGAATATTATAACATACAATTTTGTCGCCTCCACTTATTTTTATAGTGGATGAGTGACAGTTCAAATAAGTAGGAGTAACTAGTAATCATTACATCGTTATAAATGGAAAAACTTAGAAACTACGAGAAAATATTTAGGTACTCGTAGGTTACTAGGTAATTAGACCTTTCAAGGATATATAAAGAGGTTAGGAAGAGACATTTCCAAACATGATTTTCGGTACATGCCCACATTCTGCACACTATAAAATATAATTATGTATTTTTTTACAAATAAAATTCTTTATTACTTCAGAGAAACGTGACATGAAAAATCGTACCCTGGGGGTACACCACCTTTGTAATTAAATGGCAAACTCATGTGCGCCACTCATTCACAATAATTTTGCTCGTAACGTGTCAATAGGGTGAGCATAGTACCGTAAAAGTTGTAGACAAGTTTAGTGGTAATACAGTTTGTGCAACCTCGAACACATTATACTTAAATTTTTGCTCATCGAAACAGTAAGATGATTAATTACAGATAAAAAACATTACTTTTAGCTAACACTACACCAAAAGTTACAACAGCAAAATATGACTACATAAATCTCGAAATTCCTATGACCATTTCTTTGGGCTTGTACACAAAACTGCGAAGCGAACATCGCATCGCAAAAATCTGCGATCTAGCCCTATCTTTTGTCACAAGAAATCAAATCGCGTCGCACCGATTCGCAGTTTTGTGTACAAGCCCTTAGCTAGTACTCAGTCAAGAATACTAAGGTATAAAGTTGTAGCCTAAGCCATTTTACAAAATAGCGCTAATCCGCTTTAGAAGCAAGCATAGTCACACTGCTGCGTCCAGATTAGGTGTTATCTAATAACACGTTGATTAATCAATTAATGGCGACTTCAAGACATTATAAAAGCATTCAAGATCAAGGTTTTCAGAATCAACGACCATGTCAGATAAGCGAAGGATCACAGCCAAATTAAAAATGAATTGGATAATAATCCTAAAGTTATTAGTTTTAGTGACGTTTTGTGAATCGGTAAATTGCTCTATTAGGAGATAGTAGAAATAATTTTACTTTCGTCACATGATATTTGGCAATATTTTTTTTGTATATATATATAAATTTCACAGTGAAAAACAATGCCTAATATCATGTTTGGAGGTGCTAGGGGCTACTCTTTTAAGATATCCCCAAAGATTCAATTAACTAGAGATCTGAGATATCTACTAAGACTGGGGATTACAGTCATGATCATGTTTATTTTTTTATTCACAGATGACCATGAAACAAATTAGAAGCACAGGGAAAATGATGAGGAAGACGTGTCAACCCAAGAACAATGTTGAAGATGGTGAGAAGAACGACTGAAATTCAATCAATATGAACTCGACATTCAATCACTATGTACATACATACAGTCGTGGTCAACTAATTAGGGACACTCTTTGGTTAAACCGAATTGTGAATTTATTTTTTATTTTCCAACGAGTCTAAACCATATTCCATATCTCTTACATGTAAGTATAATTAGTCATTTATGTGCCCGATTATACAAACAATAACAACTTCTTAAACATTAAACCTCTTTACAGTATAGCTGATAGATTATCGTAGTGCTATTTGTTCAAATAATGCTGGCTGGCCATTTAATTAGGGACACTGAGATATTGCGTTCTATTTGAATCTCAATACTTTTTTACTTCTTCTCTTATTGTTTCGTGGTAGTTTTGGCGGCAATCCCGATATTTATTTTAAGTTTTGAAAAATATTTTGAAGAAAAATGGGTAAAAATAAAAGTTGCGATCCAACACTACGAAAAATTATCATGAAGTTTGTTGTCGAGCATGGTTGGCCATACCGAAGGATAGCAGAACATTTAAATTGTTCAAAAACTATGGTATACAATGCAGTGCAACATGTCAGACGCAATAACACAGATTTAAATGTGCCCAGAACAAAAAGATCGAGAAAAACAACTCCGCAAGAAGATAGAATGATAGCCAGGTTAGCTAAGAAAGATCCGTTTCTAGGCTCTATTTTAATTAAACACGAAGTGTTTGGGACAGACGAAAGAGCTGGTGTCTCAGCTAGGACCGTTCGACGACGTCTGGTAGAAGCAGGGTTGTTCGGAAGAGTGGCTCGCAAAGTACCGTTGTTGAAGAAAGAACATAGAAATGCTCGTTTGGCGTTTGCACGTAAATATGGACATTGGACCTACGCCCAATGGCAACATGTATTATTCTCTGACGAGACCAAGGTTAATTTGATTTCTTCAGATGGAAGGCAATACGTACGGCGTCCAGTAAAAGCGGAAATGAATCCAAGATTCACAAAAAAGCAGGTGAAACATGGCGGTGGAAACATTAAAATGTGGGGTTCATTTTCTGGACGTGGAGTGGGACCTGTGAGGAAAGTTCAGGGTAACTTAGACCAACATCAATACAAGGCAATATTGGAGGAAACGATGCTTCCCTATGCTGAGGAGCATCTCCCTATTATATGGACGTTTCAGCATGATAACGACCCAAAACATACCGCCCGTTCAGTCAAGTCGTTTCTTACCAGTCAGTCAGTATCGGTGCTAGATTGGCCAGCAAATAGCCCGGACCTTAACCCAATCGAGCACCTTTGGCACGAAATCAAGAAAAAAGTAGCCACTTATCGTACCACAACTTTAGATGAACTTAATGAAGCTTTTTGTGAGGCATGGGCAAACATTCCTGTCGAAACATGCCAGAAACTGATAATGTCTATGCCACATCGGTGTCAAGCGGTAATTACTAACAAAGGTTTTGCTACTGGGTACTGATTTTACACGTAATAAAATGGAGCTGTTAAAGATATTATAATACTGCAGATTATTAGTTTTGTTTAACTCTATTTTTCATTATAGTTTACTGTCCTTAATTAAATGTCCAGCTACAGAATTATACCTTAAAATTGAATACATGTTCAACCTTTGATATTAAATACTTTTTTCTATTTATTTATTCTTTTATTTACAGCCATTTAAAGCATAATAATCGGACCAAATTATGCAAATAATAGTTACTGAGAAATCAATAGGGTTTTATATTTGTATGTACATAACCGGTTATTGTTCTTCACTATCTTGCATGTCCCTAATTAGTTGACCACGACTGTATATGACAAAACTTTGACAAAACTCATGGTGACTCCTTTAGAAAAAATCTCTGGACGAGTGTAGAGATTTTATAACTATTATACCTGAACATGTTTCGCTGTTCCTCTGAGATTAAGTAATTATCTTGTTCTTAAGAAATAGCTTCTAAAGAAATCATACAAAACTGTGTTTCAGAAAAAATTGACCCCATAAACCAAGGTACTTTTATCGACGAAAAGGAAGTAAAGTGCTACATGGCTTGTATCATGAAAATGGCTAACGCGGTAAGTTTTTTTTTACAATACTAAAAAGAACATAACATACCTACGTATAAACTAGTTAATAAAAAATAAAAAAAAAATAAAAAATATGATCACGACTGTAATCCCCAGGCTCGGTTGATATCTCTTCAGATCTTTAGTTACTTAGATCTTTGAGGATATCTAAAGGGGGTAGTCAGAGGCAAGTCCAAACATGACGTTTGGTACATGCCCACATTTTGCACAGTAGTTAGTATTCCGTACGTGACAGGTTGCAAGCCCATCGCCGCTTATAAGAATACTAACCTATGACACATACCTTCGAATATTTGGTTCTGGGGTATGCCGGTTTCCTCACGATGTTTTCCTTCACCGTTTAAGAGCACTGGCATTGCGCACATAAATTTTTCGAATGGAAAAACTCATTGGTGCACGACCAGGTTTGAACCCACGACCTTCGGATCGTGAGGCAGGGGTGCTACCACTACACCACCAGCGCTCTAACTAGTTAATACTAGTTAATATTTTAAACATTTACAGTTCAAAAACGGAAAAATAAATTACGAAGCTGCAATAAAACAAGCAGATATGCTGCTCCCTGAAGATATAAAGGAGCCCGCAAAAGAAGCTATAACTGCTTGCAGGAAAGTTGGTGAGTTTAATTGTTTTTATGCGGTAGGAATTGATTTATAAGCATCTAAACATGGTTATTTTATAATTATTACAATCACAAAATACTCTTGCTCAGTTGGGAATGTTTTACACAGTATTAGGTATGCCTAGTTGGACAGGATTTGTACCTTTCTATCTTTGGCGTATAGTGTGAAATCCTTGTGAATTTGTCAGGAAGAAAAATGTCTGGTGTTTAATGCGGAAGGTACAATAAAACAAAATGAGTAAATCTAATTACGAGGTTTTCACAATACATCAGCATTTCATTATATCTACACACATTATGCATATCCATATTATTATTATAAAAATGCGAAAGTAACTGTGTTTGTTTGTAACTTTCCACGAGTTACCGTATGAATGGATTTTAACAAAAGTAGGCTAGGTACCTTTTGTGTCAAAAATCAGTGTCAACGACCGGTGTTGTGATTGAATTGAAACTTGGTTTGAATACTGAAATTGCGAAATGTAAGAACATGTTACACTCAAGGTTTTTCAAAAATAAGTACCTAATCCTCATAATGAGGTAAAATGGAATGTTACAGTTTGTATGGCACTGTGTTAGTGTTGGTAAGCTACTTTCTAAATATTTAAGTACCTACTAAAAAATATAACATTTGATTTTCAGCGGACGCTCACAAGGACATCTGCGATGCATCGTTTTATGTCACAAAGTGCATCTACGAACACAATCCCAGCATATTTTTCTTTCCATAATAAAGTTATGAATTTATATCACTTATTATTTACTACCTACGTCTGAGGGGTAGAGGTAGGCCAAAGAAAAGATGGATGGACTGTGTGAAAGATGATATGAGTAAGAAAGGAGTGACAGTACTCACTCCTTTTTTCTTTTCACATGGCGGATGATAGAGGGAAACGGAAGAAGAAACCGTGTGCCGACTCCACATAGCGTGGGAAAAGGTCAGAAAGAAGAAGAAGATTTAACTACCTACGTTTGATTTTTTTTTCCATGTCTAGGACTCCGAATTCTTCAACAACAAAAAAGGTCAGAAATAGAGCAACGAAAACCAAAGCAAGCATCAAGACGTAATCGATTTTAATAAACTGAAATTCTTATTGCGCAGCATGAACCCAGGCTGTGTTTTTCAGCCTGATGAAAACTGTAGTTAGGCAGTGAATGATGTTGGATACCGTACTAGTAGTATGAGGATGTGTAAGGCACATATATTTTAAATAAGTTTAATATACAAAACTATCTTTTCACGGTGATTTTAGTAACCAAAAAGCATATAAAAACGTGTTCAATCCAGGGTCACGTAACAAACGCCTGTTCTACGCAGTGGTACATAACAACCGATTTCCGCCCCGCACAGTAATCACCGGCAATTTTTGAGGTAATAATCCATTAACTTGCAATTTTTCCGACACTCATCTACTGACACGTAGTCGTTTTTATTTCCTACCTGCCTGTAATAAGCACCTGTGTACAGCCGAGTAGAAAACTGCTTAGCATTTATTAGAAAACTGAGAAGTGGGAGTGGGTTCAGAGACGAACGCCACTGCGTTTTTACAAAAGGTCCAAACGCATGTTTGAGAAAGTCGTTCTTTCTTTTGAACTTATTTATGTTAACTAAATGGATGTAGTTTATTTTATCAATGCATATGATAATCCTACTAATATTATAAACGCGAAAGTTTGTAAGAAAACATGGATGTGTGGATGTATGTTTGTTAATCTTTTACGCTGAAACGGCTGAACGGATCTGGATGGATTATAGTCTGGAATAGCATATACCTAGGCTACTTTTTATCCCGAAAAACTTTTAATCGCGAGCGGAAGCTAGTATGTAATAAAGTACCTATCATCAGCGTAAAAATATTAATTACTACACGACATGTACCTAGGTATCACATACATTGTAACTACTAAGCTCTTATCTAACTAATCTCACCATCCAACTTAATACCTAATATTGTTTATATTATTATACATGCGAAAGTTTGAATGGATGGATGATTGTTACTCAATCTCGCTGAAATCGCTGAACGGATCTGGATGAAACTTAGAATACGCGTATTTTTGACCTGGAATAACACATAGGCCACGTTTTATCCGGGTAGGTACTATGCGAACGGAGCCGCGCGCGTGCTTGTTTAAAAATAATTGAGATAGTCGGTAAACCGGATACGAATAAAGATTAGTCATTAAATCGACAGCAGACAACAAAGGCAATTTGTAAGGTAGGACATCCCTAACCACAAAATATCAAAAATGATTTATTTAATCACAATACATTATCATTATAGCAACAAAAGATATTTTTGCATTATTTAAAAATAATATTCATTACCATTAGGAAACTGATTTATCAAAATAAATACCTACATAAAAGTAAATAGATATAATTATACTAATAGTAAGTATACCTACCTAGTAATGTAAAACCTCATGTTATGGTGAATTATATAATTCAAAAGTTATAGATAATCTAAAAGATAATCTTTATAAACAATGTTCATTTGAATACAAAACAAATATAACCTATAAAAGGGTACACCATTTTAGTTTGTTTTAGTAACAATGATTTTTCAACTCGTAGTAGGCCTGGTGCTTATTGGCGCATCTCAAGTAAGTATAATTTTGGTTTATTCAGAAACTAGCCTAATTAAACTACTGCACTCGATAGTACCTACCACCTAAGTATAGGTGTATCCACGTTACAATTAATTGCACGATTGTATCAAACTACTTCAGAGCTAATTGTAAGCTAGTGTGCCTCGAGGGGCTTTAGTCGTGTGCTGGCTTACATTTTTTTTATAGAAGATAGAGTTTACAGGAGTGAATTTGGAATGACTGAAATTTTTTCCCACTTGAAAACAAACATAACTGATCACGACTGTAATCCCCAGGCTCGGTAGATAGGCTATTTAAGATCTTCTAAGGATATCTAAAGTGGGTAGTCTGAGGCACATCCGAACCTGACATTTGACACAAGCCCATATTTTGCAACATTTTGTATTCCGTACGCGACAGGTTGCAGGCCCATCGCCGCTTATAAGAATCTAACTTATGAAACAATAAAAAACTTGATCACGACTGTAATTCCTGGGCTCGGTAGACATCTCAGATCTCTAGTTACTTAGATCTTTGCAAACACACCTTCGAATTTTTGATTTAGGGTAGGTATGCCGGTTTTTTTACGATGTTTTCCTTCACCGTCGTCCACTAGGAATAGCCTTAAGCAAGAACATTCCTTAAGTAAATAACAGTCAGTCAATTTATCAACCTCAGTTGACGTCACTGACTAGAAAATATTTTCACAATTTGAAGTGCAATTCTCCGCTTACTTCCCAGCAATCAAGATCGACAGCGGAAATAAAAGCATGGTACTTTGAGCAAGCTATGGAATGTAACAAGCAGCAACCTATTACTGCCGACGAGATGATGATGATGAAGAGTCACAAAATGCCGGACAGCGATGGCGCCATGTGTCTGATGGCTTGTGTCATGAGGAAGACAAACTTCGTAAGGGATTTCATCTCTATCGTCTTATCTAATATCAACTTTCATCATCTTCCTGCCCTTATCCCACTAGGTGGGGTCTGCACAACAGGTTCTCTTCCTCCACTCTCCCCTATCATCTCAGTAGTCACTCCCTTCTTACACATATCGTCTTTCACACAATCCATCCATCTTTTCTTATGTCTACCTCTACCCTTATATTCATCCACATTCAAATCCATCACCTTTCTTGTAACATGGCTTTCCTGCCGCCGCATAACATGCCCATACCATTATACAGACAATAGACATCAACTTTATAGCATAAAATATCTCCTTGCCACAGTCAAAAGCATTTTATACTAAGCACATTTCTTTATCTGTACAAACATGAGTTCTCTCCCGTGGTCTAGTTGTACAGTATCAATATCACAATTAGAACACGACCAGTGACACATGTGTAAATTATACAACTAAATAAATAAACGAGATGCTTAGTTAATTAAACTGCTTTGACAAAACCATTTCAGATTGACGATAAAGGAAATTTCGATGTAGAGAAAGCCAACGAGTGGGCGGAGAAAGAGTTCCAGGATGATCCTAAGCGTTTGGAAGGTTCCAGGAATATTTACGATGCGTGCAAAAAGGGTAAATGCTATATTATAAACCCATCACATATACATACACCCTCCTTCGCTACGCAGTTGGGTAATAAATAAAAATGTAAAAACGGCCTTATCGCTAAAAGCGATGTCTTTGCGCCTCCAAGGGACTTTACCAGTGATATGATGTTTATGATGGTAATTCAAGGCTGGTGGAAACTGGAAACAGATGTATGACTAGCCTTTATGAAAGGAATAAACTACAAATTAACTACCATTTACAAATTATTTTCAGTCAATGACGAGCCAGTGACCGATGGCGCGAAAGGATGTCAAAGAGCCTACCATTTGTGCAAATGTCTTATTGAAAAAGCACCCAAGGTCAGTCATTTTTTCGTAATACCTACGCCAGAGAAACGTGTCGCATAAAATATTATATATCTGCATTATGTACCGTGATGTTATTCATTATTTTTCAGATGGGATTCCCACTGCAATAAACAACCATTACCTGAGAAAAACGGATGTCTGTAGGAAAATGCTCCACCCACACAATAATTCAAAATTAAAATTGTATCATCATATTTCCGTCTATCCATCTCACTAGCATAGTTTACGTAGGTACTAACCTAAATTACCTATTACCACAGAATACATATCAGTGCATTAAATATGTTTAAGGAGCTAACTTCACGTTTACGTAAGGTAAAAACAGACCGTACCTACTTAGATTTAGTTATAATGATAAACATTACTAATATGAGCAAAATTCGTTTTATTCATATAAACGTTTATAACATGGCTCTACTCGTACAACTTTGATTACAAAGTAGGTAGTTGAAGATTTTAACGTATGTACACAATATGCATTTAATGGTTAAAACGTACTTACAACAATAGAACGACTTTCTTTCTCTGTCTATACCATTACAATAAGCAAGATTATTTATTATTATTTCACATTGGCTCGCTAGTTTCATTAATTCGATCAAATGGCCATAAGCTGTATTTTAATCTATTATAGTGAATTAATTCCGCTGTGTGACAAGTTTAGTTATATTCATTATCACGCGATAGACAGAGACAGACAGCTAATGTGGCCGTAACATAAGCATCTTAAAAGTTTACAGTGTATCACTTTGTTCTAACTATCTAAAAACCCGTGCACATACTTCTTTATAATTCTAGAGCACATAAAATTATAAATACAAAAATACAATTGAAGTTATATTAATGGTCACTACGAATAAATATGTATATTATTATAAAAAAATTATAGATATATATTAAAGTACTTATACCTAGTGTTAAAATAGAAAAACCTAAACCACATGTATCTCACTTTTAGGTAATATAGAAAAATAGACTGCTTGCGACAGCTGAGAATTTTTTTAAGTTTTATAAGTAGTCAGTTTAAGATATGATAGTATAACTAAGTTGATTTATAATGCTAACTTAAATATGCGTTTAATAATGTGAAAACACTACAATATTTTGGACAATTAAAACAAACTCAACGAAATACGTGAACAACACTGTGTATTCAGGTGTTCCCGAATTACCAATGACTGAAAATGACCAAAAAATCTTCTATAAAAATATTAAATTGCTGGTAATTTGGTTTCGAGTCAAAATGATCACCGATTTTTTGATATTATGATCCGTGAGGGAACACCCTATGTGACTAGTGACTAAATAATACTTCACTCAACCATAAACAACTCCTAGAGATTCCACAACACACCCTTTTTAATTTTTTGAAATAATATTTCTGCGATAGACAATATATGTAATTTCCTAGTTTGGTTCGGTATTGTACCTTGAGCCTCAAACAATATTTTTTTCATAAGTTGTCTTATAAAGTCTTTTATAAATACTATACATACATACAAAATTATATATGGAAATATATACTTAGACTAATATGCGTAAGGCCCACCTGATGAGAAAGTTCTCACCGTCAGCCGTCAACAACAGAAGGTTATTGATAGCGTGTTGCTTGCTTATGTATTAAAAAAATTTTGGTCCGAATTGGTTAGGTACTAAGACAAAGATATGCATAGAACCTAAAAATATTTCATAGTAAATTCATGGAAACTCACAATTTTACTTGGCACAACACATATTTAGGCAAATGTTATTTAAATGGTACATACTAAGTAATCAGTGCTACAATATTGTATGTATTATTTGGTATAAAATATTATATTATTAAAAAAACATGATTCTTTTTTTAATAATATTATTATTATTTATTTTAAAACCTGATGGCTTTAAAAAAATAGAATAATTACGGCAAAATACGGCAGCGTCATGACAGAGATTTACCTACAACGAAAAAACGATAGGTACATTTTTGAACATTATAAAACTGAAAGATTACTGTTATATACGGTTAAATAAACATATGTATATGGCTCAGTTGATAAAGTTAAAAACACATCTGTACCTACTATAGAGTTAGTTCTTGTAATCTTGCCGTATCTACTAAGGCAAGATTGCATTACATTTTAGAAATATAACTACCGAAAAGTATGTGAATAATGTTTTATGCAATAATATCCTTGATATTTACGTTATTTATTACAATATGGCGTTTTACAGTTATTTCTAAAAAATCAAAAATCGAAATCACATTGTTCAGTTCACAATTATTATTGGTATCATCCATGCTATTATCGTCAAAAAAAAATATTTTTACTTTTATAAAAAAGCAAACAGTCTATGCATATTCTATAAAAGATGATTATTTTATATAGCGTCACGTGGAATTTTTACTTACAGACCACTGTAGTGCTTGGTAGAGTTTTAACCTCTGGGATGCCGGGATTCCAGACACAATAGAAAATCTATTATGTCTCGCGTGGATCCGCGTTCCGGCATGTCACAGGTTAAGATAGAATAGGCTTACTTAATACGGTATGACTAAACCGCAGATGTTTTCATTTACCGTTTAAGAGCACTAACACTATGCAATTTCTTAAGTTGAGCTATCAATGTGAACTGGCGTGTTTTACGTAGAATTACGTCTAGTAGGTCCTTTCTACTGATATGTGCATCTCCTGTAACGCTTGGGTTTATTATGGTATCAAAAATTTGTGATGTAGGTATTATTACTCATGTATAAGTTAAGATTATTCTACTAAAATATTGCTCAACAAGTTACTCGAAATAGGATAGCCAGTCATATTCAGGATAGTTTGAATTCCAGAATATCCATTACATTATTCAGCATAGACCAGAGTAGTAACTGGAATGAGTACTGTAGCCATTCATCAGAAGAAAGAAGTTTAAACTTGGACAGTGCTGTCTTTATGACAGTGACTCATCATTTTGTTCTATATTGGAATTCATCGAACTCTACCCTGAATACAAAATATAAGCAGCTAAGCTACGTCGTAGAGAAATCAAATATACACATAAACTATTTACTATTACAAGCACAATAATAGCATGGGAAAGTCATAGTCTCACTCATCACCACTGGGCCGCTCTGGAGTTAGTCGATCAGGACGAGCTGACCTTCAGGCAGGGTGGTGTCGTCCGTATGTTATATGCTGTCGTAGCTGTTGGGGTCGGGGGAGGTCACGGGGCCGGGGCCGCGGGCTGGTAGCTTGAAGCCGTGGATGGAGAATGCCCAGCCATCCTGAAAGCAAAACATGAATATTAACTACTAGCTTCCGCTCGCAGCTTTGCTCGCGAGGTACTTACATAAAATATAGCCTATGTTACTCAGGGATAGGGTAGCATTCGAATGGTGAAATAATTTTTGAAATCGGACCAGTAGTTTTCGAGTTTATTCGTTACAAACAAAAATATAAAACTTTCCTCTTTATAATATTAGTATAGAAAACATGTTAAATTCAGCGTTAGGAATTTTGCAAGTGTTGGTATTTGTTCAGAGTTTAGGTGTTATATTAAATACCATAAAAACATGTGTTTCTGAATTCTGATACAATTACCTACAATGGACATTCTAGTGTGGAGGCAAATCAGGATGTAGGAGGTAGTCATAGACATAAATAGAAATATTACCTTGACTAAGTTGGGCAAGTCAGTCCAGAATCCCAAATTAGGAATCACTTCAATACCCGTTGCTCCCATCAAGAACTTCTTAGTACAGATGCCAAGAACGAGATAGAAGATCAATAGTGAAAAGAATATTATCAAGAGTGTGGAACCGACAGATCTCCCTGAGGTCTCAATTAATTTAAGGCAGGCTGCTCGAGAATAGAACTTTAGTACCTGGAAAAAATTAAGGAAACATTAAAATAAGCATCACAATTTGATGACACTAACATTTTTATTATTATCCTTAGTATACCACTGGTAGTGTTAGTACAAAATGCTAGTGCTCTTAAATGGTAAAGGAAAACATCGTGAGGAAACCGGCATACTTACCCAAGAACCTAGAAATGCTAATGTGTCATGAGTTAGTATTCTTATAAGCAGCAATGGGCTTGCAACCTTTCACATATAAAATACTAGCTATTGTGCTAAATCTAGGCATGTGGCAAATATCATGTTCGGACATGCCTTGCACTACCCTCTTTAGATAACCTCTCAGATCTATCAGTCCTGGGGATTACAGTTTTTAAAAAGCCTACTGGATCCCAAACTGGTGGGCAAAAGCGTCCCTTTTCCATTTTTCATAGTGTGCATAGAGCTCATCTCACAGGCCGACTACAATTTTGTTAATAGATATAAACATTTAGTAATTATTATTGTATTATTCTTACAAGTTTATCTGGTTCTGCTAAGGAGTCAATGTGTAGTTGATCATCAGTTTCAGCACATACAAGAAGAACTATAGTTTCACTGAAAATAAAAAATCAAAGGTAAGTTTAAAAACAACTGTTCGGTTTATTGATCAACTAACAATTAGCAAAGATTCAAGAATTCATTGTTTCTATCTATCTATATCTACAGACATCACTTTTAATTAAAATTAGTCAGGTATATAAAATAAACTTACGATGGTGGGTTTAGGTATATAATTGAATTTCCATTTGAGCTGAATGTGGACTCTTTCTCGCTTCCTAAATAATTAGAGACACCTGACCCATCCATTCGGTAAATATCTGTTCCGTTGAGGTCCAAAGTCGTAACATGACGGCAAAGCTGAAAGTTGTGCATTGCTTTGTATTTTAACATAGTTTTATCAATAATGTTGATGGGTATGCTGGCTTCATTACATGTGTACTAGTTCCTACATGACATAGTTTATTTTATTCCAGATATATTTTAAACTAAATTTCATCCAAATCTATTCAGCCATTTGGCATGATTGAGCAACATCCAATAATTTATAAATAGTTAAATACTTACCTATAATTTTATTATGATTCAATATTGTCACTTCAATATTGACCCACAACAGTGACAATTAAAGATTCAGTGTGGATTCTTTTGATCTAACTCATAGAAATTATTTAAACCAGTTCAATAAACTGGTCAAACAGGTTCACTTATTAGTATAATCAAAAATCAAAGGAATGTTATGTCACTTAAAAACCAAGATCTTGCCATACATAGCTTTAGCCTTTACATTTCAGCTGTACAAACAATCGTAGGTACCTATATAATCTCACTGAAAAATGTAAATTAATGGAAATGAAAAGAGTTTTGTAATTAAGCACCTACTTACCGCCAGAGGCTTATCGCATGTGTCGTTTGCAGAAGTCTTGTTCACGGGTGGCATCATGTCATGGCAGGGGTGAAAATAGTACGTGGATAGCTCCAACTGCTTGCCGTCCATTTTTGTAGCAAAATTTGTGGAAGTGAAAAACTTAGCCGATACATTTGTAGGCGTCAAATCAATTCCAGTGCCATTGGGAAACACACAGGTACATGGGCCTTTCTTAGCGCACACATCCTGTCCGTAAATATTTGATGTATAATATGCAATAATCAAAAAACAAGTCCAAAATTTCGGTACGATATCCATCCTTTCTCAGTTTTTCCCTCTATTTAGCTCTTTTTTATATTTTTAACGTCTCGATAAATTCGCCTTACACGCACAACACGAACACGCAATTATGCCGAGACATGAGACTGTATTTTATTTTGTATTTTTGGTAGTTTTGGTAGGTTTAATTGTCACGGTTGTCACTTGTCTTTTTTTTTGACATTGAATTAACGACACAACTGACAGGAACAGACTCATAATTACCTTTAGTAAATAGACTGTCTAAAATCTCGGCAAATCTTACTTTTGGTCTATGAGAGTATGTATGTAGAAAGTTCACTCACTTCACTGTTTACAACCGTGTGTCAGTCAAACAAACAACATCTGGGCTTTTTGTTGTGTGTATGGACCTCAGAGTAAAGATAAATAGAGGAAATCTAATAACTTGTCAAGTGTTATACTCTTTTGCATGTGTAGCGTTATTACACGGCTAAATTTGAAAGGCACTATAGGTATCTCGTTTTAGCGTGTTCCCTCTGTATTTCTATCTCTATCGCGCAATGTCATCCCTACTTGATAGGATTTCTGTGTTTGGGATCTTTTGTGTCCCAAACAAAGTCTTGTGCGACGCATTCTTTAGAAATTCATGTATTATTTACTAGTTTCAATTAATTCAGGCAAATCAACTATACAAAATTAAGCTAGAGTACATTTTTGATGGTTTGTGCAGTGATTTCAAACAAAGGAACAGCAAAAAAGGATAAATAATCATTTGTGTTCATTGGTGAGTTCATTGTTTTGCTACTTTTTCATTAAAAATGAGGACTAAATACATCGTCTTCATAATATTTTTAATCGCTAATCATATTGCTATGCCTGCAGCATGATAATTTTGTGTCTAAGATAGTTTTTATTTGATTTCGTACTGAATTAGTTATGTTAGAATAGTGTTGTACCTAAGGTATCGATATTTTTTGTACACTAGCTTTTTGTACAACAAAATTAGTGTTAAAATGTTCGTTGTTCGTGATGGGGGCATCTTTTATTGCGATTAATGTTGATGGATTGGTGTATTTAGTCAGTAATTTGTCAATTAAGTAGCAAAACTGAACTCACCAATTAGACTAATATCGTTTCAAGAATTATAATCCTTTTCTATTAAATAATAAATAATAAATTTATTTATTTTCTCTCACAAAAGGTTACAGTTACATAGGGTTGAACTTAAATACTAAATACTCAGATAAACCTGTTTTGCGAGAGACTGGTGCCTGAAATAGGTTTAAGAAAAAACCTGTGATACAGGTCACCAGTGCCCCACTCCGCTGGCTAACTTATATTTTAGTGATAGTGATGTGCGTATGATTGTAGATATTTACCTAGTGTTTGTGTATGTATGATAATGTGAGTGTGTGATGCATGTGGGTATGTGGTTGTGTGAGTGTATGTGTATGTATTTATGTGCTTACTTCTCGTACATAATAGGTGAGTATGGAACTTATTATTTTTATTTTTATTTTGGGGGGGTCAAGATATTTTCAGTTTCATCGTAATTCAGAGTTTTAAGCCATTCACTTACTATGTTTTTGCATTTATACTTGGGAAGGGGGTTGATTGAGAGTAGGTTATTCAGTTTATTGTATATGTACGGCCCTAGAAAGCAGAAAAAATTATGGGAGAGGCTGGTGCGATATGTGGCTGATCGGCAGACTGTGCCTTTCCTACGCTTTCCTTTTATTGCTTCCGGGTCGTAAGTTAACAGTGCGTGTTTGGCAAGTGTGACATTTAGAATAAATGTTTGCCTGACTGTAAGGACGTTCCATTTTTTGTATAAGTCGGCAGTAGGGTATCGATATGGTAAGCCAGCACTCACCTTCAGAATAGATCTTTGAGCTCTCTCTAGATGGATAAGGTGAGTTTTAGCAGCACCGCCCCATGTGGTGATGCAGTAATCTATAATTGATTGGCAGAGGGCAAAGTATACCAGTTTGATAACTCTACGGTCGGCAACGTTCTTTAGTGTTTTGAATATGAAGATAAGTTTTCTTAGCCGAGTGGTGAGAATATCAATATGTAGTTTGAAGGTCAGTGTCTGGTCGATAGTGATGCCCAAGTATTTTAAGGACGCTGTTCTTTCAAGATGAGTACAGGTGCAGTTAGGTGTACCAGGAGAGCAATTATGCGACGCGATAGAAAGAGTAGGGGGCGGAAGCAAATTTGCTCTGTGGGCAAAAGCAATGTATTTCGTTTTTGTTGTATTTAAAGTTAAGACATTAGCTTGGAGCCATGCGCTAACCTCACCTAGACCTTGTTGCGCATGTCTATAAACATCTTCCCATTTGTGTCAACTGAAAAATAGTGCCGTATCGTCTGCAAATGTTAAAATCGAGCCGTTAAAAAGTCTCATATTACACAGTTCATTTATATAAATGAGAAACAGCGTCGGACCAAGTATACTGCCTTGTGGAACTCCATAACTCATCGTTAGCTCAGTACTAATCCATTGGTCGACTTTAACCCGCTGCTTTCTATCACTCATATAGCTCTTGAAAAGGTTGAGAGGGAGTCCTCTTACGCCTATCTGTTCTAACTTTTTTAGGAGGTGGGGTATTGAGACCGTGTCAAAAGCCTTGGCCAAGTCGAGAAAGATTGTCACGCACTTCTTTTTCTCATCCATATTAGTCACGATCAAATTTAGTAGTTCGCGTACAGCATCATTTGTTGACTTTCTTGATCTAAATCCGTATTGAGATGTTGAGAGAAGGTTATTTCTCTCGAGATAAAGCGTCAGGCGTTTATTCATAATGCGTTCTAGAATTTTTGATAGCGCAGGGAGTATAGAAATTGGTCGGAAGTTGTTGACACATTCTCTGTCTCCCCCTTTATGGATAGGTTTGATTAAAGCAATTTTAATAGCACGAGGGAAAACTCCAGATGATATAGAGAGGTTACAGATATGAGCGATAGGACTGGCGAGTAGGTTGGAGTATCTTTTAATAATTTTACAAGATATTTGGTCGAGTCCCACCGCACAGACGTCTTTCAGATTATTTATTAACGCCTTTATTTCCGTTTCATCTGTTGGAAGGAGAACAAGTGAATTGCTTGGAGTTGTCACTCGGCTTGGGCTTTGGGAGCTTGGCTGGAAGGTCTGGTTTGAGTATCTACGTGTTTGCTCAGCCAGTTTTCTACCAATGTTAGCAAAATAGTCGTTGACTTTGTTTACACATCCCTCCGGATTTGCAGTGGATATCAGACAAGAAGAGTGATCCACTACTTTATTTAAACCACCAATATTTTTAATAGTTTCCCATAGTTTTTTCTTATTATCTTTAGCAATTTCAATCTCATGTTTTTCATAATTTCTTTTAGCCTTCTTTAGAATATTTGTGCAATAGTTTCTATATCTTTTATATGTCAAATTAAGAACTTCATTACATGGATCTTTTTTTAATTTTTTATGTAGATTATCTCTATTTTTCATACATCGCAATATTCCTTTTGTTTGTCCAAGGTTTATAGATCCTTTGGCGATTGGAAGTTTTTATTACTTTTGAGTTTTGTTTTATAGAATCTGAGAGGTGTCTGATAAAGAGATCTGTAGCTGTATTCACAATATCGCATGCTAGAATATCTTGGAAGTCTATATTACTAATTGCCGCATCAAGAGAGTCATAGTCTATGCGCGCAGAAGGTTTTTGTGCGTAGTCAAGTTGTGATTTTAAGTTAATACTCAGAGCCACGCAATCATGGTCTGTGATTGATGCGTCTACTACAAAGCAAACGGCTTCCAGTTTTGTTTTGACCATCATGTGGTCAAGACAGGACTGACCACGAGTTGGAACATTATGACCTGGTAGTAAGCAGTGACTTGCTAGACAGTCGAGGTATTCGTATGACCGCTTGTCTGTAGTATTCGGAGAAATATCAATATTCATGCCGCCACACACGATTATATTTTTGTAGTTACTTAGTTTAGATAATTGGACATCAATCGAGTTTACAAACTCAGTTGTACTTAATTTGCTAGGTGGGCGGTAAATCCCTAGAATACAAGTTGCAGAGTTTAACTTTAGTAGCAAACAATTTGCGTCACTAATGTCGGGTTCCTCAAATGATGTTCTTAGGTGCTTTTTATAATAGATAACTACACCTTCGTTCTGCGTTTTATGTGCAGTAGAAACAATGTGGCTATACCCGTTTAATTCTGGAATGTTTGGAGAAGTTGGCAACCAGCACTCTGTCAGGACTATAATGTGCCAGTCTATATTAGATCTTAGTAACAGGGTAGTAAAATTGTGTATATTGCAGTTTAGGCTTCTGATATTTTGCGATATGATATTCAATGAGATATTCGAATTACTGAATGTTGCATAAGATTTCAAGTTATCTATGTCACAAGTGACAACTTTAGCCACCGCTATGGAGTCCAGTCCTAAATTAATACACTCAATGTTATCATTAACCATTTTTTATTATATGAGAAAAGGGTTCCTTCTGGACCCGTCGGGCTATTGTTCCAGATTGGGGTGTAGGTAGGTATAAAAGGCAGCGATTAGCAGGCTAGGACTTATATTTTTCTGTCTTATAATGGGTTCCGTACCATAAAAGAAAAAAAAAAACGGAAGCCTTATAGGATCACCTTGTTGTCCGTCTGTCTGTCTGCTGTGAAGACCCTGATGTTTATGTACCTACGTAGTAAAATTATCTTCGAGCAGGTGCATTGAAAAGAAATTTACGAAAGTGCAAGATACACACAAAAAAATTACCCTTCTCGGCAGCCGGTTAAAAATAAGTGTCGTCATCTAGGTACTTACTTTTATTTCAGACATACAACAAATTTTAAAAGCTGGTTGTGTTTTAATTGGTATTTGTAAATAACTACCTATAAGATTTGAGAAATCATAGTTATTTTGAAATCACAGAAAGACACCTCAATTTTATTCATAATAATTATTGATAAATTTTATTACTTTTGATAATAAATGTAAATAGATTAAATGCAAGTAGATCTTCTATTTTAAAAGTAGCTCCCTCCTTAATGAAATCCTACTAGCTAATATTATATTAGAAAAGCTATATGTTTGTGAGGATGGATGAATCGCTATTTGTAACTTTAACAAGATAAATGTGTGGAGTGGAGTAGTGGTTATAAAGTTATATTATTGATATTCCGAGCTACGATCTACGTAGGTATCCACATCTTATCCAAGTTTCATCCAAATCGGTCTTAGGGTGTGATTTTACAAACATCAACATCTAAACATTGATGTAGGTAGGTACATAATTATACAGATACCTACTTAAAAACTTGCAGTCCATTTTAAAATAACTTACGTGGCCAAATTACTGAATATTGCCTGAATAATTTATAGGATTTCTATCTACTTTTTTTTTTTTTTTATTTAACAACACAAAACAAAAGGCTTTGTCGCTGAGCGATTTCTATCTACTTATTCTCTTTTCTATCCGTACAAAACTATTTTAATTTGACAAAAATATTCGCTATTCAAAGTCAGTCCAATAAATTTTGCATAATATTATAATAAGCAGCAGCCCGCTAGCTAGCTACCAAGCCCGCTAATCACTGTAATTATCGACATCAAACTATCGATATGACCCCACACTAGCTTTTCACTCCAAACTCATGTACAGTGTACGTACATGTGTGTGTAAAATTGAACGTTCTCTCAAATCTGTGATTATTCTTCTCTTTCTAACACAGCAAACACGCCATTTGCCAAACAAAGATGACTAAATGGTTAATTTTATACTTCCACCCTTGGTATGGACGTGTGCATGTTGTGTGCAAGCAAGCAAGCAAACTAACTAAACAAAACATAAACCATAGAGTAACTTTGACATAAACTTTCTTTGGCATTTGTGTTCAAACAAAAAATAAAAATAAATTACCTTTCGGTGAAATTAATTGTGTTAACGTTGTGTTAATTTTAATATAAGTAATCTATGCTGTTCTGTCGCATGCAATGGCTGATAAAAAAAAGAAAATATTTCCTACCAAGGTAAAATTGGAGATCTTTTCCAACCGACATGGTCCTACAAAATATCTCAGTTTGTTTACAAACTTTAGGTACCTACCTACATCAACTCCAGTTATGCCGCCTCCACGTGTTCGCGCTATATCCAGAGTAGACTAACCAGTATGTGTACCCTACTCTCAACTCAATTCAAGGCACCTACCAAATAAATAATAATAATAATACCTACTTACCTGTTTATGTTTACCTACCTAATTAAGAGTAAAAAAAATATTTCAGGATTCTATACCAAGGAGACCAGTAATTCTGAAATCTGATCGCGACTCAAAGGATCAGAATAAAGAAAAACAGGAGAAAGAAAAGCAGCCAACAATCATCTTGAAAACTCGTGAGCAAAGCACGTCAAAAGAGGACCGCCCTCAGAGCCCCAAGTCTTCTAAAATTGATGATGGACCAGTTCCATCTAAAATTGCACATAATGAAAACAAGGAAAAGCGAAGTACAGGTAAGATTCTTTTATAGATACTGGTTTAGTGCCTCTCAGTGGTCGTGACCACAAATGTAGGTACCACAAGTAGGTAAATAACGTCGGCCCAACGAGTCGAGGCTCGTGAAGTTAGCCGCAAGAGCTGCGCAGTGTCGTTTTTCGGGAGCAATGAGGGGCGGTGGAACTAGACATGCGCAAACTCGCACCTATGGCTAATTTCACGAATACCTAGATCCGTTGGATGAACTGTACTTGAGAAATGTTTTAAATTTGCAGAACAAAAACCTTTGCCACCGCTTAAATACATGACCGAACCTGTGAAACTCCTAGATGAAAACCTAGAGTTCAACAATGCTGCATTGGAGTTTCTACATGACTCTAGCACTAATTACCTAGTTATTGGAATTTTAGGTAAGATTGCACCTTTTCCTTAAGTTTGAAAATTGAGTAAATAATACATAGATAGGTACTAATTATTATAAGGAGGTAAAAAGTACCTATGCTTTGACTTTTATAAAACCTGTAATACGTATGAAAAAGTTGCAAAGTAGATATTTGAACTAACATGATATTACCTATATTTTTCAGGTACAAGTGGTGTTGGAAAATCCATGATAATGAACCTCATTGCAAGTAATGTGCATGACCAAGACTTGTGCAACCAAATACTGAATTCACATGAAGTACCAACTGATGCATTTGAATCAAACAATGTTTCCCTAATGGAAAACCAGTTAGAAACACTCAACTTTGTAGATGTCCCAGAAAATAAGATAAATAAAAGTGACAACTTTAAATTCAAAATGCAGAGTATTGAACATATTGAAAGAGGTGTCCATTGTACAAAAGGTAATGTCTTCTTAGTATTGTCCTAGTTATATCTGTGGTATTATTGTATACTAGCTTTCGCTCGCGGCGTCGCCCGCGTAGTACCTACATAAAATATAGCCTTTGTTCATCCTGAAAGTTCATTCTACACATTGATGAAAGAATTTTTCAAATCTGTCCAGTAGTTTTGGAGCCTATTCAATGCAAACAATCAAATCTTTCCTCTTTATAATATTAGTATAGACAGCAGGGTCTAAGAAACATACAATTTATCATTCATTTTCAACAGGTGTCGATATGTACATAACAAATGATCGTGTGATACTCCTTGACTGCCAAGCCCTCTGGTCACCCTCACTGATCGAGGAAACAAGTGTGAATCCCATTACAGTCAGAAGTGCTAACATAGTGACGGTAGACTGCTTGCAAATTGCATCATTTCTGATGGCAATATGCCATGTTCTGATCCCTGTACAGGATTGGTTTACAGACTACAACTTTATAAGGTAACTAGCTCTTAAGCTCCCGAGAAAAACAAATCTTAAAAGATAAAGATAAAGATATACTTTATTTGTAGCTGAAGTAGGCATTAATATAAAAAATCCTGACTTACTTACTAAACTAATTAAATTACCAACACCATTATAAACTAAATAATCCACTTAAAGCCTACCTTAAGGCTGCCGTCTGCGAGCGTGGGAACTTCTGACACAACACCGTGGGATGTTTATAAATGTCATAGAAAATACGCAATGTATTAGTAGCATCGTAAAGCGCGCGAGCCGCGGCGAGTTACCGGCGCGCGGGCAGTTCGTCACGGCGGCGGCAAAGGGTTGGGTCAGAGTGTATGCTTTTTGATTTCATTTTAAACTATGTATTTCTTTTTATGGAAAAATTCAAGATAATTGTCAAGCCAATGTTCTGTGTGTTATGATGAGAAATGTGGAATTTATAGATGAAAAAACTATTATTAAAATCAAATAATATTTAGTACAAACATGGAATAAAATATGTACAGATTAAATCTAATTAAACTTTTTTACTCCGAAAGATTGAAAATAAAATATATTTATTTAGTTATTTAAAACATAAAATTTCGTAAAACTGTTTTCAATCGCAATATAAGCGTGACTTATTAACCCCTTCAATATTTTCAGCTAATAATGAATTACCCTATAATATACTAGTAGTTCGCCCTGAGATCTTGCGCGCGATTTCCACAACTGATATATTTAATACATTATATACATAGATAGATATATTTTTATCATACATAAAAAACACCCAGACCAACGGAACAAATTTCTGCAGATCGTAACAAATTTGTCCGTGGCGGGAATCAAACCCGCAACCTCTAGCGTCGCAGGCGGACTCTCGCCCGCTGTGCCACTGAGTTCGTCCATATAAATATACTTAGTGTTTATTACATAAAACATTGTGCCAAATGCTGTGTAAAATACTGTGATTGTTGTAGGTTAGGTTAGGTTATAATCAAATAAATGATCATTATAGATCTTAGGTATACAAGATAATGAATCGACAATAAAAAAAACAAAAGTATTAGTTGGGATACTGTGTTCCAATAATTTTTTTACGAATCGTCCGCAACTCTGTGCGTCAACCTGCTCGATGAATACAAATCAGTAGTCACAAATTAGTATCCGACACTCGCGACCCACCCTGTGTCTAGTCCAAACAAACAAAAGAGCTCGGCGTGGAACTACAAACGGACGTGCGGTCACCTTGGAGACTGAGACGGTACTGAATATTTTTGACGCGCCTATTCTATTATAAAGCGTATTTTGGCAGGCGCTTGCTCCATACTAAAATGTATGGCGGCGGGGAACAATTTCTGCTCAAAAAATTAACAATGTTTAGGCTCAGATTAATACTTTTTGGTTTGAATTAGTAGAAAAAACTCCTGGTGACTGTGTTGTTTAACATTTTGTCTCACGATTTGTCCAAAAATATTATAAAAATAACTACGATAATTTCGTAAATACTCATAACAGAAAAGGTCGATTTCGATGTTTTTAATCAATGTTGACGATTTTTTACTCAAAAATTAAGAATTATTTTAGAATAATCGCGTGGTGTTAGTGTAGACTCATCTATTGAGAATTCGTATTATTAATTTGTGTCCTTCTTTGAAGTGATTTCGTATGGTTATTTCTAAAACCGTAAGTGCCTGTTCGCGCGTTTCTTAGGGACTCCGCTCTTAAAGCTACAAAATGGCGTTTGACTCAGCATATGTTGTGATAGCTATAGGTTATAGCTAACACAACGCTGATCTTCCGTCGAAACCATTGCGTTGCGTCACGTACGCGACACTATATACATATAAATTAACAAAAAGATAAACTATAATAATTAAAAATCCTAACATAACAACATAACTATGTAACAAACAATCTTAACTTTGTTTCCACTATCCATTTGTCAAAATTCATTGCATTTAGATACAGAAGCTTGAATTAGGCTCAACCACCCGATCTATATCAATACGACCGATAGATATGCTCTGCCTCCATGGCTTGCATGGTCTGAGTTCCCAGTGTGCATTCACACTATCGTCCGACCACTCTGAAGATAACAAGAGAAAAGAGAAGAAAAAAGGGAGAAGGTAGAAAGAAGAAAGAAGTGAAGATCTCTCTGAAGATTTTATTTCTTCCTTTACTGTAGAAGTACCTGCCAAACCTTTCAGATATATCCAGGCTGCAGAAATGCTGAAGCCATCACTATCGGCATCGTCTGCTGCGCCGAGTCAGGACAGCTCGGAGTCGACGAGCTCCGGCGAGTGTCACCCGCACCTCTTGTTGCTGCATAACCGTTGCCAGTTGGAGGATTTCACGCCAGACTCTTTGAGGATCGTGCAAGATCTCTATAGGTTTGTTTAACTTATTAAACGTTACGTTATATTCTTCTAATATGGTATGGATCTGATCTAGGCAAATGTAAAGTTAGGACGACTCAGACTACAGAGCGAGTCTGACTCATCATCATCACATCATCATCGTCCTGCCCTTTCCACATTATGTGTGGTCGGCACAACATGTGATCTTCCATTTCCCTCTGTCATTCGTCATCTCAGTACTCATTCCTTTCTTACCTACATAATTATGTCATCTTTCACACAGTACATCCATCTTTCTGAGCGAGTGACTAATCTGATTTAATAAAGCGACGGACCCTACAAGCCGTATAATAATTTATTGAAATATAAAATATTATGAAGAACTCTATTGTATTTCAGAAAAGCCTTTCAAAAATCGGAGCTACAACTAAATTCCGGCATGTATATGTATGGCGATACGAACAAAAATGGCTTGAACATAGACAATGTCTGCAAAGGTTACAGCGTAGAGTCATGTGGATCACCCATCAATCTCTTTATGCTGCCTGAGATCTATAGCGATTTTGGTAAGTTTCCAAATCCAATTTACTCTAATAATTATACCACTGAATTCTTTATAAATACTTATTTGAGCGGTAGGATGCTTTATGAAGAAAAAAACATTTTTTATCGTAGATAACCGCGAGATATACCGCGGTCACCCGCCATTCGAGGTGCTAGCCGCGCGCCTTCGCTGGATGATTCTCGGCGTGATCCGCCATCAGATCACCAACGTGCCCAACCTATCAGAACGAGGCTGGTTCCACTACTGCAACAAGGCTTGGGAGACTATCAATAAGTGCACCTTTTTCCTTGAATACGAAAGGTTTTTGCCTTGAGGGTTTAGCAACTCCAATCGCCTCTAAATGTGTCTAAGATGTCGCGTACCCACGCGACTCGAACCGCATGATCTGGCTTCGTTTCTGATAAGGCCACTAAATAGTCTGAGCGTGGTTAGTTCCACTATCAAGGCTTGGGAGACACTCGAATGCAAGGTTACGATTGAAATTATGTTTGCAATTGTAAAGGTTAGAAGTTTCACTAGCACATAACCTATTAAGAGATAAAACAACAACTATGTGGAATAATTTATTGAAACTTTGTACACATTCGTTGCTTATTGGACCCAATAAACAGTACAGTATATTACAAAGAGTTTCACTGATAGACACTGTCTATAAGCGGGCGACGACGCTGCTCGGGCGGTTTGTAGGCGTGTTGGTACACACTCGCTAACCTCCAATGTTCTGGGTAGCCGGTAGCATTCGCGTCACGCCAGATGGTGAAAGGAGGGGAAAGTGTCGGAATCGTATAAGACTTCTTGGTATACGGATGACGCATTTTAGGCATTTTTACACCTTTAGAATCAGTGGAGCTGACGCTTTGAACAGAATTAGGATTACCAGCTTTGAACGCGAATTTATAATCTTCTTTCTGCTTCGTATCCTGCGGAGATTTTGCTCTGTTGCAAGGCAGACAGTTCTTATGTTTGACGTGGGTGTTCGAATCGCTGTCTTTAGTAGAACGAGTGAAGGAACCGTTCGGGGAGCTGTGGTGTAGCTTTCCTTGTGCCAGTGGAGTTTTCTCGTACGATTCTAGACTATTGCGGTTTCTGTTAACATCGTACCCGCTCTTGCTTCGAGGCGCGTTCCAAGCGTCTTTTACAGGGTGAAGTTTATCCGGTCTGGCTTCACTCGATCTACGACTGCCTTCAGTAGGCGTTCCGCATCCGTGAACACCATCGCATGGAGGCTTCTTGCCATTCGCAGAACTCTTTCGAGAAGACGATCCAGATCGCTGGTTTTTCTCGTTAGCACTGGCATGTTGAGGGCAGTACTGAACGTCGCATGAACCCCTACGCTTATCTTTAGTCATATCTTTTTCGAAATATGGCACGGGGTGATGACCGACGTCTTCGAGGACTCGGTTCTGATTGAAGATAGGGTTCGCGTGGGCAATGGGCTCTTCGGCGGTTTCTTTCGGTGTATGCACCATGGTGAAAACTGCCGGAGCCTTTGAACCATTCGATCCGTCGATGTGTTTCGGAGGCCTCGGCTCCAAACTCTGCTTATCCGGCCTAAAATCCCAGCAGATGGCTAGATCCATGAGCGACATGGCTTTTTTGTACTGACCTCCTAAATCTGGAGCAGAGGTTGATGGTCTTTGCTGGTCACTTTTGTCGCCGTCAGCTTTCTTAGGGTCACAAGTTTTGGGCCTGTGGACGCGCATCTTGGTGCAGCACGTCGGTCCCGACGCGCCATAGCCTTTCCACCCGATGGCGTAGGGTTTGACAACGATGTCAGAGTCTCGTTTCTCGCCGATTTTCGTCATGTTCCGGTATCCTAAAGTATCAGGTAACGGCTGATGCTCCAGATTTCCGACATGCATCTTTTTGGCGAAGTTGAAATTTTGCGAAACGTTCACGTAGGGTAGTTTAGGAGTTTTGCTCTTCTTTTCTTTCATATCTTCGCGTTCCTGTTCATTGTCCTTTGCGTTTTCGGCGACTTTTCTCCAGAACTTGTCGGCTTCGTCCTCCTGGGGTCCGTGAATTTGTTCTACGGCGCTTTTAACTAGAAGATCATGAGTTTCGTGCCGTTTATCTGCATCCGTGAGATCTCCTGGAATGTAAGGTCTGTGGCCGGTATCATCTATCGGTTCTGTTTTAACATACAATTCCAACGGATCTTTTTTCTGTTCGGTGTTGCTCACCAAATTATTCTCTTCCTGATTATTGTCCGATTCCTTTTGCGTACAGACATGGAAAGTGTTAAGTAGGTACTTGATTGACTTTTAAATTCAGAAACTAAGTAGGTGTGCGAATATTTGCAAAATATAAAAGTATAAGTGAAGAAAAATAAATAAGTTACTGTGTACAGGTACTGCTACGTTTTATCCTTTTTTGTGTTTGTGATGAGCGTGATACGGACATTGGTGCGGCTGAAAGAAAATATTTTAAGTTAGCTGCTAATCTTAAAATAAAAATATTGTGATTGCTATGCATTCGTACCTTTTATTAGAGGTATTACTATAAGACCTATGTGCTGCGTGAGTTTCAAAATAAATAAAACATTCAGGTGGTAAAGTAATGAAATAATGACTAATTAATTGCTTTTCTAAGTACCTAGAGCCTACTTTGTAAATAATGAAAATAACCTGTTATGCCGGTAGTATGGTTCGCAATCTGCTTTGTATTAAAACTAAAAGTACCTAAGTACTTATCTACCAAGCTTATGAAATCATGAATGTGCTTAAAATAGAATGTAAAGCTGCTAATGATATTCTACCATCTAATTCTAAACTGTCACTTGCCTACCAAAGTTTCAAAGGTATGACCTCGAAAACTTCTTCACTTTCTAACTTTAACAACGTTCTATAAATAGACCTCTGTTACAAAAACAAACGAGGTTTCGCGCGCAAAATGTATCCGCGGTTGCGTACAATTCAGTCTACTCACTTGGAACGTCTGAGCGTCCTGCAATTGAGACTTGTCCTCCTTTCCCTTGGCGCGCTTCCCACCGCGCTTGCGCCCTGATGGGCCAGCTGGCTTAGCTGCCTTAGGTCTCTGAACACGCAAGTTCAGCCAATCTGGAAACCTCCCAGCTGGTGGCTCTTTCGCTAAGTCCTCAGCTGAAAAGACACCCTGCTTGAGCTCGAATTGCACACCATTTCGATTATTGACCATCTAGCTTTCTCAAAAAAACATAAGCTTGCGTGCCTGCATTAATAGGTCATCGATTTTTAAGCCCTTATCTTTATTCCAATTCAATGCGAAATACGTAGACAGCTGCTGCCCAAGTACTTCGTAACACGATATTTTGTTGAGTAGGAAGTGTTTCGCGTGTATGTTGACAAATAAAGGACTTTATAGCTCGAGCCAAGGACAAACGGTAATGTAACAATTTGGCAAAGACAGGCAGTTTCGGCACAGTTGTAAACATAGTATTTGCAAAACTTTTCCATTGTCTATCTAACATTCATAAAACCCTTTTTTTAACCTTGTATAAAAAGTTATTTGACAATGGAACGAACATTCCTTTGGATTCGTAGAAACTTCGGATAAACTTACCCACTTTACGAGTGATCTTCCTTGGCAAATCCCAAGTTCCTGTATAGTGCCCGAAGCATTTGGACGTGCCTCTAGGAGCTCCAGGTAAAAAGTGCCCTTGTAGGTCGCAAATCGGTTTCGGATTCGGTCGCATTTCCATCGGACGCGCTCTAGTTGGCGACCAACGCGGGACCTCCCAGTTGCCGAGGCGCTTCGGCGTGGACTCTTTGTAGAACTGTAAATAAACCATTTTTAGTGTATTAACTACCTAATTTACCTACTACCACCACTGGTGAAATTGGAAGTGTCCTTAATGACCACTGGTGTTTGTTAGATGAGTGATTAAAAGTTAAAACGATGAATATAAAGAATACTTACCCAAGAAAATAATCAGAAGACCCTATGAAACCCACTCATTATAAAACAGATTAAAATATTCACACAAAAAAATGAAGGACACTTTGCCCATTGATCAGGTGTCAACTCACCCCCCGGCACGCGGGGCGTTATAACAATCATCCCCCTTTACAACAAAGAGTTGCAAATTGTTATACCCCATACATCACGCGCCCATTTGCCTAAATTATAATGCCCGCCATAATTTAGAATTATCTTGTCAAACAAATATTTATAAAATTTAACTGTAGGTTAGAGCTGGTTAGAGCTTATTCCTACTCTTTTTTAAAAGATTTTTGCTAGCTTCGAAATATTGTAAAACTCATAAAATCTGTAATAGTTCAGATAGAACTACTTCAGATGTACTTCAAATGTACTTAGATCCTCTAGACATCCCTAACCATTAGGTAGGTATACCGCCCCTGAACTACTCGAACTTGGCTTGGTATTTACTACAAATTCAAAGTCACTTCTAATTTGTACTCTATTACGTCACCAATCACCATGCGCGCTCGCTTTTGTCAATGTGGTAATTGCTTAACTGTTAAATATAGAAATACTATGTAAATAAGTACTAAAAGAATATCCCTCGATTTCGTTTGCCTATGTTATTTTATTACAGCTTGCATTTAGAAGTCGAACTAGGTATACAAAATAATTAGAGTAAATAGTAGGTACTTTGAAGAACCTCAGAACCTAACATGAAAAAAGCTTTTTTTATTTTTATTTTAGTGTTTAGGTAGGAACGTACTGTTGAAAACTTGTACCGATACCTACATAACATGGGAAAAGCGCAAGAACATAATGATGACGATAATGACTTGCTGTTAGTGCGTAGTTAGTTGCCTACCAGAGTCAATCAGTCACATACCCAACTAATGATTGTATTATAGAATAGAGCATAGAAATCCAACTGGGTTACATCACAGTCTAATAATATAATAGTTGGTATACCTATCTATTATTTTTTATACTACTTATGGTTTCGTGGTCTATTGTTGCGTGCGACATAATGGTTGGCATTGGATTGAATAAGTCATTGAATAGTTAGATAGATGGTTAGGGAACCTAGGTTTAAGCAACTTACCCTAAAGAACTGCCTGAATTTATCTACCTGAAGTCTTATTTAGTGGCATTTTAAACTCGAAACTGCTTTTAGTCTATTCCTAACAAAGTAAATAGGTCTACTTGTAGGTTCTTCCAGTCTGGTTAATCCCGTTTTAAAAGCAAAAGACTGTTTAGGCCTTTAGTTTTTCAATAATTAGACTAATAATTACTAAAACAATAATAAATAGATCAATATTGCTCGACATATCACACAGCGCCATCTAGCCCCAAGCTAATATTATTTATTTATTTTATTTATTTATTTATCTAGAAACATTAAACAGACTCATAAACTGTAGATGTACCTACTTACCTAAGTATTCTACCGTAGTTTGAACACTGCTTTACGGTATTCAATAGCTATTCGATACACACTTTAATTCCTAGTGCTCAGGTAAGTCATAAAGTAGGACTTACCTGAGCACTAGGAATTAAAGTGCTCTGGCTGTAAAACGTAAGGTCGCCTGTAAAATGTCTTCGGTTTCAACTTGTACCTACCTACTTCGGTCACGATATTACCTTCCGTTGTCTACAATGCCTTTTCTCGAACTCCTTTAGGTAGATGTACCTAAATAACTCTATTATTCACATTTAACAAAAAATAATAATATGATCACGTCTGTAGAAATGATTCAGTCTAAAAATGCACGCCCGTCCAATGTATTTCCAATGTATTTACCTCTACATGCGGTACAAGTACAAGTGGAGGGGCGTGCATTTTTAGACTGAATCATCTCTACCTAACTAATCCCCGTGCTCGGTAGGATATCTTCCTCAGATCTTTAATCTTTACATTTAACTATTCGGTTTTTTTTTTTTTATATGTTTCACATTTCAATTTA
Source organism: Cosmorhoe ocellata (assembly GCA_963675405.1). Classification (NCBI taxonomy): domain Eukaryota; kingdom Metazoa; phylum Arthropoda; class Insecta; order Lepidoptera; family Geometridae; genus Cosmorhoe; species Cosmorhoe ocellata. The sequence continues at coordinate 6,524,168 of OY776258.1, read as the reverse complement.
ATTCGCACTTTTTATTTTGATTCGCATAGGTTTACGCAAAATAATTGCAGTACGCGAAGGAAGAGCTTGCGAATGGATACTAGTTCTTCCAAACTATTCGGTTAGGTAGGTATAATATATATTTTTAGGTTTACCTAGATAATTTATAAACGGCACTAAATTAGCTCAAAAGTGATAGTCTGACTGATGAAACGCTGTCAGACAAAAAAATCGGACAAACTACGCAATTCCGTGTTGGATTTGATAGGCACGGAACCCTAAAATCGACAATGACAAAATGTGAACTGGGCAAAGCACATGTTTCATCGTCCATCATTCTGTTCAATGTTTTTTACTGCAGTAGGTAATCCATAGCTCAGTTTCAGATTTTCTATCAAAACAACAATAGGAGAAACAATTTAGCACAGATACACAAGAGCTATTAACTAAAGACCACCAGCGAGATGTGTCAAACACGGATTAACAATGCACACAAAAGCCGTAAAAAATAGTCATCCCTTGCAAATAAAAAATTTCCCCAACACTTGCCCGTTCCATCGCATTTTATAGAAATTTAAACTGTGATAAGTTCAAATAAGGTCTTTATTCGATTGAAATAGGGTGAACGCTGGGATGTTTACGATGTAATTGGATGAATCTAAGTTGGCTTATAGGAATTACAATTTGTAAGCAAGACATGAAACTGCAGGTGCAGGTGGTCAGTACAGTAGGTACAGTGGGTGGGTACCCAGCGGAAAAGTTACATGAACTGGAATTGACTACGAGGAAATAGGGAATTGATGAGTGTTGTGATTTCTAGTACCTAGTACATTTTAATACTAACTACTTACTGTACAAAATGTGGGCATGTGCCAAATATGATGTTTGGACGTACCTCTGACTAGCCCCATTTAGATATCCTCAAAGATTTAAGTAACTAGAGATCTGAGGAGATATCTACCGAGCCTGGGGATTATCGTCGTGATTATGTCTTTGTATTTTGTACATTTTCGTACCTACACCGTGAAATTCATTGCTGAATGGTTTCGCTTTAAAATCAAACTTGTAAAATATATTTTTTATAAATTCGAATGTTATAGGTACCTACTTGGCTTGACAAGCTACCGCGTTTCTAGATATCAACAACATCTAGATAACAACAAGCTTCCTAAGTCCTGATTAATTAAACTGTACGTCTACAAAGAATACCTACCCACTTAAGAAAAATAAACCAAGGAATTACTAAAAGCCTTACGATACGAAGCTTTAGAAACGAGACCTAAAATCATTTTTTGAAGCAGGTAAATAAGGAACTCTACTTCGTAGCTGTAAAAAAGTTCATACTGCAGAAAACTTACCTGACCACTATCAAAATTGAAGGCCATTTTCGCACCGCACCACTAAAACACCGCGAAATTCAGGATATCGTAAATTGAAATTGTAAATTATCACAGAATATTGAGCGAGGCAAAAACTGTTAAAAATTCTACATTTTGTCAAAATCCTAAAAAGGTAATATGGCGAGGTTGACTTAGCTTGAAAGGAGGTAAGTGTATCGGCACAACTACAAGGTTGCTATGGTGACTTGGTTTCCTGAATTTTCCTATGAAAATAAGTTCCTGGATAGCGCCTCTCTGAATGTGCCACGCAACGCCTTTAAGTTCAAAGACTTCTTTATTGGTGAATCGATTTAAAGTACTTACCTAAATAGGACCTACCTACTATAATGAAAACTGACTTGAATGGACTCTACCTACACAAGGGTAATTTTCTTCTCTAAAAAGTTTCGTAAATAAGTAGGTTAGGAACCAATAAACTTTTTGGAAATACCTAGGTAGGTACTTCTTATTAATATAATTAGGTCATTAGTGATTTAGCTTAGGTACCTCAGGGAGCCTCGGGGCTTGTTATACCATTTAATTTTTATAAGTAGATACATCCTATTACATATTAGGTAGGTACTAAAGCCTTCATACCTTCCTACATCGATTTATATTATATTACTAAAGCCTTCCTGCAATCAAACCTGAAACTCGTGTCAGTGGGTAAGTTAGGTCGTATGCATCGTTAGCGGAGTTTTCACAAATTACTTTATAATTTGTTACTTTGGTATGTGATGGTTTTATAAAACTTCCGTCTTTCAGTTAACCATAATTTATTTCACTAAGCTATCTGTCAGTTTTTTGATGCGTGCAAATAAAATACACGAAATATTAATAAATTATCATGAAAAATATTGCTTTATTTACATCGCGTGTACGATGTCGCAATAAAGAAAATTAGCGTTGCCGTGACCTTTGCGAATGTTATCCTACAGGTATCTACTTACTATATAATCTCTGTAGGTAATGTAATGTCTTGGAAAATACCTATAGCATGCAATGCAACTGAACCATGTAAGAGCTCGTTTAGTACCTAAATTAGATATAGGTACCTAGGTACCTATATCTTGTCTTCTCTAGAGAAGACAAGATGCACGTCGAATCCAACACGGTCTTTTAGTTGGGTGCCCAGTGTCCTACTAAAAGTTAACAAGACCGCGGTATTATGAAAATTATAATGCTGAAACTAGTAAATTCCAGAGCACTAAAATTATTTAAGACAAGAGCATAAAATGAACCTTTAAATTTAGCTACGTTAGCTATGGCGAAAGCTAAGCCCGGCTCCGAATAAACGTCTTACTCTCTCGTTTAACTCTCAAAAAGAAAGGTTTTGTTTTATCAGCACAGACCTTTCAAAATCATAATACAATTTGAATATTATATTTTCACTCTAAATTTGCTTTTTTTTTGATCCGGTCTTTAATGACTGACATAAAGACAAGGCTAAACTGATTCGAGCAATAAAACATTATTAGTACTTACATAACTATAGATAGATTAATACCGAACAAGCATTAGCTGAAGACCGATGTCACCGGATGGTACTGGTTTCTTTGCATAAATTATCATACTTTGTGAACAAGTAAATCAATTTCAGACTCCGTTTGATGGTAGCATGGCTGTGGACTATTTGAAATCAGATCATGCTTAGGATTAGGTAAAAGTTTCAATTCTTTTCAAGCTTGTCAAACATCGAAGACTATAACTTCGTTAAATGATTAGAATAATAGAAAAGTTATATTTATTATGTAAGTATCAACTGTTAAACATAATCTAAATAGGAAATTTCAGGCTAGAAAACCTTTATAGTGAGAGAGTCAGCTCAAGCACGCTGTAATAGGAGTAGGCATTAGGTTTGTAGCAGCGCCTAACTTAACTAGCTTTTTAGTGATATTATTTCAAGTATTAATTACATATCTATAGATACATTTTTTTTTGCCGTAACAACGTTATCAAAGATTTGATAATCTGCCATCTAAACAAAAATGTAAATTTTCGAACTTTGAAATACTTAAAGATAGGCAGCTGTATGAAAATAATTAATAAGCAAATTTAATTTTTTTTTCGTTTTTGAGTTAAGTGCTTAGAAACATGGTATCAATCATGTAATTGAGTTTGTACCTTTTGTACTTAGATCGACTAATTCATCAAAGCTTTTGTATTTGAACCGAATTCCTTTAGATACTAAAATGTATAACCTTTCACCAAATGTTAATATTATTTCGATACAGGAACGCAGATGTTTCAGGATCGAAAGCTATCCCGAGCAGTCCCAATTACTCTGGAGCACCTGCGTCCAGAATCGATAGGCGGGGTGCGTTGGGATTGGTGGGAAGCGAGTGGGCGGGCCGGACTCACTAGTGATGCTGTGAAGATGCACAGTCCAGTCGCCGAAAAGTTCTAGACATCATAGTGTAATTATAATGATTCAAAATTAGTTGAGAATTAAGGAAACAATAAATGCTTTCAAAGGCTCAGAGTAACCGTTTTAGGTAGGCTGGCCTTTGATTTAACTTACGGAATTGGTAGCTTGGCGATGTTTTTAGAAGTTAGGTTTAGGTGAATGAATAGATGGTTATGTTTTCTAGTTCGAAGGAATGTGCCAGATCTCCCAACACTTGTATGCCATTTGAAGCACCGCCCTCTGACAAAACGCACAGAAAAGGTAAATAGTACCTAGTAGAGTAGCGATGCGTTCATTTTAGAGCAAGTCTTCAATGTAGGCCGAGCCCGGCCAAGCCTAGGTAGCTTCTAAGTTTGGTTAAAAGTGTAGACACCAATATTATACAGGTACTCGTAGAGTAGGTTTTTGTCTGTAATGAAAGTACCTAATTGACTATTCCAAATCACATGACGGTGTGCGCAGACAAACCGACAGACAATAGGTACCTACATTGAACCTGTTGTCTGTAACATTTTATGCAGTTCTACTGCTTGTAAAAGCATCCATTCTGTGATACCGGCCGCCCTCTTCCCGGAGGGTTGGTCCATCCCATTCGGCGGGTATAAAGAGGGAGAGGATCAGTGATGCTGGATTTGCGAACAGTGAGTTCTCGTGAGAGGAAGTGTTTTGTGATCTGTGATTGTGAATATTTGGATGTCGTTTACACAACTGGGCTAACGTAGGTAGGTAAGTAGCCTAAGTACTACTAGCCTGTTTTTTTTCTAAACTTAGAGCTAGTAGGCCTAAAATTACAAATCACAATCCAAATCTCCAAAACCTGCCATTCCATTTTTTAGTTTTTGATATTTTTGACAATAAAAAATCAGTGAACACTCCACATACCTAAATGTAATATGCTCAATATACGCATGTAGAGACAACTATCAACCCCACATTATTAGATATATTTCGCATGTTATCTTTAGTTACCTGCCTATCACACCAGCTGCGTGATTTGCAATATTACTCATACCTACCTTATTTACCTACTCAAAAATGTACCTTACCAGATAATAGGTAGGTACTTACAATAATCTCTACCCTACTAGATAAGCAGGTAATTATGAAACTTATACCTTTACTTTAACCAAAGTGATTGTCTAAATGATTTTTAAAATTTTCAACAGGACAAAGTTTGTCGGGTCGGCTAGATAAAAAAGTTATTGATGTCTACAATAGGTACCTTTTTTAATAATAAAAAAATATGAATGCTTTTTTATAAGATTTATTGAAATTCAACAGGACGTTTGTCGAGTCAACTAGATAAAAAAAACTATTTGACGTCTACAATCTATACCTACATATTTAGAAGCTTAACCTGACTGACTGACTGACTGATTGATCATCGCCGAGCCGAAACCGCTGAAGATAGAAAGCTGAAATTTGGAAGGTGGTTTCCTTTTAGGTATAACAAAACCACCCACTAAGGCGGGATTTTTGGAAATTCCACCTCTAAGGGGGTGAAAAAGGGTGAAAACGTTAGTACCTACCTTATAATGGAGTTGGTAGTAAACTAAGCCTTAGATAATTTACCCTCTAAAGTTAATTGCAGACTAGATAATTCTAACCAGAAGAAGTACCTACTTACCTCCTCAATTATCGCACAACACCGACCAAACGATCGAATCGATTCGCTACGGCGACTCACAATTCGATTACAAGGGTTGAGGGTTATAAAAAGAATAAATACGGATTTATTATCCCCTATAGAGCGCGCTTAGTGCGAGGTGTGAACGGGTGCTGCATTATTTATAACTGAGTAAATATAATGTAACACCCCTGTGGCTCTTGAGGCTAGTCAATTTGATTTTATCGGGAATCAAAACATACGTGATGCTTAGACAAGGAGCCTTATTTTTATACTTACTACCGAGTCGGTTAACAAGCATACAGCCCTACTGAAACAGTTCCAGTTTACGCATCTCTGGTATCATAACCAGAGGTTGCCATCCCTGCTTCAAAGCTCATAAAGCTTGAACGCAGTAATCCTTGAACTTACCTATGTACATTACTGTTTGGAGGCAGGATGTCTGACACTATTGTGTTTCCTATCCACCAAGATGGACTTTAGCTGATAACCACTTGGTAAAAGGTATTAAGTACTCGTAAGTTATAATTTTCTAACGAGGTTCATATTTAAAAAAGATAACGATGTCAGAGGTCTCTTATTTTATTTTTTTCTACATTAAATATATCAATCAGTACCTGGTTGACCGAGCTTTGCTCGGATTTTTTTGGTAAATTTTGTTTTTTGGAAAATGAAACCTAGCTAAGATCGATTTATCGTCCCCGAAACCCCATGCATACTAAATTTCATGTAAATCGCTGGAGCCGTTTCCGAGATTCCGATAATTTTATATATATTTACATATATACAAGAATTGCTCGTTTAAAGGTATAAGATATACTACCAATCGCGCGCGGCTCCGCTCGCGTGGTACCTACCTACCCAGATAAAAAGTAGCCTTTGTGTTATTCCATGTCATAAACTGCGCGTATACCCAACGCGTATAAGTTTCATCCTAATCAGTTTAGCCGTTTAAGCGTGAAGCAGTAACATATATCTATACATCCTCACAAACTTTCACGTTTATATTATTTGTAAGAAGTAGAATATGCTCTACTCTACAACGAGATAATAGTATATTATGCAACTAGTGAATAAAGGACATAGATGAGTCCTGACTTGAGCAAAGCGAGTGATTCATGGCCCTCGCCTTAAATCCGTTTTATTCACGAGTTTCATACGATACTTTATACCATGACTCCGAGAAAAATAAAGATTTAAGCGTGATTTTTGTGGTAGCAAGTTTTCTACTATATCGGCCGCCCTCTATTTCATAACCTCAGGTGTTAACACACATCTTCTTTAACACTTGAATGCATTTTCAATCGATTATTGTGTAGCACTAAACTTTGTGTTCGTACCACATACAGTAGGTACTATCACAAGTACATTCAAAATAGCGCCATTCTAATGACAACAAAGAACACAAAACAGTTTTTATTCAAATCCTGTCGAAAATGTCAACCAATCAAAGCTCGAGGAGTTATTTGAAAAAGGAGTTTGTATGCGAATATTCGTTGCTTAAAGAGTTTGTATAGAGTTTTTTTTTTTTTGCGCAAGGAGGTTGTATAGCATTGAAATGGAGTTCGAACATATTGATCTAAGGTACGTGTGAGGTTAGGTTAGATTAAAAAAAAACGGATGAAATTAATTTACGTAAGACTAGGCGGTACGATCTATAGACTATAGGTACTCGTACATAGCCTGCTCAAATGAGCGAATAATCTACCAAAACAAATAAGTATTGATTTAAAAAAAACAGCGAGTAAAAGCTTTTTATTCACTGTTTGCGGTGAAAAAAATAAGCTTTTTACAGGGGGAATGGTATAGAGATTATTTGTTGTATTTTTCTCCGTAGCCATCATTATGAAGAGCTGGTTGGAATCCACGTCCAGCATGGATGAGAGTTCGTTGCCGTGTATGCACAGCGAGCCGCGGGAGGCCCTTCTGCCTATCACGGGACGAGAAAACCTCGCTCCGAGAATCAGGTAAACTTCGAGTAGATACCTACCTACCAGCATAATCTGAGAACTGATATTAAGCAATAACTAGTAGGTAATTACCTTGTCTCTTCTATTTTCTTCTACTACTTACTTACGTACGTTTATCAGGCACTATAACCTATGGCAATAGAAGGCTTCCTCCAATTTCTTTTAGCATTTACAAAAAAAGGTCTATACGAGTACCTATTCTACCTACCTATTCTTACATCAACATTATTTTCAATTTCTTCTTTATTTATGACTAGACTAGAAGTTGGGAAAATCCCTATTTAGGTATGTATATTGCCGTGGTGATTGAATATAGACTGAAATAAGCTTGTAACTGTAAATCTTAAGTTTAACAATCACAAAGCTAGATGTCGCTACTATGCATATTAGAACGCGCTATCGAAGCGTTTTGGCGAAACTATCAGCACGGCTGGAAATGTTTGAAGCAGCTAACTTTGCGCAGAGGCAATATCGTAACCAATGAGGTTAATCCGAGGTGCGATTATTGCTAGTTGAAAACTTTACCAATACCCCGCCATGTGGACGTGAAATACCGTCCGCTACGGCAATTTTTGTACGGCTTTAAAAAGCCTAATAAATTAAGAAACATATTACTATAATCAAATTAATTCGTAAAAGATTTTAAAGTGAGGTAGTGCAGTGTGTTCATATTGTTAGCCATCTTTTGGCCAGTAGCTTAGCTTCTATGAAAGTCTATCTTGTTTCAGAGACAGAACTCTAGAGCCCTGCGCTCTCTCCGAAGACGCCTACCTTTCCAGCGGAGCCGGCTCTCCCTGCGCTGGTCTCTCCAGAGAAGAGCGCAGACGGCGGCGCAGAGCAACTTTGAAATACCGAACCGCACATGCCACTAGAGAAAGAATCCGTGTTGAAGCATTCAACGCGGCTTTCGGAGCGTTGAGACAGCTGCTGCCAACCTTACCGCCGGATAAGAAACTCTCCAAAATCGAAATCCTTCGCTTAGCCATCTGCTACATAGCCTATCTAAATCATGTTTTGGAAGCGTGAGTACCTACGTACATACTGTCAACAATTGCAGTATTGGATTAATTTTGATTTCGACTTTTGAGCCTGTGTCACAGAATAACCTGACGTACATATATACCTGTATGGTATCTTATCGTACTTACAACTTAGTTGCGTTATTAACTAGAGAAAGAGATAGGTAAATGATAATACTTAGACTAGTAAAGTACCTAATTGCTTCACCACATAGGTGTAAATTTGATTACCTACCTACGCTAGTCATTATTTTAATGTCTTCCTTTGCTTTTTGTAAATACCAATATTTGTGTGGAAATATTGAAACAAAATGTAGATTTAAGTATTTATTAATGTATTTATATTTACAATTTAATTTTCTAGCCTTAAAAGTAATGCATAGGTACTTAATCATTTTATTGTATAAATAAAGTATTACAATAGGTATCCTAGGGAATCTGGTTTTTATGAGTAAGTTAGTTTAATGTAAGTTTTTATAAGTAAGTTTTATGACTTAGATCATATACCCTCTCATCAAAGGTTAACGTTATTTCGATGTGAAATTACTAACGTAACTCAACAAAACCGGGTAAAATATCATCCCATGCAAAAAACTCAGCAAAACAATACTGAAAAACATTCTAAAGAAAAATACCTCGATGACTTCGGTGTACGAAAAGGCCAAAACCACAATCGGGATATTAGTAAAGGTAATGCCAGTTATAATAGTTGCACCCACACTTTGAATAGCGTTTTCTACTCTTTCTCTCGGTGGGCACTTGCTAGTGAGAAACGCGTAAGCGATATGACTGCAAAATTCTACAGCTATACCTATCGACACGATCAAATTCATAGTAGAAACAGCGTTCAAAGGTATGTTCCAAATGTACATGACACCCATCATATCCACAACAACCAATATAGCCGTGAACATAACAGTGAAAGTCGTCACGAAACTGAATCCTGTAGCTATAAGATTGAATACAATGGCACCCATGACGCAGTATAAAATTGCTAAAAATGTATCTCTCCACATAGTCAAATATTGTTCGAAGAACACAGAAAAGACTGAGTAAGGGAACACCTCAATATCAAGACCAGTATTTTTCTTGATTGCACGAGAAATGTTTGCACTGATTTCATAACCGTAATATACAGCGGCTATGTAATCTTCAGAAGTACTTAAAGTGCTGTGATATGCCATAAAGTTAGTGTCTTGGATGATCGCCCTTCCTTCTGAGTCGAGCAGATAGTTCACAGCACCGGCATAACTAGCCAGACCGCCTTTGTTGCAAATTTCTGTAGGAGCGTCTTGTAAGAAGAAAGGTATGTATCTTTCGAAAGCTTCAGGATGGGGCCGAATCCCATTAGACCACTCGTTTCTTTCGATAGTGCAATAGTTACACTCGGGAGATGTATCAACACTTTGACAGAAGCCATTGTCAGTTGTGTTATATTTGCAACAACTGCCATATAAATGTGTCCAATCATTAAAATCATCTAACCAAGAGTTAGAGCTTCGAGCTATGTAAGTTACATCACTATGCAAAGAAGCTAAGAAAATTTGCGTCGTCAGAGAGTCATCGTGGCATAATTGCCCTCCACATATAGCGTTTTGGTGATTGACTTCGCTAAAATTCAAACCACCTTTCAGAACAAAATAAACTGGTGGACCTATCTTTAAGTAATTAGCGACAGCTACCAAATATTGGTACACATATGAGTCGTGAGGTAAAGCCATCTCTTGGTCTAAGCCTATTTCTAAATTAGGAATCATAACAACGCTCGCAGCGGCCATTCCCATAAATAAAATGGCCACACAAATTTTTACCCGCCAATCTACAATTAACTTTGAATATGGTTCCATTAGCTTTTGTGTCACACTTTTAAAAGGAACTTCTGAGTTCACGGGATCATCATCATTAAGTATCTTCTTTTGAATGCAACAGAGAATATCAAACCTATTTTGTGTTGCACGTTTGTAATCAATGGATAGTAAAGCAACAACTGTAGTTATTTGGAAAACAAAAAGGAATCCTAATGTAATAGAGGCAAAAATAGCTACTGTCACGACAGCCGGGAACTTGGTCATGGACCCCAAAGCAAAGCAAGTAATTTGCGTGACTGATGACACAAACATTGAGGGACCGATCTTCGTCAACATGTTTTTGAAAAGAAAAGTCCTCTTTTTCGAAAAACTCATATTTTCTTGGTAATCGTCTAATTGTTTTGGATTACTTTGAATATCATGTAATGTGTTCACCATCAAAAAAACGTTATCGATGCCTACCGAAAGCACAAAGAAAGGTATAACATTGATAGCAAATACTGAAACAGTAACGCCAAAGTATCCCATAACTCCCAAAGCACAGTATATCGAATTGAGAACTGTTATGACACTACCGACCGCGACCATTATTTTACTGTCGACAAAGTAAGTTTTCCAGCTCCGAAAGTTGCCAAGAGCGAGAACTACATAAATAAACATAATAATATAGCTAATAGCTATAGGCACAGCTTCCGCTACAGAAACTCGTTGGATCTCATCTTCAATTGACCTTTCTGCCCCAAAAGCGACTGTGACAAAGTCTGCTTTCCAATTTTCTTGGTAATCAAACAACAGGTCGATAAACTTTGCTTCCCAGTCCAACGCTGGTTGGAGAGCTTCTGCTAACAGATGATTTCTGATAGGGAATGTTATCAACAAAGTATTTGCGGTTAAAATGTCATCATCATATCCGCCAAAGGTAACCTCGGGTTCAGAACCACCTCCCCAAGATGCAAGACAAGCAAAATTGTAGTGATTATTGAGACAGTTCTGAATGTTGTTAAGATAAGTATCATTATTGATATCATTCCTTTGAGCCCCGAGGTAAATCCCTGCCGACATAGACACGCAATTTCTGAGGTCAGGTTCAGCACCTGGAAGCCGATTTGGGGCGTAGCAGACTTCTTCCAAAACAACGCCTCCATCCATTCTTCCTATATCGATTATAGCATCTTCAAGCTTAATCAGCTCAGTAAGAGCTTCAACTCTAAAAGCTGGCCCATACGTAACATTATTTGCCTCAAAGGGTTCTAAGTCGATGGTGAGGAAAACTTGAGCGGCGCGATAAAATGGCTCGAATCTCGAATTGAAATAATTTAACTCCTGACGACCTCGAGAATCCGGAAATGTCCAGAGCTCAAGTGGATTTGAAGTTACATTAATATTGAGAGCACCAAATAACATACTAAAAGAAACCCACGATGTGAACATAAATATAACAGCCGGATGGCTGGCAGAAAACAAGCCTATTTTCGAAATGAGTTTTTGAAAGAATAGGATAAACTTGTTTAAGTTTTGTGGTCCTGGGATTGGCTTAGTATCTATATTTCTTTTTTTTCTGTAATCTATTAAAGTTAAAATAGAGAACACCGTGACCGTGATTATAAAGAAGACAATAGCAGTAGAAAATGCAATGCAGTTGAGTCCAAGGACATTGCACATAAGCGGATCGTAAGGTTCGCTGCCGACAGGACACGCTGCAATGCAGTCCACGCAACTGCACGGTAGAGATCCTGATTGAGTCTCATTGCACGGTAGAGCTTCCACGCTCATAGAGTCAATAGGAGTGGGCCATTTGAGGAAATTGATTTGCACCGGAGCTAGAGGATTCTGTGACGTATCGCCCGTGAAGCCGAACCAAGCTTCTGCATTACATACCGGTGCGTTCCCACACATCATGTTGACTGCTGGCAGACCCGTTTGAGGAACCAAGACGCCGCTGCAGGATGAAAAGGCATCATCCATGAATTTTTCATACATCCTAAAGTTTATAACGTTCACGTATTCCATCCCGTCCGTGGTATTGGCCACTTCGATATCTATAAATCTCGATTGATCCGGAGAACAGTTCATTTCACAGATTTGTCTGACGAAATTCGATAAGCATGTCGGGCAGCGTCCCAGCACACCTTCAGCCAAAACTAAGCTTTCACTCATTGACTTCAATTGACGGTTGTCACAGCATGTGAGTATGTCATCGTAGGGCTTAATGTTACCATCATCACCAAAAGCGAGGTTCGGGCACCAATAAGCTAAGGTGTCTACTATCTCGTCAGCTTCATCTGGTGATAGATTTTCTGTGAGAGGCAGAGCTTCAGGATCCGAGACGCATGGCTTCCAGAATCCGCCAACCTCTGCGCACTCGCCGCGCGTTCTACAGTACGCTTGAGCACTGAACACCGAACTTGTAAAAACGATTAAAGCTAATGTTAGTTTCATGATGGACTATCCTGTCAGTTGTCTCGGGCTTAATTAATTTCACTGCATTGTGTGCGACCGGACTTGCGCCGTATTCGTCAAGCTACTAAAGCAGACTGGGAACGATCTGCGTATTCTTTACCTAATGAAACGCGTCATGGGGAACCCAACTTTCATAGGCTAGAAATAAACGGAGCGGTTTTTTTTCTCACCAGTCATGGTTTTCGTAAAATTAACGGCTGGAACGTATGTAGATATTGTTGATTGGGTAAGAGTTATTCATGATAGGTATTGTAATGTGATAAATACAACCATATAGGTAGCTGCCACAAAAAAACTGAGTTCATGCATCGTGCTATCATGAGCATATTTCGGTCGCAGTTGACGCGAAAAAAACGCGCCGTGGTTTGCTAGCCTTAATACGCAAAGTCAATTCGATAAGCTATCACAAATTAACGCAGGTGTGAGATAAAATTCATTTTTTGATTTTGAAATTTACGATTGTAAAGCCTAGAATATTGTAGTTATTATTCATCAAAATATTAAAACAAGAAAAAAAGCTATACCTACCAACTGACTGTCTAGCTGGTTTAAAACTGGCACATGAGGGATTTCGAAAATACCTAGTTGTATCTACTCCATTATTTCAAAGGCGTAGTACTTTGACCACTTTAGAGATATTTATGCAGTTCCTTTATTTTTGTCTTGGCCCTCAAAGTCAAGAAACGTGTAGTTCCGGTGACTCCCTCGGGAGCCCGCCCTTGGTCCCAGCTGTTTCCCGATGTGTCTCTACATGCATTTATTATAAGCCAATAATCTGCGGGCATAAATAGAAGCAGTGTTCAATAACTATGTAGCTTAGATATCAATAAGGATTTTTATAGTGCGTGATTAGGTAATTCCAACAGCTGCTGAACAGATATGGGTATTGGGTATTTCTAAAGCCAGTAGATGTAGCCAAGAATTATATAAGTATACTGTTGTTGTATAAGTACCTATACCTACCGTGAGCAGAACCTCAGGCAGAAACTAGTAATTCAATATTGTGTTAAACGAATAATCAAAGGTTTTATAGAAGAAAAGTCCACTCCTAAATGCTTCAAAATGTATTACAATCATCAGCTAAACTTCTCTGGGGTGTGATGGAGTTGTAAGTGAATTTTCCGGCAATCTAGCACGGTGGTAATGTGTTCACACGTGTTCACGCAAGGGGCAGAAAATTAGAATTGGATTGATAAGGGGTGGACTTGTACAACTTAACATTACTTTAGTTAGAGCTATCGACTGGAATATGCATTTCTATTGTCATCAAAAGCTTGAGTCAGACGACTGCTAGGTAGATACCTGTTATCTATACAATATGGACTTTATAGGTACCTATATCGTATAAAATGAATAACACAGATTATGCAGGCGGTTTCTGGAACTAAGTAGATAAAATACATTGTATTCGTATTAAAATGTATATTTACAACTTTTAGGTGCAGACTGACTGACGTTAGTTGTAAGAAACACACCCTAATCTGTAAATAATTTGGATATTCGCTACATATCTTGAGATGCATAGAAATGCATAAAATGTGGATGGTTAAATTCGGAAATATCCGCACAAGATGGCAGCTTTCGCTAGTGAATAAAATATAATAATTTTGTGTTAAGATTTTGGCTTTATGATAAGTATTTTTGTTAGATTTACAACGGCGATTAGGAAAAACGGTTTTACACAATCTTAAAACACAACACCTGCATGGTGACGGTCGCATATCGTAAACATTCGCAGGCTACTAAGACTTCTAAGCTCAGTAGGTACCTACCTAAGATACGGGTTTTGATAGTTTACGAAACTTTATATTTCGTTTCGTTTCTTTCCATACACTTTCCTGCAGCGCTCCTAGCGAAAACTTACGGCAGTGCTGGTAAATGTATGGAAGAAAACGAAACTATATAGTTTCATAAACTATCAAAATCCTTACTAAGCCGCCAGAATTAAAAATGAAGTAGTCAGCCCTGGTTGGTGTAGTTTCTAATGAACTTGGCTGGACACGCTGCCGCGTGTCTAGAACCACTCGATGGTCTACCTACATCGTTAATGGGTCGCACTCACATTGGCCTATAGTCAAAACAAAACATACAGCAAAACACTTTATTTGGATATACTCGTATAAGTACAAATGTATTTCGCGTATCCCAGATTACCGTAGAGGTTTCTACGCCGTAGAATATCGTAGAGCATCTACATAGTCATAAATATACTTTTGTCTGCGGTCACTCGTATCTTTACGTCCTATTAGGTCTTACGTTACCTACGGGCACAAACAGACATCTCATCTATGATTATATTGATTATACTGCATTTACCGAGTAGGGTACACAAACTGCGATTATTCTTCTAACGTGTGTCAGTGGCGACAAGTCGCGTGCTGATGAGATTGATGATCAATTATTGTCGCCGAGGGAAATCACCGACATTACGACGTGTAAATGATACTCAATGACCGAGGGTGACCGGCTCTCACAGTCATCTTGGTGAAGAAATTACAATCTATCTACGATTGCCAAAATGGAAATCCTGACATCTATATATTTTTTGAAAAAACAACTTTCTACAAACCCAAACGAATACTAACTAGTTTTAGTTAAAAAATAACAGATGGCAGTTGTATCGTATTCGATACGCCCGCTACCTATTGGCAAGTAGCAACATTCTACTTGGAAAATTAAAATATAACTTTTTAACAATAGATGGCGCTAACAGTACAAAATTTCGCAAATGCTTAAAATACAAAATAGTCTATGTGGGTACATCGTAAGCAATGTTCACACTACACGTTTGCATTCGCGGTAGATATAACTCGGTTTGTCAAATGCAGTAAAAATGTCTTGGCAAAGCCGATATAGCTTTATGGCGTCGTTAATTTAGACGTAAGCTAGCCTACGAATACCTACCGCGGTACGTAGGTATGTATGCCGTACCTATAGCTTATTATATTTAATTTGTCTAAAAGGCACCTAGTAGGTAGGTATAGGTACCTATATATACACACCAAATTATGCCTCTACTCTTAGCTTTCATGCATGGCTGAGCTCCCACCTAGGTAGGTACCAACCTAAGTACTTGACTATTTACTATTATGTAGGTAGACGTTGGTAACCATGAGATTTAATTTACCTCTTTTAATATAAGTATTATTAGGTACTAATTCTACCATAAAAGCAGGTGGTTAAGAAGATTAACCGTGCGTGCCAAAAATCCGTCATGTTGAAACGCCTGCAAGGCGGCAATGCATGGAAAATTTTCCGTTGCCTGCCACGTCACCCAAATATTGCAACAGGGTGTTACGCGGTTGCTCTGACACCCTATTGTAGGGTTCGGGTTTCAAGGAACATCAACAAGTTTGTTCCAAGCCTATAAAAAAAATGCGGATGTCTAGCAATGAACTCTATGAAGATTCACGGGCGGTAAACAAGTGGCGACTGCCAAGTTACCGAATATTGGCGTCATGACGCGAATTATTTGCACATTTCCATTGCACAACGATAGAAATAAATAAAAAAGAAAAATAAAAGCTTGTAAGCACGGATTTTTTGTGTCTGAATAATTTTGGCGAAGTTTAACTAAGGTTGGGACTTGGGACACATGGGGTTGAACACAAGTTGTAGAGTCGATGAATTATCGATAGTTTTACAAGTGATTTAGATAAGACTTTGTAGATTTTCATTCTTTGTCACTTACAAAGTGTCATGCTAGGTATTTAAAATCACAAATACACATACATATGCAAACTTATAAGTGATGACGTTAACAGTTGAGTTGGTGATTCATTTTATATTTCAGCATAGTAATTCATCGTGTCGTAAGAAAGTGTGGGCACGTAACCATTTCGACGTCGAATTCCGGAGCAAATAATATTAAAACAGGGCGTCTCGAAGACGCCTGTGACGTTTCCAATGTCACGAGTATTTTGAGCATTTTCTGCAGCGATCAATGTAACAAAAATAGGATTAAACAATCTAAAATAATAACCAGATGATTGATGTAAATACCTACTTTGAGGTTTATTAAAGTAAACAAACTCTTAAGCTAGACCTTGTCATTGATAGCTAAGTAAGTTTTATGTAGATTTATTAGTAGTTATTTAGTACCTAAATCTTGTAAGGAATAATATTATTTTTGCTGTTTCTTCTCTTTAGTGGTAAATCGTTCGAGGCCAATGAAACGATTGCTTAAATGCTTCTTAATTAAGGTCGTCTGTTTATAAGCATTAAGTACCTACGGAAAATATTATCCACAAAATATTGCATTAGCGTAGGTTGTATATAAGTAGGTGTGCTACTTAACGCTTCCTTCCTACCTAATAGCTAAGTAATATTTTGTTTGTTCTGAGTCTGGGTGTTAATATGTATTCTATGTAACTATATATTTACAAAAAAAAGGTATACCTATATATATATTTAATCTATCAACCATTTGGTTCCCATAGTATAAGCTTTCCTTAGTTTGGGGCTTTTTCCGTAGCGTTGTGTGAAATGTCCACCAATATTTAATTATTTATTTTATTTATTTGTTTGTTTGCTGGAAAAGTAAAATCTACTTTTATTTATCTGCACATACTATAGTTTAATTACTTAGCAATTTTAATTTTTTAAGTTTATTTTTTTAAGCAATGGTATTTCATCTTTACTTTACCTAAAATAATTTTATACAGCATTAATTAATATAATAAGACAGATCCATGATTTTTATGGTCCGTGTCTTTTTGAACGCCACTATAATAATTGTTTATTTATTTTTCAATGTTATCTACTGTATCAGTCATTAACCTCTCATAGCACGTGGTCGTAGTATAGTATTTTGTTGGATTTGAAGCTGTAGCTCTGCACCAAGAAAACAAATTTGCTTCATTCAAGCTCTAGAGAAAGACAGGTAACGAAAATCATTTGGCCGACGACGGAGAAGTATACATAGCTCAGAGCTATTCGTAAAATAGAACGATAAGTTGTCCGAAGTGAAAGAGAAAGATTTATGGGCTAGCACATTGGTTAGAGCAGGCCAAACCGGTTAGGTCAGAGCGCCTGCGTCGATTTCGTGTAAGCGAGAAACAAATACATTAAGTGAGCTGTGTTAGAGGAGAGCGCTCGAAGGTTGCATGTTTTACCGTGGAAATTTCCACTGCAGACAATTGAAACTTGAACGTATGGGATTGATAATGATGTAGAAGATTGTAAAATAACATGATATCGATGCTAGAATATAATACGAAGCTGGTTTATAGTTTGAGTCTACCCAAAAACACTAATCTATAAATTGAATTCACTTAATTTAGGTAAGGTATCATAAAATTATAGATAACTAGGTGGTGGCCCGCGACTTCGTCCGCGTTTCATGTTTTGTATAAAACAAATCAAAAACCATGAAAACCGTTCTGGAGTTATAAGCGTTCGAACCAACCCGTCTTTTTCTATGTACATACATAAAATCACGCCTGTTTCCCGACGGGGTAGCCAGAGACCGCGGATCTCCACTTGCTATGATCATCTTCATTCACTCTCATTAAATTCTTAATACATGCGCGTCGGTTTAGGGTACTCTGGACCTGGCCTTTTTCTAAAACGTCCCCAATTTGATCGAGGTAATTACGTACGCCGAGGTCTTCCCCTTCCAACTGTCCCATCCACGCTCTCCTTATACAACTGTTTCGTCAATCTCCTTTCATCCATCCTTTCTACATGCCCAAACCATCTTAACATACCCTTCTCAATTTTCATCACTACGTCTTCTTTCACTCCACAACGTTCTCTTATCACGCTGTTCTTCACTCTATCATTCAAAGTTAAACCACACATACTTCTTAGAGCTCTCATTTCCACTGCATTTATTCTACTCTGATGCTTCTTCTGCGATACCCAACTTTCGCTACCATACATCAATGTCGGCACTAACACTCCACCGTGCACAGCCAGACCTGCCTTTTTGGACACGATCCGACTGCTCATAAATGTGTGAAGTGCCCAATTCACACTATTTCCAGCATTCACTCTCCTTTCAATATCGTCATCATGTTTTCTATCTCTTTTAAACAGCGTAAGTACCCAAATATATAAACTCTTTCACTTGTTCCACTCTTTTTTCTTCTTTTTTCTATGTAGTGTATTTAAACTAATAGTGTCCATTTATTTTGCAATTCATGGACTTATCTAATTTGTGTTTCAAACTACTATCACACCTCTTGTCAAAAAGTCCTATAGGTATAAACTTTGACACCCCATTTAACCCTTTTTGAAAAGTTATTTTGAAAAATCCTGAAATATGTGTCCATTTATTTTGCCTAATAAGTATTTAAACCGAGTTTCAAACAAATCACACCACTCGTTGACACCCCATTTAACACTTTTTGGAGGGTTATTTTGAAAAATCTAGATACACGTTTTAAATTATTTTGCATTTAATGTATCCAAACCAAGATTCAGACCGATCGTCCCACCCCTTAAAAAGTTCCCATATAAACATTGAGCCCCCGTTTTACCCCTTTTTAAAGGTTATATTGAAAAATCTTGAAACACGTGTACATTTGTTTCGTATTTACATTACACAAACAAAGTTTCATGAAAATCGCACAGCGCGTTCAAAAGTTTCATACAAACGTTTTTAGCCCGATTCACCCCCTTAAAAGTGGAATTTCCAAAAATCCCGCCTTAGTGAGCGCCTGCATACCAAGACAAACAGTATTTCAAACAAATCACACCACTCTTCGAAAAAACTTTGACACCCCATTTAACCCTTTTGGGAGGGTTATTTTGTAAAATCAAGATATACGTTTTACATCATTTTGCATCTTAAGTATCCAAACCAAGATTCAGGCCGATCGTACCACCCCTTAAAAAGTTCCCATATAAACGTTGAGCCCCCATTTAACCCCTTTTTACACACTTTTTATTAGCTTCACCTGTATGTTTGTATGTTTGTTTGTAACCGACTTCTTTGGGCGCGATTTTGACCCACTTTAAACGGCCAGATTTCGTTCAAACTTTGTAGATTTATCGAGGACCGATGACAATACACTATTTTGATAAAATTATTCCATTTTTCAATTTAAAAATTTTTTTTCGATCGTATAGCACTCTCTGATGCTTCGCATCATGAGTCGTGCAATAGTTTAAAATTAAAAAAAACAAGCTATAATAAATAAACCAAACTAAAAAATAGAAAATAAATAATAGTTTAAAAAAACTAAAAAACACGCTTTTTATAGAAACCGAACTAAAAAATAGAAAATAAATTTAAAAAAAAGCGTGGGGTGCTCTTTAAGATATTATCGAAATGAAAATCACTCTACTCATATCTGTCAATAAAATATTTATAACTATTGACAAAATGCACCCCACACTTTTTTTTAAATTTATTTTCTATTTTTTAGTTCGGTTTCTATAAAAAGCGTGTTTTTTAGTTTTTTTAAACTATTATTTATTTTTAAAGGTTATATTGAAAAATCTCGAAACACGTATACATTTGTTTTGTATTTACATTACACACACAAAGTTTCATGAAAATCGTACAGCGCGTTAAAAAGTTTCATACAACCGCTTTTAGCCCTTTTCACCCTCTTAAAAGTGGAATTTCCAAAAATCCCGTCTTATTGCTCGCCTACATACCAAGACAAACATACCCTCCAAATTTCAAGTCTGTACGACCGGCGGTTTGGGCTCTGCGTTGTATCTATTCAAATCAATCAGGACTTATCCTTTTATATAGTAGATTAAAATGCAACTAGTGAATAAGGAATGGAGCGAGGACCAATGATGACGTGATGAGTCACGAGCAAGTGAAGGATTCTAAAGACTGATTCCAGAATATTGAATCACGAGCGTAGCGAGTGATTGAAGTTTTAGAATCCTGAGCCATGCGAGTGATTCATGGCTCTCGATATAAATCCGTTTAAGAGTTTCATACGATCTATTCATTATACCATGACTCCAAGGAAAAAAGATTTAAGCTAAAATAGACATTTAATGAAAGAAAAAGGAAGGTTAAGCTAATTAAAATGCCCACTAAATTAGGAACAAATACTGATATTGAGAGTAATTTCCCTTAAGTTAATTAAAGTTTGAACAATGTCAACCAATCAAAGCTCGATGAGTTATTTGAATAAAGAGTTTGTATGCCGAGTATTCTTTGCATAAAGAGTTTATATTGAGTATGTTTTTTATTCACTGTTTTCTGTGAATATAATAAGCTTTTTAGAGGTACAGTAATTTCGTTTCACAAAATAAATAACATAATATTATTCATACTATTAGATTTAAACATGAACAAATATTCAAAATTTTATCAGATTAAGTAGGTCATCCCTACATTGGGTAGGTACCTAATATTTTGACTCTAAATTTACAATTAAAAAAATTAAAATCATCGATATCGATGTTCACGTGACCTCGAAATGGCACACCACTAGCGGCGGAGCCCCTAACAGACGCAGTTTGGTCGTCTATTGCCGTCTTGCAACGCGCAGGCTTGCATAATTACATCAGTCATACAATCATGTAAGTAGGTAAGTATCTATAAGAATTCACTCGAAACATGCTCATTCAAATCCCACAGATCTTGATTAAATAAATAAGTAGGTAGCCAGCATGGTAGGTACTACTATAATAATACGTAGGTAAAGAGGATTAAGAAGCTGTAAATTTTCATACAAAAAGCTATAACTTTTTGCTCCCCTTTACTTAACTTAGTCCAACATTTATAATTTTTGGAAATGTAGATAAGTACAAAAAAAAACTAGGCTTGTATTTTAAAGAAACTTAAAAGTTAGAGATCCAGAAATTCCAAATTATGGATAAAATAATATGCTAATAATGTTGCATTAAAATAAAAACGTACAAGCCTAGTTTTTCGTTGTATCTACAACATTTCCAAGTGTTATAAACATTGGACTAAGTTTAAGGTGAGCAAAACGTTATCGCTTTTTGTATAAAAATTTACAACTCACAATCCTCTTAACAATGACTTAAGTATGTAGGTAGGTCCCTACTTACATAAAATACAAACGACCTTTACCTACCTGTTGCAAAAATACCCAGCCTATTAGTAATACTGGGTACCGCTATTTATAACGATATAATAGGTAGGTATTACCAAGATAAGTACCTAGTAAGTAACCATAAATAAGGAAAATGACAGAATCCCTACCTTAATCCAAACTAGGTAGGTACTTGGTTAGGTACCTATTTAACCTATGGGTTGATTGGATTTTTATTTTTAGTATTTAAGTGTACTGAGATAGTATGTAAGGTAGGTAAATAAGTACTGTACATGGAGAGTCTGCGAGAGTTACCTAAGTAGGTACCAACCAACTACGGTTGCCAGGTGGCCGGGAATTCTAGGAAAGTCCAGTAATTAATTACACTTTGCTGTCCCGAAATTAATGTACTTACACTAGTTTTGTCGTTAGATTTTATAAAAAATAAATTGTTTTTAAAATCATGTTTTTAAAATCATTTGCATTTTTTCCTTTTAAAATAGGTAAGTAAGTAAGTTATCTAACTTAGTAATTTCGTATTTTTTTTTTCTATTGCCCTTCCAACCAAAGATTTAAATCTTTGCTTCAAACATAATGTACTTAGTTGGATTTGGACTATAAAACTCCAACTTCGTCTGTCCCCCAGAAATGTCCAGGAAATTATTAGTCCGTATCTGGCAACTCTAGGATCAACCAATTCTCCTAAGTACCTCAAACCTCGACATCTCTGGGACATCACTAGATTTTTATTGAATCTAAAGTAAACGCAGCAACTTGGATGGAAGCCCCGTTAAAAGAACCCCCGTTCACACGAAGCGTTCAGGCTCAGAACAGAACTAACATTTGCGATATTATTAAAATTTCAAGACGTTCAGCAAAATCTGTAGATCTGAGCGACGGAGAACGGTGACAGGGTTCACTGACCCGCTAGTTGCTTTCTATTTCGTGTGCGAGCACAGCGTCCGTTACCTACGAGGGTCTGACGATTGTGATAACTGGTAGGTAGGTCCAGTAAGCCATTTTTACAGAACTTTCCAGAAGTAACACCCAAAAGGAGTCGCATTGTTACTCGTTGGCATTTTTTTTCCAACGAGTAGGTATACCTACCTACCGATCGATAATGTTGTAGTATCACTCATCCCGGTCATCCATCATCTTTCTGCCCTTTTCCCTCGTTAGGAAAATTTTAAGAAGTTTCTGCGAGTCATCGTGTGGCTCGATGGAAAAATATCCCGTGCCGTAGGTACCTAGTAATTTTTCTATCCAGGTAAAAATAAACCTAAATTATTTTTATTGTCATAATCCCAACCAAGCAGGACTATAAATGTTAATGGGGAAAACGCCAAAACTTCAAAAAATTCCATACCTTAGTAGTGGGGATTATGACAATAAACCGAAAAAAATATAACGAGCGCCGCTTTGGAAACCAAATTGGCTTATCGTTTCAAAGAAGTTGCTAAGAAGAAATTAATAATGAGTAGGTACATAGGTAGGTTAACTACCTAACCTAACCTACCTTACTACAAAAAGTTTCTGTGAGCTAGTATGAAACCTTCGTGGTGAAGTTTTAGGGACTGACATCCGAAGCAAGGAAGAGTTTCTAATATGATTGAATGATTGGTTCTAACTCCGCCCTTTTAAAGGTTGGTTACAATTTGTAAGGCCGCTCTGAAGGTTAAGGCCCAGCATTTTGAAAATTGCAAGTATTGCAACCCTAATCATTCTATTACCCCTTAATAGATTACATTGAAATTGAACTACACGATACTCAAGGATATAAGTGATAAATCAACCGGAGCTAAAACACGAATTAGTTAGAAAACCTTGGTTAAAAATCATGTCAAAAACACCTCTTAAAATTCAGAAATTCCCTAATTTATCCAGAACAGTAAGGTATTTTGAATTTCTATTTCACATGAATATAAATCAGTTAATTTGAAACAAATCAACCCAGCCCATTTTTTGAAATAAGCTATTTACTTGAACATATTTGTGTTTTTTATAAATTGTCGCTTTCGTTATATAATTCAGAGCAGCCATATTATCATGCTGCACTCTACTTACTTGCCCTTTGGGTATTTCGCTTCGTGCTATGTCTGATTCCGAGGAGATCCGCGTTGCTATACGCCATACGGACCTATATTGTCACTTTTTTTTGTAACTTTTACGTAAGGAATAGTGTGACGAGTATTCTGGGCCTTAATCGCATCATTTTGATTTTGATTAGGTAGGTAAGTAGGTAATTACATATATAGAAGACTTTTTTGTATTGTTTTATAATGTAGGTACCTATAAGTATTCCATGTAAACAAGACATCATACTCGTAGTACGAGTACTTTTATTTCTGCTTATTATCTTCGATGACATTGAAAGGTTTTTTAAATACTTTGAAAATTACAAATTCGTAAATAAAGAAGCTGAACAAAATAATGACCTTGGCGAGTTTAGACTCTTTTCAAATTATGTTTTTTTACAAGTTTTTTGCTTATTAGGATTATCAAATAGAAACAGAAACAAACGAATTATTCCCACATTTACCCCTGGGGGGGACAGTTGGTAATTGAGTTCTAACTGTCCCCCTTTTTGCAACGGGGGGCCAGATAGAACTCTAATTAATTACTGCAAATAATTGTATAGTTCAATGTAGTAGGTAGGTAGTTTACCATACAAAAGGTCATCTCAGGGTATGCCTTAAGTTCGCATCAGTAAAGAAGTGTAATCAAATCATACACGCAGCCAGCACGTGGTAAGCAAGGTCGAGCTACTTCGCCCCACCAAACACACCTGCAAGCACCTTTCAAGCAAAACCTAACCTTACAACCCATACATAACTGCCAAATTCTATCGACTGAGAATCCCATTTTTTTATAACCGTTTCGGAACAAGTTACAAACACAAAGGTAAGTAAGATTGTATGGTTATATAAAATGTCTAAGTTCTGTCTACGGGAACTATTTAACTTTTTACTACGTGGCTTTTTTGAGTGGAAAAACTGTTCTAAACTGTTTTTCACTTTATTCTTTAAACTCAACGGTGTGTAAACTCTTATTCAGAGTCGAAGGTAAAGGCATTACGACAATGGGTGTTCCTAACAATGTACTTAATTAAAATATAGTAATTATTTATTTTTTTTTGCGTGAGACAGACGGTGGAGTAGGGAAACGACGAATGTACTCGTAATAATATGAGTTCGTAGTGCCAATTTTTTACAATCATTGCGTTAATCTACCTACGTAAGTAATTAAATTAACAAAAAAATTGGCACGCTATAGATTCAGTATTGTGTGCCAATTTTTTTGAATACTCGGCACCTTTGTTTAACACAAACTTTTCGACCCATTTTTCGGTATAAGATCCAAATTCCAATGTTTCAAATCCAGGTCGTAATCTACTTAATCCTAAATTTAAACGAAATCAGATCAGCTGTTACGAAGTAATGTTACACTTAACAAATTATATCTTATACCTTTAACCTGTGACATGCCGGAACGCAGATCCACGCGAGACATAATAGATTTTCTATTATGTCTGGAATCCCGGCATACCACAGGTTAAACGAGCAATTCTTGTATATATGTATATATTGTATATAATCAGAATCTCGGAAACGGCTCCAATGATTTTCATGAAATTTAGTATGCAGGGGGTTTCGGGGGCGATAAATCGATCTAGCTAGGTTTTATTTTTAAAAAGTGTCGTTTACCCCAAAAAAACGAGCAAAGCTCGGTCATCCAGGTACTATTTATTATTCGCATTTATTGTACTCGTAAGTACCTACCTACATACCTAGATACTAATTGGTGCGATTTAATACAAGTACTAGCGTTAGCATTGCAACCATCACCATCAGGGTCATCGAATGATCCCAGACCCAGGTCAATTTAAATTACTTCAGTTAGATTTATTAATCGTCTGTGAGATGCCTAATATTATTTAATAAGTACCTACTCTGCTTATTAGTGGCTATTTAAAAAAAATATTACAAGTACTTTACCTAAGTAGGCGTTGTTTTAACAAAGGGCAGATTTCGAAACTAAAATTAGGCAAAATACCTACTCACTATGCTATCACATCGGTAGTAAGTATTTTTACACGCACAAGTGCGATATTTATATCAAACGTGGGTGTAAACCACACCTACTGGTTCAAATATAAACAAATGATCCTTAGGCATCGAGAAGAAAACTATTCAATTTAATGTAGAAATCAGTATCAAAGTAAATATATGAAAAATATATAAGCAACTTGTCAAAACAAAATAGCAATAATGTCTGACATCTGTATGAAACACAATAAAAAACACTTCCAGTGTTTATGGAGCTCTTCATCTTAAAATATCCTACTGTTCCCGTTCAAATATACAGGGATCTTTCTATACTGGCCCATGATGGTGCTAATTCTCAGTGACGTATTTTGTTGTTGTACATTCAAGATTTTGCGGGAGCGATCTAGTTTTAGTTATTTCAGCCTCGCGGCTCAAACGTTTTGTTTGTTTCCTTACGGAATTACATAATAAATTAATATTGTATCTACCTATTACTACGTATAAATATTGTTTTTATTTGTGTTATTTATAAAATCAAAAGCTCATTGCCGAAAGACCTATTTGAGTCCACACCAGTGGAATTAATATGCAACAATTAGAGCTGGAAGTATAGGTTTTTCAGTGGGTAAAACCATGACTCATAAAACAGGTCAACAATCTTCGCCTCATTAATCATCAGCTGATCCATTATCAATGATGGATTTGCCTTCCGCCAAGTTTGCGCCATATTTAGGAAGTACGTACACCAGTTTAAAAATAGGAAATAGCATTAGCTAATTTTGTGCCTGAGCCAAATTGCCAAAGTACTTATAATAAACAAGCAACTCCCAATGTAAGTTGAACTCTAAAGAACCAAAGACTGATCTTCTAAAGGTTTCTGTTTCCGGAAACGGAAGCTCAAACATAACTGGTCAGAATTCAGATGAAGACGCCCCTGAAATCCGTGCAAACATCGTCAAAAAATATCGCTGTATTTTATTCACGCATTTTAAAATATTGCCAAATATATAACTAAACAATTCGTAAAATAACATTTCTAGTTCGAGGAACAACTTTCAAGTGAACGAATTTAAAAATGCTTTCGATGTTTATGTAAACTTATCAATCAACCTTAGCATGTTTTGCTTCTAATCTAACTAAACCTACTTGATTGGTCATTTATACTTTTTGAGATCGATATGTACCATGACTAATTTCTTACCATATAATAATGAATTATTTACTTTCAGAAAAGTTGAGCAAGGTAGCGTAAAGTTTGAGAAATGAACAACATTTTATCGATTGTCATACTACCCTAATCCCTGTACAGTGTACATGCTACTTCTCACGTAGTCACGTGGCTGCCCTTGTCATACTGACCTACATTCAAGTCCTTGATATACCTAACTGTGACGCAACTTTTGGAAAAAGCTCTTCAATAGGCCCGGAAGGATATGAACAACAGAGTTGCCCAATCAATACCTACCCCAATTTTTGTCTACGTGCGACCTTCGGTGTTACTAGTAAACACCTTGACCTACATTGAACATGTATAAAAACTACGTCGCTTTATCCAAAATACACTGCCTTATGGAAGGACCAAGTCATAATCGAGAATCAAGATACTAAGATAAGATTATGGCTAATCGAATAAGAATGTCTACAAGTATTAGAGCTAAAATTTTGATAAGTTTGTACTTAATATCTAGATACCTAAGCTAGATAAGATATAACCAACTTTATAAATTTATCAGAACTTTCTGGAACTTTCAGGACAAACCTATACGTTGTGATGAAGCATCAAATTCTTTGAATTCCTAATTAGTAGTGTACTATTTTTTACGAATAATGATAGAATTTAGATAGGTATCATAAGCAAAGGCTCTGGACTTTTCATGTTAGACAAACAGGAAAAAATCTGCTTAGATATTCGTATGTATTTTCTATACGAATAAAACTTGCACTGTACTACAAGAATAGACTTTTCATGGTAAGTTTTATAACGTACCTACCTACCTACGTATTGTAGGTACTACAAGATACAACCTAAAACATACTAGGCTTACTATAATTCATGCAGGCTTTACATCATTATTAATAATATAGTACTAACCAGGTATTTTGTTGTACATACGATAAATATTTTGATAAGGACTGAATTTCCTTTATTAAGTAATTACTTATCTATTAAATATTTCTTTGAAACAGGATTTAGATATATAATTAAATACCTAAGTACTTAAAACTCTTTATAGCACACCACATTTAATACCTATTTATAAGCACGAAATGGGTAAAAATTATAAATTAATGATAATAATTGACGACCTTATTTAATTCCAATGATCGTTGTTTTTTTGGGATAAAAAGCCTGTTTCGACCCGGGCCATAATCATCATCTACCTACATAACGGGTAAGTTTTAAATTATCGAAATCGCTTGAGCTGATGCAAATATCCACACAACTTGACTTTAATAATGATTAGTAAAAATATTGTAGACAGTGCTAAAAATAAGTAAGGAAAATTTCCTTTTTTCTGTTGTTTCAGAATAAGCCTGGCTCATTAAGAAATGGTAGGTAACAAAATTCTTAATTCGTCTTAGATACGGATAATGGATTGCATTTCTTATCATAACCAACTGAATGTTATCAATCATGCCTTGAATACTCAAAGTTTTCCAAAACTTTTTTTTTTTCTATAGATTTTCAAAGGATTTCAAAGCTAAGACTCCAAAGCAAGATAAATTGGAATTATAAAATAAACTCTAATGAAAAACAAAATTATGCATGAAACTTCAGTCCTTGATCCGATCAGTGTGAAGTTTGGTAGGTCGATAGTTTGTACTGCGAAATGTGCTGGCTGGTATATAATAAAGCAAAAGGTGGTGAGTAGTGAGTACTTTTCTTTTGGTACCTAAAGTTATATTGCGCAAGTCTCAAAGGTCGTTGACTTGTTATGACGTGTTCGTTACCCTAGGGCAGGTCGGGCGGATCCTTGCTGGCTAAACTGGCTTAGATTTAATGCGTACTTCGTTGTTGGGGCTTATTGATTTATATTCGTATACCCCGTACAGAAGCGAAATGTCACCGTTAGATTTCATAGATAATTTCTAATTGTAATAACTGTAATTGTTATCATAACAGTTTTAGGTGCGATGTGCATTATTAGTTCCATCAACTTATAACACAAAACATCACGTAGGTTTATGGTAAATTCTTGGACCATAAACGGAACCGACCGATAAAGGAATTTAATAGACCATACTAGGACAAAGCACGTGTGACCGTGATACAAAGACGACGCTTAAGTCATTGCTTCTGAATAAGAAAGACATGCAAAAATAGTTTGTATGCAAACATTTAAGATCAGCTATTATTCAAATCCTTTTGTACCTAAACGCGTAACCGACGTAACCGTATAAAATATTCACTGGGGAGTTATTGGAACATTGATTTAGGTATTGTGTTATCGTTACGTGCATAAAGTCCTGTTCACAAATTTCCACTGGCTTTTCTATGACAAACCATACCTAAGTACAAAGTTCGAGATAGGTTTTCTACTACCTGGTACTTCACAGAGCCTCCGCAAGCCAGACTTCCTGATGCATTGTCATCGATTCATTGTAAATTCAATCTTAATAGCAAACTTAAAGTGAAACGTTCGTATTCACGTCATAAGATTGATTTTTGTGAATGATTTACGCAGTTTTAGGTTTTAAGACAAAATTTACATGTACATAATAGAATCTTTCTCGAGGGATACATATTATAGATTCATTATTGTTCCGGTGTGCCCTCTGAATTTCAGATCACTATTGAACTTACATTTTAGGCTAAGAGGGTTGTCAATTTTTCAATTAGGTAGTAATTTGAGAAAATATTATTGTAAAACAGATGAGAGGTCACAACTTTTACAATAAGTTAACAGGAAAAGCCAATGGGTTTCTTTCTCAAACATGTATGTTCCCAATATCATACTTTTTTATTTAAAAAAATAGTAATATTTTTTCAATTGAACAAGGAAGTCTGGATTAATTACCGTTTTCTATAAGGTATAGGTACAAAGGGACAAGTATGTTGCGGTTACCCTAAAAGTCCATTTGGTTTATGCAAAAATGTGGTGCCATTGGCAGCTGTATGACACTAGCACGTGTGCATTGACGTTATAATGTTTATCATTTTGTATCATGAAGGTATTTCCACTCCTTCTTTCCAGGTTGTTTACAGAATACCTAAGTACTTACATAATTAGATATACATACATAAAATAAATCTTAACTTGTATCACCGTTTGCAAACATTTAGTTTAAGTTAATTAACAAGTTAATTAGTCTAAACTCGACCAACAAGACAATACCTACATAGTTACAACAAATAGGTGGTACTTACCTACCTTCCTAAAAATACTTTTTCCACAATAAATACCTAGGTAGGTACTTACTGTAATTTAAAAATAAATCGGTTATATCATAACTGTGGGTTGTGTTTATTTCAATGGCAAACATGAAATCAATAATAAGAAATAGTGTTGAATCATCATCATCATCATCATCATCTTCCTGCCCTTATCCCACGTTATGTGGGGTCGGCACAACATGTGATCCTCTTCCATTTCCCTCTGTCACTCGTCATCTCATTACTCACTCCTTTCTTACTCATGTCATCTTTCACACAGTCCATCCATCTTTTCTTTGGCCTACCTCTACCCCTGTATCCATCCACATTCATACCTAACACTCTCCTTGTCACATGACATTCATCTCTTCTCATAACATGCCCATACCACGCTAACCTATTACTCCTCATATTTTCTGTCACCGGTGCCACTTTCAGGCTTCCTCTGATATACTCATTCCTTATTTTATCCATCCTTGTCACTCCACACATCCATCTCAACATTCGCATTTCCGCCGCATGCACTCTTTTCTCGTCCGTTCCCTTGGTGGCCCAACATTCAGACCCATACAATACGACAGGCCTTATGATTGTTTTGTAGATAGAAAGTGTTGAATCATATTATTTAATACCTAACTAAGTAGGTATAAATAAACTAAGACAAGTCAAATCAGGACAAAAATTCCACGGTGTTTTTTACAGTGCTCTGTAATTTTCCATAAAAGCAATGTGACTTTCAAGGGTCATCGTTATGGAAAATAACAAGCGAGCCATTTTGGCGGCGTAATAAAATAACAGCAACGTCAAATTCACATCCATTTCAGTAATTTAGAGCGTAAATAATAAACACACGAAATGCCGCGTCTTCGCGAAAATTGTCACAAATTCACGAATAGATCTACGTTGGAGTAATGTTTGAAACTGTTATGAAGGAGCAAAAAAATTGATAGAAAGACGAGCACCTTATGACGCTCACTATTCATATTAGACCAGACACAGGATCGCAAAAATCTACATGAAAATATTGTTAGGTAGACCGCCTATGTGGACTCAATCGGTGGATCATGGTCTAGCACCATGGTTATGTTATTATTACTCTCAGTCTATGACTACAGAAAAAGTGTAGGTACTTAGGTATTTATTATTTTCCGTTGTGAACTTATTAGCGGAATAAATTATAATGCTGTTTTTCAAAGTTCTACTCTAACTCAATTATCGCATTAGTGTGAACTGGGGCGTTACCACTAGCTCCCGTGCAATATCAAAGTATTATAACATAGGTACTTACCATATGACTATATGACCTAAAGAATTGCATTACTCTTACTCTACTTATTTGTTTACTCATCTCATTTTAACTTTACGCCGACGTAAAATTCAAATAATATGGGTAATAAAATGGTGTATCACAAGTTCACAAGTCTAATCGTTATCCCAACCATTACATCAAGCCAACATACAGCAGCCAGTTAGTTGTTGGTTATCACACAAACTATATAACATCCTGAAATACTACAGATTATAGTACTTAGCTACCTATCACATTTGAGCATACCCCGTTTTATACTACCCAATAACACTAGCATGGCTTATCTTTGGAAGGTTTATTGTAGGTAATCCATGTTGCTAAAACACCTCGTTTATGAAAATAGGTATTATGTTATAAGACTTTAAGCTAAGAGATTATAGAAACCCACATTGTAAACATTGTATAGTGGTAGCGCGTTTGCCAATATAATGTCCAAGTGCATCGATAATACATATTTTTTTAATAGTGATAAAGGGGCAGGAAGATGATAAAGCATTTAGAAAATCAGTCATTTTGGGATTTGTACCAAACGAGATAAGTAAATTTTCGAAAAGAGTATTAGGTATGAATGTGGATGGATACAGAGCTAGAGGTAGGACAAAGAAAAGATGGATGGACTGTGAGAAAGATGATACAAGTAAGAAAGGAGGGAGTACTGATATGACGGATGATAGAGGGAAATGGAAGAAGAAAACGTGTTATGCCAACCCCACATAGCATGGGAAAAGGGCAGGAAGAAGAAGACCAAACGAGATTAGTACTTTATGAATTTCAGTCCAAAGAGACCGCAAACATGTCAACAATTTAGTTAGAGATGAAACATGAAAGGCAGCTACAATGATAACCGTTGTAGTTCTTAGACATTAGAAAACATTAGGAGAACATCCCTTATTTACCGACTCGATTTCATTATATCATAATGGTGCCACGTCTTTCTAGGGCTTTGACTATAATTATCAAAAAAATATACGAGTGGATTATTATGTTTTCCTATAAATAGTATCGATAGTTTAATCGGTTGGACATATGGACTAATACATTGGTGTAACGGTAGCTCATAACGTCACAATCAGAAGTACCACAAAGGTTTATAAATAGCGGTGCATGATCGAGCATCTGATCCGTCAAGGGTGATTGCGGTCAGGTCAGGAGTTGGGACGCGTGCCTTTGCCATGTGGTTTAACATGTGGAAGAATCAATTGAACCGAACTATAAAGCTATCATGTAACCTTGATATTTGATCATGTAAACAACATTAACATTGACTTTGTGAATGATAAGCGCAAACTTCATGTACTTAGTAGGTAAACACTATGTTGATGCATATCGATGAGTTCTGCTGTTCTACTGTTCTACTTTCAATAGTGATCATTTATCACATTTGATTTTTGCACGGAAGGAGCCTCTTCTGAGCCGCACTTGAATCCTTTCACCACACTTGTTGGCTAGAACTACTGAATACGATAAGAAGAATAACTTGTCAAATTATCTTTGATTTCAACTTAATATAATAAAGGTAAATAGGAGGTAATATCTTAAACTGCACATCCGATTTCAAAAATTCTTCATCAATGTTTAGAACGTAATGTCCTGGCAGAATTGTGACAACCTCAAGTCACAGTAGCCATAAACCAAGTATTGAATTGAATTGAACGTAATGTCAAAACCCCCAAATAATGACTCAGATTTGATCGAAGAGAACCCCATCCTCAAAGTGACAGAGAACATTACCCACTTAGGTAAAATCATTGTTTGTAAGACGTCCAACAGCTAAGTAACAAGATTCGCTACAGCATCATCTCAAAAGATTTTTCACATGACCACGTTAAAAAGTAGGTGCCTAACGGATAACAATACAAAAGGTATTACAGAATAACAATATCAATCAGAACATTGAGAAGAACTGGACGGACATCCATCAAACTGGATATAACCGGTGAATGTTATCGTAACAAATCTATTATGTGCTTGCTTGTAAGCGGTGGAGCTGGACGTAAACAGTAAAACTGTATGTACGAGACATTCAAACCAATGACTCTGGCTGGGGAACATCGAAGATATATCAACGAAATAGAAAATTATAAATGCGATTAATGAATATGATATTTCATATTCAGTACCTAAGATATTCGGAGCCGTAGCTTGCTACAGGACTATAAGACCCAGGTATAGGTAAGTATATAATCTTGTGACCTGAGATTGTGGGTTTTTGGCATCTAATAGCTCATGATCACTGAAAATATAACCAGCACTGGCGATGTTCTGAATTTGCAAAACTACAACACAATTTAGGAAGAAAATATTGGCGTAGATAATAATAATATATAGTCGCCTAAAAGTCTGGCAGTTCTCCAAGTGTTGGCCAAAGGTGTTAGTACTTGTTACAACGATTTTTTTCTGACACGTAAGTATTTATAACGAGTCGTATATCACTTGCAAAGTATTGCTAATTATTAATAACGTCACAAAAGCGGCAATCATTGAGAGCCACTTGAGATTGCACAACATCAAACTGTAACGTCATGGGTACACCCATAGGCTACTCCATATCTAGGAATTAATTGTATGTATTGTGAATACGTCATCAACTTCGCTTGATTATTTCAAGCACTGTATTCATTGTTTTAATTGAAATGCTTCGTCAAATTCGACGCACAGTTTTACGTAGGTAGGTTAGGTACCCTTCGCTTAGATTTCGAGCCACACGAAATCTTCGATAGTGGAAACGCTCATAAAAATCTAGAAACAAATCTTCATTTCAAAAATTTGGTTGCACAACTTGCAGATCTATTATAATTTATAATATTTGCTCATGGATCGACAAAAATAACAAAGGCCGCCATTTTGCAACATAAAACTGTCGATAAAACAAACCATGAGAAACGATTTCATACGTGGACATTAAAGTTTTACGACTATTTCTAACAAAGTGCTCTAGACAATTTTATGCAGAAATCGTTTTAACAAGTTATTATATTATAGTATAGATATATTAGAGGATTTAGAGGTTATTTATGCTGGTTATCTACGAAGTCATAAAAACTTATGAGTTGTCATGTCGCAGGGTATCGTACACCGACTCTAACAAACAACACTGATTATATTAAGAATATCTACCTACTGAATTCGATTATCGATAACCTTTTAGGGAACTAGCACACAAATACTGATACTTGTTTCCATGCGCTATTTTTTATATTATAATAATGAAGGCGATTACCTACTGGAGTTTTTAGTTTAAATACATTTTATTCAAGACGGATCTGAGCGTAAAATTTGTCTTAAAAAGGATGTTTACTTAAAGACGTTCTAGTTAGCAGTTAGCAGTTGTGATAAAAACACACCCTCCAAATTTCAATTATCTACGACTTGCAATGTAGGCTAGCGTTATAGGTATATTAGTCTTTGAAATCCAACCCCTAATGAATGCAACGGGAGAGCATTTCTCAACGCAGTTGCGGAGAATTCCGCTAGTATTTATTGAAACACTGACATAGAATAGATGAAGAAAAATAAATGTAACTCTTTCGTAATAAAATTACCGTAATCGAATTATGATGCAAAGGACAGTGAAACCATAAAAGGCACAACCGTGTGAAGTTAGATCTAGTTTTCTTCTTGAATGTCCTGGATTATGTGTTTACATAATTTTATGATCATTGTAGAGGCAATTTATACTTTTTATCATCTCACAAGAGAAAAGTAAAATAGGTTGTCTCTACTCTTAAATTTTAGGTCCACAAGGATTCTTTTTATTTCGGACTAGCTGTCCCGCCCGTGACTTCGTTCGCATAAAATATCAAAACTAAGTTTTAAACACATCACACAAATCCCATACTACTTTGACACCCCATTTTACCCCTTTTTGATGCTTATATTGAAAAATCCTGAAACATGTGCCCATTCATTTTGCATTTACAGTGCACAAACAAAGTTTCATGAAAATCGCTCCACGCGTTAAAAAGTTTCATACTAACGTTTTCACCCTTTTTCACCCTCTTAGAGGTGGAATTTCCAAAAATCCCGCCTTAGTGGGTGATTTTGTTATAAAAGGAAACCACCTTCCAAATTTCAGCTTTCTAGCTTCAGCGGTTTCGGCTCGGCGATGATTAATCAGTCAGTCAATCAGTCAGTCCGGTTAAGCTCTTATATAGATATAGATTGGACCATAGTAAAAATGTTGAAAAGAACGGCAAACGAATTTCATAAATTGACTATTATACTGTGACGTCAAACGACTAGATACTTATCAATTGAGGTAGGTATGCCACTTCAGAGTTCAGACTATTCAGCGCAGTGTTTTTATATTATAGTACCTACATTGCTAATGCAACGTTTACGAAAAAAGTTTCCACTCAAAGTACCTATATCGATGAATCTCATTTACGTGAATAGACCGTACTGAAAGATTAATTCGGTGATAAAATATTATCTTCCTTTTGCGTCACTACCGGAATGTACTATTATCTAATGTTTTTAAATTGTTAAAACCTATCTAGGCATGAAGTAGTTTTTTCATACCCAGCATAAAAGCATTAAGTACTATTTTACTTTTTAGTATCGTATCGATATCATTTCATATCAGTCCAGATCTACTGTGAGTTATAGTAATATCGGGCATGATAAAATTACTTACTTATGACAATAAAAAAAAAACAGCCATATCTTATACCTTTAAACGAGCAATTCTTGTGTATATATATATATATATATATAGGTAATCTGAATCTCGGAAACGGCTCGACCGATTTTCATGAAATTTAGTATGCAGAGGGTTTCGTGGGTGATAAATCGATCTAGCTAGGTTTCATTTTTATAAAACGTCGTTTACCCCAAAAAAACGAGCAAAGCTCGGTCACCCAGGTACTTATTTATAATATCACATCAAAAGATGTATAGGTATTAATAAGTAAATATTACTTTTACTTAAAGTTATCTATATAAAATTTTCTGAAGCATTTAGATACTTCTTAAGCAAGCTACAGAAAAGCGTTGTTTTTTTACTTATTTCATTCCAGACCTAAGCCAGAAATAGAATCTATGGGTACGTACCTAGCAAATCTTTAAGGTAGTTTATGCATTGTCGGTTTTGACTACAAGATTTTCGTGTAAAAACTAAATAGGTACCTACAGCCAATCTGTCTTCGTGATAGAGCACATCAGTATCACTCCATCAGCCGCGCTCTCAATTGTAAAGCTGGTTAGTCACTTGACTCTACAGGCATAGCGGCTGACCCGTCGTCGGCGTCATTTCGAATGTTCTCGAACTGTGTTACTTACTAAAAATCCGATTAGTTTTACATTCAACGGGTGATGATTCTGCATTACTTCTAATATTTCCGAATTCAGTCTTCATCGCGACATGCCCTTAAGAAATTTTAGGTAGATTTGTAACAACTTACATAAAAAGTGAAATATGCTTTGGAATTCTGGGAAACGCAATTTTTTATTACTTCTGTGTTTACGAAGAAACGTGCATTTTTAACATTCGAACAATCTTAGAACAAGATGTGAATAGCAAAAATAGATTTTATTCGGATAGAGCTAGCCTAAACATTCCAAACGTGCACAATAACGTTGAATCTAATGTACGAGAGTTAAAAATGATATTCAGTCACCAGCACGCACTCAGGTTGTATTGTGTGTGTAGTCCGTTAGCCACTTTACCGGCATAATGGCAATCTGACCACGTTCGAGAACATTCTGAAGGCAGAAATGTAGTGCATGTGCTATGGCCGAATACTACCACTCGATCCCGTGACCGTAGTTTTAGGTATTATATATATTATTTCTATCAAGAATAATTATGTAAGTAGGTACCTATATTGACTTGTTTCGTTACTTTTTTACCGAATTTTAGGTAAGTATACGACATAAAAACACTACAGTTAAGTACTTACATTATTATTTATTTATTTATTAAATTATTAAATTTTTTAGTGCACCCAAATTACAAAAATAATGCTAAGTATTATTATTTATTATCCTATTATATAAAAAAAATGATTAGGTACTTCCCGTAGTACCTATTGGGCACTGGTTTTTGGCTAAGTATTTAAAAAATTCAAATTTGTTATGATGTTCATTTCTTAACGTTTCAGTATGCAATAAATATCTGTACCTACACCACTATGTTGTTTACAACTAACATTTTTGGCATTATCCTATATGTATTATATGGTAGGTAGGTATTATTTGCATCGTGCCAAATGGCATGAATAAATAAACTATGGACATTGAGTTGCGAAGGAATGTAGTGAAGGAGTGTGAAGGTAGTAGTAGAGACGAGTAGAGTACCTACCTACCTGGCTCTTGTGTAGTTCAGTGCACTACTAGATAACAAACAATAGGTAGGGGTAGTAGGTACCTACCTACATTATCTAACACTTTAAATATTTCTTTAAAGACCCGCCAGTTGAACTGATATATTAGTAACAATAAAAAAATCTATTGTTTCCGAAATCCCATTTTAGAAATTCATTTCACGTAATTATTTTGTGCAACAAGGCATCGATATAAATAGTTACTAAGTCGGGTATAAAATGGACTCTTGGTGAAATCTTTGAAAAGGTGAATTTTGTTTATTTTTAGTTAGGAGCATAAAATTCACTGTCACTTTCGAATACTGCAAAACGTACATTCTTACTAAACATAAGTAAGTATATAACTCATAATAAAGTAGAATGTTAATATTCGTAAAAGCATGAATTGTAGATTTGTGTTAAGGTATTTAAAATCAAACATTAAACATCCAAATAAACCATGCTTATCTTGAGAATTTAAATGGTTTTGCAATGCATAATGCACATGGAATAATCCTGATAAGTAAAGTTTTTTATTGAGGTTATAACCCGATAATCGATTATGCGAAATTCTTGGTTTTTTTAAAATAC
Source organism: Cosmorhoe ocellata (assembly GCA_963675405.1). Taxonomy (NCBI): domain Eukaryota; kingdom Metazoa; phylum Arthropoda; class Insecta; order Lepidoptera; family Geometridae; genus Cosmorhoe; species Cosmorhoe ocellata. The sequence goes on along the minus strand of OY776258.1, from coordinate 6,485,921 downwards.
CTACCAATGTGGTTCATCAATACATTAGTTCGTTTCGAAGCTTGCGTCTTTTTGTGTATATTACAATGATTTTTTGTTAATTTCTGCAGAACTTTTCAAAGCTGATAGATCACTGATCATGATCAGCTAACCAATTCTTATATGTACCTCTCAGAATACAGAAAGATGTACCTATTGCTAAATGAATGAGGGTTAGATGAGTCGAAATAAAAAATAATGTTTAGGAATAAGCTTTTATATTTATTAAAAACATCAGATCAGATAACATAATGGTGTTGTTTACATGCATGTAAGTTGAATCTGCTAAAAACACACAAAGTGGTTCATATAAAATAGTAGGTCCTACAATTTTATTACAGTATACTAAATATAATTACTTATCTATGATTTGAAACTACCAGAAAGGCAGTCAAGGAACTGTAGGCAAATAAAAAATACTCCCATCATCATGAAAATCTCAAAGAGATATGCCTAATTTAGAATTTGTTTCACTATGATACATTATCACTAATTTATAAATATTTCAGTTATACTGATACATAAAATACTGCTTCCACAAGCTGGTCCTTTTAGGGCAAACTCCCTTTATAATTTAACATACTGGCTAAGTATTTCAGGACTGTGAGACTGCCAAAACAAATAATCAGCAGTTCACATCATGTAAAAATTTTTTAACTCCTAAAAGGTACAGTTCAAATTATGCCTAAAGGGTATTAAGTATATTATAAGTATTTAAATAAACTTTAATTCAGTGTGTAATATAATAATAAGCTATGAATAGAAACTTTTGGTATACAATCATCAGTGTGTTTGTGGAGTAAACCTCTTCAATGTACTAACCTACCTACTCCACAGGTAGGTACCTATCTCAATTCACCTTCAAAATTCAACAAACAAAACAATTTTTATATGTTTAGAACTTCCACAAACATCAAAATCAATTTTCTCAGCTAAAATAAATTACAGCAAAACTTACAGTAACAAATCACAGATACCCTTCGAACTGCCAACTACCCTAGACTACCAGAGTACCAACAAGCAAAGTAGGTACCCTGGGGTCAGTGCTTAAACTAAACACAGTCTTGAAATCCATACAATGGCCCTGCAATGCACAACCTAATACTGACCTACAACAATCATGCAGCAAACAGAATGGAGACTAAACCAGCTAATTTATAATGTCTGTCTCAGTCCGGATAGGCGGTAGTAGTTAGTAGCACAACCACATCTACTCATCTGGGGGATTCACTATCGGGAGGATATCACAGATAGTGTGTCGGCGCTCGCGTGCGCGGCGCGGGCGCGGCTGTGACGCAGCTGGGGAGCAGCTGCAGTCACAGGTAGGGCACGCAGGCCCCGCAGCGCCCGGCCCGCTCGGGGGAGTCCGCGCGCGCCCTGCACACAAGCACCGGTTAGCTCACGAGCGCCGCTCCTCGCGCCGCGACTCGGACCGCCCTAGCGCCTTCTTCAGCTTTTCCACCAACCTGGTGTGGAACTTGTCCTCGCGCGGCGCGGCCTGCGCCCGCGGGCTACCCGAGCCCTTGCTGGGGGTGTCGACGCGCAGCGAGGCCCGAGACGGCGGCGCGCGGCAGTACGACAGCGAGCGCATCGCGGGCGCGCTGCGGTGCGGGCTGAGCGTGCTGGCGCGCGACGAGAACGCCGGCCCTTCCGACCGCGACTCGGACACCTTGCGCATCCGTCCGCCGAGCGCGGCCTTGTCCGTGCTCTCCGACGTCTTCCTCGACCGCTGCGAGTTGTAGATGTCCCAATCGTTCTTCACTACTGGCATCATGAACGCCATCGCGCCGGCGGTAACGGTGGCTCCTTAGCTTTTTCGTTTTTGTACCGATAACGTCAGGCGACTGACGAAATATACGATCGCGGAAAGGAGCTTCCCGATCGATGTCTCGCGATTCCGATAGCTTCTCACTGATGTTAAGATTTCACTTTATTTTGTGCCTTTTGTTGATGGATGTAAGGTCAATATTGACTTTTACGGGTGTAAACGGTCGTACAATGGGGGAAATGTCGGCTTTCACTTCAATGTCACGCACCGGATCGATTAAGATAGGATGTTCACCCTAGGACGAATTGCTGTAGAATGAGGTATTCGTGAAAACACACCCTGAATATAAGGAAAACAGTGGCGCCACTGTCGACGCGGCTGAAATTAGTAACTCTATTAGTCCACTTATGGGCGATTTATTAGTGGGTAATATGCGTTGTTCGATAGACAAGCGTCACGTTTTTAATCAACTTTTTATCTTCGTGCGTAACGTAATGATGACTATAAGATAACATGATAAGAAATGATAAATATTAGTCACGAAGGTAAACCATGTTTCCATTGTCTGCTATCAAACTTTGTGGCCCGCTTCGAACGTGTAGTCTTGCTACTCCACGACAGATGGCGTAACGTAGCCAATTCGACCACAACGCTACCTATCAGAAATACCTTTTAACACAGAACAGCTATGCAGTTGGCTAATTTTTGTTATTTCTACAAGAATCTATTTTTACTCCGCTTGTTTCCAGATGGCAGGCTAGCTGATCATTTTTAGCAACTACACCTATAAGAGGCAAGTATCGAAGAAAATAATAGTTGGGAAAGTTACAGATGAATAAAAAAATCATGTTTTTAAATAGCAGTGTATTAGAGCAAATATTAAATTCACATCTTACATTATAACCATGATAAACAATGTGCAAACAGTTAAATCAACATTATATTCGAGAGTTAAAATAAAACATAAGACACTGGTTTAAATAACGTGGTATACAGGGTGTGCAAAAGTCTATATGTTCACAATAGCAATATTGCAACAACACAATGGCGTTTGTCTAACTTGTACAGTTGTACACCCCATATTTTATAAACATTTTCAATACCTTTCCACCAAATACTGATATGTTTCTCATGATGCAGGTTAATATGACATGGGTGTTCAATAATCATATTTTAAAATATAAAAGACTTTTAATATTGTTTAGATAAGCATTACTGCAAAGTGCAAACATTACCGCCATAGTTTTTCTATGTTCTGTGCATGTTATTTATTCACTGTTTTGTTCCCATAATTCGATTTTGACTCTACTTGGTGGAAAGACCCCATAAAACCCCTAAGAGATTTTACCCATATAACCAAAATATATCACATGATTCTTGGTGGGAGCAATATTAATTTTAATACATAGAAGTCCTAGACTAAGCTAATGAATATGACATGTGCTTTTGACATTATAATAGCAAACATGAACAATTAGGTCGTTAAAAAACTATATTAACAAGCAAGACTGTTACAACAATTACATAACTAGCTTAATTCCATTTAAAAATAAATGCATTATTATTGCTATACAGTCAGTTCGTAACTTAATTCCGGTATTCAACCGGATAATCTATTGACCAATCAACTACATATTATAAAAACAAACATACTATAACCAATATAATAAATAGAATCGCATGAGGAAGACGTTTTACTACGTTTAAATTCGTTAGGTGATCAAGACGCGTGGCCTGGATTCTGTTATTTTTAGAATGTAATATCTTGACACCCTGTATTTTGATGCTTTTTACAAAAATAATGATGTAACGAACTTTTATGATACCCATTAAAATTCACAATTGTAAGTAATTGTCATGTAATCACTCTCTGTGAACAATGTTTCAAACTCTAGTTCTAACAAGCCAACTGCTTATTAACACAACTGAAGCACTATCGGTTTAATCGAGTGATGGGCAATTTCAGCCCAATTTATCTGGAATTTGTGTCCTGAAGCTGAGTAACGCTAAGAGATAGCGCGCACGGGTTACTTTTGTCGCCGTGACTGTTTCGTCACTCTTATCAAATCCGTGGTTATATGGAGATGTCACACAGTTATCACGTCGTAACATGCGCGCACAAAAGTAACCCGTGCGCGCTATCTCTAAGTTGAAGTCCTCGAAGCACAGCTAACTTAGAAGTTTCTATCAGATCAACAGAACTTAGAAGAAAGAAGAAAAGTCAGGACAGCTGACAGTTCCGGCTTTTAAAAGTTGTTAGGCTATGTAAGTTTTGAGTACAAGAGTTGACCGTTAATCCGTACAAACTTACATTCCTGCTCAGTGCAGCACCTATGCCATAAGTAAATAAATATTACTTGGCTTTACTAACACGATTTAGTAAAATCAACATCACGGCCTACAAGAGTTGACCATAGATCCTTATAATCTTACATACATTCCTGCTCGGTGCAGCACGTATGCCATAAGTAAATATATATTACTTGGCTTTACTAACACGATTTTGTAAAATCAACATCACGGCCTTACAAGAGTTGACTATAGATCCGTATAATCTTACATATAGGTCATCCAACGGATCTAGACATTCGTGAAATTAGCCACAGGTGCGAGTTTGCGCATGTACAGTTCCTTCTCCCCCTCTCCATATCTCCAATTGCTCCCGAAAAACGATACTGCGCAACTCTTGCGGCTAACTTCACGAATGCCTAGATTCGTTAAGCCAACTCAACTATACATTCCTGCTAGATACAGCAAATACGAGTATAACTTGGGTCTACCAACACTTTAGTAAAATTTAAATATCATTGCACACTACTATTCTGATCCTCTTTAGACCTTTCGGGATCATAATACCCGTTCAAGTTCACCATAGTGAGTAATTCTACTAAATGTCGCTGATATCCGCACTCCATTAGTTTGGTGACCACTTTGTGTAGATACTTGGCAAGTTTTTCAAACAGATGGAACAGCTCTTCAAGTTGAACGAAGCTGGTGTGAGTGAAGGCACCGTTGGGTTCTTTTTGATGCCATTCTCTGTAAAGGTAAGAATGGCGCTTCTGAGTTTTGATAGCGTTTATCTAGTTACGATAGGTCTGTTAGGAACTTATTCTACCATTCATTAGAGGGATGTAAGATCGAATCAGATGAACAGACTAAAAATTGATATAATATTCAAGTTATTGATACCCAAACATAACAATGATTGTTAGAAATATCTCATACATGTAAAGCGTGAAACACAAGCAAGCTTTTTATTAACATAAAATATACTTCCCTATAAAATAAAATAAAATTGATTTACCTGTCATCTTTACAAACGATTCGCAGTACCCATAAGATGTCATAAAGACAGCATATTAGTAGCACACATAAGCGACATGCGAAAGTGGCTGTGTTCGTTTTAAAAAAACATTTAAATATTAAAAAATATAGCAGTCAAAAAACCACAATAAGCCTTACATTAAATTAATATTTATTATGTGAGTGAGATAGACTATTTTTCGATGGCCAAAGAAAGATGGCGAAAACCGAAATCATTATCTAACACAACTTATGACCTCGTTCACACTGTATGATTGTGGCGATAATCACTAATACCAATGCTTTCAAATATCGTAAGAAAATCAACATGCCCTAATTACGAGTGTAATCAGAATAGGCGTGTGTTATCGGTTAGTACGAGTATAATCTAAAACGGCGATAGACTAGAGCTATATGCGAAATAATTATAATGTTATAGAGTATTTATGCATAGAAATTCTACTAATTTTAACATACGTGGTCTCTCTGGTAACTCAGCAGCAATAGCATAATGAACCTTATGAAATTATGATAATGATTCGTATTGATTGATAATGATTTACACATAGCGTGGGACAACCAAACCAAATAATTCCCTTAACACAAACCCAATAGAATCGTTTCATGCATAAAACAGATTTCGAAAGAAAGCTAAATCAAATATGTACTCACCCGGCCTTCAAAACTCTGCTAAACTTCAATATCACAGTGAAGATATCATTTAGCAGCTTCATAACCGGCGTCGATCTATTGTTCAACAGACATCTGAACAGAACCTTCTTGATATAAACCACGTGGCACTCATAAAGATCGTCCAAAGTCCTAGCCTTCTTCAAATCGTTCTCGAACTCAGTCCAAGAGGTATGAATGCATGTGGTGACTATATAGTTGTCTAGGGCGCGGATCATAGATGCCATCACGTGACGGTAGATCTGGATCGATAGGTATTGAGGTGATCTGAGAAGCTTTCGAGAGTGCTGCTTCGATAGTTTGACGGCTAGTTTCAGTGTCTGGAAATGGTAACATGTTTTATCAATATCTTTGATGACTATTCCAGCAACCGCGAAAGCCATATTATAGGGATATTGCGTGATAAAAGCAGTCTATATGTATAATTCGCCACGGGATAGAAAAAGACCAAACTATGTGACGTGTTATTTTTTGATTGAGGCATTGTCTAGGGGAGTTATGTTCAAACATAAATAAATAAATAATGGTGGACAGTTTACACAACGCTATCTAGCCTAAAAATAAGCAAAGCTTGTACAATGGGAACCAGATGGTGGATAGCGTAATTATATACAATTTTTTTAAACATACATACATAGAATACATAATAACACTCAGACACAGATAATACATCTGTATTCAACACAAAAAGTTAGAAAACTAACCCACAACCTACAGCGCAGAAGGCAGAGCTACTACCAACTGAGCTATAAGACCAGTCTATACAGTACATTATATTATCATTAGTCTAAAAGTTCCCACGTAGCCAAGTATAATCAGATTATCTTACCTCAAAATCTTCACCGAGTACCCAGAATATGCGCCTCATTTTAATCAGGAATTGGAACACTTTGGCGTATCTCAGCAACGCTTCCTGCGATAATATAATGTTTAGCGGCCAACTGACGGTGTAGGTAAGTGAGAGGCATTGTAGCACGTCGGGGGAAGAATGTTGGAAGCTCAGCGGTGTGTCAGCAATTGTAAATGATAGGTTCTCGGAGAATTTGTGCACGTCTGAAATATAATGGAAAATAAAGTTATATAGAGTACTAGCTTACGCCCACAGCTTCGCCCGCGTGACAAAGAAAAACTAATCTATTCCATGCGAACCGTACATTTTTCCTGGATAAAAAGCCTATGTGATACTCCAGACTATAATCTATATCTGTGCCAAATTTCATCCGGATCCGTTCAGCCGTTTCAGCGTGAAAAAGTAACAAACATACATCCAGACATCCAGATATCCACACATTCTTGCAAACTTTTGTTTATAATATTATATAATAGTAGGATAGTTCTACTCGGTATACTGACAGTTGCAGGTCTTTCCAACTAAGTACCTACTGATACGGCCATCTTCTGGCAGCCATTTGCTTTTTTTTTATCTGATTTAAATAGCCTAGACTAGACAAATATCTTGAATAACTTTTGTAATCATTATTATCAGTCAAGATACTAAATTGAAATACCCGTGAATCTTAATCTGCTGATAGACAATAAGGTAGTACTTAGTAAGAAGTAATTAGATATTTGTTTTTTTTAATCCTATTTATAATGATAATCTAGAATATTCCTTTTAAATTCATGTGGGCTTGCAACCTGTCACGTACGGAATACTAACTACTGTGCAAAATGTGGGCATGTACCAAATTTCATGTTTGGACTTGACTCTGACTACCCCCCCTTTAGATATCTTCAAAGACCTAAGTAACTAAAGATCTGAGGAGATATCTACCGAGCCCGGGGATTACAGTCGTGATCATATATTTATTTATTTATTTTTAAATTCTTGTTTTTTATGTATTGAATGCACAGTAAACGTTGATACTTAGATAAACTTATTCTACACGTGGCTTGAGACGCAACGATAAATTAAAAACTTACGCGATATAGAAGACCCAAGCGCCTTATCCAGTATGTTATGAAGCGTCGAAAAATTCAGCAGTTCTTGAGGGTTCAAAGTTTTCGTTAGCTTAGCAAATAAATTGTGGCAAATACTCCTTGAAAACTCTCCATCCATAAGAAAGAAATAATCCTTTAAGCTCCTTAAATGTTCATACATATCTAGGTTTACTAGAAAATATGTAAGGATAGAGTTATTAACCACTTCCAGTTGGTATGTGAGAGGTAGCATCACAGATCTTTGTAAGCACGCTGTCAGAGTTGCTATATTATTGCTAACCACTTTATTTTCCTCCTCTTCCTCTGAGCCAAAATGCGCCGCAAAGATATTAGAATAAGGTCGCTTTTTCACTTCTTCCATAATAATAGCTGGATGGGTATAGCATGAGTTAAACATATCCTGATCCATTTTTCGACTTAGATAGTCATAGGATAACTTTTTCATGTCTTTCAATCCGAATGGATCGAACTCTTCAAGGGAATACGAACCGTCAAGAATGTTGAACAATGAATATTTGCTTTTGTAATTCTTGATTTCAGTAGCGTTGATACATTTAGACGGTGAATTTTCCGGACTTGATTCAGTGTTCACGTCACTGGTTTCTGAATCTGCCGTGACGTCATCGACAATGAAGTTGAATCCTTCTGAGGTAAGGTAGTCTTTGTCTGTTTTCTTCTCTGATCCTTGATCTTTACTGCATTCGCTTCTCGGGGTGAAAATATCGCTGGTTATTGCTCCTTCGAGAGGTATATCGGCTGTAGTCGGCGTTTCTAGGTCGAGCTGCAACCAACATTCAGAATTATAACCTCTTATTGAGTATTTGTATTGTAGTTACCATGTTAACTTCGCATAGATATAGGTAAGATTACGAAACCTATTGAATGATATGAAGATTTTACTAACAACTGTGCAAAATGGCTTTGCAAAAAAAACTCTGGCTATCTTTAGATATCCTTAGATAAGTAACTAGAGATCGAGGAGATATCTACCAAGCCCGGGGATTACAGTCGTGATCACGTTTGTTATTTGTTTTTATAATATCCACAAACCTCTAAGTAACTAGAAATTCGGAATAAGTACCTATTATTAAGGTACATAATACAAAAATTAAAAATTTTAAAAACCCCCTGACATCTAAACCTTATAACATACCTAACATTTGTCATATTTAAAGTCATGGTTACCTTACCATTCTTTCAATATCATTGAAGAAACACGGTTCCTAATTTCGAATCGATCAGACATAAGGAAGTTAGTCAGATCCCCTCATCAACTAGAAAAGAGCTGATGATCTTCAAACGGCTGAACAGATTTTCATGAAACATGGCTAAGAACACTCAGGATAAAATTACGTCACGACTGTAATCCCCAGGCTCGGTAGATATCTTCTCAGATTTTTAGTTACTTAGATCTTTGAGGATATCTTAAGAGGGTAGTCAGAGGCAAGTCCAAACATGACATTTGGTACATGCCCACATTTTGCAAAGTAGTTAGTATTCCATTTGTGACAGGTTGCAAAATGTTGTTGCATATGTATGTATACATATGATACAAAAAAAACTAAACGAAAATCGGTTCATCCGTTTGGGAGCTACGATGCCATAGACAGGTACACAGACACACAGATACACTGACAGACACGTTAAACTTATAACACCCCTCTTTTTCGTCGGGGTTAAAAAAACATACCCTTGGAAAGAGATCGCCGGGTGTAACCGCCGCATTAGGAGTCACTCCAAGACTGAACGAAGTTTCCCCGTACGGTTTCAAGTTCAGCGTCAGACCGGACCGCTTGGCCACGTCACGTTTCGGACTGCACTGCACACTTCTCGACTCATACTCCGACGCTAACACCTTCTTTTTATTCCGAATCGCCTCCTCTTGAGCTATGTTTTGTGGTTCTTTCTTTGAATGCACTTCCACTGGAAGGTTGTATTCGACGCCTAGTACTTTCATCTTGTTTATTATAGCCTCTTTTTGCGCGTCAGTGCGCGGTTCGACGATGCTTCTCGCTTTAGGCTCTAGATAGTATTCCGCACCTAAAACTTTTCTTTTATTACGCTTAGCTTCTTCGAAGGGGGTGCAAATATTATTTTCCTCGTCGAAGGAATCCAAGTGTATAACTGGCATGCCTGTATGTTTATTACTGTCGTTACTCTCGTGTATATGAGACATGACTTTTTGCTTGTTGAGATAAGCTTGATGTTGTATCATTTGAAACTGCTCGTTGTCGTAAACAGATTCTAAATTAGCTCCTATTACTTCACTAGAAGTTTTAGTTTCATTTGAGTTTACTTCAGAAGAAATAATATTACCTTGAGAGTCTAATTCATTTTTGTTATCGCAATGTTTATCATCATTACCTTTAGAACCACTAAAAAAACTCTTGGCTACTTTACAAATAGCACTGAAAACGTCGCTAGATGATTGCGCTTTTTTCGTGTTTCGCTCTAACTCTGTAGTTTTGTTTTCTACGTCTACCGTTACTACGGATGGAACAGACTCTGTCATTTCTATCGTCGAAATGTCAACTTCTGATTCTGCTTTTGGAACTTCATCTTTATCTATTTTGTCATTAGTCTGAGTTTCAATTGACATAACTACATCCTCGCTTCTCTGATGTTCTAACTCGAGCTTTTCTCGCTTAAGATTTCGCTCCTCCGTAGACAATAGTTGCATTCGACTCTGATCTAATTGTAATCGTTTTATTTTCCATTCTGTGTGCATTTGTTTCTTTTCAACTTCTATGTTGAGTTTCGAGTAGTATTCCATTATTTTATTCCTGAAATAATTTCAAACAAGTAATTTAAAAAATGCAGCAAACAGTATTGCACTAGCATTTTTGCCACACTATTTAGACTAACTCATTTAAATTTTTAAGCAGTATTGAACCTTACCATGCAGATATAGAGTTCAAAATCCCAAAAAATACCTCTCATCGTCCCTGAGCCTAGAATCGATTTCATCCGTGAGCTTATCACCAGCCGCTTCTAGCTCATGTCGCTTCTTTTCCCGTTGCTTCGTTTTATGCTTCGCTGCTTTTGCTTCGGCCATTGCTGCTTCGAGCACACGAAGAGAATGTTGTTTTTCGACTACTATTAATTGTGCTAGCCGTTTTCGTTCAGCTGAAATATTATAATTAAATAAATAATTATACAATTACCTTTTAATAGAATAAATGAGAAAGTTTATGGGTGTATTTTTGTCTATAACTTTGATGGCTGAACGGACTTTTGTGAAATTATATTATATAGATGTAGACTATACTCTTAGCTAGATTAACAAACTGGTAAAATCCCATGCGGATAAACTAGTTAGCAATCAAAAAATTACCTACATACCAACAATTTTCTCCAAAGTCTCAGCCTGTTTTATCGTTGCCATCTCTGTAAATGCCTTTCTCTCTGCTTCCCGTTTCAGTAGAATCTGGTCGAAAGTGACCAGCTCGCCCGTCACGAACAGACATCGGGTTCTGTACACATCCAGTAACTGCTGTTGGCGTTCCAACTCTTCGAAACTGGCGCAGCACTTCACGGAGGGATGGTCCGATGATATAAGTAGAACTAGAGGATCCTGCAAGCAAACAGATATGAAAAAATCTAATTATTGTAACTTGTCCGCTTGAGGGTTCGTACTTTTTTAATAGAGCCCCAGATTAAAATACTATAATAGAGCATACAGACACTTTGATTCAAGCTTGACTTTACACAATCATTTCTAACTAGCTTTCACCCACGGCTTCGCCCGCGTGGTACCTTGTAAAACAAAAGCAAATTTATCCCGCGGGAACCGTACATATTTCCGGGATAAAAGTATCCTATGTGCTATTCCAGACTATAATCTATATCAGTGCCAAATTTCATCCAGATCTGTTCAGACGTTTCAGCGTGAAAGAGGAACAAACATACATCCATACAAACTTTCGCATTTATCTAAACTAATATAATAAAAAGGAAAGTTTTGTATTTTTGTTTGTAACGAATAAACTCAAAAACTACTGGTCCGATTTCAAAAATTCTTTCACCGTTAGAATGCTACGTTATCCCTGAGTAACATAGGCTATATTTTATGTAGGTACCTCGCGAGCAAAGCCGCGAACGGAAGCTAGTAATATTATAATTAGGATTATTAGGATTAGGATTAGGATGGGCAATCTATATCACAAGAGCATCTCAAGTATTACTTACACTCGGATTACATAGTTTCAGCAGTCTCAGCGACTTGCCGCAAAGCAATATAAACTTAGCCAGTGACCTGAGGAACTCTGGTATAGCTATGCTCTGCGTTATATGGAATCCTTTATCCCAATAGCGTTTCGATCGACAGTTCACATATTGTGTATCCTTCCGTATGAAGAACTCGTGGTATCTGTCGTCTAGCTCTCCTTCGAATATGAATTTTTCGATGAATCTGTTGAACAAGAGAAGTGGTGTTTGATTACAAATGTATAATACTAAACAGACAGTGGGAGTGATTACCGTAACTCCGGCTTGGAATAACAGAGGTATCACAGAGCATCGTGTTGCTGACCCCAGACTTAGTTATTTTATCTATTCGCCTAGCAATTTCACTAGCTTTAGAACAGCTTCCTTCAGGTACAGGTAAAAATGATTGGGAAGTTTTCGAAAATTTTGACACTATTCTTTAGATAGACCATTTTATTATGTATCTGATATTATATCTGTTTTTCTCAATATATCTTACTTGAAATAGACTTTGCAGACTGATAGCAGCGAGTTGAACACAGCAAGCGCAGTTTTCTCTTGAGTCACTAATGATATCTCGTTGAATAAATATGACATAAGTTCAGCACCATAGGGTAACGTTGTTTTTGAATCTGAAAATGAATGAAATTGTTACTCAGTGCTAGAAGGTCATGACAGAAATTACAGTTCACCGTCAGACTGACCTATCAATCTGTTTAATAGCGTCCAATCTTATACATACATACATTGTTTGTTTGAACCTTTAGTTCTTAGGTATGCCGATTTCCGATGCTTTCTTTCACTGCTTGTAAGCAATGTACTACGCACATAAAATTGTCGAAAGGAAGAAAAGTTAATACCATTATCTCTTACCGATATTGACCATCTTATAAATAGATGCAATAGTTTCGATCTCATACTTCAACGGCTCTAAATGGAACAGTATCTGTAGAAGTGTTGGCATGCATTTGATACTTTCTTCACTGCCGTTGTGACATTCCTCGTATATTTCCGTAGCTTTCAGCCGAAATTCTAGTAAATACCGCCTGATGACATCTCTAGCAGCCTAGAACACAAAATTAAAGAAACAGTTATCATCACGATTCAGTGTTTTTTCTTCCACTCTTCTCTATTTATACTTTTGTAATAATGGTAGACATTTCACCAGCCTTGAAATATCCATTTGTACTCAGATCTAGGTAGATTGCTATTTTTTTCGACAGAGATCTGTCTCATTGACCACATGGTGTAGTTAGATGGTAATAAAGAAACCTACCTCATAAACAAGTCCATTGCTTTGAAAGTGGTCTTCTAAAGCTTGATTGAATGAGAAAATGTAAAGCCTCCTATAGTAAGTTCCAACTAATAGCAAATTAGTAATGTATCCTCGAATATGCTCTTGAGATATACCTTCGAGAACCAAATAATATTTCATGTAGAAACAGTTTGATTCATGGCTGTAGGGGAATGAATTTGTTTCTACACCAACTGTAAAAGAAACTTAAAATTAGACTATCTAAATTTAAACACAGCGTTAATAATACAATAAAATATGTATATAAAACTCTTACTGATCTTTGTTACTGACTGAATAGCTGTCAGATAAACGCACAGCCATAAGTCCTAGTTCCTTTGGAGGTCTAAAGGTGATCAGAGAAATAAATTCTCGAAATTTAACCTCTCAATGGTACGGGAGGTTGATGTTAGTATAAAATACATTACATAATGAGGACAAGGTCAAGAAATAATATTGAGCAACATTATAACATAAACCTTCAGATAGCTTGAATTTTGTTACCAGACTATACTAACTGACACACACAAATCAATACTTGGTGAAAAAAGACACTTACTAATCAAATACATAATATGCCTGATGAACTGCTTTTCAGAAATTATATTCAGATCTGACATCACATCCTCATGGATCCGTCTCCAAAGTCTAATCTCCCTTGATGAGGTTGCTATCAGCTGTCTCTCAGTTATTGGTGGCATTTTGGCTGAAGTAATAGAAAATATTAAATTAATTTTTTTCTAATGATGGAGCACTGATAGCGTAGTGGTACCTAATGCCTTCTGCTGCTACGAGGGTTGTACCTAATTGTACAACTATGTATCTTTCCTTTAGAAAAAATGACACTTCTGTCAAACAGTGAAGAAACACAATTATGCATGTCACAAATAGAACAAAGTCCTCCGCCGCGTCTATCTGTCTGTTCGCGATAAACTCAATAACTACTGCACCAGTTTTCATGCTGTTTTCACCAATGGATAGAGACGTTCTCGAGGAAGGATTTAGTGTATAATTTGTCACGTTTTTGTATACATTGGCTAAAATATAATGATATTTATTGGTGTCGGATAGCCATCTGGGGGCTTTCAGCAAAAGTGCTGCCTAAACTAAGTAATTATATTATTAGATGGAAGTTTGTACAGCAAAGTACTTACATACAACATCCCAGATGTCGTCAGGTATATCTTTGTCAATCTGTGTAGCCAGCTCCCAAATATCAACGGACTCAGCATCTGTGTCTGCTCTGAACACTTCTTGGATATCCTCAAGTTGCTGGGTGCTTGCTAATGATATCTGTTTGGTAAAAGCTTGATTCATAACTTACAATAATAGGATTGCATAAGTCAGTGGCCATTTACACTTTAAATAAAATAAACGAACACTACTAATATTATAAACGCGAAAGTTTGCAAGAATGTATGGATGTGTGGATGTATGTTTGTTACTCTTTCATGCCGAAACGGCTGAACGGATCTGGATGAAATTTGGCACAGGCCAAATTTCTCTTTCATCCGTTCTGCCGACTATAATCTATATCCGTATATAGATTATAGTCTGGAATAGCACATAGGCTACTTTTTACACATAGGTTCCTGCGAGATAGATTTGTTTTTGTTTTTCAAAGTACCACGCGGGCGAAGCCGCGAGCGGAAGCTAGTGATAAAATATAGTTGAAACTAGAAAGGATTAAGAATCACCTTAACATTAGGACTCTGAGCCTGAGTGGTAGGTATCTGTATATCCCTAGGAGCTGTCAGTCTGGGATAGTTGAACATGGTGCTCTCACTGTAGGGGGAGAGATGAGTGGAAGTCAGCGATGCTAGCGACATTGGACTCAGGAAGGTTCTCAGCTCTATATGTCCTGTCATTTGGGAGTACTTCTTATCTGGTATAACTGAAATAAATAATTGTGTTTTAGTATCAATATACTAAACCAAAGCACATTATGGGCAAACACTTAAATGACCTGTACCAGTCACTATTTTGCAAATAAATAAACAAATCTGAATCTGAATCGTTGAACTTACCATTTTATACTACAAGCAATATGAAAACATCTTTGAAATTAATGAAAATTATTACAATGAATATGTGCAACACAAGGCATTTAAACACAGTGTTAAAGATGAATTGTAAAATAAAAAACAATTATCAAAGCTATATGGCTAGTCTATTTATACTTAAACATAAAAATAATTCTATCTGCTGATTAAATTTCTAACTCTCATGGTGATATTAATAATTTATAATAAACTTACATAATTTTGAATCAAAGGTTTCAACTGTATACTCAGTATAACTTTGACAGTTGTGTTTCAATTTGGCTTCATTTTTTAATGAGAAAGGCAACTCAAACACATGGGAAGGGAAATATGGATAGGGCTCAGGAGACCCAAATGCCTCTCTTGGTGGCCTTGGAAGCATTTCATCCAATAGTCCAAAGCTAAAAGGTTTCTGCAAAAAACCAAAAATTATTAAAAATCAGAGCAATTAATTATATTACAGTGCTAGAAGTAACAAAGCAGAGATGATTTAAAAAAATCTCAAACTCCCTAAAAAAAATTGTTAAATAAATTTAAAAAAGTTGTGCATAGCAGGTGTATAAAATAAGTAATATAAGTAATATACTAGGATTTTAACTAAGGGTAAATCTTACTTGGAATATTTCTGCCGATACATCTTCTTTAACACTATTATTGAGTGCAATAATAAACCGAAGAATATTGTATACATTTTCTTTATTCTCACCAAAATCAGTCTGTCGAATTGAACTTATGATTCTTTTCAATTCTAATGATTTTTTGAATTCAGCTGTGTTCTTAGCATTTTGTTGAGACACAAAATAATAAGAGAGTAAATCCCCAATCGGCTCTCCTGTACTTGAAGGCAAATCTTTGGTTGTCTTGTGTAAAATTAACTCATATGAATGTGATCTCATTTTAGTTGCGAGGTGTTTCTGAGATAATCTATTGTGGGTGCAGTACTTTGCTGCTGTTTTTGTGGATAGCTTTGTCAGCAGTTCAAACACCCCGGCATCATCAATATTTGTTTCTGTTGTAGATGCCATTGTTGATTTTCAATCAGTTACTGCATTCACGATAATTTATCAACTATGATATTTTATTTGTTTGATTTAGTATCGCAGGAAGATTTAAAGATGAGCAGTGATGGTTAATTTGTGGTTCATTTGGTGTATTTGTCTTGACTTCATTATTATTCCTTCTTCAAGTACACATGCACACGCACCCAGCCCCTATTGAAAATTGGAACGAAGTGATTATATTTTTTCTTTACATGGGTAGGTACATAAAATATAATAAAAGAGAGAGTTATTTATGTACAAATTTAGGTCCCTACATTACATCAGTATTATATAGCCTATCTGCGGAAACTTTTAATTGGCCGTCAACAAACATGTACTGGTCTGTCCAGGCATGTTCTATTATGTTCATCTAAATTTGTAAATCTAGCTGTTAGTTTCTCCAAAATTGTATAAATAAATAAATAAAATAAATAAATAAATAAAATAAATAAATATTATCCTGAACAGCATCACATCACACACCTAGCCCCAACCAAGAGGTAGGTAGAGGATTCAAGATTTGTTTATTTATTTATTTTATGTCAAATCAAATAACATATTTTTGTTTATTCAAATAATAATAATCGTTGAATCAAAGACGATCTTGAAGAAAATCAAGCAAATACACGCATGCGCGTAACAGGACTGACAGATGTTATTTTTCCGTACAAAATAGCTTCAGTTAACTATTTATTCTATATTGTCAACAGTTAACTCTCTGGTACATTAATTATTGGAAATAAATATATAAAATATATCGGTACATACCTGAGAGACCTGAGAGTTTTTTTAAGCATGTATTCTATAAAACACTGTACTCTAAACGCTAACAAAAAAAGTCGTACACAGAAAAAAAAAAAACAGGCCAGCCCCCGTCTCGTCAGCCCAACCCCATGCATTTAAAAAAAACCATAACCCGTTAATTAGACTATGGCGAGTTAGATTAAGTTAGATTATAGAAAACGGAAGAAATTAATTTACGCAAGACTAGGCAGTAAGGTCTATGACTATAAGCCTGCTCAAATGAGCGAATAATTTAACAACAATTAGACTATGGCTCTGTGACCACTATGTGACGTTGACAAATTGATCTCAAGAAGAAGAAAAAGAAACAAAAATAAGAAAAAACTAACCTACAACTTTAGTGGAATTATTTTGTTTTGTAGTGTGGTGTGATCGTTCATGAATTTCATTGCATTTGGATTGTAAGAATAATTCAAAATTAGTTTCATTTTAAATCTAACTCTAACTAGTATATAAATTCGTAAAAATGAATCAGGCGGAAGTTTCAAAGTTAGTATCAAAGCTCCGTGTAAATGTTAGGCCACTGCCTCGAAGGCTTCGAAATGAAAAGGGTTCCGAAGGCAGGATGGAAAAACTGCGTAAAACTGTAACAGGTTTAATCAAATTTGAAAGAATAGAACTTAATTATCACAGAGCCGATGAGGCTCGGCAATATGCGGAAAGGGTAAGTCATTGTATCATCCTCTCTACTTCAGTAGCTTGTGTGTGAGCTAGCTATGTACCTACCTGGTTTACGTATAAACTACGAAAGTATAAGGGTACATACCTAAGTTTAATTATTTAAAAACTATTGGTACCTACCTACCTACTTTATTGACTAATGTTGGTAGTAAACAGAAAATTACAAGCGAGGATAAAGTTAATTTAAAGACTTAATTTAAAAGTATCAATACCTCGAGGATCAAATTTATATAGGACATTGAGAGAACCCTTTCTAAAAAAAATAATTTGAAATCGTTAATAGTCCTTATATAAGTAAATTAGTATGTGAACAAATGTTTCAAGTTACTAATACTTTCATACAATTCACAGCTCATCTCAGAAGCTATACGCCACGGAGACTGTCACAAACCAACAATGGATATAGCTGACTACTGGTTGCTTGAAAAGGAACTTGTGCACAAACTTTTCAAAGTTCTCGTACCAAGATATGAAAACTCAAATTGGTCTTATACTAAAATGTACAAAGCACCAAAGCCTGCCTACGCTCGAGTTCTAGAAAAGTCTGTCTTAGAATTGAGAGGAAATCCCTACCCCGACTTAACAACAAAACAACCCAGCAATAAATATGCCATTCACAACATTTTACTTGAAGCAGCTAAGCAAGATTACAAACAAACAAAAATCAACGAAATGGCAAAATCAATTGGAAAATCAGGAGAACAGACACAACAAGTAGAATCTGTCAATCCAGACAAAACTCTTGAAGAGAATAAATCTCCTAACTAATATTGTTAAATATCTTTGTGTAGCTTAATAAGTCATTTAATAGATTAATAAAAGATAAATAAATAAGCTGTAATCATTAAGTATTATAACTGTCAAGCATATGGTTAGGTTTCTACTTATTTATAGACATTGTTAGTTTTTAATAAAATCTAAAATGTTTCAGAGTACACCTACCTATCTTTTAACTTTTTCAAGTTAGTCTATTGTTTTTATTTTCTATCAGTGTGAAGTTCACATTGAACCAGCTTTGAAACAACAAAATGGAAGCAAGTGGGTAGGTACCTTAAACTTAGACATAATTTATGTAAACCAATGTAATTTATCAGCTGATTAGGTTAGTATAAATTGTATATAATTAATCACCTACCTACCTAATATTCGACTCCAAAATCAGAAAAGCTGATATTTTTGCTGAAATTCTATTTTTAAATTAGGGTCTGTTTATTCAGCATTTTCAACAGCATCTCAAACAAGGGCGGATCCAGGGGTGGGGGGGGGGTCATAGTTCGGCTCGGCCGGCACTACAATATCTAAATATAGTAGGTACTTAATAATACCCCAGATAATTCAGTCAGTACTAATAGGTACTTACTAAACCTATTCGACCGACCGAGTCGGTCGAGCAGTGTTGCCAGTGGCAGATAGTCAAATATAACGTGAGACAGCTCAAAAAGTAACATTTTCACGAGAAAAGTAACCGATTCTTCGGTATGCCGATTTCTTCGCGAATTTTTCCTTTACCGTTTAAGAGCACTGGCATTGTGCACATAATTTTTCAAATAGAAAAATTCATTGGTAGGTACACGACCAAGTTTGAACCCGAGACCTTCGGAGCGTGAGGCAGGGGTGCTACCACTACACCGCTTTATTAATTACTTTATTACTAATCGTAATAAGTATTCAATAAGTTGTTGCAAGAGGAGGCGATCCCGGACGAATGGTGCAACAGTTCGCTGGTGCCCATCTTTAAAAACAAGGGTGATGTACAGGACTGCAACAACTATCGAGGAATAAAGCTCATGTCACATAGTATGAAAATTTGGGAGAAGGTAATAGCGAGACGAATGCGAGAAGAGAGTGAGATATCACAGAGCCAATTCGGGGTTATGCAGAGGGACGACGGACGCCATATTTGCACTTCGCCAGCTGTGCGAAAAACACAGACTGGCACACACAAACTTACATATGGTGTTCGTTGACCTGGAAAAGGCATACGACCGAGTACCCCGGGAGGTTCTGTGGTGGGCTTTGAAAGAGAAAGGAGTGCCAGGGAAGTACCTGCAGCTTATTCGGGCCATGTACAGTAAAGCTAGTAGGTACACAAGTTAGGTCCGAAGCTGGCGTTACCGATGAGTTCAATGTGGCTGTAGGCTTGCACCAGGGATCGGCTTTAAGCCCTTATCTGTTCCTCCTGGTAATGGATGCTCTGACATCGGACATACAGGAGGAGGCACCCTGGTGTATGCTGTTCGCCGACGACATTGTTCTTGTCGGAGAAAACGCAATTGAGGTCCAGAACAGGCTGGGAAAATGGCAAGGTAAACTAGAGAGTCGTGTCGGATTGAAGATCAGCAGAACAAAAACCGAGCACTTGTTCTGCGACTTCGGTGGTCCCTCTAGTTTTACACCTATTGCCTTAGATGGTGTATTCCTACCAGCCTGTTCCGATTTTCGGTACCTCGGTTCAGTAGTACAGAATGATGGTGAGATTGATCGGGATGTAAGGAATAGAATAAATGCGGGATGGATGAAATGGCGACAGGTCACAGGAACTACGTGTGATCCGAGAATGCCCCTTAAAATTAAGGGGAAAATCTACAAAACGATCATAAGACCTGTCGTATTGTATGGGTCTGAATGTTGGGCCACCAAGGGAACGGATGAGAAAAGAGTGCATGCGGCGGAGATGCGAATGTTGAGATGGATGTGTGGAGTGACAAGGATGGATAAAATAAGGAATGAGTATGTTAGAGGAAGTCTGAAAGTGGCACCGGTAACAGAAAAGATGAGGAGTAATAGGTTAGCGTGGTATGGGCATGTAATGAGAAGAGATGAATGTCATGTGACGAGGAGAGTGTTAGATATGAATGTGGATGGATACAAGGGTAGAGGTAGACCAAAGAAAAGATGGATGGACTGTGTGAAAGATGACATGGATAAGAAAGGAGTGAGTACTGAGATGACGAATGATAGAGGGAAATGGAAGAAGATCACATGTTGTGCCGACCCCACATAACGTGGGAAAAGGGCAGGAAGATGATGACTAATCGTAATAAATAATTGTTGATCGAATAATCTCTCGCCTAAGCGAGATGGAAGATTGAAAAATAATGTGAGTGAGTGAATATGCGGTACGACGAAGTGACAGATTTTCGTGCGGACGTCGCATCAGTCAGTCCACAAAATCAAGAGCGCCAAGATGACGAACAAAAACAAAAACATTCTTGGATACGTTCAGTTTCACAAAATGTTTTGGTTGCTGGAAAATATTTTTTAAAGTTTAATTACATAGACCTTTTGTGTTACAAAGGTAACATATTGAGTCGTGTAACATGAAAGTAACATGAGAGGGTCAAAAGTAACGTAAAATGTTACAAAAGTAACATTCTGGCAACGCTGCGGTCGAGCGTGTGGTCGAGCGAGAGTGTCTACTTCTCAGTCTACTTCGATGTGTCGGTCGGATCCATCGACACACCGAAGTCGTACGCGCTCTTTCTATTGCTACTTGCTATCTCGTTTTTTCACCTACTTTTGTCATCAAGAGACAAGACGGACCGCGGCGCGCGGGCGGACTTAACGTAGAAAACAATGTTTATCGGTTGTTTGTTTGTTTATCGTATTTATGTAGGTACTTGAGTGAGATTAGTTTTGCATTACCTACCTACGTACGATGAACATAGGTTATCTACTATGTACATAAGTATAGTAGTAGTAAGTAGTTACCTACCTATTCTCATATTTATCTTTCTCGTGATTAGTTAGTAAACTGTCATCAAGCCGATGAGACTTATTTAGTGCTAAGTAGGTAGGTTATTCCCTACTTGTTACTTATCTTGATAGGTATCAAACAACTGTAATATTTACCTAACAACGGGTTAACGTTTTTATACGAAGACGACGGTGAATTTTGAAGGTTATCAATATTATAATTATGTCAAAAATTGTTGTGATTGGGTCATGCAGCGTTGATTTTACAACGTAAGTACCTACCTATCTAGCCAACCTACCTACTTTAGTTAGGTTCCTGCCCAACTACCTAACAATGAGTTTTTTCAGTTATGCTCCAAGATTACCAAAACCAGGTGAAACACTTCATGGAACAAAGTTCACCACTAGTTATGGTGGCAAAGGAGCCAATCAATGTGTTGCTGCAGCTAAATTGGGAGGCAATACTTACATGATTTGTAAAGTAGGTAGTTTAAATACCTAGGTAGGTATGGTAGGTACTATGTTGATTGATACCACACTCATAATTATGAGATTAAAAGATTCAACTAAATGTACCTACCTACCTCTAAGTACCTATGCTTGGATGTCCGCTAAGTGACGGGTAACTTAACTACATACCGTTATTTTGAACTTTTGACATTCCTTAAGTTAGGTATTATTTATTATGTAACATTTGGATATAATTTTTAGTTAGGAGACGATCAATGGGGAGAACAATACAAGAAGCACTTGACTGAAGTGGGTGTGGATACCTCTCACGTAGAAATCACACCAAATGTAACCTCGGGCATAGCGCAAATATCCGTCGCTGAAAATGGAGAAAACCAAATAGTAATTGTGCCTGGAGCGAATGGGCACCTTTCCATTGAAGATGTCGAAAAATGTACTGAACTAATACAAAATGCTGACGTACTCATAGGACAACTTGAAACACCATTTATGACGACATTTGAAGCGTTTAAGATAAATAAAGGGGTCAGTTGGCTATCCGCTAGAAAACTACTTTTTTAAATAATTGTTACTTAAAAAAATGTATTAAGGCCCAGCATTTTGAAAATTGCAAGTATTGCAACCCTAATCATTCTATTACCGCTTAATAGATTACATTTAAATTGAACTACACGATACTCAAGGATATAAGTGATAAATCAACCGGAGCTAAAACACGAATTAAATGTAATCTATCAAAACCTTGGTTAAAAATCATGTCAAGAACACCTCTGAAAATTCAGAAATTCCCTAATTTATACAGAACAGTAAGGTATTTTGAATTTCTATTTCACATGAATATAAATCAGTTAATTTGAAACAAATCAACCCAGCCCTTTTCTTGAAATAAGCTATTTACTTGAACATATTAATGTTTTTTATAAATTGTCGCTTTCGTTATATAATTCGAGCAGCCATATTATCATGCCGCACTCTACTTACTTGTCATTTGGGTATTTCGCTTCGTGCTATGTCTGATTCCGCGGAGATCCGTGTTGCTATACGGACCTATGTCACTTTTTTTTGTAACTTTTACGTAAGGAATAGTGTGACGAGTATTCTGGGCCTTAATTATAATGATCCACGTTATCACTTATTTGCAGATTAAACTGCTAAATGCTGCACCGGCAAGGCGAGACATCGAAAAAATTCTGCCTTATTGTACAATTCTATGTGTCAACGAGTCCGAGGCATCTCTACTGGTCCATGAAGATGTTTCTATTTCGTAATATAATTAAATTATTACTTAGCTTGTATATATTATTATACCATCGTGCTTTCGTAGCTAACGAATGAATTTTCATATATTTAGAAATGCAGTTCCTGCTTTGAAGAAATTATTGAGCAACGGCTGTGAAACTGTCATCATCACTTTGGGATCTGATGGAGCTGTTTATTTGTCCAAAACTAATAATCAGCCAATCCATGTTTTATGTGATAAAGTCACTCCTGTTGATACTACAGTATGTATTAAGTCTAGGTACTTAGTTTTTAATCATTATCATCATAATATCCATTATATTATCCACATTCATGACACTACTTGTTATGTCATTTTACGTGTTCGTTATGGTTTCGGTCAGAATTATGAGTCACCTAGGTAACGTAGGTATTTAACGTTGAAATGCTATCCAAAAATTGCTTCCGAATTGCTTTCATCAGTGAGATAATTGCTTCCTCTATATTTTAGAAGAAATTCAACATTTAGAGGTGACTGTGAAACAATTCGGCGGCAATTTTTGGATAACAATTCAACGTTATATACGATACCTAGATGACTCATAATAATTCTGACCGTAACCATAACGAACACGTAAAATGACATAACAAGTAGTATCATCAATGAGATAATTGCTTCCTCTATATTTTAGAAGAAATTCAAAATTTAGAGGTGACCGTGAAGCAATTCGGCAGCAATTTTTGGATACCATTTCAACGTTAAATACTTAGATAGGAGACTCATCATCGACGGTAACACGTTATGATGAAGGATTAATGCTTTCATAAATGTGAGATAATAACATTTAAGTCCTACATTGTTACAGGGTGCAGGCGATGCCTTTGTTGGCGCTTTAGCAACATATCTAGTTAACAACAAGGATTATCCACTACACCAAATAGTTGGTGCTGCATGTAAAATTGCAACTCTTTCTGTTACAAAGGAAGGCACTCAAACAAGTTATCCTACTAATTATGATCCTTTTAACATTGAATATAAATATCGTATTCTTAATTAAATTTTCTAATAGGTTTGGTACCTTTTATATTAAAATAAAACAATGAGATATCAATCACTAGTAATTTATTTGTGTCAGTTTTAACAATGCAATAATATATTGGCCTTGAGATGTAATTTATTTTTATTTTAACAAATACCTAGCAACAACTTCTACTAAAACACAACATACCTACTCGTAGGTGTTCGTGCTCTGTAAATAAGTACTTAATTAGTTTCTTACATTAATTATCTTATCGAGAAAGCTACTACGACATAATACCTAGGTACTTAGGGTAATTAATTATTAGAAATATTGTGTGAAAGGGTTAAAATAACTAAATTAAAATTAGGTATTAATAACATTGATGTAGGTACCTACTTACATACCCACCTAAATATATACTTAACTACAATTATAAACTAAACATTACTTATAGCTTCTTACCACTTTGGATAAAATTGATAAAGTTTATCTATTATTTTAATAGACTCCAACTAGACAATCTAAATGACGTTCGGAATATTAGTGTATTATCCCCACGACGAAATTATTTAAAAAAAACGATAAAATGTTTAGGTAGAGTAGGTAGGTACTTAAGTAACCTACATTAAAATGTAGTAGGTACTTGGGTACCTAATAAATTAAGTGGCCTACCTATTCAAAAATTTAATCATAATAAATCTTTCGCCACTGTTAATTAATTTTTAGGCATCTAAATTATGTTACCTACATTTCCCACAGAATGTCGCAAAAATTTTATATTACATAATGCAACATTATAATTGTATACTTCCGAAGGTAGGTATGCGTCCTCGAGTGGGGGAGGCTGTCAATTAAAACAACCTCTGATCTAAGTGAGCTTATTTATTCATGAAATTAGAATTTGCTTGAGCAAATTCCCAAAACGCTTCAATAGCGCGATCTAGGAATCGGATAAATTTACTAGCGCCCTCTAGTTGTGAAATTTGAACTAAACTGTGACACTTTCTCTTTTAGCTGATAATTAACATTAAACATACCGCCCGCGAAGGGCATTTAGTGAAATGTCCTTAACAATTATATAACAAAACTGCTAAAAGTTAATATAATCTTGAATCTATACCTAATTTGTACTTGAATCTATACCTAATTTGTACTTGAATTTATAGCTATATTCCTACTTCCAATGAATTACATAGGTAAAAGTAGAATAAGAATGAACATAAAAAAGTTGACCTAAATTATACTTTATACTAACAATTATCAAATTTTAAAGTTACCATCTTATTAATT
The DNA here is from genome assembly GCA_963675405.1 of Cosmorhoe ocellata. Classification (NCBI taxonomy): domain Eukaryota; kingdom Metazoa; phylum Arthropoda; class Insecta; order Lepidoptera; family Geometridae; genus Cosmorhoe; species Cosmorhoe ocellata. The sequence goes on along the minus strand of OY776258.1, from coordinate 6,460,437 downwards.
AAACTTAACCAAATTAACATATTAAGGTAGTTACTTAATCTACTGGCAATATACAAAGCTTAGATGCTGGCCTTTTTAAAACATTTTTATGTGTGCGTAATGTGACCACGCGGGTCAAACCATCCTGACCTGGATGCTTCTGCAATACTCGACCGAGCAACCAGCGTCCAGGGGGCTGATCATCTTCCTTTATGAGGACTACGTCACCTACGCTCGGTTCTGGAACCTGATCTGACCATTTGTATCTATGAACAAGACTAGTTAGATAGTCTTGTGACCAGCGGCGCCAAAAACCTTGGTACATTTTTTGAACTAATTGCCACCTTGTTAGCGAACTTAGATTGGAACTCTCGAAATCTACTCCTGGCAAAGACAACAGAGGTTCTCCTACTAAAAAATGACCTGGAGTCAGCGGAAGCGGTTCTCCAGGTTCAGTACTATTCATCACCGTGATAGGGCGAGAATTTAGACAAGCCTCTACTTGACTAAGAAGTGTACTCATTTCCTCAAAGGTAAGTGTTGACTCTCCAATCACTCTCTTTAAGTGGAACTTGGTGGATTTCACTCCGGCTTCCCATAGTCCACCAAAATTGGGTGCACGAGGGGGAATAAAATGCCATTGTGTACCATTGGCCTCTAACTTTGATGCACTTTCTTGTTGGACGGTATACAGTTGCTCTAGCTCCTTTGCAGCTCCGACAAAAGTTGTACCATTGTCGCTCCAGACTTGTGAACAATGGCCGCGTCGAGACACAAATCTCCTAAAGGCAGCCAAAAATGCCGAGGTGGTCATATCACTGACCAACTCCAGATGTATCGCTCTAGTAACCATGCACACGAACAGACAGATATATCCTTTGTACGAATGGTTACCTCGTCCTTTAGATGTTCTTATTTGTGTTCTCATATTCATTGATCTGTTTCAGAAGTTCCTGACTATTGCTGTTCCATTTCTGTAATTGGAAGCCACCTCTACCTAATAATCCTTTAATTTGTCTGTACAGGTGCACTCCTTCTTCGACCGTCGAGCAACCTGTCATGAGATCGTCCATGTAGAAGCAATTCAGCACTTTTTCTGCCGCTATTGGATATTCCTTACCATCATCGTATGCTACTTGCTGCATTGCTCGTACTGCCAAGTATGGCGCCGACGCTGTTCCAAATGTTACAGTCATTAACTCATAATCTTGTATTTCTTTTTCAGGCTCGTCTCTCCACACAATGCGCTGATAGATGACATCTTTTTTGTCTATTTTTACTTGTCTGTACATCTTAATAATATCTGACACAAGAGCTATTTGATGTACTCTCCAACGTAAAATGGTGTGTCGAAGATCCGCTTGCAGAGTTGGACCTACCATCAGGGTGTCATTGAGTGACACTCCTTTGCTATTTGGACTGGATGCATCATAAACCACTCGTACCTTGGTGGTTTCTTTATCGTTTCTCACCACAGCATGATGGGGTAAGTATACAGCTTCATTTCTTTTATCATCATTTTCATTAACCGGTCGCATGTGATTTGAACTTAAATATTCATGGATTACTTCTGTATATTGTGCTTTCAATTCAGTGTTTTTTGCTAATCTCTTTTCTAATGACATTAGTCTTCTTACAGCTATTTCTCTTGAGTTTCCGTATTTGCACTGTGGTTCTTCCTCTTTAAATGGCAATTGTACTATGTATCTACCGTCTTCTCTTATAGTTGTCTTCTTAAAAAATGCTTCACATTTTTGCTCTTCTTCAGTTAATAGCTTGTTTGTACTTGTTTCTTCCTCTATTTCCCAAAATCGCTTCAACAATTCATTCTCGTTCTCACTGCATGCGCTGTGCATTGCAGATATAATATGATTGTTTGTTCTATTTTCAGATGAAACGACTCCGGAGAGGATCCACCCTAGGTTTGTGCTCTGTGCTACTAATTTACCACTTGAACTTTTCTTTATACCTTGTTTCAGAACTTGGCTATAGACGTCTGCGCCCAACAGCATATCAATTCTACGAGGAGTAGCGAACTGTGGGTCGGCTAACTGGATGGGTTCAACATCTAGCCAATCCAATTTCTCAACATGTTTTTCAGGTAGATATGATGTTATATGACCCAAGACGTAAGCTTGAACGTCCAATTTGAACTTGGGGTCAGTACGAGACTGAATGGTGGTGTGTACTACATACTTTGCTCTGACATTGCTGTCGCTACCTAATCCTGAAATTGTTCCTGTTGCAGGTATTCTTTTCAGCCGTAGAAGTTGAACTGCAGCCTCAGTAATGAAGCATGCCTGGGATCCTTGATCCATTAGCGCACGGATGGTCTGGAATTCACCAGTCGCTGATTCGGCTTTAATCAAGGCTGTAGCTAACAGAACCTGTTTGGTCATCGGTACTTCGCCTGTAGAAAGACATGCTACGACTTGGTTGCTTGGGGCTAAACTGTCGCTCTCAGCTGCAACTGTGGGTTTCGCCACTTGCTTGTTTGCATTATAATCCTCTGGTGTTAGATGTAGTAGAGTGTGATGTCTCTTCTTGCACACACGACATATAGTCGGTTTTCTACAATTATACACACTATGATTGCCGCCCAAGCAATTGAAACACATCTTGTTTTTGCTAACAAACGCTCTCCTCTCATTAACATCTTTCTTGGCAAACGTTTTACAGAAGCTTAACTTGTGATTTTCGGAACAAAACTCGCAAGGCATCGTGGTAGCAGCACCAGCAGCTGACGTCGCTACCATTGACCGACAAGAAGAACCGCTTCCAGACTGAACTACGGATCGCTTACTGGGTTCAATGAACTCTAAGGCACGAAAACGACTTTCTAGGAAAGTTTTGAACTGTGAAAAAGTTGGCAAATCATTTTTTGTATCAGACTCGGACCCTGAACCAGCTGAGATAGTGAGCTCCCATTGCTTTCGAGTTTCCGGATCTAATTTAGAACTAGCAATATGGATGATCATGATATCCCACGTGCTCACATCGACACCTAAACACCCTAAGGCGCTCAAACAATCGGATGTCGTATCAACCAAGTCTTTTATTGACGATGCCGACTCTACTTTCATGGATCGCTGTCCGAACAATTTGTTCAATATTGTGTTTGACACAAACCTTTTATTACTGTATCTATTTTCTAATAATTCCCAACAACGTTCGTAATTTGAATCCGCAATAGGCGTATGTCTTAACAATAACTCGGCTTCACCGGTAAGTTGACCTTTCAAGTAATGCAGTTTCTGTACATTATCCAATGACTTGTTATTGTGAACTAGTGAAACATAAAGATCTCTAAATGTGGTCCACTCTTCGTATTTTCCACTGAAGGTGGGGATAGTGATTTTAGGTAACTTCGCCAGTGAACTCGAGTGATTTTCATTTGTACTAGCTGTTATTTGACTCGACTTGCCACTTTTCCTACCTTGGACTGATTTTATATGCGACCTAGCATCAATATAACTTTCTTCAGTGTTTGCATAAATCTCATCTTTCACATAAATGGACTGTTCTAAATCGTCGAACTTGTAAGACTCAACCAATTTCGCATTATTATTCCGAAACAAAATCCAATCCCTATCTAAATTTTCTAGTTTCGCTTCGATGTATTCAGTAGTCATTCTGTCTTTACCACATTTTTTAAAATTAATTAAAGCTCTTTCAATTGACCTTTGAATGTCTTTTTGTAAATTAATTACGGACTCCATTTCTACTGAATTCAACGATACTCAATGTACAAAACTAAAAAAAAAATAAAAAATAAAAGATATTCGCAACACAACAATAAATTAAAATTAAACGTAGGTAGGTCAAAACACAGAAAATTATAACGTTTACGCAAAAATTAAAAGTTCTTACTGTCCAAACTACAAAACGAAATCACGAACTATTTATCACACAGGAATCACTTTATACAGTTAACGAAAAGAGTACTTACGGTTTGTCACCATACAAACACGTTACTATCGCCGGCCGGCTTGCGTATTCGTAAGCGGCGCGTTCGATCTGCTGCTCCTCGGGGGGCGTGGAGGTCATAAGCCTCACACGCCTTGGTCTGCTTGCCGGGGGGCGCTGGTCCGGGGACTTCACGCCTTGATCTGCTCTTCTGGGGGGTCGTGGAGATCAGGATCCTCACACGCCTTGGTCTGCTCTTCCGGGGGGCGCTGGTCCGGAGACTTCACGCCTTGGTCTGCTGTTCTGGGGGGACGTGGAGGTCAGGATCCTCACACGCCTTGGTCTGGTTTCCCGGGGGGCGCTGGTCCGGAGACCTCTCGCCTTGGTCTGCTGTTCTGGGGGGACGTGGAGGTCAGGATCCTCACACGCCTTGGTCTAGTTTCCCGGGGGGCGCTGGTCCGGAGACTTCTCGCCTTGGTCTGCTGGGGGGACGTGGAGGTCAGGATCCTCACACGCCTTGGTCTGGTTTCCCGGGGGGCGCTGGTCCGGAGACTTCTCGCCTTGGTCTGCTGTTCTGGGGGGACGTGGAGGTCAGGATCCTCACACGCCTTGGTCTAGTTTCCCGGGGGGCGCTGGTCCGGAGACTTCTCGCCTTGGTCTGCTGTTCTGGGGGGACGTGGAGGTCAGGATCCTCACACGCCTTGGTCTGATTTCCGGGGGGGCGCTGGTCCGGAGACTTCACGCCTTGGTCTGCTGTTCTGGAGGGACGTGGAGGTCAGGATCCTCACACGCCTTGGACTGGTTTCTTCGAGGGGGTAACCACTCACTTGCACTATGAAACTCACTTCACTGCACTGCACTGCAATCCAATGCACTGTAATCCATTCGAGAAGCACTGGGGGTATGGTTTCACCACCCAGTGTTCTTGCTAAACCTTGCCACTGCGATCCACAGTGAGTTTAGCGTTCCCTACCTAGGTCACTGATTAGGTACCTATCAAAAATACCAATCTGGCTTACGAAGGACCATGTATACTTCCGAAGGTAGGTATGCGTCCTCGAGTGGGGGAGGCTGTCAATTAAAACAACCTCTGATCTAAGTGAGCTTATTTATTCATGAAATTAGAATTTGCTTGAGCAAATTCCCAAAACGCTTCAATAGCGCGATCTAGGAATCGGATAAATTTACTAGCGCCCTCTAGTTGTGAAATTTGAACTAAACTGTGACACTTTCTCTTTTAGCTGATAATTAACATTAAACAATAATATAGTATAATATTTTGTAACAAGTGAAATAAACCATTATTTTGAAACTGTCAAAATAAGATTTTCTTAACAGTCAGTCAGAAGACACAAAAAGCTTATTTGATTTGCTGTTAAAAAATATTTACTAAGCAGGTACTAAGTACATAATTAAAATGTTTTTTTTTGTTATTTTATACCTGTAGTAGGTATCTATCTGAAAGGCACTGATGAAATTTTCCGATCCGACACTGTTTCGCCTTTTTTTTATCTGTGGTTGCAATCCACAATTTTTTTTTTGAATGTATTATGATGATTGTTGAGTTTGATCTTAAGTAGGAGGTTATTTCAAATGTCAATTTATCTAACACAAAAATGCATTCAATTAAAATCTCGCGTGAAGGGACTCACGCTCAAAAACGCCAATAATAATGTTGAAATAGTTTTTGTATCTAGGTACCTATATCCCTTATAGTTTATCTGTGCAAGCCGCCTGATCACAGTATTTAGACCTTTTTCTAATTCGAAATCCAGAAAATATATTTTTTATTTCTTTCAATAAAAAAGGACTTTTCCAATGTTATTTTTATTAAATTAAACATTGCACTGGCAACATTAAAGTAGCAGCCGCTATCGCCAAGAGCAGCTACTCTCGTGTCACCGAAAGAGGCAAGTCAAGTTACTGTCTTGTTTAAACGCCATCGCGGGCGGGAGCATCCCACTGTGACCAGACCATAACAGCTATTTTTTATTCGTTGCCCGTTGTCCTTGGTGCGCAAAAGCATCACTTACATTTACAGCAATTACAGCAAAACAAAACATAGTTTTCAAAATATTCTATACCTACCTTTTATAAAATTATCTAAATACGAACATAGAATTATGTTAACTTAGCATTTAAATATTTTTTCAAGAACACCTGCAAGATCTATGTAACTAATAAAGGCCTTCGTAGGTACTTCAAGTAATCACGTTGACAACCACAGCCATTAGCAGTAGCTCATCCCCTGGGCATCACTATACGCATCGCGCACTTCGCTAGAATATCTGACTGGTCATAATTTCAAAGGTTGCAGCCACTAATATAACCAGTCTTGGTCAGGCCGCCTTGTGCGCGATGCCTTGATATGATTATGATGATTTTATAAACTTTATTCTTTAGCGTTTTTTTGTTCACTGGCAATACCAATACATTTTTTTTTCTTTTTTACCATACTGTGTGTACTCATTGTAGAACCTCCCTAATTAATAGCACATTATTGGTACCTGCCTACTGATAGATACCCTTGGTTTTATTTGATGGCAACACAAAAGTTTAAATTAAATGTGGAAATTATTGATTATAACAAATCTTCAAACAATTATTATTCCACTAATATTAATATTCCATGGAACAAAATAAGATGAGTGACCTATATTTCTAGGCTCTCTTTTTTATTATTGCTAATAATAATAATAATAATAGTGCATTAAATATTAAGTGTACAGCCATGCCAGCTAACTAATAAAAGAAGTACCTAACCTAATACATTAAAGTTGAAGGTATTTACAACTCAATGTTTTGGTGATATTATAATATACAATAAAATCTGTTACAAATAATTATTATATCAATGTAGTACATATAAATTGTTCAGTTCACTTTCCTCAACAATTTGCAACAATACCTGCAAATCTTCTAAGCTTGAAATATGTTTAGGAGCACCTAACAATTCGACTGACTTTCCACACATGGAAATGCTGTACATCAAATTCTTTGGACAAGTAATAGATTTAACGCATGTACCGTTTACAGACTTCTTGAATATTATTTGTGTCACCCCAGTTCTTGTTGTTGGATTTTTGTCTTTTTTATTAGTGTTGTCATTTTCATCAATTTTACTTATCTGAGATATATCATGAACTTCGTCGTTTTCAATCGGAATATTTACTTTTTCAGTAGATGTATCTTTTTGGGTATTCACATCAAGAATCGATGGACTTTCAGGATTATCATCAATTATTTTTGCCTCTTCATTTTTGTTGACTGCCTTATTGATTGGGCCACTCACTGAGCTGTCAACTTCCATGGGTGTTGGTATTGGTACAGCCGGTGGACTTGCATTGCCGAGAAGCATTGCTTCAACATCACTAGACTCCAAGTTAATTGAGCCGGCCGTCTCACTTGTTTTAGATTCATCATCTTTCATATTTTCATTCAAGATATCTAAGATTGAAGGAAACTCATCATTTTTACTATCTTTAACACTACTACTATTTTTAGTTTTCTCGTTAAACATTAGGTCTTCTAACTCGGCTGCTATTCTGTCATAGATTTTGTCATCTTTCGGTTCACCATTTTGAGGGAAGAAATCAATGCACCAGTCTTCAGCAGGAAGTATATTTTTGTTGATATCAGATACCAGATCTTGTAATGTAATTTGACTTCGAACATCTTTTTTTTTGTCTGTTGATGGCTTGTCAAACACAACTCCATAATATTTCACTTTTGATTTGATTAGCTTGTTGCTATAAACAGTATAGGTTTCCTTTTCTGTTTTTTTCAGTCTATTGTTTTCCTTCAGCACATTGGTTGTAGGCGTTAGTGGAGCGTTAAATTTTGATTTTTTTTGTCCAGAGTTTGCATTGGATGCATGCCTGTGAATTTGAACCATCCCATTTTCTTTTGCTTTTAGCCTCGAATTGGGTGAGACTACGTTCGTTTGCTTGGGTTTAGATTTCGAACTGCTTTCGTATTGGATTTTAACTTTGGTATATCTGCCTAAAATCTTGGCAAAGTCCATGGGGGTCACAATCACTGAACACTCGCGACATTTAACTTCTTTGTATCTACGATCTAAGTTCTTGGACAGTTTAAACACTTTCATTCTTCGGTTTTCACGAGGTTTAGTTGGAATCATACTGACTAACTGTCCTTTTTCATTGAAAATATTCATGCAAGCAGATTGGACTTGGTTTGGCTACATTTCCCGCGCAGACGATGTAGTAAAAACTGTTGATGTAATGGTATTAAATTAATATTTATATCATCACTCAAGGTTTGGAATAGATGATTGTTTAACTTTTTAAAGCCAACGTTGTCCACAATTGGTTAAAATTCATGAAATTATTACGCAAATTCAAGCTACAAGACAGACAAATCCAACGCGAAAATGGCGTCCTTCTAGTGTTGGGAGGGTTTGAAAGCTAATAAAAATAATGTCAAATGTATCGAGTTGTGTTAATGTCAATGTCACTAAAATGGTTTTAATTTAATTGTAGGTCTGACTGATGAGTACTTAGAAAATATCTAGCTAGGTTTTATGTAGGTTAGACGCTATATCTACATACTACTAAAGATGTAGAAAACTAGAAAAATAATTGTTCATCTACCTAGTCCTAGTCTAGTACCTAGTCTGTTTTAGATAATTGTACCTACCAACCTACCATTTCGATGAGATGTAGATGTAGTACAGTGCCCGTCCTCCAAAATTACTAAAATTATTAATTATTATCATTATTATTACTTTTTTATTAAATTACTACTTATTTTCATAGTGGTTTCTAGGTACCTATCTATTGATTGTTTGTAACGGTCGGTCCAGTTATAGCTCACATGTATAGTTTACAGTATGTGTATTATGATAGTATTTTATTATCAGTTTATTTATTTATGTTAATTTAAAAGATTTCGTGGTTTGCTATTCAAATATATTATAAATATTTTATCAATACAAAAAATCGACTGTCAATTTTTATCGACTGAATACAACACTACCATACTAACGATGCCGAGTAACGATGCCATGCCACCACGACCCTACCATGTACGCCATGACGCCACACGCGCCACACACCAAACACGACCACAGAGCAGACTCAGAGAATAGATAGATATTATTATATAACACAGAACGAGAACGAACACTTTCATCTTCATCCACCCACAGACTTAGCATAATCAATTTATTTAGTACCAAAACCAACCAAACCAACCACACCAACACCCACCACCAACCAAACCAAGCAGGCAGAGCAGCTCGGCGCGGCGCGGCGGCCAATTTTTCATTTCAAACAAAATGGCCGGCGAAAAGATTCCACGCAAAAATATTACCAAATAAATTACTCGATTTTTGAAGCCGTGGAATTATTTTACTGCTATTCTATAATAGTGTAATTTCGACAGTCTATAAAAGTATCACCATCAAGAAATAGTATCTATGTTTACACCTGTTAGCTAATTTTGTATGATAGGTACCTACTAGGTTATCAATTATTTCTAAATAGTGCGGCCTGCTCTTCGTCATGTCATGGTCGGCACCTAACACACCATGGAATCCTGCTGGAATAGGCATTCCAGATATAAACAGTGGGCAATGCACCCCTGAACAATGGGCATTGATGCAACAGCAAAACTGGCATCAATGGACGCAGTGGCAACAACAATACTCTCAGTGGCAAAATCAATATGGAGATAAGGTAGGTACTTACTTATTTACTTACCTACTATACGTGATTGTTTAATTTTTGGGTAGATAGAATTTGCCCTGAGCCGGACCTGGATGAGGCTAGCAGCAGACCGTGGACAATGGCATATGCAAAGAGAGGCCTATACCCAGCAGTGGGTGAAGTCGGGCTGCGGATGATGATGATGATGATAGGAATTGACCTCTAGTAAACATTTATTTTACCAATAAAGGCAGGCAGGTTATCTACCAATTTTCGGATAGGTATAGGATAGGCCACTTACCTACTAAGGGTATATAATTTTATTTATTAGTTGGAAGATTAATTTGTAAGATCGGGTCTGGTTGAGATGAGCCATTGTAAGAAATATCATGTTAAAATAACTGGATGTTTGAATGCTTTGTTCTTATCTCGAGTAATTGAGTACAATTTTTACAATAGTTTTGTGACCTATTTGTTAGATATTTAATTTTACAGTAATAAATGCTTAATCAAATTTTGTTTGTTACAGTATGCTCAGCAAATGCAAGTTGTTCATAACATTGGAGGGATACCACCTCCACCTCCATCTGGCTCTGCCCCTCCACCTCTGCCTGATAAACCTCCCCCACCTCCTCCCCATGAGAACAACCAACCTCTATTCAATAACAACAAGGACAAACCCACACCAGCCCTCAACCCTCCGCAACAAAGAAACAATTCAAACTTTAACATGAATTCTGGAACAGGTAATAATCAATGGACTTACAGCTCAGATAAGCAACAGCAGCCTGCAGTCAACTCTGAAGACTTGAAAAAACTCATTGAGGAGGAGAGGCTTTTTGACATTCAATTTCAGAAATGGGAAAAAGAAATCGACAAATGGCGCCAAGAAAATGTCAACCATCCTGATAAACAAGCATACAAGGATTACGAGGCGAAGTTTGAAGCGTGTCGGAAACAGCTGCTTGAGCGCCGGCAGCAAATGAAGTTGAAAAGGGCCAATCTCCTTAACACTTCTGACAACAGTGCAGGTAATAATTCAATCTCTCCACCACCAACTAAAAACTCAAATCAAAACAATTACAGTCAAAATCCACAATTACCAAATTCCCAAAACAATTCATATGAGAGACAGTATGAGCAAACTCAAACCTCCAATAAAAGAAATAACAAAAATGTGGAACCCCAAGATAGATATGAATCTTATAATCAAAATGTGAGAGAGATAAATACATATTCCTCACATAGAAATGATACATCACAGAGCAAAGAGTCTGATAAATCTACTTTCATGCCATCAACATCTTCATCTAGTAAAGGCATACCAGGCTTAGATTTAGTGCCAGATTCCCAAACTATTAAGAAGCAAGAAGTTATTGACCTATCTGGCGATCAACCGGATATACATCTAGGAAAAGGTCCAGATTATTCCACAATCTCAATGGGAATCAATAACATTCTGGGTGATGAAAAAATTATGAATATCCTCTCAATGGTTCGAAGCTTAAAGCCTGGACAGACTACAGAAACAGAAACTGGTAATCCTAATCCAAACACATTTATCAATGATAATCCACAATTCCCTAATCACAATCAAGGGAATACGAATCAAAAGTTCAGCCAACCCCAACAGTATGATGAGAGAAAGAATAGTATGTTAAACAACAGGCAAGGGCAGTTTTCACAGCAGCACCAAGAATTTCAACCTTCTAATGAAGGCGGAAATTATCATAGACAAAATATTCAACAAGATCATTATTTTGACCAAAATAATCAATATGGAGGGTCTAACTCTGAGGGGTCTGGCGGTTCTCGCGGTCCTGGGGGCCCTGGTGGACCACGTGGCCCTGGAGGAATGCAGCAAGGTGGTCCTGGGATGAGACAAGGCGGGCCTGTCATGCATCAAGGTGGGCCTGGTATGAGGCCAAGTGGTCCTGGCATGCATCAAAATAGGCCTGGTTTACGATCAAGTGGGCCTGGTGTAAGGCCAAGTGGATTTGGCATGCAACAAGGAGAGAGAGGTATGCGACAAGGGGGGCCAGGAATGAGGCCAAACGGGCCAGGCATGCAACAAGGTGGCCCTGGTATGAGGCCAAGTGGACCTGGCATGCAACAAAGTGGTCCAAATATGCAACATGGTGGCCCAAATATACAACATGGTGGTGCAAATATGCAACATGGTGACCGTAATACACAACATGATGGCCCAAATATGCAACATGGTGACCGAAATATGCAATTAGGCCCAAATATGCACCATGGTGGCCCAAATATACAACATGGTGGTGCGAATATGCAACAAGGTGGCCCAAATATGCAACATGGTGGCCCAAATATGCCACATGGTGGCCCAATAATGCAACATGGCAGCTCAAATATCCAACATAGGTTCCAAAATATGGAACAAGATGTCACTAAAATGCAACAAAGCGGCCCTAATACGCAACAACCACCACCACTTATGGCGAATAGAATACCAATGCCAATGAATCTTAATAATGCTCAAGCAAGGCCTCCACTACAAGATGTATCTTCTCAGCAGAATGCCGACTTTTACGGAGGTCATGAAAGACCAATGCCGGTACCTCAACAGCCCAAACCTAAATGGGTTGAAGACCCATTGTTCACTCCATCTATAGTTGTTGAATATGAACACAAACCTCTAAGATTAAAAGGTAATTTACTTTTTGCCCTCTATCACATTTGGGAGCAACATATTTACTAGTTAGTCCTAGTGTTTATTGTTTTAAGTTTTTTTTTATTAAGTGTTTATTTATGTTATTTCGTGCTTGCATAAGCAAAAAAATAGAAAATAAAACAAGACTCATATTGTGTATACCAGCTAACCAGTCCAAGCTAGTAGATGGACCAGCCAATAATGAATGAGTTGAATCTAGAAATATGTAGATGGACCAGCCAATAATTAATGAGTTGAATCTAGAAATATGTATATTTTCTTTCTACAACTACCATAACCATAAATAGAAAATTGAATTATAAAACATTACTAGATTACATATTTATACATTACATTTTGTTTATACCTAGGTACATTAAAAGTTTATTAGCATTTGTTACAGTTAACTATCTGCTTGAATTAACATAATTTGTTTTGTTACAAAAGTTTTTTTATTATGTTATTTTGTGTGATGAGTTCTAATTTACATTTTTATTTTTAGCGCGGGATTTCATTGAGCCTGTTCACACGTTTGATTACAATCACAAATCGAAAGATGATGAATTCAAAAAAAAAAATTTCGAATACGAAGCTGATGATTTGTTTACGAGGAAACCGAGAAAGTCTGAAAGAGATTACGCTGAAGATAGATATCGGGATCTAGGAAACAGGGATCTGTATCAAAGAGATTACCACAGAAGAGGAACAAGGGATGATTTTAGAGACATGCCAAGAGATATCAGAGAAATAAGAGGTGAGGCAAGAGACCTTAGAGATACAAGAGAGCTAAAAGACATCAGAGATGCCAGAGGTGAATCAAGAGATACAAGAGAGCCAAGAGATTTCAGAGATATAAGAGAGCCTAGAGAGATGAATGAGTCAAAACCTTTTAGGGAAATGGATAATAGGATTAGAGATGATAATATGAATCCGAGAGATCGGCCTAGGGATGATTATGAAAGGCGTAGAGACGATAGATATGACGACAGGAGACGAGATGACCGTGACCGGCACGGCAACAGGCGCGTCATAAATGATGACCACAGAGATCGTGACAGAGATTTCAGTAGAAAAGACGGAAGAAGAGAAGACAGTAGGGAATACAGAAGAGACGACTCCAAAGTTCGTAGCACCAGCAGAGATAAAGATTCGCGAAAGAGAGGATTGAGTCGCGAAAGTGAAGTAAGTACCAGTTCCAAAAAGTCGAAGGATGCTCCACAGAACAAGCCTATCGTGATGATAGACGATATATTAGAGCCACCAGGAAGAGCTATGAGACCTGAGAAAATTGTTATCATTCTCAGAGGTGAGTTTAAAAATAAAATTGTAGCCTGAGCATTTTACATTTTTAACGCAGGCTATTGTTTAAATAAAATCTCGCGCGCGAAGTCCACATTGCCAAAGTCCATTTTGCATTCACGTCTTGAAGTTTTTTGAACTATAATATAAAAAAATAAAAATAAAATAAATATGATCACGACTGTAATCCCCGGGTTCGGTAAATATCTTCCTCAGATCTTTAGTTACTTAGATCTTTGAGGATATCTAAAGAGGGTAGTCAGAGGCACGTCCAAACATGACATTTGTTTGGTACATGCCTACATTTTGCACAGTAGTTAGTATTCCGTACGTGACAGGTTGCAAGCCCATCGCTGCTTATAAGAATACTAACCTATGACACACACCTTCGAATTTTTGGTTCTAGGGTATGCCGGTTTCCTCACGATGTTTTCCTTCACCGTTTAAGAGCACTGGCATTGCGCACATAAATTTTTCGAATGGAAAAACTCATTGGTGCACGACCCGGTTTGAACCCACGACCTTCGGATCGTGAGGCCGGGGTGCTACCACTGCACCACCAGCGCTCCTGGAACTATAATATAGTTACCCGTAATGGTAGGTGTAGGGGTGCCTACTGCCTACGTAAGTTGGTCTTAATCAATAACAAATATTAGATTTTCCTTTTTCCGTTATATTTCCTAGAATAAAAATAAAAACAATTTTGGAATGTACTCGTACAAGTAAAGCCCTTTCTTTCATTTGATACCCCACTCAATAAATACAAATACAGTTTATTTTTTCTACTTGGGAACCCATTCCCTTTTACAACTCCTTCACCGATTAAGCTCATATTATACTTCCCAGCAATTTTTTGTTTTTTCTTTGCATAATCTCCCGCCCTTCCAAGTTTCAAACTGTTTGCAAATTGGTTTAACGGTTTTTATAATTATGCTCTATATTGATAGATTGTGTATTGACACAAACATACCAACGCCAAATTGCCCTATTTACCAATTTTTTATATATAATTGTGCGTGTATAATCGGTTTGGATTTTCTGTTATAGTTGTATAATTGTTGCTGAATAAAAAGTATATTGCCCATACATAATTTAACTTATATTTTTACAGGTTTGCCGGGAAGTGGGAAATCGTACTTGGCTAAATTGATCAGGGACAGGGAGGCTGAACACGGTGGTACGGCGAGAATCATGTCTATCGACGACTATTTCATGCAGGAAGGTGAAATTGAAGAGACTGATCCTACCACTGGCAAAATAGTTAGTCACACTTTACTATTGGAAATGAAAAGAAACTGCCTTGCCGTCATCTTGTTTGCATCTTCTTTAAGGAGACAAGGATCGATGGGGGCCCTAATGTTTTGAAACAGTAGAATGACTTATTTACATATATTTTACGATAATTCTTTGCGTCTTTGATATTTTGGATACACACATCTGTTCGCGAAAGTAAAAACTCAACATTTCTTTGTAGAAACTGCGGAATACAGTTTACATGCTCCTACCTACATGTTACATCAACAGCTCACTAATTGCTTTTTTTCATGTTTTAGATCAAAAAACCATCATTAAAATACGAGTACGATGCAGCTTCAGAAGAATCATACATAAACTCTTTGAAAAGAGCCTTTAAGAGAACGTTAGCCGATGGCTATTTCTCATTCCTTATATTTGATGCAGTCAATTGCAGTTTACGGAGTTATGCTGATATATGGAACTATTCCAGGCAGAGTGGTTTCCAAGTAAGTGTCTTATTCTTCTTCTTCTTCGTCTTCGTTTCCCACGCTAAGTGGGGTCGGCACAACATGCTTTCTTCCTCCATTTCACTCTATTATCCGTCATCTCAGTACTCACTTCTTTCTCTCAAGTAAGTGTATTTTATCGTTTTATGTTTATTTTACTCATTCGTGCCATAAAGTTATAAGATAAGGTACGTGCTTATTTTTACCTTGCTTGTGTGAAACTGATAGAGTATTTTATCACCGGCGAAAACAAAGATGAATATCAGAAATATGATGGAAGTATTGTATTTGCCGTTAATAGTATTAAAGTATACGAAAGTATATCGAGATTACATGCAAGTTCTAGAGAGTTTCACATATTAGCGCGATTGACCCTCTGAAGAGGTCATGGAACTTTAGGTGAAAAGAACCTCTTAAGTATAAAAAGTTATAGGAATTACCCGGCTTGATGCTGCTCTTCAATGATTATAATTATGGTGTATTCCCTTTGTCCCCGGACGCCATGTCCCCTTCTCGGGGACAGCGAGACGTATGCGAAACAGCGCTGAATTTCAGGCGAAGACTAATTAATGATATAACAAACTCATCATCAAATTATAGGTGTACATATGTACAATGGAGCAGGATGTTCATTCGTGTTTCAAACGGAACATACACAACCGCACATTAGAAGACATCGAGGTGTTGGCTAGTCGGTTCTTCGCCACCCCCGCACACCACATCCAACTGGACGCGACAACGCTACTGCAGAACGCTGCCATCACGGACGTACAAATGGAAGATGTTAGTGATGAGGTGGTTATGGACGACGTCCAAGAACCAGAGGTGAGATCTCGCGACCACACGACAGGAATATGTAGGCTGTTAACACTGGTTCATTTACGGTGCAGATATTGGTTTCATAAAATATTTTATGACCAAAACTGAAGAAAACTTCCTTTAAACTCTTCAGTGCGTGTTTGTTCTGTTGAAAATTAATTGCAAAAGTTATGCATACAAGTCGACAGATTAAGGCAAACGTGAAGGTATGCTTTTGGATACGTGACAGATTTTTTAAGATCTAGAAAGTTTGCCAAAAAGTTTTTTTTCTTTTGCCAAGATCTTCCGATGATTATGTACAAACAACATTAGAATCACACCATTACTAATTATAAATTATGGTGTACTAATCATTTAGGACTATGCCGGGAAACAAACACCGGCCTGGAAGGAATAATCCTTTCGTCTTTAATGTTGCCGGTTACGACTCAATCATTTCCCGACCCAGCTAAGTTAAACTGCCGCGGTTACGGTTGAATAGATAAGCCGGCGAAATTACCCATGTTAACAAATGCTTCAGGGTGACGAGCGAGCTAGCAATATGATTTTAAAACACAAGTGTTTCCAACTGCAAAACAAATTTGAGTGTTTTGAAGTAATTTTCCGCAGAATTTTTCTAACAATATTTAGTATTATTGTAAACCATTATTTTTCTACATCACGAAGATTCTTGATAGTGTAAATTATCATCACAAAAAGGCAATGCATGTAATTGGTTTTCCATTGCAAAGTTTACGTAGATTGGCTAGGTTAGGGTTAATAATATTTCTTCCAGCGTTGTCACTCATTCGTAAGGTGCTGATTCACCACAGGTTGAAAGCGTTTTTACTTCGAAGTGGGAGAAAATGGACGACGCTGCCAAACTAGGTGGGTTGTTGGTTATGATATTATTTATCTAGCTGTCATTATTTTATGTGATTTTATATTATAAAACTTTTGTGCTTATTTTAATGTTACACTATTCAATAAAGACAGTACTGCGAGTATCATGCGTTAGCATGCGATAGAGAAGCGGGCGAATTGACACTAAAATAAAAAATAAGATTCGTTTAGTACAGCTATTAGCTGTAGTTTCTACGGACTTTATGTATGACCATTTTTTTTATTTTATTTTATTCCAAAAATGTTACTTTGGTGCTGGATGCTACCTGTGTCTAACGTATAATCTATATCTTACAACGATAAAGCTTGAGAATATATTTGACTGCCGTAAGAAAAGAGCTTGGCGCGTTATCAATTACAAAAAAGGCATCGTTTTGATGTTTTGACTGGCGCAATTTAATCCTCGAGAATCGAAAAAAATCGAGAACTATTTACGAACTATTTTTATTGACCGGAATTATTTTTAATCTATCTGTGGGCTCTAATTGAACCGTCAACTTGAATGTTTCATCAATGAGTGCGGTGCATTGTTTCAGCTCGACTCGACGGCACCAGCAAGCCCCTCAGACCGTCCCAGCTCTCAATGGAAGAGTACCTGCAGCTAGACGAGTGGACACCGAACGTGGCGAAACCGGGAAAGAAAACCGTAAGCATGATTTTCTTAATTATTTTACCTATAAATATTTTCTATCGTACCATTTATTTTTATAAACTTTCTATATTTTTATGCTGATTACTGTTAGGTTTAAAAAACTTTTATTTTATTTTAACGTATTTTATTCCGATTAAAACCAATACGGTTCCGAGATCCGGATAAAAAAATAGCAAAAAAAAATGCCGGAATGTGAATTTATTATTTGCGTTGTGAACTGGCAGCGTGTCAATTTGGCTAATTTGCCTAATTATAATATGTATTTAAAAAAAGCTTTGAAGGAAGTTCTTTGTTTTTTGAACTTGTTCGTTTACCGTTTACTATCCGGTACTACAAAATTGAACCAAAAGTATTATCTTCGCAAAATAAAACTGCGTAAGAAATCACGAATGATTCCTAAAGCCCTTTTTGGCACATTTTCTTATGCTTTTATATCTTTATGACAATCTGGATTCCTAATTTCGTTAGTGGTACATTTTGCCACATTTCGAATAAGTGAATTTGAATCGCATAATATATGAAGACACTTTATCACCAACACAAGTAATTAGTTGGGTACCTATATCATTTTTATTATTATAACA
This sequence comes from Cosmorhoe ocellata, assembly GCA_963675405.1. Lineage (NCBI taxonomy): Eukaryota > Metazoa > Arthropoda > Insecta > Lepidoptera > Geometridae > Cosmorhoe > Cosmorhoe ocellata. The sequence continues at coordinate 6,442,228 of OY776258.1, read as the reverse complement.
ATGTATAAAACGAGTCTTATCGAAGATCGTTTTACAGTTTTCATCGGCTTATAATTAAAACAGGTACGCTGGGCGGACATAGAAGAAAGAAGACAGCAGGAGAAAATGCGAGCCATCGGATTCGTCGTCGGTCAGACCGATTGGAATCGTATGACCGACCCTACTATGGGCTCTAGCGCCCTCACACAGACTAAATATATTGAGCGTAATAAACGTAACTAGGTTAGGTTTATTTAAGTAGCGGCTAACTGGCATTATCTACGAATGGTGAGGCCAAATCATTGCAAATTATTTTTTTTACTTCTCTTCGTTGCTACATAGCGAATTGACTACGGTTTAAAAGTTTTGTAAAGTCATTTTACTCAATTTCCTGAATTAGTAAGTGTTAATCGAGATTTAAGCATTTTGACAGTATAAAATTCAACCGGTCTTAAATGGCTGAATCTCAATTCACGTTAATTCCATATTTATCTAACTTTTTAAGAGACTGCTCTAACATTGAATAAAATCGTAATTAAGTGATTTTAATTCTTTTTCAATATATTCAATATTTGATTGTTTGTTAAATGTCTATACTAATATTGATACATACAACAAAAGTAAACATAGGGTTGTACAATTTAAACTATTTTAATAGGAAAACAAACTTATATAATTATAATGCAGTCATATTGTCATTGGTTTAAATAATTATTGTGGTGTATGAAAAGGTAATTTAAATAAGTACCTTTAGTCTTAGTTACTAAACATAATAAATAAAAATATAACTTAAAAACATCTTTTTTTTTCAACATTACATTACGAGTACATGCTTAATCAGTTTCGTCCATTGCACTTACAAATCCTGAAAAATCTGTGTTTTTATGAAAGTATTCATAGTCGCTTCTGGGTTTATGTTCTGCAGCGTTAATTCTCATCATTTTATTGTCCGTTTCGATATCTTGTCGGAACGGATAAACCTTGAGTTCCGGGATTTCCGATTTTATTTGTGTTTTTTCGGAACTGATTTGCGTGATGCCAGTTTTATCGATTTTTTCCGACTTTGAGAGGTCAACCTCGCTCTCTCGACCGGCCGTCATCACCATTATTGGAGTCGTGCTCATTTCTGTCATGTGCTCTTTAATGCACTGTTGAAGAATATGTAGGAAAAATAAAAAAGCCAGTAGCGTAAGTGCAGACATTGATGCATTACTTTTCAACCCACTTCCACTGCTGTGGTGGCTGAAATATAATAGCTAATTGGTATACAAATTCAGACTTACGAAATTGAAATAAAATTTAAATATAAGAAAATCATAAGTATGTACTGTTTTGAAGACGCCGTCGGGGCGGGTTGAGAAGGTGGTTCATACGCGTAATAAACGTGCTGGTCTTGCATTGGCGGGGCTCCATATTCTGAATACCTAGTACGAAAAGCCAGTATACATTATAGACACATTACACACGTTAGACACGCGTAAAATGATTTATAATACATTTGGAGAGAAATTTTGAATCCTGTTGAGTGTGACGACCTCAATATTGAAAGGAATTTCGCTCTCATCAGCAATTTCATCTTGTATTTTTTCAACAATATAATAATAATTATCCAGCCAAAAGTTAGTTTTGCCATGGTGTTTTGAAGGGTTGATGAATCTGCAAGGTCTATGCTCTTGACATGTGTCACCAGAATTGAAAGAAAAATAATTTCATGACGCGACGGTTTTGTCAAATAAACTTATAAAACATATCACAGTAATTTAATTTACAAACCTGTCTGTGAGCTGCTTTGTTCCCATACCTACATGGGAAAGCAGGTTTTCTAATGTCATCCTAGGTTAAAACTGTCACACGCGTTGTATACGAATGTCAAGATTTGACTGACATGAAAATGGGATGCGCCGGCGAACATGGGTGCGTTGTTTTACGCTCTGGTTAGGTTATAGCCCTGTTTGATATGGGCCATGATCACTACGGTAATTTCACACAATTTTCTAGAAAAGTACTTAGCAAACTTTACCTACCCCACTTGATCTGCAAAAAGTTCCGTTTTTATACTCGTAGTAAACGTTTGTTTCAGTTATCTTAGTAGGTACATAGGTAAGTACGGTCAATTCTTATATATTTTGTACTTAGGTGTTTAATTTCGTTACGTAAAATTAAAAGACATGCAGTTTCAATCATTTGTTTATTAACTTTACAATCACAAACACACAAGGACGTCCTCAATCACGCACTCACACAAAATATACATAAATACTAACTATCGGTGATATAAATAAAACATTCATATCACACAGAATTTACTTTTTACATCAGTCGTTATTATCGAGATATTGGCGGAACTATTAATTGTTACGTTACAACAAACAATACTTATGCCAATCAAAACAACTTTAAATTCACAAATGTCGCCTATGGACGGATTCGTTTTAATCTGGGCAGATTAATATTTCTTTGAATACTTTACGCCTTCGTATTAACTTCTAAAATAAGTTAATAATTTAAATAAATAAATAAGTTAATAATTTAAATAAATTACTAAAACACTACGCTCGATTCGATCTTAAATGATGTGCCAATTACAATTAAGCTCATGAACTACAATGTCTTCAATTTGAGAATCAGAACAAAAAGATACTATTGAAATTTGTTGACTAAAACATTGATACATCGAGCACCCAACATAAGTTACCTAACAGTTTTGAAAATCTTAGAAAGTTTCTTTTGGGCTCATGAGTTAGCCAACGATGTTGTTTTGGCTAATGAATTCTAATTTAGCTTTAGACTTCATTGCACTCGAGGTAGAGTTCACGGCAGTCGATGCCCGAACGTCCTCTGCGGCCGGCCTCGAAGTATTCTTCGAAAGTGCCACCAGATTGTCGCTCCAGGACGAAACTTGCGGCATAGCTGTTGGATTAGTTAAATAATTATGACATTGCCCATCATTATCACTGTAACCATGTTAATTTTATGCCAGCATCCACAGCTAGACATGAGCCACCTCATAAAGAATGCCACGATCAACTTATACTATATTGTCATGTTGTCACGAAGTAAAATTGATTTAAAAAACTCGTTATCAATGTTGCTGGAGAATGGATGCTACTTACGTTCCGAGTTGGCAGAAAATGCTCTTGGGTCCAATATCGGTGGAGCACTCCCTGTTAGCTTCGCAGACGTATTTCTGGAGGCATTTGTCGTTGCTGGTGGCGAAAGATCGCGGATAAACTTTGAGCATAGCGATTCCGGCAAGAGCGGCATCGCTCACTGAATCTTTGCGGCCCATGGATCGCGCGGACAGCGATCTATGAGAAAACGAAGTCTTCAAGGCGTCCAGAAGGTTTACCACGATGTTGATGAACTGCGGAAAGAGAAATTACATTTTGAAACCTCTATCTATATCAAAAACAGATGACACAATAGATTAAACAAGAAAAAGAGCACAGCCTGCTGGTTATATAAGATAGTGTGTGAAATATATAAATAAGAAGGATAGAGGAAGGATGGGTGGCATACCTCTCCAGCCTGCTTTGCCATGGAGGCGACTTGGTCGGGGTCTTTTGCACCGAGCACCGTCGACAGTACCGCAGCCAATATACCCTGAAGCAAGCGAGAAGCGACACCGTCTCCGTAACCAAACTTTACTATTTACATTCCATTTGAGGAAAACCTCAGGGAAAATGCTCGATTGAAAAAAACTAATGTTGACTTTCTCTTAGTAATTTTGTTGCCTTCCCTGAGATAGTCCGAATGGACGTGAAGGTTCTAAGTTATTTGTGAATGAAGGTATTTTTTTCTACTCTAAAGATGAAAATGATATCTGATGTAACGTGAGGATCAAAAGTGCTTTATACAAATGGAGTGATTCAAACTTTCTAAATTGTAAAATATCTACAGTAGTAACTATGTTAGTGGATCAGTATGGATGTAAATATAAGAATGTTGTAAATGTTTGCGTTTATACAGGTCGCTTAAGTTATGACGGGCGCGATTGCCCTCGTTCAAGTCATCAGGTTTTGTTATTTCTCTATTAGCACAGTCCGTACCTGCATTGGCGATCCGTTGTCTACTTTATCGATGCCTTCGCTGGAAGCTCCTCCTCCGAGAATAGCTGTGAGGATTTTTAGGCCCATGGAGATAAGATTGGCCCAGGGCGAAGGAGCTGCGGTGTCAGTGTCGAGGTTATCGCTTTTGTTGGGACCGGTGGTGGTACCAGGGTTGAATATCATTTGCATAATCGCACCTGAAAAATTTGGCCGTCGGACTATAATTATTATCACAGATTGGTTGTTACCACTTATCTAGAAGACACAACCTTTTGTAAAAAAATCCTTACCAAGCATGTTGGACCACGAGAACCCGCCATCAGAAATTGAGTTTGTTTGAATGTCGTCAAAGTCGTCGAGTGCGACCTTTTTCAGAGCGTTGGGCTTTTCGGCGAATTTACGTTCCTCTGCAACCTGTCCGTGTGACTCAGGCAGGGAGTTGCTGTAGTATTGTGGGTGGTGTGTTCTTACATTGCTCGTTACCTGGAATTCAATAAAACAACGCATTTTTATTTATTGTTCGATACTAATCAGTTTTTTACGATTTTATTTATTTGCTCTGAAAAATCACTATAAGTATGATCTGCATAATGACGGCTGTGGTAAGCATTTGGGTAGGTAAAAAAGTGTTAAGTATTATATTTCTTCAATTACCTGCGACACAAGAGGGACTTGCTGCGGGTATGCCAGGGTGTGGAGGATCGCCGATGAGCTGATCAGGGCTAACATCGCCCAGCCGGTCACTTTTGAATACATCCTGCAACAAAACGCTGGTAAGTAATCGTCGTAAGATACGATAACAACTCAAAATTAAGTAATAAAATAAACTTTCTTTAATTTAATTGTGCTCTCGCGCAATGGACGTGTCGTCGATTAGAAAGTGCTCTGATGAGTGATTCGCGCGAATTGATCGCTCGCCTCAAGAGTTGCTTAGAAAGTGGCCCAAGAGCTGGCATCGGTTATATATTTAAAAGGATGTTGCCGAGACTAATTAGAGGATGTGCTGTAAAGCTGTATACCTAATTGCATTTTATAACTCTAACTGAAAGAAAAATTTTCTGGAAAATTCTGAACTGTTTTTCGAAGGGTTTTTCATTTTGTTTCGACTTTACAGAATTCTAATGCAATGTTGTTATTGTAAAGTTGCACTACATGTGATGTGACACGCTGCTCTACCTATCCGGAATAGAAGTGTTACGCCTTCTCGGATAAATCCATATGCAGGTGACCCGGTCTTTTCTATAACTGTAGTTCGGTTGTCACATATAAGGTGCTAGTTATATAAATTGACGTAAATTCTGAACGGTCATTGGTCACGAAACTACGCGGACGGTCCACTTTCTTTGACCGACAAAACGCATATTAACACCTGTTTCAAATGCTTCCGGCGTATTCAATTGTTGCATCACGTTTTTGTCACGTTTGTTCTTAATTCTACATGTTAACTAGCAGCATTTTTTAAATCGATTAAAGGATACACAACTTTGATATATAGAAATAAATTAAGTACACGATCTGTAATAAGGAGAAGCATTAAATAATTAACATGATGCATGCCCAAGTTGTATGCAGTTGTCGACCACACCGGTTGCCGGTAATAGCCGTCCGTCGAGATTCTCGCCGGAGAAATTTGTTGGCTGACTCGCACACTTATGTTTTATGTATGCTCTGTTGTCGCCATTTGCTGGCAAATCGCTACATACACATAGTCAGTTTATGTAACTTTTCCGAAATCTCGAAGCCAATTGAACGGTCATGAAATATTCGTATGCGTGCCATTTGTGAAGATGCCGCGAATCGCTGCAGAGAAAGCGGGAAGTGGTGACTACTTATGCGTAATAGCTGAACTAAAATATGCGACGCGTGTTTGTATTCTAATAATAGCTTTTAAAAGTTGGACAATACAATGCTCCATGACGTAACTAAGCTAGTACAGGTAGTACTGTAGTAGAATTAAAGCAGTCCAGTGGGTACTACGAACTTTCTGTCTGGGCTGCTAATCCGTCTAGTTCGTTGTCTATCTGTCTTCTACATAATTACATTTACCATTGCTATTATTTGGTAGTCAGCATGTGTGAGCCCAATAAAAAAACATGACAACAAATTATCAGATAAAGAAAACACCTCTATGCCTGATACTACTGCTTATTTTTCTATTAAAGTATTACTTTTCTATATTGTTCATTAAACTTTCCTCTGCGAAAGCTTGTTAGTAAAATTAATAAGTTGATAAGTGTAGGTAAAGCAGGGCCGTCGACCTGCGTCTTGACCCAGTGACCCTGCGCTTGCTGGTGCACCGCGGGAACCTCACTTTCGATCGTCGCGGATCTACGCCTGTATGACCTACTATTCTATGAATAGGCTGCTTCATACTTTACTATTATTATAACTTTTCATTCAAGGGACAATAGAAAGCTTTAAGTTTTTTATTCGAATTATATACTAAGCTTTTGACTTGTTTAATAAAATGTTGATTACGTTGCTGTCATGTGATAGCATCGTCTTACGATTTATTATTGAGGATGCACAGAGTTATTACACATTGCAGTTTGTTCGTTTATGTTGGCACATTAAATGAGTAACAAACTGTCTACTTGTGCTACCTACTAAAGGTTTATTTTAAACTTTTGAACCGACATCAAAAGACAAGAGGTTAAGTCTCGATCTGTGTGAAGAAGAAGAAAAGTTTCTATCAGTAAATGGCCCTTAAGTACCAAAATATATAGTTTTATAAATATAACTTAGATGTTTAGTACTCGTAACGCAGAAAAGAGACGCGGGCGCAGCGAACATGGCGATGGGTGAAAGCAACCCGGGCCAGTCGCGTGTAAGCACTGCCGTGCAAGGTTAACGTTTTTCTAATTTCGGAGCGAGGACTCAGACCTGCTATTACGATGTGACCGGCTCCCCACTTTCATCGGAAATTCACCGTGGAAAAATGAGAAGCAAGAATTTCACTCGATTTTCCTCTTTTACTATACGTACGAGCGAGACGCGTAATTTTACTCGTTCTGCGCTCTCTACAAAATGATCTGTTTTTCATTTCGTTGCGATTTTCTTTTATAACTTTCGATATACCATGCGGTGGTCATTATCTAGTTGATTTTATTGATAAAACTATTTGCACAGTGGCTTTTAAACACACGTAGCGTTGACAGAAGACACAAGTCCGGTGTCCAAAAAAAAACCTAATATTAAGAATCCATAATTATTATCTTTACTATGTTGGCAATACTTACCTACATTAAAAAAATGTAAGTAAACTGATAAGTTATTTAAAATTCGGTTGTAAGCTGTAAGTTATGTTTTTACTAAGTAGGTACCTACTCTTATTTATAATAAATTTGATTCAAACAAAAACTGCGTAAAAAATCTTTTTGGGCCGTTTTTTTGGTGTCTGGTCCAGCGTGCAACGCTTTCTAACCGTCCGCAAGAGTGCGTGCGTATTTCGTACGCGGATACAAACTTTTCAGAACAAACTCGAATATGATTCACCATTTCGCCGGGTGTACCAGGATCTGTTCCGATAAAGTCGGATGTATAAGATAATGCCGCTTGGACTACTTTCCCAAACGGATATAGAAGATTTAGCTTGGAATACTTAGAATAAGATTTACGATACGCACTTGACTGTAATAATGTGTAGGTACCTGACTGTGACTTCCTAATGCCGACTATATTAAAAGAGGCAAGACTTTTTTATTTGAGAAATATAATGTTTTATGGTAGGCCACATGCGTTATAGATCCCATTTCAGATTGATAGTTAGCGAAGAAGGTGTAGTGTATGGTATCGACGTGAGTCCATCGCTATGGCAACGAATTCTTGTTAGCACCAAGCATACCTAGATGATTGTTTGTTTCATCGATTTTTAATGTAGGAAGGAATGAGACAAATCGGCAACGCAACGCAGAAATGTCAGCGAAGCAGGAGTGATGCCTAATCCTAAGCCAGCATTCAAAAGTTATTTACCTACTTTTCTGCTTAGTGTGGATATTTCCTTAGCTACCAATATGCTGAGATCAGCAGTAGGTATAGTACTAGGTAAAGTACGCTCGGTCCATGCGATGTTCCACAAATGTGTTCCGTTATGCCTCTCAATGTGGATAGATTGAACGGTACCACCAATGAAATACATGTTCTATGGTTGATCAACCTATTATCGATACCACAGAGGCTGTTGGATGGTCGGTATATCATCGTTAAATTAAATAGTACCATAACATACATGTATGTATCTATATACCTACCAGAACCTACTAAAAAGCTACGTTGTTACTCGGATCTAAATAGTAGATTTTTACCCCACAAAATACCTAGCGTATCAGTTATATAAAAAAATATGATATGCATGGACCAACTTCTGCGTTAAAAGGTTTTACTTTTTTACCGATTTTTTCTTTCATACAAATTTAATTTGTATTATCAAGATTCGTTTATATAAGCATAAATTAAAAATACATACTAAAACTTTTTTTAATTGACTTTTGAACAAGAGTCGCTAGTGGGTGGGTCGATTAGATTAAAAAAACTGCCTATGGGCCAAGGAGCCGATCAATCAGACACAAGCAATTTAAAAGCTGACTTAAATTACTTAATTTGTTTTGAAAACAAAATGCATTATTTAAAACCACTTTTGAACACCAGACCTTACCTAAGCGTCAGAAGCGGTTTGTCGGTTTTTCTTATGATAAGAAAAGTTTTAATGAATATCAAGTAAGTACCAAGTAGACATCTCTACTAACAACTTGGTTGATGACAACCACGTAAGATTGTATTTTCTGCAGATTTTATAAAATAAAGGGTTTAATTAAAGCTTTAAGTTATACTTATAATTTGTTAAGTACTTCTTTATCATTACTGTACCAAAAAAGGAGCCAGCGAAGAATTCTGGGTTCGGTAGTACCTAAGTGCCTTGGATTCATCAAAGGTAAAAAGGTACCTATCTTACTGTTTGAATAAAAAAGTAATTCCCTTATAAAACGCATCACAATCGAGCCAGGCGATAGCCGCGGTATGTTAATAAGTAGTAGGTACCTACCTACCTATTCGTTTATAAACAATTTCGGTTACCCAATGCCGCAGGTGAATGAGATTTCCTCTCGGCGCAACTTTCACTTTAAGGTTTTTTGGACATGACCGAAGTGTTACGGCTCAAGCTTCGAGATGATGACATTAATAGCTGCCGTGAAGCCATTTGGGAGACATTTTTGGTGTTCAATTTCGTTTTCCTTTTCATGTTTAATTCAAATAAATTGACCACTTTAAAGTAGGATTCATCAAATTGAGTGCTCCGAATTAGTTGTTTTTTGATAAAAATAGGCCTTTGCGATTAGACTGATGATTTATTTATTATAAATAGTTTCACTTGTGCCTGACAAGTGAAACTATTTATTCATATACAGGTGCTGTAGTGTTTGTGACAGTATCTTTAGGAATAAACTTTTCCAGCATCTACTTACTATCCCTTCTTAGCTTCAGCTTAGCAGATCATTGGTACTCCGCGCCAATTTTTTCTAAACAAAATTTTGTCAAGACCGGGTAGGAACCCATTACCTTAGAATCGAGAGTCATGAGTTCTGCCACTACACCACCCGTGCTTATCGATTGACAGAAGATTTGCATGTGCCCTTGAATCAGTCCCATAGATAGTCCCAAAAATTTCTTGATTTGAAATTGTGTAAGTAATTTATGTTTATTCATAAATCCATGGTGCATGAGGACGGCTCAATATGATTGCTATCATTCAGACCACGAACATGCAATAAATGCACTTACATTTCTGCACAACTCGATGGGAGACTAATCTGTTATCCGTTATCATAACCGTTGCTATAAATTATTGACTAGCTGCATCCGTTATCCTAATGAAGACACGCAATAAGTAAGTAGGTAACTGCTGCTTATTAAGCTTATCTTACTTTATTTATTGCCTAGTGATCAAATTTACAACTTCAAACATAAATTAGTACCTGCATTACTTCACTAATGAAGCCCAATTTCCAACACACTTAAAATCATGAACGAGAAAAAAAATCCTTAAATTTAACCTACCTATGACTAGGTATACACCTGAACTATCTTGCTCTCACTAAATAGTATTATGTTTTTTAGTTTACAGCAAAAGTAATATCTGGCCTTTTAGAATTTGAAATTAGCTTGAAGAGACAGGATTAAGTTAAGACACGCAAGTCTGTTTACTTGAGCTACTGCCCATTCTGACGTAGACAGCTTTCCATACCACTTTCAACTCAACCTACGTCTTGAGACTTTTAATTACTTACTCGATCATAATAAGGCAGGTATAATATTGAAGTACGTTAAGTAAGAAGCATTTATTTCTAAGTAAGTATTTGCTCAACAAATTTCTCTCGGTTACGATGGTATCTACACTATTTTAAACCAGCTCATAATACAAATGCAATGATGAAATGCTGATGAACTTTGAGTTCAAAGTGTAAGTCATTACCCACCTATCACAATAAATGTGGAAATCGCTTTCTAATATGGTGGAAAGATAGTTTCAAGTTCAACGTTCACCCGAGCCAAGTCATCTGCAGTCGTCTCGGATTTTATAATTCGTTTTTGATCAAGAAATTACATGTCTTGAAATAAACTTTCACAACAAATCCAAACATTGAACTTGGAGTCAATGCAGTATGTTTCGCTCTATTTGTGATATAGAACAATAAACGAAGCCACCGTAGAGAATGCTGAATTGATTTGCTAGCCATTTAAATGTTCTTTGTTAGTTAGTGTTAGAAAAACGTGGGTAGAAAATATGAAATGAGCTTATGTAGCTCTTTGTAACATTTTCAATGAGAGATTATGTCAAAGACGTTATTCAATGTTTTGTTTTTCTGTCAATGCTGTGTCGAATGCAGGGTTGAGTCTTACATGGATAATTTCACATTTTAGAAAGTGAAGGTCTCTATTTACATACATTACTTAAAATGGTCGGTGAGAATATTGCGCTGTGTGTTCACAACAGGCGTAAAATATGTGACTAATCATAAGAATTTACTTACTAATTAGCAATAATAAATAAACGTGTAGGTGCTGGTAGATAATTCACACAAACCCTTCTAGCCCCAATCCCAAACTAAGCAAAGCTTGTGCTCGTACTATGGGAACCATATAGCTGATTATTGCCACTAGCTTTTATGTTGTTGTGGTGTAGGTAGGAACCTACGGTTTTTGTAATAAGTTCCTAATTATCATAATTTATTAGTTTAATCCAGAGTTGTCGCAGGACTTATCCCTAACACAAAATGTATTCAAAACTTACCTTGCTACTTAGTTCTTAAATTAAATACATGTATTATAAAATGTAATTGACTATTATGCGTTTTAGCACAAGAAGCAAATAATTGTACCTATGTCTATTAAATTATCATCATCATCATCATGAGCACAAGAAGCAAATAATTATATGTCTATTAATAAAATGCAGCAAAAACAAATTGTAAGTATGACTTAAATTATTTCAGCAGTTAAGTTAGCTTTGACTATTTAAGTAGTACTTAAATAAGTACCTATGTATGTACATAATGCACATTTTTCAGAATATTTAACAAAATACAGTTCAAATAACAATAATAAAAGGCTCACTGAACAATCCCATTAAAAAACGTCCATAAAAATATTTGTATCACAATCCACTTCAGCACCGAAAAGTCACGTGACCACAAACACCGTTGAAAGGAGCTACTTTCACACCAATGCATCCCAAAGCGAAGTCCTTAAACCTTAGGGCCGCTTACCTTAATCTGTTTCCGGAACAATATCACTTAATCACTGAACACCTTATCTTCCACAAGGTAGCTAAATCGTCACCGGTGAAAGTGCGTGTTACTTGTGCGAGAGTCAGACTTGCAATGAGCGTCGCGCCTTGAACTTCACTATATATATATGATGACCCAGTTATTGTAGCTATGGATAACTGTGCTAGTCGGTCCGTGTGTCCAACCTGTTCCTTATCCCGTTGGATGAGAGTCCCGGCCGGCGAGGCCTTGCCAAGGACATTTATCCATGTCATATTTACACCGGTATCGTTGGAGCGCGCGCCCAAATAATCACATTCGATAACTTATTATTATTCGGAACGATCCTTGACTTCTTGAAACGAGGGACAACTAGTTTTTTTTTAAAACTAGTTGTCCCTCGTAGATGTCTAGGCTTGTGTCATGACACGAATGAAGCTGACTGATAATTATGGTTATGACAAAAAAAAATAGATCGACTGCTAATGCTAATCGAATATTTGATTGTTTCAGGTAATATCACAGTAATACAGAAAGGTGAAACAGAAGGTGCTGGGTAAGCATAGTGAAGGTAGGTTATGATGTATTGTAGATCAAGGATACGCGAAGGATCATCGGGGAATGCGTTGGTAAGTTGGACATTTTCCTATTCTTCAGTTGGTAATCATGTATGTGGCCTTTTTCCTAGAATTTTGTATGAAGCCAAAGAACGCACGATTGCATCCACTTTAAACAGTACTGTACAAAATATACGTTCAAGCTTTTTCCCACATTTAATAGGCCATTAATCAGCTTCAATCAATACTTAACTGCTTTTCCCAGAAAAGCTGATGTGTCTCGTGGAAACTAAAACGAGCCGTCTTCTGCCAATGGGTCCCGTATCTAATTATTTCTCACGTGCCACTCGTTACTTTGCTGCTTTTGTATCCCGAATTTATAATAACTTTAATATGCCGGAAGTATAATAAGAAATTCGCGGATAAAGCGTCTATTGAAAAAGCAAAATTGCTTAATATAAAAACATCTTTATAAAACCTCTTAGCTTCTAAACTCTTCCAAAGCTTATTTTAAATGCAACGTTTATTTCATTTTCAAAATGTAAATATATCTTGATTTCTGTCCTACAGGTACTCTCGACCAAACCGTTTGCTAGGAATCAAGTGGTATCGTATCGACATATAATTTACAAAATCTCTTTCCGGTGGTAATCGCAAATTGCTTACAAATAAAGAAAAACCAGTTTAAATAGTAGATTGCGCGAAATAACTTCAGTGATGTTTGTGAAATATTTAGGTAAGTTTGTGGTCCTTGAATAAAATCTTATTAAAATAAAACAGCTTTATTTAAATCCCCGAGTCGAAAATCTTATAAGTACCTTAGAATACGTCATTTAGGATTTTTAAAGAGTTAACTAGATATGGAACAATCTATAAAAGCTTTATTAATTACCTAGTATGTCATCTATAAAATAGAATTAATGGAATTAACACGTACCTATTCAAAATTTCATCGTAATGATATCGTAGCGGAAGCGTCGTAATGTTTACAAAAGTTTATAACTGCTTGAAGTTCCCAAAATAATTAAATGAAAGTTGGACGATATGGAAACAAAATTCACTTTCGCTACCTTCCTTGAAACCAAGGGGTTACAGTGCGGAGGATTGCAGATCACTGACCTAGTGTGACTCATTTGGTACATTTCACTTTCGAGTGAGGGGTTTTACGATTGTTTGTTTTGTATCCTTTCAATACGTACCTATGTAGGCTTAAAAGGTCTTATGTAATTGCATAATGAACATGTTCACCGAGACCATATTATTAGATAGTGCTAATTGAATGTTCTATTCAATGAATTTGTTACTAAAGATATTGAAATAAACGTTGGTAAATGATGGATAGTCGCAAGTGTAAAAGGCTTTGGTTAGATACCCTGCCTGGCGTGTCCGGAAATATTTGTCAATTTGCATGTCACCGTACGGTGGTAACTGTAAACGGAATGAGAGTCACCTGCATACCCACTTCTCTTCTCCACTGAGCCACATATTTCGGTATTCAAGCGCCGTAGCTCGTCCGACAGGTTTAAGATTGTGATAATCACATAGCGAATAGGTCAGAAATGGTATATTACAACGAAGGAATAGTTGCTCTGTAATTTGCTGCTAACAAGCAAACGAAAGCTGTCAATGAATATCACGAAATTTCCAATGGATATATGCCATGTATGTAAACGAAAGGCACGGTGTTTGGTTGACAAAGACTGGTTCCAAAAATCTCTAAGAAGACTTGCTCTTGGCTCGAAATTGCATTTAAATCTATTAGAACAACTAGGCTAGATACGATATTGTAGGATATAATAGCAGTTTCTACCGCGGGACACCATGTTGCGATACCATCTCCATAGATCAAGATGATTAGGCGATATCCATAAACGGAACTCGTCGGAATTGGGACGAACATCGATGTGACCTCATAGCGGTTTCCGTAAATCAGCACTATCTACCGCAAAGGGCGTTAACGATGAAGTCTACTTTCCTCATTATTCAAATATGGGGTCAGGTGCTGTAATAAACAAACGAGTTAGCAGACTATCGACAAAAAATTTAAATGTAAGAGAACTTGACGCCTTCTTGAAAAGAAACGCTATCCATATACATCAAAAACTTAAGCACAATGGAGATTTTGTCTACTATAAAACATAACAAAATAATAATAATAAAAAAAAAATACAACAAACAATAGTCGCATTTCTATAGAACCTGGATTACCAAGGTGCCTTGCCTTGCCTTATTATTGAATAGATCAATGCCCAATAACTTGCTAAAACCATTGATTTGGATTTGGTTATACTCATTCGCATAGGTTTTCGCGTGAAGTAATTTTTTTGTACCTTCCCTTCGCAGGGATTACATTTCGGGAATTTTAGTCTAAGTAAGTGCATTCTCAGACCTGCATAAAATAATACTTGGCAAAACTTACCCGTGCTTTGCAGATAAACTACTTCATATTTAAAGGCATCATCGGAAACGAAACTGAGCCACCAAATACTTCCTTTCTCTGTAAAGCATATCGCAGCACGTGAAAGCGAAAATATAGCCTATAATCAAGTGAACAAATAAATATAATATTGTGCGTAAACAGTCGTTTTGGGGCAGTGGGTCACCGGCGAAATAACTTTCGTTCGTGAATGAATCTCCACTAGTAAGGCAGTGACCTAGAAGGATATCGCATTCCAATGGCCTTAGCGAGGACGTTAGGCTTCGATCATCTTTTCAGACTCAAATCGGAAAGGGGTTCTAAGTAATTAGAGTTCTGAGTTAGAGTGTTATTTTCATTTTCATCCGTTGTGGGATTACAGGAGATGGCAAAAAAATACTCACATTTGATGTAAATTCATGTTATTGATTTAATAGGTTGGTGGTGGTGCAATGTCACAGTCATAGAAAGTGAAGACTGCTCCCGATGTTAAGCAGTACGTATCATTTCGTACAATAGGCCTATGATCTACGATTATAGGAACCGTCTCCTTTTCGCCGACGATTCAGTGGCGCCATGGTCTCTTCGCTCTCCAGTCCAACCCTGCAATTTGCTAATAACACTAATAGTCACGTGTACCCATGGACGGCGACAGCGTGATTCAAAACTTTAAACAAAAAACAACGCTATCTCCTTTCTTAATTTTGCTTTTCACTTTCATTCTAAATACGTAATTGTGGTAAACTGTCTTATAATTTGGTTAGGTGGCTATGTTTTGGAGAACTCTGTTATTAACCGGCTCACTTAGGTAGGTACATACAATGAATGAAATATATAGGTACAATTCATTTTTTCATAGTCTTTGGTCTTCTTAGCTAACCGATAAAAACTGATGTTGAAAAAATTTGCTTGTGTTTTTGGGATCTTTTACACCGGTTTTAAGAAAGTTTAAGGAAACATACAAATTAAGTTCTCAATATCAACTGTTCCGGTTTATGTTTTCGGAGAATTTATTTTCGCAAAGCTATGATTCATCTAAGGATTGGTTGCTATCAATGTGGAACAAGGCTCCGATGTTAAAACACCTTCCTGACTAGTTTTAATCTGTGTAAATAATTCACAAAGGTCTGATTATCACATATCTAATGGTATCCTTCGAAGACGGTGTTGCCAGCGCTTTTGCGACTATTTCTGATGTGTCTTTGGCGGGTTAGGTGGAGCATCTGTTTCTTATGCAACGATTTCGTAATCAATTAATAGGGAATAATCATAATAGCTATTTCCTGAGTAGATACACGAAAAAATTATGTGTTCATTACCAGGTTCCGGTTCGAAGGACAAGAAAGCCGGTAGAATTGCACACTACTTTCCAACTTAGACATCTCGAGAGTGCCATACAATGCCACGTGCTTAAGACAGGATAGCGTATGACTTCAAGAAACCCTTGGCATTATGCGGCTTATTCTTAGTAGGTTAAGTAAGAAAGAACCGGATATTGTAAAAACAAAGAGGCGGTGCTGAAGAATATTATGCAGTGCTACTTGACTTGACCTAGGTATACTTCAGAAGTTACGGACGATTATTGCCATTCGACACCAAAGTTAGCCAATGGGCATAGCGGACAAAAGTTGTCTCTGTCTCCACAATGATGTTAAAAAGCGTGACTGCCATAGTTTAAACTGAGATGGGATTTTTTTTATAAATTGCTCATTCTTATTGTATTCAATTGCGATAAAGCGCAGAACACAACGAGAAAGTACCGACGAACCTAATGATCGAAAAGAAACTCTTAAGTTATGTAGCTATTGTTGAAGAACCGATAGCGTCAAGTCAAGCGCACACCCTTTATGGGCTAGGTATACCTAGTAACCTAGGTACTGCATAGGTAGTGTACGACTCTACTGCTGTGTTTAAAAAAACCAGATTAATACTCAAAATTATAATGTTAAAAGCACTTACTGCATTATTTACTTTTCTAAGCAATTATTGTAATGTTTCATCTTGCGCCTTAGTTTTTTGCTTGTCTTGAAATAAATTGAGTTTCTTTTGACGTCCGTCTGTCCGTGTACTTTCACTGTACAGCAATGGTATGGCATTCCGAAATAGTATAGTTAACAGGGCAGGAACGCCTTCATTCGATGCCGGTTAAACCTCAAATTACTTGCAGTACCTATTGCTAGTAAATTCATAAAATATAAACCAGTCTCGGAATCTCCATTTTCAAAAGCATAAAAATTGACAAGCCTACTTCTGTAAATATATATTTGCAATGTAAATTAATTACCAGTTAACAGTTTTCCTCGTTGCTTTCTCTACAGTAAGGATAGATACTTTCTTCACACATGTTGTGACTGATCAATGGATCATAAAGCAATGTATAAGCTCTCGGAAGACCAGATCATCTAGCGGAATTAACGTGATGAATTAGATGTAATTTTTATATGATTACCTATACCTATTGGTTGATTTTACACATCTCTCCACAGGGTCTTGCCTTTTTGAATACTTGTATGTAAGCACCTCTATGTATGACATATTTTCTGCTTTACTTAGGTAGGACCTATAGTCAATCTGAAGACCAAATTACAAATCGTCAAAGCTCTAATGATCGAAGACCTAGCCTGCTCTCGTGAATGTAACCTGTTCCTTACGAATTGTCCCCCGACTTTCCTCATGTAAGTAGTTACCAAAATGTGTTACGTAAAGCCATTCACTGCGCGGTCATCGATCTCTTAAATATTATCTAATTGTTGCGTCACTCACTCTACCTACACTATGAAACCACTTTGTATGTTTATATTCGCGAATTTGCCGATTAGGTACTACATGCGCCTGAGTGGATCTATTATGCATTCATTCATTTGATTGGTGAGCGTGTGAATTTTTTCGAGAAGAGTCTAAAAAACACTCTACTTTGGTACCTGTACCTATGTGTCTTTATTGTTAGGCTCGTCTTATTTACAGTTAAGTAGGTACTTACTTACTTTCTTATACTTATTCTAATTTACTTTAATTTGTTCTACTAGTACCTAAGATAGGTTGTAGCCTAATTGGGGAATATCGTAATGACTTGAAAACTGTTATACTTAGGTAATTTTACACGTTTGTACAAAGCGTAAAAGCACAACCAGAACACAAAAATAAAAACTGACAATCAAAACTTTCATAACGATAAGTAAGTTACCTTATCTACCTTACCTACATGAAGAACTTAAAAGAAAATCGAAAGTAAAATAAATTGGTAGAAAACTCGATCAAGATACAAACGAACTTAATAAATAAAAAAAGAAAATAGTTCGAGAGAAAAAAAAGCGCGTTGAAATCTTATGCACTATTCATCATACAACAAACATAAACGCGCTCCCATCCTAACCTAATATTGTTAGTAATTAAGTACCTACGTTAACACTAAATACTAACGTTGCTAGGCCTATTATGAGATTGCTACAGATAACTCACATCTCGTGTACGATCAAGGTATGAGGTTGATGACTCTTCACTTTCTCTCCTCACGATACCTGCCTAATGTTGGGTACTTGCCTAAAACACATCAACCCAAGAACCTAAACAAAATATTTGAAATTCTGATTCGATGTAGTAGAGTTGTTATTTTCATGTAAATAGGAAAGTATGTAATCTAGCAAATTATGCTTTACATTTACAATATTTACTTATTATTTGCATATTTAAGCCGCCAATTGGTTAATAGACTATTGGTTAGTAGACTTAGTTCAAAGGTAGGTAAGTAAGTACGAATAAACTTTCAAACTTGTTTCTGAAGAGGTCTCCAAACGACAGGCAGTCTGTGCTGTTGTTGTGTGTAGTGTAGACAAAATTATGCAAGCACCTTACTTATTTAGATTTTTATAGCGATGTGACCTCATTTATTATGTCATAGATCATTACTATAAATTATTAATTTCCTGTGCTTAATATCTACTTCCCGTTTTAAATTAAAATCTTGTTGCTCTACCGACACGAATGTCTACGGAAGCAAAAGTAGGCGATTACTAAAATATTCTTCATACTTTTCTAATTAACTTTTAACAGATTTATTATTAAAAAATAACAAACAAACGTGTTCACAAAAGTACCTTACTTATATCTAGCTACATTCTACGATAGGTACTACCTCTCTCTTTCGATCTCCGAATCACTCATTTAAGTTACAGTCTCTGTGTTTCTTCTCACAGATGGCGTGCCTCTCGTTAATTTCATCTGCTGACGGTAGATGGCGGTACATGATCGCTGCACCGCGTATAGATTTGCTGCTTTGATCCTCCTCACCGAAAACAGCTTTCTGCATTTTGTTTACAAAAGGTGTTATTTTACACACCAAGAGCCGGATGCAACTTGTTTCTTCCTCAGAACCTTGCTCTTTGATCATGTCTTCAATGGAATCAGGTAGAGTTTCGTTTTTAGCAGCGTCAATGAGGTCCTGAAGGGTGCGAGAGTTTTTGTTTAATATCATTGTGGTGGGGTCTTCAGATCGAAAAGGTCTAGGTGGACGCTGAGGCCCAGATAAAAATGTTGAAATCTGAAACAATTTTAAAATGAGCAAGAGTTACATAAGGACCATAGTGATGGAGTTCTAAGGTCTATCATAGCTTGACGACAGTTATAGCCAGGACTCAGTCATTTTCTTTAGAGTCTGCTAGTATCAGCAGTACCTTCGGTAGTACTTACCATCTGTGCAACGAAAACCAAAGCATTAACGGCAACAGCACTGATCTGATTCGATTGCAGACCAAACAGCCGCACCAAATGCTTCAACGGTTCAAATGGACTTGGCGTTTCATTCAGCTCACTTGGTCTGTCTGAGAACTCTTCACTCTGTGACTGATAGTTATCACTGATTGGAGGCTGTCGCCTGTTTGGAGTGCGCTGGGGGTTGTTGGCTGTTTGAAATGCTTTGACCACGAACTCTGCTACTTTCAGTGCTACCGATTCAGAACCTGAAAAGAAAGTGCGGTTAAAATTATGTACTTATAAAAACAGGAAATGTGGAATTATATTATGGACAGAAAAAAACATAATTCATCTAATTATGTAATGTTTTATTTGAATTTTTACAAAATAGATACTGTATAAAGAGTAAAGTAGATACCAACCTATTTTGTAAAATTAAAAAAGGCTGTGCTGACCAAAAATAAATAGGTACTTACTATTTTAAATAATACCTACTTACCAAGAATATTTGTTGCAAATTTCATACCACTGCTCAACTTATCTATAAACCCATCTCTGTAATTATCACTGGCAAAAACCACTTGAAATCCTAGTCCCAAAATTAATACGGACAGAACTGGTGACGCCATCTTGAAACTCTGCCGAAGACTACATTCTACAAAGAGATGGTAGCATGGTTCGTTTCTTGCTGTAATGGGCGCAAGCGCAACTCGCAGTAGAGCAGAAAATTTGTGACTTTTTTGTTCTGTAAAAACATACAGAATGATGATTTTTTAAATCGATACAAGATTAAAAAGGCTTTTACCCTAATAAGCAAACTAATCATTTAAGAGTTAACTTAATCTTAACAACAATTTTACAAGATTTTTAATTTATTGTAGAGCTAACAGATGTCGTTACGCGTAGCAATTTTAGAGTTTATATTTTAACAAGCATTGACTAAAGGAAACACACTGTACATAGGTAATGGCTAATAAAAAAAGTGTCATACAAAACAATGGTTACGGAAATAAATAAGTAGATAGATATTGTACGAAGGCATGTAGGTGAAAGGTGTTTTATCCAGATCTTTATTAGGTATCTAGCAGAGTAAAAACATCAAAATTTCGCAAAGAAAAAACCAAATTTTCGTAGTTTTATCAAACTATTAATTACTTAGGTAACTTAGGTTATTACTATAAGAACATAATGTTAAACTTTTATTATACTTTTAATAATACCTACCGGTCTTTAACTTGTGATGACAAAGTTAAGTCTCAGATAAAACCTCCATGCACTGCTTATCATGACCGCTAACTATGGTCGCGCTTAACAGACCAAAATAATAATCTCGAACATACTTCCAACTCACATTTCACTGAGAAACTGTCTCTCACCATGTTCAAACATGTCGTCATTCTCTACACATTATTCAAAACCTCTTCAAGTGGTATCAACTCTGGCGATATTCAGTTTCTCAATGAACTACCTTTGGAGAAATTACTAAGAATGAAAAATTCGCTGCAAGAACTTGTCACGACAAAATACGAAAATGAAACAGTCACAGAACCGGTCTACTTACAAAGCTTTGGCGCCCAAGCCATGGCAATGAAAGGACTACCCATCAAACGAGGGGATTACGATGAAAGTGGTGTTCACAAGAAAGATGGCCACAGTAAAATCAGCAATATCTTTTCAATGTCTGTGACTACATTGGCATTTTTGGCCTTTGGGGGTTACTTGCTCTGCCTCATTGTGCAAGCAGTGAAAGCAAAACAAAACAATGCGAACATAAACCCTCCGCAGCCGACTACGTTCTTCGTTAGCGCCGGGATAAAAAAGAAGCCCCAGCCGCAGTTCACCTCGTCTTATGGGAGGAGGAGGAGGGATATGAGAGTGATGCGCAGCTTCAGGCAGGTGGATCTACCTCCGGAGCAGCTCTTCGACGCATTGCTGTTGCTCTGTGAAGGTTACGCCAAGTGGACTGAAAGGAATGATGGTTCAATAGTGTAATTATGGTGGCTTTGTGACTATACCTACTGTTTTTTTCAAGTTGCATCTAAAGTACATACCTACTTACCGTGGATTTTAAAACTGAGCATGCTCAGTGACTTTTTTGTAGACCACAAATGTCAATTAAAACCTAATCGTAATGTGATTATTTTTTTCAACGAGTGTTATCGTCATGTGATCGATCATGTGATCAATTTTTACGGCGTAAAGCTTAATAAAACCACGTTTATTCCACATTCTTGCGAATGACTCAATACAGGCAGGTGTTAAACGCATTCTCAACGTGAAACACCAAATAATGCGTATGAAGATATGAAAACTTTTTACTGAGAGCTTGACTAAACTGGCTGTTTACACTAAACGCAGGAAGCCAGATTGCCGGCCAATATCTGTAAACGTATTCAAACTGTCAAATAATCACTGTAACACCCAATAATAGCTGCATCTTGGGTTTAAAGATCCTATCGTACCTAATACACTCACCGAGCATCTTGAGTTTTATAAAAAGTTAGAGCTCTTTCCTTATATTGTTCAATATAAGGTTGAAAATTATTAGTTGTGTATTTTTTATGAGTTTTTGAAGTGCTGTGTGTATGTTTGCAAGGGAATAATGAGGCTGCTGTTGTCTGTCTGTCATCGAGCTTGCTCTACTGTTTACTCGATGCTTACAGAATTAGCGCGCACAGAACCGTTCAAACGGTTATTGTAAAAATAAATTATGTATGGAGCTAATCGGGTATATTGTTTATCAGCTATTGAACGGGTGATTTTTATGGTGGTTGTATAATATAGGTAGTTTGGAAATATTGATGGGTTCTATGAACTTATTAACCTAATTATTATTGGTGGGTACATTAAATATAAATATTTAATGATCTTTATACTTAATTGTACTAGATATTATTTTTTTGTTGCTTATTAATAATTAAGCGTGAATAGAGATAATTAAATTAGGTATTTGATTCTCTGACATCAGTAGGTTAATAATCTAACCTTGAAATTGAATAGTCGTTCTTAACTAATCATGACATTTGAGTACCTACTTGTACAGCTAACCAAGTGGTGCAACCGGGTTTTAACCACTGCACTGGTGGTAAAGATAAGGACTATCCCACGCCATGTATCTCCCGCAAGCGATGATTATGTATACACAGGCTTGCAGATAACTATCAGTAAACAAATTATTGCTACGTTTAGGTTAGGTCTTGTGAAAAAAACGGTAAAGCAACATTTTCATTTCATTCAGATACGTAGCAGAACATAAGACAGACATATACAAAAAATGAAGCCTCCATGTACACTAATGTAACCGCCTCGCTTTTGATAGACATCTCGATCCCTAGTTCCTAGCTTTGAGTTATGAGCATTTATATTTTTATTCAATACAAATAAATGTTGGTATTGGTGCACAAACAGAATCGAAATCGAAAGGTAGGTCCTACCTGTGGTTTAAAAACTTAAAAACTGTCGAAAAGAGGTTGGGTACTTTTAGTCCTAGATTGTACCTACCTACACAATACTTCCCTACCAGTTTTTCAGCAGGTAGGTAGGTCGGTAGAGCTAGGTCCTCCATGTTTGGTACCTAGGTACATCAGCAGTTAGTTTCAAATTGCCTACTTTAGTGCCTATCTACGTCTAAACCTCGATTCCGTTTAGGGCTTGAGACACTCAAGACAAGTGTTTCTCATATTATCTCGAATGAATCGATTGTAAAATCGATTGACGATTTATTTTACGAGGCGATTTGAGTCGAATTCAATTTAGTTTAGAGGGTCCTCAGTCGTAAACCTTTGACCTGCACGCATCCATTGGTTGAATACTTTCGTGTTACGACAATAAATGGTAAAGTAGGTATGTACTTACATACGAGTACTACTTATCCAAAAATAAGTATTTTAAATTAATTTAGATTGTTCTTTCAACAATTCTGCAAAAGTTATCAACAGCTGAACTTATATTTTTAGGAAAGAGATGAGACATCTCAATGGTTATTTTTAATTAATTCCACTCCAACAAAGACGTCCGCATTCAACTAGTAAGATCGGTATTACAAATCCTAGGCATTAACACTTGGCATAGGTCGTCGCCTCCCAGCAAGTCGTGCCTAGATAGTATTGACGGCCTATCATAACCACTAAGTAATACTATCTGGCCGTTATGTAAATGTATTGCTACGAGATGTATGACTGAGTACCTATATCTGGCCAGGAAGTTGCGAACGGGAATATTAAGCACTGGCCATTTAGAATTGTTAAACCTAGGTACTTACTTTAAGTTATTTTCTTTTATAAGTAGATGGCTCCTAGCTTGTACAGTCACAGAAGTCCCAGATTAATACCTTGCTAGAAAGATTAAGCTAATTATCGTAAAAAATCTGAATTATACCTACATAAATATAACTCATGAAGCTGACTGTGATGTTGGACTTCGATATTTTATGTTACTAATTGACCTAAATGCTAATGATTAGTCAAGTTTCAAACGTCCGAGCTTCTTGCACGCAACATGTGTATGAAATCCTGGCTTTTACCTGCGCCACGACCTGACTTCATTCGCGTGGTACCTGCCCGTGGTTCGATCATTTCATCCTTTAAGTATAGATACATAAGTACCTACATAAGTACCAAATTTCGTCGAAAAAAATCGGTGTCGATCTACAATTCCTTAGGGACATGCAACACGAATGCTATTAACGAAACAAACTTTCACATGTAAAGTTTTAATAGGTTAGTAACTACCAATTATAGAGGGTATCTACAAGTTGCAAGATATACCTACCTAACATTAAACCTACTCTGAACGAGCACCTAACACGCGACTCTTGGGTCTAGTCTAGAGACTTACGATTATGAACACACGTCTAACAAATTATCTACCATTCAAATGGCACGAAGCTCACATGTGTATGAGTTAGACCAGACACTACTTAGTTGCGAAACTGCTCGCTTGTATGCTCTCATCTCATACCCACTTAGGCAGTACATTTAGTAACCAACAATAAATATCTCAAGCAACAAAATACATCGCGTACTATGTTGACAAATCCCGCAATAAAATATAAGCATTTACAATAAAATTAATTATTATTTACACGGTGAGGTGGGCGCGTGAACTTTTGACAACATAGTGTGGATAAGACCACTTCTTATACAATTGATAATTATTTGTCGTGAATCTGTCTAAACACTGCACAAAAATAAATTAGGTATGAGTTTGATTTGGCAAATATGTTAGTACCTACTTATGTACTATATCCCACTAAATATATAAGTAACTGAAAGTTAACCAACACTCAGGGATACCTAATCTGGTAATAAGTTAATGTTTTTTTCGAAACGACTCAGTAATTCTAAAGATAAACCTACAAACTAACAAAACTATACAATATTAGCTTGCCTACCAAAAATTACCAAATGCAACAAGTATTTTCTTAGAATAAATAATTACCTACACTAAAAAAACACTTAGGTATTTACAAACTTTAGGGCGTGTAGCTTTTTTATTTACTTTTTTGTGAAAATTGTAAACTAGACTGAAAAGATTTAAATCGAGAGGTCCATGGCTAAATTCGTTTAGTCGAGAACCATGGTTTCTCTTGAAGTTATCTTTTTAATAAAGCTTCAAGAATGTCCATACTATAGTGTCGTTTACCAGCATGCTGGGGGTCTTGGGACCCCGCGGCGCCTGCTTTATCGCACGCTGCGCGCGCCGGACACCTCACGTCCCAACAAGTCCAGTGTAGGGGGACCACAATTACACCGATTAGAAGGATTACACTGAGCTGTTCTACGCTACACACTTTTAGCGCTTTTGTGACGTTAGGTAATTGTTGTCTTCTTCAGTAGGTGATAGCACAGACACGCAATACAGAATCGGAAAAGTGTTTTTTTTTCTTAAACCATAGTCATACCAACTATTAGTCAACCATATTTGACTAGCTTTCGCCCACGGCTTCGCCCGCGTGGTTTGTTTTTCAAGGAAAAACAAAAACAAACCTATCCCGCGGGAACCGTACATTTACCCGTGATAAAATTTAGCCTATGTGTTCTTCCAGACTATAATCTACATATATCTGTTCCTAATTTCATCCAGATCCGTACAGCCGTTTCAGCGTGAAATAGTAACAAATATACATCCAGACATCCTGATATCCATACATCCACACATTCTTACAAACTTTCGCGTTTATAATATTAGTAGGATGCGTAGAGGATTTAGTCAAAAACGTAGTGGACGTTAGTGCTACGAAACTGCTACGGTTGCTACGAAATTTTATTCTCTATTTATACTCGTATGCTAAACAAACAGAACTATAATTTATTGCAGTTTTTTTTTTTTATCTAGTTAATAGGGGTGAAAAAAACGCTATACTTACATAAAACAATCCGCTTATTTTCGAAAGGCTTGACACGCTTTTACTTGATGGTAATGTTCATATTTGGGTAGAGTACGCCATCTGAACTCCGTGTGGGCCATACAACTCATACTGCGGGCATCGTTTGTTCATAAATGGGCTGCTTAGCGGCTTGGGGGACAATCAACGCTCATTCCACATCGTAAAAGGCAATTAGACAGGTGAAGTGGCAATTATGGAAACGATGCTGTGAGATTAATTTAATAATATATGTAAAATATGTACTTTGTCATCGTACAAGAAAATTCTACCTACTCTGCAGTCTTTATTAGTTTTTGATAGGATTTCAATACGATACTACATCAAACATTACGACCTTGATTTCTTATACTTACCCCCATTGCTTAAGACATTGATCTACCTACTCTCGCCCGAGCTAGGGTCCTACCAGCTTAAAAGTACTCAATATTTTTTTTAAATAACGCATCATAAAAATCTATATAACGAAGTCTTTTGCGATGGTATTTATTTTCCTGATAATAAGATTCAAAATTGATTGGTTCATCGGACTTCGTGAAATGGAACCTGCAACCGTTTTATACAGCCAGTCATGAGAAAAATAAACAATAGCTAAATATTATTTGTGTTCCTGTTCTGTTCATACATAATATTCTACTCTAAAAGATTCAATGTATAGGAGGAAGCCCTGAGGCTACAATAATTCGCCTGCGAAGGCTCTGGCGGCGTCTCCCCGGACTTATATTGTGATTTATTCTCCAATAACCTTCACATACCTCGTTCCTTTTTTGTCGAAGTGCGATTTACGCCTGGAAGATGATTATGATCTGTAATTGACGAGAAATATTGTAACTTCCTATCAATTAAGTTTTTAAACATTGTAAATGCGCGAAATATAACTACATAGTAGGGATGTAGCTAGCATCGAGTAGGTACCTAACTGTTTTATGTTCATAAAACTCGCTAAAGGACTTCTAAATTATAGCCCACAAACAGGTTTAGTTAAGTACTTATAAATACATAAGTTATCAATAAAAATATAAGTAATATTCTTTGTTCAAAATCAATAAATCAACTTTTATTTACTTCATAAAATTGTTAATACACCAATACCCAATCACAAAGGCACAGAATTTGTATTTTATTCTTCGACCCACCTGAGATAAGCAATAAAAAAACTATTTCCTTTTCCACTTTAGTTAATTCAATACCCATTCCTATTTTCGAATAATAAATACTTTATTGATTAGAGTTAATTATTTCTTGCATTTATTAATATAAAAATTCATGTATTTGAGCTAATTCTTATTAATAACGAGCGATTAATATTGAATTTCGTATAAGATGATATTTTAGAATACGATTATGCAAATATTATTGGTTCTTAATAAACAGTTTATGGATTTTATGGATATGACGGCGCACGATCGCCCGCGGTCTCTCCGTTCGGCCGGAGTCGGGAGGCTGATTCGGGACCGCTCGATACGACCTACCACAACACACTCGAAACTCTGGTAACTTATAAAAATAAACTTGATTTTTTATCGCAGTTTTTAGGAAATAGAGTTGGTATTCATTTATTTTTATATAAAACTTCCCAACCTAAATTTTTTTTCTTCTTATCGTTCTTCTGTTTTTTTTCTTACTAGTTCATTCGAAGAAATGTCGTAAAGGGATTAAAGTACGCTTCGAAAGCATCTTTTGTACGAGTACTTACACTAGACTTTTTAAATAAAGACGTCTTCCAAAGGATTGCTTTTATTCCGTTTAGGAGGTATACCTACAAATGTAAACTAAGTCATCATCTTCCTGTCCTTATCCCACTATGAATGTATGTAAACTAAGTGTGTTGATGATAATCGCCTATCGAACGTTCCCGGATCGCCCTACGGGACGCGGTCACGGGTCCGATCCGGCTCTAATTACAATAAATACAACAACACATTAGAATCGATCACATCGAAAAGTTAAGTATTTGTGTTATTTATCGGAACTAATAAAAGTGATGTACGGTTATCGACAAGAATGTTTTTAGGGATTCGCGTCTGCGCGACGCCGATGCAGAACCCGAGAACCGAAAAACCCCAACTCGTAAGTGTGTGACTCGTTGGGATGTAACTTGTTGCAATCTGACGGAACGACCAGCAAGATCCTCGTCATAAATAAGACCAGAATATTCCCATTGGCTAGTTCGTGTGCACTGACTTATTTCCCCCCCCCCCACTTTCTCACCCCGAAGTCTACGCTGACGCAACTGGAGTCAAATTTATCGTTTTTGGAAATTAGCAGAACCTATAAAAGTTGATAATAGCACCATCCAATGCCACTGCCTTTATCCAATTTAAATCACGTTTATTGTAAATCACTAACTACAATAGTACCTGGTTGTTGTAGGTACCTAAATAGGTATATAGTACCCCATAGATAAAATGAATACCTACAGAACCCATTTAAAGTATGGCGCAGTCAGCTGTGACCGTTTATTTGTACTTAATCGTTTCTCGAACAGATATAAGGCTGTTATAGGATCCGTGGCGGGTCTCACACGGCTGTATTATTTATTGGGTTTATTGGGCGCGAGCTGCGCCTGCGCCGATAAAGCATTTCCTGAGGGGACATACACAGGCGACCTCACCGGCAGGGTCCTATTCTCAAGGAGATGCAAGGTTTTTGAAATAACTACGTAGGTCAGGAGTGGATTTTGGGGTTGTAGTCACGAACTTCATCATATAATATATCTTGCCTGTGATGTAGCTAGGAACTGAACAAATCATTCGATATTACTTATTTATTAAGAGCGGAGTCCCTAAGAAACGCGCGAACAAGCACTTACGGTTTTAGAAATTTCCATAAGAAATCACTTCATAGAAGGACACAAACTAATAATACGAATTCTCAATAGATGAGTCTACACTAACACCGCGTGATTATTCTAAAATAATTCTTAATTTTTGAGAAAAAATTCGTCAACATTGATTAAAAACATCGAAATCGACCTTTTCTATTATGAGTTTTTACGAAATTATCGTTGTTATTTTTGTAATATTTTTGGACAAATCGTGAGACAAAATGTTAAACAACACAGTCACCAGGAGTTTTTCTACTAATTCAAACCAAAAAGTATTAATCTGAGCCTAAACATTGTTAATTTTGTGAGCAGAAATTGTTCCCCGCCGCCATACATTTTAGTATGGAGCAAGCGCCTGCCAAAATACGCTTTATAATAGAATAGGCGCGTCAAAAATATTCAGTACCGTCTCAGTCTCCAAGGTGATCGCACGTCCGTTTGTAGTTCCACGCCGAGCTCTTTTGTTTGTTTGGACTAGGCAACGGGTGGGTCGCGAGTGTCGGATACTAATTTGTGACTACTGATTTGTAGGCATACATAGGGATATAGGGACAGGGAAAGCGACTTTGTTTTATTCTATGTAGTGATTCTTTAATTTATATTAGCCGCAAGTTACATTTTTTTTAATTTATTGTAAATAGGTACATGGTAAAGGTAGGGAGTAATTTGCAATATATACATAACTAGCTTCCGCCCGCGGCTTCGCCCGCGTGATACCTTGAAAAACAAAAATAAATCTATCCCGCGGGAACCTTATATTTTTCCGGGATAAAAAATAGCCTATGTGCTATTCCAGACTATAATCCATATCTTTGCCAATTTCATACAGATCCGTTCAGCCGTTTCAGCGTGAAAGAGTAACAAACATACATCCACACATACATTCATACAAACTTTCGCTTTTAATAATATTAGTAGGATTTACATAGCAACCTAACTAAGACGGACATTGAACAGTTCAAATTATTAGCACGTATCCACCAATAAGTAAGTAGCTCAATGGTAGATACTTACTGAGTATGTGTACCTAGGTAGGTAGGTACACTTGCTCAATAGAATACTATAGAACTTGTAAAATAAAGTAAGTACCTACCTGACTATAAGTAGGTACCTACCAACCTATCTGACACACTAAACTACACAATAGGTACGTTATTCTATAGGTAGGTTGGTAGGTAGGTACTTGTAAAGTCACTGTCTAGCTATTAAAGTTTCACTTTCAGGAGATTACCATTTTACCACAATCTTAGGAAACGAAAGGCAGATTTTTTTTTAAATTTACCTACCTACTAAGCCTAAGTATATGACCAGTACAGTACGTACATACTACCTAGCTAACGTAGGTAGCTCTAGCTGAGTGTACCTACCTACATATCTAACAACCGTCGACGTTTGCCCCACGTCTGCCCGCATTCGGGTCGCGTACTCAGCGATGAGCGACAGCCGACATCTTCCCCAATCCCGCCCGCAGGCGACTCACTCACCCGCGCCGCCGGACCGCTTAATAATATCGCGCACTCGGTTGTTTATCGTCATAAATATTTTAATACGTATTTGTCCAAATGATGTAGTGTAAAAGACAAAGTTTATCTACTTGAAATACCAGATGCGATAAAAAGTATTTATTTTGATTAGGATCAATTTGTTACTGCCAAAATGTGCATTAGAAATAAATTATAA
Organism: Cosmorhoe ocellata; assembly: GCA_963675405.1. Taxonomy (NCBI): domain Eukaryota; kingdom Metazoa; phylum Arthropoda; class Insecta; order Lepidoptera; family Geometridae; genus Cosmorhoe; species Cosmorhoe ocellata. The sequence continues at coordinate 6,411,883 of OY776258.1, read as the reverse complement.
GATTTTATTGTATTTATGGTTCACTATTTTGACGATAATGGCTTATACATAAAAGATAGATATATGCTGTCGCGGACTTTTTTGTAGAACTATTTAAGATAAACATTTCCATTCAATATTATATACGTGTAACTGCAATGGTTTTTGCAGCGCACGCCATAATAGCTCACAGCTTCTACCGCGAAAAACAAAAACATCGCTATCCCACGGGAACCGTACATTTTTTCGAGATAAAATGTAGCCTATGTGTTATTCCAGGCCATAATCTATATCTGTGCCAAATTTCATTCAGATCTGTTCAGCCGTTTTAGCGTGAAAGAGTAACAAACATACATACATACAAACATCCATCCATCCATCCGTCCATCCATACATTCTTACAAACTTTCGCGTTTATAATATTAGTAGGATATCTTTATACTCAACCTTTTCTTTTCTTTGTTAGATAATTATTAGTGGGAAGGTAGTTTTCCCCTCAGGAAGCTAAAACTTAACTTACTGTATACTTGTACATTACAAAATGGTTTTAATTTTTATTCCAGGATGGATAGTTTTTAAATATTATGAAAAAAAAAAACAAGATTTTCTTAGCACGGGCATAAGTACCTACTTAAGTAGGATAATAAAATATTTGTTTGTGATTAGGTTACGTACTCGTAAGCATGGCACCTATGCAGTATGGCAAATATGCACCTATGCCTAGTACATAAAGTGTATCCAAAAACTTCAGGGCGTGAATACACAATGAGGATTGTGGAAATCGCGCGCAAGATCTCAGTTCAGGGCGAAGTACACTAGTACTAATATTATAGGGTAATTCATTATTAGCTGAAAATATTGAAAATATTATAAAAATATATATATAAATATTTAATAAGTCACGCTTATATTGCGATTGAAAATGGTTTTACGAAATTTTATGTTTTAAATAACTAAATCAATATTATTTATTTTCAATCTTTCGGAGTAAAAAAGTTTAATTAGTTTTAATCTGTACATATTTTATTCCATGTTTGTACTAAATATTATTTGATTTTAATAATAGTTTTTTCATCTATAAATTCCACATTTCTCATAACACACAGAACATTGGCTTGACAATTATCTTGAATTTTTCCATAAAAAGAAATACATAGTTTAAAATGAAATCAAAAAGCATACACTCTGACCCAACCCTTTGCCGCCGCTGTGACGAACTGCCCGCGCGCCGGTAACTCGCCGCGGCTCGCGCGCTTCACGATGCTACTAATACATTGCGTATTTTCTATGACATTTATAAACATCCCACAAAGACGAACGCGTAATGGATGCGTAACTTGTTCGAAACATCGAAAGTAGATTTATTCGTTTCCAGGGTGTGTATTCAATACTGAGCGATGCATTTGTGTGAGTAGAAATTATCAATGTAGGTGTTGTGTCAGAAGTTCCCACGCTCGCAGACGGCAGCCTTAAGTACTAGCTTCCGCTCACGGCTTTGACCGCGTGGTACTTTGTATAACAAAAACAAATATATCGCACGGGAACCGTATATTATTCCGGGATAAAAAGTAGCCTATTCCAGACTATAATCTATATCTGTGTCAAATTTTATCCAGATCCGTTCAGCCGTTTCAGTGTGAAAGTGTAACAAACATACATCCATACATCCACCCTTTCTTACAAACTTTTGCATTTATAACATTAGTAGGATTTTTGCTCTGACACACCGACAAAAACAGGTGGATGATCTTCAGATTCCAGTTGGGATGATACTTTATTAAAAGTTCCAAATAAGCATCTACGCCTATTTTTAATCGAAAATACCAAATGCAAAAACTTCAACTATCACTACAACCTACTCGTACAACAAAAGCAGAAAACTCATTTATTGTCACCACACTTTCAAGTTTCGTTTATAGCCAAAGGGTCGTATCACAAACCATTCGATAAATCGCAGCATCACTTCAGAAATCAGAATAGCACCTCCTCTCCATCCAGCCTCGTTGACCAGACTTATAGGGATAATTCACGTCAACAATACAGTTTATTAGCAGTTAGTTATGCTCTGTGATAATATCGCGCCTACAATTAAATATGAATATGTTTGACCGTGGGCGCGATGGTATTTATCTATCAGCTGTTTGTGACTGAAGAGCGCATCTCTTTCAAGTACCGTTAATGGTGATAATCAAGGAATTTGGACTCTAGTTGTGCCAATATCTAAAAGACAACATGATTAGGAACTAAATTAGGGACTCGTTAAAAAAACTAGTTTTTCAGTTGCGCCGTCATTAGAACCGATGAACACTATACCTACTAGAAGAACTAACACTGACATGTTTTTTTATTAAGTTTACATAATTTTTATGCACTTAATTTGAAATTTTTATGTTACACTGCAAAGCTCGAGAGCTTGATACTCTGATCGAAAATTTTAGCCCTAAGTATCTTGTTATGAATGTAAAAAAAACATGGGTTGTAGTTTAAAAATATTTGTGGTTCGACACGCTTTTATAAAATAGTTTGTTTAGCTAGCTAGGTTGTCTAGTTCCTGTGTCCTATGTTCATAGCTCTATTTAACGAAAAATACATTGAAGTAGACACACGATAAAGAAGGCTATAGTTACCTACGCTACGATCGTGTCTCCTAATAAGGTATCGGAGTAACAAGAATGCGTTCATAGGCCAGTTCGTTACGAAGGCCCTATAACTCGGTGCAAAGCCCAGACACGATTTATACAAATCGCCGTTCATATTGGGTGTCTGTGTCGCAATAAATATTAAATATCGACGCCATTAAAAATATCTCCTTACAGTTTACGAGAGCTCGCGCAGACATGTTTACGTACGGGAGGAGGTAATCAATTCAGATTTTTTCGTTTAACCTTATACACAGATTACTACAAAGTTAGTAGGAAGCATTAGCCACAGATTATTACAATGTTACTTTATTTTTAAAAAGCAGTCACAGATATAAATATAATAAGATGTAGTGCTTTCAGGTTTTGAAAAGGGCAATTTCATATTGAATGGATCATTTTAGGACTAAGATAGCCATTCTCATACTTTACGTCGTAGTCTACGAGAATATTCCATCGAGGTTTTTAGTAGGCAAGTCCATGAATGCATTCCTTACTGTCTGTGCAAATCTGTACAAAACTCTCAAAACAGAGCAAATTTACCGTAGCCTAATGAATGACAACTAAATTGGTAGAAATAACATCCCAAAATTCATCCAAAAAACCCACACGAATTTACCCAGGTTACTTACCTTTTTATTTCATAGTTTATTCTAATTGAGTTTCATTAATTCTATTGTGATATTATTCTCTGACGTTTTATTAAGATAGATTGATATGGGTGCGTTATAAAAGTCCAAAATGAGGAAGCTGAATACGTAAACAGTTATCTGTGGTTTTATCTAAGGACCTTGCGTGGATTGGCTTATGGTTATTGGTTCAATCGTTCAATCAAACTAGGCATAAGATTTGTTGTTAGTGTACGTTTAGGTAGGTACTAATAGGAGCATTGAGGTGAGGTAACTATTATCTTATACCTTTAGACGAGCAATTCTTGTATATTATTTATAATCTGAATCTCGGAAACAGCTCCAACCACAGACGTACTAGGGATACTATGTATCCAACCATTTTCATGAAATTTAGCAGGGGGTTTCGGGGGCGATAAATCGATCTTGCTAGGTTTCATTTTTAGAAAACGTCGTTTAGGTACCAAAAAAAAACCGAGCAAAGCTCGGTCACCCAGGTACTAATGTACCTTTATGGATGAATAGAAGCGAATTTCGTGGACGGTCATCCGGAAGCGATCGCATTTGATTGCATGCGCATTTCAGGTGATTTTCATATCTATACCCAGTACCTACCCACTAGGTACTAGGTACCTACGTATAAAACTGAATAGACTCTGAGTAGGTATTAATTACTGAGTTTGGCCTATTAGGAAATATTTATTGTTATTTAATTGTTTTAGTAGGCAATATTTAAAAGTAAGATATCACGTTTCCAGCAATAATCATAAAAATATTTTGGTTGTATCGATTGTTTTTATAAATATGGCGAAATTTTATAGGTTTTCTATTAAAAACATCTAAAAATTTGAAACGTGTCATCGATACTATTGCCACCTATCGGGATAGAAGGGTCTATAATATAGACTATATAATCCCGTCTGCAACTTACCATTAGGTATATTTATGAGTGTGTCGAAATCAAAATAGATTTTCAGGCATTTGTGTTTTGTTAAAATGTTGCCAACATGAATATAATAGGTTCCTACTTATCTAGGTAGGTTTACCTGCAAATTTACAATAATTTCTCTGGTAGGTACTTATCTACTTGTAATTTATAAATACTAACTTATATGTAGATATAAGTTCCGATAAGTAAGATGGATCATATCAAAATCTTTTTGAAGTCTATCAAAAATATACACAATGGAATTGGGATATCAATACAAGCGGTCGTCGCTCTTAACTATAAAGGAAGCTCTGTTTGTTGACTCACTTATTTCGATACGATTGCCCCAACTGTGTAGGTATTCAGGGATGGACTAAGGAGGCAACACCCTATTGGCCTTTTTATTTGCTGCGTCACTTCTGATGTGTCTACTACGCGCGGCATTGAAACTTATGATAACTAATTTCGTTCAATACATTTGTTAGTACCTACCTAACATTACGTCGACGGTGGAAATCGCGTAGGTAGTTTGCCAGCGCCTTGCCGAGAAACCTACTTTGCCTTGTGGAGCAGAAAAAACTGACAGTCCTTTTTTTATAACATCTTGATCACCGTTTATTTTATGTACATACCAACTTAAGAATACGAAACAATGACACACCATCTGGAATTATAAGTTCTACGAGTAGGTAGAGTGTGCGATTATTTTTTCAATTATTTTAAAAGCCCCTTTACTTCGTCCTTGATCCGGCCCACCCGCGTAATTCGGTGGACGTTAAACACCGATTTTATCCCCACAAAAACATTGCCAGACTTAATAAATCTTCGTACCTATTGTGATATCCGGAAAACGGAGTGCCAATCTAATAAGGAAGTCATTTGGGACACCCGCTCGTTTGATTATCCTACGGGATAACCTGGAAGCGTTATTCTTGGATTTATGCATTGGACTTTGACAAACAAAGTGCAACAATTGGAGTTCTAATATTTGTTAGATTTCAAGGCATTTTTTTATCAAGTAGTTTAGGTATTTTTTTATGATGAATTGCTCTTTTGGTTAGCAGGTACCTACTTACCAGTAGAAACCCATTTTATTCATCTTCCTGCCCTTTTCCCACGCTAAGTGGGGTCGACACAACATGTTTTCTTCCTCCATTTCTCTCTATCATCCGTCATCTCAGCACTCACTTCTTTGAAACCTTGTTAAAAAATGATCGCAATAATCATGAAATGGTATAAATAAAAACATGGTAGTTTGTAAATAAATCGCATCTAGGATTTAGCTCCACAGCAAGCCTTGATAATTCCCATGTGGGCCGGTGATACATCACTATGAATCTTTAATCGTGTTGCCAGAGCCGCAGCTAAGATGAATGAAAAGGAGAAATTTCCATTTTCCATCAATACATTTTGGTACTTAATTACCTGGAATTTAAAAATAAATGATTGTTTCAGGCGTGACTGCGAAAATCCATTATAAATATTAAGTACTGAGTAATTAGGTACCAAGATATTCGTCATCCTCTCCAACATCTGGAAATATAAAAAAAAAGGAAAAACCTTTTAATGATTACTAGGTAAGAACCTACTATACATTGATTGATTGATTAATACATTGATTCCACTGCGCTCCAAAAAATTTTAAGTCATAAAATAATTGAATATTTGAGTTCCATTGCGCTCCAAGAAATTTTGAGTAGAGTTAGCAAAAAAATAATTTTTGCATGAAACATAGGTAAATATACTAGTACTTTGGTACATTTGTTTTTTATTTTGGAGTGCTGAGGAAGCATTTTGGTACTTACAATTTTTTTTTACTTTATTTTGGTACTTGGAGCCCGGTGGCACGCATCCTTGGCGGTGGAGCTACCCGTTTTTTGCCCCTTTATTGGCAATATCCCTACCCCTTTATAGGTCCTTACTGCGCCCTCCTGTGTTGGGGCTCATAACAAAATGGTGTCTCATTTGCAAATAGGTAGGTACTTATGAATCTTGTCGGAGATCTATGATTTGTTGCATTCGTACTCGTGAAATTCACAAATTTGAAAGATTAATAGTCGGTAATTTACATTGCGATGTGAAATGATAAATAAAACCTATGTAGGTACTTACTTACCTAATACCTAGTTACTTATTATCATGATATTACCTAAATTATGTAGGTACTTAGGTTTGTTGCAGATATCCAGGGCTATTAGATATTAGATTCAGTAAGATTTTCATTATTTAAATTAATCTCTACTTACAAAATAAGGTTTTAATGTTTCTACATTTCTTGAATTCGCGAAGCTTAATTCATCATCATCATTCTCCTGCCCTTATCCCACGCTAAGTGGGGTCGGCACGAAATGTTTTCTTCTTCCACTCACTCCTATCATTCGTCAACTCTGAATCAACTCCTCTTACTTATATTTTATTAAAAAATCGGTTCCCGGTATAGGTATCTAGTACCTACCTAAATCAATTGTTTTCCATCTAGATAAGAAGTACCTAAGTATCTACACTAATACCAATATTAATTACCTGGATGACCGAGCTTTGCTCAGTTTTTATTAATTATCTTTCTGGATGGACATAGGCTATATTTTATGTATGTAGGTATATACATTGCGGGCGAAGCCGTGGGCGGCAGCATAGGTAGTTCTACTACTTATAGGAAAGTACCTAAGTATCTACAATAATTTAGTCAAGCCCGAATGATTGTTCAATCGCGTAAACAGAGCAGCGCTGGTCGGTAATGATCGGATCTATATCTGTTGCCGAGGATATAGCCCAGGTGTTTCAGACAAGCAAAATAAACTTACCGTAATCGATTTTACAGTTTTAGACCAACAGTTGGCTCCCGGGCTCTTACACGGTGATTCAAATTGAACGACTACATGGTCCGATTCAAATGGGTGAGATTGCAGTTAATTTTAAAAAATACTTATAGGAATTAACTACACACTTCTGTAGGTACCTACTTACATAAATAGCAAACGTGGTCATGTCGGCGTTCATTCTCACGAAGCATCGACACTTCTACATATTACCTATTGCAGAAGTGAGATACCCAAGTAACACATAAGTATGTGTCTATCTACCTACCTCTACCTAAGTAGGTAGAGGTAGGTAGATCAGTCTAAAAATGCACGCCCTTCCAATGTATTTACCTCTACATGCGGTACAAGTACAAGTGGAGGGGCGTGCATTTTTAGACTGAATCATTTCTACAATTTTTGATGTATTCCCGTTGTCCCCATTAACGCTGTCCCTGTTATGGGGATAACGCAACGGGACAACATCAAAATTCCTTCCCGTTATCCCCATTGACCCTTTTCAGTTATGGGGATAACAGAAAGTCAAAAAATATCCTTCCTTTTGTCCCCATTGACATAAGCATAGTTTATACAAATTGAAATGGAACAATTTTTTTTTGCAATTTATCTTTAACTTCAGTGGTTGTCACCAAGCAACTGTTCTTTATTGCCCGTGTAAGTATAAGCACCAGTTGTTCTCAAATCGATTCAGTATTATGTTTGTTTAAGTGAAGTGGCTATAATCGAATGTGGTGGAAAGATTCAGTGGCTTTATTCTCGCGTCTGGTTTATAGCGACCCACATGTGGGCTACTTATGCTTCAGGATTTTGTAACGCCAGTAGCCGTGTAGATAGGTTGGTATTTATTTAAGTACCTACCTACTAATACTTACAAGAACTTAGGTACGGTCTACTTAGTACTTTCCTGCTTAACTACAAGCAAACTATCAGCTACCTACCTAATTGTTCCACTCCCAATTAAAAATATAACCTAACTACCGATTAAGCCATTAAATATACCTACCTAGGTACATCTGTAGATATACTCGTAGGTACCTAACCTACCTATCTAATACCAAACTATTTATTTAACTAGAACTGTTCATAAAATCACTGCTACCACTGTTTTAAAGTTCTCCCATAAACCCAATGAATGACGTAGGCTGCCCACTCTGCCCAGCTATAAACTCACATCCGAAGCAAACTCATATAAAACACATAAAAGACCCACTTTATTGTAAACAAGTGCACTTGTTTGCAGCAACATCAGTCAATACTCCATAACGTTAAGCAACGCCCAGTAGATAAGCCAGCCAATCGGAAAACTTCAACTGGCCAGACACGCCTACAGACAGCGCGCGCGCAGATACCAACCGCGCATCATGTCAGTTTTTCAGAAGCATTCACGCGCGGCGGTTGTTACATTTAGGTATTTAAGTATTGAGATGTCGTTCAGTGAAGTGAATACGAGTAAGCTGAAGTTCAGTGTGGATAGTATACTGGGGAACACTGGTGCTGTGAGTGCTGTGGAGGAAGCGAGGACGCAGGAGCCGCCTTGCGCTGGCTGCGTGGCGGCCCTGTACCGCTGCTGCAGGGACGAGCCGATGCTGCAGCTGCGGCTGCCTCTCTCCTACTCGCATTTGCATCCAGCTTTGAGACCAACTACTGGTGAATTTCCTTAATAACAACATAGAGATGTTTTAGTGAGAGTTTGAAAAGTGCAATCTTGTGAAAATGAGCAGCATAGTCCGGTCAAATTTGACCAAAAAATAGGGTTTAGACATCTTTTATAGATAATTATCTGATCTACAATTTTTGTTTGGGCTAATTTTATGATAATAATATGATCTTACCGTGCTGAAAATCGCGTAAAACCCGTTTTTGTGACGCCGAGTAATTTTTTTTTACACGTGCCGGATCGATGTGGACTTTTCACATTTCATTTATAATAATGTACCTACCTACTGAACAATCCTACCAATTTTCAGCCAAGTGGGAATATTGTACGTATGTAACCTTGGATGTCTAAATTGAACGGAATAGTGAAAATTTGACGATATCTAATAAATCACCTTTAGATAGGTACTTGCTTACCTAACTTTTAGAATAGAATTCTCCTTGCCTCAGGTTTCCTTTCGTTTAGGAGTTCCATGTAGATATTTAATATGAGGAAGGTGGCTAAATAAATATACCTAAGACGGAATTAGCTGAAAGCCCAGACGGTAATGAACTTTATCGTTTGCCGCTCGATGTGTACCTAGGTAGGTACCTACGAGTACTAAAGTACAATAACACTACCACTGGTTTCCATGTGCCTAGGTAGGTAGTACTTATTGTAGTTTATTAGCTACTTAGGTACCAACCATCGAGCAACCAAAGTATAGTATAAAATAGTAGGTATAGTATTTTATCTGGGTAGCAACGCTCCTTCGCGCCACTTGTTTAGAGGGATAGTATAATATTTAGATAAATAACTAAGTCCGAAACCCTGAACAATAGTTGTAATTAAGGGCTATATGACACGTGCACTACTAATTAAGTAGTAGGTACCTACATAAAAATACCTATATATATAGGTACATATGTACCTATATATAATAAAAATAAATTAGTTTCGGAGGGTTACGTGTGAGTAGTTAGATATTTGGGAAAGGATTCCCTACATAAGAAGCGCGTTGAAATCGTTTGTAAGAAATAAATTGCTCTAGTGAGCTCTTTGCAGACTCAATCCATAAAAAAAGTTTTAGGTAGATGTATATTTTGTTTTTTTCAGGATAGGCACCTATTGTTACCTATTTTGTTTATTGTCTACCCTATTCCAATAAACAAAATAGGTAGGTAGGCATAGAAATACAAATTAACACAAAAAAAAACAGGATTGAATGAAAACCTCCTTTTTATCGGAATTCGTTTGCGAAGCTCCCATTTAATTTAATTAGGAAGGAACAATACTTAATATATGTAGATACTGACTGATACAGTTCAGATTATGATCTACTAGCTTCCGCCCACGGCTTCGCCTGCGGTTTTCAAGGTATCAACCTTGAAAAAAAAAATATCTATCCCGCGCGAACCGTACATTTTTCCGGGACAAAAAGTAACCTATGTGCTATTCCAGCCTATAATCTGTGCCAAATTTCATCCAGATCCGTTCAGCCTTTTCAGCATGAATGAGTAACAAACATACATCCAGACATCCACACATTCTTACAAACTTTCGCGTTTATAATATTAGTAGGATCTAACCATTGATGGAACCATAGTAACTAGATCCTACGGCGATATAATATACTAGCTTCCGCTCGCGGCTTGCTTTTTTGTACCTACATAAAATATAGCCTATGTTACTCAGGGATAATGTAGCATTTTAATGGTGAAAGAACTTTTGAAATCGGACCAGTAGTTTTTGAGTTTATTCGTTACAAACAAAAATAATAAAATACAAATCTTTCCCCTTTATTTATATATATTATATTAGTAAAGAAATACATAGATTAGTATAGATTGACACAATGCTGGTGGGAGTAGCTATGTGCCTATTGCTGCTATAATACCCTAAACTTCCATGTTTAAGATAATTAAGTTTCCAAGTATCTAAATATAAAAAAAAACATTCTTTCAGTTTACCGACTGCCCCTCCCCTCGTCATCACCCCCGCACTCCGCTCCCCGATGTGACGTCACATCGAGCGGCAAACGAAAGAGGTCGTGGTCCAGGGCGGTGTTCAGCAACCTGCAGCGGAAGGGCCTGGAGCGCCGGTTTCAGATCCAGAAGTATATCACCAAACCTGACAGACGTCAACTTGCTGCGACGCTAGGACTCACCGATGCTCAAGTAAGACTTATAAAAGTTAAGTATTGATTAGTTAGCAGTTTCCACTGAGAATTTTGGCTTTGCCCTAAATTCTTTGGATATTATCCCTAAAAATCCTTAAGAGCCGCGTCCCTAAGAAACGCGCGAACATGCACTTACGGTTTTAGAAATAACCATACGAAATCACTTCATAGAAAGACGCAAATTAATAATACGAATTCTTAATAGATGAGTCTACACTAACCGCGTGATTATTCTAAAATAATTCTTAATTTTTGAGAAAAAATTTTAACAAAACTAATTATTTCGAGGACTCAGAAGAAGAAGCATTACTTTTGCAGGCTTTCGCTAATTTCTCTCATATATCTTGAGATGAATAAAGTTACTAGTCCACTATTATCACTCGTGTCTTCCATCCCCTTATAGGTAGAGCTATTGAGCTAAGAAATAAAAAGGTTTACCACCCCAAGTAATCTTTACCCTAAAATTCCCTAAATCCCTGTAAGTACTTGTTTACCAATAAAAATGGCCCTAAGTCGCACATGAACTAAGTAGTTTCGTCCTAAAAAAGAGCGAAATCCCTAAAAGTGGAAGCACTTGCCACCACTGTTAGACTATAGATAGTGACCATTTTGAAACGTTTTTTTTGCTAAGTGTAATTATAGGTTTACGCTTAATTGTAGGCTTCCGCCCGCGGCTTCGCCCGCGTGGTGCTATGAAAAACTAAACTACATATAGGTACATTTTTCTGGGGTAAAAAGTAACCTATTTTAAGCTATGTCTGCGCCAAATTTCATCCAGATTCGTTCAGCCGTTTCAGCGTGAAAGAGTAACATACATCCCCACCAGTGGGGGTTATGACAAAACTCAATTTTTTTTGGCGTTTTCCCACTTAATGCCTGTTATACATTTTGACTCTCGCATTATTTAGCACATAGGTAATCGAGCAATCTGGATGATCACTGCTTAAAGCTAATAAAAGCTCTAGACGTCTAAATTCGAAATCAATGTATTGTGTTCTTTCCAACCTACAGTATTTATTAGTGATGCAACAGATATCTGTTTCCGTTTCCGCAACTGCGGAAGTTCCGCATGCTTTTTGACATCCGTTTCTGCTTCTGCTTCCGCAACTTTTTTAACGGAAATAGGCGATGGCGGGGCGGTTGACAGCGCTGGAGCACGGGCGGCGAGGCGCGCGTTTGACGGTGAAGCCTCGCGCGGACTTTCGTTACTTGTCGCAACTTTGTTTCTTTACCTACGTACTTTTTAGTTTACGTCGCGCCGCAATGTGAGTGTAGTAAGATTTTCTGCTGTTGTTTGTTTTAGTAAGAGCTGGTCTTAGAATATGCGACGAACACCGAAGAAATTGTTAGGCAAAAGCGGCCAAACTACTTTTCATATAATATTACTTACCTATCGCAACTTAACTATGAATATTAACTATTAGTTTGCCTAGAACCGAGATATTTCACGCGCGATGCCACAATCCTCATTTGTATTCAAGTCCTGATGTTTTTGGACACTCTTTATGTACCTAAATAAGTAAACAAAAAAAGAATATTATTTGATTATCCTACCTAGATAGGTAGGTCTTATATCCGTGCTATAAGATGTTAGCGGTTTTCTTAATTTACAAAGATTTAAATCGTAAAATTCAGTTTTTGCGTTATATTTCATAAACTATTCATCCTAGAAAAAAAAATTAAATCATTTTGGAATGATCAAGTAAAGATCTTTTATTTGATAACACACTCAATTATTGTATATCAGCCATTAGTGTCCCACTGCTGGGCAAAAAGTTTTTTTCGTTTTAAAACCGTACCTTTACACCGATTAAGCTCATATGCTCTCCAGCAAATCTACATAGTAGAATCTCTAGACCTTCCAAGTTTCATGCATATTGGATTAACGGTACTATAATAAACAGACAAATCTAAAATTTCAAAAACCTAAAATTTCAGTGGCAAGTAGGGTACTTGCCACTGAAATTTTAGTTTTTTTTTCATATTATTTACACTTCCGTTTCCGCATCCGTTTCCGTTTCCGCTTCCGTTAAAATTTACTTTTGAAATCTGCTTCTGTTTCTGCTTCCGCTAAGACACTTCCGTTGCATCACTAGTATTTATTCACAATTATGTTTCTAGGTAAAAGTTTGGTTTCAAAATCGGCGCATGAAGTGGCGACACACGAAGGAAGGCCGCGGCCAAACCGCTCCGGGCCTGACGAGGGACCCCGACTCCAACGAGGATAACGAGGAAGTCGACGTGGATACCTTGAGTGATTGAGGTTCTGACTGAAAGTAAGACTGTTTTATGTACCTTATCTACTGGATTTAATAAGAATCGGTCATCTGACCGTAGAGGTAGCCCGTGGTTTTCGGGTTGAGGCGCAGTCCCACCGCGACGCATTTTAGCTGCGTGGTATAATTTGTTTGACAACGTGGGTCTACGTTTCCACTACGTACACGAATATGAACCCACGACTATGTATAACTGTGGCGTTGCCCACCACGGCGGTGCACTAGCACGCGGCGCATTATAGCTGCGTGGAATAATTTGTTTGACAACGTGGGTCTACGTTTCCATTACGTACACGAATATGAACACACGAATATGTCTGTGGTGTGGCCCACCAAGGCGCACGGAGAGACTAGGTACGCACGTGCCACTACAATCTACGGACACGTGGACCCACGTTGTCAAACAGCGATGAGATACGCTTCGTGGAACAAGCTTGCATGGCGTGGACAGCGTTAAGCTATGTAACCTTCTATTCGAGCAAGCCACGCATGTATCAATGACGTCAATTGATGTTTAGCCTATCCGTGGGTTGCAGTAGACACAATCACATACATTTTCTTGCAAAGCGAATACGTGGCCTCTTTGTGCACCGTGGTGGGACTGCGCCTTAACGCTAATGTTAGTATTGGCAGTTGTCGATTCCGATAACGATCGACGTAATAACTCGCCTATAAAATATGGTATACCTTTTTTATATAATGTAGCTACCTAATTTGTGATTAAACATTATAATAACGCAATATTAAATCGCTACATTGGACAAATTTATTCATGACCCGCTCGTTGAAAACGTAGCTATAATATTAATCTATTGTATAACTTATCTATATTTTTGTACATAGCAAATAAGAGGCAATTAAATAAAAAAACAGAACTGAACTTTTAGTTTTTATTACAATATCCTATCTACCTCAAATACATGAAAATGTATACTTTGAGTTTGAACACTGACGTTTGAATTTTAAATGGCATTACATAAGAAGTTGTGATTTGAAATAGTAATTGATATGGCATGGTTGATAATGTTGTTATACAAATGGATGGATAAATTATTTTGCATTAGAGTTGAAACTACATTTTGTAAATATTAAAACGGAAGTACATTTTGTTTATAGTTTGTATACTTTTTATCTATAAATAAAATAAAATAAGTTTATCAATCCTTTGTGAAAAATCAAATTATTGACATCAAATTAGACAATTCTACAATCAAATAAATATTAAATTTAATTTGACTGCTTTCAGGACTTGTCTTTTGCTATCGATCAGTAATCAACAAGTTTCACTTTACTCCTGTCATTGTCATACTCCTCAGTATCATATTCTTGATTGTTTTGCCAATTCGGACCTACGCCTGGAGGTAACGGCCTACTATACCCCCTGTGACCCCCTCTGCTGCCGTACGGTCTACGGTTGGAGTCGTATCGACTATCGTACTGGTTGGGTTGGTTCTGATCATACCGGTTATCATAACGCCTTGGGTTTTCGTATCTGAAGTCTGGTCTCTCTTCTTGGTACCTTGGTCTGGCCGGGTCGAATGGGTATTGCACTCTTTGATTATCCCAGACGGGTATGCGTCTATTGGGAGACGGACTTCTTGAGCGGATATTGTCTTGGAAGTATGGTTTGGGCACGTTTTCTTCTTCAGGGTTTCGTTTTCTATGAAAGGGGGGTGGCGGAAGGGTGTGAAGCGGGGGAAGAGGATGGACTGGAGGTTCATCAGTTTTGTATGGAACGGCATCTTTCTCCCAAACTGGCGGACGTTTATCGGGCGGCGAAGGACTTTTGGAACGACTTGGCTTTTTTTCACCTGCAGAGTCTCTGTAACAAGATTTTAGAATAAGATGCCAACCGATCACTAGTTTCTCTTTGGGGACGGGTAGATGCACATTGCCCCTGCAATATGCTCATTCAAACAATAAAACCGCGAAATAATACCCGCGAGGTACCATGAAAAATAAAAATAAATATATCTCACGGGAATCGTAAATTTTTCCCTTTGTGCTATCCCAGACTAAGTATAAACTATCTCTGTGCTAAATTTTATTCAGAGCCGTATAGCCGTTTCAGCGTGATTGAATAACAAACATCCAAACATCTAAATTTTCGCATTTATCATATTAAAAGTTACCTTGATGACGATCGGCTGCGGCTTCTATCAGATTCATCACTTGATCTCCTGAAGCGGTGTCGCATTTCACGCTGCCTGTAACAAGACATTACAATTAATATACAATTTAGATTTTGGATGCGAATGCTTACAGACTTCGCATACAAGTGTATAGCCTGGGTCGTACCAACATCTCTTACAGACAGGAGAATTAAAGCATTAGTTCCAGCCTAAGATCCTGTCCAGATGGAGCGTTTCACGCGCGTAGGCACTCCAGCGTTCTCAGGCACCTACTACATAAAACTACCTACTACCTAGGTAGGTACATAAAAATTTTCTGTCCCTGAGTCCCTCCCAAACACAACGCACGTAGGAACGCACGTGAAACGCGGCATCTGGACGCAATGAAAATTGCTACGCGCGAGTGCTTACGCGCGTGAAACGCTCCATCTGGACAGGCTCTAAGCTCAAGTCTGAGAAGGCCTACTGAATCATACAATCAGGCCGGCTAACACAATTTGTCAATGCTGTTGTCGTGCATTTGTCTCATATTCACACGAGAAAGAGCGAGATAAAACAGTCGACAGCCCGGCAGGAGTGGGTGAGATACAGACTTGCGTCGCAGTTTGATGGCCAACTCGCGCATCTCTTCGTCGCGGCGCGCCTGCCGCCGGCTCTCGCGCTCCACGCGCTCCGCCTCCGCGCGTTTGTCGGCGCGCACTGCAACAAAACAATAGTTTTAAGTAACATAAATTATACTTTCAGCTCCGAATAACATTTGCATTTAATTTCATATTCTGAATATCTTATAACTTCAGGGTGTTGATGATAAGATGGAGATATGAAAATCGAGAACTTTGTCGGAACCTTGAAATAAATAGTGTGGTGAAAGATAGTTTTTTAAATAAGGGATTTTGTAGCTTTTAATGATAGTAAATATATATTTAAATTGAATCAGTGATCCTAACAGAATTAGGACTGCATACATAGAAGCATGTTGATTAATGAATCCTAATTTATAAATGTCTGATAGATTTTTACTGTGTAAACTCACGTTGCCTCGACAATTGAGCTTGCATTTTTTTCTTGAGCTTTTCCTTCAGCGACAGTGTCTCACGCGACGGACCCTGTGAATAAACTACAAGTTAGATTCACGCTTATATTTATGTGAATATTATGTAAAAAAAAGATAGAAATTTATCTTTTTAATTTGAAGGGGAGATATGAAAATATTACGAGATTAAATATAAAAACAAGTAACACAAATAAGACCTAAGCGCCACCTTTTAAGAGTTAGTAAAAAACTACTTAGTTTTTTGTTTGTTATTTGGATGGAATGATAATTTACTTGTATGACAATAATATGACAGAATTTTTTTATCAACTGGATGCGATGGAATAATTTCAAATAATGAAACTTTTCATTTCCGAACCTGTGGATTTTTAGCAAAATTAGTGATCTTTACAGGTAATTTATACAAGGCGTGACACTAGTCTTTCTTGGTCACCCTTTAGAGTCTAAAGTTGGCCTAAAGTTTAGACCAATGACCGGGTTGAAGAATGGAAGAAACTACAAATAAAATTAGGTACATTAACATGAATATGTGCAAAACACAGAGAGTTTTTAAAAAATGCAATAAATAAAATAGACAATACAATAACCATACACACAAAATATGTACGTAATACGTATACATGTACCTAGTCTAGTATTACTTCAAAAAAATACAACACGCAATAAATACTGTAAGATGAGGTTATGGGATCTATAAATTTCTGAAGGCAGAAATGCTGTCATGACTATTTTAGCAATGTATTATTTCTTGTACTATTCATGACTTTGATAAAATTTTATGGTATGTACTTTAATTAGGTACATTGTGTGAATCTGAATATACAAAATGAAAGGTATAAAGTGGAGCATCAAGGTAAGTGAAATCTAGGGTATGTGACGGAACAAATGTATTATTACAATCAATTCAGTAGCAAACAAAAACGTTTGTCATTCAAAGCTACTGATCAAGCCTCCTAGACAAGTGGTTCGTTCGAAGAAACGATTCAATAGCGATGTAGCTGGTATCTTGTCAAGGAGGCTGTAGATTGTATAGTGCTAAATGAAAGCGAGTACAAGTAAAATGATTCTTACTGACTTTGGAGCTGGATCCAGAGGATCGTAACTGATTCTGGTTTGCATTGGATTTATTGCCAACAGCTAATCTGAAAACACAAATTAAAATGTGTTATTTCCACGAAATCCATCTGTAGTACAATTGATTTGCCAAGTTCCTATGCAACATTTTGTATTTATTAAAAAACAACCTTCGCTAGTTTTAGACATTACCCCCTTTTTTCATCATTTTACAACTTTATCCCGAAAAAAATACTTTTTTGGTTTATAATCTACCTACACTACTAAGTGAAACTCCGCGACTTTCTACGCGTAATATTTTTATCATACAAACAACAACCTCCGGCTGCTTCTCTTAGAGGTTGAATTTCGGAAATTCCTTTGTTAGTGTAAGTCTACGTGCTACAAGTAATGAACCTTTTAAATTTCGAGTCACTAAGACCAGCGGTTTCCGCGGTGTCTGTCAATAGGTCAGCCATTCAATGAGAAGTATTGTGAAATGATTTACATGCATACAACTTAGAATACTGATACTTACTTATTTTTCACCACTTCCGAGTCGCTGGATGCGGAGTCTAGCGAGAGTTCGCTGGAGGACTTGTCTTCCTTCTTGCGGCCGTAGTATCGCGGCACGCTCGGCTTCGAAGAACCGCCTCTATCGCTGCTGCTGTATCCACCAAATTCATATTATATTTAGAGTATTTTAATAATCTGTTAACTTATTTTGATCTACCTACTATTTACACACATTATTCCATAAAATACGTATACACATTTATATAAGTACCTATAAACATAAATATCGTGAACATTGGATCCAAATTGGATTATTAGGAAGTGTTTTTTTTTATTATTCATAAAATTGTTTTGCGTGATCGATACCTAAACACAAGATTTTTAGTATGTTTTTATTATTCATAACTGTTTCGCGTGATCAGAAGCAACGAGTATCAAGTTGCAGACAATCAATTCAAGGTTACAATTTATGCATCAGATAATGTTGTTTATTAGTAGGTATTTTCATAATTATTGGTATATCTGCAGCATTATTTTATTAAGTTTTTAGTAGTTAAACGAGCTTACCTGTCATACGACATTGACCTGGACTTTTTACGCTTTGAGTAACTGTGGACATGTTGAATACAGAATTAGTTTTCCGAAAACATTGCGTCAAAATCTTCATTGCGTAAATGTTCATTTTATGTGCATTAGAAAATACAAACTTCGGACTGCGCGAGCATTTACTCCTGTAGTTATGAGACCTTGACCTTCGGTAGGAGCTCGACCTCGACTGAGATCTCGATGACCTCGACCTCGAGGTGCACCGCGACCTAGATCGAGATCTGGAGCGTGATCGAGATCGAGATTTCCTAGATCTTGATCTCGAACGTGATTTGGACAGCGATCTCGATGAGCGTGATTTAGAAAGCGATCTTGACCTCGAGTTTGGACCACGCGGTCCTATAGGACAAGGGTAGCTTTCTTCAGAGATTGGTGACCTATAAAAAAATAATAAAAATAATTATGCTTTGTTTTGAGCTAACTATATCCTACAACAAACAGCTATGTATTATGTATTTATTATACTATCATTAAATTGTGCTTGATATTGAAAAATAGACTGAAAAAAGTTAC
Source organism: Cosmorhoe ocellata (assembly GCA_963675405.1). Taxonomy (NCBI): domain Eukaryota; kingdom Metazoa; phylum Arthropoda; class Insecta; order Lepidoptera; family Geometridae; genus Cosmorhoe; species Cosmorhoe ocellata. Next base: position 6,392,924 of record OY776258.1, on the reverse strand, counting down.
AGACCTAAAAACTAGTAGGTAGGTGCTTCACAGAGAAACTTTTGTTATTTATAAATTCACTGTATCCAATTATTCAGTTATTATTAGATGTGAGAAAGTATGTAAAAATGTTACCTTCGTCTATGCTTGCGGGCTACTTCAGAATAGAGCTGCTGCTTCTTTAGGTTTTGTTTCAGCTTCTCAGAATAGAGTTGTTTCGATGCTGTAACCAAAAGACAGCATTTTAATACTTTCGCGATTGTTCTAATCACACACAAATAAATCTAGGTATACTTATAATATTATAAAAAGGAAAGTTTTGTATTTTTATATTTTTGTTTTTGTTCCGATTTCAAAAAATCTTTCACCGTTAGAATGCTACGTTATCCCTGAGTAACATAGGCTATAGTTTATGTGGGTAGGTACCTCGCGAGCAAAGCCGCGAACGGAAGCTAGTAGTAAATATTTTACAATACATCGTGTAAGCGATCGTAAACTAAGAACGTGACGTACGTGGTTTAGGCTCGTCCTCATCGCCGCCGAAGGAAGTGATGAACTCGATCTGCTCGGCGGCTTCGGGCGACGGACTGCGGCTCGGCGAGCGGCTCGGGGACTTCTCAGGGTCTAAGGACGGAGCGGCGTAACTCGGCGGGCTCACTATCCGAGTTGCTAGCTTCTTGTCTCTGTAAATTAAGTGTTTTTGTCAAAATCGCTGACTGTATCCCACTGTAACCCACTTCAACATTTTGATAAACAAAAACAAACCTGTGAGCGCGCCTTTCTCTTCTACTCTTCCTGCCAGAGTACATAGCTTTTTCCTTCTCTTCTATCAGCAGTTGTTTTTGATGCTCTGCATCATCAGCGTCTCCGGTTAAGAACGAGAATAGGTCACAGCCGGCCATGCCGAAATAAGGACCCACTGCATTTAGCTCATGTGCCTGTGCTCAGAAAAATTTGGTTTGAAATATGGTTTCTTCAGTCCACAATTCTGAACAGCTTTGTTACTCATGCCTAGCAAATTACATGATCAGTTGTGCTCTACAGTAAGGTTAGTAGGGTAGTAAGATAAGTAAGGTTGGTTATAGCTATTGTTGCTTTCCCAGAAAGTGGCAGAAGTAACCTAAACTGAAGAAATATTACTCAAACTCAAAATGTAATCACATGTATGAACATAAATTGATAAAACTCATTAAAAAATAATGGAAATTATTAAGAGCTTTGTGGCTAAGACTAGAAAAAAGTGGGAACCGTACCTGTGAAGGTTCCATTTTATTCACATCAATACTCAAATCAACATCAAGTATTTCAAGATCCGAATCATCATCTGAATCTTTATCTTTTTGTTCCATTTTCTTTGTTTCTGAGCCTGTAATTGAAACTAAATGCCATAAGAAAGTTTGTGGTAACTGTATGTTATGTTATTGATACCTTCCAATGCCAAAGGGCTACAAATGTCGGCAAGCATGATGTTTTTTGTTTAGAATAGCTGAATCTACCGTTAGATGAAGAAGGTTGGGCTCCTGGATCGTTATAATTGTATCCTATAGCAACACCGGTGCCTTTCTTTTCATTCAGTTTCTCCCGCTGAACTTCTTTCTCTTCAAGTGTAACACCAAATTGTTCTTCTATAGCAAGCTGCTGGAGGAATTTGTCTTCACCTAAAAATATGTGAGGATTAATAATTTTTATCAATTTGGGTTTTGGTTAATTTAATCAAAGTGCTCAAAGTATCAAAAATAATATTATAAAGGCGAATGTTTGTAAGAATGTATGGATGTCTGGATGTATGTTTGTTACTCTTTCACGCTGAAACAGCTGAATGGATCTGGATTAAATTTGGCACAGGTATAGATTTTAGTTGAGGATAGCACATAGGCTACTTTTTATCCCGGCACATAGGCTACTTTAAAAGTGTATGGTTCCCGTGGAATAGATTTTTTGTTATACAGGATATCGTGCGGGCGAAGCCGTGGGCGGAAGCTAGTCAAAATTAAAACACATCATCATTATGCTACAGGCACGAACCTACTCAACATAGGAATTAGGAACATAAACTTAATATGAGAAGAATTTCAGCATAGAAATGCAATGATGATAATTATGGAGAGAGTAAGGCTTACTCTCTAGTAGACACTTACCCATTCCAAGGAAGGTATTTTGAGCAAGTATTCTGTATCTTTCGTAGTTGCAATGCCTTTCCTCAGTGCTGAGGTCTTCGGGTTGCACCTCCGGGTTCTTCACATCAGGTATATAGTCCAAATGAGCTCTTACATCAAACCGGTCTATCATGTTACTAGGATCGCCTTGCCATTGCATCCTAAAAAATTATTGTTAGCCAACTTATTTAGCTCGTTTGTAAAATGCAGCAAATAATTGGTATATTGAATAAAGGCATTTTACACAGGTACTATCATAATAACATGAGAATTGAGTTACTTTTAGCATGTAATTGCAACATTTCTTTGTTTTAAATTCTCTCTATAATGCATATTATGCACATAATTATTCATGTGCAATAAGCACCTACATGATATTGAATAACTTACATAATAGCAGGACCTTCCCCGGCCGCCGCGACAGCGGGATCCAAGTGAATTTTGCATGGCCTGCCGTGGATTTGCAAGAATTGTGTGGGTTCCGCTTTCTGAAATCATTTTTAACTAGTATTTCTAGGTACTTATCTAAAATTGTATTACAAGATATCCTGTTGTATAAAACAATAATAAGAGTGCAGGATCTAAGAATGGTTGGTATGTAAGCTAGATTATATAGTACATAGGAACTTACAATTTTTTCATAAAAATCCTTGCGGCGCTCTGCCCTTCGGCGATAATCAACAATCATGCCTCGAATCATCTTTTCCTGTTTCCTTGCTTCGTGCCACATTTTGTTTGTTTATATCAAAAATCATTGGGTAATAAACTGGTATTTAGCACATTTAACGGAAGCACTTAGAAATAGTTGGTAATTCACGAAAGTATGTAACGTCTTTTGCAAATTCTCAATCAACCAACCAACAAAACTCAAGCGCCATTTTATCAATTTAATTTAGATTTGGTTCGTCGGTAATTGGTTAGGGTTGGAATGGAAGTGAACAATGTTATTCTTCCGCTCAAAATAGCAGTGTTGGCTGTCAAATATTCACATTTCACAGCAGTGTTGGCTGTCAAATATTCACATTTCACAGATTTATTATAATTTGTCTGTGCTTTCGGAAGTTCTTCAGTTTCACCTTTCGTTCGTCCGATCTTTCTTTCGAATCCGGTCGTGATCCGGTGCAAACCTCTGCCTGAGTAAAGATAGAGTGCAAACCAATGGATTTTTCTTGTTTAGGTGCGCTACCACAGACGTACTAGGGATACTACCTACGTATTGCGCTACTATACGCACGGTGAAGCAAAACATCGTGAGGAACACGGCATGTCGTAGAACGCAAATAGAAATAATAAATAAATATAAAAATAAAAAGAGAATATAAACCACTACGTTTAGCAGAGTTTGAAGATAATGTGTCAAGTGAATGAAAGAAGCCTCACCTAAAGAGAATATAATCACTATGTTTAGCCTCACTGTATTTTTCTAGACAACGATAATTTTTTTAAGTAAGATAATCTATCGATAAGTTCTTATTGACAATATTATAGATATTCCACTTTTTCCAGGCCAACATTATAAATTATAAACCTACCTTAATAAGGAATGGCGGTGTCTAAACCTAACTAAAATAAAACAACATACAAATGTACCTATACTATAGCGATCAATTTACTGTGTACAAATGTATATCCATATAATCTTCTACATTAAAAAATATTTCATTTTCTTGTCGACATGGCTTACAAATACTTAACCAATCTATGAGTTCTTCAAATAATCCAATACCATCCAATGTATCAGCTATACTCCTATTACATATGACATAGCTGCCTTTTTTAATATGCTGCTTGAAAAAATACCATATTCTTTTATGTGTTTCTATGTCCACAAAGAAGTCAAGTACATTTATAACAATAATATTTGAACTAGTTACAATGTCACTTCTTTCCATCACATCTGAATGTATAACTTTGATTCTGTTATGGTCCATTGAAAATTGATTTATGATGGTTTCTTGAATTTCACAGCATTCTTTGTTCATTTCAACTCCAACTATCATTCCAGCATTTGAAAAATAATATGCCTGTAAAAGTTAAATCATTATAGTCCACCATTGTAATAGTTATATATTCTGCATCATCTTTAGAACTAAACAGGTAGCATTGCAACTTCTATGATAAACATAAAACTGCCCCATTTTAAAGTTATGATTTGTACAACACAATATTATTCAATGAAAACTTACTCCAAAAAGAACTGCCCCAATTCTTGAACCAACATCTAATATCTGCTTGTCTTCTAGATCCTCTGGGAGCAAAACTTTGAAAATGTATTGTAACATTTCTCTTGACATGGAGTGTGAAATCAAAGTTAGATCCTGAAAAGCAGTTTTATTATAATTTATAACAGCAAGTTAACTTGTAACTGTTTTTTTTGTAATCAACAATTTACTCAAAATTGACACAATGATACCTGTACTGTAAGGTATTTACGTAACATAATTTTGTGGCCATTTAACCTGTAAAATATTTATAAAAAAGTGGGTAGGTAGAGAAATTATATTGAATATTATGCTTTTTGCAACAATTTTAGTCTATTTTTAAAAATAAAGTGGAACATATTAACTCACTCGCAGGACTATAAAAACAACTTACTGCAATATTGCGTGAGTTACAATCAACACAAAAATGACGTTTTAGTTTGCCCTTTTTAGTCAATTTTTCAACTTCAATTTCATCATAAAGAAACTCATCGACATGGCAGGTATTGGCTTCAGTGCAATCGGCTTGGTCCCCTACCGTTGGTGGAACAATGGTTTCTGATGGCATCTCTGCTTCAAAAGGCACTAACTTTTTTATAGTATTTCCAATTTTTACCAACATTTTTTCTGTGTTCATGAGTGATTTTTTTGTACTGAGATCTGAAAATATTTAAAATAGGTTAGAATTATTTTGGTTGGTGGAGCCAGGGGTTGTAGAAGAGCTAAGCACTCCCTAGTACTTTTGCTTTCATGTATCCCTATACATGAAAGCAAAATTTAAATACTTCCGAGAACTACTAACATAACTCAATGTTTTATAGAGCTTAAAATATAAAGTTCCAAAATATATGTACCTTGTAATTTATAGTAGGTAACCTACAAGCTATGCTAATAAGAGAAGGCCCTGCCAGGGCTGCGGTAGGTAACCGTAAGGTGCTGGTGGTCTAGGAGTAAGTACCTAATAGCTACACTAATAGATTCATAACATAATTTTAACTGTAACATGACAGTAGACTCACCTTTCTTGTAAGATTTACTACTTATCCATTGTTCAATAGAATCTAATTCAGCATCATCGAGAGTAGAAAATAGTTCCAATATTTTAAATTTGGCGTTTAAATAACCATCTTCCGACATTGTAATAAAGAAAGTTGAGAAAGAAATAAACAAACAAAACAAAGCAATTAAGCAAATTTACATCTAACCTAAAAAAATATTGTCATGACATGAGTCTGTATTGAGTAGTATAATAGGTACGTGTTGAATAGAATTTACCTATTTGAGAATAGAATAGGTACACACCACAGATTATTATCACAATATACATTGAACAATCGAACTAGACAATCGTATACGTAGTAATAACAATTTTTACTTTCGTAATTCTTACTGAGCTAGATTCGTAGATTCACTAGTTCTTTAGAACCAGACAGTGTAGTAAAAGGTTTAGTTGCACATTGCACCCAAAGAGAATTTAATTGCACCTTCAAATTCAGCTTTGAAGGCTCCTATCGAGCACTATAAAGGTAGGTACATAAATAAATCCTCTTGGGCGGCTGCTTGTAATAATATTGTACTCTGTTGGTAATATATAACCACTCTGTGGTTGAAGAAGCAAGATACTGGCTAAAAAACACTTGACACTGGCAAAACTGATCTTTTTTTGACACATCAATGTAATTGAATGAATGAGTGATTTAGGCTATGGATGGACAGGGATGGACTCTATTTTATGGAATAATGATAATGTAGTATGTAGTACCTACTCGTATCATAATGCAAGTAGGTACCTATATTACGCGAAAATACCATAATTTTATGTTCAGGCCGACCGACTTCTATTAGTTGATAGTAATTTAGCTTTTGAACATTTATCCAACAGTAATGGGGATTTTCTGTATCTACGTATCGCAACATCAAATCAGGCAACAAAAAGCACTGGGTGGGGACTCACTAATTCTTTCATGCGATGCTGTAAAAAGTAAGAAAGTACCTATTTCCAAAAATTGTATTGAATTGTTGCTGTTGCATGTTTGCGATATGTTGTAACATTAAGTTAATCGTGTCAATGCAAAGGACGAAGTTCCGATTTATGAATTGGTTGAGATAGATATCTAGTTGCCTCAATTTGATTAATTAGTGAATATTTTTAGTCATTAATACAACAAAATTTCACTAACAAATACTGTTTTATTTTAATTCAAAACAAAATCGATGAAAACAGAAACGTAGTATCAATTTTAGTCAAAGTAGTAATTCTAATTTCCATAGACAATAATTTTCCAAGGGTCTGAATTAGAGATGGGCGTTTTCGGATTTTTAAGCAATCGGATACAAATTCGATTACTAATTTTGAAATCGATTTCAAAACCCGATTTTATAAATCGATTACAGAAGAGTATAATGGAGCAGATTGACCTTATTTTCGTTCGAAATTACATGGTTTTAGATTTATTAGCCGCGTTTTGAATTTGCACACCCCTTGAGCGTTCAATCGATTTTTCGCAATTTGCACATAATGCATTTTTTATATTTTGCATGATATCTCTTGCACGGACGCAGGAAAAAACAAAGGCCTATAGATAAACTTACATACATAAAACCTTTTTGGATTTACATAATATACCTACATCCCTCAGCTACATCCTGCAGGATATACACCTCCTTGGTCCTACTTGACAGTTGACATAAATACTTATAAAAAGAAAACTAGACCACGTAGCTTGTCTTTGTAAAAAGTAATGTCATTTTGGGTATTTTATACAGATAAAATACCCAAAATTTTCAACCCAAAAGGTTGTTTTAGTGTCTTAGAGCACAGGCTCTAAGACACTAAAACAACCGAGAATGGCAACAATTTATTTTTACGAATGAACTGCCGACATCCATTGTTTTCGCTAGTCTATGACGTCATCCATGAATCATCTACACTTTGAATTGAATTGAATTGAAAAAATATTTATTCAATACAATCACAAGGATCACTTTGAAACGTCTTACATGCTAGGTGAATCTATGTGCCAATTCCAACCTAACCCAAGTACGAGAAGAACAGGCAAGAAACTCGTCTCGGTCCTAGCGCTTTTTTGTATGATCCTTCTTACAATAAAAAATGTAATCATATTATCTAATAATAATAACATAAAAACAAAAGACAAAACAAAACATAAATACACAAAACAAAAGGACAGCGTTGACATTGCAAATTGGTTAGCTGTCGGAGGGCGGAGCAGCATCGGGCCATGAGTTCCTATCATCAATATATTCATTTATATTATAATATGCTTTCTTTAAGAGATTATTTTTAATGAAGGCTTTGAATTTTCTAACAGGAAGTTTAGTTGCATTTATAGGAAGTTTATTATAGAAACGTAATATCATGTTCCCCATAAATGACCCGTTTACTTTTTGTAACCGAAACTTAGGGATTAATAATTTATGTTTGTTCCTAGTATTGATTCCATGTACATCGCAGTTTTTCTGAAATCTATCTCTATTCTTATGAGCGTACAGTAAATTTTCGTATATATCCCATCAAAAACATAAATGTGAAATGAGAGCCAAGTTCAATAAGTAGGTATGCTTTAGTCGTTGACTTCAGCGACAAAAGAAGTGAGATCAAAACGGGTGCCAAGTACAATGGTCAGTCCTGAAACTTATTGATAACAATATGAAATATTTTTAACAACTTTAAGATATAATTTCATCTTAAAACTTAGGATATTATATTGAAGCCTAAGGTCTAACTTGGCTAGTTCTCATATACGAATTAACTACTGACTAACTATGTCCAATCGCTAGTTTCTACCAGCAATCCAAATTTTTAGAAGAATAAAATAAGAACTTGCAAAGGCTATACTTACCTAATTTAATTTGTACTCTTAAGAAAACTAGCCAAGTCAGACCTTAGGCTTCAATATAATATCCTAAGTTTTAAAATGAAATTATATTTTAAAGTTGTTAAAAATATTTCATATTGTTATCAATAAGTTTCAGGACTGACCATTGTACTTGGCACCCGTTTTGATCTCACTTCTTTTGTCGCTGAAGTCAACGACTAAAGCATACCTACTTATTGAACTTGGCTCTCATTTCACATTTATGTTTTTGATGGGATATCATTACTTTTTGTACAGAACTTATTAGTAAGTAGGTACTTATTCTTATATTATTATACTTATATATCTACCTGCAAGGGCGGCTCAAACTATTGGCACATTGTATAGGTATGTACATGTAGGTATACCTAAGTAGGTAGGTACTTACTGAATAAGTATACGTACTACCTATATCTATCTTTTATGTGTAGGTAAGCCATTATCGTCAAAATAGTGAACCATAAATACAATAAAAACTTACAACCGCGTGCGCGATATTATTATGCGGTCCGGCGGCGGGCGAATAAGTCGCCTGCGGGCGGGGTGGGGGAAGATGTCGCTCATCGCTGAGTAGGTACGCGACCGCCGAATGCGGGCAGACGCGGGGCAAACGTCATTGACGGTTGTTAGATAGGTAGGTAGGTACACTCAGCTAGAGCTACCTTTGTTAGCTAGGTAGTATGTACGTACTGTAGGTACTGGTCATATAATAGAACCATATACTTACGCTTAGTATGTAGGTACATTTAAAAAAAAATCTGCCTTTCCTTTCCTAAGATTATGGTAAAATGGTAAATAATTTCCTGAAAGTGAAACTTTAATAGCTAGACAGTGAGTTATTGTTATTATAAGCTACCTACCTATAAAATAACGAAGGTATTGTGTATTTTAGTGTGTCAGATAAGTTGGTACCTACCTACTTATAGTCAGGTAGGTACCTACTTACTTAATTTTACAAGTTAGGTATATATAGTATTCTATTGAGCAAGTGTACCTATCTAGGTACACATACTCAGTAAGTATCTATCTACCATTGAGCTACCTACTTACGTAGGTACGTGCTAATAATTTGAACTGTCCAATGTCCATGTTAGTTAGGTTGCTATGTAAATCCTACTAAACGCGACAGTTTGTAAGAATGTATGGATGCGTGGATGTATGTTTACTTACTTTACTTACTTTTTATCTCGGAAAAATATAAGGTTCTCGCGGCAGATTTGTTTTTTTTTCAAGGTATCACGCGGGCGAAGCCGCGGGCGGAAACTAGTACTGACATACCTACTTTATTAGTCTAAACCTAAATACTTATCTAGTCTTACCTATCTACATAGACGGCTCAACTATTGGCACATTGTATACCTAGGTACCTAAGTAGATAGGTTAGCCCGATAATAGTAGGTACTTACCGAGAGTACTTTATTAGTCTAAACCTAAATACTTATCTAGTCTTACCTATCTACATAGACGGCTCAACTATTGGCACATTGTATACCTAGGTACCTAAGTAGATAGGTTAGCCCGATAATAGTAGGTACTTACCGAGAGTACTTTATTAGTCTAAACCTAAATACTTATCTAGTCTTACCTATCTACATAGACGGCTCAACTATTGGCACATTGTATACCTAGGTACCTAAGTAGATAGGTTAGCCCGATAATAGTAGGTACTTACCGAGAGTATACTACTTACCAATCCAAGACACTACGGCCGCCGCCAAGGACATACCTACTTTATTAGTCTAAACCTAAATACTTATCTAGTCATACTTACCTATCTACATAGACGGCTCAACTATTGGCACATTGTATACCTAGGTACCTAAGTAGATAGGTTAGCCCGATAATAGTAGGTACTTACCGAGAGTATACTACTTACCAAACCAAGACACTACGGCCGCCGCCAAGGACATACCTACTTTATTAGTCTAAACCTAAATACTTATCTAGTCATACTTACCTATCTACATAGACGGCTCAACTATTGGCACATTGTATACCTAGGTACCCTAAGTAGATAGGTTAGCCCGATAATAGTAGGTACTTACCGAGAGTACTTTATTAGTCTAAACCTAAATACTTATCTAGTCATACTTACCTATCTACATAGACGGCTCAACTATTAGCACATTGTATACCTAGGTACCTAAGTAGATAGGTTAGCCCGATAATAGTAGGTACTTACCGAGAGTGTACTACTTACCAATCCAAGACACTACTTCCACTCGTTAGTATTTTCACGTCAAGACTCTATTAAAATCCACATAATGACCGACTGTCATCTACATATTTAGATTGCTATTCTTATATTACAGGCGCTAGTAAGGGTTCCTAAGAGAATCAATTAATTGAAAAAGTACGATAAAAATAAAAAAAATTACAAGTTTCAGATTTTTTCCTTTGTATCCACCCCACTACCTACCTGGATGCCAAATTTGAACGTTCTAGGTCATCTAGAACTGGGTTATAATTAACGTCTATAGATCAGTCAGTGATAAAATTTTCCATAACCAGCCATTTTTGGACGTTAATATCTAAATAACCGTTTGAGGTGTGTTTATGAAATTCGGTGCACATATTTTACTCGCAAGTGGCAATAGATGAGCCAAATTTGACTTGTTTATGTGAAATAGTTTTTGAGTTACGAGGGGGTGAAAAATCACCCAAATGGTTCCCGTAATATTACACTAGGCGCGCATCGCCCGTTCGCTTCGCTTGAACTTGGCTTGACACGCTGCCGCGTGTCTAGATATTGAGCCGCTACTGTGAGAATATTAATTTCTTTAATTTTTTCTTTTAAAAGAGTCCCTCGGTTTCATTTTGTAAATGGCACGAATTGCCCTTTTTTGTAATACGAATACTGATTGTATATCAGCTGCTTTTCCCCAGAGAATTATACCATATGACATAACACTATGGAAGTAGCTAAAATAAACTAATCTAGCTGTAGCTTCATCCGTAAGCCACCGTATGCTTATGCAGCGGAACTAAGCCTACCAGAAAGTTTATCGATTTGTGGTCCCCATTGAAGTTTGAAGTTTATTACCAAAGTCGCAAGGAGATATTTTAACGGCTTCTACAGACCAGAAATTTCCCCCGTTTGCTAATAACATAAACCCGTTCAAACAAAAGTAAACTCAAAAAACGCAAATTTAAAAAACGAATAATAAACAAGTCTAATTGCAAATGCCCTTGCACTCGCGATGACGTAATCGTAGCGCAATCTCTTTGTTTACATATTTTTTTTCTTAAATTTTTTGTAGCTAAAGTGTCACTGTCTTGGTGTTGACACTGACGTAAATATATCAAAGAACGAATGGGTAACAGTTGCCACAGTAGAAAAATATAGTTGGAAACCAAGATTCCATCAAGTAGGATGGGCTGCTCTAGTCGCCCAGACGCTCCAGTGCTATTCAACACAAACTAAGATAATCAATTCACACTCTACAGTCCCAAATATAATACCTTTAAAATCACAATACTTATTAAAACAATAATAAGTCCCAAAACATGTACCTAATATTTTTAGTTTCTATTCACAACTAAATAACATTAGGTATTATTTATTACTTACCACAAAAAGTTTAAAAAAAAATATTACGCAACTCACACCGCGTGACCTCACCGCACTTGTTACCAAGGTCAAGTGAAAGCGAGCAACAATCAAAATTTAAAACTCTTCACTCCAAACATAAACAAACAACTATTGACTATAGGTAGTACCTACCTAGTAAGTAGGTACTGCAATATATTATTGTTTTCTACTAAGTAGTTGCAAACTGAATCAGATCTTATTGCCTCGACATTAAGTTCTGTTTCGTTTCAATCTGCAATACAATTCAAAACCGCCAAAACACAAAACTGTCGACAATTTGCTTCATCTCTTTCACTCAGTCGACCGATCGCTAAGTTAGAATGAAATAAGGCGAGCGCCTAAATAATTCTTAAATTCATGCTATCACATTCACTCTGCCAAACAACTGCTGAGAATGAAAGAGATGAAGAGAATTTCAGACAGTTTTGCTGCAAGCAAACCGTTCGTTTGAAAGAACGGTTTGCTTGCAGCAAAACTGTCTGAAATTTTCTTCATCTCTTTCATTCTCAGCAGTTGTTTGGCAGAGTGAAAGTGATAGCATGAATTTATGAAAATGTATCGGAGTTTTCAAAGAAAGATTTGGCTTTGGCTTGGTTTTGGTTTGCTTGCGTTTTCGTGGTAGATGTTGTTCTTAAGTTTTCTAAAATTAGTTTGTCTTTATTGGAAAATCGATACGATACGATTTGTAGGTGAAATCGGCTTTCAGATTCGTTTTGATAAATCGGACTCATGCCTAGTCTGAATCCAACCCTGTGGGGTGTGTGTGTGTGTAGTACTGTAGTAAGTGAGAGAGTGGAGGGGGAGGGAGAGAGACAGAGAGAGACGTGAAGTGAAGGAAGACTGAAGAGTGGAGGAGCACAGAGTACTTTATTAGTGGAGGAGCGAGCATGTAGAATGCCGACTGCTGAAAGAATATTATTTTTCTTGAAGGATACGTATTGTATAGTAATTTATACGTTGATTTATCAAAATAAATAGGTAAAGCCCTACCTACTTAATACATTGACACGGTTGACGGTTTTAATTTGCGGTGCGGCGAAGTTCCCCGTGCGTGAGACACCCGTGAGTTATTTTATTGAAATGTACCTATTTGTTATCAGTGCAGTTCATTGATGGTGAAAATTAAATAAAACTCATTTAATAAAATAAATTCGTAGTACATTAATCTTGGTAATTAATAACAATGTTACCTACACATAAACTTATTGTAGGTACTTTCATGTTATTTTTATAGAATCTTTGATTTTTTATAGGTAAGTATCATACGTACGCAGGTGGTGCTACTTCATCAATAGTTTTGGTAGACTTACAGATAAAAATCATCCAGCATGGAACTCGTCATTTCATGGAAAACCATTGGTGTTTGGCTGTCTGATAAAAAGTGTCAGAAGCTGAATTGGAGAGCTCTGGTCCACGCTTGCTCCTCTCACGGGTACAACGTTATCAAGGTAGGTCTACTGCAAACTGAAAATATCCTTCCTTGGAATAAAAAACATCACAAATTCAAAACTATAATATTTGTTAGACCTTTGCCTCAGTCACAGGGTCCTTGAAGAAATAATAATTATGCACTGGAAAATTCATACATATTACATGCTACTCGAATGTTAAAAGTTTATCCTATACTAGCTTCCGCTCGCGGCGTCGCCCGCGAAGTGCCTACATAAAATATAGTCTATGTTCATCCTAAAAGTTCATTCTACACATTGGTAAAATAATTTTTGAAATTGTTCCAGTAGTTTTAGAGCCTATTCAATGCAAACAAATCTTTCCTCTTTATAATATTAGTATAGATTAATCTCAATATATAATTAAAACTTACTTTACGCTGACTGATTGATATAAGCCATAAGTTCTTAAAACATGGGGGTATGTTACTTGTATGGTATTTAGATAGTGGAACTAAGGATGAATTTTTCCAAATTCTATCTCTAAGATGTGGAGAGTGGTCAAATTTTGGTTCAAATTCATGGGAAGTTATGTTTGTTTAATATAATCATACTAACTAGGTAGTTCATTATGTACCTATGACTAATGTGGTTTTACAACCTTCCAAGTGGTAAAGACTGAGGTAGGTAGAGGTAGATCAGTCTAAAAATGCATTTCCAATGTATTTACCTGTACATGCGGTACAAGTACAAGTGTAGGGGCGTGCATTTTTAGACTGAATCATCTATACCTACTTAAATAGCCTTTTGTTTCCAGCTTGACCCAGATAGACCTCTAGAAGAGCAAGGGCACATAGATGTGTTTCTACACAAGTTGACTGATGTTATAGCAGCCGCTGATCAGGGCGATCATAAGGTAGGTACTTATTACCTATCCATCTATAAAAAGTTTTAAAAAGCAAGGATCATTTTCTTAATTTAAAAAACCCTTATGTTACCGACTGACTAATTCAAACTTGTCTCAAATAAACAAAAATTTACTTAAAACAGGGTACAAAACAATTTAATTTAAACAGGTTATTATACTTACCTTTTTGGATAAAGATTTATACCTACCATTTTTTGTTTTTTTGTTACTTTACAAATACAGAATATCTAATACAAAATTATCAATTAAATAAAAAATTAAGCATGATGTAGTGTCAATAATTATTTTGGAAATGTGTGTTAAGCACAAGCCGCAGTAAATCTACTAATTATAAAAGTAGGTAAGTACCTACTTGCTTGTGGTTTGTGTATTAGCACTTAAACTAAACTTCAAAATGAAATAGATAAAAGACTGGTTTAATTAAATATCCATTAGGAATTCACTACTAAGTAAACTAATATATAATTATATTTTCTTGTATTCTTATCTTAAGAATAAATAAATTTAGTTGGTACTGTCTAGCATAGCCACATTCAAAGGTTTAAATTCCCCTTAAAATAAACAAATATAAATATTGGTGGTCATTTTACTGTGTTATCTAGGCCTAATTTCTCATTATTAAAACCAGCTATACTTATTTATTTACATTTTTTTTTCCTAAAAACATTTATTATGCAAATATTTTAACATTCATGTTCATCACATAAGCTATGTTGGTCCTGGGTGGGAATCGAACAAACCCACAACTTATAGTGTAGATGGCAGAGCTTATCAACTGAGCTGAGGCCAGTCCAAATATCAAATTATTTCAATTCCAGGCGGCATCTGTTATCAACCAAGTGGAGCAATATTTATCAAACCACCCAAACATCACTGTGATTGATCCATTAGACAAAGTAAGGATACTATTAAATAGGTGAGTCCAACTGATAGATTTATTTAATACATGTGTTTCACACTATTTCTTCTGCATTGATTAATTGAGACGAAAAATAATCTCCTTGCCAAATTATATGTTCCATTGAGCCATTTAGTCGTGAAAAGGTTACTTTCGCATTTATGGTATTAGATTATCTATCAGCTTTACCTGAATAGATCACCAGCTGTGCCCCGTGTTTAAGCCAATCCTTTTCGTCTTCTGGGATTTTACGGGAAAGTCTATGTGTTATTCCAAGGTATATTTTTACGACAAATATCCAAATCCCACCAGCCGCGTGAAGACGTAACAAATGCACAAACTTTCCTATATCACTGTAGGTACTATGTTGACAAACAATGACTCAATGAATTACAACCCCATGGTAAATAGCTTGTGTCATAGTTGTGGGTAAGATGGAAAAACGTCGTGAGTCATGAATTGCTAATTTGCTTAAGTACCTACTTGAATCACTGGTTTTAGAGTTATAGGTAAATTATATTGCAAAAATATGCTTTACAGCCGATTGGCGATGCATGATTATTCACACCCTCCACCATAGCTGTGACTGATTTTTGTTTTATTATACTAATTGTTGAATTTAATGGTTTCAGGTACCAATACTACACAATAATTAAAGTTGAGCCCTCATTCCAAAACCAAGGGATATTCACCCCATCATTTGCGGAACTCACGACTACTAATATCGAGAGTAATATTGAGATCCTGCGACGTAGAGGTGTGACATTCCCAGTTATCTGCAAACCCACCATTGCGCACGGTTCCAAGTCTGCGCACGAGATGATCGTGATCTTCAATGAGAAAGGACTTGGTGTGTGTAAGCCGCCATGTGTTGTCCAAAGCTTCGTCAACCACAATGCAGTATTACATAAAGTATTTTTAATAGGAGATCGGTAAGTTTTTAATTTTGAGTATATACAAAACTCATCTATCCTAAAACTATTTTGTGACGAGAATTATATTTAGGTATTTTTATTTAGGTAAAACGTTCGCCTAGCTGCGGGCTTAAAATAGCTTAGTTTAAAAACAAGATAAGGTATTTCCATTCAAGCCGGTTTCCGTAAGTATTGAAGAGCGTCTATTGATTACTTTGAACATTTTTGACAAAAACTCGATAAGATAGGTACACTTACCATTTCGAAATTGTCAAACAGTTCAGTTCAGACATTGCTGTGTTTTTATAACGGTCTATAATGACATTCTGGTTTTCCTGTTTCCGTAATATATTATTCCACTGGCCACAAGGTTGATGTAGTCAATAAAATAACCTTACAACCTTCGCCTTGGTTTCGCAAGCTGCAAGGTATTCGTCACTTTGTTAATGGTTCGGTAGTTTTTAGAAGCGAAGCGTTTGAATTATCCATTTCGATAAACTAGTAACATAAATAGTAAATAGATCTGACTGACGGACTGATAATCAATGCACTTTAACCTAATCAGTAAGTCATAGAAATCTGAGAGGGTATCATCACACGTCACCTATCAGAAAATATGGCACGTTGATACATAATCATAAAGGTTCGCCAACCCTGGTCTAGAGGCACATTAGGAGTTTGTAAAATATTTTTTTGTAAAATAATTTTAACATTTTCAGTTACCACATCTGTGAACGACCGAGCCTCAAAAACTTCTACGCATCAGAGGAACTAGAACCAATATTCTACAGTACGGGCGAGGTCTGCAAAGCCGACAGTCAATCGACATTATCAATCCTAGACCCTCACGATACAGCCGATAACAACATGACGCTGAACGAAAATAAAATCAAACTTATTATCAGGGTGCTAAGGAAGAAAATCGGGCTACTCCTAGCTGGTTTCGACGTTGTCATAGACAACACAAGTGGCCATCACGCGGTGATAGATATCAATGTCTATCCCAGTTATGATAACTTTCCTAACATCTTTGAGCATCTATTAGACTGTATCAATGAAACTGTCAACAGGACGAATGGTTATAGCAATGGAGACAGCAATGGCTTTCATGAAGATATAATGGGATATCATAAAACGAATGGTTTGATCAATGTTGGGTTGGATCCTGTGAGGTATGGTGTGACCGGAATGAATATCAATTGATAAATGACTCCTCTTTAAATTACAACCATAATTAAAAAAACAAAAACTTAAGGAACTAAAGATCTGAGGAGATGTTACCAAACCTGGGGAATACAGTCGTGTTATTTAGTATGGTTAGTTTGTTTGTCATAACTTCATGAGTTGTACCTAATTATAACTAAGTATTACTGTAATATACTTTTTATAATCTACCTTTACATTTATGAGTCACGAATTACGACGTATGTGTTAATCGTGATGATAATTTATATCGTGTTTGTGAGATATTGCAAAGATCAAAGACTAGGAAGGAATTGATGAAAAATCGCCATGTTTTTACATCGCAAATGTAATTTAGGTATATATAATACGGTACATCTAAGCTAAGTTAAACGTTAAAAATATTTAGTTACAGTTTGATCATAAGTTAAGCAGAGCGGAGAGATTTGTAAAATAAATCATGTAGGTACTGCGCTATTTTGTCTTGCTCTCGTGGTTCATTTTGCGTATCTCTTCTCTCCTCCACTATAGTGGATATGCAACCTTATAGTCATATTAATAATACTTACTATTAATTATATAATATCTATAAATTGTTATTACCAATACCGTTTTATGCGTTGTTGATTACTGAAAAGAAAATTATTTCTATAGGTATACCTATTTTGGCGATTTGGCTACAAAATGCTTGTTAGTAGGTTGATAATACCTACTCATCTGTTGACGATATGCCTGAGTTCTGTACAACTCAGAATAAAGGTGATGTAATGTCTTGTTCAATCAAGATGCATTCGGACTGTAAATGAAGTGTATTTGCGAACTGCAGTATTTGCATGCAAAATGCATAACTTTAGTTTGATTGCTAAGTTTATATGCAGGTATGTCAAGCAGTAAAAATGTAACACCAATAGCATACCAAGTACTATTGTAGTCTTTTTAGCAGTCTCATTAGGTACCTAAGTAATGACATACTTACTCAAAATAAAAATCTTAGCTACATTATTTATTTACTAGAGGGAAATAATCTCTAAACTAACACAAATCCACAGTAATCTTGAAATTAGCAAGATGCATTCTTTTCTGTTTTAACAAAACTAAAATAATGAATGTGTAAGGTATAGCCAACAAAAGTATTTCTAAGTAAGTATATCAGTTTTGTATTTTAATGGCAGCTTAGCAATAAAATTTCTTTAAGGGCGCATTCGACCAAACTAGTTCAATATTATAAAAGGATAGAATAAATCGTAGTTATCAAAGAGTAAACAGATATTTTACCTGCATTTGACATTACATTATCTGAGAACATTTATACTAGAAGTTGGTTGAATCCGCCCTAAATACAACCCATACAACTAAAGCATTAATTTATTAAATACATTGAGTAAAAAGTTGTTACAGGTTAATGCAAATAATTTTAAGAATTTTTGTTGAAAAGGTATGTGTACGTATAAGCATCCTCAACTAGCAAGTACAGAATTTGTGCACAAAGAGATTCTCTCTTATCCTATTTGTTTTCGCTTTTGCTTGAGACGTGTAGTCCCGAATGTGGTTACATCTTATTTGTGGCGTTTTCATGAATTTTGACAAACCGCGCTGACGACCTTTATTAGGTTTCTCTGTGCCTTCACTCTAGACTAGGCCTAAGGGTGAGTATCCACCAAAGAGAGGATATTGTGTAAAATCAATAAATATAGTCACACAGTCTGCAGACACGCCTATCACAGGTTGTCAGACGATCAGTATATTTTCCAGACCGAAAAACTACGCGCTGATAAGACTAGTTCGCATCTCTCAGGTTTGGTGGGTACTGGCCCTAAGGGCTATATGATGCGCGGGATGAAAAATGTACTTGCCTACTAAAAGTATTCTTAACGAACCTAATGTATTATTTACTGCTCAAATTTTTCGGCCTTCTATAATCATAGCTCAGTGAGCGGTTTGAAAATTTCTGCATTTAAAACTTTACTCGATCATTCCACACCTACAAACTCAAATAAGTAATGATGTTTTAAGTATTCCCTAATGGAGACTGATGTTCTATTAAAAATCTATTGTCTTTAGATTATACATATTCTGTCGTTATAAATACTTGTCTTATTATTATAAGTACCTGGGTGACCGAGCTTTGCTCGTTTTTTTGGTAAATGGTGTTATTTTGAAAATGAATCCTAGCTAGATCGATTTATCGCCCCCAAAACCCCCTGCATGCTAAATTTCATGAAAATCGTTGGAGCTGTTTCCGAAAGTTCCGAAGTATCTAGACACGCGGCAGCGTGTCAGCCAAGTTCAAGCGAACGGGCGAAGCGCGCACAGTGTGTTATATATATACAAGAATTGCTCGTTTAAAGGTATAAGATTATTGCTATAAATACTTTGAACCAACACCGCTGGTGCTGCCTTCGGTTTCGGAGATCACTCCTTGTAGCTTGACGATTCATACAAAAGATATGAACGCGCGTCACCGATATTGGTGCTTTGCTTTTCTTTCAAGCCTGGGTACAGAATTACTTTCTACTTTTACCTATTGTAATAATACCTAGGCTTTGATAACGTAGAAGTCTAGAATTCATAGTAATTATACAAAATTGTTTTAATTTAATTGCGGTGGATTCGACCAAATTAGTACAAGAACCTACAATCAATCGTAAGTTATCGAAGAGTAAACTGACATTTTACCTGTATTTGACATTACATTATTCTGAGAATAGTTATACCAGAAGTTGGTAAAATCCACCCTTAGTTACCTAAATTGTTCAGCGTACTAAATAGTTGGGTAACTAAAAGGTTTTAGGTACATCCGATGACGAAACGACGAGCCCACGGGTGGCAACAAAGCTACAATGAACATAAATCCCGTGTCAATATCTAACTCTTTTAAATCGACATAAAATATCGACTCTAGCTAGTAGGCAAGGCACCTACCACCGGCCTTTGTTACGATCCCACGTAAACTAAAATAACGGTCGTGTTGGTAAGGTGGTAATTGTGAATTCGACATAGTTTGCTGCATAAATCACATCCAGTTGCGTCGGAAGGTAAATCTGTTCAATTTATTACGTACGAGCGTTTGCCCGCGGCTTGGCACGAGCTGTTTAATAGATGAAGCTATTTGGAATCTAGGATCGGTTGTTTTGTAATAAGCGGTGATGAATTTGCAGATTACCAGCGTGATTGTGTGAGCTCAGTTCCGCGTTATTACTTTGGTACTGCTGTTATTTCTTAGGCTATGTGAGCCAGTCAGCTGAATGTGTCTAGCTAGGGACATCTATATTTACCTAGAACCTAGACCTTGAACTTCTGAACGGCTTTGCATAGGTATAATTGGCTTAACGAATCTAGGCATTCTTGAAGTTAGCCGCAAGAGCTGCATAGTATCGTTTTTCGGGAGCAATTGGAGGTATGGAGAGGAACGGTGGGACTGTACATGCGCAAACTCGCACATGTGGCTAATTTCACGAATGCCTAGATCCGTTGGATGGCCTGTACATAATGTACCGTACATAGGTACCTACCTGCCCGTTTAGGTAAATACAGTAGGCACAGTAGACAGTACAGTTTTCGTTTTCAAGTTGTACTAAACTTGACTCCTTTCTCGTCTGTTTCTTGGGTGTCTTACTGCCAAACTATTTGACAACATAATACCTACTAATGTGCAAAAGAACCTGGTAGTAGAGTAGATAAGCAGTTATAAGTAAACTAACAGTTCTGTAGGTAGGCTGGCCAAGGTTTTAAACTGCTTATACACTGATTATTTATCTGCCAAACTCTTGTGCCCCTTAGTTAAATTAGGTACCTACATCTGCCTACCTACCACATTTTTATTGAATAATGTTCTGTTCCCATTATAAAGGCAATATGTAGAGCCAGTAAATCTGCATCCGCGGTGTAGTACGTCCGTCCGAGCCGCTAGTCGTCGCATTGAAAACACAGGAAGTGATTCTAGAGCGCAAATCCAATTTTATTGTAGGGCTGCACTTTATTGCTTGCATGTAAGACTTACCTATAACGAGCTAACAATAGTTACAGTTCTAACATGAAAATTACGCAAATACCTTACAAATAAGGATATCTGAGTAGGTCGGTCGCTACGAATTAGGCTAAAAGATTAGGCAAGTGCCAGTGTTAAAGATAGACCGATAGTGTGGAGTCATGTAAGGTATTTATGCTATGATAAAATCTATAAATAAATAAATAAATAAATAATGCTGGACAATCCACACAGCATCATCTAGCCCCAAAGTAAGCTACTCAAAGCTTGTGTTGTGGGCACTAGATAACTGATATATTTAATACATTATACTTATACATAGATAGATATTTTTTTTTTTTTATTATACATAGAAAACACCCAGACCAACGGAACAAATTTCTGCAGATCATACACAAATTTGTTCCGCAGCGGGAATCGAACCCGCAACCTCTTGCGTCGCAGGCGGACTCTCGCCCGCCGCGCCACTGAGGTCTATTGGTCTTTGTTATCTATAGGTAGGTACCTACTTAATAGTGATAAGTATTTTGAAAAGGGTGAAAGGGTCATCGCGAAGAAGTATAGTTTGATTTCCTAACAGGTCAGCATTCCTTTGATAGAGCTTCAACTTGCGGCAAACTATCAGGTTTTTCAGATGCTAATGCTACGTAGGTACATTATGTAAATAAGCTACATGAAGTCATGACAACCCTAATAATCTTACCAACAGCTCGATGTGCCCCCTAAGTAGGTGTAATGGTAGAGAGGTAGGTATCCATCTGCAGTTACCGGTGGCCGGTGGCCAGCGACAAAGGTCGTTAGCAAAAAATTTAAACGAAACCGTGTAATTGCAGCGTTGGTTGTTTTGAATTGGAATTGCGATTCATTCAGTCAGCTGTCGGCACATGCGAGAGGCACGCGCGTCGCGGGCGCAACCGCCTCGTACAATCGGCGTTTTCGCGCCCATTCGTTAAATTCGAATTTGGAAAATCGTGCTTTTTGTTTTTTAACGGTTCGGATGTGCGAATTTGAGTGTAGGTAAAATGGCAGTGATTTTTGCACTTGTATGAAATTAATCACATGGATTTGAAAGGTTGTTTTCTTTGTTTGGATAACCAATGAAAAACCAATCTAACTTTCTATATGTAGGTACCTACCTACTCTAATCAGTTCGTTTATAGTGGTTATTTGCCTATTAACAATTATTTTAATATCTGTGTGTTATTGTTATGTATGGTTTTGGATTTAACATTTTCTATGCAAGGTGAGTTACATTTTTCTTTTTTTATGTTTAGGCTGATGATGATGATGATGATAAACTTTATAGGTAAGTCATAATTTAAGTAGGTAGGTACCTAAGTACTTAATTAGGGAAGATGTAGGTCTTATGATACTTAGTAGAATGTTATTTTGGGACTAGGTAGGCACCACCTAGAACACCAAAGAACAATAAAACACGTGAGAACTGAAAACGCAGAGATTATACCTATGCAAAGTGGATTGTTATACAGACTCTTAACTAGTTTAGATAGATACCTACTATACTTTATGATGGCACTATTTTGTGTTTTTTATTTTTATTTCATAGCCCAATAAAACATTTAACGATGGTGGACTTCCTGTGTGGAAATTAGTACGAAAGTCACTGTTCTGGTGATGAAATTTATGACCTACCTTCCAGTTTGTCTCTAAAGTGAATTTTAGTTACCTACTCATAAAAACTAGTCAACCGTATAACATATAACCCTGTTAGGTAGGTACTTAGCTATCTAATCAAACTGAAGAACTTGAAGAGAAGTCAAGACTAACAAATAGACAACCAACAATTGAGACAGACAACAATGGAATGCAAATTATGCGATGCAGGGCAGCAAGACCATGTCTAAGGTCTAACTGACCTTCGTCAGGAAAACAAACAGGATAGACAGCAGTCCTATCCATCTACCCCAGATGAACAAATACCTACAGTACCTACCTAAGTATCTTGGTAGAGGCCACAGAAATCTAAATCAGAGTTCTGTGGTAGAGACACCCATCTATGTTCTGCTAATGCAGCAATCTAGAAATAACCTAGTATAGGTGCCTACCTATATCAATATTGTCGCCAGAGTAAAATGATCTAAGATTGTTGTAAGATCCGCAGCCGCCATATTGTCAAAAAACGTTGATACTTATATTAAAATCGTTTAGCTTCACATTTTACCATAAAAGAAATTTCCCTGACGATCATAATTTTTCACCTAAAAAAATCTCATTTCCTAGCCTTTGTATCTCGTCTGAAAACATTGACGGACGTGAATTATTGCATTAACATTTCTTCCATTAAAAAATCCCATTCTCCCCGCATCCATTAGTTGCTAATCTCTGGAGCAGCCGGAGAAAAAAAGTACAGACCCATATAAGTACGTACCTACCTACCTACTGTGCAGAACGTGTCTGACTATCCTATTAGAAACGGCAGACAACCTTACTAGTTTTATACAGTTACAATTTAATTCCGAAAAGACTTGGAATAAAGGCTGGGAAACAATAACACGGGCGAGGTAGAAATTTTAAAATTTGGTCTAATCTTGCGAAGATAAAATGCTGCCGTGAGAACTTTGGAACAGCAGGGGGTTTTTGTTCTGTGGTTTAGGTAAGTAAGTACTTTTTTAACATTTTCCCGTGGCTAATTAACGAAATTGATAAATTCCTATAGGTACCTTAGTATATTCTTCCTAGAACATAAGTACCTATATTTAAAGATCTAGCGGTGTTAGCGTTTTACAACTGGCGATTTTCTAAGCAAATTAGCGAATTGGATGAGTTTGCTTTTTCACCGTTCAAATAAAATAATTATCCTACTTACATTGTTCGAGAGAACTCACGTTCGTACGGTTGTTAGGTATACCTACACCACCATTATTTCTTTCAAAATTACCATAATATAATATACCTACCTATAGTCATGTGAGAAATAGCCAAATTTTCCTGTTTCTAAATACTTAAGTAGGTACCTGTCAAAAAAATATAGGTACACACTTTTTCAAATAAGTGCCTGTCTACCTGTTATCCAAAATAGGTAGGTACCTATATATTAGTATTTAGGTCTCAAGCAGAATGACTACGCACTTGCTTATATTATTTTTGCCAAGCAAACCTTCGCTGGTAAAGAACACAGTAAATATTTGCCATCTCTACATTCACATCACAAGAGCCTGCAGAAGGTGCCTTCATCACAAAAGCCTCCTCTACGGAGTCATCGCTTCAGTCAGAGAACAAACAAAACAAGCGTAGTAGAGCTCACAAATAGACACGAATTAGTCTAGATGCAATAGGTACCTTAAATTCATTTCTTAGTCCCAGACTCCCTAAATTCTAAGTTAGAACTTGGATGCTGGTTGATCAATAATAGCGTCCTATTGAGAACATTGGTGGTCTAGTGATAGTGGCCGCGCTTTCCGATCCTATACGGTCATGGGTTCGAATCCGCTCGTTCACCAATGGATTGAGAACTGCGAAAATGTGGAACTCCTTGCCGGGGTCTGTATTTCCAGAGAAGTTTAGTATGGGTGTTTTCAAAATGATGGTCAATAGATTTCTTCTAGGTAAGGTAAGCGTGCATCTTAGACCTCACTGATGCTTAAAATCAGGCAGAATGAGGTCAAACGCGAACTTATACTATATATGAAAATAAAAAGGATTTTACAATTTGAAAAATGTGTGTACAATGTGCGCTATACCAATACCAACACCGAAGTTCAAGCTGTTGAGTTGAAAGTAGTTTTATGTTCGTTATTTAGGTACCTATAGTTCGCTCAACGAATCTAGGCATTCGTGAAGTTAGCTGCAAGAGCTGCGCAGATCGTTTTTCGCGAGCAATTGGAGCTATAAGGAGAGGGGGAGGAACTGTACATGCGCAAACTCGCACCTGTGGCTAATTTCTCGAATGCCTAGATCCGTTGGATGACCTGTAGGTACTTACTTATTTTCAATTAATGTATTTAGGTAGGTAGGTAGGTACTACGTCTGTTTATGTACCTAGACATGACACAAAAAGATCAAGTTCAATGTACTAAGGTATATAGAAGTAACTTGCGCTTAGTTACCTAGCAACACTAGCACCGAATGTCTATACAAATAGGCACTTGGTGAATCAGGTATGTAGGTACCTACATAGTTTGTTGATCTCTAACGTGCTAACCAAACTTGAGTAAGATTTGGACAAAGTTGTACCTACCTATGTACTTACATAATGTCTCTATATAGGTACATGATTTTTGGTTGGTGATAGATTGTAATAGCAGTTCTGGATTGTAGGAAGGTATATACCTACATACCTAATCTTACTTTTGAAATAAAAAAAAAGAACAAAGCGATATATCTCCGTGCATAGGAATTCACCTGCTTCTTCTTCTTATTTACTTTTATAAAGATCAATTTTTGATTTATTCCGCATTCGCCCCACATGTTCGTCCCACATTCCAAAAAATTCCGCTTTCGCCCTACGTCAAAAATCGTTCCGCTTTCGCCCCACATTATAAAAGGTACCTACAAAAGGGTAAAGTACAGTTGACGAAAAAAAAACATGTATCAATGTTTGTACAAATAAGTAAGTTGGTTGACCGAGCTTTGCTCGGTTTTTTTTTTGGTAAATTTAGTTTTTTTGAAACCTAGCTAGATCGTTTTATTGCCCCCAAAATCCCCTGCATACGAAATTTCATAAAAATCGTTGGAGCCGTTTCCGAGATTCAGATTAAATAATATTCATTATATACAAGAATTGCTCGTTTAAAGGTATAAGATATTATTATGTTCTTAATCATAAATCACAGAAATTCTTATCTAGAAGCAAGGTATCTGACAAGATACTGTTATTTTCGCGCCCGACTAACCTTCACACCGCTCTGTCACTGTTTAGATAATAAAATAGCTACTTTTGTTAAAAGTTTACCAAATTTGAAACTAGATGTCGCCTCTAAAATTTGTCTCGAGTCTAGATCGCGCTGACGAAAACACACGGCCAGCTATAAATAGCTTAGTAAGAATCTGAATAAATTGAGAGTTTTCTATATTTTTAACTGGTGTTACGGTTAGGAAGTAATTTTACTAACCACCACACTGTCAGTCAAGCAGTGTGACAGGCAAGAAAACTGTTTCCTAACATTCACATTGGTGTGAACTATAAGAAACTAAATTCCTGACCATAGCACTACTTATACAATTTACAATTAAAACCACTTTTCTACACATGAGTATTTCCAAGTACCGGGAATGCATAAACTAGGGAGAGATTTTCGCGACTCGTGATCTTTCGACTCTTTGTGGATCTACAGTGAAATACCTCTCCATCGTTCCTGCTATCCTGGTACCTATCGACAAATTAAATGGGAACTGGCTTACTATCAAAAAAATAAATCTATAAAAGAAAGTCGTGTTAGTTACACTATTTATAACTCAGAAGTTGTGTATAATTTGTATTCATTTTGCTATTTACTTAACTTACTTAAGTTAAACGGAGTCCGTACGGAGCCCGCTCCGCTCGCAGTGGAAGGCGGGCACTCGTTTGATATAAATTATTAAACACAGTAAGTACCTACATTTTTGAATTTTTATGAGTACCTCGATTAAAAAACAAATGGGCATATTTTTTCTAAGCAATGACCCAATGAAATAGAGCCATTAAATTGATGTTATTGAGTCGTTAATAACTTTATATACTGAATAACATCAGGTTTTCTTGGTTTTCCATGCCCTCAGAATTGACTCGAAGAGAGATCAGCATCATTTTGTATAGTTTTCAAAAATTGTCTTACGTTTATTACGTATTACCGTATTACGTACCGTTAAAATGTTTGAATGCTTCATCAATTTATAGTTTGACTGTACATAAAATGTATTACATTAAAACATGCGAGGCGAAACTGGAACAAAAAATGGGGCAAAAGCGGAATAAAATAATAATATTAAAGAAAACATTGTTTTCGGGGCGAATGTGGAATATAATGTGGGGCAAATGCGGAATTTTACATGTGGGACGAAACTCTGCGGGGCGAATACGGAATAAATCCAATTTTTGCTTCAAGTTTGAATAGGCACCTACTTATTGGATTAATAAATTTCTCCTAAGATTAGGTTTTACCAACCAAGGTAATATTTATTACTAGCTTCCGCCCAAGGCTTTGCCCGCGTGGTACCTTGAAAAACAAAAACAATTAAAAATTAGCCTTTGTGCTATTCCAGACTACAATCTACTCTGTGCCAAATTTAACCCAGATCCGTTCAGCCGTTTCATCGATACATCCACACATCCAAACATTCTTACAAACTTTCGCGTTTATAATATGAGTAGGATAGTAGTTACCGTTTTATTACGAGACTAGATTTTTACGAATTCCGTAATAGCGGAGTCTTTTTCTAAGAAACAAGGCATCTCAGGATAATGGTTGGTGATGATGTGGTTCAATTTGTCACAATCTGATGCAAGGATGATCACGTTCTTGAAGATACTGAGGAGCACACGACTGCAGATAATTTTGTTTAATTCCAGCCCATTATTTTAAAACATTGTGGGTTGTTGAAAATAAATACCTTGTAGATACCTGTAGTAGGTACCTACCTACATTCAAATTTTGCATTCATATAGGGTGGTGTGGTAGCCAATGAACCACCAAAAGTTTAGAGAGCTGTAACTTTTTTCCTGTTTGACATTTTAAGTATTATTTTAGCTCAAGCCCTAGAAAATTTCAATGACTTTCAAATTGCTGTTGTGTTTTCAGCTTTTACCATCTAAATAATAGACAATGAGACTTAAAAAAAATAATTGGAAATGGCTCAATGAGTACCCCTAGGAGTACACAATGAACCGGGGGGTGGGTATTCAGTGAATCGTGAGGTACACAATGAACCGTTGTCCTACCATATCATGATTTAAGCCTAGAAGGATGTTACATAAAACGGCAATTGGGTTTTTTAATAATTATTTGTTAATCAAAGGTTTCAAATTATATGGTTATCAGTCTTAATAATAATGAGTGAGGTATAAAAATTTCAAGTTTACATGCATTGCGCCTAAATTCTAGTAGGTACCTTAGTACTATAATAGAACACAAATATTAGTAATTAAGTAGGTAACGTTAGGTAATTATTACCTATATTAGGAACTATTCAACATGTTATGTTACCTATAATTGTAAAGTTATCACTTTATTATCTTCAGTCGTAATAATTAGCTTTAAATTAAAATAACGTGAGTTAGATTTCAATATGACAGTAGGAACATTGTAATATCCTAAGATGTTACCCATAATTATAAATTTCTCACTTTAATCTCAGTCCTAATAATTAGTTTTAAATCAAAATAACGTGAGTTAGAACTTGAAACTATCATGGTTATAATTTTTTTTACTTTTTACTTTACTTTTTTACAGTGAACCATGGTTCATTGAGTACCCAAAAAAAATGATTCATAGAGTACCATACCCCTATTAAAATATTTAAAAGTTTTCCATAGCTAACAGGAACACGATTTGGTTACAAAAATGAATTTAAACCATGCTTATTAAACTATCTTTTAGATCAAAATCACTTAACAGTTCCTAGGATAATCAAAAATTAAGTAAAGAAACAAATAAAATCAAACTTTTATCTACTTTTTGCGCGCGAAAAGATAAATCTCCTCCTAACTCGTACGTTCCTGGTGGGAATTCGCCGACGACTGGCGGTAACAGGTTGGTGCGGGAGAGCGGTTCAAACGTGTAATAGGCACTAGCTGGCAACGTCGCGTTTAGGCTGTAGGCCCTGTGGTTCATTGAGTACACTTGGTTCACTGGCTACCACACCACCCTACTAAATTCTGATAGACTACCTGGCCCGCTCGGAAGTCTAAGAATATGACTCTCTCTACTTTTTAAAAACATGTTTATAATAGACTTTTATGTACTTACATATATGTACCTATTAAAGAATATTGATAACCTACTTAGCAAGTTTCAAACAAATCGCTAAATAAAACCGCTTTTTTCAGTGTATAAAAGGGAAATTTTCGAGAACTATTGATTGATTTACATTATAATTATCTAAACTACTAACCTAAAGGTTCATTTACTGGAGCTTCAGTGGTAGGTACCACAGATTGAATAGCAGTTATTACACAGTAAACCAGACTTACACCTGCCTGTTTGGAATAATTTTACGCGATCAGTCGACACGGTGTGATCGGCATCACGCTACCGAGACGGTTATGCAACTTGTTGGTTATTAATTTAAAGCAGTCTTAGGTAGAGAATCGAAATTTACGTGGCTTATCATGACTAAGCTTGGATTCAACTGTGTGAATTAGAATAACGTAACAACGAAGGAAAACATTGAGAGGACACCCAGCCTAGACTAGAACCAAAAATTCGGAACATGTGTCATGGTTAGTATTTATAGGTATAAAGTAAGTAATATACGTATAAGGTATAAAGAAATATTATGTGCTTCCAACCTGTCACGTACAGAATACAATTTTTGAGCAAAACGTAGGTAAACAAAAAGTCACTAAAAATATGAGGCATTATCATGTTTCTTTTGTTTTGGAAAAGTAAGGAGCCACTAAACACCTAATTAGACACGTAGGACTTAGATCTACTTACTTAGTCCGATTCGATTCAGTTGGCTGGTTGGATTCGTCCCCATAAAATACGATACTCATGTACTTTGCACTGCACCTAGGTACGTGGTATGTACTTACTGGGTATTTTGCAATTCCCCTAACTGCACGGACGTTACGGTTGATCAATTTCGGATTCGCCCACTCGCTCTTTGTTTATTATTCACCTTGCTAAGCTTTTTGATCACGCGAACGTGGAATAAAATGTCTGTCTATACACACAGAACACAAAGACAAAACTAGGTAAGTACAGTTATCCAATCATCTGTTAGGTTTTTTTGATATTGGCTGCACTTATGAAAAACTAGCTTTCGCTTGCGTGTTACCTACACGGATAAAAAGTACTCTATGTGTTATTCTAACTAGTAAGTTAGTGCGTAAGTATTATAAGTTTCATCTTGATCCGTTCTGCCGTTTCAGCGTGATTGAGCGACAACCGCAGATACAAAATATATCACTCAGCAGTGTCTTTAAAAGCTTGTGATTTTGCTGGCTTCAAAATAGTTCTATTTGATGCGCTAGACATCAAACATACTTAGAACTAAGTAAACGTTATAATAAACCCTCATTTGACTGTTACTTTTATGTACTTACACTTCTTAAATTTCAGATACCTAGTGATGTATAAAATGTGGAAAATCTACCTATCTATCTGATAGTATTACAATTTACGATTGTTAGCTAAATGCAGTTTACATTACTGTATTAAACTTAGACCCAATATCAATCTAACATGTTTGTGCAGAGTGAATAACCCGCAGCTAATTCGCGTTAGTTCAAACGCGTCTTACAATGATAAATTCTCAATCAGTGGCTTTAGGTCCCCTGCCTACGTTGTGCCAGTAGGCATGCAACAGCTCATAAGGATAAGAGCACTTACACTTCGTTATCGTAACTGATGTAGGTAAATAAAAGCTTCAGCAAAGTGAAGAAGCTTAGTCAAAACGCTGCACGTAGACACATCTAATATTTGTAAAGTGTTGAGCGGCAAAATGTGATATTTATTTTGGTTTGAACTGCTTTCTCTATTTTATTACTAAGCATGCCTGATTAAGATTATTTACTTAGGTTATTTACATATTATTTGGCAAAATCGAAGATATTTTGGTTCTAGTGGTTTTTGATGATAGATTATGGTTTCGCTCTTTTAAATTTTTACGTTTATAGAATCTTTTCCAGACTTAGTCTACGAAATATTACACTGAAAAAAATATGACCCTTGAACGTTACTCGAAATCGTTTGGTATCTAAGTAGTTATAATAATTAACAATTTGTACAAGCGAACCCGCTATTTTCTATTAAATTTGTATAGGAGATAAATCTGCTATGTACAACTTTTCACGGTAGCTTAACAAATATTAATTTATGTAAAGGTAACACTTCAACTGTCGTTAGCCTTTC
Source organism: Cosmorhoe ocellata (assembly GCA_963675405.1). Classification (NCBI taxonomy): domain Eukaryota; kingdom Metazoa; phylum Arthropoda; class Insecta; order Lepidoptera; family Geometridae; genus Cosmorhoe; species Cosmorhoe ocellata. The sequence goes on along the minus strand of OY776258.1, from coordinate 6,361,807 downwards.
GACAATAAAATATTTAACTCCCGTAGCAAATTACAAAATATCATTTAAAAGGTATTTCGAAACTGTTTCGTTTGATACAGAAATAATTCAATAACTCGAAGTTGAAAATTATTTTGTTATTTGTTTTAGTCTTTCATCATTTATTTGTAAAGGGTTATCTGGTGCCTTACCATAAGCTCTTTGGTCAATACCAAAGTAATATAACTTTGATATTTCGTATGACTTATACAAATTGTATTGAAGTAGTGTTACTTCAAGCTTGAAACTTTGACGTTTCTACAACATGATGGTTTGTTAGAGCTTGTGGTAAGGCCCCTGAAGTTATTCATAAAACATATTTCACAGAATATGGTGCTTATGGTGGGTAGGTACTACCTACCTACGTACTTATTCCACGCAGATGGAAGTGCAATACATAGTTAGCAATAATATGGAATCTGTAAGTTTTTTTTTCACATCAGCGTGTTAGATATTTCGTTTTGGTGGCCGTCGAAATAATAGATAGAATTAGTCAATAGCCTAATATTAGAGGCTACTTATTACGAAGGTAGCCTGAGTAAAGCTGTGGAAATGATACAATAACGCACTGTCCCTCGTTTGCTTGTCTAGGCGGTTCAACAATAAAACCTATAGAAAGCCTTCGTTGTTTCTCTCTCCGCATGAGTACACTCACCTTTTACCCAGTCACCTACCTACTCACATTTCACGCAGTATCTCGTATAGTTAGGCTCTCTGCACAATGAGCGGGCGAAACGCCTAAGCCAAGATCGTCTATGAACGCCGCACCGCTCTGCGCGGTCATAGAAATAATACTTCATATTTTATTTCTTACATAAAAACGGCATGTGAAAAAAATCCTCTTTTAAATCTCGGAGAAAACCTCTGTAATGTTATTAATTTTTTTTTACGAACCAGATTTTTAACGGTGCTACGCCGTAGAGCGTCATTGGCCTATTATTAGACATAAACGAGCTACAGCAAAAAAACCCAGTGATAATAATGTATCCATACTAGTGTATGTAGAGTCTACGAGAGAAATACTTCCGGTCTCTAGAATATGGCAATATCCTCAGATTCAAAAGTGAAAATGGCTACCTACGCAAAACAGCCAACGCTCGCCGAGTTGAGTGGGATAGTGGAATAGGGTTTCCACATTTGATAGTATTCAATATGCTTGGCGTTCATAGAAAAAATGAGAATCTTAAGATTACAAAAACGTTAGCGAAGTTTTAGTAAAGTAGTATTATAAACGAAGTATTATTATTTATTGGCCCTTGTTACAAAGTTATAATAGAAAGTGAAATTGTTTTAAAAAGTCATAATTATACACGATGAATCTATTAAAATAAATTACTTATTCACATGTTCAACGTCAGTAGGTAATTAGTGGAATAACCATCAACACTACTTCAAAGAGACAACATCATACTCGTACACTCACACGCAACTCTACCGTGAAATTACTCTGTGTATGCTTTATTCGTACTTTTAGCAAGTGAAACCGTAGTGCGAGTTTCTCACATTGCTCACGCTTTAAGTGAGCTCGAAACGTCGGTTTACGACTGGAAACTATAAACCAGCGTGATCGAGCCTTTGTCTTGGAGGCCTGATTGAAAAGTCCAACCTTCCAGCACTATGGTTTTCTATACAAAAGACAAAAGTGACATTCGGTCTAATAAAATGAACGAGATAGGTAACTATGGCTTCTGTAGTCTTGAACTTGATGTCTCCGAGCGATGTGCAATCTCACACTAGACCCTCAGTATAGTGTTTTGTATGGGCTTTTTTATAATAAATGGTTTTGTCAGAGGTTTAGGTATTATTGTTCGTTATAAAGACGTACTTACCTAATGTTTGGTAAAAAAATCATCAAGTAATAATAAAATATTTAAAAAAAAATTGTTTTGGTAGGTGTATCGAAATAATGTTGTAGGTTGAAATATTGTGGGTAGAAAAGCACTCACTGCTAAATTACCTGCAGAGCTTTTCATTTACTTTTATAAAACGCAAGAGTTCCGTTGGAAAATTTAGTGTTGGAAAAAAATCACTCACGCACCGCGAATCCAGTTTTTTGAAACGCAATGCGTGGCGGCCCCGAACGAGGCCGCTATCGAGTTGTACGGCAACTTTTATCAGTGGATCTTATCGTGTGTAAATAACCTACATATCCCCTTGTAGTAGTTTGTATTTTTGTAAACAGTATGTCCCGCTTTAAATTGTCTAGTCAGCAAAGTGCCGCTGGTAGAGTCAATCGAAGCCTTAAATTGAGCACCAGTATTCTTCTTCTTTATTTCTTGCATCTGTCATAAAGTTCATGCTCATGCCATTCCTAAAAAATAAAATAAATAGTTCTTTATTCAAATTCGAAGTCTATGGAAGCTCTATGTCCCTTGTTTTACGAGAACATTAGAGCTAATAAAAATTCAAATGATGTAATCTACATTGTAGAATCCAGAGATCAATTTTGATTTCAGTCTAAGCTAGGTGAACTTAAATTCCTCGCAACCAAGCATAGAAGATACCAACATTGTATTTCATAAGCTTCCATTTCTGAATATGAAATCACACACGCTCGAAGTTTCTCTACATTCTGTGCCCTTAGGAAGTGAAAGTGGTTCTCGATAGGATCGCTCCTCATTAGCGTGCTCACGATCTAATGAGCTTCGCGACACCTCGCTGCCATTGTTTGATCTTTGACACGATTTGAATAGATGACCCGTATCGACACCGTTGACGCTTTAAGTGGCAGAACGTACTTTGATAGTCTACGTACTTAGGTATTCATATTATAGCAGAATGCCTAGACCAATGCAGGCAGAACGTAAGTACCTAGATCAATCATAATGTTTGGATGGAATTTAAAGGAAGTGAGTATACTCGTAGTTATTTGCGTATTGTAAAATTAATACTTTGAATTTGAATTTGAATTTAAATAATTTACCTACGTAATTATAAGTCATCGGAAATTTCAAAAAAGGAACGCGTTGGTAGGCACCTTGCTAGTAAGCAAAGAGGTTGCATGCCTAAAATAAATTATTGTTTGAAAAGTAGATTTTTTTTTCTTGGAAAACTTACACAGTGTAGGTTTTCCAAAAAATAAAAAATAATAAACCTAAGAATAAAGTAACATTTTTAAATAATAAGTACCACTACATGTTATTTACAGTTGTATCTGTTTCTATTTGCAAAATAGAATCACTTAAAGTTAGTTAGCAAAGAGTCTTTATTTATAAGTAACATAGGTAATAATAATAAATATTGGGTGAGTCTTTGATGAAGGTAGATGGCATAAAATAACCTAGGTACCTACATAGACATTGGTATAGAAGTAAGTAGTATTATCAAATTTACTAGACATTTTTTGCTTTTCTATCGCGTGCCTCGTTATTCAATAGAGTATGTACCGTTGTTTTATTAATTATTTTAATAACTGTAACTCGAGTAGTTCAGAGGTCATTGCTCTGGTGTACCTAGCCATTATTGTTATATGCAACCAATTTTATTTTATGTTGGCATTGTTTCAATAACTGCACTGTAATTTATTGCTAATTGGCTTATGTTGATTTTAAAGTAAGTTACTAGTTGGGACTCGTGTTAACATTGCTGCTTAGGTATTTTTTTTTTATTTTGAAACTCAACAGTTAAATGATACATATAGACTAGGTAAGTGATAATTTATAAAATAAGTACTTTGTGCTTTTACCCGCGACTACGTATTTTTTTTTAGGATTCTTATTTTGCACTTAAGCAAATAAATGTTTATTTATCTATCTATCTATCTATCTATCACTTAACTTTCGTCCTGTATTTCAACCCCTTCAAGCATTTTTTCGCGATAAAAAGTAGCCAATGTCCTATGTTAAGCTCTATAGCCTATCTTTGTACCAAATTTCATCAAAATCGGTTCAGCGGTTTCAGCGTGAAAGCCTAATAGATAGACAGAGTTATTTTCGCATTTATCAGACAGAAAGAGTTACTTTCGCATTTATAATATTAGATAAAATAAATAAATAAATAATGCTGGACAATCCACACAGCATCATCTAGCTCCAAAATAAGCTACTCAAAGCTTGTGTTAGGGTACTAGACAACTGATATATTTAATACATTATTATACATAGATAGATATTTTTTATTATATATAGAAAACACTCAGACCATCGGAACAAATTTCTGTAGATCGTACACAAATTTGTTCCGCGGCGGGAATCGAACCCGAAACCTCTCGCCCGCTGCGCCACTGAGGTCATTAGTATGGATAACCACGCGTATTGGAACTAGATATGTTTATTGTTTGATGAAAAAGATGAAAAAGAAATAAAGATGAGAATTACAGATTAACCTTAACAAAAATGATTCAAACAATAAAACACGTTAATTAAATGCGCGAAAAAAATTATAACTAGGGAAATACACCGTTTAAAAAAATCTGTGCGCTTCGGAACCTTCATTTTTTGTCGGCTAAAAAGTAACTAACTGTGTGCTATCGGCTCCATCTGAGCACGTATCATAGCTCTATGAAATCGTACGACGGAAGTAAATCGTGCAACAGAAAATGTTTCATACACCGCATACCTTGCCACATCTGCAAACAATCGCTGGTTATAGTCAGTGCGCGTGGGATTGACTAATGAATCATGGTAATATTTCTTAGCTACTATACTCGTAGATACCATTTGTGACCGGTCTGTACCCTTAGTATGAGTTTTTTATAGTTTACGAAAACTTTTTTCAAATAGTATCCTTTCATACATTTACCTCCATCGGAAATGTTTGGGAACTAAAATAATGTCGATATCGTGAAAACTTGGTTTGAAAATTATTGCTGGGATCGGCAGATTAGATATTTTTGATATTATCGACCTTATTTTAGTTCCATTACATTTCCGATGGAGGTAAATATATGAAAGGATACTATTCGAAAAAAGTTTTCGTCAAAAACTCACACTACTGTAATACATGGATTTGTCGAAAAAACAAAAAAAAACGCGACATAGTCACCAAGTTAGGCAGACATCTCCCAGGGGCCTTACCACAAGCTCTTTGGGCAATATCAAAGTAATATAACTTTGATATTTCGTACCATTACATAAAATTTGCATTGAAGTAGTGTTACTTCAAGCTTGAAATGTGACGTTTCTGAAACATGATTGTTACTTTGATCTTTGAGGATATCAGAGTTATAGGTATACCAGTACTCAGATCAGAGGCTCGGTCGAACACACTTTTTTATTAGTAGGTACCACTGTAGGCATAGTATTCCGTTTGTGACAAGTAGCAAACCCATCGCTGCTTAAGAGTAAGTACTAATTAAATACTAGAATTTTGATTTTGGGGTAATCCGATTAATATTTTATCATGTTAACCTTTAGAAATTTTAATAATTAGGTTAGCACTTTAGCATACTGCTCTCCTGAAATCGTTTTTAGTACGATAGAGATACTAAACTCACCTTTCATGTGAAGGTTCTATATCGCACGATGGATGAAAATATACATATTTTACAAGTTGTGTGGCTAATGTTTTTGCCAGCTGTACCAGTAATCTTATAACACCTATTTAGTCAGGTACCTAGGTATACTCTTAGAGTACATAGGTTGTTGGCTCGTAAATTAAGTTTATAAGGAAGCGGACGGTTATGGCTACGTTATCTATGTGACCGATTTTGGCGTAACGAAATGGGGGCAACAAGACATGGAATTATTTAGTGAATGTGAACTAGGAACACTTGGTTGTGTTGTTCTGAATCACGACGGACTAACGTTTAAAAATAAGTGCCTATTATTTATTACTGAAAACGTGTAAGTATCTTTTATGGGGAGAAACGTGTAGGTTGTATAAAAATAAGTCCAGATTATGGTATTACCAGTGCTGAAAATCCAGTGATAAACTAACGATGTGTAATAAATAATTACATATTATTTGCATCAATTCTCTTGCTGTGAAAGAGTAAAATTGTGTTTCCGTATACGTAGTTTTCCCTTATATAATTCTTTATGATTTTTTTTTTTGCACAATTTTTTAAAAGTTTTTAAAATTATTTAGGTTTACCAACGATTGTTGTAATAATACAAAGCTCTTTACAAAAATTATCACTATACATACGACACAGAACTATGCTAATTGTATTACCACACCGCAGGCGAAAATAATGTCGATAGGTAATTACCTAACTACTCAGAATATTAAGTTCTGAATAAATGTGCTTTTTAATGCCGATAGCATACAGTTCTGGGGTTTCAACTTCGGGATGACTGTGATGGAAGACCTTCTAAATTAAAACCCTAGAATCTAGCATCGAAGCATCCGATTCTATCAGACGATTCGTGTAAACGCTCGCAGAAGCTGAAAGCAAGTTGTTATTTAGGTTCTTGACATTTCATATTTAGCATTATGCAAATACTTAAATGGCAAACAAGAGTTATGTGTGTCCACGAATTTATGCGCTGGCTGAGCTCTGAGCCTGGACTTCGTTTGGTGTCAGAATAAATTACAATAAATATTTGAGCTGGCAATGAAACTTGAACCTTTAGGCCAGCTAGTACAACTTTAACAGTCACTTTGCCACCATCTATGCAATATCACAGAATAAAGATATTAGCAATAGTCAATAGTCAATCAGTTATATCACAAGGATCATTTTGAATCGTCTTACATACTAGGTGAGTCTAGGTGCCAATTCCAGTCCTATCCCCAGTACGAGAAGAACTGACAAGAAACTCGCTGGGCCCTAGCGCTTTTTTTGTATTATGAACCTTGTTGACATTGTTAGCACTTACTAATCAGGTAAGTACCTACTTGGAAAGGTTTCTGTTGTAAGAAACTTTTGCTCTATGCTTAGTTTTATTTTTCCGTATATTCCGTGAGTGTTTTCTAATCGCGATAATTATCATTATCATCCAGTTTATAACAAGTTCACTCATAGTAGGAACTAAATTATAGCTGCCTATTTCAAATATTTGAGTTCACTAATTCCGTATTTTCCCGGAAAATTACAAACCTATTCATATTAATACTTCAGCAACAGTGAAACTATGAATGTATTTGATTACAAGGGCGGCAGGGTTAGACAGATTATACTAACGTGGGGGTAGTAAGGGTGGAGACCGCTTCAACGGCTTCCCTGTAATGAATGACAGTGTTTGTTGAAGGGTGCTAATACCTTGCTTGTAGCGTGCAAGGAAAAATTTACTGTATTAGGTTGAATTTAGATTCAAGATCGGGCAAGCTATTTATTATCATTAAAATATCTACCTAGTAAGCTTCAACAATCGCTCGTAAAAGTCATAATTGTAACGACATTTTTTGTCTCATTTGGTATCATATTTTTATTTATTGTATATATATTATGTAAAATACCTGAACACCCTATCCTCTAGTGCTTGGTTATTTCTCAAAGTTCATCTCTCTTGGCACCCTGTATGAATATTATTTGCTAAAAAGTATCTTTGCAGTTTTGCGATACCATAACTGAAATGCATAATAATAAAAATCACAGTTTGCCTTAAATTTGTGTAAATACGATTATTTTATAGCAATAAACATGATAACTACAAAGTAATGGACCAATAAAGTTACCTTTATATGGCTCTTAGGAGTAAAAGAGCTAGTAAAATCATTAAATGGTGGATTTTTTTAAGAATTCGCTGCGGTCAATAATTTCGTTGTATACAACGTATTAAAAGTTCTGATTCAGGCTATAACGTTTTATGGACATCTATTAGCTATCTTTCTACACTTTTCGGCCGTTGTAATAGGACATCACAATCATATTACCTGATTTTCTGGAATTCGTTTATCACGGACGCTTCAATTGCCAATAAAAAAACGCGCGTATAAAATTACATTGCCGTAGCTATAACATTAAATATTTATGAGACCACTGAACAGTGTGTGTCATTTGGAGTTTTACATGTGCCATAATAACAGCTGAGAATTGTACCTCTATGAACTTTGTTGTTAGTTTTAATGGGAGGGATAATTTCATTAATACATTTAAATGGTTGATTATAGAGTAGCCACATTGTGATCAAACAGTGTTTTTGTGTCACTAACCGAAATTCATGAGTGGCCATAAAAGAGTCTCTTAACATTATCCTCGCTTTTAAAATGGAATGTGACTTCAATAAACTTAAAGGTTTTATAGCACCCATTCGCATTACCGATATCTACCAAAGTAGGTACCCTATCCACGAAACGATTCTTAGATCTAAGCAAAGCTTAAGTATTTTGAATAAGTATGTATGCAACTTACGAAGTAGGTTCCTACCTATTCGATAGTAGTATTGATTCCGCTCGCCCTAACGTTCAAACCAATCAATATCTATCGCAGCTATAAAATATTGAAGCTAAACAACTGAAGCCTTTGAACGATCACGGCCGATGCAATAGCAATTTGTCATCGCGTAGGTACCTATCCGACTCGCAATCTATTTTGAGTTTTATTGCTATGGAATAAGAATGGAAAGTTGGAAGGAGATTAGTCAGGAGGTATTATGGGTATCTGTATACGTGAGAACACGCACAATCAATTTCGCGGCACGCGCCTATCTCCGTAATAAAACGGTAGAACGAGAACAACTGGGCTCGGTCAAAATTGAGAACGGCACGTAGTCTAGTACATGAATAAGGTTGCATATTTCTTATTCAACCTATTTTTAAATAAAAACCATGCATGATCATGACTGTCATCCCAATTTGATAGTCATTTCATTAAGTTTAGACCTCTAGTTACCAGGAAAGAATATTCTATCCAAAGTCTGCTGAAGATATCTTTTATTATTCTACATTCCACTTGGTTTTAAACTGTTTTCATTCAGTTCGTTTCTACTTTTTTGTCCATGTTTTTGACTGCCTTTGGCCAGCTTTACCTATTTTTTCTCCTTCTCTGTCGTCTGGCATAAAATTATGATTAACTGTAAAGAGGAACTCAGTTTCAACTGACTAATCAGAGGTCACTACTGGCAGTGTACACTGACTGTTTACAGAGTAAACTGCCAGAAGTGACCAACCTACATCAGCTTACTCAAGTAAGTTCGTGTGATTTAAATGGCCGACCCTTGTAACGATATGTAACTACAGAATTACCTACTACCTATCTACTTACTAACCTAACAGCTAAGTGCCAATAGTGATGGCCAATACTGGTGACAAAGTTCTTAGACGCGAGTTCTTTCGTCATAAATCAACTAATAAAATGACAGAAAGATGTTGATGACTGTATGTACCTACATTAAATAAAGGTGTCGTTTTATTTGTAAGTAAGTATATCGAGTGAAATTGAGGTCGAGTAGAAATGGAGAGGCGTTTCCGCGACTTATATTTCTTGCGAAGATATCATGTCGCTACAGACTACGTGATTATGAAGCCAACCTACCGATCCGATTAAGGTTAGGGTTCTCTGATATATAGTACAGCAACCACTAGCAAAGGCTGGCTACTCTTTTGTCCGGGTAAAGGCGACTAATCTGACAGTCGCTGCCAGTTGCATGGTTGTTGTTGACCAAAAAACTTTAGCATTTTAAGCGACTATTTACGGTAAAAATCAAATTGGTAAGAGACCTACGTAGGCTTCTAAATCAATGATCGCGTCGGCCGTAGAGCTTTTCATTCAGCGATGCACATTGGCTGATATCAATGCGTATAAGGGTAATGGTCTCTAATGTGAGCGAGCATCCGTGAAGATATTCATGAAATGAAAATGAGTTTTTGATTAGCAACTTAACTGGCTTCCTGTCTTTTTATGGATTGACTCAGTATGTGTTCAGGAAAGAGGAAGTTTTGAAATGAAGGCTTAGCAGATTGTATGGCCTTTGTACACTTAGGTACCTATTATAACCACCTATCGAGTGCGCGGCATTAAACCTTACATTCATTTTCACTAAAAAAAAAAAACAATTCAAAAAGCGTGTAGGTATCATCTCGGCTTAATGAGGTTAAGATAAAACTAAGAAACTAGTAAGAATGCTAGTATTAATCTAAGCAGGACGAACTTTATCGATTTCATCGAATAAAATTATTATACCTACGGAAAATTTCTCACACTCACGATACTAAATAAAGTACGTGATACGCTACAATTCAAATTAATATAAAGGTGCGGTTCCATTACGACTAAGTAACCTAAATAAGTGGCACTTTACCGTATCGTAGTTGCTTTAATAATGTAAGTACCTACCCGGCCCGATCAGCGTTATCATGAGGCACTAAAAATTAAGCTTAATGCTCAGTTTAATGTTGGTTCTGGGCTTTAGTTTATAATATCGATGTTGTCTATTCACCTACCGCATACTAAATAATAAGGTGCCTAGGCCTAAATACGGTGGGATGGTTTATCTAGTTATTTATTGCTAAGTAAATTAATCGGAAATGTAATCCCTAAAATTCCGACCCAATTAAATTTAAGTTTCTGCACGACTTTGGGTAAATAAATAGGGTTTTGGTTACCTAAAGCCTTCATTTCAAGGTGGTAGCTATTTAGATGGGTACCGATGTAAAATCCGCAAAACCCTCTAATAATGATTCCCCATATTTTTCCGCCAAAGGTAACGCTGCTCATACCAAAAGTTTTTCCCGATTTTCAACCTTTGTCAAAGAAGATTGACATCAGCGGCATTGTCCTACATAAAGTACCATAAAACAAAACCTTCCATCTACCTACAGTTCCATTCATATCAATTTAGTTACAAACCTCGAGCTCGCAAATAGAAATGTTGTCCGTACATTCACATCATTCACAAAGAGCTGTTAGAAATCGGCTTTTCATCAGAGGTCAACGACTCGCCGTTCAGGATACGCGCAGAGACAAAACGTCTGCTGTGACAAAGGTCTATATGCGTATCGCAAGCACAATACTACTCTATCGCAGGGGCGGATCAGACAGAGCATAGCAGGGGCATTGTAAGCAAGAGGAGAAATCAATTTCTTTAAAATACGATTTTTATAAGACATAGAGAGATCATACAAATTTGGAAAATCTATCAATTTGATATCAATTATTACGTACGTAGGTAGGATGAACGAATGGTTACCAATCCGTTCAGTAGCATTGCATAGCGAATGAAAAGTTGTTGTTGTGTCATGCTGGTAATTACTGATTAGTACTTAATAACTAAAAGATAATTTTACTTTTAATATTTACATTATTCTGACCCAAAAGTTCAGCCTCAGTCCAGTCCGTGCCAGCGAGTGCACTATTTTTCCGGCGTTGAGCGGAACGCGGAACTGCAAATTGTCTGGGATGCAGTCAATGGACAGGCTTTGTGGTTTGTTGCTTGTAATTGAGAGCTCTGATACGCGTAGTATTTAAAAAGAAAGCTCTGTTAGCTGAATTTCTAATTATAATTTTTGTGTGCAGCATAATTCATCACCATCTTGAAACGACTGATAGATCTATAGCTTATTCATGTAAAATGTGTAATACTTATGTGGCAAACCAATATCTCTTTTTGTTTTAAGTTTGCCTTCAATATTCACGATGCGGTAAAAATAATTAGTAATAACATAACAATGGATCTTGAGTCCCGACGCCAAATTAAACGACGGCACGGGATCTATTTATGAGCTCTACATCACTTTCTTCCAGACTTTTTTCCCATAAACAATATCATGTGTTCACGAACTTCAAACACCTTAGCGCTTCAAAAATTTACAGAGGAAATATACATTTATTTGATATTGGCAGTGTAGGTATAGGTAGTATTGTGCCTTGTGTTGTAAACCACAACTCGTAACCCGATCAGAGGTTCGATGAAAACGATAGCCAGTCGCCTTTGTGGCCTCAAACCTGCGATCGTTTTCAGTTACTTAGTTCAACAGTTTTTTGCTCGTTGACATTCATTTTTTGCTCAAGTTGTCTGTATTTCAAGGTTTGTATTCGCTAAAATTTACAGAGCTATGGCATATTTAATAAGTGCTTTAATTTATTTGATAAACCCGGTTTACACGTTGATAATGCTCCGCAATAATCAGGTATTTTTTTTGTTTATTGTAGATACTCAAAAACAAATTATAAGAAAATGAGAGAGCATAAAGTGTATAGAGACGAGCCCTATGAAAAGATTTCTTCTAGCAAACCTTTAGTGGGATAACTATTCAGCAGGTATAAGTTCTGGTCTACCTCTACAGTTTCTAAGAAGGAATTAGCTAAAATTCCATCGTCTTTTGTAGTCAAAGACATAGCAAGATCTACGAGTATTGACAAAGTAAATAAGCTTTTAAATAAAAAAAGAGATCTATTGTTTTCTGAATGGTGTTCGTGTGAATTCTTGACACTTTCCTCTTAGTGCTTAATGCTCATTCAGCGGTTGTACTGGAGCGGCAGCAGATAATTGACAGCTGGAGTCAGTCACACTGCCCTACTTACAAACAATATGACGATTCAAGCTGTTACCGCTTGGGTAAGGGGTACTTGGAGACTGATTTTAAATAGGGACGGGTGCGAATAAGACGTGCCATGAGACTTTTGTACCGTAATTTGAACCTTACTTCATATGCCGAAATTCAACATTTGAGTTTTCTCTTTTCAAACGAGTAGATTGAGGAGTACCATATCAAGCATTCTCTTTTCTGCTATTTTGTGAAGCAAACATAATATCACGCTATTTTTTTTCAAGGTGGCTTTGCAAAACAATGCTAATGCCGCTAGTTTCTGCCACTTCCGTAGCTTTTATTGACGTTTAGCGGACTACACGTCCGCTCGCAGTGCGTAAGTTTAGCAAATGGCGATGTAGAATGAGTAATGGGTTCCGTCATGACGTCACTCATTTGCAGCCGGTCAGCCAACGTGTCAGATGGATCGCTCTGGAGGTTCGGCTGTTGGGTATGTGTGTGGATGTGAAGAACTAAGTTTTAACCGGCTTGGACACGACGCGACGTATGTTACACGACGATCTTCGAGCTTATAGTTACAGGAACCAACCGTAGGTACTTACCTAAATAGCAAATAAGTACATGATGGGTTCAATATAATTATATGTATATAGTCGTCCAAATTGCTTTAGTTCAAAATGTCACGAACTGGCTTTCAATCAACAAAAGCGCTTTAGTTTGATAAGTTTTTTCGAATAATCGTGTTAGATATTTATTTTAAGAAAACGTACTATTGCTTACCAAACCATCTAGACTTAATTCTGTTTTTTTTCTTGCCTTATTTAGCATTCTATTTGATAAAATTTTCTTTATTAATTTTAAGTTTTTGAAGCTGTTGTCTGTTTCTTTAAATATTATGGTAAATGTTGTGCATGCCTGTAATTGGCACACATTTCATAGAATAATTTGTTTTCATGTTGTTTTTTTTTTAAATGATTTGTTGTGTGTGCTGTTGGAGTTGCCTAATAAATAAATAAACTATCTACCTATGTAAATATTATATACTAAGCTATTATGTAAATGTAAACTAATAACAACAAACTTTTCTACATAACTCTAGTTTAAAATGAAACAAATTGTTTATCAAACAACATAATAATACTTACCTGCATTAGTAGGAACTGTCTAATGTAAAAATATTCCTTTGTTTCTATTTTTTCCGCTACTGAAAAAAGCTACGCAACTTTTATAAAAAAAAAACGTGAGAGCCTATTGTACATTATCTTAATTAGTTAAAAATGTGTAATACACGTTATATAACTGTAGCTTTCTATGCCGAATCCGTAGACGTGAGAGAGAGATTGAAAATAGAGCTATTGTTGCGTAACGAACGTATTATGTCATTTTCTATCAATGCAATCGTTTTGAGGGTGTCTGACCATTAGTAACTATAATACATCAATGTGTCAGACCATCGAGTCAGTCAGACCATTAGATCTTCGAAAACGCAAATCGCGAGCAGTGACCATATATTGGTATGACCGTAGATTGCTACAGCGTTCAATGTCATTTCACGGCCACCCACGGGGTTATTAGTCCAAAGGTTAAAATCTCTAATGTGTTAATATGTCAAGCTAGATGCTACAAAGACATCTAGTCAATAAATTAAAGAGTATCGTCTATATATCGTATAGGGTCGTGAATACCAATTACATCTTGAACAATAAAGATTTTCTAAATGATTAATAAAAAGTGGGCCTGAGCATTGACTTTTGCCAATCAATGTTTAAATCCAAGTACTTACCTACTTACCAAGATATTAAAATTTGTTTCCTCGCATAATTTCTCTAGAGGAAAAATTTAATTAGCTCACAAGGAGGATGAGATACGTAAACCATACGGTCCGCAATATTGCCTGCTCTGCTTCCGTTAAATAAATGCCTAATAATTAGGTATTTCAAAGAAAATTAAACTGATATAAGTGTGTGTAACACCTTCACTAAGGAGATTTCAGGACTTAGGAGAATTCATGTACGTAAATTCAAATGCTTACGCTAATTATTTTGCTGCCTGTACTTGAAGGGTCTGTGTTGCTACGTAAATGTGCGACAAGTTATTAAATTTCCAAGTTACCATAAACTGAACTTAGTTCCATATTTAGGTTGCTCAGTCAAGTTGGGTAAATGCCGTCAACACACGGCAGTTTGCCCTCCGCGACACAAGTTCTGTTAATTACCTACATAGAACGTTCTGACGAAATTAAGTTCAGAGGTAAACATGCACTGCATGTCACATTTGCTAATTGAGGACTGAATAGTACGAAACAATCAAGCAACTATGTAGAATGAATGGTCCAATACGCACGAGTCACGATTCTAGCACCGAATAGTCGGCCGATTTCTGTATACGACTATTCGGGTGACTGCAATACATATTTATCTACCTGTTGTCTATTTTGGCAGGATGTGGAAACGACGAATTAAAATGTCTGGTCTATAAAACCGGGGTCGATTTTATAGTAGGTAATTTATCAATCTTGTGTATACTTACTCTTTGAAGATCTGTTTGATATGGTTAGTCCAGCCAATGTCGTCCAAACATAACTGCGCATAAGTTTAACTTATGCGCAGTACAATGTCAGATCCTATATCGTAACTGCCCTACATGATGCGCTTGCGCAGTCATTGGATGATGACAGATTTACAATCGGAGAACGCAAATGCTAACTTGATGAGCTTGGACTGAGATTGCGTAAGCCTAACAATGTAAATATGTATTACTAGCTGTCCCGCCCGCGACTTTGTTCACTTAAAGTAGGTATCTAAACTGAGTCTGAAACAAATCACACTAATAAAAAATCCCATATATAACTTTGACACCCAATTTTACCCATTTTAGAGGGCTATTTTGAAATATCCAGGAATACGTTTCCATTTATTTTGCATTTAAAGTATCCAAACCAAAACTAAGACCAATCGCACCATCCTTTAAAAAGTACCTATAAAAACATTGACCCCAAAGTTTCAGACCAATCGCACCACCCGTTAAAAAATCCCATACAAACATTGACCCCTTTTTTAGTTATATTAAAAATCCTGAAACAGAAAACAAAAATTCAGGTCAATCGCACCACCCGTTAAAAAAATCTTATACAAACATTGACCTTTCCCCCATTTGACCCCCTTTTTTAGAGTTATATTGAAAAATCCTAAAACGCGAAATTAAGTTTCAGACCAATCACACCACCCGTTGAAAAGTTCCCATACAAAAATTGACCCCCCCCCATTTGACCCCTTTTTTAAGGTTTTATTGAAAAATCCTGAAACACGAAACAAAGTTTCAGACCAATCGCACCAGGTTAAAAAGATCCCATACAAATATTGACCCCACATTTGACCCCTTTTTGAAGGTTATATTGAAATATCCTGAAACAATTGTCCGTTCATTTTGTATTTACAGTACACAAACAAAGTTTCAGACCAATCGCACCACCCGTTAAAAAGTTCACATACAAACATTGACCCCTCATTTGACCCTTTTTTTATGGTTATATTGAAAAATCCTGAAACACGTATTCATTCATTTTGTATTTACAGTACACAAACAAAGTTTCAGACCAATCGCACCACCCGTTAAAAAGTATCCATACAAAGATTGACCCCTCATTTGACCCCTTTTTTATGGTTATATTGAAAAATCCTGAAATACGTGTCCATTCATTTTGCATTTACAGTGCACAAACAAAGTTTCATGAAAATCGCTCCACGCGTTAAAAAGTTTCATACTAACGTTTTCACCCTTTTTCACCCCCTTAGAGGTGGAATTTCCAAAAATCCCGTCTTAGTGGGTGGTTTTGTTATAAAAGGAAACCACCTTCCAAATTTCAGCTTTCTAGCTTCAGCGATTTCGGCTGGGCGTTGATAAATCAGTCAGTCAGTCAGTCAGTCAGTCAGTCAGTCAGTCAGGTTAAGCTCTTATATAGGTATAGATTGTGGTAAGTTTCATATGAAGTAAAAGCTGAATCTACGAGTATGACTATATTGACTTTTGGGAATGTGCGATTTAAACTGAAATATCAAAAATGTAATGAAAATGCATAAGGTAAAGATTCTGTATAAAAAGCATATTTCTGTATTTTTTTATCAAAGTGAACTAATTTCTTAGCTTATGCGAGGATAAACGACTAAATAATAAGTGCAGCCTATTTATACAAAAATGTTTATTTATCATATTCATTCTCAACAGTTCTCCGCTGTAACCTCTGCTTTAAATTTTACGATACTCGTGCGTGACTTTTTGTACAGTGTAACTATAATACACAATGAGAAAAGGAATTGTATTTTACAGTGCAATCAAAATGCAATTGAGGATGTTGACAGAATAAATATTTCGCGAATCGTGCAGTACCATTTCTGTTCGTCATTGGTTCTCGAGTTCAATGATGGAGGATGACATTTTTAAAATGTTTCCTCTCATTCATCGCTTACAAAGATGGTAGATATAATTTCGAGAATTCCAAAGTGTTTTCTGGATAAAGATCACATCGTTCCTTTTGAAGTATTGTAAGGAGAGATGAGAATAGCCTCATCACGGTGCTTTTTGGGTTTTGGAAACAGTATGTTTCCAAAATGTGTACGTGTACTTAGATATGGTTGGGCGCAGTTGATCTTGCTTGACATGACGTTACTTTCAGCATGGACGCATTTGCAAGTTTATTATCAGCTTATTCCTGAAAAAGTCCACGGCTGGACTGGCCTCCCGAAACACTGCCATGATGGATGGATTCGCTAGGTAGGTACGTCAGCTGTTTTCTTCTTTTAAAAATAATTTTAAAAAATATAGGTAAGTACCTAAGTACTTTTTTTTTCCTTAGCCTCTTTTGTCCCACTGCTGGGCAAAGGTCTCCCTCAAATTCCTCCAGTCGTCCCTGTTCTTGGCTGCATCCCACCATTCTTTCGTAAAAGCTGCGAGGTCATCCCGCCAACGCTTTCTTTTCCAGGCAAGTACTAGGTCTAATTATTAATTTACGCCATTAAATTTAGTCAATTTCAAATAGATCTAGCTCAAATTATTTAAAAAAAGTTTTCGGTAAAATATCTTCCTGGGAGACTTGGACGCGTTTTGATAGTTTACGAAACTTTATTTTTTATTTCAGCCTAGTGGAAACTTACGGCAGATGGAAAGAAACAAGATCAAATAAAGTTTGGTAACAAAACACGTACTAAGTTCCTGCAATCATGCTGTATTCTGTTTTGAGAAATAAATGTTTTAATCTTCATCGTACATATCAAAAATACTTATGAAATTGTAAACTGTAAGCACAAATTCGAACTAAATTCAACATTTTCCTTCACCACGGGCGGGATGCCCGCAGTGGTTAACCTACTCCTGTCTCATTATTTCCTGCAATTCAGTAGCAAAGCTTTTATCACGGTGGTAGCAAGCTATCAAGTCGATCGATGAATTGAACGTCCCAGCACAAAAGATTGACGGCTATTGATCATGATAACTAACCAATGATCTTTCGACTCACGCCTACCAATCGAAGCTCTTGATATCTTTGACATAATGATCAAGCGTTTGTTTTAAGAACCTTCATTAGATCGTTGATAAAACAGAGTTATATATCTACCTTCATCGAGACTGATGCCGGTATTTTTAATTGTGCCTCATCATCTGCTAACGCGTAGTCGTTTCTGCCCAAAAAAGAATCTCCTTGACTGAGGTAAAAGTGCAGGCATTCCGAAGCGTTCAGCAGGAATTTGGTCACCCATTTAATGATGACTTTATGAACTACTTACAGAGTTACAAGCCGTGCACAATCGCTATGAGTTGGAAAACAAGTAGATGTGTTACCGACCAGTTAATACGTACCTAGTTAGATGCCTCTTATCCCAGCTTCGCTTCGATTATAATTTGTAAAACGGCTATGATTGCACGTTGTTGACTACTGAGCATTTTATGGCAATTTTACTCGCAATTTATTGTTTTTCCAACGAGCGAAACGCATTGCTTCTACAATACATTAACAAATAAACGTATAGATACGAAACCACTGGATATCTAATAAGAAAGTCTAGTAATAAAGTGAGTGCCGTTTGATTACGACTTCTGGGCGCGTATCGTTTCTGAGTTTGAGTTTCACTTCTGGTAACTTATGAATTTTCTTCAAGCGTGGTTAATCCTAGCCGTGGACTGTATCATTACAATGCATTAGTGTTTGGCCGCAGCTAGTTTGCGGGAAGCTCGATATTTCTCTAATGGTTACCATTCTGCCTATAAATAGTAAGATTATTAAGGGTCGGCCCCTGCTCCACCCTGCTAAGTTTACATACATAAGTAACTGCATAGATATTATTTCCTTAAGTAATTATTGATATCCTTAGGTATTTAGGAGAAACTAGGTATTTACTGTTCATTTTGAATTTTACTACTGATGTTTACCTACAAAGCGATAACTCCATTATAAAATTAACCAAAAGGTAGCACGTAAAACCAACTAAGTACTCATACCTATTACCTAAAATATTAATTTCTTTAGTTCGATTCTATGCTCAGTTTCATAGTCGCATACTTGTATTGGGTACCTATAACTAGAGTTTATTTCGACAGTGAGAATTTTCTAGTTGAGTGGATGTCTAGGCATATTTTTCCGAAACCTGGCGACGATGCGTGACATGACTAGTAAAGTCGACTCCCCAAGATCCCTTGGGTCATTTTTTCCAATTTCCTTGATGTCCCCTGTAATTTTGTACAAATTGCTTGTGCGTCCGTCCTTGTCCGATTTATATAAAACCACGCCGCTCAAATTTTCTGCTCGTTTCTAATGAGTCCTTGAGTATAGAAACTATTGCAGCGGCATCGTTGCTACCAAAACGTAGGTTTTGTACGACCGATAGAAAAATTAATATTATTTATATTTCAACCCAGTCGTTATTTTTATAGATTCTACCTACTTTGTTTAATTTTAATACATTTTTAAACCCACACCTAGTATATTATCATGACTAAAATTAGCATTTTGGTGATATTTCAAGCAGGGAAAGTTTAATTTCTTGTGTCCTGAACTGCTGAATGCCGTATTCTTTATTTTAGTAGGTTCATGTAGAGTACCGTAGCTAGAGACTCGTCAAGTTTTACGCTTCAAATAGAGTATTCGATCTATGAATAGATAGATACGAAACTGGTCTCAAAATACCGATTGCTATCATGACGTTTTTGTCTTCCGCATATCATCAATTAAAATGTTTACACGTAGCTAAATGACGCAAGGCGAATTCTTTGCGACCGGTTTCCACAATGGGTTTGTGGGAGAGTGAAGTTCGGGTAGCATAGCGCCACCAACCTAAACCTGACCTTGATTCGCTCCTTGTAGGTATTCGTAATATTCAACGTCAGTCTGTCTGTAAGCCAGGTAAAATAGGTAAATTATTTCAGGTATTACAAGCTTGGTCACTGCTATCAAAGCGTTTCAAATATTGTTTTCAGGAAATGATGTACTGTGACAGCACAGGAGGCAATGTATTACTCCAAGGTTTACAATAAGTTGTGAACATACTTGTATACAAACTTGCAGAAAACATCAAAAACTGTCAAAAGTGTTTTCTTGTTTGAAACAAACATTTTCATGACTTGTCGATAGCGTGTGTCAAACATGTTTGTAAAGAAGATGTAAACGAGAGGCTATAGATAAACACAACGATTGTACTGTAACCATCGAAATGTGAGTATCTAAGTACCTAACTAATTACCATCAATAGCTATAACATAGGCGGATACGCATGCTATAGCTAGTCTCCACAAAAACACATACCGACAGCCGTGCCTCTCAGGCTTTACGCGAGGCCTCATTTAAGTGGTTATGGTGTGTGTAATGATCTTGTTTTCAAGGCGACATCTTACCGAATACAATAACTTTAGTAAGCGAGTAGGTATTTGTGCTCCATTCAAGGATTTCGAACAGTCGACAGTGCGGTTTCAAGATTGATAAGTAGCTGACCACCTCTGAGACGTGGTTGAGATCGCTTTCACATAAAATTATCACCTAATAAACAAAGGCTAACTAAGAACTTATTTTTTTTAATGTTATTTGGGTACCATCGTGTCCATGTTGTAATTATGTCCATCGCTCGACTCGCAGTGAACTCTATGTAGCTGGTATTACCACCAGTGTCCTTGTAGAATTGCCAAAACTATAATAATATTATTCGTAATGACTCCACGCCTTTGGGAGAATAGCTTTTTCAGCGAAGATTTTCAGATAACGCTGATTCAAAGTTATTACTCTTTGTTCTTAGTTTTTGGTTTCTCACATTATTTGTAAGTTATATAGAGTGCCTTGAACTCATGGTTTTTGTCTTCATTTACCGACGATGGCCTTGGGGTCTTTGGCTATTTCCTCAATTAGCGATACACCGTGTATATACTTGAGGCCATAAATTAGAACCAGGAACATTATCATCTCCAAGCCTAACAGCATCCGTCGGTGTCTTCTTAGTTTAGGACTTATCTAGTTTATGACGTATGGACCAGTAACGTCCCACATCAGAATACTCGTAATACTTCAGGATCATAAAGATTACGCGTTGTTTTCGATTTACTTAAACTTATTTGTTTTTTTTTGTATTCAGTGCATGATGGCACAGTAGAGGGATATTAAAAAAAACTTTTCATTAAGTATCTGTAAATATTAGATAGACATATGTATATCTAACAGTAGGTACTCGTATAGAGAAAGGCTAATGTTCAGCAGTAAAGGTCTTTTTAATTATGATGTTGATGATGAAAAAGTCTTTTTAATTATGATGTTGATGTCCTCCTTACAAATTATAGTAAGAACACCTGTATGCTAATATTATTTTAATCACATAATAAAGGTCAATTTGGAATCGTGGCATAAAAATTTACGACGAGCCGAAAATAAACGATAATGACGAAATGGCACATAAGTCAAAGTGTCGAGCATAAACTAACGAGGACATGCCTTATAATTTTCAGAAACCATAAAACAGTTGAGTTATTTGAAATGGATTATATCCTAGAAAGCTCAAGTGATCAAGATCACCATCATACTATTGTAATACTATTATTTTTATGTGGTAGGTACCGCTATGTATAAATTATCCAATAACTTTAAGAAAGAATTCTGGAATATCAAAAGGGAGTGTTTATCTAAGTAGAAAAATCATCTATTTTGAAATAGAAAAATTGTCTAGCCTATTATAAAAAATAAATCTTTTGAACCAAATTGCTATGATTACTCAGACTACGATAATGTCTTTATTCGGCATTGAAAAATTAAGATGCTCTTTGTCTGTTTAAGAAGTTGTATTTGGCACGGCATAATGGGCGCTCACAGTTCGCACAATGGAGAGTGGTGATCGTAATTGTTGGTTGAATGTCACGTAATTATATGCCGAGATTCAAAGGCAAGTAAGTAGGTACGCTATAGCTTTGCGCAATTCATTTTCACCAACTAAAATTCAGTTTTTCATAAATTCTACACTAAATGGATGTGCGGGCGGTTTGACCGACGGACAATGTCGTAGGTAAAAAACTTTTAGATGAGTGGTACTTATGTGACTTTTTTTGCAGTTTTTGCTCGTGGCGAGCGAGAAAATACGCCGCACATTGATTCATGCTTATAAGTTTACTAGTTAGTTTATAAAAACCGATAGCATTTTCTTCCCACGGGCGCGTTGGGCTCAAAGACAGATTGACAGCTAGATTGGCTATAAGTACTTGCCGGGCACGCGAACTGATGTTTCCACCAATTACATGTGGCAGGCACGAAATAACCCTCCAGTGCCAATTGGGGGTTAAGGTTGCAATCGTGTGCATTCGTGAGCAATGAGAATAAAAGTACGCAATTCAAAATGTCTCGTTTTTCAAGCTTCGTTTTTCGCTTTAAAACTTCAATATGGAACAATTAGACTTCCCACACAATATTCTACCTACTACTACTACTTTAAAAACTCAAGATTTGGTAAATAAATTATAATAGATTATGTAAGTGTAGGGAGAAATAAGTACTTACCTAAGTAATAAATAGATATTCTAAGGGTCTAGAGAAGATCAATTTTATGTTGGTATGGAAATGACATTAGTTTGTGAGTCTGACGTGACTGCTAATGTCGTTTTCAAATTTGATATATCCGCTGGCGTTAATACCAACAGGAAACTAATTTCTGTAATCTGTAAACCCCCAGGTAAGAACGGTGGTAAGGTAGATTTATCCTATCAGTAATCCTCAACAGAAGCTATTCAGGGTGGCCCGACCACCAAATTCTAAGATCACAGAAACAAAGAGCCGTTATCCTAAGCCTGTCTCTATGAATCAATCACATTGTCAATATTATTTACCGACTGTCCCTTTAGAAATCAATGTGATACAAAATTCTTAGGTAGGTACGGCTATCTTATGGATTGGAATTTTATTACTTGTATGAACTTTACATGGCGTCGTCATAAAGTTATAGCTATGCCTAGTAATCAGTATCTTAAAACAATGGAGACAAATTCCATAGCACACCTACAATTTCAGTATGACCCAGAAACAACGGTACATCCAAAGTTAGTAAGACGCTTTCGAGACCCACCCTAAGCGCACCAGTTTATTTCATTGTATGCAAATTGAAACGCCCGCCGCTACCTTAAGGCTAGTTTAGATCGATCCAGTGGAGTATCTAGTTCAGTGGTTTTGTCAGTCTAGTAACGGAAGAAATCAAGCAATACTATAAACAATACGCTGACCTACTTAGTTTAATTCAGGAAATTAAAATACTAAGTAATATAGCGACTGCCATAAGTGGTATTAAATGTTACCAGATTCGAATGAATAGGGTGAATGTACACTATACCCTGGATTAATCCATTATACCGGGAAAAAGAGGATCAAAGTTTATAACTGTGAAACCGCGAGGCATCGATAGTTATTTTTATTTTATCCCTGTAATCAATGTATGAAAACAGCATAGGCTGCAGAAACGAACTGTAAAATAAATTGGAAAGCACGCTACAGCGGTTTGATTCCAGCCACTGGGCTGAGCTGCTGCGGCGATCACTGGAGCTCGTATTTCACGCGGCCCTGTGCGCGACGCGTGGAACTCCCAAATTACGCGACCAACTATCGAACCTTCCCATAAGCATTCGAGAAACCACCGACCACCAATTTGTCCCTTCCGTGTCAGTGATTTTGTCATTCCCCTGGGCATTTCGCTAATAAAGAGCCAGCGGCAACAGCGAATTTCTCGAAATAGATTTACAGAATTTATGAATGTACATAGGTACCTACCGACCTAGGAGGCACTAGATGTGCATGTTTTTGTCTTTGGAAACGGTATCAGGGGGTTTGTCACCTAATATAAGTACCAAGTACATAATCATTGAGTAAAGTAGGTACTTCGATAGCGTTTTTTTGAAAGACCGGATAAACCATATGCCATGTAGTTCCAGAAAACATAACCTAGAGAAGGGATATTTTACGACTTTCATCAAAAAACATTAGTAATGTTTAAATGGCTAGTCTGTTCATCCTTTCTATAAACTCTATTCCTTGTTTATTCGATTTATTGTGATTGTGACCCATTCGCGCCGAGTCACTGGTGAGCCGCCGCGCCGTGGCAAAAGACAAATTGGCCGTCAGACATTCTCATGCCTTTGAATTTACCACGTCTTCTTCATAACGCTTCATCATGCCAATTGACAATTGCGCTAACTGTCCAATACAAAGTGCTTTTTCATTGACAGGGTGATAAATGTGAATTTATAACTAGCTTTTATACCAAGAGATAGGTACCTTCTATTATGTATTCTTTGAACAAACTGAACTTTTAGAACAGAATAAACTTTACTGAGTACGTAGGTAAGTAGGTACCTACTACCTAATTTTACAAAATGTAAAAAAAGTTTCAGCCCAGGCTGTGTGGTTCTTGGTTGCCGCGATTTAATTAAATTACCAAATCTATCAATTTTTCTCGGTTCTGCCTATTTTATTCTTGTTTTAATCCACACCTGCAGCGATTTCATTTAGTTACTTACAAATAAACTTCAACCTTAAGTAAGATGAATGAAGTTTTTTATTATTTAACTCCATCATCATTACAATATCAATACGACTGTCTCCACGTCTCCACGCTTGCGAATCGCAATATCCTACCACACCCACGCTCAATGATAGATACTTTTGAGTAGGTACGTACCTAACGTAGCGACTGCCTTAATATTTGAAATGAGTGTGTCTATCCCACCTTGTTTCGTGGATACGAAGACTGACAGTGCTTATAACATAGAAGAGAAAAATCCGGCCATGATTCAATAATGTCATAAAAATCTGTTGATTGCATTTCACTTGAGTTGTGGCACAGTTAAGTGACTCTGAACTCGGTCGAGCATCTATTTTTTTTAATTTTTGCACTCCCAATAAGTTCTTATGACATAAAGTGAAAAAAAAGTCCAATAAGCAGTCTCAATTCAGCATCCTGTGAGCAAGGGCGGATCCAGCTTTGGTGCCAGGGGGGGGTCAAGGGTATTAGTCTAAGAGCCGCTGAAGGACGACCTTCGCCGATCTGATAACCAGATGAGACGTATTTTTTAGCATATAATAATTTACTAGATGGTTCCCCGCGACTTCGTCCGCGTTTCATTCATTTTTAAATGTTTTTTTTTTAATACAAATAAAACAAATCAAAAACCTTGCAGATAGTTCCAGCCGTTCTGGAGTTAAATGTTAGAACCGAGTTTTAAACAAATCATATAACTCGTCAAAAAAACTTTAAGAGGGTTATTATGAAAAATCCAGAAATATGTGTCCATTTATTTTGCCTAATTAGTATTTAAACCGAGTTTCAAACAAATCGCACCACTCGTCGAAAAAACTTTAACACACCATTTCAACCTTTTTGGAGGATTATTTTGAAAAATCCAGATATACGATTTCAATAATTTTGCATTTGAAGTATTCAAACCAAGATTCAGACCAATCGTACCACCTGTTAAAATGTTCCCATATAAACATTGAGCCCTCATTTTACCCCTTTTTAAAGGTTACGTATATTGAAAAATCTTGAAACACGTGTACATTTTGTTTTGTATTTACATTACACAAACAAAGTTTCATGAAAATCGTACTACGCGTTAAAAAGTTTCATACAAACGTTTTTAGCCCTTTTCACCCCCTTAAAAGTAGAATTTCCAAAAATCCCGTCTTAGTGGGCGCCTAAATACCAATACAAACAGTATTTCAACCGAGTTTCAAACAAAACACACCTCTCGTCAAAAAAACTTTGACACCCCATTTAACCCTTTTTGGAGGGTTGTTTTGAAGAATCTTTATATACGTTTTAAATTATTTTGCATTTAAAGTATCCAAACCAAGATTCAGACCGAACGTACCACCCCTTAAAAAGTTCCCATATAAACATTGAGCCCCCATTTGACCGCTTTTTAAAGGTTATATTGAAAAATCTTGAAACATGTGTACATTTGTTTTGTATTTACATTACACAAACAAAGTTTCATGAAAATCGTACAACGCGTTAAAAAGTTTCATAAAAACGTTTTTAGTCCTTTTCACCCCCTTAAAAGTGGAATTTCCAAGAATCCCGTTTTAGTGGGCGCCTACATACCAAGACAAATAGTATTTCAACCGAGTTTCAAACAAATCACACCACTCGTCAAAAGAACTTTGACACCCCATTTAACCCTTTTTGGAGAGTTATTTTGAAAAATCCAGATTTACGTTTTAAATTATTTCGTATTCAAAGTATCCAAACCAAGATTCAGACCGATCGTTACCACCCCTTAAAAAGTTCCCATATAAACATTGAGCCCCCATTTCACCCCTTTTTGAAGGTTATATTGAAAAATCTTGAAACACGTGTACCTACATTTTTTGTATTTACATTACACAAACAAAGTTTCATGAAAATCGTACAACGCGTTAAAAAGTTTCATACAAACGTTTTTAGCCCCTTTTCACCCCCTTAAAAGTGGAATTTCCAAAAATTCCGTCTTATTGAGCGCCTACATACCAAGACAAACATACTCTCCAAATTTCAAGTCTGTAAGACCAGCGGTTTAGGCTGTGCGTTGCATCTATTCAAATAAGTCAGGACTTACCCTAGTATGTATGTAGATAAAGAAAAATGCCTATGATAGCTTGCCTGTTAAAAAGTGTTCTTTTTAACAGGCAAATTTTTAATATATTTTTTTTGCAGGCAAGCCTATATAGTTAGTTTTGTAATTAAAATATCTAACCTATGATATCAATTCCGATTGGTTACCAGATCGGCGTAGTTACCTATAAAGACTTACTTGTTCCATCGGCTTGCCTTCCGAGACGTTCTGTGTGTTAAAAAATCAGTTGAGATAGTTTTAATTCGCATTATTAAAACAGTGAAGGTGATGAAAGAAAATTTATCAAAATTAATTAAATTAAAAATAGCTATGAACACTTTTTAATAGGCAAGCTATCATAAGGCATATTTGTTTTTAAATTATATTTGATATAAATTATGTCTCATCTGGTTATCAGATCGGTGAAGGTCGTTCTTCCACGTCTCCTCTACTATATCTATACTAATATATTAAAGAGGAAAGTTTTGTATTTTTGTATTTTTGTTTGAAACGAATAAACTCAAAAACTACTGGTCCGATTTCAAAAATTCTTTCACCATTAGAATGTTCCTTTATTCCTGAGTAACATAGCCTATATTTTATGTAGTTACCTCGCAAGCAAAGCCGCGATCGGAAGCTAGTTATATATAATTATAATTAGTGGTCCAGCTAGGTCCTGGATCCAGCCCAGGGGGGGGTCATGACCCCCATGACCCCCCCCTTGGATCCGCCGTTGCCTGTGAGTAATACGTTCGAGTTGACTCTGTATAAATCACCTAAACAAGATGCAAAGGCCTTACTGTAACCTTGTTAGGTGTGATTATTTTATAAGGCAAGAATGAGTAAGTACAAAAATATAGGGATTACAAAGCCAACCAACCCACGCTAAATCAAGCGAATTAAAGCAATGAGTAACGCACACCTAACGGTAGATAACCATTTTAAGTGGCCGCCTAGCATGGGTCGTGTATTTCGTGAAATTGTATTGTAACGTGTTTCGTGACTCGTCAAATTTTGCAAAATACAGTTTGACAGCTCATATTTTACAAGGAAATTGCCCTGCATGGATTCCCAATTACCAACGTGGATGCAAAGTTCAGACTGAAAACGTGCATGTAGGTAGGTAGGTACCTACTCGTATACATAATTTTCGCTTTTTTTTAAAGTAAGTTCTCTCAAACCATTGGAATACTATCCAGTATCCACAAGAGATATGGGCCAAATATAGGTAATAATAATGTTTGGACGTGTCTCCAACTCTTTTAGAAATAGGTACTCAACTTATGTCTAGGGTTGTCTTTGTCTTTACTTTGACATTATTCCCATAAACCCATAATTATATTATGAGCCTACTGCCTACTGATAATATTTTAATTTCCCATACAATTGTGGCAACCGCTATTTACAGCCGTTAAATGAAGGTTATAGCTTTTTAGGAATTTCAAGTTTTAGAAGAAAGTAGTTCAACAGTAGCCGTTTGCTTCCTATCATTATAGATCAAGATCGGTCCATGAACGGGCGAAACCGGTTATCGGTCGTCAATGTATCATTATAACTGCCTAGATCGAACTTTAGCCAAGGAATTTACTAGAGTAAATCTTACTAACAGGATAATAGAGACCTTAAACATGTCCGATAAAATACTTAACTCTAGCCAGCACCTAAGATTATACGTACTTAAGGACCTCTTCACTTTAGAATCATATTGATACAGGGTAGGCACATTAATGAGGGACATTCACATCCCTTACACGCTTTGTTAATTTGTAGGTACTTATAGTCTACAGATCTTCTAACTTTAAAAATTATTAAGATTTTATGCCAAAAGTTATCGTCCTAATAAAGTTTCTTTTTACAGATTCCTTCAGTGATAACCACACATGTACGCCAACAATGATACCGGTGAGTTCAAGCTTTGACTTTAAAAGATTTAAAAAAAACCTGAACATAAGGAAAGTATTTAACAAACTAGTCAGCAGCTATACAACATGGTTTACAGACCCCTATAAGGTTTTAAAACAAAACGTAATAAAATAAGTTTATTCCAACAATCAAGCCAACATCTGCTTGTACTGGCCAGCAGCAGCTGGCGGGCTTATTGCTGGTAAATGAGGCTATACTTACTCAGAAGAATCTACCTTTATAATAGGTAATGAAATGATTGGGTGAAGGGTAAATAGCACGTTAAAAAAATCAAGCTACATATACCTTCTGAATCAAGAAACTGAGGCTCATTGCGTTTTCAAAATTATAATCAGGGGCTTTACCACAATCTCTTAAAAACCATCATGTTTCAGAAACGTTAAAGTTTCAAGCTTGAAGTAACACTACTTTAATACAATTTTTATAGGTTATGATACAAAATAGCGAAGTTACATTACTTTGATATTGCCGGAAAAGCTTGTGGTAAAGCCCCGGGGCGTCTTGTCAAAGCAACGTGAGAACCAAGAGTTGGTTCATCGCTACCTCTTCGTATCAGCATTTTCCTTCAAAGTATGAATGGGAAAGTACCTAACTCAGTTGCTTGAATTAATCAAATTAATGCGGACGAAGTCGCGAGCTACAACAAGTATTGTATTGTTCTATTTTAAAGAAGGATCTGTTTTTTCAATTAGAAAAAACAGATCGCAAATATTCAAAATTTTAGCAATTAGAATTTTGAATATTTGCGATTTAGCACACACCCAAGACGAATAATATTGTGTAGTCGAAGGCGTTCTGTCGAATCTGTTTTTTCTGTTTTTTCACATTAGCAAAGTAGGTATTACGTTTGTCACTTCATGAAGATGGGCGTCATGAAGCATGGTATCAGTCTCAAATAAGGTAATTCGTATTGCAAACCAATAACGTTATTTTTGAAGATGAATTAGCTATTATTTGCTTGTGGCAATATTCAGCTCGGTTGACGGACCTAAGCTCGGTATCAGCATGGTATCAGCATTCCATTTAAGCCTGGCAGTCGTCTTGAGATAACTGTTAGCAGCCAGTAGTCACTACTGCATTATACGCTGAAATGATGAGTCTATAAAACTAAATTAGATACCTAATTGTGTAATTGCATCTGCAGATACTTATTTGAAATCTACAATGCTTGCAATTTTGTACTTGCAATATGAGTTTGCGGTCGATGTAGATCATGCAGACAATATACTATCTCCAAATTTCAGCTCTCTAAGTCATAGAATCTACTTACGAGTATGGTGTGTGTGCGCTGATGTTAGTCAGTTAGTTATTAAAAAAACAGATTTGATTTTTGTTTTTAATTACAATCAAACCGTTGCACGATAATGATTGCACTCAATTAAAATTTTATTAAAATGAGCGGAAAGCTGATAAAAACGGTGTGCTCTTTTAACGTTCAGTGTTGCCATAAAAAATACGGGCGTAATTACCACTCAGGGTACATTACATGTAATCTCCCCTTCACTCTTGTTCACATGGGTAGGCTATGCGCGAATTAAAAAAAAAATACAAAGGTTAAGCTCATTGGAAGGGCAACGAATATGAAGGGTCTCCTTCCATGGTATTTCATAGCTGTTACTTGTTTATTTATTTAAACCAATTTACAGTGCTTAACTAAGATACTTATATTTTTTTAAAAGTAGAAACCATTTTAATAACTAAAGGCGTATTTTGGAGTTCTGCACTAAAAATTTGAGACTCGCTCTCACTTCATGTACGAGTAAATAGACAGAGCAAAATTTTTGATCGGGGAAAAACATGGTTACATTAAAAGTTATATGTAGCCCATGGTAAATTTCACGAGAATACTGAAATTCTAATGCTTTAGTTTTCTATTTATCTATTAAGTCTTATTTAGGAGACTTATATAAACACAATAGTGGGTACACATGGAGACTTATTTATACCCAATAGTGGGTAAATGTGTACCCACTCATCATCATCATCATTCTCCTGCCCTTATCCCACATGTAAATGTGTACCCTCTATTGGGTTTAAATAAGTCTCCTAAATAAGAGAAGACTTAATAGTTATATAGAAAACTAAAGCATTAAAATTTCAGTTTTCTTGTAAAATTTACCTTGGGCTTATATAATTTTAAATGTAACCATGTTTTTCCCCGATAAACAATGTTGCTCTATCTATTTACATGAAGTGAGAGCGAGTAGGCAAACTACCCACCAAAGCGTTGAAGAGAGAAGTGTAAATACACGACCCTGATTAGTATTGGTTGATTTACACATTTAGCACCATCTCGGCATCCTTTCCTGTTCTGCGCTAATCTCATGACTCAAGTAATCTTTATGAGTATGGTTCCAGATGATAGTGCGAGTGTGGTGCGAGAGCGGCGCGGGCTGGGCGGCCACACACGTGCCGGTGACTCCTCAGACCACCTGTCGCGACGTGCTGGAGTGCTGCCGCGAGCCCGGAGACGAGCCCTGCCTGCTGCTCAGTATCCATCCGCACCACGGAGGTATATGCACATTTCATATGCCTACAAATTGCAGTAATCATGCTGACACACGTGTGTTAGAAACTGACTGAAAGGCTATAGGTACTGAGTTGCACTGCTTACGTACCTAGAACCGTTGTAAGGGAATGCAAATGCTCAGGGGCTTTACCACAAAGTCTTCCAGAACGATTTCGTAACGATTCCATTATAGAAACGTCACTACTTCCATACAATTTGCATAGGTCATGGTACGAAATAACAATGTAATACTAATACGGTAATCTATTATGAATTCGTGGTGAGGCCCCAGGCCCTGCTAACTATTTTGAAGCATAATAAAATTATTAAATTGCTGCTTGAATTCTTTGAATATCAGCCCCTGTATTACACAGTCGTACAAAATAGAAAACCTCATAAATGTATGGAAATTATACCTACAGGAGGTATCTATAAATGGCCAATATTCAAATCAAAGTAAATAACAAAAAGAGATAGATAAAATATGCTGACTTTATATTTGGAATATAAAAAACCAGCATAGAATATAAATAAAGAGAATAGAAATAAAAAACTAGAATACAAATAAAAATAATTAAAACCCTCGTAAGCTTAGAAAAGAGTTAAAATTAAAAATTGATAAGTCGATGAGAAATTAGATAAAAGCAGTCTTAAACGCACCAATATACAGAATAGGAAAATAGAAAACATAAAAATAATTACATAACAAATAAAGGCAAATACATATAAAACAAATTACCAAATTAACAAATAACAACAATAATACCCAAAGTAATTAAATGGAACCTTAGTTTAACCAAGCAAACATATTAAAGATGATAAAAAACAGACGATGCATAACCTATGTTGACTATATATATGATATATATACAAACAACATAGATAAAAATAAAGAAATAGTGATAAGAATAAGAATAGATATAAAACCATTTTGTAGCACTAAGTTTTCATAAGATAAACATAAGAATAAGAACAGTAATTTAAGAAATCTGTTAAAATATTATGGATATAAAAAATCATGGACCATTATTCAGGCATACGCTCCGACGGAGCAAGCAATAAAGAGCGAAACTGACCGTTTCTACAAAAACCTAACACAGACGCTATTAAAGTACTCTCACAATCACATTATACTAATGGGAGACTTCAACGCCCAGGTAGGAGGAAAACAAAGTAAAGAAGAATATGTCTTGGGAAATTTTGGACAAGGAAAAAGAAGCCCAAATGGGGAACGGCTACTCGAACTACTATTAGAACATAACTTATCGATTCTCAACAGTATGTATAAGAAAAACAAGAAAAATAAGTGGACATGGTTTTCCCCCGATGGTCGGTATAAAAACGAGATTGACTACATAACAACAAACTACTCAAAGGCATTCACGGATACATCAGTACTATCAAAATTCAACTTCAATACAAATCATCGCATGGTAAGAAGCTCCTTAAGAATAGTACCACCAAGCAAACCTAGAAAGTACATAGCTCCACACAAAACTCAAAGTACTGAAATTCTAAAAGAAATTGGTAATGCCTTGAGCAAAACAACTGAAGATTTCGTAAAAATGGAAAACGACAACATCGATGTTCTTACAAAGTATGAAAAGCTAGAAAAACAACTAACACATCCTAAAAGTGAAAAAAATAGACAAAACAAATACGAACTAACTGATACAACTATACAACTTATTGAAAATAGAAAAAACCTGATTTTAAATCACCCAAAGAAAGAAAATATAAAACTAATCACAGAACTCAGTAAGAAAATTAGAGAAAACATCAGGAAAGATAGGAAGTATAAAAGATTGCAAACTTTAGAAAAGCACATAAAAAGAACGGGAGGTGTAAAGAAGGCACTAAAGGAACTTAGAGAAACAAGCAAAGAATGGATACCGAAGCTAAAGAAAAAGGAAAATACGTTTACAAACAGAAAAAGCATCAACGAAATAGCTACCAAGTTCTATCAGGATCTATACTCGCACTCAGCCAAGACCCTAAAACAAGAACAAAGTAATACGCCAATTGAAAAACAAAACAGTAAGGAACCAGAGCCAGTAATACTCTGTAGCGAAGTTAAAAAAGCTATTCTTAGTCAAAAAATGGAAAAAGCTCCAGGTCCAGACAAAATCACAAATGAACTTCTCAAAGGTACTCTTGAAGAACTATTACCCATGTTAACATCAATATTCAATGAAATACTGAAGACGGGTAAAATACCTATACAGTGGAAAACATCGCATATCATCCTTATATTTAAGAAAGGTCAAAAAGAAGATATCGGAAACTATAGACCTATAAGCTTGTTATCAAATATATATAAGGTTTTTTTCAAGGTTATTCTAGAAAGAATCAGTACAAAACTAGATGAAAATCAACCACGTGAACAAGCTGGGTTTAGAAAAAGATATTCTACCCTAGACCATATACATACTGTAAAACAAATACTAGAAAAATATAAGGAATACAACAAAAATCTATACATGGCATTTATAGACTATTCTAAAGCTTTTGACAGTATAAGCCACAAAGCCATATGGGAAAGTTTGGAAAACCAAGGGATACCTCTAACATACATTGAAATCATTAGGAACATTTACAAAAATAGTGAGGCGAGAATACAATTAGAAACCCTAGGAAAAAAGTTTTCGATAGAGAGAGGGTTGCGACAGGGCGACCCTCTATCACCCCAATTGTTCACAGCTGTACTAGAAAATATATATCGCAAACTGGATTGGGATGGCTTTGGTCTAAATGTGCAAGGCGTGAAGTTGAACCACTTAAGATTCGCAGATGATATCATACTGTTTGAAGAAAAACCTACACGTCTTGAAGAAATGATAAAATCACTAAACGAGGAAAGTATGAAAGTAGGACTAACTATGAATAAGGACAAAACAAAACTACTTACAAATTCGGCACAAATTGAAATTAAAATTGATAACCAACCTATCGAATATGTTCAAGAATACATCTACCTAGGACAGATAATATCTCACGAAGATCAAACCACTAAGGAAATAAATAGAAGAATAGCAAACGGATGGAAGAAGTACTGGTCGATAAAAGAAGTAATGAAATCAAAAGAGTTAAGCATGTCAATAAAAAGGAAAACCTTTGACACCTGTATACTTCCGGTCATTACATATGGGTGCGAAACATGGTCTCTCACAAAATACCACAGAGAAAAATTGGAACGCTGCCAGAGAGCCATGGAGAGAAGCATGACAGGAACAAAGAAACAAGATAAAGTGAGAAGTAGCAAAATTAGAGAAAAGACTAAAGTAGCCGATATACTCACTCGAATAGATCAACAAAAATGGAGATGGACCGGTCATATGATCCGAGACACACATAACAAGTGGAGCACAACTGTCTCTGACTGGTACCCCAGAGATGGCAAACGCAACAGAGGACGCCAAAAACTCAGGTGGGAAGATGATCTTAAACTAACGGCTGGAGATCATTGGAGAAGGGTAGCAAGAGACAGAACTCAATGGAAACAGTTAGAGGAGGCCTATGCCAAGAGGCACACTGAGTTACGAGATATTTTATAATATATGTAATTTGTTCTATGTAAATAACCTGTGTAACTCAGAATAAAGGGCTATATTATTATTATTATATTATTAAAATATTATAGCTGATAAGAGATGAGAAAAACCAGAAAATAAGAAAAAAAATAGTAACTTATAAGTTAAATTTGTAATAGTTAAATGTTCCTCTTATGGAAAAGAAATAAATAGTAAAACAAAAAATAGATATCAAATTTTAAAGTAAAAGCAGAAGAAAAATCAACATGTAACAATATATAGTTTAAAACACAAACCCAAACTTCTCCTTCCAAAATTAATAAGTAAAAATAACAAATAAAGTTGAAAAAAGACTCTGACCCCCATGTCAGAGGGACTGTATTAAAAAAAAAAAAAAAAAAAAAAAATCAAATCAAAATAATTATGGTAATTATTTTCATTAGTAATTATTTTATTAATTATTAATCTTTGATACATTAGGTACCTACAATCATAGCAACACTAACTCTACACTAACTAGGAATATGAGAATTGTTCCCTTTACGTCGAATCTCTCTACTTTATAAACTATTAGGTACTTAATTTACTAAAAATTAAAGTATGTAGGTACTTTTAATGTAATAAACAAGGTAATGATTGAATTATCATTACTCATATTTTCATTTAGATCATGTTCTAGCTGGCCTGAATTATAGGTGCATAAGTACATAATCTTAAGCCATGAGAAGATTGGGTGGGTTTGTATAGGAACGCCTTTCTGATTGAAGTTCAGCGATCATAATTTTGTATGTCAAATACACCATGTAGATGCACATTGTGTAAATACCTGAAACAATAAACAACTTCAATTACAGAAATGAAAAGATACTTACATAATACAATAATTAGAAAATACATGTGATACAGTTGTGCTATCTCGGGACAGTTACAAACAATTTTTATTTATTACTTTATTTACTAGCTTCCGCCCACGGCTTCGCCCGCGTGGTACCTTGAAAAACAAAAACAAACCTATGTAATGTTAGTAAGTAAAAAGTTCCACTTGACACTGTTATTCTTCTGGAATAGATGCAAAGGTTTAATCTTGTTTTAACTATATCGGTAACGATGACTCATAAATGATGAGAAACTATAGCTGCGTCCGCAGTGAAGCAGTTTTAAACTTTCGCCTTCCCTTTTCATCCTCTTGGGAATTTTTACCATGATAAAAAGAAGCCTATAATTGTATTAATCCATTTCATATAATCCATTCTGGCATTACCTGAAAAGTTATATAGGTAGAACCATACACTTACACAGTACTTACACACCCTCATACACACCCTTTCGCATTTATATTATTTAGATTAGTTTAACTAATCGAAGCGTTTAGTATAGGTAGAATATATAGAATTATATAGAAGAATATAGTATAGGTAGGTGGTTACTTACCGCCGCATACAAGTAAAATTATGATCCCAACAACAGGCATCCATGTGCAAAACACAACGATCACCAAAATGAGGAGAAGCACGAGGTGAATCATTCCATAAATTATGTAAGTCTTCACCAGAACTGGTTTATTCTGAAACAAAACATTTTTAAGTAGATACCAATTTTTAACTCGAAAAAGGAGGGTAATGCGTTTGGGATTTATGTATGTGGGTTCCTTAGGCTTTGGCTGTAGCCCATACGGCTGAGCGCATTTTAACAATTAAGTAGGTGTCGTTAGATTATTCTGAATCACGAGAGTGACATAGGCTATTAAAAAATGACAAAAATCCAATATGACTAATTATAAAGTAAGAAGCTACTTTCAACTAAGTACTTATAGTCGGTTTTTTTTATTTTTGTAATAAATACTGTGTAGGTTTTATTTACATAGAATTAGGTACTTACATACTTACCACAATATCAGTGAGTTTGTATGTGCTAAGGAAGGTATACCATATCTTTTGTAGTTGTTAATGCTCACCTCAGTTATTCCATAGAGTAGAAGTACGGTAAATATGAATCCAGTTATCACCTCGAAGAAGACTATTTCTACAATGCTAAAGAATGCCACGTAATCTTGCACCCTTCCATTCAATATTTGGAAGATGTAATGAAAAGTTTGGGCAAGGCAAACTAAAACTGCTATTGCCGATAATACCTTTAAAAGAAGATAAAAAATTATTGTAAAACTCAAAAGTTATAAATTACTAGAGACATGGTGACCCAGGGGCGGATGTTGACACTGTGTCTCACATTTTGTGCCTCTAACGCAATAATCGGACACTACATGAGCAAATACCACAAGCTCAAAAGTGAAGGGAAACATGGAAGAACTGGCATATTGTAAAACTATTTTTAAAGAAAGTACCTTTTAGGTACTCAGTTCATTTTACGGACAAAAAAACATTGTAAAAAGTCGATCGTTGATCGTTTTGACGGTTACAATTTGATTATTTAGGAAGTGCGCAGTCGTGATCAAGCAACTGCGGTGTAGTAGTATCTTCAAGACACAATATAATAAAAACGATGTAAACTTACAACGGCCATGTACCCAAAGATCAAACTCCCAGTTCGCACTTTGATGAAGAACAAGCATTTGTTGTCGCAACACATCTCGTATCTGGAAAATATTTAGCGTTAGGGAAGCACCTAACTAAAACCACTGTAAAATTTGTCTCTTTCATCAACTGGCTCGAAAAAGTTGGCCGAACTAATTAATAAAAAATAATTCTGTTGTACAAATTTAAATAAAGTTTTTTACCTCGATAATTCACTTCACTATCAAACTTTTAATAAAACAGAAAAATATAAAAGTACGTCTAATCTATGCCAATGGTAGACTCCTTGTATGAAGCAGTACTGCAGGCAGGAAAGGAACTGTGAACGACTTGACTGTTCGACAGTGTTGCCACTTGCCATATCTTATACCTTGAAATCTGAATCGCTAAGTCTGAAAATCTGTATTATATCTGTATACGACGAAAAAGCTAAAATCTGTATAAAATCTGTATTAATTAAACTTTTTATAAACTTGCAAATTGGACTTTTTTTAAAGTCCAAAAAAAAATTAGAACTAAAGGTATAAAATCTAACACAGAGATAACATTAAAGTATTAAATCAAATCTAATATAAAAGAACATTGTAGAATTTAAATAAAGCTTGTCTTTGCCTGATTCGATGTTGCCATAAGTGCAGAAATTCCCTATATATTGAAGGGTAAATGTTAAAAAGCAAAACGTCTCAACCAACAAAAGAAGTCGGCCGGCCTGAAGATAAAATTATGGTATTTTCACGTAGTATACTTAAATTACGATACTACATACTACATATCATGAAAATATGGTACAAATAGTATAATTATACTACGAAATCCAACACTGATTCACACATGAAAATTTGAATTTAAAAAATCTGTATAAACCTAAAGTGAAATCTGGCATCTGTATCAGGAGCCAAAAATCTGTACCAATACAGATAAATCTGTATATATGGCAACACTGCTGTTCGATGCAATGTGGCCTCTTGAGCGCGCATGGTACTAAAAAGTAGGTAAAGTACCTATTTCATTGTGTTCTGTGCAACAGCGCAAGTTTAAAAACGTGTTGATAGAGGGCCCTCATAATTATTTCAGTTCCATAAATATAAAGCAGTCTTCACATGTAGATTTAGCCCTTGTAATATACTCGTAGGTAGGCACTTATTTAATTATTAAAATAATCTAGTAAGTAGGTACTTGCGTTTAATAAAATAAAAAAAACCCGAAAAGGTAACTACATATCTAATATATATATAATATCATATGCATAACTACATATAACTACATATTTAATAGTCAAACAAACTTACCCCTGTAAGTGATGTTCGACTGGAATTACGCATAGTGTTGTCTCGTCTGAAGATTTTTACTCTGTAGTCCGGTCCTTTCCACTCAGAAGCGCTTACATCTTTTAAATTAATGCGAAACGAAACGTCCCGCTCAATGCCGCCACCATCTGGAACTTACTTCATTCCGTTTACAGAACAGGAGCTTTTTGATTTTACTAGGGTACTTGCATCTAATAATTAGATGACTGGGTCGGGAGGGACTCTTCTTCAGACGAGACAACACTATGCGTAATTCCAGTCGAACATCACTTACAGGGGTAAGTTTGTTTGACTATTAAATTACGCTACGTTGTTGTCTCGTCTGAAGATTTTTACTCTGTAGATGTTAAAAGCCTAGTGTAAAATCAAAAAACCTAGGTATGTTATAATCAATTTTAATTATTATAAACTCTAAAACATTAGGTAGGTCGGTAGGTTTGTATACCTACCTAATCATTAAAAAACAAACAAAAAAACAGCTTCTAATATAACTTCTAAACACTAAGAATAACTTTACATCAAAAGTACCTAATGTAGGTACTTACAAGATGAAACACTATAAAAGTTATATCTGAATCTCATCTTAATCTAATTAGGAACTAAACTAAACACAACACTAGCAAAGTGTTCATTATCAATAATAGGTCTGTTATAATATCTAGCGAAGGAGGAAGACTCACCAGCCCAACCAGCCGTTCTGCGGATGTCGTCTATGCTAACCCCTCTTGCGTAAGCAGTAGAGGTTGCGGCATGGCGCTCACTGTGCGCTGAAAATGCTGTTATATCTATTCTGCTGTCCTGCATAGTTTTCTTAATCCAACGGCTGATTGTACTGGCTGAAACTTGTTTGTAAGGTTTCCCTAAAGATATAAACAAGTAATTAGTAGACCTTATATTTTTTGTTAACTCTATATAGTTAATCACAGCTCTATCAGGGCATATATCTATTTTTTTATTAAAAAATGGTAGAGTCAGAAAAGGCTGGCACCTATTATGTGCAGAAGTTTTAATCAACTTATCTACCTTGAAATTAACACAAGTGTTTTTAATCTCTATGTTGTTTACTTCCAACAATGAATTTGTTTGAGCCCTGTGGCCAATGCGAGTAACATTACAGTCTTTCTTGTGTTTATTTTTAAGTTATGTTTTTCTTTATAATTTTTCTCAATTAAATTAAGTACATTTGATACATCCCATGTGTTATTATATTTAGGTGCAGAAGGCTTCAATTTAAAAAATCCTATAGATAATCTTTTAATTTTTTCATTAGGTACTTCCCAAATTGGGTATGATAAGAGACATGCTGAGCGCAGGGAGTTTAAACTACCATAAGATTGACCTTCATGAAATTTACTTGTTAAATAAATAATAATGTCGGAAACATTGGGTTTTGTTATGGATATCCCTACAGATTGACAATGCTTGGCCCACCCAATTATACAGGGTAAATATTGTTTTAAAGTGTAGTAAAGTAATTGTAGCTTGATCATTAATTCAAGTGCTTAGGAAGGCTTGCCTGATAATATTCCTGCCATTAATGATAGGTTCTGGTGAAGCAGGTGCAGCATTCTGCAATTGTGTAAAGTAGATCTATACTTGGTTCAAAAATTATAGGATCATAGGTTAAGAGTTTTTTATATATAGGAAACCATGAACCCATGAAACCATGAGAAAAAAAATTACCAATTTATAGTGAATGCATCTACCGCCCATGCAGATGGGTCTGGGTGCCAGACTGTATAAAGCTTGCATTTAGTATTGGTCCTCCTAGACGCAAAAAGATCTATTGATGGTTGACCAAAAAACTGCCATTGTGACACAATGTGAGTAAAATATTTCTTCCCTAATGCCCATTCTGTTTGCCTAACTCTTTCTTAGATTCAAAATTTGCTATCACATTATCTTTTGTATTATAATATACCTAAGTGGCAAATAACCATACATTTCTATTCTCGCACCACTTTCATATCTGTTTTGCTATATTATGTAAATAGGGATATTGTACCCCTCCTTGTCTATTTATATATGAAATAGCTGTTGTGTTATCAATGTGTAACAGTATAGAAGTTTTAATATTTCTTGCCCATCATTGCATATCTTCTTTACATTGATTATTTAACAAGGTGTGGTGACTATAATTATCATTATTATGTTTTAGAGCTAAGTATTTTAATCTTTCAAGATTATTGGTATAAAAAAAAAAATAGATACCATACTTTATTGCAGTGCACACCGATATTAATGTACTTATAGTTTGAGCTAAAAACCTTATTTGGACTCTGTTTTTATCTAACAATTAAATAATCAACTTATATCATTTCTGTCTTTTTTCTTCTGGAATAATTATATTCATTTCTATAGAGTTAAATATAAAGCTTAAAAATGCACATGTTTGTGCTGGTACAAGATTGCATTTTTCTTTGTTTATTAAAAACCCTAAAAATGAAAGTAATTTAATAGTTGCATTCATGATTTCTTTGCAAGCAGAAAATGAGTTACCTAAGCAGAGAAAATCATCGAGGTACAACGCAGATATGAAACCCTTATTTCTCAAGTGAGCTACCACAGGTTTCATAATTTTGGTGCTGTACATAAGCCAAAGGCTACACGCAAAAGGGCCGTATGCGGCCTAATTGCGGAAACCAGTCGGTTCACCAAGTAAGCCAAAGGCTAAAACATTAAACCAATAGTATTTTCCTTCAAAATAGAATTTTAGGTATTTTTTACTATCTTGGTGAATATTTATCATGTAATATGCTGATTTCTAATCTTATCTGGCAAAGTTCAGGATCGGAGAAATTGTTATTCTCCAGAACAGATGATTGATAAGGTATACTGTGCAAGGGTATTTTATAACCTTTCACCCATTCCAGAATGGTAGAATCATCAGTTATGAGTTTTCAGTTACAATAAAAATGTTGTAATCTGCCTACCTCACTATCTCCTGAAGTTGTGATTTGGTTGCCGCTCCTGTGGCCTCTCATCCTTCTTCTTTGTCTGCAACTTTCCGCCATAAGTTTGCCCCCCTGCCACCACTGGTTTTTGTGTTCCCACATTTTGACGAGGAGGGCCCCACCAGTTTAAAGCCCTTGGACTGCCTTTTGTTACAGTATCAGTGTTCCGAGTTCCAGCAATGTTTTTCTTTTGAGGAACTTTTAAATCTTGAACTGACTTTTGAACAGTCTTTGCAGTTTTGATCATTTCAGAAAGGTCTTTTCCAAATAGGTATTCCTCTGGTTTTGTCTGCAGTAGAGACTCTTTCATATGCTGATTGATGCAAAAAAGTATCAGCGATCTTCGACCTTTAGAATCTAGATGAAAGTATCACATAGTAATCGAGAAGCTTGGCTGATCTTATCCAAAATTTCTTTGATATCAGCTCCATTGATACAGCCTTGAATAGCCAGGCCCAGGCATGACAGAACAGTTGAAATCTGTTTTTGTCTGCTTTCTATAATTTGATCTCGCTTTTTAGCGGAGTCAGGTAAAGCCGCTTTGACCTCCAGATTCAACTTTGGAGCACATAATTCAATTCTCAAAAGGTAGATTACTTTTACCAATATTTTCTTTTTCTTCCTTTTGAAGTCCATTAGCAATCACTTCAGTCCAACGACTGGCAATTTCTTTGTGCAAAATTGATCCTTTTTGCTGCGTTTGCACGGATCCCAGTATATTTAATATAAATTCATCTAAGATGGGAGCATCATCATCTTCCAGGATCTCTGTTGGAGAACAATCTCTAGTTGGAGAATCCATCAATATGGAAACCAGAGGAGGAGAAAGATGTTCTTCTTCAACATCAACTTCACATTCACTTTCTGTAAAATACAGATTGAACTTAGCACTGGGTATATTTTGTACAGAAAAGGATCACGTTCGCCCCCACAGGACGGCCCTAGACCAATGTGTACGTAGGTACTTGTGTAAAACCCAGCCTACTCAGTAGGTATTGAAAACTTTCGGTGTAGAACCCCACAGGCCTGCCGATGAAAGTTTTATAATTGATCACGTTCGCCCCCGAAGGACGGCCCTAGATCATAGTGGTAGGTACCTAGGTAGGTAGGTACCTACATAGCAAGGTAGGTAATTTGG
This sequence comes from Cosmorhoe ocellata, assembly GCA_963675405.1. Lineage (NCBI taxonomy): Eukaryota > Metazoa > Arthropoda > Insecta > Lepidoptera > Geometridae > Cosmorhoe > Cosmorhoe ocellata. The sequence continues at coordinate 6,319,491 of OY776258.1, read as the reverse complement.
ACAAATAAGTCTGACTTTAGATGCAGAACCCAAAAGGTTTGCCAGTAAAAGTCATGATCGATCACGTACGCCCCCGAAGGACGGCCCTAGATCATTATTGTCCTGCCAATTACTATCAAAAACTGAATTTTCAGACTCTGAAAATGCGGTAATTTGAAATGGCGTCCTCACCTTCATCATCCGATACAAGTTTTTGTATCTTTTTCTCCAATTTCTTTAATTTCTTCAGTAATTGATCTTTTTCTTTGTGTTTTCTTTTCATATTATTCATTTTTCAGTTGAATAATCCGAATTAATACCAAGAAACACACTAGAAATAAAAATTTTAAACTTTTTTGTGACGCTTGTTGCGAGTACAAAAAACCGAATGAAGTAAGTTCCAGATGGTGGCGGCATTGAGCGGGACGTTTCGTTTCGCATTAATTTAAAAGATGTAAGCGCTTCTGAGTGGAAAGGACCGGACTACAGAGTAAAAATCTTCAGACGAGACAACAACGTAGCGTAATCATTGGAGATCTTCAAAGAGCGAACAGAGTTTCTAGTGGTTGAAGACATCTCATTTGAAAATAATTAAAATTATGATTGTGTATTAGTATGTAGCTCATGAATGCAATAAATATTTTGAATTTGAATTTGAATTTGAAAAAATGCAATAAGTAGGCATTGAAACTTAATTATTTTATAATAACGAAATAGCCCTTATAAAATACCTAAAAAAAAAAAACAACGTAATAGGTCTCGAGAACTTCTAGGTTATAAAATGATTGTTCATAAAGCACAGCTGGATGCTGCGAGAGAAAAGGTGGCGTGGCCTAAATCTCGATCAAACCGGATAAAAAAAAACGTAGGCATTACTTCTCTCAGTACATTTAGGTACACAATCAAAAAAGTTGTATTTATCACAGTCAGACTACACCCTTACGATCATAACTTTTGTTTGGAGTGTCACATGTCACAGATTCAGCACTCGGGTAGGGATAAATAAATAGTTAAGTATATAATTTTAGGAGAACGCGCCAATCATTACAATATGAATCTTAAGCCAACTACATTAAGGTCAGCTCACAATTCAGCACTCTGGCATGGACTGAATTGTTGGCTTTCTTGGGAATTGAGGCAGTCTTATCGATGAACTAGCGTTTGCTTGTAGCTTTGCTCGCGTGGAGTACGCGCACACTATCAGAACGTCAGACAGACAGTCAAATTACATAGTTAATGAAGGTTTATTTTAGATCTATCAAGCGGGGTTAATCTACTTTATTATTTAGACTAGAAACCTATATTACATTTATGATAGGTACATAATATGCAAGTGAGTTCAAAGCAGTTATTGTCATTATGCTCACTTTGCGAAGTCCTTCTTATTCCCAGGCTTTCTGAGCAGCAAATCTAGCATCATACCTATTATATAATCATCTATCTACCGTTGTGCACCGTTAGCTCGTCACTATGTCACAGCGCGGCGTATCGGATGAATGATGGGTAGCGGACAACTTGGGATAAAAGCCCAAAGGTATCTTGATTCTCTTGCTGCAAAAACTTACGAGACATCTCGTGAGAACTTTTAAATTATACGACACGACGAAATGTACCAACTTAGGAGGTACACTATGAGCCTTAGATCCTTTTCATTTAGGTATACGCAAGGTTGGTATATTGCACGGATATTCGGTAATGTAAGGATGAAGTAGAGTAACCGACCTAAGCTTTGGAACAGTCATGGTTTCCAGTAGGTACCAAACTACTTACTAGGTACGATTTGAGTTTGGCGCCTCAGCAAAGTTCCATGATTAATGTTTTTATTTAATTAAATAAGGGGCGTAGGTAGTAAGGTGCCTAATACTTACCTAGGTACAGGTTTTTATATATTTTTTTTATTTTGTTTCGTTCTCTGACATACATTTGCCTGCAGATTTTTTTAAGAACTAAAATCTAATTTTAATGATGGTAGAAAACAAAACGAAATAAAGTTCGTTAACAGATATATATCTAATATCACTATTGGACTCGTATTTCTGATAGAAAACATTTTCCGAGGCGCCAATTTCGAACACCCCGGTTCCACTGAAACGATATTGTGTGTATCAAAAGGATCTTGATTATTACCTATCTCAAACGTCAAAACTTACTTTACCATCTCTATCAGAGTATACTCGTAATCACGGTCGTTTTAGTATGGTAGTCCAGCCGCATCTTCACTGTCTTCACTTATTTTGTCGCGGGTATTATGTAAGTAGGTATATAAACAACATTATCGTATCATATAAAATGGCACATGTATACCTCAAGAGTAATTACATCCTGATCGAATCGTCGTCGTGGGAAAGTGTGCTTGAATTGTTTTGAGTATTCACCTTATTCATGCTAAAGGTCTCAAAGTGTGGTTTGAATCTACAGGGTGTCCCAAAAAGTAGTGTCAAGCGAAAGTCCAGAGACAGAACACCCCTTGGGGTACCCGAATCACCCCCATGTATGTTCCGCGATTTTTTATAGTTTTCGAGTTATGAATTTTTTTCCGAATTTTTGAAAATTTACGACTTGAACAACTTAAAACATTCTTTAAAAAAAAGTATAAAACTTTCTTGAGATTTTTTTTTTACTTCTGAATTGTTATGAGTTGTTCTTTTATTCATAAAATAATCAGCTACGTGACTTTGATAAAAACTATGAAAATGTTGGTGTAAAGTCAAATAATTACATTCGGTGAATTATGACAAAAATTTTCAACTTTAAATTAAAAATCTTAACAAGTGATTTCATGGTTCCTAAATAAATCTAAAGAATTTTCCAGACTCTCAGCTTTCATAATCATTAAAAAAAAGTAGTACTTAATAGGCTACTTTGGCTAAAATCGGCCTTCAAAGACGGCGAGGTGGAAAATTCTTAAAATTAGCTACCTGATTAAAATATTGATTTTGGCCATTTTATCATTCCTAAGCTTAATTTGTTTGTTAACTAACCAAAAATGACTACAAAGAATTAGTTTATGCCACAGAAATCAGCAATATGGCCAAATTAAGAACAAAATTAAGACAGGCCGAAGAAAAAATTAAGGTACTTAAAATAGCTTTATACGATTAAAGGAAACCTTTTTAAGACGATGTAGGATTTGTATCGACCTAGAAGGTTGACATTTTGAAATCTTTTTGTAAAAAATTAATAAATTTTACTTGTTATTTTATTTCATAAATTTAGCTGATTTAGCTAATTTAGCTTTAATTTTTAATGAAATCTTACTTTCCTGCAGTCATTTTTGGTTAGTTAACAAACGAATTAAGCTTAGGAATGATAAAATGGCCAAAATCAATTTTTTAATCAGGTAGCTAATTTTAAGAATTTTGCACCTCACCGTCTTTGAAGGCCGATTTTAGCCAAAGTAGCCTATTAAGTACTATTTTTTTTTAATGATTATGAAAGCTGAGAGTCTGAAAAATTCTTTAGATTTATTTAGGAACCATGAAATCACTTGTTAAGATTTTTAATTTAAAGTTGAAAATTTTTGTCATAATTCACCGAATGTAATTATTTGACTTTATACCAACATTTTCATAGTTTTAATCAAAGTCACGTAGCTGATTATTTTATGAATAAAAGAACAACTCATAACAATTCAGAAGTAAAAAAAAAATCTCAAGAAAGTTTTATACTTTTTTTTAAAGAATGTTTTAAGTTGTTCAAGTCGTAAATTTTCAAAAATTCGGAAAAAAATTCATAACTCGAAAATTATAGAAAATCGCGGAACATACATGGGGGTGATTCGGGTACCCCAAGGGGTGTTCTATCTCTGGACTTTCGCTTGACACTACTTTTTGGGACACCCTGTATAATGTTTCTATCTTTATTCATTGTTAATAGAATGAAGAGCCAAGAATAAACTGTATCGAGCTTTTTAAATTAGGTACAAGTAATAAATACACGTGTAAAATAATCGTGAGTGCTATGTAATCGTTCGTATTACCACAGACCTATAACGCAGTCGTGATTATTGCTCACGTATTTTTACTAGGCGCTAAAGTGTTTGTAAGAGGAGCAGCGTAGTGCCAAGATCTTATGATCAGACTGATTGTTTTATTTTACGAGATTGAAGTACCTACTTAATACTTTAACCCTACTAATATTGTAAACGTGAAAGTTTGTGAGGATGTATGGATGTTTGTTACTCTTTCACGCTGAAATGGCTGAACTAATCTGGATGAAATTTGACACAGATATAGATTATAATCTGGAAAAACCCGAAGCTACTTTTTATCCCAAAAAAAATTACGGTTCCCGTGGGGTAGATTTGTTTTTGTTTTTCAAGGTATCACGCGGGTGGCCTCGTGGCGATACTAGTATTACCTAAATAAAATTGAAAAACTGTCTTAATAGATTATGTTTCTTTCCCAGTGCATGTTCTTCGAGACCCGGACTTACCTCTAGAGGTCGCTTTGGCCCTTGGACCTGATGTGCAGTTCGTCCTCAAGTACATTGATGTCGGTGAGTACCCAAATATTTTAAAGATAAACTGTCTGAAGAAGTATTCCAAATTATTTAAATTTCAAACAACACTAAACACAAGGGTAAAACAATTATTCGCGCGTATAATATATATATTATAATATATTATATAATGCTGGACTATCCACACAGTATCATATAGCCCCAAAGTAAGCTACTCAAAGCTTATGTTATGGGTACCTACTAGATAACTGATATATTTAATACATTATATACATAGATAGATATTTTTTATTATATGTACATAGAAAACACTCAGACCAACGAAACAAATTTCTGCAGATCGTACACAAATTTGTTCCGCGGCGGGAATCGAACCCGCAACCTCTTGCGTCGCAGTCGGCACTCTCGCCCGCTGCGCCACTGAGTCGTCAAAATTCGTATTTAAAAAAACTTCGGATATTTCTGACTATGCGCTAAATTATTCCAGCTATTTTTATCGCTGATTGATGGATGATAGAGACAAATGGGCAGCAGCACTTCTCTTATTGGACGGTCCCCTCAAACGGATTATTAGTTTTCTTTCAACGCCAATTTGTTACGATAGGCCACGATTCCACTGGCAAGTCTGTACTAGCTGGTTCTTCTAGAAGAAATTCATAACCATTTATTTTCTAACGAGTTCAATTTAAAAGCTTAGATGACCTGCCAATCAAACGAACGGCAAGATAATGAAGTGGCAAGTAAGATACGATTAAAATCGTAGCACTACGTAGCATTGTGTAGCATCGCGTAAGCTGCGTAGCATCGCGTAGGTTCGCGTAGCTCCTCCAAGTGGAAAACAATCCGAGAGCTTCAGGGACAAGAGAACATAATGACAAATATTTATTCACAAGACAACAGCTAGCGTCTTATTAGAAAACGTAAGCCAATTTGTGTTCAGGCCGGACTCTGGCGCTTACGTTGAATCCTCTGAGGTTTTCAATCGAAACTGACATAAGTCCCTTTAGATTAAGAAAGAATTATCAAAAATATTAACAAAAACTGTAAATAGAATAGTTATGACGAGTACAAAATTATTTTTTCATACCTTTACGAATATAATGTATGTACTTCTATTGATAATATAGGTAAGTAGTGGGACTTTTTTTCCCAGTAAAGTTTAGTTTTGTCTACACTAATATCTACATCTACACTAATATCATAATGAGGTAAAGTTTGTTTTTTTATAGGAGGTTATTATGTTTATGTTTTTTTTTAAACTACCCAACCCTTTCAAAAATTATTTTACCAATGTTTATAATGACCTTTCAAATATAGCAATAAGTTCATCCTGAAAGTAGGTATCTCGCGGGCAAAGCTGCGGACGGAAGCTAGTTGTGAATACTTTTTAAACTATGACATTATGAATATTATGATTATTATGAAACTATGACACTACAACGCATTGCATAGTAATTATGTATCTTTTATGTTATTTTGAGTTTAATAAACTGAATTTGAATGAATTGATTTGCAAAGTTGTTTTCAAAAAGCTCGGTTGGTCGACCTAGACATAAATATTTATTGCATACCTTAGGCTTGTTGTAAGAGAGAACTGTTAGGTGCAATATCGACCGAAATACTACGTTTACGTTATCATTAAGGCCACAATCACAGATTCATTGATAGTTTCTACGCAGCCACAATCAAGAAAGTGTGCACACAGAAAAAATCTCACGCACACATTCACATAATTCACCTGTTGTAGCGATCTTTGTATGGAGAGGCTTGCGCGCACGCAGGTTGTGTGTTCTCCCACTGTAAGGCCGCTTTTTATCGCTGTCCTTGTTAGCTCTGTTCAGTTAGAAAGAGACGCAAGAAAAATGGCGTCGGTAAAGCAGTCTGCTGACTGTTGCGCCAACCGGAATGGATCAACGGTCTTCCTAGCCTATAGCGAACCTAACTTAGTTTCAACTTAACTCCGTCGCGCGGCGTTTGTTTTAGCATTTCCGAGTCAGTTTTTGAGAAATGCTGTGCTTACACGTCATAATTTGAATTGCGGAAAGGCCTGCGCAAGTTTTGTGAAGTGAAAGATCAATTGGGAATGTCGTGGATGGGTGGCATGGTGGTAATACAGCCTTCGGCCGAGTGAATGTCTAAATCACGCCGCACCACGGTGCTATGTAGGTTCGTTAAGAAAAGTGCCAGTGCCAAGTTTGAATTTACAGTGAAATTTAAAGGTTTTAAACCTTTATTAACAGTGTTACAGTGATTTGCGTGTGTCGATTATAAAAGGATTGGGAAATACACTTGGAGTAACACAGGGTATGTAGCTAGACCGCAATAGCTAGAGCTTTCTACTATACAAAAAACATTTATAATAACGGTACATACTAGTATGTTGGTATCGAAAACTTCGAGGTGTTCGGTGTAGTTTTTTAACCCGTTCTTAAGAACGGTACAAAAGTATGTAAGTACACAAAAAATAGGGGCCCTCGTTCAAGTAGATACTTATCATAACACATGAAATAGTATCAACCTACAGGTGCCTATACTCATAATTCCAAAGTAATTATATATTAAATATTCAGATTAATCTTATGAAAAACAATGGTCAACAAAACAACAACAACAATCTACGAATTGCCAGGTAACTACTTATTCATTTTTTAGTTTCAAGCAAAGAAACAATTGCAAGGTCAAGAAAACTAAACAGATTTTATCGCAAAGTTTTTGTACTATGAAGGTTTTAACAAAGTTACATTTGGAACCAATGTTATTGACAGCGGTTTATTGGTTTTAAAGTTGAGCTTACAAACTTGCATGCCGAAGTAATTTAAATAAAAACAAACCATGATAAAGTTTAAGTATAAGTAATATTTCTATCCTAAAATTTGTTACTGAACAACAAAAAGAAAAAAAAACCACCATATAACACTTGAATGCTATAACGCAGGTAGATATAGCGCTCACTGAATCCGAAATCGAGATGTTACTTAGAAAATCACAGCTTGGGTCAGTAATATAAAAAACAAAGAGTGTTTTAAATCTTCTTTGACGGAAGTACCTACAAAGGTTGAGTGTACACGATTCGCACGAGTTCGCAATTTCAATTAGATCGAAGCTAGCTAATATTGATTCTATGGCTAAATAATAACAATAACTAGGTAGAGCTCCGATGTTATTGTACTCTTTCCTTAGTATTCTGGAGACCGTACATTCCTCAAAATCTTCAAACTATACAACAGGTTAATGATTTAAGTGCACCTTATCTCTATGCAATAAAGTTAAAAATTATCTCTTGAACTCGAGAGGCTAAACAAAAAATTCTTTACAACACAGCACATTCCAAAGACTCATTTAATTAAAAGCAGGTAACGCCGGGTGATCTCGCTACGTTACCGGGACAGCAGAATACACAGTACCTACCAACCGTATCATCTTATAATCCCGTGGAATAAAATTGAAAGTGCACTCATTTGCTTATGATCATCATTTACGTGTTTTTTTTCAGACTGTTATAGAATTATGTTTATTTTACCTAGTGTATAAAAACTTCTTTGTGACCTTTAATAGCTTTGCCAAAAAATACTAAATGACGCTTTGCCATGATGTTCATTAGTATTAGAAGCATGTTTCTATGAGTGAATAAAACTTCAAAGTTGCGATCAATACTCACAGTCACAGTTCAAGGTCGTTCAGTTAACTATGGATAGAGCTAAGCTATGCCATGAAAACGGAGACGTTTTCATTTTATTTGTTGTCTGTCGAGTCGTTCTGCATGTGAGGCAGGTTAACGTCTTAGTATACACTCTAAATACGCCATGAATTGTTGAAACCAGCACAAGATCGTAGCCGTTCTGTAAACAAATCATCGGATGAAACAGCTTTATGTACTTTCTGTAGCGATCGATTGAATCAGGTGCAAGCTCGCGTCCATATCGTGTGTCACTATTTCGATCAACATACGAGTACCTGACGACAGCAATAAAGCTGTTGATAATTTATTTGCAGCTTAGGTAGAAAAAGAGTAAAAATATTGCGGGAATTCTTTATTCAGTCTATTATCATTAAAAAAGTTGTAGGTACTAAGAGGATATATTTAAAGTACCTACTAAGGGTACTAGAGCGCTGGTGGTGTAGTGGTAGCACCCCTGCCTCACGATCCGAAGGTCGTGGGTTCAAACCTGGTCGTGCACCTATGAGTTTTTCCACTCGAAAAATGTATGTGCGCAATGCCAGTGCTCTTAAACGGTGAAGGAAAACATCGTGAGGAAACCGGCATACCTTAGAACCAAAATTTCGAAGGTATGTGTCATAGGTTAGTATTCTTATAAGCGGCGATGGGCTTGCAACCTGTCACGTACGGAATACTAACTACTGTGCAAAATGTGGGCATGTACCAAATGTCATGTTTGGGCTTGCCTCTGACTACCCCCTTTAGATATCCTCAAAGATCTAAGTAACTAAAAATCTGAGGAGATTTATCTACCGAGCCCGGGGATTACAGTCGTGATCATATTTATTTTTTTTATTTTACTAATGGTTTATAGAGGTCGGGTTAGCCCGGTAGCGTAGGACTACGTCACGGTTCACACGGGCTCCGAGGAATCTCGAGAAAGCCGCCGCGGCCGGCACCACTCGAGAACCAGTTCTGAATCGCAAACGAAATGACCGGCTGACCGGCTGATTTGGATAGTAAATGTACGGGGCCATAACTAAATATTAACGCTTTTGCGGTTATGATTGACTTGACCGACACTCAATAAGCCGTAGCAAGTATTTAAGATACTATCGGTTAAGAAACTCACGACTGCAACCCCCAAGTATGGCTCAGATCTCTAGTTATCAACACAGGCCTATGATGTCTATGAGGAGGCACAAACCAAAGATTAAAATCTTTGGCACAAACATGGTACTTAACCATTTTGGTGAGATATTATTATGACGATATTTTGTTTGGATTTACACAAGTTCAAGTAAACTTCAGCGAAACAAAACCCTTAACATGCCAAATTAGGAAGCGACCACACAGACTTTCTTGCTTGCAATATCAGATGGGACTGTGAGTATCTGCGATCATTCATTGCAAATGATCACGGAAGGCATCGGTTTCTTCACGGTCAATTTAAGTCGGCTAAGCTCCAGCGATACATGCTTTATAATTAGCTGGTTCTGATGCGTATATCGAGCAATCATACAGAAATGATATAACAGCTAGATCAATTTTTAGAGCAGTCCATGCTACAAGCTTACCAGAAAAACCATGCCTCTTCGTAGTTAAATGTCTTTGCCAGCGAGGTTCCCGTTTGCTAGGGAAAAGGCTTTATACCGACCAGCGTTCACAAATTATTTATTTTACGTAGGTACTCGTATGTACCGGTATTTGGTGCGTGTGTGACAGCATTCTTGAATTAAATAGTGAAGGTGCAGTGACTTAGGGATCCTTCTAGCTCCATGGTTCTGTGCTTTAAAAAATCTCCCACACAATTCCTCTCACGTGCCATTGTGGATTGTTTAAGATATCTGACGCCGCCATTTAATTGTTGTGCCCTCATTGTCATTGCTATCAGATCTCATGACAATGGCTCGGTATGCACAGGTAATAAGCGTAGGACTAGTTGAAATGCTCAAAGGTAGTCATTTTAGGGCGCGATTTCTCAGAACAAAAGAATAATCTTGTACATAAATAGTTCTGTTTCTGTCCTAGAAAAAAGAATGACGAAAACGTTGGAATTACCGTCATATCTCCCAATGATTATTTATTCAGACATGTCCGGGCATAAGGACCATATTCTAATGGTTTTTGAACGAATAGTGAACTGCGATATATTATCATGGGATATCTTCATAAATTCTTATAATATCCAAGTACTTGTAGTTATTATGCCTGCGTAAGTAACAACCAATATTGTATACGAGTATTGCGTGTGTCATATTGTGAACTAAATTCCATTATTCTGTTAGTGTTCCTAGATCGTGGTTGGAATAACAATTGAGTAAATAGAGGTGTAAAATCTCTTAACTTATCTCAACGTAACCGCATTGAGACTGGGTAGATTTTGAGCAGTTGTTTTGACCCAATGTTCGACCCCCAAGACAAAATTAATAATATTTTTTGAGTTCCTCACCACTTATGTTAACCGTTATTACATGTCTAAAAGGTGTTATAGTCCACGTATAGTCATTGTACGGTTCACACCGTACAATGACTATACGTGGTCAATCACTATGTCAATCACTTTCACATGACTATCACCACACTGGTGTAAAAATATTAGTTTTACGATAAGTACATTTTGAAAAGTAAGTTTGGGGTGTTCAGTCTACGAATACCTAAAGCTTACTATTTAGTGTTTTCTATATCAGATCCGGGGTAATTTGAACTAAACGGTAGCGCAATACAATGAGTTAGATTTACTAACATTTTGAACCGATCTTATCCGTAACTAAAAGCAATTAGCCGACTGTCAGTACGGTGACTCAAAATCTTAGAAAATTTGGGAGAGGTTTTTGATTCGAGTAGGCAGTTTGTAACGTTAGTTTACTTAAATTAGCGGGCTTGTATAAATTTATCTTCTATAGGTTTATTTTAATATTTTGTTTAGAAGTGCCTTGGTTACCTGTCTGACATCGTTGATTCCTTGCAGATGGGTTAGGCTGGAATCGGTATATTTTGACTTGATTTGATGTGGTTTTTATTTTTTTACATTAAAACTATTAATATTTATTTTGGAAATCGTCAACTGGCCCGAAAGGTCGACTTTTGTTGAAGAGATAATTTGAGTGAGTAATAAGAAATTGCAATAAAATTAAACCTTTACTTTCACATAAGTGACCATAATGGTACAAAAACGCATTGCATTTATTGACCACAAGAATTTTCATCCAACATTGTTGTCCAGTTATTAATGGTCAATTTCTTTGGGGGCCACACATATTTTGTCTGGTACTCTCCAAACCTGTTCCCAAGTAGACCAAGAGTGGTCTCATAAAATTAATAAGGTCATAGATTAGCTATTTAACGCCTCTTATATTACGTAGAAAATTACTGGAATGCATATTTTAGGTAACTAAGTTTTTCAGAAATATCAAACGTTTATTTTGTTGACTTTGTTAAATTATCTACAATAAAACAAAAATCAATACTTCTATAATAGATGCGTACGTGGCATTCCCAACAGAACAAAGAAGCTAAGCTACGTTCTGTGAAACTGTGAATTCTGTACGAAACACAATTATGAAATACTCAATTAACTCATTATATGATGTAAAATTTTTAGGTATTACAATTGACAGTAAACTGACTTGGCACTCCCACATAGACTCTCTCGTAGGTAAACTGAAGTCGGCCGCGTATGCAATTAAAACTATTAGGCAACTAAGCGATATAAGATCTGCTAAGGCGGTGTATCACGCGTATTTTCACTCGTTAATGACGTATGGTATACTAGCTTGGGGAAATGCATCACAATCAAATAGAGTGTTTTTGTTGCAAAAGCGGGCGATCAGGTTTATTTTACAAATGGATAAAATGGATTCATGTAGGTTGAAGTTTAAAGAATTAGATATAATGACATTTACTGGTGAATTTATTTATCAAAATTTAATATATGCTAAGTTACATATTGACAAATTTCAATTAAAATCTGACATTCACAACTACAACACTCGCAATAAAAATAGCTTTATTATTCCAAGGCGAAGACTTGCTAAAGTAGGTGACAGTTTTGTATGCCTCTGCATAAGTTTTTACAATAAAGTACCTGTCAACGTCCGAAACTTAAGTTTTCAGGAATTTAGTAGAAATATTAGATTTTTTTTAATGTCGAAATCCTACTATGATATTGACGAAGCTCTGACTGATGAATTCTGTATGTAGGCCTCCTACTAGATGTTTTTACAGTGTTTTATTTATAATTTTTATTTCATGTAATTGTCATATTATATTTTGTTATGTATGTCAACCGATGTGACTTTTCCTAGTGTACAATTTCGTGTATCAAAAAGGAATAAATGAATTGAATTGAAATTGAATTGAATTGTGAGGTATGTACTTGAGTGGGTGACCGTTGGTATTTTCATCTGAATGCTTCTATGCTTTGAAAAGCACGCTCAGCTTTCAAAAAGTTGTGATTCGTTATCACGCTTACTTTATTATACTCGTATATTACTTTTTTTTAAACTTATTAAACTTGAGCGGCTCATTATTTCTGCCCCCAGAATAGATCACTGACTCATACGACCATATTATTTTCGTAATTTTAGTAAAAAATATGTAAAAGACAAAGCAGCAGAACCTTGTCAGTCAAGAGACCTTTAGGTACTTGTAACCGCTGCCGCAGACGCGTGCCTGAAACGCACCTGTGTTTTTTCTAAAACCAGCTGATAGATTACGTGTTACTTAATGAATACTAAGAATACTATAATATACATAATATGGTATGAATACCTTTTATAATGGTACGGGTGCTGAGTTTTTGTTGCGATCTCATTATTTTCTAATTTTAGGTATGTAATTGCAACTTAGGTGTACCTACATGGCCATTGGCCATATACAAGGTGGTAATGCAATATTTTTTTATCTTAGATCCATATTTTTGCCAACTATGTTGCAGCCATCGAGTTACTTTTGCATTTTTAGTCTGTCCGTTTTTATTAAAAAAAACACTGTTAAATAATCACTTTCAAAAGATTTACACTTTATAAGAGTGTGCTCTGCTGTCGGCAATATGGACAACCTACCTCGCTCGAACGCATTCGGTTCAAGAGTGCTCGTATATTGTAAACCCGGCTTTATTTTAAATGTGGTATCGTTGCTAGGCAACACAAAACAAACTTCATAAATGGAACAGAGTAACTGTTGAAAATGGACCCCACAAATTGCGCCACAGCGCACACAATTGAAAGTAAACTACCTACATCTATTTACACCTGCACATCATTTGGCATTTCGGTCGCGTGCGAGCTTCGTATTACGTGACCCAGGTACCGTGAAGTAACCCTCCAAAAGTTGTCTATTTATAACCTTTGATGTTGACAAAACTAGGTGTATATGACTCTACTTGAAAAATCAAAAAATAGTCTTGCTTACGTAGAACTTAAGTGTTTTTGCATTTGTTTCAAGCAAAGAGCATAAACTTAGCGGTATTTGTTTGAAATTTGTTGTGAAATTGAAATCTTCGATCAAAGAACAGTTCTTTTGTTAATGTACATACATGTTAAGTACATAGGAAACACAATTATAGTTTCATATAATTATTTATCTTTTTTTTATAACTATTGAACATAATGTAGATACACCACACATTATTATTAATACAATTTTGTTTGTCTGAGTGTGTAGCGTATCATAAAAATCTGTGTTTTTTCATAGAAATCGAACCATTTTTCATCTTAAGTTGATGTGGTAAGTGTACACTTACAAACACGCTCTCAATCTTATCGCGATAAGTACCTGTATTCGTCACGCATTTGAATTGTTCATAGGTAGTTGCATAATTATTATGAACCAACTAGTGCTAAGTCCGGCACATCACTCATGTATTCCAAAAAAAATAAACAATTTTTTCAGAATAAATAGGTACCATCCTTCAAAATGGTAAAAAGTAAAACGGTTTAGAATAGACAATGAAAAACTCTTGTATCTATTAGTTTACTTGTCTTACATTACAGGTTGTAGGTACTTATTGCCAAAGAAATTGCAAAATTTTCGTGGAAAAACAAATCCGACCCTTCGCGAGTTGAGCAAGCGAAATTCCAACAAAAACGATTTTATGCAATTACGCCTAAGTTGTCGGAGAGTTATTACTAAACCGAGATCGCGGTCACGCCGGCCGGTAAAGCGCCCTGCAGACTATCTCGTTCGATTTCAACATCAACATCGGTATCATTAGGGTTCTGACAAATAGCCTTTGAAAACTTAGCACTAAAACCACGGGGGTTCCGCCATTTTGTATCACGTTTTGTCTAATTAAATTTCGACAATAGAACCTTTGTTGTTTAAATATAATGCTTTCATTACATAAATTGAAACAAAATGCACAGCATAGATTGTTGTTTCACATTAATTATAAAAATAGATGCCTTATTTATTTATACAGAAGGAATCGTGATCTTTCGGTGAATTTGCAGTCACAGAAAAGTACGTATTAAGAGTTAAAAAACACTTAGCAAACTTAAAAATGTGAAGAGTCATTTATCGAATGTATTTCTCTATTGAAATGTTTTTTGAAAGTACCTACAATATAATAAACATAATGTACCTAGCCAATAGTTTTTCCGGGTTGGCCTTTACCATGTGCACTCGGCCTAACATTCAGGAATCGTTCCAGTCACGAGCTCCTCGCCTTATTCCGTCTCGCCAGACTTTTAGTCTTTTTGCCCTTTTGCTAAAGGTTATTTTTACGAATACGATGTTCTTCAAACCGGAACAATATGTTACGTGAATCCAAGTCACCAGTCACTGACTCATACGAACTTACTACCTTGATGATGACTACTTCAGTGCTATGTTTTAAATTTTTCTAATTATCCAAGTCGCATAAAATCGTTCCTATTACGCCACAAAGATCAAAAACTTGGATGTCTACCATAACATGCCATAGAATGGCGTAAAAACCATCAACTTAGAGACACAGCATACCTTCACGTTGCACATTACAGTCTTTATAGAGCCACCACACTGGTACACACTGGTTTGGTGGGAGGAACCATCTATTAATAGGTAGCCATGTTGAAACCAGACATGTAGACATTTGAATAAATTATCTAAGAGTTCTTGGGATCTTTGCAAACATTGCAATAAAAGAAACTGAAAGGATGGACAGGCTTTTTATGTTGTTCTATTTAACAATGTCTTTAAAACAACTGTTGGTATTAAATTATGTTTGTTTAACAATCGATTTCTCGACGGTTGATTTACTAATTATTTTTTCTTTTCACCATGATAATTTTAATCTCTAGTGTAGTTAAGTACATTTTTACTCGATTCTAAATGAAAGCTGTGCACTCGCAGGATGCTATGGACTCATGCAGCATATTATTATTGTAATTGTTAAGTTACTTCGCAATAAAGATTTCAATGATAACTATTATTACGTTAAAGATTTCTCAGGGTAAAGAGGCTTTCACCTTTGCAAGGAGTGAAAGTCATATAAATCTTGTGGCAGAACGCATCAGCTCTAAACAACGTTAAATGCCTTAACTGATTTTACAAACTTAACAATAAATCTATACATCATTCTATTGCCTTTTGAATAAGATAAACTTTTGCTTGGCAAGTTTAAGTTATGAGTAAAGAACGAGTTTTTTCAAAAGAATGAATCGTTCAGAACGAACTGTGTGAAACGAATACTATTCATTATCACCATTACCATCAACAGATCTACTGTTGGACAGTGGCCTCCAGGTAAGAGCGCCAAGACAGCCGAAGAACGGTCCTAAGCCTTGTCTATCAAGGTACATACCGTCTTTCTGGAAACTACAACCAAGTGGTCAAATAATTAACTGGTTAGGAAAACTTTGCCATAAATCATATCTATATTGTATTGTTGAGCCAACATAGGTAACTTTTATAAAAAAAATGCTTTCTCTATTTATAAAGCCTAACAAAACTAGTGGCATAAAATGTCTACAGAACGTTCATTTTATTTGAATGCGGCATATTTATATCCCTCTTTAGTGTCTTATATGTTCAGCGTTATGTACTTGTAGTATCAATAGTCATATAATATATCTAAATATATATAACTCAAAGGTGACTGACTGACATAGTGATCTCTCAACGCACAGCCCAAACCACTGGACGGTTCGGGCTGAAATTTGGCATGCAGGTAGATGTTATGACGTAGGCATCCGCTAAGAAAGGATTTTGATTAATTCTACCCCCAAGGGGATAAAATAGGGAATGAAAGTTTGTATGAAAAGTCGCGGTAATCGACATTCACGCGGGTGAAGCTGCGGGCTTCAGCTAGTAGTAGTATAAAAGTCAATGCGTTTAACTAAAGTACCAAATTATAATACAAATAAAACATTTTTATTCTGTTAACCACCAACTCTTGCCATCCATTAATTAACATACTATTTGCCATTTAATTAAATATTCGTTTACCAAGAACCGGATACCGCTACTGTTATTTAGTCTATGATAAGCATTTAGCCCTAATGTATCAAAGACATCAAAAGAATAATTTGACAGGTTCGGCGTTATCACCGCTAATATAATTTCATTACGATCATTCATTTTCGAAAAACAAAGCATTTTATAATTTGAATACTGACCCGTTTGTAAATTGAGTTTATCCATCCACAATATTTAAATTACGCTAGGCATAAAAATTGCCGATGCGCATTTTATGAGATAAGCAAAAATGAAACAATAATGTAAAGTTGCTGACTTCTCAAAAATGTGCTCCAATTTTGGGCTGTATGTTTCCACCTTTACTCCAATTGTCTTCTACGTAAAAGTTTTATTTGAGCTAAAATCTTTGTTGTTTCGTAATCCCAAAGCCAATCCAAACTTTGTATAGATATTTATCGAAGGACATTATGAATTGGTTCGCCATTGCCATCTGGTTTTATGATGGGGGAAATGTAAATTCGATTGAATTTGAGGTAAATTGTTTTAGCCAAAATTTTGTTTAGAAATCTTGATTACTATTTTGTGCTCCTTATTGGAATAGTTTATTAATGTATTTGGGTGAGTTGACTTTGTTTATAAATAAGAAGAAAAGTGCCTAAGAACATACCTACAATAAAATAAAGACTATGTTTTAACATGAGTTTTATAACGAAATAAAACAGTTGCTACATACTGTTATTTTTTTAGTAAACAAAACGAACACTTCATTTTAAAATGAATAAGTAACATACGAAATTCTAAATAATTATAATAAATACGGGAGTGTCATTGTTCAAATCCCGGAATTCCGGTACTGTAATCGGGAGTGGGATGACGTCATATTAATATCCGTTTTATCGTCACCCGGTTTCCTGTTTCCGAGTTGTTGCAGTTCAAGCGAAGCAATGTATTCAAAATTCAAACTACAGGTCTACTAAAAGTATGTAGTAGGTACATAGACAATATTCTTACAAGGACTATATATTCGTTAATAATTAAAAGAACTCGCCGGAACACCATATCTATAGGAATAAATAATAGTTCTATGCAAACTAGAAGGCAGAGCAAAAACGGTCGATTATAACTCTTAAAAAATGTTGCAGACCTTGTTTACATGTAAACTGACCGTTGCTAAGCGGAGAAGCGTGCGTCTGTCAAGATTGATTTGATGGGTACTCTTTGTGGAATTCCGCTTACAAGGCTGAATGCCGCCACCGCTATATTACCTACTGACATATTAAAGCGGCAATAGTTTCTTGGACAGGCTGGCGCAATAGGGCGTGATCTCAATGTCAGCCGCAAAAGATATAAGAGGAGTGTAAGTGCAATATGCAAATGGGTCTTTTGTTTCGTAGCCCTGACACTTCCGGCCTTTCTATCTTCATTACCGACGTGGGCATTGTGGGAACTTTGCTACTATTCAGATAAAATGGATTGGGCACAGCTTTAGCAGTGTGATACATGCTATACACATACCCATTATCTCACGGGATTTATGTTTCCTGTACACTACGGATATCTACTGCCATTAGACAAAGCAACATTTGAACATAGCTGTAATATAAAATTTCAAAAATGTATATGATTAATAATGTATGTATTACATTTAAGACATTTCGATTACATGTTTCTTAGCGTAGTTCTCATGTTACTTTATCTACATGGGCTGATCAAGCGATTCGTGTAATAACTGGGGTAAGTTTAGGCGAGCTAGTCGTGACTATGGGCTTCAGAGGTTTAGCCAGGGTCCTCTTCATACCTCATCAAATGGCTCATGTCACCACTGGCCATACTCGGGATTTAACGATCTTCTTTGTGTTTGTCCCAGTATCTGCCGAAAGTTTGTATATATTATATCCAAATTTTTATCCATGATTTATCTTTCTACTTTTCATAATACATAATTCGGTTAAGCCATTAAATGAGTGATTGATCATCAAAGAAACGACGATACAGACATTCTCATTTATTACGCTAATAGATTATCTTTATAATTATGATAAACTTTTCATACGCTTGTTTTAATGCTGTGACAACGTTGTTTTTATTGTACAAAAAACGAGGTAGCTTATAAAAGTTGAAACTGAGTGGAATTCAATGTTTTTGGAATTGCGGTCACAATGAACAGTCCGTATTGAAAAATATTGGTTTTCGATTCGTATGGTAAACAAGCATGATTGCTTCGGGTCCGGGCATCTATTAAATGTATTCAAAAGCAAATGCACATGCATGGAAATCAAGTGCAGGTCCGTAAAGGTAGTGTATTTTAATAAAACGTGCATCATCATCATCATCATCATCATCAGCCTATAGCAGTCCACTGCTGGACATAGGCCTCCCCTAATGAGCGCCATTGCGCCCTGTCTTCAGCTCGACGCATCCAGCCTCCGCCAGCAGCCTTTCGCAGATCGTCACTCCACCTAGCCGGAGGGCGTCCTACACTACGTTTGCCGAGCCGCGGTCTCCACTCGAGAACTCGTTAATATAATAAAACGTGCATTTAATGCATATTTTTTAATGGAGTTAAAGCGGAACAACTGAAATTAACTAAAACCATACGGCAAATTACCGGAACATTCTGCTCCTAATTGCTAACTTAAAGTAACATAGGTCAGACATAGCTTATTAGGGAATAACTGGCATATTCACAACCTCTGACAACGTTAATCAGTAGTGGGTAAATTTTTTGAATAAACATCATTGCTGTTTTTCTTGCTTTTATGTTGAATTTTCATGTTTTTATTGCGATGAAAAATATTTCAAAATTATCTCATTTACATATCGACTGATTAGGTACATAAATCATAATACCCTTCTACGGCATTTGTTTTGTAGAACGGAACGTGAAAAGCCCCATTAAAATAATACATTTAGGATAAGCTGTTATTGAATATGTGCTGTGTCACAGATCCACGTTGGGACTCAGCGCGGCTCAAGTTGTCACTCCCCGTGACATCTGAAGCCGTGTCACGCGGTGTCACGACTAGTGCAGTCGACCTGGGGAATTACAGGGGCGAATGTCGTGAGTGTAGGAAGTGAACATGAAGTGAACGCTGCGATGTGATGTCTGGAATATGGAATAATGTAGTGTACTCGTAGTTATAAAGTAGATAAGAGATTGCGCAAAACAAATGAATTTAGATTTTGACTGCTAAATTGGGCTGATTAGTAGCTTCTTTTGATAAGAGAACGCAACCAATTTAGCCGGATTACCTAAAGTTACAACAAAAGTGCAGCTGTGTAGCTTTAGTTTAAACTCCTGCAACGTAAATGAGATAATTATCAGAGTTACCTGGTTAATTTGACATTCCTAAAGGTATGACCCCGACATCAGCGGAAAGCGACAGCAACAGTATTGACATTTTCTATGACTTTATGAAGATCGTCGCGATAAGGTCGCTGGGGGTATCTTCATCTTTAATTCTGTCTTCATTGTAGCTGGCGTCGAAATAAACCATATTATGGAGTGTATAATACATCAATATAAAGTGTGCAATGAATTCATGAATTGGATGACGTACATAAGTACGAACAGAATAATAATCTGATTCATGGTTTGTTTTATGAGTGTTGGATGTTGGTTTTGAATAGAAAGTAGGCGAGTTGCATTGCATTAGAGCAATTGCTTTTGTAATTTGATTAGGTTGGACGTTGAACCTCGCATTATATGAGTATAATATTATGTGCTGAGTAAGTTAATGTTTTGTTTGAAACCTCACTTTGGATTCCATCATAACAACTACTTAATGCACTATGTATGTATATAAATAATTTATTTGTATTATGCAGGTTTTTCATATATATTTATGATGGCAGTTGATTTAATAATTATGTGGACAACACGCCTGACCAATAAATTACTAATAGACCCGGAATCCCGGTTTATTAATCCGCATGATAGAGCAAGCACGGTCAAAACCACAATGGCAAATTCGGAATATTTTGTTACAAAGCTTATTGAGTTCGGGATTAGGGTTTAACTACCGACACGATTTGTGTACATCACGTATTTTTTTACACATGGATGTTATATAATTATGTGTCAAATACATTGTTTTAGTATAGAGCCTCTATATATCTAGAACTAAGGGGAGTTCTAATTAAAGAAAACAAGCGATGCTTTTAAATAAATAAATAAATAATGCTGGACACTATCACACAGCATCGTGTAGCCCCAAACTAAGCAGAGCTTGTATTATGGGAACCACATGACTGATAAACTACATATACATTTTTTTGTAAATACATACATATTATACATAGAAAACACTCAGACCTGAAACAAATATCTGCAAATAATGCAAACATTTGTCCCGTGGCGGGAATCGAACCCGAAACCTTCTGCGTTCACGCGGACCTTCGCCCGCTGCGCCACAGAGGCCGTTTTATTTTTGAAGTTGCTATTGTATCATCAGAAACAAGTTAAGGACTCTGGTTTTATCCAGTTCTAAAACCAGTGTGAATTCAGTGCGTCTTGCGGAGACTCCTTTCATGCTCTAGGAGAACTAACATAGACAAGTGGTGTATTGTTTGAGCGCAGCAAACGCAACGACAACGGGTTAATTGAATATCAGATTGCGGCCTTTGTGTGTGGACGTTATCCGGTCACTCCTGTTTGCTTGGGATTGGGATCAGGTAGTTATTGTCTTAAACAAGCCAAGGTCAAGTAGTTGCAGGAGGTAACCTGTTTTTAATATCTCCCTGCCCCTTAACATTAACACGCAGACAGGGTTTGTCTTTACGAAAGAGAAGTCAAAGTAACAATTTTGACGACAAAAGTAACATATTCTGGGCCCATTTCTTGCTTCCCTATCCATTCGTTGTTTTTGATATCCAGGGAGATTTCTAAGGTCAGGTAAGTTCACTAGTAAAACTTTAATCTATAAAATTAGTTCATCAATTTACAATTATCACGAATTCAGTACGAGGTCAGTCACGAGTTAATCAAACGCCAAAATTTAGAACAGAAGAAATGAAAACGCGTACCTATAAACTGTTGTCTTCACTATTTTGGTGATAGTATCAAATGGATATCATCCAAACTATTAAAGACATACTCATGGCTCATCATAGACATTCGAAGATAGCATTCGCGCTTCTGCTAGAGACGCCTCGAAATATAAGATTTTGAAATGTGATGTGAATAAACTAAACTTATTTGTGTGTCCACTCTCTGCCAGCCTTTGCAATACGATCCCCAAGGGTGTGTTGTACGAAAGCCTTCGCCTTGAATCTTAAAAAAAAAACTTATCCTTCTAATATTATAAAATTTATAAATGTTGTTCGTGTGTGTGTTAGTAGCTTTATAATTATAACTGTAATGACTGAACGGGTTTAGATTAAAGGACCCAAGGAATTAAAGGGGGGTGTTACTCGTTGGTAATCTAGATAAAATACAATCTTCTCTACGAATGCGTAAAGTTATCATACCTGTGAAGTTTCACAAGATAACAGAGTGAAGACAGTACTCGACCCGCGCGAGGGCCCTCGGCTAGAGCCGCGCCTTGCGGCCCATTGTTCTGTATCTCATATGCTGTGGGCCCCTATGTTCTTGTGCAATATTTTACGCAATGGTATAAAATAGATTGGTCTATGCGGAAGTTGAGCTAATAGTATCGCGGCGTCTAAATACTAGCTTATGCAAAGAATATGCATAGAAAGTCAAAACATAAGATTCTATTTATTTATTTTAGTCTAAGAAGAAAATTGCATCCTTGGACATCCAGCCTGTATGAGTTTTAATGATTAATGAGTTAGTGGCCAACTGGTGATGGAGTTATAGCCTACAAATTTTGATTTTTAGGTTTAAAACTAATATGATATAGGTAACTGTTACTCGGGTCCTCTCGATATGCGAGTGTTATATTTCATTCGTCATTATCATGATATCCGCAGTTTCTTAGGAGACCCGAGTCGTAGAAAAGTCTTTACAAATTAGTATGTATCTAACTATTTAGCATTGGCAACCGATAGCTTAATTAGTTTACATCTACCTACACACGGAGATAGCTTATCTGATTGGGACTTTAGACTGAAGCACCTAATTAGAAGTTTGCTTTGCAAAGTAGCTATGGCTAAAATTGTTAGGACTCCGTCTTTTTTTTCCGACTTATGACGACAGTTATGCTCCTAAACATTCTCAAACTGTTATAAAACTAACTGGCTATATTGTAAAATTCTCCTCGACTTCATTCGCGTAATGTTTTTCTACTTTCCTACACCATTTATAGGATTAATTTTAGGATTTTCTTTCTTAATGCACCTCTCGACTACCCTCCAAATTTCAGCTCTCTATGGCGTTCAGCCAATCAGTAACGTAATCATATACAATTAGATATATCTCCAAAATAGATCATGAGTTTTAAATTCATGCTGAATACAATATCCGGCTTTTTCGCGTAATGAAATCTCTATTCATCTTCACCAAAGTAGTAGTTACACATTCTGTGGCACAGCTTCAAAGTAACATGCGCTACAGAACTGGCTTATTCAATATCTTAAATAAATTAAATGTTCAATAGTATGTACCTGTTCATAAACAGGTAGAATATTTATATTTTTTGCAAATCTTTAATAGGAACCTATATCAAAAATTGAAAATTAAAAAAAGAACCGACCAACTATAAAAACTTATTTCTTAAATAGTTTAAACCCGGTCTGGGTGCGAACCGGCCGCCTAATTTTTTATTACAAAATATACCTTTCAACACGTCTTTTAGTATGGTATACTCAACAATAAGGAACGATGACCGACGATTACCTATTGATATTATTGACGTTGATACGTGATCCGTCATTTCATCTACTACCGTGCTGTTGGATCGCCACGCTACGTTTTGACCATTGTATACACATACACCATCAATGGATACCATACAGCTAATCGTGACAGTATTTAGATCTATGTAACCAGTTTATCTACTTACAATCAGCAACATATCACTGGGTAAATTCACACCTAAATCAACGGAATAGGGTTCAAGGATGTGTTGAAACTTTTGCGCTTGACTGCTCCAATCGTGACTAGACGATTTAGTTTGTATAGGAAAGTTATTATGGACATGTTTATTTGAATACGTGGGTGCTTGCATAACGCGGTTGCCATTACAAATTTCTATACATACAATTTGAGTTGCTTGTATGTAGGTAGGTAGTTATGAATCAGAGTTTAATAAACTTAGGTGATTCATTGAACAGTAGGTTCTTGATATTTACATTAATTTCTATAAGCTAATTCAATTTTACATATTGTTGGATGAGATGATTCCGCTCTCCCAACCTATTAAAATGCATGCAGTTAGAATAGCTTTGCTTTGATAGAAAGTTAGAAAAAGCTTTTAGTATGAAATGCTAAATACATTTTCCTCTTTCTCTGAAATTCAAATTAGGACATGCACGAAATAGTTTGAACTCTTGGAACATTGTTGCCAAAGCTCTCTATCAAGAAGTTTTCGAGTTAAATAGGTCAACTAAATATGCATAGAAGGATTCTGCGGTGAAATATGCAAAGTATTGCTTTAACCGAAATGCAGACAAAGCCTTTCCAAGTTGCATCAACACGTCTCCTGTTAAGGGTAGTAAGTACTCTTCACGCGAACGATGCTCGTGTAGTGGCAGCCAAAATCCAAAATCACGGTCGTATAGACCAGATGTTACATTGAGCCGACATTATTTAGTGCTCTTAGATTCTATTTACTCATGGACTACAAGTGCGCAAAACAGTAAACAAAAAAAATGTTAACATTTACGTTGACAGATAGGGCTGCCCTTGTAATAAGAATAATTTTGAAGATAAAAAGTCGATGTTTTCACAGGCAAAGTAACAAGCAACCATCTAGTAATGTTGTGCAAATATAAAATAACTGCAAATAGTCCCCTTAAATATCCAAGTTAACTCGACGTTCCTTTATTTAGATTTATGTTGAAACAAGGTTGGAAGTGTCGGAACTAATGAACGCCAAAGTAGCACTACATAATGATAGTGAGGAAATGGAAAAACATTTAATTTTGCGTACAGCTGGTTACTATTAATTTATATAATTCGTAAAATTATTGGAGCAGCAGAATCAAAATGTCATTCTAATTTGTTTGGGGCTAGAAAAAATATTCTTTGACTGGTTCTATGATTTAATATACTTTTTCTACCAAAACTGGATTTTATTTATAGCTATTATTATAGATTTGTGCCGTGCTGTGGGGTATTCTTGCTAGAAATATAAAATGAAATATGACATCTGTACAAACAAAAAAAAAAGTTATTATATCAGGAATACACGAATAAATAATCATTATGTAGGTACCCTCGGCAAAAACACGACGACCTCTGACGACCTTTGACGACCTCTGTGGCGCAGCGGACGAGAGTCCACCTGCGACGCAAGAGGTTGCGGGTTCGATTCCCGCCTCGGAACAAATTTGTGTATGATCTGCAGAAATTTGTTCCGTTGGTCTGGGTGTTTTCTATGTATAATAAAAAAATATCTATCTATGTATATAATGTATTAAATATATCAGTTATCTAGTACCCATAACACAAGCTTTGAGTAGCTTACTTTGGGGCTAGATGATGCTGTGTGGATTGTCCAGCATTATTTATTTATTTATTTATTAAAAACAAGAATTTAAAGCTTTTCATAACAAGACATTCAGCCGCTTTCATAAATTCTCGTCGACATCGACACAAGAAAAACAAGAAGCGGTCCAAGGTAAAAACCTTCACATCATCATGATATTAAAATTGTATCCGAATAAATCTTTGGTTGAACCCATAAAAAGTA
The DNA here is from genome assembly GCA_963675405.1 of Cosmorhoe ocellata. NCBI lineage: Eukaryota > Metazoa > Arthropoda > Insecta > Lepidoptera > Geometridae > Cosmorhoe > Cosmorhoe ocellata. The sequence continues at coordinate 6,294,174 of OY776258.1, read as the reverse complement.
TCATTGCAACGAACATTAAAATATGTCTCATATTAAATACAGCTGCTATGGGGAAATTTTCCCTGTAGCTATGATAGCATGAGCTGATTTAAGTTACATTTTATGGAAGAAAACTGATGCCAGCGACGTACGCAGGTAATCCTAACGAGACCCAGTAGACGCACCCGGTCGTTTTTAGTCCGAGGCATATTGAATCTGAAATCGTCATGGTAGAGCTCATTTTACATTAAAAAACCAGCTAAAAGTGACAGCGCTGTGGAGGGCTTCCTTTTAAGGAGAGTCCGGTCTAGCTCACATCATTGCATAGAATGCATCAGTTTCCTTCACACGATCGATACCCACTGTTGATCGCTTGTGATCGTGGAAGCTTCACGAGGTCAAAGCTCCAATGTGAATCAAAGCATAATATGATTAAAAGGCTTTAGGATCGTTAAAAGAACGTGTGTGATGCTAATGATACGATTTGTACATAGTAACATTGTTAACAAATATCTGGGGGCTTAGTGCGTGTTTTGATGTTTACGAAACTTTATTTATTTTCGTTTCTCCTAGCCGTAACTTTGAAGAACTAAAATCGGCATTGCGACAGGGCAATTAAATGTACTTAAGAAATGAAACGCATCTATCAAAACAACTATGAGTTAGAAAACTCGGTTCGAAAGATAAAAATATGACATAGGTATTTCAAGGTGTCCTGGTTATATCGATCGTACTATTATTACGAGTATACTTACAACTTTCCGATAGTAATACTGTGTGAAGCGATATTGCCGCGTGACATCAAGGAAACAATTTAAGTGGCCTTCATGGAATAATCAATAGGTTTGAAGGTTGTGACTTACACGTCGTCATGGTTGTTAATAGTATAAATTCTAAATGGTCCAGTAGGTATATTCGACTAGCGCGAAGGAATTCACGGGCTCCTGCAGGTTTAATAATATGCTAATAAAATAACTGTCAAAAGAACGCGGAGAATGGCTCCGAGCGCTGAATTCTTGGTGCGCGCGAAATAGTTTATTGCTACTGCAATACGCGGGTAGTAATCATCTGTTCTGGTATGAAACATATTCGCAGTGGCGTTACTTGACTGCTGCATTTGAGAAGTGACACTTATTTTATTCCTTCACAGAGAGCTTTATTAAAAGTGCCGTTTGTTATGAAAGTCGCGAAGAGTAGGTATCAAAAGTGCTTAAAGATCTGTTTGTGGGAATCAAAAGACCGTTTGGTTTTACTGCATCAGCGGGATTCCCTCAAGGTTGTGGTAACCGCGGTGGCAAAAACTTTTGTCTACAAACTTCACTATCCCATTTTAGTAGCAAACATGTTGGAACTGTTCAGCGATTTTTATTCTATAACCTTGTTAAAGTGTTTCCAGCATTTAAAATTATATGAAAAGAGAAATTTAATGCATTTTGCCATTTCCATAGAAAATTTAGGCATTATTTAAAGTTTTGTTCAGATCTTTATATTTCGAATAAACAAGTTATTCCATACAGAACAGATAAGAAAGTGATCTTATAACATTTCCGTTTAGTTGAGGTACCCTAAAAACTAACAAGAAACATAATAACATACTTGTACCTAGGTGTGACTGTTTGTTATAAACAAAAGAAGTGTTCGACTTTCCGCATCAGCACGATAGCCAGCCTCTGCGCTTCCCCTGAGGGGTAACAGCGGTAACAGCGGGAGCCGGAAACCAATCTATCGACTAGCGGCTGGCAGAGCCTTGTTTACTGTGACGACTTGTGGCGCTACGTCAAAAATATATCTAGTACCTACTCGTATATAATATTCAAGCATAGGTAAATATACCATTGCTAAATTATGTTAAGATAATGATTAATAATTGCAAATAAAGCAAAAGAGTTTGTCAAGATCGTAGCAAGTGGAAATCGACCTACCCGCCTGGAAAAAAACTCAATTTTATGTATATAAATGTATGTGTGTAAATAAATTAATATTGCTATTGTTTTTGCTACTAGCTGCGAATAATAAAATGCGAAAAAGCTTTAATATGTGCATTTCTTAAAATAAAATGTTTATTGTGCTTCATAGTATCGGTATCGGAAAAAAGTCCTTGTTATGGCTGATTGTAAACAAACTTACTTGATTTGACCAAACTAGTTTAAGCACTATCCCCAGAATAAACCGCAGTTATCGAAGTGTAAACTGTTATTTTACTTGCATTTGACATTACATTATTCTGAAAACAGTTGTGTATATCAGAACAGAGGTTGGTCAAATCCACCCTTAGTGATGTAAGATAAATCAACTTCTAGCGTAATCTAAAAATAATTCCGATATGAACGATCCTTTACATTACGACTCCCCTGTCTTGTTACAGCTGCTGATTGGCAAAGTTCGATTGAATTTATCCTGCTTTCTTTGATATAATATATTTCTGAAATATCAGTTTCAGATGGGTATCAAATCCTTTTAGATATACATATCACAGCCGTTGTCTCTCTCAATTGTATTTTGTTCATCGCCTGGAAGAGATCGTTTTATCTAAAAGCTTAAAAACCTTAAGCTTTTCCGACATAAGATTTTAGGTTTTTTGGTTAAATGTGTGGTATATACGAGTGTTTAAGTATTTTCTATCAATATTTTCTTCAACTAGAAATCAAGCGCCAAAGACTACGTTACACTGTAACTATAGGTTTCACTGCAATTATGCTAACCACTAATGTTAGTTACAGCTAAACCTCTCTTGTACATGTTTGATCGTTGGTAGATATAGCCTGTACTGCCTGGGGACCAATGATTCAGTGCTAAAGGCCCATTACGGTATTGGCGTAAAGTAAAAACTTATTGGTAAACCAGAACTAAAAAAACGCAAAATTCAAGAACTCCGTCGCGTTGTACTATAGCGCTTATTTTTGTGACAATACCCACTTGTCTGAAGTCATTATTGTGCTTATAGTGAAAGCGCATAGGGTAAAATTTTCCGAATTTCACTCAACGAATTCATCTGTTGTGGCCACGACTGACGCCATAATTCGTGTAGCTATGTAGTGCTGTCGTTTAGCTATGTAATTAAAATCTGGATGGATAAGTAAAAATAAGAAAAGATCGCATAAGTATAGCTCAACCTTTTTAACAAATACTCGTACAATATTTTCAGAAATATTTTGTACAAACTACATAAAAGTAAAACTATTGCATTTACACACAAACGAAATTACAATGCAGCTCAAAGACCATAAGCTTGCATTTCTTACATGCGATCCGAGGCTCGAAATGGCCATAATAGGTTTATTTTTTGCATCAGATCCATCGGATAGTCGCTTTAACTTCTGATTTAAACCAAGGCTCTAGAAGTACTGTATATTCTATGGTTTATAGAGGGTGTTGAGCAAAAACTCTCCCGAGTCGGAACGCCGTTTAATCGCTACCTCCATATTTATGAAGAAGCCAGCGCAGCTACATTCTTAAATCCGGCCTGGGGACTTACTATAAGGATCTACTGAGATTGCTAATTAAACTTTATCTATGACGCAATGAAAGCACAGAAACACTAGTTTGGACTTTTATACTCGTACCATTGACATTGGTCAACCTGATTATAATTATTATTATATCATAGCAAAACGTCACGTAAATTGTATCCAGGTGTTTTCCTTGTCCTTGGCTAACGCCATTGACCCGTCACGTGTTGTCCGAAGTACTTTGAAAAGAAAATACGTGACGGCGCTATAACGATCACTGAAACTACGAGTATCTATAAAGAGTAACTTCAAAAATAATGTTCATCTACTCTATAAACTTATGAATTGTTAGGTTAACCAGTTAATAGTTTAAATGATTGATAGGTCTCTAATACCGTTAGCTAGCTAATACCTAATATGAAGAAAAAAAAATCCTTCATAATCGATAGGAATTTGGTTTCTTTAACATAAAAATGGCGATCAATTCAAATGTATTCAATTCTGTAACATCTCTAATCACCATGAACTCTGTTAGTTCATCTCTAGTGAAAACCAGTTGCTATATTTATAAAAAAATCCAGTCAAACTGGTGATCACGCAAAAACAGAGCGGCTTAAACTTGACGTGAACATGTTATTTTAATGGCTGGTAAATAAGTCTTAGATAATTAGACTTATTGAAGACACCGGCTCCTTATTGTTAGAAGAGTAACCGACCTTTACAATGCAAACAAAGAATAAGTAACTTTCCGTTGGTTTCCTAAACTTACATAGTCCCTTATGAAACCCCAAAACTATTATAACAACATTAATTTATATTAAAACTAAAGGAACTATTTCAGTTTCGCAAATACCCGGGTTCGTATTATAATCTAAATAATTATATTTAGGACGAATAAAATACTTATATTTTGTTAAAAGTTTGGTTTTGACAACCTCTGTGGCGCAGCGGGCGAGAGTCCACCTGCGACGCAAGAGGCTGCGGGTTCGATTCCCGCCTCGGAACAAATTTGTGTACGATCTGCAGAAATTTGTTGTGTTTTCTATGTATAATAAAAATATCTATCTATGTATATAATGTATTAAATATATCAGTTATCTAGTACCCATAACACAAGCTTTGAGGCTTACTTTAAAGCTAGATGATGCTGTGTGGATTGTCCAGCATTATTTATTTATTTTATATATCGTGCTTCAGTATCGTTTTTAGTTGACAGACCAAGTAAAGCTAGTTACAAACGAGAGAGGATTTTTTATAATAACGTAAAGAAGTACGTACTTATCGATATACGAAATAATGTTTCGTGCGATTCTTGAATACTTCTATTATAATTATTTTACTGAAAATTTTTATCATAACGCTTCCAAAACTCACTCCTGTCATCAAACCATACATCACGTTTTAATACGCGGTTCCTAACAAACTAACCGAGCTATTTTAATTAAAACTTAAGTTAGTTGTTTCGAAATTAGCATGGAACGGCACACAATGTTATACAAAGTGGTCTAAGAACTTGAGAACTTAATTAAAACACCCTTCAGACATGCGTTACTGTCCGGTGCTCAAAGGAATAAGGTCTATTATCCACTGAGACAAGCGGGGAATGGGCATGATAAATTTTTTTTTAATTGCTAGAGATTTTTTTAGTTGAAGCCCTTAGGGACCAAGCACTGTCTAAGCGGCTAGATAAATTATCATGATTTTCATAAGAGGTTTTTACAGCGCGTAAGTCAACACTAAGAATGCAATTACCAAAATTTAACCCTTGCGTATGAAGTGCCTGGAAGTTCCACAGGTTTTAAATAAATACGTATATCTATCACTATTATAGCATTGTCTTTGGTGGTTATAAGACCTATGTTTTATGTGACCTGCCTATTATTCAAGACGCGTTTTACTTTGGGAATATACGACTTTGACTTGCCAACAAGTCCCAAAATTTCTAGGTCATAGTCGTACCTATGACCTAGAAATTATTTATACAATACGATGGTATATTATTTCGATTTACTATCTTCTGAAAATAACTAGAGAAGATTACTTTTTTCCACATGAAACACCCAGGTGGATTTGACTTAGGTGTTTAAAGTGGAAGTTCATTTATGGAACCTGGGTGACCATCACAAACAGATTATATATACTTAGTACATACACAATTTAGACAAATATTTAATTTGTCTCCTTTGATCCCATATTTGGTTCCGTAGCTATTCTAGATTGATCCTGTTGCTACGCTTAAAGCGAAGGTAAGCGATGCCACGATCGCTTTCATATCGACGGTAGAAGTTATTTTTCGTGTACTAATGTTACCCGCTCTATATTTTATTTAAGTCTGTGGTCAATTCTGGAAACAATGTGGGCCGCGGGTTTAATTACATAAAAACGTAAGCTCTATCTTGTGAGCAAGATTCTTTGTAATTACGTGTGTTATACTCGTAGGTACATACTACCTATCTACTTATAATTATGTGTAAGTATGTCTCATCTTTTTCTAAGCATAATTCTTATATTTATTAGGTACAGTACAACAGTCGTGATTGTGTTTGTGTGTAAGATCTAACACTATTTTGTTACTTTTGGTCTATAAAAATCATATTTAAGCCGAGCTTCAGGTTCTGTCTTTTACCAAGATTCAACAAGATGTCTGAAATATAACGTAAAATTTTCACATTTCCCGGTGCTAGGTACTTTACGGAAGCCGCTGTGTCACGAGGTGGGAAAGGTCATCTCTGTCGACGCTTGGTTCTAGAGTAAAACTGAAATTAAAATTATACAAATAATTATTCTTTAGACTAACAAAATGACTAAAGGGACTTAATTTCTTGATACTTTCATAAACATGACACGAGTACCCCGGTAAAGGGTCTTTTTAGAGCCCAATGCAGCTATTAATAGGTTTTTACTGATTTCTATGAGTTCTCGGTTTTGATAGATCATTGATTTATTTAGAGATTTTTTAAAACCCACGATAAAAATCTCCGTATCCCAAGGTTTTCTGGAAGAGAACTCTGGGTTAAAAGCTGGCCTGTGTACATACCATTACTGTAAAGTTTTTAAATTTAATTTAATTTGTGTACTAAGAATAAAGATGAAGATAGAGATGTATTTACTCTAATAAATAACCAGCAATGATTTGTTCACTAATTCATTAGTAGTATTTATAAAAAAAAGAGAAAGAGTATTTCAAGTAAAAAGAGAAAATAAATAAAAGAAATGAACAAGAAATAAAATGTCTTTTACCGCCTTATGCTACTCATTCCGCCCTACGTACTTACACTCGAGATTTTATACCCTGATTTATGTGTAGAGTTTTTTCACCAACACTTTGCCCTTATGCCCTCATCGCGCGAGGCAAAGAGGCTGTTACAATGTAGAAACATTTGAAAAGAAATCCTACATTGAAATGTAAGAAATATACATAAATTTTGTTTTTTTTTGTTATTTTCGTTATGTTACTGAGGTATCATAATAATCAGTGACCAAGGTAAAAAGTTAACTAGTACATATCTCTAAACAAAAACTAATCATGACCCTTGTACATCCAAGCAGAGGATATAAAATTGTCTGATGAGCCGTGATCACCTCTACAGTTACATTGTACCCCTATTTTACAATGCCAATGATGCGTAAACTAGATATGCACTTGTTTTTAATTAACACCTCAAATGGCACTCTCCCACAGTTACAGCGCTTACATAGTGATTATTGTACAATCTGAGTCGTGTAATGAGAACACTTGCACCGGTATTATATCGGTACTTTGGCACCGGTACACGTTGTCAACAATTATGTTAGCCCTTACTAAGTATTCTTGCTCTTACCAACTAACAAGATACCGCTAGGTTTGATAAAGAATAAATTCGTAAGGTGTTTGATATCCTAAAAATTCCGAATTAGGAATTTATATTAGTAATAAATTACATTAGGTAATCAATAAAGTTTCCACATGTTCCACAACAAAGTTTTACCAAAAGCCAATGAAAATAAACTTTTACACATCAAAAATGTTGTAAATTTTTCACACATTTTTCGTATTATAAATATGGCTGTCAGAATATGATTAGCTGCAAAACATGGGCCTTACCACAAGCTCATCGGGCAATATCAAAGTAATATAACTACTTATGACATTTCGTACGGTCTATAAAAATTGTATTGAAATAGTGTTATTTCAAGCTCGAAATGTGACGTTTTGGAAACATAAGTTGTAAGAGCTTGTGGTAACTTCAGGACTCACTTTGAGTGGAAATTGATAGCCGCTATGGTGAAACTGAGACCAGTTTAATAGAGCTACAAAACAATCTGCATCCGAAACAATGTCATAAGTAACTTACATAACATCTCGTCACGGTCACGGTAGCTGTTTTAACTGACGGGGAAAGTCGAAAGCGTAGACGTGGTTGAAATACTTACGAGTCACAAATTCTGTTAAAACAAATTAAATGAGCTATATTAAGGCTCACTAAGAAATAATAGGGGTCATAGATGAAGACGGTCATAAATTAATAATTTAGAAGAAATTAATTAAATTAGAAATGTTTATAGCCTTTTTCTTATTGAAAATAGAAAAAACATTGCTACAGTAGAATATCATCTAAGCTCACCAGTTCAACTAAGCTAAGCTGTGTGAGGAATAGCACGCGCGTGACCTGCCCTTGTATGAGCACCGTATACTTCGTTTTTCTCTACTGAAAATAAGACAAAGCAACATTTATTTGGGTAAACAAGAATGTCACTAATGCCATCACAAATGCTTTGGACTTTGTCTTCTCTTTTGTAAGAGAAAACGCTATCTAGGTACGGTATACTAAAGATAGGTAGGTACTACTTTGTCTAACATATAAACATGATATAATATTATGCATACTAGTAGAAAAAATATTAAAGGTGGCAGGAAAATAAAGCAATATAAAAACATCATTCATACTCGTTATATTGTATCGCTCCATTCATTAAAAGTAACTTTACAATTGACATCAATAGCAATAACTTGCCTTGCTAAACCAGAGCAATAACTTTAAAGAAATGGTTCCATTTCCGCCAGTGACATAATGTCCGCCGCAGACGGATTTACGATTTACTTTCTGCGGTTCTTACAAAACTGTGACAGCTGGCAACGCAAAAACTATCATCATTTCGAACTTTACCACACTAGCATAAAGACTGTAATCGTTTGAGGGTGTTACCGTGACCGTTAAAATGATATAATTTGCGTGGTCGAATGAAACTGCGCGTTCTGTGGTAGATCCTATTTACTATTCTGGTGCTGTGGTTGTGCAGACACCGTGAAAACTCACGGCTATGAAAGCGTGGTGTAAAAGCTCATATCGTGAGATTATAAAGTTGATTAGACTTTTAATGCCATATTAAATTATGGGTCTTTCTCTATAACACCCGGTGGACTCACCCGCAGGGTTCTTTTTCTTTATTTAGGAAAGCCGAAGAAAAAGGTCATCCTTTCATAGGTAAGTATAGTTTTAAACTAGTATACTTTACTAGGTATCGCGTGATTGATGTTTCCACACCAGTGTCGGTGGACATTTATCTTTGTAAACAGATGTCGTGACTAAGTACACATTGAGAAGATCAGATATGACAAAGCGTAGGCTTCGCACAATATGTCACTAAGGGCGGTAGCACACCTCTGCCGCGAAATGAACGAAGCGAAACCGCTTCACGAGTTCCGCTTGTGAAGTATGTTGACTGCCTATACGCGCGAAACAAAAGTGGTACCGCAACAAAAAAGCCTACCCAGCAGATCGGTAGAGAAAGAGATCGGGAAAGAGATAGACTCATAACCAAATCTGAACGTTAGAACAGGCAGTTTCGTTTCTGTTTTCTGACAAGTCACTGTGGTTTTGCTGCTATAGTTTGGCGGAGGTGTGCTACCGCCGTAACCGATGGTAATCTAGGCTCGTCCTACGCGAACCATAATCGTTGAACTTGTTTATACGAGTATGTTAAGGGCCAAGTATACGCTAGACAAGACACCTCCGTGTATTTATGAACAACTGACTTAAATACGAGTATATTTGAGTTTTAGTTTTATCTTGGATCACGTTTTAACGTGGCATTTAGTACGGATGCATGATTCGAGTTATAAAAAACAAACTCAGTTTGATGTTTTTTTCACCAATAATTTTCATATTATTTAATATGTATGATTGACCTTGTTAAAAAGATACAGATGCTATGAGTAATTACAAGCATCATAATTTACAATATTATGTTAGTTTATAATTTGTTACTGAATAAATAGACTTGTAAAACACTAGTTATTTTAGTATACAATGAGTCTGATTGGATATGTGTATGACGCAATCACAGCAGCTTGACGCGTTGAAATGGAATAAAAATAGTCTGAAAGCCACTGATGATTTAATTACGCCACCTGAAAGGCAGCCTCTGTGTTTTGCAGTCCCGTTAAATTCATTAGGTATAAATACTAAAGAAATACACGACCTCTCGTGCGCTTTTCTGGGAGCAAATTCGAATTCAAAATATTAATAAAATCACAAGGATCATTTTGAAACGACTTGAATACGAAACATTGATGTACTGAATGACAAAGTAAAATAATGTCGTATTAGCAATTTCATACAGTTTGGTACAGCTGTTATACTCGTACTTGTAACTATCAACACAAATTGACACAATTTTTTTGCTGTGACGACATATTCAAAAAGTCATTTGCAAAACGTGAGTCGTGTGGTGATGACACCATTGAATGATTAAACGGTTTACAAAAAAACTCGTATTTACACTACAGCGCTTGGAGTCATTATCAATAAATACTTGTCATCCTCACCAGTGTGGGGTAACCTTGGTGTGGATCATCATATCATGAGGATATCAGGTATAAGAGTAATCCAAAATAAGTCGTGTCGTGTCGTCCGTCGGATACATGATGTAAGTAAACAAGCATTGGCTCTCGATGAAGCGTAGTTCCGTACATTAACTTTAATATCCGTCACTAAACCAATTTTCACGTATGAATAAACAAATGGCAGTGTAATTATGGCCCTTTCATTATGAAACCAAATTAACAGCTGTAGGTACCTTTAGTAAACGCTTGTTATATTTTTTACATTTACATGGCTCATCTGGCTAAAATACCAATTTTTTATTATTTATTAAGATTTGATTTTGTATCTACTTGCCTACCTTTTTCTACAAAGTAGAGCAGTATAAACAATATTCTACCATTTAATTTCCATATCGCCATTTAATAAAAGTCTGGTGGCCGCACTTGCGAAGGACGGTAAGCCAGTGAAACTTTTCAAAAATGTAAAATTTTATATCAGCCATTCGAAACAGTTGCATTTACATGTGCGAGAAACCAAAATAATAATAAAAATTTTAGCTTGGAGTGCATCGCTGGTTAGGCTTTTTTCGTCAAATTATTTACTAATATTTCAAGATGGCTACTAGCTTCTGTCTGCGGTTTCTCATGCGTTATACCTAAAATAAAAGTAGTCTTTATGCTTTTACAAGTCACAGATTATACGCGTTGTATTCCCAATTCTCATTCATACTAAATTCGGTTTTTGCAGCGGGAACCCATAAGCAAGAACTTTCGTCTTAGTACATCAGTATTACGAGTATAAGTACGACATTACATGTATAATATGTAATTATTATAAATTTTAATTTTCCATGCACTTATGTAATGATTTAAAGGTTTGAATATTCGAATTGATTCACAAACAGAATATTCGACCTTTCAATTACACCGTGGTGCCGGAAAATTGTAGATAGGCAATTTTAGTGCATTACCTTGTTAATTGGATCGCAAATTTCGTCAAAAGTGATTCAGATTTAACGTTAAATTAGTGACCAAGCAGAGTTTGACTATCTACATATATTTATGTAATTCGCATTGAGCAGTCCATTATAAAAGAAATAATTTAAAATATATTTTTTATATTAAAAATATTTATTCACTTTTTATTTTTTTCACTTAAGTACTGGAATAATAATTGAACGTCGTATTGGCTTTTGTACGAATATTTCACAGTGGTGTACTCTTTACAGTTGATTGGTCCAAGCCCTGCTTAATTTGAATGTTGAATGAATTTCAGGCTACGAGTGCACTGAACGTTGTAAGCACGCGGCTTTTGACTCTCATGGTTCAAATTTCGAATTATTCGAACGTTTTTGAGTGCACTGGATTGGTTGTAATGGGAGTAACGAATAAAGCTCAGTCCTCCGATAATGCCTGAATTAAACTCAACTTTGCTATTTGAAATCGTCATAAATATTTGAGAATTATTATTGAAAATTTGAAAATCGTCGGTATGGTTTCTTTAGAAACTTAATCATTGTTACGATGATCGATTCTTGGCTTTTAAAACACTAATAGGCCACAACCCTGAACTTCAATTGTTGAAATTTGGACCATTGTGACCATTTTTAATTGTTTTGTTACAGAGACGGGGAGCACGGATAAGAGCAATGGTATGAAGGAACCAGGATCCCCTGAGGAATTGGTATGTATTTTTAATGCTATAATTGTTTTATTTTTTGCCGAGTAGGTACAATGGAAAAATTACTGCAGAGCCAACCAACAAACGCATGTTTTAACTTTTTTAATCACATGATAATAAATAATTTTTGTCCTAACTAGCTTCAAAATAATACTTGTGACTACTTAGTTATTTCAAATGGAAAATATAACAAGCGAACAGATAGCTCAATAGGTTTGCAAAAGATGCAAAAAATCACATTTACCTAGAAAACTGTCACCGCCGTTATTTACTACGGACGTAAAATAATAACGAATACGTTTTCAACCTCAGCGTTGAAAAAATACTACTGTTTGTTATGTAACCGCAATATCGCACCTGTGATTATGCGGCCGCCGATTTTTCGGAAACGGAAGCTTAACACACGCAAATCGGATTGATCTTCCGCAAGAGATACTGTAATGTATCCGAAATACGTCTTTATGGGTTCCATTTCAGAATCTGTCGGTACAAATTGGCTTAGAATTTACGTTTTTCGCGATTACAGCATTATTTCCGACTGTTAGGAATATAAGGAGCGATCAATTTATGGGGCTTTTAAGGCGCAGGCCGCTAGGAATGCAATTTTCTTTTGATTCATTTACAAAAGTCAATTTCTGCTAGGTTTTTTATTTGTACCAATTTAATTCGCTTATATAAGACTATTTAGTTAGAAAATTTATGAATTTAGCCAATGTTAAATTGTTTGAACCAAATAGAAAAAAATAAATTGCGTATTTCGATATTTTTCATTCAATACCTATACTAGTATTAAAATGTATTTTCATTTTCATGGAATTTGGTTCGAAATATTTTTGGCGCTCGCGTGTAGGACTCGTATGTTTGAAACGGTTGTCTATTTCGCCGGAAAGCTGCCAGGCGGTCATGCAACAAAATGGATCGTTTTCTATGACCGGAAAATACATAGCTAAAACAATTTTTTGTTTGTTAAAATGTAGTAGAAAACACTGTAGCCGAAGTAGTTATGTATGTAGGTATAGTGATTAGTAGGCTGGAGCTTTTGAAGTAAGAAAAGTATTGGGGACATAAAGTCTATAGATATTGGTACTAATTGTCCTGTTTGCAACCGAATTTCAAAAATTTATCAACAAAACTCTTATAATAACAATTAGATAACCTAGGTTTCATTACGGTCAGTCTAGACTAGACCCTTATTCTCAGAAACGGCTGAACCTTGGATGAATTGGATCCATTGCTAATGTCAATACTGACCAAACTGCCTTGATCTAAGTACTTGACTCAACCCGTTCGCGGCCTCTGCGAATAGACTCGCATAAACATCATAACGGTCTCCACGACCCCGATCTCTGTCACACGAGACTTGGACACGGCTATCCGTATATCCTATGCTCTGGATGTTGCTCTGATAGTTGGCAATTAATGTTGAGTGCTATTGTTGGAGTATATTCGGCAATTGTTTGGAGCTAATCCGCGTATTCCTCTACAGAGCGATGTAAAACGTTTATGTTAATGGTTCCCATTCCAAAGTAACTCTACGCTCGCATCAAAGGAATAACGGTTGGGGTGTGTTCTTTTTGTAACTACTTTATTTAGCGTTGCGATTAACTTATATACATTAACGTAGGCTGTAAAAATGGTAGTTCATACTCCACAGAGAAATATAATCTTGAATTTTTATCAACACAATTTGTTTGATATCTTGTAATTTACATAAAATATATACTAAACTAACTATAAATGTCTACTATACGGTATAGTATAGTCTATACCTATAGATGAATCTTATACCTTTATCTTTTTACAAATTGATTTACTTCCCACAAGTAGATACTATTTTAAACAACATACCATCCGATGGCAAACTATAGCACCAGCACCTGATGTAGGACCAAACGAACTTTATTTTTTGTTAGATTATTGTTTGGGAAAACAAGTCATTGCAGGTTCTCGCTAAAATATATACAAAATCCTCGTATCAAACGAATGTTGGCCTCGAGCTTTGAATTTTAGTCGGATTGTGTCGAACGCAAACGAACGTCCATCCCGTTGTGAAATAGGATAAAACCATATTTGTACATGTAAAGCTAATTTTAAATACAAATGAACATGACTGAGTTAATTGGCGATAAACCCGGATGACTGTCAAAGCTATATCGTATCGCATCGTGTCCCAGGTTGTCGATTGCGTCGCTTTGGTGTCAGATAGTGTCTTAATTAGCTCTAATCATAATATTAATTTTGCACGTGGTCATTTAGACCTGGGACTGCCTTTAGTAAGTTAAATTATTGCCAGCAGTAAATTTGGATGGCAATTGCGTTGCGTGTAGGCTCTGAGAAAGTGAAGTGTTTCTTTTTCGAAACTGAAATTGAAATTTGTACCGGCTAAAGAATTCTGGGAAATTGTACTCGTACATACGGGGACCCCTCCAGTTTAGCGGTCTTGTTTAACTACGCAATCTGGTTTTTATTTGAATGAGGTCTACGCACCTATTTATTACGCAAAAAGAGTTGTTCAAAAATGCACTGATTGAAATATTATTATTGTACGTAATAGTATTATTTAACACTTTTGACAGTGTTGACACTATATTTTTTTATCATTCTGATTATAACTCTTATTTCAAGTTTAAATAGAGTGAAACTTTGACAGCATTTTGTAGTACCTACGGGTATTTTAATTTAGCACTGAAATTGTAATATCATATCAGGTAGGTATAATTTCAGTAGATGAAAGCTTCCGGCTGTAATTTCGTCTAATGAAAACCTAATTCATGCGAACAGTTTGTAGGAGCTGATTGCTGTTGCGAGGTAGGTATGATATTATAGTTAGAATGGAAGTACCTATCTTATGATATTACCTGATTCTGTTGTATTAATTGACATTATTAGTGATGTTATTTCCTTAAAATTGATGATAAATAATTCAGAAGTGGTCCAATATAAATTCAATATAAGTTAATCAAAAAAGCAATTAAAAAAAATCAACAATAACAAAAAATATATGCGAGTATTACACGGATGACGTTTTCGTTTTTGAGTGTCATGTCAAGTGTGCCACGCAGACGTCGTTCGAGCTATAGATTCCTTTAATAAACTGGCGGATTTAGTTTGCAGCAACATTAATTACGATTGAGATTGTTAGTGTATGAAGTAGTTTTCAACTTTTTGTAAAGATTATATTATTGAAATATCGAGACTCACTCGACAAAATACTGTCGCTATGTAGGTAGGAATACTAGATAGTTACCTACCGCACAATCAAATCTCCGGTGCTGCCGTGGGAGCGGTTTTATGACTTTTTTGCGAAGCTTTGGCACGTGGCCAACAAAATAACTCAGTCTCATATCAGAGACTTCTTATAACTACTAAAAATAATTTTACTATAGGTATTTGCTTATAAAATATAAATGTACTAGCTTCCGTCCACGGCTTCGCCCGCGTGGTACATTGAAAAAACAAAACAAATAATTCTCGCGGGGACTGTACATTTTCCGAAATAAAAAGTAGCCATATGCTATTCCAGACTATAATCTATATCTGTGCCAATTTTCATCCAGATCCGTTCAGCTGATTCAGCGTAAAAAAGTAACAAGCATACATTCAGACATCCATACATCCATACATTCTTACAAACTTTCGCGTTTATAATATTAGTAGGATTAGTAGGATATGACCGTATACGAAGAGTCTATTGTGACTACTAATAATTGTTTCTAATATTTTGGAAAAGTTTGTCCTTCAAAGAATAAGAATTTATATGAAATTTTGAATATACCTTTAATACATGGTGTGGATAAATGTAAGGGTACCTAGATTGACTCGTTGTAGATACAGTAGTTAGTAAGCGAATAGTGATGCTGGTGTCTGAACGCACCCTTAATTGCAATTATCGTTCCTCGCCAAACCGCTCACCCTAAGCCTCAGGATAAGAAATCAGATTCCTAAACCCTCTGCTCCTAATTATACTAATACGCCCTAATTTATTAATCAAAAACTCTTGTTATGTTAATTAGAAAATGCTCAGATCGCGTGCAAGTTCCAATGAAGTTGCCAGTTGCCCGATTCGAGTCGGGTCAGCTTCCAAGCGGTAGCTGTTGGAAATTAGGTTGGCTTTTGGTTTGCGGAATACTTAAATATCCCGTCTGGGCACGCAACAAAACACCGCACGTACCTACCTACTTCTTATACTTTCACACGGTTTTTTGCGTTCCAACGAATTCCATGGCCTTGATTTTCAATCCATCTCTTTCTTAAGCGGCGATGGACTTGCAACCTGTCACGTACGGAATACTAACTACCGTGCAAAACGTGGGCATGTGCAAATGTCGTGTTTGGATTTGCCTCTGACTACCCTCTTTAGATATCCTCAAATATCTAAGTAACTAAAGATCTGAGGAGATATCTACCGAGCCTGGGGATTACAGTCGTGATCATATATACATATATATTTTTTTTTATTTCTTTCTTTCGCCGGTTGATTGCATGTAGGCGACCTAGTATGACAAACAAAGCTCTTGAATCATGCAAATCAATAAACCTTCTCACTCGTTTTCGATCATCAATCATGTAGAAGCGGGGACCTTTTACACTCATAAAAAGCTACGTCATATCATTGTGTACATATTTATGAAGCGGCCAAGTGATCTGCTATTGATGGTGTTCCCCATTCATCAGTCACTAAAGCCGACGTCGGCTCCGGACACATAAAAACTTGTCCCTAACAAGATTTTGTGAGCGGGCAGGCGTTAGGGAAAAATATGTCAGCTATAGCAAAAATTGTCGTACCATAATTGAGATAAATCGTCATTTATCGTATATAATTAGTCCATTATAGTTGTAATATGATGAGACAAAGAAAGAATATTATAGCACGACGTTATCATACAGGTCCATGACCTCTACACGATTCTGTCTCCAACTAATTTAGGTTGTGAGTATTCGGCGGGCTGTGTGCCAAATTACGAGTAGATACCCACATGAAGATAAACTCAAATACACTTTATTTTGTTTGTTACTTCTAGGATTGATATCTAAAAGTAAAAACTTACTTTGATCATTTCCCGCAGGAGAAAAATCAAAACTCGAAAATAATAAACTTAGTTGCAAAGTTCACAATTTCAATTCCTATCTAAGTATTGAAATTGTTCATCGACTCTGAAAACTGAAAATTGCTTCAAAAAGTACTAAAGTTTATAACGGGTTCCGAAAATTCTAAAATTAAAAATAAACAGGCACCAGGAAAACTTTGACGTTTTAGAATAAAGGCTTGACTACACTAATAAGCAAATGTGATGAAGCGTGCTTTTGCAATGCTATAATACAAGTATGAGTCGCTAAAAACTTTTAATGCATTACATATAACTGAAACTGTTTTGCGCTCGCTCTGCGCTGTGTGGCAAAGCTCAACCTTGCAGTAAAAACAATGTTATTTCCCACAAGATATATCTCCCGAATCCGTTGTAAGCTTGTTTATGTCCTCGAAACATATGTGGATGCCGCAAGCGGAATTTTGTTAGCACCGCAAACATTTGAACAACGAGAAAGAAAACAGAGCCTTTGTATGAACCGCATAATGAGAAACAAAAAAGTATAAAAAACCATATAAGTATAGGCAGATAACTAATGATATTTTTCTTTGGGAAGACCAACATGCCTAAGCAATGATGAACGTCCATTATCCAATTATAAAGTTGCTCATTTATTTCACGTGTCTTTATGAGCGAGCTTTTTAACTGGTTCAGACAACGCGGCATGTCTGCTAACAATTACTTGAGTTTGGTTGGAATCAACATTTTTTTTTAAATTAAACGCTTATTATTTATTTTAAGTTTGTTTAAGACATTTTAATTCATCAAAGAAGCCAGTCCATAGACTGGTTGGTCCAAGAGTAAAACTAGAGGTCATTTATGACGGTGGATTATTATCAAAGATGAGCCACGTGTTTCAAAGATTGCAACGTGATTAAAATCCTTATTCACAATTAAATATGAAAAAAATATATTTATATATGATCACGACCGTAATCCCCAGGCTCGGTAGATATCTCCTCAGATCTTTAGTTACTTAGATGTTTGAGGATATCTAAAGAGGGTAGTCAGAGGCAAGTCCAAACATGACATTTGGTACATGCCCACATTTTGCACAATAGTTAGTATTCCGTACGTGACAGGTTGCAAGCCCATCGCCGCTTATAAGAATACTAACCTATGACACATACCTTCGAATTTTTGGTTGGTTAGAGTTAATTTATCTATATAAATTCTTTTAACATTACCATCTTAAAGACAAGATTACTTCCCACACACAGTCCATTTTATGTATTTATGTTAGAAACGGGTGCAGATGTGTTCCTGGCAATGGGCCGGGACGCGACGCCGGGCGATGCAAGGTCGCGGTTACTAGCTAATAAAATAACGCATGCAGTTATCTGTCGGTTTACTTATCTGCTATTCATAAACAATAACAAAACTGATGCTCAAGGGTATGGACTTCGTTCACCGGTTGCCTTTTGAGTTGACGCGATTTTTTTAACGCATCATAATATTGTTGAAAATGATGTTAGAAAATATAAACATGATCCCGGCTGTAATCCCCAGGTTTGGTAGATATCTCTTCAGATCTCTAAGATCTTTGAGGATATCTTAAGAAGTCAGTCAGAGGCACGTCTAAACATGATGGCCAACATTTTGCAGTATAGTTCGTATTCCGTTCATGGTAGGTTGAAAACCCATTGCTTATTGAAACATACGTCCTAGTGTCCTAGTGTACCATTTTTTTTGTTCTAGGGCTATGTCTGCCTCACGATGTTTTCTTTTACCGTTTACATAATATTTTCGAATTGTTTCGAATAAAAAACTCATTGGCTCACACGACTAGTTTGAACCCACGACCTTCGGGATCGTGAGGCAGGGGTGCTACCACTAAACCACAAGCATTCTCAGAATATACATTGAAAATGCTGAAAAAAACAATGCTAAACTGCTCTGCAGTGATAAATTCTGTAGTGTGAACCAAAATTTAGTGGATTTACCGTTAGAAATAAATTAAGTATGTATTTAATTTAACTGAGTCATAGCTAGTACTTAAATTAAAATTTTCGTTCACCGGTCACGTCAGTTGTCACTGAAAAAAGGGGAAAATACGCAATGTTCATCTCAAATTTAGAACAGTCCAGTCTCGATCCAACCGTGCGCGCGCGCGGCGCGACTTCGCAGATTTATCAGTAATGTTTTGATATAGTATAAGAATCTCTGAACTTTTTAAATATCTCGCTCCTATTAGTTTACGTTTGATGTGCGGAAGTGACTAAATGTGTGTAGATTGATACGAGTTGTATATTGTGGAACGTGTTGGGTATAAAAAATAGTCTGTAGTTTGAGTGTGGTTTTTCCGCGAGTATTCGGACATGTTAAAGATAAAATAGGTTTTTTAAATCACGTACTACGAGTATAGTGCTATCTGATGCAACCTGGTGATCTTTTGCTATCTGATACAAAAGTCCAATAATAAACGTTTCATACAGAATTTTTTATTTGCATGATTATTCTATACATGTTTCAAACTGTAACTGCTTACTTTTATCATTTGCTTTGTAATGCTTCTAAAAGAGCTTGAGCTTTATTGCAAGATGAACTTGATTCATATAAGTTTGTATGAGTTAGAATTCAAATGATGAAGCTAAAAAGCAGCCCCAAGGCTGTCATGACTTTTATAACTGAATCAGCTCAACTTGCTCTCGGAAGCGCTCAGATATTGTCTTAAGCGATCAAAGACTTCGTACACCTGTTTCAATAATATCTTGCTTGATTGTACTCGTATCTTTCTTGCATCGCTTACAGTTTTGTATACAAAATACGTTGTCTGTTTCAAATGTTTACAAACATTTTTCCTCGATTTATTCAGCGGTATTCAGGCGCTCTGATTGAATTGCGACCGAATAAAATGCAGTCAAACATTTCATTGGACACAGGGGAAAAGGGTATTCGAATTATTTTAAATATTTATTTACTTTACACCCGTAAGCCGTTTCGAGGAATATATTACTATTTGTTCTAGAATAATTTATGACTTTAAAAGCTACTTAAGGATTTTGCTGGAAAATGAAAGCTATTAACGTCATGCAGTCTCAACTCATATATTTTGAAATCTGACCTGTGAGCCAAAGACACCTACTACTTATTTGCTACAGTAAAAACAAGCTTAGCTCAATCATAGAATTAAATAAATTCTAACGCTCCAGAGAGTTCGACGACATCGCCGCACGTTAGGTTTTGTTGCATGACATTTCGTTTTAGGTCCGTCTGGTATACTGTCTGATTTATTTCAGACATCGCACAGTAGATATTCGTAGAAAGCTCGCCTCATCTTAGCCAAGTCATAGAGCAATCCTTTCTTCCGCGTTAGCAAAGCTTAGCATACCCTAAATAGGAGTAACAGACTCAGATTTAAACATGATCTTAGTTATATATTTTTAGACTTGGATAGTTCGGTAATCTGTTCGGAACAGATTTATTTTTCCGAATATGTATTGAAAATATTAATATTATTTTTTCTAATCACTCGTTTACCAGAATCAAATTATAATAATCAGATTGTTTACTTCTAAATATTCCTCACTAATACATTTAGACTTTTTTATAAAAGGAACATTTCTTTTAGAATAGAGATATAATTTCTGTTTAAAAGTAGCTTATACAAAGTACGCCTTATAAAATATAATCTCATAGATAAATGGGAATGAAGGGTATCTAAATTCGGCTAATTGGAGGCAAGAGCTAACCCCTCGAGCAACCCTTATCACTCGCGACTCAACACCTGTCGGTGCTGAAGGGTCGATGGAAATTTGATATTTACGTTTTAAAACATGTCAAAACATTTCCACGTCATGCGCACGTAATGTATACCGCACAAGTTTAAACAGAATACAAACTGTCTCGTGTCGCAAAAACTTTTTGGTTTCACGAACACGGCTACATTTTAGAAGCTATAAACCTGTAAATTGCTGTTTGCAACCGGTATTATGAAAGTGTCATAAATATTCTGACTGACTGCGAAAGTAAATTATTGCCCATAAAATTAATTGGCGTGTCGTGTACAATAAAACAAAAAACCATTTATCTGGTCGTGTCGCACAGATTGGTGATTGAAATCTGATAGTCAATACGCCCACTCAATGCCGAGTGCATTCCATCATTCGGCTTTTACAGTCGTGTCCGAATCCGTGCCACATGCATATTCAATCCTACTAAACTATAAACAAACTCATTGCTACAGTGCAAATACTGTTCCGAGAACAATGGAGTGCGGACGACTCACCAGCGGACTGAGGTGGTTAGCCATAACACATGTAAACACGCCCCTGCCCGCTCAAAACGCAACCGAAGACAACCAAGTGCACGATAATTATACAGTGACATTTCCGGACGAGTGCGATGATGACGACATCAAAAACATAAACAGCGAGTTTCAACTTCCTAATCGCTACTACGAAAATCCTCTTTTTATCCCTGCCAGTGAAGTTTTAGAAGAGGAGATAAGTGACGGCAGGGTCAGCGAGGAACTAATGAATCGTGAAGCAAAAAACTTTGAGGATTATAAGTTTTGTGAGGCAGTTAACGACTTTGACATCGAACTGGAAGCTGGTGAGGTTGTGCCTATAGTGTACCTGTCGACGAGTCGCGCCGCCAAATTGCAGAGGGCTCTCCGACTCGGAGGATACAAAAGGGTAAACTTGAACTTTTTATTGACACTCACCATATAGGTAACACCTGATTGAAATGTAGGCATGAATCTGAATGTTATATTAGTCTCCAACTCCTTATTAATAACGCTTATTTCTGCTTTATGAAAAAAAGGTTTTGATGTCTCGTCGACTCAAAGTTCGTGGCAGCTAATTAACATTTTCTTTCCGACAATGCGTTTGCTCCTCAGAAACTTTTTGTCTGTTTCGACAAAACGAAAATTAAAATGTCATGGAAATTTATATCGGGACTGTTGTGAAAACGTTTTTAATTAGTACACGGTCTCACGATATACCGTGTCGTCTAGTTCGTTAATTATTCTGTTAATTTTAGTGTTACTGGTGCATGCAAATTCAACTGTAACTACCATATCTGAATATTGTTGTTGTTTAGTTTTGTTATTATTATTGTCTGTTTGTAGTTTGGATTACATACTCGTACAACAAACTAATTACTTAATTAAAAATAATGTCTGACACAGGTTTCTGTAGCAAATCATTTTCAGTTTTGGTAAAGTTTTGTTAAGTTTTTAACGGGTAAAAATAATATTGAGTAGAAAAATCGTGAACGAGGGAAAGTACTCATAAACATTGTTTACTTTGATGTTTGATAGTACAAACCTTGGTATAGTAATTGAAAGGTTTTAATTAATTATGCAAATTTATTAGAAATCAGTAAATGTCTATTGCCACGGAATACTTTGATGACATCGCTAAAAATAAACCATCGTCCTGTTAAGTATTTCTTAGTTTTCTACATAATTTTAATTATAGGAGAGTTAAAATACTTTAAAATACGACAAGTTGTCTGAAGTCGGTGCTTCATCTTCTATCTCCATACTCTAGCGTACTACCGACCGAAGTATATTGATCTCCCGAGCGTCGGAACTTGGGGAGAATTTTGCCTTTAATCACTTCGTAAACTTCACTTGCTTGCATTTACTGTTTATTTATTTCCTTTGAAAACTTGCAGTCGACTATAGTAAATAGTTTTTTAAACTTACGCGATCTAAACACATTATTATTAGTATTAAACGGGTATTTATCGCGTTTTACGAGTATTTACCTACTTTTCCCGGCGATTCGACAGGTTTACACACTGTCGTGGTCACAGGATGACTCAAATATGTCATCCCTTGACCACGTACTTTCATTAAACTTGTATAATTTATGCTTACACTAAAAATTTTCTTCCAAAAGTACGCTTTTTATCTGGTCTGAACAGCTGCTTCATTAGTTAGAAAATTATGTAGATACTAGCTGTCCCGCCCGCGACTTCGTTCACTTAAAGTAGGTATCTAAACTGAGTTTCAAACAAATTACACTAATAAAAAAATCCCATAAATAACTTTGACACCCAATTTTACCCATTTTAGAGGGCTATTTTGAAATATCCAGGAATACGTTTCCATTTACTTTGCATTTAAAGTATCCAAACCTAAACTAAGACCAATCACACCACCCTTTAAAAAGTAATTACCCATAAAAACATTGACCCCACATTTGACCCCTTTTTGAAGGTCATATTGAAAAATCCTGAAACACTTGTTCATTCATTTCGTATTTACAGTACACAAAGTTTCAGACCAATCGCACCACCCGTCAAAAAAAATCCCATACAAACATTGACCCCTTTTTTAGAGTTATATTGAAAAATCCTTTAACACGAAATTAAGTTTCAGACCAATCGCACCACCCGTTGAAAAGTTCCCATACAAACATTGACCCCCCCATTTGACCCCCTTTTTTAAGGTTTTATTGAAAAATCCTGAAACACGAAACAAAGTTTCCGACCAATCGCACCAGGTTAAAAAGATCCCATACAAACATTGACCCCACATTTGACCCCTTTTTGAAGGTTATATTGAAATATCCTAAAACACGTGTCCGTTCATTTTGTATTTACAGTACATAAACAAAGTTTCAGACCAATCGCACCACCCGTTAAAAAGTTCACATACAAACATTGACCCCACATTTGACCCTTTTTTGAAAGTTATTTTGAAAAATCCTGAAACACGTGTCCATTCATTTTGCATTTACAGTACACAAACAAAGTTTCAAGCCAATCGCACCACCCGTTAAAAAGTTCCCATACAAACATTGACCCCACATTTGACCCCTTTTTGAAGGTTATATTGAAAAATCCTGAAACACGTCTTCATTTATTTTGCATTTACAGTACACAAACAAAGTTTCAGGCTAATCGCATTACCCGTTAAAAAGTTCCCATACAAAAATTGACCCCACATTTGACCCCTTCTTGATGGTTATATTGAAAAATCCTGAAACACGTGTCCATTCATTTTGCATTTACAGTGCACAAACAAAGTTTCATGAAAATCGCTCCACGCGTTAAAAAGTTTCATACTAACGTTTTCACCCTTTTTCACCCCCTTAGAGGTGGAATTTCAAAAAATCCCGTCTTAGTGGGTGGTTTTGTTATAAAAGGAACCCACCTTTCAAATTTCAGCTTTCTAGCTTCAGCGGTTTCGGCTGGGCGATGATAAATCAGTCAGTCAGTCAGTCAGTCAGTCAGTCAGTCAGTCAGGTTAAGCTCTTATATAGATATAGACTATGCCTAACTTTTTAGACTCTACTGTTCCTTTGTTCACAACTTTAGGCATAATTATCAAATCGTACTACCGCTGAAAATTCGTCATACAACTTCCAATTGTCAAAAAAAAGAGCTTCTCAACGAACCGTAACATTATTTTTAATTATTTATTTATTTGTTTCAGACTACATAGGTCCATATGTTACATAAAATGGACACAATAATTTCAAAACACAATAATCTACAAAAACAATTATGAAAATATCAAAATAAATTGGATCCAGAAAAAAATATTTAGACAAGTTATAATACATTACCTATATTGTTATGATTAGTAAAAGCGTGCATTCTCGAGTAGTGGTACATATAAATGCAGTCAAACATTGGCGAAATCGCTGATTATATTTTGTTAAATATTTTTTTCATAACCCACCCACTTTCTAAGCTTACATTAGAACAAATATCAAATATCCATAAAACTCGTAGCACCCAATACAACAACATGAAATGTTTCTCAAACATCCCGTACGAGCAAGTTCCAATTAGGCTGCGACCACGTGGTCTTTGTTGCGAGCGTGGCACGTTGTTATGACAAAAATGCACTATTGTTCCTCACCTGCATTGTGACTAGACAGCTTGAAATTGAAAATAAAATGCTTGTCCGTTCGTTGTCTTGTAGCCTTTGTGCTATACTCTAATTTGTGCGCGCGTGGGATGAGCTCAAGTGAAAATCAGTCGCCGGTGACGTTCACTGGCACTTGGTACCTGGAGGGGGCTGATGCTAGTTATTATCAGTTAGATTGCAATGCTGTAAAACGTGACAGTCATCACAAAATAAAAAAACGAAAACCACTGAGAAAAATGACGTAGGTATGAATGACTGGTAAGTAAAAACCTATTTAAATCATGACAAAGATTTTACCAAAACATCATGTGTTTTAAAAATTGGTTCAAAATATATTTTAAGTATACCATGAGTAACAATATAGAAAAGTATTTCCTGTATTTAAGCTTCTATGAACGTCAATAACGACGTTATAAGTATCTAAGCATGAACTACGTCTACAAAGTCATTTACAGGTTTCGCTCTGCGATAAAAACCAAAGCATTTAATAAGGCCATTTCCTATTCAATAATCCTCGAGTTCGAAAGCAGACCTTATCGAGCTCACCCTCTTCTAAATTAAAATAACCGCAAGGAAAATGCCAAGTGAATTTAATTGTCCAGTATTGGAGACTATAAAAGATCGTTCGCATTAGATCAAGTTGGCAAATTGAACCACCAACCGCTTCCTATTTCAAAAGCAATTGAATATTTTGGAAAGAGTCAAACAAACAGCGCGCGGTATATGACGAAAAGATTACACTACCCGTAGTTAAGTACTAGCCTAGCTAGCTACTGGCCAGTTTGATAATAGAGTAAAAAAATATTTGAATTTCGAAGGTCATCTTACTTTCTACTCACCAAATGTGAACGCTAATAAACAAACAGTTTTGGAAATCCTTATTTATCTACTTGCAATTCTTAGTGGTTTCACGACTTGGTGCAAATATGAAATCGGCTTTATGCCCTTAATCACAGGCATCGATAGTCAGGAAATTAGTTTGGACCGCCTTTAGCAGCAGTTGTTCAATGCTAAAGTCAACTTTTTACGAAAAAAAATATGCTTGGTCAAGTATAAACTGTTCGTTTTCTGTGAATTTAAAAAAGTAAAACACATTAAAATTTAGAATTTGGTGTGTACTTCAAAATTCGAACTGAGAATTCGATTCTCTTTTGAACGAGCATTTCTAGTTAGCAGATGGTTGACGAAGGTATGGATAGAATGTTTCCTGTGAAGCTGTGCCAAGTGTCCGAGCCGATTATGCCGGCATTTTGACGACCCTCAAATTCAGTTAGACAGTTCAGAAGTAGACTGAATACTAGGAAGATGTATGAGCCGCGTAAAGCGTCAATAATCTAGTTTTAGATTAAATTGAATCACGTTACTCGTACTCTCAAACGGTGAAGGCAAACATTGGGTGGAAACCGGCATTTCGTAGAAATTTCAAAAGTTTAAAGACATGATGTAAATTATATGAAAAGGCCCCCTGAGGTCTCCTATAATCCTTTCACCGCATGGTTACAAAAACACGATAAATTGAAATATTTAACGTCAATTGTTGCTGACAAAGTTCAAGAAAAATCTGTATTTATATTTTCTTTTATTAAAATATACAAAAGTAATGAGGTTCATCCAATTCATACCTATCTATGAATCACTTCAAAAAGAAACTCATTTTACATTTGACGGCCCTATTATCGTAAGAAAATTGATACGAACTTCCTGTCTGGTCGAGCTATCGAACCAGACGCCCGTATGAACATGCAAAGTAGGTTACTTTCAGTGACAGTTTTATTTTTTGAGAAGTAAGGTTGTTTTTTCAGTGGCTGAATGACTTAATAAATCTTTTATACACTTTGCAACGTACTCGTATGCCTTGGCATCGATGTCAATGTTGCTGTCATGTGGAGAAACACCATTTACGGCCGGTTTCTATATTCTATCTACTATGTTTTTGGATTTTGGATGGGAGAAGATTAGAAAACAGAAATCAAATAATTTTGAAATTATAATCAGTGTCGAAAACTCAACCCATTCAGCTTTTGCGTGGTAGACAAATAAAATAATTATTACAAGGTTTTCCCAGAAAGCAACATTTAATATTGATAAAAAAAAAATAAGAATCTCCGAACATTGAAAAATAGCTAAACAAGAATCTTGGTTATTCCAAGCTGCCAGCATAGAATAATAGCAATTTGTACTAAAACTTTCCTAAATCACGCCCTGAAATCTAATTAAGATACAAAAACTTTAGGGTTTGGGAAATTATTTTCAGAAAATCAGATTATACCTACACAATTTTTTCTTATATTTTAATCTTTCGAGATACAAGCGCATGCTCTTTTATTTTGTACATCACGGGATTTTTCCAACGGCGAAATATAAATTAATTATTTATGTTTTATTTTTTATAATTTTTTATTGAAAAATTGCCTTATACCTCTACAATGGATAATGTAAGTAAATTATTTCTTCTTCGTGTTTGTATTGGCACTTCTTTAATCAAAACATCCGTTTGCGTCCTAAATTAAAGTCTTTGATGACGAAGAGCAGTGAAGATTATATACATGGAGATTAAATGTAGTGGGACTTCTCTCGTCCGGCCACAGAATACATAGTATCTACAAGTCCAGCCAATAGCTAAAAGAAAACAGCAGATTTTTTACAAACGGCTTTGCAGTAAATAAAGTTAGTGAACACAAGTCGTGCGTTGCTAATCGATTTGGACCCGACAAACTAGATCATTTCCGGTAGTTTCATAGTAAAGTCTTGTTAGAACCATTTTAGATGAACGCTGTATAAGCGTCAGGTGGTTCTACCTACTTACTTACTAGAATGTTGTAGTGCTTGTTTTGAAATGTAAAAAGAAGGCTTGATTAGAATTAGAACTTATAAGTCTGACAGCCTGGCCATAGAAACGATAATTGCCCTGAACTTTAGAACTATGTATTTACATGCCAATTTTGAGATACTCTACCTATTTTGGCTGTAAAATCATAACAACGTTGTTACAGTACTCTTTCAAACACTTTAGAATCTCGGGTACTTAGTTTATTAAAGAGTCTAGGAAAAAACTTCAGACTTCAGAGTGATCTAGCTACATTTCATTCGAGTATGGTCCTGACGAGAGCGGTGATGTTTCAAATTTGAGCAACATTTTAGGCGAGAGTTAATTATGCAACGTTGCTAAACATTACGACTTTCTGGGCTTTACTTCGCAGCCAGTAATTATATAAATACGCCCTTTGGAAATAAAATTGGGGCTTGGTTTAGTGCGTTTAGAAAGGGTTTCTAGAACATTTAGTTCGAGCAAACTTCTTTGGAAATAAATGTTTTTATGGCTACATCTCGGACGGGCACGACTCCAGAACACAATATTACAAAAAGTGTCCCTGGGATATTGTTTTCTATTGATTATTCAATGCAGTGTATAGTTTATTATTTTCGTTTAAAACAACAAGCATTTTGTTTCGGTATATCGTTTATAGGTTAAAGATCTACACTTTATTTAAATCGCGAAAATGATAAGAGAGTGGAACGCAGCGAGATTGGATTGAGATCGAATAAGCCCTTTAGATCCACATTACGAGAAGCTACAGCTTCTTTAACATTCATTCTGGCTTGGTGTAAAGTACATCATTCACTGAAACTTTACTCGGTTATACCAATGTTTTACATACCTGTACGTAAAATGTATCTACTAATTGAAATCGCCAGCGGCTTTTGACATAACAGTGTAGTATTTTCTTTAAAGTAGTTCGTAGGCAACCAAAACAATATAATACAATGCAAAATATTGTATTTAATAATATATCTACAATGTTTTTCCATGCCATAAAACTAATTCAGAGTTCACTTTGCAGCCTCGCCTCGTCACCAGGATTGGCTTTACACATATCCAGTTTATATTATTTTCGCAGTCAAAGATTGGGTAGGTGCTGAACTGGATAATTATACATACATAGTGCATGCAACTATGTGGCAATGCTTTAGTGGGTAGTAAGCCTATCTCGTTTTCATTCAATATCGGGAACGTTGGATCGCAAAATCGCATAGATCCGTTCACTAAGCTCGTTTAAAAGGATCGAGTGAGATGAAACCTGAGTAAAGCGTTGCGTAACCCAGACTAAATAGGGAATGACTGGAATAGTCGCAAATAAATTGCAATCAACGCATCGCGACGGAAATAGATTTGTCTTCCGCTTCCAATAGAAGAACGTACCTAGCTATACAAAAAAAAACTAATAATACAATAAATGCTTCATGCTTTTTATCTCCAACATCCACCATCTTCGGTACCCAAGCCAACCTCACCTGCACGTGGTGCACCCTGCTAAATAACAAACGAGGCTCTGGCAGCCGGCTGATAGCGGCATAGCACAGCCTACATCGGCACAGCTAAACACTCTGGCCGTCGACGGGCAGCAGCGTTGGCGGTGCGATAAGCTGTGTCCTGCGATCCCCAACCCGCTTGCCCAGCGTGGGGATTATGGGCATAAACCCCCTTATGATAGACACTAATAGAAAATGGTCCCCAGTTCCCGGCCGTCTCGCTATTCCTGGTCATGGTAGCGGCCATGGTAACGGCGTGACAGGGGGTGCTAAGAATCACCGGGCTACCGAAGGCTACCTCAAACAACTGACCCTGGCAACGTACAATGGACGAACTCTGAGGCTCGACGAACATCTAGCGCAGTTGGAAGTGGAGCTGGAGAACATAAGGTGGCATGTCCTGGGGTTGTGTGAAGTTCGTAGAGAGGGAGAGGACACCATTACCCTAGACTCAGGCCATCTTCTGTACTTCCGCGAGGGTGACCAAAAATCACAGGGTGGCGCTGGGTTTCTCGTCAATAAGGCCCTCTGTAACAACGTTCTACAAATCTCCAGTGTGTCGAACAGGGTAGCGTACCTGATCCTTCGACTATCCAAACGGTATAGTATGAAGATCATTCAGGCATACGCACCGACCTCGGCACATCTGGATAATGAGGTGGAGGATATGTACGAGGACATATCCAAAGCCATGCATAACACCACGAAGGCTCACTTCAACGTTGTTATGGGGAACTTTAACGGCAAAGTGGGAGTCCGAGTTGGTGACGAATCTAGAGTGGGCCCGCATGGATATGGAAGCAGAAATCACAGGGGGCAAATGCTCGTCAACTTCCTAGAGAAGGAGGGGCTCTTCTTGATGAACTCGTTCTTTGAGAAGAAGCCCCGCAGGAAGTGGACGTGGCGAAGCCCCGACAATGTGACAAAAAACGAGATGGAAAAAAAAAATTAAGCTGTCTCAGGGCGAAGACGGAGTGACCTCAGAGCTTCTGAAGGCAGGAGGAGCTCCTGTTGTGCAGGAGCTGCAGAACCTTTTTAACTCCGTCCTTCTCTGTGGGAGAACTCCAAAGGCGTGGAACGAGAGCTTGGTGGTTTTGTTTTTTAAGAAGGGAGATAAGACTCTTCTTAAAAATTACAGACCTATCTCGCTCTTGAGCCACGTTTATAAGCTATTCTCTCGGGTTCTCACGAATCGTCTCGCCAGAAGACTCAACGAATACCAGCCACCGGAGCAGGCTGGGTTTCGCGGAGGATATGGCACCATAGACCACATTCACACAGTGAGGCAGATTATACAGAAGTCAGAAGAGTATAATCAGCCCCTGTGTCTGGCTTTTGTGGACTATGAGAAGGCCTTTGACTCTGTCGAAACCTGGGCTGTTCTGGAATCCTTACAGCGATGCCAAGTAGACTATCGTTATATCGAAGTGTTGAGATGTCTGTACGAAGCCGCCACCATGAGTGTCCGAGTACAGGACCAGCAGTCTAAGCCCATCCAGCTGCGCAGAGGAGTGAGACAGGGAGATGTAATATCTCCGAAACTGTTCACAAGCGCGCTGGAGGATATGTTTAAGACTTTGGACTGGAAAGGCATGGGCATAAGCATAAATGGCAAGCACATCTCACACTTACGATTCGCAGATGACATAGTCTTACTGGCGGAGTCGTTGGAGGAGCTGCAACAGATGCTGGACGACCTAGCATCAGCCTCGCGGATGATGGGTCTCGGCATGAATTTGGATAAGACCAAAGTCATGGTTAATAACCGAATTGACCCGAGACCTGTCGCTGTTAATGGCAACCTTCTTGAAGTTGTTTCGCAGTACACATACCTCGGACAGATTTTACAGTTAGGTAGAGACAACTTTGAGAAGGAGGCTAAGAGGAGGATTCAACTGGGTTGGGCAGCTTTTGGAAAGTTACGTCGAGTCTTCTCGTCACCCATACCACAATGTCTGAAAACGAAAGTTTTCAACCAGTGCGTCCTACCTGTCATGACATACGGAGCCGAAACGTGGACACTCACGGTCAGGCTACTTCACCAGTTTAAAGTCGCTCAGCGAGCTATGGAACGAGCTATGCTCGGAGTTTCTCTGAAGGATAGAATCCGTAATGAGACTATCCGACACAGAACTAAGGTTGTCGACATAGCTCAGAGAATTAGCAAGCTGAAGTGGCAGTGGGCTGGCCATATCTGTCGAAGAACCGATAACCGTTGGGGTAAACGAGTTCTCGAGTGGAGACCGCGGCTCGGCAAACGTAGTGTAGGACGCCCTTCGGCTAGGTGGAGTGACGATCTGCGAAAGGCTGCTGGTGGAGACTGGATGCGTCGAGCTGAAGACAGGGCGCAATGGCGCTTATTAAGGGAGGCCTATGTCCAGCAGTGGACTGCTATAGGCTGATGATGATGATGATGATGATGATGCTTTTTATCTCAATAATTCTTGTGTAATCTATTCTTTTAAAAACTCTGTACACGTTTTCAAAAAATCAATGGCAAAATTTAGAATATAACAAAAGATACGAGCTCAAGCTCTATAAAATTTGCATAAACAGCTGTTTAATTTTCATTAGTAAAATATAATGTACAACTTCTATTAATTGTTATTGTTTTAGATATGTTTTAAGTACATCCATTATTGCTCAAAACAACAATTACCTTTGAACAAAGTTTCGAACTTTGAAACCAACGTTAACTATAAACGATTAATTTAGCTTGGCTAAAGTCAGGCTAAAACTCAACAGCGAACAATAGCACAACATAATATTATCGCGGGAAAATAAATTAATGATTTTAATTAGTTTTGCTGTTAGTTTTCAATTGACTAGCCGTTAAGTGGTAAAGGGGTCTATCACATTGCAAACCGATAATCACCTATTGTAATCCCAACTAATTAACACCAAAATGTACACCATAACTAAGATATAAAAATAAATAAATAAATAAATAATGCTGGACAATCCACACAGCTTCATCTAGCCCCAAAGTAAGCTACTCAAAGCTAGTGTTATGGGTACTAGATAACTGATATATTTAATACATTATATACATAGATAGATATTTTTTATTATATAGAAAACACCCAGACCAACGGAACAAATTTCTGCAGATCGTACACAAATTTGTTCAGCGGCGGGAATCGAACCCGCAACCTCTTGCGTCGCAGACGGACTCTCGCCCGCTGCGCCACTGAGGTCGTCAAATAATACCTTTACAAACTGGATTTATATCAAGTTGACTTTATGTAAATAATCACTTCAGCTTTTGTAAAGGCCAACTGGCCTCAAGATTACAAATGTTAAACATTTTATCAATGAAAAACTTATTATTTTCCTGGAAACTTGAGCAGCGACTTGATTAATAAAGTGGCTTGAAGTCTTGGACGAAGTTTTTTTCGATCTCTGAAGGGCCACTGATATTGAAGGAGCCTCGCAAATTGCAACTTCAATTGATCTATTTTCAACATATTTTCCAGTATATTTGACCTTTATAACAGTTTTGTAACTAACTATATTTTACCAAATCGTGTTCCAGTGGTATTTTTTATTAGGTCATTTAAAATCGTATTCTTACGAAACTGTCTCACCAAGATGTAGCAGTGTTTCGGCTTTAGACGTTTGTTAGATCTTCCAACGCCGATGCTACAGGTACCTTATATTTACTTTTGGCGAAGTGATTTCGAGTAAGTATCCAACCAATTAAGCAATCTGTGTCTCGCAGTTCCGATCTCACTTCGTAATACTTTGATCTTCACACAGAACGGGATAATACTTCTCAAGCACGTTGAGAATTTGAGCAACAATTGTGGTTTGACGGGTTACACGCGTGTTACTAAGTATACCACCCAAGGTCTTTGAAATATTTTATGAGTTCTGCTTTAGACGGCACGTTAAAGGTTAACCCATAGTTCGTGCGTTTCAATTTTAAGTGTCCGTCCACACTTGTGACATTCTGTCATGACTGTCACCGTGTCTGTGTCTGAAATACGCCTACTTTTCCGCGAAGTCTCTTGAAAATCTATCAAACTGTCACGTGTGTTTGTTACGGTACGGAAACAAGGTCACGGCAGTTTATCACTAGTGTGGACGCGTTTTAAGAAGACTTTTTATACGAATTATTAATATGCAATATTAATGGCTTAGCTTTTGAGTGTTGAATAAATAAATAATTAAATAACAAAATAATAGTGTTATTTTTACTACTTAGATTACTTACTTACAAAGTTTCAAAAGTTTGTACTAAACTGACTCAATACTCGTAACAGTGTATTTTAATAGCTTCCAGAAAAAGTAACATATTATAAAAAAACAATAATTTTACAATTAAACAGTTAAAAATCTAATAACTTACTTATATAAAAAAATCAATATAATGTTTGATACTGGGTATAAGGCTTGGCAAAGTATAATCGTATCATTTAGAGGGCTTTTCGAGCTTCAATAAGCTTTGGACAGATACTATCAGCTGCCGTAAAACTTGTTAACGATACTTACGTATCTATTACATAGTTATCGAGAAACTATAACTCGACAATAACTTTGATGAACTTTGCCTCTTCTAAATTGTTATCTTAAGAGTAAACTTACCTATATTAATACTTGTTCTTGGACAAGTTTCAGTGGTAAGTACTTCAGAGTTTAGTGGATTTTAAAATAAAAACCCTCGTACATTTTACTTCAAAGGTAACAAAACGGTGGTTAATAAATCATTGGTTATTTCTACAGATAATGTATAACTGGCAATGTATAATTATGATTCATTCTATTTGTCGTAAAATATAAAGACATCTATTAGGATTTATATCAGATTTATGCCTATAAAACCTTGATTTAGCGAGATTAAGATCGAAATCCATGCAGAGTGAAAGCGTCTCGAGCATGCAAGGAACAAAACGGTTTTCACACCCTTCTGATCACTCCCGCCGCTGTGATGAATAAATGAATAATTTGGACGTAATAACAATCTGCTCAGCTTAATGAGAATTTTCACGCTTAAATTGTGGCCAATGAAACAGTAGATAGGTTTGACTAAACTACAAAAAAGTTAATATTTAATTACCATTTATTTTTAAAAGATTTTTCTTCTCTGTACTATCAATTGTTTATAGCACAAATGCTGTATTTAATTGAACCTTTTTGATAAATATACCATCGCCTTGATTTAAAAGTTAGGTATTGGAACTGAAATGTTAGCTTAGCCCAACAAAACGATTAATTTGCCTAATGGGTAGATAAGTCCGCTTTATAAAGCGATCAGTCAATCCTAAAGGAAAATAAGGAAAAGGCATAGATCTAAGACTCTTGGCACTAGTTATGTATACACTTTCGCAGTAGCGCTTAAAACAATTAGGCCACTAATGGCCGACCACATCAATCTAATCTTTTCGTTTCCTTTTATGCCCAATTATCTTTTTTCTCTGACGTCACGGGCTGCGCCGTTCCCGAGAACAAACGAATTATTATCCACTCATTCACAAGTCGTTGATTTTTAGTACTTTAGAATGAGCTTGTTGGAACACCTCGGTTTTATAAGGCGAGGATTAGCATAAATAAATAATTCACAAAAAAAGTTCGTCGTCTCTTGTTTTAGAAAAGATGGAAAGGTTGTTGTTTTTATGAAATACGGAAATTAGGTTTGAAGGTTTTTTTATTGGATCACATCAATTTAGGTTACTTCCGCAGCGCTGCACGATTGCGCTACGCACGTTGACAAAGCGTATATCCACACTGATGACATTTCGCCGTGACCGTGACCGTGATAGTACAAACATTTCGCCGTGACACTTACAAACCTGCGTGACATTTGTATGTAATGTGAGTGTGTTTTTAGCTTCACGTTGTATGAAAATTTATGACGTCATAACGTCCATTGCAACCCACATAATTACGCTACATACGAATAAAATAGAGCTACGCAGCTTAAAAGCACCGTTATATTAAAAAGTGTGTTAAAAAGTTGCACTCGTTCTGATCATCTATTCTTTTTGTTTCAGGTAAGTAAAATCTACGCAGCTATTATCTTATCTTAGTAAGTGTTCTCTTGCCATTCATATTATTTGAATACTCAAAGCAGTTAGACTAGCTGAGCAAGTCCATTAGTATCCTAACTAACTCGCTTGCACTGGGACATCTTCCAACTTCGACTAAGTCAACCGTTGACAAAGTTTCTAAACGGAATGCTAACGAAAGCCTGAAAATTGTATTCTTGATGTAAGTATATAAATACAAAAAATTGCATCATCATTTTCTTGCCCCTTTTCCACGCTATCGTTTTCTTCTTCTTGCACACTTAATAAAAAAAATATCATGCCATAATAAAATTGATGCAATAAATAGATTGTCTTGCCTAGTACTTAGTCATACCGGGTTTCCGCCTCTGTATTGAGTAAGTCGACTATAACTCCATAATTTCGAGTCTCAGCTTTATTACCAATGTACTTTCCAACCAAAATGACGGTCACAGCTACATCAGTAGTGCGATTACGGAACTCGGATACAATCAAAACGTTCATACTAACAGCTCTCAGCGCCTATCGATGAATTGGTGTTACGGAAGGTCTGTCATTTGGATTGACATCGAACGTAAGTAATACTAAGTACTTACAATCGATAAGATTTTACACTTGTCAAAACTGGCTCCAATGTCAATCAAATTGATTGAATAAACACTTTTACATAATACCAAATCACTTGATGACAATTAAAATAGATTGACATTAATTGTAAGCGGAGATCCATAATCGTCCCACAGGAACCGTCTTACATAGAGGCGGTTTTGCTGCATAATTATTGTATAACATTGTTTTTGTAGTTATTACTGAAATCAAGTAGATACCTTAATTATTCTTAACCATTTCTATATTGAAGTTTATATTATTACAATGTAATATTACCAATTTAACCTATAAACTTGTCTGCGACTCCAGTTAACAAGGTTCAAAGTGGTTAGATTGCACTACGTTACTCGTCTGCACTTTATTTATTCATGGGTCCTTCTTATTGCATTCTGGACTTTATTGGAATGGAATAAGGATGAATATATCTTTAGTGGAATTACATTGCAACATTTTCCATCAAGTAAAGCATCCTGTCAATTCTATTCAAGAAGCTTGCTCCTTACGGCTAAAAGCTGTGCTATTCGTTGGTAAGTAATAAGTACATATACGAAACGATCACGAGTTAAAAAGAAGCTAAGAACTCTGATAAAATTTTATTTCCGTACAATTAAAACAAAATTTCAATATGGACCTAAATCGCAATCTTAATGCACTAAGGTACACTTATAAGCAATTGAAGTTGCTTATCCTGGGTTACCTTTTTTTCTTGTATTATGATTAAGTCACTATAAAATCAAGCTATTTACGGCACTGGCAACATGAAGTAATTGTATAGAGATGCCATTACACCATACCTTGCCATATGGATAAATTTAGGTAAACTAGGGAATACATGGAACAATTAGAAGCAATTTTAAAGCAACAATGGCCGCACTTAATAGGAATTGCTCCAGAGGGGCGTCGAACTGCTCCATATTGATCCATACTATTTCCGTGAAATTCATTATCATCATCATCTTCTTGCCCTTTTCCCACGTTATGTAGTGTCAGCATAATATGTGATCTTCCGCTTCCTTCAATCACTCGTCATCTCATACTATTTCAAAGCAATTATTGTTCAAAAATTGCCCATGTAAACGAACCTGCAGTTGAAACTTCCAGAAAGTATATTCACTGAATGTGCTAATTTAAGTACTTATGTAAGTGTTAAATGAGGCGTCGCCTCCGCCTCTGTGCATGGTGACTGAGTTTTAATTGAAATAAAGGGCGAAGTCTGCTAAAGTTTTGCGTCGCGTTTGTAGTCATACATCTTACATCATATTATTTAGCAAACTCAATTATATTCTCAGCCCGCTTGCTTCAGAAACTGAACCGAAAAGTTCACACGTTTTTAAGTAACATAAAATAGGTCTACTTACTTCAGAAATTGAACTGATAAGCACACGTTTCTTCATATTTTTTTTTCTCTTTGTAGGTTCTAGGTACGAGTATAGATAAGTAAAATAATGTACATGAAAAACTCGAAAAACTGCCAGAGTGGCGTTAGTATAAGAGCAATAGACCTCTCGTATACTTGATTGTGGTTTTAGTATTTTCACATGACCGCATTGTGTGTGGCCGTTGCAAAGGTTTGGTACGTGGGGGCGAAGGGTAGAACTACATTGTACAAATATTGGTTTTGAGAAATTAAAATCACTAAATCACTTGCTGTGTAATAAAAATAATACAAAATGTTCGATACACGAAAACAACAAAACAACTATAAGTGTCTTATTCGTATTTTGTTTTAAACAAGAAAACATTTTTGGCAGTCTTTTAACAGTTTTTTACAAATGTTGCATTTTATTCTGACAACTTGCTTTGGTTATACGCAATAAATAAAAACAGTTTGAGAATGAAATTGCTGTATAATACCTGTTTTATACCTTAGTGTAAACGAGGCATTGCTGATAATAAGAATAATCTTATAAACAGACTCGGTGGAAAGAAGTATTTAACTGTATTTTATCTTTTAAAGTTCGTCGTTCCTGATAATTTTACTTTGTACCTACAAAATACTGGCTATTAGCCTGTTTGACGCCGCACTGCGAATCGACAAAATTCAGCTCAACCACAGTGAATATTGGATGCGAAAATCTGAAATGCGGGCATCATGAGTTCTTCATATCGCTTGGAGAGCTTTAATGAAAACTTTTGTTTACACGTTTTAAATTAGACGGTTAGAACTCGTTGATTGAACAAATTCAAAGTTATATTGTGGATTTCTGAAAAATAATTAGTTTATTTTAATTTTTTATTCACCTACTAGCCTATTCGCTTTGCGAATAAGGGGCTTTTTTAGAATTAGAATAAACTAAGTACAAGTAGGAGGCGATAATATGAATCAAAACTACTTCAGTGAAGTTATGTAGCTCAAGTTAGTAATGTATAATCGTTTATGGTATAGAAATATAAATATATCTTAATAAACTATAAAAATACTAATAAATTATAAAAATATATCTTGAAATAGGTTCGTTGAAATACAATAGTTTTAATTTCACAGTCATAAATGTTCGCAAGTTACAACAACAACCATTATGTTGATACCTCACGACGCTTGCGCAGTGTCAATTTTGCACAGTGATCGCTTTTCACAGTAGTGTAAGCCTTATCCAGGATTAGTGAGGATTGCGTAAATTTTGCCGTTCATTACGCCAAGCAAGGCGCGAAGGCGTGACCTAATTGGTAAATTGATGCGACAATGTTTCATTATAGAGTTGTTATTATCCGGCCATTTTTCCGGCAAAACAAACCGTGTTTTGATTTTTTCCATTAGTATATGTACTTCGGCCTGTAAGCTTGGAAAACATTGTTTTCATAGGATAATCAAGGTTTATGATGATGACGACAAACCAATTTCGGCTACGAAGACTAGACTTTTGCTTTTTAATTGATTATTGTTTGGCTTTAGTCTAGTGTGGGATGTAGTTTTGTTGAAATCGCATAACCAGGGCGATTGCATGCATGCATTATTGTAAAAGCAAAGTCAATTGCAATGACAAACCATCACAATTTTAAAACGGAGCCAATTATTTACAGGTAAACATGGTCTGGGAACTTTGTAAATTAAAGCTTACTCAAAAAAATATACTCAAAGTTATGTTTTCCGGCTTTTCTGATTAATTCTACACACAGTTCAACTCAAACATTCGGCTGATTTAACTAAAACGGCCATTTGATTATTTGCCAGATTAAACACAACATTGCCGTTCCTCGAAATAAAAGCAACAATGAAATTTCCAAGAAAAGTTGAAGAGTCACTTTGTAAGAGGGCAAGTTGTTATGAAAGACGTATGAGTATGCTTGGAAAACTGAAGTGCTACACACGTGTAGTTCAACCCATATACTTAGAGCTTTTTGAAGATTTCTGTGTAAGAACAATTAATTTACTTAAAAAAAAAAATCGCAACCGTCTAATCCAAGCCACGTAATCTTTCAATTTTAATTCCAGGAGGTAGAACTATCAAATGGGCCTTGTGACGTATACTTACTATTATCACCCCATAGTATCAGTTTCTGATGTCTGATGTTGCTTAGTTTGTAAATAATAACAATATCCATGTTTTTCACTAAATAAACAATACATAAATGAATCACTAAAAACCGCTTATTCTCTTTTCTTTTACCTTAATATGATCAACATAAAATAACAAAACATCATATAGTCGGGTTCTTTCACTTTAAAAATGTATGACAAGGTTTACGATAGGACCGCGCAGATCATTTTTACAGCTTCCTTAGCACTTACGTTATTTCCTTTGGGAAAATCTCCAGACAGCACTTCAAATTAATAAGAAATCTTTCAAGCTGGCTTTAATTAATTCTTAGAAATTGAAGTTTTATGAGTGTGCCTTGAAACGACTTCTAGAGTATTAGGCGACGTGAAGGCATTAGGTGACAAATTAGATTTTGTTATTGTGAAAAGTGTGAATCCAATTGGTTTTGACGGAATGGAATCTTCCATTACAAGGATTCTGTGGAATCGTTCTCAACCGCCTCATACATATTCTTCATTCAAATCATAATAATGTTTATGCTAATATCTGCGCTTGTTCAATTACGATGCCATTCCCTTTACACCTATAGCAGAAATTATTTGAACTTAGGATAAAACGTAGGGCCGATTGCAAACAGACCAAAAGTCAAAAGCGCGCAGGTGCTAAGCGTTTTTTTGTATCTATAAAGCCTAAATAAATATGGCCAGCCTTAGAATGCTATGTAAGGGATATTAATTGTTGCTCCCTTATCATTATTATCACAATATTTGAAATGAATTTACAAATTAAATATAAACATATTTAGAAAAATGCTGAAAGCAACTAATAAAATTCATGGCTCTCAACTTGTCTACAAAATAACATAAACGCTTGCAAGTTACAACATAAAGCTTTCGCAGCCACAGTCAGCGACTTTTTATACCCTATCCCGTTCATAATACAATGGCACTCGTTAAAATATCCACTTACAACCAGCACAACCTGAACCATGCTTTCAAAGACCGTTTCGAGCAATTATTAATGTTCCAAACATTATTGTGTACCCTGAACATACAACTTCTTGAACAAATTGGTTGCTTGGAAAATATAATTTTTAAAACAAGATTTTTCATATAGTTGAATGGACGCTTTTATAGAGTCGTTTTTGAAAAGTTATTGCAAACGTCTATTTATTGATTTCGTAGAAATACTCAGTAACTCCCATTTGTTCTATAGAACTGTGACGTCATAGAACTTTTTCAAACTTTTGCGAATTTTACAAAAAAACTCTGTATACTTTGAACCCGAGTTGTTTGACAAGTTTTTTTTTGCACGACCAGGTTTGAACCCACGAACTTTGGATCGTGTGGCAAACATAAGCTTCCGTAATTTTCAGGGTGTCATCTTAACTAAGGCGCTAGTCACAAATAACTAGTGATACGATCAGATGAAGAATTATTTTATTATTATTACTTCTCATTGCACATTAACTTATTCAGACTTTTTAAAGCTGTGATTCACAGCTTGTGAATGACTCTGGGTTATGTCTTTTCTCATTATTTTAACTTATTATTCCTTATTTTTATATTTTTTCAGTATTTTTACGGGTACCTATATATCAAAGCTACGACTTAGTATTTTAATTGCGAAGACATGATATTCATAATGAGCCGCATACCATACCCTCATATATAATGCCCATTAAAATACCTTTGCATTGTTTGTTTGCATTTGTAAAATATTTGAGACAGCGACGTGCATCATAATGAAGGTTATAAATATCATGCAGTACTGACTTGAGATGTAGCTCAAAGAGGAACAGCTAGTTCTGACGAGAGGCTTCGGGTATTCACCTCACTAAGCAATGCGCGGTTTGTATAAAATATGTGATTTAATTCCACGTGGTGCATTTTTGGCATGACTCAATCAGTTTTTCTCTCCGCTTTTCTGTCGTAATTGGCCATTAGGTTTAATAATAAGTTATAATATATAATACGAGTTCTCTAGCTGTTTGGGTTGCTTCGTGATCCGACATGAACATTATTCGAAGGCTGCTGTATTTCGTATATCCTCGCGTGTGAAGTTTCTTATTTACTGCACGAATTTTGCAGTCTACCCGGCTTTGATCGCTCCGTCATGTTTAAAGTCGTCCCAGCGTTGAAAAGATGTGATAGTAATAATTGTGCGAGAATTTATTCACTTACTAAATTTCACTTTTTTGATATAGTTAACAAAATAGTAATAGATTTATGTAATCATACTTTTAAGGCTTAAATAGATGGAGCAATGGATTTTTCTAGTCATGATAGCGAAGTAATAATATTTTTCTATGGTTAAATCTTAGAGCGAATATCTTCATTTCTCAACACTAACTTTACTTAGTCTATTTTTATGCTTGGAAATCTCTTTTGAGTATCTTACAAAGATGCCTAGAAAACTCGTTAATGTTGTCATAAACCTTTTAATTGCAGGTAGCCACTTTATTGTATACC
Organism: Cosmorhoe ocellata; assembly: GCA_963675405.1. Taxonomy (NCBI): domain Eukaryota; kingdom Metazoa; phylum Arthropoda; class Insecta; order Lepidoptera; family Geometridae; genus Cosmorhoe; species Cosmorhoe ocellata. Next base: position 6,252,461 of record OY776258.1, on the reverse strand, counting down.
TAACTATAGCATTGTTGTTAATATATTATTTTAGTTACGCATCCCGGAGTTGTACATTATCGAACGTAAAAAAGCGGAGAAACAACTAGAACAACTATTATGTGGCCGACTATAAACAAAAAGCTGCACCACAAAAGAAATCATTCAAATTAATTTGTAAAGAATGTTTACGTGTTTCATATAGCGGATACCGCTTACTTACTACCTTGGCTTAATAGTTTTTGGGTAACGAAATGAGGGTTCGATTCCCATGGGCGAATGTTTGTCTACAATTTCTATCACGGGGCAATATACCCGTTTACCTTATCGTTAACCTATTTACCTAAGTTCTGGGAACTCTAGTACCTACCTATTTATTTTCTCAATAAATTGGCCAAGGATGTATCGGACTACACACAGTAAAAGTCAGTGACGGTTAGAATTACTAGTGGTCCCAACATTATACAGTGCCAAGAGAGATCAAGAGATCTTAAAATGTATCGATATTTTTTTTACGGTTTTCAAATTCATTTACCAATAAACTACTTTAGTCTTATCAACTGTCATATTTTTTCTTTTAAACGATGAATTTAAGCGTTAAGTTGGACGTATTGATTGGCAATTAATGGGGTAGAAAAACTAAGCCCAATTCCACTTATTGTAAGGAGGTAAGCAACCCTAATTTTTATTAGTTAGCGTTGTATGCGTATCAATGTACTTATTCCTTTGCTTTAAATAATTTGCGATTCTAAAACTACTCGTAATGCTAAAACTATGGTAGTAAATAACCTTTTTTTGCGCATTCTTCGATACGAAATAAATAACACCAAGTTCTTGAATTAAGCCCCCAATTCATCTTCTTATACGGAGCTTAAAGTAATCTTGAGTTAAGTGTGATATATTATCTCCAAAACAAACTCTTACGCATCTAAAGACGGGCTTCCTCGTAAATTCCTGTAAAGAAAGAACAAGACATAGCCATTGCCGAGATAAAGCTCTGCAAGCTTAAAAAACGGTATTTGTAACATTACGGCCGTCAATGTCGTAATTTACTACGTTACGTCAGAGAACTAAACATCATGAATTCTTACTGGTGTTATAAATGAAGCCAAAAATTTTCGTAGGAAAATATTTGATTTACAATTTTGAACACATTTACAAAATGGGAAATGTACACGGTTGCCACCAATTCGATCCCGTAGGCTGCGATTCAAATTTACGAAATTTAATAATTAAAGTGGAATATAATGAATATAGCTATGCAAATATCTGTGTATCATGTATTACTGGCATCTTTTAATGTATTTCTTTTGAAGTATTAAGACGATAACAACCAAAATGGCGGTCTAACGACAATTTAATAGTGCCTGGAAGCACTAATTCCGATAAATGCAGGCTTAGCATAAAAATAATTCAGATACATAGAGTCGTTATTTCAATTATCATCAAAATAAGCTGACAGTTGAGCGGGGCTTCAATTAGGTATATTTATAAAAGTTGTTCCTATCGTTACTTATTGCGTAGTGAGTGAGAGAGGATGGGAGAAGTTTCTGAGTTTTCCCATCCGCTTTGTCGGAGCGACCCCAGAAGGATCATTAAGAATAACCCACGTAGGTGGTTACCGCAGAAAGCAGTGGTAACAAAACTTCGCAGTCGTTACTGGAAAATAAGGATTAATTAACGAGAACCGAGTATACCGTATATTAATAAGGAAAACAGATCCATCCAGAAGAAGGCCAGATAAACATGCTTTCACTTTATTTGATGTAGCGAGATTGGCCCCGCTTCATTTAGCCAAAAAGATATGACAGTATCGATCGTAAAAAGTTCGAATATATATTTCCTATTATCGAACAGGAATACTTTCAGGAAATTGAAAAAAGATTTTTAATGGAACTGGTCAACTGTAACAAAAACTTTGTTTTTCTTTGTGATATCTTATACCTTTAAACGAGCAATTCTTGTATATATATATATAATCCCCCGAAACCCCCTACATACGAAATTTCATGTAAATCGCTGGAGCCGTTTCCGAGATTCCGATTATATGTATATATAGCGATAAATCGATCTAGCTAGGTTTCATTTTTAGAAAACGTTGTTTACCCCAAAAAAAAAACGAGCAAAGCTCGGTCATCCAGGTACTATTAAATAATTGAGCTGCGTGGTGACAAGCAGTTAGTAGTTATCTAAATATAGCGTCCTCTGTTAAAAACGTCAGTATCTATAGCACCAAAGAATTCTGACTGTGGCTTGATATTAAGCACCACATAAAGCCTACCGACGGATGTTCCAGATTATTAAAACGCCATCTTTTATGCTTTTGTCGTTTTAATCTCTTGCTTATTGTTATTTGATATTTAAAATGGAAAGGTTATGTCCAATCCGCTTCCCGAATTAATCTTGACGGAAATGAAAATAGAATTTCGTTTTATTTCGACATAAAACTCTGTGCCATCATTGCCCCTCGATCCTGGGAATGTAAATTATGTTAAATTTGTTTAAATGCTAGGTATTTTAATTTTTGTGTAATTTATATAGACATGGTCATGGCCAATCTAAGTCGTACTAAAACTTGACACATTTCAACGTTGTTATGATCACAGTGAGCTGGTGAATCAAATGGATCTCCGCAGTGGGTTTTCACTATTAATACCATTCTACAAAAGACTCCAAAGCATTCTTACAAAAAATATGCCAAAATGGTTTCAATCACAAAGCAACCAAGAAATGTATTCATTCATCAGATCCAGTTGTAGACACTTCAATGATAAAACTAGTACGTGCTTCCAACGAGGCTACGGAAACAAGAGCTTACTGAAAAGCTTATTAAGTCTGATAAGCTTTCAGCCAGCAATAAAACATAAATAATTTACACAACGAAAATGCGAACACCGGTCGGCTCACCATTTTCCAGTCAATAATATAACAGAGGTAGGTAAAGTAAACGTTTTCACGTTGTAAATAGTTTTACTAAATGATGATAACGAGCTCATGTCAAGCTCATTTACAACTAATTTATCATAACTAAAATGTTTAAATTGTAATCAGTGAAATTGGCCGTTTTACACGTATGCTTGATTTATCAATTGGAAAATTCAAAAATGTAATTAAACAGAAACTGTCTAGAAAAGCTTACTATAAAATATCAGAGTACTTAGATGATAAAAAAGCTTGGGATGAATCAGCTCCAACTCTGCTAGGTATTCCTTACAAAATTAACAAGGATCATACAAAAAAAGCGCTAGGGCCCAGCGAGTTTCTTGTCAGTTCTTCTCGCACTGGGGATAGGACTGGAACTGGCACTTAGACTCACCTAGTATGTAAGACGTTTCAAAGTGATCCCTGTGATTCTATTGAAAATAAACATATTTTGAATTTTGAATTTTTAATTTTGACACGCCTCTCATTTATAACAAGTATGAATTTTATTAATACAATTTTAAACTATGTTAGTTAGGTAAGTATACGAAAGAAACCTATGTTTCACCAACTAGCTCTATTTAGAAAACCAGTGACACGGTGAGAAGATCAAGTAAAAATAAAGTGCTGAGACTCTTGTAAAGTAGTATTTTAATTAAGTTATTATTGCGAATCTGCCTTGGGACTGGGATTTGCGAAACACAGTTTTAGATACTTATAGTTTTAGCAATAAATTCTACGTCACTTAGAATGGTTGTTTATTTTAAATGCTATTAAAAATACCGACCACGTTTTAAGTTAGACTATAGCTCTAGTACAAAACAACAATGGCGGCTCTACATAAACATTATATCGAAAGTCTGGACAGTCCAATGGGTAATTGTGTGAAATGAGCCGTGACTGTATAAACTCTGTCTTTGTTTTATTATTCGGGAGTGAAATCACTTCAATAAACTGGAGGGGAACGATAAAAGGCGACATTCATGGCAATTTTAAAATTCATTAGTCAGTTATGTTCGTACTAAAAGTATATCAGTTTCATTTTATTCACAAAAATTCAAAAAGCTAGCAGAGCGTGGTTTCGATCCACGGACCTCTGGGTTATGGGCCCAGCACGCTTCCACTGCGCCACTCTGCTTCTGGTTGCACGACGTGAAATAAGCCCATAAAAAGATGAACCCTTGGGCTATGTTAAATAAAACTCAATAAAAAAAGCACGATCGATAAACAGGAAACAACACGAGTCAAAGAAACGATGAAGTATAAATTATAGGCGTGAAATTCCTCAACTCGGACAATCCTTAAAAAGGTTTTTGTGTTGTATGACGGTTTTGACGGTGTTAAAATTCCGATGAAGACTGCCTTCATATTATAGTAAGCAGATTATAAGCTTCTGTGTTCTGGCAAGACCATTACATTGCACTACTGTTGTGATAATACACAATACGTTCAAAGTTCGTATATTTTGTACCGGTATTTCTACCTACGCATCTCTTGAAAAAGATCAAAAAGTGATTATATACTTGTGGATACTTACTAACACGATAACACCCAAATACTGGACAACTATCTATGTTCACCATAAAAATGTTCGTCCGAATGGGAATTGAACCCACAACTTACAGCGCAGAAGAAACAGCAGCAAACTGACCTGTAAAGCCAGTCAAAATGAATATTTTAGTTATTACTGAACTCGCATACGAGTATTTAATGCCGGTACTGCATAATTATACTAGGCGATATTCTTGTATTACTAGTGACGTGTGTAAACAAATGGGTCTGGGTAATACCAAATAAGTAGACCTTATGTTAATGTGTATCGGCCTCAGGCTTTGGTTCACTCACTAAGAAGCGGCGACCGCGCCGTATGAAAACAAAATTTACCTACGAGTAGGTACTACCATTTTCCACCACCCACTCAACCAGTAAGAAATTAAATAACGCACATTCAAGCCTTATTTTCTTTCAGTTTATCGATCAGTTTCTCGAAATAGTTAAATCAAAATAAACTAACATTATCGATTTATTTTCTTTCGTCTATTTGCGTTAACTGTTATTATATCTCAGCGTCGTTAGATGGTATGTTCTTTAGAAACCTAAAGATTAAGCCTGCTCTACTTACGCACTCTCGGTATATCTATGAAAACACTTACGGGACACCGTGTCTCCGAATATTTGTAGTGGGTTCACCGAATACTATTTGAATCCTTTTAACGATAGTGATGGGACAATCGATAAAACCATGAACTTTACTGGTAGTTCTGACAGTGTTCTAATAGAATAAATGTTTATAAACCGATGTTTACTCGTAGCTATACTCACAGTAGTTTTAATTACTGCATTCATTATACCGTTCAAATAAAAGTAGATTATGACATATTCTAATAAAAACAATGTTACACCTATTTGTGTTAGCATGAATTCATTGAATGAGGTTGGTTCAATCAATTACGAATTAGTTATACGAATGCACAGTAGGAGAAGCAAAATTGCAAACCTCACTTGACAATTTCCTAAGTACTTATTATAATCTCTCCCTCGTGTGTTTCGTTTTCTTACTCATTCCGCCCGGGCAAAACTGGAGGGACAAATGGGAATGAACGTCTATATCGACTTTACGCATCAATGTCCCATCCTTATAATAATACTACAGAAAGCATTAACCAAAAGTCCTTTTTAAGTGGTCGGGAGACGTCTGCTTTCCATAAAATTCCTGATAAGGGATGTATGTCAAGGACCCAAGGCTACGATTGCTGGCATTCCGATCACAATGGTATTTACGATGGATCCTGCTGGATTCTACTACCTAAATATATACGAAAGTTTTGAGGTTTACATGTTTATCTAAGTTTGGTGAGATATTTAAATTATAAGCTATTAGATACCTACTCGTACGCAGATAATGATGACATGCTGTTTCGGATGAATGTTTGTTCTTGGTTGAATATCATCAATCACAGTTTGACATAATTTTTTTTTCAAAAAACTCTTTGTTTTATGAACGCATTCCCCTAGATAAAAGTTGTAAGTTGTTTTTATTAGTTACAAAATATCTTTGAATAGGGACATAAATTCCGAGATCATTATTTTGTTTGTGTTATCCAATATTATATTCTAAAACTTATCTTATTTTTTTCATGAAAGGAGCTTGTTAACTTACATTGTGAGTAAAAAACTATCCTGCCAAGTGCGCCAATCCACAAAAGCGTGGGGTTCCGTTAGTACATTCTTCTTAACAATATTTAAATCCGGAGGAAGATCGAGATAGGGAGTCGATGAAACCAGTTTCGAAATCTCAAGAAGGATGGAATTTAAAAGTATTTGGGCAGACGAATTGACCGATCTTAAAAAGGTTCTTTCCTGGACTTGTAGAACCCTAAAATATTTGAATGTTTTAGGAGCACAACTGCAAATCCGGGACCAACACAAATAGCGTGTACAAAATGTTAAAACCGATTTCGGACCTGAAAAAAAAAACACATGCAAATGTATTCAACGTTATAATACAAATCAAACAAAATATAGTTTTAATTTTTATACACGAAACTTTTTTAAATAAACTTCAAGCCCGCTCCAATCCATAGATTATTTTCGAATATTCCTTCCTGCATCTCAAACCCCGAAAATAATCTAGTCTCAACACAGCTCGTACATTGTCAGCCAAAATTAATAAGACTTTTATATATTTAAATTTGAAAATTGCTTTTATATTAAAAAGGAAGCGTATTGTCCTTAAACATAAAGAATTTTCATTCAGCCTCAGCGTTCAATGTTTGTCATCAATTACCGGCTCAGGCTGAAGTCGCGTGTGATGTAGATACCTATTTACAAACCATTAGAACAAGGCGCGATCTTTGCACTTTCGCTTTTTGCGATGCCTTTGAGCGTAGGGTTGTACGAGTCAGGCGAACTTTGGCCGATCTCGTCGTGGCCTAACTGCTTTTTTTCTATTCGAAACGAAACCCTGAAGTGCTCGAATATTAAAATATGACTGCAGTCACCCATCCTGACTTCGAAATTAGATACTGACCTTGTAGACGCTTTACTCTGTTGATTTGTTAGGAACGACAAGTTAACTGTGCCACAAGCGCCTGTTAGAAAAAGATTCCTTATTATTTGTCCTTTTAAAATATTTAACATATTCCGGTAAAAAGCACAAAATTCCTTTCATTTTTCGTTAAACAAATTCGTCTGCCTTAATTTATTTCTGCTGACAGCTGTATTTATTGTGTCTTCTTTTGAACACACAAAACAATGCGAATGCCTGTTATGCTGAATCAGAGAGTGTAAACATTCTATTAGATAAAGATTTTATTATTGCGGAATTGTTAAAATGAAAAAAGTTACCATTTGTTCAGTAGGTAACTATTTATTTTTTCACCATATCGGTTTGAAATAATGATAAGACGAAGTTGAAAATAAAATTTATTGTTTTCCTACCAAAATATAAACAAAAGTACCTTAAACTTGCATATGTAACTGTGCTAGGGTTGTTAAAAATATCTAACACTGGATGATAAAATACAGAGTTCAATGTATCATCTCATGTTATAACTTTGAAAAATTGAGCTTGACACCTCTTATTTTGTTACAGTTTACATTTTTCACAACTATAATGGAATTTTTATAAAAACTGTTCGTTGAATCTAGTTCAGTATAAACTGTGTATCTGAGTTTATAAACATTCATTGAGTGGCCGAAGCGGTCTGCAACTTTTGGCAAACAAAACTCGTTTCGATAAGTTTGTAAAGTAACTTTGTTGCATTATTAAGTAGATCGTGGCTGTAGCCGACTTTCACAAAAATGAGGCGTTTTGAAACACTTTCATTATTAAAATTCTCTATACCTACTCTTCCTCTTCTCCTTTGTTTATGGCATTCGTCTCCTAAGAGATCAGTTTTTCCTTGGTTTTCCAATGGTAAGTGTATTTTTATGTAAGTGTTGTCAACGTCAAAGTCATAGTCAAGTTGTCAAGTCAATTTTAAACAAAAGATAGCTCATTTATATATTTTTGGAAAATTTACTAATGGATTCAGAAAGGAACTTTCACTTTAATTCACATATCTCACACCTAGTGTCAAGAACTTGGGCTTTATTAGTTAAATTAACCACTAAAATTAAAATAATCGAAAATAGCTCGAGAAAAAATATGTAAATTATAGCGAAACACACCAAAAAAATCTATTATACTCTCTGAATAGGTTTCGCTTGGACGCTTAGTTTCGCTATGCTCGATTCCATTAGCTAAAATTGACAACTGTTAAGTCCTATCGTGATATAGTCACATCACACTACTCCGTGGTACTAGCATCAAGTACCTATCCTAGATTATTTACTCTCCACATACTTACCATGATACAGCAACATATAGATTATGCTAAACTTATACCAAATTTTAATTTGTTTGCGTATTTTTTCTAGCAATCGTAAATTCGATCTGGGATCTCTCGCATACTGAGATTGTGATTTACTGTATACTGCGTGGCAATGTCATGTAGTACACAAATTGCATATAGAATTTAATGCAGTCAACATTCTTGGCAGCGGGCCACAACGTGCATCCTCGCCGGCATGGATAACATAGTTCTAAGCCTTGTCAACTTCGGGTATTCCATCTCATAGTTCGCCACGAAGCTCACAGAATGTTCAAATTGAATACAAATAATGAGTCCCGGATCATAATAATAATATTCCCATAAATTTTTCTATAGTGTATTTTTATAGTGTAGTTCCACTTTTATTTTATTTTGTTGTTTATGATATTTTCAGGACATAATTACTTATTGTTGATCAATTGAAGCTACACAGCATTTTAGGGGAAATAAGTACATTATCCAAGTAACATGGGCTATTTTTAAAAATCTGGGAGTACTTACCAATAAAGTTTTATAAAATTTCAAAGCTCTACAATTGCAAATAAAACTTGAAACTACAAGTGTATAGTGTAGGTGTGTGGCACTATCAGAAGAATGATGTCACCATCTGGCAGCATACAAAAATATAAAACTGCGTAGCTTAACGCTATTCAATGGCAAAAAATGCTCAATAAAAAAGTGATGAGTACCCAGGAAATAGTTGACTAATTTGGGCTACCTACTAAAGTATACGAGTAGGTGTATCGTACAATGGTAAATGGCCTTTCATCCAGACAGGCATAATGCGAGACAATATGCCTTAATGAGGGTCATGCCACAGATAATATGATATTTACTACGTGCCCTGCACTCTAAAGGGCGGTCTATTATCTAATATTATATCCTTAAACTGACGTTTTCTTCTCTTATCGTTTTGGGTCAAAAATAATGCAGTTATTTTTAGCCTTTTGCTGAAACTTTACGATAGGATTAACAAAACCTATAGGTTATACCTTAAAAATTTAAGCTACTATAAATTTCAATTTTAAGCTACAGGTGCAAATCGGGAACTGAAAAAAGGCAACCCAAACAATATCTCAATAAACTCTGTGGTAATATTTGACCGCACTCCTCTTTACTCGCGATTCCGAGCTAGTCCGACTTCATAATAACACACTTTATGCATCGATAAAGCCCTTATCTGAAAGCGCCCTTTTCTCAATAGCATTCTTGAGCAAAAGATACAATGTCTGCAACGCTTTTTATAAATATAGACCGTTTTGTACAGATATTATGGTTGGAATTCGAATTGGCAATCGTCGTTAGCCTTGTGGTATCTGATTTACGAGCAGGTGTGGGCTCTTGCCTGCTACTCTTCCATTCAGAGTTTGTACAAAGTGGGGCACCTTTAGATTGGCGGTCTCTAGAGAATTTGCTCGTTTTTATGTCATCTGACCGATTCCGTTTACCTTTGTATCTTATTTTAGAATTTTGGATACCTTATTTTTTTTGTGTCAACGTATCGTTTTTGTCCTTTCTTCTTGATCACTGAAATAAACGAAATTGACCTTTGTATAAAATAGTGTGGTAAAAAGATCACGTTGATTATGTTTACGATAACACGGAATGTTATCATAACAGTCACGAGCTACGTATCGACGGAACTCTTCCACTATCGTGAAAAATTTGAAACAAATTCCAAGTTTCACCGTTCTGTATTATTCAAACAGAAATCAAAACTTCCTTTCGTTTCTCGTATCTCGTCGATTCAGCGGTATATACGGATTTAGTACAGTATTCCGTAAAGTTGAGAGAGTCTACAACAGGCAGCAGAACGCCTCCGCCGTAGAAGATTTTATATTGGAAATCGACGCTTTGCCAAACCACATTTTCAAAGGTAGGTATCTCTTAGGAAACGAATATAGTAGTGCAGCCAGTTATTGTTTGAAATCCGCAGTGTGAGATGCAAATAAGCTTTATTCAGTTCGCTTCCAAGCAACTGAGTTTTGGGTGCAGTGAATACCAAAGTTAACCCTGCTCGGTAAATATTTGATTCGCGGAATATTCGACTGAAACGTCTCGAGTTCCGACCCGCATTCTGTCAGCCGCAAACGTCTCTAAGATTCCTTTTATATTACTTTCTCCTTATGCTTAGGTGGAAGGAAAATAAAGACTAGGATAGTGTGAAGATGATCGATGACGGTTGCTGTTCTAACGTTCAATTCGCTCCCTCAACTTTTAGCGACGGGTAATAATCGCGAGAACTATAAGTATAATGTTATAAAATGAGTGGTGGGATCGCTTACAGGTAGAGCATTCCACCTGGCGGCCCCGTTTTGAAGCGCACCTAAACAAAGGCTTAAAACTGAGACAAGTAATTACGGGACGTGCAACACTTCTGTCATTCTTTCTGTGGCATTTTTTGTTCGTTTGTAATATGTGCATTTTTAGAATGAGGTGTCGAGGGTTGGGGTAGGGGTGCTTAGTACCTACGGCTGCTTTTGTTCTGTCGTCTGCCGGCTGTGTCCGTTTGCGTCAGTTCAGTCAGTAGCTCGCCGCCCTTCAAGAGGGGTGGTTGTCGCCCCCGCGGCAGACCGGCCTTTTCGATATTTCCCGAGAATATAAAGTGAAGTTTAGTTTATTAGAATAGAAAACTGTGCAAAGGATTATGCGTGAGTCGAATACTGGCTGGAAATCTGCAAAAATTGCTAACAATTTTTTTCTTTCGATGCGTCTAACTTTGATGAAGTTTTCAGTGTTGCATGAATATCTTTTTGAACCTTACATTTTTAAGGATTCATATAAAATGTAAAACGTTATTTCAGTTTCAAATATCTGATGGCTTCGAGGTTATGAGTTTTAATTAAAAATCCGGCTTCGATTGAAAGTTCTTAGCTTAACTTGATGTAGATATGAACAAGTTTTTATGTAAGCTTTCTGGTGGCAGTGAGCTCGGTATTCATCTTGAATCCACATGTAGCCACTTGACAAATGTGTGGGTAGCAACTTCATAGTACTGCTTCAAACTAAAAAATACTTACTAGTGAAACTCCCGTCGACTTCGTTGGTGTAATATTTTTTTTTCTTAAAAACCTCCCGTTGCACCGAGAGGTAGATCATAACACAAGCCATCTAACACTTTGTAAAAGTTATAAACATATACTTATTTATTTGACTATTTTTACGGTGTCTACTTTCTGGTTACTTTACTTGAATCAGTCAAAGCAATAGCCTTAATCATGTAAAAATCATACAGTGCTAACTGTGGACCATTCATAAGATAACAAACGATCAATATTTTGCTCAACTGTTTCACATCTATTTTATATAGATAGTGCTATAAGATCTGTATATTTCTGTGAATACTATTATGAATCTTGTAGCTTAAATTAACAATGGTTGAGAACTTAAAGTAATATTGCCGGCCACAGCCAATTCTGGCGTGATGCGGTTACCGACGGGTCCGAAAAAGGCTTCAAACTCCACCCTTCTTTGTATAATTTATTAGGCCCGTAATATCTTTATTGGCTCAAGTATTTACCGGTATTTATTTACATTTACATAGCTAGTAGTTACGCACATTTTTTTCCGAAAACATTAGTTTTACTTTAAAATTGGTAAAGGATCTAGGAAGTAGTTGGTAGTCGATGTCTAATGGTAGACATGGAGATTATTTTGATGCCATTACGCTTATAAATAGCTAAATCATAACAGCCTTGTTATAAAATATTAAGTACTTACAGTCTTAATCATGTGCGTGTAAATTGGAGCAGTGCCTCTTGAGCCAAACCGCAGATATTTACACCTGTGACCGCCAGGTCAAAGCGTCGGTTACACATTCCTGCGGCTTTATATAACCGGCTTATTATCTTCGGCTTTTGTGTCGGTGCAAATCTCATTACTCTTAAGGTGGATTCAACCAACTTCTTGTAAATAACTATTCTCAGAATAAATAATCTCAAATTCAAGTAAAATGTCAGTTTGCTTTTACGATAACTGCGATGGGATTGTTTCAATAATGGGAATTGTTTTGTAGATTTTTCAATTGTCAACCTAACTTTGATGTCACTCAGTAAAAAATGCCGTAAAATTTCAAAGAATAATATTGTTTCCTATTTTAATTTATTTTATAGTAAAGTAATTTAAATTCTGCTTTTGCCATCGTTACCATAGTACTAATGGCTTTTTGTCTATAGGCGGGTCAAAATATTTTTCAATTCTCTATTACTTTAGTTTATTTATGTAACAAAATCCTATGCGATAGCATTTATGCAATAATTTCACGAATACACCAGTATTAATAACAATTATAAAAGTACTAGCTTCCGCCCACGGCTTCGCCTGAGTGGTACCTTGAAAAACAAAAACAAATCTATCCCGCGGGAACCTTATATTTTTCCGGGATAAAATGTGGCATACGTGTTATTCCAGACCGTAATCTATAGCTGTGCCAAATTTCATTCAGATCCGTTCAGCCGTTTTAGCGTGAAAGAGTAACAAACATACTTCCAGACATCTTGACATCCATCCATCCATCCATACATTCTTACAAACCTTCGCGTTTATAATATTAAGTAAGATTCACGAATACACCAGTGTTCGTGAATACTTTTATAATTATTTTCTTTTTCTAGTTTTCGTTATTTTAGATGTTAATTAATAATTAAAAGTTGTTTCATCTAGTATTAAACCTGAATTAAATTCCTCACTTAATTGGTAGGCAAAGTTTATTGATGTCCACCATCTTACAAGACACTCTGATTGCAATTTATTACCTCAATATCTTCAACTAGTTACAATTCCTAGGTCTAAAGGCGGTATAACTGTAGTTAATTACCGACAGTTAATAACTGCCTAAGTCTCTACCTAGAGTAGGTACCTACCTACCAAAGACTTAGTAGATCTTAGATTTGACCAACTTATGGTATAATATTCTCATTAAAAAGAAATATCAAATACAGGTAAATAATAAATTACTCTTTGATAGTTAATATTGTTTCTTGATTAATTCTAGGGATAGTTCCTACTAAAATGAGTTTAGACAAATACAAGCTCATAACTGTTTAAAAATATATTTTTTTATTTTCATTTAAGTATATACTCTTTCCACAGTAACTTTTTATTTTATAGTATAAAATTAGGAGATGGTTAACTACATTTTACATAATATCGCTTACAATGAAATGCAGAATAGAACCGTATTTTGATGATCAAGAATGCAAGAACACTCCGCCATGCCATCGGATTTCCACGTGATTTCAATAAGCACCCTTAAATCAATCACCATAAAATCATAGACCTAAACGCGCAGAATGTGTTGCCATTATCGCTTCGGGCTACGTAAATGGAAGATGTCTCTTTGTGGAACTCCCTTCGATCCAATACCTCTATTTGAGTTTCCGCTGTTTTCCGTGAAACATTTTCCTTTGAAGTTGCAATCTCACGATGATGTACGACTCATGTATGTTAAAAAAGCATCAGCAAATATTGATACACAATTGCATTGGTATGAGACATATTGGTAAACTAGCTGTACCCGCGATTTCGTTATTTACGTTTAAAGGTTAGCGTTCCTTTCGGGATTCAAGTTATTTGGACCTTATACTGAAGGTTGTGATCTCTGTAATTTTAAACTACAAAACCGATGACCTTGAAATATTTAAGGGACAATCCTTAACTCCTTTTTAACAAAATGAATGAAATTGGACAACACGTTAATGAATTACAGCGACATTATTAATTATATTTATCTAGATAAAAATTAGAAAAAAAAACTATATGAAAAAATAAAAATGACTATACTGGCTTTACACGATACCGTAGTTCAACTTTTTTTCCTTTTCGAGTTACTTATTCTTACAAAGTAGTTAAACTTATACGTATCTATCATTTTCTTTCCGCGTTCCCAATAATTACAAAGGTGATCGTACATACTAGATATTTCTAGTTTAGATATATTCTAATAGAGATATTCTAATCCAAATTAGAAATATTTTATTCAAGGTTAACTGTTTCGGGGAATCGTTTAAAATACAATACAATTCACTTGAGACACATGATTACTTCGTCTGTAGGTACTGGAGTATCCGTAATTATATTTTATGAAGGCCGTACCAATTTAATTATTCTAAAAGCTGCTATTCACTCAGGGAAATAATTGTTTCGGCGAAAGAGTTACCGTTTAAATATTTTATTGTTTCGATACGAAACTATGAATAAGCTGCTTTACTTTTGTCAATAATTACATTATAAATTAATTGTTTTGTTCAATAATTACAGAACGCCCGACTGATTTTCAATGGTATCTTAAGTTGAGGTATAGCTGGTCGGTTTTCCGATTAATAATTAAAATTTACTCATCCTTATTTTCTTTTGTATAAAATTATCTAAGGCACTACTAAAATTTGGTTACGTGTTCTTCCATAAAGATGTATCATTTGTATGTGGTTCTATGGGTTCCATAATCAACGTGAACTGTTGGCTTTTGTTTACCCTCGGCACAGAATAACTAATAGTGTTTACCTCGTAACTTGGGTGCAGACGTCTGTTTTATTGATACGTGGGTCGGGATCAAGGGGTTTGTCAAAACGTCAAGAATATCCTGTATAAGGAAATAAATTTAAGGAATGTTCGGAAACGTTATCGTATCAAAAACACATTATAATCGAGAGGATTTCAATTCAAATATACCTATCTACATATGTATCGTCCAAGATTTTCTTTTTTTCGTGTGTATTGAGAGTGCTATTTTACAGACACGGCTGGCAGAAACAACAAAATCAATTTGAAGAATGATGGCCTAAAAAAATCTAAAGCTATTTTTTTATTTTGATTCTGCCATAAAAATGAGGTCAATTTAATGTTAAAGATAACCGCAAATATTGCTTTTCTCATCTTCACTATTTGTACCGCTTTGCAATTAAACTGAATGCGTGCTTGGGGCAGCTACAATGAGCTTTACCAACCTGGAAACGTACTTATCTACTTTATACATACCTATATCTGAGTAATGTAAAATTCTAGAGACCTAAGTATCATTAGGAAAAAGAAATTCCAAATTAAAATATCCTAACGCTCATTTTTGGAAATAAAAATACTGTAGGTATCTATGAACCCCATTAAAATATATCTATAATTATTATCTCGAGATCGGGTCATGAGGTCATGAGGTATTAATACCTAAAAGAATCAGAAATGATCGATTAAATCTGCTCTTTAAATGGAAAAGACCCACGCAAATTCAATAGCAATAGCAATTATTGGTTGATAATAACGGCTTTTAATTTCTTTGAAATGGGTTTTATTAATTTTGTGGAATTTCTATAATGGTTTCCGGCGATACGGTTATTTGGACTTAAAGCCACAGAGTATAAACATTAAACACTGTACCTAGAAAGTTCATGTCAACAACAAAATCCCGCCACAGGTGCTCCAATAACGGTAACGTATTTTAGTATCACAATGAGGCTTTTTTAATATTTAAAACTATTGTGGTAATCTGTATTATTGTATAACGTTATTATAACTTTATCAAATTAACTTTAATTTAGCCGTGTTCCTAAAAATCATGAGCAAACTCAAGTTTGTCAGTACAGCAACAGCACTACGTGATTTAGTTAACGTTCCGGTGAAACCAAGACGTTTTACATTAAATTAATTTATAAAACCCATAATAGTTGTGCCTTCTGTCACAGCGAAAATAGGCACTTATTTTATTTATCAGTTTACCTACTGCTTTTGTTACTTCATTGGCCATCTAATATTTTAAGAGCAAAGTTATAACATTACTACGCTCTCTGAACTTGTATGGGATAAACCTCAGAGATAATACCGATTTTACGAAATTATCGAATATCTTCCATCTGAATTGTTCCCTAATTCGATTAGAGGCTTAAGCATGCCGAAACTGATTTACGGCAGTTTAAAATTAAGGCCGTTTTCTATTAGATTATTGCGGATTAATGGACTGAGATCAAGGACAACGTTGTTTAAGATGAATTTATTTTAAGGATTTTTAGTTAGTTTACTGTTTATCTGGGACATGAGAAACGCGAACTCGTTTTCCATTGAAATAAGTTAATGTTGTCTGCAAATATTTCTCTGTGAATGTTTTAATCGTTGTTTCTGATACCAGTGGTAAATGAGGATACTTATTTTTAAAGTTTGGCGTTAGGATGTAAAATAAGCTGTAAAGGTGTCGTCATAAGATTTTGAGGGCAGATTGCAGATATGTACACGGTTAAAGTCCCATCGGTGTTGTACTAAACGTTCTATCGTCGATTCCATAAATCAGGAATATCCAAGCATGTTTCATTTGCAGATGGTATTGTCCTAAAGCCTAATTTATTATTTGAGAGAATAATAGAGCAACGAGCCTTTCTAATGACCGAGTGTAAGTAAAGGCTTTGGAACCCAAGCCGAAATTGTGGATGCGTAATTTTTGTGTATAACGTCTATCTAATTTTTGATCTCGTTCCGATAGAGAACTCTATTCTGCATAATAGTTGAATCAGCTCTCTAATGCTAACATTAAATTACGTATTGAATTTAATGTTAGCTGTTGATTTTCCAATAAATAAATAAATAATTCGGATTGAGAACAGTTGTTTATTAATTTATAAATAAGAACATTTCCGAAACAAGTTTCTAACAAAAATAGCATTCGAGTATTCCTCAAGTAAGTACCTAAATCAGACGCTACTTGCGGCTTTATGTTTGAGTTAAAGCAGGAAGGCTTGGGTTAAATTTTATGCCGCTTCGTCGCCTCCTTACCTGGCATTACAAAATGCGTTATGCGCACTGATTTTTTTATGCCCGACAAAATAAGAATTCACGTCGTTCGCGACTTATAAGGCAGTTGCTTCTCTGGTATACATAAGTAATTTATGAAATTAGATTTACGAAACCTCTGAGCTCGTTATATGAGTTCTTAGTTCAACTAACGTTTTGTTGAGAGTAATATTAAAATTTCCAGATTTTATAAACTTAAATTCACAAGTTCTGCAAAAAAGCGGTTATTTCCCAGCAATATATTTCAATTAACCATCGGCACAGCGGCATGGACTAAACTTTTCGTGATTGATGTCACAGTAAAAAAACCGTTCTGCAAAGTTACAAGCAATTTCACTAAGCATTGTGTGGAAAATTCTTCTTAATTTTCCGCTAGAGCGTCGGCTTGAATAATAACGCAGCTTTAATGGGCTTTTCCTGGTCTTTTATTTTGACGCAAACTGTTTCAGAACGAATCAACAGCTCTGCAATTGAAATATTCTACAAAGAGTTTTTTAACTTTGAATTTAATTATACGTACCTGCGCGCAAGTCTCAAAAAATTTGAGAAAGAAAAGTATTTGGTCTAATTTTTGTTCAGTAAACGATTTCACATTCAGTGAGCAATCAGTCTGTGTGGATAAAAAAGTTCTTTACTCGTTAAACTGTAGAATACGGGAAAAATGAAACTTTGCTGGGAATATATCGAGGTGATGCGAGTAGGGTGGCTTCGCCTCAGCTTCCGCTTCCACTTCCGATGGGCTGTGACGCTCTTGGCATTTTTGTGAAGCCCTGATCCATATCTCAAGTTAGAATGTGCGTCCTAAATTGTTACATCATGATGATAAAACCACGCTGGCACTATTAAAGGTAGTGAACCTAAGTACATCATAACCTAAATGCTATTACATTTTGACACATATTTTTTATTAAAAAATAATTGGTTATCTCTACATTATTTCTTTTTAATGTTATTTCTAAAAATATACATTTAAATTATACCTACCTAAATTTTCTTTTGTCTTTTTAAAATTGCATTGTTTGTTAGAAATGATTAGGTATTTCCAATTTCAGTGTGACATCTGCTTCGCTACAAGGAATAATAATGAATAAAGAATTGAAAAACAAAACGTAAAATTTTCATAAAATGCGTCCCAAACTTTTTATCACAAATCCAGATCCGAAGTATCGAAGAAAATCGTTAAAAGTTTTGATTAAATATGTTTAACCAATTACTTTTAAACAACTTTGGAAGAATTTATGTGATTTAATTATATTAGTAACTTGAAAATTTCACAATATACTCATTCCATATTATAATCAATGATGTAACGATGTTGCTCTACTTTATCTCTTTCAATCTTCCAATAATAAGAGACCTTGTTTTTGGGTTATCAGATTTTCGGAATTGAAGTAGGTAATGGTTTTTGGGGCAAAAAAAGACTGGGAACTCCGACTGGATGATAATTATGAAATGTCAACTGAGAGATTGCTGTCAGATAATGTTTCTCTCATAATTTTCCAGCGTAAATACTTACTTATAATAATATCTCTAATAACATTTATTAGGACTACAAGTATCTTTTGAAAGAAGTAATGAGGATAATAATGAAAAACAATATTTTTGTTTATTAAAAGACAGAAAACTTGAGATTACAATACTTTTTATAGCCCAAAAACTTACTTCGCAACAAAATAGGTATAAAACAAAATAAAACAAATGCCTATCATACACAAGACATGCATGAACACAATAACAGAGAAACCTTATAAGCCTCCGATCAAATTTCAAAAAGGCTTTTGACATTTGCCAGAAAATTCTTAACAATATTGTGTGTAGCCAATCACACTCAAATACTACCTCCGAATGGAGAATCCAATAGCGTCAACTTTTCACTTGAGACCAAAGTATACCTGCTACGCCTATCCAACTGACTTTGAATACAAATACTATACAGGGCGTTCGCAGTATGAACGGTAAGATATTTTTATTACGAGCAATAGATTCAAAGAAACAAATAATAAACTTTATGTTATGAAAAACCATAGGCCTTCCGTTATGCTAAAGTAATTTACAAAATTACCACAATGAATACAGCGAAAATAACGAAATTTTATGAAATAGATTTTTAACAAATACACTAAAAATGTGAGACTACGTCAATTCATATTCTTTTAATTCGTAATTTAAGCTCATATAACAATTTTTCAATTTTATGCGCGCTATAGTATTTTATTTCTTCTCAAACTCTTTTGAACTTTACCTTCAGAGAAAGGATTCGGGAGCCGGGACAAATGTTTGTGGGTAGCTTTCGGCTAACGCTGTTTTACAAAGTTGACCCACATTATAATACCAAGTTATGCTCGCTTACTTTTACATTGGTTTTTACAAAAGAATAGAACAAACAGGACCAACGTGATTTTCCGTTTGAACTTTATTTTCACTATTATTATCATCGTTTATAGCAAATTATAAACTTATTGTACATTTTAAATGTTAATACAAAAATACTATAGAACTGTATTGTAGAATACTCGTAAATAAACTAAAAGGAAAGATGCATCGCCACCTGTTATAAGATTGTGAAGAGATTAACGATATCTTGTGGTATTTAGCCGCGTCCCACGGATGCAGTGCCTCATATTTCGAGCCATTAGAGACACCGTAATATCGTAGTCAACGCCTCACGACGCTACAGTACCGCGTACGACATTTTAAGTACACTCGCGTCGTTTACTAAGTGCAAACAGCCCGTTAACATCGGCGTAAAACTGAAAACTTAATTATTTTAGCGCATGGAATTTCCAACCAGTATATATAATTTTCAGCTTAGAATTAGTAACACCAAGTTATGTTAATGGATAAATTAGTGATAGTTTAGTAAATGACTCATTGAAAATGTTAGCTTGTGTGTGTCAACCCACGGAGACCGCATTACTATTTAAAGGAGGACCGCCCGTTGCTATGGGACCACTAGGCGCAAACAGACTGCGTCACACAACCGATTCTATGAAGGCCATCAAGCTCGTTCCGGAACTCGTTCGACAATTCAGCGACGACGCGAAGGATAGTTCGGCCTCGCTTACGTCGTCCCCCTCGCTCGTCGAGTCCACCAGCCTGCTCAATCTGAGAAAGATTGAACGGAAAGCAAAGTCTACCAAAATACTAGTTAACCCCGTTTGCCCCGAAGTGTGCACAAGCGACGATAGCAATCGATCTAATGTCAACTCCAAATGGAATGGAAAGAAAAAACGTCTCAAGGCGGAAAATGCTCACAAAAAAGTCGATAAAATTGATAAGAATGATCCAATTAGTAGAAATGAGGTTAAGAAAGATAAAAAGTCGGTTTCTTGTTTCAAAATGAAAAGTTCCGAATATAAACGATCCGACGAGGATGGCAAGTCGGGCAAAGAAAACTGCAAGAACGAGAATGCAAGTAACTTGCGGAGCACAGAAAAACCAGACGTAATTAATCATTCGAGAAAGAACAGCAGGGAAATTTTAGTTGATGAAGGTACTATGACAGACGAAACATTGTTTAACACTGACCAATTGGATTATGGAAAGACTGATAGTGTTCTAGCAATTAAGAAAAAAGAGGTAAGCAAAAACTAAGAATATTCTCTATGTATTTGCGCTTTGGAATATTAGGAAAAGTGCTATAAATATCACTAGATGACGCCAAATTTCAATAAAAAGTGATGCAAACGTTAAAATCTATTTTTTCTAGTACTTATAAAATTCAATTACTTATTTGGTTTTATTTTGAAAATATTCAAACATTACTTTTTATCTTAAGACGTAAAAGTCTCTTTTACAACTAATAATGTAACTCGTACAACAAGAGAGTACGTAAATACTTAAATACTTTACTTTTGCGTACCTATTTGATTTTTTTGCAGTTTATTTTTACTTACAACCCATTGACACCGTTTCGTAGCTTTTTATCTACAAGATGTTTTACATAGATTACAACATAGTTGGTTTTGATCAGTATTTTTGTATGAGCACTGGTGGTATAGTGGTAGCACCCCCCTCACGATTCGAAGTTCGTGGGTACAAATATATTTGTTGTGAAATTTATTTATACGAAGCCAAACTTCGAATGAGCCTAGTAAAATCACTGAAGGGCTGACAATCAGTCGCAATCGATCGTCTCCACAGAGCTCAATCTGTATGCTAATGAAGAGTCTGGAGCACTCTACTGCATTGCTAGGTACCCTCAGAGGACTGATGGCATTAGGTCTGTCTCACTCCTTGATGAAGTGCCTGATAGCAATCAGCTACTTCCCTCTGCTGAAAAATGTCTGCACAAATGATGTGACTTTTTTTGTGTTTGATGAAGATGCTCGTAATATTTTTTTATGTTTTTTTCATTATTTTGTGTTTAATACAAATGTATCCAAACTTTTTAAACTCGTTAAAATATAAAACAATTATTACATACAATCAAAGTATATTATCTCGTTCTGAATAAACAACTTACAATTTTACAACTTCAACAGATAAAACGCCGGTAGATCAGTGTAATTCTACTCCTATACTTATGAATCCCTAGTACTTAAACTACGTCAAACTCTAACAATTTCCACGCAGATCTAAAGTTTCACTAAACAAAGTTCTTAGCCCAATTATTATAAACTTGACACAGCTTTGTTTAACTTAGCATTGGGTTCTATTCGCAGAATGACCCAGACTACTGAATTTAGAAGATGGCCATCACATGCTCGCTGTTGGAAGTTGTTTTATTTTGAGAAAGCTTAGAAGCTGTCAACTTTTAAAAGTCGTCGAAACTATACGAGCTTTTTCGCCTAACATGCGCTTTAAGCTAAGGATGCATATCAAACTGACCAATAATAGTTACTTGACTTGTTAGCTCAGTAGGTAAGAGCATCGATATAAAAGTTCTCTAAACCTGAATAGGATCGCTTCATTTTGTTGCATACCTTAGCTTAGCTATTCATCCTTAGTTTATTCAACCCACTACGTACTCCACTTGTCAGAGCCGAGGGAACTACTAAAGTCATCTTTTTCTTTCTCATAGGTAAGACCTCAATTACGCTATCAGTGGCTGCATCGAGGTCTTCCTTAGTGCAGGTGTTAGGCTACAGGGGCATACCAGTAGAACTTAAATAAAATAAAATGAAATAGTACTAAAGCCATGTAAAATACCTATACTAAACAATACCTAATGGCAGATTTATTTCACGTTATTTAATAGCATCATCATAGCAGTTAATAAAATATAACCTAGGTACTTACTATCGATAGTTCAATCAGGAAGCAATTTTGTTTATGATGTAATAATAATAACCAATGAATGGTTATTTGAATTGTCATAATATCTGAACTAGCATGTAATATCCGGCGTGAATATCCCGCACATCGAAAAGGCATTGTGAAATATTTTCGCCTAGTTAATCAGTGGAAGTCGAATTATGTTAGGCCGGCTTTATTCCTTTACTGATGTCCGTCAGTGTATACGGAAATTGACCGTGCGTTCCTTTTCACGCTGTAGATTAATAGTCGTAATTCAGAATTCGCAATACATTGCTTCATATAGCTTTTTATAGATACTTATTGGTACGCGAAGGACATCAGCAAAAGAAACAGAGCCAATATCAAGTGTTATTGATCAGTGACTTCAATAACGTAAGGGCGTGGTTGAGCTTTGTAAATACTGCCTTGTCAATGTATGGCGGACTCGCTAGTAATTCAACAACGTCATACTATTGAAAACCTCCTCGAACATACGCTCTTAGGCCACAAAAACACCCATCCATGACCCATCCCAGCTACAAATAGTGATCCTTTATAGGCTCATTTTTCCTTTTGAGATACGGAACTCTAAAAGTTATCTAAAAGTTGAACAATGCCTTTTAATTATTATCTCTCAAACAGATCCGTTCAGCTGTTATGGCGTAATTGGATCGCAAACATTAAATCGTTGACTGTTGTGTTTAATTTACTTTACTTTGTTTTGAGTAATTATTTTCTCTGTTTTGTAACTTGCCTACTTTATTGTGGCTTAGCGCAAAACCGTCTCGTGCGTATAGGACGGTTCGATAGATCTCAACTCGACGGTTCATTGGAGTTCTATTTGTTATGGGTAAAAACAAGAGGTTTTGTATTATTTTATTTTTATTTTGAATATATTACTTATAATTCTGAAATATATTTATATCCAGAGGATTTAAATATATTTTTTATAAAAATAATGCTTTATGTATAATATACAATAAAAAAAATATAAAACCGATTTCTGCCAAATATATATTTGGATTTTTATAAACATACGTAATGCTTTAAAAACTCAAACAAATCATTGATGTTGACTGTACAATTATGTTTTGCTTTTGTCCTCGATACCACCATTGTCAAAAAAAGTTCAAATGGCAGAACGATTTCAATAAAACACGTGGAAAGAACCTTTTCATTCGGAATCAAAGACATTCTATCTACTTTGGAATACGCAGGGTCGGGTTGTACAACTAGGGTTGTTCAACTATTCTTTTTGTGTACTTCCGTTTACCCCTCCCGGCATTTACGTGTAACAGTTTTATTTAAAATTAATTTTTTGATTTCAGGTAAGATTTCCTACGAGTTTCCTCAGAAAATTGAAGGTATTTCTAAAAAAAAAACGAATCTACGCATAGACATTAAATTTATTGTAAAGGAATTATTCAACTAAGGTTTCATTTTTGTAATATTTTACAAATTATATAATCATAAAAATATGAGCCCCGATTTAAATATAAGTAGAAAAATTTCAAAAATCAAAATAACAATAAAAAATAATGATTACCTATACTTTACTGACTTAAATAAATCAGATAACGAACAAGTTAGAAATTGAAGGAAAATGAAAGAATATTTGAGAAAATGGGCTAGCTTAATAATATGCTACAATGTATGAATCTAGGCATTCGTGAAGTTAGCCGCAAGAGCTGTTCAGTATCGTTTTTCGGGAACAATTGGAGGTATGAGGAGGGAAGGAAGGAACTGTACATGCGCAAACTCGCACCTGTGGCTAATTAATTTCACGAATGCCTTGCATGACCTAATAGCTACACTAATTAAAATGCTATAATACTAGCTTCCGCCCGCAGCTTTGCCCGCGAGGTACCCAATTAAAACATAGCCTATGTTCATCCTAAAAGTTTATTCTAAACATTGGTAAATTTATTATTGTAATCGGATGGGTAGTTTCGGAGACTACCTCCCACACACAAACAAACAAACTTTACCTCTTCATAACATCAGTGTAGATTTATAAGGCAAATGAGACATTTTCTACAATAAACCCTTAAAATACAATGGGGTGTTCTTGTTTAAAGACCAACACCCACAAGTAACGAAGGGTTGCTTAACTTCCATCTTAACAAAGTTAAATAACCAACCTTGTTTAAAAGAATGAAGCTACAATTCATTTCACGCTCAAATATTCCTTCTAAAGATCTTATTGTTTAAAATTAAAAATGGAAATAAGACTCTCAAACGGAGTTGTTTTACGAAAGGGTTCCTAATCGAATTTTAATTACATTTTGTTCAATATCGTGAAATTTTCAATTTTTTCTAAAAAAATACTTTTTTGTGAAATATAATATAATTAAAAGTATCAAAAAACTTGTCTTAATACTAGGTAAGTAAATTGTTAATTTATTTTAGCCTCCTGAATATCCTATAATTGTGTACATACACTAGGCATTTCAATTCATAAAAATGGCTTTTTCTAGCGGGTTATGTTTTGAAAGTTTCCTAGCGTGCTCGGCAGGTGAGATAACGAAGTTACTGCATGGAACCCGCAAACTAAGTTTACACTGAAATAGCCACTAAACTGTTTGTGCGGTATCAGGCTAAAACGTGGCAATTGACAATTTCAGCCAACACGAAATGCGTTTTGCATAAATTGACATCCACCTTATCATCATTCCAAACTGTAATTTTTGACACAATATCTCACGTGTTGCTACAAAAGTAATAACTTACACTACGTCTACCTGGTCCTTCATCATTGTATTAAGAAAGATGAATGATAAGGATTGGCAAACAAACATTATTACATAAAACCGAAGTCAAATTATCATAGATCTCTGCTGTGTAATAAGATTTTTTTCGTAACGCTAAGTACGTTTGTCACAATTCTTTGCACTTTGCAAAATAGGACATTGCAACTATGAATGGAAACTAAAAAGCTAAGCGGCCGTAATGTTTATTTTTATAACGCAGACCCTACCCATTTGAACATTTTGAACAGACTTTCATGAGCGCGAAGTCACCGCTTTTCAGAGTTTTGAAAAGAAAACACTTTTGTGCGAAACTGCGAATGTTTGTGGGTCACAACCTTCTCTACTCGTTCAAAGGTTGTACAGAAAAGTGGTTTCTATTCCATGTGTGGTTGTAGACAATACAATTGATTAAAGCCTTTCCTGAGACATTTGTGAATAGACCAACGGGGTATAGCGATATATCACCATATAAAGTGACTTTTATTACACCAAGGGCTGATGTATCGGCTACTAGCTTGTGATAGTATTAGCAAATAGTCTTACCTGGAGCCGTGAGTGAAGCAAACACCGACTACTTGATTATTGTCTGGTTTAAATCAAGGCCAAAAATCACTCTCGAACCAAATTATTTAACTTTTTTTTATTTACTTTTGGTTGTATAAACCTAAGTAACATCAAGCATAATAAACAAATGAATAAGTATTACTTACGTGACTCAAATTCTCATTATTTGGATAAACTCAATTTAGTAAAATATTACTAAGTAGTTATAATATGAATACATAAATATGTAGCTTTGAAAATGAAAGTAATTTTTGTCTCTTTCACATTTTTTTATTAGTTACCTAACAAATGCAAATAAATTATAAATGAAGCCACAGGAAGGCCTTTATTGCATAGTGGCTTTTTTCTAAATATTTATAAACATTTCAAGTTGATTGTGAAACAATTAAAATATTTTTCGCTTATTCTAAAATTAACTTATTTCATCATTTACCTATTTATTATTTTGCAAGAAGTATAAAACTTTCTTCCCAGTTAAAAAGAGTTACCTACCACTGCGGGCTTCAGGTATTGGAAGGTTAGAAAAGTTCCTATTTTCGTCTAATTTTGATAAGTTTAGACAGCTTTAACCAGTTTGGTAAACTCATTATAATAACAATTTGCAACATCTTGGTTGGGGGATGTTGAAATATTCATATTAAAATCACTACCGGGAAATTATATTAGATGTTTTAGTATTTAATTAAATATACATGTATTTTAATTTTTTTAATGGCAAGTTTATAGAGTTTCCAAGTTGACTTAAAGTTTACTTTAGGTAAACGTCATCTAACCTATCCTATCTATTATAAATGTGAAAGTTTGGGTGGATAGAGATGGATGGATGGATGTATGGATGTATGTATGTTTGTTGCTCAATCATACTGAAAGGGCTAAACAACGGATCAAGATGAAATTTGGCACAATGATAGATTATAGGCTACCGTGGGTTAGATTTGTTTTTGATTTTCAAGATACCTCACTGGCGATGCCGAGGGTGGAATCAAGTGATTTCATTATATTTTTTAATA
Source organism: Cosmorhoe ocellata (assembly GCA_963675405.1). Lineage (NCBI taxonomy): Eukaryota > Metazoa > Arthropoda > Insecta > Lepidoptera > Geometridae > Cosmorhoe > Cosmorhoe ocellata. Next base: position 6,225,854 of record OY776258.1, on the reverse strand, counting down.
AAAAAAAGCACCAGAGTAAATAAGTTTGCAATCAAAGCTTCATTATCACCAGAGCCTTTTAAAAGAAAACGAATTTAAAACAAAACAATTCACAATTAAGCCGAGATAAGTGTAAATCCCAAGTCTAATAATATTTTTATTGGATTAATCCAAGCCGAGTCGAGAGAGTGCAACAACGGACGAAGCGAGCTCGGGAAGTTTAAATCCTGGGTGCGCTTCTTAATCGTGTTTGTCAACTAACTTCCAAGCGAATACTCTATTGAGTAAATTTTGTGCAAAAAATTGCAAAATATAACACAATGGCCCAAACACCGCCGCGGGGTAAAATGTGAAACTTAGATTCAATAAATTCTCTACTTATTGCTTCAAAATTATTTGTTGTCTAATTTTTACATAAGAATTTATTTCTCAAAGAAAAATACACGCATAAAGAGGCTATTTGAGTCTTTATTCCCAGCCAGTGGTCAAAATAAACGTGACGACGCCATTATAAAATTCAACTACCAATTAAAACATACCGCAAAGCGGGAAATTGTGACGCGTTCTTAATTTAAAAAGTGTCGTTAGGAATGTTCGTAAAAATGTATTAGGCATTCACAATTAACGGTTGATGTTATGCGAACGGGAATAAAACGAGGTTTAATTAAAATTTTAATGGATTCACGGACCACTATCATACAGCCAACACGTAAGCAGATAATATAACGAACCTGATCCGATGCATATTTAATGAAAATTTACAATTTTATCGGTCTATTATAAGGTAGAACACAAGTTGAGTTTGCAAGATAAGAGGTTGCCATACCCAATTTTAGGAAAATAAATGTTGGCGAAAGTGTGAAACTCACATTAGCCTTGCTGCACGTACATTTTATTAATTTTGCGAACAAACTGTAGCGAAAACATCTACATTCGCAAAAAAAAGCCTATCTATATACCTATATTTTTGATTTACCAAATTTTATGACATTTGACGCCATTTGTTAAAATAGCAGCACAATTAACATTAGAATTACCCCACCTTGTACAATAATGTTGAAATTTTTGTACATAAAGTTAAATATTATTCTTAACTAAAATCGATTTCCTCACTTCTAAGATGCTGAATTAACAAGTTTGTGGAACCGCAGGAATAAGGTACTAAGCACTGCTGAGATATTTGATTCAACCACACAAAATTAATTTATGTTTGACAATCTCTCGGCGACGACGGGCTGAAATTCTTAACGTGCCTGAAAATAACGAACGCAAGATTATTAATCTACTCTACTGTGTACCCTCCTTTATTAATCTTTCTCTTAATTAATTGCTACAGTAAATATAAATTCTGTAGATTCCTGTTGCAAATGATTTGTAGATGATGATATCCGTTTCAGATAATTTTGGTTTTATGGTTCCGTAAACAAAATCAATTATATTTAAAAATCGCTGTTGTTTGATTTTATAAATCGAGTTACTTATGACAGGCCAAAATGTTCAGTTGTTGTTGACTTTGCCTTTTCGCTGTTGTATGGCTTGGGGTTCGATTCCTACACATAACAAATATTTGTCTGATGAACATAATTTTGTGCTGTAATTGGGAGATACTAGTACTTAGATGCTCTATGTACCAAAGTACTAAAATCTATCTTTTATATAGAAATTAAACCCTATTTCCCTTGGTCACGGCATCACGCGTGAACGACTTTACCAATTTCGCTTATTATTTTTTGTTGTGTTTATTATTGTAAGGAGAAGGTTTTAAGACAGAACAACGTCTGTCAGCTCAGCTAGTAGTATATCTTATACCTTTAAACGAGCAATTCTTGTATATGTATATATAAATATATAATCTGAATCTCGGAAACGGCTCCAACGATTTTCATGAAATTTAGTATGCAGGGGGTTTCAGGGGTGATAAATTGATCTAGCTAGGTTTCATTTTTGGAAAACGTCGTTTACGAAGAAAAAACACCGAGCAAAGCTCGGTCACTAGGTACTAATTTTTATTCTACATGGAACAAAAAAAATACAATATAATTTTTATCTACATTTTCATTCTATATTTGTTTCCCATTGTAGAAACAAGATTTGTCTAGTTAGAGGCTACATAACGCTGAGTTTACCATCACTTTTTTAGCAATATTGTCTCTCAAGTTTTGTTTCAGTAAAAATAGAAAAAAATCTGTTAATATTTTATTTAAAGAGTAGATTTGCGATATTACGTATGTAAATGTTGCATACGTTGCAAACCTATACATAATTTATAATTAGTTTACATTATAGTCAACACTGCAAAAAATTCCACTACCACGTTACTTGATTTGTAACTGAGTTGTAAGTTTCAGAACTCTCAGCTGTTGAGTTCGTATTTCGTCCCTCGGGATCAAACGGGTTGTCGAACTTTATACGTGTCGTACATAATATTAGCCTCTTCTTTTCTGTGAGGATCAATGTAGTCTGTGAGGAAAGCAGTTATGTAAAGAGCGCTGCCATAAAGTTTTTTCATGTTCTTACCCTTAATTTCAACGACTTACATTACACACATTACGCTGACTTACAAGCATTTGATTTACTTCCTTTTATTACTCTGAATTGAAACATACAAACAACAACTAAAATGCCATCTTATAGATAACATAAATGGTGACTATAAAATAAAATGAAACATAAACCTACTTTACAAAGGTTAAAAATTATGACCCACCCACGCATTAAAATATAGGCTAAGCAAACTTTCTGACGTAGGTAGTTTTCCACTACTGTTTGCATTCAATACCGTTTGCAGTAATTTATACTGTTTCCTCACATATACCGTTCTGTTTGCAGACTGTATAGCCTTGCCTCTATTAGCTATTCGACAAAGCATATGGGTTCAACAGTAAGCGCACTTTGTCAATAAATTGTGCTCGGTGCTCACCTGTGACTTTTATGTGTGTTGTTTGCTAGCTTTACCTATACGGGAGAAGTTAATTTAGGAGAATTTAGACCAGGAGCGCACTATACTATCATTAGGTACTACCTTTCTACTCAGCAAAGTTTAGTGATTGTATTAGTTCGTTTCTTTTTCGGAGGCCTACACGTCATAGAAAAAGTGTAATGCTATTAATTAAATGACTAAAAATCTTGTCAACATGACCCAAATTTTTATTGTCGTCTGCGAGGCACAGGCGTACAGATTTGGGCACCAAAAACAATGGGTTAATATTATTTTAACAACGCAATGGTGTATTTCAAAATTCGGCACACAGCAACTAAACAATATTATTTTGTACTTAATAATAGCCTATTCATATAGTATATAAACTTTAGCAAAATTAGAGTGTCATTGACGGAGAATAAGCGTTATATATTTTACCTAAACCATGATGTTACGAGTATAAAAACGCGCAAAAATGAAAGAATCTTCCGCCTCTCGCGCATTTTCAAAATTGGGTTAATATAGAAATAATAACAATATGATTAAGATAAAAAATATTTAATTTTATATCTTATACAGTTCAGTTCGGTATTCCAAAGAATTCGAAAACGTCCTTGGCTTTTGCATGTTCCAGTGGAATATAAAGACATTTTGTTTATTACTATTTACTAAAGAGTCGCAAGAACATCTAATTATCGTTCCGAAGATCTCATTTTACGACTGTCTCCAGAATTACTGCGAAATAAGAGACCATAAATTCGTTTTCAGTGGCGGCTGTACTTAGGTTTTCTTAATTGCATACAACGAGGGATACTGGGCTTTGTTTCAAATATAAAATCTAGCTAAACCACACACTTTAATTTTCTGAGCTGTTCTGAGCCAACTTTTAAGGTTCTTCAGCTGTGAAATATAACAAAAAAATTGTCTCTCTTACGTAACACCAACTAAAATGACCGGACGGCATAAATCTCACAAAGGCTTCCTCCAGTGACACATCTGTAAAAATTGACTAACTAATTGTATAGAAGAGCCTTAAAGTGTTCGCATTTTTCAAGAAACGCGGTCACATAGTGGTCTGCCTGAAAAGGGGGTAAGTGCAGAAAAGTGTCGGGATATACAGTTATAAGAATACGTATACAAAAGCTGAGAATAAGGCTTTAAAAGTCACTTTTTATTGAACACCACTTGGCTTTTCCGTTTGCTATACTGCAGCGCAACATAATAGAAAATGCCATTTGCTTTTGGCGTTGCATTTTTCTTTTATGAACTATTTGTACACCTACTTATGGTTAAGTTTGAAACTGAATGTATTGGTTACAATATTTTTATAAAGTAAGTAACTTTATGTGCTTTGTTTCCAATATCACATAATATTTTCTCATCAAATTTTCCTCAAGCTCTCCGAATCCACTGCAATATCACTTACGTTAAATTTGCACTAAGCAACCCTTTGTGAACAAAGAAAATTCCCCGATACCTGAAAAGAGTACCTATTTTTATCACATGTTATTTTTATCAGCTTGATTCTTTACCGGCACTTGACGTATTTTTCACATGTTGCCAAAGCCTGAAGACAAAGGCTAGTAATAACGTTGTGGAAGAATGGGAGCGCAGAACAAAACCGGGTGAAGTGGCGAGCGTATTGTAAGGCTCAGCCGCGGCCGCGTATGGTAGCGTGGGGTTTTTAATTATTTAATGAAAAGAGCTTTTATTTTTATATACTGCTTGGTTTTCACAATACATTCACCACAGCATTTTAAAACATAACTACTAAGAATATTTTATTTGTCTAGCGTATCCATTATGCTATGTCATCAACTAATTATCCCTGTGTGATATAGGTTATTATTTATTGTGGTTTTTTCTTTGAAAAGGCGCGCGTACGAAGTCGGGATCAGAAGTATAGCTAGTAACTTATAAACAATCTTCGTAGTTCAGTTATTCATTCCTGTTTCCCAACCGTAGGCAAATTGGGGACTTGGTCTTCGTAAACCTCACTTCAATGGGATAAGGGTCGTCCGTCTGTTTATCATTGCTTTCCTTTTGATCATTCAGTTTTCCTTTATTTGATTTTTGTCTCCATATCTGAGATCACATTTATGTTTTATTGCGGTAAATTTAATATAATAAAGCTTTGTGATAAAATACTTGATTCGTATTTTTCGTTGAGCAGTCATAAAACAAGCTCAAGTCAGACACCGCATAATTATTTTCGATAACAAGACGTGACAATCAATTTTATAAATACCCTTAGGTTCTGAACAAAACCGTTTTATGCTACTTACTGTTATTCTTTATGAAATATGGTCGTTTATCAGTCATAACGATCTAGAAATTTAAAACTACTTAAGGTGGATTTTACAAACTTCTGGTATAAATATTTCCAGAATAATGTAATGCAAGTAAAATTACAGTTTACTCTTCGATTACTACGATTTATTCTAGGCAAGTGCTTTTACTAGTTTTGTGGAATGCTCACTTAGTCAAATAATTATTTACCTAATAAGAACAAGTGGTATATTTCGAATTCTTGTTAAAAGGTAAGAGAGATTATGAACAATTATAACCCATCGTTGGAAAACCAATAGGTTGTAGTGGATTTGGATTGGTTTGTTAGATAAGCAGCCAAATCGCATTTGTTGCTAATTGGTTGTAAAAGTAACAGATTTTTAATTGCAGAACATTACATCACAAATACGTTAACTCCCAGATTTTTCACATAAAAAAAAACAATTTATATTTACAAAATATTTATCATCCATGGCCGGGACAATACACGTGAGGGAACCGTAAATCATCGTCGGCCCCATTAACGTAAGCCAATTCAGTCATATTAGTCACTTGCGTTTATGTTTTGATTGATTTTATTAATTTTCATTTGTTTTTGGCTTCATTTATGTAAATTTAAAGGAGCAAAAATATAAAGTGCAAACAAGCTTTAGCTCCTTTTCTATCTCAGAAAATAGAAACTAGACTATCTAGATATTCATTGGAACTTGGGACTAGAAGTTCCAACATGCAAAACCACAATAATTATTAGGATAAGAAAATAATAAAAGCTTATAAACACGCTACTTCTTTGCCGACTAACGTAGGGTTGACTCACATAAAAATAGATATATTTTTTTTATCTTACGGTTTACTGGTCAACGATGTCAAGAAGATGTAGATTTTATTTTCTTACATGTTTTGCGTGACTGTTTTCGGCCAGGCGGATTGGAATGAACCCACATAACATTGTTTACAAAATTTTTCATCCGTGGCCGTTTTCCGTCCTTCTTCAACCTTCATATTATTAAGAACTCTGTATTAAAAGGTATGAAATCTGAAACGCCAATCCTTGCCGATAGCCCCATATCCGCAAAGCGAATAAGGTTATATATAAAGATTTAAAAAAACCCCGTGTCAAACGTACTGAGTTGCGAAAATAATATTAAAAGACAAATATCCTTCTACGCTAGCTTTTCATGATTGTCTACAAAAAAAGTGTAGGTGGTAACCCTAGGTACTATAAATAAAATTGTTGACTCTGTGTCCAGGTTATGACTGCTGTAAATTCAGCCTTGGCCGACTTATTCTTTAGTTATTATTTGCTACCTTGTTCAACTGAAAAATATTCGTGAGTTTTAATAATTGATTGATTATGAAGTCGTATAAATTACGATAGCCTATTGTTCAAGAGAACGATGCTGTTAAAGAAAACCTTTTATAGGTACCTAGTTATATATTTATGATTTCTTGCGTTTGTATTGTTTGATGCAATATTCCCTACAATGTTCTGTCTTTGCAGGTACATTAGTATTGAATAATCAATCGTGACTTTATCCCCTTAGGGTCCCTGATAATTAAATCTATCAATTAGGCAGTTAGATGAAAGCAGGGACGTAGTCGAAGCTAGTAGGTATCACTACGGTACAGACGTGACCACTGACCAATAAGAAAAATGACCATAATTTAAAATTTGCTTGTAGTTTCATCTGCTGTTCCTTTTTAATGTTCTTAGGTTCCTTATTGCGATGATATTAAGCAACACTAAATCAATAAAATAATTGAGCTTTATAGTTTACTAGCAATCGCTCGCAGATCCGCTGGCGTGGTATCCGAATAAAAAGTAGCCAATGTGTTATTCCAGGTCATAAACTACGCATATTTCATGTTTCATCCAGATCTGTTTATCCGTTTCAGCGTGATTAAGTAACAAACATCCATCCATCTATCCATCCATCTAAACTTTTGCATTATAATATTAGTAATATTAGCAAGATTTGTAGGATTTGGGTGACCTAAGAATCTTGATTACAGATCTGTATGGAGACCTAACAATGACATAAATCAAGTTACCCATGTGTCACGCTACATGATGGATGACCGCACTAATGTGACTTGTAGTTCCCTACCTGACCTAAACTAAGCAAAATTAGTAAGTTTCTTTGTAGGTGTAGTCAGTAACATTAGTGAAAGAGTTCATAGGGTACCCGTAGACAATTTTATTATCTAACGGCTATTTAAGTTTAGAACTAGCTAAAGTAAAAACTAATAGAGAACTTCACAATCCAACATATTTAAACACAAGCAACAAACACATAAAAAACAAGTTCTACGCTAAAGATACGTATCGATTTTTTATTTGAAAAGTTGTAGCTAATCCATTACGTTTGCGATTGCTTTTATTGCTGTCTGATCAGCTTAGTTATTCAAATGAATCCCAAAACTTTACGCTTCACTAAACGAATCAGCGCCGGTGCGAACAAGACCCTCGTTTCAAGAGTAATTAAAGCTATTCAGTAGTTTTCAGTCCGAGGTGAAAAACCGGCAATTGAACGGTGAATAAAGCATGCATGTGTGATGCTCTGTAGGTACTACAAAAACTACGGCGCAAGGGTATTGTACCTGGTTTTGTGCTGGTTTTATGGCAAAGTAAAATTACCTTTACTTATTAGTTATTAAGTTTTTCTAAGAAACCTTTTTAAAATATTATATATTCTTTCAAATATTTTGATAAATTTACTTGCTTATACTAATAATATAAACAAGAAATATTTGATTGTTTTGCATTGAATAGGCTCTTAAACTAATAGACCGATTTTAAAAATTCCATCACCAATGTGTAGAATGAACTTTCAGGATGAACATAGGCTATAATTTATATGGGTACTTCGCGGGTGACGCCGCGAGCGGAGGCTAGTATTGTATAACTATACTTGCTATTCACGACGTGGTAGAAATAATAAGCAAAAACACTAGTACAACATGATCGAATGTCGCTATGTTACACGAAGGCATGGGAGTTAGTTAGTTTGACTTCGGTTCAACGTGTCCCTTCTGTCACCCAATCAAAATCCTCAAATCAAACCCTCCGGGTGTCATAAAATCACAAACTTGCACCCGATAAATCCCAAGAACTACCGTTTGAATAAATTAGCAGCCTGCCTACTATGCTATTACTGCCAGTCGGCTGGTCGTCTATCACTTGATCCAATCTGCGAGAATGGATCACAATGTAGGCGCGGCGGAGCTCATTGGAACTCATGAATTTATTTGTAAGTCGCAACCTCACTAAAGGAAAACTGTAAATCTACAAGCACAAGCGACTGTATACACTTGGGCGAACATGACAAAGATGGAAACTGTCTAAACTTTTTGTTTTGTAAGATTGCTAAAGTTAGGTTTGTCTTATCTGATCTGCGTGAATGATCATGATTTATTCACGTATTATATACATAGATATAAAAAAAAATATAAACGTGGTAACCAGGCAAGGTAGATAATCTACTTAGATCTTTGAGGATTTCTAAAGGAGGTAGTCAGAGGCACGTCCAAACATGACCACATTTTGCACAGTGATTAGTATTCCATTCATGACAGGATCTATGACACACACCTTCAAATTTTTGGTATCAGGGTATGCCGGTTTCCTCGCGATCTTTTCCTTAACCGTATAAGAGCATATGTACTGGCATTACGCACATACATTTTTCGAATGGAAAAACTCAGTGGTGCACGACTGTATTTGAACCCACGACCTTCGGATCGTGAGGCAGAGTTGCTACCACTACACCACCAGTGCTCTTATATAGATATATCAAATTTAACACCGCCTAATGATTTTGTTTTTAGAATCTTTTTTGTTACAACCTCAAACGATTTATTTCATCTAACGCTCTCTTCATTCAGCAAATTACTAAAAAACATACGAGCTTTCTCAAAAGCTGATGTAAAGCCACAAGGGTCATTTTCAACTGAATTATACTGTAAAGCAGCAGTTTTGGCTTAGAAGCCAGTAATTAATTTGCAAGAGCCTTCAGAGTAATACCTTTGACGCCACAACACCACATTCATCAGACCATAGCTAGCACACTATAATAGTTTTTTCAACATTAGATACATATTTTTTATTTTTATGTCCTAAAGTAAACTATTTTACATAACTTTTTCTATTCCAATATTTCAAAATTCACGATACACTGTGTAGATTACCGAATAAACGAGTATAACCAAAGTGTCAAGATATGTTGCTGACTATGCAAGCAATCTTACGATCAACTCGATGTGCGATCATTCGTGACATATTTTTTTACGCACGATAAAGGAGGTAGTGAGAGCTTCTATATTCGTATGTTTGTTTCCGCCTTCATACAATATAGATTATTATTACCATCATCCTGCATTTATTGGTACGGTTGATTGATTTTCTGTTCAGATTAACATCCTGGTTCCTTAGATGCGATAATTGTTTAGTAATTGTATTATTATGTCGGTCTAAAACAAAAGTTTAATCACAGAGAGCTGCTTATATGCTTACAATGCTGTAGTCTCGTGTATTTTCCTGGCTGGTACGATTTTAGACTGTGATGATGTGCAAAGCTGTTAACAGTTTCAAAACTATATTGCAAAATTAAATGCAATAATGAACCAACTTGTGAATATACGAGTAATTCCGTACGTAAGCAGTGAGTTCATCTGTTACTCGCTTTGAGAGAAGATGGGCACTGTTCTGATTTCATTATTATGACAGGGGTTCGGTTGTATAAATATAGGTTAATAGGTTAAGCTTGTGTTAGCAGTATCCATGTCTGACTAATATAAAATAAATAGTTAAACACGCTAAACGAGCATTTATATAGAGTTTATTTTGTTATTTTCTAGTATGTAAGCTAAGATTATTATAACTAATAATGAAGCAAAGCAAAAATCTCACAAAACTCTTTCAATGTTATACAGAAACAACACACTATTCCAGTTAAACAAAACCAAACAACAAACCGAGATAACAGTTGGGGAGCTTACGCTCGCTTACCCCCAAAAGGCTGTATAATATGTGACTCTTTGGCACCTTGCCCACTTTGCCCAGTCTCTGAAATCCCTGAAAATTGAACACGGTTTCAAAGGAGTCCACGCCTCTTGATCCCAAATTGAAATATCACTACCAATTTTTTACACTGTAGGTACGTAAAGTGAAAGATCTTGTGAACTCACTGAACACTGCGATTTATTTCCATCTCAATCTTTGCCAAAGGCTTTCAATGAAGAAAATACTATGAATTTTCTGCGCTATAGAGATTTCATGTAATAGTTCAAAGCCTCAGTATTAGGCTTTCATTTACCTTAAAAGTAAAGATAATTCTGTTTTTCTTAGGAATTCTTGGAATTCATCTAAGTATATAAAATTGTGCTGTTTGGTAATCGTTGTAGGTAGGTAAATAGTAAACTTAATTAAAAATATTATAGGTATATACACAATTGGTACATCTTTTTTAAATAAACCAATTTAAGTTACAATAGAGTTAAGGAAGGCGTATATCTCAAAGACAGGTGCAAATCTATATCTATATAAGAGCTTAACCTGACTGACTGACTGATTTATCATCGCCCAGCCGAAACCGCTGAAGCAAGAAAGCTGAAATTTGAAAGGTGGGTTCCTTTTATAACAAAACTACCCACTAAGACGGGATTTTTCGAAATTCCACCTCTAAGGGGGTGAAAAAGGGTGAAAACGTTAGTATGAAACTTTTTAACGCGTGGAGCGATTTTCATGAAACTTTGGTTGGTGCACTGTAAATGCAAAATGAATGGACACGTGTTTCAGGATTTTTCAATATAACCATCAAAAAGGGGTCAAATGTGGGGTCAATTTTTGTATGGGAACTTTTTAACGGGTAATGCGATTAGCCTGAAACTTTGTTTGTGTACTGTAAATGCAAAATAAATGAAGACGTATTTCAGGATTTTTCAATATAACCTTCAAAAAGGGGTCAAATGTGGGGTCAATGTTTGTATGTGAACTTTTTAACGGGTGGTGCGATTGGTCTGAAACTTTGTTTATGTACTGTAAATACAAAATGAACGAACACTTTTTTCAGGATATTTTAATATAACCTTCAAAAAGGGGTCAAATGTGGGGTCAATGTTTTTATGGGTAATTACTTTTTAAAGGGTGATTGGTCTTAGTTTTGGTTTGGATACTTTAAATGCAAAGTAAATGGAAACGTATTCCTGGATATTTCAAAATAGCCCTCTAAAATGGGTAAAATTGGGTGTCAAAGTTATTTATGGGATTTTTTTATTAGTGTAATTTGTTTGAAACTCAGTTTAGATACCTACTTTAAGTGAACGAAGTCGCGGGCGGGACAGCTAGTATATAATAAAAACGTAGATTTTATGTGGTAAATTGAGCTTAGATGCATTATTCATCGTGTACAAATGCTTCGCACTCGCATTTTTACATCTGGGTCGACATGACATAGAAATTCACTTACTTTTATGTGTATTGCCTTAAGCTATTCGGCTCGCATGGGAAAGCTAGTTCTAAGGTAAATATTAGAACTGCAACTATTATTGTAAGTTTGCCAAGTTATTTTATGAACCTGAGCAAAATTTAGGTCAGTTAATTAGCTACCTGGATAATGGATAGCAAGCTACTTAGGTGGCCAAAATGTGTAAGTGAGGTTGGAGGTGTGATAAATAGAGTGATAACTATCAACTATGCGATTGTTATAGATTTGGCTAATAGGTATCCATAGCTTCCTACTTCGAAATTGGTCGCATTGCCCAACCTGACTTTTATTACGGGCGCACTGATTACGTAGTTTTATGTGTAGTCATAACCTGATTTGAGGTTTATTGTAAGGGATGATATTGGTTCTGTTTAGGAAAATAAAGATCAACTGTTCAGATGAATGCGTGCGTTTGTATATACAAACATAGTTATGGCTCTACACAGTGATGGCGCTATAATAAATTCAATCAATGAGCTGAAATCAATTCAATTGATCTTTTTATAGTGAAATTCTACTTTGATTTTAAATTACGAGTACTAGCAGATTATCTATGCTTCTCTGTTCTCAACGACTGTTATTAATATTAGGTACTTTGTACTTACTGAATAAATGAATAAGTGAAAGAATTGGCTGAATGAGTGAATGGACGTCAGCTTTTCCGTAAAAATACAGTCCATTTATCATTCTATTTTATCGCCGCCTATTCAGTATTGTCAAGACTTACTTTTTACAAAGCTATTTTATTTCAGCAACGAAGGACCAGTCAAGTATTGTCTGATTAATGAATGCAGCCTCCAATGTTTACCATGCAGACCCCTTCATCCATTTACAATTTCAATGAGCGGCTGAGACATAGCTTATGTATGAACGAGAAGATAGTTCATTTGCCTTAGTAATAATATACATATGTATTTTCAGCATGTTTGTTATGAATTCCGATGTAATACTAAGAGGATTTTAAATAAGACAGATAAATTAAAAAAAACAATCATAGTTTGGCATTGTAGCTCCTAAACGAACCTGTTTGACCTGTTTACATTTAAAACTGATAACACTAAATAATATTATGCTAAATACGGTTAAACTTTTAGATTTTATGTAAAAGTAATATAATTGAAACCGTTTGCTTGCTCATTATTCAATGTCTTACACTTCACCAGCTGCTCATAATAATTTTCTATGGTTGAGGTCAGGGTCGTTATGTTCTTTCGCCGTCTGACAGAAACAATTTATCTTGAAGCGAATACATCACAAGGGAACGGCTATCAACAAGTGTCGAGATCCGTAGAAATGGGTATACCTTAGCGCTATTCATTTAATTCATGATCAAGTTGAAAGAAGGCCAGTGTCTACTAAAGCGAAAGAGAGTCAGATGATTTTGTAGACTAAATACTTCAATGACCAGATAAAACAGAACAGAGTAAGAAAAGTTCAGAGTGGAGTAAAATACGTGAGAAAAAATCTGGCATAATTTCGTATCCAAAAGCATCTCTTTTGTTTTTCTTCTAACAGAAAAACAATGAACAATCTTTTGATAACATTCCTATCATTTGATGATATTCCTCTCTGTCTAAGTGGAAATTTGCCTTGAGTGGGTCGGAGGTGGGTTTCAATGGATATGACAGTCGCATAACGGTCCATAACCTGTCACATTGGGCAGATTGGGTGGATTTTTTATTGCCTACAAGTTACTGATAGGTATATTAATTGTACTCTGCATTAGGTAGTTGTGGGTTCTCTATTAGACAAGTAGGTACTACTTGGTACCTTTTCGTTTGTTTTTATTAAGTGGTTTTACATTGATTTGACTAAAAAATCCAAATTATTTTGTAATAAAGACTCGCTAGATTAAATTTAGTTTTCAACACCTGTCAAGATTGGCACGTGGCTTGTAGCTATAAGTGTATGTAAAGGCAGTCTTTTTTTTATATATCGTTTTACGTCAGGACTACAACATACATAGGTGTATTTTATAATACTCTTATGGTACGATGTATTATCCCGAATATAATTTTCAAAATGTTATTATCTGCTCCTCTCTCAGAAAGCTAGTCAATATCTCGCAGGCCATCGAAGTGGAAAAAGGCGATTGTGGCTTCATGCCCGGCTGCACTATACGGAAAATGGACCACATTTTATCAAATGAGTATGTCGTTTATCGACATACTTTAATCTACTTTCCAAAATTTTAACCCATAAAACTGGCTTTCTTTTATCCAGAGATTGTGTTATATGATATGAGAATTATCATGAATCAATGAATCCTAGGTCTATTACCTTATTAGAGTCAACGATATTTGACGGTGCCATTACAGTAAACTTTGAAACATTTACGATATTTTTCAAAATGTTCTCAACTCAAAGCTTTTAGATATGAATGCTATTTTTACATTACGTCATCTTTTGACTTCTGATTTACTACTGGTAATAACGGTAAGCACTTCTTAGAAGCCGCAGCTTTAGAAACCGTCTAGTAGTTCGTTGTTTGTTGGAAGTCTGCCATCGTAATCTATGATATCCGACTAAACGAAACCCAGTTTGGCAAATATTTGCGACTTTTTGATTTTATGTTTCCCATAAAACAACTGTAATAAATATTGCGCAAAGCTAGAAGGCTTGGTTAAACTAAGTTGAATAAATTCATGTAGATATGAATAAGTAAATTTTAGTTGCGTAGTTAAACAACAATTGATTTATATTATACTCGTAAGGGTACGTTTTACCAACGTGTCTGTTTGTTATGATCGGCGCCTTTAGGATAACCAAACCAAGTCATTATATTTTGCAGTCCCATCTCCGCCCAAAGTAAACTACACCTCATAAATAACACCCCAATTCATCCAAGCAATCGAACAAAAATAATCCCAACATTAAAATGGCTAACAATAAAAATAATATTTGCGGTCAGAAAATACACAAAACATAAAATACCGTACGGAAAATACAATACATTAGAGTTGAGTTATGAGTGGGCCTGGAATATGAAGACAATTTCACACAGTCGTATCCCACTAATGCGGCGTTAAAAGGCAACTGCGGGATAAAGCCTACTGACCTATTGCTATCTCGTATAGCCACTCTCGTCCACTAATCCCATCCAGTGAATAGTATATTTACTACTCATAACCAGAAATTTCATACACAAATAAGTACTTATAATAAAAGAGAAAAAGTAAGAGCATTGTAATTTACAGGTTTTTAAAAACATAAACAGTAATAACTGCAGTTGCTTAAAGGACTTCAACTACAAAATAATCGAATGTAACGTAATCAAAGACAGATTGCAAATATATCAACTTAAAGCGTGATTTTTCTGTGATTTTGATCGATGCCTTGTCGCATCAATCACGTAATAATTTGAATATTGACGTGATGATGTCACCAAAGGGGCTGAAAAGAACTGAAGGGTAATATTTTTCGTACGTAATATCACAAGTCAATCTGTTACATTTCACTCCATCTTCATACTGAATATTGGAAACAATGCCTCTTAATTAAAATAAATACTGGTATATTTTTGTAACTCCGTAAAGTTACTAAGTATAGAGAATTGGAAATAAGTTACTACTTAGAAATGGAGCTAAGTTCAAAAGACGGCTTTTTACTTGCCATTTACAAAATTAAAAGATCACGGCTGTAAATCTAATAAAAGAATAACCTAAGTAAATCTTCATAATGCCGATTTGATGACAAAAAAACAAAGAGGAAATCTTTTTTCGTAACTTTGTATCCATTTTATTTATAAACAAGCTATGGCGAATGTTTTCGAAGCGGAGAGAAAAGGCACTATATATCTTTTGATAAAATGTATCAAAGGTCTTTTCTGCTGCGGTGTGTTTGTCAAAACGAATAATTGCATCACATCATCTTCAAGCAATTTCAACTAAATATCTTGCAAAGAACGCGTAAAGATATCGGTCCCGGCTATAACCAGTCCTTATGCTATAAAGTTCCGTCTGAACTTTTTTAATTTTTTCCCGACAGCTAGGTACCTACCCAATTCAAAGTTTCTCTATAACTTGCTAAGTTGAAATATATGGCCAAGAGTGAATTGTAACTGGGATTGTCATGGGCGGACGTGATTCACGATGTCTTTGTTCCACTGAGCTCAAAGTGAATGCAATGTGATATGAACAATTCAGGAAAGAGTTCAGAACTAAAACTTGCATCTTAGTAAGCGAATGCAATAAGCGATGAAATCAATGTTTCATCATGACTTTCAATACAAGCGTAGGTAAATTTTCCCTGTCAAAGCAAACTTTAACCAAATTTTCCTTTTGTTCTGACACAAAGCTCAGTTGGTTAGCTCTGCCTTTTGCGCTGTGGGTTGTGGGTTCGATCCCCACCCAGGACTAACATTTGTGTGATGAACACAAATGTTTGTTCTAAGTCTGGGTGTTATAATTTATTCTATTTACAAAAAAAAAATATAATTGATCTATCAACTTTCTGGTTCCCATAGTACAAGCTTTACTTAGTCTGGGGCTAGATGGCGCTGTGTGAAATGTCCGCCAATATTTATTATTTTTTTATTAATTTGTTCTCAGTTGGGGGAAGGGGTGGAGCTCACATTGGGTGAGCTGCGTGCGATGGCGCTGCGGCAGCAGCAGCAAATCGACAACCAGCACCAGCTGCTCTGCGCCAAGGAACAGAGACTGAGATACCTAAAGCAGCAGGAGGCCAGACAACACCAGGTACAGGTCATCCAACGGATCTAGGCATTCGTGAAGTTAGCCACAGGTGCGAGTTTGCGCATGTACAATTTATTCCCCCCCTTCTCATACCTCCAATTGCTCCCGAAAAACGATACTGCGCAGCTCTTGCGGCTAACTTCACGAATGCCTAGATTCGTTGAGCCAACTATACCCACTTATCCTACTAATGTTATAAACGCGAAAGTTTGTAAGAATGTATGGATGTATGTTTGTTACTCTTTCACGCTAAAACGGCTGAACGGATCTGTTGATGATATTTGGCACACATATAGATATAGAGTCTGGAATACTACTTTTTAACCCGGAAATGGCTACTTTTTAACCCGGAAAAATGTACGGTTCCCGTGGGATATATTTTTTGTTTTTCAAGGTACCACGCGGGCAAAGCCGTGGGCAGAAACTAGTCAAAAATAAGCACGATACGTTTTTTTACAGCACCTATTTCATCTATGGTTTGACCATTTTTAAGTTTAGCATTAGCTAAATCTATGATGGCAAAATAATAATTATCTGTGGATTAGATTCGTGAGCTTTCTCAGTTTTTTATTAGTACGTTAGTACCTTACACAGAGTAACTGAAAAATAACAAGTGCGAAAAACCCTAGACTCTGGAGAATATGCCTTCTGAATTACCTACATAGAGCTAGATAGGACGTGACCGGAATGTGTGTAGCCACCCTGTCTGAGAAATGTGATAATTTAAAAGCTAGGAACGCCTACGAGATTCTTGCACAAGAGTTCCTTCTTCTTCTTCTTCTTTATTTATGGCATCTGTTTCTTTTGAGATCAATTTTGCCAGCATCGATTTTATTTAAATGATTAAGTCAATGTTACAAAGTCACAGTCAAATTTTCAAATCAGTTTCAAACAAAAGATTGTTGTTTTGAATAAAATTCTCGGGAATTCTTCCCGATGGATTTAGAAATACACACCAAAGTAAACACCTCAAGTAATTTTAATACTCGTACCTACATCAATGCCATGCTGTGTCGTCAGCAAGACAGTTTGTTACAGATAATAATTGTATTATATTTTTACAAACAATAAGTATATAATGTACTCGTCTCAAGAGGTTCTGAAAGTTTAGGATCTAATATAGCTTTTACGATGCTGTTCCCTACGGATAGTAAACTAAACTAGCATCCAGTCCAAGGGTAAAGGTAAAATATTTCGGCTCGTTTGTTTTAGTTAATAGATAATTTCCACAAGGACAAGTACTTATATATTTAATTTTCTTAGAAAATTTTCTAGGAAATTTCAGCGTCTAGCGTATCAAGTGTGAAACCTTTACTGTAGGTGCCTCTAATTAATGAAGCCTTTACTTGTTAGCAGACGCCGCCTTGCTTAACAGACATTTTGTAAATATACAAAAATTCAGTATGTTTACAATTTATGACCCAGTTACTCTACAATGACTTTTTCATCGCTTCAAATACTGCTATATCAGTTGCAGCTTTCGAGCTAATAATATATATAATTGGATAGCTCAAATAATGGCAGAAAAAAATTAATAACTTGAAGATCTTGATGCCACACTTCTCTGTGCATCAATTTTCTAGGTAGGTATCGTTTGTTTGTTGTCGTGTTTGAACCATTTGTAGACATTAGATAGGGTTAAAAGTTGTGGTATTTGGACTTTAGAATATTTTATTAGTGATGATAAAACTAAAGATTCAATTAAATAATAAATAGGTAAGTAAATTGCTGCTGAAACCGAATATTTGAATTGCATAGGTAATTATTGCCTGTCTAATTATTTAAGTTTTATCGGGCAATTTCCAAATTCTCTTTATAACGGGCTGTATCACAAAAAGTCGAGGATGAAAGAGTATTTTAATACCTCTGTTATGTTTTCATTCCATTTTAAGAGCTCTAAAGAAAACTGGTAGGTTAGCAGCAGTTAAACCCCTAAAATTTAGTCTAAGATGCGTCCAAACATTTTGGACATATGTCCACCTTTAGCAGAGTATTCCGTACGTGACAAGTTGTAAGCTTTGAATGGTTGGGTATGCCATTGATTCTCGTTTTAAAACTTCTAATAGAGGTAAACGCGTCTCATTGACCTTATACAGAAATAATACAACAATTTCTGTTTTAATAACTTTTAAGTGGGGACGATGTTATTGGCCTTTTCATTTTCGAAAACATCCTAACCGGTGCTAACTCTCTTTTAAAAAGATTCCCGGGATCTTGAATTATTCAGACCGCAAATGTCTCAGCTGCAATGAGTTTTAAAATAAAGACGTTAGGAGAGAGTTTTTAATATTCCTGTTGTGTTTTAAGATGACGATAAAACCACCTTGGTCTTATTTTTGAGGAGCTTAGATTATTAGGTTAATGTGGTACAGTCCACCTGAAAAGTTACCGATGATTAGGCATACAATTTTGTACTACCAGGGGTAAGTACGACCCCATCGAACGAAATTTACCCTTAAAACTATAGTTCATAGGAATTCGAGAATCTATGTTATAGGTACACGGTGCATTGCTAGTCAATGTGTTGGTCAGTTAGCATCATATGAATTTTATACAAAAACTTAGTACCTATCTTTTACCACAAAAAATGATAGCCCAAATGAAAACAAAAAACTGAAGCGTAAATAAGATTACCTTTTCATAAACCCCTTCCTAACCATGATAAATAGCTTCATAACAAGTCAACCGGCCTATTTTCCAGTATTTATTGTGTGAAAGGAGTTATTTCTTTTCGCCAAACGATAAATATCACATTAACTCGAGCCCCTGAAGATTTATTAGGACTGGGTAAAGAGGTTAGGCAAACTGCATAGGTGATTGGTCCAAAACTGCAAGGGAGAGGTGTTAGGGAGCTTTAATTTTTTTTCTGGTAATTTGTAAATATAGTGATTAGATATTGAAAAAAGTTGAAAGGAACATATTTTAAAATCACCAGTGTAAACGAAATAAGGTCGTTCGTAATTTAGAATATTTAAGGTAATCCGCCAACACAACAGCCTCTTTAGCCAAGCGGCATAAACGTCAATCGAATAGAATAGAATTAAATTCTCAATGTATGAGAATTCTATTCGTTTTCTATTCTATAACGTTTATGCCACTTGTCTAAGGGGCAGAATCGCTTCCGTCTCAATTCAATTCAATTCTTGGTTAGTGGCCTTTGTAGGAGGAGCCAAAATGTTGCCAAATGAAATTTTATGCGATAATATTTTTGACATTGACGATTCCGATCTTCGTAAGTTAAAATAACCCTACATATATGATAATCTTTGACAGCGTATTTTCGCCCAAGCATGTCGCAAAACCTCCTTTGGCTCGACAATGTTTTCAATTCTTTTATCTGTTTCAAATTTTTTCCAAGTAATCCCGAGACATTTTTGTGTAGCGAATTTTCAGTAGGTAGTAACTTTTTTAATAACAGTAAATAACGGATGCTGCTAAATTTTTTGATAAGGCGTGCCTTACGTACAAAATACTTCATACAAAAGCTAAATAAATTTGAATGGAAATTATGGTTTATTTAGTACATAAAACCATGGAAAAGCATACATAGACTAGTGGGTAATACGCAAACCTTACTTATTCAATGTTTACGCCTATTACGATCCCAATCCTCATACATCCAAAACTCAAACAAAGCAATTTGATATTCCATTCAACTACTACACAAACGCAAAGTCAATTAATGTGTGAAAACAATCCAAATAATGGGATCATGAATTATTGTTATTGTAACATTCAAATTTTATACCTTCAGTCCGCTGTTGAAAATATTATTTAGGGGCCAACTGTAACCACTGTAGCAGCTATTTCCGCAGCCTGGGGGCTATTTTGATATAATATAATTGCAGCCTTGTCACAGAATACCTTATTGTTAGTTCGAAGTGAAAAAAAAAAGTAAAATGAACTTTCTTTGCTTATCTCGTACTTTGGCATAACCATGATAATATTTGCGTTCTTGGCAAGACCAAAACCAATTGATGTACACATACATATTTGACAGCTTATTTTCATAATCTCCATCAACTTATATTCTCCATAACTACATACATCAACCCACCAGTTGGTCGATGCGTGCAGTGCGCGGTGGATAGGTCTAACTTCTGAACGATGCTACCAAAAGTTTGGCCTTGCCTTAGGGAGTGCGGAACTTACATCTATTACTTTATAAACTGCAATTATACATCAGACGAACGACCTAAGTCCTATGGTCTTGCCTAGTGACGTAAAAACTCCATGGCCACTAGGAACTAACGTACTATTATTTGTTCTGTGTATAACGTACTGAAAATAAATTGCCGTGAACTAACATAATGCACTACGAGGGCACCACCCTTTTACCGCGCGTAAATTTTTATTTAGCCACGTTTCTTTTGTCTTTTTGCTGCGGAAATTTAAACGCCTTTTTTATTTGCACCTTTCCCTTTTAAATGTGACACCCTTTGTAAGCGGCAAATAAAATTAAAAACTGATTTCATTTTCACTGAGTGGAGTGAAGTGGATTATTTACGAAGTTACTTTGTATTTATGACACGAAATGTTTGTCTTTTATAATGTACTTACTTAAATAAGAATTACTGATTCGTTTTCTAAGTGAGTTTACTATACTAATATCAGAATTTGATTTTTTGTTGAGTGGTTTCATCTATTATGATATATATATATATATGTATATATATATAGTCCTCCTCATCGATTTCGATGACGGCGACCCCGACTATGTAACTAATTGTGTTTTTATTAGGATAGATGCTAGCGCAAAGGTGTGTTCAAAGTGATCCTTGTAATTTAATTGAATATATATATTTTGAGTTTGACTTTGACTATGGAACACACTTTAGTACTGTACATAATTTATCAGTCATCCTCAATTAAAATAGGGTATTTTTAAAACAAATAATTTGCGTATTTCATCGATTACTTTACCCTATTAATAAGTTCAAATGCAGGTAATTATTTAAGGGTGTTTAAACGATTCATTGTGTGTATTCTGGTGTCTGCTCTCACCAACTCTGGAATTAATAGGATATTTGTTTCCCATTTTAGGCAGTGGTTTGGTTTCTGCGTAGAATCAGCCTAAATCCACTAATTAGATTTTGCTAGCACACATGAATAAACAGCCTTATTTGCGAAGCCTGTCAATAGCCAGCTGGTATTTATTCGAGGTTGGATTAGTATGTCCGATTCTTGTTACATTTATTATATTTTGTGCGATCACTATCATTGGTGTCGAGAAATGTTAAGGTACTTATCTATTAACAAATTATATTATAAAAATAACACAATCTATCTTAACAATATTCCTTAAAAAAGGCTACAAGTCTGAGTAAATACTGAACTAATATAAGTATTCAGTAGAATAGCAAAGGCTTTTAGTTGCAGGCGACAGTACACTTCTTCTGTGTAAGAAGTAATAATAATGAAGAAAGTGTTGTTTAGCTAAACCAAACAGTATTACTTTAGGAAGCGAACATAAAAATAGAAAACAACTTTTTGAAAACATTACAAAAAAATAATTTAAATTCCTTCCACCAGGTGGCAGTAGAAGGCGAACGTCTACGAAGGCTACGAGAGCGCGTAGAGGCGCAGGAGTTGAAGCTACGACGTTTAAAAGCGCTACGCGGTCAGCTCGATCGTAACAAGCAGGCGAATATAGCTCTGAGTAAGTTTTTAATAGAACTCATTTCTGAATAGCATATGTACGCAATTTATAAAAGCTGTAAAAATGCGTTACTGACATTGAGTAATAAAATTAATTTATATATGTAGCGGTTAAATCTTTAGTTTTTACTGCATTAGTGCATGAAAGAAGATTCTCAGGCGCTTTTACTCATTTCACCACACTGGTTCAAAAGAATTTGTGACACGGTAAGAAAAAGACTGTATAAGTGACATGAAAAAACACAAATAAGGTAACAACAGTGTAAAGTCAGTAGAATTTTTGCAAAAGCCTACACTTTTGCTTAATAAGTAGAAAAATTCAAAGGGTAATTTAGAACAATGGTGATAAAACACACCTGGGTGCCGTGGACCTGGCGATTAACGTCTATGTACGCTCAGCAACAAAACTAGCTTGACAATATGAGTTTATTAACCCTCTATTCCTTGGGGATCAATATGGGAATCGTTTTGGTTTGTAAAAAAAAGTTATGGGCTTGGCCCATTACTGAAGTATTGATGAATTTTCTAAATGTAGAATTATATTGATCTAAGCCTTTTTTAAATAGTTATTACTCGTATGTTAGTAATGCGACTCGCCACTGGGTATTGAGACTAAACTATAAGGTTTTTCATACTCTGAATGTATCTGCGAAATAGGGGTGAAAGTTAATTATAACTGATACTGAGGATGTTTTTAATATTCTGCTCAGAGAGTACCCGTGTGGCGAATAAAAAAAATTGAGGCAACTTAAAAATGTAACTCGATTGCCTCATTAAGCATGTCACGGTTCCAACAGTCGCTTTGTTTATAATATAATATACATTTATAGGCTTCAGAACGTGAAATTATTTTCTTATAAAAAATCCATTATCTAACTAAACGATCTAGTTTTAGGGATCCCCAAGCCGAAGGTTAGTTTTTATAAATTACCCTTGTCTTCTAATTTATTAGATTTAGATTGCGTTTATTGTCAGCCAACCATGAACTTAATATTTTATATATGTAGGTATGGAAATAACGAGATACCATGAGACCATGCCAATAGTATTTCCAATTAATGTTTCACTAATTGGCACTACTGGCTGCAATGCAGCTATACAGCAATCCGATAACATTTTCGGCTAACGATGAGAGCTATCCATTGAATCTCAAACAATCTAGACGTTTCTAGAACTCTCAATAGTTACTGTTGCGCTAAGGTTGTATACACACTTAAGAGTTCTGAAGTGCAGGTGAGATGCTCTAACTGCTCAAACCAATCAATGCACCGTACCAAGGCCCGATTCAGTTTAGTTAGTTAAATCAATGCTAACAAGAAATAGACAGCAAAGCAACTATTTTAGTTTGTACATTAATCACTACAATTGTCTTCTGAAATTTTAGTGAGTACGTTTTAGCATGCGGTAGTATGGAACTTTCGTTTCTCGACTCTGTTTTATAGACGAAAGTAACTGATCAGTAACATCAGGGACTAGCACTAAATCAGACCACTAAATTGAGTTACATCAGTATTTAACTTTTCTATTGTGTAAAGCTGTCTTTCGTAGCTACATTCTGCGTGGTTATTTGGTATTCTATTAAACTTCAAAGAGTAAGACAAGCTATCTAAAAATACAAATGTTGAGGAGATAACAATAAACATCATCTTCCTGCCCTTTTCCCACGTTATGTGGGGTCGGCAATAAATGATTAATAGATAACAATAAACAAGCAATAGAAATGGTGTAAAGATTGCATCGGAAAAAGTTTGAATTAATACCGCTTTTTAATCAAATTAAATAAATCTTATCTGTTGATTCAGGCACGCTCAGATCTACCGGTCATCTAATAAAGCCTCCATTCCATCTGTCAGAGTGATGTATTGCGATACGGGTATTGACATTTCCATTAGGATGGGTTTTAGAATCACGCTTCAATAGGTGTGCTTGATAGTGACACACCCTTGAGGTGCCTTGACATGGCACCTGTGTTTGATTTGTTTTTGTCACGGCATCACTTCATCTAATGAAGCGCTGAGACACTTTACCTTTTCTGCTTTTTCTTTCCTGCTGTTATTTAATGTTCACACGATCGCATCCTATAAGGCGAGACGCATGCAAACAAGAATGTAAATACAGAAAATATTTCTTAGCACTCCTTTAAGTAACAGGTTACAATTTCATTAGTTATGCCGAGATAAATGGTTAAATCGCAACGAATCTTTTATAGACAGTCGCTTTATCGATCCAAAAATAGGTACTAAATTCCGTTTTGAGTAATATCGATAGCAGCTGATATCTATTGCAGTACCTTTGCAGTTTTAGTTACAATTGTGTTTTTTCTGAAATACTACTACAATATAATGACACATAATTCGATGGTTTCTATAATATATCATACAATTGTAATGTATCATCGAATCGTATGATATAGGTCAGGTTATTAAGTTCGTCATAAATCAATTATCATTAACCAATTAAAACGGCAGAGCGATTTAGATTGGATGAAATCGACCACGAATCCAATGTCAGAGGCGGTCTGAGCGAGAATAGAATACTCTTGAGATGATAGTGTTCCGTGGAGTAATAAGATGAAACACGACGTATTTTGCTTAGTCGTTCATAGTAGGAAGGTCTACTAAGTTTTATTGTAATTAGCTGTCAGTGCTTAAGACATCATGCATGATATTTTTAGCAAAGTAAAATATACGAGCATATTGTAATGTATCATCACTCGTGCGTAGTGAGAGCAAAGGACTTCTTTAGTCAGTTGATATTGTTACTCTGCGCTGTGGCCTGAAATCTCTCAGCTTTTGTTTCAGTACTAGGTACATCGAACAGGGAAAAGTCGAAAATTAAAAATCCACCCCTAAAATTGAAAGGTGAAGTTCGGAAAGCCATTAAAAATGGCCAACTTCGATCAAAGTTAGACAAAGGACTCAAACTAGACTCCAAAAGTGGGGAAATCATCCAGCAAGCCGCTATTATCCATCCATTATTTTTTCCATTATGTCAATGAATTATTAAATGTTTGCTCACGGCGGCGCGTGCTTTAGTAATACCAAATATAATTAACCAGATTTGCATAATATCATATTAACAGCTCTTGGATATACTCTCTACACGGATTATCCCATAGGTACCTATGTGAATTCTTGCTTGATACTGGATTATGATCTGAATCCAGACTAATTGGAGTTTAAACGTTTTATGCGACGATATTGAGATAAGATTCTGCGCTTTGTCATCTTAGGTTGCTATCTGTCCTAAGAGTCCGTTCCTTTAAAAATTCCGTAGTCGTATTTTACTTACCTACGTTTTAACTTTCCTAATAACATAATTTCAAGGGAAATTGGAAGAACATGGATGCCACACACCTCGTAAATTTATCAAAGAATGCAGGCCACGTCTCCACGTCGCGATCTTATTTATGTGGACGAGACTTCAGCATTTTGAGTCACCTGCGGAAATTAAAGGCTCTACTCTTGTTTTCGCTATGTAAATTCTAATTTTGGCATCAGGTGAAAATATTTTTCTTATTCAAGCAGGATTTGTGTGAGAATTTATTTTCCTTGTAATTATTTAAAAATATTATTCTGGCTATGAGCTTATTAATCGACAAAGATTTCCAACTTGATTTTCTTTCTTATTTATTCCGTACCAAATAAGGAAGTCCACGCATTTTATTGTCAGCCATATTTCATAAACCCACTGTATCACAAATACGGTGTCCGCCCACGGTTTGGGTTGTCGCTTTAGATATAATTGATATTATGATTTCGGCTAAGAAAAAACCGGTAGATAATCTACGAATTTCCCCAGCCCAGCTCAAATATTCTTTCCACACGTGATATAGATGTATGGGACTTTAGCGGAAATCGAGTTATAGAATGTGACCTTTTCGGTATCTCATTTTACCGAAATTCACCGTAAACTTTTGTCAACATTGATTAAGTTCTTTAATAACATAAAAAGTCCTATATTGGAAGCGAAATCATAATAACAAACTTTCTGAGACTGATATCATTACATTTTTATCGAGAAACAACTTATTGCGGTTCGTCAGATAATAAATAAAAGCTAATGGTCTTTTCATCTTTAACATTAACTTTCGTAAAAAATGGATAGCCATTCTATACTTCGTTTCAATTGTTATATTATTGCCCAAAAGAATAACTTTGTATCATTCATTTGTGTAAAACATTTTCTATTTAGCTCCAATTATCGTAAAAAGCAAAAAGGGAGCGGCGCTATTCTGTACGATCGTTGTGCTCGGATAAAGCCTATATCAGTTCAGATTGTTCGATTTGAGAGGTTTATTCCGAGTGGGAATCCGATTTTATCTCACATTCAAACAAATATCCAATTACTTAAGAAGCTTTCAGTGCTCAAACACAATAGTATATTATGCAAGTATTGTAACAATAGGATATTTCAATAAATAGTTAAATGGCTTTACAAAACTGTCACTGAATATTCCTTTACTTAAAAATACCAGTTCAACAAAAAAATATTTGTCGGTAGAGCAATACTTATTGATTTTCCAAGTTTCATGATGTCACCCTCCGTGCCATGTCTAGAATGGTACGGACTTAGGAATCATTTATGTAACCAGTAATAAATAAACGTTTTATGGAATAACATCGTATGCTAAAAGTTTTTTCAGTCTGCAGGGATACTTATTACGGATTTATGAACACGCAACCAAAATGTAAAAGTATTTTTTATGTTTTTTAATGTTTTTATGTCGTAAATATTTCATGCAAGTTCTGCATTAAATGTCGGCATTAAACGTACCTGCAATCGAAGCGCATAATAGTGTAGTATTATGTATTTTACTCGAAAACAATAATTAAGAACTTCTCAATTTTTAGACACAGGTTAACTTTGTCTGTATTATAAAATAATAATTCCTTAAAATTATGCCTACAACAGTTTTCTCGGCAGCACTCACAAATAATTTCAGCTACAATAACGTAATACGTCAGGACAAGGTCGTCTGCAATAATTATAGAGGTGCTCCATCATAACCCCGCCTAGTTTGAAAATTTACGACCAAGAGCTTTGTGCTGGCTAACGATTTCTCAATACATTATGTACACAGCTACATTAGTTTCAAATAAATCAGCTATTTACTAAATCATATTTTTTTCTTACCGAAGGAAGTTCTTAGCATAAGTGAAAGCGTGTATAATTTTTTATTTAAGTCCCTGCACATCTTCCAACGTAATAGTCCGACTTTGATGATTGTTATTTTTTTTATAGTTTTAGAACTGAGTTGCAGCAAATTACTGTAAATTATTAAGAGCAAAAACTACCATTTATTACTTACTCATAAACATCATTTGGTGTCAGGTTTTTGCAGCCCTAAGCTGGCGACATCAGCTGGGCGTAGCTTTGTAGCGTAATAAACGGTTACAACACTTAGCTCAACACAATAAATATCTTTTCTGTTGAATATATTTTTCCTTACTTCCTTTGCCCAGTGAGACAAAAACGGTTCATAATAATATATAATAAAGTAGGTACCTGGATGACCGAGCTATTCTCGGGTTTTTTTTGTTTGCTAAATTGTGTTTTTTGGAAAATAAAACCTAGCTAGATCGATTTATTGCCCCCGCAATCCCCTGCATAATAAATTTCATGAAAAGCGCTGGAGCCATTCCGAGATTCGGACTATATTATATATATATATATATATATATATACAAGAATTGCTCGTTTAAAGGTATAAGATAATAAACTAACAGACTTTAATAATTAAATTCAGAACCACAGACACCAGATTCACGAGATAAAAAATAAAATTATCAAAATCCATGGCCAGTCAACTTCTACACTTTTAAATTCACTTTATAAAAACGGCTTTTGTAAAGTTACATTATTATTTATTATAACGCTTTGGTATTCTCAAGTCCTCAGTGGCTAGTTTGGCAGCTAATCGCTTCACAAGTTTTGCCTTTTGCCTCATTAAACTAAACTGTTGTGTTTAGTTTTTCAAAGGGATATTACAAATGGGTGTTTTAATAGCAAAAAGTGATAAATTGCCTACGACGGGCGGCCTTGTTTCAGCTGGGTGAAAACATTACAAATTATGGAACAATCAAATATTTACCTAGATGTCCCTTATGATTTTATCCGCGTATTAAAAAGACAAATAGTAAAACAGAATCAGCGCTCAGGTTTAATCTAGCTATTTAGGACACAAACTATACGTCTGTATAATATTAGTAAGTACAGATGCTCTATACTCGTAGTATCTATGTAGATCAATTTAGAAATGTCTAATAAAATCGACCAATGCAAAAGTAAAATCTAGCCTGAGAAACAGATAGCTAGTTGTTGGATAGGGGCAAGTTACAAAGGTCTAATAAACTAAAATACTTCAGAGTCCTCGAGATAGCAATTTAGCCGGGTCAGATAGCGATACATCTCTTGAGGAATATTCCATTATTCTGCGCCTTGGGAGTTACCCTCTTTGTTTTCAATCACCTCTCGTTGATGCCTGTTTCACTTTAAATTGTCCTTTGTAAAAGGAACCTTAATGAGCTGGTATGAGGTTATATTTTGATTCCAAAAAGTGAGAAAGAATATATTTTGTATGTAGGTAATAGTAATTTCACTAAGATTAGTGGATTTGTATGCGTAATGTAGACGGGAGATTTTTATTTCTTAGTGTGCAAGTAAACCCAGTATAATACAGGGTTACTATTAGTTTCAGTTTAATTTTACAAATACGAAATTTTATAAATAAAGCTCTAAACTCATACAGTAAAGTCTAAAATAGATAAACTCATAATATAGATACTTATTGTCTTCAGTACCTAATTGAAAGGTCGGAGCTTTCCTCTTGAAGCTTTTAAATGTGACCCATCTGTACCCTCGGAATAGTATTTTTGCTCACTAAAGCGAAACAATTTAGCTATTATACCCTATTGTGTAGCATTATTGCCTCTTATTTCTTTTTAAATAGTGAATTTATTTGACAAAACTAAAATTATTAAGTATTTACTACTAAAAATATTTTGCGGTTCAAATATTACGCGAGTAATTAGAACTCGTGGAATATTTGAACCACAAAATACACTGGATTAAAATAAAATTAAAAACCTTTCAAACGCATAGTAAGTGCATAGCTAAAGCTTACGCAAAATTCGCCGCTGTAGTATAGGGATAGCTAAGTAATTTTACTTAAAATCCTGTAACCCCGGCTTTCCCTCCAAAATGTAAATAAGACGTATAATGAGCGAAGGAAATTCTCCTTCACGCAACATTTCGTTACGTGAAACGGAATGAAAAGTATCTGAATTGCCACATTTTATGGTGTTATCCGTCTTTTGAATGTTTCCTCTTGGCTAAAACATTCAACATTTTCATTTATTATCATTAAGACGTTGCAGAAGTTAGCTAAAATATGAACGGCGTGGATTTTTTTTTTTTTGAAAAATAAGTTTGTTGCTTTCATAGTACGAGTGTGTACGATGTGTGTAATGATGTGTCTGTATCTTTGAAATCCCTTAAAGCTCAATTGGTATAAGCACTGCTTTTTGAAAAATATATCTACGTATTCTTTTAGTCTTCTGATCTTCTTCCTATCCATTTCTTTCAAATCTGTAAAGTGAAGTTCCCTTCGTGCACTATCTGGTAGATTCAAACTTTGGAATTAATTGGATGCTATATATTTGAAATGACCTCCATCCGTAATCTTCGTCTGAAAGTAATCCATGAACTAAGAATATGGGTAATATTGTATATATTGTTTTTTTTGTAACTTATAAATTATTATTTCTCTGTTCACAGCTAGCGATCTAGAATCAATACGAGCGCTATTCAATGAGAAGGAAAAGGAACTCTCTGTGGCCGTGGCCAAGGTGGAAGAGCTGACGAGGCAGCTGGAGGAACTCAGGCGGGGGAGGGTTCAGCCCACGCCACCGTCAGCACACGAGCTGGATAAGCTGAGGAGAGAGCTTATGGTGAGGCCATCTTGATTTTAACTAGCACAATACATAGATCTAACGAGTAGAGTTTAAAAGCAAAACGGCAGGAGTCGAAGTATTTTCTATCATATATAAATGCGCAAAATTTCATTGCAAAAGTTTTAACTTCTATAAATGGAAATAAAATTCTGCCTGCAAATAAATCAAGTTGTAAGATAATTATAAGAAATAGCACTTCAGTTGATTCTTTAATTAATTTAAAAAACATAACATGATGTCGACTGGTAATCCCCAGGCTCGGTAGATAATATCTCCTCAGACCTCTAGTTACTTAATTCGATCTTTGAAGATATCTAAAGAGGGTAGTCAGAGGCACGTCCAAAGATGACATTTGGTACATGCCTACATTTAGCACAGTAGTTAGTATATTAATTAATTTAGGCTTTACTATAAGTTTTGCATACAATAATATAACAATTTAGAATAAAGGTCAAATATACTCCACCAGAAGTATTCATAAATCATTTAAGATTGCTTATATTTTTAAGAATAATTGGATAATTTTCTACCTTTCAGCAGTTACTTTAATAACAATAACCAACAGATAGGCACTTTATAAAACTCCATAATTACTTCCTTTTAGGGGAGAAAGTTCAGCTTATTTTATCTTAATGAAGATGATAATCAGGATTCAGAACTGCCGTTTAATTGGGTACAGTTGATGAAGTGCAAATAGGTGCTTAAGTGATTTTATACAACTCCTAGAGTTATTGAACTACTGTTTTATAATTGGTGGCAAATAAAGACGGTTATGTTTTGAATTCACTTTGACGAATGAGTTTCTATAAACATAACCAAAATAAGGATAATTTCAATGTAATAATTAACTTACTAAGCTAATATTTGCTAAGCTATTCAACTGATGAATTTCCAACCATAGCATACTACTTATTCTAAATTAATTTAGGTACCTTCTACATAATAAATTCATGGGAAACTTAACAAATGAATTTCAACGCGAATAGTAATACATTATAATAATACACACTTAATGCTTAATACTCGTAGTACTCTAATTTATTTTTGAGCAAGATTAAACATGGATAAATGTTCCAATCTGCAGCCAAACTAAATCTTAATTGAGCCTGTTAAAGATCATTTTTAATTGCAAGCTAATTTGACGTGACACATGCCTTGATATGTAGGGAACGTGCGTCTATAATATTGTTTGCGTAGCTCGCACCGCCAATGAGCCAAGTAGGTTGCGGGCAAGCGGTCGAGCCGGCTTGGACTTGATACACTGGCACTGTAAATAAATAAATGTTCATCAAAGAAAGGTTACATGTCAAAAACAATGTAAAAACAGTGGAAATTGGTGTGCTTTGGTGTAGCGACGTAGCAACGTAGCGGTCGTAGCAGCATAGCATAGGCGCGTGCTGTACAAACAGTTTGAGAACATAGTGGACTCCAAATAGGACACAAATTGCATTGCCTTGCAACAATAAACTATGTGCAAATTCAAAAAGACAGACATAAAACTACATTAATACAATAAGAAATACATTGAGTCCAGCGAATATGAATATTGAATGAGACACAAGTTTTTAGCACGAATCATTTTCAAACAAATTTGCTCTACTTCTATCTCAGGAACTTTTATAACGAGGTTTATATTATTACGTAAGAGCTTACAGCTAGTACCTGCTTAGTATTTTATACGAGTATACCTACATACATTCATGACTTTATTTTACTCGATAATAGTTTGTCGTAAGGCTTTTGTTTTGTTTGTGATGGCTGTAAAAGCGATTCTCATTACTTTAATTGTTTTTGAGGACCAAAGAGTACAGCTGCCATTCAAACGTCGTGAGATTGACAAGTCTTTGATCATCATTACTGCGGTAATTAATTAAAACAAGGCTTTAAATTCAACAACATCGCTCGCAAAATTACTTCCTGCAAAACCATGCAAAGTATTTTTTCAAATGATTCAATTTTGTGTCGAAGTTGTATGGAAATGTTTTCAAACCATAGTCTTAAGGGGAATAAATACCAAATTTATAGATATTAGTGTCTAAGCATTCATTATCAATGACACTAACAGTTTAGCATAGAAAACAAATTGGTTGTTAGATGATGACCCTGATCAGAGCTTAGCCGACTATTTGTGCATGTTTTGTAAGTAGGTACTAACAACACAGCAATTAGGTAACTAATGTGTAGGCATTAGGGTTATCACCTAATCAATGCATTATAATCCTCCTATTAAAATAGGCGAGTAGAAATTCTCGCGACTTCGATCGCGTAAGTTAGGTGCCCCTTGGGATTGAATAAGGTGCCTCTCTAAACCTCAAAAGAAACTTTAATATGCTCCAGATTTTAGTAGGTATTGCTTGTAGTATAAAGTTTATACTACATATAAACCAATGGAGTTGTTGGGCAAACTGTTCATTTGGCGTCCGGTCCGGCACAAGGGGCCATAGGGTAAACAAATTAAATGATCACTGTCAGCTTTAACTAATTAGGCCGGTTCATATCTGAGCAATTTATATAACACTAGCTTCCGCTCGCGGCGGCGCCCGCGGGGTACCTACATAAAATTCAGCCTATGTTCATCCTGAAAGTTCATTGTACACATTGGTGAAAGAATTATTCAAATCGGTCCAGTAGTTTTGAAGCCTATTCAATGCATGCAACAAACAATCAAATCTTTCCTCTTTTATAAGTTAGATTATATCAGTTTCTGACGACGTATTTGCATTAATTCATTCAGTTGCTAGCATTTTAGTGAGGTCTAAGCTAGTGCTGTAATAGAAAATGTTTTGTGTGGTGTGTCAAATGTTTTGTCAATTTAAGATACAATAAATAATTAGGTAAGTTAGTGTGACGGACTGATTTATTTATGAATGGATAACCAATCTTAGCTATCAACCCTGCAGGTAACAACCGAATCACGTCATGGTACTAATTCCGCTGGCGCATCTGATGCCAACGCTTGATTCAGAGTTCAGACTAACTAACAATTTAGTTACACTCGCGGCCTCCGTTCGGCCAGTGACAAACAAAATACAAACAAAACCTGACATAAACTAGTTCAAAATGAAGCCTTAATGTAACTTTTTGTAAACAAGTGACACAAAATGTGGTCTAACTATTAATACAATGTAAAAGGTCACTTGTAGAGGTGAAAATCAAGGTTGATTTCAGTGCAGTGAATATTTTCTTCAATGTAAAGTTGGTTCTAAACTAGGAAATGAGCAGATACGATCAAGTTTTTGAAACAGTAAGTTATTCTGATCCTTGTTAATACAACCTAGGTATCTATAGATAGGTACTTACTAACTTCATTTTCTTCATCATTCTCCTGCCCTCATCCCAGGCTATGAGGAGAATAGTGTCATGGGAAAAAACAGCCCAGTACGAAACACCTAAGCGCTCTGCTGTTTGCTACTAAGCGATCATCTTTAGGGTGACCGCATTGAACTAAGCTTGATAATGCTATCCATAAGTGTTGTGTAAGTATTATTATGTTTCAATTCACTTGACTTTGGGAGTTCACTTAGTGCATTCTATACAATTTAGCTACACATTTTAATTCAGAGTTCAAGTCCCAAAACGACTGTTGCTACTGCTACCCTTCGTATCTTCTGTAGATTAATACCCTCACTTTGGATTTTAGCTGTTTAATTCTCTTTTACGGCACAAATCTGGAGCATTAGGTACCTTTGAGATGAAAGTTACGCTTTGGAGAGCTTTTAACTCAACACGGGTGTTTGTGAGGTTGCAAATAGGTAAATTTAATTGAAAGGTAAAATACTTATACTTACACTTGAACACTTAGGTACCTACATAAATAAAAATTTCTAGTACCTAGGTACCTACTTACCTGCTTAAGCTATTCGTTCCACTTTATTCCAGCTATTCCCCACTGATAGTAATCATGGATAAAATCTAGCGTCAGTACATAGATACCTTAGTTACTTAATTGGGATAACAAAATGAATGATAGAAAAAAAATCAGACTTTTGTAACAAAAGGTATTTATTTATTATTTACTTAGGTACTTTTAATTAGATTATTGGGAAACAGCGCAAGTTTTTATAAAAAATTTAACCATTATTAGGAGATAGAGTAGGTAGGTAGGTAGGTACCTACGTCTGGAAAACATTGAGTCGCGTTATTTCGCTGAGCGTAATTATTTTCCCTCTTGGGTCCTCCTACGTAACTCAGCTTAGCTGTCACGGCTCGTGACTTCTTCTTGCTCCGAATAAGGGTAGATGAGCAAATTATTTTATCCCACATTAACAAACTTGTCAGTGAAATGAGACCACTAACTTGTTTCTACGGACCGTGTCTAGGTATGTAGGTATCTACTTACAGGAAAGTAAATAGGTACCTACCTACCTACATATCCCATTCCGCGAGGGTAGATACATAATGTAGATACCTAAGTACCTAGGTACCTCCCTACCTATCTAAAGTTTTGTTTCTGCTGTAGGTAGGTAGGTACTTAGGTACAACTGGCAGGTTTTTAGGTTAGGGGTAGTAGGTACTTAGGGCACCTCCTAAGTTATACATTTTTTTTTTTTATAATTAGACGTCTTGTAACGTCACTACTAATTTCCTCTGACCATATTCAGAGACTTTATTTCGGTTTTTTCATAGACAGTACCTACTTAGGTACCTACCTGTTTTATTTATCGTAGGTACCTACGGTACACGTAGCATTCCATTAGGTAGGTAGGTACATCTGAAGTAGGTATCTACTTACCTATTTAAACTTACCTAGTTACAATTATATTTTTCAGTACCGAAATAAATTGAACGAGCAGCAGAATGGAAGGCTGTCGGCACAGCGGGCGGCATTGGGAGCCAGGCAAGAGGAGATGCGGAGCATTGATAGGCGAGTGTCTGAGCTGCAAGCCAGGCTACTCAGAAAACGAGCATTAAACAGGCAGCTAGCGGCCGCACATAGACAACCGCAGCAGAGGTGGGTCTACACGGTCTACACTCCTGACAATAACATTTAACGTTATTTTGATTACACCTACCTAAAAATTGCAATCAATGTTTTTTACATTTTGAGCGCGAAATTCGAATAATTTTCTGTTTGGTACAAATTCGCACCAAGACTGGAGGACTATTTAATTTATAAACTTTTTTTTTTATTTCAGAACGAACAACCCTACGCCAATGCAGCAGTTGCCTAATTATCCAGCTGGTGCAGGTGTGAATAGTCAACCAAAGAATCAACAAGCAAGAGGCAACATAGTTGCTGTCGAACCATACAACCATGTGCCGCACGCTC
Source organism: Cosmorhoe ocellata (assembly GCA_963675405.1). Classification (NCBI taxonomy): domain Eukaryota; kingdom Metazoa; phylum Arthropoda; class Insecta; order Lepidoptera; family Geometridae; genus Cosmorhoe; species Cosmorhoe ocellata. The sequence continues at coordinate 6,190,605 of OY776258.1, read as the reverse complement.
AAAGTGTCAACCATAATACTAATTTTCAGGTAAACATACATTTTGTTGATAATTAAATACCTTGCTACCTTTTAAACCTATTTTAAACGTTGTTTGAGTAGAAAAAGTAAAGTTTATCTATTGCTAGATTTGTAAAAAACAATAAATACTGTCACAGATGTCGACGTCAAATTGTTCGACCTGATTGACAGTGACAACTTTACCAGTGACAAATTGACAATACCTATCTATGAAATAGCGGGAAGAATCGAAAAATCTGCAGTTTGTTTGTTTGTTTAGGTGCAACTTTGTCTAATTCTGTGAAGTGTGAAATTTATTTATTTTGTAAATAAAATATGAACCTCGATCCTCGCTTGACCCCTATAATTTATAAACTCAAAATGTCTTCTAATTTCAGGCTAACAAACATAACGTTCTACAAAACAACGTGCCATTAAAACAGTTTACTCAAAGTGATAATATTCAATCGCATTTGACTCAAGAAGCTCACTATTTACAGCAGAAACCTATGATAAATCCTCTCTTCAACGGCTATCCTCACATGCACGGACAAGACAACCAGTATCAATATCAAAATAAGCACGATGGATATAGTCATGTACAACAAGGCATAGGCAATGCCTACGACCAAAAACTACTTGACCAGAAGTACCAGGATTACATGACACAGCCACAATACAGTCCTAACAGTACAAGCAGCTCCAGCAGCAATCAAACTGGTAAAGAATTAAAAATAAACGAACAAGAGTTCTTGCCAGAATTTGCTGCGAGCAAATCAGATCCCAAATATCAAACATTGCCATACAACACGAAGTTTCCTCAAAGTACAAACGGTAAAGTTAAGTCGGAAGTGAATGGTAAGAACAATGAAGACAAGAATGCTGGTATAAATGTGAATCACATGACAGTGCATTCTACACCTTTATCGGTAGTAAATAAGAGTCTAGCAACACCTCTAAGTCAAACTGAACAAACATATCAGCAAGATGCATATCAGTTGCAAAAATCTGACTCTTCTAGTAGGTGTAACCAAGAGGAAAGGGGGAAAGAGAATAATGCATATCAGCAGAATAATAGGCTAAGTACAAATCAAAACAATGATGCCTCAAAAGCAAGTGGAATAACTCAATCAGTCAAAACTAGTTCAAACTCTATTAATACTACAAGCAGCTCTTCTATAGGATTTGGGGTAAGTTCAATTTAAATTTGATCATTTCATAATTCTTTTACTCACTCAAAACTTACCAGTTTCATAGGTATATGATTTCTAGATAAGTCTCAGAAGACAGAATTTATTGATGTTTATTTTTATCTTGCTTCCACCTGTAAATATCATCATCATTAATTCCAGAAACCTGTATCGAGTGTAGCACCCACCACGGTTCAGGTATCAAGCGCAAAACCATCACCCATTTACCAGACATCATCCACAAAGATCCAACCGGTCCAACCTCAAACTGTACAGCCCCAAAACATCAACAATCATGTAATCATCATTTTGTAAATACATATTTCATAGCTCATTAATTTCAACCTGTGTGGCTTTGTTTCTGTTAAAATGTATAACAGGAAGCCTTGCAGTCATCTAGCCACTAAGTAAGAGTAACATACCTACTCTTGGTAAGGCACATGCTTTTTAATGCTGCAAACAAATTATTAGAGTAAATAGCTAAATGTAAATATTGCATGAAATAATATTGAATTGGACGAATTCTACCACCAAATCGTCGCCGTAGAGCGAAAAGTCACTAAGTCGCAAAATAGCCAAATTTAGTTAAATATGCCATCAAGAGCGCCAATTTTTTCTGCAAATTTCAGTCTTATGATCATGGCAATAAGTATGCTAGTTTTTGTTTTAGTATGTGCAAAAAATAGTTAATTTTATGTTTTGAGCCACACAAGTAAGTAGAAAATTACCTAATATACTTAAGTATTTTTTTCATCATCGAAGTATTTGCAAATCTATACCTAAATCGGCTTAGTTAATTTTCCCCTTTTAAATAACAGCCCATAGCTAAATCCTTATCTATTCTCAAAATAACTAAAGTAACTTGATTAGTTTTAGAATGAATAGTTCAACACAAAATATGAAAGCGAAAACTAACTAAGTCCACTTAGTTACTACTCAAGCCACGTTTCCAATAGTTTAGACTATAAAAGCTGTGAGCGATAAGTCATTAAAACTATTTAATTAGTAATTTAATGAAAATAATAAGTCGGATTAATTTACTGAAACACCTTTTGAATTTCTAAAAACTAGTTCCATTCTAACTAAATGAAGTTAATATCTTTTAAAAGAATCAGAACGTTAAAAAATCTTCATTTTACAAATCAATAACTAGAACTTTTGGTTAGGTATGCGAGGAGAAAAAGTAACTAACTTAGTTTTTCATCATTATCTCTATAAAAAAACCATAAACTTTATTTTCGAGACATAAGCTTAATCTTTTGTACATTTTCTAAGAGATGAGACCATAAAATTAGCAATAGGTTATACCATAAGAACGTAATGTTTTTTTATCTTTTTTAAAACTTTAAAGCTTCATATCTCAATAAGCCAAAAAGCTATTTAATTACTTTTCGCTCTACGGCGACGAAATACTCTCTGTAGCATTAACAAATTAGATTATGCCTGATGATTTACTGATAATTTGTTTACAGTTTATCCACAATGATTTCTTTCAAATTGTGATTACTTTAACAGCCCATCAGAAACACAGCATCAGGGCTATCCTCGAGTTCGCAGAGCATTCTGCTGTCGCCACCGCAGAGTGCCAGCACTCCGCTATCGACGCCAGATGTCAGCACTGACAAGTCTCCCAAACCAGCGCTACCACCGAAACCTACCATTAAGGTCGGCAAACCAATAATTTTATATACCGTAGGATTTCTGTTTTGTTATCTATCTTGAAAATGCTTAACTTAGTTATAATAATTAACTATAAATCAATCACTGAAAAGGACGGAAATGTCTAGTACTTTCCCGCTAAAACTATTATCTAATGAGGTTGTTAATTAAGCTTATTAATATTAATGAGCCCCACAAAATGCCTTATAGAAATATTATTAATATTAATAATCCCAACACCACACCTCAAATAGAAACTCGACACGTGTTTCGCTTCTCCACGAAGCATCCTCAGGACCGTTGACTCGCTCCGCACTGGTGATTATCTATATCTATATAAGAGCTTAACCTGACTGACTGACTGACTGACTGACTGACTGACTGACTGACTGACTGACTGACTGACTGATTGATCATCGCCGAGCCGAAAGCGCTGAAGATAGAAAGCTGAAATTTCGAAGGTGGCTTCCTTTTATAACAAAAGCACCCACTAAGGCGGGATTTTTGGAAATTCCACCTCTAAGAGGGTGAAAAAGGGTGAAAACGTTAGTATGAAACTTTTTAACGCGTGGAGCGATTTTCATGAAACTTTGTTTGTGCACTGTAAATACAAAATAAATGAACACGTGTTTCAGGATTTTTCAATATAATCTTCAAAAAGGGGTCAAATGTGGGGTCAATGTTTGTATGGGAACTTTTTAACGGGTGGTGCGATTGGTCTGAAATTTTGTTTGTGTACTTTAAATGCAAAATAAATGAATACGTGTTTCAGGGTTTTTCAATATAACCTTTAAAAAGGGGTAAAATGGGGTGTCAACGTTAGTATGGGAACTTTTTAACGGGTAGTGCGATTGGTCTGAAACTTTGTTTGTGTGCTGTAAATGCAAAATAAATGGACACCTGTTTCAGGATTTTTCAATATAATCTTAAAAAAGGGGTCAAATGTGGGGTCAATGTTTGTATGGAAACTTTTTAACGGGTGGTGCAATTGGTTTGAAACTTTGTTAGTGTACTGTAAATGCAAAATAAATGGACACTTGTTTCAGGATTTTTCAATATAATCTTAAAAAAGGGGTCAAATGTGGGGTCAATGTTTGTATGGGAACTTTTTGACGGGTGGTGCGATTGGTTTGAAACTTTGTTTGTGTATTGTAAATGCAAAATGAATAGACACGTATTTCAGTATTTTTCAATAAAACCTTCAAAAAGGGGTCAAATGGGGGGTCAATGTTTGTATGGGCACTTTTTAAAAGGTGGTGAGATTGATTTGAAACTTTTTTTGTGTACTGTAAATGAAAAATAAATGGACACCTGTTTCAGGATTATTCTAAATAACCATCAAAAGGAGGTCAATGTTTTTGTATGGGAATTTATTAAAGGGTGGTGCTATTGGCCTGAAACTTTGTTTGTGTACTGTAAATACAAAACGAGTGGACACGTGTTTCAGGATTTTTCAATATAACCTTCAAAAAGGGGTAAAATGGGGTGCCAAAGTAGTATGGGATTTTTATGAGTTGCTTGATGTGTTTAAAACTCAGTTTAGATATTTTATGTGAACGAAGTCGCGGGCGGAACAGCTAGTATCTATATAAGAGCTTGACCTGACTGACTGATTGATCATCGCCGAGCCGAAACCGCTGAAGCTAGAAAGCTAAAATTTGGAAGGTGGTTTCCTTTTATAACAAAACCACCCACTAAGGCGGGATTTTTGGAAATTCTACCTCTAAGGGGGTGAAAAAGGGTGAAAACGTTAGTATGAAACTTTTTAACGCGTGGAGCTATTTTCATGAAACTTTGTTTGTGCACTGTAAATGCAAAATAAATGGACACGTGTTTCAGGATTTTTCAATATAATCTTCAAAAAGGGGTCAAATGTGGGGTCAATGTTTGTATGTGAACTTTTTAGCGGGTGATGCGATTAGTCTGAAACTTTGTTTGTGTACTGAAAATGCAAAATGAATGGACACGCATTTCAGGATTTTTCAATATAACCTTCAAAAAGGGGTCAAATGTGGGGTCAATGTTTGTATGGGAACTTTTTGACGGGTGGTGCGATTAGTGTGAAACTTTGTTTGTGTACTGTAAATGCAAAGTAAATGGATACGTGTTTCAGGATTTTTCAATATAACCTTCAAAAAAGGGTCAAATGTGGGGTCAATGTTTGTATGGGAACTTTTTAATGGGTGGTGCGATTGGTGTGAAACTTTGTTTGTGTACTGTAAATGCAAAATGAATAGACACGTATTTCTGGATATTTCAAAATAACCCTCTAAAAAGGGTAAAAGTCAAAGTTATGTATGGAATTTTTTTATTAGTGTGATTTGTTTAAAACTCAGTAGGTAAGTATAGATAATTTAAGTGAACGAAGTCGCGAGCGGGACAGCTAGTTTATCTATAAATCAATCGTTTTTTAAAACACTTTCAGACGCCGCCGCGTCAATCAGTCAATCCAGATGGATTCAACCAGTCCACCGAAAACCTACCCGCCATACCCATCCCAGACTCAGACAGCGAGCTACAGAATCAGAAAGAGACCAATGGCAACGATATGATAATCAAAGCTCGCCCACTGACCATTCGGAAACCACCAATGAGCGAGCAGCCCAAACTACGGAACCATAACACGAAAAACGGCGTTAGTGTGAGCATAAACCGACGAATCGAAATGCCACCCGCCTTCCTATTCCCCGAAATGGATTTGAATGAAAACAACGAGAACGGCCTAAAGAAGCGCGATGAAGTTGATAGAGCTCAGAGCGTTTCTAGCGAAGAGAGTAATAAGGTGGTTTCCGATATAACTGAGCAGATCAGTTCTGTGGCGCTCAGCCAGGAGGAAGAGGTGACGGAGAGGCGGAAGAAGGGTAATCTGAAACAGGGTAGGAAGGCGCCGCTCGCCCGGCGGGTTAGCTTTGATCCCCTCGCGTTACTGTTGGATGCCAGTTTGGAGGGCGAGTTGGAACTCGTCAAGAAAACGGCAACTCAGGTAAGTCTACACACTTTTCTGCCACCTAGTTGGGTGTTTTTTTTTCGAACCTATTTTGTTCCACAGCTGGGCAAAGGTCTCCCCCAGATTCCTCCAGTCGGTCGTCCCTATTCTTGGCTGTGTATTTTGGTCTAAAACATTTTGCGTAAAAATATAGCGCCTAAACAATGAAAGAAAACATTGTGAGGAAACTATCATATCTACCCTGAACCAAAATTTCGAAGGTGTGTCATTGGCGTTCTTATTTTAAGCGGCGATGAGCTTGCAAACTATCACGTAACACCGTTTTGGCAAAGTACCTAGTTCCGTACGTTTTTAAAACGGGTATGAGCTCAATATATTTGGATATGCCACTACCTACCGCCTTTTCTCCTTAAAGATTCAAGTAACTTGATCTATATATACTAGGCAAAGACGCGGTTCAAGTCCCGCCCGTTTGAAAATTTTGGATTCCATTTAAGTATATTAGACTCTGAAGAGATGTGTACCAACCAGGGTATTAGTACTATAGTCGTGTACTTACAGTCGTTAAGTTTTTGGTCACACCTTCTTACAAACTAACTGCAATTCCAGGTGCAGAATGCAAGCGCTGCAAATGATGAGGGGATCACGGCGCTACACAACGCCATCTGTGCGGGACACTTCGAGATTGTCAAGTAAGTATAGTTGGCTCAACGAATCTAGGCATTCGTGAAGTTAGCCGCAAGAGCTGCGCAGTATCGTTTTTCGGGAGCAATTGGAGGTATGAGGGGGAAGGAACTGTACATGCGCAAACTCGCACCTGTGGCTAACTTCACGAATGCCTAGATTCGTTGGATGACCTATACATCTGCAACATTTACAGCCTAACTAATCTAAAGGGCCATTTAGATGGAGAGAGTTTCTCGAACATTTCTTGGCGAGAAATCGTACGCTGCAGCAATAAGCGCCAAGATTATCGTGTCATAATGATTACATACCGGCAAGAACTAAATTCTCGCCTATGACTATGTCGAGATTCGCAAGCACTCATAGTAGCGACTGGCACAAAAACTCGAAATACAATTCTCGCTTTGTAGTTCTGTTTACACGGTGACAGATATATTTTATTGCGAGGCAATTGTCGCCCAAGGGGCAGGGCGACAATCGTGAATGTTTACACGGAGAGACTTTTTTAATGTTTTTTCGATAATTGTATCTTCGATTCGAGAAACTCTCTCCATCTAAATTGCCATTTATGCTATAAGTCAAGGGGGTAGTGAGAGACAATCTAATCCCAAATCTTGTGTTATTCCAGGTTCCTAGTAGAACTAGGTTGTGACGTGAACGCTCAAGACTCAGATGGCTGGACACCGCTGCATTGCGCCGCGTCTTGCAATAACCTCGCGATGGTCAAATTCCTCGTCGATAATGGTATAATTTGGTTACTCTAAGATTTAAGGCATCTAAACAGTTTTGTGTGATGTTGTAATCTATATCTATACTAATATTATAAAGAGGAAAGATTTGATTGTTTGTTTGTTTGCATTAAATAAGCTCAGAAACTACTGGACCGATTTCAAAAATTCTTTCACTGTGTGTAGAATAAACTTTCACTTTCAGCTGAACATAGACTATATTTTATGTAGGTACTTCGCGGGCGATGCCGCGAGCGCAAGCTAGTATTGTATAAAAATTATCATACAAAACACGCAATATCATGTCATGTCGCATGTTGACCAATCAATAGCATGCATGAAACGAATTGATTTGAATACTGATTTAGTGCAATGTCGGTCGGTAGTTACTACTAGACGCTGGTTCGAGTTCCAACAGTTTGAAATTTATTGATTCATTTAAATTTGTTTTTTATATAAAGTACCTAGATACTTACTTAACTGTTTAGGTACTAAACTACTATAATATTAAAGATAGATAGTGGATACAACCAAACGGGACCTCATGTTTTTTCATGACCTCATTTATGCGTTAAAAAAGTATTGTAGTTAATAAGTATAGTTGGCTCAACGAATCTAGGCATTCGTGAAGTTAGCCGCAAGAGCTGCGCAGTATCGTTTTTCGGGAGCAATTCGAGGTATGAGGAGGGGGGGGGGGGGAAGGAACTGTACATGCGCAAACTCGCACCTGTGGCTAACTTCACGAATGCCTAGATCCGTTGGATGACCTATTACCTAGTATATTGTGTAATGTAAATCGTATTCTATGTTTATTTGCAGGAGCGTGTATATTCGCAACTACGCTGTCCGACCACGAGACAGCGGCTGAGAAGTGCGAAGAGGACGAGGAAGGTTTCGACGGCTGCTCCGAGTATCTCTACAGTTAGTATTCACAATTTTAACCAACTAGCTTCCGTCCACGGCTTAGCTCGCGTGCTACCTTGAAAAACAAAATCAAACTTTCATCCCCTATTTTATCCCCTTGGGGGTAGAATTAATCAAAATCCTTTCTTAGCAGATGCCTACGTCATAACATCTACCTGCATGCCAAATTTCAGCCCGATCCGTCCAGTGGTTTGGGCTGTGCGTTGATAGATCACTATGTCAGTCAGTCAGTCACCTTTGAGTTATATATATTTAGATATGTCACACAAGGCATCTGTTTGATGTAACTACTGGAGATATTATGGTGCCTGTGCTCCCCACTTGCATGAAGTGGGATAAGGGCAGGGAAATGAGGCTTACTCAGTCTTGTCCGCAGAAAAAACATACGCGCGGAGCTAAAACGCGGATTTTGTTAGGGGTCATTCATAAATTAAGTCACACGTTAAGGGGAGGAGGGGGTCGACGAAGTGTGACATTGCGTGACAAGGGGGTGGCAGGGTCCTTAAATTTCGTGACGTCACATTTCAAAATCTATTATAATCTAAGTGTTAAAACACGAAAACCTCAAAAACAAATTCAACTATATCTGTGTAAATATAAAATACCAATTGTTTTGTCTGTCGACATAATGTGACGTCACACTAGGGGGGGGAGTCTCACAAATGTGACAAAATTGTGAGGAGGGGCTAAAAATCATGAAATTCGTGTGACGTTTATGGATGAGACCTTACGAAGTTTTTACGAAGTTTTCCTTTGTCGACTGAGACCACTGGCACATACATAAATAGTTGGTATTTAATCTCCATTTGTTTCCAGGTGTTCAAGAGAAGCTCGGCATTATGAACGGTGGCGTAGTGTATGCGGTGTTCGCGTACAGCGCCGCTCGTAGCGACGAGCTGTCATTCAACATCGGCGACCGTCTGCAAGTGGTTCGCAAGGGCGACGACAGTGAGCGCGAGTGGTGGTGGTGTCGAGACAGTCGCGCGGACGAGGGCTACGTGCCTAGGAACTTACTTGGGGTAAGGCTTCAGAGTCAAGTATAATTTATATTCAGTTCTAACCTGGTCGTGCACCAATGAGTTTTTCCATTCGAAAAATTTACGTGCGCAATGCCAGTGCTCTAAAACGGTGAAGGAAAACATCGTGAGGAAACCGGCATACCCTAGAACCAAAAATTCAAAGGTATGTGTCATAGGTTAGTATTCTAATAGGCGGCGATGGGCTTGCAACCTGTCACGTACGGAATACTAACTACTGTGCAAAATGTGGGCATGTACCAAATATCATGTTTGCACTTGCCTCTGACTACCCTCTTTGGATATCCTAAAAGATCTAAGTAACTAAAGATCTGAGGAGATATCTACCGAGCCTGGGGATTACAGTCATGATCATATTATTTTTTTTATTTATTTTTTCTAAGGACGGATTACATCAAACTAGTTTGTTTTTTCTCCAGAATAAATAAATAAATAAATAATGCTGGACAATCCACACAGCATCATCTAGCCCCAAAGTAAGCTACTCAAAGCTTGTGTTATGGGTACTAGATAATTGATATATTTAATACATTATATACATAGATAGATATTTTTTATTCTACATAGAAAACATCCAGACCAACGGAACAAATTTCTGCAGATCGTTATAGATCGAATTAAATAAATCGTTATCTAAGAGTAAACTGTCATTTAACTTGGTCTAATCTGCTCTAAGTCATTTTAAGCCAGGGCCAACTCAAGGAGATTATAGGCCGCCCAATGCCCTTGGTCTAACTGTTTTTTTTACCGAGAATCGAAAGCTTAGCGTGCCCACAAGCCTCCGAAATCTTACAAAAGAAAAATGCTAACTACTTTTATTAATTGGTAGAAACTTGACGTTTCAGATCTCTAGTTAGGTACTTATAATCTTTTAGTTTACCTCCCCGTAATCAAAGCAAAAGCACGTCTAAACAATAAATTTTACAAACAATACATTATGTGCACATTACTTCTTATGGCGATAAGTCATATAGTCAGTGGCAAGCACATCGTCGCCTTTTTACTGATTTAAATGTTGTATGTTTCAGTTATATCCCAGAGTGACTGGACAGATGGATTGAAGCAAAGCTGTTATCAGAGGCCTCGAAATGAATCTTGTAAATACTGTTAGTTCTCCTTATTTTTTATGTATTTATATCACTATAATCAAAAAATATCAATATTGTATACAATTTTTTCAGATCTAAGTAATATTTTGTAAATATTTTAACATGTTAAGTTCAAAACGAATGAGATTATATTGATTTATTGTACATTTATAAATATGTGAGTCATAATTGGTATATTTGTATAATTGTACTTAGGGATGTCTGCAAATGTTGTGAGATTTAACACATAAAATGACAATACACAAAATAATTTATCTGCCTTTTATTTTGTACTGTGGCCCCATTATGCCTACTTTATGCTATAAGTATCTACTATTGGTAAATACTTAGGGTTCTTTCAGTTGATGAGGGGATCTGACTACCTTCCAAGGATGGCCTATCGATTCGAAATTTGGTAGGTACCGTGTTACTTCAGTGATATTGAAAGTTTATTGATTTTAAGTTTTTGAAGCTGTTGTCTGTTTCCCTATGGTAAATGTTGTGCATGCCTGTAATTGGCACACATTTCATAGTATAATTTGTTTTCATGTTTTTTTTTAATGTTTTGTGTGTGCTGTTGGCGTTGCCTAATAAATAAATAAAGTACGTTTAGGGTAAGGTTACCGTGACTTTAAATAAGACATGTTAGGGTAAGGTTTAGAAGTCGGAGAGTTTTTAAAATATTTAATTTCACTTTTAAAGTACCTACCTACGTTAGTTACTTATTCAAATTAAGCCCGAGTTCTTGAAGCGAGTGTAAAATATGTGAATAAAATTATAAAGTGAATAGTTCCACAGACAAGAATATCCATCGGATTTCGGATGAAATCCCGAGAATTTTAAACAAAACAGCCATCTCTTGTATAAAATTGACAATTTGTTTGACTTTGTGACATTGACCATACCTACTATTAATTTATAGACACAATTTGACACTGGCAAAATTGATCTCGATTGAAAGAGACAGATAGGTAGATATTTATCTGTAGTCTATATATATAATATATACCTACTAGATCATTCTAAAAATGCACGCTCCTCCAATGTATTTACCTCTACATGCGGTAAAAGTACAAGTGGAGGGGCGTGCATTTTTTGACTTAAAAAAATCATCTCTACCATGATTACTTAGAGAACTTTCTAAAAATAAAAATGTGCCGTGATTGAGGCGGTTGAGAGAGAACTGATGCATTCAGTTTTCAGTCCAAGGTCTGGTAGTTCAACTGTTTTTGTGGATGAAAATAATTTATAGATTCAGTAACTGAACGTAACAATGGAGATCAATGGGTTCAACTGGTTGATTGAACAGACAGTTAAACATATTGGTGTAGGTATAATCATATAAACATCTACCTATGATGAAAAGAATAATTAAAGAGAATTTAAAAATAAGAATTTATTGTATTCTAGTTTACATATCGCCTTCATCAGAATCTTCAACGTCTGCCAAAGCTTGTTTAGCGAGGTTCTCGGCTTCGGCCGCCGTCTCGCGCGGGACCAGTTGATGACGGCCCTTGGTGTCCTTAGACACCCATGACAACTCCAGTTCAAACTGCTTGTCTTTTAGCTCGTCGTGGACGAGGTAGATTCTGGAATAAATAGACACAACGTCATCTAACGAACATTCCACAAATGGACTTACTGGACAAATGGACTATAATAATGGTTCTATACACTTTGGTTGTCTGGGTCATTAATTTGAAATGTCATGATGCTTGCTTACTTACACTTACATTGCCCACATTTTTACATAATACCTACCCATATATACCTAAATCAAATATCAATGTTTATTTTACAATAGTAATAAAATAGAATTATGCAATGTGACAAGGTGGGCTCTGGCACTATTTATTTATTTATACTTTATTGTACACCAATTGTGAAAATGTGTGAAAAAAGGAGGGCTTAATCCTAGGGGGCATTTTCTACCAGCCAACCCATTCCGGTTTAGAGCCAGGTTGGCGCACAATAACAAATTTAAAAACCTAAAACTAAAAGTAATTAAACATTCCAAATACAAAATATATACCTAATAAAACACTAGCTTGTTATAAAGCTTTAGTTATTGACCAAGTGAACCCAAGTGATTAACTGATAAACTATATAATGGGTAATAAATAACTTATAAGTCAATATACAAGACACCACTGACAGTCACAATGGACAAGTAATGCTTCTATAGTGCACTATTTCAAGTTTTCAAATGTTTATACTTTACTGTCCCAGTAGTAAAATACTCACATTCTCGCTGCTTCCTTGATGAGTTCTTTTACAGTCATATCAGCAAGTTTGAGCTTCTCGATTTCAGTCTTGGCAGCTTGTTTTGCTTTGCCCACAGCACATCCGAAATAAGACTGAAAGTAGAAGGATTTGCAAATTATCAATTTCCAATCCTCAATATGCAAGCAGCAAAGTAATATTTGAACTTTACAATAGAATAGATCATTGTGACTTATATCAATAAGAATTGTTATAAATATCTAAAATGGTATTCGAAAAAACTAGTGACATGATAAAAAGAAGAATAAAAATATTAAGTATTTGGAAGTTCCTCTAAATTTGTTATTTTTGTAATTATTTTAACTGTAATTTTAGAGCTTGTCTTTCAAGCTGATAGCATGAAGTTGGAGCAAAAATAGATTGGTTGACAAAAGTTATTTCACAAAGGTATATTCAAAATTAACTAAGTAAGTAGGTACTTAATATTTTACAAGATGACAAAAATTGTTTGTTGCAAACAATGACAAATAGTGAGAACAATGACGAAACCATAGACCAGTGATTCCCAAAGTGGTCCAGGTGCACCCCCAGGGGTCCACGAGACTTGATGGGGGTCTTCGTTGGACGTGACAAAAAATGGGGGTCTACAATCGTAAGCAGGGGTGCATGAAAATTAATTTGGTTTCGATAGTGAAGAACTAAAATGTTGCCTTGTTATTTTAAATAATATGATACCTAAATTAAACCTTCTCAATAAGACAATTTATAAATAAATTGAGAAAAAAATAGTAATTTGGAAATGGGAAAGAATTTTTTTTTCGAAATCTGTTAATCGTCGTTGAAACTCAACCACAACGCAAGTTTCCATAGATAGATAGATCTAATCTTCACTTTTTTTTCGAGATTTAGAAATTGGTAGTAATGTAGATGCAGGGGGTCCACCAGATCCAGCAAAATTTTGAAAGTGGTCTATGAAACAAAAGAGTTTGGGAACCACTGCTATAGACCATACATAAATTCGCCAAAATAATACATATTTAAATCCAAAAATAAATAGGTAGGTAAGTTACTTACAAATGAAACACCGCTTGGTTCAAGCATGAACATCTGAGGTCCATCATGCTCTGTCCATGTTCCCATGACAACAGAGCAGCCATAAGGACGGACAGCACTGTAGAGTGTGTAAGCGTGCATGTACATAGAGACCCGCTCATTGAGATACTTGAGAGGGACAGGGGTTCCGTACTGAGATCTGTAGTTTGAAGCTTCAGAGCGAGCAGTTTCACAGATCTGTCTAGCATCCGATATGAGACCTGCTACAGCCTGGAATAGAACAATTAGAGTATATTATAAAATTCCCTGTTACTATCAACAAAAACTGTTGTAAGTAGGTACTTATATTTATTGTGGCATATAAATTCACTTAAGATGCAAGACATTTCAAAATTAGTTTTTGTGAATTTATTGTAATTACTTACCAAAGGGACTGTAGGACTTACCAAACAAAGTTTGGTGCTTTATTATTTTACAAAACATTTTGCCCTGAATATAATTTTTAAAGATGGTTTGGTAAGGTAGAAAGTATGGATGAAAGGAGGTTGACAAAGCAGGTACATAAGGTGAGTTCGAATGGGAAGATCTTGGTGTATGTACCTTGAGCAAATTGAGGATGTTTTAAGAAAGGCCAGGTCAAGAATACACTAAACCGATGCACATTTGTATGAATCATGTAATGATAGTGAATGAAGCAAATGGGGCAAGTATTCAGGATCGTAACAAGTGGAGATCTATCTGTAGTCTCTGCCTACCCTGTCGGAAACCAGGCATGATTTTATGTAAGTAGGTATGTAAGTCAATAATCAAAAGATGAAAGAGTGAAAGACTCATCATCCTCCAAATTTCAATTGATCGTAAGAGATGCACTGGACAGGAACCGGTGGAGGCAGATCATTCGCTTCAGATGCAACTCCGAAGCTGACCACGATCCCCAGATATGAGGGACTGACTAGAGAGAGAGAAGTCAATGATACCTACAACTTACCATGCCAACATGTTCATCCACATGGAATATTCTCTTGTTGGCACCAGGCTCATACAACTTTGATGTAACTAATTTCTCCACAGCAAACACCACTCCATCCTTTCCTCGCAAAGCAATAACTGTTCCCGAGTTTTCCACAGCTTTGCCAGCATATTCAACTTGGAATACTCGGCCATCAGGTGAGAATTGTGAAGCTGAAAGATCATACTGAAACCCAAAAGATGTTGGTCAAACATTGTTTTGTCAATGACTAGACAGAATTGTGCAAAGTTTTTTGTTAGAATTTGTAACCTGTGTTCAGTTTATATAGAAAGTGTACAAAGCTATTTTATCTACTATCATTGTAGTAAATGTAAAGTATGTATGAAATGAAGAAGCTGTTTGTGAACATGGTTATGTTGAAGAATAGGTAAAAAACGCTGCAAATACTTACGCCTGTGCCGATAGAACTCATATTTGCGATACGCTATAGGCTTTCCAGACGCTAAAAGTTGTAAATTTCACATAAAAATACTCCAAGATTCACAGTTTCAAACAATTATTCGTTCGGCAATCGGCAAGTCAGAGTAAAATAAAATAAATTGTGTGTGCTATGCTACGCTACATAATCCGTGCCTATCAACGATGACAAGCAAACTCCCAAACCGATTTCGGTTTGTTTTCGGTTACTGCCAATGCTATCTTGTTTCGTTCCGTTTGGTTTGTGATCTGTACTCTGCGGTGAGATTGCGAAGGGAGGGTGAGAATTTATCTCTGAGGAATTTATTTACTCTGAGGAGAATAACGAAGACAGTCACAGAGTATAATAATACAAAAAGTCAAAACTACGTTAAAACCGCGCTGTGAGATGTACAACATTTCAATCGACTCGTGCGTAACTTTTTGGGTTGACATGTAGATGGGAAAATTATTTATTCCAAAATATTGAAGTTCGCCTGAAGCTTCTTTCGAGCACAAATTTTAACTTGACACTACTTCATGCATGACCTATAATTCTAAACACCGCGCTTTCACATGGATATACACGAGGTGGTTTCTGAGTACACTATGTTATAGATTATTTATAATCTATGTCTAATGTTTTAGAGACGTAGATACAATATTATTTGCTTACGAGAACAAATTTAACTACTATTTAGTACGGTTTAAAAGTTACAGATGGCGTTAAACCAAAAAGTACAATATACAGGACCCACTAATTTTTATGTCAAAAGGTCATTCATGAAAAATCTATAATTAATTGCATTATAGGTAAACAGTAGGTACCTACCTATCCAGAGGTGTATTTAACAAGTGACTTAGTTATAGGTACTTAGGTAGGTACCTACAATTAGATAGATAGGTACTTAGGTCTAAGTAAGTAGGTAGGTACTTAGTTCTTTCTGTAGGTACCTACCTAAGTGTAAGTGGGTAACTATAAATAAAATAGGTACCTAAACCTTTACATAAATATAAATCGAGTAGGTACCTAAACCTTTACCGGTTTTACAGGGTTTTTACGGTTTTTACCGATTCAAAACAAAATTGTGTGAAAAAAGGTGTGAAAAGGGTGATAGGTAGGTACCTACCTACACCTCCTCAGTGGAAGCTAAGTAATTAGCCATCTACTAAATCCTGGTAGGTAGGTACCTTTACCTACCCATTCTTCTCGCATTCGCACTGTTTGTTCCAACAAACATATTGCTCTCCAAGCTCTACTCTCACCTATCTTGAACTAGCAATCCCAAAGAGTAATAAAACTCAACTGATCCTAAAGGGGGTACAATTCTGCCGTCCTTAAGCTAAAATGCCGTTATCCAACATTCGGTCAAATTCGACATTTTTATGACATCGTAATCGGGAAAAAAAGCTCTATCGACAAATCATTGGAATTTCAAATTCAAAACTCAAGGAACAATTATTATGAATAAGAACTCAAATAGCTCTTATAGTTTTCGAGTTATGAAAAATGTAAAAAATGCCGTTACCAGAATCAAAATTTACATCACTTCAATGCTTAGATGTTGTTAAGTGTTATGCTAAGCTTAAAAGTGGCTAATGGCTTGTAACTTTATTTTTATGTAGGTAAGTAAACAAAAATAGTAACTTAACTTTTAATGACTTCAATAATACTAGGCTTGATTGTGGCAAAGTGACTTTAACTACAGTTATTTGCAGTTATATATTAATCATGCTAAAATATAAATGGTTTTTCCCTCTTAATTCAAAAAGTGTATTTTGTATATAACGGCATTCTAGCTTTAGGACGGCAGAATTTAATATCTATCTGCAGTTAGGTAATTTAATCCTAGGTAGTTAGGTAGGTACCTATTTGTGTTGTCAATGAACCGCGCAAATCGTTACCTATATCTAAGTAGGTACCTGCTTACCCCAAGCAATGACAAGTAGAGGCACAGTAACAAGCCACGTAACGTGCAAATGGTTCATATCATAGAATTCCATAGTTTGGGCATTCTTATACCTTAGATAAGTAGGTATACCTACCTACTACAAATAAGCAGGTAAGTACCTATATATAGAAATGTAAGTGGGTAAATACACTCTCGAAAGGGTTCGGCTCCCTACAAGTGGTGGAATAAAACAAAATGAGCTTTTCCATTGATCCGCGAGGAACGTGCATTTTATGCTTAAACCTCTTGTGACTAACATAAGGGTATGTTGCCAATGTTAGCGGAGCGATCACTTCATTGTACCCTAGGTATCAGCGACCATCAGTTTTATTTATACCTAACTAGCTGTTGCCCGCAACTTCGTCCGCGTGAATATCACTTGGCGCGGAACCCATGAACATTCAATGGGGACACAGAACTCAATGAAAATAATTATAATTTGCCAATTATAATGCCAAGATCCTCCTTTATCTTGGATTCCACCAAAAAAGTCTAAGCTACGCGGTGATAGTTTTATGACAATCACTTTTCTACGAGACCGTATAGTAAGGTACCTACCTACTTAGTTTTGATATTGATTTACTCCATAGGATTAGTAAATTCGTTTGGTTAAAATATCGTGCGCAAAATTCAAATGCCATACGAATCTTGCTCTTTAAACAACCTTAGCCTAAATTGAGCTCAGCAAGTAAACGTCTGTCTTCAGATTGAGACTTGCTCTTTAAACTTTGTCCAGCTTTTCCATTTGACATTAAAGCGGTTTAATTGTTCCTTGAGTTTTGAATTTGTTTCAAAATTATTCCACTTCTTTGTCCTCGGACTTTGCAACTCGAAGGTACAGAATTAACTTGAAATATGAAGAAGGCACGTAAAGTTACGCGAACACCCCTTTGTGCCTTTTACTCACACTTTCTCTTTGTTCTGATAAGATACCGAGGTCATTCAAATCGTGGACAAGAAATAAATCTGAGGTATAGTACCTACATAAAGAAGGTCTTCGTAGGAACCTACGTACGACTTGCTAGATTTGGTAATGCTGTTAGAGTAGTAGTGCGATTACGGAACTCTGATACAATCGACAGTTGTCAAAACTGGCTCAAATTTATTGAATAAACACTCTTATGTCATACCAAATCACTTGATTAGGTACAATGAAAACGTATTGACATTGATTGTAAGAAAAGATCCATAATCGCCCCCCTGATCTATTTAGAGCCCTCGATTTCGCGACATCATGTGACCTAGGCAAGAACCTATACTTACGACGATAAGCATACCTATACCTAGGTACCAATTTTAGACCATTTAGGTACCTACCCATACAGGGTGTTACCAGACTACTTCCGAAAACTTCAGAGGGTTAAAGTACCCATCAATATAGGTAAACAACTTTTTCTAAGAAACCAACACAGTGAGCGCGTTTAGGTAGTGAGTAGGTAGGTACTTTAATCCCCTGAAGTTTTTGGAAATAAAATAAATAAATAAATAATGCTGGACAATCCACACAGCATCATCTAGCCCCAAAGTAAGCTACTCAAAGCTTGTGTTATGGGTACTAGATAACTGATATATTTAATATATTATATACATAGATAGATATATTTTTTTTATTATACATAGAAAACACCCAGACAACCGGAACAAATTTCTGCAGATCGTACACAAATTTGTTCCGCGGCGGGAATCGAACCCGCAACCTCTTGCGTCACAGGCGGATTCTCGCTCGCTGCGCCACTGAGGTCGTCAAAATAAATTATAAAAATATCAAAATAAATATTCTGGTACACCCTGTATACTTATCTACAGGATCGGTCGAACTCACTTAGATTGAGGTTCTATCTTGTAGGTAGGTACTTAAGTAGTTCAGAAGTATACAAAGTCACGCTAATTAGGGTGTCTGCTAGGCAAATAATAATCCCAGTTTTGTTCATTCTGAATGCGCCCGGGCTCGCGGCCAAAAACTTATCTTTTCATTTTTTGGACAACGCAATTACAGGAATATTTACCCTCTGTCCGCCGGAAAAACAATGTAGGACTGGGTTTTAATTTGTAGAGGGTTCTGCTAAATAAATGTGGTAAGTTATTCAGGTGTAGGTAGGTACCTCCCTAAGCATAGGAACATAACAGCTAATATTTGCAAGGACAAAGGTACTAACTTAGGTCAGGAGAAATATCAGACGCAAATACTCGTATCATGACGAAATAAACATAGTCATTCGTTACTTAGTTCGAAAATCACCATGAAATGGAAAACTTCGATACGAATGATCACGTGACATAGCAGTTGAAAATGTCAGGAGCCTCTAATAAAATTAATAGTATCGACAAGCAAGTTAAAAAAAAGATGGCTTATTTGTTTAAAATTTTTGAAAAATTTTGATCTGGAATTTTCACTTTAATTTACATAATTATCTCAAACCCGTGTCATGAACTCGGGCTTTATTGAAAAAACAACCACCAAAATTACACAATAAAACCCAAAATAACACGAGAAAATATATAAAAAGTACCTACCTAGAGCGTTCATTTTTCAGCCCAAAACATGTCTAAAACATCGGAAAATTCTCTCCTCCCAAAATGTAGGTATGCCTTGACAGCCTGGACAGTCATTATAATTTTGAATGTGGTACACCCACCAACAATAATAAAAAACATCAGTTTGAAAACCGCAGTGTTGATATTTGTTCGATAAAGGTACCTATTGATAGGTATGTATTGTCTATATATTGCCATATCTATGGGTATTGCCCAGCAGTGGGAATCAAATGGCTCTTATAATACCTAATAATAATAATAATAATAAAGGTACCTATTACGTACATAAACGCCTAGTCAATTTATTTTCAGCTCAGCGGTCGCCGACGCCGAATGTACCTACCTATACGGCAGCTAAGTAAGAACCATCGTCACACTTCCAAGATACACCTACAGTGTTTTGTATCAATAGCAAGTCACCCTGCGAATTACCTTAAAGTAGAACAAGGTTCGAGTTCCATATTATTAAAATAGGTACTACTAGGTAGGTACGTAGGTAATCTCTTTCAGAACTACCAGAAAACAGAGATCTGTACAAACAACTTTACTACCCACTTACAATGCCTCTGTATGTATCAATTGTTCCTTGTTTGGTTTGACATAAAACCTACTTCCACGTAACAAATAAAAAGCCACTTTGCTAAGATAAAAGTTGGGGACTATTTTCCCTCGAAGTTGTTGGCTCTGAAACAATTTGGTACTCCCATGGGACGGGGTTTCATCGCCGACGTCACCAAGAGACGCGTGTCGGTTACTTGTAGACCTATTCATCAAAATCTGGATTGACTTCAAATTGGTCTCAAGGTCTCAAATCGGGTTCAGTTCCGGTTCTGATATCGACTGCAGCGTTTCAGACATTGGAAGTGCGGCTATAAATTACCAATCACCTGGTTACAATGGATCCTAGTCTCGATGCCCAACTTTGTTGAGTATGGGCCAAGTTCGCCCATGAATTATTATGTTGATTCTATTCATCCGTGCCTGTTTAAACTGCACTTACTTGCACAAGAGAGACTAGGTAATATTGGAGAAAACCGGACTAAATTTATTTTCTTCAAGTTCTCAGTTTTAACAAAAATATCAGGTATTTTTGTAAACTGGAAAAGAAAAACAAAATAGGTACTATTTAAACTACATAGACAGTAAAAAATCTTGCAGAGGTGGAATGTACCTAATGTTTTTATAACTTATGTTAGGAGGTAGGTACCTACCTGTAGGTACTATGATCACCCTTGGATCAAATAGGTAGCAGTGCTTAACAGTTTTGTAAGCAAAACGTTTGAACCTACGTTAATCAATTCATAACAAGTAGTATAATCATAGGTGAACAAAAAAACTAACAGCTTAACTCTTTTGTAGGTACTACAATTTGAAAGGGTCTGGAGAAAAAAACAGAAAATTCTGATAACTGAACTTTTGAAAAATGCTGTAGGTAATTCTAGGCCTAGGTATACCTCGTCTACTTCAAATGCAACCATTACGGTTCTTGGCTATTTCTTTCCATTCAGTCGGAAAAGTGCTGTGAAATCGTAATGGTAGGATAAGTGAATTTGGATATACTTGACTAAACAGAAAAGTGAAAATGGCTGCCGATATCAAAGTCTTGTCAAAGTCTACCAGAGTTGTTTTAAGGATTAGGATGCTCTTTGTGTTTTCGTAATGATCCGGTAGGATTTATTACCAACAATTACATTTAAAAATTTTTTGGACCTTTGTTCTAATTAATTAATAATTGGTAGGTATGTGTGCGAAATTCATTTTTCAAATCTACGATATCCAGGACATAATCAATACCTAAGACGCAATCCGGAACTTCAAATTGAAACCGTACTCTATGAAATGCTACCTCCATAAAATTTTATATGGAAACTTCACATACATTGCGGACAAAAGTGGACATTAGGGGTAATGTATGTGTCGTGAAATCCTAACTATTCTTTTCATTGTCCTCTTTGTTGCGCAATGAGCCAATTTGGAGTTTCAAGTGTTCAATGGAATATTTGACATTATATTGTATCAATTCATCTAGAATTATGAAATAGCTTCATTCTTTTAGGTGATACCTAAGTATTGGTTAAAATTGGAAGTCGATATACTAAGTAAAGTTAAGCTCGTAAATAAAGAGGAACTTTTCAATCCAAATGTAATCCATTCGCGAAGAAACAAGCAATAGACTAGGTACCAGGACTAGGTAGTTCTCAATGATAAACAACACTTTACTGCAGAGCTGCAAGCGAACCACACAGCATATTTTAGCAAGCAAGTTTTTAAGGGATTACTTGGGTTAGGATCCCTTAAAAACTTGCTTGCCATGAAAGACCGTGAATAATAATTTCATCTTCTAAAATGCGATCGAAATCCTATTCCAAACGCCTAAGCTTATTGAAACCACAATTTGCGATCGCTCTTCATAAATTAATCTCTTTTACCCGGCAAAATGGACGTCAGTCAGATGGCTCAGACCGTACTAAAAACATAGTATTATAGCTACATAAACAGTAACTATCATGAAATAAGATTTTTTAAAATTTTCTCTGTATATTTATTTCACGGATTCACGCGCTATTTAACATGCGCAATAAAATATCCATTAATTTCGGAGTCGGCCATTTTCCGGCGCTGTGAACATCAAGACGTTAGACTTTCGGGGTCAACCTTCGGAAGGTAAATCTTGCATCTTCATGATCCCGCGCTCAGTCAAGTGACTATGAAAAACTTTGAAGGATAAATTACAAATGCCTTTGAATTTTTACTGGCTGTTAGATTGCTGGTTTTAAAGTTCTGACAAAAGTTTTCGCTGAGCTGTAGATACTACTTCTTGAGGAAATAAAAATATCATTGTTCAGTCTGAAGTGGCTGTTGGGTTTCATGATTGAAGATCCAGTAAAGTTTTCTTAATTAAGTATTTCATCTCTTGAAAGGATTGGAATAATCTGAGATGATAGTGCAAATGAAATATAGCACGAAACACTCAAGGATAGTACCTTATATATATCTACTTTTGGGGGAACTAATATCAGTGTTTGCCAAGCAGTTCGCTTAAGCGGAATTGGGGTGACATTCTGTAGGCTGTGAGCTGTTAGAGAACGCGAAAATGAAAAACAGAAATGTCGATACTATGTACCTGTTATGAAAATTGTTAAGTCGAAAAAAAAGATACAGCATCCAACTTATTTTACGAAGGTTCCTCTTTTAATTAAAAAAATATTAAGTACTTGTAGATACGATTTTGATGAGAAAAGGCACTTAAATATATTGTGATTAGGTATTATTTTACATACACTACACATTATTATATTATCTACCTACTAGAGGTAGCCGAGCATGACCTATAGATAAAACATAGAACAAAGATAATTTTCTTGACATGATTATGAATATTGCGATTAAAATTACCCCTTGAACGTATTTATCTACCAAAATAGGTACGTCTTCGCAAGATTCACAATAGCAGCGCTTATCAGGACGGCACAACGTTATTAAATAAACAGTCGGAACTGAGCTACAGTTTATAGCAAAAGTTCAGCCGGATAGCTTATCCAAATTGAAAGCTCTCCCGACGATTTAAGGTCGAGAAGGGAAGTAGGTGAAATTTTGCTGGGTGTACGCACCCTCTTGTGTTCCTATCGGGGCGTATGACTGCAGAGACTAGCACTTGGTAAATTATTGAAATCCGTATTTGTCGATGGCAATAACTGCAGATGTTTCATTTGCAGTTGAGTTTCGTGGTAAGTATTGCTTTTAGGTTCTAGGAGACAATGTAGCAAACTTGCACATGTAGGTAAACATTGTCTAAGGTCAAATTGGATCGGTCTATTGATGGTCTTTTGTCTATTTCTATTTGGAGGCTTTATTTTTTGTTCTTTTTCTAAGGAAATCAAATGCACCTATCATAACCATAGTAGAATGATAAATACTATTGCAATTTTCCAATGATAAGTAAGTTGATAAGTATATCTAAAACCTGAGCCTCGTGCAAGTTTCAATGAAAATAAATGAGAATAAAAACGGAACCGAGTTTTTCAAGACGGATTCCGGATGATTCAATCTTTGGCTTCATTTAAACGGAAAACGTCTATGAAGGAACGCTTCAATAGTGGCAAATGAAGCACGCCCACCGCTCGCAGTTTTAAGGAAATTTCTTACAGAAGCTGTAATTCAGCGTCTACAGAAAATGCACCCGGATTTACTTTTAATGAGTTTCTAGAGTGCAACTTGGGGTTTACTTTGTAAATGAATGGAACTTGGCTTGCATCGGGAATCTTTATTTATTAATTTAATCGTATTGGCTCTTATTCAAGTGGGTTTTGTGTAACTTGGGTAAAAGCTAGTTATGATAAATCTAGATATTATACCGATTGAATTTAAAGAACAAAAAGCTACTGAGACGTATAACTGGGTATTCTTTTCGATTTTACAGCGTTTTTTAGAACAGTATTTTATGTTTTACTTACTAGAGTCTAGTATCCTAAAAGCAAAATAATTTGGAGAATAGACAAATGTTGTAAACGAAAATTTTAACGTTGATAGAGAGGAGTCATCACGTTTGACGTGCGAGTACGTGGTGCCAGAATACGCTCATAAATCTTCCTTTGGGTTTGGTTTACACAGGGCTTGATTTAAAGTAAGAGAGCTTATAATAATTAAAAAATATCAATAACTCTTAGAGAAAATAACTTGCCACGTATTGCACATGGCAAAGACGTAAACCATCGTTATTCAGCCGTTTAATTTCGTGTATACGACCACGAACTAAAATTTATAAAATTATAATATAATGAAGCTAAAAATCTAATTGTTATTCCACTAACAAGTTTCTTCAATAAAACTACAATTCTTGAATGCTATTATTTTTCTGGATCAGGTTTTGATAAAACGCCGCGGCTTGAACTTAAGTTCAGACGGGTCATAAGACCAAGAAGTTTCCTCAGCTTTTCTCTGCTCCATGTAAGACGCGACTTACCCCCGGGTTAAGCGTTGACGTCGATGTCAATTGAGCAAGCTCCGTGATGGATGACTTCTCGGGGGTCGAGTTCAGCCCTTCAAATTACTTAATACCCTCCCCTCGGTAGAGGTCACAATTTTTCCTAAATGCCGCTACCTGAAAGTGTTTTAGTGCGCCTCAGTCAACTCAGTCGCTTTAGTCACGTCTTATGAGGACCTCAGTGGCGCAGCGGGCGAGAGTCCGCCTGCGACGCAAGAGGTTGCGGATTCGATTCCCGCGGCGGAAATTTGTGTACGATCTGCAGAAATTTGTTCCGTTGGTCTGGGTGTTTTCTATGTATAATAAAAATATCAATGTATATAATGTATTAAACTTTGAGTAGCTTACTTTGGGGCTAGACGATGCTGTGTGGATTGTCCAGCATTATTTATTTATTCATTTATTTTATATATTTTAACGGAATGTAAAAAATATGTTATCAAAACTAACAGACAGCCTTGTTTCTTGCGTGGTTCAAACTAAAACAGCAAGGAAAATCTACACACCAATAACTATCTCAAAGGATTTAGCTTTATAAGGCTAATTGATGATCCTACACGTAATTTACCTACGTAAGTATCTCGTACTTTATGTCGCTTCCCTCATCCGTAATCACTGGGGTAGGTTAATTTTAGCTGGTGTTACCTAGATTTAATTGTGAGAGCATTGGGTAGGTAAATGTTGCCACAGTATTCTAAAAATAAGATCAAGTAGGTATTGCTAGGTTGAAAATAAAAATATTTTGTTTTATATTTATTCACTATGAACGTTTTTAAAATATTATTATTATTTTACCTAAGTATAAACCATGGTACATAATGTTGTCATTATACACATTATACACTATACAAAAAACCGTTGATTATATCTGACGTTAGGCAACGTACTTAAAATTTAGATTACTTACGTATGTCAAGTCTAGAACTTGATAGATACATAGAAAAGGTATGCTTTTAGAATACTAAAGGTCAAGTCTAGAACTTGATAGATACTTAGAAAAGGTATGCTTTTAGAATACTAAAGGTAGGTGATTTATGTGAAAAAACCGTGCTGAAGTTAAACTTAAATCACTGTCCCTTGATAAAACTGGTACCACAATGTTGCGATTTCTATTAGATCTTGGAGTGCGAAGGCGTTGCATTATGTGGACAACGTCTAATGGAATTGTTTTATGTTAGCACAACGGTTGGACTCTTGCACTTAACTACAGTTATATACCAGTAGTGTATTCAGTGAATCAAAGGGGCAGCTGAAATAAAGTTCAAACTACTCGTTACCTAGTCTAAGGTGGTCTTCCTGCTTTTCTTTTAGGTACTGCCACAATAAATGATGTCGAGCTTTCTCTACTCACCGACTTAATCTTCACTTGTTTTTGCTCCATCTCTGCATTAACGGCGATGGTCGCTGGGATATAGGACAAATGGGTAACAATACCTTTTTTCCAGTGACACAGCAATGGCTCAGCGCTCATAGGTACCTAGCGCTCAATATAACAAGCGTTAATTCCATCTTAAACTACATTTTAGTAGTTTTTCAAGAAAAGATTCTGACTTTGGGTTTCATGTTGTTTACTTATTAATAGACAATCCTATATCCGCTCAGTTCTTTAAAAGGTATAACGTATACCTAGGTGTTTTGAGACGTGAATAGACATAACAATAGGACACTTGACATTCGTAGATAGCAAAACTTGTTATCAGAGCTGATAGCCTTAAAGCATTGCTTTATCAATACAATAACGGTTACTTACCCAGAGCCGGTTACCAAAGGAATTATGACAAAATATGATAGTAATCTCTATTATTAATAGAGACAAATTGGTACAATATACGAGATTTTCAAACTGCTTTGATTGCGTTTATAAGTAAAGTCTAGGATCCAAGGTTAAGACTATGCCTTGTCTAGTCAGTAGTGTAGCATTTTTATATCTTCAACGGGTTTTCCGCAGTCTGGGTTCACAGCCAATAAGAATCTAGAAGTTCGTACGGTACCGGAATAAGAATGGCTTCGAGTAGACACCACGCATCCTTATGATAAAAAAAATGTGTTTAGATTTGCCTCATTTAATTCCTGTTGAGAAAAGAGATAATGCAGCTTTTATTTACAGTAAAAATAAACAGAAGAGGTCGAAACCATCTCGAAGTCTATTGGTTCACATTTTGATGCAAACGCCCAGCTTAGCAATAGACTAGGTATTTCTGATACTTTATGTAGTCAAGTCTTAAAACATACTTTTCTTCTACATGTATTTATATTTCTAGGTATTAGTCAGTAAGGCAATAAATCTTCTCTATTAAATATTCCAACAAACGTCTCGTAAGCTTATAGCCATTTCAGACACATTGTTAGGTCTTTTCATCTCAGTCAAAGGACTTACACCATAAAGACGGATAATGTTATATCAATGTGCCAGTATCTTACTTAACTACAATCTTTGTATTTACTCGTCCGACTAAAAATAAAATAAAGCCCCTATAAGCTGTTTTTCTCAAAGTTTCAACGTTAGCATTTACTTTGCACTCTTTGCTTTAAAGAAAATATTATTATAGGTACCGGCCTCTCATAAGTTTAAGGATTATTTTGTTAGGAAAGAAAAGAAGTTTTGAGCTTGGATACGAGAGATCTTTAGCGATTTTCCGGCAAAGAAAAGTTTTTTCTTTTTGCGTCTTAGAAGTTGCAAGATGGTTCTCTATTAGTGGGCATCCAAGCATGTGCGTAACAGGAAAAACATGCCAGAGCCAACTTTATAAGGTTCAAATGCAATTTAACATTCTATGTTTGAGTAGTGTGGCTTTTTTCGAAGATACTTCTAAAGAGAGAGAGAAGAGAGAGAGCTTGTGAACTATTGAAAAAAAAGGCAACCATTTTGAATCTGCAGATTTGATAAATGTCAATGCTGCACACGCCTACTTATCATAAAATCCAGTTTATATTCAAATTAACTGAACATTCCTACTTTTAAAACTCAGCTAAATTGGATCCAAGAAAGTCAAATCTTAAAGGAAAAAAAAAATATATTCACCTTAGTATAGAAAATCTCGCTTATAAGAAATTTATATTCGCAGTAAATCTGTCATTCTAGTAATATCAGGGCGAAGTTGGTTTCCAAAAGCACTTACTCCATTCTAAATTGTACCAAATCTGGTAATATACCTATACCACATTTAAATAAGGATAAGGGAGCCCGTAATCGAACCCTTAACGAGATTTATTAAGCAAATATATAAAATGGGGCAGGAACGGGGAAGTTTGCCTAAATCGTCGTTGAAGAGTACCTACTTCGACCACAAGAGTGAGCTGCAAACAGAGAGAAAGCTCCATACAACAAACCACTCCATTATGAAGACGACTGCCAAACAAGAAATACTAGGCAATAGACTTACGTAAAACATAGTGCATACTACAACTAGTGTCTTACCGCGATTATCGACACGCGTCGGTATTAAATCGAAGCAGACCAGGTTAAAGTAGTGTCTACTTAAAGAAGTTTTTCTTAAAAAGGTTCTCATGGTTAATGTGAGTTTTAAACGTCTTCAGTTTAAGTAGATACATAATATCAGCCAGAAGGATGCTTTTATATAAAATCAAATTAATTCTTCTTCATTTGCTATTTTGCTGAATATTGGCAGCTGTGCTGGTATTTCTATTATTTTCTAGCTAACATACTTTACTCATGCTGGCAATTGTGATCCTCGTGTGCCCAAACCTACATCGCTTCTGTATAGAATGTAATTGCTTTCGTTCAATGTAAGATCCAATTATTTTTCTAAACCCTGAAAAGATTACCTGATACGAAGTATCCGTTCATATTGGAAAACGATATTCTATGATGCTTGCCAATCTACTGCGCTCGTTTCAATTTCAAGTACATAGTTATACTAAATAATAAATTTTCGATCGAGTGGTAGATATGAGCATTTTGATAGTATTTAGAAACGGGATGCGAGATACATTTTAGATACATAAAATGACGTCGCCTGCAGTCAGCATTTCTTATTTTAGTAGGTAATCTACCCAATTTCCTGATTTAATTACAGGATTTCCCCTTCCATTATAAAACCGCACAAACGGTGATCATTATTCCATCCAGACACAAGAACTGTAACTTTGACCACAAACTAGAGTGGCTCCGGTACGTTTGTTTCCCAAATTCAGTAGGTATGGCTAATTTAAATACTGACGGCGTCAAAGTTTAATCTGAATCTCAATATTGATCGTTGAGTGAAGTTTTTACATTTCTAACGAACCGTTACGGAATCGTAATGAACTTTCCCTAAGCATGGAATAGTAATGTTATTGGATTTTGGATTTGGGCGATCAAGTTGGACACTGTAATATAACATAAAACATTGGCGCTTAACATCAGCCCACGGTACAATGGGTTCTATAAATATTGATAAAACTTTTAATTCACAACAAAACAGGCCCAAAATAAAACCAAACTAAGAAACACTTTAAAATGGCACCCAACATGGGTCAATTCTTGACTTTAGTTATAGAAGTGAATGCTTTCATTCAACATCTCTAAACATTCTGCAGTTAGTTCCTTGGCCACCAGGGCATTTTATTAATTTAATAGAGAAATAAATATGTACAAAATAAAAATGTTTCATCTGAACTTAGAACAAACTAAGTAGATTGGTGTGGAAGGGAAATCTCTACCGAAATTCTAGCTACTAAACGTTCGTAGCCTGTCTACACACTGTTGTTACACTAATAGTGGATAAAATTCAAGGAACTTGGGAATAAGGGGAGCCGAGACAAAGGTGCGCTTATTGCAAATTCCAGCGCTCACCTTGCGTTGCTATTAAACCTTTTGCAATACCGCAGCGTCATGTTTGTACCTAAAATACTAGCTGAAGAACCAAGCTGCTTGAAAATACTAAGTAAGTGCATTCCAATCTCAAGAAGAAGCAGATACAACTTTTCAGCAAAAAATGCTAGGACCTTAGTCAAGTCGTCAATCTAATTATTTGTTAAATAGAATACAATTTTCTTTATGCTGTGGCCTTCATTAGATGGCGCATTGTTATTTTGTTAAGCTGTCTCATTTTAATGGTGAAAGTGTGCCTTTTCAATTGGTTAACGAAATACGTGAATATTTTTTTAAATTTCAGCTAATAACTCACAACAAAAAATATTTTACCTTACCACTAATTGAAGCTACCAAAACAATAATTAAAACGAACAGGCAAACCTTTCATCAAAGTCCACAGCGTCCCATTCCGTGCCATAAAAATATTCATACGAACGAAGTATGGAAAAAATTCCACAATCAGTGAAAGCGGTCCCCGCAGGCGTATTGTGGTACGGAGTTTTCATTAAACACAAAACCGGGTTTGTCCAAAAAAAACTGACAAGTGCGTTTAGATTAAGCGTGTTTATGGTTCCGTTCTGTAAAACAGCTCTTCTGCGGATTTGAC
The DNA here is from genome assembly GCA_963675405.1 of Cosmorhoe ocellata. NCBI lineage: Eukaryota > Metazoa > Arthropoda > Insecta > Lepidoptera > Geometridae > Cosmorhoe > Cosmorhoe ocellata. The sequence goes on along the minus strand of OY776258.1, from coordinate 6,160,753 downwards.
GTTACACTTTGTTAGTAACTATGTTAAGTACTTACACTTATGTATTTGGTCAATATGCGAATTTAAAATTTTTGCTTACTAAGCGTCAGAATCTCTTTGTAGGCATGAAATATATTTCGTATTTTAACTTTTGCTAATAACATTAACTCACTTTCACCCAAGTTCAAGATAAGTAAGTACTCGTAGGTATTTTCTCATTTTCTCACTATATTAGATTTACTAGTGTAGATCTTAACTCGTGTCTCACTCAATATAAGTACCTATAACTTTAGGCGTGCTTAGATTTAGGTACATGTCATAGGTACCTTTACAAATTAAAAAAATAATCTGTGGTTTCCATTTAGTTATTATTATTTTAAGCTAGAGTACCCTAAAATGGCTCCGCCCTGGAGCGTCTCTCTCACATAAGGAATGTTGTCACAGGGAAATTAGTTCATAAAATTTTGGAAAATTCGTAGACTACTTCTGCTTTTATACAATATCGTTGGGGTGATAGCGGCATGTTATGGTTGGCAGCCTCAACAAGCCAACCAAGTCTCTATGAGCGTGTAAGAGTAGGTACTGGTGTACAAACTCAGGGCAAACTAGTAATTCCAAGCTTCGCATACAAATAAAATTCTACGCATACTGCAATACTAAAAAGCTATTTAAAATTTTGTAACACAATTGTGATGATAGGTTCGAAATAGATTTACCTCTACCAGTTAAAAATTAACTAATTGATAATTATTATGGTAACGAAAATTTATTATTCAAGCTTGATTAACCATAAATAATAAAAACTCTTTAGTTTTCATGTCATCCATTTTTAATCATAGAGTAAAATAATAGTTTAAAATCGTCGTTTACCTTTGGGCTCCGTCTCAACAAAATTGTCTACGCATGTGGACTGCTAGAGACAAGGTAGTTAGTTGCTTTTGAACGCTCGAAGTTTTACCATCGCTAGTTTGCTTATGATGAATCGAGAATGTGTGTTCATGTGATCGCGATTGATTGACTGGAGACGAAAGACAGATGAAGCACTAAGACCAAATTGTTATGGTTTGGTTAGCCAGTTATGGCCACAATAATCTACCACGATTATTTTTATTACATTTCAATAACATACCAAGTGATATACGGGGTGAGATGGGGTCAACACAGAATTGTATACGTAGAATGGCCGGAGACACTTACCAAAATTGCTAACACAGAAAACTAATATCAGTGTTTGCCAGACGTCCGCAATGGGGTTTGGTCTAATAAAGGGTAAATTGAAAAAGTAGCATCAAGTTTCAAAGAAATTAGCGATCACAAACATAACTTTTTATTTTTTCAGATTAACTGATTATTTTGCATCACTTTGTTTGGGAGCTTTAGTAGTTTTATGGATTCAAAACAAAAAAAGCTTTTATAATTTAAGACAATAAACAAAAAGCCAAGCGTAATAAGATAAATCAATATGAAAATAGAAAGTAAACATTTTATGTTTCACGCCACAAAACAATAGCAGTGAGTTTTAAGACATAATATACATAGGTATTATAGTCATTTACAGTGTGTGACGAAAATGGGCAGCCGCTTACCCGAGAATATTAATTCAGTAGCTACGAGTATATATTAGAGTTGCTGCAGCAAGTGATAAGTTACTAATTATATACCATCTAAAATGTAAATAAGCGCTAAACTCATAACTTGCTCCAACATCGAACAATGATTCCGTTCCCATATTGGGGGAAGATAGGCGCAGTTCGGTTTACCAGCCAGTTACGATACTTTTATTGATTTTAAGAAAAGTTTGCCTGTCAAGTCTGCTTCATTGATTAGTGCTAGATTAGTGTCTATTGTTTCAATGGTACATTTTTCAAAACTAATCGTTATACGGTAGATATTTGTAAGTAAGAGTAGAGCGCTGGTGGTGTAGTGGTAGCACCCCCGCCTCACGATCCGAAGGTCGTGGGTTCAAACCTGGTCGTGCACCAATGAGTTTTTCCATTCGAAAAATTTATGTGCGCAATGCCAGTGCTCTTAAACGGTGAAGGAAAACATCCTGAGGAAACCGGCATACCCTAGAACCAAAAAAATTCGAAGGTATGTGTCAAAGGCTAGTATTCATATAAGCGGCGATGGGCTTGCAACCAGTCACGTACGGAATACTAACTACAGTGCAAAATGTGGGCATGTACCAAATGTCATGTTTGGACTTGCCTCTGACTACCCCCTTTAGATATCCTCAAAGATCTAAGTAACTAATGATCTGAGGAGATATCTACCGAGCCTGGAGATTACAGTCGTGATCATATTTATTTTATTTATTTTATTTGTAAGTAAATCAATGCCCGAGTCTCGATTCATATTCAAATAAGTACGTCTTATTTTATTCTATGATAACAGTATTATGGCCCTTACAATATTCACACTGAGTAGGTACTGCAATGTTTAATTATATATAACGTTACAAATGTTCAACTATAACCTACGAGTGCTATAATTTTGTGGTTTGTAAATTGTTATTTATATGCTAGCTTGTTCTAGTACCTACAGTGTAATACTACTTATATACTATAATTTATATAGTTCATAGAAGTGCCACCTAAGTTTAACAAGGTACCTACTAAGTACGAGTAATATTATTAGGTATGCTAGCTAATCCTTGATGAACTCGTATCATAGTTCAAAGCGATGAATCCTAAAGTAGTTTGCAGAAACTTTGATTAATTTATCTCTCAAACCTCAGTCATTGAAATATTAATTAAGACTCTTCACTGCGCGATAATAATTTATTATTTAAAATGCAACCCAAAATGCTTCATGAAAACAGAAAACCGCAAATTTTCGTGTATAGGTATATAATTAGGTAGGTTTTTAATTGACCTAGTTTTTAACAGACGAAAAAAGAAGTTGGGTCTCAAAGTCGACCGAAGTCGAAATCATTTTTATACCACATATTTATCTATTTGGATAGTCAGCGCTTTCAATGATTTTGAGCATATTGGTAAAAAAATACCTACTGACGCTAAATGACGCGTAATGTGAAGCTGTGGCTTTATTTTCAAATTAACTGTTCCATTCGTTTTCCATTCCAACGTAAACAGCGGATGCCACTTCAAAAGAAATTATGGTAAAAGTTGGTAACTTTAAGCTCATCAGTTTGTTGTTTAACTTGGCCGGATACTTACGTAAGTGCCCTCAGCGCAAGTTCCTAGCATAAAATCGGATCGAGTGCTACCTTTAAAGATTTTTTTCTAGAGTCAATATCATTGCCAACGAAAATAGGACTTGCATACCTACATAATTATTGTGTTATTGTTTTTTGCGTTCGATAACAAAGAAACTCGTGCTAATAGTACAGCTCGCAGTGTTTGTTTCAGTATTAGGGGTATTTTCATTGAGTTTAATTACTTAAAACTAATTATAAGAGACTTTAAATCTTGTCGAGTGTTCTCAACTACAATGTTATGTTGAAACTTGAAGGTTGCTCTGTATATTTGATAGAAAATGCAAAGAAAGGTGTGTTCATAAAGGTCATTTTATGATATAATAAGCGCATTTTAATCCTTCCATTACACTGGTTCAAAGGATCTAGTGACATGATAAGAAGAAGAAGACATACTGTTATCATTGGAATAAAATTTTATGTTAACATAATAAGATGTGAATCTTTTAAGAAGTTAATATAGAGATACAGTTGAACAAAATGCTTGCTTATTTTGAATGAGCAATGTTATGCATAGCTCGGAATTGTCAACCTAAGAAAATACAAAGATCTAGATTTGTATTAAACTAGATTTTTCATAACATTTGCGACGACAAACTTGGGACCTAACTTATATTAAAATTTTATACAAGAAATTGCACAACCCTCATTTTGGTTCTTGGAATCGTTCCAGTTTATTGGTAGATAGTTTTTTATTGTTAATAAGTCATTGTACATCAATATGTTAACGATGATTATAGTAAACCTAAATTATTACAGAAAAATGCTAAAAAACCGATGCAATAATTTGATAGTGCAAGATCACTCACGCCTCTCCACTTGCTACGTATTTCTGCCTACCGAGGCGTGTTTTTATGTATGTATGTAATTGAGTTATTCCCTCATAAAGTGCTTCATTAAAAAAGTTTGTCGCTTAGGAAATAATTAGGTACCTAAATTATGTCGAAATAAGCGGCGTTTTACTTTTAAAAAAATCTGCAAATAAACTTTACCAAAACTGTAATCCCTATTGTATTGGTACATAAACATCTTCTAAGATCTTTAAGAAGGTAAGAATGTTAGTTATAATATTATAACTTAACCTTAACCAGGCAACGAAGAGGGGCGTAAGAGACGCTGAACATTGGGAAAAAAAGATATAAACTTAGCCGTTGACTCGAAAAAAGAAAGAGACTAAACCTTGTAGATTCCGTTTACGCAATATAACTTTCCTGCTTTAAATACCGAAATGAAACATCATAGTTATGAAATTACAATACCCACGTTTCATGCTGGGGTCAAAGCCCAAACCGACTAGGTATTTTCATATTATGAGCAGGTACTTTCCTTTGTAATATCGTTGGCTACATTATTTTTGTTGGGTACGCTAGCTTTGCCTGAAGGGATGTTCACCTTTTGCGAGCAAAAATTATTTTAACTTTGTATCAATTTAACCCTGACATTTATTTGACTTAAAAACAAGGGTAAGTACTCATTGTTAAGGTACTCATTTCGTCTATTTTTTCAGCATACAAAATTTGGGACATATATTCCATCCCACATGCACTCTGTACCTACCTAATCACGGCAGATAAAAGGCAAAGACCAAGCAATCTTAACTTTCAAGTTGACTCCAGTAAATATTCAGGCTGGTTCACACCGCTTCCATTATTATCAAAAAGAGAGGTTCTTTAATCCAGCAATAATGGAGACACTGTTGCCAACGATGCTACATTTTTGCTAAATCTGGCAGATTCTAACAATGGTTGAATGAAATTTTTTATTAATTAAGAAAAAAGTGGTTCAAGAACATAATAAATTAGAACAAGAGCTAGCTTTAATTATTAGCCTCAGCAAGTATTTTTATACTTTCGCGATTATTACACATCATAATAATCAACTACTATGTCTTAGCGCGGTTACCTTTATTATTTTTTTTGACGTTTCGACGACCGTTCTCATAGAGTGACTGCGATAACAATGTAGGCCTTGTGTGTCAAATACATGCATTGTTTTTAATAATGATAATGACGATTCCTCTTTTTTCGATTATTCCGATTTCGAGGCAATTTTGCCAGCGTCAAGTGTTATTTACTCGTATATAAGTGTTGTCAACGTCACAGAGTTTAGTCAAGTTGTCAAGTAAATTTTGAACAGATGTGACTGATCTACCTACTCGCTGTTATTTTGGTTATGTATACAAGATGACTTAGAAGATCCTTCAGGCTACTTTTAAGACTTAATCTAGCCATAAAAGTGATTTGAGTTGGCAAACAGTGAATGAAGATTTGTAGCCCGCGGCACTTCGGTTAGTACTTTCTTTATGTTAGTTACCCTTAGAAATTTATTCTTCCCTTTATAATATTAACGCGAAGTTTCTTATGAAAATATTACGGTGCTGCAGAGTCTTATTTATTTTAGGAATATAAAATACAATATAAGTTTTGCGGTGTAATAAAATACACCTGTGTATATAAATTATACTGTATATGAGTACCGGCAATATAATGCATATTATATTATAATATACCTACCGGTGATAGCCTCATGAGGTTTTTAATTTAAATACAGATATTATTTGGGATAAATCGTACAATGGTAAGAAGTAAATGCAAAAGTTTGTGTAGATGTTTGGAGGTGAATAAAAGTATTAGTTAATGGTTCAATCACCCTGTAGTGGCTGGAGGGATTCAGATGAAATTTTATACAGTTACCGTTTGTAATCTGGAGTATCAAAATGGGTAAGTAACTTTTTGCGTAGGTGCTAACTACGCATGAAAAGCCGCCGGCAGAAGCTAGTTTAAAATATTATTTTCTCCTGTAATGTTCTAAATAAATAAGCAAATTAATTAGGAAATTAATGATTACTCGTAATTCTGCTGTACTAACAATATTGCTGAAACAATAATAAAATAAAAAAAAAAAAAATTTATTAAACGTATGAAAGCTAAGTTAAATAATGTAGTAAGGTCTGGCTTACGTAATGTGAGTCCGCGTTTTAGAAGCTATAAAAATTTATAAATTTGAGATTGTATTTAGAAACGTAATTAAGTACCTACCTACTTATTTATACTAACTATGTTCCATAATCTATGAAGTTCTTGCTGGTAACACCAAATCTCTCTTTAGATTACAAATGGAAACAACTGGAATTGGCACCTAGACTCACCTAGTACTTCTGTAAGACAATTAAAAATGATCCCTGTGATTTTATTGCATAAATAAATATTTGATTTTTGATTTTAAACAGATTACAAAGCTTTTGTTGACTGAGATTTTGCCAAAAGCATCCAGCAGATATCAATGTAATCAACTTTATACTGATCTGTGAGTGTGTGTTATATAGTCAGAAAAATAAATATTAATTTTTTGCTGCATCGCCTCGCGTCTGGGCTTGAGTAAACGAACTTCATTCCTAGCACGGTAAATCTCTAGAGAATACGATACAAACGTCAAACATTCACAATTTCTCTCGCGTTTCAATATTCACGGAAAATATTTTATTACAGCGTGTATTTGAACGAGTGGATTGTTAAAAAAACCGGAGGAAAGTTTAATCTTGGACAGAGGCAATAAAAAGGGCGCGAATTTTGTGAGAAGTCGGCGCTGAACCTGCCACTCGCAGACAGCTATTGATAGGGTTCACAGTGTTATGATAATGATATGGAGATGAAAATACCATTATCTAGTAGCTTCAGAATCACCGACCCAACATGGCCGCTTGATGTATATTTTTATTGGTTGTTGTTTAAAAACATTGGAATCTTCTGTAGAATTTGTTTAAAAGATTTTAAAAGTATTTGGTGTCGTTTTGATAATTTTCAGTACTCTTTAAAGTTAGACAAACGGTAATCTTGAGACACGTAACATTATGAAGAGGTACGAGTACTAATAGTTATGTTCATTTGAGGGTACAGAGATTGCTAGTATCATAAAATTTGTAGAACTTACAATCTAATAATCTCCAATAGGCCAGTGATTACAATAAATGTCATTAATATATAATTATTTAGAAAGCAGAATAAATGATTCAATTAGTTTTCATTTATGTAAAACTACCTAGGTCGAGAATTAAGATATATTTTTTGATAATTGTTGTCATATTAATTTTTGGCTTTTATCATCTCTATATATATCAATCGCAAACCGTTTCTCTCTGTCATAAATTTGAATAGAATCGATTGCTGTCTGCGCCTCCGGGAAAGTTAGATTTCCCTCAGGACTTCCACGACACCTGACCGGATGTAAAATATATTCCTGTTTTTATGGCATTTACACTTATGATGCTATAGATGTAGCGTAGGTTTGCCGTATTTTACGTTGAAGGTACAATGAGGCGATAAAAAGTTGAGTACCTAGCTTTATTTAAAAAAATATGTAGGTAGTGACATTTTCTTTAGCAATGAATTGCAAAGTAAATATTTACTTACATATTGAGTTGCCTATATCACTGTAACAGAAATGTATGCTTGTAAACTCTACAAATTATAGAAAAAAAAAATTCGTAGTTAATTAAATATTATCGGCATAGCGGTTCCTATCGACGTCCGTTTTTTATCGGTATAATGTTCTTGCATCTGATATTTTCTTAAATAACATTAATTTGCTGATGAAACGTAAACTTACGCCTCCAAAACAAAAATTAGGTAAGGTTCTAAAGGTCTTATTAATACCATCTCAAAATTTTGAGAAAGAATTTGAGAAAGTATTTGTTTTTGAACAATTTACGTTGCTGCCTAACTTATTTATGAAAACGACTCAAAGATACGTCTGAAAAGTATTTGATGTTTTCTTTGTATAGAATCCTATCGCAGAAAATGAGAAAATTTAATGAACATTCTTTGTTAAAACAAATTGTTTTCTTCTAATGTACAGTTTTAGATAAGAATACACCTTATGCCCATGAGAATAATAAACAAAGAAGCTTTTAAAATAAAAACTGTTTATAAAGCAATTTTCAAGAAAATGAGTAAGAATTATCAATGTTGCATGAAGCTAAGATTGTATTCTCTATATCAAACAGTTCAAATCATTAAAACATAAATAACAGGTTTCCATAACATTTTCAACACTAAAATTTGTTAGTTAAATACTCTGAAGTTAATTTTGCTTCTGTACACAGTGTAAATAATTGTGGCAAATGAATTGACCTTCACCCCCAGACCGCAATCCAATGGCTCTCATTCGTGTAACAGGAAAAATATTAATAATGTCACTTAAATAAAAGTAGACTCAGCTTGCTTCTGTGGCTGAACATACAGAATCCCTAATAAGGGAGGCTTATGGCGAATAACATCTGGGTTCCCGGACGGCAAACAGTTCGTTGATCGGAGAACTGACTACTGGAGCTAAATGACCATCAACGTTCCTATTATTACAAACGTTGACTAGGTATCTATTAGTTTATTCTATTCGTTCACTCTTTTCTTCTTTGCTTCTATGTTTTTTTTATATTGCCTTATTTGTCGTGTTTGTCTTCTTCTAGCGGCACTAGTTCTCTCAAATCAGCGTGGTGAAAAGATAAATCTTTTCAGTCATTTAAGTAAATCAGCGCTTAGCTCTAATGAGTTATTTATAAGCCCATGATTGTTTTTTCCAATCTCAGATTTGTTTACTTTTTTATTGTTGAAAATTGTTTGAAATTTATATGCCGACCCTTGCAGTAGGTACCATGCTGAATTTCACACATTGAAATTGTTCATTTCTTTATTGAAACAGTAATAGTTGTTGTTTTTATGTTGTATGCATTATTTCCATTGTTTATGTTAATGTTTTATGCTGACGAGTGACGAAAAAATAAAATATAGATATACGATGTTGGAAAAGCGTGCTCCAGTCAAACTTCCTCCACGCTTCTCGGTAAACACGGAGTAAGAAAAATGTTTTTGTTTTCCAAGTCACCCGTATTTTGTCATAAGTGTCCACCTATCTTTTGTGTCGTATCTATTTTTTTGCGCGGTGTTGTGTTTTTATATCAAGCAATGTTATGATGCTGTTTGCAGATTTTTCGCTTTGAAGTATGTGTTTGTGGCTTTGAGGAAAAACTCTATGTAGCAAAGCTGCTATTTACGAGTATGTCATATTTTATCACTGGTTTTCTAATTTCTTATGATTACTAAATAACATTAGCCTAAAATACGATTGGGACCATTCTCAAGTCGAAGATAGGCGTGGATAGTTGCAAAACCTACAACTTACGTTTGAAGATTTTTGGTGTTGCTATGGTATTGGACTAGTAATATAATAAATAATAATAGTTTTCTTTCGTCCAAAGAAGCTTTTTCTAAAGGGCTAATGTTATTGCCTCGTTTAGTTGGGGTTGCCAAATTCTTTCAGGGTGTAAAGGTAATAAAATGTTATTCACCTTGCGCACACCCTATAAAACTTCATATACTCGGCGTAATAGCGACATTGTCGCTTAGACCGGCCGTTTAGGGACCAAATTAAGAAATACCTAGTTGTCAGCTCATAAATCAATATAACTTTAATATATTACATTGTGTAGTATAAAGGGTGGGGTTGTCTATGCATAGGGTTGCTAAAACATACATGAGAAAAGTCGGGCATAAAAAAATAAGTAAATAAAATAATCCAAGGAAAGGAACAAAAGACAACAGTCAAAATGTATCAGTACCTACTTCAATGATTAGAGAAACTTTATAGAATTAGATATCTATTCATTTTATTTATTTTAGAAATGTAACTTAGGTAGTCATTGTAATTCTCTATTGTAAAAAATAAAAACCCAAATAAACCTAGGTGTAAATACTTATATTTTACGTTTTTAAGGCTATGAAAGACTGTACGATAAGCAGAGAGACGGAAGCCGTTTGGCTTTTGCCGGAATTTTGCCTACCCTATCGGCAGGGCTGCATCAGGGATTTCGAGCACGCCCGCGCAGGGGGAGCCTAATTCCTCTCCTAATTTCACACCTTATTGTAGGGGGTAAGAAAATGGGATTTTTTTATATAAAATTCAAGACATCGCTTGGTAGGGTTGTAAGGTTTACAGACTTTGCACTGTCGTAAAAATACTTACTTTGTTATTTTTCTTTTTTATAGACCAATTTAAAGGTAAATTTTTGTAAAAATCTTCCTAAAATAACTTGAACTCTGGTTAATAAATTTTAAGGTAAAAAAAATCAAAGAAATTAAGCAACGGCCTTGTTTACATTAAAGAAGTCTTTAACTTGTTATAACAATAACCAATTTCATGTGGGCATTAAAAATACATAACAAAAGTATCTCTAAGAAATCACGTATATCAAAAACGCCAAAACGCGCGGCTAGGCGAATCTATGTTCGCCGGTCGCGCCAATCTCGTCGTACGGTTTGATTTGTGGCCTTCACAAAGATTCGCGAACCGTCGGCGTCGTCGCGTTGGCGTGTTTGACGCCTTAAGTAGGCACAAAGTAGATCAACATAGCGGATCCGTACTTCATTTGAGGTCATAGACATGTCTACTGTGTCTAGTCAAACTCTACACCCAATAGCACCCATGAAAAATGCGAAAGACATTCCTCTTTTTGAGGAGTCGGCAAAAATATCCACAAAATGAAGTTGCCAAAACATCCAAGACATTTGTTAGTCGATTACCTGTGAGGGTGGCACCCCCTGTAATATTCCAAATTTCAACATCCCCTGTAACGTCTTACTATGCTTATGAATATAAATTTACTTATCTATCTCATCTTATTTGGATGAAGGTGGATGAACGCCTGGTTTCAGAGGCATTGTGGTGGATTGAAAAGTAACAAGAATTTAAGATCGTTCGGAAAAACCATTTACAAAAAAGCTAAAAGCATATACATGGTTTTAGCAATTTTAGGTATAAGTGGTTTATAAATTGGAATATAAGATTCGCAACAATTTTATGACAATATCACACAGAGAAGCGCCATGATTTATTTTGGTTTCGACTAAAATAAATCCATAAGCTTCAAAATAAAGCTAAGTATTTTTATAATATAATTTATTCTTCAATGTAACGTGAAATTTTCAAAATTAAACTGAAGACCCTAAAAGGATCTGTAAGAATATTATTTCTTTTAAAGAAACGCTTGGTCTGACATCAAGCGGTGCTAATAGAACTAAAGACTTTTCTTATCGGGTTTGATCTGCGCAGTTAGGCAGTAAAAATATTGTCATGCTTTTTTTCCTTTCTCTGATAGATAATATGAGTATTGACAGTGATTATTTCCAATTATGTCACTAAGTCTCGCTTTCTGTACGGCAAAGCCTTGTTTCTTGAAGATTTCCCGACTTGGGGTAAAGAATTTTAATAGGAAAGGAATTGTTGAGAGGTTGGTAGCGGGTTGGCGGGTCAAAGCGATCCGGCCGAAGCCATGCTAACAATACTCGTTATACTGTAAGCGCTAGTGTGTTACCAACTGTTAAAAAATATTCAGTCGGTAAGAAAATACATGATATATGACATTTTCTGATAATTACATACATACATACATAAAATCACGCCTGTTTCCCGACGGGGTAGGCAGAAACCACGGATCTCCACTTGCTACGATCCTGACTTGATTTCTGATAATTATGTTTGTCAAAAATGTTTAGTTATTTATGTAAGTCTGAAAAAAACGGGCCTTTGTTAATCAAATCAGAAGCCATTTATATTTTGCTTAAACATCTTACTACGGATTTGGTTCAAGAGATCAGGACCTGTAGTTTGAAGTTGCTAGACCTGGCCATAATAATGTCAGTTGGCAACAACTGCGCTTGTGTCTAAGTTCTTTCATCGAGCACGCTAGGGATTTTATGTTTGAGTGGTTCCTTTGCTATTTAAATAAAGGATATTTTCTTTATGCAACACAATGTTTACAGGATAATCGGTTTAAAGAAACTCTGTCTTCTGAGATGTAATTGAATGTCTGTCTTTGAATAAAATAAATTGTGTTTGAAGAGCCTGTATAGTTAGCCGGAGAAGGCCTGAGGTAAGGAAAACTTTTTATGAATTTCTGTGGGGTTTATTGAAAAAAATGCGGGCTATTTGCAGAGTTACTAGAGAGATAAAAATAACTTAACGTTTACTGTTGTTTGGTAGGTATAATAGTTGTCGTTATTCGGAGTGTCCTCTTTCGATGGAAATACCAGGTATTTGTAATGTCGTGAAACAGGATCAACACCACATTTTCAACTGGCATTATAAAACATGCAATAGTTTTACATGGTTTATAGCCGGCAATGCTAATTGAGGGTTATTATGCTCGTGACAGGAAAAAAACCCACAAATTTTGTATAATAGTTGTGAAACTTTGCATAGTGATTATGTTTTTATCAGCTTTTTAATCGGGTGGTCTAACCAAACGCTTTTGCGTAAAAAATGTAGTGGATAGACGTTAAATGTAAAAAAATTGTCCAATTTCACTATAAATTATAATAACAACTACCTAACTCACTAGATAGACGTTGGCCTGTAGCAAAAACCAATTGCAGTATTCTAACGTGTATTCCAATTTTAAAACTTTATTCGGGCTATTACAGTAATAAAAAATGCCTAATCGGTCCAGGCTGTGATGCGCTTACCGACGAACAATATTTAATTTTATTTAGACACTTACATAATTAAACAAAGAGAAACCCGAGTTGAGAGAATCCAAGTCATTTCCAGCATGAATATTCTAAACTAAACTCAAAATCACATTGTTCCGCTTCCCTGAAGCAGCCAAATTATCCACAAGTACTATCAGCCCAACAACAAATACCGAACTATGTATAAGTGATTCCCAAAGGCTTCAACTTGTCTAAAACTCCTCGTAGCATCGCGTATTAGTACATTATCTCTTAGGATTAACCAAGAGCACGCTGCCGTATGGCAACGTTAGTACGTAGTTCGTGGTTGACGCATCCGGCCGCTGCCTCTAGGAGGCTTTAACCAAAATATCTAACTCACAAAGGATGTGGGAAGCCAAACGGAAGGTACCCGCGTTTTGTAGTATCATCCATATCATCATAGCAGTTCAAAAGTAGAGCCGGCATGAATATAATTTTAGTTAGAGTACTTTTAAAAAGACTTTTTTCTGCTTAACTTCCAAATTGTATTCTTCTCTGTGAATGCAACAGAGAAACATAATATGTTTTAAAACATAGGTACCTACTTATTACAGCAACCATCAAACCAGCCATCAATACAATTTGTTATTAGAAAAAAAAAAATCTTAGTATTGAACCTAGAAAACAGCCAATACAATTACATTCGTCTCACAAAGAGCTTTCAGTGACATAACAATTCAACATTTTTCTAACTAAACTTTGTCGTATCAGAAGACAAAGGGCAATATTCCCGGGAATTTCTCAACGCAATAAAACTGCTCACGCCTGCCTTTGAAGCGGATGAATGTTTTACGAAATTGCCGGCGACATGAGATCTTTCTTTGATATGGTAATCCATTCTTACCCTTGGGAATAATCGATTATTAAATGGACAAAAATCGTCGGATCAGTAAGATCCCTCGAATATCGAATGTAAGAATCTTAAGCGGATTCCTTTATGATATAAAAGGTCGATTGTGCTGCTGATCCAGCCTTGTTGAACATGGAATAATTTTTTGATGGTTGCTGACCTCTGAAAATAAATGTACCTAAGGCTTACGGCTGTTACTTTAGATTTTACCGCGAATGCTCTTTCTTTACAGTGAAGGGTTTCTTTTGTGGTTTTTGTTAGAGTAGCCTATAAAGAACTTTGACCTTAAGCTGGATGATATTTATGTTTTTACTGCAGTGTTATTCAAAAAGACTCATCCTGCTTTTTTCACTTCAAAATGTCAAAAATATGATCAAACTCACTACATACCAACTGATTATTATTATTTTGCCATATATACATACTTAATTATTTATAAATTATAGTACCTGGGTGACCGAGATTTGCTCGATTTTTTTACGGTAAATCGTGTTTTTTGGAAAATGAAACCTAGCTAGATCGATTTATCGCCCTCGAAACCCCCTACATACTAAATTTCATGAAAAGCGTTAGAGCCGTTTCCGAGATTCAGATTATAAATATATATATATACATCTAAATATACAAGAATTGCTCGTTTAAAGGTATAAGATAATATAATATATATGATAGGACTCTGCACAGGGAATTAAGCTTACCTACGCGTAAACAAAACTCTCATTACGAGACATAAAAATAAAGAATGTTGAACTTCAAAAGAAAATCGCTGATAAACGTCTTATGATAAGATGAAGTCAGCTCAATAAGGCTTTGAATAAATATTTTAAGTGCCACGTCGAGAAACAAACAGGCCTTTAATTTCCTTTACAATTTAAAGTGAAAACAATAAAAATGTGCTTTTTTGCATTTTTATTTATGCTACTTTAGGTCTTTGTATCATTAGTAATGCGAACTCAATTAAGAGTAAAAAACAACTTGATGATAATGGAAATATTTTAAAACTCTGATCGAATTGATCAGTTTTTTTTTCACAGAAACTGATATGCCGGCATGCAAGACAGATCGCAGGCACTCGAGACAGCAGTCAGATTGTATCAGACTGCACGAGGATGACGACTTACTTTTTGCAAAAAACCCCGAAAGATGTCTGAAGTACGGCTTCGAGCCAACAACCAAAAAATGCATAAAACGACGCTTTAACGCCATCATTTTAATGATGGCGGCTATGAAATAGACTGAGGTTTTTATTTTTTGTTACAAACCCTTTAGATTTTTGACGACGTGTGGTTTTTAGAGCAGAACATTGAACCTTGCACGTTAAAATTTGAATTGGGGTATGCATTTTTAATAGTCTTTAACCTTTGCTGTACCGAGCAAAGATTTAGACTACCTTCACATGAAAGAAGGGTTTACATATAGACACATTGCCTGATTAGTGATTAGGCATTTGTTTTTGATTCAAAGTTGAACTCAAAAGTAATCCCTTTATTAAGGACCAATGAAGTGTAAATTGAAAGTGCTTTCCAAAGTTGACGAGTTTAATATAATTAAGTGCTTAAAATTAATATGAAGCAACTTCTTAATGAAATTAGAGGATTGAAGTTGGTAATAAACACGTTTACACTTTGAAAAGATGAAGGAAAAATAAAACAATCATTTTGCTATTCTTGGTAGTATGCCCTTAGAGATCGTTTCGTAGATTGCGAGTAGTTTAATTACTTTACCTAAATTAATGAGCGATTGCCTCCACAATAAATAAAATAGTTTAAAATAAAAAGTTTGCAAGTGCTGTTGATAAGCGAAGTGTGAATAGGTTATTCTGTGGCGTAGAAACTATTGAAACAGCAAAATAAGTTGCCCCCAGGAATACCAGAGCGAAATAAACAAACACTGATGAGCCGTCAGAAGAAGCGTGCTGTCTGATCGGAAATTCTGTTATACGCAGAGGGAATCGAGGAGTGCCGTCGCATTCAGGACGTTTGAGCTCCGCCAAGAGTTAGAATAGGGTTGACATCTATTTGTTAAGCTGAAGACGGGTTCCTTGGCGGAAAGAAATTGAAAGAAAACATTGTTTGCGATAGGTTTTTACTACCTATTTATTTATCATTTTAACGCATTTCTTCAATTTATCTTTTCCTAAATTTGGTTTAGATAAGTACTATACAATTGGGCCAGTGTCTATTGTAAAAAAGTAGGCGTTTGTGAAACGAGCCGAATCATACTCGCACACACGTTGACGTTCATTTAAACAGAATGCGGTCTAGCCACGATGCAGTAGAAAAATCCAGCCACAACTGTAACGAATAGGTGCAGGCGGTTCGCCTAGCCTTTATATGCAAGAAAAGGTTGTAAAATGGCAACCCTGAACCGACGAAACGCATCCAAACTACGCCAAACTGCATGTGATTGGATTCGTAACGTATAAAAGTTTACATAGAGAGCATAGTTTACGTGCTCGCGAGCGCCAGCCATGCCAAGGTTTCTTATGAAGCGAAATATTTGAGTGGAAGTTTGTGAAGTCCGTTCGATGTGAACGTATCTATTTTACCTATGAGTGTTCTTTGCGAATATAAAATTTGTTAAATTTGAATACAGTTTGTGCCCGAGCGGATAAATAAATATTAGCTAGTTCAGAGAACCGAGTCCTCTAAATTTTTATCTTTTTTTTTTTTCAAATTTTCTTTTGCAGTATTTGGCAACTTATTTTTAATATTTCATCTAGGTTATATAGGTACAGGTAGGTGTACATGTTTTTTAAAAAAAAATCAATTTTGAATTACACGAAAATATTTAGTTATATTTTACAGAAATACTTTGTGAACTAAATTATTATTTAAGTATAATAACATCATTATTTATACCTTAATAACTCTACTTTTAATTAGTAGCCAAAACTTGCGCCTTCCACAAAAACCTTTTCAACCCTTTAGTTATAAAGTTTGCTAACCTCTTCTAGAAATAATGCTTCTAGCAAACGAACGCTGATCACAATTGCGTGTTTCTTGCTTTCAGTGTATGTTATCGGAGGCACACTCAAAGGCAGGGGCATAACTAGCTTGGGGCAACTGGGGCTGAAGAAAATATTGAGATTTACTAAAAACTTTTTGGTATAATTATCGTTACAAAATTAACCTTTATTTTATTGAATATGTACCTATGTTGAAACAAACCAATTACGTTAGCGAGCAAACCATGCCACCTATGAATAACTATTTGTAAACAAAAGTAACTCCGATTTCGTCATCAATATATTTCTGCCCTTTTCCCACGCTCTGTTTGATCGGCGTTGTGATCTTCTTCCATTTACCTCTATCACTCGTCATCTCAGTACTCACTTCTTTCTTACTCATACCATTTTTCACACAGCTTAGTCCATACATCATTTATTTAGTCTACCTCTACCCCTGTAGGTATCCATCCACATTCATATCTAACACTCTCCTCGTCACATGAAATTCATCCCTCCTCATAACATACCTCATCTTATTCGATTACGTATCAGTATTAAGGTACCTAGGTACCTGGATGACCGAGTTTTGCTCGGTATTTTACGACGTTTGCTTAACAGCGCCATCTATCGTTAAGTAGCTTTAGTGTTGCTTTGTCAGTAAAACAGTAGCGGTTTTTCATTGCCTGAAAACCTGGATAAAACGACGTTTTCTAAAAATGAAACCTAGCTAGATCGATTTATCGCCCCCGAAACCTCTACATACTAAATTTCATGAAACTCACTGAAGCCGTTTCCAAGATTCAGATTATACTACTAATATTATAACGCGAAAGTTTGTGAGGATGTCTGGATGTCTGGATGTCTGGATGTTTGTTAGGCACTCTTTCACGCTAAAATGGCTGAACGGATCTAAATAAAATTTGGCGCAGATATAGATTATGGTCTGGAATAACACATAGGCTACATTTTATCTCAAAAAAATGTACGGTTCCCGCAGGATAGACTGTTTTTGTTTTTCAAAGTACCACGCGGGCAAAGCCGCGGGCGGAAGCTAGTGATATAATAATACATACATAATTATACAAAAATTACTAGTTTAGAAGGTATAAGATTTATTTTAGTACCTCCGATACGTATCAGTTGAAATTATAGTAGGTACCTTCTTATTCATACGTCTTGTCAAGTCAGTGCTTCCGTTAGAGAGGCGTTATTCAGGGAGCGCCTTTGTCCCTTCTAGTTACACCACTGCTCAGTTAGTCGAAGAAAATTGCTCAATCAAACACTGTTGAGGCTAGGTCAAGCGTGACTCGCCTCATAACCACGTAATAACTAGTCACAGAGCTTATTGACCTATTAGCTTCTCACTACTTGAATATTTATAGCTTCTGATAAGAACAATAATTATTGGTCATGCTACTGAAATTGGTAATTTCAAAAATTGAGTGGTTAAAATTGTAAATGTATTTACAATTTAACCACTCAATTTTTGGAAAAAACCACGCTTGTTTTCCGTCGAGGTAGGCAGAGATCACGGATCTTCACTTGCAACGATCCTGCCATACATCTTTTGCTTCATTCACTCTCATTACATTCTTCATACATGCGCATCAGTTTAGGCCCTAAAGTTTAGGGTACTCTTGATTAGAGGTCTTACCACAAGATCTTCGGACATCATCAAAGTAATATAACTTTGATATTTCGTACCATAACTTAAAAAAGTTGTATTGAAGTAGTGTTCCTTCAATCTTGAAACATGATGCTTTGTAAGAGCTTGTTTTTCTAAAACGTCCTCATAATCAACGTCCAACCTCCCCAAATTGTAAATCTTATACCTTTAAACGAGCAATTCTTGTATATATTTATGTATATATATATAATCAGAATCACGGAAACGGCTCCAGCGATTTACATGAAATTTACTAAGCAGGGGGTTTCGGGGGCGATAAATCGATCTAGCTAGGTTTCATTTTCCAAAAAAAAAGCGAGCAAAGCTCGGTCAACCAGGTACTGATATTTTAATTTGAGTAAACTCAGCTAGGTACCTACTCATTGTAAAAAAGTAATACAAATATTTTAATCAATTATTTTAATTAGGTATTCATGTGTTTTAATTATAAAAAAATAATGCATTGTTAAATAAATCATTTGGCAAAAATCTAGGTTTGTGAGTAGCAACATTGTCAAGGATGTTTCGTCCTGGTGTTGTTTCAGCTGGTTTCTTCGTAATATAATGAGCTGCGCAAAGTTTATTTAGTCTCATTTACCCTGAAGCGTTGCGAGGAGGCTGTTACAGCACATATTATGTAGGTAGGTATACTGTAGCTTATTCACGTATCAAATGGTTCACTCGGGAAATTCATAGCCTGTCTAGCTCTTTGTGAAATCAAGCTTTTCTTACATTCTCCACTTCTTCTTCTTCTTCTTTCTTTATTATATCTGTGTTTTAGAAATCGATTTTGCCAGTTTCAATTTTTTTAATGAAATATGTATGTATTGTATTGTCAATGTCACAGAGTAACAGTGAAATTTTCAAGTCTATTTTAAACAGAAGTGCCGTTTTTTTAGAAAGTAACAATTCATTTTACATATTAAGTATAATTCACTTCCGTGCCAAAAAAACTTTATTAGAAAAAAAACCATCAAGAATAGGTACGCAACATCAGAAGAAGTCACAAGTCATACATTACTAAAAGACAAAGTACCTATCACTGTACGAACTGTTTTATGGTTGTCAATGTCAAATTACTTTTTTAGGTCTACTTAAGACTCAAAAAAACTCCAGAAAATACAGATAGGGACATTTATTTAATAAATATGTACCTAGTGCCATTTGATTTTTGTTATTTACCTTACCTACCTATTTATAACTTTTTCTATTTTCTGAAAAAAAAAAACGAATTTGCTCCCATGTGGAAATGGGTGGAGTTACCCAACCTTGTTTAATAAGCTATACTACGTTGCGTAATTATATTAAAGTACCTACTGTGAATTTCGTCTATGCATTTGTAAAGTAATGTTAATATTTTAATGAGATTTTAATTTATACCTTACTTGTTTCGTTTTAACTTTACTTTTACATATAAAACTTATTTCTTATATATAAAAACAATGTGCTAGTAAAATTATTTATCTCGAGTTCGAATTTAAACGCACTAAAATTGTGTTCGTGCGCAAAATAACATCTTGAAAACATTATTTCAAAGAAATTAGTAATGATGACAACTACTCGTAGCATTCCTAAAAGCGATTAAAAAAAAAAGCTTACGCTTAAGGTCATATAAAAGTTCTTACATTCAACCATCTTAAAGCGCTAGAGGAGCGCAAGTCATCAGTTCACACCTTAATGAAGGTTGAGTCGGGTAAAAAAGGAAATAAACAGAGGAACCGTCGAAAGCTATGCCGAACACGTTCTTAAGAGTCGGCTGATTTTTGCGTCACGTCCCGAGAAAAAGTTTTATTACTTCCCTGTAACGTAATTGTTGCCAGTGTCCCTTATTACTGAACTTTGGTCTTGATAGTGGCTGATTAGACATGAGTCGGTTTTGATGTGAGTTTGAATACCGTCTTCGCTATAGTACTGACCTAGTTATCCAGACAATTGTCACAAACACTTGAATTATTGCAATATTATGTCCCAAAAATGTAATAATAATATAATATTCTAATTCAGGACAATTTTAGGTAACATTTACATTTTCATTGTCATCAAATAAACAACGCGATCACCAAAAGAGCAAACTGGCTTCCTTCGCACGTGCAAATCGGATTTGTTTAATTTATTGCTGTGTCTTGGATCGAAACGAATGGAAGAACAATATAATATTATATGTATATGTACTTGTAATGCGTTTTTTACTATAATAGGTTTATTTATACTCAGTTACTTACGCTTACTCTTACTTATTTATACATTTTCACTTAATTGCTGCAAGTAGTATTATATAATACTGGTTGTAGGTAATATTAAATATTCATGACTCTGTGGCATGGTAGACATTATTTTTATAGTAAGTTTTCTATATTGTAGTCACCTAAACTACAAAAGCTTCTAATATAAAGTTACTGAACTAATTAACTTTTAATCGCCCGTTTAACTTGCTTTTCCAAAACAATTTATTTAAAGTGACATTTCTGTTGGGCTGCACCTCTTTGTTCAGTATCACGGTTACTTGCTCCCGACACCTAACTGTTATAATAGGATCTTTCGGAGGATTTAAATTGAATCCTGTTGTGTTTCAGACTCCAATGCTTAAGTCTGAGTTTGCTGAAAATGGTGATGGGAAATGTTTGCGCTAAATTTGAATGGAGAATTCAGGTTTGTTTTGCAGCAATTTTGCGTTGTTAGTATCTAATAAGTCTTTGTCTTGTCATCCCAAATTTTTAAACAGTTATTATTAGGTATGATCACCACATTTACTATAAAACAAAACGAAACATTTGTCTGCTGCGTCAAACATTTGTTAAATTTTGTTTAAAATACTCAAAAGAGCTCCATTTAAAAAGACTACTACGATTTTCACAAAATACGAATACTACTTATTAATAATAAGTATAAATATACTACTTATTTATAAGGATAGTATGAAAGAAATTATTGGAGTGTCATGTGATGAGGACAGTGTTAGATAAATTAATGTGGATGGATATAATGATAAAGTTAGGCCAAAGAAAAGATTAATGAATTGTGTGAATGATGATATGAGTAACAAAAGAGTAAATACTGAGATGACGAGTGATAGAAGGAAATGATATAAAAACACATGTTGTGCCAACCCCACCGAACGTGGGAAATTGCAGAAAGATGATGGTATCAAGGAAATTAATGACAAATTTATATGTTGTGACAGCCAATTTAACCTTCGCTTGATGAAAGCAGGATCTTTCACGAATGAGTTAAACAAAAACAGTATTAAGTTCTTAGTTCTTTAGACCCTCATTTTTCGAGGGAATCGCGAACTTTTTCTTTCTCTTACAAGGGCTTTAGTTTTTATTAAAAAGCAAAGTGGAATATATTTTATTTACCCTTCAACAATGTATCAAGGGAAGACAGGGGTGTAAAAGGGCTGAGAAATGAAAATGAACGTTGAACGATCGTTAGACCCTTTTTTGAAATATTCTAAAGGTGCTTCTAGATGTAACGCCTAATATGAAGGTATTTAAATATCTATTTTAGAAGAAATGTTTTGACTTTCATAATGCCCATATTTTATTGTTTTCCATAAAATTGAAAATGTTAGATATTAAACTGTTCAGTTGTTTCAGTCTTTTCATTATCCAAAGTGACAGCAATTATTGGTCACCGATTATTCTACTAATGGCGCCGTGATTTCAGTTCAGCTACTGAATTAACGTTAGGCACAAAATTGGTGGCAATTTATTCTCTGTCGCCTTTATCACGATTTTCGCTGTTAATTGAGACATTTGCACAGAAATTGCCCACTGTTACAGAGAGAATGAAAGCTCATGGCCGCTCGATAACGGCTTCGGCGGAAATTGTGAAATTACAGCCATAAAGTTATAGCTCCTCACTCGTAGCTTGAGTTCACTAAACAGCCTACCTAAAACGGTATTTGAGCAATTTCTCCGAAAGCAAATTAATTGTTTCTTGAATTTCCAGCTAATTTGAATTATCATTTGATTCACCTAAATCGACTATAAGATTCCAGAAATCACTTAATTATCTAGTAACGTCAGTTTAGTGAAATTTAAATAACTTGTTTTTACTTTTGATCGTACTTAGGTACGTAGTACAAAGTTATTCTTCGATTGAAGACTTTAGAACACGGTAGGTAAGAAATGGAGTTTTTGTTTGTCAAAAACGACGGAGTAAGTAATTATATTAAATTATTGGAACGAAGTTGGAGGCTTGGAGGGGATAGGGATTTAGCTGCGCGACCGAACTGAAAAAAATGTGATGGTAAAACCGTAAGAAAAAGTGCGTGGAATAAAACCGTTAAATGAGACGTGCGCAGGCGCGACAGTCGCATACACAAGCGAGTAGTGTATAATACCTTTCTCTTTCTCCCTCTTTCTTTTAGTTCTCTCATCCCTTCTCTTTCTATTACCACTCCACCCCGCCAATGCATAGTATATACTCATGAATTCATTAGCCGAAGGAACTTCGTTCCTACCTGGTGTCCCACGACACCACATCATTTTTTTTTATAATATCAAAGTTATCATTTTTTGTATTACGAATTTTACGATTTTATACGACTGCGCGAAAAGTAAAACTAAATAAATTAATATAAACTTCCTTGAAAATTCTTTGTTTTCATAAACTTTCAGAGTTGTGTTTGTGTTTCGGTACACTCCAGTAGAATCATTGTTATAATTTACCTTGGCTGTTTACCTGTTTGCAGTTTAGTTCTCAGCGAACTGCGGCTATTTCTCAAAACAATTGTATTTAAGGAGCCCGCAGAATATACTGGACTACTTTTCAGCTTCCTGAAAAATATCTTGCTCAGAAAACGAGACTGTTGCACAGCTATTTCCTACAACTAGAAATTAGCTATAGTCACAGAAAACCAAAATTAATACAATGTTGGCATCTACACTATTTTTTCTATACAGTTAGTAAACCTCAACAGAATTTATCATAAATACTGATTTTACACAATGCTAAGAAAATAATTGTTTTTCGTTTCATGTATTGTGATAAGCTAAAGATTACACAGTTCACCATGATTCTGTCTACGGGGAATTTTATCTTGACCGTGTGATTTCCTTGACTTTCCTTATCTGTGCCAAGTTAAATAATCCCTTTGGACAAAGGCTTGTATCTTGTTGACGTGACATAACATGGGATAATGCTCTCGACACAACCGCTACGTTTCTAAAAACATGGTGCGACTTGGATATTTAGAGCGATTTTGCTTGTGCAGTTTTTTATTAAACGAAGGATGTATAGATATAACTTTACCTGTGGCTTGGCAACATTTAGAAAAGATGAACTAGATGTTACCGTTGCCATGTTATTCATAAGGTTGCGTAACCAGTTTGTTTTTATTATCGCTTAGAGTTTATTTCTTTCAGTTTGTTTCCAATTTTTAGAATGTCTTAACATTATGTGCAATCACCACTATTGTTTGTTCGCACCCACCAAATGTGTCACTGGCTGCAAACTGCAGTTTATCCCAAACTGTTCGGCGCAATCTCAAGCACCCATTCTATGCGTCGTCAAGCTTTAATGGGTGCGGACAAATGGCCTTATTTATCGTAAAATCGACACTAAAAACGACTAACACGTCGTTTCGGCAAAACATGCAGTAAATTTTGTCATGTACTCACTTCAAACGAAAGCCTGTATAATTTTGTAACGAGTTTGGAAAGATCTACGAATAAAATATCAAAATTATGTTCTATCAATCATTTTGAATCAAGACTATCAAGACATTTTGAAAAGGATTACAAAGTATAATTTTTATGTGCTCTCTTATCCTATGAGTCAGTATTGTGACTTCGCAATTAAAATTTTGAAAACACATTATCTATGATGTTCAAAAGACAATAATAATTATCTGATGTACCGAACTACGAATACGTATGGCCTGTTCAATACATTTCTACAATGTATGTACATAAAACGTTTAGAATTGGGTCATGTTCGCGAGTTGGACTGAACTTGGCTCTGCGGTGAAATAGGCAACTTTCGGCAAGCGGATTCTCGAGCCAAGTCTGAGATTAGTTGTTGCCTAGTAATTGAGAATGGTGAGGTGTATACAATATTAAACTAAGTAAGACTTAAGCGGAAGAAAAAAATACAAAGTGCCGCATGAGTTGTGTAACGTTTTCAGGCGCTGAGCATTTCATGTATATAGGTAAGTACACCTAAGCTTCTACACCACAGACAGTCATTTAGATGTAGCTAGATATAGCTACATCTATATGTATGATAAGTTTCTATGCACAAGCATTCACCCATGCAAATGACAGCGCTCAATGCTTAACTAAGCAAGCTACCCTTTGAACGTTTATAACTTGTGTTTTCGAACTAATTTGATTTTTTTTAACTTTTAATATTATCCAAACTATTTACGATTTTTTTGTAAACCTACCTCGTTAAGTAAACGAATAAAATACTGATTATTTCGCTTTTAACAGCAGCCTGGCCTGATTGGCAGTAAAAAGGTGAGTACGTGCAATACCAAGGAACTTGATTTAGCTTTATTTACTTTGTGACTTTGTTGGTCGTAAAAGGCGCAATCTTAGGCCGTGGATTGACGCACGTGATGGCTTTCGTCACTTCCGGTGTAAAATATTTATTGCTATTTACTATTTACCCGTATTAAGGAAAAAGGTACAAATCAAAGAATATGATGGTTATTCGAGGTAAACATTTAATGAATAGTTTTACGCTGCGTAATCAATAAAGTTGGCGCTAGACAATAATTAAACACTATATATTTAATGAAAATGCCAATTTATTCAGCTCAAAAAGAATAATTTATCATTCGATTTATAACTGCTTTCCTTTACCTACGAGTACCTACAATTTTTGAAAACCATAGTTTGAATATATTTTTGGTAAATATTATGCAAAATATAGCAAAATGCGTTTGTCTCTAAATAATTGAATTTTTAATTCAAAGTCGTACACATCTGCAATGTACAATATATTGCTTAAAGGAATGCAACAAAAATAGGATAAAAGCCCCAAAATTTATGTTCGGAACTCATCGTGGGCCATTAACACGTAGTACCGTTCTGCATAATACATTAAAACGTCGTGACACGGCTTGCAGTGTTATTTACAATGCCCCAGCATTAGCAATTTTCAATTAGATCCTGCTTCCTGCTTCTTTATATATGAGCATCAGGTGGATGCGGTGGCTCTACACTTTGTGCTGAAACCAGATTAAATATTTCAGGCGGACGTTCGGAAATTTCAATTAATGTTGACATAAAGTCCCTATAATGTAAAGTTATGTCCATCCTGAATGTGGCTAGGCCGTTCAAAAAGTTTTAGCATCAGCCCATATCTGAAAATACGTCACATTTTATTGGTCACGCAACATTAAAACTGAAAAATATATTTAATAAAACATTAAACCTTTCACATTCAACCCATGATGCGTTAGTGGGACCGTTGATACACTCGACGCATTTTCCGTCAGATGTACTTACGCTTATATTCATCTCTATTCGGATATTTTCAAAGTGAGTCAAATATAAATGCCGTAATCATTATAGTCATAAATACGTTATTTATGCCGTTAATTCGAAAAACGTCCGAACTCATGCAAGTTACTCTGATTCAGAGGCGCTAGTGCTCAAAAACTTTCAAATCAAATAAACCCCTTTTAAAAGTCGTTCAAAAATGTAAGATCCCAGATTAACTCGCATAATCTATGTTCCTATTAAGTTTTCGTAGTAAAATCTGAATTTCATCACTAGTCGTAAAATAAAATAATAAGAGGTACTTAACTCGAACTAGGTCTTCGGTTCAAAAGATATTATAAGCTAGTTCACAATGCAGTCAATCGTAAATTATTCTTCTACTGGAAGCATTCATGCAGTAAAATACCTACCTTTCAAAGTGTATTGAATATCTGGAACAATATTTAACATAATACTTCATAAAGAACTAGCGGATCTCCCCACGATTTCACTCGTGTATTGTATTTTTCATACAAACTTTAATCTCTCGCAGAAACTTCTTTTTTTGATCACCTAAGAAGAACCAACCCTCCGAATTTCAGTTTAATATCTAGAACTTATGGTCTAGTCAGTGCGATTATTTGTCAGTCTGTCAGTTAGTCAGTAACTTAGAAGTATGTTATTCGATTATTAGAAAAAATGTGGAAAAAATGCTTGATTTCGATGATTTACGCAATCTTATATGTATATTATATTATATGTATGTATATTTGAAGTGAAATCAAACGAAATGTAATATTACAAGTCATTTTTTTTACTTTTTAAGCGAAACTTGTTTTATTTTTACCGCTGTGCAGGTTTCGTAGCACCTGGAGAACAGGTCACGACCCGAACCTCAAGGTGTGCGTTTCCTCTGATATCGGAATATCAGACAAGCCGCCGCACACTGAAAAAGCACTGGCCCAGAAACTAAGTAATATAATTAGAGTTTAAAAAAAAATCGGTACCTCTCCTTAAACCCTATAAACTCAAAATAAGAAGTCCTTGGATAACAAGAATCGCTATAATTAGTACATTGGCAATTCTATTGAACGACCCCTAGATAGTCGAAGTTTTATCAATCCAGTCACGCCTCGTCGTAATGAAGTGAGGAGTTGTCACGTAAATAGCTCTTGGATAGCATTTGAAATCGCGATAAAGGGAAATTTACTGCCACCCTAAATAATTCCTAAGTAGGTAGGCACAAGCGGCTACTAAAATCGCGCTCGTTGTTATACCAAAAACAAAAAAAAAAACATGGTCATGACTAATCCCCAAGCTTGGTAGACGTCTTTTCAGATATCAGAATCAGATTTAAGATGATTGAGTATTATTATCTAAAGGAGGTAATCGAAGGCACTTCGAATCATTATTATGACACACGTTTTGCATAGTTAGTAGGTACTTATTACATACGTGACAGCCTATCAGTCATTATAGGAATAGATGAGATGAGATTTTTCTTCTTCTAGGTTATGCCGATTTCATCAAGATTTTTTCTTTCACTACTATGAAGCACTATAACTTTGTGCATATTTCAAATAAAAAAAATCCATTAATACATGACCAGCTTCGAACTTTGATCTTTAAGATGAAAAGGCGCTGGCAGCTGGTGTTGTAGTTGTAGACACTATCACCAGTTCTTAGTTACTGAAAGTATTTCTACGATGCCTAAGATAAATTTGAAAAAATTGCAAATTTTTGACCCAGATAATTGGGCCTAAAATTTGCAACGAAATTTCTGGATGACGTGGATCTGAGCGATTTGGCTAATAGCGTTGGTGTCGTGGCCTTTCCGTAAATATTTCTCAGTAAGTAGGTATACAAGGCTTTTAGGAAAGGCGTTTTTCGTGGTGTTTGAAATTAGTATAGGAAGTTACATCCAGCTTGATTAATGTACTGTTGGTTATGTTTATAGCTAAGCCAGTTAAAATCATCATCATCATCTGCCTGCCCTCAGTTGATACCTGTGCAGTAATATGTGCTAGTTCACTTACCTAATAGTAAAATAAAGACTGTTTTTACCGTATCAAACATGTCTCTAAACTAGCTTTATTTTTTAATCCACTTCACAAACTCAAATCATTCCAAATAGAAATTCAATTTTTACAGAATTCCACTTAGGTTGGTACTGCAATGTAACCGCGTTGGAAATTTTCAACAAAATCTTCCAACACAAATTGTATTTGATATCCCTCATGGTGAGATGAAAGAGAGCTGGACGAATCTAGATAATGCAAATATGAAAAGACGAGAGGGATAATACGATTTATAGCGAAAGAACTCGTGATGTGGTTGCAATGGAAATTGTCGTTTGTAAAAAAAGTAGCTACCAGAGACAGAATTCTTGCTATTCCGGAACTTCAATACTTAATTCATTACGTATCTTTACTTTATGTTTTGCGCATCTGTGTGTTGGAGCAAAAGTGCACTTTAAAAACCATTGTTACGTCTTGTTTGCAATTTTAAGATTCCTAATTATGACTATTCAAACGAATTCATAACGTTTAATACTCGTAATACATTTTAAAAACAATTCAGAGCCAAGGGATAAATTGAAAACCTTCATTCTTCGTCCAAATTCCCGTTGGTGGTTCATACTTCTTATTGTTCATGCTATAATGTTATGTGCGGGCGCGCTTTAAAATGTTTCCTCTGCTTCGCAAACATAGGGTTGCATCCGATGCTCGGAACTCTTTTGACCTGGCGAGCCCCGAATAACATTTTCGTTCTATCAAATATCAGTGCGGTCAGCCAGTCTCACTGAATTCTATTTTTATTTCAGTTTACATAATATTTTAGTGTATCTGAACGAATAATTTGCAGATTATTGAAGCACAAGCAACATTTTTTTAAATTTGTATGTGTGCTAGGTGTAATAAGTTTGTTTGTAAATTACTCCATGCGGATATTCAGAAGCTTTGCGATTCAAATCATAAATAGGAAGATATAGATATAAAGCTAAGTTTACTTTTCGTTTCAAAAATAACTTTAGGTAAATAAATCGCTGCATGCAGAAATGTAGCTCTCCAAACAAAATCCTTCATGAAACGCCACTGAATATTTTCAATACTCTTACAAAGGGAGCTTAACGAATAGTTTTCATCAGTGTTATTGGTGTGCGGTGACCCGAGGGGATTACGGCATTGTGGGATTTAAATGCAGCGGAATTGCAACACTTTATCACGGTCATATGAAATTCATTAGAGAAATAACAACCATACTTATCCTTACCTCTTAATATTTATCAGGGGTAAAGAAAAATGTGTTTTTGCCATAAATATGTATAGTTTACTTCAGATTTTCCTATCTACCGACCTCAGTTCGGCCGAGAACGCGCTTGAACTACCGCCAACTAAGTTCCGTGTGAGAAACGACGCCATTATGTCCCTGACTGATTTGTTATTTATTAGACTCTCGTGAGCACTGCGTAGTTAGATGAACATTTTTTTAATACAATGTTTTCTAACTTTTAAACCGACTTCAAAAAAAGAAGAGGTTATTATTTATATTATTTATGTTCGATCGTTTTAGGTCTGTCCACCAAGGACGGTTTTCCGTTTTTTGTTTGAAAGAGAATATTTTCAAGTCGGTCTCTTATAAATTTGATATCTGAAATAAAAAAAAAACTTTTTCCCTAAAACTTAAACAATGTCATCTTCACTTTGTAATATTCTACGTAGTGCATCATTGAAGTCTGTTAATGCAGCGCACGAATGAAGAAACAGTCACGGCGATAAAAGTAACTCGTGCGCGCTATCACTAAGCATTTAAGATGATGACGTAGGAAGTTTTAGTGCAAGTAACGACCATAAAGAAAAAAAAACAATGAAAAGTAAAATTGAAGCTGAAACCAGATTATTACACAGCTGTTGTTGAACCTATTAGTATGTGCAGAAGTCATGTGAAAAAAGTGGATTTTTACTAATCTATATAAGTTATACTACGAATATAGCATGCCTGCAAAATAGCATCCTATTTCGATGGATTACAGTGAGAGAAATTACATAAAGCTGTTCATTCGATAATTTGTTTGCAGCTATACGAAATTAAATGAGCGTATGGTAAAGTATTAGTTTGAAATTGGCATTTTCTGCTGATTCTCGTTGATCCTCTGAAATTGAAATTTAAGACTGAGCTTCTGAGTAAAAAAAATTGCTTCAGCTCAAAGCTTCACTTAGAAACGTGTGAATTACAATCATGTACGAGCTTAAGTGTAGGTTTCATTTACAAAAATTAAACTTTAAGTCTGATCAATTGAAATAAGCTTAAATTTTGTGAGCTTAAATTTAAATTGGAAATCATTTTTCGATTCAAAAACATGCCAGTAACATACTTTTTTTCTAAAATATTGGTTTCTTTATGCACAAAAATAATTTTGTACGGAAAAACTAAATAATAATGAAGTGTTCTCACTAGGTTTCACGTCACGTTCCAAGACACCGCCAGACTTTTCGCTAACTTCGACAGGCAGACTCTCGCTCCGGAATTTTTCATCTATATTCCATCAATCGCTTAGTACCTACGAGTATCTTTCAGCCGCTGTTGGCAGTCATTTTGAATAACTTCATGACACGTGTCCAAACACACTTTATGTAAAACAAATTCTGAGCATACACAGATACAAGCAACTGCCAGTCGTTAATATAATTTTAAGCTGACTAGCTGGCATTAGTAGCAATTCGTATTCGCACTCACGAATGCCATGTTTAAAAACCACACATTACATACATAGGGGTGTAGAATGACGTCATTGGTTCAACGCGCACCCCTCACTGAGTGAAGTGGAGCAACTAGACTCACTTGTCTACATCATAATACTTGAAAGGCTAGAACTTAGGTACTTCAAAGTGGAAATACATGGAAGGCAATGTTTTAATTTTTTGTGGCAAAGCTTTTCAAGCGACACCGATGAATACTGTTTATTAGCGGCGTGTATGCATGAGTTATGTACCCTTAGTATAGGTTTTGGATAGTTTATGTTAACTTTTATCGAATAGTTTCCTTTTATCCATTTATCTGCAGTGGGAGAGAATGTCAAAGAACTAAAAATGCATTGTTTTATCTGTTAATAATAAAAAAATTATAAAAGGTTTTTGTTGTTTGTAAATCAGTTTGTCAACAAAATCAAAATCACAACTATTCTACTCGTAGTTATGCACTCAGAATGTGTTCTCAATTATTTGTTTTAATAGTGTCATTATGAAGTTGAGTCAACTGGAGTATCTTGAAACTTTGCAATGGCTCCTAGCTGCGCAGTTTAGCTTGCAGCTCCAAATTAGTTTCGCAGTTCTAACTAGGCGATAGGTTTATCAGTGTGCCTTATCGGATAGATAAAACTATTTTGTCTTATCATTATTTTTGAAAGCCTAATAAGTATTGGGATGTTTGTTTGTAGCTACAGGCCGGCTGAATGACATAAGATGAAAAATCGCATGTCGTAAAGCAAAATACGTTCGTAATATACGATTAAAGGTAGCAAACAGGTAGTAAAATATAATGAGCATGTTTTGAATCAAATATCTCTTGAGGTCCAGCTTTTTTTTTTTTTTTTTTTTTTTTTTTTTCGGACTGGACAGAATGCTGTTAGGTTGTCTGACAACCTGTGACAGCTTTACACGGGCTATAGGCGAGCGCAGATGGCGCTCCGCCTGAGAAAAATAAAAATTTTTGGCAACAAGCGCAAGGGCACCACTTAGGTACGAACCTCGGCTTGGGCTGTTGCCGGGGGGGAGTTGAGGTCCAGCCATCTTGACGCTCATTTTTATAAGGAGGGAGCGAAAACATTTGAAAGGCAATATTTGTACGTAAAAGATTTGAAATAAGAGAAAATGCAACAAAATCCCTATTAGACTAAGGGCCGATTCGATTAAACTAGTATAAGCATTATCTTTAGAATAAATTAAAATTATCCAAGAGTAAACTGACATTCATTCACTTGTCGTGGCATTATTCTGAGATTATTTATATCTGACAATGGTCAAATCCACCCTAAAAGATAAATTCTCCTTATTCTCATCTCTATAATGCTCACTAAGGCAACTTTATTATTCGCGACAGTTATTTAGTTTTATTAAAGCTGCGAGTATGAAGTTACAAGTCTCTAGCTGTGGACTACTAAAAAGTTCAGACGAATGTCAGGTGCACTAACCGGTATCTTGTTTTCTTGAAGGTAAGATTAGAAAAACAAACCCGAGCTCTGCAACAAATCTGAAAAGTGGTCATTCACCTCTATCCACTTGCTTGAAATAGATTTTCATATTTTATTATTAAAATTTGAATTGAGATTTTAAGTAAAGAAAATAGAAGAAATTCAATGAATAATTTAGAAAAGAAACATTTGGAGATTATCATCAAACTAATTTTTTTTTAACTAGTACTATTTAACCGTTTTGAACCTTATTCTAACCCGTGTTATTGGTTCTTTTGAAACAGTTGGTGAAAGGATTGACGTTAGTTATGAGGCTCTTTTTTCCAATTACTTGCAAATTTTTCAAAAATGTGAAATATTGTGTAGTACTTAAATTGTTACGAAAGTTTAATGACATGCATATTAACTTATAGTATTATGTAAGGTTAGTTGTTACCTTGAATTGTTTTTAAAAAACGTATTATTATTATTCAACAAACTTTCCACAAAAACATGAATACAGTGGGCCTATGTACTTTCTTTGAGCTGTTCTTTGAGCTGCATACTCATCTAAAACCATCTACTTTCTGTTTGTGTGCTCTCAGTACTTATCTTTTCAGACTTTCAGCTACCTTTCTACACTCAACGAAGAACTTCCAAAGCACAAGCAATAAAAAAAACACGATAGGTACCTACTTGATGCACGAGACAGACGACCCTCCAGACAATAGAGCGCACTTAATGCCCGTATCATGTACAGACATCGAAAGCGTCGCCTTATCGCGTAGAGAATAAGGTCTAAAATTGTTAGAACTCTCTCTACTGCACGTTCCGTGTGATACAGATGTTCGCGTAATTAGCGAAGAGCTAATGAGTGACTCTTTTGAACATTAACATGCTACAAAGAAGATTATTTATTTTTTAAGTACCGTGTTCGAACAGCGTCTATACAACAGAAAAGTCATAGTAGCTTAGGTAATTAAAGACTATTCTGTCTCAAACACGTTAATAAATTTATTAGCAAGTAGCTAAGAGTATAATGAATTCTGAATATTTTTTTTGCAGCTGGTTTTAATAAAAGTAGCCATTTTGTATTTCCAAGGTTAAATATAATTGTTAATGTTCTGGAATATTTTTACAATGCTAATTAAGTTCGTTATAAGCTGCTATGAAATAAAGTAATTATTTCAGAGCTTAGAGTCAAAATTAATAAGATGTCTGTTATGATTGGAACATACATGCACAAGTATGAACATTATAATATACTCCTAATAACTAGTCACAAACATTTTAATAGAAAAGTAGATATTATGGAGTACTCAAGGCATTGTTCTAGCCCTGTTACTCTATTCATTTGTAATCTACTTCTTGTGTGCAAACTAAACAAGAGATCTTACAAACGGACATAATTATTACCGTTACGAT
Source organism: Cosmorhoe ocellata (assembly GCA_963675405.1). Taxonomy (NCBI): domain Eukaryota; kingdom Metazoa; phylum Arthropoda; class Insecta; order Lepidoptera; family Geometridae; genus Cosmorhoe; species Cosmorhoe ocellata. The sequence goes on along the minus strand of OY776258.1, from coordinate 6,127,522 downwards.
AAACCGATGACGTCTAGATGAAATAAGTTAAGTTAGATGAAGCCCGAATCCGCGAAGAAGTTTTGCCTTTTTTGCAGTTTTTCTTATGGTTTTGTATCGACGAATTATGAAACTCCAAAGTGCTCGTCACGAAGGTTTATGTTATAAAGAAAATGGTAAGAATTGCATTTGAAATGCGAGGCTTTCTTTTTGTGCTATTTTATAAATTACTACTCCGAGTTTCAGACTTTCAGAATTCATAATCAAAAGTTACTTTCTATTAATTTCGATTCACAGAAATATCGAAAAATTATTCCAATACATAATTATAATACATACTATTACTAATTAATACGATGAATGTCATGTGACGAGGAGAGTGTTAGATATGAATGTGGATGGATACAAGGGTAGAGGTAGACCAAAGAAAAGATGGATGGACTGTGTGAAAGATGACATGTGTAAGAAAGGAGTGAGTACTGAGATGACGAATGATAGAGGGAAATGGAAGAAGATCACATGTTGTGCCGACCCCACATAAGTGGGAAAAGGGCAGGAAGATGATGATGATGACTATTACTAATTAATACGTAATGTTATTTTGGGTTAGAAAGCCGCGGTTTATAACACAAACAATGATTACCGAAAACTGTTATTGCTGTGAGCCCGACATTAATTGAATTTGCTCTAAAGTTTATACAGACGAGGTTAGTAGAAGCCCACAGAGTAAAACAAGTAGTAATGAAACTCTGCAAAGTTTCACACAATGCTGAGTTTCATTTCTACGTGAAAAAACGAATTAAACTATAAAATAACATAATTACTAACAAAAATTTAAGTTACATCAGTGATTTGATTTTATGTCAATATCTCATTTCCACAAGATTTTGTTCTTACAAGTCTCGGGCGTAATGTTTTATTTCGAAGATTTTCAAGTTCTTAGGTCAAACAACGTCCTTATTTCGCCATTATTGTATCTTTATCTGTCGGTCTTACTCGTTACTTGCAGACCATTCTAAAATTTTGCACGATAAAACTTGTTGCCAAAGATAAAGAGAAAAATAATTAAAATAAAATATTTTTTTGTGCTCACCTACACAGTAACATGGAACATTCAAGATTTGAATATGAGCTAACAGCTGTGTGATTCTATAAGACCTCATTCTAAACTTCGAATCTGAATCCGCTGTGAGTTTCTTGATTGGCATTCTAAAAACTCGGTTGATAATTCGAATTTACACTAGCGCCACTTTTGCGAGCGTGTCAGCGAGTTGAACTAAATTGACGGGGAGATTTTGACAGATAAAGTATGAGATGACGTAAGAAATAGCATTCTAATTCCCAAGTCACTTCGACGCTCACTTCGCACTCGAACCCGATTCAAAGTGTCAAATAAAAAGCGTCATAATGCGAAGTGAGAGTGAATAGCGATGTGAGATGCGAGTTGATGATTGAATTTTACAGAATCGACGTACAGATGTGGTGTTTCTTTATTTACTGAAAGCTTATTCTATGGCGAGGTTAGTAAAGGCAATCGGGGTCTTGATTAACCTAAACATTGTTGTTGCCTTCAATTATTCTGATAGGGTTCGGGCTCAGTTTAATTCAGTTCCCGAATACTTTCAGAATATCTGGTAGAGGCTAAAGGCATAACGATGTAAAGCCATTTGTAGCAGATCTTCACAAATATTAAGTGATTGATTATGTTGAGGTGTCTGTTTGTTATCTCAAAATAACATACATACATACATACATACTTACATACCCAAGAGCGGATCCAGCTTTGGCGCCAGGGGGGGTCACATAGTCGTGGCCAAGTCTCAAAAAGTTATAATCCTTATTATATAATTTTAATTAGTGGTCCACCTAGGTCTTGTACCCAGCCCAGGGGGGGGTCATGACCCCCATGACCCCCCCCCCCCTGAATCCGCCCTTATACATACCTACATACAGAAAATCACGCCAGTTTCCCGACGGGGTAGGTAGAGACCACGGATCTCCACTTGCTACGATCCTGACATACCTCTTTTGCTTCATTCACTCTCATTACATTCTTCAAAATAACAGCTTTCACTAAATGCTATGAAACTTTATACTTACGGTATATTAAAAAAAAAATATTTTTGAAATTTTGGTATATCTAAACGGCTGGACAGGTTTTGACGGTACTTCCACCGACAGTTAGTTTATGCTATGAGAAGTATCATAGGCTTTTATTAAAAAAAAAATCATGATTAAACCACGGGTAAACAAAAAAATCAGCCAAGTGCGAGACGGAGTCGCACACGAAAGGTACCGTATCATTTATCTATGAAAACGGTTATCTATTATCAAAAGAAACACGTTTGTTGTATGGAAGCCCTTAAATAATTGTCATCTGTAAAAATTTTAACTAACTATCCCAGTTCATGAGATACAGCCTCGTGACAGACGGACAGCAGAGCCTTAATAATAGGGTCCCGTTTTACCCGTTGTGTAGGGAACCCTAAAAAAATTCGTTCAATACTACATAATATAGTAATATGCTTCGTATTTGCAATAATTATACGCATAACATGAGAGAGTTTCTAGATAATGCGAAATTTGGAGAAATTTAAGCTAAAACATGTTTATTTGCTTTAGTACTTTAGTTTACAACGCCGCCATTTGAAAGCCTGTGACGAACTGCCAGAGAATTCTTGATAAACAATTTTCAGGCCGCTAAGAAATGTTCATGTCTTCACTAAAATATTCCTTTGGGATAGTCCTGAAATAATGCAAACACTCACAATTAAAGTACAAGCTACTGAATTTGTGAGCAATTCTCGGTATTCAAATAGCCTATCTAAATTTTACAAATTACCAAACGATATTCCGAGAATGTCGGCCTACAAAGAGGTTCCATTGCTTTGTGTTTGTGATGGGCTGACATAATGTATTTTATTATATTTTGTCCCGAATAAAAATATGATTCGAAATAATAATATCGAAGTAGGTAAACGTAAAGAGGGGAATATGTTACGAACTTACGAGCGTGTTAATGCATCGCGTTGGTCACGGAAAAAGAAAAAAATTTACATTCTGACAAACAACCACATTTTGATCGTTCCTAAGTCTCTGTTACGACGCAAGTAATAAGGTTAAACGTGCTCTTCCTTCCAAATATTTATAAAGTTGCATTTATGAAGTAAGCAGGTTACCAGTACTTAGTGTTTGTCGGTGACGCTTACAGACTTACAAACTGAACAATGAAATACGATATTAGGTGACTAATCAGATAATAAGCGTTTTATTTCTTATGCTACTTTGATGTTTTGCGTTTAAGATGACCCGCTCATGAGCGCTTAGCAATATTTTGTAAAGACAAAGATCTGAGTAACACAACATTTTTAGATACTCATTGATGGCACACAGATACAGAAATCAGAAAACAGTTTTGGATGTTTGTTTCTCATTCACCACAATAACAGCTAATCTGATTTTGATGAAATTAATATAGTAGACTGCGAGTATGGATGAAACCTAAAATAATTTACCTTAAAAACAGCTTCTTTAGGAACGAAGTGAGACCTCGAAGTTATGTGAAAATAGCAACAATCAAATGAAGTCGCACTAGTTTTTCATCACAGTGACATTGTAAAAAATGCTCACCTAAGCTAGTTAAAATTTTGGTTGTTTATAAAAGAAATCTGTTGGATAGTTTTTATCAGAATGTGTCTCTATGGTGCCTTTGTAAATACAGCCTTATGGAAAAGATGAAACGTGGCCTCATTGCCTTTGTTGAATAATTTATGTTTTATTCTCGTATCTCCATTCTGACGTCCTTAATATGCGGAGTCTATGAGCCTCGGGCAGTTTTAATTTTTTAGACACAAAGACATTTTATATTTCAGGGAAAAATGAGGATTCATTGTTAGTTTTTTCATCTCCATTTGCGTAACAACTGGTGTAATTCTAAGTTGGTCTGATTTATTATTTCGGTGTCTAAAATCCAATCTTTTACGCTGAGTTACGACTGTTATGACTCCTAATAATTTTAGATAAATCTAAAGTTCTCCAAAAGAAAACTTGAGGTTTCTAATTTGTCATAGTACAGCCTAAATCCAATTTTAATTTTATTCACTCTGTCTACGACTACTTTTATGAATAACACAAGCAGCTTTAATTTTTTAACTAAATTAATTTAAAAAAAATATATTTAAAGTAGTCGTATTAATTGTACCAACTCGAGAGCGGTTCTGTGGTCACTTCAGCTGCAAGAGACGTAAAACAGCCTGAAAAAGTACAATAAGCTCTAAAGCCTTTCTTCAAATTTCAATTTAGTGTCTGAACAAGGGTTCGGAGCTGGCGGTTCATAATGCCGCACTCGACACAAGGGCCTGACCACGGCTACTTCGACAGCTTACCATTTTGAGTGTGGACCAACTCTTAAGCTTTTAAAGTTTCCAATTTGCTATGGCATGTTGAGTCACACTTTTTGTTAAGCGATATACAGCTTTAAAAAAAAATGCAATTACTAAACAAAAAATAAAAACAGTCACTTAACAAAAACCTTGACTTCCTAACCAAATTGATGTGCAAAATGATGTTACACCAAAATAAAAACAACTCAGTATCGGACCAACCGGTTCTAAATATTTTGGATACTTTTGTTTATTCCATCCTGTAGCAAGCGCCTCAAATATTTAACTTTTTATAGCTTGTACCACGTGCCAGATTTTACTCATTCAACCTCTACAACTGGCCACTGAATGAAACATCAATTTAAAGCTTCAAAATAACCTTTTAAAAACTTCTAGTGTACTAGAGAATGTTCATTTGCTCGTTGAGTGCGCGTTCAGAATTCTAGGTAGACAGACACAAAACATGATTTATGAATATTATGTTTATAATACCTCTTCGTTGTACATTTTAAACCTTTATTGTATTCTTTTGAGAACAAAGGCTAGCTACATTAGTTCCCAAGGTCTATAATATAAATATCTCTAACTAAGTCCCTTAAAATATTAGGTCAAAGAAGGCAAAAGACCAACAATTTTTTTGTGTTGTGTTACAAGAGTTGTGTTACTTCTAGCTTTAAAGGTAACGTTTCTGAAACATGATGGTTTGTAAGAGCTTGTGGTTAGGCTGGAGCTTAGAATGGAGAAAAACTATTAGAGTCCTAGGATAGAGTTCAGATTCTCAAATAGCGCGATGTGTCTACCGTCTCTTCAAATGTCAAATCAGTGAAATTATAGAAATAACTATAATAACAACATCAAACTAATTTAAAAAATACTTTGTAGACACAAAGTTTCACTATGTTTACATGCTCATGCATATTCCTTTGTGTACCTTGACCTTTCAATATTGGTAGCGCTCTATAAAGCAAATGTTGATCAGAAACAAAGCACCCTTTGGATTCTAAACTAGGCACATAAATAATTTATAGAAAAATATTAAGGTTGTGAGGGCGATACTCAAAAGCAAACTGAAACTTGGTACGTAGGTGTACGTACTGATAAAATAGCTAAATGTTGATGGTTCATATAGTTCGTACCTGCTTCAAGAACTGGAAAAATATTGCTTCGATGATTAAGAAAGAAATCATCATTCGATGAACCGATGGCATTCGTGAGGTCGGTGGATAGTAATGGTGATGAAGCATCATGGTGTCATGGCGCTCTTTGAGGGAGGCCTACGTCTAACTGTGGACGTCTATTGGCTGATAGATGGATAATTTAATACAAACAAAAAATACAAGAAAGTTGATATTGCGCATAAAAATCATCATCATCATTATCATCAGCCTACGTCAGTCTACTGCTGGAAATCGAGTTCCAGTTATCACAATTACTGAGGTATTCATCTTTCAAAAAATCAAAAAAGTTCAGTGGGTTTTTTTATTACTTTCACTAGAAAGTGATTGAAAACAGCTTTTTACAGTCGCCATCTTGGATTTTTTATTATTTTGTATATCACTCTAGTAAACCAGATAAATCCAACGCCCTCATTGGTCTACAACGATAGCCAAAAGAACATAAATCCCTAAAAAAATAATTTTAAATTTGCCTTATCAAAATATGAATAAAATAATATATAAATAGTACAAAATAAACAATAAATAAAACAAATATTTACTTTACGGAAAATAAAATATAAAAAATACATCATATAACTAAAAAAACCAAACATTGATCATGAACGTACATGCCATTTCCATCAAGCGCTAGATCTACGTTTCTGTGGAATGTGAACTTCATACAGTGTAAAGTGCACGTCTACCCTCAATGAGCTTCATTATTTAACTTTGGTTACGCCTATACCTACATTTTAAAATTATTACTTGTAAAAATTGTTCTCATGCAAGTGAATGTTATATTCTTTATGAGAAATAAATGTCTTAAACACAATAACGATGTGCGCTCAACTTTAGACCAGCTGTAAATTCAAAAATAATTATAACTTCAGTACTATTGTAACGAGATAGTTTTTTACACCCTTAGCTCGTAAAGGGAACGATATAGTGAAGGCCATCGGTGCCCTTATTACTGTCTTAAGTCTTTTGTTACAGGGGTCAGGTTGAAAACAGAATTTGATTTCAAAGGACGTGGTATGTCAAAGATAAGATTTTTCATTTTGGGGGTCTCGGAGTGTGAGAATTTTCAGTAATGACATTGTAAATAGAAATTGTTTATTTTTTCTTATAAGCAACACATTTTCGATAAATCTGTTATTTGCCAAGATGAAAAAATACGTCTGCTAAGGCGTTTTGAAATCGTGATTCATTTATTTATTTTGATTGATTGAAACAATATTTATACAGTTAGGTACTATAGTTACAATGATCCAAAATTTCTTATCAGATAATAGCTATTGACAATTTTAGTTAAAGACTTCGCTAGCACTTGAATTTAAAAGAGTGTTTATTTGAACTAAGTTTATGCAATAAAAAATCAACTATAATCTAAACTAATATTATAAAGAGGAAAACTTTGATTGTTTGTTTGTTTGTTTGTTTGTTTGTTTGAAATGAATAGGCTCCAAAACTACTGAACCGATTTAAAAAATTCTTTCACTGTTGGGAAGCTACACTATCAGCGGGTGACATAGGCTATATTATGTTTTCAAAAAAATTAGGGATCCTTACTAAAACTTCAATAATGTAACCCAAGGTGTAAAAAAATTACCTAAAATATTCATTACATCGCGTGCGCTGCGAAAACTATTGAAGATATAGGATCACGACTGTAATCCCCGGGCTCGGTAGATATCTCCTCAGATCTTTGGTTACTTAGATCTTTGAGGATATCTAAAGGGGGTAGTCAGAGGCAAGTCCAAACATGACATTTGGTACATGCCCACATTTTGCACAGTAGTTAGTATTCCGTACGTGACAGGTTGCAAGCCCATCGCCGCTTATAAGAATATTAACCTATGACACACACCTTCGAATTATTGGTTCTAGGGTATGCCGGTTTCCTCACGATGTTTTCCTTCACCGTTTAAGAGCACTGGCATTGCGCACATCAATTTTTCGAATGGAAAAACTCATTGGTGCACGACCAGATTTGAACCCACGACCTTCGGATCGTGAGGCCGGGGTGCTACCACTGCACCACCAGCGCTCTATTGAAGATAGAATAAAATAATGTACTACGACTTTGTAGAACACATCATTATTTCCAAAAAGTGTCGCGACAGCATTATGTCTAACTATGGATTTGCCACAGTAAGAGTTCTTTTATTTTAAAATTGTAATTAACATGGCATACATTGGAACTAAAAATTCGAAGGTGTGTGTCATAGGTTAGTATTTGTGCCTAATTGTGACTATTAGACAATGAAATTGACTGTAAAACCTATTACTGGATGCTATCTAGCTTAGAATATGATATTTTAGGAATTAAAAAACTGTTTCAGCTTGTTGCACGTTGCTCGTATATATTGAAGTAAGTAATTAGCGGTTACAAAGTTCTGGGATAGAGGAAAGGGAACATTCGTCATAGCCAATAGCAGCACTGAATTTAATTTTAGTATTGTCTGATGCGCGTGCGCTTTGATAATTGGTAATTTATTTGTAGTAGATTTTGAACGTTTATATTTGTGCGTGAACATGCCCCCGGCCTTGGAAGCAGCAGGTTTCAATGGTCTTGAAGTTCCGAAGGCTCCACATCACGCGCGTCTTGAAGAAGGGGACAGATCTTCGCATAGGCCCGCCGTACCACGCCAGACTCGGTTTGTATGTCCGCCACCCTTGACACTCCATCCTTGCCTGGGAATGTCGTGAGCACACGACCCATCTGCCATTTTAACGGTGGTAGGTTATTGTCCTTGATCAAGACTAGTGTATTTGGCTCCAACGGCACCGTCTCTTTGTTCCATTTTGTGCGTACCTGCAACTCAGAAATATACTCTTGTGCCCATCGGGTCCAAAAATGTTGGCGTATTTGTTCCATCCTCTGATAGCGCTTTAGCCGATGTATGGGGACGCCGTTGACATCATCGCTCGCAGGTGCAGTTAGCGGTCGGCCAACCAAAAAATGAGCGGGAGTTAGAGGAGAGAGGTCGTTGACATCTGAGGAAAGTGGGGAAAGCGGACGGGAATTTAGCACAGCTTCTATTTGTGACAGAACTGTGCTAAACTCCTCGAATGTGAGGTGTGCATTGCCTACTACACGTCTCAAATGATATTTACACGATTTTACTCCTGCTTCCCACAGACCACCAAAGTGAGGAGAATAGGGGGGAATGAATTTAAAGTTTATTTGTTGACTCGCGGCATATTCAATAATGTCTGAAGGACACCTATTTAAAAACTTAGAAAAATCATTCATCAGCCCCACAAAATTGCGCCCATTGTCCGAATAAATTTCGAGAGGTTTACCTCGTCGAGAAATAAACCTGTTCAAAGCTAATAAGTAACTCTCAGTAGTAAGATCACTCACTAGCTCTAAATGTACAGCACGCGTTGTAAAGCACACAAATAAGCATATGTATGCTTTTGTAGTTTTAGCGCCCCTACCTTTCCTGTTGAGTATGAGAACCGGCCCGCAGTAATCTACTCCGCATCGTATAAAAGGAAAGCTAGGAGTTATTCTTTCCTTGGGTAAATTTCCCATGAAAGGCGTAAGTATTCTACCTTTTATGCGCGTACACCTAACACAAGCGTTTACGATACACCTAGCTAGGTTCCTACCACCTAAAGGCCACCACTTTTCGCGTAGATGACACAGTAGTGCCTGGGGGCCAGCGTGGAGAAGCCGTAGATGCTCGTGACGAAACAGTAACTTCGAAAAATGATGTTTACTAGATATTAAGATTGGATGCATTTTATCGTAGTTAAACTCATCCGAGTTACTCAATCGCCCACCTACACGTATAATTTTATTTTCATCTATAAATAAATTTAATCTATTTAGTTTTTTGTTGTGAACGTTCGCATTATTACATAATAAACTGTACTCAATAGGATAACTTTCTGCTTGAGACCACTTGACTAGCGTTATCTCTGATTCATTCAATTCATTGACAGAAAGAACGCCCGTGCGTCTAGTATTTTTATTGCGAATATTATGAATGAATCTAAACATATATGCTACCGCGCGCTTTATTCGATTATATTGTGAAAATCTGTGAAACGGAAACAAATTAAGTTCTGAATTATGGGTCACGAAAGTAGAAATAGTTGATGGCCTTAGCTCAGGAAGGTTCTCGTACGTTTCCAAGATTTTGCGATCATCTAGTGAGAAGCTAGGGTTTCTTAAAAAATCAGGACCTTCCCACCATAAAGAAGAAGAAGAAAGTTCTTCCAACGTAGCACCACGAGACGCGAGATCAGCAGGATTTTCTTTTCCGCTTACATGACGCCAGTAAACGTCTTTCGTCATGTCATGTATTTCTGAAGTTCTATGTTGAACGAACGTTTTTAATTTGTTCGGTTGCATGCGTAACCAGCCTAATACTATAGTCGAGTCCGTCCAGAATACTGTGCAGTTGAATTGACAATTTAAAGATGAACGAACCTTATCTAATAGTTTAGCACCTAATAATGCGCCACACAGCTCAAGTCGCGGTATACTCACAGGTTTTATAGGAGCGACCTTAGCTTTGGAAGCAAGCAACCTAACTGTTACCGTTTGGTTTTTGTTTATTGTGCGAATATAAGCACAGGCGCCGTACGCCGTTTGCGATGCGTCACTAAAAACATGTAATTCTATATAACTTGGTTGAGTACCTATAGCGTGGCGTGGAATGCGTATTGTATCGAGCCTCTGCAATGAGATAAGAAACCGGTTCCATATTTGCGCGATATTAGAGGGAATGATATCATCCCAGCCTAGTTTTAGTAACCATAATTGTTGTAATAATGTTTTTGCGATTATTATTGTCGGGCTTAATAAGCCTAGCGGGTCAAAGATTTGAGAGATGTTAGACAAGATACATCTTTTAGTTATCTGCTTATCTTGATCGTGACAATGTGATTTAAAATAAAATTGATCGCTTAAATTGTTCCAGCCCAATCCTAAAGTTTTAGTACTTATATTTTCGCTGCATTTTATTTCTTTTGATTGGTTGGATATTTCATCATCAACATTATCACACGGAAAGTTGAACATCCACTTCCGAAGTGGAAAGCAACCTGCCTGTAGCGTATTTTTTACTTCGGCACATAACTTTAGTAAGCTATTTTTATCGTTATACCCTGTCAAGAGGTCATCGACGTAGAAGTCGTCCCTGACTACCCTTTGGACTTCCGGGTTCGCTGATTCGACTCCTAACTGTTTCAAACACCTGACACTCAAGAATGGGGCGGAAGCATGACCATACGTAACGGTATTTAGCTCATACACGTTTATAGGTTTCGATTGATTATCGCGCCATAAAATCATTTGATATTTTCGTAAATCCTTATCTACCATGACATTTCTAAACATTTTGCTCACGTCAGCGCATGCCACATAGTTATGCTGTCTAAAGCGAAGCAGAATTGATATTAAATCGCCCTGTATCGGCGATCCAACACATTGTATGTCATTAAGTGACTTCCCGGTGGTGGTGGGAGCGCTGGCGTCGAACACCACGCGCAGCTTGGTCGTGGTACTGTGCTCGCGGTACACGCCGTGATGAGGCGTGAAGTAGCATGGACTTTCATAAGAATCTACCCTACTCATATGACCTAATTCTTCGTATTCTCGCATAAAGTTTGAGTATAATAATTTGTAGTCGGGCGAACGCTGTAGACGTTTCTCTAATGCGATGAAACGGCGTTCGGTTTGCGTATATGACTCACCTAAATGATCAGGTGACTCTTTAAAGGGAATACGCACAGAGAACCTTCCTTCACTATCGCGCGTAGTAGTGCTGACGAAAGATTCCTCACATGCGCGTTCTTCCTCAGTTCGCGTATCTTTAGCTTTAGGAAGTTCTTCGACTTCCCAAAACATGCGTAGTTGCGTATCTATATCTAGCGTATTAGTACTAGTAGTACTAGTGAAATGACAATTAATGCGTGTCGATTTCTGTGATTGATTATTGATCGGACCGGAAATGATCCAGCCTAGCTTAGTATTTTGTAGGTACGGGCCGGAAGGAAGTCTAAATTTACCTTCTCCTAGCAAATCCCAAAACCTATCTGCGCCTATTAACAAGTCAACGTCTTTACAATCTAAAAACTGCGGATCTGCCAACCTTATGTTGTCTGGTATACAGAACTGCGCGCTTTGACATAAGGCTGGGATCGTAGACGTTATCTGTGTTAAAACATAACAATTAATGCGTGTTGTGTACGTATCATCGACACGTGATTTAATTTCGATTTGACATGTTTCTGAGCATTGTATTATCGTATCACTCACCCCTCGCACTTCATGAACGGACTTTGACATGAACGCGTTTATGACATGACAAAATGATTTGGAAATGAAGCACCGTTGGCTTCCACTATCAAGTAATGCGCGCGCCTGATGATAATTACCGTAGGAGTCGGCTACTTCGACTAGCGCTGTTGACAATAGAACCGATTGTGAATCTATACATTTCTCGTGTTGAGTTTGTATATGCGCCTTATTTACTTGGATCGGGAGCGATGAGCCGTTTGGTGCGCCTTCGCCTACGACGGATCTCTCGCTCTCGGCTACAACATTCGAATGTAGTGTTACTGTTCTATTGTTGTTATCGCTGTGTATCAACGTATTATGTTTTTGACTGCACTTCCTACACGGCCCGAACCTACAGACCTCCAACGCATGTCCCTGACGTAAACAGTTCCTGCAAAGTTTATTTTCGCGTATTAATGTCAACTTTGATTCTAAACTGCTTTCAATGAACTTGCTACAGGAATAAAGTGGATGAGCTTCCTTACATTTCACACAGGGCGCGTAAGATCGAGACTGACGATCATTGGGCTTGGTTGTAGAAACATTGCAGTGAGAAGTGATATTTGATCGTGGGACATGTTTTGATTTATTCTCAGTTTGTGAGTTCTGACCCTTGGTATGAGAAAGTTGCAATGTTTCTAAAACATCGGCCCTATCCCTCAAGAAGGCAATCAAATCACTCAATTGAACTTGTTTTGAACTGTTAGATATAAGCGTACTTTTATGTGTCTCCCACTCGCGTTCAGTGGTTTTGTCTAATTTAGCAACTACAATATAATTAATGAGAGTGTCCCAAGAATCAGTCGGTTCACCCAAGATTTTTAAAGCGCGTAAATTTTTCAATATTTTGTCAATTAGCGTCTTAATCTGAACATGCGACTCCTTAGACAATGAATCGATGGTAAATAATGCTTTGACGTGATTGTGAACTAAAATTCTATTATTGTTGTATCTATTTAATAACAACTCCCATGCAACTAAGTAGTTATTAGATGAGAATTCCATCGATTCAATGACCAACAATGCATTACCTTTTAACGCGGATTTTAAGTAATGAAACTTTTGAATAGAACTTATCTGATTAGAATTATGAACCAGTGATTGAAAGGTATCTCTGAACTCGAGCCAGTTCTCATACGAGCCATCGAAGGTAGGCATGGAAATAACGGGCAGTTTGACTGATTTAGACAGGCTGCAGGGCTTTTCAGAACTATTAGTGACCTCACTACTTGACAGCATAGATTCTGCTAGGGCTAATGTGCTATAGTAATGATTTTCAAAGGATTCTCTGTTATTTAACTGATTAAGAAGCTCGCTTTCATACACGCATTCTTCGATTTTAGATTGATAATCATTAAATTCAGTAAACAAGCTATTAGTACCTTTGATTCGTAACTGTAAATCTATACGATCGCGTGAGGTAGATAACGGATTATCATTTTCTAGCAATGATTGCAAATAGTGCGCAAATTTAGTTAGCCTGCCTTTTACTATGCCGCGTTTACGAACTAAATCGCGAACTACATCGGGATTTTCGCATTGAATAGTAGGAGACTTGTCGCGTGATTTAGATTCTATATTAGCTTTGTCGATATTTAACGTAAGGGGAGATTTATCGCGTATTTTAACACTTTCGGTAGACATTTTGGTGGTCGTAGAAAGCAAGAGTACTCACGATTTTAGGTGCTCGAATAGAAGAAAGCTCAGCAGTGATGGCCACGTCACAAGCCTTTGTCTCGACTATCCTTCGCACAGGTGAAATATGGTAGATTTAGCTGAAACAGTTTAATGCGCGTGTCACAAAGAGAACACAGAGGTTGGAGGGAAAAGAAAGGATGGTTGGCCCCACCAGATTGCGATGTATGATGAAACGCCAATCCACGTAGTCCGAATTCAGTTCCAATAAATGCGCTTTGGCCTCCAGTTCTTCTTTGCTCCAGATATAGTGGGTTCTGCGTCTTCGTATTGTGTAGAAATGCGAAGTTCAATGCAGTTATTGCGTCGTAGATTGCGTCTTCCTTTTTGCGTGTGAAGTAAAATGTCCAGTAATGGCTGCCACGTTCGCGTTGCGTAGTTTTTGTATAGGATGCTAGTTCAAATATATTTGGCGTCGGAAGGACCACATGTGCCTAATTGTGACTATTAGACAATGAAATTGACTGTAAAACCTATTACTGGATGCTATCTAGCTTAGAATATGATATTTTAGGAATTAAAAAACTGTTTCAGCTTGTTGCACGTTGCTCGTATATATTGAAGTAAGTAATTAGCGGTTACAAAGTTCTGGGATAGAGGAAAGGGAACATTCGTCATAGCCAATAGCAGCACTGAATTTAATTTTAGTATTGTCTGATGCGCGTGCGCTTTGATAATTGGTAATTTATTTGTAGTAGATTTTGAACGTTTATATTTGTGCGTGAACAGTATTCTTAATAAGCGGCGATGGGCTTGCAACCTGTCACGTACGAATACTAAGTACTGTGCAAAATGTGGGCATGTGTCAAATATCATGTTTGGACGTGCCTCTGAGTACCCTCTTTAGATATCCTCAAAGATCTAAGTAACTAGAGATCTGAGGAGATATCTACCGAGCCTGGGTATTACAGTCGTGACCATGTATAGGTAATAAATACCCGTGCGAAGCCGGGGCGGACTGCTAGTTTAATAATAAAGCTGTTTCTTGACTATAAAATATGCATAAAATAAAATACCCGACGCTATAACAATATAGTGTCGGGTACTGAAAGATAGCATAACATATTTTCATCTTTTGTAAAGCACAACACGCAATATCCATATATTTACACCCTCTCGCATCGTAAAAATATACGACAGTGCTAGGTAAACCAAATCTTAACGTTGTAACTGATGTTTCAATATTTGTTCATTGTCTGTTAATTTTAAAGAAAAAGCTATGATTTGATTTGGGGAACATTAATCCTGTACGTCTACCATGAGTTGTCACATTTAGATTGGCTGACGTTACTACAGTAGTAATAGTACGTTACTATGACATCTGTCAAAATTGTTACTCATGGTACCAAATTCTAAGCAAATTAATGAGCGCAAACTACAGTTGCTGTAGAACGCTGTGACGTAAGATAGTTAGCTACGTGAGGTTTTAGTACCCAACTATCTGCTAGAGGCGCTGTACCAAGTTTTCATACATTTTTTTAACTACGGTCGTTAGCGAGTGTAGATTGTGAAAACTCATGGTAGACCCTCTGTGATCCTAAGAGCGCTGGTGGTGTAGGGTTAGCACCCCTGCCTCACGATCCGAAGGTCGTGGGTTCAAACCTGATCGTGCATCAATGAATTTTTCCATTCGAAAAATTAATGTGCGCAATGCCAGTGCTCTTAAACGGTGAAGGATCATCATGAAGAAACCGGCATACCTACCCTAGAATCAAAAATTCGAAGGTGCGTGTCATAGGGTTAGTGTTATTATAAGCGGCGATGGGCTTGCAACCTGTCACGTATGGAATACTAACTATTGTGCAAAATGAGGCATGTACCAAATGTCATGTTTGGACATGCCTCTGACTACCCTCTTTAGATATCGTCAAAAAATCTAAGCAATTAAAGATCTGAGAAAGATATCTACCGAGCCTGGGGATCAGAGTCGGGAACATATTTTTTTTTTATTTTGAATTCTGTTTATAACGTCGCGCTTAAATGATTTGAGAATTCGACACGTCCTACGTTAAACTAAGTAACTGCAAAAAGCAAATTTTACAGGAGAGCGGTTTTAAAATTTCAAAATTTTAATTTCGTCATAACTCAGTCATTTGTAGGTCTATGGGTTTGAAAATTGGCAAAGGGCTTTTATTTGGAAAGCAGTTTATATTAGTGAGTAAATTTTGTCTCTAAACCGTCTCGTTTTTGTTTTATTACACTTACATACATGTACTATGTTTGATTCTTCGGGTATGTGTCAGATACCTGTACCTATTTATTCAAGGAAATTGAAAAACCTAGTATTGCGTAACTGTCCAGATACATGTTTGTTCTTTGTTAACATATCGGCGATGTCCTGACTAACTGCCTTTATTTACGAAAAGATCACTGGAAATTTTAATAATTTATTATTATGTATCGTCTTTTTCTTCTTCCTACCCTTTTTCCAAGTTATGTGGGAAGGTCACAGCATGTTTTTTTCATACGTTTCCCTCTATCATCCGTCATTTCAGTTCTCACACCTAAGAAAGGGCTGATAGTACTCATAATAATATCATCTTTCACAGTCTATCCATCTTTTCTTTGGCCTACCTCTTCCTACCCCTATATCCATCCACATTCATACCTTCTCTTTAGACATTCATCTCTTCTTATAACATGCCCATACCATGCTAACCTATTACTCTTCATCTTTCCCGTCACCTTCGCCATTTTCAGGCTTCCTCTAATATACTTATTCCATATTTTATTCATTCTCGTCCCTCCACACATCCACCTTAATATTCTCATCTCCACCGCATGTAATCTTTTCTCATCCTTTCCCTTAGTGGCCTCACATTCAGATCCATACAATACGACAGGCAGGTCATATGATAATTGGATATTTTTTTCCCTAAGAAGCATTCGTGGATCACACGTTATTCCTGTGACATGTCGCCATTTCATCCATCAAGTATTTCTTCTATTCTTCTCTCAATATCGCTCTGTACTACTAAACCGTGGAACCAAAAATCGGAACAGGCTGGTAGGGGTACATCATCTACGACAATAAGAGTAAAACTGGAGGGACCACCGAAGTCGCAGAACAAGTGCTCAGTTTTTAGCCTGCTGATCTTCAATCCAACACTTTCCAGCTTACCTTGCTATTTTACCAGCCTATTCTATCGCGTTATCTCCAACAGCGAACAGCATATCTACACCAGAGTGCCTCTTCTTTTATAATCTGATGCCAGAGCGTCCCTTACCCGGAGGAAAAAATAAAAGCGTATAGCAAATACCTGGTGCAGACCTACAGTCACATTGAACTCATCAGTAACGCCAGGTTAGACCTAACGTGTATTCTAGCTCGGCTGTACAAGGCTCGAACAAGTGCAGAAACGTGCCTGTCATTCCTTTCTCTTTCCTAGCTCACCGCAGACCCTCGCGGGGCACTCGGTCGTACATTTTTTCAAGATCAACGACAAACCAATCACCATGTGCAGGTTCTTGTGCACACGTCTATGTTTTTTACACAGTTAGCAAAAAGCGAATATGGTGTCCGTTGTTCCTCGTCCTGGAATACACCAGAACTAGCTCTATGATACCTACTTGTCTATAACTCTCTGCTCTCATTCGTCCCGCTATTACTTTCTCACAAACTTTCATATTTTGAAACATGAGCTTTATTCCTCGCTAGTTGTTGCACTCCTGGTACACCACCCTTGTTTTTAACGATGGGCATTGGCGAACTGTTACACTGGGATCGCCTCCTCTCTCATCTTGCAACAACTTATTGAAAAATAAACTCGGCCGCTTTCATCCATCCGCACATAGTAACTTTCACACATCTACTGCTGGATTGCTATCGGGCCAGCTTTTTAACTTCATTCAGTAACTAACATCTTTAACTAAAATTCACATTTACAAGCACACCGTCTGATACAAATTAAAGTTTTAAAATACCCTTTTCAGCGCTCTTTTATGTCATCATCATTCATCAAATTTTCTGTCATCTTTTATACATTTTATGCGGACATTATCTTTTCTCTCTTGCTTTCTTCTTGCTATTTGGTATAGGTATTTTTGCCCATTAGGGCTTTCCAGCGGTTTGTAAGATTTATCCTATACCTAGGCCCTTGCAATAGCAACCCTTCTTGGCGCATGGTTTCGTTACGTGTATATCCTACTTCCTACTATTCATGTTTTCTACTCAAAAAATTATAAATGCGAAAGTTTGGATGGATGGATGGATCGATGTATGGATGTTTGTTACTCAATCACGCTGAAACGGCTGAACAGATCTAGATAAAACTAGAGATACGCGTAGTGTATGACCTGAAAAAAACACTACGGTAACTTTTTATCAAGGTACCACGCAAGCGAGTTTGCTAGTATTATATTAATAACTAAGTGCATGGATACAATATTATTATAACAAAATAACTAGCTAGCAAAACGTTATGTAACTGATAAATAACTTATTTCGATTCAACAACATACAAGTGTAAAGGTGTGTAAGTGTCTAGATAAATAATTTCGATTAAACTAGTTTCCAATGTACAAGTGCGTAAGTGTCTAGATAACTAATTTATATTAAACTACTTTCCAATGAAGAAATGTGTAAGTGCCTAGATAGAATTTACATTGATACTGCGTCACACTGAATAAGTGTGTATTTGCGTAGTTGCACAGTTGTGCGCCGAAAAACCAAAGTACACAGAAAACTTCATGCACTATGTACATTTTTTTTAATAAGTAATTCATTTCAATGTTTTAATACAGAGCAATTGCCCCATAAAATTTCTACTTTATAACTACACACAGAAATTTATGAATACTATAAGAATTAAATTTTCTTTTCATTTAATACGAAACGCACGCGCATGCCACCCGCTTTCCGTGGAAGAAGTGCGAAAGTGGTAGTTAACCGCACACTGCGACTCGTTCATCCCGCGTACACATATTTAACTGTATCATACACTCTTGTTCGCTGTGCGTTTTGAACCGATAATTCAGATAAATACTTATACGGTCGAGAAAAAAGTAAGTTCTAATAGGAAAAATTGTTTTTTTTTTCAACTCATATTATAGATTTGGGTACGTAGAGCTCAAAAATGCAATAAAAACACTTTGGTGTATCTGGCACATACACTGGAATACGTAGGACGTGTCGAATTGAACAAGCTTTGTATGTAGCGATATTCATTTTGGCAATTGCGTCATAGTGCGAGCATGAAATTTCTTCGAGAAATTTCGAATGTTGAATATTAGAGTAAAATAATAAGTCTTAGGGTTCTTATACACGAGCGGCATGCTACCAACAGCAGAGTCAACTACTGCTGCAGCGGTCGACCTAATAGCGATGACGCTTCCACTCTATTGTGCCACGCCCCCCATGTGAACGCGAACATGTCAGCGGCAGCCGTTGACTCATCGACGGCTGCAGACATTGTACAACTTAGGTAAACTGAGTTTAAAATTTATTGCCACTCAGGCGTTTTGCGTCTTAGGTGTTTCAAATCTAAAAAATATGAGATTAATGAATTTAACTTAACAGGCATATAATTTTTTAGACATGCATATTATTAGGTTTTTTGCTACAAAGGCTAAAAAGGTTTTAGATGACCCGCTCATAAACGTTGCAGATGCTTCTGTCGTTCGCAATAAGCCGCTCGTGTATATGAGTCCTTAATTTTTTTATATTGACATTGTAAAACTATTAGCAATCGTTAATGCAACAAAACCTTTTAACCCATCATTCTCGCGTCAAGTACTTTTAAATTCATTATACACTTTCTACTGCGAGATTTGAATTTTTAATTTCAGCAGGAAACGAGCGAAACAAGTGAACTGTAATCCAATTATCTTTTATCGCGCAGAAAGCTTCAATAAAAGAAGCCATGGCCCATCTGTGGTACTGTGATTGCCGATATTATTGCCAACATTTTTTCGTGCTCTGAAAACGAAATCAAAAAATTCTAATTCGCAAGTATCGTTTTAGTGTAGGTTATCCGCAAAAAAATTGTATTAATAAGTGACGAAAAATGATTTTTGAAACGTTTTCAGCTATGCGAACAGCTCATTCTTTTTTTTATTTAGGACCTTAATTTGATTTTACCCTAGCATTTCACACTTTTAGTTTAATCTTACAAATGAAACACATCTCGAGCAGTCTGTCTGCAATAACTCAAAACTACAGAGTCAGTTCATTGCCTCTCCATTCTTCACAGAGCGCCGAATTAGAATTCTTTCTCCAACTCCACGAGTAAAATGAGTTAAAATGAAACGAAATACCTAGGATTTTCTCAGTAATGATCTACTTCGCTTTGGTATTGCGATCTTGGTCGCGGTCATTTACACTGCACAATGGAACTGTGAATGGAGCTTACCGAAAGAGTGTAATTGAAACTGAAGTAGGAAAAGCAGAGAACTATTGACGTAGAAAGCTAAAACATGGAAGTAGGAAATATTACCCGTTGTGGTATGGAATAACAAGTAAAAAATTTACTTTACAATCTTGATCTTCTCAATTCTGCTAACGATATTTTGTGTCGTGTTGTACCAGATACCAAAAACCAATGTATTAATATACAGAGTGTAATTGAAATTTAAGTAGGAATAGCCAAAAACTATTGGTGCAGGAAACTAAAACAAGGCAACATAACCAAGAAAAGTAAGGTACCCTTAAAACTAAGTTGAAGTAGATAAGGTTATCGATCTTTTAAGTTCTACCGATACTACCCGCGTGTGGTATTAGATACTATAAATTATAGGTCCTAATAAACTTGCAAGCTATTAAAGAAATTTCAATGAGACAAAATAAAATTCCCTGCAAGTACCTACCAATTGTAAACTTTTAAAAGGTAACAAGAATTCGAGCTGATCTACAATCGAAAGCAATAACCAGGATTCAGAGTTATAGGGTACTTACGTAGGTACTTACTCACATGATTAACCTGAGTTTAGAATGTTAATCGAGAATAGCTACGTTCAAACTGTCGCGAGTATGCGACCACGAAGCGAGAGCATCTTGATGCAAATATCTATTGCATAAAATAACTTAATCGGGGACTTCTATGCATCGATCGAATCAGGATGCTAGTTTGAGTCTGTGCCAAATTTGCATCATGTACGCCTTTGCTTTAAGCGTTCTAGAGCTTTGTCCGATGATATTTAAGTTTCCAAATTCAAACTTTATTTATAAAAATAGACATGATCGTTCCCATGCGTCGGTTTGGCAAAAGCTTAATTCTGATTTCATTCTTATCATCGTGTCATCGATTTTAACAACCTTACATCTTGTAAACGTCTTCAAGAGTCGTAACTTAAATTAACCATCAAAGCGCAATTAGAGTGTGTTCGCACGAGACCATTCTATGTCGGCCACGTCACAGTGTATATTGATACAGTAATACCATTAGAACTAGGTGTAGTAATAAATTCTATAAAATAAACATGAATCGCTATCTACTGCAATTTCAAAGAGATGGTAATGTTCGTGTTTCTAAGTATCCATAACAGGATGGTTTACACAATATAGATTTTGAATTAATTTAATAAATTAAGTAATTTATCTCGGTTTATACAGTTATTAAAATAATATAAAGATAACAAGAGTTGACTAAAACAAAGACGTAGCAATTAACCAACTGTTTAATGTATACACTGTGGTCGACATCTTGAATAATTTTCATTACCATGCTATGAGCTAACCCCTCCTAAGATGTCTAAGCCACTATTAACACGTAATCCCTCATGTGACCCGAACCACAGATTAAATATAAACCAGTAAGTATTCTCTGCTTTCGTATGATAATCTTGACCTTTTAAACTAGGTACCACGTATAATTAATAGGTAAGATGTTATTGAATGGACATGAATAATAAATTTATAGATCTGAATGGCATACATTTTCAATATTTGAGAAAATTATTAATAAGAATTCACATCATCATCTTCCTGCCCTTATCCCACTAGGTGGGGTCGGCACAACAGGTTCTCTTCCTCCACTCTCCCCTATCACCCGTCATCTCAGTAGTCACTCCCTTCCTACACATATCGTCTCTCACACAGTCCATCCATCTTTTCTTAGGTCTACCTCTACTCTTATATCCATCCACATTCAAATCCATAACCCTTCTTGTAACATGACTTTCCTCCCGCCGCATTACATGCCCATACCACGCCAATCTATTACTCTTCAACTTTTATGTCACCGGCGCTACTTTCAAACTTCCTCTAATATGCTCATTCCTTATCTTATCCATCCTCGTCACTCCACACATCCATCTTAACATTCGCATCTCCGTTGCATGCACTTTTCTTTCATCCGTCGCCTTAGTTGTCCAACATTCAGATCCATACAATACGACAGGTCTAATGATCGTTTTGTAGATTTTCCCCTTAAGCTTAAGGGGCATCCGCGGATCACACGTAGTGCCTGTGACCTGTCGCCATTTCATCCATCCCGCATTCATTCTGTTTTTCACGTCTCGGTCTACATCACCGTCGTTCTGGATGAGTGAACCGAGGTAGCGGAAATCGGAGCAGACTGGTAGGGATACACCGTCTAAGGCAATATGAGAGAAGCTGGGGAGACCGCCGAAATCACAAAACAGGTGTTCTGTTTTGGTCCTGCTTATTTTCAGGCCAACACTCTCCAATCTCTCTCGCCATTTTTCCAGCCTGCTCTGCACCTCGGTTGCATCTTCTTCGACAAGAACAATGTCATCGGCGAACAGCATACACCAGGGTGCTTCCTCCTGTATGTCTAATGTCAAAGCATCCATTACCAGGAGGAACAGTAGGGGGCTTAGTGCCGATCCCTGGTGCAAGCCTACAGCCACACTGAACTTGTCTGTGACGCCAGCTTCTGACCGGACGTGTGTACTGGCCTGCCTGTACATGGCACGTACAAGCTGCAAGTATTTCTCAGGCACTCTCTTTTCATTCATACTACACCACAGAAGCTCACGGGGTACTCTATCGTATGCCTTCTCGAGGTCAACGAACACCATATGCAGGTTTTTGTGCGCGCGTCTATATTTCTCGCAAAGTTGCCGAAGCGCAAATATGGCGTCCGTTGTCCCCCGACCCGGCATAAACCCAAACTGGTTCTGCGATACCTCACTCTCACCTCTCATTCGTCTCGCTATCACTTTTTCCCAAACTTTCATGCTATGTGACATGAGCTTTATTCCTCTATAGTTGTTACAGTTCTGTACGTCACCCTTATTTTTGAAAATGGGCACCAGAGAACTGTTGCACCACTCATCCGGGATCACCTCAACTTGTAACAACTTGTTGAAAAATAAAGTCAGCCACTTCCATCCATCACCTTTTAAAAACTTCCATACTTCAACTGGTATATCATCTGGTCCTACCGCTTTGCCATTCTTCATACTTTGCACTGCCATTTTTACTTCATCCACACTTATTTCTTTCACCATGGCTGTGTTAGCGGGAACCTTATCTAACACACCACTCCAATCGTTTTCCTCATTCATCAACCTTTCAAAATATTTCTTCCAACGTTCTTTTATATCCTCATCATTCGTCAGAACTGTTCCTCCTTCATCTTTTATGCATTTTATGTGTATTATATCCCTTGCATTCTTCTCTCTCACTTTTGCTAATTTATACAGTGCTTTCTGTCCGTGAGGGTTCTCCAGTGACTTGTATAACTTATCCTGCACGGATATATATCAATTTTCCCTTTTCCTTTAGTTTCCCCAAAAACATTCTTCGCCACATGCCTGATACAGGTGGCCATTTCATTCCAGCATTCATTCACCGATTTATTCATCATATCTTCCATTTCAATCATTTTATCTACCACTCTTTCCTGGAATTCTTTTGCATATTCATTCTTCTCAATCAGATGCCATTTCGTTTTTGGAGGACGGCACAACTTGCTTTGAGGCTGTTGGATCTTGATTTTTATTTCTAGCAGTAGAAGTCTGTGCTGAGAAACTAAAGCCTCGCCTGGTATAACTTTGCAGTCCCTGGCTTGCTTTATTTTATCTCTTCTAAGCAAGAAATAGTCAATTTGGGTGCTGTGATTTCCGCTTTGGTATATAATCAGATGTTGGTCTCTTTTTTTGAAAAAGGTGTTTACTATTGCCAGGTCAAAAGCAGAAGCGGCTTGCAAGAGTGTTTCTCCCTCTTGGTTCTTGTTTCCAAAGCCCCATCCTCCATGAACTCTTTCATAATCTCCATTCACTCTACCTACATGCCCATTAAAATCTCCTCCAATATATATTTCTTCATTATCTGGTACATCCATCATCACCGCATCAAAATCTTCCCAAAACTTCTCTTTCACTACATCATCACATCCAGTCTGCGGTGCATACACACTTACCACATTTAAAACTAAATCTCCTAACAACAACTTCACCATTATCACTCTGTCATTCATTCTCTTAACATCCGTCACACATTTTTTCAGTTCGCTGTCAAGCACCACACCTACACCATTTCTCTTACCATCGCTTCCACAGTAGAAAAATTTATATCCCACCCCAATTTCTCTCACTTTCGTTCCCATTAATAATAATTCACATAGTGACATAATACCTAAGAGAACTTGTACAGGTTTTTAAAATTAAAGTAGGTAATTTATTTACAGTCGCTTGTGGCAGAATCTTTGTACCTACTATCTGTAATGGCAAGCAATGGCAAGTTTGTATTCATAAATATTTGCAGTCGGAGGGAAGGTACAAGTATCTAGTAACTCTATTTTTTATTTTTTTCCGCTTTTATCAAAAGTTTTTTTATTGATTTCTTGCTAAATTATTATAAAAAGTACTGCGTCAAAATTCCCTGTTAATTTATCAGGTACTCTGTTAAACCTATACTCCAAAATGTGTTTACCAACTACGAGTACAGCCAGGCTCCAAATTAATTCAGAAATAATAACCGCTGTTTGCATTCAGAGCAGAATGTATGGCCGGACACTAAATAATGCATAATCAAACTAAAAGCTTGCAACAAGGCTGGGAACTGAGGCAAGTGGTCAAAGCATATGCAGTTAAAAAGATCCGTCATTTCACCGACGTAGAAACTGCTAGACTTGTATATTTCAGCTACTTTCATAGCATTATGTCTTACGGCATTTTGTTATGGGGGAGTGCTGCAGATATTAATACTATATTTGTGTTGCAGAAGAGGGCTGTTCGTGCAATTTATAACATGGGTCCTAGAGAATCTCTTAGAGATAAGTTTAAAGAAATAAACATCATGACAATGCCATGTCAGTATATATATGAAAACTTGATGTATGTTCACAAAAACATTAATTTATTTAGGAAAAATAGTGATAATCATAATGTTAATACTAGACTTAAAAATAAACTCGCTGTTCCCACGGTTAGGCTCACTAAAGTAAGTAAATCCTTTAAAGGGCAATGTGTACGCTTCTATAACAAGATCCCAAGTGACATGCTTGATTTATCAATTGGAAAATTCAAAAATGTAATTAAACAGAAACTGTCTAGAAAAGCTTACTATAAAATATCAGAGTACTTAGATGATAAAAAAGCTTGGGATGAATCAGCTCCAACTCTGCTAGGTATTCCTTACAAAATTAACAAGGATCATACAAAAAAAGCGCTAGGGCCCAGCGAGTTTCTTGTCAGTTCTTCTCGCACTGGGGATAGGACTGGAACTGGCACTTAGACTCACCTAGTATGTAAGACGTTTCAAAGTGATCCCTGTGATTCTATTGAAATAAACATATTTTGATTTTGGTCATGCTAAAAGCCACGGTTTCCTAAGCTTTATAGTTCTATAAGAAGCAGCGGACGTAATAATTACGACGAGTTTAACTGCAACAATGGTTACGGACTCGGCGAGTTATGTTCTTATGTATATTTTTCGGAAAATTATGACCTGAAAAAATTACCATAAATTATTCAGGGCTCAACCAGCCATCCTAGCATGAGCATCTAAGACAGCGTTTTTCTTATCTGTGACGATGAAAGTGACACTTTAAGGCCGTATCCCCTTTAGGCGAACAGTGAGCGGCTGACTCTGAGCGACGTATCGGTTGCTAACTCATAGTTAGCAGCAAACTGTAGCGTATTGGCTGAGAAGCGCTTGCGAACTCTTGGGAAAGAAGGTAAACTGTAGAGAGACTGCGCCGCCGATCTTGCGCATCGTTCGTTGCTGATCAGCCACTCACTGAATGAGTCAGCAAGCAAAACTCCGCAAACTGCGTACATTACATTATTTAGTATTGACACTACATTTAAAAATTATACATAGCTAGGAAAACTGGAAGCATATAGTTAAACGCTTACTGTTCGCCTAATGGGGACACGGCCTAAATCACGAACTAGGTAATTGCATTTTGTCTTCTCTTTCGTAGATAAAAACGTTGACTACAGTGCTCGTGCTAAGGGACTTGTCGTTTTGAACGTCATCGCTTCATAGCAGCTATTTATAATTATGACTCAACTTAAAAAATATTTAAAACCCTCATACTTTCTACAAGCAAAATCAGTGAATAAATACCACAAATATAATTGTTACCTCGCTTACAAACGGAATCGTTTCTAGATTTACGTTGAACGAAAAGCGCATCCACAACACGTCATCACAATTGATGAAATAATACATGGATTCAGTAAATGCAGTAAGCCTAATGTAGATTCGGAGAAGGTATTTTGTGCTATGAAAACTTTCAAGGTAACACTACATTTTTAAGCATTCACAAAAGTAGCGGACCTTCACTGATATATTGAAAATAAATTATAAAAAAATGAAATAAGATTTTTTGCATTAAAAGTTAGACGAGTGTTGGTTTATCTGCATTTCTTCAGAATCAAAAACATGTTAAAGTAGCAATAGTCAGAATACCCCGGTTTAGTAGTAGGTATGCAATATTCTTTTACAGTTTCGACAGGGCTCCAAAGCGCTTGAAGCAACGCGGTATCCTTCTCTATCGAGTATTATCATTATTTACACTTAAACTGTATTATATTATAATTTTAAAATACCATTTAAATATGTAGGTAGGTACAGTACTATATTTTTTGTTACAATCATATTCACTCATCAAAAGGGCGACAGAGGCAAAAAAACGCGTAAAAAAACTACGAGTAGTATAAAGTTGATACCAGCGTCAGAAAAGATGATTTCGTAGCTCCCTGGTCATGTCCATTATACAAAATGGGAGCGCAGGATTTCAAGTTCATTAGACTCGCATCTCGTTAGCGCATAGCCGAGTGCTCTACCAATATTGGTGTTATGGATGCAGATTCTATGGCTAAGTACCGACCGGACAATAGCGGTATATATTTAGTGTTCCTGATGCTATTGAATATATTTGTTTATCAACAATTATTAGTGTAATGAACGAATACAGCTAAAACTAAAATGTAAACATAATTTTTACTCGATTGCGATAAAATTAGTGTGTAAAAATGTGAGTTACTTACTATTAACGAGGTACTTACGCTCAATGAGGTTATGCTATTTTCTGTAAAAATAACACGAAATTTGGGTGATGTACAAATGATTTTCCATGGCCTTTGGAGTTTTGTGTATTTTAGAATATGGTCCCCAAACCAATAATTTAGATTTGTAAAAAGAGGCTGGTTCTAACGTAAGTGCTAGTACTTTTGTCTGAAAATCTGTGGCGCAACGAAACCCAGCAGAATTACTATTCAAAGAGTATTAAAAATGCAGACCCAGCGAATTATCCACCGAGAATTTCATTAAGATGACAATGTTGGGTTTTATTTTCTTGCGAGATAACAAGCGTCGTAGAAATTGTTTCAAGCTTCTGTTGAAGCCACTTTGACCACAGGGTATAATGTTAACTTCAGATACTAAGCTTGGACGAACAATTTTTTTTTCAAAAGTTTAATAACTTATTCCTACAACCGAGTCAAATAACAAGCATACTATGAAGAAGATGTAAGAAAAATGATTGATTCAGGCGTGACTTTGCGGAAATCCATTACAAATACTGAAAAGGACGGAAATTTATAGTACTTTCCCGCTAAAACTATTATCTAATGAGGTTATTAATTAAGCTTATTAATATTAATGAGCCCCACAAAATGCCTTATAGAAATATTATTAATATTAATAATCCCAACACCACACCTCAAATAGAAACTCGACACGTGTTTCGCTTCTCCACGAAGCATCCTCAGGACCGTTGACTCGCTCCGCACTGGTGTTGCTCCACCGAGCGCCGAGAGAAAAGTGAGCCAACTATGCGACATCCCCACTATTTATAGCCTCAAACTCGTATATGTAGGTCAAACTGGTCGTAATTTTCAAACTAGGTATAAAGAACATATCGCAGCTTACAGAAATAATTGTCCAGAAAGGTCTCACTTTGCTAAACATTTAATTGATTCCGGTCATTCGTTGAATAGTAATCACTCGTTTCAAATATTACATACTTGCGGTAAAGGTTTTAGAATGTCTGTTTTAGAATCATTAGAGATTACAAGATATAATAATAGAGATTATACACTGTTGAATGAATTAAATACAGCTTATCCAAGATCACCTTTGTTGCGCATTTTTTCGGCTGGTAGCGGTGAATCATTGCAACACGCGACGCTGAATCATGTGGTGACTGAGGATGGCTCGTGAGGCTATAAATAGTGGGGATGTCGCATAGTTGGCTCACTTTTCTCTCGGCGCTCGGTGGAGCAACACCAGTGCGGAGCGAGTCAACGGTCCTGAGGATGCTTCGTGGAGAAGCGAAACACGTGTCGAGTTTCTATTTGAGGTGTGGTGTTGGGATTATTAATATTAATAATATTTTGTATAAGGCATTTTGTGGGGCTCATTAATATTAATAAGCTTAATTAATAACCTCTTTAGATAATAGTTTTAGCGGGAAAGTACTAGAAATTTCCGTCCTTTTCAGTATTTGAAGATGTAAGAAGCTGTAGAGCCCTTTCATCATCCTTTTAGATGCACTAACAAACACTAATATTATAAAAAAGAAGAGAGATAGAGAGAAGTCAGGGGGGCGATTATCGATCTTTTCTTACAATCAATGTCAATACGTTTTCATCGTAATCAAGTGATTTGGTATGACATAAGAGTGTTAATTCAATAAATTTGAGCCAGTTTTGACAAGTGTCGATTGTATCAGAGTTTCGTAATCGCACTACAGATAAAAGAGAAGGTCGCTGTCAAGTCGTAAGAGTAGGTAAATACAAAAATAAATTAAGGCTAGGTGTAAGGTGCATCAGTTGCGCCAGCAAAAGCGCAGCTCCTAAATTATGATTGTGATGATGTTCTTTGAAGTGTTGACTCTGTGCGGAACGTAGTTACCGCTTTGTTGAGGCCACTTTGACCCCCGGCCCCGTAAACGCCAGGATTCTCATTACACGTCCACAAAGAAAAAGTCTTGTATTTACAATGGATTTAGCGTTTAAATTGTGAAAAAGCTGTGAGCGAACGTATGGTGTAGAATTTTATTAATTTCAAAAGAATTACAAAAGTTGGACGTACTTGAAAGAACTTTGAACAAGCGAGTGTGAAAATAAAATCAAGGTTACATTAATGTTATGCCATCTATTGCCATTTTTTTAGATAGTCTAAAATGTTTAAATATAAATTGAAGCAACTAAAACCTCCCCTAATACGTACCCTACCCCTTCTTGCCTTGGTTTATAAGGCATGTTGCACGATCTTGCTTGAACTGACCAAATCCCATCCTACCATTGATCTAAAACACAAAGCACCAGTAAAACCACCAACACACCAAGAAACACGAGCAGCATAAAAGTAATTCTAAAGTGAAAACTCCCAAGTACCATATAATTATGATTTATCAAGATTCTAATGTTACCTTCATAACAGAAATATATAGGCCGAAGTTCAAAATGGAGGCAGTTAGGGTACGACTGTTCCGCCGAAGATACGCGGTGGGTTGGTGGGGATTAAAATTAAAATAAATTGCTTTACACTTTAATTGTATTTCGGAATAATTTTCCGAGCTCCTGAATTCTAGAGTTGCTAGCTGATGGTATGAACGTGAAGAGTTGGGAAAGATTGGAGTAGCGCATTATAATTTTAGCTTTCTCTACGGTTTTATAGTTTCGACCAGTATTTCTTTTGATTCGTTTATCTAAAACTTACTATAACGTGAATTGAAATTGTATTATTTTACACAGTAGCATCAGACAAAAGGACATCTTAGATTCCAAGATTGCACAAATAATGCTTTTAACAAACTGTAAGGGCTGGATTTGATATAATTTTTGGAAGGGATTCTATGTTAATATAACTTATTTTCACCTAGCGTCGTCTCTTCGAAGTCTTGTTCTCAGCATACTCTAAATTTCATTAGACGTTTAAGTCGAGCCACCGTCGTCGTGTAATTGCTCATTTTCCTCGTCATCTCCTGGAAAAAATACTCCGCAGACTAATCATATTGCACTGTATAATTTCAGTTATAGTTATACCTAAATGTGATCGTTACGTTTGTTGGTTTATTTGTAAAATACTTTGTAAGCGATCGCCCACAATTTCTAATTGATAAGTAAACATAGTTATAACATGCTTGTTATATGCAAAAAACCAAAAATAGCTACTGCAGTTCAAAGGTAGCCAAAATGTCTTCGAATTTAAATATTTTATGTACATGTTGCGAGTGAAATGTTACTTATTTTATGGGCCATCCCTGTAAAAGCTATGCCGAACTAAAAAATCTACTATCAACAAAATCAGCACAAAAACAAATAAAAAAACTCATTACTTTGGGGCGATATCAATGAGTGCATTCCAGCTTTACGTTAGCCGACAGGAATTGAATTAAAAAAAGCACTTGCAATTACGCCATTGAAAATGCCCCTCTCACGTTTCAATCTTTTATGTCGGCCTCTATGAGTGCAATATGAGATGAGAGGGCCAATAATGAAAATATAAAAACAGAAATAAGCACTCCTTTCTCCAGTTATGGCCGCCGAGCATTCTCCATTATTCCCATTCAGTAGATTTGCTTTGACGAGTGTCCTTAACGTTTAATTTGGCTTAATATTTTTTGAGATGTTTGGGCTGAATTGAAACTTGACGTCAATCTGGTTACAGTTAATACATTGTGCCTCGTAAAAAATAAAGTGATGACCGAAGTAGAATAGATGTTATCACAAGATAAATATTAGACAAGTTCTTTTGAGTGAAATCTGAAGAGCTAAATGCCCCAACCTAAAAAACTTTTTCAGTAGTTTCAATAGAGATAATTCCATGAACGAATGTTCAGTTTTTTCTTATTTCTTTATCAAAAAGCAGTAATTTCAGTCCCGTTGAATATGTTACGCGAACAATCCAAAACACTCCAAAATAACCTGAACGAAGCGTTCATTCATTGTCGCTACGAAGAACGCAACGAACGCGAATCGCACAAAGGAACAACACAAAAATGTCATCAGATTCCTAGTTGGAGCAAATAAAATTGTTTCCTGTCCTAAACTTCATCTACAGTGGTTTTAAAATATAAACTAAATACTATTTAATAAGCTTATGCTAGTGCGATGAGTACGAATATTTTTACTAGAAACACGATCACGACTGTGATCCCCACAGATCCGTAGCTACTTAGTTGACCTTTGAGTATATCTAAATAGGGTAGTCAGAGGCACTTCCGAACATGACATGGCAAATGCCCACATTTTGCACAGTAGTGAGTAGGTTTTCTGTACGTGACAGGTTGCAAGCCCATTAACAATTATGTCCCACACCTTCGAATATTTGGTTCTAGCGTAATCCAGTTTCCTTACGATGTTTTCCTTCACCGTTTAAGAGCACTGGTAATTTCACCCATAACATTTTCACATAAAAAAACTCATTGGTCCATGATCAGGTTTGAACCCACGACCTTCAGATACTAGGCAGGGATACTACCGCTTCACCACCAGTGCTCTTTCTATTAAAAAACTTTTAGGTATTTTAACCTAACATTTAGCCAAGTTTAGCCAAGTTTAAATATTATTATTACGTTCGACCACTGTTGGGCAATAGGCCTTCCCTTATTATCTCATCGTCCTTTCCGGTCCTGCACTAATCTTATCTAGTATCTATGTTATCCTACTACCTGGCTGGTAGTTTACTTGATTCTATGACCCCCGTGCAAATTATTTTTTTTATAAATAATATAAAATAGCGATGATATGTTTTAATCAGCTAAATAAAAACTGTACCCATTGTAGCAGCAACAAATCACTACAAGTGATTGTTAGGCGCACATTAAACGACGCGTTCTAAATAAGAACAAAACCAAATGTCTGTAACCGGCCGTCATTGCTCTCTTTATTGAGATTCTAGCTGGATTTCGTTACTTTAGTAACTATAACAAATCACTGTGGATTTCACTCTTTATTTTCAATCACTGCTCTACAGAATTACGAAACACCAAAGATTAAATTAGAGAAATAAAAAATATAATCACGACTGTAATCTTAGGCATCGTAGACATCACCTCAAATATTTTTTTGGTACTTTGACCTTTAAAGATATCTAAACGAAAGAACTTAGAGACACGTCTATACATTATATTTGATACAGTCTATATTTTGAATAGCAGTTAGTATTCCGTACGTTACAAGTTGCGAGCCCATTGAATATAAGAATATTATACCAGAGTTAAAGATAAAACTCAATTTTAAATTTGCTATAACACGGTTATTGGATTACTTAACAAAGTAAATAAATACTTAACCTAAATTTACAAAGGTATTGAATCATTGTATCATATTGATTAAAGTTCAATAATGTAAAATTAAGTACCTACTGGCAATATTAAGTTTCACAATAATAAATCACCGTAATCCCCGTAATCCTCAAGCAATCAAACATAAACCACACAATATTCAAACAGTAGAAACGTCTTCAAATTAACACAGAAATTAATCTAAAGTTGGGTATGATAGAGGTTCCTTCATAACGTTAGGCTTTATGATATTATAACCCAAGTTGAGATCAAAGGTTCTGCTTACAAGTGGTTGACAAAACATCTAGTCTTAGGTTTAACGGGTCTGATTTCAACCTTTGTAAGCCATTCATTTACAACTAGCGGTAACCGTGACTCTGTTTGCATTGACTTATTTTCAATTTTAAAATCTCTAACTGAAATAAGTACTAAAATTGCTTTTCCAATTAATTGTACAAGCTGATAAAGGTTCAACCTGGGAGGGCGTTCTTACCGAGATTTCAAAAGATACGACTTGTAGATTTCAAAAATCCTAAGCATTTTAATTTATTGCAAAGATTGCTTATTGAAATATTTAGCCAAAGATGGCTATACAATACGGGTGAAATGCCTCTTCGATAGATCTAATCTATCCTTTGTTCAGCAGTCTTCACATACCAATCATTCATTGAGGATATAAATCTTCAGTTGCCGACAAAAGGTCGCCTTAGATTCTGTTTTTGCACTGAGGGTCAAGAGGCAAAAAAGGATTAGGCTTTCTATTCGGGATACTATTAATAACGGACGAGATTTTTATAGTAGATTCACACTTTGCTTGCAAAATTCGTTGCAGAATAAAACAGATTTAAATTTTGGGCTAGATAATTTTGCAAACCACAGAGCAGTGTGCATGCCGAATTCAATTTGATTAATTAACATCTGTCCAAAATACAGAATTATAATGAATATTTCAATAGATAAGACAACAAGCAAACTTCTTCCGAATTGAACTTGGAAACTCAATCACCAAATTACAATTTGTTTTTAACTTTCAATTGGAATGCGTAATGAATTCTTGTTTCTAAAAGTTTAGGAACAAAATCAGATAAGAAATACTTACAGCTGAATCCTAAATTGGAAATGACAGTCATGTTTTTGCTGAAGACACTTGAGTAGACCGTGCGGTGTTCACAAAAAATTCTCCAGAAGGTATTTGTTGTATCTAAATAAAATTTATTTGAATGCTTGTTTATGGTTGTGATCGCTGACTATAATCTATACTAATATTATAAAGAGGAAAACTTTGTATTTTTGTTTGTAATGAATAAACTGAAAAACTACTGGTCCGATTTCAAAAATTCTTTTACCATTAGAAAGCTACAGTATCCCTGAGTAACAAAGGCTATATATTATGTAGGTACCTCGCGAGCAAAGCCGCGAACGGAAGCTAGTATTAAATGTTTATTTTTAATTTTGTATAAAAGTGGACGACACCTGGGCGAGGCATTTTATTTTGTTTCATATATAACATTGCCCTTAAATTTCACTGGACAATTCTTATTTTAAAACGAAAACTCCAGCAGCGTTTATAATTGAAAAACAAAAACGTTGTGCAGAAAACCTCCTTTAGTAACAACAAAATCCAATTATAATTGAGGAACAACGGAGCCGCAAAATCATCTTATTATCGTTCATTAACTTCCTCTGATACGTGGCTCTGTTGTCGTTTGTAAGGGGGTGGTTTCACGATATAAAAACGTTTTTTATTAATTTCAAAACTAAATTTAAGGTAAACTAAAATTTTATCACTCAGGTTTTGTGTATAGTAAGTAAATACAAGTAATAAAACACTTGAAGTCAGTTTATCAATTAAAACTCTGAAAAAAAAACCAACATGAAATGGTGGTGCAACCTACAACAAGCAATCATAGGTTTTTTTTCCACTATTCAATTGAAAATATAAATGTTTATTTTAAATAATTAAATCTTGACTTTCTCAATCACCTAATATTATTGTAACCTATGTTTGATTTTTGTGATATATTTGATCTGGAAGTCGCTGCTACTAATTTATATTATAATAATCTATCAATTTAAGTTTAATAATTACCCAAAAATTATACACATGAGGCAAAATAAATTCAAAAACAATTTTTCGTGAGCTATAGTAATATAAACTTTACTGCAAGTGAATTGTTCTGAATCTTTCCGTCACGTTTCGATTGCAGTTAAACATGCCTAGTTAAACTTGCAACTAGTACCGAGTTGACGCCAGCGTGAATCTCGCTGTTGTACACACCCCTTCAGCTGCGGCAAGTTGCTCGCGAGGGCCGCCCCGATGAATGTTAGGTTTAAAGAATATTTATTTCCCAAAGAAGAAATTACATTTCACTTTTTATGAGAAACATCTTAGGTTTAGATAAGTTACATAGAGCTTCGAGCGTCAGTTAATGTTAATCGTGTACAAAAGTTCTACAAATAACCTTATACAAATATCACGTAACAATAAGATGGTTAACAAAGAATGTTCACTCAATTAACTAATTTCGTTAAATATCCTTGATTGAGCAGCGGACGGCAATCAGCCATGCAAATTCCCCTTCCCACCCCCCGTCATTTCCGAGACTTCCAAAATAGAATTTTGCTAAACGTGGCTTGTTTAGTTGTAATGAAGTGGCAGTGCAAAGGAACTTTAAATTCTGATTTTATTTTAATTTTGTATAGTACTAGGTAACCAAGACAATATAGTAGAATATAATTAGAGTTTTACAATAATATGTATAGTTATTTAAATATTTGTATTTCAATTGTCATTATGCAAAATTGGAGTGTAAAAAAATCTAGGTACTATATTATATTATATTATACTATACTATATTATCAAAGATCAAAATATAATAAAAAGTATACACCATAATAAGAGAGTGTTCATCATATTGTATCTTATTTCAAAAACTATTTTGATTGCCTTATTGACCTTTCTGGTTTTAAATTTCCTAGACTTACTTAGTATTTAGATAACGAAAAGAAATCAAATTAACTAAATAGCCATTGACATACTTTAGTGCCAAGTACATGAAAGAAGCCGCTCAATAAATCCATAGAGATCATTTTGAATCTCCTGACATGCGAATCTAGTAGTGAAAGAACGAATGACAATATAAAAAGAAGACAAAGACCGATCGAGTTCATACGACGAACCAATACCACTTTTGAAACTATAATAATTCTCAGAATTGCTTATAATTTGCCGGAACAATACCCTGACAGTTATAACTCGGTCGTCATCATGGCATTTCCGCAATTAATCCCATCCAGCGATAAGGATTCAAGTTAAGGGCCAGCCGGGGATCTAAGCAATCTTCACGGGTGACTTGTCAAAGCGTGGAAAGGGTCGGAAGCTCAAGAGACTTTCAACAATGCTTGTTATCTTAGAAGTAAGCCAAGAACCTAATGATATCATTTTAAATAAATACGAGGCGGACGTTGAGACTTGGGGCTTGGATTATTAAATAAATAACCATTAATTAATAATTCTTGGACATTTTACACAACACCATTCCCAAACTAAGCAACCGTGTAGGAACCAGATTGCAGAGACTAAGATTAAATACTTTATAATGCTATTTTATATAAATGACTAATATGTGTATCTATCACATTTCTATCCTGTGTGGGAGTCGAACCTACAACTTACAATGCAGAAAGAAAAGAGGCCGGGCATAAAAATAATACAAATAACACATAACATTTCAGTAGTGAAGCAAATTTTATTTCTTACTACATTGTTTTTAAACAATCAAAGCATTTTTGTTGGTAACGCTTTTCGCGTGCCACGCGAAACTCACCACCGATTAGATAACAGCTGATTACGAGTTACTAGGCAAAAAACAGAAATGCAACTAAAATTCATTTATTCAATTTAGGTGAATTTATTTCGAAAAAAGTGGCACCCTTAATGTTTTCTACATTTTTGCACTTTGATTATGCGAGTCATTGATTGGTTACCTCATTTAATGCTATCAACAGTTTTTTGCCTCAGCCTAATTAATTAACCTTCTCTGTGATTATTTTTCAAATCCAAAAGTCAATAAAAGAAGTTCAATAAAACGATCAACGAGTGACACTGTTGACAGGGGTCGAGAACATTTTGCTTTTATTTCGTCGCAACTCGTTTAGCACATGCCGACTGACAATCAATCTCAGTCAATATATGGGACAAAAGGTTCGTTGTCTCTGTATTGCTGACGGGATGACCTAATTATTATTTTTGCAATCTGACCGGTTGAAATGTGTCGGGGCTTTTATTAACCATTCATTGTGATGACCTGAATTAAAATATAAGCTTAATACCTTAAATCTACAAGACCAGCTGAGCTATACATTACTGGACTTTGTTTTATTTCATAAACAGGTGACAGGTGTCATATGAGCTCATAAATAAAATTCGAGTAAGAGCTCTACATTTTTCGAGAACAGTCGTATATTATACCTATTCAATATTTCATTGGTTAGTAGGTACCTATTCTTATAAGCGGCGATGGTCTTGCAACCTGTCACGTACGGAATACTAACTACTGTGCAAAATGTGGGCATGTACCAAATGTCATGTTTGGACGTGCCTCTGACTACCCTCTTTAGATATCCTCAAAGAACTAAGTAACTAAAAATCTGAGGAGATATCTACCGAGCCCGGGGATTACTCGTACATTCGTGATCATACTTTTTTTTTCGAATATTTCATCAGAATCTTATCTTCTGGAATGGCGTGTAAACTTTTTCGTTAACTTTTGTTTACGTAAATCCATTTGGTTTCTAGATGAATGAAACCTTAAAACCATTTACTACAAAATAATTATGACTTAAATATTTTGAGTTTAGAAATTCATAGCAAAAAAGCTAATCGACTGCGACGGAAGCAATTGCTTCCAACAAAGTAGCCGCAATTTTTCAGGCCACTAAAATCATTAGCGTAATCAGGCCGCTGCAGCTTCCATTATTAAATTAGTTCATAAATCTCCCCCACTGTCACAGTCAAAATTATAGTAACTTAGAATAAATTTCACTAAAATATCACTAGGATTCAGTGACAAGAACACAAGCGAAGAAAACCGCTTATTTTCTATTTAGTAAAAAAAAGTAGGCTATATATTCTAAGCGATTTAGCTGACTTTCTAAACCGTCAAACCAAACTAATAATAGTTATTACCAACAAATTCCCAACTTATACTCGTATTGAATGAAATCAGGAATAGATAGAAGACGGCGACAGGTCCAGATTAGGCATATTAAACTCAAAGTAGGCCTAATTAAGCTCATTTTGCATCGGAATCTAATTTGTAGTGACATCACTCTACTGCGCTCAAAACTCTGTGAAGTAATCGGCAAATTAACTAATTAAGGCCCGGTGAAAATCAATGTGTAGGAAATTTAATTTGTCTGCCAGACAGAGGTGATTTTGAATGTTACTCTTAGGGGGATACCTAGAACTGTTCAGATTTAGGACGAAAAAATGCTAGTGAAAAACGTACAATGTTAACCCATAAGGCAAATTGGGCTTGGGGCATTTAATTTTAATATCTGGGTTTTAAACACCTTCATGACCGTAAGATAATTGTATAATAGATATTTTTCAGTGACAGAAAAAAACAGTCATTTAAATTTATGAAACGCAACAGTAGGTAACTTTTTGTGGACTATATTTTTCACTAGCAGGGTGCTAGTTGAGCTAAAATTCGTCCATGTTTGAATAGTTCTACGGAGAAACGATACGAGTTTTACTCGTTTTTCTTTATTACGTGAATAGCTTTGGGGTGCGATGGTTAATATCAGTTGTTGATTGGCGGGGAGTGATATAACTCATTGTTAGTGCCAAAACTTTTTAGTAATTTTTGCTTTATTAGTATTCTCTAACAGTTTCAAACAGAAATTGTAGCCTTAAATTAATGTCTGTTTAGAATAACGGTTGTTGTTAGGATGATACAAAAAATTGTTTGTATATAATAAAGGTCTAAATATCTTTAAAAAAAACTGCTTATTGATACGACAGTTCAAAAGATTCGGAGAGTAAGTACTTTGGGCCTGTGTTCAAGTCGGCAGATGTCAACCATCTTAATATCCACGCTGTCACCAATCCGCTTCGGCTGTCATCACATATTGGATTAATAGCAGTTTAAATCCATTTTAATTTTATTTCTGGAATTCAAGGCATTTTTTTTTGTCAGAACGATGTATGATTACATTGCTTTTGATGACAAAATGACCGGTCCTGAGGTTTTAAGGGCCCTCAGACTCTCAGTCAGCCCCCTTCTGTTCATAACGATGACGCACGAGTGATATCTGCCTACTTAAATATGTACATAGTTAATAGAGGTCTACTGGTTCAAAGTAACATTATTGACAGAATAACATAATCAATATGTATACGTATGTATGTATAAACTCGTACATAGAAAAAAGGACATAGAAATATTATCCTAATATCTTTATTTATAATTTTACGTGTTTTATTTATTTGATCCTATCCTACCCCACTGCTGGGCAAAGGCCCTAAATACGCCAACCATGTCTAGGTCCTTCAAGGTCTCCCACCATGGAATAAATACATAGGTTAATTTAATAATTATGTAGGTAGGTACTTCAAAACAGTGATTTTGAAGAAAATGATCAGGATATTAACAAACTTTAAACGCCAATCACTTTGTCGTAGCAATCTTAATTTTCGCTATAATAGCAGTGAGTTTATCAGTTCGAAGCACGTTCCTGTTATAGGAACTTCATTAACGCACACTATTCAACCGGGAATTCACGCTTATCGTCAGATAATCACGTTAACTAGTGAATTACTACGTGACTCTATTATAGTACCCTACGTAGCGTGGGTTCATGGTTATCGTCTTGTGTTTACTTTTGTAGTTTTTAGCGCGCGTGTGCGCCACGATACAAATTTGTAATCAAAAATGGTTTCTGTTACATTGGTTTAAAAATCAATCACAAAAACACTTCCAGTGCCAAGAGAAGAGGTTTCAGTACTGTATTCAAGACATCTAAATGTAGAACATGACGACGTTTTGCACTTAAGATCGGTCGAATGTACAAGATGCAAGTGCTCTGTCGAGTTTCCAATATGAAGGAATTGTATTACTTTAAAGTTCGGCTGATGGATCCTGATAGAATCTTAAAATTTTTTATAATGGCCGCGAGTTTATCAATAAAAAGTAATGTTTACAAACTGATAATTATAATAATGAACTGGGTAATTAGATAGGTAACTAAGGCTTATAAAAAATACTCTTATTTCCTAGTTTGGTTTATTCAGTTACAAATTTAAATGTTTAGTTCAAACTATGTTCTAGAGAAAACTGTATTTTAAAAGTTTTGTTCATGATTCAAAATTTTTTTGATTTTCTTCGGCTCTCTAAAAAGTTTCTTCATTTAAAAATAAATTTTACTCAAAATTCTTTGTAAAAGCCTCGAGCACCTGAACAAACTGCAGGCGAGTGAGTGGTGGGGACGCATTGTGTTCCCGAAAACATCGGCCATTGTGTTGTGGATTTGGGTCGACTGCATTCTAGAACACGCTGTTCAATGTAGGTAAGGCGCAATTCTTATAATGGCTTCTAATGTATTCGCAATTTTCTTCGGAACATTAAATACAATGATATTTAATGATATTGAATATTATAGGATGCTTCCCCGTTCAAGCCAAGATTTATCCATCCAGTAGATATTTTTCCCAGTTCGATCCAAAACATTTGAATTATGTTTCCGTTTCTACCCACACCTACTTATTCTTAATTTATATTGTTTAAATTTAAATAAATTACTCAGTGAAACACTAAAGCAAAAGAGTCAGCAGACAAAAAAAAATGTAGGTAGGTAGGTTCTACTCGTAATTTTACTTATTTACTACTTGCTTGACTTGGCAAGGAATTTTAGACATAAACATTATTATAACAGTCATAACAATATACGCCATATAATAATACATAATACTGCAACAAGGGAACCATCCAGTTTTTGTAACGTACAATACAATACATTACACTATGGCTGTGTTTACCAATACTAATCATTATTGATATTAATGAAAAATACAAAGACTATAATGCTAAACCTGATGAAAATTAAAGAGAAGCTCGTTTGTTACAAACCGGTGCTTGCTGGTCTTCGCAATTTTTATATTCATTTACTAGAAAAGAGCTTGCGAGAACAACAAAGCTACGAGTAGACTTGTCCGCCTACTTACTGATTCAAAGCTAATCTTCTCGGTGGTTTCATCTATGTTTTTGATCTCGTAATTAGCTCGCCTGGTTTCTGAGCTTTGTACACTGAAATTGTGTTGTTGCAAAACGGTTGGGGAAATAGAAAAGCTTGGTTAAAGTTAGGAAAAGATTTACTGGAGCATTTGATTTTAATATAATAAAGAATAATATTGAATAACAAATATTTTGGTCACTGCTTATTTAATAACTAGATGTCGCCACTGGAAAAGTTGTATTTTGAAGTTTACTGACATATTTTCATTCAATAATTCGCATTTCGTATTCTAAAACGTTATGTTATTTTGGGCGTAGTACATCCATTGCATGTATTATGTTTGAACTTACGTAAGAAATAAAGAATAGCTTTTGTTTCTTCAATTAGTCGCCTCGCTTTTTTAGGGAATGACGTTAAAAAAACATTTTCGTTTATATTTTAAAATATAATACTAAACTCATAATACAATAATATGTTTGTGTTCTTTGAAAACCAGGCTCACATTTTACTGCCTTTAAAATAATAAACTGGAACAATGAGCTTTTCTTCTCACAGGTGGAGAAATATACTTTCTGTTTCTATTAGGTATATTCTTGATTGATTAGCTAACACAAATAGAAAACTAATGATTACTTTTAAAAAAAAATCTTGCTTAATGGATTCCCTAAGGAACTATTTTTTCATGAATTCCCAGCTTAAAATTATTGTGTAAAATTATAATTCCTGTAAAATGGCGCTTCTAGATCGAAATACTGTTAAAATATTGACATAATAATGGCATATGAAAACGACTTGCTATCATGTTGTAGTTTTGTCGTTGTATTAGCGCGGGTAAAAGGATTACCTCAGCGTGTTCCAACACTGCTACCTACTCGTTTCTCAGTTTGTTTGATTGTTCACATTAGTTTCAGTCCGTTTCAGAATTTTTAAGATTTAATTTACTATGTAATATTTATGTGGTTCAACATTTATTATTTATTATATTTCAATTGATCTCCCAACGACTACGTAATGTGTATTTATCTCGCTATAAATACTCATATCTCATGGGTAAATTTTCCTTTTAATATTATTTTTGTAGTACGCCACTAGACCCCGAAAAGCACTTTATTTACTCAATACCCTCTAAGTACTGTGGACCTATATTAAAGCCATTTATATTATAAAAAAATAAATTAGGTTTTCATTACTTTATACAAATATTTTTAAAATAAAATTAAAATAAAATATAACTACCCATTTCACCGTGTGTTACGTCGTCAGCCAAAAGCTGAGTCATTCATAAGCGAAAAGTTTTGTGAATTCAGCTCGCTAACCACATTAGAAGTACCTACATTTGGGAAGTTTGCTTCCTATGAAGGTAAAACTGACACCATTTACGTACCTGAAAAGTAAGTAGTTACTCCATAATATTTATGTACACATATAATACAACAATAATTTGCCTTGAAGTATTTGAGAGATTTTGTATCAATAGAAACACTATTATATTATGTTAAAAATAGGTATCGCAAAATAATGATGTAAATATCGAATTGTGTGGCATTTTGTAAACGCCCTTAATTATAAGTAGTTAGTAAGTTGTCTATGACCAATAAGATTGTCTATGTAAAACTTTCGCCTCCGTATTCCCAATGACAACTTACTTTCTCTTTGACACAACCCTCTCTCGACAGGAACATGGAAACGGAAGCACGCTTATTTGTGATAGATTTGATTAATACCTAATACTTGTTTAAAAAAAAATTTAAAAACATTGTCGCAATAAATCTTAACTATTATCCCAAAAGAGGCAAATGCAAAAACAGCGATGGAAACAAAAAGGACGCAAGATGACGAGCTCTAACAGAATACAGATTGTTTACTTTGGCAAAGTACTTTGTAGAGCTCTAAGCGGTTATAATGGTTTTATTTTTAGCATCTGGTTAGAAGACATTTTTGTTTAGTGTATTGGTAGTGTAAATAGCAACTTAAGGTAGGTACCTAACACTTTCCAAGCTTTCCACGTGTTTTCTTGGGTTTTTTCTTCAATCTGTTTTTGCCACAGAAGATAAAGACGTTTTTCAGACAACAAATAAATACCTAAGTGTGCAAATTCCCTTTGAAAATTCTATACATTTATATGATCAACGGTATTATAGAAATAATAAGTAATTACAAAATCTGGATAATAAGCTGATATTAATTTGGAAAATTAATTCGTACGTGAATTGGATTACATTTGAATTCCGCCTGCCAAAGCAATGAATTAAAATAAAATAAAGTTAAATGTATAAAGTCAAATATTTTGATAATTATTAACTATGAGTTTAAAAAAAACCAAGTGAAAACTATGAAATTAACGAATATAACCTTATTCAGGTTTCTCTGGATACCAAACAAATGGCATGTCTTAAATTGCATTGATTGTACTGAGTAGCACTTGCGTTTTCTCACAAGAAATTTAAGCTGTATTGCAACAGCGTCACGCAACAGTGTATTTACCTTTGCTATTTACGACGTGGTAAGAATAATAAGCATACATTTTAGCTTAAGATAACTACATATCATCATTCGCGACGCCATGTTACACGACAGCACGGGAACCATCCATTAAG
Source organism: Cosmorhoe ocellata (assembly GCA_963675405.1). Classification (NCBI taxonomy): domain Eukaryota; kingdom Metazoa; phylum Arthropoda; class Insecta; order Lepidoptera; family Geometridae; genus Cosmorhoe; species Cosmorhoe ocellata. The sequence continues at coordinate 6,084,526 of OY776258.1, read as the reverse complement.
AACATTTCTGATATAAAATTTTATTATTTTTAACTATCGCTAGTGGTTGATATCTTCATAAGATATTCTACTCAAGATCAGAAAAACTACTTTATCCCGATACCGGCAGCATGATCTAAAGTTTCTGATTGTTCTGGAAACTTGTCCATTCAGTTTATAATTAAACTTGGGTCAAGTCGGTTGACTTCGATGTAGTTGCTCTTAGAACTTTCTTTGTTTGTACAAACTACTGCTTTAATTATGCTGGCTGTGGTTGAATTGATAATACCCATTTTGGATAAACAAAAGATTTTGATTTTAACTGTTTTCTAAATCCGATGGCACTGACAACTTATATAACTGTGCAAATAAGTTCTCTCACGGTCTTGGATTAGGTTTATTATGGTTTGTATTACGAGAACTAACTTACGATTCTATGATTGTATACTATATTTTTTCTCGTCATTATTTTTCAAAGTAACGAAATGGGCACACGTAAATGACTACAGTTATCTGTGAAAAAGTAACAAGAAAATTTTAAAGTTCAGGGAAACTGCTACTAAAGGGCTGTTAGATACCTAGTTAGATATATTCTAGTAAGTACTGACTTCCGCCCGCGGCTTCGTCCGCGTGGTACCTTGTATAACAAAAACGAATCTATCCCACGTGAATTGTAGATTTTTCGGGATTAAAAGTATACTATGTGCTATTCCAGACTATAAGCTATCTCTGTGCCAAATTTCATCCAGATCCGTTCAGCCGTTTCAGCGTGAAAGAGTAACAAACATCCATACATCCGTACATACAAACTTTCACGTTTATAATATTAGTAGGATTAAGCTCTGTTCATATGGTGTTTTTCAATATTCTTGAAAGGTATTTGTAAAATTGAACCACTAAGTTGATAAGGTGATAGGGGATGAACTTTGTATAGAAATGCGTACGAATCGCGGGAAGTTCCACCAGTAATCAATAGATGGCGTTCACTTAAAAAGAGCTGCATAGGTTAGCTATTATAATAAAACTGGGGTTTTGTGAATGCCACTAAATCAAATACAAAATATTATTTTCAATGCTAACGTTTTGTTATATACTCGTATAACTGGATTCATGTCTTATCAAAAATAATTCAACCTATTTATTAAACCCTATTTATAAAAAACTATTATCATCACGACTTTAATCTCCAAGTTTATGTGAATCACATCTCATCTAGTGCTTAGATCTTGAGATGTCTTAAGGGAGAGATATTTCCAAATATATTTTTTAGCACAAGATGTACCTACACATTTTTGCATTAGTTACTTACGAACAACACAAACTTAGGTAGGAACGAGGTAATTAGGTATAGGCGACCAAGAAATTGGTTTACCACTTTTGATGACATCTCCCAGTAACATAATTATTCGCTAAGGATTACTATGACAGATTCTGACGTAGCAGTTATTAATCTGTCAAGCGAAAATAGCCCTTGATGTTTTGTACGTGCAAATGATATTCAGCCTTAGAGTGGTAAACCAATTTCTTGGTCGCCTATACAAGAAACTATTTTTCTTTCAGTAAATAAACAACATGTACACCTGCCCCAAACTGAGCACCCCAGCCAGGATGTATTAAAATTTCCAGAGTTTAACTTTGGGGTGCGGTATGCGTTTCGGTATTCGCATACATACACACCTATAATATTACATTTCAATAAGCCCGCACTGATTCAAATGGAACTTTTCAACTCTCTGTATAAAGGTTAAATTTGGGTGGCAACAAAGTTCCGTTAATCGCTAGGAAGTCGTTGAAATATTAATGTGCACGTTATGCTCAATTTCCTGGCTTTCAACGAGTTGGTATCGGTTACTCTGTCCTTTAAAATTTAAAGGCGCTTTCTGAATTACTTGATAACAGATCTTGTTTATTCAACAGGACTTTAATCATGTGCTCGTATATTTATATCGACCAGCTTATAAGAAAAATAGAAATGCTAAAGGATATTTGTTTTCTTGTATAAAACAGTCATAATTCTGACCTCACACTAAGATTCCCTGTTTCGTGGTATCAGAAACTACAAGTGGCATAGTACCACCAAAGTCCTAAATCAGAGGGTCTACCATGAGTTTTCACAGATTACACTCGCTAGCGACTGTAGTTAAAAAAATTTATGAAAACTTGGTACAGCGCCTCTAGCGGATAGTTGGGTACTAAAACCTCACGTAGCTAACTATCCTACGTCACAGCGTACTACAGCAACTGTAGTTTGCGCTCATTAATTTGCTTAGAATTTGGTACCATGAGTAACAATTTTGACTGACGCCATAGTAACGTACTATTACTTCTGTAGTAACGTCAGCCAATCGAAATGTGACAACTCATAGTAGACGTACAGAAAGTTTTTGCTGAAATTTCAAACATTTCTGCCGCGGTTTGTAATTTTGCTGTAAAAGCGAACTCGACTGTAGTTTCGTTTTTTCACATGGAATATTTTCAGTTAATTGTTTTCGTAGGTCGATAACAGATAGATTTACAATTTGAAAGTGTCATTTGACTCGTGATGGATTTTCGCAAGTTTTTTTGTCAATTTCACGGTTCATGGCGGTTCTTGATGGATTCTGGTTTGCAACATGCGAGTTATCTAGGGATTGGTCGAGCGGCATGGGAAAATAAAACCAGAATTTACATGTTATATAGACTGATGCTTACATACATGATAAAAATAATCGAGTAGAGCCATAATCAACACTACTGTTTATCTTATACCTTTAATTACTTGTATTTTTGTATATACTGGTAGGTACATATTATTATCTGAATTTCGGAAACGGCTCCAACGATTTTCATGAAATTTAGTATGCAGGGGGTTTCGGGGGCGATAACTCGATCTAGATAGGTTTCATTTTTAAAAAACGTCGTTTACCAAAAAAAACTAGGTACTATTTATTATTAATGCAACTTTTTACACACCTTATTCAGACCATCTCCAAGTCCAACAATTTGGGTTCTGCAAAATTTGTAGTAAGTTATATTTAGTAATATCAACAACACCTAGTAACAATTATTCAGAGAAGCAACTGCCCAAGAAAAAAGCATTCCAAGAGAACGAGTAAGTCTAAATGATGTTATTACGCCATGATAAACCAAGCCTCGAGTAAAATTATTCAGGTTGCAATTTCCAACATGCCACTTAATTTTTAGGTGACCTTGAGTTGTAAATCGTAATCTTAATTAGATTTTTTTTTATGTTATGTGTATAGTATTACACCAAGAGCATGTTAGCGCAAGTTTACATGAAAATACAATTTTGGTGAGCAGAGGCGTGGCGATTGCTGTGATTTAAGTGACCATTTCATATTAAATAGCTTTTGTCACGCTTACGCGGTATAAATTGAGATATTTCGCCACGTAATGTTGAATATTTAAATTAAGTTAATGTGCCACAGAACGTTTTTATGACGTATTATGTATGTTAGTTTGAACTACGTAATCTACGTGACATTGCACGCAAACTTTATTAGCAGCTTCATACTAAACTAATAAAAGAGTACAGTAAGAACTTAAGTATAGTATGTTGAAAATAAAAAAGAAATTTGAAAAAAAAAACCAGTAAGGTAGGTACCACTAATCACAAACTAAATGTTATACAGAAGTAGTTCTACCTTTTCTTGGCTTATCATTTTCCTGCCTTTCTAGTGTCCTTAGTTTTACCTTTATAATTATTTTATTTTCAGCCCATTTTTGAAAGAAAAAGCCAGAATACTAAATACTCTAAACTGCTTAAATGCGTAAAAGGTGTTATTGAGTGGAAAAAATGTTTAATGGAAAGCTTTTTAGACTTTCAAATCGTATCTAGCAAATATAAACGAATTATTTGTCACCCTTTTGTTACCCCACAGAGCACTTATTAACAAAAGCTTAATCGTCAAAATGGAACTCTGTAGTTAATCTTCGTAAAAGGTGTACTTAACGTTCAGAATAAATCTGTCTTTTGTTGTTTATTAATCAGATTTAAGATTAGTAAAATTTAGAGCGACACTTTTGGTGAGTTATGAGAAATTCGTTTAAATAAATTTCCACAAATTTCAAGGTTTGCAACGGAGCATGGAGAAATTAGTTACTTAGCAAATAAGTAATCTAAAAATATGTTGGTGTATGTTGTTGTTGTATTGCGCTATTTGTTAAATATTCGAATTCACAAGGCACAAATATTGATATTATAGTGTGCAGGAACGTTAAGCCCACAATGCGCTAAAAGCTAAACTCATTTCCATATTGCGGTCTCTACCAGGCATTTTGCTGAGCTAATAATCATTACTCGCCAAGCAAAATTAGCCCCTAAGGTGCTCTAGTCGACAACTACCACTTTATTATACCTCAAACGTGCTATGGCTGCTATGCTAATTTTGGACTTTGATGTGACTTACAGTATCGACTGGACTAAATTAAGATGAATTTAAATCCAAATTTGAAATTATGGTTTATAAACAACGTGGTAATTTGAAGTAAATTAATAGGCTTTTTGAACTGGACTCGTCAATTTTAGGATAATGAAAGCTTCTGAAAGCCTTGATTTGCATACTTTATTGAGCTTACTTATTCCAATTTGATTAAAAATATAGATTTGGTACGGCCTAATGAAAAGGTATTTTTTATACACTTAAAGGCGGATTTAATCAAACTAGTTTACGCACTATCTGGCAAAGATTTAAATAGCAGATATTATGCCCGTACGGTACTGTTAATTACCTATTACTATAACTGTAATTTACCTATTTTTCTTTTAGATCTTTATTTTATTTTTAATGAGCCACTGATTTGTTTTCAAAAACATTAATATATCACGCTGTTACACTGTCAAAATAAAACTTAGAATTTAAAATTTTAAATGCGCCATTTGCATGCCTCCCTCGACTTTTTAATCTGTAGATCAAACAGTCTCGCGGCCGACGACAAATTTATTCTTGTACAAAGATTTTAATCGTGATCGTTTGTTTCAGGCTAGTTCTGAAGAAAAATATTATTTCAAAACTGAGGCCAAAATAAGAGTGCCAGTGCCTGTGATTAGAATATTGACAAAAATATAAAAAAAAATACTTTCACAGACTGCTGTAGGTTGATCATCAAAAGTGATAATATCTGACTCTAATTTTCATGCAAAACTGTAAACTTTGCATGAGACACAGAGCTAACGAACTCAAAAAACGGTTTCGACGGATAAAACGAATCACTTTGTAGTTCCTACGTGCAGTTTAGGCAAGTCCTAGACAAAGGCACAAAAGCGCATTGAATTATAACCTCCTTTTTCCTCTGCGCTCGTTCTAACTCTGAATTTCGGAAACTGCGCTTTTTAATTTCAGTTAAAACCGACGACGTTTTGCAAAGGACCAAATCCCTAAAAAACCTCGTGCGGTTTACAGTGAAGCTTTGTGGCTCACCAGGGGTCCTATTCTCGTGAGGATGTGAGACATTATCTCGTGTTTTTTTTTGTTTGAGATAAATGATGTGACTATATTCATGTATCAATGAAGACTAGCTAGATAGTCAGACAAAACACTTCACCTAAATAACTTTTTAAGTGCAAACTGAGTAATAACGTTTTTATATAATAAATAGTCTATTGGAGGCTCAAGATCATTCATCATGTCGTTATTGAGAAAGGCCCATTTATTCTATTAGATAAAGTGCATCCCAAAGCTTCATGGAGTTAAAGTCTCGTCATTTAACATTCGACATTGAACTCATACGCGCAAGAATTGGGTATCGGTTTGCCCATACATGAAGATTTAATCCCAGGATTACACAAAATTACGAAAAAATATGACAAAAGTTTATATTTTAATCCTTCAGTCATTTAGTAAAAAATGTTTGCAGCGTGAATTTAATACGATGAACCTCAAAGCGGTTTTTTGTTACAAATTCGATTTTTAGATGGGGCAATAAACTCATGTATTGTTATTAAGAAATTCTTTATTTTTTTCTGATAATAATGACCAAAACAATATAAGACAACAGGTTTTGTAAACCTACTTGTTTATAAAATTTTCATATCAAAGTGTAGAAAATGCTTTCAACTTTAAGTTAGGTAGTACACTTACCTAAACTGTCGTATCAGCATTTTTAAGGAGTTTCACATAGAATTTCATTTTATACTATCAGAAAATAGTTTAAGAAGCTTTCACATTTGGCTATATGCCAGACGCCCAGATATTAGGGGTCTTAAATAAATGAACTTTTTCAAACTTTTAACAACAAAATACAATGTCTAGACAAAAAAGCCCTATTTTATTTTAACCATTTATAAAAAGTAAATCTCGAAATTTACTAAAAAAAATGCCGTTTTTTTCTACTGGACTTTGCTTGATAACAATGCACACAAATCAAAACGAAATAATAAAAAATACCAAGCAACATTTTAATCACATCCCTTCTTCATTAGTCCAAAGAGTTTTACCACGAGGGTGGGGCATAGACAGTCCTAGGGGGCTAGACTCGCCGTGAACACAGAAGGGACTGAACGACCAATCAGCGTTTGTCAGTGTTCTAGTGTACTTTGTTTTAATAGCACTAGGCAGGATTAGTTTTTGAGCACCTCTCTAAACAATGCTTTTCCGAGGGGTGCAGGCAGACATGTTGAAATTCTGCCTCGTTATGTCTTTATACTCCGCGGAAACATGAAATAAACCTACCTATGAATTTACCGGCAAACTTTGTACTTTAATGAAACTTTATCGTTTGGTTTCCTGATTTGTGTGCTTTGTTTTGGCTCTGCTTTATTTAGATTTTTGATTCAGCACTTTCAAAATAACGCTAGTACTGCTGGTCAAGTCAGATCACTGATCTGATGACGTCAATATGGTTTGACAGCTTTTTACGTGATGTGAGGTTTTTGCTTTTGGTAGAAAACTTTTAAAATTGTTCTACGCCACGACCAAGTTTTGTGTAGCTGTATTGGGTAATTGGACGCGGTTACTGTACGTATGTTGCCGTCCTTAGTGACCATGAAACAGTAGTCATTGGTTTCTTAAACTCATCATATTTCGTTTACCTGTTTGTAAATGCGTCTTAATACCCTAATTTAGTAAATTGTACGAATTAAGTACCTACAGTACCTAGGTCAAATTAGGTATAACTCAATATATTTTTTCAACGTACATAAATGTCTCTCAAGCGGATGCATGAGTACATAGTCATTGAAGCCATATGATGACTACATGCAGGGAAAGTACAATGAAGTAAAAACAAAAGCACGCACACTACAGTAGACTCGGTTTCATTGGCTGGTAACACAAGAATAGTGGCTTCAACCCTCGGAGTATCACGTTGCGGTCATGGATCCTCCGGTATCAATTAACCAATATGGCCGACTAAGCTCAGGTTATATTATCAGTTAAATTTGCTGCTAACCCACAAAATGATGAGAGCTTTTGAAAAGCTTTTTAGAAAACTTTAGACTGAACTCGGTAATCGTCATCTATACTATGAACTAAGAGCTTTATGAAAGAAAAGTTGCAAGAGTGCAAGTAAGAAACCAAACAAAAAGAACTACAGATAAGTAGGTGTTAAAATCATATACATTATTACATAAAAAGGGAAGAAGAAATGTTATTCAGTTGTTCGTCGAATACTCGGGTTCGTTTCAGGGTTAGTCGTTCACATAATGGGCCATCGATATTTTGGTTTACGGTTATGGAGAAATCCGTTGTAGGTGTTGATAGTTTAAACATCGCCATGAGTGGATCAAATCGTTTTGGTAATATCAGCCCAAGCAAAACAACATCATAAAACTAAGCTGGTGCAAAGTAATTATATTAAAATATTTAGTTTTTATTCGTTGGTGGCCAACTAAAAATAAAACAGATTGGTAATTAGATCGATGGGAATGATTAATTATATTTTATGGCGATTATTAGATGATAAAGAATTTTGTGGTTTTCGCAAATTAAATCAAATTTCAAGATTGTGATTGTACATACTCGTACATTGAATCTATCCCCGATGATAAATCTTGATGATTTCTCAAAGAAATACGATTTTGATTTCTTTACAAACTATTTGGCATCAAATCAGCCGTGTGTACTTTCTAACCCTCCGTTTAATATTTAACAAGGGACCGCAAATTATTTATTCACACAACAGAACAGTAAACAGCCTAGAGTTGTATTGTAGCATCACTACTTAAAATACAGCTAGCTCATAAATCCGCGGTGTCTGTTTACTGTATTTACTGTAATATCTAAAGACTCAGTTCATCTGTTTTACGGGATTAGGTACCTTAATCATCGCTATATGATTCAAATTCATTAATAATTCTACTTTCTTCTTGAATAGGAATAATTTTGTAAGAAAATAACTTCTTAATCTAGTAACTTAATAATATGAAAAACTTACTACAAAAATGTGGAATTTTTCAGTAGGTATTAATACTAATATTTGCAAGAGAAAAACAATATTTTTGTTTGTTAGTGACGAATAAACTCAAAAACTACTGGACCGATTTCAAAAATTATTTCAACATTAGTATGCTATAATATTATCCTTCTTACAAACCATCATGTTTCAGAAACGTCGCTTTCAAGCTTGAAGTAACACGTCTACGCAACAGATTATTATTTGATATTTCTTGTATATACATATATATATATACATACATATATATATATAATCTGAAACGGCTCCAAAGATTTTCATGAAATTTAGTATGCGGGGGGTTTCGGGGCGATAAATCGATCTAGCTAGGTTTCATTTGCAAAAAAATTTACCAAAAATAAAAACCGAGCAAAGCACGGTCACCCAGGTAAAAAAATAAGAGATATTTTTCTACCCCTGTGAAGCCGAGGCTAGTCGTTATTTAGACCTTAAAGATAATAATATTTTTATAATATTATGTTTTTACAGTGAATTTCATTTATGGCTTGAAACCGGGGTTCAAAGTGCAAAAAATTATAAACTTCGTCAAGATTAGTTTCTTATAACTACGTCAAGATAGATTAAGGTAGTTTAAAATATATTTTAATCATAGTTTGTCTCAGGACATGCTCCCGTTTTGGCCAATTAAACAATTAAAGTAAATATGGCCACCAACCCTTACACTACGCATAGAGTGAACTATCTCTTCCATTTACAATCTACTATTACTAGTTATTGACCAACCACCGCTGTACCACCAGGGAGTTGAATAAACAAAATTGCCGATAGTCCGGCGATAATTTTGGTTATATTATAGCTTGCGGTTATCGTAGAACGCGTACGTAATTCGGTTACTTTTGAATCAGATTTTCATTGTGTAAGATACATTGGATATAGGTGTAGAGACCAAAGAAAAGATGGATGAACTGTGTGAAAGATGTGAGTACTATGATGATGTATAATAGAGGGAAATGGAAGAGGAAAATGTGTTGTGTTGACTCCGTAGCGTGGAAAAAGGGGAGGAAAGAGACGAAGATTTTCATTTTGTAAGACAGGATTTAAAGCAAGAATGCAGACTATAAACAGTGTCTAAAAAAGAAGAACTTTTTACTCACACCAAAGGAGCTGTTAGTACATAGTGTAGTAAATCGTAGAAAAGGCATTAAAATCTACTTAGGTATATTTATTGTGTGCTGACCAAAGTCTCATTCATAACAAGCTACGGTTGGCTGGCCCTTTTCAGTTTACGTGTACAATATTTTATAACATAATTTTGTTTGAAGTTTTTTTTTTCGCCGGATTCCATAACTCCCCGTCATAATATCAAAAACTTATAAATAAAACGTTAATAAACATTTGGACAACCCTATCAGAACCAGTCACGTGCGAGTTAAATGATCCGAAACGGGAAGCAATATACCTATTGTTTACAGCATTTTGTTGTCATTTATCAATATTTATAATATCCATTGCGTTGATAATATCATTGATTTATAACGTTAAGTTCAGGCTTCTTAAAAAGCGGTGACCGCTTTATCATAATCTTAATTTCCATTTTTTATCAAAATTCATCCCTATGGATGAAAACTAACTCACATTTTTTATCAATGTTTCAAAGCTAGTATTATTTCTCATACTAATTTATTCAGAACATAATAAGCTTCTAAAGCTTGGTAGTAACCTCAACGAATACATTTTCACTGTAAAATATGCAGTCTACCTCTAGCTAAATCCAGACCACATACCCAAGACATTTGCGGTCTCGCAGGTGTGAACGGCGTGACAAATGAAATGCAATATCACGTAAAAGATCACGAACTAATGGTACCATTAAAGTACTCTTATTATAGTAAAGTACACTCATATAAACTCATAATAAATACCTACTAGCTGTTACCCGTAACTTCGTTCACAATATATTATTTCTGAAATTATTGATATCGGTTAATTGGGAAATTTCTACGCAGTGCAAAAGACCAGCATTGCTTAACTATACGTTCCCCATATAAACTATCAACACCTATTTTAAGATTCCTTCCAGAATATTTTTTGAAGCAATAGATAGTCTATGTCCATCTCCAGGATAAAATCTAAATTTCATTACGATCCGTTCAACCGTTTAGTCGTGAAAAAGTAACAAGCAAAGTTCATTTCGCATTAACATTAAGTGTGGACTATAGTATGGTACCTACTCGTAGCTCTGAGGTTTTTAGGCTTATGACAACAATTTTACCCCACTATATACCAAATTTATACCGCGAACCTCGTATTTACATACGGATGTGTGGTTTTGTTTCTATTTGCGCTAGTGGGGTGTGTACTCGTAATTACGGCATTGGGACATGTCCTGGGGCAATGCGACCACATTCAGAGAAATAAAGCTATCTAGAAGTATCTACCTATTTTGTATGCATGAATGTTTATAATAGACAAAGTTGCCATTATTTTCCCAAACTAGTATTTATTGTCAAAATATGTCCAGCCGTTTGGGCTCCAGCGATAGCCAAAGGAACTCTCATACATACCTAAGTATATAAAAACACCCCTGAAATATTATTCTCTTTCTTCGCTTCGCAGTCGGGTAAAAACAAAATTGTGTCGCCAGTTGTATACACCGTGAAATTTAAATGGTTGTTTTCCCGCGGCAGAACAACTTGCCCTAAGGAGTACTTTCAAAACATAGAGTAAAAGTAAAATAAATAAAGAAATTTTTGTTTTAAAATATATAAAAAATATTCATCAACTCGAAAACGTGAGGAAGAATAGTAACATTAGACGTACTTGTAGGTACTATTCGAATCGCACGCGCCGCCGGCCGCCTTCGCGTAGGTGTTGGGATGAATTACTATTGGGTTTTTGGTCGCTTTCGAATTAAAATTTCACAATGGTATATTTGTATTTTTTGTTTCTAATATTTAATTTGTTAATACAACGATTGTAATACCAAAACAAAACCATTTCGCTGCGGGAAACAACCATTAAAATTTCACGGTGTATAAATAATCGTATTTTGCTAAAGCATCATCAAGAAAAATGACGAAAAGTAATTTACCTATTGTTTAATTAATAATATGACGACACAATATATCAGCCACATGTGGTAATGTTACCTCAGCATTTTGGGGATATTTTCTTTTAGCAGTGATTTGGATCAGTTGAGCTAACTTGATCCTTTCATAGATCAACTGTTTGTTTTACATGTATCTCTAACTATTCTGTTCATATTTATTAGTAATTTAGTTATTATGTATTTTATGGGATAAGGGCAGGAAGATGATGATGATGTATTTGAAGATGTTACTTATTAATGATAGTACTTAGAAGTAGGATGATATCTTCCATAGAACAGACAAAGTAGAAAGTAGAAAGAAACATGTCATAATGTTCCTTTACATGTTCAAAGGGAGTGACAAAGGCTGAAAGTGTGAAATACTATGGCCACTTCTTGGGTTTTACATCATTGTTGAACACTGTCTTGCCTAAATGAACTAGGCCCGTGTTCATGGTAATTTCGGGCCTCACCTGAATGTTGATGCGGCTACTGGGAGGCCGTTGTAAATATTGTACGTGTATCGCTAAGACCCGGATAGATACAATGTAGGCCCTAGAACTACACAAAATGTATGGTAAAGTAATAGTTTATCCATTAGATATAGCTGATATTTATCGCAGCCTCTTGTGCTAAATATAATCTAAGTACGTATGAAAACTTTGACTGTCCTCACAGCTCAGTTGGTAGTAGATCTGACTTCTGCGCTGTAGGTTGTGGGTTCGATCCCCATCCAAGATAAACATTTGTGTGATGAACACAGATGTTTGTTCTACATTATGTATGTATGAATTTACAAAAAATTGTATGGTATCCATAGTACAAGCTTCGTTTATTTTGGGGCTAGATAGCGATGCGTGAAATGTCCACCAATATTTATTTATTATTTATTAAAACAAGAAAGAAAATAAATTCCTCATATTTTTGTATATCAGCACTTAAAGTGTTTTTAGAGAACAAGAAAATCACTACAGAAACTGAACACTAAATAAACCAGCCTTGTCCCGACGTACAAATCTCTGCTTTATAGACATTAAAGACAAAGTACTCCGCAAAATTTCTACGAACATTCCCAGGGAGAAATCCTAAATCCCTAATCGCATTCTGTCAAAATCCCTGTAGTAAATAGAATTTGATCCTCTTGTTTTGTATCGAGATTTGCCGGATTTATGAAAGCTTTTTGCTTGCCACTTAGGGAACAATCTAGAGTCGTTTCAATCAATCCGAGTCCGATTGAAAATTCAATGGCAATAAAAGATGAGCGGTGGAAGGTTACGTGACTGGGAAGATTACATTATGTATTCTGACCGGGTCTTTCTGTTTTTGAAAACAAAATTTTGCCAGTGTGTCGTTTGTTTAGCAATTCACTGAGCGCTTTCATTTGTAAAGTCCTTTGTCTATTACCAAAAGCTTTACTGGTCAAGCAAGTTAGACTTTATAAAAAAAAATCCTGCCACACTATAGCTGTTTTTGGTATTAGATAATCCATAACGTGGTTCGTCTAACATTTTACCTGGATCGTGATAGCGGATTTGGCATGTAGATAATTTATTTGATATCGTGATATGAAAATAAATATAAGAAAAAGAATTATAGAATTTACTGCAGAGTTATGAAAATAATGGAAGAGATGAAATCAATATTTTAAAGTTCTATAATTGCTGAGACAAAAGAATTATGAGTGCGCTCAGTTCAAATGGTGTTTGTTTCCATTGCTCTGTCATGCATGTTCAATTAGACCTTGCTGTTATAAGTAAGATTACATTTAGAGTTTTTGCATTCGAAAAATTTATGTGCACAATACCAATGCTCTTAAACGGTGAAGGAAACCAGCATACCCTAGAACCGATAGTTCGGAGGTGCGTGTCATAGGTTAGTATTCTTATAAACGGCGATGGGCTTGCAACCTGTCACGTACGGAATATGCCACTGTGCAAAATGTGGACAGTACCAAATGTCATGTTTGGACGTACCTCTGATTACGCTCTTTAGATATCCTTAAAAAAGATAGAAGTAACTAGAGATCTGAGGTGATATCTATCGAGCTTGGGGATTACAATAGTGATCATGTTTTTTCTATTTTCACTAACAACTTCCCATTGACTCCAAAAAGTACTGCTGAAGTCAGTCACCATCATATATTTGGTATTGTTACAGGGATATCTCGTGAACATAAATTATCGATTATGTTATTCACGTTTAATTTGCAATAAAAATTGTCTCATCTCGTACGTAACAGTGGAACCGTGTTTGCAGATTCGTATCTCTCTCACTCGAAAGCGCGTGCACTTCGAGCCAGCACACTCAGGCGTGTACCGCACACGATAGTCATCTACCTTGATATGCAGTTAATGTTACGCGATAAATAATGCAGGTGAACCACTCGGTGCTATGTTCACATCCGATAAATCTTGTTAGAAATTGATTTTAGATAATCGAATGCCGTAGTTTTTGACGCTAAAACTTCAAAGTATTTTTACACAATAGTTTGTACAGTAAACTCGAGGTTTGATTCCTCGATTTTGAAATAGGAAGTCGACCTTTCTTTATTATTAAAAATCAAAACCGTTAACAAAAACAAGAACAAAAATTTGAAGGCGAGTGTCATCTCATGTTGGTAGTTTTATAAGCGGTGATGGACTTGCAACCTGTCACGTACGGAATACTAACTACTGTGCAAAGTGTCGCCATGTGCTAAATTTCATATTCGGACGTGCCTTTGACTCCCCTTTTGAGATATCCTTAAAGATCTGAGTCACTAGAGGTCTGACCGAGCCTGGGGATTACAGTCGTGATCATGATTTTTTTTGTTTTAAAAACCGGCAAAATAGAAGTCAAGAAATCAAAAAAAAGGTAACCGAAACATTGATCTTACCAGGGGTCGGAACTGCTGAAGATTCAATATTGCTGTACATCAAGCTGAAGATAGTGGCAGATGGAGAAAAGCTGTCGATAGACTCCATGCACGGAGTCTCGATCTTCAAATATGAGGGAGCGTCAAAGGAAAAAAAAGTTAATTGTAAAAATGAAATACTTACTTAGTTTATAATGTGTTCTGGTAGCAAAACATTTTACAGAACAATGCTGCTATCATGAATTTTTAGTGTCCCCATTCCGACCCGAAGCGGCTGAGATGAAGCAGTAAATTATTTGTTCATTCACGAGCTTTTTTAAAAATAAATTATAATTTTAACCATTCTTTTGTTTGCAGCAGCACCTGGGTATTTTGCTGTAACTTCAGGAATACGTACATTGATAAAATATATTTCATTGGTGAATAACAGTATTTTGATGCTTGATTACATGAACTCTATTCATATTCTTGTAGGGTTATGCACCACTGCCCCATTGATGCCAGTACGTGTTTGCGTTATAAAAAAAATATACAAACAAGTGTATAAAGCTATAATGGTGGCTTCCTTACGAGTAACACAATGGCCTTTCAAAACACTTTCAGAAATACCACCATGTGTTGTAGGGCTGGCAGTAATTAGGTATTTTTTCTATTCGCTGTGTAATTTTACTTGCCCAATGCTCCAATGCCCTTATAACTATGCTAAACACAGTATACAAACACAAAGTATCTGCTATGTTCAAGCAGTGGGTTGGACGCAGAAGTTACACTGGAGAATATAGTGTCGAGTGCCCCGATATTTTTCTGGTATGCCGTTATAGGTGATTCATGATTATGCATCATAATAAAAACGCCATAAAATAGCCTTTATTGGCCATCCTCCATGCACAGCCACCACAAAATTAAATTATTCACTGTTTATTAAATTCAGCTGGCTCTTGAGTACATAATTTAAAACTGCAACAATCGTAAATGGAATTTCATTTGCGCCAAATGATCTAGTTATGGGTCGTTATTGATATGGTTATTACTGCACTTTTAAATAAACAGTTGCTTGATTGCGTCCGTGATTGTCGGTTTGTTTAATTTTGTTGTTGAAAGTTGAATTTCATTCAAACTGAATAGTATGGCATTATGTATGACAGAAAATTTGTATGAAAACATAGTTTATGTAATAATATGATGGCAAACTAATTTAAAAGATCCATTTCTAAATAGTTTGCAAAGTGGATGATTTAAACTTACAGGGCAGACGAAAACTTTTAAGCATATTTATTTTGTAAATTGAACTAAAGCTTTAATAATGGCACTTTTCTAAGTAATATTAGCATTGATAAAAAAATATAATTACGCTTCTAGTCTGAGAGCTCTAAAGCTATATTTCTAAGAAGCTTTCACAGCATAATACCAAATCATCTGTTTCAATGTATTCATTGCTTCTTAGTACAACACGATCTAACAATCTTGGTCATGCAAAAACTAATAAGGTATATTTAGTACTTGTAATTTCACAAGTCCTTAGAAAAATGATTGAAAAAATTAAAAAATTCTGAGGTATCACAAAAAGATTTTAGATTGAAGGTCTAATATTTTATTTCTGCTTCTAGTTCGTGAATACTTTTAAATGAGCAAGTTGAATTTTAGCTGTGACTTCTTATTGATTCACGTGGTTCGTTAGAAATGCAAAAACTTCTATTAGACATTTTCATTGCTTTGATATGCAAATAGGTTTTAAGTAAAACAATAGATTTCAAGGCGTCTCCCCTACCACAAAAGTAGTACTGGACTAGAATATAGAAATGAAACTCGTCTGTTAACCGCTCACAGTAACAAAACTCGTCAAGCTTTATTGAAATAAACCGCGTTAGTGTTTTCGTGTATGGAAAATGTTAAACGGAGTGTCACTTCTACTAACTTGATAATTTAAGTCACTGCCTTCGATTAAACTTTGTACAGTAAATTCCGCGTGAATCCAATTTATTGTAATGCGATTTTATAGGCTTATTTGACGCGAAGTACTCTGTTGTGGTGTTCGCTGTGGTAGAGGTTTTAAAATGAAGTGAAGTTTTTATTTTTAATTGAAATTTTAAGTTTATATAGAAATACACTCTAACTCTAAAATGGTGAAAAATGCATTAATAAAAAAACTTTTAATTTTAACTTTCTAAATTTTGAGCTGGTATTATCATTTATTTCTATGAGTTTGTCCACCACATTTGTGTGTTTAAGCCGATCTAATCCTTCACCCACATAATTCTAAAACGGGAGTTGTAAGTTGTAACGGGTTCTTTCAAAGGGTAAATTCGTATTGAGTCAGTAACTGGCGCCAGTACGTTTGTAAATAGCGCTGTTTGTAAATGAAATTGTTGCTTTTAATTAAGAACACTGCATTTGTTCAATGACTGCAGGATATTTATACATTTGCGGTGGACTCGCTAACGTGTTATAACTCTACTAAAAGGAATGCCAATAGATAAACAAAAAGTAATTTTATATGAATTAGTTAACAATTCTTTTGCAGTTAATGTTACTAGAGCTATAGTTTTTGGGTAGTTTACATGATATTTCCATAATCGACAACAGACATCTAAAAAAATAGAACTTAATTTGTGTCTCCTAACGCAGTTCCTGACTAGCACTGCAGTTACTGACGCCAGTGACTGGACCGGTGTAAATCAACCACAATCCCTAAAAGCCATTCTCTGTTAAGACGCCATAAATTATTGTTTTCAACGATAATGTTTTTAACATTCATTGTAATGCGTCACATTAGAACAAAGCTGAATGCTTCCTGTTTCTGTGGAACAAATATTTTCACTTAGTGCTACGATAAGGGTCACGTTATACGTCGCGTGGTTCTGTATCAACTGAGCTTAGAACCTCACATTATAATTGGACATGATTATCCCCGATGATGAATCCCGTACGAAACATTTTAACACATTTGCGCTCTCAAAAGAAATACATTATTGAACTTGTTTTTTAATATGGAAGGTTCCGTATCTTAGGAGGAAATTATAGATACCTTGAAGAATCACTTTGTTGTCCGTCTGACTGTTTGTTTGTTAGTACTCTTCTATTAGAAACAAAATTTTAACTGAATACTGTATCGAAATACTTTTTTACGTGTCTATACAAATCATAAAATGTGACAATAGGATAAGTTGACCGATTCAAAAATGCATTAGGTTAACTCATCCCGCGAGATAAGTTGACTAAAGAGTCTAT
Organism: Cosmorhoe ocellata; assembly: GCA_963675405.1. NCBI lineage: Eukaryota > Metazoa > Arthropoda > Insecta > Lepidoptera > Geometridae > Cosmorhoe > Cosmorhoe ocellata. Next base: position 6,067,025 of record OY776258.1, on the reverse strand, counting down.
TATTTTACCAAAAGACATTTCAAGTCAATATATGAATAACGTGACGTTTCATCTCAGAACCAGCTCCCTTTTGTAAAAAGGTTGCTAGCCATGCGAATGAAATTTTATTCTTTATCAGTTGCCTCAGTAGAACAGTATGTATAGCTTAATGTAAGTTCTGAACTGCAGTATTTCTACTTAACTAATCGTTCCATGTTTATTTTCAGGAAACATTTAAACGTCACAACTGATTTGCTACCTGCCGGAAAATGACCAAAAGCATTCCCCCGAAATGACATAAAAATTTAGGTTAACCCGAAAGATAAAACTTAAGTTTCCGTGAAATGAAACGTTTACGTAAATTGTCGACTGCTGATATGTTTATTATCACAGTGTTGGAAAACACACAACTGTGTATCGAATGTGGCTATTTCTGAAAAAGAACTTTTATAGTTACTGCTTATTCTGGTTTTGCTTTGATCGTGTGTGGTCGAGGATACTGATATTTAACAAAGTGATTTTATCTTGGGATTTTAGGACATCAGTGCTCAAAAGAAACCTATGGGACGCACTTTGGGCATTTTCTCCCGGTGAATAGTTCCTCTCTAAATCCATCACGATAAAATCCCGAGAATTAAACAAAACAGCCATCTTTTGTTTAAAATTCACTTTACAATTTTGTCCATGACTTTGTGACATTGACTTTGTATTCGATTTTCTGCGGTGCATTTGACTGATAACTAAGTCGTTCTGGTTTTTATATTTTATCTCGTGTTATTCTGAGTTTTATTGCGTAATTTTGGTGGTTATTTTGCCAATAAAGCCCGGGTTCTTGACGCAAGTGCAAAATATGTGAATTAAAGTAAAAAGTTCCGTTCAAATTCCATCGGAGAAAATCCAGAGAATTTTAAACAAAACAGCCATCTTTTTTTTTAAATTGACTTGACAACTTGACTATGACTCTGTGACGTTGACAATACTTATAAATAAATACACTTGACACTGGAAAAATGGTTCTCTAAGAGACAGATGCCATAATTGAAGAAGAAGAAGACTTTGTATTCATTAAACACTGCCAAAAAGAGACAGATACCATATGAAAGAAGGAGAAGGGGCGCACTTTACTCCTTTCACCATACTGGTTCGTAAGAACTGGTAACACGATAATAAGAAAGACATCGTAAGCATGGGAGTTGTTTGTCTAAATAGACACAGTTGTGGCCTAACTGCTTTTTCTAAAGCTAGGACCGAGAGTAAGGCCAGGACTCCACCAAAGCGGAGATGTGTGCAGTGTGCTGTGTGCTGTGCGAGAAGAGATGTTTTTCAGCTCGGGGGATTCCACCAAAGCGGAGAAGTGTGCGGTATGTATTATATCTCTCGTCTCCACTGCGCTTCGTCCGCGCACAACTCACATCTCCGCTTCCATCACGCCATCTAGACACGCGGTAGCGTGTCAAGCCAAGTTCAAGCGAACGGGCGAGGCGCGCACCGTGTGTAATATTACACGAACCATTTGGAGCCATTTTCACCCCCTCGTAACTCAAAAACTATTTCACATAAACAAGTCAAATTTGGCTCATCTATTGTCACTTGCAAGTAAAATATATACTCCCAATTTCATAAACACACCTCAAACAGTTATTTAGATGTCGACAACGTCCAAAAATGGTTTTTTATGAAAAATTTTATCACTGACTGACCTATAGACGTTAATTATAACCCAGTTCCAGATGACCTAGAACGTTCAAATTTGGCATCCAGGTAGGTAGTGGGGTGGATACAAAGGAAAAAATCTGAAACTTGCAAATTTTTATATTTTTAACGTACTTTTTCAATTAATTGATTCTCCTAGGAACCCTTACTAGCGCCTGTAATATAAGAATAGCAATCTAAATAGATGACAGTCGGTCATTATGTGGATTTTAATAGGGTCTTGTCGTGAATATAATAACGAGTGGAAGTAGTGTCTTGGATTGGTAAGTGGTACACCTAGTTGTATACCTAGGTAAGAACCTAGGTATACAATGTGCCAATAGTTGAGCCGTCTATGCAGATAGGTAAGTATGACTATAGGTATGTATACCTACAATGTGTCAATAGTTTGAGCAGTCTATGCAGGTAGATAGATATGGCTAGATAACTATTCAGGCCTAGATTATAGTGTGTCTCGGCTTGTCGGATAGGTAGTAGGTAGTTATACTTATTCAGTAAGTACTCAAGTACCTACCTACCTGCTTAGTATGTATACCTACAATGTGCTAATAGTTTGAGCCGTTTATGCAGGTAGATTATTTGTGTGTAATAATATAAGAATAAGTACTTACTTACTAATAAATTCTGTACAAAAGTAATGATATCCCATCAAAAACATAAATGTGAAATGAGAGCCAAGTTCAATAAGTAAGTAGGTATGCTTTAGTCGTTGACTTCAGCGACAAAAGAAGTGAGATCTAAACGGGTGCCAAGTACAATGGTCAGTCCTGAAACTTATTTATAACAATATGAAATATTTTTAACAACTTTAAAATATCATTTCATCTCATAATTTAGGATATTATATTTCAATATAATATCCTAAATTATGAGATGCCTTAGGCTTAGGCTTCAGCCTAAGGTCTGACTTGGCTAGTTTTCTTAAGAGTACGAATTATATTATTAATTATGGTATAGCCTTAGCAAGTTCTTATTTTATTCTTCTAAAAATTTGGCTTGCTGGTAGAAACTAGCGATCGGACATAGTAGGTAAGTAGTTAATAATAGGAAGGTAATTCGTATAATGAGAACTAGCCAAGTTAGACCTTAGGCTTCAATAAAATATCCTAAATTATGAGATGAAATGATATTTTAAAGTTGTTAAAAATATTTCATATTGTTATAAATAAGTTTCTGGACTGACCATTGTACATGACACCCGTTTAGATCTCACTTCTTTTGTCGCTGAAGTCAACGACTAAAGCATACCTACTTACTTATTGAACTTGGCTCTCATTTCACATTTATGTTTTTGATGGGATACAAATATTACGAATCTCCGCACAGTGATCTCCACTGAAGCTGAGTGGAGAAGAGATAACAATATGTCAATAACACAATTCTATTGGTTGTTTAAAAAACATCTCCTCTCCATTCGTCTCGTCTCGTCTCCGCTTTGGTAGAGTCTCGGCCTTAGATACTGAATAGTAGGTACGCTCCGAAGCGTAGAAGCACTGAAATTGCCACTGCACGCTTCGATCCGGCTACTGACTTCGTAAAACGATACTTAACTTCGTTGATCTGTTGGGAACAACTAAGTTAGCTATCCCACGGCTCGTATTGTTATAGAAAGGAACGGTTTCTAAAAAGGACTTCCCAGTTTTTTAAGAAACTCCTAGGTATATTCATAAACTCTAATAAACGGAAACAATGTCCGTTTGTTGGTTAATTGGGAACGTGACTGCTGAACCCTGAACGCCTTTTTAGTACCATTAATAAAATTCACGTCATTTCAGTTAAATCTTAACTTACCGTCAGTTAACAAACTGTGCACTAAGAAAAGGCATCAAGCACAAAAATACAATAAAGTCTACTAGTAGGTATACTTGAAATAGGTAAGTGCTAGATAATCTATACTAATATTATAAAGAGGAAAACTTTGATTGTTTGTTTGTTTGTTTGTTTGTTTGAAATGAATAGGCTCCGAAACTACTGAACCGATTTGAAAAATTCTTTCACCAATGTGTAGAATGAACTTTCAGGATGAACATAGGCTATATTTTATGTAGGTACTTCGCGGGCGACGCCGTGTGCAGAAGCTAGTTAATGTATAAAATAATAAGGAATGGTTATACTGAATTTCTTGAACATGATTTTTGATTGGTGTTCATGTCAACACATCGGTGTTTACAGTAAAACATCTCCCGAAAAACAAAATATTCAGTTACAAATACAAAACCAATTCATTATAAGTTTTAATTCGGTTTCTTTTTAGCAGTGCGGCTGCGTGTGGTAATATAAAGCGTGAAAAGAATGGAATTCCAATTCCGTAGTTCGATCGCGGTAGGCATTCTTACTTTGCTTTTTACAGAAACTAAATGCAATTGTTCCTGATCCTACTAATATTATAAACGCGAAAGTTTGTAAGGGTGTATGGATGTATGGATGTGTGAATGTATATTTGTTACTCTTTCAGGCTGAACGGATTTGGATGAAATTTGGCAGAGATATATGTAGATTATAGTCTGGATTAGCACATAGGTTTTTTTCCGCAAAAATGTACGGTTCCCGTGGGATGGATTTGTTTTTGTTTTTACCACGCGGGCGAAGCCGTGGGCGGGAGCTAGTTATGCAACCGGACAGTAGGCTAACCGCAACATTCAATGTGTGAGAATGCAAGCTAAGCATTTCGGCAGCTGCAGTCGGATGTCTTATCTCCGACCACCTACGTATTTTGTGCCTTGTGGCCCTTAGTTTGTAAGTTAGAATTAATCAGTTGTTCAGAGAATAAAACTCGTCTCGGACGTCTCACTTTAAATTACTGAATTTCATTGAGATTTTCCTTCATTTAATTTTAAAAGTTAGTTTTTAAAAATCAAAGTTGACGTTCCCGTAACTTAACTGGCGCAGCCGTGGCAGATTTCCCGAGTTTTCCACGGAAAATATAAAGAGTTTTCTCCAGTTTTCCGAAGGATCGGATCTGTTCGAACCAAATAAATTAGTGAAGTGTATCTGGGAGGCAATCGAGCATGTTGGTGACCGGCTGGTGAGTAGAATTTTCACCATCCTTTCCTACCTGCTTGTACTTTGTGTTTTGTTATTATTCGGAATCGAACTTTTTCCATTATAACGTATTCTGGTTTCCTATCATCGGGAATTTTGAAATAGCATAAGTAGGGTTAAGTAAACAGTGCTTATTAAATCTAGGTCATTGTTAGTTTTGATATTCATTATTAAAAATATTAAATAGGTAAAATAAATTACAAATAATTAAAATAAATTGTGAGTAAGATTTTGTTTAGTTATTAGTGATTGTTTCTTAAATAAGAAACAATAGAGTAAGTACTTAACTATAGAGACGCTTAGAGTAGTAATAGTAGAGTCTTAAAAATGACGACAACAGTAAATGTAATACCAAAAGAAATAATGTGTATTATACCATCTTTTGATGGCAGTAAACGCCACTTAAACTTATTTATAAGAAAAGGTGATTATGTCATTAACAAATACCGTGGATGTGCAGAACAAGATTTGTATGTATTCCACACGGTGACGAGTAGGTTAACTGGAGAGGCCGCCGCTTTAGTCAGCGAGCGAAATGATATTCAAACCTGGGAACAACTTAAGACTTTGTTAACCCAACACTTTGGTGATCCTAGGAGCGAAGAATGTATTGCGATAGAACTGGAAACCCTAAAAATGAAACAAGGGGAAGGCTATTTAGAGTTTTGTAACCGGATTCAGTCAGTTCGATCGGTACTGATATCCAAAGTGAACCAACTGTTAGACGCAAACACTAGGACTAGTAAGGCTAGTATCTATAACAACATAGCGCTTAATGTATTCTTATACAATTTACCCGAAAATCTTATTAGGTCAGTTCGTATGAAAATGCCAAATACGTTGGAAAAGGCATTAGAGTGCGTATTAGAGGAAGTTAACTTCTATGAGCAGTATAACCTCCGTAGTAAAATGCTTAGGCCACAGTCTACAGCGGGCACAATTACTCAAACACCCATAAAACCTAGCGGCAACCCTCCAGCTCAAGGCATGCCATTTCAGCCCAGCGGCTTTAGACCTTCTTTCAATGCACACCCTGGTTTTAAATTTGGGATTCCGGGTAACAGTCAGTATAGACAACCGTTTGTGCCTCGGTTTGCCTCACAAACTCTACCAACTGGTTATCGACCACAGTTGATGCAGCCGCAGAACTTTGGCATGCCAAGGTTTGTACAACCTCAAGGTTTTAACCCAAGGCCACAACAATATGGTTATCCACCACAACAGCTTGGGTATCGGCCACAGCAGTTTGGTTATCGGCCCCAAAATCAATTCGGGTACAAGCCTCCCAATCCGGCATTAGATAACACTGACGTATCAATGAGGACCTTAGCTGCTCAAAAACAACAAACACAGGTCCCGACACCTCAGCCTCAAGGCTTTAGATTAAACGAATTGGACCTAGGTGATTACTATGGGTTCTATGGATATTACGAAGGGTATGAAAATGAAGGATACTACGATTATGGTGAAGGTAATAATTATGCGGAATGCTATGGTCCCCAAATGGAACCAGAAGCTCAAGTGACCGAGAGCAAACCAGAGCAAGAAAAATCGGTGACTGACAAAACCGAGAAAAAGACAGATATAGGAAATTTTCACATATTAGCCTCAACAAGGAACGCAATGTGATCCATTTAAATTGTAACATAAAATTAAAATTACCATACATCTATTTGCCTGAAATTAACGGAAAATTTATGATAGATACAGGAAGTACGCGATCTTTTATCAGTCCACGAAAAGCTCACCAATTTTTCCAACAATTCACATTATGTGAACCATTTACGGTAATAAGTACGCATGCATCGAGTAATCATAGTGAGGTCGTGGAAATTCCATTAATGCCATCTTTCCAATGTAACGAATTTCACAAGTTTTACGTCTATGATGTGGACGCTCAATATGATGGACTTATTGGAAATGATCTTTTGATACAGTTAGAGGCCGTAATAGACTTGCAACATAATAAGCTCCGGACCAAAACAACTACCTTACCTATAGTACAACGTATAGCTAACCACGTGGTAGAGTTAGCTCCACGCTCTGAACAACGAGTACAATTACCAACGGACATGTATTCTGGGGAAGCCTTAATGAACTTTCAACAATTTTGTGAAGGTGTCAGAATGCCTACTGCTATTGTTAGATGTGAAAATGGATATGCTACTACCATTATCCAGAATGCGCTAGAGACAGAAATGACTCTAACAGTTACATCTCCCTTTAAGGTTGAGACATTTCAGGACGATAGTGTTATAAACATTAACTGTTATAATGACGTAGAAATGAAAGATATGGAGGTAGATGACCTTTTAGAAAAAAACCTGACGCGACTTAGACTTGACCATATGAATCAAGAAGAACAGAAGTGCATTTCCGAATTATGTAAAGAATATAAGGACATCTTTTATTGTGACCAGCTTCCTTTGAGCTTCACAAGTCAAGTAAAACATTTCATTCGAACGAAAAATGAAGATCCAATTTATGTTAAGCCATATAGACAACCTCCTGTTCAAACACAAGAAATAAAAACCCAAGTAGAGAAGTTATTAAAGAGTAACGTAATTCAGGAATCGCACTCGCCTTGGAACGCACCTGTTCATCTTGTCCCTAAGAAAATGGACGCTTCAGGGGAAGTTAAGTTTCGAATGGTCATAGACTATAGGCGACTTAACGAAATTACCACAGATGACAAGTACCCTTTACCCAACATCACAGACTTATTTGATAAGCTAGGTAAAAGTAAATATTTCACGACATTAGATTTAGCTAACGGCTACCACCAGATTGAAATCAACGAGACTGACAGACAGAAGACAGCATTTAGCACAGAAGCAGGTCATTACGAATTTCTTAGAATGCCATTTGGGCTCAAAACAGCACCAGCGACCTTCCAACGTGCCATGGACAATGTCCTTAGAGGGCTCCAAGGACTGCATTGCTTAGTATATATGGACGATATAATTATCTATAGTACTAGTATGCAGGAACACGTTGCAGATTTAAAATCCATCTTCAACAGACTAAGGGAAGCTAATCTTAAGGTACAACTAGATAAATCGGAATTTCTAAGAAAAGAAGTACTATATCTGGGTCATACCATCACTGACCAAGGCCTTAAGCCTAATGATGATAAAATACGAGCAGTTTTAAACTATCCTCTACCAGAAACTGTTACAGAAATCAAAAGTTTTCTGGGCCTTGTAGGTTATTATAGGCGTTTTATTAAAGATTTTGCCAAAATAACAAAACCATTGACTAACTGCCTGAAAAAACGATGTAAGATCATAATAGACCAGAAATACATGGATGCGTTCAATCAGTGCAAAGAACTACTGACACACGCACCCATACTCCAGTATCCAGATCCATCAAAACCATATATATTAACAACAGATGCATCTGCCGTAGCTATCGGTGCTGTACTATCACAGGGTATTGTAGGAACTGATAAACCTATTGCTTACGCAAGCAGGACCCTCAGCGAAACTGAGATGCGCTACAGCACTATAGAGCGCGAGCTTTTAGCCGTTATGTGGGCCGTCAAACACTTTAAACCCTACCTTTATGGTACAAAATTTATTCTGTATACAGATCATCGCCCGTTAGCTTGGTTAGATTCCCTTAAAGAACCAAATAGTAAACTTACACGCTGGAGACTTCGATTGCAAGAGTATGACTTTGAGACAAAATATAAGAGTGGTAAGCAAAATACAAATGCCGATGCATTATCACGTATCAGAGTAAACGCTATAGATAATGATTCGTCGGATGGATCAATGAAAGTTAATTTAGACGAAAAAGAACAGCGGCTTCAGAAACACATTCAAAATTTAACTGAGAAAATTGTTGAATTGAGTAAAGATGATAACGACGATAAGGAAACACCTCTTGAAACAATAGTACTGTCAGATGAATCTGATACGGAAACGGTCCATAATACTTCAGAATTAGATTGTACTTACCCACTACCACCGTTGTCAAATAGTACAGATGGAACTATTCATTCAGCACAAGATCTAGAGTCCAAAGGGATTCCTATTTTGAATGAAGCAGTTGACACGAAGCCTAACCAAGTATTGGTGTTTACTTGGTTTAAAAAAGAAATGCAGGTACATAACATGACTAGAGAAAAACAAAAAATCATTGAGGTGTTTTTGCCAATAAATGAAGAAGAGCTAGTAAAACAGTTCTTGAAGGAATATATCAAACCTAAAACTAAGTACTTCATCTATTTTGAAGATCACAAACACAGGGAGATATTTAACAAGGTTATCATAAAACTATTTAAAGCAGATATGGTAGAGTTTTATGAATGCACAGAGAGAGTTATATTTGTAGAAGATGAAAATGAACAGAAAGCAATTGTACTACAGCATCATGAAGGGAAAACATGTCATAGAGGAATTAAAGAAACTATGGTTAGAATAAAAAGAAATTATTTCTGGCACAACATGCAAGATCTAACATCAGCTGTAATCAATGCATGTGAGGCTTGTAAAAAAATGAAGTACGATAGAAAACCGATAAAACCAACAATAGAGTTAACCCAAACGCAGTCAGCTCCATTTCAGGAAATCTTTATTGATATATTTTCAATAGAAAACCGAAGTTATTTAACTATCGTAGATGCATTCAGTAAACTAGGACAGGCGCTAGAAATTGAAAATAAATCAACACCAGAAGTAGTTCGCGCATTGATCAAATTCTTTGCAATGTATGGCGTACCTAACAAAATAAGTAGTGATCCGGGGTCTGAATTCAATAACGAATTAATGAAGGAATTCGCTAGTATGTACAAAGTCCAGTTACATATCTGTACACCAAACAATCCTAACTCAACTAGTATTGTTGAACGTTTCCATTCGACTTTAATAGAAATCTATCGTTTGGCTAAATATGAACAAAAATGTACGGACGCCGCTTCAATAATCACATATTCTATTATGGCTTATAATAATACCATACATTCAGCAACGGGATTGACCCCATTTGAAATAGTTTTTGGGCATACTGATTCTAACAAATTATTTGATGGTAACTTCGAAAAAACATACATGCAGCAATTGTTAAATGACCACGCTAAAAGATCAAAGTGCCTCTATAAATATCTTTCTGATAAAATGATAGAAAGGAAAGAACACATAAGAGAAAAACGGTTAGGAGAAATGGTAGAGTTAGAACCAGGTGACATAGTCTATGTAAAAGATATCAATACTAGAAAAAGCAAGGACAAACCAAGATATAAGAAAGCTAAAATAAAAGGAAGGGTAGAGCGTAATGTAGCTTCGGTACAAATAGGTAGAAGAGAGACAAAAGTAGCGATTAAAAATGTCAAACGCCCTCCACAGGTGGTGTATGGTCGCAGTGACCCTACTTCCTCTGTACCAGACCCTTCATCTTCTAAGGATTCAAAATAATCCTGGAATTTTACCTGTTAAAGAAGGACAAGCGTTCAAGGAGGAAGACAAGTGGCTGATAGTTAAGATTTTAGATTTAAGCGGTATTAGTAATGATTTAGATTTTCACATATTAAAATACAATGAGTTAATTAAATTAGTTGATAGTCATAAACCCCTTGTCAATGAATTTATGGGCATAAAAACTCAAGTAGAGTACATACGTAACATAACTGTAGTAAAACTTAGGCAGTTGGTTCCGTTACATAGATATAAGAGAGGATTAGTTAATCCCCTTGGGTCGTTAATTAAGGCAGTTTCAGGAAACCTGGATAATGACGATGCTATTCGATACGATTCACTCATTTCACGAATTGGTTCCAAAGAAATGGCTATAGATAATAAGATAACGCTGATCACCAAATATTGGATAATTTTGTGAATAGTACAGAAATTTTACACGAAAATACCTTAATTTTAGATAAACGATTGAAAGTTATTGAAGAAATAATTAAATATAAAGAATTTAAGGAAAACACTTGTCTCTATCTGACGTACGTGTTAAGCATGTTTGATATGTTTATGAGTATGTTCAGGACTATATATGTGACACTTAATGAAATAGAGACAGCCTTGGCATTTACTAAAGTATCTGCACTACATCAATCGATTGTAAACTCTACCGAACTGTTATACTTATTGAAAAATATAGAGCAAGTGGATAGTTTAGTATATGAAGCAAATGAGAGCAACTTGTTAAAACTAGAAAGGCTCATTAAGGTTAAGGCTTATGTAAAGGAAAACCAGATAACGTTTATATTGGAAGTCCCACTTACAGATAAAAATACTTACAATTATTTTAAAATTTACTCATTACCTATTTACAAGGATTCCATTAACAAAACAGTAGTAGTTTTTCCTGAATTCCCGTACCTTTTGGTGAAAGATTCGAAATACCTACCGGTTACTAAGCCATGTGAGAGAATCGCCGCGGATAACACTTTCCTATGTGATACTGACAACGTGGCTCAGTTTCCAACACTAACCTGTGCAGAGCAACTTATGGAGTTCCAGGCAGACCCGAACTTGTGTGTACCATACGCTGTTGACATCGAAGATATAAAGATTCATAGAATCAGTTTAGATAGCTGGATCGTTTTCACGAGGAAACAGACCAGATTGCTAGAGAAATGTGGAAACGATAACATCAGAGAGTCACTCTATGGTACTTATATATTAACAACGACGGAAGATTGTGAGGTTTACCTGGATGAGTACAAGTTAAGATATCGCAAAACGATTGCAGAGGGTTTTCTGTTTAAAATTACCCCGATAGTTACTCTACCGGAACTAAAGTCCGTAAACACAACGTCCTTCTCTACTGTCAACCTTAAGAACATCAATTTAGAAGAAATGAAACATTTTTCGCGTATTCTTAAATTAAAAGAAAATTCGTTCAGTGAAAGTGAAAGTGAAAATGTGATCAGTGGCGTAACGATAAGGAGTATTAGTTTAGGCACATTGTTATTGTACTTAATTTTAGTATTAGTTTTTATAGGTTTTCTTGTGTACCGTTTTATGTCAATGCGAAATGATCGTATCACAGCTTCCGTGAAACCCGATAATTTCGCACTTGAGGAGGGAGGAGTTATGCAACCGGACAGTAGGCTAACCGCAACATTTCGGCAGCTGCAGTCGGATGTCTTATCTCCGACCACCTACGTATTTTGTGCCTTGTGGCCCTTAGTTTGTAAGTTAGAATTAATCAGTTGTTCAGAGAATAAAACTCGTCTCGGACGTCTCACTTTAAATTACTGAATTTCATTGAGATTTTCCTTCATTTAATTTTAAAAGTTAGTTTTTAAAAATCAAAGTTGACGTTCCCGTAACTTAACTAGCTACAGTAAGTGTAGAACTTGTGGCATAGTTAAATCGTTCATAACAGATTAACAAAGTTGAACAACGTTCTGTGACGTCATTATCTCGATGGGTGACTGCAGTGACGTTTTGTTTCGGTGGGCTTGTTGGGTTTTTAAAAATAGCTGTAAGTTAGGTGAGGTTAGATTTAGAGTCATACACAATCATACATTTTAATGAGTATAATTTTATGTTATGTAAGTCATAAGATTCATAAGGCTAGTTTCACCATGCTCTGTTATTGAAACTAACAGCTTGTTAGCTTTTTAATCACCTGTTAAAGTTGTTTGTGTTCCACCATGTCCTGACAAAAGATAATCTCCCGTAAAATGAAATGACGTAAAATAGTTAATTTTGATGCCTGATTAGGTAATGCTTTGTTAAAAAAAGGTTGGTGAAATTGGATCTTAGTTCATCTGATCTGAACACCTCTAACATACAAACAGGTATTATTTCTAGTAAAATTGGTGTAGAACCTACTAAGACAATTCAACAAGGCAACTTGCAACGGAAACATTATTGTTTACCATAACAATGTCTCCTAATATTTCATCTATGATAAAAGGAACGCTTTGACACAATTCTAATGTACAATAATCTCTACGTATAAATTCATACTTGTCAAGGAACTCCTGGCTTTAGCTTTATCACGGTGTCCAGCCGAGAAACTGTGGTGTATCTCAACGGAACAGAAAAGGGCCACTGTCCCCACCCTAAGGGCAGGGTTTTCTAATGCTGTAGTTTCTCAATATAACGGCCTCCGTTATATTTACTGAATAGAACCACTCACTCACTCCCTACATTTTATCAAAATGAATGAATAAAAAGTAGCCTTAGGTATAAGTATACCAAGTTCAAAAAGAATTAAAAAAAATAATTATAATAACAATAATAAATAATTTATAACGTTATATGAGAAAAATAGTCACCTTTGGCGTTTTACCCGTTTTACGGCCATTTTAAGGTCACCAAAAACGAGGTCCACCATTTTGAAAACCCCAAGCTTAAGGCACCCTGAGATTAATTCACTGAATAAATAAAAGTCAGCGGATTAGGCCAAAGTCGTTTCCTCCCTCTCAGGCTGACCTCGCGTGCTTTTGTCGAAAAATGCCCGCCACATAAATAAAATTGTAGACACCGAATCAGTGTGAAACAGGCAATAGCTAGTACCTACTCATCAAAATAAAAGCTTAAGAAAGCGAATCAAACAAATTATAAACTAAGAAAATGCGACATAAAAATTATAATTTTACGATACGAATTTTACTTATCACAAAATTATTTACTCACTTCTCAACTCATTTATTTTACGAACTTTGAAATATAAGATTAATAAAAACTACTGAATCCTCAAGAGATTTGATAGACAATTTAACTTCGGCAATGTCGATTGAATATAAACTGACATTGACGAACCCAAGGTAACTCGGCAATTTCGACTCGCGTAACACAAATCTCGAGCTGTGTTTGCGAAGCACAAATGTTTAATGTGCCCACGTTAAACAAAGATACGTATGTACGATGGTTCCCGCAAGGGAGTCGGAGATGAATCACAAAATTTGAAAAACCTTTTTAAAAATTTTAGCGTAGCCAGACGTTTGGTCTCATAAAAATTTCAGCTTACGGCTTTTATGCTTACGAAATGAAATAGTGGTCTGTTTTCGCTCTAAGATACTATTAACCAATCCTGGTTTAATTTCTTGAGTGCTGTTTGGTTATTTGATTAAATGGCTTCACTTTCATAATGACTTTCATTCTTATGTCGTTTAATGGATTTTTAAATTAGTCTCTGGAGACTAACTTCAGTTTATTGCTTATTTCCTTACTAATCAAAATCTTTTTTAATTACAATAATCAAATTAATTATGGTATTTCCATCTGTTCTATTAAATCATTTTTGGGAAAAATACACAGGAAATAAAGTTGTCTGTTATATGTAGTTCGCAAAAATAAATTAGTTTGCGTCTTGTATTATTTTGTATCGGAACATATCCAATAAGGAATCATAAAATGCACGTCTCGAATAAGTCACTTCAATCAATCACGACCTAATCGAAAATTCCAACTTTCTGAGAAGTAATCGAGTAAAAATAAGCTATAGAGCGTAACTTTGATGACTGTTTATGTTGTCTAAAATCGGTCTTGACTCGACTGAAAAGTTATCAATCCATGACAGAGACTTACGAACGTCTTGAAAACTTCGACATCAAGCTGAGCTCTAACTCATACCAATTTATTTTTATCAGGTTCAGTATGTAATAGAGTGCTGTAAAGTGGAAGATCATATTGTGTATGAAGGAAGCTTTCAGCATGAACTATTTACCACGACCTTCTCTAGTATTCTTCCTCTAAGATAGAGGCGATCGAGGACGGATTATGTGTCATCATTTGATATTACTCGGGATCCAACAGATTCTATTTGCAATCCACTGTTTTGTATCGATGGCTTAACCAATTTTGTTCCACGTGAAGCAAAATAATATTATTTGCACTCAATTCGAATATACAGAGGGTTTTCTTACCTGCTTTTACTTTAGTAGGCACTGCGAAAGAAGTGATGAAAATGAAGATCTAAAAGAGGAAATACATTTTATCAACATACGAAGTCATACTACATACAACATTCATTTACTATTCCTTATTTATCCTATTTTTATTTGTTCTATTCTTTTGTGTGCATAACGGGGTTTTCCTTGAATAATACATATTATTCAGCAATGTTATTTATTTGCAGTTTTTATAGTAAAATAAAAACACTACGTATGATTAAAGTGGTTACATAAGGAAGTCCAACCCTCAACAACTGTTTTAATCAAAGCCTTTACGACATCTTGAAAGTATTTTGATATGTCATAAACAATGCCAGCTATATTACAAACACTTACCATCACAGGTAATGAGACAGTTTAGCCTTACTAAAGACTGTGAATCACCATTTAAAGATTCTAGCTTTGGTTAAATGGTAGTAAATTTTTTAACCATTGATTTATTTTAACAATCATTGCCACGTTTTACTTAACTTCCAAGGCAGTCCCAAGGTCACGTTACCCCAAGCAATTATAAAAAGCTCCCAGTTTTTAACTGCCCCTAAGTGGTAACATTAATTTAATTTATCTCTTTTGCTCCGGACTGTTCTGTCGAAGTTGGGTACGTGGGCCACAGATTACTCATAAGTTGTAAGTTAACTCGCAGAAGTATCTTCACAATTCAAGCTATCAAATTCATCTGAACACACTCAAAACTACTACAACTTGTAGTGTATTAGACCATTCCTGTACGATTCAAAAGCGCTAATCACACAAAAAGCTCAAACAGTAGAAAAGATTTCTTACAACCATAGTATCAGAACCTTGATTAATCAACTTCAAATCGAAACGCTTTGTCAGCTTTTCATTCCGGACTGTGTATGGGACCTGGTAATACATAGTTTATGAATTTAATATCAATGCATTGGGATTAGTAGCGGAAAATTAAATTTTCAAGGTGCAATTTATAACTGTTTAGCTGTGTTTGATTTATGCACTGCTAGTTGTGAAGCTGGATATTAAGGTTGTTGCCAGTACGTGGTACCAACTTTCGCAATCGATTGCGGTTGTATTGAATTTTTAATGCATTGGATGTATCCGAATGTTCTCTTTAAAAACTAGAACTTTTATTTCTTGTTAGTCTATGGTGAACACATTACAATCATCTGTGATTGTTGTTCTGATAGTATCAGGTTCGGTGAATATGGTTATTATATACCCACAACACCCCCAAGTACAAGGTCAGATATTGTATGTGACTAATAGTTTGTCTATTTCTATATTTGTACACCTACATACAAACTTACACAAATATTACGCCCGCATTTCGATTTGCTATAATAGTTTGTCACAGATTTTCATCGCTCAGAACGAACAATAATATGATTCAAACTTCAAACTTCAAACGTTGTTCACTGTTTAACTATAATTTTCTAAAATATACATACATACACGTACATAAAATCACGCCTGTTTCCCGACGGGGTAGGAAAAAACCACGGATCTACACTTGCTACGATCCTGACATACTTCTTTTGCTTCATTCACTCTCATTACATTCTTCATACATGCGCGTCGGTTTAGGGTACTCTGGACCTTTCTAAAATATTATTGTTTTTATTAACTTCACGATAAAGATCATTTCGTCTTAATTTCTTGGGATGCTAACCTTAGCATGATTTTCAAATAGGTGATATTCGTGTAGTTTAGGTCGGCATATAAAATTTATTTTACCTATATCTTTACACAAACACGCTTTTATTAAAATTACTTAATTTTAAGGTTGTCATTTATAGACCTTTATGATGAATGTAACAAGGATATTTCTATTTCACAAAATTTTAACAAATCAGCGAAGAAAAGAATCACTGCCGTGAATTATTTTTTACGTTCTATAAATAAAATACTAACCATTACTAAAAGCAACCTATAGTTCAAGTAGATAAGTCTCTTACGATATTGAATAACGCCCGTTGGCGCGAGCTTTGAGATAGATAAGGGATCACCAGAAAAGCTTGGACTTTGACTTACATTCGTTTGTTATTGTTTTATTTTTATTTTGATGTAAAAATGTTTGATGATAGGTACTTTTCCAGTTTCGGTTGAGTTTTATGAGTAAATGCAACCTATAAGTTTCGAAATTTCCATTCATATTACCCTATAAACTCGAAACAAATCTACCATCCAAACACTTCTCGATTCGTTTGTCAGCCAGTAACGCAAGAGTTATATTATATTTTTTATTAATTTATTATGAGTCGTACTTTGTTCTTACTATATTATAAGATAAGCTATATAAACATATTAATATAGTTTATCTTATAATATAGTAAAATAAAGAGCGCTGGTGGTGTAGTGGTAGCACCCCTGCCTCACGATCCGTTGGTCGTAGGTTCAAACCTGGTCGTGAACCAATGAGTTTTTCCATTCGAAAAATTTATGTGCGCAATGCCAGTGCTCTTAAACGGTGAAGGAAAACATCGTGAGGAAACCGGCATACCCTAGAACCAAAAACTCGAAGGTATGTGTCATAGGTTAGTATTCTTATAAGCGGCGATGGGCTTGCAACCTGTCACGTACGGAATACTAACTACTGTGCAAAATGTGGGCATGTACCAAATGTCATGTTTGGACTTGCCTCTGACTACCCCCTTTAGATATCCTCAAAGATCTAAGTGTCTAAAGATCTGAGAAGATACCTACCGAGCCCAGGGATTACAGTCGTGAACATATTTTTTTTTTTTTTACATATTAATAATATTATTATGTTGAAAAAAAAAACTATTTATTACTAAAGTGTTCAAATTCAGTCTTTCAGTAAGTATTAATTTGTGCTTGAATAAATTTAAGATGAAGATAAAGCCGAATGATTAAAAAATCGTAAAAACCCAAACCATAACAGATCTTTACTGTATCTAGGTCACGGACTAGTAAAATCTCGGGATGTATTAAATTCGGTGAGCCTGACAGCTCAAGTTACACTGGCCGCACCCAGTAGACAGCTATTTCACTAACAGCTGACCCATGGGTCAGACCCACGTGTTATTCCTTACTTTAATTAAGGAAAGCTTTTTTATGGAATGAAAATGAATGTTAGTTAAAGTAGGTATATATTTTATTTATGAAGACTTTTGTTAAACAAGATAAGTACACGAATTTTTGATTGCGAGCTAATTTTTCTGTTTTTGTAGGATTGTGTGCCTTATTGTTACTAACGTAATACCCTTATTAGTGAAGATAGAGTTTTTTTTTTAGAGTTTTTATGTTCTTCTCAGCAGTCTTCTTCTTCTTCCTGCCCTTTTCCCACGCTAAGTGGGGTCGGCATGTGTGCGGCTGGCTTTACACTCTCCTAGTCACATGACATTAATAAGCAGTAGGAATTAAAAATCTATTTATATAAAAATGAATTGCTGTTCGTTAGTCTCGCTAAAACTCGAGAACGGCTAAACGGATTTATCTTATCTTGGTCTTGCAATGTTCGTGGAGGTCTAGGGAAGGTTTAAAAGGTAAGAAAAATTCGAATAACTGCCGGGAAAACCCTAAAAATAGCCCTTTTCTATTTCCCATACAAACTTTTTCTAAATAAAATGTAGAGTCAATTTCAATTCAATCGGATCATTTAATCGATAATTTAATCGTTCAGTTAA
The DNA here is from genome assembly GCA_963675405.1 of Cosmorhoe ocellata. NCBI lineage: Eukaryota > Metazoa > Arthropoda > Insecta > Lepidoptera > Geometridae > Cosmorhoe > Cosmorhoe ocellata. The sequence continues at coordinate 6,048,803 of OY776258.1, read as the reverse complement.
TAGATCAGTTAATCGATCATTCAATCGATCATTTAATCGATCTTTGAATCGATCATTGAATCGATCATTCCATCGATCGTTCAATCGATTATTTAATCGATCATTCAATCGATTATTAAATCGATCATTCAATCGATCATTCAATCGATCTTTATCGATTATTAATTCAATCATTCAATCGGATCATTTAATCGATCAATCATCCAATCGATTATTCAATCTATTATTCAATCCGTCATTCAATCGATTATTTAATCGATCATTCAATCGATTATTAAATCGATCATTAAATCGATCGATCAATCGATTATTTAATCGATCATTAAATCGATCATTCAATCGATTATTAAATCGATCATAAAAATCGATCATTTAATCGATAATTTAATCGATCATTTAATCGATCATTCAAAAGATCTTCCAATCGATTATTAAATCGATCATTTAATCGATAATTTAATCGATTATTTAATCGTCCATTTAATCGATCATTCAACCAATTTAATTGAACATTCAATCGATCATTCAATCGATTATTCAACCCATTTAATTGAACATTCAATCGATCATTTAATTAATAATTTAATCGATCATTTAATCGATCATTCAATCGATTATTTAATCGGTCATTCAATATTCTAAGATACAAATAAAGAGACTTTCTCTAACGGCGGCCTTTCAGTTAACTAACTATAATTTATTAATTATATTAACTAACTAACTAAGACTAACTGTAAATAATAGTCTTGCTAAAACTCGAGAACGGCTAAACGGATTTATCTTATCTTGGTCTTGAAATGTTCGTGGAGGTCTAGACCTCGATTTTTCTTTAATTTTCTGAATTTTAACTATTATTTATTATTTTAAAAATTCTAATAACTGCCGGGAAAACCCTATAAATAGCCCTTTTCTATTTCCCTTATACAAACTTTTTCTAAATAAAATGTAGAGTCAATTTCAACTTTATTACTATGTTGTAAAGTTCATATTAAATTATAATCACTAACTGTTGTCTAAGCAATGAAGAAGGCGGTACGAAGTTTGCTGGGACAGCTAGTATTCAAATAATTTTCTTTGGAAAAATTTTTGCATAAAGTAGTTCAGATTCATTTTAAGGAGAAGGTTTGGTGGGATGTTCCATTAGGTGCTCATTCAGCTCGTTGATTCCAATAACAAAGCAAGGTGCTCCATAATAATTTCCTAATAATTATAATCTTCCGCCTCGCTGGTTTGAGACAAAGATGGAAATTTACATATTTCTCTAATTTCAACTGAACTGTCCAAAATTAGAGGAGCATAATCGTCAGTCCGGCAATTTACTGTAAAATGTGGTGTGGGAACCAATTAGAAGCAATAAGGATGACCGCACACGTGCGATAAGACTGATACTGAAGGGTTTTTTTTGTGGAGTGCTCTCTGTGCGTACACCTGCACACGGAATATACATACCTACCTACTAGAGCTAAGTTACTTTATTTTTTGCGTTTCAAATACATTTATGAGAAATAGAAGTAACCATACTAAGTTGCGAATAACGATGATTTATTATGAAGTTTCTGCTATATAAATTTTGTATCGAACATTTGCGATAGTTGCGAAACATTGTTTTCCTACAAAGCATACTTACCTATTGTATTAAGACCTCTTGTCTTAATACATCCGTATTTTAATTTTAATTATTATTTAGACGGACTTTTCGAGAAAATTTCACCTAAAACCGCTTAATATTCAGATGAATTCAAAAAAGTTACAAGAACAAAAGATTTTTCAAAAGGTCTATCTTTAAGATTCTGCGATTATACAGTATCCTTGTTTAAAAATTCAGAAGGTCTTGTAATAAAAAATTAACGAGAGAAGATAGCGCACTTTACATAAATACTGTATTAATATGATGTTACCATGGTTCGTCTCGCTCATAGTTAATTATTTTCAGCTTCCTAGGCCATTTGGTCCAGCCGTTTTGTTGACATTATAAACGGACTCTTCAAGAAAAAAAAAAAAAAATTAAATTGCTTAATGATCTGCTGGTAGTAAATTCAGGAAAAGAATTGCTTGCAAAGACATCGCTGAAAGCAACCAGCTTGTTCTTATAAATACTTGGTATAACTTATTCTGTAGTAGAGCTTGTGGAGAGTAGATATTAAAAGTTTACAGGTCCCGACGTAGGCCATTTAAAATAATGGTGTTGTAATACAAAGCGCGAACGAGTGTAAAACGGGGGATGTTATAAAATCTGAATTTCATTAACCATAAATAAGTAGAGCAATTTGTCGAGGGAACAGTTCAGAGAGAACAGCTACTCTACTCTGTCTACAAGTCGTAATCACGATACGAACCCATTTGTTTTAAAATTCATTCCAACAGATACCTGTTTTTATTCCCATATGCAATAAAAAAAAATACGCAAAGTTTCAAATATAATACTGTATAATTTCTCAAGAAAATACTTGTGATGTAAGATAGATTTCATATTGACTACCTTATGATGACTTATATCTTAGATACTTGTATGGTGTAGACGAGCATTATGTCAAGTTTCATCAAAATCCATCACGTAGTTTTGACTAAAAACATTTCATGTAGGTACAGATTTTGCTCCGTTACAGTTTTACATAATGTTTACACTCTATAGTGTAAACATAATATAAATCTGATTGATATTCAATGGGTCAAACCATTTTGTCGAGCGCTATATCGAATGAACCAGATATTTCCATATAAGCTCTGCTGAGGGAGTGCAAGTAATTGCGTACGTGTCCACTCCCAGACCGTGCGTTTTATTTTCCTCATGTTTCATTGAAATAAAGTTGCAAAGATGTTATCGGTTCATGTTGGGCATGTAATCTCTGCTCCACTTTGTCTCGTTATCTTAACATGTTGTGCATGATAACCTCTGTGTGAAGCTGACTAAATTATTACACGGCATTTTCACCTACAGTTTCTCGGCTCTTTATCTCATTAAAATTTCACATGTTCCATAGAATGGAAATCCGAACATGAATAAGATTGAACGATAGAAAATAATACTGTTTACTTACATAGAACGTAATACACCAACCTACTTATTAAGTAGGAAGTACAATGACTGAGATCAAACGAAAAGTTTATTCATTCTGTCGAGTGACGTTCCCACATGGCCAGACATCGCAGAAGCAGATTGAAGACGACAATTATATTTCCAGATGACATTACCTACCCTGGGGTGAACTCTTCGGAGAACAGATACTGATCGTGACTTTAATTGTACGCGGCGCTAACGTAACGTTTCAGCTACAAGTGCGAGGGTGATTGGTTTACATGATGGCAGAAAATGTACAATATTTATGACCTTTAGACTATGCTAAAAACTTAAACGCCACGAACGTTAGTAAGTCAGAAAACTACTGCTAACATGAACAGGACAGTTTACGATGTCATTTTATTTGTACAAAAAAAGTCTAAAAAGCTCTACTTAAAAAAAACAAATTTATTTTTTGTAAGATACCATTTCACACAGCTCTATGATTGGTAAGAATAAATAAAGCAAAAAAACAGTTTTCATCGATGGTTCCTTTCAATGAGATACAATAATTTATTTTTCAAATAGGTCAAAATAAATGATAGCCGGAGAAATAAGTGTGGGTATTCTGGTGAACAATAAACCCTCATGGTGTAATTGGCCGTCATTATAAATGACAGCAAATAACCCTAAATGTGTTGTGTGAGGTACGTAAGCAACAACAGACAGTTTAACATGTCAAAGTCATGGATGATTTAACATGAATTTAAGGGTGTTCGTTGTTGTATTATTCACAGGGTAATAAAGGGACTTTGTTTCTGAACAAAATTTTATAAATAACCCGTAAACACACGGTATTCCATCTGTTGTACTCATAATGTGTCCATAAGCTGATTTATAGTCATCAAAATGTATTGTAAAAACGTAAAGAAGTTCTTTAAAAAGTTAGTTAGTGTATGTGACTTATAAACTAGCTAAAACTTCAGCGCCATGTAAAACCTACTGTTTCAGCGTCTAATTTAGGCGTTGTTGATTTGGTTGTTTTCTCGTTATAGCGAATGCCCGGGTGGCCGACACTTGACAAGAGGAAATTGTCCTCAGGGATAAATAAAATTTGACTCCAACGTGAGTGGATGGCATTAATATTGTTTACGACTGCAGTTTAACATTTTGCACACAAAACAAAATTAGATTTGATCTTATAGCGGTCTTATAATGTTCCCGCGGCTAATTAGATCTTTGGGTATTAATACTGGCGTTTGAATTCAGTTGGAATACCTGCGGTAGCTTAGAATAGACCAAAATCAAGTCAAATCAAATCAAATCAAATCAAAATTGCCTTTCTGAATATTAATTTAAGTCTCAAACTCTAGATTTGCGTATACAGATCTCTACTAACAGAAAACTGAGATGAAATGAGAAAACATCTATTTTTTTCGAAATCTAATTTTTAACGTACGTAGTGTGTATATTCAGTGTCAGTACCCCATCATAAGATCTTGATGTTCTTTTTTTCAAGCCATAATGTTTCTTATGGTAATATGATACAGCTTATTTTATATTCAACGTGGAATTAAAGTAACATGGACTATCCTACAACATTTAAAACGGGCTCGCGAGTTTATCCGAGCTTTTTGTATTGGATAAAATGTGGAAAGGTCGAGTTCGTAATAATTTCGTTTTGTTTGACTTACCTACATTGCTTTTCTGCTTTTGCTTGTGTATTGTAATTGTTTGGGCAAAATATTGTTGGTCGATAAGTTACGCAGGTAATAAGTGTAGGTACCTACGGTTTTTTGTGATAGGTACCTAGTAGGTGCCTATTTGTAATAGTGTTGCACGTATGGTATGAAGTGCGTCAAAATTTAGTTGAAACGCTTTTCTTAAGTATTTTTTAAAAGCTGGAACGTTTTTTTTTACTAAAGTGTTGAAACATCCGCAAAATATCATTCCATTTGCTTTATTCTCAAACTGACGGAGATATTCAAAATAACCAAGTGCGAAACCAGGACTAAACTGATTAATATGCATTATCCTCCCGTACGGTCTCTGGAGTAATTTCGCTCGAATTACCAATGCATTATTTATATGTAAATGAAAATATAGTATACATTCTTTTGAAATAAACAGTTTCAAATGGAGTTTGAAGGTAGTGTGGTGCAAGGATTGTTTATAATAGGTAAGTTTAAATAAAATGCATTTATTTTTAAAGGCTTTTGCCATATTAATTTATTAAATTTCGATCAAATAAATTATATGAATTTTTTACCAGTTCATTGACCGTCGATTCAGATGTCTGAGATTTGTCCATTTTGCTTCAATAGAACGCAATTAGTGCGACCACCCATGCTGACACCTGTCAAAGTGACGGCCATTTTGTCAGCCATGACAACCTAGAACAATTTGTTACCGCGCTGTTGAAACAAAACGAAATGATGATTGAGGAGGCGGGTGTTTTTGGCAGATAAGATAAAGATGTACCCATGGTAACTGGCAGGTGATGTTTATTAATTATTTTTTTTTCAACTAGATATGTGATCAACTTAACGAAGTTCCGCTGTCTAATACCAGTCAAAATATCAATATATCGTACACCTTAAAGGTAAATTAGGAATCCCAAGAAGAAGATTTTACAATCTAAATCTCTTTGTAAATTGCTACCATGTTATTGCATGCTTTAGCTGTACTTTGACGTATATTGTTTCTTGGGGCATCCGGCACAGTTGGCACGACTAGCAGTAGAAGCAATTTGATATATATTTTTGCACATGCTTGCAATAAAACCGTACCATACGCAGGTCACGTGTTTATCTCGCGTCAAAAACACATTCGCGAACAAAACAAGAACAATAAACCGCGACCTCGCCGTATCTCCAGCGAAGTTCGCAACCTTACTGCCAATTGACATCCAGACACGATGCTCGTGATCGAAACAACGAATAGGGATGTTCGGAGCAATCGATGTTCTTGAGCCAATACGTTTATATAATCAGATTTTAGTCCTCCTTAAGTTGGTTTTTGATTGTGTTTGTCATTAATATTCAAGCCATGAAACGATTTCGTATTGAAATCGTGAATATTTTATCTGAATTTAATACGAAACGTGGAACTTGCATTTAAAGATCGGGTCAACTGCAGTTTGTCGCACTGCAAAAAAAACCTGATAGCTCTACTATCAGGTTTTTATTGAAAGAGTTCGGACGAAACTTAATTATAAATATCGATAATCGATATGTTAGTGATAAGTAGCGTATATCACACGTCGATCATCGATGATCATCCTTAAATAAGACTTGCTTTTGTGAACTACGCCCATAAACGTTAATGTAGAAAAAGAAGGAGCACCAACTTACAAAAGTTTCACTCCAACGACACTGCAGAGTACAGAAACCTCATTGAATTTTTTAAATCAACTGGTGCTACTAACTCTATTTTGTTATACAAAAATAGCAGGCAACCTTTTGGGTTCTTTGAGTTTTGTGAAGCCAATTTGGAGTGACACAGGCTTTCTGTTATCGCTAACTAGCGATCGGGGCGGATCGATCCCGGATTCGACTCACGAAATTACGGAAATCGCTCATGGGGATATTATTCTCAGCGATTACAATCATCTGGATGTGGAGCTTTTTACTAAGCTGAGTTTTTGCGAAGGTTTCGTGGGAAGATTAGAGATAAGCGCGGCCTTATCACACGTGATTTTAGTTGATGGAGGCTTTGACTAAGAGATCTAGTCAGTTGTGTTCTTACAATTAGTTTTTTTATATTTGGTAATGTAGTGCTTAAAGTGATATTTGTATTAAAAAAAACATCTTTTCACTCCAATTACTTCTAACCAATTAAAAAAAATTATAAATAAAATTCAGAAAATTTACAAACAATATGGAAACGATAACCTACAAGTGAAAGAAAAAAGTTATTTTGAAATATCAATAACAGATGACATTGTCATAAGTAGGGCAGGGGCTCCATATTTCTGTCATCTCTGGCCCACCCAGGGCTGACGCTACGTGAACGTGTTTTGTGTTTTATGCAGCAAAATTATTTATTACCTATATTTTATTCACTCAACTGAGGTTGCATTATCAGTTACCATTTTAGGATTTTTACGTTGTTTTCACTTTATTACTACTTAACGAATTAATGTAGAGCTTAAAATTAATTTTATTCCCAATAAACTTAAAATTATTTCTATAACTAATAAATGGTACGAAATATTTTATTAAAATGGTAACCATAAAACGTTTCAGTGTGAAAAACAATTTGCTGTCTGGAATTCTGCTGTGGTTAAACATTGAATAAGGTAGCGTGAAGATAAAAAAATCCTCACAGACAATATATACTTTGTTTGTAACATTGTATAATACATTGACTTACATTATTAATGATGTAAGTAACACGATATCATGTTCGGATTTTTATTTTAGACGGCAATTGGTTCTTAGGTGCTTACTTACAGAACACAGCATGACATCCCAAAACATGAATACAAAATTAAATCCAGCAGCAATAATATAATATTGTATTATAGTAGAAATAACATAGAAATACAGTTACAGTATACAATTAGGTATACTACGAACAAAATGTGAAGTTAAAAAAATGTAAAGCTTGTCCTATCGTTTTAGAATATGTCAGCAAAGACAACCACATTTATTTAAAGAATATTCCCATTTCACAGTCTTTATTCCCAACGTTCTGGGAAATGTTGTCTGTCACAACCAATTGTACCCGGCTCTGTTTCACAACCGCATAAAATATCAATGCTTTCTGAAGTTTAAAAGCAAAAAGCGGTTGTAATACAGACACTGCTTAAATGTAGCTAATCAATAATTAAAAAAAATTACAAGAGTCAAGAGTTTATAATGTCAAGAGACTACTCTCTATTCAAGATACCTTCATTTTTATTATATTGGTCAAGTCTTAATATAAATTTAGACAAGGCAAGTCAACCAATCATGCGAATAACAAATTTCTAAAAAACTATAATAACATAAAAATAAATAAACATAAAATGTTTTTTTATAAAATTAGCAATCTGCGAGCTTACTCCTCTTCAAACATTTTAAAATGACTCACACTGATAATTACTACGTATTTTTCCCGACGCTACGAGTTATTTAAATCACAAAAGATACAAAGTGTCCATTCCAAGTTTCCAACAATGACTACCCTCAGTTCTAATTTAATGCATTGCCGGTGCCTATCTACTGACAAGTCAATTAAGATTGTACTTGTTAAGAGCAACTTATGCGAATGTAATGTTGTTCGACAGATTGGATTCGTATAGCGCGCGGGCGTTTTTATTCCGATCAAACGGGTAACTTGCATTTGAAACGCAATGTCTGGATTTTAAAAAGCTCTTTTTGAACCTGATTAGAAAGGTGTTCTGGACTTTTCTGTAGTCGTAATTTGGGTAGAGTTGCCCAATTGCTATTTCGCTAACTTTTTATATTTAGTCTGTACAGGCGAAGCGGGCGTCAAAGCTTCTATTAAAATAGCGTTGTGAATTGCTAACTGTGCACTAGTGTTCAACAAAATAGACACTTTCACGAAAGTTGTATAAGGTAAAGTTCAAAACTAAATGTATAATGCTAAATCATTTGTAATACCGAACTAGATTAACAAATTCAGTGAACCCCAAGCACAAATGGATATCGATGGCGGCTGCACGCATTGTCAGCCTGAATAAACTTTCAAATCGATTCCACATCTGAGGGTGAGTCACGGATAAGACTCCGCCTCGCTTCTAGATTTGCATGAAGAGACGAATATTGGCTGTAACTGCAATCTGCCTATATTCAGAAAATATTGCAGAGAATTGCAACTGGCGTGGAGTTTTACGCAAAGTTATTCCTTTCTTGATGTTATTTGTCAACTTTGCTCATAGTTTTTAAAGGTTTTTTATTTTAGTGGACCATAACATGGTCCAAAACATATTTGAAATCATTAAAATTGAAATCGAACACACACTTGTAGCGGATGTGCAGTGTATTACTTTCACAAAATGAGTTATAACTACAATAATTGTTGCCTAATTGCATCAGTTATTGCAAATACATCACACTTATTATTGTAACGATGTGGTGCATTTACTTTATTATTGTATGGTTGTGGGTAGGTTTTCGTTTTGTTAATTAAAGCAGTCAATCGCTCACTCCAGCCTTTCATTGACGTCTCATTGGCGACAGGACGGATTTTTTTTAGATAAAAACGCGTGTAATTTGATTAAAAAATGCCTATTGGCAAACTAGAACCCTTTAATTTAAGTGCTAGACAGTGGCCGGCCTATATCCGTCGAGTGAATCAGTACATTACGTTAAATAGTATTGATGACAAGTTGAAAGTACCGATGCTTATTACGGTTGTCGGTGAAGAAACTTATTCGTTGATGTGCGACTTGTGTTCACCTAGTTTTCCCGAAGATAAAACGTATGACGAACTTGTGAAGTTAGTGACCGAACACTTGGAACCACAACGTTCCGAGATTGCCGAACGCCACGTGTTTCGGTTACGTCGTCAGCGAGCCGGCGAATCCCTTACGGAGTACCTACAGGCGTTGAAACATCTCGCCGCCACGTGCAATTTCGGCAAGTGCAAAGCGTGCTCGACACTGGAAGAGAACTTGCGGGATCAATTCGTGTCGGGTTTGACGAATGACGCAATGAGATCTAGGATCTTCGCAGAGAAAAAGATCGGGTACAAAGACGCGGTCGAACTAGCGCTAGCACTGGAGGCGGCGGAGAAGCATGCGGAGGTGAGCGGATCGACAACGGTGGAAGCACCGGGAGTTGCGAGCGCCGGGGCGGGCGAGGGCCTGCATCAGGTGCGAGGCGGCGGCGGTGCTGGCGGCCGCGCGGGCGGGCGCGCGTGGGCGGCGCGGCCCCCCGGCGGCGGCGGGAGCGGCGCAGGAGGACGCGGCGCGGGGCCGGGCGGCGCAAGCGAGGCCGCTGGCTCGAGCGCGCGGCCCTGCTGGCGCTGCGGCAAGGCGCACACACCGGATAGGTGCCGGTTCAAAGGTTATACTTGTGATGAGTGCGGTCAAAAAGGACACTTAAAAGTGATGTGCTGTCAAGCAGGGCGCGGTGCTGGCGGTCGACAAAACTACGTGTGCGATGAGGACTCGGACGATGACGGTATGTTCAACATTGAAGTGGCTACCAAAGGTAACAATCCATATTTCATAAAGTTGTGTATAGATAACGTTGTTGTGGAATGTGAGATGGACACCGGTAGTCGTATATCAGCGATAAGTGAAGAAACGTACAGAAGTTTATTTGCATACAAAAACATTTTGAAGGATAATCTTGCGTTGCGCTGTTATTCTGGTTCACGAATTGACACCCAGGGCTATATTGAGGTGGATGTTAGCTTAGGTGAAGTTGATGTTAAATCGTTACGACTATACATCATCAAAGGTGGTGCGCGACCTTTGTTAGGTCGTGAATGGATGCGCGCTTTAAAAATAACACAAATAAACCTCAATACAATCGCGGATGATAAGTTCGTGAACCAATTATGTAAAGAATTTCCCGAAGTATTTTGTGACAAACTAGGTACTTGCAAACGTCCTATTCGACTACAGCTGACTGATAAGGAACCGGTTTACGTCCGAGCCCGACCGATGCCCCTGGCGCTGCGCGCACGAGTCGAGCGCGAGCTAGCCCGCCTCGAAGCGGACGGCACTATTTATCGTGTAGATTATTCAGATTACGGAACGCCAATCGTGCCCGTGGTTAAGAAAAACGGTGATATACGTATTTGCGGAGATTATAAAATCACAATAAACCCTAAGCTTAAACGCGATTACTATCCTTTGCCTCGTATCGAGGAGTTGTTTGCTAATCTCAGCGGTGGTGAAAAATTCACAAAAATAGACCTTACGCACGCCTACGAACAGTGCATTTTGTCAGATGACTCACAGGCACTTACCGCTATTACCACACATATGGGTACGTATACCTATCGCCGAACACCGTACGGTTTGTCGTGTATTCCCGAGAAGTTTCAGAAAATGATGGAAGAAACGTTGCGTGGAGTGCCAGGGTGTGTCGTGTTCTTGGACGATATTTGTGTCACCGGACCGAACATCGCTGAACATAACAAAAATCTTAAAGCTGTACTCGAACGGTTGCGTGATATGGGGCTAACGGTAAAGCTCAGTAAATGTAGATTCTTACAAGATAGTGTTAAGTATCTCGGGTTTATTATAAATAAAGATGGTTTACGACCAGATCCTATGAAATTAGAGGCCATTTCCAACGCTCCGAAACCTCAAAATGTAACTCAGCTAAAAAGTTTTTTAGGAATGTTAAATTATTATGGGCGGTTTATACCAAACTTAAGTACTTTGTTGCAACCTTTGCACAAATTATTAAAAAAAGAAGTCGAGTGGAAATGGGACTCTCAGTGTGATCAGACCTTTGTAAACGCTAAGCAATTCCTTCTGAGTGAACGAGTATTAGCACATTACGAAGAGGGCCGCGACCTAGTATTATCTGTGGACAGTAGTGCGTACGGGCTGGGTGCCGTGCTCGCGCACCGCTACGCCGACGGCGCCGAGCGGCCGGTCAGCTGCGTGTCGCGCACACTGAGCGCGCCCGAACGCAACTACAGTCAACTTGACAAAGAGGCGCTCGCTATTTTATTCGGGGTCACGAAGCACCATCAGTACTTGTTTGGAAGGCGGTTCACGTTGAGGACTGATCATCAACCTCTGACCTACATATTTGGGGATAAAGGAGGTATCCCACAAACAGCAGCTAGCAGACTCCAACGGTGGGCGGCACGGCTTGCCGCATATGATTTCACAATTGAATTTGTTAGATCGGCGGATAACGGTCCGGCCGACGCGTTATCGAGACTACCGTTACCTCGGGAGGGTTGCTCAGCGAACTCGATAGATTATTTAAATATAATTGAGGACTTTTTGCCTATTAATTGTAAAGATATCGCAAAAGAAACCGATCGTGACACATTGTTATCTAAGATAAAAGGTTATGTGCTGTTTGGGTGGCCAGCGGTTCCAAGCTGCGACGCGGAGAAACCTTTTTTTGCTAGAAAGCACGATTTTGTGGTCGATCAAGGTTGCATTATCTATAAATATAGAATAGTAGTTCCTGACAGGTTACAAAAGAAAATTCTTGAAGAAGTGCATGAAGGCCACTTAGGTATAAATAAAATGAAAAGTTTGTCGCGATCGTACATCTACTGGGCGAACTTGGATCGTGATATCGAGCAGGTGTGTAAGTCCTGCGCCGCGTGCTGCAGCGTGCGGGACGCGCCGCCGCGCGCCGCGCTGCATCCGTGGGAGTTCCCCTTGCACCCGTGGCAACGGGTGCACGCGGACTTCGGAGACTGTGCGGGCAAGCGTTACCTTATTATGGTGGACGCACACTCTAAATGGATAGAGGCTGTGCCCATGCGAAGTACTACGGCTGATAACACGATCCAGGTTCTACGAAGTATTTTTGCACGCTTCGGTCTACCGTCGCAGCTCGTAACCGACAACGGCCCCCCGTTTTCATCGCAAGATTTTAAAGTGTATTGTACAAATAATTGTATCAAACATACCACGTCGGCTCCTTATAGACCTCAGGGGAACGGAGCGGCAGAGAATGCAGTCAAGACGGTAAAGAAGGCTATCAAAAGAGCTATCTATGAAGGCCACGACGTAAACGCTGCGTTGAGTAAATTTCTTTTTCAATATCGCAACTGTGAGCATGCAACTACAGGAGTGTCGCCGGCGGTGGCGCTGCAAGGGCGGCGCCTGCGCGGGCGCCTGGACGCGCTGCGCCCCGACCGCGCCGCCGCCGTGCGCGCCGTGCAGGAGCGGCAGGTGGCGCGATCGGCGCCTCGCGTCGACCGGGACTTCCGAGTGGGAGACGCGGTCCTAGCTCGCGACTACACGGCGAGGGGGGACAAGTGGGCCGAAGCCACAGTTGTTAAGAAAACGGGACCGGTTTCGTACAAAGTGAACACAGGCGACGGTGTAGAATGGCGCAGGCATGCCGATCAGATGATCCCGGCTATAGATAAAGCTCGGTATTCACTATCGCGATCGCGAACGAGCGGCGTAGCCGTCGAGGCCGACATGGACGATCCTGGTAAACCTGAGGTCGATAAAGGAGCCGATCGTGAAGATGAATTTGAAGACGCGTTCAGCGGTGACGACGGTTCGGTCACGTCGCCGCTTACTAAATCAGGCACGCCGGCGCGGGCGCCGCCGCCGCTGGCTCAGCCGGGAGCAGCGCCGGTCCCGCCCGCGCCCGCGTTTGCTACGTTCTCACCGCCTGACGCGTCTGCTCGAGCACTGCGTGCTATTAAACGTGCTAAACAGGCGCTCATAAATTATTTAGATTAATTGTGTGGTTTCGTAGGTAATTCCTGGCTTGTCGGGAAGAGATGTAACGATGTGGTGCATTTACTTTATTATTGTATGGTTGTGGGTAGGTTTTCGTTTTGTTAATTAAAGCAGTCAATCGCTCACTCCAGCCTTTCATTGACGTCTCAATTATTAGGGGCAACAGCTAAATGCGTAAAATGGACATAAAAGTGTCGAAATGTTAACATTATGCCGCCCGCGAACGTTTTATAGCACCCGGCGCGCATCATTTAACGCATCAACTTGTTTGTTGGCTTCAACAACTTTGGCCTTTATTTGGAAGAGTTGGAAACATTGAACAAAATTCATTTAATTGTCGTCACTTGAAAAGTGTTCCAATTTTAATGACCTCTGTGGCACAGCGGGCGAGAGTCCACCTGCGACGCAAGAGGTTGCGGGTTCGATTCCCGCCTCGGAACAAATTTGTGTATGATCTGCAGAAATTTGTTCCGTTGGTCTGGGTGTTTTCTATGTATAATAAAAAAATATCTATCTATGTATATAATCTATTAAATATATCAGTTATCTAGTACCCATAACACAAGCTTTGAGTAGCTTACTTTGGGGCTAGATGATGCTGTGTGGATTGTCCAGCATTATTTATTTTATTTATTTTATTTAATGAAAAATTGAAAATGTCTACTTGTAAATTCATGCTTTAAAAATCAACACGGTTTTGGGATAAGTTCAATCATCAAGGATCAATAACAAAACCACTTTTATCGTGACGTAGTTCTTTTGCAATGATTTATCACGTGGCAAGGGTTTTGAACTAACAATGAAATACTTTAGATTTATCAAGATCTCCCATAGAGGGATTCAACTAATAGCTACAACTAAACAAACAATATACTCACTATCCTATTTTCCACTTAAAAGCAACTGAGACAATAATTCTAGTCAATATTTAGCTTTTAGCAAGACGCCGGACAATCGATCAACCAGCTGGTACCAGGCGGAGTAATTTGATACACATTGGTATGTGGATGGTGGACACAAATAAAATCACTTAGCTACGGAGTGGCGTCACGCTGGGAGCATCTACCGCTTACTGCGGGAACACAGACGCGAAATGAGAAGGTAATCGTGATCTTGCTAAGACAAATTTGCGTGCTGAGAAAGTATTAGATGCATTGAACTGAGAAATGACGTAGTACATTAAACCGTTGGTACGTATTCACCTTTGTTTCATAATAGTAAGAACCACGAATTTATTTTTCATTTTGTCCTAATAGTTTTTGGAATTAGATACGTTTCATAAACACGAATGTATATTACTGAAAAAATACAGCTGCTTTTTTACAAAACACTATCTAGCATACCTGTTCAAATTTAACGTAACTGACCCATTAAATTATACAAACTAGCGCGCTGTGCAACAGCGACATGTTTTGCAAATTCGTTTACTTAACTATTTGTCTCTTTCAACTACAAAGCTGAGGCTAAATTGAAAAAAGAATGACGTCATTTATCCGTAGGATAACTAAAATAGACGGTAATAAAAAACCCGCATACAAAAGCCTCGTACTTTTTACGCGAGATTTTCAATTGGGAACTAGGAAATTCGTACGGGTAAAATAGGGCGTGAAATTGCACTCGAGAACGCCAGTATTTGTTTATGGGAGAAAACTTTACCCAGTGTAAAATTTAGGTGTAACGATTTACCCGTTTTACCTGCTTGTGACGGAGCATTATTCGTCATCGTAAGCGACATTGTTCTTTCTTGAGGATAATATTGTTGTGGTGTTAGGCTTTACTTGTGAGTTGCGACACCTCATGCTGTGACGTGTTATAAACTGCTGTTGTTTTTCGAGATGAGAGATTTGATGGGTTTTATTTTATCATTTTATTTATAATTTAAAACACAGATTTTTTTATTAGTAAAGCACAATTTCTTTGTATCTTAATTGATGATATCGCCTTTACAGGATCCAATTTCGGTCATATACTCACCAACAATGTTTTATGAACGAAGTTCCTTATCGCGCGTTGTTAAAGGGGGCTAGACGGAAAAAAATCTCACGAAAAGTTGTCACGACACTTTTTGCAATAATAAGCTATTGTAAGCTGTGCGGCGTGCGCATGTTTCTCTGTCTGTCTCTCTCTCTCTTATAGAAAACTTCGTTCCATCCGGGTGTCCCTTGACACCTCTCAACTTTTTTTTTTGGATTCTGCTGTATTTTTGATGCAGATTTTACTTACTCGTTTATTATATCATAAAACTTTTGGACATGCGTGATTCTAATTTTAAGCGCATAGAGACCTTAAACACTTGAATTGAGTACATACGACATGTAAACTCCAACGTTTTCACAGAATACGGATGCACCTTGACAAATAGCTGTAGTTTCTTCAGAACAAAGTGGGTTATATTTCGTTCCCACAGTGTAAACGCTTATTGAATAAGTAAGCAGTGGATTTTATAAAGTGGATGTAGGTAGTTGATGCGGCATTTTTATTCGAGCGATAACAATTTGTTGCGTACAACCTGTTCTCAATATACTTTCTTTTAAAGCAAGATGTTTTAGTGTTCAATCATGTTATAAGTAAACATAACTGCAATCGCTGGTCATTGAGCTCTATTACTAGTTAATCGCCATCAGAGAACGACATTGATTAGTTAATAATTTCCATTGTAATATGCCATGAGCTGGTCATGAGCAAAATTTTAAAATGTACTTATTCTTATCACGTGTAGAATTAGTTCTAACCACATTGCGACAATTTTCATCACCATAATAATCACATATGTATTCAAGTGCAGCACTGAGTTTTATCCTTTACTGTTTTAAGCGAATCCGTTTTAGTCTTTATGTGCTTTGAATTAAAGCTCAATATTAGGATTTTTAACTTTGTTATACAATAAAATGGTCTCACGACTTGGCGGCGTTCAAAAAGAGTTCCTTGCCCTTATTTGATACTCATGCCTTATCTGCCATTGCTGCATGCTATGAAAACATTATTTTATGACATCTTTAGAACAAATTCGTCTGATTAGTCAGCCATGCAAAGGTTTATTAAAGCCAATACAAAAATAAACTAAAGTTTATGTAAAACTAGCTGATGCCCGCGGCTTTA
Organism: Cosmorhoe ocellata; assembly: GCA_963675405.1. NCBI lineage: Eukaryota > Metazoa > Arthropoda > Insecta > Lepidoptera > Geometridae > Cosmorhoe > Cosmorhoe ocellata. The sequence continues at coordinate 6,032,346 of OY776258.1, read as the reverse complement.
CCCGCGTAGATGTCGGTTATCGCGACTTAAAAACTTGACAAATTATATAGGTACTTAAACCTTTCTCAAAAACAACTCTATCCATTAGGGCAAACAGCACAAAAAACGATGCAGTTCTTTTTGAGTTTATCGCGAACAGACAGACAGACAGATGCGGCGGAGGATTTTGTTTTATATTATGCAGGTAGTGATCATATTCTACGTAAAAAAAGTTGCACGGGTTATTTTTTACAAAATTTTGACTAACTTTCAAAGTAATTTGGCCTCGAGGATGACTCAAAACTCCAAAACCAATCATTTCGACAGTTCAATAACTCATCGTTGCAAAAGCTTGTAAGTGAATTATAAGATTACATAATAACAAATCGACAGGGCTTAAATTGAGCCATTGCGCCGTGTCATCTCGATTATCGGTTGCATATCTCAACCAACAATGAGAAACAACCAGCTAAAGGCTCATACACACGTAGTTAATACTCACTGCAACTTTAATAGCATCCCTTAAAAAGTTAATACATAATAATAAGAAGCAATAGGGTCCCAATTTTTTATGAAATATGTGCTAATCGTCAACATGGCACTTCTTTCTCTGTTTTTTTTTGCGATAGCAAACTCCATTATAGTTAACTCCGTCTCCAGAGGTGGCCACTGTTTTTACAAACTTACTCGTACATAACGTTTATCGAAGGCAATGATAGTCATAAATATGACAAAAATATAAATAACTCCTTGTTGCAAAAGCACAGTAAGTCGTACCAGCACAAGTTTTTGATACAAGCGCACTTGCTTCAGTAAATAATATGCTGTGGATGAAACTTTAGAGCATTGCACCTTCTGCACTAACATCTTAATAATCCGTTGAAGGACCGTGTCTGCGCAGCATGACGCGCCCGACACAAACAGTAATTTTCCAACGACATCTTACTCGATCATAAATATTCCATTAGGTAGTTGCAAAAATTACGACTTATATCAATTTGAATGTGCGAATAAATTAAAAATTAAATTAAACTTTACTGTAGCATGAACGTTAAAAATCAATTTTTATAGCGATCGAATGTTGCTTCGTTATTAAAATTGAAATTTCGATTGCCTCTAGTTAAGGCTTATAAAAGGTCTCGAAAGTACAATTGGCAGGTTTGTACGAAAAGTCACCAATGTAACAAATAAGTAGTATTTAATGAGCATTTTTTGGGTACAATATCTCTAAAACTCCACAATTTTCCCTGGCAACCCAAACAGAAAAACACAACATGATTGGTCATTTTACGTAATGTAATTTTTGATTACAACAAAGCCCATGGAATACTCTAAAAATTTAACCATTTACCTGTTACCTGTACAACTTTACCTCTGTCCCCTGTGTTAAATTGACGTTTGACATGCGTCGTATAAAGTCTAAACTCATTGGACCGAAGACGTCACGTCGATGCTCATAGAAAGTCAACCTTTAGGACGGTTGGTTGAACAAAACCACAGAAAATAAAGGTACCAAAGTACAGATATTCCACTCAGAGAAGACAGGATAACCACATAGTAAAAATCTGACTTAAATATTTTTTTATCAAAAAAGTGTATCTAATAATATTTTTGCATACTTAAATAAAATAAAAATAAATTTATCTTTAATTACCTGTAATCACCGTTTAAAGTAAAAAAAAGGCCTTTGCCCTGCAGTGGGACAATAATGGCTGAAAAATTAATAAAATAAAATAAAATCGCCGTTTACGGTTTTTAATCCCGGAGATCTTTAGATATTAAGAACCTATAAGGATATTAAAGAAGTAATCTAATGTAAGTCTCAACTGGTAATTACAAAATGAGATCAGCCAATAAACTCACGAAGGCTAAAAAAGTGTTAGAAATAATATTGCATTTTATAGTCAGTAAGATAAAGCTCATTTTTCAATTAAATTCAATTAAAATTGACGCAAGCCTGGGTGTACTAAACAAAACAAGTTGGACATGTCAATGCCCACGCCTTTACGGTAACCTGATACAAGCAGACGGATACATTTAACACCATAGAGAGGTTTGCAAGCGGTTGATCGCGTGCAGGTAGGGCATTGAGCGGGGCGATGAGCGGCGCGACTTATAGCTTCGATTGAGTCTTGTTGTTAAGTGATATCACTGGATATTAATGAAAATTTTAGTATAGAAAGTAAGGATTACATACATATCATCAAGGTAGTTAACTCTACATTAATTTTATTGAAATCAATACAGTAATAATATTTTACAAAGTATTTTATGGGTTCCTACAAAGATTTTCAGTCCGTTGCTAATTTTAAGCATGACTATTTTGTCAGGAAACTTGTTGTTGAAAAACACTTTCTACATCAGGCAAGAAATGGCTAAATTTGCTGGCCATTGAATTCATTTTAAGACCTAGATCAAGACAGTAATTTTCAAGTATTGTCTGTGAGTACTAGATGTCACGCACGACCAGTATACGTGCTTTGCAGTACTTTACTCCTACGACGCAGTATCTACTTAAACTATCTTTATTCTTAGACTGTATTTCCGTAAGGGCGTACCAATATAAATTGTAATTAGCAAGACATTTCTCCTACAGAAAGTTTTGTAGCGTTTATTATTTACATAAACTTTATCTAAAAAGCCATTCACGAACCTAAGAGACAATTTTATTCTTCTACAGGCTACGATAAAAAATTATGATGAAAATAAATCTTCGAAGAAAAGAGTTTATTGATACCTAAGCTCACTATGCACACAGTCTTCTATGCTCATCCGCTCGCCCGTGTCTGAAAGTGGATACTTTAATATCCGATTCATTGTTCTGTTACAAATTTGTCAGTGATCTTTATATTAAACTTTTTTAAATTTGAGATGGGACCATAATCCCCGTGAGGCCGCCACTTGTAAGTAAATCTTCGTCACTATGACAAGAAGACCACACGGTTGTTTTAAGATATTGAATAGTTTTACACCATAGCTATCATTATGTAAACTAAACAAGCCATTGGTTTACTTTGTCGTCTCACGTTTCTACTAACATTTAATGCCTGTTCCTAGAAACGCATTTTTCTTTGAATTAAAAATGCACTTCGGTAATTGTTTATTCATGGAATGTAATCTCGGCTGTTTTGCAAACGAAATTCTGAATATTTACCTAACTTGCTTTATAAGCAATAACAAAATATTCGCGTCATTTTACAACTGAGTACTTACTTATTATTTTTTTCATACTAAACTAACTCAATAACAATTTATTTTCATTGTTTCTGAAAAATATTTTGACATTTCGATATTAAATTGCTTTATAATTTTGGAAAATTATAGTTTATTTGCATAAATGGAATCTTGCCCGTAAGTTTCTAAGTGAGCGTATTCACTTATTATAATTATTGATATTTTCATGCTGTCACGCAAGCAAGGCCCCGAGGCAGACCATAATGCCTTACTCCGAACGATGGGTAGCGGTCAGTAAGCACAACCCAGACGATAATTTGAGATAATTTCCGCAATTCTGAATAATTTAGAGATGATGTGCATGTTATGCTCAGTTGAAGAACATTATATAGTTTTCAGAAACCGCTTCCGATCTAATTTAAAAGCCCGCGAGCACTGCCCAAATAATCAACTAATCGGTTACATTGCGTGCAAATATTTTTAAAACAGAAAGCTTATTATAATTTCACATAACCTTTCCCACTGTAGAATTAGTTTCCTTCGTCTCAAGTACAGTTTTAGCTGTTTGTGAAAATTCAATAATAGTGCAAAAAGATCGTCATATAAAATACTGAATACCAGTTTTCGTATTTGGCATTTATGTAAATGAATCTGTACCCCTAGTATGAGTTTTTGATTTACGAAAACTTTTTTCGAATAGTATCCTTTCATACATTTTCCTCCATTGGAAATGTTAAGGAACTAAAATAAGGTCGATAATATCGAAAATATTATGTAATCGGCAGTCCCAGCAATGATTTTTAAATCAAGTTTTCACGATATCGACTTTATTTTAGTTCCTTAAAATTTCCGATGGAGGTAAATGTATGAAAGGATACTATTCGAAAAAAGTTTTCGTTAACTATCAAAAACTCATACTAGGGGTACTGTTTAAAATGCAGATACTCAATTCTTAGTTTTAGAGCCTGGCACTATATTAAATAGTTCCTTGATTAATATTTTGCTATCGATATCACCAACAAGCTTGTACTCGTAGTTGGAATAGAACTGCTTGTTTTCTAGTAATTAACGAGTTGGTTGCGAGTACAATCTCTTGTTGTGCATTAATGATATCAGGGAGGATGCGAGCTCTGATGTCGATTGCCGATTGAACGACGACACGCAGGGGGCATAGAGTAGCTAGGTGGAAAGTAATTTAAACGAACTATCCTTTGCCATACAAGATTAAGTATGTGTACTATGAAAACCAGACAATTGTTGGTGTAATTTTTTAATGCATTTTTCTCTGTTTTTTAAATACTTACTACACAATTTGAAACACAGAATATTATAAGTAGGTAACTAGTAATAGATACGCAAATACATAATGAAAACATTCCAACCGTGCCCTTTAATTACAAAGCAGTTATAAGTATTTCTTCATGGATAGTCCTGCACTTACCCCTAGTATGAGTTTTTGATAGTTTACGATTTTTTTTTTCAAATAGTACTTATTCTTTCATACATTTACTAAAGTAGGTAAAATCGAAAAGTGCCAACTCGCGCGCACTCGCGAGATTCACGCTCGCCAGTTGACGAATAAGTCGGAAATGGACTGAAAATGTTAAGGGACTAAAATAAGGTCGATAATATCGAAAATGTCTAATCGGCAGTCCCAGCAATGATTTTCAAACCAAGTTTTGACGATATCGACCTTATTTCTAGGGGTACTGAACTAAGTATAACTTTTTTGAACTTATAAAGGCTTTTCTCAAAGCTGTATTTTAGTCTTGCGTACCTTTTGCTAGTCTATTCGTCCGCTCGCAAAGTTCATCAGATAATGAAAACATTTGTTGCGTGTGAAACTAGAATTCCATTTTGCACGAAGCTATGTTTCGAGTGAGCATCAGGTACGCCTCTTGAAACTTCGGCACCACGCCGCTTCGATAAATCATAGTTTCGTTTTAAACACCATGTTACTGCTAAATGGGGTAACTTAGATCGTAATAGCAAAATGTTCTCCTTGTGTAATCTGTGATGTGTGTCATAATTTTATATTAATATAATTCTTGTTAGAATCATCATTCTTTCCTTATCTAACTTCATGTGGGTCCGGCTAGTATTATACCTACATGCAATCCGACCGGAAAGTCATACATTTTTGTAATTAGTCATACATAATACTTGGTTCCGAAAACATTCACTATTTTTAAGCAGCCACTTTTATTTAAAAGTATTGCCAGTTTAAACGAAGTGATAGCGCGCACGAGTTACTTTTGTCGCCGTGACTGTTTCGTCACTCTTATTCAAGTCCGTGACTATGTATGGAGATGCGTGTTACGACGTGACACTGGGTGACATCTCCATACATAACCTAAGAGTGACGAAACAGTCACGGCGACAAAATAGTAACTCGTGCGTGCTATCACTAAATAGTTTTCACTTTGTCTTTCGGTACACAAGTACTTACACGAAAAATAATATTTCTGAAAACAATACAAGAAATCTGGATAATTCAAAATTCTCCAAGTTTGTCACACTCACTGCAACACACTCTAAAGCTTTATTTTGCTGATCATGACCACCGATGCAGACTGTAACTCGAAACAGCTCTTTTGTAATAAATCCAAGAGAATGTTGCGTTAGGTACTGCAATAATACTAATCAGATTAAATAAAGCTGCATTTACATTGAAAGGGAATCGCATATAAAAATTCTTGCAAGATTCTCAAGATTCTAACAAGCCGCGTTCAAACTGGAAGTGATTTTGGCTCGCTAGTAAAATTCAAATTTGTTATTTGATATCATTTTGAGCTTAACTTGAATATTAATTTGTCTTTAGTAGCTTGCGACATGATTTCCACGTGCGATTATCGTAGGTAGGTATTTAATCTACTTATTTCAACTTTCGATATTGCATCTTTCAAGGGACAAACTGTCTCCATGTAAACGACTCTTTATGAGAGGTAAAACACCCATTGCTTGGTTTTTTACAGTTCATGTCTGGATTCTAAGACCATTGTTATTTTTGTAGATAATGTTTTGGTTTCATCAACATCCAAACCTGGAATTTCTAATTATTTCGTCTCAAATGAAGAAATAAAATTTTATGTTTTAACTTTTATGTTTTATGTGTCTTTCCCAACGTGTCCACTTTATTACCGCTTGGCAGTTATTAAAGAGATAAAAGTAACTATAATCGTTATATCTATAACCATAGCTCTAGCATTTAAGTAACTACTATGAGAAATGCCTTAGACGAGTCGAATAAAAATATTTTCGCCTTAAATTAATAACCTAATAAAGAACGATATCCATTTGCGTTCCACCAGTAACGTAATAGACACCTCAGTTCTAGGCGCAGTTTACGCTCATCTAATAACTGTCGAATTCCTCTAGTAACAAATTACTCTGAGGCGTTGAGTTACTGAATGGACGATGGCAACAAATAGTGTAGTAATTCCGAAGAGTTTTGAATAGAGTCCAACACTATTTCGGGCGTCGAACGAGCCCCCATCTTTATTTCGTTTTGCTCCGAGATCGGAGATCCAGCGGTTTTGTTGTGAGATGAAAAGGAGATGATTTCAATTCAAATGAAGAAAGCGATTTGATCAACAATTTGACATTTATCTATTTTAGTTTCAATTTGTAGTCAATTGACAGTGATACTTCTACTCTAAATTCAAATTGAAAATAATAAATTATGATACTTTGTATGCGATGAGTTAATAAACTCTTTATGTAAAAGGTTTAAATAAATACAAAATGAAAATGTTGTTGAATAAAATTACTGTTTGTACATAATATTTATTCTAGGCAAAAACAAGCATGTTGCGTTCCAACAAAAATGGAAGATAATAATAAAACAAAGCTATTTACTTTGAAAAAATTACACCATATTTTTTCATTATTTTCTCTTGTTTTACATAATTTTACGCAAGATGCGATAAGGCGAGGTAAGGTTGTATGAGTCAGACAGACTCAGAGTTCATTACGAAAGGTTAGGTTTTCCCAAAAGTTCTACAATACCTATCTACCTACTTTCCTAACCTTTATAATAATATATAGTAAGTACCTGGATGACCAAGCATTGCTCGTATTTTTTTGTTAAACGATGTTTTCTAAAAATGAAACCTAGCTAGATCAATTTATCGCCCCCAAAACCCCCTGCATACAATATTTCATTAAAATCGTTGGAGCAGTTTCCGAAATTCAAATTAAGAAGAATTTCTCGTTTATAGGTATTAGATTAGATAGATAGATAGGTACATTTATATACCTACATACTAGCTTTCGCCCCCGCCTTGGCTCGCGTGGTACCTTGAAAAACGAAAACAAATCTATCCCACAGGAACCGTAGGTACATTTTTCCGGGATAAAAAGTAGTCAATGTGCTATTCCAGACTATAATCTGTATCTGTGCCAAATTCATCCAGATCCTTTGAGCCGTTTCAGCGTGAAAGAGTAACAAACATACATCCATACATCCATAAATTCTTAAAAACTTTTGCGTTTATAATACTAGTAGGAGTACCTGGTTGATCGAGCTTTGCACGGTTTTTTTTGTATATCTTGTTTTTTGAAAAATAAAACATAGCTAGATCAATTTATCGCCCCCGAAACCTCCTCAATACTAAATTTCATGTAAATCGCTGGAGCCGTTTCCGAGATTCAGATTATATATACTCGTATATAATGCAAAAATTGCTCGTTTAAAGGTATAAGATATAGAAAATAATATCCTATGACACAACCCAAAGTCAAAAGACCATCGAAATCCGTAAAAAAGTGCTCTCATGCGCTTAACGTCCAGTTACCGCTGCGTAGCGCTGCATCTCAATAATGAATGCATTGTCTGTCTGTTCGTACCCGATCGCAGTCGGGACTATTTTTGCTCAAACCTGTCTGTGTCTGTCATGGTAAATAGAGCGATGGAGTCGCTCTGTGGTGGTCAGCTGATATTATCTTCATTATGATATGTGGTTCCGTGATTATTTTTACTATAATTATGACATTTATAATTTAAATACTAGCTGTTGCCCGTGACTTCGTCGACTAGAAAAAATTTCAACTATTAAAAATAGTTATTCTGCGAGACAAAGGCATCAAATAAAAAGTTATGAAAATAGTTTCAGCCGTTCTAGAGTTCGAATAAACCAGACAAGATAAAATAAATAGGACATTTCACGCAACGCCATCTAGCCCTAGACTAAGTAAAGCTATAGGAACCAGATAAGATAAGATTTTTTGTACATACATAGAATACCCAGGATAAACCTCTGCGTTCATCACACAAATGTATGTCTCGAATGGGGATTGAATCCACAACCTACAGCGCAGAAGACCTACTGCCAACTGACCTGTGAGACCTGTGCCAATTATTATATTATCATTCCACACCTTTTATAAAAGCTAATATAAAAGAAAATCTCTTTGTGAAATTATAAACCTGTATTACTAGACCCATTGTAGATATCGTTTCATTACAGTTCTTTGCTCACTGTATATTCCAGACACACTATTAACCGAGTAATGCCTGTCTGGCCAATTTGCGATGAGCCCCATCCCTTATAGCTTATTTTTTCTCAGAAATTTACGCTATTTGTCTTTGGAGACAAAAGTAAGCGAAGGGTCTCGAGTAAATTATTATGCTCATTATTTTTAGGATAACATGTATATTAATTTATTAAAAAAAATAGACTAATGTAACTTTTTAAGGATCACTGTGGTCAGTGATCGTAGTAATTTTTTACTGTAAATGAGTAGCAGAGATCACGTCTTTCACCATTATTAAGTAGTATAATTCATTCTAATTACATACCATCATAATTATATTACGTAAGCAATATCATTTTTATTTATGGTGAGTAAAAGAATCATGAATCTGAGGTGAAAAATAATTTAATAAAAAAATAATTAGGATTAATGATTACATGAAGTCTCTACGGGTTTACAGTGTAACAGCGCCCGTCATGAATGAAGACACATTTGCCAACGACAGCGCACACAGCCAAGTTATTTGATTTGTTCTGATCCTATCTGAAAGAACAGCTAGGTCAAAATGTAGATTATGCAAAAATTTAGCAGAGCGTGGTTTCGATCCACGGACCTCTGGGTTATGGGCCCAGCACGCTTCCACTGCGCCACTCTGCTGGGATTAAGGGGTATAAAAATGGAAAGTGCCTAGATAGTGGCGCTAATAAACAAATGGATGACCAATAGTTATATATTTTATTGATGTGAAAGACAGACAGTATATGGTCTTGGCATGGGTTTGATAGATATTTTGGTTATGGGCTCAGCACGCTTGTTCTGCACCATTTTATGTATTAAAAAGACATTAAAACTGGAATATTCGTAATTAAACGAACAAAATTGTTTGAAAACTGTTGAAATACGAAGAAATTTTTCACTGATCTTGATTTCGAGCCTTTGAGTTATAAGCTCAAAATAAGCTTAAAATATTAAATTTACTCTGCTCTACAGTGCAAAGAATTAGTTACTATTTAATATTATTTACCTATTTAGTTACTTTATCTATGGTAAAGTTACTGTTGTGTTATTTTAAAAATATGAATCAAACTTGCTGTCTCTTTGCTTGGCTGTGTCCAAAGCTTGGTCTATTGAAAACTTCCATCAAGAACCATTTATTTAGACGCTCTGTAATGAAGCAGTAGCCTTGTCTTCGGACAAGTCTACAAGATCTTGCGGATCTGGTTATTTATTGACCGTTTCTTATTTTTTGCTGTTTTTATTATGATACGCGCCCAGTGTTGGTCTTTATAATGTAAGGGCTCATTCTATGCGGGTTTTGAATTAAAAAGTTAGTATTTTATTTTGTGGTTCATTGGGTCACCTGTTAGTTGATGCAATTGAGCTAATTCGTAAGTCTGTAGCTGAAACTGGTTTTAAAGTGATAGCGCGCACGGGTGACTTTTGTCGTCTAGACTGTTTCGTCACTCTTAGGTTATGTAAGGAGATGTCACCCAGTTTCTCGTCGCGTAACATGTGCGCACCTCCATACATAGCCACGGAATTGACAAAAGTAACTCGTGCGCGCTATCACTAATACTTTTTAACAAATATATATGATGAATTTTCGATGTTTAATTAATGGTACTTACCTATTTTTTTAAAAAAACTACATGATTGATAGTAATCAATAACAAAATAACTTAAACGTGAAATTACGATTTACCTAAATCATCATATTTCACTGATAATTCCTCGCGCTGATTTCTAAGCAGCACGACAAAGAACCATCTCTGGATTCGTTTACGTCGTGATGTCGCAAACGATCTTCCAATTTGTGAAATATCTGAAATAGCTCGATTGGCGGCCACCAACGAATTTACCAGGGAAACACTAAATGTGCGGGCTGAGAGTTTGGAATACCTACTTCGCCAACGATGTTTCGACAAAATGTTTTTACATTGTTTACACGAATGTCATTACTTACACAAAACATTGGTACATGGTGTTTTTTGTCGTGCGTCTCTTTGGTGACTTTTTTAAAACATTATTATCTTTTGGTTATTTTTTTGGACAAAAATTTCACGTGTTTTAATTCAGGATTTACTTATTCAAATTTAATCAAAATGCTGGTACGACGTGCACAGTTGGGTTAAAGTATTTACTAGCTTTTTATAATTTATGTAATAAAAAGTCCTTCGCGACAGTACATTTTTATTGATCACTTATCTACAAGAAAACTGCTAGTTTTCCTGTCAGTGTAATGAATTAAAAACACAGCAAAAATGAGTTTTAAGTGCAAACATAAAGATCATAAGAGCACCATCAATTCCGTATCACCAACAAAACGCATCGCACTCACGACTCTGCAATTTCACCGATGCATAGTTCTCGTAACTGCAAAACTGTGTGTCCCTAGCCGGGTGGTCGACCAATAATGACGGCCCTTTGCAAAAGGTGCGTTCACGTAAAAAGCAGGTACCTGCTTTGCTAACAATAACCGCATGCCGTTTAGACTGCTTGTATATTACTGTCAGAAATATATCGGCGCTGGTGCACAAGCGAGTAAGCCGGCTCTCGTACCGGCCAAGTGTGCCATTGCATCCTAATACCGGCGGTTTTGCACAAAGAACACAAAAACTGAATTGCTGGAATCAAAGGCTACTAACAACAAAAACTATAAATTCCCATGCAACCTTGTAGACCTCCCTAACTACGAGTATTTCTCTGTATTTTATATAACCCTATTCAAACAAACGAAAACATAAATGTTATTGAAGTTATAAACGCGCTTTTGAAGTCAGGTAGTTTGGCGGCGAAGTGATAAAGATTTGGTTTGTAAACAAAGGAATGGTAGTCGTAAAGTAGGCTCAAGTTCAATAAAGCTGAAGGATTTGTTGTAATTACAAAATCAAAATCTAGTTGCCTATTTGTTATTTTAATCAGTAGTTTCTGTTGGGTTTCAGTTTGTGCGAGAAAATGTAGCAAACAAAAAGTACCTAGTTTTTAGTGGGCGTGAGTAAAAAGAAATATATAGATTCATGAACATTCTAGTGGTTAAAAGCAATGACAATAATTTTGATCAGGGTTGGGCACAAACCAAAAAATAACAGTTAAGCGTGGTTTTGATCCATAGACTCAAACGACAAAATAGCAAGTGTTGTGATACCTATAACTTAATTTAAACATTGTAAGTATACTCAATCAGACTTGATTCTTAGGTATGAATTAAAAATCGTAATTTAATTCAAAGGCCCGTTTTATCAAAACCAATTTCAGAAATTAACACATTCTGACAGTGTCAAAAATTAAAACAGACGCAGACGCATTGATGTATATAACTACGTAGAGGCCAAATGATAATGATGAAGAAGAGTTTCGTTCTCAATATGGGCTTAAATAATCAATCTAACCACGAAACATGAAATACAGCACAAAGGATGCGTCACTGTCTTATTTCAATTCAAAATTGATTCTAGACCATTGGTACCCCAATTACGTCCCATCACAAAACCAGTAGACTGTAACTTTTTGTTATTATTTTGAACATCTGTCAATTTCACGGGACAACGCTTCGGGATGAAGAAACACTACGAACCATCTAGAAAGCCTTTGTTCGAGGCTGGCTAAGCGGAAGAAAATAATTATGCCGATGAATCAAAGACAACGATAGAATGAAATATTGGATTCAATTACAAGGGCAATGGAAACGTAACCGACTGTGAAGCGAAGGATACTATTCTTTAAACGTTTTGCAGATAAAAAGTAAAGTCGTAATATTACCCAGTATAAAGCTTACTTAATATAAACATAGTCGAAAAAACTGAATCTTACTATATAAAACTCTTATGAAGCTGACTGACTGAATGACTTATGCGTTGATCCAGTATAGCATAGCCTAAAGCTCCTAGATATTTAAATATCTGAAATTTGGAGAGTAGATTCCTCACGAAGGAGTTCAAATATGCAATAAGAAAATGTTTGTACGAAAAATAATATTGTGCGGGCAAAGTCACGGGGAGTTCAACTAGTTTAATAATACGTGGTTTTTAGTTCGCAATGTTGTGGCAGTAAAATTACTCTACATAAAATAATCATAAGATTTTGTTTATTCAGTCAATTCGAAGTAACGTGGAGCATTTTATGTCTGTAATTTTCTTGTTATACTGGACATTGCGTCTTATTAAGTCATCAAAAATATACCACACGGGAAACAAAAAAGTTGTGTTGCTTTTTACGGATAATGCAGGCTATTTGCAAAACGAGCAATTTATTTACAGTAGATTATTTACTTTTCTGTACACTTTTCTTGTAAAAGACGTCGGATAGTACTTAAATGCTTCGTTTTACGTGCGTTATTGTAATGACTATAATTTTATATACACAGCTTTCAACCCCTAAGTATCAAGCAGAGTGGCGCAGTGGAAGCGTGCTGGGCCCATAACCCAGAGGTCCGTGGATCGAAACCACGCTCTGCTAGAAAATTTTTGCTTGCTGACATTCGTAAAATAAACTTTTTTGTCGTCTCAATAATAATGACTTACCCAAGTACTGGCTATTTTCGGAAAAACAAATTTCATACCTTTTATACATATTATTATAGTAGAACCTCAATCGGCAAATGTTAGTGAATCCACCGATTTGTTTGCTCACAAAAGCCACATACACTTTTATTAAAGCCGGTAAACGACAGTTGAGAAATTCGCATCGAGAATTTTTTTACGCGTTATTTTTTAACCTAGGTACTCTTGAAATTGCCTGTCATTTTTTGCCAAACCAGATATTTTTGGAGCGTTAGGAGTTAGGAGCGCTTTTGATTTAGCCAAATTAAAGTTATTGTGTTTCCTTATTTTTGTGTCATATCATTATGTACCTCGTGCCAAGTATAAAATTCTATAATACTGTTTTTTCAAAGTAACCTGGATGTCATAAATCTATTGACAATGTACAAGTACATTGTTAAGGCTTGGTACACGAAACAGGATGGCCCAATAAGTATAAGCCTCTAAATCGGATAGAACCGGACAAACCTAATGATACTAATTATGGTAACTATAAAACCAAACAGTTTCCTTCTTATGTTTATTGTTCTCATTAGTATATTTTGGTGAGAAAAAACATGTTTCTATTTGGATTAGTCGTATGGCTAGGTGCACATTGACTTTTGTTGGATGACAAATATGTTTGATACAGCTAGTTTTTTAATCCGAATGAAATATAATGGCGTCATATTGACAGCCCAAAGAGTATTTGACAACCGCACATTTGCAACATATTCGTCGTACGTGTATAACTAGGTACATCATCAACATCCGTGTAAACAAGATCGAAGCCTAATTAACCTTCCTGAAAACGAGCATGTGACATTTCAAACTCACATAAAGCACTTTTTCCCCGAGAACCTATTAAAGTGAGGCCATAAATTTGCGGATTAAGCCAACCTATCTTGGTTGCAATCTAACCGTCTTCAAGACGCTATCGATAATTGTACCGATAGCCGATATTGTTGAATGTCCACTGGAAAAGGTTAAGAAAGGTTACTAGTTACATGGTAAACAGGTAAAGCAGATTTTAGGAACTTATTTATCGTTTCTCCTTTGACCTTGGTCATGTTACGCATTAAGGTAAATACAAGTTAAACACAAGCATACAAAATTTATACGTACTTAAATAACATTGAAAAACCCATGAAGAGACTGATCATAGGTAGTGTACCTACCTAACACACAATAAAAAAATTACCCTATTATTTGGGAAGTTTCTTGGAAAAAATGTTTTATTAATAATTGTGTTAACATTATTTACTAGCGTAATAACACTTTTAAAACTTGAAAAAAATATTTTTCTGAATATTTCTTTCATAAATCTCAGAAACGAGCAGCAACCCGCTTTATAATGTCAATGCGCCGCAAGTTTAGATAGCCTTCATTGTGTTGGTCACTCGATCTTAGAAATAGGGCAACTTTTTGTAGAATGTTGCCAATATGAGTAGCTGGCGACCGACAGACGCCATTTAAAAGTTTGTCCGATATCAGGAAAGAAATCATAAAAGTTGTTCTAACCCGGTGTTTCATATTTTCAAATTGTGAGGGAGGCATTTTTATAAATTAACAATATAAACTCACTTAATATTATGTAAATAAAAAAAATGTATAATTTACATAGCTACAAAACAATCTAAATTTAATTATAATCATAAATTCTGACGGAATATATCATTTTTTTTTATAAATTGTCTACAAACACAGTGTCATTCGATGATGTGTGACTTTATTGCTTTTGTTAAACATATTGACCAGCAGCTGGTTAGATAATCTAGTAATTCACCACCTACTTACTACATAGGCCTTTTTCTATCGCTTATTACAAAAAATAATTAAAATTACAACATTATTGTAGATAATAAAGTTTAAAAACATACAAGCTAAACAAAACATTTATCGCACAGTTATGTATATCAGTAAGTATAGTAAAAGTAATCAACAAAATGCAAATCTCTTCAGAAGCTAACACTAACAAAATGAGAAACATCTAATAAAATGCTAAATAAATTGCTTTGCACAAGCGCTAGCTAGGGACCTTTCATTTAGTATTTGTTTACTTACACTCGTATTTACTCGTAAGTAAATTCTTCTTATTGAGCTTTAATTTTGTTAAGAGTTTTTTTTTTTAAAAGACGAATGGATAATATTTCAAGTCACTAGTAATATAGCTAAGTATGAAAAGGTAGATATCCTTAAACAACCTGAATGCATTCGTAAATTCGATTGCTGTTTTAAATAAATTGCTTGTAATCTTATACCCAAACAGCCAGAAAACAACTGAATGAGCAATATCAAATTACTCAAGAGGAATCACAAAGAGGACCCCGTTTTGTATTTTTGAATGTGTAATCAGTATAACTTTAGGACTAATGGGTTATTCCCGGATTTTGTTCGAAAACTTTTGCCACATCATTTCAAAACCATAGGAAAAGTGATATTCATGGCTGTTTTGATAGTTAATTAGAAAAATATAATTTATAATTATTCAAATACGTAAATAAACTCAGTGGCTGGTGTACATCGATGTACCGTTTATAATACAGACCATAAATCAAGTTTTTGTTCAATAAACAATTTAATTTTATAGAAGCAGTTAATGAACGTTTTAAAAATGTAATGTTTATGATTTTAATTTTTGTATGAAAGTCGATTACCGCCATTAGTTTCACTAATTACAAGTTTTTACAGCCGCAATTCGGTTTTACGACTATTGGAACATTTTCTATTGGAGAGCTGAAATACACCGGTGGTGAACCATAAAGAAATTATTACGGTTCCTTATCCTACAATTTTACGTAATAAAAGGCTATTAGCAAAAATAAGACTGTAATTTTAGTAATTACGAGGGCTGCATTAGGTTTGATTAGGTACCTAATCAAAAGCAAACATGTCATAAAATTATGTTGGAATTACGAGCTTAGGGTTTGAAGACAGCGAAGCTACCACTCCACCAACAGTTCTTTTCTTTAAATAAGATCGAAGTTTTAATGCAATTCCAAATATATTCGACTTTTATACATCGTTTCCAAAACTCTGGCATTATCAGGTAAAAACCATGAAATGCATAAGATCTCGCAAATAAAACGCTTATTACCACATAAAACTGACTCTGAATATTCAAAAGAAAAAACTCGACAATCTTTGAATAAGGTAAACGTGGGCGTTCCGACAATGAGGCACGTCACAGACTGGCCTTTGAGCTGTCAGACTCTTGAAGAAACCGGGGCAATTACATTGAAAACCCGCAATGCTATCTTGAAAAATAATAGTAGAGACTCATCTGACGTAAGGAGCTTATTAGCACGAGTCCAGAGTCACACTCTGTACTTCTTATCATCTCACTAGTTGTTTTGAACCAGTGTAGTGAAAGGATTATCGTGGGCTTTCACTCTGTTTATTAATGCACATTGCATTTTGTCGCAAGCAACACTTTTGCTCATAGCTTTATGAGATAAGTCCTTAGACTACTTTACGATCAATTATCAAAACGTCCAATAGCGTGAAAAATTCAACTAGAAATTCGCCTAGGTAGCAAGGCCCATGAGCGAATTTATTTTCATGAACATTAATTAATACCCGGCAATAACATCATTAAATTTCTCTGTTTATGTTTTAAAATAAGTTCAATGAAGTCGGATCAATTGAAGAATGTAGGTACTTATGTGGCAAAATTACTAAATTACTAACACAGCTTCTGTTTTATAGTCACTGATAAGCAATTATAATACAACTTCGATAGAGTTGTAATTGAACAACAAATTGCATTACGGTCCGATCAAATTATCGGAGAATCTCACTAAGTGTTAATCATAAATGATGGAAGTGAAGCCATTGGGGAAAGAGCCGATTGGCCAGCTCGAGTAGGAGGTATGACCGAGCCGCAGTAAACCCATTAAGATCTTCAAGATCTCAAATTACCTAGTCCGCCCAAACGGCTCGTGTGACTAATCGGCATTAAAGGTGCTGTTATGTCTTAATTAAATTATTCTTGTAACTAGTGAAACGCCCGTGAATTCACCCACGTGATACATTTTGTTCCTTAACGTATGTCCAGAGTTCCACACTCGTAACAAACACACGTGACAATCAGACGGATTGTCAACGGACCCTGTGAAAAAGCACAGACGTTTTGCCGTGAAACGTACAAGCCTTTGTGATATTTATATGTAATTTTGAAAACATTATCAACGTTACAACGCAAACATTACGTCTTCTGTACCAACCCATGGGTTTTTCAAATCTTCTATAGTTATCTTTTGGAACTTCCCCAATATTCTTACATGTAATTACAAAAAAAAGTATAGAAAAATGTTTTAAAAATTGATTCACGTGTATTCGTCAGTCGGACAAAAGCTTTGTATATTATTATAAAATATTCTCTGATACTGTTGCGGTCGAAGAATTTTACAACGTTACAAATTTTGTACAATGGAGCCATTTCTGAAGCGAATGGGAGATCGACTGCGTTAATTAAGGCAGTTAGAGGTGTAATTTAAAGAACGCTCTGGATAAAGCTCTAAAGAACAGAAAGTTAAGTAATTGGTCGAGAAATGTGGATACAACCTACGAGAGGATAATCTTACAGTTGGACAAAGCTTAAAACTGCACTAGTATATTGTATGACAGCTTTTTTATTTCTTAAACTTAACATTTTTCAGAATTTACTTGTGCATTTCTAGGCTTATGATAAATTAGTTATCTAGAAGACTCAATTTTAATTTCTAAATATATTTAACATAGTGATTCTACTGCGACATAGTCTCAAAGGTACGCCACGTTTGATATTTAAGTTGCTACAGTCTCTTTCTATTACTCATAAAGGCATAGTTTTGTTAGCTCAACCACATGAAGAGTCGAGGGAAATAAGGTCCTTTCGACCGTTAAATTTACGACATGTCTCACGGAAAACCTTTCCCAGGACCACTTTTTATAATTTATTTGGTTTGTTACTACCGCAGTCTTCATGAAAACGTATGCAGATGCACATTAAAAAATATTTCGACCTGTTTTATTTTCTTGAGTTTACAGAATGCTTATGAGGAACTCAGGCCATACAGTAGTTATTTGAGCCAGTTTCGCCATTTGGGTATTTTTAGGATGTGCTATGTAATGAGAGCACTGGTGGTGTAGTGGTAGCACCCCTGCCTCACGATCCAATGGTCGTGGGTTCAAATTGAATTTTCTTATATGAAAAAATTATGTGTGCAATACCAGTGTTATTAAACGGTCAAGAAAAACAGCGTGCGGAAACCGGCATACCCTAAAACCAAAAATTTAAAGGTGTGAGTCATAGGTTGATATTCTAATAAGCGTCGGGCTTGCAACCTTTCACTATCTGGAAAACTAACTACTGTGCAAAATGTGGACATGTGGCAAATATCATGTATTGACATGCTTCTGACTACCCTTTTTGAATATCCTCAAAAATCTAAGTAACTGGAGATCTGAGAAGTTATCTACCGAGTTTGGGTATTACAGTCATAATCATGTTTGTTTTTTGTTTCTTTGCTATTTAATGTTATTTATAATTTTTAATCGGCGTATGGAGTGGCGATTGAGGGAAGAGGCTTGTAGCAGTGGGAATTATTTGAGCTGCCAATGATGATGACGAATATTATTTATGTTAACCTGCTCTCTCACTCATCTGCAATGTTCATTCATAGTTAACTACTGGCTGCATCGCGTCCGGGGAGGAAACATACGTAATGTTATTCTGTAATTACTGTATCGCATCGTACTGTGAATTTGAAATTCAGTATCAAATTCGTGAATTTGACGTAAAATCTTCAACAAGACCGTGAACTAAACTTCTATATTTTTAAGTCTGAGAGATCGCATATTTACACAGTAGAATTTACATAGAAGATTTAAAAAAAAGGTAGATATTGTTTTATTTATTTACTTAAATAATAAACAGAATCATAAATTTATTTATTTTATTTTATGTAAGTATTTTTTTGGAAGACAGTAATTAAAGATAACATACTTGGCTAAAATTAGAACTTCATGAATTAATTTTATAGCGATATTTATAATACGCTTTACTACACAATGGGATCAAAATACAAGCCAAATGAACAAAAACTCGGCACTGACGCTAACGGTAATAAAACATCAGTGGAATCTCCATGATAGCATGTGGTCACGTCCAATCTTTTCGGATGGGGACTCTGCTCACACTGTGTAAAATTTATGGAAATTGCATTTCCGCATTACGTCCGATATGAGGAGGGGTGAAGCGGTACCTAACTTCGGATAGAAAGTTTCCTTGGAGGAAAACCGATGACTGTTTTCTTATGAAAGGGATCTCTATTATTATGATGTGGGTGCATTTTATAATAATCTAACTACAACATTTTTCCACTTTGTATATACTTATACAAAGTAGGTTGCAGAATATAACCTCTTTTGCATTGTAAGCCCTTGGGATAACATTCGTAAGCCTATAGTAGGTATTTGTAAAGAAATATGTTTATATCCTAGTGGGACCAAGGTAAGAAAGCAGGCTCAACATGTAAGAGGCTTTTATCTAGCATAGAGTGAAGTCAGACTGTGGCAGATGATGATAAGAGCGTAAAGATATATTTTTGATTGGTGATTAATGGTTTACATACAAAAAATAACAATTAATCTTTGAATTATTTGTATGTTAATTAACTTTACTAGTAAATTAAAATACCTTTACATTGTAGAGTTGATAAGTCCAAATGCGTGTGCCAGTGAACTGCATATCAATTTTCAATAACAATAAAGTGTAATCATTGAGTAACATTGCTACTGCAGCAAAATTCAGAATAGCATTGCAATTAATTATTATAGATACTTTGACCTAGTTATAGTTCCATTGTAAATTTGTTTATGAGCTGTGTACTTATTTGGTAAGCATTGAAGATTGAAAATGTTTTTTTTTTCATTCTGTTTTAGCGTCAGCTAAGTATCAATGACGGAACATTTGTATAATAAAAAGATATCTATTTATGTACGAGTATATAAGTATTAAATATATTAGTTATCTAGTATCCATAACAAAAGCTTTGAGTAGCTTACTTTGGGGCTAGATGATGCTGTGTGGATTGTCCAGCATTATTTATTTATTTATTATTTAATTTACCACCGATTAAAACTAAATGAAGTGGTTAATGACGCAATGTTGGATTCTTTTTTCTTCTTTTTTCTTTTAAATCTTCTTTTCTGAGATACAGTTGGTATGAACATAAAATATTATGCTTTGTTCGCGTAATCCTTTTTTTTACGTCATTGAAAGTTTCACTAGTTTTCTAATAAACGTCCAAAAATGAATCCGCTGAAGGAAATTATAACGCTCTTATTGGTAAAGCAACAAAAATTAACCCTTAACGCGCCGCTGCAATCTCTTTAAAGTTATAACAGGATCATAAACAAAGGTCCTTGGGGTTAAGACGCTAGTAATAAAAGGGAAACTTCATTAAAGTTCGCCAAAGATACCGGCCAAGTTATTCTGGATTCGCTGCGAGTTACGGACGGACAGTCACTTAAAAAAAGTTGAGAGTCCTAGAGAGCTGTTTATACAAGCTTCTATAAGTTGCAAGTAACTAGTAACTACCTACTGACAGTTGAATCTATCGTGATGACGTTTTCGTAAGGTTATAATTATAGTTCTATAGTATAGAGTTCAGAATCTTTATTCTGGCCAATAAAGCCTCTACAATGTTTGCAGCTTTACCCGACGGGGCCCTTAGCATGATTTTTAATAAATCTTATCCTAAATTATCTTAGTATAATATTATGATTGGTCATCATTCTTAATCATACCAAGGGAGCGTAAAACTCTACGGCTCTTATTTTTACTCGTAAAAGTTTTGCAACTAAGCTAAGGATTCACTATCTTAATTATATAAAAATGTTGCGTTACATACTGACTGATTATCTGCAAAAACCTAAAAACCTAGGATAGGTTTGATAGTTTTTGAGACTAGGCATTTTGAATGAAAGCTGAAAAATGTTAAAAAAAGGAAGTCAAAAAATTCTATAGACTCGTATGTATAAGGTAAAAAAAAACACCCAAACAAAGTCACGGGCGTCCCATTAGTTGTAGATGTAAAAGTTTTGGTCTCAGAGGCGATGAGCTCACGTCGTTACATCGATTAGAACTTTGTTGCTTGCCTTTTGTAGCGTTGTTGGTAAATTCAGTGGGTAGTTTCATATAAACGGTGCTAAAAAAAAAAAGGTGAAGTCACAGTTCCGACACAGTACCGGCACAGTGCGAAATATTCTTTCATACATTCTCTAAGGGCACTGTGTCGTCACTGACACTGACAAGTGGGGGTGCGTTCATAGAGAATGTATGAAAGAATATTTCGCACTGTGCCGGTACTTTGCCGGTACTGTGTCGGAACTGTGACTTCACTGATATGTGTGAATCGACCTTTATACTGATTACGTCAGTATTCATATAATTTTTCAATCATACCGGTCGCGGATAACAGCTAATGTAGGAAAACA
Organism: Cosmorhoe ocellata; assembly: GCA_963675405.1. Lineage (NCBI taxonomy): Eukaryota > Metazoa > Arthropoda > Insecta > Lepidoptera > Geometridae > Cosmorhoe > Cosmorhoe ocellata. The sequence continues at coordinate 6,010,717 of OY776258.1, read as the reverse complement.
TCTGTCACAGGAATCGGTTCGGCTGAATATAATGCGTGGCGAAACCGGATGAACTGCTAGATACCTTTTTTTTAGCCTTGCTGATTAAAGTTCTGAATCAAAAACCATAATACAAACAAAATCCAACTTTACTAAAACTGATTATAGAACAAAGATTGATGCACCAGAAAGGAAAAAATGCCAAGAATATGAAACCTCGACAAAACTCATTCCTTTTAAGAATAATGTCATAAAAATAGTTAAATAACGAGAGATAGCTGTGTTCTTCCTTTGGTGTTACAGTTCCATCTTCTCAACTGTACATTTCTATATTCAGAGTAAGGCTTCAACAGAGACTTCTTTTGTTACGGTCGGTTGTAAGGTCGGAGTGAGTTTTAGATTGTATATTTTATTTAACGAAGTCTGCCTTCGGCTTGCGGCTTGCTTGCGTAAAACCTAAAAAAAACCTTGTATGCAGATTCATTTTATGTTACATTACTTTGTTATTAAGTATATTATTCAATTATTTATGTTCAGTTGCTAAATTATTGTAATGACTTATACAAAAATTTGACCAATCATGTGTAAAATCAAAATAGTAAGATAGTTACAATGTACGAGTTGATACTCGTACATTGTAACTATCTAATGGACGAACCGAAATATTAATAAATTATTAATTGCGTTTATGGATTCTCTATTCTTAATCCTACTCTGTATGCGCATAGCGGACAGAACCAGCAAAATAAAAATGCGGAGACTGAAGAAATAAACGAAAGTATGCATTATTATGATGACGATTTTCAAAGGAAAGCTATAGAGACTTTTAAGTTTTTTATAAAACATTCTAATAAATTAAGTCTTATCTGCCAAATATATATATTTTTACGGTTAATACTAACAATAATTAAGTTAAAAAAACATGTTTTGCCGAACCCACTTAGCGTGGAAAAAGGGCAGGAAGAAGAAGAAGAAGATTAACAACCTAACAACTCATAAGTTGTGAGTATTAGAATCAGCATCATAAAAGTGACTCATATTGATTTAAAAGCAACTCAAAAGTGCGCGATTTGCTGATCGTTGAGAACAAACCTGAAAATCGGTTATGATAACAATATAAATTTATCCTCTTGTAGAGTTTTTCGATTTCATTGAAATCTCTATTCCTCAGTGCTGAAAAAATCAATGAAGAAGTAAGGACCGCGAGCTCCGACTCTTCTAGCTTTACTAGACGATATTGAAAACACGGGACTTATTAGGTCACTTTTGGTATATCAAATTTTGAGCTAAGACTCAATTTTCCTCCGCCATAAAATTGCCGCTCTAGCAATTTGGAATACTGGTGAACATTTTTTTGTTTTGTATTTTGCTGAAAGCTCTTTTCACACACTTTTACTATAAAAAGACACGGCTTTTATGTATTATTACTAATTTTAACAGTCTTTCAAATTATTGATACGACATTTTCAGAAAATTTGATAACATAGAGTTCGGACGTCCTTAATAACTTGACTCTATTGGATTTCCTATTATACAGTTTTCAGCAAAAGAGCATATACGTTCATTTTTAGATTTGTGTAACTATTACAAAAAACTATTTAGTACTAATTAGTATGCCCTTAGAATTATATCAAACTTTGTATTGAAAGTAAATTGAACGTTGGGTCAGCTTTAAATACTACTTATAGGTTACTGGTGCAAAAACTGGTGGTTAAATATTTGTTTGTAACTTTTATAATTGGATGACTTTTTGAATTGTGGCGTGATGGTATAGATTACCTACTTAGTATGTAAGTATCAGACGTGTAAAACCACAAGAAGAAGTGAGTATTATGCAAAATGCTCAGAACCCTCAAATTAAGTCGTATATCTGAGAGTCCAACCGGAAATAAAATTCTAGTGATCACTTCCGCAACCCACTGTACTCCAAACTTTGACCTTCCAAACTGAATGCTTGTTTTTACGATGCCGTAAACCTTTCAGTGTAGTTGACAATGCTTCAACTGTGATGGCGACCTATAAAACGGCACCGGTTGTCAACAATAAACTAGGTGGTTTGTTAAGAACTGTGCAAATAAGGGTATGTTATTCAATTTTTACCTTTGTGAGATAACCTTTTGTGCTTGTTCCAGAACGGAACCCATCTTTTTATCTGTAAATTGGATTTTTGTATGAGGAAGGTTTAGTACCTAGTAAGCTGAGTAAATAGTTAAACTACAACTTTTTTGTTAAAAGACCACACAAAAAAGAGACAAAAAGTTAAAGTATGAATTTAAAAAGTTTAAAGAATTATAGAAAGTTTATTATGACCACGACTGTAATCCCCAGGCTCGGTAGATATCTCCTCAGATCTCTAGTTACTTTGATCTTTGAAGATATCTGAAGAGGGTAGTCAGAGGCACGTCCAACCACATTTTGCGTAGTAGTTAGTATTCCAAACGTTACAGGTTGCAAGCCCATCGCCACTTTACACATAATGTTTTACTTAATATTTACAAAAAGAATGCTTAATTGATACCAATTTTTTCAAATAACTATTTATCAACTATCCCAAATATCTGAATAAGAACGTTATTTCTCTGATTGCCATATAAAAGCTATTATTTATTATTTCACACACAGCAAACTATCCTAATCAGTACACCACAGAGTCACAACGGGTGGTATATTCGTTCCAAGGAACAAGAGACTAATTAGAACTTGTAAGAGATGGTCGAAGTAACTAACTCCCGGGAACAACTTGGGGCATTAGCGACAGTGTAGGAGTGGGTAACACAACTACCTGTGTGGGATGTGTACTGTACCGCTGGGAAGTATATCTACTGATAGGTACACTATTGCTATAAGAAAGCACATACTCGCTCAGTTTTACACTTCGTATTTAGTCTTACTCATTATACCAACAATTCATGCTGGATTTTATTTGTTATCATTATTTCGGTTAGTTCCACTATACTCGGTTTCTAAATATGATAGTTGACTAAACTTGAAATTTCATTCACCCTATTTTGTGACTGGCGTGTTAATTACCCGGACAAAAGTAGCCTGTTATTACAGATCATAAACTATTACAAACTTCCTATGGTTCCGTTCAGCCGTTTTAGCATGAAAGAGTAACAAACATCCATACAATATCCGTAAATCCTCACAAAATATCACGTTTATGATATTAGTAGTATTTTCATATTTACAATTACTTACCTATTTTGTTTTAAATATGTATATGAATGGTCAAATCCGATGTCCGATCTCCTCATTACCAGCTAAAATACTTGAGAACTGGTGCTAGCTCTATCATAATGAATGCAAGGTGATGCAAACATAAATGTTTTCCATTACACTAACATTGTCCAGTTTCCATGATTGTTATTAACTCTGGCACTTTATTGTGTTTGCCAGGGATATTGTGAAGCAATATTGTGAATATGTAAATGTTGCTGTAACAGTTGTAACTCTGTGTTTACTGTTTATATCTTTTGAATTTAATTCTAAAATACGTTTCCCTAGTTTGCATCAATATCAGCTATTGCTTTTGCTGTTACATTAGTTTAATAGCAGATATTACTAATTGCTATACCCATTGCTGATGGTATTACCAGGCGTAGAGTTGTTAAAATCGAACTTATTCCATTTCGTTTCCTAACTATCTGAACTTAAGATATTGCATTCAAAGCTTTTAGTTTTGGCAATGCAAAATGCAAGCTAAATATGAATCCAGATGCAACTACAAGTCTGAGAAGCTGGAAGATTAAAGACTTCGGTATGAATACGGGCTTGAGATTCAGAAGAAAACGAAAAAATGCCTTTACGTAAAGGCTTGTGCGCTGTCACGTACACTGTATTCTTATTTAATCTTTTTGCTGTCGAGGTTTTGTGTTCAGCCTTTTGATTCCGCTAAAATATCTCCACGTCGGTCGTTATGGTGCTATGATAGAAAATGGTCGCCCGGGATCTTTATGTATATATAAAGTATCAAAGCGCTCTATTATTCTAACATAACCTGTTTTAATGTTGATAAATTGAAATAAATGTTTTCCGCCTGTAATAGCATACCCTATTTATAAAGGTAATATAAAATGAGGAATCTAAAAACAACACATTAATAAAAATATATTATTATCCCTGTTGATTTCGCCGCCATTAGTATTATTAATACGAATACCCGATGCGAGAACCATAAAGTAGAACAAACGAGAGAGGCGGGATACTTTTTACCGCCTGAGCTCCCATAAAAACGAAAGCCCTGAATTAGCTCGATTCTTTGTCACCCCTTTTGAACAACCCCTTAAATTTTTACTACCACCGTCTTTGTCTAACAATAACCACTACATTCCCATCCGGTAAACTGCATCAAGGAAAAACAACGTGAAACTGGCCGAGATGAAACGAGATAGAACAATGTATAAGCAGTAGTAGAGAGGACAGAGAGAGGCACACGTAGTAGTAGCCATGGATGCGTACTTTCTACTGTGAGAGAACGAGAGGTGTAAAAGCTCTCATGCGCGAGCGAGAGAGATACAAAAATTAACCAACAGAGGGGAGAGTAACCGAGCTTCAAGCGGGGTGGTTAGTCTGCATTCGACCGCGCTGGCGGCAACGACGGCTCTCGAAGCATCGTCCGCCGGGATTATTCGAACTGTGAAAAAATATTTTCAAGTGCGTTCACGACATCAATTTTGTGTTTTATTTCTGTTATTTATATGATTTTACGTTTATCATTTGAAACACGTGATTCATCACCTGAAAACTTTAGACTTCAATAAAAATAATGTATTCGTGACGAAAAACTTATAGCGGATAAGAAAACTGAAGGAAATAAAGCAGAAGTTATGCCATCTGCGCTTATTTCCATGTGCCGGTTATGATACATTCGCAGATTTGACACAGACTTTGGATTGTAACGACGGATACCAGAGAAGATGTGTGCCAAAATGTTATTGTATAAGTTTTTGTTGACTGTTATCGCCTTATGGATTGGAGTGTCTGCTGAAGAGGAGGTTTCGTCCCCACTGAGGGTAGCACAGTGCAGAGCCACATGTTTGCAAAAGGTACGTACTCACAATGAAAAAAAAAGAAGTAGCAAACCAAATTAATTAAAAAAAACAACAAAAACTATTACAATGAAAATCTATATATATACCCAAACCTTCGATGTACCACAGATTATAACAATAATGTATACACACTGTACAGTACTGTTCTGTACAAACATGACATCAAAAACTTGAATAGTAATCAATCAGTCCTATCAACAAATATGCTGGCCTAACTGTAGATACAACCTTCCTAATTATAATAGATGTAAAGGCCTCAACCATGTTAATTTGTTCCTCAATCAATCTCAATATAGAGCCAGTTAGAAGCGGCAGTGACAAAATGACTGGACACAATGAATTGGCAGAAATGGGTTTGATTAAATTAATTTCATTTACAGTGTTCAATTTAATTAAAACGGAAATATGTACTTATAGATTAATTTGGACATGACGAGCTTTGTAAAGATAAACAAATGAAATTTATACACAATAAGTAATAGTCTTTTCAATGATTACCAGCCAAGCAAATCTTGAAGGATAAATTCAAAGAAGCTGACATGGAATTCATTTATTTTCGCTATGTTCGCTGGAGCTTCGAAATAAGGCAAAAAGAAGCTGACGCTAGGCCTATTTCTTCTGCTCGGCGGCATATGCTGTGTCGTTTTATGCTGTTTCGTGATATTGATATTGTTTTTATCCCTCAAAATTCGTATATTTTTCTTGAAGTTTATCTACTACTCACGTTAAATAGTGTACACAGTAAGTATAGCACAAATATTAAGTTTACTTAATATATAATTAAGTAATTAGTAAATAATGTATGCATGTGGAATACGTAACTAAAAGAAGTAGTACCGTAGCGGGCAATCTAATATAATGTAGCAAATGAGTTTATCTCTATGTTCCACTATAACGCATTGGATAGTAATTATGTTCTTTGATGTATTAAGTTTAATAAAGTCTATCACAAACAGAATCACTTAGGTACTTCTATAGTTACACCTTATTGAAATATAATTATAACAAGCATGTCTCTAATTAAACCCATCAATCACACGCACAGCACAATTATTGTAAGTTGGTAAACTTTATCTAGCAGATAAGCGCGATTTATACTACCAATATTTACAGATAGTTTTATCGAAACTGGTTTATTGATTCCAACTGAAACAGGTTGCCGGGTATCGGGACGATGCGTCTATAAACGTAATTTGTATCGAACCTCTTCTAAATTGGAATAAACTTATTTGTTCGTATCCACAGTAGATTGCACCATAAATTATTCTGTTTGTTTATCAGATTCCTCAATAAATTCTCAACGTCATATAACAATTTGAAAATAAAACAAACGTTGTATTAAAGGCAATAAATCATTTGATTTATAAAACTCATTATTAGCATAGGCTACTTGAATTTGATTTCAATGGGACTATAAATTACTAATGTCAGTTACATGAATAACTTCGTTTATTGAAATTACTTACAGCTAAAATACCTCCCGAAGCCTTTGTTGAATTAAAATTATATTTTAGAGTTTGAAAAAAATTTAATCTTAAATATTTTTATTAAATATAAATACAGGGAATACTTTTCTTTTCTAACCCAAGTGGGAATTTTTCTTGAGTTTTTGTATTATAAAACTAGCTCCCCCCCACGGCTTCTCCCGCAAGGTACCTACATTAAATATAGCCCATCGTTCATCATGAAAATTCATTCAAAGCATTAGTGCATTAGTGATTTGGTATATCTTATGTATTTTTGATTGCTCATTGTTTGAGGCCAACAGTCCAACATAGCCTAACACAGGATTACAAAGGTACATATAAAAAAATATTGCGAAAAATAATTTTGAAAAGAATAAATTTATTATTTATGAAATAATAAGTTAGTAAAAAAAAAGGATTCTATATATTATAAGACACCCAAAATAAGGAGGATAAAGTAGTTAATGAAATACATAAGAAAATCATAAGCAATAATTGCAAAAAAGAAACCCCCGCCAATCTTTCGTCAAATCTGTTTATTTATAGCCAAAAACCAGGTAAATCACGTAAAATTTTTACCTATATCACGTCAAAACCCGACATCTGCTCTAATCCTCAAACTATGGACGTGATCACGCTTTCTGTTTTTTTGCTTGGAAGCTTTTAGTGGGCAATTTTTTTCTTATAATGGAGGTACCTGCGATGCTCACAATGCTGCCTGGATTTTTTTCTGAATTTGTAATGAAGGGATGTGCGTGACGTTTCTTAGGGCGGAAGGATAGGTAGTTATTCTTTTGTGCACATTTAATAGGGTATCGTTATAAATGTGCAATTTCCTATAATTGTCTAATTGTTGCTGTATTTAGTCAGTTTTTGTAATAATACATCAACGAATATACTTTTACCTACATACTTTTTTCTATCTAGTATCTCTTATCAGCACAATCAGCTGATATATGATCTGCATGATGTGTAATTGCTATGAAAGCTTCAGTAAATACGAAATTAAAGTTTCTTAAAATAATTGATACAACTTTGTGAAACAGTTATTTTAGTCCGGCGTTATAAAACTACGCTTTGGGGCAACTGTCAGTGTCGCCACAAACTATTTTCTTTCATTGTGTACCCGTCATTGGGACATGGACATTTTAAATACATCGTCGAACTTCTTTTTTTACATTTTTAGTAGTTTTTTCGTGTCTTTTTGTTAGAAGCGTGCCTCGGTGGAAAGTTGAACTTTTGGAACACGTGATGAATCTTAAAAAGTACCTTAAATGTCTTCTAAGATATAGATATGGTTCTGACTATATTTAGACTTGTAAGTCGATTTGTCATGTAAATTTTATGTGTCGTTTCTTTACCAGAATTCGTCTATGAATACTTTCATATTGGGAAAATTGTTTCGAGACGTGTATGTTCAGAATTAGAATGAGGATCATTATGATTCGTTTTTATTGCAAACAGTTCAGTATTTTCCTCAAAGTAAAGAGATTTTTTTTGCTTCTAAAATAATTTGTGTTCTCTTTACTTTTTTTTGTACTTACCCATAAAATAGTTCTTAAAATCCTATTGTCAATAAGACAATAGCTTTTTTACACTTGAACTAATAGGGCATTGTATAAAACTTTTTTAAACTGTTCCATATTGGAACAGCTGTAATTTAGATATTACTTGAATGCCAAAACGGCAAAATATTTCTTCGTAAAACCGTTCTAAAAAGCCTTCACCTTGAGACCTAAAACATTGCAAAAAGGAACCCATAAAGAACAGGCCGGGTGATCTCGAATAAAAATCATGATTAGAAATTTAGGAGCGTTCCACCTTCCCTTACGGTCCCTTTTCGAAGCAGCTACTTGGCTCTGAGCATTATTATTTTATCGTTGTTCGGCCAAGCACGAAAGGTAGAACAAAAATTTGTTCAAAGAAAAAAAACATCCCAAGGTTTCGGATGCACGTCCTCGGGCTTAAGAAAAAATAAACGAGTGAGTCCACGCCGAAATGACCTGCGTTTTTGTCCACGATTTGTTTTTGTTTTTGTTACGTTTGAGTTCATTTGGAAGTAGCCCTGATGTGTCTGTTGCTTATGTACTGCATTAACTCAAATTGCCTTTGCTTTCTTTAGTTGACAAAAAATTCTTTGTGTATGGTCTTGGCTTGTCATTTGAATGTTTTTTGAATTTTACCATGTTTTGGATTCTTTGTAAGTAAGAAATGTTTTATTGGTTGTAAAAAATTACTTTGAATACACATTTTGGATAAAAACTGGTAAGAAAAGATCACAACATTGATCAAATAAAATATGTATATTTTATAAGTTTTCCAGAACTTGAACCAAAGGTTACACGTCACATTATACGAAACTCATAAACTTTGTATCCGACTATAGCAATTATTAAGTACCTTTAAACAAATAAATTAAAGTCTTATCTAAAATCTTCAAGGGTAACCCGAAACCGTAAACATGCTCTGAGGATTCAGTGTTAACCATTCACTCCTCTAGCCCTGAACGAATGAACAAAAGAGTGTCTCAGTAGATACTATTTCTCACTACATCGGTGAGATGTAATCAGAGAAGACGACGTGTCGCGCTTATTTATGTATGAGCAGGGCGCGGACGAGGGTGGGCCAAACGCGTTGGATACAAACAGAATAATATTGATGACACTACGTTACGAGGGGTCATGAATCATTAATCGTCCTCTCTCGTATACGGCTCTATTACAACTGCTTTGCCAGATAAGCAACCCATTGCGAGGTGAAGTTGTCTTGCCGATTGCTATTTCCACAACACCACGCGGAGAGAAAAAATAGGAAACTTCTTTTGTAAACTACGGTAAGTATTATAAAAGGTAACCTCAGAATGAAATTAATATAAATAATTGTCAACAAAAATAATTTATAAAATAAGACGGTGAATAAGTTACATTACGAGTAAGTATTATTATTTATCAGAAAATTTATTGATTAATCAAAAAAAAAGTAAGGACTGGCTAAAAAAATCTTATTGGTACATAAGCCGACATTTAATAAGTGCTATATGACAATAAAAGAAACACGTCGTTACTAGAAATTACACGACGTTCCGTTATGTACGTAAAGTTGATGTAGGGCCCGATGTCACGCGATCCGGCGATAAAGCACGCTTCGGGTCGAACTGAGTATATTTGAGCTCAGACTGGGTTTCGAATTCCACAAACACTGATAACTTGTGCATCGATGATAAGCTTACAAAATATTTGAGTAAGTATAGCATTCATCTCAATCCTTTGTTAAGTTATAAGCAATAGTAACCTTGCTGTTCATTATTTCATGCTAAGATTCTTCTTCAACTACGAATATTGCATTTTTGAAATGCATTATAATTGCTCTACACAAAAATACACGCAAAATATAACATCTTGTCTAGAATCAAATATTTACTATAAATAAGCAGTGGTAAAACCACACCTATATTATTTCAAGTTTCAAGTCTATTGATGTCAAAGCACACGGAAAAGCTCGACTTGTTCTGATAAATGATGTGTCCGCTACTGCTACACCACTTCGCTTTTAATCCTCGGACCACCATTGTGTTCGTGTCCAATTTTTGACGTTAACCGTTTCTTCCACAAGAACACCTTCGTTATTCTGTGCCTACACAGCTTCAAAATGTATAGCTAAAACGCCATTTTATGTGGCATTGATTTATTTGATGACAATAATTAATAAACATCAGTGATTATTATTTAAGTATGCCATAAGTTTTTCAGTTTATCTTGTCAAAATCTTGGCAGTCTTTATTTTTAATTGTATAAAATGCATCTGAACGTTTTGACTGTTTGCTAGATCTACAACTATCGTAATTTGAATAGCTTTTTCGTTTATCTGTTTACAATCAATCAACCACATGGCTCAGTTAGCCGCAATCTAATGTTTAGTAGTCGCTTATCTATAGCTTTAACAAAACACGACAGATCCATTATATGATATCTTTGGAAATTAAACATTGGAGGTGCACTTTGTTAGTAGTGTAGGAGTAAGTCAGTTCTAATTAATTTGATGCGATATTTTATTGATATAAAAATATAAATCTTCCTACAAAGATTTATTCTCCATCTATATAAAAACTATTCCCTTCATAAAGTTTCTATTTGAAAACCAATTCAGGTATTGTTATACAGCTCATCATCGGATAAAAGTCGTTACATTCTAATATTAAAAGCATATTAATGACTGACAATAAACGGAAAAAGGTTTAAAAATGAGCATAAACAAAGAAGAAAATAAACACTGTGGCAATAAAGATTACAAATTATGAAACAGTTTATCAGCTTTAATGGTTATGTGAGGTCACGCGGCAGACTTGATTACATTCAGAATGAACGCATACCAGTTAACTACTGCTTTTGGACTTGACAAGATAAAAAGAAAAGGTCAGACCTAAGACTTAACATCTTATACCCGAGATACTACCTATATCCTGTATGGGTAGTCACAATAGATATCTTTATATAGCCAACCCAAATACAATTAAAACGTTGCTTGCAGAATAAACAAATTAATGGTAAACAAACTCAACCGTATTAGTCGTCAACTCTGAATCTACTCCAAGTACAAGTTTGACGACCTCAGTGGCGCAGCGGGCAAGAGTCCGCCTGCGACGCAAGAGGTTGCGGGTTCGATTCCCGCCTTGGAACAAATTTGTGTAGGATCTGCAGAAATTTGTTCCGTTGGTCTGGGTGTGTATGTATAATAAAAAATATCTATCTATGTACCTATATCATGTATTAAATATATCAGTTATCTAGTACCCATAACACAAGCTTTGAGTAGCTTACTTTGGGGCTAGATGATGCTGTGTGGATTGTCCAGCATTATTTATTTATACGTCTACTTGTGCACCCAGCCACACTCATACTCATAACTCTTTAAGTGATGGTTTTCATCCCTCCTTATACCATGCCAAGCCATGAATTGTGTACTTGCTAAATATAATTATTGGGTTCTACTTTAGTACATATCAATATGATTACTTCCTATGTTTAGTTTTGAAACTACCAAATAGTCCGACGAAAGTGATTAGTCGACCGGCCAAGTCTCGAAATGAAATTTACGAGCATTAAAACTATCTCCATTTCATCGTTGCCTTCAGGGCTTAGTCTCGTGGTGGGGCAGCTGCTTTTAATCGAATCCCAATCAACTCGGACGATGTAAAATAGTTTGATGTAATATGAAGGTTGCTGGAGCACGTTCGATCAGAACCTCTTAACACATAGCAGAGGTTACGGCAAAACATTTTGTATAGAAAAAAAACATTTTAATGTTGTGATGGCTAACTTAAAATTTTTATAACTTTTATAAACGTATTAAGTATAATATTTTATAAAATTAGTCTAAAATAATATGAGATATCAGGTTCTATGAGATATAAGAGGAAGTTTGGAAGTGGCGCCGGTGACGGAAAAGATGAGGAGTAATAGGTTGGCATGGTATGGGCATGTTATGTGGAGGAATAAATGTCATGCAACGAGGAGAGTGTTAGTTATGAATGTGGATGAAGAAAAGATGGATGGACTGTGTATGATAATGTGAGTAAGAAAGGATGAGTGACAAAGGTACCTAAATGGAAGAAGATTACAATATGTTGCGCCGACCCCACATAACGAGGGAAAAGGGCAGGAAGTTGTTGATGATTCCTTAAGATACTCTCGCTAGTATAAATTACAAATAAACTGCCAAAATCATAATAAGAATTTATAAGTCCGATGTCTCTGATAGGCGAGGACAAACAGCGCATACGCATGTAAAATGAGGAATTTAGTGGGAACTTCACTTTATGACCCTAATAATAAAATCATAAAGCTTTTATTAACTAGAATAAGACTACATTACATTAATTATATTGTAAACTACCAGTGTAGTTATAGTTCATAATAGTTAAAATAATTCAAGTAACAATAACTTTTGGGGAATTGGTCAAAATAACCGTTGTAAGTCGGTTTTTACAATCGGTGACAGAAAAACATTGATGCTAACGAGCTTCACTAATTTTAGTCTCTTCATGATTCAGACTTTGCGAAATCTATCTTTATGTAAACAAAATTTTTAAGTGGATTGAAAACAGGTCGACTTTGTTTAGTTTTTCGGGTAAGGTGTTATTTATTGTCCCAAAACTTTACTTTACCGAACAAACATCCCCAAATATCTTTATCTTAATCTCTTAAAAGCCATAAAAAAAGTCTTTGGATCCACAGAAATTTTGTACGAAATTGATGGGGTACCTCAGTTTATCAACGATTCAAATCTATAATACCACAATCAAAATTCCTAGAGGTGTCGATACATAGTACGAGTATGTCACTGATTTGAAGATTGTAAATGGCTTATTCATAAAGATCTATCTGATAAAATATATAAAAAAAAATATTGATTAACCTAATACCTAGAAAAGAGTTTCAATCGATACCGATTCGACTCTTTTGTAAAGTGATATTTATGTCTTTATAGAAAAAATAAAATAAAAAAGAGAACGAAAAAAATTATGTACCTATTGATCATGTTGAAGATAATAATATAAATGGTCAGATTGATGGTCACAAAAACATTAAAATGTTTAATCCGCAGATGAAAATAAAATGTAAAAATGAGGCGCGTAGATTTTTCATTTTAAATAAAACTTAAAATAGCTGAATGTGTTCGTCCACTGAAGTCTTTTAAAAATAGCATAAGCACGTAGATAAATATCACTACTGTACTGCCACTCTGAGTGTGAAGCGACCTCGGGCGTGGGTGCAACACACTTGGGTATTTCTAACAAAAAATCATGAGACACCCCGTTGTTTTAGAGGTAAAAAATAATGAAATATGCCTTTTTATAGCTTTTCATGTGAAGTCTGAGCCTTGTTTTTAATTATGAGCCGACCGCCGTAATTCACTTTCTTAAAAGTTGTAAGTTGTTAAACGCATTCGGTTCGATGCAAAAAACTGTACCTAATTATTATTTATCATTTGTAAAAAGCAAGTCTAAGTTTTACCTAATATCTTTGTTGTATTTGGCAGTTTAATTTTTTAGCTTTTCTTATCATAGTACATTTAAATTGCTAATTTTAGGTAAATAATTACTGAACAAACCACCACTAGGTCCTGAGGGTGCTCAACTTGAAACTGTACCATACCAAACCAAAGCTTTGTTAGAAGTAGTTGGTCTTGCCCTTGGAGTAGACAAAATAACAATAATTATGACATTTCTTATAAATAAACTAAACCTAAAATGTATCGATAGCGCGATCTAGCCCTGTGCATAACTTTGACACCAGTTATGCAATATGGTTTTAAAAGATCTAACAATTACAGTCAAAAGAAATTTTTGTTTTCGAGCTTTCCACAAATCACTCTGTCTAACTGCCTAATTTTAAAGTTTCGACTCATCTGAGTAAACACGAACCATTGTCAGCCAGCATAATGCCACATTCATTTGACATAGTAATATAAGGTGTACGAGCAGCAGGTAAGTTACTAGAACACAACCAATAAAATATATAATTATTTTATTTTGTATACCAACAAATCTGGAGCTTTCAAACAAAAATGTTGTAGGTACATCCTCCATTTATCTAAACTCTTCATTTACGAATACTACATACCTACACATCACTATGAGAAACAAAAAAAATTACTAGTAAAAATTACCTAGTCCAAGTGCCTCTTAGCAAGAAAAAGAAAAAGAAAAAGAGAAAGAGAAAAAGAAGCAGGATCATGATCATAATTTGCTTGAGATTCTGCCAAAAGTAGCGAGAACATATCATAAAAATTTAATTAGATCTTGAGTTTAGTTGACTCGTTTTAGTGTTTAAGTAACTCTACTCTCATCGTGGCAACGCTGCTTTAGTAGACGAAAATACCATTGGGGTTGTCACGAGCAGACGTTTGCATGTCACGGCCAATAAGGGCCATCAATGTTGCGTGCATTTGGCCAAGACATGTGACACACTAATTTTGGAATCCTAAAATAATAATGTCGCCCCGTTGACAGTAAAGTTTACGAGCATGCCAATTGGCGATGCAGTAGTGGATCGTAAGTAGAAGGATGTAAAGGTAAACTGGAAAAATAAACATGACGTGAATTTGTTAATAACTATAAAAAAAAACGATTTAATACGAGGAATAGTCATCGATAGAAAGTCAAATTAGCCAGATACTTATTTTATTTGAATAATATCAATTTCATTGGTTTATTTATTAGCAGACTGTACACGACAGTTTTATTATCAGAGACGAGATATTTTAACGAAGTGAACTTGCATCTAAAATAAAAGAGGAACATGTCGGGGCATTTTTTGTTCATTGGACACGCCATTTAAGTCAGAATCGTAAATTTTATTGAAATGTCGCAACAGCGATCGCTGCTCGAGATGTCTTGTCTTTGGGGACGAATTTATGCGTAATTCGTATACAAATTGACGTGTTCGGGACGCTCTTTGAAGGGGACTCCATCTTGACGATCTGACGCGTCTTTTGAGTCTTTTTGAATGTTTACGTGATGGCCGTTTATATCTTCTGTGGTTTTTATTGCCACCGCTGCTCGTTCTAGAAAAAAAAATAAGTTCTCACTTCATTTTAACGAAATAAAAACAATCTTTGTATATTTACGAATGCGCATATTTTTATACGTGTGAGATATTGGATAGGCTTTAAGAATGACACCTCAATGCTTGTGCAGTCTGATACGTACGGCTTCGTAAGTCGTAAAACGGTATCACCTTACACAATAGCTGCTATTGTCTTTATAAGGAATAACAGTCCTTTAAATTTTTCTATTAAATAAATAGATCTTTGTTAAAGTATTAATCTAAATATTTAAATGTATGTATATTTAAATCTTTTTAGGAATAATCTTTGAAAGCGATAGAAAATTAAAAGTATTTTTATTAGGTGCTTCAGTGATAAAAAGTTTTTGTTTTTAGTCGAGTAATAACTGTTTTTATCTGAAGTCAATTCAATCACTAAGAACAGGGGAAGTGTCGTAAACACGGTTGAGGTCCATGGCGCCCGTGGCGTGAATGCCACAGGTTTTCTCAGCAGCCACCTGCTGTTCAGTGTTGCCATCTAAACGACTATTAACCACGTTTTACGCGAAGCGCGCCGGGAGTTCCAACATGTTTATTCTTAATTGACTCCTAAATATTGCTGTTTTTGGCCATGAATCGTGGTAATCGGACGTATTTATTTTAAAACGTAGAAGCAAACTTTAAGTGAGCCATTTGTACTGAGCTTTATGGGTTATATCGATTTAAATAGTCGATACAGTTCTGCCGCTTAATGAATGCAAGCAAAATAATAAGCACAACAATAGTAATAATATATCTTAAGCGTTTCCTTTGTGAGCTTGAGGACATTTTCAAGCTTATCTGATGGCGTAAGGATCTGCGTGGCTCCGACTGCGCCAGACATCCCTTGTCTTTTCCTTATCAGCAAACTAAATAAAAGCCCCTTTTGCTTCTCACTCATACTTCCTGAGCCCGAGGCTCGTTTATCGTACGTGACGTTACAAATTCTTTTATACCTGACACTTTGTGTCCACATAAATTACTCAAGCTTTTGGCTACCGAAGATCTCATCGGCTGGCGTCACCACATTCATGGTTTTCTTTTTATTCAGCTACGTTTTGCATTCCGCCAGCTGTGTTTGCTCATTGTCTCCTCGCTTTAAATAAAAAAGGGTTATTTTTATTCGCAATGTCTTCTCGCCCACGACTTTATGTGACGTCAAGTTTGGAATGAAGTATTCCAGCGTGCAGTCTTTACGCAACGTCGAGTTGCATAAATTATTCATTTTCTTTTTCTTTTAATTATAATGGCTATGTGTACATTCTACGTTGTATTTGCTGGCTTTTCTTTGCATTCTTTATTTTTGCGTAATCTGCATAACAATTACACATTGATGTAATGAATAGAACAGTAAACACTGAATGTCATTGACTTCCACGACTCTAGTGTGGTAGCAGTGAGTACCAATTGCGGACATTACGGTTCACAATCGACACTCGTTTCTAATATTCCTAGTCACGTTTGAAACGGCACGTTTTGCACACGTGCTTTGTTATCTAATCATTATTTTCATTCATCCTTTCCTTTTATAATTCACATTACAGAGTAGTTTGTAGTTAAAAGTCCTATTTCTCTGTATTTGCTTTACTTGACATGCAAAGCTTCTTCCTCAATGACCACTAATGCCAAATTCAAAGTTCCCTTACCCAACACATTATTAACAGAATCTACCCAACGTGACCGACGTAACAAGTGCCTAATCTACTTAGTGGTCGCATCAAGGTTCGATGTCTCATGAAAATTAGATCCTTACTTAGTGAAGTTTGCTCTTTGCTCCACATACTAAGTGTTCTGAGGAGATTTTGTTTTAACCACTTAAACAAATGTGTATTTTGTTGAATTCATACATGCATGAGTGAATACCTGTACTAAAATGCTGTTATACTTATTTGTTTTTCTTGATGAGCTCTAAATAATTTCCCGTTGAACACGGTGGTGCCTACAAACATTCCAGTTTGCAAACCATGTAAGCTTCCATGATAGTGCGGTGTGAAACGTTCAGAAATAATTAGATTAATAATAATGTTTACACGTTCTAATGTATTTTGGTTTGAGATTTGAATAATTTTGCATTACATAATATAATAATGTGTTAATTGCAAATTCACTGTTTGGTGATAGTGTAAACACTTTATAAGTTTATCATTGAATGGACTATATGCACCTTCATTTTCATAAAAAAAAGTACTAAAAAATTTTACCTAATCAGTGTTCTCGTCACACTCAAACAAAAACCGCAGTTTTATTTGTGTGACGTTCCGTGATTTGCTACAAAGCTTTCGATAGTATAAGGCCTGAAAGTGACCTATATTCGGATTGCGCTTTTGAAATTTTCAGCAAACAGTCAAGTTATTGGGAAACTACGAGTTGAAAACATTCTGCCTCGGATTGCAAATAACTTACATTCAATAAAGTGTGAATTTAAACTTATAAGTTAAAATACAAGGAAACAAGGATTTAGAAGAATATACATGCAACTAGTTGCTAATTCATACATTTATGTCCTAATATTTTTTTAAATTATCTCTGTATAATGAAAACTCATATAGATTCTATAAAAATCTTTAAAACAGAAGTGGTAACTAGCTCTAATTCTCAGTGTTTAACCATCCTGTCTCCTCAAGCTAAGATAACGGTCACTCGGTTCACTCACCCCAGTTGCGATTCTCGCTGCAAATGAGAACTAATAGTTATGTGTTTCACTAGCAATCGCCTGACACTGTGTTTGTCCAAGAAAAAGCTATAACTAGAATAAAATTATGTGGTAGGTACAGTATACCTAATTATGTTAGATTTTTTGTAGATTATACCCAAGTAAAATTGTTGGTTGATCTTTCTATCCCATGTTATTTATGATATTTAAGTAAAGCTCAAAAATTATCTTTTGCTTGGACCATCATCATTCTCCTGCCATTATCCCACGCTAAGTGGGATCGGTACAACATATTTTCTCACTCCTATCATTCACCAA
This sequence comes from Cosmorhoe ocellata, assembly GCA_963675405.1. Lineage (NCBI taxonomy): Eukaryota > Metazoa > Arthropoda > Insecta > Lepidoptera > Geometridae > Cosmorhoe > Cosmorhoe ocellata. Next base: position 5,992,662 of record OY776258.1, on the reverse strand, counting down.
CTCTGAATCTAATCCTCATCACTATTGGGTGGGTGGTGGTGATGCTTAGTGGTAGATAACACACTTCTTTGTCTTCAGCCTATGATAATTGATGACCACAGTTTTGGTCGTGGTGATTACACTTATGACGTTCACTGTAGTTTCAATAATTTTGGTATGAGGGACGAATGTGGACAAATATTATCATGAGGGACAAACGAAGACTTTTTAATGGAGAGGGCCGAACATTAGGGACGAATATGGCATAAATCATTCAATCAAACCACTTCTTCTTCGGCCTTCCTCTGCTTGCGCACCCAGCCACACTCATACTCATAACTCTTTTGGTGACATGATTTTTATCCCTCCTCATCGATTTAGCGTAGACTATGTCACAAATACCTAATCAATGATTATACGCACGTACTTCAAAGTATACTTTATAGTTGATATGGATAATAAGGCTAGCAACCAAGCCATACACATACTCGTACATACCTACCTAGTGTAACTACTTCCTAAGTAGCGGCAGTCTGCACATACTGATTATGTCCCACATTGTGGTTATAATAACCGGCGACGATTGATGGTTTGGCATTCCACAGGCCAGACGGCAATCACTCGATTAAAACTTAGCTGTATCATGCAAATAACATTCTCAAAATTTCATTTTTTTATCCTAGGTTATGTAAAAACTTGACGATGGAATGACAAAGAAAAAAAAATTGTAGGTACTCTATAATGTCTAAACTTCTTAGTTTTTTACTTTTGCCAGTATTTATAAGAAAAAAAATACAGTTATTGATATATCGGAGAAAACTAGATGTTCCGAGGCTTGGGCTATTGTAATAGAAAAAAATGTATTCATGAACAATAAGTTAAGTTGCTTAGGATTTAGGAACCATTTATTAAAAAACTTAATTGAAGACACTACAAATAAAAATGTGTAAATTTTATGGAATAAGTCTTTGAGCCTAGTAAAAGGCTTACGCCATAAAATTAACACAAAAACCCACTTTAATTGTCATACTGCAGCTTATGATAAGGAATCATATTATTCGGTTTGCCAAAGTAGGTACATTCATAGATTTGGCACTTCTTCAAAATAGTTGACCTCATTCATTTAAGTGCTTTTGGTGACAGAGATAGCTAGCACAGAAGATAATAAATCAGAGTTTCACATGATTCAAAGAGTCAAAAATAATACAACGAATGCTCCTGCATTGCTCTGAAAATGTCATTAATATCAATTAAACTAAACTGTTGTACGGTTTAACTTTAAAATTAACGAAAAAAATATTTTCTTTGTTGCAGGTAATTTGTCAACAGGAAATCTGACTTCCGTCAATTGTTGCCGAAACCGCATGAGAAGCACAAAATGGACGAGAAATTCATTCTCCTTGGGTGACATAAATTTGTCTCAAATGCGCTACTTTCATAATAGGGACTTATAAAGGATTTCACAAACATACTGTGTACATCTGATCCATTCTTTTGATATAGGGCGGAAATCGACGGAATTGAAATTGGCTGCGTTCCGTTAGTGACAATGTAGCTTTGCAACCCACAAATAAAACTGCGCCTATTGAATGTTTGGCAAGCATTTTCTAGGATCGTTTCAATAAAAGTTATTGTATTGAAAACTGACAATGGGTGGCACAGGAAGTGATGCGAGCGGGTATTGAAGCAAGTGTACTGTTTATAATTTTGTTCATTGTGAACGTGTAATGGAACAACGGCGCCCGCGCGCATTGTGTGGACGCGCGACCAATGTTCGTTTTCCTAAATTGGCTTTTACATAACACCTATCGAACTAAACCTATTGAAATAAAAGATACAATGTGCCGGCGAATTTCAAAAGCATTACCTACTCAAGATTCTGTTACAATAACTGTAGCAAAAAATCAAGGAACTAAAACTATCACGTAGATACATACTGCACTGTCGCTGTTTATACGTATGCTTTGGATACTTGGACGAATAATTTGGATAGCATGCATGAAAGCTCCGATAGCAAAAAAATAATAAATGTATATTGGTGGACATTTATTCAACAAAGCTGTCTAAACCCATGCATAGTTCATGCAAAGCTTATGTTAAGGAAGTTAGATTATTGATAATAATGATTATAACATAAAAAATATTTTTTGTAAATATGTTCATAATAACTAATACCCAGATACAGAACAATCAAATAAACACCAGCGTAAAGGTACTGCCAAATGAGCTGCTGTGGAGCCAGTGAATAACAAAATGAGTTATTTCTTAGAAGTCTCGTTATCTGCCGGCGTCTGATTACAATGGCTACCGCCACAATGCACGATAACTAATCGCATTACGTCTGTTAAATAATTAATTCACCGATATTTCATACCACGTGATTGACTTTATCTGGAATTCCCATCTTCATCTGATGCCTCAGTACTGTATCGAAACCAATATACTCAGAACCCTCTTCATGCAATACATCTTCAACGTTTTCCAACAAGTATTAGCCAATGAAAAGGTCAAATCTACTGGTGAAGCTTTAGTAACCGCTCGCGACTTTGGACCTCCTAGTGGGTCAATCGTTAACTGTTTATGTGATTTTTTATTACCTTTTGTAAACTATTTTAAAACACTATTAGAATTCAAAACATGTTTTATTGAACTTTACGATTTTTATAGCTTATTGCTATTTTCTAAAGTGTGAACTTTTAAATTAATTTATTGATAATTTGTAGCGCATCTTTTAACTTCTCAGTCCAATCTGTATAAATCATATCAGACACTACATACTCACTTCCAACGTTCTAACGTAATTCATACGTTGAGTACCCGAGAGTGAATTTTCGAAAATTCAAGCAAGGTCTTTTTTTAAGTACCCAACATTGCTCTTGCCATCCTATTTTTTAATAAAAATTGCTGAATTTTGAAATCAATTTATTCACACAACATTGCTGCTACACGATTTTAATCAATACTCTTCCCTCATTCATTAGAACTTGCTGTATTTTCGTCTAAAAACTTGTACCTTCAACCGGTCTTACAAGTCCCCCAAATTCTGGTTTCAATTCTTTCGAAATTACTGCCTCGCCTCAGGGTAATTGGAAAACGCAAGACAGGAGAATGTGCTATTAAAATGTCATTTACGAGAATACGAGCCACTTATGACTCTCTGACTGAATATGAATGTTACCTGTCTTATTGTAGGTAGTTTGTGCTTTGAGACTTTGTATAACATATATTTTAATGTACTTTGCAGTTTTTACTGCCTTTAATAGCAGGTAATTGTTTTTGAGTTGCAATTTTAAATTCAATTGGAAAAATATAGTATGACTAGCAGTTTTATCCAAGATTACCCTTATTTAATTCTTATTAAGAATCATATTTGCTTGTATATACGGATTGCTTACCCAAGTTCATCCTTGCATTCTAAGCACAGTTTAGTAGATTAACCTATAACCTGATAACTAATTGATCCGTTGACCTACCAATTAAGACTCGTTAAGAAAACATAGAATTTGGTTTATACTAGGTGATTAACTGTTTGTGTAAGCTCTTAATCATCATAACCTGAGGCATGGTTATATGAAATAAGGTATTATCATATGAAAGTTTATGATATTATGCCAGCCCATGCTCTAAGTTTGTAAAGTACACAAGATGATTTTGTTATTAGTAAGTACACCAACTTCAAACAATTATTTGTTTCAAAGCTTTCTATCTGTATCATGTCTTCAAATAAGTTTAAAAGTTTTTTGTATGTCTTGGTTTAAACTTCCAAGCAATTTTGAGTTGTAGTCCTAGGATATTTTTATTTACCAGTAGTAAAGATATTCGATTCCCTGATATTGAGAACACAATTTCTATTATTGAGTTTCTGACTACGAATAAGATATTTCTGTCCAATACCAAGCATAGATTCCGTAGAAGCCTGATATAGAATAATAGGTTTGCATTAAGGCTCACCACGTATCGGGCACCCATCTGATATTTCATATTACAAACTAATAAATCCTTTGCTCGCTCGAAGCCGTATCTGAGATATTCAGTGATATGGTACGGCTATCTTACAAAGTCGGGCTCAATACAAGCTTGGATCAGCCTGACAAATGGTCGAATTTGACGTCATAGAATCGAAGCTTACCCTAGGAATATTCAAGACTTCAAAGGTGGTGTGAGAAATTTTAAAATTTGAAACGCAGTTCTAAAAGAGTATCTTGTATTGTATTGTACGAGTATCTTAAAAGAGTTTATGGTATGGCTTAAACTAAAACTAATTGGGTCTTGGGTCTGGACCCAATTCGTTTTTTGTCAAGTATCTGTATGCCAAAAAACAGTTTTAGATACGAAGGAAGTTTAATGGTATTTGTGAAGCATAAAAGCTGCTTGGAAACTAGGTTAAATACCTACTAGAGCTGGCTGTGTTTTAGCATAGATTAATATCATTATATTAGTCGATGCTAATGTACCTATTACTAAGGGTGTTTATAATACATTTTTGATAATTGTAACGTTGCTTTTTATCGTTAACTTAAACAAAGTGTAACTATTTTCGGTTTTAAAAATATGCCACATAATGGGTCAAAAATGATAGGTACCTATCTTAAAATTTAATTTCTAGATTCGACAAATGCTGCTTAAAATGCTGATGCTTTATTTAACCAAAAATATAATAAAATAGCTAAACAGTCTATACTCAAATTTACTTATTATGCCAAAAAAATACAGTTTTTTTGTACGCTCTGTAGGTTTATGCACTAATCACATAATACGAAGAAACTTGAGCAAGCCCAATTTATATGTTTCTCAAGCTATCTCATTATTACTGCAAACTTTGGTCTAGCTAAGTCCACAATCTAGAGAATTAGGCTGATAGCGTTACCCCACAGATAAAGCTAAGTATACATAAGAGAAATCTCTGGAGTTCGCTTAGCCGCTTTTGTTTTTGCTGAATTAAGATGAGCCTTTTTTACACATTGAAATACTTCAGCAAGATCTAAAGATAGAAAATGTGTAAATATTTTAAACCCTAAAATTTAAGTCACTAGTCTATTTTAACGTTACTTTATTGCGATGAATAAAATTATGGGTAAGTGAAACAAAATTTTAAACCTATTTTGCCTCTTCTGTTTTATCATAAACATGCAGACCATGGCGGTGACTATTTTATTTATTTATTTATACTTTATTGTACACAATTACAAAAAATGTGTTACAAAAGGAGGGCTTAATGCCTAGGGGCATTTTCTACCAGCCAACCCATTCGGTTTAAAACCAGGTCGGCGCACAATAACAAATGTAAAACTAAAAACTAAGTAGGTAGTAACTTAATTAAATATTCCACAAATAAACAATAAAATATTATAATAGAGACAATTTCATGCTATACATACATACATAGGTACTAATCATATTATAAATATATAATTATACTTACTTACTTAATACACGTAGGTACATATCAATAATATAATAAAATATATATCATAAACATATATCATCAACTATGTTATTAGAAACCTGAGATAAGTTTGTCTGCAGTGTTTAATTACTAACAATAGTCTGTAAGCACTGTAGACTGCACAGAATTGTTCTCTGGAGATGCATTTCAAAGCCAGATAAGAGGTTGGTTGCTAGACCGTGATGCAACCTACTTGGCATAGTACTTTGTAGTGTTTAGAGCGTTATCTGTTATCACACTGGCGGTATGTTGTCTCGCCAAAATGTTGTACACACTGCTTTTGTCTTTAAAATACATATTTTATGATCATTGTTATTAAGAAAACAATTTGATTGCGTAGAATAGGTAATCGTAATGTAAGGTAACATAATGTAAGCTGCACTGATAGCATACATTTTAACAATTTGTGGCGTATACTCTCAGTTTAAGAGATTCCATTTCCAATACAATGCAGTTCATCAAGCACTCAATAGATGTTCCTATCAGTTTGCTTTCGAGTATTTTAATTACAAAAATACATAAAAATAAGCTATTACCTTCACAAATGCTGTGGACGATGGCGTGACCGCGTGATAACGGACCGATACCCATAACACTAGTCTCATACCTTAACAAATTACTAGTGATACCATACTTCAGTGAGTTTCGATCGACATCAGGTCATAAATGTATATAAGAAGTTTAAAAGTTGCACTAGATAGATTAGCGTAGTATAGGACATTGTATGAAAAGTGTGTTATGAATGACGTAATGTAACAAGGAGAAGATTATTATAAATATGAATGGATAATGTAGTAGGGGAAGGTCGAAATATGGTTGGAGTGTGTGAAGATACGATAATAAAAATAAGTGAGTAGGTAGTGAGATGACGAATGATAGAGGGAAATGGAATAAAAAAACAAGCAGTGACCATCACGATAAAAGAGCAGGAAAATGATAATGATGATAACCAGATTAAAGCATCTGGTAGCATTCACAAGTTTTATTAGATGTTTGCTACACGATACCGATTGAGTAACGAATGCTTAAGGTACAGGCAGCCATCTAGAGCCTTTTCTGTAAGTAAATTGGATACCGATCGAACCGTGACGATTTAGTAACAAAAAACTTACCCTTTCTTCAGTTCACGTAGCAGCAGGCACAATCAAGAGACTTAGATTTTTTTATGTAATATTTACTAACTCCTGCAATGAAACTTCACTTTACTAAATATTATTCACTACTCTGCTTGATTTATTTAAATACTATTATTAGGAATCAACTAATAATTCAAATAAAAAAAATACAGACGGACGGCGGATTAACTTTAATCCTTTACAATTTAATCAAAATAAGACATAAAGGTAACCAAAAGGAATCAAATCAAACTTACAACAAACCACAGTTAACTTTAACATGAACTCGGAGTAATAACTCGTAATCTAACCAGGTAGGTAAGTAGGTAGGTAGCTCACAATGACCGACAATCGTAACTACTTAGATGTTCACTCGTCGAAGGCTCGTGCGCAACTGGGCTGGTGCTCGCTTTGCGCTCGCTTTTATAGGCGCGCTGTCGCCTACTACACTTCGTCGGACGATATTTCTAACACGGCCTCTCCTGACCTTGCGGCGACCTCGACCGCTTCACCAGCAGAAGCTTCTTCCAGACTATCTGAGACACCATCATCAGACAGATCGTTATCTGAAAAGAGCATCACTTAGAAAAGTCGTAAACTAGCTTTCGAGTTACTACGATTTCGCATAACGATAACAAGCGAGCTCTCAAGCCATCGCACACGAAACCGCTTTCACTCAGATTGTGAAGTGACCTGTCTACTGCTAAGCTCCTAATATTTTTGACAGCCCTATCAAATCGAAATAAGAAGCCTAACTTCAATATATTTTTTTTTTTTTAAATCGAAATACGAACGACAGGTTCCGGATTCCCGTCGCCGTATCGCATCGCAAGAGCATTAGGTTTTTAAATGCATTTGCTATGCCCCGTGGCACGAAGCATCTAATTCGCTTGCCACGATTGCCTCGACCATACCAGAGGCCTCCCATTCGCATAGTATGGCCACTACTCGCATAGAGAAAGCATTAGATCTATAAATGCAATCAATATGCCCCGCGACACGAAGCATCCCATTCGCTTGCCACGATTGCCTCGACCATACCAGAGGCCTCCCATTCGCATAGTATGGCCACTACTCGCATAGAGAAAGCATTAGATCTATAAATGCAATCAATATGCCCCGCGACACGAAGCATCCCATTCGCTTGCCACGAAAACAGACGATCAAACGATCATCTTCGACAGTGACGAACCAACATATCAACATGAAGGTAAGTCCCGGAAACAACGTCCCGAGCGAGCTCGCTATCAACAAAACGAAACATAACCGGTCATAACAAAACAGCGTTGACGTCAACTTACCACCACCTTCAAAGAAGGCAACACAGGCGTCGGGCGTCCATTCGCCACGCCAACGAACCATATGCTCAGCTGCTGCCTGAGTTCGCTTACCATATGAGCCAGCCATAAGCTCGAGCTCATAACGATGGTGAGGGAGGTCTCGTACAACCCTGTACGGACCTCTCATGCCTGAATCAAGCTTGCCAGTAGCCTGAGAAGTCTTGCCGACGAAGACGAAGTCGCCGACAGCAAAAGGATGTGGTTCCTTTCGCTTCTCATTCACACGGCAGTCCTGCCGGTGCTGGTTAGCAGTCAGGAGTTCGGACGCTCGTTGCCTGCGGAGCGTCATCATAGCCTCACGATTCGGGTGGCTATTCTCTAGAGCCACGTCGCGGACAAGAGACCTTAGAACAGGAGTGGTACCTTCTATTCCTGTCATACAGAAAGCAAAAGCGTATATTCAAACAACCGCCTCTAAATAAGCTGCAGATTGCAAATTGTTTCACCAATGAAGGAGTTCTGGACCTCGATCATTACCAAAACAATGGCAAAGCCACCAGGTAACTATTATTGGAATAAAAAGGTAGCCAAAAATGTCGAAGCTAGGAATAGCAAACTGCTAAATGTCTGAGCAAATAGCCATTATGTCAGGGCTGCTGGTATAAGTCACTACTACAGAAAAATATTTCATACTTCACCAGGGTCGACTTGCCACACCACTGAACCATAATGTTCTGCGGCAGTCAGAGTCTTCTTTCCGTACGAACCAGCTAATAGCTCGAGCTCGTATTGGTGATGCGGTAACGACACACGACCTCATAGGGACCGCGTATCCTGGAGTTCAGCTTCTGGATTGGTAGAAACAAAACCACACGTTAAGGTACACTGTTACAAAGTCCATATGTGTTCAAGAACACGTCTGCAGAGCCAGAAGCCCAAGGGAAGCATCACGCGCAGTAAGTGGAAAGTTCGCGTCGCATGCACGTCCCACCACGCGAAGCGAAACGCCTCACGTATGCCATCACACTCACCGATATGATATGTGTGATCGAAGTAAGTGACTGCAACATAAAACATTCAGATTAACACACACTTAAAATGCGGTACACCTCTTGGGGTACCATTCTCTTTTCAAAGGAGTACTGTACAAAGCTGCGGCTTGGGTAGTTTTACCCTGTGCACCACTCAATAGTTAAGTTCATAACGGTCACTTGGTAGAACCTTGATAACACTGTACGAGCATCACATACCAGAGTCGAGTTTACCCGCAGGTTTATTATGTTAAACCCCGCAGTAGCGACAGCAGAGCGACGGAAGCAGCAAAGCGACAGCGACCGCCTCGCGATCGGCCTGCCGTACTCCACTCCTCAAACGCTCGGCTTCACCTGACCTTGTCTAATACATCTGAAATCTCACAAACAACGGTTATACGATTGTAAACATGTTTACCTTAATAACCATCACACTAGCAGACTGTTTACTTTAAGCACATCAGATGTGATGAGATTGTAAAAGCACTGCTATCAATTAAAACATTGATCGGAACACTATTCATCACAGATGTTGTTGATCGTCGACTCAGAGCGTCGAGTAGTCTCGTTTAGACGCGAAATCAACTAGTGTCAAGTCGGTTAGTCAGAACACGTTCTATTAGCGGGAGAAGAAAGGTTATTTCGACTAGAGGGTAGTCGAAATACGGCACGGCTCATCGGAACGGGCATACGCGATGACGACCGTTCACAGATGCGCTCTTTTGAAAAACAATCGTCAACTGCGTGACCGGCCGGGTTATTATGTTAAACCTTGCAGCAGTGACAGCAGAGCAACAGCAGATCGACAGCAGCAGCAAAGCAACAGCGACTGCTACGCTATCGGTTGCAAGTTGTTACCATAAACGGTATCCACAGCAATTGGTGGAAACAAATATTGTTCACTGATTGTCTGGCAGAGGGAGACATAGTGTTCAGTTGCTGTTGCCTGTTAGCTAATACAAAGTTGACGTTTGACTTCTTACTAAATGAGCAGACATTTGGTATGAGGTCAATAGGTAAGTACCTATTCTCTTGGGACATTGTATCTGAATATGGTCCTTTTGTCCACCACAAAAACATGAGACAGCACCTGCACTTATCTAAGGGTTACCTATTCCACGGATAATAATAAGTGTCCTTAGTTCTTCACTAAGACCAGATACCGCTTGTAAACGCAGCAAAGTACGACACGCGTATTCAGGGTATGTGGTGTATGAGTCAGATGTTTTCCTCACGGTTTCGAACAAAATATTGGCAAAGGCTAACTTACCTGGACAAAGAGGTTTACCTCCTCAAAGTTCGACCATGAACGGTCGCGGGTGACCCATTCAGATATCCAAACCTTCGCATCGTCTTTCAAACAAGACGCGACACGAGCGAGACCCACTACTTCTACGTGGAGCCCTATATGTGCGCCACGGCGTTCGACGATGTGACACACATCGGGAACGGGATCATGATCTAATTGAACGAAAACTGCCTCGACATGCGAGACATGTTATATCTCGAGATGTGAACGAGGACTACGTGTACGGTTGCGTGAGCTACCTCGTAAACAATGTCTAGAACTAACACGAGTTCTCAACTCATCAATTTAAACAACAAAACACAAAAATGACTAACTGTGGGTAGTTGTATTTTTTTTGCTTCCTTTCTGGTTTATAGGCCTTTGTCTGGTTGTTTATCAGTGCAGAGGTAACGTTTTATCGAGCAAAGAAAGAGAAAGCTGTATGTGGACACAGACCTATCCCACTTCTGATATTAGGAATCAACTAATAATTCAAATAAAAAAAATACAGACGGACGGCGGATTAACTTTAATCCTTTACAATTTAATCAAAATAAGACATAAAGGTAACCAAAAGGAATCAAATCAAACTTACAACAAACCACAGTTAACTTTAACATGAACTCGGAGTAATAACTCGTAATCTAACCAGGTAGGTAAGTAGGTAGGTAGCTCACAATGACCGACAATCGTAACTACTTAGATGTTCACTCGTCGAAGGCTCGTGCGCAACTGGGCTGGTGCTCGCTTTGCGCTCGCTTTTATAGGCGCGCTGTCGCCTACTACACTTCGTCGGACGATATTTCTAACACTATTATATAGTTTACAAATTCAATTAAAAAACTTAGAAAAACAATAAAACATAGAAAACAAAGCAGTAATGCTTAACCTTCACCTTATTGTATGTATTGTTTTTTGTAAATATAAGACATTCAACCAACTCCTAGTGATTAGCACCTTCATAAAGCTAAGCTACAAAGCGTGCTTTAGAGATTTATCGCACAGGGCGAGTGGTACCATCACCGTAAATATCCGCTTTACGCTTGAACTTCCTTTACTTCTATTGATTTACGAGTAGCTTTTAAAAGCATACTTTTTACAAAGCAACTTTGGCCGTTGTTTCCAACTGTCTTAAACATCTGGACATCTTTACTTCAGTTTTTACTCTTTCGAACTTTCCATATTAAACATTCTCTCTAAAGCAGACTCAATAGGTAAATAACTCGAAATATGAACGCGCTTCAAAGACAGTTTCCGTAGGCAAGCGACGTTTTAGGTTAGCAAATAAAGTTTTTAGTATTTTTATCGTTTAGGTTCTACATAATCAGTAATCACGTTACGTTATGTTCTACTAGCCAATCGGACTTGTGTGGTTCATAAAAATGTAACCTTTAACATGTCCAGGGAAACTTACAACATTCAGGCTCCATCCACAATGCCAAATAAATTAACAGCGAGATTGAAGAACAAACAGACATGGACAGATGAATAGTGAACGCTCAATGTACTTTATTTTATCAACGAATGGAAAATTCTCATTCTGGCACAGCTCACATAAATCCTTATTAATCCTCATTTGGGAGTCGATTCAATAAGCAATAATGAAAAGCAATACGAGTACGTGGAGCTATAATTTTATTCCCGAGACGCTCTTTTAGTAGTGGCAATAAATCAAATACTCCGCTGCTTGTCATCGGCGCTGCAATATCAAAGCTCGTTGGTAGATAATCCGGCTATTTAAAATGTTCAATGGTTGACAGGAGTTTCACTGAGAAGTTGCGCCTACACAATCCTGCCGGCTGCTGGCGAATGAGAGCGGGCATTTTGTATTACGAATACCTTGTCCTATCTTCTTGTCAGTTTATTTAGCTTAACACTAACATAATTGGCTATAAATTAAGGAACTTCGCTAGTTAGCTTTAAGTATATCACATTGTTGAATTTGCGTATCGTAACTATGTAATGGATATAATTTATGTGAGTACGGTTAGCCGTGTAAATTAAATAGAAATATTGTTTAGTAACCAACGGTTTGCTCACTTATTTTGAATGCCTAAAATTATATATCCGTTTCAAATTCAAACGGTTCTAACTCAGTACGAATGACAGCTTTATAACAGGCCACAATTCGAGACATGGTGGCAGTATCAGAGCCGACGACATGTTTCGCAATGTTTCGTTTACACGAGAATAGCAGAACTGACAGAGGCTATTACTTTCATTGGTAGAACTGAATACTTAAGTAGCCTGGTTAGTACAATTATTTATTACTTTATTATTAAAATTATAAATGCAAATTTTTGGATGATATTTAGGTACTCAATCACTTCGTAACAGTTGAACCAATTTAGAATATATTTTACAGATAGATACAAAAGTTATTACCTGTAGAATTAAATGTGCTAACGTTGACGTAAGTTTTTATGCGAAAAGCAAACAAAGTTGCGGGAAGTTCTAATAATTATCTCTAAAAAAAATTCATGAAATATGAGTATACAGAAATATATAGATCTATTTTAAATTTAAACTATATTAATTATTATAATTTAATGTATCTTAATGTAAGTCAACCACATTCAAATAATATTTGACTGGTATACCTTTCGAGAAACCACAAGCTTTCAAAACAAAAGTTAACCGGTTGTAATGACAATGTTGGATGAGCGAGTAGGATTAGTCAGGAACTAAGGGCACGTACGTTTGCGTGTGTGTGTTTAGACTCACTTATTCAAACACACGTACAATGTACATGCGTGTAGTATATGTCATGTCCCCTTGCATACCCACTTGTTTCTCACGCATTTGTCCCAGCCCACTGGTGTGCACTAAGGCAGGTGGAGTCACAATTACTAGAGTACCTAAGTCTATGTACGCCTGCCCTAACAGTTGCTTGGGTGGTTACGTGCATTGTGATATTAAAACTTTAGTAATAAAAACCAGATTTTTGTTGACATTGTCTCTTTTTCCCCAATGAAATTTCAATAAAATTGCATAAATAAGCAGTAAATATTGAATTTTCAATTTATTAATATTATAACTAGTTCATTGAATTAAAATTCCGTAGCTTTGTAAGAAAGTTGTTATTTTTACTAACTTAATAATGCTTATGGTTATCACGCATACGTATGTAGATTGCATCTTAAGCCCCGTTGAATTTCTAAGTAAGCCATTTACATTTTGAATGGAGGCACTTCGCTTTAGTTTAATAAGTCTGGGTAGTTTCTACACCTAGGAAGGATTACCTCACTATGCGAGCTCTTGTTTACCTTAAGGGAGAGAAAGGACTTTATGATGCTTGTGTCCCACTCCTGTAATTCTTTCAGCCTGTTTGTTTTGGATTTAACGCATGTCTTTGCTTTTAGCGCTACTGTTTACTCGGGCGCCTACATAAATATTTGTAAAAGTATGCGGCCATTTACTTGCCCGGTTATGAACCCTTTAATTGTTCTTCTTATTTTATACTTTGAAATATGGCCTTTGATAAGTTTAAACTCCGCCGCTCCAGTCGTAAACGCAATCATAAAAAAAACTCGTGCGCTCCAGATTAGGCACAAAATAAAAGTGTAGCTTTAATCTCATTAGATGATATTACATTTGATATGGGTCGGATTCTCATCAGCGATTTCGATCAATAAGACCTTAGATTGTGGGATCTGGGTATAAGTGTTTCGTGCAACTGTACATTCGGATACTAATGATATCTCTATTGTTCACGATTCTGATCGATAGGTACGCTCGTGAGCAAAATCCTTCGTCCGCATAGCATATCAGATTATTGGTATTGGTTAGACAGTCTTAACATGTTCATCACACAGGCGTACGAAAGTTTTTGTTATTTGGAGTTTGCTAATTTTATAATACAATTTCCAATAACATAGAATTGGTTCGGGTAAACTTTAGTTATACGACATGAACTACCATAAAGGGAAATAAACTGATCGCATCATACCGACTGTAAGCTGTATAAACGACTCGTCACAACTTAAATCAGATACATGGCAAAACATAACCATTTCTAAGACGCCTTTACGCCTCCGCTGTACTAAGTTGAGAGTACTTGCAAGTGCGACTGGTTGCCTGGTTGCGGATAATTTTCGCATTGCGGCAATCGGATTTGGTGTAGATATCGGTTGGTAACGGTCCTCGCATTGAGGTTGCATTCTGCGCGATTCTACGCCAACTTGCATCTTGATCGTGCTCGCTTTATCTCAATGAGACCTTTGGATGCGGCATGTTTGTCTAGGTATCTACAAATGCAGCTATTGCTTTGCTTCCTAAATTTCTATTCAACCAAACATCATTGTATCTTCTTTAATCAAAAATCTGTAATGTTTATCATAAATCTCATAATGTTATAATGACACAATTAGTAAAGAAGCCTCTGGACAACCAGCGGTCAAACAATCAAAGATATGATTGATTATTCTGATCGAATCACGGTTCGTTACAACCGCAACCATGCGCACATCTGTCGCATGCTTCAAAGAACTTGTGAGTTATACAAAAACAGACAAGCTGCGGGAGAAAAAGACAGATTTATAATAACTTCGTATGAAGGAAAAGGACCACGCTGAATTATTATTGCCTCGACAAATATTAAATGTAGGTACTTTAAGATTTGAGAGTTTGGTTTTACTAAATGTGCTAATTCAAATTCATGAGCAGACATAACTTTTATTTCCGAAAGAACAATGTTTGGTTCAGTAAATTATTTTTTTAAAATGATTGCGAATTTATTTTAGGTTATTATATTAGACCAAATTTCTTGACCCAAAATGATATCTTTGAAATCGGTTAAGAATCCAAAAAACCCATTCACTTCCACGAAACTGAACTAAAAACAATAGTGTCTTGTAATCCTTAAGTGCGGTACATACATAAGAGCCATCGATATAGCGCGGACGCGAAATCACTTCTTTCATATTTCATACAAAATGTATGTATCTACTTTGTAGAAACGACGGGGTGCAAGATATACGGAGGCGATGCGATGCGGTCAAGACGCGCGCTTGGAGCGGGTGCTGCTTCTTCGGCCGCACCACGCCGCTGTTTGCAACGGCACGCCGTACCATCCTCTTTTAACTCTTTGACAACGTTTACGTGCCCCATTTGCAACGAACCCAAACCTCGCACACACTGCCGCGCGTCGTTGCTTCATGTGTGTCCCGCACCTGGTAAAGAAAAGATGATCTGTAAATAGCTTACAACATACTATGTAGAGTTGGCACGTGCGTTAGGTTGAGATAACAATAATTTTTATAAAATCATTTTGATAATTGGCTTAAAGTTCAAAAAAACCATTGAATAACGTTTTATTGAAACCATTTTAGTGGACAAACAATTAAATTGGAAATTTTATGGTTACCAACGAAATATTGTTTTTGGACACCACTAATTCTTAAAACATTTTACAGTGCTATAAAAAAGTGGCCGTTTTATTTAACATAAAGAATTAGAATTTATCGTCGTTGTTTCATTTGTGACAGTGTGTATACGTTACCATAAAAATCAGTCTTCGATTTTTTATATCGTATCGAAACAGGTAACAAATCTTTTGGGATATAACTCAACCGCTTCATTAGATTTTCATGAAGATTTATATAATTATATCAAATTTATAGCCCCGCAATTTTGAATATTATTAATATTAAGAAAGATAATCGCTTTATAGCAATGGGAAGGTACGGTAGATGGGGGAAATATTGAAATGCGGACTTGCGACCACTTAGAGAGCAGAGCCAGTTCCTCGTTGGAAATATATGCTATTGTCTCCGGTGAGATATAAAATACCGATATGACCCTACGACGTCTTCGTCGCAAGAAATATTCAAGGGATACGGCCCACACTTTTAATAGCGGTTACATCATTTCCACACAATGAGAGCGCCTTCCACACCCATTCTCTGTCCGTATGATTTGAAATTATAGCACCGTTTTATTTGCTCTTGGCGCATTTATATGCGGTCTCCGTGCCGCACAATGTGCCACAATATTATATGTTAGGGCACCTACATACATAACGCGCGACGGCGGTGCGGCGGCGCGTCGCCCGGCAAGCGGTGTCGCACATGTGTCGCAACGCGCCCGCTTCGCGCTTGACGCTCGTGTGGGAGGCAGAATGAAACCGTAATTCAATCCTTGATTGTGTTCCCATTTAATTTATTCGCTGCATGATCAAATTTGGTACGTGTTTGTGACCATTTATATCATTGTGCGGCGATGCAACGCTGGATATTATTCAGCTTTCTACATTACACTTACGCACTGAAGCTATACTCGTAGGTAACTCCAGTTTGGATGCGCAAGCGCGATAATTGTCACAATTATAGATCGCAAGTCTACACGTGGTGCGCATTGTCTTCGAAATTTAATGATTTCAATACGAGCGTTCATTTACCATACGTAATAACAGGCTCTTAGTAAATCTTGTATTTAAATTCAAACTGTCTATAGATAAGCTTCAAACAACTTCGGTATCAATCAAGCTATTAAGTTCAGAATAATCATTTTTCTTTTAGTACGTATTGAAGCAGAATTTAACCGCTTTGGTATAATTTATAAATAGTTTAAGGACTATGGTATCGTATAATCATAATTATAGGCGGCCTGTCAGTAAAGCATTGGATATAAAAACTTAATGATGCTATATTATAACATCAATATAGTAAATTGACAGGATGCGCTTATAATAAGTAAATGGGTCAAAACTTTGCTGAACCTATGTAGGATTTTATGGACTTCCAATATTAATACACACCGTAGTTTATTATGCATTTCTATACCTATAGATCATAGGAATGGTGGATTTGAATGTAAATGATGAGATATTTTCTATAAAATTTTATATAATAAAATCCACTTTCGTACTTATATTTAGAAAAACTGACTGAACCTTATCTAGTGAAACATTTTTCCCATTGCTGAGTTATTTTATCCCACGTTCTGTTCCACGACATGAGCTGGAAGATAAAATTGTTGCCATTCGACAGCAAAAAGCGAACATGCAGTCGAGCTGATGAAAATTAAAATAATGTTTACCCCTAAAGGTCCTCCGGTTCCACTGAGCACAAACAAGCTATATACGTGTCTATATTTCATGAAAAATTCATATCATGCTCGGGACCTAATGATGTTGATGCCATGTTTTATTGCCAACGGGGACATATTTTTCATTAATCGTTTAATATGATACTGCACCATCAAGAATAGTTAGTCTATTAAAAGCTTTTGAACGACAGTAAGCTTGCTTATAAATTCATATTGTTAATACCTTGGTGTTGGAATGCAACTTTTTAGCTTTTAATCAAGCAAATCTAGTTTCCAATATTGGAATCCTGCTCTGAAATTCCGTCCAATTTAGAGTTTTATTTATTTGCGTCCTTCAATACTGCATAACCTAGTTTTCACTAAGACCCAGGAATGGAACTGAAATTGAATTTCTACGAGTAAAACCGGACCGGTAATAGAGTTTACCTACTGCAGATCAAATAAAATAACAACTAACGTACGGTAGAGACAGCGCACACATTTACTGGGCTCTACAGCGAGCGACGAGAGCATTGGGTCAGTTTTATTTCTTTTTGGATTTGTTAGAGTCTGTTGAATAAAAACTTCGATGCGTACTGATCAAAGAGAAATATAATAGACGATGTTATTATTATGCCAAAGCTCAAAAATATAAGAGTCGGAAATAGATAATAACATTATTTGCTCATGATTAATGTTTTGTTCCATAATGTAACCGATATTAAACGTATAAAAAGATTTGAGCATAAAATACACCATGCTCTCTATTTCATATTCCGCCACTCGACTCAGTGTCTGTTCTGCCGAGAAAATTTCATTTTTTCTTCACCATTTGGCGCTCCGACTTAGATTGTATTTTATCTTTATGCGAAATCATAATTCATTCTGTTTTTGCTTCATTCTCTTACGGCTGCTAAGTGTTCAATGTTTTGGTTCTATCCGCGTTACATGTAAATTTTGTACTCACTA
Organism: Cosmorhoe ocellata; assembly: GCA_963675405.1. Lineage (NCBI taxonomy): Eukaryota > Metazoa > Arthropoda > Insecta > Lepidoptera > Geometridae > Cosmorhoe > Cosmorhoe ocellata. The sequence continues at coordinate 5,974,528 of OY776258.1, read as the reverse complement.
TTGTTTATTGTCGTTGATAAGATGGCAATTTGTGATAGACTTTAATTGATGCTCGAACTGGAAGTGCGTGGGCTGTGTTTTTGCGCGATGCTAATTTGAGCTCGAAAGTAAGCGATTCCAAGCAGTGATCTGTTATAGTTACTAATTTCTCTATGATTCCAAGGCTATTGAACATTTTATGATCACTCAATTGAAATATTAAGCGGAAACAAGTTGTTTACATTACATATTTCTTAATGTGGTATTTATTCTGTACAGACCCCGTTTGACCCCCAAGAGCGCAATCCCGCTACTCACAAAACAAAATGATAAATGGTAGATCGTCGGTAGTAACGCGTTACATAAACGCTGATGGATTGATTGTAAACGGCCGTGTGTGCCCATCGATCGATTAGTTCCTGCCCAGGCGCAGCCCGAGGCTCAGCTTTAGACAATTATCTTTAATGGATTTTGGTAAACTTTTAAGTGTAGGTATGCAGGATCCTGAACTGTTTTAAAAAATGTAATCCATCTCCGATCCCTAATTTTCCATTTAGTTTAACGGTCGCTCTAAAATAGCTATTTGGGTGTGTTAGGACGTTTATAATATAATCTTTGAGTATTCAATCAAATTTCATGCGGAAGTTTTGTATCTTTGAAAGTTTTAAAGTTTTTAAGTTAAATAGGTACCACAGAATATATTTATATTATAATTAAGTAATTTCGTTATTTGCATAACTGAGTAATCTACGGCGGCATCTATCACAAATGCGAGGCCACTCGTCGGAGCTACTCGTAGTTTTCGATCACCGTCATTCATTATTCACTCACTTCCCTTTGCAGTTGCCGAAGACAACTTGTTTTGTTTTGTTTAACTTTCATATTTCAACGGCGCAGATACAATAAACAACAATTTAACTGGTTAAAAGTTGTTCTGTAGACTTTGAAAATGTAAACTATGGGACTATCAGCGTAGTGAGTTGTATGGCTATGTCAATCATGTTTCTCTTGGCTATCTCAGTAGTTACCAAGTCGGAGTTTATCTTTCGACACCTTGCACAGCCGTATTTGCATATACCTAAGAGCAACGAAGAGCACAAACACTTGAATATTGTAATTTCATAGAGACATCAAACAGATCTGCAAATAAAAAGATTTTACAATATTTCTAAACGGATATAATTAGCACTTAGTCGCTAAATAGTAACACGTGTGTTTTTGTAGTCAACAAGAATGACTTTTGAGAATGACTGTAAGTGAAAGATAAGTGAAAGATACGGTAAATTTTTGCATCATTATCGCTACTATTACTACTTGTTTTTCTAGCATGGTTCCGATCGTCGTACCCGACCGTAAATAGCAGGATTTCAGGCGTCAAGATTTAGGATTGACTCATAAGTATCTAGAAAACGACCAATATGCTAAGCTGTGGTTTATTATGTTTGATGCTTATGTCATTAGGTTACATTATTACCAAAAATATGTTTCCGAATTCACCTCACCGATGCCGATGCTTCCAACCGTAGCGCTGGAGCAATGTACGTGATCCAAAAAAATAAATTGTGTGAAAAATTACGATGATTACATCTAATAACAGGCGGACGTGGAGTCGTTTGATGGCTTACGACTGCTTTTTAACCTGTGGTATGACCACTGCCTCAGATTGGCGTCATTAGCCGCAATGATAGTGACCCCAAAATGTAATAATGTTGTTTTCTTTTGCTACTCGAATGCTTGATTATATTCGCTTTACAAGTTGAATAGCTAAGTGTAAGTTTCGTTATAACCCTTTCAATAAGCAGTGTTCTTCGTACTGTTGGGAAAGTTACTACTCGCGTCTCTTAAAAATCATTAGAAAAAAACACGGAGTTCAAATATACTCGTAAAATCAACAGATAGGTAACTTTCAAAGCAAAGTGGCGTTGACCTAAACCAGGCCTCATCACGACATTAAAGCATTTGACATTTGAGCTACTGTTACCAGATCCACAGCACAAACAAGATGGCTGGCTCATTCTGTAACATCAAGAAGACCTACTTTACTAAATTACGAATACGCACTTGGTCTGATCACATGCACACCTATAACTTGGTAGTGCTTTGATTTTTATGATATGAGTTCCAGTATACAGTCATTATGATAAGCTCGTTGACTGAAACAAGCATGCCGCCCTATATTTCCTGTGCTTTATCCCGGTTCCCATTGGCGTATCAGGCAATTAAAGAGGACCGTACGACCGACGGTGAGCAGATGTCTGTCACTTTTATCAAATACATTAAACTGGCTGCTCGATTCTTACATTTATTTTCTTTTTCTTAAGGCATAAAACTCTTACTGATAACAAATAATGTATCGGAGATCTGTTGAATAATTAAACGTCCCTCTCATATTGAATTTCGGAAAGTGCACGCTAATTAAGCTTTTGAGACTTTTTCGGTTTTATGAGTTGGATTTGCACATTGGAAGCAGCGAGTTTTTTAGTTTTTGAGACATAATTAAAGCTTTCGGAACGAAAACTGGTCATTAATTTTTAAAATTGTATTAGTAGTTAACTTACGGTAATAATTTTGGCTGAAGTTGTACACAGTGAAGAACCCAAAAAAAAAGATTCAGAGCAAATTGTCTGTGACAAACAAAAGTAGATATTTGCGAATTGTCTTGGATATTACTTTGTGCAATTGAACAATTTCTAATCTGCGACAACGATTTAAAAAAAAAAATCATAGAAAGAAGATTCCCACGTCCCAGAACCAAGTTGGTCAATAATTTTCAAATGCACCTTAGATTTCCATAACAAAACATTCAATTATCAGCAACACATCGATTTAACAGTTCAATTTGGATTTATATATTTTTTTTGTTATTATAATAAAGTATATTTTGAGTGACGTTTTGTATGTTTGTTCACAGTTTGCGGCGCCGAGACCCAGTGGGGAGTCATCGTGTTTGCAAGGCCCCGACTGTTTCATGGTAAGTGTTCACGGTATACGATAGGGATGTGAAAATTTCTATTATCTATTTAGGGTTATCCGACTATAAAAAGTAGGTATTCAGCTTTATCATTCATATCTATTCTTATTTTGAATTGTAGAAGCTTTTGAATGTGACTGAACTCTGAATTGATATGATGCCGATTTAGGAAATACGATATCGGACCATTCCCAAATTTTAGTATATCATTAAATTCACATAGTTAAAAAAGTATGTTAATTTACTTCAATAATTTAGTATAAGTAGACCTGCTCTGATGGTGCGTTAGAATTTCCATAAAACCATAGTCGGATCCCATCCCTATTGTCTGAGTACTGATAGTCTGCCATTGTTCAGTTCGAAATCCCATTACGCTAGTCTACTTAAATCTTGGTACGCTTGAATAACGGTCAAGTGGACTAGGACGTATTGAAAGCAAATCATATTTAACGGGTAACTACCGTTAACTTATCACATAAAAGAATGATAAATAATGCAGAAGTATGACAGTCAAGGGGAGATGTTTTTTTGTTATTATATTTGATCTTTTTTCATTTACCCTGTTTCGTACCACTGCTGGGTAAACGTCACCCTAAATCACGCCAACTATCCCTATACTTTGAGTTTTCTTACTACCTTCTCTTGACGGTATCCAGATCATCCCGCTAATGCTTGCGTGGCCGACCAGACATTCAGCTGACGTGGCCCACCTAGTCCTACCTGATCCGGGCTGTTTTCTTGCCTACGTTGGCAATGTCAGTAGTTGTTTTTTTTTGCTTCAAAAGTTTTTATTGACTTCTACAAAAGTCTTTAAAATTTTTTTGTCTTTATAATTTAAATAGATTTTGAAATCTGTTACTTTCATCAACCTTTCACGTTTCCAGCCATCAACTGCCGTATTTACATTTATAGTCCACTTCCTTGTTAACGATTAGTTATAATCCCCAGCCATTCCTTAGTTTATGACAGAAAGAATTGAAAGCGTGCTCGTAAAAGGTTGTGGGGCCCACAGAGCAAAAATACATCACAGAGCGCGCGAGTTAACTGAATGTGATTTTAAATATCTGAAAAATAATAAGGGCAAATTAAGTCAAATGCTTAAATAGGTTTGCTCTCTTTAAATTAACGTATCTCTGTTCGTAAGACCTAAAAACTATCTTTATAGTATATTTTGTCTCTAAGGATGTGGCTCATTGAGGGGACCATCATTCAATTTGAATCTTAAATTTAGTTCGTTGAGCTTAGTTTTAATATTTATACCGGTCCTGTCATTATAAGGATAAGCAGACGATTTTAACATCTTAATTGAAAACTTCGATGGTGTTGTAGGCTTAAAATCCTTTTTATTGCTTACCCTAAATAAAATTTTGTTTAAAATATTTGTATCTTGCCGTCATATTATTATCTAAAAATGTTTTTTATTTTATTCATCACATTTATCTGCGTGTGGAGTATCAAAATATAGACTAACTTCTATAGATTGCATGCTTTGCCAAATAATATACGCCAAACAAATAATACAAAGGGGCAAATCCCGATTGATCAGTTTGAGGCAAAAGAATTGAAGCATAATGCAAACGTACCATAATTAGATCCTTTAACTTCTAGAAAAGTTCCATGGCAAATAAAGCGAGATTTATTCCACTTTATTTACCTGGTGAGAAAGCCTGATATATAACCGATATTACAGTTCGTGCTAATAAAACAGGCACTTGAAATAGGCACCAGGGAATCCAAGCAAAGCGTTTTGTCAATACCAGTAATTAATAACCTCCATTCGTTGTAGTCTAAGAGCTTATGAACTACATTTCTATAGCACATTGAGCTGTGAAATTATATATACTTACTGTACTATTAAGTAAGAAGATTTTTATTTTTAAATCTAAAAAGTATCAGTACCGATAACTGTAGAAATAAAGCTCTATATACATGATGTCATCGTTAATATCTCCTAATGCTTTTACTAAGTTTATTTGTATTTTTTTTCGTTATCATGTATCAGTTTACATAATTATTATGCCTTCTTACTCACAAAAATTTTCAGTGGAATAGGCCAATAATCACCTTTAACTCTAAATCTATCCCTTCTTATAATTATTAAAGCTTACCCATTCGAGAGCGGGCGTCAAGTTAACGTCAACTCCAACTAATGAGTCCAATGACAAATGCATTTGGAACGGCAAGGGAAATTTTGGCTGGATGTGTCGCTGTCGTAATATTCACGAGTGCGGTTGACCTGATTTCAGTTCTCCTGTAATGAGGCACTGGACAATGGGGTAATTAGGTTGATGTGAAACAAGTGCCTGTTAACTGTAGCATGTAACGAATAATTTTAGGAGTTTTTACCGCAGTATTTTAATATAGGTACTTATCTATATCTATACTAATATTATAAAGAGGAAAGTATTGTATTTTTGTTTGTAACGAATAAACTCAAAAACATCTGGACCGATTTCAAAAATTCTTTCACCATTAGAATGCTAGATTATCCCCGACTAACATAGGCTATATGTTATGTTGGTACCTCGCGAACAAAGCCGCGAGCGGAAGCTAGTGATAAATAAAGATGAAATCTTTGAATTTTGCTTTCAAAAATGTTGTAGGCATTGGTTGTATTAATAAACTTATCATAGTTTTCTTCCACCTTCTCTAACAGTACTTAGTTAAAAAACAAGTCCCAATTTCAAAAGTAATGACAAAAGGTTGTAGGAGTATCTACTCACGAGTCACCAGCTAATAAAGTAGACTAATTTGGAAAAAGATTGAATGCTCCTGGTTGTGCATTAAAGTTTTGAATTTGTTAGTGTCAAGCTCCGCTATCCATTTGTGGTAATGTTCTACAAAATAATAAATCAGAGAGTTGAGAACTGTTAAATTGCGAAGAGATGTTGTAGCGATACATTTAAAATATTTTTTTGTTGCAGTGTTGGGAGAACTGTGAGCTACTTCAGTCGAACTACCAAGTATGGGGTGCTGTTTGTGAAGAAAAGGATATCTGTGTAAGTATCAAATCTGCTCTAGTATCAAAATATACAGTGTTTGTATTTGTCGCTGACTTTGCCTTTGACACATAAGAAAGCCAAAATTATTACCCTTGGTCCACGTTCGTAACTAAGATTTCATAACTGGTTATGTTTGAGGATTTTTTTTCATAACCAGTTATTAAACAAGACTTTTTTTCTATCTTCATAATCAGAACATCTTTATACCGTAGTAGAATCTGATTAAGATTTTTGTCGGCAGTTCCCTGGATGTAAGATCGCGTGCGAATTCCATTCAGAAGCAGCGAGAGCAGCGCAGACTCAACCAGTTATTCACACGAAAGGAGAAGGAGTAATGAGGGTCAGTGGGGCTCTGGCTCGCTGGCCCCCACCAGCCCCCCGCACTGCCTCCCGCCCTGTTCCACTCGTATACGTTGTCATGCGCCGAGCAGCAGAGGGTCCATGGAGACAAATAATACAAACCCAATCCCTAGCCACACGAGTACCGTCCAACAATGAAGGTGCTCTACTTAGAGTACTCGTCGTCGACCCACAAGGCCTCGTCACCATCTACAGTCCCGATGTAACCTGGGTAGCACATGACAGCAACACATCTAATCACGACGAACACAAATGGACTCTTAAAGAAATATCTCTTATCCACCAAAAAGTACTTGTTATTGGTGAAATAGCTTGGGAACCGAGAATAGCGCGAGGCGTATATTTAGTGACCTGGGAAGTCGACGGTGGTGGTCTAAAAGGTAACCTATTCACTGATTCAACGCGGGTCACTTTGTCGTTGTGGCCTGATACAGTTTACCATATTCAGGTTGAACTCGTTTCTCGAACTCCCGGCGTTGATAATGAAAGGTCTGAAACCATGACAATTGATACGAGCCGCGCTCAACGAGTTTCTACAGAAAGCGTGCAGGATGTTCAAGTGAGTGAAGGAGACAGACTTATGTCAGTTCTGGTGAGCTCTATGAGAGGAGAGCGAGTACCTGAACGAGCACCGGACTCGGAACTAGTCCTAGGCTGTTTGTCAGCAATGATTGCTTTCGCACTGGCCGTGCTTGCTGCTATTGTCTGGAGAAGGAGACGACGAGGAACATTTCCAGGGACTAATGTATACGTAGGGTCTTCTTCTGTCCTGAAACGGAAACTAGTAGAGGATTTCACTCCTGCTGCACACCACTTTCAGCCGGTCATTGCTCCGGAGGCGACATCTAACGAGCCAAAGTCCCGCGACGTCATTGTTTGACGACACAGCTTCGATATGCTGTCGGTGGAAGACCGCGTCTTCAGTTCCTAAACTTGAACAATTAGCAAAAAAACAATAAACATGTTGTTCGTGTGAACGCAAAGAAGAATGTGATACAAAATAAAAACTGGAACTAGTGAAAGTTATAATAGTTTTTGTGAGATCTCGTGTACCGTTTGTGTAATGAACACATTGAAACTCTCTATAATTGTATATAGAACAGCTGCTGTAATGGAATAATTACCAAGGTAATTTTCGTAGAGCTAGTAATTGTAAATTGAAAAGTGAATTAGTTTTTAAAATGTATTTATTATATTAAACACACAGTAAGGTTAACACCAGAAAACATAGCATTGTAAATATGTTAAGAAGAAAATATTAGAATCTATCTAATTGATAAAGTTTTCTATGTACCTATGGATCATAATTTCAAATGCTTGTAAATAAACTTAATCATAACGTTTGTGCGTGTAGTATTTACAGTATAATTTGTTGGTATTAAATTCATCCTTAAAATTTGAAGGACATCAAAAAAAATAAGTATGTATAAAAGCAGTATAAAAGTTCTAGAACTATTTTTGCAACTAGTCCTTATTTGTTTGATTAAAAATAGTAGTTAGATTATATTTTACTATGATATTAGAAGGGTTCATTATCCTAGTAAACTTTGCAATGTCTTCTTCAGCAATAAAAATAACAATTTGTATTTATTGTATATAAACAAAAGATTGTAAAAAAATATAGCAGAGAATATATTTTTCTTGGCCATCAACCGAACACAATATTTCTAAATGTTACGGGTGAATTGTATTTGGTGATTTATAAAGTATTTTTTTATTTCAAATCTAGGATCTCGTTCTTACGTTTAATCGAGTGTTTAAAATATTATTCTAAAACTATGATTGCGTCAAATTATGTTTAACATCGTTGTGATTATTGTTCGTACGGTCACAGAAAAGTGTCATAACATTACCTACATAAAGTATTTGTTTGAAAATGTATGTTAAAGTTACAAGTACTATTTAGTACTTAGTTACATTTTAGTTTATTGCGTAGTGGGGAAAAAGACCAAAATGACCTATACTTTGTCTAAAGTTTTGGTTTCGTGATAACCAAAATTGACGTAGTATGTAAGATAGGAACCTAATTAATTTATTTTGTTATTAATTTAGTACCTTCACTCAAAATTGTATATAAATCTTACTTGCTATACCTAAATGACGAAGCTGAATATTAACGAGTACCTATAAATAAATATTTCTGCCAAATTAAATTGTGTTTTGATTTCTATAAGCTATTCAAAGTCAGCCCTTCAAAAAAGCTACTCAAGCATTGTTTCCAACATCTTTTGTTCGAAACGTTCAAAGAATCTCACTCGAGGTAGTAAAGTAGGTTGAGAAGACGTCTCAATTGAATAAAAACTAAATACTTCGGTAATTTATATCATCTAAAGTGGATCGAAAGAATGAAGCTTAACGAACGGTTCTGCCACCTCCGGTATATAATCACCATTTTTTTCTTACCATTCTCTGAGTGTCGCGGTGATCTGCTTGAGACAACTCTTTAACAAGTTTTTTTTTGCCAATAAACTTAATAGAATAATTTATGTTTACTTTATTTCCAAGCCACTGATTCCATATCTGAACCATATCAGATGGAAACAAACAAAGGTTTAAATAAATATTGACTCGTAGCATTCTCCGTTAAAAAGGATACCGTTGGTCGTCATTAAGCCCCATCCCTGGATAAATCGGTGCCATTGTCTAGGGATTAACGTCAACGAATTTGTTGCCAGCAAACGCCTGATCAAACAAAAAGATTTGAACGTCACCGAGAAACCCTTTCGATCATTGTTACCATGCTGAGCGTGCAGGCTTAAATACTTAACGAGTAGGTAGGTACTCTTTAAAATAACGGAACACGATTCCTATAAGCTGACAAAAAACTTGAGAGGCAATAATAAGAAATCGTAAACCCGGTCCTATCTTTTAAAAAGTCAATTACGAAGTTTGAGTTTCATTAAATTGAAAAATCCATTAAGCTAATCGCCAAGTTGGGAGCCATTGACGTGACGATTATGAAAAGGTTACTCCGAAATGCAAATGCGGAAGCATCTTAAATGTAAATTACGTGTAAATGGAAGACAGAGGCCGCGCTCTTCTTGCTATAATAGACGGTTGCATTTGGAGTCCCATAACTTACGTCCCAAGATAAGATATAGAGCAGTGACCAGTTTTTGTTTCGGCCATCCCAAATCGAAGATAAAATTAAGTTCTATATTAGTCTTCCAGATTTCCCATTTGTTTTCATTAAGAACAAAGTTATTCAGTTTGCTTTGGAAATCTATGATTATGGTAACATACGACCATTCATTTTAGTTACCCATTTTATTCTTGGCCCGCGGTTTGGTGTATAGCATAGGCTCATAAATAACGGGGAAAATAGAAGGTGAACGCTTCCACGAGTATCCTTTTGGGAACGGCCAAAGCATTCTTTTAAGATTTATTACAGAACTTGAGCACATTACTTATTCCTTATGTGCCTTCGGTTCCGATAGTCCCTTAAATGAAGTTATTTTTTGGTCGTATGTTCGTTTTGTTTTAATTTGTTCGATTTTGGGAGTTGACTAATTATTTTTTATAGTTCTATTGGCCCTCTTTGGAGTTTCGAAACAATGAGCCCGTGAGCTGAATTGATATTATTAAACATTGCCGGGTGACTATTTTAATGAATTCTAACGCGATGGCCATTATAAAATACCAACGTCTAAACAAAAATCTGACTTGCATCAATGCTTGTTGCGAATTTTGTGAAAACATTAGCCACTTTCTTTAGTTGATCGAATTTTAAAATAAGTTGATTTTTTCGAACTGTAAAAGTAGGTAAAAATTAGTTTAATTTGGTTTAATTTAGTTACTAACTCATTACTAGCGGAACGTTTTTATTGCGTTGAAAGCAGTTTTGCAATAATTCATAAACGTAAAATTTATGATTAAATCAAATAGCCAGTCATCACAAGAAAGCCTCTTCAATAAGGCATACAGCATTATAGCATGATCAGGATTATCCACAGATTACAAACCCTTATAGTACTACGTTCGAAGATAACACAATATATTTACGAGATACAGATATTGCAATCGGGAGGTTTTAAGTTGATCCTATCTAAACTGCCGATGCAAAGCGAATGTGTGGGACAGTCTTTCTTGTTAACGACCTCAGGACAACTATCTTTTATGTTCGGTACCAGATAATGTTTGTTTCGTTTCATTTCGGATTAAGTTTTATGAACGTTTTTATATCGCTCCACTCTGGATTAAGTTGTGTTCTTGATGGCTTGTGGTGTTGTGGGCTTAGTGGGAATGGCTAGTCTGTTTAAGTACCGCATGTTTATGGATAAAATTAATGAAATTATACTTAGTTTACAAGATTATGTACTTAAAGTAGGCATTGGTACTTTCTACAAAACTGGCGCTTTTTTATGTTTCCGATGCATTCATATATTTAACGTTATCTTTGGCAATATTTAAAAACTTCAGTAACTTCAAATAGTTGTATTTAATAGTCGAGTTATATAATTACTTACCTGATTAAGTCCTTATAGAATATCTTAACCTTAATTAAGTGACATAATCATCTCAAGAAAGAGCATTTCAATAAAAAACCAAATATTTATTTTGTCATCATGCAGCGTCATCGGTATATAAGTCGGAAATCCCCTCGAAGCAATTACCACTTGTCTCGGACCAGTCTTCGTTCGATGGACATTTCAAGAGGCTGAGAAGGATGTCTGCTTATCTGTACTGGAGGGTATGCGTTTATCAACATAGTCAGCGTACACACTGGAGCTCTTTGTATAATGCAGTTTGTTTGTTTCATCTTATTAAATTCTTTTAAATTATTACGTTCATTAAAGTATCAGTATAAATCTGTGTACCGTCTTTACTATGTATTTGTTATTTTTTGTACAAAACTAGCATTGGTGGTGTAATGGTATAATGGTCAATAATTTTGGTCTTGGGTCAAGCCTGATCGTTTATTTTTCTATTCCAGAACTGTTTGTCAATGCTCTTAAATTTTGAAGGATATAATTATATGATAATGAAAAATTTGGTACTCTAAAAAAATGTGAAGTCTGGGTCATTGGTTAGTATTTCTATGAGTAGTGATGGGCGCATGAACAGAATATTAACTACTATGAAAAATATGGGAAATGCCAAGTAATAATGTTAAGACGAGCTTTTGAATTATCCTTTTGTACCTTCAGAGATATCTACAGATCGTATGGATTACAGTCGTGACCAGTTTGATATATTTTTTTGCTTTAAAATTGCAGCAACTATTCTGAACTCTTCACCAATGTGAAAGCACCCGCCTCAGGAGCCACGCACCAAGTAATGAGCGGCTGTCATCGCGTGGGCGATCGCTAAACATCGCCTTGTAAATACACGGTAAATATTTGTCTTCAATATAATTACTGTAATTGTTCCCGTATGTTCTCTCGACGTGTGAAATGTTTTGCGTAACCAGCAATTTTGTTCGCGCAATTGTTTGATAAGATCTTTAATAGAAAATGCTGGTCTATAATTTAAAATTTATTATGGTTATAAAAACTGCTTACGTAAAATTTCGAATAAAATTGGTAAGAAAGTGCGACACGCATAATGAGGTACCTTTATATTTCAAAGTTGAATGTTTAATTTGGTACAGTACTTAGGAAAGTATGGACTAAATCTAAGTAACACATTTACGACCAATTTCAAAGAGCCTTCGCACCTTGCATCTAGCTAGATTATCTATTCTCACACTCTTCTTGTTATTCCTGCCCTTTTGTCATGCTATGTGGGGTCGGCACAACACGTTTTCTTCTTCTATTTTCCTCTATCATCCGCCATCTCAGTACTCACTCCTCTCTTACTCATATCATCTTTCACACAGTCCATCCATCTTTTCTTTGGCCCTACCCCTGTATCCATCCAAATTATCTATTCTCACACTACAGTTCAAATATATAACGGCTGTGTAATAACTTAGAATATATAGGTAACCGTTTCTTAAGAAGTTCACCTACACATACACCGCTTTACTGCGTCCTAAGTAAGGCTGCTCACGTAGGCTATAAAATTCAACTTCACGAATGTCGCTTTCTCACAAAAACTCCGTCTCACGGGACCTGCAAGTGAATTAGATTATTAAAATAGCTGTCCAACGACTTGGAATTTTTAAGATACCTAAATGTATTTCTAGTAAATTTTTCTTAGTGAACTTAGAAGGTGTAAAAATTATAGGTGTCCAGTCTCCGAACTCTACTCAAAAAAAATCTTTAGAATGGATAAAAATAAGTAAATTAAAATACGTTTTACTAAATAGCTGTCATTCTACAGGTGATACTGATTTAAAAAAATGGAAACCACAAACTCATGATAATGTTGGCATAGTACAACAAAACTACCACATCACGCTCAATGTTGAATGCACGACGACGCACGCGCACGGCAAGCTAAGTTGTGTTTAGTGAATTGTAATTATTGCTGCGTGACACAAGATTTTTTGTATAGAGTATTATGAATTTTAAACCGTCAATCGTGCAAGTTTAAAGAAAAACACAAAATGCTTAAAGAGCCAATTTAAGAAAAAGTACTAGACAGCTGATTTTCCTACGACATGCCAGGTATATCAGCTCTGATTCGCTGAATGTCGTTTGATGCCTGCTGTGGGACATTTATTTTGCAATTACAAGTGTCTTTAGTATATTGGCAATTTTGCACTCATAGTATCTTCCAATGGCTAAGTTGAATGTATATACAGGTTTGACCCAAAATTTTGGTGTTACAATCTACGTTAACCCCACAATTGAAAACCACTGTAGCGGCACGGCAACACCAAAAAGGCCTCCCACACACGAACGACACTCATAGTCCGTTTAATTATACATGCGACGTGTTACCGAAAAGCGACCACGCCTTGAGAAGCGCGGGCGCCGCCCACCCCGCCCCTCTCTAATTATTATAACCGGTTTGTAACCAGCCTTAATTAACGGCAACTGACCGGGCGCCACCTGTTGTGAACTATCCCTAATTACGTAGGAATAGTTCTCAATAGTTCAGCACTAACTGGGCTTTGAAAGTACTGGGTCAAAGTGGTGGAAAGTTTGGTTCTAGTATGCCACTTTGGTGTGAAGGTGCCAAATACCAATTGAAACTATGTTTACCTAAGCAGTATTTAAATCAAAGAGACTGTTTAGACCCATATCAATGAAACCAACTTTCGGGCAACCACTAACTCCACTCCCCAAAGTTGGCCACTGACTCATACCACCTTACTTGTTAAATTCAATAATAATAGCGGTACTGGTCATATTAACATGCTTCCAAAATAGGACGCCAATAGGATGAAATCAACATAGTCCATAAAATATTATTTGATTATCATGTTATTTGATTTCTCCATCACAGATAACTCTACTTGCTAAACCAGATTTTGCTATTGAAACAGCCTCACATAGAATAACATAAAAATAATGGTATCACATAAAAATAAGGTGTTCCTAATTATGCATATTATTATGTTCAACTATGTAGTGTTGCATATCCATAAAAACCATTATCCACGCGAAGCCTTATCTCAAACGTGTTTCTACATTACTCGCGAGCTATGCTAAGTGGCAGTTTCAATATTTTCATAGCAAACGAACTCATTTCTCAAAGCATTACTCGAAACATAAAATCAATTACCATTACTTTCAAAGCTTAGCTGTCCTATTATTTATTCTATGGCCCGGTATAGCGAGACGTGGAAACAGATAAGACGAACTAAATTGCATACAAGTAAATCTGCCTACACATTTTTCAGAGACTTACTTCGAGATGGTATCAATAATTGGCGTATCTGTGAACCGGCATACGGTAGAATCATTTAATTTTCTTAATAATTTTCTATCGGAGTTGGCCCGAGGCAAAACGCGCCGGTCTAAGTCCGCTTCTCGTCTTATACTTTTTGTGGTAAACTATAATCAATCTAGTTGTACTGCCGCTCGGGCCAATGTTCTACCAGATGGATTTTTTTGTTATTTAATTTTATGCCGTTGCAGCATCTTATAAAAGTTAGTAAAATTAAATCACTTGATCACAACTATGTAACTTGGATTATAAAGAGGAGGAAGTATGGAAACTGGTCCTACTAGCTATCATAGTATTTAACATTATCTAACATGATTACTTAATATTGATGTACCCTAGTGTTGTGTCAAGAATCCGCCAACATAGCTTTTGATATTAGACCATTGATAGGTTAATATCTTAAAACGCGTCCACATTTGTGACGTTCTGCCGTGGCCATGTCTCCGTACCGTAACAAAAAACGTGACAATTTGTCCAAAGCACAAACATTTTCCCGTGACACGTACAAACTCGCATGACAAATGACGGTCACAGTCACGACAAAATTTCAAGTGTGGACGTACGCTTAAGATTATTTGCATGGTGAAGTACCTACCAATCAAGGGTATTAAGGAAACAAAACGTTTTCTGACTGAATCCAAAGAGAGTACGCTACAATTCAAAATTGTCAGAAGCCCTGTGCATATTTCCTAAAGGTACGGTTTCTATTAACTTGACGTTGATGCCGAGTATCACGTCCACGCGTCCACCGGTTAAATCTAGCTTACTGCATCGTATTATAAAATGATTTCGCATCCAGTAACGAAATTACCTTTATTGGCTCGAGGAGACAAGCCGGAATGTCGGGACGGCCACAGCCACGTCCTATAAATCAATGCTTGCTTGCAACCGATTCAGATTACCGTCGGAGAACGATTACAGGATGTTCGGATGGGAAGCCTTCGATGGTAAACATAGGTAATAATTCTTAGATTATAATATTATGTAACTGGATTTATGAGATGCGATCACCCAAAATTTGTGACAGGAGAATGAGAAAAGCACATATTTTTATGATACTAAAATTATACATAAGTTTAGCTGTAGACTTTCAAATTAAATTTTCTTTCAAAATTTCTATCAAAGCCAAATTTTAAGAAAACTATTTAAACTAGTTTTCTTAATACAAATGTCAATAATAAATCAAACCTATCTCAAAACAATCCTAGAAATCTAAAAATAGCTCTTCTAATCCAGATAACTATCAGACGGAAGCGTTTTGAAGATGCTGGACATCATGGTCACAAATAAGATAAAAATAACATACTTAGGTACCTAATTGTGCTATTTCCATCATGAACTGGTACGTGACCTTTTTAAGTGAAGTGATTTTACGTCGATGTTGCAAATGCGATTGAAATAAATTCAGCTTTATTTGAAGGGAGTTTTTTAGCGGAAGTGGATTTAGATTTAAGCTCGTTTTATTCCGTCCAATCACGTTAATTGATCAGTGAAAAGCCATTGAGCATTGAATTGCATCAGTTTGCAAAAAAAATGCTATAGTAAGTAACAAGTGATGGATGAAGGATATCCAATTCGTTGCATTCGAAATAATTATAAATTATTCTGTAACAACTGACATTATTAGATTGTTACGTTAGTGAACATTTAACTTCAAATAGACTAACTTAAAAAAACAAATTAATACAACAGCAGCAACTTATAAAATTCAAGCCGGAATCCGACGCAATAAAAGGCACTTATACACGACTAATTCCCAATTTAGCTTGTATTTCACTGACATCATTAACCATTCATAAAATTGTAGATCTTCTACTAATTTATGCCATAATTACTCCAATGCACCAATTTAGACGAATTAACAGAATTTGAATAGCTCATTAGGGTGATTGACATGTGTTTCTAATCCAAAGTAAAAGTAGCTCCAAACCTCGTTCAATTTAAAACCTTATAACACCTATGATAAGTTTCAAATTGGGGAACCTTGCCCAGTTCCTATTTGGTTATGATCAAATTAAGTTTTTTGTTTTGAAAAGAATAATATTATGTTAGTAAAATTTGTGATATGGATGTATCAACTAGATCATTCGTATAAATGATCATCATCTCTAATCAAAAGTTGCGTGTCAACTTTGAGTGTCATGTGATTTCACTGATATGAAGCAGATTTGACGTCATCGCTCCCACTGAGCCTTATCTCACTTTACCAAGTATAGCCCAGATCTCTTGATACTTGATCTCTATGATATGAAGTGAATAATACAACAGTCATACATTAATATCAATCAATTATGATGGTGATGTAGAAGTTTTGATTACACAAAGTTTCTCAAAGGGCCAGATAACAATTTTGCTCTGCGATCTAATAGATCATACGTTGATGACACCACTGTTCTAAAGACTATTACAGAAATGTGTCTCAATATTAGCATCATTACCAAGGCTGGAATTGAATGGTCGTTGTATACTATATAGTTCTACAACAGCACACCCAAACTTTAATGAAACATTTGCAAAAATTCTGTAACCTTTTTTTCCTGCAGCAGGAGTCAAAGTGACCTTGCATCAGCCAGCCAGTGACATCCCGAAAAGGCTTTTTTTATTAAATTTGGTATTGCGCTACTGTATGCTATAGATTTACTCTGTAAGTTCCTTCGTATCTCATCTAATCCGTCGATATTGCTTCTGATACACACTTGAATGGTATTTGAAAGCTAGCAGTTCAATTGAAATGGTACGCAAATCCTACATCCAATGCTAGAGCACCGTATATTGATGTCGAGCTTTGAGACAAAGGAATATTAGACCGACCCCTTATTCAGTTCTACAATAATAAAAAGGAACTATTACTCGTATAAAAGGTTAAAATTACAAAAGGAAAAAGCGAGAGTATCTAAATTGAAACTTCAAACTAACATTGAGTGTACGTAATTAATGAACAACAATCTGCTATCAGCTGTACATAAGGAGTCAACAAGAAACATAGCAACCTCGTTTTATTTCTAAGAAGCAAAGTTCAAAATTAGCTAATATAAACAACGCTAGCAAATAAACTTGACCTTGTTGTTTGGTCAAGTTTATTTGTAAGAGTTTTATTTATAAGAGACAGATCACGTTTTTCATTGGGATCGTTTGAAAATAAACGTGGTAAGCAAGGTGGGCACGTGACGGCCGACAAAAGATCGCCGACAGGTACTAGGCGAGCTCAAAATTGGATAGTTATTGATGCGTGAACGAACTTACGCGGGATAGCGGTGTAGAAACCGTGACACTACAAGATCTTGTAAATTGGGTCGGAGCTGAGAGAAGTTAGTCCATTCACCGTGTACTATTCCTCATTTAGTTGCCCATTATGCATTTAGATCGGATGAAAATTGCTTTCAAGTTGGCTTCTATGACGCAATAAATATTGTGTCATAAAAGATTCAAACGAAATTAATTCTTGAACTTTCTACGCATACCATTGTAAGTAATTCTGTACCTCAATGTTATTTATAAGACCCGTATAAGTATGTATGTATTATAGAGATGTAACAGTAATGCTCCGCGTTGCAGATACTCTTAAAAGGTTTTATAAAAACCAAAACTGAGAAGAAAAGAAAGACGCCGACCCGTAATGGACGGTGCTATACTATAAACTTTCGTTGTCACACACACAGCCAGTGTTATTACATATTTTTAATGAATAACGAACGGGCTATAAAAATATTTTACAGCTCTCTTTAGCTTTATGAGTTTTGTTTTTAAATTAGCTTCGAAAACTGATTGAATAATAAATAACGGATCGGACGATGTATATCATGACGAATTTTTAATTCGCTGTATCCAATTCAGTGTTTGCAAGTCGATTAGTCTCTCGAAGCTTTTTGTGAACCGAAAAGATTTCGATTAAGATGATAATTTATTCAAAGTAATTAGGATTTTTGAATCGGTGCGAACCCTTTTACATAACGTCAGCACGAAGTCTCATTGTATGATAAACAAAAACCAGTCTAACCTTTGTGAAAAAATATTTAAAACCCCCATGTGACTTTATAATTTTCTTAAATTATACCCTGCACTTCTTGGATATAGTTAATTTTATAAAAAATATTTTGTTTGATATTTATCAATAAGTTTAAACTCAAGTTCATTACCAAATCGTAATGACCTTTAGAAATTTTAAGGTCACGAACGGGTATTCAATTCACCATCGCGCAGACTCAAAACTAATTTACTTTTAAATCAAATTGTGGTGTTTTATAGCTCAATCTGAACGTTGTTTTATGAGACGACTAACACATAACTTCTAAGCGAGTAACATATTTTTACAATAATGATGCCAACTTTTGTTGAATCAAATCGAATGTAAATTAGCTAACTGTCTGTGTTTTTGTTGTCTAACCAGTTCAATTTGACGAATGGATGAAAGTTTTTTTTTCTATGAAACAATTTAAATTTGAATATTGTTATTGGATGTGTTTTTACAAGAACAGAGTCTGAATAAATATGTTGAAAAGGTTTTGTTTGCGAGCCTTATTTTATAATTTTATTATTCACTTAATACTGTTTATTTGTATTATCTTACTTTGTTTAAATTATGCTGTTTTAAATTGTTTAACTAGGTAAAATATATACGAGTAATACGGTAGCTTATATTTAATACCACAACAACAACATACATACAAGTTACAGATAGGAAACAGAGTTCATGTCACTGGCCGCAGGTAATGTACCCAAAGGGTTGGCAACGTTACCTCGTAGTACACTCTACTACTTGGTACTTGGTGACCGGACTGGTTTCCGCAACACAGTAGTTTACTAATCATAGAGTATTTTTTAACAATAATTTAATTTACCAAATAGGTACCCACAGAGTTGTTCATACATTTATTTTATACATTAGGTTTCTTTTTTGAACTTGGCTGACAGACTCCCGTGCGTTTTTGTGCATAACTTTTTTGTTATGAGTATGCATACTATGTGTACTATGCTTGTTAAAGTGCATACATTTTTTACATCAATAGGATTTTTGTAAATCACAATAGATTTAAATATTAAACTTTTGTAATCACGAACGGAGTCAGTTTTTACGATTTCCAAAAGTCATTTTGGCCATTCTAACATCGCGAAATTGGTTTTTAATGCGTAATGACATCACAATGAGGTATGATACCGTCAAACGGTTTGGTTCTTAACATAAATCGGCCGACTTTACGATGTCAGCGACCAGTAAAGATCTCTGGTTCTGCCATTTGACTAATTTTAATCGCTTTCCGGTTTTTACCCCACGCTAAATGAACCACTGTATTTTACGTGAGTTTTATCGTTTTAAACTCGTAATTTACAATACGAGGCTTCGATGTGGACCGTAAATAAACAAAGATTTAATGCTAAAGCCATTTTACAGTACCGGCAAGCTATGAAACTCTTTTTGAAAATTACACAAAATCAAAGTGTAGAGAAGTAATAAATGATGTTTATTTGTTTGAAGGCGTTTTAATTATATGTTTATGAAGTGAAGCATTTTGCTTGACAGAAGTAAAGTTTCTACGAGTATGATAACAATTTTTATCCGACTTTAGAAGAAGCATTTGTTAAATACTAACACAGCTAACACGGATAATATTATTATTATTATTATTATGTGTATATCCTAACAATTGTCTTTGACAGAGTTCATCTGTCAGTTGTCAGCTGGTCATACACTGTAACCGTGATAGAGTAAAAGCAGGTACACAAACATTATGTAGTATTTTACAACAACGTTCTTATATTATTATTATTTTGTATATTGTCACATTTAATGTCGCTAGCTCGATAAAACTACTGCTGTCATTAGTGGCCTCATAACTTACCAACACTGTAGTGTATGTTTGATTTCGCTTTATTTGCGCGGCGCTAACCGTTTATTTGCGAAGTACCTAGAGACTACCTATAGTTGACTTAATGCAAGCATTTGGTCCTGTATTCCTGGGGAAAATGCAAAGTGAACGTGCATAAATCTTTTAGAAACATTTACACATTTAATTCAAATCTAGAGAATAATAAATAATTTATTGGGACTGTGGCCATAAATCCTAAATTTCTTGTTATCGGTTGGCAAGTAAATGACTGTACTTAGCGTCTTCTTATAGCATAGTGGTTTTTGCTTTGGTAACCAAACCTGAACTACACAAGAACTTAAAGTTATAAAATTATCAAGATTGTTAACAAAAAATCATTCAGAGATCAGACACCAAAACAATAGCGTGTCATCTGATGATAAATGATAAAATATCTCTCAAGTAACAAAACAATAAAAACATTGTAATACAACGAGCACGCCAACACAGCTTATGCATAAAATATGAATCGGCTCTCTGAATTTGTCATATCGAAACGATAGCACTCGATAGATAAGCCACACCTACCTACTATTACATAATCATAAGTTGAGCAACTTTGTCGCACTAATCCAAAGAATCCAAACTCAGTAAAAAGATACAAATACATTGCTGAGACATGGTTCTAGAACATAAAGAGCAGCAAACTACAATACAGACTCGTTGCGACAAGCGAATGTAATGTATGCGCATAAGAACTTATCGCGTGTATGTGGTTCTGATTATAATCGGATATTAAAAAGCTTATTACAAAATCAGCACCATTTATTAGGATACAGATCAGGACTTGTTTTTGACTTATACTTTGGTTTCAAGGTATCACAATCTTCATTGCCATTATAGTAAGGCATGAGTTGAATAATATAGCTTTTGTAATATTTTATCTTTCAATAAATTGTAGGATTGGTTAATTATATAACATAATCATTTCACAATTACCTAGTAATGTGTCTCAAAATTTAGGTCTGGTATTACCAAAAGAAACCACATAAAACTATAAAAACTACTCTAACAAAGGCTATAGATACTGCCTATAAAAACAACAAACCTTTATTCTAAAGCGTGATACTCGCATCATGTTTCGGTGCTAATAATTATAAAGCTTCCTCCAAACGGTCAGCGACCGCGCAGTTAAGTTAGATGGCATAGTTGGCTTGGTTTTTTAACTTAGTGTTAAAATAACTTTAACACAGCTTATACTCGTACACTCACACCCTTACAGGTAAATCTGTAATTCTTGATTTTGACTAATCAAAGTCTATAAAGATACGCTATGCTCGATATTAAATTTTGAATGAAATATCCCAGTTTTAAATAACTTCGTCTATAACTGACCGTTTGAGTGCGGCTTTAAATTGACTTCTCCATTTGACAGCTAGGAGCAATCTGATAAATCAATGATAAATGATGACTCCGTCATGCTCACAGTGTCTTTATATTCGTGGGTTAAGCCTTCGTTTCCTAAAACCAGTGACCCTAATAAAACGGCCGCAAGGTTTTTATTGCCAATCACAGTCAAGCACATTCAAGATTCCTAAATCATTTTATAAATGGTAAATGTATCTTTACAATCAAATAGAAGAAGATTGCTTACTACCTCTTTAAGTATATATCTACTTGGTAGCATCACAAACATTGGATTTTGGTTTGACTTTCTGCAGATACGAGTACCTAAGTACAGCAAACAAATCTAAATTGGTATAGCTAATCATAAATAAGATTGCTTCATAAGAAACAGCAGTCAGGATCTGATTCCTAAACATTTTGATTCGGCATTATCCGAAAGCAATAAGAAAAAATACAGTTCCACTCACGTAGAGACGGCGAGAGGCACGTATATTTCGCATTATCGGCTAAATTATTATAAAAGGAACAGACGTGTGGCAAGCACCTATAATTCTTAGGGAAACTGTGCGGCTCGGAACAATTGCGACAAACAGCACGTTCGACATTTTGTATTGTAACGACTTCCAGAATAGTTCACTCCACTTTTTAATGCGGGAAGTTGAGCCATTGTGAACTTAAATGGCGGAATGGATCACGGTTTTCATAACGGCTATAAACTCAAGAATGATGAAGGTAAAGAAAAGGTAGGTTTAGGTAGAGATATTTCATTTCACGAAGACCGATGAGTTATTGGATTTTAAATGTTATATCAATGACATAAATGCTATCGCTTTGTGATTAAAGGCTAATTTGACTAAAAATCTAAGTAAAAATAAAATAATAATAATAATAAAAATATAATAAAAATCCCGAAATAAATGGAAGATAATGAAGAGTAAACTGTCATTTTTCTTGCATTTGCCAAAGGTTTTTGAGAACAAATAAACTACAACTTGGTCAAATCAACTCTAAGAGAACTTAGTACTACAAGACTACGCCGAACATATTATTTAGCTACAAACAGGGCTTAGATTCGAAAAAATTCTCACAATTCTATTTTAAATAAAAAAAACTTAGGACAGTTTAGTACTTACATAAATATTTTTAAGTGTACAAAATATATTATTAAACATTCAGATATGTCTATCGAAATGTCGGTAGATTTTAACTTTTTCCATCTTGTCAGATGAGTTGTACAAGACACATTCCTGACCGATGTGATATTAACAATGGTAATAATTTCCATATTAACATCAATGTGACATGATTGAATTAAAGTTTCGTGTTCATTTTATGATGTCGACATATCAAAATTTGTAGGTCATCGGAGAATAATGAATACAATAGATATATATTTAGTTATGTATCGTTTTGGAACATAGAAAAGTTTAAAGTCCTTATTTGAATACAATTAAGTATTTAAGATTCCATGTGCGTTAGATTTTTCAAAATAGGCTGTTAAAGACAGTTTTATTTCAAGACCAAACACAACGCCATTTAAATTTCAGATAGGAAATAATTGGCAAATGGCCAATAATAACAATCATTATTACAATCTGTAAGTGGCACTGTTGACTGTTTTCTATTTGAATTCGAGAAGTGTGACCTAAATTAAAGTAGTATCCAACAGCGTTGAAAAATTCCCAAACCAATATGTTCTACAAAAACGCGTCCTTATTTCCACCTCTATGTGTTTCTCAGTTAATATTTATGACTCCAATACAAACAAAACATCGAAGCATTAGTATTCGATCGTGCTTTAAATTTTAGATTTGTAAACCGCTTTATCAAAAGCAATATCATCTATGTATTAAACATTAAGGACCTAAGTTTTAAATGGGGCCAGCAGGGGCTTGGAAACTTTTAAAAGAGGGAAATTCGCGGAATTTTTGAGACTAATAAGTGTCGTAGCAGACCCTGCATACTAAAAAGACATCTCGTGCAAGGAACTTGAGGTGAATTTAAAATACGGACTCTACCTATCATTTTACAAGGTGCCTATCAGGGTGTTTAAGATAACCCAGGACGTGACGTCTATAACAAAAGACTTGGGTATAACGTGTCATAAATCATAAGTAAACTGACGATAAAAGCTTATTTGGCAACAAATTTATGTGGCTTCTCGTATTAAACAATTGACTTATCTTGACGTTTTCAAACCTACTATGCATTTTATAATTGTATAGCTAATAGACTTCCATCATGCATTTCCAATTCACTTATTTCTGTTTCTCCCATTATGTGGAACGTTGTGTCCTAAATTACAAAATAATTTGAATCAACTTCTAAGAAACATCAATTTGTGTTTGATAAAAAACGTCATCTTTGTAATGGTGTCCACATGCGCTGATTACATGTTGGTTCCAACGGCGATGCAGGCGATGCTATTAAATTGTCATTATAGCCACCTCAGTGTCATCTGCATCGTCCATTTTCGAGGGACCACCTCTCTCGAGTGTAATAATAAGTTGAGTAAAGGAATGACTAAAGTATGAACAATGGGTGCACAAGAAAAACCGCATTTGCAAAAAAGTTTTGTAGCCCTTTGTCTATACTACTACTAGAAACAATTTTCTAAGTAATGCAGAAGTTCAACATCAGTAGTCATTAGTATTTATTTCTTATTACGAGTATGTCTGTCGCATTGACTTGACAATGATGCGTATCTTCACTCACTTGATATAGCTTGGTTAAAGATTACTCCGCAGGTAACTTTTTTGTTGCAGTTTTTACTTCACACTGTTGAAATTGCTTCTGATCCCCTTGCAAGTTTTTACAGCATTTTGATCGTAATCTTCTCTCGGTAAGGATTGTTTAATGTATTTTTGAAGGTAGTCGTAGCTTTGTGGATGCCGTTAATGACACTGATGTAATTTGATGTAAATTGACCACTGGCAGACGGGAGCCAGCACGCAATGTGTCAACTATGAAATTTTACTTAACTATTTGATTACCAACTTTTACAGGTAAAGCGGTTTTGTAATGACTTCAGAAGGTGTTGCTAACTAGCCGCTTTTATAAATATTTTTTTAACATTATAAGGAATACTAAACCTATTCCATCCCAAATAATATAGAAAGTTTATAATCTCTATAAGGTAGGAAAAATTTAATGACGACGGACGCAAAAATATATTTTATGATGAAAAGGTTACGCATCATAAATTATCTTCACCCAATCTGATATTGAAAATCGATGATCTCGTTGTTTTCCAAAGCCTGAGTTAAAGCATTTTAAAAAGTGGCCACTGCCAAATTCCGGTAGTGATTGGAAGAGTAGGCAACATTAGTTACCTTTGACGTTGGGTTGAACCCGTGCGCAGTCACCACTATTAATACGGCCGTTGCATAACAGTGACCATTTTTTAGGAAGCCAGCGCTTGAAACGGTAAATTTTTATTGATGAATGTCATGGTAATTTTGCAATCTGGTATTATCGGCACAGTATAAGTAATACCTACTATCATGCTGAACTTTCACTCCGTAGTCAAAGATACATGTGCACATTTTTCTTTTTTAACGTTTTTTTGCGCGTAACGAAGAAACTCAAAAACTACAGGGCCGATTTCAAAAATTCTTTCACATTATCTTGTAGTTATGTTAAAAAGATAATGTAGAATTCTAATGGTGGCTATATTTTATGTTATATTGATGGTTTTCTGCAGTTTTTTCAAAGTTTATGAAGTTGCGAGTAACAGTGTATTATAATATTTGAAGTGATTCAAGCCATTAACCGTAAGAAATGGCCGTCTCCCGTTGCATAATTGTCGATATGACCACGATATCTCAATAAGTGGTTCTTGATCAAGTTTCATTCGCACTTTGCATAATTACTGTAATGCGCTGCCATCATTCCAGGATCTGATGGAATACCTAACTAGCTTTCTTAATTGAAAACACCACATTTGGTACTTGAGGCTATAGAAAAAAATTGCAAAAATACAGGGTGTCCCAAAAAGTAGTGTCAAGCGAAAGTCCAGAGATAGAACACCCCTTGGGGTACCCGAATCACCCCCATGTATGTTCCGCGATTTTCTATAGTTTTCGAGTTATTAATTTTTTTCCGAATTTTTGAAAATTTACGACTTGAACAACTTAAAGCATTCTTACAAAAAAAGTAGAAAACTCTTTTGAGATTTTTTTTCTTGCTACTGAATTTTTATGAGTTGTTCTTTTATGCATAAAATAATCAGCTACGTGACTTTGATGAAAACTATGAAAATGTTGGTGTAAAGTCAAGTAATTACATTCGGTGAATGATGACTAAAATTTTCAACTACAAATTAAAAATCTTAAAAAGTGATTTCATGGTTCCTAAATAAGTCTAAAGAATTCTCCAGACTCTCAGCTTTCATAATCATTAAAAAAAAGTAGTACTTAATAGGCTACTTTTGCTAAAATCGACCTTCAAAGACGGTGAGGTGGAAAATTCTTAAAATTAGCAACCTGATTAAAAAATAGATTTTGGCCATTTTATCATTCCTAAGCTTAATTTGTTTGATAACTAACCAAAAACGACTACAAAGAATTAGTTTATGCCAAAGAAATCAGCAATATGGCCGAATTAAGAACAAAATTGTGACAGGCCGAAGAAAAAATTAAGGAACTTAAAATAGCTTTCATACGATTTAAGGAAACCTTTTTAAGACGATGTAGGATTTGTATCGACCTAGAACGTTGACATTTTGAAAACTTTTTGTAAAAAATTAATAAATTTTACTTGTTGTTTTATTTCATAAATTAAGCTAAACTAAATAAATAAAACCTTCTAATATTAATGAAATCTTACTTTCCTGCAGTCATTTTGGTTAGTTCACAAACTAATTAAGCTTAGGAATGATAAAATGGCCAAAATCTTTTTTTTAATCAGGTAGCTAATTTTAAGAATTTTCCACCTCACCGTCTTTGAAGGCCGATTTTAGCAAAAGTAGCCTATTAAGTACTACTTTTTTTTAATGATTATGAAAGCTGAGAGTCTGGAGAATTCTTTAAATTTATTTAGGAACCATGAAATCACTTGTTAAGATTTTTAATTTGAAGTTGAAAATTTTAGTTTTATTTCACCGAATGTAATTACTTGACTTTACACCAACATTTTCATAGTTTTCATCAAAGTCACGTAGCTGATTATTTTATGCATAAAAGAATAACTCATAACAATTCAGTAGCAAGAAAAAAAATCTCAAGAAAGTTTTCTACTTTTTCTGTAAGAATGTTTTAAGTTGTTCAAGTCGAAAATATTGAAAAATTCGGAAAAAAATTAATAACTCGAAAACTATAGAAAATCGCGGAACATACATGGGGGTGATTCGGGTACCCCAAGGGGTGTTCTATCTCTGGACTTTCGCTTGACACTACTTTTTGGGACACCCTGTATAATATATTTTTATACATTCACTGTAAAGAATACACCCTCTACTCTAAAACCTCGTGACCAGTTTGCTGTACGTTGTCTATGTCAGTTAATAAGTGAGTGAGTCAGTCAGGGATCTTACCACAGGCTCTTGCAAACTATCATGTTTCAGAAACGTCACGTTTCGCGGTTTCGAGATTAAAGTAACACTACTTCAATAAAAAATTTGTAGGTAATGGAATGTAATATTACCTTATATTATATTATTATATATACTTATAATTATATTGCCAGAAGAGCTTATGGTAAGACCCAGGACTTTTATAAAAAAAACATGATCACGACATAATCTCTAGGCTAGATATCTTCTCAGATCTCCAGTTACTTAGATCTTCGAGGATGGATAACTATAGAGGTTAGTCAGAGGCACGACCAAACATGACATTTAGCACATGCCCACATTTTGCAGTTGTTAGTACCTATTACAATACTTTAATAATTCTTATGTAGTAAAAACAGAATCGAAAAGTTTGAGACATTTTTGGGTATTTAACTTGAACAGTTTTGTTTCTATAAACACCTTAAAAACTTGGTAGTAAATTTACTTACGTTCTGGCTGATAAAGAAACTTTGGTTCGTATTTTACCTAATTTATTTCATTTTGTTGGAACCTAAATAATAACTTCGCTGTTTCATGACAACAAAAGTTTTCTCAACACATTTTCTATATAAGTAGAGCTAACTTTGTTCAATATAAATTGATAAAACATTTCATCATCTCCGTAAAAAAGAAGCTGAATTGTTCGTAAATAAATAAATATTTTCAAAAATACGCATATTACCGAACCTACACAAAAATTTTGTTACACTAAAAGGCGACTGTATTTCGAAGCAAGTCCCATAGTCATTTGAATATTAGAATATCAAGTAGGTCCATTGGGAGTAA
The DNA here is from genome assembly GCA_963675405.1 of Cosmorhoe ocellata. Lineage (NCBI taxonomy): Eukaryota > Metazoa > Arthropoda > Insecta > Lepidoptera > Geometridae > Cosmorhoe > Cosmorhoe ocellata. The sequence continues at coordinate 5,946,889 of OY776258.1, read as the reverse complement.
ATAATTTATAGGTAGATAATACAAACATCTAACATTTATCTATGGACCAAGATACAAAGCGTTTGTATTCAATTTCAATTTGATTTACGTGTAAGCACATTACCTTAAAACAAATCATTATTATTGCACTAATATTCTGTCGAGAACTCCATTAATTTCAAAATTTTAATAACTCACCAGTTATAAAATATGTATATAATTTTATGACTAGGGTGATTAAAATCCTTCTAATATTATAAACGCGAAAGTTTGTAAGAATGTATAAGTGGATGTATGGATGTCTGGATGTATGTTTGTAACTCTTTCACGCTGAAACGGCTGAACGGATCTGGATGAAACTTGGCACAGATATAAATTATAGTCTGGAATAGCACATAGGCTACCTTTTAACCCGGAAAAATGTACGGTTCCCGTGGGATAGTTTTTTTTTTTGTTTTCTAAGGTACCACGAGGGCGAAGCCCAGAGCAGAAACTAGTTTAAAATAATATTATGATATCATTTTACAAATAGGTTCTGCTAAAAGTAAGATTTCATAAGGGTTTGCAAAATAAAACGAAAAAGATGTTCCAAATCACTGAGCGGTAGGAAAAGACCAAAATAAAACAGCAAAGATTCTCATCCAAAGCTTTGTTCTCATAAATTGTTTTGCACTCGAGCATGCGGCCTAGTTTTTGCTCATTACCTCGGCATAACCAGTAACCATAGAGTACCTAATCTAGATATTAAACTCTTGTTGCGTCTTGGTAAGTGAAATACTTTAAAGTTACTAGCGAAAATATTTTTTACATCATTGATTTTATCATCATTTTGTATAGTCTATGTAACGAACCTCATTCGTCAAAATCTGTCATACATTCACAAATTGCCCTCATTCTTCGCAGTAGGTAAAAGGTACGAATTAAATTGCTAAAACGTGGACATGTGCCAAATATATTTTTTCTCTGATGGGGATATTCAACATGTCAAAAAAGATCTAAGTAATTAGAAATCTGAAGATGTCAACTAAAACTGGAAACTACGAATGTGCTCTTATTTGCTTGCTTATTTTCATTTTGAAAAGTAATCATCCCACGTAAAATAAAAATGCGACGGACTTTCGATTATGTTAAAATAAATTCACTTCAACTATTTCTCAGCAGCGTTTCTTCGAGCTCATGAAGCCTATCCTTTGGTGTAACTGAATAAAGCTTCATAAGTAGCGGTTACGATAGATAAACAAACTTAGAGTAGAATATAGTAAGCAACAAATAGTAAGCCACATTTTGATTATACTTAATTTTCAGGATAGGACCTGCGTACACGTTCTTCTTAAAAAAGTTTTTGTTTAATATTCCTGAATATTATATTCATGAATTTTATTTACCTAATAAATAATTAAATAACCTTTATCAATAAATCAATTTCTTATGCTTAGTGGCCAGTGATAAAATTCACAAACTCTTCTAAAATCTCCGTTATAACTTCAAAATTTAATAAAATTTTACAGACAATGTTGATTTTACCAGCAATACTTTAAAACAACCACAAATTTTGCTTTTTTCCACAATTACCACTAACTTTGAGTTTACAAATTTAGCGGAAGTATTCAATACTTGCTTGCCACGTACCTTTAACCGATAATTATTATCGACCGATCTTTGTGGACTGTTGTGATGAAAATATAATATCTCGTAAACAAGTTTCGATAAAAACGCTTAAACAAAATGTCTGCAATCATCTCGTACCCAAACAGGCTTCCGTGGACTGTAATAACAGCAATCCAACCTGGGGGGCTACCACCATCTATAGAGAGAGACTGAACTGGAATCTGACAAAAAAAAAACACACTTTACCTTATGGCAACTGAAAACAAAAACACAATGACATGTGTTTTCGTATTATGTCACAATGATTTTACTTTACTTGTTTTGTTAGGTTGTACCTAGTTATTACATACACTGTTGGAACAATGGATATATTTCTATTGGTATTAATTCTGTTGTTATTTGAGTTTTATTTTATTTTATTTTATTTATTTGAGTTACAAACAAAATGAAAAATATTAACGTCCGTTATGAGAATAATAATTATGCTGATATATTTGGTGGTAACCCTGAAGTCTCAGTAGCCGCAGGACAGTATTTGTTATTATGGAATGGAACTATTATTTACTGAGCTCTTAGAACATCGTTATTGCAAATAATCAGTGTGTAATTGGAAAAGAAAATCTAATAGCAAAACCCGAGACAGAGTGAAAGACAAGTTAAAACGGTAAAGACGATTAACTAACCACCGTTGTTTGTTTTGAAATAACACTCTGTTTTATAAATAAACGGGCAATGTTTAAAAACAATCAAAGTATTATTTACATAAAATATTGATGTTCACTAAATATTTGCACCTATTCCAGTCGAGGGTTAATTTTTGTAATACTGAAAATAACATAACGTATTTTTTGACATTAATACATGATTCCAGATTTTACGTTGGTCATCAAAGTTTGTCGTTTCCTTGGAACCAAAGCTAGCTCGTTTATAACAGCTCTATATTTTTAAGAAATTTACTCCAACAAATCACGAATAGACGTTATCGTAAGATTTATTTGGAACAAACGGGCTTACATAAAGGGTGACACTGATACACCCCGCTGTTTCTTTATGTTTAATGTTATTAGCTCGGAATGGGTTTCCTCTGAATCGGACTAGGGCGTTATTGTAAAGCAAATGATAATGGTTATGGTTGGACACCATGTTGCGCTCTGTGCGATTACGGATATAGATTTTGTGGAAAAGACAATGTAAAAACCCATCTTCGTTGTTACCTATTACTCAACTCCTAAAAAAGTTTCTTAGATACAAACAAAAAATATCGTCATTACATACTATGACTTCTATAGGAAAAAAGCTCGCAACTTTTTTAAAATATGTTTAAACATAGCTTTTCTATAACAAATCATTTGCTAAAAAATGTACCTAAGTAGGTACTCTTGAATATTATGTATTTGCAAAAAAACTATAGGTGATCCAAGAAAATAATCAATAACCTTAAGAATCCATTCATACCATTGTAGTGTAATGCTTATTGAAGACAAAAAAGCTGTACGCTTCTATACCAGGTATTTCTTTTAACAATTGTAATAACGCTTAATTGGTCCAGTTAACTGGTTAAGCAAGACAGCGTCTATTTTAATTATGGAATATTGTATCTCAGAGTTTTTGTAATAAATATTAACACGTCTAATGTCACATTAAAAAAGTAGTACTTTTGAATTCCTGATTTTTATTTTTCCCAACTTTGAACCTATGAATTAAATGTTTATTTTTATATGAAACATATCAAAGTTATTTTTGGCGTCTCATTTTCCTACAACTATTATCATTAGAAACACACAATGACAAAACAACATGCAATACGTAAGAGTCGTCATACGTTTACGTACGAATAAATTCTCTTCCAGCCATATTATAGCTCTTTGAACCTTTCATATGGGAGTTCAAACAGAACTCTAAAATTTGAGATAAAGGCCAGTCGTTATGGTGGTAATGTACGGTAATAAATGACTTTATAAACGCAAATGAATGATTATATCACATGAAGCCACCTTACCTACACCAGATGTGAATTGGGTGAACCAATTTTGAATAGAAAAATGTTATTGCAAACTAAAACAATAATATTGAAGGGGAAATGTAAATTACATCTAATAAATTAGTGGCTAAATAAATTAACGGCTGCTCAAAAGCATCCGCCTAGATATAGCAACATAAAATTATAATAGTCCTCCTCATCGATTTCGATGACCTCTGACGCGCAGATAGCTTAACTTCGATGATAAGTAAAGAGCTACTAAGTTAGACATGTTTCTTCTTCTTATCCCTAGTTCTTAGAAACGTTGTGGTAAAAGGATTATACACAGCATCTCGGAGGCTCTTTTTAATCCACTTCGGTAAAGAAAATTGCACCTAAAATCAATGTGATTCAATAAACCAGTCTGTAAACACAATACTGTGAACAGTGTGCGTTGGTAACTACTTACAATAACAACGTTATTGGTCAAATTATGGAGCCAAGAGGCATGTCGCCCGCAGGTCAGTGTGGTTAACCGATGCGGGCAGCCCATTCCATATTCCGACGTCTCTCACTGAATGATAGGTAGTTATAACCAAAAGAAACTACACAATTCTAGGAATCTCACGCAAACTTCTTGGACTTTTAATCGTTATCTTATACCTTTAAACGAGCAATTATTGTATATTGTAATTCTTGTAAACGGTTTCAACGATTTTCATGAAATTCAGCATGCAGAGGGTTTCGGAGGCGATAAATCGATCTAGCTAGGTCTCATTTTTAGTAAACGTTATTTACCGAAAACTATCCGTGTCATCCACTCATTTTTACAACAAGATAAGTTATTATTTTTATCGGTAGATCTTGTTTTCTATTAAACATAGTAAACTTATCACAGAGAAGTCTACCATTTTTACTATTTCTAAATAATTGTTTACAATAAAGGTTTTTATCCTTTATATTTTGTTTGCATCGTCCTAATAATGTTAATTTATTGATATAGGTACCTACTTATTACTTTTCCATATTTTTTCGTTTAATATTTATAAGTTATATCCAAGTTATGACAGAAAAAGCCAATTTACTTTACTTATGTAAAACACAACGCACGTTGCAGAATGCTTACATTTTTTGCCCTTTGTATTTTCAATGGCTAATGAAAAATACATTTACTTTTTTATGATACTCGCACAAATGCTCGATTGTCGTTGAAGATTATAACAAAATAAGCGTTGTTTCTTTGCGCTTTACAAAATTACAATACTTTACGCTTTATAATATTTTTTAAGCTTCTAAGCAAACGAATCATAATCATGTCAGATTATGAAGATTAACTGTTTTTCTAGTTAATAATATTTTCTTTAACAATAAATTAATATGACAGGTAATTTATGAACTTGAAGTGATTGGAATCACTGTCAAAGCTCAAAATCGAATTTGTCATTGTACAATTATTAAATTGCTTGGCTGGTTTATAAACGATGACTCCTTCTTTGTGTCTGTTGTATTTATTTTATTATTTTTAAAAGTATGTGTTTAGGCATTTATTTTTTTCATTCTATTTTCTACCATTCCGAATACAGCACTTTGCAAGGCATTAATAATAAATTACAATAAATAAGACACATTTCATTTAATTTGTAGAGAACCTTAAGGTTGATTTCTAAAATAGATTACAAAACCTGTTTAGAGAATGTGGCCAAGATTGTTGACAGATCACCCGCTCCATGACAGTTGGCAATAATGAATTCCGCAATTACAGGTAACTTGAAACAAAACTTAACCTCTATTCTACACTTTATACCCTCATAAATAACGTTGGTTTTAACTTGAAATTGAAACGACTAGTCCACAATTCAATGATCTGATAAATCCTTTGGATAAAACTATTAGTAGTGCCGAAGACATTCTTTGGGACGTTATGAAATCGCAAGGACGCTCGAAAATAGTGGAAACTATACCTTTACGGCAATTGCTTTGAATTTATATCTTTGATAATATCTAGTAGAAAATATCAGTCTCAGATCCTAGGATATTCATTTCAATGACCCAGATTCCTAGTGAACAAATAAACACATGTTCACTGAAAACAAGTTTTGATTTTATATCAAAACTATACTTTTTAATTACTACTTAATAATTTTAATACTTTTTATATATTGTAGTATTCAAATAAAAAAAATGTTACATAATATTATTTTATGCAAATAAAATGCCTTTACGTAAATTTACGATTCAATTAGGTAAGCCCAATGCACGTTACCCAACTCATGCACATACTAATTATACTTATTACTATTTAACTCCGAAGATCTTTAAGAGACCACTTAACTTTATCTATTATTAATAATGAATAACTATTACACAGTGATCTGTTATAGTTACTAGTGCTATGTAATAGCACTAGTAACTAAATGTTCAATTCAAATCACTACCTACATAATATTCCGTAAAGTATGACGCACGTCAGTTGCGGTGTACCAGCGGACGTGACGTCACGTGCATCGATGCTGCTGGCAGATGGCGAAATTACACAATAATAATAATGTCTGAATGTCTGCTTTTTGTTGGAATAAAACATTGCATGGAGTTGGGATTTTTCTGTTATTTAATCAAAATAATAATAAAAAATACCAATAATGATGGACATTTCACAAAACGACATCTAGCCCCAAACTAAGCAAGGCTTGTACCATAGACTGGGACTGATAGATTGGGTTGCTGACGACTCAGACAAAATTTACTGGGACACAGTGTCCCAATTGACATTTTTGATGTGTGATTTGTGATGTGAATATGTATTTCATAATTTTACCTAGAAACAGAATAAACATCTGCGTTCATCACACAAATGTTTGTGTTTTACCCACAACTTACAGCGCCGAAGGCAGAGCTACTACCAACTGAAGGCCATTTATAGACATAATATTAATTTTAATAATTTGATTAAAAACATGTAACTATAATTGTATATTATTTGAGTAGATTTTAGTAGTAGGGTTGGTACAGATGCAAAAATACTTGCTGATGAACTAACTTTAATCGCCCTCATCAACAATTGATTTTATCCATTTCTGCTATTACGAGTTAACCAGTAGACCACAAAATAATTATAAAAGACCATAAAAGTAACGTTGAACTACTAATAAAAGTTTAATGATCTAAGATAATAGCTTCATCATATATACTGTTTCCTTTCTTATTAAATTAATTCTATTTTATAGCTTGCTATCCCCGCGGTTCGACCAACGTATAATACATATGTATATATCAAAAACATAGCTTTTATCACTCAGGAAAAAGGTAATCTATCCGATTACTTCCTAAAGCAAACATACACTAACTGCACCTCTTTATAATACCTATTAGTTTATTTTTTCTGTTACACTTCCCGCTACTTCGCTTGTGTATTGTCATACTTACGTTATGTTGTGGCGTTTACATGCAAACACTACAGCTAAGGTTCTAACATCATTGAATTATAAACATGGCTTAAATATAAATTTGATCAAATAAAAAGCATGAGAATTAATAGATAAAGATCAAAACGGTGATAGAAATAAATGAATTGCTCAAAATAATAGTCTCAGGGTCACGGAGCATTTACTTAAAACGATAAATAAAGAAAAAACACGAATGTTTAAATTTATAATTAAAAAAATCGCGACGGAAGACTGTGTTGGATTAAAAGCATATTCATTATGCATGTAAATAAGATAAAACTAATGGATTTTTTTGGTGCGGAAGGCTTTATGAGGAGTAGTAAGAAATAAACTTTAGCGGGTTAGTAACTAACAGTGTGCTTACGCCTTACATTATACATCTAATATGTAAGTTGTTACAAGTGCTTATATAGATTTATTTCTCCTCGAAAGCTTTGAGTTTCAGTATAAGTTTCAGTATCGTCAAAGACGTTTTTTTTTATTTCGAGGATTAGGTTTATTTTTCTTATTTTGTAGACTAGGTATTTTATTTTTCTAGAGATGTCCAGCGCCAGTCATAAAGTTGACATCTTTATTTTGAGCGCACTCATCTTCTTCATTGCTCTGAGCTTCTAACATAGAATGTTACTCTTTCAAAGCTTCGCATGTTAGTATGACGTTATTGGCTCCCGAATGATTACGTTAATGGAAGCAGCATTTTTAACGATCTCCTAGCCTTTAAATTGACTATTAAAGAGATACGGTGTAATTTATGGTCATTGAGATTTCGCTTCTAAGCGTTTGGCTCCCCCTCTGCGAAATGTAGTTTCTTAGATACACTATTGTACTTTTTTACATAGAAACCAATTTAATTAAAATTACAGTAGTTTTTTTTATTAAGTAATTATTTATATATTTTATCGCAGCTACTTTAAGTAATAACTATGACCAACTCATACAAAAAACTTTTTTATGCATTTAAAGTTTTTTAACACAATAAACACTGAATTATAGTTTACTAGCTTTCGCTCACGGCTTTGCCAGCGTGGTAGCTTGAAAAATAAAAACAAATGATATCCCACGGGAACCATACACTTTTCTGGGATATGAAGTAGTAGCTAAAGTAGTATTTCAGACCAAAATCTATATCTGTGCCAATTTCATCGGTCCGTTCAGTCGTTACAGCGTGAAAGAGTAACAAACATACATCCATACATTCTCACAAACTTTCACGTTCATAATATCAGTAGGATTTGCTTTATAAGTCATATTTTAGTAACCATTATAGTCTCGTCTTGTGACAACACAATTTCAAACACAAAATTACTATTTTGAATTTCACTATCTTTTACTATTGTGTGATGCATCTGGTGACCAACCGTAATGATGTTTGTCAGCTTTTAAGAAACTAAGGCTTTAGTTCCAGATAAATAAATAACCGCAGAATTCAATTCAACAGACCGTTATAAAATAAGCTTCAGGCAACAAAGTCAAATCATTTCGCGCGGTTAACCGCACCGCTCTCTGTCAGGCAAACCGTGGATTTGAAAGTTTATGCTGCAGCTGTCAAAGAACAGCTTGGCTATGACGTAGAACTGGCTTATGTTTGATACTATGAGTTTCATAAAAAGTGATTTTGAGGGTAACAATTTTAATCTGTTGATCTTTAGCTGCGAAAGCACATGTGCATATTGGTTGTAAAACAATTGTATTTTACATTACATTTCATTTGTTTGAAGTGAGCTGTCAATACGTCACTTCCCTGTATTCGATAACCACTTCTGTTTCTGTCAGTTTTAGCAATTCAGAAATATAATGTTTCAACGCATGCTTGTCCAAAATCTTGTTGCTGATAGTTTAAAAATGAAAATATTCCATTTTATTATTTACTAGCGACCCACCCCGGCTTTGCACGGGTGCAATGTAGATTCTAATGTATTGTAATGTATTGTATAAACTTTCCTTTTGAATCACTGTTTCTATTGATGAGAACCGCATTTAAATCTGTTGCAAAGTTTAAAAAATCTAAGCGTACAGCGCAGACGGCGTGAAGCGACTTTGTTTTATACTATGTATAGATTTTTGAAGCTTATTTTCATAGTACTAGTATTTGGTTTGTATTACATATTGTTCCCAGTTACATTATGTAGCCTTCTGTTCTTTGTTACATTTTGTGCCTACCCAATTAAGAATGAGGAGCCGTCAATGGTCTATTAGCGCCAAGATGCGATATTATCGGCGTCGAGACAATAAGTAACTGCGGGGCGCCGTGTTATTGTTTGTCTTGTCCCAGCGGGTGAGGACCGACGAAAATATTGTAATTGTAGGCGTTCAATCTGTTTTGAGGGCAAATAATGTTGGAACTAATTATTTCGCTTGTTTGTTATGGTTGAAAGAACTGGTCATAGCTGTTTTATAACGAACTGATTAACTTTGCAGAATTATTGACTGCGTAGGGAATAAAAAGGATATTAATATATAAACTAATTAAGACGCACAAAAATAGTTGGTAAAAATCAATAGCACAGCGACTTTTTAGGAAATGTTTTAGAGAAAATAAAAAAAGGAAAATGGAGAAATATGTTAATATGTAAGAGTCAAGTTTCAGTACAATTTATGCAACTGTATAGAGAGCGAAAATCATCAAGTATCAACCTTCTTTATTTAAGAGTAAGACTCTTGTCGGCATAACTTACCGACTATGTTAATAATAAAGAGATTAGAGAAATATTGTATTGATAAGCGATTTCAATTAAGATATTCAATCTGCATGTTGTGACGAATAAACTACGAGTAATGAAGTTCAGCTATCTAACGAAACGATCCAAAATAAATTCCACTCACGGCGCCGCTGGTGCTAACTAATCGACTGGTGAAATCGATATCGTCTATTACATCGTATCCCTTTCCCCGTCCGCCTCATTGTGAACCATAATTAGTTTTTGTCACTTCACTTTGACAAATCCCATTCGAAATCTATGAGGACCCCAGCACTTACACCAACCGGTTCTTATCAAAGAGAATATTATTTCAAACGCCCCTGTCAACCCCGATGGGCTTTTCGAACCCCAAATCCAGTTTGTTATGAATGAAATTACAGAAATCGAATAAGGTAAACACAACTGAGAGCCAACAAAAGCTTGCTCGAAAAAAAGCTAAATTGAATTCAAATTGGTTTCGGCGGGTATTAGGGATAGCCGGGGGACGAATCGAAGACGTATGAGGATGGTAATAATTTAAAGTATATTCTAAAGGGTGGTAGAGCCAGATAAACTTAAAGGATAATTGAATGAAAACACAGCAAGTTCTGTAAAACCCGATGCTATTTTATTGAGTTACATCAATTTTCAAGGTTTTTTCGTCTTCATACCGTGCTCAAAACAGATTGTGTCTATTTTTCGTCACAAAAGAGGATAGCAATTGTTGAAAAACGGAAGAGGAATAACATTACAATGACTTCCTTCTTTTGGTTGTTGTAACCTTGTAGTCGAGTTTGAAAGGCTTTTCCTCCCAGATTACAAAAATAATTTAAAAAATTACTAATGCCTAATTGGTAAGTAAAACTAACTATTCACACGCTGTAAATGCAAACAAAGAATTTTGTAGCGTTATTACATCATGGTAATTTAACAATTCAGGACGGTAAAAGTCAATATATATCTACCAAGCGAATTCCAATGTAATATTTTGTAAAAGGATATTTTGGAGGTCAATCAATACAAACAAAACTAATATAAAATTGCTAAAACTTATGATTAAACTAATAAACTACTGTGATTTGCATAATCGATTTCAATAAGTTTCAATACATCCATTTGGCTTTCCAAAGAATCGACGACCGTTATTTAACTTCCTTTACATAACAGTGAAGAGAGGTTTTAAATTATGGCCGTAATAATGACAACAACTTTTTAGGAAACCAAAGCAGATATTATACTCGGTTAATCTAAATAAACGATTACCCTTTAAAGCTATTAAAAGCAAACATTATAAATCAAATGGAAATAATTGAGCTTTGTTTCGCCCGAGGTCAGTGTAATCAGGCGAATGTGTTCTTTTTGTCGAAGCTTACTTATACTACTTAGGCCAACCTTCCACTAGAGCGTCATTTCAGCGTGTCATTGTATTTCGTAGTTATTGTGATTGATCCGTCAGTTTATCTATCGAATAATTATGTCAGTACACCCTAAAAAATACCAAATTATGGGGGTCAATATTCTATGGGTACTTTTTAAAGGGTGGTGCGATTAGTCTGAAATTAGGTTTTGATACTTTATATGCAAAATAAATGGAAACGTATTTCTGGATATTTCAAAATAACCCTCTTAAAAGGGTAAAATGGGTTGTCAAAGTTATGTAGGTATGGATTTTTTTTATTAGTGTGATTTGTTTAAAACTCAGTTTAGATACTCTAAGTGAACGAAGTCGCGGGCGGGACAGCTAGTTTTTTATAAAATAGTAGAGCACTTCAATAGATATAGTGCCTTTATCGAAGCTAGAATGCATTCATAATATATCAAACCGGCAATCAATTACTTTTTGTAGACAAAAATCTTTGAAGCTGAATTGATTTGTAATAAAATTTGTGAATACATTTTCAGGAAACATTAAGAACCATTAAATATTATGATTATTTTGTTGGTTTGTTTATTTATTTTATATAAGTACTTGGTTACTTATGTTTTGTGTTGAATGTTTGCCGTCGTTCTACAACGATATTTTTTGCAACAAAAGAAAGATATCCAAATGACAATGGTAAAAAAAAATGTGCGTGTTTTCAGAAGGCTGTACACTTGTACAGTGTACATACAAAATTTAAAAAGAAAAAATATTCCAAAATATTTATTCCAGTTAAACCATAAACAAAATATAAATTATGCATTATAAGCTTGCAATAGGCATAAATGAGCAGTCACCGCCTTTAAACCCGCTTTTTGTATGCTTATATCGCTGTTAAATCGCGGTTACAGTCATTTTCAGTGCTAAGCGGGCAACAGGCGAATTATAATAATAGGCGGCGGTTGTTTTCTGTAACACACCTTTAAACATTTTGATTTTTCAGTTTCTTCTGTAGTATTTGCTATTTCTACTGGTACTTTTAAAGAATAACCCCGCGGTAAGATCTCAAACTATCAGGACAGATAACCGTCACAGCGACATACTAGTTACACGCCTGTTATACTAGTTACACAGCATTAACTATCTGTGGATCGGATCTGGATGACGATAGATCGTGGATAACGTCGATCAGTGTGCCGGATTACTTGGGAATTAATTAACTTGACTATGAGAAACTGTGACATTTGGTTTAAAAATTTGTTACAATAAAGTTGGGTATTTTGTTTTATCACAATCTTCTAATCTTAAAAGTTCATAGAAAAAAACAAGAACTATTCAGTGGATGGTTAATTTTGTTATCAAAGCAGTATAATCAATTCTCACCTGTCTTTGTCCTTTACTTGCCAACAATGTAGGTAGCCTAAACCTGTTCAATGTTCTTTTTGACTCCAAAGCAGTTTGTTTAGTCCGGGCTATCTAAATGTCGCCTTATTTAACTTTAACACCAGGTTAATTGACCATAAATTAAGTGCTGACTTAAAGGCTCGCCAGCTCACCTTGTTCTTGTTAGTCAAGAAAAGTTTTGTTTAAACATGAACATAGCGATTAGCGGAACTAATTCGTGTAATAGAAACTTTCTAAAACGCTTTTTGCTCATTGGTAATTGCTTAATGCTCAATCTTACTGGAAAAAAATGCAAAGAATATTCTTAAAATAATGAAACATTGAGCTAGATTAATGCGTTTTAAACCTAATACATAATAACAGGTGTATGACTTGTAGCAAGTTAATCTAAATCTTTGGAGATGTCCACCAAGCTTGGGTAGACGTCATTATGTATGCTTTGTTTTTTTTTTATTTTTTGGGCTACCTGTTTTTATGTTTTCATTGCTGTCTCCTAAAGACATGCTGAAAACGCTTAACGCTTTGCTCATGAGTGAGCAGTTCCTTACGTTAAGGCACGGTAGGTTAATTTAAACAACAACACTTTGTTCTCTAATTACCTCCATGTTGCCTCCTCTTTGTTTGTGAGATATCTTTAAATGTTTTTAATCAGTGTTTGATTGGGGTTTATGTTTCGTGAAAATTTCCGAGAAATGTTTGCATTGTTTTAAAGTTCGTAAAATAACTGATTAAAAGATCTACTTACTGTTAATTAACTCTTGATAAAAATGTGGTAAGATTGTTATTAAACTCTCTCAAGATTACAAATCATTAACGAGAACTAAAGTCTATTTTAATTAGAGTAAAAAATGTTGAGCATTAAAAGGGTACATTTAAAAGTATATTTTTACTAGGTACTCAAAAATTTTTAAGAATTTCTCTACAAATCAAATCATACTCACGCCTAGCATTAAAATAATCGTAGAATACAATAATATTCTATACATTATAATTAAAAAATATACTGTTAGGTCATCTAAAGACCTTTTTATTACAAACGATATTGTAAAGATAGCACGAAATACAAAAAACATGAATTATTATTATTGTTACTTGTTTATTTATATTCAAAATTCGTCTATAGACATGCTGCATAAATACTGAATGGTTAATTTATTGTTATATTCGCGACACTTGCAACATTAATCACTGAGATGAAACCACTCATACACATTGCAGATTTAAGACATTTTGATTTATACTGTAGCTACCTAAATTCTTCTTTACTTGTCGGTACCACCGGTTCACTTTGGTTGCTCTGTTTGTGGAAAGCTATATCAAATTCTTGAAGGTCTAATACTTTCTTATAAATACGTAAGAACTCTACTATTTTTTTAGGTACTTGTATAAAAATAATATTTGTTCATGTACTCAATTGCTCAATTTACGTCTTTCTGTATGAGATGTATTGTATTAATTAATGCTCTGGAAATAGAAAACTGATGCTAGGTTTAACTTCACATGAACAACACAGCTACTCACTCAGGAAACATAATCGAACGAGTTCCTCCAGGAGTTTTCTATTGCACTCAGTTTATTCAAGCACTAATGCATGTCCAAAACAATCCTTCTGCCAAAGCAGTTCAACTGGAACATTTCAACAGATTAAGAACTCGTGCAAAAACATTCTATGTTCCGCTGGCAGAACAGATTTAACTTTCCTAATAAAGCAAACTATCTGGACAGCGCTAAAGCCCGCACCAGAAACGCAGACACGGCTATGTATCTTCTTTCCTGTTATCTACGAACCACACCTGTCTCGAAAACGGGACTTTGTTTGCCGACCCGTTCTCTAATTAGCCCCAGTAATGACTAGCGACAGTCCATTAATTATAACAAAACGCGGTTTGATGTGGACAAACAAAGCTGAAAAACTTTTGTAACCTCAACTCGAAACTTTAACATCTGTTGCCAGTTTGGTGAATTTTTGTACGTGTCCGCAACCGCTTTGCCCTTGCAAACTTTTTGATGTGATGCCCTACTTTTATTTTTGTTAAAATTTTAATTTGTTATTTCAGTTCCAATTCATTCTGGTGAAAATTTTGAAAAAGTTAATAGTATCATGTTTTTTCTCGTTTATTTATTTTTACATGAAGACAGTTTTATATTTTAGTGCCCAATACACTAACATTTATTGCAAAATAACAAAAAACAGTAAAAAGTTCCAAAATGTTCCTATATTTTAGGTATCGATTTATCATTTTTCAATTACAAGTTATATCAGACTTCAGAAGTGTGCGTCATAAGTTAGTATTCTTATAAGCGGCGATGGGCTTGCAACCTGACACGTACTGAAAACTAACTACTGTGCAAAATATGGGCATGTGCAAAATGTCATGGTCGGACTAGCCTCTGACTACCCTCTTTAAATATATTCAAAGATATAAGTCACCAGAGGTCTGAGGAGATATCTACCGAGCCTGGAGACTACAGTTGTGATCAAGACTTGTAAACTGTTTAAATTGTTTATTCCGATATCACGATGATCCTTCATTCATACACCTTATCGTAATTAAAATTGACAAATGGATACAGAAATACTTCACTCCATCAACAAGCTTGACTCCTCAAAGCTTCCAGATCACGGTGAGTCAGCGATTAAAGTTCGGTACGCTTTTGAAATCAAATTGACTTGAGTCTCCGAGGGCCCATCAGTAGCATGGAAAATGTTTTTATTTATTTTTAAGGTTTAGAGTACTTCAGAGGGTAATTTTAGCTTCTGATTGAAATATCCATCTTAAATAAGGAAGTAGCCATCCAAATTGTAGATACGGTAGCTCCAATTTTTGCTTCGAAGTTATTTTGAGCAACGTTCTTTAATTTTAACAAAGTTATCAAAAAAACCCGGAAACAAGAAATAGATTTATAAATAAAATCATTTTCAACTTTCTTAAACCCTCTTAAAAAAACAATATCGTTTGTAAATAAAGTCAATATTTTTGTATCCATAGATATAATATTCCACGCCGAAAGCCAAACATTATATAAAACTGTATGTACATACACCGTCTGTAATTCACAACTGTTTGTTTTGTACCGCCTGTTTTCTTGGCTCAGTAAAGTTTATACCTATATTTTAAAAGGGATTAAGGAAAAAACGCGGAAAGTATTTGTATAGGAGTTTGGTGACAGTGAGATTTACGTCCTGAACAAAATCTCCTATGAATTATTTGGTTTTAAGCTGTGACAGCCGCTAACAATGCAGCATTCTCTGTGTTTCCTTCTGCCACAGTTGTGAAATTGTGATTTTATTTATTCCCTTATTTTTGTGTGAAATAATTCATATTGAAAAACTACTTTGCTATACAAAGTTTAGAGAACTATATTACATAATTAATATACGAGGTTGAGTCAAAGCATGCTGCTCCCAAGAAACGCTGGAACATTCGCGCTCATAAATTACTACAGAGAAACGTTATCTTGTCTATTATCAGCACAATGACATTATGGCTCTTGACGTTCTAAATTCAAAACAATAATAAGCAGAAGTTTTTCTTTGATAAATTATTCATATCATAATCCGAGTGATGGAAGCGATCGGACCGCGTTCCGTCGACTCATCCGACAGGTCTAATTTAATGCGTGCATTTATTATTGGTAATGGAATTAACTGGGCCCGATTATCATACGATTTGATGGACGCACTATCTCTTGATCGCGGCATCGTGCCGCCCACTGCACTCAAAAAAAAAACCTACACAGGCCCACAGACGACGTAGTCATTACGACTAATTATTGTTATCTTTATGGTAGCAATCGGTCTGCCGGCCTCGTTTAGGGCTACATAAAGCTACTTTAAAACGCGAATTTCTTTGTCATTTTTATGTCTCCAAAAATGTTTGAAAGCTTTTTTGGTCTCCAATAATTTGTGGTGGGATTTTGTAATGACAGAGCGCACGATGACTGATTCGATTTGGTCGTAGCTGCCTTCATTATTTGCGGTGATACGTATATTCCCACTTTTTATATTATCTACGAGCATCTCTGAACCGTAATTGAATTATTAAATTATTTTATTGTTTTAACCGGAAGTGGTGAAATCCCGCAGTTCGTAATTTGTCGGCTTTGTAAGGCCGGTAAGTAATTTTAGGAGTGATATAAATGGTGAGTAGGTAGCTCGTTGCCAAATATCGTATGTCCAGATCAACGGTGAGTATTTAGTCACGTAGCCTGGTATATTGAAACTCTCTCGTTGTAATTGAACGTTGCAATACTGAATGCGAGTTGTATTTTTCAATAACACAATAATTCCTTCAAAAACAAAAATGAATGTTATCTATAAATTATAAATAAATAGGAACATGTAGAAACATAATTTTTATTCTTAGCATGGCTCATCGTATGAGCTAGTGCGTGAAGGTTCCTTAAATACTAAATATTTAATTCAGTAAAAACATAATACTGTACAAAATCTAACGAAAGTAAATAAATGATTAATGACTGTTGTTTTTTAAAAGGAGCCAAAAAATAGTGCAAAAACGAATTTACTCACAACACAGGTAAGAACTATGGATGCAAAGACGATGAAATAATCCAAACAATACTCAATTTGGTTGGCGTAGCTAAAGCGAGCAGCTGCGTTAGACGTGACTGCTTGTGGCTACCAGGAGCTCAGGTTGACGGGGAATTAAAAAGAAAAAATATAATTTCAACTGAGGTTCAAGTGCTCCATTACCGTGAAACAGTTTCTGAGGTCACGTCTTTGAAATAAACCTCGGGTTTACTCAGTGAACAGATGAGGTTCTTAAGGTATAATTCCACCAAAATTGTATGCAGCAGCAGTACATTTTGTAATCTGCACGGAGTCGTAAACTGGTGGAATAGCGCCTTAAGAATTACGATGTAATCACTTTTTTAATTTGAGGTACTATGTACCTACATCAAAAATACCTTATATTGTCTAATCTTAATCTTTGCAGGCCCAGAATACTCGTCACACTATGCCTTACGTGAAAGTTACAAAAAAAAGTGACATACATAGGTCCGTATAGCAACGAGGATCTCCGCGGAATCAGACATAGCACGAAGCGAAATACCCAAGTGACAAGTAAGTAGAGTGCGGCATGATAATATGGTTGCTCTGAATTATATAACGTAACGACAGCGACAATTTATAAAAGAACATAAATATGTTCAAGTAAAATGCTTATTTCAAAGAAAGGGCTGGGTTGATTTGTTTCAAATTAACTGATTTACATTCATGTGAAATAGAAATTCAAAATACCTTACTGTTCTGGATAAATTTAGCAAATTTCTAAATTTTCAGAGGTGTTTTTGACATGATTTTTAAACAAGATTTTCTAACTAATTCGTGTTTTAGCTCCGGTTGATTTATCACTTATATCCTTGAGTATCGTGTAGTTTAATTTCAATGTAATCTATTAAGCGGTAATAGAATGATTAGGGTTGCAATACTTGCAATTTTCAAAGTTCTGGGCCTTAAACATGATCTTCAAAATAATAAAATTCCTATGATACTGACTGACTAACTGAGAGACATAATTATCAAATCAGCATACCTTTTTGGGTTCAGCAAGATGGTGGAAGTTTGTATGAAAAACATTACGCGAACGATATCTCGAGAAGTTCTACTAGATAAATAATAAAATTTTGAAACAGCAGAAGACCTCTTGCAGAAGCTACTGTTCAATAATTGAGTTAAACAGCTCCGTAACAGCTGGTTAGTCTACCACGAAACTGTAATACACAATGAGCACCAAAAGACCCCAGAAATTGTTCAAAGCCAAGTGTGAAGTGATTAATCGACGTTGGCTAGAGCACACGACTGGGTGTTATTTTGGAAAGAATGTACGGAACGTGCTTCCATGACCCCTGCAGAGTTACAAATACTGGCTTTTACGGATGCCCGCCATTCGTTACCATCCCTCATTTGAATTTGGATTCGTGTCTCAATTCCAATAGTTAATCAAGAAATCCACAACTAGGTTTATTTGTTCTTGTTGCCCAGGGGCGTTTGATTGAAAAACAATAGATTTGTTTGATCATTTATGATTATCCACAATGCCGCTTAGTTCGAACGGACAATGGCCGTCAAAGGTTAATGGAGAGATTCCTCATTTGTATTTTATAAATATTTAATGTTAAAAGTACCTGATAGTAAGAAATCTTCACGACTGTGAATCTTCACCTCAGATTTATTTTCCCGAAAAAGTATTCCGCATATCATTTGTAATTTTCGTCTGGAGCCACCATTGTGCTTTCGCTGAGGAAACCGGAAACCATTACACTGCCTATGCACCGGGTGTCAGTTTGGTACCCTAGCATCATTACTCCAAGAAATTTCGTGGACGGACTTTTAATGAGTACAAAATAAGATCTTATTTTTTTCTAAGATGTCTTTAGTAAGTTATTTCTTTCTTCGTTGACACAGTGAAATATTGCAGGACTATTTTTTACAAATCAAAAAGATACAAATACCAAGGTGCAAAGAAAATACAATTGTTGTTCACAGTTAGTTTCTAAGGAAATAGTATAAAATTAGCTCACATGCTGCTGCATAGATTGCACCGACCATTTCAAGTTTTTTCAAAAAAATTCTGTCATCAAATGAATTTGTAACAGGGACACTTGAAATAAACGCTGTCATCGCGTCACATGTTTTAAATAAATCGTCGGCATAACGACGTCGGCGCTCAATAAAATTTATTTTTTAATGGCTTTACGGGCCTAGATTTGTAACGTTCTTAACACTTATACATATTTAGGGCTCCTTCTCTAACAGCTATATCCAACAATGACATAAACTGTTGTTTATGACGTGTACGTATATTTTAATGATTATAATCTGGACAAAATTATAATTTTCTATCTAATATCAGAAATTCATGATGGAATTATCACTATCAATCACGGTTTATATAACTTTATTGAGCTTAGCACCTACGGAGTCACTCTTATAATTCACGGTTGGCTACCATGGAATCGGATTTTTATTTTTAGCTCTGCTTTCTTAGTTTTGATGTTTTCATTACTTTTTTCTTTGCTGTGATTTGTATGAAACAAAGTACATACATCCTCCTATTCAAAAACTGTCAACTCAATAAGGGTTACAGTTTGATGCACAATAGCTCTAAAAAAGATCCAAGTTTTTATTTTCGTAACAATCACGATACGATATTCCAACTTAACGTTTAGTATATCAGAGCGTACTTCCGTTACGTTTGTAAAAATAATGAGTCATTATGGTAACCCTTCATACTCTTTGTCACGTATAAAGGCACCTTTACAATGTGTTTTATTTAGTTGTATAGCTGTCAACGCCCGTTGATCATATCAACACCTGGTAATTATCGTCTTTTAAAGATCATGTTTCGTGTGAGCATGTACAGATGGGGAGATAAGATGAGGTATTCGAAATTTATTTCTGCTGTATGAATTTACGTTCAAATATTTGCACACCTTTTTTTATTTTACAAAGCACCTTTAGTCGTTAGTATTAATTCGGTTTTGTTTTTGTACTTACAAAAAAATAACACCAGAACACACGAACAGGATATTATAATGGCAAAAATAGTTTGGAGTGAATACAACCGCATTTTATATAATCAGCCGATATAACAGTTTTCTTAGCATTATCAAAACAAAAACGCAGCGTTAGTTCAACAAGTGTAAACTCCCCTCAACAAACAAGCCTTCCTAACTACCAGACTTCCGTGACCAATTGTGACGGATAGGACTAATTTATCAAATACTTCAATTTTATAACTTGCAGGTATGGTCACATTTACAAAGAAAGCTGTTAGCTGTGTTTACATAATACATATAAGACCATTTAGCTGTGGCCAGTGGGTTTATGTACCTTAATATCTTAGTCAATCTTTTGGTTTTAGCCTCTAACATACCAGCCATCTCCAGACCAGTTTTAATACCAATTTCATTATCTGTGTATCATTACATTTTTTTAACAAAACCTCCAGTTACTAACTCCACACTTAGAAATGTATTGTATTCAAGCGTTTTGGCAATATTTTTTGTTGCACTTAATTGCAATGCTGCATGCAGTGTAGGTACAATGTCAAAACAATCAACCAGCAGTAGTAAATGGTAGAAAGCGGTTTCCTATGTAAATGCGACCATAACTTGCAGGTTGCGTGTGTGACTGAATATTCTATTACTTCGGTTCGAACGATTAATCTTCAGAGGTTGGTTATTAGTGTCTAAGCTGGATTAATGAATGTTCGTTAAATAATCGAGTGGGTTTTTTAAATCCTTGGTATGTATGAGACGCTTTCCAACCGCTTTAGTTGCTTTTTTAACGTTCATTGTTTGACGTTTTGAGTAAAGAATGAAATCAAGATAGATCATTGTATCACCTAAATAATCGCGTTGAGGCAGTTTTGATTCTACACGTAGATATATGTATTTGTGAGTATAATCTTAGAGTATCTACATACACCAACATACACGGAATACATTTTACAGATCATGTGAACATTTTTTTTTAATTTTAGCATAGAAACTAAATCGAATCATTGAGACTACAGTTGATTGCTGGAGATCCTAGATAATACTTGGTATAATCTCACGCTCTTCTGGAGAGCTTGCTAAACTATTGGCAGTCATAACCAGGACCCTTACCTGAAGCTTTTTGAGCATTATCAAAGTAATATAACTTTGATATTTCGTACCATGACGTATAAAAAATGTATTGAAGTAATATTACTTCGAGCTTGAAATGTGACGTTTCGAAAACATGATGATTTGTAAGATCTTGTGGTAGTGCCATAGGCCCATTCTGTATTTCTGGCGCGGAGTCACATAAAGTAATATTCATAAACTACAATCTACTATCAGTTACCCTGTCCAAGAGATAACGACGCAAAGATGCCGCTTTCCGTTTTATACGATTTTATATCTTTTAATATGACACAAAAACGTCTTCCATAATCCAGGTATATTCGTATCTTGATAATTAAAAAGAACCGATGATATTTGCTTATGCATAAAATGAACATAAATTGCGCTCATTATGTTCAACTAACTAGTTGTATAGGCCATACGATAGATTTTATAAGTGCTCAACTGCAAGAAATATTTAGGGGAAGCCTTTGCACAGTACACGGAACAGGCTAGAAAAAAAAAATAAAAAAAGTACAAGAATGCAGCAGTAAGTAATAAAATGACAGTGTAGTTTCATAGTGATATTGAGTTCACCAACTAAGACCAAAAGTCAAAAGTCACCTAGCATGTGTAAGAAGATTCCAAATAACCTTTGTATAAAAAACTTCTTTGACAATTTATGGCTTTGTATTGAAATGCAAAATAGTTTAATCATGCGTGTGTCAAGCCAGTTTGTTTCTAATGCATCGTTATTCATAAAAACTATTCATTTGTGTTTTGGACCTATCTAAAAACTTTTATTTAAACCTATTTAAATAAAAGTCTATCAACACGAAAACGTAATCCAATATCACTACGGATAAAGCGTTGCCAACTCGAAAGATATTAATTTAGTACTAGCGTCAAGATGGCAGGACCACGTGTGTATAACGCTAACAATAATAATATGACCATTTGTCTAATAAACGCTTAGTATGCAGTTGATTTTTAGTGGTCTTTACATGATTCAATGGGCATCGTCAACTTTAGTCACTTTGTAGATGATTAGTTGCTGATTGTGATCAATCAATCCACCTGCGATGTAGTGTAATAAATACAAAATTAATTAGATACTAAAAGTAAAGAAATATCAACTAATTAGGCATAATTATTGACTTCCGATGCCAAAGGGAGTGCATTTAAATCTTACTTTAGATAATAATAGTTTTTCTAGTTGAGCATTTTTAACATAACTTTAACTTTAAAACAGTAAAAAATAATTGTAAAATGAAACCAATTAAAAACCTAATTACACGAATTATCTATTTCACTTACAACTTTACAACATAATTTCATGCATAGGTTTAGTTAGTTTAAAAAATGCTATCCCGTGAAAATATTCGTGAACAAACTAAAGAAACAAGTCAGATTAAAAAAAAAACACTAAATTTACTAAATAGATAAGAGTTGATAAAAATAATAAAAAAAACATATTATAAGGCACTTAAATTAATAAATTATCATTTTTATTATACAGGATTATTTGCAAGTTATTGCATTACTTTCATAAACAGGGTGATTCAGCATCCGAGGTCTAAAATAATAGCATAGCCGCAAGTGTCACTTATTCAAGGTTTAACCATTTGTAGTTATTGAAAAGGTTATCGATTATACAGTACTATCCTGCTAAACATAACAGTTTTTATTTGCGACGAGTGGGTGGTGCACGAGTCTGCATTGTGCTAAGCTCATATCTTTAGTTCATATTTTAGCTATCTCGTTTAGATGAGCGTAGATATTCGTCATCCTTTTCAATATTTGTAGTGGATTTACGCAAAATCACGACTGTTTTTTATGAAGAACAATTCAAAATATTAATTGCAATGTTACCAATTAGTACAGGCACTATTATTAATCAATTTATCTTGCGTTGGAAATGTTGAATCACCCTTTAGGTATACGGAACGATAACACTAGTAAATATGATGACTACTTTGAGTGAAATCCGCAAAATATTGTTAATTGAAGAAATAAGTAGGCATAAACTGAGCTCACCGCCATTTTGTAATAATTGCTAATGGTAATCATAGGTATATTCACTATAAATAAATTAATAAGTATTGGGAGACCATTCACAATACCATTTAGCCCCAAACTCAACAAAATTTGAGCTTAGGAAACTTGATAAATGGTCTTATACTTGTTAATACATAGGTACTTGATAACACCCAGACACAGAATAAATAAGAAATGTTCATCACACATTTCATGTTTGTTCAAGATGGGAACCAAAAACACAACCTGTAAAAGGCAGAACTACAACCAACTGAGCTGTTTGGCAAGTGAAAGCACTACTAAAGTAATAGTTTTTGTTGCACTACAAAGTGCAATTACAGAAGAGGAATAGAAAAGTCACTGCAACATTACCGTTATTCACAGCTCTTAAACAAATCCTTAAAGAGCTCGAACCAAACAAAGCAAAAATTCTAAAATATAGTACCTACAGTAATACCCAGTTTATCCCGCGGGACCCTGAACTTCGACCGTATTTCCAGTTTCCCAGCAGACTTGCAATATGTAGTTGTACCCAAACAATTTGCTTGTAAATCTTTTGTTTAAATTGAAGTTTATAGTTTTACTAGAAACATTACATAATGTGTTAGAAATGTGAAAATTTATGAATAAATCACTTTCTCTCATGATGATCCGCTCACAGATCTATTGCGTAAAAATGTGCTTTCGGTACTACATGTAATGAAAACAACGTAATCTTTAAGGTAACATAAAAAAACAGTCGAACCCAGTGTGACTGTCTGTACCTACATTGAAGAAAAAAAACATGATCACGACTGTAATCGCCAGGCTCGATAGATCTCTCATCTCCATTCTCTTGTCACTTCTAGATCTTTAAAGATATCAAAAGAGTGTATTCAGAGGCACATACGAGTACATGAAATTTGGCACATGCCTACATTTTGTACAGTAGTTAGTATTTTAAAAATAAAAAAAGGGCTGACTAAAGATTGATACGAGTACCTAATAGAACACAAAGTTGTGTCTTTCTGTCTGTCGCGCACATAAATAAGCATGAATATTATATTGTTTCATTAAAACCGGATGTGGGAAAAAAGTTAGCAAATGAAGTCACTGGTAACCGCTAGTTATTTCGTAAATTAGATTCAAATTTTGCGTGCTACCATTACAGAGGTGTTTCTGTAACATTCACGTGACGCATGTCGTCTCGCTTGGTGAGTAAACAAGGGCTAAATACGTTATTATTTAGGGGTAAAGAATTGAGCGTGGAAAATTTGCGTGAATTTTACGTTCTGACGATTTCTGATTTTGTTTTGCAAAGAAGCTAACATGCATTCAAATTAAATGTAAATAAAGTTGACACAACGCAGAAAACGTCTTTCTAGACTGAGTTAGAGGTATAAAACCAATAGGTACTACTAGCAAATATTTAAATGTAGTGAAAGATTTAGATTGACATGCTTCTGTTTTTATTTGATTTATATGGTTTTTTCATATTATATTTATATTATATTATTATTTATAAGGAAGGGAGGCCTTTGCCCTGCAGTGGGACACTACAGGCTCTCAATAATAATATTAATTATTATTATTATATATGTATATATATTTATATTATTTTATTTTATTAAGTATATTATATTATTTCTTATTATTTATATGTACCCCAAACGGATATAATCACATTCAGGTCTGCGACATTATTTAGCATATGGTTTAAAAAGACGCTTGTTTGTCACGCATTGTGACTCACGCTCCTAGACCGTGACGATTTAAAATACGCGTGACAACTGCACATGTTGATTGATTGACAATGCAAATTTTATGTAGGAAAGTGTGACTGTAATTGCGAAATTGCGTCCCCCTGTGTGTGAAAATTTTATGATTAGCATGTAGGTACAATAATATTATGATAGGCTATTGTTTTTATTCATAAAGCATAACAAATAATTATTATAGCAATGGGTAAATAACTGAACCATATTTCAATAGTATTTAGGAGTGAATCGCGTTCACCTTGATACGAGGACTCACGAAATTAGGTTAAAACATTCGGCCTTCGCCTATAGAGAAGTAAGTATTCTTTACCATTTTTACGATTGCATTAAAGGAGTCTCTAAGGCGTATTTACCAGGCTAGTTCCTAAAAACTAATAAAAGGACAAGAAAAAAATTATAAAGAAGATTTTTACGAGTAGGTATTAAGTCTAAAAACAAACTATAGATAAATACTATAGTTCAGCTTTTTACTGCATTGATTCAATTTCAAAACACACTTCAATGTAGCCAGCCGGCTCTACATTCATTCCATAGACACAAAGACAAAGAAATAACGACCATACCGCATAGTCATAACATGGAAAAACAAATAAGAGAAATCACTCGACCTCGCTCAGCTATCGTTTTGTAATCAATACTGTAGGTCACATTTCAGAGATAGAAATTGTATTTTTCAGAAACTCGTTGATACGGTATGGGTAAATTGGAAGGTTTTGAAGGGCTGAACGGATGTTGTTCAAACATGGCTAGTTATTTTTGAGAGGTCTTTTTAATTATCAGTAAATAAATGTCACTGGCAATGATAAATTACAAGTAAAAGATACTTGATATTATGCTAGATATATAAAGAGCTTTTCTAACGAACAAAGACGTAAATAATGTCTTTTTTATTCAAATATTTTTTGAACAAAAAATGTTTGGTTCAAAAATCTAATCGGCATTAGAAAAGACAATGATTAGGTAAGTTGATTGATAGGTACTATAATTTTTCAGTCACACTACAACCACACGCAGAGACATTTTGCAGAAAAAGTACTAGGAGAGCAGATGTTTTCAAGATGTTTTATATTAATGCAAGCACTTGACTCAAACTTTGACACTGGTAATAAAAACAAGAATTAATTTTGTTAAATATTTTTTGAATAAAGATAATGGATTGAAACAACAAACACTCACATAAATCACTTGCTGATTCGCCACCATATATAAATTAATATTTCTCATCGTATCTATCGCCACTAAAGTCATATTGTCAGAATGAAATAGCTTATTGTTTTAATATGGCCGCAAAGCCTGTAAAAGCATAAAACAGGTGAACCAAATCAGGCACAATACCTACTTTGATCTAAGCCGTAGAGCTCTATAAATGTGATACCACCAGTAAACGAATGCCCACATAAGTAGCTAAGTACAAAGAAAGAAACAGAATGGATAAAACACCCTGAGCTACCACATAGCTGAGATACGAAGAAGCTAGTTCATTACATACAATGTTTCATTGCACGCCTACCATAGGTTGATCTTAAATATTATTATAGCACTTTAAACTTAGTCGCTCTTTTCGACAATCGCAAATAAAAAAACTGGTATTTTTTCCACTGAAAATACCTTTTTCTACGTAACATTCATTTGTAATATCACTGGTTTTTTCTTGGTTATTCGGTGCTTGGGCATTGACTAAGAGACATAATTTTTTTTTATTAAATTGTAAAACGTCATTTATATTATTCCTAAGACATATGTATAAATTAAGTATAGGACCTATACTTTCTAAAGTTACAACAATTGTGTGTATTAAGTGATACGTGTACGACGCGCACTTAATCTTTTCACCACACTGTTCGAACGAACTAGCGGAACGTTAAGAAGTGGTTCATTGAGTTAGGCCCCAGCATTTTTGTTTCAAAATGAAAACAAAAGCATGATCTAGCTATAACAAAGACGCTGTGTTGGTAGAGAGTACGAAGCACTGCGAATGTACTTGCCAGTTTGTTATTTTATTTGCTCTCTACTCAGTAAACTCTATCCATTCGATGGTTTTGATTCCACGAAGTCAATGTTTACATTGAATGTTAAACTTATGTCAGTTGTCACATTATTTTCAAGCGTTTAGTCTACTGTGAGAAAGTTTATGGACGTCGAATCACAATATTTGTTTATCATATTCAATGGCATTTAATAGCTTTGTGGATATCGGGCTTGTTTGGTGAGTATACATTGATTCTAAGGTTAAAGAAACATGATGGCTAAAGATACTTACCTACTTAATCTTCGGTTTATATTCTAAGAAATTTAAATTTTCTAGAAAATAGCGTTTTTTTAGTTAATATCATAGACCATGTAGACGAAAAAGTCTAAATCATTATAAAGTTTATTCAAGCAGTCAACAACACACAGGATCGATCTGTAAATAAAAAAACAATTTACTAAAGAAATCGTAGATAGCTGAATTGCCAGCATTAACCCGCACGGCTCCTTAGTTCAAAACAACTAATGGGGTAGGTTATTACTGGCCACCTCAACGAAAAAGTGCATTAGCGTACCGTAAGTGGGATAAAAGTATTTGAATATAGAGCTTAACCAAAGTGCGCTGTGAGTGCTTATGGCACTTAACATACAGCGATTTGCCTCATTTACTGTAATCGCTACAGTTTTATTACACTTCTCTTTTCGGTAGCTGCCTTCCACGTAAAATAAGCGACTCATGTTTATGGCATTCGATATTCAATTTGAACATCGAACGTAATGGTTTTTAATTTGCCCTTGTTGCAACGCTTTTGTATTTAATTTACGAAAATGTTTCAAATATTTTGGAACGTCGATTTTATTTGGTTTGCCGGCCAGTGAGTTCTGAACTGTGGTTTACCTTGATGTTTTGTCTTTGCTGGGCAAGGTTTGCTGCGACGGAGTGGGTAGCACAGGTCTGTCTACGCTGGATTCTGATTTAGTTTGTCAAGTTTTTGAATCCCCTTCTCGAGCTCTTATCACGGTTAGTTAGATGCGCCCCGGGAGTACCTCCAGGGGTATGAATGGAGTTCCCTTTCGTGAATATTGCATTTGACGTCTAAGAGTTTGGCTTATCAGGTTTTCTACGCGGGAAGGTGGAGGCGGCTGATCTTTTGTTTAATAAATTACCCTCCCTTGGGCCAGGTTTGGGAATCCCGTTTTGTCAACAGATAACTTAGCAAGTTTGTTTGTTATTTTTATGGAGTAGTAAAAAATATAGTCAATAAATACGAGGCTCGCAGTATAAATGATATGGTGTTCGCTGGTATTCGCATTCATGAACCGTGCAATAAATAGAGTCATTATGTTGCAAAAAATGTAGACTTCAATATTGCGCTTGCCGCCCTCGGGTGTAAAGTTTGAATAATGCTTAGTGCGAGTTGCATAACTATTTACAATATCTCACCGAGTTTTACGAGTACATCACACCTCTGCGTTCAACCGTCGCAGACAAAGCGGATGGACATAATGAATTTTCGTTTTTGAATTGGAAAATAAATAATTCATTGTGAACGAGACGCGCGAGTTCCTAGTAATGTAAGAAAGCATATTTTAGCCCATATCGTAAAGTGCAACGAATGACAACACTCGTAAAATTTTATGTCTTGTACCGAGCACGGTCTCGTCTCAATTACAATTACAAATTATTACAAATTTTCAACTGAGGCCAAAGTGTCGTGAGTAGGTAAATGGAAACCAAAGCTTACAATGTTTTGACGTTAATTTTATGCACTTTATTCATAGATGATAATGTAAAGGAAAGGTTTGTGAAGGAAAAAAATACCAAAGCCGATACTCGCACGTACCTATAACTATTCCTTCCGTTGGCTAGAGTTACCAATTTTTAAGATTCATTGGGGTACCTATAGTAAATAATTCACTAGATCTCACTAATATTATGGAAAAGTCTTACTAATCTTTAGAATCTCGCTAAAGATTCTTATGCCAACACCAAAACGTAACGATAGCGAGTTCCTATTATACTTGTGATGCCAAAACATACATAATTTTAATTTTTTTAGTGGTAAGTTGTAACCCCAAGAAATTTTCAGATATACAAGGACCGTCATTTCAATTTTAGCATGCATAAATTCTCACTAGAACATTTGAAACGATCATGATTCAATGTAAAAAGCAGGTTATAGGCATAAGATATACAAATTTATTAAAATGTAATAAGTCTATAAATCAGCCTAAAAATATTAACTAATATTTAGGAATTTCAAATGAGAAACTATTTGAAGAAAACTTTTGACGAATATTTTATAGGTCGTACATATTTCACATTAATGTTAAGTTTTATAATGTCATCACGATACGTGATTTTGATAACATTTACTTCTAAAGTATTTGATGTATAAAATGTGTATGTAGGTACTTGTAAACCTGTAACGTAATATAGGCATCTGAAACCTGCTTTCCGTCTGAAAAAACCTAAGGCGTTTGAGAGCAATCTTGAAAGCCGACCGCAAACGCCTTGGGGTAAATCTAGGATGCCCTGACCTACTATTAAACGATTGTCTCAGAACATTTCTCCCATATTCACGCCTCTCTAATTTAAACCTATGGTCTAAACTCTGTATGGTGGTCTGTAATTTGCGACGTTTACGCACAACGTGATTTATTTACATAGAGATCTAGCGATCACCCGTGACTTTTTCTGCACAGATTCTTATATCTTTAGACAAAAGCTATTGGTATTATTTTTCGGTAAGAAACAAAAATAAAAAGGAAGTGGTGAGAAACTCCGGGCCGAAACGAAATACGCCCTAAAATAACTCTAATGCTACTATTAAGATAATGTTTGGGCAAGATATTTATAGTTTAGGGATAAATATTAGCACATTAAAAGTGAACCGAACTATTTTCACGAAAAATAAATTGATTTTTTTCTCGCGGATCTTTTGGTTTGCGTATAAACAGGTTCAATTTCAAATGCAGTGTAGCTTTTATACACTTAATTAAATACCTAAAACATACAAAATTACCAATGAAAATGACTAGTTGTAAGAGTAGTGAGCGCTCAATAACTGGCCATTACAGATTCACTCCGAATCAAAATGTAGGTTCCACTAAATTACAGTTACAGCCGAGTGAGTTATCGTTCCGCAGTATGTTTAGCAATTACACGTAATTTCTACTTGCAGTGTAGTATGATTTCGAAAAAGTAAAAATAAAACTGGATCATCTAAGTATAGTGTAATGTGAGTAAAATTAATCGACTTTTCTAATTAATAATTTCGATTAGTATGACTCGAGTACGAACGATTTGGTTACAAAAAAGTCTTTGTCTGTAAGGGAGTTTTGAAAAGGGAATTTTCATCTAAAAATATTTCATGAAAACTAAAAGAAGCTAGAAGACCAATATGAACAGTAACGAAAACAAAGGTATGTTTGGAACACACATAAAATTTATATATTATGGTGCAAGCGTAGGTACTGCACGTACGTCTAAGTATTGCGTTGGCGAATTTATTGTATGCCGATTTTGCATTATGCGGTACAGTTCGCAAATAATGTTTGAGTTAGGTCAACTGGCATTTAGACTTGGTATTTGGCGCTTGGTAGCTTAGCTATGTCGACTTCACACGTAACGTGAGTCTTACATTCCATTTAGTTTACTTGAATAGATTAATTTATAATGTAGTGAATAAAACGTTAGACAAGCAGCTTTACCTACCTTATCAATCAATACGAATTAACTGTTAGTTATCATATTCATACTAGTGTGTTCTAAGCTTTATGATTAGGTTGTTATATACCTACTTCTATTATATTATTGGTGAACATTTTGCACAGAGCCATTTAGCCCTGTTTATACATGGTATATGAACATAATATTATAATGAATTACATTATGTTTATTACATTAAAATATTTAAGTATTACAATATGTACAAACGGCATGCAGTCATATCCATAGGAAATAAAAAGGGACGTCCAATGTTCATCGTAAACCTCAGTGATACATGGAGACTCACACCAATAAAATAGTACCAGTGTGCTTCAGAACATTGAAAATACCTCCTACCTATTGTCGACTATATTATTTTAATAAGATAGCCGGAGTATTCTTCAAACGTTCGGAATTATGATTTATACGTTATTATGAATAATAATTTAGTCAGACAATGTAAGGTGGCAAGCTAAACATAAAGCTTTGAGACGAATCTTGCTGCGGTAGGTAAAGTAAAAGTTATTCAATCCTAGCTATTTACAAACTCGTAATAATCACTGCGCCATAATCTATTCAATTGATCGGAAACAATAAACATCTTGTAGACGACTCAGAAAATTAAAGATAATATTTTATTGACTTCTAACGGCAACAAGGAAGGTAGGTTATTTACATTGAAGGTCGTTTACGATCTGTATATTTTTCATTGCTTTCTCTCCCAGTTATAAATATAGGTACTTATAAAATGAAGATGCCCATCATAAATTTAATAAAAACAAAGATAGACACGTACCCCAATTTTAAAATTATGACATAACATCGAATATATTTTTACGTTCACATATCCCTAAAAATAGTAATGTATCTACGTACATTTAGAACATTTTGATATAGACCATATTTCAAGAAAGCAGAAGATCCATATAACTACGATCTTTTTTGATGTCCAGAAGGAAGGTAATATTTTTTGAGTGTAAAATGTCTGAATATGAAGCTCATTATGCGTGCTTTATTTATCTCACCTAGTTTAAGCTGATTTAGTTCAGGTTTGCTATAGTTTTTAAAATTTTAAATAAAGAAATCCTACTGCCAATATTATAATATTATCAACATTCTGGTAGTGTCTATAAAAGTAAGGCAGTAGACCGGCTGTCACCCAGACACACCTGCAATTGGCTCGCACTTCCAAATGAAACACTGCAGTACGTAACTCAACTATTTGCAATTCAATTCATGCAAAATCATCGTGCAAGCTGAAACGTTGAGAGTTCCAGTCTACATTCTACATAAACCGAGTTGCCTCACTAATGCTTCGAAAGACAAGCTCAGGAGCTCACTTAGACTACATTTAGCGGGCCTTAGGCCACCGAGGCTCTGAGGTTAGGTTCTTAATTAGCTATCGTTCGCAGCTGACCGCTTGGAAGTGAGATCTAGGTACTCTGCATATGCCACTTTTCTTGCTAAAAGCGACTTTATTTCATTACAGTAGGATCTATGACGAGTGTGTGTAGAGATTGGCTAAGCCCTTGCGGTTAGGCGATGGGTGACATTTACGTAGTGCATGTAGTCCGCACCGAAGGAGCTCGATCAGAATTGCCTCGATCTTGTAACTTCTGATTATAAATTAAGATTGATAAAAGTTTACCATTACTCTCTTACCATCATAACGAAACTTTATGGCTGATGTATGCAGTACCTTATGTTAAGTATATTTTATATTATGCGATATACTTTTTGCTCATTTTCATTGTATGACATGAAAGTATCATTGATTTTTTTGCGGCGACAACCTGTTCTATAATGACTGCAGGAGACCATGTTGCAATTTTCGAGTAAAAACTTATCCGTCACAACATAACATCAATCATTTTTTAGATGAAAGCCAAAGGAAATGAGTTAAGGTCTGAGAGCGCGCAGTGGCTCGTAAAAAATGTGTGAAAAATTACATCGATTACTACTAATGACGGAATGGAGTAACACTATCGCAAAGGGAAACAGAGGCCAAAATAAAAACCTTCCCACATCTGTGAGTATCATCTCACATTATGTTTCTAATGTTTACAAATAAACATTTTTTAGCAGAAGCTCGTAACAGTTTGAATCTAAATCTCTTAGAAACACGATTTGTTTTTGTTTAATTTATTTACTCACATACTTTTTTGTAATCTGTTTAACACTCAAGGTAAAAGTTCAATGAAACCTAATTAGCATCAACGTTGGATCTTAAACAGGGGCAATACTAATAAACATGAAGATAAAAGGCGGTCTATAAAGCCACTCGAATAAATATTGAGAGTAACTAATTATCATAAAAGTACATATCCTTTAGTTTAGTTAGACCATTACCAAATAGCTGTCATTAAAGCGTGATACGATAAAGTTGAAAACGCCACCCACGGTGGAATAAAGTAAGTACCACATGGTAGCTAAATAAAAAGGTATAGATATAGGTAGATTGAACAACAAGCTGTGTATGAGCACAACACATTTCAGGGGTTCCATCATCGGAATAGTTGGTTTGAAAATTGTTTCGAAAAACTCCATTTTTTTTTCATTGACCAATTAATCGATATTTTGTTCTACCCACAACACATTTCAGGGGTTCCATCATCGGAATAATTGGTTTGAAAATTGTTTCGAAAAACTCCATTTTTTTTTCATTGACCAATTAATCGATTTTTTGTTCGACCCACAAGCCAAAAGTTATCATACTTCTTTGCTTCCAATTCAAATGATGTATGTGAACTTATTAACCTTTAATCAATAAGTAAAGAAATATCAAGCCACGCTACATTTAAAAAAAATATATTGTAACATGATATTTGAAAGAAAAGTAAGTACATACCTACTGTACATGACTGTACCATCAAAATGGCATGTTTTAGCCCTGAGCTGTGGGAGACTGTAACCTAGAAACTTGGCCTATCGCGTACGATCACTTATGAATACAGATAGACTCTAAGTGGTAGAGGGTAATCGTTTATTTTTACCCTATTAAAAACCTATCTTGAAAGTCTTCGGCAGTAAATATTACAGCAGTAATTATCTGCAGAGGTAGGTAAGTACTGCATGAATATGCAATAAAATTAATACTTAAATTGGTTCTTGAACCGTAATTACTTTTAATCTATTAATGCATAGGTACTTATACGAATATTCATTAACAGAAGGGGAATGGTAAAGACAACAGGTCCTGGTAATACAATATTGGAAAGCAGTAAATACTTGATATCAAAAAAAAATTAGCTACAAAAACTAACTGAAATGTATATTAAGTAGGATTGTTTTTTTGTCTTGATATTTTTTACTATAATTTGGTATGTTCATTTTTCCACCTCTTAGTGTAATTCTGGTTCAGGAAGAACCTGCCCCTCACCATATTGTTCTATCTACCATTTTGTTCGTAAAACTGTGTAAGACAGGTATTTTTAACAGATGAAATAAAGAGCGTAAAATACGAAGCCAATGAAGTCAAAGATAAGAAAAAGTGATGTGCAAAGTTAGGGTATAAATTCAGCTTGGATCGTCTGGTTTCGCTGCGATCGAATCCACCAGATAATCCTCTTTCGACAGTTCGACAAGTTTTTTCCTTCAACTTTGAAATAGGTGGGCTTCTTGTGTTACTTCAAGACTCGCCTACCTTAACTTTCTCCGAAAGGTTTTTTTCCGGATTCCCAGTTGATTTGGCACTTTTAGACTCATAATGAGGAAGTTAAGGTTAGGTAGGTACCTACAACATTCACTGCCACAAAAAATATATTCAGTTCAGCGAAACTTTCATAATGAATTCAATCCAACTTTTTAAAGTTATTATTTTTTACTAAACAATATTGCAGATTTTTTTTTTCTATAAACTATGAAGTTCAATTAAAATAAATTTTCAATTGAACTTTAATTTCAGACCACCTACGATATATAAACTTTACTTTAAAATTACCCAGCCGTAGCGAAACAATTTATCCGTAAACCGTAACTATTGGTTTTGCGCCGTCAAATAGATTCAATTTTATAAAATAAAAAAATAATTACTGTGAACGGTAAATCTTGTGTTTTTTACCGAGTGAGCTTAGTAATAATGTCGTCACGATAAAAATCAATTGCAAGAAAGGCACACCTCGGGAGCAACGTAATAATAGTGATTGAAGGCGGCCGCGGGCCAGAGCACAGAAAGAGTTCGATGGAGAATTCAAAACAAAGCATCGAGTTTTTTAGAAAAAAAAGTGTAAAATGAAAATAACATTATTAAAAGAAAAAAGCATTGTTAATAGTCATCCAAACCAAGTTTGCAATCTTACATTTTGAATGACTAGAAAATGCTAGTCTATTTTGGCCTTTTTTCGCCAGTATCGAACTCGTTGCCAAAACGCAACCAGGCAAAGTTCAAGCTGTTTTTCAATTGAGTACCTCTACATTAAATAAAAATCTAGATCCGCACTTTCACCAATCAAAACACTCGTAGCAGATGACTCCAAAATATTATTTTCGCTCAAAATACATAGCAGAGAAGCAATAAAAAATTGAGATTACGTTTTACAGCAGCTAAACGGCAAATATAACGGTCAATTAAGTAAGTACCATTACGCAAAGGGCCCCGTATAAAGTTTTATTGTTTTCTCAACCCGCATATGTTGCGTAAATACTTTTGAGCTGCAAATAAAAACGAAACGCTGTTGTTTAACTCACTTGCTGTTTCCATTTACTAGGCTAGAATTTTTTTACAAGCATATATACGTATTTCGATATTTGAGTACTTACTTTTTGTTGTGACACAGCTTGCTCTGAAAACTATTTTTTTTTTAATTAATAAAACTGCAATAGTATTTTCCTGCTTCGTATATTTTGATTTTAAATAAAACGTCTGTTTTTTTAATTGAAATACTTTTTTGTGACCAAATCAAAATGTTTGTAAAATATGTTTCTGTCGTGGCAAATTTTAGAAGGTACCAACATTTTAACACAAAGAAAAACCCAACAAAAATGTCACTCAACACATCTCTTGTCGTCGTTTGTCATCAACAATACTTACCAATTTATCGAAATGTGTGAGTGTTGGGGCGTGTTGGCGTGAATAACTCCGCGGCAACAGAAGGCGTAGTAGTTACTATAGAACCTAGTCTTGCCTCATTACAGCTTGACGTTGAATGATGAAGCTGGAAAAAATGGTGTGTTTAACCCTAATGTTTATGATTTAATTTCTTACCATATATTGGTAGCCAGTAAAATTCTTAATATTTTTTAGAGACTAGATACCTATTAAAAAGTAGTCTAAAAACTACTTACTTATATGACATAAAATCTTGATATATTATTATTATATATTAAAAATAAAAATAAATATGATCACGACTGTAGTCCCCAGGCTCGGTAGATATCTCCTCAGATCTTTAGTTACTTAGATCTTTGAGGATATCTAAAGGGGGTAGTCAGAGGCAAGTCCAAACATGACATTTGATACATGCCCAAATTTTGCACAGTAGTTAGTATTCCGTACGTGACAGGTTGCAAGCCCATCGCCGCTTATAAGAATACTAACCTATGACACATACCTTCGAATTTTTGGTTCTAGGGTATGCCGGTTTCCTCACGATGTTTTCCTTCACCGTTTATATATTATTCTTTATAATTGTTAGATATCTAAACAAAAATTTTACGAAAATAGCAGCAAATTATGGTTCAGGTTCAATGATCCTGCTTCGACGTTGTAATTTTAGGGCTGGATACACAAGCTAGTGTTATCGTTTAATTAAATGTTATTATTAAAATGATAGCCCTACTGTATTCACAGTTTGTAATAGGGTTGATTGTGTGAAAATTAATTAGACAGTTTTTGATATTATATTGGCATGAAATATTTTACAAAAA
The DNA here is from genome assembly GCA_963675405.1 of Cosmorhoe ocellata. NCBI lineage: Eukaryota > Metazoa > Arthropoda > Insecta > Lepidoptera > Geometridae > Cosmorhoe > Cosmorhoe ocellata. The sequence goes on along the minus strand of OY776258.1, from coordinate 5,910,502 downwards.
TTATGCACCTCATTGAATAAAATTTTATATATTTCATGTAAAAAAAAATTAGGTAGATATGATTATTCAGTCCAAAAATATTAAGTTATCTTAATTATATTACCTAATTATAGTTACCTTTAATGAGCAATTCTTGTATAACTATATGTATAATCTGAATTTCGGAAACGGCTCCACATTTTCATGAAATATAGTATGCAGGGGGTTTCGGGGATCTTATATCGATCAAGCTAGGTTTCATTTTTAGCAAACGTCATTTATCCCAAAAGAAAACCGAGCAAAGCTCGGTCATCCAGGTACTATTATTAAAATACTGTTTGTAGAGCCAAACATTTTATCACAATAATGCTTTTTTTTAGCAAACGAACCACAACACAAAAAGTCCGAGACACCAAATCACTTTGACTCCAAGATCGTTCCAGATAAGACGAAAACAATAAAAGTGAGCCGTTAGCTCTGGCTGCCATTTTCCGGAAGCGGACGTTAGTCGGCACATCCGGTGAGGCACTACGCCAACTGCTAGAACATACTGAGAAGTAATCCCAGTGTGGTCACAAAATATGTAGAATTTAAAAGTCGATGAAATTAACTGTTAAGGATTTGATTGTCAGTACTTTATCAGGTTTTAAGTACATAATTACATATTTTTACTTACATATACATTGTATTACATTGTATGTACATAATATATAATACAAATAAAATTAAAACACGAAAACATACAATTGGCTGTGTTTTTGTTGATTATAATCATAAATTGATAATCAAACGTTTGATCACCACCGCACCTAATAGTAATCATCATCATCATCATCATCATCATCAGCCTATAGCAATCCACTGCTGAACATAGGCCTCCCCTAATGAGCGCCATTGCGCCCTGTCTAATAATAATAAAGTAAAGTGGTATATAATTTACAGACTATATTTATTTACAATGAGTCAAGCCGCATTTCCTCGGAATCCGCATAATACGAAACATTAATACCGCTCTGGGTAAAAACGTGTGATAGATAACGTACAACGTTACCATCCATCGCGATATCATATCTGTAGGCATTTTCACAAAACAGGTCACGTATTAAATGAGAATATTCGGCCGAGCCTCCGACTTATTTATCATTCTACTCAGAGCAACACCCCATGAATTTTATACAAGATTGAACGATTTACTGAGCAAAATTGATGGTACATCTATTGTGTCATGTCAGACCAGGCTGATTGAGCAGTGTTCAGAATCTTGGAAGAGCTACTGCTGCATTTTATGTGTAGTAGTTTTATAAGTGGAACCTGGCACACGTAACTTTGGTTACACAGGCAAATCAACTAATGCAAACATAAATAAATACATACTTTATCTTGTGTCACAAATACAGAAACAAAACAAAAAAATTACAACAAACAGAACTGAAACTTGATAGTAACTTAAACTTAATTATGACACCAAAAGAGATGGACACTTAGCTGCATGACAAAGTAGCGCTAGCGTTGGTCTACGATTCTTTTTGTTGTTTATCTATCAACAGAACTGATAAGTCATGGTAAATATCACGCGTATGGTGTAAATCATGCTAATAACCATGAAAGTCACTAAAGTTACGTGGACCTTTGGCCTTGTTTCAGTTAACAAACTGTTCTTTAGTTCTTTTTAATATTGGTCTGAGAAAGGACTGTATATTTTGACGTCCGCAAAATCGTGTGATATGCAATTTTCAACCTTACTTTCTCGTTTCTCTATGTTTGTTCGTGATCAGGCGTCAATTTGTTTCAATTGAATTGTAAAAATAGATACTTCAATAGTTATATCCTCTTAGACCTCCTTCAAGTGGATAAATACCTATATTTTTTTAAACCTTTGTTGCAATTTGTAAAAGTCGAACGAATTACTTTCAATCCTGTTGTGGTAACAATTATCCAATATCAGTTCAATTAGTAATTAAAATCCAACATCAATTGATATAAGAGCCAATTCTTCCATCTTGGATACTCAATGGTCAATGACTAGTCCAGAATAATATCTTTAAAATAATTTGGAAGTATCACATGCACACTGTATTTTTCTTATCCAAAGGATATGGCATTTATGAACCAGGCGTTTTATGAACTGTCCACCAATATTAGATTATATACTTATACCGTATACTTACTATTAAATTAATGACAAACGAGAACACTTTACCTACTGAATTATAAAAATCTTTTTATTATGCGGTCCGCAAATCCCTAGCTTTCAATTCTGACTACAAGACTAGCTTTACTAAAAGCGTTTTATCCAGCTTAATCCTACATTCACTCAGCTCCCTAAGGTCCTGTGTACACAAGCAATGGATACCTCTCAACGTGAGCTGATAAAATGCTCATCCGAAAGGACCCGATCAATCCCAACCCATTGTGCGATACAAGGTCCTTTCTATACGTACTGTCTATTTATTCTTCACCCTATACTATGGCTATTTATTCTTTGTGTGAGATTTAACCATCATTTTCTGGGATGGTGCTTCCTTCCCTCATTTAGGATGTGTGCGTGAACGGTTTTATCAAAAGAAGGTTTTGGAACCACTTTTCTATTTCATCTTATTCTTTTAGTCTTCTTCCTCATAATTTTTGAACTTTGCAAGCGCAGTAGGCAAATAAACTTTAGTTAGTTAAACACTGGTTTGATTCCAGTACTAGGACTAACTTCATGAGAGATACATAGTCCAAACGTACCTAATTATATGTAGGTACTTAAAACTGCGGGAGAAATTTGCTTATTATTTTTTAATTAAATATTTAACAGATTATTAAAACTGTACCTACTTACATCTGCATTAAAAATGGCGGCAAAATAAACATTGAGTAAAGACCGTTGAATACCTGTTGGAGGTATAATTTGACAACTTTACATTCGGGGCTTGTCTCATTAAAATATTAACTACTTTTTATAAATATATACTTTAACTACAACAGACATAAAAATAAAAATTAGGGTTTTATAAAGGAACAACAAAATCACAGCTAAGATATTGCTACGAGATTGTAGAGGAACAATGTACGAGAACTTGACTAATGTTTCGCATTAGTTCGATAGCTTGAAGGGTTTATCGTCAAATATGTTGCGAATTGTGTCACGATTATCCAACCAAAACTATAATTGGTACTGTATTATGTATAGGTAAATGCAAAGTTTGAGTACATAACACAGCAAATGTGCAAACTTCTCTATTTAAAAGCGCAGTAGCCAGTGTAATTGCGTAATATCAAGTTCTCGCCTCATTTGCGAGTTAAGCCTAAGTTCATTAAAAAAAGCGACAGTTAAAATCTTCACAACAAATGAACGCAAATTCGAACTCAAATAAATAAGTTGTCAACTGCGTCTTCGCTGTATTACGGTCATTAAAAAGCTAGAGTTTTAGTGTCTATCAACACGATCTCTTGCTAGGTGGCCCAAGTAATCATGGCTCCTTGAGCGATCATCATGAAGTGAACACGCAATAAGAAAAGATGTGCATCGTTCCTCACTTGTCAAGAGGATTCGCATAAATATAAAAGTGAATGATGCCTACGGTGAAACTCTCAGACTGTTCCCTTTAGCACCAGTTTTTTGCGCTGTCAAACCACTAGCGGGTCATTATAATTACTACAAAATGCTTCATAACATCAACGTGACTTGGAACTTCCTAGCTGATTAGTTTGCATGCGCGACGTACTCAGAAGCAATTTGCAAACTAGTGCTCAAAGCTCTGAGCACAGCAATTAATTACAATTTTAATTGAAGACTTTGAGTTACTTGCTTATGCAAAATGGCAATTGCGATTTCTTACGTGCTTACATGTAATTTAAAAGAATTGCAATGACATGGTGCAGTGTGGGGATAATTATGAATAATGACAACGATATCGTAAGATGAATGGAACGGTATCCGAAGAAAAGTGATACTTACATGGCATACATTATTTAACCGATATCAGTATAATTCAATACAACAGTTTACTATAAAAGATCGTAATAATCATAAAACATAATATTTAAAGAAAAATACACTGAAAATATTAAGCTAATACCACACCAACGCATATAAAAAACAATATATTAGTCAGCACACAACTATAAAGCCATAAAGTGCGAACTCAGTGCGTCGTAATCATCTTCATCTCTAAAATGTGTTTATTTTTTGCGACAAAGCAAGAAAGTTGCATGCGCAAAAAGATTTTGAGCGCAAAGATATGTGCGGTAAATATGATTAAGCCCAAAAGGACGAACGTACTGGAACATTTATTTATAACTCTGTCACTTGTTCAAGTGGCATTCATACGTAAAAAGTTTTTCACAGATCATTATTTAAGTCTTATCTTTATTATCCTCTTGGTAAAAGAACTTTAATTGGAGCCACATGTTTCATATGAATGTTTTGGATCTGTTGACGGGTGCTCATTTTGAGGACAAGGGGGCGTTTTGACAATTTTTTTAGGTTTAATAATATAATAAGAAACTCTATGCACTGAATTTAAAAAGGTTCTTACCATAACTTGGTATATTTATTATTATTATATTTATATTAATTTTCATGAATATACATTCTCAATGGTATATTGATAAAAATTAATATACTAAAATATATAAATTCCCTCGTTTTTTAAATAGGCAAGTGAATATGGTGAACACAAAAAAAAACATATGGGAAAACTTTTTTCGAAATTATAACAGCAAAACTCATTTTATTGAAAGTTGGTTTCAGGATACGTCTCAGACCAAAAAAAAAGATGATAAATTTTTTATCTTCAAAATTTATCACTTAGGTAGCGGAAGTTGAAACTGTAAAGGAAATTGAAATAAATCTACCACAGATGCTCCAGTCACTCACAGTCCATAAAAAGTAAGCGAGAAGGGTTATAAAAGTGTAACCGAAATAGATTTTACGTATTGTACCTCGCTAACTCGTCATTATTCTGTTTAAATCTAAAATAAATTTAGCTCGGATTAAAATCATTATTTTTTTAATCAAGCACTCACTATATTTTTATGTTGTCTAGCCATTTTTCAATATAAAGGTTTAATACTTTTTTACCAATTGTATCCCTGGCTTCAAAATATACAACAATATGATCAAATTATCTAAAATCAACCACCAAAATAAATACCTCCTAATATAAATTGAGTACGAATTTCGATCGAGTCTCATCTGATTCTAAATTCGTATAATGTCACAGTAGAGTTTACGACATATTTGCATTATAAAACGGGTTGATACATCGTCCGTCGAGTTGTAATTTTGCTGTGTAATGGTGCGTCTAAAACATTATGAAGTACGACAGTATGAAATGGGATCATCCTGCAGTTAGATTTACTGGACGGCTTTATTTGTAAAATGTTATTCTCATAGTCCTAGGATATTAATTTTCAAGAATGTACTGACGAAATATTGTTTTTATTTGAAGCCTATTTTAAAGTCATATTATTGACTTATTCGTCAACTGGCGAGCGTGAATCTCGCGAGTGCGCGCGAGTTGGCACCTTTCGATTTTACCTACTTTTTCTGTCGTCAACTCGCGCGCACACATTTTTAAGTACAGTCATGCTAAAAAACTGATTGAAACCAGTTAAGTACCGACTATCTAGTAAGAAAGAAAGAAGAAAATATGTTTATCTCTCATTCTCTCTCTATTAACCGAGTCTTCGGTCGTCCGTGCGGGTACAGGAGCGGGGATTGACGACGAAGGGGATCGAGTGGGTATCGGAATATTATGTTTATTTGACATGACATGTTTGACTTATACAAAATAAACCATAAAATATGACTGTGAAATATATAAAACAATTTATTTTCCAGCTAATTAAATTTTCCTAATAACTAACAACAATATCATACAGACTAAATAAGTAAAACGAAATCGCTCATTGTCATCTAAATATAATAAAAATAGTAATCAACGAATACAAATTATAGCATTTGACGAATTCTTACTTACTTATAAAATTAATCAGTTTTAAGAACTATAAAAATCATAGATCAGGGTTTGTTGTAATTTTTTTTATTAAAAACTATGCTAAATATAATAACTTTTATATAAAAAAACCACAAGATTAGACGTTTGATACATAAATCAATAAAATAAATATAACTCCTAAGATAAATTCATTAATGATGAAGGCCATCTACAATATACTACATCTATAACGTTTTATATGGGTATTAAAAGTTTAAGACACGATACGATTTGAGTTTAAAATAAAGGAAGAAATATTTTTTGTGATAGATAATATAGGTATTATGATGTAAAACAACATGTCAAAAATATAGAACTGCTGATTTTCCTACTAACTAACTTTTCTTTATAATTATATCAACAATATCACAATGACTCAAGAATTTGGTTTATTACCTACGTAGTTATATGTAAATCGTCTTAAACTAATAAAAAAAAAATCAACAATGTTGTCAATTCAGCTGTCGCAAAAACTAAACTAAACTAAAATGGATGATATCCTTTTTGTTTTGATCGTTATGAAAGGGACGGTAACAATTCGACGACCTCTGTGGCGCAGCGGGCGAGAGTCCACCTGCGACGCAAGAGGTTGCGGGTTCAATTCCCGCCTCGGAACAACTTTGTGTAAGATATGCAGAAATTTGTTCCGTTGGTCTGGGTGTTTTCTATGTATAATAAAAAATATCTATCTATGTATATAATGTATTAAATATATCAGTTATCTAGTACCCATAACACAAGCTTACTTTGGGGCTAGATGATGCTGTGTGGATTGTCCAGCATTATTTATTTATTTATTTATTTATTTAATTAATGCTGTCAAATTAGTTTAGTTTAGTTTTTGCGACAACTGAATTGACAACATTGTTGTTTTTTTTATTTTAAGACGGATTACTTTTATAAATAAAGTAATAATTATTAGCCAAATACTTGTTGATTGCTATTTTTATTATATTAAGATGATAATGAGCGATTTCGCTTCACTCACCTAGTATGATATTGTTGATAATTATTAGGAAAATATAATTTGCAGGAATGTAAACAGTTAGATATATTTGACATATTTTGTATATGTGAAGCTGTCATGTCAATTATATTCCAATATCCGATACCCGCCCGATCTTCTCGTCGTCATACCCCGCTCCTGTGCCCCACACGGGCGACCGAAGACCGAGTTAATAGAGAGAGAATGAGAGATAAACATATTTTCTTCTTCTTTCTTTCGTCGGTAGGTACTTACCCTGTTTCAATCCGTTTTATACATGACTGTACTTTATACGTGCGCGCGAGTTGACGACAGAAAAAATAGGTAAAATCGGAAGGTGCCAACTGGCGCGCACTCGCGAGATCCAAGCTCGCCAGTTGACGAATAAGTCATATTATTTCTGGCGTCAAAACTTTTTGATGTGATGAAACGTCCTATCGAAGTCGTGAAAAATTCACGATTCAAATAGCTACCAAGTTTAATAAAATTTATTGGAAATGTAGCAATTTAATGATCTGTAAATTCAATAAATAATTGTTTTGTTTATTATGAATTCAGATTTTCAACTCAATACTTATTTTATTTATAGTTTATTTACATAATGGAAACAAAATTTCTCTAAACTTTTGTTTTGTTATGTAGAGTCATCATAATATGATATGATATATAACATATTATATTATAATATGTTATGTATATGTTATGAATTGTGCTACAATATTATTGTGAACTATAAATAAATAGTCCACAATAAATTTTTTGCACAATTCATTATAATTAAATCGATAGATATACATAACATTTATGAAACCACAATCTCCGGTGTTATTTCCTGCTTTAGTCCCATTCTTGTGTAATTTCCGGGAATTTGTGTTTCAATGACGTATCTGATTGCACTGACCAATAACCAAATAATCCAAAATCGGCGGATTTGCGGTTCACCGGATTCATACGTACATATTATATCGGAATGTAATGTAATTTTGTTTATAAAACTGTTTGTAGACATAATTGTCAACTATACAATATATCTATTCTATGCTGTATCTCCTTAGTACACATCTTGCAGAATTTTTCAATAAACGCGAATGACCCGAAATAATATCACAATATCTTCACTTTTCGAAGAATGAGCTAATATTACATATTAACCTTAAAATAAATATTTAAGTTATGCTTAAGTTTTGAGAGTCAATATTTTTTTTCGAAATGTATAACAGATCCGAAGCTGTTAAGAATCAATACATATATTATGTTAATACATTTTCTCAATAATGTTAGTAATGAGAACAAATAGATGACCGACTTTCTACCGCACATGGTTCCGAAACCATTTGCCATCGCAGTCAGAATAGGGATACAAACGAAAGCGACATATTTGTTATCGCGTGGTTTCATTAATCACCGGCGGGTTGCTTTGCGGCGTCTATCGTACCCGTACGGTCTATAAGTAGAGCAATAACATAGTATAGAGCCTGAACTTCTACAGTAAGCATAGCAAAGTCACACATCTTGGCCAATATGGTCTTATGATCTAATACTATTTCAAACCTTGATATAACTTTTCCAATAGCCTATAATCCTCTTTTCGCTTAAACATCTCTTCTTCTGCTCGCCTAAGCATTATTATTACGTAATCATCTCTAGTGACGCAGTTTATTTACGTTCTAATATTTTTTTCTTGAGACGAAATATTATTTTGGATGGATGTTCGCATTTGAAAGTGGGTTCGTTACGATGCGCGCTCTAGCCAACATTTTGTCTGGTTCTATATACGATGTTTTTCCCTTCCTTGTTTGTGCCAGAAACGTAAGTAATCCGCTAAGTGATTCATGGTATTATTATTTATTTCGCTCTCGTAAAAAGTAATAAATTATAACCCGTTGCCAAAACTCATGCTGACAATAATTCGAGCATTATGAGTTAAGACCCTTAAATGTAATATACCTACCTAACTGCGACCTAACCTTCTATTCGCAATTAAACACGAGCTTCGATCGATAGAAATAATGATCAATCTGATCTTATTATGAGAAAAATGCTGTATCAAAATTGTATATCATGCAGACAGAAACTGCATATTGAAACATATTATTACATTGTTCTTTTCATAAACCACCAAATGTTAGGGTGAATTTCATCACATTTCACAAACGTCAGCTTACATCAATAAATCCGCGTTGATTTATTGACAGGCGCGTCCTATTCTTAACAGATTCGATATAATTTGTTAGCCAAATAATCCTGGATTTCGATGCGGACCCCACGGCGACATCAATAAAAGCTTCGTAATAAAAGAACGGAGACAATTATGGCGCGCTGTACGAAACGAGCTAAATTTCACCCACATTATAGCAAATAATGGCAAACAGTAGGCCGTGAGCGAGTCACCCTCGTTCGCTTTGCATCGATATGTTACGCCCTATCCCCTACATCTAAATGCACAACGGGAGATCGAAGAAAAAACGTATCGAACGCGACTGAGGCATTCGGCGGCGCAATAATGAGAATATTTATGTCAGAGGCACGTGCTGATTTGCTATAATGGTAACATGAAATACACATATTTGTAATTACCCTTCGCTGTAGGGGCTGTTAATAATATTATATTCCTTAAAATACTTATTACTCTGCTAACAACCACATTCTGTCGTAAAGTTTTATTCGGAAACTAGGTAAATTGAAGTAGAGCCGTAACACCCAGTACGCTTCTGTTTATGGTTCAGGCTACATCGTTAGCATATTGTTTATGAATCCTAAAATGTTAGCAACTCATCGTAGTTATTGCAACAATGTCAGGTATTACGTGAGTACGAACGTAAAACGGAACGTTTTAGATAAAAAGCTGTACTCGTGAGCTCCGGATTTCGAAATAACCTCGAGTAATGGAGAATGGTAGTCTGACAAAAGAAGCTAATCTCGTTTTTCGGGATAGCGTAGGGTAGAATGGGGACACGATAGCCTCCAGGGGATGCAGTCTCCGGTACGTCTCTAAGTCTATTAAGACGACTTGCTGCGTCCTCGAGGGAGGCCGACCCGCTCGGGGGCAACACGATAGAAAAACATTTCGCGCTGGGAAACACCACCTGTGCGGATAAATAGAGAAATCCCCGGTCAATGCAGGCAGCAGGCACCCTTTATAGCCGTGAATACAGATATCTCCAGAGAGAAAACAATTACGTTCGATATTAAAACGGGAAGCCCCATTGAAATAAAGACAGATAAAACAAAGGCTCAGAAGAAAATGAGGCTGCAGTTTTTCAATTGCAATCGGCCGCGATCCCTTACCAACGGGCTCAACCACTGTAGAACAAAGAGGCCGAATGAAACTTCTGCTCATCCTGATTTATTGTTCAATATCTATAAAATGAAATTGCGGATTGTAAACTATGCTATAGTTTTATATGGAATCGGCGGACAGATGTAGGGATATTCGTCGCCTCGAGGGACGGTAAGGACGGTGTAACGTTGTTACCGAAGTTCAACCAAGGCCGAGACCCATAGCCGAGCAAATTGTGACCGTAGGGTCACACCGCTCGTGTATTTGCTCGGCCAAATTACTCCCACCGAGGTAAATACAACGTACGTTATTTAATAAGCCTAACGAAATTGTACCTTTGCAATTTGCTGGGTTTTATTTTTGAAACAAAGATTAGGTACACTAGTATGTTATTATGTAGATGTTATAACAGTAGTGAACGCGCCATTTGAGATTAAAATTATTCCGTCGCGTCACACAGTGTACCAACTAATCCTTTTGTTGTATAAAAACTATAAATAAAGCTCTGGAGATGAGCTGAATTGACTCGGACTAGCTGCAGCAGCAATTAGTATTTGTATGATTTATACTTCACGGTTGCTTGGGAGAAATAACTTTTCATTGTTTATAGTCCAAAAGGGAGTAAATTGAAACGTCTTCGCAGTTTCCTAACACTAGTTTTGTTTAAACCAAATACTTTATGAATGTATGTGCTTATTTACTTTTAAACTTACGCGATCTGAACACATTATTATTAGTATTAAACGGGTATTTATCGCGTTTAAATTACCTTATATTATCCCGACGTTTCGACAGGTTTGCACGCTGTCGTGGTCACGGGTAGACTCTGAACCTGTCGAAACGTCGGGAAAATATAAGGTAATTTAAACGCGATAAATACCCGTCTAATACTAATAATAATGTATGTGCTTATTGTTTGAAAATAGGTGAAACTAAGTACAGATAAAAAACTACAATTTTCGGTATTGTTTCATATAAAAAGCAGTGCTAATAGACCTGTTGGTGATGGATGCGTAACCTCACCCGTCATTCTAGTTGGCCATTAAATTTAGCCCACCGCGTATAGGAAAAAGATTGTGACACACACTACTGTGATAAAGCACTTTTAATGAAGAATTGACTTTTCAATATTTCTAATGATATTTGTACATAATAGAAGCTGATAAAGTTCACGTATTGCTGTTCTATCCGATACATTCGACATAGCAAGAACAATACTCCTTTTGTGCTAACGTAGCGGTCCACTGAGTCCATGGCATTGTGTATACTGAATTGTATGCTCTTTTCTACCTCCTATCATGTCATTCTATTTTCGATTTATGAAAGTCTTTATTTTAGTTCACATTTATCACAATATATTGGACGGCTAATGGAGAACATTATTGTCTGTATTATCTTAGCTGGGTATAAACTCGGAGTAGGTACTCTGTAGTTGGTAGGTGTATGTTTCAGGTGAAGCTAAATATTATTATTATAGATATTCAAGTTAAAATAATACTCGTCGTAACCAACTATTTCTACTAAAACTATTTACATTATAACCCAAAATTGATTCACATAATTGTGGCGAGAATTACTCCAAGCTCATTATGAAGCGATTTTATTTTGAAAATTCATCATAGAAGAGAGTTCAGTCGCAACTTTGCCCCATCTTAACGCGGCTTTGGATAAATAAAAGTCTTCCTCCGTAAAAAGTTTAAATTAATTATTTTTAATAGCGAAAGGCGAGAAAAAGCTTTTTATTGACCTTCACCAAGTAAAAGTTTTAGTATAAATCCTAATTTCAACATTGAAACTTCTTTTGTAACAAGCTTAATTAGTAGAAAGCTAATTAATCTTAGAAGCCGGCGCCTTACTTTATAGTTCAGGATCCGGGTGCGCTTTATGTATAAAGCCGGTCACCGCGGGCGCTATCCGTGCTAAAAGCATTCCACAAGTGCTGGTATTTCAAAACTGTCCGTGGCTTGAAATTCATCATTTGTAGCGAAAACAGTTCATATAATTTTTATGGAGAACCTTAAAAAACAAAAACAAATCTATCCCACGGGAACCGTAAATTTTTTCGGGATAAAAAGTAGCAAGAAGTATGTGATATTCCAGACTATAATATATCTCTGTGCCAAATTGCATCCAGATCCATTTAGCTATTTAGCTTTTTCAGCGTGACATACATCCATTCACGTTTATAATATTAGTGGGAAGATAACAATAAGCTAAAGCCAACCCTACTGCAGTGTGTCAGCCAAGTTTAGAAAAGAAACGGTTGACACACCGGCAGATGTGAATATTATATTTGTACGAACCATTTCAGGCCATAGTTAATATTATTCTGTGCGGAACAAACGGAACAGCTGTCAGGTAATATCATAATAATATATTATCAAATGATTCTACTCGTCAAATTACTTGGATATTGCGTGCGATTTTTAGCTGTCGCAAGATTTAGTGGTTACCGATAGACTGTTTTGTACGTAAGCGTGCCTTTTAGTTCTGGATTAGCGACAGCGTTTTAATCCTGATAACAGCGCCACATAAATCAGCAAACACTAGCGTCAGCGTTCACCGCTACGTCGAAACACCCTAATTTACTATCGCATTAGGTAACCAGCACCGATTATTTTATACAAAATTCCAGGCTTAAAATAAACGAAGCGGTCATTTTAATTTACAACAAATGTCTAGCTGATTTCATTAAATTTGTCGATATCTCTATTAATTGAGGTGGAAAATTTGATTATAAAACGTATGTACGTAGTTTAAATGTTTGCAATTTGCAACGCATTAAACAGAGATTCACTTAGCGTTTATCGTGAACAAAGAAAGGTTTGAAGCAGGCCTGCAACAGGCCAGGCCCACACAGTTAGGCTCAATTTTAAACAATTACTGTTGAGCGAAGGGTAAATGTTTGCGTTCGACTTAGAGCGGACTCGCCGGATCGCCCACACGCGCGCCTGACAGGTATTCATTACATTCACGATGCACACGATGCAGCCTTCATGCAGAACTGACTGCAAAAAAATATTTTTTTCGATCACATGAGAGTGAAGTTTGAATGCCCTTACCACAGAATAATAATTGTCACATACAGAAAGTAAGCTCCCAAAAATACGTTATTTGTGCAAATTCACAATAGAAAATTATGACATGCGTAAAACATTTGAATGTAGGTAAAGGTAGGCTGAAAAGATAGATGGATCGTGTGAAAGACGATAATGTTTTGTAAGAATGGTGTGACTGCTTAGATAGCGGATGATAGGTGAGAGAGGAGGAAGAAATGCTGTTGTGCCAACTTCACCTAGTGGGATAAAGGCAGGGCAAATAAGATGATGACAATGATACAATGAGATAAGATCAGATCATTGGTAATTTTTTATATAGGTATGTCATTTCTTTTTTCGTTGAAAAATATTGTCCTCACCTTTCAAGTAAGTTAGTAGTTTACGTTTCGTTACCTAAATTCAATAGTTTATCAACAGATAAACACCTTGTATAGCTAAAACTGGATAACAAACATCCTGTATAGTGCCTGCGACATCTTACTCAGCGTTATCACAGAAGACGAATCATATTCTGGCTCACGCAAATCATACCTGTCTACGAGGTAACACTCAGGTAAAATATTTACTCTCCCTAGTGCTTCATCTAAAAGGTACAGTCGGCGTGTCAAATACGGGCCTAAGTCAACGGCAACTGTTATAACTAGCTTCTTTTCGCGGCTTCGCCCGCGTGGTATCTTGTTAAATTACAATTTATATGCTATGTATTAAATTCACTTTGCCCAACGTAGTGCATAGGCCAACTAATATTAAAATTAATGGGGAAGCAATGAATCTTGTTGATTCTACGGTTTTCCTTGGTATCAATATTGATGCCAAACTGCAATGGGGACCACAAATCGATAAACTTTCTGGTAGGCTTAGTTCCGCTGCATATGCAGTTCGTACGATACGGTGGCTTACGGATGAAGCTACAGCTAGATTAGTTTATTTTAGCTACTTCCATAGTGTTATGTCATATGGTATAATTCTCTGGGGAAAAGCAGCGGATATACAATCAGTATTCGTATTACAAAAAAGGGCAATTCGTGCCATTTACAAAATGAAACCGAGGGACTCTTTAAAAGAAAAATTTAAAGAAATTAATATTCTCACAGTAGCGGCACAATATATATACGAAAATTTACTGTACGCTCATAAGAATAGGGATAGACTTCAGAAAAACTGCGATGTACATGGAATCAATACTAGGAACAAACATAAATTATTAATCCCTAAGTTTCGGTTACAAAAAGTGAACGGGTCATTTATGGGGAACGTGATACGTTTCTATAATAAACTTCCTATAAATGCAACTAAACTTCCTGTTAGAAAATTCAAAGCCTTCATTAAAAATAATCTCTTAAAGAAAGCATATTATAATATAAATGAATATATTGATGATAGGAACTCATGGCCCGATGTCGCTCCGCCCTCCGACAGCTAACCAATTTGCAATGTAAACGCTGTCCTTTTGTTTTATGTATTTATGTTCTGTTTTTATGTTATTATTATTAGATAATCTTGATTACATTTTTTGTAAGAAGGATCATACAAAAAAGCGCTAGGACCGAGACGAGTTTCTTGCCTGTTCTTCTCGTACTTGGGTTAGGTTGGAATTGGCACATAGATTCACCTAGCATGTAAGACGTTTCAAAGTGATCCTTGTGATTGTACTGAATAAATATTTTTCAATTTCAATTTCAATTTCTATCCAGACCATATTCTATCTCTTTGCCAAGTTTCATCCGGAGCCGTTTCAGCGTGATTGAGTAACAAACATCCATACATCCATACATCCATCCATCCATATTTTTGGATATATAGTATTCTATAATATTATTATAGTCAATGTGTCAGTGACTGTCCAAATCAAGTGAGTATGTTGGGTAATGCAGGTCCAACCAACGCCCACCATCCAGTGAGCCGTTAATCAATCTTTATGACATGTTGACAAATTATAACATTGTTTAACTCAGCTGATGCTAATTTGAATCGACTGGACATCGACCGGTAACATTCACCCACATTAATAATAAAAATGTTTAGCAAACTGGTTTCCTAATGGATATTGTCTAAAACACTAGGTACGTATTTTGTATCGACAGGTCAAAACTTAGGACCTAGATATTTAGTCTTCTGGCGGTGGTACTGGCGGCGGGCAAAATAAAATTTAAAAAGTTGTAAAAATTGTATGGAAGTACAGTTACTTTAAGCTTGAAACATTGACGTTTCTGAAACATGATGGTTTGTAAGAGCTTGTAGTAAGGCCACCGTGCGTTTTTAAACGCACGCAGTTTCGATAGCGATAGCTATGCACGACTGACGTTATTACTGACCCTTCAGTATAAGACTTAATACGGCCTTTTACTCCAGTAGTTCGTAAAATACTACCTTCCTGTACATTTTTGTGACGACATATTTTGTAAATGTGGCCAACACGCCATACAATACGATAAAATAATAATATTACGCTCTTCGAAATAATGGTACCAGAAAGCTTCGAGCAATTTCTGTTTTAATAAGTTTACCTACGAAAGGTGCACATAATCCTGTTAAAAGAATTAAATTCCTTTATGCCGCCATAACTTGCGCTCACCTAGGTTAATAACACAAAGTTAACCCTGAGTTAGTTGAAATATTTCCTACGATAACATTTCTTAAAATAGTTATTTAGTCAAATAAGCTAACCCTCGTTGATGCAATTGGGGATAACAAGATTATTTCTAGAAAGGCATTCGATTCGCCCAAAACACGTGGCTCACAATAAGCCAAAAAGATTAACATTCTTCCAACCCTAAGCGTCAAAAGGTGGTGTAAAGGGAACGATACTTTTGTAATTCGATACACATTTCTGATTTATTGAAATAACTCAAACATCTCTCTGGGTTATATAAATCGAGTTTAGGGGAGATAAAACCTTTGAGGAGCTCGTCTTACAAACAATAAATCATGACGTCATCCGGTAGAAAAACGATATTTAGGTGTTAAATTGTAGCGCGGAGATAAGGGTTAGTAAAATACAGGGGCGTGATAACAAACTTGCCTGTTATTGGAATAAAAAGTCAACACGAATGTTATTTTTGGGACTTCCGATGACTGGCAGGTGTGAAACAGATAAAACTACGTCGTATTCTCCTTATGAAGTCAGGACATCTTCATCAACATTATCATTGGTTATTTTAGTTGGTAATATCCGACTAACCAAAAATCCAACATTTTCATTGGAGCTGGGTACTGGATACCCAGTTTTTAGTGCGTTGTTTATTGAGGTCTAGTTTTACTTATACAGATTTTTAAAAGGTTTTAGAATTTCTAAACCAAAATTCAACAATTAAAAGCTAAACACAAGCAACCCTCACTCACCATTGTGATCAGCCACCCAAAGCGCTGGATTTGCTTACCATGCGGCTAATTTTAATTGATAATTTGCCTCATTTTTTGCATTTTTTATTAGCCATTCTGAATGTAGGACGACACGGTGGTCGGCGCCGCGTGCTCGCACATAATTAGTGGGAGACCGAGGGTACAGCGACCAGGGATGCGATGGTACTCTCCGATATAGGCAAGTCGGAAACTGAAATCGGAAAACCATGTTTTCTAAACTTGTTTCTACCTGTGAATTTGCTAGCGTGGTAGTTAAGGAGCTTTTTCACCCACATATTCTGGTTGCACATGACTGTGAAGCAGGCAATATTTGTAGGGAGATCGAATTGGACGATATCTTAATGAGTGCTTTGAAGATCGCATTGTCTAAAGGCACCTTATAACTTATTGCATACTCCCCAAATTTGAAATCTGTCTAGGTACTACAAAAAAAAGCAAACTTCAGACTTCCACTTCAGATAAAACTTCCCCATCTCTAGCGCCAAGGCCCGTATCGCTCCACCCGTACCTACTTTGCATATTTTGTTTGAGCAAACACAGCCACTGTTTGACTGTTAAAATCAAGGATCTCGGTTCCGAACTTTGAGGGACAACAAGCGAAGCCAAAGGTCATCTGTACCTTCTGGGTGCTGGGTTAATTTTTGTGTTTTATTCTTACCAAACTTTGTACAAAGACTTCTGTTTAAAAAAATCTGTGGTTTTTTAAAATGTATACCTATTATAGAGTTTCAGCATAAAATTACATTGCTATTCGTAATGAATTAAACATTTTAAAGCCTGTAAAATGTCTTAGAAATAGCAACAAAGCCTTCATTTTAAAACTCAAGAGCTAAGTGAAACCTCGATTGCCATTCTGCGTGAAACGAGTTTTTTTCAACGTGAATAATCCAAGGATTTTCTCCAGCTTTAGTATTTTTAATTCCACTCAAGAATTATGAAAATATTTTGTTGAAATGGTCACCCACTTATACCTTCTATTCAGTTATTTTGTAGCGTGTCAAGTCAAGACGGACGAAGTTGAGAAATGGTATTAAAACGGAGGAAAAACGTAATTTCAACATAAGCGTTGATGGTACAAAATACTTAGTATTTTATTTTTAGGACAACAAAGAACCTTTGAAAGGATTTTCATTTGGAAATAAAGAAATGTAAGTGGTTTAAGTTGATTCTCGTTGGGATTAGAAGCGATGTATTGGGCAATCTTGCCTTTTCATTGCTACACGTGGATGCCTTTGATGGCCGCTGGGGAGCTCGGAGGATTTACGTGTTCCATGACAAAACCGTGAAATGCGCTACGATTTTACTGCATGTTTTTCCTGCAGTTTCAATCAGTTAATTTGAGTCTAAATTCGTTACTGTGACATAAACTTCTGACCTAAGTATGTAATGAACCGGTACTTCCCATTTGTTCTTTAGTATTGTGACGTCATAGAACGATCTATTTTGAGAAAAAACTTAACCATGTTTTAATATACATAGGTAGACATTGGTCAATGTTTGTAATTACCCTACTTTCATTTGTAGTATTAGTAGTAACTAGGCACTACATAAGCTTACCCCAAAGCCCATAACCCCGAGCTCGATATGTCTAATGCACAGTGATTTATCGAGTCTTACTTTTTCAAAGAGGGTAGATAACATTCATGTTTATTGTTTAGAATAAGAAGGAGCTAAGTTACATTTTATGCCATGCAGCTGGCAGCGTTTGAATAAAGCACAAGATAATTATAAAGTAAATAATTAACCAACTTCAAAAAATGAGGAGATTCTCAATTAAACTATGTTTATATTTAATTATTTTTTTGGTATATTTGGTACGGGATTACTCCGAAAATTTATGAATGGATTTTGATGTTTTTTTTTGTTGGTAGGTAGGGGAAGCCAGCTTAAAGCGGGTACCCCGCCCAAATCGGGTAAGCTTTTTAAATTTCGCGCCACTTGCGCTAGACTGAATGTATCTAATGTCTATGCAGAAAGGTTGTCCAGGCGTCGGCCAATCGTAGGCAGTCTCACCACATCGACGGATGAAGCGGTGGCAAAGTAATTTTAAAACAAATTATTTTGCGGATTCCGTTAAAATAATTAATGGTTTTTGACTACTGATTAGTCGATTTTGGTTCGTGATATGGGCTTACTAGTTTAGTAATAATTATTTTCTTAGAATTGACCTTTCTTATCGATATGGTGGTTTTCCGCCTGTTATTAAACTTTCGGGATTATGAGAGTGCAAATACAAAGTAAGTTTTTGGGCAAATCGGGTAGGGGCAAATCGGGTTTTTACCCGATTTGCCTGTTGCCATATACCGAATGTTATTGTATTAATTTGCCAAGAGGTGCTGCAATAAACATTTTTCTTCGTTGTAAATGTTTTTTTTTAATTAAGTACATACAACGGTTACACATCCATGGTGGGTTTTAATTTTTTATATAAATGAAAAAAGGGCCAAACGGAATAAAAAATACTATAATAAGTGTGTTGCAAAGTTCAAGTAAATCCACAAATTGAAAACTAGATTAAATGTGATGATTGTGAGATGTGGGTCCATGCATGCACGCAATAGGATCATATTATTTGTGACGTGTGTAGAGAATTAAAAAAAAAATTGCAAATAGGTGTGATTTTTAAATATAATATTTAAAATACTGTTAAAAAGGTTTTGACAGCAGAGCATTAAACCAAAACTATAGATTTTATGATCAACTACTTGTTAAAGTTGATTGATTATCACTATTTTAATCACTACCCGTTTTGCCCAAAAGGCCTACCCGTTTTAGGCACCCCCTCCGGGCAAAACGGGTTTTTCGAGGACTTTAGTTTTTAGTTGTTTTTATGTTTTATGTTTTTAATGAAGATTTATTTTAAGTTTCAAACTGTTTTATAGAAGTTAGATAGACAACGAACCGTTATAGTTTGACTAAAAGTTTAACAAATAAAGAAAACCTGGATATTTTGACTTCCAACCTTAGCTTACCCGTTTTGGGCTGGTCTCCCCTAATAACTTCAGAGGTCGTCCCTTAGAAAGTACTTTCGATAAAATCATAGAAGCAATATCGCTTAAAGTTTGTGCGAGGTTTATAAAACGTCATTATATTTCAATCAATTCAGTTGTGGAATAGTTCAGTGGAATAGTCATGTCAACACTTGACTACTGTAATTATCAAGTAGACATTTGAGCTATAAACTCTTTCGATAACATTGGGGTTGAGGTTTTTTTTAATCTTTATAGGGGTTGAGGTTGTTAGTACTTACATTCATTTCAAGGTATATAATTTGAAGTAGGGTTAAAACTTAAAAAAAAAATTGAATCTAAAATTACGTAAAATAACTCTAAAAATAGATGTTACAATTACTAAGTCTTCACTTACGTTTTCTCACAAAATTAAACAAAGCTATAATATCAAAAAAGTCATTACCACGCATCTGTATAAATTATTATTGCTGTATGTTTTTATTGGGCGTTTCTTGTACCTTTGATTCTGAGCCACCTTGCCGTTTTATTAAATATAAATAGGACAATGTAAGCCAAAGTTTATGGGGACCGCTATCCAGTGAAGTGTGGCCTTCCTTATTTCTTCACAAACTCACAGTACCCAAGTTGTAAGTTCTAACACGTAACGTAAAACTAATCTTATCGG
Organism: Cosmorhoe ocellata; assembly: GCA_963675405.1. Lineage (NCBI taxonomy): Eukaryota > Metazoa > Arthropoda > Insecta > Lepidoptera > Geometridae > Cosmorhoe > Cosmorhoe ocellata. The sequence continues at coordinate 5,890,213 of OY776258.1, read as the reverse complement.
AAACTTTAAAGAAAATATTTATAGAACTTTTTGAAGTGGCTCTAAGGGCACTAATGAGAATACTTTAGAAGATAAGAGCTTTTAGGAAGCTATTATTAGTTTTTAAACAACTTTCAACAAAATATTTTTAATCAGGTACAGCTGGAGTACTGTTCATGTTGTGTTTTGTAGGTACCTACTAATGAAACTCACCGCGGCTTTGTATTAATTTTATCAACTTTAACTGATGATAAAACACAAATATCACCAACGCATATAAAATCTATTGTTTTCTTTATTCAAATCTAACTTTATCTCTTGTATCTAGGCGCATTGTTGCAACATAAAATTACTGTTCACATTATCAAGAGCGCATTTCCCTGGGGTAAGGCCACCCATTAACGCCAACTGTTCACATTCTCCTTACTATCGTAGGTAATATATCGTGCATGCGGTGCCCTGGAAATGTATGATTAATATGACTTGCGGTCTACGATGTGTTGAGATTGGTCAAACTTGACAATTGGAGCTTTAGTGGATTAATCGGTTAGATATACGGATAGATAAAGATATACAGTATAACTGATGGGTTTGACTCAAAAGTCAAAAAATGTTTATTTTCAATAGAATCACAGGGATCACTTTGAAACGTCTTACATACTAGGTGAGTCTAAGTGCCAGTTCTAGTCCTATCCCCAGTGCGAGAAGAACTGACAAGAAACTCGAAAGACTCGTTTTATAAATGAAAAAATATTTTGCATTTTACTTTTTGTGCTAAACGGTTAGGTGAAACATTCATTCTCATTTTGTGGAATAACAATAATATATTCAAAGAATAATTTGAGAACCCATCCTGGGTTTCAAACGAGTTACATTCATACAAGTGACACTAGTAATCATTGATTTGTGTGATAACAAAATATACTCGTAGGTTCATTAACTTCACAAAATCTTTAGCAAAATTATTGGTAAATATATAATAAAGATTCTATCTAAGGTGTAACGAATACCAATAAAGTATTTTTGTAATAAAAACTAATAAGATTCAACATTATTGAAAAAGAAGGAATAATTACTTTTCAACATCAAACGGTGGCTCGTAAAATATTTTTAATTAAATCGCCCGAAGACAAACTCGGTCACTTTTTATAGGCAATTCTATGTAACATAGGAGTTCATTAACGTCATGCAAATATTCACTTAGAAACGAACGGAAATAAGTGACCCAGATAGCTTCAATACCTACATACCTACAAACAGTCAGGGTTTTATAGAAGCAGTCTATGAAGTAGAAAAGCATGCGATTTTATACCTTAGGTTGAACAAGTAAATAGATATCAGTGTGGCTAAACCATATTTTTAGTTTCGTTAAAAATGCGACAACCTCTTTATGAAACCACAAATAAAAAGAAATAAAAAATTAAAATAAAATAAATATGGTCACGACTGTAATCCCCAGGCTCGGTAGATAACTACTCAGATCTCTAGTTACTTAGATCTTTGAGGATATCTAAAGAGGGTAGTCAGAGGCAAGTCCAAACATGACATTTGGTACATGCCCACATTTTGCACAGTAGTTAGTATTCCGTACGTGACAGGTTGCAAGCCCATCGCCGCTTATACCACAAATACAAAGGAGGTTAAATAACAAATTAATTTGGTACGAGTCGAGTGGTATTAATTTGTTGTAGGTACTACTGAGTTTCGGAAATTCGCTATTAACAAAATTCTAGCCTGCCTTTGAGGTTCTCGATACTAGAGGTACCCATAAAATATATTTTTATAATAACAGTTTCAACTTAGCTTTCATGCATGTACCTAAGGCTTTTAGAGGTCACCATGGCCTGAACATTAACTTAAGTCAGGGTGACCAAAACAAACGTGGTTAAACAAAAAATAGCTAGTGTTACTAACACCAACTAGCACAGTCAAGCACTCAATGTAAGCACAGCACAGTTCAGATTTAGGCCGAGATAGTGAAGTCATCACACGTGGAGCGAAATAGGTCTATTAAGCTCTATTTTCACACCCTTTGAGTAGGTTCTATGCACTTTTAAACCTACCATGTAGTGGATTTTTTGTTTATCTACTACATTATGATTTAATTGCTTTTATGTTATTGACTAGAAAAGTTTCATTAATTTGGGGATTATAAAATTGTCAAAATATGAAATGGAAATTCTATGCTTAATATTATGTAGTTGATGTACATAACTTTAAAGCCAACTAATAAAGACCTTATAAAAACAAAAAAAGTAAAAAAAGTCAAACAGTGTGCAAATTACCAAAAAAAAAGAATAAAAAGGTTCAACAAAAAAGGCAAAAATTACAAAGACCGGTGTTACAAAAATATTCACAATTACCATTTTGAACAGTCAAAAGGGAAAACGCTTCAACCATAAACGCCCCAGAAATTATTACGAGCGGATTCGCTCGATAAAATTGAGACTTATCCACAAAACACAAGTTGATGCTTGCCCCGGGCAGTGCTAAAGACCGCTGTCAATCTCTCTTGATCCTTTAACCTCCACTCAATTTATTATGATTCGGCCTTATGTAATACCATTTCTTCGAGTTATTGGCCTTAAACATTTTTCTCTGTATGTTTTACAACGTTTTGCGTTGTTGATAGAGACCAAATTATTCGTTGATAGCATATTAATGCTTTACGATATAAATGGGCTGTACTTAAGCCAGATATATCGGCGGCTTTGATAGTCGGCTACAATCTAAATTATATGCTTTTTGCAGGTATTTGCATTTCGCTTTGGTTTCAGTTGATGGTGGAAAAGGTTTTATGTTTTAGAACGCGCGTTTTTACGCTACGTTGATGGCTGATGGCTGTGTATTTAATGAATATTTATGATATGGCAATTTTTGTAAAGGTAAAACTTCAATCATATACTTTTTGTATTCATCAAAGCTAATTATTTTGTGAATATCATGACTACTAATATTTCCTGTACGAAAATTTGTGGTCGTTATTACAAACAAGCGTAATGGTATTTAATAAGTTTGCTAAGATTTTTAGCTTTTTTTAGAATTATACTCACACAAACAAATTATGAAGTCTGATTTGCAATAGTAAACAATGCCGCATTGCATGCTATGTTAATTTATTATGCTGCAAAGTACCAACAGGCAGAAGTTTGCAAACAACCAACTAAAAATGATAAAGTAGCAAATTTCGTATTGTTGGCTAAAAGATCGGTAAAAACAAAGCCAACAAAGTAATTTTCCTGCAGTAAATACACTAAAGCAGATTTCTTATGAATTATTCAAATTATTTTACCGTCAAAATCTGTTGCAACCTATGTTATGCCTCAAGATATCGACGTACAGTTGATTATATCTGCCTAAATACCTCTGAATGAACGGTGAAGGAAAACATCGTGAGGAAACCGGCATACCCTAGAACCAAAAATTCGAAGGTATGTGTCATAGGTTAGTATTCTTATAAGCGGCGATGGGCTTGCAACCTGTCACGTACGGAAACTAACTACTGTGCAAAATGTGGGCATGTACCAAATGTCATGTTTGGACTTGCCTCTGACTACCCCCTTTAGATATCCTCAAAGATCTAAGTAACTAAAGATCTGGGGAGATATCTACCGAGCCTGGGGATTACAATCGTGATCATAATTTTTTTTTTATTTTTTTTAAATACCTCTATTGGTAGAACTAGAGGGTTTGACGAATCATATGAGGCTATGATTCAATTTAAGTTTTGTTAAAATACGAGTACAAGCAAAGAATACTAAATATCTAAAAGCGTTACTACTGTTTGTACGAGTTAACTAGTACTGGGAGGCCCGGCAACAGCTGGCCATAACGACATCACGCGAGAAAGCAATATATCGGCTTTGAAGACGCCATTTTCTATGCTTAGCGGTCGTACATAGCGATACTTTAGTTCTTCAACAATATTTTAAACAAATTGAACTAAATTTTTAGCACTTCAAATAATCTGCTTGTGAATAATCCCCACCAGCGGGTCAGCCTTGGTGGGGATTTCAGGAATGATCATACAGACCCACTGATTTACTGATTGATGCACAATGGAGATTATTCTGTCAAACTTTTTATATCTTATACCTTTAAACGAGCAATTCTTGTATATATGTATATATATAATTGGAATTTTGGAAACGGCTCCAACGATTTTCGTGAAATTTAGTATTCAGGGGGTTTCGAGGGCGATAAATCGATCTAGCTAGGTTTCATTTTTAGACAACGTGATTTACCCCAAAAAAAAGAGCAAAGCTCGGTCATCCTTACAATAAATCCTACTGGTAGGACAGAGCTAGTGGGATTTCTAACTAGCTATATTTGATTATGCTCATTAAACTACATATCCGTGACTGATACAGTAATGAATGATCGTATAGAAAGATAGTAAATATACATTTTTAGTGGGCTTTGAAATTGAGTTACAAAAATATGCATCGACGATTGAAATTTAGATTATTTTAACATCAACCTTATACCAAAAGGTTTAAGTGGACAGTTTCTAAAAATTCAATAATATACGAGTTATACATATGTCATTATAATGATATTGATCCTACATTATATTACTTAATTCTATCACTATAATACCAAACATGCGTCGTAGCATTACATAATTCCAACGTACGTGCAATTAATGAAACCGACGCCATTACGTTAAAGTAGGAGTTAAATTAATGTTGGGTTACAGTCACTCGAAAGTTCTATTATCGTTAAGAAACACGATAATGCTTAGGTGATAAGTCTGCAGTTGGCATATGGGTAGCTATGTACTTTATCTATTAAGTACTTCACTTTATACAGGGTGTAAATGCTAGAAATTATCCATGAAAATTGTCCATTTGTAACATAACATAACATTTACATTTTATTTGCCACTTTGTTATCTTTAAATAATATTATAATCAATTAAAAAAAATTAAAGTATATAATAACACTAATTTTGTAGCACGTGTAATTTATAAAATATGCGTGTATTATAAAAATATTTTTATTAATGTTTATTATAATTTATTTAGTACGTGTCATCTAATGACCTATATTGCTAGTTTAAAAAAAAATATGATAACACAAAACGGTACTCTTTACAATCGTTGAGTATTTTTTAATCTGAGCTGTCTTAAATTTTCTTGCATTCTGAATGCAATTAACACTCAATTTACACCCAGTATACCTATTATATTTTAAACCGAATACAATTGTAGCTCTCATATACATGCATAGCGTTTGTGAGAATGTGTGTAAAATATGCTCCGTAGTTTCGTGCGGTAATGACTGGTAAGTAGGGCTGATACAATGTGTAAGTTTCACCTGGACATAATCGCTCAAAACCTCCACAACGTTCTCCTAGCACACTGTTCTTCACTCTATCATTCAAAATTAAACCACACATACTTTTCAAAGCTCTAATTTCCCTTGTTCTAATTTTCATGTACGGAATTCTAAATTCCAGTTGGTTTTAATTAAAATATAGGTACCCAGATCGTTATAAACCTGAAATTTGTCTTATTTAGCAAGGTCTGGAGTCTTACCACAAGCTTTTACGAATCATTATGTTTAAGAAAAGTCAAAGTTTCAAGCTTAAAGCTACTTCCATACATTTTTTATAGGTCAAAAATTTCAAAGTAGTATTACTTTGATATTGCCCGAAGAGCTTATAGTAAGGTCCCAAGACTGTCTATCAATATCTTAATGCTTAAAATCACACGATCACACTTCGTGAAGAAATGGTCTATCCAGTAAAAAAATATATATAAATAAAATAAAATATAATATTTTTTTATATATATTTTATTTATATATTTTTTTACTGGATAGACCATAAAAAAATCCTAGAAGCATTTTTGTTGGTTGGTTGACATAATGCCACCCAAAAATAACAGATACAAGCTATTGCAAAGACATAAATAAATAATAGTGTGCCCACAACTTGAAACCGGTTAAATTGACTCCTGGCTGTGACAGCCCTAACGCAGGTCTCTGCGAACAATATACAGAAGGTACTGTGACATTAGGGTACAAATATTGCGAGAGGTGTCTGAATTTGTCTATTCCGCGCGCGAGTATAACTGCCTCCGAGTTTCGTTTACGAGTAGCTTTGTCAAATGGGTGCAGTTTCGTGCTACATCATTTAGCTGTGACAGTACCTACATGTGACATACTCCTTCGCAGTAAATTTTCCGCTACTTAGTTCACGAAATTCAGTTTAACTGGAAGCAAAAACTGAAAATAGCACTTTGTTATAGTTGATACTTACATAATTCAAATTTAATTATACTCAGGCAATTTTTGACGGTTTTTTTAAGCTAATTAGACTAAAGTTTGTGGCATGGAATCATGTAAACAAATTTTTTTAAATTTTGTTTTTTGTAATGTTGCACAGTCACAAAATTCTATCAGTAAATAATTAATTCAAATTTTCAACTATTCATACGAATACTCGTGTTAACTCTTATGTTTTCGTAATTGCTGGTCAATACTGCGGTGATATTTGATCTTAGGTAATTTGTACAACAATGCTAAAATTACTCGAGCTTGTAGCTTTCAGCAAATTACCATCGGTAGCACAACGAACAATCGTGCTAATTGCCATCGTCTCACTGTCCGTGAAATCACCTTATTCGATTATTCGGTTTTTATCTCAGAATAGTAAACAGTATACTATAGTTGCTGTAGAAGTAGTAATTGAATAAATAACGGAAGTTTAAATTAACGTTGCGTGTTCATATTTGATGTAGGTATCTAACTTTTTTAAACTTCGCCGACCTCTTATTTTTACACTTTGCTTTTTGATAACAACCTAATTGTGTCATCTTTTAAACACTTTGCTGGCTTTTACAATTCAGTACCTACTACTAATATTGAGAGATAACCACATGTCTGTGGCAAAATAAGACGGTCGGGATCATATTTGATTTTTATTACTCTCGAGAATATTTCAGTTTATTTGACTGTTTTTATCGCGATCGAAAACAATTAATATTCATCGATACGTTCTTCGGTTCAGGGCGCTCCCACATTTGAATAATTGGCTGATTTTTATGCAGTTGAATTAATGCAATTGGTACAGCGGATTTTATTTCATTTTTCGACGCCAGCGAAGGCAAATTTTCAGTTGTATTTTAAAATTCATTACGTTTAATCGGGTTGAAGATCTGATTCAGAATTGTACGATGAGATGGTAACGGGTTGGATGTTTTCATTTTAAATTTAATTTGTGGCATTCAGTGATAAGAAACAGTTAAGTACTTACTAAAATTTTTGGATTTCAATGTTTTTAAGTAAACATTTACAACGATACTTTTGAATGAGTTATACGTAAAACTTCTAAAATAGCTGCTTCACATTTTTTATATTCCGAAATCGCTAGTAGGTAGGTAATTACTGTCAGTACTAGTATCTTTATCTACTGTGTGAAAGCATTGCTTGCTCGATAAATAAAATATGACCTATAATGCAGATGGATATGTAAGGCTCTATATTGTTTACGTATGAGTAGGAACATAATACGCGTGTGTATGACGCGTCTACTTTGGAGATCTTTTTTCCCTTCACGAAAATAATGGATATCAGGTTAATATGTTTCTGCTGTACAAAATAGTTGTAAAAAAACTTGAGCCGTATTTCAAAAATTATCGTAATTTTACCAAAAATAAATTAAAATGACTGTTTTTCGGAATAAATTACGAGTTAAAACGTAGTTACATCAGCGGAAGTGATAATTTGAAACCAACGTGCACATAACGAGGAAACTTTCGACCACACTGTCCATTAACTCCGCTTTACGCAAAATTATAGCAATAAAATTAAACAATACCTATAAGTACTTTTGCTACCACCTATGTAATTTTTCAACTAAGGTATAAGTATTTCGGTATACGAGAAAAGATTTCATATGAGTAACTACGGTAACGACTGCTAATGGCCTTCCATTGGTGAAAGGTGTAAAAAAATTTGCTGTGCAAATACCTACCACATGATTTGGGATAGGTGCAAGATTGTAATGATGAATTTATTTTCTAATAAAGTAGTTATTTTGTCTTATGCACTGTTTGGCTGGCGATTCGATGATTTCCAAATCGGTCTCAAGCTGAAGAGCGTTTTTAATGTTTGCTTTTTATGTTTGCTTTGGAAGGAATACGGATCTAAAACATGAATAGGCAACTGTTCTATTCCCCTATCTATTGTCCACGACAGTCCTGATTCTGAAACAATGAAAACACAGCAAAGCACGGAAAATAGATTCTGCATGTAACTGACAGATACACATACTGCCGTTATATCGAACCGGAAGGGTGCATATCAAATCGGTCAGGCGGTGTCACGCCAGATGCTGCCATCACATGCCTAGCACAGAGTCAGTACTCCGAGTACATAGAACACAGAGTCTAAGCATCATTACTGTCCAAGGGAATTAGAGCATTACAAACTTGTTTATAGAGAGGTTTGTGTTGTGTATGCAACGATGTATCTCTATGAAAACCAGCTTGTGAGATTTATTTACTAGTGTATCCTTCTATATATCCTTCAAGAATTATAAAATTCACTGGTATGAGAATGTGGAACGATTCCTTTAATATAGGTATCCTAAAACAACAGTTGATGGGTCACTATTATGATTTTCTACACAATGGATAGTGCACAAAGTTTTGCCATTGTTACGAAGCTGAGCCTCTGTGAGTAAGGCGCTTACTCTACCTGTGCCACTATATCCCTAGATTGCAGGATGCAAAATTAATTTGCAGTTGTTTGGCGTGTACGGTACATAATGATTAAATTCCCTTGCATTATGTGAAGCTTAATGTCGGATCAAAACTTAATTAATTGGTTAATGGGAAAAACATAATTGGGGACATATTTTTCGTACTTGTATTTTTTTGGACCAATATAATTCAGTAGGTATCGCCAATTTGAACTGAAGCTGAACATGATAGATAAGGGGTTACCATTAACGGTTCCATTACGAGCTCTTTTCACCCACTTACTGCAACCTTCACGTTGTCATCATTATTGGGTTGAAGTTTTTTCTGCATTGTGCTTGGATTTCCAGGACCTTTCTATTCCCCAGCTGTTGTTTGGCTCTGCGAAATATAAATACCCGAAGTTCCACTACAAGCCGTTTTTGGAAGTTAACCATAAAATATTGGTTTGGCTCATGAGACCTACACTAACTAAAACATCCCCAAATCGCTACTTTATATCACCGACATAATGAGACTTTGTGGGGTAATAATTCCTAATCTTGATTCTCCATTCGCGTTTTGGGGTCCGAGGTCCACCATAAAGGCATGAGATTTATTTTTAGCGGCAATGAAAAATGTGTATCGCACCACACTTAGTCTGCGTCAGCCCTTACTGCGCACAGTGTGCACGTACACTTAGCTAGGTAATTGAATTGCATGGGTAGCGCGCCGGCACGTGCTTCGGGCCCATGGGACCAGCACCGACAATATTTTGTGCTATCTATTTTTAATGGCCGCTTGAGGGTTAATCATCAGTGCAGATTTGAAAGGTTGTTGTACATGCGCTATGTTTTTGTATGGGGCGTTATGTTTACCGTGGTTTTGTTGAGCCGATTAAATGTTTACGCAGCTTATAACAATAATTTATGACTTTTAAAATGATTATTTGTATCGATAACAATAATTTACCGTTACTTTGCCTCTTTCTATAACTTATTCATAAGTCCTTTATTCGCATAGCGAATAGGCTAGTTAATAAAGATAACAAAATACCTAAAAAAATACACACCTACACAATATTCTAGTACTTAAATATATAGTATTTGTGGATGGAGATTGAATAAGTAGGTACTTGTACAATGTACATGCCAACTTACGTGTAAATAATTTTGTTCTTACTGTGCTCAGTTACTAAGCGAAGTATTTACTCATCCAAATCGTAAAATGTTGAAGATAGTCAGTCAAATAAAGCTTAAGTCTACATAACCTTTCACCGCTTACAACGTAAGGCGTGCCTCAGTGTTTTGATAACATGGGATCAGGAGGCAAGTTTTCTTACGCCTTTACATCGAGGCAATATAAGCGCAGAGTAGTGTACTTAGCCCGCCTCACTTGGCAGTAGAAGTAGCTACTTAGTAGCTGCTGCAGAATCGTTTCATACGCGTTAAAAGCTTTAAATATATGTGATTTTTTTCTTGTATTATCAACATTTACGTTGCACAACAGTAATATTACGTTAGTGGAAGTGGTTTGGTAATGGCTTTTAATAACTATGTCGTGTTTTAGTACGGTCAAACGTTTTTAGATCATTAATACTTCTATGATCTATGACAGGCTGACTAAACAGAACCTACTCGTGGCTTAGCTAAGTAATATTGTTGCCAGTCTGTTAGTAAGGTTTATGAATCTGGGCCGTTTAAACACAAACCACTTGATAGTTTTTTATTTTATTTATTTACTATTCTACGATGGGAATTCAAAGAATAATCCTCAAGTAAAAAGAATATATTTTCTTCTTACTTCAAGATTATGCTTCAAGAGAGATATTATCCTGATAGAGAGGCATTGTTAAAGCCTTTTCGTCCCACTTTTCAAGAGTTCTAGCTTTATTTACAACACTCCATGAAAAACTCCGCTCTAGGGAAATCTTAGCTATTACAGCTGCAATGCTTTTGTTTCGTTTGCATTGTGAATAACACACCTTTTGAGCTGGTTCAATTGATGTTTGTATTTTTTTTAAATATTATTATATTAGCCGTTAGTGTCCCACTTCTGGGCAAATAATTGGCTTGTAACTTTATCCTACTAATATTATACGCGAAAGTTTGTAAGAATTATGGATATTTGAATGTCTGGATGTATGTTTATTACTCTTTCACGCTAAAACAGTTGAACGGATCTGGATGAAAATTGGCACAGCTATAGAAAAATGTACGGTTCTCGTGGGATAGATTTGTTTTTGTTTCTCAAGGTACCACGCGGGCGAAGCCGTGGGCGAAAGTTAGTGATTCATAAGTTTATGTAGTTTTCAAATAAGACAATTTTATGTAAAGTAATTAGATAATGTTCCCCATGTCCGACAAAATGTTTTCTGATGTACAAATTTTATGAACATCGATAATTGCTAATGTATATTATATTCCTTCGTCTTATACTCGTAGTGTCAACAGTTGTTTCGAACCAAAGCACTCCAATGGTTGCTTTCGATAGCTTGATATGTTCCTAATCATAAATGTATAAACTGCTTTCTTTATAATCTTTATTTCTAGGGTTTGCCATTATAGCAAAGAGCCTAGCTATCTCAACAAACCTAGATGTAATTAGATAAAGGTTTCAAACTGGATAAGCCCTGTCATTACCAGTACCACTGGCGCTCTGCCAGCGACAAGCCGCCATAATTTAGATTGTTTCGTGTATCATTTCAGCATCGAACGCTATAAAATTTTACGGTTACAGCACACCATATGCGCTTGTAACGCCATCTACCGAATATACGATCGACGAATGTTTAGGTTTGACGTACCGTGGCATGAAAATGGAAAAAAACGTTTATACAAAATACCCAGATATATGTAAATAACTCTATAATTTACAGGTTAATGTAAACATTTGGTTTATATACGGAGTTTTAAAGTTTCCAAACAGCCAACCTTCAAAGCATCTGCCATTACTAACTTCATAGAATGCCGGTATTGTAATAACAATGTACCAAAACGTAAAAAAGGCCATCGTAAAGCTAAGATATATTTTTATTGGCGGAAAGTTTGAAATGCACATAAAAGTAAGCAGTTTTGTATCGACATGCTGTAATCTGATATGGGTTTTCTAAAAAGTGGTACCTACTAACATACAGTCCCGGCCATACCTACTCAAACTCATGTCGAAATAATATTTTTTTAGTTCATCGTTCGTAATGTTAAAATGATAAGTGTTTCATTGATTCAAGTTCCCAAACACGGTCCAAAGAGACCAAAATCTGATCTTTCTTGCAAAAACTTGTTTACCTATATGTTACAGAAGTGATTCTTACGTACTAGAACTGAAATTGCGTGATTTAACGTGAATTTTAGATCGGTTATTTAATGTACTGTGCTTTATTTTAAAACACTCCTGTCTTGCCACATCTAGTGTTTGGACGAGCCTCTGATTACCCTCGTTTAGATATCCTCAAAAATCTAAGTGCCTAACAAAAGATACTAAGAAGGTATTGTGTCTACCATAACTGGTAATTATAATCGTGATTTTTTCTGTTTTTTTTTGTTTTATTTTTAGATGTAGTGAAATTTTATAAAAATCTCATCAAATTTAAATTATTAGATAATATATCTGACAGAATACTAACTACTGTGTAAAATGTGAACATGTGTGCCAAATATAATCCAAGTAACTAGAGATCTGATGAGAGAATACTATCTACCAAGCTTGGAAATTTAAAATCGTGGTGATGTTTGATTTTTGTTTGTTTTTTTATAGATAAAAAAAAAAAAAAAAAAAAAAATATGATCACGACTGTAATCCTCAGGCTCGGTAGATATCTCCTCAGATCTTTAGTTACTTAGATCTTTGAGGATATCTAAAGAGGGTAGTCAGAGGCAAGTCCAAACATGACATTTGGTACATGCCCACATTTTGCACAGTAGTTAGTATTCCGTACGTGACAGGTTGCAAGCCCATCGCCGCTTATAAGAATACTAACCTATGACACATACCTTCGAATTTTTGGTTCTAGGGTATGCCGGTTTCCTCACGATGTTTTCCTTCACCGTTTAAGAGCACTGGCATTGCGCACATAAATTTTTCGAATAGAAAAACTCATTGGTGCACGACCAGGTTTGAACCCACGACCTTCGGATCGTGAGGCAGTGGTGCTACCACTACACCACCAGCGCTCTTTTTTGAGACAACTCTACATTTATTTATTTTTTTATTTTATTTGTTTATTTAACACTAACAATATCTTTACAGGCTATACCTAACACGATATTATAGTCCTTAATAATATAAAATTATCTAATCTAAAACTAAATTTTGTAACATAAAACATATAATTACTTTTGTGAATTCACTCATAGTACAACAGAAAATGTCCGTCTCGGTGGCGACAATGTTAAGGGTGCATAGGTAGGTAATAACAAGTACATCATATAATACTCTGTACCTTATTCATAGTGTCATAGTGTACAAACCTAATCTACGAGTATCGCACACGACAAACAGAATCTCTTTATTTATTCTGTTCCTCCAACGCCAGCTGACAACTCACTAGTTACACATATTATTTTCACATTCAAGAATGTCAAACAATCTCCGTTAAAAAATATTTGTCGAAACTCGAACAATGGCCCACCCGAAAGGGATAAGTTATGCATTAAGTGAAGCAACTTAAATCAATATTATTACAACAGCGGGCCCTGTACCACAAGTTCACAAAAACAGAGTAAGGCTACATAAATACACAATTTATTAGAAAAAAATACAAGGCGGTAGTTAATTTTTTTTTTTTGTTTTTTTATCTAAGGTACTAGCTGCAAAGCAATTTGAAACAATTAAGTTATCTTTCTACGAGTAGTATCTAACCGATTATATTACGAGTATCTTGCAAAGTTACTTCTAACAACAAATTTTTCTTACGTTATAAATAAAAACGCAAAGTAACATTTTTGATGAGATTTGATGATTTGAGATTAGATGATTCTAAGATGATCGTTTGAACAATAAGTTCTTTGGAGTAACAACGGACCTTATAATTATAAGCAAAAATATATTTTTAGTCAATAGCTTAGAGCGTACCTAGCGAAAAATCTTAAGTCTGTGGTTGCAACAGACCTCATAATAGGTTTTTCCTAAGGTTTAGGTAATTTTACAAATTAATTGATTATCACTTGTTGCAAGAGTCCATTTTGTAAGTTTTGTGGTATTGACTCAACAATTTCTTGGGATAGTAGAACAGGTACTATGAACGTGTAACTTCAACAGTAGAGCAAAACAAATATTGAGTCAAACTTAGGTTCTTGGTAGAAGCCCCGGTCCCGATGTTAAATTATTAACATAAAGTTTAAATTATGTTTTCTCTTTGAGTTTTAATCAGTACTGCACTTTGGAATTGCAGTGGATTTTGCATTTTCCATTGTAATTTGTTTTTAATTCTTATTTTGTGGTGGCAACTAAGAATAGACGTGTGTAAATCCAAAAATTCAAAGGTGCGTACGGAATATTAAATACTTTGCAAAATGTGGACAAGCATCATGTTTTAACATGCCTCTGACTACTCCCGTAACAAGGGAATACAAGTCGTGATCATTTGTTTTATTTTCTACAATAATTACAATTTTAAAATAAGTTGAGACTGAACTAAAACTGAGCTAAGTAGCGTTTCAAAGTTTTATGTCTATCATAAAAGGAGTTTTGTTGCATGACTTTCAAGTTCTTTAACCGCCCGACATGCCGTATCCCTAAAGTTATGCGGTTTAGGCTAATGAAAACAACCTACCATGTTTTATTATCCACTTAACTGCCGAAGGAGCTTTAGGTACATAAGCTCCATGCGTAAAAGTCAACCCTAGTAAAACTGTAAGTTTCATCAAAGGATTTCTGGCAATAGTTTGAAAATTAACCAACAATCAAATTTAGAATTTGGTATAAGTTGCTTCACCGTGCAATACAATAATTGTATGTAGTGTAGGTTAGCATTCTTCTCGTGTTTTAACTCAAATTGCTTTATTAATAATGTTCTGTTAGTTTCATCGCAATGACGTAAATAAGTCATCACCAGCTCCGGAGCTACTGTCGTAACTAACTTACTACTTACGGGACTATGGGGAAGTTCTGACATTTTATAGGCTTTAATTAAAGCTGACGCCGTATATTGTATCGCCATGGAGTCAAGTTCCATGGAAGTTTGGAGTTTATGTGCGCCGTCTATGATTATGAAATGAGCATGGAATAGGGTTTTTAGGACTCATAAATGACGCAGAGTTGTAAAGATCATTTTTAAACGACCACAAATATAACTGTCTCAAAAATTATGACATCTCCGTGAAAATAATATGAGTAATATTGAATCTTTTGCTTTTGATTTTAGTCTCACGCTGACGGCACGCGCACCGTCAGCGCTGATGGCCCGAGAAACTTGTAGGAAGCGTTTTTGAATGACGAGTAGCTATCAGCGCGCACGCTTCCTACAAGTTCCCATCAGCGTTACGGTGCGCGTGCCGTCAGCGTGAGACTAAAATTAGCCTTAAGTTTGGATACGGCGGAAAACATAAGTAGGTACTATCAAACCAATTATGTTTTCAGGACTTGTCACATCAACTATTATTAAACTTGTTTTTGTTTCATTTATATGACTATTGAACAAAACGACAAACATGCATTGAATTTTTCGCACATTCAAAAGTTCATAACTATTAATTTATCGAACTGTTTTGACAGCTCTGTAAGTATTTTTAGGGTACACATCCTGACCAAAATACTCCAATAACTCAAAACATGACACATGAATGCCAATAAACTAATATTTATATTTATGTTTTAGCCATAAAAAAATCTTTGACAACCTATCTTGAATTATAGGTTTTCGGAACAAAAAAAGTTTTCTATATATGACGCACTGTGTCAGTCATTTAGCAGTGTAACATGTTTGTGACATACAATTCAGATGGTTTTAAGAATTTCAAGAAACAAATAAAAAAAACAAGTCTGGTCCTTAGTTTTATACAAAACAACCTATTTTTTGTGTCCTTTATGCATGATTGCTAAGAGCCTTGTCTTTTTTATTGCGCTACTGGTCCTTAAATTTTACTCTGGCATAAAAAGGGACCGGAAGAAAGTTTTGTTACACTTTGTAAATGCTTTGTAAGCGGGATGATTTACAGGTCTTGCAAAGTTGATGATAGGTAAGACGATGCAATGCCAAATATGAGATGAATTCCTTCGTGTGATACAAAAAGTTTAGGGGTTCGCGGTTTTTTCCGTCAAGTTATGTGTAACATAATAAAAGTTTTTCGATATGTAATGAACTTCGGAAGTTGGGATTGAGTATGTATGCGTGTGTTTGGTAAGAATGTTTTACGATACAACCTCAACATTATATTATAAAGAACCTAAGTATTTTGGAAAACAAGCTTATAAATTAAATATTTACTTCAATTAATATTACAAATAGGCATAGGTAATTAAAAATATAGTCATATAAACAAATACAATTTATTTACGGCTTTTTCGGTTTTGTAATAAGTACCGTATTTTGTCTATTTGCAAAAACTACGAAAATTTCTAAAAATGACCAGAGCTTGATTTTATATCCTACTTCAGATCAAAAAAGAGATAGTAGACCACTTTGAAAGAAACTTAAAACTTAAATCACCGATCTGTAACATTGTAAAAATAAATTGCGTAAATTAGGCACTAATAATAAATGACTAACCGCCACAAGTGTGTACTCATATACTATGGATGGCAGTGGAGTGACAAATTCAAATCGTAAAGAAACTCACGGTTGGACTTGAAATAATCTTGATTTAACTTTTAGTGCAAGTCAGTAACAGGTTCAACCCACTTTACGATCTAGATTCTAGACAAGATAGATTTATTGCTTACTTATTTCCGGTCACAAATGCAAAGTTAATTACATTAGCAATTTAAGTAGAACCAGCTAAACCGTTACTAGGTTATGTTTAATATTTACGAAACTTATTACACGCAAGAGGAAGGCCAAAGAAAAAGTGGTTTGATTGTGTGAAAGATGATATTTATATAAGAGTATTAGAATCGGAGTTGATGAATGATAGGAGTGAGTGGAAGAAAAAAACATGTTGTGCCGACCCCACTTAGCGTAGGATAAGGTCAGGAGAATGATGATGATAACACACTTGGAAGGAAGTGAAGAATTTAAGTAAAAACCCGCCAACTCCTAGAGAAAATGTCTAAAATGCTTGTTAAGCAAATAATCCCATAGACAATTCACTGACAGCAAGAGGCGGAACGAATTTTAAGCCAGACTTCTGTATGATGGATTAATCCAGACCAAGCGAGGGAAGGGTTAGCATGCTACATCAGCGTTGCGGTTAACCGGCGCGCGACGGACGACGCGCCAGAACCTGGGGACAAACGGGATGGCAGCCAGCGTGTACCATTTCAATGTGCAAAGGGAACGCTTGGCTTGGATTAAATGATCACTATTAGTTAGAAAATCAAAGATACTATTAAAGATAAAGAATGACGGAAACCAAAGTAGGAAACTGCAAAACATAAGTACATAAATAAAAACATTAAGTCAGCAAGTTTCGTACTCGAAAGTATACATCTCATCAGATCCTTTGATTCATTTCTAAACTGGTTTATACTTTGCATTTGCGGTAGACGCATCGGATCCACAACACCAAGAGCATGTTTTGCAGATTTCTGGTCATCTTAGTTTCCGCTGTCTTTCACACTTTGAGCCTGGCATGTGGGGTGTACGCATAGTACAATGTATCACTAGATTAATGTATACGCCTGTGATATACGATTGCTGCGTGTGCGTAGGTACAACTGCAATTTGCTCGTGTCTAATCTGATGCTTTATTGAACATCCAAATTCCCTTTCAGCAAACAAGAGATTGAAACCAAACGAACTGTGAAAGGAAAGCCTAAAACCATTGAATACGAAATGGCATTCTGAAAAACCAATTCTATTTTCGCTGACTCGATAATTGGCTGCGATAATTGGTTTTCCGGTCATAAAAATGTAAAAATTGTTTTGCATCTAACTAAGCCCGCCCTTTGCGCTTTTCCGAGGGTCGCTCCTTATTTATATGCTAATGCGGCTGTGGAGAAATGCCACGCACGACTTAGGTGCACCTGTCCAATTATAAGAACAACATTTTCCCTTATGTGCATTTTCATGAAATTTTCTGCATGGAAATTGAGCTAAATTTTGCCACGTTTGAGCACAGCGCTCGCGATGAAAATTTTGCTTTTCAGTAGCAGTCGTTATGTAAATATTAACTACGGAATGACGGAGCTAGGTGTTTCCAGTTTAGGGTTAATAGTTCTGCTGCTGTACAGCAGTTTTGTTTAAAAGAAGATTGCTTTTCTAGTTTATGCTTCTGCGATTCTCTGGTGGCAGCAGTGAGTGATAAAACTTGCTTATTTATCACCTTTTGTTTAGGGCTGGTGGCGTTTGTTGGTGTCTACCCTTTACATTAGTATTCATGGAAGTCAGCCGATCGAGAAAAGAATTTTCGCATTCAGGTCCGATCTTGACGAAGGACGGACTGTACCTACTGAGTGGTTGCCATTTCCTTTCCTTTTATTTTTTTTCAACAACTTAATGGACTCGTAAATAATGGGCTCATTCATTAAAATGTATCTGGGATGAGTAGAGTAATTATGTGACAGCTGCCTCTGTTCTCTTATTTTAGGTCAATGATGTGGTTATTGCGCACCGTAAACATTTAATATGTTTCTATGAAACTCAATACTTTTCTCACATTTATAACTACAGTTGTCATAAAATTTGGAATAGTGGGCAACCGATTTGTAAATAACGGCAACAACACTTCAAAATTAGTTCTTTTCTTAAGCTTACGTTTACCCTCATTATATTTTGAAAATCAACGTACCAAATAGAAAGACATAAGAAAATGATGAAACTTAACTAGCCCCCTAAAGATCACTAACATAAGAGAGCATCCATTCTCGCAGCTCGCAGGAATTTATCTAAAGCAAATCTCATTGTTCAGTGGATACGCTGAGACGTGAGCGGAACTCACAAGTAAGACAAATTTCCATCGAGTTGATTAAAGTTGTCAGCTATGGAACGCGAGGTGCAATCTACGACGGCTTCTTTCATAAATAGCTGGGTCGCTTGTAACTATAATTATGGTAAAATACAGCTGCTTGGCGTAAAACACTCAAACGTCACAACGTCGTAAAACACCATACCATTTTTACCATGTCTCATTGGTCAACCTTTGAATGTATTTTTTTTTATTATTCAACGAAGTGAGCAATATAATAATAGCACTAAATACCACCATCATATCCGTCTCAATCAAAAGTTGTTCTTGCTCCTCATTTGTTCTGAAAATTCTTTTCGTGGCGAAAAAGTATACAATTCATGATAGCTTTAAATATTTGCGATTCAATGTGGAGTCAAAAAAATACGAGCACTAATAAACCTCGCTGTATCCATCGGTAAATAAAAGATAAAGTCGGTAAAGAGAGTGCACTCTTGTCATCGATTCTGTTTGTACAAACTGATCTAGCCGTTTTATTATTTGTTCCGTCACCCTCACACACGGCAAATATAACGAGAATACGTGAGAGCGTATTAGCATCAGAATAAGATGCGTTACTGTAAATTGGCATGTGATGAATGAAGTTTACGTTGGCTGCCAAGGAGATATAAACTTGATTGTATTATAGTCGTAACATTTCAGTGTCCGTGTGAAATTCGAGGAAAATTACGTGATGATATCTACGGAAGATCTCTCATTATTCACTAGAGTGATAAAAGTTATGTTTCCTTACTTTAGTGAGGTCATGTCCAGAGAAGAAGTTTAATAGCAAGCTTAAATAAAAGTTTGCATTTTTTCGTTATGATCATGTTTTAAAAAAATACTATCATACTCGTATAATATTTTTTATTGCAAATCTGTGACTTAACTTAAAATGAACACTACCCGGGGCGTATCCTCTTTTCTTACCTTACCGGGGACGATGGCACTTGATTTGTGTCATTTGACCCGGTAAACACATCACCGGGCCAGTTAAAACTTTTTTTTCCCATGTGGCCCGGCGCCGGGCCAAGTCACCGGGCCAGATGGGATACACTCCCATTTTAACACTACCTATACCATTCAAACGCATCGTTAATATTAATAGTTTAGTGGCAGAAATAGTTTAAGCCGAGGAAAGCAGAAGAAGGCGCTTGATTTGATAATAAATAATGCAAGTGGAGACTAGTATCACCCTGAAATTATGCAGCAATAATTTCATGGTCTAGCGAGCGCAAAGTAAACGGGTGGGTAAGTAACTTACGCGTTCGTTGTAAGTGGTCTTAGAAGAGCTTATAGCACCGTGTCGAGTAGGTACTATGCTACAATAAGCTTTGTGAGTAGGTTAAGAAAAATGTGTAGTCCATAGGTAAGTAGGTAGTTCTTATAGAAGTACAGATGTTTACATGTAAAATATATAAAATACTCATTCGAATTTCACGACTCCATACGCTAAACAAGATTTCTCGAGTGAAAAAGCACGTACACAATAACGGTTATAGCGAAATATTTCTGAATTATATTTCTAATCCTCGAAATCCTTGGCACGCGCTAGCTAAGGATTACACATTCGAATAACGCACCGTTTTCCACCACTGGCACAGAGCCGTAATGTTTGAGAATACGGAGAGAGCTTAAAGGGCCTTGCACATAGCCCATGACGGAATCAATTGATCTATATGGGGGTTGTGACTCAAAAACTGATGACACTATCCATAATTACGTCTTTGACTAATTGTTAGCGACGTCAATTAGTTGGCAGAGGTCTAGTATGTATGGTTCTTTGAACTAAGCAGCAGCACAGTGTCTTGTGTACTCAAACTTAGATTGTTACATAAGCAAACCAGAGTTTAGCCCAATTTGAGCTTACAATTCTAAAGGTTGGCTTTGCACTGCCACTGCAAGCTATCTCTCGTCTCGTGTGACGGCTAACAAACTGGAGGTAGGTGTAGCTAATTTCAAGTAATTAAGTGGTTCTTAGACGAAACAAACTACTTGAGACGATTCCTTATAAATTATAACAGGGTTACAGGAATTCTACATTATCGACCAGCTTTTGCCAGCGACTCCGTACGCGCGGCACCTACCTACAATTTCAAATTACTGACTATACCTACTTATTTATTCCGAATTTCATCTAAATCCGTTCAGTAGTCATGGACGTCCGCTGGTATGATTGAGCCCCTAACAAAAAACTGAATCAATTTTTGCATCTAACAATTACTAAAATGTCCATAAATTTTCAATGTTCAGAGCTGAAAAATAATATTACACACAATGTAAATACAGAATCTTTAGCTTCTACCGTTCCAAAATAGTATTTTATCAAGTGACGGGCGTGTGATTCTTTAGATAGCAAAAATATATAGGTCATAGACAAGAAAAACTAAAACTCTTACAAATACTTCTTAACATAATGCCGTCAGCGTCTTAGGTACGTTTCGATTTGGCAGTGATCTGGATCAGCCGAGCTATCTGTAGATCGTTTGTAACGGTCTTTAGATAGTTTTACTGTTTATTTATGTATTTTATATACAGGGTGTCCCAAAAAGTAGTGTCAAGCGAAAGTCCAGAGATAGAACACCCCTTGGGGTACCCGAATCACCCCCATGTATGTTCCGCGATTTTCTATAGTTTTCGAGTTATTAATTTTTTTCCGAATTTTTGAAAATTTACGACTTGAACAACTTAAAACATTCTTACAAAAAAAGTATAAAACTTTCTTGAGATTTTTTTTTTTGCTACTGAATTGTTATGAGTTGCTCTTTTATGCATAAAATAATCAGCTACGTGACTTTGATGAAAACTATGAAAATGTTGGTGTAAAGTCAAATAATTACATTCGGTGGATTATGACTAAAATTTTCAACTTTAAATTAAAAATCTTAACAAGTGATTTCATGGTTCATAAATAAGTCTAAAAAATTCCTCAGACTCTCAGCTTTCATAATCATTAAAAAAAAGTAGTACTTAATTGGCTACTTTGGCTAAAATCGGCCTTCAAAGACGGCGAGGTGGAAAATTCTAAAAATTAGCTACCTGATTAAAAAATAGATTTTGGCCATTTTATCATTCCTAAGCTTAATTCGTTTGTTAACTAACCAAAAATGACTACAAAGAATTAGTTTATGCCAAAAAAATCAGCAATATGGCCGAATTAAGAAGAAAATTAAGACAGGCCGAAGAAAAATAAAGGCACTTAAAATAGCGTTCATACGATTAAAGGAAACCTTTTTAAGACGATGTAGGATTTGTAATAGACCTAGAAGGTTGACATTTTGAAAACTTTTTGGTAAAAATTAATAAATTTTACTTGTTGTTTTATTTCATAAATTTAGCTAAACTAATAAATAAAACCTTAAAATATTAATAAAATCTTACTTTCCTGCAGTCATTTTTAGTTAGTTAACAAACGAATAAAGCTTAGGTATGATAAAATGGCCAAAATCTATTTTTTAATCAGGTAGCTAATTTTAAGAATTTTCCACCTCGCCGTCTTTGAAGGCCGATTTTAGCCAAAGTAGCCAATTAAGTACTACTTTTTTTTTATGATTATGAAAGCCGAGAGTCTGGGGAATTTTTTAGACTTATTTATGAACCATGAAATCACTTGTTAAGATTTTTAATTTAAAGTTGAAAATTTTAGTCATAATTCACCGAATGTAATTATTTGACTTTACACCAATATTTTCATAGTTTTCATCAAAGTCACGTAGCTGATTATTTTATGCATAAAAGAGCAACTCATAACAATTCAGTAGCAAAAAAAAAATCTCAAGAAAGTTTTATACTTTTTTTGTAAGAATGTTTTAAGTTGTTCAAGTCGTAAATTTTCAAAAATTCGGAAAAAAATTAATAACTCGAAAACTATAGAAAATCGCGGAACATACATGGGGGTGATTCGGGTACCCCAAGGGGTGTTCTATCTCTGGACTTTCGCTTGACACTACTTTTTGGGACACCCTGTATAATGTGTTTATCAATATTATAGATCTGTATATTTCTGTAAATAAAGACTTTTCTCAACATTATTGCGATCGAAAAAATAGTGCGCTGCTCTTTTCATAATACTTAGTCTATTAAAAAACCAATTTTAAAACAGCTGCAATGTTTAACTTTCTTACAGTCCAATAAAGACAGAAGTCACGATAAGAGTTATTATTCAAACTCGGCAATAAAAACGGTTATTGCAAATTTCCTTTTTTGTTGAACGAAGAGACGCTATAAAATTTGTTGCACTATAGAATACAATTTAAATTTTTATTACTTTAGTATAGTATTAGAACTCAAAACAAGAACAAGCAGTCTTGATCATGTGCACGACTGTACACGACTATATCAACAGATTAAGAAGATATTTCTCTTCAGATCTATGTACCTCTTTGTACATCTTGGATATCGTATGGGACACGTAGTCGGTACAGATACAGAGGTAAGTCCATCTAAAAAATTTGGCACATGCACACGTTTTACACAGCACCTTATTGGTATTATTTATATGTATAGCAAAATCACCGAAAAAGTTATTTTTTTTTTAGAAATCGTTTGCCAATCTAGTATTTGTATACGTTCAACAATTAACATTATTCAAAAGAAGGAGCGTATATAAGACAAATTATTATTTGAGAATGAACGAATTTTATCAAAGTTCAAACAATTGAGCGCTGGTGGTGTAGTGGTAGCACCCCTGCCTCACGGTCCGTAGGTCGTGGGTTCAAACCTGGTCGTGCACCAATGAGTTTTTCCATTCGAAAAATTTATGTGCGCAATGCCAGTGTTCTTAAACGGTGAAGGAAAACATCGTAAGGGAACCAAAAATTTGAAGGTATGTGTCATAGGTTAGTATTCTTATAAGCAGCGATGGGCTTGCAACCTGTCACGAATGGAATACTAACTACTGTGCAAAATGTGGGCATGTACCAAATGTCATGTTTGGACTTGCCTCTGACTACCCCCTTTAGATATCCTCAAAGATCTAAGTATCTAAAGATCTGAGGAGATATCTACCGAGCCCGGGGATTACAGTCGTGATCATGTTTATTTTGTTTTTTTGTTTTTTTTTCAAACATGTAGGTAATTCAACAAAACCTCAAATATTACGAAATACAAAATGTTTCATAATATCTTTAACTTAGCTCTGATCCAATGTAACCGACAACATGCACTGTACAATTGAATCAATAAATCCTTTCTAACGCGCTCAATACTGCAGCTAGTAGTAGAGGCGTTGCCACAGAGATTTTTATAAAACTATCCGTGCGAACATAGAGTCATCACAAAATTAAATGCTCATGTCAGTCTCCACTCAAAACTAGCTAAGTAAAAAACAAAACAACACAGATATAAACAAACTAAACCCACGCATGCAACGCAATACGACTCTGGATCTTTATGCAAGTGGACTATCCTCATTCATCGCTGACTTTTTGGTTATTAATTTTGCATCTACCTGAGCGTGTTGTAGAGTGTTTCTAGCTCTACGAGCTGCAATTGGAAGCGGCGAAGTTAAAGCAATACTTTATATCTTTATACAAAGTCTAATTCCACGCGGGCATGCCAATGAAAAAGGATAAAACTTTGTTATTGATTGTTGTTCCGTGTTCCGTTCTAGAATGCAACTGAACTGTATATTCAACGATGACGTATGGTGTGCTGCTGCACATGATTAAAACTATGAAGTTTGTATTAACTTTTGTTAGAAAAATAAGTCTGTGCAAAACGTGGGCATGTGCCAAATATATATTAGACGTGTTTCTAACTATCTCTTTTAGATATCCCCAAATATACAACTAGAGAGAATGTACAACTAGAAAAATGAGAGAAGAGAAAAATAAAGAGAAAAATGTACAACTAGAGAGAGATCTGAAGAAATTTTCACCTTTCCTAAAGAGTGATCATATTAATATGAATGAATGTGAGAAAAATAGCAATTAATCGATTTATGCCATATTCGTCCCTAGAAAGTTCGGCCCACATGAAAAAATCTTCGTTTGTCCCACATTGTATGCCTTACTCGGCCCATAATATATTTTATATCATAAAATCTTATTTCGTCCCACTTTTCTGCTCCACATTCGGCCCACGTTTTTTGTATAGGCAAATTATCATTGATTTAGTACAGTTGAAGCAATAAGTCTTTACTTGACTTTTATATTGTAAGTATGATATGAACAATGCTCAGAAAGGTAAACTCTATGGGTAAACTCAATTTAAAGCGCACGTTTTGGGGTAGTCGATGCAAAAGAAAGCTGCGGCTAAGATTAAATTAATATTTTTTAGAAATTATGACTTTGGCTGATTAGTGTTTACGGATTCATACTGAATAGGTATATAATTAAACGTTAAATTTTTAACCTACATATTTAATCATCACCTCGGAAGTTCTTTTTTCTATAATACTTTATTAAACGAAATGTAAACGGATGAATATTAATAAAAGTGTTTTATAAGTCTTACCTATAATATGTATTAAGGCCCAGCATTTTGAAAATTGGAAGTATTGCAACCCTAATCATTCTATTACCGCTTAATAGATTACATTGAAATTGAACTACACGATACTCAAGGATATAAGTGATAAATTAACCGGAGCCAAAACACGAATTAGTTAGAAAACCTAGGTTAAAAATCATGTCAAAAACACCTCTGAAAATTCAGAAATTCCCTAATTTATCCAGAACAGTAAGGTATTTTGAATTTCTATTTCACATAAATATAAATTAGTTAATTTGAAACAAATCAACCCAGCCCTTTTTTTGAAATTAGCTATTTACTTGAACATATTTATGTTTTTCTTCACCCACCGGTGGGTGTAGGGATAATTCCTGTTTACCCGTGTACCCACTACGATATGGTTGGAATTAATTATCGATGAAAAAAATACAATAATAATACGATGAGTTAATTTGTTGAAAAATATGCATTAACTTCAGGAAACATGTAGAAGTCCAAGTACCAGGAATGCATAAACCATGAAGAGGTTTTCGCTACCCGTGATCTTTTGGCTCTTTGTGATTCTACAGTGAAATACCTCTCTATCGTTTCTGCTATCCTGGTATCTGGTATGTATTAGTTCATTAGTTCGGTATATGGTTGGAATTAATTATCGATTAAAAAAATAAAATAATAATACGATAAGTCAATTTGTTTATTAAAACTACGAAACTAAAGGAGACTGGATTACATTTAACATTTAACATTAAGTATACTAAAATAGCAGTAAGGAATAGTGGAAATTTTCTGTGCGCCTATCCCTACCGGTAGAAAAAGTTCTACACAAAGGTGCACTTATCCCTACCAGTAGGGATAGCTTGGTAGGGATAAGTGTACCAGCCGTTTTGGTCGTGGTGATTACACTTATGACGTTCACTGTAGTTTCAATAATTTTGGTATGAGGGACGAATGTGGACAAATATTATCATGAGGGACAAACAAAGACTTTTTAATGGAGAGGGCCGAACATTCGGGACGAATATGGCATAAATCAATTAATCTTGTACCTTTGAAGCAATAACTAATTGCTGACATTTTTCATTTTGAAAATTGCTACATTTATTTACTCTTTTTTTTTCAGTGTTTAAAAAAGGCTAGACAATATAATTGCAGCAGCACCGACGTACATACATACATGTCACTTCCCTGTTTTACAATTGCAGTCACGTAGCAATAACGAAACGATTGAGTGACACACCCTACCGAGTACCGCACGAGCTAATAATGTGACTCCCTTGGCTTGTGTATTGACATTTATTTTATTGGAGGGACTTTATTGATGATATTACCATGCTATAAACTGAAAAAATAATATAGTTGTACATAATACACGCTTTTAATAAGTTGAATTTGTATATTACTTGTCTATAATCATATTTAATACAATATTAGTTAATACGAGTAAGTATAGATTTACTTATCTCAGAATAATCTGCTCTCAATAAAATTAAATTTGTTCCGCAAAGTCAAAGGTTTGTTGCAAAATTTCGAACAACGCTCATATTAGTGTCGTGGAAATATTATCCGATCAAGTCTTACAACTCAATTATGATTATGACACACTCTCCGTGCTACGATCACGCTGAAAATTTGTAAGTACACGTTTGAGCTTCAATGAGCTAAGGCTTATCTAAAACGTACTATGTGAAACAGTTCTCAAGACCCCTTTTCACTGGGTTCAAATTTTTCTCTTTGTTTCAAAGCAAACATAAATTATGTAGTTGTAAATATTTAAGCTAGATAAGAAAGCGAAACTAATCTAAAAGTTTCCTAGTACAATTTTGTGCATATGACAAAATAATAAAGGTTTATAAGGTCGTCAAATAACATTGTAAAGTTTTCAAGGAACTAAACGAGTGTGAAATAATACATGTGAGATCGGCTAGACATTTTGAGAAATCATTAACAGGCTTTTATCCTTAGGTACATGCTTCAGTAGGTATTAGATTATGCTAGCAAAGTAGAATGGGAAACAGAAAAAAACAATATTATCAGAACAATTACTCTTCACAGTGTAAGCTAACTCTAACTAAGCTGTCGGCAGAGGCTTGTATCTCCAATCTCAACATGAAATTGGAGCAAATTCACCGCCCACCTCCCATCAGCAAATCTAATCCCAGGGCGCCCTCTATCACGCAATTACGAGACAAAACATAGTCCTACAAGAACAACAACTGTCCACATGTTGGACTCTATTCATTAACCCTCCGCTTCCGTATCGCACATCTAAAATACAAGCCAGCCAATTAAAGTTGACCCGGTGCCGTTCCGCTACTGCACTCTTAATCAGTGGGCAGATACACGGTTAATTAATGTGATCCGCTTTTATTATTCAGTAAAATGGGATACAGTAGGGTTGGTGCCTTATCAGCTGAAATGACAACAAAAGATTTTAAATTAGCCACAGTAAATACTTTTGTAATGAGGAGACTTTTCCTTTTTGCTTTAAAAATAACATAAATTCTTATCGAGGTAATTATTATGTGCATCATTGTTTTAACAGCAGTTACGCCAATTTTACAGTAACCCATTCTTTTAATATTTTTTTTAAGGGATAAATGTATTTGTCATCATATCTACCAAGTTTCATCCAAAACTGTTTAGCCGTTACAGAGACAGAGAGGGATAAAAAAATATATTAGCACAAAACTTTCGCGTTCATAAATAGGATTTTATCATACTGTTACAAAAAAAAAATGTATACCTTATTAACCTAGGCCTGAACCAGACTAGATAATAAAGTTATGGCCATGAAACTATTGCTCCGGGTGAAATTCTCTGATTCTCTAAACCTCGCGCTTTTAGCACAGCTACCGTTGTCTACACCAAAACAACAAGCAACAAACATAGCGTGGTCTGTTCTCTGCCAGCCATTTTTATGGCCTGACTGCAATGCTGAGCACGAAAGTTAATACTGTACAAACGTAGACTGAAGTTGATGCAATATTTCGAGGGGGTTGTCACGCTGCCTGTCACTCAAGCGTACACGTTGCGTGATCGCCATTGCAATATTGCTACAAGGGTAGGTATGTGATTGAGTGTATCCGTATGTAGATAAGCTAGGTGTTTGTTTAATTCGGGGGTGAACTTTCGTAAACAAAAGTAAAGAACGTCATTATTATTTTAGGTTTTATTTAATTTATTCAGCACACAAAATAAACAATATTTTTTCATCTCTGGTACTAGTCATTTTTATGATCATCCTAATTAAGTCAGTGACGAGATTAAAAAAAGAAGCTTGAGACGAATTTGTTCCAACTTGTCTCGGCGTCGTCCTTAGCAAATATTACAAGGATCAATGAGTGGCTTGGCATTTTTTTATGGAACTGGGATTAGTACTGAATACGGCATCTAGATTCACGTAGCATGTAAAACGCTACTAAATTATCCCAAGATTTTAGTAAATAACTATATTCTGAGTTTGAATTTGATGATTGAATTAATACGGTCAAAGGCTTTGTGCACATGACAATAACTCTCTCAACTGATACGATAGTGTGGAAACTATGCTGAAGCCTTCTACAAGTAATTATGTCGAGCGTTTACTGATGTATAGCAATTAGTTGCAATATTATTACAAACATCTCTAGTTATTGAATACCGAGAGCATGGCAATTTATCTTTAGCTTCTACATAGAAGCAGTATTTAAATCAAAAACTTAGTTTCTGTGAGTTTATTCTCCTAGATCTAATTGCATCTAGATAAACTGTAACAACCATAAAAAAATGAAAAATATATTCGTATCATCAAAGGTTCTTCCCTTCAACAAATAGTAACTTCTAATCTAATTAATACACATCTCATCTCATTCGCAACGAGAATATTCCTTTGATTAATATTTTATAACATTTCTCAATTAACCATGAACCTAAGCATGAATTAATGATTGAGTGGAGTTCTAAGAGTGGATGCAAACTGTGCGATGAGTTGCCACAGTAATTTACATATGGCCCTTATTCTGGGTATCGGTTAGTTTTACAATTAAAATGTCTTTTTAATTAATTTATCTTCTTCTTTTTATCGTGTCACTAGTTATTTCGAACCAGTGGGGTGAAAGAATTAAAGTTCTCCCTAGAGGCTTTCGTGCGCTTGGCACAAGTCTTCAAACTTTTTCTACGACATGCCGGTTTCTTCGCGATGTTTTTTCCTTCACCGTTTGAGAAACTGGTAATAGCGCATATAAATTATTCGAACAGAAAAATCCTTTGGTTCACGACTGGATTCGAACTCACTACCCGGAGGATTGTAAGGCGGAGTTACTGCCATTAGACCACTTTAATTGTTATAAGAATACTGAAAAAAATTGTCAGTCAAAATAACGTAAAATTTTTCTGTCATGTTTTAGGCAAAATTACTAATTTGCAAAGTATGTCAATTTGCTTACTCGTTTACTCTAAAAATAAAAGAGAGATATAATGTCAGGTTTAGAATCAGCAGAACACCGTTATCAAATCGACGCATATACATAATATATCGTTAATTTTTATGCCTAGCACACCCGTTAACCGATGCCGGGAATTTGTATACAGAAGGCCTAATCTCTGTTGCAGAAGGTTAAATGGCAAAAGAGACTAGTAACTGCTTAGGTAGACATATTCCGAACAGCATTGTACTATGTGGAGGCACCCTTACCATCAGAAATTCAGAAAGTGAATAACAAAAAGACAGTAATTTGCCGGCCGAAATTAAATTTTAACTGAAAACACTCGAAACGAGAAAGTGCGCGTTTCGTCGGGTTGTGTATTTAACGCGGATGTAGAATCCTCCGCATCCGCCCAAAAATAAATGAGCTTTCTTCCGCTTACTTAATTTACTGCTACGGCCGAGGGTTTACAGTCTGAATAAATTAAAATTAATATTTCGCGCTCGCTTTATGCTACCTCGGTGTGATTTGTTAACACCAAGCTGTTTGTAATAGGGTTCGCGGCAATAATGCGGTTCCGATTTCGATGCACCGCTCCAAGTTGGAAATTAAAAAGTTGACTACTGGATGCCGTTTATTTCAATTTAAGATCGAACAGTGCAAAAACGGTGAAGAAAAACGTCGTGAAGAAACCGGTATACCCTGGAACAAAAGGTATGTTTCGTTGGTTATTGTACTTCTCCTGTAAGCGCGATGGGCTTGCAACTTTTTACTAACTAATGTGCAAAACGTGGGCATATTATTATGACAAATACAATTTTCGGACGTGCCTTTGTCCCTATTTATCGATATCAGATGTCTTTTATTATCTAAATTTTACAATGTCGTCGCTGACAACGTAAGTAATTTTAAATCATTCAAGTAGTACAGTAACTATGTGTCTGTTCTTGATCGTTGCAACCGTTTATCATCCATGTTTTCACTACATTACCGTTTCAGTTTGAAATAAACAGAAATTCGAATGTCCAATGTAATTTCATGATAGCGCAAATTCAGTTGCCGTCAATTCTAAATCCACGATGGCACTTCCAAAGAGAATGGTCCCAACTCCGACCTATTTCGCCAGTTCCAACAGTTACAGCATTAACTCGCAAGTCAGAAGGGTAAATTTTGTGAACGCATTTACGAAATCATCAATTATACCGTAGTTTGATACATTTCAGATTGTGCCTTCACATTCAGTTGCGATGTGTTACTGTTAGAAATTCAAATGTTACTAGATAGAATATCCATTTCAGCAACAGACAATCAGTATTTCACAAGTATGCAGGGTGAGCAACATTTTGATGCTATAACAATGTGTTTGCGCAATAAGGCAGCTATTGGCCGAATCCACGCATTTCACTTAGGTATTACCTACTAACCTAACAGTGTAGATTATTTGGCGTGTATATTTCTTGTGCTTAGACTTTGTTGCTAATTTGCCCAATGGTCTTAGTCCCGGATCAAGTGCGTGATCACCACACACGTTTCAAAATTGAACTTCCAAATGCCCAGTCGAATTCGGATGTGTTGTCGAGCAATATCCGAATTTACTACGTACGCACTGGAGATACACCAGGTCACAAATTCAACTGTTTACTTGCGCAGAGAATGCTGACCTATTTCGATGGGTTATTCCAGCTAGCCCCCGAAAAGCGGCATTAGAGCAACAGTCACAATCAGCATTCGGCATTAGCTTTCAGGTCGAAAGGGCAACATTTTGACACTGCACAGTATTATACAGAAGCCATTAATCCTACGGATGGCCACGTAGCGTCACGAATGCTTACACACCCGTCGAACGAGTGAAATATGGGATGGAGCTTACTCGTATCGTGTATTGGAAGCGTAAAATTAAACACATTAGGTAGAAAACGGTACAAGTAGTGTTCCAACCTACATTTTGCAATATAATTATATTGTTAAATGTAGGTGTGTTGTGTGTTGGCCTTTATTCTTGCAGTTTATTACTTTAGGTAGGTACTATCATACCTTTTCAGAACACCATCGATCATAGTATTAGTAACTATAGTTATTATATTCCATTCAGCCAGTATGCCGTTAGCATGCGATTGCCTAGTTACCTACGCGTGCATTCTCAGTACGCACCCCGCAAACTTCCTACTCTGCACGTAATAAATCATCGCATTCATTACTGCGTACAGGTACGAAACTAGAAATTCACCGTGTCGCTGTAACAAGGGAAAGTTATTTATTATTCTAGCAAGTAACCTATGAAATGATAAGGTGTAGATTTTTATTACTCTTACACTAGTAGAATTATTTCCAGTGTTTTGATATAATATATGGCAACAGGGGAATATTGAATAACAGAAATTCGTTGTTCAGATAGGTCCTTACTGGTTATGCTTTTTGTGATGCAATGCTGTGCCAAAAAATATCTGAATAATTTGAATCACGATCATAATTTATGATTTAATAGCGCATTTAGACCCATAGTAAAAGATACTTAAATGTCGTAAACAAAATTTTTAACTGGTCTTAGTTAAGAATAGTTTTGCGGAGCAACTTAGTACCTAATTTTTTTTTAAATGGAGATATTTCAAGATTTTCATTACTTTACGTTATAACTGCATGATGTAGCAACAAGAAAATATAGAGAAAATCGAGTCTCGCAGCCTCACGAGAAAAAAAAATATCTTTTCTCCGGAATACACACGTCGTTCCGACTTTCCGGTTCCGTCGGCCACCAACACTAGTTTATTGCGGCCGACCGAGACAAAATGTGTGATTAACTATAGAAAAAAAAGATGTATATTCATCAAGTAAGAGACAGGAATGTGCTTAAAGAGTAGACATAATCCTATGTTATTTAAGTTTTGTTTGCCTGTACTCTGAATGTATAAGAATTGACTACGTATAAACATCGTTAAGATTCAAATGACCTGAGAATTCAAACGACAATGCCTTTCGGAAGGGTTGCTCAAAGTAAAGATTTTTAGGTAGGAAAGTCGTCAATATAAGTAGTACATATCTAGGTGGGTGACGATTCTTCTAACGAATACAAACGGTTTCAAAATAAGGATACAAAGTCATAGAAAAGTCACTTTTCGGGCTCTACGTAAATAAATAAAATGCAAAGTGTTAAAAGTATTTTGAATAATCACCAGAATAATCACCTTGGACTAAACTTAACTGTGCAGTTCGTTGTTATCATCATTATACGTGTAACGAATGCTTTTAATTTAAAAAAAACGCTATGTCAATTCTACAATGAATCGGTAAAATAAGTACTGTATTTTGTTTCACTTTATTACATATCCCCTTTAATTTATCCCTAAAGGGTAAATGAAGTTGACTGGTATGGAATATAGTGCCCTATTACGTGATCTCCATTGCACCAATTAACGAGCTGCACCGATTCGATATTGCTCGTACGTAACTTAATGAGTTCCGATGTAAGACAAACTGTTCGGCTACTGGACACAAACCGGGACCCAGAGAAAAGAGGTTAACAAATATCTAGATAGGGCAAGAATATTTGATTAGGTATTCGTACAATAAGAGTGAAGTCTTTTTTTCTGTTTTTAATTTGTTTTAGATTCTAAAAAATGACTTAAATTATAAAAAGTTTGTGTTGGACAAGTCCTTCTTATTAAATATTAAGATGTAAATTCGATTACCAAATAGGCAGTAACTATGCCTTCTGCCGACAATAAACTTACGAGGATAAGTTAAAATTGAGTAATTTTGTGTCTGTCATGGAAACTTCTCGTGTTTTCACATTCTAAAATAGTTTTTAGAAGTAGGCATTTTGCATCATCTACAGAATAAATAAATAAACTCACAAACTATTTTACGTCACTAGAGGTTAATTGATATTGATCAAGTTGATAGATCAAGTTGAGCAACTTGAAAACTGAACAAATTCTCTGGAAAAAGTATCTGCCATCTGTTCCAGTCAGTTTTAATCAACGTTTGCAGAAGGGGACAAGTTTTAATTAAGGCAAATATCTCCCACGGGGCTTGTGGACATTCCATTTAGTGTTTAATTGTAGATAATGGAATTCACGTGAGCCGATTGATGCACTCTGTAATGCACGAAATCAAATTCAAACTTGTAGTGATCAAATAAATTGACACACTTAAATAAACTAGATGTTTAAAATTAGAGATAGTTGCAAAAATTTAGTTTAAAAATTAAAATGTGATCTAAAGCTTTCAAACGGATGGGCCTTTAATCCGATTTTTTGCCCAGAACCCCCAAAGCACTACTAAACCAACTAATTTACCGTCTTACTAGTCAGCACCTACAAAAATCTTGAATTTAAGGCTATAGTTTAACGAAGGTTTACCTAAAACTGAAAATGTATAATTATTACACATTTTAACGTTTTTTATCAAAACACTAAAACCGAGAGCTAGATAAAATTTTAGCAAAGCAAGATTCCAGCAAACAACTTTGTCGTCTTTATTTATTTAAGTCAATAAATCCGATTTAAATAAGTCTTTAAGGTTCCTGTTTCGTCGAGATAAGCGAAAAGTAAATTTGACAAAAATTTATATTAATAATTTTCTTCTGATCGAAACCGGAAAATTGTTGGTTCCCCTTCTAAAGCCCTGCGTCCCCTAGTTCTGTCTGCTGTAGCAAAATGTTATATCTTAAAGTTTTTTTCTATTTTAGTGTAGGTACTCAATGAAAAAGAGTTTGAACCGATCATTTGTTATATCTCAAAGCGATTTTTTTTTTATGTTTATTATTTTATGAATAAGTCATGGCTTATCATTTTGCTAAAGGTGTTTATTATGAGCACACGAATACAAATAAATCTTTAACAACATGTTTATTGAACATATAGTAGGATTCTCCTTAATTTTATACTATTTTAGAGAGTAAAGCCGCGTTTTCACTAGGCGAAATGTCGCAGAGACTTATCGGTCGACATTCACGTAGTTATCCCTGCAAAAGGTGTGGGACAATGTCCCGCGACATATGAGTTGTTCACATTGGCCAGCCGTGACAAGTATGTCGCGTAATGTATTGTAATTGTAACACACTACTGCCATTTTCAGAACACAAAGCGACACACGTTCGCACTACTCAAAGCCTATCCGGCGACTGTCGAGTGACACGAAGGTCGCGCGTGTCGACGCTCGCAGAGCATCAACTAGCGACAAGTTGCGCGACTCGTAAATGTCCCAAGCGACGCCGGGCGACATCGCGCGGGACGCGTGAATTTTATGTCGAGCGACAGGGTCGCAGAACAAATTTCCCTAGTGTAAACGCGGCTTTAAGATAGCGTCTGTCGCAAGCGAGAGAACCCCTACGCGCCGTCATTAGGAGCGGGCACGCAAAAGGAAATTATCCGCACTTAACCCGCTGAAGGCGTTAACTGGCACCTCAGAAGAGAGCCCTCGACGATTACTTTATTATACGAAATGGAACAATTTTTATTTGATGTAAACGCAGGCGTTTGACGACATTTTTTCACCCTTGGCATTTGGATTGCTTTCAATCGTTTAAAAGGCAAAAACGTTGAATATTTTGATTGGAAACGACTCGAACGTCGATTTAAATTTCAGGGCTATTTTAAGAATAAGAAATTTTAAAATATCTTAGGTTTTAAATCTCAACATATTAACAAAACAATGTTTACGTACCAAAAAAATGTATGGTGGTACCAAAGCGGGCCAACGACATTTAGCAACCACCTCATAAGTAACTAGTTAAAGTAAAAAAAATCTAAGCAAAATAAACTAAGTATTTTGACACTCAATTTTGTCGATCACTCTAACAAACAAAATCAAAATAAATAAAAGGCAAGCCATTTCTCTAACTAGAGTCTAAAGTAGCGTGAACCTTAGCAAATCTTTAATCTTGTCCCTTCAATTCACGAACCCGATTGTTTTTCCGAATGAGTGCATCAAAATAACAATTCGTTAAGGCTTTGGTCGGCAACCCTCGAGCCACCCTTGTCCGTCAGTGCGGGGTCGAAAGCACCAGCCGGAACAATAATGGCAGTCATTGTTGCTTTAAACTTTTTACAATGGCGGAAAAGGTGTCGTTATTTTTAGAAACTGGTATTTACGTTTAATTTTACTTCAATGTAGAGTATTTCTTTAGAGTCTTGAAAAAACATGAACGCGACTGTAATCGCCAGGCTCGATAGATAACATCTCGGATCTCTAGATACTTAAATCTTTGAGGGTATCTAGAGGGTAGTTAGATGCACAGCCAAACATTATATTTAGCACATGCCCACATTTTGCACAGTAGATAGTATCCTGTACACAATAGAGACTTGCCATCTAGTACAAGTGTTACGTCCTGTCTCTATATAATTGAAGTCGTTAACAATCCAGCCACAAAAAATCACCTAGTCTAATCTAAACAGTTCTTTATGTAAAGTTATGCTCTGAAAAATTATACTAGTTTCTAATGGTCGTTGCTCGTTTTTATTCAGTACGCATATCTACAGTTACGAATGTTACAACTTGAAACTAAAGTGCTCCGACTACCCGTCGGCCCTTTACATAATAATGTAAAAACACCGCTTTGAATGAATATGGATGTACACGAAAGCAAAGTATTGACAAAACATTACCGTACGAGCACGCAATAGACTGGAATCGGCAAACCGCAGAGCCGACAATCCCATTGACTCTGCGGCTTTGTCATTATGTCAATGCTAATATTTGCCCGTCGAAACTCGCCAATCGATTGTTACCAAATCGTTGGCCACACAACCGATACTTTCATACCCACCTTTGTAATAGCTGATTCAATTCCGCTTTGAACTTTTTATCATCAATTTTATGATACCGGTTTAAAACCTTCCCCTAAGTTGATAACTTTTGTCATCGCAAGAATAACGGCTGTAATACCTTCCAAGTTTGCGTTTATCTGTTCTGTATAAATAAAAAAGTTTACATAGAGCTCTCAGCTGTTTCGTATCACGTCCCATCGAGCATTGGAGACGTATCAGAGTATACGACAATATGCTCAAGTGGCTTCATTTCCCAAAGTGATACAACATTTTGTCCTCAATCCACTTTCGTGTAAGGACGGGTCGTACCTTAGAATTCGTAATTTTTGTCCATTCGTCACACGTAACGTCTCAGTATCGCTGTCACGTACAGTGCCGTGGAAAAGTTTTATTACTAGCCCGTAATTGTAACATAGAAATACAAACTACTTTTATTAAGGTGGCAACTTTCGGCCGACAACTAGAAAATGTTGGAAGAATTTTTCCCGACGATGCGAATGGCTGAAAAATTGTTCCAATTACTTTCAGAATGTTTCTGGAAACGTTCTGGTGGAAATTCATTGCCGATGTCATTTTACGATTTCGACAATATCAAACCTTTTTCTGAGATAGAAGTCTGTTAATCACAAACATTGTTTTATAAAATAAGCAGGTTGTGTGGATTATCCATTTGATTGATTTTCTTTACATGACATTGAGGTCTGAAATTATTTTGATGTAAAATTTCAACCAACATTGTAAAATGTTGTATTTATTAGGTTTTACGAATTAATTTATAAATCCAGTCAAAAGGACAAAATAAAAGCGCAAATATAACTAATTATAGGTAATTGTACTAATATTTTATTCTGTCATAGAATGTAGGTGAGTAAGTAAGTAAAATTTAGACAACTTGATGGGTACTTTATTATGATTTATATTCTTTTTTTGAAAAAGTTTATTTGATATTAGTAGGTACCCCATAATATTAGATCCTATCGAATGCTCGCTCTTTCAAATGAGATGGCAAGTAATTTCGCGAAAACCCAGTTCTAAAATAAATTATTCATTGGCGACGAAACGCCTCAAGCCCGTATTCATTTCATTTCTGAATCCAAATTTTACTTTTCTTTCGCCTTTTTTTCTTTGCCGAACCTTACCTTTAATAAATTTTAAATAAGCTCGTAGATTAAACAAAGTACTTACTTACAGCGAGAACTTTCTTTCGCACTGAAACGAATTTCACCTAATTGTGACAAAAGTTATTACACTGCAATATATTTCCGCGAAGTGAGAAGTATTTTCAGTGATCATCCCC
Organism: Cosmorhoe ocellata; assembly: GCA_963675405.1. NCBI lineage: Eukaryota > Metazoa > Arthropoda > Insecta > Lepidoptera > Geometridae > Cosmorhoe > Cosmorhoe ocellata. The sequence goes on along the minus strand of OY776258.1, from coordinate 5,852,581 downwards.
AATTTTCCAACGAGCTTTTCTACGAACACTACGAACTATAGAAAAGCTTGTTGGGAAATTGGAGCTTTATAAGTACTTAACTACTTAGTTCGCTTACAATCTATGGATATAAAACGGTGTGCTTATCACTTAAGACTCTTATGTAGATTTGTTTTGATACTATGAGCATAGATTATTACTTTGTCTTTGGTTTTTCATTAGACTCCTCCACCAATCGTGTAATGACTATTCAGTTTGCTTGTTTTTTCGGTCTGAAATGTTGGTGAAAAAATTGTATATAAAAACACAATATTGGAAGCTATCTATTTCGTAAATTTTCTAAAGCTTTTTACTTAAGGTAATTAAAACAAAAACCATTCTACAAGAGCAATGCCCTGAAATAACACGTTACATGCTCATACATAAACGATCAAGTTGATTTCAAATCGTTTCACATAAAACAACTAAAACAAAGTTCGACAGAGGGCGTTATCAGTGGTTTGTAATAGCTGGCGATTGGTTTACACTTTGAAAGTCAATTTTAATTGTCATGTGACGAGAAAGAGTCGAAGAAAAACCGATTCTTTTTCCACAGCGTGACTATGACACGAGTCAAGTTTTTCCTATAAACCAATATCTCGTGCACTACACTATCATTTTATGATTACGAGAAATAGTTTATAACTGATCGATTTGAGTCGAAATATTCTCCGTATCGTGCCCGTCCCGCTGCATCGTAAACAGATCTTAAAACTACAGTCACTGGCAAGGATCTCAAAATATTACGAGGGACGATAACGTTGATATACGCAAATAGCTGTTGAGAATAGGTTTTCATGCGCCGCTGGGTATGGCATTGAGCATACAATACGTTATTTGTAATGTCATGTGATAGGTTTGGATAACTTGGGATAGTGGTAATTTCGGTATGTAAACTTGGGAAAGGATCGTAAGAGATCTAAAGTTCCCCTAAGTCAAAGTCGATAAAGTTCATTAGAGCCACAAGGGTAAAACGTAGATTTACGCTTTGATATATATTATGAATTGGCTACTTGGGAAACTACTTGGATTAATTAAGTATTTATACAAATAATCGAATGGTATGAATTTTCATCTTTGATATTTTTATACAATTTAGGTTTTTTTAAGATTTAAAGTTTATTTTTTAAATCTGTTCAAATATTACCTATTGGTAAATTATGTAAAAATATTTTTTCCAATTAAAAATGTAAACTAAATAACCTTCGAGTATTTTTACTTATTATTTTGCGTTCGCGCTCCAAAACAGACACAGTGATGAAAAAGACTTTTTGAATAACTAAACCAAAACTAAATTTTTCACAAATGTTTATTTTACTTATCAAATATCTTAACATCGTAAAAATATATTTCCATTTACATATGTTTTTGTTACTGAGAAATGATAAGACTTCCTTAATTTAAAAATCTATTTACATAGAATCCACTTTGTTGTGCGAAAGGATGTGGGTAGTAAACAGCTATTCCCTACCCCCATTTTGTTTTAGCCCAATTTAACTTCAGCCATTGAAGGCTCATTTGCTTTTACGTAGTTATCGTGCGAATCTCGTTGTTGTCGGAATTTTTGCATTTTGCGGCGCAAACATGTTTTTTGCAACATAGTTTTACATCTTGCTATGAGCTTCAACCTTTTTAATTGTAACTCTCGCCACACTGCGAAAGGCTGTCTGGTGACTGTCACATGTCATAGATACTTTGATACTTGACGACCTCAGTGGCGCAGCGGGCGAGAGTTCGCCTGCGACGCAAGAGGTTGCGGGTTCGATTCCCGCCACGGAACAAATTTGTGTACGGTCTGCAGAAATTTGTTCCGTTGGTCTGAGTGTTTTCTATGTATAATAAAAAATATATATCTATGTATCTAATGTATTAAATATATCAGTTATCTAGTACCCATAACACAAGCTTTGAGTAGCTTACTTTGGGGCTAGATGATGCTGTGTGGATTGTCCAGCATTATTATTATTATTATTATTATACTTTCTTTAGAAAAGGTTTTTGGAAAAAAAATATCTACCTACAAAAAACCATAGAGTAAAAGTTTTTAATTTATGGATACTTTTTGGAACTCATAATTGAAAAAATATGTACTCGTACAAAACCACATTCAACGTAATTTTATTTTTTTATTTTTAATAATTCGATTTCCTTCTAGTTAAATTTCCCCTCTCGCTATGTCTTGTTTGCGCCCTATTTACAGAATTTTACTGAAGTCCAGGAAAGTAAATTACAGGCCTCCGACACTCTCGAGTCTCTGATTAGAAGGAAATCAAAGCTAATGCGAAGTTCTGTTCATAAAGTTGTTTGTTCAAGGTCCAAGTAGGTTACGGCTCTTGTTCACTTTGCACTCCAACCAGTCCGATGGCTATTCGAAGTGGCTACTAGAATTTTATCCTGCATAATTCCATGTAAATTCTAGGTATATTGCAGTTTATATAATTGCATGCATTGTAGTATGACACGAGGCCCACGTCACACGACAGGATTCCACGTCAAGCTGAGTTATAGCTAGCGTTTTGGGTGGACTGTTAATTAAACCGCCACCCAACGTTCCATGCGCCCCTTAATAAAATTACCGACCCAATTTCGATACAATTTAAATTTAACATTACAAGGTTCGCTGTTTTTGTGTGCTAACTAGGCAATTTTAGCCACAATAAAGTAAGCAGGTGGAGTACGCTGTAGGTTTCCATATAATAAATGGTCTATAATAAGTGCAGCAGAGTGGTCAAATTAAATCTGTTCAATGTTTTCTTTGCGTTTAAAAATTTCACACCGCAACTTGTCGGTATTATAGAGCGGCCACACCACATCTAGTCTGCGTAGGGAAAACGGCCCATCGTTTTCCATCAAATTTATTTTATTGAGTTAGAAAACGATCAAGACTTCCCTGAACCTGATTACTAACCAAGAAAGAACCACTCTTTTATAGCTCCTGAAATATGTCACAAGCCTTACCCATTAACCACGAAAATACATAAAAATTAAGCATTTTATCGCCTCGCCATTTTTATAGCACCTAATGCATTAAAGTGCTAACAACAATCAATCATGGCATTATGAAGGGATCAACGTAACGCTTGCGTGTGTACTGTGCGTGACCTGTAAGTATAGGGCGACATCGGTTCTGAGTTAGGTACAGATGAGGTGCAAGCAGAGCGATGAGCGGAGAGGCATAAAGGAGTGTACCAAACAAAGCGTTGTCAAACGTATTTACTTACTAACTACCAGTCTCTGATCATTTATACCAGTGTTAGCATGGCGTTACGTATGCACCACGCTGTAATTTGAATAAAATGAAAAAACCGAATATAGTTTTTAGAGTTTTCTATAATTTGTAATCGCTAGAGGGGATTCAAATAATGAACTTTAGTATGAAATAAAAACGGTTATTCTGAACATTACGTCGCGCTGCTACGCAGCTACGCAAAACGCTACGCTCGACGCGTCTGCTAACGCTACGCCCCACGCTCTGGCTGTACTGGGCGTCATCCATAAGCACTCAACGAGTTCAGTTGCTATTAGTGAACCAGTTTACTACTGTATAAAACTAGACAGATAAAAATGTTATTTGAATAACTAGTAATACCATAAGTATTTATTCTCAAAATAATTTACATAGTTAGTTACACTATTGTGGGTTCAATAAGAAGAAAAAGAAGTCAAAAGTTCTCACGCTTTTTTGTAAAACAATGTTTTTGAAGGGCAACAAATTATCCAAACTTATTTTTATTCCCTGAACTCAGTTCAGCTCGTATAAACCAAAAACTAACATTTTAGCTCACAACTTCAAAGCAGTTCTGTCCGTTATTAGCCATAATAGCTTTTGGCTTGACCGCTGAGATGCTAAAAACTGTAACTTTGCTTTCGCGCTTCGAGTGGCCAAACCGAGTTTGGTAACTAGTATTACGTTCTCGACGGGTTTTATGACCTGAAATGTAGGTCCAATTTAAAGTTCTATCCTTAACCGATGTGATGTTTAAAACTAAATCCTTGTAGGTACTTCAATTTGTAACTGACTGGCAGAAGTTGTGCAGCCCGGGGCCGTCTCCGCCCTCTAGTTTCATACAAATTGATATTTACGGTAATAGCATGAGTTTTTCAACGAGAGCGCAAACTTTGAGGATAACAGGCTCAGTCGGATACGGTCCGGGAATCCAAATGGGCGAAAACGTTGTGCTGAAGATGTAAATGGATCTACAATTTTTGACAGCGGGAATACGCAAGATCTATTTAATGTTTCATGCGCTGTTTTTGACTAGTAAAGTTGCTATTAAAAATGCCAGTGTACCTACACGGAGACATGTCATATGAATTATTAGAACTAAAATAATCATTGTAGTGAATATTGAAAAAAATAATACCAATATAATTTATACAAGCTTCTATTATACTCGTATAACAAAATACTGAATTCTCTGTTTTTATTATTTGACTTTGTTTTTTAGCTAACAATCTAACGCTGTTCATTACGGTACTCAAAAAGTCTTGTCAAAATCAATACACTCGAAAAATACTGGGATGATTTGTTACAACGAAACAGATTTTAGAAAGCCAAGAATACTCTGTGGTTGCAAACAGAGTGGGTCAATTACACATTGAATTATTTATAGAGCGTAAGTGCGGTGTTAATGCATAAAATCGTAAAAGCGTGATGGACGGACTAAAAAGAAATGCTATAAAACTTCGCTCGTAATGAATGAAGTCATTAAGCATTGAAAAATTTATTACCTACATCGTGAAAAGGTTGTGTTAGTATTCTGTAGTCGTACTTCCGCGTTGAATAATTACTTTGTTTGAGCAATGGCCGCTCGAAAGGTGTTATTGCTAGCAGTAAAACCGCTTGATAGGTTTGAATTTCAAATCATGTGCAAAGAGCAGCGGCTTTAACTATTTACTGTAGGATACGGCTGGCTTTGGAATGAATCACCAGCCATCGTAATTCAATCGCCAAGCCTTCAACGTTTTCTTACAAGCTAACCACGTGAAACCAGGCTTATTGGTCTTAAGATACTTCATCGACTTCAATGACCTTTTCACAGGTCATTCGCTCGATCATCGTAAAACAAACTGAGCAAATGTAAAACCAAATCCTAATTTAATACTATTAATATAAAGTTATAACGTTTTTTTTTTAATGAACATCTTTTCATTGAACGGTCATAACCTCCATCACCAGAGCTGGATACTAACAAGAATTACTTATTTCATAAGATCGTACCAAAATATTTGAATCCAATATGAACTGGTAACAACATGGTTTATTATAGGTGTTGGACAAGCCTATTTAATCTAAAGCCACATCCGAGGCACTACACAACTATACGCTGCATAAACCGTGCAGAGTTTACTTTTTTATTCAGGTTACCATAAATAAGATTTATCCTTCAATAGAATAGAGGAAACAGTCTAAAAGCAGTCTGGAAACTATGAATTCAGTTTCTTCGATAAAATCGGTAGCACTTTATTTTAACTTTGTTAGGCGGGATGGAAGTCTATCCCACTCCGAATGTATCAATCGCTGTATAATTTTGAATAGACGAACGCCCTGTCCGTCCAATAAATTATGCGGCGGACCGCACAGCCCCGAACGCCTGTCGAATCCAACGGGAACCAATTAGTCGTTGGGGGGATATTTATTTGCGGTTTTCTCAAACAAGTGAGCACCGACACTTAGCTCTTCGTGACTCGACTTCTTATAGTAGTCAATGGATTACGATTAATGTCATTGTTACGCTTCATTCTGTGCATTTAGTTGCTAGATTAGTATTGTCGCTATCACAGGTTAATGGCAGTTTTATGGGAGATATCTGTGGATTGAAGCTGATCTTGAATGAGGTATGTTTTTCTTTTGTCTTTCAAGCGATAGTATATTTTCCATTTAAGGTTTTCTTAGGTTTTCTTTTTGCCCTGTGCACCACCTGAAATATTAATTCCTCAAATATTATTAAAACATTTGCTGTACATAAATACTCTTTTTAATATAATTATATTAATAAAGTCAAGACCAATTTGCATGATTTTTAATTTGTTGGATTTGTCTCCGCCCTAAGCAGTATAACTTTTTTTTTCATGAAATTCAGACAAAGTTTCGGACAACAGCTAGTTTATAAAAACAGTAAGCGTGTCAGTTACTAAAAAGTACCTACATTTACTACAAAACAATATTATCACAACAGTTATGTCAAAGTTCGATTACCTAAGTGTTGGCAAGTAGGTCATAATAAGCAAGTTGTTTGACGAGGGTCTCATTGCAGGATCCATAGCACTAAAAGCACTATTTTCTGACTCCCTCAAGTGTAAACACACTTGAGGTACTTTTAAACATATGTATGGCTTGAAGTAAAGCACCTCATCAACATAGTGTAGTCCTTTCAAAAATTGCCTGATAAAGATCGCAGCTAGCTATAAGCCCATTGTATTACTGTTGATTCGTTTTTAATAATCATGTTTCATTACTGTTAATTTTGTATCAACATTTTTTATTTAAGTTTACTGGAGAAGTCCTCAGCGTTGTAAACGGCTATTAACAACTTGTACGTCATGCTTACTGATGAGATGACGTTTCGATGCAATTTAGAAGTAGTACTGTAGAAGCACTTCGCCAAGCCTGGCTTAGTCATAATTGACAAAATTGCTATGGTTTAAAAAATCAGTTTAGACATTAGGTCTAAGGGCTTGTACACAAAACTGCGAATCGGTGCGACGCAATTTGATTTCTTGTGACAAAAGATAGGGCCAGATCGCAGATTTTTGCGATGCGACGTTCGCTTCGCAGTTTTGTATACAAGACCTAAGACTCGGGTCACTTAATCATGTACCCGCTGTTTGCGGGACTAAGCTTCAAAATAGCCGAAACGCAGATTTATTATGAAGAATTCCAATAAATTTTTGAATGAAAATCTCAGCTCGATGGTATTCAGAGAGACACAGAGAGACACAGACCATCATCCCGCATTAATAAAGAAAATGGAAAAGGCAAGGGCGTACCGCTAGTCTTTAATATTAACAAAAATCGACAACTTTACCGTCCCCCTTGTACTTAATGGTGATCTTTCTGGTCAACTTTTCCACTTCATTTAAGTTGTATACTTAAATTATACATAATGGCAAAAAGTTGGGAACTTCAAAAGATTTAACAATGCTTAATTTGAAGGGTCTTTTGACCCCCAGTTTCCGTGTATTATGAATCGTGCTTTTGTGATTTCTGAAACGTTTTTGGTGATCTTTTGTCAGTTCTACTGAACAATATTTAGCTGAAAATGTATTTTCTTAAGGTATGTTCAAACTGAGATACAAAATATTCATATAAAGTATAACGCTCTTTGTAAAACTAAATGTAGCTATTTATTTCACGGTAATGAAACCAAAATCAAAAGTGTGCCGCCTACAAATGAAATCTCAATAGATAAATTAAACTCCGCAAGATTGCCAAGTTTAATTATGAAGTTAATTAGCTTGGTCTGATGAAAAATTTAAATCTTCACTCAAGTTAATTTCCTCTGGATCCCAAAATCCATTTTCTCATTCAAATTTCTCAGATGAATTTAATCTAGAAGAAGCTACTTAGAAATGTATAATTGTTACATTTAATTCTAAGAATATGAACAGTTGAACAGTCTGGATATTTTTTTTTAAGTTAGCAGTGGTGTTAGAGTTTATTTTAGAGTAACTCTGTTCATTTATACCAAAATAATTATGAAATATCGTGTCTCTATTTTAATCCAAAGCTTAGTAATGTCATAAAAACTAAAAGAATTAGACATTCAAAATAAAACGAGGCATCAAATTATGAATTAGAAATACCCACCTTGTAAAAGCAACTAAATCATATTTTTCATAACGGTCCCACTCATCCGAGAACAAAGTTATTAGTGGGATTAATTCGAAATGCGTCCATATTAATTCAACATAACGACATCTTTATGAGCTGTGACACAAAGTAGGACGTGTATATGGAGAATAAATCTGTCATGGAGTTAGAGATGTGAATTGTCAGATTTAGTCGGATTTAGACCTAAATCCGGCTAATTTCCAATGTTGCCTTTAATCATAAGCAATACACTATTGATCATTTCAAATAAAAAAATGTAAATTCATCATTTAAACGAATTTTTGTAAAAATAAACACTTTTATGTATAAAAAACAATGTATTATCTATACTTCTATACTAATAATAATAATAATATAATAATAATATTATAAAGAGGAAAACTTTGATTGTTTGTTTGTTTGTTTGTTTGTTTATTTGAAATGAATAGGCTCCGAAACTACTGAACCGATTTGAAAAATTCTTTCACCAATGTGTAGAGTGAACTTTCAGGATGAACATAGGCTATATTTTATGTAGGTACTTTGCGGGCGACGCCGCGTACAGAAGCTAGTATTATATAAAAATCCGACTTTTAATATCCGGCAATAGGGTTTTATCTATTTTCGAGCATCTCTATTTAGAGAACGCCTGGCCACAAATCGTAATTTACCGTCATGTGTCTCGGATAGCCGGACTTCTATTTGGTTTATAATCTATGTAATGTTCCGTTTTAATTGAAGGAGCTCATCAGCTGATATTTTTAGGTTTCGGCGTCATACTTGTCAAATAAACTTTACAGACTTTAAATTCCATCAGCAATACTCACGAATCCTATTTACAAACTAGTTGCAGAGATATATTATAAATTGTATATGATAGTATGTAAAGATGTGAAAGAGAACGACCGACAGTTTAGTCTAGTTAAGAAAACTTTACGGTCAAAGCTCATTAGAAAACAGCCTTACATTTTATTACTTCAAATTTCGTGTCAATAGAATATTTCATAGGAAGTTTAAGCTAAACTTTAGTTTTAATCAGGAATGTATGAATTTATTACCTGTTAATCAAATTCTAAACTACAAGCAAAACTTCCCGGCTAGTTAAAACCGTTAATTATATTAAAACACACAGAGTTGTTCGTACGAGGAAAACCTCAAATTGGATCCAGCGAAGACTTTGGTACTAGTTTGTCAACTTCAATATTTAACTTGCTCCCTGTAGTTTCCGAGCTCCGTCTGTCAAGAACACAATGGCGGCGGTACTTGCCGATGCTTGCAATCTATTTCTAAGTGTTTCTTTGAGATTCTGTGTTCTTTTTGCGACTGGTTTTGCTGTTGCTCGTTTGTGATTCAGCAATATTACAAAGATATCTGCGTTACGAATGACTAAAGGATGAACCACAGTCCAATACGTATCGTTGGCTATTTTTATAAAGTTTGATAGTAGGTATAAGATGATCGTTCGAAACGTCAAATTTCAAGCATTTAGTAAGCACTCCTTTCATACAATTTTTATAGGTTATGGTACGAAATATCAAAGTTATGTTACTTTGATATTGCCCAAAGGGCTTGTAACGCCCCAGGTATCTTTCACGGACATGGTGATTTTATTTCTTCCATTTGATGAAACAAAAGTAAAAAAAACAGGTCTATAAAAAGAGCAAAAAAAACATTAAAGGATCTACCGCAGGGACTGCATCGCAATGAGCTCATTTCGTACCTATAAACCAACAGTCATATCAATTCTGTCTCAACCGGCGATATTCAACAGCATCCCTGGATTCCAATAATTTAATGGCGGGACCGAGGTATTTCGTATTTTTGCGTGAATTCTGAAATCGAAGAGTAGAATCGGTGATTCGACGCGACGACGCTCCCTTGCGACGATGCCCATTCAAAGAACACGATTCTGCAGGCTGCATTCACGAAAGAACTTTTTAAAGATTTGCTATGAGAAACATATCCACCGATACTTAGTGCATAATTTGCCAAAAACTGCAGAGTTTGGAGGAAATCTTTATACCTATTAATAAAATAATAGTAAAGAAAGTAAGCTCTTTAAAATCAAACCTCAAGAAATAGTTACAATTTTAATTTTTAAAAATACAAAGCAGATACTAGTATTTACCTTCTTTTTCTTGTGGTTGGTAATTGATGGTATCTGTCTCTAGAGATCAGTTTGGCCACCTTTTGTAAAATTAACATTTTGTTAGAATTCTTCGAATAGGGCTTTCCCGGTAAATCTAATGAGATCCCATGGGTGTGTAGCCATCCATTTTCACGAATATCGTTCGTTCGCTCATATAAAAAGCAAATATTTCAATCAGTGAAGTGATTTCTGAATATTGTTATGATCGCAATCAGTCACAGATGCATGACGCGATGTCCCAATATTCTCGTCAATGTTTTGAAATTGGTTGCCTCAGATTGTACGGATTATTTGTTTTTCTGAACGGATTACACAAGAACATCTTCATATTTTCGACTATTTGAAGTGTTTGGTTCGTAGTAGTAATATGGGTTTCTGGAAAACTCATAAATAATAAAGATATTAAAGAGAAGGCGGACTAACTGCGACTGGCAATAGCATGGGCCAAGACTGGCAACTTCTTAGATGAGATGAGGGACTAAACTTTATAGTTTCTAAACCGCAAACTACAAGTCTGCTAGTTCGCAGCGCAGTCACGTTCGATGCACAGTGCATACAAGCATGAATGTTTCAGTGTCTAGTCATTCAATATTTTATTCAATTTCAATCTTCACGGCATGCGAGAGTACTAGAAGTTACGACACTACTGCCCAATACTCTTGGGAGGTTCGATTATTTAATTTTGATAACTTTTGAGACTCCACGGTCTATAAATCTCAAAGTTAATAGTGGTTAAAACTAAACAGTAGGTATTATAGCACCTACCATACAAGCAAAGAAAGTATGTAAAACTTTATCTTCTCCTTCTGAGTCGTGACACTCTTGACAACTCTGACAATCACTCGATTGTGATCGTCATGTAGTACTGGAGGGGGCAGATTGAATGCGCCTCACGATGACCCGCCATTGCTCCCTGTTCGAGGCCATCCTGCACTCGTTTAATGGATCTCCCACTGCAGACTTGATTTGGTCAGTCCATCGAATGGGAGACCTCCCGCGCGGTCTTATGCCTTCCACCTTCCCTTGCACGACAAGGCGCTCTATGGGCTGGTTACCTCACCTAGAAACGTGTCCAAAGTAAAACTTTATATTTGCGCACATTTATGCTTAGTATATTTTGCAGCAGCACAATATTACTTAAAACACATTGTATCCTTGGAAACCAGCTCTAGCTGATTTATCTCGAGAATCTAAAGAAAGTTATCCCACAAATACGTTAATACCAAGACTAAGAAAGTACTCTGAAGCCATTTCCCTGGAGGCTTCGTTTCCGAAGGAAGCGCTCGACCTCCGCCGGGTTTTTAATCATAAATGAAAATTGCGAAGCAAAACTGTTAATGTTTGAATTTATTTTAAAGCTTTTTATCAAACGGATTCAGATAAGGCTTTGTAGAAAATATAATCGTAACTTTATCATAATTATTTAGTGATATAATAATATGTTAGGTGCTTAGTTTCTTTGATGAATTACTTTTAGTTGAGCAAAATTTAATTTGAAAGCTTCAGGCCCATGCTTGGTCAAGCATCTTTATTTGCTACATACCATCTGTTTTATATTTTACTCAAAGCTAGTCTCGGCCGTTCAAAATAGTATGAGTTTATTTTTTTAAACAAGCTACGAGTACCTTTATGATTTCATGCCGATAGACGTAAAATACCAATCAAATAAACCTATTTATAAATAAATATCCAGATAAGTTCCAAGATACCATAAACAAAGAGGCGTAAATAGCCATGGAGCCTATCCTAGTTGACGTTCTATCCATTCTTTATCTTTAACTACCCAATTCCGTCAGCAGAAAAAGCGCTTTCTTGCCATTTAGCGGCGTTTTCGTCCTTTTTTACCTCGAAACCTTGGCTATAATATAACACCTCTCGGGGGTGCGGTAATATTTGCATTTAAAGCGAACGACTGATATTCTGACCTTATCAGAGGGAGATTGTGTTTGAGGGACGAATTCAGATGACGCAAGTGGCGGGAATCACTTGGAATCGGTAGCTCGGGACTTGGTTCGTTTTACGGCTTATGTGCTGAGAAATCTCAATTTACTTACTTGGAATCTTAAAGTGAAATTTGAAAATTTCACTTTGCAACCATTTTCTTCACTTAGTTGGTATTTTGAACGACACTTCAGAAGATAGCGTCATCACTCAAATTTAAATAGGTAAATTTAGATATCTTTTTATACCAAGACTAAGTGAAAGTTTTAAATTTATTTAATACACTAGCCTGCATGCTTAGCCAATGTGGAATAGCCTGAAGTAGTCCTCCATCCAGTGATTTTTATTGGCAAATTTGCATTCTGAGAATTTACTCGTTCTTATTTATTTTTGCAATTTTGAAATTGTATTGATAAAAACTGATTTCAATCCAATCGTTTGAATAACAAAAACCTAATTTTCCAAATGGGGAAAACTAATTTGCACAACAAAAAGTAACAAAGCGGGAAACCTATTATCACAAAATTAATTAGTCAACTTGCTTGTAGAATCTAATTCTAATTTAAGTATTCACCGGATAAAGTTCACAGCTCGTTTAGAATAACTCGTGCACTCCTGCATCTAAGCAGAGATTCTCGAGCTTAGAAATTTTTAAGCTCAAGTTTATAATGACGTAATATTCCTTTTAGAGACCAACTTTATCAACGTAATTCTCATGCACAATTTGAGATCCGTCACCAAGATGTTTACTTTCTATTACTCTCAATTTACTAAGTACTGATAGGTTCTAACAAAATAGCTGCTTTATGAAGTCTCTTGGTGAGTGCTGAATTTGCACTTTTTGAGTTTTTCAGCTGAACGATGTAAAGTAACCTAGCCATCGTGCTCTAGCTGTTATCTCATGCTACATCCTACCTCCACAGCTCGTTTTGTTCAAAGCCTCGCTCCAAAAGTTTGTTTTTCACTGTATTCTTATTTCTGTAATTTAATTTGAAAGCTCCACTGATGGCCTTTTTGTCGAAGCTGAAAGGCGGGTGTTTATCGAATGCCAAGTTATAAGTAGGTACGTGGGGTTTTATCTAAAGACTTTATCTGGGCCTACTTTGTATTTTGAACGTTTTACAAACTGAGGTGCGTTTGTATTCGTATCTTTTTATCCTAATTGAAATATACTTGATTATGCAAGGCTATTTTAGAACAGCGCAATTCAATTAAAATATAATGTAAACCGCTCATAGCATGACTAGCAGTTCGTCTTAGATCTGCTTTGTAAAGCAATCTCTCAGCGCAGTCATCATTTGCAAAAGTGCGCATATTCGTACGTTTTAAAACTTACGTTATAATAAACGTAACGACATGAAAAAAAAAGCTTAGTATAGGTATCAGTAGCTGGATTATTTAGTTCAATAAAAAAAATCTTAATATCTTAGTACCAAAGAATTTTTTTTTAGTAAACCAGCTTAAATTGAATCGAGCACTCTCAAAAATGTGCTGAAGTTCAATTTCCTATTCTAACTAGTGAACGGCAACCTAGTCAAAATGGGTCACAGAGTGCTTACCGGCTCTTCCATTATTCAGTGGGATTTACTGTTCCTACTATACTGTGAAAATAGCTTGTACTTCAAACCGTTTCATTTTCTAATACAACGACATCAACGTCTTTAAAATAAGACAAATCACAATTCAAAATTATCAATCGGCAAAGTTATAACAGCCGCAGGCGAGCTTTGTCCCGTTTTCTCGATCCATATTGGTTTTCTCAACTCAAGTCATCAGTTCAAAGAAACCAATTTCGTCTTAATTACCAACGGCGATGTAAAAGACCCAGCCTACCCAACTTTACACTGAGCGTTATTTTGGGTTGATAACGTAATGCCCTAAGGCCTGAAAATACAAACAATAGACAACTCGAGTAACAACAAAAGATTGAGGTAACAAATCCTCGAAATCCGCAAAAACCAGAACGCAATAAAAAATAAGTAAATTTTCTAGCAACAAAAACAAACAAATTAACCAGCAGGATGCTCGTTATGTGGAGAACAAAAAACAAAAACATGAAAACAGGTGAGAGAAATACGAGGATGATAATCATATTTCAGTTTCAACCCACTTGTTGCGATTCAAAATGTTTCCATGCAAATTCCTAGCTGTTTTCAAAATTAAAAAAGTTCCTTGTCATGCTTATTCAGTACCCCTAGTATGAGTTTTTGATAGTTTACGAAAACTTTTTTCGAATAGTATCCTTTCATACATTTACCTCCATCGGAAATGTTAAGGAACTAAAATAAAGTCAATATCGTGAAAACTTGGTTTGAAAATCGTTGCTGAGTCTGCCGATTAGATAATATTTTTGATATTATCGACCTTATTTTAGTTCCTTAACATTTCCGATGGAGGTAAATGTATGAAAGGATACTATTCGAAAAAAGTTTTCGTAAATCAAAAACTCGTACTAAGGGTACAGAAACTTTTTTATCGAGAACTTAATAAGATAGTAAAAGTTTCACGTGAGTACAATAAATGTCGATAGAACCTATTACTTCCATGGCCACATCTTTACTTTTTATTCGTCTTAGGCTTTCACTGTCTTATTTCTTAAAAGCTTTTTCGAGAAATTACATGTCAACCTCTGGTTTCTCAAAAAATAATCACCGTCAAAAGACGATCATTACAAAACATTGGTAAGTCTGAGTGGGTTAGCATGAGTGAACTATTTTTTTATTAAATTACGAGCATCTGCGAAATCAAATTAGTTCTAAACTAATTGGATTTCGTGGTTCCACAAGCGCCTTTAAAAATAGTAGGTAGTTTATGTTATTGAATCGTAGACTTACTTGTCTCTGTTGTATTATGGTCCCAATTGTTTAAGGAACCAGGGCTTCAGAGTTGAAAAAGTTGTCACACAATAAATTCCTGCTGGATTACTCTCCTTCCGCGGCACATGTTGCGAACAACCTAATTCCGGTTATCCACGGCGACACTCAAAACAAACGAAAGTCTGATAAATACTGCTATTAATCTTCACCCGGCTCAGGACCTGCTGTTGCGTGAAAAGAACGGATATATTATAATAATCTAGATTTAGGTCAAGTTGGTGGCCCTTAGCGTAAAGCCTTTGTGTAACTCGCTAGCAAATCGGTCGCTTCGCTCAAATATTGGACTAAGTATATTAATTTATCACAAGGTAAATAATTTAATACTAGTTTTAGTCACAAGTTTAAAACTTGCTAAAGCATCGTTGTTTCCCACTCTCTTTTTTTTATAGCTATCGTAATATTACATTAGTCACATAGCTTTAACGGGCTTAGTATCTTTTTTGATTTTGATTACAGACTCACATAGCGATTCGATAAAGTTGAAAACTGCTGCTAAGGACACTGCATATATTTGCAATCGGCATTGTGCCTACTGTCTAACAAAGAGCCAGTGCACACGCAATAGTTTTTGTATGAGCAAAACAAAATTATTTTATGTTCCTAGTCACGAAACGTTTTCGCAGTCTGACTGTTGAGTACATCTATGGTAATAGCAATAAGTACTATTAGGTGTACTAAATAGCGGTACTCTACAGTATAATAATTCGATTCATCGGTATAATGTGATTTCATAAAAGATTTTTCACGCTTCATTTCTCACCTTATACTTACTTATTCCAGATACAAGTTTTATAAAAAAAGATTTTAGAGCGTGATGCCCAATGTTATTTTATAATTACACTCTAAACATTCAAACACATCACATTTATATACATAATATTCAAAGGAGACAACCATACTCTACATACACAAAGTAAACTCACAAAATGGTAGAATAAAGTAAGCTATCTATATATTATGAAATGTTTGAAAACCAAGCACAATCGTCATCCAAAAATAGGATTCCGTAAACCCTCTAAAGCATGAATGGAATGGATTTTGTTGTGTCGTTTTGCGTAGCGCCTACCAATGTTTTAGGCAAACGTACAGGCTGCGTCCCCATATAAGTAAAAGAATGTCATCCACTGCAACTGTGATCAGAACACTATGGTTTAGATATTATTTTACCTTTTGAAATCAGCAGAATTGAACCAGTGTTTGAGAATGTACTTACACTTAGGCTAATAGTCATTCCATTGGAAAGTTATGCAAATGGCTCTGATGACAATACTCTTCTATAATACAAATGTTTTTATTGGTAGGTATTATACTACTATTTTGATACCGCTTGCACTGGATCACGAACTTTATAGCTTCACGCGTTCACATATTCAAAGAGGGACCGGTAGAATATCGAGAAACCTGGATAATACAAAGCCAGCATTCTATTTGAATAGATACGCACCTCTTTTGATAGAATATAGATGAAATGAATGAATAATAGTAGATACTCATTCATGTGTTTTGGGTGAAGTTAATACGTAGTACATTATAAAAGCACTCTCTCTCTCTCACTCTCACTCAAATTAAATATGTTAAATATTAACAACAACAATAATCTAGATGCCATTGAAAAAAATGCGACTAATAGTAGTAAAAATATGTAAACGGGGATAGTCTGAAGCAAGTCCAAATATTATTCGTATATATTCATTTTATTAACTACATTTTTTTATGTTTGAAAAAATGGAACACACTTGCTGACACTAAAAATCTTGGCTCGCTTCACTCGCTCGATTAGTCAATAATTCTGAGATTGATTAATGTTACTGCATACTTTGTTTCGTGGTAGATCAATATTTTTTTTATGGGAAAACGAAATAATAACTGATAGCCAATTAAAAGTTTTCACGAATAGAAAATGACTTACAAAACAGATTATGTGGAAACATTCATCAATGTGCAATGTTTCATAACAGTACCAAAGATTACTTATTTTTATATAGGCAGGTACCTAGTTTTAGCTAGATTTTGTTTCATACATCACACATCTTCAGTCTAAAATTAATAAATCTTTTAATAAAACGGATGACGCATTGTAGCGGCAGTATAATATTACAATAAAGTTCTATGTAAGATTTGAACATAAAAAAATTACGACCTCTTATTACCATAGAAAGGAGAAGCTGTAACATTAGAAAGTTATGTTTTATACCTTCGTATTGTTTCTGCTTTGAATAAGAGTTATCGTATCGATTTTTACGAGGTATCTTATCGTGTGCATGTAAACAATATTTATTTTACGAGCCTAATAAATGATGTGGATATCCTACTGTGAGATGGTTTAATAGAGCTTCGATTATTAAGTCGAGTAGCTACTGTTTCTTGGGGATATATATTTTATTATCAGTATGTACACGTGCCTATATTATTATATCCATAACATTTTATTACTGAGCTATTTTTATTAATCCGGGGTGTGTCAAGCTCGACAAAGAAATTATTTTATAAAGAAGATAATTAAGTTTTATCTGATAGCGGGCGCTACAATTTGGGAAATAATAATGCTAAAGAAATAGGTTTTATCCATTGCTAGCATATATCAATGGTTTTATCCTTCTGACTGTACTGTCTTTAAAAAAAATACAAAAGAATATTGTTTTTCATATATTTAGTAAAATTTTTAATGCCACAATTCATTCACGCATAATACATTATTAGCTTTTATACGTTTTCAATAAATTAAATAAGACGTGATTTACAACACAAATTCCATGAGAATTAACCCGTTCAAATGTTATACCAGTTGTTGAAAACAACCGTGTAATTATACAAACTCATCCAGAGTTTTAATCAAATGAGGTGTTGGATAACACAGAAACAGTTTTCAGTCGAATGTAAAGCCTCGTTTAGTAAAAGTTAAATCTAGACTGAATATTTCTTGAAAATATACAATTTGGATTTTAATAGGTTGACTGTACTAAAATGTATTACAAAAACATGCGAGGCGAAACAGGAACAAAAAATGGGGCAAAAGCGGAATAAAATAATAATATCAAAGAAAACATTGTTTTCGGGGCGAATGTGGAATATAATGTGGGTCAAATGCGGAATTTTACAAGTGGGACGAAACTCTGCGGGGCGAATACGGAATAAATCGAATATTAGTAAGTAATAAATAAAAAATGCCATGTTTTTAGTTAGATGGACTCAAATTAAAAATGCTATAGTCGGGAAAAAATATTGACTAGTCGAACGGTGGCATAGATGAAATGAACGTTGGTGTACTCAAAGACATTCTATCTACGTTACTAGTAGAAAGTCCTTGGGTGTGCTCTATTGGCGGGTATAGTGTCAAAAATTTTGGAACAGATTTAAATTTGACGTTAAAGATTGACGCTTTTTATATTTCTAAACTCTCTTATTTTTATTAAAAACTCTTTATTATTCATAGATATTATGTTTATCCATAGAATAGGTTTATTGGTAATTGATCTAGGGGCAGCAACCTACTTCTACCACAAAATAGTTCTACGAGTAAATCTAGAATGCGTCGGAGCTTAAATGCATTTCACACCAATTACCAAAACTATAATACCAGTGTAGACAAAACCCTAGCTTAGTCCGTGACCAACACTCGTGGGTGGTTGCCAATGTAAACTAAGCTCAACTTTATTATGATTTGAGTTTAGTTACGAAACAAATCTCGTATTCTGTCCAAACTGTGTGATTACGAAATAGAATGATGCCGCTGCCAAATAGGGACACCTATTTACAGATCTCGTTATTGTGTTATAACATCTGTTTTGACCGTGCCTTTGCTATTCACGACGTGGAAGGAATAATTAACATAACGTATAACATAACAATAGATTTTATGTGCGACGCCATGTTACACGACCGACGGCACGTCGCGCGGTCGTTCAAAACTTCTGATGAATTAGTGACAATGATCTAAGTCAAAGTCAAAGTCAAAATATATTTATTCAATAAAATCACAATGAAACAATGGATCACTTTGAAACGTCTTACATGCTAGGTGAATTGAAGTACCTTTTTCAGCTTAACCCAAGTCCGAGAAGAACAGGCAAGAAACTCGTCTCGGTCCCAGCGCTACTTTGTATGATCTAATGTTAAAACTTTAGTATTCATTTAAATTTTAGTACTCGTATGTAGATAATAAAGTACATACATAATAGTGAACGGTGAATGAACGTATTGACCGAATGAGCCGACATCGCAGCAACTTATCATTCACGTTGACGATAGCCCGTCTCAATTCAATACGGCTCTCACATGCAAATTTGTGTTGATTGTCGTCTGTATCGGCAAATAATCGACCGGGGGCCATCCCCTGCAATCTAAATCCGTACCCTCACAGTGCTGCTATCTGTGGAATGTGTAATGAAGGGACATATTCTTATTTATGAGCCGCTTTCATGTGTGGTAGCCAAATAATTAAATACCATAAGCGGTTTTCGACATCACAGATCCAAAATGACAGTGTAGCAACATATTGCTTAAGTTACCTACTTATTTAGTTTTCTATCGAACTAGCAAAACGTACCCTCTCTCGCTAGGTTCAGACATGTATTGTGATGTGGAAATAAAAGCAGCGTGTTGAACATTACGACCTTAAATCATTCCATTCGTGACCTCCTCCTGAAGAATAAAGATAAATTTGGATATAATACAAGCATACAAATATTAAAATTTCTATTGTGTTAAGGAAAATTAATGTTTACTTTATTAGTTTAGCATATAAACAATGAGTTCCTTCTACTCGTACGAGTCCTAGCTGTGCGATATAATCATGCAAAACCTCAAACTTAGACGCTAAAATGTCTACGAAATGAGTGCGTAATCCAGTTTGTATGAGCATACACACAACACTGTAACTAACCTTGCTTTTCAAAATAGTGGACCCAGTGAAACACAATCCAAAGGTATTAAAGGTATTTCAACTAGACAAACAGTTCGAGGCCGAGTATCCGCTGACTAAACCGGTCAGAAGCTTATCCGCAGCAAACTTTATTAAGAGTATACGTGTGAAAGTATTTAATGCGAAATAGTTTAGTGGGGGGTTTATGGGGGGGGGGGGGGTAGGGGAACAAGACTTGTACCGTAGCTATAAATTAACAAAACTTGTTGTACCAATTCCGAGTCACACCTCCGCGTGGTCCCCCCTGGTAACTGCGGTGAGAAGTGTAATAAATATACAATTATTATACTTCTCACCACAGGCTAACGTGACCGGGAACAAACTCGCCAAGACGCACTGGCCAGCGTGGCGTTTTAAGGCTAACTCCTCTTTGCTATGATTAATGCCAATAAGCCTCGGCCCTCAGTCCCCAGCCAGCCCCGCTATTCCTGACTCTGGCAGCGGTCACGGTTCCGGCGGGGCAGAGGGTGCTAAGAATCGCTGGAAGATGCCCAGCTGCCAACACACCACGACCCTGACCCTGGCGTGTTACAACGCCAGGACGTTGCAAAAGGACGACCGACTAATAGAACTGCAAAACGAACTGGAATCCATTAAATGGGATATAATAGGTCTCTCGGAAGTACGGAGGAAAGGGGAAGACTTGATAAAGTTGACTTCGGGAGATTTATTTTATCATAGAGGTCATGAAGACTCTACCTATGGGGGTGTGGGATTTTTGGTAAAAAGCAGCTTAGCGTCATCTATTCAGAACTTCAAAAGCATCTCTACTAGAGTTTGCTATACAATTTTAAAACTGAATAAGCGCTACTTACTAAAAATCATACAAGTTTACGCCCCGACGTCAGACCACCCAGACGAAGAGGTGGAGGAATTCTATGAAGACATTGAAAAAGCTCTCGCTGAATCTCCCTGTCATTATAACACCATAATGGGCGATTTCAATTCCAAAATTGGATCTCCTTTACTGAACGAGAACTCCGTCGGTAGTTTCGGACTTGGACAGAGAAACAGTAGAGGGCAAACTCTCGTTAATTTTCTTGAACAACACCAGCTTTATGCAATGAACACGTTCTATCAAAAAAGACCATCAAGAAAATGGACTTGGGTAAGCCCGGGCGGCAAATACAAAAATGAAGTGGACTACATCATCTGTTCACATAAGCACGTCGTCACAGATGTTTCTGTCCTCGCGAGATTCAAAGCAGGAAGTGACCATAGAATGGTTAGATTTAATCTCAAAAAAGAAAGAGCCAAATTAACCTGCACTCGGCAGAGATACGAAATACAGGAAATTGCTTCCCTTAATGATAAGTACCGCGACGACCTTCGTAATCAATTTGAGGGACTTGAAGAAAAGAATTTGGATGTCGAACAGATCAACCAACTACTTTGCAAGGCTATTACTGAAACAACCAAAAAACACCTTGGAACCAAAAATAAAAAAGTTCACAAACTCTCAGTTGAGACGAGAGACACGATAGAAAAGAGAAGAGTAATGTCACAAAATACAATTGAAGACCATAAGTCATTATTAGATATAAATAAGAAAATACGCAAACTGATTAAAAGAGATTTAAGAAAACACAATACCAATATAATAATAAATACAATAGAAAGATATAGGGGACCAAAAGTATTCAAGAGAAAAATAAAAACAGGAACTAAACAGTTAATTAAATTGAAAGATGTTAATGGCAACTTAGTGACAGACAGAGAGCAGATGTTGAGTGTCGTTGAGAAGTTCTATGGTAACCTGTACGCTTCTCAATCTAGTGGCTTTGAACCGAGTACTGGGAATACAACAGCACCACCAGTTGAAACTCAAGATCTTGAAGACCTTTCACCGATTTTAAGTAGAGAAATCGAACATGCACTTAGCCAAATGAAGAGTGAAAGATCTCCCGGCGAAGATGGCGTCACGATTGAGCAACTTCGAGCTGGAGGACAACCTGTAATGGATGTCCTTCTTAAACTTTTCAATGACACCTTGTCAGGCACTCGAACACCTGAGTCCTGGAAAAATGCCTTAGTTACTATTATACATAAAAAAGGGGACACTGCTAAGTTGGAAAACTATAGGCCAATAAGTTTATTGTCACAAATCTACAAACTCTTCGCTAAGGTCATTTGTAACCGACTCACACGCCAACTTGACGAGTACCAGCCTATAGAACAAGCCGGATTCCGGAGTGGTTTCTCTACCATCGACCATATCCACACGGTGAAACAGCTGATGGAGAAGAGTCAAGAGTTCAACCGGCCCATTTGTATGGCTTTCGTAGATTACGAAAAAGCTTTTGATAGCATAGAACATTGGGCCGTGTTTAACTCTCTCCATCGCTGCCACATCGATTCTCGCTACGTGGATATACTCCGGGAACTGTATAGCTCAGCTACTATGCAAGTGCGGCTGCATAGCAATACCAATCCTATACCCATTAAAAGGGGGGTGAGACAGGGAGATACTATATCACCCAAGCTTTTTACGGCTGTTCTAGAAGATGTCGTAAAAACGCTTGCATGGGACAGTTCAGGAATAAAAATCAACGGTGTCTTCCTGTCTCACCTTAGGTTTGCAGACGACCTTGTTTTATTTGCTGAAAATTTGGGTGATCTCCAGACGATGCTTAACCAACTTAATAACGCATCCTTAAAAGTAGGCCTAAAGATGAACATGGCCAAAACAAAAGTTATGTCGAATGTCTCCAGGACCTCGATTCCAAACATTGTGATTGAAAACGAGAGCCTGGAGACTGTAGAATCATATGTGTATCTTGGTCATGTTTTGTCTTTTGGGAAAGAACTACAATCGAAGGAGATTTCTCGGAGAATACAGCTAGGGTGGGCGGCTTTTAACAGGTTGGACGACATATTAAAATCGCACACTGTTCCGCAATGTCTAAAGACCCGCCTCTATAATCAATGTGTTCTGCCTACTATGACCTACGGTGCCGAGACATGGACGCTCACAAAGGAGACTGTGCACAGGATCAGAGTCGCATAGAGAGCCATGGAGCGCGCCATGCTCGGCATCACCCTTTTAGACCGAGTCCCCAATACCGAAATTCGCAAGCGGACAAAAGTACAAGATGTCAGCAAGCGAATATTGGGGCTCAAGTGGAGTTGGGCAGGACACGTGGTCAGGCGCGGTGACGACAGGTGGAGCAGAGTGTTGACCGAGTGGTGGCCTAGAGACGGGAAAAGGAGTGTCGGCCGTCCGCAGACAAGATGGGTCGACGACATAGTTAGATCCGCAGGTCGTACATGGGCGAGGTTGGCGCAAGATAGAGGCGAATGGCAAATGCGAAGAGAGGCCTATGCCCAGCAGTGGGATGAGAAAGGCTGATGATGATGATGATGAGTTTAGTGGACTAATCGGATAACTGATGTTATTTAATCAATGGTTTGTAAACAAGATGTATGGAAAGGGGTTTCGCCCACAGTGTAAAATTACAGTCAAAGCATACAGAAAACTATTACGAAGGTACCTACTGCAGAGAACAGTGTTCCCGTTGGTCACATTTTTTTCAGACTAACAAGTATGCTTCAGTGACAAGTAATGTCTACTCCTCCAGAGGGAGATCAGGAACCCTTGAGTTCTTTAGCACTATAAAGTAGATGTTATTCTGCGCAACAACTTAATCCAGAACACGTGCTTGTTTGCGACACGTATCTCGGGAAGAGTAGCTGTTTCAAAATATGGTAGGTACCAAAACAAAGGCGGTAGCATACAGGCATTTATACATACCAAAAATGTAGTGCCCAGTAAGAGACTAATCCGATCCCAACAGTAGTAGGTATTTGAAGATCATCCAACCCAAATTAAACTTTGTAGAACACTTTGATTGTCATTGTAAGGTACTACAAACTTTATGTTAGAGGAATTTGATGCCCTTTGAAATGGGACTCAGTCTAAAGTTTGTGAAGTTTAGTCAGGGTAGATAAATATGGGTTTCATTGGTTACCTTGGTAGTTTGCACTCAATACCATGAGGCATTGATTCAAGAATTGCAAATCCCTTTATCATTAAAAAAATTATCAATCGATATTTTTTTGTATGGAAGAGATTGCTTTCTAGCGATAATACTGAACATTGTATGGGTAAATATTTAAAAATGATTACTTACCTACTTATTAAGTGTGCGCAATAAAGTATTTTCTGTCTCTTATCTTTCTATCTAGATCGTGAATTCTTGTGTCTTGATTATATCATTTCTGTATGATAAATTCTCATACATTGTACCAGACCCTGAACAATATCCAGCTTAAAATGAGCTTAACCACCGCATTGTTGGAACTCATCACTGTTAATAGAATTCATAAACGAAAGGGGTTTATGTTTGAATATAAAATGGATGTGTGCAGTGTGCATAAAGGGATGCAAATTTTTCTCTATAAAATCTTTCGTCTAAGCTGAAAAATAGAAAGAAACTTTCACTGAAAAATCTGATATTATTCAACCTTTAGTTCGAATACATAATAACAATAAATCTGTTGACTAAGCTAAAATAATTATGCATACTAATAAGTGTTTCTAGTTTCAACAAACGAGTAAGTAAGTAAACTGTATTACTCAATAATATTATTATATATCCAATAGGAGGCTATAAATCGCATCGCACTCATCATTCCAGCCGTGACAACTTGTGTGTGCTCAATGGTTCCCGCTTCATCAGTCGAGCTTGGTATAATTGGGCGTTCCGGGCTTTGCCACATTGAGGAGCGCACGCGGGCGCGATTATCTTATGCGTCAAAGTAAAAATATATATAAAACTCAGTAGATAGTTTAAATTTTGCTTTCTTTGACCCTTTTGGCAAAAATAAATACATTTGATGATCCTTCTTCTTCTTCCTGCTCTTTCTCCACGCTAAGAAGGAAAATCTAGCATAACGCCCTTGTAGGATGAACGGCATAAAGTAAAATAAGTTAGTAGCTACGTGGGGTTGGCACAAGACGTTCTTTTCCTCAATTTTCTTCTATCATCCATCATCTCAGTACTCACCTTTCTTACTCATATCATCTTTCACACAATCCATCCATCCACTTTGATGCTCCATACAATACTACTGGGCTAATCTAAAACTCTTTATGTATAATCGATGACAACAGTTGCCACAAACTGTAATTTTATGCGTGTATTTGAAGGAGAAGTCTTTTCCCGCTACCGCTGCTGCGCCCGCGGCTGTGACCGCTCTCAGTGCAGCCGCAGCCTGAGTGTTCGCTAACGACGTCCGCGCGCGCCAAAACTCATAGGAGCCGGAAACCGGAAACTCGCCAATTGTATGTGGTAGTTACCGGTTGGCTGAATGAACGTAGCTGCGACTCATACGTTTCATGCCACGTAGTACATTATCATAAGTAGGTTAGTAAGTTCCTATAAGTAGCAAAGTCTGTTGATAGAGTTGATGGACCACTTTGTACTAGTCTTTTATATTATTTAACTGTGTATTGCTAGCGTAAGAAATGCTTTCAAACTATATCATCATAACTTTCACTAGAAACGGCATACTTATCATTTATTAGTTCGCTATGTGGGTTCACCACAACATGTCTTCTTCTGCTTCTATTTCCCTCCAGCCGTCATCTCACTTTTATCTTTCTTACTCATGTCGTGCATGCATCTTTATTTCATAGTCCATCCATTTTTTTATTTCTCTACTTCTACTTCTATCTATTCACATTCATATTATATCACTCTTGTCGTCAATGATATTCATCCTTACAACATGTCCATACTGCGTAACATATTACTTCTCAAACTTTCTGTCACTATTGTACATTCAAATTTTCTCTGGTGATCATTCCTTATCTTATCTATCCACATAAAATAAGATACAAAATAAACAAAATGTGACTCAGTAACATCCAGGATTTGTGCTAAGGGTTCCTTCTGCAAGTCTGCTACTGTGTAGAGCTTGTTAACAAACTGCTAATAGGCTTAGTAATTCAACGAACTGGAGGACAGCGAAAACTGAAAAATGGTTAGATAAAGGTGACTGTTCATGGCGCGATAAATTGAAATTGCACGTGGAGATTTATTGCGCACAATACACAGTACTAAAAGATTTACTCGGTACATGTATTTATTGATAATTTCGAAAATCAAATAAACAAGAATATAATAAATTTCCTCAATTGTCTGAATTCGAATAGCCAGCCTTACCCTCGGAGCAGGCTTAGCCCAGTTAACTCAATGGTACAACTTTAATCTAGTTCAAGTCGAGATCAACCTGGATCAACTTTATTTTTCATTTCAATCCGCTCTCACCGGCCCTTATTGGAATTAACTGCCTATTTGCAGCAAGCTTCAACTCAGTGAAGTTGCTTGGAGCTCACTGTAGCATAAAATAATTTATACTTATTTTCAGGAATGGAACCTTTTCCGATCTCTAAGTAGGTTATTCAAGCCTTAAAAATTTAAAGCAGGAGAAAGATGGAACTTGTCCATCATCGCAAAACGCAACTAATTTTTGACTATTACAACCCTAAGCTTCTGTTTTGGTAGAGACCTTTAGAGAGGTTTACCATCTGGGTTCTGACAATTGGAACAAGTGCCTACGCAAATTTTAATGTCGTGTACAAAGGAACAATTTCTGAAATTGTTTGCTTAGTCTCATTACCCGCAAAGCCCCCGAGCTATACCGCTAACACGACAAGGATACAATTTAAAAACTAATTACTTTTCTTTGAGGATAAAAAGTAAATAAAGTTTTGCTGAAGTTAGTTTTCATTAAGACGTTAAGCGAAGTTGAAACTTGAGACAGGAAATTGAGCAATTTTGGTATGACCACAGTATAAAGAGGGCAAGTTTGTTCACTTGAACAAGCGGCAGTTAAAAACAACTTTAGCGTTATTGCTCAACCCAGTAGTGCGGCGGCAACGTGTGTTTAACTGGGAAGCAAGAGGTTACGAGATCGATTCCCGATTTGTAGTCTTTCAATATTTGCACACTTACTTCGGGAACAAAGGGTTTTATAGTACTCTTATCTAACACCCACGATTCTTGAAAACCATCTACGGATTCATAAAAATACATGTTAGAACATACCTAAAAATAGTAAACAAAGATATTCACTTGTAATAACCTAACCGTTTCCCAATTCATGTGGCATGACGTGGCGTGTGCCATGGTAACAGCTAAAATGCTTTTGTGCACGATTTTAGCACTACAAACCGCTTTACCTGCAACCCATAAATTAAAATCAGTAGTCAAAAATATTCACTAAGGTTAATCCTCATCTTAGAGCATTTGGTAAATAACCAATTAAGTTAATCAAGGACTAATTTTAGATAAAATTTTAGGTATAATACTTTTAATACATTTATGCCTAAACAAGACGGAGGCAGCTTTATGACGATTACATTCCAGACAAAGATTATTTTTCTCAGTGAGGCAAATTTAAAAGACCTATAAAAAAAGTTGGGTTACGCTTTAGTATAATGTACAATTAGAGTAAAAACTGCAAGTCAGGTTGAAAAAAGATATTTACAGGGTTGCTTTGAAGTACTGCAGTTGTTATTTTCTTCTTGTATTACTACTTAAGTACAATTAGACGGGCTTTTTCCAGTTCTGTCTTTAATCAATTTAATAAACTGAACCTTGTTAATTAACTACCACATCTCCTCATTAACAACGTCCTTAATGCGGCTGCTACACCAACAAATAGAATATAATTCCATTAGCAATCCCCAATTCTCAGTAAAGTCATCAAACGTGTAATAAAATGGTTAATTAAAAATTAAAAGGCACTGATCATTGATAAGGCCCGCACCCACTTTTAGCGACTGTTAGTAAAGTAAAGGTCGATTCATATAACAGCTAAGTGAAACGGACAATAAGTTAATTCAAATGAAAGGTCCCAACAAAAGTAAAATAAAACGAACCCGAGCGTGACTATCTCAATCTATCCTTCTCTGACACTGTAACTCCTTCTCCGTCGTACAAATCAAGCAGGATCCAGAAGCGTTCAATTATGTTTTGCTAAATAATGGTACGTCTAAATTGTGTGTATTTGTTAGGTTTTGCTTCTGCTCTCTAAAATTGTCTATTGCCTTATGAACAGAGCTTTAGTACCCACATCAAATCGTTTTTGCGCTCCCTAATAACGTGAACTTCACGAACTTTGTGTATATAATTCGCTGATAATGAGTTTTGTTGCCGCACTTTGGGTTTAATACCTTTATTTTTTGTGATCTTCGAAATGGTAGAGTTTATAGGTGGTATAATAAACGTCGATATTAAACTCTTTTGCTGATGTTCTTTCGATTAACTTTAATGCTGATGAGTTTCACCTTCTCTGTATTGAATGCACTTTGCTAATTTAATTAAGTACTTACCCCGTTGCGTTTCAGGCCTTATTGTCATTCTTTGTCATTTGCATTGCTTGGTGTTGCAGTTCCACTAAGCTAAGTATTACCTAATTTTGCCAGTTTATCAGTACGCTCTATGAATCAGGATCTAAAAGTGTTGTAGATTCTACAATATAGAGCAACTACGGACAGAATGTGTCTTGTGCTTTCAATCAGAGCTCAGTTTGGAATAACTTTATAGGAGCGGTACACACGACAAACGAATGAACGAAGTAAATCGTAAGTGTGTCAATTTGCATACCTACGCACAGCCTTAAGCATTGTAGATAAGACACTTTGGAAGCACAAAGCCCTGCGCCTTCGACCTCAAATCTGTCTGTTTACATTTTGATATCGGGATGAGAATTTAAAGCAAAATTTCTTAGCTACAAATGCGCGTTAAAAGTCAAATCGGGAGAAGAATAGTTCTACCGTATAATCGAATTGTTGGTTCGAGAACTTAACAGAAATTACGTCATGCATTGAGCTTTGTGAATTTGGATTTGAATTGAAACAAGTTCTTTTGAAGATTGAATCTCTGCGAAAAACGGTTTCAGGAACGAAAAACGATTCAAAAAATACATTTTAACTGCCCCAAAATTCCTACGATGCGCATCCAAACGGATAACTTCCCAGAACTGTCTGTCCGCCGATAGCATACGACAAATTCTGATCAAAAAATTTTTCATAGACAACTCAATTACATCATACACGTACAATAGAAATCAAATCGTTGCCAAAATCTCGTCCCGGAAAATTCTTTGAAAAGAATGCCCAACTATCGGGAAAAAGTAAATCTTTTATTTCCATACATAATTCAACAGTTAAAAGGATTTATCCGAAACGGAAGATAAAGATAGTGCCAATTACTTAAACGAATTAATTACTTGTTTGCCTGAATCCCATGAGTAGGTATACTTTTTGCTTACTGAAGCGACAGTAAGTAAAGTACGTTTATATTAGTCAAGGTTGACACTATCTTCAGAAAAGTTATGGTGCATGTCCTACAATAAAAATAATTTAAATACATGAAACTAATAATAACGAATGATAGAGGGAAATGGAAGACCACAGTTGTGCCGACCCTACATAACGAGGGAAAAAGGCACGAAGATGATGATGATGATGACATGAAATTATTATAAAAGCGTTATAAAACAATCTGTAATTTTGTTTTTAATATTAGATAGGACAATTTTCAGGATGTTTTAGGTCTACACTGGTCCACACCTAAACCCAAAACTAATTACAATTGGAGATCAATTAAATATTTGCCCTGCCCCGTGGGAATAGAACCTATATAAAGGTACTTCACGTTTTAGACGATATTCTTATCTGTCGTGAGATTTTATGTGAAAAAATATTGGTGTGATTTTATATGAATACCTACTATACAATTTGGTGGATATTCACGTTGAAGAATTTTCAGCTCAACCCTGCGACAGCAGGAAATTGCAATCTTCAAAATGTGTTGGACTCTAGTGACTCCGCGCTGCTTTTCTTTTATTGAAAAATTCGTATCAATTGCTAATATTTCCAATACCTGAGAATATTTTAACAGTTTATAGTACTTTAAACCCTACCTTCTTATAAAGATAAATAAAAGAATCGTGTGTCTAAATGTAGTCCATTTTTTAAGTGTTGCCTACCTACTACCAAATTTATTAAACTTACAATGATATACTCGTAAAATGAATAATATTTCATTCTCCATTTTATCTCTCATTACAACGAAGAAAGATAAATTAAAAGCCTGAATTTATAAAGACAAATTAGATTCAAGATTAATTTGAAGCCTCGTCCATTTTATTACGAAAGTTAGCCGACCAATATAAATCATTTTAATTTTACCGCAAAATATGAAACCGCAATTGGTGTAATTAGACACTAGCTGCCTCATTTATGTCACAGTGTAGTAATATACGTTAGATACCGCCGAAGGACAATTGAAACCACCATGAAATTAACAAAGCTACCAGCGTGCGACGGTCGAGAACGTTTAACGGTAGGTGACAGCCGCGGGCGAGGCTTCCAAACAAAGGAGCAATGTAAACTGGACCACAAGGCTACACGTGTGGTGGAAGATAGAGAATTGTTTGCTGTAATTACTGTTGTGCAAGACACAGACGGTCCAGGAGACGGACACATTCCAGACGTTGCTCAAAAGCTAGTGTCATTCGCAAATATCAAAATATTACATAAAACACAGCCTATGACTCTTTTTTAGAATTTTTCTCTTTTCTCTTTTTCATAATAGCTAAATAATATACTATACAAACTACAACTACTATAATGCTACAACTATACATACATACTTAATGCTTAACATTATTGATAGTATATAATATTATAAAAGTACAGACTGATCCATGGATCAAGTACAGTTTAGTGAGTAGAGATCCGCCATTATATTAAGAGGCCAATCATCTTCGAGGGACTGAAAGAAAATAGTAGGTGGCCAGTACCATGTTTTTCAATACATTTTTGACATGTTTATAAAACTCAGTTTAGTTATCTGTATGAGTTCGATAATTGAAGGATTTCATTATTTCTTTAATGTACTTCCTAGAACTAGATTTTCTAAATCAAGGTCGTCTAAAGCAGATACTTGATATTCTTCTTCTTCTTCTTCCTGCCCTTTCGCACGCTATGTGGGGTCGGCACAACACGCTTTCTTCTTCCATTTTCCTCTATCATATGTCATACTAGTATAAGGGCAGATAATTATTATATTGGCTCAAAAGTGCTTCCCGCTGAAATCCTATGACTTATGCAATAGTATCAGACCGCGATGAGTACACCTGATGGAATTTCGCAGGGCGAGACTAGTTTCAATGGTAAGAGTCGTTAGGTAAACCTATTAGTGTAACGTAAAATATTGTTAGATTCACTTAGACCGTTAGCAAATACAATGAATAAATACGTATATAAATGATATTGTTGAAAATTTCACCCAACGCCATCTAGCAAGTAACTAAGCAAGTATAATATCATTTTATTCTATTGCAAATCAACTTTATTATATCCAACCCGCCTAAAGTTCGATTTATAACTGGAATCAATGAAATTTAAGCAGATTAATTGCAAAACCTATTTACATAGATTGCTAAAAAAAATTAGTTTGTAGCTCCTAAAAGTATAGAACTAACAAAAAGCTAATGCCATCAACAGCTTAGAAAACTACTAGTTTTAAATAAGTAGGTTACGTTGTTCACCACGAACAGTTTTTGTAAACACAATCCCAATAAAAATGGCTAACGACGCATTTGCTACAAAATACATGAACATTCTGTGGAACCTAATAACACGAAATAGCTTCCTCTAGGAATAGATAGGTACCTTTTTATTATGATCTGGTCATAAATGCTTTTACAATGTAACCTCGAGACCCCGCGAAAATGTTACTACTTCAAAATATTAGACAACAGGGCCGACTAACGACAGAGTTTATGACAGCTTTTATGTTTAGTCGATAGGGCTTTGGTATAAAGTAGACTTGCCTTTGAATGGAACACGGTTTACCATCATTCGTTTGATATAACAATTTTATGGCATGGGGTTCTTACCTCATATAGGTAGGTATGCTTTTAGAATAATTTCAATTTTATGGTTGTTGTACCAGACCTAATATTTCTTTAGAAAAAAAGAATGAGCTACTTACGAGTGTAATCCTTCAACAAAAAGAGGTTCGCAATTTGACTGTATGTTTTTGTAATTATTTCGAAATTGTGAATTTGATAAATTTTGTTTCCTACATAGTGCAACACTGAAGTCAGATTTTATTGAGTTTTAAAAGCATAATTAATATTTATAAATATTATCTCTCACGTCGTGGCTTCGGTCAGTTAGAAACCATATTATTTTATCCACATACGAACTTCTCCACGCAGCTTCGCCCGCGAGGTATACATAAAATATAGCCTATGTTCATCCTGAGAGTTCATTGTAAACAAAGGTGAAGTATATTTTGAAATCGTACGTATGGATAGTCTAGGAGATTACCTCGTACACATAAACAAACAAACCTTACCTCACTATTATATTTGTGTAGATTATATTTTCTACACTGAAAATTGAATCAAAACAGCGAAATTGTACGCGAAATCCAACGGGTCAATGAAAACAATCGTTAATTACATGTGAGCGTCATAATGGCGATTAAATTACACGGATGGGCGACACGTCGAGTCGCTGCGTCGTAAATACATCAGCGGTGCACCGCATTAATTGTACAGCACAGAATAGAAGCTTTATAACAGTAATGACACTGAGAGCACCAATTCATGTTCTACCACACCGTCTGTCAGAGTCTCTACTGCTTGTAAAGCTATATTTTACACTGTGGCGGACGCTTTTAAGTGTGCCGATGTCCCGCTTGTTCCCATAAATTTCAAACAATCGTTTATAAGTGAAATGGTATCTAAGCTGTTGTAGGCAGTTTATGTTTGTTTATCACTAGTATTGTCTAGGTCGACAGTGATAAGTCTGGGGTTAGGCAATCCTTATTTTACTAAGTTCCTGATCCTGGTCACAAAGTTCTAATAAAGCATAGTTTATAGGAAAACTTTTACCCACATATCTTTTACATACTTTTACACAAGATGTGGTGTAATATGCACGTAATATACTAAGCACGTGTACGTTACCCTACATTAAGATATAGTTATAGCGCTTTATGCCGACAGTGAATAAATACACTTCAAGACAATCGTATGTTTCATAATGTAGGAATCTAAACCTATAAGAACAACCAACGTCCCTACAAGGCAAAGCAAAAAAATATTACGGTAGCCAAAATTAAAGAAGCAACCCTACAGCGTAATGTGTTGAAAAATTCCAACAAGTAACAGTGCGACACGTTTGAGTGTTATTCGTTGGGAACACATCGACAATATCCGTAATAAATTCGACGCCTCATCGCGATCTAAATGTTCCCGATTACCCATAATGGTACAATAGGGCCTTATTGAATACAAACCGAGTTGGCACCTGCTTTGCCAATAACACCGCCTACTTGTACAATCTACGACACAAATAATTATTATAATTCCAATGCTTCTAAACTTATTATCTATACTTATGAAGAGCGCTGGTGGTGTAGTGGTAGCACCCCTGCCTCACGATCCGAAGGTCGTGGGTTCAAACCTGGTCGTGCACCAATGAGTTTTTCCATTCGAAAAATTTATGTGCGCAATGCCAGTGCTCTTAAACGGTGAAGGAAAACATCGTGAGGAAACCGGCATACCCTAGAACCAAAAATTCGAAGGTATGTGTCATAGGTTAGTATTCTTATAAGCGGCGATGGGCTTGCAACCTGTCACGTACGGAATACTAACTACTGTGCAAAATGTGGGCATGTACCAAATGTCATGTTTGGACGTGCCTCTGACTACCCTCTTTAGATATCCTCAAAAGATCTAAATAACTAGAGATCTGAGGAGATATCTCCTGAGCCTGGGGATTACAGTCGTGATCATATTTATTTATTTATTTTATAAAAGGATTTGTCCTGAATGACTGACTGACGGATCAACGTACAGCTTAAACCACTGATCGTAGAGACCTGAAACTTGGAAGGTGTGTTTTTTGTATGACGTAGGCGGATGCCTGGTCCGCTCAAAGGGTGAAAAAGGGGGGCAAAGTATGGGACGACGTGATTCCTTGGTCCAATCTACTTGAAATTTTGCATAAACCATTTATAACAGAATTGATGGAAGATGTTTCGTATTTTATTGAAATTCATATAAAATAAAACACGCAAACGAAGTTACGAGCGGGCCAGCCAGTCTAAATAAAATAATAAAAATAAATAATAATAAAACAACAGTCTATATATAACATTCAAATTTTCACACTTAACCGAGGATGCGTTAGAGGGACCGTTAATACGCTCGACGCATTTTCCGTCGCCTATGTACCCCGAAGATCATTTTTTTTATACGTCTTATTTATTTATTTATTTATTTATTTAACACTTTCACACAAATTATTTATGCTAGGAGAACTTAATGCTAAAAGCATTCTCTACCAGTCATCCTGGGCGTGCTGAATGATGGTGAGGCGTGATAAATATAAAGAAATACCTATAATAATAAACATATATATACCTACCTATTTAATATAAATAAAAATACCTACACAATCTACAATTACTTAAATAATATAATATATAATCCTATTAATAATACCTACTTATTTCTATTTACTTATTATATACTGAAACAATTTATAAAAACTGAGTTTCACATACACAAAGCGTGAAAAACCTATGTGCCTGCAATGGGAGAGACGAGAAAAACGCTTGTCATTAAAAAACAAAAAAAAAAAAACAAAAAGAGAAAAAGAAAAAAAAAAAATAATTAATTACCTAATTCTTAAGAAAATGTTCCCGTACCATTCTTTTAAACGACTCCTTCGAATCAATCTGTTTTATGCTCAGAGGTAAATCATTCCACAGTTGAACAGCTCTGACAGAAAAAGAATTTGACATGAATGACGAGCTATGCAATGGGGTCGAGAGTAAGAGGTTGTCAGTTGAACGAAGTTGTCTGTCATGTGCGTCGGTAAGGAAATGAAAGCAATCTTTTAGATAGAAAGGGGTGTTTGGGTCCTTAAGCACCGAAAAGAGAAGACACAATAATCTTAGATTTCTTCGCTTGCGAATTGAAAGCCATTTAAGTTTGGCACGGAAATGGCTCACATGATCATACTTACGTAGGTTATAAATAAAGCGGATACATGTATTAAGAAGTCGATCGAGTTTGTTGAGCAGCTCTTCATTCAAGTCCAAAAAAGCGGCATCAGCATAATCAATGATAGGAACAAGAAGCGAATTTACCAAGGTCAATTTCGTGGGTATCGGTAGGAAATTTTTTAGACGGATTATGGAGTGCAACGTCGCGTAGAATTTTCTAGAGATCTCTTTTACGTGAGGTATCCAGCTAAGTTTAGGGTCGAAAATAACCCCAAGGTTTTTAACTGTAGAGGAGAAGGGGATGATACACCCATCATAAAAGAGTTGCGGAACATTGGAGATCTCATCCTTACAAAGTTGGCGAGAGCTGCCTATCATGATAGCCTGGCACTTGGTTGGGTTGACCTTAATGCCAAAGCGAGTGGACCACGAAAGTAGTCGAGACAGGTCGTTATTAATAATCTCGATGGCACTAGCCAAATTATCAACGGAAGCAGAAGTGTAGAGTTGAAGGTCGTCGGCGTACATATGATATTGAGTATGGAGGTTTGGAGAGAGAAGGTTAATGAAGAGCGAAAATAGAAGTGGGGAGAGGATACCTCCTTGAGGCACACCAGCTTCAATTCCAAACCATTCAGAGAAGTTTTGACCATCTAGGACTCTCTGGCGACGATAAGTGAGGTAAGAAGTAAACCACATAACAGCAGAAGAAGAAAAATTAAGACGAGAGAGCAAGGTCAAAAGAAGGTCGTGATCAACGGCATCAAATGCACTGCTGAAATCAATCAATACCAGAATTGTTACATGAGAATTCTCCATATTCGTGCGAATATCCTCAGTTACATTTAGCAGTGCCGAAGTAGTACTATGACCTTTTCTGAAACCAGACTGGAAAGAATTTAAAAGTTGATTATTTGAGAGAAACTCTGTCGTCTGAGCATGCACGACAGCCTCAATTATTTTAGAAAGAAAAGGGAGAATTGAAATAGGACGAAATTGAGTTAGGAGGACTGGGTTAGAAATTTTGGGAAGGGGAATTACATGGGCCATTCGCCAAAGATCAGGAAACTGTGAAGAGCTGAGTGAAAAATTAACAATATGGGTTATGGTAGGTATAATCTGGTTAAGGATATGGGAAATCATAATTCGACTGATGTTATCACAGCCTACAGCATTGGATTTAAACGAAAGAGTTATTTATATCTTACATACTTGGTGAATATTTAAGGCAAATTAATGTAAGTACTCGTACTTAGTCCATCGTAATCTGAATGTATCTACGCATACGCACAGGTTTATTGTGGTAAATGAAATACCTATGTAAATGAAGAATGTAAAGCTAGTTTCACAAGGCTTGGAGTTCACTCGTGCTTTCAATCTCAAGTATCTACCAGTTTCTTTTTATCTTTTTATCTTTTACTGCTATGCTATGAGGAGTCAGTCTTCATACGAGAGCATGAAGTTTTATCATCTCTTAAACGAACACATAAAAATATACTGTAGCTAGTAACCTACTGTTAGTTTTATGTAATGAAAACCATTCGATTTACGGACATGATTGTACTTTCTTCTATGAAATGGTCCATTCTACAGTCTCCGCACTAATGTTAGCGCTTTTATCCTGTCAGTGACTTATATAATATGCTATTTTATATTGTTTAACGTAAGTTTTTTTTTTTACATAAGTACCCATATTTTGTTTGCTTTTTTGTATTAGTATCACCATCCTAGAGTTGGAAGTATTTTAACTATTCCGCTTGGTTAGCCACTTGCAACTTATCAAAAATAATAAAGAAATACTTAAAATAAGTAGTTGACTTTGGTATTTGCAACAGCTATAAAAAAACTTACCTACTACCTACATGTATTTTACCTATTTATATCAAACCTTTATTTGTAGCTACAAACAATTTGAAAACTATAGAAAATACATTTTTATACATTATTAGTATCTCAACTAATTCAGATCATTTTTACTATAATCATCATCACCATCTTCCTGCCTTTTTCCCACGTTTGATGGGTCGGCACAACATGACGTGATCTTCTTCCATTTACCTCTGTCTTTCGTTATCTCAGTACTCATTCCTGCCTTACTTATATTATCTTTCACAAAGTCCATCCATCATTTCTTTTGCCTACCTCTATCCCAGTATACATCCACATTAATATCTCACACTCTTCTCGTCACATGACAATCATCCCTCCTCATAACATGCCCATACTACACTAACCTTTATTACTCCTCATCCTCATTTTCATTCATCTATTTATATCACTTTTATATTAGATAATATTAGCTACAGTATGAATTATTATTTCTGAACCGTGAAAGACGATAAGCTAAGCCTGAGGCAATGAACAAATAGCACTCCTGAAGGTAATTGGTTTTCTGAAGTTAACATACTCGCAGACATTAAATAAAAAATATTTGAGCATTCTTTACGGCATAATACCCAAGCTATTTTAAAACAGAATATTGATCATTCAGCTCCCGTTCAACTGGTTTCTGTTTGTAAAGCCATGTCAAAACATAATCTAGCCACGGACACTTGCAAATGGGTGTACATCAGTCCTTACGCTCCTTAGAATACAATATAATTTGCGTTTCGAATCTCAAGAAATAACCTTGCTTCTCTTATTATACGATCTAGTTTTGGCTGTATTAGAAAATGAGAAATGGTAAGGGCAAGTTTGTAATACTGCAAAACTCGTTTTATAGCAACTCTGTAGGACAGTATAAAGGGATGTTAATTGGTGTTCCTTACTTTCCAGAGATAATTGAGTCGTAGCTAGGACACTAGACAATGCAGTACCAGCAGACTGTCGAGACAGTCGCGATTGTCGCTCCTAGAACATCGTACATTATCATAAGGCATTTTACATGCCGGGTCAGATTCTGAAGTAATTAGCAACGCTGTGCATTTAGCGACAATTTGAATAAGTACCTTTATATTTCTTGCAGAATGTTAATAAATTCTGCAGAACTTGAGGTGTCCCTTATGTTTTATGTAGTAAGACGGCAATTACGTCCGTTTTCTAAAAAAAACTACTTCTTTGTTTGATGTAGAAGACTTATTGAAGAGAATAATAGAAATTAAAAATTATGTATATTAATACAATTGTAAAATAGTTCCGGATTAATTTATAAATATGTCAAGTGATCTGCTTATCTTCACGAGTGTAGCGAATGAATTAATGAAGTTTGACTCTCTAGTGACCATAATTATTATGAAAATTATTTCAGTTGAAATTTAGTGAATTGAAGAAGAAGAAGAAGAAATTTAGTGGAATTCCTGTTGCAAGAGAAACATTAGCGAGCGCTTTGTCAGCAAGCATGCAAAGCGCGCTGACCACTGGTATGTCTAAGTCTGCATCAACAAGCGGTTCCAACTTTGCAAGTTGAACAAACACACACAAAACAAAATATGAACTACAAAGCGTTCTTGCGGCCGCTTTGTATCGCTTTCAATCTTCTTTATGAGGGATAGCTGCAACCACCGGCCCTCCACAAAGCAATATCGTTGAAAGCTCGCGTATTAACTGCACGGACATAACCTGCTGGGAACTGAAAACGATAGGCATATTGCGAATATAATAAAAAAATACTACGCTTAATGATTGGAAGTATCTTAGATTCAACTTATAGTGTCTCATCTGTATTTGTAGCCAGTATTTTTAAAGACTCAATGCGTAACATTGGTTAGTATCTCTTTAAGTGGCTTGCAACCTCTCACGTACAGAATACTAAATACGTTTGTACCTACCGTGTAAAATCAATAAACGTATTCTCAGAATCTAAAAGATCAAATGAGACTGAACGTTTTAAGTACATTCACTGTGCTTGTATTAAAATTGGTAGCAAAATATAATTAACCCAGTTCTAATAAACACAGGTAGGTATTATACCCATCTTAGTTCAGAAATGTTATTCAAGGGATCATATTAAAATTTAGCTTTGAACTCACAAAACATAAAGCGTTTCAGAAAACATCCACTCGCAAAACTTCGAAAACAATTTCTCGTTAAAAAAGTATTAAAAATTGTTGCAAACGTTTATTTTACCTCGCACCGGGTTTAAAGTTTTAAGACGCGTTTTCTCGTTACAGAAAGGGTGCGGGGGCGAAATTGTGGGGTGTGAGGGGTGACATCAAAGTGAATTAGCGAATGTTGTCTAGGGGCGTCCGTTTGTAAGCTGCTTTGAAGTTACACTACCTGCAGGCGACTCCGGCGAAATGTGCTAAACCGTAAGGCATTTTATTTCACCAGCCCTCAGGCGTTGGGCTCTTGGGAAAACGATACAAGATGAAAACCCTAATTTCACGAATTGTTACATATTGATACTGTTAATTTTGTCATGAGCTGTCGTTTCGAAATAGTCTCTATTATTTTGTATTGTTTCAAGTTAATGGTTCACTTGTCTACTTTTGTGTCTAAAAGTTGTAAAAATAATCAACGCCTCTTTGAATTCTTGTTTTTACTAAAATTGAAGACTTCTGGTTAGGTTTACAACATGATATTTATAAGGCTCTACAAAAACGTAATCTCACGAAATTGCACGAGAATCATCGTTGTAATGTTGGAGCGTCGTGAAATTGTATGAAAAACTACTTTACTGTGACATTTATTTCAACATTTTTTTGCATCATCTTACGAGTAACCAAGAAAATGACCCAAATTCCCTCAGAAGGTAAGCACTTATTTCCTATCTAACGGCAACAACCTCACAAAGGCAGCGGGAATAGATCTTTCTTCTTTTAATAGAGCTCCTAAAAGGGTTCCTTGCTAGCTTACCAAAAAATGTTTTCGCCATTTTTCTACGAGACCTTTTTGTCGGGAAGGCGGCACATTAAGCCGGCCGAGTCGCCGCGATAACGTAGAGATAGTGACGCTCGCTTTAAATGCAAATCTGTCCGACCAAAGTCTGAACGACTCGGAAGCGACCCACAGACTATTATTGAAATTCAAGTGGCTAAGGTTTTGCAATATATTCAAGAAAATGTTTTGATTTATAAGGATCGTGGAATCTCTACTCAACAACACAGAAAAAAATAGAACAGACGTCAAAAGGAGTTTTTAGACAATAAGCCAAACAATGTAAAACAAAACAACAAGAAACGATTTACCCAAACGAACAGAACGAAATAAAACAAATTTTAACGCGGAATGCCCCGGAACCAAGAAATTGAGTCCAAAAACCTCAACCGAAACAACCCCATGAAGCCTTATTTCAACGATTTATACACCAAGCTTCAGTTTCATGAAAGAGTTTGCTCTGCCAAATACTATTAAGTAAATTTTTGTCGAAGGAAAACAGTTGCTTTTGTTAGTTTTTGGCTACGGTATCGGTAAACAGACTTCTTATGGCACTTTATAAGTAGAGCATAGCTTGGAAATATTCACTGCTAGACAACAGCCTACGCCGTATACCATCATTCCGTAACTTTGCGAATTTATTACGGCTATATGTATGAGTAATTGCTCAGATGTATCGTTCGTAGAAATAAATCCACGCACTGTCCACTCTTTACAAAAAAAGTTTCCATTCGAAGTGAAAAGAAAGATTTTTCCGAGATTTCTTATTGGAATTTTCTCTAGTGGCAGTATCGAGAGTGGCTAGGTGGAAAGTTCAATAACGAGCACTTTAGACATGGGAGATGTCTCGACATCACACCGAAAAAAACACTGCTATCTTATAACATTTATAGGATTAGGTTTATTTTATATCCAAAAATCATTAATCTTGGTAAAAATAGTTGGCCAGCTGTTGCTGCGAGACTAAGTAATAAACAAAATATTCATTTATTTATCGTCTCAATATTTCGCTATTAAGTCACTACAAAGGTAGAAGATACAACAAGTTAGCAGTCGTATTTAAAAACGATTCATAGGTAAAAACTATTTCAAGTAAATAATGTTTTACTAATACAGATACACTGCATTGCGAGTGCGAACTACTTCCAATAACTATTGACAGATTGCTGACGTGTCGTACCATGATTGTACCATTAAAAGTTTCTGAATGCGTGGACGTGAACTGCCTTATTTTTTTTAACTTCTGTAGATCTTGCTCATTACAACAGGTTTGTACTTAGTAGTTTTGTTTGCTACAATGATGTCCAGTGTGATTTATCCTAATAATTGATAGCCTGTTTAGGTACTTATAGGCTTTTTTGCGGATTGTTTTCTAGGATATCTGGGCAGTCTCGTGTAGTGGTAGCACCCCTGCCTCACGATCCGAAGGTCGTGGGTTCAAACCTGGTCGTGCACCACTGAGTTTTTCCATTCGAAAAATTTATGTGCGCAATGCCAGTGCTCTTAAACGGTGAAGGAAAACATCGTGAGGAAACCGGCATGCCCTAGAACCAAAAATTCGAAGGTATGTGTCATAGGTTAGTATTCTTATAAGCGGCGATGGGCTTGCAACCTGTCACGTACGGAATACTAACTATTGTACAAAATGTGGGCATGTACCAAATATCATGTTTGGAATTGCCTCTGACTACCCTCTTTAGATATCCTCAAAGATCTAAGTAACTAAAAGATCTGAGGAGATATCTACCGAGCCTGGGGATTACAGTCGTGATCATATTTATTTATTTTATTTATTTATTTTATTTGATCGCTACGAAATGTTTCTTGAAGAAGTAGGCTTGAAAATTATGAATCAATTTTAAATTTGAGTAAGTATACAAAATAATTTAAAAATAATAATTAAAATTTAAATGTAAATTACATTTATATCAGCGGCTTGCAACCCGTCACATGTATAAAATGGTGACTTTTGTGCAATAAGTGCAATTACTTAACATAACAAATCTTAACATCCTGTAGCTCTTCTCATCTTTATATCTTCCACATAGACTTTACAGTTGTGTACTTTTTATTTAATTATCTTTAAAAAGATATATTTTTATCCGTGATACTGATTACATTTTCTGATAATTTTTTATACAGGAATAATTACAATACCACATGATCACTGCTGTTAAAAATCATTGAGCTATCAATCAACTGTTTATTCCCGAACCGTCGAACCGGATAATCGCATGTAGATTTTGCGGTAAAAGTCAGATAGGTACGTATTTGCATTTAAGTTAACGAGTGAAGTCGACTAAATAAATAAAGCAACAAATTAAAAGGGGATTTTAATTGAAGAGTTCGATAATTAAGCATGAATGTTTAAATTAATTAATGAATTTCGTGGAACGGGCCAAGCTCCCCGATCGACTGAAGTGTTCGCAAAACGAACATTCTTAATTACTCTGAACATTTCGAACTAGATCATTTTGCTAGCAAGGGCTTAAAAGCTACCCAATTTAATTCGTCGCAACCTAGATATAATATTATACCCATGTTACTTTTAAAATCTATGAATTTTCTAAACGGTCAATTACAGTCTTTAATCGTTTTAATAGAACCGACGTAAGCATTTTCTTCGCAGCATGTGTTTTCTTAATACATAAGACAACACACGAGAAAAGCTTTTTATAAAATGCGCTACTATAGCTTC
This sequence comes from Cosmorhoe ocellata, assembly GCA_963675405.1. Lineage (NCBI taxonomy): Eukaryota > Metazoa > Arthropoda > Insecta > Lepidoptera > Geometridae > Cosmorhoe > Cosmorhoe ocellata. The sequence continues at coordinate 5,810,303 of OY776258.1, read as the reverse complement.
GCGATCCGTAACACAATGGAAAGAAAGTAAATCTGTCGCATGCGTCAGCTGCCCCACATTAGTCAGGCGATGCGAGAAAATTTAATAAAAGCACTTCTTATTGCCATGTCCGTTATACGGCAGTTCTATCACTTTTTATGTGTGAGTTGTGTGTTCAACTTCTGTTATGATTTCGTAAATGCTCGCACTCGCTTGTCGGTTCCGTAAACTGTTAGCAACTACGTGTTTTGAGTATGATTCTCTGATTTTTTAGGAATACTTGAAACAGGAAAATCTGAAACTGTTACGCAGTCAATTTTCAAGATTCCCTTTTTTACAAGGAAAACCAAAACACTAGTGTTTTCTTCTTCTTCTTATTGTGTCACAAGTTTTTTTGAACAGTGTTTTTAAAGTGCACTTCAGAGGCTCCTATCGGGCACTAGCAGAGTACCTACTGAAATGTTATTTTTAAGTACAAAAGAATGCATCGAGTCCAATAGTATTCTACTTCACTATTCGACTAATAGCGATGCCTTGGAACTTTCACACGGCACAGTGCATCCGCATTTGTCAGAATCGAAACATAAAATTAAAATGACAACAGTGGCGTTTCAAGAATCTCGTAAATCGTAGAACTTGATCTCTAAGCAAAGCCGCTTCCGTTGTCTGGAGTCGTGCGGTCATTTCGATAAACGTTGCGTGCGCGTTCTGTGCATCTTCAGAGATACTTACGTCAATTAGATGCGAAGTTTTCCAAGTGAAGTCCAAGTATCGCATGACGAGGTACGATTTTTGAGATAATCAGGGCAACATTTTAATCAGTAATTACACTCTACTCAGTTTTATCATTACAGCGCCCGTGGCGTTGTCGCTCTGACTGAAAGCTCCGCCATTAGTATTCAAAATGCAAATTGCTAACAGCACTCAGGGCAATGCACCCGTCTCAGATCTTACTTTCCCAGAAATAATTTCATTAACATCTGCATACTTGCATGTTCCTTGTGAGTTCTTGGACTAGGCCTTGGAGGTCTCCGTCTAGACTCTAGTTATTATAACGGAAGCTATTGTTTTAACGTCTATCAAAAAATTTGTAAAAAAACATCGATAAAATTTAGTTACTATGAAATAAAAAATACATTCATCGATACACCTCATGTGATCAAGTTTAAACCGACCGATAGGTTCATGAAATTTAAAATCCATCGTATGCGCCAAAATAAACATTGATGTTTAAAAAATATACTTAAAAAGTTTGTGATATTTTTCATTTCGGTTTTAATAACGTAGGTATCTGCACTGTATTCATATTAACTACGTAATTTAATATTAAAATTAAGTGTATTCAAAAGAATATTGATATAAATTAAGTAAAATTTATATTAATTTTCATTATACAAGCGCTGCAGATTGTAATTACATATACAGAAAGTAAGAGAAACATTTTTAATTACCATACGACATTAATTAGTCCGAAAAGGTACCAAGTTGGCAATTTTTGAAAAATTAAAATATCAAAGTAATATGAATTTGAATAACTACTAGAATCTAGGTACAACCAGTAAATATATTGATTTAGATAATATAGAATGGTGAAAAATGTAACTACTTACCTATAAAATAATTTGTCCTACAATTAATAGGTACAAATCGTTTACAGAGATAAGAAATGGGTTCTCTATTTGACTCTGATTTCATTAAAATCCATGCAATTGCACTTAGCCATAGCGTAAACCAACTACAGTTGAATCACTTTTTCACGATTACCTACATAAAGCTCAGTTATTGCTGTATTTAAACTAAAAAAAAATCGTTGGATTAATTTACTTATAATTTTATTTATCATTATCTCTTTCATGTGGATACAGCCGACTTAGCTAAAAGGATGGCATGCGTGCTCGGCAATCTTACTCCATATAAAAACAATCCCAGGCAGTAAAAAGTCCTGAGTAAAGAGTAAAATATGTTTTTTTTCCACTAAATGCAGTATAAATCGTCTAGAATATAAACGGACCTGTTTATTATTACACTATTACTGTTTATTATACAATCATTTGCCAATCGACAGAAAATGAAATAAAGCCGGGTGTTGAACAATGAAAAGACGCCGGAGATTCTATAGCTAAAGTAAAGCAGATGCTAAGTAACTTAGCTGTTACTTAGTTCAGTCTGATGTTAATTTGTCACTGGATAACGGGCCATGCTGTGCAACATAAATTACATTTTAATCTAAATAGCTCTTTATCTTTCCGATAATTAATTAAATTATTGGCGTTTAGATTTATTATTATCAGAAATTTGCGTCATGTTAAAATTAAACTAATGATTTGTTAGAATAATGCTAGATTTTCTATTCTAGGCTCTCTTTCTCTCGCAAAATTTTCTTATATTTATTTAATTTAGTTTTTATAAGTAACAACGTACGCTCCCCTAACAGTAAATAATAAAAAGACCATTCCTACCAAATTACATCCAAAATGTTCAAATAATGTTCTCATCTCAGTTTAGGAATCCAATTTTCCGTGTGAAGGTTACGAAATAAACTACTTGAACAATTTATGTGATATCTTCTGGGACACAACATAATATTATATTATCTTTCGCGATGCTTTAGTGAGAATTTGTTTCATTTTGACACAGGAAGCGGGGTAACCTTCAAAACTTGATGACTGGTAAAGTTCTAACCGAGAAAAATATCAAAAAAATTGTTCATCGTATGTAGATATCAAACGTCTTACGAATAACAAAGCAAAGTTAGAATATGTAATCATTCCATTAAACGTTGTGCGCCAGGGATTTGCTACTACCCGTTATCCTACGGAAATCCAAAGGAAAAAAGGTCGAGTAATTTGTCTTTACTTGGTGGATTTATGCCGGGATCACTAGTATAGAGCAGTCGCCCTGAGAGTAATACTCGTGGAATGAATTGTTGATTATAATCGCCTCGAGGGTGTCCCACGTGGAATCGGGCCGAAGTCTATTGGATAGAACACTTGTATATAGCTGTCTATTAACTGATATTGTAGTTCATACAGCAAATTTAAGCACTTGTAAGTACACCTATTTGACTTTTATTGGTTTAGCTCGTAATGAATTGAAATCTTGATAAAAGTACCTGAGCCTTCGAGTTTCTCCACCTTATATATATTTCTGATATCAATTATTTTTATAAAAGTAATCGATGATCAATTCACCAGCTCCCACCGTGCTCACGGCGTCTTCCAATCACCTCATTACATTACACGTCAAAGATTTACACTGACTGTGCACGCACACATTTCTCTCGCATGCCATAAAATACAACTTTGAAGCTTGTTTCTTTAGGTTATAAGCATTTAGACACTAAACAAATAGAACATCAATCATCGGTTTCAGTGCAGGTCCTTACGGCGCCTTGCAATCACCTCATTACATTACAGTCAAAGATTTACACTGATCAGGCACGCACACGATTCTCTGACATGATTTTGAATACAACTTTGAGTTCTATTTCTTAGGATATAAGTGATTACACTTTAAACAAAGAGATCTTCGGTTAGGTACCTTACTTATATTACATCACGTTGGTCTCCGCGGCATCTTTCCAACCTATTACTGAGTACTTACATAACCATTCTTTGGCTCTAAAAACTTTAGTAGGTAAATAATTTTGTGGTCTAAAAGCAACAATAAAACGCTTTATCATGTGTTTTAGACCAAACATTTCTTCATATCCTCATGTTCCTTTCGAAAGATTATCCTACAATAATATGATCTGTATCTTAAAGATATTAGAATTGGAATTATAACGGTTGGCTACCCTCCAAGATTACTTATTGAGAATTGATCAATGTTTAACGTAGTCACAAGTTATTGAGCCTAGGCAAAAACGTGCGTCTTGATGACATTAGACTTGATTGAATTTGAGTGTAAGGTATAATTATAAGTGTATACTTTAATTTACTAGAAAGTAACGAGTCTTGTGAGCCTGATTGATTTGTCTAAATTATTTGACCTGAAACTGCATGATTTTTTTATTATAACTTTTGTGCTCATATACTTTGCTAGGTAGATACTTTATGATCAGTAGTTACGACAAAACGTAGACCAATAAATTGGAAATAATGCGACCGTTTTCAAAATAATACCGAAACAAAACATACTACAAAGTGTTTATTTCAGAGTTATCTACCAGAGAAGTCACTCCGCATTCATTTTCATTATAATTTCATTAAATGGTACAGGCGGAGCTCCAAGGTCAGACCTTTGAAAGTCAGACAAAACTCAGTTGTCCGTCCGGACTTAATTAATGCAATCAGATACATCAGAAAATGTGTAGCCAGAAAGTTGTAAGCACTGACTTAGAAATCTTAGGCCTTTAACATTAATGAAACGAGACGGCTTGCCTTAGAGGTTTTGAGACCCTTTGATGTGAGGGCGGTTTTCGTGTTTTTGTGTATTGCTGTTTCTGAGGAAGGCTTATGAAAGATTATAGCTTATAAATGCTATAAGCCTTCTTTCACTTTCATTGGTAACGTTGTATTGTCCAAAAGTTATATTGAGTTTCAAAAAGCTTAGATTTGAAACAGCGATTTAATTTAAAAAAATGTATTCATATTCATAAACAATTATGACCAGGTTTCTGTCACCATATCAGTGAAAATATTATTATCAATATATCGGAAAATATGGTATGCCATCGAAAAGCTTGTAGAGAACAAAATACTTAAAAGACTTAGATGGTTCTCAAGTATCTATTCCAAATGTAAAAGGTATACCTCCTCATTCCATCATACAAGTAGGCTTACTCTGACCCTACTCTAGTAAATGGTCCCTAACTCCATAATTCACACTAATACAGGTAGGAGTACGTTCAAAGCCCGGAGGGCCAAAATACTCCTAAAACATCTTTACCCTCAGGCGAAGGAAGATTTTGTAAGTAGAGATCAGAAGTGGAGGGGGTATATGGATATGACCGCTTTACAACACAATAGGTCAAAAGGACGATGGGTGGATTACGTCCGCGGGGGAAACAACAGGTGGGACAAAGGATACTGAGGCTATTCCGGGGGCTTTCCGGGCCAGGAAAATATCAAAGAATTTTGAAATCATTACTCGTAGCAGACTGATGGTTGCGGTCGAATGGCTCTACTTTAGGTTATTACTATTTTAAATAAACATTAGAAACCTTAACATAATAATCATATTATGTTTACACGAATAAAGCAGAATATAATCATTGTCTTTGTGTTATTAGTACTTATTTTGTCTCTCAATTGGAAATTATATCCAAAACTAGTTGTTGCGATATATTTATAATAAAATAATTCTTATTTTTTTATTTTACGGAGCTAAAAGATAATTCGGAATAAATTACCTGCGCTGTGACATTAATTTTCATAGTAAATGAATATCTGATGATAAATAAACTATATATCTTTATGAATAAACAATTTTAAACAAACGATCCTAAGCACATGTCTTGCCATAACTTGCAGCCGAGACCACTCCCGTTTAGGTGATCACATTCATTACAATGGTACTAAATACGCATTATGAATGTCGTCGGGTATACTCGTACTTATTTAAGGCATGCTGATCAGAATCCATAATTTGTTTTCTTAAATAATATCAAATTGAATATCCGTAACACTGTGCTTCAGTTAATCAGTACGTTTTTAAATATCCATTTTTGTAATTAAAAACTATCTGTGTTTTTATTTACATACGCATTGCTATTAGAATTTTTGTTCATGCTCTATTTTTGTCTCTTGTTGAAAACATTTTTTTTAACCAATATATTTAATACTTACATTAATTTGACTAAAACAAGGATGTTTTTATTTCAAAGATTTGTCATTAAGTCTCATTACACGGAGAACAACTTTTTGAAAAGTTTTTATGGATTCTATGCAGTTAAGAACACCTATTTTAGTTTTGCACACAGATACGATCACGCGATTTATGCAACCATTGTCTGAATACAACCAACTATTCTCATTAACGTCCTCCACTTCGCAGTTATTTGAATGTACCTAGGTATGTACGATTTTTGTTTGAGTTCGCCATTTTTGTTCGAGTTTGCCATTTTTGTTGAAACTAGCCAGTTTAGTCTTTTTTGATGCTCGGTTTCGTTTAACGAGATGAAAAATCATCTTTATATGTATATGTTACAAAAATAAATCGTTTATAGGTATAAGTACTCAATTCTCTAACACTGTCAAGTCAAACAGAATTGTTCGCAATGGTAATGAAAAAACAAACATGCCGGAAAGGAAGACAAATAGATAGGGCTTCTGCTCTGCAAAGGCCCTACCGAAAAGTATCTCAAAACAGTACTCCAAGAGTTATAATGCGAAGCCAGTGCTGTTTATCTCTAAGTTAGCCAGAGCCTATCACGGACAGGCTGAAATAATAACGCACATTTGGGCCACGTGTACCATCCATCGCGGTAATTGCCGACAGCCGGAAGATAGCTCGGGAATTATGACGTCACATAACGTGCTAATGACGTCATAACTGCATTGCCCCCGGCGCTTGACTTCGCTGCATGCTACAATCTACTTTGCAAATCTGGGGTACCTACCTAACTTAGATCGTGGTGGCCACTTCGCGTTACCATACATTAAAACTGCTTGTATGTGCAATGCTCTGGAATAACAACAAAACCGCAGATATTCGTGACCCCTAGGCTTTTTAGATAAATCCAGAGATCCAGTTACTACTTTAGATAATTTAAGGGGGGGTAGCCATGAGCATGTCTAAACATTATATTTGGCACATGTCCACGTCAAAGTATTATTGTCCGAGTCCGAGTTACTATTGGTAGTACCTATATCTAAGTAGTGTACACGATCAACGCTCCTACGTTCTTTCTCATTTTGTTGGTTTCTTTCAGTTTCTCATAGGTAGGTACGAGTATGTGTACAAACCATTTAAAAATAAATGAATGTCTCATAGTCTAAGAGCCGCTGAAGAGGGACCTTCGCCGATCAGATAACCAGACGAGACGTATTTTTTATAAAATATAATTTATAAACAAATATTTCTATGATAGCTTGCCTATTCATGTTGTGTCCTGTTCTACCACACGGACCTCGGACGCTCTACTTTTTCTCTCGTACCTATGAAATAGCTAAACCTCTAAAAGTTTATACCTTGGCAATCATATTTTATGAACGAAATTTTGCAGGCAAGCCTATGTCGTTGGTTTTGTAATTAAAATATCTAACCTTTGATATCAATTTCGATTGGTTATCAGATCGGTGTAGTTACCTATAATAACTTACCTATTCACATCGGCTTGCCAGGTAGCCATGAACAGAATTTTGCAGGCAAGCCTTCCGAGACATATTCTGTGTGTTAAAAACTGTCATTTGAGATAGTTTTAATTCGGTTAACAAAACAGTGAAGGTGATGAAAAAAATTGATTAAAATTATTTAAATTAAACTTAGCTATGAACACTTTTGAATAGGCAAGCTATCATAGACATATTTGTTTATAAATCTATATCTATATAAGAGCTTAACCTGACTGACTGACTGACTGACTGACTGACTGACTGATTGATCATCGCCGAGCCGAAACCGCTGAAGATAGAAAGCTGAAATTTGGAAGGTGGCTTCCTTTTATAACAAAACCACCCACTAAGGCGGGATTTTTGGAAATTCCACCTAATCTAAGAGGGTGAAAAAGGGTGAAAACGTTAGTATGAAACTTTTTAACGCGTGGAGCGATTTTCATGAAACTTTGTTTGTGCACTGTAAATACAAAATGAATAAACACGTGTTTCAGGATTTTTCAATAAACCTTTAAAAAGGGGTAAAATGGGGTGTCAAAGTTAGTATAGGAACTTTTTAACGGGTAGTGCGATTGGTCTGAAACTTTGTTTGTGTGCTGTAAATGCAAAATGAATGAACACCTGTTTCAGGATTTTTCAATATAACTCTTAAAAAGGGGTCAAATGGGGAGTCAATGTTTGCATGGAATTTTTTTAACGGGTGGTGCAATTGGTTTGAAACTTTGTTTGTGTACTGTAAATGCAAAATAAATGGACACACTTATTTCAGGATTTTTCAATATAATCTTCAAAAAGGGGTCAAATGTCGGGTCAATGTTTGTATGGGAACTTTTTAACGGGTGGTGCGATTGGTTTGAAACTTTGTTTGTGTACTGTAAATACAAAACGAATGGACCCTTGTTTCAGGATTTTTCAATATAACCTCAAAAAGGGGTAAAATGGGGTGTTAAAGTAGTATGGGATTTTTATGAGTTGCTTGATGTGTTTAAAACTCAGTTTAGATATTTTATGTGAACGAAGTCGCGGGCGGGACAGCTTGTATTTTATAAAAAATACGTCTCGTCTGGTTATCTGATCGGCGAAGGTCCTTCTTCCACGTCTCCCCTACTATCAAGAGTGCCAAATGATTTCACACCTGTTTGACCGGGTGCTTGCGAATGATGTTCCGTGATAGGGTTCCGTCGGTGGACGTCACGTCCATTATGCAAGGTGTAGCCAGTGTTGAATAAAACATGCCTAACGGGAAGTTCCCATTAATTCTTTAATTGAAATTCAAATAGTCCAATCGTCGACTAAAAGTGGATTAAATTGAATATTGACATCGTGACAGGTGATAAAACGTTGTAAAAAAGTATTGATGATTGCAAATGTATAAATGTTGAATATTTATGTTTGTTGAGTGTAACGACAAAATACTGTTGTTTATTTACTACAAACATGGATGGACTGTGTGAAAGACGATATGTGTAAGAAGGGGGTGACTACTGAGATGAGGGATAATAGGGGAGAGTGGAGGAAGAGAACCTGTTGTGCCGACCCCACCTAGTGGGATAAGGGCAGGAAGATGATGATGATGATGATTGGTCGAATTTAAAAAGTTGTTGATGATTTTCATATCTTAGTTTTTACCCCGTATACTAATTTTCGCATGTACTACCTAGGTACCTAAAAAGCAACATGTACTATGTTATTCTAAATCACAGAATTTCAAACTTCATCCAACTCTGAAGAAATCTGAGAATGAAAGGGACTTGAAAAGTTTTGCTAATTAAAATATTATTGTTCATAATAACACTGAAATATCTCTTTAACTATGAATTAGCTTGCAACTTTTAACAAATTACTCTCCATGTAAACAAAGGTTTCTAAGTAACTCCTATCAACAGCAGTCAAGAGACAGGTTCATAACCCTTATTTATTCAGCAGTGCAAAAGTCGGCGTTTCTTCAGGGTGATTCATGAAGGAGCCGTCGTCGAGGTAGATTTATATCCTAGCCACCTGACGTGTGACGTTTATTGCAGAATAGCCCCCGACCTCGGAGCAACTATTTTGCTTCGGTTCACGAACAACTGGGTAAGTGATTTGTCATATGGCTGCATAGCTTGCATTGCACAGTGCACGTGAAAATATATTACAATAAAACATGAGCTGAAACTTGGCCAGTGAGGTTTTAAAATACGAAGGAGTAAAGTTACCGACTTCACTATTTCCGTCACTTTCAAAAAGAGATAACTTAAACTACCTATTATTGTAATGGTTGTTTAGTCGCATAAAAACAAAAAAAAACTTTATTTTTTTTATCTTTAACAAAATGACATAAAAAAATTGCGTTATAACGCATTTATTTTTCGCAATTTAATTCAACACCATGTATTTTTATCATACTATGATAATGTTTCATTTAACATATTATATAAACAGGTTTTCTCAGCTTTTTTAACTAGTTACACAACTTCGTACCCCATTAACTTAAAAGCAAATTTTAAAATCCTTTTAAACCTACTTTTCTTTAATGCAAAACTAAAATAGCGAGCTCTCAGAGCTTTTTACATAACTTTAATCTAATGCATAATGAACACAAAACGGATTCACGCAATACAATTTGCAACAACTTAAATACAGGTTGCTCCAACATGGGCTACTTCAAAACAACAACTAAAACCGGACTATGAGGATTTAATTCATTTTAGTTCTATCATCTAGTTGTTTTAACAACGTTGTTACCTAACGTGCGCCTGGATCACATTTTAAATGTTTGAGTGAAGCTTTAACGAGCTTTCTGAAAATGTTCGGATAAACAGTTGGATTTAATTATTGCCTACTAGCTTTCGCCCACGGCTTCGCCCGCGTGGTACCTTGAAAAACAAAAACTAATCTATCCCGCGGGAACCGTAAATTTTTCCAGGACAAAAAGTAGCTTATGTGCTATTCCAGACTATAATCTATATCTTTGCCAAATTTCATCCAGATCCGTTCAGCTGTATCAGCGTGAAAGAGTAACAAACATACATCCATACATCCACACATCCATACATTCTTACAAACTTTCGCCTTTATATTATTAGTAGGATTAACTACTTTGTTTTTTTTTAACTCTTCATGTCTTATGTCCGGACAAAATCTTCCAGACGTTCCGGTCTTTGGCATCGTATATAAGTATTTATTAACATTGAAAATTTGCAACGCTTTGGTACCGTATCCAGTGATCTGTAATAGTTACTAAAGACCGTACCACCTTTCTGTCATAGATATTTCATTCGTCGGTTCCACTTCCCAGTCATGAAAAAAAGATTAAGAACTGAGTCGGCCTCGGCATTCCGAATATGTGCTATTAACATACTGACGCCGATCAGATACCGCGTTTGTGAAAATTTAGTGGATGGTTGGTAATTACAGGGTGTGATACGATCGCGACGACACGCCCACCACCGTGGCGATATCGCATACATTTTTATACACCCTGTATATTGGAATGTCGTGCGAAGAATCCAAGGTTCGATTGAGTTGATAACCTTTTAACGATGTTTTGCAATCGTTTTTGTCATGGAATATTATAAATTTAATCTTTGGTCAGTTTAGCTTGTAAATGTAACCTTGAGTTTATATTTTCAAGCTAAATTGAAAGAAAATACTTACTCCGAAAACATTAAAATTAAATGTTACTTTTCATGCCGAAAACCAGAACTCCGTGGCATTTCCACTATTTCTCTGCGCCCGAATATTCACGCCACGGCTTAATGTTTTAATTAACTAGTGGTTAATCCTGCCAAAAGGAGCCAGACGATTACTTTTTTGTACAAACGTCTCGGCCACTTGTTGCCACTTCCCACGCAACCGATCTGCATACATTTCCAGGCTCTTTCATCCTCGTACTTAGCATAAAACAAGGCCAACATCAAGTCGGAGCTTTCAAAACGTAGCTAGTTCAGTCTAAGCAGAGTAACTACTTTTCCCACCAAAACTTTTCCAACAAACGCTGCGCACCGCTGCTGGCTTCAATAGTACCGTCAAATATATGAGCATTGTAGCGAGGGACCACCTATAAAACTATCGTAGCGTTAACATACGTAAGGCTTTGTAATAGCACATCTACAAAACAAAATCCAATACAAATTACAAACAATACTTCATGTAACGTTACGTTAGTCATCCGTGGCTGGCCAACGAGACAGCCTTTGACCTAGCTCCAAAGCTTTCATACAAAAAAAAAACGCTTATATCAGTATAACTTCGTTGTATTAAACAGTTTACGCTTGAGCTATTGCCAAGGATGCTACTTTTGATTTTACTGAAATCGCATGTTCCCAAGTGACCCAGCTAAATTTGCCGTGAGCAGCAAAGTCATTATGCATTCTCGGTTTTCTGAGTATGCCGCATAAATTTACGCTATTATCAAAATATCGTGAATGAACCAAACCAAGCATGAAACAGATTTAACCAGTTTAGGGGTCATTAACGCACGCAATGCGTTCCGGTGCGAATAAGATCGCACGCTCGCTACAGGGTTATGTTGTCGCGTGGGTCGAAACCTGGATTCATTTAAAAGATTACTGTTCCAAACAAAGGAGTTAAATGCCGCTGAATTCAGCTTCTTCCCGTGGTTTTATTTTGTGCCCCGGGGAATAACTAACCTATTATACTACTCCAAGTCACGAACGGTTCTTTGTGTTCTAAACATCCAAATCAGTAGAGCCATAAATCTCCAGAAGTCCCCACAAACTTTCGCAATATACGATGGAGTGAGTTAGCTTACGAACAAAATACTAGTGTTTATTGCATGCACAAAAACAAGCATAGTCCAACGGCCTTATTGAAATTATAATTATCTTAATTGGTTTGAAGAAATGAAACACTTTTATTAACGACTGTACTAAGACTGTTTATAATTGTTAACCTAATAATTTCAACCTTAAGTAGACCATGGTAAGAACGAAAATAACATTAATTTAAACATGCCACAACGGACCCGCATGAGCCGTTTGACTTGGGCCATCAAACATTAACTCATGCTTTCACTGCTTACCAGTGACCATGAGTGCTCGTCACCAGGGCAGATCTCTAGCTCATACTTACACATTTTGCTTATATTTTGTCGTAGATAATAGTTTTAATAATAATACATATTTTAATAAAAAATAAAGTACCTACCTATAATTATTCTCGAGAGTTTTACGACAATTTTCTAAGGCGAGATAATAAGAACCTAATACTTGCGTTTTCAACCTTAAAATATTTGGCAAATCTCCGCAAGGATCAAAGGGCATTTAGTGATGACCGTCAACAACACTCAGCGTAACTTCCTTTGATGATCAGCCCTCGACCTTCCGTTACGAGCTCGCTCGAGGCGCCGCTCGTAATTCCTCAAGTGTTTGAGGATCTTGATAATATACACCGAAAGTTCTATATGAGCCGTAGATTATATTGTTTTTAAATATTATAGTTAACCTGACTTGCCGAAGACTTTGATGAATTAGACTACATGAAAGGCCTAAAGATGAAATTCGTAAGTAAACCCATTTTTTCGTGAAAAAAAAAAACAAAAAAATGTGTAATTGCACATTTGTACCTATATACAATAGTACAATGTATTTTTATTTTATATTTATTGTAGGAACCAATGATAAGACTTAGACTTGACTTAGATAATGATTGTATACTTAGGATCTGAACACTTCAAATGAGGATGCTTCCTTAGTTTGTCCTCTAAATTGCAGGATCAGCAGATTCAAAGCAGACAGTCTTTGGGCAACTAATGGGACTATTAAATACAGTATGAATATTCATTGTCCAGTGGGATTCACCAATTGCACAGCTTAGAAGGATATTACAGAGTAATTACCGTGATTATTAGTTTGCTGACGGGAATATTAATAAGGATCGTGGTTATGTGTTATGTGCATGCAAACATATTATTAGTACGCGTGATACAATGTTGATACAGGCTCTGAGACCAAAACTGTTATTAAACAGTAAGTAGGGTCGTATGAGGTCTTAGCCAACTCTGATGATGGAGTTAAAAGGCCACCCAAAAGCGTTCAACTGACTGCTCAACTTGCCTTTTAAGCACTGAAACGCGTAGACGTCTGGGAGGTTGTTGCCAATACTACAACCAAGCAAATGCTGGAAACCGACCTTTTGGAATCGTTATTGCACTTTAGCGTTATCGCGTTTCAGCCAGCCAGCTGTTCGTTCCGTCATTTTTTAATCAATTATCAGCAACACACAGTTTCCATAGGTCAATCTTTACCACTACAAAATTTCAATTATCCGCAGAATTTCTCGACCAATGTCCAAAACCATTCAGTGCAGTTGTGCAGCTCAATACATTCACGAGAGACGTTTAGCAATTCCAATGGATTATCAATAAAATTAATGGGCATAGCTATCGGATTGGCCAAGTGATTGGATGCAGACTATAATACTGTGACATTTGCACAAATTGGTTGACAGTTTACTTTGGTTGTGTTGTTGTTAAGCTGTTTGTGGTGCTTTGATTATTTATAATGAGGAGTCTAACCACCTGTGCTCGTAAAGAGGTCATCATCATCAGTTGCAAAGAATTGGACCACATCTGTTCACTGACTTCCAGCTCCAAGACTACCACGATAAAAAATCAAGCGCTCATGGTAATAGTCGTTTTTAATTGATTACAGAAACAGCAACGGTCTGCGAGGCCCATACTTGGATGGGTGCCACGAGCGTGGCATGGTTGTTATGCCAAAACGGAGGCATTTTAGCGGCTTAGAAATTCCGGGATCAAAATTGCCCTATGATTCTTACAACCATTAGTGAAAAGTTATCAATCTTTTATAATAAACTAAACTCCCAACTACCGTGAGCCATCATGACACCTGGAGACTCACACGTAGTAAAGGTACAGTACATACGTATGTACGTATCTATAGGTAATACACAAATACTCTCTGAGGTTATAAATTTCGAAGATTGTCCTAATGCCAGCTGACAAAACATATAAATGGAATTTAATATTAATGTCCCAACCTACACATTTCGGTGTTCTGTCTGGAACGATATTAATATTCCATGAACTTATAATAAATAAAACATGGTATAATTCGCAGTCGAGACGATTTCGGCTCTTTTGTACTTTAGCTGAGTTTCGTATCGTGATCGCCAGGTGGCGACAATTACAAACTTTTCAATGGCGGCCGTCCTCTAATTAATTCTTGGTTGTTATTCAGGAACTCTATTCATTTTAAGTCCCTCAGTCTCAAACTGAAAAGCCATAACTCATTAAAAATGTCTCCCAGTGAAGTATTCCGTGAATGTTATTATAAATTTCGCAACCGAAACCTGGTTCAACTCGCTAGCTAAACGGTTTCAGGTGTAAAACAGAATTTAACTTACCAGGATTTAACTAGACCCCCCAGTTCTATGCATAATTGATTCGCTATAATAATCGAAAAAATATCGGAAGGGACCGTAAAAGATTACTTATTGTTTAAGAAATACTAGCAGAATTTAGTCTAAAACAGAGTATTTTGAGGAGGGTCCTTTACAAAGTAGTCAAAATACTATCAAAAATAGCGTGCGTGTAACTTCGTGCCGATAAGCACCATCAGACAGTCAGGGGACAAGCTTTATGCGTGATTGCACCCTCTTCTCCAATGCTTACGTGTTACTAAATTCGTGTCATTTAAAGTTTTTGATGATTAAAAGCTTTCGTTTCGTGATAACGACCCAAGCATATGCAAATTGTGATTTGCATAACTAGAAACACGAAACGCAACGCTGGAAATCGCATTTCTGTAACTTTTGGAATACGATCCGCCGGCTTTATTTGTGCATACTAATATGTGCCAGCGCTACACGTACATAACGAGTATATTCAAATACATTGCGATCAATTCATTATAAATTAGATTGTGCAAATATTATTAGGTACCTACCAATATAAATGTTCCTGTGACTTAATTCGCTAAGTTTTTATTTTTATTTATAACATTTTTCATAGGTCCGAGAAGGTACCAAAAATGGAAACATCGTAAGACAGATTGTAATCATGATAATCATAGAGGAAAACTCAGTACAGTAGCATCTTATACCACGAAACAGCATACTCTAAGCCTTATTACATTAATCCAAGTTTGTAGCAAATAAACTACTTATAAAAAGTTTATTAGCTGAAACGCAACCTGGTGCACAAAATAAAGCTGCAAACACACGAGTTACGATCAGAAGCAAAGCATGTTCATGGCTCTCTAAAGCACTTTTAATGTCAATCTACACGGTTTTATGGCATATCCTGCACTTAGGTGTGAAGCCGGTATCATGAGACTCGACGTAGATGCACTTAACGTTTTGCTTATTTGAACATGCAGTAAGAGTCAATAAACAAAGATTTAACAAGATGTTTGCATTTTAAATCTATCAGTATTAATAGGACCGAAAATAGGTGGATAAAAGTTATTTGGGCAACAGATACTTCAAACCACATACTACTAATACTTAAGCGAATGTATCTGTGCGTATGTTTTTTGTATTTGTCTTTGTAACGGCTAATGCTTTGATGTGATTGTACCTAGTGTATTTATACCCTGATAAAATATTTTTATTCCGGAAAAACCTCTAAGAGGATGAAAACGTAGGTATAACCCCATACCGCAGGTACGAAAAACATACAAAAAAATTGAAAAAGTTATTTACTGAAATTCATATAAAAATAATATATTCCGTTTTGTCATAACATAGAGTCAGAAATAAATTATGTATTTCCGTTGACTGATACGGCCGCATAAACATGTCGTATTAAATTAGACGCTTCATCGTTTGTCGGTTCTGTTTGATTCATTATTTGCAGGTTACCTTGGATGTTCTTACTGGCTTGCGACGATGCTTCAAATTACAGCGAAAGAATCCTGTTATACTGAAACAAAGGTAAATGCGGTGTTTGATATCAATCAGAACAGAATAAAATGCTTACACGGTTTCTCTGAAAGGCAATGCGTCAATTACTGAATAGCATCAGCATAGTTTACATTATTTAGTTACACAATATTCAATTTTCGCGAAGCAAAAACTCATCTTTATTTAACTGCAACTTGACTGTCTCACAAACAAAACTGTAGGTATTATTATTTTCCCAAAGTTTCCTGCAAATAAATAACACATTAGCAAAGTGATAATAAACAACCAAGACATGCAATGTTCGAATTAGGAAACTCGTGATTGGTCTTGGCTAGTGTTGAAGAATAATTGAATATTTTCCTGTTGAATCTAGTTAAATAAATTATAAATTCGCTTTTTTATTATATTTGGGTGATTTCTATGATATTCGGGTTTTACAGACTAGGCCAAAATATTAAATAATATTAAAAATAAGAACATTTTGAAACTACTAGTAGCGCTCAGCTCGCTCAAACTTTAAATGACATTTTATGTTGTTTGCCTTGCCTAGCAATTTAAATTGCTACAGTATTCCCTAAACTAAATGCTGTTGCAACAGTGTATAAAATAATGTATCCGATCCGACTATATTTGAATGGAGGTCGGATTCAAAACAACACTAATCAGACACCGCTGGTAACAATCACACGAGTAGCACGCGCGCCCTCTGGTGCAGGATTCTAATCGCTGCGATTACAGAGCCCACCCACTGATGGGACCCAAAACAAAGTTGCTGAAAACTCGAAACAACGGAATTTTCCCATGGGTAAAAACACTTTTGAGGTGTCTTTTATTCGAGGTTGTGAGTTACAGAACTTAAGTTGTGTGGTTTAGGTATTCCGTTCGTCGAGTTCATATACATTTTGTCTTTCTATAAGTGGTTTCCTGTACTTTCTGAATATTATTAATTGGTAGCTATTTCAATCACCTACAACTTTGTTTCATTTAAGCTTGGATACAGTCGGGTAAAAAATCGTAAGTAGGTACTCATTTTTAAAATAGCCATTCTTCTTCACATAGAAAATTCGTACTCTTTAGGATTAGCAAATCGATTAAAATTTTATCGATGACGCAAGTAGGTAATTATGATTTAGTAAAAGATTAATAATCGCTAGACATCTCATAATCTTGCTAATGTCGTAAAGGTAAAGGCACAGTCTCATTTAGATAACAGATGAAACGTTTTCTACTTAAAGCGTTGTTAACATTAAGTCTTATTCCAGAAATTCTCATCGACCATCTCCTGCGCAGGAAATTTTTGAACTTTATGTCGAGACATCTGTATGTTTGATTACCGGCAGGAATGCTAAAGTTATGTCCTTTATATAATTACATAGTACAAATAATGAGGGACATTATCACACAGCGCCATCTAGCCCTAACACAAGTAAACGTTTATGCTGTGGAATATTTATATATTTTTGTAAGCACCTACTTAAAATATAACAATTTATAACATCCAAACACAAAAAAAATATGTATTTATAACATAAATATTTGGCCATAGTGGGATTGAACTCACAACTTACAGCGCAGAATGCAAAGTTAAATACTAACTGGACTGTAAGGCCAGTCGGTACAGACCCTAAGATTGATGTAACTATGTAATTTGAGACGCGATAAGACTTTGTAAATGATTAGATATTTACCTATCTATAAACGCAATGCACGCGTCATGTTTAATTCTTTAATTTATCGCTTAATCTATTTAATCAGTGTCTAAGAATTTTTGAGGCAATTTATATTTGCAAGTACTTTAACCTTTTTATTCGGATTTTATATTATTTTCATTGTGCTAAAAAATAATTTATATTTCATTGTTTTATGTGATTGTTAAATACGAGTATAACCTTACGATAAAAATCACCAAAAGCATTTTTTTACATGATTTTTTTATTACGTCGATAAGTAAATGGAATAATACAATTGCAAGAGTTTCAACCATATTTACAGCAAAAATTGAACCCACAACTAGATTTCAGCTACACAGACCTTGTTACCTTGTTTATATGAAGACAACAAAGTACAAATTGACAGCAAATAAAGGGTTTTCTAAACGCTATCCCTTCGAGACCTTGTTATTATTTGTTTATTGTTTGCGCATGACCAATTCTGATGTTTGTAGACCTTTCGGGGACATGCTGACTTTACAGACACCGCTGTAATTTATTTTTATTTACTCACAGATGATGAGCAGAACTTGGTTTAGGGACTAGAATACTGACCGGTAAGTTTTGACACGTATTCACAATCAAAAGGGACTCCTTTAGATTCGAAAAAGGCATTTCAATTTATCTGTACTCCTTAAGGGTTTCGTTTCCTAATGCGCTTGTAGACTCCGAAAGAAACCTAACATCTAAATTTAAGCTCTCTAGGACTTATGGTTTATACTTTGCGTTGATAGACAGTCAGTGAATTAAGAGCTTTTTATACTTCTATAACTTTGATTACGACATTCTCAAAATGTACTTTGATAAGACAGCAAAGCAGCATCGACCAAAAAATTGTGCGAAGTATTAGCTATTTTTAGAGATTAACCAAACAAACCTAGCACAAAAGTCACTCAACCCAAAATCAGTAGGTGGACTAACAAAGACCAGTTCACACTATCTTTTCAAACTCATCTTGATCCCGCAGACCATGCTATTGAATTTATTCATTAAAGCCCGGTGTCGCGTCTTTATCGAGCGTCGATTAGCTATCATCAATCTCGGGACTACAATGATCCTCTAACTAAGAGCCGACGACATAGAATCAGTCAGCAGACGCGGCGAATACGTCAGTGGTCAGAAGGTCGGCTCCTATAGCTTTGCCACATTACTACGAGTACTTATCGCTTTGTTTTTACTTTTTATAGAAATAAATAAAGCTAGCTCAAGATAAAATTCAAAGCACGCAAGGAGATTTGATGCGCATTTTATTATCTTTTCACCACCAGTTCTTTCGACCACTATGACAAAAAGTGTGATACTTCGTTTCAAATTATCATAAAAATTCAACGACGTCAAATTTCGTACAACGAAAGTCAATGTGGTGAATAATAAAAATACAATAAAGAATACATTTTAGAATAAAAAAAATTGCTTGAAGAAAAAGATTAAGGATTTTAAAAAATAACCATTTTAGGTTCGCGGGTGTTCCACTGATAGATTTTCAAAGTGACAAAACAGACACTTCAAAATCAAAAACCATTGACCATTCACGGCAATCTAAATAAACTGTTCCTTTAATACATCAAAGAGAGTATATTTGAGCAAGTGGTCTAAGTAACTGATTATACAATAGATCATCATTAACAGTTCGTAAGCCACCTTCGCGCCCACAGAGTAGTAAAAATAGCTATGCAGGATTGAGGCTAGGAGGGCAGTCTAAAAGCTTGATTTTGTTGTCCTTAAGACGTTGATAATTTTTGATATTACGTGCAAAAAGTCCTATAGGTTTGATTTATGTTTAAGATTTTTGTGTATGAAAACTTTATGGACACTTTATTTATAAGTGTTATCCTTAACTAAAAAAAATCGTGTTAAAAAAAAAATCATTACTAACTCGGCACTACATAATTAATTAACATTAACTATAAGTGACCAATGTCATGATAGAAAGTTAAAAAATCAATAAAGCGCTTAAAAAGCACATTTCAAAGCGATTGAAAGCTCCACATGCTTGATAAACGCGCCCTATTAAGTTACCACTCCAAGGCAGCAAACGGTAAACCTCTCTAGACCATTAATCATTGCTATGGACTCATTATTCTTTATTCAATATTAACTTTAGTTTATAAAGAGTAACTTTAGGCTTATTGTGAAAACTTTACGCTTGTGAAATTGTTGGTAACAAAATTAATGGAGGATATTGAACGGTTCAGAAGTAAATTTCATTTTCTATGTTAGAAGAAACTTTAAGGTTCTATTTTACCTACTAATTTAAAAACTTTTTATTATTATCTAGCAATATCTCTCCAAGCTAATTTTAATTTCTAAGCGTTTTTTTTTTAATATTTTATACAAGCATTATTCTGAAACTGTCACCAGTTTTTTTGGACTAGCTGGTGAAAACTGTACTGTAAGTGGCTCCTTTTGTGCACCTTTTTTAGATAAAATAGGATTGCCTAGCACCTATATCATCTTCACAGCTCAGTCAATCTCAATTTCAATATCCCTAAATGATACATACCTACTATCAAAAGTTAAACAATGCTATAATTTATATCTCTTATCTTTATTTTGTTATAGTGGAACAATATTTAAAATAAAGAATAGGCAATTTTTATTAAAGACTGACTGGTTGAATCGATATCCAACATAATTCGTATTATTCGACGTGTAATTTATAAAACTCAATCGTGCCATACACGGTGGCTGCATTGATACGTAGTAGGTACCTACCTGTAATCGTTGCATGAATATTTATTGTTAATTTGTAAGCCCGATGCCCTGATAGTCCCAAGGCTATCACTGAGAGCTTTGTAACTCTATATTAGCGTCTTTGTTTACATGCATGGTCGTATTCTTCTCAGACTTGGGTTAAGCTGGTTCGGACTGGCACTTAAATTCGCCTAGCATTTAAAACGTTTCAAAGTGATCCTTGTGAATTTATTTTGATTCGTACATATGTATTTATATCACTAAAACTTAGCATTAACTGCTTTCTGATGAGTAGAACTATAATTTAAATAAGTATCTTCGGATTAAAATGAGAAACGAAACTGTGTATCCAAAAAATACCAATGTGTTGTTACCATTTATATGGATAAATTATTGAATTCCTTAAAGTGACCAGCTATGAAAGCAATATCTTATTATTTTGGCATTATATCAGCATTTAATGGTCCCTAGTTAACGGTTCGAGTTACGTTTACCCTCAAATTCACATTATTGGTCACGAATTGACTCTGCGAAACCGAAATCCACTATCTTCAGAATTATTTATGGCAGTCGTGATTCGTTTTAAATCAGATTTGTTCATTGATTGCGTTTATGTTTTATTAAATTTCTCATTAATCTCAGTTTGAAAGACAAGATTTATTTCATTTAACTTCGATAATGTACAATTTTATTTTGTCTCACTAAAAATTTCTTTAACTGCTTCAGTTTACTAAAAACGATTATTTTGAGTAATCCCACGAAATGAAATTATATCGTTAATTCCTAGCAAAATTAAAACATTACTTATATTCGTAATTAATATTTATAACGTTTAAGGTGCCGATTTTAGAAGCCTGCGTAGGTTTTATTGAAAACTAAATCAAAAACAAATACTTAACAAGAATCGAATTTCAAAATCTCAATAAATTTTTGTTTCGATAAAATAAAAGAATTCTTTCTGAGACTTCTAATTGGGATTCCAAAGGCAAATTTTCTCAAACAAATAAATTAACGAAGACAAACAAAGAGATGCGTGGGCTCAAAAAGTTAATCACGATCGCTTGTTAATAGAATAAGACGAGGCGTAGGTAGCATCGATTTCAATTCGATTGTCTAGCGATGTATCTACCGATAGTCATAAAGCAGGTTATTCGACAATTTATAGATGTGAAACTTCTGGAAAATTCATTGAAAAACTGGGTATACTATAATATATAAAATATTATTTAAAAAAAAATAGTAATTGCTAAAACCCAGGACTAGCAGCAGGCAGCCTTGATCTTCATAGGTAATAATAGTAAGTTTGGGCTAGTTTTCACAACAGAACAAACAGTACTAAAAATACTTTCACATCCACATCATCTCGTGACAGAAAGGTTAGAGGAGGTCGGAATTACGATTCTATACACTAGTTGTCTATTCTACGATAGTGATTAGGGGCCTGCGATCAAAGATGTGCTTCCGCATGACGGGGGCCAATCGGACTCCCACCGATAGATTAACGAGTGACTGCTCGGATGCGAAACGGGTACCGCTTTGATTGTGCGGTTCGAATCAACTCTACCTGCGACATTCTTGCGCTTGGTGTTGTTTACCCTCATTCTAGAAAAACACTGTTACCCACACCTTTTTATTCATAACAAAAAAAAACCTTTATCAACAGTCAACACGGTATTGTCCGGCCCGTGTTCAGCTTGGAGTCGGTGTCTTGGAGGCGCCCGTGAAAGCGGTTGTAGACAACGCCATTAAACTGATCAAGATCGTTTTTTCATCACAACAGCACAACACCAAACAAAGATGTGTCTATACATTCATCAGAAACTTTACTTAGGTGTCTTATCAAACTACTCAGAAAAATAAATTGCCTTTTTGAATACCAAATTCAGCGTAAATAAATGAATAACTAATTATTACTTGCATCACAGAAATAGTATCTAAAATAACGTCTAGCGGTCTACCATTCCTATATTAGCGACAGGCATTAATAATGTAACAGCCTTATATTTCAGAGCTTACATACTGGATTCTAATTTAGTCCATTACCATTAGAACAACAATATTAATTTACGAGAGGTTTAAAAACCTGGACTAGAGTTACTATTTCACAAAGTCCGGTGAATTATCTATTTTTACTGACAAATCTGGAGGCACTATATCAAGTGGTTTCAAGTGGTTTAGTAGTGGTTAGAAAAATGTATGTGTGCTATTTACCAGAAGCTCTTAAACGTGAAAAAACCAGCGAATAGTAGAATCAGAATCTAATAAATTCGACAACATGGTACATTTGTACATGTTTTCTTTTTCACGAAATGAGCCTTTGTCGCTCTACCTTCCAACATACTGGTTCAAAAGATCCAGATAATGAATATACGAAGAAGAATAAAATTAGAAGGAACTGTTAGTTATGGCATTTGACTGTAAAGCTTTAAAGCCTAGCGGCTAGTGGTGCAGATATATAATGAGATCGAATAATAAGCGGCGGGGTGCATGTCGATACCTCCGATACTTACCTACTTGTAACAGTAGTACACTCGGTAGGTACTTGTGAGTATCAGGCTGCTGCGGCGTTTCGCCCGATATCGGGGACGGGCGTTGAGCATCTTTAGTACAGAACCGGTTGTAGCTATGCTACTTGCCTATTGGGAATTTAGGTTTTAGTTAGTGAATGCTAGAAATAAATGTTCAACTTTTAGTAAATATCTATATCTTTAAAAATTTCAAGTAATTGGATTATGTATTTTATAAGTTCGAAGCAGGTCAAGCTCATTTACAATACTTAGCAACAACATTTTCTGTATCAAAAAATAAATTTACAAAACTTGTCTTATCAAGGTAGTTTCAATAAAGTGATCACCTACGTCAATTTGGTTGTGTAGTGTAGGTAGCCATTTCAAAAACTGTTGCCTCTTATTTTTCGCTCGCAGCAAGGAGAGAAGTCCCAATTAAATATCTTAGTTTATTTATGTCCAGTGTTAAGTAGCCGTGTTTGCTTTGTACGCTCGCGATAAATCGATTTATTCTGTTTGCACGCGGATAATATCATAGACGCGGCTACCACGCGAGCGGAAATCAGCCTTGCTTCTTATTTTATACGAGGTAGTTCAGTGAAGAAGGATTATGTCTTTCGTATTATATTTTATTTATAGCTCTGTAAGAGAGCTGAGAGCCTGCGTTGTGTTGAATCTAGACTATAAAGTATTGATTCTCACAATACTTAAGCCTATGCAGGTTTTATGTGCCACTATAGTTACTTGTCATGATTAAGGCGAAAGTCAAACATACTAAAGCACACTAAAGTTCAAATGCTTCAAAATAACTCTTCGTGTCAGAATTAAGTGGCTGAAACAGAAAAATATTTTTAGTTTCAGCTTGTGGGTCGAAACAGAAATACGCCGTTCTGCTTCAACTAAGTCAATACCCACCAAATTTAGGGTAAGCGAAGTATGACTGACGAAACTGTCGATACTTTTTTCAAAATTTTGTTATTTTATGCTCTTATTAATTGTGTCTCCAAGCTGCCTCTTACCAACACGCACTTATAGTTAAGGATCTGAAGAGGCAAGATCAAATAACATTACATTACCTGCGATACGATAGTCTATTACCAAAGACCGTCTCCATTCAATAACATGAGAATCAATTCACATTACGCCACCTCCTATGGCCTATTACCAGAAGCTATTACAGAATATTGATCTTAACTACCGTGTTTACCGTTTTGTTCTCAAAATTTGGTACGTAAGTAATAGGTTAAGTGCCAAACATTTATCTTAGCCATCAAATCGTGACCCGTAGTTAAATGAAAGGCAGTCGGGGACTGAATCGATTAGTTCCATCACAACTGATAGTATCTGTGCGTAGCTGCGTAGTTAGCCATCACTGTACCGGTAGTCTTTAGATTGATGATACGACTTTCATTGTTTGAAATGCTGAGCCGTGGTTCAATTTTGAAATAAACAAGTTTCTAACATATTATGTTGCTTCAGAATATAGAAATAATGTAGGTTTAAAATAATTCAATGCTGAAACTCTTTGCTCGGTTTGAAATTCCACGAAGTTTACTATTTGCAACACAGTGTCGCACTACATCCGTAACAATCACAATGAAGGCTGAATTTTTCAAAAATAGTTTTAGCTACTATTTTTTGCGACCGTTCGATATCTCGATGGCAAACTGGTGCTTGCAAAATGTTCGTTTTTGAGGTGTTGTAGTTTATTAAAATAGCTTGAAGCTCTTGTAAGAAGTTAGTTTGGATTGAACATAGTGGAAAAAATAATACTAGCACAGCAATTTTCAAACAAACGGATTCGTAGCTTTGGTAATCTTATATTACGCTTTTTTCTTTTCTGTCATAAATACAGTAAAGGATTACAAAATCTTATCCCCACTAAATTCTAAACTACTTTTCTATTTTCAAAACTACTAGCTAGTTAGGTTTTATATTGCTATCCAATCCGGCTATCAGCCAAGTCCAAGGTCTATCCCTGCGGAGCACGATGCAGTTCGAGGACAGCGAAAAACGTTTTTCGATCAAACTTTGAAATTAATTTTGAAGTTTCCGTCTGACCAAAGTTCAGCCAGATCCTGTCCCAACTGTCGGCTTGCTAGAAGTTATAATTTTAAAGCTAACTTCTCTGTCACTGCAAAGCAATCTATATGAGAAAGTTTATGGAAAGTAAAGGATCACTTTGGTGAAACAGAGTAAGTATTATTATATAAAACTAAATAAAATATTGATAATGAAGTTTCAGCCTTCGACTAGTACGAGAAGTAGGCACTATTTATGTTCCTTACAATCACACTACATGGAATATCAAAGTGTTATTAGAAACCCTGATCAGACCCATTATAGATATTAAATTTAACAATTAAATATTCTTTGAGTATGTATATTGCAATATTTTTTAGCAACATTACTCTAAATTGAATGTTTCAACGTAGCACATTTGCAATTTAGATATGCCAATGCCGCTTGGGAGACGCTTGTCTCCGATATTGACTCAACGGATGGAGCTGAATTTAAGAACCTACGAAAATAACGTGTTCCATCTCGATCTTATGCTGACTATTGATCACTGCTTTCATTTTCTTAGGAAGTATTATTTGAATAGTTCGTAGCAATAAGAGAGCTTACACTCATAGGTTCTATGAACAACGTAATTATGACGATTTTTGTGAGTGATTTGTTACAGTCATGGTTAGTAGAACGCTCCAAGATACCGGAATAACTTGCAATAAAATACTTCAACAGTTTCTTCATCTCTTTCTATCGTATCACTAACTTTTATAAACCAGTGTACCGAAAGGATTAAAGTGCTCTTTAATACCACGCCCGGTATTTGAACAGCCATAAAATAGTAAGTTTTGTGTGTAATTTTCTTTTGTTTTTTTACTTTAATTTGCTTTTAATGTATTTTTTTAATCACGATGCTTTTTTTGCTGACACATCTACTACACTTTTATTTCGGTGTTTTTTTTTTATTTCCAACTACATGCAGGAAAATAGAGTATCCAGCCAGTTTCACAGCTCCATGGTTATAGCCTGCAACAGACGTCCCGGAAATACTTTTCGGATGTCCGCAGGCAATGTGCATCCCGCTTTATACAAATAGATTGGATCTGTAGATAAGACAACCGCATTATCTATCGCCCGTTGGTTTTGCGTCTGCAATTTTATATCTGCAGTACTCTGTTGCAACTTTGGAATAAAAAGTAATGTAGAATTTAACTGAAAATTAACTGAGGCTGAGACTCATTAGTTTTTAAAATTAACACTAATGATAGGGGAGAGTGGAGGAAGAGAACCTGTTGTGCCGACCCCACCTAGTGGGATAAGGGCAGGAAGATGATGATGATGAATTGGTTGTTAGTAGTATTGACTCTTAATACCTGTATTAAGATATTTCTGAGTGCTTCTCTTTCAATCCACAACCTTTAATTCCAGTCATTATTTTTCTCGGTTCAAACAATTTTTGTAAATTCGATTTCGTGTGCCTTTGATTAGATTGAGTTTTTTATAATAAGCGCTGTTTGTATTTGTACTGACCGCTTTAGTAAACAGTGTAGTTTATCAACGCGCCTAAGAATAAGGCTACTGAATGTAGGAGTCTATAATATTTTTATTTAAAATCTGATTAAGATAAGGCTTTTAGGAAATAGAAAAATTGAGCACTGAACAGTGATTGAATGGGAAAATAATCGATATCCCGTTTTTAAAAAATGTTATCGTACATCATTCGATCGCAATTTAAATTTTACATGATACTAATGCCATTCATCCGTCATGGTTAGATTATATAAAACTATAAAACTAGATTTTGCTGATGGCTTTGCACGCGTGACATATGTACAGAAGTAGAAATTAACAATTCCAGGCCACAGACTAAAATATATCATTCAAATCTGTTCAGCCGGTATCACAGCTTTATTGAATCAGCAGCAAACTTAAAAAAATCAAACAAACCTTGACATTTAGAATATTAGTAAGTAGTATCAATTTATCAACGCGATAAAATGATTAGAATTTATATATCTACTGGTAGACGTACTGAGGTGAGATATTTATGTTATTTCATTTATTTTATTTATTTATTTATTTTACAATTTTAGGAAAACTAACAGCTAGGTAAAAATATGTAACAACAATGATGTGTGATTAACGGCTAATTATAAGTTTCCACAAACAAAAAATTGAAGTTTTGTGTTCATAATTGTATTCATAAATAAAGATTGAAAGGGTTACTCGAAAGCTCAAGAAAGGATGCCAAATAAGCAAATAAGTCATTGCTATTTATATATCGAAATCAGTAGATACACCAGATTTGAAAGGCGAAAATAAACATTTTTATAAGTAATACTTTCTTTTATGAGAGCATTGTACCTAGGTATTTTCGAACGAACAATGTAGATGGGTGTAGGTAAAAGAAAGATTCGGTGCTCTTAAAACGTAATAAGCGTCAGACTGACTGTAATATATGCCCATTGAAAATATGAGAACCGTTATTATATGTAGATTTTTCTAATTCTCCCTCTTTTGATAGCGAAGCGGGGTGAAATTGTATTTTATTTTAGCGCCATCATAAATCCTCACACATGCTATAAAATGAAAGTCGCTACTCATATCAAAACGTGTAAAGGAATGTAAGAGCAACGTAAATGCTAAGAAAATATTTGAGTTTATTTTACTGATAATATTTTCATGACTTTTTTGAGTGTATTCTGTAACACACACAGTGTAGCACACAAACTCATAAACTGATTTGCCTTAATACTTGTATCGAACAAAAAACTATTAGAGTGGGTATGACTTTTCAAAACGTATTAAAGTCTTTGATCATGCATGAATAAATTATAGTCCATAAAACTCCATGACAGGAAGACAAAGGTAGGTACCACACAGGTGAGCCCAAAATTATCAGACAAATAAAGGGTCCTTCAATTTGAAGACATTCAAGCTAACACTCGGAGGTGGATTGAAAATAATCCAAGTAGAAAATTAATCCTTGATTACGTTCCTCCTCAGATGGGGGACGAATCAAGGATCGCAATTGAAGAGAAGTGACGGAAGAAATACAGGTGGCATAAACTCGGTTGTGGATCTAAAATTCTCGTTAATTTTCTTGGCAGGCGCCATCTGAAAATGTTGAAATAATAAAAACAGTTTGACTTAGTATTTCGCCAACCATTAATTTTTGTAAATTTTTCCATTTTTATTAAGGGTATTCCATACCTACTTCATCGAAATGGTTTAAAAAAGCCAGGGGAACCATTTTAATATTCCTTCATCATTTTTCTTTAATTTTGCCTGTTTTCATTGTACTTTTGATATCTACTCTCTAAAGTCTGTGAGGGTGCTAGCACAAGGGAAGCGTTTTCTATTAAAATTTCAACGAATACCGATAGATCCGTGGCAAATTTATATTTTCGTTGAGAGATCCCCTACTAAAAGATCAATTTCGCGCTTGGACAAGTTTAATGTAAACTTAAGTGCCTGGGGGAGATACCGCCAAATGAAAACCGGCTCTTGTTGCTTTAACAAATGTCTTGATGCTATTGAATTTTTGGTCTTAAACTTCAAAAGCTGTCTTGGTCGCAAAATCCGGGTAGAAGCGCAAATTTTTTTTTCATACCTTTCGTCAACTGCAACACAACGAACTGGACAATCATTAACCTTGTCTTATGAATAGGTATTCTCAAAATCAAGCTCTGCAAAATAAGTGTGTTGTACTTACTAATGAGTTTCAAGAGCACGTGCACGTAGCTCAATAAATCCAAGAACTTGCCAGGAAGCAACATTTTCCTAAAACAAACAAGACTCGATAAAATCAATCAGAATCCATCTCACGAATATCTCAGATCAAATACGAGCACGCAAAATGTTGAGAACTTGTTTGGTTTAGCGCTGGTTGCAGCATATTTGATAAAATTCAAAGTTTTCATCCTTCCGCGAACATTTTCACATGCTACGTTTCTTGCGGAGCGAGGTTTTCGAACAAAGTTTTCCATACCGTCGCCGTCTTCAGATGAGTGTTTGAAATCGCTTCCGTTGGCTGGCTTGGTTTAAAAATACATGCAAATTTATATTTTCCTGGTTGTTTATGTTTTATTTTTAGCATTATTCGTCAACTTTTGGAACCGACATATACAAACACAAGATTCTTTAGTAACAAAAGTAACATTCTTTATTTCGTCCATTGCTTTAGAAAAAAACTGTCGCATAGAAATAGGTACAACCACAGCAAGAAAGGGTCACATTATATCTAGACCATAACAAAAATAAGCTAGCACAACCCCAATTTTTTGAGAAATAAAACCATTAACCTCTGACCCTGATAAGAATGCAAAGTAAAGGTGAAACATTACTGAAAGCTGGTAAGTAATTAAGATTAAACAAATTAGTATTAGAAATGTCATCCATTAAAGACAACGAGATAGGAATTTATCTTCGAACAAGCAGTCCAAACAGCAGGTGCAAGCCGTAATAGAAAACAATTTGTTTACCGTCGGCACAGCTAAAAATAGGCCCTAAGCTGGCTCAACCTATAACATCATCATGATCATCATCAGCATATAGCAGTCCACTGCTGGACATAGGCCTCCCCTAATGAGCGCCATTGCGCCCTGTCTTCAGCTCGACGCATCCAGCCTCCACCAGCAGCCTTTCGCAGATCGTCACTCCACCTAGCCGGAGGGCGTCCTACACTACATTTGCCGAACCGCGGTCTCCACTCGAGAACTCGTTTACCCCAACGGTTATCGGTTCTTCGACAGATATGGCCAGCCCACTGCCACTTCAGCTTGCTAATTCTCTGAGCTATGTCGACAACCTTAGTTCTGTGTCGGATAGTCTCATTACGGATTCTATCCTTCAGAGAAACTCCGAGCATAGCTCGTTCCATAGCTCGCTGAGCGACTTTAAACTGGTGAACTAGCCGTACCGTGAGTGTCCACGTTTCGGCTCCGTATGTCATGACAGGTAGGACGCACTGGTTGAAAACTTTCGTTTACAGACATTGTGGTATGGGTGACGAGAAGACTCGACGTAACTTTCCAAAAGCTGCCCAACCCAGCTGAATCCTCCTCTTAGCCTCCTTCTCAAAGTTGTCTCTACCTAACTTTAAAATCTGTCCAAGGTATGTGTACTGCGAAACAACTTCAAGAAGGTTGCCATTAACAGCGACAGGTCTCGGGTCAATTTGGTTATTAACCATGACTTTGGTCTTATCCAAATTCATGCCGAGACCCATCATCCGCGAGGCTGATGCTAGGTTGTCCAGCATCTGTTGCAGCTCCTGCAGCGACTCCGCCAGTAAGACTATGTCATCTGCGAATCGTAAGTGTGAGATGTGCTCGCCATTTATGCTTATGCCCATGTCTTCCCAGTCCAAAGTCTTAAACATGTTCTCCAG
The DNA here is from genome assembly GCA_963675405.1 of Cosmorhoe ocellata. Taxonomy (NCBI): domain Eukaryota; kingdom Metazoa; phylum Arthropoda; class Insecta; order Lepidoptera; family Geometridae; genus Cosmorhoe; species Cosmorhoe ocellata. The sequence goes on along the minus strand of OY776258.1, from coordinate 5,779,867 downwards.
CGCGCTTGTAAACAGTTTCGGAGATATTACATCTCCCTGTCTCACTCCTCTGCGCAGCTGGATGGGCTTAGACAGCTGGTCCTGTACTCGGACACTCATGGTGGCTGCTTCGTACAGACATCTCAACACTTCGATATAACGATAGTCTACTTGGCATCGCTGTAAGGATTCCAGAACAGCCCAGGTTTCAACAGAGTCAAAGGCCTTCTCATAGTCCACAAAAGCCAGACACAGGGGCTGATTATACTCTTTTGACTTCTGTATAATCTGCCTCACTGTGTGAATATGGTCTATGGTGCCATATCCTCCGCGAAACCCGGCCTGCTCCGGTGGCTGGTATTCGTCGAGTCTTCTGGCGAGACGATTCGTGAGAACCCGAGAGAACAGCTTATAAACGTGGCTCAAGAGCGAGATGGGTCAGTAATTTTTAAGAAGAGTCTTATCTCCCTTCTTAAAAAACAAAACCACCAAGCTCTCGTTCCACGCCTTTGGAGTTCTCCCACAGAGAAGGACGGAGTTAGAGAGGTTCTGCAGCTCCTGCACAACAGGAGCTCCTCCTGCCTTCAGAAGCTCTGAGGTCACTCCGTCTTCACCGGGGGCTTTTCCATTTTTAAGCTGCTTCAGGGCCAACACGATCTCGTCTTTGCTGATTTCCGGCAGGTCGTCGATGTAGTGGCGGGTGAGGGTGGCTCTGGAATCGTGGCTGTTACGCTGGGGGCAAGGAGCATGTGCCGCATATAGCCGGCCATAGAAGTCCTCGATCTCTGACAATATCTCCGGCTTTGACAATACGGTTCGGCCATCGCGTGTTGTTAACTTCGTCAGATGGCTCTTGCCAAGCTGCTGAGTGAATACTTTGGACCCTCGGTTTCGCTCTATTGCCTCTTCAATGAGACGTGTGTTGGAGCTCCGAAGGTCGCGCCGTACCATCTTCGCAATTCGCTTGTTCAGGTCTGGCCTCTCTGACGAAGTGGCCTGAGTGGTTTCCCGTCTTTTTGTCATTAGCCGAAGAGTCTCATCCGAAAGTTTGGACTTCTTGCCTTTAGGCTGCATTTGGCAGAATTTGATGCCCTCGTCCCTTAGTGCTCCAACCACCCAACCTATATCCAACCTATAACCCCATTATGAAACACTTCAAAGTAGGCTGTTGCAGAAGAAATTTCACCGGTTGAAACCTTTTCATTCTTCAACAAATGCATGAAATACTGATTGACTTGTGAACTTACTTATAAGCATGAGTAGATAATTTGTGGCAAATTAACATTATCAAACAAAGCAAATCATAACATTCATATTGCGCAAGATTTTGTTACACTTGGAAATAAAGTGTCAGTAAGTAAATATATCTAACAAATGTAAGAAGCTAGCTGTGCTTTATAAGCTGTGGCGGACGAACTTCACCTCGTAACCCTAAAATCTAATTGGATTTAATTCCATTAGCAAAGGTCCAAATGGGACCCCTTAATTGTGCTGACCGATGCCAGTTTATTATGTGGGTCCGCGCGTGCGTCATTTTATAATGGAAAACATTTGCAAGGTATCTATTGAACTTCCCGCTTCCTGTAAGTAATATTTATATAACAATAATCTGAAGGAAAGGATAACCATAACAACCAAAGTTTATAAATCTTTGTGTGACAACATAAAGTGTTGAAGTACGGAACCTAAAAAGACGAGCAGTTTTGAGCTGTATGTGTCCTGGACTAATGAATTTTATTTGAGGGTTCGACTAGAACTGCCGGTATGTAGGTCAAGTCCGATTTGCATATTTAACTCTACATTCGGCTCTAACTAATGGAGTTAAGCCTCTTATAATAGGGATAGGGTTTATGTGGCACTGTTTTGCGGTTTCACGGCATGGACAAATGTTTTTTTTTCTACTGGTTTAAGCAAACTCAGCACAAGAGTTTTATTTCCTAAACTACGTGTGGTGATGCAGATGACTGATTGAAATATTGCTCAAGATGTACCTATAATCGTAGAGTATATTGAGGCAGTTGGAAGAAGTAGATCTTGGACACTGCTTTTCTCTAAAACGTCCCCAAATTGGTCTACTAAATGGGGATGTTTCAGAGAAAGGACTTTTCAAAAAACCTTTAACCAATGTTCATGAATGAAGAATTATCAATAAATTAAATGAATTAAACGAGGTATGTCAAGATAATAGCAAGTAGAAATACATGGTCTCTGCCGTGAGGAAACAAGTGTGTTTTTATGAGGTGTATGTATATAGTAAGTACCTAGAAACATCTTAACTTAATACTTCTGGTGCTTTTACCTTTTTTTTAAAGTTGCCATTGCATACAATTTATATTACGAACACAACAATGCAGTTTTATGGATTTACCCGCTAGCTCTCATGTTTTCAGGCAACTTCATCTGAAATTGAGATGGCCATTAGTTTAAACCAAGTTTAGGGTACTACGAGTATAGATATATTGCCTATGTTATTTGCCCGTTAATTAATGCTGTAGGCAAATTGAGCTTAAGTCGTATTGTTCACGTTATAATGAGGTGTTTACAAGTTGAATGATATCAATATCAACCGCACCATTTACTATAAACTATCCACTGTTTTGAGTTTTGTAATGGAGCGTAGATTGCAAAAAGAAAATAATGAAATTGAATAAGTAAGTATATAGGTACAGAATAACAAAATAAATACCTATTGTGATAGTTTGATAAACTGATAAAAATACTGCAGTCATTAGCTTTTTAGAACTGTTTATAATTATTCATTAGCTGATGGCACAAGACTTTACTTTAAATAACAACAAAACCGTGAAAATTTCAATTTTTCAAAATACCTTTATAGAAACTTGATCATTTTGTGAACTGAATAAAAAATTCATAAAAAATCGCAGAGTAATTTGATCGCTAATGCGTGATAGATAATGTTTTATCAAGTTTGCAATCTGGTAAATCTAATTTAATTATCTTGCAATTTAAAATAAAAGTCACGCACCCTAGGAACCCATTAGCAAAATTTGCGTTTATGAGTGCGGTGGGGTTCACATTAAAATCAAAATGCCTCCAAATATCACCGATGTACAGTTCCAAAGTGACCCTGAAAATCAATATGTAGAAAATAAGTCCACTACTAACTTAATTAAAAGATCTGATGAAAACTACAATTTAAAAATATTTAATTCTTCATTGAACATCTTGACGCATACTCTCATCGGTATCGTGACGGGTGTATCCTTGTTCTTCGCGTTTAGAAATGGGATCCCAATGAACGCCACTTCTCTTCACATTGTGCTATGTGTTGTTGGGGTAAGTGTTGTTGTATAACTTTCCACAAGACAAAGTCTATAAAGGAAGAATACAACCGCCTTCACGCGGTGACCTCTTAAAACAGTTACAGTACAGGAAAATATTTTTAGCAGACCAGCCTCTTTGGTCTCTCTCTGTTTCAATTTTTATTACTAGTATTTCTAATCTCCGAAAATTTGGAATCAAAACTTTGATCAACTATGCCTTGCCTAACTATGCCGAACCTCAAGACATTTTTTTTATTTGTTTCTTAATTTCCAGTACCAACTACTGATGGCACAAGCCATCCTTTCATTGTCACCGCACAACGGTTGGTCCGCGAATCTCAAGCTGATCGATAAACGCCGCGCTCACTGGATTCTGCAGATCCTAGGGTCGGGGCTTGCTATCGTGGGGTCATTTATCAAGATATTGGACAAAAATATCCATTGGAACACACTACATGGACAGTTCTGTGAGTTCAGATTTTGCATTGACTTAACTATATGAACATTACAAGCTCTTATATAGATATAGATAAAATACTAGGTTTATACGCTTTGCTATAATAACGATTTTTTATCTTGGAATTTATGTATATTCCAAAAAATACAAAAATATTAAAAAAATAAAACGCAATCGATCAATGATAAAAGTAAAGTTTCCGACAGAGATTCTTACAAAATATTTTTTACAGCACTGGTCGCGTTGGTCTTCACCGTGGTCTGCTTCTTCAACGGGCTGACCTCAAACTACGCGTATGAACTTCGCAAGTTCATACCCGCCAACCTCTCGAAGCTAACCCACATCTGCTTTGGGACTGTGGCCTTCGCAACCGCGTCTATCTCTCTGTGCTACGGGTTTGATAAGAACATGTTCAGAAACTGGGCTATATCTCCAGGTCTTACTTCTACTATCATCGCCTTCACCGCTGCTTTTACCGCCATCATAATTCTCAATCCCTTGCTTTTATTTATAACAAAGTCAAAAAGTATCATCAAGCGATAAAGCACATTTAAATTAGACTTCTATTTATTATTAATGTAAGGTATCTACTTAATTTAATTTTAGTAAATCTAGCAATAAATATTTATAAAACTTTACGAGTATAACTTATGAAAAATCTAAGTAGGTACATACATATTATCGTAGGCATAGCTCATTATTATTAGTGACTATGAAAAGGTTACCTAATTATTAGTTTTTAACGGTTGCCAGCAATGGAATCAATAAACACAATAAACATGACATAAAAATACTTAGTTAATAAGTGTAGTACTCGTATAATGTCTGTTTTTATATAAAGACTTAAAACCTTTTCACACATTTGAAAACTACTTAAATTTTGGTAAAACATAACAATTAAAGACTCAAACACGAATTAATCAATATTATAGCAAACCAATATTCAATTACCAATATCCGTTTTCGTATAGCAATGAAAAACGAAGTTGTTCACTTGGTCACCTTACAGTATCTTATCAATTTTATAAAGATATTGTCTTAAACTAATCAAAGTGGTGAAGTCGTCATCAATCTTAACGATAACGTAAAAATGTGAATTCCCCGAGATAGTCGTTGCAAAACTTTCATACATATTCGTTAAAATTATTATATACCTATCTAAGCCCACGTGCTTTTTCACTAATCTTATACCTTTAAACGAGCAATTCTTGTATATATGTATATATATATATTTTCTGAATCTCGGAAACGGCTCCAACGATTTTCATGAAATTTAGTATGCAGAGGGTTTCGAGGGCGATAAATCGATCTAGCTAGGTTTCATTTTTAGAAAACGTCGTTTACCAATAAGAAAAACCGAGCAAAGCTCGGTCACCCAGGTACTTTATGATTAACTAAGTAACTTTTACTCACTTCTAATGTAACCTTTAATTCATAATCATTTAAAACTAATTATTCAATGACGATAAAATCTGTTATTAGCACAGTTTAACACTGATGTACCTACTTATTCTTCTTGTTCTTTTTTGTTTATGGCAGCTATCTCTTTTGAGATCAATTTTGCCAGTGTCATGTGTTTAATTTAATAGTCTGGGCAATGTCAAAAGTCATAGTCAAATAGTCAAGTCAGTTTTAAACAAAAGATGCCTGTTTTGTTCAAAATTCTCGGGATTTCTACAGATGGATTTAAAAAGGAACTATTCACTTCAATTCACAAAGTTACGCTCGCGTAAAAAATTCAGCCTTTGGTGGAAAAAAAACCATCAAACTTACACAGTAATAGTCACTGAGATTGGTAATAGTACTCAAAATAACACGAGAAAATATATAAAAACTAGAGCGACAAAGTTGACAGTCGAATGCATTGCAGAAAATCCTACTTAGGTTTATCTCGATGCTGTTTATTGGCATTTGAATGACAAGGCCAGTCTATACCTACTTTATCGTTAAGAATGACAAGCGATTATAAATAACAGTATGATAAAGTCAAAAAAGAATGTCACTGGAATAAACATACTCGTTTAACATGATCCAATTTGTTTAACAATGCGACCTGTATCGTAAAACCGACTTTTTGACCTACAATCATTGCACAACCAAAAACATAAATTATAATATATTTGAAAAAAAAATACTAGAATGAAATTCTCATAGAAATCTTCAAGCGTGCCGCTTAGATGGTTCCGCTAGTCAAAAATAATTGGCTAACAGAATAGAAGCGGTCCAAGTGAATCCTAAGCAAACGTCTATTAATCTCCACAGTTTCTCGAAAGCTGCGTTCCGTTACTCAGGCAATGATTGCATCTAAACGCAGCTTATCCGGACATTGCTTACAGGCTAGTTCACCAGTTAAATATAATTAGCTCTACAGTAGACAAACTACTCCGCTTTGAAACCCACATTTTGACACATCAACTCAACAAGACAGATTCTGCGAGATAAAAGTCTAAAGCTATTATGTTTAAGTCTTTGATGAAAGTTTCAGTAGATATACATCTGAAACAAAATATACGATAAAACTGAGATTTCTCAGAACACGAGGAATACATGGTCTGAGAAATCTCACTTTTATCGCAAAGTGATTTTGTCCGGTATTACTGATTAAGATATCCTACTGCCAGTAAACTATACTGTGTACATTACAGGATAGTGCTCTGATATTTATAAGTGTGGGTTCTAAGCCGTACATCACAGTACCGACAATTTAATTGATAATTGTGCATTGCGCGTGAGCAGGGCGCAATTTGTCGTGGCATGACGCGAACTGCGGGCGGAGCAACGAACCTGTGCTAGTGCATATCGAAATTGTAAGTTATCATTAGACACCCGCAGTATTACATAGATGTGCATAGATACATAGTCTACGACCAAATGACGTAAAAATATAAGTAGGTACCTAAGTATGCCAAACTAATGCATTTTTATCTTATCATTCACTTATTCGTATCAGAGCGGAACTCACAAAAATATTATCTGATTACCTAAGTATCAGTGACTGTCCATATATTGAAAAAAGTTAGCCAGTCTGTCGATTCATAAGTAAAAAATTATCATGATTTAAATCCTAAGAATGTTCCTACCAAGATAATTTTAATTTGAAAAAAAGTACCTATGACGACATCTTATTCGATGTTATTCAATATACTTGATGCGCTTTTAATAAAGCAAAAAACAAGTAGGTAAAGAACAAATAAATTTCTATGACATAAAAGAAAATAATATGAATGAAGCTAGGACACACTAGTTATACAAAACTAAAGTGACTGAACTGACAACGTTTATAACATTTAACTCATTCTACATCGCGTTTTATTCAGGCTCCAACACACAGGTGATTTAAATATTAAAGAAAATAAATAAAATGACGCCGAACATCGTAGAAGAACCAACTGGAGAAAACGCTGCAGATGTCAGAAAACTAACAGCATTAGAGCCGATTACAGTCAGAAATGGTGTTTCTGCAGAGAATGGAAATATGTTAAGGAGGCCATCAGTTGACAAAAAAGTATCTGCTAATGAGTACAAACTTAAAACTTTTATGTCGTCAATATTATTATTGGCCCACATTCTCATTGGTGCGGTAACCGGAATAGCATTTATTTTCGCATTTCGAGGTGGAATACCACTGGGCGCCACTCCACTTCACATTGTGCTGTGTGTTCTAGGGGTAAGTGAATATATGGGTAAGAATGAATAGTCCCTCAAAGCAACATTCGCCTAGAGGCTGAAAGTTGAATCAATCGTCTTTGTCTTTCATAAACATTTTTGACTATGAATTCCGATGCAAATTTCTCTTTGATTCATTTCGACCATTACATACAATAAAACTTAAGTTTAATGAAATTATGCCATGTCAGGAATATTGTTTGGGTACATTTGTTTTTTTTTATAATTTTAGTATAAACTATTGATGGCAGAAGCTATCCTGAGCCTCGCATCTCCAAATGGCTGGTCCTCACATCTGCGACTCGTGGATAAACGTAGAGCCCATTATATTCTACAGATCTTGGGCTCGAGTCTAGCCATTGCCGGAACCTTTGTGAAAATTTTGGACAAAACAGAGCACTGGACCACGTTGCATGGGCAATTTGGTACGTTTTTAGAAAGCCAAATTATTTCAAATTACAATTCAAAAGAAAGCAAAAATGAAATTAAATTTCTTTGCCGGACAAGTAATATTTTGGAATAGGTTTTCAGCAAATCCAGTATGATAGTTGTAAAATTTGTTACAGCTCTTGTTGCACTGGTTTTTACATCAGTGAGCTTGGTTAGCGGTCTCGCTTCCCTATGGGCATTTGAACTTCGTCGAGTGTTGCCAGGAAACCTAACCAAGCTTATTCACATCTGCTTTGGAACCGTCGGATTCATGGCGGCGTGCACTACCTTATGCTATGGATTTGAAAAAACATTGTTTAGGGGTTGGGCTTCTGATGCGATAGCGTATACAGTTATATCTTTTACCGCTGCTTCCTGTTTTATTGTCATTATATGCCCAGCCATGACTTTCTATCAGAAATCAAAAGCCCTTGTAGGACGAGGCTAGAATAAGTGTACTAGTTAAGTCGTTATGTGAGTATTTGGTTTCATATTTTTGTTTAAGTACCTACTAAAACTACGTAGCGTAGCTTGCTTATTTATCTTCTACAGAGCAGATTTGCTAAGCAACGCTTAGCGTAGTCATTAATTTGAAAAGTGATCGCATATCTGAGAACTACGGCTTTCGGATACTGTGCTCGCGTAGGATCTTTTGGTCTTTTACAAATATATTTAAACAAGCTTATCTGAATCATAATACATATTAATAAATCGATACCATTTAAGTAAATAACAGTTGTGATCTGAAAATATATTATTATAAGGTGCTAGCACGCTATTAAATACCTACTTGTGTCATTTCCTAAATCATTAGGGCGCATTTTTCATCCATAAGTAAAAATATTATTTTAGAAATAAGTAAGTAGGTAGGCATTCAACAACCACGAAATCAAAGACATCATGGATTTTGGTATAAGTACACCAAAAAATGAATTAAGCCTAAAAGTGCACACTCCACATAGGCGTGAGAATCTTTATTTTTGTCTTACTAGACGAACAATTTATCTGTAAAAAGAAGCAAGTACGACACCTAAGTTGAAATAAAGATAGGTAGATTTACTAAAATATAAACATTAAATCCAAGAACAAAATGTGAACTTTGTATAGATTATAGAAGCCGTATCGTTAAATTCAGATTCGATTGAGAGAACAGGTAACAGATCACGGATAGCAAGTCGAGCGCCACCTATCTTTATGGCATCTAAACATATAAAGGAAACTGCGGCGAAGAGTAATGGTTCCCGATACGAGCATTCTGGAATATAGTATTGTTGCTATTGCTAATGCCTGAGATCCTCGGTCGTATGGTTTGATAAATGTGACACTCCAGTGTGCAGGCCTTTGACCTGCCTACTGTGACAGTATTGTGTATTTGATTGCAAATTTTATGAATTGTTATAAGTTGAATATATATAAAGTAGCTACTTGGTACTTTTGAATCATCAGAAGATTGCATTTAATACTTTTTATGATAGGTATTTCTAGGAAAATAAACGTAAGCACGCATTGTTAACGACTTACTTGCAGATAAGAAATTCTTAAATGCATGCGTCAAGTGCTTGTATAAGTTCAGATTATATTAATAAAATATTTCAAGTCTTCTCCAAGGCTTTTCCAAATGTGAAATAAATAAAAATATCATTTAATAAAATATCACTTACAAAAATATAAACATGTTTCAAATCGAACAGAATTTTAAACTCGCGACAGACACTTCAATAACGATGATGTTACAATGAAAACCGTGTAAAAAGCAACTAAAGCTATCAAAATATAAACTATAGTTACACCAGCCCAATCTGTAAAAGGTTTACAGAGCAGGCCGCTGACCAGACTAACTGAAGATAATAAGAACGCTGGTATTCCAAAAGACATGTGTATAGTAACAAGCCAGGGTGGTTTTCCAAATATAGCGATGACACCACTGATCACACTTATTACTGCCAATGCAGCTGCTATTATACCTTAAAAAGCAAATAAATCTATTGCAAAAAATATTTAATACCGCATAATGATTATGATACCGGAAAGGGTGATGAAACAAAGATATAATGCTTTACCTGTTAATCCATGAAGATTTGAAGACATTCCTTTCGCTGTAACCACTATTACGGTTCCAGTGATTGCACATGTAATACCACATAATTGTAAAAGGACGTGTGCAAACTTCCTATGTCTCAAACGCATAGGCGTCGACCAACCATTCGCATAGTTCATGCTTAGTATTGCTTCCGCTGAGAAGAAATGGAACTAGAACAAGAACAAAACGGTGGAAAACAACATACCTACATAGTTGATCGAAAAATAATAAACATGGTCACGACTGTCCCCAGACTGTTTACTTAGATCTTTGAGGGTATCTGAAGAGGGTAGTCACAGGTACGTCCAAACATAATATTTGGAACATGCCCACATTTTTCATAGTATTTTTTTATCGACTGTCTGTAATTACAGGCTTGATAAATAAATAGCGTCTCTAGAAAAAAAAACTAGTCGAACCTATTAACGTAAAACTAGTTTACGTAAAATGTAGACTTCGCAGATAAATAAATACTAACAATACTCACACCAAAACTACATAAAATGATATGTAAATCTTTGAAATCGTTTTTAAGTGAATAAAAAAGTATGACCATAAGAGATGCTCCTATAAATAGATGTGAAAGGCCAACTGCTATTGCATTAATAACAGAGTAACAGTATTCTCCTGTGGGATTTAGTACGAAAACATACATTTTAGTAAACAAACAGTGCCAACAGAATTCTAAGTCAGAAGTAAAGACAGATTACTTCATTTAATTACCATCAAAGTCAGTAATCAAAAGAGGTTCGGTACAATCAATATTTACATCAAATATTTCTTAGGTACAACTGGGTACAACTTCAGCATTTAGCTATAGACGCTGTTTGCCACTTTTGGAGCTGATGTAAGTTTAGAAATAATAATAATAATTTTAGTGACTTTGGTATTGAAGATACTATTAGTTTTTACTTTAACATAAATTAAAACCGGCTTACTTTTTGCTATAATGTTAGTTTTAAGTAATAAATACTTACAGCCAAACAGCAAATAATGGCATGATTGTCCCCACTCCTTACAGAATAATGTAGAGCACCTAAGTTTGTGGCCCCTACGCACATTTGCGCTAGCCCAACACCAACAGCACACCAAACTGTGGTACAATATTCTGCCTTCGGCTCTATAATAAGAATTTTTATTGGTCCAGCAAATTTGAGATGCGGTTTAGTTGTTTTTCGTTTTGTATTACTTTTTTTAAGTATTGTTTTAATTTTGATGACTGGGTCCTTACTTATAAAGTCGTCGGGTTTCGTTTCTGATTTTAATTTTGTTGTTGTCATAGTTGTAATGTGTTTAAATTACTGATACAATGCAAAAGTATATAAAAAACGTTTGTTTTGAAAATAATAATATTTGACTAGTTAACGCGTAACTCATAATTTAAACGTCATCCACAAATTACAAAGTCTTAAATCTGTGGCATTATCTCTCATAGAGTCATCACAGATAAAATTTGCATTATTTTAACGTGGAAAAAAATGTTGATTTAGATTCGGTATTTTTAATAAACACCAATAATTTTCAACATCGATTTACAATATTTTTTCATCTACTTACTTACAATGTTTCTCTCAAAATACTAAATAGAATTTTCTTGAATACTCCCGTTGAACAATTAATATTTCAACGGAATCCAATGTTTTGCGCACTACCGGCCGGACGGACCCGCGGGACGTTCGAGTTTTGCAACGCGTATCAAACGTGCAATAGCACGGTTTTTACGTAAAAGTTACTTTATTTCCATAGGAATAAGAAACAGGTTCATGCAGAATAAAGTTGTGAACCCTGATTCTGTTATAGGAGCGTGAAAAAGCGGATCGAGTTCGTACATATGGCGCGATCCCCTTGTCGACCATGTCGCGCGGAAAGGCAAACTTTGTTCGTGTATTTAGAATTACCTAGTATACCAGGCGATAGGCATCTCGTTTGCAAAATAGGAGTACGTAGCGTAGGTCACGAACTAGCATAATAATAAATGCAAGTTGAATCTAGGCGCCCAGCCTCAAAAAAATTACATAAAACTGATTGAGCCATGGCGCTTTTTTGTATGATTCTTGCTTTTTTTGAAATGGATTCAACTCGTGAAGCAAATTCATCCCAGTTTTAAAATATGCCAGCTGTTAATATAGCTTAGGTAGGTTTAGCTCGTAGGTAATTTCATCGAGCTCAATACCACATTTCGGCTACAAAAAATAACCATATACCAAATCATTATAAGGGTTTCCAGAAGCTTTCAGGTTCTAGTGCTGACTACAAAATATTGGACTTATAAAACTCTCCTATTTCCCCCATCATCCGATAAAGAACATTACTGCGATCATAGTTGTTTTCCGGTATGATGCCGACTATTATTATTGAGTAGGGGTTCGTGCGAATCTGGCAGTTACCATAAAAAATAATGACTTTGACCATAATATCAATAGCAACAAATTGTTTTAGCCTATAATGAAAATTTTGTCAGTGGATAATGTGAAAGCTTTTTTCGAGAATATTGGCCTATTTATTTCATGTTAAGTAAAGCTAAATTATTCCAGCTTTTTAATATTTAGGTTAAGCATACAACGTTCCAATGATCGTTAAGTTTTAGACTACGTATATTAAAACTAAAGAAAGACAGCAAAATATAACTTTCTACAGCTAACGATAATGTCGGTAGGTACAATAATACCAACCCGTTTATTTAACGAAACAAAATGCCATAGTTCGTACAATGACCGCAAAAACCTTGTTTTAATGTCCATTCAGGGATGAAGCCATAACCCTGAACAAAATTACTTTTCCTCTGAGATTCAGCTGTAGGTATACCAACTCCGACAAAACGATACCCCGCTTCGCCTACCACCATTACGTTTTATTACTGCAAAGGTACACGAGTTTGCTTTTTTGACGTATAAATATAAGAAATTGTTGTAATAAAAGTGGATATCTTGGGTCGCCTTAATAAAGAGAATAACGCAGCCCCTGTACCTAAACAAATCCCCACGAAAATCCTTTCAAGTAAACAAGGGCTATAAAAAATTTACGCCCTCAAGAATATTTTCTTTTATGTTAATCGCTTTTCCATTTAACCTTAGCAGACGTATTTAGTGATACACCTAAAGAATAATACGATTTACCCCCTCCATAAACACTTCTTTCGAATTTAAATAGGCAATACAAATAAACTTATCGATATCCCGATGAAATCAATTACAAAAACTGTACCATAAAATACGGACCGAAGGAATTAATTCGATTGGCGATGCAATTACGTACAGTCACGATGGTAAATGATTCACGATCTTCATTACAATATAAATCAGTGGTGGTAAGGCAGGTGCGTGAATTTTACATAACACCCATAAGAATGTTCGTAATGTAGACATGCGAAATTTTAATATGAAAACACACGGTACCTACTGAATAAATTTTGTCTGAATTATAATATAAGAATCGAAGTCCGATGTTTGTTTATCGTAATCATCCGCCAACTAGCATAGGCCTCTCCCAAAAAGTGCCAAAATCTTCGTTCTTTTTTATTCAATTTGTTTTGGCAACCTTCGCAATATCATCATCAGTCTTTTGAGTAGGGCGATTTCTCTTTCAACCAGTAAACTCAGACTAGTAGACTCTGACTCGGGTAGTCATCGGCTGTAATCGGTAGTTGCGCATTAGAGAACCATTATTTTCCAACTGAAGTTGGTTCTGCAAGCAATGACTTGGTCCTTGGTCAAACATGCTGTTTGAGAAATAAACTTAATTCTACTGTCGTTCTTCGTCACGAAGGGCAGTACTAGAAGTTTCACAGTGAAGTGAAACTTCTAGTATTGCCCTTTTCATAACCTTCTACGTATTTAACGTTGTACGCGTGGCTCTAAATAGCTCCTGATAAGTAAACTCATACACCAATCACACATTGTTGTGTTGGTCCACATGAATATTCAATCCCATATTTATACCTACTGCTTCTAGTGAACGCTTCAAATTTATAGCCAATTTACAAAGAAACACAAATTGCTGAACAGGTAACTGCATTAAAATGCAGATACTTACTTTGCACTCGGCATCGCTATGTGCATATGCTATCTTGACATTTTCAAGTGTAAGTAAGACACCTACAAGATCAGTTTATCCTTTATCTACGTTTTTGTATCTGATTTTAAATTGTTACATCACGATTGAGCAATACAAGATTCTTATTTTCTTTCATATTTTACTTACTAGGAAGATAATATTTAAGTTGGATATGAATGGCTTAAAAAAAATTGCAACAAACAGAACTTAAATAACTTAAGCCCTTTATTACCGAAAGTACCTATCCTATGAAATGCTGGATTTTTTAATTTTTCGCAGCAAGTTGTATTTTATAAAGAAGTGTTGTTGCGCTTGGTCTATAATTTTTTAGGCGCTCTGTTTTCTAAAAGAAGTCATACATAAAAATAAATAAACGTCGACCTTACATAACGTGAAAAAAGCGCAAGAAGATGATGATGTTTCTAAAAAATCATCTTGGTCGTCTATCACTCGAACCACCTTAAGGACGGTGTAGTGTGGCGCAGTGTGCTGCGCCGCTATATCTAATAAACGTACATGTATAAACTAAGACATTCTTTGGAATCACAATAAAGAGCCCAAAATGCATTATCCAAAAGTCTGAAAAGGGTGCATACGAAATTTTACTACACACTTCGCGTTCTTCGTACACAGAAAAGTAATATATGAGTTGCCAACCCCCTGCATTAGAAACGCTTAAAAGCATTGTTCTGTTTCGCAAGGAATGAAATGTTGGGCCTTGGGTGTGGAGTGTTCTAAGAATCCAAAGTTTGCGAACTTTCTCACTCGTGTGTATTTCGGGAAGCATGTTTTAAACAACATACGTACATAGGCGTAATTTTACTAAAGTTTATACGGTTTATGTTTATCAAAGAGTTGATTAATGTAGTAAGAGCATTTGGACACTAGGTATCTACTGCTCACTGCCTAGTTTCGCCCTATTAATTTAGGTATTAATTTTCCTTCATAATTTAATCAGTAGATGAAAGTAAATGCTGCATTTTCAGTTTCAATGTTATCATAATAAAAATTAACTCCGCTTTCCGGTTATGATTATTCATCGACGTTTCGGGACAATAAAACGCAACAATGCACAAATCAGCGCTGACAATGTAACAGCATTCTAGATGGTGTGCTTTATATGCGATTCCGTGAAACTATTGTGGACTAAAATTGTGCAACAGTATATTTTTATTACTTTTTGCATGTGGACCGTGAAGTTTATGGACGCAATTATTGTTGAAACAACAGCGAGAGATTTATGGTGACAATCGTGCTGGTGACGCTCCGATAATACCGTTTCAGGATATTGTTCGATCATCGTTAAAATTGCGCTTTCATAAAGTTTAACTTTTGCAGGGGATTTTTAACGGTATTGTTCATTTTAAAGCTTTGAGCTACTTTAAAAAGATGACTGACTAGTTCTGATATCAACCTTACAAAATAAATAAATACTTAGATAGCATTGATAGGAGTTTTTTTTTAGTAACAGGGTATAATAAAATGTGAGCAAATATTAATCATTTTAACATTATGTTGTATGCTATGTTTAATGTAGGTTATTTTAAGAATTAATTTTAGTATGGACTTCTTTGAATAAACGAATTATTATTATTATTATAAGGGTCTGATTGTAGGTACATATTACTCTAGAGATTTAAACATAATGGAGAGAAAAAAAAATTATATACCTACTACTCGTACCTTTGATTATAGAATTTTAGTATTAAACCTATCACTTCACTATTCCTAATGTTTTGAAAAATGCATCTCTAAAGCCATAATTCGTCTGCAGTTTAATATTTTTTCATTCATCCATAGAGTTTTTGTTTCATTATGTCAGCGGTCTAGGCCTCAGAATATAGGTTTCCCATTGTGTCTCATTGTGAACGTTCTGCCAGTCAACGAGCAATTTTCTCATTCCCCATTATGCAGTATTATTCTCATTGTTTGAGACACATACATATTGTCTTATTAACGCTCTAAAGCCCTGTGTAGCGGAGTTTAATGGAAAGCTCATTTAATGTTGCTTACTAGCTTTCCACAAGATTAGTTGAAGTACGCAGATACGATGCAAGTGCTTCGGGGGAATGTTTTGATGTTACGTGATGTTACTAACTCTATGTTGATTTAAGAACTTATTTACTATATATGCTTCAGCGGCTAAGGGCTTAGCTTTATATACTTTTATTTTTTCTGTGATATCATCATAATTCCATCGTCCTTGAATTGTTTGATACTTTTTCAAATGCTTAATATAGTATCCAACAAGTTTATAAGAAGTATCTTCCCATTTCCTTGTATTATTTCAACAGTTATCCCCTCTGACCCGGCATCGTTAGACCCTCAGGTGGCACCTTCATTAATCTTATTCCCTGCGCGGAACTCAAAGAATCTTAATTTGAAGTTTCGACGCTCCTCTTTATCAAAACTATGCGAAAAGAATTCTTCTAAGAGATATTCATTAAGGAAACCGTTTCTTTGTTCCTATCTTGAATGTTCTTGTTGAAATATAAATATTATTAAGAATGTTTCGTATTTATTTTCATTCATAAGTTGCATAATCCGGCGGTCTCTTTTATAAAAGTGATAGCAGCCGTTGTAGTAAACTTACTTTTAATTTTAAATAACAAATATTTTATAGCTTTATAATTGCTTCCGAAAAAGTAACATGAGTTCGTACTAATATGAATGACTTATTGGGTTATTAAAAACTACTAAATGTTTTGGAAATAAATATTAGAAAAATATCTACTTTTCTAGTAGGTATTTTAGAATAAAATTACGAATTCACTGACAATACATTCAAATGTGTAAATAGTACTTTTTAATTTATCTGTTTGGTAAAACTGTATAACACACTATTAGTTATCTAAAGTTGATTTAAAAAAATCGTTAGTAAAGTAGCTGAAATAAATAGGAAAAGTATAAAAAGCTCTCAGAAGTCAAATTCAATAAGAAAAGCGAGCCTCGTAGTATTAATCCGGAGATCCGACTTACTTCCGCAAGAACACTCAAGAGTCTCTCTACACATTACAGTTTGCGAAAGTAACAGACTTCCTAATGTAAAAGTCTGACCGACGCGGGATAAAACTTGCTAAGCCGAAGAAATATCTCAAGCGAAGCATCGGATACATCTTTAGTTAGCAATATTAGGACGGGCATCCAAAGGTGCTCGAGCATGTCTGAGAGCCTAACTTTGACCGGTACAGGCGAACCGTAGCGTCTTAATGAAGTTTTGAAGTTCCTTTCCACATCTCCAACGGACTCACCGACTTATCCCCCAGATGATAAGCTTGGTATTCTCTTGTATGAATTTAGGTTCATGCTAAATTTCGTGGTCAGTTACTTCTAGTGGTTACATAATTGCAGTTTCAGTATAAATATGGCTAGAAAGGTTTGTCATGTCAGGTAAACATTTTTCTCCGAGTAAAATACAGTTAATTATGTAGGTATTGTATTTATAGCGATAAATAGTATGATTATAAGTATAAAAAGTAATTATAATATTAATATAGGTAACTTGAACCCGTGCCACACACCACATTAATATAATAAAATTGTTGTGCCCTGAAATTACGCTCCTAGGCAAATCCTCGGCATTATGAGGTAATATCGTTAAAATTTTATTAGCTCCACTTATAGTAATGTGATATTTATGACGTAGGAGAAAAGGCCTGAAGTTTATTGTTTCATGCTTGAAGAGAGACGATGAATAAACTCAGCTATTTATGTCGGCTGTAAACTTTAGAGTAACCGTAAACTCGAATAACAATCGCACAAATCTTAAATGTTATTCTTGTTGGTACGTTAGTATAGTTTGGATCATTACCATTAGTACTACTATTCGACTGAAGGATCGATAGTAGGTACTTGTGACACAACACAACTTCCTTTCGTGAACCGGGATGAATGGACGACAAGAAAACTTACTAAATTTATTCAGTATTTATCCCATTCACAACTGCCTACGTGCAGACAGACATAAAATTATAAATATACCTAACTACTATATTGCGTACATGCATGGATTAGCAAAATTATGACATTTTACTATTATTATAGCTATTCAATAATTTTATTGTTGTACTTGGAAATCCTTAGTGCAAAAACGAATACTACGTCATCTGATACGAATTGATACCTTTTATCATTATCACGCTAATAAAATTACATTCCAATAGTTCAGTGCTACTTCATGACTCAGGCGTGATTTCAATTTTAGTCGTCTGTCGCGTTTTGGAAAATTCCTTGAGCAACCTTTCTAAATCCTCAAATAAGTGGTCTTTTTCACGTTATCTGATGATAACAATGTAAAATGATATTGAATATGTTTGTTGATACACAAAAGTAATAAAAAATCACTCTAGTTCAGGCAGTTTTTTTAGATAAGCTCCTCTAAGGATCGTATGAGTCTATCTCTGCTCTGGTGACGGATTCATTAGCATAATAACTTTTAAAAAGCCTAGTCTGACAATGACTTTACATTCGTAAGGCGCTCAGATGAAAATGCGATTACTATCAACCAGGTACTGACTTCGCAGAAAGTTGCTTCGTTGATCTGATGCCTCGAACGCTTCTGAACTGAGGACAGTTCTCAACATAATTCTAACGCATTGGTACCTAAATTACCTACATAAACTTTACATTCATACGAGATTACAATTGCAAATGCTTGCGCCATTGTCACCATGGGGCTGAGCAGTATAAACGGACAAATAAGATTACCATTCTAAATCCCTGATTGATGTTAAACCGCCCTTCCTGCGGTATGCACCGTGCTATATTTCAAGGAAATAGAGTCTACAATAGCTAGAAATATTTCGTTTATGTACTTTCCAGTTTTATAACGAAAATGGCAGCGGCAGGGGACCGACGTGCTAGTTTTTTATGGGCCTATTTTAGCATATCTGATGCTGAAAACGTAAACAATAATGGAATTTACTTCCGTGCGGTATAAATAGCTTCCGATTCTCAGTCCAAATCTATCATGCTGTCAATAAAATTATTTGGCTACTTGGTATCTACTTACTGTAACAATTGGAATCATTCGAATTCGATATAAAACGCTATGCGAATCTGATGTGAACACGTTTCTGCCCACTCACCTTGAAAAGTTTTGGAAAAAACACTGTACATTAAACGACCAAGTGAGAGACATAATGCAAGTATGTGGGTCAGAATCTAAGTTGCTTATTGATTTTCTCAAAACAAGGTACTTGCCTTCGTGGCCGCATTTCAGCTCATCAGGCTCATGTTTTACCGCTTATTCATTACTCCTCAAGGCAATCGTATTAACAATCATTCCATTTATTATTTACGATAGGCCTTCCAGGCCCCTTTATTATTTATTTAGCGCAGGCCTGGGCGTCAAAACGGGCGTGCGGTTAATATTTCACTGTGCCGACGTTAAGTCGACTTAGATTTATGAACGGTGTAGCCTATGTTCTACAATTAACTAGCCTGAAAGGGTCTTTAGGACCTAGCGTCTCAGATAGGTTAAATTATTAAAACGGGAACTTGAATTATACGAAACTCTTGACCTACGAACGGGCGCATCGTTCAAAATGCTGAGATGAGGAGTGTGGAATATGGTGAGCCCAAACACCATTTCAATAAGTTTTACATCATTATTACCTAGCTATGTCAGTTTTCTTTCCCTAAATAAAAATAAATGTAGGTACCTACCTACTTATAATGTGGAATAGTGTTTCCCGCAGTGTAGTAATATTCACATAGTATAAAATACGCCTGTTCACACTTGTGAAATTACGTCGTGACTATAAACAGATTAAAAAAAAAATATTGTTTTTCATTATAACTTTGTCTTGGTATCTTCACTAAGGGCCTTGCATTCGTGATGACGACAAAGAAAGATGCCAGGAGTTATAAAATAACAAGCCAATATTTTGTTTTGTTTACTTTGTATTCAACATACGAGACTGCTCAGGGAAATCAAAAGTTGCACAAAAGCATTCTTATGAATATTTTCTATTTCAACACATGCAGATTGGGGAATATCCCTATACTCTCCGGGGAAGTACCGCATTCAAAACATTCGTACAGATCTCTCTTCTGATAAAAAAAACTATAAATAAAGTGAGGTCCAAAACCAATTTATTTCTCAAAAGTCCAAGTTTTCCCCGACATCTCGGATGTAAAAGATTATTTCTTTTTCCTATTGAGTCATGGCGATAACTTTTTAACCCTAGTTGACATGGGGTGAATAACTCGCGCTGACAGTTGTAAGGGGTCCTCGGGAACTTTCAACCCCTAACGCTTATTGACCTCGTGTGCTGGTGCCCCTCGAGAATGCATTCTGGAGCACTAAACATAGAGCCATATCTCGAGATTCCGATGGAAATCGTCAGAATAGCATTAATGGAATGTTTTCTAGTGGGGACGATGTTTGCATGAATCTCGCCTATTTTACGATCGAACGTATAAAAATACATTGAGTATATATCTTTTCTTACTTTTTGTTATACAACTAGTTGAGTATGCAGACATATTTATTTACAATGTGAATAAGGAATATTACCTACCTATCTAAATGAAAAATTTAGCTACTGTCGCTTAGGATTGCGATTCTTGGAAGAGGGATAGGAATTTGCATTGCTTTGAAAAATAGTCATTTAGATAACCTCTATTGAACTTGTTGGTAACTAAGTTTTTGGTTCATGATAATAGGAGTGGATAAAAAAATATTTTGCGTAAATTTTCAGTAAAAATATAAATTCAACTTTCAATGAACTTTTATTCAAAATGTAGGTATGCTTGAGATGTGAAATTTAACTCTAAAAGTTTCACAGGCAGAGCGTAAAATATTTAAATGTACAAATTCAATGTTCCCAGTTAAAATATATGTCAGTGAACAGTCAAGCTTGAGCTATTCAAATTACTGGGTGCAACAGTGAATGTGGTCTCTTGACCTATTTGACCAAGCTGGTTTGCAGCGCGGGGACTGTAACAGAGAAATGGGGTTTAGTTAGAGCACCGGTCATCGATGTATAAGTATTGTTGTTGAGGCAACGAAAGCTGCTATGAACTACGAATTTCATAAAGTCTAAATAAGAGTTAAGTAATGCATGTACCTAATGTAAATTCTTAGATGAACAACTTTATTCCCAGCATATAATACGTGACACGTTCTGAAAAAATGTCACGGTCCTCACTTAGCGTGATAAGCACCGTGGCATGTCATGGAGCCACGGTACAGCAGAATTTCACAAATGTGGACAAGCACTGAGGTGAAATGCACATGTAAATAATTATTTACAGTTTAAGAATAATAGAGCACTATTAAAATAATCGCGGTTTTGGAAAACTACATAGCCTAATTACCTTACCTAACATAAAAAATTGTTGTATTGTGCAAATAAGGGAAAGCAACGTGAAAAAGAAAACTGTGATAAATTCAAGAAGGATCTGAGTGAAAACGTTTGATTTTCTTTGATTTCCTTCACGGCACACACTCAAGTGGAAACTCGTGATGTTTTCCAAACAAACAAGAAATGCTACGTTTACTTAAGGACGATGTTATTGTCGACATTTTCCAGAAAATTGGTCCCGTTTTTATGTCAGAATAGGAATACCAAATACAAGGGGCGGATGAGTGGGCTTGCCATAAAAATTAGATAACCCGACGCGGCGGCTTGTAGCATAAACTAGGATGTCAATTTATTTTAGAAATTTCCTCGGCTCAACTTTTTCTCAGACACTGTAATATTTATGCGGAGAAAATTAATCCTCGCGCAGAGCACCGAACATAAAATCTAGCAAAAGGGTCAAATCAATTTTGCAAGGCTAGACAAAATATCCTGTAAGTTTGCTCAACGAGTTGGTATACAACTCCAGTCATTCAGTTAGAAATTTTCCGTAAATCCACACTGGATTTACGAAAAATTTCTAACTGAATGACTGGAGTTGTACTGGAGTTGTAACCCGAGACAGTTCCCTATTTCAAAAGATGTTGGGACTTCATAACTATGTTCAAAGCGTTTTCTAACTTGCCAGCTTGCATTCGTTCAGCTGAGCTCGTTACCCGGGGCTGATGTGCGTCAGGTCTTAGCGCTATAGGTTATATTACAAGACACACTTAAGACTCGGAAGCGCGACTTTTGATATTTGGTATCGTCTTCAAAGAATTGGGAAAACTTACTTGCTATATTCAAAAACGAAATAAACTGATGTATAGTTTTAGTATAATATTCTACAAAATCTTATAAAAATCTACCTACCTCATGTAGTAGGTAAAATAAATAAATAAATAAATAAATAATGCTGGAAAATCCACACAGCATCATCTAGCCCCAAAGTAAGCTACTCAAAGCTTGTGTTATGGGTACTAGATAACTAATATATTTAATACATGATATAGGTACATAGATAGATATTTTTTATTATACATACACACCCTGACCAACGGAACAAATTTCTGCAGATCGTACACAAATTTATTCCGAGGCGGGAATCGAACCCGCAACCTCTTGCGTCGCAGGCGGACTCTTGCCCACTGCGCCACTGAGGTCGTCATGTAACAGACTTCGATCATTTACCAATTCATCAAAGGTAACAAAGATCAATTTTATAAATGGTACTAAAAGTCCCATGACAATTTTTTTTTATTAAAAATAAGGTAGGTACTTACCTAATTTATAGATCAACAACATAACAACTAAACGAAATATAAGTAGGTACTTATTAGGAGGATGTTTTTCACTAGTTGCAAACAGACTCGTTTTGAAGAACGTCTTTGGAAAACTGCCAGAGCCAACTAATTAATTTACAAAACGAGGCTTAAGTGATTTAATTAGTGGAGCATCAAATTTATATTGTATCAAAGTAATGTACCTATCTAATTTATCTCTTACTATAAGAAAGTCTGTGAGGAAAAGTTTGATATAAAGCGTAAATTAACTGTGCAATCGTAATCTCACCGTAACGAATTGTATCGCCGTGTAAAAACAGCTTTAGTGCTATGTACTTAGTAGGCTGTCGTTGCCCTAATGTGATGGTGTTTCTGAAATATAACGTTAGTAGAAAATAAGAAATTATTGCAAAAAATTGGTAAATTCGTGGTTTCTGAGATAATTATAGAACTCATTGTGTTCTAGATTACATACTGTAATAAAGACTTTGATCAGGACTAGCTCATAGTTCATCTAAATAACCAATTATTTCAATTTTACGCTGTTTGAACCGATATTTGCGTTACGGTATCAACGGTATAATGATAAATGATCTAGTGGAGTGCTAAGGTGCCTTCAAACGAGACAAATCGGGAAGCACAAGGTACATAGAAGTCCCGTCGGGCTGTCATCGGGTGTTAAGGCTAGTTGACCCGTGTGCTTTGGGTAAAGGCTGTTGACATTCCGGTGTTTATGTCCACTGTTCCATCAAGCCTTACCTAATCGAAAATGGAAATTCTCTTAGGCTCTGTATCTCCAAATAGTCTATGTATTTTGGTTTGGTTTGGTCTTCGTTTTGATTGGAACACAATGCGAATTTAAAGATTATTCCAATTTTTTTTAGCTACAGCTAACATAAAAGTTGTAGGTACCTTGTACTCGTTAGCTTGGTTACCAAAGGTGATAAGTTAAATAAATTTATTTATCTTAAGTATAAGATCATTGAACTCTTTTTCAAAGATAGGTACATATTTTTTTGTATATAAAATTTTCTTCTCATTGTTATTCCGTTCGCAACTTTGCATTATACTCGTAGTGCAGATCAATAATAGCGCACTGATAAATTATGTATGAATTAATATATAATTCTGAAGAATGTAATGAGAGTGAATGAAGCAAAAGAGGTATGTCAGGATCGTAGCAAATGGAGTTCCGTCGTACCTACCCCGTCGGAAAACAGGCGTGATTTTATGTGTATGATAAATTCTGGGAAATTTATTTAAATAATAGAATAACATAGTTTATCATCGGCAGGATGAAGAATAAGTGTGAATTCAAGGCATTCGTTCTAAATCAGAGCAGGCTTTGCCAGTGCGTATTTATAAGGACGGCAGCGGGCCAGCGAGCGCGCGCCACGCATCGTAACAAGCACTTTATGCGACATCGGCGTGTGTTTATACTCCCATACAGCGTAGATTTACACCCTTTTGGCAAATACTTAGCGTGGGAATAGGCACGGCTTAGTGCACAATATTTAAGAGGCTTCAGCGATCATTTAAATCACAATAATAATGTAATTGCGAAGGTTTCGATGTTTGTTACTCAATTGCGCGTAATAGCATCATGACGTTCGGTTTACATCATAGATTGTGGCCTGAAATATATAGAATTTTCGAAAATGGGACATCTGAGCTATATAAAAAAATACGCAAACAAAGTCACGGGAAATTACTATAGTATCGTATCATTTATACTATCAAACTCAGTGATCTGTTATAGTTATATTTTCTCTATGGTCAAACTACAATGTCTGTCTGCGTCTTTTAAATATATCTAGCGGTCGTCCTATATAAATAAAAATATAAGTTTAGGCGAGTTATTTTTCTAACCGTATTTTATGCTTAGCAAAGTTTTTATCTTACTGCCTAAATTTTGGTAGCTCTTAAAATATTTTTCAACATGAAACCATTTTTATCCACCGTTATGAACATTCTCCAAACCTATAAAAACAAACTTGACCTTAATTAAACCATAAACAATTCTGTTTACCAAATAACTCTCCGAAGTTGGCTCGCTGAATATTTGAACACGGCGGAGCCCAGGCTCAAAATTGGAAACTTGGCTTGAGTACTTTCAAGAAATTACTTACTGTGGTTAAGGCACTCACGTAAATAACAACTTAGTGCATTAGATTGGACGCGGACGAAAAGGCAATGAATGCCAAACTTTTAATTTTGAAAAGCTCTTCTACGGATTGGTCCGCAACAACTGGCAGCAAAATAAACCCAGGTTTTATCTGTACAGATAAATCTTAGGGCCATTTACTTTACAGCAGCTATCCTGCTTCTACTCCACCCCAACCAATGACTGCGGTATTCGAACCCTAGAGGCTTACGAGCAGTGATAATAAAAACAACGCGAACTTTAGCTATTGTATCATACTCATCCATCTCCGAATTAAACCCGTTTCCTCGTCATTTTATTGGCGTGTCGTGCATCCTTAGAGAATGTCAGGTGTGATGGGTTTTAGCTATTTGCCTAGTCATTACTTACTGTTTTTCAGCTTTGCAAAAGAGATGACGTTGGTACAAAAAAAGGAGAAATAAATAGAATATTATTAAATAAACAACGCCACGGGAGATCAAAGGTACAAAAACAGTTTGCGCGCAAATTATGATAATTTAAATAAATTAGATACGTGTTCTCGGTCGGACTTCGTTGTCGACCCGAAAGGTATCCGTAAACATTACATTTCGGTCATAAAACATAACAAGCTTATAAAACCGCAACATTATCGCAGAGGGTCCCCGGCGAGGAGTCCCACTGGAACCATTCCGCGTGGTTTGCCCCGAAAATTACTCGCCCCACGTAATTTTGAGCTTTTTCTTTTGTTATTCTTTAAGGCCACCCGAGATTTGCGACGTTATGATCTCATTTTGAGTTATGAGAAAAAACTCTTAGTAGGTCCCGCCACGCGAAATTATTGTCCATAGGATTAGGTGCTTGCGGGAATTCGGCCCATTTCTGTGGAGAATTATTCTGTTCCCGGTCGTAACAATTTCCTTGTTTCAATGAATTTTTGCACTCCATAATTGAGTTGTTTTAAGATTTTCGATCCTTTAAAAATTGGAGAAATTAAATTTTGTAATAAATTTAAACTATTCATAAATGTGATGTCTATCATCGCCAAAAAAATATACTGTAGCATTATTTTTCGTTCCAAAATGATCCTTCACTAACCTATCTATTAGTAAGTTTATCTGTGATGTATTGGTAATAATCATTCAAATAAATTCGCAGAACTCTACTTATCAAATTTTTAGTTCAGAAAGACGTGTTGTAGAATTTTCTGATGAAATCTTCATCGCGAAATGTTTAAGAAAATCCCTTTGTTCCCTTTCTTTCAGCAGACCAGACAGTTATACCAGACATTTTTTTCTCTAAGCAGTAGCGTACCTACCTATATTTATTTTTATTAAAATTACTTAGATAAAATGATAGCAAAAATAAAGGATTATCAATCTCTAAAGCCAATAAGCTCACTGCCACTAAAATATTTACGCTATCAAAATCCAGTCTAGACCTACATATATTTGTAGCGATTACTAACGGATTGAATTTATCTGAAAGAATTAGGTCAGTGTTTTTAAAGCCGCGTTCGCCGGCCGCTGTCGGTGCATATTCGCACGGTGGATGAAAGCGGCAAATCTGTTGTAACATCAGCTTAACATCCTGCACTACGCTTATGGTCTAAGCGACAAGCTTACGATAAGTCGCAGTGAAAACTAACAGAAAATATTGATACTACTACTATTATTACAAGGTACTTATCGTGTCACTGGTTCTTTGAAACCAATGTGGTGAAAGGAATAAAGTGCGCTTCAAAAGCTCCTTACTTGCATTTGACGCAGTCTTCGAACTTTTTAAGGCTCTACGACATGCCGGTTATTTTTTTTTTAATGTATGTTTGTCCGGGTGGAATCTTGCAACTGAATTTTAAATCAGTTATCTTTAACCGATTGAGGTTAAATTTAGTGTACACGCTTATGCATGCTTAGCTCCATGACGTCATTCTAACTCAATATGGCGGATCATCCAAGATGGCAGACTAATTAATTTTCCTGATCTACCGCTCTACAATATGGGTATCAAATAAAAAGGCTTGCTGCGGAGAACACGAAAATCATACGTCACATAATGAAGCTTGCTTTTGAAATTTTTTTTACCATTAATTTATTAGACTCTGCCTTATGTTGGTGGATGGTTTGGCATTTCGCCTGTGTTTTATCCCACAGCTCCTGAGTAAAAGCACTCTGCACTAGGAGCCAGCACGTCCACTAAAATTACAGGCCACTCACAACAAAACTTTTGCCAACATCTCAGTAGAAAGAAACTATAAACTGTTGCTTGTTACTGTTTTACTCAACTTGAAAGTTGCATCGGCTAATTCGCTAAATCGAAGACTACCGAAGCGAACTGATTATCTGATTATCTTATTATTTAGTTACAAAATCTACTTTTTACACTACCTTTACACACTTTTACGACATGGGTGTGAATTCTCGCTTCAGTTTGACATGACTTTAGTATTTCTAAGACGGTATCGTGACTTTGACAACGAATACCTAGCTAATGTCATGTACGCGGTCCTATAAGCCGAAATTGGGATTGATTACCTATTTTTGTTTTGAAATTATTGATTTTACGAATTTAGACGATGTGACTTTCAAGCTGTGTTAAACTGTATTTACAAGCAATGCGAAAACCTTGCCAGCACAGTTTATATAAGTTTTACAAATAACTACGTAATGCAGGTAGGTACATAATATATTGAACCTCTCTTTGTGATAAATTATTTTGGACTGGGGTTGATGATCCATATACTTACCTCTACTAAGGATTTTATAATAAAATAAAAAAAAAATTTTTTTTGTTAAAGTTTAATTAAGATCGCGCTGAAAGATATTCCTTCAGTACTCGCATAACAAGCCCCTAATCTACGAAAATTCCAAAATTACATTAGTATTCATAGAAACCAAGCTACTGTGTACATAAGTATGTTAATATACGTCGGTAGGTACTTGTATCGAAATTCTAAACTCAAGGTTACCAAAATATTATTGTTAGAAGGGACCAAAACTAACAGACCCTCGGATAAACATTGAATTATAATATTCCCGAGTAAAATAAGCTCGATGATCGAAAAGTGGGCCATTTTTGCATAATTAAGAAAAATAATGGAGTTCAATTTACTTTTTTCTAACTTTTCCAATTCCATTGTTGCCGTTAGTAGGTAAGCACCAATTCTATCAGATTTTTGCATAAAATTTTAACTAAGTTTAAAACTTTTGGATCCACGTCATTCTTTGTGATTGAAATCCATACAATTTCACAGTGAGTGAGCCCGGATTTCTCGAGATTTCTTTGTATACCGTTCCACTATCCAGACTTTTATAGCCGGCTAGTGTCGGTAGGAAGAGCCTGCCAACACCGAGCGCGTTATCTTCGGATTTGCGAGGAAACGAGACATAAAGCCCGCTTGAACTGAGCTTGAAATAAGGATTTTTGGTGACACAAAGATTCCTTGTACAGATTGCGTATCAACGACAATGTATGTAGCGAGTCTTGAACAGAAATTGCACTCTCAAGAAATTGAGGAAAATCTTTACATTTTTCACGCGGTTCGGGAGCGATTGGCTTTTGATCAAATAGGATCTAACGAAACCCGATATATCCTAATAATCGGCTGATACGTTTTTAACATACCACCGGATTTTAACAGAGACTTCCCATTATATCGATCTTATTTGAATCGGCTGATACGTTTTTAACATACCCCCGGATTTAACAGACATTCTCACTATACCGATATAATTTGACCTTACCTGGTGCAAGGTAAATTAATTTGAAGCCTTGCGCAACTCTAAACAAACCAACGAATTAAATGGGTTCCTGTATCGATTGAAGTTATATGCTAAACGACACTACTCTAGGCACTTACAAACAAAGGGATAAATACATAATCATTTCATATTAATCACCTATTTATATGTACCTACCTAACATGGATCCTTCACAATTCTCACAATGTTAAGTTAAAATGTATGAATGTAACTTGTTAACTCAAACGTAGTCTTGCCAGATGGCACAACGTACGCCCAAATGTCCCACCTCGCTCCGTTTTATAATTCAAAGATTTGCTCGCGTCGAATAAAGAGACGTCGCCGCTAAATTATTCACACGACACGACGTATGCACTCCACGGCGTCTTTGAGATTGAAACTAAACTTTGCGCAATTCAAAGTAAATAATCGTGTGTGCACAAAAGCCGCTGAAAACTTGAATTTTGCTGCGCGCTCGGCGCTGTGATTTGCTTGCGGAAGTTTGTAAGTAGTTTTAGGTG
Source organism: Cosmorhoe ocellata (assembly GCA_963675405.1). Classification (NCBI taxonomy): domain Eukaryota; kingdom Metazoa; phylum Arthropoda; class Insecta; order Lepidoptera; family Geometridae; genus Cosmorhoe; species Cosmorhoe ocellata. Next base: position 5,750,907 of record OY776258.1, on the reverse strand, counting down.
TTACTAATTTGTTACTTGAATGCAACACACGTACCTAGATTACTTATAAAATACAGGTACTTGACCCAAATATCTTCCCGTCATAATATGCACAAAAACACAAAGGTTACCTTTGCAACAACAGGTTAATTCAGGACAAACACTTCAGCAGTACCTACCAAAGAACCAAATCAAAATACGATTTGTCCCCGCTCAACAATATCGTTCGGGTGTTGTGTAGGCGTCGTATTTTCCGAATAAGGAGCTATGTAGCGCCGAGGCACAATAAATCAGGCTGTATTGTTGGGGAAACTCGCAAATCGTAAGCAAAACCATCGTATATTCTGTTGACCCTTATATGCACAGAAATCATACAAACAATACCGTGCTAGGTTTTTTCACTGCTTTTGCTTTAGCAGTTTAAAATTTACTTAAACAAACGTAAAAAAATATTTTTTTGGAGATAAGGCTCATTGTTTTTATGGACCGCAATAGACAGGTAATACAATGGTTATAGCTAAAAGATCTTAGCCTAGAATCAGTACCTAGTCCAACTATTTAGTCCAATGATTGGACTGATATTTTTTTTAAATTGAATTGAAGAATGATCAGAATGTAAATACTAAACATTTATGAAGTACCGATACGAAACAATGCTTGGACATTTTACAAGACGAGCTGCCAATATAAAGGAAAGAGTGACTACTTCAATTGGAGTGATGGTGCGCGCTACATTTCATTCTAGCGTAGATCCCTAGGAAGGCTGTTCTTGAAGTCAACGGAAATACGTTTTCGGTGCAAGACCGGAGATTTTTCCTTCACTTTCTCACCTATCGGCAAATACTCTTATAAACAAATCAGTTTTCTCAGTTAGATCTGCTAAAGGTAGGTATGGTCCAAATTCATATCCAAGACGGATAGGCTACAAATGATATAGGTACTTCAAAAACTGGTAAGAATACCTCAAGCAGGGCGCAACTCACACTTGTTCGTTTTTACACATCTAGAGGTTAGATAGAGGTCACATTTGAAAAATACTGTCTTTTGCTTGGTGCATTTTGAGTACCTATATACCATTACAGTATCTATCTATTTTTAATTTTATTCTTACACGGTCTGATTGATTCACGAACAAACTATTGGAGTAGATATACGAAGACCAACTCCAGAGTTTAAGTTCTACATTAGGTCGCCAGAAGACCCCCTTATCATGGCTCGATGCCTGTTATATAGCCAGAATGAACAATTTTACTTTTTCTATAAGAGCAACTAGGCTTTCTTTTTATATCCTCAAATAGGTCAAGTCGAACAGAAATTTAATTTGAACCGCTCCCTGTCTGTCCGCTAAGGTCACTCCACACTAGCTTCCGAGCCAAGACTTCGTGAATAAATCGAGCAATCGGACCTACATTTTACGAGCTGAATGAAGTATGAACTCTGTACGTGCGGAGTTCCCTTTTACTACGCAGGATATAAAAAATCTAATGAACCCAGCTTTATTGCTCTTAATAAAACGTAAAGTTGCCGTCCGACTACTAAAGGTTAACTTAATAAACATAGTGCGCTCGATTTGTACGACCTTCGTAGGATTGTTAAAGAAAATCAAACCTTATTTTTATAGGTCCGCCTATTTTCGGTACAGGACCAGTTGTAGGGGATGATTTTTAGGGGCTGCTGTCAAAGCTGGGTTTTAAACCTTCCTTCTTTTTTCTTGATTATTTTTAAAATTTTCTATACCTACTTACAATAATGAATTGATAAATAAGTTAAAAAAATATACATTCAAAATGGATCTTCGAGCCTAAAGGTTTTGGGTTTGACCTGAGATTTTTGTAAAGATTGCTGTGTTTCCCCACAGTTTCTGTAAGCTTTCTTATTTCGCTTTGTTTAGGTATACTTACGAGTACGTACGTAGCAGAATGTGGTTTAGTGAATACCTAACTAGTAAACTCAAGGCGGTGTGAGATCCCGCAGGATTACATTTATGCGGGATCTTCATATATACCTACCTACCCTCTACCTGTGTATTAATTAAGAACAATAGCAGGCTTTTCCACATTTCTCTGAAAGCTACCAATTTAGCGAAACAAAAAGTCTTATTGCGCAATTTTTCTCGGCGAAAGCTCTAAATAAGGATCATCTCATTATCCTCAGTGCTGATTTAGGTAACAAGAATTCTCTGAAATAAGCCATTAATTTAAAATAGGAAAGATGATTATCAATAAAAGAAATATTGTGATTTCCAAAAAATATACGGAAAAGACTGCAATTTAGTAAAGAGCTCTTGAATTTATATCTGTCCAATAAAAACTTAGAAGCTGCAGCCAAACCTGAACAAAGAACGTACACTTTTTCCAAATGAGCTAAGTGAATCAGTGCAAGTCCAGCACAGGAGGATCCCAGGACTTGCTAGCCGTCAATTAGACACATGGGAGATTTATAAGGCTATCTATCTTGTCTTGTACCCGGTACGGGGTACGGGATAGAGGAAATTGTTTTTCAAAGGTTTCGGAACACCGCTCTCCGGCGGTGAATAAAAATGGAATTTGCTGGGTAAAGCGGGTTTGGCCGAAACAATATGATACCTATGTACGGCGTGGTGCAGATTTATGGATGATTTTGCGGCGACGAATAAGTTTTGTTGAATTTATGGGTACGATGAAAAAGGCTGTGTGAAACCTGCTAGTTTTCACGTGAAATTAAGGCTTTTGTTAGTTTAACCGGGGAAAATTTAAAGCCTCACGTCGCTTCTTTTGTCTCTGCTGCGATTTTATAGATACCTACCTACAGCAAAAAATATCGTTAATCTGACCTAGAAAAATATTCGAAACCACAAAAAAATACGAGATAGACAGCAGATTATATTTTTTTCCAGTTTTAGGTAATCCTCATATTCAAATCATCAAAAAAGTATCAGACAGCAAAATTAAAACGTTCATGTGAAGGATTAAGTTAATGAGAAAATATAATCCATGTAGGTGGAGCAGAGCATGATGAGAATTATTAATGAATCAGATCCCTTGGATAAGGCAAACCCTATTGTGTAATCCCTGGCCCTTTTACTTATTTACCATTTGATTGGATTGTTGGAGATAATCCTCCAGGTATGCTGATTATTTATTTATAAAGCCTCATGAGCTTCAGGTGCTCATGTGTAGGCAGGCCGTAGATTAGATACACTTATTAAACAGTGCAGTGGTAGGTATATTTTCATCTACAACTACACTGCTAGCAATAACGCAAATTTGTGATGAATTTTATGTCTTACGAGTCATTTGATTTGATTCATTTTGTGATGAATTTTATGTCAGCCAGAGCTGCATTCATTAGAAGGCGATATATTTGTCCTGGGCGGGAATTTAACCTACAACCCTCAGAGAACACAGAATGCAGAGTTACCACTTAGCTGTGAAGCCAGCCTACAAAATATTAGCGTCAGTATCACAATCCAAATGCAGCACATAACAACCTTTATTAATCATTGTGAAAGAGCAATAAATCCTAATTACCTAGACGCCTTATTATTTCTAAAAAGGCAGCTTGACTTTCTGGAGGCAGGACAATACGGCTGCGGTAATACATTGGTCTGGATATCCTTGTCACTTGTAGATCTAGTCAAACAGCTCATCTGATTCAGGACCGCTCCAATCGGCTGAACTACTGAACAGATTCATTACGAAAATACAGTTGTTTAACCTACTGTAGGTAAGTCAGTCGCTTCTCAGTTTGACCCAACATAGAAGTTCAACTATCGGCTGCATTCAAAACTGGACACTTGTATACGAAGTGAATTACAAGTTTTTCACATTCTTTAACTTAGGTACCTACGTTTCGCTGTTAAAGCTGAAATAGAAATCTGATTTGCTAATTTACGCCATGTAATTTTGACGTCGGTGTCAAACTATGTAGTTGGTGAATTTACAGCTGTTAGTAGGCTGGTACAGCTTATACTTAGTAAGTTTGGATAAAATGGTATTTGGTCAGCCGAACCAATTGGTTCTCAATCGGTCTTATAACTAAGCATTGTTTACCGGCGTGGGTAAGTATATTTGAAACAAGACGTTTAAAGGGACTTTGATGAAAGCAACAATGTTGCAGCAGTTTGAATCGTCTAAACAGGTCTAACTACAATGATGCTAAGTAGATCGAGGAGCGCAGACTGACTGACACTTTATCAAGATTTCACTTTTTGCAAGTTTGGTTTTGGAAAATAATGGTCCAACTTCTTCAAGTTTTAGGAAGTGACACATTTTTTTTAATGCTAATAATAAATAAATATTGGGGAGATTTCATACACTGCCATCTAAGCTAAGTTTGTATCTAGGTACCTATGTAGGTACTACTCGTCTACTTATCATAATTTTCTGTGCCCCTTATAACCAGGTAAGTACCTAACTGTTATAATTATGTCAAAATGTAGGTCATATAAAAAAAACAGTGCATTATTAAGTAGGTACATTACATCCAGACACATAACAAAAATTGTTCATCACACAAAGTGAATATCGAATCCACAACCTGCAAAGCTCCTAACCCACGAACGTCACAACAAAACGTACGAAAACTATCCTAAATAAAAATTGTCCGCTCGAATACTTACGGAAGAAACCGCACTGATTGCACAAAGGCCTCTCGCGGGGCTGAATTATCGTCACGTACCACGGGCTCCAGGGCCCTGTGTAGAACCAGAAAAGACAAATTATTGCTTTGAAAATTATAAGCTTCTCTTTCGATACTCATGCTAAAAGGGGCTGCTACTCAAAGCATCGTTGACAACGGCTTTTATCACTGAAAAGACAAAAGTGACATTAATGCTCCGTACTCACATTCGGTATTACTCGATAGTTTTGCTCAAAAATAGAAAATATATATATAAAAATATAGGTGCTTACTTAAATATAAAATTAAAAATATATAAATATAAAATATAAATAGAAAATCGAGTAGGTACCTATAGTTGGGGCATAGCGTAGATATTTCTGCATAATGTCATTTGAAACAGTAGGTACGGTAAATAAGTAAGTATAAGTTTGCCTCAGAGGCCTTCTTTCGTAATAATGCCGGTTTTCTAGCTCACAATATTTTTGATACCTAAGATCGGACCCACACGTTATCATAACACAAATAACTATTCATGACGCGTATGCTAAATTATGTGCCGTCCGATTTCCATCATTTTTGTTCCGTTGGTAATACTTTCATAATTTTTATCAATAGCAATTTTCTAAACTAGCCCCCCTTATTACGGCCTCGCAGAGCACCCTATTTCGAATGAAGCCAATATGATTGAGATTCCAGTCATGGTGCCGACAGATAGTGATATTAACAAAACAACTGTCTTATTCTACGTAAGTATTAGGTAGGTACAGATATTCTTGTCTACGAGCTTATTATCGATGTCTACAATCATAACCAACAAAACATACCCAACCTACATCACAATTACATAAGCTGGTAGCTGATTAAACCTACTGTAAGAAACCCCTTTTGAAAGCATTATTTAGTTAAGTATTACAGTAGCAGCCTATGTAAGGAAAACGCGTCAAAAGAAATTCATTTCGTACGTTCGCTATTGAATATTATATTTGGGTTCTTAAGGCGACTTTTCTGCATAATCTTGTGCTATAATCTGCTGTTACTACAAAATCTCTAGTTTTCTCTTTTTAATTAGAAAGACGGAGTTGGAGCGTTGTTTCATCCTTGTAAAGTCGCACAATGCGCGCGAAATTGCATTTTATCGCTCTGTTATTAAGAAGTGTGTGTAAGGCGGACAATTGCAACGATAACGAATGAGAGGGTACCGGAGGAGCTTTGTGCAATCAGGGCGATTTGTACGAGACGAGACGCGACATGCCGGGACTGTCCCGTAGACAAGACGGCCGACAACGAAATGAATGCTTTTAAAGTCTAAGTACTTAGAGCAAAAAGATTTTGTATCATCGGGTAATTTCGTCATCGAAAAGAATGAACACGGAGTCTGTCACTGTTTTCCAAGGAAATCGAGAACGAGTAACTAAGCTAGAAATAAAAACACTGTCAGTACGAGTACAATAAGGTCATACGATTGTTATTATAAAGGTATAGTTAGCAGTTGATAACCACTTGTCTAAAGTTAGCTAGACAGGAGGATAATTTCGAGATTGCAGATCGCCAAAAACGTGCTTGCCATCATGATCACGATCGCCATCCTAGGGGAGATAGATTTATGACGCGACGTTGGACTTCTTTGCCTTTAGCATTTCAGCTGATTTGTGAATCTCCTTTGAATTCTATGCTGAGTCACAGCACTGAACATACATAACAGTTTTATTTAAGGTACAGAGAAGAACAAACCATTAATAAGTACTATCTATGTACCTAATGGTTTTCGATGACGACCTCAGTGGCGCAGCGGGCAAGAGTCCGCCTGCGACGCAAGAGGTTGCGGGGTCGATTCCCGCCTCGGAACAAATTTGTGTACGATCTCCAGAAAATTTTGTTCCGTTGGTCTGGGTGTTTTCTATGTATAATAAAAAAATATATCTATCTGTGTATATAATGTATTAAATATATCAGTTATACTTATCTCTAGTACCTACCCATAACACAAGCTCTGAGTAGCTTACTTTGGGGTTAGATGATGCTGTGTGGATTGTCCAGCATTATGTATTATTTATTTATTTATTATGAGAGTTTTTCTTGTAAAAAGATCCAGAGGGTGACGATACAAAATCTTTCCAAAAACGTTTTACTTACCTTACATGATCAACGATTAGTAGGTATCTGTCAGATTTTAGTTACAAATGGTGCAGAAAGCAGTAGAAAGGTTTTAAAGTCGTTCTAACGAAGAGCGAAAAACGAGTGAGCAACGCAGAGATGACAAAACTATGCCAGACGTGCCAAGACGAATAATTTGGTACCTAGGTACTTTTCTTCCTTCGTTCTATAATATTCTGCTTATGATAAACACCTAGAGACTACTATGAAAGAAAAAATAGTGCAATCGATAGCATTGTGGTTAAGTGCCATGTGGATACAGAACACAGCATGCAACCAGTCATGAAACTTAAGAACTACAGGAGATGAACCTTATCCTTCTTCTTCTTATCGTATACTTATACCTGTACAGCAGCTGTCTAGACTCTAAAGCAATGATTCCCAAAGTGGTCCAGGTGGACCCCCAGGGGTCCACGGGAGACTCGACGGGGGTCTACGTTGGACGTGACAAAAAATGGGGATCTACAATCGTAAGCAGGGGGGTGCATGAAAATAAATTTGGTTTCGATAGTGAAGAACTAAAATGTTGGCCACAAACTTAGCCACAACGCAAGTTTCCATAGATAGATCTAATCTTCACTTTTTTTTTTCAAGATTTAGAAATTGGTAGTAATGTAGATGCAGGAGGTCCACCAGATCCAGCAAAATTTTGAAACTCTTTTCTTTCATAGACCACAAAGAAAAGAGTTTGGGAACCACTGCTCTAGAGTCTAGACCCACAGCGCTGCGGCTAGCTCGAACTAATTCAGGAATTTTACCATCTCACTTGCACACAGAAGGGCTGTTTCTGGTTCAATTTAATCAGCAATAGTAAAAGTAGTTAAAAACATCGTTAAGCACATTGTCGAGCGTTTAAGACGGCGGCAGTGAAAGTTTTCACGTTAGGAATACTTGAAAAGTCCATTATACGGCTGACGGCGCCAGCGTCGACCTTGCCACGTAACAGGCATTTGCAAGCTGTAGAAATACTGAAGAAGAGAGGCAAGATTGACAACAAAATCGCAGGAAATAAATTAATTGACGAGCGTTATCTCGGCATAACTTGTCGGCCTGTTACAGGACGCTGTAATCCCTGATAAATTTTGAATCAGCTAGCTCTCCGAACACTTAGTAAGTTTAGTAAAGACATGAACGGCTGGAAACCAATAGTAAGTAAAGATGTGAACGGCTGGAGGCGATGGATGTTCATCCAAGCTGTAGTAAAAACTTTCGAGACGTGCAGCAGATTGTTTGGTACAACTTTTTATATAAAAAAAAGATGAATAGATCCAACGACAATCTTACCGCGCGCTATGGGCCCTCATTATAGGAAGAATTTCTAAGGGTGGATTTGAGCAACTTCTGATATACTTAACTATTTTCAGGATAATGTAGGTAGTACCTAATATCAAATAAAAAGTTTTTTTTTATTTAAGTGACAGAATCAATATCTGGGTATTTTAAGACCACTATTGATGAACATAGGTACATAAAGTGGATGATTTTTTGCTTCTATCTTTGAAAGTAATTTTAGTTAAGATAGGGCAAATTTTTATATTTCTATCCAAAGTCTACATTTCCCATCCAAAATTGCTTCTAATGTTGTCGCCAGAACTTCTCTATAGAGATAGTTGTGTAGTGAATTAATAAGTTAGCAGTTCATGCATATTGAAATGGGACGACCGAGGCTCGCTACCTATTTGCTACATATTCATACCCCAAGCCTCCGTGCTGAGGAGACACCTTGGATACATAGAACTTAGACGAGAAGCTTAGGTAGGTATGCTAGTACCTACTTATGTACTTAGGAACTTACATAGGATTGGAGAGAGGTACCTATACCTAACCCTTTACAAATACCTTCTTACGAACGACTAGGTAATTAGGTTTCTCTATTATTTAGGTTCACACTCGTAGATACCTACTAAAAATCAGAACAAGCTTAGTAGGTATAGTTTAGTTATTAGTAGGTACCTGCCAAACCAGATCTAAAAAAGTTAATATAGCAGATAAAATATTGAATTTACATTATTTACTTAGCAAATAAGGACACATTATTTAATATGTTTACCTACCTACACGCATTTTTTTTATTTTATATACATACTTACCTATATAATTATTTTACCTACTTATGTTGCTGTGCCCTACTCGGACCACCTTACCTCTAAACATTTTTAATTTAAATTTGAATATAAGTACTACCGACCTAGGTAAATAATCAAGTTGCTACAACATTTCAGCAGTGTAAAATGTAGCGTTATTTGTTACTTAATTTATGGTTCTCATGTATCCCCGAAGTTCTCCGCACATCGTAACTTTACTTTAGGTAACACGCAAAGGTAGGGCAACTTGTAAGGAAGTTAGGCACTAAATATATCCGGACCACAATGTCTTAAACGGTCTTATTACATTTGTTTCTAACTTGACAAAGAATTTTAAAATTACAGCACGTGAGTATTTTTTGTAGGGAGGTACTAAAGTTCAAGAACAGAAAGAAACCTACTAGCAAGAGCGAAGGTAGACCAATATTTCCCATTAGACATTAAAAAGCAAGGAAAGAAATGAGCCTCTGAGACGCACTTTACCCTTTCACCACATTAGTTTGAATGAATAGACACGATAAGGAGAAAAAGTTACCTATATTGTTGTATTTGGAAGCAATATGACTAAAAAGTAAGTCTCCCTGATAGATTTCAACCGCTTCAAACCAAAGGAGCTACATCTTAGTCTGCCTACATACCCTTACATCCCAAAAATATCATTTTCAATACCCAGGCTAGGCACACAAGTCATCAATCACTCCAAAAATTGGTCCCAATTAAAATTGGAGAGGGCTAAGTGGCAGCGCGGCATAAAACCTAGGTTTAATTGCTGAGGCTAGTGCCTGCAAATTGAGGCCCTTCACGTGAGCTCCAAGTTTTAGAGAACTGTTCCACGTTTTAATTAAATTTCGGGAGAACTGCAAGACTTGACTAAGGTAGGTACCGGTGACTCATTATTTTCGAAGGGGCTGCTCTTGATAGACTATGAGAAATCAGTTTCAAATTAATTGTGCAAATGTTGCACTTCGGGCCTTGGGCACAATCCAGGCACAATACCTACTTACAGTAGGAACCTACCTAATGATAGTTTAGCGTTTATGGATTAGAGCCGCTTATCAAAATCAACCAAATTCAGAAAATGAGAGATTCCGTCTCGCATTTTTGCGCCATTTATCGTTTTGCAAAGTCACAGCGCGTCTCAAGTGAAACTCTAGGTAGTTTATACCAAAAATCCATTTTGCAAATTTTGTCGAGGATATTTTATAAGCTGGGTCGAACTAGACAAAATCCGATACGAGACTAAAACGTTGTTTATTATTATTATGTAAAAACTTTTCTAGGGTTGGATTTAGAATGAGATGAACCAGGATACTTTGACACAAACACGCAAACTTATATGGCATACCATCCAAACTTCCAAGGTGACGAATAGCGGAAGGAAACTTTAGAAGTTTTTAGAGTTGTTTGTAGGCTGTTCCGCTGGGTTATTAAATACGCGAGTATCTTATAAGTAGGTGCCAATCCCACTCTTCATGGTAATGGAAATTCACCTGTATCTTATTTACCTACGTACTTAAGTATTTGTATTAGACCAGAATTCAGTTATGTCGAAACAGAGAGAACAAAATAAGGAGTTGCAATTATGATGTAGTCGAGCTTCCTCATAATTGAATCAGTTTCCAAAGTTAATAATAGAAAATACTTGGTAGGTACCTTAGTTAGATAGGTAGGTACTTTTTAACGCCAGTCATCCAATTCGAATTCCGCCCTTCAAAAGGAGTTTTTTCAGCGAACTCGGCTGAAACAGCCCCATTACCATGATTGATGGGACAGTGTCCTAATTAGGACAGACGACGTCAATCAACTAAAATCCGCTGGGAATTCAAAATGAGCTCGCCCTGGATCGGGTCATCTGTCTAATTCTCTGGACCAGCTTTATTTACATAGAGAGGGAAATTCTTCTTTTATACCGATGTATACTTACGCAGGATTGGATGAGTTATTAGGGTAGGGAGGTATCGATTGACTCTCAAAGTCGTCTAACGCAATTGTTGTACCTACCTACCTACCTGTGTTTATAATACTCTATGCCCTGAGGCCCTGACGTTTATCTAGAAAATAAAAACAAATTATAGCTCAGTTTTCTTTCGGTAGGTAAGTAAATGGTTTCCGAAAGGTAATGCCAGGTTATGAAACTGCATTAAGAACCATTTTCTTTCCATTTTAGCAATATGAATGGTGTAAGTGCGAATGAATTACGACCTCGTTGCCAGTTCCCGACCGTTGCGACCAGAATAATCGCTTTTCTGCGAAATGCAAACGAATTGTGGCCTGTTTTCTAAAGGAAACAAGAAAAAGGATTTCTATTTAAGGCACACAAAGGAATAGTAAACATTTGAGGTAAACTGTAGGTGCCTTGCCTGGGCGCACAACTCTACCATGTACCTACCTCCCTAGCATATTTTATGCTTGAACGAATAAATTCGTCTAAGATTTCATGTAACAGACTCACTTGGGAACTACGAAGTGCTACTTTAGCGATAGGTATAGGTACGTATCGTTATATAATTGTCGCTATGTATCGACTTACTTATGCATACCTACCTGCAGCCAGTAGGTAGGTTTTGCCGCTAGCTGTGAGACCAATAAGGTTGTTGACAAACGCGCTTTGTACTTCGCGGTAGGCTTGCAAACAGCCTGCGCCATTATTGCACCATTGTTTGCCATCCACTGTCTGGAAATTTTGTAATTACCTAATACCTCACTGTCAGCCGGCCAGATCATATTGGGCTCGTTCCTAATTAGTTTGGTTTATTAGGTATACATTCCTGAAACATCTACATACCTAAGTAGGTATATATTGACTTTGATGCCCTGTTGTCATTTTGTACCTAAGTAGCTGGTACCTATTATTATCTGGTAGGAAAAGCTTATAAGAATTCCTTATTGGATGTTAGTGTTCTGGGTTCGTGTTCTAGAACTAAATTATGACTCCTATCAAGGGCACTATTTTTGAAGCAGCTCCCTTAAAATTATTTTAGTCATTTTACTAATTTACATACTTATAAGTAGGCAAGTTAATTTAAAGTTTTTTTTTAATCAGGTACCTACCTACTTACCTACATCGTCATAAATCATCAACATCTTTAGCTTTTTTTATTCTGGATTATCCTCCAAAACGTTCTCATAAATTTTTCAAAATAAACCGTCTAATCCATAAATAATAAACCAGGAAATAACAATTTAGTGCAATAGCTAAGTCGATTGATTGGCCGAGCGAAACCGCGGAGTGGAGCGAGTTGGTCCAACTTTCTTAATTAACTCGTTATTGTGCACTGCACGAAATACAACGATACAATTTCAGCTGCAACTAAGCAAGTAAAGTATAGCTAAGTTTATATTTGCCTGCTACTGCAAAGGATGCTTTCGTATTGATATTTCTCGTAGGAATGACTCGATGATGCTCCTGTTTAATGATTATGACAGATAGGTGTAAACAAATTGTCTGGCTCTTCGAACAAAATATATCTAAGCTCGTTTTGCACTCTCATAAATAATGCTTAATGCCGGCACATACTGCCGGTGATACGTACCTACCACTAGGTAGGTGCCCTATATGATCGAAGGTCTGGCTTCTAGGTAGTCATACCATCATTCTGTTTCAACCTATCTTATAATTGCTTGATAAAAATGCGCCCAAGTTGCAGATAGGTACCTAACCCTATTAAATAAAATACTAGGTACTCCATTATAACGATAGCTATTTGCCTAACTAAGTTTTTCAATGAGGTATTTGAGACCGCCTGTTTTTTCATTCTATCTCACCCATAAACGAAGTCTGTCAGCCATCGCCATTGAAAGCGGTCTCCTTTAATTTTGAAGCCAATAAATTTCGTAATCCGCCAACGGAATTTATATCGGCCATTTAATGTCAATGAGAGACTCATGACATGACGCCATCAGACCGCTTGAGCTTTTTGCTCTCAACCTATTCGTTAGACTGAGTAGGTAGGCACCTACTTACCTAAAGTTTTGATTTAGATCGGTCGAAGTTGGACGAATCCACTGAATTTGATATTTTACTATCGTTTTAAAAAAAAATTATTTTAGAGCGCGTCTTTCAAGCTGATAGCATGAAGCAATAAAAGATTGGTTGATAATAAGTTTGTACCATAAAACAAATCTATCCCACGGGAACCGTACCTATATTTTTCCGGGATAAAAAGTAGCCTATGTGCTATTCCAGACTGTAATCTATCTCTGTGCCAAATTACATCAAAATCCATTCAGTAGTTTTTGCGTGAAAGAGATCAAAAATAATACATTCCATACATTCTTGCAAACTTTCGCGTTTATAAAGGATATAGGTAAGTACGTAATATATAATATTAGTAAGATATCTACTTATAGAACTTAGGTAACAAAGAGAATATAATCACTACTTAGGTAATGCTTCCGAAGCTGTTATTAAAACCGATTAAGCCCAAATTATGCCAAAGCAATCACATCACAGACGCCGATCGACGTGTCAATATTTACACAATCGTCCCTAGACCTACAAAGCCGTATAGCTAAGCTACCTAAATATTACCGTTAGATTCCTTAAACCTAGGTAGGTACTACCCAAGCTGTAAGGAGGCCAAAAAAGCTAAGCTCAGTACCTACCTATCTACGAGTAGGTATATTGTAGAACAGATAATGTACGTAGATCAGCTTTGTTAGCTACCTACCTGCTTTTTAAGCGATAGGTCTAGTAGTAGTAGATAGATACCTACATGGGTAGGTAGGTAATAGCACCTTTGTAGATCCAAATTGGGGACGTTCTAGAGAAAGGCCAGCTCCAGAGTACCCTAAACCTAAAAGAATTTAATGAGGGTGAATGAAGCAAAAGAAGTATGTCAGGATCGTAGCAAGTGGAGATCCGTCATCTCTGCCTACCCCGTCGGGAAACAGGCGTGATTAATTTATGTATGTATGTATGTAGGTATGTATGTAGATCCAAAAAATATTTTGCAGCTTCATGCAGGTAAACTTTCTTACCACCTGTAATCAGGTTGGTACCGTAACTTTAGTCGATATTTAATTTATAAAAAAAACTATTTTTTGAATTTTTGTGTTCTGTTATCGAAAAATGTACATCAATCCGCGTATCACGCGAACAACGCCAAATGGCATTCCCATTGAGGGATCGTGGCGCTTTGTCGTCAGCGAGCTTCGGATTGAAAGGACTCAATACGTTATCACTATTTGAACAGCTAATGCCGATCACAGCGAATGAATACTCGTCTACATTCGGTAGGTATGAAGAACTTCGAAATATTAAGTCTTACTTGAATAAAAAAAACATGATCACGACTGAATCCCCAGGTTCGGTAAATATCTCCTCAGATCTCTAGTTACTTAGATCTTTGAGGATAGGGGTAAATCAGAGGCACGTCCAAACATTATATTTGGCACATGACCACATTTTGTAGTGTTTAGTATTCCGTACGTGACAAGTTTCAAGCCCATCGCCGGCGCCGGTTAGGTATAAGAATACCTACTTATTTATGACACACACCTTCGATTTTGGGGACGTTAAAATGGGACACGTGTCGTTGGTTCGAAATGAGATTTTTAAGATTATCCAGTCAACTTGTAGATAAACATAAGATTCCAAAATTCAAAAACGTGGTCGCGGAGCAGTTTAATGAAAATTAATTAGGGAAATATAATTATCAATATCCCAAAAAGCCTCCTTTTTATAATACCTGGTTAATTTAAAGCCTCCTTTACATTTGTGTCACGCGCAATAGAGAAAAAATAGCAGGCACCTACCTACTTACTACCAATTAAATAGGCAGCATGACAAAAAATTCTGTCATTTCGACAGATCTCTTCAAAGCCATTAAACATTTCGCAAAAATAGGTATTATGAGTAAAATTTAAAGTTTTCTATACAAATTTCTAAAAAATCTGAACTTAAAATGTACCTACAGGGTTTTCAATGTTGCGAGGGCTGCTTCAGGCCAGCAAAAAGACGGCTATCTAAATTGCAAGCGCAAGACTATGAATGTTATTCGGAAAGCTATGTGAAGTGTTTCTGGAGCCTCTGTGACCATCAGACCAGTAGTTCTAGCTTTTTGCCAAAGTCTAAAAGCAATGGTAAGGAAAATATTAAATTGTTTCAATAGACATCTGTTGTTTATGTAAAAATTTGGGGATTACATCAATAAATGTAATATGTATATATGTTATGGAGTTGGCTTATAAAAATACATCAATACTTAGTGAAAACACTAAGAAAATATTACTATTTAAATATATTATAATAAATATTACTTACAGTCGTGGTCAACTAATTAGGGACATGCAAGATAGTGAAGAACAACAACCGGTTATGTACATACAAATATAAAACCCTATTGATTTCTCAGTAACTATTATTTGCATAATTTGGTCCGATTATTATGCTTTAAATGGCTGTAAATAAAAGAATAAATAAATAGAAAAAAGTATTTAATATCAAAGGTTGAACATGTATTCAATTTTAAGGTATAATTCTGTAGCTGGACATTTAATTAAGGACAGTAAACTATAATGAAAAATAGAGTTAAACAAAACTAATAATCTGCAGTATTATAATATCTTTAACAGCTCCATTTTATTACGTGTAAAATCAGTACCCAGTAGCAAAACCTTTGTTAGTAATTACCGCTTGACACCGATGTGGCATAGACATTATCAGTTTCTGGCATGTTTCGACAGGAATGTTTGCCCATGCCTCACAAAAAGCTTCATTAAGTTCATCTAAAGTTGTGGTACGATAAGTGGCTACTTTTTTCTTGATTTCGTGCCAAAGGTGCTCGATTGGGTTAAGGTCCGGGCTATTTGCTGGCCAATCTAGCACCGATACTGACTGACTGGTAAGAAACGACTTGACTGAACGGGCGGTATGTTTTGGGTCGTTATCATGCTGAAACGTCCATATAATAGGGAGATGCTCCTCAGCATAGGGAAGCATCGTTTCCTCCAATATTGCCTTGTATTGATGTTGGTCTAAGTTACCCTGAACTTTCCTCACAGGTCCCACTCCACGTCCAGAAAATGAACCCCACATTTTAATGTTTCCACCGCCATGTTTCACCTGCTTTTTTGTGAATCTTGGATTCATTTCCGTGAATCTTTTACTGGACGCCGTACGTATTGCCTTCCATCTGAAGAAATCAAATTAACCTTGGTCTCGTCAGAGAATAATACATGTTGCCATTGGGCGTAGGTCCAATGTCCATATTTACGTGCAAACGCCAAACGAGCATTTCTATGTTCTTTCTTCAACAACGGTACTTTGCGAGCCACTCTTCCGAACAACCCTGCTTCTACCAGACGTCGTCGAACGGTCCTAGCTGAGACACCAGCTCTTTCGTCTGTCCCAAACACTTCGTGTTTAATTAAAATAGAGCCTAGAAACGGATCTTTCTTAGCTAACCTGGCTATCATTCTATCTTCTTGCGGAGTTGTTTTTCTCGATCTTTTTGTTCTGGGCACATTTAAATCTGTGTTATTGCGTCTGACATGTTGCACTGCATTGTATACCATAGTTTTTGAACAATTTAAATGTTCTGCTATCCTTCGGTATGGCCAACCATGCTCGACAACAAACTTCATGATAATTTTTCGTAGTGTTGGATCGCAACTTTTATTTTTACCCATTTTTCTTCAAAATATTTTTCAAAACTTAAAATAAATATCGGGATTGCCGCCAAAACTACCACGAAACAATAAGAGAAGAAGTAAAAAAGTATTGAGATTCAAATTTTGAAAATAGAACGCAATTTCTCAGTGTCCCTAATTAAATGGCCAGCCAGCATTATTTGAACAAATAGCACTACGATAATCTATCAGCTATACTGTAAAGAGGTTTAATGTTTAAGAAGTTGTTATTGTTTGTATAATCGGGCACATAAATGACTAATTATACTTACATGTAAGAGATATGGAATATGGTTTAGACTCGTTGGAAAATAAAAAATAAATTCACAATTCGGTTTAACCAAAGAGTGTCCCTAATTAGTTGACCACGACTGTATCTACTAATATTATAAAAAGGTAAAGTTGATAAGTTATGGGGTAAATTGTAACATTCTAAAAATTATGAAGTAAGTATTAATTCATAGTTAAATGGGATCAATTAGAATTTTAGAGATACTGTGCATAGCTCACAATTTGATAATTGAGAATTAGAATCTAGGCATATTTTTAACTAAGTACATCTTTTTCTTTGGTTTTAGTGGTAACCACCCAGCCTAGGCAACAGGTGATGCCTTACAAAATAACGAATTTACCCAACAAATACTAATTCAAATTCAATGTTATAAAAAATGTAATAGTTTTTATTCAGAACATGATTCAGTCAAATCAAACTATTCTGCCTTTCATTTAATACTTGTCGCACATTCATGTTTATTCTTGACTGTGCAATATAATTTTGAAACTTTCTCCATTCAATGTCATCAATATTTTTATTCATAAGCTCTGTAATATTTCTTTGGTCTGAAATAAATTTGAACTTAATTTCCAAATTATTGTCAATAGCAGTTAGCACATCATTCCAGGGTGAAGTATCGGATGGTAAGATTTTAGGCACAGCATGATAACATAATCTTGCTTCTTTTGACATAACTACAACATCTCCACTGTTTAGCAATATTGCTAATGGCTCAATGTTTTTACTTCTGCCTCCTAGTAGAAAAATTGCTGATTGACCAAAGCTGAAACCAGAAAAAAACAAGGTTAGAGTGACTGGGACAATTAAGTCCCTACAGTTACATGAACAATCTTACACTATTTTTATGTATGATAGTTCATCATACAATTTTTTTGTAATAAAACAAGATGGTATAATTGCTCACCTAAAAGAAAACAGTGGTGCCTCTAAATTCACTTCAGAATGGTCAGTGTGTGCCGACAGTGTAGAATTGAAGTGATAGTAATTTACTATAGCTGCTTCAGCCCTGAAGGTTGTATGGCCAAGGCATTGTGCTATTACATCGGAAACCTCAGCTAAGTCTTCTGGAAAACTATCTCTATTTTCTTCAGTATATTTCTGGAAATTAAAAATGTGTTTTTTGAGTTTATTTTACAAAGACACAAGCTAAGCTTTTTATTTTTAAATGCTTTAAAACCAGCTATGCAGACAAAACAAACAAATATTAACATTTTACTTTTGTGTCCCAATTATGATGATATCCCAGTGTAATCCACCGCATTTTCTTCTGTAGTTGCCAGTTGCATACTCCTTTTTCATAACATGCTTTCCACCAATCCTTACATTCCCCGTCGATATCAATATTTGATCTGCCAGGCTTCTTGGGGTATTCTTCTAGACATTTTCTTATCCAAAACCTTTGGCCTAAGGAAGTGAATGGATTCCGGATTAGAAATAATCCAGGACGATCGGGGAAAGTAAACAGTTCCCATTCTGTCGCCTTTCGTAGTCCTAATGCCACTGTTCTGGGGTCATCTACTAATAATGCCGGAACTGATAACGATGTCTGAAAGATCATTGATAGATTATAAGATTACAGTTGGACTTGACCAGAATAAATCACGGATAACGAAAAGCAAATCAACATTTACTTGCATGTGACAGTAAGTTGGTACATTATTCTGAGAATAGTATCAATTAGTAGGTCAAGTCCAACCTTGCCGAAGCTATAATGGAAAATAAATTAATAGGTACGAACCCTATCGTCAGAGGTATCTGGTGACCAAACTTTGCTTAGAGATGGTTTATATGTATTGCTTTTGTAGTACTTGAATGTTTTCATTAAAATATCATCTTCCTTCGGCTGTGCTTTGCTGTACTGGTCCATTTTTCATAGTTTATCTGTTTTCATTTTTTTACTAGCGTAGTGAGGATGGAAGTAGTAGGTAGGTAGGTAGCTAAGCTATTACAAAAAGTAGGTAGGTAGGTACAGTACATACCTGCTCGTGTAGTTTGTCAATTCTCACATAGACAGTGACAATTTAAAAAAAATAGTATTACCCCTATCTTTACTCTGAGTATTACCCCGCGCTACGTCACGACACCGTTCCTCTCACTATAAAATCTGCTCAACATTATTATTAATTAGCTTTTTTTGTACACCTGTTTTGTACCATTTCTGTTACGGATTTTTGTCCATTTTTGTCCATTTTTGCACAGCGTAGCATCTTTACACTGAGAGCGTAGATAACGTAGTGATGTAGTAATGTCTGCTAATTTGTACGGAAAAATAACACCAACTGACCAACCTGTCCAACCTGTCATACAAAGTTATTTAAAATTTTACTGTCACTGTCCTGCCAGTCAATCAAATTTAATGACCTAGCTTGACCTAGCTAGTGTCCAAAGAGAATATAATCACTACGTTTTCTAGTGTCTATCTGGAAAAAAATCCAGAGAATTAAAAAAAAAAACATGTTTGAAACTATTAGCTCTGTGACGACTACACTTGACATTGGCAAAATTGATCTCTATGAGACAGATGCCATAGTAAAGAAGAAAAAGAAGACGAAAAAAATAAAAACATCGTGTGTGTAGGTACCTATTCCTATTTTTGTTTTGTATTTTTGCAACGTTTTTAACAATAATTGCTATGAAATGAATTGAAAAACAAGTTACAAGTCAACTGAGCACAGTAGGATTATTGAAACTATTGGCGAATACGAATACTAAATTAGGTAGCAGTGAAATTAATCTCAAAAATAAACAACAGAAAGGGCAAGAAAGACAAAATGAAAATGAATAACAGTGCCGAGGAACTATCACAAGATTTGATCAAGGTACCTTACTTAGCGGTTAGATATAGAATTCCAACAAAAAAATATGTTATGTTTATTTATTAGTGGGTTGTGTAGGTACCTACATGATAAACTAAGTACGTACACAATCCACTTCTCTGAATAGACTTGATTCTATTCTGTATCTTTTTATTTTCACAGCCTATCTATGCCATTATGGCATAGAATCTTAAAATGATGAAAGTTATTGTTAAGCAGGTACATTATGTTAACGAGTTTGTGTGTAAAATCCAACTTAATCTTGTTTTCAGGATTTACAGATCGAAAATGGAAAAACAAAATTAAGGAAATGGCTTAATATGAATTTTCGAATTGAGATGACTGATGGTAGAATATTAATTGGAGTGTTCCTTTGCACAGACAGAGATGCTAATGTTATATTAGGTGGGTACCTAATCCTATTATATGGTATTTAGAGAAGACACAATACATATTATCCTATCCATCGTCTATAGGACCCAAACTAATATCAGTGTGTGCAACAACAGTTAAATTTTTTGAACTATAAAATCACTGAAGAACAGCAAATTATACAATTTCGTGATATAATCTTGTTTATATACTATATCCTAGATTTATTTACAGGTGCCTGTTCAGAATATGGCAAGAACAGTGAAGGTGAAACAGAAGAAACCAGAGTTTTGGGCCTAGTCATGGTGCCTGGCCGACACATAGTCTCCCTCAAATTGGACGAGACCCACAGAAAGTACTATGAAGAATAATCCCTATTGCTGGTATAACTTATTTTATTTACAATATAAATTTCAAGTGAAAATATATAAATTAAATCATAACATTTTTACTCAACTCTACTTAAGTTAGCAATCAAACTCTTTAAAACATTAACTTCTAAGTAAATGTTTTTGGAAATGTTGGCAAAAGGATTATCCTCATCAATATTGTGTAAGTTTGTTGCGAGACTGTCTAAAATGTTTTTACACAAAACTTGAATCAGTTCAGATTCCCCAAATATTTCATGTAGGAATTGACCGTCTAATATGTTAGTCAAGCAAATATCTGGATGCACTGCGATTTTCAAACTTTTAATGTTTTTATAATAATTTACAGACATTTTCCTAACATCCTCATCTTCATCTTGTAAAAGCAAGACTGCAGTTGTTATTGAAATAATTTTTACTTTGTCAGAGAGTTTAGAAAAACTGTGTGCCATTTCATTGTTGGCTAAAACTGCTATGTACCTTAAATCAAAATCAGCATTTTCAAAATCACATAATTTGAAAATAATATTTTGTAAAAGTAGCTGTTGATGTTCTTCAACATTTGTACTCTTTAAAATCCTTGCAGCAAAAGGGATGATATATCTCAGTTTGTATGAAATTTCTCCTCCTGTCAATGTTTTCATCAGTTCTGTTACATCTACATTAGTGAGTTCTATCTTCAAAGCTATATGATACAATATCTTCCAAATTACACTACTGTTGTACTTATTTTCAAATGAGACCAAAATGGCAGCTATTTCCTTTAGCACATCATTAGGAATGTTACTGTCATTTTCTACTTTTTCAAACAAAAACTCACAATAACATTCATAGTCACTGTGTACTATTAGAGTTTTTAGATACTTTGGCATGTTTTCCCAATTCCCATTGTGAATGCAATTTTTGGTACAAGTTTTAAGCCAGTTAGCCGCTCCTAAGGCATTTAAATTGTATTCAGTTTCAGAGAAAACATTTTCCAAGTCCATGTTAGTGACACATGAGTTTGTTACAGTACTGTCAAAAACCTCCCTAGACCAATAAGAATGCTGCCTTGATTTCAACGCGGCTCTGAATTTTTCTTCTAAAAATTTAACTTCTTTCTTGAAGTAGTTTTGAAAGTGATAGTACTGATAACAAAGCTTAAACAGTAACAGTGCTCCATGCAATAAATTTTCGGATTGAAAGTTCATGTCCAGAAAAATTGCATGTATCCATTCAAATGGGAAGATGTTGAAGATGCATTTAGCTGTTAGCCTTCTGACTGTGTGTATTGGACTATCCAGTATTGCAACTAAACTCTTCAATAACTCTTTATCTAAAGTCTTCTGCTCAAGCAAGTCTGATGTGAAGTTGTATCTTTTTGCACTGTTTGCTAGCATATTTAATATAGGCATTAGATTTGAGTGTGCCTCTACTTTGTTGCAATAGTCTTGATTTTTTAACTGTTCAGTAATGTAGCTCCATAATTTTGGTGAATGTGTCCTCAACTCATCACATGCTACTGTGGCTATTATCTCATCATCTGTCCCTGAGGCTTTCTTTTGACCTACCAGTTTTTGCACAAGAGCTCCGTAAAGTTGTAAAGCTGCATTTCTGTAAACAAAATTGAAGCATTATAATTATATCTTATTTTGTTTGTCTTTAGGGGCAAACTTGGAATTATTGAACCTAATCCAAAAATATTTTATCTATAAAATTATGAAAAAAACAGTTTTCAGAAGGAAATCGCAATATTTAAATGTTATGAAAAAGTATTAAGACCAATTCAGCTACATTAGTCAATAGAAAGCTAATTACCTTATTTGCCAGTGTGGACTGATAAGATTGATAAACGCAAGTTCAGCCAGGTCAGCTGAATAAAACATCATGTCAGATGCTAGACTACTGTCTGTGACTATTTTAGTCAGAAAGTGAATCAGTATAGCCTTAGGTAAGTCCATTTGGTTTTCTATAGTTGTTACATCCTGAGTATTTGGAACATCTTCTATATTTTTACAAGTAGCCAATATTGTATTCATGAAGTAGTGAAATAAGGGCTGAAAATAGGAAAGATAAGTAATTAGTTAAGACAGGCTGGATGGTGTCAAAACATGATTTAAATGGTTAAAAAGATAGAGCTTCTAGGGTTATTATAAAACTAGATATTATAAGTTGTGCGTTTTTAAACTAAAAATAAATAAGTACTTAACCATTTTTAAAAGTTGATCAATATAAATTATCTATCCAGACTAGATAGAAAATGTGCAAAAAATGTTTATACTTTTCCCTTCCTCATGTCGTTGGATACAATTCTGTGGACCATTATCGAAAGGCCAGCCCCCCTGCGCGTGATAGATGCCATCTTACTAGCCTCTGATATTAGCATGTGTAGTTTCGATTTGAGCAGGGTTTGAGGTAAGTTAGATGTGCTGGAGTCTTCTGGTAGACCAGTTAGGTGTTGAATTGCTTTACCTGTAAGGTAGGTATTATGAAAGAGTGGTTAGGTAAGTTTAATTGCTAGCAATCACATTTTAATATTATACTAGTACTGAGATTTCCACAATCCTCATTTGTATTCACACCCTAAAGCATTTGGACACACTTTATGTAGGTCCACTGATCCCCATCTGAATGCAGGTAAGTACTCTGCTTGCTCAGTATTGCAAAATTATCCCACCTATAAAAATCAGTTAAACAATTACCTAAAGCCACTCCAGCAGCTTCTATGGCACCTTTATGACGAGAGGTTTCCAGAACATGTGTTATTATCATCAAGCTTTTGCTGCATTTATCAACATCCTCTGTATTGTATTGAATCAATAGTGAAGCTAATTGGCATGAACTCTGGAAAATATCGCAATTTTTATTGATAAGGGCACTTTAAACAAGCTTGGTTTAGATTAACTAAATGAGACATTACCTTTACATTGTGCCACAGACAATTCAAAACCATTTGATGTAGTCCTGATATTTTAGTCTCATCTTTTTCATCGCCAAATTTGTGTCCAGATTTTTCTATAATATTCTCTACCATGTCACTCATCTCTGAGAAATCAGTAAGAGTGGAATGATTCTGTTCCCATGAAAATTGATTGGCAATGTCTTGAAGCATATCCAAAAGATCAATCATGACTTCATTAGGAATATAAAGTTTCTTAGAAATAGTTAAACAAGCCTCTAAGACAACTTGTAAAGTACTTATAAATGAATGCAGTTGTTTTCCATCTTCAATGGTTTTCGGAATATCTCTTTTCAGTTTATACTCTGTCTGTAGTCCATTAAATCCAAAGTAGAAAACATCTTCAACACTTTTGAAAATTGTATCGGTGTGTTTTTCTTTTAGTAGTAAGTTTACTATCAAATTGATCATGCTTTGTCCACAACTAACATTATAAAAGAATTTACTTTGCATACAGTGCAGCGCTTCATCTACTAAGATAGAGAAGTAATCATTTTCTAGTTTTGGCTTTTTCAATTCTTTATGGTAGTGCAAAAGCAGCAAATTGGTTATGCTATCTCTTATGTCATCTGATGGATCTTTCAATAAGCTTATAAGTTTCATCACAAAGGACTCATTGTGTAATATCCAGGAGTGCTTGTCTTTAAGAAAGTCTATCAATGTAACATTAGAATCTCTAGTCTGCTGAAGTCTTTTCTTGGAAATCTCACTCAGACATCCTATAAAGCTAAGAGCCACTTTTATGGTTGTAATTTTCCTTTGATAGTTTCCATTTGAGTTTAAAGAACAGACTATTAGTTCTTGAATATCTTTGCAGAAATCTACTAGATCATCTGTTCCTTCATTTTGATTATCTCTCATATTTCTAAATGCAATATGCAACTCGCCCATAAAATTATCAAAACTTTTCAACATACTTAACCTAAGTATAGTACAATCGGAGTTCATATTAGTTTGCAAGTATTTTAGAATAAGGATGTATATTGTCTGGCTTGGCATTATTTTGTTCTGTGGAATACATAAAATATCAAATGCTAACATTCTGATTTGTGTGTTGTAGTGTTCTACTCCGCTTACCAGCATCTTCATAAATGTTGAAGAGCTTTCATGAAATATATTTGATGCTATACCGATCTTATTACCCTGCTTCACAAGGAACAGAATGCTGTGCAGCCTTTGATCGGTGTCATCAAACTTTATCAATTCACCAATTAAAATGTCTAGGAGATTTGGAAACTTCTTCAGTGTAGTCAGAAGCCAGTAGTTGTTGAAATGGTCAACAGCTCTGCTAGATGATCCAGTCAGTATCTCAACAATACTGTGAAGGAATATTTCACACCATTGATCTGGTGACTGAACCTTTCCCAAAACTGAGAAGTACATGTCAGTGACAGCCGATACCAGTCCAGGTTTATGCAGGTTATCAATAAGTCCTTTATCCCATCCATTTTCTTGTACCTCTTGTTTAATATTTTTAAAGCTATTGTCAATGACTACAGTAAGCATGAGATACTTAGCTTTGTTCCAGTAGAATGAATTGACCTCTGCTACTATTGATTGTAATTTTTGATCATCAAAATTGGCTATAAGTGTCTGAAATATTCCTCTGTTCAAATCCCGTACTCCTGTTATAGGGTTTTCCCAGTTATGATTCACTAAGTTTAGCAGAATTATCAGATTTTTTGTATTAAAAACTGCATCTTTAAACTCTGCATCAACAATTTTCTTGAATGAGTTTATTGTTTTAAATACTGTGTAAGTGTATTGTGAGTATTCATATCCCATCAGAACTAATAAGTCAAATGAAGAACTGAGCACATCTATTATCCCAGATTTCTCAATGTCTTTACTTATCAAAAATGAGGACTGGAATAATCCATAGATCAAGGACACAACTTGTAATGTGTTTAAGCCTTCTTTTATACCTTGAGATCTGAGAGACAATTCTCTATCAATCATTTCATTTAGCTTCTTTATATAGAGCTCTTGTTTGTCTGTCAATAAAACTGTAGAGAAGAAACAAGTAGCACATAGCAGTTGATTGTCCATTTTAGTTAACCCTGTCTCCAAATGCTTCATCAACATCTCTGTTATCTTATCCCAGTAATCCTTATTATTCTTCACATTTTTCTGAAATCTTCTTGTATTGATCAACACCATCTGTAATTTTTTTCCTACTAAATAAACAAATTAACAATACTTATTACCTATAGTTGGAAGGTTCCTGCTATCAGATCCACTAACCTAAGAGCAAACTAAACTTATGCAATATTCAGCATGATCATAATTTGAATGGGTGACATTACATTAATGGTTTAAATCTGAAAACTTTGGAGGGCATGTTAGGATAGACTAATAAGTAAGTAGGTAGTATGTACAGTACTGTAGATAATTACCTGTAATCGCTGTGAATTTAAATTTCTTGTTTCAATGTTGATATTAGTTTGTATTCTCACTAACTCTTCCATAATTAACTCACCTGCAATATAAAAATACCTCAAAATTAGTATAAATAATTTCAAACTTCATGTTTAGGTATTTCAATAATCTGCCTATTCCTATGTAGGTATGTAATGTTCTTAATGAGAATTGATTACCTATTCTAAGGTTTGAGTAAGGTAGGTAGGTACCTAAGTGAAAAGCCAATTCATAATTGAAATAATTTACTACATCAAAACTATAATATTTACAATGAAATTTATTACTAAATTAAATTTAAGTCACTGCTTTTTAGTTTCATCTTTGATAGGTTCAAAGCCCTCTTTCTGCATTCTCATTTTGAAAACTTCAAAGTCACGCTTTCTATCGAAATGTGTGACCCATTGAGTTGGACACGATTTCTCAAATACCCTTCTAAGTTCAGCGCAAGCTTTGGGCTTTAGTGAACTGTCTTTTATATTCTGATCATCGAGGCATTCCCAGTAACGGTCCCTGGAGCCCCAACAGACTTTCCTCTGTTCTTTATCAGGAAAAGACATCTTTACGTATCAACGCCTACACCTAAAACGGAAAATGTTTTTAATTGTTGTATGCATTCGATATAGAAGGTACCTACCATATTATATTAGTGTTTTGATTAAAATAACTAAAAAATTGTAAGTCATGAGACGACTGCCTAAAATTATTGAACCTAAGCAATTTCGTGAATGATATCGAATTGACTTATAATACGTAAACAATAATAACTTACGTGAGTTTTTCTTTTTTTTTGAATCAGTACTTTTCACTAGATTGTAGACTTCCGCAAAAATAAATGATTTCTGTACCTACAAACTATAACCTAAAATTTCCTTCGATCGTCGATCGTCCTTCCTTCCCTTCCTTCGCTTTGCTCGCCGAGTTCGCTTCGTCCATCCCTCCCTATTGGTTGGGTTGGTAGATTTTTGACAAATGAATGAGTTGTGTGACTTGTGCCTTGACTGACACTGACACTCCACTGACACTGAGTGAGAGTACTAATTAGTAAATACATAATCATTCGATTGCAAAAATTAAATTAATTCATGTTTAGAAATGTTTAGAATGAATTGTCAGGATGACCATCATGATTTATATTATTATTTTAGGCGTAGTACCTACTTTTACCTGCGCGGGGCGTAGCTGCGGACGGGAGTTACAACACAGGTTAAAATAATCAATTTAATTAAAATAATGTAGCTATGTAGGTAGGTACCTAAAGCTACATACCTACTTACCTATCTAATAATAGGAACAAAAGGTTTACTTATATATAGTTAGGTAGGTACTTACTCTTGAAGTTCTTTTAATAATCTACAAACATTATTTATCTTGTTCAAAGTAAAGAAGTGGAAATGACTAGAAGGAAATTCTTCACTAATAGTTTGAATTAAGTTTATAATTAGCTCAGCGCCTGGAATTTCATTTTCTTCGTTCATTTTCAAGTAATCCAAAATATTATTGGAAACTTTTACTTTACACATATTCATAAAGTTGTCAAGCTGCTTCAGATTTTCAAACGGAAAGACTCCTGCTATTACGGGAACATTGATTTCCGCTTTTTCACATTTTGTAATGAAAGCTTTGTAGATCTTAGCTTCGAAAAACGCCTGGGTAATTATAAAATCGGCGCCAGCATCTATCTTTTCTTTCAAATGCAGAAGTTTTTCATCATCACATTCGCAAAACCCAGCGATACCAATACAGAAATATTGACCAGAAATCTCTCGAACGTACTTTATTAATTCCAAGGTGTTTTTGAAGTCGGATGAGCTGGGGTTGAAACTCTCTATAACAAAGAATTATGTTAGGAACGTCCTGCTAAAAATTAACTGAAATCTGAATTACTTAGGTAAGTAAGTAGGTACATCAAAATTCACAACTTACCGCCTAAGAATAGGAACAGATTACAAATCCCCTTCTCTTGTAAAAAAGCCAGCACACTCTCTAAATATTGCTTCCTCATCATATCGCATGACAGGTGAATTAAAACTTCCTTGTTCCGACTCCTCAAAAACTCTGCTATTTTCAAGGGTGCTATATCTAAATCCTTGCATTTATGGGACTGCGCGTGCCACGTCACGGAAAAGAATGCTGGTTCAGCATCCAGATCTATAACATCTTCTTTATTTAGATCTGGAGTAACCTCGAAAGAATATGTGAACTTCTTTTTCTTGATTAGGTCGGTCACTTTTATTGGTTCTGACTCTAGGAAACTCATTGTTTTAGATTTTATGATCAAAACACGTCTTTTTCACCTTTGATTCAAATTATCTAACGAAAAGCAGCAAGAAATCGGGATAATAACGTTTACTTTCTATCTCTTGAATAGGTGGAATGACCGTACATAATGTTACCCGGTCTTGTTGACAGACACGAAACTGATAAGACGTAGATAGTACTTACCGACCGACCGACCTATAGGTAATGACTAATGATGATGTTATAGTCTCCAAGAAAAATACGACGTAGGTAGTTAGCTTGTTATAAAGCTGATAAGTGCAATACTTTCGGTTGGTTTATTTATCTAGGTACCAAATTACCGATTAGGAAGAAAATTTAGAGATTATGATGTAGGTAGGTACTACCTACTACCTACATCATCTACTCTACCTACATAATAAATGTACCTAACCTTCAATTGATAAATTATAGCATCAAAGCAATCATAAAAAATCAACCTGAATAAGTAGGTAGGTACCTACCTACCGAGGTACTTACCTAGTTATCGTTACGTAGGTAGGTAGGTAGAGGTAGATCATTCTAAAAATGCTCGCCCCTCCAATGTATTTACTTCTACATGCGGTACAAGTACCTACCTACAAGTGGAGGGGCGTGCATTTTTAGACTGAATTATCTCTACTTACTCATCGAAAATTTGGTAAATTAAGAAAACTCGATTTTTAGTTAAGTAATTGATTGTAATTCCGACTGACTACACTTGGATTAACAATCAACCGTGTGTGTAAGATCACAACCAAAAATATTAAAAACATGTTTACAAATTCCACTAATAACACTGTAAATCAATTTCACAAAGCTGAAACACGATGTGTAGATAAGTACATATAATTTCATTAGTTAGTGATAAATGGTTTCTACATCACCTACATCTCTTTATTATAAAACCGTCTACTTAGATACCTAGTTAATTGCGAATAACATAGAAATTGCTTAACTTTGGAATGTAGTAACACCATGCATGGCATAATAAGTGTGTAAAAGCATCCAAACACCTATTACTATTATTAATCATGTAAATATTTCATTCCAAATCAACATTAAAATACTTACACTTCTCATCAAAAAAATCGAGCCACCTCTATTAGTTGTTTTGATTAGTTACCTACCTAGTTACCTATACCTAAATAGTTAGGAAGTCAGAAAAAAACAAAAAGCTCTATCAATAGGTAGTATAAGCTTTAGAATAACATACTTACTGGGCTTACACATTTGTTTGTAGAATCTTTTTTAATAATCGTCACCTAAATGAAAAATGCAACGGTGACTTAATTTTTTTATCAGAAGTGCAGGTATTATAAAAACCTGGAGGCAGACTGCACTCCAAATTGTCATATAAGTACCTATAATATCCCTATAGGTAAATAAACAGGCATGTACAAACTATCACTAGGCACCTCAACAAATTAAATCTACCTCACAGATCTAGTAAAATAGTACACGCGTAGGTATTATAATTGAATTGGAATGAAAGAAATACTCGATTCTAACTTCTACTGTACGGTCTACCTATTTACGCTATGCCGTGTAATATTTTCCTTACGTATGTATAAATTGTTCATCGCTAAAGCTTCATGGGTAATAATGAGAGCATGGAATGATAAGTAGGTACCTACCTAGGAACTTATGTCCTACAGTGGTATTGTGAAAAGGATGCTTGTTCATTGTTCTTAGTCTCATTAGCATTATTACCTATTTCAAATTGGTGGTTAGAATTCATACAGACTTTCAACACAATGCTGATCGAAAAACTGCGTTGAATAAACTTTATCAAATTCCGTCTGAAAGATTCAAAAAGCTCAAGCAACACCACCTTTATTTTGTCATACTGTGATATGTCTCTTCATTACAATATCCTTCTCCCTATTAATTCATTAGGATGTTATCAAATCGTTTTCCGATATAAAAATTACACTTTTCTTGTCATTTGAATGATGGTCGACATAAATTTGGTCTGAATTGACACTGAATTCAGTCTTATTATTTAAATAATTAAGAGGTAGTTTATATACAAAAGGATAATATTCTGTGCTGTCGGATGCGTAAAAACATTCATAAGGTTCTTCGGTAAAAATCACATGGATATTCTAAAATCAGGGTAAAAAGTCAAGTTAATCAGTTAAAGTTTAAATTCAGCCGTTTGCACTGATTCAAAGTCGCTTCTGAATGTTTCGTAATAATATACTAATAAATACCTACTAATGAACTTAGCCTACTTTGATATTGTCGCTTCGATTATCACCTAAGTTTACTAACTAATTCCCTAATTAATATTCCCAATAATTATTGACTTGCTGTGGTGCATAAATTTTACTAAATATTTCTAACTCGGTCTAACTACTACACTCCTACATTAATTGCTTATTGCGGACATTGAGACTTAATGTATAATAATAACGATAACTTGACGTATATAATTTTTAATAAGTCGTCAATGATAAGGAATGGTTTGAAATTGTTTTTTGTTATTGTATCAAGATATTTAAATATTTTAGAACTGTAGGTATCGCTTCTATTTCTATAAAAACTTCCTAAATTGGACGTTATCAGGTTGCAATTACGACACAATTCAACTACACAGAAATTGTTTCAGTTTCTCATCGTGATTTGTTATATTGACTCCATTTGCTCCGTCAGTTCCAGGATCGGGCTCTCGCTGAGCGGTAGCATTCCAGCAGAAGGTGGTAGGCTGTGGCCTTGCCAGTTTGACTGGAACATAACAGTGACAATGTTATACTCACCACAGCTGTAGGTCTACCATGAGTTTTCACAATCTACACTCGCTAGCGAGTGTACTGTAGTTAAAGCGACTGTAGTTAAAAAAATGTATGAAAACTTGTCTACAGCGCCTCTAGCGGATAGTTGGGTACTAAAACCTCACGTAGCTAACTATCCTACGTCACAGCGTACTACAGCGACTGTAGTTTGCGCTCGTTATTTGCTTAGAATTTGGTACCATGAGTAACAATTTTGACAAATGTCATAGTAACGTACTATTACTACTGTAGTAACGTCAGCCAATCTAAATGTGACAACTCATGGTAGACCTACGGATGATAAATATGTAGGTACCTAGTTTATCGTTAACTCTACAAACTTAGCCGTCATTAATCCATGTCTTGATAGATTTCGTTAATTTTTAACTCTTATGTTATAGTCATACCTACCTAAGGTATGACTATTACCTATAGTGTATTTTTTTAGTAAAGTATTATTTTCCTTCATTATCTTTATGCTAGGTATTTTTCATAACTAGGTACTTACATATTTCTTAAAAATTATGTACTTACTTAGGCGAAAGTACGAGTACTTAGTACGACTTATATGAAACCATTGTCTAGCATACATAACCTATGTATGTGTTTATAAAGTACCTACTTAGATAATGCTAATAGGTATGTAGGCGTAATATAGGCGTTCATGGCAAGTCAAATGTTTGGTTGTTTACCTGCAGGCAGTGATCTGTTATAGTTACTAATATTATCTCTATGCCTGCAGGGAGGATTTTTTGGTTTCTGAAAATTCCATAGCCCAGTAAACAGAAAATATTTGCTAGACTAAGATTATTTTTTATAAATAGTGACAAAGTGTAGTGACCTACTCACTAATATGCAAAGGTGCATGCAAACGTGCTTTCTAATTAAGCGGTGTCAAAATAAAACAAATAACTATTTAATTTACATTTACTTGTATTTTTTTTAAACTTGCTTCTAAATAAGCTATCACATTTTACATACATTAACTTTAATAATTAGCAAATAATAACAAAACTATACAGACTTTTACAATGAATAAAATTTCCTACTCTTATTTAAGATACTATGATTTCTAATAATAAATAGATTAGATACTTATATCTAAAGAAATAATGTAATATGGAGATGTACCTACTCACTTAGGTAGGTACTACGTGATGTCTGATCCTTAGGAACTAGGTCAAATTGAAAGAATGCAAGATAATTATCATTCTAAAACTTCCTTTAAATAATACAATACTTGGCAAGCAGGTTGGTAAGTTTCACAAACAGAATGGGTAGTATCTCTGCATACTTTAGGCAGTTTCAAACATATTTATTTTCGATTCATTAAGGGATATAATCATAATTGGTATCTAAAGCCTTCATATCCTAGATCGAGTAGTTAGGTATATAACTACGAGAAATAAGGTAATAAGTGCATGTAATTATCTTTAAAATTATGCATTTATAGCATATTTATGCAGGTAAATATGTAAAATTTTATATAAATATTGTGTAGTATTTATCTACACAATAATATTCATAAGATTTTCGGGAAGTCTTGTTTTACCGGCAACAGTAGCACCCGTCTAACAAATTGATATTGATAAAATATAATCGGAGTGGGTACTTACATAAAAATTTAAAGCGCTAATTATTGTCATGCACTCTACTAAAATGAATTTATTCATTATTCAAATGTATAAATTACTATACATTCGCCAATTAACCTTAAAAACGAACGATGCTCTACGAATACAGACTACATGAGACCAATATTACCACTTTCAGCAGTCGAAGCCGGTAGCTTTAATATGATAGAGCTTTATACTGCGTGCGTTATCCACTCTACCAATCTATAGGACTACGTTTAGCGTGGAATCTAATACTAATTTATCTGTTGAAATACCTGAAAGCAGGGCTGCGGTTGGAAAAGGTTAGTGTTCCACTGAACGGGCCAAATCGGCGCATCTACCCCGGAGTGAGTCGAAGCAGTATCAGCTTCCCCCTCGCGAGCGCTCGCCTCTCGTCGTCCCGCTAACTCGGATATTTGGCAAGCACTCTGAAGACTAGACGGTAAGTTTGACCAATTTTCATTCCCTAATCTCTCTTTGTTCATTATACTGATCTCCATTGATCCTTGGTACGTAAATTTGGACACCTCGTCCTGCCCCTCCTCGGGTTTAGATTTGGTCCTATTCGGCCCTTCGACAATAGCCTGGAAAGCTAGCAAATCTCTATTTTCTGTTTCTGTCAAAGGCAGTGGTGGCAAGATTTGCTGCTGTTGAGCCATCTTGTAGCTTTGCTGTCGCAGCATTTGACGTCGACTGAGGCCGACCTGCAGCGCGTGCAGGCCCAACTCGTGCACAGGAACATTTGTAGGTGTCATTTGCTTTTGCAGAAGTTGTCGTTTCTGTTGGTATAGGCGGTGCTGCATAAGCTGTTGTTGTAGTGGTGGCTTTGTGACTTGTGTCACAGTCGCTCCATGTAAATCCGTAGGTTCTTGGAGTTGGGCTACCATCTTCGGGCTGGCGGGCATCGGTGGAGATGTACTGGAGTAATTAAACGATTCGGGAAGGCTGATTCGTTTAGGAGTTGGATTTTTAGTATCCAGATAATGTGGACTGAAGCTCGCTGCGAACTGATTGTGCTGTATTTGTCTCTGTGTCATCTCTTCAGCGGGAATTGAAGACTGGTATTGAGTTTTCAATATTTGCGCTTCTTTTTGGACAAGATGTAATTCTAAAACACCTTTAGCTTTACAATTCTCATTCAATCGTTGACTGTTAAACGCTATGTTATTTTTTTGGGACTCGTTAGACTGTGCTACTTGTTGTGCGACCAAACCATCGCTGGCACGTCGGCCTTCTCTGAAATCTACAGGACTCCGAGTCATGGCGCGGGAGCAGTTTTTGTTAGCTGATTGATAATTAATTGGGTTATGTCGTGCCATCAGTCCTGTTCCTGGTGAGTTGCTATTATACGAAGAGATATAAACGCAAGGATGCATCGGGCTGGTATTGACAAATGAGTTATTCTCATATGCCAGTTTCTCTTCGTTTGATGTACAACTGGGCAAGCTACTGGCAAGTTCGCTAGAGCAATCAGATAGCTGATAGTCTAGACTCTCGAAAGTTGAAAAGTTGCTTTGTGAGGAGTCACAGCTAAGATTCTGACTAAGGCTTTTGTTGTTGAAAAAAGTAACAACTCCGCTGCTGGAGCTTGAGCTTGCATAGGAACTTAATCTGTTTTGTACTCCGGTTGGTACGTTGGGAACATCTTCCATATCGGTTTCGCAACCTTCGTCTGTGGACGACGAATACTGTTGTTGAAATTTTGTTGGCTCAGCAACATTTGTTTGAAGACCTGCCGAATATGTGGACTGGTTTGCTGAGTACCTATTAAGGGAAAATTTACTGTCAGGTCTGTACAGCGTACTTGGAAATAAATCGCTTGCTGTAGTAGCGGTAACGGAAAAGTTAGTTTCAGCTGCACTTGACATAGGTGGTAAAGTTGTGTTTTGTAAATATGAATATGCTGGAAGATGATGATTCATGTAGTCTTTGAACGGAGGTGTACTTGTCTGGAGTCTACTCAAATCTTGCTGCTGCGCTTGAGATACAAGCCTAGCGGATTCCAGTGGCTTCGGCTGTTCCAAAACGCAACTCAGTTTTGACTCAGCTAACTGTGACGGTATAGGACTAGCACTTAAATTAACAGTACCTTTTAAAGGTAGTGGTGATTGTTGTAAAGTATTCATAAGTTTAGCAGCTTCGGAGCACATTGTGAATGTTGTCGAGTTGGGAATTTTTACTGGCTCCACGCTAAAATTAGTCGCAGAAGCCGAATTTTGTAAAAAACTGGCGATCACGTTATGATCGGCCGCTGCTGAGCTTCTTCCACTGTCGATAGCACACTTTGAATCAAAACTAGACGATGTCAGAAGCCTCGTCCCATCGTTTGTGTTTTTGCTTGTTTCTGGTCCGACTGTCGTCGATTGCTGCAACAGACGACGACAGTCCTCACTAGATTGTTTTAAAATATTCTGCTGTTGTTCATAAGTCGACGTTAGCAACCTATGGGTGGGAACAGCTCCTTCACTGAGCTTAGATCCAAGTCTCTGGCTCGATTGGGTAACATCAATGTTTCTCATCGAAAGCAGTCGCGTGGATTCGTTTTCATGACTTCTAGCATCCAAGTTGCTGACTAAAAAGCTCCGGTGCGTATCCGAGGGATCGGAGTTTCGTTGGAGCAGTCTTTGTTCAGTCATGTTGACCCCGGCCAGGGAAAGGAGTCGCTGCGTTTCAGATGTGGATGGGTCGCCTGGGGCAGCTGGTAATATTGGAGTCGCTCGGCTGAAGTCTCTTGTTGGATCCCCCGCATGTAATAACCTGAAATGAGATAAATATATTTGAGACCAGTTCGGAAAGTAGCATCAAAAAGTCAATGGGTTACTTACCTTGCATGGTGTTCGCGTCTTGCGTCCTGAAGAGATGGATCTCTGGCGAGTGCATGATCGGCTACAGAGGACGGACGTCTTGATGGCCTCCTGGCTTCCACGCTGGCACCACTCGCCGCTCGCGCCCGCAATCGTTCTAAGAGGAGGAGGTAGATTGCTGCATGATGGTCGTAACTATTCGATCTTAAGCTCTGAAAATTAAATCGAAGAATATCTACTTATTACAGAATATCCGTAATAGTACTTATACTACCATCTTAATGTGAAACAATTCTTTAATTTGTACGTAGAGAATGTTACATTCTCTACGTATCAGAGTACAAAGCAAAATCAACGAATAGCAGCGTCAGCGTATTACGAGTTGTAAAAATTTTATCCTAACAAAGAACATTACCTCTTTGGTTTTAACAGGATCAATTCCCAAGCTCTGCATCAGTCTGAGCACTTGCTCATTAGGTTCCGTGTGAGCGGGTGCGTGAGCAGGGCTCCTGGCCGGGTCTGCAGTCACCAGCGGCACGGCATACGGCTCCGCGGCCATCCACCGATGTTTCTTGATCTGCTCTATAGTATACCGCTTCATCGGTTCAAGGACTAGCATTTTGCGGATCAGAGACTCGCATTCTGAAACAAATTACAGCCTCATGTATATTCGTATATATTAGTCCTATCATATAATTTACAATTTGTTAATTTTTGTAACTAACTACTTAAAATTAAGTAAGAAATTTCGTAAAAGAAAGATGAATGAACTTAGGTAAATAGGGTCTACCAACCTACACTTACTCATCGCATTGATCTAGAATCTATTCTATACCTAGTTAGCATATTTATTCCTACATTGTTTCACTGTGTACAACACACAACGGCTTAAACAAAAATCTCCAAACACTCAACGGCTTAAACTTATGAACGTTTAACATTTTAATCTCGCAAGTCATTAACCCGAATACTTTCAACATCAAATGAACACTTGACATTCCTAATGGAATCCTGATAATGCAGTCAATATGTTTTAAAAAATCGGTATTTTATTATCTGTGTAAATGGTACCTACTTCACCGGTTGATACTTTACTTCACTGTGATGCATGTGATGCAAGTAATTAAGGTTGTATGAGCCAACTCTGGTAAAAGCTTTAGAAGGCCTCCCTTAGCCTTAATATTTAAAAGCGAAATTAAAAACAAATAAGAAAAAAAGACTTTTGGTACATGATCTCATTTTGCCTAGTTAAAATGCCAAATTAAAATCTAAGCTAGCTATTGCTAAACTCGCTGAACGCTTCAAACTAGATTATTGAAATGTTAGGAACGACATTAGCGATGCCGCCACCGAACTAGCTGTGAGCCTTTCAACATTAACGAAATATTGAGTCTTACGTCGCCCTAATTAACTTTACTCTCATCGGATATCAGATTTTATTGCCAAATATACACGCGGGCCAGTATTTGTTATTGACAAAAGGTCGGAGGTGGCACGTGCCATTTCATAAGTGTACGCTCATGTGACGTCACTGTTCATTACCAGCGTCTAGAATATACCTACCCTTAGCGCAAGCACTGTAGATAGTGTTTTTCTCTACAAAAAAGGAAGCAATAAGTAACAATTTTCTTTGGCTAAATCACGTTCATAAAAATAATGTTACTTTTTCTTCACCTTCTTCTATAGATTGGCGGCGTAAAGAAGTTTTACTTCTAAAACTTGGGTGTTTTAAAATAACAAGCTATTCAAGTAAGTATAAAGTTAGCTTAGTTACGCATTCAATTAATATTGCAATATTCTATAGGCCATTGTTCTGGTTTGTTGACATAACCGGTTAATTAGTCGTCAGCACATGTAATCGGATTCACTTAGTGAGGCTGGTTTTATAATGGTGTCACTATTGAACCAAAACGCGGAACTATGTAGGTAACTGCTGGGATAAAAATAGAGTTGTACAATAACTAATAAAACTTAAGATAAGCTTGTTACTTTAAAGCTTTGTTTAGGTCAAACTAAAGTAGCCAAAAGAAACTGTTTCACTAAACTCGCAAACTAGACAAGTACAATTCGAATGTGGAAAATCGTAGCAGACAGCCTAAATGAGATAAAAGTACCTAAAATGCTTACAATGTTCATGTGTGTTGTGTTAATGTGTGTTTAGCGGGAAATACTCGCCGTTGGACAACTGCGAGTTTTACAAGAACTTTAAAGATTTCATGAATAAGCAATACCTAAGGTTTATTTACTCAAATAATTTATAGCTTTTGGGAAAAGTCCTTCGTTATCGTTACTGCAATAACATTCGGGTCATGCGTCATTCAATCGAAAATACGAATAATTGCTTTCATGTGTCGAAAGAGAGTGACGCCCACAGAGAAATAAATAAATCGTCCAAAAATAATCTAAAGTAAATATCTTATTCGCCTTGCCGGCTCTTTACTTAGCATTATCATAACATAGTTTCAATTCGAGTGACGAGTGTATGATTATAAATAAATTCGTTTGCCCGCACTCGGGGGCTGGAAATAGCGCACGACTTGCTTTTCCAAAGCCGAGACTAAATCCGTATCTACTATTTTATTTACCATACTTACCTACATCACGTTTCTATACTTAATAAATTCTATGAGTCGTCTTTTCGCCAGGCGGTTTTATAAATAGCAGCGCTCGGACGCAAATATCGCGTGCTTGGCTTGACCATTGACGCAATCGGGTGAAAAATGTGCGGCTGTTATTTAATGAAACGGTGGAAAGTCGGGTGGGTGTTCAGCTCCATGAACTTGGCGCTTTTACGACGCGCGTCTCCGTCGCTCACGCGTCGTTCGGGCGTCACTTCCCATCCGCCTCTCTTGGCATGGCAGCATTAGCGCCGCCAAACGACTCATAAAAACCATGTAAACATAACAACACGTCGACTCTTAAACGATGTCGCTGAACATTTTATGAATCTTTATCATAAAACACTAAGCGCCTTTTACATTTCAGCCTGCGTTATTGAAACTGCTTCCTACACGAACACCTTATGTAAATGTCGATGTAGGAAGGAAGACAAAGATGACGCATGATCTCTTCCGCCTTCGTGGCTTACCAAACGTGGAGATGAGATAATTTAGATAGTTTAGTCAAAGATGAAGCCATTGACAATGTAGAGTCAGCAGGACTCAACAAACATGAGATCAGTTCGGACGGGTTGTCAAAATCACTTCGACGATATCCATCAGCTACATGACGAAACGAAGATAGCTCTATCTTATCACGGATATTGTGAGGGCTGTTTTCAAATACCAGTTCGTAATGGGCATAATAACTCCACAATAATAACATTTATATTAATAATTAACGTAAGTATAATAAAAATACAATAAATAACAATAAAACAATATTTATTTCAAAAATAAAAAACCCGACTAAAAGTAATCGATTAAGCTTCTTACGCTTCTTGTTGCCATATTGGATGTATTGGCTCTTTCTTCAGTTCAGGTAAAAACAAGAACTTTACACTTTTGTGGAGTTGTGGCCAAATGAAAGAGAATGGCGCAAAATGAATTGATACGATTGATTAGTTAGTTTACCTAGATCTCTCAGTAAGTACCTACTCTTTAGGAACTTTTTAGATAGCATTCATAAATCTTAACAATTTAATAAGTAAACAATTATTCAGCAACATTGTAGTACCTACCTAGGTTCCTCTGATTATCAAAGTGGCCGAA
The DNA here is from genome assembly GCA_963675405.1 of Cosmorhoe ocellata. Lineage (NCBI taxonomy): Eukaryota > Metazoa > Arthropoda > Insecta > Lepidoptera > Geometridae > Cosmorhoe > Cosmorhoe ocellata. The sequence goes on along the minus strand of OY776258.1, from coordinate 5,712,083 downwards.
TTTGCTCCAAATCAACAGACTACATTAAACAAACTTCCAACACAACAAATATCAGTAGAATTATAGAACTAGCTTGCACCTATGTACTTATACTGATAAGAAAGAGACAAAATTGTTAATTTGGCTTTGACATTATCCATTTATAACGCTCCGATAGGTACCTACGTTTATTATAAGTATGTTCCAAGTATCATGGTAGTCAAAGAACGGCCAATTTGTCTATTTGGCCAAGGTAAATATCACAGAACCTACGTAATATCAAGATCATAAAGTGTGAATTCAGTACTCGGGTTTATGACCGTAGAAATATCAAATACTCAAAAAAGTCGTGACCTCAATGGTAATTAGTGCGTCATTCAGATTAAGGTACGTCACATTATATCATACTTTGAAACTAGTAAAAAATATGTGGCGTGTAATTACTTATTAGGATTATTAAAACCTTTACCAAACATAGTTGCTAATTAGTACCTACTTTTCTGGTCACCTTATTTAGTAAACTTTTAACCAGGTGATGTAATTTAGCTTGTTTGGCGTTAGTAGGTAATTTAGTATACCTACCTTCATATCAGGGCATAAACTGCTTTTTATGTACCTGTGTGTGCAACCGAACCGACAATTTAAAGTAATTATCGTCTTTGCAAATCTACATAGCGTAAACTTCAATGAAACTTTCATTTTTCAGTTTCTAGATGAGAATAATAATTATAAAATAATTTATAGCCTCTTGTAAAGCTATCAATTAATATGCGTAGAGCAATTATAATATTCCAAATAAACCATTACCTACTTAAACTGTTGTAAAATATAAAACAAATAGGTACTTACCTAAAAACACTCTCACTGTACTTCTATAAGAGCTATAAATAAAATATTACTTCGGTACCGTAAAACTAAGGGGTACCACAAGGACAAAACCTGGGACCAAAACTATTCATTAGTTTCGTCGTAGCATAGGTAGTTTGAATGCTCATTAGGAATAAGTATTATACGTTATGCAACGCATAGGTATAACTACCGACATATCTCGACAAAACTGTAGATTATCTACAATTAAAGGCATGCAAGCAAAGTAATTAATTTCGCAACAGAAAGGAAATAATCCAATATAAGCGCATGTTGGTAAATAACGCTTCATGCACGCATTGCGAAAACGCATAACACCTATTTGAGCGAAATAATCCTAAATTGGACAGCATAGCACAGGATTATATCGTTGATTCACTTTACGAATACCACAATGCCAAAGGAATCACGGAAAATAAGTAATGGTTCGTTTTCACAATGCCTAGCTCCACGCACCTGTAAAGTACACTCGTTATTACCACACGCAACGTTTTTATGGATTAATTTATTTATAAAAACAGACGCTTTTTGAAAAGTAGCGTGTGTAACGCTATCCGCTGATATCCGGTATAAGAATGTAGACAGTTCTCTAACTAATACTCTGCAATCTGCATTACTAACAACAACCACCTTTCTTATGAATCTGTTAGTCTCTAGAATAATTATTCACTGCGGTCAATAACGATGAGCAATTTGAATAAGTGGGTAAAGTTTATCGTAAATTCAAGTACCTAGGTACCTAGATAAGAGCACGCTTTTGAACTCCAAAGGTATGTACTTTACTCACCCCTTGACTCTGAAAAGGGTTTCTTGTCATCGAAATTCAAATTCGTGAAAACAACGCCAAATTTTCCACGACACAAAGTCCAATTTACAAATCTGAATAATTCATAAAATGGCCGTAGTCGCTAAAATGTAAATTATGTTTTTTTTTTATTTACCGACTAAATGTTCGGTGTTGACAGTGTGTACTGTCTGTAGCTGCTACCTACGTAAAGTACAATTTGAGTCGTAAGTACACAAAAGAATATAGAATATCCCTACGTACCTATTCACTCAAAATAACAAAAAAAATAGACGAACTCACTTATTAAATGTATATAATATAAGTAAATATATTTAATGATCTTGTTCAACTGCAACAGTTACAAGTCGTTCGCGTCCTTGAAAAGCTTGTCGGACGAAGTACCTACTTGGATACTTTAGTTCAAAACGCTGCTCTACTAATAAGGGTAACAGCCCCGAGCGGTCTGGAGAGCGCAAAACCGCACAGCCGTCCTCTAAAAGCTCCGCTCTGAGGCTTCAACTATAATACTCGTAATTTAATTATTGCTACTCCTAGTTTTACTAAATAAATTTTCGACGTAGAAAGTACAGATAATGCCTACTTTTCTCGGCAAAACTCGATTAGGTTTTTTGTATTTTCGTCACGTTTGGCCAGCACCTATAACCTGAACAAGATCGAACTCCAAGGGCCCTAATAACCTCCTGAATAAAATAAAAACTTGTTTCAGCGAAGAAAAAGTTCCCAGGGAAATTCCCAAGAGTCATATTATTAAGGTTTACATTATAGGTACTGTAACTTTTATTTATATTATTCAATAGCGAAAGCTCACGGAAGGCTGCAACAAATTTAGGCAGAACTAGGTTTTTAACTTTTGCTTACAATGCTGATTATGTCTGATTACACTCGCGCGCATGCAAACAACTGTGCACTCCTGTTGGCTCCCTCCCACAGCGCATGATAGGGCTACCGCTAACTATGCGCGAGCGAGAGGGAGTGAACATGCAAGCAGATGCAGTAGGTATGTTGGGCATAAAATTGTTATTTTTACTTGTAATATACAATACGTTAGACCAGACGAATGTGAGTACCAAGACAAACCTTACAGGGTTTTATGGTACCAATATAATGTATACTGTAATGTCTGTAATGAATAAAAAATAAAAAAAAAAAAAAAAAAGGTATTCAGGTATAAACGGTCGGTAACATTTCTATTGATTTTCTGTTTCACAAATAGCTTGAAAATTCCACCTAATTCCAAGTTCCACTTATTCATAACCGTGTTTATATAATAACATGAATATTTCTTGCGTCAAACCTTCACCGAGAAATGCATCGATCGACGTCGACGTAAGTCTACCATAGTTACTAATTACTATTCCCGGAACGCTCCCGTCATCACCTCCATCCACCTCCGAGGTGCTTGAAAAAGGACGTGCCTCAAAGACATCGCCCTTTCTATAGTACAAAATTGAGGTGCCTTTGATTCGTCATCTAGACAGGGTCACGTGTATTTGATATTGTTACGCAAAGGTAAGTAAATAATATAAAATAAAATGGTCCACGGGATGAAGAAAGAAAATAAAATTATTTTTGCGTTTCCCCAACTCACACCGTTCGGTAAGAAATTTTAAGTGGAAGTTGGGGAACGCTCGTTCTTTTCCAATTGCAAGTTTTATTTATTTTGTCATACTAACTAAATAATAGCACGAGTACTTGTCGGTTGTCGGCCATGTTTATCTTACGGCCTTTATGTATCGCTTCCAAACTCGTGGTCTGTGTGTACTACCTGTGGTATGACTGCGTGTCTGGGCAGTGCCGGCCACACGATGCATGACTGAACAAGGCTATGACGCAGACAGCTCTTATCGATTTCATTATTTTTTTATCTTCAGTAACACAGAATAGCATCCGAGCCTGTAAACGGTTTCTGAATACCAACCAATTACAGATAATGCGGACAGATTAATTCATTCTACGCGTTTGTAGCAAATTGTTTTTTTTCTAAACCTAGTTTATTTTTTATTTTTGCTCAAAACTGCCTATTTATGATTCGCACTTAGCTGTTCGAAAGCCGGGGCGATTCGGTCACTTTGTTATCGTTCATTCCCAAACGAGAAAACACGGCTCCGGATTTCTGACTCGTTGACGTTGTAGCATTTTATTGACGTGGGCAAGGAATTTGACTGCAATTCAAATAAATAGACTGGAAAATATAATCATACAATCGTTCCCTTCTTCATGATAATATATATGTAGGTACATACTATATACTACATGATACTACGCAAAACGACGTTACGTTTTACGCCCTTTATATTGTAAAAAGTCCGAAATGTCTATCAAGCACGTATGAAAAACTCACTGATAACATCATCGGTGGTTATGTAATATCCCAGATAATATAATACTAGTAGTAATATGTAGTATTCGAACCAAGACTTTTAATTATCCCAAGGAGTGAGAGAAAGACCTTGTTGCAATACAACACAATAATTGATGTCCTTAGAGAGTTGAGACATTCTTATTGAAGAAGCAGTGGCGGATTTACACATTTGCCGCCAGTAGGCTATTAAATTTAGCGTTTAGTAATTTATCATGTAAAATCGTTGGATTATTTGGTATAGGTGTATAGTATTAAAATATTGCAATTTTGTTAAATTTTTTTCTCCGTGTATATTATAATTTTTATTTATTATTTTGTGTAAGGTAATAAGCCAAATTTGCCGCCCCCTAAAATTTGCCGCCCTAGGCTCCAGCCTACTCAGCCTGGTGATAAATCCACCACTGTGAAGAAGCGTATTTTAAATCTTACGAATCGACACAAGAATAAAAACAGCTTCAATTCGTATTAGGATGGTGTGCCTCATTGTAGGTACCACTTACCTTTGTGCTACAAAAGCAATGATTTTTTTCTCACGACTTTATTATTTACTCTTTCAATAAGAAAATTCTGTAAGCGTTTATAAGTTTAAGACTGTGCGTTCCAAAACTAATTAAGTGGTCCCTAAACTGAAAGTTCAGCTAATCTTCTTGATCAAGTTAGAAAATTGGCAAAGTCGGTTTCGTTCGTTTCATCTCAAGACGTGTTTACACCGAATCTTTTAACAGTACCTAACGCGTTCGTGCCACGGAGTTGTTAAAATTTATATACACTCCAGATATTATGGTTTATAAATGGTACTTATTGCGTTTGAATTCAAAATCAAATTTAGATTACGTAGATTTAGATACCTTTAGATATCTGTGATGATTACATATATCATCACGTCACACATTGATAACTAATATAGCTAGTTCAAAGTGCGAAGCAATAAAAGTCCAGTAAGTATTCCGATCGCAACTCATGCCTCATGCGTCATTCATTTACAGCCTGTCAAGGTTTTCAATTCACAATTTCAGCGATATAGATCGTGTTTTACGTTTGCCGGCCTTGAGTTCCTCTCCCAGGAAACTCAGGTACTTATGCGTGTACATACCTACTCAGACAGAAACACGTGTTTATTGTCGCAAGCGTTTGAGATTTCCAATATGAAAACACACACTCCTTTCATAACATTGTACTGTTCATTTTATGTATCTTGCTGGATTATGATTGATGCTTACCTACATTATTTGCAACGAATTTGCCGAAAATAGGGTTTTGTTTGAGTTTATTTTTATCACTCAAAAGATAAAATTCCATTGGTTGAAAAGAGTCTTATCAGTATGATCAGTCATAACTCATAAAACACGGAAGTTACCAACTTAACTTCCGTAGGTAAGTTAAATACCTAAGTACTTACTTACAAGTACAAAATGTATGTCTTCCCCTAAACACGTGATTGCGATAACAAACAATCTTACAAAGTTTGTTCAAACATTTAAGGTTGGTAACCGTATCACAACTATTAAACTTCAGTTCAATAATGTGAAACCAATACCTAAACACACTCAAAGTAACTTACGAGTACCTCTTGAAGTTTTATGCTACCATATTGTCCCTATGGAAATTATTACGAAAACCTTCAAGATAATCGATTATAACGTGGTTAGTGTTGTTGCTAATCAGCACTGAACTAGATTATGTGTACAGTCGTCTGTATAGGACGTGTGATCGCATCCATACATCACAACATTTACATTCGAGTTTTATACGTCTCTTTATGTACATTTTTAGGTACCTAGCATTATACAAAAAAAAACTTTAATACCAATGTAGTAAAACCACGAGATCTTAAAGCATCTTTTCAAAATCATTTCCAAAAGAATTCACGACATTTTTAATTCACGTGATCAATTATTCCACTAACAAAATCAGTCATCTAACATTTTTATCTTACTATACCGAGATAGTAAAATGGGGGCGCAATTAGTTTGAAAGCTTAGAAGCTAAACGGTAAAGATAAACCTTACCTTCACTCATAAAGTAGGGTATCCTAAATCGCCCAGACAGCACTCTATCTCGCAACGACTGTAGTGTTGAGCCGTCGAACGGCAGGGCGCCACACACGAGGACATACAGCACCACTCCGAGACTCTGTAAAAGAATACCTTATTGAATGCATTTGATACTAACTAAGTATACGAACAGTGACGTTCTTGCAAAAAGCCTTTCGAATATAATTATGAAATAGTAATTGGAATCGCGAGCTATCTTGTTTCTTCTCTATTATCCATCAAATTGTTCTATTCTAAACACCCTGAGGCCCCAGACTATCCTAAACGGCTAATAAATTGTATGTCGAATATTCAAAAAGAGGGTGTGTATTATACTAATAAACTTAAATCTCTGATTTTAGATGACTCTAGGTGAGATTGTTTACGAAGTTTAGATCGGGCACTGCGTCGCTTTTTTATGTGATTCGAGTAACTTATGCCTCAGTTGACGTTTTTATTACGTAGGAGTCGTAAAGTCTACGCCACCGCTGCTACCATGATAGAGTAGGTACAGTCTCTGTCTGATGCTGTGGCGCATGGAAAATGATAAAATATTTGACAGCACCAGTTGACTACAGTTCTGAAAATCCCTTTCTACCCTATTTCACGCGTTAAAATCTGAATCTGCTGACCTTGATGTGCCATATCATCAGCTGCATATTTCTGTAGAGATGTCTATAATTTCTAATATCTTTTTTATCGTACATTTAAAAAAAACTTGGTAAGATTAAAGTTTGAAACCTGAAATGAGATCATGAGATGTTTTTAATAATAACTTCCAATAAACTCTGAGAAAAAATGTTATTGAAATATCTTACCCAAATGTCTATTTCAGGACCCGTGTATCGTTTCCCTTCGAAGACCTCTGGAGCGGCGTAAGGGGGGGACCCACACCACGTGGCCAGTAGTTCCCCCGTCGCGTAGTAATTACTAAAGCCGAAATCGGCTATTTTGATATTCATGTTTGCGTCTAAAAGCAGATTCTCCGCCTGCAAAAAAATAGCACAATTATCAGTAGGTACATGATATATATTTTGCTAACAAAGCCGCACAGCATTTGACTAACAAAAATGCATTCTAACAGCACTTAATCCTATCTTTAACTAAAAACAAACTAAGTACCTACTTATTTAAGCGAAAAGTTTCTTGTTTTCACAATAATTTATTACCTACCTATATTCATTTATCAGCTATCAAACTGGTATTTTGGTAGCCTCTAACAAACTTTAGAGAACATTTCTGACAATATAATTTAAAAATAAATATATTCATATGTATTGACAAAATAAATATATTAAGTAAACATTGTTAAAGTAGGTGTTTTGTTCCGTTTATTTTCGGAGAGGTTAATAGCACCTGAACCTACAGTACCTTAACTACCCATATTTTTAACTTGTGAGAATAGGTTTTATTTCGAGAACAGGTGGGTAAGAAAATGGAAACGAACACCTGAATACGTTTAAGGAGTGTCGCTAATTGGTGAAGTACAATAATATTGTAAAAATTCATAACAATAGCTGTCTATTGTTATGATTTTTTCCCACGGAGCGCACAATGGCTCTTTACTTAGCCTGAACATACAAGTGTAGGTACAGTGTATAGTTTAAGTTCGTATTGCAAAAGTACATCAACCAACCGCTCACTTTTTGCTCGAGGAATATGTTGGGTAAGTAAGTAAAGTAACATCAAGAAGTATCGACTTACTTACATTCTTCATATTAAATACAAAACTCAAACCAATACCAAAATTGTGATGATGTTGAGTTGATTGGGTAGAGTGCTCAGTCGAACTACATGCGAAATTTCATAGAAAACATTAGATTCATGACTGCTGTGACAGTGGCATGTACCATCAATGGTACATGCCATCTGAACTTGAAGGCCTCAAATCTACATAAAGCAGTTCTTCGAGTCCTTAGTATGGATTTGGGTTGTACTGCCGTATGTTTCCGTTAGGGGCTCTGCAGGTAATGGAAGAAAACGAAACGAAACAAAGTGTCGAAAACTATCAAAACCCATACTAAAGCCTCGAGATCTTTGACAGTCAAGAGGGCACGACTAAACATTATGCTAGCCAATTTTAGCCCAGTAGCATTCAACATAGCACCAACCCGGTTGCAATTTGCAAAACAATCGCCGTTTATGAGAAAGAGCTAACTATGGAATTTGAGTGAGAAGAATTTATACCTTGAGATCCCTGTGAACTATCCGCCTCTCGTGACAATACTCCACGGCAGAGAGTATCTGCCAGAACTTGCGACGAGCTGCCTGCTCTGCCATTCTGCCAAATCTTGCGATGTAGTCTGTAACAAAAAACTTTAGGTATAGGTACTCCATGATGAACCAAAGCTTTTTGAGGTTTCTGGTTTTTAATTAAGTTTTACTTGTCCACTCTATGTTGGAAATTCTAAAATTGAGATTTATATATGGATACCTTCCCGTTTTAAGGGTTTGGTATTAGAAAGGAATAAATTGTTGAAATTATGTAATTTCTCTCAGTGCATGAAAAGAACCTCTGAGATCCACTTTGACCCTTTCACCACATTGTTCAAAAGAACACGACACGATAAAAATAAGAAAACTTTCTCTACTATATCATGAGATCCATTGTACTTATTTACAATTACTGGTAAAATATGGGAAAAAATGCATAAACACTCCTATTTGAAGATGGGGATGATACTTTATCAAATATCGCAGTTAAACCCTTCGACTAAATTTATCTTGAATTATCACGTTAATCAAATTTCCGCCGCCCGCCCCGCCCAGCGCTGATCCCGCCCAACCGATTGATGGGCAAAGCGAGGAAAATGTCCTTCAATAAAAACCTTATTAAAAGTGTAGGTATAACCTATTTTATTTACGTAGAAAAATATTTATTTTAAAAATAAAAAATACATGTCGCCTGCTTTGTAAGTGTGTCACATAATGAGAAGGAGATTTGTTAAAACTTATTTAAGTCATTAGATTGTCTATGAAAAAATTACGTAGTTACACGTAATTACGTAAGGGCCGTTACAGAATGGACTATTTGTCCATTTTATACCCTATATCTAAATCCTCGTATGGCTGGTATACCCTAAGTCGTTTCTACAGAGCACACAAACCTACATAGTTGGAGTTTTAAAAGTTTTTATTAAGAAAATAATACTTATAAATTATTTATTTTACGTGATGAAATGAATTGAAACACAAGTGAGATAAAATAGACACGAATTACACAATGTGACGAAAAAAGAAGCTACTTAGATACCTACCTATTTATGTTATAGCTTTTCCCATTTCGGGAGAACACGAGTCAGCTGTGCGCGAAATTATGCCTCAGCCTGCACCAGCCGCTCGGACTTACCCCTACGATACCCTGCCGAATGACGTCACAGCGAGCCTGCTTACGTCATCCACAAAGCGGTCACGAACTTACAAAACGAATTAATTCGAGGTTAGAATTTAACCCTGCGTCACTTCAGTCAAATATTTACTAAATAGTCCATTCCACATTACATGCGGTGCGACGATTAGTGGGAAAAAGGATTTGGTCACGTAGCGAAGATAAAATTAAGGAAAAAATCTATTGTTTCATGTATTGGGGTGAATAGGAACAATTTCGAACTTTACACGCATTTCTACAGTGTTCCTGGAAGTTTTTTGACATGATGTTAATTATAAAATATTATCATGATTACTTTATCATTGTATACTGATATAAATTGCATATTAGGCAGAGCTTTCAAAAATAACTACCTAATAGAAAATTAAAATATCTCGAGCCTGCTCCGAAACGATATAGCGCGTTTTCTAATAAATATTCCAATGGCGACATCTATGTACTTATTTGTTAAATAAAAAAAACAACAACTACCTAGGTATGCAAAAAAAAATGGTCTTGTCAATAATGTTCACCGGCGTGAAATGCCATTTCAGCCCGCTAAATGACATACGCAGATGACTGGGTGTAGCACGCAAATAAAAAAATAATAAATAAATATGTAAATATGATCACGACTGTAATCCCCGGGTTCGGTAGATATTATCTTCCTCAGATCTTTAGTTACTTAGATCTTTGAGGATATCTAAAGAGGGTAGTCAGAGGCACTTCCAAACATGACATTTGGTACATACCCACATTTTGCACAGTAGTTAGTATTCCGTACCGTGACATGTTGCAAGCCCATCGCCGCTTATAAGAATATACTAACCTATGACACACATCTTCGAATTTAATAATAATTGAACGCAAATAATGCTAATAATATCTCGGGATTTACTGTTTTTAACGCGTTATTGTGGCCACGCGTGCTGCAGTCCTTCGGTACTGGCCCAAAAGACTTTGATCCAGGCAAAAGTATTGATTGATGTCTGGCATAGTATTAGTTATAATAAATTCAAATAATAATTATTCACACTCGGCAGAAACCACTTCCATCTGCATAGTACCTATTTATCACAAAAAAAAACCCGCTGAAAGTAATTGAACATAGCTTCTTACAGCCGCCATTTTTTTTTTTACATTTTTATAGCCTAATCTGATACCTCATTTGTCAAAATTTATCCAGCCGTAGCCGTTAATTGTTCTCTAAGAGACAGATGCCATAATTGAAGAAGAAGAAGAAGAAAATCAATAATGAATTAATTGTCGAGAAACTATACTGCATGAAAAACTTATTTAGGTACCTACTTACCAAAAATTTCTCCTTTGCTTGCATACTCTGAAACTATGTAGATCATGTTCTTCGTCTCCATGACCTAAAACAATGATGACACGGTCAAAACTATAATAATCCTACTGATATTATAAACGCGAAAGTTTTTAAGAATGTATGGATGGATGGATGGATGTCAGTATGTCTGGATGTATGTTTGTTACTCTTTCACGCTAAAATGGCTGAACAGATCTGAATTAAATTTGGCTCAGATATAGATTATGGTCTGGAATAACACATAGGCTATAATTTATCCCCAAAAAATGTAAGGTTCCCGCGGGATAGATTTGTCTTTGTTTTTCAAGGTATCACGCGGGCGAAGCCGTGGGCGCAAGCTAGTTACCTATAATAATGTCGTGTGTAACTATGTCTTAGTCTGTAGGTCTACTTAGCTTCTCATAAGCATGTAGGTAAGTACCTACCTACTTATCACAAACATTCAATAATAGCCAACACGCTCCAATGTTGGGAAATACAATTGTTAGTTTCCTGTATCCTCAATCAATCAATAGAAACACGGAAAATCATCAATTGTTTGAATACATGCAGTCGGAAATACTTTTTGAAGAAAGCCATTTTACGACATTGTTTGCACACAAGCTTTATAGGTAAAAATCAGAGGTTAATAAACAGTGAATTGTAATAGTTACTAAAATTAATAAAGGTCAATAATTAAATTACCTATGTGCATTAAATATTAATTATGCTGCTTTTATTACTTAGAAAATATATAAAATCAAACTAAGTATTATTAGACTATCAAAGAATAAAGAATAAAGAATAAAATAACTTTTTTTGTTCGATTAGACTAACATAAGAAAACAAAAAAAAACTTATAAAAACAACATAAAAAGGTCTAAAGAAACAAAATGGCGTCTGCCTCAGCATGGGTTGGTTGCTAGCGAGCTAGCAACTAACCTGAATTTTGCAGAGCATAATTAAGTTCTATTTAGGGTCTAGTGCACTAAAATGGAATTCCCGAAATTAAACCTTATGAAAGCAGCGGCAAGTTTGTATTAAGATAAGCCTACCCAAAATAAGTTACCTACGGGAAATTCTAATTATGGTCAAGACAAGAATGATGATCGTAGATAAATGGCTCATTTGCTCAATGCTCGAACTGACTCTCCTCAGTTTTGCAGAAGTTTTAGGTACGTATAGTGCTTTCACCATACTATCTTATCACTAACATTTATTCTGTTTCTGTCTCACTAACCTAGATTCGGGTAGTACTTACCAGAACAATCTATTTCTTGCAATGAGAACACTACAGTGACAGCCAGACAGAACTTGTTATCATATACAATGTTTGTGACAAACTATGCATAGATAATGTCTTCACAGTTAGGTAACTGATACACATTCTGATGGATTTGTTTTTGACGAATTAGGAATACTTATATAATTTATTAAATAAGTACCTTAGATTGGGTTTAAATTTTCTATATTATCTTAAACTAGCGTGGTACCTTGAAAAACAAAAACAATCTATCCCGCGGGAACCATACATTTTTCCTGGATAAAAAGTAGCCTATGGCTATGTGCTATTCCGGGCTATAATATACATCCGTTTTGCCGTTTCAGCGTGAAAGAGTAACAAACATACATCAATACCTACATTCTTTCAAACTTTCGCATCTATTTTTATTATTATGTAGGATTTATCTAGATATTTCTTCAAGTCGAAACTTTGGTGGGTACGCTCATTACATATTATCAGTGTTTATTTGATACGTGCACTTAGCCATTTTTGTTATGTTTACAACAATTTTTGTAGTCCAATGACCTTAATTTAAAAACCAATCAACGTGGTGCTTAGTACAAAAGTAATTTATGCACGTGGTGTCTTCATGATTTTACTAATGACTTATTTACGGAGCGCGGCATGACCGGTATGCTATACGAGTATTACCAGCTCATGCTCCCGTAGAAGAGAAAATAGGAAGTGAAGAGAACGTCTTTCTTCGGAACAGTCGACAAAAAATCACCATGCTAAAGGTAGTAATCCTCTTACGTTATAGGTAAGTACCTATCTAAGAATGCGTTACAAGGATTTAACATCATGTAACATCATAACAAGAGTTAGTAGAGGTAGGGTAGGTATACCTACTTAGTTATAGACATGATAACTTAGATAAGTTGACATGATCTAAGAAAGAACTGCCACCCAGGTACCTACCTGCATTTACTGCAGCTTTGCAGATGTTTTTACTTATTTAAACATTGACGTAAATTGACTCACGTGAAAACGATTTCATGAGGTAGGTATACATAGTAACTGACGTCAAAGACGTCTGAAAGACACCTATCAAACGTAAAATTCCTTATTATTACTGAGTTTAACGAGTAGGTCGGTACAGCTATACGAGTAATAGGTTTACCTATCTACGAGTGCTTCATAAAATACATAGGTATATCTTAGTAAGTAATTAGTTAAAAATTCTAAAGAATAAATCTTGTAAGAAATGTCGTCCCTTTCAATCAGGCATGTTCAATGCAGCCGAAATGCTATTCAAAACCCTGCCAAGTTTCCAACACCTACTTTTTGTTATTCCACACAAAAATAGCTGATGTCGTATAAGAATAACAAAGTCAATGGCACGGCCACTATCATTCCACTATAACGTGTCGCCTAGATGTGACATGGCTCCCATTCGTCACGCATCAAACAACAACAACGCTTCTACGTATTACGCCTCATTTCAGCAGCAGCGGGTAATGCCATTATTGTCACATTTGGAGCAAGACACGTGCATGTCCATCAACTCAGTAAATCGCTTGGAAACCACGAATTTGTTCTGCTTAGCATTAACCTAGGTAACGGGGGCCGGTACACTCTACTTGCGACCGCCACTGACCCCTATTGAAGTTTGTTGCCCCATCAACCAGCGTCATACCCTCACGAGGTCAAAATTTGCGTATTTGCTAAAGTAGATAGCTCTAGGCACCTACCTAATAAAGATGTGTATTTTAGCAGCGATAATTTGTGTACCTACTCGTATAAGTAGAAAAACTTGTGAAACTCACCTGATAAAGCTTAATTATATGAGGATGATCCAGTCGCTTCATGATATCCACTTCTCTGTAGACTTTCTGAAGATTACTGGCGTCTAATTGCGATTTATCTATTATCTTAATTGCTACCTGCAACAAAAATAGTAATCGTTAGATACATTTTTATAATGATGCAAAAACCTGACCTTGTCATTGACTCAAAACTTTGACGACTTCAGTAGATGTTTAGTTTAGGATGGCATTTTTAAGACTAATATGTTTAGTGGTTTTATGTAGGTATGATACGCCCCGGGACATACTTACGCAGTCTAGAACCTAGTTTGTAATTAAAAATAACAAGCTTTCATTAAAATCGGAGAAAATTCCCTCTACCAGAGCTGAAGGTATGTTGGCGCATAAATTAGCCAGTGTTGTTTATCATGTAAACACTCACCAACAGCTGTTAACACTATCTAAACAGGAATGAGTAATGTACTGTGATAATGAAATCAAGATTTTTCGTAACGGAACAATACAGTTAGGTGCACGTCCAGACGAAGGGGCAATGACGTCAGCACGGGCGTCATTCGCGAACGAATCAATTGACTTGATTGTACTGACGACCGTCCGACTTCGCTCGAGTCCCTCTCGAAAGGCTACAGGAAGGAAAGAAAGCAACCACACACCTTGAAGTACAAAGACTTCAATAGTAATAAGTATAAAGACATCAATTTTAAAGTAACTCACTCAGGAAGGTCGATGATACCTGCACCTACCATCTCACGTCATGTCATACATATCATAAATTTTAACTACAAGTAAGGCAATAAAAACTTGCTTTCGAACTCGATAAAGTTCGATTCTATCCAGAAACTGACGAATCTAATAAATAACCTCTAAAAAACTTACGGAGTTAACATGCTATTCACAAGATCCCAAATTTTCAGAACCAGTAGAGATACTACTTCCTAACTAAACTCCTTCTGATACGTACATAGGTAGGCGAGGAACTTTACAGGTCTGCAGAAAAAAGCATCAAGCAAATTCGTTGAATTTCTTTGTGGTTTAGTAGCCACTCATCTCAGTTCAAGTAGGTAATTTTTACTTCCTCTACCTACCTATTTACATTTCCTTATGCACTTTTCTCGCGTCTCTGACAACTGTGTTGAGAAGATTCAAGTAGCTCTCTACGCAGGGAGACTCCTGCACCAGTGTACCACGAATATAGTTTTCAAAATATATATTATGCACCTACTAACAAACATAATAAACTCGGTTCTTACACATCTCTAGATAATTAGTGACAATGCCAACTGCTATAAAAACAATGTGACGAGGGTATGATGAAACTCACGGCTTTGTCCTGGACGATGAGAGATATCATTTTGTCGGGATAATAAGTCCTTGGTAATTAATAACATACCTACCTACAGGGTATAAGAAGCAAGAAAGATGCACAGACTAGGCAGAGTTGATGTAATTATGGCCAATATAGGATGTGGCATAGACATGTGCGCCGGCGTTGAAATAATCGGCGGCGGACGCCGGCCTGAAATCGGCGGCGGCGGTGTGATTTCGGCGTGAACTCGGCGCGTATACCTAGTATAGTATTTGTTTAGGATGTGTTATTATATTAATAATTCAAAAATGCTTACATATTTTCATACATTTATTAAAAATACAAGTTACAAGAAAATTACCTACTTAGAATTAAATACATCTTTGCACAAAGTATAATTGTCATGCACATATACCTATAATTTTGTCCACCCGTGCCGAATTTAGCCTTGAGCGTTTTGCGGTAAGTGTCAGACCGGCAATAGAAAACACTCTCTCACTGGGTGTGCTTGTAGCGGGTGCTGAAAGAACTGCTTTTGCTAATTTATATAGCAAAGGAAATGCTACTCCTTGGTTGTAGGTTAGGAGCTAGAACTGGAACCCATGATTATTCGTTCCGAAATAGCTATTGCTCTACAGTCTCTCAAGAAGAAGAAGGCGCCAGGAAGCGACCAAATAACAGCAGAGGTGCTTAAGGCTTTGGGTGACTTGGGTGTGACGACACTACACAATATCTGCTCACACATCTGGCAAAACGGTATTTGGCCGCAAGACTGGACAGAATCCGTAATTCTACCGCTGCACAAGAAAGGGTCAACTAAGAGCTGCAGTAATTATCGAACCTTGTCCCTCATCTTGCTCCATATTCTCAGCAATCGCATCCGCTACTACCTGGATTGGCAAATCCCGCAGGAGCAAGCCGGTTTTGTGAAGGGCAAGGGCACTCGAGAGCAGATTCTCAATGTTAGGCAGATCGTTCAGAAGGCATACGAGTTTGATACGCCAGTGATAATGTGTTTCGTCAACTACAGCAAAGCTTTCGACTGTGTCAACTGGGGTTGCTTATGGAAGGTCCTACAAGAACTTGGAGTACCAATGCATCTTATCGCTCTACTTCGCACCTTGTATGACTTAAGCCAGGGAGTCGTAAGAGTTGATAAAGTATCTTCTAAACCCTTTAAATTTCACCAAGGAGTACGCCAAGGATGCATTTTATCGCCCATTCTTTTCAACGCCTATGGAGGAGTACATAATGAGACAGACTTGCGAGAATTGGAAGGGAGGTATCACAGTTGGTGGTGTGAAAATCACTAACCTGCGCTACGCTGATGACACTACTCTTTTTGCAGCAAGTGAGTCGGAGATGGTTACTCTTCTAAACCGAATGGAGCTAATTAGCGAGGAGATGGGACTTTTCATAAACAGGTCCAAAACTAAAGTCATGGTGGTAGACCGATCTGGGAAGTTGGAACTCACTGGCGCATTGGACCTAGAAATAGTAGACAACTTTATCTACCTGGGTTCCAACATCAGTAACAATGATTCGTGCTAGAAGGAAGTGCGCAGGAGAATTGGCATGGCAAAGAGCGCCATGTCTCAGCTTGTAAAAATCTGGAGAGATCGCAACATCTCCGTAAAAACTAAAGCCAGGCTTGTATGGACTCTGTCTTCTCGATCTTTTCGTATGGCGCTGAGACTTGGATTCTGAAAGCTGCAGACCGCAAACGCATTGACGCTTTTGAGATGTGGTGCTGGAGAAGGATGCTCCGTATCCCTTGGACTGCATTTCGGACTAACGTCTCTATATTGCGAGAACTTAATATCTCCTCGCGACTGTCCACTGAGTGTCTGCGCAGAATTCTCGAACTCTTCAGTCACATTGCAAGGAAAGATGGTGACGACCTCGAAAAGCTCTTTGTGACTGGCAAAGTAGACGGGAAAAGGCCTCGTGGACGCAGTCCATTATGTTGGTCCGACCAGATCCGAACCGCTCTTGATTCTTCGGTTCACAACGCCCTCCACATTATTAAAGAGAAGGTGATGCAGAAGGGAGGTCACGACCCTCAGCATTGAGGAACACGACGCAACGAGGAGGAGGTTGTAGGTAGTAGGTGTCGGTGCGTGTAAGTGTAATAATAATCAATAAAATGACGGAGTTTTCAAAGGGTCAAAAACGTAACGTTTCACGCCGAATTCACGCCGATTGGCTGATCGGCGGCGGCGGCGTGGAAAATTTGCCGGCGGCTGCGGCGGGTCGGCGCGGCGCACATGTCTAATGTGGCAGCGGCAGCGGACAGCGGTGGCCGTTCTGTTTCTGACATTGACCCCATTGTTGATAGCAGCATTACGCAAAGCGTGACGTCATCTACGAAGATACCAGCGGGTATATCATTCTGTTGAAAGTTGTGCAACTTCCTTATACTTATTTCAATACCTATTACTTTAGAATCTATACTTAGGTACTAAAGATAATATAAATAGTAACTGCTCACCAAATAAATTACTTAGGTAAGGTACTTACTTACTTACTTATCTACAAGAAAACAGGATAATTCAAAAAGTAAGTAGGTACATTTATCAGCTTATCTTCATCTACGTAGTCAGAAGATAAGGATTATTATTTATGGAGTAGTCCTGACCACTTGTATTTTGTGATAGTATTACGAGCAAACCTGATGATTTATTGTTTTATGTGAATTAATTAGAGCATAATAGTATTGACTGTTTCCAATAATTAAATCAAAATTTTCAAAAGAACTATAGAAGGTTCTAAAAAAGGTTTTAAAACTAAGCACATTCATGACAAAAATAATGTCAACGGAAAAGACTAGCTTCATGCGAGGTAATCGCCCGGCTCGGAATCTACTGAGACGTTGCATTGCAACACATTAACTCACAGGTAAAATTACGAATTGAAACGTACTGCTTTAGAAATAGTAATAATAAGTATATTTTGGTACGAAAACATCTGCGTCCGTTGAAATTACTTGAAGATAACCTTTACGCTTGAGAAATTTAAAGGTCACTAGTACATTGGTTTTGTCTAGTGTAATAGAAAATATTAAACTAACAGGAGACACTAGACACAAGTTAAATTAAATTTAAAATTTAAAAAACCCCACAAATTTTTCCCGCCATTTTGTGGTAGCGGCCATCTTGGATTTGAAATTACTGAAGCCCGTTTATCTTCTTCTTCTTCTTATATATAAAAATGAATTGCTATTCGTTAGTCTCGCTAAAACTCGAGAACGGCTAAACGGATTTATCTTATCTTGGTCTTGAAATGTTCGTGGAGGTCTAGGGAAGGTTTAAAAGGTAAGAAAAATTCGAATAACTGCCGGGAAAACCCTAAAAATAGCCCTTTTCTATTTCCCATACGAACGTTTTCTAAATAAGTACGAAGTCTGCCGGGTCAGCTAGTTTGATATAAATTATATTATAGTTTATAATGTTGTGAAAAAATATGTAATCCGTCATTTTGTGGCGGCGGCCATCTTGGGCCGATTTTCATCAAACATAGCTAAGAACACTCCTGACTAATAATAATAAAATCAAAATCGGTTTAAATGCGTTCGGGAGCTACCCACGATGCCACAGACAGACACACACACACCCTGACACCTCAAAATTACAACACCCGTGGTTTTTGCGTCGGGGGGTGAAAATTAAAAGAATATAATTTTAGCGTACCTATAAGCAGTAATACTACCTAAATTATATTATAAGTACCCACTTACAAGTTATCACGAATCACGAGTACTTTTTCAAGAATCAACAATGTTTATTTTCTAAATAAGTGTTACATGGGTTGGTCTTATTATTATTGCACTTAAAACTTATTCGCCCTTGTCGAAAATTGCAAAAAGTACGAGTACCTAGGTAGTGGGTACCTATATTTCAGGATCCTAATCTAATGGGAAGCACGACGAAATCCCGGATGTGCTCGTAGTTTACCTAGAGTAGGCAGGTAGGTAGGTACTAGGTAGGTACTTAACATAAGTCAATAAAATAAATGACATCACATTATCACGTGAGTATTATTGGTAGTCTACCTACTTAGGTAGGTAGGTATATATTCTTGACCTAAGTTTTACCTATCTCAGATAGCTGTAAAATTCTTGATGATTGATGAGGAAATTTCAAATCCTTGTGACAAATAATGAAAAACTTATATTATATGAACTACATTTAGATTTTTGTGTTTTTTTTATTCAATCATGTAGCCACAGCCAAAAATTAAAAAATCTGGATTTTTTTTTATTTGTTTTCAATTTTAAGTAGGTATGTTATTGTTAAAAAACGCGTGTCTAACCTACTTCCTATCAAATATACTTACTTACTTACTATTAATTTAGAAGATATCCTTTACCTTTTGATCGTCAAAAGATTTTGTCAGACATTCCAAGGTTTTATATATTATGGTTAGCTAACACACTTGGGTGATGCAAACTCTAGCGAAATATTATACATAGGTAAGGTACTCGTAAGTACTTACATCTATTAGTGGCCAGGCCAAGTATCTGATAGTGTATATTTGTGAATTCAATTAAGTAACATAATAACAAGAGGTTGGAGTTGTCACGACTAATTAGAGAAGTGATAATACAATCAGCGCTGCCAAGTAAATAGGAGCCGGAAACAACATACAGGTCGCTAATAGGTTGTCATCGACGCTGGCCCAGGCCACCGGCTTAGGTAGACATAAGAATATTGGGAATATTGCTATAAAAATAGAAATCGGCATGAAAATAATAGTGATAGTTGTGGGAAATAATATGAACTGACTTCTCCAAGCTGATGACGATAATGATAGTGAAGATTTATTGTAATGTACCCTACATACCTACCTAATGTGTGATGTGATGTATGCTTTCTATGTGAATGCAGCTGTAACGTCGAATGGTGACGTATGTACGAAGTCGCACCTTGGCTTCCAATTATACTGCTCCTCGTTTGTGCACCAGTGAGCCATATGTTCAGCGTGACGTGAAGGAATTTTCCCCACCATCAATAAACGTAGCAAGCGATCATGATCGAGAATTGAGAAGAGATGAGGGTGAAATGATGAGAAACGTTTAGCCTAGCCTGCTACGGCTTGGCTACGGCGTCTTTTGCGAACAAGTTATAGTATTGTTTCTTTTCTCTCTTAAAATGTCGATAAGGCAGAGTAGGTAGTAAGATATTAATGTGTTATGTGTTTGAAATCGATTGTAGTCGCGATAGACGTCATCGAATCAAACAAAAATAGAAACAGTTATTAGGTAGTACCTAAGTAAGCACTTAGAGCAAATATTCTATAAATGCCAGTATTATGTTTCTTTTTAATCTAAAATTTTGGAATTTGTGTGTACTTGTACTTGTTGATGTGTTCTGTTTTACAGGTACTGTATAATACTTTATCTATGATAGACCAAATCGAAAATAAACCTACTTACCTACCTACCAAACCAACCCGATATAAACCTATTCCGAAACTGTATAGAACGGAATAGAGACTTAGCGGCATTATAATAGACGTCTGGCGCCACAAAATTCCCGTGACCATCGAAGTTTACTAGCAGTAGGTACCTATTCTTTGGATTGGCAGAATTCAGGAACAAGCCTCCAACCCTTGTGATCAACAAGTCCAGAGTCCAGACTGCGATCAATACACGCTACGGCAAGAGAGCACGTGGAAGTGGGACGGGTGGCGTTCTCTATTTCCCCTTCAAACCCTTGTTCAGTAAAAAATTACGGAATCTGCAAGCAAGCATGCTAACGCTAAGCCTATAAGCATTTCCACTGGGTCACGCACGCACGGCAAGAGAAGATGGTCACCAAGTAATTAAATTTAAATCACATTTGGAGACGGATGTCTGAAAATCTATGTTTTCGATTTGAGTTTTGTTCTGGAATGCGGGGCTTAGCAATATTCTTGGTGTTTCCGTGACGGATCACAATCTCTAGCGAGGTATTCAAAGTGTGTGAAACCCGGGGCCTACCTATTGCATAAACCTCTCGACGTTAGTGCTACGAGTCGAGTACTACAATACAAAAGGCCCATAGTCCGCACGTTTTGCAGACGCATGCAGAGTTTCTAGTAAAAAATAGGTGGATACGACGCCGTACGTAAGGTAGAGCCCCTCCCATTGTCCTTGCTGTTCTTATCTATACAACTTTTTCAAGGATAGAAAGCTTTGCTTCAAATATTTCATCATTATATTATGTTCCATAAATCATTAGTACCTGGGTGACCGAGCTTTGCTCGGTTTTTTTTTGGTAAATTGTGTTTTTTTGAAAATGAAACCCAGCTAGATCGATTTATCGCCCCCCAAAACTCTCTGCATACTAAATTTCATGAAAATCGTTGGAGGCGCTTCCGAGATTCAGATTATATAGGTACAAAAATTGCTCGTTTAAAGGTATAAGATTACTATGGCCTCAGCTGCTTTTTATTGGAGCGAAACATAGCCTAAATAAGTAAATTGTACGAATACCTATCCGTAGGCTCCTACGATGAATCCAAAAATATAAAAATCTCCAAGAATAGAGAGGATTTTGTATTCAATCAATATGATTACCCACCTCTACCCACTTTCAATCGCAAGGTTGAATCGAAAGTTCCTATTGACGCAAAAGATACTAAATTGGTACTTAAAACAGACGTCAAAAGACGTACTCGACAAAGCAAGGTTAATTTACACTCGTTTAAAATTCTTTTCATCGCAAAGCATCTTCAATTCAACAGCAGGATTGACGTCATGACAGGAGATAAGAGGTATTTATCAAGAGCAAACAAACACGCGTGTCTCTACGATATCGTGTTATCTGCTGATAAACACATCCCAGTTCACGTGTAGCAAGCAGCTCTATCAATCTAATACTTTATTGAGTAATTTATCAGTATTTTTAGAAATTTTAGCTGTAGGTACCATAAGTGCAATCAACACCAAAGTGAGATTATGATGTAAATACTCGGAAATGGAAAGTTTAAAGAAATATGGTAGTTGTTTATTGGAAAAGACTACGTGCATCGTCTTTCAGAGAAACCACGAGACTGCAGAACGAAGATAACTGGCAGTCTCTGACGCAAATCTCCAAAATAGATAACGCTTTGCGTCAAGCATAAATTTTTCAAGCAGAATGAGCAAACGAAGCGCGTGCTACTGTTTATGTACCGACCGATCACGCTTCCTGAGACGGATCGTACTTTCTTTAGTTTACCAAGCGAATCGCAATGCTTCAAGCTGTCAGTTGCTTATTGTAATGCGGTTATTTACTCCTAGGCAGTCAGGCGTGAACACTTGAATTGCTAATTACCTATCGTATATTTGATAAGTGAGAAGTAGATACTAGGGCATGTAAACCGATTAACCGATTAACCGAAAAACCGATTAACCGACTGATTTTACGTCGGTTTTTAATCGGTTTTTTCTTGGCAAAAAACCCGGTTTTTCGAGTTTTTTTTAATGAGTAATATATGACAAATTCATTTAAAACTACGCCTTGCAGACTTTATTTAGATCGGCCATAATTTTCCACCTAATTACTTACATACATACATACATAAAATCACGCCTGTTTCCCGACGGGGTAGGCAGAGATCACGGATCTCCACTCGTTACGATCCTGACACACCTCTTTTGCTTCATTCACTCTCACTACATTCTTCATACATGCGCGTCGGTTTAGGGTACTCTCGACCTGGCCTTTCTCTAAAACGTCCCCAATGTGCTCGAGGTACGTACGCCAAGGTCTTCCCCTTCCAACTGTCCCATTCAAACTCGCCTTATTCACCTGTTTCGTCAATCTCCTTTCATCCATCCTTTCTACATGCCCAAACCATCTTAGCATACCCTTCTCAATTTTCATCACTACGTCTTCTTTCACTCCACAACATTCTTTTATCACACTATTCTTCACTCTATCATTCAAAGTTAAACCACACAATACTTCTTAAAGCTCTCATTTCCACTGCATTTATTCTACTTTGATGCTTCTTCTGCCATACCCAACTTTCACTTCCATACATTAATGTCGGCACTAACACTCCACCATGCACAGCCAGTCGTGCCTTTTTAGACACGATCCGACTGCTCATAAATGAGTGAAGTGCCCCATTCACACGATTTCCAGCATTCACTCTCTTTTCAATATCATCATTATGTTTCCCATCATTCTTAAACAGCGTACCCAAATATACCTACAAACTCTTTCACTTGTTCCACTCTTTCTCCTCTGATCATTATTTCACATTCTGTAATGCATTCATCTCTTTCAAAAACCATAACTTTCTTCTTACTTACATTTATTTTCATTCCTTTCCTGTCAAATGCTACATGCATGTTACCATCTCCTGTAACTCCTCTGCCGACGACGCAAGTATTACCTGATCGTCAGCATAGAGAAGACATTTGACGAGTAACTCATTCATTCTTAATCCACAATCACTTTCTTTCATATCTTGTAAGCAACTGTCCATGAATAGATTAAAAAGCCATGGTGACGCTACATATCCCTGTCTAACACCCTTTTCGATGTTAAACCATTCATTATATGACCCATGTATCCTAACGCAAGCCCCGGAACCCTCATAGAGAGATTTAAAAAGGAATACAGAGAGATTTCAGAGCTCGCACCAGGTTGCTCTTTACCCCATACATCAACAGAGCCGACCACAGTTCATTCCTCATCACTCTGTCATAGGCCTTCTCCAGATCCACGAAAGCGCAATAGACCTTTAGACCTTTGGCCAAAAATTTCTCGGCTATGCATCGCAAGGAAAAGACTTGATCCGTACATCCCATATCCTTTCGAAATCCTGCTTGTGCATCCCATACCCTCTCATCAGTTTCTTTCATTCGATCAACACTTTCGCATACAGCTTACCGATGATGCTGAGTAGGCTAATGCCCCTGTAGTTTTCGCAGTCTTGCTGAATTATATTACAAGAAATGTTTTTAAAATTTGTGTCAGAGGTTTATTAAAATTTTAATTTAATTTAACTTGCTATGGTTTCATTTGAGTAAGAGAGAAATAGTTTTTAATACTGCCGTATAAAAGAGTGAATTACATTAACTAGATAAGACTTTATCATGTTGTTCAATTTTTTTACTTTATTCGAGTAAGAGTGAGTTAAACATAATTACCTATATTAAAATATTTTAAAATTTAATTGGTGCTTGCTTATTTAAATAATTACTTAGTTCATTTTTACTGAAATTTAAGGTTTTATTTTGTCCCAAGACACCT
The DNA here is from genome assembly GCA_963675405.1 of Cosmorhoe ocellata. Classification (NCBI taxonomy): domain Eukaryota; kingdom Metazoa; phylum Arthropoda; class Insecta; order Lepidoptera; family Geometridae; genus Cosmorhoe; species Cosmorhoe ocellata. The sequence continues at coordinate 5,687,771 of OY776258.1, read as the reverse complement.
GTATTAAAAAACTGGAAAAATAACCGAATAACCGGTTTTAACCGGTTATTGAAAAATAAAACTCGAAAACCCGGTTTTTTTAAACAACCCGGTTTTTACACGCCCTAGTAGATACTTACAAAGTTTGTGTTCAGATTCATGAGCAGAACAAGAAGAACTAATCTAGTAACGAATCATCCACTGAATCACTATCACACATTCTGAGGGATGCGTATTCAAGAACCATACTTACCTACTCAAACTGAAATAACCGTTCAAATCGACACTTCTGCAAAGATTATGCTTACGAATAAAAAATGCCACTAAATAAACTCATCACTTTGGTTCAAAGTTCAATCAAACCTGAAAAGGGAATACAAACGGCTCGATAAGAACAGAAATAATTCATAAATAAAAAACACATTTCGTTAGGCACGGCTAACCAAATGAATCACTGATTGATAGAATGTGTGTGCCACTAGCTATAAACCAAATGTAGATAGAGCTACTTTTTACACTTTCATGGTAAGCATAGCAAGAATTCAACTTCTCGCAACTGGCAACTGGCAACTCGAGTAGTATACCTAGTATCCTTGTCGACCACTGTCGACATTACAAAATCGATATTGATTGATACTATTTTTAATACAAAGTTCACAATATTCCTACTAGAACATCGACTCGCCAGGCTAGACGCTCAACTTATTTAGTGCTAGTCTACCGCAGAAGTGGGTCATTGGCCGAACACTACGCTACCTAGCACGTCGTCAGTGAGTCACAAGTTGACTTTCTAACTGGCCATTGGTACATTGATTTCAGGGCTTATAATGTGTCTATTTATAGTGAGTAGTTGAGGCTTGTGTCTGCGTTGCAAATGTCGGCAATGTTGATGCATGTCGGGTTTCAGCGAGGACGCTCGCTCCACTGAATGAATGCACCGAAATAACAGAACGGGCGCCCTCGGCCTTCGCTACTGTTTTATAGAGTGCGTGTTCTCTTTGATGTGATAGAGCGACGTCGAGTAGGTAAACAAACCGGTTCAATATTTCCACGGTACGCATTGTCAAGAGAAATCGTTAATTGTCAATGAGAGCCATTGTTTCAATGGAATGGTGCAATTTTCTTGTGCCGCCTTTTGCAATCCTACTAAGGTAGAGAGTACTTATGGTAACTAACTTTAGTGATTTCAACTCTAATAACACTAGAAAGTCCTCTAATATTCGTATTTCAGAATAAAACACAAATCAAGAACTAGGACCTAAGAAGTAAATACACTAACTAGGTACTTCATTTTGAATTTATAGGTCATGGTACGAAATACCAAAGCTAAGTTACTTTGATATTGCCCGAAGAGCTTGTTGTAATTCCCCTGAGCATATTAAGATATTCAGACAGTTGAAGCCTACTTATCATGACGTTAAAACCTTTGCTATTTTGAAGGATAACGGGGGGCTTAATGGGTAAGCAAAGTTTCCAGTGTTGGTAATCATTTATAGGTAAGATAAGGTCACTAGAAGTAGGAAAATTAGCTTCGTTCGTTTCAGGGCTGACACTCACATTCTATCAATCAGTGATTCATCTTGCCAGCCGTCCGGTGGCTTCCAGAAATACTACGGCATCGACCTTGCTTCCTGATGCACACACCGTATTTTGTTTTTATACATTTTTATCTTCTTTTGAGCCTTGAACTATGGTGATATGTAGGTAAACCCTTTTTGTTAAATAAAACAGTACTCAGATTTAACCATCATTTTAACGTGTAGTCAGATTAACGTTGTAGTAGCACGTAGGTGTAGGTAGGTAGGTAGGTAGGTACCTACGCTAAGAAAAGATTATCGGAAATTTCATCCCCAAGAGGGTACAAAGGGGCAAAATGGTTCTATGATAAAATATTTTCAATACTATCGCCGAAATATGTAGGGAAGGGTGCACTAAGAATAGAATCCCTGTAATTCAAGAGGTGCAGCGGGAAGTTGAAGTAAAAAGTTTCAACAGCATAGGTAGGAAGGTACCTACCTAGTTCTAAGAGTTTCGGAAAAAAGTAGCTGTAACATAGGTAGGTACCTACCTACGGACGGACGGACAGACAGACAGACATGACGAATCTATAAGGGTTCCGTTTTTTACGGAGCCCTAAAAACATTACCTACGCGGACGAAGTCGCGGGGAGTTCCTCTGGTAGGTAGGTATAGGTAGGTAACCTACCTATATTATTATTATAATAATGTCCCTATGATGAGACGGGAAAAGAGCGGCTAATATAAAAAAACTGATGGTAATAAATAATAATTAGGTAAGTACCTACCTATTATCTATCTGGTGCCGAAAAATAGTGGATAGGACCTACCTTTTAAAGGATTTTAGGTAGGTACCTACCTACTTAAGTTGGCTACGTCTCCTTCATAACTTTTAGTTTTCATAATAGGTAGGTAGGTTCGTATGTATTTTCATTGGTAGGTCAATGAAAATACGTAGGTACCTTCCTACCTATTATGAAAACTAAGTAGGTTAGGTAGGTTATTTATCAATAGTAGGTATCTATCTACCTACTATTAGGTATTGATTGCATCCATTAAATCTTACCTCAGTCTTCGTTATTCGATGTCGTGCTAACTTAACGACGGCAAAATTTCCCTTTCCGATGGTTCTCTCGATGTCATAAAAACCCACCCTAATGGGGGTTTTCGCAGGACGATCGCGCTCCGCCATTGTCGCTTATAAAATGCTCAGATTTTCAAAGGTCTCTCCAACACTCCACAGTAAAACAAAAATGTTTTTAACACATTATTCATCCATAGCACAGTATTGTTTATATCCATTGGAGCTAATACCTCCTAATTAAAAAAAACAGTATAATGAATGATGAACCAAGAATATTCAAAAATTGTCCTTTGCATATACATTTATTTAACTAAGTAGGCACGTTTACTACGCAATCACGCATAACGTTAGGTATTAATTCATACACTGAAGTAGGTAAATAGGCATTATCAAAATGTACTGCATTACGCGTTTGAGTAGGTAGCACCTCCACACGGTATAGTACAGGCGGTTGAAACGGTTAAACGCGCGTAACTGAGTTCCAATAAACACAGTCAGGTTTTGTGTACAAAAAATATTTACAATTATTAGATAAAGGCGGCGTGTGCGTATAAAAAACTCGAGGAACGTCACACCGCCAGTCACGCCGCCTCACCGGCTGTCAACCGGGTACTGAACTCGAGTCGATCGAGTTGAACTGAACGAAAACTCGTGCCTCGTGCGTGAAGCGAGCAGCGAGAGCTAGGTTCCTACCTACCTGCTGCCAGCGGTCGCAACTCGCAACACGCGCGCGCCCGCGCCATATTGGTTCTTTTTATGACGTCAGCGCGTTAGTGGTATGCCTTAAAAGCATACCACTGACGCGCCTATCGTGATATAGCTATTATAGACATGATAATATCGTCGTATAGCGTAATATCCAAGTGAGCAAATCCATCCACAATAATCGATGTAGATAATATGTACATAATCCTGTGCCTACTGCAATGAAGCGAACCCCCTAACTAAAATGACTTACCGCTTCTCATATAGTAGAAGTAGGTCTTCTAATCGATATCTTACAAAGTAAGCAACGTTATTTTGTTATGCGTAGGCCATGAAGATAGCAATTTAAATCGTGCTCGCGAACAGTATCGGCAACGATTTATCGATGGTAGACCCTCCACTGAACAGCGACGGCTGCAACATATCAAGACGACTACATTCCACCAGCTCTTTTCATCGGTCTACTGGAAGTGGACGTAGGTACTTACCTACATTCAGTCAGCGTAGTTTACTCTTTGATTTTACTGAAGTAGAGTTTGCATATCAGTGAAAATAATAATATTTTTTTGGGGTATGTTATACCTACAGCATTACTACGGTTCTTAAATATTGTAAACTAGCTGTCCCGCTCGCGACTTCGTTCACTTAAAGTATCTAAACTGAGTTTTAAACAAATCACACTAATAAAAAAATTCCATACATAACTTTGACCCCCCCTTTCACCCTTTTTAGAGGGTTATTTTGGAATATCCAGAAATACGTGTCCATTCATTTAGCATTTACAGTACACAAACAAAGTTTCACACCAATCGCACCACCCGTTAAAAAGTTCCCATACAAACATTGACCCCACATTTGACCCCTTTTTGAAGGTTATATTGAAAAATCCTGAAACACGTGTTCATTTATTTTGCATTTACAGTATACAAATAAAGTTTCATGAAAATCGCTCCACGCGTTAAAAAGTTTCATACTAACGTTTTCACCCTTTTTCACCCCCTTAGAGGTGGAATTTCCAAAAATCCCGCCTTAGTGGGTGGTTTTGTTATAAAAGGAAACCACCTTCCAAATTTCAGCTTTCTAGCTTCAGCGGCTTCGGCTCGGCGATGATCAATCAGTCAGGTCAAGCTCTTATATAGATATAGATGGACTCTTATGGGTTCCATTTAACCTCATTTCGGCTTTACGGGTACTTTTGTAACACCTTGTATAATTATTGTAAGTAGGTACCTAGGTAGGTAGAGACAACCTTTTACTTAGTAGGTAAGTTAGGTACCTAAGCACAGTAAATACCTACTTTATTTTATTTTTTTATAGTTTGGCTATTACTTACAAGTAAGTATGTATTTTAAAACCAACTATTATTGATATGATTGCCACTTTAAGAAGCATTCAAGTAATCATGTTGTTATGTCTTTACTTTAGCAGGTATAATGTGAGTAATTTACTTTATAAAAAAAGAATTTTCTTAGAAAAGTAAATCATGATTTTTTATTGTGCTAATTCCAAATACAGAAGGATCGAGCTGCACGCGCCCGTCGCGCTGTTAATTGCGTAGGTAATAAAAATGCCAAAACCTATCATTTGAGAATAAAATGTTTGAAGGTTTTGTTTTGGTTGTTTGATTGAATTATTTTAAATGGCAATACCAGTGTTTGTTCCAAGCTCAGGTTCCAAGATATAGTATAAATATTGATTAGATTTTTGTTTCTTTCTTACACAAATCGAAAAATGAGACAGTCATAGAAATCTTGAATCATGCTACCAATCTCGCTCAGTAGAACTTGACAGAATCTGAACCCGGAACACAAATATTTTTTGCAAGCAATGTGATTGTGTTGAGTAGAAGAAAAGGTGTTGGTGAAGTTAAGTTAGAAGAAATTGCTAATCGGAAAGTTTTTCCGAGGTAGATTTAGTTTTTTATTTTTACACAACCATTTTGTTCCAGCTATAGCTTTTACAAATTCATATTTAATTGCATCACATAAATACGTATAAAAAAATCAAGATTTTGGTGTCAAAAATACATTCGTATACTTGCCAAGATGTCGGTGATACTCTTCTACATTTTTGACAAGAATAAGATTCAGCTATCATCGTAAAGCTCCTTCAAAAATTACGAGCTTTTAATCTTTTGAATGTGTAAATATAGATAGAGAGAATACCAATGAACCAAGTAGCCGATGAAAACATACAGAATATCAAGTGCAATCACATCGGTACAAATATGAAAAACAAAAGTAAAAAGGCCAAAGATCGTTCCGAAGGGAAGCACGAAAGAAGTTTATCGAATCAGGGCGATTTGAGTGCAACTGTAAATAATACTCTTCACATAAATAACATCGGTATTAACCTAACAAATGGAACGAGCGATCACTCGCACGGCGGGAGTCCGGACGAGCTGGACGGGAAGAAGATATCACAAGAACGTACTGACAGTGAACTATCGACACATGTAAATAGTGTACAGCGTATTGAAGCAGCACCATGCGACCAGAGCAAAGAAGCTGCTACCCAGGAAGCCATTAACTGCATCATCGATGATGCTTTAGAAAACCTTGAAAATGCTCTAAACAAACAAGAATTATCTCCTCAGCATGAAGTAGAAATTATTTCGTACGAATCTGAACTACAGATGCCTGAAATAATGAGACTTATACAGAAAGATTTATCAGAACCCTATTCTATCTATACTTATAGATATTTTATACACAATTGGCCTAAGCTTTGCTTCCTTGCAACACATGAAGGAAAGTGTATTGGTGCCATTGTTTGTAAGTTAGATATGCATCGTAATGTTGTGAAGCGAGGTTACATAGCTATGTTGGCTGTTGATGAAAAGTACAGAAGCAGAAAAATTGGATCTCGGCTTGCACAAAAAGCAATCAAGGTATTATAATTATTTTCTTAAAATATATTCACTATGTACTTACCTAAACAAATTTTACTAATATTATATTATGCAAAGGTTTGGATGGATGTATGAATGTTTGTTACTCAATCATGCTAAAATGGCTGAATGGATCTGGTAGTAATTTAAAAAATAATAATAAAAATGATCACAATTGTAATCCCCAGGCTCAGAAGATATCTCCTCGATCTTTTAGTTGCTTAGATCTTTGGGGATATATAAAGAGAGTAGTCAGAGGCAAGTCCAAACATGACATTTGGAACATGCCCACATTTTGCACAGTAGTTAGTATTCAGGACATGACAGGTTGGAAGCCCATCGCCGCTTATTAGAATACTAACTAACCTATGACACATACCTTCAAATTTTTGGTTCTAGGGTATGCCGGTTTCCTCACGATGTTTTCCTTCACCATTTTAAGAGCACTGGCATTGTGCACATAAATTTGTCGAATGGAAAAAATTCATTGGTGCACGACCAGGTTTGAACCCATGACCTTCGGATCGTGAGGCAGGGGTGCTACCACTATACCACCAGCGCTCACCAGAAATTTGGCAGATTTATATTATACCTAGTCTTATAGCCTGGAATAGCACATAGGCTATAATTTAATATATTTTACAATAATATATATTAAAAATAATTCTTTTTTTTTCAGGCTATGATAAATGATAATGCAGATGAAGTTGTTTTAGAAACTGAAATCACAAATAGACCAGCATTGAAGCTTTATGAAAACCTTGGTTTTGTGAGGGATAAGCGCTTATTTAGATACTATCTCAATGGCGTAGATGCATTGCGATTGAAGTTATGGCTAAGGTGAAATATGTAGGAAAAGGAGAAATTCTCAATGTTGTGTTTTATAACTCTATGGCTATGCAGCCTCGGGAATGAAGTGAGTCACTGTTAATTTTTAACTAACACAATTTGCCATCCATGAGGATATAGCCAAATGTATAGTTCGTTTCAATATTTTTTTTAGTCATGTGATAATGTTTTATTATATCTAATTTATGTGTTAAAATTGTTAAAGATATGTTTTCATCAATTCTTTTTATCTTGACTTTAAGAATATAATAGTTTTATATCCTTACTAAAATACACAACTTTGAAGAATAATTTTGTAGTCACTGTTTATTTTGTTTGCCCTCAATCACTGTCTTTTTTTACCATATTTTATCTGATTGGTAAACTTGACACAGTATACATTTGAAATTGTATTGAAATAAATCCATCTGAAAAATATTTACTGGTTTGATGTAACTATGTACATTACTGATGGCCAACAGGCTTAGTGTAGATACCTTTCCAGTACATATGTGTTTTCTTTTATATGAAATTTAGATGTTTAACTTGATGCTGTAAGCATAGAAAGGCCATCAGTAGTATACTTTCTTGTGTTAGTATACTTGCTTGCGTCAAAAATTGAACAAATATAAATCTAATATTAGTAAGATAAGGCACAAAAACAAAATTATCAATCCAATAATTTACTTAATTATTCACAGATCCATACAAAATTACTAAAATGTAAAGGTTACAGTGTTAGTCGAAGCTCCATCATAAATGAATGTATTATTCACAGGTTTATATTGTTTTGTGATGAGTTTTATGGCCTCGTGAGCCACACATCCACCTAAGAAGGCAGAAATGCTGTGCAGTTCAGCTCCACCATATCTACACATTTCTTGAATGTAGTCATCTTTTCTGGCCAAGTCATGAGAATAAGATATTTCACTCAAAAACTTGGTTACACAAGCCTTCAACTTTGCAATGTCACCTTCAGGCTCCCATTCTCCAGGGGCCCTACAATGCTCTACCTCAAACATTTCAAATGCTCTTAGCATTATGTAGTTCACCATCATGACATCTGGTTCCTCAAGATGCCTGGCTATGTAAGCCGCTGCAGAGCTTCCTAGTTGGTACTCTGTTGCAATGCTTGTTCCTTTTATTAGGATCAAATCATGGGCATGTCGACAGAAGAGTTTGACGTCAGATTCACTAATACTGTCACCGTGTAGTTGAGCAACAATTTGCTGCGCTTTCCTGTACACTACTTCTGCATCTAGTGCAGCTTGTGCCCTATAAATGTTCTGTAACTTCACATAGTGTTCTGTGGATGCAGTCATGTCAGGAAGAACACCCTTCACTGGCAGCTTCCCTTTACCCTCGGCCTCCACAAAACCTCTCAGAGCGGCACACATGATCCAAAATGAAGAACTTTCCTTGGTCAGGTTAGTGGCAGCATTGCTATATAATAGCTCCTGAATTTTCACAGGCAAAAATGATGGAACTAATGATGTATTCACAGCTTTTATGGCCTCTTCAAAGTTTTCTTCAGATATTGGCACACCATTCTCATCCTTTCGTATGAAAGCCTGGATTGATTCCTTGACCTCTGCCTTTTCTTTTCTACTCATGGGCCAGTTATCAGCATGAGTATCTCTCCATTTTTGAATAGCTTTGTATAGTATTACAATCCATGGTATGTGGCCATGGTCTTTCAGGTCAAGGGAAGCTATATCAATGCTATCGAGGTAGTTGGCTAAGGCTTGAAATGGTATATCTAAGCGTAAATCTGTCTGTTCATTATCTGGATGAGTTTCAATTATTGCATGTTCTTTGATTTGGATCCTGAAAGAGCCTAAGAAACCCACAGATAGACATTGAATGTATGGTACATTTATATCCCATAAATGTTGTGCGAGAGCTAGGACAGTTTTTTCACCAAGTGCAGTACTTATGATGAGACTGAATGACTTGAAGAAATCAGGGTTCTCCCGCATGATCTGATCTGGTGGTTCTTGAATGGCATGACCTTGTACAGCAGAATTGAGTTCCAATAGTAATCTAAGTGCCTCAGATCCTCTATTCATCCCTTTACTAGAGCATTCTAGAAAGAAGTTGCAGCCTATATCCTCTTCGGTAACAGTTTTATCGTCAACAATAGTGATAGCACCGACACCGGGTAGAACGATAGATTTCAATATTTCTGTGCCTAATCCTGTGGCATTTATAAGACAAATATGGCCATTCTCGAGTGCAGATTGTCCGTGATCGCCCCATAGGCGTAATTGCCGATCGTATTGTTTATTCTTTTCACTTTGTTCTGGCGATTTGGGAGAAGGAGATGCCATGATCTTCAAGAGATGAGAACTTCCGAAATCAAAATTTATTCTAACAATTTGGTTGATCGGGTTGCTGTTGTTTTCTTATCTTATTTACAACTTGCTTTAAACATTTTACACAACAATGGATAGTTATGTGCACTTATTAGTTATTATTCGCTAGCGATTGAATTTGAAAGATCAAGCAACTGAAGCAAAGTAACTTGCAACTGCCTACATGCAAGAAGATCCATCCATGACAGTGTTGCCAGTGGCAGATAGTCAAATATAACGTGAGACAGCTCAAAAAGTAACATTTTCACGAGAAAAGTAACATTAAAATCTCCTCAGATCTCTAGTGACATAGATCTTCGAGGATATCAAAAGAGGGTAGCCAGAGGCACGTCGGAACATTACATTTGGCACATGCCCACCTTTTACACAGTAGATATTATTCCGTACATGACAGGTTGCAAGCCCACCGCCGCGCCGCTTATAATAATACTAACCAATGACACACCTTCGAATTTTTGATTCTAGGGTATGCCGGTTTCTTCACGAATTTTTGAGCACTGGCATTGTGCACATAATTTTTTCAAATAGATAAATTCATTGGTACACGACCAGGTTTGAACCCGAGACCTTCGGAGCGTGAGGCAGGGGTGCTACCACTACACCACTTTATTAATTACCTTATTACTGATCGTAATAATTGTTGATCGAATAATCTCTCGCCTTAGCGAGATGGAAGATTGAGAAATAATGCGAATGAGTGAATACGCTGTACGACGAAGTGACAGATTTTCACGCGGACGTCGCATCAGTCAGTCCTCAAAATCAAGAGCGCCAACATGACGAACAAAAACAAAAACATTCTTGGATACGTTCAGTTTCACAAATTTTTTTGGTGGCTGGATAATGTTTTTAAAGTTTAATTACATTGACCTTTTGTGTTACAAAAGTAACATATTGAGTCGTGTAACATGAAGGTAACATGAGAGGGTCAAAAGTAACGTAAAATGTTACAAAAGTAACATTCTGGCAACGCTGATCCATGATCTCTTTTTTTCTTAATTTGTGGCAGGCATCGATCTCTTCTGACTTTTGAGATCAATTTTGCCAGTGTCAGAAAAATGTTGTCAACGTCCACAGAGTGCTGCTGGCAATGTGTCCAAAATACTGGTTGACATTTGACAATGTCGTTTTCAATGTTTTGTTACCTGTTCTCTCACAAAATGTGACAGAAAATGTATTTAGAGTCTATGGAATTGAATACATCTGTGCTGCTGACTGACAGTGACAACTCTACTGCCCGAAATTCACCAAATTTATTTTCTGATTGTGTACCAAAGTTACGTACGATGAATGGTAAAAGTATTGAAAATAACTATCCGCACCAGTTGGTTATGCTTACCGGTCGTTAAAATGAAGCATTGCGTACTCTAGACTAGTTTTTGCAAAACAAAACTATACCAGTTTTGGCCTTGTTTGTTGATTCTGTTCTTAGTGAGATGATATTAAAATACAGATCGTACGAATGTGTTTGGAAATGAATTTACAAACGCTTTTTCAGGATTTTAATCCTAGGTAAGTTTCGATTCCCAAAAAAAATCCCTTTGATACCATATAACTACACTGTAATCACCGATAATTCTTGTTCACAGCAAGTTTGTAGTTCACACTTGTTTGTTAATTTTCACCGCATTGCTAGCGCTGAAGCTAGATAACGCGATAACATGGTCGTACTGGGCAGTCTTCGCACCAATATGGGTGTGGAAACATCTTGTGATCTTTGGTGCATCTGTTGGCACTTACATTTGGTGGCAGTACCCCCACTTTAGGTAAGTTAATTCCTCAAATTGTAAGAATTTCATGTAAGTACTTTCCTACAGTTTATGATGCCCATGCATGAATATATTTTCTAGGAAGCTCACTATACTATACCTACTAATATTATAAAGAGGAAAGTTTTGTAGTTTTGTTTGTAACTAATAAACTCAAAAACTACTTGACTGATTTCAAAAATTCTTTCTCTATTAGCATACTACATTATCCCTGAGTAACATAGGCTATATTTTATATTAAAAATAATAGAGATACTTCTGCTACCCATGTAAAGCCAGGGCATGTTGCTAGTTTCTTATAAAATTACAAAGTACCTGTCACTTTTGTTTGATTCAAGAATCACAACATCCGATGTTCATTTAATTCGAAGATAACTTGCTAAACAGTATTGAAATCATCAGTATCATTAATTTATCAAACAGTAGATTGAAACATGAGTTTAATCTTTATTGCAGTACATGACATGCCTAAGAATCCATTTAAAACTTTTGTTATACTGAATGTAGTTATACACTTGAGACAAATTTTGAAATCTATCTAATGAATACATACAATGGAAGGTTAATTGAAGGTTAATTAATGGAAGTTAATGTAATTTCAGGTTAGAAGGAGAAGCCTATATACATTATAAAGCAATGCTGATAAGTCTTGCCATACATCTCATTCTTCTTATGTTTGAGCTTCTTGTGTGTGACCAGTTGACCACAGGCCGACATTTATGGATACTGGTGTTTATACCATTAATATTTATCAGCATTGTATCCATTGCCATATGTATATGGTCAGTTAAACATGATCGCAGCTATGAGGTTTGTATACATAACACCTGTATTTAGAATTTAAGTACTAAACATGTAGGTTCTAGGTGATGCAATTACATAATTCTAATACTAAGAAAACATTGTTACTTGTGAGTAACAATGTTTTCTACATACCTACAACCTTTTCTTTTTGGTTACATTCTACCATAACCTCTATTAAAGCGGTTAGTCAAGAACGATAAATCCAAAAGGGGTGTTATCAATTAACCGGTTAAAACGAAATGATTTCGTTCATTTCCATATTAGTGACCTCTGCGACGCGCCCGCTCTTACGAAAACAAACGAAGCTCACTTTAACCGGTTAATCTAAGTTCGAAGTTTTGAAAGAGGTTGCGCTCCGAATGCTATTATCGAAATACAGGTTAATACCGTTTTTTTCTGCTAAATTATAAACCGGTTCCAAGCCCTGCTCACAACTAGATAAGTACTAACAATGAATTGTATTACAGAAGGTTTATTGCTTTACAATTATTGCACCTGGTATATTTTTGTAAGTATTAGAATAATGTTATTGCAAAATTGCACAAAAGTTCAGTAATAGCTATTTTGGTTTCCACAACTAGGTCAATAGGCGCTTTTTATATGATAAACTGGGATTGTTAATTCAGACACCGGATTTCTTGTAGTCTACAAGATGTCAGTAGTCACAATAATTTACAATAATGCAGGCTTTTGGGTATCCTTTGTAACCCAAAGTGCTGTTAAGGCTTCACATATTATGAAGTATGATTTTTTCCAGTTGGAGTTGTTCTGTGCAGTAAATATCCTTCAGTTCATATTTCTGGCATTAAAGCTAGATGACTTCATTAACTGGTCATGGGAGGTGGTTTTTGTTCCACTTTGGATTCTCATGTGCCTCAGTTTAGTAGGTGAGTGTTTTTTATTGGTATATAACATACTAGCTGTCCCGCCCGCGACTTCGTTCACTTAAAGTAGGTATCTAAACTGAGTTTCAAACAAATTACACTAATAAAAAAATCCCATAAATAACTTTGACACCCAATTTTACCCATTTTAGAGGGCTATTTTGAAATATCCAGGAATACGTTTTCATTTACTTTGCATTTAAAGTATCCAAACCAAAACTAAGACCAATCACACCACCCTTTAAAAAGTAATTACCCATAAAAACATTGACCCCACATTTGACCCCTTTTTGAAGGTCATATTGAAAAATCCTGAAACACTTGTTCATTCATTTTGTATTTACAGTACATAAACAAAGTTTCAGACCAATCGCACCACCCGTTAAAAAGTTCACATACAAACATTGACCCCATATTTGACCCTTTTTTGAAAGTTATTTTGAAAAATCCTGAAACACGTGTCCATTCATTTTGCATTTACAGTACACAAACAAAGTTTCAAGCCAATCGCAACACCCGTTAAAAAGTTCCCATACAAACATTGACCCCACATTTGACCCCTTTTTGAAGGTTATATTGAAAAATCCTGAAACACGTCTTCTTTTATTTTGCATTTACAGTACACAAACAAAGTTTCAGGCTAATCGCATTACCCGTTAAAAAGTTCCCATACAAAAATTGACCCCACATTTGACCCCTTCTTGAAGGTTATATTGAAAAATCCTGAAACACGTCTTCTTTTATTTTGCATTTACAGTACACAAACAAAGTTTCAGGCTAATCGCATTACCCGTTAAAAAGTTCCCATACAAAAATTGACCCCACATTTGACCCCTTTTTGAAGGTTATATTGAAAAATCCTGAAACACGTCTTCTTTTATTTTGCATTTACAGTACACAAACAAAGTTTCAAGCCAATCGCACCACCCGTTAAAAAGTTCCCATACAAACATTGACCCCACATTTGACCCCTTTTTGAAGGTTATATTGAAAAATCCTGAAACACGTCTTCTTTTATTTTGCATTTACAGTACACAAACAAAGTTTCAGGCTAATCGCATTACCCGTTAAAAAGTTCCCATACAAAAATTGACCCCACATTTGACCCTTTTTTGAAAGTTATTTTGAAAAATCCTGAAACACGTGTCCATTCATTTTGCATTTACAGTACACAAACAAAGTTTCAAGCCAATCGCACCACCCGTTAAAAAGTTCCCATACAAACATTGACCCCACATTTGACCCCTTTTTGAAGGTTATATTGAAAAATCCTGAAACACGTCTTCTTTTATTTTGCATTAACAGTACACAAACAAAGTTTCAGGCTAATCGCATTACCCGTTAAAAAGTTCCCATACAAAAATTGACCCCACATTTGACCCTTTTTTGAAAGTTATTTTGAAAAATTCTGAAACACGTGTCCATTCATTTTGCATTTACAGAGCACAAACAAAGTTTCATGAAAATCGCTCCACGCGTTAAAAAGTTTCATACTAACATTTTCACCCTTTTTCACCCCCTTAGAGGTGGAATTTCAAAAAATCCCGTCTTAGTGGGTGGTTTTGTTATAAAAGGAACCCACCTTTCAAATTTCAGCTTTCTAGCTTCAGCGGTTTCGGCTGGGCGATGATAAATCAGTCAGTCAGTCAGTCAGTCAGTCAGTCAGTCAGTCAGTCAGGTTAAGCTCTTATATAGATATAGATTGCAAGATTCACTTTATTACAAAAGTTTATTAACCTCTAATATGTTGGAACATAGATCCTGATGAGATAATAGATTTATTTGTGATGACACAAATCAGTAGACCAGAGAAGAGAAGAAAAAGAATATTTTTGATAAGGATGGAGTTTAAGTTATGGTGCCACCACCATATTGTATCTATGTATCATTGACGATAGACGAATACCTGATGACCAGTAGAGAGTTTGACAGATTTTATAAATTCAGTCATGATTCTAGGGGTGCTCTACAGCATTATATTTGCCGGCATCTTATTGCGTACGCCAGAAGTTAACATACAGCAGCGACGAACCAGTTTCAACTCTGCAATGGCTTACACTTTCACAGTGTGTCCCATATTGGTATTTCAGGTTTGTATCTGGTTATTCTGTTACTCATTTGCATAGTTCTAAAATTATCTTTATCTACCATACCAGTTAATCATCATCTCCCTGCCCTTATCCCACTAGGTGGGGTCGGCACACAGATTCTCTTCCTCCACTCTCCCCTCATCGTCCGTCATCTTGGTTCCCCTTTCAACACAGCCCATTCAAATCCATTACTTACCCTTTTTGTAACATTAAATTCTTCCCTCTATAACACGCCCATCCCAGTTAATATGATAAATTTCCCTACTATATTATTTTCTTATAACCATGTATTGTTCCAGGTGTTATTGACAAATAAACTGGACGACGGCCTCGCGCTCAAATACATTGTGGTGGTGAGTCCACTATTCGTCAGTTACGCCACTCTCATCATAATGTCGTTTAGCTCAAAAGGAGGAAACAAGTGTAAGTTAAGACTGCACACATCGATATTTATTATATGACTGCATAGGACTGAGATAAAGATTACTGTCATGTGACGAGGAGAGAGTTAGCTATGAATGTGGATGGATACAGGGGTAGAGGTAAGCCAAAGAAAAGATGGATGGACTGTGTGAAAGATGATATGAGTAAGAAAGAAGTGAGTACTGAGATGGCGGATGATAGAGAGAAATGGAAGAAGAAAACGTGTTGTGCCGACCCCACATAGCGAGGGAAAAGTGCAGGAAGATGATGACCGCATAGGACTAAATTAGAATTTGTTAATCTTGATTGTTGCTATCAATATTATGGTGTCAGTTTTCAGTAGCAGCGCTTAATATGGTTCGTAAAATATTTGTTTTTTCAGGGTGGTTTGGTATAAGGAAAGATTTTTGCCAGTTTCTACTTTCCGTTTTCCCGTTACTGCAAGAATATGCTAACATAGCGTACAATAATAACGTAAACCGCGGCGCAAACGTGGTTCCGAGCGAACCTCCGATCAACCAAGAACCGTACAGAGATGAAGAGCAAAAGAAAGTGAAAGAGAAAAAGTCGCATAAAAATCAAAAGAAAAACGAAGCTATGAAACCCGTTGTGCCTATCACGAGCATAGATATGCCAGATTGAGCGTTATATTTAGATTCATAGTTGGTAAAACCGTGTGTTCACTTTTAGATTGTAAATATAGAGCTTCTGGATAACTTTGAAGCAATAAATGTTGTTAAGTTTGGTAGTTCGTTAGGGAAGTAGACTGGCTATTAGTTCACACACATTAACCATTTGTTCAACACTAACCGAGTCTTTGACGTATGTTTTAATAAATTAGCTGTTATCTTAACCAATGATTAATGTTGATAAATAGTGGCCTAACTTGTTTAGTGTTCTTGTGAAACTATAGGGTATTGCGGTAGTTTATGAGTTCTTTCGTAACGAACTGGCAACATACCGAATTATTAAAATTAGCAGCTGGTTAGTTCTATCGCTATTTCTAGGATTAAAAGATATTAGATACTATGTAGGTATTATTTTTATAAATTTGGTTTTATATGAACTCTGCAGTACATTATAAGTAATATACGTTTTTTCTTTATTAATCAATACTTATTGAAAGCACTGTCGTTTCGTTCCATTTCACAACCATGTATACAATTATTCGGTGCTATTATTTAAATCAAGTTTAAACCAAGATATAATATGTTGTTAAAATCATGTAAGTCCCTGAACTAAGCATATCTGCCGCTTTATGAATAAGTATGCTTTTAATCCTAAGATTTTATATGTAGTGTTGTGGTTTAAATTATATTTTCACCATCAATTATGTAGGTACATAGCGTAAGTATTTCGGAAATTCGGAATTTGCTTTATTTACTGTTCGAGTAATGTCAATTCGTAAAGTCTTGAACGCATGGCAAAATAGCTAATAAGAAAATAAATAATAAGCACTTTTAAAATATAGCTCAGCTATGCCATATTGCCATGGCAGAACTTATTTCTTATAACGCAAACATAATGAGCCTATACGTAATTTTTAGTGATAGCGTTGTTTTAACCGAGTATTCGGCTCGTTTTAACCGAGCATTCGGCGATAGTTTTTTAATTAGAAAAATTTGCATACGGCCCACCTGATGTGAAGTGCGTACTGTCGTTTATAGACAATGGCAACACTATTGTTAGTGCACAGTTGCGGAATGAAAAGGTCACCTTAAGATCTGTTATTGCTTGCTTAGTAGGTATTAGTTCGATAACCATTTGATAACAATCTGCTTTTACAACCGAGTATGACAGAACATTTGTCTAAGTGAATTTAAACTTTGTTGTCAAACAGTTAAACATAATTTTCAGTACAGCACTCTCGCCTAATACGCAGTTTAAAAAGGTAACATGTGCTTGCATCGCGTAAACGAATTTATTTGAAAACTGGTCAACCTTTTCATTCTGCGATTGTACATCGGAGGATTTTTTTTACCTTGTATAGAATTATGCAATTAATTTTTGTTTCTTATTGTGTGTTCTTATTGAATGCACCATAATACCACCAAATACACCATCTAACCTTGCGTGTACAATCTCATTAGGGTACCGCAAAAATATTGAATAGTGGCTTGCGTTCGTGTTATGAATGGCTCACTAAAACCCACTATAAAAACATAAGCACGCGTGTCCACATGATTTATGATACCGTATATTTTGATAGCAATGTTGTTGTGAACGTTTCGAAGTAGCACAGGTACGAGTACCTACCTAGTATCTGTTTTAAGCTATGTTCTATCTGATACATACCTACACAATAAAAATGTCCATCAAAATATTAAAAATCAGCCAAATCGGTTGAGCTTTTTCGAGTTTTCGCGGGACACAATAAAATTTATTTTTAAATAATAGGGATAGAAGATAAGAACCAAATATAGGATTTCAAAAAAGTGAGCTGGAGAAATGATGATGATGAAGCCATGTCTTGCTTTTATCAATTTACTCATAGCAGATCTTGCCGCTTTGTACCACCATTTCTTTTTTATGTTTTTCCAAGTACATAGGAATAAAATCGTTACCCTTCGGATCTCGTGCAGTGTGTGAATTTTTCGTTTTACAGGGCGTATTCGTTAAATTATTTTACTGTGATATTTTCTTCCTTTTATGTCGCAAAGTCGTTTTAACTAATTCATTAATTTGTTAACATTTAAGTTTTAAGTATGTTGTTCGGAAATAAACTTACTAACAGAACAATAGTTTTTTTCATAAAACGATCCTTGTATGTATATTTTTTTTTTATGTTAGTAGGTACTTAGGTAAAATATCATCATTATCATCATAATCTTCTTGCCTTATGGCCACATTATGTAGGGTCGGCACAACTTCAATTTCTCGTGTCATATCACTATCACAGTACCATCAATCGTACTACGGGAAAAAAAAAGAAAACCGTAAAACCATTAATGGTTAAGTTTACCAAAATCGGTGCAGTACCTACTTTTTGAGTTTATCGCGAACAGACAGACATACGCGGCGGAGTTGTTTTTTATCATGAAGTGATGTAGGTACTAAGAGGAAACTGTTTATGTTAAAATTCTATATTCTATTGTCTAAGTTTTTCTGTGAATATTGTCTCTATTATTTTATTTTAGTTGCCGTGCCCCACCCGGGCCCATGTTAGATGTATACAATACATGTGTATTGTATATGGCTCATGAATGCAATAAATACTTTGAATTTGAATTTGAATTTAATCTAAATATGAAATACCTACTACAAAATATCCCATATTCGTCATCTTTTTAAATGTTTTTTTTACACGATTTTATACTGTGCACGGGTTAAGTTACATAAGTAAGCGCTATTTAGCAAGGCCAACGTTTATTAGCAATGCTTTCCTTGACCCAGCTTATAAAACGAATGAGTTTTCAGGGTAACCGTGTATTAGTGTTTCATAAATTGGAAAATAAACCTCTTAAGATTTTGTACTGTACCTATAATAAAGTGGTACCTACTGTACTTGAGTACCTACAATAAACTTTAAATGCTAGTTAGTCACGATAAAATGTAGGTTGAAAATTTTGTACATATTGTCACCCAAATACAAATGTTGAAAAGTCATTTCTACTGTTTGTTATAAAAGTTTGCTTTATATAAATTCTGTTCTTTGGAAATAAGTCCAAATAGTAACTACTATCAAAAAATAATTTTACTTTATAGGATTATAGCTATATTCTATACGCTAGATTCACTAACACCCATTCACTAGCCATAGGTACCTACAGTTGGTGATCTAGGTAAAATATAGCCCGTCGATTCAATAACTTCAGAAGATCACTAAGTAGGTATAATCACCGTCCATAAAATCAAGGTTGGGGTTACACAGCAGTAAAAAGTTAACGATAGGCAATTGGAAGTTGTCCTACACTCGCTTAGACGCTTACGATGGCTGGCACGGACGTCCCCATCGATTAGTCAAACAATCCACCGCCGAAATGCAACCCCTACCAGTCACCACCATGACTCGATCGAGATAGTACCTACCTAGCTAGCCTTAGAACACTTTATACTTTTATAATGATTTCGAGTACGATCGGCAAGAAATGGATCAGCGAGGAGACGGGAGACGAAGAGGAGTTGTTCAGTCATAGTAGGGAGATGGAACTAGTTTGCTATGCAGTGACGAAAGTTGTTTTGGACGCGGACAATAAGTGGAAAGGCGCTGGTGGGACGAATAACACACATTCACTGTCGAATCGGAAGTATATAATGGAGTTAGTGAATATACAGGTAACGTTTCATGTTTTGTCCATTGCGACTGTTTTGAATCCATGGAGACGACTGTTTGTTGATTGGTTCTGTTTTGATGGCTGTATTTAGATCAGCTGATATTTTGACCTCGGTGAAATAGGTATTAACTTATTTTTTCAACCGACGAAAAATGGAAAAGTTTTCAATAGTCAACGCGAATAGTTTTCATTGATGATTTTCATAGATGATTCTTTTTTTACAGGTACTAGATCATATAATAGAATACCTATCGAAATTAGTAAAGTCCTTCTACAAATTGAATCCTAAGTTAGCGAGATTGAAAAGGGACAATGGTCTACTTCAAAGTAAACACGACCACATATTCGATAGGCTGTGCAGCAGTAGGTTTATTATGCTGCAAGCGGTACACGGACTTATTGCCACAATACTCAACACGTGCCTACATAGAGAAGATTCGAGGAAGATGATTGAATCTTGTTTAAGGTAATCAGTCAATAATTTCGTGAATATCTTTTTTCTGTCTGAATTATGAACGCGTTTAAAAATTGTGCTAAGTAGGTAGTTATTTTACTGTAGGTAACCTTTTTTCTGTTTTATTATTTCAGTTTGGTGAACATTTACAATCACCTTATGGGCTTGAGCTACAAGAAGTATGTAGCGAAGTTTAACATAGGAAGTAATACATACCCGAGCACTGTAAGCGAAACTAAGACAATAACGCTGACTAAAATTGTCCAGGTACTTTATTTTATCATTTACATTAGCCATCAGTCGTCTTAAGGCCATCGCGACCTTAATGCTACATAAATTCTCCTGAACAGTCGTACGAGATCCAAGTACCTACTAGATCCAATCACAAAAAAATATAAAGAGATAACGTATGTAACTACCTTTTCTTACTATTCTATACTATATTTGCCTATTTGTACGAGTTTTTGTACAGCGCCTCTACAGTACGAAAAATGAACTACAAATTCTTATGTTTGGAACTCCTCGTAGGTACTAAATAATCTAAATAGGACATCGGAAAGAGGAGCGAAACTCATAAATCCTCCATAGTCGTACATACGTTGACTCACAATTATGGCGACAAGTCACGATATTTTGTATGTTACTATAAAAAGGAGGATGTAGTAGGTATGTCGATTTATCTATTGGTTTATAATCCCAGTAATGTTGTGTAAAGGGTCGAAGCAAGTTCCTACTTAGTTCATTTTATATTGGCTAATAACTTCACGAAGTCAATTGCAGACATAAACAGCGAACGTGCTACAAAACCTATAGTATAAAATCGTGTAGGTCCTCATATACGTGAGTTTAATATGTTAATCTCTGTCGTTTCAGATTCTGGCCAAGAGCCGCGTTGAAATAAATTGCCAGCGACTTATAAACTGTCTAGTGACAGTGTACAGCCCAGACGATAACTCGGATGGTGATTCCGGTTCCAGTGGCGAGGATCTCGAGATTTATCAGTAAGTTCATCTCTAACCACCGAATAATAACTACTTTTAAGACCTTTCTTAGGTTTGATTTGACCAATTTCTGTTATTCTCAGAATAATGAAAAAAAGCGAGTTAAATGTCAGTTTACTCTTCAGTAACTACGGTTTATTCTGGGGAAAATGCTTAGTCGAATCCAAGGTTAGTCAGAAAAATCCTGGATCTGACTGGGCTTATTTAAATCGTAAAGGTTGCAAGGGAATTCTGCCTTTTTAAAAGGTTTAAAGATTTGGTTAAAAGATTAAATAAATTCGGTTAACTATGTAAATATGACTCAGTGAAAGATGCTAATGTTGTAAATAATTATATTTGTTCCAGTACTCTAACGAAACACATAACTCCGCCCGCATCGTCCACTCTCCGCGAGATGTCAGTTGAGAAGCGTCGCGAAGCGTTCATAGAAAACAAGAAGACTAAAATGAAACAAGCCAAAAGTCTCGTAGAAATGAAGAATGAGAACAATAAGAAACTCACCGAGATCATGAGCGCACAGAATTCTGACGCCGATGTTCCTTATACGTCATTGTTGACCAACGAGTGTATTTTGGAGAATATTATGAATAGTGAAGGTAAGTGAGTAATTGGGATAAAATTTTATAAACTGTTGGTTCAATCATAACTAACCGGGTTGATAAACAAAAACGTATTTATGTGTAGTCTTGGCAGTTCAACAACAGTGCGAGATATTCTGCCTTCAAGCAATTCATAGTGTGCTAGTGTTGCTATAAGGTTTAGAACTTGAATAAGGTAAACTACTGGGGGGTAAAAAACATAAAAAATAACATGCGTTGCTTCTGATATTGTAAGCGTGAAAATCTATAGGTTACAGTATCAACTCGCCATTGGGTAGGCCTTAGATAGGTACCTACGCTTGTTTGCAGGGTTGATCGGTTTTATCAGAAAAATGCTCCCAGTAGGTAGCGTATATTATATCCTGAGACCTCACCACAAGCTCTTCGGGCATTATCAAAGTAATACTTAGGTAAAAGTATACTTAAAGTATACTTATACGTAGGTATCAAAATTGTATATAAGTAGTGCTACTTCAAGCTTGAAACTTTGATGCTTCTGAAACATGTTGGTTTGTAAGAGCTTGTGGTCTCAAGAAATGAACAAAACGGTTTTGTAATTATATAAATTGATTGTTCTAGAAAATGTGAACGGAATTCTTCAGAGTGAAGAAATCTACATAGAAATTCTATTGGACACAGTTTGTAACATGTCTCCGACTTTATTGGGACCAGGCGGGGTGAAGAAATTGAAGTCTGGTAAGTAAAGCATTTTATGTTCAATTCTCTTTTTCAGCCGAAAGTATAGAATATATTGAATATTGGGATATGCTAGGGTGTTTTATTGACTGTTCATATTGAGTGACTAAGACGATGTTCTACAATAAACCAATTCCCTATTTCTAAAGTTCATATTATACTCGTATAGCTCGTATTTACGACCGCATGTAACCTACTGTTGTGACAGTTTAGTGGTGCTGGAGCAGATTGTTTTAACCATGTTTATTTTTCTTTTTAGATTGATAAACATACAACTTACTAATCAGTGCTGCATACGTTTCTTGTGTTCGTAAAATGTGCAATATGTAATGTTGAAATCTCGAAATAAATATATTTTTGTGCAGCGACCTAAATCTCATACCTAACCACTTGAGTTGGCCAGAAAAAAATCCCCAATTGACATTGAACCTTCTTTTTGACACAATTATTTTTCTTTTCAGGCAGAATCCAAGCTAGTAAAAGAGCAGCACATAAAGTCACTGAGTATTACCAAAATATTTTGTGGGGAGACGTTGGTAGCTGCCTTGAACATATCGTACTTTGGTGGTCTTCATATCCTTTGGCCACTAGGTAAGTTTTTGACTAACCACCCTTTGTTCCTTCCTTATTAGTATCCCATATATTTAACTTATTTCTTTTTTTAATAATTTTAGTCTCAAATTTATTGTTTACCGTGTACTTAGTATGAAACGCGCATAATTTGATTTGAAAGTATTTCACAGATCACCGAACACAAGCCAAAAACTAAGAGAATGGTTATTTCAGACTTTCAGCGTAAATAGTAAGTTGCTACAAAATTTTTACTTTCTGAGCGAATGGACTTATGTACAGTATTATCACAAACTTTGATAATAACACCTTTCAGACACTCCGGAACTCATACTTTCTTCATTGCGAGTGTTAGCTGATGCTTTGGGATGTCACGTCACGTCTACCTCATGGGACAAGCATTTTGGGTATGGACTACTATTATAGAATAGAATATTTTTTGATTTGACAAACTACAACCCAGCGGAATTATTAACACAGATATTAATAAGCTAACAAAGGCACAAATAATACAATAACAAAGTAAGTACTGTATATATAAAAAAAAACTATTCGACGTGAATTTAAGAACACTCAGATACATTAACACCTTTCAAACTTTAAGTCTCTAGGACCAGCGGTTTAGGCTGTACGTTGTATGTAGTAGGTCTGCGAGTTACTAATATATCAATAACTATTGTAAAATTTACAGAGCAACTCTAACAACGGACTTACAAGCGACATCCTTGAAACTACATCCAGATTTATCAGTGTATATTAGTGAGGTAAGATCTCATTTTAATGAACCATAAATCTTGGATCAACAGCTTTATTAACTGTCAGATTACCAATTCAACTAGTTATCGACCCAAATTAAATTATTCAAAGAATTGTAAACATTTCAAACAGTACCATCTTATCTAGATTTAAACTACGCAAAGCTTGTAGGGTACATATTCTTTTTGTAAATACATACTTACGAGTAAAATACACACTAATTTTATAGTCAACTAGCTTCCGACTACGGCTTCGCTCGCGTGGTACATTGAAAAACAAAAACAAATGTATCCCTCGGGAACTTTACATTTTTCCGGGATAATAAGTAGCCTATGTGCTATTCCAAACTATAATCTATATCTGTGCCTTTCATCCAGATCCGTTCAGCCATTTCAGCGTGAAAGAGTAACAAACATACAGCCATATATCCTTACATCCACACATTCTTATAAACTTTCGCGTTTATAATATTAGTAGGATCTGTTAGTAAAAAAACAACGCCACCAATTCACTAGCATCATTATAAAATACTTTCGAAATGTTTGTTTCAGTGTACAGTATCAGGAGCCAATTTCGCCCTGATGCTGCAAGAGCTGGTGACCCTCAATAACCAGTGCGAGGTCACTTGGGACTACATACTCGGAGCTCCCATTGAGGACTTGCCTATAGTTGAACAAATACCGATACTACATAGACTTGGTAACTTCATTTTTTTTTCTTTGCAAGCGTTTACTACATAATGCTTGTAAATTGCTTTTAGCATTGCGTTGCTAAGCTTGTTATTATTAGTCTTGAATCTATTTATTTATTTTATACTAACTGACCCAACAGACGTTGTTCTGTCCTTAATAAAACGAACGAACCATGGCGTTATTTTCTTTTAGTTTGGTTTTATGTAAAAGCATTTTCAGTTTTCCCGTATTTTCCGGCAAAGTTTTTCAAAAATCTTATTCGGACTATAAAGAACATTCAAAAATATTTCCAAATCTGTAAAGTACATAGCGTGTTGTTGTTGACCTTTGCATGTTGAGTGATGCACTTACAAACGTTTGAAATGCTGTTTATTTAACTTTTTTTTTATTTTTACAGATCACTCAATCCACACATACCGGCTATGGTGTTTGGCAGAAACGCGCCGCCTAGCCAACCTGTGGGAGATGGACGATTTCTTCCGCATAGCACACAACGACATGCAAGCGTGCATGGAACAGCTCTTGAACTTGCGATTCGCTGACCATAGTGTTACTATTGAAGCTGGTGAAATACTATTAGTTTGCTATATCTTATTCGTTTTTGTTTTCTGCATTCAGTGATTGTATATTAATCGGCCATTTCATTCAGACTTCGAACTTAAAGTAGGCGAGGCGTAATGTGTACTCTCGCGTTTTAGTTGAATTATTATCAGTTTCCTAGTTAGTTTGTATCTTTCTCAGATATTTTACATCAACTATACTGCATAAAAAACTCGCCTCTTAATTGGTTGACTGACATACAGGTGATGATCGTGACTCTCCAATAATATCTGTCAAGTTTCCGTTTTATTCGATATTGCTACAAATATTAATAAGCAGTCTTGACAGTGCTGCAAGTGTTTAGATGATGTTTCTTTTTAGGAAAAATTGGGGTCCACGAAAATGTATGCGCAAAAATGAGAGAGAAATTAGTGTCTGAAGTAAAGGTCAACATTCAAAAGTTGAAAGTAAGTTATACATATTTACCATAGACTGCCGAGTTACCTATCACTAGGTAATTTAACGGCTTAAACTGTAAACTGAAATATCAAAAGTCATGGTAATAATATGACATGATTTTCTTTATAATTATAACAGGAAGCGACAGAAGAGATAATAACAGTCCTTTCCTGCGTCTGTGCATCGTTCAGTCTGGCGCATCTCACGATGATATTTCCGAACAATGCCGAGTGGCGGCGAGTGACGGGCCCCGATCCCGGACATTCTATATACGTACACATATTTTTAGGTAAGCCTATAGCCATCTCTTTTTATTGTCCTGAGAATGACAAGGACAAACTGTACTTTACGCACCATTATAATATGACATAAGCCTTAAACCTCCTTAAACCATAGGGTCCTAGAAGGCTGGTAGGGTGTTTTTCTTTCGAGGGTTTAGTTAGGCGCACTGGAATTTCCGAAATCTAATCTTCAATAGCAGGGGTAGGTTTTAATTTTGAATGTAAAGAATATTACGGTACCAAGTCGCGAAGATCTTGTATTCTCATGATATATTTTTCAGATAAAATGTTACTACCAGTAATAAAAGCGACCAACGATGTAACGACGTTGAATATGGTGCTGAGGATAATGTGCGAGTCTTGGCTTCATCATATTTACGTGTCTAAAGTAAAATTTAGGTAAGTACGTAGTATTTTTCGCGCAATATCGACCAATCTATTGATTGATTTTAGTCATGCTTCGCTTTAATGGAAACGCAACCGTAACCTGTTATAATTACAGCTCACAACACAATACACTTAAGTGGTTTTTTTTTTATTATTTCAGTAAGGAAGCAGCTGAACAATTACTGGCGGATTTCAATGAAGTTAGAAACTGGCTTAACGAATGCAAACCGCTGTCTACAGCGGGTAGAAAGCAAATGCTACAGAATGAAGTTTTGAGGTACAGAACTCAACATTCGGTATAATTTATTGAAAAAAAATCTGTCAAATATAATCTTCTTCACTTCACTTCTTTATTTTGGCAATATAATCTTCTAAATATATTATAAAACGTAACTGAATGACACAACCTAACCTAAACCATAAGTAGTTTCCTTTCGGGTCTTAGAGGTGCTCTTAAAAAGGAATTTCTAAAATTTAATCTCTAAGGGGTGCAAAAGGTGAAGTTTGTATAAAAATAAGCATAACGCAAAAAAAGTCACTGGAAGTTCCACTAGTAGAATATACTAACCTTAAAAAATTATATTAGAATGATAGAGCGATATAAAATTACAAAAAAATCATGATGGATAAAACAGGACTGTAATCCCCAAGCTCGGTAGACATCTCCTCAGATCTTTAGTTACTTAGATCTTTTTGAGGATATCTAAAGAGGGTAGCAAGAGGTACATACGTCCAAAAATGACTTTGGCACATGCTCACATTTTGCAGCGATTAGTATTCCGTACGTGACAGGTTGCAAGCCCATCGCAGCTTATAAGAATACTAACCTATGACACACACCTTCGAATCTTTGGTACAAGGGTATGCCGGTTTCCTCACGATGTTTTTCTTCGCCGTTTAAAATTACAAGTGAATATAAAGGTCACCTACGGTACGGTAACGTGTGACTTCTCCACTGATTGCAGACGATGTGAAGGCGTCGGGAGACTGTTGCTCCATGCACCTGGAGACTTGATATCCATGCAAGATTCGACAATGCAGTCCGCTCAGCAACTGCGTAGAGATGGTAAGTCCTAGCTCACCCCTAACCTTAAAAGCCCATTAATTCCACACCTGTCAATCAATTAATCAATCAATCAAAAATAATTTTATTCAATAGAATCACAAGGATCACTATGAAACTTCTTATATGCTAGGTGAATCTATGTGCCAATTCCAACCTAACCTAAGTACGAGAAGAACAAGCACGAAACTCGTCTCGGTCCTAGCGTTTTTTTTGTATGATCAGGATAGGAGAGTTCAATATTAGCTCTGGGCCTTTCTACTCAACGGTTTCTTCATTGTTCGCAACAAAAAAATTTTGTTCTCACTTTCGTCATTGTACGCATCTAAAATTTTTTGTTCATCTCGTAAAATATTTGTTAACTTTAAATGTACCCTTTGTGAAATAACTCATTCTTCTTTATCGACCAATCTTTTATTGCTCTATCCTCATGCTATCAGCTTGAAAGACGAGATCTAAAATCAAGATTAAGTACATTTTTTTTAAATAACAGTAAAATATCAAATTGAGTAGGAAAGCCCTCATAAGAGAGACACGGTTGATACTGATTTAGAGTAAATTACGTACTTACCTATTATTCATTCACCACATTAGTGACACGACTTGGTTATTGTATGTCTGCAGAGAACGACGCTCCAGAACAGCTGATGCCTGCTGAAATGTACGTTCCCAACCAGAAGCAATGGCTGACGCTACGAGCTAAGAAACTGAAAGGCCCCCTAGCGTTTACCTTATGCTGTATAGTTTTGAGCTAATATTTAAATAAAAAATATTTTGTGAACAATTGATTAGTTTAATTAGAAAAGTTACTTCTAGTCTAAGAGTAAATTGCGTTTGAGTGATTGGTCAATTCTGATGACTAACTTAATATGCTACCGTCTCAAAGCTTATTTTTTTGAAAAGCCTGAATGCTATTGCTTATTTATTTATATGAACTGTGACCTTTAAAGTAAAAAAGTTATGATATTTAGGGTTATTGAAAATGATTCAAATCATTCAGACCCATAATTTGATTAATATTTACACTATAAAAAATATCTCATCGATTTTCGTATTAATGAAAGAAAGAATACTGCCTGTTCGAGTCGATATTTCGTGTCTCCGAATATAGAACTAATAATGTTACAAAGATATTCTTGCAAACAAAGTTGTGGAAAAATTACAAGCCATCCTAAACTAAGATTAACAACAAAATAACGAACACTAAGAATCATCATCAGAATCCGACCTTCGACACTTTTCTTTCAACTTTTCATACTGATTCTTCACGATCATATCAGCTTTGATCTTTTCCATATCATTGAGTAGACTGCTTACTTCTATACTGTCCAATTTTTCCGGCGGTAAGGACGCCGCGTCACTATCCAAGCCGGAGTCTTCGTCTGACTTGTCGTCATCATTACATTCAGCGTCGGAAAGTGCTTGAACGCTTTCGCCCGAGCTGTCTTGTTCGCCCTCTTGGCCGATCCGATAGGCTTTGGGAACGTTGTCGTTGAGTGCGGGTAAACTGATCTCTCGACCTTTGCGTGTTTCGCCCCGTTTCCTCTTGCTTGTACTCTTCGCGATCACACGTTTCTGGTGGTCCAGTTGCGGGAATAGTTCTGGAGAAAAGGAACGTGTTTTAAAAAAAAACGTATTCTTTTTTGAGTGTTTGAATGTTAGCGTCAGGGTGATGTCACCTCTCATATTTAATTCAAAAATTGCTTTGGAATTGCTTCTATTTGCTTCCATCAATGGGAGAATTGCTTCCTCTATATTTTAGGAGAAATTCAAATTTTAAGAGGTGACCAGAAGAACCAATTCAGAAGCAATTTTTGGATGGCATTTCGTTAAATTTTGAGAGGTGACTCATCATCCTCACGGTAACGATTGAACACACAAAAGAAAATAAGAGTTCGGCTCTTTTTTTCTTTTGTGTTCAACCGGAAAAAATGCTAGATGTGGCACTTAGTCGTAATCCATGAATCCTTGAAACCAAAGCAGGCAAGCGATTGAAGCGGATAATATTGTAAAATGCTGCCGCACGGAGAATGATGTTGTGCTGTTCCGACACGTCTCAACAGAATCGTCTAAAATATTAGTGTTAGATCAGCTAGGCGGTGCGGCTGAATGGAGATTTTTTGGTGATAATTAGTTTTATTATGTTAACAGGTGTAATTTATCGATACTTACTTAAATGTAATCATTTAAGTTCACATTTTGATTATATAATGTTTACACGTTAAAACCTTTGATTGGCTCTCAAATGCTATAAAAATAATATTTAAAGAATTGTAAGCTGTTGGTTTTTCAATAAATAAATATATTTTGGTTTTACATAATCTATATACACATAGCTTTCTGGTTGAAATGAGACTACGACCAATAGCTATCTATATAACTAGCATAAAAACCAATGTAGCGGA
Organism: Cosmorhoe ocellata; assembly: GCA_963675405.1. Lineage (NCBI taxonomy): Eukaryota > Metazoa > Arthropoda > Insecta > Lepidoptera > Geometridae > Cosmorhoe > Cosmorhoe ocellata. Next base: position 5,658,246 of record OY776258.1, on the reverse strand, counting down.
TTTAAATTAATAACTACTCAATACTAAAATCAGGTAACTTTGCTAAGATACTGCAAATAACTAGTTAGTAGCCAAACCCAGTGACGGAGCTGTTAGACCGCCCTTAGGCCTCACGTCACAATTTAACACTTTATTCATAACCATATTTCAACTCAACCAAAATTGGCTATTTGACAATAGTAACGATGAAATATTTAATACAGTAAGTACCTACCTTATAGGTTCACAATACTCATAAAATATGTTTTTTGCATTAAAATAAATTGTAAATATTTTATTTTTGAAAAATAAATTAGAGTTTTTTACATTTGTGGATTAAAAATACTGAAGCGCGGGAGGCCATGTTTGAGCATCGTGTGACGTGAGTGACGTAACTAGTTACAAAATAAAACGTCAAGTTGGAGCGTATATTTGCTTCACTTAGTTTATTGTTTATTGACCCATGACGTCAGTCAGAAATGTCACGTGATCGGCTGTTTCCGCGCGAATTTCAAATCACTGGAGGAAAATATATATTTTTTTCTGATAAATAACGCTATTTTCAGGAAAAGATAATTGTAAGAGGTTTAAAATAAACTTACGTATATTTATAAGTATCTTTCCGAAAACTGTCAAATAGCCAATTGAATGCAAATAAGTAACAAATAGAAACTAAAATGGCTTTTAAATCGGTTGAAATTTAACGAAACGATAAATATAAGTGACATAATGATTGTGAATAAGTGTATCGAGTAGACTACAAGTTTTACCATGGGCATTGCTTAACGCCATTTCCGCGGCGTGCATTTCAGCCTCCTGTATAGAGTGCCCTCTAGCGGAGGCAAGTCTCGTGCCCCTAAAGTACACCCCCACAGTGTACACACGCGTGTTGGTCGGTCCCAGGCATTCTATCACTCTGTATAGAAAAAATAATAATCACAATGTCAACTATAGCGTTATTTCATGAGATTTTATATTGTTTTATTTAGAGTATATTTATTCCCAATTGTGGGACAGGCAGTCAGATGAGGAAGGCTATGCCTATTACTAGTGTTTTGCACCTACACAGAAAATTATATTTCGATACACATTTTTATTTCTTCATCAACCGAAATAATATTGATCGAACAAAAATGTGTAGCGAGACAAAATTTTTATTGGGCAAAACAACAATAAATCATAGAGGTACATTTACTAACACTAGTTTTGGAAACTAGATAAGAAAGTCATGGTTACCTTACCATATGTATACTTTCAATATCATTGAAGTAACACGATACCAAATTTCGAATCAATCGGACATACGAAAGTTAGTCAGATCCCCTCATCAACTAGAAAAGAGCTGATGATCTTCTAACGGATGAACAGATTTTCATGAAACATGGCTAAGAACACTAGGGAAAAAAATATCTATGACAAAAAGAAAACTAAACGAAAATCGGTTCATCCGTTTGGAATCCGTTTGGAACAATGCCACAGACAGATACACAGACACACTGACAGAGACACTTTAAACTTATAACACCCCTGTTTTTCGTCGGGGGTTAATAAACATTTATTTATGTGTAAAAGTTTACATGCATCGGCAGTTTATTTTCAACAAGCCGCGCGTGACTTCGTCTGCGCGTTTTAAGTACCTATATGAAATATGGAACCTATATGGAATCTAAAACGTTGACCCCATTTAGAGGGTAATTTTGAAAAACCGTAAAACACGTGTCCTTTTATTTCTCAATTCAAAAATCCAAAAAATTTTCAAACTATATACAACACCCGTTAAAAAAACCCCTTACAAACTTTGATCCCCATTTTACCCCTTTGTGAGGGTTGTTTTGAAAAATCCTGTAATACGTGTCTATTTATTTTGCAGTAGTAGTATCTAAACCAAGTTTCCAGTGAATCGAACCAAGGAATATTTTTTCCATGGAAACTTTACAACCTTGTCTAACCCCCTTAGGGGTTAATTTTCGAAAATTAGATTAGCATAATGTGTTATTCCGGAACCTAAGCTATCTATTTTCAAAATATCTTGATAATTATCGGCTTTGAAGGTACGGAGGTAACAAACATACATACAACCCTCACACACACACAAACTTTCTTATATATAATATCAGTAAGATAGGTGCTTAGTACTTACTTGTACAATGGTATATCGGGTTCGCCTCCCTCCATAGAGCGCAGAGTAAGACAGCACTGCTGCAGTTTGGACTTGGGATCGTTCCAGTCCTGGTTCATTATGAACTCCTGAAGGCGCGGGAACAGGCACGCATTGCAGAACGCTTGGCAGTATTGTAAGCCCTGGTGAAAGATGATCATATTAAACATCAACTCATAGTTCTGACTATACTACGATTCTTTATGAGTTTATAAGCCAGCGGTCAACTCTTGTGTCTCTGGTTTATCTCACAAAGTTCAGTGCCATGACACTTAGGACAATGATATAAGATGTAAAATCGAATAAATTGAAATTTTTAGTCATGTCAAGAGTATGACAGTAGACAAGATCCGGATGGCGTTCACGCTAGCGGATGGATCAACACATAGTAACTATAACAGATCACTGGATCAACACAACGAATGTGAGACCAAACACAAACGAGGAATTAATATTTGGAGCAAATACACTTGTACATATACATACATTGTAGAAATGTATTTGCTTCAAATATTGACCATGTGGTCAGTCCTTCGGATAATCGAATCTGCACCTTACCCAGGTAAAAACAGGTCTACAAACTTATTTATAACAAGATGATCAAGCAAGATAAAAAAAAAACTTACCCTATCTATAAACAGAGCACCCAAAAACGCCTCAAGTAGATCAGCCTTGTGTTTCTTGGTGCTCGGCTTGGATTTCGGATTGTTGTATATCGCGTACTCTGATAGGTTGAGATCGTCGCACACCATCGACTGAGTGCGGTTGTTGACCAGAGACGAACGGAGTAACTGGAATTTAACATTTTCAAATAAACTTACTAGGTATCTAAATAAAAGTAGTGTGGGTAATTTTTCTTCACGATTTTACTAAACCAAACGGCGCGCTTGCTCTACACTTTTTTGCATACTTGTATAGAGCCGATCATACTTCATCTATTTCTACTGTCAAAATCTTGCGCACACTACTAATAAATAGGTATAAGTCACTTTCTTACACTAATATAATATTTTTTTTATATTTGTTTGTTACTAATCATGTCAGCAAAGCGGAACAAATTTCGATCGTTTTTTGTGTATTACCATAATTATTTATTATTTTAGTCAGTATTGTCCCAATGCAGGGCATTTTTTGTATATAGACAGTAATAATTATAAGCTACATTTTTATTTAGCAAACAACATAAAGCTCAAAATTTCATAAGAATTAAATGGGGGCGATTTAATTCTTATGAATTTTTTAGTTTTTTTATAAAAATAATAGTAAGCGAAACGAAGTCTCGGAGAGTTCAACTCATCATTCTCCTGCCCTTATCCCACGCTAAGTGAGGTCGGCACATGTTTACGTCTTCAACACTCTCCTATCAGTCGTCAACTCTGAATCTACTCCTCTTACATTCATATCATCTTTCACACCATCAAACCATTTCTTCTTCGGCCTTCCTCTACTTGCGCACCCAGCCAAACTCATTCTCATAACTCTTTTGGTGACATGTTTTTACCATGCTGAGTTCGACTATTAATTATATAAACAAAGTAATAATTCTTACCGATAGATGACCTTCATGATGATCTGGGAAGTGACGATATAAGCGGTCGGAAACAACGAGTTGCAACACAGTATCACCGAGAAACTCGAGCCGTTGATTCGAGCCGAGCGTCAGGTGGGTGAAACCGACCGATCTGTCAGTGAACGCTCTCGCTAGCAAACGTATGTGCTTGAACTCTACGTCTGGAAATAAATGAATAGCTTTATGCCCGCCTTCCACTGCGAGTGGAGCGGGCTCCGTACGGACTCCGTTTAACTCTAATTATCCTTTTTTAGTGGAAGGCGGCCTCGCCTTTGTATGAAAAATGTGAGTTAAACGAAGTCCGTACGGAGCCCGCTCCGCTCGCAGTGGAATGCGGGCATTACAATGATCAGCAAGCTTAGTAAACTCGACCCCGCATTAGCACCGTAGAATTATTCTTTACGGAGGACAAAATAACGTTTGTAGCGACAATAGTAACATTTTTGTTTGGGTAAATCACTAATTATAATGTTATTTAGCCTTCTCTTCCGTAGATAAATTCGCCGTCTTTTGTGCGTATGCTAAGAGCATAGATCTGTGATGAAGAGTTGCCAAAGGGCACGTGCATACTTGACTTTGACTGACCTCACAGCTCAGTTGGTAGTAGCTCTGCCTTCTGCGCTGTAGGTTATGGGTTCGATCCCCACCTAGGACTAACATTTGTTTGATGAACGCAGATGTTTGTTCTATGTCTGGGTGTTATTATGAATTCTATGTATGTATTTACAAAAAAAACTATCCAGTACCCTTCTTTATCGTAACCAGGTAAAAGAACCAATCACGAAATAATTTTACAAATTTAATTTCTTACTTATACTAGCTTCAAACTCGGTCAGCTTTTGTAGAAACTCGAAGTCCTTTATGTACTTTCTGTCGCCCAAGGGCTCTTGTTCTTGCAACGGATGCATTCGTTCCTTCACCCACGTGTCGTACAAATCGGGGTATTCGTGCCACAGAGATAGGGCGAACACTCTATCGGCTACCTGGATAACAAAACATTCAAGTAGTTATTCAAGAGTCTGCAGGACGACTCTCCTCTACAGTTTCATCATTGTTCTCACTATTTGTCATTGTTCCCAACAAACAACTTAGTTATCTCGTAAAACATTAGTTAATTTAAATTGTACCCTTCGTGAAATAACTTACTATCAACCAATCTTTTATTGCTTCATCTTCATGCTATCAGCTTGAAAGACGAGCTCTAAAATCAAGGTTAAAAAAGATTTTAAAATAACGACAAAATAATAAATTGAGAAGAACCATCTAGCGCCCAAATAATGGACCAACAGCCTAATCTTAGAAGAAAGAGGTCGTCCATCCAAGAACTGAACTCGCAGAACGTTGCCGCTAAGTTAACTAGCCACAAGCTCTTCATTTTATGAGGTGGGATAAAGTCAAGATCTTGACAATCTGACATGTTCAAGAGGTCACAATGAAAAATGTACTTTAGCACAAACTGCCCTGACAAACTTTGAAATCAAAATTAGGTGTGACGTCATCTCCTTCATGCGATGAAAAAGGGTGTGACGTCATCCCTCGAAATAGTGTAGCAAACGTCATACCTCAAGTCCGGCGTCTAAGAAAAGAGCCCCCATCAATGCTTCGAAGCAATTTGCCATCGCATGTTTCATGACGACCTCCCGACATAGGTCCGAGCCGTGCGCGTATAGCATGAACTTTTCAAGTTCTATATTCTGAAAAAACAAAAAAATATCTATCAGCGATTCCACGCCGAACATGGTCTACGACGCAGAGTGACCCGCCATCCTGACGTCAGGATGGCCGGACACCTCTAAATGTTGAATTTCTTCTAAAATATAGAGGAAGCAATTCTCTCATTGATGGAAGCAAATAGAAGCAATTCGGAAGCAATTTTTGGATAGAATTTCAACGTTAAATACGAGAAGTGACTCATTATTCTGACGCTAACATATTGTTCTAGATAATACTAAAAATATAGTGGAATCATAAATTCAAACAGACATAAAGCCCGCCGAACCACTACGGATATAAGCATACGGATATGCAAAAAATCCTTGTCTCTTTTTATCTGTTCTTTTCTTCCTGTAAGGTTTTCTCTTTTTAATCTAATCTTCTTCGCTACCTATAAGGCATCCTTTTCTTACCATGACATGCCGCAGTCAACTGTACATAGTACATTTTTAACAAATGGTTGTATGGTGGGGATCACGCATTGAATTAGGCAATGGACAAGCATTTTGAGCCAAATTTTTCAATTGTTTAACGAATAACCCTATAATTAATACACTTACTCTAGCTAAATGCGCCAAATGTTGGTTTTGTACAATAGAAGCTCTGTAGGTAGCCAGTCCCCCCTCAGCAAGCGATGGAAACATCTTGAACAGGTGAATAGAAGATATGAACTCCACTACAGCATCACCGAGGAATTCCAGACGCTCGTTGTGTTTTATTTCAGATTCCGTCTCGCTATTCCTTCCGAATCGAGACATTATGTTGATTAGGGTGACAATACCTGAAAAGAAAGAATGTATGAACTGATTACAAGGCTTTAATCTTAATAAAAACCGGCCAAATGCGTGTCAGACTCGCGCACGAAGAGTTCCGTACAATCTATAAAAACGGCAAAAAAATCACGTTTATTGTATGCGTGCCCCTTAAAATATTTATTTTATTTTGTATTTTAGTATTTGTTGTTAGAGCGGTAACAGAAATACATCATCATGAAAATTTCAACTGTCTAACTATCACGGTTCATGAGATACAGCCAGGTGACAGACGGACAGATAGACGGAGGGACGGACAGCGGAGTCTTAGTAATAGGGTCTCGTTTACCCTTTGGGTATGGAACCCTAAAAATGAGAAATAGACAAACATTTTCAACTTGGTGGGTAAAAGAGATAGCAACAGAATTTATTCGTTTCACTGGTTGGCATATAGGGTTAAATATTATCTGTTTTAGCAGATCACAGGAATAACTGTTGGCACGCTAATACTTCGTTGCACCGTCTTTATATATAGAGCTCTATGGTTGGGCGTATTCTGAATGTATATTATCAGTTGCCGATGACCACAGATAACAAACAAAACAAAATGTATAATGTACAAAGCACCTACCTTTCTTCCTAGTATAATGTATCCTTCTATCTCCGTACTCCGGCTGCCGTATTCCACAATTAGTCAAACTATTCCTGGCATGATCTGGATTTGTGCCGAAGTTTTCTCGATACGACGGATGGGTAAGGGCAGTTTGCAACAGCGTGCGCTGTTTGAACACGTAGCCAATCTTATTCTCAAGGCTGTCCAGAGATTTGTGGAAACGAAGATGCCGGATAAGAACCGGTATTAGCATGGCGTGCTGAAAAAATTTAAGGAGCTTTAATATTACACTAAGATGTTCAGTATTACCAGGATACAAACTATGTCACTGCTGCAAGAGCTGCACAGTATCGTTTTTCGGGAGCAATTGGAGGTATGTGGAGGGGGGGAAAGAACTGTACATGCGCAAACTCGCACCTGTGGCTAACTTCACGAAGGCCTAGATCCGTTGGATAACCTATACATAGTAATTATTGCCATAATTTAGATCGTAGATTCGAAATTTAAACACGGTTGGTTGTATAGCTTAGTTGTATGTGGCGATAGATGGCGCTATAATAAAAACGAACGCTTACTTGCACAATGTCGCACATAAGTCCAGTGGTATGGAAACCTTGAGAGGATATAGCGACGGTGACGTCACGTTTCATCTTAGTCTGCGTCCTCATCTCTTGTAGTTTCGCCTCTCTCGCCGCGAGCCGTCGTCGATCTTTGTAAGTTGGCTTAGCCATGTTCGCGATTAGATGGCGGAACTTTACGTAGAAGCGCCATCTCTTTTGATACCTGGAATTTTCGTTTTATTTTTATACTAGCTTTTGATCATACTCATATTATGTACTTTTAAACTTACGCGATCTGAACACATTATTATTAGTATTAGTATGTCTACCCGTGACCACGACAGCGTGCAAACCTGTCGAAACGTCGGGAAAATATAAGGTAATTTAAACGCGATAAATACCCGTCTAATACTAATAATAACATACTCATATTATCCTACTAATATTATTAACGGAAAAGTTTGTGAGAGTGTAATATGTTTGTTGCTCTTTCACGTTGGAATGGCTGAACAGATCTGGTTGAACTTTGGCACAGAGTCGTGGTCAAGTCACAAAAAGTTATAATATTATTTTAATTAGTGATCCACCTAGGTCCTGGACCCAGCCCAGGGGGGGCATGACCCCCATGACCCTCCCCTGGGTCCCCCCTTGATTAGTGGGGAATCAGTTAGAGACTTACTCAGGGCTTCCCGCGTAGCTCAGTTGCGGTGGTCTGATGCCGAAATGCACGATCTCCGGATAGTATTCCAAGGGGTTCTCCGTCCCGACTGGAGGGCTGCGGTCTAATTGGTCCACTCGCACTGAGCACGGCTTCTTGCCAGGATACGTCACTATCATACCTGAAGAACAGAGCTGATTTCTAGTAATCATATAAGACAGGTAGGTACTTAGTTAATTTTGAATTAAAAAAATTCTGTTAGGTGTGCCAGCGTATTCCCCAATGAGCTAAGCACAATTCAGACGCGTGCACCAAGCGGATAACAGGTAGTTTTAAATATAAGTCAAAGTTGAACTACAGGGTGTCCGGTGGCAGATTTATATTTTTAAAAGTGAATAACTCTAAAGTTATAAGCGGTGCCGGGGGAAGGTTGGCACTATTCGAAACACCGGGATTGCGGATTTGTCAGTCAGAATGCCGCAGTGGTCGAGAGAGCACCGTGCTTACGCTATTGAAGCGTTTTTTAAGAGTGGCGATTCTTACGTGCTTGCTCGCCGACAATTTTGTTCTCGATATAAAATACGGCGACTGAGCGATGAACCAAGTGTAAATTTGATTCGTTCGTGGGTGCAAAGATTACGCAAAACATTTTCAGCACTTAATATCCCTCAGCCCGGGCCTAGCAGGACAACAAGGACCGCCGAAGACGTTCAAGAGGTGGAACGAAGCTTGCGTGACAATCCACTATTCTCAGTGCGGCCACTTTTCACTCCCAAAGAGTATTGTCCATGAAATTTTGAGGAAGGACTTGAAGTTCCATCCATTCAAGATCCAATTAGTCCAAGAACTTAAAGAAAACGACTTTAATTTCAGGAAAAACTTATGAAACCATTTTGAAAAGATTTCGCTCTCCAAATTGCATTTTTTGGAGCGACGAGGCCCCCTTCCGTCTGAATGGACACGTCAACAAACAAAACTGTCGCTATTGGGGTCCACGAAGATGTAACCCGCGGTTGAAACACCAACGTCCTTTACATTGCCCTCGAGTTACTGTTTGGTGCGCCTTATCGATAAGCGGAATTATCAGGTCCTATTTTTTTGAAAATTCTACGGGACATACAATAAATGTGAACAGTGACAATTATGGAGGCATGATCGCAGGTTATTTTTTACCGAATTTGTGAGCACATTCTTCTTACTCATAGCACACGTGGTTTCAGCAAGATGGGGCCACGCCACACACCGCCAGAACGTCCATGAATTTGCTTCGTGAACATTTCCCGCAAAAACTAATCAGCCGCTTTGGGGACATCCCATGGCCACCGAGACCCCCGGATTTGGCCCCTATGGGCTTTTTTTTGTGGGGGGTACCTCAAACATAAAGTCTACGCTAATAACCTTCAGTCAACCGCACAGTTAAAAAAAAATATTCACCGTGAAATTCACGACATCGAAGCGAACTTGCTGCAGCGCGAGTTGGCCCAGTTCGAATAGTGTGTGCGTCTAAACGGGCGGCTTTTGGACGATGTTATTTTTAAAACATAAAATCCGCCACCTTTCTGTTTATGTTAAACTCATTCATTGAACAAAATTATTCATAGTATTTTTTTTATTCACTTTTAAAAACATAAATCCGCCACCGGACACCCTGTATATATCCTACTAATATTATAAACGCGAAAGTTTGTAAGAATGTATGGATGTAAGGATGTCTGGATGTATGTTTGTTACTCTTATACGCTGAAACGGCTGAACGGATTTGGAAGAAATTTGACACAGATATAGATTATATTTTGGAATAGCACATAGGCTACTTTTTATCCCGGAAAAATTTACGGTTTCTGTGGGATAGATTTGTTTTTGTTTTTCTAGTGAAGATAGTTGTTCAATAATATCATACAAGGATCATTTTGAAATTCTACTTTAGATGAATTCAGTAGTCAGTTCCAACAAAGGCAGCGATGAATCTGACAAGAATCTCGTCTTGGTTCCTAGCGATGCGAATGACACTTTTTACTAAAATGATAGCTCACCTTTGATTCGGTCAACAAACTTCTGCCAATGATAATGATCCATCTTATGATAACTCTCTAACTTCTCCGGGTCTATAAGTAGACCACTTTCATCAACCAGATATTTCATTACTTCACACATTGATAAAACCTGAAAAAATAAATGAATTTCTTTATATAACAAAAATTATCTATCCTAATGATAAAAACGAATCCAAAGACACCTTATTTGTTCAAATCGACCCGTTTTTGATACTTACAATGTTCATCGTAAATTGAAAATTGATTACCATTATTAGTGACCATGATTCTGCCTAACAGTTACTAAAACTGAATGCATGAATCTTTGTAAAAGAGAAAGCAAAATTTCAATTAAGGTTACCTATATTAGGTTAAGTACCTGCTAAATAAGTAATTTTCAAGTGAGATCAGTAAAATTACACCTGATAAGTGGCAGTAAGAATCTGGCTAGTGTTAATATACCTCGCAACCGCCTTCAGGCAAGAACCGTACGAAACGCGGCATGAAATGGAACTGAGAACATGACGTTTCGGTCGGCTTGCCCAAGTCCAAGTCAACTAGTTCCAGCAGTTCAGTGAATATGAACTCCTCTGAAAAAAAACAGAATTATAAGGATAGAAACAAATACCTACCTAGTATTTACTTCCTTTGATGTTATTATAACTGAATTTCAAAAGAATGTTAAACGTAACATCAGATGAATGACTTGACTTGCCAAAATAAAAAAAACTCACGAAATAAATCCAATTCTTGCACAGTAAAATTCTCAGGCGCCGGTTCTTCAACATAAAGTATCGTGTACTCGATATTGAACCTTATCACCTTGCACGTAGGTAGCTCCGCCAGTTTGTAGTGAGAGAACATTGAGAACCCAGAGAATAGAAACTCGTGCTCGTCGTGAGCTATGATGGTTGGCGATTTGATTAGGAAATTTGTGGGCGGCGAGACTGTGATTCTGAAAATGGTTATTATTGCATTAAGAATAGTGTTCAATTTTGCTAGTAGTTTCATGTGCGTTATATACATGATACGTTTCTATAATAAACTTCCAATAAATGCAACTAAACTTCCTGTTAGGAAATTCAAAGCCAACATTAAAAGTAATCTCATAAAGAAAGCATATTGTAATATAAATGAATATATTGATGATAGGAACTCATGGCCTGATGTCGTTCCGCCCTCCGACAGCTAACCAATTTGCAATGTAAACGCTGTCCTTTTGTGTTATGTTTTGTTTTGTTACCTTTTGTTATAAGTTATTATTATTTATCTCAATTACATTTTTTGTAAGAAGGATCATACAAAAAAGCGCTAGGACCGAGACGAGTTTCTTGCCTGTTCTTCTCGTATTGGGTTAGGTTGGAATTGGCACATAGAATCACCTAGCATGTAAGACGTTTCAAAGTGATCCTTGTGATTTTATCGAATAAAATATTTTTCAATTTCAATTACCATTCTCACATTCGTGACTGATTCCTATAAAACTTAGGCTTACCGATAATGATAAAGCTTGTCTATATTGCTCTCAGTGGGCACACATTTAGGGAAGGTTTGTTCGCCTGCGTAAACACCGTGCCGCATTCCAAAACGCCGCGCGCGAGCGCTGCAGCGACATAGCGGACCGCTGTTCATCTCGCCCGCATTGTTGAACCTGGGGATCATAACTATATATCAGCATTGACCTAAGGTTGTTTTCATAAACTTAAATCAAACTCTGTTTCACTATTTGCACAGAACTTATTTGGAGAACGTGTGCCAAAATAATGTTTAGACGTGCTTTTGACGTGCTCTTAGATCTAAGTTATTCTAAGATTGTCTGAGCCTATCAAACTTTGGAAGACATAAATTAATTGACGCATAAAGTTCATCTCGCGACCTTATGCCATTGCTAAAGAATCCTACTAATACTTATAATAAACGCGAAAGTTTGTAAGAATGTATGGATGGATGTCAGTATGTCTGGATGTATGTTTGTTACTCTTTCACGCTAAAACGGCTGAACAGATCTGAATGAAATTTGGCACATATATAGATTATGGTCTGGAATAACACATAAGCTACTTTTTATCCCGGAAAAATATAAGGTTCTCGCGGTATAGAATAGTTTTTGTTTTTCAAGGTATCACGCGGGCGAAACCGCGGGCGGAAGCTAATACAAAATAAAATAACAGTAGTTGTGGTAACTTACCACATCTCGGAGTGTAGTCTTCTAGGGTGGTTTTGTTTCCTTTGCAGTTCTTGCACGATCCTGTCGCTCTCCAGCCCAGCTTCATCCTCGTCCGTCAATCCTTCTTCAGATGACTCTTCAGAACTTGAGCTTTTATCATCATCTGGAATTAAGAAGTGGAGTTTTAACACTGCTAGTGTGTTATGCCATAAGTCCTTGAAATAATTTTTTGAGGACCTTTTGGGGTCTAGTGTTGAGTGTTGTTGCTCTACGAAAACGTTATAAAACTATATTTTATAAGTGCTACTTTCATATTTCAATAAATAGCGCTAATAAAAGTAGCCTTAAGACTGAGATTTGGAAGTTGATGTTGTTAGCTTGTTGACTTGAAACTATAACTGTCCCTTTCATCCCCTTGCAGGTTTAATCTGGGATAAGCTATTCAGGGTATATCTATGTTCATATTAAATTGCTTCTAAATCCATTCAGAGATAAACATAGACACACAAAGATATTTTATTAAAGTACCATTATTCAAAGAAAACTGCAGACATTAGTTTTATTTTTCTTTGCCTAAATAGTTCTATTGAACCATTTTTGGGGGAAAGATAAAAGTGCGGCAAACGAATCTAGGCATTCGTGAAATTAGCCGCAAGAGCTGCGCAGTATCGTTTTTCGGGAGCAATTAAAGGTATAAGGGGGGGGGGGGGGGAGAAGGAACTGTACATGCGCAAACTCGCACCTGTGGCCAACTTCACGAATGGCTAGATCCGTTGGATGAACTATACTTACGTTGATAGCATGGTTAATAGTACACTTACTTTTATGACTGCACAACTTGGTTTTACTTTGCAGAGGTGGCATTTCGTCTACAGCAGGCCTGGCATTTCTTCCTCTCTCAATGAGCTCTTTGGTGAATTTTTCCACTAATGCCTCAAGTTTTTTCGACTGTTGCACTCCTGGTTGGCCTTCCAAACGTTTGTAGTATAGCTCTGCAGGAGAACTTCTATACCACATTCTGGTTCCCTAAAGATTAAGAAAATATGACTTGAAAGTGTGCGGGCGCCACTTACAAATATGCATAGTTGGAAAGAAGAACTTTTGTATGTAATGTTTGTCGTATAGCATATTTTAATTATTATTACTTACTAGCTAAATAATATAATATGTATTTCACACAAACACTAATTACCCTTAACTAAGTTTGTAAGGGAACCTATAAACTAACTAACATTGAATACTCTAAAATAAATCTGACACAAGAATTACCTCATGTGTCAAGACACTTATGTAAAGTTGATTCTGATTTAAGGCCCAGAATACTCGTCACTCTATTCCATACGTAAAAGTTACAAAAAAAGTGACATAGGTCCGTATAGCAACGCGGATCTCCGCGGAATCAGACATAGCACGAAGCAAAACGTGTGATCACCCAAATGACAAGTACGTAGAGTGCGACATGATAATATGGCTGCTCTGAATTACATAACGAAAGCGACAATTTATAAAAAACATAAATATGTTCAAGTAAATAGCTTATTTAAAAAAAAAAGGCTGGGTTGATTTGTTTCAAATTAACTGATTTACATTCATGTGAAATAGAAATTCAAAATACCTTACTGTTCTGGATAAATTAGGGAATTTCTGAATTTTCAGAGGTGTTTTTGACATGATTTTTAACCAAGGTTTTCTAACTAATACGTGTTTTAGCTTCAGTTGATTTATCACTTATATCCTTGAGTATCGTGTAGTTTAATTTGAATGTAATCTATTAAGCGGTAATAGAATGATTAGGGTTGCAATACTTGCAATTTTCAAAATGCTGGGCCTTAATAAAGGAAAGCTCAGCTCAAGTGAATACATAATTCTATAATGTGTAATTTTCTTACTTCTTCCTCTTCAAGATTGTTCTCTTTAGACCACTGTTGTAGTCTTTCGATAAAGTCATCTGAAGTTCGGCAATAATTTTTCCTGAAACAACAATATTTAATGGAATAATTTATGTTAACAATAGATAGGTACACAACATTACATAAACACACCGACTAAAATTCAGGACTTTATGGATAACTCAAAATAAGAATTAATGTCAGGATTTAAACTCGTTTAGTTACTAAAAGTTTAAATAAAATCATGTGGTTATAAACCAACTATACCTAAACTCTGCTAGAATTTTTTCACGGTCTGTCATCGGTTTCCTCTCATGTCTGGAAGAACTTTCTCTGGAATGCTGACTCCTTGATTCACTTCGAGAGGATAGTCTGCTAGATGACCTGTCATATCTGTCATGGCTCCGAGAGCTACTTTTACTATGTCGCTGCAGACTGAAATGTCTTCTTTCTCGTTCATAGTCATCATGTCTGTCTCTATAATACCTGTCCCTTTCACTTTCTCTAGACCTATGTCTATCTGATTCTCTTGACCTATACCTATCCCTTTCTCGGGATCTAGGTCTATCTCTTTCATTCTCTCTGGATCTGTGTCTATATCTTTCTCTAGATCTGGATCTATTTCTTTCACTCTCTCTAGATCTATATCTGTCTCTTTCTCTAGAAAAATGTCTATCTCTTTCTCTATTATTATCTATCCCAGGAGATTTATCTCTATGTTCTCTTTCTCTATCAAACTGCCTCGATAAACTTCCCATTTTACTGCTAGAACTAAGACTTCTATCACTCTTTAAGTTTCTCATAGTTTCCGGGTCCCACTTTTCTTGTTTAACCTTTGGTACAGCAAAAGGAACAGGCTTTGAAAATGAATCCTTACTAGAATAGAATGAATCTTTATGTGTTCCAAAATAATCAAAGGATGAATTGCTAGGTGATGATTTTTCTACTTTGACAGCTGCTACATTCTGGTTTTCCCAGTGTTGGCCTTGGGGTAGCTCAAAGTACGGAGGATAGTTACGATGGTCCCTTATTGGTTCAGTGAAAGAGTAGTCATCATGTTGTGGAGGCATACTAGATGGGTAGTTCTGGTAAGTCGGCATTGGTAAGTAAGTTGAGCACGGTGGACCATAGAGATCAGGTGGATACAAGTGGCGAGAGTATTCGGGTGGCGGTAGCATAGGCATACCGGGGGGCGCAACATCCATCCGATGCATTCTAGGGAGCGGTAGATCCAACGGATGCGAGCCACGCGGCGGCATATCTACTGGATGCACCCCGGGAGGTGGCAATCTTGGTGAATGTATTCCTGGGGGCAAACTTGGCATAACCGGCATATTTGGTGGAGCTGGTAAACCCGGAGGTAGCGGCATACTCGGCGGTCGTAAGCCAAAATTCGCTGGCGGAATCGACATCTCACTTGCTTGTTAGATTTCTCGAAACTTATGTATTATACAGCCTCGGTATCTTGCTTGATGTTTTGTTTATGACGCCTCTCCTCTGATCAAAAACCTCTAAACTAGAGTCCTCCCTAATTTGTAATTAATACATTTCTCAAACAAAATATAAAATGAAGATTGAGATGAAAAGTTA
Organism: Cosmorhoe ocellata; assembly: GCA_963675405.1. Taxonomy (NCBI): domain Eukaryota; kingdom Metazoa; phylum Arthropoda; class Insecta; order Lepidoptera; family Geometridae; genus Cosmorhoe; species Cosmorhoe ocellata. The sequence goes on along the minus strand of OY776258.1, from coordinate 5,642,564 downwards.
AAGCAACAATTCCCTTCCCACCCAATTCCCAAAAATGACTGACTTTTGAAAATTATTTATTTTCAATTTTGACATTGACAAACTGTCGGCTGGACTTTTTTGAGCACAGGTGCTAAAAAGCAAAAGAGAAGAAACCTCTTGAGCACAGATTAACTATCGAAGTATTACTGTATCATTATCAAAGCCTATCTACTTTAAAAACCTTGATATTTTTTATTTATTTAAGTACTACAGCGACAGCTGCGAAAATCCTATTCTCCCTAGGGATAGTGGGTTATTTATTAGATTCACTACAATAATGCAGCAGCAGGGACATAATCTTCTCAAAGTGTGTTAAATAATTATCCAAAACAACTCATTTATTTCAAAACATATTTTAATTCTCACCCTACAACTAACACACCTACATAATCAATTAGTTTATGATAAGTATGTAGGTATATAATCTCTATCACAAATTATGGCATATATTATTTATTTTCGCACTTCCAAGGCACTCTTCATCCATATAAAGAACACCATATTGACCCTCAGTGATTGCTCTTAATTTGTTTTTTAGAATTATGGTCATTCCCTCCAAGTTCTTAACAACTTTACATGGTGTGAGTGGTTTTGTGTGTTGAAATCTAAAATCACAGTGAAGAACGCCATTTTCAGTCAGGTCTACTGGTTCTTTGTTGATCCAGTGTGGTGAACTTGTAAAGCAAATATGGTTCCAAAGAGCTGGATGCTTCGTTCCTGGAACCTGAAATGCAGAAGATCAAGACTTATTCACCATACAACCCGGACAAATACAACCCCATTCTCGAGATAATGTGACCGGGTTGTAGATAGATAATTCTGTAAAGATGTAGGTATAGTTTTTGAAATCTAAATCACCTATATAATATAAGCTTGATTTTTCCACTGACAATCTAGCCTCAATTCTAGATTTTGGTATTTTTATCACCCCTCAAGGCTGATAAACTAATGCTCTAGATAAGTATTTTTTTGTCTGCAAATTCCACATTTTAGGTGAGGTCATGGAAACTTTAAGGCTATGAATACAACAAAAAAAGAGATATAGATAACTACCTAAATACAATGTGTAACAAAATATCCATTAAGATATTTAGCTAAGGTTATTTACCACATAAATATTGTTTGTCTGAAGATCCTTTTTGAATATGAAGTATGCATCTTTCCAGTTAGCTAGACAACATCTCTGGCCTACAGTCCATTTGTGCAATCCACCATGTTCTCCAACCACATTGCCTGTGTGTATATCTATAAAATGCCCTGTTTTTGCTTCAATATACTGGAAAAATAATAATATGGTTCAGTTTTTAGTGGATAATGCAGATAAATTATTACAAAACAATAAAAACTCAAACAGTTCAGTTTTCAAATATCATTCATCATTTTCGAACACGGACAAAGTCACAGGAAAAAGCTAGTGACAAATAGAAACAAACCTCATGCACAAAAGGAGCTGTTGAGGCACACTTTAACTCTGTCACGACATTTGTTTAAAATAATTAGTGAATAAATAAGAACTCACTATCTAGAGTTCTTATTTATTCACTAATTATTTTATCTCTAATAATTTTATCTGAGAATCAGCTAAACTTACTTCTTCAATAAAATTTGGGAAACTTGTCTTTCCAATAAAGCAGATGCCGGTGCTATCTTTCTTCTGAGCTACATTTAGTAAACCTTCCTCTCTAGCAATTTGCCTCACTTCACTCTTTAGCAAGTTTGCTATTGGGAACATGCATTTTCTAAGAGAGAACTGCTTTACTTGTGATAAGAAAAAAGTCTGATCTTTGTGTTTATCTTTGGGTTGAAGTAGTCTAACTCCTAGAAGAGAACATTAAACATTAAATAAATGACATCTTTTAGCAAGTTCTCGAGTTGACTTTGATCTTGAGTTGTTTATAAAATGAATATATTGGTTGTGTTTACCTTCATCTTTGTTATATCGTTCTAAAAACGGTCCAAAGGATGTGTTAGCATAATGGCCGGTTGCTATTGCATCAGATTCTAAGTTGTTCCTGCAATATTCGAAAAAGCTATCAAACTTAATGTATCTATTGCACAGTATATCTGGATTTGGAGTCAGTCCAGCCTCATATTCTCTAAGCAACACAGTAAACACTTCGTTCCAGTATTCTTTTATGAAATAAACTCTGCGGAGAGGGATGTTCAGCTTACGGCAAACGAATGTTGCGTCTTCGAAATCTTTCTCGTCTGAACAGAAACCGGCTTCATAATTGTTGTCCCAATTTCTCATAAAAACACATTCAACTTGATAGCCTGGAAGTAAAAAATTTGCCTATAAATTTCACTTTACTTCTTTATTTTGGCCTCTGTGTTATGCCACAAAAATAACTTAGTAAAATGCCACATAAATTTAATAAAAAACAAAAAACTTAGTAAACAATACGGGTCAACAGGTTTTACCTGCTCGTTTTAGAAGAAGTGCTGCAACAGCACTATCCACGCCTCCAGATATACCAAGTGCGACTTTTTTAAACATTTTCAGAGATCAATGTCATGCAATTTTTCTACATTTTTCCATTTTACTTTTGCAATACGACTCTTGATTCTTGTTGAAAATAACCTCACCTGACTGAAACCTCCCTCTTCTTCTTTTTATCTATGTAGTAGGCTCAGAGTAAAGATAGAGTAGGTAGTAGGTATCTCATTTGTCTGTTTCTTTTGAGTTCAATTTGCCAACCAACTGACTGAACTGAACTCTGTTTTTCTGTAGATCACTGTTAGTTTTGACAGTTTGACTTATATGAATCCATTTTAGTTTAATGCTCTTTTGTGCGTGAAAATAACATTTTGGTTGGTAGAGAGAAAGATGACAAGCAAGAAAATAAAAAAAAGATATCCTACTAGTACCTAGTTCAAAGTTGTTCATTTTCGCTGCGAAGTTTAGGTTATTCTTGCGGTATTTTGTGATTTCTTTCATTTATTCTCAATAAAATGTCTAACTTAAATCTGCAATGCCTGCTAGGAATACAGTGCGATGATTTTGTTATGATAGCTGCCGATCAAAGCAACGCTCACAGTATAATGCTCATGAAAGACGGTGAGTTTGCGGTTTTGCTCTATTTTAGTTTCGTCTATGTTGAAACAAACAAACACAGTCGCTGTAAACTTAAAACATATGGATTTTCAGATGAGGAGAAGATCTACAAAATATCTGATAAGTTGGTGATGGGTGTGAACGGTGATTCTGGAGATACCAACCAGTTTGCAGAGTATATAGCCAAGAACATTCAACTCTACAAAATGCGTAATGGATACGAACTGGGGCCATCCGCTGCTGCTAATTTCACCCGCAGGAACCTAGCGGACTATTTGAGAAGCAGTGTGAGTAAAGAAACCTCTTTTCAAAGCTGTATAAAACTGAATAGATATAAATTTAAGACGTATGGACTTCTATCTCTAATAATCAATATCTGTTTTTAGTCACCCTACTACGTTAACCTCCTGATGGGTGGTTATGATAAAGAGACCGGCCCAGAACTGTACTTCATGGATTATCTAGCATCTAGTATGAAGGTCCCTTTTGCTGCCCATGGCTTCGGTGGTTACCTCAGTTTGAGCATCATGGACCGTTATCACAAAAAAAGTGAGTTTTCATTGGGAAATCGAAGAGATTTTTATACAATTTAACCTTTCAAGATCCACACCAAAAACCCATGCATTTTATGGGCACAGTTTTTGTCACTTTTAATTATGTTGTTGGTGCACAGTGCTTGTCATGATATAACGGTGGAAGAGTCCATTTTCAATGTCCTAACCTTTTGTTTTAGATGCAACGGAACAAGAAGCATATGATATCCTGAAAATGTGCGTCAAGGAGGTCCACAAAAGGTTGTTTGTCAGCCTGCCTAACTTTCAAGTTACTGTTGTGAATAGAGATGGCATCAAAGCCATGCCGGTCATCAACTCGGCTGCTATTCTTAAGTAGTTTTGTATGTATGGATTAATTGATAAAGAAAAACATTTTTTTTTAATTGAAGTGTTTTTATTGCTTATGACTTATATGACCAACCAACAATTATTTAAAAGTGTGATGCTTGATGACTAGATAGGTAAAATGGTTCCATTTTAAGAAAACTTGTAAATTATTGGATTTTGTATCTTTTAACATAATAGGATACAGGGGTAGAGGTAGGCCAAAGAAAAGATGGATGGACTGTGTGAAAGATGATATGAGTAAGAAAGGAGTGAGTACTGCTACTGAGATGGTGGATGATAGAGGGAAATGGCAAGGGAAAAAGGCAGGAAGAAAAAGAAGAGGTAGGTACACATTTTTTAAGTCTGCTACATACATACATACATACATAAAATCACGCCTGTTTCCCGATGGGGTAGGCAGAGACCACGGATCTCCACTTGCTACGATCCTGACATACTTCTTTTGCTTCATTTACTCTCATTACATTCTTCATACATGCGCGTCGGTTTAGGGTACTCTGGACCTGGCCTTTCTCTAAAACGTCCCCAATTCAAAACAAGTCTGCTAAAATGTTTAAAAAAAAGATTTTTCTAGACATTTACTTTTTTTCTTCTTTTTTATGGCATCTGTCCTTCTGTGATCACATTTTTTTATCATAGAAATGTGAGTTTGTATGTATGTATGTATGTATGTATGTGTAAATTTATCACACAGATACATGTACCTACCTAGTATAAATTCGGGGATAACAGTTAAATATGAAAAACACCATAATTTGATAAAATTTAATAATATCTTAAATACTTTCACAATAATTAATCTTATTCTAATGAAAATCATCCACCAGCTTTTCTGTCTGGACTTGATGGCACATCTGGCCCATGGTTCTCTGGCTGTGAGCTGTTTGCATTGTCATTGTCCCCACCATTATCACCTTCATTGTCAGATTGATCTGAAAACAACATAATTAAAATGTTTAATTTGATTGTGAACTTTATCACTAGTTTTTATATTTTTTTCTCATGTTATTTTAAGTTTTATTGTGTAATTTTTCTTATAAAACTTGAGTTCTTGACACGGGTGTAAAATTTGTGAATCCTTTCTAAATCTATCAGAAAAAATGCCAAGAATTAAACAAAACAGCCATTTTTTGTTTAAAATTGACTTGACAGTATGACTGTGACTCTGTGACGTTGACAATAACAAATTCATTAATCAAATTAATTTTAGTTAATATTAAGTTTCAGTTATATTCTATTATGTTCTGTATTTGTGACACAAAAGAAACTTCTTTGATTTGAAAATTGATCTCAAAAGAGACAGATGCCGTAGCTATGGAAGAATAATCTCAATAATTAGAGGAAAGTCTTTCATGGAATACATTACAGAAAGTTTTGATACTTGTAGTTCCCCTAGCTACCTTTTAAAAGCTAACAACTTACAACAACAAACACATAAAAATTCCCAAAACATGTACCTCCTTTTTTATCAGCAGGCAGGTCTTCAGTTCTGTTTGCCACTTGGAAGTGGTACTCCAACTCATCAAAATCAAATACTTGGTCTGTTGGCAGTAGGCATGACAAATATGCTGGGAATGTGGGTTTGCATGCTATCACTGAAAATAAAAGCAAAGTCAAGTTTATACCAACAATCTGCATTAAACCATACAAGTCAAATTTCATTTAGACCTGAGTGGCTGGTAAACAAACAATATAATAATCCAATTATCCAAATCCATAATACAATTCACCGTAACTAGAAGCTATTAGTAATAATTATTTGATACTATCAGAGTTACATAATCGCAGTGCAGTTCAGTCATGAAATTTTAACAAATGAACAGTAACGTCAGCATTTATAATAATTATGATGGAAGTATGGCTAGTAGGTGTAGTTACATGGAAAGACTTGATTGTCATCTGTATTGAAGAGGTTGTGGGTTTCGCTAGTTTTTGCCAGGAACTTTGTTAGGGCTCTTTCAATGTCTCTCTTCTGAGATGCTGCTTTCTCCCTGATAGCTTCATATTCTGTCACAGGTTGTTTATGAGTCTGGAATTATTAAATGAATACCTACAATTATATTTACCAAAGTTATGTTTTTTGTAGATCTATTTTCAGCAAACTTATTGACATTGAGATTGGTGATCTTTTTAATTAAGTTGTTAAAAAATGTAACCTACTGGTGTTCTGATATAAGCGTGTGGGTCAGGCAGTGGCGGCAAATGGAATGGTATGTGCGGTGCTGGCTTGGCTTTAGACCCAGCTGACAGCATAGCTGGTGTTCGAGGAGCTGTGGCCTGCTGCGGTGCCTGGACCACATGTCTGTTTGGTCGAACTGCATACTGCTCAATGCCTTTCAAACTGATACCTGAAAAAATATTAATATGCATCACAAATAAAAAAGTAGGGGGCATTGATTCATTGTGGAATTATCTTCTAGTACAAGACCAGATTTTGATTTTTTGATTTTGTTATATAAAAACTAGCTAAACTGACATACATTGTCTTAACTATTATATATAAGAACCTTTTTACACAAACACAACAAAAAAGAATTAGTGAAATTGGTAACTATAGCCATTCTCAAGTTATAGCGTGGCCAGGAGAAATAGGGATTACTTTTTATATTATAGATCAATTCAATGATGCCAACCAAGTTCCAGGAACTGCCGCCAGTTTAATCTATATTATGTACACAACACTCACCCATGTTTATTAAAGCCATCATAACATCACTCAAGACAGGTTCGACTCTACCAGAAATCTCACAGTAGCCTCTTGAAGAGTTGCCAACTTCTGATAGAACTGCAATAGTATTACAATCAAACTATAGTCAAAAAAACAATTGTTTTGTGATAAAACTACAAATTAGTAACAACTTTTGCATTATTTGATTTACTGAGACTGTCGTTAAATATGCCATATTTGATTCTAGGCCAACAAGAAGTACTCTGCTTAAATTTATTAGGTCTTGACAGACAGATGAACGACGCAGTGATTTTCTGAGTTTCTTTTTGAGGTATGGAACTAGTAACTATTACAGATCACTGTATGGAAACCTAAAAATCACACAATAAAAGCAGTTTAGGTTAAGTTATTATTTTATGAAAGTTGGGTCTTAATCAAAGACTTACAAGATTGCAGAATTTCTGTTAGTGTCTCTAGAGACATCTTATCACAAGATTCAAACCCTGCCTCCAGCAAAACTGTTGATACCGCAATATTAAGTATCCGTCGACGGGCGTCGATAGTGCTCTCTATTTTTTCTGTCGATTCAGCCATTGTTAGTATTCTATTCTCTGCAAGTTCTGTAATTATTTCTCTGCGCTGTGTTTACGTAACATCATATAATAATATACATTATTGAGAAAGACTAAGTCTTCGAAAAATCTAAAAACAAACAAACAAGCTAAACATAAATTGACAAGAAAAAGGAACGAACGTGTGGCGTACCTAACTCACTTATTCCTACTTCGCCACAGCGATGTCGTGAGATGTATGTCACAAACTTAAATTCAATATTGAATTCGCTTATCTTTTATAACTTGGACCATACACCTCACGCCACCGCTCCATTGTATACTACATAACGAACGGCCGCCGGCGGCCGCTCGGGTCTCGATCGCCACACACTCGGCTCTCGGCTCTCGGCTTGCGCACGCGTTACTCGCTTACTACCTTGGCTTTGTAAATCAGCTGTTTCGTAGTTTTTAAGTTTCGTGTTCTGTGTGTAGATTTCTATTTGCTATTTTTCTTTTCTTCCTTCATTAAATCATTTGTTCACAAGTTCACAATCGTTCATCATTTCATAAGTGTGCTATCTATCATTTTTCTCAATCACTCATCGCTTCACACTCTCATCGACCTTCTCATTGGAGTCATAATTAGGATACCTACTTCTAGATGGTAAGGGTTTAGGATATATTCGACCCTTCCCACACTGGTGACCCTCAAGTGTTTTTTGGACTACGTTTTGACCTTGCTTGACCGCTACGGAACGTTCGAGAACCTGAGATCGCTTTGCAAAATTGGTGTGTGGTACAAGTGAAAACCGGTGAGCAATTTTTTTTTATTTTGAGTATGGGAAATGAGGCTGTTGACGCGCAGATTGCTGGTGGTCATGAAGTACTACGCGTTGGCGTCAGGGTTCCACCATTTTGGCCACAGGAACCGGCGTTATGGTTTGCTCAGGTGGAAGGCCAGTTCGTACTTTCAAAAATAACTACCGACGAGACTAAGTTTTGCTATATCGTTTCCCAACTCGATCACCAATACGCTGCTGAGGTAAAGGATATCATCACCAATCCTCCAGCCACGGACAAATACCAAAAACTGAAAGCAGAACTAATCAAACGCCTTTCAGCGTCGCAGGAAAAGAAGCTGAAGCAGCTGCTGATGCACGAAGAACTGGGTGATAGGAAGCCTTCGCAGTTTCTTCGCCACCTACAGGGACTTGCCGGTCCAGGTGTACCTAAGGATTTCCTCAGTACCATTTGGACCAGCCGACTTCCTGCGAGCATACAGACGGTAATAGCATCTCAAGCAGACCTACCTCTAGACAAACTAGCTGACTTAGCAGACAAAGTGCACGAGATAGCGCCGGCTACTCCTCAGGTAGCAAGTACGTCGAAAACCGCAACCCTTGCATCGTCATCATCATCATCATCTAATGATGATCTGGCCAAACAGGTATGCGAACTCACTAGACAGGTAGCAAAGTTGGCTGAGCAGGTGAACAATGGTGGGCGAGGACGTACTTATCACAGAAACAAGCGAAGCCATAACAACCATCAACGCTCGCGTTCGCGCTCACGCTCACATCTCAAGCAACCGCCGGCTGATTCACCTCACTGTTTTTACCACTACAACTTCGGAGCTCAAGCAGAAAAATGTAAGGACCCCTGCAATTTCAAGTCTTCGGAAAACTCGCAGGGCGGTCGCAAGTAGCGGCTAACGACTGCCCTTCTTCTACAGGCCGTCTCTTCGTCACCGATCGCACCTCGAAAATGCAGTTCCTTGTGGATACTGGTTCCGACTTGTGTGTTTTCCCGCGTTCGGCTGTCAAAACGCCCTGTTTCAAGTCGAAGTTCACCTTGACAGCTGCAAACAACTCTGTAATACACACGTATGGTCTCACACAGTTGCATCTTGACTTAGGCCTTCGTCGTGCTTTTGCCTGGAGTTTTACAATTGCCGATGTTTTCCGACCTATTATAGGTATAGATTTTCTTAGATTCTACGGTTTGCTAGTAGACTGCAAGAATCAGCGACTGGTCGATGGTGTCACTTCACTTTCCGTCAATGCTCTCTACTCCGGATTACCTGATGACACGGCATCAATCAAAGCTGTGACAGGTGAGTCAGAGTTTCACATGCTCTTGCGAAAATTTCCCGAGATCACCAGACCTGCAGGTATACCCTCTTCTCCTAAACACAACACGCTGCACCACATCAGGACTACACCAGGTCCTCCTGTCTCTTGCAAACCACGACGTCTCGATCCTGTTCGACTTCAAGCTGCGAAGAAGGAATTCGAGGACATGGTAGCGAGCGGTGTAGCCAAGCGTTCTGAAAGTCCGTGGTCCTCTGCCTTGCACTTAGTAAGGAAGAAGGATGATGGATGGAGGCCCTGCGGTGACTATCGCTCACTCAACGCAAGAACTATTCCTGACCGGTACCCTATACGGCACATTCAAGACTTTTCGCACCAGCTTTCAGGATGTTCCGTCTTTTCAACGGTGGACCTCGTGAAAGCTTACAATCAGATTAAAGTTAACCCTGATGACACTCCAAAGACAGCGCTGACTACTCCCTTCGGACTCTTTGAATTCGAATTCATGACTTTTGGATTGAGGAATGCAGCGCAGACTTTTCAGCGGTTTATTGATGAAGTGCTCCTGGGACTTGACTTCTGCTACGGCTATATCGACGACATCCTTATATTTTCTGCGAGTCTGGCTGATCATAGAGAGCACTTACGTCAACTGTTTGAGCGTCTTAAGCAGTATGGCGTACTCATCAACACATCAAAGTGTGTCTTGGGTCAGGCTGAAGTAACCTTCTTAGGGTTCAACGTCTCTGCTAAAGGGATCAGACCTCTGGATTCTAAGGTAGACGCTATCCAGAAGTACACCGTTCCCAAGACAGTCAAGGAATTACGACGCTTTCTGGGCATGTTGAATTTCTATCGTCGATTCATACCCGACGCTGCAAAACTTCAAGCACCATTGAATGCTGTACTGGCTGGCCCGAAGGTAAAAGGTTCTCACCCGGTGGAGATGACTGCTGATCTGATGGCTGTTTTTGAAAATTGCAAAACTTCACTTTCACAGGCAACTCTTCTCGCTCATCCCGATGTTTCAGCGGAACTAGCAATCGCCACCGACGCTTCGGATACATCTATTGGTGCTGTGTTGCAGCAACGCAGAGGTTCAGACTGGGAACCACTTGGCTTCTTCTCTCATAAGCTATCCAGCGCACAATCCAAGTACAGCCCGTATGATCGCGAATTGCTCGCAGTGTATGAAGCCATCAAATACTTTAGGCATATGGTCGAGGCTCGAACTTTCACAGTGTTCACTGATCATAAGCCGCTTACATACACTTTCTCTCGTTGCAAAGAAAGTTGTTCCCCACGTCAGTTTCGTTACTTAGATTTCATCGCTCAATTTACGACTGACATTAAGTATATACCGGGGAAAAAGAACGTTGTCGCGGATGCTCTGTCTAGAGTAGAAGAAGTAGCATGCATAAACTACCAAGCTCTTGCACGATTTCAGAGTTCTGATTCTGAACTGCAGGATTTGCTGACCAATGGCTCCAGTCTAAAGCTTCAGAAGATAAAATCAATCGACAGCGATGTACCAATCTTCTGCGACATGTCTAGTGGACAGCCACGTCCTTATATTACTCCACAGCTCCGCAAACAAGTCTTCCATATGATTCATGGGCTACATCATCCCGGAAGTTCAGCTACAGTACGACTGGTCACGCAAAGATTTGTATGGCCAGGGATTCGTAGAGATTGTAGAGAGTGGGCTAGGCAATGCTTGCTATGCCAACAATCTAAAATTACCCGCCACACGAAATCGCCACTTTCCTCTTTCCTCACCCCCTCCGCGAGGTTTTCCCATATCCACCTTGACCTCGTGGGCCCGTTACCTTTGTCTTCTGGTTACAGGTACTGCCTTACCGTCATCGATCGATACACGCGATGGCCTGAGGCAGTCCCACTCACAGACATCACCGCGGAGACCTGTGCTGCTGCCCTGGTATCCACCTGGATTTCCAGATTTGGTTGCCCTGCTCGCGTGACCACAGACCAGGGCCGTCAATTCGAGAGCCAGCTCTTCAAGTCTCTCACCGCCTTGGTTGGTGCGCGACACTTCCGCACCACTGCATACCACCCTGCGGCTAATGGTATCATCGAACGTCTTCACAGGCAGCTTAAGGCAGCGATCAGATGCCACTCCAACTCACAGTGGACGGAAGCCCTCCCGCTGGTGCTACTTGGCATGCGCAGTGCTTGGAAGGACGATCTTCAGACGACAGCAGCGGAGCTGGTCTACGGCGAGCCCTTGCGCTTACCGGGACAGTTCCTATCTCCAACTGACGATTCCAGCTCTGAAGACATCACGCAGTACGCAACTCGTCTTCGAGCGCACATTCACAAACTGTCGCCTCGACCAACAGCATGGCATACTTCTTCGCCATTCTACATGCCACGTGACCTGCAAACCGCGTCTCACGTATTTCTGCGCCAGGACCACGTGCGCGGCTCGCTAGAACCTCCTTACGCCGGACCTTACCGTGTCATGGAAAGGCAGTCAAAGTTCTTCACCTTGGACGTCAAAGGCAAGAAGTCAAACGTCAGTGTCGACAGGCTCAAACCGGCATACTTAGCCAAAACAGCGCAAGTACCAACTACTCCCGACATCACTACCCCCGAACAACCTGCCTCGGAGGTGGAACCAGCCGCTGAAGAGAAGAGGACCCGGAGCGGGAGAAGAGTGCGGTATCCCGATTTTTATCGCCCGTAGTTACGGTCTGGCCAGGGGGAATATGTGGCGTACCTAACTCACTTATTCCTACTTCGCCACAGCGATGTCGTGAGATGTATGTCACAAACTTAAATTCAATATTGAATTCGCTTATCTTTTATAACTTGGACCATACACCTCACGCCACCGCTCCATTGTATACTACATAACGAACGGCCGCCGGCGGCCGCTCGGGTCTCGATCGCCACACACTCGGCTCTCGGCTCTCGGCTTGCGCACGCGTTACTCGCTTACTACCTTGGCTTTGTAAATCAGCTGTTTCGTAGTTTTTAAGTTTCGTGTTCTGTGTGTAGATTTCTATTTGCTATTTTTCTTTTCTTCCTTCATTAAATCATTTGTTCACAAGTTCACAATCGTTCATCATTTCATAAGTGTGCTATCTATCATTTTTCTCAATCACTCATCGCTTCACACTCTCATCGACCTTCTCATTGGAGTCATAATTAGGATACCTACTTCTAGATGGTAAGGGTTTAGGATATATTCGACCCTTCCCACAAACGATTGGATGAAATAATGGATAATGTTATTTCTCCACACAAAAATACAACTGTTTTATATTTCTACCACTGCTGTATGGATGGACGCAGCATGCATATATATATTGACATATGACGTGCGGGAGAGCAGACACAGCGACATCATGACAGCGTCACAAAATTTTGCTTTCGTTGATTGGTTTTTTTTTGGTACATTTTTTAATCAAATCAATCGTATCGAGCAGATTTATTAATTTTATTGGAACATAAATCATAAATTCTCCTACAATTTCATCATAATATTCTATCAAATTGTCTATCTTGAAGAAAGTACCTACGTATAATTATTGAAAATAGACAGGCAAACAAAATAGAGTGTGAATGTATCTAACTAGAGAAGAGATTCTAAAAATTATTAGGCCTGAGCTGAGTGGATCCTGGTAAGTAAGTAGCGAATCAAATTTGGTTTATGTAATAATTATTGACACGGACGACACAGGAACCGTTACTTACTTTAGACCCTGACCGGAAATTCCCTGATGGAATGACAAAACCAGTGTAGACAATGCAATAAAAACTTGTACTGTTGCTTGCAGATAATATCCAAACCATCCAACAAAACTACAAAGCAGCCAACATGGTGAAAGTTTATGCAGTTCTCATCCTTTACAAAGGAATCAACAGTGCAACAATCCTTAAATCTGCTTATGATTTACAAAGCTTCAGCTTCTTCCAACGCTCATCAGTACAAGAGTTCATGATGTTCGTCAGTAAGACCATGGTGGAGAGAACCACGCCTGCCTCAAGACAGTCGGTGAAGGAAGGTGAGTACATGCTGCAAGTATATGTTAGATCGGACAGTTTAGCTGGAGTGCTTATAACTGATCATGAATATCCAAATAGAGTGGCCCACACACTTATCACTAAAACCTTAGATGAGTTCTCAGTAGCAGTGCCGGCTGGTACATGGCCCACCGCCAATGAAAGCACGGTAGACTACCAGGCATTGCCTCAACATCTGGCCAAGTACCAGAACCCTAAAGAAGCTGATGCGATGACAAAGATACAAACTGATCTTGATGAGACAAAGATCATCCTTCACGATACAATAAAAGCTGTGTTAGAAAGAGGTGAGAAACTGGATGACTTAGTGGCCAAATCGGACAGTTTGTCGATGCACAGTAAAGCATTTTACAAGACAGCTCGTAACACTAACAGCTGTTGTAAGTGGTGAATTTTTCTTGAATTGACCATACAGTATGAATATGGGGGTGTCTTTCATCACAATGAACTATTTATTTAAACATTGATTCAATAGAAACTTCCGAGTGCAAATACTTTTTAGACCATGTTATGAATCATGGACTGTTCAGTTAAATATGACAAACAAGGTTTCATATGCTCTCCCCATTAATATAAAGTTGAAACTAGATTAGATAGAGTTTAATTGAACAAAATTGTTGATGTTATATCTACTGTTGACAATGTTTACTCTATACTTCTAAAAATGTTCTATATATTATACATAATGTATCCGTGTTGATCTGCTTTTGATGTGGCCTATGTATGTGTTATGTACTTACTGGTTTAAGAAAGGTACCTAAAGCTAGAAGCAGGAAAAGATCCTAGGCTGGTAAACCCATAAGGCATTAGGAATAATCCTTTAGATCAGATGTAGATTTATTAATATCTATGTAGTGAGTGGGATAATCAAAATTAAGTTGATAGGTAATTGACACAGAATTCAAACATACATAATAATTGTATGTAAAATGTTATTTCTGTAGATTTGATATTCTACTCTTTTGTGTTTCAATACAAAATTACAGCAAACATTCCTGATTGAGTATGAAGTACCTAAGTATGAAAGTATCTGCCTACTACTTGGTTTTAGAAAGATTGGTACCAACATTTATTAATAAAAGCTAGCTAGGTAGATAGATACAGTACCAGTAGGTAGGCTGTTTCCAGTTTTGTATGATAGTTTATGAAATGGGGTTGGTATTACCTGCACTAGATAAGTATTTGGGTGATTTTAGGTTTCTTTTTAGTTTAAATTGAGCTAGAGCAGGTAATACGAACTTTGGTTCAGATATTGTCAAATATAACTCTGACTGAGTCTACCTAAGGCTATATAAACATTACACACCAACTGCCGTCCTTTGAATTTCTCTGTCATTCAAAGGCCAATTGACTTTTTCTAAAACTCAATGTGAAATACTTACATCCTGGTAGGTACTATGAGTACTTATATTTTAGCTATAAAGTGAGATTAATGTAATTATATTAAACTTATCTGAATGTATTAAATAAAAAAGCAATATTGATGAGTTGATAGATTTTATAAGAAAGTATTTCTTGAGGATCAGTGTTATCTAATGCATGCTATGTAAAATACCTGGATAATGTTATATTGATAGATGACAGTATAGTCAGTGAATATAGTCAGTGAATATACTAATCGATATTTAACAATTCTACCTTTATTTGTGACAATAATTAATTACCTATAACTATATCTTTAATGTTGGCTAAAAACTATAGCTACTACTGGCGGCCTAACTAGTACATAATTATGAAGTTAGATTAGTTTGATCAAAGTGTCTCGCTCACTTTCGCTTGCAGTGCGTGATCCCGGGTTCTCGTATGTAATGACAATTTGTTGATGATTTCTAGATTTGATTTCTTCACTTTAATTAAAATACCTACTTATCCAGAAAATCGGGGGGTTATTATCGATCATTCGTTATAGCGATATCGTTCATATCGATAATTGTTATCGATCTTCATCTATTCGTCTCGTTATTAGCTATCAACGTTGTGCTGTGTGTTGCAAGAATTGTCGTCTAGGTAGGTACACTGTGTACAAGTCTAAATAGGTAGGTATTTAGAGTAGACGCGACTTGAACTACTTGTTAGTAATTAAGTATTTCCTGTCGGTCTTACCAGAAGATTTGTTGGGAAGGATTCATATTCCTAGAAGTCCTACTATTAAGATTGAATAGTAAATACTGAGAAAAATCTCAAAATATATTTAGAATTGAAGAAGATCGTGAGATTCGTGATTTAAGCATGATCAATATCTGGCATTGGGTAGGTAATTAGGTGTCAATAAAACGACAGCTTGAAATAAAAATACATATAGTAACTACATCGATTTTAAATTACAGCCAACATAACTATGTAGGTTACAATTACAATAATAAAAAATATACCTATATAATTTTCATTGAAACAAAATAAATAAGTAAGTATTAATAAAAACAAGGTAGTTCCTCAGTAACCTAATCTCTAAATATCATTGACTATAGTGGGTTTGCTTTGCGGACCAGGTAACAATGAAACATTCTATAAGCATGGGATAGCTTATTTTATATTATGGAATTTACTCAATTATTCTATCACCATTAATTAAATATACTGTATTGTGGAGTCAGTGCTTGAGGATGTTGGTTGATAGTTCCCTATCAGTTAGCTAGACAAACACCTGAGAACATAATTACCTACCTAAATCAGTAAATTAAACCTTTGTCGTAGGTTCATGTGACAAAATACGGTCGTAAAAGTGATTTGCCTGATTTTGCTATTTCTCTAACATCTAGGCAGGGACCTAATTCTTCATAGATTTAGTAAGAATGATTTAGAACCACCAAACCACAATAAATGGATAGGTACCTATTCAGCTAGTAGGTAACTGTACCTGCCTAGTACCTATTTAAGCACTGATTCCACATACCCGTAACCTAAAAAGAAAATAGATTTGAATAACACCCATTACAGAATTTGCAGCTAACATATTTGGCATTAAGCAACAAAAAATAATAAAGAAGAGAAACTAAAAAGCTTTGGAATAGATATCAGTGGTATTTTAGAAGTTCAGTGTAATACTTATTTCGAGTCGTTTAGCTCGACCAAAAACACGAGCACGATGTCCCAACAAAATATCTATACCTAGTAGATATTTTTGTCGAAGTTATCAAAAACAATAAGTGTTTAAGTAATTTTAGCTTTTTTGAAGTAGTTTGAAATAAGGTAGGTCCTCTGAAATAGTGTCCACTGACAGAAAGATGGACATTCTGTATCTACCACTGCCTCACTCAAGTATTTAGAGTACCTACATTTTAAAGAAGGCGCAGGATAAAAACCATTAAATAGAACCAAATGATAGCCAAATAATAAAGATATATTGTAGGAAATAGTGAAGAAAGTAGTTTTACACAAACTGCAAAAATATAAATGCCCTTTTTAAGTTAATATTAATATTTTCACACTACTAAAGTAGGTTTTCTAATGATAGTTTTATCACCTACAATATATCTATTTGTTTTTATAACATTTATTTTTTGTTTACTTCACTATGCTCTAATGTTACATTTAAAATATGTTATAGTGTTCCCAAAATGTTTTGTTTTATAATTTTGATGACGTACTCTGTTGTAATAAAGAAGGATAACAACAATTCATTTTGTTTTGGAATCGTAACAGAAATGTATATATATATCAGTCTTCCAGAAAATTATATAAAAATGTCCTGAAAACTTCTCAGAGACTTGATTCAATTCCTATATCTGACATATTTTTGTTCGGTTAAACATTCATAAAATCTAGATACTAACAACATATTGTTTGCATTGGAATTACAAAGTGTGTGTTATGGATCTGTTGGAACCATTAAATAAAATAAAATTCTTACGTTCGACTATTACCCATAAGTCGATTCAAATGAAGTTATACTGTGTTATTAGGTATCCTTAATAGTTAAAATGTCTAGATTCTAAGAATCACTGTAGCAACTTAAAATAATAACTTAAAAGTAATGGTTAAAAAAATATTTTACACACTTTGTGCAAAATAGGTTTGTGATGATAACACGTGATCACATAGAGAACGCAAAAAGTCAACATAATAAAATAATAATTTATTATAGGATTT
Organism: Cosmorhoe ocellata; assembly: GCA_963675405.1. Lineage (NCBI taxonomy): Eukaryota > Metazoa > Arthropoda > Insecta > Lepidoptera > Geometridae > Cosmorhoe > Cosmorhoe ocellata. The sequence continues at coordinate 5,625,135 of OY776258.1, read as the reverse complement.
ACATTAACAATTAATTAACAATAAAAATGGTTGCAGAAGTAAATGCAGAATCAGGCTTAAATAGCTTATTGTAGGTAATAAATAGGACTTGCTAATCCTATCCACAAGCCTAACGAAAATATATATCCATTGCTATTAATTATGCATCCATCTTCAACCACTTACATCTACTTACACGATAAAAGGCATCCTTTCATAAAATACTCGTTTCAAATCAAAACGAATAAGTTTAGCAAATTACTTTAATAAAAAAAATCTACACATTGACAATAGCAAATAAAGTCTTGCGGCCACTACGTAAACACTTAAATTGTTTCACTAATTACGCACCACGAGAACTTTTGTACTAAGTTAGGGATGAGGAAAACGAAGGGTCGGGTAGGGCTCTACTTAAATATAATGTCACTTTTTACGAACATTTATTTTGCACTCCGTATAGAGTTTTCACCGATGGTCATGAAGTATCGTAGACGTAAAAATCATAGCTTTGGTGTTTTATTGTTTATCCAACAATGATACTTCATGATTGGCTTGCGAAGAGCGTTTGATCTGTGTTAGTTCCGATGCTGTGCTGAGCTGCGTTCATTTGTTCGGCACGTGTATTTTCTTCGATCGGAAATCGTATATCTTGCGGCAGAAAAGTACTAGCTCCGGAGAGACTGAGGGTGGTAACTTGGAATCGTTTGGCGCGAAAGCAGGATTCATTTCGCTGGTCGGTAGCGGTGGCACGATTGTTGGTTTTATTGTGACACCCTCTTCCGCCGCTTTGAGCCGTTTTCTATATCTGTAACAATGAGTTCAATTATTAGTTTCTACAAAATATTTCTATATAAAATGTGGTATCTATTTGGTCGGTGTTGTATAAGTAAGTCATCATCTTCCTGCCCTTTTCCCACGTTATGTGGGGTCGGGCAAAGATTTGAATCGGGGTCGGCACGTTATGTTGTATAAGTAAGTACATATAGTTGGCTCAACGAATCTAGGCATTCGTGAAGTTAGCCGCAAGAGCTGCGCAGTATCGTTTTCGGGAGCAATTGAAGGTATGAGAAGAGGGGAAGGAACTGTACATGCGCAAACTCGCACCTGTGGCTAACTTCACGAATGCCTAGATCCGTTGGATGAACTAAATTCAGCTTACCGGCAGTACTCATTGAAAGTGAGTACGTAGCACTTGTCCTCGATACACGCGACGGAGTTCGCGTCACGATGTCGCGAGGCGAACACCTCGTCGGGCGCGTCGGCGGGCTGCCGGCCGCGGTCCGTGTGCTCAGGCCGGTAGTACCACACCAGTGATACCATCATCTCTCCTGCAAACATCATTGAAGTTATAATATAGTAACAGTGAACAAATAACTAGTGCAGTCGATAGATAACAAAGAAGGGGACAGATAAGTTTTTCAATTTATTAAAGTTCTATATGTCCGGCCAAGAGGGGGAGCGATATAACGTTTTAGTACCATCTTTCCCCCCTAAGAGACAGCAGGAGGACAAATGAGAATAATCTATTTCGTTTACTTAGTAAATAATAAAAATTGCTACACGATCTGTTCCCTATTTTCACTAGCTATATAATTTTTCCTTTCACATCGTCAGTATTATTTTGCAATGCCACGGTGTATTTGTGGTTGAGAGCAGCCCAAAGCGTTTGTGCTTTCCCGATACATATTTAAAGATTCTAAAGTTTATTGATGTAAAGGCATAATTTGCACCAGTTGCAGAATTTAAAACTAACCGTCTTCGGGGTTCTCCCACAGACTAGCGACACGCGCCACGAACGGCTGTGCGCGCGCGACTGATGCCCGCAGCAGCACACAGTCACCGCGCGACACTTTGTCGCCGCTCGTGTGTGTCATGCGCGACCAGCAACGAGCCATGCGATCCAGACGGGAATCGTTCTGGAAGACAAGATTGAACGTGTTAAAAATGGTCCTGAAACAGTCTAGTTTTTTTATTCCATTTTTGGATTTTTTCAACCAGTTGAACAGTTTGGACAATTATTAGTCCAACTCCATTTTAATAATAATTTTGAACTGTTTGGATTTAAATGTTTGATTACTTCAATGAGAAGTAAAATTTCTGGCCTGGTCGAAATATCTTCTGAGATATTTTCATCAGATTTTAATTGCTATCAAAATTATAATACAAAGATTTTACCCGAAGTGTAGGTCCTAATTAATTTCTAAACTTACATTGAGGTAGACTTTTGATAGATGATGTTCGCCGTCCCAATTCCACCCGTTACTCCATCGAGGAGGTGCTCTGGGCTCGAGGTCTGGCAGCGCTGCTGGTGCCAGCAGCCTTCTTCCTCGCCTCCCCCCTCTCCGCCTTGCACGACGTGGCCCAGACGGCACTGGCGACGCACATGCCTCTTCCACTACTAGAGTAGCTTCATCCGTTTTTATGGCAGGCCTCTTCGACACCAAAAGCTTTACCACCTTCTCAACATTCTTAGCCTTCATTTCAGTCATCTTGCATCGCTTCACTTTAGCAACCTCAGCCAGACTTGTCTCTTCCTTATTTACATCGACAGTTTCCATCCGCTCTACAAACTTTTGAGATTCTATTTTATCAACTGCCGGAACATCATCTTTGGGCATCGGTTTCGTTATATCTTCAGTAATTTTATCGACTACCATTAGTTCGGCGACTTTATCTTTTGCGACTTCCTTTTCTTTATCAATGACTATTGGTTTGTGTATATCTTTTTCTAAGGTGCTATTGGACTTTTTTACATCTGTCAAGTCACACTTATTGAGCGTTATAGTGTCTTCTTTGAGTACCGGTCTTGCGGTGGGTGGTTTTAATACTGATTTATGCATGACCTTAGAATCCACCTTTTCGAGTTTGCAAGCATTTTTGTACGCTAGCTTTTTTTCTATCAGTTCAGTAACTGCCGCAATGGTATTTGGCCGAACGCCATTACCGGCGTTAGCGTTCTCGACAACATTGTTGTTTATGTTCAACATCTTTTTCGCGCAGTTTTGAGCGATATTATCAATCGGTGGTAGGAACAACTCCGCAGGGTTCAACTCCTTGTCGGACGCATAGCCTTTAGAATCAGCTCTGTCAATACTATTTTTTCGGATAAGATTGTCCAACAGTAGGGCGCTTTTTGTTTTAGGTATCTGTGTTGAGAGATCATCTTTTTCTTTAACTAGCTGAACCCCTTTTGCTACCAAGACTCCGTTATTATTTACTTTTGGATTTTCATCAGTTGGGGGTTCTAGAAGGATTTTCTTGGCTCGTGACCGACTAGAACTCGTATCAAATTTGCGTTTCGCATTTTTCTTTTCAGCAGGCGGTGATTTGGGAGCTCTTTTTGACTGAGATGGTTTCTTTTTCGGCTCCTTGGTGACCGCTTCTACACGTAAAGCTTCAGGAGGGTCTCCAGAGACCTTCCTTCTTTTAATTAATTTGACATGCTCTCCAATCCCGTTAGTTTTACACCCTTCCTCTAGCTGCGTATCTTTCATATCGATTTCTAACTTTGGCCTAGAATATCTCCGTTTTACAGCTTTGGGACTGTCAGTTACGAACATTGTATCGGCGGTCGTCGAATTGTGTTCCCGTAGCGCTAACGCATCTGGTTTTCTTGCTGAAGCGAAAGTGGGGCCCTCGTTTTCTTTTTTAATATCAACCAAAGGAGTTGTCCGTTCATCTGAGGATGAGAGGTCGATCGGGGCGCAAGGAGGGGAAGATATTTCTACGATGTCATCATCAGCATCGCTGTGGGTCTGTGGCGGTTGTTGAACTGATAGAAGTAGGCCTTGTGTGTCGTCAACTGCGAGCGATCGCCTGGCCATGGCTTTACCGAGCCGGGCTCGTCTGGGCGCAGACGGCGGCGGCTGCGGGGCGCACACGCCGGCCGAGCCGCGAGCTGGCGATGGAGGTCCGATAGCCTCGCCCGGGCCGTGCACTTCACTCGCAATACGAATGTTGTCGCGAACGTCGAAGAGTTCGCGCTTCGGTGAAGCACCTCCTATGGCCGGGATCGGGCAAGGGTGTGGAACGTCGGCTCCGGCTGGAGGTTCAGGCTCCATAGGTGGATCCTGTGAAAGAAAAACAATGGTTAGGTAACAAGTTGTAGGGTTATTATACGATAATTATTGGAGATGAACTACCTTGCCGCTGCCATGACTGTCTGCGGCAGCATCAAGAGCGCACGCCCGCACCTTCGATCGGAAGGCGCCCCCGGGTGGCGCTAGGGCTGAAGGGACATCCGGGCCGGCACCAGCTGGGGCTTTACCAGTAGCGGGCCCAATAAGGACGTTTTTTGGACACGCGTTAAGTGGGCACGGGCATCCGCGGTATTCTGTAAGAAAGAATAAAGAACATAGGTAAGCAATAACAACAGTTGCAAAAAATATTAGTACCTACCTATTCTATAATTTAAGTACCTAATATTGATAGAAACTTACCAACGTATGGTATCCTTTGTGGTGAATGCTGATAGCATGGAGGTCCACCATAATACTGCGGCGGTGGATAAGGCTCTCCTCCAATACCTCCCATCTGGAACGATCATATAAATATGAGGCAAAATCCAACTGCGGTACAATCTTATCGAAATTTTACAAACTGACTCATCCGCGATTTTGTGATTCACCCTTTGGCACTTGTTTATCATCCTGGTATTTCCAATAGGTACCCAAATACCTAGTTGGGGAACTGCTACCTTATGAAGTCAACTAGTAAATGTCCCAAACTGATTGTGGCGAATCTAATTTACCCTTTATTTTGGCACAAGATAGGTAAGTAATTCCATAGAGATTCCCTCAAAATGTTTCAAAATCAAAGTCCGTTCCTAAGATTCTTACCGGCGCATCAGCTTGGGTATGTGGCGGTTGCATAGGGTACGGTGGTCCCGGAGGCCTATAGTAGCGGCCATAGCAGAGATCTGGGTAGTATGGTGGGCCGTATTGTGGCAACATCTGTTTGAAAAAATAAGAGAAGCATATGAGTTTGCGTAAAGAACTGTCAGTCAGCCGCTACGTAAACAAAGTTACAGTAGTAGTGGGTACCACCATTCGAAGATCAAACGTGATACTGAAAAGGACGGAAATTTCTAGTACTTTCCCGCTAAAACTATTATCTAATGAGGTTATTAATTAAGCTTATTAATATTAATGAGCCCCACAAAATGCCTTATAGAAATATTATTAATATTAATAATCCCAACACCACACCTCAAATAGAAACTCGACACGTGTTTCGCTTCTCCACGAAGCATCCTCAGGACCGTTGACTCGCTCCGCACTGGTGTTGCTCCACCGAGCGCCGAGAGAACAGAGCAACACCAGTGCGGCTCATTAATATTAATAAGCTTAATTAATAACCTCATTAGATAATAGTTTTAGCGGGAAAGTACTAGAAATTTCCGTCCTTTTCAGTATTTGTATTGGATTTCCGCAAAGTCACGCCTGAATCAATCATTTATCAAACGTGATAATATCTAGAGATTTAGAAAAAGTGCACGAAAGAAGATTTTCACGCACACTGTAATCCCGTCATCACACTAAATCGAAAGAACATAATGGTAGTAATAATATAGATAATGGTAACTTACTTGTGGATGCGGCGTATGGTAATGTGGTGGATGGTATCTGGCCAGCGCGCGGTCCTCATTGTTGGTCTCTTTGATCAGCGGCCCGGCTGGTTGGTAATATCCTGGAACAAGAAGAAACAACTTTAGATCAACGTGATGAGAATAGGTACCTACACGAAGTAAGGATAAAGCATCTGTACATTAAAAGATGCAAGGTAGGTTAGATCAAAGTGGATAGATAATAGAATGTTACGTACGTAAGTAGCATTTGATACTAATGAAGGACCGAAATTCAATTGCACATGTCTATTATTTCCGATTGCTACTATAAAATAGCCATGAACGTAACTCTATTTATCGTATTAAGTAGAATTGGAATTAATCCAACTATCAATAAACGCGTCTATGCAAGTCACGTGGTTTGTCGGTAAAACGAAACCTACCTGAGTGCTCGAAGGACAAACACGTGACACTTCCCACGTCATATTTACGAGTTATACCTATAAGTATTTAGGTAGGTATAGGTATTATGTTGCGTTAAGCCGCAGGATTCAGGGTGAAGGACTCAATTCTGTTGTACTCATCGTACTTAGGCCGTGACATAATGACACACTTTAGCATCTAGAACACTGAATAGCTAAAAGCGGTTCAACTGTTGCCAAACAAATTAACAAGGTACATAAGTATATAGATTTTCAAGGATTTTGAACGTCTACGTCGTAGCATTTGGCGTAGGTAGCGACGTAGCACATTTTCTATGAATAAGACTAAATTAACCAAAACTGCTGATTTATTTAGTGGCTGAGGGATTAAGTTAAGGCTTGAAGGATTTATTAAATGGCAGCGCATGAGAAGGAACGTACGCAAATTCGCAGACATAAAATTATAATTCATGTTATTTTCATTAAAAATACGCTACCTAAGCTTGGATTCGATCTAACATTTAAGTATTTCCCAAATTAAATCTCAGTTATCTCCATGAAAGAGTAATTTGACATTTTACCTGTAGGTCTTAAAAAAAAACGATCACGACTGTAATACCCAGGCTCGGTAGATAATCTCCTTAGCCTCAGATGTTTAGTTACTTCGATCTTTCAGTATATCTAAAGGGGGTGGACAAAGGCACGTCCAAACGTGATATGCACATGGCAACATTTTGCACAGTGATTAGTATTCCGTAAGTGACAGGTGGCAAGCCCATCGCCGCTTATAAGAATGTTAATTTATGAAACACTCCTTCTAATTTTTGGTTCTAGGGTAGGTATGCCTGTATTTCATATTACTTTATTTATACTAACTGAGAATTAATAAAAACCAATGTATTACAGGTAGAGCAGGCAGTACCTACCTGGTCTACCCCAAAACGAAATGATCCGGAAATTGATGTTTATTATAAAGCGTGCTGCACACCTGCCGTCATCACGTTGCGTTTGTTGAACCATACCTTTTCTTTCCATTGCCTTACCAGGTGTTGAAGCAGCTTGTGAAATGTATTATGTAGGTAAAGTGATACAATTTTGTATCAAACTCAACCAAATTGAGAGAACCTACTTTGTAACAGTCCATTGTCCACCGAACAACTGTCGTGAGCGGATGTGGTTGCCCGCTACGATACAGTTTCGAGTGTTTTTTTAAAATACTATTAATAGTATTATCACACTGCAATCATAATCCTACTCTATTAACAACAAAATAAGGACCATGTTTATTTGAGCGATCGCGTGAGTTTTATGGCCGCTTGCACATAATATTGCGACTTCACACTACATTCGTAGATAAACTGCGGTCGAGACCATTTCCTATTGCGCAAAATGATGTCAATTTAGTTTTGCGAAGTAGTTAAAATAATTCCTTAAGTACCTAAGTAGGTACGTTCCGCTTTATATACCTCTAAGTACAAGAAGGTACGTGTAGCTTTATATACCTATCAGCGCCGTCCCTACCTATAAATGAAAGCTAACTGGAAAATGAACTTCGAGATTTTATATATTTTTTCCCCTAACTACGAGTACTTAGCAGTTCAATAAGATCAAGCAATTTTACTAATAAAGTAATGCCTAAAATCTTAGATTTGAAGTGTTTATTGTTTTATCTATGGTAACCTAGATAATATCTAGGTACCAACCTATGTATTTTCTAGAGCCGAATTATTTTAGCTCTAGATGAATCACAATCTTCTACTTCGACTTATATTATTGGATAGTTCCTACTCTATATTATGTTACAAATGCAATTTATTCAATTAATTTCTACACAATTTCATCGCTTCAATAAATAATGCCCATATAATAATGCGTAAAGTAATAATAATATAGAGAGATACGCCGAACAGGCGACCGTTAATTCAATCAGATCACAATCATAAACCTCTATATTAAGAATCAATGTCCTGACTTAGTCTATTGACAACGTAAAGCCTAAACTGCTCTTATAGTAGAAATAAAGGTAAAGCGTACCTACGCTAAGAAAGGAATTACCGATATTTAATGCGGGGTTCAAAGATTATGTATAAAAATTACATTACGCGAACGAAGTCGCGGGAAGTTCCACTGGTCTTAATAATAGTCATAAAAGCAAACACGTTGTAAAATATAAAAGAGGGATGGCTTTATGGGAATGTAAAATGAGTGTAAGGGATGGCTATTGTCTCAAGCAGGTGCATTCGAGAAATAATTATGTGGTTGGCGGTTAGTTTTGAAGATTAATAAAAATATGACTGCGATACCAAATTAGGTGTTCCGTGACTTAGGTAATGTTGTGTAGGGGTGGAAATGATAAATTTAAACATAGTATTGTATTTATGTAGGTACTTACCTACTTATAAATAACCACTAGTAGGTACCATACTAGTAACATACTAATCCAATGAATATAAAAATAGATTAAACAATTAAAAAACATTAATCAAATTATTTTGTTTATGGTTTCGAGAATGGTAGCTTTCCTATCTAATCCGTACAGATCAGACTTAGGAATTGTTTTGAAAGAAAGAATTGGAAAAACTTTGATATAAATGATGTGCATAAGTAGGTACCTACCCAAGTGGATATACCGATATTAGTTTGAAAATAAAAGTATGTAGGTACTTACTTATACTAACTTAATACTCAAATCTAGTTATGGTGATGAGTACCTATTTAATTCTTATGTAGGTTACTTTACATTTTTATATAAGTATGTATATACAAGTATTACATAATAATGTTTCTATATACCTACGTACTTAACGATAGCGATGCTTTTTTTACCTAATTAACATAACACTGGCCGTCGGTTGTAACCATTTGTCAATTAGGTAGCGACCTCCTTTCATTATGTTCCGTACGCGACACGCATAAATACTTTATGCTCATGCCATTGTGTGTCAGTATACCTACCTATGCTACTATTAAAAGAAAAAAATCTCAATTTAGGTCTGCTGCAGACGTGGCGGTTTGCCTTGAGACAGTGAGCAGCTGCTCTACAACAGGGGTCTATTTCTGAAGCGTATTTATTGAGTTCCGTGGTCTGTTATGGAATCCTTTAGGATCAAGCGTTACTCTTTAACCAGTTTTTGACAGTTTAAAATGTTATGATATAAATTGCATAAATTTTAATAGTACTACACAAAATTACACACGAAAGAAACACAACATATAAGCTAATGATTATTCTGAAATCAAAACACCTGTCAGAATATTTGTAAGTGTTCAAAATAGTGTTGTTATTAATTAGTAGGTAAAAAAATATTGTGGGTCAAAGTGTGAACACACTCACAATAAAACAGACGAAAGAATAATTTGACAACTTCAAACTTAAGGGTTTTGAAATTTACAAGCGAGCTTGCTTTTAATTTTACGGAAAAGTATAAATCCCTAAGGAATCAAATTTATATGGACCACTACCTTAAGTATGACCTACAAAACAAAAACAAATTATTAAAATCCATTCATTATTGGCGGAAGTATCTCGTAACATATGTAAGTACAAAAAACATACAGTCGAATTGAGAACCTCCCGGAGATAATCATAAAAATCTTTGGGTACCCTCTATTGTTAGGTACGACAGAACCTTACACGATACGTGGTATGACACGCACTTGGCTGTTTGGTTTTGTATCTTTATACCAGTTCCATTGTGCTATGGGTACGGTTGCGCGAATCTTTGCTGATCATTTTGTGCTCTCGTTTAGAAAGGTGTAAAACTATAAAGCTAATACATATTCGACAATATTGAGATGGCAACGCAACGGGTTTGGGTTTTGGGATTTATTTGACTTTGTCTACTTCAAGAATTATTTGTAGACTAATTCTTAGTAAACTTATTCATTGGCGCCCGCCATATACCTCGTGAAAAAAGGAAAACCTACTAACATATTAGGTACAAACACATTATCCTCTCTCTTCGCAGACGCATAAAAATAATTAAGAAGCCCAAATAAACAACCGTAAAAAGTAGTGCATAAAAGAAAAGATTTTATGAACCCATATTTCAATTCAGATTTATCTAAGCAATTATTGTTATTTGTCACGATTTTCCACACTTTCCACGCGTCGCATATATTTATAGACGCATTCATCCAAATAGCAGGTTACCGGTACTAGTATATTATTATTTTATCTGTGCCTGTATCACGCTTATCAAAGTGGTATGACTGTGAAAACTTCTTGTTCATCAGCCTTCTTGATCAGCCTGTGTCAACTGTCAAATGTTTTTTTTTGAGTACCTACCTAATTACTTTGTTAACGGCACAGAGTCGCACAATTGTCTCGTTAGAACTGGCAATATTTTGTTTTAAAAACTTTGCGTTCGTCCTTCTAATCTTCTAGATAGTGTGTTTGTGGTAGAGTAGGCGCCGATGCGAACCTGCAAGTACTGGAACCTGTTTTCCGTGTGAAAGCCTAAATAGGTATGTTATGAATGTATGATGAGGCTTGGTGCCAAGATGTTTTGACAATAATGGAACTTTTTATTGGACTCGTAAGCTCGCAAGTTTATGAGCGCACTGTTTATTATTGACAATTAAATATAACACTGTTATTTACTGGCTTATTTAGAGCTTAGCTTTTCAGTGTCGAACTTAAAAATTGGTTTTTAAAATGTCAGTTTTTGTAAACTGTGAACGAAGGGATAAAGATATACCTATGCTTAATATTATAAATGCGAAAGTTTGTGTGAGAGTGTGTTATGTTTGTATCTCTATAACTGTAATGGCGAAAAATGTAAACGGATATAACATTTATACCATGGATTAACACATAGGTCTTTTTTTATCCGGAGAATAATTCGATGGGTTAAAATAGGTTTAGTCTGCGGTTAACCTATAACAACCGGTTATAGGTTAACCGCATGCAATAACTTTGTACCTTGTAAATATTTAAAAAGTAGAAAATTGTTAACCTTTTGAGCGCTATGGATAGGTACTGTAGGTGCTTGTTTAAAATACCGATAAATACTGATTCAATTATTAAAAAACCACACTGACCACATGTTAAGCTTTAAGCTAGAAGCAACAAGCTAACAGAATTCAAACGAGCAGCATAGAAAGCTTAAAAAATTAAAAGTAAATCGCATGAAACACTCAGGTGAATCGTTTAACAAACTCGGGTCCAGCTTGCCACCAGCGCTGGCGACCATTCAATTAGCGATACAGAGTGGCAATTAGGCTCGCCGCACACCGCACCGCAAGAACGCATTTACATCGTATCGTATGCTCGCGAACCAGCTCCGATTTTATCGTTCTGCCGATTTTTGGATATAATTTAAGTAATTAGGCGTGTTTAGAAATTATTTTTTAATTAATTTGATGGCATTAGGTATTTAGGTACCTAATTATGAAATATCAATACATAAGTATAAATTTTTCAATTACATACCTAAAAATCATTATTATGCTTTCATTTTGAATACGATACGATAACACATTTTTAGGAAGTAGGTATCGTAAATCTAAAAAAAAAAAAAAAATTAAGGCGAGCATGCAGCCACCAAAATTACCAGCTATTGAACACAAAAGCATGTAGAAGAAACTTGTTTTCGTTCCACGGACGCGTCCGGCACCGGTGCTGCAAAGACTCGCGGCGGCGGCCTGCGACCGTCCAATTAGCAATACAGAGCGTCAATTAGACTCACCGCACACCATATCGCAAAAAGTGCATTGGTTTTTCATCGCATGTCGGAGTTTCAATACAATGCAATAGAAAAGGTTAGAGGTTGTTTAACAAAGGCTCAATTTTTGTTTCTATTGGCTCGGAGTGCTACTGAAATAAAAAAAAAGTCATCCCACAGGGTCAGAGCTGCTTTTGATTAGCGGTACGGGCGTCAATATAGTAGGTACAATATTTGAATCTTTCGGGGTTAGATCGATTAGGTGTTGTTTGTAGGTTAAAATAATACTTATTACTTAGACCTTGTAAAGAAAGAAACCTACAAAGGTGTTACCTATCTAATCTGTGGCGAAGTTTTAAGTGGCCATAACGGCGTAGGTATGTATTTAGTGTGAAAATTGAAATGTTGTTGCGTAACTAATGAATCTCCATAAAAACGACTTTACAATTTATTCGTTTTTGACAATTAAAACTAGATAAATGCGATAAAACCTGCGAATAAATTCTCTAAGTAACAAAAACTAGGTTTCAGTTCCAAACCAGTCTCAGTAAATATAAGTTGAAAAGCTTCAAAACATTTTCAGTGGTAAATACATAGCTGAAAAGTTCCAAAGTTAAACTAAATACAAAAATTCGATTCAAATATTCGAGGTGAGGTAAACGTGTCGAGTTTTCCGACTGCGCTCAAATATTCTCCTAGGTTTAACGTTAGCTTCCGTAAGACCCTTGAGATTGTTGCTCTATCCTAAGATAGGCTTGTTTGTTATAAGCTGTTTCACACAATATTTAGACTAAGTAGGTTCTTTTCACATTTTTGGATATGTTTTTGTGCTAAATTTTTTTTGCAGATCTAGCATTAAGTAGCAATGTTGTTTTTCATCGACTTCAAAAATGGGTTTTCAATACGACTAAGTTTTTTTGAATGTTTGTTACGCGATTATTCCGCCAATTATGAATTGATTTTGATGATTTTTTTGTTATTTGATTATCTTTGTTTTTAATTTTCTACGTAAGTAGGTACTCATAGTGCAACATTGAAATCAGTTTTCTTTTTAGTTTTTAAAATGTTATTATTCCTCTTTTTCTCATTAATTTCAATTTGGAAAAATTGGAGACTATGTTTTTGCCGGGGCAGAGTCAGGTAGGTTAAGGTTAGGGTCGTGTTAACGCTAAATGGGACGTCAGCGTCAGGGCCCTGGGGCCTTACTACAAGCTTTTCGGGCAATATAAAAGTAATATAACTTTGATATTTCGTATTATACCTATAAAAATTGTATTGAAGTAGTGTTACTTCAAGCTTGAAACTTTGACGTTTCTTTAACATGATGGTTGGTATGAGCTTGTGGTAAGGAACCTGTACTGTGTCAAATAACTTAGTGCTTTTAACTTATAAGTATTTATTTTGTAGTCTTGGACAAACACACAAGTCTTGGACAAGTTCACAGCGATCGCCACTGGTACTGGCACATCCCGAAGGTTACAGAGTTAACTTCGGAAACCGATTGAGTTTGCTATTCGGGTAGAGTTGATGCGCTTAATTGTTTCTCTAACAGCTGGATTATAATGCATAACTTCAAGCAAGCAACTCAATTCAGATTTCAGATTTAGTTTCTCTCCTAAGGGTGATTTTTCATAGTCCGGTAGGTAAAATAGAGCTTAATTTGTTAAAATTTAACAAAAAGTCAGCTATGAAAATGCTAGAGACGGTATGACGGTAACTAGGTACTTTATAATTTATTATTATTATATCAGTCGTTAGTGTGAATACCTATTGGGTAGAACAATCTTGGGTCGAACGGAGAAGCACTCGTCCCACGGCTGGGCAAAGGCCTCTCAAAAATCAAAAGACAAATGAGTACCTATAGGTACGGCCCCACTAATGTGAAGTTGTTATTATTGCCATCAGAGACAAAATATAATTAATAAAACCAGTAAGTAGGTAGGTACTAACCTAACATTTATGGTGGATAAAGCAAACAGTAGATACCTACTAATTTACACAATTTTAAAATTACAAAATTACGGCTACCTAGATAGAACCAGTTTAAACGGTAGCTAAGCTTGCAGGAACTGTCGATCCGAGATCATAGCAGCAACAGCCAGTGGTTAACAAAAAAATTGCTTAGAGCGATTCTTAGGGCGTAATTTTTCAAACACAAAGTAACGGAATTTCTCGTGCAGTAACAGTAAAAAGACCACCATGCTTGAATAATGAATGATGCTGAGTTCGATGTCGAATCTGACAAAATAAAAACTACTTTAAGTTCGGCTGATCACGCATGCATACGTAAATCAATTTTATGGATAAATTCGCATTTTACGACTTCTTCGTTATTTTTCACTGCGGTAAAAATAACAATTCGTTGATGTTTGAATTGAATACGTCGTTACGCGAAAGACAAAATTAAGCATTGATTATTTCTAGCTAACTATTTGTATCTGTAGGCAAGGCATTAGGTAGGTGTACTAGATAGTTAGTAGTAGGTACCTAGGTAATAAAACCATTTTCAAAAGTTTTATCACGATCATTTATCTAAGTACGTAATGATTTGAGATTTATGAATTTATTAGCCGAATACCTTATCAAACAAAATGATTTGTAGGTATTCCTAGTAGCTAGCAGTAAACAATCCGAATTCTGATAACAGATTAATGGTTCAGCCCGTTGAAATGGCGGTCGGCATTCGAATTTCAGATTGGTTGGTCATTCAATATGATTTAGAATTTAAAACCGTGCCGCGAGTTTATTCACCGTTCACATCACACCGTTTTGATCGACCGTGAAATGGAATCTTTTGGATGTAGGTAGTAGACCAAAGCCGGAAATTAGAAGACAATAATTTCAACTAAACTTCGTAAAATTACAAGTTTCTATAACAATTTGAAATTATTCAATATTTCTTTAATGATTGCGATCTGTTCTTATTTCTCTCGCGGGCACTTTGTAATCATGGAATTAATATTGAATAATCAGAATAATAATCCTAAACATTGTGTCTATGAATAAAAATTAGGGTTGATTTACTTAATTAATATTGAATCTAATCGTGTTTAATAAATCTAGCCAAGCTAGATTATTATTACCCACTGGCTCTTTTATTTTCAGATAATGCTAAAATAAATATTAGGTGAATACTTAACTTAATTCAGAAGATTTAACATCTAAACGTAAGAAACTTGAAAACGTTCGCGATTTCAATAAAACTACTTCAATCTTGGTTTTCCTCAAAAAAGATTTTCAATGTCCACTGGAATTCCTCTAACGTTTAAATGGCGTAAAAGTAACCACTTTGCTGATTTACTAGTGAACATTGAATTCCAAGCCTGTTTAACGAAGTAATAACAATACAATATTTTATAAGAGGTTGTTTGCAGTTTATCGGATCAAGATCGGTGTGGTTAATACCTAAAGTTGCAGCGACACTGAGAATTCAGTGGGAAGTTGAAAATTGGTCTTTTACGCCTGTTGCTGAGTTGGCGAGAGTTACATAATCAAGGGTCGGAAATAATTTTCACAAGTTTTCATTGAACGGGTCATGGCGACCGCTGTGTTCGGAGTCGACGACCGCCAATTGTGTGGCAATCGGCGCCGTAACGACCCGGCTCGAGGTACGCATCTACTCATTTGATAATGTACCTATCGCAAATACCTACATCATCATTCTCCTGCCCTTATCCCACGCTAAGAGGGCGGCACAACATGTTTTCTTCTTCCTCTTACTCATATAATCCGTCAAATCTGTCGGAGCTCTATCGCAAATACATCCATGATTAAATATAAATATGAATTCCAAAATTATACCTAGCATCATAAGTTTATTTGTATTTAACTTACCTACCCAGTTATTTAATTTGTTATGGGGAACATGACTATTATGTTTTTAAAATAAACTTTATTTAAATGAAACTAAACTTCCTGTTTGAAAATTAATATAAAGAAAGCGTATTATAATACTCGTATACTTAGTTGACTATATTGATGATGAACTCATGGACAGTGTCGCTCTGCCCTCCGACAGCTAACTTACTAATTTGCAATTTATATTCTGTTACCTTATTTAATGGCAAAGCTGTATTATTATTATCATACAAGAAAGTATTATACAAGGCAATCATTACTGGCTATCCCTGAACAGGGAGTTATTCAGGCCACAGCTCTCATTCTTATTTTCAGATTTCCATACAATTGTTTTTTTTTATAAAATTCTCTTAACAAAGGCGATCGCTGAAGTTAATAGAAAATAAACATAGGTAAACTGTCTATATGTAGGTACTCAGGTAGGTAGATACCTACCTACATTAAAAACAAAGTGTATCAGACCGTGTCTAATGCGCATGTACCTACTCGTACGTATTAACTAATGTAGGTAAATATTTGTGTTGATTAGAGGTGTTAAAATAATGTAGAGAAGATTTATATTTTCCTGGCTAGATCATTATTTTATTTAACTTGTAGGTAGCTTTGAAGTATGGTAAAAGAATCTTCTTTTTGTATAGAATTATCGCTAGTCACCCCACACAATAATGATGTAACTACTTTTACCTTGGCAATTTTTTAAGATTATCCTGTTTTATGCGAGTTATAAATATTACTTATTCTGTTACATACATAGGTCATATTTTTAGTACTTACCTACCTACTTATTTGTAAATTTGTTTATAGGTAGTACCTAATGTGACTGACAATTAAAAAATATTGTTTACATAAGGTCAATAAAGTTTCTATACTTACGTATTTATGACGCAAGCACGGCCGATTTCGCGAATGTAGGTATAGCGTTCAACAAGATAGAGAAAAAACAAATGTTGGTACACGATTTGCGAGGTCGCTGGCCTTAGATTGGTTACCTAGACATGAGACGACTTGGCATCTTTTTTGTTACTACGGCTTTTTGTCGTTCGAGCGTGCGTTACCCTCGTCTTTTTATTTTCAGAAGAGGTCTTCCTGTATTTGGGTGGCTCCTCTCAATTTATTATTTTTATCGTTACTTTTAAAACTTTTGTAACATTGATTTTGGAGCTCGTTTTTTTAGCATGGAGCATTAAACAATGGTAAATAATGGTTAATATTAAAGTATTTCACGAAGGGTAGGTACCTACATAGGTAGGTTTACCTTTGCATAAAAAGATCGACCCACGGAAAACATGATTCGGTTTCCAATATACATTTTTTTTTAAACTTACTGAAACATCCTTTTGTAAAAGCATTTACACAATGCTTGGTCCAGTAGGTATCATTACATTTAACTTTTACCATTGACCGAACTCTACATACGAACCTATTATCTAAATAATTGATAACTCATATAATTTGTTTCAGGCAGTAACAAAATAAGAAGCAAAAACTTGTAATGTTCCTATCCAGATTCCAGATATGATATTTACAAATGGGTGTAGCAGTAAAAACAATTGGAACGATCGTTTTCACGGAAAGCGTTCATAAAAACTGTTCCATGAAACGTAACTTTCATATTTATTTTGATATGTCTCATGAATTACAAGTACAACCTACACCTTTAGAATTGATTTTCCATTTTACTGACTGCTTGCTATTTGCTATACAATGTGTTTGCATGTCTCGGTTGCTTGAGCTTTGACCATGACGTGGCTATGACGTAAATAGCTTACGTAAGGGGAGCCTATACTGATAGAGATAGACGGTAGAATTACAAAAAAAGTGATCAATGACAAATTATAAGAGCTTAGCGATAGCGTCACAACCAAAATTACACATTTTCATTAAGAATAGACAGAAGCTTAGATTTGTAAGTAAAGTATCTTCATACTCAATAGATGTTTATGATACAGTTTGCTACTGTATGATAAAGTAGGTGCTTATATTATATAGTAGTGTACCTATAAACTACCGTCTGTTTGAATGTGTTTGGTATTTTGTATTTATATAATTAAGATCACTGCTGTTTCCTAACGATAAAATGGAGAAAAATGTTAATATGGTAGGTACTTTTAAGTAAGAAAGTAAAATATGTACAAATAAAATTACGTATGAAACAAATTAAGTATTTTATCTATATCTATAAAAGATTGATTGATTCATCATTGCCGAGCCGTATTAGTAGGTAACCGCTGAAGCTAGAAAACTGAAATTTGGAATCATACAAATCAATATGACCACTTCAAGTAACCAATCCGTCATCCGCTTATTTGTAAATCTGTCTCCAAAACTGAAATATTTATCACAAAGTTGAACAAAGTTTTACAACAGTGCGGTAGATAAATAACGTACAAATCGGGTCGCGCTCACCCCTGCGACCTTGGCCAACGAGGGTTGTCCCCTATAATTATTGCTGTGCACTAAATACCCCTTGCGCCCATGGTAAATGAAGTTCCATTTCAATGATCATGTCAAATATGCTGTCCGCAAAATGCGAGTTGTAAAAGAGTTTTAAAAGTTCGATGATAAATAATACTTAAAAATGTAATTAGCTATGCGATAATACAACATTCAATCAATATATCCAAACACTAGCTGACTCTCGCACAACTTTTTCGTTTTAAGTTCTTAATAAAATAACCCCGTTTTTTCAACATTTTTTATTGTTATACAATATTTATTTAATGGACTATACAACACAATAATAATGTTTAAATTCGAACCAATAGTACCTGAGATTAGCGCGTTCAACCAAACAAACAAACAAACTCTTCAGCTTTATAATATTAGTATAGAAAATACTTAGCTAAGAAGGAATTTTCTTCATTTTATTCCTACTGTAAAAATTTTGATAGCTTAATGGTTGTACAAATACCTAGGTATGGTACTCGTCGGTACTTATTTTAAGAAGCTCACTAATGAGAGCTATTCAATCGAGTCGAGTGAGACTGTATTGTAGCAGATCTATTTTTGGCGCATGTGAATCATTTCTTGCCAAACATCTAAGCGATGATTACGCCTGGTCCTAATTATAAGTATTTAAAGACACACTGGAATAACAAAGGCAAACGTGCAACTCTTAAAAAGAAGACTTATAAACAAAAGTATATTGTATATATAAATAAAAGCGTAGGTAACTGTACAAGTAACTGAACGACTGAAACCCCTTGAAACTTTTAACTCATAAGTCGTGACAACACTGTTTTCAATTAAAAAAGTACAATACAAGCAAACGAAAGACTGCCTATAAATATAAAGAGGTCTGTATTACATAAAAGGTAGAAAGCATTAATTAGCCGACAACATTGTACCTATAGACATTGAAGTGTTTGCGACGCAAAGTCCACGAGAATAGACCACTAATTACTTAATCGTGTAGGCACCTATTAATAAACCAACCAACGTCTTTTACCGTAGTATAAATACGACCGGGCTTGCGAATGAGGGGTTTTCTGCGGACACTTTTATGTATCTGAGCATTATCCTATGTCAGTTAGATGATAAGATAATTGGCGGTTGGAGAATTGATGGGCTGCGATAAAAATAAGATGTATATAGACACCTGTAACCCTATCAGGGCTTGCAAAAGACATTACTTTAGATAAGTAAAATAACTTGAACTATTCTAAAACAGCTACCATTTTGCATTGCATTTGAAATCATCATTTAAATACTTAATTGTAACTGAAGATTAAGTAATAAACGACGTAGAGAAAGAAAACCAGTTAAGGCAAGTACTTACATCTTTAATAATAAAGCTTGAACCTTAGTTGCCTAATTCGATGGCAATATAAACAAAATACTGAGCGCAAGCAAGCAACTCATCTGATGGTTAGTGATTACCGTAACCTACATTATAATGCTTGTAATACCAACCAACCAGAGATGTCACAAACGTTTTGCTGCAACGAGAGAGGTAGTTTGTCTATTCGTCCAGTAATTTCACTTCCTTGGTCCAGTATCCTTATAATCTAACTCAAATTAATGCTTAGGTACGGTACTTATACATTATACTGTTTGATTGGAGGCAGAATATTTGTTTGGCACTAGTGTGGTACTCTTAATGATGGACGCTTGCTGAAGAGTACTACCAACTTGGTAAAGGTAGTAAATTAAATCTACCTAGTACAAACAATACGATACGAAGGTAAGTAAGTATAAATAATAGTATAAAAAAAGATGTCAGAGAATAAGGCAAAATAAATACGAGTATTAGGTACTGAAAAGAGGAAGACAAAAAAGGCCCCAAAAAGCAATGTTGACCTGACAGATTTACGGCCAAGTAAAATATATTATTTTTATAGGCTCAGATCTAGACATTATAACGAGGTCGTTGCCCCTTGGCATAGCGGCTTTTTTACACTAAAAAGCTGAGGACAAATTTTGAATATTTGAACCATTATCGCAAGATTTTTGTTCATAAAAAAATTTACTCAACGATTTTTGAAAGTTTGTTAGTGATTTTTTACGTCAAAACGAACTTTAAGTCATTAAAACGGAAATACCTCAAATGGAACAAATAAAAACTAGATCAACTATGATTAACCATGTCTTATTTTACTAGCATTCTTATGTATTAAGTAGAACCATATTAGGACAGTTATTGACAATATTATTCTGTTCTATAGACGGCTAGTCGCGATGGTCGGAATGAGATCCTTTAGGCGCCACGGGCGTCCTATCTCTTTTACTGAATAACTCTTCGGCTGAAATAATCTAGGGTCATCAACTCATCAGAAACAATTCATAAGTATATAGAATCTAAATAAATTTTGAGTAAGTAATTAGGAATTACCTCCTACAACTACATAATATATTCTCGTAGCACTCGCAAGCAGACTTTGTTGCAGTATTATGGAATATTTACATATTGTACATTAGTGATGCTTCTACTTACTTCCTCCGTTATGTATAATGATGATCACATAGACAAATCTTAAACATCTATTTTTGGGCTATATCCGGGCGTTCACCTCTCGTGTCTCTTGCGTGAAAGTAGACCAAAGTCCGCAAAATGGGAAATTTATGGCAGCCCTATTGTGCCAGTCTGGACGGCCAAGAGAATAAATAGGTCGTGGCCCGTGGCAATGTCTACTTACACAGAGCACCTACGTAGTAGATGGTTGACATGTGTATTGGATGAGACACAAATAAAATCACCGTTAGAGAATACCTATGAAATACTAATATGAACTTACCTACGTTTGGGATGAGATAATTTAATAAGAATATAAATCTACAGGAAATTTTCAGAATAGTTGAGTTCCGCTTGAGTAGTTTCATAGTGACCACAATCTACTACCGGTCCTACACTAAGTAGACAGGTAAAGTACCTACCGCAGACTTAGACAAACACTACACAATTAATAATATTGTATCTATGATAGCCAATCTTCCCCACTCATTCTTTAATGAACGAAACTGTCAACCATCTTCAAGCAACCAATCAGAAGACAGGAAAACGCAAGAATGAACAATGAATTCAAGATAAAAACTTGTTAATTGCCTAACTAAATAAAGCAATAATTTTTGAAGAATTTTCGTATAAAAAATCTTATTTATATAATTATTATACCAACGAGGATTTAGCTAATAAAATAAAACCGGTTGCCGGATTTATGTAGTATCTACATTTGGCAAAACGAAGAGCACAGACCCCGAGTAGTAAAATCGGTAGTTAGGTACTTATACTATACCTATATACTTATACTTAAATATAATATTACCTATAGGAATTAGAAAAAAAAGACGTAGCTAACCGAGAGCAAGGCCCTGCCATTACTGATCTATCTATGTTTATAAAAGAGCTTAATCTGACTGACCGATTGACTGACTCATCAAATCGAAACCGCTGAAGCAAGAAAGCTGAAATTAGGAAGGTACTCGTAGCTTCCTTTTATAGCAAAACCTCACACTAAGACGGGATTTTTCGAAATTCAACATCTAAAGGAGTGAAAATGCTTGTATAATGCGCTAGTTTCAGTATTTTTCAAAATTTCGTTCAAAATAGGGTAAAATAAGGGGTCGTTTGTATGGGAACTTTCTAACGGGGGATGTGATTGTTTTGAATATAATGATTGATTGATTTAAGCGATACTTTGCGGAAATTCTTTACAAAATACTGAAAAGGATGGCGAATATTTAGTAGGTACCTACTATCCTGCTAAACTTAGTTTCAATGGTAATAGTAAAACTTAACCTAGGTTTTACTTATAAGAAGTAAACTTAGAAGTAAAAAGGTTACCTTACACCTAGTGACCACTTTCATAGCCAAGTATTTGAAAGTCTGTTTTAAACAATATGCAGCGTGACTAAAAAATACTCTTCACAAAATTTCCTTAAAAGACCTTGAGGTTTCCCCACTCCTCATAAAATAACCAATCGAATGCTGAAGTTCAGTGATCAAATTGAACGTGGTTGGCCTTCCGTGTTCGATCGCAGCACTCGGAGATGCTGAAGACTGAAGTTCGATAATAGGCTGTAAATTGGCAATGGTGGCACGTGTTCATCATGTGCTATAATTTCAGCGCCCATTCTAAGGTAGTCACAAATTCATGTCGGTAAACTTCGACGCCGACGAGCCTCGCTTTGGCCCGTCAAAAATCAAATCACTACCGCAATGCTGTTGTTGAAATGTCCGGTTGAATAAAATAGCATTTGTTTAACCGAAGTAAAATTTCCGTCATGTTTTTTAGCAGAGAGCAATATATTATATTGGAGTAACTACCTAACGAGTTTCGCGTTGTTACGAACATTTTTAAAGTTAGATTTTACCCACAGATATTTTTTTTGTGAAACAATGTTGATAGGTAAATAAATGGAATTTTCACAACTTCTGTTCGATAAATAGGTTTGTTGCTTTATTTGTTACTTTAGAACTCTCTTGCAAATCAGTTTTCAAAGTATGTTCAGAAATAATTAGGTAGGTTACTTTTTATGCTTGTGATGTAAACAAATTCGTGAAGCGGAAACATATTGAATGAATTTTTTAAACTTGACTCGTTCATGAACGATGCACGTTACCAAAAATTAACTATGTACGTACCTACCTAGAAACCTATCAAACTTTGTGAATAAGCTACAAAAGCGCAACTCCGATCCCATCAAATCAAGACGGTAGCAGTAAAAAGCATTATGAATTCCATCCCCGCGTCCAAGTGCCAAAACCAACACGGGCGACGAATTTTAAACAACGCAGAGTTATTGATAGTTGAATTCGACTCGTGTTTTATGTCATTCAGTTAAATGCTCCGACCACAGACTACATTAAAGTAACTGATTCAACCCGCAAGTCGCAGCGTTCCGGATTGGTTGGAGTGAATGAAAAACTTTAATACCGCTATAAAATATGTTCATGAATCTATTTACGTGGTATTCGGCAGTGATGCGGTAGCTGTACCTACTGAATATATTATTGGCAAAGATGATCTTATTTGCTGGGAATACAAACTTCTGACTTCTGTGGTTATTTTTTTCCGTCCAAGCTAGTAAATGTGTACCTAAGTTTATATAAACATACATGTTATTAATGTAGGTAAGGTACCTATGTTTATATTTTATAGCCTGCATTTTTTGGAGTAGGATAGCAAATTTAATTATTATGTAATATTTTACTTAATCTATGAAACGCAACATTCACTGTGTTATTTTTGCATTTATAATGATAGGAGGACCTATGATTTTATGAGCGAAAGATTTATGTTAGCGCTTAGATATCTGCTTACGCCTGCGGCCTGATTATTGTTGTCAACAAAATATTTACTAACAAGAATATTGTGCCTTATTACACTAACATAGTGTCCTATTTGTATGTTACTGAGCTGCGAGCTTTGTAAATGCCATTTCTGGAGTACACTTGCTTACTTCATAACCTCAATAAAACGTAGCGCTAAGCATTCTTGATGCGCTCGATTATAGCGGGGCTGGCGCTTATTTATACGGTTGTATGTTATGGTATTTGAGCTTATATTGCTACTAGCTTCCGCCAGCGGCTTCGCCCGCATGTTACCTTGAAAAACCAAATATCACATACCTATCTATCTCACGGGAGTCGTAGATATATTTTTTCGGTATATAAAGCAAGTCTATTTATTTATTTATCTATCTATCTATATCTATATAAGAGCTTAACCTGACTGACTGACTGATTGATCATCGCCGAGCCGAAACCGCTGAAGCTAGAAAGCTGAAATTTGGAAGGTGGCTTCCTTTTATAACAAAACCACCCACTAAGGCGGGATTTTTTGAAATTCCACCTCTAAGGGGGTGAAAAAGGGTGAAAACGTTAGTATGAAACTTTTTAACGCGTGGAGCGATTTTCATGAAACTTTGTTTGTGCACTGTAAATGCAAAATGAATGGACACGTATTTCAGGATTTTTCAATATAAGCATTAAAAAGGGGTCAAATGTGGGGTCAATTTTTGTATGGGAACTTTTTAACGGGTGGTGCGATTGATCTGAAACTCTGTTTGTGTACTGATAATGCAAAATGAATGAATACGTGTTTCAGGATTTTTCAATATAACCTTCGAAAAAGGGTCAAATGTGGGGTCAATGTTTGTATGGGAACTTTTTAACGAGTGGTGCGATTAGCCTGAAACTTTGTTTGTGTACTGTAAATGCAAACTGAATGGATACGTGTTCAAGGATTTTTCAATATAAGCATTAAAAAGGGGTCAAATGTGGGGTCAATTTTTGTATGGGAACTTTTTAACGGGTGGTGCGATTGGTCTGAAACTTTGTTTGTGTACTGATAATGCAAAATGAATGGATACGTGTTCAAGGATTTTTCAATATAAGCATTAAAAAGGGGTCAAATGTGGGGTCAATTTTTGTATGGGAACTTTTTAACGGGTGGTGCGATTGGTCTGAAACTTTGTTTGTGTACTGATAATGCAAAATGAATGAATACGTGTTTCAGGATTTTTCAATATAACCTTCGGAAAAGGGTCAAATGTGGGGTCAATGTTTGTCTGGGAACTTTTTAACGGGTGGTGCGATTGGTCTGAAATTTTGTTTGTGTACTTTCAGAATTTTGAAAAGGGGTTAAATGGGGTGTCAATGTTTGTATGGGAACTTTTTTAACGGGTGTTGCGGTTGGTCTAAAACTTTGTTTCGTGTTTGAGGATTTTTCAATATAACTCTAAAAAGGGGGTCAAAGTTTGTATGGGATTTTTTTAACGGGTGGTGCGATTGGTCTGAAACTTTGTTTGTGTAGGTACTGTAAATACAAAATGAATGAACACGTGTTTCAGGATTTTTCAATAGAACCTTCAAAAAATGGTTAAATGGGGGGTCAATGTTTCTATGGGTACTTATGGGTGGTGCGATTGGTCAGAATTTAGGTTTGAATACTTAAATGCAAAATAAATGGGAACGTATTTCTGGATATTTTAAAAGAACCCTCTAAAAAGGGTAACATGGGGTGTCAAAGTTAGTATTATGTTTTTTTTATGAGTATGATTTGTTTGAAACTCAGTTTAGATACTTTAAGTGAACGAAGTCGCGGCCGGGACAGCTAGTACTAATATATGTACACAAATTACAAAAAATGTGTGACAAAAGGAGGGCTTAATGCCTAGGGGGTATTTTCTACCAGCCAACCCATTCCGGTTTAAAATCTATGTCCTTTCTCAAGCTCTAGTCTATCTTTGTACCAAATTTCATCAAAATCGGTTCAGTAGTTTAGGCGTGATTGCGTAACACACAGACAGCGTTACTTTCGCATTTATAATATTAGTAAGGATATGTGGACTGATAATACCAGAATGATTAGTGATTGATAACCTACAGGTTCGACTAAAGGGGTCCATAGAAAGCAATTCATTCATTCATTTATTTATTTAATAATATTCACTTTTAGAGGGAGATCTATATCCAGCCGTGGCCTTCTTTTGACTGATGTTGATAATTTACTTACAATGTTATCTTGATATTGATAAGGTATTTATCGATTTATCGAACGAATTGGAAGCTACTTTCTACAACCTTGTACTACAATCTTAATGTCTAGTTATTATTACCTAGACTAGATTATTGTTATTAGGCACTGACATCCAATAGGTTTTAGCCGTAAATACATAGGTATTTGTCAAAGTTAGTCTCCAAGCAATACCTACTACCACTTCATTACTTTTATTTTACGTGACACCCCTAACGTCTGTCCATACGAGACGTTTAATCAACGCACCGTATTTATAACCTTTGATTCATTATTTCGTAAATAATTTAAACACAACGTAGGTATATAGGTAAGGAATATTAATAACTTATCTATGGTAATACCTATTTAATTTACACAAGTTATACAGTGGCACTTACTATGATAATTTTATGGTTAGTTATTATAATATTATGAGAAATAATTAAGTACCTAGGTACCTAATGTGTCCTTTCTGCAAGATTTAGCCAAGTTATTGTTAATTATTAATCTTCAATTATTTAAGCGCAGTAAGTGTCATCACTAAGTGCTAAAAAGAATAAGTACCTACTTATATGTACTTATATTCAGTTATTATCCCATAATTCTTAGGAAATTTAAGAAATGTTTACTTACTAAGTAGGTAGTGTATACCTGCTTATTTTATTGCATCATCAAACATGTAGGTAGGTACCTACTTTACTTAGGTACCTTACCTACCTATGTATGTAAGTCTTTCAAAACTTGTATTAAACAAGACTTAGTTAGGTACCTACCTATCTAACTATTGGTAAAGCCTGCTCTTTGCCCGCGATTATTAGATAGGGCCCTGTCTCATGTATATTTTAAAAAACAGAACTCAAAAACGTAATATTTAGTTACAGCTACAGGCAATTAAGTATCATTATTGAGTAGGTTAAATAATTACATAGAATTTAATCATCTGACCAAAAAAAAATTTCATTACCATATTTTTAAAGTTTTATAAAATGCAAATTTAACATTAATTTTATCAAAACAAACAGATCCAGCTGTACACATAAAGACGCGAGCACACTTACTGCAAAATATGGTTTTCCGCATGGTCCTAATCCGAACGCGCTATACAACCTGTCAAACACTTTATGTAAATTTAAACGACCGCCCGGGACAAGATGAACGCGCAAAATTAAAGAATATCGCAAGGCAGTACTGTGCATATTATCAAGATATTATCAACGCAATGATAAATACACGAGGTCGTGTTTTTTTTGCGAGGTCAACGACGACCTTCGCGAAATTAGCGCGATTTATATAACGCAGTTGGTACTTATGTTATTTGCATAATCTTGTGTGCGGATATTTCATGTGCACAAGGCTACAATCACAGTGACGTTTCGAAACAAGGCATAAGGAAGCGTCACATCTTCACATCAGTTCAAGATTTATGTTTACTTCGTGGTTTTAGGAGTCCTAAAGTAAGATCCTCTTCGCTTATTATTTATATATATATATTTATGTACCTATAATAAGTTACTGCAGTAGACCCAAAACATGCGATTGGTAAATAAGCAATACGCCTTCCAAGGTAGGTATCTAAATAAGCTCTTACCAATTTCATTTTGCGTTGATTTTGGATCTACGAACGCATAATGTTGGTATAAGAAAACGTTTTTTTCACATAGTTCGGTCAGATTGTTTTTGTAGTTACGCTTATATATCTATTTTTATCGTGTGAATGTGATGTTTGAATGTGACCGTGGCTTTAGATAACCGCTGAGGTCAGTAAAAAATATCAAGGAAGTGACAGTGCTTTGAACACTTTATTGTTAGTTACAAGGAAGTTTGTTTATGAATAACTGGATGTTCAACAAAGTTAATTAAATAAAGATCAAAATGCTCGTAATTGTAAGTTTATTATTTGTTATAAATCTACATTCCATTACCAATATCCTGGTGTTGATTTATATTATCTATTCAAATACCAATGTGTTATGTTATAAAATATAAAAATGAATAAATATTAGTGGACAAAGCCGTTAAAACTTAGGTACCTATATTTGGCTCTTTCGAATCCAGATACCTACAACCTGCTAAAAATTGAAAAAACTGCTCTCAAAGAAGCACATAGGTCCCTAAGTATTTTCCATAGAATATCTTAAAGTTTTTCAAAATTGGGTAAGTATCAAATTATTTCTTAATATTTGTATCTACTTATAGAAATACCTAACAACGCCCATACGTCCAATATTATTTACGATCAATTGAGAAAGTGTCGCGACACGAATAGCCCGCTATAAATATGCCTGGCTGATACACCACTTAACCAATAGATCAGGGCTATACGTAGTATGCTTAGGTACATCTGTGGCTTTACAGACAGACGTACGTGACAGGTGACGTTTATTGTTATGAAACTAGCCATCGTATTTAAATACTGGTTTGTTTAAACTGTAGGTACCGTTTACTTGCAAAATCACTATTTTACCATTTTTGGTGATTTCATTGGTAACAATATTTTGTAAATAGGTAACTTTAGGTAACTTTGCAGAGATGAAAACGGTTTTGACTTTCGACCTGCAACCTTCGTTAGCAGATCACCTAAGTACAAGTAGTTACTATTATTTGAAGTCAAAAAACCAACCCGAAACACGGTTAAATGCGTTCAACTACCGAGAGGGAGAGAACTCGTGCGTACTTCCTTTTACAAAAATAGGGTAGTAAGCCACGGATAGAAGCAAGTACATAATCGATTAAAAAGGGTTAAAGTACAGCTACACAGCGCGTACGAAAGGCAATCGATTAAATCCCTCGATATTGGCTCGTTAAAACGACTGCTGTAAATCGCTCGGAGATGTGTGGAAACACACATGAAGGTCGATGGAGTATTAAACAATCTTAATGTGAAAGAGTTAATCGATTTTAAAATAATATGAGAAGCCTTCTCAAAGCTCAATAAGAGGTCATCAAAGGCTCATAATTATATAATTATGTAGCTACATAAGAGGTGTTATTTTCATAATCTGATTCTAAGTGTATAGATACCTACTTTGTTTGGACAGGTATTGAATAGAAAAATAGTATTACATTATTAGGCTTTGGTCGGTACATGCAAAGATAAAAAATAATGACATAGAACAAATTTAAAAATTATGTTTTTCCAATTGATGCTATCAAACGATTCAAAAACTAAGGTTTAAAAAAAAAGTTTCAAAAGCTTAGTTTTTGAATTTCTGTCTTTCGATGGTGCGCGTGACTGTTATAAACAAAAGAGTTCGTAAATATAGGGGTAACTAACAAATTTATTGGTCGTTATTGTCTGGTGCGTACGTGAGTGAATAATATAACATGGGAACACCGGGACGTTGGAATATGCGGGCGCGGGCGGGACGTCCCGCTGACCCACTCCGTTCCCAGTTCATTACTGCGCAGAGATCCAACCTACTGGACAGAAACCGAAAACTCGGCTAATGCGATTATTCTATAACACTGTTACGTGCATGGACGGTTTACGGAAATTATTGAACTGTCACGTTTAAGCTGATGATCCGGTAGTTTTCTACCCACGTATACCTTAATTTTATTGTTATATAGGTGTAGATAGGTACCTATGCAGTACGCAGGCAAAGGAGTACTTACATAATTATCTAACCATATAAAATATTATTAGTATTATTATACGGGTATTTATCGTGTTTTATTTACCTATTTTTCCCGACGTTTCGACAGATTTACTCACTGTAGTGGTCACGGGATAACGGGATGTCGAAACGTCGGGAAAAATAGGTAAATAAAACGCGATAAATACCCGTTTAATACTAATAATAATGTGTTCAGATCGCGTAGGTTTAAAAATACATATAATATATAAAATCATGTGTGAGTGTTTTTACAATTCGCGAAATTATTTAGCGTAGTTGCACTTTCGAACTAAAAAATCGAACAAACATGGAAAGGTCTCTTCACTTGGATTAAAAAATGTATTTTCGTGGTGTTCTTGGTATAGCAGGAAACCTAAAAGTCAAGGTTGAACGCTCGACAAGGTGGGACTCACCGTAGGGTACACGAGACACATCGTCACATAAATTGCATACGGAGGTCGGCTTACCTGCAACAAATAAGTAGATTCTTTGTTAAAGAGATATTATTATTTAATTTTTAATCTTTACAAACGTATAAAAAAAATAATGTAATTAGACACAAAATGTAGAATTGTAAAGTACCGACCCAGGTATGTTTTTAATAAAAACACACTGCGCATTATTTGAATACTAAGTATTGACTTAGGTCTATAAGGCAATAATGAAGCTAATCCATAAATTATCATGCTTACAATCACCTCCTTTGTCGGCAAGCACTTATAATTAGAGATGGGCCGAATGTGGTTTGAACCGAATCCGAACTTCGGCCGAACATTCGGTTAAAATCAAAAGTTCGGCCGAAGTTCGGCCGAACTTCGGTTCAATTTCGCGCGCTTTCTCGAGAGCGACACGTCGTTTTTTCGCAGGCAGGAAACGTATCTATATGAAAAAAAAACGTAACAAACTTCTGCCAGATAAGGCAGAGTCTTCGGTATTTTTGCACCATAACCTGCCTCTAGTAAATTTTAAATATGAGTGAGTAGATAGATGAGAAAAGTTTGTTTAATTTGATCGTTGAAAAAAATACCCTTTAATTGTAATGAAAAATACTTGATGTTAATGAATGTTTAGTTTGTGAACCAAAAACGTTATTTTTTTTATTCAATTTACGAAATTTACAATCAATTTTGTAATAGTACCTATGTCTAATTTTTATGTCTAATTAAATTAGGCAGAGATTTTCAAGACTAACTAAAAAGTGATTAAAAGACTTTATTTTATTTACAGTAATGCTATTCTAATTCTATTAAATTTCACTCACAATAGTGCAAGTAGGTATTCATTTTCTTGTACCTAATGTTCGGCATCTGAACCGAATTTCGGCCGAATGTCGAAGTTCGGTTCAAGCTGCCGAAATTCGGTTGAACCGAATGTGAACCGAATTTCGGCCCATCCCTACTTATAATCCTAATGAGTAAATCCCATTGATAGGCAATTGAACGTCATCGATAAACGGGGGCTCTCAGCAAAAATGTCGTCTATAAAATAAATAAATAAATAATTCAACATTGGCGAGGTGCCGTCACAAAACACCAGTTGTAAAAGCCGTGCGTAAAATTCTGCCCGCTATTTTACTCACTTTATAACGACATGAATAAAAATATACAAAATTGCGTTAAATGTAAAAGCCAGTTATACCTACCAACTGGAGACTTATATTTAGGGGAGAGCGGGGTTGGAAGTGCCAGGGGTAAGTAGTGCCAGTGAGCATAACTCGAAAACGAAAAGAGATAGCTGCATTTCTATTTTGCATCTCAGAACGTCTAACTATCGCGCGTCGCCGGCAATCATTTTAGTGGCGGCTGCGACGCGGACTGAGCGGCGGTATGCAGTTGGTAGCTCCGTCAACACGTAAGTAAATATTTTGTGTTTTAAACTTTTTGGTCAATTGTCTTTCTTTTTAAAGTTATTAATGCCAGTGTTTGACTAGGCTGGTGGTTATTTATTCATACATCGCGTGTCGATTTGTTTTATAAGTTCTATTAAGCAAAACTTTTTTTATTTGATAGAAAGTGTGTGTCCTAGTAACGGGGTTGAAAGTGCCTTTCAATGGGGGCTAGATGTGCCGCGGCACAACCGACCCCAAGCAATACATTATTATAGTCTACTTTTTTGTTTGATAGGATGAGGACATACAAACGAAAGACCAAGAGAGGGACTACTTCGAAGGAGTTTCTGCAAAGAGCTGCTGACGTTGTAATAAAAGATGGATGCAAATTAAAAACGCTGACTGATTTAAGACTGAGAAAAGCTTATTAAGATGATTATTTTAAGAAAAGAGTTACTAAATGTATAATTATAAGACTTAAAAGTTAAATTGATCTCTCTTACAGTCCAAATTAAAAAGTTTTGTTAAGTTTAGTTCATTTTAAAAGAAAAATTATGATTGTTTTTGTTTTTATCTTTATCACGTAGTTTAATAAGAGTTTAATTAGAAAAAGCATTATGCATGTTAGAAGTAATTACTTTATTAATAAAGAAAGAGCATATAAATAACAATATTATGTTTTTTTTAATCAAACACCACTATTTATATATAAAATATCCACTTTTAGAACGGCACAACCAACCTCAACGTCGGCACAACACGCCCCACGGCGGGGTCAAATGTGCCTTCACGTCTCGTTCCAATAATTTGAGTGTCAGAAATAAACTATTGCGAAATAGCCAATTATTAATTCAAATTCAAAAACTACAATAAATTTAACATTAGTGTTGAAGAAATTGAGAATACTCGATTTCATTTCCATAGTTATTTTAAGCGTTTTCTCAAAATCGGCACTTTCAGCCCCGTCCTCCCCTACTTATAAATTGTAAAAGAACACAGAAAAAAAGCAAAACTAGGTTTAGGTAGAATTGATAGGTGCAAAGAATATTGTAAAGTTCCCACAGCGTGTAAAGTATATTTTGATAACACTGATTCCAAAATGTATACTCTACGAAATAAATTACTTACACATAAACGATCATGCGTTATGCATTGAGTGGAATATTCTATGTTTACGCTTCGACATAAGGGGAAGGGCTGAAGGAGAACTGTTTATTTCAACTTTATATCCCACAGTTTAAGGTTTAAAAAGTTTTTTTTATTGGTTCGTGCTGGCTACACGAGTTGATTATTGTTTTACTTAACTTTTTTATAGCCCATTGCCGGCAACGGGAAGCCGACTTCCCACACTGCAAGGGTTAACATTTATTACGTTTCTTTCGTGTTTATGCTAAAATATCAATTAAGTAAATTTTTAATGAATTACAATTTCAAATGTTTCGTGTTCACAATCGTTGGAATTTACTGTCACTCTTTATAATATTGGAACGAATACCTTTGTTAAAATAAGTTTACTGTTCTCTTAAAACGGTCAATATAGTCATCAGAAAATCCTGAATTTATTTATGTAAGTATTTTTACTAATACTACATTTGGAAGCCCCGAGCCACAGAATAAATATTAGCAGTAGGAGTGAATGCAAAGAGTAAAGTATCTAACATTCATGCTGCACTGTGAATATGTTGGTTATGAATAATATGCTGCAGCCGAGCTTTTATTTTCGGATGATAGATGAAAATGCTTGAATGGAAAACATTTCCCTACTCATATTTTATAGATAGGGGTTGTAAAATGAAAGTGTAAACAGTCTGTCAGTTAGATTATGCTGATCTTATGAGCTTATGTATGGTTTATAAAAATGAAACGGCGGCAGGAGAATTCTGTAAGAGATTCCTCTCTCACGAAGGAGAGATGAGGCAATGCTGACTACACTATCTCCAATGGTGCAATGACGTGCAAGCCAGTTTCTTTAAGAAGATGCAACACTTAATTTTGCCTTGATGTTTTCAGATTCGATCTTACGACCTTTGAATAAGAATGCTGTGACCACTTTAAATATCACAAGGTAACATTGATATGGGTACAAGAAGTTGGATAATACTTGAGTAATGCTTTGCAATTCCACTAGATATCTCACAACTAATTACGTCATGAATTATGGATTGCCTTTGATTCGTGCGGTCTAGTTTAGATGCCTTATTTGTTGAAGTAGGTACCAATATATTCATCGGGTGATAAACGACGAAGTGGCAGATGGCTCGCCTTAACTAGACTATTTTAATGTGGCACATATTTATCGAGTTCCAATGGTTTTATTGGGACCATTAGATACATATTCTCGTAACCGCTTATGTCTTCATTTTGAAAGAGTGATTATGATCACTTTTTGTGGCTAATGAGAGTTTGACCATTATTTAATAATCAAGTGCTTGGTGTACCTATATTTTATGGTTATGTAGGTATTTATTGGTTTAATACAGGAGTACCTGAGTAATGGGTTATGTTCAAAGCTATCGTGATAATCAAGCACGGTAGGTTAGTAAATCTCTTTATTTTTATCCATCTAATGAGGTATGAAGTAGTTAATAATTGTGTACTTTTTAGTTTTATTACAGCATGCCAACAAACCAACAAGTTAAAGCCATTTGGGCCGTATTTTTTGGCAAATGTTATATAGGATTATCTACTGTGCAGTGTGCAATACGTGGACATGTGCCAAATACAATGTTTGGACGTGCTTCTGACTACCTCCCTCTGGATATCATAAAAGAGCCAAGTAACTAAGGATATAAAAAAGTAATATATATAGGATAACTAGGGGATAACTATCAGTGAAAGGTTTATTTTTGGTTTTTGTTATTTAAGACACCAGAGAAGTAGGTACTTACGTTTAGGTGAAGCTAATGATCATAATGATTTAAATTAATTTAGAATTCAGAAAACAATAATTGTTTTCGGAAGAATGAAGGCTCAAAGTTACCTTTTTAGGAAGGAAATAGGAATATCGTACAGGTATAAAACATATTTTATAAGAGTGGCTTTATAATCATCATCTTCATGCACTGTTCCCACGTATATAACTTAGGTAAGTTATATACGTATATATAAGAATGGTTTCACAATATTGGTTAAAAATGTAACCAGTGGTTATGAAAGGGGATAAATTAATCAGTAATAAACGATACCCAATAATTGATTGAAATCAATTGACCCAACATTACAGAGATAAAAGCCGGTCCCAACTGCCGTGGAACCCTCACCATGGATCACTCAACACCGCTTAATGAGAAGGGGCTGCGTACTGCGTAGGCTATTCAGATGCCCATGACTCATCAGTTCGGGGAGGGTGACGTCATCAATGTAAATACACTACTTCGTCACACACTCTTTGTTATCGGAACTTAAAGAAGGATACCTACTTGCTTACTACGAAAACAGACAAGTGAAGGACTATATTACTTGTTTATTGAGTTCACTTTAGATAAAAAAAATTTGAGAATAACTGGAAGAGGATTGAATATGGGCTCACATTTCAAATAGAGATTCAAATAACACCTACAAATAATTTTGTTTATGCGGTATGTGTCGAGAGTAGTGGCTGCATTCTCGCGTTGAATTACTAATGAAACTCTTTGTGTAACGAATGAGCCGCTCTTCTTGTACCTAACTAGCGGCAACGTCCAAAGAGGTGTTAATTTTATAACAATTTGGATATAAAAATAACTTCACTGGGACCATTTTTAGTGACTGTATATACTTATACTAGCTTTTGCCCGCGACTTCGTCCGCGTAGAAGTCGTTAAAAATGAATTTTAATAAAATACGAAACACGTATTCCATCTTAAAAGAGGTTTATGCAAAATTAGAAGTAGATTGGACGAAGGATCACATTGTAGTTACTATACAAACTTAAAAGGGGAGGCACTTTTTCACCTCTAGCTGTACCCGCGACTTCTTTCACGATTGCCACGAAGTTTGAATCTAAGCCCAGTACAAACTATTTCATATTATGTGACTTTTTATTATCCTACTAATCCTATCCTATCCTACTTATATTATAAACGCGAAAAAGTGTATGTGTAAATGTGAAAATGTGTGCGTAAGAATGTATGATTGTTACTCTTTTACGCTAAAAAGGCTGAACGGATCTGGATGAAATTTGGCACAGGGATAGATAGTCTAGAATAGCACATTGGCTACATTTATCTCGGAAAAAGAGCGAGTGTGGTGTAGTTCTTCGAAAAATTTATGTGCGAAATGCCTCCTAAATGGTGAAGAAAAACGTCGTGAGAATACCGGCATACCCTAGAGCTAAGAACTCGAAGGTCAGATTAGTATTCTTATAAGCGGCGATTAGCTTGCAACCTGTAACGTACGAAGTACTAACTATCTACTGTGCAAAATGGGGCATGAGCCATGTCATTTTCAGACGTGCCTCTGACTACGCTCTCTAGATATCCTCAAAGATCTGAGTCAATAGAGGTCTGAGGAGATATTTACCGAGCCTGGGGATTAAAGTCGTGATCATGTTTGCAATGTACGGTTGCCGTGGGATACCTAGATTTGTTTTTGTTTTTCAAAGTACTACGCGGGCGAAGCCGTGGGCGGAAGCTAGTATTATAACCGCGGAAGTTTGTAAGACTGTATGTTTGTTACTTGTTCACGCTTAATCGGCTAGTTTTACATATATTTTTATTTGTCAACCGATTTCGATGAAACATAGCCTATGTTTTAATCCAAGCTTATCTTAATATATACTTATTATTAGAAAAAAAATTGAAAATTTTAATTTGAAAATATCAAAATTACAGACACGATTTCTCGACGCTTTTATTAAATGTATAGAATTGCTATGTTTTTAAGTGAGTTCAATCTTTTTTAATGAAATCGGAGAGAGTTTCAAACATGACATGTGTCAAAATAAAATGTTTTTATAGCAAAAGCACTAAGGAGTATCGATATCAACTTCGAAGCAAGTCACCACAAAAATAACTTTCTACCCCTTTTTAACCCCGTTAGGGGATGAGTTTCAATAAAATGCTATATAGGTCTTTCATCAATTTTGTTATTAAAGGTTTATGCTAAATTTCAAGTAGATCGGACCAAGGAATCACGTTTTCCATACAAACTTTGCCTCCCTTTTTCAGGTTGAATTTCGGAAAATCCCTTCTTATCGGATGCCTACATCGTACAAACAACACACCCTCCAAGTTTCAGATCTCTACGATCAGCGGTTTAGGCTGTGCGTTGTTTCCTAAGTCATTCAGGACCAAGTTTTTTATGAGTCTTTGTACCCTTTTTTAACCCCGTTAGGGGATGAAATTAAAAAAAATGCTATATAGGTCTTTCATCAATTCTGTTAAAAAAGGTTTATGCAAAATTTCAAGTAGATCGGACCAAGGAATCAGGTTTTGCATACAAACTTTGCCCCCCTTTTTCACCCCCTTAGAGGTGGAATTTCGGAAAATCCCTTCTTATCGGATGCCTACATCGTACAAACAACACACCCTCCAAGTTTCAGATCTCTACGATCAGCGGTTTAGGCTCTGCGTTGATACCTCAGTCATTCAGGACAAAGCCTTTTATATGTATAGATAGATGACTCAGAATTATTGTCGTGTAACTTTAGAAATCAAATATGAAAAACTCTAAGAACAGGCACTAACATTTTTCTACTACGAGTATACTCGTAAAATTATTCCAATTCCAACAATAACGTGATTTATACAATAGTGCCAGGATAATTGTTAAATTATTTAGCTTAACTTTCGCACTGATAATTAGTATTGGTAGGATTAATAGATTAGATTTATCTATTTTTATGGTTATGATATTTTGTATTAGTTAGTAGGTACTAAAAAATCTTTGTCAACTCGCTCAAAAGCAACTGACTCTACCCACTTTACGCGTGTACCTAGGTATTATGTTAGGGTCTGTACCTACCTTTATCAGGAAGTCACAAGGACCAATTAAGTCCATCACGTCCTACTGGATTTTTGCAACCTTTATATTGTCAATTTGACATGCCGAAACACGTAGATTGCAATCAACTCTTTAAACTCAAGGCTCTAACTTCTACAGAATAGTGTCTCAAGCGATAATGTACTTTACTTTAATACATCAATGTTTTTCAATAAAATTGCTAAAAAAACAAGTTTAGGAAGGAAATACGTTCAAATTTTTTATCGGTAAAACAGTTGCTAAAAAAATATGAATGCATTTTGTTCCTGCATAAATTTAGATCTTAAATTAAGAAATAAAAGATATCACCGAGTTTAGTTTGTTAAAAAAGAATAAAAAATGCTATGTAACACATTGAGTAATTACAACAAAAAACATTGCTTTTGTTAGATGGGTAACAAAAAAAACACGAAAAATGCTGTAGAAATGTTTGTGCCACGTTTTGTTGGTCACACGGGACGGATGGCAATAATCAACTCATTGAATTAATCCACTCGGATCTCCCGACTGCAAGGTAAATTGTCTTTGTCGAAACTTAATTATATCACTGAAAGCTTGTGGCTTTAGAATTTGCCTTTTCACTAAAGTTCACGGAGCTGTCTTGATTGACGTAGGTACTAGGTAATGTGCTACCTGTGTTGCCACATTTACCCTGCGCTTTTATTTGATTACAATGAAAAGTTAATATTCCCTCGGTTACACATATTATTGAAGAATTCTATTATCATTACTTTTGCCTACTAATTTGGGGGCGTTCTTCTTTATTTTTATCATTAGCTACTTTTCCAATCACTGGAGTATTACTGGGTTTTTATGATTATAACTTTCTGAGGGATTTTCAATCATTTATCAATAATTTTCAAAGATTTATTACCAATTGGGGACTGAATGAATATTAAGTAGGTAGGTGCTTAGATCGCAAGGGACAGATCCGGCTGTACGCGGATTCTACCGAGGTCGACACTCCGGCAAGCTAAATTATAATTTACACTGTTTTATAAACTTTGAGAGGGGAACAAAGTTTGTTTGTACATAACAGTTTCTTCTATTCGAACATATAGTTTTCAGGCACGAGTTGGCAGCGGACGACATGAGGCAGCAGCGGACGACGTGCCGCAGCGACGCTACTGGTTTCTATGTATTTCTATGAAATGCGTCGCTAGCTTTTTGTCACCAACTACGGAGGGAATTTCATAGAAATACATAGAAACCAGTAGTGTCGCCTGCGACACGTCGTCCGCTGCTGCCTCATGTCGTCCGCTGCCAACTTGTACCTTTACAGTTATCTCACATGACCGCAGTCGTGGGAAAAGCTTATTAACTAACATAGAAATAAAGCTAGATGATACAAGTGCTTTAGCCTGTCGTTCTGAGGCTTTATGTTCAAAACGCCTAAGTAAGAGTACCGTTACTAGCTAGTTGTTTATCAGCTAATATCGCGCGGAGTATATTACTACGCCTATCGCTTATGTACTTTACGGTAGTATGTACTTCAGAGTGATAATATACGTAAATTGTGGTTTGAATTTTAACCACAACACGAAGTCAACAATAACTGTGGTAGGTAAGTAGGTACTTTACAATTTCCTTTTTTGTCATACGACTATTGATCGGGTTATATTAATAAAGGATGACTAATGAACTTATTATGTTTTTTTACTCACTTAAGTACCTACATTTATTGGGTAAGTAAGCACCAATACAAGGCACTATTTTATTAAAAATATATATCGGTTAGATATATTCACAAAATGCTTAATGCAATAAAAATTACTTGCTCTATGTCCCTGGAAAGTGATACTTTGTACTAATAGAACTTTGCTGTGTCATGCTATTTTCTATTAATCGATAAGCAGGTAAAAAAATAATGTTAACTTAAGTAAGTCTAGGTAAGGTACCCACAGGCACAGCTACAGGTACCCTCATAAAATGATGTAAGTACAGTTACTTCGAACCGCATAAATAATAAACACACACACAAACATGTTAATAATCTCTACTAGCCACCGTGATGTAGGTTTGTACCACCATACTAGTGTTAGATGTTGTTTCTGTAAATTCAAGTTTACAAAACTAAGCTTATACAAGTAGGTACTACCAGTAATTCGAGCTTTATATAAAATTTTTGCTACGTTCAAATGCTTTCATTTTGCTGTGGTAACATCATGCATTCATGAAAAGCAAGCATTCCAGAAATGTTTTCATTTCAAAGTCTAAGTAATACCTACGGTAATCTTACAAAAAATGTCAATTTTATAGATTTAATTTAATATATAACTTTTGCTTGAGCCTGAATTTATTTTCTATTTCTTGTTATTATCAGGCGCACGAGGTAGATATATTGGTAAATGGGAATTTAATGTTTAATAAATTTAACCCTTAGTTCATCAAGTATGTAATTACAAAATTCCCGAGCATTTCCTTATTAAATAAACATTACCTTCACGAGCAGTTAGATTAATCTGAAGCGCTAATGCTTGTTAAGTAGCGGGACAACTTTATCGGCTGACTTGTTAGTTCGGTGTTAAACGAGGTGCGAAATGTAAAGCTATGTGCACACGATACTCACCGCCGCTTGCGCCTGCGCCGACGCCGACGTTGGCGTAGTGATCGTGAAGCGTATAGAAGGGATAATCACCTAGTTTGAACAGGTACGCGGACAGGAGCACCGCGTCCTGCCGCGGGTCCACGCCCACGTGCTGGTGCGTGGGTCTCATCAGTGAAGATATCGAAAAATCCGTCGTCGCTGGCCCTTGGCCACCCCACCCGTTCACACTGCACAATTTGCACTCCTCGACCTTCATCGTTTAACGCTAAATAAATATCTCTATCCGTTTTTTTTGTACTCGGTTTGTACTGGGCACTAGTAAATCACATATAAAAATATCCGTGGGGTGGCTGGCACATCACAGAAGATATCACAGCGTTCGGCGGCGTCTGTAATCCGTTTCGTAATGCCATGAAGACAAGCTCGAGTCGCTCCGCGGGCGCAATCGCATCTGTCGTTTCCGATTGTACCCTTTCGAAGATCGAGTCGAGTTCGTAAATCATGGCAGGCATTCGACCGACTTCGCTTCTCGAGAAGCGAAATTAGTCCAAAACACGATTTCTACCGTGACATACTAATCGCTTGTCTCGGTTGCCAACTGCAGATTATATTTTTACTGTTTAACTTTAGCAAACAAAGTGATGGAACTAGGATATTAATCAATCTTCATCACTCGTATGTGACCTTTTGTAGATTCAAAATGTCACTGTATCACCTCACAATTTAAATCCATAAATCTCGTGAAGTGTTACACATCTATGTTGCAAAGTAAAATATTAAAAAGTATTTTATGTCTCTACAATAATTGCTTACATTAGTTGTACAAAGAGATCTAAAACATTAAAGCATAGAGCTGAATGGCATCATAGTTTGGACACGAGCGTTTACAGTTTGTGTTTTGTAAAGCTCATAAACAAGTTATTACGCGGCTCTCGGGCGATGTTTGTGAAGTTTGTTTACTGAGAGATGACGGCGATTAGTATGTAATGGTAAACAAACGTGGCAGTACCTACTGGCAGTGTCGGTGTGGTGTAGGCGGGTGCCGCTGCAATGCGGCTGGCCGGGTCAGCGGTGCAATGCCGAATTCAAAGCTAGCGCTATTCTACAACGCGATTGTTTTCATATTCATAAACTCTTGGTTGCGTTTAGTTAGATGATCATCTCCTTTCAATATAATGCATTAAAGCCTTATATTCATTACTGGGTCTGCAAACGATTTATAACAGCACTTTGCAGGTTAGATTAGGTTTGATTGAAGTCGAGATGTCATTGTAGATACGCGTGTTTAAGCGTATCCCTTACCTACAATTTAATCACTGATTGAATCCCTACCGAAAAGTTGCGGCGTTGTCTTCCCAAACTGCGACATTGTCTAACTCACGTGATAAATAAACTACTTCTCTACATTATGTATCAAATTCTAACCGTCTAACTAAACTGCGGCGTAGATTATGTTTACCTACTCGCAGTTTCCAGACGGCCTTGACGTCATCCTGACCCGACTGTTTTCGATACAAACATTCATAAAACAGCTTGATTTCCGCGTAATCTAACCCATTTTCAAATGTCACTTTGTATTTGTGGTTTATAGTCCAATCGATTTTTTGTGATGTCATCACAGCTTATCTAAAACACGAGATCTTAGTAGCTTAGTACCTACTACATGGAGTGAAACTGGCGAGCCAGTTCCTACCTCTACCCTGTATAAGTTCACCGAAGATTTTCAGGAATATTCAAGAATCTAAAATTTCAGAATACTTTAACCTGTTCTTTAAATAATCTTTAAATACCTACTAAAATGATTTAAGTGAGAGAAAAAAGTAGAGAATTAAAAATTTGATACTAATAATCAATTGCCAACGGATTTTGAGATTTGTTTTAGAAAAATTCGGTAGGAGTCGGTACAACGTATTTTACTTTATTAGTTAGGTATGGATTCCGTGCACGGAATAGCGTCGCAGTGTTGCAGAATGGCCTTGAATTCGCCGGTAAACAAACGTCACGTGTCTCGCCTGTGTGAAGTCATTAAAAATCGGCACTCGCGCTCTTTTTCCATCAATGTTGATTCCTTATTTACGTCACGTGGCTATAAAATGTATTGATTATCGCTGTCTGATATAATAAAATATTGAAGATCTGATAAGGTTGCTTTAAAAACAATGAATATGCTGATTGAATCCATAGTCTAATTCAATAAAGTAACGTTATAGTAATCATTCAATCGATCTAATGTATACGATCATGGCATTACCTCTAGTTTTGCCTTGGTTATTTTACCAACAAAAACTTCGGGTCTTCTAGAAAAAATCCTAATCCTTTTCGGGAACTTTCCGATGGCTTGTGAAGTAAAAAGGTCTTTAATAATAGGTGTAGTCGCACGTGCGGTAAGCAGCTGCTATGACAGATGTTGTCGACAGAACTCCCCCGGCGGCGCCCCGGTGGACGCTCCGGACTCCGGCTACCTGACTAACTACACGACCACTGTCAAATTAAGCAGCACGATGCAAAGATATAAAACTAATTCCATTAGTAGGTACAGGAGTTCTAATATGTGGATATACTCGTATAACTAAGTGAATGTCTTTTGACGCTAGTAGGTACCTACTATTAATGAATATAGAAGAATCAATAATTTAATGAAACAAATAAGTAGATAGATGCATATTCTAAGGCCCTTACTTACGGAAAACTTGTGATGGGAAAATAAAAATCTGTACTG
This sequence comes from Cosmorhoe ocellata, assembly GCA_963675405.1. Taxonomy (NCBI): domain Eukaryota; kingdom Metazoa; phylum Arthropoda; class Insecta; order Lepidoptera; family Geometridae; genus Cosmorhoe; species Cosmorhoe ocellata. The sequence continues at coordinate 5,583,012 of OY776258.1, read as the reverse complement.
TAAAAAAACATGGGAAAATATGAACGCAAATAAGCGGATATTACAGAATATTACACGTGTACACTTCTGATTCCCGGAACTCAACGCTATTTGGAATGGATCAGATTGAAATTCCTCGTACCGGGTTCAATCTAAACTGAAGCTTCATTCCGAAGTTCTAGTAGGTATTAGCGAATGGCGACAACGCCGTACCTAAATATTTGGCAATGTTTTCTGGCGATCACCCAATGGAACAACCGTTCGATATGGTTTAAATAAACATTATGTGCGAAGACAACTCAAACAATAGTTCAGACGTGCCACGCAGATTGGTTTAGGCAAGTGCAAAATACAGCTTACAAAATGCCGTGTCGGTTTTATATAAATTATAGCCTGTTAAAGTTTTTTTGGCACGATATCTTGGCGACCACCCAGGGACACCATCATTTAAATCTAATGCAGTTAGTTACATAGAAAGGTATCAAAAGTCTGGTGAATCGCAATTTATAAGGTCTGTTTGCTTTGAAATGGTTTAGTTGATCAACCGCTTGATAGGGTGGCAGGCATCCCTTCGGATCAATTGGCAGCGGATGCTGGCGCTAGCCCAATTTGCTCCGGGTATATGGTTTACACAGTCACAAATCGGCTTGATGATACTTTTATGATGGATTGAAATACCTCTCGTCATGGTTATGCGCTATCATTGCAAGATGAGAGACCGTATTTATTTTGCTACATCGGCTTTCTTGTAAGTATTTTAAACACGTGCAAATAATGTTTTGTCAGTTTTAAGCGATAAAATTGAAGAAAATTGGTAATCTGTGAGAGTTAACATATCGCAAATGAGTACAGCTATCATCAAATCGATTATTCTATCAGCGTCGACATGATAGTAGGTGTTGACAATGATTATAATCTAGTACTTTCATTTTTCTGTTCTGAATTGGACTCACTTTAACGGCCTTCATTTTTGTGTTGAAATAAGTTTTGTCATGATATACAATTAACAGACCACACACACTGTATAATTTCACAACGTAGAGAATGTTCAAAGCAATACAATTGAAACATTAAACTCAATTTGAGATCTTTCTCAACAAAATCATGGTTCCATTAATCATCATTACAAATTTGTCGATGGCTGTTGGTATGTAACGCGAGCGGCCGTTGTCGACGAAAGCACAGCGTGGTTTCACAAGAATCATAAACTGCTTACATAAGGCATAAAGCGGCTTGCGTAAACTCCACTTAGGTGCAGAGCTCGATCATAAGTTAGCTTTAAGTTCACGTACGGCGACGCGGCCCGTGCGAAATAGCAATTCGATTATATCGCTCCTGAACTCGATTGACCAAACAATAAAAATGATATATTAGCTTTTAAATCACTCATTCGAACTAAACCGTGAGAATAACGTACCTTTTATATTTCTAGCAGGCAAAACAAATCTAAAGAGACACAGAATATGTGAGTGAGGCTTGCAAGTTTATAACGAAACAATACATAAACGGGTAACTAGCGATTCGTGACGACCCACAAACGAGAAGTAGAAAGGAACTACGAAAATCTCTCTTAGCTGTCGGACGAATAACATACCGTAACAGTTGGGTTAAATTAACTAATAATGAGAAACGCGTTTTGATTAAAAATGATCTCTGTGAAAAAAAATCTTGTAAGTTTACAATTTATTTATTCAAATGGAATCAAATTTATCTCTGAATCGTCCCGGCTCCCACTTGAAATTCAACTTGGTACCCTATTAAAGGAAAGTGTAAAGAGATACAGTTTCCCAAGCCATTTATCTGTGTAATTGATAGATATCGTTGTTAGGAGAGTGTGAAATTTTGCAATAGCTATATCGTATAAGAGGGACCCCGGAGGGCTAGAGAAAGCAGGCCTTTCACTCGACCTGCCTACCACGGACTGCGCAGCTCTAATTTAAACAATAATACGCAATCATGTCTATTGTTTGTTCTTGTTCTTTTTTAGATCAAAGACCGTGAAAAGATTACCGTAAATATCAATCTAACTATACAGTTAGATAATATAGCTACAGCTACATCATTATTTTTTTCTGTAGGTATAGTTAGTAAACATAAACAACATTTTATCGGTATAAAAATAAAATAGCAGATATATACCAGTGATCAATGATTTTGCTGTGATAATAGGTAGATGATGTATTGTTATCATTGCATCTTATAAGAAATGTTTATTTAGTAGCATTGCTAGTGATTGGTAGGTACCTATAGCTATCATTCTTTATTACATTTATAGTGGAATTGAGATAGCTAGTAATAATTTTCTCAGCGAGATAAGTATTTATTAATATTCGTAATTGGAAGATCTCGGTATGCTAATTCAAGTCCAAAAAGCAGTCATAAAAACTGGTAGTATTTTTATTCGTTTTAAAATGACTGACAAACGTAAAACTAATCAAAGTTAAAAAAGTCGACAAAAGATTAAATTACATAGAGTTTGTAAAAGCAGTTTATTAAATCAAGCATATTTAACAGGCTGCGGGCTCCACTATTAAAACAAGCTAAGTAGAAGATTAACTTGAGAGTTGAGAATGGCTATGTGAGTGAGGTAAAGTTTAAGGACCGCAAAGGTGGAAGTTTGAGTGCAACCTGCAGAATAGTAGACCGCAAACTACGGGCTACATACAAAGGATCTGTTAATGAATAACTCTATGGATGTTGAGGTTTGCTAAACGTTGAATATTTAAACAAAATTCAAAGTGCTTCAAATTAATTTGCACAGATTTTAATGATTATTTCAAATTGTGGTCCAAATAAGTTTTTGTTTGTACACCGTAGAATTTTTTATCGTAAGTATAGGATAAGTATTAGACAGGGAATCCCAAACATTTGAGCACAGAATCCCAGCCAAAAGATTTGAGTATATTTTATAAGAAATAATCGAAGGTTATTTGATGTCTTTCAAGTTTTAACTTTCTTGTGGCAAACATTTTGAAAACTATCGACAATTGAAAGTGGTTGTGTTTCGTTCGCGGCAAAAGGTAAGTAATTTCTACGTTTACAAGTTAGCAATTGGCGAACAAAGTGCTTTTTTATACCTAAGCGTAAGCGTAGTGGATTTTCAGTTTTATGAAGCAGTTTCACATTATGGCTAACGTGAAGGTAGGTCCCTATAATTTAAAACTACTTTGTACGGCATAAATACCTATTGTTGCTTGTTTTTTTTCTTTCTATTTATTTATTCTACCTATTAACAACTTTTGTTGTTCTATCATTTTGGTAATTCTTTATCAGGCCTTTGTAGGCCTATAGTCTTTGCAGGTTTCTAATCTAATATTCGGAATACATTTTGATAATTTGGGCCATGCGATCATCATGTCCATGTTATTGTACCGGTATTTAGTGGAAAGCCAATATTGTGCTCCAAATAGCTCCTTTATGCGACCGTAATAGCTTGTTTGCTGCCTTTTGTCTAACTAGGGCATAACCTCGATGGCATTAATTGATAGCATTGACAAGCCCAGCTTGAGTAGCGCAGATTCTACGAGCGCTCCCGGTAGCGAGTGGCGCGGTGCTCCATTTCAGGTGAACTTAGCGACCCTGTTTATTCATGTTTAGGTTGTTCATTTACTCATGCTTGCTGTTCTTTGCAAAGTTTTAAATGATCTGTAAATAGACTTTGATACCTACCTACGGAGTTTAATGTTCTATTTTGTTTCCTTTTTTATCAGTTGATGCTGCGATATAACTGCTTCTTATCGTGTCACTAGTTTTCTTGAACCAGTGTGGTGAAAAGATTAAAGTGGGCCTCAGAGGCTCCTTTCATGCTATAAGCTTACCTACATTCGATATTAAATTGTCAATAATAATGTTGATTTCCGCGGGTTTTTTAAGTTTGGATTGGTTTTACGTCTGATTTTAAGACGTTGCTAATGTTTGGTCACGTCTGGTGAAGTTTAATTAAATAAGAAGGTAGGTTGGTAATTACCTAATTACTTTCAAGAGGCCCGGTTTATCGCGTTCGGTTTCTAGTAAACAAAACAGATTGCAGAATTACTTATTTGTCATTTTGTCAAAATGGTGAGACGATGCAACGCGCGAGCTGTCTCAAATTCTCAAATTACGTCGCAAATTTCGTGTTTGAAGATTTGGGCGCGATAGTGAGTGATCGTAGTCGCGACGAAAGCCGGCCGGCGCGGCGCGGCGCGCGGCGACATTCGAGAACCGTATGTAGATTCATAGCTTTTTCGCTCTCATCAACCGAACAGAACTCGTTTTAGCACAATACCACAATGACTACAATTTCTTTGCGCGATCCGATCCGAGGCGGCATTCGCCGGACACCACACCGGCACTTACGTGCGACACTTGTGACATTTACATGAATTGGAAGTTCAGTTGCGTTTCACGATCCACACTTGTACTGTTTCATTTGATCCATAGGTTTGGCACAACACGACACAAGATGTCATCGAATCCAGGTTAAAACGCGAACGGAAGCAATACGCGGATAGTGCGTCGTGTTTACAGTTGGCGCGGCGCTTTTACAGAGCCGGCACCGGCGTGCGAGAGGTCCGCTCGCTTCCTCGGTTGACAGTCGACTAGCGGCGCGGCCGCGGACGGCGGACGGCGAAAGAAAGCTGTGTCGCGGTGGTGGGGTGGGGAGCGGGGCCGCGGGGCGTTCGCGGGGCGTGGGGCGTACGGCACGGGCACACCTGCGGGCAGCGGGAGCGCCTCTCGCCTCCAGCTAGCGAAGCTTCCCGCTACTACGCAATAAACGCTCGATAAACTTTCTCATTAGGCGCGCCTAAGCGTGTGACCGTAAGTTCGTTTCTGCTTGCACATCAAACGCGATGCATTACGACAATATTCATGCAATTGACACTCATGCTTACACTAAGCTGTACTTTCAACTCGTGCGCATGCTAGCTTCCTCTTAATGCGTGCGCGCAGCTAAAGTATTGAAATTCTGACTTATGTTAACCGAATGGCGCATAATTTGTTGAATTATTCAGGAAGCTCAATAGGTTAAATACATATATTGAATAGGGTTTTACCATGGGTAAGTAGAGAGATATCGGTCGGTAGGTACACAAGGAACACTAGTCTTGTTCATTGTTCTGTCGTAGATAGTTAAAGTAATCTATAATTTTCAATCCTGTACACAATTTTATACTGTTTTAGTGCACATAGCTTAGATAAAATCAACCGGGTTTATTGGGGCCTGCGAAAAAATTATCAATGACCAGAATTTTACCGTGGTAAAATATTAGGCAATCTGGCAATATTTAATTTTGTTGATACAGTCTGACTCTGACAAACTAAATTATTCGACTCATGGGACTTGTGCTTGATATGGAGGACATAATGATAACGTAAACATTAGGTAAGTACTTATTATTTTTCAAACAGTACCTACCTAGGTAAGATTAGAACTTATTAGTGCGAAGTAACTCTGTTACCTTTTCACGATTGAATGTCTGAACGGATGTTCGTGAAGCTTGGCAAGGGGACAGATTATATCCTGGAAAAGGACTAGGTTAGGTACCTTTTGTGCCCAAAAAAATCTTGAAGGAGGTGAAAACGCAGTTAAAATAAACATAATGATGTCAAAATTAGTGACACATAAGTTGATATATAACCGGGAAATTTGCGTTTCAATAGAAAAGTACGCGTTGAAGTCTTTTATATGGAATTTTGGAAATAGCAAGTAAGTAGGTAGGTTCACCCAGTTCTTAAGTACTACCTTTTTACCCTTTTTGAAGGATTATTTTTAATAATACAAAAATACATGTCTGTCAGTTTTTTTCAATTTCATTAAAGTATCCAAACCAAGATTCAGCTCGATCACATCATTTGGTAAAAACTTCCCATACAAACTTTGACCCCCCCATTTGACACCTTTTTGAAGGTCATTTTGAAAAATCCTGAAATATCAATCCGTTATCAATCGTTTGCATTTAAAGTACCCAGACAAATTTCAAGAAAATCGCACTGAGTGATAAAAATGCTAGGAGTGATGCTAGGAGATACTAGGAGAGTCTAGGTGTTAATTCCAGTAATATCTCCAATCCTTTAAACTGCCAATTAGTTGACTAGAAATCACATTATTCTAACCCTCTGTTGAACAAACTACACAATAAGTACTATTCTAGAATATTCTACCAGCTACCAGTGATTCATCAACCCTTGTAAGAGCACACTGTTCTAATGCATTCTAGCATCGCACAAGGTGATGCAATAATATTCAGTTACCGCGCACAATACGTCATTGTGTCATTTTGAATGCATCAGAGTCTTCCGAAACTAATGTTATCCTCTTGTTTTTGTATAAAATTCTTTAAAATAATTTATCATTATTAACTTGAACGATATTTTTAAACATATTTGAGTAAGTCTATTATATTAGAAGATTATGGTTATCTAGTACTGAACTTATTAAAATATTTAGGTAAGTATCAAATTATAAGAATTGAAATACAGTTTCATATAGTTTGAGTGCTCGATGTTATTGACGGTAAACGGATTATTGATCAATTTCTTTTATGTAGGTACGTAGTAAAGTAAGAGTGGTAGATAAATATTATGGGCTAAAAACAATACCTACGTAGGTATTGTTTTTAGCCCTTATTATTTATAGTACAAAGAGAGAAAATTGTAAGTACCTATATTATCAACTAACTTCAGCCCACGGCTACGCCCGCGTAGTACCTTGAAAAATAAAAATAAATCCATCCCCGGGAACCGTAAGTACTTTCATTTTTTTCGGGATAAAAAGTATCCTATGTGTTATTTTATTACTAACTACAATCTATATCTGTGCCAAATTTCATCCAGATCCGTTCAGACGTTTCAGCGTGAAAGAGTAACAAACATATATCCAGACATCCTTACATCCATACATTCTTACAAACTTTCGCGTTTATAACATTAGTAGGACTATATTATTACTTAGTTGCAGATACAGATGCTACAGAAAATTTTAGTATGTTCCAGTATTCAACGTGATTCAATATTCAGCTACCAGTACAATAGGTACGGGTAGGTATATCGCCACGTGGCCGGTCACGTGAGCTCGGCACGTGTTTGTAAACTTTCCTTCCACTAGCTATTTGCAATAATGGACTCGGTCTAGTCTTTGTAGTTTAAGTGTTAAAATAAATATTTTAATTTTCTTGAGAAGTAATAGATTAGCGTGATATGAGCATGAGAAGTGATGAATCTCATGTGACGAGGAGAGTGATATGAAAGTGGATGGATATAGGCAAAAGTAGAGGTAGACCCAAGAAAAGATGGATGGACTGTGTGAAAGACAATAATATGAGAAAGGTGTACTGAGATGATGGCTGATAGAGGTAAATGGAAGACGGAGACATGTGCCGACCCCACATACCGTGGGACTTGGGGCAGGGAGATGATGATTTTACTTTTGAATAAGAATTAGAAGGTATAGTGTTACTCGTGATAAATTTAGCTAACTTTTTGGGCGCCTCTGCATCCGTCTAAGATGGAATAAAACTTATGTATACTTAGGTATAAATAATTAGGTAAGTATCATAAGTGGTAAGACCCCATATTCGTATAGCGAATAGGCTAGTCAATAGAGATTTAAAAAAGACAAGTGGTAAGACATATAAGGAAGAAAAAAAGAGCTGATGATCTTCAAACGACTGAACAGATTTTCATGAAACATGGCTAAGAACACTCGGGATAAAATTATCTATGAGACAAAAAAACGAAAAGAAAATCGGTTCATCCGTTTGAAAGCTACATTACCACAGACAGATACACAGATACACTGACAGACACGTTAAACTTATTTATTACACCTCTCTTTTTGCGTTAGGGTTTAAAACATATGAATAAATATAAAATTCCCGAGTCTGGTTTGTTTAACCTGTGTAAGTAAATTTGATAATATTGACCCTAATGTTGAAACTTCATCAAATAAATAATGGGGTTGAACTAATTGAACTGCAGCCATCTTCCGTTAATTAGAGTCACGACAGTGCACTACGAAACTTTGAGAAACTATAACTTTCTAAGAAGCTTAAAGGTACACAAGGAAAATTAATACGGTGTACATAGTATTTAGGTAGTACCTAAGTAATAGTTAATGTATTACTTTCCGCAACAACTGAAAGATTTTACGTAAATATGAATCTATCAATGTCAATCAAAAAGTTTTGCTTAATTTGGGGCTAGAGGGTGTTGTGTGAAATGTTTACCAAACTTATTGCTTACCTGCTTATTTAATAAGCTTCCTCCCGTTAGATACAATACGATGCAGATGCAGGCTTAGTAATTATATTTTACATCATTACATCTACCAAGTTACTCTAAGTTTAAAATTTATCTTTGTGAACCTTACCTATAATCTACTAAGAAGTCCATGGTTTATAGGTGAGTACCTGGGTGAACGAGCTTTGCTCTGTTTTTTTTTTGGTAAACGACGTTTTCTAAAAATGAAACCTAGCTAGATCGATTTATCGCCCCTGAAACCCTCTGCATACTAAATTTCATGAAAATCGTTGGAGCCGTTTCAAAGATTCAGATTATATAATATATATAATATATATATATATACTCGTATACAAGAATTGCTCGTTTAAAGGTATAAGATAAAGAGAAAATTCCTTCACAATTTTCTGAAAAACAGTTAAAATAAGCTCCACTGAAAGCCGCATTACTTATGTAAATGAATGTATCTGCACAATTTTAACTTCATCGAGCTTATAAGGGGAGTAGCTGGATCAATTTACTGATGCAGTTCACTGGACAACCAAGAGTGTTTGCTTTTCAACTGCAGTTAGTACTTGGGATATCGACAAATGTTTAGTGCGCTGTATTCTGATGGAGGCTATGTAATGTCTACTGTATGATTGAGTAAACGTACCTACAGTTTTAAAAATATTTAGAAAATTGTGATACCTATACAATGTGTACCTACTTATAATAAAAATTAAATTCGAAAAAATTAACTTCAAATAAACTTTTCGAATTTAAAAATTATTATAAATAATGTGTATCTAACAATTTTTAAATTTGAAAAGTTTAATAAAAACCATTAGTTTTTTCCATTTTATGAAATTGAACCTAGGTAATTTACCTATATTAATGAATAAAATAACACTTAGGTATAAGGTAGGTACTAAGGTAAAAGCGCAGACGAAAACAGGGATTCGAAAACTAATCGTGCTAGCGATTTAATCGCAATAGTTGAAATAACGTAGCCGCTAGTTATCAGCGGAAGCACAATCTGATTTCAATAATTGATAATGAATATTTATTAGTCGACGATTTACTATTATTGGGTCCTATCAATGTTACTGATATTGCATTAGTTACAAACGTTACTTGTAGGCATAGGATACCAGTTGTTTGACATTTAATTAAATACTGTACTGGCAGTTGCCCTTGACTTTGTCCGCGTTTAATTAATTTTCAAATGTTTTAATAGTTATTCTGCTATTCGGGGCGGAGATAAATCCAACCAATCAAAAATCATGAAAATCGGTCCAGCCGTTTACTAGCCTTTTTCATAAATGGTGTAACAACACGAGTTTGTTTTACATGATAAAATATTACAGTGTACCTACCATAACCTACCTAATATTGTTAATATATTAACAAACGTAGGTACGTAAGTACTTATACGAAGAACCGATCTAGATTAATATTTTATTTGTTGCATAAATAACGCGTGAATGATATTTATGATGTTTTCATTATCCACCATCTGTTGACACAGGAAAACTCGCTTTTTTGCTTTTAATTGGTTTATGAGTAAGCTTGTAAAACGGTTTAGCGCGAGGGTGCCAGAGGCAAGGGCAACTCTGATAAACAAGATCAACGTTATAATTCGGCTGCTCGTATTACATCTACTTTTTGGCAGTAGCTTTTGCATTTCGCCACGAAAAGTTTTTAGACTTTAGTGACGGTTTAATGTCAGAAATAAACTGATGTTTAAACTAATAATGAATTTTACACATTCATCATTAGTTATAACTCTTTGTTATATCTACGTATGTGACGTATAGCAAAGAGAAAATGTGTAAAATTTATTAGGAAATCCACCAATGCAGCCGCGTTAAGATTTTTGACTGGGCTTAAGTTACGCGGATTGAAATCCGGGGATATTTTCCTGCTACAAAGGATCCGATGCATGATGCATTTCCAAACTCTAAAAAAAGAGATAAAATCGATACGCACGATTCATAAAATTGAAGACAGGAATCCACTAGAGACTTACCTGGGACCTGTTAAAGCCTGTTAAAGAATTTTAATTTAAGGCACTGTAACTTGAGTAATGCTTCGTTAACATTTTCCTTTCCCATTACGGAAACAGGCCTGGGTCGGAAACCACGTCGCGCGAAACGAACCTCTTTTTGTGTTCAAAATAACATAAAAACTCAAACCAGCCAGCTGCGCTGGAGCATCCTGTGGACCGACGTCACTACACCTTTTTGCATCCATTGATCACGGGTCATTATGTCTGTCCTTTTTGCCCAGGTCGGTTTATTGTGTAAGAGAGCGAGATGACAGTAGATGCATTATGCTCGCTTTCTTGATATTAACGGTAGTCTTCCGCAAGCGTTCTATTAAAATTAAGTTGTATAAACAAGTATTTTTGGCGATATTCGATCTAAACAAGTGGGTCTCGAAACAAACCAAACGAAATTATGTTTTTTAGATCTATAAAGTTATGCAGGTACTGTAGTTGGGCCCCCAGAAATCCTATAGACAGTAGTGACAGAAAAAAAAGTCAGATACGGGGTTATTTCCAATATAACCCTTAAAAATTAATAGTTTTTACTGTAATCCCCATTTATACGGCGTTGGAAATGAAGTGTAACTCGGGATTTAGAAATCCCGAGTTACACTTCATTTCCAACCATACCCATTAGAATGGGTATGGTTTTACAGAGTGGTTATATTGTGCCCCAATTGATTATATAGAAAGCTTAGCAAAGTAGCCACTTGTCTATTAGAGTTGTGTCGCGGGAGTGGGGCGCCGGGAACGCCGGGTCTCGACAAAGGCCACTCGATCGTCTATAAATCGTCATTGTTGTGACACAATAACTTCACGCGCTATAGGCCCGCTCCCGACAGCTTATCACACAATTTGCAACCGCTGGCTGTTAATTGTACGGACATTAATTCAATCTACTTGATAAAATCTGGAAGCTTCTTGAATAACATTTCACCCTAATAATAGTAATGATGGTGTGGAGTTTTATTAAAAATTATGTGAACGGGATTAAGAGACGTATCTCTTTTGCATTATGAAAAAGTCCTTTATTTTAAGTCCTACACCAATTAGGTATCCTAAAAATTAATCATAATCCATAATATAAAATGTAGTATTGGTACAATACTACATTTTATTAAATTATTTTTTAATTTTATCGGTACCTACCGATAAAATTAAAAAATAATTTAATAAAAATCCGGAAAAAAAAGTAACTATTGTGGTGATTTATTTTGCGCTCGTATCTTTCACGGCGTCATTTTTTTTTACGAAGAAGGATGTATTGTATGTACATATATGTATGTATTTTTGTATGCATGAGAGTTCCTTTGCACAGCCTTTGACAAGCTGACGGCTGTAAGAAGCTATTTTAAAGGAGGTACTTTCAGTCAAGTTTTTAAATTTTAGCAATCTAAACTAGTTTATTTAAATATTTAAACGTAATCACACCAGTGTGTTTAATTACTTTTTGACGTAAGGTATGTTCAATATTCAATATCAATTCACGTAGAAAAGAGCCCCAGGGTTGTCAAACGGATTGTTGAAACGGATGACATCTCGACCGCGGTCATTGCAAAACGGTCGACACATCTGGAAAATAATAAAGGCAAACGCGATATGGACCCGTTATAGTTCATAAATATGAGAATTTAATTTACAATTCCCCGTCCTATCCACTGTCCCGTTCGTGATAATTTATGAGAACTAAATTTTATTCAAGTACTTGCGACTTTGTGGTTTTAGCTGAGGATTTCGTAAAAACGAATTGAAAGCTAATCAATTATTGATAATCATTTAATTTTCCTTAAAGAAAATTGTTATTCAAGGGTATGATAATTATATTATTATAACAATAGCGCGTACCTAAGTATTTGATTTCAAGTATTTATATGAGCTGTTTCATGTTCATTGCCACTAATTTTTTTTGTTATCTTTCTAAAATAAAGTAAAGCAATATGAAAAGAAAAATAGTAGATGCCCAGTTTGATTAGATTATTTGCAAAGAGACTGAATGATGCTAATGATAAGACCTGTAAGCCTTGCTCACGTGCCTTCCGATATGGTATCTACTGTATTTAGCCTATATGTATTTCAATACAAAAAAACGGAACTCTATACTACTCTTGGTATGACAGAAGTTAACAATTTGTTACTAAAGTGACAACCCTATCCACACAATCTCTGTCTGTATATTGTTGACTGATTGTGATAATATGTGTAGGTTAAGGTCACTCTTTATCTACATATTTCGTCGTAATTGTTGGAATATTTGAATTAAACGCGTAACAATAGATATAGGCATTGTTATGTTGACTAACTTTTGTCAACTAATCACTTGCCTTTATAAGTAAAGAAAGAAAAATAAATCATTTATTTACCATTTCCATTAAATGATGAAGAACTTAAAAAGATAACAAATAAAAAAAATATAACTAATAATTAGGTAAAACTATGAATAAAAGTGGCGGTAAATTGGCGTACAGCTCAGCATAATGCTACAGAATGTTTCAATTCGAATGAGCTATATACATAATACAAGAGTTGATAATATACATATTGCCAAACTGCAGCGCTGGTCTTCCGCTGAGGCCAGTAATGACGTAGTTTCTAATCATGGTACAGATCCGTGATCCGTCCGCTAAAAAGTATTCATACGTACAAATAAACCAATAATCACGTTTTAAGAACTAAAAAGAAAACCAACTTCAATGTTGCACTACGTAGAAAATTACAAAAGAGATTTTTAAGTGTTACGGAAAAAGTATCTAGGTATCGATTCCTGTGGAATCAAATTTATGTGGGACCAAATAAAAAAAAACATCATAATCCATTCATAATTGGCGGATCCATTCATAATCGCATAACAAATATAATATACAAACCTGATGCAAAGAATATGTTTTTTACAAAAAGTTAATGTCGACTTCAAATCACGCTGACAACCTCGTTGATAGCTCGAACGTCTGCGGCGTGATACACTTGACATGACACTAGCCACTGCACTATATTGGAAGAACCACACACGAAAACGTCATCTGTGTAGATATAATTATATTTTTTGTTATTGTTAATTTTTTCAAAAAGTGTTGAATGAATTTCTATAAAATTTATATGCGACCACCTCTAAAGTATGACTTACATAACAAAAAAAGAATCATCAAAATACGTTCGTAATTGGAAACATACAAAAAACATATCGGCAAATTTTGAGAACCTCCTTTTTATTGAAGTATGTAACTTGAATACGCAAACTTATTCTTATTTCTTGGCTGTCACTATAGCCCAAACGGCCAGACGGATTATAACAAACAGTTAAATGAGGTGTCGTTAGATTCGTTGGGATCACAAGAGTGACATAGGTCACAAAATGTCAAAAAGTCAAATAAGTATGGCGGTAAAAATCTATTTTTAAAGAGGGGTTATAAGTTTAACGTGTCTGTGTGTGTATCTTCGATTCGATCTGTCTGTGGCATCGTAGCTCCCAAACGGATGAACAGATTTTCGTTTAGTTTTTTTGTCTCATAGATAATTTTATCCCGAGTGTTCTTAGCCTTTTTTAGAGTTTTTTTTTTTTTTTATTTTACTTTCTCTGTTACTTTTCTAATTTTGTTTGGTTTTACCTTTGTTTTGTTTTTTTTTTATCTACTTTTATTTTCCTGTATGTGTCCGTGTCTGAATAAAAATCTATTCTTTTCTATTCTATTCTATTCTATTCTATTCTATTCTATGTTTCATGAAAATCTGTTCAGCCGTTTGAAGATCATCAGCTCTTTTCTAGTTGATGAGGGGATCTGACTAACTTCCTTATGTCCTATTGATTTGAATTGGTATTTGATTTGGTACCGTGTTACTTTAATGATATTGAAAGACCATGGTAAGGTAACCATGACTTTAAATATGACATGTAAGGGTTTAGATGTCGAGGGTTTTTAAAATTTTTAGTTTTGTATTATCAATTACGTTCAGACGGGTTTTTCATTTTTTGCAATAAATACTAATATAAATAGTATAATATAAACTCTGAGACAGAGTGGCGAGGAAGGAAGTATGATGTTCAAGGCCTGCGGTGACCGCAGACTATTAAATTATACGAGTTCTTGATTCTTCCGGTGTCGAGAGTTTATCTATTGAATTGTATCTACTGACTTCCTTTTCTGGAATGGATTGTACATTCAATTAGCGTATTTGGGATTGCGACAGCTGTAATTAATTAAGATAATGTGTTGAATGAATCATATTTTTTTGCACTTGTAATGTTATTTAGCTGCCATTATGGTATATACATATATTACCTACTATAACATATTAACTAATAACGTACTTGTACTTACAACTACTCATATACTACTTCCTACTAATATTATAAACTATTATAGTGAAAGTTTGTGTAAAAATATATGGATGTAAGGATGTCTGGATGTAGGTATGTTTGTTACTCTTTCACGCTGAAACGGCTGAACGGATCTGGATGAAATTTGGCACAGATATAGATTATAGCCTGGAATAGCACATAGGATAGGCTACTTTCCGAAAAAAATTACGGTATCCGCGGTATAGATTGTTTTTGTTTTTCAAGGTGCCACGCGAGCGAAGCCGCGGGCGGAAGCTAGTACTTACTACAATAAAAAACTACTCATTTGAACAGTAGTTAGGTACGTAGTAACTGTTTCACAGCTTATTCGTTTTGTTGATACTTCATTCATTTTACATGGCTCTGCTTACTCATTGACAATGTTTTATTCCTCACGGAAAATAGTGGTGACATTTAATTAACTTTTACTTTGAAATCTGTGTTACAGATTTACAGGGAACTAAGCGGAGCTGAAAACTCCTGAACAACAGCTTGCGAATAAAATGAACTAAATATTTGTGAAGCTCCTCGGTTATTTATTGTAGCTTTGATGTGTAAGTTTACTCATTGTTGTTTCATTTTATTTCAGTATTTTAACTTGTCAAAAGTTTGGTGTTTTTGTAAAGCATTTGACCTTTTTTTGTGGATTTATTCTTCGCAAAGAGTTCTATAGTCAATAAAACATCAGTGTATCTACCTACTTACGTTTATGGCTAAGGTATAAGGCTTATCTTATTCTAAATATAGGTTAAATTAGATATATAACTCGCATTTTATAAAAATATATTACATTTAGGGTATTTTAGTCAAATAATGTGTTAGTTTAATTTAAATTTTGTATTTTTACCGTTTCAACTTTTGTTTTGGTGATAAAAACGAATATATAATAATATATTATATATTAAATATATAATAAAAATAATGTTAATATAGCGGACAAAAACTAAAAGGTGTTCAGATTTTTTGAGCGCAAAAGGCAAACAAAATGGGGTTCATAGAATGTACGGAACCTGTTTAACGGTCTGATCGGAACCGTTAACTGCGAAATCATTCCTCGTGCGAGAGCCTATCTGAATAGCTTGTTGACTTTTTGTAAAGGCTTTGTGTGCATTTACCGATGACATACGTTCTAGTGACATTGTAAAGGTCACAGACAATCAAGGACTATACTCGTAATAGGCGACTTAGTTCCCAGACAGTTCGTTATCGAATTACCTAATTGAACAATTGGACATCTTATGACTGATTTAAACCTAGATGCGCAGTATAACCACTAAATCATCAAAAACTAGTATAATCACTTGATAAATATAGCCAGAATAAGTAAGCGTTGCGATAGGATTACCTACTTACAGCTACTTATTTCAACAGTTTGAAGCTTTGTGTAACAACATTTTAGAACCTTAAATCCTCGGAGAAGAGGTTTAAAATCTTCTCTAGCTGAGATTTAAGGTTGCCAGCAGACACTGACGGTCGATCTACGGCATGAACACTGTCTCTCCGTCTGTAAGAGTTAGTAAATACTGACTACGAATGAAAAATTGAGACAGTTTTCGAGGCTAACTCGATCCACTGTCAGTATTTTGTGTAGTGATCATTTTAATTAGTTTGATCTGATAAATGATTGGTTTGATCTGATTGAAAACGCTACTTAATAGAGTACCTAGTATTATAGGTAAAAATATAATTATCATTCAGCTTAATCCATAGTCATATAGAGCCATAATCCTTTTGTCACACATGTTTTTGTAATTTGTGTACAATAAAGTATAAATAAATAAATAAAGTAATCCCCGTGAAAGTGTATTATCTTTAAGTTTACACAAAGTAGTTCCTGTTATAAAATAATATTTTATTTATTTATTTATTTATTTATTTATTTCAAATTACAATTACATTGTCTTAACAGTAGGGGACACCAAAACAACAATGAAATTACACGTAACTTACATACTGTACAGTAGCACCTGTGAATTCCGTCAAACTAGTGTTAAATAAATCCATGTTACTTGATTGACATAGGCTGTTGATGATACGAAGGGCTCGCGTGAACGGCGCCTCGCTCAGGAGGTTGGTCCTCGCCCTCGGGAGCACCAGCAGCCCAGGCCGACGCCGCGCCCCCGCATAGTTGTCCGGCACGCATAAACCGACACACATCAACACCCGCGGATTGTGCACCATACCTCGAACTAAACGCAATATATACAACACTAACATCGTTTCCCGCCTCACTTCTAGTCTAGTGTATCCCACCATGCCTAAAACAAATAGTGAAGGGTACATCAGTGGGTAAAATGGGTAGACTCCGTATAATTTTAAATACAGAAATCTCGTAAACTTATTCTGCATTTTCTCCAACATACTCACATATTTATTTTCATGAGGACTCCAAACCATAGCCCCGGACTCTAGCCTACTTCTCACAAGAGCATTATAAAGCACCTTAATTGTGTGAGTATTGCTAAAGTCACTACTCTGGCGCAATATAAAGCCCAAGTTACGAAACGCTTTCTTGCAGATGTCCAGCACATGACTCCTAAAGTTTAATTCCGTGTCCATGCTGATCCCTAGATCGCGAACCGATTTCACACGGTTAATATTGGTCGCTTCCAGTGAATAGTCAAGAAGGACAGGTTTTTTTGCACGGCCGTAGGTGATAACACAACACTTTGAGCTATTGAAAAACAATTTGTTGTTGTGACTCCACTGCGAAACACGGTCTATATCCCTCTGCAATCGTTCACCATCTGAACTACCACTGATCTGCAATAGCAGCTTTAGGTCGTCTGCAAATAGAAGGCAGACGGCATCTTTAATGACTTTAGGTAGATCATTTATCATAATTAAAAACTCGAGAGGACCCAGATTGCTTCCTTGGCTTACCCCAGAGTTTGTGCAAAATGAGTCTGAGAGATATCCATCATAATCTACATATTGCATTCGATCCCTTAAATAGCTGGCAAAGAATTCTAAAAGATCTACGGAGAATCCTATCGCTGCCATCTTTCTTAGAAGAATGTCATTGTCTACCGTGTCAAATGCCTTGCGAAAGTCGAAATAGGCTGCATCCACCTGTACCCCTGAGTCAAGCGAGGGGACAGCATACATCATAAAACATAGCATGTTGCTATCCGTACTCCGACCAGGCCTGAAGCCATGCTGAGCGTCCGACAATTGGCTACTCACCTGTCTATAGATATACCGATGCAAAATCGACTCAAACACCTTTGCACATGATGATAAGACCGCTATGGGTCTATACCCCCCCACGTCAGTACTTACTCCTCCTTTCGGTACAGGGATCACTCGCGTTAGTTTCCACTCTTCTGGGTAAGTGTGCGAGTCCAAGGAGAGATTGTATAAATGCAAGAGCGGCCCAGCTAACAATTTTCCACAATCTCTTAGTAAGAAGGGGGGAATCCCATCCGGACCGTACGAATACTTGGGCTTGAGGTGCTTTAGGGCTAGTACAACGTCGGAAAAGGTAAACCTATCTATGATAACTTGCTGCGTGCCACACTCGCCGGCAGACTCGACCGCATCCTGGACACACAGCTTAGGAGGATTTTCGCTATAGACAGAGTGGAAATAAGAAGCAAATTCTTGGGCGCAGTCCATTGGAGGCAGCTCCTTACCTTCCCGCGTTATACATGTACGAGCTACATTTGACCTCTTCGATTTTATGAAGGCCCAAAAAGATTTCGGATCGCTAGCGAAGCGGCTCTGCAATCCTGCTTTGTGTTCCTCATAGGCTACCTTTATCATATTTTTCACCAATGATCTATGTACCGAAAAGTTTCTATAATCAACTTGGGACTGCGTTTTTTTATATAATTTATGTAATTGAGCTTTAAGCTTGATTTGACGTTTAAGCTCTACTGTGTACCATTCCGGGTAATAATACCGCTTTTTCTGGCTTTTGTGGAGCTTGCGCGGTATAGAGGTATCAATAACATTATTCATTACAGAGTAAAAAAAGTCAATGGCACTGCTAAGATCCATTATATCATAAAAAGATCCCCAATCTATTTGTCCTATATCTAAGTACAACTTCATTAAATCGCCATTTTTAAAATTCCACTGGCATCGTTGTTGTCTAGACTCTAAAATATCAGTATGTTCAGTAGGTAGGTCCGAGGCTATGCCTTGTAGGTGCACGATTAGCGGGGGGTGCTGCCTATCGATAGGTACTATAGGACATGCACATAGCTGGATATTTAACTCATATTCACTTAAGTTAGACAGAACTAAATCCAGAACTCGATTATTACAGTTTGTCGTACTATTTGTTTGACGAAATCCACAGAATGCGATAAAATATTCAAAATAGGTATTTACATCAATAGAAGCTGAGTACAAATTAAAATCACCTAGAACTAAAATATGAACGTTGCTGTACTTTAAGTATATATTTTCCATACATAGTGTATGCTAAATGTCCATACAAAATGCTTTACCTACTTACTAACTAATACATACTGAATGTTAATTTAAACATAAGCTCAAGTATCCTATCTTGTATTTACCCAACGTTTAGCACGTCTGCTATATAATTTGGAAAATTGTATAGGTACTATAATAATATGTGTTATAATGTAATAGGTGTTATAAGCGGCGATGAAACGTACGGAATATCACTTATGAACAAAAAGTGGGCATGTGCCATAATATGTTTGTTTGAGACGTGTCTCTGACTTCCCTCCTTTAGACATATGTACTCAAAAATTTAAGTCAATAGAGATTTGAAGAGATTTTATTGCCTTCCAATACCTGTAATTTTATTGCAATCGTGATCACGTTATTTTTCATTTTGTTCTATCATTTTTTTCAAAAAAACCATTGTAAGTAGGTAAACTATTTCATTAGGTACGTGGCATCAATAGTATGCAAGTGAGACTGCTGGATCGAGAACATTTCTCATCACTATCCGAAGCAATAGCCCGTCGGGACAAAGGCGATGTGTTTTTATTCTTCATTGTACCCACAAAGGGTTCTTGCAATCGAGCATTCGCAAGGTTCTTTGTCAATCGTGAAACAAGAAAGCAAGTAAATCAATACTTATTAGAAAAAAAACCTGTAGTAGCGTAGCGGTCAGTGCATCCCTATCGAGAATAATTTCTAGGTTCAATTGATTTGTTATCGTTTCAATAAAAGCATTCATATATTGGTGCTAAACGTCTGTCGAACCGGTATTTGAAAACACCAGTTTTCCGAACCCTAACATCCGTAAAACATACCTAATTATTTTATGCACTTTTACATTCTTGTTATATAACTTACTTACCTCTTAAGGTGCTGAAGAAAGTGTTTGCTACGTTCCTTTTATTTTCAGCACTGCCATTCAAAAATAAATGAGCAGCTTAGAAATTTGAATCTTACCTGAAACAAATATTTATTTTAAATTAATATAAAACGAGAAGTTTGCAAAAAAAAACAATTTTTTATTAATAGGATACCCAAAACAAGATTAGGAACATTGCACATTCAAATATTATTATATACTTACCTACCTATGTTGTATCACTATTCATACTATTTCTAACGTTTTATATAAATAAAGTTGTATTTTGTCTGTTAAAATTAGAGCTGGTGGCGCGGACACTAATTCACACGTGAGTTTACATGTGAAAATGGTATTAAGACCTATTCCGCCGCTTTAAAAAATATTTCACTGTTATCGAAACGAAATAATACTTTAGCCGAAGCATAATACCGAAATGACATTATGTAACTCTGATTTTAAGGTTTTATTTCTTTCCGTTCTGTTGCCATGCTGTACCTACAAGACACTACCCACATACAAAATAAGCAATAACTTGTGGATTAGTTATATATATTATGAGCGTAACTCATTTAATATTATGTTCAGAGAAGTAAGTACACTGAATGATTCTAAATAATTATGTTTGGTATTCATAACCACTTGCAATAAACGGTACACACTTTAACTTGATCATTCTAATGCCAATGAAAAAAGGCGGTGAGTGGCAACATATTTAAACATTTTATGTCTACTGAGGTCTATAACATGTGAATACGGGGGTTAGTTTAGTATAAAGGGCAGATTGTAAACGTTCTTAGGCTAAATTAAAAATTAAAAAAAAATTAACAACTTTGTTTCAGAACTTACTCAGAACACTTTCATTGAAGTAAAAATAAAGCTAGAGAGTAAAGTAAGGATTGAGTTTAAAAAACTTCGCGTTGAATGACTTTGGAAAAGGTTTACCTATTCTATGATCTTAGTAAAGATTTCTACCATATCTCTGAACCACTCTTAGCAAACAAGCCGAATTTACTTACCCAATTGGACATTTAGGTGAATTCAAGCGAGGAGTGAGTAATCTGGATTGCAGTATCGACAGTTGCCGAGAGTGACTCATTTTGTGATTCAGTATGAATGCATCACTTATTCCATTTAGTACTGGAATGTACTTGAATTTCAATTCAAAAAAACCCGAGAGCGCTGGTGGTGTAGTGGTAGCACCCCTGCCTCACGATCCGAAGGTCGTGGGTTCAAACCTGGTCGTGCACCAATGAGTTTTTCCATTCGAAAAATTTATGTGCGCAATGCCAGTGCTCTTAAACGGTGAAGGAAACATCGTGAGGAAACCGGCACACCCTAGAACTAAAAATTCGAAGGTGTGTGTCATCATAGGTTAGTATTCTTATAAGCGGCGATGGGTTTGCAACCTGTCACGTTTGGAATACTTACTACTGTGCAAAATGTGGGCATGTACCTAATGTTATATTCGGACGTGCCTCTGACTACCCTCTTTAGATATCCTCAAAGATCTAAGTAACTAAAGATCTGAGGAAGATATCTACCGAGCCCGGGGATTACAGTCGTGATATATACAGGGTGTCCCAAAAAGTAGTGTCAAGCGAAAGTCCAGAGATAGAACACCCCTTGGGGTACCCGAATCACCCCCATGTATGTTCCGCGATTTTCTATAGTTTTCGAGTTATTAATTTTTTTCCGAATTTTTTAAAATTTACGATTTGAACAACTTAAAACATTCTACAAAAAAAGTAGGTAACTTTCTTGAGATTTTTTTTTTGTTACTGAATTTTAATGAGTTGTTCTTTTATGCATAAAGTAATCAGCTACGTGACTTTGATGAAAACTATGAAAATGTTTGTGTAAAGTCAAATAATTACATTCGGTGAATTATGACTTAAATTTTCAACTTTAAATTAAAAATCTTAACAAGTGATTTCATGGTTCTTAAATAACTCTAAAGAATTCTCCAGACTATCAGCTTTCATAATCATTAAAAAAAAGTAGTACTTAATAGGCTACTTTGGCTAAAATCGGCCTTCAAAGACGGTGAGGTGGAAAATTCTTAAAATTAGCTATCTGATAAAAAAAATGATTTTGGCCATTTTATCATTCCTAAGCTTAATTCGTTTGTTAAATAACCAAAAATGACTGCAGGAAAGTAAGATTTCATTAATATTTGAAGGTTTTATTTATTTAGTTTAGCTAAATTTATGAAATAAAATAACAAGTAAAATTTATTATTTTTTTTACAAAAAGTTCTCAAAATGTCAACCTTCTAGGTCGATACAAATCTTGCATAGTCTTAAAAAGGTGTCCTTTAATCGTATGAAAGCTATTTTAAGTGCCTTAATTTTTTCTTCGGCCTGTCTTAATTTTGTTCTTAATTCGGCCATATTGCTGATTCCTTTGGCATAAACTAATTCTTTGTAGTCATTTTTGGTTAGTTAACAAACAAATTAAGCTTAGGAATGATAAAAAGGCCAAAATCAATTTTTTAATCAGATAGCTAATTTTAAGAATTTTCCACCTTACCGTCTTTGAAGGCCGATTTTAGCCAAAGTAGCCAATTAAGTACTACTTTTTTTTTAATGATTATGAAATCTGAGAGTTTGGAGAATTTTTTAGACTTATTTATGAACCATGAAATCACTTGTTAATATTTTTAATTTAAAGTTGAAAATTTAGGTCATAATTCACCGAATGTAATTATTTGACTTTACACCAAAATTTTCATAGTTTTTATCAAAGTCACGTAGCTGATTATTTTATGCATAAAAGAACAACTCATTAAAATTCAGTAGCAAAAAAAAAATCTCAAGAAAGTTTTCTACTTTTTTTGTAAGAATGTTTTAAGTTGTTCAAGTCGTAAATTTTAAAAAATTCAGAAAAAAAATGGATAACTCGAAAACTATAGAAAATCGCGGAACATACATGGGGGTGATTCGGATATGTAATTTTTTTAGGCTTTATAACTTTTGTGATCGAGACAAATCTAACGACACCTCATTCGTTAAACTCCGTCCGTCGGATACAACATACTCGTACATACATACACTCCAAACACATTATTTTTCCTTCTCGTATTCGGGTAATAACTGTCACAATTACCTCTATTTAGATATATCAAATTCTTTATGTAAGTAAGTAGTAGGTAAAGTATGATTAGGTCACTATTTTTTATTAAAGTCTTTATAAGCTTATGCGCTGTGACGTAGACTTTTTAGGCTTCTGTTATTTAGCATAATATGGGCACAGGTTGTGAAATAAAAAGGTAGTTATATAAATCTGATGACCGCTAAGTTTGAAAAAAAAAGGTTAACCTATTAAAGACCTAATGAAATGTTAGCCAAGGCGGGAATGATACACCGGTTTGTAGTGATACAAAACTACAAAACGCCGAATAACACCAAAAACCAGTCAGAAGACCAACGAAAAAAGTAAAAACCCCGAACCATTCACAGAAAGTGTTGCTTCCTCTAACAATCAAATCCAACAATTCATTCAAACGTTATGGCAAAAAGGGTGGACAAAAAATGTTTAACAATAGCCTCGGGCGCCAGGAGTTGTCGGTTCCCACTAAACATTGCCGTTCGTAGTTCCCGACTCTCCGGGAATCCCAGGACCGCTACCTGTACCGACTATTAATTAAACTGTGATCACTGGACTCAATGCTACAGATTCCTGTACCTTGTCCTATTGAATCCCTTTTTTTAAATCTGGTATTCAATTTCACGAAATAAAGTGAATTAGTCGATTTTGAGTCTTATATCAATGACGTTATGTCATCGCACAGCAGCTCACTGTAATGTTTATGCACTCAACCAAAATCTTGGTAGCGTTGGTTGGTCGGAAGTGTAGGCTTGAATTTCAAGAAAACTTTTGCTATATTCTTACAGATCACAATTTGTATAGAGCTTTCTATTTGCGGGTTTGCTCCCATAGGACTAGTACAGTCAACAGCAAACTGTTTGCTTAGTAGAGCCACAACTTTATGACCGGGCTAGATAGATAGATATCTTTGTTGTAAGCCAGTCGCCGAAGAATTCTGAATCTCATGGCTGTTTTTACTTTTAATGATTAGTGGCTTCTGGCTTCGACTGCTTCAAAGACTGACCGGAGATGACGTGTGACTTTTACGATCGATAGATTTATCGATTCTACTTTTTAATTCTGAAATAGATTTTACAGACTTAGGTACTTACAATATTTTGGATTTTTCTCATAAGTCATAACCTACCGTCTACTTACCTAAGATAATAGATAGTTCTGGAAGATGTTCTGGAGAGGTTTTACATCTAGATACATTTATAATAGTACGTAGGTACGTACCAATTTATTGATAGGTTTGATATAAAATCAAGGCTTAGAGGCACTTTTATAAACAGTTTCTACGAGTTTAAAAATAAAGTTTGTAAAAATTCAACGTACCTACCTATGTTGAGGAAGTGACTTACTTTTACAGCCTTTTACGACAAAGTTCCATCTTCAGGAATTTCAAAGGAAATTACGGGAGCGAGGCAAAAGCCTGCCAAAGAGATTATGACAAGTAAAGATTGTTATAACAAGTTAAAAGGGGCTATGAGTTACTCTTTAACGTAACTATTCGCTAAGTAACCTAAACTTTGCACTTCCCACTTCATACTGTAGCCGCTGAAGTTGAATGAACCGCATAAAAACCCACTGAGGATAAAAGCCACAGAGTAATAACATCAGCAATAGACGTTTGTTATACTTAGGTGTGAACAATCGACCACGGAAATCGTGAGACAAAACAGACGTAGAGCTTTTTAAACAAACCATTTCCAAAAAATATACTAGACACACTAGACATCGTTGGTTTAAAGAATAACCAAATTAAAATTAGCACCTTGGCACTTGCATAATATTTGAATATGAATATACTCGTACCTACAGATGAAGTGGAATGTTCGTTGCAAGCAATAAGGATCTCCTTCGATGTCTAAAGTTTGCTAATAATCACTCTGTACGTATAGACATAGACAGACCAACAACGTTTGTGGACACGAATTATTAGAACCGGTTCCGTGCGAGTTGAATGCAGCCGACGAATGTTCCATATCAATTAGTAACTTACACAAATTAGTTCTATGTTACATAGAGCCGGGTATCTTGTCAATATTTTGCGTTACACACTAACAACTAAATAATGTAAACTATCGAACAAAGATCGAAAGAAAAAGGATCGAACAAATAAAATTATAGGTGTCAAAAAAAACGATGTCTTGTTCAATGTTATGCACAAAAATAAGTATATTGTTAGAAAGATGGCTTTAGAACATAATAATCTAAATAATTACCTTTACATACCTTAAATAGGTACCTACTTGGTAATAAAGAAAAATGAAATGGATATTCATCATTAGTGTGATCCTTTGCCTTATACAGATTTATTTTCTAATTAGAACTTTAAAGATCATTCAATTAAGCTTGTGATTACTAAAAAGTCTAAACAAAGCTAAAAGACCAGAATTCAAAAAGGCAAAGAGCCGAGAGGTTGCGGCGAACGTGCCTTATCTCAGCAAACACCGGCTGCTGCTCTGTATTTATTACCCATTCCTCTGGATGTGTTGTGTACCTAGGTGCCTGTCCACGTCTAGATATTAGACGATACCTATGTCCTTCCAAATACATTCATGTATTACAAGCAGAAACTATGGCCTTGTAGCTTCCTTGAGGCTTGTAGCAAGCGATTAGTTCAATGACTTATAAATCAACCTAGTGTCATAAGTTTGTTTGAAGTTTTCTTCCTAAAACTTTCACAAAAAGCTGAAGGCATTTGTAAAATGCAGCAATCACTTTCCACTGAAGTGTGAACTCAATGCTGTAGAAATCACTGCAATATCTTATTCAAAAAAGCTTTTATATGAAAGCCCTTTCCAGGCTACGATTGAATGAGGTTTCGATTGAAAAATGAAGAGGAGTGAGTTGATATTTTTTAGTCAAGTTGCCGGGAAACTAACTTTTAGTAAAACCACAGATTAGTGATTTTAGTAGTCTTATGCATAGGTAAGTAGGTTCTTAATGGCTCTCTTTAGCTTACGTAAGTAGACTGGATGACTTTTTTCGGTAACTAAGACGTTTTCTAAAAATGAAACCTACCTAGATCGATTTTTCGCCCCCGAAAGCCCCTACATACTAAATTTCATCTAAATCGTTGGAGCCGTTTCCGAGATTCAGATGATACATAATATGTATATAAGAATTGCTCGTTTAAAGGTATTGGATAATGAATAAAAAAATATTAAATCATTAGTAAAACGCAATTCACAGATTTATTTTTGGAAAATCCACCTGAATTTTTAACCGGAGTTTTTTAAAAGCCGGTTTCCTGCCAACTCTGTGCTTAAGGGTGAGAGTGCACGGACAACGCTGATCAAATTTTCAAGGTCTTTAAAACAAAACCTTGTTTTGAACGAAAAGCTGCAACGTAGAGAGGACGTTATATTTTACGGGCACATTCGCTTTTCGGTTTAGCTCAGTTTCTGTTTTGTTTTTAATCCTTACTCGAGTGTTAATATGAATTACGAAGTTGGCAGCGTAAATCAGCTTTAAAACGACGCTGTTCAAATATTTAACCCCGGGATGCTCTACTAAAAATGTTACAAAAATTCTGAAAATTAGATTTTACTTTCATTCCAGTCCAGTTTAAGTTTTTAAATCTTTTTAAGATAAACTTGTGAAGTTCTTGGGCAACACAGGTGGTCTGTAGTGATAGCTAGACTTAGGTTCAAAATTACACACTAGGTATTAAAGCACTTTATAAGATTGGAAACTTGAGTGGCGATCAGCTATCAACTTTTTAGTTCATGAAAGTATTATAGTTTCTACATGAGAACTTATGACACATTGTGTGTTTATCCAGTATTATCTAAAAAGACATCTAAAACCGTGTCACAGGTAATAAAACTTCATTTTGTGAGTACCAAGTTCCTAGTGAATGCCCCCTAGGCATTAAGCCCTTGTTTTGTCACACATTGTTTGTGTACAATAAGGTATAAATAAATAAGTTCCACAAGGCGCTGCATACATCTTCTAGAACAGGCAAAGGCAAAAACAGATCCAAAGTGACGAACGGTAAAATAAATCTCAGTTAGTAGTAATAACTGTTCATAAGAACCCTATCATAATAACTTTCCGCAAGCTCTGAGCTTTTATTCAAACAAATAACTGTAGACTGTCTAGTGTTAATCCTCTTTTGCCCCAAGCAGATAACTGCTTAGCGGCTTCAGAGCTGAACGAAAAGCCGTCAACCGTGTGAACAAGACCGGTAGGTAGTGTATGAACTACGAGTATAGCTCATAAGGACGAACAAAAATGATTACCAGTTAGTTACCACCATGACTGCTATGTCTATAAAAGCAATGAGACTTGTAATCTATGTACATCTGAAGCAGTGGGTTCATACCCGCTGACTTATATTCGTATCGTACTTTTCGTAAGTTCGCAATACTCATATCATAATATTTTATAATTGAGAGCTTTGTGTTTTTAGAGCCAAATTAAAATATCTAATGAAGGTTTCCTTCGAAATCATCATGATAATCTTCTAGCATTCTACTAGATAGAGTAGCACAACAGGTTTTCTTCATCCACTCCTTCTATCATTCGTCATCTTACTAGAACCCCCTTTCTTACACATTATCTTTTACATAGACCATTCATTTGTCTAAAAAAATGATCACAACTGTAATCCCCTGGCTTGGTAGATATGTTCTCAGATCTCTAGTTATCTAGATCTTTGAGAATATTTAAAGAGTCCAAAAATGATATTTGTAGTTATTATTCCGTACGTGATAGGCTGCAAGCCCATCGGTGCTTATAAGAATTTATACATATGACACACATTTTCGAATTTTTAGCTCTAGGGTATGCCGGTTTCCCCACGATGTTTTCCTTCACCTTTTAAGAGCACTGACTAGCATTGCGCACATATCTATATCCCATCAAAAACATAAATGTGAAATGAGAGCCAAGTTCAATAAGTAGGTATGTTTTAGTCGTTGACTTCAGCGACAAAAGAAGTGAGATCTAAACGGGTGCCAAGTACAATAGTCAGTCCTGAAACTTATTTATAACAATATGAAATATTTTTAACAACTTTAAAATATCATTTCATCTCATAACTTAGGATATTATATTGAAGCCTAAGGTCTAACTTGGCTGTGTTTTTTAAGCCGGTGCGACTCTTAACTGTTTCTAACCGTTTATTGAGACATAATTTACAGTTTACGGGAAGTGTAATCTCAGTGTTGCCAGGCTGTTAGACACTCTAAAGATAAAGTTAAAAGAGCGTGGCCACTTT
This sequence comes from Cosmorhoe ocellata, assembly GCA_963675405.1. Lineage (NCBI taxonomy): Eukaryota > Metazoa > Arthropoda > Insecta > Lepidoptera > Geometridae > Cosmorhoe > Cosmorhoe ocellata. Next base: position 5,554,847 of record OY776258.1, on the reverse strand, counting down.
GGACCACCGATACCGATATCGTCAATGAGACCGGCTTGTTGATATATTAGAATAATATGTTATCTCAAGTTATTATCTCATCGACGGCTGTTTCTCATAGAAATCGTGTAGGTAGGTACTAAATTACCGATAAAGGTTTTCACTTTTATCAACGTTTGCACTAATTCACACCTCAGCAGAGGATGTATCTACATAAATCTTCCTCACATCTTTAGTTACTTAGATCTTTGAGGATATCATAAGAGGGTAGTCAGAAACATGTCATTATTATAATGATTGTATGACCTGCTATTTTGACTTAGATTATGATTAATTCGTCGAGATGTATAATTATGTCCATTTTTATAATTAATTATTATATTATATTATTATATCAGCCGTTAGTGTCCCACTGCTGGGCAAAGGGCAAATTATTTATAAATTGTATTTTCTAAATTCTATCTGTTATGTGTATATGTGATTGATTAGTGTAAGTGGTGTAAACCGTTCTAATTCAATAAATAAATAAATAATAAATAAATTAATAAATGTCCAAACATGACATTTGGTACATGCCCACATTTTGCACAGTAGATAGTATTCCGTACGTGACAGGTTGCAAGCAGAAAAACTCGGTTGGAATGAGAGCTATTTAAAACAGGTTTATAATAAGAAAACTTCTACGTTTAAGAAGTTTTACTGTTTTTTGTTGGGGTTTAACGTGGATTTACTTTAAACGATTAATCCAAGCTTTTGCAAATTGAAAAATGTAGTTAGAACCTCTTTAAAAATCTTTTGTTACTGTCTTAGAAACGTGATGCTTTTGTGTTATGTGGCAAAGACACGTGACTGATTTTAGCGAGGAGTAGGCAGTCATAAATCTATTACCTTATTATTATTATGCAGTGAAAGTGCCAAACGAGATGTAGCTTCTATTGTCTCGAACAATAGTCCAGCCTGTACCTACACGCCCTAGTCACAGAATAACCTTACACTATGTGTGCTAGTGAAAGCGTTCACGTCATTGTATCGCACATGGTGTGAAACGTAATGAAAAACATAGGTTAATATATTTTTTATAAACCGAAAAGTAGGTTTAAGTACAACTCACCGGAAGGTAAGTTGTTTTCTTTTTAAATCTTTATTAATAGCCTATTCGCTAAGCGATTACTTAACAGTTTACTACGAAAGTCGTTATGTAACTTTAGACGCTTGACAAGTACCACGTCAAAATGACTGTTACAGGACTACAGTTATTTCGTCTCTTTACCATGTAAAGTTAATTGCTCTCCAGTACCCTTGCGATAAATAAAAAAGTCAGCATGAAAATTGGGCTATGTTTATATATTAGGTGGTTTCAATTTACCTCGACTATACATTTGTCTTGTAGAAGTTTATGTTTGTTCTAAACCTGGCAGAAAAAGTTACCACAGGTTTTAATAACAAGGAGAAAGATAAATTAAAAAGCGCCCGTCCGTACCGATTGCTACGGCAAAGGAAACCTCTAAACTTCGCTCTTACCTCCGGAACCTTTACGGAAGGCGCAATCTGAAGAGATGAACAAACCAAGTTGGATCGTGGAGAAACGATCATGAAATAAGAAAGTACTTATGAAGGAAAACATAATGGTAGTCCTAAGTTACAGTGAAAACTTTGAAAAGTTTTTGTGATATAATTTTCTGAAATAAAATTTAAAGCGTAATAATAAAAACCGTTACTCACTTATTTTATACCAGCTCGCGAGGAACCTACATAAAATATAGCCTATGTTACTCAGAGATAATGTAGCATTGTAATAATAAAAAAATTGTTGAAATCGGACCAGTATTTTATCTTTACAAACAAAATAACAAAAATTTCCTCTTTATAATATTTGTATAGAGTATAGATAAGCTATTTTTAATTTTGCTCTTCAACTATAAACACTTCATTCCTGCTTCAGTCATAGTAATTACTATGTTATGCTTCAGTATCAGTTTCGAGCCGCAATTTGTGTCTCCGTCTCATTATAAGGTAATAAGTACACTGTCCGATTATTCACGATACAATTAACCAGGCGGGTTGTGTTTGCAATCGTGGCGTCAGTAAAACATTGTTGTTCTTTTTCCATCAGCCTCTGCCAACAATTGAACACGAACGATGAGTAAATACGAACGATTTGATGCGGTCTCACTGTTACGTCGGCATTGAATCGGATGTATTTATTGCGAGCTATTCTATGGATTTAGCGTTTTATTAAAACTGGTTTTGACTTTTTTCAGGTACAATAACTGATAAACCATTTGTAGGTATTATTTAGTTCAAAGGTTTTTTTTCATCGTAATAAACAAAATTTCGCCGAAGAACTTTAGGTACATAAATGTCAAAATCTTGCTTGACTAACTTAGGATGACTTTGGAATTGATTCGATAGAACTAGTAACTGGTGCTGAATAAATAAAAATAACAGCACACTCACATCCCAATCTAAATATGTTTCACGATAACATTCACCATGGTAAGTTATTTTAGTGTACATTAAAATAATAATGTTGAAGCCAATCGTATTGGTCATTAACAAATAACTCTGTTTTTGTGAGCCCGATTCGATAATGGCTGATTGATGACGACAATGAAAGGAAGGGACAGTCGCCGACGAATATAGCCGATAACATGCCATCTTATCTTATTATAATAAGCTTTTAACAATAATTTTGGTTAAGCTTATGACAAAAAGTTACTGTTTTACTGACAAGTTTTTTTATATGTGATGTTGGACATAAAAAAAATTACGGTGTTATTAGATAAATAAAATTTAAAAACGAACTAAAGTGGATAATAGTTAGAAGAAGCGTTAAGCGGCGGAAGTTGGAAAACAAACTCTTTGACTTCTAGTGCCTTTACCTAGACAACTAAGTAGGTATGATAAGGTACCCCAATCTAGGCCTAACCTAGTTTGATGTTGTAACGAACGCCAGTCTCCCCTTACTAGATAAATGTCACAAATAGCACCACGTTTGAAGTGGTGATATATTATGTAGGTACTCATAGTTATTAACTTCGATAGAAGCTCTTTAGCGAACTTGCCTTACTGTTACTTTGATCATATGTATAAGCAAACTGAGCAGAGATTTTTAATATTGCGACTGAATCGACTTGACATTTTTCTTTCAAGTTCTTTCAAGTTCTTACTAACTGATTGGGGATGAAATATGAATATAACAGATGGGAATATAATTAATCGAATTGACACTTGTCGCTGTAGGTACTTTTATCAGTGTTTTTTAATTCGTACTTTATTACTTATCGCTGTCCTGATTTACAAATTATTTTATCTTATCTCAACTTTCATATTAATTATGATGATTATTATGAAAACAAATAATACGAACAGGCCGTCACGTACGCACGGGGTTAAAGTTCCGTATCCGTAACGTAACGAAGTAGATACTATCATTAGGCAGGAACCGTTTACTATTGTATTACCGCTAATATTCCTAGTATCGCACGTACTGGTCAATGGATAATTTTAAAGTCCAAGTTGGCAACAGGTTGCCAAAAAAATGTTTAGTAAAAGTAGCTATTATAATAGTTATCTGGTTCCCATAATACTTACAATCTTTGCTTAGTTTGGAACTAGATGGCGCTATGTGTAATATTCATCATTTTTTTTATTTATATTTATTAATCAGGTCATGATTTAGAGGTATATATTAGGGTGTAAAATAAAAATAGGTGAAAATATTTACAGTCAATTTTTCGTGCAAAATTTTTATTACCTACTCACCAGCTAAGGAAGAATTATCGTTAGTTCATCGAACTTTGGTATGTAATTTTTTCTTTTAGTATCTGGTACTAATTGGGCTATAATTTATTCCCAATTCGCTTACTACCGTAAGCTGTCTTTCGGCATCGACAGATCAGTACAGGTATCTAAAGATATGAAGGAGGGTTGTTAATTAAAATGCATATTTTTGGAATTTCACTGATGACATGATTGATTGCTTATTGGTTTATGTAAAGAATTTTCGTGGCAGATTGTAATTATTGATTTACTTCATCATACCTACTAAAAGGAAATAAAATTGGTTATTATAACATAGTAAATTGATTCAGACGTGACTTTGCAGAAATCATGCAATATATTTAGGTATAAGATATATAATAAATATATACATAAGTACAGATTCTCCCAATATGCTTATCTAAACGCTGCGCGTCTATACTTATTTGGACTTTAGTTATTATTAAAAGAGGCAATCGCTATTTTAGTAATTTAATGTAAATACATTAAAGTAATATTCAGCTCTACAAAGTTGATCTTTAAAGTCAAAATATTGAAAACGTTTAACTTTCCCGTATGATGATGGAAACATCAATCGCTACAGTATTGGAGCTCACGTAAAGCGATATTGAAGGCTGAAACTGATAAATCCAGGATTATCTCATTCATTTATCCGGTTTTGTTCTGAAAATGTAATATTTTCATTGTGAAGCTTCGATTTTCAAAAAGGCCGCTGTTATCATTTTAAATGCTGTAAATAGTTGAGACCAAAACTTTGAACTTTATATAGGAAGGTATGTAAAAAAAAATGTGTTTCTCAGTATTAACTACGCTAACAAGCCAGTGTTAAATGATGGTCAGCAAATCTTTAAAAAAAAATGTCTAAATATTTTTTTATTTTTTTTTACTTTTAATTGCTAACTGTTTACTCACTTCAATCACTTATTGATTAAGTTTCTAAATGTGTCTTAATTATTAAGGACCGGCGAAACGAATAAAGTTATGTTAGCATCAGAATTTCGGCAGGAGTCCAAGAAAGTTGGATGCGATTCGCCAAGTTGCCCAACTTCGGCTTTAAACTTATCAAAGTGATTTGGAGAACTTGAGCGTCACTCTTTGAACGCTCTCTGGAGTATGTAGATACTTGGAATGAGTCCTGATATGTGTTCTGTACCTTAACACCAGTTTCTTACAGCATCGAATCCGTTGCAAATGTCACAATAGCTCAGTAAAAAATGCCAATTAGGGTAGGTACGAGTTGTCAGCGGGCGACATGAGGCGGCGGTGGACGAAGTGTCGCGGCGACACTGCTGATTTCTATGAATTTCTATGAAATGCGTCGCTAGCTACGGAGGGAATTTCACAGAAATACATAGAAACCAGTAGTCTCGTCCGCCGCTGCCTCACGTCGCCAGCTACCATCTCGTACCTTAAAGTCAAAGGTCATGCAATGGTGGACTCGCTTACGCATTATCCGGCTAGATGGTACATTTAGAAGGCAAAAATAAATCTGTGCTTAGGGACTTATATCCTAATGTGGGTATGTAGGTTCTCAGTAGTAGTTCCTACATAGGTAGGTAATTATTAAATAGGGACTAAACTATCTTGGCTCTAGTTTAGTTCCATGAAATTACAAGTAGAATTTGTCGTGATGTGCCATTATGTCATGTCTTTGATATAAAGCTCAAATGTGGCTAAAGTGAGGTTTACAGGATCTCTATCGTGCGTAAGAATTTATCATCGTTATCTAAACCATAAAATATTTTCCCCAAAAGATCAATGACCTTCTCGTCCTCAAAAGGTAAAATACTTAACCCAATTCAAGCGGATTATGTCTACCACTTCAAGCTCGTAATTTACTTATGATTAATCATTTTTCATACATCCTTAGACAAACCTTTTAACTCTTTACGGTTTGAATTTCACTTTTAAGTCTTTAACCTAGATTCCACTTTGAGGTTTTACCTTTAATATCTTCTGCAAGTACCTTGTGGTTCGATACTGGGTATTGTGGACATGACCGAGGTAAAACCTTAAATTAATCCTTATGTGAAGTAATGTTATTAAAAATACTGAATTCGCTCGCGTCGTTATATTTGTTACACTCTTTAGGTGTTGACTTTCAGGAATTCCTTTCTAATCGTAAGAAAACTTTGACCTTTAAAGGAATGATCTCACAATTTCAGGTCTTTAGGTGAATTTACATGAAGCGTTCACCCGTGGCTTTAGGATTTTTAATATAAAAAATCAATGTGAATGACGATTAATCGAAACATACGTAACTCCACTCAACTCCTGTAGAAATAGTACTCGTAATTAAAATCAAGTATATCCTAAACCTCCAGAACAAGATACTATAGGAAACATCGCAATAAGGTCGTATTCATTCCCTATTAATTGAATCGTGACGAGACACCCGTCGCCACAAGCCCTGTCCGTTCTCATACGGTAAACGACTCTAGCTGGAACTATACAAGGAATGTTTTCCTATGAGTGATGGAGACAAATAGGGTTGTAGACTTATAGTAGGTACGTGCTATCGGTCAGAACACTGTTATTTTGTTCTCACGCTCTATTTGTGGTTTTAGAATCTCTGCTGTCGACAAATAGAGAACCGATAAATGTTTTGGGTACTGCATCTCTCTGTGGTTGAGATTTATACAAACGAGTCTGTAGCATTTTTAAAGTCGGGATACAGTATGGTACAAGGTTTATTAGTTTTATAGTAAAATGGATGCTTCCTCAAACCTCAAACCAGTGCTACGACCCCGTAAATCGGTCGGTTAATTATAGAGAGTTTTAACAGCAACCGGCAACCCTAGCTTCTAGACGCAAAGACAACGGAAACGAACACGTCTTTATTACAAGTGTCATCGCGATTGCAAATTATCCCCGTTAAAACAGGAGTAGATTCAGGAGAGCGAAAATGCCAACAAAACGTTTACAGGAAGACTAAAGTCATTTTAGTCGACTTAAAGATATAAAAGTATCGATTTCGATAACGGCGACTCCAACTAAAAATATCAAAATTATTATTTCCATTCAAATATGTACTCTAAACTTTTATACTTAGTAAGTATATGAATGAGTAACATGTGGTTGATGTGGCCTTGAGGCCACAGAGAAAGTCGTATATCCTTTCTTAACTTGACTGCACCTTTACATGATCATTCTGCGTATAAAAAACCATTTTCTCCGTAGTTAGATCGACGTAATGTGCAGGGAGATGGCTATCGATAGTCGTATTTGCTAGTCAACTCGTATTGATTTAATAGGTGTTTAATATTGATCGGTGTTGAATTCCGCTTACTGCAATGTTCTTTATATTCGTAATGTAATAAGAACATTTTAAGATTTGATCACGAGCATTTGATCTTTGATCTATCGTTGTATGGGAGCTAATATATAAGGTAAACCGACTTTTAGTTAGTTTCCTATAAATGAATTGATTTTTAATACTAACGTGTGATCAATTTTAGAAAAGTAGTACCTTTGGTTCCGTGTATAGAGTTCACGCGAGGTTCACGCTCTCTCCAAATAAATTACCGTACAGATTGACCCAGAAAGCTCCTGCGCTACGGAACAATGAGCTCGAACACAATCGGGAGGCAGGAATCATTTTGCGGCTGAGGATATGATAAAGTCAATGCATTGTATACATTACATAGGTATTTACAGGTATATGTTTAAAGCACTCTTAGGGCGGATTCGAACAAACTCGTTTAAGCACTACAAAATAAATCGCAGTTATTGAAGAGTAAACACACATGCTCTTGCATTAATTTGAAAATAAATAGGTACAAGTTGGTTAAATCAACCTTTATAATTAAAAATTAAAACGCATTCTCCGTGTTTTTCATGTTATCCGAACAATGTTTTAACCTATTTGCAAAATAAATGTTTAGAAACTTTAAACATCTTTATAAGTAACTTACTCAAAACTTTACTAAACACAAGGTTAATTTTAATTTAACAAAATAACTAGTATGAAACACTGGTATTAAGTTTTTACTAGTATAAAACATAGACTCCGCCCAGTCGTTTGTGTAACTTGTATGCATCGCTCGAATAGCCTGCCTTCAACGTAAACAGAGGATTTAATTTTAACCTCGTCGCTCCACCACTCGTAAACTATTAATAAAACATCGTATCTTTAAAATAGTTCAACAAAAATATACAGTTTATTTTTTGGAAAGATACATTCTGTTTGGCATCGGTTCAAGTGAGGTAGTAAATCATCTGGCTGTAAGTTTTCTGGTAATAGCTGAAGTAAAGACAGAACTTTGAAATCGGCTAACTTGAAGTGCGTTTTGCGGAGCTAAGTAAATGATTGTGTTAAAAAGCAGCATTTTTTAAATTTTTCGTGTGTGTAGACAGTATTTATTTTATCTTTCGCTAAACCATGAATAAAGAAATCCTTGAAAAAATCATTAAGTACCCATTATCACGATTTACTAAAACTCTTCGTTGAATTAAATAAAGAAGTGGTAAGTCCAATATTAGAGTTTTAACCCCAGAACAGCAAATAGAGGTCAATTGGAAAAGGGAGTGTTTCTTTTGCCCCTTTTCAAGCTCCGAAAATTACTTTTAGGTTTATGCTACCATTAGGACGCAGTAAAAAATCCTTTCCTTTTTAAAGTCCTTTCCATTTCATTTGTACGAACCATAATATAAATCTTCACGTAATTTTATTGAGATGTATGAAATTTCATGAGCTTTTAAGTTATTAAAAACGTTTCGTAGAGCCGTTTAATTTTTGGTACTTACCCATTTGGAATCAAATAAAAAACGGAACTAGTGTAGTAATCACGTAGAAATCTGGAGATTTAATAGATGAGAGAAATAGCTTCGGGTTAATACCAGCGTCTGCTGCTAAACCAGTAGGTAAAATATAATAATGCTGAGTAAAGGATATTTTGCCGCTGTAAAATACACATTTTTTCTTTCTCAAACTTTCTTGGCTTTAATTTTTCATTTTCTTCTTATCTATCTTCTTCTATCTACGTCATTTATTATGTTCTGTTTAGTGAAGAAATTGTGAATGTGCGTTTAGTTGCAAATAATATTATGTGTGTTGAGCATAGTAGTGGTGTCGTGGGTCCGGAAGGATGTCTATGTCTATCGGGATTTACATAAACAAAAACTCTAAAAATTATACATAAGTAGGTACTATCTATCCAAAAGTCAGTACCCATTCTGCATTGGGTCCACATTAACTTGAGACTTTTAGGTAAAAACATTTAGGTAGACTGCATGATTAAATTTATTTCATAACATATGATACAAATAGAAAAGCTACGGAAAGAAGCTAGAAGTAAAAATAACTATATTATTCCAGACTACTGCTGCGATATTACTTTACATTAGGTACGAGTACGTACAATCGTACTCCCAACAGAGGATAGAAGTAAAATCCATACAAATATATTATTTTTATATTATAAATGCGAAAGTAACTCTGTCTGTACCTTTTCTCTGTGTTACTTTTTACGACTAAACGGCTGAACGGATCTTAATGAAAATTGGCAAGAAGATAGATTGTATTTTGTTTACCTAAAAAAACAGAAGAATTAAATGCGGACGAAGTCACAGGCAACAGCTAGTATTATTACTTAGAATTGAAATCTGATGTTACGCAATGGGCTTTTATAATGTAACTCATTTCATTATTTTCACTAAATTACTTTGGTAAGATACACTTCTAAGTACTATAAGTATTCCGATAAGCATTTGCGTTAGGGTTCATGGTTTTCGTTGACCCACTATAGGCAAAGACGCAGGTTCCAGTTCCTCCCCTTCGAAATCTATGGATCCTTATTAAATTTGTTCTATTACGAGAGCTTTGAGCAGAAAGAAAATGGAGTTCGAAATCTGTGGAAAGCTTACACTTACAATATCAAAACAGAGTTCTGTTACTTTGCATAGGAGAGGAAAGCATTGTAGTTTGTTAAAATAACATTGTTTTATAAACTAGGTATATTGCTTGCTGAAACTTTGAAATATTCTTATGAAGTATTTTAAGTGTTTGCATTGTCCTTCTTAGTAGGTGTAGGTATATGAACTAAGCTAGGCAACGGCATAGTGATTTGGATGATTGACGGTAAAACCATTTTGTAATTTTAACAGTGGGCTAATTAAACTCTACATGCCATTTTAAAACTTGATGTATTTCTCTACATGTCATAAAACTAAGGCGAAAATTGGGAACCGCAAATAGTTAAGAACCGTTGCGATATTGACGTTCAGAAATCGGTTATTGAAATCAAATATCAGGGATCAAGTCGTTCTGGTCGAAAATCGGATTTGGTAAGGTCGACATGGACTTCTGCTTGCATACCCCGTGGACTACTAAAGTTTTAGATTGGAAGCGGGGAACGTTGTGTGTGTGACAACACTGTTATGTGTGTATTGTTCGATCTAGCAATAATTTAACGTCACTCAAGCTACAGCTGCCTTTACCGGTAATCGAACCAGAGAATTTCTGATTATGATTTGTATGAATCAATGGGCGGTGTGTCATTCCTGATCTATATTGAGCTCAGTCTTGTGCAATTTCTTGCAGGGCTACTCTGAATCTAGCATTTATTTCGATAGCTACTTACCAAATAAACCAAGGAGTTTTATTATAAGAGCTGAAGGGGGAAAATTGCTTTGTTCATAGTCATATCATCAAACAGAATTTTTTTTTTAAATAGTACTTTACAGAGAAAGGTTGGCATCACAGAGCGGTGGGCGGGCGGTCTCCGTGGGTGCTGTGACGTCCGCCCGCCCACCGCCAATGCAGCTAGATTAGTTTCTCTACTATTCTACCTATTTGTAAATTCAGAAAATGTTTTATTAAAAGCTATTTTAATGCAATAGACTGTTGTTGAGCTGAATGGAATATAAAAAATTGTTTATTTCACTCTTTTCTATTAACAGACTTATTTCAATTCTATTTCTCATTTAAACTTTTTCTTTCTATAAGGTTCGATCATCAAAATCTTAAATATTAATGTTTCCATGGCTAACCAATTGGAGTGCTCCTTTCGGTGAATCTTTAAAAAATAATCCAAAGAATTCAGACTTTTACTAATGATTTTACGAAAGGCTCGTACTATAAATGTACCTACTATATCTGACTTTATCGAGTAAATAAAATTAGACACTAGTGTAAACGGTAGGTACAGCAAAGTTTCATTATCTGCATCAGAATACTTATATTGTTCTCTAAAAAACAGCAAAACATCTTTATCCGAGTGCCGCAAAGAGGACCGACTGACAAATAGGACAATGAAGCTGCAACGGCACTTTAAACACAACAACGAGACAGCCATTGTGCGCCGACTTTTACAAGCTCTTAATATGGAAATTACAACTTTGACTTAGATCACTTTTACTGTAAAACTAACGGTTCTATAGTAATAATTTTGTGATTGATCGTTTGTCATTGTTTTCTTTGCAAAAGACTTGGAGTCACAATATCAAAGACATTTTATCTACTGACGTAGCACAACATAGACTAATGTCAAATATGTATCAAAGATCATAAAATTACGTTTGAGACCTTTATAAATGATACATAAATAATGTACCTACTAGAAACAAAACCTTACAATTATAACTAATGCTCTGTGCACAAGCTCAGGGCAATAAGTAAGTACCATCCATCTTAAAATAGATTGAGATAATAATGGTATTGTAATTTAACTTGACGACCTCAGTGGCGCATCGGGAAAGAGTCCGCCTGCAACGCAAGAGGTTGCGGGTTCGATTCCCGCCTCGGAACAAATTTGTGTACGATCTGCAGAAATTTGTTCCGTTGGTCTGGGTGTGTATGTATAATAAAAAATATCTATCTATGTACCTATATCGTGTATTAAATTTATTAGTTATCTAGTACCCATAACACAAGCTTTGAGTAGCTTACTTTGGGGATAGATGATGCTGTGTGGATTGTCCAGCATTATTTATTATTATTATTTAAAACAACGGTCGGAAATGTTTATTGAATACAATAAGAGTTAATTTGGGGTTAGATATGACACTTTTTAAGATAATTTTTTTTTCTTTTTCACCCGTAAAATTTACCCTTACGTTAGTTCAAAACGACTTAGCATAAAGTAATTGAAAAATAAGTTGCTTCAAGCATAAGAGAAAGTGGTGGGCGTATCGGCAACTCGACTATCGATAGATTTGTTGACATTCACCGCGAGCGTAGGACGAGTGCAACACCTACACACAACCGATGCACGGAATCAGTATAGCATACAGCAAGTACTTTTATTTCATGTAAGAGCTTTTGATTCGTACTGATGATAATACTAAAAGATGATAGAAGATTGTAAAATTATGTAGGCAGTTTTTTAGGGTTTCGTTCAAAATTGTTGGTTGGTAGCTGCCGTCTATTACTAACCGACCAACCACGCTGTCCACCTAGTTGGACAGTTATAAGTAGGTATGAACTTATCTTAGTTCATCCCTTGTATTCTTCAACAGTTTTGTCATGAGAGACCTATCGATGGACATGTTGCTTGTAAGCTTGAGTACTGTTTGTATATTATACTGCGTCCGATGCGGTCAGCTTACACTGAGGATTCAATTTGTAAGTTGCTAATAGACGTAAATCAATACTTATTTTGACATTAATCTCTTGTTTATCGTACAGTTTATCGGAGTTCTATCAACAATGTTAGTTATTGCGTGGTTTTACGTTACAGTTTACTTTTATTGGAAATGTTTTCGGTTATCTGTGTAATCAACACTTCTATTCTTATCATAAATCTGCTTCAACAGCCGCTGGAAATTTGCCTGACCAGAAAATCTAAATATATATAACTCAAAGGTGACTGACTGACTGACTGACATAGTGATCTATCAACGCACAGCCCAAACCACTGGACGGATCGGGCTGAAATTTGGCATGCAGGTAGATGTTTTGACGTAGGCATCCGCTAAGAAAGGATTTTGATTAATTCTACCCCCAAGGGGATAAAATAGAGGATGAAAGTTTGTATGAAAAGTCGCGATAATCGACATTCACGCGGGCGAAGCTGCGGGCATCAGCTAGTATTTTATAAACTGCCAACGCTGAATACAACAGTTTTTATAAAAATATTTACAGTGGCTTAAAAGGTGACAGCAAACCTTTTATAAAACTACTAGTTTTATAAGCCTAGTGCACCTGAGTTTTCTCTCATTTTCACTGCAAAGCTTTTGTAAATTGTTTAAGATATTTGCAGCTTTGTCTTAATTAAGGTTCAGCATCCAGATGACAATCTCTTTTAATTTACCCATTGCCTTTTGTTGAGTTAAGAGCTTAATTATTTAGGGGGTTGAGTGTTTTATTATTCTAGAGTTAAAGCAGAAATTATGAAGTCTAAAAATTTATTAATAGCCTTTTGCGCGATGAAAATAAAAAGTTAATTAAATGGTTGTGACATTTATGAAATGCTTCTGTTACTCAATCGCTTCAATGCGTTTTTAATATCGACAGAATAAAAGCACGTGGGTTCAATTTAATTTGGTTTATTGATTACAGTTATGACATGAACATTTTGCAACATTCATTTATATTATATGTAGGTACCGGTATATTTCATGTGATACATTGGCAACAAAAGAGAGTGTGTGACCTTTTCAAACCTGTCAATCTTTTATAGGCAATTCAATTGCCTGAACTTTGGCCTTTCGGTTCACGTAGGTACTTAGGTTAGGGTTCCCTTTCTAATACTAAAACAGGTAATGTAAGGATAAAAGGCAGATAATAATAATATGTTGTATCTATATATAAATACCTCAAAGCCTAATTAAGTCTTCTGACAATCTGAAATAAACAAACATTGATTTAAAAATAATTACCGCCTAAAACATAATTCAATAAATATAAATTAATACCTCCAAACATATCCATTTCACAAACACTAGCTTTTTATATAAAAACTCCACAAACTCTCTCAAATTGCGTGCGACAAACAGATACTAAATACAACTGTTTTATATATTATGAAACAGGACTTAGTCTTTTCAATAGCTCGATAATTTTCACTACTGAAAATAACCACAAACGAGGTATCACGATGAGCTGGTATGACGTCAACAAGGGCATAACCAAGCTTGCTATAGCAGGTACCTACTTCCGTTTTACTCGCTCTCATAAAGCAATATTCACTTCATTTCAGAAACTAGGTCACCGATGAAAATGTTTAAAAGACTTTGCAGATAAAGTTACAAGGACAAAAAGGTATAGGGTTTCGCAATAACAAGTTTGTGTTAGCTTGAATTAAACTTTGTGTTATTGTGATATTTTTACAGGGTTTTCTAAATGTTCAATTTTTCCTGTTCAATTTGCACAACACCACTGTAGGTAAAATCGATCTTTATTTCACTTGTTCTTTTACTTAGTCGAGTCTCTCAAAATATGTAAGTAAATACAAAATTTACAACGTGAACTATCAAAAAGTAAATGTGACAATACAAGATAATACCCCATATGTATTACACTACGCTTGCAATGAAGATAACGGGTATTTTATGACTCTGTCTACGACTTGTGAAGCACAATCGACACTATTGGGTTGTCCCATAGACATGTTCCCATACACATCCGCGTAGAGCGTTGTAAGTGTATGATAAGTCTAAAAACCGTCCTAGACACTACAGCGTCCTGCAATGTGTCTAAAGTTACGCTTGACTGCTTAAATCATCCAAAATGATCTAGAAATAGGTAGGCAGGTATTTGTTTATATGGCACATAACTAAATATACTTACGACTTTACTGTTATGTTTATTTTTACTTCATGGACCTAAGTTATATCATAAGATTTTTTGATTATCATTATTATGGAAATTGATAATTCTCTGATGGTCATAAAAATCCCATCGGACAATTCTGTACAACGAAGCAGTTTACGACGTTTTCTGAATTGGGTCACCAGCCAGCGTCCTACAATGATTAATTTTGTATTGGATTCCCTATTTTTGAAGTAATAAAGTTTGTTTTGATACATGGCCACTATTAAGTTACACGTTTCGGGTTAATTGCTTTTCGGAGCGTTTTTAAACATGTGTAGTGTTTTTATTTATAACTTTGAAAGTTTAAATCTTATAAGTAAAGAAAAATGTGCCGTTATCGAAATATCAATAAAAAGATAAGTATCTTTTTGTTTATCAACAACATTAAATACGCTACATAATAATTTTATTCAGATATTTAGTTTTTTTATTTTATGAATAAACTAGCTTCCGTTCGTGGCTTTGCTCGCAAGGTACCTACATAGAATATAGCCCATGTTACTCAGGAATAACGTAGAATTCTAACGGTGAAAGAATTTTTGAAATCGGACCAGTAGTTTTTAAGTTTCTTTGTTACAAACAAAAATACAAAACTTTCCTCTATAATATTAGTATAGATATTTCTTGCGTACTCTTAATGTTCTTTCGGCATTTGAGCTGAGAAAAGAAACCCAACCGTGTACTGTTCATTTAAACTGCACGTGAATTCCAAATATCGCATTTGCATACATCATCTTCATTCCAACTGTAATTAAAACGGACATTCACGAGACCGTTCACGACTGTCGCTGCATAAAACTTAAACTAAGTTTGGTTCTGGTAGTACTTAGTTCGTTATAGCTAGGGCTTCATTTATCATCTTTGATATCTATACTAATATTATAAAGAGGAAAACTTTGATTGTTTGTTTGTTTGTTTGTTTGAAATGAATAGGCTCCGAAACTACTGAACCGATTTGAAAAATTCTTTCACCAATGTGTAGAATGAACTTTCAGGATGGACATAGGCTATATTTTATGTAGGTACTTCGCAGGCGACGCCGCGTGCAGAAGCTAGTCTATAATATGGTAGATAATAGTTCTAGATTTAGATTATTAGCATTCTACGTAGGTAAACATGCCTTATTAATTGATGCTAGGACAATGGTCAAATTATTCCATGGTTATAAAATCAAAAACGCTTAGAATACTTATTAATACTTACCAATAAATAAGTATAACAGCAAAAATATAACAAAATATTAGGTAAGTATAATATTATTCAATAATAATATTAACAAAAATATTTTTTTATAGGTTATCGAGGCGACGCGCGTACCTATATATTTTTTTAGAAACAAGATTCTGACGATTCAAAAATCCTGGGTTGAAGTGAAATTACAAAATATCTATTTACGAACCTACCTACTCAATAGCGAAACATACTGATTTACAAATAAACTTTATAAAAATTAAAAACGTCCCAGTGTAAACAAAATTTGTCAACATTTACTTTAGTTGGATCTAGACAGGAGGTCAGACTGGGCAAAGTGACCTTTGCGCGCCCGATGGAACTGCGTAGTACCTGAGCGTTATTGAATCTAAGAATGTAATTCAGTGTGTTTCATCTCATATTCGAGGATTCTTTGGGGGTGTTTCAGTGTTTACAGTTATTTTATTGTAGAATCACGAAATATGGAAATAACGTGTTTTTAGAATAATAAGGACTAACTTTATAAATAACCAGGGGCTTTACCACAAGGTCTTAGGGCCGTATCAAAGTAATATAACTTTGATAATTACGTACCATGACCTACACAAATTCAATTTAAGTATTGTTACTTCAAGCTCGAAATGTGACGTTTCTGAAACATGGTGGTTTGCAAAAACTTGTGGTAAGTCCCCAGGCCTCTCTCAATCAAAATATTTTTATTGACGCTTGAGGTTAAATAAAAATAAGGAGTAAAGAGCTCGTAACAGCCCAGCCCATTGTAAAATATTGAAGAGAAATTGCAAAATCACTGGTGACAATAATAATCTATTCATCGCAACCACTACAGGAAGAGAGTGCCAAGCCGCGGCTTCCGAAACAACGAAATATTACATGATAGGTTTGTGTCGGCCGATGATAATAAATGTAGCACGGAGGGCATGAAATTGTTCCGTTCGAAAACTACATCGCCACCATTTTACTTATGGATATAAATTCACATAGTTTGCCAGTTTGGTTTACTTGGCGAAAGATGTCGGTTTGATATCCTCAACGTACCATTCAATGCCGTACCTAGTGTGGTCAAGGTACTTTATTTGATTTAATAGTTTTGTCTGCACACTTGGATTGTTTCTGTGATGGTTTGAATGAAAGGATATAGACGAAACAGGTTCATAAGGAGTCTACACACTGTGATTGTTTCTGTAATTTGGCTGCATTTTTGACAGAATCGAACAAAAATAAAATGTTTCTTGGCTGTAAAAAGTTTTAACAGTTCTATCATAATGACGACATAGTCCTATATAGAACAAATGGGAGTTACTGGTATTTCACCCGATTGCCAAAGAAGACCTGTTTTTTTTATTCTACGAGTATACTGCTCACCTATGGTCTGTTTCGCTATATTAGCATGAATCGGATGATGGAATATAGAATATGAACTCGAAACTAAGCAGCGGGTAAATGCTGTGTGTCTATTGGGTACTTTTCAGTGAAAAACTGACTGTAAACTAATTTTGAATTTTTTATACATATTATACGAGTATATTAGGTATAGCTACGAGTACATTCAAAATTGAGAATAGAAAACTTAATCACTAAGAACAATTACAAAAAGCATTCAAGATTGATTCAAGCGGTGCTTGCGGAAATCCTTTGCGTACCTACGATAAAAGTTATACGACATTTTATGAGCGCTCGTTTCAAAGTGCTCGGTAGGTGGTATCTGAGAATGCCGCGTGCAAAGAACACGTGTAAAGCAACCATGTGATGTTACACTGTAAAATATTGAATACCTAATCTAGCTTGTAGTCTGCGGTATGATATAAAGTGTCATGTAAACTATATTGCGTCCTCCTTTTACTACACATAGCTCGTACAACGAATAATCGCTGGAAAATAATGGTTCTCGAATGAAGACCAACAGTCGAAAGAAACAAGTGACAGATGTATCCCTTGATGAGCCGATATTATTGTAGCGAACACTGGAAGTTGGTACATTGTGGGTTAATGACGATTCAAGATGATACTTTTATGACATCCAGTAAAATTTGTTAGTTTTAACAGAAATCTTAAAAGCCAAATGACCAACTTCTCAAGAAACTCTTACAAACGGTATAGGAAGGTAGTATAGATAAAAGTACCTAGATTTTATTAAGGTGTTATCAAACAGATTTCTCTACGAACCAGTCCGTTTTAATAGAAAGCGGCGATGGGCTTGTAACCTGTCAATACTAACTACTATACAAAATGTGGGCATGTACCAAATGTCATGTTCGGACGTGCCTCTGACCCTATCTCTACCCCTCTAGATATCCTCAAAGATATAGGTAACTAAAGGTTTAAAGAGATATCTACCGAGCCTGGGGATTACAGTCGTGATCATGTATGTATGTATGTATGTTTCATAATTTTTTCATATTCAGTCTACACTTGGTTTCGGAATAGTTAAAAATCCTTTGTTCTGCGAACAATGCAAAAGATTTGCAACGTCCGACCGTGTAGTGTGAAAATGTCAAGTGCGCCTGATAGTGTGCTGCGAGTGTGACCTTTGATTGCTCAATCATGCGTCAAGGATGCATGGCATGACTGGGCTGGCATCTAACTGATCGGACTTTTTGAATTTGAATTTGTATTTTTCATTACAATATCTATTATTACAGGTAAGACCAACAGATTATTAATCATCTAAATAATTTTATCTAAACTAATATTTATTTATTATTTATTAACATTATTTATTTATTTATACCCTAGAACTAAAAGTTCGGAGGTGTGTTATTCTTATAAGCGGCGATGGGTTTGCAACCTGTCACGTACGGAATACTAATCACTGTGCAAAATGTGGTCATGTGCCAAATATCATGTTCCGATTACCCCCTGATAGTTATCCTTAAAGATCTAAGTAACTAGAGATCTGAAGAGATATATCTACCGAGCCTGAGATTATAGTCGTGATCATGTTGTAATATTATAATGCTGAAGAGTTTGCTTGTTTGTTTGGTTTAACGCGCTAATCTCAACTTACTATCGGAACTACTGGTTTCAATTGAAAAAATATTTTTATGTTGAATAGTTCATTTTATCGTGGAAGGCTTTAGGCTTAATATTTAATTAAAAGATTTAAGTTATATCAATAATTGTTTTACTCAAAATATCTCTAAAAAAATACGTTTTAAAAAACTATACGCCAATTGCTGATTTACGTCCTTTCTAACAGATTTATAGATTTATAGATATTATAGAACGAAATTATGCAACGTTTTCAGTAAGGTCAGTATCAGAATGGGTGACCGCAGAGGCATTTTTATCAGTCCCGACTTACAAAAGTTTTCAGACCCCGACTGAGGTCTTTAGGCGGCCTATTGACACCTTCATCAGAGTTTGCTGCTAATTCATACGACCTTACTTAATAGACTCTGGTTCGAGTATTAGTCGTCTATTTCATGTTGCAAAATTTCCTTTGTGTACAATAAAGATAAGTAATAAAACAAGGATCGGTGACGTGGGACAAGCAGTGTAGAAATGTCAAGTGCGTTTGACTCTGTGACCTTCGCCTATACTCAATCATGCATCAAGGTCGGGCCTGTGCACTAACACTCGGAGTAGCTATTGATTATGATCGGAAACTAGGTTCTATTTATCTTTGTTGTTAATTATTTTCCAAATACACGTTGCTTGGAATTGTTTAAGATCCTATGCACCTATTAGTAGAGCCGTTTCCAGCCAAAAGACAGTTTTGATATATTGTGAAATGTTCAATTGATTTGTAACTGGAATAGGTTCTACCTAACGAAATGGCAAGGATATATCAGTAGAAAACACTGATATGAAAATACCCAAAGTTAATAAACGTAATAAACTTATTTAGTAATTTGATTGTTAAACTATTAGGATAAAGTTGAACTAAACGCAAATTATATACAAGTAACTAAGTAAATAAAACGGAGAATAACAACTAAAAAAAGAATACTGCAATTGCTTAATACTTTAAAATTCTTCGTAAATAGTTCTTGTAAAACACGTAGCAGGTAAATAGCTCAACAGTGAAATGCATGAAATAAGCTTCGTGACTCAGCATTAAACACGTACAAAATCACCCGGCAAAAACGTTCAAGATTACTTGACAAAACTTAGCAAAACCAAGTACATATTAACACGAATGTATAAAACAAACGGATACGCCTTTATCTTAATTAAGCGGTTTACGCATTAACTAACAAACACAGCGAAACCTAGAGCAAATCTGCGAAATCGTCTTTATTGGATTTACAGCTGAACAAAGACGCCGTTTACACAATCTGACGCCTCTCTGCTATGAGTGGAGTACGTGTGTAATAGATTCGAGTAATTCCATGAGAAAACATAGATTCGTCCGCCATAAGCAGAAGTAGCGAAAGCAACAAGTCGAGGCGAGGGCGGATCGTATCCACGGAAGCGCACGACCTTTCCGGGTCTTTACGACCTTTACGACCCAGTCTATCCTTATCCACCGCCTACGCACCAGATGGATTGTCGTCAACCATACGTAACAATGTCTGTACTTACTTCACCTCTCATCGTAGATACCCTTAATAAACATATCAGCTCTTACTTACACAACGCACAGTTGGCATGTTTTAGTATAAAATACATTTATTTGTCATATACTTGTAATTTGTAAACATTAATCAAGGACAGGAATACTTACTTCAGTATGTAAGTATGTACACGAAAATAGCATTCGTTTGTAAGTGCGTCAAAGTGAGCAGCGGTCACGGACGCTGGTATCTCACTACGCCGCAAGGTTGCATACGGACAAAAACAAACAATACCAGTTCGCGGCGGGCTGCCCGGTTGGCGGTGCGCTATAGCGGTGGTGCTGGCGGCTGGGTAGTGCTGGTCCATGGTCGGTACTGGCGGCAAGTCAGCGATCATCGTAGCCAAGTGGCAGAGGTTGCCGCAGCGTGACGACTCGCGCTTGACACGCCGCGATGCGCAGTCAAGACTGGAGGGTGGTCTTTGAAATAGCGCGCAATTCGCCAGAGAGGGATGGGTAGCTAGACGCATGCGCTAAGACAAACGCGGGAAGCGTTTTCTAGAAGCGACTTCCGCAAACTAGCGCTACGTGGAACAACCGACAAACGTGGCCGCAAGTCGACTTTAAGGTTACATTATCCTTATTGTGTTTGAGTTTAGCTCTTCCTAGCCTTCGTTTCTAAAGAGATTCCTATTACTCGAATATTTAGATATTTATTTTTGATGAAGATTAATTGAAACTTTGGAGGTCAGTGTTTTGTTTATTCTGTAAAACACACTGATCAAGTTTAAATAAATATCTTTACATTACCTTCAGCTATTCCAGTTACGCTGGAGTTAATTGGGATTTTATAAAATACTAGCTGAGCCGACAGACGTTGTCCTGTCTTAAAACCTTCTCCTTACAATAACAAACACAACAAAAAAAGTGTGTAGTATATGTTTGTAACTTTAAATAAATCTCTTTTAACATAACCTACTCTAATATTTAGTTCTAAAACAATGCATCAAAACTCTTGTAAAAAATACTTTGCAAACCAAACAAATTTGTTATGTACCTACCTACCTAATTACGAGTAGGAGCTTACGTTAGAACAATTGTCTCGAAGCCGCTAAGTTTCTAAAGCCTATGTCAATTATTCCACAAGTTCTTTCCTTCTGTTCGGAGCAATTACTGAAATCCAGGAATTATTTATGAAAATTAACCGGAGAGCAGAGAATTCCAAAAGTGGGACAAGAGGTCAAGGATGGCTCAGTGTCCCTCGAGCCGATTCCTTTGCCGCTAACTAGTTTGAAACTTTGCAATGTTTACGACAACATTGCCGTTTGCTTGGAAATTATGTTTATAATGCCAAAGTTTTTCTAGGAAATAAAAAGGTTTGCTTGAGTACTTTATGTACGTTTATATTATAAAACAGGCATATAAAGAATTATTTTCGTCAGCTTGACTGCACTTGAACGTAAGTCCTTTAAAAGTTACCAAAGACCCTTGTAAATATGCTGAACGAAAAGATAAAAACCAGCAATTAATAACACAAATGACGACTTAATTTGTTTTGATATGTTTTATCGAACCTCCCGTAGATCACCGAAAGCTTTGTGAGGCGATTGGTGAGTGTGTATCCCGTGGTGAGCGGTGAATGCTTATTTGCACAAAAGGCGCTATGAGACGCAGCCTACACCACAGGCGGCCTTGCAAACTTTTGCATACTTCTTCTTACTTTTTTTGTAACTGATTTATTTTTTGTCATAATAACCTACCGTGGAGCTCCTTTAAACAGTCGCATAAATAGTACAAGTAATTCTGAAAACATAATCTACCCTTAAACCTATTCGAAAAATAATGCGACTCCATCAAGAGGACATTCCAAGACCCTTTTGAAAATTAGATCAGTCAGCTTTTCGAATGCTCCTTTAGATGTGGAAACCCTTGGAATCTCTTTGTTCCTGCCCTTCCGCTATATCTTTATGGGCGAATTCTTAAGGTCGTTTTGCATGACCGGGGTAGAGATCATAGATAATAAGTGTAGTGGGTTTTTACGAGGTCGTAGTGAATTTAGAGATAATGTCCCGCGACACGATTAGAAGTGTTGTATACTAAGTCTACTTGGTATTTTCGCTGACGGTGTTCACAGGCAGGTTATCATCATCCTAATTGGCCGACATCGATATGTAAGTGCGTAGCTTTATTCACTGATTCATCTTATTATAAATCTTTTTATTAAAAAGCTTCACCGATGCGCAACTTTATTAGTAACTAATTACTGAACTAAAATTTAAATTTGTCGAGTACCTATACTAAGTGTTGTATAACAGACGATTTTTAATAGCTCGACCGAACCACAGAAAAACTGGGATGCAAATGCCACAGCAGTCACCCATCCAGGTACTGACCTCGCCGAACGTTGCTTCGTTAACTTCGTTGATCTGTTACATATGCTAGTAAGCTACTGTTCGAGCGCTTTCAGTAGATAAGTACTTAAAAAAGTGCATGAAACGAGCCTCTTTCTGAGGCGTATTTTATTCTTTTCACTACGCTGCACGCTCTGGTTCAAAAGAACTAGTTACACGTTAAGAAGTATTTAAACTGGATGTAATAGTACTTATTTGTTTCTGATTTAGTAGGTTATTTGTGTTGGTACTTATGTATTTGCAAAGCATTATCATCTGTTACATCCTAAAGGTCGTTATACATGACTGAAGCAGAGATGGCAGATATTATCCTAATACAAATGTAGTGGGTTTTACGAGGCAGTCGAGAGTCTAGAGATAATTTGCCGCGACGTATGATAAAATCGCCAAGTCCTTATTTAAGGCTCACTTCGGACGGCTGCCCCATTGTGTGTGCTTAAGCGATGCTTAAGTGGTGATTAGGGCGATACCCAGGTGATGGTTATCTGTGTTTATTCAAGGGATTTAGAACGAGGCACAAGGTCTAAGGATGATACTGGGAAGTGGGAAGTGAAACTGCCTAATATTACACAAAATGCTTCAGCTTTTTTGGGTGAGAAAGGCCAACATGGGAGAATGAATATATTGACGGGCTGCCGAAAAGGCTCATAACAGTTTTAGGCAAAACCGTCAGTGTACTGAATCACCTTATCAGAAATCATCCGTTAAAATAAAGAATGCGCTAAATTTTTCATAACTTAGTTATTTTTTGGCATGCTACTACTCGTACGTGCGTTCACCAAGCAGATTTAAAAGGTTAGTACGTACTTAGAAGATCGATAAGTTTATCATAGTACAATCAGTGCTGTTTTTGGGGTAACCAAGATATATACTCCTACTAGGTAGAATCAACATAATACTTTACCTTCCTATATTGGCCATAACAAGGCTATAACAATCATTTATGTTATAAAAGCCAGTTTCATAAGTTCGTATATTTATGTAAACGTTAGGTAGACCTAAGTCAACGGCAGATATAACCGGATGGAATCTACATTGCGAGCCCCTTTGGGAAATGACTCCCATTACATTATTAAACTAACTTACCGACCCCAATTACTCGACAATGAGATTTTACATCATAATAGGTATCATACAAATTCTATTATAAGCACCATCTTCCTACCCTTACGCCACGGTATGTGGGGTCGGCGAAACAAGTCTTCTTCTTCTATTTCTCTTTATCAGCTGTAATCTCGGTAGAAGTTATTAGAATATACATCATCCTTTTCAATATTTTAATGGATTTCCGCAAAGTCACGCCAGAATCATCATTGATCTTGGAAAACGCCTTATTCTCAACTTTGGAGGTGATATCATGAAATGATTATTGCATTATTTTAGTATAAGGTAAATAGATAAATACCTACCTAATCATTTATCTAAAATACCTAACTAATACTCGTGTCAAAGAACAAGATTGAATATATTCCGATTCCTAATCTTCGGTAAACTATTTTATGACAAGAAAGTTTCTTCGTTTTCGCTAACATTGTTAAAATCGTTTCCATAGTTACAATTGCTATTATCATTTCACTTACGCAAAAAGTGCTCCCATCTTTATTGGGTTGCCTGCAGCTGCACCCACCGTGGCATTACGAGCTGAAACTAAGACAAGAACCCACTATTTGGCAGAGCGCGCGGTTTCGTTTCAGACCTCATTTTTGTACGTAATGGCTCGCGTAAATACTCGTACAACTGCCAGCGACAGCCCACCAATTACAAAATCATTAATAAACACCCGAAAATATGAAGTGGTGAAATAATAAAGCCGAAATGCCGGGTTTTGCCGCGAAAATTGTCGGCTGCGGCCTGCGATTTATTCATAAAAGTAAATTGGCCTCGTGTAACCACTGTTGGTTTATTTGATAGTACAAATATGGGGCGGCATGCGCCGTAATCAAAAAGAAGGTTAAAAGCAGTTATTGGTTTTGAAGATGCGATTAATGATTTTATTCACTTGATTGAAACTCCTTTCTTCTTTTTAGTTGTCTTACAGTCTGCTAAAGGTGCATTGCTGCAAACAAATAAAAAGCTACCCAACAAACATTTAGTGAAGCACTAAAAACGATTAAAGATTCAAGTAAAACTGTGGATAGAAGTTTCCAAAACTAATAAAGTTTAATTATGTAAGTAACTGTTCATGAAGTTAACCAACTTACGAGAATTCCACCAGGACTTAATAAGTACCTACCATTTATCTGGTCTGAATCTCTGCGAAACGGCTTCATTGTAATATGAGCTCTGTTTTGCTGAACTTAGGTTCAATGATGCCCCAAATACATATGTACCATCATTAGATAAAATTGGGATGATTGCACATTCGTGTAAATTGCGTAAATACTTGTATTAAATTAAATGAAGCTCTCGTGTCCATACATTTAAGTTTCAGTATCGTATCACGTGGAGTTTGACTTCATGTTTGGAGAACTTTGTGCGTTTCGTTCCGCCAAAACTACATACAGATTCACCAGGACTAAAGTTTTTCGCGTACAACTTCGCCGTTTGCGAGGTCTTTCCCATCGTATATGTAAGTTAAGGAATGTACTAACTACTCTTTTACTAAGCTATGTATTCAAGGAAAATTAAGGAAAAGTTCTAACGCTGTGTTTACCTTCCTCTTATTCTTGTGTGGTAAGCTTCATATTAGCTTAAAATTAACGTGAAAACTTCCATAAAAACGTCCATAACTGGATGTCCAACTTTTTTTTCCAGACGGATCATGGTCCGCTAAAAAATGCTTTCTACTAAATAGTGTCTACCTACTACGAGGAAGATAAACTTTCCAGATTTACAGTTAGGAGAACTGTCTTAACGCAACAGTTTCATATTATTTAGAAGAACTCCCAATTTTCAAGGAATCTACAACAAGTATTCTAGCTACGAAGTCAATTTGCCTTGCAGACTGCTGGAAATTTATAGTAACAAGATTCCGGTTTTACGACTGAATTCCTCAAAATAACACTCCATCTTATGAGATGCTCATTCCACATCGATGTGGTGAATGAAATATTGAGAACTTATTGCCACACGAACATTTTGTTAATAATATTTTATTGAAACCTAAATAAACTGTTTTATTTGCAGGTTAAGTTTTAGTAAATGGTCTAAAAAAAGGTAAGTAATATTAAATATAGTCAGAAAATGTGCTAAAGGTCTAAGTAGGTACAGGAATATATAAAAAAAGGTCGTGCGCAAAAACGGACTCGGCAGTTTGAATGATTAAAAGAATAAAAGATTAAAAGAAATAAGAAGTAAAAGAATCCTAGGTCATAACTCCTGTTTAGTTGTTAAACTTGGCTTGGCCCAGTTATCGCTATCGTTAGGCCCTCCACCAAGTACAAGCTTAAAACTAATAGAAACGTGTCATCTAAGTACGTTTTTATTAGCGTTTGATCACCGCTCGGCTCCGCTTAGGTGGAGAAGGAGATGAGCCTTCTCCAGGCTCACATAAGAAGGCTGTTATGTTTGTGTAGCGTAATGTTCCGCAGTGTAGCGATTTTCCACGTTTGCTGAAGTAATTTAATGAGTTCTACCTTGCCTTTGCTAAGTTTCAAGTTTATTTGTTCGGATGAGGAATTCATTGCTGTTTTGTTTATGTTTCACGTTTCTATGCGAATAAACAATACATTTCAGAAATTGCAAATATTTTAAAGTTCTTTTGTATTCTCTATATTTTTATTGAAACACAAAACCAATGTCTAGGGAAATCTTAAATATACAAGGGCAAAACATAATATTTTCTAACGATGTTTCTCAAAGTTAATGCGGATTATCTACAAAGTGACAGCTTATGCTAACAATGAAATAAGAGACCCCAAAAAGCGTTTCATTATCTCGTTTCACCGAAAAAGGAAGGACGAAACAAGGAAAAATAAATAATGAAGCCCAATCAAGTTAGTAACGAGTGTCAGGAAAGAGAATGAGACGCAGATTTACTAAAGATCGTAGGCTCGCGACTCGTGTGGAGGATCAGTTTAAAAAATTAATGATCAGAATATATT
Organism: Cosmorhoe ocellata; assembly: GCA_963675405.1. Lineage (NCBI taxonomy): Eukaryota > Metazoa > Arthropoda > Insecta > Lepidoptera > Geometridae > Cosmorhoe > Cosmorhoe ocellata. The sequence goes on along the minus strand of OY776258.1, from coordinate 5,528,171 downwards.
AAAAAAGAATCCATTTATTGCTACAGCTACGAGTAGGAACGTAACTTGGACAATAAATACGCGACGTCGTCTTCACTAGCCCATTTCAAAATAATTCAGATCTTCAACGCATGGGGGGGAATGGCCGCTATCAATGCAATCGCATGCATGCAGGGCCCTCACCACGATTTCATAATACATTACCGAATTAGTATTACATTGTTATTACGTACCATAACCTATGCAAATTGTATTGAAGTAGTATCACTTCATGACTTTTCTAGAAAGAAATCGTTACCGAATTGTTCTGGAAGACTTCGTGGTAAGGCCCCGGGTTAGATACGTTCTCACATAAAGATAACGAAACCATACGAGCTGAATTAAATCTTACCAATAAAATACCAAAACCATAACCTTTCTTTAGCTTTGCCGTAATCAAGTAAATGGCTTGTCTCCATCACACCCAAAACCATTTTCCTCGTGTTAAAGACAAAACAACCTTTTTATTACCCACCGAAAGGGTAATCACGGCGGGTCAAATGAGTTCCGAGCTATTCTGCCCATAATCCTTTACGATGAAGAGCGGAATAACAGTGCCATGCTATACCATATTCTTCAAGATTATGAAGAACCAACAGCTATTACAAAACGGCCGAAAACGGTAATCGAATCGTTGTCTTTGATTTCATCAATTTTGGTCCTGAACAACGCAATTTACATACGGGAGATCAATAAGATATACGCGAGATACCTACTCAAAAACCAATGGTATAATTTTACTATAAAAAACTGTTATATCTATTTTCGGAACAACCCATAGATATTATTATGATCTAAAAAAACACTATGCTCAGTTCTCGACAAGAGTTTACGAGATTTACGAGTACATACAGTAGTGTTGTAAAACTTAACCTTACAAAACATTATGATGTGTTAGCAAGTTAAAGTTATGAAATGTGATAATTAAAATCACGAGCATGAACTCATTAGCATTATCATCTGTTGAACAACTGGGTCGCTGTCAGAATCTCACTCGGATTTGTGTTTGGTACAACACATTTAAGGCCCATTTTCAACAAAATGTACCTAGAGGTTAATTAGCGATATTTAATTATTCAGTAATATAAATTCAAAATCATACACATCAATATCAATCACAGGGATTATTTTAAACATGCTAAGTGAATCTAGGTGCAGATTCTAGTCGTAGCCCTAGTGAAGAAACTCGTTGGGCCCTATTATTTTTATGTACTTTTTTGTAACCTATATTGTCCCACTGTTGGGCAGAGGTCTCCTCCAATTCTCTCTAAACTTCCGCCATCAGCCTTATGTAAGTAGGTACATAACTACTTACTTTTTGTAACTAGTTGCTTGTACGTATGCTTTTTTTTCATAGGTGCCGATACGAGTTGTAGCAAGTTGTCTTAAGCTTTTTCATTTCAGTAACAAGATATTTCGTAATAAACTATTTGGGAGAGATTTTGGTCAGTGCTATATTGGCAGGGGCTTAAGAAAAGGTTTAATAAAATTGGACATAGTTTATTAAACACGATACAATGTTTTCTTTACTTTTATAATCAGCTTTAGACAAATACCATAAAAGAAGAGAAGTAGAAAAAGAATCAGTGTTCTAAAGTTTGAGGTTCCCGTGAAGAATCCTGCGAGTTAATTTGTTTTACAGAAAGGTTTGCTTTTTCATAAACAATGAAGTGGCGTAGAGTTTGTACCTACACGTGTAAACCAACCAATAAACCAACGTAGCAATTTGAAATCATAATAATAAAATTGTTATATTCCTGTTTATAACCAACCAATCAGATTAGTCTAACGCGTTTAACACCTGCTGCGCCATTTTATAAACCAACTGGAATTAATTCGCGATACTTCCAGCAAATTACATCGATGATATCTAAATACATACATTGGGTATCAAAAAGTGATTTATTGAAAACGTACCTACGTAGATATTTGTTGACCAAATATTTTTGTCGAGATTTGTTAGTAACAGCTCTGGGGTAAAAATGTGAGGGGGATGAAAGCTACCCTTCCCGACTGGGTCAAGGGTCACTGGTCCCTCTGACTCGAGAGCGCCACCCCGCCTCGATGTTAGGATAACGATAACGGCCCATTGTGGCCTCATTATTACCTTCCTATATTGTACCACTTATCACTCTGGTCAGCGTTTCGTCACCACAGCCAATTTTCTTTATTGCCACTAATATCTTTAAAGGGCACCGTTGACGTTTGTAAACAAGCTATTATAGATCGTGGAATAAAGCAGCTCTACACACGAGTCAGTGATAAAGCAAAATTGTGGGTTGCGCGCCTACTTGATATCAAATATTTATGCGCGGCGTGGAGTGCCGCGGGCCGCGTAGCCTCGTAATACGCCAAAGCCGAGTCGGGGTGGAAACGTAGAGCGTGTTATCCAACAGCAAATAAAAACATTTTAGCTGAACAACAACGCTTGAAAAACCGACAGTGTTTTAAACGGATTTAAAAATTAACTTCAATATTCTACAGCGCTGGTTCGCGCTTAAAAATATTACCACTTCATTCGCAATTCCCATGGTGCATTCCAGTTTCAATTTTGTAGGAAATTCTTGTTTACTATAATATAGGTAAAATTCATGAGGCAGAATGTTACTCTATCGTAAAAGGCCCAATATCCAGGGTAGAGTAAATAAGTAATAAAAAGCTTTGAGTAACTCAATAGCGACGACCTCGACCGCTATTATGATGAAATGCGATCGGTATTTTGCCTCTTTTCGGGTAACAATGGGATCATATAAACAAACCTGTTCATTTGAAATAGGCTTGAATCAGTAGTATATTAAAGCATTTATAAACTTATTAAGAACACAAAGTTTTAATAAGATTAATAGCCGCAAAAAAAGTTGTTACTCCATACTATACTAATATAATTAAGCGATAAATGAAAGTTGATTTATGTCGGGATAAATTTATGTGCTATAAAATTAAGGGGATGTGACGCTTAGCGAACAAAATTATAAATTCTGGTCGCGTACTACAATATTGCCTTCATAATAAGCCTTCTCTGCTCGGCCGACATTTTTATTCCGCGCTCGTTCGCACTCAATTTTATTTTTAGACAAAAGATCGCTATGCCTATTAGAATTTGTGAAATTTAACCGCTGAAATCATTAATTTGATTGCTGAGGATCTTTTTATTGTTTGATGCGATGGTTAATACTTTTAAAAGAGAAAAATAATGTATATTTCTCACAATTATTTTTAGTACCTAAGTATTATTAGAGGAAAATTGATCTTAGAAGTTCCATATTTTTATAACGATTATTATCAAATCCTAGTGCTGATGCCACCTAGTGGGATAAGGGCAGGAAGATGATATTTTTATCAAATCCTTATAAAGAATTTCCAAAAAAAAAATTTTTAACTTTGTTTCGTTTTTAAAAACTGTTCTTGTGATGTTCAAGTTCTTATCCAGTTGAAAGTTTACAGGAGACAAAAGAAACTTAACCCATTTACAAACTTAAATCCCAGTTTCAGCATTTATAAAGTCACAGCTTTTTAAGTTTGTAATGTAAAGTCACCGTTTTCAACATTTCCAAATGAAAATAAGTCTGCTGTAACTATAAGCGCTGTGGGACCACGCGTCAGCGTGTTTATTGCAAATAGAAGCTCAGGAATGAACTAAAACTAAGCACAAAATACTTTCTATTTTACTCTGAGAACGTTTTTATAGTCATCAAATCAGAACTACCTTGTTAACTATATTAGTTTTCCATAGATACCTATATTTGTTTCTATAATTCTTATTGTTGTTATGCATTGAAATAAGAATTAAAATTCAAAGACATCTCACTTATCTGAAAATATCTCAACCGTTTACTATTTAAATTTCGACATTATTCAAGGAATTTACCTGGTAACACAAATAAGTAACCCTAAGAACAAAGCGATGGACAAAAAGTAGTAAAAATCATGATAGTACTCTACTATTGTAAACTTAATGCTTAAAAGTTTTCGGTCCTGGCAATTTTAAACCAGAACTAATTCGCGGTAAGCTTTTCCCTGGTCGTGGTAAAAGCTCTCGCGGTGTGTCGTGACTGCTATTTTAAACCGACATCAACTGAATTAACTGCCTATAATTTGATACCGACATCTTCTAATTTGCTATAAGAATGTTTACTTGTTGAGGTGTTTATATGTACAATGTTTGTTGAAATAAAACAATCATTTTATTATATCGACATTCTGAAACACAAGATTTATTAGAAATTATTGTGATCAGGTTGTTGTTGTTGTAGGACTTATCAGAAATAACATGACGGGCTATAACAAATACCTAGTAGTCATGAAAATCATCTTTCTAAACATTTTAAAAGACCTGCCTTGTCGATTAAATAATCGTTGTTCACAAAAAAATTCTTTGTGTCGAATATATTGATCGTCTTCATCTTCGAGAAGCTTCTAAATGTATGTAGAGCAAAGTTCATCTGGCCACGAACTAATTATAAGACTAACCTGGATCATGATGGGCAGAAGGCGAGGGCGCTGAGAAGGCGCTGGAGCACCCCGCGCGACGATTCAGTCCTCCGATCTCGGGCACTGTAACAAAAAAATCCTATTTTAAGACGACTGTCATCCCCTAGCTCGAGTAGATATCTCCTCAGATCTTTAGTTACTTAGATTTTTATATCATCAAGATAGTTGGCACAGAACCCTCTGATTCCCTCCAGTATAATATCCATAGCCCTTGAAAAGCCCGCAACTGACGTCTTTAATTTCACGTGGCAGAACTTATTTTTGAGGATATCTAATAAGGGTAGTCAGAGCCACGTCCGAACATGACATTTGGTACATGCCCACATTTTGCACAGTATATATTCCGTACGTGACAGGTTGCCATCGCCCATTGCCGCTTATAAGAATACTTATCTATGACACACCTTAGAAGTTTTGGTTCTAGGGTATGCCGGTTTCCTCACGATGTTTTTCTTTCACCGTTTAAGAGCACTAGCATCGCACACATAAATTTTGCGAATGGAAAAACTCATTGGTGCATGACCAGGTTTGAACCCACGACTTTCGGATCGTGAGGGAGGGGTGCTACCACCACACCACCAGCGCTCTTTTTTTTAAGACAGAATATTTGGTAGGAGATTTAATTTTTCCTAAGTAATAACTTTATTGCTTTAAGTTTCAACTTTTACAGCGGAGAAAAAATATAAAAAACTGCTCTTTTAAAACAGATATTTACATTTTCCAGTCCCTCAGCGAAGTTGTTAAACTTAGCTAAATAAGCTAAGTCTTAGACAAGTAGGTGTAGGTATGTGTCGCTCGTATAATAGCAAGAAAATTCACGTAGGTGTTTATACCCAGGAATGAGTAGCCACCGTCAAAGTAAGTACCAACCAAATGATTGGTCAAAGTTGAAAGAAAATAACGCTTATTTTATTTAATGTTACAAACTTTTTGATGCATGCAACAACTCCCTTCAGTATAGTACTTATTATATTGAGTGTAAGCTCAAGACCTTTTTTAAATAAATAAATAAAGGTAACATACCTAGCTAAAGTTATACGAACTCGTTTACGTAACTCGACACAAGTTTGTCAATTTCAAAAGAACCGCTGACCCGAAGCGCAGAAAAGCCTTTTCACACTATCCAACCCGATATCGATATTGTCGAAATCTTTACCGTTACCGACACGATACTGTTACGTTATCGAGACTTTAAAATTGTGTCAATACATATAAGCGCAGCCGGCGTCTTACACCACTTCAATATCGAGTGACGACATGTCGAAAACAATACAAAGAGAAATAGTTTAGTAAAATACGAGGGTAAACAATCGTATGTAATATCGGATCGGTGTCGTATCGATGTGTTATCTATCGTAATGTAAAAACCGCCCAATCGACACAATTGCCATGTTCTTTCACAATACAGACATTAATATGAAGTCATAACAAAAGTTGTAAAAGCTTCCAAACGACAAGCAAAGGAAGTGATAGATCAAAGTGGCACTACGAACATATTTCAAGCTGAACCAAAGAATATCTTTTATTATGGTGGAATAAACCATTTAAACGACTGTTTAGGCTCTTTCATGATATTGTTATTAGTTATAATCTTAACAAAATATAAAATAAACATGATCATTGATTACTATTCTAAGCGGCGCGATGGGATTGCAACCCATCACATACTAACTGCAAAACTTGGGCGTGTAGCAAAATTAACAGTCGTGCCTTTGACTGTCTCTTATCAAATATCTAAGCAACGAGAGATGTGATGAGAACTAAAACTAGGAATTACAGACGTCATGCTTAGATAACTTTCTTATTGAAAGCAAGAATATATTTAAGTCGAACTCAGACACTGGAGCCTATGATGTGTTTTATTGGAAAAACATGTGATCGTGCCTCAAGTTGTCACACATTTGTTCCGACGAGAAACAAGAAGAGAACAAGACAAAAATAAAAGCTATGCAGTCGAATACGGAGCGATTAACGTTCGACTTCCATGATTAACTCGCAATACTCGCGAACTCTCTTTTTCCTATTTCGTTGCGTCCTCGTTCTGTAACCTTAGCACGAGTTTATAAAACCAATACAAGGTAAACCTATCGTAAATCAACTGAGCCCTACACGCTGCCAGTTGTGTGTTGGAATTTTGCTGGTAGATGATGTAACTGGCCAAAATATTACATCTAGGTATTTGCAGTTTAAGCCACATGTTTCATTGGTAGCAGTATTACCAAAACTTTTATTTAATGCTAAAAGCTCGTTACGCTTACTCGTAAATAACTCGTGTTTAAAATATTGGCAAAATTCGTCTTGAATATTTTTTCCACTTTCGCAATGATATAATTTACAAAGTATTCTATCCACATCATAACCCTCTTTTTATATCGCTGCAGGCAGGTTAAAACTAGTGCTAAGAACATTGTTGTTTCATCCCGTCGAGAACGGTTTTTCTCAAGATAACAAACAGGCCACGGCCGCTTAGACACTAATCGGGTTCCACCGAAATGGGATTCTGTTAAGCTATGAAAATTAAATGCTCCGCTTGCAAATTGGAATTATTCCGAGATGAAAATTAAAATAAATTCAAGGCGGCCTGTAATTTAAACCTCAATCTGGCGGAACTTTCCTCCGAACTTTATAAATGGGTGTTGGAGAATTGTGTTTAGAAAAAGTTTGCCCAAAATAAGGCAAGAAATTAAATAATATATAAACCGTAAAAAAAATCTCAACTTCTTTTTCCCGCGACTTGTCATAAAAACCTAACTTGAGATCAATAAACAATTGCTATTTCAATTGTAATAACTACGAGTACTCTTCCAGATACCATTTCTGTGGAATAAAAAACCTTAAGGTAAGATTATTCCTGATGAAATATAGCGCACTGTCTAAAAGGTTTAGTCCGTCGAAAACCGGCTCTATGTTGCTTATTTGATTATAATAATAATATACGTGACGGGTGCTTTAAATTAAATATTCATGAAACTAGAAAATTATCCTCGTTTGGACAACAAAAACCGATAACTAGAAGCATTCCAAAACCATTTAACGGACGATTTCACTTATTGAATCAGATCGTATCGCAGCGAATTCAATTGAATATCAAATAGTAGCTGAGAATTGGTTTAAGCATGTTTGATCTACATTTTTAGACGTTATTTTCACAGTGTTGAAATCTAATTCTTTTTGCATCCGTCGTCTGACCCTAGGCGATATGCCTTATAATATATCTAACTCGACTTATTCACGAAATCTATAAATCTGTAAGTACTAATAAAACAGTAGAACTCAGAATGCCTGCGCACCGTAAAAGTCGCTGGTACTCGTAATAGCTAGCCGAATTATAATAGTTCCCTTACGATGGTCAATATTTACCTTCGTGAATGTGATCATAAAGTAAACGATGAATAATAACATCAATGTCATCAGTGTCATTCACGTAAATGGTGACAATTGCAGCTAACTCTATTGAGAAGCAATAACGTTCTAGTGGTGGATCGTATGACAAGTTGTGAATATGTAAAGAACGCGTCCTTTGAAAAGCTAGGTTCGGTACTTAAGCGCATTAGGGGAGGGTAAAGTCCAGTACTGAATGAACTAGTGTCGGCTTTTATCAGTGCTGAGCATGAGATGAATAGGTTCCCCCTATTGAATATCATAGAGGGAAACTTGGACCTGTGCCATGGACATTCTCCGAAGATTGACAAACATAACTTGACTACTGAAACTTTTATCTTTGTATGAAATTTAATTTGGAGATGACTGAGATAAACGAAAACCTTTCCTCTTCACAAAACTTGTTAGCGTGACTTTATATTTGATACAGTTTTTGACATTACATAATTCTGTTGATTTTATGCAAATATATTATAACACCCACAAAGAAATCCTATCGGAGAACAAAACTCAATGTGCTTGGATTTTAATTATTAAGTTTCACATAATTAAAGCTCAAAGGATTCATAAATAAAAACAAACTTTCAATCCCATTTAAACCTAATAACAAGATTAATGTGACTCGGGATAATTAATTTTCCATATGTAAACAGAATAAGGAACAGCTTTGTCCATCTTAATTTTTTTAAGACTATCCAACTACAAGAAAGTTTTAATACCCTCGCTATACCTGTAAGCACTTACCGGAACGAAGTAAAATATAATTTGCTATTTTACTAACACGAGTAGTCATTATTATATTATTTAAGTATTGTAAGTAGCTAAAATGTGACGAAGCTTTCTTAAAAATAAATCAGCAAAATGACTCAAGAAACAATAATAGAACAAATAACTGAGTTAAGCTTAATAAACATTTAATTTGTAATTTGATAAATCCAGTGTTGTAAAAATAAAATGAAAAACGTGTACAATATTCGCGAAAGAACCACCGACAATAGAATTAAGATGCATAATTGCAGAGAGCGCGTCCCGAGGGAACACGGCACATTTACTGGAAAACACGGGTAAAACACCAGAGATTATGTTAATAAACGTTATAATATTCGAAGAGACTCGAGCGAGACTCGAGGCCAAGATCAGCATTGACATCTGCAAGCTTGGCCCTAAGCCAAACTAGTTGTGTTACGTTTTAGTCGCTGCTAACTTTGATACCGCGAACTTATAGTCTACTTTGGAACTCAAAACGCAAACAAATCAATGTTCATTTTGCGGAAAATCTGCGGCCATCAGTGTCGCTCGCACAAAACAACAATCGACAAACAACGACAATAAAACACACTTTGTTATAAAAACCGACTGATGGGAACGAATAAAACTGTTCTCGTCACAGTCATAATGTACAAAATAAATAAAAGTGACATCGTAGTCGTTTAATTTGGAAATGCCAATAAAATGGTCGGAAACACCACATATAAAATGAAATTAACTAAGACATCAAATTTTATATTTTGATTCACATTATCAAATTATCATGCCAACATTAATTGTCGTTATCCACCCTAATAATTTAAGTTATGTATGTTGTTACATAATTAACACCAATTACTCACTAATCTTTACACAATGGAAGTATAGAGGAAAAAACAAATAAAAGTGAGACGGTGGTATCTTTTTAATTTTGTGACTAAATGTAGAGCAGCAGCTGTGCAAAATGTTTCAGGCACAATTTTTCTCTCATTTTTACGTTTTTTCATGATAACGGTTCATTCACAAGTCAGGTTATTCAATTGGCTTGTACCTACCTATAATGTCCGCGATAATGAGTATCTGCGAGGCCGATGAAACATTGACCTATAAACGATATGAGGCAACAGATAGGCTCGCTGGAATTCATACCTCGAACTTTCAAACGGATTTCATTTGCACAAGACTGATGCCACTACAAACTTGTTTGTGGTAAATATTGCATGATACCATCCTATATGTAGGTATACAATGACCATTGTTCGATATCATTTTTATGTGAGTTGGAGGTTTAAGAGTATATCAATGAAAAAATATTTTCAAAATTAGATTTAACAACCATTTATCACACTTCAATGGAGACACCATTGAAGTGTGATAAATGGTTGTTAAAACCATTACAAAAGTTTTATGTTAATGTAAATGAGTAAGCATTACGTTTTATTGGAGATAATTTATGCATGCTTTTATAATTTATATATCTATATTTTTAGAATTTATAAAATACCAAACGAAGAGAATTAGGTTGAGAATAAAATATAAAAATCGTAGAGAAAATATTTACTCTAGTAACTATAAAAGATCACTGATAAAAATACCTTGAATTTACCCTTCATGCGATAATGGTACATAATATGTACATACTGGGTACATATCCAACAAGACGTCGATACTTACTATGATGTAGAGCCATCTCCTAATAAAAAGATAACTATGGAAACATCTGCTATAGAAAAAAAATCTAATGAACGGCTGGTTAATGTGTTGAAGAAGAAATCGTTACGGACCGTTTACAAAATGTTCTATAAATCAGAAGCATGAACCACCCTGTATTAGAAGCATAAATCAAACTAATAATGATGGAGGTATGAGAACCGGAAAACGTTTAACGAACCCGGATACTGAGAAAACATTACGTCTTTTTGTAGATCGATCACTTTATTAAGGAAAAGTATATGACATGGTATGTGAGTATCCAATTTCCTGATTCGGATCAGACCTTTCAGGAGCATGATAGTTTCTGCCAATTAATCCATGTGGGAGGATATGTGGGTATTCCACGAACAGCACGTGAATAGAACCGCTCTGAATAGCTCTGAAATTACTATTCCACAAAGAGCATGTCGCTGCCGCCCTTTGATGATATACAAAAGCAACATTATTAAATGTTAGACAACCCTAGTCCCTACTAATAAATAAACAAAAAATAAAGTACAATAATCAAAAAAACAATCTAGATTTCTAGACATTAAAAATAAGTTACATTTGGCATAGTGATTCCACTATGATTATTCACCATATATGTTTTGAATTGTGTTATATATTTTAAGCAAAATAAATAATTGTATGGCGATTGTACCACAGCTTTATTTGATTTCTGTTGATTAGGTTTATTTTGCAATTAGTTGAAAAATAATAATTATGTGCAGTCGGAAGTGGAGGTTTGTTGTCCACTGTAACAACTAATTGAGCGTTATTATCTACATGGCATTTTACTCTTGAGGAATTCCCTATTAGTAAAATACTCGTAGGTATAATGATTTCAATTAAACCCAACAAGGTACATGTTTTGGTGAATGTAGGACTGAAATTGTCAATGTTAGTGGGTATGTCTCCATGTCGGCTGTAACAATGGAGCAATCATAACAATTAATTAAGTTCGAGATCGCATATCTATTTTTAATGTACTTATGTTAAAAGAGTCGTTTTTAGGGTACTCACAATATATACAAAATAATAATGAAAGCTATATAAAATACTATGAAGTAAAAAAAGCTCAGGAGTTATATATCGGTATCTTACATATTTTGGATGTAGTTTTTTAATGACTTACAGAAACAAAGTACTCGTACATAATGTCATACTCGTAATGCGCATTGTACTTGTGATACCGCGGTACCTGGTCTAAGTGTCGGGTCATTCTGGTTTATATAATACTAGCTTCCGCCCACGGCTTCCGGCTTCGCCCACGTGGTATCTCGCAAATTTTTCCGGGATAAAGCGTAGCCTATGTGTTATTCCAGGCTATAATATCTATCTGTGCCAAATTTCATCCAGATCCGTTCAGTCGTTTCAGCATGAAAAAGTTACAAACATACCTACATCCAGACAATCATTACATTCGTACAAACTTTCGCGATTATAATCAGTATACTTACACTGAAGTTTTCATCAGAATACGAGTAGTAGGTAAATCATTGATAATAATATGTAGATCAATTTACAGTTTATGATGTTGTCTAGTAGTTACTGTATTTAATCTTACCTGGGTGTGGTGGATGAGTGTGGACGTGCTCAGCCGGCGGCTGCATCGACGAAAGCGCCGATAGCGGCGTGTAGCGCGCTCCATCATCACGAGAGCACCCGTCCTGACAAACAATCACATTTTTTATATAATATCCAGGCCATTGATTGTCGTCTACGTAAAGATATATCCAATTAGTAGTGCAGGAACATATTTCTGAAGATTTTGGTAAGCTTGATATTTTTTATATTTTTAAGTGGACGCCTCTGAACGGGATACGACCAAAGATTTAAATCGTAGATATGCCCGTACGGTACTGAGACCACGCCGTTTTGAGACAGCTCGCTCATTTGGCACACCAAATATTTTCAATTTCAGGGTACAAAAGGAATAAATATATTTTTTACGAAAGAGCTTGAAATATAATTGCACAATAAATGGTGAAATAACTGTTTGGTTAATTTTTTACTAATTATTAGTGTGCGTGCATCGGCATTTTGTTAACACACACAAGTAAAATCAGTACCACAGTTTTTGGCGTTCGGGCATATCTACGATTTAAATCTTTGGATACGACCTCGCGGCAGACCAAGACGGCTCCAATCTTCACGGTTTGGTAGCCCAAAACCGTGATGATTGGAGAGAAGGAAGCCTTTGCGTTGCTGTGGGGACACTTTGCAGGTTCTTAATACTAATAATAATGTTGAAGAAGTCATCGTATGACCTACTTATGTGAGTGTGGTCAAGGCTTCTGTTTCGTTCTACATATCTATGAAATAAAAATGAATCCCTATTTCCCTTGTTCACGGCATCACGCATGAACGGTTGGACCAATTACGCTAATTTATTTTTTGTTGTGTTTGTTATTGTAAGGAAAAAGATTTAAGACTCGTACTCGTACTAATAAATGTGAAATGTTAGATGTTTGTTAGTTTATTGGTGGATATACTCCTAAATAGGCGTGCACTACTTATTACTACGTAATTAATCGCCGCTGGCTAATTACTATGTAGATTGTCTGTAAATAACCAACTTCGTAGGTATTAGTTAGATAAACGGATTTGGATCCATGCAAACCGCTGAATTCAAATTTACAAACGAGTTTTAAAGCTCTCAGTTATACCAACTCATTTTCATTAATGAACAATAAAATTGAGTGCTATTTTCTCTTCCGAACAAACCAGTGAAAGTAAGTTGCGTAAAGCGAATATTTGCTGTAGAAACCGCTTTGTGGTACACAAGATAGACAGACGTTAAACAATAAAGTAACAATACTAATTCATCAAAGAAAGAAACACTTCTGAGCTCATTTCCCCTTTTTGTTCTATTCTGTTGTTGAATCGCGAGCCAGTACCGTAATTAGCAAAATTTTAACCAGTTCACAATATAAATATTAATTCATCCCATAAAGATAATTAGATGGTGTTAATTAGGCTTTCGTGTCGGATAAGCTACTCTTCGATAAGGTTAAGGTTATGAATGTAACGAGCTAAATGGTAAGCATGTCATGCAACTCGTACCATTTACTTTACATTCTCGACTTCTCGTAATAATAAAAATTCATTGACATTGAGTTTTGAGATATTCCGAAAAATGTTAGGAGAAGCGAAATAAAAGAAGATCCTAGTACCCTAGTAGCTTACCCTAGCAGCTTTATCCTGAGGGACGACACAAAGAATCAATAGGTGTTTATTACTTTTAATTTAGTTTATGGCGCCCTAATTAGAATGTTTCATTAATCTGAATGGCATTAATAAGGCTTAAACCATCAGCATAATCTACGTCAAGGGTACCACGACGGTTACTCCTTTCACGCGTAAATCGTTCACGCCCCGATTGATAACAAGCAACACATTCAAAAACTCCCTCTTTGCTCTAAACACAAAGGTTTACTTTTCTATGCTAAGCAACGAGAGGTGAAGCGATGAAGGATAAAGCGTGGATGAGGTCCCGAGGCGTGTTTACATGGAACTTACTTCATTACCGGGTATTAATGAGAGTCGAAGCGCCAGAGGGTACATCTACATCTACATCTTTATTACGTAAGTACGGCACGGGGAATACGCGATTCAATTCGCTGACTTTAAATCCGATAGCACCTTCATGTAATTAATTTATTCACAGATTAACAAGTCACGTGCCAGCTTCGAGCAGAAATCGAAATAGAAGTAGGAAAAAATTGTATTTTATCTTTTAGCAACGGACTTTATGAATGTTTGAAAGAATCAGTAATACGATAAGAAGTTATAAGCTTATTTTATAAATTGGTCGATGAAGACTTGTTTGAACTGGAAGAAGGGAAAAGATTTACCTTTTCGCAGTTTGTTGTCGCCGTAGTCTGCGTGTGGCTCGTAGAGGAGATGCGGTACTGCATTCCGGACACTGTGCAGTACCCCCCTTCTTTGTGGTGGTGGTGGGTCGAGTATACCCCCGTTATAGTCACGTCAGTGTCTTGGTTCACGATCACTTCAACTTTTTGTTTTGAATCCGCTTCTATCGCATCGTCGCTTTCTGGTTCCACTTTAGGTTCTTCGTTTTTTGATTCCGACTTTACGCCGGAAGCTACCCCGTTTTTTGGCTTCTGAGAAAAAGACTCATCGCTACCAGAATCAGTGGTAGTTTCCTCCTTGTTTGATTTAGGAGAGCGTTTTTCATAACTGAGTTCTATCATTGCAGAAGCATTGAGGCTCGCCATGCGCTTTTGGACAACCATGTCTTTGAAATCCATGTTCACTTCATTTCTATTACGTTTTTTCTTTACCGGAGTGGTTTTCTTTACTTTTGCAGGTAGTTTATCTGAATCAGATTTGGCTGCAGATGATTTTAACGTTTTCTTCTTCTCCGGAGCAACTTTCTTTATAGTTTCCAATTCACTGTCTTCACTAGAAGAGGAGCAAGATTTAGGATCCCAATATTTACCCGCACTTCGGATACCTGGCACTTCTCGTAGAGTTCTTTGAGGACGACTATCGTCTGAGCTTTCAGAGCTATCTTCTTTTTTTTCCATCGTATTTTCATACTCAGATTCAGAAGTAGTCTCATGTTTTTCAGAATCTTTCGATTTAGTTTCTTTCTTTTTTATTGGAGTTGGTCGTTTTGAGGTACTTGGAATAGGCTGCATTGCAACAGTTTTCATCAACCCTAAATCCATGTTAGTCTGAAATTCATTTGCAAGTAAGTTTTGTACCACTAACTTTGCATTTAATAATGCCATTCTTTGCTTTTTAGGACCCTTCCAATATTTATGAAGTGGTCTGTGATGAGGCCGTTTTCCTTTTTTCTTACTCCCTAGTAAATCATCTTTAAGATCTACTAGCGAATCTTTTGAAAGTTCTTTTAGCTCGGAAGACTTGGTTTTCTTTGCACTGTCTGTTATTTTTTTGTATCGCTTATTTTTAGGTTTCTTGACTATGGAAGTGTCGGACGTGGAAGACTCTTTAGTATCATCGTTCGACTCGTTATTATCATATTCCTCAGACGATGAATATTGGAAAGATTGAGTGTTTAGAGAAAACTTGGAAGATTCAAACTCGTCGTCCGACGAACTGCTTTTATTCTTCTTTTTCACCTTAGATTGGGTCTTTTTAGTAGGTGAATTAGATTTAGTGCCAGATTTTTCAATACTACTAAGTGGAATATCTTGATCTAAAAATTTTATAGGACTAAACGGGATACCCGTTACACTTGATTTTCGGGCAACCATTTTATAAGACTTACTAACTATTGGTTTTGGCGCTTCATCATTATTCACATTTAAATCAAAGCTGCTAGATGTTTTTCCTTGATTAGAACTCACTTCTTCACTTTTTTTTGCTTTAAGCTGTTTTACTACTTCTTCAATTGGCCGATGAGGTGAAAATTTTTTCCTCTCTGATTCTGTTTTCTTGTCCATAACTGTTCCTTTTACTCTAGCAATAGGCCTAACCCGACCAATATTTTGATTGATTGGATTTCGAATATCTGACAGTATGCTCTTTGGAGAATCAACTTTTTCAGTAAATGTATAAACGTCAATTTCTGGACCTTGAGATACCAGAGTATTTGGAACATTTTTATCTTCACTTAATTTAACTTCACATTTTAGAGACACGAACCTCTCCGAAACGCTTAGATTTCCTTTCGAATTTTTACAACACTTGACATCAATATCAACCATTCTAGGAGATCTGCTGGATGTAAAGAATTTAGGAGGTCTTTCAACTTCCGGTTTTGGTGCTTCCGCTGGATTTTTTACCGAAACTTTGTCTAGCATGCTGTTCAAGCTTAATGTTAGTGAAGTTTCTTTTGTTTCCACCTTTTTTACAGCTTCCGCAATAACTTTATTATCTTCCTGTTGATTAGACTCTTCTATTTTTTCAGAAGATTTACTTTCAAATCCTTTGTTATCTAAACTTTCTTTAGGAATTGCATCGCTATCTTTGATTTCTTTTGACTGTCCAATACTTTCCTTCTTATCATTTGCACAAGTTTTACCTTTTTTGAAAATAGTGTTTGCTTTGAATAATTTTGCCGTTTTCTTTTTAGGTTCATCTTTATTTAATTTGTACTTTGATTCATCACTTTTATCTGTAAGTTTTGCACTGGGTTCTAGTTTTTTAATAGCTTTCTTTTTGATCGGTGTTTTAAGGTTGGTTTTTTTTACAGCGTTGTCAGGGATGGTTTTAATCGAGTCTTTTTTTTCTTTAGGATCTTTTCTAGCTTTCTTTGTTGAAGATGCACATTGAAGGAGGCTTGATTTAGAGGTTGAAGCTCTCGTTTCCAAATGTGGTTCATTTTTATCTTCAGCCACGGCTTCGTTTTCGTTTTTGGAGCCATTTTTTTTATTACTTTTTGTCAGTGGTTTACGAATAACTTTTTTTATCTTCTTGGCCACAGTTTTCTTCTTGGCTTTTTTTGTTTTTGATTGAGTTTTATTTACTGCCCCTTTAGTTGGCGAAGTTTTTGAAGCCTGTGACCTCATTGTCTAATTTAGTCGAATGTTTATTACCGTCATTGATGGTTTGATGCCGGCATCACATTCTGAAACAAAGGATTTTTTTTAATCACTCACGCATGTACTAACTTAAAAAAGCGTGCCAAAGAAAACAATATAAATTGCAAAGCAAACATCTGCTTTGACAAAGGCTTCCATACCAATTAAAATGAGCGATGAATAACATTAAATGTTTTAAGCTTTTAGGGTTCCACTTTAAAAACCGCTCGTTATTGTTCATTTGTTGACACAAGAAATGAGTACACAGGACTAACATTATGCTGAACAAAACGACAAAGAAAATTATTTAGAACCACTTAAACACAACTGTTTCGAGCTTGACCGTTGACGGGCACAAAAAAGAAGCTCAGTCATAATGACGCATTTCTTCCTACCTGGACACGTGCTGCCATTCCACCATAACAAGGCATGATTCTTTGGAGTAGATTGGGAACTAATGTTCGAGATTCTTATCTTTTTTGAACAAAAGAATGGAGTACTTTGGGAATAAGCCATGTGTGAACTCAAAAAATACATTAATATTCTACATATTATACTACCTACTAATATTATAGTTAGATCCATAATATTTTTTGTAGATGTTTAAACTTTTGTGACTCAATTACGCACGCCTAAACGAATTTAGAATATACAGGCCTGTGATGTGCAAATTCTATAGTAGCAAAGCTACTTTATAAACACCACGCGTACCTATAAAGCCGCAGCCAGAAGCTAGTATTTTATGTTTTATTTTAAAAAATGGGTATTACCGCTCTACAAGAATTTTTGACCGTCTTTAGCGAAAATCAATGGGTTAAATGACTCGCCGTAAGAGATTATCTAACTTGTAAACAACTGTAAGAGACAGTATAATTAAAAACAATGACTTTACCATCGGTCGTGCGGCGTACGTACGGTCTTGGGTAAAGGTATTTGTATAAAGTTTTTAAGTTTGTTCAAATGTAAAATCATTGCACATCATAAAATACCTACTTTGAAGTGAAACTGGTACCCAAGTAATAGCCAAACTATTCCAATAAAACTTTATAAACGGCTTCGCAGACATTTAGGTGGGTTTCAAAATGTACCACGTGTTTTTACAACGCGTTAAAACGAAACGCCAAAATTAGAGTAGCCTTTTATGTGCGGAATGAAAACGTATAAAACTTTTGAAACTAGAACACAGTAACTTTTGAAGTATTTTTACTATTTCGGCAAAATACTCGTAACTGCTAAAACATCAGACGGGTAACGCCATCTAACGTCAATTATGTAAAAACGGTAATAGCAATCTTATCTTATACCCTTAAACGAGCAATTATTGTATATATAATTATATATATACATATATATATATAATTGGAATCTCGGAAACGGCTCCAGCGATTTTCATGAAATGTAGTATGCAGGGGGTTTCGGGGGCGATAAATCGATCTAGCTAGGTTTCATTTTTAGAAAACGTCGTTTACCCTCGGTCACCCAGGTACTAACAATAAAAGGACGAGCAAATATTGTTTTTCTTATTATTAGGATAGGCACCTCTCAGGTAAAAATTGTAGATAAGGACCTCATAATGAAGAGTCTTAAAGCAAGTCCACACGTATGAAATTCCCGTAACGTAAGAAACATGCGAGACTTCATAGCGTGACCGTGGTTCGGTTCCGTAACAAACAAGCGTGACAATTTGACTGATTTTTATCAGACATCGTGAAAAAGCACAAAAATTTCGCCGTGACACGTACAAACCCGCGTGACAAATGTGGGCGTGGTCACAGTCGCGGCATAACGTCACAAGTGTGAACGCACGCTTAGATGAAATCTTTGTTCCTTAAGAAAAAGTTCGTCAGGAAGATACGTACCAGTAATAAAGTTAGCGAAAAACATCCATAGCTCCTTTACGCAATTCCAAAAGCACTTTAATTTATTTCAGCGTTTAAAACCAAAATGAGCTTTAGTAATTCTCAATCTCAACGAGCCATCATTATCACTCAGTGAGCTGTGCATTATCGTCGCGTCAGCACTCCAGCCCTATCAGGGTTAGTGTAATTGACGTCCAAGTGGCGTAAAAGTGAACCTAAGCAGGATCTTCAGACACTTCAATCAGGTTTCAGCGTAAAATAAACTTTATTGGCTGCGGTGCTGGATTCAATTTGGTTAGATGCGAGCAATCTTGCTGGCAAAAGTTTGAGTTTATCGAGTAATTTTGTCGTTTGGAAATTATCTGTCGCCCGCTGAATTTTGGTTTCAATATCGTTCGCACGTTGCCACAGATTGGGTCATTGTGAGGGTTTTAGGGACGTCTGACTATTGTTTAGTCTATGGCAGAATGTTGGGATGATATGCCGCGGGCCGATCGATACGGTCCGCGTAACTACGCATACTCAAACTCCGAGACTTGAAAGAATGTTTACTTGGTTACATATTGAAAAGATAGGTAAAACTTATTTTATTGAGATTCGAGGCTTTTTGGAGGTTGGTTGATGACATAGGTATTATTATTCGTATATTACCACTGCCGTATGTACCTATACCTTAAGATCAGTAAAATTATTTACTTACGTAAGTAACTACTATTATTATTTAAAAAAAGTCTTTCATAATATTTATGTTGGTTCAGTGAATAAAAATAATTTCTAATTTCTTGTGGGATAGGCAATGTAATTATTTTTCTGTCAAAACTTTTCCTGAAGCTGTAAGTATTAACCAAATGAAAGAATACCTACTTGAGTGCAAACGATGAATGGACTATCTGAAATAAGCTAGTAGAATCTCTTTCAGTAACTTTGTTCCAGAAACTAACCTTTTCAACTTAAAACAATGTCATCTTTCCTCTCGGTCGCTCGGTCGGAGCGATAAAAATAAAATTCTCCTCAAACAATAACAAAGAGCTACTCTGTGGTTATACCAGTGGCCACCGCAAAAAACTTACGTTAGTGATAGCGCGCACGAGTAAACTATTGTCGCCATGTTTCGTCTCTCTTAGGTACTATTACTCTTATTAATGGAGATATCAACTAGTGTCACATCGTAACATGCGCGCATCTCCATACATAACCACGGACTTGATAAGAGTGACGAAACAGTCACGGCGAGAAAAGTTACTCATGCGCGCTATCACTTAGTGAAATGGAGATGTGTATCAAGATCAACTACTGACGCTTCCTCATCACTTTCGCGGTAGGATCAAATTATGACAGATACTTGTTTCATCAAACCCTTCCATTGCGAAGATACTACCACTCATTTTTCCTCATTTTTTCCGGCAGCTACTCATTCACTACGTGATTTTCTCTACGATTTTCCTTATCCGTCGTAAGCAGATGGAAGTAATTCATTTAACAACAGCCGCTGAGTTTTATCAGTAAATATATCTGTTTTTTACCCACGAACTGTGAACTACAACCAACATGCATGTTAATTGAAACAGAAGTAAATCCTGGCAGGATTTGATCGTTATTAAAGAAAAAAAACGAACTGAAGACACAAAAAGAAGGGTTAATATTTTCCATATTCATTAAATTCTTTATTATTTATACACCACAAGACTTTACACGCGACTTTAAACGCGTGGTACTTACATAAAATTAGCCTATGCTATTCCACATCATAGGCTATAATTTCCATTTCAAACATTCAAATCTGTCTACGCATGATTCAACCACAAACTAACTTTATGTAAGTAAGTAGGTGCTCAAACTTTCGCATTTATAATATTAGTAGGATCTAAGAACTACATATTTGCGGTTGTGTTGTTTAAAGTTTCTATTAATTAAAAAAAATATATAAAGTAGGCCAAAATATAAATCAAATCTTTTTAGCTTTGTAACTTTTATAGAATCGGAGCAGAATAGCGCAATGTTGCGTGCTACTAAATAATAAAAACCTTAAACGTACGTTTTAACTTGTTACAAGCCTTTTAAGAATTAAACTAACCAGTCGAAAAGCTGCTTATCGTGCTTGTTTTACATAGTTTTATTGAATCGTAACCATAATAAATTTAGCACGAAAGCATTTGTGCCAAATTAATTACCCAACTATTTAGTACCTTACATACGAATAAAAAGCTAAGTGTTATGCAGGGTTCGTAAGACGTTTTAATAGTTTTCTTTGAAAACATCTTAGCTACTTCACTTGCAACGGAGCTAGAGGTCATTAAGGTTCACTTTGTCATGTTACAATTACAAAGAACTTACAAATATGACGAATACGTTTGTATAGTCGTTTAAAATTTTAGTGAAAAACAAAATTGGTCAATATGATTTCACTATTGGGTACATTACGTACTGCACACAATTTAAATAAGTAAAGAGCTTTTGTTGACGCTGAAAATGCCGGATGCAAAACCACTGAGTACATATAAATGTATAGCTTTTAACTGTTTCAATATTTGTTAATAGTGCCGATATTTGTAAATATAGATAATAATATTTGAATAGCAGACCGTTGTTTGTAAACCAAGCCTTGCTATTATCTAATTTCAGCCTTTGAGCCCTTATTAAATTAACTCTAATTATAATTCTCTTGTAATTGCCCAACTAATTACTAATTATACTTATTAGGAATCTTAATCTGCTGCGATTACTGAACTAATGGTGCATAAGGGCTGTTATAAAACAAAATTAGATAATCACCTTGTACATAGTTGTAAATTTATTTTTAACTTACTTATTACTTATTCTGCGGGAATATTGAGTTTAAATGACCTTAGACAATTTTCTAAACTTAAAAGCCGATTTTAAGTAAATCACGGTAATAATATTATTATTTAATAATTTTGCTGGTTTAAAAATTATTGCCACTGAATTAATCAGGCAAGCCCTCGCAATAGAAAGCTCAACACCTACATGGCACCCCTACTAACGACGTATACCTACGTTATGTATTTATAAGGGACCTACCACAGGAATGCTGGGTTCACTGAAGCGCTAAAAATACACCGCCAGCTAAATTAGGAGTGTCTTTTTTCACCAAATTAGGGGCGTTCTTTAATTATGGCAATCAAAGACTCGAAGATGATTGACGAGCACGACGAGCGGTGAATAAAGAAATCAAGTGTCAAGTTATAAGACTCGCACGCATGAGTCTTTTATCAAGACTCTATTAAGCCCATTCATTTTCACTTTTGTACAGTCGAGTAGAAAATAAATTCATTTTTGTTATGATCTCTTCTATCGATATTACGACTTATTTTTAAAGTGAATTAACCATGAATTAACACTTAAAACATAACATTAAATTTAATTTTACATATCGGGAGGATCCGATAAACAATAATTATGTCACGGATAGTCGGAAGGTGACATAGTTCGTAAAGAACGTATATACATCAAAAATTTTGAATCTATTTTAAATTTCTGCTTTCGATGCTTCTGAAAGTTATCGATTTTAACCTATTATTTTAGCTATTTATTAATTATGTTAAAATAAACGTAACTATTATTTTATACAATTTATAATGCTTAACAAATACTTACAGATACTTTGTAATGAATAGTAGGAAAAATATGGATTATTATCAACACTTTGGCAAGTAAAATGACAAATCGTAAATTTATTTGCACTTGACTATACCTAGGCTCGCCTCATGACAATTTCTCTTCTTTTGTTGAGGCGAGGGGCGTATGAATACAAGTCCGCGGGGAAGGGCTCTCAATTCACATTCATGTTATGAGGTGGAATTGGACGAGTTGAGCATGTAAAAGAGCCCTATTTTAATGTGGGTGCTTCATACTTTTTGTCTAAATTTTCGCTTATTGGTGCAAGCAAAAATATTGTTTTGAAATACCTACAGTGCTGGGAATTTATAAACTAAGTATTTTTAAATATGGTTCTGGGTTTGATTCATATTATAGTAATGTTGATACAGTACAGATATTTGATGCGTTGATTACCGAGTCACGCATGTGTGAAAAATTGTTTCTTCTTCAAGTTTAATTTCTAAATGAACCGTGATTTATGAATTCTTCGTGAATGAGATCTTCAATTTAATTTGTAATTATGTGAAACCGTTAAACTATTATTTTTACAAAAAGACGCAATATTTCTTATTGACAGCTATTCGAGCTAGTTAAATTGTTAAACTGTTAACGTTGTATAAACAAAAATATGTTGTTTAAACCTAAATCTGCTCAGTACAAACCTATTAAAAAATGCTCTGAATTCGAAACCCTATTAATATCCTGAGGCTAAAATCAAAGCGGGTTAGACAAACTGATTTATGTATCTACTCGGAATATTATCTCGCCCCAATAAACCGTTGGCTGTAAGGGATGTGAAATTACGTAGAGCCCAGATACCGTAGCCCTCGGTATAGACTGCTTGATATAGCTGGCACATTGTATTACTGCTTGCATAAAAATGTATTCTTAAATATAGTTATAAACAAAAATAGCCGTGAAGGTTGTAGAACGACGTATTTCAACCACTAGCTTTTGAATGAAATATCGTAATAATAATACGAGTTTCGACATAAAACCGCTGAGTCTATTGAAAGTTGGAGTTGATTTGCTATTTTCATTTAAACTGTGGTTTAACCCCATGCAAGGCAATTATCCGCTGAAACGCCTGTTACCCAACATTATACGATTAACTTAATATACAATTAGTTAAGAGGAAGTTTTAATTAGAGAGTTCACGTGAATGCCACATTAACGTTTGGTGATTGCAGCTTGTATAACTGGTCAAGAAGTTAAATAGATTATAAATAGCTATTGCCTGCGACTTCGTCTACATTTACCTTCGTTTTTAGTTAGTATGATATGTAGGTATATGGCTATGTTTTTTTCACGGCTGCGCCTGCGATGCATTTGGTCGGGACTTTTTGTTCAGATCAGTTTATAAGATTTATTTTAAATACTTATGTTCAAGCGCAAAAGCGATCTGTGGTATTCTTTACTCAACAGCGAGAAACCGAAAGAAGGCAATGATTTCAATGAAGTCCCCGGCTACTATTGTTTGCTCGTGGAAAGCTAATCTCTCGCACTATCGTGTAAATGTGCGGTCGAGTGTTTGCAGTTCAATTTATTGTGATAGATAACATTAAAATAATGAACTCGAGCTGAGCGCAAATTATCCTTGTTTTAATACGACTGCTTTGTGGTTTACACTTGCACAAATTAATGAATATTGGTGTAAATTTCACGAATAGCATACAAACTAAGCAAAGCTTGTACTATGGGATTTTTTTTAATATAGTTGGCGTGACTTTTGCCCAGCAGTGAGACAAAACAGAGTAAATAAAAAATCTGCCAGCTATGTGTTTAGCCATCAGTTTATACAGTTTGTGTTGCGGATAATTAATCAGTGGAAGTGTCAAATTAAAGACTAATTGGCACCATAGATTAAGAACTTTAAGTGAGAGTAGGATTAGTTACATAAGACATTTGTATTTAAAATGGACACAACATTGGATAATGAAGAAGATCACAAACTCCCGAACATACCTGCATTACGGTTTAAACTACAATAATGAACTCTACATTATGTTGTGTGTAAACGACTGCTAACATTTTGTGTGGGTAACTTATTAGAAACGTTAAGTTGCTTGCTATCGTTGTTGTATTGCAGATAAGATACCATTCTATTTACGTAATCATCAAGCGTTATTTATTCAAGAGGGTTCAGAACATGAACGTAAAAGAGCACAAGAGGGTAGTTCACGAAAAGAGGCTTTGAGGTGCACTTTAATCCTTTCACCACACTGGTGCAAAAAAACTAGTGAGACGAAGATGAAGAAGAGGCTTTAGAATAGTCGTAGCGTATCATTTTACATAACTGCTATTGCAATTGGCACTTCTGTAGATTCGTATTCCCTTTTAAGGCGGCCTAGCTCTATGCATTTAGCGGTACAATTTAACCCAACATCTAGGTACTGACCGTACGTCAATTATCTAACTAATTCATAACACGAGACACGCGCCTGCGGTTGGCGTTTACTGTTTGCAATGACTGGTTTATAAACTCACTAAGTACCTAACTATAGTTCAAAGCATGTCTATAATAAAGTCATTGGACTTAGGCATAAGTACTTTAGAAAAGTGCTTTTATCTTAAAAAACACACTGTACCTACGCATTCTAAAGTGTTGCTGAAAAGTGATAAGCGTCATAGATACTTAAATGTTGGATAAAAATAATTATCCCTCCGTTCAAACAAAGAGCAAAATAAAGTCATCACGCATTATTTATTTTGTGAAACATAGGTAGGTACTTATAATCATACGTCACGTCACTCAGCTGTGTTCACATCAAGTATGGATGAATTTAACATTTATTCTATTCACACTGTTTTACTCTGAGCTCATGGTAGATTTTTTTTTATGTTTTGGACTGAGTTACCGCTCAAAAACATAAAACTAGGTTTTTTTCCCTCGCGTTATTGTGTTATTTTGGTGGTTATATTTCCAATAAACCCCGCGTTCTTGACATGGGTGTGAGATATGTTAATAAAAGTAAAAATTATTTTCTAAATCCATCAGAAAAAATCCTAAAATTTAAAAAAATAGCCATCTTTTGCTTAAAATTGACTTGACAATTTGTCTGACTTTGTGACGTTGACAGTAACTATTAAATTTAAAAAACTTGATACTGGCAAAACTGATTTCAAAAGAGGCAATTGTCATCTATATCTATATAAGAGTAATATATAAAGAAGAAGAAGAAATCATGCTAAGTACGATTTTTCCGGCGTCAACCGCAATAAACGGTCGATTAACGCGTTTGATTGGGAATAGCAGCATTGTAGAGTTCCTAGTGTGTGAATTGTAAAGGGTTTACGTATCTAGTTAAGATGTACTTATGTTAATTTAAACCGAAAAACCGGATGGTTAAAGCTGAAAATACAACGAAGTTCGCTGGGACAGCTAGTTACTTATATTTCAAAGTGTTTTTCATGACATTTTCATCAGTGTCATAGCGATTAGAATTTTTATTACCTATTTGGATAAAAATTTTTGAATGATCGACAAATAGTTTATCGCTAGGCCCCAATTTCCGTGTTACGCGGTCGTAGAGTTGTTTACAACCGCACGATTGTTGGTTACGGTCGCGCCGCGTACGCAGTTGACGCGACAAAACGCGTCATGAATCCAGTAAGTAATTTATTTTACCGCAATTTTATTTGCGGGAGGTGGGTTAAAAAACGCACCGTCAGTTTCTAGCCTAGTCTTATTCTCCGACCCATTTTATGCTCTCCGTTTTTACAGGGATTTTATTCCGAGCCCCATTGTTTCCGCGTAACTTTCACGATTCCATAAAACAATGTATAAAACTGCAAAGGGCTGTAACAGAAGCGGGAAAATGGAAGAGTTTTGGTACTTGATCCTTTACGGGCGGATGCTATGCTAAGCGATGATTTGATGAAGTTCAAAGCGATCGCACCCACCCTTCTGGTAATAAACGGACGTGTAGGTCGAAACGAACCAATTTATTTAGCTTTGATTGATTTTACTTTGTGCGAAATGGATGTTTTAATTTTATCATCGGTACTGTTCGTTTTTTATTTTATGTAAATATGTAAAATATTGATTATTTAGTATCATTTATTACAACATAAGTAGTTGATTGGCAACTCGTTTAAATATACTTACACCGTTTGGGATTAATTGACGAAGTTACACTTGAGATGATGTTGAAAAATGACCCACCTCGCCACCGAACGTTACAATTATTGTCAGTTTACTTTTTGATATTCTACGATATATTATACAGTTAGTGCGTAAGGACACTAGTTTTGTTGAATCCAAGCTAAGTCTGACAAGACACGACTGTTTCGGTAAAAACCTACTTAACTAAGTTAACAGTACCTACTGCATAACAAAAGTTTTATCTGTAATAATCAAAGACATTTTATCTACTGACTAAAAATGGCGTGAATTTTTTTCAGTTGCCACATTTGATCAGCTTCTGCTGCTGGCACAGGTTGTTAATAAAGTGGAAAGGCGTATCTATTCACGCGATAAAAAGACTGCCTACTCTCGACGAAGTGTGAGTAGCTAACGCCAACGCTTAATCCCTATTGACAACGTAATTGTTCTGACATTTTGACAATCTGCCAACACCAGACGGGGCTTACAGTGAATGAATTTTAGAAAAAGCTAGGACTCCCCCATTTCGTTTGAACATGCTGATGACTGACATGATAACCACTTTATTTATGGAGTGGTTATGTAAGTTATGTGAAATGCTTTTAACCAGACATTTGTGTTTGATGGTAATGTGTTTGCAACTCACTGATAAGTTTGAAGACATCATGCGAGTAAACTTATGAAAGTCTTAGACACCTGCTGCAGATAAGTACCATGGTGAATATAGTAGCTTCTGAATAATTAACTATATTATGTACGAGTTAATACGTAGGTATTAGTAGTTTGGACATCGAAATGTTATTAATTTTGTTTTTAAACCATAAACCGCAGTGTATTGTTAAAGAAAATAGATTTGAAATAAATACCTATACAATAAAATATTATTGCGACGCCCACTTGACCGAACAATAAAAGTTGTAAAGAAACACTTATCGACGGACAAACTTGCAAAATACATAAAAGTCCGATTTACACATGTAAATAGTACCTAACAGAGACCTAGCCTTGCTCTATCGAATATTACAATAACTAAAACGGGTTCGTGAGAGAAATGCAATAAGTACTTATCGATTATACGTTCACTGGATATCATGATGATAGGTACCATTAAAAACATTAGCAACTTCAAAGTACATTAAGTAGGTATATAAAACTATTTTATTAACTAAGCAGTGCCTACATAAAGTGAACAGATCATACACACTGCTACATTGCAAGCACTCGAGCAATTAGAACATTGTTTGGAATAAGTACTTACAATCAAACTTGATTTTTGTTTATGATTAATTCAAGTACTTACGTTATTAAAATTGATTTAGTAAACACTTAAAATCTTGCTTTATTACTTTAATCCCAGTTTTATTAGATATACAGTTTAGGGTCCGCAACCAAATAAGACAAACTTCTGTTATAAACTTCCTGTCTTGCGAGTTTTCCTTATTTGCGAGAAACTTTTGTGCGAAAGATATAACAATGTTAATTATTTTTTCTTTTGGACTCACTTGAGTTTTCATAATTTAGTTCATGCTCTTTTTTTTATCGTATCACTAGCTCTTCTAGCTCGTTCGAACTACTGTGGTGAAATCAGAGGCTTCGAACTTTTTATGTTCTACGACATACCTACCTACTTGTTTTGTGATGATGTTTTCCTTCACCGTATTAGTAATTAATGATAAGAATAAGTATGTAGGTACTTACTTATATATTATTTTTAGCGGAAGTTGCACTCAGTGCAATATAGTCAAAAATTAATCAAAGCTTGTAACAATCGTATACCTTTAAACGAGTAATTCTTGTATATTGTATACCTACATATACATAATCAGAATCTCGGAAACGGCTCCAACGATTTTCATGAAATTTAATATGCAGAGGGCTTCGGGGGTGATAAATCGATCTAGATTAGGTTTCATTTTTAGAAACGTCGTTTACCATAAAAAAACCGAGCAAAGCTCGGTCACCCAGGTAATGATGTAGGTACATATTTTATATTGTGACCAATTTTGATAATTTTAATTATTCAAAAGATGCATCAGAATTGATCTTAAAATGTATAACACAATAAAATAAATGCCTTATTTCAAAAGCGAAACAAGTCAACCAACCGTAAATTTTCACCTAATAAAACAATTCGCATTAGGTTACTTTTCATTTATTTCCGGAAGTAAATAATCCCTTTGTTACTCGACCCCGAACCTCAGACATCCCAGATATTAGAGATCCGGAACCGAAAGTGACATAAAGTGATTCTATTTCGACGAACTGATGCCATTGAACCTTTCAAATTGACGGAAAACGGAATTTCCCCAAACAGGCCTTCGTCACAAAAATGTACTTGCTAACATACATAATCAAGTTTCACTTCGATAAACGACGACATAATGCAGAGCTTGAAGCTTATCGCACTGTGGTACTCGTGCGAACAGAATCCATATTTTTTGTAAATAAAGGTCAAATTCGCGAGATGAGCCGATTTTGAGTGATAGGTAACTAAACAAGTTCCTTACTGCCTGTACCTTTAGTTACTCTATGCTCTAATCTGGAACTGTACAGATAAAACGACCCTGTGGAATGGCATGGAGTTTTTGTTGGAGTTTTTTATTGCCCGCAGTGTATAAAAGCTGTCGTCGTGTTTCAGTAAAATTGGATCATTTAATGTATTGGCGCCTACAATGTGCCAGTTTTGTTTAGTCTCGCCGTATAGTGTCCGTACATTATACAGAGTTATTTATAAAATGCGCAAAAGTTCAAATCAAAACTAATAACTAATTCTGTTGTAGGGTATATCACTAAAGAACAAAAATATGTAAAACCAGCTATATTTGGCAGCCATAATATCATTGCAACTTGTCACTAGTGAAGGCCCGGAGTGACGGAAGTGACGTCATTACCGTCTGATAGCCGGCCTGAGGGAGACACGTCATTCACTGTCCTGCATGACGTGTATTATTGTCATTTGAGTAGAAAAGCTTTGGATAGGAAGAACCACGTGGCTTTGGGTAGATTGCCAGTGAAGATAAACATTACTTTTGTGAAGATTTTAAATCGTCAATGACAAATTATTGTTATTATTTAGCCATTACTGTCTCACTGCAGAGCAAAGGCCTCCCTTCCCTTCTTCCACTCTTCGCGACTCAACGCAGTGACAGGCCAGGTGCTCAGGTGAGAGTCCAGAGACAAATAATGACATAATATTTTCTCGTTTTAAATTTTTACTATAGGTAACACATATATACACATTTTAAGAATGTTTGAATGGTTAAAAATAGTGATATCTTATCTTATCCTGCTTATTAGCGAAGATGTTAGAGTTAGGTAGGTACTAAACCAAATACTTGCTTGTAAACTGATAGCCACTCAAAAAGATTGGCTATAATTAGACCTCTATAAATACTGAGTGAAACAAAACACGCAGTTGTTGTTGTCAAAAACAAAATTTGCTCATACCAAAGCATTCAATAATCAAAGCACTTGGAAATTCTTAGCTCATTCGTTATTCAAGCCCGTTCATCATGCAGGTGTGCAATAAAAACCAACCAACCTCCTACCTATTGAATAAATTACACGCTAATCATAGCCACAACAAAAGGGCTCAGGCATTAACTACATAAATGAGCGCAGAATAGCACTTATGCATTCAAGAATACGTTTCTGCTGGAAAAAACTAAATTCTTAACAAATAAGCTCACGACTGTAACAAAAAGTTAGTAAGTTAGTCCCAGTTTGTAAGATATCTTCTCCGATCTCTAGTTAAGTAAGTACTTAAACTTTTGAGCATGTCAATAACCAATTTCAAAAAATATCTCTTTTAGAAGTCAAAATTTAGATAATACTACAATAGACCAAATTTTACATATAAATGCGAAAGGGTTTGATATAAAAAGCCAAAACTTAATCCTATAGATCCCTATGTCTATTTATTATGTACAGAGTAGATATTTGCTCGTACACAATAGCGTTAACACATCCAGGTGGTTTACATAACTGAAACAAAGAGCCGTCGAGATTCACCTACTAACCTATTTTACTCCGTGTATCGCTGCATCGCCGCAAATTGAGTAGCTCTTCCCTGACAACGCCTGCTATGTGTATTAACGACAGCCGCAATTTTATTGTAAGTATTCTCTTTTTCAAACTATATAAGGGAAAAAATATTTTTCAAATATTGAAAAATAAGTTTTTCAAACTCATGAACTACGGTCAGTTTTATTTATTTATTTTATTCAGAACTGTCAAAATATCTATGATGAGTTTTCAATTTATTTTGAGTTTAATTCTGAATGAAACACAAGCTTATACAAACAATTCAATCAACCAAGCATTATCTATCTAATAGATAGGTGCTCCACGGCTAGCCGGGACGACACGTAATAAAAAAGGCGTATGGGCGTTTTGTAAGTGTAGAATTAGTATATAAACGTGGATGTGTGTGTATTTATAAATTTAATAATTTCTTCGTCAGGATGCACGTTGTGTAAACAATAAACCACCACCAGCCAACAATATAAGGTTCGTGCTATTCCCACAATGTAATATTAAGCACCTGTCTGAGCACGGGTAAGCCAAGTCCAAAACAGAGAATATCGCAAGTGATTCGTAAATTTTATAGTTCAAATGAAATAATTTCTTTAAGCGAGTTTTTCAGTGATTCTCCATTATTATTAAAATTGTTCTTTGAATATTATTCGTACCATTCCTTGTTGATAATACCGAAAAATCAAACTATTATTCTGGACAAGTCTACATATTTATTTTGCTTTTATTAACGTTATTTAAATAATATAATACACAAGTATTAGTTAATAATATAGATTTCTACCGTTTATTAAAAAAATATATATATTTAAAGCTCTATATTTCATAATAACAATAAAGCCGCATTGAAATGGGTCTATTATTGAAACATCTCAGTAAGATGCAACAGTCAGGTAAACAAAAAACTGTTAAACTTAATGCACGCCTGTTTAATATGGGTGTTAAAACCGAGACTTAATAATGACTGTATAATATCTAAATGTCAGTGCTTTAGACCGATGGTTCGTTATGCCATTGCATTTGTTATGCAGACTATTCAAGCATTGCTAGCCTTGTACGAGCGCATCCTCGCATAAATAAAACTACTAAGGTCTATTTACACATATCAGGGACGGTGTGTAAGCCACCTCATAAGTAAAACCAAACATACCTGACGTCAAACACTTTTTG
Organism: Cosmorhoe ocellata; assembly: GCA_963675405.1. Taxonomy (NCBI): domain Eukaryota; kingdom Metazoa; phylum Arthropoda; class Insecta; order Lepidoptera; family Geometridae; genus Cosmorhoe; species Cosmorhoe ocellata. Next base: position 5,496,534 of record OY776258.1, on the reverse strand, counting down.
CGTGGAAGCTGACATTAGGAGACACCAGGAGGAAATATTACGAGAATCGGTGTTTACGAGACGTTGTCATCCAGGTAATCGTTTATTTATGATCTCATCTTCTACAATGTTTACTTACCTACAACTATTTGTGAGATTTAGTGCTTAGGCCCGTCCCCGTTCCTGATACGGCACGGATGTACGTAAACGTCTTTATAGTGCCAAAGTCAACACACGCCATTTAAAGCAGCACAGGTGTCATAGATCCGGAAACATTCATCAAGTTTACAAAAGACCACCTACGCAGCTCTTGAGTTCATTAAATAAACATACTGAAAAAAGCGAAACGTAGTGTACCGTGATATAAAAAACGTTCGCCAGAGAGAAGTAATGGCCGCCTATTATATGGGTACCGGTCCCGTCAGACCCAATGGTGGATGGCTCAATACCAGTAGTCTATGTGATGAGATTATTAGCCATCAACAGAAACTAGACATATCAGTTTACAAATCAGATAATTTGAAATATGGGTAATAGTAACTACAATACATCGATGTGTTCATATTCAATTTGTTTACTACACCGTAAAAATTTGTTATCATAATGTAAAAACTCTTCAAACCAACGCAGAATAGTCAAAAATATATTTTTATGATATTTCATTGAACTATATATGCATACTTACATATAAATAAACTATCCATCACATAACACAAACAAGAAGTTTCCATCTTTTGAGAAAGGGCTCCTTAGCATAAGAACAAAACACTTACGCAAAGGTTTCTGTTACGTAAGGGGAACCCCGAGGTACAAACATAGTTGCAGATTGGAGAAGGCCACATATTTTCGACTTTGTGCAACGGCCATAAGCTTCGTAACTGTTAGGGTTACCAGTATGGTACGATTATCATGAAATAGCATAGTTCAGGGGCCTCACAACGAATTCATAATACATTACCGAATTAATATTACATTGTTATTTCTTCCCATGACCTATGAAAATTGTATTGAAGTAGTGTTACGTTAAAACGGAATTGTTACGAAATCGTTACGGAATCGTTCTGGAAGACTTCTTGGTAAGGCCCCAGAATTTGTGAATGTGCCTATCTACTTAGTTTCGAATTGCAACTAAGTGATACGCTTTATTTGTACAATATTATGAAAGCAACAGTTAAATAAAACGTTTTAAACGTAGAGGTATAATTGTCTTTTGAGAGTGTGAATTAGATAAGTGCCAAGCCAAGTTCATATTATCTTGAGACAAGACGCAGCCGACAGAGCTTCCGCTAACTAAATAATGTTTGTTTTTAAAAGTTGAGTGGCAGCCCTATGAATGGCGTAATATTTATGGGCAGTAACTAAACTGGAACTTATGCTTTCATGGCATATTTCTTAAAAATGTTGCTACAATATTACCAGGCTTCGAGTTTTAAATCAATTTGTTTGTAAACAGTTTTAGGTGTGAGTGATTTATGATTATTTTTCACCGTATAGCAATTTGATTATGGTTTATATTTTAAAGAGCGAGTAATATTTTATTTACATAGGTACGTAAAAACAAACTCAATTCTATACTTAATCTGTGAATTGCAATCTAAGTAGGTACCTTTGATGAATATTATTTAAACTAAGTACTTACTAAGCTTTCAAAGGTTTTACTTATACTGTAATTAGTTGAATTCGTTTTTAATAAAAATATGAAATATAGTGGAGCAGTAATTTATAGTTCAGTTCATAGTAAGTTAATATCCAACTTTGATTTTCCACTTTCCAAAGATCATCCTTCAAGCACATATGCCTAGTAATCGTAGCAGTTTTTCGCTCGAGGGGGAAGAAAGTTTTCCTTTGTAGTAGGTACTTTGCGTAATCTGAACGATCAAAGTCAACTTTGTTCAAAACAAATTCAAACTTACACCGCAGGATAGTTGAGTTATTTGTGAAACAACACGGAAAACTTGGAGGAATTTATCTTGTATCACCATTTACTATCATAGTCAGGAATTGGAACTCCACCGGATTGTGTAAATCTAATAAAACCGGCCAAGTGCAAGTCGGACTCGCGCACAAAGGGGTCCGTACCGTTATCTTAAAAACGGCAAAAAAAAATCACGTTCGTTGTATGGGAGACTACTCAAAAAAAAAAAACTGTTTTTTAGTATAAGAATTGTTCTCTCATCCAAATGTTTGTTTAGCCGTGGTATGTAAATGCAGTTTAGATGTTCTAATCTTTTTTTCTGTCGTATACGATAGAGAAAAAAAAAGTTGTTATCCTACACTTTGATTTGACTATTAGGAGATTGAAATTTAAATCAAAGTATTTTAAGACTAATTTTTTGCTAACAGTATTTACCTACGTATTTCCGCTGTCTATTATAATTTTATTCTCAGGTATTGCAAAGAACTCTCAAGACAATAGAATGGTTATGTAATAGACACCTTGTAAGGTGTCACATGTTGTTCAATGATGCATTACACTATACAACCAGCCTTTCAGAGATGATGTAAGTAACGTACGGCCTTCTCAAAATGCAACACCAGTTTTAGAAGGTTGGCCTGGCCTTACCAGATCAACATTTGCAAAATATTTTTCAAACGTTACCTTCACGTGAGTAGGTAATTTGGTTGTAAACACTCATTTTAACTTTTAAAACGGTAAGACAAAAAAATCTGAGTTTCCATAGAATTTGTCAACAAAGTCGAAGCCAGATAAAGTAAAAGTTATTGTAGAACAACAAAACTCTTTTTGATTTCGAAACAAGCATTTTACTTCGTTTTTATTTCGTTTCTTAGAAATTTCAATAAAGTAATTACCTCGAGTTTGTGAGGTTTGATTACAAACCGTGTGATGTAATTAATACGGCACGTTTGGAGAGCCGCGTGTTTTCGTAGCGGAAGCTATCTTACCACCACGTGCATAACGTTATTGCTCGAGTAGCTCCAGTTAATTCGTTCAAATGCTTAGTCTGATCGTCTGTTTTATCATAATAATAAAACAAACTCAGAATTTGCAAAAATGCGGTTAATAAAACGAATAATAATAATACAAAATACGAAATTTGAGTTAGAATAAACCATGTCTTCAAGTTACAGCGATTTCATTTAAAACCCATTCCGTCCGACACGATTTGATTGGCAATTTACTCGAATTTTCAATCGATTTGTCCCATATGGTATGGAGAGCAGTGCTGGCGATAAATCTAAAATAGAAAGGTCATTGGGACCAACAGACCTGAATCCGAAATCGCACTAATCACAGTGTGCGGTCAGTGTTGATATCGACTGACAGTTGTTGGTCAACACTCCAACAACCACAACGTGAGCGCCGTAGCAGATAGTTGATTTGCTACTCCTGTAACCCAACTTGACAACACAAAATAAAAAAATATATTAAAAAAAACTATTAAACTGATTACTTCTTCTTTCTCATATTCAAACGCCTCACAATATTTAATTTTTCAAACCTACATAAATAACCAATATTATTTTACCAAATTCAAACAAAGATAAATCAACCAGATAGCAACTAATAGTCGACAAATAGTTTAATACCACGGTGCAGCACACGGTCAGAACAACGCGTGGACTAGTCTATAAATACCAACTAAAGACGTCGCCCTTGGTCTGTGAGTATCAAGAACAAAATGCTCAACTTGGATTTAAAAACGGCAAGTTTTTGGCCGCAATCTTAATGTTAAGTGTCGATGCGGCCTGATAACTATAATAAGATAAGATGCGATTGATAACGATTGTGCTTTAAAAAACCTACCCCGAACAATGCTTTTAGTAAGAGTTAGTCGAGCCAAAAAGTAAAATAATTATTGAATAAGGAAACCTTTTGCAATTGGTTATGCCAAATAGGTAATTTTGTTAGAAATTAATGCTCTAAATATAATGACTATTAAAAAGTTAAATCACATAGTTAATGTAGCTTAAACTAAAGTTAAATCTTATTACAATAAGCCTAATGTGTTTGAATACTAATCTTTGGAGTATGTTTGCCCATGCAAAGCTCAATGGTAGTCGTAATTCTCCTAAATTGCTCCCATGTGGAGCTGGGGCGTAGAGATAGTTAATAACGATAATACGATGTGATTGTAGCCAATATTCAGATCATTCCCACACAGCAATTATTTCCACTTAGCGACATTAATATAACGGAACGTTTTGTCATATTTAAAAGCTTTTGCATAATTGAGAAGCCCTCGGAGTCGCTGAGAATTTTCCTCGAATATCATATTCTCGACTCACGCCTAATCGTTCTCAATGCAAAAACATCGTTATGTCATCTGGCTCCATTCCCACATTGAATATACAGCTTCAAAGTCCAGGCAGTTAATTAAACAAGTTGAAATCTTTGCTTGGAAATTTAGTGACACTAGAATGTTTCCCATCATTACCACAGTCAAGGAGATTTTGTACTTTTTGTATCTTTTTAGTTAAGTTATGAAGTTAATAATTGTCAATTTAAAGTAAAATAGTTTGTTGTAAAAACTATTGCTTCTTTATGTAATTATAGAAACAAATGACGGGCACAAAATACGGCAACTTTTAATTGGGAAGCTATCGGAACTGTTTCAGACGAGGTGGGTAATCTGCTTACGCCTCGGAACGATCTGTCAACGGCGGTTGTGAGTTATTGAGACAGTTATAACGCGCTGTTGACGTTTCAACGCGCCAGAGTAAATGATTAAATGCTCATGCATTCGGACGGTAGTTGGAAGTTTTCTAAACAATAAAACGTGGTCATCGCGCGATCGATCTCTTGAGGTGCAAAGTGAACATAAAGTGACGATAAATTCAGTGTGGAATAACGAGTGTAACGGACTTAGAGTCGACGGTTCAAAGTGACAAACGAGAGATTTGCTCTGATTTACTACGAGAGTTCGGAAGCTGAGCGGCAATTGCAGTTTGCACAGCTTTCTTATTGTGTTGGTTTACATTAAGGTATATAATGTACTTTAAAAGACAAAGAAACAGCAATACGTACTGTTTAATACGTGTTTCTAACTATTCACAGCCAACTCTACAATTGATTTTGTTTTAAGTAACAAAACTGATTGCAAAAAGCATGTTTGAAAATAAACAACAAAGTAGTTTTCATAACATATTTACCTAATATAAAGTCTTTTTTTTCGACCTTTGAAAACAGCAATACAAAAAGCCTCGCAAATAGTTAAACAGACTCCATTTGAATTGAAAAATGGAACGTGTAAAACACGCAATATCCGGTGGAAACTGCTCTGTTAGCTTCGGAACTAGCTGAAATTGGATCGAAACGCTGCGAATTGTAAAAACGAATATCTGGGATTCCAAGCTTCGTGCTATGCTTCTATGGCATTCCTAAATCATATAGGAATTTTAGCTGATGTCGAGAAGCGGATAAGTATTAATAGTGAAAAACGCAAAGATTAAAAAATCTAAATGGCAACGGCCGAATTGAACTTTTACGAACATTTCAAAATGTGCCGTTATAAGCTCTAAAAGTTTTACCTACCTCATTATGCAAATAATTAATTTAGTTTGCTCTTCTACATACTTATAAATTTAATTGCCTTTTGACTTGATGGTTTTTTGCCTACCAACGGATAAAGAACGTAAAATTAATAATTGAAATGCAAATTTTAATTTATTTTACATATTTATTAGTAATACTAATATTAATTACTTGTTTTTATCAGTACTTACATATTTGTTTTTGTTAATTCGTTTTGAGAAATATTTACTTAAATATATAGCAGTGTGTTATATTACATAAATCCGTTTTGAGATACAACGAGAAGACAAGGAGAACCGAAAAAATGTGGCTCATCCAAAAACACAAAATACAATCAAAAATAACTTCACAGGCCGCCAGTATCAATTGTTAAAAAAACAAGCGCCAACGGGATCCCCAACAGAAACATCGCATACATCACTAGCTCCCCACAAATTTCGCTCAAAGGGTTTCAGATTACACAACAAACAAATAAAAAGTGCGGAGGTAACGTTGCGCGACATCCCGACAATCCGACCCGACAAATTGTAGAGCAGATTGCAAGAGCTGACTCACTCTCCATACGTTCAACAAATACTAGCTACGATACAGCTCTAACGCTACATAAACGCCATTTATTTTGAGAGTGCAAGTGGATTTTTCGATGTTTGAATAAGTATTCATAAATAAAAAAAATGTGTTGTACACGATTTATAAAACTGCAGCACTTCGCGGCGTCCCGTCGTTGACGTGTACAGTATAAACTAACTGTAGCCAGCGACTTTGCGGATTTTTTACGACATACGATTACGAAAGCTTATATTCTGCTCCCAACTATTCTCTGTCCAATAGTGAAAATTACATGAAAATCCGTTTAAACAAACAGACAGAAAATTATTATAAAAACCGCTGATTTGTGTTCTTTACCCTTTTTTATTCACTCCCTTTCTTTTTTATTGCTTTCTTCAATGCACGTAGTACGCACCGGTTTCTACTATTTTATTATACTCGTATGTATAGAAGATTGAATAATGCCCGGGGAATGACCTAACTGCTCTTCAGCTATGTCGTTCCGATCGGTCGGGCGACTAATTGATCGACGATAAAAGTATTTAAACGGCAATTGGTGAGATTCCAACTGCGGTTAGAACATTTTGTCAGTCAATGGTCGGTCCGGGTTCACACCACACTGCCAATGCTATCTCACTGTACCTTTATTCTGTGACTCTACCACTGAATGCTGCTATTATACTGCATTTACTCTCACGTTCGATAGAGCATCTATTGTACCATCTGGCTTGTTTGTTGGTGTTGGTATGCACAGTTCTACCAAGCTACCACTAACCAACGTTAGTGGTAGCTTGGTAGAACTGTGCATTTCGGTAGCCCTGATGAATGCGATAAATCAGAGCTGAGTTTCAACCAAAATTGTCTCTTTAAAATAAACGTAAGCACATTTAATTATATAATTTATAAGTTATCAATAAAATATAAAGCTAAATTGAATAATAAACCAGTCTTGAATTATAAATGCTTTAGCTATGTCGATAAAATCTGATAGAGGGCCAATCAAAATACCTTCCAAAAACTGAAACATACAACTCATGAGAAAATAAAAACTTCTAGGCTTATATGAATTTTATAGCTCTCATCAATGTTTTAATATCTACGTTTTCAATACGAAATTATCAACACTTATTGCATTATTGCCCTACAATCTTAAAAACAAACAAAACATGGTTGAGTCAAAGGAAATAAAAGAGCCATTATTGTAATGTTATTGACACTAAAATAACAGTGCGGTGTTTGGAATGGATAGGAAATGAGTACTCCGTACTGGTTTCAATAGCCAATGAATGAGGCATTCAATGCATAACTTATTGTGTTTGCATGAGGAATGTGTCGTCAATTATTGAAAATTGGATTATATAATTAAAAAATTAAACCTTAAACAAAAAGCTCTTCTTATAGCAATTTGACATAATTGCAGCAGAGTTGGTCTAAAGACTTTAGTAAGCTAAAGGTAAAGTTATTTTAGCATCTAGGTAGAATATCTATTAAATGTGTCCTTAAAATCACACAGGTAAAGAAGTTAATTAGATTCTCCAGCTTAATATAGCCAGCTTGTACGAATAAATCAAGACTTCCTACCCCATCAATTCCTCTTTTTATTAAAGCCCCATGACAGAACTCCATACAGTGTAATATCACAATAATTATGACCCACTCCGTAGCCATAATAATACTACAACTAACAAGACATTAAGTTCTACAACTTATGCAGTCTCGGCGCAAGCAACTTAGCTTGCTGTAACTTATATGTTAATTTATCAAACTACTTGGCAACTACACTGGCCTTATCTTATTAAAGTTGACAGTAAATCAAATTTTACTAGCCAATAGTTTCAAATAGAGCCGTCGCAATAAAAGTCACTTACCATTAATTAATAGCTTTTCTTACTATAGTGGTATAAAATGTGTCAAAAGTTATTTTTTCTGCAATGTTTATAAACTAATTTTGATTAGCAGCGTGAAATCTCTTCAATCTACATTTTTACAGTCATACTAAAAGATTTGTACTTTCCATTATAATGGCCAGAAAAATAGACCGCATGAATCCTTTTTTTGAGGTACTCGAATTTACTATTTTATGTATTACCAACATCTATGGAGTATATAAGTACATAGGTACATAACAAAAATAAGTAAGTATTAACTTTTATAATAATATTTTTTATACTTATTATATTTATCATGATAAGATCGTAAGAACTCTCAGTTACAAAGATACAGATATCCTTTCAAATTAAAAAGCTTCATATTTTTCTACAAACCAATTAAAATTTCGTTAAAAGATACAGAATAAAAAATGGAACATCAAAGATGTTTCTCGATCAAAGAATAAAAGGAATACTTAATATAGTTCCAATAAAACGGCGAATGACAAGATAAGGAGCTTAATGATTTCAATCACCCATCGGTATCGTACTTATAAAGAGATTGTTACGACTGGTAATTTGTTAAGTGCGCATACTTACCTTGCATTATTACTTAAGTTACAGATTTTATGTTCTAGGACTTTTATTTCTGCCTGCAGGTTTACTTGCTTTGACTGACCTCACAGCTCAGTTGGTTGTAGCTCTGCCTTCTGCGCTGTAGATTGTGGGTTCGATCCCCACCCAGGACAAACGTGAGATGAGCTCAGATGCTTGTTCTGGGTGTTATTATTTATTCTATGTATGTATTTACAAAAAAATATAATAATATTTAATCTATGAACCATCTGGTTCCCATCGTACAAGCTTTGCTTAGTTTGGGGCTGTGTGAAATGTCCATCAATATTTGTTTTTTCATAAAATTATCTTGCAGGCCGCAAGATATAGATGTTTTACCTACATATTATCTCAAATTTCAAAGAATAGTGTCCCAGGTTTCGCGATACGAACACTTAAAATGTTGAATATGAAAGGTAATGATATTTATTGACAATCCGCTCTAAGCCCTACAACAAGAACTTCAACATTTGCGTCTTTGTGAGATTATGTACATATGTATTCTGATACATTTTATTGCAACCTTCTTCTTATAGTATCACTTGGTCTTTCAAACCGGTGTAGTTAAAGGATCAAAGTGCGGTTCAAAGGCTCCTTTCATGTATTTAAACCTGGAAATAAGCTTATTGTACGTAAATAACGTTTATGGATTGACGGGAATAATTAACTAGCTTGAAGTCTTGAAGATTAATCCTTTGAGATCTGCAATGCGGGCGGATAATCAGGTCAGGCTGCTGTCACCTGGATATCAATTACAACGCTCTCATAAAACATGGACAGCCTATGAATAGAAAACTTAATCAACAAGTATTTATCGTAAAAAATAATAATAAACTCGATTTAAAGTAACTTAAAATAAGTAGGTTCTTACAGCGCTGCCATGTTGAATTTTAAATGTGTTTTTTTTTTAGCTTAGTCACTATTGTAATCCAGACAAATCCAACGACACATACATATGTACCCAATCACATTATAACATTATTTTTCGCAGTCGGGTAAAAAAATACAAACCTCGTCTTTGTAAAACAGTTCAATAGCTGAAATCAATTGATTCAGGCATGACTGTGGAAATCCTTTACAAAATAAAAGGGAAATTTTGAAAAGAAAAACGAACAGTAGTCGCAACATATTATTCTATTCAATAGTTTTAAAATTGTATACCTACGTCAGTTTCTTTCAATAAAACTGTTATTTAGTTTTGATGACTAAGTAATAAAGTAAAAAATACCTTGTTTTATTCGGAAATTTTTTTAAGCAAACGTGGTGTTATTTTTTACTTAATTCTTTTCTAATCAAATTTTTGTATTTTATTGCATATTATCGGTGGTACTTTTTTTCCAATAAAGCTTGGCATGGTGTGAATAATTGGAATGAAATAGAATGGTTTTTTTTTAAGTGTTTCTTTCTGGTTCAACCGAAAACTTTCATAGAAAAAGTTGATTTTACATTAGCTGCAACTTTGTGACAAACTCAACACTTGATACGGACTAGTCATTCATTAGATATCGTTAGTAACTATAATACATTAATGTAAGATGTCCTCAAATATCTAGGTAAATAGAGATCTGCGGATCTAGGTACAAAGGCTGAGGATTCCAGTCGTGGGAATGTTTGTTCTTTTAGAAACGCGAACTGCGAAGCAAGTTAAAATAATTGAATGAAACAAAAACCCCTGACGGTTTGTATACCGGAAGGTTGTAAACTCGAGCTTTTTATTTATAATTGGAAATTAAGGCCAATGTTATAAATATTAAGCATCTGACTTTTGAGCGCTTTAATTAATTTAAATCATAAGCTCCTCTATGATCGAAAGCGCTACTGATAATAAATGAGTTTGTAGTTTAATATAAATGCGAAAGTTTGGATAGATGGATGTATGGATGTATATGTAGATTTTTGTTACTCAATCACGCTGAAACAGCTCAACAGATCTGGATGAAATTTAACACAGAGATAGATATAGTCTGGAATAGCACATAGTCTATAATTATAGTCTATTATTGTGGGCCAATGTGGACAAACCGTATGAACTACCTTTTAAGTCACTTCTTAAAAGGTTGGTATTTCAAGTACAAAACGATCAAAAACCCTCTGAATCTGTTCTTCCTAAGTTCTAGAAGTAAGCTAACAAAATTATCTAAATTCAACCTGTATGGGGTAGAGTTTGGAATTTGTATGTAAGAACATTACTCGAGAAGATCCGCTAGTTTAAGTTAACATAATTTAAAAATATATTTTTACAATTATGAAGTACCCGTGCATATGAATGTTATAAGTCAGGTATATAATATACAAAATACAACACGAAACATTCCCACAAACATTACAAGTTAGGTACCTACTTAGTACCAAGCTATATACTTAGTACCATACTTACAAATTCTAACATGATTTGAGCTTTTCAACTGGTTAGGTAATATTTTTGTAACTGCATGTCTTTCCCAAAGGAAATTTCAAATATGAATTTCTCCATTTTATCAAAGAAAGAAAAGCTACAAAAAACTAAATTATGGAGCAGTCATTATTCTTATCATCTGCATAATTCGACGTTTTGCTTTGCATAACGAGTCCAGGCACATGAATAACAATACAGACATTCGCACTTTAACGTCCTTTACCTCACGCTACAGTGAACATAATGATTTACTCAAGTACATTACTCTTATCTGCCCCTGCCCCTTCTCGAACTCAACCAAATAATGCTTACGATCTACTTTTATGTCATAAAAAGCGCAAATAATATACGCACTCATCCGTCCTTGATGCAACTCATAGATGAATTAAATTACCTATTTAGACACTCGGATGGGGCGCTCCGAGCTCATATCATTGGCGATAAACGTCCACAAACAAGTCCACACATAATCCAATCTCGTTTATGTCTGGAACCACTTGGGGGGAACAAAAGATTCGCGGGAATCGCCAGCAGGAGTCACGTGCGCTCCAGGCGAGCTCTGGAAGTCTAACTGCGCGGCGGGGATGCGCGCACGGCTACCCTCAAACGAAGGTACCTACGTGCCCTCTTATTAATATCCTACCCGACCTCCCCAAACAAAGGACTCCAATCAATTAGGGTCAAACCAGTGAACTAACATTTTAGGGTCAAAGCGACACTGTATATGAAAAGCGATCGTTCGGTGACAGGACTCTTCAAACAGTCCAAGCTACGTTCATGCTTCAACACTAGCATATGACGCGGCAAAAGAAGAAAAACGCGCAATATGCGCTGAAGGGAGACAGAGCTATGCATATTAGCTGTAAGTTAGAGCAGGACAAGCACAAACATTTTGTAAGCTGATAACCAGAGGCAGCGAACGTAGCGAGGGGAACCATATTCTCGCGCGAGTCTGCATGAATGTAATGAATTAAAATTCAATGGTGTACAGAACTTTGTGCGTGAGTCTGAATCACTTCTCGCATAAAAGCTTCGTACCGTAAAGCTGGTTTTATTTCAATTTGTTAAATTATGATCCCTCGTAAAGCTAATACCTAATTACAAAGTCAATTAGAAACTTATTGGATTCCTTACCTAATTAGGTTGTTGTGTTGCGAAAATTGTTTAAACTACGAGCAATCAATGATGCGATCTTCAACCTAATCTACAAGACTTGAATCTTTGCCTTCATTGAACCATAAAGGAAAATATTTCGTAAGATCCTAACCAGTCAAGAACTTAACAACCTCACTCATTATAAGGAAAATAAAGATTATTGGTCGTATACAGGATCCTTTTCTTATTATCCCCATTGATAAATACCTACTTGCACTCATAAAAACACATGGTTTAACTAAAAGGTTTGAACAAAGCAAACGCTGTAAGCAGGTACATATCTACTGGGAACGTGGACCGCACAGTGTGTCCACGGTCCACGCGTTACAATGGCAACAAAAAGTATATGGTAAATTTTTACCTATAAACATCCATGAAAATGCAATCCATCATTGGATCCTCGTGTATCCACAGGCGCACACTCACACGCGCACAACACACAGACTCAATTCCACCGCACCTCCTCACCACGCGAAGGGAAAATCTTCACACACGACACAGATAAACATGTCAACTGCTAGACATTGTTACCCTAAAGTCCTTTCACGTTTTTCACAACACAAACACCATTTCACACAAAATATAACACAAACGTTACAACTGAACACTGAAACACTTGCTTAATTCGCAATATCACCCGCGTTCTATTCACGAAGACGATGATTTCGACAAAAATACGCGTAAGTTTTGTAGTGTCGATTCAGTGACTGTACTCCCCGCCCTGTTCCAGAGGCGAATGGCGCCGCCATATTGGATCTCACTTGACGAGCGCAACCGTGGGGCATCTATCGGCCGCCGCCAGAACGAAATTGTGAGGTTGGTCTCTACGTAGAGCTCAACTTACATTATTCCCCTCTATAAACGCGCATAAAACTACAGTTCATTCATTTAAAAATTTATTTATGCTTAACGACCTAAGAGTTCTATTTTTCATTCATATTTATAGCTCTATAGGAGTTATAAAGTTATCTAAGATGTATCGAAATGTAGAGATTAGTATGTTAGTGAACTGCCTGGCAGAATAATATCGAATGTAGCCACCAGGTAGCGCTCGAAGAGGCTTCAGCCGAGACTCGCGATTGGACGTAAACGTGAATTTATGTATTTACGTGATTGTAGCAGATAATGTATACCTACTTCACGCCAGCCTGAAGGTTTTATTAAAACAAGGCGAACAACTTTATAGTTTAATTTAAAAGTTAATTAAGAGCTTGCTCTCATTCAATTTAATTGATTTAATCTTAATGCTAGGTTAGTTAACTTTTGCGAAATAAACCAATTTATGGACAGATTTTATTGAGCCGATTGAAGATTTTACCTACAAATTTATGTTAATGATAAAAATATCTACAAATCTATGACTTATTTTTTTTATACTGAAGCGCCCTCTATTGTCATTTATCGTACAAAAAAAACATTGGAAGACGCTGGCTTAATGACAAAAAATAAAATCGTAATAGATTTGTCTAAGTACTAACAGCAAGCAAGTCATTATGTATGTGCTTTCTTTATAGGGTCAAATAGTAGATCATCCACTAAAATCAAAGTACCATAAACAGTTACATCCAAAATGTATTCTGTGAATGATGCGATGTAAGTCTGTTGAATAACATCAATCGCGGTCGACCTCGATGTTCAATCGCGTTACGACGACGTGTTTTATGCTCTTGCAATGATAAAACCATTTTTGATTCTTTATAGCACGAAAGGAGGATAATAAACCGACTACATGGCAACATTATAACGTATATTATGTATACGGAATTTGTCAGTATTTGAAATGAATATAAACTCACATTGGAACTTTTCAAATACATGAAATTCAGGAAATTTTCAAGTTTGACATTCGATAAAGTACCTGATTCATCTGATCGGCCTTACATTGTCGAGACATTTCTTTCTCACCAAAAGTTTTTTTAATTTAGTATTTATAATTACCAAGATACCACAATTTAGCCAACATAAATCCGTTTTACGTACATTTTACCAAATTTTAATTTCTGATTCATTTGTCACATTATTGGGTCGTAAATACTTGAAGCTGTTTTTTTTATAAGCAGGCTTCCCACCTTCACAATATTGTAAAAAAATACATGCATGCCCTAACAATTTAGAAAATATTGAGCGTATAAGTCACGCTGCACCGGGCACGAGCGCTACGCGACTCTACCAACAATTTTAACGTATCGTCTACCATTTGTCTCACTCTACATACGCCGGCTAAATTACAGTGCGACAAACTGCATTTAAAAGTCGACGTGCATCCGCGAATGCATTTTCTAATCCGTTAATGTTAAATCGTAAATAATACCGGAGATAATTGTTTTACAACGGTATTCAGGAGATACTTAATTATAGGTGCGTTTGTCGTGTTACTGGTGTCTGCTTGGTCTTCTTATTCAGGGCAACGACCTCGGTGCTTTGATCTTGTTGCAGATTGTATAGAAACTTGCAAGTTGTCGATATACGTTTCCCTAAATTTGTCCATGAGTGGAATTCTAGCACATATCGGCAAATTTTTTTGTCAACAAAGTCTCAGGTATTTGAATGAACTTTCTACATTCCAAAAAATGTAGAGCATAAAATACTATGACCAAAATTACAATTTACTGTTACTTGAACACCGTATGTAGTATTATTCCGGTTCGTCACGGGCATCTGTAAAATTAGTCACAGAAAAAATGTTTGTTCTACTACACACTGCTGAATACAAAAAAGAAAATAATAATGCAGATAAATGTATGGAAAGAAACGAAATGAAATTAAGTTTCATAGACTATCAAAACCCCTACATAGCGCCCAGAGTTATGAGTTGTATGAAACAGGGGTAAAGTAAAAAGTTTAAAAGCTGAAACACGAGGTTATATGTCTAAAACTGCGGCAAATCTTCATGTTTCTAAACCACACACAGTTGGTTCATAAAATAATTCATTGCTTTGCCGTAAAACGGAAGGCTGTAAACCATAAGCACACAGTTGATGTTATGCAACTTCTAGACAAGGAGCTAATGATTATTAAGTTATACTGCTGACAAAGTTTTATAGTACCTACCTACCTAAGTAATAAAACGTTTTAGAGAGCTAGAGAGTGCAGCAATAATATGTCAACTGCATAAACTTGTTCTATCATTGTAGTCGTTTGAAAAAACAACAATCACTTTTGACAGTGATTGCCGTAGATGTTAGTACCTACATGCGCGCAGAATCAATTTATTTCTGGAAGAAAATAAGAAAACCCAACATTGGACACTAAGTTTTGAGTTTAATATTTATAACTATTACAGTTTGCAATACTAAGAGAATAAGCGCAACCAATACAAACGGAATACTGATAAAGTTAACACTTACAGCTCTTAGACTATGCCTTCGCATTCAATAATAATATTGGGTGCCGGATCAACATTTTCCGTCGATGTTATGAAATTTAAATGATATTGAAACGGGTTGTGAAATCTTTTTGGAGGAAGTTCCTTAGTGATAAAACTTGTTAGAACATTATTTATGCAAAGAGGTTGTTATTTTAATTTTGCATATTTTTTACAGCTTGTCATCTTTGTCTCTGTCTAATCATTGTCCGAGTAGGTTTACTCGATAAGGACAAAATGTAGTAACTCAAGTAGCCCTATAGGACTACGAGTATAATACGATCGTCTTAACTTGTGGGGAGTTCCACTGGTAGCTAATAAAGAAGATTGGATCAATAAGTTTCTAACTACGTGTATACGAAACAGTGCAAGAACATTTGACTTGAAAAGCCGCAGTTCGCTGCAATGCCATCGTATTACCAGCTAAACTTAGCGTTTGAATATAAGCGGGTAGCGATTGTTCATAGACATCGAATAGTTGGTGTTATACTTTGGTTGGTGTAATACCTACTGTGAAAGAAATAGTGTGATGAGAAAGTCTAGCTAACTTCACTAACTAGAATAAGAACAGGCAGTTGATAACGATAATAATTAAAGATAATGAAGAACGTTAGAAAAAGTACATTGCTTCTTTTCATTTAAATCGGAAAAAAATATCACTACACGAACGGAGCCGGAGTAAGTACAGATCAGATAAAAACGAAAAAAAAAAATTTTAGCATTCAAAAACCTTATGATTTTGAGTCGATTCAATTGTACTTAATATGATGCTGCTGAAATTTAAATGATTTCGTTCTATTCAGCGGTCTTCACACTTGTCTTGGCAAGCCTGGGGCCTTAACAACACCTCTTCGGACAATATCAAAGTAATATAACATAGATATTACGTACCATGACCTATAAATATTGTTTTGCAGTATTGTTACTTCAAGCTTGAAATCGAACGTTTCTGAAACATGATGGTTTGTAAGAGCTTGTGGTAAGGCACCTGTATTGTGTATGTTAACAATAGTAAGACAATTACAAAGGCATTTCAAAATTAAATACGGAAACCTAAAAAGAATAAGCTGGAAAATTCAAAATGCTTAGGTTATATTGCCGTCGGTTACGGCTCATAACTTTACACAAATGCCAGGTAGGTACCTATTCTAATGTGAGTAGATATATTTCTCTGAAAACAGTGAGAAAAAACAAACGACTCGATGTTTTTCACATCTTCTAACTTACACCGGGGTGGGTGGAGTCATGCTTCATTTGTCACATTATTGGCAGCAATTTGCATGCTTGCCGATATAACGGGAGTTAAATTGGAATAACTTAGCGTTGTATATCATTCGGATAATGTTTTGAGTTGATCTATTGTGAATACGTAACACATGCGAACGAGCCGCAATATATCGTACCTGAATCTTTAAAATAAAATAAATATGATCACGACTGTAATCCCCAGGCTCGGTAAATATCTCCTCAGATCTTTAGTTACTTAGATCTTTGAGGATATCCAAAGGTAGTCCGAGGCACGTCCAAACAAGACATTTGGTACGTGCCCACACTTTACACTAAATCTTTATGCAATACTTTGTACATACAAACGGATCTGGTTTAGTCAGAAGGCCATTTATATTAAAACACAAATACCTACGTATACACATAATACCTATGTATAAGCATTGCCCAGTACCTAATATACTCCGCAAACATTGATAATGTCTTCTAGTAGAAGTTATATGGTCGTAATTGCACTTTTGCGTGTGGCTTGGTGTGATTTAATATGTCTGACATTGAATTCTAGTGTGAAGGCTCCAAAAATAGATTGTTCTTAAATTCCTACAGTCCAATACAAAGCCGCTATCTTAGAAAATATTTCCATTTATTTCTTCAAAATCACCTGAGCGTGGATGGATTGCGATGTAATTTAAACATGGTTACTTAATTTACAGTCCAATAAAGAGATGATTTTATAGGTTCCTAGCTTCCGCCCGCGGCTTCACCCGCGTGGTGCCTTAGAAAACCAAAACAAATCTATCCCACGGCAACCGCGTACATTTACACAAAAAGCCTATGCGCTATTCTAGACTATATTATATCTCTGTGCCAAATTTCATCCATATTCGTTCAGCCGTTTTAGCGTGAAGTAACAAACATCCATTCGTCCATACATACAAACTTTCACGTTTATAATAATAATAGGATGTTTCATGTACCGCACCTATCAGTCAACTTCAAGCCGCATTAAATACTGACAGCATATTCATCAATCAATATTACGATTCCATTATACGCGCTGCACGCTGAAAACCCATAAAAACTGTTATGCACTTTCAGCTCTTTTATTACTCTACATTCCTCTTATATGATAATGTGGATAATAGTTTGATTTAATAAATTGATTTGTTTAAATAAACTTATATCAAAAATAGCTAACATTTTGTCGTAAAAAAAAGCCAGTCGATGACTATCTTTTTACAAAAAAACTAAAAGTTTCTGAGAAACATTAGATAGTAGTCCTGTTATTGTTTTGGGATAAAACGATAAAAATAAAAATTTAAAAATAGAACATGGTTTTTTTTTGGCGTCGCATTGTTTGCATTATGCATTTGCCATTCTTATCTTTTTAAGTTTGTAAAACTTTCTAAACAGTTTCAATAAAGTATTTATGTAAAGAACTTGTTTATGTATTAGCACTTACCGGCGACACCACATTTGCGTCCTGTACCGTTGGAGAAAAACCGTTGCTTTTCCTTATTTAGAAAATCCATAGCTACTTTTACTGTTGAACCTAGTTTAATTTTATATCCGTGTTTGGAAAGTATGAACTTAGATCATTAACTAATTACGACCATAAACCTACGGTTAACTAATCTATGACAGCAAGTTTTCGATCTCGATCTACTCAATTTTAGTTCAATTCTCAGTGAATCCAAATGTGGAGTCAGAATAGGTTCGAGACTGTGGTGGATATACTCGTACTTACTATAACTGTTGAGAAAATTCGTTTATTTGCCAGTGCACGGATTTGGAATTCGCAAGACATTCTGCCAATCCACATTGAGACCGCTTGGTTGATCAAGACCAATCACACTCGCCCGAGCGTAAGCAGTTTACGTAATTATGCAAAATGAGAGCCCTTCAAATCTCTTCAAAAGGTGACTCTGCCAACAAATGTTTATTATCCAGTCGAAGTGCACGTTTATTGGCCGGCATCTATCCCGGCATCCAGTTTCGCACGTCATGCAAAGAAAAATAATCAAGCTGGAACTGGCACCGCGGCATTCCTAGCAAGGCAAGCGCAAGGCAGCGCTCGAAATTCGAATCAGTTCGAAAGTAGGCTCACATTCGTTCGGACGTTGCGTTCAAACGCATACGCGCGCATTCCGAATCCGATATTCCTTATTCAAACTTTTCTTTTACTTCAAAATTCTGGTGGCCAGTGCTGTGATTGATTGGATTTGTACTTTTTTTAACTTATTGGATTATTTTCTGGATTTTTTTATAGTGTAAGTACAAATTAAATAATTATCTTCATTTAATTACGTAATTAAAGAAGTAGTCAGCGTTAATAATAACAATACGAGTAAAACTGTTAATGAAATAACTATTATTGTATGGGAACAGGTTTTTAGTAAATTAAAAACTTATTTAATTCCCTTAATAATATCCCTTCATATCCACTAAGATCACCCATCATGTGCCTCAGAAAGAGTAAAAAACGATATATTAAAAAAAAATTAAGAGAACCACAATAATGAGGTCGTGTTTTTTTTTTTATTTGTCTGGAAACACACGTACGTAATGCTTATTTTTATTCTACCGACCGCGCATATTCTTTCTAAAATATAAAAAAACATCTCTTAGTTGAAATTAAATTAGGAATGATTTCATTTTACGAATAATTTAAATCAACTAAAAGAACATTTAGAAACATCGTTTATACCTAGCTAAAATTATTTTTACCGATTCTCTATGATGTTGCTTAGAACCTGTTAATAATGTAAATTTTCTATTTACTTACAAATTTTCATATTTTATGGACGTGCCTAAGCCATTACAGCAAGCAGATATGCATAACTGCATTTGCATATTATGGTTAAGAATGCGTGTGTAATGCCTAGTGGACTGTGGTATGAAAAGCCTGGTAATAATTATTTTTATGGGACACCATAAGAGTTGCACATAATATAAATACCAATTACATTAATACTTTTTCTTTAAAGACCAATGTTAAAGTAAATACAGTGAACGGAAAAAACATGGAAGCAGTTCTTCAAGGAATTCTTCAATTATCTGCGAAACATGACACCAAATTTCACAAATCGAAACTCTTTGAAGGATTTGCCAAAAATGTATCAATGCCGACTTTATTTCCTCGACGTTTGGGTTTAAACTGCCGTGTAACGTGTAATAAGCTTATGTATCTTTTTTAATATAGTTCTTTGGCATAATTGACAATCCCCGCCTACTATGTAGAGCTCTATTTTTGTGGGGTCATTATTTACCTCAAGGAATGCTTCCATGTATTGTCCGTTCACTGGATAAATACATCGGAAAAGTTTTGAGGGTGGATTACAATTATATTGTAATCTTCAATTATAAATTACTTATAGGAGAGAATTAGTTTTCCCCAATTATGGAAAACTATATTTTTAAACTTACGCAATCTGAACACACATAATTATTAGTTTTAAACGGGTATTTATCGCGTTTTATTTACCTATTTATGTGATGGGAGAGTCATCCCATGACCGCGATAGAGTAAACCTGTTGAAATGTCTGGAAAAAAAAGCGATAAATACCCGTTTAATACCAATAATAATATGGAAAAGTATTTCCAAATTCCTTCTTGGTTTATCATGCTCAGCTTCATGCCCAAGTAAGGTGAACTATTTCCAAAGTGGATCTATCCGCTTGCAGATTTATGTAAAGAGTGTGGTATTTTGAGTAGCGTGCGGTGCGATTTGCATCGCAATCCGATGTGTTGGTGCGGCGATTTCACGCGCGGCCTACATGCAGCTTTGGAAACGCGAGGTGTTGGTTTGACTGTTCAATCAATATTTATTGAACCAACATACTGTTGGTTGAAGATGTAGGTTGATAGACCCATTAGAGTGTAGGTATCTTTAGTAAATCTTTCGTCAAATTGATAATTCGCGAGACTTGTTCGCTCCTTGCGCATTACAACTATATTTAAGACAGATTTAGGACGCAAAAGCCGGTTATTTATTGAGAATTTGTTAGAAATTGGATTCATACATTTTGGATTTAAACTTTTTCATACATTTTTAGCATTTCGTTCCACAACAGATATAAACGGAACCCGTAAGATGATTTTATGGTCCATCTTTATAACTGTTGAGCGGGACCCTTTATCACGGGACGACGACGAGGCCCTTTAGTTTTTGACAGACAAACTGTCAGCAACTATGTAGAATATTTAATATTACAGACAAAGATGTTTTGGTGAGCAATACTAAGCGATGAGCAAAATCAATTCCTCGCTAAGGATGCTGCATGCGTCTTCGCTTCGGACAATGAAATGTTGATTTGATTTGTTTTGAGAGATCGTTGAATCGGAATCAACAATCTCTTGTTTTTCATTTTCTATTGTTTTGTTGAAACTTTTACAATTGACTATTGTCATTTCGAATGTAGTAAATAGTTACCTGCAAGTAGAACATCGATTACTTCATTCTTGCACAGTACTTACTAAGGGAAATAAACTATCCCATCAAAAACATAAATGTGAAATGAGAGCACAGTTCAATAAGTATGTTTTACTTAGTCGTTGACTTCAGCGACAAAAGAAGTGAGATCTAAACGGGTGCCAAGTACAATGGTCAGTCCTGAAACTTATTTATAACAATATGAAATATTTTTAACAACTTTAAAATATAATTTCATCTTAAAACTTAGGATATTATATTGAAGCCTAAGGTCTAACTTGGCTAGTTCTCATATAGGAATTAACTACTTACTTACTATGTCCAATCGCTAGTTTCTACCAGCAATCCAAATTTTTAAAAAGAATAAAATAAAAACTTGCAAAGGCTATACCTAATATAATTTGTACTCTTAAGAAAACTAGCCAAGTAAGACCTTAGGCTTCAATATAATATCCTAAGTTTTAAGATGAAATGATATTTTAAAGTTGTTAAAAATATTTCATATTGTTATAAATAAGTTTCAGGACTGACCATTGTACTTGGCACCCGTTTAGATCTCACTTCTTTTGTCGCTGAAGTCAACGACTAAGTAAAACATACTTATTGAACTTGGCTCTCATTTCACATTTATGTTTTTGATGGGATATCATTACTTTTTGTACAGAACTTATTAGTAAATAAGTACTTATTCTTATATTATTACACTTATATAATCTACCTGCATAAACGGCTCAAACTATTGGCACATTGTAGGTATACATACTAAGCAGGTAGGTAGGTACTTGAGTAGGTACTTACTGAATAAGTATACCTACCTACTACCTATCCGACAAGCCGAGACACACTATAATCTAGGCCTGAATAGTTATCTAGCCATATCTACCTACCTGCATAGACTGCTCAAACTATTGGCACATTGTAGGTATACATACCTATAGTCATACTTACCTATCTGCTTGCACATTGTATACCTAGGTACCTAAGTAGATAGGTTAACCCGATAATAGTAGGTACTTACCGAGAGTAGATATTAGTCTAAACCTAAATACTTATCTAGTCATACTTACCTATCTACATAGACGGCTCAACTATTAGCACATTGTATACCTAGGTACCTAAGTAGATAGGTTAGCCCGATAATAATAGGTACTTACCGAGAGTACTTTATTAGTCTAAACCTAAATACTTATCTAGTCATACTTACCTATCTACATAGACGGCTCAACTATTAGCACATTGTATACCTAGGTACCTAAGTAGATAGGTAAGCCCGATAATAGTAGGTACTTACCGAGAGTGTACTACTTACCAATCCAAGACACTACTTCCACTCGTTATTATATTCACGTCAAGACCCTATTAAAATCCACATAATGACCGACTGTCATCTATTTAGATTGCTATTCTTATATTACAGGCGCTAGTAAGGGTTCCTAGGAGAATCAATTAATTGAAAAAGTACGATAAAAATAAAAAAAATTACAAGTTTCAGATTTTTTCCTTTGTATCCACCCCACTACCTACCTGGATGCCAAATTTGAACGTTCTAGGTCATCTAGAACTGGGTTATAATTAACGTCTATAGATCAGTCAGTGATAAAATTTTCCATAACCAGCCATTTTTGGACGTTAATATCTAAATAACCGTTTGAGGTGTGTTTATGAAATTCGGTGCACATATTTTACTCGCAAGTGGCAATAGATGAGCCAAATTTGACTTGTTTATGTGAAATAGTTTTTGAGTTACGAGGGGGTGAAAAATCACCCAAATGGTTCCTGTAATATTACACTAGGCGTGCATCGCCCGTTCGCTTCGCTTGAACTTGGCTGACACGCTGCCGCGTGTCTAGATTGTTGTTGGTCATTTAAGATATGAAGGGATTTTAGGGAAGTGAAAGAATGAGACATGATAAAAGCAGGAAGGTGTTGATATTGTCCATAATAATGACAATTGCTTAGCACTGATTTTACCCGCTGCTTTGTCCGCGAAGTATCTATATAATAGCCTATGTTCATCCTGAAAATTTACTCTAAACATTGGTGAATTATTTTTTGAAATCGGATGTGTATCTTTAGAGATTACTTCCTACATTCAAACAAACTTTACTTCTTTATAATATTAGTGAAGATATTCATTTACAAAGTAGGTATTTTCGTAACTCAATCATGAAAAAAAACTAGTTAGAATTAATTGTATTTTCCTTACGTAAAAAACCGTTAAACGTTATTTTGTATTCAGTATACAGTAGATACCTATAAAGTATAAGTAGGTACTTATAACCTTCATTAAATGAGCCAACAAACCATTATTACTATAATTTATAATGTATAAATTTAAAATATTAATACTCATTCCGAAAACACTACATTATTAAGACACACGGTGTTCAAATAATAGGCATGCATCTAATGCAAGGCTTGTACAGTTGCTTAACTTATCTGTATAAACAATAACAGTAATAACTATTACCACAGCACATTACCTACAATCAAAGAGTATAATATTAATACTTGGACCGACCGATGGGTAAATAGAGCCAAAAACCCAGATGCAAAGCATAAGGTGCAGATGACAGGTCGTGCGTGCAGACAAAATGACATATACCTAAGTGATGTAAAAGTGTTCACTCCATAATATTTTTAAATTATAAGTATTATAGTGAATATAATATAATGAAATTATAAGTATTATAGTGATCAGTGGGACGAAATAAGTAAATAAAAAAGTAAATGTAAGTCTAGGAGAAATCAAAAACCTCTGTGTATGTATACTCAGTTATATTGTTTCCTGAGAAATATACTTTTGCCGTTATTTTAGAAACAATAGACCATTAATAGGTTAATGATGAATGAGTAATGACATCTCATGATATTATTTCTTGTCTTTTATTCATCTTTTCAAGCGGTATCGTTCATACCCAGCGCAGTACCTACCTTTGATTTTACCACTCTCAGTTGTTACGTTAAACTCTTCAAGCATCATCCAATGATTTCATGCTACGATGATTTGATTTATACACGAATTGTTATGAAAGTGACAAGACTTTTTTAAGTATTGAGTTTGAAAGTTGCGGTTTTTTCTGTTATTTTATGCGACAGTCTAATTGCGGATCGATTTGAAATTACAATGTCTGTTTAGCAGAATATGAACTTCTAATTTAAAGAAATATTGTACTAATGATACCGGTTTCCGGATACTCAATTCGTTTGTTTTTTATTCCTTTATAATAAAAATACCTACCTACCTAAAATCTTAAGTCCCTATACTTACTTATTTTACTTATATTTAAAATAAATTATGTATAATTTATTAATTATTAATAAATATGAAAGCAAAAACTAGATGATAAATTGATAAAATTATAAGAATCCGAAAATATAGGTAAATCTTCCAGACTACAAATATTGTGTTATCTAAAGCAACTTGACCTTTGTAGGTGTAAATAAATTACGTCGACATTAAATATATGTACTTAGCACTCAGGCAAAATGATGAGAAGCATTTGCATCAAACAACTTATTTATGTTAATGTCTCTCATCATGAAAATAAATATAAGTGTTACATTTGTGCCAGATCTTTTCAAAGAAAAACACTTGATACAGCTCTACAACATAAGAACCTTTTGGCAATATTTCAAACCTCAAAACAAATGTTTTAAAATGTTTTACTGCATTTTGGTTTATAAACGTAGTTTACGATAACTTTACCTGTAGCGCGCCTAGCGGAAACTTTAAAGAACTAAAATTGGCAATAAGAGTAAACGGAAACGAAACGAAAGTTTTTTAAACTATTAAACCCATAATAAGTTCTCTGACGTAATGAATTTACTTGTCCAGTTATTTATTGAACTGGTGCTATGTCGTATTAATCTAGTTGTGTCCCATATTTCATACCTTTCGTATCATACCGAGTACCTTGTACTACCGGCGTACGGTAAACGAGGGCTCTCATTATAACTTGTGGTTAGAAACGGTGACTCTGGGTTTCTAGGACTGAGAAATAGTTTTGTTATTTTATACATAACTAGCTTCCGCCCACGGCTTCACCCGCGTGGTACCTTGAAAAACAAAAACATCGCTATCCCACGGGAACTGTACATTTTTCCGGGATAAAAAATAGCCTGTGTGCTATTCCAGACTATAATCTATCTCTGTGCCTAATTTCATCCAGATCTGTTCAGCCGTTTCAGCGTGAAGGAGGAACAAACATACATCCATACATTCTTACAAACTTTCACGTTTATAATAGTAGTAGGATATTGTGGAGTAGGTAAGGTTTAGACGAAACTGTATCTATTTACATACATTGTGCAATTTGTAAAAAATACATAACCTAGAGTTAAAACTAACCAAACTTACATTATTGTATTTTTCTGAATAAACCATACGTATTCAATAATAACAGTTAAACAACAATAATCCTACTAATATTATAAACGCGAATGTTTGTAAGAATGTATGGATGGATGGATGGATGTATGTTTGTTACTCTTTCACGCTAAAACGGCTGAACGGATCTGAATGAAATTTGGCACCGATATAGATTATGGTCTGGAATAACACATAGGCTACTTTTTATCCCGGAATAATATAAGGTTCCCGCGGGATAGATTTGTTTTTGTTTTTCAAGGTATCACGCGGGCGAAGCCGCGGGCGGAAGCTAGTATTTACATATAATGTACACAGTCCTGTAGTACTTACCTACATTAATATAATTTGTAAGTGGAATGTATGAAAAAAATGAATCCCTATTTCCTTTGGTCACGGCATCACGCGTGAACGGCTGGACCGATTTCTTATTTTTTTGTATTAGTTATTGTAAGGAGAAGGTTTTAAGAAAGGACAACGTCTGACGGCTCACCTAGTTTTTTATTAAAAAAACTCAGATTCCCTATATAACACAAATGTTCACAAGTTTAGGTAACCAGCAAGTAATTAAAATATTTTACAAATAACAAACCAAACGCGTTAACAATGCGAGGTCTTTCCTAAATTGTTTCACTCTCTACTGCAGGTAATGGAAGGTTAGTTTCAATGTTTTGTTTGAATTAAATTCACTTTCAAAGTTTCAAGTTCAGTATTTATTGAAATTCACGAACATAATTTTCTATGATTCTTCAACCTTATGAGGCTTCGCCCGCGTGGTACTTTGAAAAACAAAAACAAATCTATCCCATGGGAACCGTACATTTTTCCGGTATAAAAAGTATCCTATGTGCTATTCCAGACTACTTATAATCTACATATATCAGTGCCAAATTTCATCTAAATCCGTTCAACCGTTTCAGCGTGAAAGAGTAACAAACATACATCCACACATCCATACATTCTTACAAACTTTCGTGTTTATAATATTAGTAGGATTTATCAAACAAAATTGCTATAGCGTTAGAAAAACCAGCGTGTAAATCGTGTTATCATCAAAAATGCATTAATACTTTTCGTACGTAATAATTATGTTATTTCCTAAGATTATTATAATTGGTTTGTCAATTATATCTCCGTTGATGTAAGTATGCCAGGGTATGCTAGTTATTATGTATCTACTACCCGTTTTCCAATTAAGTTATGCGGAACCACAGCGTGGCATATGTGCTATAGAGAGACACCTTGTCTTAGTAATGGATTTACAATTTATAATTTTCTAGGATGAAGCCTTGTAGACTATAGCTTAAGATTTTCTAATAAATAATTTTAGTAACTCTCAGTTTTACACAATCGGGTATAGGCATAACCAAAGACTGTGCCACGAAAAATTGCGGGCTTGAAAATCAAAGTCAATGGAATCCAATTTATGAGGCTTTTTTTACGAATGAAAGATACGAATTTTTCCACTTGAGACACTTAGGTACTTTAAATGAAAGACAAAGTTGGCTTAAATCATCTGGGCGATTTGAGGTGAATGAAGTGGAATTTCTCAGTCGACTTAAATCCTCTGGGTGATCACAGGCGATAACAATATTATTGCCGAATTCGATAATCTGTATATAATCTGTCAGCTAGTTTTTTCTCGTGGAAGTAGTTCCTAAGTAAGTATGCCAAACATGCCAGTGCTTTGGCGGTTGAATGCCAGTACTTAACCGTTTTCCAATTAAGTTATGCGGAACGACAGCGTGAATGTAAGCTGTTCATCATGAAACTCAGATTACATCGCTCTTGTCGTGGACCCAGTTATGAACATGCTAGTATTATAATTAATTGAATATTATAGAATATTGAGGTTAGATTAGATTGAATATTTTAACAATTTGAACAGTAACTAGGTATTTACTTAAATAAGTATTTTATGGCTCAAGGGTAACCCTTAAAGGTATCCGTAGGTATCCTAACGACTTTTTAAATGCACATGCCCAATCGACTTTTTGCCGAATGTCTTTTTCAATGTGCCCTACGAAGTACAGAAGCGCTCAAATGAAAATGTGTAACCTATTCAAATAAATACATGATCTTGCATCTATTATTGCTAGTTCTCAGCTATGCCATGCCATTAGCGCTCAAACTGTAATCTCTCAAAAATGTGTTTAAAAATGCATTAGCTGATAATTCAATCACACAGCTGCATTATCTATAAAGCCTAGACCCACATGCCATATTTGAAACGACACACGATGTAATGGGTACTAAACTATGTAACACGCAAGTAGCTATCAAGATCGTTACATTTAGCGTTCATTAACTCCCAGGTGATGGGTTAGTATGATGTCATGTCTAAAGCTTGGAACGCTAAAGCTGTGTATGCACTATGCGGTACGTCCTTCGACTTTGCTGTAGGTACATTATGTTCAGTATGATGAAGCAGTATGTATGTATGTTGGAGTCCCCTTTGTTCCCATAGCTCAAATCACTAGACGGGTTTTGACAAATGAGGTACCGTTGGATTTGTCTGAATCTCGAATGACAATAATATAAAATCTCAAAACATTCAATAAGACGGTTGTAATAAGATACATTATAATTATTTTCCAAGCAAATTCAATTAAATAAAATAATTAAATTAGATATTTAAAAAATCAAATAACTAGATGACCCTGATAGCCTTGTGAAATTTCACTATTCTAATTCATTCAATTTTTTCTGCCGTATTTCAGGCGTCTGAACCACAAGTCTGACGACATTGTCTCTTGATGAATACACTGCTTTATAAGAACCTTAGGCTAAGATATACTGAAGTATTTTGTCTGAACAGATTGCCTTTGCTCTAAAGTGGGGCAGTCGAGGCTAAAAAATAAAAAGGTTACTACTTACTTCAGATATTTGTAGCAAAAACACACACTAGGTATTATTATACCTATATAATATAGGTAATCAGAAAACCGCTACCAACCTCGACCGTTTCCTGCTCAAGCCTATAATTTGGATCAGAAAAAAACCTATTCTCGAATTGCCACCTCGTGTTGTTGAGTATTGTAGAGTCAGTGAAAGCTAATTTTTTCAGTTCGGTCCAAGACACTTACAAACTATTAAAATTAGATTTTAGCGGCAATAGTTAGACCACGACCGTTATAATCTAGCAAGGACTTACAATGTTGGATCAAATCTACTAACTTTATTTCAATTTTATTGAATCTGATAGTTTTAATAAAAGTTATCATACACTTTGTCATGTTTACTCCTAAGCCTTTGATGCACGAACCGTTAAATCCATGAATGCCTATAAAAGTTTACGCTTGTTTCTGATTTCGAATCAACAAATATTAAAAGGCGTATAAAAAGAGAGAGTTTATAACAAGCAAACAAAATGTATAATGTAAAGTTAGCATATTCTTTATCAGTTGATCATCTAGCTTTGAAAATACTACAGTACTAAATTCGGGCATGTGCCAAATACAATGTTTGGACGTGCCTTTTACTACCCCCGGATCCTGAAAGATATAAGTCACCAAAAATCTGAGAAGATGTTTATCAAGCCTATCAGGAATAACGGTCGTGATCATGTTAGTTTTGTATTGAATATCTAATACACATGAATGTAGAAGCAGAAAACAACTCAGGTACAGAAATTCAATTCTACAGCAAATCAACTTTCAGCACGTTCGATTCAGCAAAATTTCTGTTTAAAAATGTAAATGAAACTCTACTATGAAATGAAACTATACTAGACTAGCTGTCCCGCCCGCGACTTCGTTCACTTAAAGTAGGTATCTAAACTGAGTTTCAAACAAATCACACTAATAAAAAAATCCCATAAATAACTTTGACATCCAATTTTACCCATTTTAGAGGGCTATTTTGAAATATCCAGGAATACTTTTCCATTTATTTTGCATTTAAAGTATCCAAACCAAAACTAAGACCAATGACACCACCCTTTAAAAAGTACGTACCTATCCATAAAAACATTGACCCCACATTTGACCCCTTATTGAAGGTCATATTGAAAAATCCTGAAACACTTGTTCATTAATTTTGTATTTACAGTACACAAAGTTTCAGGCCAATCGCACCACCCGTTAAAAAATTCCCATACAAACATTGACCCCCTTTTTTAGAGTTATATAGAAAAATCCTTTAACATGAAATTAAGTTTCAGACCAATCGCACCACCCTTTAAAAATTCCCATACAAACATTGACCCCCGCTTTTGACCCCCTTTTTAGAGTTATATTGAAAAATCCTATAACACGAAGTTAAGTTTCAGACCAATCGCACCACCCGTTGAAAAGTTCCTATACAAACATTGACCCCCCCCCCCATTTGACCCCCTTGTTTTAAGGTTATATTGAAAAATCCTGAAACACGAAACAAAGTTTCAGACCAATCGCACCAGGTTAAAAAGATCCCGTAAAAACATTGACCCCACATTTGACCCCTTTTTGAAGGTTATATTGAAATATCCTGAAACACGTGTCCGTTCATTTTGTATTTACAGTACATAAACAAAGTTTCAGACCAATCGCTCCACCCGTTAAAAAGTTCACATACAAACATTGACCCCACGTTTGACCCCTTTTTGAAGGTTATATTGAAATATCCTGAAACACGTGTCCGTTCATTTTGTAGTTACAGTACATAAACAAAGTTTCAGACCAATCGCTCCACCCGTTAAAAAGTTCACATACAAACATTGACCCCACATTTGACCCCATTTAGAAGGTTATTTTAAAATATCATGAAACACGTGTCCGTTCATTTTGTATTTACAGTACATAAACAAAGTTTCAGACCAATCGCTCCACCCGTTAAAAAGTTCACATACAAACATTGACCCCACATTTGACCCCATTTTGAAGGTTATTTTGAAAAATCTTGAAACACGTGTTTATTTATTTTGCATTTACAGTACACAAACAAAGTTTCAGAACAATCGCATTACCCGTTAAAAAGTTCCCATACAAAAATTGACCCCACATTTGACCCCTTTTTGATAGTTATATTGAAAAATCCTGAAACACGTGTCCATTCATTTTGCATTTACAGTGCACAAACAAAGTTTCATAAAAATCGTTACACGCGTTAAAGAGTTTCATACTAACGCTTTCACCCTTTTTCACCCCCTTAGAGGTGGAATTTCCAAAAACCCCGTCTTAGTGGTTGGTTTTGTTATAAAAGGAACCCACCTTTCAAAATTCAGCTTTCTAGCTTCAGCGGTTTCGGCTGGGCGATGATAAATCAGTCAGTCAGTCAGTCAGTCAGTCAGTCAGTCAGTCAGTCAGTCAGGTTAAGCTCTTATATAGATATAGATGACAAAAAAGTTGTCCACTATCGAACCACGTGACAAAGTAGTTCTTAATTCATAGACTTCGTTCTGCGTATCTTTGTCATGTTGTTCACCAGCGGTCAGTTTATTTGTCGTACCTATTCTACTCTTGCGACAAGTCCGTTAAGCCGTGCCAGCAAATGTGTCCGTCCGGCCATTGGACGTGCTCGGCTTGACAACAAGTACACCTACCTAAGCACCCGGTAATAATACCTCGTCGTGCTTACTCTATAACACAATTAGTAGTTACGTACTCTAGTAACCAGAAACTGACGACATTGAGCGACTGGCTGAAAATCAGGTACATTATACCTTCCGCTATTGAAAACGAAGAAGTCACGAGTCACGCGGCGAGAACATGATTCATATTTTTTCAAATAATAAGTATCTACCTACTATGTTTTTTGTAAACCATTTATTGAGTTACATTATAATCACCGTGGTACATAATATAAAATACTACTAGATATAATAGAGTCAATGATGTCTTTATTCTGTGGTAAAGTTAAATTACACCCAACCAGAAATTCATGATAGCCTATTGTGTAGTAGAATAAACAGGCATCAAAAGAAAATCTAAGTACATCTAGCACGCACGACACATCACGCAATGAACTATTAACCTAAGTAGACTCATTACTGTCTCAAACTCAATGTAGGTAGTCCAAATAAACTCAACCTGAACACATTCTTCAGTCATTAAAGTTTACGATCATGGGAGCGATGCAAACCGTGACAAGTTGGAACAATGAGCGGTCTAAATTACGAAATACAGAAGCTTGAGGTCAGAAGTTCAAAATCAAGACTAAGCAGATGTGAATGAACTAAAGAAGCCGCATCATTATCGTGCGAAGCGTAACTCTATCAAGGCCATCAAAAGACAAAATGTAAAAACATGCTGTGTAAGAAAGCGGAAATGTTTTGTGATAGTTTGTACGTGATATCATTGCGGAGCTATCCGCGCGAGTGGTGGCACTGGTGACTAAAAAGTTATTGCTAGTTTTCTTTATCCACCTAAATACCGTTATAAATAAAACAAGGTAGCCTTTATTTAGATAAGATATATTAAGATAGAGATTTAAGGCAGATTTATAATACTCTTCCAAGTCGATATTACGACGGGGGCCTTAACGCGACCTAATAATTCTATGAATCTGATTGGTTACCTCACCCCACCTACTTCCGAGTAGCCTTTGAACAAACTTCTCACCGCTAATCATAGAAAAAACATTTATATTCTTTGAAAGAACGGAATCCGCTCGTCGAAAGTTCGCATAACGCTATCACAGGTCAGACACCTAGTAAAAAACTCACGATTTTGTGATCAGTAAATTAGCAAAAAAAATTCAACCTCTTGTAAAAACTTGGTTCTTTACATTAATTTAAAAACCTAAGGATTCAATTCCTTTGTGACTAGTTTGACGTGCGGGCGTTTCGATGAATGTAATAATTAATTAAGTATTGCGATGGTCTCAAGAGAGCAGCGAATCGAGGTTAGAAGGGCACAAATGTTTATTTACATTCGCACAATATCAGGCCGCTGCCGCGGTGTAGCAACACAGTCGGCCTCAGTGGGACTATCTTGGCCGTTTAATCCATGTTTACCTGAACGGCCTAGTTTTTATAATTTATTTACATTTGAGTCACAGTGATTATACATATAATAAATACTTAAGTACATATCGGTATGTAGGTAAATATATAATATTCTAGAAAATTTCCGGACATTTGAAAGTGGAAACAAAACTTATGATGAAAATAAGAAAACTTCGAAAAATCAGTTTTTCACGGCTCTGTCGCTAAAAGTTGAACTACGGAAGCCAGCGTTTACGTAATAAAGTGAAGTTACAATTATGTAACTACTTTAGTATTAAGGCTGACAACATAATAAAGGTATTTTGTGTGAATGAACATCAAAAAGTAATAAGGAATATAAAACCGTTATAATTCTATTTGGACGTAAGTTACTATAAGTAGCGTGTTGTTCTACCCCACCCCTCCTCACCCCATCCTCCCCTCCATTCAGTACTGAAAGCTTAAATCGTGTCTGTTAGATAACTTTCATAAGGTCCTGTAAAGCTCAGCTAAGCCATTTTGAACTCTAGATACATATTTCGCCATTTTACTACATATTATTATCACTTGACCTACCTAACTTTACATAACTAAAAAGAATCATCAAAATCGGACTACACTGTGAAAAATTATGCGTCATATAAAAACAGAGAACACAAATGTAATGTCGGCTTGAGAATCTTCTTGTGTTTCGTCGGTTAATAAACAAATGAATTGGCTACTTATTCAAAGCGTGTTGCAAATGGCCTGGCCGTGTCCATCACATAAGACGCCCACCACCCCTACAAATATATTACATGAAAGAACACTTAGTTTCACATTTACAAGCAGCGATACACAATCTTTTCGACACTGAATGTGGATTTAACATTATTGCCTTTTCACATGTTGCTGTTAATGTTTGATTGAAAGTCACTGCCAATGCGGCTTTCTCTTTATTTTTGTAAATAAATAATTACTTACACCAAAATACAACAGATTTATACTTAGGTGTTTTTAAAATTAGCCAAACCAATCTTCTTCTTATAATGTCACTAGTTCTTGCTTGCTTTCGTGCGCTTGACTTAAACCTATAGATAGAGAGTAGAGTAAATTATCTATATGAACATTGTGACTTTGAATTTCAGCCATGTGCATGTGAACAGGGACTTATTTCCACTATTCCATGCGTAACACATTGTGTAACTATTAGCTATTGCGATTGCCTGATAAAAGGAACGGTAGAGATCGGCATCGTCTTCCGTGAACGCATACCATTTGCAATAATGCAATTTCAATTACCGAGTTTGTCGGTAAAAGTTGTTTGTTTTACAAAAACTAAGTAAGTAAGTGAATACTTATTATTTTACTTCCTTACTGTAATAAGTCACTGCACATATTGTTAAGTAAATGCAATAGAAATATTTGGTCCCGGAGTTAAACGGCGTAGAACCCTCAGTGATGACTTAAAAACTTTTTGAAAATGTTTTGAAAAACATAACCAAACATTGAGACAAAAACATCCAACAAAAAAATCGATTTCGAAAGATAGCGGAAGCTATCAAAGCGTGTACTATCAATTACTTGGCTAAGTACTTGTCATACGTGCTTATTCGGGTGTGACATGATTTTAATCAGCAAAAACTGGTAACAGCAGTTTACGGCCAAGGTTACAACTGCATAAACTAGCGTAGACAAAATAATTACCCATTACGCAAGCAGGTTTACCAGGAAGAGCAAACTATAGCATACATGGACACACAAAAGCACACGCTTCAAATAAACAATGCATCTATAAAATTGTTTATGTCGTGTCCACTGTTAACTTGCAACCTATAATATTTTTACTCTGACTAGACAGTAAAGATTTCAAGGTTAGATATAAATGCATTGTCTTGAATGGTAATTTAATAAATACTCCTTACTTGTAAATTGTTTGCATTATATGCCAAATATCATGTTTGGAAGTGCCTCTGACTACTTTCTTTAGTTATCTTCAAGGATTTAAATAACTAGAGATCTGAGGAGATATAACCAAGCTTGGGGATTACAGTCGTGACCATGTTTATTGATTTTTTTTGCTACCCACATGCCGTTGAAAAATAAATACGATTAGAAATGTGTCATTCATAAAAAAGTGTTTGCCTATACCTAACTGTACTCGTATTTACTCTGTAAATTTTGTGATGTACCTAGTGGCTTAGGTTATGCAATTACAAACCTTATAATTTCAAATCAGCCTAGCGTATCTGAAACTTGCACAATGCAAACAGCACACAAGTAGATAAGTTATTAATATATAATGAAGCCATCGTCTTTAGTATTACCAACTTACATAACTATGGTCTCTGCCTACCCCGTCGGGAAACAGGCGTAATTTTATGTAAGTATGTGTGTATTACTATGTAAAGATAATTAAGTAAGGAATATAACTGACTGACTGTCATAACTAATGCACAGCCTACACAAGTAACTTAAAGACGGTTTTCTTTTAGGGTCTAAAAGTGGCTTATCGTAATTCAAACTCAAAAACAATGCAGCGGAAAAACGAACTCACAGTCACACTTGTGCGTTATATGGAAATATTCCCATTTGTCCCGCTGCTCAGTCCCCTTGGGGGAACATATGGGACAAAAACGTTCCATTCGTCCCCCTTTTGGCAACGGGGGGACAGAAAAAACTTTTATGTATTATACTCGTAGTTTTTCTCGTAAGTTAAATAATAACGTAAATAGATACTAAAGCCTTGATACAATAAAATACTCGTACTAGAGTACGTGATCGCAAGGACTAGAACGAGTAGCGAGTTCGAATAATTTATTTTATAAGTGACTCACGCTTCCTGTGTCCCTTTCTGGATCTAGCAAGCACAATAAGTCTTTGCATGCATAATTGATGCATTATAAAGGTTGCATTAGAATGTAGAATCATTAAAATGTAATTGCGTTTTAATAAGGCTTCAAGTCGTAGGTTTCGTTTGCTTTGATAAAAAGTAGTTAAGTTTATATTCAGTAACTAACTGTATCAATCAATTCCCAAGGAAAACAGTTCATACGATAAAACTATTAAATTAGACATCCAATACATAAATTCAAAATTTGAAGTGTAATAAAAAGTAGTTAAGTTTATACTCAGTAACTAACTGTATCAATCAATTCCCAAGGAAAACAGTTCATACGATAAAACTATTAAATTAGACATCCAATACATAAATTCAAAATTTGAAGTGTAATAAAAAGTAGTTAAGTTTATACTCAGTAACTAAATGTATCAATCAATTCCCAAGGAAAACAGTTCATACGATAAAACTATTAAATTAGACATCCAATACATAAATTCAAAATTTGAAGTGTAATAAAAAGTAGTTAAGTTTATACTCAGTAACTAAATGTATCAATCAATTCCCAAGGAAAACAGTTCATACGATAAAACTATTAAATTAGACATCCAATACATAAATTCAAAATTTGAAGTGTAATAAAAAGTAGTTAAGTTTATACTCAGTAACTAACTGTATCAATCAATTCCCAAGGAAAACAGTTCATACGATAAAACTATTAAATGACCCATCCAAAACATAAATTCATAATTTGAAGTGTAATAAAAAGTAGTTAAGTTTATACTCAGTAACTAACTGTATCAATCAATTGTACCAAGGAAAACATTTCAAACGATAAAACTATTAAATTAGACATCCAATACTTATATTCAAAATTTGAAGTGTAATAAAAATGCTGCCAACCACGTGAAGAGTGCCGTCATCATTATAGCTATCCTACAGCGGTACCTACAAGAAAAATCCTTGAGTGGTCACTGCGAGAAGGTCAAAATTGTTTTTCAACCAGTTTATGTAACGAGATACGTAATCTTTGACGTGGTGACACAGTTCAACTACAAGATGGCAACCAAATATTCAACGAGAATAGTCGAGAAGTTTTGAATAGTTCTCTCGATAGTAAAAAGTAGTAATACAAGTAGTTTTGATTTTCGCTAACAAATTCAAATTAAACATATTGTTATTCAACCAAACCTTAGGTCAATCAAGGTGCAATTTTTAGTTTAACCACACAGTCCAAGAAAATCGAACAAAAATCTCGTCGGGATTTAAAAAAAATACTAAACTCTTGGATGGAGCCAGGAGCCAGAGGCTAAGTTATTCGTATTTGGAATCAATTTCCACAGACGTAACTAATTAAGCACCATCCATCAATTCGATCGTTTTAATGTAGGCACCAATTAAACGGTGAGCGGATATAATTCAAATTGAATTGCTCGAAAATCTACTATTTACGTAATTATGCTACAAATCGCCTCTTTGTAATTCACACTTGGGAAATAGACTTAATTTTGCAATAGATTTGCGAACACAAAGTATATTAGAGTTCACTTATTTCTAAAATAAACTAGGTGATGTCCGCGACTTCGCCCACGTGTATGTCGGTTATCGCGACTTAAAAACTTGACAATTTATATATTAAAACCTTCCCCGAGAACCACTCTATTCATTGGTAAAAACAGCATGGAAATCGGTGCAGTAGTTTTTGAGTTAATCGCGAACAAAT
Organism: Cosmorhoe ocellata; assembly: GCA_963675405.1. Taxonomy (NCBI): domain Eukaryota; kingdom Metazoa; phylum Arthropoda; class Insecta; order Lepidoptera; family Geometridae; genus Cosmorhoe; species Cosmorhoe ocellata. The sequence continues at coordinate 5,459,641 of OY776258.1, read as the reverse complement.
AGACGCGGCGGAGGACTTTGTTTTATAAATGTAGTGATAGTGATTTCGCAAGCTATTACATTGGCATTATGTTATGTACCTATGTATAAAAAAAAACAAAAAGCTATAAAGAACCTATCAAAAGCAATGAGTACAAAAAAATAATGAGCCTGCTAGATTGTTATAAAAACAAGCGTTATAATTTATTTGTAATTTATAATGAATTTACTAGCACGAAACGATCGTCGATCTAAACTATAAATTACAGTGAATCAAAATATTAAAATTACGACCGCTAGTGGTGTAGAATGTACAGTCGTCGTTTTAATCAGATCTTTTATTTAATCGATAAGTGATTGATATAAGCATGCTTCAATCAAAAGCAACTAGGCCTACTAGGACTACTTCACTAAAAAGATTAGGCCATCTCCAGAATTGCTTCCAGACTAAGGACCTTACCACAAGCTCTTACAAACCAACAAGTTTCAGAAATATGTATTGAATGAAGTAACACTACTTCGATACATGTTTTACAGGTCACGGTACGAAATATCAAAGTTATAATTTGATGTTGCCCGAAGAGGCTAATGTTTGTATGGCCCCTGAACATACTCAATCTGGAATAATATTATGACAACCTAATGACCATTTGTAGGTATATTTGAACAAATATGTAGTAGTACCTATCTTAGCTATATTACGGTGCCGCTGTTTAAAAAAACCGGTCTTCACACCGACAGTATTATAAGTGTTATTAGAGTTTATTGGCGTTATTACAGTTTACCGTCAGTTTCCCTTCAGTATGAATTGATACCGACCTTCAGTTCGAAGACGATGTTGTGAATAGAAATTTGATGCCTTTCCATTGTTATACGTGATAAATTCAACAGGAAAGATTGCTTTAGCTCAGGGGTGTAAATCTAAACATTTTAGCTCAACCAAATTCACCTATTGATATAGTGATAGGTACGTACCCACACCCATTTGACGCCTAGTATAAGAACTTACTTGTATATTATAATACTAGCTTTTGCCCGAGGCTTTGCCCGTGTGGTACCTTAAAATACAAAAACAAATCTATCCCACGGGAACCATACTTGCGCTTTCCAGATTATTATACAATCTCTGTGTCAAATTTCATCCAGATCCGTTTAGCTGTTTCAGCTTGATTGAGTAACAAACATCCATCCATGTATCCAAACTTTCGCAAGATAATTATATTATTAGTAAGATAGGATAGTTGGATACCTCATAATAACTCTTGTTAGCCAATACTAAATTGAACATCTAAATAGTTTATGTTATAGTAAATTATCATGACTACTACTAACATATCAGAAAATTGCTTCGTCCATAGCAAGTGGCCAATTACTACAAGGCTTCAGATTTCGTAATCCAAGAACGTGCTCATGATTTACAAGCAGGTTGGTAACTTAAGCACTCATTACACTACACGCTATTCAGGGACCCTTACCCTAAATAAGGGTGGTGTAATAAGATTTAGGGCGTAAGGCGTAGAGGCGTTAGGCTCCCTTACTACTGGGCCCTGTAACGTAATAACGTGTAGTGTAATACCCGTTTTACTGGCATTTCGTTTGCCAGTTGCCGAAACCGGTGGTTTTGGACGTATCAAAAAAGGCCTCTACATAATGACGTATGTAGTATCCCGAATACTTCACACAAACACTGGTACCTAACAAAGATTAAAAAATAAAGTAAATAAACCTGATCATGACTGTAATCCCCAGGTTTGGTAGATCTTCTCAGATCTCTAGTTACTTAGATCTTTGAGGATACATGAAGAAGATACAAGAGGGTAGTCAGAGGCACGTCGAAACATGACATTTGGCATTGCCCACATAGTAGTAAGGTAGTATTCCGTACGTGGCAAATTGCATATAAAAATACTAATATTTTGTATGACAGACACTTTCGGATTTTTGTTATAGAATGATAAGAATAGAGTTAAAATGAGAGCTAAATAAGTTCTATTTTTTAAATAGCTTCTGCCCTCGTTCACATGCGTGGTATCTTCATAAATAAGTATCTTCTAAACTACATATTTAAATTTACATGATATAGAAATGCCTCATCCAAATTTATCCAGCCGTTTACGCGTGACTGAATCACAAACAAACATTAGTAATAATAGAATTGATTTTGCAACTCTGTGTGTGGTAGACATATTTTTTTAAAGAGCATTCATGATTACGTTACTGTATAGTCCTCTATGATTGATTAATGCCTGCAGGCGATATTTCTTGTTTTTTTATGTTGTATAACTGGTGGCTAGGGCTTAGGTACTTGTCGTAATTGAGTAGGTATTACGAAAACCAATAATCAAGGTTCATGGTTATTGCTGCCTTATATTATAGATCACAGAACGTTACACAGGATAACTTTTATGAATGTTTTTTGAACGATTAACTTAATTCAATAATAAGTAGGTACAGTATGAGTTCGATTCCCGTGGCAAGAAAAGTATTGGCATGATCTGCAGATTAATTTCGGGTCTGGATGTTGAAGTAGGATAGGAACTTGTATAATATCCACGACAAGATCTTTTACAGGACTAGGCATTTCCCAACCAGGGGCTTTAGCGCAAGCTCTTTGGGCAATATCAAAGTAATATAAATTTGATATTATCTACCACCTATAAAATTGTATTGAAATAGTATTACTTCAAGCTTGGAATATGACTTTTTTGAAACACGATGGTTTGTAAGAGCTTGTGATAAGTTTACCATGGTATTTAAGTCTTTTATCTTAGTTATGCGAAAAGTATCTTTCCGCAAACAACATGCCGTTAACCAATGAAAAATTTTTGTAAAAAATATAGAAAAGCTGAAATAATAGGTATATGGCACCAGGAAACGCTATCACGCAAGTGATTTCCTCGCAAAGGCGACACGGGTCGTCCGTCAGAACCAACAATGCGAGACGGAAAAGTAGAAACATTTCTACGACCACTTTTGGTATAAACTGATTGATGGCATGACACTTACAAGCGATTATTTCAAAGTGTAATTGGAATACTAGTAGAAATTTAATTAATCAAATTACAAGTAAAATAACTATGATTGAAATTTGCATTTAATTAAGAAAGGTTTTTTTATAGGCATGTAGTATAAATTGAAGTAAAAAAAGGTTAAAAGAACCCCCTTTAGTACTTTTCTTACCTTAATCTGTTCATGTGCACATAATTATTGTATTCATCATAAAATTTTCGAAGTAGATCAAATAACCTGGTCGGGAGATAGGAACATACTTCTACGTAGTATGTTTAATGTGCGTGTTTTACGCTGTAGGTACGTTTTAAAATATTTACAGCCCGAGTTCATAGAACTGCATCAACTATACCTACTGCCAACAGCAAATCTTACGCAAACAGTGAATGCTGAACAACTCGCAACTGCAACTATAAAACAGATAAGTACGCAGTAGCTAGTGACCGAAAAACAGAAGCCATTGTTCCGATTGGCGTTAAGGGACCGTAGGAACGACCTCGAAGAAATTAGAGCTTTAGTTGTTCGGTTGGGGATTCATATTAACCAAACAAAAAATATACTATAGAAACTTCTAAAATTTAGGATGCAGTGTTCGATCCGTTTGTGTAATAAAAATACATTCATCATCATCATCATCATCATCCGCAGCCTTACTAAGAGAGGCCTATACCCACTGCTGGGTATAGGTCTCTCTTTGCATATTGCATATACCATTGTCCACGGTCTGCTGCTAGATAAAAGTAAAAATAAAAATAACTTCCAGCTTAGGCAATTCACAATATTGGCAAAATACAAATGGTTTTGCTAAAACAAAATAATAAAGAGACATTAGTAATAAGTGAGCTTATTCTACTATCGGATTCACAATCGAATCTAACTAATTTGTTTATCGGATATGATCATAGGTAAACAGTCATCTATTCATGGCATTATAAAGTCAGTGACACTACCGACCTTGGCACTATTGCATTCCATGAGTTATTTCATAGCGGTTGTAAGTGCTGATTGAATCGCTGATGAAATGATAGCGTTTTGCATTATAACTGCACTGCACATAGCATTAGGCCTTGGAAGATGCTAGATAAAAATATGTTTCTTTTTAATGTTCTTGCTCTCTGGTCATTGTCTTGCTGTTGTAATTATAAAACAATTGCTAACGAGGTATTACGAAAATGTTGTTTATACCTAGGTTGTTTTGTGGGTTTGCGAATCATTAAAACAGAGCGTTTCTGAAACCAAAGAACATTCCTCAACACTCAAAATGACCTTTATAGGTAAACAAAAACTAAGGCTGGTTACAGTGACCGTCGGTCCGTATGTCGGTCGCGCTTGTCATTAATATGAAAATTCATAAAATCGTACAGTGCTGGACCGACCGTACGCACGCGTATATTGCTACGCACTGCGTATGAGGACCGTCGGTCGAGCGCGTCCGCATACGGCCGTCGGTCGGCCGACGCGCTATGGAAACGTATGTACGCGTTCAGTGCTGCACCGATCGTTGGACCGACCGTACGGACCGACGACGGATGTCTGTATCAATTTTCATCTGGTCAGTTTGTTGGTTAGGAGAGCACTGAATGATACAAATTGACGGTCGGTCCGTGCGTATCGTCAGGACCGACCGTGCGCACCGACGATCGGTTGAGCACTGTAACCCGCCTAACTATGAATCACTTCAGAAGATAACAGCACAGTAGCACTTTCAATTGCACATGAATACTCGTACTTACTAAAATATTTGGTTTGTTACAAGTTTTACGACTTCGTATCTCAAAATAGTTTATGAAAACGTGATTGATAACCTAAACATTTCGTTACTGCACAGTTTGTTTAGAAATAGATATCGTCAGTTTCACATCGTTGGTTCATTCTCCTTCAAATAATTCTCGCTTATAATACAAATTGTTTTTAGGTTAATGATTTAAAAAAAAAAATATACTTACGGACACGCGCAATTTTATTATTCTTATCAACTGAAACAGTACACAAATTAATCTAAGTTCTCTTAGGTATATCAACGAATATCTGATCTGAACAAAGTAGTTATCCAAAAGTCTTGTGCGGTATCTAGCACGAAAGACAATCTTATTACGACACCGAATACCAGCATTTGTAACTAATCACAATTTGTTTGAACCAGCGTTCCAGGCAATAAAAATAAACGAAGATGAATATCTTGATTTTTTAAGTAAATTATTTTAAGTTACCAGTATATTTTGATTACGATATCGAGGCGTCTTTTTTTTTCTTGTAGACTTGTGTGATGCACAATAGATTAAAAACCATTGAACTACAATCCATTGAATATCAGACAAATAAAAAACGTAACTGTAAAATAAATTATCTTGTATGGGTATGCATTTAAGTTTTAAGCAAAGCAAAGCAGTAACCTAAATATTTCAACATTTAATAAAGACAAGACTGTGTACGGCACAACGCAGCTTACAGCTTGTTTAAAAATGTAGGTACCCACCCATTCGGTCTCCTTTAACTTGTATCACGTATGTATGTCGGTGATGGAATGTGTGGGAGTGCCGCTTAGAGGCCATATAGGGCTGCCACCTTTAAACTTTAGAAAACTTTGAACTGTACTATTGATTGCTTACCTTCCCTTTCTCTATCATTCTTCTAAAACACTTTAGATAGAGATTAGTAAGTACTTCGGTTCAGTTTATGATACAGATAGGTAAATTAATTAGTGTTTTGAGATCGGTTATTTTGTTACTTATATCATTTAATATGTATGTAGTTTGAGAGTTTTTCTTCTTAAAAGTTCATTTTCATTTATGTGGCAATAACCACCATCGTTTACAAACCCAATGAATCATCAAGGATAATTAAATTATCAATCCAGAGTTAAATCGATACGATTGGCCAACAGTTAATCGGCTGTGGAAATAATTGACGAATGAATGAATTAATTGATGATCCTCTACTTGTTGATTACGGGAACGGAGAAATTACATACTGGGTAAATTAATCTATGGACAGAAAGATTACCGGGGTATGTGCGGTCAGTTGGCACGTATAACCAACTATTACATGGTGGGTTGAAGCAAATTAATGGTATAAAAGCGTGTAGAAGTCAGTCGTTAGGAGATCGCATGATTTATTTTATAGAAGGTCAAGAACGTTAGATATTCATAACTCAAACCTTCACTAAATAGACAAATAAAATACTTACCTGACGAAAACTACAAAGCAAAATAATATAAACCCGATAATTTTATAGGTTACTTCTAATTATTCTTAATAATTCTCTTTATAATTTATTAGGTCATACTCTATAACTTTCATCTCGAACATTATAAAAAATTTTAAAAGTTTTCTTTGCGTGCAAAAAATGAATAGGTCATTTTTTGTAAAACAATCTATTTCTTTAGCAGCCCAACGCTTATGAGCTAACGATCAGACTTTCTAGGTCAAATTTGTTTAGATGGTGGTATTCACACTTCCAAAATAATAGTTCTACGTGTAATGACTTCAAGTAACTATTTTACCATAACACAAAATAAATTCAAGGTTACTAAATTACATCTATATAAAGAGGAAAGTTTTGTATTTTTTCTATTTTTATTTGTAACGAATAAACTCAAAAACTACTGGTCCGATTTCAAAAACTATTTTACCATTAGAACGCTACATTATCCCTGAGTAAAAAAGCTATATTTTATGTAGGTACCTCGCGAGCAAAAGCCACGAGCGGAAGCTAGTATTCTATAACTACGAACAGGTTTCTTTCAGATCACTGTTTCCAGCTAGGTACTCAATAAATAGTAATGACGTTATTCTAAATTTCTAAGACATTTTTATCTGTATCTGTAGCTCATGACTGATGTCATGTTAGTTGACTATCTACATCAAAGATGTGAGACTCGCCCATTCATTCTATTCAATGCAGATAATCCATGCGTACCTACAGTTCCGCTCCGTTGGTAAAGACTACGCCCAAGCTTGTCATCATACAAAACGTCTTTGTTTGTGTAAAGACCTTCCGTTTAAGAATTCAAAAGGGGCCTCACAAAACGTTAAACTTTTGAGCTTTATACCTACTTATTACCTGGACCAGTTTGGTATTCGAAGTCAACCTTTACGTTAACTCAAGTTTTGAGTTGACCTGCATTGCGAGATTCGCACTTGCCTAAGTATTTTTTTTTGGAACTGGAACTTCCAAACTTCTTTCATAATACGGAAGATTTACATAAAATGTAGGTCCTTTACTTCATTACCGACATTTTATAGCCATAATTGAATAACAGAAAAAGTTTATGATAATCGCGACTACGGGATGTAGGCCATTTCCTCCCATCTTCGGAGTACCGCCCACTAGGACGACTACCTCTCAAAACTACTGTTTATTCTGTGGTGATATTGTTTATTCTGTGAAGGTCGTTGCTCTGAGCTCTAGAGGCTTTGCTTACTCTATCTATACCTACTTGGTTATTCGACAATACGAGTTCAATAAGAATATACTAAAAGCTAAATTCGGAGAGGCTGTTTACGTTTAGATTAAATATTAGCTTCCTAAAAGGTATTTTTTCTAGTGTACTTGATGTATATGCGTATAATATATTGATGTACTTAGATGATCTTGTGTCTTTTCCATCCAGCGATTTCCCGCAATCAACTACAATATCAAGAAATCTAAACACAGTGCAAGTGCATTTTAAATTTTCGTTTCTATTTTGTGCTGACAATGTATACTATCGTGTATTTTAGAAGACTTTCTAATGAACCGTGTGTCATCAATTCCATTTAAAGTCTGAGCGAAAGTAGTTGCATCATCGCTTATGTGATTGTGCTTTTCAATTTGTTTTCTTTCAACTGCCTTATACTTAAGTATCGGACTTACTGGCAGAAGGCATCATTACAATCTCAAATATTAGTTATAAATAATATTAGACCATTAATTTGTTGAGATTTGGGCATTATTACAAAATAACAGGCAATCTAGGCAGCACGGGTGTGATTCCTCTATGCCTGCGTGCATAGATCACGGTAACCTCACCTACCATCAGGCTCTTATTTGCTTGTTTACCAGCTTAAATGTGAACCACTGCCAGTCTCATAATTCTTACTTACTTACCTACTCTGCAGTTTTACTCATCAATACTCAATTTGGATGGATATTTGCGTTTTTTACGCTTTACTGCGTCTGCTTACATTGAATCTGCAAACTGTATGCGGCCTCTAAGTACTTGTTTATTCAAACATGTGTACTTATTCCGTAACACCATAGCATGCTATAACACCTACAGTACCACGCTGCTTCGGGTGGGTGCGCCCGCGACGCTGCCCGGAGAAAGCCGCGAAAGTGAAGGACCCGCGATTTTCTACTGGACAACCAATTGTATTGAAGCTATCGTTTCATTTCACTTGGCGACTGTACGTGACATTGAGAGCGTGGGAAATCAAGGGCTAGTACCTATAAGTCTCAATCACAATTAAAAGTTTAGCTATCTTTTTAAATAATTGTTCCAAACTAATAGCGAATTAGCAGAAAGGAAGTAACCACCCTACAACTAATTCACCATAACTACTTAATTACATTGCTTAATTAGCCTTTTAGAGATTAAAATCTCCCTTTGACACGACCAATTAAGTTGCTTAACATACACTTTTAATCGTATAACACATGTGCTTTCGCTATAAATTTCACTTTCAACATCAAATACGCAATGTTTGTGAAGAATTACTTTAAATAAATATAATTTAATTTATTTAACAGTCATGGACGGTGAACATTTATTTACACTAAGTGGTGATGCTAAAATGCTGCTGATGAAATTGTTGTATCTCGATACGGTTACACTAGCTAAGGATATTACGAGTTAATTGGTGGTAAAATAGTAAACTTTAGCAAAAAACCTTTAAAAATTTACTTAAGAAACTTTTAATTCAAATTCAAATTCAAAATATTAATTGGCCATCAGCAAACATGTACACTAAATAGGCACATGTTAATTGAATGATACATTTCAATGTTTTTTTAATCTAGCTGTAGGTAAGTTTTCCTAAAATTAATAAAATGATTATCGCGGGTAAAAGTACATACTCGTAATCATGACACTTCAAAAATTTTCAGCATTTGGAAACCACAAAGCAGCATTTTAAGTAATTACCTAATAAATTTCGGATGTGTTCTCATTGGTTTATTTTATTATTTAACGCTAAACAACACTACCAACTCGAAAATGTATTATGCAACTGTAAAAATGACGAAAGTAAAGTAACAGGTACCTTTTACTAATAATTGGTCCCGCTGCTGTGTAAGTTTTTTTTTACAAAATGTAACTACTCGTTCCAACGAAACTGCAATGTCTAAACATCAATCAACACCATGTGGGCATTGAAACATGTCACTTGTTGAATATCAATCACAAGTCAAGGGCAGGTACTGTATTTATGCAGACCTTGCACTTATTCTGTCCCTAAATGATATGAAAGGAGGCCATAGCATATATTACAATAACGAAGTAAAGTTTTTCATGTAGCTGTGTGCAGTAAATTCCATAAAAATAACTCTTAGCAACAATTCAGTCAAAGAAATCATTTCTAAAATACCTTGTACTAAAATACGCTGTCTAATGCACGAATACTGAAAGCCCACTTAAATATTCACTTAAGCAACAGAAGCCTTATCATTACGTTTCAGAGCGAATAATGGGTTCTTAAATATCTGAATGAAATTTTCAATCAAAAATTAAGGAACGTTTCAGGGCCCAGCGAGTTTCTTGTCAGTTCTTCTCGGAATGGGGATAGGACTGGAATTGGCACCTAGACTCACCTAGTATGTAAGACGATTCAAAGTGATCTCTGTGATTTTATTGAATAAAGAATTAATATTGACCAAAGATTTAAATCGCGGATATGCCCGGACGCCAAAAACTGTGGCACTGTTTTTACTTCAAAATGCCGATGCACACACACTAATGTTAAGTAAAAAAATTGTGGATTTGCCAATGAACCAAACAGTTATTTCACCATTTATTGTGCAATTATATTGCACGATCTTTCGTAAAAAAAAATATTCCTTTTGTACCCTGAAATGAAAATATTTGGTGTGCCAAATGAGCGAGCTATCTCATTTCGTGTGGCAACAAAACGGCGCAGTCTCAGTTAAATCTATACGTACGGACATATCTGCGATTTAAATCTTTGATATTGACTATTAGTATTCGAATAAAAACATGTTATGATAGGCCATCTAGAGCTTGTAGTTACTTATTTGAGTTTTCTTTTTTCTAGTTAAACCTAACGTCATGTCGATACCGGAAGTATCAATTAAGGTAAGGGACAAAACCCGGTTTTACAGGAGAGGAAAAATAAGATTTTTTTTTTTGTAATTTACTTTGTATCTTTTTTTCCTGTGGTCCTATTTGAATGCTTCCAAGACCAAATCGTCTTAGATTTTTGGTATCTTTCGTACTAAAAAATCAAAATTCTGATATATCTTACGGTTTCGTAGATAGCCTGTCCCTTACATTAAAATTCAATGTAAAGCCGTACCTTACGCTAATAAAAAATTAGTTAAAATAAGTCTGCAGTAATGTAAGGAACAGATGTAAGTATAAAACTGATGAGTAATTTTAACGTAAGGGTCTATGACTAGTTTTAAATTTGCTGTAAGTAAACAAGAACCTTGCAATATCAACCTTATCTTATACTACCTATAAACGAGCAATTCTTGTTTATAAGAATCTGAATCTGAATCTCGGAAACGGCTCCAACGATTTTGATGAAATTTAGTATGCAGATATTTCGTGAGCGATAAATCGATCTAGCTAGGTTTCATGATTAGAAAACATCGTTTTATCAGTATTTTAAGGCAATAAAAACTTTACATTATTTTTAAACTTTAAACTTTACATCTATTGGAAGAAGTAATACTATTTTTATTTTTATTAAACTTTGGCAACCAGGTCCATCTATCGAGGGTCTATCCAGGGTCGATCGTGATGGGTACAAAGATTCGATGAATCAACCCATGCGGGCAATCTAGGAGACAGATGTATTTTTTGTACCCATGGGTCCCTTGACTTGCAGTGCAGGTTTTCCATAAATAGGTCACTATCCTAGGATAATCGACAATCAATTGGGTCGCACGCGAGCCTTGCAAGCTAGCCCAAACAAACAGGTTTTTAAAGGTTTCGACCTAAGATTAGATGGAAATTAAAGACCGTGTCTGACTGCACGCGAAAGAAAAAGATAAGTACCTACTTGTAGTTGGTTACGCAGTCTGTGTATGCGAGTATGAAACTAATCAACTCTAAAAGTATGAAGATAAGGTCCAATTTACTTTCGAGTAATCTTTACGTTGCATCAATACATACGTATCGCACTGGCACATGGCATGTCTGACCAGCGCGACAAACGGAATTTGGCAGACGTGTCAAAAATGATTGAACAACTCGCGCATAGGTTGAGATCGAATCAAAGTGTTCCAATCAATCGTAACCGACACAGGACTAGCGATCAGCTTAAACAACAACTAAACTGTTTTACCGACATAACAACACTACTTGACCATAGATGGCGTTAAGATCGAAAAATATTATTCATATTTCATCAGTAATAATCCATATCCAAAATAATTTCTAAAAAACACGATTTAATTTTTTATGCAGGGAGTTTTGAGGGCAATAAATCTAAAACGTCATTTTATTCGTGTTTTCAGACAATGAAAAACTGCTACAATATCATTAAAATACTAATATTGTCATCTTTTGGCGAGAAGTACTGTTTTTATTTTAACTTTGGCAACTAGGGCCATTTAGATCGATGTCAATCGATCATTTTGTGCGACCCGGGTAGATCATGACCATCGGCTATGTGATCAAGTTACAAAGATTCGATGAATTGACCCATGCCGGTAATCTAAGATACAGATGTATTCATTGTATCCATGGGTCCCTTGACTTGCAGGTCGCGGGCGCAGGTCACAGGTTAGGATGATCGGCAAACGATTGGGACGCGCGCGAGCTTTGCAAGCTAGCCCAAACAAACGGGTTTTACAGGTTTCGACCTATTAGAAAGAGACTAAGGACCGTGCCTGACTGCATGCGAAAGAAGGAGATACTTGTAGTACTCTTGTAAGAGTAATTAATCTTTACGATACATATGTAAATACATTCTGATCGCACCGACATGGCACCTCCCCGCAACACACGGAACTCGGCAGTAAGGCGGCTCAAAAGTGATCGAATCACTTGTGTAAGGGTTGCGATCGAATCAAAGTGATCCAATAAATCGTGATTGACCATGTCTAGAGCCTAAACAACAACTAAACTGTTTTGCCAACACAGCAACACTAAAGCTACTTGATAAAGATGGCGTTAAAATCGAAAAATATTATTCAAAAATCATCAGTAATAATTCGTATCAAAATATAATTTCCAAAAAATACGAGTTACCAAAAAAACCAGGTAATCCAGGTACTAATAAAATAAAATAATCCAATCAACAATAAAATAATCCAAAGGCATATCAACGTAAAGGACAACATTGAAAAAACCACGTTACATCAAAACAAGTGATTTTAGTGTAAGGGTCAATGTATTTAATTATTGAGACATACATTAATTGAGATAAAAAACTTCACTTGACAAGTTTGTTACGTTACAATTTTAGAAAATTTTCTGTTTAGAACTTCTGAAAATTTGTACTGTAAGGGACATTTTTTTAAAGATATCGAAATTTCAAGTATACCCAGTGGCGGATTTACACATTTGCCGCCAGTAGGCTATTAAATTTAGCGTTTAGTAATTTATCATGTAAAATCGTTGGATTATTTGGTATAGGTGTATAGTATTAAAATATTGCAATTTTGTTAAATTTTTTCTCCGTGTATATTATAATTTTTATTTATTATTTTGTGTAATAAGCCAAATTTGCCGCCCCCTAAAATTTGCCGCCCTAGGCTCCAGCCTACTCAGCCTGGTGATAAATCCACCACTGAGTATACCAGTCGATAGAGCAGAAAATTTTAGATAGAACTGCAATATTCAACTCATTTTCGATAAAATGTCCCGCACCACGTAAGTGCCGCACCACGTACGCTTCCTCAACGCCATAAGCACCGGGTTGGTCGTTGAGCAACGCATTCGAAACGGTCTACAACGCTTTGAGCGAGCTGATTGCATCCATACACTGTACTTAAACCTCATTAGAATGCTCCGTGTTGCCGATGACCAATCAAGTAATGAGGCTAATTACGAGTATAATGGAAGCTTTTGAAAACTATGCTAGAGTAGGCTCTAGTATTGAAAATACTTACCTACATAATTGAACTCCGGAATCACAATAGTATCTACTCGCATTTAAAATACATTGTCGTAACTGACTAACCTTTTGTTAGACAACATTTCTTATAGTTATAATACTTGGACTTACCCTAAGAAAGGAATGACCGAAATTCAACCTCTAAAGGGAGCAGCGAGAGGTTGAAGTTTGTACGAAAAAAATATTTAGCAAAAAAATCGCGGACCGTTCTACTAGTAAGTACTAGTAAGTAATAAAATGTCAAAAGATATGCAAGATGTATGTATTATGAGTATATACGTACCAACGCAGTGCAATGAACTCAGACTAGAACCAAAATAATTATTAACGACCGGAGTGGCTTCTAAAATAAACCCATCTAAGTTCTACGAACATGTAGCCGTTTTATAGCAAAAAGGAACAAGGAATATCCCGTGACAGAGTCAGAAATCCTTATTATAGAACGGTGATACAGAGCACAGGCTGACTGTTCTAGATATTAGATGAAGTCAGAGGACTATTTTAAAATTGCTATCACAATTTATCTGTTATTAAAATATAGGTAGTTAATAACGTACGTTGCATAGTATTACGGTATTACGAACATGTGCATATTCTACATATTTGGTGTAAGTACCAATATTTTTATGTAAAAAATATACACTTATACAAAAACAACTTTACGACACCAAACAATAAACTTTCCTTGTTGACTACTCCTTAGGTCATCCGGACGGCGGTACCGTTAGTTAGTTTGGACAACATCGCCCACACACCCTTCCTGATTAAAGTTCCAGACCGATTAAAAAGTACAGTTATAAACTAAAGCTTTAAAGTTACGACCTATTTGAAAACTTAAATCACGAAGTTCAGCAACACTTCGGTCTTTAAGTTAAACTTTCAACAAGTTCACACCGCGCAACTTTTAGTGCTAAAGTATCAACTTATTTTATGGATTCACCTATTGACATCGATTGTACGTCTACGGAGCCTCGTAAACTAGTTTCAAATAGAATATCTGATATGGACATAGGAGCTATAAACCGCCAATAACGCTTCCCTAACATAACGGGGCAGCCGAAAGATATAAGGAGACATACCTACATGGGAAGGAGACGCAATAGAATGATGACCAAATTAGCTAAAAGTAGAAATTTAGGTGAAACTGATTGAATATTTGGTCAGATTGTTACAACTTGAAAATTAATATTTTGAACGACACAGCTCAATTTGCTCAGCTCGTAAAATTGTTGCAAAACAGTGTAATTTCCCCGATAACTTCACACGAACGACCATGATCTTCATGTTATCTCCTTATAGCCGCTTTACAAAAGATCTCCCACGTTTTTATCTGAACGTGCCGGTTGTATCATACGTAAGTAGATTACAAAGTGATAACATCTTTTGAATAATCAACTTTTTTTCTTTAACCTCTTTATGACTTTTGTGGAATTAATTGTTCGCTCGACTGTTCTTTTTGTGATGTTTTTCACATGGTTCTAAATTAAGAGTCATTGTCAATGCCAATGTTGCTCGGAAACTTACAAACCTTAGATGCAATGACTCATGTCAAGGAATTACGTGATATCACCAACTTATAAGTAGATTATACCTCATTGCTATATTTTAGAGATACAATAAGTAGGTATTTCACACGGACAAAACCGCGAGGCAGGCGTCTAGTAAAATATAAATTGAAATGAGCATTCCACTCATAACATTTTATAGCCACTCGGATAGGAAGTATTAGCCGATTGAGTAGAAAAGGACTTTCATATCATAATGGCTTTCGTCAGAGAAACCCGCAAAGTACCCCGTAATCAATGAAATGGTTTGTTGAATTGCTATCGCTTATTTCAACTACTTTTTGCATGGATATTCATCGGCGCATGGAAATTGAATGATAATGGATAACGTAGTGAAAAGAAAAGATCCAAGATTCGTCTACTTCTATAGCGCTGTAAAAAAGACCATGTATTTTATTTGGATAAGGCCAACTTAGGCCCATCGGGAATTACGTCCACAGAAATTATTGTAAGCTATATTATATTTTTTATATGATTTCATTTTACGAACTACAGCAACAAGTGCTGTATGAGTTTAGCAAAAATTGGCAACTTATCGATACGCGTACATTATGTTATGATTCACCGCATTAACTTTTCCGACAAAGCCTTCTATTTTTTTCATTGCATACTATGATCGTCAGTATCGTTGAAGGCTGGCCAACCATTATGAGTTGGAAACAATAAGAAGTGAGTAACCACCTACCTACATTGAGGAGTACCTAACTATATACACGTACATCAATGCTTCCATATAGCCTTGAACAGTATTTTTCTGATATTCGTCCATCCAAACAAACAATATGGATATTTGACTACAAAACTAAGTTCCGCATAATTTTAGTCACTGAATCTGAAACTTCCTTCCGTTCTGGTTAGACGTAGTAAATTACAACCTGGTAACATTATGAACTCACAATTATTGGATTTTCATTGATCCATTATTTACTGCTGCCAGCGGAATGACGGTCACCGTTTTTAGGTAACCTTGGCATGTGTGATGATGAGTTTAGTTGCCTAAAAGTTGTTTTGTTTGTATCCCTTTATTCTCGGACATAATAAAGGACGACGTAGATTAAGGGTTGGTAGGCACCTAAATAAGTCTTGATTGTTAAAGTTGTGATGAGTTAAAACTGAAGTTTAATTATTATTATTCTTCTTATCAAAAGGTATCGTTAAAGTTATGGATTGAAATGCCAATTGAAATAAAGTATGTTTATAAAATTATGACATGCTGTACCGCCTTATTTTTTTTTTGGGACCATTTTTAAAAGTAAATAATTGATTATCTTCTATTTTTCAGTCTTCCCTGTTTTCTGCCCTATAACGAACAAACACATTACAATAGTTGCAGCAACAGCTTAGGTCTCTAAGCTTACGTAAACATTTGCTATGATTTTTGATTATCACACTATTTTGAAAGAACTAGAGATATGCTTTGTTATTATCCTACGTTAGTAGTAAAAATGTGAAAGGTTTTACAACTGGTTTATAAGACCGCCTTCGATTTTCCTGGATAGGTACCTACTAAATTGTTTCGGAGTATACATAAAATCATCTCGTGTGAAGTTGGCTGGATTGCTTACTATAATGAGCCTTGGCAAGTTCCTTGTGTCGAACTGCAGTTGCCACTGCCAGTACCCAGAACCCAGTCAATAGGTGGGAAAGACATTAGCCGTCTCTGAAAACAATCGAACAATACCTAAGGCGATTATACCGCCATTGTAATCATTGTTTACCAAGCTGTTGGTGGTATTTCCAATATAAACAAACATTTGGCAGCAAGTATTCTAATTGTCAGAAGTACTTTTTAATAAACTTTTTGAAACTAAGCTGTACCTGAAATTCAAAGACTAATTGAATAAGAAGGCCAAGAATCGTGTTTTATATTTAAATAGCTGTTACCCACGACTTCGTCCACAAAAATCCATAAATTTATCGTACTAATATTTAGTTTTTTCTTATAGAAGAACCTACTCATACAATAACAAACACAACAAAAAAATAGCGAAATCGGTCCAGCCGTTCACGCGTGTTGCCGTGACCAAGAGAAATAGGAATTCATTTTTAATATATAGATTTTTCCTTATTACAGATTTGAAGATGCAGTCCCTGTAAGACGATGGACGCACTCGTATGGCTATCCCTAGGGCTCCAGCTCGCAGCCCTCTGCTCGATCGTGGGGGCTCTGCTGCTGTACCTACTCCGCAAAGTTAGGGTGGCTGAAGTGCTGCCAGTGGAAAGCGCCAAGACTGTGCTCATCACGTCAGTAGACACCGCGCTAGGATTGCAGGTAAATTAGTAAACAATTGTACATCAGGATCTCAGTACCTACGTATAAACTCGCGACTCTAAAGCTCCATGAAGCATGATACTTACACGATCATGTAAAAATTCACTTGTATTTTTTTAGTACCTACTTATTTTCAAATACTTACCTGAAAAAAGATGTAGTATCATATTTTAAAGTTGACGTTTTAATTTGCAGCTTACCTACCTAGGTTACTGTAATCTAAACTAAAAGTAAACAAATATTTACACGGTTACTTTTTCAAAATTCCTCGAGTAAAATATTTTTCTCTGATAAAACTTAAATTATACTTTGAGCAATATCTAAACTTGTCAAAGTCATTTTCTGAACCTTATATTGGCAAAATTCGCTCTTCCCACAAAGGCCATAAAACAGCACATAAGTAAACAAAATAAAATATGCCTATAAATAAAAAGTAACTACAGTATTATGTAAGTAACAAACAGGTCTGCTCCAGTTCACCAAAACCGCGTCCAACAAGGCAACGCTCATTAACCATTTCTCAATGCTCAATGTTTACGCAAAGAACCGCTCAATTATAATCTAGGTAGGTATACATAATTATTTAGGTACTGCTGTTTTTGGTAATGGCATGATTTTACTCTGTTAAAATTGTTTGATTACCTACAGTCTTAGCTAAGTTATTTTGTAAGTATGTATGAGTCAGTGGAACAAAAGGCTGGCTTAACTTGTTAAAAACCAGAATCTTTCGAAGCATGGAAACGAAAATGTCACTTCGGACCAATAATAAAGTTTTAAATGGTCAGTATCCAGCAATGTTTATATATTACTAGCTGCGCCGACAGACGTTGTCCTGTCTTAAAACCTTCTCTTTACAATAACAAACACAACAAAATAAAGAATTAGCGAAATCGCACACAAATTTGTTCCGAGGCGGGAATCGAACCCGCAACCTCTTGCTTCGCAGGCGGACTCTTGCTCGCTGCGCCACTGAGGTCGTCAATATAGATAGATAGGGATAAATATAGATAGGGTCTTTATTATTATTATAAGGTTCCAGATTTTCATCAGTTCGGTTCAGTAGATCGGGAACGGAAACTAAAATTAATAATATTAATTATGATTCTCACGCTACGAGCTACGAGAGTGCTACGAAACTACGACCATTCATCATTTCAATAAAACGTCTTATGAAATTTTATTAGCATTGCTATTTATCTAACTAATTGACAGATCGCAACGTACCTAAGTGGCCGCGGTTGGCGCGTGATAGCTGGCTGCCGGTCCGGTGGGCTGGGAGCGAGGTTGGCCGGTTCCTGGCTCCAATCGCACCTCGCAGCCACGCCTGAAGACCAGCCACCGCCGAGGCTAGCCACGTTAGAACTGGACGTGGCGAGGGAGGATCTTTTGGAAGAAGCTGCCAGGGCTACGGCACAGCATTTACCGGCTGGTGAACATGGTAAAGCTTTTTACTAAATATTTATTAGTGTTGGAGATTTTGGATTTTGGAGACCCATTTTTATGAATCCTTCTTTATAATTTCCACTGACCATGCCGACGAATCATAGAGTCATACAGTCATAGAATCATCGGACTGATGACTGTCTCTGAGTGCTAGCAGCCAAGTTTATTTGGCCGTCGCAAAAAAAAACCATTGAAAAAAAAATGCAAAATAATAACCCAGCTGGCTATATAAGGGTCCTGAAAAAAAAATATAGCGCAAAAAGAGAAGTGCACTGCCCGGGAATCGAACCCGGGTCGCAAGAATGGGAATCTTGCATGATACCACTACACCAGCAGTGCTTGTTATTATCATATGAATTACTTAACCGTTTGCAAGGTAGAAAATATTATTAAAATCAAATGATTATCGTTAATTAATCACTGATCTATTCGATAATAATAATTTTGTAACTTTGCACTGCTTTTGATTCATTGAGTTGTAAATAATTACGAGTGGCAATTCAACTGCAAACAGCCTATGTTGCGCCATCTAGTGGCGAAGTTTACGGATAATAAGTACCTTTCAAGGTTAGCAAGTTATGAGAATGAGCTCAGGCAGCCTGCTCACACACCTTACATATTTGTAATGTAATAAAACGATAGGTGGCGCTAAATTAGTACATACACAGTACATAGTATTTACTGGCAGATAGACTTAGATTTTTTTTGTCTTCTTTGGTTTGCTACGACCTACGAGTCTACCCATCGATTTATGACTATTAGGTAAGCACTTTTTATATAGGTGCTTACTACAAAGCTAGTTGCTAGGTAGTTGGTATACCTACCTAGTGCACTCATATAATCACTTCTAGACCCTATACACTCCAGAATAACGCCTGTTTTTCTTTATTTCTAGGTATATGGGCGGTTATAAACACAGCGGGAAGCAGCGGTCGCGGTGGCGCATCTTGTTGGGAGAGCGCATTGAAGGGCAATGTGTTGGGTGCCCTACGAGTGGCTAGAACCTTTTCACCTTTACTCGCTGCTGCGGCCGCTGATCACCCGTATGCTGGCAGGCTCTTCTATATCGGTAAGTGGAGCATTCATACCGCCACCGTACATTGCCGGAAAAAATTGCATGACTTTCCCCAACGGTTTGGACTATAGATGTGAAGTAATCGCTTCCCCAGACTAAATAATGTGACGACGAAACGAGAAGGTAGCTTGCATACTAAATATTGAAGTACCTACTTTTTTCTAGGATTATCATCTGACACCGCTTGCGAGAGCCTCGCCCGGCCTGAAGCAGGCGATACTGGTGAAACGAGCGCGGGCGCCGCGGCCGCCAGGTGGGGCACATGGGGCGCGGCCCGAGCCCTTAGGTCCGGTCTCAAGGCGAAGAGGCTTCATGTAGTGATGCTGCATGCACCGGACCTGTCCGCGGCGGAGATATACGCGCCACCATCACAGCTGCAGCCGCCTAGTCAACCAGTCAGGTATAGTTGGCTCAAGGAATCTAGGCATTCGTGAAGTTAGCCGCAAGAGCTGCGCAGTACGTTTTTCGGGAGCAATTGGAGGTATGAGGAGGGAGAAAGGAACTGTACATGCGCAAACTCGCACGTGTGGCTAACTTCACGAATGCTAACCTATACTAACCTCTCCAGATCGGGAGGACTAACTTTTTAACGATTTATATCGGTTCTAAGCATTTTGTTCGTATTCCAGCCGTCCGGACACTCCGAGTTCTGACGTCAGCGGCACCACGGCTAGTTGCGCTGTTACAATGCCAGGCGAAGCAGCTGAATACAGTGCGAAAGTTCTTCCAACAAGCGCATTGAAGGTTCTAGAAGACGCCTTGATAACACCATCGCCTAAAGACGCATACTATCTGAAGGTGAAGCAAGATTCCTGGTTTACGAGGATGCCGTCACTAAGAGTTACACAGATGTGAACGTCTGTACGCTAAAATCTATTGCGGATTAGGGACATAGATACATAATACTAATGTAAGGATGTGTGTAGCATTATATTTTTGAATAAAATAAAATTTCGAAAGTTCGTGAAACAAAACAATATAACGTTACATTGAAACTGCACGTAGGTATCTAATCTCGGCTATGAAAATACCTTAGTTCAAGATACAATAAAAAAATTATGCAGAGATCATTTCATTCAATTTGATCAAATGAGATCCAAAACTGCACTCTTGTCCCCAAAATTATACATAAGGTACCTACTCGTAAATAATGTCTTTGAAAATAATCTGGTCAGGTGAAGGGAACCTATTTCTCTTTAAGAGGTGCTTTGCTTTGGTGAACTCCATTATATCGAGTTCAGTTTTTAATATTATTGCAATCATTTTTATCTATAAACATATCATATTGCATAATTTTAAGGTTGGAACGACCTGCTTCCCACCACATCGAAGGCACAGGGCAGCAGATGTATTGTGCCAAATCGCACTGAAGATTTAACTTAAGGGGAGTGCCTCATATGTTATTGGTGATGGAAATTCGCCTCTATCACGCTATATTTAACGAACAAAATAAAGAACGCTTTAATTGTGAGAATTGTAAATACTTCAAGCTCACAGGGTGCCAATGTAAGGAGATTCTGAAAAATAAAACTATGTCTTTGAAACTATTGTTCTACTCGTGCGTACTGTAGAGTAGATCCAGTGAAGCCAGTATCTTGTAGGTTTCAGGACTTAGCCTATATTTTTGTTTTATATCGTTGATCGAATGCAACGATTTAAGTACTTTTATAACTGTGTAAATAATGTTTATGTTTGTATAACAATAAAACCCTTTTAATAAAAGTATTTTTTTATTTGAATAGGTTCTTAATAAACCGACGCGTGCCAAATATATAATTTGGATATCTTGATTACCATGTTTAATCACATACCTACATAAATCTGAGTAGGTAAATAAACAAAAAAGAGGAGTCATCTCGATGGTGTTACTATCATAGTTGGTACGTCATAGCCCAAAGTACTTTCAGAAGCCGAAATCGACAGCCAGTTACTGTTGTGAAGCCATGTCGGATGTCTTTGGTAGATATATTAGATGACCATTAGTTCTAAAATCTAACACGTAGGCTCCCTTACTTTCATATTATCGAAAGACCACCAAACATCATAGTGCTGGACACATACAATGAGCCCACCCTTATCTGTACTGTCCTCTCTCTCCACAGAGCTAGTACAAGTCCAGAACTGACGGGGCCCTTTGCCCTTCTTCTGCCAATGGGCAGCGGTGCTGACTGCGAAGTTAGCTCTGTCGGTTTTGTTGTCTATGTAATAAACGTTTTCTAGAGTTTCTGGGTATTTTAATGAGATCGAGTCTATTGTGCGAATTCTGCAATGAAAGTAAGCAAAGATAAAAAAGTCAAGCATTTATAAAAACACTAGCTGTCCCGCCCGCGACTTCGTTCACTTAAAGTAGGTATCTAACTAAACTGAGTTTCAAACAAATCACACTAATAAAAAAATCCCATAATAACTTTGACACCAAATTTTACCCTTTTTAGAGGGTTATTTTGAAATATCCAGGAATACGTTTCCATTTATTTTGCATTTAAAGTATCCAAACCAAAATTAAGATCAATCGTACCACCCTTTAAAAAGTACCCATAGAAACATTGACCCCACATTTGACCCCTTTTTGAAGGTTATATTGAAAGATCCTGAAACACGTGTCCATTCATTTTGTATTTACAGTACACAAAGTTTCAGACCAATCGCACCACCCGTTAAAAAAATCCCATACAAACATTGACCCCTTTTTTAGAGTTACCTATATTTAAAAATTATGAAACAGAAAACTAAGTTTAAGGCCAATCGCACCACCCGTTAACAAACATTGACCCCCTATTAGATCCCCTTTTTTAAAAGGTTTTATTGAAAAATCCTGAAACACGAAACAAAGTTTCAGACAAATCGCACCAGGTTAAAAAGATCCCATACAAACATTGACCCCACATTTGACCCCTTTTTCAAGGTTATATTGAAATATCCTGAAACAGGTTTTCATTTATTTTGCATTTACAGTACATAAACAAAGTTTCAGGCCAATCGCACCACCCGTTAAAAAGTTCCTATACAAAAATTGACCCTACATTTGACCCTTTTTTGAAGGTTCTTTTGAAAAATCCTGAAACACGTGTCCATTTATTTTGCATTTAAAGTACAAAAACAAAGTTTCAAGGCAATCGCACCACCCGTTAAAAAGTTCCCATACAAACATTGACCCCACATTTGACCCCTTTTTGAAGGTTATATTGAAAAATCCTGAAACACGTGTCCATTTATTTTGCATTTACAGTACACAAACAAAGTTTCAAGGCAATCACACTACCCGTTAAAAAGTTCCCATACAAAAATTGACCCCACATTTGACCCCTTTTTGATGGTTATATTGAAAAATCCTGAAACACGTGTCCATTCATTTTGCATTTACAGTGCACACACAAAGTTTCGTGAAAATCACTCCACGCGTTAAAAAGTTTCATACTAACGTTTTCACCCTTTTTCACCCCCTTAGAGGTGGAATTTCCAAAAATCCCGCCTTAGTGGGTGGTTTTGTTATAAAAGGAAACCACCTTCCAAATTTCAGCTTTCTAGCTTCAGCGGTTTCGGCTGGGCGATGATAAATCAGTCAGTCAGTCAGTCAGTCAGTCAGTCAGTCAGTCAGTCAGTCAGTCAGTCAGTCAGTCAGTCAGTCAGGTTAAGCTCTTATATAGATATAGATTGGAAATGTTGGTAATTCTACAGCAGGTCATTATTGATCCACACAGATGTTGACTGCGAATACGGATCGCTTGTTCCGCCAACTACCTTTCGAGCTTATTGGAATTTATAGGTTTCGTAAGGGTTTTTGTAAATATAAATAAGGTTACAAAGTACATAGGTACCCAAAGCTCTTTTTACAGACACGGGGCGCCCGTTGGTCGTGTCCGTACACATCCAGTATAACTCTCTTGGCCCTTGCAAAGATTTTATAAAGACATCGCTTATCGCCAGGACGCCGAACGATCATTGTGGCTCTAAGTGAGCTATCTATTGAGCCGAATTCTATTGCTTTTAGGGGTAAACTGAAAAAGGAAAGTTTTATGTTTCAATTAAGGTAGCTTTCCAACTTTTTAACACAGTTTTTGTCACTTTAGAAATAGGACTAAAGAGTTAAATGGCATGGATTGACTTGGAACCTATGCCATTGATTAAAACGATATTGAAACTTATGTATCTGGTTTATGTCAAAACCACACAGAATACATAGTACCACACAACAGGCATACTCCGCAAAAACATTTAAATAAACAGCGACTCTTGTCACCTATAGACTATACCTAATGTGCGTCTTTTTATCTCTGACCCACCGAATTGGCTCAACAAGACCAGCCCGTTTTGTACCTTCATTGTGATGCGGAGTACGCCTCAAGCTGAAAGTTTCTAAATAAATTTTGCAGCCGCAAATGAAAATTATCTAGTCTACGTACATAACTCACCTACTATTGACACGACGATTGAAATGTTGCCAGTTGGGCAAGAACCCCCTTAAGCTTCGTGGAACCTTCATATGCAAGACCGAAGGAGACGCTTCTTTTATCGAAGCTGCGACCAGGTTTAGCGTTGGCAGATCGAGGGATAGGCACATAATGAGATGGCCGTTATCAAGTTCCGAGTTTGGGAATAACGGCCTATCCACTGTGAAGTAACATTTAAAAAAAATAGTAATCATGTATCGACGTTTGATGACTAACTTCGTGACTACATAAGACATCCAAGGTGTGCAGGTCTTGCTATGTTTTCCATAACCGTTTGAGAGCGTGTGCATTGCGCATAATTTTATGGAAAGAATCATCAAGCTATCATGCTAACAAACTACTTGTAGATATTTAAAATAACTAACTTTTTATATCAATCAGGCCAGGAACGGTGTGTCCCAACCAAATTCCACCTAGCTCATCCGCCATCATGATGCCGTGAGCAGAAGAACCCTTTGAGGTGTTGTTTCTAGCACTGTATGCTATCACAGCTAGGTTATGCGAATATGTAGGCTGGAATAACAATATATAAATATATACTGGAAATCACTGTCTTCTATAACTAGCTCACTTTCTTAGGCTAGGAACCCTCTTCAATAACATAACATTCCGCAATTATAACTCAGTAGGTATTCTGACATATATAATAGGTACATTTTTTTAATTTTCGATGGAAGGCTAAGCTTTCAAAGAACAGTTTTTCTAACTTTTGGATAGGTATATTATTGTTCTTTCATTGTTTTGGTACATAATTGATTTAAATATTGTTTTGATACAGAAACAATTCAGAATTCCAGAATAGTATTTTTGAAATATCTTCTTTATAAATAGCAAAGTAAGGTTAATATTCTAATAATCTTACCCCATACAGAGGTGATAAAGTGTGTTGCAGCATAGAATTACTGTTGATGTATCTATCGGTGACCTTCCATCTGCCCGCCGCACCCGGCACGATATACGAGAAGTTACGACCCATATCCAACTTTGGCCCCGCGCTCGACGAAGGCTTATACAGATACCACCTTCATTTAATATACGGAATTAGTTATCAAATCTTTTGATTGGGAACTAGCAAATAACATGTCTAATAGATAGGAAGCGATAAACAAGACGCTAAGTAACCGTAAATCTTTAACAGTCAAAGGTTAAGGAATAAAAGTTTTTTTTTTATATTACCAATTACCATTGTGTAGGCGAAATTTGCCATTTGTGGTGGCAGAGAGTAATTATCTCTTATTCAAATGTAGTTTAAAATATATTATTGTGTAATAGACAAAGATGAAATATGCTCTACGATAGGTTTATATTTAGTTATTAAATACGTTTTGTACGTTACCAATCCAATGGTTTATTGTCATTATCTCTGCAATGCAGATTAATATAGTTCCAGCCATGTATATGCTTAGAACTGCATACACTAATCAAAATATAAACAATGCTCAAACCATAAAACATTATCACGGTAAAAATAAAATATTAAGATTATTTTTATAGCGCATTAAACTAGGTACATTTTTGCAACGATATTTTTATGTGAGTATAGAGCTAGTATAGATTTTAAAACTATAATTGTGTTTATATAGCCGAGTTATAGGAAAAAAATATTATAAAAAACCTGTTTATTATAAAATGCATCTTGTACCTACAAACTAAGTTACATTTAAACATACAGCAATAAGGGTTCAAGTCTACCAAAGCAGAAGTAACGTTTTAATTCGGTAGATATAATCTCTTGATTCTATAGGATCTCTTCGCCGTGGTAGGTTTCACCCATAAGTATAATTTAATGGCAGTATTTATTTACAGTTACAAATTAATGGCATTATATCTTACATACTAGATTCTACCGTTGATATGTTCACATTAGCTCTATCTATACCAATATACATGTTATAAAGTATCACGTAAGTAGTAATGTACGAAATAATATCTTTGTATTTTTCTGTGCCGTACCGTCTACGTAATAGATTATGTATAATATTATATTGGTTAGCGGGTAATGTTTTCTCAGCGTCATTTAAACTGACGGTTTAGTGAACTAATGCCTTATAATGCTAATTACGTACTAGGCATTGCAACATCACTTCTTATTACACGTTTGTACAGATTCGATGAGATGGGCAAAGTTCCCCCAAAGGATGGGGCCTGAAGTGCAGACAGTGCCGCCCCCACGCGACTCTTGCGGTAACTAAAAAAAAACAAATATCCAATTAAACTCTTAGAACTAACTCTAGTGAAAATATGGATCTAGAAAACTCGGACCTAATTCGGATATTGCTTACGCACTAGTCCGCTCTCTGATACAAATCCAAGCAATTCAGGAGCCACCTTTAAGCATACGTCATTTTACGTGACGGAAATGACGAATGACGGAAATAAATCGGATGACGGAAAACGGAAGTAGTGCGTAACTTACCATAGAAATAGGTCTACAACTACTCCGGACCATATTTTCACGGGTTCAGTACGTCTACATTTAGATCGGCTGACGTTACTACAGTAGTAATAGTACGTTACTATGACATCTGTCAAAATTGTTACTCATGGTACCAAATTCTAAGCAAATAATGAAGCGCAAACTACAGTCGCTGTAGTACGCTGTTACGTAGAATAGTTTAACTACGTACCGTTTAAGTAACCAACTATCCGCTAGAGGCGCTGTACAAGTTTTCATATATTTTTTTAACTACAGTCGCTAGCGAGTGTAGATTGTGAAAACTCATGGTAGATCTACGGATCGGATTCGGATCGGACGCAGTGCGCTCTTACGCTACTGACTGACTGACCGATCTACGCAAAGGCTAAACTATAACTATTATAGGCTAGAGGTTAGTTTGTATGACAAACAAAAATGAATTAAATGATGATGAAGTAGAAAAAAGTCGCGGAGAGTTCCTCTAGTATTTATATAGAGGAGTATTTACCGCTCGATTAATATCGCCAACGCAGACCCAGTAGTCTGCTACTTTGGTATCTTGACTGTTGTGCATTTTGTGTGCGACAGCGACAGCCCACTTGGAATGGTCGTTATGTGATGTGAACGACATTTTCGCTATGG
Organism: Cosmorhoe ocellata; assembly: GCA_963675405.1. Lineage (NCBI taxonomy): Eukaryota > Metazoa > Arthropoda > Insecta > Lepidoptera > Geometridae > Cosmorhoe > Cosmorhoe ocellata. The sequence continues at coordinate 5,432,506 of OY776258.1, read as the reverse complement.
GGAACTTGAGCCGCTCTATATTTCTAACTCTGTAAGGAGAATAATACAATTTACCAACTATATCTTTACCAATTAGGCACCAGTACAGTACTACGATTTAAATTTGATACATCGGCAAATTTCGTCATCATCTACGAGTATACATATAATAAAATAGTTGACAAGCTGTGTCTGTACTTTTGATATTTTCAAATAAAAATTAGTGCTACTTATAGAAGGCTCGTTTTTTAGCCCAAAAAAGCGTTTTTGAAAAAAAAATATTTTTGTCTGTTACTAAACCAAATCGAATGCAGTTTTCACTAATATTTTGAGATAAGCTTAGATTAAAATTTAGGATTTGTTTTATCGAAATCGGTTCACAAATAAAAAAGATATGATAATTTACTTATTCCTGATAGAAATATAAACGCCCGCTAGTGATATATATCTAGAGCTGTTACAACAATGGTGTATAATGACCGGATTATGAGATAACAATTCTGTTTTCTTGACAAGAAAACATAAAATACGAACGTTGCCGAAGCGTAAAAATAAGGCTACGATAAACGAAATCGTAGTATTTTATGTTAACCTTATCGCAAGGTAAGTATGAAATATAGCGTCACTAGTACAGCTGAGTGACGATCCTTTTTGCTGTCATAATATTAACTTTCATAATGTATCATGTTCTATTTCTGTATTTGTGACACAAAATAAACTTATTTTGATTTGATTTGATTTCAAATACGTACTCACAGAGTACTTTATTATATCGGAAATACGTACTGGAAGTTTCTACTGCACTCTGAATCCAAAGTGCCGGGGCCATTCGTCCAAGACTCCACTAGTAAATCTGACTGCAGTACCTCGGCGACTAGACCGCTGTAGAGATCATCATTGAACATCGCACTTTTGGCGAATGATAAGAATTTACGACCTACAAGCGTTTCGAAGCTTTCTATGTGGTACCTGAAACAAACATGATACATCATCATCATCATCCGCAGCCCGACTTCACCCACTGCTGGGTATCGCTGGGTAATCGTTCTGGAAGACTTCGTGGTAAGGCCCCAGGTTTTTCTGGGTTTTTTCATAGTTCATTTCAGTCATAATATGTTTTTTTCTATATTTACTCAGTCGGGTTTTTATAATTTTTGCTGTAAATACTAGTTTTAATTGAATTTCTTGTTTCATAACACTTTATTATTAGTATTAGACGGGTATTTATCGCGTTTAAATTACCTTATATTTTCCCGACGTTTCGACAGGTTTGCACGCTGTCGTGGTCACGGGTAAACTGGAGTACTGGAGCTACCGCCTCCGCAAAGCGGGGGTCGCTTTATTTTACCCTCACTTCGTTCTCGACAATAGGGATGTCCATCTGTACACTCGGACGACACACAACACTAACAGTATCCGCGACGCGCTGAATAACCGGTCTACGACGAGTACACTTAGCTAGCACTGGATTCCATGAGGCAGAGAGTCTGAAACCGTCTTCACGATTGAAATTAGGATATTTCTTAACCTCAATCGCTTCCTGAACCATTCTCTTGTAGTAATGCCTTTCATTACAGATGACCTGTGGTTTGTGTAATTCAATCCAGTGATTGGGTCCTACAACATGATCAGCTATTGCTGATCTGTATGTTTGTCGATTTTTGACCGCTGCTATGTGTTCCTTTACGCGTTCTGCGACCGTGCGTTTAGTCTGGCCTATGTAGGAACGCCCGCAGCTGCAATCGATCTTATAGACTCCTGGAACTTGCAAGGGTACTACGTCTTTAGGTGTTCGAAGTCGTTTCGCCATCTTAGTGAGCGGAGTGTAGATCGACTTAATCGAAAACTTCTTAAGAATGTTTCCAATTTTGTCCGTCACTCCTTTCACATAAGGTAGAAACGCCGGCTGTCTAGTCGCTTCAACCTGTTTTTCTTTGCGCCTCCGATTGGGTTGCCATCTGATATTAGTCTGGTAGCCATTCCGTTTCAGAACCTCCTGAACATGTTCCAACTCACTGTGCAGGTGTTCAGGGTCACAGAGGTCATGAGCTCTGTTTACCAAAGAAGATGCTACTGACTCCAGATGTGACGGATGGTGGTGTGACGCAGCGTTTAAATATCGGTCCGTGTGTGTCGGCTTTCTATACACAGTGTGTGCTAAGGTCCCGTTAGATTTTACCATTACTTTTAAATCCAGGAAAGCCAACGATCTGTTCTCCTCCATTTCATGCGTAAACCTGATCTTAGGGTGTATGGAGTTCAGATGATCTGTCAGCTGATTCCCTTCCTGGCAACTTCCTTTCATTATACAAAACACATCGTCGACATATCTCTTCCACAGTTTTATACCAAAAGCTGCAAGGTCTATCCTGGATTCAAAGTGTTCCATCCAGATATTGGCAAGTACAGGTGCCACAGGACTACCCATTGCTACACCGTCTATCTGGAGGTAATGTTGCCCTTGATATAAAAAGAAATTGCCATCAAGACAGTTCTGTAAAAGTAATACGTGTTGCTCAGGAAGTTCATTATCACTCAATTTCTGTCTCACAACATCAAGACAATCAATAAGTGGAACGTTGGTAAACAGAGATTCAACATCAAAGCTCACCAATAAATCTCCCGGTTCCAAGGTTATGTCACCGATGATGCTGACAAAATGGCGCGAATCCTTCACAAATTTAAACGCGATAAATACCCGTCTAATACTAATAATAATGTGTTCAGATCGCGTAAGTTTAAAAGTACATATTCATAACACTTACCACGGTGACACATCGATCGTTTTATTCCTAACAACATCTACCAGATTGGGTAACTCTGCTTCGAACTCTTGCGGTATATGCGAGTGTACTATCAACGGCTCGTTGTATTTCAGTTGTGTTGCTATTTGGTTGAGGGTCGACGTCTGGACTGACACGCACAGGAATGATTGTCCGTACTTCATGCCAGTTGTCGGGTAGTCGTAAGAAGTCGCGTTTATGCCGTGAAGTTCTGAAATACAATAGTTCTTCATCAGATTATTTCTATAATCCAAACTAAGTTTTGTAGCATAAGTTTAGTAATGGGTATTTTATTTTATTTTATTTTGTTATATTCGGAGAACAAACAGTTTTACACACTTTACAAATAAACTTACATAAAATAACTAATAACCATTGATGTGTCCTCGCATGTAGTAGCTAAGAAACTGCTTGCTTGCGGAGGAGAAGTACTGAAGTAGGTATAATGAGTAGGATGAACAGTACTGTCCTGTTAATTACCAAGTAGGTACACAAGTAATACAACTAAATAAAAAAAATAAAAAACATAACAACAGCATAACAAATTATACACAAATATTTAACAAAAAATTATACAAAAACAGGACAGTAACTGATTGTTATGGAAAAAAGTAATAATATATAATATAAAATTTAAAAAAAAAACCAATTAAAAACTTATAAGTAGGTAGGTACAAAAAATCAAAGATATACAAATAATATTGACTAATATTAAGATGCTGACGCATCAAACCAGCGCTTTGTAAGGATTTTATTTACACTAAATGATTTAGAATCGAATAAATCGAGCTCAGGGATATCGACCAAACCATTGAAAGAAGCTACTGCTCTACTGAAAAAGGAGTTTTGCCTATAATTCGTGAAACTAAACGGAATGTCTAGATGTATAGGATGTCTAATAGTTCTATTGGGGATTCTAATTTTAATGTGTTCAAGAAGCTGTGCAGAGTCAATTTCTCCTTGTGCAATTTTGCAAAGGAGTACAACATCAGCTATGAAACGTCTCTCTTGCAAGGGGAGTATGTGATGTCTTTTACATTTCGCTGAGTAATCATTGTCGAAATGGTTACATTTAAATTGCAGATATCGCAGAAACCTACTCTGTATGGACTCGATCCTATCTATATATATATCATACCGAGGGTTCCACACCTGAGAACAATACTCGAGGATGCTACGTACATAAGCACAATACAAGATTTTAATAACTTTAATAGAAGTAAACTGAGAGCAGGTTCTCATAACAAAACCCAAAGCTTTATTTGCTCTTTTTATAATGCTATCAACATGCTTGTCGTAAGCGAGCTTACTATCTAGACACGCGGCAGCGTGTCAAGCCAAGTTCAAGCGAACGGGCGAGGCGCGCACCGTGTGTAATATTACACGAACCATTTGGAGCCATTTTCACCCCCTCGTAACTCAAAAACTATTTCACATAAACAAATCAAATTTGGCTCATCTATTGCCACTTGCGAGTAAAATATGTACTCCGAATTTCATAAACACACCTCAAACGGTTATTTAGATATCAACGTCCAAAAATGGTATTTTATGAAAAAAATTATCACTGACTGACCTATAGACGTTAATTATAACCCAGTTCCAGATGACCTGGCTTGGCTAGTTTTCTTAAGAGTACGAATTATACTAGGTATAGCCTTTGCAAGTTCTTATTTTATTCTTTTAAAAATTCGGCTTGCTGGTAGAAACTAGCGATCGGACATAGTAGGTAAGTAGTTAATAATAGGTAGGTTATTCGTATAATGAGAACTAGCCAAGTTAGACCTTAGGCTTCAATATAATATCCTAAGTTATGAGATGAAATGATATTTTAAAGTTGTTAAAAATATTTCATATTGTTATAAATAAGTTTCAGGACTGACCATTGTACTTGGCACCCGTTTAGATCTCACTTCTTTTGTCGCTGAAGTCAACGACTAAAACATACTTATTGAACTTGGCTATCATTTCACATTTATGTTTTTGATGGGATCCTGTATTACTCCAAGGTCCCGAATTAGATCATACTTCCTACCAATATTATGAACGTGACAGTTTGAATGTATGGATGATTCTTTCACGATGAAGCGGCTAAACGGATCTGGATAAAATTTGGCACAGAGATAGATTATAGTCTGGAATAGCACTTAGGCTACTTTTGATCTAGGAAAAATGTATGATTCCCGTGGGATAAAGTCGTTTTTATTTTTCAAGGTACCATGCGGGTGAAGCCGCGGGCGGAAGCTAGTATAACCAGTTTTTTTGTAAAATTTGAATAAATTATGGTATAAAAAACTTGCAGTAAAATTGTACCTAATTTTTTTTTCATTCAACTGCTGAGCCGGTAAAGAAACAAACGGCCCACCTAATGGTATATGGTTGCCGTAATCTACAGACGTTTGCAATACTAGAAGTATTACGCGTATTGTCGACTTTAAACAAAGGTACCTATATATTGTTGCAAAAATTTAAATATCTTACGATCAGGTACAGGCGGGAACCGTGGTACGGAATGCACAAGCCACAGCGAAGTAAACTTATCACCCAGAAGCACTCCTTTAGTGTGTCCGCTCTCAACGCGAGTCTTCATAAACTTGGAGTGCATCTTACACATCTCAGCTAGATCGTAATCATCGTAGTATTTGTCACCGAGTTTGAACTTTTTGTATTTCTTTATACCGCTCTGTTTCATTTGACCTGGAAATAGATAGTCCATTGAACAATTTGTCCTATTAAGAGTGTTTTTTTTATACATAATATATTGTTATACACGGCCTAATAAACAAAATTGACTATGAGAAAAAGTGCACTTAATGCTAATGGAAGTATTTTCAGCCAGCTAATCTTACCTGTTTATAGGAGGTTATTAATCGACTTGTAGGTATCATGAAATAGTTAGGACGTGCATCCAGCACAGCGGAAACTAGAAATGTGAAAAGGGGTTTAGAATTGTTACCTCACCTCTTTTATTCTTAGAGTAAATATCGGCAACAGATTGCAGGATATCCGGTTGGTGCTCTCCAGCAGGTGGTTGGTCGTTGTAGACCAAAGATACGATATTTTTATCCTGAAAATCGAGTGAACAAATTAAATATCATGACTATTGAATACAGCATTTTAGACAAATTCGATTCGATCCGATGCTAAAGCCAATTCAAATGAGTACCAAACTTCACGATTCCAAAATCCCATCTTTGTTTAATTATTTTGTAAACCCGGCAACCTACTTATTACGTTCGATAGACTACAAAAAGGCCAGCGGATCTAGACTACCGTGAAGTTAGCGCTTTCGATGTGCATTAGATAGATAATTTAATATGAAAAAGCTGCACTGCGCATCAATACAACTAACTTCACGATAGCTTAAATCCGCTGGCCATATTTTACATTAGCAAAGTCATTCGATTCTGAGAGCTTGATATACTGAATAATGTCTTATTGCCTGATACAAAGGTGCTAAGGTCCGCCCGAGCATAGACCGCGGATCGCTGATAGCTATATCTGACATGATCCACCCTCCTCTAAGCTTTGACGGCGTTAGGTGCATGTAGGCTACCCCGCGTCGCACTAGCGGGTTCAGATGATTCTTCTCTCGAGGAAGCTTGTAAATGTAGAACCTGAAAAAAATAATAAAAATAGCAATAATAGAATACAAATAGAACTACCTAATTGCAACACTTCGCGACTTCATTCGTATACTTATGTTATTTTCGTAAAAAAATCAATCACCCATTGCATTTTTTAGTGTTTCTTTATACCTACCTTTATAAACATAGAAATACAAAAAAAAGTAAACCCTTGTTGCAACAATGGGGATTAAAGTCAAGAAACAAAACCGCACGAAGCCACGAGAGTTCCACTAGTAAAAAAATATTAAAGTTGAGTAAAATGTCCAAACTAAGAAGCATGATAAAACGTATAATTAATACTTATGTATGCAGTTAGTGAGTAATCATCAAATAGAGAACTGTAAAATATAAAGTAACAAGCTTCAATAGGATATTATGACAATAATAAGCGAACAAAGGGTCGTATTGTGTGTTATTTTTATGGCTCGAAAATGTTCTTACCAATCAACAGGCTCGCCCTTTTCATTCCTACATTGCGGCGTCAAGCCGGCACTTTCACTAACGAACAAAACCAACACAAACCACAACATGATCCGTGTGCTTCCCTTCGCAGTCTTCGCACAAGTAATTGGACACGCAGGAAGTCTGCGTTGTAGGTAAGTTTATTTATGATGTCACAACACTCAAAACAACCGCTTCCAAATCAAACAATAGGTTTATTTACACAACACTCAATTTTGTTTCCTTCGGGCACCACGGCGCGAATTAGATATGTATGTAACTAACTAAACTCGTTGCATTATATTATTATTTCTTTCTGTCATTGATCAGAGTACCTACGCGTCTAACAAAGGATGTTGTTGCAATTATATTGCATTAGTAACCAATCAACTATAGCTCTTATCGCGTTAGGATTAGAGTGTTATTGACTGCACTACGTTTGTGCTACGTGATCCCACAACACAAAGATGTTTGTCCTTTAGTAGATTCAATGTTTGAATCTCCCGCGCTTATTTAATAGTTTATATTGTTATGTTATTGTAACAAACAATAAGTATCATCAGGTTATATCAAAATGGCTTCATTCATTTACTTGATAAGGTAAGTGACCGCAACATAAGTGTTATAGGTACTTTTACTAAGATTGATAAAGAGTGATAAAGATGTAAGTAAGTAAATCAAATACATGACTTTTTCATAAAAAATATATTTGATCAACAAAATAACATAGAAAAAAATGGAACCTGTATTATATCACACATAATTGCGAATGGAAGACTTTTGGCACACTTTTCACAGAAAAATAAATGCTATAAATATATTTTCCTTAACCTATAACCTACTAATAACATAGATAAAAAATAACCGTTATCATCCTTAAAATAAGGTTCATATTCCAATCAACGTTTATCATCATCATCATTATAATAACTGCCAAATCATCTAACAAAGACGTTATTGTGGTTGAAACTCACTTATTGTTGAGTAGGCATAGACACAGCCGCTTTTGTATGAGACACATCACTCTGCCTCCAGAAAGACACGACCGTTTTCAACTCTGTATAGAAGTCGATACCTTGCTTACCGCAGAAATGGTTCGTGCCCAAGAAAGATCCTCTAGACCCGGAAAAGGAGAACATAGACAATGGCACAGGAATAGGAACATTCACACCTATTTGACCCACGTCGATTTCATTCGCGAATTTCCTCGCTGTGGCACCATTTGTAGTGAAAACAGCCGTTCCATTACCGTAAGGATTGGCATTGATCATTTGAATAGCTTCGTCTAGTGTGTCGACGAATAAGCAGACGAGGACGGGTCCGAAGATTTCTTCTCTGTAGCATTCCATGGAAGGTGTGACGTCAGTGATGATGGTAGGTCCGACAAAGTTGCCTTTCTCGAAGCCGGACACCTTGACAGAGCGGCCGTCAAGCACGATTTTAGCGCCCTCTTTGACTCCTACAATAAAAAATTCGAGTCTTGATGTAATGTATTCTAATGCGCATTATTTTTCTTAACGTGTCACTAGTTAGAACCAGTGTCGCGAAAGAATTAACTCAGAGGCTTCTTTTGTGGACTAGACATTCAGTGCGCTGACCACCGCAACTTTATCGATTCTATTGAGATTGGAACTCGTCACTATACCCTAGATGTGGGGTATACCTTAGTCTTGTCACTTCTCGATATAAAAGTACTGACATACTAGGCAAACAGACTTTACCGGAGGTTGTAAAGAATTTACATTTTACAGGGTGCACAGCACACTAACAAACCCTACCCCGAAATTCAAGCCCTAAGCAGTACAATGTAGGGGTTATATTTGTAAAAATAACTTTTTGTATACAAAGTGGGGGAGTTCCACTAGTAACATAGTATATCCTAACTAGTCGTTTACTTTCAGTTCTCATGTATATATGTACAGATGAAGCACTTACCGGATTCAACGAGCCTGTGTATCCTTTCCTTAGCCTTCACAGATATGACAGGACCGACGTCAGTTCCGGGAACATGGCCGGCATTCACCTTGAGGTCTTTAGCGCGCGCTACCAACTCTGGGATCCACTCCTTTGCTTCACCTGAGGACAAAAATATTATACAATATACTAGCTGTACAACATACCAGCGCGCAAATTTGTCTGCGGGTTTTAAGATATACATGTATTTTTCCCGTTTTCGCAACATTTTTCATTGATACTTCGCTCCTATTGGTCGCAGCATGATTTTATAAAACTTAAAGCCAAATATTTTTGGATAGGTAGTACATTTATCGAGGAAAAATGTACTACCTATCCAAAAATATTAACGCGTTCAACCAAACAAACTCTTCAGCTTTATAATATTAGTATAGATAAACATATAATATATTATAATATTTATATAACAAAGTTTAGCACGAAAAAAGCCTCTAATTTATGATTTTTAAATGTACGTTGATTTAATCAGTCAGCCCGTCACGCATGAATCAATTTTATATAGTTAACCTTATATTATTATATGATCACCTGTATTTTAAAATTCTCTTCGTTCTAATATCAATAGAAAAGAATGCAACGGATTTGATTGAATCATCTCATTGAGTTCTCCAGCTTTATGGTTATGAATAAAGAGGTTTGTTCAATACGTACCAACAAATACAGCAGTACTGAGAGCCATACAGCGTTGTCCCGCGGCTCCGAACGCAGCTCCGGCCAGCTGGTTGAGCGTGTGTTCTTTATTAGCATCGGGCATAATAACGCCGTGGTTCTTAGCACCCATGTTGCTTTGAACTCGTTTACCTGGGAATGAAATGCATCACAAAATTACCTACATTTATAAGCGTATTTTTTATGAGTACTGAGTACGAATGACAGAGGGAAATGGGAAGGAAGATGATGATGAAGCGTGAACTACTATAATAATAAATAAATAAATAAATATGATCACGACTGTAATCCCCGGGCTCGGTAGCTCCTCAGATCTTTAGTTACTTAGATCTTTGAGGATATCTAAAGGGGGTAGTCAGAGGCAAGTCCAAACATGACATTTGGTACATGCCCACATTTTGCACAGTGTGTAGTAAAAGGCTGTATAATCAAATACTCGCTGCTTGCGACGCAATAAAATTGAGCAAGTATAAATGTCTCCCTCGATGTTTATGGAATAAGCATAAGTCTTTATAAAATATTGTGTTTTCGCTCAAGGCGGCATATTGAATGCAGAACGATTTGAATAATTCTTTTAGAATCAGGTAAAATTTCCATATTTTTTAATAAAATGTTTATTCTATGATTTTCACACCTTGTTTTGAAAATCAATACGATAACATATTTGTAGCACGCGGTAACATTTTAACTCCTCTGTGGTAATCAAAGTGTCCTATCATAGAGACAATGAAAAGCGCTATCTTTGCCTCCGCAATACTTGCAGTAAACGGTATTATACATATACTACTCTACCATGAACCAAATAACGAGAAAGAATATTGTCCAATGGACTTGGAAAAGAAGACTTTTCTTGCGTTATATATCTTGATATGGTATATTTTATTAAGCTTACGCGATGTGAACACATTATTAATAGTATTAAACGGGTATTTATCGCGTTTTATTTACCTATTTTTCCAACGTTTCGACAATAGTCAATAGTCAAATATATTTCAATGAAATCACAGGGATCATTTTGAAACGTATTACTACTATATATGATCTGGGGTATTACATACTAGGTGAGTCTAGGTGCCAATTCCAGTCCTATCCCCAGTCCGAGAAGAACTGACAAGATCTGACACTATCGTGGTCACGGGTAGTCACGGGTAGATAGAGTGTAAGCCTGTCGAAACGTCGGGAAAATAGGTAAATAATAAGCGATAATAACTAATAATATCTTGATATTTTGCTTACAACCTAGCTTTATAATGGTTGGAAATTGTGTGAACAGTATTACCGGCAGCCGAAGCTCTGCTGTAGATGTGTTTTCCGGCTCCGTCTCCGCCGACGAACGATACAGCTTTTATGTCTGGTTGGTCGCAAATGAAGTTTACAGCATCGTGCGTTCCGTGCACTACCTGTCAAAAAACTGTCACTGTCAGACACCGGCCTACTTCAGCACGCTTAAACAAGCTTTTATAATACCATGGTGCTATTAAGCGGCTTGCTTCTGTTTCTTGAGCGGTGGTGGTGTAGTGGTAGCACCCCCGCCTCACGATCCGAAGGTCGTGGGTTCAAACTTGGTCGTGCACCAATGAGTTTTTCCATTCGAAAAATTTTTGTGCGCAATACGAGTGCTCTTAAACGGTGAAGGAAAACATCGTGAGGAAAGCGGCATACCCAAGAACCAAAATTCGAAAGTGTGTGTCATACGTTAGTATTCTTACAAACGTCGATGGGCTTGCAACCTGTCACGTATGGAATACTAACTACTGTGTAAAATGTGGGCATGTATAGGTCATCCAACGGATCTAGGAATTCGTGAAGTTAGCCACAGGTGCGAGTTTGCGCATGCACAGTTCCTTCCCCCCTCATACCTTCAATTGCTCCCGAAACACGATACTGCGCAGCTCTTCACGAATGCCTAGATTCGCTGAGCCAACTATACCAAATGTCATGTTTGGACGTAACCTGTAACTTAACATACATTGACGACTCCAGGGGGCGCGCCTGCCTCTTCCAGCAGTTCCATCATCATCAGGGTCGCGCCAGGATCCTGTTCCGAAGGCTTGATGATGCAGGTGTTACCCGTGACCAGTGCCGGAGGGAACATCCATAGAGGTATCATTACTGGAAAGTTGAATGCCGCCACACCTGTCCAAGTAAAGAGCAAGTCTTTAAATCTTGTAGAATTATAATAGACTAGCTTCCCTATATATAATAGACTAGCCCACGACTTCGCCCGTGTCCTACACGAGTTTCTTGTCTGTTCTTCTTGTACTGGGGTTAGGTTGGAATTGGCATATAGCTTCATTCACTTAGAATGTAAGACTTTTCAAAATGATCCCTGTGATTTTTTTGATCTTGAAAAACAAAAAAAAATAAACATTTTTCCAGGGTACAATTTAGCCTAAGTCCTTTCTCAAGCTCTAGACTATCTCTGTACCAAATTTAATTTAAATCGGTTCAGTAGTTTCAGTGTGAAAGCGTAACACACAGAGACAGTTACTTTCGCATTTATAGTATTAGTAAGTGGTCCGGTGGTAAAACTTGATTGGATCAAATCTGAACTCAACATTTTCAAGATTTTATCATCTGATAAAAAGTGTTTTCTTGTTTATAAGGACGACAGTTACAGACACGTTATTCTTACCTCCAACAACACCAAGAGGCACTTTGTAGCTGTGTGTGTCCATGTCCTTAGCAATGTTCTGGATGCTGTCACCTAGCTGCAGACTTGTGATACTACAGCAGTGTTCCACAGACTCTGAAATGTAAAAATTTTACGTTACTAGCGTAGGCCCACGGCTTCGCCCGCGTGGTTACTTGAAAAACCAAAACAAATCTATCCCACGGGAACCGTACATTTTTTCGGGATAAAAAGTAGCCTATATGCTGTTCTAGACTATAATCTATATCTGTGCTAAATTTCATCCAAATCCGTTCAGCCGTTTCGGCGTGAAAGAGTAACAAACATACACCCATACACCCAGACATCCAGACATTCTTACAAACTTTCGCGTTTATAATTAGTAGGATAAGATAGAATATAATGAACCCCAACGTAAAAAGAGTTACGAGTTTCATAAGTTTCCTACACATACTTGTTCAAACAACATTTGCCAAAATAAATAGATGCAATGATTGGAAGCAATGCTAATGATCTTACGAATAAACGAAAAACTTACGAATTCCTCTGAGTACATCTCCTTCGGCATCTGCGATAGTCTTGCCTTGTTCTTCTGTGATTTTGGCGGCAATTTTTGACTGGTTCTCTCTCAATAAGCGCGCGAATCTGAGCACAGGTTGGTTGAGTAGGATTAATATTCTGTATTCACTTATGATTTATTGTATCAGAATTCAGAAGATACATTTAAATAGTTACTACCAGTGAACGAAAAAACAAAGAATAATTTCTTCAAGGGAAATATTCGCGAAACATAACACCAAATTTCACACATTGAAACTCTTTCTTTGATTTGCCAAAGACGATTGGGTTAAGATTGCTGTGTAACGTGTAATAAGCTTCTATACATTTTTGATATAATTCTTTGGCAAAACAGGCCCATCAGGGCTCTTTTTTCGTTGGGTCATTTTTTAGCTCAAGGAATACTGCCATGTATTGTCCGTTCACTGGTTAATACATAATAGTTTTTATTGTATTGTGACTTTAATAAGTATTGGGCACATAAAATAACTTACTTGAACATAAGCTGCTGTCTGGTCATTATTGTAGATTGACTCCATGTTTTGTAAGCTCTTTTAGCAGATTCTAATGCTGAATTTAGTTCTTCTTTTGTTGCTTCTGGAACTCTGAAATTAAACAGAAACAATATTTGTATTATAATGCTGAGATGAGATGATTACATTTTTTTTTATTTACTGTGAATTACGTGATGATAGATGTAAATTCAAGTTCAACAGAATTTTTAGAGAAGAAACTTGTCAACTAAAATTTAACAAAGATTTTTGCAACAAAAAATTATTTTTTATTTAGAAATATTTTGAATTTTTATTAGATGATTCTTAATAGATTATCTACAATAGTATGAGAATGGGGTTATAGTGCAAAATAATCCTAAGATCACTATCATTATGTAGAACTGTTGTAAAACATAATTAAACAAGATAACACTTCATAGTCAGTGTGATTGCAAATATTGAAATGACAATAAAATAAGCCCCTCATACCAAGATAACTGTAGAAAACCACCAATACTATCAGCAGTTGAGTTACTATGAAGCAGTATCAGATTTGACAAAACTGAAATACCTACCTAAGAAAGAAAACAGCATAGGTAGGTACTTGTACAGTTTAGCATTATGTGAGATTAGATATTATTATCTAATATAAAAAATTAAAAAAATCTAATTATATGGATATTGTCATTTAAAATCATTACTAGTGTAAGAGATAAGATGGGTGTGACCTAAGAAGTGATCTTTTATCAATTTATAAAGTTACAACATCAATTGAGTACAAAATTATCTAGAAGTAACAAGATGGTGCCATCTTGTTACTTTGCATTATTTTATTATATAAGCTGTAAGAAAAATAAAATCTATTCTTTGTTTGGTTTGTTTTGAAATTGACTATTACTCAGATAATTTTTATTTAAGTACATTCACTATTCAATCATGCACGATAGTCTAGTTTTAATAAATGTTTTATTCATCAGGCTGAATGGTAATTTTAAATTGTAATATGTAGTTCTTTTACTTGAACTTTGCCTTGTATAAAATAGAAAATGTAGGTACCCTATAACTTATTAAAAACAGACCATTTCATCTATGTACCAAAAGTTTATAACATAAAAAACTATATTTTGCGGATAGGTAGGTACATTTATTCAGGAAGATTTGGTTCCTTATGGTGGTATCGGCTGGCTGATAGACAGTACTGAAAATTAAGAGATGTACCTTCCAATTACTTCATTTGTCGCTGGGTTTGTCAGTTCAATCCAGTTTGTAGTTTTTGAGTCAACATATTTCCCATCAATGTAAAGTTTGGTAGCAGGCGCTGAACTACTGTAGTTTCTACGGAGAAACACTTGCGACTGAAATATAATTAAGTAATAATTTATATACTTACTAATAAACAATCAAGGATAATGTTATAATTTTAATAGGAAAAATATAGATAATTCTACCTATGTTCTTGAGTAAGTAACTTATTAAAAAAACTGAAATGACCCATTATAAATGCTGGTTATCCATATTATTATTAGTATTAAACGGGTATTTATCGTATTTTATTTACCTATTTTCCCGATGTTTTGACAGGTTTACACACTAATAAAACTCGATGAATACCCATTTAATACTAATAATACTGTGTTAAGATTGTGTAAGTTTAAAAATATACATTGTTATCCATACTTTAAACTTAGGTAGGTATTATAACCTAGGTTAGTTCCTTTTTAATCAAGACAGACTTTTATATAGGTAAGGTAATGTGCGTTGCATTAAATCGAAATTTTAATACATCATTTTAGAGTTGATGAGAATCATGAGAATGTTGAAATATGGGATAAATCAATTCTACTGCGCAACAAAACGGACAAGATATCAGCTTATAGGTATGAATAATGTAAGGAGTTCAAAATTACAAAAACTAGTGAATGAAACATGAAGTCCACTTGTTTTTCTAGGACATAGGTCCACAAATATGCTAATAGATGATGAAATTTGAAATAATAATTTGATTATACCTAAGTGGTTACCTACCTACAGTAGGTACAGTTACTGAAGTGTATTTAAGTTTTTACGTCAAGTGTAAAACTTTTATTTGTTAGGTTACTGGCCATCTACTTAGAGAACTTATGTAGGTAACTTACTTACAATATTTTTTATGAAAAGTATCTAAGAACAACTAAATTCACTTACTTCTGATTTCAAAACCTTCAACATTGCTGAAGCCATGGTTAGATTCCCAGTATTAGAAACACAAAATTATCAATCGAACCGAACCGTCCCGTCCCGTCGAGCGGCTATTATGTGGGAAGGGGGCAAAGCCAACTGATTACAATACAAAATGTTCTGACCTTGAATTGATAAAAATAAATTAATTCCCATTTGTCGCTATGCACACAAACACAACACTTAACTTGTTTTGATTTTTTGTGTAGTAGCTGCAGTACAGTCTAACCAAAAGAACAGTTGAATAGGTAATGAATGATTCTTTGATGAGTATTGTGAATGGACTATCGAGCGAGTTTTTTTCGAATGTAGGTACTAGGTAGGTACTAAAAGTAGTTAGTGCTATGACGAAGACTCTATGAGAATTTCAAGGGAGTTATTAATTTTAACAGGTTAGCTGTCCGATGAGGCACATGTGCCTCAAGGGTGATTGCACTGGTACGTCCATGAGGCATATGTGCCTCATGGCCAATGATGTAGATAATGCAATCGATCTATCGATAATTTTTTTTAATAATTATATTATTTGTAGCATTAGTAAATTATACTACAACCAAATTCTACCAATCAATTTATTATTGAACTTAAACAAAAAATAAATTTCACTTAAAAATTAACATTAACCTTATTCAAACACAAAATTATTCTTTCACCGATGTTACTATTATTGTGAGACCCTTTGAACTAGGGTTGCCAACAAAAATTAGGAAACTAGCCTATTATCATCAAAACCGAAATGGCGATTGTAGACCTGCGATTATATTCCCTCATGTATGTTTTTCTTTAAAACATAGCATACAATATGAAATGTTACATGTTGTACACTCAGTTGATACCATTTTAGATATTTTTCAGATGTCTAAAGTGTTACGAACATAAACGTACATTTTATCATTAAACGTAAATAATTAATTTCTTATCATACTCATCTAACATTAGCAATTATCGATATAATTAATTTCAATCACTAGGACACATAAAGTATCATAAAATACTTGAAGAGAATGACGTAACTTAATACGAAACTCCATGAGCGTTAGCTGTCATTATTTACTACGAGGACGTGTACAAAGAAGATCGAAACTTGCTTCGGGACAGCTAACCTGTTAAGCTTTTAAAAGATGAAGTTGCTAGTCAGTTTTTGAAGCTGACTGTACTAAAGTAGTAGTACTCACACTCACACACAGCCTTTCTTTTCGTTCGCTGTCATTTTCTTCTTCTTCTTCTTCAATTATGGCATCTGTCTCTTAGAGAACAATTTTGCCAGTGTCAAGTGTATTTATTTATAAGTATTGTCAACGTCACAGAGTCATAGTCAAGTAGTCAAGTCAATTTTAAACAAAAGATGGCTGTTTTGTTGAAAATTTTCGGGATTTCCTCCGATGGATTTGAAGAAAACTATTCACTCTAATCACATACTTTACATACACACTCGCGTCAAGAACCCGGGCTTTATTGGCAAAATAACCACCAAAATTACGTAATAAAACTCAAAATAACACGAGAAAACATAAAGACCAGAGCGACGTAGTTGTCAGGCAAATACACCGCAGAAAAGCGCTGCCTTTCGTTCGTAAAATAATATTTCATGTGTCAGTTGTGTTGTGACTGTCAACTTGACTTGACAGATGAACTTCTACTTCTTCTTCAATTATGGCATCTGTCTCTTAGAGAACAATTTTGCCAGTGTCAAGTGTATTTATAGTATACTAGTCGCTCAGAGTCTAGTCGTTATCGGTTATCTTTACTCTGAGGTTATCGGAGCCATAGATAGAAATTAAAAAATCTTTTGTTTAATGACTTGACTTGACATTTCTAACTTTGTGACACTACTAAAAAAAACTTGACAGTGGCAAGCTGATCACGAGACAGAGACATAAAAAAAGAAGAAGAATTGATTGCTGTGCTGATTTACTATTGAGCTATGGCAACATTAATTTAAACGTACATACAGCTTACAACAACGTCCAATAGGTAGCGCTAGGTACCAGTTTGATAGAATAAGATTAATATCGCAAAACGTGTAAAAATCAGAATACCTACCCTCCTTTCTACCAATTTGTTGTAACCTTTAGTCCTTATCAGGGTTGCTGATGGTTTCCGTGTTCCTGATATCATGTTGACATTCAGGGTCCTTGCCAACGGTCTCGTTTCACGGCGTCCGGTAGGGGCTTAGGGTTGACTATCAAAGAACCCCGTTCATTGAACAACGATACAACGGGCTGTGTTGATAAGCGACCACTTGATCAAACATCCACAACCCGCATAGTAACTTCACTGTGTGGGCATACCTACTAGTAAGTACCTAGTACGTACGGTAATTTATAATGTAGGTAAACCTACGAGAGTTCTAAGTGATTGTTCCACAGCTGTATCAGTTGAAAACACCGTTGAAAAGCAGAAAATTAACCCAACACAATGCGCCGACGAGAGAAAAGACTGGCCACAGTAAAGACCTAAGTAAATACTCGGTACCTACTTACGTGCGTAATAAGTAGGTAGGTAAGTAGGTACTTTAGTTAGTTGCTCCGGTAAGTAGCTAGGTAGTGGTAGCTATAGTTGATAAGAGGGTCAACAACCGAGCTATCGGTCATGCACACACACTCTACGCAAAGTGACATCACAGCTCAGCTCCTAAGCACACAGTACCTAAGATCATTAATGAGCTAGTTACAAATCTTCATAACATTATGGAACGTATTATTATGAAGCCCAATTCACTTGGTTATACCTACTACTCGTGACGTGACCCAATGCGGTCCGCATTGGAGATTCGCGGTTATGGCACTATTTGAACTTCATTAGGAGACAGACTATCAAAACTGGCTAATTACCTACCTTTTATCTTAGTAAGTAGACCGTACCTAAGTACTTACTTACCTATCTACATATTTTACCTATTTTTTCCGCCCACAGCTTCCCTCGCGTGAACTACATATTTTTCATATTTGGAGATTAATGTAAACTATGACTTGGCTAAACTAAACCCAAGTTATTGGAGTTGACTGTACCAAGAAAATTGCCTCCGACAAACTAAGTGCGCATGCGTCTGTCACTTCCTAATTGCAATAATCTTGTGATGACCGTCAATTACCTACTAACTAATGAATAAACAATGGGTAGATAGAACTAATCATTACAAGTCGGTGATGGATCTTGTTGTAGTGGCAAAAGGCATAAATCTAAGTATAAATAGAACATTAAATAGCTGTTACTCGCGACTTTTACCGCATGTTACCGCATTTCTTTGAGAAAAAAGGTAACATATCGAGTAGGAAACAATATCTCTTCTTCAGGATACAGTCTTATGTACCTAACTGGAACAGGCACCTAAATTTACCTAGTACCTACCTAGTAGGTACCTAGTAGTAATGTAAAAATGTTTCATTCAAGTAGGTTCTTGTGATAAAATGATTCAGACTTTCATGAAATTACCGAAACATCATTTGCTTGCGTGATAGGTCAACGTGAATTTGTAAAGCTACTTTGTAATGACGATTGCGCGTACGCGTATCAGCACAATCTACACAAAACATTTCTCCTACCAGTTCAACGTCCTCAGTATCGCTCATTTAGCCATAAACAAAGTTTATCGAACGCACAACACAAAACAATAGCGCAGAACGGCATAAACCCACCTACATGCCAGCGCCTGCCACCGTAATGTCGTTTTACTATTTTTCACGGAGCATGGTAGCCGTGCACAGGTCATATAGCGCAGATTGTTAATTAAGCTGTGTCAGAGAACAAAGGGTCTGATAACGTTGGTAACCTGCAATGCAATTTCTACAGCGAAATCGTCGCGAAAAGAAAGCGGCTTCATTGGGGCCTTACCTCTTCGGGCAATATCAAAGTAATATAACTTTAATGTTTCGTACCATGACTTATAAAAATTGTATTGAAGTAGTGTTACTGCAAGCTTGAAACTTTGACGTTTCTTAAAAATGGTTTGTAAGGCCTTTATTTGATATAACATAATACCTAGTTATTTTTCCACTTTTGGTAGTTATGTTAGAATAATATTGTTGGAATTGCACATTTCCATTGTTAACTTACTTAAATAACGCAGCTTGGGATCTCCAATTGGTGGGTTTATTTAATTACTAGGAGCGGGACAATTTTTTGGGTGCCAACTCGTAATTTCTGCAACCCTAATTAAATAGATATAAATAAATAAATACTGGTGGACATAGCGTTATGGGACTAAGCAAAGCTTGTATTGACCATATGGGAACCAGATATAGCTGATAGATTAGTTAAATAAATACCTATATTTTTTGTAGGTAAATACATACGCAGAATATATACTCGTAATAACATCCAGACACAAAACAAACATCTAAGTTCATCACACAAATGTTTATCCTGGATGGGGATCGAACCCACAACCTACAGCGCAGAAGGTAGAGCCACTACCGACTGAGCTATGAGGCCACTCAAGGTTTCCGAATTTCATAGTTTCGTGTTCGTCCGGAATGTAACATAACCTAGTCTGTATTGACTTATGAAAATTTATCAATTCTTTTAGTGGTGTCATGGTTTATGCAGTTGTAAAGGAAGACTACCACATGTCGTTCGTAGGTACCTATTGTGCTCGAAGCACATTCATTTAAAGTCAATATGCAAGTGGTAAAACAAATAACAGTTGAATAAATATCCGTATTGTTCTCATTACTGTTTTTATAGCTACCTGTATAATTTAACTTTATGCATTTCTATAGGCGAGATCAAGTTTTGAACAGTTCTGGATCGTTCGTTCTGCATACCACTTTGGCCCAACATTAGGTATAATTTCATAATACTGTAGGTTTTAGTCTTTTTCTTTCGAGTCAACGGCTGAGTTTAGATATTTTTTTCCCTATATTCGGCGACTCCTACCTCTCTGTTGCCTGGTTAAGGTCCCTTCGTGTGCAAGTGGTACCTACTAAACTTTAGTGTACCTACCTAAACCTTATCTAAGCCTAAACGTTATAAATATTTATGTAAGTACCTATACGAGTATTTAGGCTCTGAAAGCTCTCACCCCTGCTTTTACCCGACTAAAGCGAAGCAAAAAGGAGGGTAGGTGGTAGTGGATGGATTTGAACCCGTTCGTGCACCAACAGATTTTTCTTATCGTTTTAGTGCTTTCAAACGATGAAGGAAAACACGTATTTTTTACGAAAAGTTCTACTTAAACAGAGAAATAGTTAAAGTGACACAGGTGCAACCGCACTATTTAGTCAGTGCGTGCCATTTCCTAATGTTCCGTAGATAAACACACGCTTTATAATGTCATCCTAATGTTTGCTCATGCTCTTTTGTAATCCCATAGGAATTTTAACACTGTGTAAAACATTGTTTACGTAGGTAAGGTAGATTTTGACAGCTTTTTTATTCAGTGTTCGTTTTTTGAAGGTTTTCATATTCATAGACTTCTATTTCTGATAATGTTATAGGTAGGTAAGTTACTATGCGTTAGTACACCTAATAAGTACTTACAAACAATGTACCTACCTATATTTACTTTTAACTGAGTAGGTACCTATGCCAACAACAAAAAAATTATAAATAAATGTAATAGGTAATTAATTTTCTATGTAAATAAAAAAAATATTCTATTATACCTATATTTATATTTAGAAAAGTATGCATAAGTAGGTACTCATTTATCTCTGTTGCGTTGCCACGTTTAGCAATTATACATGTATCAGATTGTACGATTACCTTTAGTATGCAATGGCTATTATTATGTTAGTTAATTACATAATTTTCTAGCTATGTGCTTATTAACATTTTTTATTGCATGATGTTGCAAATTATATTTCGAGTTATTTACGCATCATAACTTGTTTTACCTCAATCATTACCTTGCTGTAAGCTTGTGAATAGGTGTATGAAATATTATAAACTTTCAACATTAAAAATACTTACTTAATAAAAATATTGATGATATCGTCTCGCTATATTTTGTTTCAATAAAGTTAAAATGATGAACTAAAATAATAAGTTTTTATTAATTTCAGTTGAATAGGTATAGGAAATATCTGATAACACGTATGTAGGTTACCGCTGGCCCTGATAAACTGGCAGACAACCGATAATACTCGGTGCTTATTATTATTTAATGCTAGAAAAGAGAACAGACAGCGCATTAGAGTAAAACATAAATTAGAAAACAAAGTTATTAAACCTATGCAGAAATATAGGTACCTACGTGTGCCAAATTTAATATTTATTAAGTTTTGCTTTTTACTTACTATCCCCTTTTAGACATTTTAATATATTTTTAAAATGTCTAAAAGGGATATTTTTATTATAAAGGATATTTTCTCAAAGATTTTAAATAAACTGGGATGTTTAGTATTTTTTTTTTCGTTTCAGTCACTTAGTTAGGTTAGTAGTACCTACCTACTAAATACTTATAAAGAACATGCTTATGTAACATTATCAATTTATCAGAGACTAGCTTCTGCACGCGGCGTCGCCCGCGAAGTACCTACATAAAATATAGCCTATGTTCATCCTGAAAGTTCATTCTACACATTGGTGAAAGAATTTTTCAAATCGGTTCAGTAGTTTCAGAGCCAATTCAATTCAAACAAACAAACAAACAATCAAATCTTTCCTCTTTATAATATTAGTATAGATAGGTTGGGTAGGTAGGTACCGTGGTATGTTTAGGGAGTGCAATGATAAAGTTGTGTAACGAAAGGGATTGTCGGAACATCGAATCTTTTTGCCTAATGTTAATATTTACCCAACGTTAGATACCGAATAAACCAATAAAAAGTCTTTATCGGTTACCCGTTATCATAGTTTTAACGATTTTTTATCTGAACATCGTACGATAGCGGTGTAATATTGTTTAAAAATTCTATTAGGTAAGTACATACCTAAGTGCTTAATATGTTTATTTATAAGTACTTTTGTTCTTATATAGGTATATCTTTCACATAGATTAGTGTACCTAGGTGGTACCTAATTAGTAGATACTAGGTATAAGGACCGTAAATTACTTAGGTAGTTACTACGAGTGGGTACCTACGTATTATTTTTTTATACTAACAAGTATTTATAGTTTTTATACCAAGGGAAGTTCCTAGCTAGTACCAAATTACCTATATCAAATCTACCTACTAGCTTCCGCCCACGGCTTCGCCCGTATGGTACCTTGAAAAACTAAAAACAAATCTATCCCGCGGGAACCGTTCATTTTTCCGGTATAAAAAGTAGCCTATGTGTTATTCCAGACTATGATCTATATCTGTACCGATTTTCATCCAGATCCGTTCAGCGTGAAAGAGTAACAAACATACATCCAGACATCCTTACAAACTTTCGCGTTTACAATTTAGTAGGATTATTTTTTTTATACTATTTATAGTTTTTATACCTAGATAAGTTCCTACCTAGTACCAAATTACCTATATAAAATCTATGAAGAAGTGCAAGCATTTCTGGAAGGAGCATCGCAGCGCGGTGGTTTTTGTATGAAAACAAATAATGTAGGTAGGTATTATATTTTACTATGATGTACTACGAGTATATATGTTACTTTTACTTTCCATAGGTACATAAACAAGTGGCCAAAAAGTAAGTAGGTACCTACCTAAGTAACTAGTTACCTATGTAATGTACTTACCTACCTAGGTAGTAGTTAGGTATTTTTACCTTATCTAATGAGATATGATGATTAAAAAGTAGGCGGTAGGTCCATGTAGGTAGGTACCTACCTACCTAAGGTTGTTGACACGTTATGACTTTGCCCGTTTTATCGTCGAAATTACATTTTAAATTCGTAATATCGAAATGGCCACATTTTACTTGTGCAGGAGTGGAGATAAATAAATACCTACCTACATAATTATATGAAATGTTTTTTATTACAAAATAAAGTAACTTTATCTGGAAAAGTGAGAGGGTCATAGCATAGTTTACCTACCTACCTTACTACGACATAACCAAAAAAATACTTAGGTAAGTAGGTACCTACATACTTACATACTTGTGGAATCCCCATTGTTGAGTCAATTAAAACCGTAACTTGTCAGTAGGTAATAGGCATTAGGTACGATGCAAAAACATCTTCTATGAAAAGGAAAGACTATTTTGGGTCATAGAACTTAACTAATTAGAGCTTAAGAACAAAAAATATGTGTGCATTGGTTTGCCTAAAGTAAGCGACACGTTTTGTGAGTAAGTATATCTTTACGAGCCTTTGTCTCGGCTGCCAATCGTCTAGCAACCGTATTGAGTTGAGTACAGTCGCGTCAATAATGCACTCTCAAGAGAAAAAGCTAGCTATTATCCTTCGTTTTAATAATAGGTACCTACCTACTAACTAACAGAAAACTCATTTCGTATGAATTTGAACACTTTTGAAACCGACACAAGTAATATTGACATCAGTACTTTATCAGTTGCAAAAGTGACAAAATTACTAAAAGGTAAAGTAGGCAAGCCTCAGTCTGAGTCTTGAGTTTTGTTCTGAAATACGGGCCACGGGCCGAACACTTTTGTCGTTACCTGTCCAAGTAGAGTAAACCCTGCTCCTGGCAATAAAAAGTATATTATTACATGAACCCCACCGTAGGTCATTCGTTGATAAGTCAACCTAGTACTTGACCAAGTACCTAGGCACCTATAGTGCTTAGCTAATGCTATACCTACCTACCTACTTGAGTAAGCAAAAACACTGGCGTAGGAGCAGCAATACTTACTTTTCTATTCATATAATCAATCAACGTTTTGGAAATTTATTTTATTTGTGGTTCAATCACGCTGCAACGGCTAGACAGATTTGAATTCACTTTGGAATAGATATACCTACCTACCTAACTAACTAGTCTTTTTACCTTTGATCAACACCTTGAATAGCATGAATTTCAGGATACTTTTAGTATGTTTTTGATGACCTCGATGAACGATGTCCCATCTCAGGTTCACGGAAATCCGATTCAAGAGCCATTTTTGTATGAGCTTGCCGAATACAGATTTGACGATTGAGAACAAAATCACAAAGTTTATTAGACAATATGACTGGTTTAGTAAAACCGAGCCTTTACTTTATCATATCACTGGTGCTGTACAAATATTAGATAAGTAATATCCATAATGTTCTATATCCAGCAGCAATTATCACTATCATAGAACTAACATCAAACTATGTAGGTATTTACTTTCTTAGTGGATACGTTGATGACTGATAAGCCGAAATGTTGAATTTTGGTTTGTTTGTGGACCAGCCTACCCGACTGGATATTAACTAATGCAGTTTTAGAAGTGTATAATTATAGGTTTTTGTAGGTATATACACCTACAAAAAAGATACAATAAAGCGAATTTGAATCTAGAATCTTCTGGTATACCTACATAGGCCGAACAAAAAAGTTAAGTGTAAACTAGAACCGATGTGCCTATTGGCATAACAAAAGAGTGTACCAACTGCCAATTACAACCCATTGGCATAATTATTCACAATATACGCAATATTATGTATAACCAGTGCTAGAGTGCTCCAGACAAATGGCAGCTTTGCTCTGAGAAAGCTCTACCAATTATACATAGTACCTGGGTGCCCGAGCTGTGCTCGTTTTTTGGGTTTTCTAACGTTTTCTAAAAAATGAAAACTAGCTAAATCGATTTATCGGTTACCCCCGGAACCATCTGCATACTAAATTTCATGAAAATCGTTGGAGCCGTTTACGTGATTCAGATTATATATATACTTTCCTAGCTTCCTTGCGTAGCACTGTGTCGGTGTATTATCCTTATCTGGGCGTTCGGTTGCCAGAGCCGCCGACTCAGCTAAACCTAACGCCAAACTGAACCACATATAAACAAGTACTTACCCGAAACCCAGATCAGTTTACACAGTACTGAGAAACAATTATTTTGATTCTTGCTTTTGCTGGGGTCTGCCGCTGACTCATGTTCTCTCGGAAAGGGTTTAAAGTTACTTCATGTTTTGTCTAGGTAAACAAATCACTTACAGTATAATTTAAAGCTCTCGAGTACCTACCTATATACTCGTACATAACATAATATTAACCTACTGAACTTTCAAATAAATAAATAAATAATACGTTGGGCATAGATTTATTGAGATGCCTAATATGTTTTATTTAGGTATTGAAAGGAATAGGATATTGGAAGAGGTTGATAGGAACATATCCAAAATAAAAACAAAAGAAATTTAACATATTTTGACTATAATTCAAATAAAAAAATGCAGATGGAAATAAGGAAAACTTACAAGAAAATGTCACAATTTGACCTTAATTTTTTTGTCGATAAGAAATAGAACGAACGTAGTCAATATTTGGAAGATTAACTTATAAGTAATTGCAATTAAATTAAAAAAATTAAATACTTAAATTACAAATGACGTAGGTAGTACTACAAACCTAAACTAATGTCTGTTATAATAAATGACTGATGTAAATAAAAACTAAACATTAAGTTACAAGTAGGTAATCATAAATGTTCGTTTAAATACAAAAGAAATTAAATAAATCAGTTTAATGGTTTTATGTTTCTTAATGAACTGATAATAAATAATATTCGTGAACTTAATGAAAAAACGCTTAAAACTAAGTATTTTTCTTAATATTAGGTACAAAATTATTAACTTAGTGGTCATCATGCAACGACTTGACGAAATGGAGAAAAACTGAAACTATTACGTAGAAAACAAAACAAAATACCACTTCTTTCCTTAGTCTAAGTACATACAATAAATAAACACAAAACCGGGCAATGGTAAACATGTCATTTTATTGAAATTACGAAATCTGTAAGCACTTAATTTATGTAAAGTAGTAATAACAAAGTTAATTAAATCAAGAGGCGCGAGGAACAGTCTCTTGGCAATACAATCAAAACGTACGATGGTTCTATCAGAATTTCTCCTAATCACTTACATTGGTCCCTTAATTAAAACTTTAAACCTTTTTTATATAAATATTATAAAATATCACACTTTAAATTCAAGAAAACTATACTACGTCGAAACTAATCAATTAGTTTTGTCAAAGTACAAAATTAATAACTGTGCCAATTTGAATATTTTATTCAAGGAGACAATAAATAAACAAACAATCTATCTCGATAAACTAAAAATTAAATATAATCGATTTACCATTATGTTGTAATAAAGTAGAAGGCACATAGTTGTTTGCCGGCGCCGGCTGTGGCGGCTGGAAGCGCGCAGAGAGAGTGCCGCCATCAGCCTGCGCCGGCGTCGCGGCTCCCGCCTATACACCTAACGTTTATTATATTATATTTATGTAGTTATATATCTTTCATTATGTTATATATAATGCACGAGACCTCGGAAGCTCGGCAAGCGTATTCTCAGGTTTCTGTCATTTTTTGCGAGAGCTAACGTGGATGCGATCTCTTCGAAGCACCGCGCCGCAGACCGCGGCAGTACCTACACTCAGTTACGCAGTTTGCCGCGAGGACGAAAAAAACAATCACCAAAACCCCAAACGGGTTTCGGTTCGCTCGTCCTCCCCTCCGCACGAAGCAAAACGAAAAAATCCTTAGCACACGAGAGGGGCGCGATGGCTCTCAGATGGGCCGCGGATCGAGACGCTATACAATAGTTGTCTAATTATGTTTCGTAAACCTGCGTACGATTTCCGCTCTTTATGCAGCAGCGCAAATATGTAAGTACTTTTAAAAATAGGATTTACAGCATTAAGAGTCTGAGATGATGTGAATCCGTGGAGATGTTAGCAAAATGATATGCGAAACATGAGAATAGAGGCCTTAAATCGTATCTTACATAGACACTGCTTGGAACCCAACGAGCTTCCGAGATGACTGACACGTCAGCCGATACCGTCCGCAAAACATGAGAACTGAGATTGAAAGGTGTGTTTGAAACATGCGGATCGGAACCGGCCGCATGGAGGATTTCACAGCGAGCCACGTCCCGGCGACGCGGGCCTCGTCCGAATGCGGTGCGACATCGCAGCTGCTGGCTACAATATAATTACATTTAAAGAGACTCGAAATAAATAATAAATTATTATCTTAAATCCTTAAAAATAGATCACGAGCGCCTTCTCGCGGTACGGTACCGAGCGCGGATAGGCAGTTACAAATAAATAAATGTTCTATACGCTAACTTTACAAGACCACCGCTCGGCGGAGGATCGCATCGGGAAGACTTCCGCGAGCTACACGATAATAAATAGGTATCTAATAATATAAGGTGCCATTTACAAATGTGTGCCGACCACTTCCATAATCACATTCACACCGCAAACTTTCGAGACGCCAGTACACTTCGTTAACTTTATAAATTACAGGCCGAAGTATTAAAAGAGCATCGACAATCTGGAGATCATTCGTTGAGCGAGTGCGGGCGAGGCGCGGGAAGGGCGCGGCTCGTCGTCGGGCGCGGCTGGAAGACGTCTAGTAGGCACTGTGGTGACGGAAGATTCTTAACGCTAGCTCGGTATAAGTTAACTTAGGACTAGGCGAGTGCGCGGAGCTAGGCGATGACGAGGTCGCCGAATGCGCCGGCGAGTCGGTTGAACACCGGCAGCCGGTCCTCCTCCTCCTCCGGGGTCGGCGGGCGGCGGAACGCGAACGCGGTCTGCGCCGGCGGAGACATGGCGGCCGGCGAGTGCGGCGAGTGCGGCGAGCGCGGCGAGCGCGACCCGTCGCTGCCGTAGCCGAGCGAGCCGCCCGACGACGACAGCGACGCCACGGAGCCGCCCGGCGACGGCGGCTCGCGGCGGCGCGCCTCCTCCGCGTTGTGCACGAAGTGGCAGCGCGGGCCGTACGGGCAGAAGCCGACGGAGTGGAAGGTGCGGCACAGCTCAGTCTTGTACTTGGGGTGGCGCTGCAGGTTGCGCAGTTCGCGCATGCCGTGTGCGAACTGACACTTGTCGCCGTACTTGCAGACGCCGGCCTCCTCGAAGGGGCGGCAGAGCTCGGTCTTGTAGCGGCTGGTGGCGGGCGGCGGAGGTGCGGGCTCGCTGGTGGTGCGCTCGAGGCGGCGGTGGCTGAGCCGGTCGAGCAGGCCGGCCAGCGCACGGTGCGCCGGCACGGACGCAGCGCGCGCCAGCACCGGGTGCTGTTCCCAGTTCACGGCGCCGCCTGCCCCGACTGCACCAGCTCCGATGCCGTTGCCTGTGGCTCCGATGCCGTTGCTCAGGGTCCCACTCATCGTCTGCACTGGTCGAGACTGGTTCTGAAAACGGAAAACGACTCATGTTTAATACGAGCACGCGATTCCAAGTAGTTAGGCTAGCGAAGCATAAGTAAGTAAGTAATCTTTAGGGAATACAAAAAAAAAAGATCAGTTAAACGGAGCCTAAACTAATTTATAGGTTTTCATTTTAGTTTGGGAATGTTTTTAAGATTTTTTTCTATCTCTCATAAAATTTTATACATTTTTCTGCGCATTTTGTTTGTCTGAATAGTAGATCGTAAATATAATAGTCATTAGAACGTGAACATAGCTTTCGTATTGAATTCAACCTTATTTTAAAGGAACTATAAAACTTGAGTATTTTACTAGCTATCTTTGTGAAGAAGAAAAAACGTACACAATCTGGGCCGAAGGGTCGCGCTCGGGTACCTGCCAGCAACACACAAAAACTGAACCCCGAAGGAAGGTTTTGCCGTCTACCTGCTCCGCTCCATCTCGTTTACACTCTAATGGTCCTACGTTTTAGAATGGTTAATATTACCAATTAAATGTGGCTCAAAGTGGTGATTTTAGAGCTTCAGGGCGAGTCGAATTTTAATGGTATCCTTAACGGAGTTCGTCCGGCATTTTAGTAGTTCTTCATGAATTATTAATATCGGTAAAATTCCTAGTTCCCATCAATACACCTCCTTCGGGTGTTTACTGTCGTAGTCGCATCGTCTTCACTTAGAGATGCAAATGTTTAGTGCGGTCTTTTGTTTTGTTGTTAGCTGTACGTCGAACCCTGGCTGACGATGGCGCTGCGGAACGTATCACCATAACAATAGCGGTGTTCACGCGAGAGGCAGTTGACACGGGCACCGGCATTCGGCTCGCGGTGATTGTGCACTATTGTTCAAGCGTCGCCAGTCGCCGCGTCCAACGGAGAAATAATTGTCGTTAGGTCATTTGACTACACCTCTCTAGTGAGGCAAGGGGCAACGGTCGACGAGTGTCGCGTTAACAGTACTCCTATGATCTATTCATGATCCATTCGAAGCTTGCACTGTGCACTTCATTTGTAGCCAGTTTGCCTAGCAGAGTCGTTAGAATTTCATTGTTTAGCAATCAGGAGGCTCATTGAACTGAACCTCACTTTATTAGATAGGCGTGAATCGTTGTTTCGCAAAGACAATGCTTGGTTTACGCAATTTGGCAAGATCGTCAGCGACCACGGAGGTTTAGTCAATTTCTTTTGAAAGGCGAAGACCGTGAAGGCTAGGTTATGCTGGAGCCCGGCGCGGAACATGAGGTCTGTTCACAATCTATCTATATCTATATAAGAGCTTAACCTGACTGACTGACTGACTGACTGACTGACTGACTGACTGACTGATTGATCATCGCCGAGCCGAAACCGCTGAAGCTAGAAAGCTGAAATTTGGAAGGTGGTTTCCTTTTATAACAAAACCACCCACTAAGGCTGGATTTTTGGAAATTCCACCTCTTAAAGGGTGAAAAAGGGTGAAAACGTTAGTATGAAACTTTTTAACGCGTGGAGCGATTTTCATGAAACTTTGTTTGTGTACTGTTAATTCAAAATGAATGGACACGTGTTTCAGGATTTTTCAATATAACCTTCAAAAAGGGGTCAAATAGGGGGTCAATGTTTGTATGGGAACTTTTTAATGGGTGGTGTGATTGGTCTGAAACTTTGTTTGTGTACTGTAAATGCAAAACGAATGGACACGTGTTTCAGTATTTTTCAATATAACCTTCAAAAAGGGGTCAAATGTGGGGTCAATGTTTGTATGGGAACTTTTTAACGGGTGGTGCGATTGGCCTGAAACTTTGTTTGTGTACTGTAAATGCAAAATGAATGGACACGTGTTTCAGGATTTTTCAATATAACCTTCAAAAAGAGGTAAAATGGGGTGTCAAAGTTAGTATGGGATTTTTATGAGTTGTGTGATGTGTTTGAAACTCAGTTTACATACTTTATGTGAACGAAGTCGCGGGCGGGACAGCTAGTAATAAATAAAGCCATATGCCTACTAACAGTGTATCCTGCACGCGGCCTTAAACGATGTGAATGACACGTCATTGTAATTCTATTCGCTTCTGCCTCGTCCGAGGATCGTAAACACGCAACACTCATGTATTTAAATAAATTCAATGAACATACAATAATAACGATTAAAACTGTCAGATTTATCAGTCAACCAACACCACGAACCAAATTCGCATATAAGATGTCTTAAGTGCAATGTGTAATGCAAGAGAGGGATGTACCTGATACATAGATGTGCACTTTAGAGTGAATTATTCTAGAGCAGTTTTCCAATTTATTTAAATACTAAATAGGTTACTGTTAAGTGATAGCCCGTGTTTGCTTCACAAGGGCTAGGATTTGGGAATGTTTAAGCGCAGAAATGTAAAAAATCTAAAATTACGAGTGTCATGCTACCCTAGGTATTATGGTCTTCTCACATCCTGTGGCTTTCAAAAACTAATCATAGTGACAAGTTCGAATAATTACTCAAGACAGCCAGAAGCCGTCCGTTAGTAAAAAGGCGAAAGTGTAGCAAACAAATGAGCGTGGCGGTGCAATCGTGGGTGAAATGTTACAGTGAAAAGCCAGGGGTTAAGTTAGTGGCGCGCTAGTGTCGACGGAAAATAGCCAATGCGTAATTAGAGAGTTATCAGAGCGGAACATTGGTTAAACGTTGCTTTCCATCGGACGTTGCTCGCGCAACCGAGCTCCAGGGAAAATTGTACACTGTCGATTTCAAATCAAATGGCCGCGGCCGTTGCGAAGCCTTGCAACGAGCAATCAGCCGCGCGCGACATGGTCGCTCATCATAATAATTAACACATGGTTAAGCTTTTAGATGTAACGTCAACAGTTTACATTGCACTTCCAAGGGGCAACAAACTGATCCATAAGCCATAACGCCCCAACGGGTGTTTGTTTGGTTTTATTTTTGGGTAAAGGATGGTCTAACAAAAATTTCCAAAGAGCACCAGGTCGCGCTTCATGCATGCTACTTTGTTTACAGGGCGAGTTAGCGCGCCGCGTTGACAACAAGACAAACACGCCGCGCCATCGCCAGCTCGAGCCAATGTGTTTGCGCTCTTCATTACATCGGTAGTAGGCATCTAGCAAGTTGCTTAATCAAATAAATATAAAGGTTATTTTAAGCTTTTAATGAACCCCTCGAAGTTGTAATTTGACATGACAAAAAAGTATTTTAAAAGCTATGAGTTGGTCACATGACTTTACGACTCCCTAAATTAGTGTTTGCTGGCAAAGAATGACATACTGTACTCATATTAGATTTACATCTGTGAAATATAAGAGTAAACATCAGCAGGTAATTCGAAGGTTATAAATGAGGAGAGGTCATCGACTCAGATAAACTTAAACAAGCATGGCACCTTTGCTGTAAATTTTCCGTTTTTCAGACATGTAAATACACATTAATGAAATGCAACGTCAACAGTGCAGAGTTGGCCAACAATAATTGGGAAATGAGCTTTCCATTAGTTTATTTCAGAGAAACTGAGCAAATTTAAAGAGCATGAACTCAAGGTTGTCGAACTCTTTGAGTAACACTCCCATGGTTCAAGCTCGTGAATGCTCGAATATTTGCGTTCATAATCAGTGAAAATTATCACCTTTACATTATTGCCCATGCTTTTTTTTGAAAACGTATTCTCGCTAAATATAATTCCTAACAGTCCATCGTAACAGCAGATAACCAACCTAACAGGGCAACGTAATATTAATTTTTGTTCATACAATGCTATGGGTGGAAAGACAGGTGCTTGTGCTTACTTTGCTCTACATTCTAAAATCAAATTAGTTTTTTTTTCTTTGGCGATAAAGTCATGATGTTGCCAGGCTTTGTCAAAAAATACTGTGACCTTAGTTGTTATTTTGGGAAATATGAGGATCATAAAAATTGTTAATAACACAACTATGTAATATACGTTTTATGATTATTTTAATACTAAACTGAGCCGGGGATTCAACTGTGGTACTGTTGCTGACGAGAACACGGTTAATGTAACTGTACGAATCATTAAGATATACTGCCGCGTCAATTGCCACAGCGTCATAAACAAGAGAACTGCTTAATTGACCGTTAATTGGTTCTAATCAATTGCGTTCTATATTTAAATGAACTTTTAACGAATTAAAAGCACTGTTGGAAAGACTTGACATCTGACGGGTGGATGAGTAATGCAAAGATGTTAACCAAGAGGCGGTAAAATGCAAACCAGTTGCCAGTGTTCATAGAGGTGGCTATTATAAGAATTGGTTCATTTCTCCGAGGAGCCAACGGAGGGTCTTGGTGATTGATCCTATCAGGTTTTATTGAATGATTGCGCGAAAATGTATGGAGATGCTGTATTCCCCTCTGACAAGAGCACAACCTCAAGTAATGACAACTCAAGTAGTCATCAACCTTTCATTATTTCATGTCGCCTCTTTGTTTCTTCTTGTTTACAACGTTTTGCATACAGGGTCGGAATTCGTACTCATAAGACGCGCGCGATTGTCGCAGTTATTTAGACTGCTCCACTTTTCCTGTTAAAATTAAAACAAAACAGATTTCTCTTAATTTATTCAAATATTTAAAGAGCTTTGTTTGTAAGCGAAATCGCGAACAATGGACATAATGTGTCAAATCACTTAGAGCGATTACTGGCGTGTCTTGTAGGTTATTACCTACAAGACACATCATATTTGATGTGACGCATTACACAATTTAATGAAGCGAAGTCTAGACTCTACATATTTTGTACTTATTAAGACTTAGCGGATATTAAGTCTATTTAATGCAATGCTCTCCCGCAAAGCGATAACCGTTGGCAACATGTGTTTTAGATTATTTCTTGAAATATCACGGATGATTTAATAATTTAATTGCTTTGAAACACCAAAAAAATAGTCAAGTGTTATTTAGTCTAACTAATGAAATATGGTTTTAGTAAATTTTAGACGGCAATCTTAACTATTTCATTTGTTTTTATAAAATAATAATAAGAAGATGAGAGAAAAGTTAAGAACTTTATTATTTTAAACATGGTATTCGGTCGTCAACAGTAGTTCACATAGTTAGCGACTGTTAGATGAGTAAGACCGGACGCATGGCGTACCATTGCGCATGCAGATGGCTACCATAGAGTTATTGCAATGCGAGACCGATCCTGGTATGGTATAAATGCCATCACATGTACACCGACAGGCTTTATTTATATTACCAACGCCTACCAATTGTCTTTAAGTTATGATTATACGAAACAATGGAAATATATTCAGAGACGTAAGTGGGTAAATCATGCCATGGCGAAAAGGAAATCACGTAGAGCGCAGAGAGCGTTTCGAGAATTTTTCGTATTATCTATTAGTTTCCGAGAAAACGCTATTTGTTTTCTTTGTTTCAGTTCAATGACATGCGAAAATAAATACGTTTTATTTAAATAAACTACAAACTCACGCACCTACTCACAACAGTTGGTAACAGAAAGAATACTATTGCGAGTAGGTATTTTTATGAGGACACAATCACAACACACAAGTCGGTGCGCAGTTGTTCACCTTTGTTAGCATTCAGCTCAGGTCTGCGCCCGCGTCGTCGGTCGGTGGAGCGCGTCTTGGCTGCGGCGCGTTTATTGCGCGCACCATAAAGCCCTCGAGGTGGTGGGCCGAAGCCGTAAAGCGTATGTCAACAAAGGCCCTCGTTCAAGCAGAGTGTGTTTACCCCCCGGCCGCTCAAAGCGAAGGAAGCAAGTCCCCCGGCCGGAGCCGCTTTTAGCACCTCCTTATTTATAGACGCATAGAATGCTGCTCTAAAGTCGAATGCTGATTTGCAGAATCGCATTGTAAACAAAGTTGCTCACGATGCTTCATGAATATTATGGTTTCATGTTTTATTCAATGGCAAGCATAGAATATTATCATATGAGATTATGACGTTCTCATGTTCATTACAGCCATCTAAATTAATGGGTACGTATGTAGCAGTCAGCAACTAGCGTTACGAGAAACGAATCATTGTGTTGTGGCTATTAGTGCCACAAACTGGGCCCTGACGCGTTTTCTGGTTGGAGCAATTCCTTTGTCCGTGCAATTTTTATTGTTGCGTCACGCTACCGGGGTATATCAACTTTCCCCGTAAATGGTGTATTTGTATGACTCATACTAAGAAGATAATAAAGTGGGAAAACGTTTTCAATGTGTAATGCCCCATTTGTTACCTACTATTGTGTTATGGTTCGATTAGACGTTCTTGTCGGACCAAACTGCCCTTTGTGCTCTTAGAAAGTGATCAGGCAATTAGATATAAAGTGGCTACTTAATTGTTCCAGTATCTAAGGTTCAACATAGTCAGTAAGTACATATAATTTGAAATCAGTGTACATTAACGTAATGTTGTTGATAGTCGGCCGCTGTTTCTATATTGATTCAAGTTGTTAAAGAAACTCATCGATAGTCTAGATACGTCACTCAGCCAGGGTCCATTGTCTTGTCAAATCATAAAACAGTTTCGATAAATGTCAAGTCAGTGTGAAACTTACAAGTAGTAGTGTCACTTCATCGTCGTCGGTCAGATCATCTGGACTCACCTGTAGAAGACGAGTAAAAATATTTAGTTGATATAAACCTTTAGTTGGTAATAAAATAACAGAAAATACTATAGCTTGTATTTAAATAAGACGACAAAGTTAACGTCAAACCTTTAAAATGTTATTTATTCTTTCTTAGTATCATTACATTACCCATCATAATCACAACGTAATGGTTCGAAGTCCCTGTTTACGTTCGAAACCTTCCACTATTAATTTTATAGCATTATGGCTCAATAAATGCTGTAACTAGCAAGCCAGTCCCGACCGGTCTTGGTTGAAAGTGACAGCACTTCCTACATGAAAGTAAAACTATACTCCGATAGCTGTCCGGAAAACTCGCGGAGACGGAGTGCGGTGCGATGTAACAGAACTGATTACATTACTTTGTGCCTTGTCGCTCTCACTAAATGGGCTAATAACAAAACGCTGTTATCGAATGATATGAAAAGATTTTTTTTCTTTGTATAGAAAACTAGTTAGGTGACATTTGAAACAAAAGTGGTTTTCTTCATAGCCCGTTTGCATAAATCTTGACCTTTTATTAAGAGCTTCTACCTGAATTATTGCAGTATCTACGCCGTGGGTGGAGTTGGAGCCGCAGGCCCAAGCTAGTTGTAGTTTTGTAAATTATTCAGTGTAAGTAACGTAGCAATTAACTACATCTTTACTGGTATTTTATTGCACCCGACTACACACTTCATGCATGGTTGTTAGCTGTCAGATGTGTTATGCAAGTGTCTAATAAATCAGTTATGAAACTGTTACTACTTGTGCCGATATTGGTTTATGTGGTAACTATTAAATAATTACAGATCCAGTGGCCTTACGGTTTTGATGTCTTAGAATTTAAATTAACGACTTCCTCCGGCGCGTCGGGCGATCGGGCAGTAGAATGTAATAGACACTGTCATAAGAAGACCAATGTTTGTTGCAAACATTTGTTCCAGATCTGGTTGATGTCGTTTTATGGTTTTCGTGGTTTCAGAGGAAAACATACTAGTTAGTAGGCTAGTAGGACTATGTAATGTGATGTTTGTTTATTTACTTATTTGTTTATAATGAGTCTATAATGTTTATTTATAAACCTATTCAAATAGACGCAATACCTAATACTAGCCCTAGTAAGCACAAAGAGCAACCGCACGGAAAACCATTAAGTTAACTATACATAAATAAAACTCAACTTTACCTGCAAAGTGGATTAGTCATGAAATTCAGGCCTTAGACTATAAACCAACTTGTAAATATTGTAGAGTAGGTAATGAGACGGTGAGATAAGGTCTATTACACTGAACAGATGCCTTAGCAACAAGTCCAACGGCACCGAATGCCTAAGAATTTATTTATTTCAATTATCGCAAGGAATGGCCACAGCCTAGTACCCACTTAATAAGTATCATCATAATGTAGACCGATTTTGCAGTAAAGTAAAGTAAAGTATCGTTTATTGCATGAAATACATGTAGGTAACAGGTGTTTTATGTATAATATAATGTGAGTCAATGTATTCCTACCGGTTTTACGGTGTGCAATGTCTGTGTGAAGAGATTAACAATTAAATTAAATCTATTAAGCATTATAGTTAAATAAAAAAGGATCTGGATGAAAGCAACTTAACAAAATAATAATAATAACGAAATGTCAAGCAAAAAAGTCTTTGTCAGTTAAAAATTAATTAATAGCATAATAACATTTATTTGTAAGTCTTTCTGAAGTGTACGCATATTTCGAATAGACGCTAACATAGAGGAACAAAATCACTGTTACTCTAAAAGGCACACGGTAGGAGCAATGTTATTATAGCATGGTGAAAACGCGGTTCGATACAAATTACAACATGTAATTTGCAAGTGTCCTTCACACGTAGCGATACAGCGCGATAATGCCCACATTTTCCACTGCTAGTTAGCTACGAATAGGCAGTTATAGACACCTAGTGCCTAGTAAGTAACGAAGCAGCGATCATTCTACACAATTAACTACCCAGTTACACTGCACGTGGAAATTACTGACAACAATGCAGATATTACGCAACCGTGTTTAGACGTGCGGTGTCACGACCCGAGTTTATAATGGGAGTCCACGTTTCTAGCGCGATCGGGTGATATCCGTCCGAAAGAACACTGACTGAACGTCCAAATGGTAGTGCTTAAGTAGTGTTAGAACAAAAAAAAACAAAATGTTTCTTGTAATTTTATATTTTTTTAAGGATTGCCTTATTAATTATTCTAATACTGGGATCCATCTTTTGAAGTCTAAGAAGATGAACCTAGATTTTTTTTCACTAAACTATTCTTTATTATTTCGTTACACTACGATCGCACGCCAACGGCATCCCTACAAAGAAAACATCCAAACGACCGTATCTTCAGTGGTCGGCTTAATTGAACCCGGTAGCGCGCGAAGGTCTTGCGAGGATCACGAACTAAGCAACCAACCTTATTCGCCGCTTAGGTAGGTACTAGATTAGAGACTATTTCGTATTAATTCTTATTGAATGACAGCTAAAAAAATAAGGTTTAATTAACCCTTGTGGTAAACAGGCAAAAAAACTAGCAAGTGCAACAGTTTATTTGGAATTTTAAAAATAAATCAGGTTTTTGAGAATTGACT
This sequence comes from Cosmorhoe ocellata, assembly GCA_963675405.1. Taxonomy (NCBI): domain Eukaryota; kingdom Metazoa; phylum Arthropoda; class Insecta; order Lepidoptera; family Geometridae; genus Cosmorhoe; species Cosmorhoe ocellata. The sequence goes on along the minus strand of OY776258.1, from coordinate 5,394,746 downwards.
ATACATAATCGTATTCGTATCGTAGCCTGCGACGCTAGAGGTTGCGGGTTCGTTTCCCGCCGCGGAACAAATTTGTGTACGATCTGCAGAAATTTGTTTCGTTGATCTGGATGTTTTCTATGTATAATAAAAATATCTATCTATGTATATAAATATCAGTTATCTAGTACCCATACTCAAGCTTTGAGTAGCTTACTTTGGGGCTAGATGATGCTGTGTGGATTGTCCAGCATTATTTATTTATTTATTTATTTATTGCCTTTTCTCAAGTCAGTGTTTTAATACAAATAATTAAATACTACCTATTATGATTTAATTTTTTAATAGTCCTGATTGATTCATATGCATAAAACTTATATCTGAAAAATATTATGGAGGTCCCAAGTCCACAAAAGAATCAAGACAACAAAATTTACTGACTTAGAATTAAAAAAAATGCTATTTTTTTCGGCAAAGGAATGTTAAGTGTATGTAAATGTATACAAAGGTTTATTTAAGGATCTTCCTTAGCTTAGCTTGATCAATAAAAGAAACATTCGAAGCGAAGCACGTTGCTACAAGCAAGCCACATCTAGCAAGCATACAGAGCGGCGCCTTGGTTTCGCGACGAGCGACGAGCGATCGCTAGCTACGATCAAATCAACGAAGCAATCGGGGCCACTTGTGCTAATGAAACACTTCAATTGAATTGGGGACAATAATTCAGCGACGTATCGCGCAACTGTTTACATTCATGGTAAGAAAATACCTACTTATTAAGTTCAGCCCGCGGCTTCGCATGTGTGGTACCTTGTTAAATGATTGCCTACTAGCTTCTGCCCGCGGCTTTGCCCGCGTGAAAATCAAAAACAATTTATCCCGTGGGAACCGTAAATTTTTTCGGGATAAAATGTAGCCTATGTGTTATTCCAGACCATAATCTATATCTGTGCCAAATTTCATTCAGATCCGTTCAGCCGTCTTAGCGTGAAAGAGTAACATACATACATCCATCCATCCATCCATACATTCTTACAAACTTTCGCGTTTATAATATTAGTAGGATGTGCTATTCCGGACTACATATAATGCATCACTTTGCTATATTTCATTTAGATCCCTTCAGCTGTTTTAGCGTGATTGAGTGACAAACATCCATTCATTCAACTTTCACATTTAAAATATTAGTAGGATAGGATAATGTCTTCGGAAAATTACCATACGTTCACTTATAAAAATTTCTAGGTAAAAGTTTTGGCCTGATAAACTATGTCTATTAGCAATCACAACCGCAAGTTGACAAAACATTTCTATAAGTAATGTCAAAAATAGTTCAGTAAATTGTAAAGCAAAAAAACTCTTTTTGACTTCGCTTGGGCAGCACAATTATATTGTAATAATTTAAACAATAGAAAAACATTTGACACTGATTGAGTAATTTAGTAAGCAATCAATAAGAAATAATGGGAAATGGAGTTTTAATCAAACAATTCGAACTGCGAGTAACAATGTCTGTCTGATTTATACGAGCTCAACAGCAAACAGGTTTGCCTTGTGGCAACCGAATGCTCTAATGAATCCTCTAGCTAGTCTGAACGTCAGATAAATTTACCACAGAATACTTAAGTACATAATTTTGATATTAACGTGTTAGATTCATATCATAAGCGTAGGTAGGTAACAATAAATATTAGTATAAATACTTACGTACGTAAGTAAACATAACATTAAACATGGTAAGAATGATATCTACCTGCCTATTATATTGTGATAGGTATAAGTTTTAACCGAATATGTATTTACTTCTCTTTAATTTTGTTGAGTTTTATTTTGTAGCCCCGGGGATTAAAATTGTAAAGGCAATCGTTCTGTCTGACTGTTTGTGGTCCACTAAAAGTAGCATTTAATTTTTTATAAAGTTAAGGCTTGCGATTTCCAACGAGACGGACTAAAAAGTATAAAACCTGCCTTATACTCGTATCAATAAAATTATTTCACAACTGTAACAAGTCAACCATCTAACGTCTCAAAAACAATCTCGTTGAGGAAAATTTCCAAATACCATAATGCAATGTGACAAAACAAATCACAAAATGCCCATTTAGAAGCATCTCGTTCGATAATTTAACATCGGCTGAGCGACCTTGATCGGTACCACAATGAGTTCGCCGGCCAAATATTAATTAAATATTTATATCATAACTCGTTTTGCCAGTCCGTGGTTCGCGTGTTGATTCTCCACTCGCTATTTAGGATCCGGACTAATATGTTTAAAACTGACTAAATACGACCTTTGGTTCGAGAGCTTATCTTAATAATTTGGTGCGTGGAAATAAGTAAGTAAGTACTTAGTAAAAAATCTTTATTGGCGGAAGCTAATATTTGATTATGAACAAAGGGACAACCCACAGTAAACGCTGATGGATAAGGCCAAAATTATGTCATTTTTTAAAATGAATATGTGAGGTTGTTGTCTGTGAGACATCAAATTGTGCGGATCTACGGTATGGTTACCGCCGCGTGACGCACGCAAGCAATGCAACCGGTCAGTGTTGCAATCATACGTTGCGATTGTCACGCAAACCGCGCTAATCGATCTAGTAATCATCCATGCTGAAGGTTTGATTCACTGTGTCAATTTACAAGTTCGCTCCACTTGAATTATTTACAAGTATCTTCGAAGTTGGTACCAGTATTCAAAATGTCTTTGTTGCTCGTTGTTCAAGATACAGTAGGTGGTGGCAGTGGTTATAAATAGTAAGTAGATCCCGGAAGCTCCGTTCTGAAGGTCGAAGAGCGCCGAGACGGCCTTGCCGCTGGCTGTGCCACTTTCTCCACTGCTGCTTGCAAGAGCCCACGTGCTTCTCGTGAAACAATGGCCGTTCCACAAGCTCTATAACGCCGTCGCGCTCTGCAGAGCAGCTGACATAATCATCCAAAATTACAAAGTTTCCATATACAAACAAACCGAGGACAATCCAACCAACATTAGCAGTATAATATTCATCTTTATTAAACGAAGCCTTGGGCTCGTGCTGTGACGAGGCATTCTCTTTCATTTATCATGATCTAATGTTGTTTCTTCATATGGAAATTGGCACACTCAGTTCATTATCTTACAAAACACACTGAAAACTATATCCGTGTCCTAACATACTTGTGGCTAGGTATGGTACTTAATACTCAAGTACAATGTGCAGTATGGTAATGGGCAAAGAACAGTTATTTATTTATTATATTCTGAAACTCTCGTATTGAAACAAATGTATTTCAATGATTCGTATGAAATACGAGGAGATCTCGATTCATGTCAAGTAGATTATAAATCCAATTCATTATTAGTGATCCTGCGTCGGTTTAGTGTTCCCGTCCCGATATGTTTATCTGTGCCCGTACGTACGTATTGCATGTCAGTTCAGTCTGGCGAACAGCAAAGTGTTTGTTTGAATGCAATTCATCGAAATAAGCGTGGCGTAAGCGGAGCAGAGTAGGTAGGGCAATTTGAATACAAAATATCCATCACTAATAGCGGTCAGAAATATCTAGACACTATTGTGTAATTGAACCGATCACATCTAACGAAGTGTGAAACTGGCGCTATTATCCTGAAAATCGTTGGCAGTCGCTGTGACAGAAATTGGTTTAAACATTATTAATAGAAGTTTGTAAATAATGGGAGAGATTGAAGGTCTACAAATGCAATGCAATGGTGGCAGACAACATTGTGTTGAGCTCATCAGCAAAGGTTGCTGTTATTTATTGTGTAAGCGAAGTTTACATAATTCCGTCAAGCCGTGAATTAGTCGCAAATCGTAATGACTTCAATGTTGGTTCGCACAGTCACTATATAAATACTGTCTTTTACCTACACGATGTGGAAAATTTCAGATCACTCTGAAACAGGTGTTTTAACGTGTAATAATTAAAACTTAGTGGGACCGAAAGTAATTCATGCAACACCGTAAAAAGACTACTTATTTCAACTACTGGCTTTACTTACTCTTTTGAAGGGGCGTTTAGTAAACTTATCTTGGTGTAGGTATTTATGCGTTACTCTTACCTGAAACAATTAATAATACATTAGAATACTTATGACAAAATAAGTTCCAAAGTCCACACAAATATTTAAGGTTGTGCAAATTTTAGTCTCTGGTTGATTTCAAGGAATAATTGTGTATCATCAATATTTTGTTTTCAAATTGTATCTACAATATACATGTGCTATTTAATTATGATATAAGAAAGATTGAAATAAGAAGTTATCATTTTACGAGTATAAAATTGAGATCGTTTTAATTTGCGGCTCACAACGCTAAAATGTGGGAATGAATAAACACGTTTTTTTTTTTCAATATTACTTTGTGTTTTTCCTTAAAATAATTCATCGTTTGGGCGTTGCATAACCAAGTCAAACCATTGTCCTACGCATAAGAGCATTGCGATTACACACATCATTCAAGCCTGGGTGTGATCATCTTAACTAATGGTAAGTAACAGTAACCCGCTGGTTCACTTGTTGGTTAACCGTGGTCGTAGAGCCTGACGGCCGCGGCTCGAAGTACCTATTATAAGTAGGTGTGTGAGCGGCTGACCTTCGACGACGGAGCAGGCGAATGGGCTCATCAACGCTCAACACGTTTTATAAACAGCTTTAATTAATTATATTTTTATTATAACGCATCAAGCTTTATTATAATAGTATGTCGTGTTTCTACAATTTGGTTTTTCAAACATTAGAATACCAGCAACCGGTTTAAAAAGTTGCCTTTAAATGTTAATTATAATTAAAGCTCGACGCACTCCGCTGGATGCCGGTCGTTATTTTTTATTGTTCCTTGTACTGTCGTTCCTCGGCAGTCCAAGTCAGTCTTCAATTGTTCAATTGCCTTGTGAGTGTACATGGGGGTGCGCGAGGACTAGTAAGGGAGGGAGAGGAGACGCGGGGAGGACGGAAGCGGACAAACGTGCGGGACACATTGTGCGAACTCATAATTGTGAGACATGGTAGTCTCCGCTGGACGTCAGGCCTTCTTTCGCTAATTACTTGTTATTTTGTCTCCAAGGCAACAGATGTGCCACATCCGTTCTCAGCCCATTTTTTTCGAGAGCTATGCCAGCCAATTAATATTTATTGCGAGTCGAACAGAGGTCTTTTATTCTCTTTTGGGTCAACACGGTCTTAAGCATAAGCAGAACCGTGTAATTTATCATAGTTTGAAGGCAGTGCCTTACTTAGATAAGTTAATAAATAGTTCAGAGGTTTGTGTGAAACGAAGCTTAGGGATCATCAACTCTGACCTACTACGAGTATTATATTATTGTTGATTACTATTTCCGATAGTAGACAATGTGGTTTGATTAGATGCTACGGTAAAAAGAGCTCACGCGACTATTTCAAAAATTTCATTTTCGTTCAAATTCTCGAATTGCACATCAAGCTACTCTTTCCGAGAAAAGAATACAGGTACATCCAGCAGCACTACAAATGAAAATTATAGAGCTATTACCTATTACGTCCGGATTTCACTTTCATTGGAAGCGCTCGGTAGAGTCGGATGGGTCAGTGGCTCAGTGCATCTGCATTGCAACAATGAGTTGCTGCTACTCGCTTTACAGTATGATAAAATAACTGTATAGTATAGACCTCTTTGGCCAGGTTAATCTGCCGTGCATTCTTATTAAATCTAATGTCGTTGCAAGTGATTGTGTGTGTGCGTAATATGCATTAGGATTTAGGATCATGAGAGTCGGATGCGTTCGTTTCGTCGACAACAAATTGTAAATAAAGCGCAGTGACGATTCGTTACAAGTTGAACAAACTGTCGCTCGTAAAACCAGCTCGAGGAAACGTTATCGGCCGGCCGACCCTCGACGGGTCACTTGATTGCGATAGCTTTTGAACCGACCGACTCTGTACTAGTTTTGGATAAGCTATCTACTTGCGTCACGAATTATTGAAGTTACTTAAATAATGCGGCCCTGCAAACATCAAAAGCTCACAAAATGTTGAGTTTTGATCGGTATCGGTAGTGGATACTCGTTATTGCGTGAAACTTGGCTCGTTATCGTTTTCCACGGCGGCACAGCAGTTCAGCGGAGCATGGCTTTCCACGTCATGGAATAAACCACCCCACCTGTCACGGTGATGACTTTTCCCCTACGCGAAGAGTGCAGGGTCTACGCTGGTAATTGCGCCTATTACGAAACGCTAAATGTAATGTTTACGTTACGTTACAATCGGACTGCATCGTCATGCACGACACTGGGGACCGTCTTTGTTTATCGTCGAACTCCGAGTCTTTATAATACATTCAAGAATTAGTAAAAACCATGCAGAATACTCATTCAGTTACCTAGGTATTTCGTTATTTTATTATAGTTAGTTCAAAAAAGTGGTGAGTGCAGTAGGTTAATTAATTAACGTTTGATGTGGTGTGCATTTCATGGACCCTTGGCCACGTACTTAGCGTCACGGTGCGGTGGCGGTGTGGTGGTGCAGTGCCCAGGAGGAGATGCACGGAACACCGATTTAATAATCCATATACAGTGTTGCACAGAATCCCAGGTCAGTTTTGACTTGTTATTTTACCACACTCACTGCATTAGTTATCTTTAAGTCTATGAATAAAACATTATTGTTTCAGACGACTGACAAAAACATTTAAACGAGTATGTAGGTGTTTCCGAGAGGATACACATAGGTACAATTTATATTTTCGCGGTAGTAAAAATGAATTTAATTTTCAAGGTTAATTAACTTGCATTTTATCAACATTTTATAATATGCATACATATAGTAAACCCAATAACAAGTAGGTACACATTATGTTAAAGAATTGGTGAGTTTAGGTAGGTTGGTAAGTACTTACATTACATTGTTTATAATTTTTGCATCTCATGCTATTACACATTTTTTATATTTCACGTTACTTAAATTACAAACTTGTTTAAATTTAAAATGCTTTCATCATAGGGTATCATTTAAATAGATTATTCGTATTTACATATTAGACGCCTGATTGATAGACATTTTATTTTAGGTTATAATTCAATGTATCAAGGAGTTTGTGAGCTTTAGGTTTTATGGTAAGTACCTAACTTATTGGACTGACTCTAATTGACACTTTAGTCGTTTTCCATGCATATGGATTTTAAACCCCTGGTAGGTATATTTCATTGCTTCAGCCGCTAGATTCGCCTAAGTCGCCATGCCCACCATGGTGTGCCGTGTAGTCAATAGCTCCTATAGAAAACAACGACAGATAGTAACAATATTACGTAACTTACTTACCTACCTACTTGACTAGGTTTTGTTCGATTTTTTTGCCGACAGGCGATGATTAAGTCATGCATTTAAAGTTTAAATTAAAAGGCGGTGTACACGACAAAAACGAAGTTTTTATTTTCTTCATTGAGAAACGCCGAACGTAAAGTACCTTTACGTTTAATATAAACCTTTCTAGGAATACGATTGATTTAAACTGATTTATGGCTAACAGGATCGGAATCTCTAAACTCTTAAAATCACTATTGACTAATAAATCTACTGTGAATAAAGCCTTAGGTTTTGGATCAAGCTGAACAGGAAGTAACTAAGGCCTTGCTAAGTTCAACGCCTCTGTGACGAAGACACGTCACAGATATCATATTACTCAGTACTTCAACTGTTGTGTCAGTCAATTGAAGTATGTAGTACTGAATCTTATGACATTTCACAAGGCACACGCTTCCGCCATCAAGGGAAAATTGACCTCCGAACTTTGCGTGCTGCAATAGACATTTAGGATGCCACAGGCCATTATGCAAGCCTGCATCTATAGACGGTCGTTACACAACTGTGTGAAACTTACACACTAAAGAAATAACTAGTTTCGTCTGCATTTCAATGACCTGTGTGAACGCGATGTATCAAATTAAAGATGCACTCAATATTTGCACAGGATAAAAACTAAGTGGGCATTGAAGACATCGAAAATCAGTTTCAGCTAAAGTAAAGTTTCAGCTAATTGGTCGCACTAACTCGTTATGTAGAACACAAAAACAAACAACGCAAAGTCAGCTGCCTCCAAAATGGGCACGATGGATGGTATGACATGGGTTATGTAAGTCTTGGACCGACAATGACCTACCGTCGACGACCGCTCGCGCTACTTTCCTTTCATTATTGACACACAATCTACGGCGGACTGCTTGCTTACCACTAAACACTACGCTCACGACGTACAAGATCGCAGAACCAAAATTTGAATTGGTAATGAATGACTCAATGGGAAATACCACCTTCTACTACATTTAAAATTCGTTTTAGGCTTAAAAAATTAATGAGAATTCATTACTATTCTACAGGAAATTTGAATTTAACCTTGACGATAATAAAGTTAGGTTAAAATTCGTCACTATCCAATAAGGTCTACAAGACGCGACGACAGTGTTGATTTTTTGTTGGTCTACTTGTCTGGTATGGTTGTGTGTACCTACGGGCTATAATTACGTATGATAATATTTCACCAATTTTAACCGGGTAGGTAATGTTTTATATATTTTTAAACTGACGTGATCTGATCACATTATTATTAGTATTAAACGGGTATTTATCGCGTTTTATTTAGCTTAGCTCTTTCCTAGTCATCCCGTGACCACGACAGTGTGCAAACCTGTCGAAACGTCGGGAAAAATAGCTAAATAAAACGCGATAAATACCCGTTTAATAATAAGGTAAGTACTTAATTTTTTATTTAATGAATACGTTTTAGAAACAAAACGATCTTGATCCGAGGGTGGTTGGTACCTCTTACATTACGACATAATTCGCGGCAATTATATGCGACGTGCTAACTCGTACAATGCATACAATTAGCATTATGTTTCGATCACTATGACTGTTACTAAATGAAACAGAATCGGAGCAGGTGAGGTCAAGTTCTTCGTTTCGATTCACATATTCGAGGACAAATAAGATTTAGTAAGTAGCTACGTACTTAATCATATTCGAATACTTACTAGTAACCGGCACTGGGTATATATATACTATATACTTAGACATTTTGAGTTCGAAACACTAAAAGCACTTGATTTTTAGTAGTAAAGTATTTAATTTCAAAAACGATTTAAAAGGCCGTGAAGCAGACTTATTTAAATCATGACTTTAGTACTGTACCCGTACAAAATAAATAGTAAAGAACAGCGGAACCTGGACACATACATTAACTTACAAAACAATACAATATTATTGGGGCGGTGACGCATCCAATACCAACAGTGAGGTTGACCGATAAAACTCCAATTGCGCAGCGAATGTTTGTTTACAGGACAACCTGCACATCAGCCCATTGAAAAGGCAAAATACCTTCCCAGTTTTAACTAAAAATCTTTAATTTTTATTTCGCTCTTTATGGAGACCCCTGTGAGTATATTTCTGTAGAGATTCGGTGAATGTAGGTGCGTAAATTATAGGTACATAAATTTTATAATACTTTACAGATGATTGATAAGAAAACAAAGTTATACGAGTATAATGTCGTAACATAAAATAACTTCAAAACAAGTGAGAGTTAGATTTCTTACATCGCAATCGCATAAGATATCGCAGCACGCGTGGATTATAATCACGGTAATACTACTACCTTCTAGCTACCTAACGCAGAGTTGGTGCAACCGCGCATTATGCAAACTGCAATCGAGTGAAACATGCGCAACGTACGCCGATATTACGTGTAATACGTCCACGATTACGTTTTAATGTTTTAAGCAAAGTATTGTTACGCTTAGGACAGTTTACGTCCGTTCCGCCCTAGAGACCAATTCTCTCTGATATAAATAGCCGTGAAATGACAAAAAATCACACTGATCGTCCGAGATCGGCACCAAAGATGGAAATCAGTTTACGGAGCATGGGTGCTATGCTGGCTTTTTGTTGTGGAACGGTGTTTATAATGCTGTTGCAGCAAGCTTGTAGCTGTTGGTCCGAAACAGTTCCTCATCATTCAAGCGTGTTATTACGAAATAAGAAAGTTAAGTAAGTTCGATTAGACTCTAGGGATCGAGTTTTTGTAGAAGTCGATGTAATAGTATGTGCTATCGGATGCACTAATTTCAAGTCTACTAGTAATAGTACTAATAGCTACAGCTTTTCTCGAATGATGTGATTGCAATATATTACTTCAACTTGGGTTTTTATTTTGCAACAATGATAGTGACGGTTTATTTTTGAAAGAAAAGTAATGTTATCAATTAAGTAAATTTCCCGTTAACATTTATACGACGAAATAAATGTAAGTCAGATTAAACCCTTGACTTACGACAATTAAAGTACACTGTGATAACTGATATGATAACTTCCCACACTAGCACATAACATAACTCAATAAAACCCTAACAAATAAATTCAATGTCAACATCATCCTCAACTGCGCCTAAAAGCTACCAAATGACTGATGCAATTATTTATCTGAACTAAACCGATCACAATACTGACCCGCTTAGCACAACCAGAATATTATAAAATGTTGTTTTGGTGTTGCATAAGGTGTGTTCTTTACGGGCAATTATGTAAAGCGGTGGGTATCGGTTCGAGTTCGAGCGCAAGTAGGCGAGAGACCGGCCCGGGCCCGCGCAATAGCGAGTAATGGTAAAAGTGTTACGCTGCGCGGTGTGCTCGATTCTGCAGCCGCTTGTGACGCAACTGGCAGCTCGAATGTGTGCCAAAAGTGCAGCAGAACCTTCGGCACAAACGCTCTCTTTAGAACCTAACCTCGCCCTCACAGGCGCTGGTTACCTCACTGTGATCTTTACATTTATGATCGTTGGATCCTCGGCCTACTTATCAGTAAGTAGATTCAAATGCGTTTGCTGATCTCTAGCCGCGACTTAGCGTATGAGGAACTGTATAACAAAATCTGAGTGAGTTAAGCTAATCTACACATACGGGTTTTCGCCAGTTGACAACATTAAACACTTACCTACGCAACGAAGTTAATTGTCCAAGAGAAATCAACAGTCGTCGAGAAAGGGAAATTAATAGCTAGGTTACGCGTTGAAAACATGAAATTACCACGTTGTTTTTCACAACAACACTAATCATGTTTCCAGTTCTTATCAGGCATTGATAAGATAGGGTGTACCCCTTTGTTTACGTAGTGCACTCCATCCAACATAAGACCTTAGATAATGCATTTTATCTGGGTAAATAAGTAGGTATACAGGCAAGTATGTAAGGTGGTTATTTGCTTACTCACCCTAGACTTGAAGTCTAGTATTCTTTGTCTGATGATCAACCAAAGACAATCAAGTTTTGATAGCTGTTGTTGGATGACAACAGTGAGTGTTTAGATGACTCAAATAAATTACACCATTTTTAACATGGCCGTCGCACCGTTCACAAGAAACCAATTTATAATCTGTGTAAAGGTCAATAATCAGTCAAGGCAAGGACGAGCTAACAATTAAGAACCTACCTAAATACTCTTATGTCGGGCGGAATTGATAAAGTTAAGGCCCAAAATTTAAAATTTTATCGAAACTAGTCTTCTTCCATGCAATGGCAATAGACTCACCCAACCAATCCGATATTATAAAGGCATTTGAATATTTGAGTACCTTTATTTGGCAAAAGCATTGTTTATAAAACCAACATAGGTGTAAGTACATAATATATTGTAGGTACAGTTGAAGGTATCGCTACGATGGATTTACCTTCATGTACTCGTATTGTGCGGCGTGTTCGTGTGTATTGTTTCAGTAGAGTGAACTTTTAAATTCATTGTGAAAAACCGTGTTATTTGCTTTTTATGTTGATTGGTATTAGTGTAGCCACGCGTGAGAACGCTAAAGTTCCGAACGAATTCATCAATCACTGAATATTTTTTATCAATGCTTTTCTGCTTGAACCTTACGATGATGGTTGGAAAACTTAGGTAATCGATGTCTGATAATATAAATAGTTTGTAAATCGACTGCTCTCCGATGACAGAATGTTTCCACAACAGAACTTGAAAATTGCCTCATGAGCAGGTTTTTAAATTGCTTCATACTGTTTCATACTGTTGAGGAATTATGTATTTTTCTAGCTCTCTTCTGAAGAATCTCAATCCTATCTATTCGACGCCTATTGTAGATATGACGCGAACTACAGTCCTACTAATGTGAAAGTTTGGATGTTCATACATAATAGGAACTCGTCAATATTTGGATGTTAATAAGTTTGACATCAACATAATAGGTATAAATCTACGATCTGGAATAACATAAAGGCTACTTGGATGTAGGGATGTATATGCACAAGCTGCGAAGTCGCGGGCAAAAGTTTGATAAATAACACGATTCTTTTTTATTTCTTTAGTAATGCTGAATACTTGATGTTCGTCATCTCGATGGCCGTGGGCGTGGACATTGCCGTTTGGCCGGCAATGAACCCTCACATTTACTCTGCCGAAACAATTAGCGACGCGCCGCGAATCTAACGAGACTATTTTCGCAGCCACCGACCCTTGATTGCTTTACAGTGCTAGGTACATTGCCATCTCTGAAAAAAAGCGAAGCCTATGAATGTAGAAATGTGTTGCTTTGTCGTTATCACGTGTTACATTTTATACCAAAATATGACTTCACGTTTTAAACGTAAAGTGATAGGTGTTTGCACCAGGCAATAATCAAGATTTTCTAGATTCTACTGGACGATAGCAGTTATTACTGAAAGTTATTTATTAGTAAATATTAACCAGCTATTTAGCTAATAGAACTACAAACAGCTTAAACCAAACCGGCTCAATGTTAAATGAAACCGACAGTAATGTGTTGCGTTCGTATCGTAAACTGGTTTTGGAGCCATTAAGGCTTTAACATAGATATGTAAAGATATTATGTTGCTCAAAATAAAATCTTGGTAGGTATTTACCCTTAATTGCTATATCGCAAAGAATGGGGGGAGGAAGGAGGGACTTGCAAGTTAGACCACCATGGGCGAAAAATAAAATCTATATACCCTACCTACAGTATTCAGGAATAAATAGTTTTAGGTCATATTAGATATTTTTTAATTCCAGGGTCAGCATAAAACGTTTCCATACGTAAAATCACGCTTTTTTAATTTTAGCAGAGCAGATAAAAGGATTATAGCTTTTGAATTGCAATAAATGGGTAGGTAATTCTCTTTGACTTTATTGTACAATTTAAGTTAACACAGCAATGTAATTTCAAGAGAATCGAGGAATGTATCTCATTTCAGAGTCATGGCTGCGTAGGCGGTGCAAGGCGATTGTCGCAATCACGTCTTATGACAGACTGAGACGAGAAACCTCCATCTTTGCCTCAAATTAGTGTCTAGTGTTTATATGAGCATAATAATGGCATCTCCACATTGAGCAAGAGGGGCCAACCAAGGCGAACCACATATTAAAAACCTTAAATTTAAGCAAATTTCTCGTGTGTTTGGAAAGCGACACCTTGAAGATTGTTGACCATGCGTCTGTGAGGCGTGCTGCGAGGCCGTTGCGCTTCGAGGGAACAAAGGGTTGACTCACGTCCGGACTCCAGTTGTCGGAGAAAGGAGCCGGGCTAAAAATAGTACAGTGGCGGTTACGAGCGCGGCCAAGCCGGCCGTTGGACCTGGCCTACGCAGCTCGCGTGCCCTCTTGCCCTACGCGCTGCCCAATCATCTCGACTCGACGGCTCTCGGCCTAATGAACGAATTGTTTTAAGTAGGTAGGTAGGTTAGGTACCTCCGTGAGACCTTTGCTATAATGGCTTGCACAGCCAATGACTTTGCTTACTTAGGTACATGCACAACTACGAGCAAACTATGTGTGTTGTGGATGACAACAGTATGATTTATTAATTCCATCACGATATTTTAATTAAGCGTTTTAAGCATTAGCGGAAATAATCTGCGGGTAAGTTTATTGTACTGGCGGCAGCGCGGTGGCAAGCTCCCACGATCGCCACTTATTGTTTGCGCTGCACTCGAAGGTTTCTGCAACGTCTAGGTGCTGTTGGGAAATGGAGGTGTTGGCTACACGACTAGAACCGGCTGTTTGAGAAACCTTTCGAGTTTAGATTGCGAAAAGTGTGGAAAGCTTGTATTGACGTACTTGCGATCAGTTATGCAGAAATCTTAAATTATGGGTAGGTAACCCCCTCCCCACCCGCTGATGCGTATAGCTTAATAATTCACTGAAGGTATCGATTATGATAAAGGTACTAGCAACAATTATCATGCATGATCAATGTTACTTGATCGGAAGACTACGTAAATTGATGATAGCATGAATAGGATCAAAATCATGTTAAATGGTATTTATTATGGAAGATCAGCGGTTATAACTTTACTGGTAACTAAAATGAGTTGGAAGTTTAGTTGGTTACAATAAGTCTTTATCAACACACGTGGAAAGGTAATCGAATCGCCGCCGCCGACGACGCCTGCCGCCTGCCTGCGTCACATTTGAGAATTGAGTGCTGCTCAAAGATATTACTACTAAAGTAAAGGTACAGAGGTTCATATTGGTTTATAGTGGGTAGACTGAATAAAACACGATATACGTAGAGTATTTATTTACGAATTCTACGTTTTGACCTTTTATAGCGAAACAGTTAGGCAACAAAGTTGGGTTGCGTGGTTTGAGTGCGAGCGTAACGCAATGCAACGCATGGACTACCGATCCACGTGATTACACGCCTACCTGACCGACTAATGGTCAGTGAAGTACGTAGATTATAGGTACAAATAACTATTTTGTATCTAGAATATCAACCCCCCCCCCCACAGTAACGACTGGGATACTGGCGTTTTAGGTACTTACTACTTTTTATGAAAAAATAACTATTATGGTATATTTATTTATGTTACGTTTCACAAGTAGAATAATAATTCGTACCAGAGAAATTTCACCCTCCGTTTTGGGACAATGGCGAGATACGTACGGCCTACCAGCACAAAGGCTTCTTTATCTGGGACCCAAAAAATAATGGCGAACGGTTGTATTTGTAAATAGGCAGCAGGTAGAAGGTTGTAGGTGTATTCAAGTCACCAAAACACTTTTGAGGGTATATAGGATAGAAAAAAGGCAAGTATTGAAAAAATACACGATGATGCTGCACCTTTTAAAATTCCCACTGGTCCAATTTAGGTGTGTCATATTTCATCAGTATTAAATGGCATTTATTATTTCATCTGTGAATGTTTTTGTGTCTCTCTCATTTGTTTTTTTAGTTTTGATTGAGTAGAAGTGAATATAGAGATTTGTATGCGGTTTGACAGACCATTCTTATACTTATAGATATCTGAAAGCTCCTTGACGAGAATTAAATTAGGTTTATTCTAAACTAGCTGTCCCGCTCGCGACTTCTTCACTTAAAGTATGTATATAAACCGAATTTCAAACAAATCGCACCACCCGTTAAAAAGTTCTCATACAAACATTGACCCCACATTTGACCCCTTTTTGAAGGTTATATTGAAAAATCCTGAATCACGTGTCCACTCATTTTGCATTTACAGTACATAAACAACGTTTCAAACCAATCGCACCACCCGTTAAAAAGTTCCCATACAAAAATTGACCCCACATTTGACCCCATTTTGAAGGTTATATTGAAAAATCCTGAAACACGTGTTCGTTCATTTTTTATTTATAGTGCACAAACAAAGTTTCATGAAAATCGCTCCACGCGTATAAAAGTTTCATACTAACGTTTTCACCCTTTTTCACCCCCTTAGAGGTGGAATTTCCAAAAATCCTGCCTTAGTGGGTGGTTTTGTTATAAAAGGAATCCACCTTCCAAATTTCAGCTTTCTAGCTTCAGCGGTTTCGGCTGGGCGATGATAAATCAGTCAGTCAGTCAGTCAGTCAGTCAGGTTAAGCTCTTATATAGATACTAGCTGTCCCGCTCGCGACTTCGTTCACTCAAAGTAACTAAACTGAGTTTTAAACAAATCACACTAATAAAAAAATTCCATACTTTGACCCCCCCTTTCACCCTTTTTAGAGGGTTATTTTGGAATATCCCGAAATAGGTGTCCATTCATTTTGCATTTACAGTACACAAACAAAGTTTCACACCAATCGCACCACCCGTTAAAAAGTTCCCATACAAACATTGACCCCACATTTGACCCATTTTTGAAGGTTATACTGAAAAATCCTGAAACACGTACTCATTTATTTTGCATTTACAGTACACAAACAAAGTTTCATGAAAATCGCTCCACGCGTTAAAAAGTTTCATACTAACGTTTTCACCCTTTTTCACCCTCTTAGAGGTGGAATTTCCAAAAATCCCGCCTTAGTGGGTGCTTTTGTTATAAAAGGAAGCCATCTTCCAAATTTCAGCTTTCTATCTTCAGCGGTTTCGGCTCGGCGATGATCAATCAGTCAGTCAGTCAGTCAGTCAGTCAGGTTAAGCTCTTATATAGATATAGATAGATGAATATCCTATCCTATCCTAAGATAATGTACATTTATAATATTATAAATGTTTGGATGGATGGATGTGTGGGGATATTTGTTACTCAAATACGCTTGAATGGCTGAACAATCTGGATGAACCTTGAAATACGCGTAGTGGCCTGGTACCTATAACACATTTTATCCGGGTAGGTGGGTACTTGGGTACCTGGACCTACCATGCGAGCAGAGCCGTGCGTAGAAGCTAGTGAGAAATAAAATAACAAAATAGTAGGTAGGTACATAATTCAATGTTTTATTTTTATTTATTCCGATTCAAACGTTTTCAAGGAACCTGACTTTACCGTGCCATGGATAAACACTTGTATATAAATAAAAAAAACTATAACTAACACCCCTGCCCGACTCTGCCCTTGAAATGCTAAGAAAACGATCAACCCTAACCTAAGCAACAAGTGTATTTTTATTTACGAACGCAACGTAGAAGACCACAAAAACTGAACGCAGCTGCGCAGGTAGTGTATTGTATCGTAACGATATGCGTGCTATTTTCAACCTAAAAGTTCAATAAACAAGAACGATATTACAGTGCTGATGCCACCGTTGTGAAGAGGAACCTTTGGTGGTACCTACACGCACGACATTTATCCCTATATTACTATAAAGGTAGGTACTTACTTAGTTTCGTAAATAAATCCGCGTCTTAATGTGGTTCAATATCTACTTCTTTCGGTTGGACACCCCGGCAGAGATTCAAAAAGGTCGACAGTTTTCTTCAACCGACGAAAAACGGAGGTTCTCAAATCGACTCGTTTTGGTAGGTAATACCTATACCTACCTACATTTATTTAATTCCTTTTTATCTTATTTGACCACGAACATATTTCTATATTTCTATCTATCATTAAATAGGTACCTAATTGAATAACTTGAACTAAAATTCACGACAAGCTCGGCGAGTTTAGTGAAGACAACGTTTGAACCATGAATAAATAGGTACCTGCTAATTATACTATTATACCTACTTTCATATGTAGGTTTATAAAAAAGTAGATTCTCCCTATCTATGCACGATAGATTATAATGAACTAGCCGAGATTAGGTAGGTAGGTATACCTTCTTACCTAAACAAGGAATGATTCATAATGATTGCACACTCGTAGGTAGGCAGAGAAAAATAAAAAATAAACTATTTAAATTGATTATTAAGGGTAAGTTTATAATAAAATAACTATTAGGTACCTATAACCTGAACTAATAAGTAGGTAAATAAATAGTTAAGTAGATAGATAAGCTTATTGTAATGTTTTATACCTACTTAAGTAGATACTTAGGTACCTACCTACATACTTTTAGATAAATTAATTAACACTTTCGAAACAATGTATTGTACTAGGTAAGGTAGTCCGAAGTTACCTATCATTATCTATTAGTCACTAGAAAAAATATTAGATGTAGGTATTGAACTTACCTTCAAAAACAGATCACCAAAGTCGTACAGCGCAGACTGATGCATGATGGCTGTAGACATCATGTGTAATTACTACACTCAATCCAGATTTTATGCTTTGCGCTTGAATTATAAGTAAACTGAAGCACTGGAGCACGATTACTTAGTGGGTCGATGAACTCACTTTGATTTTGAGAAAGAATATCAAGTCTGGGTCAGAATAACGAAAAATTTTAGGGAAACCTTCGAAAAAGTAATTTTAAATAGAAAGATCGTTGCTCTTTTGTTTTTTCGTTGCGATGACCACAGGATAGTGTCACAACTAGATGGCCGAGAAAAAAGTTTTATTTTTACGTCCTCCACGTTTTAGCTAAATCAAAATTTTGAACACAGTTTCGCAAACGCTGCGAAAATGTACAAAACAGTCCTTTGTTTCGAATTGTCTCCCCTCACTTTATTTTCGCGTCTAGACGGAAAATCACAATTTTTGGTCAAAATTCTGCGCGAACTGTCTTTATGTCAACTTTTACATTAAAAACTTTTTTGTTTTTATGGACTCTATACTCCAAAAAGTTTAAATTCTGGTTGTATAAATCACAAGTTATTACAAATCGTAGTCAATGTCCGCGCAAAACGCACCGCACGTTCATTCCGTAATACGCTTGGTCTCGCACTGACTTGAAGCGAAGCGAAGTTTGTTTGGTTGGTTGGTGGTTGGTTTGATTGTTTGCCGCGCGCGCGGCCGGCCGGCCTGTTCGTCTGGCTGGAATCGCGAGCTACAAGCGGAGGGGGCGCGGGCGGCGGGCGGGTGGTTTTGTTTTCAATTTTGAGCAGAGAGCTGAGCAGCAGAGCACAGAATCACGAATCGGATTGGAACAAAGTCGAGATTCGTAGCCAATTGTTGCGTGCGAGAAGTACCTACCTACCTCCGTTGAAGTTAAGCTAAATTACGTTGAATTAAAAAAATAAATAGATACAGTACCTACCTAGTTAGGTAAATACTTATTTACCCATGTACTTACCCCATTTTAGGTACCTACCTAACTACCTTTTCATGACACTGATTTCTGATTTAAAGTTAACTAAGTACCTACCTACCTACCTTATGTAGGTAGTAGATACCTATTATTGTAATCTTACTCTTATCCTAGGTAGGTACCTACCACCTCCACCTACGTTCTTTGCAGATTTTTACTGTCAATATTATTTGAGTTTAAACTCTTTTTGACTAACCTCTTTTCTAAATAAGTAATTGAATTCAATCAACATTGTGTTTTTTTTATAACGTCAGTACAGTAGGTAGGTACCTACCTACCTCTAGCATATTCAGTGCCACCATTCCATACCAATACCATGTATGTAATTAGGTACCTAGGTATTAATCATTGGTGGATCTGAAACTAGGTAGGTACCCACACCCAGGTAAGTACCTAGATCAAAATGCAATTTATTATTATTATTATTTAGCCATTATCGCCCCACTGGGCAAAGGCCTCCCTTCCCTATGGAAAATGCAATGCAGTGCTTTTTCCTGAAAGAAGGTAGGTAGGTAAATACCTACTTATATACTTCCTCGGTTCATAAAACATTGCATCTTACATTATGGTATAGTTCATCCAACGGATCTAGGCATTCGTGAAGTTAGCCACAGGTGCGAGTTTGCGCATGTACAGTTCCTTCCCCCCTTCCTCATACCTCCAATTGCTCCCGAAAAAGGATACTGCGCAGCTCTTGCGGCTAACTTCACGAATGTTTAGACTCGTTGAGCCAACTATACCTAGATAGGTACCCATTTAAAAATGAGTGGTCGGTCGGACGGTAGGTAGGTACCCACCAGGCGGGACAGACAAAAAGTTGCGATTTTAGAGCTGGTTCCATTCCACCCCACCAATCGAGACGTGCCCAACACACCGTCCGCCTGCGCTCACACTGAGGCTGAGAATACAGTCACAAGATTCGCGAGAAACTACCTATACTAGTAGATATACCTAAGTATCACTAAATAATAGGTAGTTTGTTAGCTGAAATTTATAAGAAACTAGCTTCCGCCCACGGCTTCGCCCGCGTGGTATTTTGAAAAACCAAAACAAATCTATCCCACAAGAACCGTAGGTACATTTTTCCGGGATAAAAAGTAGCTTATGTGCTATTTCAGACAATAATCTATCTCTATGCCAAATTTCATCAAAATCCATTCGGTAGTTTTTGCGTGAAAGAGTAGGTAAGAAAAATACATCCATACATTTTACAAACTTTCGCGTTCATAATTTTAGTAGGATACTGTAGGTAAGTAATACCTAGTAATTTTGTATTATTTACCTACTTACTCCTACTTACAGAGACGACTGAGATTCGAACAGATTAGTCTAGGGATGGAAAGGGTGATAAACCCATAGGCTGAGGATGCACGAAAATATTCTAAGTCTATGGCTCTATCTACGTATGAATAAAGATAAAACATTATTTAGTTTTATTGTTTGACTTTGTACACAATCACTAATGGGTCTTTAGTAACGACTTCGAAGAAAACCACCAAGAAACATTCAAAAACATCTAATTTGCTATGTATATTGCAGCTTTTCGCGGGGCATGCCGAATAAGAGAATAAGAATTTCAGTAAATAATAATTCCATCTCATGAGATGGAATTATTATTTGCTGAATGAAATTCTTTCCGCTATATCTTATCAAGGAATGATCATGCTTGTTGCGTTCGTTCGCGTCCCTTGAACAACTTTTTATTATGGTAGGTAGTATTCGTTCGTTGCAAACCCGTTTGACGGTTTTAGTGTTATGTGCTATCCTCCACACACACACCAAGCTTACGGGAATCAGTATCAGGACACGATCAGCCCAGACTCTCATGATCACAGGGACCTAGCTTTTATTATGGTAATTATTACATCGGCCCATTTTTTGTTGCCCTTTAGAGGTAACTAATTGGTGGTCATTACAATTTCACACAACGCCATCTAGCCCCAAACTAAGCGTACTTGTATTGTGGGTATCAAATAGCTGATAGAATAATATGTGCCTGTATACTTCATATTATTACTTAGGTACAGTAAATTAATATAGATTGATACTCGTATATTTATTTCATACGCACTAAAAAACGTAGGTAGCATAAGGCGAATTCGACCAAAATAGTTTAAGGACTATCCTTAGAATAAATCGTAGTTATCGAAGAGTAAACTGTCATTTTACTTGCATTTCACATTCTATTATTCTGAGAATACCTGGTCAAATGGAATAGTTATACCCTGGTCAATTCAATCTGAATAGTTATACTCTGGTAGGTATTCCTTACAAAATTAACAAGGATCATACAAAAAAAAGCGCTAGGGCCCAGCGAGTTTCTTGTCAGTTCTTCTCGCACTGGGGATAGGACTGGAACTGGCACTTAGACTCACCTAGTATGTAAGACGTTTCAAAGTGATCCCTGTGATTCTATTGAAAATAAACATATTTTGATTTTGATTTTTGATTTTGGTCAAATCCATCTTTGGTGGATTAAATTTACGAATAAAACTGCAATTGAAATGTAATTTTACTGTTATTCTCTGATATCCACGATTCATTCTAAGTCTTGATTCAAATAGTTTGGACGAATTGAGCTTAGACTTGCTATCTGTAATTATCCTACTTTACCAAAGTTTAACTTCGACTATTAGTTAACGATCTTTTCAACGTTTATACGCCGTAACGTTGTACCTAAACATTTGTTTTGTTATATTAAAATTGTAGAGTCGCGACTTATCACAGGAAATAGCGGTAACACAATAACATGAGTTACTTTAAATAAGTCATAATCTACGGTGTAGCGTGACCTGCGCCCTAACTTCCTGCAGTCTAATTATTTAATTTACTAGAGCATTATTTACAATGATTGATAAACTTAAGGTTTTTTCCTCTACATCAAACTGCATTTTGGTGAGTTGTTATAGTTCTATGATGACATGGAAGTCTCATGGGAAATATTTTGTAACACGAGAGACGATAATACTTATACTTACTGCATTATTCGTAGGGTTCCGTGGGTTACAAAAAATGTTAAAAATCGACCTACGTCGATTTTTTTACCATTCGTTAAAATAATGAAATGCGCAGACGCAGTTTTTTATGTTTCATAAAATAATAAAATGATATCTACAGATTCAAAACAATTTTTAGCATAATGAGGCTAAATTTTTAACATGTTCGTGTTAAAGAAGAGGGTAAGTATCTCACATAGCTAATCATCACCATATTCGACTGGCCTCACAGCTCAGTTGGTAGTAGCTCTCTGCCTTCTGCGCTGTAGGTTGTGGGTTCGATCCCCACCCAGGATAAATATTTGTGTGGTGAACGCAGATGTTTGTTCTGTTTCTGGGTGTTATTATGTATGTCAGTATGTATTTTTATAAAAAATAATCTATCAACTATCTGGTTCCCATAGTAGAAGCTTTGCTTAGTTTGGGGCTAGGTACATGCATGGCGTTGTGTGAACTGTCCATCAATATTTATTTATTTATCACTTACCAAAAAGATGGTAAATGACAATACGGAACCTTACATCACATCAATACCAGGTTCTTCCTTCTCGAGTGTTTATTATGTTATAATTATCATAAAATAGTAGGTCAGTGTCAAGTGACGGTCACATAATGCTTACTGCTAAACTTAAGGCGCTTATGGAATACAATACATTTGTGTGCAGTATGCAAACTTTGTAGGTTGCGGTACTTAGAAGGCGTAACTGATATGTAAGTAGTACCTAATTGAATAAACAAACAAAGTAATATTAGGTAGAGTGTTGTTTTTCCATTCGATAAATTGGCAAAACGACCGACGTTTCGAACGAAAACATAAGTGCAAGGAAAATTATCATGAGGAAACCGGCATACCCTATAGGTTAGAACCAATTATTCGAAGGTGTGGGTCATAGCATAGGTTAGTAGTGTTATAAGCGACGGTGGGCTTGCAACCTGTCGCATATGGAGTACAAACTACTGTGCAAAAATGTAGGCATGTACCAAATGTCATGTTTGGACCTGCCTCTGACTACCCTCTTTAGATATCCTCAAAGACCTAAGTCACTAGAGGTTCGAGGAAATATCTACCGAGCTTGGGGATCCTGTTTTTTTTTTCATTTTCGCACATAGTTATAAATGATTGAAGATTGTAAATATTATTATTAAAATGATAAATTATGGTATGGTAACCTTCTTGTAAACTAGAAGCAGCTCGTTAATGAATATAGATAGGTGTTCGTAGGTATATTTTAATAATAGTAGATAGGTACTAGCAATAAAGAGCCATTCATTTTTCAAGGTCCTACTAAAATTACTCGACTGACGATTAATGTACCGCAGTCATTCAGCATTGGGTGAAAATGTTGCAAAATGTCCTTGGGCCAAGTAGGTAGTCATGACAGGTGGCAATATCAGCTGCGTCCTATTTAATAACAGTCCGGAACTTTAGACTTTCTTATTCAATTTTATTGAGAACCACGCCTAGCATTTCGAGAAACCTAAAGTTAGGTATGACATTTTAATTTTTTTTACTTATCTACATCATATAATGTAAATAATGTAAATTCTTTCTTGACATTCAAACAGGACGTTCGATTTTTAGGACATTATTCCGATCTATAAGGTTGTTTATACATTATACGAGTATATTAAACCCTTATTGTTTTATACCAAGCATAATACCTACTCGAAATTATAAAAGCGTCTAGTTGTGGTCAAAATTGCATGTTTTAGGAATGGAATCATCACCTCAACAATAAAGAAAAAGATCGACAAATCCTCAAGGAGATTGGTATTGTATTTAGTTTAGGTAAATACGAACCTTCTTACTGATTTCGAATTTAGAAGATATGTGCGTAGGCGTTCTGTCATTTTGCCGATTTGCCAATCTTGATCTAGCAGGCCAATAGGATTTATCTAGGAAGCTATAATAGTGGTAGGTAGTCTGCCTGCCCGATGATTAGTGAGTGACACCATGGTGTTTTAAATACGTTACAACACACGTGACGTCAAGCAATACTTACAGCCATTAAATCTTTTATCATTCTATCAGCCACTCGCAAAGAAGTACCTACTTATCAACACTTAGCAATAGTTTATTTCACAAGTAGAGTTGCAATAGAGTTTCGTTCGAGTCTTACCACCTACATGATTGCGACTCAAAAAGTAATTTGATGAATTTTGTAATTTCTTAGCTGATAATGAAGTGTTTGCAAACTTCTGAAAGGCGTAAGTAGGTAAGTACTCAGGTACCAGCTAAACTTTACAGCTAAATCTCACTAACCAACGTACCATTACGTAAAAATATAAGATTTAATGTGGATAGTTAGAGTGGTTTGATTGTGTGAAAGATGATATTAATGTAAGAGGAGTAGACTCAGAGTTGACGAATGATAGGAGTGAGAGGAAGAAGAAAACATGTTGTGCCGACCCCACGTAGCGTGGGATAAGGGCAGGAGAATGTTGATGATGATGTGGATAGTTGAGTATTAATTTCATCACCCTGTGTTTGAGTACCGCTACCGCCTAAGCAGCACAGCATTAGTTAGCCATTTTCAAAAGGACTTAAAATCTGTGTTTTGATTATAAGTAAAGGTCATCCAACGGATCTAGGCATTCGTGAAATTAGCCACAGGTGCGAGTTTGCGCATGTTTAGTTCCTTCCCCCCTCCTCATACCTCCAATTGCTCCCGAAAAACGATACTGCGCAGCTTCTGCGGCTAACTTCACGAATGCCTAGATTCGTTGAGCGAACTATACCTATGAGTAGCTGTAGCCTGTAGGCACATCGCGCTTCGGTACATACGAGTTGAAAAACAACTCCCATGGTGTCTGGTTGTTTCCGAAGGGCAGCTCACACATTACCTCGAGAAGAACGCTGATGACCTCCTGCCTGATCGCTGCCGGGTTCCCATTCTTATGCCATGCACCTTATAAACAACACTATACAGTTCAAACTCGAAGTTTTCTCATATCTGTGATTAACAGTACAATATTAAGACGAAAGGCCAAGTGCAACTGTGTTACTTTCAATAGTAGGTAAGTATCTACCTAGTACGTATTTGGTCGATCGGGAAGTAACAAGTTTCCTGATCAATAACGTGTTTGTAACGTACGATCTTTATTTTTATCTTCTGTCGCACATAGACTTTAGATAGGTATATATTTCCATAATAAACGGCTATAATATATTAACATACGTGTAGCAAAGACTTTACGCTGACCATTTATTACCTACATAGTAACTAGTGAGTAGGTACTTATACCAACCTTCTACTCCCTATGTACAAAACAGTAACATCTAGGTAATCAGCTAAACAAAAAAAAGAAACATGATCACGACTGTAATCCCCAGGCTTGGTAAATATCTCCTAAGACCTCTAGTGACTCAGATCCTTGAGGATATCTAAAAAGGGTAGTCAGAAGCACGTCCGAACATGATATATGGCACATGCCCACATTTTGCACACAGTTAGTATTCCGGACGTGACAGGTGACAAGCCCATTGCCGCTTATAAGAATACTATCCTATGACACACACCTTCGAATTTTTGGTTCTAAGGTATGCCGGTTTCCTCGCGATGTTTTCTTGATGATTCTTACTGAAAATATTTTTATTTATAAAAATAAGGACCATTTTGAGGCTTAGTGTTAGTAGTACCATATTGATGGTACAGGTGACACAACTTTGTATCCTTAGTACCATTAAAGAAAAATGAGGATATTCCCCCGTAATTGTTAACCGATACCTATGGAACTAGTGATACAACTTTGTATCTCTAGTACCATTAAAGAAAAGTAAAGATATTCCATGTTATATCATTTTCGTGAAATGTCAGGTTAGAGTCAAAAGTAGCATTTTATGTTATTTCAGGCTATTAACCATCCGCTTCAAAAATTTCATCCTAATGCGTTCAGTATTACGATATGAAAGACTTAAAAATTTCGCATTATAAAATTAGTAGAGTGTTGCAGGTCTCTGATAGTTATTATTAAAATAAGTAATGATTACAGTTTACAATTGAGCGAACCATAATTATTTCGGCTTTGTAATATCTACCTCTGTTCCACACGCCAATCACGGAGACAATGCAACAATAATAGAATAGATAGGTGGGTGCTGTTACTAGGTACCTATGTCAGTGTGAGGAAATATTAACCTAGGTTCGGGCACGTTTCGTCAGATCTACCTACAGTTGTACTGAAATGGAAACTATATTGTTGCGTCCTCACATTGGCACACCTCACAATGGGCTCTACTGGGAATGAAACGCCTGTAACTAAAACAAAAGTGACGGATTTAAAATATCCTACTACGAGTAATATTATAAACGCGAAAATTTGTGAAGATGTCTGAATGTTTGTTACTCTTTCACGCTAAAACGGCTGAACGGATCTGAATTAAATTTGGCACAGATATAGATTATGGTCTGGAATAACACATAGGCTACATTTTATCCCGGAAAAATCTACGGTTCCCATGGGATATTTTGTTTTTGTTTTTCAAGGTACCACGCGGGCAAAGCCGCGGGCGGAGCTAGTATAACAATAAATTTATTTCAATATAGGCGTGCATACAGTCAAACCTTCACGTGAAGTCTCAAACAGTTTTAAAACATGTATTTGAATCAGATTTTGTTCAGAGTATTTTGTTGCCAGCACGACGGCTGTTTACATTTTTATTTTTGAGAACTAAACAAAAAATTAATTACTAGTTACATACTTGTGTGCTCTAAAGGAATAAGTAAAAATAAAACAATTTGTGAAGTGGGTCTATATGGCTTACCGCGCACTTGGCAGCCAGCTTTTCCACAGGAATTCTTCGGTTAAAAAAACCATAAACCCCCCGCTTCACCATTTAGCAATAACACTTCTTTTCCATTGTTTCGTAATCCCTACTACTGGTAGGACAGAGCTGGTGGGGATAAAAAACTAGCAATATTTTATTATCTTAAGCTCCACAGGTACAGTTCAGTTCGCATACTTAGCTTGGATTCGACTGAAGTAGTTTAAGCCTATCCCAGAATAAATCGTAGAGTTATCGAAGAGTAAATTTACATTTTACTTGCATTTCACATTACATTATTCTGAGACAGTGATACTTCTACCAGAAGTCGGTCAAATCCACTTTTAGTGGGAATTACGAGTATAATAACACAGATATTTTTCATAATCCCCACTGGTGGGACAAACGTAGTGAGGATTACGCTTAATGGCTGCTAATGAGCATTACAAACCGTTTTCTTAAATCTGTACGAGTGTAATATCAGTTGAAGTTCTTATCTGCACGGGAAGCAAGTACTGAACACTTGGCAACAATGTTGCCAGATAACTGGTTATCGCATTTTTTTCTTAAAGTTATCTCTACAGTTCGTTGCAATATTAGCAAGACCTTATTTTAATGACGGCACTCAGATAAAGTACTTTGGTAGGATTTCAAATTGTATGATGCCTAACCTACCGACCGGAAAGTTACAGGCCACTTTTGGCGTTACTTTTAGATCACTGTGTCCTGTGCGTGAAGCTGTGAAAGATTTTAATGGAATTCATTTAGTTTTCGTTTCAAGAGTTCAAGGTATAACTCCATAAAAAAAAGTTATCTGACTCTACAAGGGAAAACAGTGCGAGGTCTCCGGTCACTCTGTACCTACTATTTTTAGTTCAAGATAAATCAACATTCAACTTACCTCCTACGTCAAGTAATGAATGAGTGTTACTAATTGCAGTTTTACTTACAAACGCGTCACTAGTAACTATGCACTATCTGCGTCACTACTAGGTGCAATAGTTGTTGACGGTGCCACTTTGTACTACATTCGTAAACGCAATCGTGTAGGTATACACGCATACTGAATTACACAAAAAATACTCATAAGTTCATAACACGTTTACGTGTTTCACTGCAATTATAGTGCTATCGTAATCCTTTCGTCATAGAGCTAGTCAACATTGGCTATTGGATAAGGCGGAATCAACGAAATTGTGAATGATTCGTAAGACGAATCGAAGATAAAAAAATACAGTAAGAACTAAGTAACTAAATTAAGTACTTATCGAGAGTTTTTAGACGTTTAACTTTTTAATAAATAATATAATAATAATAAATTTATTTATTTTCTCTCACAAAAGGTTACAGTTACATAGGGTTGAACTTAAATACTAAATACTCAGATAAACCTGTTTTGCGAGAGACTGGTGCCTGAAATAGGTTTAAGAAAAAACCTGTGATACAGGTCACCAGTGCCCCACTCCGCTGGCTAATTTTGTAAGCTTTTTGTAAGCACATTATATTCTTCTTCCTCCTATCGTGTTTAAGTTTATTAGTACCTGGGTGACCGAGCTTTGCTCGTTCTTTTGGGGTAAACGACGTTTTCTAATAATGAAACCTAGCTAGATCGACTTATCACCCCCCGAAACCCCCTGCATACTAAATTTCATGAAAATCGATGGAGCCGTTTCCGAGATTCAGAATATATATATATATATACATATATACAGGAATTGCTCGTTTAAAGGTATAAGATATAAGGCTTATGTTTCTTTGTCGTGGCCATGGTTCCTCAACATTATCATGCGTAAAAATGAACTTTATTATTACATACTCGTAGGTACGTACTAACCTAATCGTTCGTTCCATCTTTTCTTTACACGCATGCGGATTCATCACAGCATAGAGTCTTGTAACGCCAACTCTCGCTTGGTATTAAAAAAATATTTGCAACAAAGTAGTAAGTACAAGTATTTTTTCAGTATCTAAGTTACTTATATGAGTACCTAGTTGCGTCCTGTATTCCTGATTCTCAATTGCCACTGGACCTAGGATAGCACAGAGCACCTGGAAAATTACGCATGATTATTCCAAAGCTATTATCAATTACTAGTTCAAAAACTTGTTCAATACGTTACGTAGGTACCCACTCCAAGTGTGCTGCAGTGGTAGGTGGTTTTTTATTAAAAGACGATTAAAATTTTTGAGTCTTCTTTTCTTTCTTAAAATTCCTACTAACTTCGATCTACATTGAATTGTAAACATAGATTTACTGAAGGATCTATGTAGAATACGCCTGAAGAATACATCCGTAAGATGTAGCGTAGTAGGCAGTAGAAGTTTCTCCACAGAAGTACCTAGATACGAATAAATAGTAAGATTCATAATTATTTAACCAGTTAATCTATTCAGTAGATTATAGGTACCTAATCTCGATTAATAAATCGTAATTTTATGCGAAGAATCATATAAATAACTAACAGGATCCATTGTGCTTCTCAAGGAAACCTTCTTGACTAGCTCTGTACATGCCTATTTATTTCATTTACATAAAGAAGTACCTACTTGATTACTTGGTACTAAGTAAGTTTAAGAAGGAATTCTTCAAAAAAGCGTGCGTGATGATCACAGCGATAATTCTGGCTGGTGGAAGCTTACATAGGCCAATTGAGGCAGCTTGATTCAAACTCGCTCAATTCACTTTTGATTTCGTAGTACTAGCTAGCTACTATTAACTAGCATGCTATGTTATTAATCTAACTTTACCTCCACTTAATCCAATCATCGCGTTTTCCTCCTCAATGTAAACAAGTGATTAAAAGTGTACCTACTTATTTGAAACTGCAACCTATGTTTGAGTTAATTATTACCTAACATAATTTGAAAGGTAATATTAAATATCTTTGAAAGCTTGTTATTTTGTAGGGTGTTTTTTTTTTTTAACTAAAACCTGTTTACAGAACTATGAGGTAAACAGCGGATTAGTACCTAGTCACTCTTATTTTTTATTTTGTGATAGAAAGGGAGCAAAAATTTTACGTGTACTTACGTATATTTCGAAAAAAAAAAAAAACGTTTTCTTTACCTACTCCATGCATCTTGTGCTGTGCAATACCAGCAAGCAGACAGACAAACATGACAATATGCGTGAAACACTCCATAAACGACACTTTATATTAGGTATTGATTGAAACGAGTCGCCTGCGCAAGTCGCTAATGGTTCCAATGAGCTGATCGTTCTCGAGGAAATTGGGGACCGGTTTTGCCTTATGTTTACAGCTCACGATGATGGAAGCAGCTAGTTCAATACAGCGAGTAAGTAACGAAAACTCAATAAATTGAATTACTTAGTATTAGATCTATTAATTAATAATTTTCTTCATATTCAAAATAAAATGCATACATCCAAAAAGATACCTTTTTCATAGCTAATACATACCTAAGTTAAAACATTGTTGGCCGGGTATAAAAAAAGTGTAGAAGCGAGTAGGTACTTACTACCTATTATTTTCATGAATGAATTTTCAAAAATGATAGAATTTATCTTACTATGAAACGCAGTAAGTACCGCAATCGTTAGCGACGTAAAGCCAGTATCTGTCTACGTTTCGCTACATCTCTCGTGCTGTCGGCCGTTACGACATAACTAAGCGCACCTCGCAGCACGGTTAAAACTAAGCCAGCTGATATTTTCTAAGCTGTGTCACGACGCCGTGTCGCCAACGATACACACATGCCATTTATTATAATACCCCCTTACACTGACAGTTTACAACTAGGAAGTTATGCCTGTGTGTCGCGATGCTAAACCTGTTTATTGTTACGGAAAGTTTCATGATTTATAAATTATCTATGAAGATAGTGGTACTGGAAATGGATTAAGTATAGGTAATAATGTTATGAACCAAAATAACGGAATACTTAATGAATAATCGAATTATGAAGTATTTAAGGATAATAATAGAAAGAGAATGAAAGACGGCAGTTTTAAGAAAACAGAAACCAGTTTTCGCTGTATTTTTAAAGGTCTCTTTTATCGGTAACCAATGTCTTTTATGAATGTCCATCTCTTTTATTTGTGAGTACTTTCCATAAATACTGCTGTTCAAGTACCTTCCAAATACCTGTACAATTTAAGAGTAGGTAAGTAACTTATGCGAAGAGCGTTATATTTTCCTTGGTTCTATAATTTCATAACCATAGATTGAGATACAGATAGCTGCATTTTAAAGCTTGCAGCCTAATCGCAGTCCAAAAGGCTCGCCTCGAATTACAGCACGCACTAATTTGAATAATGAACAATGTTACCCTAATAACCGGTTTGATCACGCGATCGGTCTGCGCGCGCGCAATTTTACGATCCACGACGAGGGGTGCTATTGTGGCTTATAACCGTGTGCAGTAAAATATGGCGTGTGTCACTTGAAATTAGCTTGTATTGTAAATTGAGCTCTTTATATGTCTACCTACTTTAGATTTTTGAATGAACATTGGGTGCGGGGGATACAAGAATTTGATTGTCAGAGTAAGTAATTTGTTATTGTTTCTGTGCTTGCGAGAGTTACCACACTATTCATTTCAGTATTTTTTTCTAGTATTTAGAATGTGTTTGGATTATGTACCTACTTACATAGTGACTATTATTTCTACCGTGGGTTGAGTACCTTTTCCGTTCAATCGCTCGGATCGGATAGTGTATTAACCGCAGAGTTATTGCGAAGGTCTTGCTTGGCGTGACACCCGTAATGCTTCATGTGACACATTTGGGCGACACGCTGAGACCCTTCAAACGGCTCGTTAAATTGAAATAGCCTTCAATTCATCATCGAAACTTTTTGTATGGCTCCTTCGACGTTACGTAATTTAAAACAAAAGGGTCTACGAAAAAAAACAACGCCCGCAGAGTTGGGTCAGAACAAAGCCAGCATTCGCCAAGTTATGTTTTTAGGTTCTCCCTAAACTGGGCCTGACCATTTAAACTGCCACATAAATCGCCAGCGATTGGAAACAATGAGAGCAGCCATTGTGTTTTAGGTTTTTTTTTGCCGGTGGAATAGAGTTCTAGCGGGATATTACATAAGATCGCTTGGTATTTCGATACTTTTTCGAAGCAACCGACTGGCTCCATTCGATTGACTTTCTGTCTCGGCATTGTTTCAGATTCGACTGTTTCTAAATCCAAGTTTTTTATTATAAGCTGCTTTATTCTCCTCGTTATTATTAAATTATGTCCCGTTTTAAGTTTTGTTGAGTAAAGTTGTAAAAATGTTCATGACGCAAACCACTGAGCAGAAAAGTGAGTTTGCTTTTAAGTTCCGCATAAAGATAAAAGAACTAGGAAGTACCTACAGCGAGCGAAGTAAGAATTACGCACTCATAAAAGTAGAGTAGAGTAATTACAATTTTATTATCGCCACAACTTACGGTTGTTTATACACTTGTAAACATAATAGGGACTCAATGACATTTAAAATGCAAATTCGTTCATATTTCACGATACCTATGCGACTTGTGAGATCGTCTTACTTGTTATTCTGTTTTTTTTACCACGTCCGCATTTTATTATTTTATCAAGAAACCGTCACATCTTATTTATACTCAACGAGTTTTATCTTATGCCTAAACTATTATTGTTTTCGCTTCATACGAATAATATAATAAATAATTATTGGGCTTATCGTGGCACCATTAATTAATAATGGCGCTTATCAGTAGTATGTATGTGGGTTGCGTCGGTCTATGAGTGTTGCAGAGCAAACTGTTGACGGCTTTAATAGTGTACCTATTTACTATACTTTCATGTGGTTCATTCATACCTTTATGAGCAAGCCAGTTTGAGTGGCTAACTTCTAACTTAGTAAAAAAGTTGGTATAAAATTATGTACTTACCTATTATTATTATCACTTTTAGTAAGTACCCTATGCTTAGGTTTACAATTACATAATTAATGTTATATATTTTTTTTATATGCATAGTATAGGGTTATTATAATTATAAAATCTTGCATATAAACGGTGTCTTACATTTCGGTAACGTAAAAAAAGACCCTAGCCTTATCCAGTCCATATAAAATATATATTGGAATGTAGTACCTACTAACTAGAGTTTTACCTACTGACAAGTGCCAAACACCATAACATAATGAAATTGAAACACCACAGTCGTAATAAACAGGAAGTAAGATTAGGAAATATAGCTGGACTAATGAACAGCCTATGGGTCACATTAGGTCGATTTAACATAACGGCTTAGATTATTTACAATGATTTTTAACCATAAAATATAGGATAAGGTGAAAAGTGTACAACGATAGGTACTCTTTACTGTGTGCACCTAATAGGGCTTGAATGATAAATCTTCCTATTGTATTGCCAACTCTAGGTACTATTTATTTTCCATAAGATTTCTTTAGACTTACATAAAAAGTAGAATACCTAACCTACTGATAATAAGCTATAGCCAAAGATTTATCTTTGGCTATAGCCTGATTGAGAACACCCAGAATCAAAAAATAAACTTTCCGCGCAGAGACAAAGAACTTATAAAACTACGTCACAGTGGTTGCCGAATTTCAGTTCCAAATTTTATCGAGGCTATACTAATTTCATTGATAAATCGAATGTTTGTTGAGACATCGTCGCGAGCGAGGCCGACCGATAGCCTGCTTATCAGAGAGCTCGACGACCCCACTGTGCCCGATAATCATTATTTTAGATACTATTCGGTACTGTCCATGGATATGGGATTCTGACAAAATACCGGAAATAGGGACCATTGAGTAGGTACTAATGAGTATAGATAAATTTACTTTGTTACGTCTTCGGCAGAGCAGAGCAGGCATACTGCGACAGGTTTCTGCGTGGCCTGGTTCAAAGAAAACCTTTTCAATTCTGAAACTAACACAAAAACCTAAGTAGGAAGTGAATAAAAAATATATACTTTAAAATAATATTTTGTATCTGATAAGTTCTATAACTATAATACGATACGATATCGAACATTCGGGTGGCAACGGCAAATACTTATTCACTTATGCGTATCTATACGGAAGCAAACTTCAGGTCAACAGAAATAAATACGGACAGTGTGAGTCTTGTGTCATATTTTAGCCTAAACTTTAGATTAGGTATACTTGTCTTATTACGACAGTAATCGGTAGGTAGGTACCTACTCTCAACTGGTTACATCCTATATCATAATGCAATCGTTGAATAATGTCTTGTAGAATTATCTGTCTCTGAATTGTCTGTCTGCTGAAGAATCCACCCACTGCGACTTCGCTCACCTACGCTCATCTAACTTGAAACAGTCAGAAATTAAACGTGCCGGGGCTAACTTTTGTGTGCACACTGCACACTAAAATGTAAGTAGAGATAAAACACGTATTTCACTCGCGAGTTCTTATCCAATACCTCTACTAAATGGCTACCTGCCCACTCTACGTTAGCGTCATAATAGGTTGGTTGTATTGAGGTGTTTACCTATTTCGTATGACGCCAGCAAACAGGTTTAAAATTTATACCAAAATCGATATAATGTATATAAAATAATTTATTAATAACCTCTAACGTAACTTTGTGTGTTTACGTAAAAATCAAAATCTAAAAACGGTTAGTACATAGGTACTCGTAATTAAAACGGCACATTTTGGAGATAAGTAAAGTTATTCCTAGTGTTATTATATAGTGACGACCTAAGTGGCGCAGCGGGCGAGAGTCCGCCTGTGACGCAAGAGGTTGCGGGTTCGATTCCCGCCGCGGAACAAATTTGTGCAAGTTCTGCAGAAATTTGTTCCGTTGGTTTGGGTGTTTTCTATGTATAATAAAAAATATCTATCTATGTATTTAATGTATTAAGTATATCAGTTATCTAGTACCCATATCACAAGCTTTGAGTAGCTTACTTTGGGGCTAGATGATGCTGTGTGGATTGTCCAGCATTATTTTATTTTTTTATTTATTCCATTGATGTGGATACGAAGTTATCCAGCTTCACATTCGCAGCTATAAGTCGTCTCTAAGACACAAATGGAAGTGTGCCACAAACACGAATTGCTAGGGCAACGACACAACTGACCAGCCGGCTACAATTAGCCACCAATTGACCTTAGTTCGGATTGGAGACGCCACTACTCTACATAAACATATACTCTGCATCACTCTGTCCATTGTAGGGCTGCCTGACGATACCTCTAATGGTAGACTAAGCATTTCAAAAATAGCTGTACCTGACGGTATCTACAGCATACTGCACATTGATTGACTGCAACATACATCTTGACTTAGGCTGGTAAGGTTGCCACGCTTACTCTTAAATCTAACTCTAACAATCGGATACAGTTGTTATTCAGGATCTATTCAATTTCATACAACATCGGTACACCCGCGACAGTCATTCAAAACATTTTTGGGTAATACAGCGTAGAAACGACTAGTGTCAATTGCTTTCATTTTTTGCATTTTGAATTTTACATTAATTAAAAAAAAAATTACATCTCATGATTTGAACATTTTTGGAGTATGTAAAAGATATTTTCAGACAATGTTTATTTTTCGAGATTCCAGGGATCTCATTGACGACCCTATTGCAAGATCACATACATACGTTCATCACATGCTTATTATGACCTTGGAAAATGCCATCTTTGTATATCGTGACCGTTTCGTATCGACCTGCCTCAATTGAATTGCTATATTGGTAAAACAGAGGATTTTTTTTTGAAAACTTTGTCCTTCTTTCGCTAGTGCGCTGAGAGGTAGAGCTTTACCTAAACAAATTAAACCGGCTATACCTTCATTATAATTGTGATAAATTTCCTCATTTTTATGGATGAATTTTAATTCGATATCATCTCTTGGAAACTAAAACGATAGAAGGTATTTTTAGAGCAGGAATAATCAAGATTTGGTTCAACTAATAATTCAAGTCATTTCTAGATGAAGACGTATTGATACTACCCAGCTAAACCAGCTGATTATTACTACTACTAAAAGGCTTTTGAAAATAAAAAAAACTTTCGGCATTTGACAAAGCTTTGCTTAGTTTATGTCTACCCTTACATGCCAGCTCGTACGTTCAATGATGCGATCTGCCGTCTCATCTCGTCAAATGTTTGAAACCGGTAGCCATTGTAAACGAGTTCTCAAGAGACCAGTCCCAAAGTTTGAGACCCACAAGGCTCGTAAGCATTAGCCGTCGTTCGACGGCCGTAAAATATAGTGGCGATTAAATTCATTGTTTTCATTGACATTCAAACCAGTACTAAGCGTGGTTTAATATGTTTCCATACATCCGTATTAGTATAAGGACTTGAATCTTAAGACAACTGTGAAGAAGCTTGCCGTAAAAGATGTCCAAGGACAAGTACATACCTACCTGTTGAAGCTTCACTGGCTTATTTATAAACTAGCTTCCGCCCGCGGCTTCGCCCACGTGATACCTTAAAAAACAAAAACAGCGCTATCCCACGGGAACCGTACATTTTTCCGGGATAAAATGTAGCCTATGTGTTATTCCAGACAATAGTCTATATCTGTGCCAAATTTCATTCAGATCTGTTCAGCCGTTTTAGCGTGAAAGAGTAACAAACATACATCCATCCATCCATCCATCCATACATTCTTACAAACTTTCGCGTTTATAATATTAGTAGGACGTAGGTAGGTAGGTTACACTACAGCATTTCGTACATAAAAACTATTTGACTGACCATTGTACTTGGCACCCGTTTAGATCTCACTTCTTTTGTCGCTGAAGTCAACGACTAAAGCATACTTACTGAACTTGGCTATCATTTCACATTTATGTTTTTGATGGGATAATATAAACGCGTAAGTTTGTAAGAATGGATGTATGGATGTATGTTTGTTACTCTTTCACGCTAAAAAGGCTGAACGGATCTGGATGGAATTTGGTACAGATAAAGATTATAGTCTGGAATAGCACATAGGCTACTTTTTATACCGGAAAAATGTACGGTTCTCGATAGATTTGTTTTTGTTTTTCAAGTTACCACGCGGTCGAAGCCGCGGATAGAAGCTAGTGAACATTATAAACCCAACAGTCATTATTAGAACCTAGAGTATCTTATCTGGTAGTCTTAGTCTTGTCTTGACCATGTGACCACCCTAGAGTTCCCTGCGGATATCAAAATATAAACACGACAGTCACGACATAAAACTTTTGTATTTGGACACGTTTCCAAATTGCCCAATACGATTGCAGTATCCGAGAAGTCAGAGATATTTCCATAATTTTTATCGGTATCGGTGTCGCAGTGAAGTGTAACGAAACTCTACTGATACCAGGCTGGTGATAACGTCCCTTGGGAAAGGATGTAACAAAACTTTCTACTGTGGTTTGATAGAAAATAGTTGATATACTTTACCTCTTGCATTTTTAATTTAAGTTCCTAAGTACTGCTTCCCTTGATGGGAAAATCATCCAAAAACATCTCAATCCAACAAACTTGTAAGTTCTCACAAACTTTCACGTTTATACTAA
The DNA here is from genome assembly GCA_963675405.1 of Cosmorhoe ocellata. Lineage (NCBI taxonomy): Eukaryota > Metazoa > Arthropoda > Insecta > Lepidoptera > Geometridae > Cosmorhoe > Cosmorhoe ocellata. Next base: position 5,357,633 of record OY776258.1, on the reverse strand, counting down.
GTAGGACTAGAGTATGTTAGATATATATATGACTGATTTTTATAACATCTAATAGCGAAGTTTCAATAAAAAGGTAAGTACTTACCAATAAAATTACCAATATTCCGATTATTGCAATTCCAAAATTTCAGAAGTTGGTATGAAGGTCCAGAGGGTTTACCACAAGCTCTTACAAAGCATTAAGTTTCAGAAACGTCACATTTTTAGCTTGAAGTAACACTACTTCAATAGAATCTATACATATAGGTACGAAATATCAAAGTTACCTTACTTTGATATTGCCCGAAGAGCTTATGGTAAGGCCCTTACAACTAAGAATAACCATCATTGGACTTTTCTGTTCACTCTTGATTGTTCCCAATTCGATCTCATTGAAAGATCAATGTCTAATAAACGCGAGTCTTAATATCTATCAATATTAGTCACGAACATCGAAACGCAACATTGTAATCAAGGACAACCTACATTGTAGGCACATGGTGGAAAGTCGTAGTTCAGTGACACTGGTTCCTTCTTAGTCAATAGTTCAATGTGTATCGCAAGCTCCCATGGTGTAGCATGTAGACTTCCCATGTTTCCGCACATCGATAGTTTAGTTTGGAAAGGTTCTACTGTGAGTGGATTATTAATGCGATTGGTTGACATACTACCTGCAACAAATAGAGCTGAAGTAATAATGTCCAATTTATAGGTCCAGTTTGAAATTAGGCCTACGAGAGCGACAACAACAAGTCGGTTCAACTGAGAAGTACCTTGTCCGGTGTCCAGTTTTGCAAACCTACTAGACAAGTAGTTGCAACACAATACACGACAATGCAAATGTTGTTTGATTAAATAAGCTGTAATTGAAAAACAATTACAATTAAAGTTCCGTTTAAAAAAATACCAGCAGCAAAACGCATTTTGAAATAGCAATCATGTTGTCGACATAGCCTAAATATCGGAGCGCGTTGATGTTTTTTATCTTGGGGTATACTAAGTTTGCTTATTTTTGTGCGTCTAAACGTGAAGTATTACAATACTAGCTTCCACCCACGGCTTCGCCTGCGTGGTACCTTGAAAAACAAAAACAAATCTATCCCGCGGGAACCGTACATTTTTCCGGGATAAAAAGTAGCCTATATGTTATTCCAGACTATAATCTATATCTGTGCCAAATTTCATCCAGATCCGTTCAGCCGTTTCAGCATGAAAGAGTAACAAACATACATCCATCCATACAAACTTTCGCGTTTATAATATTAGTAGGATTCAGTGCATTATAGGTCTAATAGCATGGATTCAGAGTCCCGATTATAGGATTATCATGGATCTAGAGTGCTGCTGAAGCAAGCTTCGCGTACCTTTCTCTCGGCAAGCGGAAGCTCGGTTATGTCACCGTTCACTGGGACATCGGCTGACCGTAATCGCCGCGGCACACTTACCACGATCCACGAAAACAAGAGTTGATTGCGTTACGTTGCGTCAACAGACAACACATTGCATAAGGTACGCATTTACAAGTAATGCTGGTGCATTTACAAGTAATGCAAGGTTCTCGCTGGCTACAAATATACTTATATTTTACAAAAGGCTTGAAACCGATGTTATAATATGGGACTACCTTGGAATCGTTCTTTATAATGTAGGTACTTGTACTTATAGCAACTAAAGAATCATCAAAATTAGCGGAGATATTTCATACACAAAAGGGCAAAAAAAAGCTGAATAACATCCTACTAACATTATAAACGCGAAAATTTGTAAGAATGTATGGATGTCTGAATATCTGGATGTATGTTTGTTACTCTTTCACGCTGAAACGGCTGAACGGATTTAGATGAAATTTGGCACAGATATAGATTATAGTCTGGAATAGCACATAGGCTTCTTTTTATCCCGGAATAATGTACGGTTTCCGTTGGATAGATTCGTTTTTGTTTTTCAAGGTACCTCGCGGGTGAAGCGTGGACAGAAGTCTAAAATAAATCTGAATATTTTTCCATCACCATCTTCAGATTACGGGTTTATTCCATACTAGCTTCGGTTCGCGGCTTTGCTCGCGAGATACCTACATAAAATATAGCCTATGTTACTCAGGGATAACGTAGCATTCTAACGGTGAAAGAATTTTTGAAATCAGCCAAGTAGTTTTTGAGTTTATTCGTTACAAACAAAAATACAAAACTTTCCTCTTTATAATATTATAGTAATAGTACCTATACATATAGTATAGATAACCCGAGACTGAGTTTTCTGTACATAATAAAGAAAAGAACATGCAACGATAAAAAATCTGCTTTCTACGTGAATACTATCAGTAATTGGTTGTTGACGTTCATATATTAATGGAATAAGTACGGGTTTTCCCGCCACCTGACTTTGTATTGAACGCTTATGAGTTTTGATTTATATTAGTTAATTGATTGTACGTGAATATCGATGAGAAGATAATGCGCTGAAGTCATGCGATACGATGCAAAACAAAATCGCATCGCTATATTCCAACACTCAAATTCAAAATGATGAATGTTTTTAATTTAGTACAGAAACAATGCTTCAGTCAGAATTCAAACTTAGCTCTGTATTCTGAACCTGAAACGACTATGAAACGTAGCAACTAGCTGGGCCTTATTCAAATATCGTGAAACAGCAAAGAAACACCTTAGTAATTATGTTTTATAGGTATCAGACATCATGTCCCGGCTCGCAGTGATCTTTATTCCGGCTCTTTAGTCGACTGGCCCCGGTAAAAACTGGCCCTACGGGGCCAGTTGACCTAATGCATTTAATTTATTACTTTTTTTTTTAGACGACTGGGCCCATTACTAATATGCACAAAAAGTAAAATGTAAGTGGGGCCAGTTGACCAATTCAAAACATGCATTAGGTCAACTGGACTCGAGGGGCCAGTCCGTGCGGGGCCAGTCGACTAAAGAGCCTTATTCCGCAAGGATATCCAGTAACCCGAGGATCAAAATAACCCTTTCCCGGACTTGTATGAATAGCGCTTTATACAACATAGGTTCCGCTAGAGTTTGCAAACTCATAAAGCAAACAATTCAAATATCTAAGCTAAATCCTTGACTTCAATTACGGCCCACCTCAGAAATAGTCGTAAGGAATAAATTATAGTTTCTTCGACAGTATTCAAATAAACCTTTATTGAAACCTCGTTTTTCAACTGTGACTAACATAATCAACAAAGCGTCTATATCGCAGAGGCATATTGATTTACTATTTGCATAACTTCGAGTATATAACATGTGTACTGTACATGCATACCTACCTTAACACCTCAGCCTATCTCAGCCGGCATCTTTGAAAATAATACCTACAAACTCATGATCTAAAACGACATATTCCCTTGAAAATCCGTAAAATTTACAATTTTGTCCTTTATTTTTCTTGGCAACACAATTCAGTTTTCGTATCTAATTTATGAGGAAATTGTTTTTAGATAATATCTACGTTGAAATCGTCGTATCGCAATTTACAATATGACATAGATTGAATATCGAAGGTCTACCATGAGTTTTCACAACCTACACTCGCTAGCGACTGTAGTTAAAAAAATGTATGAAAACTTGGTACAGCGCCTCTAGCGGATAGTTGGGTACTAAACCCCACGTAGCTAACTATCCTACGTCACAGCGTACTACAGCAACTGTAGTTTGCGTTCATTAATTTGCTTAGAATTTGGTACGATCAGTAACAATTATTTTGACAGATGTCATAGTAACGTACTATTACTATTGTAGTAACGTCAGCCAATCTAAATGTGACAACTCATGGTAGACATACAGTTAGTAAGCACCAGTATGTACCTAGGTTTAACTGAGCTTCGAAACATAATTCATTTCGGTATGATGGATATGGCTGCAATGTAGCGTTCCGTGAGCAATAGCTCACATCATGAAGATGTGGTTGAATTTCGTGCCAATCAAATCAACCTATTTACCAAACTGAAAACGTACAAAATTATTTACATTCATCGCAAAACTACATCTAACTTATCTCCACTAACCAAGTTACTTGAAAATGTCAACAAATGTGGGGAAATGATTAAAGTACACTTTGGAAGCTCCATGCATGTATGAATCCAATACCTCTTATGGTCCAGTCACAATAAAAACGTATACTTTAACAAAACATTTAGGTACCCTATATCGAATGCATGTCTACAAGTTACCGGTAGGTACTTATAGCAAAAAACCAGTGTCTGAAAATAGGTGATCGTTGGACCGAAGCCACTCAAATTGGGCATGGGCAGTGCGTGTCAGCGCTCCACTCCATTGCGCAGGAGTTAGTCAAGTCATTGCCTACCTCACGGTGCTACGTAACACCATTGGGTGAAGGTTTCTGTTGACATAAAGCCATTGGTATCTTACGTTCTGGTTTTTAATAGTCAGTGATAGAACAGAGAACATTATGGAACCGTTCCAAATTCAAATTAATCTGACTTATCCATACCAAAGAGAATTGAAAAATCAGCCCATCGGCATCGGCTTCCCGGTGAACTGTCCGCCCTTGGTGTCCATTATGACCATGGGCCAACTTATCTATGATTTATTTTTGTCATGTTAACTACGAATAAAGATCAAAAACAAGTAGGTGTATTTTATTTATGCATTATGGATGCTATAGTTAAACGTGACCACGTTAAACCACGTTGATTTCTTTAAACAAAACCTTACCTACTTATTTAATTATTTCACATATTTTTTGTGTCGTTACTTATTATAATATTTTAGCATAAAATATATTTCTAACGCAATTTTCAATTAAAAACGACTAAGTAGGTAAGTAGTGTGTTTTTATACGGTTTTGTAATTTGTGCCTATAACTGCTCTACTATGTAGTATTATGCTGCTCAAAGGAACGTACAGTGAGAGTACTAGGTGGTAGGCTACAAGCCGGCGCCCGCGCACCAACTACTTACGTCATCGCCGCACACACTCACACTTTCACTGTCGGTATTATCTAATACACCCACACAGCCTCGCTGCCTTACTTACACACTTACATACAATAGGAAGCCGTTCTATTGCCTTGCTCGTGTAATGGAGATGTAGAGCTATTTGGAAGATTAACGATGTTTTATATGAATTTAATGAGTGCTACGATGTAATACCTAGTTATATATTTAAATGCCATTTATACTTTCAACTGTGCCAGCTATTTGTATTGTACTAAAATATGAATGGGAATTTAATATCTAAGTACTTTACCTACATAAAATTACGCAACAATAGTGTCGATTTTTTTATGTAACTTATGTCTTATTTTTTTACTATGGCCATTGTTTATAAAATGTAGTCGAATGAAAGGCTACTATTAAAACTCCTATTATTGGTGAGCTCTCTACGGAGATAAAAATGTAAGATCCAAGAATTATTTTCTTAATTCTTTTCTAGGTGAAGAGAACTTAACCTACAAATAATTTTGCATATCGCGTTGTTTAATATTTCATCGTGTAATCTAACACTATTGTCGGTACATACGTTTCATTTTCATTTCCTGTAGGTAAATCTAAGTCAAACAAATTATGTAAACAAAGATATTTTTATCAGCTTTCCTGGTTTTTTATTTATATTTGTGACGTAAGCATAAAACAAAGTACTTGCCTATCAACAGAACCTATCCAGTCAAGCGCAGCCGTCATGGCTTTCGTTACAGCCGTCATATGACGTTCTTGTTTCACGATACCAAAATTAATAGCAATCTATACGAAGGAGCAACTAGAGCAAGTGGTTTACATAATCTTCCTTCCCGCTTTGACTGGTCGGTTTAACGTAGTCGCCTCGAGCTAATCAGATGTGAACTTTACTACTAACTTGTTATCCAACGCATAAAAAATAGTGACAATTGGTATGAAACCACACGCCCTTATTGTGTAATACGAGTATTATATAACCTTCCCTATTGGAAGGGAAGTAATCTTAAATGGCCGCAACATCAATGGCCGGCTATTTCAGTGAAAATAATAATACTCGCTGGCAATTTAGGTCACCTCAATTCGAATGACCCACGACTACAGAATTTTTCCATTCCAAAACAAAGAGTTCATATTCGGCCAATAGTGGAACTGTCTGATTACACCAAATAATTGAATGACATGTAAAAGTTTGATATTTTTTTTAATTCCAAAACGAATTAATTTATGCTCCTAGTAACAGTTTTGTGCAAATTTTCGAATTTACTAGGTAAGTACTATACTTATAGAAGACTTGAAATTTAGAAATCTAGGTCTAAAAAGTATTTTTAACAAACATTGTGCAACTGTTTGTTCCGTGTCTAGAATTATATACTTATTACCTAATATTAAACCCCAAAAAACACGAAAAAAAGTACCTATGTAAATAAATATTCTTTAAGCTATCTGGCTGGTTTCCATTGTGCCTTGCATAGTTTGAAACTAGATGGCACTGTGTAAAATGTCCACCAATAATAATTAAATTTTCTTTACCGCGTTGTGCTATTAAAAAGGTAAGAACTTACAAGTAACATAAAAGATAATGATAATTTCCTTTAGAGGAGCTTTTGGTCAGTCTGAATGGTCTGAATGGATTACGTATTTAAAATTCCACAGGCAGCGCGCAATCGAAGGCAAAAGCTCCTACCTGTGGGCTAGTAACACACTATTAATATTCGGCATATCCGCATGTGTAGAATGGCCTTGGTTTCAGTAATTTTATTCTGTACTTAGTGTTCCGTATCGCGTAGAGGCGTGCTTGGGTGTTCTAATGTGCTGAATTTGAGGATGCAGCTACTTAGAAGCACTTTACTTACGTTTACTAAGGTAACTTACGTTAAATCATATAAATAGAATCAGATTTTAGGGTATTTTTAGGTGTCACAGTACTAAACCGCGCATAAAACCTATTTTGGTCAATTATGACAGATTTGAATAATGAAGACCTCTAGATTACCTATAGCTAAGCTAAGACAGATCACCTTTTAACTCATCTTGCAGTTTGAAAAGGATTGAAACAGATACAAAGTACAATGGATAAGTTATAAGATCTCAAAAATAATTGCGTTATGATTTTATTATGTACATATTTATTAATTAAGCCATTTACATAACACGTCAATGTTTCTTATTCTCAGACCTAGTTATTTAAAATTACACGCAGTTTTTTCTGGTGTTCAAACTTTAGTCACGAACACGGACAAAAACTTATAGCTTTAGGGTAACCTTGGCGTTTGTTAGTCATAGATATTATCTAATTGGGTGTCGAATCCATGTGGTTATAGTTAAAAATATTATTGTGGCTTTAGAGTATCTACTAAATATTCTTGATACCAAACTATTCTATTCTCAATCTTCGGCACAGCACGACTACAATCCACGGTCATCGAGGCTATGTGATAAGGCCGTAATTATTTATATAAGTATTTACAAAATGATACTGCCTAATTTATAGTAGGATACATGCAACGTTAAGCCGCCGTTTAAAATAGTCATAATTTATTGACTTATTATAAAAACATCTCCAAAGGCATTCAATTAAAATATGGCAAAAAAATTGTTGCTTAGCAAGAAACACGATTGAACTAAATGAACGTTGAATTTATCTTATATTAATCACTACCGTTTGGCTGTTTTGTGATCATATTATATTTACATCATTTGAATCATCACATCATGCAGTTACCTAGGTAAGTCGATATGACTGTGTCATGAAGCATGGCGTAGTAACTCTACGCGCTAAAGACAATTTTGAAATTCCGTCAGCAACTTGTGCTTTTAAGTGTACAAAAAGCAGATTTCAACTATACGTAATAACGAATAATTGGCAACGACTACAGGTACAATTTGTAAATTGGTTGGTGAGAGAAAGTGCACTGATTTACTTAGCGCGTGCTCATTCTGAATCAAAGATTGCGAAATTTGGATTCTGGATGCGATTTAAATACCAAAACGTTCAACAGAGTTGATATTCCGATTTCGAAATAACTCCTTCAGTTTGTAATTCAAAAAATTTCCACCAGTTTTCTACGCAGAAAACACAGTGTTTCTACCGAGGATTCTGTTTACGATGCGATTAAATATTTATCAGTTCTCGAGCACAACAAAAGGTATCGATGTGTTAAGAGCTCATATGAATATAATACAATTCAGATGACTTGTTCAACATTTATCGATTCATGTACCCGCGCTGGTTCCATCGCATGAATAGGTAACGCGAATGGCGGAATCGAATAGGGTCGTTGTACGATAGCCATATTGAACATTTATCAACTTCGTCCCTATCTGTTAGACAATGTAATCGGCTACTACCTAATTACTAAACAAGCTTCTGTTATCTGGGCGTTGACCTAAGACACTGAGGATCTATTTATGGTTCCTTTATGTCTCTATAGCTCGGGAAGCCTTAAAGGGCCTTTGTAAAATAAATCTCGCATGTTATGTTTTGCCATTCAAGCATTTGTACATTTCAAATTCACTATAATAAGTACGTGTATTTGTACCTACCCTGCTTCATTTTCTTATGTTGATTAATTAATTTTAGAGTACAAAGCAATAAAAGAGTTTTACGGCCTCCAAGGCTAACAAAATGGGCCGAGAAATGCCAATTCAACATGACTTGTTTTATAGAGTCAGATGCGATAAAGAATTCTCATAATAAGAATTGCGCAGGAACGAATATAGTTGGGTGCATTCACGACTAATGCAGGTTCCACACGCGTACCCGCTCGATCACAGCCGTTAATTGAGAATTTTGCATTCGTATTGAAATAAAATAGACGTTTTGTCGTCACCACAAGGTAAAGGGAAAGTGGTCAAGCCAGGAAGTTACAACCGTTTACAAGGTGGGAAAGGACAAAGGTACTATAGACTATCAGAGATCTAGTGCCACCTGCACTAGTCGTAATACGACAAGGCAAGAAAACCGGCTCGAAAATTTTTAGACCAAACTGATCTGTTCGAAGAAAATTGTTCTGTCGTAAAACCTTTACAAAGTTATTTGCGAGTTGTTATAAAAAGCCCTTCGCCCTCTTATGCGGGTCGTGTGCCGGCGCGTGTCCCACATCCAGGGATTGCACACGCACTCGACAATGAGCTGTTACTCTATTCAATTTGAATGGAACTTTATGATGCTTCAAAGGGGTAGAAGGTGCTAAAGATCAAGGCTCGCTCGAGCATACAAATAACGATTTGCATAATTAGGTAGGTAGATGCCACGGTTCATGCTGCTAAGAATATACCGGTTGATATTTAAAAACCGGACTACTTAGTAGTATGTATGGCAATATCATGGGTTTATTATGATCACATGATTTAAAAAATAGACTTACAACATTATAACATACGTATCACCGCCCACCAACAAGAAGAGCGGGTTTTTAAAATAAGGAAAATAGTGTTTGTAACCAAAATAAAGAAAACTAATTCATATTAGGAAGAAGTTAGATGTTGGTCGTTATTTGTAAATAATAGTTACAACAGTAATTATTGAAATTAAAACATGTGACCGTTTGGATCATTCCCTAACCGTTGAAGTGAAGTTGATAAGTGAATACGTTAACCTTTATCCCTCAACCCTCGGCATAGTCCGTTAAATTACCACCCCTAGCGATTTGTAACGAATAACTGTCTATTTATTTTCTCGATTAGATTTGTGTTCATAAATATTTTTTCTATTTTTTTAAGCGAATATAGTCTTAAATCACAATACAAATGAACCTCGATTGTAATAGATTGCAATTTGACTTACAAGTAGGTATTATTATCTTAAGTTTTATTCGTAATAGGGTGCGTGGAAAAGAAGCTACAGTTCAGTTTTCTTATTCTACTCCGTTCTAAAGCGCAACGTTTTTATTTAATCATAGCTCACGGATATAATATTTCATAAGACCGATAAGTAAATTAAAGTGCACAAAAACTTATCGCAATAATGTATCAAATAACGCCACGTCATATTCCGTGTCTGAAACACGATTCTAAGCACTTGACGTAATATTGATACGATTATTGTGTTTGTGACGTAAAACCATGAGGTAATGTTACTGTCAGCGTCTTTGCCTCACGTTTTTATAATTTAGAAGTTTTGTTATTATAAATACATCAATGAAATAGGTACTTACATAAATACTTATATAAATACTCGTAGTTACACAGCATAGATTATTTTTAAGTCATTAAAAACGCTATGTATTTAAACAATATAAATTAGTTCTAAGCCTTAATTATGAAAAAAAATGAATAAATAAAAATAATAACAGTGACTGCTGACTTTATCTTTTTATTTTTCGTTACTCTATGGTCAAATCACGATCATCAAACAAGCTATTGGTTGAATAAATAGGTACCCTACGTGAGATTACTTCCGTAAATCGCAATTATTACCGCTGTTTTGTCCACATTGTTCACGGTACATCCAGTTGTTGAAATGGGAAATTGTCTGTTTGTTTGTATTTGTAGGTACCTTAATCAACTGAGAAGTAACTTTGAATTTTTTAAAGATTTATACAGTAATCGATTTATACCTACTCGTCAAATTACTTTTCGCGTTTTTCCATAATATAGGTATGGGTTCTACTTTGGCTATACCTAATATAATTTGTACTCTTAAGAAAACTAGCCAAGTTAGACCTTAGGCTTCAATATAATATCCTAAGTTTTAAGATGAAATGATATTTTAAAGTTGTTAAAAATATTTCATATTGTTATAAATAAGTTTTAGGACTGACCATTGTACTTGGCACCCGTTTAGATCTCACTTCTTTTGTCGCTGAAGTCAACGACTAAAGCATACCTACTTATTGAACTTGGCTCTCATTTCACATTTATGTTTTTGATGGGATTATGTTTACATCGTAAGTAGAGTTTCTTCATAGACATGGCGTCTCTAGATCCATTTTACCTCATCGATGTACCGTAATAATACGATACCTAAGCATATTACCTACTTTTTCGAAAACGAACAAAATACTTATTTTTATATTTAACGAAATGGGTAGAGTCCATAAAAATAATGACAAGGTTAAAACGAAAAGCAATATTGATTCGGAATAAGCTGCGGGCTATCGCTAGTTAACAAAACAAAAAGTTCTAAAGCCGGCAATGAATCGATCATGGGATCTCTGTAATTGCGGCGCTGAATTCCTTTTTAATAACCACTGAATACAACAGCACTGCAAAACACTAGCCACAGTCACGTGTAAAGCAAGCTGCCAGCGACTCTTTACCGGTCAACACCGGTAAGAAAGAAGCAATTGAAATAACCGATTGAAACGAAAAGACAAGCACGCGTTGAAAATGTCTGTTTGATAACGCTAAAGTCATGTGAGTAACATGGAATAATGCAGTTTTTTACTATGTCTAGAGATAATCCTTGGATTTTTTTTATTTTGGTACCGCTAAGCGACATTATTGAGACAGTTTATAACCGGCTTTGCACATGAATGCAGCCAAAGACGTGAGTGAAATAAATTAAACATGTTACTATGAACTTGATTACGATCTATTGCTTTCATTGATTATTTATTACTTCGCATGGTGTCTACTTACTATTCAGTGGTCAGATCATCAACAGTAAAACGTAATAAAGAGCAGTCTCTGAATAAAGAGGTATAAAGTAATTTCAATAAGTGAAATAATGCTAGAAGAATGCTAAACATTTACTGTGCTGTGTATGCATGTGTCAAATATGTAGTAATAAAATAATGTATGAACGTGTTCTTAAACATTCTCAAGTATCTACGAGTATATAATATCTTTGAGGTTAAGCTAATAAAAGCTCTATAAAACTTTGAGCTAAGTACCAAAATAATGTCTGGGTATACGAATAAAAGGTGTTCTATGGTAGTATTACTAGAATTGTGCCGTTTTCTTACATTAAAATGATTAATATAACATACATAAACAATAGCTAAAAGTAACACCTTCGATTGCTATTACAATTTTGTTCATGAGAACTTCTATAAATACCTATGTCAAGTCAAGACTCATGAATAGCTCCAACAATAACATTAACCTAATTTAAAATTTGAATAGGTTGTTTATGTAGTACCTACCTAACTTTAGATAAGTACATAATTATGATTAGCGCTTACAAAAACAAAAAGTTATCAAAATTCACACGTTACGTTCCCATGGCATCAATCTTCCCTGTTTTGATTTCTCCATTAAGAGCAAATTGCTAAAATTTAATTTCAAACCCGACGTTACAAAACATCCTTTTTCCGTAGAGCATAAGTTTCATTTTCGCGTGTAATAAACTGGGTGATTTAGAATAATAGTGTGGTGTTACACCAACATTAGTACGCCGTGCAGCCGCCCGCATCTATTTCCCATGTCCAGATTAGGTTTACGCTGTAGGGTAGCTACCCTTGGCCATCAGTGAAGTAGGTAAGTGCTGGTGAACAGTGAAACCATATTATGATATTAGACATAACTATCAAGTACTTTCATAGGATTTGTGTGGGAAAATATGTTTATATAAGATGTTAACTACGAATATTGATTTCTTCCTTCTCCTTACAATAACAAACACACCAAAGAATTAGCCAAATTGGTGCAGCCGTTCACGCGTGATGCATGCCGTGACCAAGGGAAACAGGGATTATTTTATATTGGTAAATTATAATATAGGTAAAGATAAGTAGGTATTTTATTTATTTCTTAAAGAGTAATGGGTTTGTATTTAACTATACCTACTGTGTGGAGGTAGGCCGCATTTAAAAGATGAGTGAATAGATACGTCATAAATTCCTTTAAAAACAGTGAAATGTATTTATTTTGAAATAATCAATACTACCTACTAAGGTGGGAATTTCTTTTATTTAATTAGACCAAGTCTTGCGATTTCATGCATACATACTTGCACTGCACTGCAAACAATAATATCATTCCGAATGAGGGGAGTCGCGGGCAAAACGAAGCACCCGCATCGTTATTAGCGGTGCGCCAATTTAGACGCGCCCCCTCATGGCTATTTAAAACGATAGGGTGTCGAACAAAAACACATCAAAGTATATTTTAACTGTTTGAATTAAACATTAGGGTAAAGTGTCGCTCAGGTACCCACTAACAATGATTAAATTTTTCGAAATTATAAGGCTGATAAATCGTTTATGGTATTGTATTTATGCATGTGTTTTTAAATAATAATCTACATTCGCATGAACGTTTACCAAAATCTATAGAAATAACGATATAAGATGCTCAGGCAGACAGAATTAATCTTGATGGATTATGGAAAATTCTTAGTGGTTTGCAGGGGCCTTACCATGAACTCTTTAGACAAGATCTAAGTCAAATAACTTTGATATTTCGTACCACGATGACTTATAAAAATTAAATTAAAGTAGTGTCAAGCTTAAAATGTATTGTTTCTGAAACATGATAGTTTGTAAGAGCTTGTGGTAACGCCCCAGCCCATCAAGATCGCGGTTCCTAGAGCGCGGGACTCATGTTATTATGCATGAAATATGTCCGGTGTGGTGGAGTGGAAATGGTCTATTTTTAGCCAATTCGCGTGCACCTAAAAAGCGAGTCACGTACTAAAACAAAAGAGAAGCGACCACCGCAGCGCTTTCTTGGAAGACTGGAATACGTACTTACCAACGAGGGGGAATTCAGATTCGTATTTTGTATTTGTAAACTCCCTTTAGGTCTTATGTTGGGAATAACTTATTACTACAACTTATTACTATCGTAAATAATTCAGTCCTTGATGTATCGCACTATTTACTAAGTATTTTAAGCCAGACCATCCGTTTGTTTGTGTAGGCAGGCAAGTGATATGATAACTTCATCATCGCATAGAAGAAGAAAAATGTTTGGTGTGGATATGACTTATTTTATCAGGAAGTACATATATTAGGAGTAGGAACAAAGCTGCCACGAGTAGCCTTAGCATAAAATAAGTATTAATTTATGGGAAAACTAGGAGAAACAGAAGAAGTTCCAAAGTGTTTGTTGTATTTGGATCAAAACTACAAAGAACGTCTAATAAGAAGGTCTAATAATGGGTAATCTTTATTTTATTTAAGCAATATGTAGCAAACTAGGTACTTATTCTTATTGATGTTTTACCGCATCCACATTATTCCTTGTTCTCTGGAACATTGCATACAGTCGATATCATTGTATGTCTACACAGGATAGGGGTACAAAGCACTTCCAATTTTATCGTCCTATCGAGTCAGCCTTCCTACTTTAAAAATAAAGGTCAGTTTTGAGTGGCTAATGGCTTAATTTCGGTTTGATATCGGAGTGAGAAGCAGGGGAAGAGGTCGAGGTTAACCGATGATAAGGATAAACTGTCGATGAGTTTACTCAGTAATACCTACTAGATAACGTTTGATACGTTGAAACTCAAGGATGAATTGATCTTCTCTTCTAAGTCTATGCCTCTTTATTTATTATGTTCTGCCCAGGTGGCAAATTATAAAGGAACACCCAGCAGTTTCATATTACTTACAAAAGTCTTATGTTACACTGTGTTGTGCTGTGGGCTAATTAGTAGAGCAACGTGAAATATCTACCTACTAAGCTCAGCAAATCTATTTGGCGGCAAAAGTAGATCCATATTTATTTTAATTTTATTGTAGGTATTTTATTAATATTAAGGGAAAAGCCGATTAATTGAATCACCTAGTAAGTTGATCCATCTCTCAGGTAGTTGCTCTATGGACGATCTCTGTAGCATCAAAGTAGCAGTGGATACAAAAGCTTAATATTATCATTAATGTGATGTTATGTAATAGAAGTAGGTAGTCTGTAAGATGCACCGTAAATGTCTACCTATGATTTTCAAGGTGGAAAAAAGACAAATAAATTATGAGGTGAATTTATTTATTTTAATTTTATTTGTGTATCAAAAACTGAATCTTTGTATCTAATTCACTCTGCTAAAGGCATCACAATAGAATTGTCTACAATCTCTACATAGGTAATAACAAAAGCTTTGATAAGCGCAGATGACATCACAGCAAGGAACCCGGATTCATTCTGAATAGCGACAATACCATTGTGTACATGTTAGTTGTAACATGCTAAAAATATGATGCTAAAGTTCACCATAACATAAAACGAACTATACCTAGTGTAACATATAACAAACTAAGTATAGCCTTACACATTCTTCTCCTATCTACTAAATAAAACTAAAGCCAACATGCACTGACTGGCTGATGCTTATCAGAAAAGTTTACGAAAGTTACTTAATGTAACGGCTCGTTATAATATTGGTGAACTAAGGTTTAATCTAATGTAATAAACTCTAAGACATAGCGTTCACTTTTACTTTCATTGCAACAGGGTACCACAGAAGAAACAATAGTATGAACACGATACTCATTTCCCTCTTAAAGAGAGGAGGGAAGTCTTACTATCTGTCTCTTTTACTTGCTCATTTAGACTATAAGGCTATCTTTTTCCAACTTCCCTTTAGCATCATTCTCGGTCATACCAGTTTTGTTCGCGCTTAGTCATCTCGGGTCAGAGATTGTGGCTTAAAATGTCATTATTGCTCGTCTACATTTATAAGTTAAGGCGAGTTTCCTAAGACGTGGAAAGTGTTAAATATTTTTTAACGCAATGTTGAAAGACGCACTCACCACATCACTGAGTATCGCGGATATCACTTTTTAGGAAGCTTCACTTTACGTGCTTAAACTGCTCGTATGTTACTGCATAGTTAAAAAATCTAATAGAATATTCTGATGCAAAGGTTTCGCCTTGACTGAAGCTATATAAAACTTGGCTTACCTACATCGATCAAAGTTTAGGGCCGGTTTCAACAGCGGTGGATTGTCCTTGCAACATTAAAATTATAAATGGAAAAATATTATAATAAGTAGGTAGTATGATTTTGTGTAACATAAAAACGGTCGACCATTTAGTCAAATAGGTGATATATGAAACTCATAATAAAATAGGTAATTAAGCAGTTTGGTATAGTTTTTCATTTTTCTGGTACGGCAAATTATGAAACTCAGTGCGCATTTCAGTAAACAGTTCAGTTATTTCAGGCTTTTGCAATGTCGATCTATTTTGTTAACCTACTTATCTGAATGGGAACCACAAGTGCGAGCGATTGATTAGGTACAAACAACGTCTAATAACATTTATCTCTCGACCACTAATAACTCTGAACGAACGTATTAGTTAATTAATTTCCTCATAATATTTATAACAAGGTTTGCTCAAATACGTATTGATAAAGAAAAGGCCCGCCTACATTGACCTATCATGATAATTTCGTTTGAACTAGCCTATTTAAGTAACAAATCAAAACTTGGATAGCCAACCTCTGAACGTAAGTTCAATTCCTGAATGTTTTTTTAGTTTCACGTCAACATTTCACAGAGCAATAACGAAAACCAAATAATTAGATTGGACTATTATTGGTTTGTTCGACATCACTACGTTCGATAGAATAGGTATTGATCTATCTACTTGTTACCGACTAACAAAGCACGTTGTAGGATTGAAATTCTGATACATTCTGGAAAACAAACATGCAATACCCTACGGCCTTGTGGAGTAAAAATATATTGAGATTAAAACATGAAACCCGAACAGAATTTGAATATGAAAATTGACTTGGACGTGTATAAATGGCGGTCGGTATTTTATATTATACTTAACTACCTACTGTAGTGCTCAGTGGCAACGCAAATGTGTTGCTGCTCTAAATTTTAGATAAGAAACGGACGTTTGCTTGGCGAACGGTTACATAAAATGAGTAAAGGAATATATTTTTTTAATAATATTAAAATATTTTCATTAATTGACCGGCACCGGTTCTTTAAATTTTTACCTTTAGATTCTTGCTTAATCACATTAAAAATGTTCATTTACCTAATAACAGCAAGTAAAACAGATAGAAAGTACAAATTGATCTATATAACATTTTTGCCAACCGATCTTTCTTAGAGCAATGGTTTATCACTGGCTTCCCAAAACCAGCTATGTATTTTCAGGTTTTTTTCCTTTAACACCATTATAGGTACCTATACGACCTAATTATTATTGTTAAAGGAAATAACACTAGTTTTTTTTTCTTGGAACTACATAATTAATTAGCATTTATTTAAAGCACCATGTTGTTTAATCCAATCTCCATTTTTTTCATTAATTGGGATTATTTAGGATATGGAAGGAAGCCCAATTAGGGGCTTTTGAACGTATTTACACTTAAAGCAGTTTCAAATAGGGAGAAGCCGGTTGAACTGGTCGGCGACACCTGCTAAAGCTAAAGTTCTTCTTAAAGTAGAACAGATTCAGGGAACAAATCCATTGATGGATTTGATTCCAAATGTTGTTCCACAATAATTCATCGATAGCAGGTAGTAGTTGGTAGAGGTACCCTCTGGTCTTTGGTAGGTATATAATCCGCAGCAGTAGTAAGTAACAAATAAAATACTTGATTTACTAGTAGTTCGCCCCAAACTGAGATCTCGCGCGCGATGTCCACAATCCTTATTTGTATTTATGCCGTAAAGTTTTTGGATACGCTTCATGTAGGGCAGATGACCCGTTTGTGGCCACCGGGCCCTTTCTGGCCATCTAGGACTTCAAACCGCTGTAAATAAGGCATAGATCATTTATTTTTTTTGCTGAGTACGGTTCCTATAACATTAAGTAATGGCAGCACTGCTGCCGTTGACAAAAATCATGTGTCAAAATTATCTTTGACATAACACGCCTTTTTTCCATCCGGTCGTGCAATAAGCAGTTTTCTTAGCAAAAATAATAAGGCGAGCGGGTGAGTAATCAATTGTTATTTTCGAAATCTTGTTTTATTTAGTTAATGTTTTTGTTAATTGTATATTAAAAATATATTATTTAGGTAGAATTAAAACAATTTATTTGCTAAGTATTTCAGAAGTTAGTTATTTGTAGGTGGCCACAAATGGCACAAAAAATGACGAAATTCTCCATATTTGGCCACGTTGGTGGCCAAAAGTGGGTACAAGGAAACCCCATTTCTGGCCACTTCTTTTGCCATGTAGTTTTAATATTATTATTCAAGTGTTCTGATATTTTCTGTTTATTTGCAGTGTTTGTTATGCCTCCTATAAAAAGTGGATCGATTACGAAGAAACAAGATCACGTGAAAATAATATTTAATTTTAAGAAATAAGAATAGATAATTTTAAGAATGATATAATATAATATATATAAATAATATAATAAATAATAATAATTTTAAGAATATATTTTTTTATAGAATATTTAAATTTAATTAAGTATTTAATTTAAAAGGTTATATTAAGTTGCCTATAAAAGTGATCTCAGTGTGTACTTAATTTGTAATAATAACTTTTTTGTTTTCTTTTTGTTCAAGGAAACATGATTATATGTTAATAAAACATTAACATAAAATCATTCCACCAATTTCATAATAAAAACTCAACTAAAATTCAATTATTTGTGTTTTATTCTTGATGGCCAAAACTGGCACATGATGGTGGCCAGAAATGGGGTAAATCTGGCCATAAATGGCACGAAATGACTTTTTTTGTTATTATTTGTATATTTAGTAAACTATTCGACTTTTTCTAAAAAAATGATTAAGTTAGGATTCATTAATATATTTTTAACAACTTTTTACAAAAATAATGCATTTTGCTATTACAGCTATAAGGTAAGAAAGCCTCAAAGTGGACAAAACTCTTAAAATGGCCACAAACGGGTCATCTGCCCTACTACCACGTAACCTAAGCACAAACAAATATTTGAATAACCTACCTAAGAAAGGAAAACTATCTACTGCTATTTATCTAACAAAGAAAAGAAAATGTTGAGTATAAAGAAATATTTTGTATGTATATTACAAATTAGTCCCTACCTACATATATACTATTTACAGTGAATTAATAAAAATGAAACTGAGGCTAAAAGGCTTAAAGAGTATAGTCTGATGATTTAAATGTTATTCAGAGTCCAGGACTGTCTAGCAGGAGCATCTAGGATAGCTGTTGCTTCAAGGTCTCACGCCACTGGACCACAGAATATGAGTGGAGTGGACTTTCTCTGTCTCCAGAAGAACCTCGGGGTAGATAATTTCACTCGCGAGAGTCCCTTAAGATTCTGTATGACTCTGTTGGTCGCGCTGGTAGAAACTAACCCAATTTACTGTGGTTCGTTCCTCAAGCTTTCCGAGCTTCGTCCTCAGGGCCTCACCAGGCTTTGTTCAAGATATTGGTTCCAGGATTAGTTATGCTTTATAGTATTACAGTAGGTATCCGGTATATAAAATTAGGGTTAGCACTGGACTGGTCAAGGTTTTAAAATATTTTCCAGGACTTGAGTTGTTGAGATAAAGAAATCCTCGGAAGACATTTTTCAGCGATTCCTCGTAGGATGGTTTCTTCACTCAGACCTTGAGATCAGACCAGTGTCCGATTTTTTATATGTTTATCTTCCATTTTTTCCATCGATGTAAATATTATACTTTTTCTGCTCATTCCTTCAAATATGACGTTTTTTCATTTGCTTTTTAGTTCGAGATAACAGTAAAAAGGTTTTATTAGAATAAGTTTTTATTTACAAATAAAAATAAAAATAAAAAAACTACACCGATTAAGCTCATATGCTTCCCAGTAAATTTGATTAGCAGTATCTTTAAACCCTCCAAGTTTCATGCAGATTGGATATACGGTTCTTAAGTTATGCTCTAACAAACATACACGCAAACATACAACGCCAAATCGCATAGCTGCCACTGAGATCTTCGCTCGCTTCGCTCGCTCGATCAATTATGCACAATGATTCTCATGACGATATTAGAGCGCAGAAATCCGCAACGACTAGTCAAATTTTTAGTAATCTAGAAGATAGTGAAAATATTGTATAGATAAGTGACCACTATTATAAAGCTGGCAAAGTTTTCATGGAGACAATACCCGGTTTCTACCAAAGTGCGTCCTTTATCCGCTTTGTGACCCGCTCTAATGAGATTACTGTGAGTTTTATTGCGATACTTCAAATTCTTCACTTAATTTGCGCTTTCAAAAGACATTTAAGGATTCTTTATACTGTCGCAAATTAAAACGTGTTTAATGTGCATTTTGGGTTATAAGCTGTGATTTTTCACTTTCAGTGCCCAAGTTTAGACCATGATTTAAATAAGTTTTTTTTATAATGAGATATGAGAGAATAATTTATGATAGGGCTACTTTTATACATTTTAGAATTATTTATTATGTAAGTACTTAGAAAAGACTAAACAATGTGCTTTTTCAATTTAATTCTTTCCTCCGGCCTGTTGTCAGTATCTTTATTATTAAATTTTGTCTGATCCGTCACATAGCTTAACTACCCACTTAATATATAAGGCCTGTCGTAATTCGCGTGTCCGAGCTTTGTAACACAAATAATTTGTAACATTGCGCAAGAGTTGTTCAGCTGTGTACTTTAGTCGGTAACATGATCTACAACGGCGCACTCAGCAGTATAATTTAAACGACACCAGTTGAACATTAGTGCTTTAAATGTTCCGGCTATACGGGTATAAGATTGCAACTATTATAATTATGACGTACCTAATTTATATCAGCTATTTTGCATCTACAATTCTAGAAGTTACTGCAAAAGGAGTTCTGCATTTTGTCGCTTCAACGCTTCCGGTGTTACAAAACCAAAACTTCATAGCATATCCTAGGTTATGGATTACACCCATTCTAAATTTCATGCAAATCCGTTCAGGTGTTGCGGCGTTGAACCACAAAGTGATGTGAAGGTATTTGTATCCTTAAAACTTGCAGTCTGTAGTTTTAGTGGATGTAGCTGATGATAATGATGATGACCGTTGCAAATCGGCAAATACGCTCCAAATAGAACCTTACCGCATTAGCATTAGTAAGTAACCGGTGCTCAAGGTCAATTGCTCCACGGTAACCATCACTTCCTAGTTGGCAACGCTTGGGCAATGCCTCTCACTCGAACTAGGCTTCTGTTACAAAACGCTCTCGCAATGCAGGGATTGATGAATCGACGATGAAGTGGTGGGGATAGTGTTGGGCCATCGCCATCAGCCGCCAATGGTGATCGCAACCATGCAATCTTAAACATCTTATGGTGATTAGAAGCGTTGCGTTGGCGAGAAGTTATTTTACATTTGAGAGCGTCGCGAATGAAGATCTATTCTTATGTTATGTCAATTATTCCACGTCGTGAATTACAGGTGGGCAGGTACAATCAAACTTGAAAATATAAAAGTTACATTGTGATAATAAATAAGTCATTTAACTATTTGAATGCTTAGATACGATAACTATTGCCAATGGGCACGCACGCAGCACCTACAAAACTTATATTGGAATCCTAGTTGTATTGACTGAATCATTTGCTCCTCTGGTAGGTACTTTATTAAAAGGTGAAGTATAGAGCCAAGACGTGTACAATTAAAAAAACAATCATCATGTTTCATACCCGTTGGTATTTACATGCGTTTTAGTGCTCGATTAAGTTAAAAAAATGTTTCTTCCTAGTCTATAACGCTCATAATAACCATAGATGGATGCCCAAGATGCTGTTTCCTTATTGCAACGTAATAATAAAATTATTAACATTATCTAGTAGGAAAAATATACATTGTAACACTGACTATGAGTAATAACGTGAGCAGATATTAATTATGAGTGTACATGACTCGACCGCATAACTCTCTTTTTTTCTAAAAAGAAAATAACCGTTTTGAGAAACTAGGACTATAGGAGCATCATCATGATCAGTCTTTTAAGGCCCCGTCTCCACTTGGGATATTCCGCCGCCGTGGCCGTGGACAAACACGCGTGACAATCAGACGAATTTTCAACGGACCTTATGAAAAAGCACAGACATTTTGCCGTGACACGTTAAAACCCGCGTGACATAATGTACATGTAATGTAATGAGGGCGTGTTTTATTGGTACCATTGCTGGAACACTGGTAATACTCTAGTGGAGTCTAGAGTCTAGAGCGAGAGTAGTTACCTAAGGGCCGAACCTAGTGTGAATTGGTGGATGACACTATGACAGACGACATGTGTTTTTAGTTCATGACTATGACGGTTTCCCTATGTTTGTTTTACCATTTGAGAGTACGTGCAACGACCACTGCACTCTTTTGGTAGTCATTGAGAGATATTATGAATTTGTGACGTCAAATCTGACATCTCAACCTTCGTCATGACAGTTCAAGGTGCAATTTTTAAGCACGCTAACATTCTCACATTTCCGAGCTAAGACCCCCTATGCTCTTGAATATCTACCTCAATTCTCGTTATATCAATAAAATATTTGATGTCCATTCTCGCACGGCTTAGGTGCGCCTGAGTCGCGTTAGTATTCTGTGGCGATACCGAAATCAAAGACTGTCGGTTTATGATCCCGGAACAATGGCTGCCAGTAATATCTACATTATACAGGCAGTAGATATTTGTTTACACTGCACATCCTATACGGGTTTACGATTGTCCTTTATACCCAGGAGATTAATAAGCAAACAACTATAACCTTATGTTAGTCAATGAAAGAATAACAATGCAGGGCGCCTAAAACAAAAGGCTCAAAAGAAAGGTAGAAGGAAAGAAGTAAGAAGGTAGGTAGGTTGGTATATCTTTTCCGCAACATTCTTCCAGGAACTTATTTATTTGATTAATAAGATTAACAAAGGTTTAAAAAGCAAATTTTAGTAAAAAATATGTTGGTAAGTTAGTTAGTTAGTTTAACTAGGTATAAGTAGGTATTGAATTTCTTTTAAAAATGCCTTCACTTTTTTATTTGTTCGTGACACAAATTATACGACTCATTGTTTATTTTAATCCCACAATAATATTTATTTACATGAACTCAGCAGTGAAACATTAGTGCCTATATACCTTGTATATAGGTGCTAGTATACAGGCATCTACCTTATTTATCGCGGAGTACCGCTGGTACCCAGTGTCATGTTGTTCAATGTTTGATAAGCTAGAAATACAGACACCGAGTCAGGTCAACATTGAGTGAGTCATGCAGCTGAGCGCACATTTCCCCTTTTTTTGTTTATTAATTAAGAAGAAGAAGAGGTCAATCAATCCTACCAATCTATGGTATAAATTCGAAAGGTATTTGTGTACCTTGATTGTTGTAATTTCATAATTAATGTAGGTAGATTATTATTATTAAAAGATACATATAGTCTTCTTTTATCCCGGATAAAACCCCTAAAGAGGTGGGATTAAGGATACAAATTGCTTAACAGGTAGTCTAGAGGACAGAGCATACTATTATTAGGAGCATAATATATGCTTTGTTACATTAAAATTGGATGTCGGATAAAAGGTCATAAGGACGAAGTCACTGGCAACAGCTAGCGGTAAAATTAAATTGACTACTTCCACTGAGCGCATCTAAGCTACTTTCAATGCAAAGTGTAAGTGAAGGCCTACAAAGACAAAATACTATTCGTATAAAATAAAGCTACTTCATCCTGAGTACGTCCTTGTAGGAATATAATATGACACAGTTCCCAGTTTCAAATTTATCGCTGGTAAGCATGTATTGAACTACAATTATATAAGCATTTTAATGGAACAAAGAGCGATTGCAGTCGCGATTGTTGGTTGAATGTATTTATTAACAGATTATTATTCTCACAACTGTAATGCTATTAATGTGATGTTAGATAAAGGGTAATGCTAATTCACCGATCAGCTTGCTAGCACCACGTGCTCACTTTGTCATTTACAGTCTCACCTTATTAAGATTCCTTTTTGTTTTTCTCTAGACAAACAACTATACTTCAGTTACTTAACTATACTTCAGGACTTTCAGTTTCGGCTGTATTATAAGTAAGTACGTAATTATATACCACAACTCACAACATTACAATCGCGTGCTCTCAGTGTAAAGTCGGGCGAAACTATATAAAGTTTGCCAACACATCGCACTTAGGTTTATTTAAACCCCTATGCCACGACCACCAGTCTGAACAGTGGCAGTATTTTAATTTTAAAACAACAGTTTAACAATGTGCACTTAATAAAACACGGTGGAGGGTGCCGGATGTTTGTTCAAAACAAACTTACTTACACCGAAATAACTGGTCTTTGTAATGCGGGTTCGTTTCATTACAACTAGCTTTTAGTTTGGGATTGAAAAAATTGGAGCTAAGCGGATCGGGGGACAATCTGACAAGTTAAGAGAGTACTCTAAACTGACGCGTAGGTATTAAAAATGTATGTAGGTACCTACCAGCTTCAGCCCACAGCTTAGCCCGCGTGGTACCTTGAATAACAAAAACAAATCTATCCCCCGAGAGCCTGAATAAGAACAAGAACAAATCTAGCCTATGTTTTATTCCAGACTATAATATTTCATATCTGTGCCAAATTTAATCCAGATTCGTTCAGCCATTTCAGCGTGAAAGAGTAACAAACTTACATCCAGACATCCTTAAATCCATATATTCTTACAAACTTTCGAGTTTATAATATTGTGAATGAAACCTCCCCCTTCGGGAAACAAGTGTGATCTTATGAACGTATATACATACGTGTGAAGAACAAAACATTAGGAGGGTAAACAAAATAGGTGTTTTAAACGCACTATTGTAAACCATGCGGGTTCTATTAGCATTCAACAAGCTTTTCAACAATTGTTATCTATCTTAACCCAGTTCTATAACCAGCAAGTTGATTAGAGTGTCGCAATCGCCATTAATAAATCTACACCACAACACTATCTGATAAATATGCACCATTATACCTACACGATTTTTATGCCCGCTTACCGGGTTCTCCCTTACTGGGTCTTATGACCGGATCTTTCCTCATCGTTGCATCCACATCAGTAAAATAAAAATAAGAAATAAATAAGACTAAAAATCGTTGGACTCTATAGATCTGAGAAATTGATTTAAAAATAAGGGTTTGTTCACACATGCATCCGTCATTCATGAATCGTTATTTCTACCGAAGAAAAATTAAAGTAGGTATACGTCCTAAAAAAGAGAATTTATCCTTCAAATTAATAACGAATCATCAATGACGGATGTATATGTGAACACGTCGTAAAATATAACATAAGTACCTAGATGCTAATAAATTACCATGCTTTCATAGAAAAAAAATACGCTACAAGCAGTTTATTTTTTTATTGTATGTTTTGTACTTTAAAACATTTTTTTTAGAATTGTTGGGAGTAATGATAGTTTATCAGAACAAACGCCCGAATACAGGAAGTAACAATCACATAAAGTAGCGCGCGACGCGTTCAACGCGTATGCAATCAATGGTAGATAGTATCACAAAACTAGGAGGTTTCATGGACTAGCTCATAGCGAAACAATCTTTTTCGCTGATATACCTACCTACGTATCCCTTTTACTTCTAAAACTAAGGACTAATTGCGCAAGAATCCGTCATTGCATTTCGTCTTCCACGGTTTTATTTCTGATTTAATAGCAAAATAAACATACAGATGTTGTTAATTTGTTTATTTAATATGTAAGTACATATTTATTAAATTTGAATCAATTAGCTCACTGTTCTCAGTTAAAATTATAAGTTTTTGAAATTCTTATCCACTGGGGCCTTCAGACTTTGTATGACTGCACTCGATTTAATTTTCAAACTAGGAGCATTCCGTATAACTCGTTATCTTTATACCTTGTGACAGGTGCCTTAAAACCGGTAAAGCCGTTTATGCCGTAAATGGCATACGATTGATATGTCGATGGTATGTAAAAAACTATCAATTCGCATTCAGACTGTGTTAGTAAACACGCTGCGCAACGCGCATTGAGTAGCTAAATACGTTTTTAATGTAAGTATCTAAATATAAAAAGAACCTTATGTTACTGACTGACTGACTGTTTCGATGTTTCGAGGGCAGGTTCTTTTTGGGGTCTAAAGGTGCCTGCACTACATTAAGAAATTAGTTCTGGAAATTCAATCTCTAAAATGTGTGGGAGGTTAATATTTGTATGAAAAAACATTACGCGAACGAATTTGTTCCACTTGTAGTTGTGAGAGTTCCACTAGTTAGAATATGATTTTATAAAATAAAAAGAAAAAGAACCAATGATTCGTGTACTTACTTATTTAAATATCTTATGAAGATATAGACAGTTCATAAAAATATACCACGTAGCTCATAAAGAGTGTCAAGCCTATAGCGTTAAAAAACTTTATTTTAATAGTTAAGTACCTGTCTATTCTGTAATAACTAAGATGATATTAACAACTTTTTGTTCTGTAAATCGATGTGCGTGTCTGGAACCTCTATTTGTAGCCAATTAAGAACCTAGGCCACAGAATTAATATTAGTAGGTAGGTATATATTATTTCGCATTACGACGGCTCACATCACGGCTTATCGTATTCACAACACTTTAATATATTTATCAAATTTATTTTATATATCACTTACACCATTTACACCTCGTAGTACCTACCTAAATAACAAAAGCATTTTGCAGTACGTATTCAGGGTTAGACATGTTGAGCTGATAATGACATCGGTTTTGTTCGTGCAATTCCGCCACAGTTCTTTTAGACAATAGCAATGTTTAGCATAATCAGTGATTAACATCTCCTGACAGCTTGATCACTGGTTAGGATCAGTTAGGATTGATGGATGATGGCCTTAATACCTTGTTATATTACGAAGAGCCTCGTAGTTTTACGTTTTATTTACATACAACGTTGATTATAATAGAGAACAAAAGGCCTAATGAGGATTTTTTGAGACTGGCCGATACATCTACGTTTTCATTTAATTGCAAAACAAAGTGAAAAAAAGTACAAAAAAATAATTAAGGTCTGTTTAAACGAGCGAATCTCATTTGTCGTTTCCAGCACAGCGCATAATGGGAAGTTTATATTCAAATGGCTTTCAAGAGCTTTGTCCCTAATGTTCGTACTTTATTCTTGCGAGAACATGATCTAATTAGGTGTGCCACCACCTCGGCATAACTTGATGTTTACATAAATAAAATAGGTTGCTGTGTACACGTTTAGCCACCTAAACGCAGTTTGAAAAACTACTTATTATGTACTCATAAAAATAAATTGTCAGTACTTAGTGATAGGGCATGCTAGCCTCGGGTGGGTAAGGAATAATAGGAGTCTCAACTCAAGCCAAAGAACGATGCATGTTGCGAATCGCGTGAGACCTCACAATTATGTCTTGATCTAATCGTTGCACAAGTAGAATAATTCAGCAAAATAATTTAAACCTACACAGTCGAGCGAGCCGGCTAAATAAATATGTAATTTTGAGGGTAAGATTACTTGGTATTGATTCGCGAGAATTAATACCAAGAAAATATCTTGTCAAAATTTCATGATAAAGATTTACCTCTTTTAGGACACGACTAAACTAGGTTCTATTGCAAAAATTAAAAAACCCGCCTGTACGTAACTGAAAATGGATTTTTTCAGCCGCCATATTACATATTTTGAAATTTTGTATAGCCTGTTGTCACTCTTGTAATTCAAACAATTCCAACGTCACCTACTTTGTCAAAAATCAAAATCCGTCCAGCCGTTTGGGCTCCAGCAACAACCAAATAAACTCGCATTGTACATACATACATCCTAAACACATTACAATTCTTCGCTTCGCAGTAAGGTAAATAGTCTAGAAACAATAATATTTTGCTGGAAAAAATGCGATCTAATCTTATAATAATGTTATGCACATCCTTGAAAACGTACACTACCTAATATGAATGTAGCAAGCAACATCATTTTTGCTACTTTACACTTCCTGGTTTTTTGCAAGATGAGTAAGTAGCTCTTAATACTTAGAGCTGGTACACATTAGGCGTTTTTAAGCGCGCGCTTTGGTAACGCGCATTTTGAGAATCAACCAGTAGTTCTTATCTAGGTGTACACATACAAGCGCGCGTTTCTGATCAAACGCCGTGCTAAGCGCGCTGTATTTACGCTACCAACGCGCGCCTAACGCAACGCCAAGCGCCTAATGTGTACGTGGTCTTACTCTAAGCTTTAACTCGAAGCTCCGGTTCGCACTCAATTTGCTAATAAAAACTTAATTCTTTTTGTAAGATAAGGAAATATCATATCGGAATTAAATTATTATCATACTATTGTGTTACTTAGCGAGTTTTTGCATAATTCAATTGCAACACTTATAATAGCGGTGTACAAAAAAAACATAAACTTAGGTTACTTAAAGTGCCTAAATGGAGACCTACTTATATTATGTCACCGACTGTGCATGCATCATTATACCTACTTAGGTATACTTATTATCCCATCAAAAACATAAATGTGAAATGAGAGCCAAGTTCAATAAGTATGCTTTAGTCGTTGACTTCAGCGACTAAAGAAGTGAGATCTAAACGGGTGCCAAGTACAATGGTCAGTCCTAAAACTTATTTATAACAATATGAAATATGTTACACAACTTTAAAATTTCATTTCATCTTATAATTTAGGATATTATATTGAAGCCTAAGGTATGTATTTACCTAAGCTTAAACTGGTTACGTGCCCGCAACGGCCGTCCGCAAGTCTGCCTCACCTAAGCCGAATTGGAGAAAAAAAACATCAATAAGATAAAACTTTATTATCAATTACTATTATCTATTAACATAAAAATAATTTAAATGTCATGAAAAAAACCAGCACTGAGCCCCGGTTTCCAACAAAGCAGAGAGGAGAGGAGACGAGAGGAGATGTGTTTGAATAAACCAATCACATTTCGTTATTTCTACATCTCTTCTCAGCTTCGGTGGAAATGGATCAAGCAGAGATAGAGATGTCTCATTTTTTTATAGAATTTTGTGCGGTGAGCGAGCAAGCGGCTCGGCAGAGCGGAGAATTGTCTAGTCGGGCGGTTCACTCACACTCGGCTAGCTCACATCTCCTCTCGTCTTCTCTCCTCTCTGCTTTGGTGGAAAACGGGCCTGATTGACTTAGGTTCGTACCAACAGTTTTTATTGTAGAAACCACTAATAACGTCATCGTGTTGTATGATTTATCTAATCCAGTTTAAAGAAATTTGGACATAAGTACCTATTCCTTTATAAGTGGGTATATTAATGGTACCTACTTACCTATTTGGGAGTTTGGGAAATTTCTAACACGCTAACTGATTTTGCAATTAAATAATCTCAAAATACATTCTATTTTAAGTAGCCCGTAGGCTTTGTAGGCATAAATCCTCGAACTTAGGAAACAAATAAATACGGCACCAGAAACAATAAATAATACCTACCGCAGATCATGATATTAATAGTGCATTGGTTTAAAACCTGCACTTCAAGTAACTTTCAAGAAACAGATACCTAAATGAATCATTGAAACGCATAAAGAGGCGTGGTTTATGTGAATAAATAAATACATAAACTTATAACATAGGAAATTACTGAATACTTTGCTGCAGTGATACCTAAGACAAGTCAAACCATCATCATCATCATCATCATCTTCCTGCCCTTTTCCCACGTTATGTGGGGTCGGCACAACATGTGATCTTCTTCCATTTCCCTCTATCATTCGTCATCTCAGTACTCACTCCTTTCTTACCCATGTCATCTTTCACACAGTCCATCCATCTTTTCTTTGGTCTACCTTTACCTTTTTCAAACCAATAAGGATAAAACGAAGTCATTGTTGGTTGATATTTTTTTGTAAGAATACCCTTTTTAAATGTTTTTTTGTATGTATACTTATATATTTTTATATATAAAATAAGTAAGTAAATTGTAGGTAGGTAAGTGTAAAGTTTCTTCATTACCGGTATACAAGTTATCCGTCCCGTCTCCAACACTCTTGGGGCAACTTAACCGCTAGGAGCCTGCCGTGCTATTTAATTTATGTGAAAAATGGTAAAGTACTAAATTAGTGTGCCAACTTTCCTTTTGAATGAAAAATGGCTCGTTTCAAGGGAAGTTCTTCAGCAAAGTGGTTTCAAAATAGGGTAAAAAAGTCTCGTTAGCTACTTGGAACGATTTATACCCGATTTGTAGGTACTTACTCTACTAAGCAAATTTTTGTTTGTATGTCGTAGTTTGTGTACCAGACCTACCAGAACAGTCGACCCTAAAAATTATTTTGCAGAGATTATCTAATAGATTTTTATTGAACTCAAAGTATCAGGCGAGTTGTTCACTTATAATACGACTAGCTGTCCCGCCCGCGACTTCGTTCACTTAAAGTATCTAAACTGAGTTTCAAACAAATCATACTCATAAAAAAATCATAATACTAACTTTGACACCCCACGTTACCCTTTTTAGAGGGTTCTTTTAAAATATCCAGAAATACGTTCCCATTTGCATTTAAGTATTCAAACCAAAATTCTTACCAATCGCACCACCCTTTAAAAAGTACCCATAGAAACATTGACCCCCCATTTAACCATTTTTTGAAGGTTATATTGAAAAATCCTGAAACACGTGTTCATTCATTTTGTATTTACAGTACACAAACAAAGTTTCAGACCAATCGCACCACCCGTTAAAAAAATCCCATACAAACTTTGACCCCCTTTTTAGAGTTATATTAAAAAATCCTCAAACACGAAACAAAGTTTTTGACCAATCGCAACACTCGTTAAAAAGTTCCCATACAAACATTGACACCACATTTAACCCCTTTTAAAAAATTCTGGAAGTACACAAACAAAATTTCAGACCAATCGCACCGCCCGTTAAAAAGTTCCCATACAAACATTGACACCCCATTTAACCCCTTTTAAAAAATTCTGAAAGTACACAAACAAAATTTCAGACCAATCGCACCACCCGTTAAAAAGTTCCCATGCAAACATTGACCCGACAATTGACCCCTTTTAAAAAATTCTGAAAGTACACAAACAAAATTTCAGACCAATCGCACCACCCGTTAAAAAATTCCCATACAAACTTTGACCCCCTTTTTAGAGTTATATTAAAAAATCCTCAAACACGAAACAAAGTTTTTGACCAATCGCAACACTCGTTAAAAAGTTCCCATACAAACATTGACACCCCATTTAACCCCTTTTAAAAAATTCTGGAAGTACACAAACAAAATTTCAGACCAATCGCACCGCCCGTTAAAAAGTTCCCATACAAACATTGACACCCCATTTAACCCCCTTTAAAAAATTCTGAAAGTACACAAACAAAATTTCAGACCAATCGCACCACCCGTTAAAAAGTTCCCATGCAAACATTGACCCGACAATTGACCCCTTTTAAAAAATTCTGAAAGTACACAAACAAAATTTCAGACCAATCGCACCACCCGTTAAAAAGTTCCCATACAAACATCGACCCGACATTTGACCCCTTTATGAAGGTTATATTGAAAAATCCTTGAACATGTATCCATTCATTTTGCATTTACAGTACACAAACAAAGATTCAGATCAATCGCACCATCCTTTAAAAAGTTCCAATACAAACATTGACCCTCATTTTGACCCCTTTTTTATATTGAAAAATCCTGAAATAAATGTCCATCCTTTTTGCATTTACAGTACACAAACTAAGTTTCAGACCAATCGCACCACTCGTTAAAAAGTTCCCATACAAACATTGATACCCCATTTAACCCCTTTTTGGAGGTTATATTGAAAAATCCTGAAATACGTGTCCATTCATTTTGCATTTTCAGTACATAGACAAAGTTTCAGACCAATCGCACCACCCGTTAAAAAGTTCCCATATAAACATTGACCCCATATTTGACCCCTTTTTGAAGGTTATATTGAAAAATCCTGAAATACGTGTCCATTCATTTTGCATTTTCAGTACACAGACAAAGTTTCAGACCAATCGCACCACCCGTTAAAAAGTCCCCATACAAACATTGACCCCATATTTGACCCCTTTTTGATGATTATATTGAAAAATCCTGAAATACGTGTCCATTCATTTTGCATTTACAGTGCACAAACAAAGTTTCATGAAAATCGCTCCACGCGTTAAAAAGTTTCATACTAACGTTTTCACCCTTTTTCACCCCCTTAGAGGTGGAATTTCGAAAAATCCCGTCTTAGTGGGTAGTTTTGTTATAAAAGCAACCCACCTTTCAAATTTAAGCTTTCTAGCTTCAGCGGTTTCGGCTGGGCGATGATAAATCAGTCAGTCAGTCAGTCAGTCAGTCAGTCAGGTTAAGCTCTTATATAGATATAGATAGGGTGAACAGTGAAGTATTTACTAATAAGTGACATGGAGCAGAGAACAAAAGCTATTTTTGTAAGTTTATACTCGTAAAGAAGGCCTTCACCAGGTTTGACCACTCGCAAACTTACTTGAAAACAATAATACCGCAACGTGCCCCTACCTATAAACATGGCAGTCAAATGAGGTAACCAATCACCTGACCAGTGACCACCAAAACATTCCTCAGCCGTTGCGAGTGAAATTCATACACCTTGACATTGTGCCTGTTGCTAGTTGTGTGCTTACATCACCATGGTAACAACACGCCATAGAACACGTCCTATTACCTTACAAAACTATGCTTGTACCTGCTGATATACCTGAACCCTTAGCACCGGTTTGTACCCCTGCTCTAGGGAACAGGCCCGCCGCAAGCGGGCGTGCAAGGCGTGCACCGCACGCGGGCGGCACGTCCAGGGGGGCGGCAAATCTAGGGATCCATCACTTAACATAATATTCTAAGTCATTGTCATAATACTCACCTACAGTTACCTACTATTTTCTCGAAAATTTCTGTCCGATCACCCTCTCCAACAGGTGAAGGTTTATTAAATTTTGTTTTGGATTTATTTTCGCAATTAAAATCTCAACATTCAAAACTTAGTTGCGCGGTCAAGCAAGGTTATGATAATGGTTCTACTATTGCGTGGAAAACAATTTAAAGTTCCATGCTCGGCTCATAGTCTTAATTTTTGGTAGTCAATGATGCAGAAAATATCACGCACAAAACTGTGAATCTATACCAGCGTTTCCAAAGTAGGCGCCCCCTTATGGGCGCTGCAGGCATAAAGGGCGCCCCCTTTAGGCCTGCAGTGCCCATAAGGGGGCGCCCGTAAGAGACCCATAAAAAACCCAGAGTTAACCGAGACCTTAGTGCCGTTGTATAAGTACTACCTACTGCGCTCAGGTCTCAAGTTAACTCAAGTTAAGCCCGCAAGG
Source organism: Cosmorhoe ocellata (assembly GCA_963675405.1). Classification (NCBI taxonomy): domain Eukaryota; kingdom Metazoa; phylum Arthropoda; class Insecta; order Lepidoptera; family Geometridae; genus Cosmorhoe; species Cosmorhoe ocellata. The sequence goes on along the minus strand of OY776258.1, from coordinate 5,324,595 downwards.
CTATGCTGCGGGTAAAAATCTCGTTTAGAATGAATGTTAAATTTCCGCTAATATTGCTCACAATCATTAATTTAATTTGAAGTTTTAGTGGTTTTAAGTAGGTGGAAAAATCGGGGCGTTAAGAAATAATTTTATGGGGGTGGAAAAGGGTGAAATGAAAACTTTAAGTTTAACGCGTGGAGCGTTTTTCATGAAACTTTGTTTGTGTACTGTAAATAAAAAAATTGATGGATACGTGTTTTAGGATTTTTTTTCAAAATCCTGAAACACGTGTCCATTATTTTTTTTTAATCTTTAAAAAAGGGTCAATGTTTGTATGGAAAGTTTTTAACGGTAGTGCGATTAGTCTGAATTTTTATTTGGATACTTAAGATGCAAAATAAATGGACACGTGTTTCTGGATATTTCAAAATAACCCCCATAGAAGGGTAAAATGGGGTGTCAAAGTTAGTACGGGATTTTTTAAGATTTGTTTGAAATTCGGTTTATATAATTTAAATGCAAAATATTCTATATCTATAAATAAGAGCTTAACCTGACTGACTGATTGACTGATTCATCATCGCCGAGCCAAAACCGCTAAAGCTAGACAACTAAAGTTTGGAAGGTGGTTTCCTTTTGTAACAAAACCACCCCACAAAGGTGGGATTTTTTAATTTTCAAAGGGAAATTCCACCTTTAAGGGGGTGAAAAAGGGTGAAAACGTCAGTATGAAACTAGTGGAGCAATTTTCATGAATCTTTGTTTGTACACTGTAAATGCAAAATGAATGGACACGTGTTTAAGGATTTTTTAATATAACCTTCTAAAAGGGTAAAATGGGGTGTCAATGTTTGTATGGTTACTTTTTAACGGGGGTTGCGATTGGTCTGAAACTTTATTTGTGTACTGTAAATGCAAAATGAATGGACGGGTTTCAGGATTTTTCAATATAACTTTCAAAAAGGGGTCAAATGAAGGGTCTATGTTTGTATGGGAACTTTTAAACGAGTAGTGCGATTGGTCTGAAACTATGTTTTGTGTTTCAGGATTTTAAAATATAACTCTAAAAAAGGGGGTCAAATGGGGGGCGGGCCAATGTATGTATGGGAATGTTAAACGGCTCTAAAACTTTGTTTGAGTTCTGTAAATGCAAAATGAATAGACACGTGTTTCAGGATTTTTCTATATAACCTTCAAAAAGGGTAAAATGGGGTGTCAAAGTTTGTGTGGGTTTTTTTAACGAGTTTTTGTGATTTGTTTGAAACTCAGTTTAGATACTTTAAGTGAACGAAGTCGCGGGCGGGACAGCTAGTCATCTACAAAATGGTGGTCGATAATTTGCAAACATTTACCAGATATAAAATTAAAATCTTTAGAGAGCTTTTTCTTTAATGAAATTATTGCTCTGCAAATATAAAGCCAAAAAGAGTTCGATTTCTGTAGATAACAATTTAGGTATACGATTAAAAAAAAATGTTTTTCCTCATTTTTCTTTTTTTTATCACACCCTTATGAGACAACAATAAACAGCCTTTCTGACAAGCTCAACGTGGGTAGTCGTAGATAAACAGGGGCGGCATAATCAGTATTGCACACGGGCGCTGAAATAGCTAGCGGCGGGCCTGCTAGGGAATACAATCTCGTTCTCGCGAGATCTCGGCCTTTTTTAGCGAGATTGATCTCGGTCGAAAAAAGGGCAAGATCTCGCGAGTTTAACGAGATCGCACTCGAGCATAAAAACGTTTTATTCGTGGTATATTTTGTTATTATCAAAATATATGGTATATTTTGTTAATAAATCTGTAATATCTAATGAATCTACTGAATAGATATAGTTTTATTTAATCGATAATAATATCGCAGTTTAATAGTCAGCTCAACTTAGTTAAAAAGTTTCATTTTTTTTGACTTCTCGTTGTTTTCTTTGTTATAAGAGAACTGTTTTATTACTAAAAGATTTTTGTTTGATATTGGGAAAGAAGACTGGTTGTTTCTTACAATTGTTATTTGATAGATACGTACGTCGAATTTTACTTAGAAAATTATAGACAGATACTCGCAAGATCTCGCGCTTGAACCCCAATCTTGCGAGATTTGCATTCCATACCTGCTCACACAAAATCGGTGTTGAAAATGTACATAGACACAATCTACGAGTCCAACTGGTAACTTACTGACACTTTTCTTCCTGACTCTAATAATAAGTATTTTGTATATCATTCACTACTGGCCATTTAAAGTGGAATGTCGACAGTCGACAAAAGGCTTGCTATAAATTCGGTGAAGTCAGAAACTATTGCTGAAGGTACCCACTGCCCGAGTACGTGCTTAGAACACTGATCTTCTTGAGCAAGTGTTAAACTCGAAAACGTTGCAGCTTTTACTAAACATCGCACTATATATTTATAATTATTAAGTAGGAATAAAAACTGGTCAAGTGCGAATCGGACTCGTGCACGAAGGGTTCCTTACCATAATATTATAAAAACGGCAAAAATATCATGTCTGTTGTGTAGGAGTCCCCTTTAAATATTTGTTTTATTTTGTTTTTTAGTAAGTATTTGTTGTTATCATTTGTGTTTACATCATCTGTTAAAATTTCAACGGTCTAACTATACGGTTGATATAAGATACAGCCTGCTGACAGACGGACAGACACCAGACAGACGGACGGACAGTGAAGTCTTAGTAATAGGGTCCCGTTTTACCTTTTGGGTACGAACCCTAAAAACCACAGTGTTCGACACGTATAGTATACGAAAATAACGTTTTTATCATTTATTAGCTCATATTTTATTAGTATTCAATAATACCTGTAAACTCTAGGTAGGTATAGGACATTTCCATCTCAGAAGTTTAATGCTCATACATTTGTTTCTACCTACTTTGTACCAGCAAAATATTGTTAATTATTCAATATACTTAGGTAAAACAGTTTAGCATTATCTACCGACCCATTTCAATCCCTGTAGCTTGAAACTGTTCAAATAATAATATTGGAAATAAAACTTTTACGGTATTTAGGAGCCGAGCCTCCACCTCTCAACTTCACGAAATGTTGATATTTTCAAAGGTGCTAATTATAGGTGGAACAGGTATGGACAACAAAAAACTTCTGGCTGTCTCTAAGTCTCTAGATTTTACTGGAAATAGATCTTACATAATAAAAATTGGTCAGAGTAGGTACAGCGACTATGCTAGGTATGCTTATGTTATTTTTATACGGTTTTAAACTAAATTGTAGCGAATAAACTGACTCGAGATAGATGTTAAAAGGGCTAGACCCTACACTATTAAATATTTGAATAAGTGCTATTTTTTATTAGGTTAGCATACGATATACATTTCAACGCGCTTTATCTGCTAAAGCTCGAACAATACTTTCATAGATACTGCAAGATTTTTTTAAAAATCTGAGGATCATAAAGCAATTATTAAGTTATTGCAAAATACGTGTGATAAATCTCTACCCACACAAAATTGGTATTGGCAAAAATTCCATGTTTAATGAATTAAAAAATCGTTATTGCAGAGTAGGTAGGTACATCCCGGTTAAGTGCCGTCGTGCCAACATCTGGGGACCGGTCTCACTCGTTCTGCCAGACCCACGCAACTTCTGCCCTCTACCATCTCGAAAGGACTTTACTCTTTACGACTATTCGTAATCCATTGGATGCCTAATATCAAGACAAAGCTGTGGTTGTATCATCAACGAGCAATGTATGAGGAAGTTTTCGATATTTCAGATAAAATGATGCAAAACATCGTCTTATAAAAGCGCAGGTTCTCGAGACACCTAATAGCTGCAAGTTAGTAAGCAAACTATTTGCATCCGATGGTATTTTTCCTTGAAGCGCCCAGCCCTGCCTTATATTTCACTTGCCTTACCAGAAAAGTTAACGGTTGCTCAGGGTCTTGTCTGTCTATAAATTATGTTGAAATCGCTGTCGCTTATCCAGTATCCACTCTGGGCAAAACACACACTACGACGTTGTATAGTGGCATGATGCACATCGTGAAAACTCACGCACGATTCAATGTGTCTATCAATGGTGCAGTGTTGCGTCGCCAGTTTTCACAACAGTCATTAGACAATAATGACTATAACAAGATCCCAAGTGACATGCTTGATTTATCAATTGGAAAATTCAAAAATGTAATTAAACAGAAACTGTCTAGAAAAGCTTATTATAAAATATCAGAGTACTTAGATGATAAAAAAGCTTGGGATGAATCAGCTCCAACTCTGCTAGGTATTCCTTACAAAATTAACAAGGATCATACAAAAAAAGCGCTAGGGCCCAGCGAGTTTCTTGTCAGTTCTTTTCGGACTGGGGATAGGACTGGAACTGGCACTTAGACTCACCTAGTATGTAAGACGTTTCAAAATGATCCCTGTGATTTCATTGAAATAAATATATTTTGAATTTTGAATTTTGAATGTCATTATGATTAGGTACTTACTAGCTTCTGCTTCGGCTTTGCGTGTGTGGTACTTACTAATAAAAGTATCCTATATAATATTCTAAATTTCAACCAAACCCGTCAAGTTATATTGGTTCGATTGAATTACAATCTGTAATAAAGTATAGATAAGTATTTTAATTTTTATTTGGTCTTCATCAAGAACAGAGGTATGTAGTATGGCCGGTCGGAAGTGACACGTTGGTGTCTGCGTCTGCAGACTTCCGGTCGGAAGCGATCAGCTTCCTGACTTCCATGGTCAAATGACGTTCCGCTATAATAATGATAATGCTGACTTATTGGCTCATTTGGGGAAATGAAGATCTTCCTTGGAGTACTATCATTTCAAGATCGCAATGAGACGAGGAAGGAAGTAATGTCAGGAGATAGCCTTTTTAATCTTTTGGATATATCAAAGTCCATATTTCAGCGGATATTTTGGAAAGTGCCTTCAATACCTTCATCGAAAATTTTATAAACATTAAGTAGGCACTTAAGTAGGTACTTACTTAATATTAAAGTTTTTTATTCACCATCATGTTTGTAGTGTGTAGGTAGGTACCTACTAACGATTAAGTAATACATACATAAGTTACAAACACAAATATTTTTCATTAGGTTAGTAGGTATTTAATTGTGACTCTAGGTCAGTTTTGTTTGCCGTCAGGTTAGACATTATTTATTTAAATAAAAAAGTAAGTAGGTCCATATTAAAATGGTTTGCCATCAATAAAGCTGATAAATCTAAAAATTATACAAATTACTCTGATTTCCACAAAAAAATCATATTGAGTAATAGTAAACCTACTTATACTTACTAAATAGTTATGAAATATTTTCTGACCTCAAAATTATGTTGTTTGTTTTCATCATTTCACACAGATTTTCTTAAAGATAAAATAAAAGTCAATTTAGTTGAGTAGGTACTATCCAAGGTCATTATTTGCTGACTTGAATTACCTATTTTTCAAAACTGCATTACATTACTAGGTACCTTACCTACTTACTAAGAACCTAAGTTAGGACCTACTTTTGAGCCCATTAGTGTTTTGTATTGGTGTAGTATCTAACTATCGGTACGTTACGTAGTTCAATTTAAACCGGTAAAATATTTTTTGTTATTTTAAGCAACTCCTTCGATAAAATAAAAAATTAGCACCCAACTCCGGTTTTATCATCTTGAATATAAGATAGTTAGTGTTTTGCTTAGTCGAGTTTCGTTTCAACCTTTTGTACCTATGGTTATTGGACAAAACTTGAAGTTGAATACGGTTTTTGGTTACCTGCTTCGCTAAATTCAATGTTGTTTTGTAATTTGTGATGTTTTTATTGGGTAAGTACCTACCTATACATAATAAGGCTATAAAAATTCAAATTGGCATTTTGTAACAAAGAACACACCAGTCTGAAACCATTTAGATACAAACTGCGTCATAGTAGTATGTACGCAAGAGCATCTGCGTACGATCCACACAAATATTTATTGTGTTTTCTGGCAAACATTTGCCAGAAAATAGTCACGCAATTGTGGTGCAATTTTTAATCGGTTCGTTGAACTATATAGTATTTAAAATAAAAATTATCCTCTGGCGTACCAATCTATAGTTTATTAACCCGCAAGTTATGTACCTATATGTACCTACTTATGTACTTTAGACTGTAGTACGTGACATTGAAACGCATGCTGCTGATTTATGAATGAATGAAAATGCATCGCATCAATTGACGTCAGGTACAAACACAAAGAAAGAAGAAGTATAGTAAGTCGCCAAGTTTTTGAAAATCATCATTTTACTTTGATTAACTGCGTAAGTACCTAAAGCTCATGGATTATGTTCCATTTCCTTGTTTTAGCTCATGGTGCATTATACAAATCATGCTTTATGTATGAGACATAATATTAATTTCTACCTAACAAAACAACATTGCCAACACCGAAGTCCACACATGGAGAAACTTTATCTCTTGTTTAGCAATTTCGTGCAGAGCTCGCGGAACTATTTTTACTACCAGCACTCTCAATCATAAATTGTACCTAGGTATATCAAATTACAGGTGTGTTTAAACAGGAAATGATAATATCAATGATTTTAACTGACTCGGTGGAACTTTAATGGGCAACAAGTGCTGTAGGTGCCTACATTACGCTTACGATAAAAAAAAGTTGTTTGATGTCATCGGCACTTCTACTAGGTACCTACTTAATATATTCCTACAGCAGTTTTTAGCTCAGGTCTTCTTGGATTATTAAAAATTCTGTGTGCGCACAAAACAATGCCTACTGATGAATGGAATATAACTCTCTGATAACAAAAGACCTATGATATTGGTGATTGACGAAACGCATGCAAAGCATGTCTGCGTTGAATTGAAGTGATCGCTGCTACGCCTATTGTGGCAATTTATGTTTCTGTGTAGTTAAGCTTGGCAGTTCAAACGGTCAAATAAGACACCCATTGGCTACATCCTTATGCCAAGGGCAGTCTTGCCGGCGACATATCGCGAATGAAATGCTAATTCGTACGCTACAGTGAATACCTTATGTGTTCTTTATAAAAACTTACTACATAGGTACTTCGAGACTGCCAAGAAAATGAAAAAGTTAAATACAGCGTGCCTACTACTCTGTATATAGCTAAGTAGGTACCTACAAGTAGAGATGTCCAATTACTGGTTGGTATTATTTGGGCACGTAGGAATGCAGTACCAACCCAACATACCCATAATAAGTACATTATTTTTGTTATAAACCAAGTTTCAGATGGCAATTTATGTACCTATCGCACAACACCCACGAGTCAACCAGGAAATCAATTATCACCTATCTCGTAAAATAAGTCACATTATTGATTTGATATAATCTGACTTTACTTTCATTTTATGAACGATGCTTTTATATACAGATATAAAGTTCTAAGTAATTGTTTCTTGTACAATTGTAACCCCATTGGAGAACATCGTAGAAATAAAAACATACCACTCCGAAAGCGGATCGTTGGCAACAGTGAGCACTCGGCAGCATCCGCCAAAAATAAAGTCCTTGACCTTACTGAAGTTTATCTTATTTAAAAATAAAAGTACCCGTGAACTTCAAAATGCGAATGCGAACACATCGCTAACGCATGTAGGAAACCCGCCGGGCCCGTTGGCCTTCGGTGGTTCACGATCACGAACAAGGCGATCCTTTGTGCCAACCGTCCGTACCGAGACCGTCTCAGCCTGTACTTTTGCACACTGCCACTATTCTCGTACCGGGAAAATATTGCAGTTGTTTTGTCTTGTCCGATTGACACGTAGGCAGAAACTCAATACGCGACGAATCGATACCGTTCAAGACGGTTGAAACGGTAATAGGATTCAAGACGGTTAAAGACGGTAATACGGTTCATGATCATGCCACGACGCTATTGAATAATTATTAATGAATCACAAGCTTATTGTTAGAATTAATTATTTACCTATAAGTAGGTAATTAATCGCTCTTGTTCTTGGCTGTCCCGCCATTCTTTCCAAAAATGATTTGATGAGACCTTTGTTCAGCAGAGGGACAAAATAAGTTACCACAGTTTTAATCGTGCAACAACGGTAAGGACGATATAGGTAACCTATTTATTTAATTCATTTGGTTCTACCATTTGTGGTGGTAAGCTAAAACAAAGTTCAAACACAGACTCTTTGTTTAAATTATTTTGAGTGCTTATGTGTAAAGATTTACCTAAATGGCTGAGAGGGTTTTAATATAATTTCAAAAATTACTCTTCTATTCACTAAACAGGCAGTAGGCACCTACTACGTAGTACGGGGTGTACGGGGTTCCAACATCCACCATCTTCGGTACCCAAGCCAACCTCACCTGCACGTGGTGCACCCTGCTAAATAACAAACGAGGCTCTGGCAGCCGGCTGATGGCGGCATAGCACAGCCTACATCGGCACAGCTAAACACTCTGGCCGTCGACGGGCAGCAGCGTTGGCGGTGCGATAAGCTGTGTCCTGCGATCCCCAACCCGCTTGCCCAGCGTGGGGATTATGGGCATAAACCCCCTCATGATAGGTACAAATAGGAAATGGCCCCCAGTTACCGGCCGTCATGCTATTCCTGGCCATGGTAGCGGCCATGGTAACGGCGTGACAGGGGGTGCTAAGAATCACCGGGCTACCGAAGGCTACCTCAAACAACTGACCCTGGCAACGTACAATGGACGAACTCTGAGGCTCGACGAACATCTAGCGCAGTTGGAAGTGGAGCTGGAGAACATAAGGTGGCATGTCCTGGGGTTGTGTGAAGTTCGTAGAGAGGGAGAGGACACCATTACCCTAGACTCGGGCCATCTTCTGTACTTCCGCGAGGGTGACCAAAAATCACAGGGTGGCGTTGGGTTTCTCGTCAATAAGGCCCTCTGTAACAACGTTCTACAAATCTCCAGTGTGTCGAACAGGGTAGCGTACCTGATTCTTCGACTATCCAAGCGGTATAGTATGAAGATCATTCAGGCATACGCACCGACCTCGGCACATCTGGATGATGAGGTGGAGGATATGTACGAGGACATATCCAAAGCCTTGCATAACACCACGAAGGCTCACTTCAACGTTGTTATGGGGGCCTTTAACGGCAAAGTGGGAGTCCGAGTTGGTGACGAATCCAGAGTGGGCCCGCATGGATATGGAAGCAGAAATCACAGGGGGCAAATGCTCGTCAACTTCCTAGAGAAGGAGGGGCTCTTCTTGATGAACTCGTTCTTTAAGAAGAAGCCCCACAGGAAGTGGACGTGGCGAAGCCCCGATAATGTGACAAAAAACGAGATCGACTTCATTACGACGGATAAAAGGCACATATTCAGAGATGTCTCCGTGATCAACAGGTTTAATACCGGATCTGATCACAGACTTGTCCGAGGCTCTCTGAATATCAATCTTAAGCTTGAAAGAAACCGTCTGATGAAGTCCACGCTCCGACCCAATCTGCTCCAGATCATGGCGGGCACCGAAAAGTTTCAGAAGCTTCTTGGTGATAGATTCGTTGCTGCGGAACCCACCGAGGACGTTGATGAGGCCCTACGAAACGTGGTTGGAGCACTAAGGGACGAGGGCATCAAATTCTGCCAAATGCAGCCTAAAGGCAAGAAGTCCAAACTTTCGGATGAGACTCTTTGGCTAATGACAAAAAGACGGGAAACCACTCAGGCCACTTCGTCAGAGAGGCCAGACCTGAACAAGCGAATTGCGAAGATGGTACGGCGCGACCTTCGGAGCTCCAACACACGTCTCATTGAAGAGGCAATAGAGCGAAACCGAGGGTCCAAAGTATTCACTCAGCAGCTTGGCAGGTCCATCTGACGAAGTTAACAACACGCGATGGCCGAACCGTATTGTCAAAGCCGGAGATATTGTCAGAGATCGAGGACTTCTATGGCCGGCTATATGCGGCACATGCTCCTTGCCCCCAGCGTAACAGCCACGATTCCAGAGCCACCCTCACCCGCCACTACACCGACGACCTGCCGGAAATCAGCAAAGACGAGATCGTGTTGGCCCTGAGACAGCTTAAAAATGGAAAAGCCCCCGGTGAAGACGGAGTGACCTCAGAGCTTCTGAAGGCAGGAGGAGCTCCTGTTGTGCAGGAGCTGCAGAACCTCTTTAACTCCGTCCTTCTCTGTGGGAGAACGAGAGCTTGGTGGTTTTGTTTTTTAAGAAGGGAGATAAAACTCTTCTTAAAAATTAAAGACCCATCTCGCTCTTGAGCCACGTTTATAAGCTGTTCTCTCGGGTTCTCACGAATCGTCTCGCCAGAAGACTCGACGAATACCAGCCACCGGAGCAGGCCGGGTTTCGCGGAGGATATGGCACCATAGACCACATTCACACAGTGAGGCAGATTATACAGAAGTCAGAAGAGTATAATCATCCCCTGTGTCTGGCTTTTGTGGACTATGAGAAGGCCTTTGACTCTGTCGAAACCTGGGCTGTTCTGGAATCCTTACAGCGATGCCAAGTAGACTATCGTTATATCGAAGTGTTGAGATGTCTGTACGAAGCCGCCACCATGAGTGTCCGAGTACAGGACCAGCAGTCTAAGCCCATCCAGCTGCGCAGAGGAGTGAGACAGGGAGATGTAATATCTCCGAAACTGTTCACAAGCGCGCTGGAGGATATGTTTAAGACTTTGGACTGGAAAGGCATGGGCATAAGCATAAATGGCGAGCACATCTCACATTTACGATTCGCAGATGACATAGTCTTACTGGCGGAGTCGCTGGAGGAGCTGCAACAGATGCTGGACGACCTAGCATCAGCCTCGCGGATGATGGGTTTCGGCATGAATTTGGATAAGACCAAAGTCATGGTTAATAACCGAATTGACCCGAGACCTGTCGCTGTTAATGGCAACCTTCTTGAAGTTGTTTCGCAGTACACATACCTTGGACAGATTTTACAGTTAGGTAGACAACTTTGAGAAGGAGGCTAAGAGAAGGATTCAGCTGGGTTGGGCAGCTTTTGGAAAGTTACGTCGAGTCTTCTCGTCACCCATACCACAATGTCTGAAAACGAAAGTTTTCAACCAGTGCGTCCTACCTGTCATGACATACGGAGCCGAAACGTGGACACTCACGGTACGGCTAGTCCACCAGTTTAAAGTCGCTCAGCGAGCTATGGAACGAGCTATGCTCGGAGTTTCTCTGAAGGATAGAATCCGTAATGAGACTATCCGACACAGAACTAAGGTTGTCGACATAGCTCAGAGAATTAGCAAGCTGAAGTGGCAGTGGGCTGGCCGTATCTGTCGAAGAACCGATAACCGTTGGGGTAAACGAGTTCTCGAGTGGAGACCGCGGCTCGGCAAACGTAGTGTAGGACGCCCTCCGGCTAGGTGGAGTGACGATCTGCGAAAGGCTGCTGGCGGAGGCTGGATGCGTCGAGCTGAAGACAGGGCGCAATGGCGCTCATTAGGGGAGGCCTATGTCCAGCAGTGGACTGCTATAGGCTGATGATGATGATGATGATGATGAGGCACCTACCCATTACACACCAGGAGATTTGTGGTAATATTTAAGCTAGAAACACCAAAGACACACACGTGTGATACACATGAGATAAAAAATCAGCACACAACAAAATATTTTATACGGCAAAACAACAGAACTTTAGTAGTTATTAAGTTTGGGGGAGCCAAATGCTGTGAAGCGTTTTTCTCAGTATTGCTCGGCCACACCAATTAACTTCGAGAGATCTTGAAACAGCCACTCTTTGTTTCTTGCTAAAATTTGGCACGTTTCAGCCATTCAAGCTGATCAGATAAAGCCGCAGATTACATAAGCAATGCCTAAAATAGGCTACAAACTAATCTGACTACCTCATTTCTATGGCTCAAGGAATAAAGTGAGTACCTACATATTTAAACAATTTGTGTCTTTTTAGAAACAGCCTTAACAATTTTGTGTATGAACAACATCGATTATGACTTAAACATGTACGGTACGCTTACCAACACAGATTAAATATTAACAGGTACATAAGTACCTAGGTAGGTACTTAGTTCAGTACGGCATCAATGGAGATTGTTTAATTTATTTACACATTTAGCACAGACCTTGTGGCCTTTCTGTCTATCCGAACAAATGAGTAATAACTACATGCAGAAATGTTAAATTGATCTTTCGTTTGCAGTATTATTGGTGGAACCTAAAGTTTTCCCCTGGTTTATAGGTTGCGTGGCAGGCTGTATACCTAAGTGTTGGCCAATATTTAGTCATGCTAAATAGGTACCTAAGTAAGTAAGTAATCGCGTTGTATTGACACTCAATGGAGTGTCAATACAACGCGATTTGGATATTCCTGTCTCAGCTCAGCTGTGCTCGAAAGACTTTGTTTATTGACTGCGACCTTTGGTAGAGTGTTTTTTTTTTGTTCACAAGGTGTTCCAACTTCCAATGCAAATATCTACGACAATGCACTAAAACAAACAGTATAACACAACTATGCATTATTTCAGCCACTATAAAAAAGCGACAACACTGATTAAGCAAATGGAAGTCGCGCTTTTGAACCGTGAACGAGCTGAGCCGCCAAAGGCAGCCGCAAGTGGAGCGACCAGTTTTTAGATCCTCGGTTTGAATAACATCGCCTCTGGCTACAGACTTTACCCACTAGGTATTTTAAGAGATGAGTTTTGTTTTACTCGTCCACTTTAAAAAATTGCCTTCGAGATTTAGTTTTGCAAATTATTTTTACATCTAACACTTTGCATAGGTATCTAATTAATCGACTCTAACCCGGTCTACTTGTATAGCATAATATCAACTGAGCTTTATTATCGCTTTTGGTTGGCTTATCTGAACTATTTTTGCACACTATAAAATAACATTCGAAAAATGTTAATCGAGAAAAAGCGCTGCAGTGTTTAACAAAGACAAAGGCCTAAGGATACAATTGCTGTTTTAGGTACTGCTACACAAAATTTTCTTTAATCCAGGTACATTATTATGAATTTCAGAAGCCATCACGAAAGGTCGTTATTATGTCCGCGCGTAGCTACACGACAACTTGATGTAGGAACTAAAACGAGATTGCGTTGCCTTCCTCGTCCGGACTGCAACGAGGTCGTCTAATCTTCCTGAATAATAAATTAGGTACTTCATTTATATGAATTTCCTATTACAGCCATGATGTCTTTCACTATTTCGGCTGTGTTTTTGTATTAGGCATTAGCTTATATCTGACTGTCGAGAGGAGGGAATGTGTCTTGGGTGTAAAAGGTTTGCATGCCTGAATAAAATGTATTTAATGGTTTACAGGGCAATAAAGTGACCAATAAGTAAGTAGGTAAACAGTGAGAAAAAACATTACATCCGCAACGAGACGTGAAGAATTAATCAGGTATTAATTTATTCTCTAGTCACATCGATATAATTGAACTTGTAGTACCTAAAGGGCAAGTTTTTGTGACTTTTCAGCGGGACGTAGGATACTTTACTCAATTTGAATGACTCTACATTTTTACACCTAGCAACTACACGTTAGGAACATTCACGTATGTAGGTAGGTATATATAGACATACATAGGTACATAGGTATATCTATTCCACAGTCCTGCATTTTCTTAATCCAACGGCTGATAGTACTGGCTGATACTTGTTTCTAAGGTTTCCTTATAGATCTTACGTCGGTATTTTATTTACATATCTAGCTACCCGGATACTTTGTAAAAGTCCACTAGTGTTCGAACCTCCACCGTAAAATGTTATTGACCAGATTGTCTGGCTACTTGGGTAGCCGGCGCATTCCCTTGCATTTTAATTATCCTTTTACGGCTTTGTATTAATGTAAAAAGTTAAAACACGTCGTGTTTTCGATATTCTGTAACGTCTGTCGCGGGACAATACGACCGGGATGCCTTTAGGGAAGTGCGTGATCTGCCTCTCAACTTGCGGTCGACCGCGGGACGTGCTCAAACCAGGTTTCCAGAGACGTTTTTATCGATACATTCATAATTATAAGTATTGCCGGAAATTTCAAAGCAAGAACGGAGCCAGAGGCGCACTTTTATCCTTTCACCACACTGGTTTGACAGAACCAGTGACACCAGAAGGAGAAGAAGAAGAATTTCCGACAATGTACTTTCATCAATTTAGTTTAAGTTACTTGCTATGCAACTCGCATTATTAAATCTATTGGAATACTGTTTTGCAATAAGCCTTACAAAATGAATAGACAGCGATGTAAATAATTTACGATCTGGCAGTATATACATTAAAAATAAACTTAAAGTTATTCGAAAACTTTGTCTACAGGCATTCCTTTTTTATTCACTTCCGCGAACCAATGATGTTCCTCGAAAATAGCTGTTTCTAAGCATTTCGTTTGAAAAATCTACCTACATCAAAACACTATTGCGTTTAATTTTCTCAATATCGATACAAGCGTGGCGCATCACTTTTGCGGTAAACTTCGCTGCTGGCATACTATATAAGTGCATTGTACGTAGGTACACCTCTTGGAAATAATTCTACGTATTTGAGTGCATTTACATGCGACGCTTTACTTCATACTTTATTACACGAATTTTATCCATTACAAATAAAACAGGCTAATAGTTACCATTACTTGTCTTATTACTTACAAACATAGAGCCAACTGACTGTTTTGAAGTCCTGGGGCCTTCCCAGAAGCTCTTTTAAATATCAAAGTAATATCTATAGCTTTTATATTTCGTACCATGACGTCTAAGAATTGTAGGTAACTATTGAAGTATGTTACTTGCAGTTTAATGACGTTATTGAAACATAATGGTTTTGGTAAGGCCCTTCTAACTAGCTATGTTTAAAAATTAGGACCCGATCAGAAAAATAAATAGATGTTCGATTACGCTTAAAAAGTTGAGCGGACTTATCAAAATAGGTAAATAATGGATTAGATTAATAGTTTGTGGCCTGAAATGAAATCTAACCACGCAGATAAATGTGATAATGTGATAAAGAGTGCAAAAAACTGTTATTTCGCTCAAATCCAAAGCTGTTGGTTGTGACAACATAGGTCGAGTTATGATCTCCTACATTCCAATACACTTACTTCCTACATTAACTCATATAATCAATTACTCTCTTACCTCCTCTCATTTCCCAGATCAATGGCGCCAGGCTTATGTCATCCCTCTTCCTAAAGTCCCCAACCCTACTCTTCTCAAACAATACCGCCCGATTTCTATTTTGCCTTTTTTTTCTAAAGTTATTGAATCAATTGTTCTTTCCCAACTAACTGAATTCCTATCTGATAACAACCTTTTCAACCCATTTCAATCTGGTTTTAGAAAGGGGCATAGCACAACATCTGCTCTCCTAAATGTTACTGAGGACATTCGATCAAATATGGAAAAGTCCCATGTAACAGCGTTGGTGCTCATAGATTTTAGCAACGCCTTCAACGCGGTTGACCATGACCTTCTCTTAGCTATCCTTCCCAAACTGAACTTATCTATGGACGTTGTTGATTGGTTTTCCTCATATCTAAGTGGTCGTCGTCAAAAAACCCGGGACGGACAAGTGTTTTCTGAATGGAAAGAAATTGAAGCCGGTGTACCGCAAGGCGGAATTCTATCTCCCCTCCTCTTCTCGTTATTCATCAACTTTCTCTCTCCACACATTCATAGTCAATATCATATGTATGCTGATGATCTCCAGCTATACTCCTCTGCATCCGTTGAAAACTTTCACAGTGCCATTCAAACTCTTAATGATGACCTTCACCGCCTGTTTTTGTGGTCAAACCGTTTCGGAATTAAAGTTAACCCTGATAAATGCCAAGCCATTATTATTGGCAGCTCTCGTCAGCTCACAAAATTAAATTCTCTTGTTGTCCTTCCCCACCTACATTTTAACGATTGTAAAATTCCTTTTACAACTACCGTTACTAATCTTGGAGTAGTATTCGACTCTAAACTTTGCTGGGTTCCACATATAAAGGAAGTCTCTCGCAAATTTTACGCCTCTCTACACTCTATAATCCGTCTTAAAAACTTTCTTCCCATAGCCACCAAAACCTCTTTAGTTAACTCACTTCTCATACCCATTATTGATTATGCCGATGTCGCTTTCCTTGATCTTACTGAAGAGCTTTTAAACAAACTTGACCGACTTCTTAATACCTGCATACGCTTCATTTTTTGTCTTCGTAAATTCGACCGTGTGAGCAATTTCCGTGCCAAACTCAAATGGCTCCCCATCAGGGAACGCAGAAATTTGAGAATTCTTTCTATGCTTTTCTCTACCCTTAAAGACCCTTCCTCACCGGCTTATCTTAAAGATCGTTTTCTGTTCCGATCTGAAACACATGAACGAAACCTTCGTTCATCGGACAATCTTTTTTTGGAAACCCCTGAACACAGCACATCCTTTCGTGGCAACTCCTTTTCAGTAGAAGCCGTTAGGTTGTGGAACGCTCTTCCTTACGATATTAAAAAAGCAGATTCTAAAGATACTTTTAAAAGATTAACTCGTGAACTATTTTTAAAGAAACTATACCCAAATGACTGATTTCCTTTCCGATACATACCTTTCAATCACCTACCAAACTTTACTTGTCGACTAGTACCTTAGCAGTCTATTTATTTTATTATAAAAGTTCGTAACAGTAAATATTCACATGTATGTTTATGATATATATTTTATTATATTATTGATATGTACCTACGTGTATTAAGTAAGTAAGTATAATTATATATTTATAATATGATTAGTACCTATGTATGTATGTATAGCATGAAATTGTCTCTATTATAATATTTTATTGTTTATTTGTGGAATATTTATTTAAGTTACTACCTACTTAGTTTTTAGTTTTACATTTGTTATTGTGCGCCGACCTGGTTTTAAACCGAATGGGTTGGCTGGTAGAAAATGCCCCTAGGCATTAAGCCCTCCTTTTGTAACACATTTTTTGTAATTGTGTACAATAAAGTATAAATAAATAAATAAATAAATCCGTGGACATAGACAAATACTTTTGGTACTTATACAAATATTTTTATATTCAAAGGTTGAATCTTTGACTGGTTTCTCAGAAATGAAACAAAGACTATCTAATCTACGTTCCTAAAATCCACGTTCAGACATAGTGCACATCATAGTTTCTATGGAATGGGACATAAAAATGAAATAAACAGTGATGATGATATAAACCAGTTCCATCCAAGTCATCGTAATATTACAACACTCATTAGATAAAATTAAGTGAGTTCAAATGTCGTCATAAGTTGAACTTTTAGGCCGTTACCTTCGAATGGTCGTGACCATTGCAACATTATATTTACATACCTACTTAAATTTCAAAGGTGCGTCGCGAAGGCACCTAGTACCTACATAGAAATACCTATCTCGATTATGAGCCTTCAAGGCGACTTTTTGCAGTTTTTACTTTTAGACTTTTTGTACTATAGTACCTACCTATAGCGATAATACATGTATACTAAAACGCGCGATAGCTTTGCTGTAAAAAATCGCCATGGGCGAAGGCTCTATGTCCAAAAAAACTGTAAGTACCTACCTACCCTACATAATGCGATTTAGTGTAAGCACTTACCTAAAGGTTTAAGTTGAAGTGGTGACTATTTGCTTAGTTATTATATCTACTTAAAAACTAAGAGTCCGTGTTGCATGGAAACCAACTTGTAGTGTTTCAAATGAAAAAAACCATCACAAAAATTACCTAGAGGCCTTTTTTTTCCAGATCTAAGTAAACCGTAGATCAGTAAGCCAAAGAGACTAAGAAAGAGGCAGAAAGAGTCAATGGTGTATATCCTGAAATGCTGGAATGCTGAAATGCTGAAAAAACCTAATGAAAGAAGCGAAAAACACATCGTTTTTTATCAGGTTTCAGGTGTGGATTGTGTTTAATCATTTGAGCGCTTTTAAAGCGTTTTATTATTCTTTTTAACCTTAAATATGTAGCCTAAACAACCACAAATAAAAAGCCTTTTTATTTTTTGCACGAGTCTACATTGTGTTGGAATAGTAGGTACTAGATATTCGTCATACTTTTCAATATTTTTTACTGAATTTCCGCAAAATCAATCAATTATTGAATGTAGTGATTCAAAATTTAGTCTACGAGCACAATTATGGTAAAAACAGTTTTGAATGTCAAGTGGTTATTTATTATGAGGCCGAACATATTTATGACCCACGACCGTCCTCCAACCGCCATCTTTAAGTGCGAGATTCAATACAAAATTCTCTCAAAAAGTTTTTTAGACGCATACAAATTATTCCGCTGTCACCACAAGTGAACCCGTATTTTTTGTAGCGCCCGTCCACCCCACTTACTTAAAAACAAAACGTGGTAGAGATGCGAGTGAAATAAATTTTGAAGATCGATAAAATTATCACATTAGATACATAGTATCTGTTACTGGACTATGATTTTGATTTTTCGAATGACTCGATTGAGTCTTCTTTGGGTCTCCTTAATTAATCCTAAGGAAAACTCTAGTTATGTTTGTCAAGAATATATAATAATTTAGATCCATTATTACAATGTAGGTACTTCTTTTATTTGCTATGAGACACAGGCAGACATTACCAATTAGCACAATTTATGAAAACTTTGTTGTTTTATCAAGTCATTCGGTACGATAGCGACTCATTAGCATTAGCACAGGTCACGTAGCAAGTCATTTTGCGTTGTAACAAGCTGAAAGTTAAGTAAGGTCAGGGTACCATTTTAATTCTAAATCAGCCAAAATAAACTTTGCAGCGAACAGTTGACAAAATATTTCTCTACATCAATCGCATCGCATCGAGGGGCTTGCTTCTATTTTAGTACATTCCTATTTCTAAGCACTAAAAAGCGCCAACCTTAGGATAATTAAGGATTACATTACGCACTGAATACGTTGCTAAGTATCATTGAATAATAAATAAATAAATATAGGTGGATAATTCACAAATGGAACATTCAAAACACCGTCTAGCCCCAAGCTATGTACTATGGGTACCAGATAAGTATATATTTAGTTTTAGTAAATATATAAGTACACCATAGAATATTATATTAAATACCCAGACACAGAACAAACATCTGTGTGTGTCCATCACACAAATGTTTGTCCTGGGTGGAGAACGAGCCCACAACCTACAGCGCAGAAGGCAGAGCTAGTACCAACTGAGCTGTTAGGCCAGTCGAAACAAAATGTCAGTTAGAAAAGGACCTTTTAAAGCATAGAGAAAGTTACTATAACAGATCACTGTTTTAAAGCTTCAAACCTACGTTGCTATCTTTCTAGTTAACATGCTTCGATGAACATTGTGTACTCGCTACAAAGCGAGCATTCAGTTGATAACCGTTCATATCGATAGAATCAGCCAGTCGTCACGTCCCTAGTTCCTCGCTCCGGGAGACAAGTGCAGGGTTGGGTTAGGTCAGGTGCCGCACTTCGGTGCACACATGTAGGTATGGCTCGGGTATACCACACAAACAATAAGACCTGTGTTTGACGAGTTTTTGCTATGGGTGCTGGTTTGAATAGAACGAAGTAACTAGAACCTAGCTTGGCAGCCGCAAGAAGCAAGCTAGCGTATACGTAAAGCTCAAGACAGATTTATTCGTAGTTACTGTAATCAGCGTAAGTTGATGTAATTGAATATCACGTAGCAGGTGTAATAATAATCAGGACAAGGAAACCATACAACTATCTGGTGATTCTGAACAGGCTCGCCATCTGCAAATATATCGGTTAGGGGATGCACGGTTCATTTATGATTTGTCTGGTATCTCATATTGCACTTTGCGTGTCTTAGATGGCTAATTTATATCCTGTCAGTCAGTGTTCATGGTAGCAAGCTTTTATCATTAGGTAGGTAGGTACAGCTGATTAGTGATTTATCTAGATTACGTTTATAGGTGTAGGGCCTAAGGGCCAAATCAAGATAACGGACGAACCTCCACCATGTTCCAATTAATTAACGAGCTTTTCAAAGGGTAGCTATGGTATGAATGTATGATAGTAGGTCTAGGTATAGAAAAGTAAAGGATTTCGCGTCTATTCAAGAAGATAAGAAACCATTTAACTCACAGAACTTTATAGCGCTTTTTAGGATATCGTTTGAGCGATAAATGAACTATCCAACACAAAAATATTTTTTCAATTCAAACCGGTAGTTCTTGAGATAAGCGAGTTCAACCAAACAAACAAACTCTTCAGCTTTTTAATATTAGTAGAGATACTTTGGCTTGCACCTAACCTATCCTCTCAGCCTAGTATGCCGTAACCAATTCACAGAAAACTGAAAACTTGGTTTGGACTACATTAGGTATTCGTGCGAAGCTGAATAAGCAAAGTGTAAGATATGAAGCCACTAGCCACTAGCTTAGTTCATTTGGATTAGGTACCGAGATATACCTATATAAGTAGGTACCTACATCATGTTTATTTCGCCACGTATTACCTACTGATACCAACTTACAAACGGTAAACTACAAGTTTTTGTAAACGTCGCGGATGTCTACACCGGCAAAAGGCAATGCGCATTAGCTAACTCCCTATTTCATTAGGCAATTACCCGTCGATCAATTATCGTCGGACCGTCACTCCTGAAACCATAGGCGTGAACTTGCGACACGAAAAGCCGGGAGGTAAAAAAATATCCAACTAAACTAGAACCCTATGATCTTGAACGATTCTTAGGATATGTTTCAGAAGGATGGGTCATGTGAAAGCGGTCGTAGCCATATGTATCGCAGAGGGGGTGTAGGGCGACAGGGCGAGGCGGCGTGGGAAAACATCGCACATATGGACCGCAGCTTTATCATACTATACGCGACATGGATAATAAATAAAAACGTTTAGTTAAATACAATCTACATTGTAATGACCGAGCTTGCACGTTTAGATTGAGTTATAAACAGTCGTTAGCGCTTATGTTAACCGACGATATGATAGGCTCGCCTTGAATGGCCGTATTAGGGTTAATGATTTAAAAATTATAGGCTACGTCGTATTAAAATGGGTTTCTTGGTAGAACTATAATTATTTATCCTTTGGCACTTCGAATGAATCAATAGGTAAGTCCCTACGTTGATTTGATTGTAATTTATGTACCTACCTTAATTGACTGTTAGATAGGTAGAGACAATTATAAAATGCATTCAAGTACGTACTTATATTTTATTTTCATTCTATCGTTTTCTGATTAGCGATAGGATTTTGATAATTAACATGGTTATTGGCAAATATGGCAGAAGCAGTATAGGTAGGTCATTTAGCCTCATTCATCAAAGTAGGTTACCTACTGATAGAAGTTTATAGTCTGTCCGTATAGTATACCTATCTAGGTATTTACCTAGTTCCTACTATCTGACAAATGACAGTCAATGAAATGATGGTATCAATGTACCGAGCTACAGAAGTTACCTACCAACGTATACTTTAATTTTATTTATCTTACTTTTGTCCAATAATTTTGGTTGCACGACTCAATGTTCATACCATTCGATTCATTCCGATGTTGAGATTTGTAAACGTCAATTACCTACATTTTGTACGTCAGGTTGGATACTAAATGAAGAGTAAAACTGACAGTTTGGCTCGTACCTGTGAGAATAGGGTTCTCTGCCAAGATGTCATTGAACAAAGTCAAGTCCAAGGTGAGTTATTTCGATTGATCATCCAAGACCTGGCCGATATCCAGAAACAATGTAGAATTTTACCAACAACTTACGCTGGTCAAGGTTTTTTCTATTTGTTAAAATAATATATTTATATTTGTTAATATTTTTCGAAAGATGGTTAGGTACCTATTACCTAAAATAATTATTAAATATCTGAAAATGTTGCATTGTAGGTATACAGTAAGTATTTATCATCATCATAATACAGAAAAAGAGAGAGAAAAAAGCAAAAGAGGTGTGCCAGGATCGTAGCAAGTGGAGATCCGTAGGTAATCTGTGCCTAGTGCCTACCCCGTCGGAAAACAGAGTGTTGGGGCGATTAGGCCTGCTAGGGATTAGGCCTATAGACCTAAACGCCGAACAGTGCATTTAGAATTGAGCATTTAGTCCTGCAGGACTAATCGCTCAATGCTTTTATTATTATGGGCCAATTAGTCCCAATACTAATACTTTAAAATATTTAAGTACAGTTGGATACAAAATTTTGTGAAATGAAATTGCATTATATTAAAACAAAAGTTTTATTTATAAATATTATGTAAAAATCAACACAAAATATTGACATGTGTATGTTAAATGTTTTTAATAAAAAAACACTACAGTTAAAATAATGCTATAGTGTTATAGTAATCACAGTAAAAACAACAACCAACATAACAATCCAATATACTCGTAAACTTAATCTAATAAAATTATTATATTAAAATTAACACTAAATAATAAGCTATGAATTTAAAATTAAAGTTTTTTTAAGTAAAATCAAACAGCTTTTGATTAAAAAAGTTTAAAAATAAAAAACAACACGCAAAATTATTACAAAATAATCACAGATCAATTGCAATTTAAAAAGTTTTACTACAACTAGGTTATTATATATATTATTTATCAGTCGATGGCAACTATAACATAAAAAGTCACTCTTAATCAGTCTGTAAGTAAATATAAAAAATACACATTAGTATTTAAAAATATCAAAAAATTTAAGGTTTCATTACACTATTTATAAAAACAAACGCCATATCAATCAAATATAAATTTTAACACATTTAAACTCTTAACTTTTGTAGGCAATTGTAAACACTTGTTTGACCATGCAACAACTCTTGCAGTATATCTTTAATTCGTCTGTTGTTTTCAACAGTTTCTGATTTTCTTTTCGAAATGCGGATATGAGTTTCTCTCAATTTGGTACCAAAGTATTTGGAATCTTTATCTATTTCTTGAAGAAATTGACCAACGTTTGGTTTTCTTGGAATGTATTTCTTAATTCTCGCATTCCAAGATTCGACCGAAATTTATTATAACATGGTATGTTTAATGTTCCATAAAATATAAATTAAAGAGAACAAAACTTTTGGATTCGACTGTACTTAAAGAGAAAAATCATTGGACCTAATTGCCCCATTCAAAAAGAACTCATCGGCGATTAGGTCTACATTCCATTGGTGGGCCTAACCGGCCAATGAATAAAATGCCTTTGAGCATTTAGGCCTACAGGCCTAATTCAGACCAGGCCTAATCGCCCCAACACTCGGAAAACAGGCGTGATTTTATGTACCTATGTATGTATCATAATACAGTATTCTATTGATTTAGATTCTAAACTTTAAAACGACAAAGCCAACGCCAAAGCGCTTTAGAATAAATAGACTGTAGGTAACCATCTAATGTTTACAGGCACAAGATCGGGCGATGCACTTGCACTTTCGGTCTCGTGAAGTCAGCCACATTGTCCCCACGTGCGTAGTTCAACGTCCCAAACCTATGCCAATGCCGGGTTGCCTGCCAATAATGCATTATCTACAGTCGGAGACGAAGCTGCATTTTTGTAAAAAAACAATTTTTAAGGTGGTAAAAATAACTTACCTATAAGTAATTTTGGAAATCAAATAATCAAAGGAATTTAAAAAAATGTTTGGCATTATCGACACACTTTTTTTATTGAAACTGGTCCGATAAGTGATATCCATTGATGTAGTAGGTACCTACCTCAATGGTGATATCTCTAACGCTTCAAAATAGGTAATGGGCAGATATTACACAATATTGGGTGTGGTGCGGTTCTTATGTATAATTATCTTCAATATTCATAGAAATCATAACAACGTTTTTTATGAATGTAACCTATTGATTCTGATTGTGAAACACATCCATACATGGCTTCTTACAATTGCTGCGATGATCGTTTATGAAACTGCGATGACGCATAACTTATGCAAACAGTCGTTAAGCTTGTAATTAACTTTAATTTGTGAAAGTTTTTTATTGACATAGCTCAGTAATCATAATTCTAGCTAGATCATATGATTACCTACCTAAATGTGATATAGCTCTAGCATTGAGCTAGAGTCTAGCTGCTAGACCAACAACATTCTGGGAAACACAAAACAATGACAGCATGTCACGTAATTTAAATGCTTTATAGATTTCAAACTAAAACCTGCTCGCTCCTCTATAAATATTATGTTTTGCTAGAAGATAAAAATGTCTGAGATTATTTTATAATGCACAATAAATAACCCAAGCCTGCATTGTAAATAAACCCGCACCGTGCCAGTCTCCGTGATAGATGGCTTCGTCATGTTCACTGTAATAACTACAAATATGTCAGTATTTAATGGAACACCATTTAATAAAATTGTGTTGTAAATTTACATTAATTTCCATTCAAGCTCTGAAATTAATCATCCCTAAAGTTTTCGCAGAAGGATGATTTGTTAACGATGCGGAAGAGTTCGGAGTCTGGCTAGGTGCCCGGAGTCAGCCGATATATCGTGGCATTGGGCCAGCCAGGGTCAGGAGCGGACGATGCTCTCCGTACCGTCACGCAGCCAATCAACAACTGATAGTAGGTAGGTAATTGGCATACCGCTTACTGGAACTACCTATCATCGATAACCCGCTAGCCATAAGCATAAGCCCTGCAAGAACGATCAACTCAACGTTTATTAAAACTTATAAAATGCAACACATTCAAAATATTATCTGAAGCTTAAAGTGTCTGCGGATAAGATAAGAAAGACGACTTATCTAAAGTCCCTAAGGGTCGTAGCGAAACAATATTTAAGAAAGCGTAAAAACCCTCCAGTAATAAAAACCTTTCGTTCCTTTTACAGCACAGCAGGTAGTAAAGTAACGTATAGTTTCTCTTAGTTAAATTGTTCTGTAAGTGGATATAGGAACAATATTCTTAAGGCAATAAATAAGTTTTTATGACGTTAGGGCTAGCTGGTGCACTTTTGGTCGACAGATTGCCAACATTAGCGACCAAACACGTGTTTGAAAATGTTTATTTAGGCAATCCTCGTAAAACTCGCTGACAGGATGTGCTTTGAACCATCAAGGTTGTTTAGGTTATATTTTTAAATAACTCGTTGCTTATGTATGCGACTTTAAATATCTTCTTTTGGCATGATGACTATAAATAAATAAATAAATAGATAAATAATAATTCCTACGTAAAATATACAAAACTACCTATCTACCACTTACCTCATTATTAGAACAACGTACGTGCGTAAGTACCTACCTAATGACTGTTTATTCCTTGTAGGTAGGTATGTACTCTTGGACTAGCTCCTATAATATTTAAGAGAATCATGACCTATGGAAACTTAAAACCACCATGGCGTACGAGTAGAACCTTTCTACTTAGTTTCAGTCCAGTCAGTTGCGAAAATGTTATAGAGCTCTGTCTAATGTTGTATGTAGGTAATTAATATGATAATATGTATAAGACAGTAATAAATTAGTCATATCTTAGTTATATTGTTTATTATTCCGCAAACTATTATAATGTCCGCACACGCAATTATCCGCCCTACCTAACTAAGTCCACAGCAATATTTTGCCTCTCGCTTCTTACCGCAGGGTATTACTAAATTTGTCGAAATCGCACCAAAGAGAGCGTGCATTTGTCATGTGCGTTTATTTACACGAAGCCCCGTCGAGCTCTGGCCGTGTTCCAGCTAAACTAAAATAGCAGCTCTGCCGATGTCATTGTACCTACTAGAGCAAACAGCCCTACAGGGTCGTCCATGCCGCCTGTGCAAGGATTCACATTTAGAGAGTGCGTGCTTTTTTGCTATTGAGTATTATTTTATGTCCACTCGGTTTTTCTTATATTTTGCATATCTACATGTTTGTGGATTAAATGGGACTGGCTTACCAAATATAGCCTTTAGCCGCTCTTCCTCTTCCAACAGCTTTGTAGAGTAGACTCTAGAGACGCCTGGATTTAAAATCCCACCACACCTTTGTTTATCTCGCTCACAAAATTGGAGTAGAAAAGATGAGCGTCGAGCAAAAAAGTCGTCGATTCTTCGGTCGAACCCTTTTATTTGTGCGCCGTTCCCTTTTTACTTTTATTTTAAAAATATCGCATTCACAAACCAATTTGGAAAGGAAACGTGTGTCTGGCCAAGGTCAGGGGAATTAGTATTCCCTCGGAGTGTTCGCTGTTTGACCAGTGCGGTCCGTCGTCGTCCGCAAAAAAAATATCTAAATAGGTACCAATAATAGGTATCTATCATATATATCATATTTGTAAACTTTTTTGTAGGCTTGATTAAGTATAATGGGCTTAACACGGCGCGCGATGTTTCGTTTTACGTCGATTCGTCTATCTCCCTTGGTAGGTTAGGTTGTAGGTTGTCGGTACCTAAGTTCCTTTACAACTAAAGTTTTTCAAAGTCAGTACCCCGATCAAAACTAATAAACCTATTATAACCTACGTTCATAAGCTTCCCATCAATAGGTAGGTAATGATAAAATTAAGTAAAAATATCTATAGGTAGGTACTTAAGTAAAATTAACAAAATTATACCTAAGGGCAACAATTTGTTTTTTTTTTGTTTGCGTGATTGTAAACCGGTTCTAACTTAGGTTGGTAGGTTAACCTAACTACAGATTATCTAGATTAGCCTAGATGGAGTCTAGGTTTCCTTCTAACTCTCGGCTCGCTAAAGAACGAGCTGAATGAGGTTGTGTTGTTATTGTCGAGTTGTAATAATTATATTGTGCACCTAAGTAGGCTAAGTCTTATAACCTCAAAAGCTCGGGGCCTACAAGGCGTTGCTTGGTGTCGGCTGTCGGGACAGGGGAGACATGGAAGCAGAGCAGCAACCAATCAATGATACCACGCATGCGTCCTGTACACGCCAGCGAACACCAGCCACAAGACGCAGCACAAAGCGCGAGTGGCCGCGATGTCTCGCACAGACTTTTATCTACATTGATGACTCACTGATCGGAGTGATCTTCCCTTACCGTAACGCGAGTATGTAATATAACCCGTGAAATCTAATCATAGTGTTTCCTTTTGTGGTAAATAAACGGCCGAAAGATGTACAAGACGGTGAGACACGGCGAGAACAGTCTGCAATACACCATTCTTCCGCAAACGGAAGAAGTGTTGAGCAACAGCGGAATGAAAGGCAAAGGAAGGGACTACAGCCCATCGATCCATGTACGGAAGTCTTCACGGCGATACAGTGTTAAAGATGTCGCTATTATTATATGCTCATTGTCGCTGGTGATCATCACTGCAGTTATGACAATTTACGTATTGAATCAAAAGCTGTTCCAACCTTGGTTCCAAAACGGTAGAAATGAAATGATGTCAACTGTATTGAAGTTACGGGGAATCAATACGCCCTCATCCTCAATAATGATCAAGCGCGATACGACCTCGACTACTTCCACCACCACTTATGCAACTACGACCATCAGCGTCCCTACAGTTCCGACGATGGTAGAACGGTCAACTTCTCCGACATGGATAATGCTCGCTTTGAAATCCTGGAAGAGCTCATCTACTATTCAGACTATTCCTACGGAGGTCAACGATAAGCCCCCCGGAAAGCCTATAAGCAAAGAATTGACAGCAGTGGACAACATGTCAATCAAACCTTGGGAGAAGGATACTATAATCCGACCTACCGCAACTCCTGAATCGATAACACCGAATTTCATAATCAAATACTATACCCGAGCGGCCATCCCTTCGGAAAAGCCTGTCGTAGCGACGACAAAGGTGTTCGATGACGTACTGATAACTACAAAGAAAACACCCGTGACAGAAACCACTGAGAATACAAAGTTAAGTGATTTGAAAGATGCTCTCCTATCTGTCGATGACGATGATGATTTTAAGGAATCTTTGGAAGTGGACGAAGTTTTCTCGCTGCCACCATTGAAGCCGGAACCGGGAAGCCCTTACAGCGACGTAGACGAAGTAACGATGTCAAAGCCTGCAAACATGTGGGTCGGCGCTCGCTGGCCTTCGTTTGACGCCGCAATCACCTACTTCCAGTGGAGTGTGAGTATTACGACTATGCAACACCTTTACGTAATATTTGCAATCTATATTTATTTGATCGCAACACACTTGCGTGATAGTAATACTCAAACATAACGAACGATTGCTTCGGTAACAGTTAGGTAGTCTTTAGCTGAATTATGAAATCGGATATGGAAAAAGCTATCTAAGAAAAATATAGGTACCTGGGGGGGAGGTAGGTATTGCGATTCCAGCTTTTATGTAATTTGATTATTAGGTACCTACCTGTTCCGCTGACACTACGGAACACGAGCGCGGTAATAGGCTATAGGTTTATAAGCACAGAAATCTAAAATCCGAGTTCTGTGTTTATAAGCAACTTTCGAAGGTACCTACTTAGGTGAAGAAGGTAGACTGGGATAGTGGAGGGAACTAAGTATTTTATCTACCTTCCAAAGTCTACATATGGAATTTACCTAAATTTGTACCTGTCTATCAGATTTACTAAAATCTAGGAGCTGGTAGGTACCTACAAAAGAAGTTTCACCTAATATCAAATACTTACCTTTAAACGAGCAGTTCTTGTATAGGATTATAATCTGAATCTCGGAAACGGCTCCAACGATTTTCATGAAATTTTGTATGCAAGGGTTACGAGGGTAATAAATCGATCTAGTTAAGTTTCATTTTAAGAAAACATCGTTTTATCTGTTTTCTCCGAGCGAAGCTCGGTCATCCAGGCAGAGATAATTCAGTCTAAAAATGCATGCCCCTCTCCTAGTAATTGTAACGCATGTAGTAGAGGTAAATACATTGGAGGGGCGTGCATTTTTAAACTGATCTACCTCTACTTATTTTCTGAATGAGGTGTCTTTCCAGGCTTTCTCTGGTGGTAACAATTTGATGCTGACACTTACGCTCGGAGCCTTCTCTGCGATCACCCTGATCTACCTGTTCACTTGGGCTATCAAAAGTCACAGGCGCGCGCAATTAACTTCACCACCAAGTGGGGTACGTATAGTTGGCTCAACGAATCTAGGCATTCGTGAAGTTAGCCGCAAGAGCTGCGCAGTATCGTTTTTCGGGAGCAATGGTAGGTATGAGGAGGGTGGGACGGAACTGTATATGCGCAAACTCGCACCTGTGGCAAATTTCACGAATGCCTAGATCCGTTGGATGTAAGAGGGGTTTGTTATCATTTAAGTACCTATTTTTTTGACCGGCCTCACAGCTCGGTTGGTAGTAGCTCTGCCTTCTGCGCTGCAGGTTATGGGTTCAATCTCCACCCAGGACAACCATTGGTGCGATGAACACAGATGTTTGTGCTGTGTCTGGGTTTTATTATTATGTATTCTAATGTATGTATTTTCAAAAAAATAATATTAAATTAATCTATCAACTATCTGGTTTCCATAGTACAAGCTTTGCTTAGTTTGGGGCTGAATAGCGTTGATTTTTAATGGCATTATGTTATCAAGTTTCTTGGTTACCTCCCATCTTTGTGTAGATACCTAGATACCTACTTAGAGGTATACATATTTACATAAATAAAATATTATAAGTACCTACTCACACTAATGATATAATATAATACTTCATATGCCTTAGGTCTTTATTAGTTGTATTTACCTAGTGGTTTTTAGTTGTTATGTGAATGTAACATTTCGCTGAAATATGATAAATAAAGAAATAATAATTTTTCGAATAGGTAAGTACCTAACTATTCAATAACTAAGTCTTAAACTTTTTTACTTATAGGTAATGAAGCCTAAATTGTAATAAGATAATCATTATTTTTAAGATAGTAACCCCTTACTTAGACCCCATTACATACATTCAATTTGCAGTAGCCGAACAATCCATAGCACATAGCACATTCACATACGTTTTTGAGGGTTCAGCAGGTACTGAATTATAAATAAAAAATCATGAAAGCTCCAACTCCATACTAAATGACTTTGTTCTTGCTTACCTACTAATAGGCATGTTTTGCATTGTTTTGAAATCTCTTTGGAGCCAGAAGGCATTCTAATCCTCACCGACTTTGTGCGTGGTCAATTTATCGTTTGCTTTTATTTATTTCTTGATGTTATCCTTCTTTTGACAGCACACCACCGAGCTAGCAGCCGACGACAACACGAACTTGTTAACTGCCGAGAACGGAGAGGACGCCGAGGAGTGAGCTCTTCCCATAACGCTTTTAGCTTGTTCAGTCCCACGGAGTGCTATGTGTACAATTTAGGTGCATATCGTAGAACACATAGCTTGGATATATTTATGTGGTTATACTTTTATTGGACCTTTTTTAAATAGTATTTTGAATTTTAGATTAAGGGACCGATTGGTTCGTTCAAATATTCATTGCTGAGTTTGTAAATTGCTTGGTCGGGCAAGAAGTATGAATCTGGACCAATACAATATCAAAGTTATTGCTATACACATGGGTTCATAAAATAAACGCAAATACCAAATTTGATGCTAATAGACACGCTCATTTAGTAAAACGAATGTTTTGTAGCTAAAAATAATTAAGATTCCACATATGCACAACTTAAAACGAACACTAGTTGAAATGTAATAAGCAAATAGAAATCTCAAATTGTATACATAATATGCACACGTTTTAATGGTTATGCATAGAATCTTGACTCAAAATCCCTACTATTATGTCTGCAAACCAATCATATTCAGAAGTTAGGTGCATTTGTTTAAACTATATCCTTACATAGTTATTCGATCGTTTGGTTCTTCATAGCCCAAGCTTGGAGGCGAATCCATGTTCAGAGATACGATATAAATGTAGAATATATTTTGTAACACGTTAGGGTTAAGTACGTTTTCGAATGCCAAAGTTGCTAAGATATTTTTGTTACAAAATTAATCTACACGGTATTTATTGATGTCACTCGCTATTGTAATGGGACATTTTATATCAATACCAATATGAGCTTGCTAGTGACAGTATTTTTGGAAGCGTAGAACTGTTATGCGTTCATTGTTATTGCAGATTTGAGTTTTCGATAGTTAATCGATGCACATTATTATTGTAACGGACAGTATACCACTACCAATTTTAATAGCAGTTCGATACACAGCATAAATATTAGCCACAAATAGATTTAAATAGTTACTTCCAATATATTTTAAATGGTTATAAAATATATCATATCTCTGAAATTTCTTATAAAATGCCTCGTCAGTATTAAAAAAACCTGTGGTATTATTATATGTCATAAGCATAAATAATTTTTGTGTAATCGATTAGAATAAGGTTAATATCATTCTTGATGTAACGTTATATTTTATGTTGTCCACTATTTGTGTTATTTTCAATGAAGGCGTTGTCTCGGTCGAGCGCGAAATTTAATTATTTAGTTGACACATAATTAATACAATAATTGTGAAAAATGTTTTGAGATTGTCGCAAAACTACATTTCAGTTAAATAAAAAAAAAAGTAACAAAAGTAACCCGTGCGCGCTATCTCTTAGCTTATTAAGTACTCAGGGAATGCAGGAAATATAAAAAACCGCAAATTATTTGAATTTCGCGCCCAACCGAGACGAACTACCTTAAACTTTATATTTCAATTAATACTTCTATTTTAAAAACATAGTTATAAGACTGATGGTAGGATTGAGTTCTTTAGGATAGTAAAATAATTTTATTGAAGTGCTTTTGTAAACGGTACTATTGCTTTCTATTCTATAAGTTGAAAAACAAAACGTTGCCCACTTTCAATAAATCAGGTTTATATTTATTACAATGCACAAAACATAAAGTACTAACACATTCATAGTTATTTCTTTTAAAGAAATCAGACATTAAAGTTACTTTTTTTTTCTCCAACCTGGGTAACTACATAGGTAATTAATTTCAGTGGACAACAACACAATATACTACTCTTTCTCGATATGTATATCGTGTATGTATATATAAGCATATTTCAATATTCGGTGTTAGTGTATATTTATTGAACTGTATAACATATTGGAATGTGGGGCGGTTGGGGTAGCTAGAAATTTAAATGTGATACCCTTAAGTATCTTTGTATTGTCGTTCCCCCTAGAAGGAATTGATGTTACTTATTTATGACTCGCCGATATTTCGCGTCGTGTTTAAGCTGCCTAATGTTTAAACACCTAAAATAACTTAAGTATGTATCTTTTAAGTGATAAGTAAATGTTATATCAAGCAAGTTCACCGCACATTATCAATAGTCGTTGTGTTTAGCTTTGTTTTAGTCCTATGAACGCCATCAAAAGTGTGATTGATCGATTGCTAGTACACATTACATGTAATTCGATTAAATTATGATTTAAATAAATAAAATTAAAATAAAATGTTTTTTTCCAACCTATTTAAGTCTTATTTGTATATCTTTTTACTTATCGCGATAGTATTAAAATAAAGCAAGTTAACAATACCTATTAATTAGTATTAATACTCTCGGAATAAAAGTCAGGAAAGGTATGTTATATAAATTGACATTATATATTCTTTAAAAATAAAAAGGAAATTATACCTATTATAATACAAATAACTGTACATTGAGATAAAATATCTAACTCAAATCAGGGTTATAATATTATTGCAATTTATATGTTCCTACAGTAAATGAGTACATATTATAGTATGTATAACATATTATACTATTTATTTATACAAACTAAATAAATTAGTAGGTAGGTAGAAGATCGTCAGTTTCGTAAGCGTTAGTATCACAAGGATGCAATCCTAACGGCTAAAACACTCTAATGAGTTTTAACGACGCACAACGTAGGAATTTCCACGACATAACATAGCATCGTGGGAAAGACGTCGTAACGGGGGACGGTGCGACGTCGTCTCATAATAATAAGTGTATGTGTTTTAGCCCTAAACCAACTGGACTAATGGTTGTCTTCAAAGCAAATGATTTAATTCTTCTTTTACATCTTTGGCAGTTACGTCGTTATTTCACCATCAATTTAATATCCCTGCTATCTGAAGTTTAAGTGCCCAGATGGACGAAAATCACATTAATTATAAATATGTTAAACAAATGGTGATGTACATAGATAAAAGCAGCATACCTAGTTTATAAAATACGGCAGTTCGGTTGCATACAATTAGCTAGGTTAGGTTGGTTCTAAAAATATTGGAAAATTTGGAAAATTAATTTCTGAAAATCTATCAAAATTACAAAAATATTTATTTAACTTTTTAAACTTCCGTGATTTGATGACATAATTATAATTGAATAACGGGTATTTATCACGTACCTATTTTGTTTTTATTCCCGACGTTTCGAACACATTACAGCGTTCGTGGTCGCGGGCAGACTGATGTGCAGCGAGCTAGTTTTTATTATTGAGAGTAGAATCTGTATCTACCCTCAATTCGTCGTCAGATTCAGATAAGGCCAGGTTCACACTACGACACACTATACTTATTGTATCAACTTGCGGCAAGCACGGGTCACGACGCACACATTTATTAATAACTGGATTCCACGAGGCCGAGAGCCGGAAACCATCCTCACGATTAAAGTTTTTCGGGTGTTTCCTGATCTCAATCGCTTCTCGGACTATCCTTTTATAATAATGGCGTTCACTGGAGAGAACCTTAGGATCATGGAGCTCAATCCAATGGTTCGTTCCTGAGTCCAGCAGGTGTTCTGCTATCGCTGACTTGTTGATTTGCCTATTTTTGACTGCTGCAATATGCTCCTTGACTCGTTCGGCTATTGTTCTTTTTGTTTGCCCGATGTAAGAACGGCCACAGCTGCAGTCAATCTTGTAAACGCCTGGCATTTGCAGAGGTATTGTATCTTTCGGGGTTCTTAATTGCTGTGCCACTTTTGAGAGGGGTGTGAAAACTGACTTTATTGAAAATCTTTTCATTAAGTTTCCAATTTTATCCGTTACCCCTCTCACATAGGGCAGAAAGATAGGTTGTCTGCTCGCCTCCGGCTTCTTACGGCTCATCCGTCTTCGTTGTCTTCTACATATATATCCATTGGATTTGAGTACCTCCTGAACATGTTCGAGTTCGCCCTCTAAGTGTTCAGGGTCACATAGATCATGTGCTCTGTTGATGAGAGAAGACACCACAGATTGTAAGTGGCGCGGATGATGGTGGGATGCGGCATTCAAGTATCTGTCCGTGTGTGTTGGTTTCCTGTAGACAGTGTGCAAAAGTGAGCCATCCGACTTCACTAAAACTTTCACGTCTAGAAAAGCTAAAGTCCTATTTTGCTCCATTTCATGTGTGAACCTGATCTTTGGGTGTATGGAGTTCAATGTATGTGTAAACATACATTGAACTCCATACACGTTTTCACAAACGTGCCGCTGCGTGAATGCCTTGAGGTCGTGAAGGAAAAGCTAAAGGATAACGAGCTACCTGACCAGTATGTTGTTGTACTTGAAAACTGTTTGGACGGTAACTTCTTTTTATACCGAGGGCAACACTACCTCCAGATTGATGGAGTGGCTATGGGCAGCCCAGTGGCGCCAGTTTTAGCCAACATCTGGATGGAGCATTTTGAGAGCCAATTAAACCTATCAGCCAGCGGTGTAAAAATGTGGAAACGGTATGTTGACAATGTTTTCTGCATTATGAAGGGTGGTCAACGGGAAGTACAACAACTTACACATACATTGAACTCCATACACCCAAAGATCAGGTTCACACATGAAATGGAGCAAAATAGGACTTTAGCTTTTCTAGACGTGAAAGTTTTAGTGAAGTCGGATGGCTCACTTTTGCACACTGTCTACAGGAAACCAACACACACGGACAGATACTTGAATGCCGCATCCCACCATCATCCGCGCCACTTACAATCTGTGGTGTCTTCTCTCATCAACAGAGCACATGATCTATGTGACCCTGAACACTTAGAGGGCGAACTCGAACATGTTCAGGAGGTACTCAAATCCAATGGATATATATGTAGAAGACAACGAAGACGGATGAGCCGTAAGAAGCCGGAGGCGAGCAGACAACCTATCTTTCTGCCCTGTGTGAGAGGGGTAACGGATAAAATTGGAAACTTAATGAAAAGATTTTCAATAAAGTCAGTTTTCACACCCCTCTCAAAAGTGGCACAGCAATTAAGAACCCCGAAAGATACAATACCTCTGCAAATGCCAGGCGTTTACAAGATTGACTGCAGCTGTGGCCGTTCTTACATCGGGCAAACAAAAAGAACAATAGCCGAACGAGTCAAGGAGCATATTGCAGCAGTCAAAAATAGGCAAATCAACAAGTCAGCGATAGCAGAACACCTGCTGGACTCAGGAACGAACCATTGGATTGAGCTCCATGATCCTAAGGTTCTCTCCAGTGAACGCCATTATTATAAAAGGATAGTCCGAGAAGCGATTGAGATCAGGAAACACCCGAAAAACTTTAATCGTGAGGATGGTTTCCGGCTCTCGGCCTCGTGGAATCCAGTTATTAATAAATGTGTGCGTCGTGACCCGTGCTTGCCGCAAGTTGATACAATAAGTATAGTGTGTCGTAGTGTGAACCTGGCCTTATCTGAATCTGACGACGAATTGAGGGTAGATACAGATTCTACTCTCAATAATAAAAACTAGCTCGCTGCACATCAGTCTGCCCGCGACCACGAACGCTGTAATGTGTTCGAAACGTCGGGAATAAAAACAAAATAGGTACGTGATAAATACCCGTTATTCAATTATAATTAATATTTATTTAGTTTATTAATTAACCTATCTCACTGTTCGTTTCACAATTTTAACTATTTTGTGTCCTGGGTGGATCAAGCCATTAAAATTATATGAAGACAAAATACCATGCTTATTTTTGGAGTACCTAATTGTTTTCTGTGATTCGGTAAAAACATTTGAATAATTGAAAAAATAAACAATTTAAAAACTGTTGATTAATACCATACCAAATGATTAATACAATTCCATACCAACCAACATACTCTTTGAGACATTATTAAAACTAAGTTATTTCAGTTATGTACAATGCAAAATACTGACTTTTTACATTAGTACCTTTTTAAGGACATAAATTAAATCTAAATATTTCTTAAAAATAAGCTACCTATAATATATATCAGTGAACCAAATATTTAAAATTTTTTTAGGCAACTAAAATACTTTTTGTAGATTTGGTTAGATTGCCAAATATAAAAAATATTATTCTTAGTTCAGAACTCCATTAGTCAAATAATAAAAAGCATCATGAACCAATTTTGTGCTTACTTCAGCTTCAGATAAGATATTTATCTGACTTCTCATTAAAAATTATAATTATTTATTTTACTATGACCACTGCAGAGGAGCAGACTGCAAAGGTCCGATAATAAAAATGGTTATCATTGCTTGTTTCAACATAAAGCTTTCACAGAGAAGCCGGTTACGTGGATAAAAATATAACATCCCTAAAATACGCGAATAATAACCATTTCCTCTATGAAAACTTTATACAAGCAATAGTACTTCAGACTTATAACAGATTTTCTAAATTCATGTGCAACATTCTCAACGGCATAGTCATTCGAACAAGGCTCTAAACATCAATTTTCCTGACAATCTCTTACGCAAATGACCTTTTCATCCTGTACAGTTATAGAAACGCAGAAAATCAACATGTACCTTTCCATTATCTTGATCTAACAAACAGATCCTTGAGATGACCAATCCTAACACTCCATTCCATATTACAACGAAGAATATTACAGCTCTTTCGTATAGAAAAGCATTTTACGTGCGATTTGACTGCACTAACTTTAACAACTTCAATTACATTTACAATATATTACCTTAGGCTAGAATGAACAATCACTGGGGAGGAGGGTGGTTCGGTCTCAGTATTCTAGCCAAGACGTGGCGCCCTGAGACGAGCTTCAGTTGGTGTCCGTCCATTAGTACGCTACGAACGCCACTAGATGTCGGCGTCGTCGCGGATGATGACATCTGAAATAGAAAAAAACGTCATCATTTTTATCATCTGTTATATTATAAAAAATAATATACCTAAAACCAGTGAACGAAACAAAACAAGGAAATATTTCTTCAAGGGAAATATCCGCGAAACATGGCAACTAATTTCACACATCGAAACTTCTTCGTGGATTTGCCAAAAAATAATTAATGTTGACTTTATTCCCTCGACGTTTGGGTTTAAATTGCATCGTCCCGTATAATAAGCTTCTGTGATTTTTTTGTGAAATTTTGGCATATTTGACAAGCCACGCCTACCAGGGCTGTATTTTTGTGGGGTCATTTTTTAGCTCAAGGAACTTACATGTATTATACGTTCACTGCCTAAAACATTTTTTTTTTAAATGGCATTAATAAATGCCATTATGCCACGTAATATATGGCCATATGTTATTCTAAATATCTTATAATGCAAAACCGTGCATGTAAAATGTTTTGGAGAACATTTGCAAAAGGAATAAGTGGAACCAGGCTTGTTAATAAGTCCATGCAAAAGTTGGCGTTATTATTGAAAGCAATATAAAAACATTTGTTGCATGGTCAAATGTTTCATATTCATGCTATTTAGTTCACCTGTTGAATTTTTATTCCCTGCGCGAGCTTTACTTGCTGAATTGGATTCACCTATAAAACGATGAGACAGTAAAACAAAATGATGACATAAAATACATGTTTATTATACATAATAATATGTCTATTACTTTCATAGTAAGTTAACATACCTGTTGTAACTTGAGCACTGGCGTCGTAGTTGTGGGCGTAGTGGCGGTTTGGGCAGCTGAAAACAAACACAATACAAATTAGGTAAAATGGCAATCCTACTAATATTATAAACGCGAAAGTTTGTAAGAATGTGTGGATGTATGGATGTCAGGATGTCGGGATGTATGTTTGTTACTCTTTCACGCTGAAACGGCTGAACGGATCTGTATGACATTTGGCACAGATATAGATTATAGTCTGGAATAGCACATAGGCTACTTTTTATCCCGGGAAAATGTACGGTTCCCGTGGGCTAGATTTGTTTTTTCAAGGTTCCATGCGGGCGAAGCCATGGGCGGAAGCTAGTAAGAAATAAATATATCCACGAACTATGGATAAAAACGCTTTTACTTACCCATATTACTTATAACTATGGTTTGCGAAGTGCTTACGGCACCGGTCGACGTCACCCGGACTGCACTTCCGTCGCTCTGGAAGTAAAATCAGTTGTTTTAAAACTTACTTCGGGAACTAACTCTTGGAAACAAACTGTAATTCTTGTAATTCTTTATTGTACACAATAATACATTTACAAGCAAGACAGAAAAATAACATGCACAAAGGCCAACTAACCCTACAAGAGTTACAATTTACAACATTAAAAATTTCAACTGTTTCCGGAATTCTTACATAATTTTGAAAAATTCATAATTATATTAACAACCAATCTTTTATTGCTCCATCTTCATGCTATCAGTTTGAAAGACGAGCTCTAAAATCAAGGATAAAACGTTTTTAAAATAACGGTAAAATATTAAATTTTGTAGAAAATTAAGTCACCTGCAGAATAATATTATGCAGAGGTTTTGCCGACGTCAGGAGAAGTGGCCTCGTGAGTCGCGTGGCTGGGGAGAGGACGCGCACTTGCGGCCGCGGCCTTATACCGGATACTATCCTCCCGCCGCTTACCATGCTCTCTAGCGACACCATCTGACCCTAAAATAATAAGACACGTTTGCAAAAGAAAATTATAAACAGTTATAGAGAAAACAAAGTGGAAGCTGTGTAAAAGAGTGTACTTACTTGAGCATTCGTGAGAAGTTTCGCCATAATTGGTGGATTACTAGTCTTGTCGCCTTGGTTTTGACTTCTGACCACTTGAGGCATCGCTTTTGCTTGATTTGCTAACTGCACGCCACCGGCCAATTGCAACGTTTGCCCGCTCGGAAGTTGCAGTGTTTGACCACTGGGCAACTGGACCGTTTGACTGCCGCCCAACTGAACGGTTTGATTGTTCGATAACTGAACAGTCTGACCCGCCAACTGCACCGTCTGCGATCCCAATGCACTAGGTATTTGAACACTCTGACCCGACATTTGGACAGTCTGTACGTTTCCACCGGACAGTTGGAACGTCTGTCCCGCCAACTGAACGCTAGACGGTAAAACATTCGGACTCGCGACTTGGACGCTCTGACCGCTCGGTAACTTGACCGTATGGCCCGTCAGTTGTACGCTCTGACCGGCCAACTGAACCGTTTGGTTCCCGAACTGTACCGTTTGTCCGGCGAGTTGGACAGACGATACGGGTATCACGGTCTGGTTCGACTGAAGAGTTTTCAGTGTTGGTGTTGTTTGGACCCGCGGGGCCTGGTTTTTGGATGTTTTGAGGGCTTGCATGACTTGTGGGGTCGCTAAGGGGACGGTTTGTCCACTGGGCAGTCGTACGCTATGCGTGGTATGCTGCAGTGAGGACAGTTGGAGAGCATGGCCTGGACTCAGTTGCACCGCTTGACCACCTGGGAAGTGGACTGTTTGGTTGGCTGATAGTTGAAGCGTCCTGCCACCTGCCAACTGCACTGTTCGCATAGGAACTGACGACGACACCGCAGTTTGTACACTACTGACCACTACGGTACCACTGACTGGACTCTGTAAAGGATATCATCAAATTAGGCGAAATTTCATTACACTGCACATATTATAATTCCTGTACGAACATTACATACCTGTGCCAGAGTTGTAACGCCAGTTGTGTTGCATACAGTCGTTCGTTTTTTGATTGTTGGAGTATCTGTAAATAAAGCTAGATTAGAAGTTGTACTAGGTTCTGCGACTTTTGTGCGCCGTTGGTTTTGTAGCTCACTTTAGATAGGAGAGATTGTGGGTTGTTATTTTACCTTGTAATAAAGCGCGTGGTGATATCAAAGATTTCCCGGACGATAGGTTGGCTGGACTCAACACTCTCACGACACCTCTTCTTGATCCAGTTGCCTGTGAAACCGTATATTCAATTTATCGCTATACTTTTTTAGTTCAGACTGTAGGGCTGTCCGTCATTCAGTCATCCATAAAAAATCATAAGTTGCGTGACGATCGTGACGTTAAAACGTACTATAAATACATAAATAGAACCGTTTACATATTGTCTGTTCATATAAGTAAGATAATAATTTATATGTACCTGAGAGGTAGGTGTAACAACAGACGCAGTATCAGAGTGTTGTAAACTAGGCCTTATCAACAACGATCTTGTTCCTGGCGCCATCTGTGATATTAAAATAAAATATGTATTATAGATATACAGATAGATATTGTTTTTTGTTTAATCGTTTTCTTTATACCTTCTGATTTTGAATAATAGAAGGATTCACGACAGGATGTATCACAGTTTGTGTTGTTGATATTTGTTGTGACAATACATTCACTTTCGCCACCTAAAAGAACAAAACGTATTATATATTTTAAGCCACTCCATATTTCCTTGTTATAAAACTGATCTATTCATTATTATCGTTTTGCTTACACTTGCTTGTACGGCGTCGGTTTTTATTGATGTTCTCTGTTTAATCAGAGGTGATTTGTGCGGTGTTGCAACGATCGTAGGTAGGCTCGATGACCGCGATAGTGTTGCGTTAGCTTGACTCAACATCGGTTTAGAAACTTGCTGAGGTGGAATAGTCTTTATGGTAGATGGCGGTGACGCAACTGGTTTTGATAGAATAGCCGATTTAGCCGACTCGGAGTGTTTTATTATTAAAGGCAGTTGCTTTCCCGTTTTCGTTAGTTGTTTCCCCACTTGAGATAAGGGCTTAGCCATATGCATAGGGGATTGAGGAGGTGGCATGGAAGATTGAGGAGGTGGCATAGGCGACTTGGGAGGTGGCATTGATGATTTAGAAGGTAGCATTGGTGATTTAGGAGGTGGCATAGTTGATTTAGGAGGTGGCATGGATGATTGAATAGGTGACATGGGCGATTGAGGAGGCGCCATCGGTGATTGAGGGGGTGGCATAGTCGATTGAGGGGGTAGCATAGGAGATTGAGATCGTTTGGGTGACTGTACACGTTTTATCGGCGATTGAGGTCGTAGAAACACTGTTTGAGGTTTAATTTCTACTTGAGGAGGTTGTGAAACTGAATGCGGTGATTCTGTACCAGATAGCGAGAATTCTTCCTTAGACATATAAACTAGCGGGATTTGTTTTTCAGGTATCGGTGGTTGTTTAGGAGAGAGTAGTTTGGGAGATTCTGGCTGTTTACTGGGGATAGACGGCTGTTTAGCCGACGCAGCGGGTTTGTTGGCTGATTGGAGTTGCCTCGGAGAAGGAGGTTGTAAAGGTGATTGCGGCCTGGGTGAGGAAGATTGTTTTGGCGAGGGGAGCTGTTTTGGGGATGACAGCATTTGTTTGGGTGACGGTGGAGGTTGCATTGGCGATAAAGGAGGTTGCATTGGTGACGTCGACATTTGTTTGACAGCTGGCGGCGGCTGCTTTGGAGATAGAGCAGCTTTAGGCGATTGTGTGGGCAGGTTTATTGTTCTAGGTACGTTCTTTAACATTGTTTTGCC
Organism: Cosmorhoe ocellata; assembly: GCA_963675405.1. Classification (NCBI taxonomy): domain Eukaryota; kingdom Metazoa; phylum Arthropoda; class Insecta; order Lepidoptera; family Geometridae; genus Cosmorhoe; species Cosmorhoe ocellata. The sequence continues at coordinate 5,283,190 of OY776258.1, read as the reverse complement.
TTGTAATGCTGCCTGTAGTACCTGAGATGTAGACGCTTTCGATAGCAGCGCCGCTTGTTTAGCAATGTTCCTCGCCGCAGCTAAATTAGCTTTGTTCTGAGCTGTCACACTGGCCTGTTTCACGGCCTCTGCTATTATCTTTGCTTGTTTCACAGATTGTGACATCAAAGCAGCTTGTTTGTTCTGTTTTGTAAGACTTGTTTGCTTCGGCGTGTAGGCTCGTTTCGATGGCGGGGTGTAGGTGGGTTTCTTAAGCTTGGCTGGTAGTGTGAATTTGCTTTGTCCTAATGTCGCTTGCATAAGCAGTTGAGCGGACGAGAGCTGCGGGGCGGACGTTGGTATACTGCTGTCGTCGACATCAACATCACTGTCGGACGCTTCGATCATTTCCTCAAAAACTGGTTCATCTAACTCCATCTATGAATTACGAAACACAATGCTAAAATTAATGATCGTTCGTTAAAGTTGCATCACACTTGATGGCTGGTTTAAACATAACAAACTTCAATATATACATTTGAGGTAGGTCCCATTCGTTCTATGACGTAATATAACAATTTGAGAAAATATTGACTCTATAGAACAGTTTGTACTTTTTGTCTCAAATAAAACTAAGTATATTATTTAGACTTTTTGAAGTTGATTATGTAAACTCGAGAATGATTTGCTACCACTTGTCTTAGTGACATTGATGACATAAATATGATTAGTGACATTGATCATGGAAGAATTTGGGAAAAGCGATTCCCATTGAGTTCTGTGCTTCCAGAGACAAATAAAAACAGGAGCAAAAGCTAGAATGTAGTTCGATAGTACAAATAGGGACAATATTTCCTCAAATTGTTATTTTACGTCATGTTCAATAGAACAAATGGGACCTACCGGACATTTGATACACAGACTGGACGTAAAGATGAAGTAGTCATTATATGTATAGTTATACTAGCTTCCGCACACGGCTTCGCCCGCGTGGTACCTTGAAAAACAAAAACAAATCTATCCCGCGGGAAGCTTATATTTTTCCGGGATAAAATGTAGCCTAGGTATGTGTTATTCCAGACCATAATCTAGAGCTGTGCCAATTGTCATTCAGATCCGTTCAGCCGTTTTAGCGTGAAAGAGTAACAAACATACATCCAGACATCTTGACATCCATCCATACATTCTTACAAACTTTCGCGTCTATAATATTAGTAGGATATTATTGAACTCACGCTTTCTGGCGCATTTATTTCTGAGACCGGCGTCATTGTTCTCACGAGCGGAGGGGGTGAGTTAACACTAGGTTTCGGAGTTCCAGGTTTCTGGCCAGCTTTGGAAGTGGTGGTGGGTTTGGCCGCGATAGGCGGTCGGGGGGTAGGGGCTGGTGGTGGCGATGAAGGTGGGGGGAGAGTAGAAGGAGAGATGGCGGCAGTTGCTTTTGCACTGCGACTGCGCCCTGAACCTGTCTTCACCCAATCTTCTTCTGTTCTGAAATTGTAATAATTATAGTTCATACAATGGATCTAGGCATTCGTGAAGTTAGCCACAGGTGCCAGTTTGCGCATGTACAGTTCCTTCCCCCCTCCTCATACCTCCAATTGCTCCCGAAAAACGATACTGCGCAGCTCTTGCGGCTAACTTCACGAATGCCTAGATTCGTTGAGCCAACTATACAATAATGATAATTTTAAGTCAATGAATAAACTAACCAAACATTAAAACGAATTTATGGTAACGTATTCAGCAGCCTACAGTAGAATTCCAGAATAAAAAATAGCGCGCACGGGTTACTTTTGTCGCCGTGACTGTTTCGTCACTCTTATCAAATCCGTGGCTATGTATGGAGATGTCACCCAGTGTCACGTCGTAACAGGCGCGCATCTCACATAACCACGGACTCGATAGAAGTGACGAAACAATCACGGCGACAAAAGTAACCCGTGCGCGCTATCTCTTACTTGACGATTAAAACATTGCTCAATATGTAAAGTTTGTATTGCTATACCTGTTCCTGTGCAAATACATCCAGACGGCCGACCTCTGGTCAAACTTCACAACAGGATCTCGTTTGGCCGTGTGGAATCGTTCCAGGACCGCCGACACAGCTCCAAGTAACGCCTGCTCACTGCATTGAGCTATGTACTGAGACATTCTGTACGAATATTTATTAAGAATTAGAATGATAGAGCATTTGCTTATATAAATGCTCACACAAATTTGTTTCAATCGTTGCGTCACCAATATCTTTTGCAGTTCGTTTTATATCTACTTACAACATGATCACGACTGTAATCCCCAGGCTCGGTATATAATATCTCCTCAGACCTTTAGTGGCTTAGATCTTTGAGGGTAATCTAAACGGGGTAGTCAGAGGCACGTCCGAACATGACATTTGGTACATGCCCACATTTTGCACAGTAGCAAGTATTCCGTATGTGACGGGTTGCAAGCCCATCGCCACTTATAAGAATACTAATGACAAACAAATTCGAATTTTTGGTTCTAATGCCGGTTTCCTCACGATGTTTTCCTTCACCGTTTAGAAGGAGATTTATTAAGAGTGGGGGAAGAGAACCTGTTGTGCCGACCCCACCTAGTAGGATAAGGGCAGGAAGATGATGTTTTCCTTCACCGTTTAAAGTAGTGAAACTAACTTGAGGAGCGTCATGACGTCGTGCCGGGTGCCTTCTCCGTTGGGCAGGCGAGCGAGCGCGTCGCGCACGAGCGACGTGAAGGTGGCGTGCCGCGGCCGGTCGGGTACCAGCAGCGATGTACCTGCACAGCCCGACGACACCCACGCGCGCGCGCACGGACCCACCACGGAACGGTACCTGATAGTAAACAAGTAAATAAGTAAACAATTCATTGCGTCTATTCTAGTCTAGATGATTTTTACACTGTTAAAATGAAGTAAAGGCTCAATTTACACCGCCGCAGAATGGAATGGAAGCGTCTTTTTGAAACGTAATTATATAGTTGGCTCAACAAATCTAGGCATTAGTAAAGTTAGCCGCAAGAGCTGCGCAGTATCGTTTTTCGGGAGCAATTGGAGGTATGAGGGGGGGGGGGGGGGGGGGGGGGGGGGGAAGGAACTATACATGCGCAAACCCGCACTTGTGGCTAATTTCACGAATGCCTAGATCCGTTGGATGAACTATAAATAAGTCAACAATCCTTTGCGTCGATTCTAGTCTACATGATATTTATACAGTGTCAAAATGAAGTTTAATAGGCTCAATTTACACCGCCGCGGAATGGAATGGAAGCGTCTTTTTGCACAGAAATTGCACATACGAGCCAAGAAAAGGTCGCGCGTCTTCTGGGAAATCCTCGCGCGAATTCACGCGGCTTCTCGCTTCTCGAAATTGACGCTTCCATTCAATTCCGCGGCGGTGTAAATCGAACCTTATTCACTAACAGCCAGACTAACATGGCAGCCGCGATAAAATTTTGTCGTGCATTTGTGGGATTCGTCAGTAGGGCCTGGGGCAGTTTTAAGATGGATAGTAAACTAAAACTGCACTAATTCTATGAAGAAAACTATTTGTCTATATTTTTTACAGCAGATAACTGATGGATGCTATAATGGATGTTAGAATATTATAAAAACCGGAAATAGGTATAACATTTTTTGATACACAACTGAGGTAATAACGCTATCACTCTTACACCGTTTTCATGATGTACAAATAGAAGAAATCCGGATGAGTATACAGAAACGCAGAGCTGTATCTGTGCATGAGTAGGAGACTAGCTTTGGGATTTAAAGGAGAAGTCCTAGTATCGATAACTGCAACTTACCCATGCTGAATGTACGTGAACGGCTTGGAAGCTGTCGCGAATCTTCGCCTTTCTTGCACGCGGAATTCTGATATGTCCGAGCCGGTCGGCGGCCGCACAGTCCAAGACGTGGGGTACCTTAATGAAAAGAGAAGCTTTATCAAAAACTGTTACATGTTCGAACTGATAAGGAGAGTAAAACTACAAATTATAGACATGTCCATAGCCATTATAGTTTGTCTGACAGGAATTCTAGTTAAACTTAATCAAAAGTGGTTTTTATAGCACATCCTTGTCCCAACGAGCTCAACATCATGGATCATTATGGAGTTCACATAGGATAACTTACTTAGGAGGCGGTGGGTTCCTCGCAACAAGACGTGGTGACATAGCTCGAAGCCACCTATCACATAGTCGATCCAGTATCGAGTCACAATCCCTTCCAGCGCCGATCCATTGGTAAATCTGTGGAATAATTTTAGTAAGTTATTTTATTCAGATTATACGTTATTTTAAAATCTCGGTTAATCAGATAAATATTTGTTGTTTGAGAAAGTCAAAAGATCTTACTTGTACCTGTGATTTAGGCATATACTGCAAATAAGGTACAAAATCGTCAGGGTGTGTCCCTCTTTCGCCCGCGAGGAATTCCAAAGCCGAGTCCAACTCTGCGCACCAATCGTCAGACACTGAATGTAAAAAGTTTTATTTTAACGAAATACTCAATTAACAGCTTACAATAGTAATATAAGAGACTTATAATGATTACCCGTATTATAGGATTAAAGTTACTCAAAGAATTTGGACATAACTTACAGGGGTACCAAGTGTTGAGTGGCGCTATCGGCGACTTCATAACCGCCCCACAACGCGCGTGCAACTGTTGTTTCGAAGCGCGGTGTGCGTCTCTCGCGGGGAACAACGCGCGGACCATTGACAAGAAGTTTGCATGAGTCGTCTCTGTAAGAGACTCATCCACCTCCACCACTCGCTCTTCTTGCAAAACATCCGCTGAAGCTTCCACCTGTATAACTTCGCCGGCTTCGTCTGCTAGTTGGATTGGGAGGGCCATCATATCTGTAATTATAATTGCTATGATAAAGTAAGCCACGCGGAAATTGTGGCTTTGTGATGGTGAGGGAACAAACTTTGCGCATAATTTATATAAGTGAGGTACATTTCTAGTAAATGGATTTGAAGTAACAGCTACCTATTCCATCCAAATCTTCTAGTTTCATAGGTTGATGAATCTTGCCAGAGCTAGATCCACTAGCATCAGGTGGCTCTTCTTTTATCACTGTTTCCAGTGGTGGGTGGTAGTTTTCTCTGTGGAAAATAAAAATCTTGGTAATAGTGGCCTTTTTTACATGCCATAAAAATGTAATTCTTAAAGTCAATTTAGTAATATTACTAACATTGCAGCACTAGCATAGCTGTTATCGTTTTCTGCATCATCAATAACTTCTTGCTTGATTTCAACCTGGTCCAGTGATGTAGATGCTTTAGGACTCGCAACAGGGTCAACAAACGATGAACTCTCAGAATCAGATTCATTTTCATATTTTATATTCATAGTTTTACCATCAATATCATTTTCTTCTTTGATTTTTCTGATAGTTTTACCCTCACTGACTTTCCCTTTAGAAATTGGATCCTTCTTAGGCCCCCTTTTTATTTTTGGAACAGGTGATTGTAGCCCACCAAACATCATTTTTTTCCCTTCAAGAATAACTCTTTGCTCAATGTCTTCTAAAGTTATTCCATTTGTGTTAAGCTCTGGATGAACCTGAAAATTTTATGGAATGGACAACTAAACAGTGAAGTAGTTTTTTAATGTTTATCTTATACCTTTAAACGAGCAATTCTTGTATATATATATATAATTGGAATCTCGGAAACGGCTCCAGCGGTTTTCATGAAATTTAGTATGCAGGGGGTTTCAGGGGTGATAAATCGATCTAGCTAGGTTTAATTTTTAGAAAACGTCGTTTACCAATAAAAAAACCGAGCAAAGCTTGGTCACCCAGGTACTGGTATATTAAATGACACATTATTAAAATAAAATACTGATAGGTATTAGGTAAATACCTCTCTTTGAATCCTTCTGAGTTTGTGAGCAATAATCATTTCCTTGACATCTAATATTGGCTCCGGGCAGGATTGGTTGGAGATATCTAGAGTTCCCACAATCTCTCTCTCTTCCTGAAAACATTTTTGTTTATGTTATAAAGTAATATTAATTTATCAAAAACACCAATGTACTCATATTTAATTCTTAGAAAATTACTTACAGTTTCAATGTTACATGGTGATGCTGGTTTTTGATCAGGTCCTTCAGGGTACATTTCATCATCAGAGCAGTTTTCTCCTACATCACTACTCACGGCATTCAGTTCATCAAAATACCTCTGCTTTGCTCGTTGGTACAGAGACCTATGACCTGGTCTTAGAGTAGGTTTGGGAGGCAACCGTGGGAGGTACGGCATGGGGCCAGGAGGGGCACCTTTTACAGCTGCTAGTAACCTCTCACGGGATAATAATATACTGGGAAGTAATTTGGCATAGTATTCTCTCATCTGTAATAATAACATAATTATGTACAAAAACAAGTAGGTAAGTATCATAAAAATTATACCAACAAAGTAGAAGTAGAAAGCAGAAGTTAGTGATACCTTTTGTCTTTGCTGCTTTCGTCTGGCTTTGGTTAGTAACCTCCTCATTTTGGCTAAATCTGGTCTGTAGTTTCCAAGCTTCAGATCATTGTAAAAATCACTGAGTGGTGAAGTAAATTTAAAAGGTTCATAGTCAAACAACATCTTCAGAGTGGTTTCCTTTTCTTCTTTATCATTGTCTTTGAATTTCGGCAAGAAGGTCTTGAGATGGTCTTTCTGTTTTTCTTCAAGAGATTCCCAGGTTTTCATAGAGAAGACCTCTTTGAATAGTGAGTAGTCTTCGCATAGATCTTGCGGTAGCTCGAAGGTGTGTCCTAGGATGCATACTGTCTCCAACGCATCGTCGTCGCTGTCGGTGCTTCCGCTGCTGGAACTATCAGACGAGGTGCTACTGCTCTCCCCGCTGAAACTTCGATCGCTATCCATCTTTTCTGCCATTGGGGATAGTCCGTGATACTACTTTTAGGTTGCCGTGATGCAATGCCTAGTTATTCCAAGGGCTCCGACAGAGATTTTCCACTAACTACATTGATCATTCACAGTGTTTTGTTCGTGTTGTTTACGAAAAACTCGAGGAATGTTTTAGAAACTCGAACAATGAGCTGTGAAGTTTTTTTAAACAGCCGTCAAGTCTTGTCTAAAATAAAATAGAACGCACACGCCAAACCACGGTGTTTCATACATACTATGCGCCGGAACGGAACATTACGATGAGAAAATAACTTGACAATCAAGAACGGCGACATTTTGCCCGCAAAATGGAATTTAAAAGTATTTTTTGGATTGTCTATTGTTTGCTCTACATTGCTTATGGTGAATGAATGATACTAAAAACCATAGACATACCTAGTGTTGGAAAAATCGATCGACTAGATTTTATATATATATAAGCCAATTTTATTCGCATTTTTGTCTATGTAGCTATTAATAGAAACTATTTTTTTTTTAAATTTCATATATTTCTTTCTTTTGTTTTTAGTTTCAAAAAAAAGTAAGTTTTGATTTACATTTCTAGTATATTTTGAGAGTAAGCTTAACCACGCGGCGGCCACCGTTCTACGTGCGAGCCCGTAGAACGGAACGTTCGGTCTGTCATCTAATTATCTATACTCAATCTCTCTAGCAAAAAACCAAAAACAAGCATCAGCAGTGGTTGTGTGTGTGTATCGTGTCTGTGAAATTTTTTGACGTTAAATAATCGTGTAGTAAATATGGCTGACGAACTCAATGTTGACAGTCTAATTCACAGACTTTTAGAAGGTAATTATTCATTTTCTTACCCTATCAATACGTAATTCGATCCTATCACTCACAATCTTTAGCTGTAATAAATTGAACCCTTGCTTAGTAAGCTCTGGTTGCGTAATTATCACTTACTATGTAGGTATAGAAACGTCAAACTTCCTAAATAAATCGATTATCGTCAATTCTTATCTAATTCTTTTCTTTGGATGTTAGATACTTATTTATAAGAGCAGCAGATATCCACCATCCACCTTTATCGTAGAGACACCATATAATGCTAGAAGGCATCGCAAGAATAGATATTCCAATAGGATGTCCGAAATCATAGCATGGAGCACCTCCAATAGGCCTATTATTACGCTTTAGTCGCATTATGTATACTTTACCTGATTTAAACATGTTTATTTTACTTTATTATGCTGCTTATTGACGGGTTACTACAGTATACAGACTGCAACAGGAAACAGCAAGGAGAAAAGGGAAATTCAAAGACATCTTTTCAGGAGAATGTATGGTTTAACCCAAAATTCTTGCCAAAGTATAAGCTAGATTATTTATTTCCTTCATTCTTTAGTGTTATGCTAAAGCTCCTATTCAATCATAAAATGTTTTGTGATTTTATATTATGTTTGAGTTTGCATCTGCCTATAAATAATCCGGGGAGTGAATCCTGAAAATTTTAAAGTGCCTTAAATGTTTTTAAACTGCCCAAAAACAGTCACCATCCAGCCAACCATTTACAACATGATCCCGAATGTCAATATAAAAACACTGTATATGTGCTCTCTTATTGTCCTAACTACATATCTCAAAATACCTGTCAATAAATAATTGTGTAAATTCAGCATGTTGTATTGTCGGTAACTACTGAAAGTGAAATTTGTCTGTGATTGTTGATTGAAACCCATTGTAATGATGAATGGAGTCTTCTTAGAACTGTTATGAAGAGCTAAAAGCATGCAATCAATTCTAAAGTGAAAAAAAAATTTGTTATAAAATAATAGCACTTATCATCATCTGTTTCTGCTGCATTATCCATTCTGCTTGGATTTACTTGGCACTTGTTTATATTCCGTTTTAGATGTACTTGAGTTGAATAGTATGTGCTTGTAGAACTTACTATTCTAGACTTCTGAAAAGTAACTGTGATGTCTGGTTCAGTAATTAAAGGATTAATCATTATCATAGCTTGTTACTAAAATTGTGTTTTCCGTCAGTTCGAGGATGCAGGCCCGGGAAGACAGTTCAGATGTCAGAGTCGGAGGTTCGCGGGCTCTGCACCAAGTCCAGGGAAATTTTCCTCCAGCAGCCAATACTACTGGAATTGGAGGCACCGCTCAAAATTTGTGGTAATTAGCAGTATTGTGTGAATGTCTTGAACACTGGTGATATCATGGTAGTGAAAAATGTCTAAAAACTTTAACACATTCAAGTGCATGAAATGAGCCTCTGAGGCGCACTTTAATCCTATCACCACACTGGTTTCAGAAAACTAGTGACACAATTAGAAGATGAATGTTTCACTTATAGATAGTTATAATTTAGTTTATATGTAGATACATATCTGTACATTTTTTTTTTTTTTTATAACAGCAAGTAAATTAGTAGTAAATTTTTCTCAACTTATACCCATACTTACTACATAATCTTATACCTTTAAACAAGCAATTCTTGTATACATAATGTATGTATAATCTGAATCACGGAAACAGCTCCAATGATTTTCATGAAATTTAGTATGCAAGGGGTTTTGGGGGCGATAAATCGATATAGCTAGGTTTCATTTTTGCGAACGTCGTTTACCAAAAAAAAGCCACCCAGCTACTACTATATTACATTAGCAAACTGTGGATGACTCATAACATAAGATTTGAGCCAAGCCCTCAGTGTTGTGTAGGACAGTAATCCTGTGAATTCATGTTGTAAGTAACCATTGTGTAGAACAGAATACCCTTGACACATTAATGCTTAAAAAAACATAGCATTACAAGCATCACTTGACAATTAGCTTTGGACCAGTGAACATTTTATGCACTGGTTGACTCCCTATTCACGGGGCCGGGGTATAGACAAGGATTATCCAGTTTAAAGTTGATAATGCTGTATATTTGATCCACAATTTTTTTATCCTGCATCTTTTGAAACTGTTTTGTATGTGAACTATAATCCAAATTGTTGTCTGAGTCAATCTGTTTACGAGTCATTATTTACCTACATGATATTTTAAATTTGCTATATTTTGTGGGCTGTGTCAAAATTAAGAGACTAAATAAAATAGGTTGATTGGTTGTGGGACTTCTTTAAATGTTAGCTTTATTTTAAACCATGCAGTAAGATCAAGGCTACATAGATATTGTGACAACTGTTTTGAATGAATACTATTCAATAAGCAATATCTGACGACATGATGTAGTTATAATAATGATAAATAGTGCAGTATGTACTTACTATTGGGTTATAAACAGGTGAATTCAACATTATACCACAACTTTTCTAAGGTTACCTTGAAGATGGTGTTTTAATTCAAACAGAACACTCATTATGATTTTAGTGTCTATAAATTTATTTACATCTTAGTTTATATTTAGTCAGATTCTTAGACAAGCTCTATTATTTTTAACCTTGAGTCAATATGCGCTACTCTGTATGCTGCAGAAACTGGCAATTATTATAAACTGGCTTCTGTCCGCGGCTCGCTCGCATCGCGTAGTAGGTACCTGGAAGAAAACAGGTAGCTCCTAGTCCATGTCACAAATTCAAAATTACATCCATATTATGTCTATCCGTTGTAGTTTTTATATCAGAGGCATGCATCCCAACAGTAATCCTTAGAGTAATGATAGTATTAAGTTTTATTAATATAATTGATAGTAGCTGGATGACCGAGTTTTGCTCGTTTTTTTTTGGGGTAAACGACGTTTTCTGAAAATGAAATCTAGCTAGATCGATTATTCGCCTCCGCCACCCCCTGCATACAAAATTTCATGAAAATAGTTGGAGCCGTTTCCGAGATTTAGAGTATATAATTATATATAAAAGAATTGCTCGTTTAAAGGTACAATTATGATTCCCTCTTTATGTTAGGTACTAATCAAATTTCCAGGTGACATACATGGCCAGTACACAGACCTGCTGCGTCTCTTCGAATACGGCGGCTTCCCGCCCGAGGCGAACTATTTGTTTCTGGGCGATTACGTGGACCGCGGCAAGCAATCGCTGGAAACCATATGCCTTCTCCTTGCCTACAAAATCAAGTATCCAGAGAACTTCTTCCTTCTCAGAGGCAACCATGAGTGTGCGAGCATAAACCGTATTTATGGTAAATTTAATATAATAATAATACCTAGCTATATTCGTACAATTTTATTCCATAAATCACTTAATTTTGAATAATATTACGAAGATTCTAGTACTTTATATTACAGTAACAACGTCACATTATTATCGTAATAGTCATCATTTAGATGCTTGTAACTTGCCGGAATATCATGCATGGGTCTCGCAGATTCTTGCTTCTGGAAAACATGAAATGGCATGCAAGCTATTGACCCTTCACGACGTGTATTGACGCTTACTTCATAGAATACGTTGAAGTAGTCGGTCTAGCCTATAGCAGCCGTTAAGCCATGATAGGAGGCCTTCAAGCCGCTGACTTTAGGGTTGGCGACTAGCTCATTAACCTACTTTAGAATAATCATGTGTCTCCATTGTGCACGGAAAAACTAGAACTAGCGAAAACTTAAGTAAATAATGAATCATTAACGTATAGCTAAAAATAGGGCAATGAAAAATGCAACTAAATATACACGTTGGATGTGAAGTACTTAAAATCTTATCATAATTGCTTTTCGTTTTTAGCTGCAATGTATTATAGCTACAATCCGCGTTTGATTCAATATTATGTAGCTACACAATAGTAACTTTAACATAAAGATATCCCAAAGTCTAATATTCGAAACATATAAGTATTAAATAAAGCTCAACATATAAATTCTATGAGCCCATTCTAAATAAAATAAAAAAATAAGAAAATAAAAAAATATGATCACGACTGTAATCCCCAGGCTCGGTAGATATCTCCTCAGATCTTTAGTTACTTAGATCTTTGAGGATATCTAAAGAGGGTAGTCAGAGGCAAGTCTAAACATGAAATTTGGTACATGCCCACATTTTGCACAATAGTTAGTATTCCGTACGTGACAGGTTGCAAGCCCATCGCCGCTTATAAGAATACTAACCTATGACACATACCTTCGAATCCATCCTAAAAATAAACTTAATAATAATTAGCTACGTTCTCCTAATCAAACATATAAGCTAATACATATATGTTTACAATTGGAGGTTTGCCAATCAGAATACCTTAAATAAATTAACTAAATAGCAGCACAAGTATTCTGACGATTCTATTTCAGTAATTGCATTAAAGAGTATTAGCGTGGTTTTATTACTTTTATTAGAGTTCCTGACCTTCATTAATTGAACAGCCTTTGTCAAGGTTCTCAATTGAAGTCTGTTCATGTATTGTGACTAATCCATTAATATCTCGGTGAACTCTTTATTAATGCTTTCAAAGTATTGCGCTCAAAGTAAAATGAAATTAGATAACAATAACCCCTTAAAACTTTACATTACATGGATGCAAATGCATGTAATGTAAATATTTGTTATCATTTCACCAATAGAGGTCCTCAAACTTGAGGAAAGTTGAAATCCATGATACTGATGAAGACTACACTATATTCATTTCAATCTAATATTATTAAAACTTCTGTTCATGCATGTTCTATGCAACAATATTCGATAAATTACGTAAACCTATTTGACAACGACCTAAAAATACACAAAGTTACCATATGTTTAATATGTTTACAGGTTTCTACGACGAGTGCAAACGCCGATACAACATAAAGCTGTGGAAGACATTCACAGACTGCTTCAATTGCTTGCCGATAGCCGCCATTATTGACGAGAAGATATTCTGCTGTCACGGCGGCCTGTCGCCAGACCTCCAAGGCATGGAGCAGATCAGACGAATAATGCGACCCACTGACGTCCCTGACACAGGTATTGTACCTACCGCCTTTCGATACTCAACATCCAATTGACGGCTGATTTATAAGGTACTAACTTTCAACCGCGGCTTCGCCCGCGATGTACATACATAAAATACATATAGCCTATGTTAATCTTGAATATTCATTCTAAATATTGGTGATTTTTTTAAAATCCGGTTGGGTAGTTTCGTAGATTAACTTCTACAATACAAACAAACAAACTTAACATCTTTACAATATTAGTGCAGATGTGTTAAAGAAGAGGTCTAGCTCCAGGATATATACTCGTATATACAATTTAGTGATTAAAAATGTATTTCGAAATCTAAAGGTGCACCAAGGAAGTAATAAATAATGTAAGGAGATTTAAGGAGACCTTTAAACATTGGTTTAAATGTGTATAAGAAAATAACATTGCGCGTACGAAGCCACGCTGTAAGAAGTACTTAACTGAATAAGCACCGGATGAATGACAATGATAAACTATATCCTGCGCATATTAGATAGCTTTTGTAGCCATATTACGTTCACCCTGAGATCGTGTTATTGAATGCACTTCCCACGAAGATAAAATAAAAATACAGACAGGAGGGTCAGCCGGATACCTGGTGATACTTGAACATAACCATTATCGATATTTTAGACTGGCCATCAATTTAGGACGATTCGAGAAAGCGCTTATAGAAAAAAAATGTTTGAACATCAGCAATATCAATATATTAATATGGGAAGCTTATGTATCGTAGAGGCAAAATAGGATACTTAGAGACGAATATAACTATAATGTAGTCTATCAACTACAAGGACAACAGCAACGCAAATACAAGGAAAATGGATAAACAATACACACTGTCTTACGTACAAGTTTAAAACTTATAGTTATTCATTGAAATCGATTTGTAAAGTCTTCTATTTTACAATATATTGTAAGATAACTATCTGAAATATCGCGAGCTCATGATACAAAAGTGGATAACAATTTATCTATTTACGAACATCATGCTATAGAGATCTGTTTCTTAGAATTTAATGTAAGACATGACTGAGTAGATGATTCATGATTACAGTTTCTGTTCGCTACAACATAAGACAATAAAATTATTGTAACTTATTAGTGGCGATGGGGTTGCAACCTTTCATGTACATAATCCTAACGACTGTGCAAAATGTGGATATGTGCCAAATATCGTGTTTGGACGTGTCTGTGACTATCCTCTTTAAACATATATTTTAAGATCTAAGTACTTAGCTAGAGATCTAAGTAGAAAGATGTGTTTTATTTTTTATGTAAGCCAACGTCTGGGGCCATTTAGAGATTACGTTAAATATCTGCGAAACCTGGTAACAGCAAATGTTGAGAATATGATTTGGAGTCCTCCCAATGATATAAATCATACTTAGCCTTGCTAAAGTCCTCGAACTCACCTTAAATAGTCAACTAAAATTGATCACTTTTGTGCTTATTCAACGATAAACATATTTTTTTTGTTCTAGGACTTTTGTGCGATCTGCTATGGTCCGATCCGGACAAGGACGTGCAGGGGTGGGGCGAGAACGACCGCGGCGTGTCATTCACCTTCGGTCCGGACGTTGTCAGCAAATTCCTCAACAGACATGACTTGGACTTGATCTGTCGGGCTCATCAGGTAATTTAGTACCACCTTATTATTTATTTTTAACCCCCGACGAAAACAGAGGGGTGTTATAAGTTTAACGTGTCTGTGTGTGTATCTGTGTATCTGTCTGTGGCATCATAGATCGATTTTCGTTCAGTTTTTTTTGGGTCATAGATAATTTTATCCTAATTGTTCTTAGCCATGTTTCATGAAAATCTGTTCAGCTGTTTGAAGATCATCAGCTCTTATTAAAGAGATTATTAAATTGATGAGGGGATCTGATTACCTGCCATATGTCCTATTGATTCGAAATTTGGTACCATATTACTTCAATGATATTGAAAGAACATGGTAAGGTAACCATGACTTTAAATATGACATTTAGGGTAAGATTTAGAAGTCTGGGGGTTTTAATTTTTTTTATTTTGTTTTATTTTATATTGGTTGACAGTTCACACGTCATCTAGCCCCAAACTAAGCAAAGCTTTACTATGGGAACCAGCAAGCTGATAGATTCATTAAATGCTTTTTTTTGTAAATACATACATAGAATACAGTAGTAACACTCAGACACAGAAGAAACATCTGTGTTCGGGATCGAACCCACAACTTGCAGTACAGAAGGCAGAGCTACTACCAACTGAGCTATTAGGCCAGTCAAGGCAGTCAATTGTTATTTAGTACCTAATTATTTGCATTTCCTCTTTTTTAACTTTGGACAGTATTCAAATTATAATACTTACCTATATTTTCAGTTTAATTTTATAGTATCTCCTCCTTAAAGTATCCAATGGCAAACCTAGTTTTCGTTCTTGTTTTCTAGGTTATTGTACTTGTATAGTGTGCTGATAAATACAGAACCCTTATTGCACAAGTCCTACTTACACTACTGTTTGGTCTAAATTATACGAAAGTCAGACACAACTGACAAGATTAAAGAAAATATCGGTACGTGTGCGGAAAATGTCAGTTTATGTAGTCAGTTGTGAGTAGCGTAAAGGTACGAGTTGCCAGCGGGCGACGCCGACGGACGTGAGGCAGCGGCGGACGACGTGTCGCGGCGACACTACTGGTTTCTATGTATTTCTATGAAAATCCCTCCGTAGTTAGCGACACGAAGCTAGCGACGCATTTCATAGAAATTCACACGTCGTCCGCCGCCGCCTCATGTCGCCCGCTGCCATCTCGTAACCTAATTCTCTGCAAATGCTGATGGCTGTATCTTTTACAGGTGGTGGAGGACGGCTATGAATTCTTCGCAAAAAGGCAACTGGTGACGTTATTCTCTGCACCGAACTACTGCGGCGAGTTCGACAACGCCGGCGGCATGATGTCGGTGGATGAGACGCTCATGTGCTCATTCCAGGTGCGGATTTATTTTTACGATTATTTTCCATTATCTGGCTGGCTAACATGGCAGCCACGATAAAATATTGTCGGCTGTTTTGTCTCGCTCTTTTTCGTGCGAATATGACATGCTCGACAAAAGCGACGACAAATTCATCGTGGCGCTCGTGTTAGCCCGGCCTCTGCTTTGATACAGATATAGTTCGATATTGAATTAAGTCAGAGGAAATCTCGTTATACTGTTGCCACCTCAAAACTTAGTGTTGTTTCAGCTCAGGTTTTCAAATGAAGAGTGAATCGATGCGGCTCAATTTTTTTTCGATTTTATTATTCATACTGAAATGCTTAAAAACAAAGTTAAGTGTTTTATCCATTATTTATATTTTATTTTATTAATTGAACATTTTACATATTAACTTAATCACAACACTTTATGTAAAATACTTTTTTGTGACTCATCAATTGACAGACAACGCCGAGCCTAAAACAGCCAGTCCTAGAGACTTGAAATTTTGAGGTTTCCTTATAGCACGTAGACGTAATTAAGAAAGTAATTCGCTATATTTATTCTCTGAGGGGAGCAGCAGGTCGATATTTGTACAAAAAAACGCGAAATAAGTCGTTCGAGTTCCACTAGTAGGTACACAATATGATACTGTGAGAGTTGAATTTCTGCTGAATTTCTTCTACATTTTCGTCAAAAGATGGCAGCCCAGTAAATGTCTAAAATCGTGAATCTAATTAGAAGTCGAATTGTAAGTGGATTTTATGCCATTAGACTCCTAGTCTAACATTCTGTGCACCTTATGCAAGTAAGTTCATAGCACTGGTTGCTTATGCTACATTTACGATAGTATTGTTTCGGCAGATATTGAAACCATCTGAGAAGAAGGCGAAATACCAGTACAACGGCATCAACAGCGGCAGACCGGCCACGCCCCAGCGGTCGCCTCCCAAGAAGAAATAACTCCCGCGGCCCACCTCGTGCTCATCACAGTGAGAGGATGCTACAAATCATTAATTATATCTTGTATTATAATTATTATGTTAGTGTGGTCATCGGACATAGCCGAATAATATGTCACCCTTGTGTAATGTTAAAAATTATTTATCGATTTGCTTGTGCCTTCTTATTTTTAATTTTTATTATTAATGTGAGTGATATTAATTTATGAATTAGTTCTACAGACTTGCGAGTCGAAGGACATTATCTATTCGGCGATGCCTCTTTGACTGTCTGCTTGTTCGATCCCTTATCCCGGCAGCTTACGATACTGTACCGTGCCGCCGGCGCCGTGTAGATACACATGTTGATGTTGTAGAACTTAAATTGTTTCGTTGAGTTTCAAGAGTTTGAAGTGGCAAAGCTATCTTAAAGATGCGTGCGTTGGAGATAAAGCGTCATTACATAATTTATTAAGTTGTAGTGGATCGAAAGCACATTTGCTTTGTTTTCAGTAACTAATGTGCCTATAAATGTAAATTATTGGATAGGTCTCGTATAGGTGACGATAGTTGATTGATTTGAAAATTATGGTTTCAACTGGAATGGATTGATTGTACTTCCCTTCGGTCTTTGTTAGGAATGTTTTATTTGAGTTATAGAATGTATAGATAGATCCTTCTGTGGAGCTGGCCTAAGAGCATGATATTATGAACCCTTCGCCTTGTAAGTAAGTGTTATTATTTCTGTTCTAGGACTTCATTGCTAACTCTAGCTTAGAGCGCGCGCGACACACAACACATCCAGTGAAATTAGTTTTATTTTGCCCTCAGTATTATCCTTACTAATTAAGTCAATGTTTCCAAATTAAAAGATTGGTGTGATCTCCCTACTGAGGCTTTATCTTTACAACTTGCTGCTGTAAGTCTCACTACGATATGAATTGATGTGGTAGAAGCAGTGTAGTCCTCGCAACAACATAGTGCAATCGCTATAATATATGATTAAATATAAAATAATAAAATTATATGCAGATTTTGCATTGTACAATTTTATTTTTTTAGTTATGATAACAATGTCAAATATATTCATTATATAAATATTACTATTTGAACTAAGAGGTTTATTTTGTTTCACTTTTAGGTTTGCATTTACGACTATGATTGTATTTCAAACATTTTTATCTAGTTTATGTCTATTGCTAATGGACTCATGTATTCATATATTTTCTTCTACACTTTTGTCTGTATGCTTTACTAAATGAATGTTCTCATTTTGTAAAATTCTACTGTTTATATTAGCTGGTATTGAATAACAGCAATATTAGAATTTACATTATTTACTATTAACACTTTAATCTTAAAACACTTAAATTTTCTCTATTTTCATCTACACTTAGTTAAAATAATAAGTTACTGGAGAAGTTTAGTTTGAAATTATCAAGTATATTTGTTGTACTTTTCTCTAGTGTGTACAATTTTCTGAAATATAAATTTATTCAAATAAAATGCAGTGATTAGTTTTTTTCATTTATTTCCATGTCCTTGTCTGTCCATGCCATTTCATCAATATTAACATTATCAGGTTGGATTATTTTTACTAAACTATCATGGTTTTCAAACTTATCATTAACTTTAGCTATAAGGTCTTCATTTTTTTTTTGGTACTTCTGTATGTCCATTTGAAATGCTTTTAGATAGCCCCTTTTGGCAGATATTATCTTCTTCAGCCTGTTTACCCTCACTTCATACTCTTTAGCGAGTGATTCTAGTAAAGTTTTTTGTTTCTGTAAGTTAGCTACATCACTTGCTCTAAGCTGTGCTCTCACATCTCCAACTTGAGGCCTCCTGTAAAATAATAACAATCTTGTTGGATAACTATTGCCAAGATACACGATGGCATTGAGGAATTAATTTGAGAGTTTAAAAACATTAAAGGTATAGTGGCTCAGCGAATCTAGGCATTCGTGAAGTTAGCCACCAGAGCTGCACAGCATCATTTTTCGGGAGCAATCGGAGGTATAAGGGGGGGAAGGAACTGCACATGCGCAAACTCGCACCTGTGGCTAACTTCACAAATGCCTACATTCATGGTATGAACTATACTACTACGGCTTAAGCTAATGACATGGGTCCAGATATGTTATCAAATTATTGGTGTAACAGACAACTTTATCAATATTTTAATGCATCTGATTGATGGTTTGCCTTGATGTTGTTATCTGTCTAAATTCTAAAAGTTGCTGTTTTGAAAGGCCAGCCAACAACACTTGCAAGCAACGTCTGTAGCAGATAATATGTCATACCATAATGTTTGATCTTCATTTACATCTCCAAACTTTTCTTTTTGCTTTTCAAGTGTCTCAAATTTATCTGGCATGTTCTCATATTCCCACATTGAGGTCAGTTCTTGGACCATTTCGTCAAAGATCCCTTGCTTCAAGCAGTTAAACATTGGAACCCACTTGACTCTCCTCAATTTAGCTTTAGGAACAGTTTCCAAAAAGTCATCATTTCTGAAAAGAAAAACTTACATAGCTACATCCAATCTATGAAAATAATACCTAATGTTGTTTAGTTTGGAAAACAAAATTTAGGCAACTTTTCACCAAAACAAACGACTAGAATTAAATGACGATAGACTTACCTGACTAAATTTATGATGTTTCCAAACTCTTTCAAGATGATAAGATTATCAAATGTTATTTCCGCATTACTCATATCCACATCCACAATATCATCTAGCTTTTCAGACATTTTGATGATGATTTATTTTATATAATTTTTTTGTCGAAAGTCAAATTCAAAACTTCAAAACGTAACCGTACTCCATCCATGATCCACTCCAATCAACCAAACCAAAGCCAAAAGTAAAAAGAGTAGAGTAAAAAGTAAAGTCAGCCAAACAAACTTTACGTTACGACTGGATCTAATTAGAATAGAATATATTCTGTGGACTGGATACATACCTACCGTCGTCATACAACAATAATAACCTCTGTCAGTGTCACAGACAGAACGCAATTGATTGACAGTTACAGTTAGCAATTGGTTTGTTTGTTTTTTTGTTAAATTATTCGCTCATTTGAGCAGGCTTATAGTCATAGACCTTACTGCCTAGTCTTGCGTAAATTAATTTCCTCCGTTTTCTATAATCTAACTTAATCTAACCTAACCTAACCGCCATTTTCTCTCTCAATTATAACTTCGTTAGCAATTGGTAAAATTGTGGAAAACCAATGGAAAACTCAACCACAGATTTAATCAGAAGAAGAAGAAAACAAAGCAACAATAAATCTTTTTTCTTTTCTTTATTTTTGGCCTCTGTGTCATCAACAATAAATCAATTGCTTTTTTAAAACTAATGACAGTGACAAAAATGATCCAAAATGATGAAAAGACAGAGCATTTATTAAAGAAGAAGAAGAAAACAAATGTTTATTTGACACATACTTTAGTAGGTACCTAAGTTTGTCTATGACCATAGCTTGTGAAATATGAAATAGTTACTTAATTAGACTACTAGCCAACAGATGTCGTTACAAGTCATGAACGTAAAAAGGCGAAGACTGCAAGAATTACCACCATCATATACAGGCATGCATAGACCGTACTATCTAAGACGGATTCGACCAAATTAGTTTAGGCACTATCCCAGAGAATAAATCGTTGTTACCAGTTAGTAAAGTGTAATATTACTTGCGTTTTGTTAGTAACTGTGCTAGTTTAATTTAGTTAATAGTTTGATTGTATCCAAGCATACCACTAATAAGATTGTACCTACAATGTACCTACTACGCCCATACTTATGTATGTATTTAAATTACTTTAAAGTTAGGTAAGTACATTTTATTTCGAAATCGCAATACCTCTAGGTACCTACTCTATCTATCTCTACAATATGCTATTAATTTCACAATAAGGTACCTATTTTTAAACAAAATAAAACACACTTTTAGTTGTAAGGTTTTCGATATTTTATTATTTTTTTTAATTTTCCGAGTTAATAAAAAATAGTCAGGTAATAAAAACAAAACGTATAACAATTTATTATTCGCGGCAGTGACTATGTTTTGCAGTCTTTGAGATCTTGCGTTTAATTCTGAATTTATACTCGTAGTACTAGTAGGTAGTTTATTTTAAATATTGTTGTATTTTTTTATTTCATATTAACATAGTCATAATATACGTAGATTAACAGGAAAGTTCAAAGATAAGTAGATACGTTTAAATACGTTTTTGTATAGAACTTAACATAAGGTAGACTCGATCATCACCCCTTAGAAAGCAGCAGCTGGAAATAAAAAATAAATTAGATTACTGATAAATACTAGGTACTATATTATATTGATTGAAATATAGATAGAAATAGATTTTGCCAGCTAAACGGCATGTGTAATGGTGAGGTGAGTGAGAATCTCATGTAGGTAAGTACATAATTAATATAACTAGATCGTTCTATTTCTGTAGTACCTAGGTAACTATTATTATATACATTATCGATACTGGGAACGAACAAAAAGATGATAACGTTATCAACGCAGTAGGTAAACTACGTAACACCGAAGCAATTGCGTAGCGTTAGGCTACGCCGCGGACGTAAGCCGCCGCTACGCCATTGCTACGTAGAGTAATTAAATCAATTTACACGGACGACTTGGTGGAAGGCATTTTCAATCTTCTATATTTAAAAAAAAAAAAAAAATATGATCACGACTGTAAGACTGTAATCCCCAGGCTCGGTAGATATCTCCTCAGATCTTTAGTTACTTAGATCTTTGAGGATATCTAAAGGGGTAGTCAGAGGCAAGTCCAAACATGACATTTGGTACATGCCCACATTTTGCACAATAGTTAGTATTCCGTACGTGACAGGTTGCAAGCCCATCGCCGCTTATAAGAATACTAACCTATGACACATACCTTCGAATTTTTGGTTCTACGGCATGCCGGTTTCCTCACGATGTTTTCCTTCACCGTTTAAGAGCACTGGCATTGCGCACATAAATTTTTCGAGTGGAAAAACTCATTGGTGCACGACCAGGGTTTGAACCCTCGACCTTCGGATCATGAGGCAGGGGTGCTACCACTAAACCACCAGCGCTCTCTTCTATATTTTACTCCAGTATAAATCCTCTGTACCTAAATACCTCATTAATTCTAAAATAAAAAAGAAACCTCATTTCTGTAACATGTTTGTGTGTGTTCGCCACGACGTTTAAACTATTTACAACATAAATTTTAGTAACTGTCATGAGATTACTAATACACCTGTTTAGTTTTCAAGGTTAATTATATCTGTGTATGAAAATGAATATTACAAGTGTTTGTAAAAAATGATCATAGATAGATTTATCACATGAAAATGAAAGGATAAGTATTTTACCTACCTTAATTTAATGACAGTGCAAATGAATCGAAATCACCATGATGAAACATAAACAAACGAAGATGACTGTAGCTGTAGGTACGAAGAACAACACATTCATTATTTATACCAACTTGATTGATGTTGCTATTCTGTAGTTGCGAAGAAGATATATGAGAAAGATGGATGGCTGTAGTCTATGAGAGATTATGAATACTGTAGGTAAAAGAAGGGTTCAACTCGACTTCTACAAGATGCACAGGAACACCAACACCGGACTCTACATCACAATCGAACGCAATTTGAGATTCAGATTACCTGCATGTATTTTCATATTATAGGCTACGTAAGTACGGTAAAGTTCTGCCTATATCATCCACGGTGAGGTCGTCCATCATTAAATCTGTTGTAACCAGAGATACTATTAACATCTTAATCGGACATGTCAATAATTATATTCCATTATTATTAGTTCTGATCATGAAAGGCCAATTTGTACAGCTGAGTTCCGATAGAAACTCGTCGGACATATATACAGCGACGCACTAACCTAAGGGCCTGATCGGGTGCTTGTCCCAGAGGAAGGTGCGTTTGACGGGCGACAGGTAGGAGTCGCGGATGTAGGAGGGGCTGCGGTCCCACCGCGCCAGGGGCTTCAGTTCCGGCCAGTCGTACCAGAAGGGGTCCCGAGTGATCGCCGAGATCGGCAGAGAAGGGCTGGGGTTGAAAATGTCAGCCCAAGGTCTGCGTCGGAGTCCGCCAGCGCTGTACAGCGGCGCACCTATATGCCACAATTGTTTAGTTTCGGGACAACAGAATCACCCATTCTGCTCTTCGTCATCGCCCACACAACAAGCTAAGCGCCCTAAGCAACCACGGTGCAAGGTCAGCATGCAGATATTAAAAGTCCCACGAAATCGTTTCAGTGTATACTACTTAATAATTTCAAATAAAGATTTGCATGGAGATATAAGGACCTAGTCCTACCAAAAGTTTACAATAAATACCAAATTTCACGATAAACGAAGGACTCTTAAATATATTTAAATCTAAAGTCTCGCTTACTCAGGTCGAGCCTTTATACAAGTAAAATTAATAAACAAATAAAACATGCTAGGTAGATGCTTTGTCATTTTATGAATAAGAACACATACACTCGGACGTAGTCGTAATTACATCATAAACAACTAAGAAAGTAGGATTAAAATGTATCGTGAATAAAGATGTCTTGCTGCCTTATTCACCAGAAACATGAACGGTAGCAGGGGTAGACTTAACTGCGTCTAAACTAACACAGTACTTTCACACAAAAGACGATGCTATACTGAACAAAAGGATTCCACTCCCAGCCTAGTTTACTTAGCACATATAGAAAAAGAGGGTCGTGACGAAGATACAGGGTTTGAGGGTTCTGCTGCCCTTACCGTCGGCATCGTATGCAACCTCGCAGTCGCGCGGTTGGCTAATCCTCGGCTTGACCGGCGTTGGCGACCTTCCACGGAGAGAGCGGTCAAAACCAGCCCACTTATCAGCTTCAGCGAAAAATGGGTCCGTTTTGAACACGTCCGACGCCCATCCTTCATCGCAAGTCTTATGATCAGTACCAAGCTCAAAGAATAACAAAGGTAATCGGAACAGAATCCACGACGAACTTCACGATTGGGAGGACTATCTCATCTGAGATAGATTTGTGGAGTGTTGTGTTCTTGCGACGGTGATATCGAGTATGCGATGAACAAGTGAACATTCGTGTGAACCTTGCTTGCGTTATAATATATTTACAATGCAGCTCATGCGCAGTTCATTCAAAGTGCCAACGATTAGCATTGGTTCCAGCTGTGAGTGACATAGGTACATCACAATTATATAAACATAACACTTATTCGACGGAGAAAGGTGCTAATCTACTAAATCAAAACACGAATTGGTCTTTTATATTTTAATACAAAATAGTTGTCATTGTGTTAGTTTTAACTAAACTTTGTACTGTTCAACAAATTAACGTGTAAATAAATACATTATCTACAAGAGTTACAATATAAATTTTGATCTCAATAATCTCCGACTCAACAATAATAAAAAGATAGTACTTTAAGGTATGTACCTACATAATAGTTCGAATAGGCCAAAACATTGGTTAATAGTAACAGAGAAAACTTAAAATTTGTATGACAAAATTTCAATAAAAAACACATAAAATATAGGTAGGTATACGAGCTCTTATGTATTAAGTTCAAAATATAAATCTAAGCCAAAGTGACGGTAGGCTCTCGTAAATCAAAGTTCTTGGACGTGTCAAAACACACAATTCAGATTCAAATTAGCATTGAATCTAACAGGTGATTGATGTCCCGGAGCTGTACAGTAGACTGAATCCAGGTAATAGCTATGCCAATAATCGTACTACGGTAATGAACAATCGATTACTTCGTACTTAGCCTATGACATGGATACAGGAGTACCGCTTCCCCACTGCCCATCTCTCGCGGGAACAATCAGTCTATCCGAGACACTAAAGCAGACTATAGTGCTTGCTTATGCGGTAGTAGGACAGAGGGAATGCGGCGAGGCTTAACCTACTTATACTAGTAGAAAGTTAGTATTTACCTGTTCCCCAGTGCGGCTTGTTGTCAGGCTCGTATTCGATGCCTTTAAGGCTCTTGGGCGAGAACTTCAGGGGTTCGACAGCGGAGGCACTGAGGTCAGTGATGGGGTAGGCACGGTCTTTCAGGTAGAGACCGTAGCGAGAGGGGTACAGGCGGTCGATAGCGGCCAGCCTGTCGAGATGCTCCTGCCACGCCTTGTGGGCATCGAAGGGGTCTACGCCTCGTCGGACGCGCCTGGGTACGTGATAAACTAAGGAAAAGTACAAACATTAGGAAAAACAAAATATATTTAGAATTCATTTCGTTTGTTTTTTTATAAATATTTAGGGTGACTCCAATTTTATATTGCACATCTCACACAGGGTCTGTCAATAAACCCTATAGTTTATTATTGAATAAGTAGTTTAAGTTTTAAACTTATTTATTTTATCTGATCCTTTAAGTAGGATTTTATTTCATAAAAACCATAGAAATTGTGGATAGAAGTCTTAAAAGAAGAAGAAAGATACATCATTAAACGTTTTGATAGTAGGTAATTTTTATTAATTTGTTTGAGGCTGTTAGTAAGCAAAGCCAAGGTTCAATGATATGGTACAACTACTTAGTAATTTCTGTAGGTACATGTAAAGGTTGCAGGAGATCAAATACACGAAAACCTAAATATTCATAGAACTCACCTCTTCAAAACATTCCTGGGGAAGCTTGGAAGCAATGAAATTGAATTAATTTTATATTTAAGGGTTTAAATAAAACGTATTACCTGGCAGATGCTAGAAGATCGAAAGAATACGATGACATCGATGTAACATTCATGGATTTACAAGAGTGTAAAGTGATGTTATTATGTAGGTATAAGAGGTGATTTCTATTTCATAGAAAGTGGTGCATGCGGATATTAGTATGAAAATTGAGACTTGCACAAGCAACAATTAAATATCTAACGCTGGCAGCATTGATGCTACGTAACGTCTATACAAGCGTTTTATAGATGATATTTTAGAACATAAGACGTAAACAATATCTAAAAATTCGATGTGTGTGCAGAGATAGTCATATACAACATCAAATATAAACAAAGACACGTTTTATCGATACAACAGCTGATTCGGTGATGGCCTGTAATAGTGTAGCTCCATGTAATGTTAAATCGATTCAGCAAATTCAATCTCCTAGCTGTAGTCAGGCTCTAGTTGATTGTAATTCATTTATTTTATGAAATTCTTCAATACAAATAGATAGAAAATAACGCAGCACCTAGGCAGTTAATCCACCATTAGGTATTACTAGATATTTTGTCTTCTTCATTCGCATGAAAAAGATTTTTGTATACAATTATAATGTATTATGGTAAATCATCGGTGATAAATATCTAGAAACGAAGGAAAAATAATTGTATCAAAAGATGTTGTGAATGTTAATTTACACTGCACCGTAGCTCTTTCTTTGCGCTGAAACAATCGAAATTTTCTTGTTGATTTTGTGGTTGATTTTAGTAATCTAACCGTGTTTTGTAGTCGTCATTGTGGTTCCTGTAACTTTGTTGTTATTTATTATTTTGTGAATACAAAGCACCAAACCGCGTCGCAATCTTTGTACAGATGGTGTTAATCTAGTTCTAAATATATGACAATGACTATATATTTACAATACCTAATATTGCCTGTAAAAATTCTCAACAAGAGAGTACGCTTACTTTTTTCTTCTTGTAGCATCGATTAGAGGTACTCGAGTCTCGAATGGTCAAAGGTTACTGTGTTGATTGCCAAACTACAATCGTTGCGAGCTACTTGCCAATCAATAACCCGCTTGCTCTTCTAATTTGTCAGCAGACAAATCTATTTTGGTTTATTTATTTGTCGCATGGAGAGAGCTGGTTACTGATTCGCAGACTGAGTTAGTGTAGCGTGTTCTGGTGTGAGGATATAACCACTACTTCATGAGTGAAAAACCAGGAATTTAGAAACACTTTTCTAATGTCATCAGACCTAAAAACCCCCCCTTCTCCCCTTAAACTCGGATTCAGTAATCCAGACATGTAGTGCGATTATATCCTGGTGTGTTGTTGTTGTTGTTGAGTTGACTAACCTGGCCTGTACCGGTCGAGAGAGCTAGGGTAGTTGTGCGCGTAGATTGCACGGGGGGAATAGCCGTAGGTCTCGCGGTGCACTGGCAGATAGCGGTAGCCGGGCACGCTGATCCTCTCAGCGGCGCCGATGGGGTCATCGTAGATAGATTTGCTGTAAGGGTATGTGGACAGGGCCTCTGGGAACACGCTGCGGCGGGAAGGCCTGTACCTTTCCTCGGCTCTGATGTCGTCCGATCCTGTTACATATCACTCATTAACAACCTCTTACTAAAAACATGGTACAAGGAGGTAGAGGTAAATAAATGGTAAAATGCTAGTTTACCTTTTAGAGAACGGACGAAGGATTGCCAGAATCTGGCTTTCTTCGATGCCGTCTCGTTTCTGCCAATCATCTCTAAGTGATTTTTAAACATTTTGGCGGCTTATGTCGTGCTCGTTTTCTGCAACAAACATCACAGATTAACACAATTCATCATTCACTAGTTTCGGCTGTCGATACATCTTAACATTAACCTTGAGCTTGTTGATGACCAACGTAATTCAAATATACATCCAGGTGACATAATTTAGTACAATAGCGTGCCCGTTCCTCGTAAATAGAGCAGTGACGTGGAGAGTTAGCAGCTCGGCTGCAAATAGCCGGTCGGCGGCTGGCGTAGTGTCGAGTGGCGCAGAGTTGGAGGCCCGCCAACGCAACCGATGTCGAGGAAACTTGAAAACGATTTTTACAAATCTGTGTTCATTGCTCAGCTATTTTCGAGTTTTCGTCGACCTTGTTACGAGCTCCGTGGTTAAGTCAGCGGCCTGCCGCAATTCCTAATTACGTAAGCCTCAGTGGGCAGGTGAATAGTGTTTATTCTGTGGTGCTCGAGTAGGCGAAGAGCAACTAACGAGGTTTTACGACTCGGCCTCCGTGTATTTACGAAGCTCTGTTTTATTTGGTTACAGAAAACGAATGGTTTCACTTTCAGGATGACTCAAATTAATTTACTCATGGCATCAGATATTTATTTGCTAAGTAGATTCTAACGCGTTTTCTCGTTCATGAATAAAGGAGAACGTTTAAATTATTGTAAGTCTTTCAAGATGTGATGAGGTTTGCAAACTTCATAATCCAGCTACGAGTATGATGTACTATTATGTGAGGCCATAAATCTTCCTTCCAGCACATAAACCATCATCATACGTCATTGGGCAACGCCATTACCAATCAATGAGCGCAGAGTCGATGTAATTTTGATATAAAATCTCTGAAATGCATCTCTTGACATTTTGTTTGGCACACAGAACCAGTTAAAATTAAAAGCAAATTAAGAGAACTTGTTTTTAAAATTATAACGCGTCTATGTAGTTGCAATTATTATGCATTGATTACTACAAAAAATCATTCGATTTTTTTTACATATCTTTTCAGTGTGTTTATTTCTCATGTAAATTTAATTTCGAGTGTCAACAATGAATTTTAAAACCTATAGTGACTGTTTCAATAGCTGTACCTACTTCAATTGTTTTCTATTGGAAGCTTGTTTAAAAATATTATATTTCAGAGCTGTTGATTATCACAATTGCTTTTATAAAACTAGGAGCACTAAGCACCGTGACATTAAATTCAATGTCATTAAACATATTAATAAATTGTTTATCGAACCTCGTTTAGAATTATTGACATCTACATCAATTAATTACGAATACCTAATTAATTAATGAGTCGACCTTTGTTTACAATTCAGGTCAAGATTTACGGCCAATGTCAATCATGTTTTGGACGTATAAAATATGAGAGCGGAGTAGCTTCTGGAATGGCTTGTGCTATTTCAAAGTCAAAGGTTGGGCTACCCGTAAAACTCGAATCGCGGATAAGAGCTAGAAAAAATGCTGGTCGATTGAGAAACTGTTACAAAAATACTTGAAGGCGCGTCGATTTGGCGGGATTGCAAATTTGGCGCGGGACGAGAGTGGCCAGAAATAGGACGCGCCTCGGATCGGATTCACAGCATTCCCGGATCTCGGGCGCATTGTCGCGCGCAGGTGCGGCGTCTGCGCAGACACAGGCGACCAGGGCGCAGGTGACCCTCGCCATTATGACACATTCTATGCTAATGGGTTCGAACTACGAAGTGCCTACGTGCGTCTACGGCGTAGCACGATATTGTAGCACATTCTTTCATATTTTTGTTTCTATTCAAATTATGTATGTACACTATATTATAATTTAAAATTTATATTAATATTACTTGATATTTGGCAAGCAATTGTTTGGATCTCTTAATCAATATTAAAATAATATATTACATCACAGGTATATTATGTACACTAAAGTTTTAAAGAATCAACAAAAGTCGATAAAGTTTTATAAAAAATAAATTCGGTATTTACATAATTCATTGTTTAATAACTATCACAGAACCCAGTAAATTACAAAATTGATATTCAATTGTATTATTTACATACTTACATAATTTAGTGATACAAAGGTAATAACATAAAAGACCCTTTGAAAACTAGACATAATGATGATTAGGAAATAAATGAAAAAGTAATTCTTTAAACACTTGCACATTTGGCATGGTAGCAATATTATTAGTTCGACTTACGTGCTGCTGTAGCAATGTTACCCGATAGTGATCACCGCTTATCTGAACAATCACTCTCTAGAGCGCAAGCTAGACCGTAGGCGAGAACTGAGACCGAGTGAGACAGCGATACAATTGCGCAACTTTAGAGCGGGACGGCTACACTTGGACGTGCCTTTAGAACTCACGGGGTGCAAACGCTGTGACACTAGGCCGATTTCGGTCGTTTTAGGGTACACTGGCCGATATCTTACCGATTAAATAATGGTCGTATATATTAGCAGTGTGGTTTCGCTGACGAGCCGACGTCGAGTGTCGGACCTGGGCGGGCGCGCACTGCCCGCCGGCGGGCTCGGGCCGCGCCAGCCGCCCGCCTTCCCCGCTCCCGCCCGCCCAAGCCATACCATAAACATTTATATTTTGTTCATGTTTCACTTCTTTACATGCTTTCGTTAAACCTGGATTCAATGAAATTAAAGTTTGTAGTTGTTATAATAGTCGTAATGGAGTGACGATCGAATTAAACTTTGTAACTAATCAAGTTTTTATAGTGTTTCTCTCTAAAGCTTACTACTTTAGAAGGTTTTAAATCAAATATTACTGTAGATATGTATGTACACTTAGCGAAATAATTATTATAAATTTATATATTATGGTGTAACTCAAGGTTCATGATTCAATACCGTACTGAAATAACATGAAATAAACCTACTCAAAACGTTGCCTTTACCTGAAGGTTTCAAGTTCGTATCTAATGACTCAAGTGTGGATTCTTGAATCATGACTCAAGCTTTATTTATGTTTAATAAATAATGTACTCAAAGCACATTTATAAACACAAATTACATTAGTACCTGAGTTTTGCCTTTTTATGATCAACAAAAGGCAGATTCGACCAAATTAGTACAAACACTAACCTCAGAATAAATTGTAGTTATCGAAGAGTAAACTGACATTTTACTTGCATTTGTCATCACAATATATTCTATAAGAATACTTAGAATATACTAGAAGCTGATCAAATCTACCCTAAGTGATTATTTTATCACATGCCGTGGTTTATTTCCACATTACACTAGCATTGAGTTCGTTTCAAGGTCAAGAAAACGAGGGATTTCAGGGTTATAATTTATTATTTCAATCAAAAGAAGCAAAACAAAACGACAATAACATTTTTCTTTTCATACTAAACATAAGCAAATAAATTGGTAATAATAACTTGGTTTTCTCGTATCTGGTATCTTCATAAACATTATATCCGCAGAACATTTCATAAGAAAACTTTTAGGTTTTGCAAAACAATAATTCAAATTACATATTTGCCCAGCAACAATGAGAAAAATTAACAAGTAATATGTGTAGAACTAAATCACCATATTATTACTGTCTCGGTCATTATGACTGTAACACATTGTCGTGTTACTTTGGCAAACAGTATGTAAATCGTAAAATCTTCACCGTTTATCATTTGAGACATTATCATTGAAACGGGATGAATACTTATGAGATATTTAAGCATGTTTTACTACTGTTAATGGCTTTCCTTATTTGTTAAACTTAAAACTCTGTACTGTGAGAGATGGTAAGTAGGTGGTCATATAACGTTGCAGGCACTATTAGAATTTCTATAGTTTTAATGACTCTAATTCGTTATTTAATAGTTTATCATTTCAGATCGGTAATTAATGTAAGTCCGGTCTTATGCTCCGTGGACCACGTGATCGGTATTCTAGTAAATGTCAGTAAGTGTCGGTACTATCAGTTATTTGTACAAGTACTTACGTAGACAAAACATTCTAACACTATGTACCTAGTTCCCTTGGTATATGTATTTATAGTGGATTACGCAATATGTTGTCCTTTAAGTAGTACAAACCGCTCTAAACCTAATTTTAATAAACTTGAGATTAATGTTGTTATGGCATGCAATATTTTTATTCTAGACATTTGCTTTTTATGTTTTAAATTTGTGGCTTTCAGCATCTTTCTTTGATTTACATTTATTTTCGAAGAGACAAGGTCGGCGCCATCTTATTAACATAGTATTTTTTTGTTATTTCAGCGTTTTAACCTTTGGCAAGGACAGACAGGCAATATTCTATTTATCCGGTATCTTTTTATCTATTTGAGTTTTAAACAGTTATATTTTACCCCTAATACCACTATAGTTCAACCATAGGTACTCGTACCATTCCCACTCGCAGTTATCGTGAATTTGAGATTTATAAAACAGATAAATTCCTGCACCTGCATCAGTGACGTGTGCACTTGAATGGAAGTATCTCAACTAATCTCAAGTTGCTATTAGGCAGTACCATAGTAAAACCACTATGAGCAGTATATCATTTTCATTATTTACATACTGTTTTAGCTTTTCTCATCCAATACGTTTTCATTTAACTATACTTTAATCATATTTGATTACTAGCAAAGAAAAGCCATTAGCTCGTAAAAGCTTGTATTATCTAAAGGTTCTGCGTAGGTACTCTTCAATGAGCGGCATTGTTTTCTAAAGCAATAATTGTTCTTTGTTCTTAGAGTTGTACCGCTGTGTAAGAGTACCAGTGAAATTTCTTACATAGGTATTTGTGTAGAAGTATCACGGTCGTGCCGTCATCCATCCCACGTGCATCACCCTGAAAAATCACGTTTTATCGAATTTTGGCTCGCTTTCAAGCAGCTTAAAATAGCTAGACTATTATAAACATGGCGATAACAATTGGAAGCTACTTCCGATGATATGATGCCCATTTCCTTTGTTACTGCGGGCGTATGTTTTTTTTTGTCTCAACAGGTACCTAGTACCTACTAAATTATATTTTAAATGTTTTTTTTATTTAATTCAGGAAAATTAACAAACCCCTATCTGTACTGTAAGTCATGGGTATGAATGAATTACTTGGTAATGCACTTACCTAATAGTAATAACTGCTATCTATAGTAGTCATTTCTGCTTTGGTAGACTACAGTTTTTTTTTAAGATTTTAATGGAATTACTGTGTGTGAACTATTAAAATTAAAGAAATTATAATTAACCTATTAAATATTACTTAATATGACAAAGAGTTAATATTTGTGTTTATTTTATTTATTTATGTCCCAAATTATCAAATATCTCACTCAATAGCCTACAAATGTAACACAGAAAAAAACGTGATTCCAATTTTAAATGAATTCTACAGAATTATGTAACGTTACCGAATGGTTAAAAGACATAATAATATGTTTTTGTTTATAACAGAACAGTTCTTCAATAAAAATAAAAAACGCAATTTTCATAGTTCTTGAACCCCTATTTTTTTAGCTGTACAGCATGCTTACTGATATTGGATCGGCTCATGTTGTCTATGAGCCAAAACACTATTTAGTGATCAATGACACTAATCTGGTGTTTATATTAGACGCACATTACTCACTGTGGTTCATATTGCTCTTCATTAAGCTGATCATTAGTTTACACGCTTCAACAACAGCTAAATATTCTACCTTGGAATTTAGCTCGAAGGGCTACCTTACACATAGTTTTATTTTAATAGCGACTAATTTCAACGACAAGAGCCAATAGATAAGTTTTGAATTTGAAAAAAAATACGGTAACTGGTAATCTAGTAACGATTATTTCTTTGCCCCATGTAACGGGTGAAAAAGAAAAAAAAACTGTATACTACACATACTTTATAAAAAAAACTAGTAGTCCGCCCCGGCTTCGCACGGGTATTTATATATACCTATAAATGGTCACGACTGTAATTCCCAGGCTCGGTAGATATCTCCCAGATTTCTAGTTACTTTGATCTTTGAGTAGGTACTCTTACATGACAGGATGCAAGCCCATCGCCGCTTATAAGAATACTAACCTATGACACACACCTTCTAACTTTTGGTTCTAGGGTATGCCGGTTTCTTCACGCTGTTTTCCTTCACCGTTTAAGAACACAGGCATTGCGCACATAAATTGTTCGAATAGAAAAACACATTGGTGCATGACCAGGTTTGAACCCATGACCTTCAGATCGTGAGGCAGGGGTGCTACGACTACACCACCAGTGCTCTCAAATTTAACAAAACTTTCAAAATTCAATATTTATAATATACGCACGTCTAACCATACCCTGCGTCAGGTTACTAAAAAAGAAAATTGTAAGTATAGAAAGTTTTAGTATTATTATTTTAATGAAGTTTTTATTTATTATAATGTATTTTTTTGTTTATATTTTTTATTTATTTTTTCACATTGACTCCATCCTGTACACATCCTGTACACCCAGTGACGCCTACAGTGCATAAGCTAGCGCGGCTCTCACGCGACTTTTTTCTATTGCTTACATTTTTAATTTAATGGTATCTTTTGAATGGAATGTCCGAATTGAGTAATTCAAAAAACTATATAAAGGTATTGAAGCAGTCTAGAATATGATGTGATTTATTTTGATAAGGATTAATACTAAGATACAAATAAAGAGCATTTTTCTAAGAGTAGCCTTTCAATTAAAATTTTAAAATAAAATAACTCTTATTGTGGCATAACTATAATAGTTGGACATATGCTATCGCGACACTTTTTGTAAATAATGATGTGTTCTACAAAGTCGTAGTACATTATTTTATTCTATCGTCAATAGTTTTCGCAGCGCACGCGATATAAAGAATATTTTAGGTAATTTTTTTACACCTTGGCTTACATTATTGAAGTTTTAGTATGGATCCCTAATTTTTTTGAAAATATAATATAGCCTATGTCACCCGCTGATAGTGTAGCTTCCCAACAGTGAAAGAATTTTTCAAATCGGTTCAGTAGTTTCGGAGTCTATTCATTTCAAACAAACAAACAAACAATCAAAGTTTTCCTCTTTATAATATTAGTTTAGATAAGATAATTCTTGTATGTATTGTGAATACGTTTATAATAAGTATCTTTTTACTCTTTTTGTCTTGAGTTTTCCTGGAGATATAGTTTGTATTTCACGCTGTAGGTATACCTACCTACCAATTGGTTATTTGTTGGAATCTTTCAGGCATTGCTTTTATTCAGTTATCGATCATATTATTGTAACGCCTTTGGTTTTTTCCACTGAATAATTTAATTTGTTCACTGCTATACAAGGTAAGCATGTATCTACGAGTGAACAAATAGATTTCAACGAGTAATTATATATATATATATATATGATCACGACTGTAATCCCCGGGCTCGGTAGATATCTCCTCAGATCTTTAGATACTTAGATCTTTGAGGATATCTAAAGGGGGTAGTCAGAGGCAAGTCCAAACATGACATTTGGTACATGCCCACATTTTGCACAGTAGTTAGTATTCCGTACGTGACAGGTTGCAAGCCCATCGCCGCTTATAAGAATACTAACCGATGACACATACCTTCGAATTTTTGGTTCTAGGGTATGCCGGTTTCCTCACGATGTTTTCCTTCACCGTTTAAGAGCACTGGCATTGCGCACATAAATTTTTCGAATGGAAAAACTCATTGGTGCACGACCAGGTTTGAACCCACGACCTTCGGATCGTGAGGCAGGGGTGCTACCACTACACCACCAGCGCTCTTATACGAGTAATTATTGTGTTACTAAACATAGCCAAAACGAAAACCAAAGTTTTGGCATCGAGCGCACTGTTCCTGCGAAACAGTATTATTTACGGAAATAAATCTGAATATAGTTGATCGCTAACCGCTGAATGATAGCAACAGCCGATTGGACTGGACGCTATGCTGGGCGGCTACTCCACAAAACGACTAAAAAAGTTTGTTTGATAATTACGTAAGCTTCTTGTAAACTATTGTTTTCTTACAATAATAATCAAGACTGATAAAATGAATGATTAGCAATCTGACAACTAAGAATAAGTACAATAACATGTTAAGTACAATAGGCGATCTGAGGAAGCTATTTATTGCAGACAACCTTTGGATAGAGAGGAACTTAACTTGCATGGAAAATTGATAAAAGTTCACATTGTTACCCATAACGTATAGAATCCTTGTGTAGAGTCAGCGAATATAGCGGATTTTGTGTTTTGAGATAATTATCTTTGATGTCTCTGTTTCAAGATTTGAAACAGAGACATCAAAGTTTATTTTTTTCCTCTGGTTGTAGAATTATTTGGCGAAGTTACTTTGATGCACCGAAATGCAGGATATTGAAGATAGAGTCGCGTTTGCCAACTTTGTATGGTTTTAGAAATTTGAAGGAAAACACTAACAATTAGTTCTAAACAACTGTATGTTTAGTTTCAATAAACGTCTCATATGCAGTATCATGGGCGATAAATTCTAATAATACAAAGCCGTATAAGTTTTATTTTAACCAGTCTCAAATGTCACAAACCGGACTACTCTTACAAGATTATATTGTTCAATTTGGTGAGTTTGGTTTGACTTTGATTCTTATTTGAGAAATACAGGGGCAATTTCATTTTTGCTTTTAAAAATAATGGTAGTATGATGTAGTCACAGTAGGTTTTGAATAGCTTTAGTTAAAAGCACATGATATTGACTGACGTAAGTAAACGTAAGGAATACAGATATTTAGTAAAAAACTAACCATTTACCTACAAGACGAACTACCGAATCAAACCAAATCCTCAATAGGTACATTTATCGTATTGGAAATTCAGCCACGATACGACAACCTAAACTTAAGCACAAATCCTCATATTTTTTTGGTAATATCGTATGCCTAGGAAAATTTTGAAACTGTGGATCCCTGAGTGAGCTGTTGCCATATAATAAATACGATCTAACACCGTCATCTTCTGCAAGACGTCACATAACGCGGTTTGGTGTGTTATGCCTTAGCTTCCAATCTCACATTGTACTATGACGTTTGAGTCGTATTTTAAGAGATTCCAGCATTTGTTTACCAACATTCAGTACTTACCATCACATACGCATGGAGCCGCATCAGTATCCGACGTTGTTTGTGTCTTGGCATCACAAGTAAGTATTACGCGTCTGCTTGTCAGAATAGCGATGACTGGATACTAAAAAGGAAAATTACTGTAGAACTTACCAAATAGGGGCAACAGCAGATTTACTTTTCTAAAAATTAAATTACTTATATGAAAATGCTCTCGATTGCAATCACTAGGTTTGGTAGACACTTATGTTTGAGTATGTCTAAAAAGATTAGCCGTTAGATATGTCTAACTTAGGTATGTATAGGTATTAGACGCATGCCCTCTTACAGATGTGATGGTATACTAATATCATGCAAAAGCTAAGATTAACCAATAAAACCACAAGGAGGTAAAATATGAAACAATTAATATCCATAGTCTTACTAAACTCAAAGGGAAATTGAATGAAAATAAATTAAAAGCTAAGAAATCTAACACCTTTATCGACTCCAAAAATAAACCGTTGTAGGTCCTTTCATACTCATTAGGCAACATGAATTACATCGCACTTTCCATTTACAAAGAAAAGTCAACACTGATTGATGTTACTCATAAAAAAGCACAAAATGCCGACAAAAAGTGTCTGTTTATCCGTTGAGAATGACGCTGGTGTCGATAGCGTGGGTCGACGCACACAGCCATGGTGATTCCATTTACGACCAATATTAATAGACCTTTAACTCCCCTTGGTGTGTTACAACAACGGGAAGATAAAGGGGAGAGGAGGAGAAGTAAAGAAGGTCAGGTAGTACTGGTTGTAACGGTGTAATATAATATCGCCTGACCTTGCTGTGAATAGTGGCCGCCCACGGGCGCCTGAAGACAAGTCTGCTCGGCATTTTACTGATTATTATTTCTACGTTTTAGCGGATATCATATTTGTAAGAAAAAGTCATTTCCGCTATCTGTCAATTAAATACAAGTAATATGTTTTTAATTTCAAGATCAAAACTAACTACGCAGAACAAATTTATAAAAAATATGACAAACGTCAAAATATTTTACATTTTTATAAGAATCTAAAATTCATTTTTCGTAGATCCTTCGTAGACCCTCTACGACAAAGATTTGAAGTGTCAGTTTTTGTTTTTGTAATTGTAAATTGTATTTTGTAAATGTAATTGGGTATTGTTAACAGGTTTAATTGCCTTGTTACCTACCTACACTTTTTTTTAGGATGAACTATTATGTTTCACTTGAAGTAAACTTTATTCACAGAAAATATTAATAATACACCAACAACAAATCAATTTAGTTATGTAGGATTGCCAAAAAAACCTGCCTACTTATTATTATAAATTGAGTTTTGTGCTCGCCAATTAATTTTCGTTTACTGGAATTGAATTTGGGTGCGAAATATTTTATAATGAAATATTATTTATTTGAATGTCCTCCAAATAGTAATAAGCCAGAAATATTATTTTCTCTGTACCTAACAAACTCAACACAACAGCTCCACGCCACTTTGCGGTGAAGTTTTGAAGTACTACTAGGTATTCCATAAAACATCCAAATTATATCATTCAACAGTCGTGCTCAAAGAAATTAAAATTAATTACTCGGTGAAATCTCAGAATTATGAAAATGATCATAAATGATGCAGCGTAAATTGGGTCACGTTTACTCACCGCGACCCTGGCCGCCTGCGCAACCCACCTCGAGTGCTTAGGAGCCAATATTATCCGACAGATAAAACTTGTTAACCTATATTGCAGCAGATTCCATTATTAATTTTGCAATTGAGATTATTGAGATCGAATCAATCGGAGGGTTTTTGAACAAGGAAAAGGGAATGTAGACTCGATGAACCGCAAACGGAAGGCAAACATATTTTTGAAAATCAAATAAATCTTTAACAGAATGAATAATAAAACGACCCTCAAGGAAACTCCAAGACGACCCCTCACTGGCTGACAGCTCGAGACTTTTTGAAGAGAAGCCGGAAGCACGTCAGTGGTTCGGACAGTTGCAGATGGCGCCACAAAAGGAAAGTTGCGCCATCTCCGTGGAATCGCAACCGCTCTTCGTTTCCGTCGGGAGCTTTTCGCATAGAAATGGCAACATTATACATTGTTACACAAAACTTTTCTAGCGTAATGCCCTCAACTGCGCGTACTTCACCCAGTAATTCTGGAAGCGCTTCCTCTTACAAGTTGTTTGATAAACAGAAACGTTGGCTAGTTTATCTTTTATTTTCATTGTTGAATACGGAATGCTGAATACTTTTAAGAATAATTTTCTGCTAAAACTGCCTATTCGTAAAAAAATTGTAAGTTGTAACTCGGTAACAAATAGAGCGATCGTATGCACACAAAGGGAGTGGCTGCAATGTTTACCTGCCAGTACATCACCGCTTCTGTTGGCATACGAGCAGCGTTCTCACATCAATGTTTGCTGTATTTGTTACGGTAATGGACGATTTAATTGCTTTCCGAAAGGTCAGATATTGTTTGACTTTGACGTGAGTTGGCATGTTACAGATAAATGTTATTTTACTACTGTTCCCAATATATGGTCCTTGGATATTGAATAACATACAATAACAACGCTATCACTTTTAAGAAGAAATAAGCCACTCACTCAGCCTACAAGTCTTGGATGAAAATATAGTAGACCTTGTATTACTTAAAGACTTTTCTTTTGCAAAATAATTATTAAACAGTCTTACTAGGTACCACTGGTGGTTACCACTGTGAGGAAAAATATGATGAGAAAATCTGTGGCCTACAAAGGTCTATTTACGTTACTTTAAGTAATAACATGCTTATCATATTATATCACAATTGACCGGTTAAATACATACTTAATAATCAAATAAATCTGACGATAATAAAGATATTTGCTGCTGCCTACCTGGCGACGAATAATATAACATGCTATAGGTACCTATAAGTACATAGAATATTCTGATGGGCTTTTCAATAACAGTAATTTTAAAATCAACGGATGTCGAAAAGGCATTCTCTGCACGAAACCATGTCCAAGATAATTAAGTATTAAACAACATTAACGCAACAGATAAAACAATCAAACTTTCCCGAACAAAATCTGAAAAACATCGTAACATAATTTTTGCTCGACAATCAATTTACAACCTTAAGTGAAAAGTATAGGGTTAAATTGTTGTTTAGAGTTTTTCAACTAAGTGATGCGTTTTTGTAACTGGAAACAATCGGCATTTGTTTGCAGGGTGGTTCGAAAGATGGCGGCACGTGTCACACGCGTGCGGAAGCGTCGCCGGAAGCACGGGAATACTCCCTCGCGCGAAACAATACCTTTTGCGTAAATTGAAATAAATTGACGCACTCATATTATTTCAAAGTAAGAGGTACCTAAAGGTAGAGCTACGATTCATTTCCAATGATCCATACACGCTGCTATTATTTGCATTATTAAATTCTAAGAGCATCCCACGCATAAAATCTATTCGATATATTTTCAACCCAGAGTATTCTCCACATATAACTTAATATCTACCTTTAAGTACCTACCTACAGTATATTCAATATTGCAGGAAAATTATCAAAAAACCATTGTAAACTTGAGTAGGTACACCTACATTATTATAACTTCCGAACCTGAGTAATTTGACCACTAAAGTGTGACAGTAAATAAACATCAGTAATTAAAAGTCCCACGGGTGTTAAAAAACAACAGCGCCCGTGAGGGTCGTTCCCGCGCCCTCCCAGTACAATCATGCCCTATGCTAGTAACTGTTTTATATCCTGTGTAATGTGCCCTCAGTGACTCGTCGCGCTAATTACGCAATCAGTTCTCACAATTATCGTCACCACCCTACCTTTGCTAATGTTAAGTTACATTTTGTTTGATAGTGCGCGGTTGGCGACAAAATTAACTTTTTGATTTCACACGATTTGATCGGAAGATAAAAAGGGATCTATCAATCTACATATACTACATTATAATAAAACTGTGACGGAGCAAAGTACCTACATCAATATTTTTAGTAAATTTTAATTGGGAAGGATAGCATAATTTAGGTAGACATTTAGGTGTGTGAATACTTACTAAAGAAGTGCCTTTTTTGTAGAACGATAGAGACGTGTTGCAAAACCAAATACTTAAACATTCCCAGTGTTCATATAAAACCGAATTGTTACAAACAAAATCTTCAATTATAAATTAAATTATAGTCGTGGCTCATTAAACATAACCTCGAAGTGCTCTCTACGACGATGGCTGGATAAGGGTGAACCCTCAGAGAATGTTAATCATCAGAGAGAAAACAGTCAGTAACGTAACGATATTTTCCTTCCAACCCGGTTAAAACATTTATACTTACTCACTAATCGTGAACAGGAAAGTCATAGAGCTGATTTACATTTTATTTTAATTGAATTCACGAAAGTCGCTGGCAAGAGGTTCTTCCTCGAAGGCAACCTTTTTCATGAAACTTTTTTAGATTTCTTGTGTAATAAAAGATATCTTACGAGTTGGGCACGAGTGATGTTCACGCTAAATATCTATATATAAACTATGGCAAACATTTACTATGTACAAAGAATATATAAATTATGTTGTAATCATCGTTCGACTCCATGTTTTGTGATTTGGAGATGACAAATAAGCGTCGGAAGCGATCCATTTCGCCGGGAAACGGCACACCGGAAGTCGATTCGCAGACCGCGAATGTTGTTGGCGCCACCGTCGCAGGGTTACTGCTTAATTTTATTTCACAATATCCTCTGATTTACCATCTCAACTTAACTACAAAAAAATATCTAAAACTAGACCCATTCTTAAAATAGTATAAGATATTTGCAAAATAAGATTTTTCCCTAAACTTCGATGGTGCTAAAAACAAAAATAAAAGCACACAGGAAAAGTACTAAACATCTGCCATCATTCAACCCACATTCTTGCATCTGCAAATGTTTAAAGAACTACTTAGATAACATTTTGAAGTTCACATAATATAAATTAAACAATCATATTGACAAAAGTGGGTGCGTTGCGAATCCAACCAAAGAATCGCTATTATAGGCAGTACCAACGTCCTACAGTTTAGGGGTCGCGTGTAGAACCAGGTGCTCAACCAAAGTCATTCTTCGATGACAAATTATCATTGTGTTGTGTTGAATCGGGATTTTATGACAATAGCAATAAAAACGATGCATCTTTTTATTGTTGGTAACCTTAGGTGACTTTTGTATTAAGTGAGGTATGAAACAAAACTTAAATCTTTGAATATCTGAGTGTTTATTTGAGTCAAGTGCTATCAAACTGTAGGTAGGTATATATAAAATTTCGAAAAAAAAATATTGTGCGAAACCAGTAACCAACAACACGCACGATGAAATAATGCATCTAAAGTTTAAACCAACAAAATGAATTGGCAAGTATTCTGAAGTCAAGCCAGATTTACTGATTAAAACTTAAAAAATGCTTTAATATTATTAATATGTAGATACAAGTACGAATAATAATTATGAAAGCATTCGAGTAAACATTTCTAACAATGGACAACATGTTAGTGAGTCAGAAGATGAACAGAAAAATAATATTTGTTATTATTTATAAAAAAATAATAAAACTTCACTTCATTTTAAGCTGCATCTACTCAAATAATAGGTAAGATACCTTAGCGGTTGAAGTGAACCTGACGGCAAGCATTTAGCGTGTTACTTACGAACAATTAGCTCGTATGTCGGCTCGCGTCGCTTCCGACTACGATGGGTTCATTTGCGTGAAATTAATATTCATAGTTTAGCTATTATTTCTCTGCGTAAACCTGTCAGAAAACTATTTCTAGTTTTTCAATTAGTACGTCTGATTTGAAGGAGTAATTGATCTACTTCGTCATGCAGGACGACGTAGGTAGATAAATAGGTATCTACTGTTTTTTTTCACACTAAAACTGTAGCTACCATTGTGATAAAAGAAGTAGGTACCTATTCTTGTAAACTTTATTATAAAACCGAAATTCCTTCAAGAAACTTGGCAAAGCCATTCAGACAAGTGGAAATTCTATCCAAAATGAAATTACTTATTTCGGAGTTTCCTTTTTTCATGAGTGATGTTTTTTGGCCCCACTATTAAGCACTCTAGCGCACTTTGTAGATCGCAAACAATCGCAATCAATATTTGCGATCAAAATAATCGCAAAGATGAACCTATAGGTCTATAGGATTGTTTGCGATACTAATGAGAGCGCCAAACACATCTTTCGCACTCCAAAGCCACTGCGTAACATACCATACCTTAAATTTACAAACGCTTGCGATACGATATCTAACACAATGATTCTATTGATTCAATCATGTCGTACAAAACTTAGATTTAAGATTTAAAACGAACACAAAGTGCGGCTGTTCGCATATAAAAGTAGTTAAAGCTTTGCCATCGTTTTGACGCTTGTCGACGTTGATAGTGTCTTGTCGGAATTAATTCCTTGGAAAGCTTTTTCGTTGGCAGCCGTTTTGCGGTGCGCAATGCCACGTCAACATCGCGAATCACGAATCACGGCAAAAGTCGAGCATGACTATAAGTAGGCATC
This sequence comes from Cosmorhoe ocellata, assembly GCA_963675405.1. Lineage (NCBI taxonomy): Eukaryota > Metazoa > Arthropoda > Insecta > Lepidoptera > Geometridae > Cosmorhoe > Cosmorhoe ocellata. The sequence continues at coordinate 5,240,487 of OY776258.1, read as the reverse complement.
TCGGTATAATCTTCGACTTTTTAAAATTAGATATTGGCCCACGTCATATTTGTTTCCAATGCTTGCAATACCTACCAAGGCCACCTATATATAAATCGAAATGAGAGTGCATGAGATATTTTAATCCTATACAAACATTTTCAACATTAATCAGCTGATTCAGCGAGTCATGTTTTTCCGATGTAACGAATGCGCAACAGTAGCATCGCATTGTGTTGGAGCTCTTTGTAGCAATATTAATCGAATATAAATTATTCACTTCCTTCCTCTGACCTGAGAGAGTTATTGTGTAGTCTGTGTAGAGGCGGACGCTTGTAACTTGCCGCCAAAAGTCATTGTGTTCATCTTCTTGTTACTTGTGCAATGACTACACTTGGACATTCAGAGATTAAAAAAACCTTTTTTGAAATTTTGAACTATTATAATATGGACAGATTAACCATGCTTACAAACATTAACTTCATTGAATCGATTACAATGAGTAAATTTCGCTTTTCATCTTGGTAATCGATTAGATATCTGTATTTTCATTACTTATCACATTTTACTGGAAAGTACTGGAACGGTAAAATCAAAGACATTCTATCTACTGCTAGTAGAACGTCCTTGGGTAAAATATATGTACATAGTGACAGTTTCAAAGAGAGTACAAATATTCATGTTTTTTTTTAACCTAAAGCATTTAATCCCGGAAACACGCCCTAGCCTGACTCATAACATTGACTTACTAGCGAGCGGAAAATCAATTGTATCTCAACGTGCCCATCGCATTGTTGCAATGACCAAAGTGATGCTTTTGTCTGTGACCCCGTCATGCTATGAGGGTACTATCTATAGCGACTTTTACTCGTAAAAAACTATAACTTACCGCTTTATAACCAGAGCAAATGATTGGGGACCGCTGTAAAGCAGCAATGGTTGTGAAGAGTTTTGGTAGAGTCATTTTTGAAGGTTGTAACTCGGTGTTGTAGACGAGGGATAGTTTCCCATTGTCGGCTAATTACACGGTGTGCTACGATCGTCGTTACGATATGCGATAACAGTAAAAGTCCTATAATGGCACCGGTCACACAGACTATGTCAACTTGCTCGCACTTTCTTAATGGCCCAATCTGCGAGATTGATGGCTTTGTTGTTAAATTGGCTCTTGGAAGGGTTGTTGATGGTTAATTTCACTCTGAAGTTAGCTTTGTCTATGGTAGATATATGTATATTTATTGTAGATGCTACCCTATCGCTATATTACATTTTCCAGCAGCAAAAAAAGTATAGCTAAGTTCATTTCGTTATTGAATAGTAAAATGTTTGAGATTTTCTGATTCAAAGACGATGAATCAAAATAAGAGGCACACCTGTGTGTACAAAATGCAATCCTTACAACGATGTATTTTTTTATGAAGTGTATACTCACATACAACTTACAAGTGCTTCAAAAGTTCCGAAGTTCGTGCAGTCATTTCCGATTGTCCGTAATGAATGACCGATGAGGCAGTACCACCGAGTTGTGGGAGGATACATCCCCTTGCGACAAATGATAGCTCTTTGTGTCGCAGTCGCAAAGATTGCGTAAAAAATCCACGCGACGTATTACTGTCGGCAAGACGACGCGAATTGCATCCGCTCTTCCGACTTTTGTCGGCACCGTACATCCTATTGTAATGTCCGATATTTTTGATAAAATTACGTCACACAATGAGACGGACGCTCAATGGCTTATTGTTCGATTGTTGTAACCTCATTGAACGAATGATGTACGACTCTAGGGCTCCATTCACCCGTACCGTTCCTTCCGATCTCATTTGGATCGAAATGTTTATTGCACAATATATTGCGATATTTACAGAGCATTACTATCTTACGTAAAGTTCAATTGTTGTCGTTATGAAGTTTATTTAAGGCATGTTTAGTCTATCCTAACAAAATGGGGTAATTTATTTCATTAGGAAAAACATACAAATTGTAACAAAATGTCACAATATTTTATCGTTCCGTCCTCAGCAACCCTTTCGACAGGCTGTAGCAGTACTTTGTCAGAATTAATAACCCGTGAAGCGGCCGCAGCACATTGCAGCAACTTTTCTGATTTTGGGATTGTTTTACGCATTGTTAACTTGACAATCCAATTACTTACGTAAATAATGTAAGAGATGATTATCATTCCACCGTGTTTATTGTTACGGTACACGTAAAAAATATACTTACCTACTTTTAACAATGCTTGACATCATAATTGCTCGTCAGCGTAATGCGTCCTAGCATAAACATGAAATAAAGCCGTGAAATTAAGATGCCTTTTTCATTCGCTGTACAGTTTAAATTCCGTTTGAATGAAACATTGGCTACAATAGGGTATCAATCGTGGCGGGGTGCGACGATATAAAACGCGATGAATGCTAAAACAACTGGCAGTTAGTAGGGTGTGAAGGCGGGGATGATTAGGCAATATCCTGAACCCTCTGCCTCGCCCGACCCCTTACATCTTACTTAATGCGCCCAAGCTATTTTGATCGGACATCAGATTTCGGAAGACTATATGATATTAGTTTTCCATGTTGTGGTTATCTGATACAATACTGTTATTATCTGCTTATGATAAAAATGCATAAATAACAAGTATATTAGTATTTGTGTAGATGAATACGATTAGTTTTACAAAATGCTTAATGAAAATCGATTAATATAATATTTACTCCTAAGTTGGTCTGTATTATGTATAGAAACAAAAGCCTGCCTACCACTTATTTGCTATTTCCAATTTAGTTTCAAACCAATTTCCATTGAAATGAAGACGACACAGGCGACAATCTAAGCTGAATGGGAGGTATCAGAGCACGATATTAAACGGATCCATCAGCTTTGCGGTGTCAGCCTGTCACCCTTACTCGCTTAATTAGACAGTCATTGTCGGCCCGCCGTTTGAGGGTTAAACCGTGTTTAGTTTTTTAATTAGTTGTGGAAACTTTAAATCTTGTTTAAAGCTAGAGCAAACAAACAGATGACACCCTATCGGCACATATTGCGTGTCCAGACCCGTAGGCAACCACATTTCAGTAGGTACTATATTATTACAAAATAGGGAACTACCATTCTCTTTTCTATGGAATAGTAGATACCTACTAACGCAACGAGAGTATGGCAAAAAGCAACTGTTACTATCTTACATAAAGTTCAGCACATAGTTACAGAATGGTCATTGTCATTGAGTGCTTTCATGCAAGTTTCATCTTTAGGCAGCATGAAGTTGTTGGTGTAAGCTACAATATCAGCTATAAAATTTATTTGTAAGCTATGCAGGTCTATATTTATTAGAGTACTAGCTTCTGCACGCGGCGTCGCCCGCGAAGTACCTACATAAAATATAGCCTATGTTCATCCTGAAAGTTCATTCTACACATTGGTGAAAGAATTTTTCAAATCGGTTCAGTAGTTTCGGAGCCTATTCGTTTCAAACAAACAAACAAACAAACAAACAAACAAACAAACAAACAATCAAAGTTTTCCTCTTTATAATATTAGTATAGATTTAGAGTCATCACGTGACCAGGGTCTGTTGTAATATTGCCGAAACGTCGAGAAAGTAATAAAGGTAAACGCGATATAGACCCGTTAGTTATTATCTTCTATCTATATATATATATAAAAATGAATTGCTGTTCGTTAGTCTCGCTAAAACTCGAGAACGGCTAAACGGATTTATCTTATCTTGGTCTTGAAATGTTCGTGGAGGTCTAGGGAAAGTTTAAAAGGTAAGAAAAATTCGAATGACTGCTGGGAAAACCCTAAAAATAGCCCTTTTCTATTTCCCATACAAACGTTTTCTAAATAAAATGTAGAGTCAATTTGAACTTAATTACAATAAAGTTCATATTAAATTATAATCACTCACTGTTGTCTAAGCCATGTAGAAGGCGGTACGAAGTTTGCCGGGACAGCTAGTAGTTTATAAATATGATGTATGTGTAATAATCGCGAAAGTTTAAGAAATAGCTCTATCACTTTGATTATTGCTTAGTGTCATCTTTGTTAAACTTATTATACCGTGATCGATGAAGCTTGTAACATTTTAATAAAGTTAACTCAGTCGAATATAAACTATCAAAGAGCAGTTGGATTAGCTGCAAATCCGTGCATGGGCTGGCATGCTACGAGGGTGCTAACGTTTTTTGTGTGGTACAATGTATAAGAAAGTTGATGCCTGAGTTAAATAACTGCCTGAACTCACACTGAAACTCTCTGTGGTATCAGATATGATGGTACCTAAAGTTCAAAGTAAGTATGTAATAAACTATGCAATCTTAAAATATTGCAAATTTAACACGCTTTTTGTCAGTGACTTGCGCCCCTGAAATAGTAAGGGTGGCACAACACAACAATCAAATATACTGGTGGTTTTAATATTGTAGTCGATTTATAAGGATAAGTCAGGGTAAATATTAAATTTGTTAGTGATACTTCGAGATTAAGTGGGAGGGACCGAGAATTGAGCTTTTGGAACTAATTTTTTCATATGAAACAATACTGCATGTGTATGTTTAACTGACTAATAATACTTTAAAAAAAATATACGAGCCCACCGTTTTTGAAACTTTAAGTTTATTATTTCTGATGAAGCCTCTATTTCTATTATAAGAGATATACAAATTTATGTAACAATTATCAAGTTAAAGTATTAAAAGTACAGATATAAAGCTCGTGTATTATATTTTTTGTTGATCGGCTTAGTGAAAATATAGGTAAGGAAGGTAATACAAGGAAGGTGAGAGAAGCTTTATCAAATAGAACAACAAGATCCAGTATCAGCGCAATAAACGGATTCATCAATCCTCATTAGTGCAGACGCCCCACCAGCACCGCCTCGGCTGTCTCATTCCAAAGTGATCAGCACCGCATTACAGCTTTATTGAATCTTCTTATTTTGTTGGGTTCGTAAAAAATAAACACTATAGAAATGGTGAATTCGATGATGGAAAATAGACTTAATATTTTAGTTGTAGCAGTTGACTTTATTCTTAAAAAAGTAACGTTATGTTTAACAAAACTCCGAATTTCTCTATTGGATAGCTTCTATAGGGATAGTTCATGGTACATGGTACAAACTTTCAGAGTTTTCATAAAAATTTGGGCGCCATTGTGCGTTGGAGCGAGACAGCGATATCCATACAGGCACTTACCCCCTAACAAGAACAAAAGATTGTCGTCTCTATTAGCTACCTAACGGATCACACCGTGCGCAATGTAGTACACGCATAGAAAGTAGATATTTCCTGCATGTATATGAAAAAAAATAGTAACAGTTACTTAGCTGCTACGACTGTCAAGACAGTCGAAGCTTGTTTGAAAAACAGCTCAAAAAGAGAGCTAATAAAGTTTGAGGGTAACATGTACATTTTTTGCCAGTAGGATCGTGCTTATTTATTGTTCGCGGATTGTAAAACATAATGGAATTGATAAAACCATACATGGTTTGTGTTTTTTGAACTGAATAAAGCAATTCAATATTGAAAAACTCAAATATTTTGATGTTTACATTTGTAACCGACTTTTAAAAAAATGAAGATTAAGTGCTTTGAACTTCTGTTTTTCATACATTTACTGTGTCAAACGATCTTATAAAGCCCTGAAAATCCGTCTCGAGTAAATTGAAATTGGAGAGAGACAGAAAATGTATTCAGCTTCGGGTTTCAGCATGAGTTAGAAAGGGACGAAGCAACCAGGAGTGAGAGCTCAATAACGAGGCATCCAAGGGTTGGCTGTTTCTCTTACAGGCCTGGATACTCCGGGAGAAGCAATATGTGAAGATTTATGTACCTCCCGCCTTACAGGGACCGCTTAAGAAGCCTTATGACGCAACTTATTTCCATTGTTTTTGCTCGTAATGTAGCATACTATATTGAGTAGAAGTTACATACTCAAATAGACGTGGAAAAAACTTATTTCTTTGTTTGTTCAAAAACAGTGGAGTTATTTTATGTGACACAATGTGATTCGGTGGTGTACTTTAACTTTAGAGTCGCAAACAAATCATTCATGAGTAAACTGCGTAAGTGCATTTAGGTTTTCAAAGATATGTAGTAAGAATAGTGAGGTAAGGATTATAATGAATAGTGGGTAGGCACCAAAAAAAAGCATAACTGATTTCATTTTCTAGCGTCATGGTGATAAGAAAAAGCCATGCTGAATTAAAAAAAACATACAGCAGCTAACACAGCCGTTGCGATAGCGAAAGAAATTGCGTCAATCTATTTTAAGCGTAATATGATAAAATCAGCTATTCATAAACAAGACGTCCTTAACATTGCTCACCTGGTTAAGGTCACCTGTCGTATTAATAACCACTAACACCAAAGGCCAACGATATTAGTCACAGAGTATTTTCTGCTGGTCCCTTGGTGGTGTGGGCTGTCGAAATAACATGAAACTCGTCACAAATACGGAGTGTTGATAAATTGCTCATGAAAATTCAAGTTCCAATGTACAATGGTTGATCATGATGAGCAATAGTCATTGGGTTGTATATGTATAAACAAAATATTTTCGATGAAAAGCTGGCCACAACTAAAGTTTAGCTATTTTTAGTGAGTGGCTTAAAACGTACAAGTAAACGTTCGATATTGTATCTTTTGCAACAGTACACGCCTGCCATTAATCAGTGGACAAGAATAGCTGTGGTTTTATTTGCAAAAGATTTTATCAAAGCAAGATTCTGTGGGCGGGATACGTCTTCCAGAAGTGGGTGTGATCTTCTTTAGCGGTTACCGCGTCAGTTGACAAACACCTAAATAGTGAGATGTAGAGAGATCATAATAGCACACTCGCACCTGGTTACAGAGTTTTTAGAGTCGCTACTAGCAGGTTTGGAAACAGCTGTTTTTAGATTCTGAGCGAATCTAAATATCGTGTGATTGAGTGAAACCAATCCTACCTGATGACTGTTTACGATTTGTTTCAGCAGAACAAGTTGATGGAATAATCATTTACATTAGTGTTCGCATCAAGGCCGTAGCACTTCGTAGCGCTCGTAGACCTCAATTAATTGAACGTAAAATATACACAGAGAAATTTTAATGGTTGTTTTCCCGCAGCGAAATGGTTTTGTCTTGGTGATACAATCGTTGTATAAACAAATTAAATATTAGAAACCAAAAATACAGATATACCATTGTGAAAATTTAATTCGAAAGCGACCACGAACCAATAATAATTCATCCCGATACCTACGCGAAGGCGGCCGGCGGCGCGTGCGATTCGAATAGTACTACAAGTTACGTCTAATGTTACTATAGTTCTTCACGTTTTGGAGTTGATGAATATTTTTTTAATTATTTAAAAAAAAAAACATCTTTATTTTTTTACTTTTACTCTATGTTTTGAAAGTACTCATGGCAAGTTTTTCTGCCGCGGGAAAACCACCACTAAAATTTCACGGTGTATTTTTAAAGGTATTTTTTGTCGTAGCAACATGTACTAAAAATATAAATGTTTAAGTTTTGTAAAATAAATAGTGTTTGTAGGAATGCGAGTACGCTCCGAGTGTGCGGTCGTCCATTCAAAGCCATTCCTCATTGTCCTATTGTGCCTCTGTCAGTGGCGGCCCAAACATGTATTCTCTCAGGCGATACAAAAAATCTATGTTTACCTTTACACTCGAGCACATATTTTTATACAAAGTGTGGTTTTATAATGAGAAGCGTTTACAGAATAACGCCTGGCCACAATAGCTAAATGTGGGCAAGAATTAAAGCTCCGTGATAAATGGACACAAATAACGAACTATCTAAGAGTACGGGGTGGACAAAGTATCGAAACCGCAAAACGTTTCATTTGAAACTAGAATGCAAGGAATGCTAAGTCTTCGCGAAAACGATTTGAGACACGAACGACACTATTGTTTTGGCAAGTGGCAAAAGAGTCTGAATAAATAAATTGTTCAGATATTTTCATTTGAGCTATGCAAACGAGCGTGGAAATCGTATAAATTAAAAATAAGTTTGACCGTCTAAAATCTGGAACAATGTTGTAAAACAAAGGTCGAAAGAAATTGGCACGGTGCGCCGTCATTGGACGGGAGTCGTGAGACTAGTCAATTAAAATAAAATTATGTTTTCCGTACAAATTCGAACCTATATTTCAACCATACATTAGCAGATTTTTTTCAGCGCGTGCGTAGATAGAGAGACTACAAAAACAACATTATTTATGTGGAAATGTTCAGTGATTTTAAAAAATTGCATCGCATCCTGTGCGTTTGTATACTTTCGTCGCGCCGTGCAAGTCCACGAGTGGCTACTCAGCACAACACTCAATGGGTGGTCGAATCTCATTCATTCATCAGTTTTGCGGCTTCAATCTGTGTAAACAGCTCACAGACTGACCGACTCGGACACTTCCGGACGGATGTACTGCACAATCGCACATAGAATCACAGGGTAGAAAGGTACCATACACAGTACCTATGCTGTAATGTATCTCTTCAATAATGTTGTATTACTTTACCTACATGCGTGGTTTAGTCAGATCTGCGGGTCTAAAAACGACGCTTTAGTTTAGCCTTAATATAGCCGTTTTAACTAGGCGGGCGCATTGTCTTACAATATTTACCTATTATAGTCTAGGATAACTTTAAACTAAATATGCTAAAAACTAAATATGAGCTTGTAAATAAGATTTATCTATCCATAGCAAGATAACTAAACACGCTGATAAGTCGGATAACGAACGTGTTAAAGAAAACTTGTAAAACAACCACATCTGTTACCCAAATTGCAGATCCTCAAGTCAATACACGTGGCGCTTTGTTCATCATCTAGACAAGGCACTCCGCTACAAAAGGGAAAGGAAACAAAAAGTAACAAGTGCCGAAATTGTCACTTCATAAAGCATTGTACTAAGTAACTGTCCAGCCGTGGGAACGTGGACCAGCCAGCATTCGCATCCGGAATCCTACTTACCTGATTTTTTGTCAGATGCAGTAAAACACTTGCTATTCCTAATGGGTGCCCATTTAAATTTACTCCTTGAAATGTCTTTAGAGAGTCTGCTTGAACTTATTCAATGAATGGTACTTGTTAAAACAAGTCATTGCGGCTGTAAGAATGAAGCTGTTAATGAAAAAGAACAAAATTTATTTACTGACTACTTTGTCGGTAGACAGAGTACCTAATAACTCAATTTTTTTAAATGTTGTTTACTCAAAAACAAGCTGCTGCCCGTGACTTCGTAGATTTTCAAATAGGTTTTCTACAAGGTATTCAGAGAGAAAAATCTAACAAATCAAAAAATGAAAATCGGTCCAGTCGTTATCGTGTTTTAAATGTAACTAAAACAACTTTGTTTTATATATAATATATACATAATTATAAAGAGCCAATGATGTGAAAAATAATAAGTAGTAAGTACCTACGTGCTTATGCCTAGATTAGGTAAAACCCGCGTCCTCACAAATTAGTCGTGTAATATTAACTGTTATATTTCGTTCAGTAAACATAAACTATGAATTGCCAAATTCATTCATAGCCGTCTATCTACCTGCGACTACAGTCGTAGTACCTACGTGAAATTGTATTTTTTACGAACTCGTCCATTCATAAGTGAAGGTAATCTAAGATACCGGCGATGCCTTCCGCCTTCCCAATACACGACACCCAAATCAATTTTACGCTTCTGCACCGTTGCATAAAACCAAATTCAAACACAAACATACCCGTGAAACGTTGCCTATCAATAGTCGAATTCTCCATTTGTGTGCGATTTACGAGAAATAACGAATTTTATGAATGAACGCCTCCAGAGAATAGCTTGAATCAAACCACGGCTGCGATCGCTCAGTCTATTTATCTGAATAAACTGTAGTCTACCAGCTTAATTTTCATTGTTGTCGCATAGCCCCAACATGTAATATGGCCATTTAATTTCAATTGAAGTTGACAAACCTTCGGGGTAAGTAGGTAGCACCCTTTTTAATCACAGCATTTTATCTGTTACCAATAATTGCGATATATTATCATTATAAATAAATATGTAATAAAGACATTAAATTACCGTTATCAATATTTTCCTTTATCTTAAGATATTATTAAAGAAGGTACTTCAATAATAATAAAGATAAAATCAGTGTCTATTTCTTATCGACTACACACAATTGTTTCAATAACAATAAATGCAAAGATACGATTATCAGTAGGTAAAATGCAGTTGAGTATACCTACAATCCGTATGACTAGCTGAGTAATTTAAAATATCATTTTTTTCTTCATCTACAAATACCTCCTGCGATCACAAAAAGCAAATCTTTCGCCTCAATGTTACCCCGACGGCGACACACTGTCTGCCGAGGTGAATGCTCTATTATATCGCCACATAAATATCCTCACTTCATTTTTGCCATCACAAATCCTTTTAAAGGCGAGATACACTGACGTGGGTCTCCTTTCCGGTCTCGGCTTGAATAAAGCGACCAATTATAAGAATTAACAACGCATAGCCTCTCAAAAGGCCCTCCAGTCCAGCTTCCGAATTTCAAAGAAACGACGAGTAAAAGGATAAGGGATTAGCGTAATTTAGTTTATTCAACATTCAAAAGTCGAACTTGTGTCGGCACCTACGGCGAAGCGTGAAGTATTTCATGATTAAAAAACTTAAAAAACTTATCAATAAACTATGTTTTTTCCGACAATCAATTTATAAAATGGCAAAAATTTTGTAGCGTTCAAGTCCAGCGTATGCTTTTGTCAGCGGGCAAGACCCCCGGGGCAATTCAATTTCCTTCTTCTCTCTTCCTTCATATATTAATGGCCGGTCCACAACACTGATCGATGTAGTGACTAACATTAATTCTTTCATCTTGACTCTTTTTTTTGAATAAGTCTATACGGTAGCAACCCATTAACCTAACGATCAGCTTGACGCCTATTTAATCCGTTTCAGTAGAGAGTCATTAGAGCGATAGATGTCTAAACATTTTATATTCAAATTTTGTTGTTTGGACGAGTATGCTTCACATTACTATTTAACTAGATAGCTATATATGGAAGGTGGCAAATGCATTTCTAATGCTTGTTTCACAATCTATGAACTAGATTAGATATGTTGTGTATTTTCCCATTATCACAAACAAAACAAGTCGAATAACGTAGCATCATACAGACAACACAACTATAACCGTAGTTTTATCATTCTTCCGGTCGTAATTTATTTTTTGAAAAAAGTTCAGACTTGTGTAATGTGTGTTCGCGATGTTTTAGCGCGGACCCTAATAGTAAAACAAATAGTTTTTCATATCTTTTTATGCAAAGCAGCTAAAATGCCACATCTATTAACTTGCCACTCTAAGTGACCATCACATCACCTCTCATCATTGAACCATCAGGGCGGTGGGTGCCTCCGAATGATAAGGATAATTAATCATCTCCTGAACTGACTGACCATTAGCCAGGAGCTGACTCACGCTGTGATGGTGGTCGTGGCTTTCAGAGATTAGCACTTCCAATCTATTTTGAGTCAAACCCTTGATAATAAGGTTTCACTGCACGGCGTGGTAGTACCATGCAAAACATTTAGCCATAGTATTAAATGATCTTTAGAATCAACACGTGTTTCTTACCTTCCTTCGCGTTGTACGTCATCCAAGTTTTAAGTCATCATAATGATACCTACATTTCAACTTTCAATCGCGTAGATCCTTATAACCAGTAAGTAGAGCGCTGAATAGGAATGCTGTTGGTGGATTAAAAAATCTTCCTGTTTTTGATTTCTATAGTTTTCCATTAGTATTGCTTACGCTCCAAAATCACACTACGCAGTTTGTTTTCGTCTCAGAAGTGGTGAATCAGCTGATGTTTTTTTCAGACGCCACGTGGCTTTCAAGTTTCCACTGGTGTGGTCGCGGCCCATGTGGTCAAGGGTGGCTAACTTACTGGTGAGGGTATAATAAAATCTAAGGCTCATTAATCGATGAGTTTGACAGCTCTTTCACAACAATCGGCGGGGCGCCATTTCGTGACAGCCTCCGGAAGGATGAATTGAAGACTCAATCTTGGACTTCCTGCCTGTCTGCGGGGGCTGTAGTGTAGTGGGTATTTACCTAATTATAAAATGCAGCTCGTGTCCAGTAACAGACGACAGATGACTGTATAAAAATGACAATCTCTTTTGACCACACGCATATTCGTTTATCGCTTTTTGTGTTTCGTTAAAACCTCTTTTAAATGTGTAGGGTTCGGTATTTTCATCAAGAAAACTTTTATTACATCCAATAAGATTTAAGTAACCGTTAGAAAAGTTTCCCAATATTGAGAGTAGAAAGTGGAAAGTTTCAAACAAACGGACAGGCGACCGACACAGCGAGCGGTGGTATCGATTTTCTGATTTAGCCTCCCCCATCAGATAACAGGTAACGGCCCACCTTTAGCAAAAGTATTTTCATAACTTTATACTTGTTTGCCAATGTTATAATTGTAATACCTACCTACAGACGTAAGAGTTTCATAATATAAAAAAAAACATCATGATCGCGACTGTAACCTCTAGGCTCGGTAATATCTCCTCAGATCTCTAGTTACTTAGATTTTTAAAGATATCTAAAGAGGGTTATTTAATAATATATATGTATAATAGAAGATAAAAGAGCCAAACTAAACAAATCAGCAGTAGTCTCGAGATTATCCTTAACGACTAAAATTATTCTGAATGTGCAACAACAATACCGATAAAAAAAGCTTCAATAAAATAGAGTAGCATTAATAAAGATATACGGTGGAGTCTCCTTTGATTGGACTCCGATTTATTGAGCGGAAATCGTAATATTTCCGCCCCAGACTATTCATTTTTCCTTTTTTACCGAAAAAGGGCGCGTATGTCTTAATCGGACCGTCTATCCAAGGGCAGACCTATACAGCGAGCGAAGACAATGATAGATAGCAAAATATGTCAGCTGTGTGAACGAAGCTTATTTAAAAATTTAACGTAGTGTTCGCTTGTTTTACTATTTAGCTAACAAACTAAGATTTTTTTAGCCGATGTTACTTTCAAGTTATGTTTTTTTTATATTTTGTTTCAGATTGCACATTTGAATTTAGAAGCCAAAAATCTGACGTCATCACTACAATGTCTAAGCTAAGTGTACCTACTTATAAGTGTATAAGTAGGTACCTAGTCATCGATAGTCCTAAATGATATCTGCCTACCGAGATTATCTCGTAGCTAATTGATTTACCCTTCGCAAATAAGAAAATTGTTAGTTAGCACAATCGATAAGACAAACGACACGGGCGCCCCCGGAATAACCCAAAACGGTCGCTTCCGCGCGATGATCTATGCGAGGGTACATCCTGACACCGGCCAGTAGCTACTTGATTTAGCGGAAAGTCAGATAAAACCTAATGCGCACAACAAAAAAATATATCACAATATACCCGCGCCATAAATATGACGGCCTGTCGTAAACCTTTATGTCTGTGCGTTGTTGCTGGCACGTGAAAAATGGCCTTAGCGATACACGAGAAAACTAACATTTTTGTCTATAAATACTAGGGTTTTGCGATGTAACTCTTGGCTCATAAAACCAGGCCAATAAAGCTTGCTTGATCTATGTTTCGTTTCGATGCGTTTCTCCAAATATCTGGCTTTTTACTTTGTAAAATATACTTGGCGGGCAGAAAATACCAACTTATCATAATGTAGGTATGAGTAAAACCTATATTCTACAATACCAACAAATTCAAAAGAACCTACTAAATCATTGCTTTTATCAAAAAGTTTAATTTAATAAAATTGAAAGCTTTTTAATAAGTGGAACCCAGAATAAAATGATCAGAAACCATATTTAAACGTGATAAGGGGCTCGAACTTTCTCACAACTAACATAAGCTTCTAAAGCCTAAAACGATGTGACGAAAGCCAGCAACAGAAAATGAATATCATAGCTATAGGATGTAAGTTATTAATTTTCGTTAGGTTACAACATAACGTGTTTATTAGAGCACGCTCTATAAATCCACTTGGCGTGGACACAGCCTAATTAAGAACAGCTGTTTTTTTCCTCGAAAAAGCGCATGATATTATGTTTAGCGTAGTAGTCAGTAGGTTGGATAAAGTACCTAGCGAAAGAAGATCCTCAAGAACTACAAATTTTAAACGCCTCGGTAAAAGTTCAAATGCAGTTCAAAAGTTTTACTTCTCTCATAATGCAAGCAGGGAAAGCGCTGCTTTTTGATAACTTTAGATCGGATTATCAGAAAATTAGGACTCCGTATCGCTATAAATATTCCAAGCTGAATCAAAATGATACTAGTGTCTATGCTCTTTCTATGTGGCTATGTCTGGGTTCGCGAGGGTGGAATCTACCCGCAAAATTGCTCCGGCGCGTGCAAGCTAAGCTCTAACGATGTTCTTCAGAGCCTACGACAATATTTGGGTGACTTTGATTTACTTATTAGATTAGGTGGTGCTAATAAATGTTGTATGTGAATTATGATGTGTGGGGAAGCTTTGACGTCTTTATAGAGCGTGTATTCTGTCCGGAGTTTAAGGCTAACTATTTTTAACTTTCTTCAATTTCGTGAGCAAACGCTTTGATTGTGCGATTTTGAGCACATTTAAAATGCTGAATTGGTTTTTAAGCTAATTGCATTTTATAATACGTCGTATGCAGTTACTTCAATGCCATACAAACATAACGAAAGCTTTAAAAAAAGGTAGTGAAACCTACTATTAGCTGTATCTATACTGACATCGGTACAGTCGTGTACAGAAGTGTGTTCCTCTCGCCAGGTGCACTGCTGGATGCCCCCTCCGTTATCAGTTTCGAGGTGACTGCGCGCTGACCGACGTCGTTCATCATATCATAACGATATTGCGCTTACATCGACAATATTGTGTTTCATATTCTCACTTCCTTACCCCTCATGCAACTTTCAAAGAGCCGTATCTCGAAAGTATAGGGTTGGGAATTGAGTGCTGCCTACTAACTGAACGAACCAAGCCTTAGTAAGCAAATGGAAAAAAAATATTGTAATACTTATAAACTCACTAACACGTTTTGAGTTAACAGCACTTACGAATCTGTAGGCTAACTGCTCATATAAGTAGTTTACTTTAGTTTTACCTAGAAAAGTATAAAATTGTAGATACGTTTATAATCATGAACAAAGTAGGTAGATATGACAATAGACGGGTGTGTTATATTTTTGCTCAATATTTATATAGAGCTTAGGTAATTGGACCAATTTACAACGTTCATCCTTCAATTGAAGTTTTGCGAAGAAAAACAAACTGCCTCCCACGTGTGTCACAAACCGAACTGTGTATTTGTTGTATCGGCTAATCGGCTTAGCCGCCCTTTTCTAACATGTCTCTATTTAACCATACAAGCGAAGGCGTTTCGAGAATCGGTAGAAATTAATTCCCATTTTGTTTGGGTATTGTCGACTACCGATGGTTCTTGCTTTTGTCGGAGTGTTATTTATTTTAATAAACGGCGAGTTCCCTTTGTAAAAGTGTTTCCAATCCATGGGTAGAATGAATACAATGTGATTTGATCTTATGAAAAACACTGATTCCTTACGACCGGATGTAAGTATTTACTACTTAACAAAACGAGTATTATAAAATCAATATCGTTTTTTCCTGAGCGTAGGTAAGTACCTAGCTATGTACCTCTTAGAGTACCTATAGTGACGAAAGGAGCGTTTTCTAATGAAAATGCTATATGAATATAATGAATATGTCCATAGTTGATAGGCGCCTACGGTCCGTCGTCGTTTCAAAAACAATAAAATATTCGGAGTTCAGTGATTGATCTGCCTTTTTTATGAAAAAAGCTCAAGAAAGCTATCTTTATATAGCATGTTATTAACTTATCAACTTATTTATTAATAATTAACTTCGGTTTTGTACATCATAGACCTGAACATGATTAAATAATTTACTATCTGTTCGCATTCAAATACTGGCCAACCTAATATAATACTACCTACCAATAGAATTCAGTCATAATTCAGGGGTCTATTAGTATCTAAACGGTTTTGGAAGGTCAATCGGGCCTAGTGTAATCAGTCTAGCTAGGTGCTCAAGACCAATTAACATCCCAATTTTACAATTAACATCCCAATAAACAATTAATTTACCCAATTAACATCCCAATTTTACCTGGGTACTTATATAACTAACCATAATAAAAGATAGATATAGGTAAAGATAGTTCTTACAGATTTCATTATTTCATTTCAATTCACGTGATAGGTATTCGTCATCTCACAGAAGTTTGCAATAAATAGAACAGGTGAAGAGAAAACAGTATTGCCACAGGTATTTCAGTAATCGGGTCGCCGACTATCTCTGTTGGCAGCCGCGATTAGATAACCATAGGGACTGGTAAATATTAACCGACAAACAATCGGACTAAACTGTTTGTCAGAGTGAGCAATGACACGTAAATATACTGGGAATCGTTGCAAAATTCAGATTAATAAAAGCTAAACTGAATTATTATATAATACTCGTATAACTTGTATTATTAGTGTTCTGTCCTAATCTAATCAACGAATTATCCAGTAAACTAAGGGTTAAGAGATGATGAATTGTCATATATGTACCTAGTACCTGGTTTTTTTTCTCGTAAATCTTGTTTTTTGGAAAACGAAACCTGGCTAGATTGATTTATCGCCCCCGAAAGCCCCTGCATACTTAATTTCATGAAAATCGTTGGAGCCGTTTCCGAGATTCATAATATATATATATACATATATACAAGAATTGCTCGTTTAAAGGTATAAGATGTAGTTTACTAACTACCTACATAATATTGGGTAGGCAGGTATAAGAAACAAATTTTATTTTTTGTAATATAATCTTTTATTAATAATTTATAGATTTAAACACATTTTTACAATCTTATAATAAGGAATGTCAGGTAAAACTGTGAAGGTATTCGAATAAGTTATACATTTAACAAACGGCTGCATAAATATAGCGAGTTCAACTTATATGCATGAGCCAATAGGTACACACATTTTGATTATGGGTGGATTTGACCAACTATTTAACTATTCTCAGAATTATAACAATTGTCTCTTTGATAACTACGATTTATTGGGGTTAGTGCTTAAACTACTTTTTTAAATTCACCAAGTATGTAAAATCTACGTGTAAATACTAAACTTTTGCGGCAGAAAACTGGTCAATCATGTAGGTTACTCGGTCGGTATGTACAACAATTTTATACTTACAACATTTTATCACTTCATAATACCTAATCTAAATCTACGAACATATACTTTTATATAAAACTTTGGAATATTTATAAATAATAACTATTCACTATACGCATATTCGACTATGATAATACTGAATCTTAACCTAGATATTGCATTCTGATAAAATCTGGTCACTTCTCATAAAATTATCTACCTAAGTAGCTAATTGTTGAACTTTTTACACAAATTTACAAACTCCAAGTAAGATGGAATGCATCTAATGAACAAAAGCTGTTCAATAACTTAATGATTACGATACGATCTCTAGACAGATGCAAAAAATCAAACTATGCGTAGACCGTCTAATATTAGAATAATTAATATAGTACAAATAGGTAGGAACTCCAGATACCTTACATTTCGAAATAACCGATTTGGTACTCCAATTTTAATATTCGAGTTAATTCTGATTCGACCCAAAACGAAAAAATAAACATAACGGATTTAATTTAGTAACGCGGAAGTACAATTTCTTAATTAATGAAATAGTATTTCACAACACCGCGATCAAAGACTAGCAAACCACTAAAATCGTTGTAACCTTACGGATCTTACCACCAGCACCCATTGGGTTGCGGCCCGTGTCCCGTTACGGACGGTTGGTGATGCATCGCTTGGTGGTACGGAGGCAGCATCCCCAGCGGAGGAAGCCCATCAGGCTTCCCCAAGCAAGGCCTCCCGTCCTTTACCAGTACGGGAACGGCCACGCGTCGCGGAGAGTTCAACCCTCCAACACTCAATTCGTGCGCTCCCTTTTCTTGTACCGCTCGTTTTGTCTTATACCTATGGTTCTGGAACCAGATCTTGACCTGTGTCGGAGTGAGGCGGATCAGGCTCGCCAAGTGTTCCCTCTCGGGAGCTGATAAGTATCGCTGCTGACGGAACCGCCTCTCCAACTCGTATGTCTGAGCTTTTGAGAAGAGGACGCGTCGCTTGCGCTTTTTGTGAGCCATATTCGGGTCGGCGGACATGTTGGAGGGCTGGTCGTGCTCGGGGTCATCGTCGTGGTCGATGTCGGCGTCATCATTCTCTGGGTCGATGTCTTCGTGGCGAGGGTCTTGGATCGGGGGAGAGCCGGCCGACGGTCCGACGTAGGAAAGCTCTGACGCGCGAGAAGTGCTATCAGGACTCGCTTGTTGACCGACCACACCTACGACAAAACAAATATTGACTCGGTTAGATATGTAGGTCAAACTAAAAACATATCATTCAAATGTGAGAAATTAGATTCAAGTATTCAATGTACGCAACCCTCGCTAAGCATGAGTGAAACCAAAACAAAACTGATCGCACTCACATCCAAATCTCCACTTAATCCCTATAGGGTAGCGCTCTATTTAACTCTAGGAGAGTTGGTAAAAATAAATAATGGATCGTGAAAAAATCATGGCACGTTACATTGTTCGTTTCACCCTTCGAACAGTGTTTCACACGGATATGGTAATGCGGGCGGGCGGCGCACTGGGCGTGGTGCGGGCGTGGGGAGGCAGGGGTGGGGGGTGCCACTCCCACCCCCTGGCAGCTGCTCTCCTCACCTCCATAAGCGCATCCAGGAAATTTAATAAAAGTATCGCGTCACGACACGGGTTCCCTTTATCTTCGCGCTTAGTAGTGCCATTGTGTTGGACAATCGGGAGATTTTGAACACCTTTGTTTTAAATTGATTCTCCCACTTATTTTAACGTCTTTGATAGTCTTCTTTTTACGTTGGAAAAGCCAACATCAAGGTAGTGGAACTTTCAAACATGGACAAACATGATAAAAATCATTGAAGATCGATTTGGATTTAAATTACCTAATCGTGACATCCATAAAAAGCCATTAGAAGTCGCACAATAAAATCTATAACTGTCATCGAATAATGAACAAATAGAATCCCTAACAGCCGCAAACATGTAATTGATAGCAGACAGCTGCTGGGAGTTCCAATGGTGACAAATTCGCTCGCACCCCACGGGTTAAACAATCACTGTTTGCTAGTTACCCCAAATTGGCCGAGGGGCGTGATCCGCAAGGGGAAATTTAATTTTAAAAGGCCTTTTGATTTCGGTTTGACGCCATTGCTGATATTCTTGGAATAAACGGTCTAAAATAAAAAAGGGAGATACAAAAATTCATGAAACCATGTTCTTTTTTTCCTTTTTGATCTATAGGTAATTGTCTAATAATTACATTTTGAATTTTATATCATAGCGATATTAATTAGACCTAGGTGGTTTAGTAGTAGAGTTAGACAGAGATACAGATCCGATTTAAAAATTCAAATGATTGATAGCTACGACGATTATACATATGTTGTACATTTTTTAAAAGCGCGGAGTGTTAGTATACTACGGTAGATACTTGATCTCAAAGTGCCTCGAAGTTATCAACTCCCAAATCGCTCACGATACGAACGCTATAACAATTCAGCACGAGTAGAATGATCACCAAAAGTGCTAGATAAGCGATAAAAATAATTAATGACAACAGCAGATTAGCCAGTGAAGGCACTCCACTGGAGGAGCATTTCAAAAAATAATCTCGGCTCTCCAACTGACTACCGAATACACATTACTTTCGAGTGGGTCAACTTATTTGTGTACCTATGATTGGTTCAACAAGTTTGACAACGGGCGATAAAAATGTTTGATTTAATTTCAATGGCCTGAATTACAATATATTGAAAAAAATGTTTGTACAACTTTTTATGTAATACTTATAATTGATTATGTAAAAACTTAAGTGAACTTCTTTTGTGTTTAACGCAAACATACTTACTTACTCAATAAATACTGAATTGGAGTTTTGAGGTTGTTGCCTGCGAAACCTGGGTAATACAATCGTGTATTCCATTTTTTTTATTTACCGGAAGAAAAAACCCCAAAAACAAAACTATGTATTCTAAATTTTAGGTCAATAAATTATTTATAAGCAAAAAATGAAAATAGCATTCATGTTTACCTAGCAGAATATAATAAAAGTTAAGTATAAACACATTTTTATATTATATTAAATCTACAGAAACCATAATTTCGCATAAGTAGAGTTTACCTATCCCCATAAATATTTTCTCATAATTTTGTAGCACAACGTTAGTAATGCCATATATACCTAGGTAAAACTTCGTACCAACCCACATAAATGTGTCAGCTTTATCATTGATTTGGGATAAATATGTCAGATATGAGTTTACAAACTGCACCGCGGTGTTGGTAAAGATGCCGATATTGATTAGACAAGTATTTCATATTTGATAATGTGAAATCAGTATTTGAAAAACCCTTTACCAAGTATTCCTTCTTACGTGCCTTTAAAGACTCATCTACCTAAATGTTTTTAGGAGTTTTAATGAAATGGTTTACCTAACTAACAAGCTACCGTCAGACAAAGTAAATATAAAATAACTACTCTTAATACAATAGACAAACTCCAATATTTCACACACTGAAAACTCATCACTTCTCTACATAATATTATAAAATAAAGTCCTCCGCCGCGGCTGTCTGTCTGTCTGTTCGCGATAAACTCAAAAACTACTGTACCAATTTTTATGCTGTCTTCACCAATATAGTAGATAGAGTAGTTCTTACGGAAGGTTTTTAGTATATAATTTGTCAAGTTTTTAAGAGCTGGTACACATAAGACGTTTTGAAGCGCGCGCTTTGGTAACGCGCGTTTTGAGAACCAGTAGTTCTTATCTAGGTGTACACATGCAAGCGCGCGTTTCTGATCAAACAAATCATCAAAAATTTATAAAATAACCAAAATCAATAGTATTATTTACCGTTTCCCTCATGGTGTTCCAAGGAAAGCCAAGGCTGATGATGCCTCAGCAGTTCGTGGGAGTACGGGTGGTGCGGAGGTCCGTAAGATGGCAGATCCAAGGAGCAACCGCCAAGCGCTGACTGTGACGGTGTGGTCTCCAAACCCTTGCTTTCGTTCAGACCCAGGATGTCGGAGATTTGAAACCCAGGCCGCTGGCCGGGCATCTTCATACTGTCCAGCAATCTGGAGACAAAAAGACTAAATTAAAAATGGATTTATCTCTAAAAGAACAAATTTATGTACGTATACACAATATAATTTAACAAAAATCATAAAAATAGGCACTGTATTTTCTCTACTTTGAAAATGTGTGTAAAAGTTGTATGACCCGCGGCGAGTCAAAGTCTGTTGAAGATCGGTCATAAGTCATAACACTAAGATTTAAAAATCATAAATTTATTTTAAAAAAATTACCCTAATACAATAATGTAAAGAGGTCCAAAACTAAAATAAAATTTAAAGGAGGAAGATAAATGTCAATTAGACCAGACACAGATAATAATGTTGAGGCGTAATTTCATTAAAATTCACTTATTGCATTTATAATAAGGCCGATAAAATACAGCTAGACACCCTAAAATTCCGGGTAGATCGAATTAGTCCGGACAAGAAGCGTGGCAGCCAGCGAGCGGTGCGCTCCTTGAAACCGTAACGTACCGATCCGTAAAAGTAACCACCAAAGCATTATTGTAATGAGTCGTATGCTTCAGAATGTAACCTATTCGGTGAGAATCAAATAAAGGTAGAGTAAAAAATGATATTTTTTTTAATTAACATGCACATGGAAAAGACTTCAACGCGCTCCAAAATGTCGAAACGATTTTGAGGGATTACTAACTCACATTTAATCCACCTACAAAGCAAAATGCCTCAAATCGATATCTCTAACGTGGTTTGCCAAATTTGCATTACGCCTGTTTTTTTACTTCCACAAGATCGACTTCAATGTATTCCTACATCTATATTGTATGCCAGGTACTCAGCAGGTTCACATAACTTAACAAGCACGTCTCGATAGCGTATAATTGTAAGAAAACATTTGAAATATCTTCGGCTATTAGAGAACCTCTAGAGGACCTCTCGAAGAAACGTGACCCGTATAAAAGAACCGCTCCAAAAAATACAATTGGAGCCTTCGCATGTCTATTAATACATCAGTGTTATTACAGATAGGTAGATGTTCCCGCGATTCCCGTACGTGACTTTGTGAATGGGCGGCTTTATAAGAGGCTAGCAGGTTGTAAACACGGCTTAACGAACTCTCACGAGAGGTGCAAAAACTGTCACATTATGTGTCACAATTTGAATTTGGGATTAGACCCTTAGGAGATTCGAACAAGCTATCTTTACTAGGTTTGCAGTGTTAAATAATTTGTTTAGCTATTTTCAGATGCCTACATGGATTGAATTTAAAAAGCTTAATTTTATATTTATGCCTAAATCAATATTTGAGGTAGATATTGTAATCATCCTTTTTCATAACGTGAGATAAGAATTACATGACTATCACAACTGTGAGTATTGAAATTTGAACATCCTAAAGATATTTACGCTGTCACTAAAATCACTGATAAAAAGCACAGATCATGGGCTTACCCTGGGAAAGCGGATCGGAAAGCTGCCGGGTAGAGAGCCGGCAGAAAGGCCGGCCCCCACGGAGGCAGCAGGATAGGGCTCCACGCCAGCAGCGACGCCGGCGGCAGCAGCGGCGGCGGAGAGCGCGCGCTCTCGCCTTCCTCACACTTCATCTCCCGTCCGGGAGAACTCGCTTTCGGAATAATCTTGACAGCTATCGAAACACCCGCGTAACACGTGCTGCGCCCTTCGACGCTGCGTTCGCACTAAACAACCCTCGAGTGGTGCTCGGGGTGAAGCACACCCCGCGCCGCCCTCGTGCCTCGACAGCCTACTCAGCCCCGGACTAGCCTCGAGGGTGCTCGATCAGCCCGCCAATGGCACGGCGCCGTGCGCTGGGCGGGACTCGCTCCCGCCAATAGAACCACAGCCGAAGCCTTCCCAGCGAAAAAAACTGGAGTATACACTTTGAATAGAGGAGCTTTTCGACGTAGCGCGTTATGTTATGTCGCTTTTTGTAATGAGTGAGCATTAAGCCCATTGTTGAGGCCGGGTTCGTTATGGACGCCGCCGCTCCAAATGCCCGGATAACGATTTTCATTTAGAGTGTTTTAATAAACCCGTGTAAGCCCATGTTTGTGGAATGTTTATTTTTATCAAGGCCCTTTCAATCACAACATTTTTCAGACATCACGAGTGGTACTGCTGTTATTTCAGTTTAGAATTTAAATTATTTTAGTTAATTCCTGTTTTTATTAGTGTTTTTTTTTTAACACAAGAATATTTCGTTCTGATATATCTTGTTTTTTTAATGTCCTCGCAACTTCAGAGGTACCTACTTACTTAGATTTCGCGACGGAAATTACAAAAATCTCATACAACATGAGGGATGTCTCATGGCAAATGTAACGTTTTCATAACTACTAATACTAATATAGCTAATATCATCGTTTTGTCAAAATAATAAAGCTGTAGAATAGATCCATTGAAAACTGCATTACGAAGTCCAAATCTCTTGCACATGCTCGAGTACTTAGCATAGAGTGTCGGAAAACAATACAAATTATTGTAAAACTTCCCAGAACAGGTAGAAAAACCCACAGGAAGTTTTATGGCTTGCACGTGTGCACTTGCATTGTCTTTGCTGCATTCAATCTATCTAGTGAAGGCACTCAAGGGCGCTTTGGTTTAGATGAGATTTTTAGGCTAGCAAAAGAACTTTATTGGAATTTAACAGTTTTCTGTATACCTACCTAGTGATTTGTTTTTATGACTTGCAGGTGTGCAATGAGGGATAAGCTAAAAACAAAAGCTTTTGTCAAATCCTTATGACTAAGGCATAGCGGCGATAGCGCCGGCGCAAAATTACTTAAATAAAACTAGTGTCCGGCGGTTTCACCCATGGTTATGTAGTTTTAAACTTTAACCCTCTTTGAGACTTTAACCCTTTTTCCTTTTTAAAACCTTTGAGGTTTTTTCCGGGATTAAAAGTATGTATTAATCCAGGGCATAACCTACATTATTGCCAAATTTCACCCAAATCCTTTCAGCCGCTACAGGGATAATAGCCTACATTTTATACCTATCGACTTAAAATTATGCAGTAGAGAAGTACAAGCACAACCCCAGAAATAAAAAATAGATGATTTGATGATGATTCACTCTTTAATTATTAGTACTTACTACTGTAGGTAAAAAAGGTGCTAAGCTTGTACTATTTTATGACTTGCAGGTGTGCAATAGAGGATAATGACAAACAATAGTACTACAATAAGATACTAAGTATGTTTAAAATGAGCTGTCGTGGATTGTCAATTTCACAATACTTCTCGAGAAGCAGACATGGCGCAAATTAGGTTGAAAATTAAAAAATACGTATGTTAAAAATGGGTGATCGTGAAATTGACCATTTCTCATAACTTTAGAAGCAGACGTTTCCATTGAGGTCAAAAGGAGCCTCTACGGCGCACTTTAATCCTTTCACCACAATAGTTCAGAATAACAATGACATGATAAGGAAGAAGCTGACAATGGTGAGTTTGAAACAGGTGGGGCTAGTATGGGTTTCGATAGTTTACGAAACTAATTTTTCATTTCCTTCCGTACATATACCGGCACTGCCGTAAGTTTCCGCTAGGGGCGCTGCATATGGAAGGAAACGAAACGGAATTAAGTTTTGTAAACTATCAAAACCCCCGCACCTTGTAATAACAGTGTAAGTACTTACACACACGGTACATGTAGACCACAATTTAAGTATTAGAAAGTATGCATGCATGCCCTAAAGGGCAATAACAAAGCGCAATTATTTATATTAGAGCCACCCTATGTAGCGTGCTGCGATCACGAAATGTTTAATTGACTTATTGAGAATGGGTTTTTTAAATATCTGTCGATAGAATCGGGTGCATGCTCATCGCTTTGTAACGTAGTATAGTACGATTTTGGTAAAAAATATCTGATGTATATTTTTTTAGAATTTATATTTTTTTTGTTTTTTAGTTTGGTTGTTACTGAGATGACGAATGACAGAGGGAAATGGAGGAAGATCACATGTTGTGCCGACCCCACATAACGTGGGATAAGGGCAGGAAGATGATGATGAGTTTGGTTGTCAAACTCTGTGGTCAAATTAGAGCTATGATACTTGTTATTTGTACAAAATGGTAGTATCTACCAACTTTGAAGTTAAATTTGTCTTTTCAATAAGTTTGTACGCCAAAGATTAAATACCTACAGAGCCTTGTAAATAATTATCGATTTCAAATAAAGCCTTGTGATTTTATTTGTTTACTGTGTATTTGCATTTCAATTTTTGAGTAGGTAAAAATATGAAATTAAGTTTAGGAAAGTACCAAAACAACTAGTGATAAAAAAGAAAATTAACAGTTTGTGAAGTAAAAAATTTGTTAATATTGTCGATTCTCCATATTTTGCTTATACTGCGGAAGGTAAAGCTGTGAGGGCCAGATTTGTGGGGCGGGCGGCAGGTGCGATCGCCCTCCGTTACACGGGTCACTAGTCATTGCCTCGATACATTATGCCCCGGTCCGATAAACATTACGGATTCATCAACAGCTAAAAGGAGTAGGTACGCAATACAGGAGAAGTACCTATGTTTATTAAAACGAAGAAAAATATACACATTTATGCAACTAAGGTGCGAACGCATAATGGTTGTTTTGAAGCGACTATTCTAAGTTTGCTAGTCTATAGAATATTTTTTTATTGGAAATACATAACCTACATCTGGTAGTCGGGTAAATAACTACTGGCTCAAAAACTAAGTGTATCGGAAGCTGAGTAGTAACTACTACCTAAACATGTATAAACTTTTAAAATCAAAATACTAATGTATGAAATACTTTGTCGTTACTGACTGACCTATTGACAACGTAGAGCCTAAGCCACTGGTTCTAGACACATGAAATATGGAGGGTGCATTCTTTAGTACGTAGACGTACCTAGGTACAACTAAAAAATATTTTTGGAAATTCTAACACCTTAAGGGGGAGCTGAGGGAGGTAGAAGTTTGTATGAATAAAACAATACGCATACAAAGTCACGGGAAGTTCCTCTTGTCATCAATAATGCTAACAAGAGGAGCCGGTTTACCAGATGTTATACACAGCATGAATCAGAGGGGATGGTTTGTTTAATGAATTATTGTGAATGTTCAATCACCCTGCATACACCCATCGATAACTATCACAGGTATAAATTACCTTTAATCAAACTATTTAAGTAATTCTACAATAAAAACTGCGATTAAAAGCAGAACCTAAATTGACGACGGTCCCATATTTGCATCGTCTAATGATAAAATAATGGGGGCTGATAGCGAACACGATAGAAATGTAATTTGTGTAAAAGTAGGATATTGTATTGAGGGACCGGTGCCGCCCGTACCACCCGCCCGGCGGCATCGCAAGAAAAAACTACCCCGACCGAACTTAGCGGGGCCATTACACCGACGGCACTGTACCTGTCAAATTAGATGCCTGCCAACTTTTTGCATAACATCTAGATTTATGATCTGAGAAATATACAACTGAAATTAGAATTGAAACTTTGCAAATAAGACCGCAGCCGGCGCGGTAGCAGACATAAAAATTATGGAGAACCGCACCGAAATCGTGACCTGGAAATAAACAGTGGGACAATCAACGGCAGCGGCATATACGGCAGTCGGCACCTGAGGTGCTTAAAGGAAATTTACGACTGACGGAACTACTTTAGGTACATAAGTTCAGCGAGAGAACTCGATGGTTTCACGAATATTCCGTTATGGCAATCTGGTTAGGCGCAGCGGGTCTAAATGGGCGAAAGCACGCCAACCTGCGAAGAGGGCTTCCGAACCAATTAAGGGCTCCACGAAGCCATGGGAGAGTACGCAGCTGGTGGATTACGAGCTCGATGGTACTCACTGTCGATTCATCGGGACTGGAGTGGAGCACGCGACATTACCTGTCCGTATTCATCCAACCGTTACAAGACACTCGTGTCTATACCTACGCGCTACGCGTAAAACAACAGAATTTAAATACAGCAAAACTTTTAACCTATGTTTTGAACTTTCTAGTTTCTTTTATTTTTATCAGGAAAGTGTTGAGGTTTTAGTTAAGATAACGCGGGTTACAAAAAGCTTGAGCCCTATTATTTACATAAATAGGTTTTTTTAATAACCTGACACCGGTAAAAAACTGCTATTTTTAACTATTTTTCCATCATGAGCCTGCGTTTCTGGCATTAGCAAATAATGCAGCGATGTTCAAAATGTTGTGTTAAATACATGTTTTTATTATTGGTATTCAAGCATAGAGCAAAGCAACTAGCTTCTAGGAACTCTACAAAAGAGCCGTAATAAGAATGAGTCATCGAATTTCCTTCTAAATACGCTATCAACGCATGGACGGTAGTCTATTGCTAAGATAAGTCGCAATTATTAGGTGGAAAACTGGTGCAAGCTGGACTCACATACGACTAGAGTTATGACTTATGAGCATCGATAGAAGTAAAAAGCCTAGGCTAAGTAAATATAAATAGTTATTAGTTTGGCAGTGGTTGGCTCATGAACTAAGCCGATGCAAAGTTTGAATGTTCACCTACTTAAAAAAAACAAAATGTAGTTTCCATTATCAAAACTTAATTGCGGATGGTGTAGTAGCTATGTCGTGTTATATAGCTCATCATAGTCAAATTCACCGCACTCAACCAAATTCGCGAATTGCACCATCGAGCATTCAACGACGATCGCGTGCATAATGCTGACTGCACTCCGCTTTGGTAGGTACTTTATGGAAATTATTGTACAACTCTCTATTTTGGTTACAATTTAAGCATGCAAAGTGTACCACCGTAAAACAATGCGACTTTTATTAGAGCTTATGGTGGAGGTTTGGCTTATTGCACTTTTATTGTTTTTTTATTTATTAGATTTGTGGCGTTTTCTATTACAATAGAAAAACTACCGTTTTTGTTTGCTTTTTAGATAATAATGTTACGAGTATCATTGTTGCTAGATAAAAGCGCGATTTCCACAGTAATAAATAGCCGATGCCAAAAGTAGAGATAAATTTCTGTACTAAGACATTTTCGGGGCATTCCGCTGACTACACAAGATTCCGATTTAATTTATTATGATGGATTATTTGCAATCGATAGCTGAAAACATTTAAGTCAGATATGTAATAAGTTGAAAATCACTCACGCATAGGAATTATATCTGTAGTCTTCATCAATTTGCTGTTGTCGAGCCTGGTAGGGATCAGCCCCGTAATCCGGCGGCATCATGGACCAGTTGTTCTCATAATTATAGTAATCGTAGCCCATCATCTCCTCTCCCATCATTCTCATCATAAACTTCACTCACTGCACTTAGTATGAACGATAGTTTTCACAGTGCAACAGTTTGAAATTCGCGTAGATAAAAAGATTGATTGGTTAAAACGCGTTGCCTGCAGGACTGCGCCCGATGGTATCGACTGATCGATGCCTCAACTGCCCTTATCAATAAAATTGTATCGTTATCATATCTAACAGCTTTCCCCTGATAGGGACTTTTATGCCAGCGGCGACACCGACGTCAATATTGTAGATAGCTTTATCTGAGTCAGATGTACAACGTGCAACAGTCAACGAAGGTAATGTTGTATGTTCGTATGAGTAGTTACCTAAGTTGTAAACCCTGTTGAGAGATTGAAAACCGCTCAGGGAATTAAGTCAATAAAAATTCTGACAGAAAATGCAATTATAAGGCGTGATGAGGTCTGGTTAGTAGGCAGTAGAGCGCTGGTGGTGTAGTGGTAGCACCCCTGCCTCACGATCCGAAGGTCGTGGGTTCAAACCTGGTCGTGCACCAATGAGTTTTTCCATTCGAAAAATTTATGTGCGCAATGCCAGTGCTCTTAAACGGTGAAGGAAAACATCGTGAGGAAACCGGCATACCCTAGAACCAAAAATTCGAAGGTATGTGTCATAGGTTAGTATTCTTATAAGCGGCGATGGGCTTGCAACCTGTCACGTACGGAATACTAACTACTGTGCAAAATGTGGGCATGTACCAAATGTCATGTTTGGACTTGCCTCTGACTACCCCCTTTAGATATCCTCGAAGATCTAAGTAACTTAAGATCTGAGGAGATATCTACCGAGCCCGGGGATTACAGTCGTGATCATAAACATTTATTTTATTTTATGAGGCCTGGTGGCGGACGAGCACGAATATCCGCGGTGGTCCTATAAGGGTAGCTAAGTTTTATTCCTTAAACCTTATTGCTACTTTTCCTGCAAATCTTAAGCGACGTCATTGTTTCTTGGAATCACGACGTGCTGCAACGTTAGGAGGACAATTTCACTTCTGTTTTTTTTATTTTGTTTGAAGTCTGTTTTCAACTTAGTGTAAAAAAAATAATTATGGGGTACCTTATGTACCTACCTAGGTATATAGCGTTTTTGAATGTGAATGAATTTACCAAATTAACAACAAATGTAGCAAAAGCACCTAAGTAAATAGCTAAAAAGTCAACAAAAGTCCATTCAAATTCGTAAACCCTATAGCTATAGTAGGTAGGTACTCGTAGTACCTATTTATCTATTAATTCTGAAGCGACAATAAATATTACAATACAAATGAATAAGTTATAAGCAATACCTAGGTAGAGATGTTTCAATCTAAAAATGCACGCCCCTCCACTTGTACTTGTACCGTATGTGGAGGAAATAGAGTAGCAAATACATTGGAGGGGGTGCATTTTTAGACTGATCTACCTCTACCAACATACTACAAGCATAGTATAATACACACGTAGGTTTGCTACACGTAGATTTAGAAAAATATAGTACGAAATAATGTAGTTATTTGAAGTCTATGATGAAAGCTAGACTTGTAATAAGTTTGTTACAATGCCAAATATTAATCCTCCTGTGACGAACAAAGCGTTCTGACTCGCAATGTCACCGTTGAAGCCACAGAGAGGGACACAAAAGTTCAACAATGTCACCTTACCTAAAGCTAGTAACGCGAGGGACAAAGAAATAATAATTCAGGCGTGAAGGTCATAATAAGAAATCAAATATAAATCCGTTGATAAAATCAAATTAGGTAGGTACACAATATATAACTGGCCTTTGAAAACTGGCTTACGGTAATTGTTTAGGATAGTAGAGCAGCTTTTGTAAGATATCAACTTGTATTTTTGAGATCGTACGGTTATTAGGAATACTTACTAGTAATTTTCTTGAAAAAAAAAAACTAGTTTTATTAACATATTTTTTTGAAAACACGAATAAAAAAGTTAAACAGATCGTTTACCTTAAGTGAGAATCGTTTGCTTTTCAGTAAAGACACAAAAGTTTAAATAACTCAGTCAAATAACATAGAGTATAAAGAAAATAATTATTTCATGGTGGAAATATCAATTTATTATGAGTAAAATCGTTAAATTAAATATTCCGAATAAACACTCACAGAACAAAGTGAAATCAATAAATAATTCACACAAAAAAGCGGACGTCGTTGGGACAGTTTTCCGCGCGGCCGCAGCCGATTAAAACATTCTAAAATGACATTATTACAATTTAAAACTGATTTTCCGACCTATACAAAAATGTTTGCGTTTACCTCTGGTGGGACTCGAACCCACAATCCTCGGCTTAGGAGGCCGATGCCTTATCCATTGGGCCACAGAGGCTGTTGGCGGCCGGCGTGAACAAGCCGACGCATGCTGAGCGGGTTACGTCACCGTGACGACACTACAAGATAGTGGGTGGCCTTAGCGCTGATTAATTTATGTTATTTTGGTCAACGTTGATAGCGGATAGATGCGAGCAATATTTTATTAAAATATGTTTTATATAAAATCTGCGTGTCGAAAAATGCAGTTCAAAAGAAACTGGTGATCATCATCATCCCACTTCATTTAGGGTGTGCACTGGGCACAACAGCAATAATAGCCGTAATTTCCTGTTCACTCATTTCTTAATCATACCTAACATTTTTCACACAATCCATCCCATCTTTACATAGGTCTACCTCTATCCCCATCTATCATCCACTATCCACATTCATATCATTCTTTTAACCTTCAGGTTGAATGTCGATTTAAAAAAAAATGATTGAAAAACTGTTAGTCGATGACGGCCATAAACAATGTAGTGTAGTCATTCAACCGTAAAGCTGTTTCAACCGTAACTCCTCTGTATATCATCCCTATGTGGCATGTGTTATCTTATACCTTTAAACGAGCAATTCTTGTATGTATATATATATATATATTATAGCCGTTTCCGAGATTCCAATTATATATATATATATATATATATAATTGGAATCTCGGAAACGGCTCCAGCGATTTTCATGAAATTTAGTATGCAGAGGGTTTCGGGGGTGATAAATCGATCTAACTAGGTTTCATTTTTAGAAAATGACGTTTACCCCAAAAAACGAGCAAAGCTCGGTCACCCAGGTACTGGCTTTTATGTAGGACTGCTCCCGCCTTGCACGTAGTACTAGCATCCGGCGCTGGCGCAAGATTTTATCACCAATGGCTTAGAAATTCATGTCAATTTGACATTCAAAGACCTACTACTCTTTGGAAGGAAAGTAAAAATTTAGTAAAAAATATATTTTTTTTATAAAATCTCTATATTAAAACCGATTAATCATAGATAATATAAATTAGTACAGTTTATGGTGTTATATTACAAACAATATTTGATTATATTACACAAAATGTACTTAACTGGTCCTTTACATGGACATATTTTTTTTAAATACTAGCTGCTTGCTTATAAATATTCATACTCACAGATTTTTCATTTCATTTTCTCCCATGCAAACTTTCATTCTAAACACAGTCTTAGCAAAATTTTACTTCAGCATCCCTTGCAGTTTAAATAGAACCTATAGCTGTTCCTGTCAGTCAAACATGACAAGTTCAACACTACAAATTGCATGAAAACTACAATTCATCACGGTGCACTAAGGCTTTACTATTTAACTTGCATTCAGAATGTGTACCATTTAAAACAAATAATATCAAATTATTACGACAAATCTAACTTGGTTTCATATCAAAAATAACAAGGGTCAGAGTGTCTTAACGGATTCTTTTTGGACAAGAATTGGCACCTAGACGCACCTAGCATATAAATCGATTCAAAATGGTCTCTATGATTTTATTGAGTACATAAAGAATTTGAATCTGTAACTAAATGTATCTACACAAGTTTCAGACTATAGATGAGATCTACTTGTCAAGTTTACATGAATAATGGACTATTTCACCGTTGGGGTATCGGACGAACGCGCTCTGGTTGTTGAACCGCTTCTTGCAGACCGGACAAACGTCGTAGTCGTTTATCACGACGCTCTTCGATTCGTGGAACTGTTTCATTTCTTGCACCTGAAAAATATGTTTGATTAACGGTCGGTTTTTATATTATATCTATCCTATCCTATGATAGGTACATTACTGCTATAGGATTAATGTCAAATACCTATCCAAAAGCCGCAGATAGATAGAATAGAGAAACCGGCCGATCGTGATGGAACTTAAAGACCATAGAAGAGGGGGCGGAATTTGGAAATCTGTTTGTATGTGATATTGAGGTTATAAGCGGATGGACCAATTTTTGTTTTTTATACGAAAGCTGGGGTTTCTAATAGGTGTATTTGATAGAAAGTTTTTTCGTTTTAAAGACGATTTAGATGGATCAATAAATATGAGAACTGCAGTAATGCTGTGACGATAAAAGCCTGTCTGGTTTTTTTCTTTTTATTAGAGCAAAAAAAATGTTTTATTGAATTGTTTCACTAGTTTCTTACTTGAACATGCTCGGCGTACAAAAGCCCTTTGAGGATCTGCATCTGACGTTTCAACGTCAGTTGGCTGTCGAGTGCACTCTCTAGGAAAACCTTGAGCCGACTGAGAGGCACTAAATCAGGTAATACTGATAACGCCTGTGAATAACAAATTGGTATAATTATACCAAAATACATTTTTAAACTAGTACTAAAGGTTTAGGGTGGATTACTTGGGGTACAACTACGAGTATTTTCAGAAAAATGTTATATCAAATGCAAGTAAAATGTCAGTTTACTCTACAATTTATTCTGGGAATAGTGTTTAATATAGTTTGGTCGAATCCGCCCTTAGTAGCATAGCTAACTGAGTCGAAGGCATGTTCTACAGGGTCAGTTCTTGGATCGGTGACTGCAGTGGCATTTTCTACTGAGCGGTTCTGTCCTTCGGATAGCACGTTAAGTTGCTGAAATCATTTTTTTTAATTGAGGCCTTTGGAGCGAATTACTTACTTTCATTGGTGATATTTTATCAGCATGCTTCTCCAGTACACTAAGAGCTGTCTCCAGGTCTGGAACTGAGGTCTTTGGGTGTCTGGGTATGTTGGCTAGCGGTCCGAATATTGTTCCCACTTGTTCAGGATTAAGAAGAATTCTCATAAGTGTGACGTAGACGTCTTGACTCTTGTCGTTGGGTGTTGAGCAAACATTTTCGCAGTATTTGATACCTCTTTCAACATCGCCTGAAAAATAAATTTAATGACACCCATTTTCCACATAACATGACTTTTACTTTAACACATTTTCAGAGTAAAAATAAACAGTAAATATGGTTAAACCATTGTTATAAATACTACACAAACACACATTTTTTTAACTTAAAACTGCCCTCAGTTAAAAGTAACAACGTTTTGCGAGGTTAATATCTGTTTGACCCCAGTGTCATTTTCATCTGAGCGCTCTTGTGCGTTGGTACATTAACCAACTTTAACCGGTTTAAATCCGTCATTTAGTCCCTGGAACTTAGTAGCATATAAAGAAATTATAACCATGTAGAGATGATTCAGTCTAAAAAAGCACGCCCCTCCACTTGTACTTGTACCGCATGTAGAGGTAAATACATTGGAAATACATTGGAGGGGCGTGCATTTTTAGACTGATCTACCTCTACTAATATAGCGATTGGGCTATATAAAAACTGTAATAAATTGAAACCATTTACCTAGAATAAGTATGTAGATCGCGAGCGCCTGTTCGTGCCTGCCCAGTTTCCCCAAAACAATAGCTCTTTCCTCAAACAAGCTATCAGTGGGGAAATGTAACAAAACTCTCTCCGGGGTATATTGCGTGGACTTTTCTAGAAACGCGAGCAGTTTCGACTTCGTATGTTGTAATTCTTCTTCGGTTATATTTGCTTTGCCCGTGATTTTTTCTCTATACATACTTATCAAGGCATCGTGGAACAGTGAGTTAGTATCGTTCCACGTGTGTATAACGTGCTCTAGGTAAGGTATCACTAAGGCGTCGTGTTCTCGTAAAAGGTGGTCCAGTATCTTTGCACGGGGGAGGTTTTCAACTTCTACAATGTCTTCTGTGAATATTTTTAGTCCCTCTTCGGGTTGTTCTTTTAGTATCCAATCGGAGAATTTGAATATAAGATTCAAGTGTTCAGCACCTAAAACAACACAAGAAATTAATAACACGTTTTTTTCATAGAAACTCTAATCTCTCGCCGTATCTTTTATGGTTTAATATGTCAGCCAGTCGTTGGTAACATAAGAATTTTACATATATATTAAGAAGACTAGCTTTCGCTCGTGGCTTCGCCCACATAAAATATACCTACATATATACCTACATAAAATATAGCCTATGAATATGCCATCCTGAAAGTTAATTCTAAACATTGGTGAAAGAATTTTTAGAATCGGATTAATAGTTTCGAAGATTACCTCTTATAAACAAACAAACTTTACCTCTATACAATATTAGTGTAAGTAGAGATAATCCATATTCAATGCAGTTGGAATAAAATTTACTTACAAATTATTCATTACCAAGATATACGGAATACTAACTACTGTGCAAAATGTGGGCATGTACCAAATGTCAAGTTTGGATGAGCCTCTGACTACCCTTTTTAGATATCCTCAAAGATCTTAGTAACTAAAGATCTAATGAGATATTTACCGAGTCCGGGGATTACAGTCGTGATCATATTTTTTTTTTATTTCCTTACCAAGATGCTGTAAGTAATTCTTCGTTCCCCGATACCCTTCTAGACTAGAGTCTGGCTGCTTGGCTTGCTCCCTGAGCAGTTGCAAAGCTTTGGTGTGCTGCCCTTTAGTCTGGTATAGGATGATGAGCTCGCTATGTTTCCCATGTTGCAGCAATGTCTTCTCCGCTTCTTCAAGACGGCAATAGTTCAGTCGGAGGAGTGGGGCTACAAATGCGTCGTTTGTCTGAAGAGAATTTAATTTATTTAATTATGGTTGGACGTACATTAAAAGATGTATGGACTGTGTGAAAGATGACATGGGTAAGAAAGGAGTGAGTACTGAGATGACGAATGATAGAGGGAAATGGAAGATCACATGTTGTGCCGACCCCACATAACGTGGGAAAAGGGCAGGAATATGATGATGATGATGTTTGGACATACATGTCGTACATGGATTGCTACTACCATTCTCAAAAATCTAAGTAACTAGCTGAGGGGATGTCTACCGAAAATTTCAAGCATGTTAGTTCGAACCTATTCCAAAACAATTATGTGAAGTATTCAAATTTCATGAAGTAATAACTAAAAAATAGTACAAGAGTAACTAGACATTTTCCCTGCATTTAACATTACTCTATACCGAAAATAGTTATCACAGAAGTTGGTCATATCCAAGCTAAGCAAAATCGTACTGTTGTAAAAAGATTAATACCTGTAAATAACACTTCAACAACGTGGTATCAATCAGTTCCATTTGCTGTGTAAAATTCCTCTGACTACTCGCGTTCTCTTGACTAGAAGTGGCCTCCACCGAACCCTTTCCAATTATTTTAGCCCTCAACTCAACTAGGTACTCTAGCAGCGCATTCAATGCTTCTTCTAGATCTTTTCCTTTCAGCATAGTAGCATTTTCACCATCGGATTTACCATCTAGTTCGGGGAATAGTTTGATGACGTCAGCGGGGTCCGTATTTAATTTTATGAATTCCTTCATGGATAAGGCATATTTCTTGACGTCGAATAGTTCTAGGGCGTGAAGGGTCTGGATTGAGTGTATCCTCTGCCGTCTTTCTTCGTCGGAACAATCTGACAACCCCTGAGAAATACGATGAGTTTCAAGAAGTGATTACTTATTTGAATTTTAAAT
Source organism: Cosmorhoe ocellata (assembly GCA_963675405.1). Taxonomy (NCBI): domain Eukaryota; kingdom Metazoa; phylum Arthropoda; class Insecta; order Lepidoptera; family Geometridae; genus Cosmorhoe; species Cosmorhoe ocellata. The sequence continues at coordinate 5,204,185 of OY776258.1, read as the reverse complement.
TATGTTAAATAATTTTAAAAAAGTCAATCATAGATAAATTTTGATCGATATTTCATCATCACTAGCAAGTATTAACTACTTACTATTGCTAGCAGAGCAATGGTCTCCCTACGATATTCACTTTTAATCGTAAAAGGCATCGTGAAAGGGCAAGTCCGTAGGTACACAGTATTTTTTTTATTTAATATCAGCCTCTTAAAATCAATAAATACACTTACTTCCAAAAGCACAATAATTTTAGCCACATTTTTTTTGGGCTTGGTGCGAAAACTGCGAAACATTAAATAAAATATAAAATTAAATCAACAAGTGTTACCAACGAAATATAAATATGCATTGATTTGTCTGAATAATAATTAAACAAACTTTATCAAAGGTTGCGGTGATAAGGTTTTAATTATAATTTTACATCATTAGCGATGAAAAATTCACTAGGCTAGTATAGGGCGTAATAGTACTCTGGTATCGCCATTTCAAGCCTTCGTGATAATAATTCATTGCATTTTACTCAGGTTTATATTTTTTTCACTTGCTAAGTTTTGAGACCAGAAATTGATTTGAGGCTGATATTTCTAAAGTAACTAAATTTAACAGACTTCACACAACATTCACAGTCATTTTACAAAAGCAACTGATATTAATTTCCTGTTATTAAAATAGAGTGGATTATAAATTATATGAACCAAGCTTTAAAATAAATGTAGGTATGTTAAACAATAACACCTAAAGAATGACAATTCTGCTAAACAATCAGTAAATATGTTTAACTCAAAACAAGGAAACACTATTATTTTGTAATGTAGTTTGAATAATAACAATAACGCTTACAAGAGGATATTTTAATGTATCTCACCTATATATTTTCAGAAGCTTATCTATTTTTTTCATAAACTTACCATCAAATCTATTGCTATTTGAAACTGTTTGTCTTTTATCAGCTGCGCCATTTGTTTGGAGACGTCAACTAAACTCAAACACCAGACCTGGCCCATCGACGCCACGTATATCAAGCCCCTCTTACATCTGAAATATTTTAAAAGATTTCAGTAAGACTATAGTGTTTGTTGGTCAGGCCCAAATGGATGAAGGAAGAAACCAAAAGCCTTCTAAGTTAGAAGTTCTAACAATTATTGGCATTACATCAGCTTCAAATAAATCATCTATCTTAATGCGTTTTTTATGTATATAAGAGCTAATTCTTAGCTATGTTGGAAATTAATGCATGCAGCCATAATATAGCGAAGTTAGAAGTTTTTCTAACTTCTATTTTTGCATGTTAGGTATAGCTGACCATCAGTAGGTCGATACAAATGTTAATAATATATGTAGCAAGCAAGGGCGGATCCAGGGAGGGGGTCATGGGGGTCATGACCCCCCCCCTGGCAACAAAGCTGGATCCGCTCTTGGTAGCAAGGATCTTATAAACATCAAATGCAAGTTTATATATACTTACCTATACATCAGTCTTGCTCTATTAGGCTCAGTCAAAGTTTGGATGAAGCGTTCAGGCTCAACTGTTTGCACAATTACTTTGTCTTGTGACAGACCTAGAATGTAAGGCTCATCCCACACTGAAAGAAAAAGTAAAGGTGTTCGTCAAATAAGTAACTTAAATTTGGATTGATTATTAATGTTTACTTACCAATTTATTCAAAAATAATTATCCAATCAAAGCCTGGTTTTGGAACCCAGAACCAAATTTTGGTTCTAGGGTATGCCGGTTTCCTCACGATGTTTTCCTTCACCGTTTAAGAGCACTGGCATTGCGCACATAAATTTTTCGAATGGAAAAACTCATTGGTGCACGACCAGGTTTGAACCTACGACCTTCGGATCGTGAGGCAGGGGTGCTACCACTACACCACCAGCGCTCTACTACACCACCAGCGCTCTATGCATATAATGTATTCAATATATCAGTTATCTAGTACCCATAACAAAAGCTTTGAGTAGCTTACTTAGATGATGGTGTGTGGATTGTCCAGCATTATTTATTTATTTTATTTTTTAATTAAAAATAATGTTAAAAACCAGACTAGACATACTAACCAACGCAGGTAGGTGCATCTTTCCACTTAATAGCAGGTTTAATTTGTATTTTATTATCTTTGGCCTCCTCTACGAACACGGAAGTCTGTTCACGGCCCAGCAAGAATGATGTCTCTGAGTACTTGGCTATGGTTGGCTCTAGTGACTTTGAACTACTAATTGGAAAAAGCTCTTTCGGGTTCCCTGATGAAAGCTGAAAAATATGGTTCTGCAATCTTTTAAACATCAATCGCAGAATATCTATAGAACCAGAGAATATAGGATATAGCATATAAAACTTACATCATACAGAACATATTCAGCTTTGAACCCGACACATAAGAACTGTTGTCCCCATGCTATAACTTTAGGCACATCTGGTATGGTGAAATCAAAGAGATGTTGTTTGAACTCTCCATTCTTTCCATAAAACAGCTGTAGTTTTCTTCTGACTGCCACACAGAGTCGGAGAATTGAGCTTGACTCTCCAGTCATTGAAGTAGTAGGCTGACAAAGATATGACAATATTTGATACTCTGAAATACTACTTTCTAAATATGAATAAGTTTTAATGTTTGTCGTAGAAACTGTTGGTTTTTAATTAAATTTCAAACAATTGTGACCTGGATTATCAAACAGTTTTGTAAATGCTGTATTACCGCACAGAGTACCTACTTGTATGCCTACAAAAACACAGTCATATGGCAAATAGTATATAATGGCAAATGCTAAGTTGCACGAAAGCTTAGGTTTTTAGTATTATTTGGCTCAGCAATCAGCATGCATTTTATTGACATTCAGGTTACACAAACTCACCATAATATCCAATGCAAATAAGGAAGCACCTTTTGTTTGTTCAAATGTTTTAATGAGAGGAAAATTGCTACCATTTATATTGTGTGTTGACAGAACTGAATCCGTTAGACATAGGAGCAGGTTATTTTCTGTAAACAACAATGAATGAATTAGCTGTAGAAACTTATTTGGTCACCTTTCAAACTAAGTATATAGTAGTTTTACCCGGTATAACTTCAATTTGCTGTATTGGTTTCTTACTGATGGTTTTACAATAGTGTAACATTTGAACTTCATACTTCTGATTGTTGTCATTGCCGGTAGACAATGAGTACATCAACAAATGACCTTGTCGGGTACCCAACAGCAAATTGTTATCTGAAAAGTAGGTATTACTATTGAAAAGTATTCAGGAGTATATTTAGTTATAGGCTTGTATTGAGTCTTTTCTACCACTAAAGGCCTCACAAATCACGCTGTTATTTACCTATACTTTAGTGAAAGATAACAGCTTAGGTTGATTTTGATCAAGGCTGTTTAGCGGGCGGAAACCCGAAATACAATGCGTGAAGATATTCTATCAAATACTTACCATAAGCTGCAATAGACTCAATTTGTACTGCAGCATTGTTGATCAAATGGGACACTTCGTAAGCTTCGTGCATTTTATTAATGTTGGGCAAAATTTAATTTCGAATCACATTACATAGTTATGTACAATTTTCACAAAACACAAAAAATATTTGTGATCACAACAAATTGTAGACAAAATCAATTCATGCTAGTGACATTGACACAATAATTCAACTGACATTGACGTTGAAAGGAACTGTCCTTGCTTGAAATTCTATTGTAGCGTTTTTAATACAAAATACAAAAAAAGCGCTAGGGCCCAGCGAGTTTCTTGCCAGTTCTTCTCGTACTGGGGATAGGACTGGAATTGGCACCTAGACTCACCTAGTATGTAAGACGATTCAAAATGATCCTTGTGATATTACTGAATAAAGATTATTGACTATTGACTATTGACTATTTGCCGAAAGGACCAAACCAATTAAATCGAGCCAGTACCTACCTATTTATGGTACAAATGGGTGACCGTACTGACTGTCCGTCTTGCCTGAGCTGAGCATGGAACATTATTTTTCAAGAGGTTTCATTTCTTTTGTGACACACCTCGCATACACATTTACCCATAGAATCAGAGAATATAATCACTACGTTTACATAGAACTGTAAGTTCCTGTCCAGCTCTAACAGTTCTTATTTTTGTACTAAACTTTCCTACCTTTTAGAGTTCCACCGATTGTACTTTCAGTCTAAATAAAGTCTTCAAATTAATTATTTACCAAGTACTTAAGTACTGTATTACCATTATAATTTCATATTCCTCTCTTTCAATCTAAAATCCCGCTACACTACTTGAGTATGGTAATACGGTTTCAAAGAGGACAGAACAGATTTTTGAAATAAAAAGCCATGACACTATTCATTTAATATTTACTTTTATAATTATGTTATCTTTCATTCATAACTAACAACGATATGGGTGTTACGACGTTCTCAAATTCAGTAAAACAAATATTTAAAAAAAATACAAATTTCACTCACTATTAAATTTTAATATTACAGAAATAGTAATAAGAAAAATCCTTTTACTTTTAAATAATTTTATATAAAGTCATAACTCCATTTTCAAACTATGCATTTTTTATACTGAAAATTCTTATGTAAACGTGCACGCAAATCGTGAAAGTGACAATTTAGTGGGTTAAAGACGTTTCACTAATATCGCTTCAAACGTTCAGGTCACTAGTATGTCTTAACTTTTTACACAGAGGGTTCTTTAGAAGCAACGTCGATTACAAAATTCATATTAGATAGACTTAATAAAAATATATGCATAACTAAACTAGTGGGCGCCCGAGATAGCCGACAGCGGTGGGTGGGCCGCCCGCGACCGCTACCGGACTCCACCGACCGTCTACAGTCATACCGTTACATTATATTTACACGAATTGTAGGTGTTCAGCAAACCGATAGCCTTAACGACGACAACTAAGCTCCACTATGTGTGATTTCAAAAATGCGCCGAGCGCCGCTCTTAAAATACAATAATTTAAAATAATTAGTACATTGGTACATAATAATACACATAGTTATTCTATTTTATGGTCTGGCATTCACGAGGCATTTCTAGTTTTAAGTGACACTGTGTTTATTTAACTTTGATTACAATAAAGGATTTGATTACTAATAGTAATACTCCTATTTAGTAGTACATGACTAATAAATAATATAATAGTATAAGTGATGTGTTTTATTACCTAACTCCTAAATAAATGGCATCTAAAAATGAAAATGACATAAATCTGCCAGTTATTATTCATTGGCATAACTATTAATCCAATGCATTTTCTGATTGTGTCAATGTCTGTCAAACGGTAGGACATTTTCAAATACCACTTATCTATATATTGAGTGAAAAGTAAACTATTTTGTTGTTAATGCCTGTGATGAGTTGGTCCAAAGAATGTAATGTATGTTGGTTTGTAATTTGCAAACAGGAATGCCTCCCAGCTGCCTTCTTGAAACCACAGATTTCTTACATGAAACTGGCGCAAGGGGGTAATCCTTTATACCCCGATAAGGTTATAGGTTCAAGCTACTTCTACACCACGAATAAAAGATTTAGTAAGTCTACACTTAAAGGTTTAATACCTTTGCCTAATTTGTAAAACTGTATGCCGAAAGTGCAGAACGAAATAACTCGAATAGTACTTAAAATCTATGACAATGAAATTTATTTTATCATTACTATAACATAGTCTCCATTAATGACTACTAATTTTATTCATAGTTTTCTCAATGACAAATTTTATATTATAGAAATATCATTTATTGAATATAGAATACAATATTATCGAAAAACTATGTCGTTACATAGGACACCGACAGTGCTAAATAGACATTAGATTTATCCAGCATTGGATAAGGTACATTGCAAAAACTAACATACAAGTTGCCGAAAACAATAACTATAATAATCAGCATATCTAAAAATTTATACTCTGAAATGTTTATACAAATACATAATTTGAGATATAATTAATAAAAATTACCTTGAGAGATCAGTTTACGCTAGATATTAATAAAAGTACAAGAATGCTTTCTATTTTGCCACAATATTTCATCTGCTAAGTTTCGTCGTTGATTTAACACTAGGCATACGTTTCATTAGTAAGTGGTATGCTTCAACAATAAATACGCTAATGCACTACTACTGAATATGTTTCCCTAACGATTACACGGCCGAAGCAATATTACGCGGCTTACTAAATATCATGCGGCTATCTCTCAATAGTGATTCAAGTGTGACGAACAAACGCGTGACTACCATCTCTCTATGCGGGAACAACTCACATCGATCGAAACGCTCACAATAAAGCGAAATAATTTCAAGAGTTAACACTCACATAATAACAGATGAAATAAAACAAGACGATTTATCCAGATGATAATCTGTCGTTTACCAAATAAACATTTAAAATTCAGCATTTAAGGTATGTACATAAAGAGACAATTTGAGCTTACAAAAGTACAAAGTAATCACATCGCGACGGTTCAGAATCTACAGCGGATTTACCCTTCTCACCGACTACGACAGCTCAAGCTTTATCGACAATTACACTAGGGTATCACGATCACTCGCCTAGCAGTCTACCATGCGAGGGTCCCGGCGACGGTCGCGGTCGCGGGCGGGGGACGCACACAATAGTGCCGGCTGCGTGTCGCCGCCGGCTTACGACGCGCCCGCGCCCGCGCTGCCTCCGCTCGCCGCCGCGTTCTCTCCTGCAAGTGGACAACGGCACGTGAACACCTCGTCACCGACACGCACAGGGCCTGCAGCGTGTCGGACACATACCCAGCGCGTCGTGGTGGTCGGGCGCGTGCGAGGCGGCGGGCGCGTCGGCGGCGGGCACGGCGGCCGTGGCGGGTGGCGTGCGCGGCTTGAGGAACTCGTTGAGTGACGGCTGGATGCCGAGCTCGTACCTGGGGAAAACACGATCAGCTTCACATTCGACACTACAAATAGTAAAAAGCACAAACTTACTGCAACTGCCGTAGACGAATGCTATTTCGAATCTAGGCATTCGTGAAGTTAGCCGCAAGAGCTGCGCAGTATCGTTTTTCGGGAGCAATTGGAGGTATGAGGAGGGGGGTAAGGAACTGTATATGCGCAAACTCGCACCTGTGGCTAACTTCACGAATGCCTAGATCCGTTGGATGACCTATACTAAAGACCCAGATTCGAGAAATAGAAAAAATATTAAAACAATTGTCATTGTTACTATACAAAAGTAAATAGTACTCACTCAGTGAAGTTGAATAGCGGCGGCAGAGGACGTCCGTTGGGCAGCCGCGCGCTGGGCTCGCGCAGCTCGTCGAAGAAGCTGTGCGCGCAGGCCTGCAGGGGCGACAGGCGGGCGCCGGGCGTGTACTCCAGAAGCCGTGATACCAGGGAAATCGCATCGGGAGGCGTGCAGGCGCGGAATACCTACAAAGTAAAATATAAGAATAAACAACCAGTGATTGTATGCATTATTCTGACCCCGCACTGGGCTTCCCGGTGTCGTGGGTATCAGAAACTATAATAACACTTAGAACGATAAAACCACATCTCTGGAGCATCAGCGGAACGCTCGCAAGTAAAAAATAAGGGCCCCTGAAATGATGAGTATGGTGTCATAGGCTGTTTATTTATATCGTTTATCGATGCGCGTTTTTTTTTCTTTATCAAAGTGCCCCTCGTGGACATTTGCTGTAACTTATTGTTAATTAATTAGAGGATCGAGGAATGGGAACATTAACTGGTTAATTGATGTGTAACCAACTAAATGACAGAGACGTACGGATACATTTTTATTACCAATCTTTTTTTGTAATTTAGAATCAAAAAGGTCTAAATGTAAACTAAATCTCAGATTTATCAATTTACGAAACTTTGCACTTTAGTTACAAACAAAATGTTAAGAAATGTAAATGTTGTATATTACATTATACTCAGAATGTTAGTCGAGAGACTGAAATATGACTTAGTTTTGATGATGTGCTGCGAACGATGACGATATTCAAAGAAAAATAGTGATATTATAAAACTGCACACGTCTTAACGTCACGAATGCACACTGAACACCAAACAGATTGTAGTAAGAAACAGCGTCGACTGATTAGTTTTTCTGCTTATTTATTTAATTAATAAGAGCTTTAAGCATGCCAGAGAGACCTGCCCCCTTAAACAAACATCCATCAATAATGTAAAACGAATGAAAAGCATTATACGTATATGCAAATGACTTCCAGCTCTAAGTCCAGCATTTCCATATTTTTCATACATTTTCATAGACGTTTCCATTTGAAATTTTAATGGCAATCAATAAAAGAGTTGGAAATAAAACAGTTGGAGCAAGATGCCATCATTGCGTTAAATATGATCGAAGATATGGGGAAGCATGATGGCATCTAGGCCATAGCGGTGTCTTACTCGAATTCGCTGGTGGTCAGTGGCGGACAGTGGCATTGACATACGCTCCAACATTAACTGCAATGAGTCGCGATACGTATTTAATATTCAATCCATCTCGATTATGACGTCCCAAATGACTATGCAATGTAAAACCTTACAACTTACATGTGCTGTGTAATGGATTCGACTAACTAGATTATGATAATTCCACCTTTTCATTTGAAATCGTGCATAGCCTTGGCTGCGTTAAAGCTATCGATTTAAATTTAACGTAAATAGAATAGTTTTGTAGATGCGCCCACTATAATAGTTTTAACGCAGTTATTGGATAAAATGCGTAGCAATGTACTTAGAAGAAGCCTTTACAGATTGATGAATATACCTTAGCCCAAGGGTGACTCTTGATTTGTGGAAATTTGAATTCTGTGTAGTTTGGATTCATCTCTCGAATTTGTTCTCGTGTCGGTGTGCCTAATACCTGAAAGATTAAACAATTTTTATTATTTCATCAAGTAAACGTTTTACCTTTGAGTATCAAAAGACCCCAGGGGAACTTATCATCACTTGTATATTTTGAAAGCAGTGGGTGCCACCATATCGGTCACAAAGAGATAGATTTTCAAAATTCAACGAACCTTGATGATCTCGACCAACTGATCTACGCCTGAATCGCCAGGGAATATAGGTTGTCCCAAAAGTAGTTCAGCAACTACGCAGCCAGCGCTCCAAACATCTATACAAAAACGGTGTTGTAATAATAATTAACAGCGCATAGAATGCATTGAAGCGACTTCATAACAAAACCGCAGTTCACCAACGCGAGATGGAGCTCAACATCCTGTAGTGTTAAATTTATAGTCAAAGACTAAGGGCTAGACTAAGACTAAGACTAATTTATTTAATTTATTTATTTAATTTTCTCTTTGATAATTACGACTTGTGATTTATACTAGTTTGGTCGAATACGCCCTAACAAATATACAAACATTGCTATGAAATAGAGAGCTTCAACGCGTGTCTATCGCGTCTATCTAACTAATACTCAACTAAAGATCGCTTCTCTTAATTTTGATTGTCTAATATTCTCTAAATTTGATTTTGAGCGAAAGTAAAAAGGAAAGTGGCTGAACGTGATTAAAATCGTGGCCCACTCTACTATTTAAAAATAAACGTTAACAAGAGCATCAAGGCAATCTAAAAGTCACTGGGCTTTATTTCGGGTTATCAATATCGACCCGTCGCGTCGACGTTGTGCCGCCAGTACCAAATTAGTCAGTTTTAGAAAGTAAGGGTCGTGTGTTGTATTAGACCAGCGGTCGGCAACCTTTTGGCAGGCAAGGGCTGCATGGTGGTAAAATATACTAAAGACTATATAAACCAAGCTGAATAAAGCTTTGGGAGGGATCCCAAATGAAAATATTGTCAGAATTTGATTTGGATATTTCGTCCAACTTGTTTTGGACCTTTACCGAATAATCCGTTCCTAGGCTGCCATAGTGACCATTACTATTGAATCTTTGGCTTAATTTATCACGTTATCGCCGGATGTATTGACAGAAACCAAAAACCGTCAAAAAATACTTTTCAATTTAGTTTTTAGTTAGTGTCTGATCGTAGCAATGGTCTATAATCGTATACCATCAATCCGCTTACAGTTTCAAGTAGGAGATTATTCGTGATAACTTCTATCATAATTAAATAATTCAGTAGTTACAAAACCCAGGAAAATATTTATTATTATCACATCGAGAGAGAAGTAGGTATGAGATGATTTGCACTTTTCATATGTAAAATCAGACAATGATAAACTACCACTAAAGAACTGATCGCATTCGTAGATGAACGCCGCTCATTCATGTTTAAATTCGAGTTGATAATATCACCACATACATTCATTATTACATCACATAATTCCAAGCGTGAAACGAGATTGAGAAAGTATCAAAAACTGCGCATAATAAACGTAGTGTGCGTGCTTGTATACATCCGAATTAAAGTCTATTTCTTACAAAAGTATTAGCTGGAAAACACAATTTTAGATCTAATTGTGGAAATGAATCACATGGCTTGACGGGTCAACCATGGATCAAATTGAGCTGACACTGGTAACAAAATGATCACATCAAATCAATTTCAAGCTTAGCATCTAATCATCTATTTCTGACCGCACATTTGCTGTGTATTAATAAAGCTAGAAGCTTGAAACTTATTTTTTAGGCTTTTGATTAGATATAAATAAATACGACATTAAAAGTTTATAAAAATGTTACCCTAAATAAATTAAAAATTGGGGATGAAAGTTTTTGTGTGACGACGTCGGAAAAAAGTTAGCCTAAAAAATGTTAAATGCTCGAAAGACTATTCCACGCGGACTAAGTCGCGGACACAGCTAGTTAGTTAATAAAACTTGTAGTAATATAATTTTCACTTACCAATCTTCGTAGTATAATCGATGGCGCCGAAAATGAGTTCTGGAGCGCGGTAATATCGCGAGCAGATGTACGAGACGTTCGGCTCGCCGCGCACTAGATGCTTCGCCGAGCCAAAATCGCAAAGTTTCAGCACGCCGGTCTTAGGGTCGAGGAGAAGGTTCTGTGGCTTGATGTCCCGGTGGCAGATACCCAGCGAGTGTATATACGCGAGGCTTCTGAACAACTGGTACATGTATAGCTGGGGGATTAAACGAAAGCTAATTAGTTGACAATGGTGGAAAGCGACGACGACCGTGGCGGAAACAAAGGAACGCTTTATTTTGTGGTTGACATTTTTGTGTAACTGGTAATTTACACAACGCGTCAAACCCTTATAAAGGGCTCTTATGTGCCAGCGCGGTGTCATATCGTCAATACCGCCATTACCCCAAATGCCACGAATGTTGTGTTGGTAAAGTGTTTTGTTTTCAAAGTCTACGCTTTTTGTAATTCATTCGATGCTATAGGTACAGATTTCCAACTATAAATTATGTTATATTTCCATAATTATTAGTATAGATTATTTTACATCGTCTTGTGACTGTGACTCATGCACTTCCGCAGGTTATTTATGGTGATTATGAATTGTTTAGTGTGTCACATCACAAGAGTGAAAACACAATAACTATTGACTGTACCTATGCGGTTTTATCCAATACTTTATATATTTTATAGGGCAATGTCAGAGAGTTAAATTTTTGGAAAGTTTTCGGTGAAAAAAAAAACTATGCTTGAATAAATTATATATGGACCATAGAAAAATTTAATGCTTGTAATTTAGTAAGTTAGGGTATATGGTGTTTGTTGGTCAATTATTTACTTACCTACCTCTGAATTCGAGCGTATGGGTTTTGGAATATAATAAGGTTAAATACCTTTATAAAACTAATTGGTATGGTTTGTTCGTCTTTGGAGTAGTGACGTGCAACTTTATACACAGTCTCCGGTATATACTCCAGCACCAGATTCAGGTACACTTCATCTTTCTGCAATCACAACCAATATATTAATATATCTTCGTAGGACCAAGTTATCTTCAATTTAAACATTCATGTGCGCTAGTATCATAACTTTACTAAGGATAGTCAAGGGGAGTTTGCCACTGTCATGTAGGATGTATTTTATGAGGTAAGTATTTCTACTTGATTTTTTATCGAGAAATGTAAAAAAACATTTTTATTGTCAAAAAATATCAAACATGTTATGAGTAAAATATAAGCGGAAACCCTATCACATGTTCCATTTGAACCAATATCAATACCAAAACAAGACATGAACACTAAAATGCAAGTTTGGAATGTCAAGTGTGTGCAGAGTATCCAAACTCTGTTTGCAAAAACTCACAAATAAATTATACGAATGTTTCACATTGGCCGACTTCCAAAGGTTCTTTGGCTAAGTGTTTATAGAATCATGATACCTCGCCTCATTGTTTGGTCAGACCTTGAACGGCACACATTAAAAATGCATCTTTAATTTCAGCACGTGCTTTTGATTTCTCGTTCATTAGCTCAACAAACAAACTGTTTTTGGCTGTCAGAATCACTCAAAAGTAAACCCATAGTGATTTGTTTTGAGATAACCATTCAATTTAAATAGGCCTTGACTCTTGCGACCATTGTTGTATGTGTAACGACTGGTTCAATAACCAAGGTCAGCCAGGCAAATCGGTAACTATTCAAAATATCCCCTACTATCATACAAATTTATATTTTTTAATGTAATAATCGTAAGTAAGTACTTAGACAAATTTAGTGTGTGCGTGCATACCTTTTCTAACAAGTAATTGTGTACGGTTTTTTTATGAGTGCAAGTAAACCATGTAAACGGCAATAAAACTCAAAGCAGTTTTCATGTCAATAAAACAAAACAAAAGTATCAACAAGCGAGCAAAAGTTAGAGTAGAGTCTGGAAACACAACTGGATGACTCGATAAGAAATAAACTGACATGTAGGTGATGATGACAGTGAAAGAAGATTATGGGTGAGTCCTCACTTGAGACTGTAAGCACATGGCTGAAGGATTACCTACTGCTCATGGCGTGATTAGACTTGCTCTCAATTATGCACACAACTGCTTGACTGGCAAATTAGATTACCAATCAATACTTTTATCGCTCTTTAAAGTAAGTACACCGCTGTGGTTTCCATGGTATTGATTGGTATTCTTTGCCTTATTTGATAGGTAACCTAATTGTGCGTTAGCACACTAGCGCAACAATCTGATTCGTAAACATACTGCGACATCAAGTGACTGCATTGCGTTTAACATTGAGCTCACTGCTGCGGGCACTGCCGCCTTCCCCCAAATAAAACACACAAATAATACACCCTTAATAAAACGTACATAATTTAGATACAAGACAAGAAACAACCGATCAGAGATAAGGAGCGAATAAATCGATAAAAACGAACCTCATTCAATCAATTAAACATCGACAACATAGTACATATTCAATGAATATTATAAAAGTATCTTATAAATGCTATAAAATAAAACAGGCAAATTATATGTAGCTATTATGCTTAGCAAAAATTATATTGTGATGTAATATGCAATGCTCACCTTTTCTCCACTGGAGTAAAAGAAGTACTTCAATTTGACAATGTTACAGTGCTCCAACCGCCGCATGATTTGTAGCTCTCGATTCTGAAACATTGAAATACATATATCCGTTTACTACATACAGATGTACTCCAGCCAGATGTTTCTCTAAATCAAAATGCAAAGAAAACGGAAAAGCGGAGTCTTACAATCGTAAAGATAAATTTTATATGCGCTTTAACAGAATTCCGATAGCAATAACAGACAAATTTGTTTAATAAATGTTGAATTTATGATTTTCGACTGTTCAAGGGTATAAGAGTCGAAATAGTAACGTTGGCGAACTTATTTAGTCCAAAACAGGTTTTAGTTTCATCGATATTTTTTTTTAAATTCGTAAGTTTGTATATTATCGTCATACACCGCAGTATTTGTAATTTTTGTCCCAGGAGGAGAGTATGTTTTTGATTATATATTTGCGGAACTTAATTAGATTTTAGGGATAGTACATGTATAACATTTAAAATAAAATATTGATTATCACATGTGTCGACTAACGATACCGTGGCACTTAACGTGATAAATTACGTTATTTTGGTAAAAATAATATAATGATCATTACCTTGATATTTCGTACTATTTCAGAGGTGTTTTGCGTGAAATTTAACTAATGAATAAATAAACTAAACTAAACTGAAACCACAGAATGTAATAATAACAATGACATCAGAATCTCACCTGGAAAATGTGAAATATCTTATTTCGTACGTAACAATTAATCTATGCTAGACACGATAAATAGTTCACTATTTTCGTAGTGAATGATCGTGAAGTCTTCGAATAGGTATGTGAAGTTACTCACTTTAAACCGTTTGTCTTGGAGCACCTTCTTGATGGCAATCAGCTCGCCAGTATCGCATAGTTTTGCCTGGTAGACGACGCCGAAGCTACCGTTTCCGATGAGCTTCATGTCGGCATAGCTCACCTCCTGCGGTCTGTCGGGGCCTTGCCCCGGCGTCGCTACCACAGTCGTCACCTTTGAGCCGTCCTTGCCTGTAATGGTTAAAATTTATCTGTTAACTGAAAGTAGGTAGGTATTCATAAGAATTTATGTTGTTTGATCCGACTCATTTCATCAGCTTTAAGGGTCAACACCAGCTACTCCTGTTACTGAATGGTTTTATCCAAGTGTTATATAGGAAACAAAAATAAATAGTGTCTTTATTTACTATAATTAATATTTATCAAAAAGATAAAAAACCAGTTGACAAACAACTAGAATCGACGCAAATATATATTGATGTCGAAGTGATCAATGATCATTATCTATTGCAATGGTAACATACATAGGTATTTATTTGTATCTATTTTATGTATGTATGTAGTAACAAGATGACATTAGATATTAATTTGTGATAATTATCTATACGCGCAAATTATACATGTGACGTACCTACCTACCTACGTAGGTTCTGCAAAGATAACTGGGTTATCTAGGTTTAGTCAGAAGTTCACAAGTTGACTAGCAGCAGACCTTGAAAATTGATAAAACCCGGTAAAAACTGATCCATTCAATAGCCTCTCTAATTCGATTGTTAATAGAAAGTAAATGAATCGATTCCATAGAAATATATTGAAAACAGTGAAATACTGCATAAAGAAAAAGTCACGATTAGTCAGGCCTTAATTCAATTTTAATCAGGCTACTATTTTAAGGAAAATACGTCGAAAAAAGAACCTTTGTAAAATTTACCGGACTTAGTGAAATACAACAACTCCTACTACAAGGTAAGGTAGTTTATTGAAGTCACAACTTTTGTAAGTAATTGGTATTGCTACAAAACTAACCTGTAGAATTAACTGTTATTTGATTTAAGTTTTTAGGAGATTTGTATTCTCTCTCCATCAAGTAGTTTTAACTCGCGCCATGATTTCATAAAAATGTAATTAAATTTTACAATTATTTACAAATTAAACTAGATTTTTTTTACATTTTGATCGTATCTTAACCATCTGGATTATGTGTTTTACGAATTTCTATGCAAATACTAAGACAATACTTTTTAGATGTAGAAAATAGAGATCGTAATCCAAATCATTGGTTTATATAATTACATTAATGACTCTCAATACTATAAAACTGGATTTCGTTAACCCAATATTTGTATTCTGTAAAATATATATGTTAGGCGTTTAGGGCAAGCATCTCGCTTCCCCGCAAGAGTTAGATATCATCGAAATCGATAAACTTTTCGTGTCCACTATAAACTACGCTACCAAATTTGGTCCTTAATTGTTTCAGAACGATTTTACGAATTCGTAGATAGTGTAGGTAGGTGTAGATAGGTTAGGTATTCATAGTAAATAAGTCTATGAGGTTATATAGTTTTTATTGCATCCATAAATAGATGTTACGTGCTATGCGAAGCAGGCGGGCAAAAGCGCGTAGTAACCCTCCCGCTTTAGAGCCGCATTTTTACGGTTGGGCGCTGCACTTCACACGGATAATTTCAGCATATATGGCTGTTAAGAATAAACATATTACAGACTCTTAAATTTATAGAAACTTTTAAATAAATGCACACAAATTAAAGAATTTGTGTACGGCAATGCTGCTGTATTTACCGTAGTATTAAAAATAATATTCCTACATACGGCTTCGGTTGTAGTGGTTCTAAGATTAATTTCTTGGATAAGAATTTATGGCCGCAGCTTAGAAGCACTTGAGCCAAATCATGTTATATGTAGATTAGTAAATTTCATAGGAACAGTCGTGTTGTTTGACAAACTTTAAATTTCATAATAAAATGACCACTGATCTTCACATTTACTTATATCTTTCTTTGTTTATGAATAAAAAAAATACTAAATCCGGTAAAATCTCTATTATGTAATGTGATAAGGTTGCTGTATTTGTATGTATAGGACGTTTATACCATTCAATGCGCACGTAAATTTGTGTTATGTAGATAATAAGACAAATACCGAGAGATGAATACATAGATAAGAGATAAACGATACTGAATACGGTTTGAGAGCAAAGAGCAAAGTTTTATAAAAAGTATCCGTGAGCTTCGAATTCTTATTATATCGATAACGTTATCGTTATAGATGCGTCACGTATATACAACAGAAAGGTAAAAGTAGATGCGCATTCGTGAAACATTATTTTGACACATCCAAAAATAGCGCATGTGAATTATACAACACATAGGTATAACTCGGTCGGAGCTACATTACAGGTATTTCAGATAGCCTCTTTAGATAGCGTTCTTAGATAGAACTGTCCAGCTGTAGGACATGAAATCTGAAAAAGATGATAGGACAAAAAGATGACCAGACATAATGACAGAAAAGAAAAGTTACCTTTAACAATAACAATGTTTTGAATTTTTGCAATAGGTTATTGTGTGATTTCACTTGTAACGCGAGATAAACCGACGCCAGCCAATTCCAATTTTATGGCAGTTTCTCAGCTCTAAATCACGACCAGGAAATCCAATACTAGTCATTTGTCCATACTCCATAGAAATTTAATGGAGCCACTCGACCAAGAGTAATTATGAAGGTAATTATCTTTGTAAAATTCAGACATGAGAAAGGTTATACAAAGTAAAAATACCTAGAAGTACATATTTTACAACTTAAAGAACGACTTTAACCCGGAAAATAGAGGGGGTATGAAATATTCCTTCGAGTCAACACGCTGCTGTTATAAAGCCTATAGGAACAGCAGGAGTGTTTCTAAATAATACTAACATTTGTTCATCGTGCCACTGTTCTTTAATGATCACTTTTAGTTGATAAGTAGAAGTAATCAGTAAGTAACTATTATACTTAAACATGATATACAAGAATACAGATACAGCCGATGAACAGTCTGTATAAGTTATGTCTATATAACCTTCGATTCGAAGCAAGTATCTAATTTCGTCTATCCAGGAAATGCGCAATAATAACAGTAAAATAAAACAATGGTTGTTATAGCATCTATTAGAAAATTTATTACTAGAATAGCATGCAATTTCTGCATGATAGATTCTAGCTCGATAAAAGTTACGTCGACATTTCAAATCAAATTAGTTAAAAATAGTTCTTAACGATATTTAAGCCTATTGTAAGCCCAGCCTAGCTTGTCTTCTGGTTGGACAGACAAGCAACAGATATTATATTTTTTATAGGAACATATTACCTAAATAAAATTTAAGAAAATTAAATAATACTTCTATTCTGGTTTGGTCTAGATAGTGCCCGAATCATTTACAACAATCTTGAAATTAGAGATATGTGATAAAATTATTTAAGAGTTATTGTAATTCAATTCAGGCGATCGATATTCAGACCATTAGTGTTGCCCCTGATTATACGCAAGGGATCACTCGCATAATCTTGTATCAAAGCAGGAAGTTGAAGAAGAAGTAAGCAAAAACTGACTATTCAGCGGTGTTGTTCGTTGCAACCTTGTTGGGGTCAATATGTTATTACCATATAAATAACTGTCCTATGTCAACTGGCTGGACACGGATACCCTCATTTACCAAGTAGGTATCTATATTTAAAAAAAAAATGTTTATTGCTTTTGTTTCACGGAACTTATTAACTTAACTGTGTTATTAAAACTATGAGCGAAGTAAGTGTTCTAATCTTTCAATTTGACATAGCACCTATTTTACGATAGGTATAGTATCACTTTGATTTGCGCACATAATTGCAGCAGCACAAATAACTGGGGAGTGGAATACCCATTACCCATATCAATCATGTCAACCCTGAAAGACTTCAGGGCTGCCACTGTCCCGCCACACCCTTAGCAACCCTTATTGACGCAAGCTTTAGCGCACTTCACCTTTGTTTATCAGCTTTCTATCTGAGTACTCATTTCAATTTGTATTATGTATGATATTGTGGCCGTTCCGTTATGTATGGCACAAGCCATGCCATGCCTAGTGTCTATTATGTTAGTAAAGACAATCGTCTAGCTGTACCGAACATGTTTAGACATCATAACCATAACAATTTAATAACTTGTGTGTATGATTCCGTGGTTCAATCCACCTGAAATATTTAGGGACGTGTCCAAAGATGGTAATAAATAGTTTATTAACTACTATCTTAGTCCATTATAATTTGTTCTCCCCGTCTGTTGTGTTTCGAGTCAGCATATTTCAGCAATTTTCATAAAAAAATGCATGATGTAGATATGTACTTCTCTAAATAATGTAATCTAGCAGCAGAGATGCGCTAAAATAATATTTTGTGTTTTTTTTATTGCACAAATTGGGTGTTTATTTAAAAACCGTATCGTGAAGATAGAGTGCATATTATTAAAAACCAACATAACATGCTACCGTAAATGTTGTACATATACAGTTCAAAATAATAAACAAGAACAAATAAAATATAATACGAAATACAACTGATTCAATTGAAGATTCGCAAAGTAAAGACACTTAAAAAGAAGCGAAAGTAAAGGATTCAATTAAGTACCTAGCTCGTATCATTCGATCCATGTCTCCAATTGAAATCTGATGCATTAAAATTGTCAATAAAAGTAGATATATCTGGATATTAATGTTTTAACAGCGAAACCAGGACAATGTAAATTGCTATCACCGAAAACAAGAAAAAAGCTTGTTAGCATTGGTATAAACTTATTAGTTGCATAACAAACTTGAAGTATCGAGAGATATCTTATAATGTTTTACCTTATTTAAGTAAATAAATAATGAAGCCATAAATATTCACGCATTTAAGACATATTTACAGTTATTGATATCTAACTCCTAAGTAAAAGATAAATTGCAATAGATAAAGTGAATAATAATATAAAATTGATAATTAGGTTATTAATAAAAAAAAAGTCTAGACTTGAAACGCAATAAGCATAGATTAAAAATGCAGCAGGATCAACGTTTTGTTAGAAAATATTTTGAAATTAAAATTACAGAACTAAAACAACCAAAAAATCTAAACTACTTAGAAAACATTTAATTATTCGTACCAATAACATCAACAAAACACGAAGACAGACACAATATCGACATAATATGAGAATTAAAGGCGATGTCAGAACGTCACTGTGATGTGCTACGATAATCCTCCAACGAACAGCCCTCTAATTAATTAATTATTTATTCCACGAGACAAGGCAATTGATAGCAATTAAAGGATTGTCGCATATCTACAACGAACGTGGTAATGCCGTGAACACAAAGAACAGCTGAACTAAGTCGTGCGCCACATCTAGCACTTACGATGGGAGGAAGCAGCCTTCTTTTCCGGAGCTGGCTCGGTCTTTTTAGGAGTTTCCACTTCGCCTGCGTGATGCAGCAAAACACAAAAGCAGCATTAGAACATTGATGGTGAACAGAATAATAAATGGTGATACAAAACACGAAAGTGGTTCACATTATCTATGAATGTCGACACGAATTACCGACTTATTTTTACACTCACTTATGGTACGTCGAAGTTTTTTACAAAAAGAAGAAAGACGGTCGCGAGCGCGGCTGAGCTGACCGCTTTTATCATTGTCAAGTAATCGGAGCAAAGCTGGCTCGGATCGCGCGGTAACCTCTCCGACCGGGCGGACTGCGGAAGAGGGCCCGTCGGAAACACCGTGGTTGTCGAAACATACTGGCCCTGCAGAACACTCCAGCTTGGCAGAGAATCGCACGCGAGCGCGCTTTGTGGTAGACTGCCGGTCGGAATCGCGGTAGGCACCGTTGCCGCCCCACCCGGCACCTCAGCCCTCGCTACATGGGTGCTAATTCAGACTTCGCGACAAGTCATCATAGTAACATTTTGGCAATAGTCAAAAACGCAGACCTAACTAAGCATAACAATAGATAAATTATTACTGTTGTATGAAAATTACATAATACACAATGTGGAAACATAATTGATATTTTTACTGTCCATCAGTATTTAAAATGTTACACGAAAGTTACTTAGTCTGCACGTCATGACTGGATAGTCTGGATGTATTCATAAATCTTTTCCCGATCCTTGCAAGTCCCAGGAAAATAAATTTTATAAGAAAACGGAAAGGTGGTGAAAACTGTCATTATTTTTAAAAATCCTTTCGGACTCGAGTCGCTTGTGCAATAAAGAAAAATAATATAATTAAGCTGTATAGGCTAAATGTCATAAAACGTATATATGTACTGTATTGTGTGTGCTTTGTTTATGTTTTGCAGGACAGTACTGTCGGTAAACTTCTGGGAAATTAAGAATTGACGGACAGTCGTAAGTCGACCAGCGCCACATTACTGAAGTGCACGATTGGCCCAGGTGTGCAGGCTCCATTAGTCTACAATCAGTATTAGACCGTATGCACGCGTGTCTGTCTCTTTATACAGGCGGTGATAATTATTTTGTGACGTCGTCGTCGCTTTGAACTTTAAATAATGGACATACTAACAATACCGAATCGATAAAGTATGTAAACTCTACGAAAAATTTCACTATACGTACACCACATTGCGACTTCGTTCACATTATAATAATTTGTACTGTTATTTTTCTGTATAAGTCCATTTTCCTTTCGTATGTTTGTTTAATCGTCTATCTGTATGTATTCCTGTTTTCGGTCTATTAACCCGCCTACTACTAAAATACTAATTGAAATAGCCCCACAGCAAAACTCTAGCTAAATTAAATATTCTAGCAATAGATCTACATAAATAATTATGTAAAGTAGTGATATTCAATAATTCATTTCTGCTGATTCATGAAATGCCGAATAGATACTTCTTATCACATACAATAAGCGAGTACTTACTTGGTTGGACTGGTTCATAATATATTAAAATTATAATTTATAAAATATGCTGGTATATCCGATTGGTTAGAAAAGGGAACCAAGAAAAAGGCGGGGTCAACTAGCAAAATAGCTTCCGAGTGATACAATTTCATTATTGGTAAGGTGAAATTTTATTGGTAATAGCATAATATGCAAAATTTTAATTGTCTTTAGAAAATGTTTATGGTGCAGGAATCGCAAGAGTTCCCTTTTAGGGCGCTCTGGCTGGATGTTCCTTTCTCTTACCTCCACATCCTTAAAGGGTATAATTATTTCATGTTTATGAGTTACGTAATTGTATACATATTACCTGTACCTACTACCTACATTTTTGTTGCTTCAGGACTTCTTTTATTGAACTCGGTAAACCTGCTTTGTGTTCGTAATCAGTTACAAAAACATTGCGCACACAACATTAGCAGATTTATTATTACTGTACGTAGTTTATGTGCTAATAGCAATACAAATTACATGACCCCTTTTATGAAGATTCTCTTTATGTATTATTTTGAATTCGATCAGGTAATATATAATATTGGTACTAATATATAATATTGGTTTTAAAAACAACGTATTATACGATTATGACGACTAAGCACCTGGATTTACTGCTACCGCTGCCGCCGCGCCTAGCCGTACGGATGTTTAATTGAATTAACTCTGTTTTCATGGTCTCGACTTTAGACAATTGGATTAGAAGTTTTGGCAGAGTTCGTTAGGTACTCGTCACGCGAAGAGGCCGCTTGCCACGCACAGCTTTCACTTAAATATACCTATATCATTGACTCTCGCTTCTTTACGGTGTTTTTTCTGTTTCAACCCGTTTCTCACCACATAGGTGTATTTTAGTTCTGTATCTCAACAAATTACCAATTCACGCAATATGTTACGTTTTTTTATTCAAACGACTATCACTTTGCAGGCGATGTGCGGTGATACAAGTAGGAAGGTATAATTAAATAAAAGATCACAAGATTGTTGTTACTAGTTATTACTAGTAGATTAGTTGATTGGTGTTAGTAATTAAGTTTAAAAAGTATGAGAGGATACGATTACAAACGCTTTTTTATGTTCAATATTTTTCAGGATCTAAATATATTTTCATCATAAATTTAATAATTAAAATCTTCAAAATATAAATAATATTTATAATGAAGCCAACGAACAGAATAAAGCAAATGTGACTTCCGTCGTGATCATGCAGTAAGTTGGTAATTGCTTTGAAAGAGTGCCAAAACTTCTATACAATGCATTGTTTAATATTTCCAGAACTCTAAAGATTCAGTGTCTGTAATCTGTATAAGGAAGTAACCTTTTTACCATCTTTTGATCAAGACCAAACCTTTTTGTTAGTGCCATGCTCTGCTTAACACCCGCTGCTGTACTGGTTGCATAATAACTTAGCACTAAAATGTATTCTGTGATAATACAGACCGAGACTAATAATAAAAAGCCATTTAGGTAGTTAGACAGAACTTCATAAAGTTAGTAAAAAATTCCACTTGTCTAATAAATCATCTAGAACAGATGCAAAAGTCTGTTAAATTGCATAAGAGATGGTAAAAGATTTATTGCTTCTATGCTGACTAGATGATTATTAGACATTAGAATAGTAAAAGTGACAAGGTATGAGTTGGGAATTTGGGAAGGAGACATTTTTGAGTGTGTATTGTAACGGTGATAAGCGAATATGAAATGTGTATGAAAATTAGAATGAAAGTAGAGTCTAATACGAGTAATGTCTTTATTGAAAATAGCATTATAGATATCTACATAAAATGTAGCCTATGTTCATCCAGAAAGTTCATTCATAACATTGGCGAAATAATGTTTTAAATCGAATGGGTAGTTTCGCAGATTACCTCCTACATACAAAAAAACAAACTTTATCTCTTTACTTTTATACTTTTAGGCTTGGCTTTATGATGTCTGCAGAGACAATGATGGTGATACTCAATAGGTAAAACTAAATAAATAATATGGACAAGAAATTTTGGTTTATATTTAACTCTTCACGTAAGTAGAGTAGGAGTGTCGAATGCGCAGTTCCATTGTTCTATGAAAGCGACACCGTTCATATTGTGTACGGTAGATGAGCACGCTCACGCCTTTGAATTCGACCAAGGCCCTATTGTCGCAAGAGACTAACTGCGGATAATGGGGGAACCGGTCCCGCCAGCATCTATGACGCATCGCTCACCTTACAAATTGTGCCCTCGTGTTGCTAAGCTCGTATTAGTCGCATCTCTTGACATTTATTATTGCAAGTTGCACTATCGATGGACAAGTCGATACGGTATTAGAACAACCAAAGGGTGAGGTTCTAAAATGAGCTATGCAACTAAGTCACAATATTAACTGAAACTTTATAACATGGATGTATGCACGCATGACGGCTGTAGTACAATGGAACATGTAAGTAAATGGTAAAAATAATAAAATTTTTAGAAAGTGAAAGGAAGGCGAAGTGAGCAACAGCTAGGAAATTACTCTGTTCTAAATGCACTGCATTTCTAAACAATAAATAGAACACTGCCAACGAATAAACAATGTCTAAAGAAATTCCTATTGTGATACTAAAATGAGGAGACAAAAGAACGTAGGTAGGTATGATTAATTCCAATAAAATGTCCATAAATGTAAATTTTGTTTAAACCTGCAACTAATTATAGCCCGTGATTTATGAGCTGGGTATAAGATACTCAAATAATTCTGGGCGTATTTCCAAGGCAGGCCATGGATGTGACGCTTGTGTTACATTATTGCGCGTAGAGTCCGGACGTCCGTTTGTCATGTCTCTTTAGAACGGAGTAATGATGAAAATACGTAGAAGATGCCACATGCCATTGATTTTTTCATTGTCCTGAAATCCTTCTTTAGTCTCGACTCTCAAAACAGTAGTCAAAAAAATCAATAGTCAAGGTAAAATAAAAATACCTTACTCATGTCGATACAATCTTATCGTATAATTTAAAATAATATGACGTGCTCTATAATATTGTTGGCCATAAATCTTAACCTTCGATAATTTTATCACACAAAGTTAAATATTTTATCGACCTCTGTAGGTAATAAATAAAAAATACTTTCAGCCATAGTACCTGGATTGGCATGCACTAATTTTGTATTGTTCATGAAGTATTTAATAGATACCACTATTATAATTATTGACGTAAACATAATATATGAGTGAAGTTGTATTGCTAAAACTAGGGCTAGCTACCGGGTCCTCTTATGGTAGCCACTTTTTATTAATAAATGAAGTTATGTATGTATAGTATTCAACTAAGTGACCGATTGAGATTGATTATCGTAATCTCGTAATTTGTAGTTCGTTAGTATCAGTCACTACTGCTCAACTTGTCGTTTGAGAGCCGTAGCACGGTGACTTGGTGACAAAAAAGCTGATGCAGTAGCTGTAAGCCTGCCGGCCGCATACAACATGCGCAGAGTTTTAAATAAATAGTTGGACTTCAACTTCTTTTATTACAAGTTGTCAATGCATCCGCTTGGAATGTTATTTTTCAGGATTTAGAATAGAATAGGTTTTATTTGCAACACACAATAAACAAAGAAACAATTAAACAAACAAAGTGAATTACGTCGGTACAGTATTACTGAGTTAAAGGTTGCTGCAAAATGGCTCTAATTATTTCTTAGTGGCCCCAATAAGGAGGATCCAAATTTCAGGTCATTAGAACTTACGGTTTAGGGTGCGCGTTACTTAATTGCCAGTTAGTCAAGTCAGTCAGTTACCGAACAATCTATATTATACACACATAAATATTTAGATTAAGTATATGAAGTATCTCAACCGCAGTTTGTGGCGACTACTAGTGGAGAAGCCAGTGTGCGGTTACTACTGTACCCATGTATATGTTTTATCATTATGTACGTACATAATGTCTTTCACAAGTGTTTCATATATTTTTTATCTCCGGCATTTTTAATCTTACATACATGACACTAGGAATCAGGAGATAAATGTAGGTATGTACAGAATTTCCCTGATATCTATAAAATATTTCGAAATAATAGATATCGAAACCAACTGAGAAACTGAGAGAGTATAAAGTTAACCTTATGTTATTAGTCGATATTACATACCGGACTTTTTGACCGTAAAGGAAGCTATCTCGGTTGACTTCGGTCTATTGTATTTGTTGTCCGGATCAGCGTTTACTGTGTAGGTACCGCGACGTCGCAACATTGTGGCAGTCCAGCTGTTCTCTTTAAACCACAATTACCAGTTGTATAGTCAACTATCCTCATAACTATTCACGGTCCAAAATACATCGCGGATACATTTTATTCACAAATAATCACACACAATATTTTGGCAAAATAAACGTGTAACTATGCGAAACATCAGATTGTTTTCAAATTACATGCGCACCGGATAGCACCCGCGACGCGATATAGAACCGAGGAAGTGGGTTAACGAACCAATCGGTAATTTTGCAACGTGCACCGGCTGCGACGAGCACGGGTAAGACATACGACTATGACACGGGTACAAGCGAAAGGCAGTTTGAAAATTGAGAGTGCGTTGGCACGGCTCTTCCGCGAATGGCAGGATGGTGCGGTCACGACGCATGACACCGCGAGATAGCGAGATCGACGACAGTCACTGATAACGTTTGGCGATAACGTTGGACAATTGAATAACACATTCAAATAGATAACTTACACAGGTACTCTTTGCATTCACTTTACTCTAATCGACAAGACCTAAGAACTTTATCTAATCAAGTGATCACAAAGCATCTGTTGAAAGATGTTTCGGTGTAAGTACTTACTGTTTTAGTTTAGCAACAATATCACGTTTTTAATATTCGCTCAAGCTGAAAGAAACTAATGTAGGTGTGTTTGATTTATGCCATATTCGTCCCTAGAAAGTTCGGCCCACATGAAAAAATCTTCGTTTGTCCCACATTGTATGCCTTATTCGGCCCATAATATATTTTATATCATAAAATCTTATTTCGTCCCACTTTTCTGCTCCACATTCGGCCCACGTTTTTTGTATAGGCAAATTATCATTGATTTAGTACAGTTGAAGCAATAAGTCTTTACTTGACTTTTATATTGTAAGTATGATATGAACAATGCTCAGAAAGGTAAACTCTATGGGTAAACTCAATTTAAAGCGCACGTTTTGGGGTAGTCGATGCAAAAGAAAGCTGCGGCTAAGATTAAATTAATATTTTTTAGAAATTATGACTTTGGCTGATTAGTGTTTACGGATTCATACTGAATAGGTATATAATTAAACGTTAAATTTTTAACCTACATATTTAATCATCACCTCGGAAGTTCTTTTTTCTATAATACTTTATTAAACGAAATGTAAACGGATGAATATTAATAAAAGTGTTTTACCTATAATATGTATTAAGGCCCAGCATTTTGAAAATTGGAAGTATTGCAACCCTAATCATTCTATTACCGCTTAATAGATTACATTGAAATTGAACTACACGATACTCAAGGATATAAGTGATAAATTAACCGGAGCCAAAACACGAATTAGTTAGAAAACCTAGGTTAAAAATCATGTCAAAAACACCTCTGAAAATTCAGAAATTCCCTAATTTATCCAGAACAGTAAGGTATTTTGAATTTCTATTTCACATAAATATAAATCAGTTAATTTGAAACAAATCAACCCAGCCCTTTTTTTGAAATAAGCTATTTACTTGAACATATTTATGTTTTTCTTCACCCACCGGTGGGTGTAGGGATAATTCCTGTTTACCCGTGTACCCACTACGATATGGTTGGAATTAATTATCGATGAAAAAAATACAATAATAATACGATAAGTTAATTTGTTGAAAAAAATGCATTAACTTCAGGAAACATGTAGAAGTCCAAGTACCAGGAATGCATAAACCATGAAGAGGTTTTCGCTACCCGTGATCTTTTGGCTCTTTGTGATTCTACAGTGAAATACCTCTCTATCGTTTCTGCTATCCTGGTATCTGGTATGTATTAGTTCATTAGTTCGGTATATGGTTGGAATTAATTATCGATTAAAAAAATAAAATAATAATAATACGATAAGTCAATTTGTTTATTAAAACTACGAAACTAAAGGAGACTGGATTACATTTAACATTTAACATTAAGTATACTAAAATAGCAGTAAGGAATAGTGGAAATTTTCTGTGCGCCTATCCCTACCGGTAGAAATAGATCTACACAAAGGTGCACTTATCCCTACCAGTAGGGATAGCTTGGTAGGGATAAGTGTACCAGCCGTTTTGGTCGTGGTGATTACACTTATGACGTTCACTGTAGTTTCAATAATTTTGGTATGAGGGACGAATGTGGACAAATATTATCATGAGGGACAAACAAAGACTTTTTAATGGAGAGGGCCGAACATTAGGGACGAATATGGCATAAATCGTGTGTTTATCCCGGACACAATGCATATAGTTTTTTTTAAATATTTTATACAGAGCTATCTAGCCCCAAAGTAAGTAAACTTTGTAGTAGACTAGGGGAACTAGATAAGTCTGTCTGGAATAAGTATGTAATTTTTATTACACCCAGATTCCACATTTAATGTTTATTACTGGGTGAGAATCGAACCCACAACCTACAACGCCGAAAGCAGAAATACTAGGTCAGGTACCAATGTAGGTAGATTAGGTAATTCCTAAATAAATGCATACTATCAAAACTGTTAGATGCTGATACTTGTACGGTAGGTATGTGAAATGGGTGTGTTGAAAATTTTGTTTATATGTGTTTCTACAGGAGGTAGTGAATCGCCGTAATCGCGGGACTTTAGACTTTTCTGGACTTTTTGTAGGTACTACCTTCTGAAGTTGTGGACTATTTAAATGGGTTATAGGTGTACCTAATTTATTTATTGACCCAGTCTAAGTTCGTAATTTAGGTTATTGTGGTTTGAAATGCAACATTACCGTAGCCACAGAACTCCTGATCGATAGATCATTGCGCTTTTGGTCACAGCGCCACCGTGATTCTGAGATCTTCAATTAAATATTTAACCATACTAGAGTGTATTTCCCGCTAAAGTGTATCAAGGTGTCAACAATCTCATTTGTAAGTCACGAAAATGTCATGTCAAGGCTGGCTATTAAAAATGCACACACACAGCTCGCGGCCCCGCGAGGTGTTTAACCATGGAGGGGTTTGTGAATTTTTTACTCATCAGGCCAATGACTATGGACAGCAAGCCTAGGTAATCTATAAATTAGAATTTACTTTACTTAAGTTAACTTACCCTCAAATTCGTTAACATAATGTTGATTTCTTACAAAACTAAGATGATGAATAATTGGGAATTCAATTCAAATATTAAAATTTAATTTACTTTCTGAATCTAGGTACCGTCATAAAATACTTCTATGCAAGTCTTTTTAACTGACTTCAAAAAAAGGAGGTGTTCAATTACAAAATTATTTTTTTGTTTGATAGGGTATACTTCCAAGGTGGTCCCATAGTCGTCAGTCGATCTGATGATGGTATACTTGAGAAATTGGTGGAATTCTTAAAATTTTAGAGGAATTTTAACGTTTTTCTTATACTTTGAAAGCTGGTCCAGTTCAAATTAAATTTTAAATTTGAATAGTGCTACTTTGAAGTCGGTTTTCTTTTTAGTTTTTCATCATCATCAACATCAGCCTATAGCAGTCCACTGCTGGACATAGGCCTCCCCTAATGAGCGCCATTGCGCCCTGTCTTCAGCTCGAAGTTTTAGTTTTTAAAACATAATTATTTATGAATGTTAATTTTACTCTATTTTTGGGGGTCCTAATCAGAATTAATGCATTTCATATGTTCCATTGCAAAATAGGATAATAGGTACTTGGGCTGTGTCATAATCTGAATCTACCCGAAATTAAAATGGCATAGTTTACCTCAATAAACTACAAGGAACTACTTACTAATGGAACAACTAATATTTCCTAACAAGCCTGTTGGCAAAGTATAAGCAACATTCTGCAAGATAGTTCCGAGGCACCATGGAAATCAGTGCTGCATCAGCTACCATGTTGCAGTTAATATTGAATGGTTGCCTGTTTTACTGTCACCTTAGCAACACTTTATAATATTGTAAATCTGTAACATGTTGTAAAATAGATGATTTCTATTTCTACAGTACTTGGATGGATGGGTGACTGCAGAGACGCCTGAGCACTTCAATGCTTCAGAGAGCATATTAATGATGGAAGCCTATTCCCATCACCAAAGTTGGCCGCAGACTCATATTGACATACAAACAAAATTTAATTATTTCATCAAAAAAAAAACAAGCAAAACAGTAGTTTGTAATAGATTACGTGAAATTTACATCGGGCATCCTTTCTTCCGCTTTCCACATTAACCCAGATATGTAATACAGAGTTGTAATAAACTGTGAGCTACCAAACCAGCCAGACCTAAACAATTTTGATCCACTAAGATCAGCCAACAGAATGACCTGAAAGACTCACCTGAATATAATATTGCTTTGCTTAATATTAGTGATGCAACAGATATCTGTTTCTATATTAACTATTAGTTCACCCCGAGCCGAGATATTTCACGCACGATGCCACAATCCTCATTTGTATTTAAGTCCTGATGTTTTTGGACACTCTTTATGTACCTACATAAGTCCTAAACAAAAAAAGAATATTATTTGATTATCCTACCTAGATAGGTAGGTACTTATATCCATGCTATAAGATGTTAGCGGTTTTCTTAATTTTCAAAGATTTAAATCGTAAAATTCACTTTTTACGTTATATTTCATAAACTATACATCCTAGAAAAAAAATTAATTGATAACTGATTTATTTGATAACACACTCAATTATTATATATCAGTTATTAGTGTCCTACTGCTGGGCAAGAAGTTTTTTTCGTTTTAGAACCCTGTAGGTACCTTTACACCGATTAAGCTCATATGCTTTCCAGCAAATCTACACAGTAGAATCTCTAGACCTTCCAAGTTTCATGCAGATTGGATTAACGGTACTATAATAAACAGACAAATCTAAAATTTCAAAAAAAACTAAAATTTCAGTGGCAAGTTGGGCACTTGCCACTGAAATTTAAGTTTTTTTTTCATATTATTTACACTTCCGTTCCCGCATCCGTTTCCGTTTCCGCTTCCGTTAAAATTTACTTTTGACATCTGCTTCTGTTTCTGCTTCCGCTAAGACACTTCCGTTGCATCACTACTTAATATGTTATTTGTTATAATAAACTTTGAGCAACTTGGCTTGCATAATGTTATTTTATTAGATTTTTATCTGCACTGCTAGCATTGAGTTTTGTAAATGAAAATAAGTTTACAAATTGAAATGTTTTGCACATTGCTAAAATAATTTGTATATGTGGTGCAATCACTATTGCTAGGTATTACTTATTCTAATCGAAATAATAATAACTAATTATCCAGCTTACTGGAATAATTATGAATTGTGTGAAAAGAGAAATTAATAATATTTTTGTCATATACCTTAGATTGAGAGTTTAGGCATCTTATGGAAGGTGGGTGACCAAGAAAGAAACAGTGCTGAGACTTGTAAATATATGTGAACCAATAATAAATCTCATAATGGTTTCCAGAGGTTTTTTAGTGTAAATTGTGAAAAAAACACTGTTGAGGTTAAATGAGTGATAATGTGTCTTACATTCATCACTTCATATTTATTTCAAGATGTAGATAGGTAGGTACTATGCTAACAAAGCCCCACTCTACTACAGGATTATTGTCTTTACATTTTCAAGTTAGAAGAACAAAAATAATAAGACCTAAATTATGAGACGTGATTCAGTGGCGGAGTCCCTTATTTATTACGTCATTACGATTTCCTATCGTAACCTCAAATTACGTAGCAACAAAAAATTTATAAGTTTATTCTAATTTGAGTAACGAATGCTCTATTTTATAACCACGGAGTGACGGGGTATTCTTTCATATTAAACGTAGTGATAGTAATTTGTCCAGATCACCTGCATTTATGTCGAATGTTCGTTTCTATAGAAAACGACGCATTTCCCTGGAATTTACTTTGACATGATTTATCTGTCACCTCACACGCCAGCCAGGCCTATGTGGCAGGCGGGCAAAGCTCTGACTGTGGCCATTTTCCAAATGCTGCGGACATGAAATGCCAGCGTATTGATTTATTCGGCGAGCGTATGTAATAATTTACGGATAAATGAGTTCATTTGTGGCAGTTTGCAGCCATTTTTAAAATTGTCTGTATCAAAATACGTCACAGGCACAAGAAATCACGATGGCCGACAAAAGAATGGTTAGGTGGAAGGTACTTACTGCTGATTTTTACGCCTCCCAGAGGTGGTTTCGGTGGTTGGTTTTCGAATGTCCTTCGAACGGATTTGCTGCCCTCGGCGAATGACGTGGTCCTAGGGCGTCCGCTCATTATTAGAGGTATAAAATAAACGGCGTAAGAATCCTGAACTTCATAGATACTTCACATTTCTCGTTACCACCCTTGCACTCGCACTAACTCACACGCCGACGATGTACAAAAAAGACAGAATAGTCATACAATATCACTAGATACAATGGAAATCAAAACAGGACTATTCTAACAGGGTTTTACAATACCATTTTGTTAATTTTTCAAAATTTACATCAATAAAAAGTACGACAGAATTTAGTTTCTTCAAGTCAGTCAGACTTGACTTGCTTGTTAATTCGGATACTTTCGGTACTACTCGGAATCAGAACGTCGATCATTGACTGAACGAAGATGACGTCATGAAGTCACACTAGCGCTACCTACATGTTAAATAGGTAACTAGATAGTAAAGAAAGCTTTGTCGATAAAACAGTTTCACCATAGACAATTAATACTAAACCCGCCCGACATAATTTAATGTTGTACTGCGTAGAAAATTACAAGCAAGATTAGGTTTATAATATTACAGGAATAGTATCTACTCATCAGCAATATTTTTTTAAGGACCATCTTGAGAGTAATCGAACAAAATATAAATTTTTAACTCTGTCGGTGCTCAGGTCGTCCTCAGATTCGGTAAACACACATAGGTACCTAAAAACAGATTTAGTACAGGCTAAAAACAAAACATATCATAATATGACAGAAGCTGTCTTATGACATCTGTCACACAGTTATGTAGGAGAGTAACACAGTGATACCCAAAGAGAATAATAATAATCACACCATAATATCACACCCAAAATCATTAGCTAGTTACATTGATACTTTCGGTCGTAGGTTCGAAGCTCAGTTATCTTATTTTATGAAAACCGGCCAAACCACAAAGGTTCAACCGAAAAGAAATCTTTTAGTCCTAGTGTGTAGGTAGATGTTTAATCCTGTGTGCTAGTGTCCAGCATTATATATTTTTATTTATTTATTTATTTAGTACCCATCTTTAGTAACGAAATAAACATTTATTCGTCATAATAATAGGTATTGTAAAAAAAATAGGGTGCAATGCTCACAAATTCATATTTTTACCAAGTTATTGAAGGACAATGACACAGAATAGGTACTTACTTAATTTTAACTAGCTAACTATTTATAAATAGGTACCTACATTTTACAACGCCATCTTTCGATGGGTAGCGTTAAGAAGGCGAAGCCGGTTGAAGATCATCAGCTCTTTTCTAGTTGATGAGGGGATCTGACTAACATCCTGTACGATCGTTTCGAAATTTGGTACCGTATTACTTCAATGATATTGAAAGAACATGGTAAGATAACCATGACTTTAAATAGGAAGGTTTAGATGTCGGGGGTTCTTAATTTTTTAATTTTGTATTAAGTATCTGTATTCATAATCAATGATTGAACGTGCACCAGCTAGATAAGTACCTACCTACCTAGATAGCTAAATTATATTGTAACATAGTTTTTTTTTAAATTATTATAATATTGTAAGTAAGTAGGTAGGTATATTGTCTTCTACCTAGGTAGATAGGTGCTGGGGTAGGTAGGTACCTACCTACTTTTCAAAACGTTATTAACGTTAAATTATGCTTGTACGGGCTTGTACCACAGAATAACTAGTACTACGTACTTGTACTAAGTACCTATGTAGGTACTTTACCTACAAGTACATACTCGTAGTTGTTCTATTAGTGCATTACTTTTGACAACACTATAGATTAGGAAACATTTAAGCAGCCCCGGATCTTCAATTTTTTTTAGGCGGGGCAAAAATTTAAAAATGCCGCCCCTTTCTTCTTCTTCTTCCCGCCTTTTTCCCCACACCATGTGGGGTCGGCACAACACGTTTTCTTCTTCCATTTCCCTCTATCATCCGTCATCTTAGTAGGTACCTTTCTTATTCATATCATCTTCCACACAGTCCATTCATCTTTTCTTTACCTCTACCCCTATATCCATCCAAATTCATACCTAACACTCTCCAAGTTGCATGACATTCATCTCTTATCAGCCCGAACAATTTTGGCCCGAACAAGCTGCAGAGACTTCCCTGGTACTCCTTTCTCTTTCATACCCCACCCCAGAACCCCACGGCGTACTAGGTCGTAGGTACGCCTTCTCAAGATCGTCGAACTCCATGTGCAAGTTTTTGTGTGCACGTCTGTATTTTTCGCACAATTGGTGAAGCGTAAATATGGCGTCCGTTGTCCGTCGTCCTGTCATGAACCCGAACTGGCTCTGTGATCTGGTTCTCTTCTCTCATTCGTCTCGCTATTAATTTCTCCCAAACTTTCATACTGTGCAACATGAGCTTTATCCTCGGTAGTTGTTGCAGTCCTGTACATCACTCTTGTTTTTAAAGATGGGCACTAGCGAACTAATTGCAACATTCGTTCAGGATCGCCTCCTCTTGCAACAACTTTTTAGAGGACGAACTCAGTCATTTGCATCCATCCGCACTTAGTACCTAACTTCCACACTTCCACAGGAATGCCATCTGGCCCAACGGCTTTCCCATTCTTCATAATCTTGCACAGCTTTTTTTACTTCGTTCATACTCACATCTTTAACTAAATCCATACTTACTGGTACACTGTCTAACACTCCACTCCAAACATTCTCCTCAATCATCAACTTTTTTAAATAGGTACCCTTTCCAGTGCTCGTTTATATCATCATCGTTCGTCAAAACTTTACCTCCGTCATCTTTTATACATTTTATGTGGACAAGATCATCATCTCATGCATTCTTCTCTCTTTCTCTTGCTATTCGATACAGGTTTTTTTGCCCCATGTGGTTGATGTGCTTTGGCTCTTGCATAGCAACTGCCTTCTTGGCTCTCCTTTTACACTCCAAATTTTTATATGTACCTATACTGTTTTTTTATTCTCTCTCATAACGTCATCTTCACTCACATCCCTTTTCTATTCCTTAAACGCATTCTACTTTTCTTTCAAAACTTTTAGTACTTCTTCATAACACCACCAAGTTTCCTTGTCTATTTTACCTTTCCCTTTTGTATCTCTTTTGGACTTTCCCTCTTTTCGTTAAAAAATAATAGATCTGTGTCATGTAATTGCCACTTTTTTTATGTTACTACATAGATGTTGATCCAGTTTTTGAAAAAAAGTGTTGGTAATAGCCAAGTCAAAGGCAGAAGCCGTTCCGAAGTTTCCAAAGCCCCACCCTCCATGCACTCTTTCATATCCTTCATTCGTTTTTCCCATAATATGATCATTAAAATCTCCCCCAATATAGATTTCCTCACATTCCGGTAGGTAGGTATACCCATTATCATTCAATCAAAATCCTTCCAAAACTTATCTTTCACTTCATCGTCACATCCAGTCTGCACACTCACAATGTTTAAAACAAAATCTTCTAATCATAACTTTACAACTATTATTCCATCATTCATCCTTTTAGCATTCGTCACACATTTTTTTAGCTCTCTATCTAGGATAACTTCCACATCATTCCTCTTACCATCGCTTCCACAATAATACAATTTACAATCCACCCCGATTTCTCTAGCTTTCGTCCCCTTCCATTTCGTCTCTTGCAAACACGCTACATTTTTTCATCTTCTTTCTAAAACATCCGTCCCCTTCCATTTCGTCTCTTGCAAACACGCTACATTTTTTCATCTTCTTTCTAAAACATCCGCTAACTCTCTTCCTCTTCCAGTCATCGTTCCTGCATTACAACTAGTAAACCTCATTCGTACTTCCGGACTTGCTTCTTAGGTTGCACCCGTCCCTGGCGCAACAACCCTAGTCCATTTCTCACAGCCGCCGGGTGCTGCGTCTGCGCGTCGCCTCGGGGGTACGCCTTAACATTATCACTATTTCCATTTAGGTATTCCAAAATGCCGCCCCCACCCCTTTATATTTATTTTTACCTTTAATGTCCACTAATTTTGAAAATTGTCATTTGGACATAGGCCTTCCGGAATTAATGCATTCATCGATGTTCTTTCTGTGTTAAACCTCTTTATTTATAGATACAGTCGTGGTCAACTAATTAGGGACATGCAAGATAGTGAAGAACAATAACCGGTTATGTACATACAAATATAAAACCCTATTGATTTCTCAGTAACTATTATTTGCATAATTTGGTCCGATTATTATGCTTTAAATGGCTGTAAATAAAAGAATAAATAAATAGAAAAAAGTATTTAATATCAAAGGTTGAACATGTATTCAATTTTAAGGTATAATTCTGTAGCTGGACATTTAATTAAGGACAGTAAACTATAATGAAAAATAGAGTTAAACAAAACTAATAATCTGCAGTATTATAATATCTTTAACAGCTCCATTTTATTACGTGTAAAATCAGTACCCAGTAGCAAAACCTTTGTTAGTAATTACCGCTTGACACCGATGTGGCATAGACATTATCAGTTTCTGGCATGTTTCGACAGGAATGTTTGCCCATGCCTCACAAAAAGCTTCATTAAGTTCATCTAAAGTTGTGGTACGATAAGTGGCTACTTTTTTCTTGATTTCGTGCCAAAGGTGCTCGATTGGGTTAAGGTCCGGGCTATTTGCTGGCCAATCTAGCACCGATACTGACTGACTGGTAAGAAACGACTTGACTGAACGGGCGGTATGTTTTGGGTCGTTATCATGCTGAAACGTCCATATAATAGGGAGATGCTCCTCAGTATAGGGAAGCATCGTTTCCTCCAATATTGCCTTGTATTGATGTTGGTCTAAGTTACCCTGAACTTTCCTCACAGGTCCCACTCCACGTCCAGAAAATGAACCCCACATTTTAATGTTTCCACCGCCATGTTTCACCTGCTTTTTTGTGAATCTTGGATTCATTTCCGCTTTTACTGGACGCCGTACGTATTGCCTTCCATCTGAAGAAATCAAATTAACCTTGGTCTCGTCAGAGAATAATACATGTTGCCATTGGGCGTAGGTCCAATGTCCATATTTACGTGCAAACGCCAAACGAGCATTTCTATGTTCTTTCTTCAACAACGGTACTTTGCGAGCCACTCTTCCGAACAACCCTGCTTCTACCAGACGTCGTCGAACGGTCCTAGCTGAGACACCAGCTCTTTCGTCTGTCCCAAACACTTCGTGTTTAATTAAAATAGAGCCTAGAAACGGATCTTTCTTAGCTAACCTGGCTATCATTCTATCTTCTTGCGGAGTTGTTTTTCTCGATCTTTTTGTTCTGGGCACATTTAAATCTGTGTTATTGCGTCTGACATGTTGCACTGCATTGTATACCATAGTTTTTGAACAATTTAAATGTTCTGCTATCCTTCGGTATGGCCAACCATGCTCGACAACAAACTTCATGATAATTTTTCGTAGTGTTGGATCGCAACTTTTATTTTTACCCATTTTTCTTCAAAATATTTTTCAAAACTTAAAATAAATATCGGGATTGCCGCCAAAACTACCACGAAACAATAAGAGAAGAAGTAAAAAAGTATTGAGATTCAAATTTTGAAAATAGAACGCAATATCTCAGTGTCCCTAATTAAATGGCCAGCCAGCATTATTTGAACAAATAGCACTACGATAATCTATCAGCTATACTGTAAAGAGGTTTAATGTTTAAGAAGTTGTTATTGTTTGTATAATCGGGCACATAAATGACTAATTATACTTACATGTAAGAGATATGGAATATGGTTTAGACTCGTTGGAAAATAAAAAATAAATTCACAATTCGGTTTAACCAAAGAGTGTCCCTAATTAGTTGACCACGACTGTATATAGACATGAACGTGTAAGATATATATTTTATATACAGAATAGGATAGGATTAGAAATAAAAAAGTCAAAGTTAAGTAAATGATGTGTTGTCCATTCGTCTGTAAAATGTGAATTTGGCGCCCCCCTGAACTTGCCGCCCGGGGCATGGACCCCGGCTTGCCCCCCCCTAGATCCGGGGCTGCATTTAAGTAGGTAGGTAGGCATTTCAAAACGCTTTATTACCTACCTACTTTGGGACGGGCAATCAGAAAACAGCACGCTGGCTGCCTAGATTTGATAGTGGGATCAGTGACCAATCACCAATGAACCAACTCGCTCAAGTCAGTTGCGCGTGCGTCGCGTGCGAAGCGGGCGTGTCGCTTCGCAGCTCTTTATACTAAAATAAGCTCTTATTAACGCAATCTAAAACTAATAGAAACCAACACCAGTTGCAATCATGGAGTGTTACACTTCGGACAGCTGCGACAGCGATAGCAGAGATCAAAAAACCCTTGACTGGTCCAATCAGTTGCTTGAGTCAGGTGGTCTGGCATCCGAACTGAGAAGTATTGTTGACGAAAAGGACTGCGCACAAAACTACGAGATAATACTGCTCTACAATAACAGAATAGCTAAGTTACCGGATACGATAAGCAGCTTTACCAATTTAAAAATATTGGATATCAGCAGTAACAGGTTGACTGCCTTACCTGATATATTCAAGAATTGTCCTTTGACATCGTTGATAGCCAAGCACAATCAGCTAACTAACGAGTCGCTTCCGAAGTCCTTCTTCATGGCTAAGAGCTCCTTGAGAGAGTTAAATCTAAGTGGGAACCAGCTCAATTTTTTCCCAGAACAAGTGCTGGAACTGACATCTCTCAGATACTTGTATCTAGGTGGCAACAGGATAGTCAATATTCCAAAAGATGTGTGGAAATTAAGCAGGTAAACGTACCTACCTACAACTACTTATGCAATTTTGTTAAATTAGGTAGGCACCTTTATGTTTTTATTGATAAGTAAAATGGTAAATAAGTTGTCTAGACATATGAATCTGCCATCGACCGGTATTTACCTAGGTAAGTATACCTAAAGTACCTATAGCCTGGGTGCGAATCGAACCCACAACCTGGCGCAGAACACAGAGCTACTAAGTATGTAGGTACCTACCGACTAATCTATGAGACCAGACACTTTAATTACTAGGTAGGTACATACCTACTATGATCTAAGTAGGTATACTATCTACGTCATATACCTATTAAGATTAGGGTGGGTAGGTACCTACCTAGTTATTATATGGAACATTTATAAAAGCAATATCATTGTCTATAGAGCAGTTGATTAAAAATCGAGCAATAACAAACTACTGAAAACAATAACGATGAATCACTATTATGTAAATAAAGTTCAAAAACATTGTAGGTAGGTCTATTTAATTAGTGTTCGCAAGTGGCGACACAGTCTTGTGTCTGTGCTGGTGGTACCTAGGTATACAATACATTACGTAAAACATTCAAAAGACAAAACACCTATAGTAAGCTTATAGTACCTAAGAGTAAGTGATCTAAGTACCTAAGGTAAGGTAACCTGCCATCCATCACGCTATTTTTTTATATCCCTGTCTAGCCACCTATCTACAATAGTACTACTAGTACTTGTGTAGCTACTACATAGTTAGTCTAAGTAGACTAGCTAGAGGCATAGTACTAACTAGCTAAGCTACATACTACATACTAAGTAATATGTGATGTGATATTAGCTTCTGCCCACGGCTTCGCCCGCGTGGCACCTTGAAAAACAAAAACATATCTATCCCACAGGAACCGTACATTTTTCTGGGATAAAATGTAGCCTATGTGTTATTCCAGACCCTAATCTATATATCTGTGCCAAATTTCATCCAGATCCGTTCAAACGGCTGAACGGATCTGTTAGCGTGAAAGAGTAACAAACATACATCCAGACATTCTGACATCCATCCATACATTCTTACAAATTTTCGCGTTTATAATATTAGCTCAGAATACAGAATACTAGTAGGATTAAAATGTGGTAAAGTTATGTTTATCGAAGTTCCACTAACCAAACACTGGGTAATCTCTATTCCGTCTTCTATTGTGTACCTAGTCTACCTACTTACCTTCAATTCTATTTGGTGAATCGCTCACGTATCTACTCGTAGCCTGTGAGCTCTGTGAACAAGATTATGTATGACCTTAAACCTAGTTTGATGCAATGCCCATATGATTGTAGGTAGGTACCTACCTAGTATGCAAAGAGCTAGTAGGTATGTACCGTTATTTTGTAATAGGACGGTTACCACGGTCATTGTGGTAAGGCTGCAAAAGAACATGCCTCTATCAGTTCCTCAAAAATATTTTGATATTCTACGCATCTGTAACGACATAATAGCAGAGACAGCTCGTCTCAACACGAGATAATGAGATTACAAAATTATCTTACAGCAGCTATGTTAGCTCCACTAGAGGGAGAAATCTCAAAAATTATGTAAAATTTATGTATTTCGTACCCAATCGAACGCCAACAACCTAATACCTACGGATTATTCAACTCAAAATTAGGTCAAATTGAATTATGAAAACATCATTTTCTAATTGACTCTAATTATTGATTGGGTTAATATTCAATAAAAACCCAGAAATCGACGACCTTCTGGCTAGGTACTTATCATTCTTTGTTATTTTTTTATTTCAGCAAATTAGCTAACCACCCTAAACTTACGACACGACATTTCCTGTACTTATCTTAAGTTTACTTAACGTTAAAGTCAGATGGCGCTATACGCTATTCGTATTTACAAGACAAAATTTTAGAATAGGTTAAATTCTAGTACCTACCTTTAATAATGTAGTACACCTTTTATCTGATTGGTAGACGGTAGTACATTATGGATCTACTTACGGTTTATAAATCCACATTTTTCAGTTTACAAATCCTATCTGTGGGAGGAAACCATATATCAGAAGTCCCTGAAACGGTCGGCCGCCTGACAGGCCTTCAAGCTCTGTTCCTAAGCGACAACAAACTGGAGTATCTACCAGCCAGCATCGCGAAGCTCAAACAGTTACGATCTCTACATATCCACAAAAACAGACTCAAGACATTACCGACGCAGATAATCAAGTTGAAATGCCTAACAGAGGTAAGTACGGTAGTACCATAGCAGACTTACGATAGGTTGATAAACTGATAAGTTCTGTCTGTGTTACTCTTTGTTGTGTATTTATAATATTTATCTGTGTGTTCGTTTACCTAGTTGGTTTGACCTACTAGCTTGAAAATGAACAAAGATGTTATCATGACTGATATCCATTGGTGCATAGGTACAGTTTTTTTTTTAACTTTCAGTTAAGTCTTCGAGACAACCCACTTGTGGTAAGGTTTGTGCGAGACATGACGCTGCAGCCCCCCTCCTTGCTCGAGCTGGCGGGACGCACCATAAAACTGCACCAGATTCCTGTCAGTGATGGAGATGTGCCATATACACTGATGCAGTATCTCTGTGCCGCGCAGTGTTGCGTCAATCCTAAGTGTAAAGGTTTGTATTATAAGTAAAAATGTTGTTGTTAGACAAGTAGACAACTGTTATTGTTATTGTTTTTAGCCATTGCTGGGCAAAGGAGAGTTCTCCAGTCTCCTCGAGTTTTCCAGTCTTTTCGGTTTTTGATGATTAAATTAGAAAATTAAAATGTTTGCACGAAAAGGAACTTAGGTTGAGTTATTTTCCAGCATTTATAAATATAAATATGATGCATATATATATTGGTGTAGTCCCAATCCAAACTAAGCAAAGCTTGTTCTTACTATAAGATGATATACCTATATATTTTTTGTATATATAAGTAAGTACCTAAATAAATAAAATGCATAGTAACATAACACCCAGACACAGAACAAATATCAACGTTCATCACACAATTTATTACCTTGGGTGGGAATCGAACCCACAACTTACAGGGCAAAGACAGAGCTGAGCTGCTACCATACCAACTTGAGGCCAATTTATTCATTTATGTAGAGGAATATTTAATTGTATGCACGAGAACTTTACATCTATTTTCTATGTAGATAGCTAACTACTTGAACATCACTTGGCTATCTCCATTTTTATGCAGAGCGAATCTTGGTTGGTAAGTACTTGATCGTTCACCCCTCATTAAGCAACTCTGCACTTTCCATGATAGTGTCTACACTGTAATCTCACACTACAGTACCTACCTACTGTAGCGTTTTCCGATAGGTCGAGATGACGAATAATAACTAGATAGGTAGGTATGTACATACCTACCCACTTTCCTTCTATGTATTTATTGATATAATGTAAATCATGCATTCTCTCACATTATGATAATTGTAATTTTCAGGTGTTTTCTTTGATAATCGAGTGGAGCACATAAAGTTTGTGGATTTTTGTGGCAAATATCGTATTCCGTTACTACAATACTTATGCAGCTCCAAATGCATCACTGGCAGCTGGGAGAGTCGCGAGGAGAATAGCAACCCTCACCCACATATGATGCGGAAGGTGCTTCTTGGTTGATTTTGAAATATACAGGTTTACAGGAACTAATTAATACAGACAATATAAAGTGAGGCTCAATAAAAATGTTTAAGCGTGTAGGTATCCACATTCCACATGTATATATGTGTTATAAAAATTATACCTCTTGGTTACGTCTCAGACATGACGTGATTGAACAATCAGTGTATTAAATGATTTCAATTTCGATGGATAGATTAGATACTCAATTATTCTAGTTTTAAAAGAAAAATGACAATGTAAAATAGAAACTTACTTTACTTTACTTTACAAATATTATTCATACTGTCCTATCCTACTAATTGTAATAATATCATCATATGCAAAAGTTTCAAGGGGTGGAGGTTTGTTACTCAATCACGCTGAAACGGCTGAATGGATCTGGATGAAACTTTGAATATTTACATGTAATATAAATATATTCCAAAAAAATCAGATATTGCTAGTGTGGTGTTGAAGCTGCATTGCATAGTATAGTAGTGTGATGAATTACAACACTGGTTGTTATCCCATTGGTATAAATTTTAGGATAACAATGAAGAGCAATATCAATTTTTAATTAACCAAAGTGTATATA
Source organism: Cosmorhoe ocellata (assembly GCA_963675405.1). Classification (NCBI taxonomy): domain Eukaryota; kingdom Metazoa; phylum Arthropoda; class Insecta; order Lepidoptera; family Geometridae; genus Cosmorhoe; species Cosmorhoe ocellata. The sequence goes on along the minus strand of OY776258.1, from coordinate 5,161,726 downwards.
ATACTGTAGTGTTAATGAATGTATAACATAACATAAGTAGTTATGAAACAAAAAAACCATTTATGCATTGTTCATTGTTTTAAAAGCATTTGATATTTTATAACATGTTATAAAAAGTTATTTAATCTTAATAATGGGACTGGCATAATTATGTCCTATATAACTGTAACTATGCATAATTTTATTCCTCTAAAATATATAGGTACATAAATAAAACTACATATCAAATACCTATCAACCTATTTTAATTTCTATTACAATCTATTCAGAAGTTTCTTGTAACAACTTTAATCTGGCTTCTTTACCTCTAAGAATAGCTGACTTAAATAATTTGCAGTAAAGCTTGATGGCAGTTGGGGAATCATCATTGCCAGGTACAGGGTATGTGATAAGATTTGGATTGCAGTTGCTGTCAACAATACCTATGGTAGGTATGAGCATTTTAGCACTATCTCTCACTGCTGTATGTTGATTTAAGATATTGTTCTGAGTGTTTAGAAAAATACACAAGTCTGGTAATCTAGTAACGGCACCAAACTGATGATTAGCATTCGTAAATATACCTCCTCTCCAGAATCTAGTGTGAGCATATTCACCAGATTCCAAAGCCGTTTTCTCCACTTCATGAGCATTCAGAGCATTTCTGTTGAAGAAGCAAATAATACCTCCACGGTAAGCTATATGAGCTGTAAAGTTAAGTGCTTTTCGTAAATGCTCTGCAGTAATATCTAGGTCAAAAATCAAATGACCAAGTCGGGATCCATAAATATAAGGTCTCATGTAATCATTGAGCGAACCTTCTTTATGGCCATAGTGAACTCTGCCCTCAAAAAGATCTTTGACTGTGAATAAGTTGTGGACTTGAAAGAAGTCGGGGTGATGAAGGGGATTTTTAGTGATTTCACCATCTGAAATCAATATAATTAGGTTTCATTACAATTAAGTCAATAAGTAAGGTACTTACTTACTACTTATCCAAAACATCAAAGATAACATAATAAAAACAAATGGATATAAAATACAAGGCTACCAACCTTCAGATGGAATTGATGTTGCAGCTTGAACTGCAGTTGAATTACTTCGTAATAATGATAGTAATCCTGTTCTAATTATAGGGTTTCCTGTAATAAAAACATTGACAATGTTTAGGTATTAATGTTATGTGTAATTAATTTAAGTAATTAAAAGTACTGGTGAATAATACATAAAAAAATTAAAAACTCACTGGTTGACGTTGATAGCATTGCTATTGCTAGTTTATTGAGGCCTTAAATTAAATTAAAGAAGCCCAGAAGACTAGTTTCAATAATTTACAAACTTTTAGAGGTTAGCAGGTTATGACTATTTTTGCCTAGCCTCTGACTGACTGACTCTGACAGTGCTAATATAATTGACAAGATAGATCCAACAACAGATTTTACGAACATTTATTTTCTGTAGTTTAGTTTCCAAAATCAAAAGAAAACTAAGAAGAACGGTAATTAGCTAGAGTATCAAATCATTCAAATTAAAATTCAGTTTATTTTAAACTCAAAATAACATAGCATAGGTATTGTACCTACGTAGATTTTACGTACCTACCTACAGTGTTTTCGAAATCTTGGGTATTTAAAACATTAAGAATAACAAACTATGTTTACCATTTTATACGGTGAAATAACACCAGACTTTTAAAAAAATTGGAAAACTCTGTCAATCAATCTTGCTTGACTGACTCACTCGATGAAGTTGTTGATTGACATTGGTAAAATTAATCAAGAGACAGATGCCTAAAAGATAAATAAAAAAATAAAAAAAAACATTTTGATTTTGCTTGCACGCAAATACCAAACAACTAACTAAAAACAAATTGCAACCATTACGGATTATTATATTATCGTACATAATGGCTAAGACAAAGAAAAATATAGATGAACTAGATTTATATGCAATACTTGACTTGCAAATCAGCGCCACAGAAACAGAGGTTAGTACCCTTAATAGTACTTTTAAGTTTTGTAATAATATTTTACTATCTTTACCGCGCGAGATATCCATCTAGAATAATACAGCCTGATTATTCCAAGCATTAAATAAATAAATAAATAAATAAATAATGCTGGACAATCCACACAGCATCATCTAGCCCCAAAGTAAGCTACTCAAAGCTTGTGTTATGGGTACTAGATAACTGATATATTTAATACATTATATACATAGATAGATATTTTTTTTATTATACATAGAAAACACCCAGACCAACGGAACAAATTTCTGCAGATCGTACACAAATTTGTTCCGCGGCGGGAATCGAACCCAAATTGGTGAAATCATTTTTGAAAACGGATGGGTAGTATCGGAGATACAAAGAAACATTACCTACTCAAAATGTGTAGATTTCCCAGTGACCCTAACCGAGCCTACACTGTTCTACCTTTTGTGTTATGACCAGTGCTCATAAAACTTAAATGGCATAAAGCCCTCCATTTGTCACACCGTTTTTGTGTACAATAAAGAATAACAAAATAAATAAAACTTACATTCTTCTTTTGCAGATAAAGAAAGCTTATCGTAAAAAAGCTTTACAATGCCATCCAGACAAAAACCCTGACGACCCAAAGGCAGCAGAGGCTTTCCATGAACTTTCCCAAGCTCTAGAAATCCTAACAGATGCATCAGCTAGAGCCGCCTATGATAAAGTCCTCAGAGCTAAAGCAGCTGCCAAGTTACGGCACCAAGAGCTAGATAGTAAACGTCAAAAACTAAAGGAAGATTTAGAAAGGCGGGAAAAAGATGCCGCCTCAGGAACCAGCGCCAACCTAACAGATGAACAGAAACTAGCTGCTGAAATAGCAAGACTACAGAAAGAAGGCAGTAGCCTTTTACAGCAAGAACAAAAGAGAATGAAGGAAGAAATTCAGAAAACCATGGGACTTTTAAATGAACCAGTATGGGACTCCAGTCTAAATAGAATCAAAATTAAGTGGAAAGCTGACAAAAATGACCCTAATAATGGTGGTTATGATGAAACAAATCTTAGGAGATTCTTGAAAAAGTATGGTAATATTGTTGCACTGATAATGTCTCCTAAGAAAAAGGGTAGTGCATTGGTTGAATTTTCAAACAAAGAAGCATCTGAAATGGCTGTAGAATTAGAAAAAGGTCTACCAGATAATCCATTAGAATTGAAATGGGTTAATGAAAGACCAGTATTGACCACAAAGAAAACTGTTCCAGGTCCAACACTAATATCAGACAAAGATTATGAATCAATAGTTTTAACAAAGATGAGGCAAGCAGCGGAAAGACAAAGGTTGATAGAAGAGATGATGCGGGAAGATCAAACATAAATCTAGTTTTTTGTAATAGGTACATAATAATACAATATGAATGATAGATACTAGGCTATGCCACATTAACTTATGGTATCAGTACCTATACAAATTGATGTAAATGTCCTGAAAAATTAGACAAATCTATACAACCAACAATAGTCAATAGTCAATAATCTTTATTCAGTTATATCACAAGGATCATTTATAGCAAAAAATAGTTAGTTATTCAAGGGAGTTTACTTTATGGTTGTAGAAGATTCATAAAGATTCAGGGATCTTTATTTATATTAAGCCTCCAAATTAGGATAAGTAAGGAAATCAAAAAATTTTTTTTTATAAAAATGTTATTTCATTTTAGTCTAACATTCAACATTTTTTACTTTGATTAGGATCAAAAGGTTTCCATTCTTTCACAAAGTTCATTACTTTCCTTCTTTGAAGATCACCAAATTCTTTACGAGTATTCTTCCATAAACTGTGATCCAGATCTAGTATGCCAGCTATGATTTCCTGCAAAATAAAATAATAATAAATGTCATCAATTATTGTAAGTTTATAATTAGGTATGGAGGTTTGGAGAGTAGACTCTAGTGCTTGGAGGGCAAGGTAATGAGAATGGAGCTTGTAGTTACCTCTCCAAATGTCTTAGAAAACAGCTGATGATCCTCTATCACATGGGCAAAGCCAGGATCCATTCCAAAATCAACCCAAAAGTATGGCAGGCCTTTTGGCACACCCTTTCGTATATTCTTTCCTTTTAAATCCACAACTTTTTTGTTCATTGACCACTCAGCCTCACATTCTAATAAAGCTTTCTTGAAATATATTGCTGCCGTATCACCAACATCTCTCGGTAAGGGTACACAGTTGATCACCATATGTGGATATCTGTGGAGCTTCGCAGCTGTCTCGAAGAAGACCACATCTTTGTTTTGAGAGTTATAAAACTGAGTAAGAGCTTTTCTATAGTTCTAGAAAACAAAAAACACTATTTTCACATGAAAAACTTGATAATGAGCAAAATCATTTGAAAATAATTTTGTCATCATACTAAAATGGTATTTTTAAGAAAAATAAAACTTACCATAACTTCCTCCCAAACATCTTCATCCAAAGCAGTGACACATGAACAGTGCTGTATTGTAGATATTAAACAATGGTCTTTGACAAGAGATCTTCTAGCGGGCACTGCAACATATACCTTGTTTCCACAACTAACCATTAGATGCTTCAACATGTTCTTAGAATCTAGACAGTGTTCACAGCCCTCTAATGACTTTGTCATCTTAGTGTGTTGGCTAATTGCTCTCTGTTTTTCTGTCTCGTTATCTTTTTCTTCATTCCGGTTTTTAGAAATCTCATCCATGAAGATATCAGCTAGATCATCGTTAGGATTTTTACTTTTGCTTGCAATTCGAGCCAATTCTGCATCATCTTCATAGTTGTTGCCGTACTTTTCATTAACAAACTGCAAAAATATATATAAGATTAAGTTTAGTGTTGACTTGTAATTTAAATTTAAAAGTTTCTTTGTTACATACCATTTGTGCCAAGTTGTACTTGTCATCATTTCCAAAGTACTTGGCTCTTTCTCCCGAGATGTGAGTCTCAGCTTTCCTCTTCCCACTTTGATTCCTAGCATCACCTTTTGTCGCTTTTTCTAAAGGTCTGCTGTTTCCAGAACTACTTGTTGAAATCAACATGACTCGTTCATCTTCCTCTTTGTCAACATCAGGGTTCTGTTTTCTATACTCTCTTGCTGCTTTTAATTTTTCTTTGAGCTCCTCAACAAGTTTCATATCTCCCATTATTTCAGCTTTTATAATTTTAGCACCCAGTTTATTCATTTTTTCATCATTTAGATAGAGACTGCTGTGTTCTTGGTCTTTTGAATGTTTCTTAGTTTGGATTGTAAGTTCTTGATCGTAAGTTTCACTACTTTTAGGTTCTTCAGACCTCTCATCTTTCTGGCTACTTTCACTCTTTTTCCAGTTATATGTCCTTACACTTTGATAGTCGCTTCGGCTTCTGCTGTTATCATCACTTTTCTTGCTATGATATTCATCCCTACTTCTAACTTTGTCTTCACTACTACTAACATAACTTTTGGAGTTCATAGACATGCTACTGTGTTTACTAGGTCTTTTAGTGTAATAATCATCATCATCTGATGGTTTAAGGAATTGTCTGGATTTTCTAAAACTTTCAGGTGTTTGGGGTAAACCTTCACCTCCATCTTTCCAATAAGGATTAAGCTCACGACTACTGGTGCCAGGATTGTATGAATCAATATTTTTTTTATCTTTTTCCTCTCTTTTAGGCCGGATGTCTTCCTTAGTGTAAGTTTTCAGCATTCCAGTCATGGACATCCAATCTTCCCTTTCAGGTGCTAGCTTTTGTGTAGACTCTTTTTCCACCCATGCATCTGATTCTGATCCGCTCGAACTTGAAGACTGGAAAGTGAATATAATAGTTAGGCAACTGCGTAGGAAAAAGCTTGTTATAAAAAATATCAAAAACAATATCATACTGTGCTGCGTCTTTTTTTATCATGTTTCTTCTTTTTGGACTTTTTGTGAGACTTATGTTTGTCTTTACGTTTCTCTTTCATTTCAATTTTTTAAGAATTCTCATCAACAAATCAAATTCGTGGTTTACTATTTTACTTGGAAAACGAAAAATTCGGGCACATAACCGAGCAGCAGCCGCCAGTCAAGGCAGCAGCAGTGCTGTCAATTATTATAAGTGTCAGTGTCGGGTGAAGCTATTTCTACCACTAAATCAGCTAGGTACTCGTTGGCGTTCACGTCCTTATTTTTGTTTTGATAATCAACAAAAGGAGTGTTCTACCATTAAAAAAAATGTTTGAAATATATGTATGTACTTAGGTACTAAATTATTTTTGTATGTATGGGGTCTCTTCTTCTTCTTTATTTATGGCGTCGTTTCTTCTTCTCAATTATACGTAAGATGTATAGGTCCAGCTGAGCTGCAGTCCTGCCGCACGCGCTGCGGCTACACATTGTAATGGTAATAACTTACTACATTTTATTAATCTAGTTACGATAGTAAATGATCTTTAGTACATCAATGCTATAAAATAAGGAATTGACGAGAATTATGTAATTGAATTTATGAAATAATAGGTACCAAACAAAACTAACAATTGTCACAATTTTATTTACACATTGAACATACTCTCACAGAACATAATATCAAACAAATCTGAGTTACAATTTACAAATCAATCCGAAAAAACGAGTAGTTGGTTCAGTGGCCGCTCTACAATGAGCACATTTTGGAATTAATTGCCTAAAGTTATAAATAATTGTTCCCGGGCGCAACAAATCGCTTCATAAACTTCAACAAATTCAATTTGGTTCTACTAACACTTACTTTATATAAATTATACATAGGTACAGGTAGGTGTTGGTATGATGTCTACATTTTCAAATCCACTTATTGGATAGCCTAATTTGTATTATCATTACAATAGGTACCTACCTACTTAATTACATAATTACGATAACAATGGTTTTTATGATATAATTACACACAAGTAGGATTTGGTTGAAACTGTGGCATTCTCTATAGAAATGTCAAGCTATTGAAGGGGGCTAACAGAATCGGCAGTTTCAAGGGTCGATTGTTGTTTAAATTTTAAAAGTCCTATATATCTAAAATATCCGTATTTCAAATCTATATAAAACACTGCACAGTACACTTCAATCATACAATTTTATTTCTTCGTATCCTGAAAACTTCACTTGCTGTTTGGCTGTTTTTAAATTTGAGAGGTTCTTTTTTTAATTTGGCGACATTCAGCTGTGCCTTCATTTCTCTGACCGTTTTTTCAAGGTTTTGGTCGGGTTTCACTGTTAATTTTCGTACTTTGTCTCCAACTCCCTTGTCTACATCATCCTCCTCCTGAAATGTATATTTATTTGTAAATTACATTTTTAAATGGAATATGTGGTCTATGCGGTGGTTATTAGGTCCAGTCAGTGGTACAGTAGATGCTTTAATATATAAACACCCATCTACACCAAACATTAATCATCTTTTTTGGCAGTCACACCACACAGAAAGGATAATGTATGAAGTGTTTAAGCACTTATTACACTACTCTGAATTCAGGGACCCTTACCCTAAATAAGAGTGTTGTAATAAGAGTCAGGGCGTAAGGCGTAGAGGCTAGGCGTTAGGCTCCCTTACTACCGGGCCCTGAATACCGTGTAGTATATAAAAAAAAAAAAATGTACACAACTGTAATCCCCAGGCTCGGTAGATGTCTCCTCAGATCTTTAGTTACTTAGATCTTTGAGGATATCTAAAGAGGGTAGTCAGAGGCAAGTCCAAACATGACATTTGGTACATGCCCACATTTTGCACAATAGTTAGTATTCCGTACGTGACAGGTTGCAAGCCCATCGCCGCTTATAAGAATACTAACCTATGACACATACCTACGTGTAGTGTAATAAGTGCCTTATTTACCTTGAAGAGATCCTTGACGCTGACGAGTCGCTGTGAGTTCCCAGCGCGCAGCAGACGCCGCATGTTGCGCGTCGTGCCCCGCTCGAGTAGAACCAGCGCGCCCCAGCCCTCGGCCCGCGCCTGGCCTGCGCCCCGCCCGCCCTCCAGCTGCCATGCCGCGTTCCGAACCTCTGCCTGTAACACACAACTCAACCTTAAACTGACACGATGCTGTAGGTAAAAGCTCAAACGCTCATAATTAGCAGCTGATAGATATACTGAATAGGACAGAAATATCTAGTACTCTCAGGTTAAACAAACAAATTCTATTTGAATTTCTATTTGAGTTTGTGTTGTGTTAAGTTTAGCGGGAAAGTACTAGATATTTCCGTCCTTTTCAGTAAGTATATCTATTAGCATGCTAATTATGAGCGTGTTGTGTTAAGCTCATTATTATTATTTAGATAATGGTTTAGCGGGAAAAAAACTAGATATTTCCGTCCTTTTCAGTATTTGTAATGGATTTCCGCAAAGTAACGCCTGAATCAATCATTTATGCTGATAGGTCACAAGCTGTTTGATTATTTTCCCTGCTGTCACTTTATAGTGTTTTCTATACATGCAAGATAAGTGTACAGGATTGCACACTCGTTGCGCTGGATTAGAGAGTTTGAAACCACTGAATTTTTCTATAGAACTTTATTTTCTTTTCCTTGCTAGGTTACACTGAATTATCAGACTGAATTAATTAGACCGAACTATTTAGACTGAATTTGTTCTTTTGACTGAGTTATTAAAATGAACTGAATGAATTTCGCTAGAGTACTCACTATTTATACTATTTGAGTATATGTGCGTCTCTTTCTAACTATACCTATCTCTGTTATACATTTATTCTAGAACAATCTACATTTTTCTATGACTATAGCTATCTCTGTCTGACTATTATCTATCTCTCTCTATTAAACTATCTATCATATTCTAGAATTTTCCATATCTTTCTTGTAGGTAGGTATATATAAACTATCTATCTATAGCTATGTTTAAAAACTATTCTCGACTCTAGAGTAATGTTTCTAGTTTTTTCTATAACTTATACCTATTCTTATGTGTTGTCCTGCAAATCTAGAGTGATGTTCTAGATTTTTCTATAACCTATGTATGTCGTCCTGCACAATAAGGAAGCCACATACAGTGGCTTTTCTACGTTCTTGTGAAGCATTATGTACATGGCGATGGTTAGATGATATCTAATCCCAGCATGGTGAACTGACCTTTAGTCGCTCACACTCTTCGTGGCTGACATTTTTGCTGACGTTCAGTGCTGGCTCCAGCGGGTTTACGATATACAGTGGATGTGCGTTCGGTTTCCTGACGGCAGTGCCTTCTAGAATCGATATACCCTTTTCCTGTAATGATCGTGACACATTTTATTAAAATAATATAAATAACTAATAACATGTTGAAGTCTTTTCATGTAGTTGACCCGTGTTAGAAAACAACATCTTTCATGTCTACTAAGTATGTATAGATAATTATGTATTTTACTATTATATTACACTAGCTTCCGCTCGCAGCGTCGCTCGCGAAATACCCACATAAAATATAGCTTATGTTCATCCTGAAAGTTCATTTTAGTAGTTTCTGAGCTTATTCAATTAAAACAAACAAAAAATCAAATCTTTCTTCTTTATAATATTAGTATAGATTATAGTCCACTGTATGATAGGTTTAAAATAATATGTTAAAGTACAAACATGGAAGTCGAATTGGGCATAGAATTCGAAAAATTGCAGTAGCGTCGTCTCTAGATCCGCGTCGCTCTGCGAGTGACTCTCAGGCGGCAGCGGAGCTGATCGCAGGAACGTGCAGTTCACATTCTCCTCAGCTATTCGCACGTCCGCTTTGCCTGGCCAACAACCACTGGCTAATTAGTCACTTTTAAGAGATTAGTCTGTATCTTATACCTTTAAACGAACAATTCTTGTGTATATGTATATGTATATATATATAATTGGAATCTCGGAAACGGCTCCAGCGATTTTCATGAAATTTAGTATGCAGGGGGTTTTGGAGGCGATAAATCTAAATAGCTAGGTTTCATTTTCCAAAAAACACAATTTACCAACAAAAAAGCAGAGCAAAGCTCGGTCATACAGGTACTTATTATTAGGCTTACAGCAGACATTTGACTGGCCCCACAGGTCAGTTGGTAGCTCCACCTTCTGCGCTGCAGGTTGTGGGTTCGATCCCACCCAGGGCTAACAATTTTGTGTGATGAATGCAGATGTTTGTTCTGTGACTGGGTATTATCTGATTCCCATAATACAAGCCTTGTTTAGATTGGGGATCGCGTTGTGTGAACTGTCCACCAATATTTATTACTATTTATTTAATCGCGACATCCATGGGCAAGTGAGTTGTTAAATTTAAACAAGAGGTTTGCGCATGTTGATATTGATATGCAGCACACACTAGCTCATTCGTAATAATATAGTTTACATTAATTCATCCGTGATACTACACTACTGTATAAATTGGACTTACCAGCTTTGCGCACAAGCGTCTTGACCGGTGGCAGGATAAACCCGTTTTCAGTCTTCTGTTGTAGAAAGTGGAGTACTAGCAGTGTCAGCGGGAAATTGGTGATCCAGCGACCGGGATGCGGGTTCGTGAGCGCTACCTGTCACAAAACTAAAAGTAGAACCGCACTACAGCGGCGCTGCGCACTGTAATGTTTTCTCAGTCACACTTGCGGGCTTCGGCGAAAGATTTTATTGCGTGTCTGTCTACCTTTTGAAATTTTTTTTACAGCGTTGTCACGCAATGCCAATATTTTGCCGAAGTCTGTTATACGGTGGCGTAAGAGACGTTTTAATACCGTCATACTAATGCCTTAAATGAAATAGGCATTGGTATAAGATAATAATTTAAAAAAAACTTGAGAGGTGTCAAGGGACACCCGGATGGAACGAAGTTCCTTTCCTTGCTTTCTATGAGAGAGAGAGAGAGACAGACAGAGAAACACGCGCACGCCGCACGGCTTACAACTATAGGAAAGTGTCGTTGGAACGAAGTTACAATTCGTTGGATCATTACTGCACTTCATGATGGACATTATATATGTACTATTTTGTAGATAATTATCGTACCGTTTGCGCCCAGCGTCGCACGACAAAGACGAGCGGTCGCACTCTCGGGTCCAGTTCTCCTAACAGCCACAGTAATTCTGACATGTGTACGCCAGACCTAAACAAGCATTGTTAAGTTATAGAATAGTATGTAAGTATATTTAAACACAAATTAAAAAGATTGTTGTATCCATGCAAACAAATCAGACTCCATAGCTTTTATATTTTTTCTTTATTTTTATTGCCTTATCCAATTAGTAGAATCACAAATACATGTGCAAAATGTGGGCAAGTGCCAAATATTGTGTTTGGACGTGCCTCTGACTACCCTCTTTAGATATCATCAAAGATTAAAGTAACTAGAGATCTGAGAAGATATCTATCAAGCCTGGGGATTAAGAGTCGTGATCACGTTGTTGTTGTGTGATGACGTTTTCGACGTTTTCTATAAATGAAACCTAGCTAGATCGATTTATCGTCCCCGAAACCCCCTGCATACTAAATTTCATAAAAATCGTTGGAGCCGTTTCCGAGATTCAGATTATATATATGCAAGAATTGCTTGTTTAAAGGTATTAGATAAGTTAGCATTGTGTACCAATGTTAAGGCATGTATAGTAACAATGCCGCCAATGCAGCTTCACTCAGTCACTGCAAGTTTAGACAATGGTGCTGGTTGGTAAATGGTCTTATTGAAATTGAAATTGAAATTGAAAACCATTTATTCAGTAAAAATCACAAGGATCTCTTTGAAACGTCTTACATGCTAGGTTGTGCAAATTCCAACCTAACCCAAGTACGAGAAGAACAGGCAAGAAACTCGTCTCGGTCCTAGCGCTTTTTTGTATGATCCTTAGCTAGCTAGTTTATATAGCTTAGCTAGTTTATATTATAATTTTATTTTTGCTTTCTTTATGAGATTATTTTTAATGAAGGCTTTGAATTTCCTAACAGGAAGTTTAGTAGCACTTACATATTGTTATAGCAGAGGTCCACATCCAGGTCTGCGTACTGGTGCATGCACTGCACGATGGGCACGCGGGCCTGAGGCACGCGCGCCACGCGGCCCGCGCCCGCCGCGCGCAGCTCCAGCGCCGCGCCCACCAGCTCCATATGCCGCGCCCACGGCCGCAGACCGCCTTCACATCGCTTCTCTTGAAACACCAGTCGCTTTGATGCTGAGCTCTGGAAAAAATTATGACTTACTAGCTTACGTTCGCGGGTTTGCTCGCGAGGTACCTACATAAAATATAACCTATGTTACTCAGGGATAACGTAGCATACTAACGGTGAAAGAATTTTTGAAATCGGACCAGTAGTTTTTGAGTTTATTCATTATAAACAAAAATACAAAACTTTCCTCTTTATAATATTAGTATAGATAGACTAGCTTACGCCCACAGCTTCGCCCGCGTGGTACCTTGAAAAACAAATCTAATCTATCTCACGGGAGCCGTTTCAGAGATTCAGCTCTAGACGACCTCTGTGGCGCAGCGGGCGAGAGTCTGCCTGCGACGAAAGAGGTTGCGGGTTCGATTCCCGCCGCGGAACATATTTGTGTACGATCTGCAGAAATTTGTTCCGTTGGTCTGGGTGTTTTCTATGTATAATAAAAAAAAATATCTATCTATGTAAAAATATAATGTATTAAATATATCAGTTGTCTAGTACCCATAACACAAGCTTTGAGTAGCTTACTTTGGGGCTAGATGATGCTGTGTGGATTGTCCAGCATTATTTATTTATTAATTATAATAGCCAATAGTCAAGGTTGAAGTTATATAGAGGTCAGCTAGAATGGTAGAGGGATTTATTTGTATAATATGACAGTGCAACAGGCTTTTTATTATTAAAACATTATTACCATTTCTTCTGTGATTATGTTTGTAAGAACCAAGTCCAGATCACAGCCAAGTTTTCCAAAGCCATTGACAGTAGATCCAAATGGTTGAACAGCTATATTTGAGTACATGCTCTCAAATAGATTTTCCACCTGCAAAAATAAATTAACTAAAGAATGGGCCAAGTAAATATTTTTGATACTTTTTTCAAACTTTCATATCCCAATGTATTTAATTATAAGAGCTAGTCATAATATTTATAAATTATGACTAGCTCTTGCCTAACATCCCTTACTTTCTAATGGTAGTTTAGAAAAAAATAAAAATAAAAAAATATAATATAATAGTCTTTGATAATCTTGTCAACTTTTATGTTGGCAAGTCCAAGGAATATGATTTTTCATACAATGTTATCTCTCTTTTTACCCCTCTTAGAGGTTGAATTTCAAAAAGAAGGGAATCTTATTACACCTTTATGAACCAAGGCAGACAAACCTTCCATATTTCAAGTCATATGACCAGTGATTTACGCTGTGCATTATCTATTAACTTAGTGAGTGAATGAGTGTGGACTTTGATTCTCATAAAAATAGATAGACAGGGTCAATCTATAAAAAAACTTACCTGCCTTGCAACAATGTATCTCAACCGTACACCTAAATCATTCAATGCAGTTTTATCATACAACATTTGTATCTGTTCTGAGACAGTATTGCAATTCATCAAACTTTCATACAATGCTTCATTATTGACGACCATATCTGCATTTTGAGTGACTAATGAAATCTCATCTGGAGGTGGGTATTTGGGTTTCTTGTCTGGGGATGCCCTAAACCATAGGAAAGGAGACTGTAATGGCATGACGTCAAGGTCCGTTTGGTGAGTGCTGCAGGCTTTTATGACATCTTTGAGATTTTCTTCCGTGGTGAATTCAATAAGAATAAAATGCTGAAAAATAAATAAATAGCTATTGTAAGAATGGTTGAAGAGAATTATTTGTTATGGTAGGTAGGTACTAAGCATGTATTTATTCCATAAATAATCCAATTAAATGATGATTAAATATAGTTCATTAGATTTGTATAAAAGTCTGAGTTACCTCTTCAACAGAATTCTTATAGTGGTGCATTCCTTTGATGCTGGCATATTTTGAGCAATATCCATGTAACTCACTGAACGACTTTTCAGAGCTCACTTGCACTACGATACTGCGCTTTGCCTCCGCTCGTCTCTGCTTCACAACGTCGTCGAACGACACAAACTTATTAGGAACATGAACATCTAAAATGAAAATAATGTTATGTATCCATATAACCTCAAAACCACCTTCATAATAATTTCGACAGTAATTAGTAAACTGTTCTGACTAAGTATCTACCTGAAGAACTGCGTATTGATGCACATTTACACATTGGCAAAGATATACTTATGGATTTTCTAAAGGTATTGATTTTACCTAAATTCAAAAGTGTTTGAAATACGGACATTTTTCGCTACCTAGTCTTCGGCAAAAACACAAATCAAATCAAATCAAATCAATCAAACAATAAAAAAAAACTTCAGCTTGAAAAAGTTGTCATCTGTCATCTGTCATCTAATGAACACTGGAATGTTTATAATAAACTCCGTCCGCCTTCCGCACAGAACAACTCTAAAACTCTAAAACTCCGCTTTCAAATCGTATGGTCGTGTGTTCGAATTAAGTTTTGCAATTTATCTGCTTGATTATTGTTAAGTATGTACCTTACCTACCTATCTGTTTCCGTCACCACTTGAGAGTACCAAGCATGTTGAAGAACAGAACTTAAAAAGTTCGCAGTGTCAGTCAAGTGGAGCCTAAGGTGTAGGTACTAAATCCTTCTAACACACTGGTTATAGGGAACTAAATGACACGCTAAGAAGAAAATCTATATTTTCGTTAGTTTCCCAAAGATCTTGTCGCGCACACCAGGCTTCAGCACAACTGCAGTAGACCTGTTGTGCTGAAGCCTGACCTGCCCGAGTGAGAGAAAAAAATCATTCACTTAATTAAGTCTTTTTTTAATTTTTTTTATTGACTATTTTGACTGTGACTATTTAACGTTGCTATTACCACACAGACAATAAAAAAAACCTTGACACTGGCAAAATTGATTGATCTCAAAGTAAAAAGAGTTATATAGTATGCCAATAGTAAAAAAGAGCAAAATGTGGGAATAGCTGCAAGAAATTAATGTATTTTTCATCTAGATCACCTACATAATAATTAAATTCCCATCGAAAATGGGTTCTAGACTATTACAGCGGGTAGTGCCAATGTTCGTTAACTCAAGGAATATAGTACACAATCATTACAGCTATTTCAACCGCGGCACGGACTATGTTTGTTTGGCTAATAGGTTCATTTACACTGGAATCAGAAACTACGCGAAAAGCAAGGATAAAGGAAAAGACAAGAAAGGTAAAGGTAAAGTTATGATCAATGTCGCCGAGATGTCTGAACTTTTGCCAGTCGATAAACTCAAAGAAAGATGCAATGCAAGTATAGAGGTTATGAAAGAAGATTTCTCAAAGCACTTGTCTTTGCGCTCTACAACGGGCTCCATTGAGACACTTCCTGTAAAATTCGAAGGGAAAGTGTACGAGTTACAAGAGCTGGCACAAATAGTTAGAAAGAATCCTAAAACGATTGTTGTCAACTTTTCTTCCTTCCCACAAGCTATTCCTGATGCATTGAAAGCTATCAGTACTTCTGGCCTTAACCTGAATCCTCAGCAAGACGGCACTACACTCTACATACCTGTGCCCAAAGTGACAAAGGAGCACAGGGAAGCCTTGACAAAAAATGCCCGAGTTCTATTCATAAAATGCAGAGATTCAATGAAAGATGTGCAAACTGATTATGTAAAGAAAATAAAAAAACAAACAGGTGTTTCTGAAGATCTCATTTTCAGTGTAACTAAACAAATAAATGCAATGTGTGATGAATACCATTTAAAGGCCAAGTCTTTATATGATGCCAAATGTAATGAACTTTTAGGGAAATGAAGTTTAGGTATTTAGTGTCTGCATTGAGTGCTACTACCTGATTTGTTTGTTGTATAGAAATGATAAATGTAATAATATGGTATGAAAAATATGAAAGAGTTGATTAATAATACATTCTTTTTATGTGTTACACAACCTCCTGCTACTCCCCCTAAAGGTTGAATTTCGGGAATTCTTTCTTAGGGTATGTCTACATGCTATAAGGAATGCACCCTTTCAAGCGTTAGGACCAGCAGTTTTTACTGTTTATGCAATAAGTCAGTTACAACAGAGTATTCTATCACATAGACTCTCTACCTAGGCAGCCACAGCAAGCTCTTAACTGAATGGACTTCAATATAAATATACAAAATTATTGATTCATTACTTTTAAGTAATGATACACAGGATGAAACAAACAGTTCTGAGGTAGAGTAGAGGTTTAATATTAAAAACCATCTCACAAAAAAGTCTTTATTCAGTTCACTTGCATGATTTATTTTGTATTTACAGTTAACTAAAATAATTCTATAAATACTTATATAAGTTATCCTATTGTATCACGCTAAGGACTTATTCAGTCTTCTCTAAAACCACATCTGATATTTTTTGTCCTTCAACTTCCGAGTTCTTCATTTCGTCGGAGATAATATCTTCTTTAATGGGATCTGCATTTGGTTTCAGCCCGCTGCTGACGTCGTTATTACTCCCTGTAAGTAATAATCATTGAATTAGATTATGTTTGCTTTCAAATGGCATCACCATAAGGATAGCATTACTTATATCATTGGGCAGATACGGGTATGTGTTCTACTCTATTCAAAAGATTTAAGAACTAATTTTAAGTAGAATTATTACTGTCGATGTAGATATTAATTTTTAATAGCTAAAACATTAACATAAATTTCCCATTATATATAACAATCTGCAGAGATACCCAGGGTATAATAGAAGCTTATGTATCTAGATATATAAATGTACTTGTTCTGCTTGATTGCATTACTGATTTAGGTAGGTAAATATACCTACAATAGGTATCACTAGTTATTGTACTAGTAGGTACCTACTAGATTATGAAACTTGTGAGTGATTTTATGTAATGGAAACATGATAATTAGACATGCTTGGTTTGGTAACTAAGTAATTTAACAAAGTTGTTTGTAATCAATAAACATAATCTAAAGCTGGTTGTTGATCCATGGTCAGAACCCTTCCGATGTAAACCTGTAAGTTCAAATCTAATAGAGGCAACACTAAAAACCGTAGGTAAGTATGTAGGTAGCTATGTAACACACATATACTTACCTTCTTACCTTTTCAAGTCAAGTACCTACATGTTATCTACTTATCTAAGACAGTTCTCCATATCCAAATTGGTTTAAGCTGTGATGTTTGGTACCTTTAACCATTTTAAGTATGATATTTTAAAATAAACAAAGAAAAACGGATTTTATAAAGCAAGGACACAAGTTAGGCGCACAACACAAAACAAGAAGCTTTGAAGCAAGACTTATGTAGGTGGAGGTAGGTAAGTAATCCAACTGCTTGAAATCAAGACGTAGAGGGTGGGATGCTAGGTCTTCCCAATGAAGGGATGTTTCTATTTTCGTCACCGGTGCCTCCAAAATAAAAGGCGTAGGTTGGTAGACAGACCTACCTACTATCAAAGTCCCAACCAACACGAAGTCGCAAACACAAACAACAATGCACGAGTTTCCACAACATAGTGGATTTGCCTACTTTTGCTAGAAAGAAAGGAACACAACTAAGGTAAAGATGAAAAGCTTAGTAAGTTACATGGACAACACACAAAAAGCACAACTAGTCCGCTCCTCCTCAGATACCTGGATGTTCGTGCCCAGAGTGTTGATCGCACTATTTACTGCCACTGAGGCGGTCCCAATGGAGCCGTTCACGATAGCCCCTATCGTACCGACCAGAGAATTCACGAAATTACTCCATGCAAGAACTGAAATTGGTTTTTGAATTGAAAATAGACTGCTGCTGTTCTTCAATTTGTGTGAATGAAGGATGTCTATGACTGTAAATTCATACTATGAATGGTTGTTTACAAAAACATGGCGCTGTATCGGAAAACAAAAAGTTTAGTAGGTAGCCCTACAATGGAATTCAAGTGTGGAGTAGGTAGGTAGATAAGCTACTTACCATAGTCGCTGGGCCTGTTATTATTGCCGCCACCACCACCGTAGAAGCCACCTTTAGTTTCTAGTTCATCGCTCTTCTCAGTGTCTCTAGGCGTCTCGGGATTGTTGAGTGAACTTTGGATTCTTTGGACCGTTCCCGCTATACCCTGTACCACCGGACTGTTCGATAGGATCTGTCGTATGGGGCCCACAGGAGCCGCGGGAGCTGTCGAGGCCGTTGGAGCTGGTGGGGCGGCGCCAGCAGTGGCTGGAGTCTCTGGCTGTTTCTCATCGATGGGCTTTTGTGGGACAACGTTGCTTCCTGTCGCGTTGGGCGATGACGCTCCCGGTCTCACAAAACCTATGACGTTTTGTACAAAAGGATTGTTTTGGAAAGCGGTTTGTAAATTTTGAAACCCTGCCACTATAGGTCCAGGAGTTGTGGGGGTCTGGCCCTGTTCGCTCTGACCCTGACCCGGACCGTTGAATAAGTTCTGAAAGGGTTGCCATATTGGCCAAGGATTGTTAGTGGGGCGTTGGGTAGTGCCGTCAGGCGTGTCCGCTTGAACGCCGGGAGGCAGGGTACTAGTTGGATTCCAGAAGTTCTGAATGTTGCTAACGCCGGGAACGTTATTGACAGCATTTGATATGGCGGTCGTTACGTTTCTCATCGAATCCGCCATGACATTTTGAAAATTGTTCATAAATTGAAATAAAATGTTTTGGCTTGGTGGACTGGTTGTCGGCGTAGAGCCTGGCGCCTGGGTTGGCTCCGGCTGAACGGGCGTAGGCGCGTGGCCGGCGGGCTCGGTACTTTCGTCTTCCGCCCTTAGAATAGAGACGATGTTGACGCCTTCAGATAGAGCTCTCACACCGTTGTTAAAATTATTCTCCAAGATTTTAATGCGTGTCTCGACCTCCTTGAAATTAGGCTGCGTCTGTACTTGCTCCGCAGTTTCCTCTGGCTTCAAAGCTTGAGGTGCAGCAAGCCCTTTTATGATTTCATTTAGTTTCTGAATCTGAAGTGTGAAAGAATCTCGCAGTGACTGAATATTTTCCTGGATCGCGTTCATCTGCTCATTGGTCGAGAGCCAGTTCGAAATATCGTCGCCGACTCCCTTGACACCCTGTCGCAGCAGGTCTTGAGTTTGCAGGATGGTCTCCTGCACCGACGATATCTTTACATCCGTGAAATGATCAGCGTTCTGGGTCTCGTGCTCTTGGCGCTGAGGCGGTCCGGGGTTTCGCAAGTCTATCGACGGCCGCTTTATCTCTGCATCGTTCTCGTCGTCAGCGACCTCATTGGTCTTTATTGCTGGTTGAGAATCTTCAATTATCACTTCAACCGGGATGTCTTCCGGTTTCACGCGGAGATTGTTTTCGATATCCTTGATGATGCTCGCCTGGTCGACGGCGACGACTTCCGGGGCGGCATCTTTGTCGAGAGTATCCTCTGGCTCAAGTGTGATGTCTGATAATAGTTTGGGGAGGGAAGCTGCGCACGCGGCGTGCAGCACAGCGGCCACGAGCAGAAAGTGCACGAGCGGGCTCATGGCTGCGCGCGAAGTGCCGCAGAGGCGGAGGGGTGCCCCTTTATACGGCAGCTAACGGTGTTCGCGCGTCTCCGACGCATCATGTTTACGCTCTCTGAATGTCCGCGCCCGTACGTCCTGCGATAAATGTGTGTTCGTCATTAGTGTTATTTAGATTGTAGGTAGGTACTTACCTACACTTTGAACTTTTTTCGAACTACACTTTGAACCAAAAGTGCTGGTTTGGATGCGCCCCCAGCACCGGCGTTTCGGCGTCGTCGGTCGGGGCAGGGGTCGACGACAGCTGCGCCAGACAGGTTAGCGTTCGCAAACTTGTCTCTGACAAAAATAAATAAAATCACCTACATTATTCGAAAGTAACTGTATGTATCGAATTGCCCGGAATTAATATTAGTATAGTAGGCCAGTGGTTCTTGTGATTCTGAACTGAAACAGGTTTTTAATTGAGTCTTAAAAGGATCAGCACCAGTGGCCAGTTTTAATATCTAGATCTTTTCACATTTCATTGAATAATAAAATAAGATGGGGGAAGTGGGGCAGTCGGCATTGATCTCGGTGCACTAGACCTAGTTAGTTCTGCCAACTGTGTCACACTGACTGACATCCTCTATGCTAGATGCACTAAAGGCTAGAATACTGAGCAACCAATTGTTTAAATGCTAAGTACCTAACTACTTACATTAACATCTCAATAAGTGGGTTCTCTCAGCACGAGTTACGATGTAGGTAGTTAAGTACTTACAGGCAGAATAAAAGACAATAAAAATACCTTTCCTTTATTTATCTGATTAGTACCTAACCTATAGTACCTACTTATGTAGATAGGTAGGTACTTAATTGACTGCATTGAGAATGATCTATAAAATCCGTACATTTAGTGAGCTCACAATGAACTAGCAACTTAATAGTTAGGTAGGTAGGTCTACCAAAGTACTAGTGGTAAGGGTTTCTGGCTAAACTTAATACATACTTTCATTTTCTAAGTATGGTTAAAGGATAGTAGATATTTGTAGAAATACCTACCAACAGTGCTAATTTCATTGTCACACAAAGATCATGACTGCGCTAGAGTTGAGAAAGCAATGTTAACGAGAAAGTTCCAAACAAATACATAGGTAAGTACCAAAGTGGGTAAATAATACCTAGATACATACAAGTACCTTGGATATAATATCTTTTGTAGGTATTAAAATAGAAGATTGGTTGATGATCAATATCAAGCATTGCTCTTCGCTAGGGTAGCTAGCTGCTAAGCCTTCTGATCCACCTAAGTAGGTACTTATCTACTAGGTAGGTATTCCTTTCTCGTACTTGTTTCTCTATTCTCTATCTACCTTTTCTTATCATCGAACTTTGCCATCTGATTTCGTAGTTTATTTCTACCTAATTCATTGCCTAAAGGCCTAACGGTCTCTGACCGCTATGAACAAGTCATTTTATTGGGAAATACAACCTTTTTGGATCGTGTGGGCTGACGCGTGCTTTCATTAGAATAAATATTTGTTTAATAAGGTAATTAATGCCATAACTATGCCGGTGTTAACTGTGGTGTTAGGTAGGTACAGGTTTTCAAAGTGCGATGACCACTAAAAAATGTAGAAGTTCTGCTTTTGATATTTACCTACCTTGGTTAGCAGAAAAGTTATTGAATCTTCGTTTAACTTGTATTATTTAAGGTGATAGGGGTAACTCGAGCTGCATTTTAACAGTAGCATGTTCAAGCATAGTAACTGCGTGGTAGTGTTCAACTGAGACGCGTCAAATGATGTCTTGATTCCCGCTGACAAAGTGTTTTAGGTGCTCTGCAAATATTATCAGAGAGAGAGAACGGGTGGTTGGGTAATGTTGATATTGATTTGTACTTCCACTGCAGTTTGATAATTTGCCTACACACAGTCTATTAACACACATTGGTCCCCAAATATCTATCTGTGCAGGAAACAAGCAGTATGTTAGGTACCGTTATATCGGCGCTACTTGTTTCCGAAACAGCTTTTTATTGATATGTTTGTGTGTAAACGGACACCATCTGAACCAATGTTGGTTTTGATTGGAAAAAAAGCCGCTGTAGCGCTTCGCACCATTTAGATCCAAGATACGTCACATAAGGTAAACTGAAAGTGCATTTTCACTCGTGGGGAAAATACATTTAGATATACCAAGAAACATAATAGATGCTAAATTGAATGGTTTGGTTTCAAAATCAGTAAAGTCCACTTGATACATTTTTTCAGTAATGGACGAAAACTATTTCTTGTTGATGGCAGCCAACAGTAAAAGCGAATTTTTGGCTGGTAATTCAGATGGGGTAAAAGACTACTTCTACATAAAAAACAGCTCAAGCCTCATACGAAAAGAGTCGAAAATTATGAATTATCTGATGGATTTTGCTGGTTTTGATAGTTATCTTGGATTTTGACGATTTTGAAATTAACTCACCATGGATTTTGCTTATTTTGAAAGTTACTTGATGGATTTAGCCAGTTTTGTTATTGACTCATTTAAAGGGTCAGGAGTGGTCAATGGTTTTATGTGGATGGACAGTTTTTAGTCTGCATAAAAAATCTGTATAAAATGAAACACAAAAATTTCAAAATGGTTTTTTAATAAAAAGAATTAAAGTAAGAAAGATTAATTATAAATAATGAAATTATATAAATAGTATTAGGAATCAAGTAATGATTTAGATAAAAAAAAATACAGACGGACGGCGGATTAACTTTAATCCTTTACAATTTAATCAAAATAAGACATAAAGGTAACCAAAAGGAATCAAATCAAACTTACAACAAACCACAGTTAAATTTAACATGAACTCAGAGTAACTTACTCGTAATCTAACCACATAGGTAAGTAGGTAGGTAGCTCACAATGACCGACAATCGTAACTACTTAGATGTTCACTCGTCGAAGGCTCGTGCGCAACTGGCCTGGTGCTCGCTTTGCGCTCGCTTTTATAGGCGCGCTGTCGCCTACTACACTTCGTCGGACGATATTGCTAACACGGCCTCTCCTGACGACGGGTCGTCCTCGGCCCGCAAGCATGGTAGCAACAGGCAAGACTGGTGCCCGGAGCTGTTGAAGGTCCGGCTTCAGGATCAGCATCTAGCAGGGGCGTAGACCGCTGAACCATTGCTGCGGAGTCTGATGAGCTATCCTAGGTCTCATCAGATTCACCTTCTGTGAAAGAACGACATGTATAAATACGTGCGCAGTTTCTTAAAACTGCCACTGGATCAGCATCTAGCAGGGGCGTCGACCGCTGAACCCTTGCTGCGGAGTCTGATGAGCTATCCCAGGTCTCATCAGATTCACCTTCTGTGAAAGAACAACATGTATAAATACGTGCGCAGTTTCTTTAAACTGTCACTTCATTATTCACTCTCAGTTCATAATCTCTTTCACTTAATTCATACATCGCACATCAATCGTCATCTCATAACTCGAATCTTACAGGCTTCACCTCAGAGACGTCTCAAATAATAAAAAATAGGGCCCTGATACTTTTCTCCATCATGTCTCGACGCAGCATCGGGTCTTCCACAGACCGCTCTGCATCGCCTCACGTCGTGAAGGTCAGCGCACGTGCGTCACACGCGCACAGGCGTCTATCTAAGAAAGAGTCTGTCGTCTGCATGAAAGCAATTAGGTACAGGTAGTGTACCCACAAAACACATGGCAGAGGCACTTGCGTGAAGGCAATACAGGTCGCGTGCCAACACACCGACGATTACATCGTCTACCTGTTCTAGTGCTTACACACTAGCCACAGGTCTGCCGTCCACAACAAGGACTAGGGTGACGCACACAGTGCGCCTCCCTACTGCCGACATCGTCTACCCGTTCTAGTGCTATACACTAGCCACAGGTCTGCCAGCCGTTAAAACGGGACCGAGGGCCACCGCCCTATACATTGTCGAAGTACGCATAATAAAGTATAACACATTCAGTTGCAACAGTACATACTCGTAAAACCCATAACCATCATGCTTAATAAAACACACTGTGAACGCACGTCACACAGCGACTGATCGGTTTGCAAAGCCGACCAGCTTCCATGGCCATATGTAGACACCATCCAATGGACCGGTTCTACTGCCTCAAGGGCCACACACGCGTCATACCTCAGGGGCCATCGCGTCATACCTCAAGGGCCATCGCGTCATACCTCAGGGGCCATCGCGTCATACCTCAGGGGCCAAACGGGTAACATTTCACCCTCAAAGAAAGCGGAGCACGACTCGGGAGTCCACTCGCCTTTCCACGGGACCATGTACTGCACTGCAGCCTGGGTCTGCCCACAGCTATCGCTCGACAGCGCAGCGTCAGCTCGCACCGACTGCTCGGCAGAACGTTGACCATCTTGTAAAGGCCACGCACTCCCAGATCCAATTTCCCTGTTAAACAGAAAGCAAAAGCGTAATTTCAAGCAACCGCCTTTAAATAAGCTGCTGATTGCAAGTTGTTTCACCAATGAAGGAGTTCCGGACCTCGATCATTACCAAAACAACGGCAAAAGCACCGGGTAACTATTATCGAAATAAAAAGGTTGAAACTACGAATAGCAAGCTGCCACATTGTCAGGGTAAATAGCCACAATGTCGGGGCTGCTGGTATTACTCACTACTACCGAAAAATGTTTCATACTTCACCGGGGTCGACTTGCCACACCACTAAACCATAATGTTCTGCGGCAGTCAGAGTCTTCTTTCCGTACGAACCAGCCAACAGCTCGAGCTCGTATCGGTGATGCGTTAAAGATCACACGACCTCATAGGCACCGCGCATCCTGGAGTTCAGCTTCTGGATTGGTAAAAACAAAACCACACGTTAAAGTACACTGTTACAAAGTCCATATGCGTTTCAAGAACACGTCTGCAGGGCCAGAAGCCCGAGGGAAGCATCGCGCGCAGTAAGTAGAAAGTTCGCGTCGCATGCTCGTCCCACCACGCGAAGCGAAACGCCTCACGTATGCCATCACACACACCGCTAGGATATGTGTGATCCAAATAAGTGACTGCAACATAAAACATTCAGATTAACACACACTTAAAATGCAGCAAACCTCTTGGGATACCATTATCTTTTCAAAGGAGTACTGTACTAAGCTGCGGCTTGGGTAGTTTTACCCCGCGCACCACTCAATAGTTAAGTTCATAACGGTCACTTGGTAGAACCTTGATAACACTGTACGAGCATCACATACCAGAGTCGAGTTTACCCGCAGGTTTATTATGTTAAACCCCGCAGTAGCGACAGCAGAGCGACGGAAGCAGCAAAGCGACAGCGACCGCCTCGCGATCGGCCTGCCGTACTCCACTCCTCAAACGCTCGGCTTCACCTGACCTTGTCTAATACATCTGAAATCTCACAAACAACGGTTATACGATTGTCAACATGTTTACCTTGATAACCACCACACTAGCAGACTGTTTATTGTAACATTGTAAAATATCACAGCTGTTGTTGATCGTCGACTCAGAGCATAAAGTAGTCTCGTTTAGACGCGAAATCAGCTGGTGTCAAGTCGGTTAGTCAGTACACGTTATATTAGCGGGAGAAGAAAGGTAATTTCGACTCGAGGGTAGTCGAAACACGGCACGGCTCATCGGAACGGGCATACGCAATGAAGCAGCTCACAGATGAGTAGATGAGCTCTTTTGAAAAACAATCGTCAACTGTCGTCGTGACCAGAAGGGTTACTATGTCAAACCTTGCAGCGAGCAGAGTGATAGCAGATCGACAGCAGCAGCAAAGCAACAGCGACCGCTTACGCGATCGGTTGCAAGTTGTTACCGTAAACGGTATCACGGAAGGCAGTCATCTGCCTATCGCTAAGTTGTTGCCGAATGCATGTTGCCTTTGAACACTAGCGCCACTAGCGACAGAACAGAAATTGGTGGAAACAAATATTGTTCACAGATTGTCCAGCAGAGGGAGACATAGTGTTCAGTTGCTGTTGCCTGTTAGCTAACACAAAATTAAGGTTAGACTTCTTACTAAATGAGCAGACATTTGGTGTGAGGTCAGTAGTTACTCACCTCTCTTGGGACATTGTATCTGAGTATGGTCCTTTTGTCCACCACAAAAACATGAGACAGCACCTGCACTTATCTAAGGGTTACCTATTCCACGGATATAAGGAAATAAGGAAATAAGTGTCCTTAGTTCTTCACTAAGACCAGATACCGCTTGTAAACGCAGAGAAGTATGATACGACACGCGTATTCAGGGTATGTGGTGTATGAGTCAGATGTTTTCTTCATGGTTTCGAACAAAATATTGGCAAAGGCTAACTTACCTGGACAAAGAGGTTTACCTCCTCAAAGTTCGACCATGAACGGTCGCGGGTGACCCATTCAGATATCCAAACCTTAGCATCGTCTTTCGAACAAGACGTGACACGAGTGAGACCCACTCCTACGTGGAGCCCTATATGTGCGCCACGGCGTTCGACGATATGACACATCAGGAACGGGATCGTGATCTATTTGAACGAGAACTGCCTCGACATGCGAGACATGTGCACATAATGTGTGACATCTCGAGATGTGAACGAGGACTTCGTGTACGGTTATGTGAGCTACCTCGTAAACAATGTCTAGAACTAACACGAGTTCTCAATTTATCAATTTAAACAACAAAACACAAAAATGACTAACTGTGGGTAGTTGTATTTTTGCTTCCTTTCTGGTTTATAGGCCTTTGTCTGGTTGTTTATCAGTGCAAAGGTAACGTTTTACAGAGAAAAGAAAGAGAAAGCTGTATGTGGACACAGACCAATCCCACTTCTGATATTAGGAATCAAGTAATGATTTAGATAAAAAAAAATACAGACGGACGGCGGATTAACTTTAATCCTTTACAATTTAATCAAAATAAGACATAAAGGTAACCAAAAGGAATCAAATCAAACTTACAACAAACCACAGTTAAATTTAACATGAACTCAGAGTAACTTACTCGTAATCTAACCACATAGGTAAGTAGGTAGGTAGCTCACAATGACCGACAATCGTAACTACTTAGATGTTCACTCGTCGAAGGCTCGTGCGCAACTGGCCTGGTGCTCGCTTTGCGCTCGCTTTTATAGGCGCGCTGTCGCCTACTACACTTCGTCGGACGATATTGCTAACAATAGATTATTATGCTTTTATCAACAAAACTCGTGAGCGAACGGCAGAAACTGGTCATCAAAAAATAAATTATAACGTTGGTCGTAGGTTAGGTAGATAAATAAATCGAAGCAAAGATCAAATGTATACACTAGCACCAACAAAAAGGATCCACAGCAAAAAAAATAGTTGCAGCTAGGAACGCCATGACACCCACACAATATGAGGTTGACAACCTCTGCATTAAAAAAGTTTTTAGTTATAAACACAGGTGACTCGAAAAGTTTACTTACCGGTTAACTTTTTGTCTGTTGAAATCCCAGTTAGATTTCTGTTCCGGTCTCTTCCTGGATAATTCAGGCAGTGTTTCTGCCACACACACTAGACTTTCTTCCATTATTTTAATTAATATCTAATTAAAACTGGCATGACAACGTCTCTCGTGAATTCCGAGAAATAAAGAGAAAACAATATGGACGACACTTCCATACAAAATAGTCGAAGCTGATTGGCTGAGCGGATGTATCCAGTTTTGAAAAAGCAAGAGCTTTGGATTTTACTGAGTTTGTTACGCAAGCCGTATTTCTATTCGCTTTTTCACCGACTTAGCGTGGATTTTACTTGTATTGAAGTGTGTGAATCTACTGAGTTCATTCTAGAGATTCTGACGTCATATCCAGTTCAAAAAATCGTGATTTTGGAGTTTACTGATTTTGAAACCAAAGCATTCAATTGCTAAACCTACCTACAAGTGAAAATTAATGAGTGAAGTGGAACAAAACATTCATAGAAAAGACATACCTAACGCGTATTGTGGAGACAAATATCTACGTCTTGTAAACATAAAGTCTGGTACCTAAGTGACGGAGCTTGGCAAGAGACAGACGTTAGTTCAGTCTCTGTTGTTTTCGACCTGTTTCTTTTAAAATGAAGATTGGAGAGAATGAAGGGAAGCCTACAGGCTCTTAATAAATATAACCTACTGACGCCTATGTTAGAGCAGAGTTGCAGCAGTATGCATTTATTATTATGGTCGTCTTTAACGTTCTAGCCTCTGGAGCTCTGGTAAAATTGTTCCAAAGCGCTTGAATCGCTGAAGCAGTAGGTTATGGGTTACTGGACCGGTCAGCGTGCCGTTACGCGGATCACTACTATGGGCGCTTTGGCCGACTGGTTTGGAACACATAGAGTTCTAGAGGTCACGGGTTCGATTCTATCATCGGGATTCACTGGTTCTTTCTTCGTAAGTCTAGCAAAGCATTGCTAAATACTAAAAATAAAACACAGTTGAATATAACCATCGTCTTAGCAACTAGGTCTTTTTACTTATCAGTTATGTAGGTATGACTTAAATTAAGTAGGTTTTTACTTATTTGGTAGGTAATTAGATACTATAGGTATTGGTTCGGACTAGTAAGTAAATATATAGGTAGGTAGAGGTAGATCAGTCTAAAAATGCACGCCCCTCCAATGTATTTGCTACTTACTCTATTTCCTCTACATACGGTACAAGTACAAGTAGAGGGGCGAGCATTTTTAGATTGAAACATCTCTACTTATGTTAAAGTAATCATATAGATACGACGAGTTCTATCTATCAAGACAAGCTATCTAGCGAATCGAGCTGGTTATATCTTTGTTCTACACATGTTTTTAGGCTTAAAAAATATAGGTACATAGGTACAGTACAGGACTGTTAAGCCCGGCTTTCCTTAGCATGAACACAGCAAACAGCGTCTGTCTACCGTTTATTACCGTAGACAGCGAAAGAGATGACTTATTATTTGGCCGAACAATAGTGTCACTTTTGTCGTCACAAATGTTCGCTGTCTATCTACAGTGCTCTTGCTTGGAGGACTGAATACAATGGTGCCTAAGTAGTTTAGTAGCGTGTTCTCCTGTACTTGTTGCGTACGTGGTTCGCAAGGCAAAGACCGAAGACAACTGCGACCAGCTGAAACATGATTTGAGATTAAGATTAGAACCAAGAGATAGACTTCAATGATCTAAGGTGGTACTAAGATGACACCGTAGCTCTATTAGATTAAGTAGGTATACCTACTGGAGTTCTGTTACGTCAGGTAGGTATATACCTACCTGACGTTACACAGGTACTTTGTCTTTAGAATATTTTAGAGACAAAGTATGTAACTTCATTTGAAGATGTAATTTATGAAACTACTGAAGCGATTCTAAAATTCATTTCACTGATAAATACCTACTTAGCTAGATTATTCCAGGGTTGTAGTGGAATAGTAAATAACTTTCTATCCCACATGGATAAAACCTCGGGGAGGGCAGGTAGAGAAAGATTAATGCCCGCCTTCCACTGCGAACAGAGCGGGCTCCGTACGGACTCGCAACGGCTTTCTTCATAGGAGTGCTTCCACTGTGAATGAGCGGATTTCAATACAATTTCAATCCGCTCAGATCATTAGCTCAGTTTCTGCTGATTACCCTGTTTTAGTGGAGGGCGGGCATAAAAGACAATTACTCTTTTCAGATTTAACATACCTCAACAGCAACGACGACAATGGCTACCACGCCGATGGCCAGCCCGAAGGTGTGGAAAAAGTCACTGATGACAGTGTTGCAGCCCTGGTTACAATAAGAAAAACTCATTAGCATAAACTAAATTAAATTGTGTGTATCACATCCATGTAGGTAGGTACCTAAGCCATCAAAAAAAATCATCCATATTTTCACGGGTACGGATCGGGTTCGAATCGGACGCAGTGCGTAACCGCTCTAATGCCCGCCTTCCACTACGATCGGAGCGGGCTCCGTACGGACTTACATTACCCTTTTTGATTGGAAGGTGGGGCCTGCCTCACAGTCAAAAAGGGTAATGTAAGTTAAACGGAGTCCGTACGAAGCCCGCTACGCTCGCAGTGGAAGGCGGGGCATAAGGGTACAGCGTTTTTGAAACATCCAAACTTTTCCAGGTGGATTTTCTTGACTAGGTAGATTCGTACGTTTTCTAAGCGGAGCTGCGATCGGGTGTGATGGATGGACCGCTAGTTATAGTGTTGTTACCGGGTAGGAGTTGAGTGGCGTGCAAATGTCGGTGTTGGCACAGCAAGACGGCGGGAGAGTAGCGCTCAGATACGAAAGCGGGCCGGAAGTACCACAGCATTGGAACTGGAAATAAATACATATGATATCTAAATTTACTGACATTTAAAAAAAAAGGCATTGTTTTGAAGCTTGTAAAGGATGGAAGGCTTTTGGATTTTTTGGTTACGTGGTTACGTGCTCTATAACATGGTTATTTTAGGAGAGTGACATGTCAAGGTTCGCTGAGAGTTGTTATTCTTAAGAATCATTTCATTCACATAAACAAACCACAGAGATAATATGTAGGTAGGTATAGATATATCTATAGGTACCATCTGTACACTCTCCTAAGGTTAGCATAGTCAATCAGTAAAAAGTACCCAGGTAGCTATATACCTAAATAAATTATAGTTCAAAAAAAACTTTAAAACCACGCTTTTATACTCAGGTATTCTGAGCTTTTATAGCTAATCGAACTAAAAAGTAGAAAATAATTTTTAATTTAAGTTATTAGGAGAATAATTCAATTCAGAGTAAAAAACGTGGGGTGCATTTTACAATAATTATTTTCATAACTTTTTACTATGTTTTATAACTCTCCGTATATATGTACATCGATAGTTGCAAGTAGAATAATTGTTACATTTAATTATCAAGCACCCCACGCTTTTCAATCTGAATTGAATTATTTTCCTAATAACTTAAATTAAAAATTATTTTCTACTGTTTAGTTCGATTAGCTATAAAAGCGTGGTTTTTTAGTTTTTTTAAACTATAATTTATTTTTCATTTTTTAGTTCGACGTTTCAATTTTTTTGCGGACATGTAATAGTACCTATTGAAATGCCTTACGAACTATTTGATCCACGAAAGAATTTATTAATCCTGGCGGTCCTAATAAGGATATTGGGAAACTGTTATTAAATTATTGCATTGTCATCGGTCCTTGATACGTGTGCAAAGTTTCAAATTAATCAAACTTCTGGAAATTGGTGAAAATTATGCTCAAAGATTCCATTAGGTACATACATACATAGATACAACCCAAGCTAATAAAAGCGTGTTAAAAATGAAAGTGCCAAGCATACCGTAGACTCGAGCTCATGGAACGAGTTGAGGTCCAACTTGAATGCCTGATCCAGCCACTTGGGCACCTCCGCGATGATGTCGTCCAACCTCACGAAGATCAGGATTGCGAAGCTCAGCTTCACGATCATTAGTACCAGCATAAAGATGGAGTACTGAAACCAACAAAGTTAACATTGATATTTTAATCAATGCGATTGACTGAGACGCCAAACCGTGGACTTCATTATTTATGTTTCAATCATTTGACTACTCATGATCGAAGTATGTAGGTAGGTACTACAATAGGTGCTGCAATACATAGGCCCGAATAAAATATAGCAGATCATCCAAACATTCTGCTGGATTTAGGTCCTGTATTCGCATCTGGCCTGTTCGAAAATTGCTATCCCCTGGTCCACTCGAATGTAGATAGGTACAGTTCAACGGATCTAGGCATTCGTGAAGTTAGCCACGACGCGAGTTTGCGCATGTACAGTCCCACCCTTCATATCTCCAATTGCTCCCGAAAAACGATACTGCGCAGCGCTCTGCTGCTAACTTCACGAATGCCTCGACTCGTTGGGCCAACTGTAGGTAATCAAAGTCCACTCACAGTGACGAGCATACAGTTGCTCTCTCTGATGGCACCGCAGCATCCGAAGAAGGCGATGAGGAACACCACGCCGCCGATCACCATGGAAGAGATGGGAGCAAGTTGGTAGTTCGCGTCCGTCAAGTTCGTGATAGCGCTGATCTGCAACTGGATGGCTATTCCCAAACCCAGCAACGTCAGTCCTGCCAACTGAATTAAAAAAACACAATTTTAATCATCATAAAATCACGTATAGAGGTGGGATTATTCCCATTTATCCTCCTGCTCTGTCCCCTTGGACAATAGGTGCCTACTCTAAAAAGGGAATAATTTTACATTATAATTATATCGGAGTAATTATATAGCCTCTGAACGGGAAACGACCTCGCGGCAGACCGGAGACGAAATTGATGCCTACTTGAAGGACTGGTCCACGGTAGCCCAAAACCGTGATGATTGGAGAGAAGGAAGGGAGGCCTTTGCCCTGCAGTGGGACACTACAGGCTCTTAATAATAATAATAATAATAATAATTATATCGGAGTACATAGGAACATATGTAGGTATATAGGTAGGGTAGACTGGGTACGGTTGTGCCAATTTTCATTTGATCGTCCATAATTTCATAACTATTCCAGTTAGCTGGAGGAAAGGTGTATTTTATAGTAAAATGGACATTTGTCTACATATAAATACTTTAATTTTTTCCATAAGGGCAAAGGTTAACCCATAGCAGCCATTTGAAAAAAAAGAAAAAAATGTCACAATCGTCCCCACCCCAAGGACGGTTGTGAGTGCCTGGGGTCGAATGTGACAGGTTCAAAAACGCACATAAACGGTCGTAAACCAACTTTATTGCACGTATTGTATGTCATACAATCACCTATAAATGTTTTACAATACATTTATGATAATATATAGAAAACAGTAACATTTGTATCACTTTATATAATAAGGCTCTTTAGCATTTTTAATTATTAGGTAAAAGTCTTCATATTAATTCTAATCAGGTATATAACAGCTTAAATAAACATTTTTGTAGGTGCTTAAACATGCAACAACAAAATCAACAAAATCTAAGGAAGCTCTTACTTTTAAAAATTTAACCTACTGAAATCTAGTCGGATTTTTCACAGTTATGACAAGTTTCACTGCTTGATAAGCGTTTTCATGTTCTTGCAGGTAACAATGACCTCTTTCCGTCTTCCTTACATGTCGTTGCGGCATCTAAAAGCAAAAAAAAATTGTTTAATTATGTCACAACCGTACCCAGAAAATTTGGCACAAACGTACCCATGGTATCCGTTCGCAATAAAACAATTGCTATGAATATACCGACTAATCTACGTTCAAAGTAATCACTGCTATTTAACCACTAATGTTTAAGTTTTTACGACAATAAACACTTATCACTCTATCTGTACACATAAAACAACAATCACATAAAGAAATCGAACAAAAAAACTTACTTTCCATCGAAAAATAGTAATGTGGTATTCTGCAAGCCGCTACGTCGCCCGCCGGATGACGCAATACTGTGAAGCACATTCGGACAGGCACGCCGCTCCTTTCTTCCCTTGCACCCAACCCCGTATTCCTTATAGTTTCGCCAATATGACGGCTCATACTACCGTACCCTGGCACAAACGTACCCAGTCTACCCTACTTATAAATATACCTACTGATAAGCTTTGGTTTCATTTTGAAGTGGCAACCAACAAATGAAATGACTGCCAATTTATGAAGAAAATAAAACCGGGATCCCCATGAGTAGATAATTAATTATGTAGGTAGGTATGTAATGTACCTACATGTTATCAGGGCGGCGGCGTAGCAAACTATTGTGATGAACCTGCCTATTGGCCAACATTTGCTGTTACATAAAAATATTATGGTCTCATTTCCTTTGATAAGAGTTGAATAATAGCTGTGTGATTTACACAGTACCTACCTCATCAAATATTGTATATTGTTATGGCTACATGTAATGTAAAGCTTGTTTAGTTCTACACTGAGTTCTACGAATCCGAACTGAGTAGGTGACCGGCCTACTAAGTGCTTACAATACAAAAGAAACTTATAGACGTGAAAGAAATTCTTTGTTGATTTTATTAGTCTAGCTATAATGTACCTACTTAAATAACCTACTCGTAAGTACTTAAATAATTTACTTTTGTGTCAAATCTGGGGCTTTAATTGTAGGTACATAGGTACTACGTTGTTTACCAACGATCGATGCAATGACTAGGTACCTATTCAACGAACTCATATCTGTAGCCTATAGCAAAAAGAAGATTATCTTATCTTATCTGTTCATGTAGGTACCTACCTACATAGGTGTGACCGACTTCGGTGCTTGGACATTTTTCTGTTAAAATACTTAGGTACAAATGGTAAGTAGGTAAGTAGATAGGTTATTTTTAATACCCTTAAAAATTGTGTTGTAACACTTTTAACCGTAGGACTCTTAGGTATAACCTTATCGTTAATAAAAATATTGTGGGTAACAGGGTAAGTGCTTGAAACAATAAATACCTACCTACGCGCGGCGTGCAGTGTAGGTACCTACCTAGTTAGTTAATACGTAATTAGCTAAGTAAGTACTATCTCGTACCTACTTTGTATGTATAAAATACTGAAAGGAATGGATGTCTACCTATACCTACGCTATGAGTCTACTTCAGTTAAGGTGACTCAGGCAGGGCTCAATATTGAATTATTGTGAATAATATCTTACGTTTGAGGATAAAACACTGCATGAGCCAGGGTGGGTAGATACCTAGGTATATAGGTACCATATAGGTTTAGTCAGCATTGTTTCAAACATTGTGACGATTACAACAACAGACTGTCGTGTAGTTTCTACGGTGTGTGAACCTTGTATTACCAACTCTAGATTGTTTTTAGCTAAAAGTAGCCTAAATGTACCTACCTAGTAACCATAAATTTGAAGCCAGGACAGCTAACCTAAATTAACCACACCTGGTCTTATTATTTATAGATAATTATTTCTATTGTAAGTAAAGACAAACTCAGCAAAGTATTTAGAAACTTGGTCCAAGCGATTTTTTTTACCCACTTTACGTTACTATCTAACAAAACATCCTCCAGACATTAGCATGTTAAGCAGGGTGAGATACTTGTAGATATTTCATCAAACCTGCTAAATATGAAATCTACAACATATCCCTGCATCGTAAAACTATAATGGTGTTTAAGCGCTTAGACACAAAGATAATATTCATTACTGAAGAACACTGCTTGAAAAGAACCTTGATGTGACGCCTACCGGAACCATTAAATGCACTGAATATCTCTATCATGCATAAATCGATACATAAGAAAGAAACGGTGACCCATCAAATAGCAGATAAGTAATAATATAATAATTAAATACTTCGTTGATAGAATCTAGATAATAATAAGGGTAGATCGAAACGTTATAAAATTATTTTATAAAAATAATAATAATAAACTCACCGCAAACACAAAGTTGGCAAAAAAGAGGATGTACTTCACGAGAAATTCACCGCAACCCATTTTGGATAATGTTTCAAAAAACTGTATAAACAAAAAACCAGACACACAAGTGCCCACCAGCTGCCTAATCACAAGACTGACAAAGTTGACAAACCGTTTGTTTGGTTGGTAGGTACTTAGTACAAACTCCACAATCAAAGGCCGTGTATGCATGAATACATTTTATGACGTTACCACATAATATACGTACTTAGTATATTATGTGTAAGTACTCCATAGTACCATAGTAGGTAATGCATAATTTACCGCAAAACAGGGACGTCACGCACGACACGATTTCAATTTGCATGATTTGGAAATAGGGATATTCGATATACATCGATGCATCGAATTCACTCGATGTTTACATTACGATACATCGAATCGATCCGATGTTTTGAAAAGCTGTTGATTTCTTCGATGTATCGATATATTTCATGAAACATCGAATAAATCGTAACTAACTAGCTACTAGATAACTTGCATTTTAATGATTCAATTGCTCTATTTTAGACGACAAAAAAATATATTGGTGGCGCTAGTTAGCGGTTGGCGGAATCGAGAAATTGACATTGGTAACACTGCGTCAGTGCATTGCGTGACAGCTGATATTGAATAAAAAAAAAGTTTGTTGGTTGACCGTTGATGTTGTTGTGTTGTGTTGTGTTTGGACAATCTGATTATATAATGTGAAAACATTTAATTATATTTGTATTTATTTGTGTCGTAAATTAGCAATTTGCATACCTTGCAGATCAGAAGAGGATTTTTGTATATAATAACTGCTCATTATCTATTGATTGGACAAGTAAGTAATGTAATAAAGTAAGGTTCGGTTACATTATTATCTTTTTTATTCTCATGTAAACTAGAATTAAGTAAATTCGTTAATGAATAGAATAAAAATCTATTATGTTGATATTATTAATATAGTTTATCTATTGATATGACATTTAATCCATGAATGTAAACTTTTGTACTTATATTGCACAATTGGTTAGTAATCAGTGGTTACGTGATTGTTGATGAATATAATTTTCTACGTTCTATTATTGTTTAGCTAAATAATTCCAGTGTATGCATGTTTGTGAACCCAAATAAAATAAATAAATAAATACTGAGTTAATGTTGAGAAATGTATGAAAAGGATAATGTATTCATATCTATTAGACGTGATTGTACTTTTTGTTATAAAAATAAAGAATATTTTCACTCTTTACCTTTGGTATTTTTTAAAAATACCTAATGTTAGAAAATGTACTCGATATTAGGAAAACATCGATGTTTTGAACCGATGTATCGAAAAGCATCGATGCATACTCGCGATGTATTGCATCGAAAAAAACATCGATGTATTTTCTAAATGGACACCCCTATTTGGAAATAGTTGGTATAACAAAATGTATCTTATCTATCTATTTATGTGGAGTTAATAGGTAGGTAGGTAACGTACTCAGGGATCAGAGACAAAAGTCTACAAAGAGTTTATCCTTAACAATACGTAAGTAGGCATCTTAAAATAAAACAAAATTTTACCAACTCAATTCAATATCAAACAAACAAATTCTCGAATCTGGCTGCTGTTGTGTGTGCCATTGTATTTTAACCTTAAAGATTTTAACAGTCTCTTTAACATATAAAATGAGGTTCTTAATTCGGATTTTTTATTTGTGTATCCTACTAATTAAATAGGGATGTCTGGAAGACTTGGGGGAACGCTTTGTCAGACGCGGGACATGGCAGGTTAGAAAAAAAAATCACCGTAGTCATCGTTCGTAGTGCGTCGCGTACGTAGGTAGCAGTGAGAGCGCGTTGAAGTCTTTTACATGAACGAAATAAAATTAACATTTTTTTATAACTTTCAACAAGGATCATTGGATATGATAATAAATATGCTTTTTAGAAAATGCACGAGCCATTATGTTTTATCATTTATCAATTTGTGTAGGTTAGGTACTAAGATACTTAAACTCATCATCTCCCTGTCCTTATGCTCTTTTCTTCCACTCTCCTCTACTCTATTAGCAATCATTTCCACATTTACGCCTTTCTTACCAATAATATCCTCTTTTACACAATCCATCCATCGAACTAGGTACCTACTTATAATAAATAGCAATAGTATCAGTGGATAGAGGCAGGGTAAGTACTATGTCATCGAACATTTAAGTACCTAGTTGGTCTAACATTCGGATTCAATAAAACCTACATTAAGCCAATTACTGTTTAGTAAATTACTTCTAGACTTATTTACCTGAATTTAATCGAAGATTGTTGGTTATATTCTTCCCACCATATAAAAAATAAATAAAAAAATACCTATGTAGATGTACCTACGTAGATTATAACCTAACCCTAAGCTGGCTTATTGTCAACTGTTGGTACCTAAGTACCTATTCTGAAAACGACGTCTGAAATCTGAGTGGATGGTAATTAGTGCCCGTATATATATCAGTTACTCTATGGTAATTAGTCAAAGCAAACTAATAAGGTTTTGCTATTCAAGAAACAACAGGCACACTTCTTATGTTTTTAGAAATAATAAACATTTTTCAGTATTTTGAAACTCGAACACAGAAAGTATTAAGTAGGTAGGTACCTACTAACGTAATTTTTTTACACGCTTTTATTGCATACAGCAGACATGCGCAATTTTAATTTGGCACAGATTTAAAACAGACTTAAAAATATCATCGAACATTTTTTAAACTGAAACCGGTTTCTTTGGGAATTCCAATAGTAAGTGACTCTATTAGTTTTTCCATGGATTTCACGCAGTGTAGTATATTTTATGCTAATGATCAAAGTGGACGAGATCGCGATATTGGTAATAATTATTTTACTAGGTAGGTTATACCTACCTGCCTACATTATTATGAATTAAGTAATACCTGTTTGGAAAACCATTCAATAAAATTCTGGTATCGCCTTTAAAGCACTGGAGGTAGAGTACATTATTGAGTCTAGATTGAATTAACTTTGTTTTATCCTGAAATGACATTGCATAATAAATTATGTAAAATTCCTGTGATGACAATGCGACCTACGCCAACGTCTCTTACTTCTGAATCATCTAGGTAGGTAGTAAGTAGGTAGTTTTTAACCACATTCCCATGAACATACCATACATTGAACGAATTTCACTGCATGAATATCAAAACCACAATCAACACTTTTTTACAACTTTTCGCCTTGTTTGTTCCGTTGTGGTTTTGGTTACAGATTTTAACGTACTTTTAATGAAACTGATTGGTGAAACTACGGTGAAGCTCGTTCTGGTTTGATGGGAGGACTTATGACATATAATAATCTTAGTTAGATCTTTAAAAAATGTGTCTCCAAATTAATATTTCAGTTAAGAGAAGTAGGTTAGTACTTGCCTACCTATCAAATCTACTAATAACAAAATAGGTTACTGCTAGTTTGTGTTTGCTACACAATAAATTCTTTATT
This sequence comes from Cosmorhoe ocellata, assembly GCA_963675405.1. Taxonomy (NCBI): domain Eukaryota; kingdom Metazoa; phylum Arthropoda; class Insecta; order Lepidoptera; family Geometridae; genus Cosmorhoe; species Cosmorhoe ocellata. The sequence goes on along the minus strand of OY776258.1, from coordinate 5,123,458 downwards.
ATAAGGTAATAAGGAGGTAAGTATATGTTTTTTTAATGTACTTACCTGGAAAGTTTATTATTTATAATAAATGAAATAACACCGAATAAATTAAATAAATACATATTAATCTTAAATTAAAACTAGGTATTAAAAAAACGTGGGTTTTATGATATTATATTTATTTATTTATTTATACTTTATTGTACACAATTACAAAAAATGTGTTACAAAAGGAGGGCTTAATGCCTAGGGGCATTTTCTACCAGCCAACCCATTCGGTTTAAAACCAGGTCGGCGCACAATAACAAATGTAAAACTAAAAACTAAGTAGGTAGTAACTTAATTAAATATTCAACAAATAAACAATAAAATATTATAATAGAGACAATTAATTAAAATATTATATTATACGTAATGGACATTGGGCTTCATGATCATCACGTAGTTATTAGTATGAGTGATATTACTATAACCATAGCTGAATTAGGAAAGAACTGAAAATTTCAGGTCCGGAGGGATAATCGTGCGCAAGTGCTGAATCAACCTATTTTATCAATAGCCTGAACTGAAAAGTAGATTAATGAGTTATCTAAGAATTTCGATAGATTTTTCCAAATGTAATTTTCATTGCGCAATTTTAAACAAACGTTATGGTTCAATAGGTTTGCGCTACCGAGTTTTCCCGCTACAGAATCAATTTTCATTGTGTCTACGAAATCATTGAAATCTGTAGAGTTCGTGCCGATGGGTATTTTTAGAGAGTACACTCATCGATGTTCCCAGACTCCGCGTGTGAATATGTATCCAACTCGCTCAAATCATTTATTTAGTTGACGCGAAACGTGGTAGCGAGTGGTCGCTGTGCCGCTACGTTTTATACAAAGTCCGTGTTGTTTATTCAAATTTACAGTGATTTATAACTAAAACAAATTATAAAGTGACCGTGATAATGGCCTTAGAACATCCAACGTTAAATATTGTGAATGAATTACCGGAAAAAATGCACAAAATTGATAACGAGACACTCGATTTCGTTTTTGGAAAGCAGGATTCGCACGATTCAAAACCGAATGACATCGAGATGATTAATAATGAGAAGAACCACCCTAATCATGTGAGTTATATTTGTACACGGTGGACTAATATAATACTTACGTACTTTTTGATAAAACTATGAAATGGTTATAAAATGATATAAAATTATTATATGGAACTAAGGTAGAGCAGTGTCTCTATTTCGGTAGGTAACTTCAAAGAGCCTTGGAAGTTTATAAAAGTTCTTTGACTCTACACTTACTACCGTTGCATTTTTTGCATAATTAAATTGATTGAAAGGTACGAGTAATACAGTCACTTGCGTAGGTAGATACTTGTGTCAGTAGCGAAACTTTACAAAGAATCAAGAGGCGATCGCAATCATCAGGTAAAACCGCTTTATTGGTAAAACCGCCTTTGACTTGAATCCAGACCCAGGGTTTATTTATTCTAAGTTTTTATGTATAGCGATATCAAAGATCTTGCCGTACCGCCGCGAGAATTAAAATCGAATTCTCAGCCAGCCAATGACTGCAGTCATTAATCTAATCATAAAAGCTATAATTTATTAATCTATGAAGAGTTAGGATATGCCTGTTATGCTCATAATCGGCAGAACTGAGGTTGTAGTACCTAGGAATGTCACGCCAGGGTCTAACCAATTAAATTAAAGTAAGATCCTTGCGTGACGCCTCTGTTCTGTATTGTGGCGCCATAACCGTACCTACCACACAAAAAAGTTCGAAGATGTCATGTCTTCGAGCTTCTTTTGAATTTCTACTCAAGTGCACGAAAGGTGCCTTTAAAGCTCTTTGATCCTTTCGCCACACTAGTCTGAAAGTATTGGTGACACGATTAGAAGAAGCTTCGACTCCTAGGTATGTCATGGATGTAGGCCACCTATATTACAAAGCGCATTTTCTCTTTTCATTTCGTGCAAGAATTCATTAAAATGTAGCTAAAAACAGTCATTTAAAACAGGTAAATAAATAATCACATATTGCCTACGTGTATCGAGTTAAACGCTTGTTGTTACACGCGAACATTATTTTGCACAATTAAAACTTACCTACTTGATAATAGGTATATAATAATACTTATTTACTCTTATAAGTAGGTATTTACCTTACCTACATACTTAGAAGGTATTAAAAAACAAAACAATATAAATAAGTCTATTCATTTAGATAAGCAAGCAGAGGGCACTAAAATTGAGTAGACTGAAACAATTAGGACCTAAATTACAAGACAAAATATACCACCTTCATGTAGGTATTTAACCTACCATTATTTTTATGTCTCAAATAATTGTGTTATTACTTATTATAATTTTCATGTTTGTCTATCGGCTACTAGGGGCTAATTGTATACATAGCGATTGTGCGAACTCTTTTTTCGTACCGAATCGTTACTATAGTAATATCTAAATCGATGACAATACCTATCACTTATAATTATAAACCCAGATAGCTAGGAAGTGTAGAGAATCAATCCGGATCAATGCATTATAATCTACTTTTATCAATATCCATGTAAGAACCGCGGGCTGCTACTAGTTACGGACGAAATAGTAATAAATAACTGAAAACCTCTCCAGCTTTCGAGCTTATAGCTCTACGAGTTAAATTAAACAGAAGTTCTGGTTTGCGTCATTCCTTTGACTCATTCATTATCAAAACCGTCAAGAATATCCACTGGCCTTATTAGGCGGACTGGTAAAACAAGAGTGACTTCGGCTTCGTAAAAAACCCTTTTTATGAATATTAGGCGGATTAATTTCTGGTGAAGCGAATTAAGTTTACAAAACAACAGCAAGGTAACAGAAAAATATCAAAAATGCCTCATTATCAATTCAGAATCTACTGCACTATGTAATAGGTACCTACATTTTTTGGTTTTTGGTTTAAACGACTTATTTTGAGTTTTTTTTAATAAAAATGTTATTGAGTGAGTTGAGAATCTACATGCTTGTTTTTTATCAGCTGACCCTGCTGCTTCTGTGTTTATACTGTGTCTTTAAATTTACACAATAGAAATTAGGAATAAGTAGATGTGGTTAGAAATGTGCATAATACGAGTATATATTTAGTTTTTGGTCGAAAAGAGAAAAATACTTATTGGGTAGAAAAATCTTGGGTCGAATGGAGAAGCACTCAACATTACTAATGTTTTACCCAATGCGCAACGAACCGTGATTTTTTTGAACTTGATAAAGATAGGTCAGATTTACGAGCACCGCAGATGAATTAATAACTTACCTATAAGTAGTTATGTAAGTATACATATTTATTATTACCTAATCGGAATTTGTATTGGGTGTTTGAGTAGGTACTGGGAAACCCTATGTTTAAAAATTTGAAGCATTTCAAACCTACGCTATTTTTTTTTATAGGTAGGTATAATATTTTGTAGGTAGGTACAAACAATGTGTAGGTTCATTTAGGTACCTTATCGATTTATTATAGAGGTAGGTACCGAGAAGATGTAGATTTTTGATTTCTCCCCATTTTACGAGATATTCATTGAAATGCAAGATGCAAGTTTAATTCGTACCAACCGCAAGTTTTCTTACAAATTATTAGGTAAGTAAGTACTTACTTACCTACACCTAAATTACGCATAATTATTTTGTTGAGTAATATTGTGTTTTATTGTTTACTATCTAACTAAACAATACGAATTACTTACGAACTTTCAGAACTGGTATTTATAATTATTTTGTTATTAGTTAGTGTAAACGGCAAGTTAGTGTAAAAAGTTAAAAGTAGGTACATAGGTAGGTACCTACTTAGCTATCGAATTATTTATCTATATTCATATACCTTCATAATGTAGTACCTAGGTAGGTACCTATCTAGGTTCTTGGCTGCACTTTTTGCTTTTGGGATTTTTCAAAAACATGTCTGGGCTGTTTTGAGTGGGTGTTTACTGTTAAACACTGAGCACTACATACATACTTAATTAGAATTTGGCATCAAATCAACGAGGAATAAAAACAGGAAAACTATATTTACAATGTTATTGTATTATACCTATGTATAAAACATACTGCAGTGCTGACATAAAGATATAAGTAGGTACTTTAATTCCAATTAGATGATTTTGTACCTAATACCTTTGCTTATATTGTTAGGCAAACTATATCTTGGATTCGGAAAAAGCGGTTCTAAATCACCAATAATGGCTGTATCCTCCCCGTATGCAATTTTCCAAAGAATTTTAAACCTGGTCAAATAAATCTTAGAATCTTCATGATGTGCCAACATTGTATCACTGTATTTCAACTTCTTTCTTTTAGAGTTAAAATGTTGAATCATGCTTGTACCTACTTACTACTTTTGTATTTTTTGGCAGTTCATTCACCTCGCCCACACTGTTAGCTGATCATGTACCCAGTATTGTTAGCATCTATTAGCCGGCTGTACGACCTTCATAAACACAAAAACCCATTGATGAATTAGATACATAAATGTACCTAGGTAGGTATATTACGTATTATTTTGTAATAGAAAAAATCGACACGAAGAATATTATTTTCCACTGTTTTCAGCTTAAGCAATTTTATTATAATGTAAAAAACGATAATACACATAATAGCCTAAGAGAGTTTCGTTTTCATTCTTACCTGTGTTAGGGGGCAGGTACAGGAAATTATACAATTAATAACGAAGGTCTGGCCGTCGGTCGTGGGCTCTTTCTCTATAAGATCACTAAAAAAAATATTTATGTTCTAAGTAGGTAGGTATAAATTCTACAAGGTATCTTGAAATGGTTCCGAAAAAGTGTTCTGTTTCGACTAAGTAATTAATTTTCGAAATCTCCGAGTCACGTTCATTTTCGTCGGGGTGTTAATGGTCAGGTTGTTTTATTGTAAATAATAAACTTATTATCTCAAAAAAAATCATCAGGGTATTAATGTTTAGTTCCAGAAATAAATAGGTACTTACTATAGGTTGGTAACAATACAAGCCATGGAAGCTCAATATTTCAAGGTACAGTTATGTAATACGTAGGTATCTTATTTGTTCAGACAATAAAAGCATAAGTACTGAAAATGTTCCACCTATAGACAAATTAGTTACTTACCTACTTCATCATCATCTTCCTGCCCTTATCCCACGTTATGTGGGGTCGGCACAACATGTGATCTTCTTCCATTTCACTCTGTCACTCGTCATCTCATATACTATATATCGTCACTTACCTACTTATATAATCTAAATAATTAGGTAGGAGATAAAGTGACAAGGATGTCAAGGTAGACCAATTAACATTGACCTAATGGTCAGACTACTCATTAGTTGGAAGTACCAAACCTAGATTATTGGGTTGTGCTCATTGTGGATTGTGGCCCGAAAAATAAATTTCTACGAATTGACCCAAAACATAGGTATCTACTGGGCTACTATCTACATAATATGATTCACTTAGTAAACATTCGTTCGATATATACACCGTGAAATTTTAATGGTTGTTTTCCCGCAGCGAAATGGTTTTGTCTTGGTAATACAATCGTTGTACAAACAAATTAAATGTAAGAAATAAAAAAATACAGATATACCTTTGTGAAAATTTAATTCGAAAGCGACCACGAACCAATAGTAATTCATCCCGATACCTACGCGAAGGCGGTCGGCGGCGCGTGCGATTCGAATAGTACCTACAAGTTACGTCTAATGTTACTATTGTTCCTCACGTTTTCGAGTTGATGAATATTTTTGAAATTATTTTAAAACAAAAACATCTTTATTTTTTTACTTTTACTCTATGTTTCGAAAGTACTCCTTATGGCAAGTTGTTCTGCCGCGGGAAAACAACCATTTAAATTTCAAGGTGTATAATATCAAGGCGTGTTCAGCTTCGAACTCTTCTTCTTCTTCAATTATGGCATCTGTCTCTTAGAGAACAATTTTGCCAGTGTCAAGTGTATTTATTTATAAGTATTGTCAACGTCACAGAGTCATAGTCACAGAGTCAGAGTCGTAGTTGGAAGGAAAACCTTTTTAATTTACCTAGTTTTTCGTACAAATTACAAAATGGGTGTATAAAATACGTAGTAAGTGCATAATTTAAATAAATTCTTGCCTGATTGAATAACATAAATATTATGTAGGTACTACCCGCATTCAAGCACAATCAATAGGAAAACGATTGTGCATTTGGAACGGAAATGACGTGTTTGCATTGCACAGACAACAGAGGCATGCAAAAATTAATTGCGGTCTTTCTTGAGTCTTGACTCATTGATAATGACCGCAAAAATAAGTAGTTAATGGATGCTGGAAATCCCCATTAGTCTTATAGTTTTCACTGTGTAGAAGAGCGAGATCTATGCAGTGTTCTTCTAAGAAAGTCTTGCGAGTGAAAATATAGTAGCAGAGTGTAGATTACGCAGCTAGGTGTCTGGATCTTATATATACACAAATCAAATCGTAACGTAACAATTGAGCGTAGTTAAAATAACTGATTTATGTCCAAAACAAGTAGCTGAAACCGCTATTAATATCGTTGTTTCTGTTTCCTTATGTGCGTATGAGCATAACGTAAAACGAATAACCAGTTTCTGGATATTTTAAGTTGTTGTTCTGTTTGGTGACTATCATAGATCAAACAAGCATGTTTAGGTATCTACTCGTATGGTGGAACTCGTCGCGCGTAGTAGGGCACTCAGAAAATGTAGCTGTCTTTCTGCTAAATATGTTTCAGAAGTTTTGGAATCGGTTAGTTCAGATCGGTAGTTCGAAAGATTGCACCCTACAAATAGTAAACTTGATGAATTGCGCGCGTTGATGTCTTTTGTATGGAAATTTTGGTTCTGAAGAATCAATAATTTAATTTTGTTTTAGAATGACCAAAAGGGGACAGACAATACTACACATCCTCTTCTGAACCGTGAGAGGGACCAGCAGAAACCACCGTTGGCAGGTCAGTAAAACAAAGAGGTGCCTGCCTACTGTACATAATGTAGTTCTGTATATTTATAGGTACTATTCCATAGGGTGGTAATACCTAATACTAAAGCAATGGTATGGTAAGTATTTCGAATACTACACAGAACAAAAATTAGATAGAGTATTTCAGTATGGTCACACATGGGAATCCTAATTCAGTGTCTTTGCAAGGACTCCATGCGGCTTCTTGCTATACATTATGGATCAAATTATAGGGACTCCAACCCGTAGGAGAGCTAGTTGGAGAACAGGCCATGCCACAATTCTAGGAAGTGAGTTACTATATGCTTACGTATAGTTATACCACGTTAGAAACGTCTTAGAACCGACTTCTCTTTGCACAGCTATAATCTGCTTGCTACAATGCACCAGTTGCCCTTGCCACGGCTTGGTCCGACCTAACCAGCAATAAATATGACTTTGTTGTATAATGACGTGACTATAACTATCTAAGGTAATAGGCTAGGTATTTCTTTTGTACTCAAGTACTTAATTTTGATATTACTTAAAGTAAAAAGAGTTAAGTCATCGTGGCAATGCTTGGGTTGCGGTTTTGAAAAAGTGTAATATTAATATAATGAATTTTGTAGTGAACATGAATAATGAGTATTATTCCTTGAATTTGAAAAAAAAAACGATTTCTAACTAGAAGAACAATTCGCAACTTTATGCGCGTAGGTAGGTTAGATCTAATGTCATTTTAATACTAACCTTTTTCCTCTTATTTGGAAGTTGAATTTCAAGAATTATTAATTACTTCCCCAGCTAATCCAGTCATCCCAGTCAGTCAGTCAGAGATTTCGTATATTGTATAGAACATGGAAAACCTAAAAGTACTTGTCTTGCGTTGTTAGGTAATAACCAGTTCAAGTGATGTTGATATACATTACTTACTTTAAAAAATACATTTAGCAAAAAGTTAATTTGATACTTAAACATGTGTAAAAAACCCGTTGCTGGGTATTGACAGCCTGTACCTACCTAGTAGCCTTGAAGAATTAATATTTACAATAAACAACAAATAACTAAATGTAGGTAGGTAAGACGTCCCTACCTATATTACATAAGGACTATTAATACACGCATAGTTCCTCCTACTTTACATAACGAGTACATGATAATTCATTATGCTTAGCTTATTTGAATATTGATAATCACACCTGCATATTTATCTTACATTGGAATGTTTTATTGGCATCTTCTACTTACGCAGGTACAAGACACCGCTTTGTCGTAGTTATTCACAGACCAAGAAATCAGAAATGTATCCTAATAGCAGAAACAAAAAAAATAATGTAAATGTACCTACATTGTTTCAAGCCGAGCCCTGGTAGAAAAACCTCTCTCAAATTTCTCTAGAAAACATTTTTAAAAGTGGATAGTGGTACAGCTGTACATACCTACCATTTTGTAACGCACCTTTATACGGCTTTGATCGCTCATGTGCGGGTTTTTGGTTATTTATCGCATTTTATGTAGAAGTGATCCTTCTGCAGCAAGTTTAAATTTTGATTTATCTATATAAGGTTATTAGTAGCGCTGTGATTTAAATATATTTGTTTGCTTTCTAGGATCTGAAATTGATGACTTGGATGGAGACACCGTCGCGAACGGCGGGTCATACCACGGTATTGACGACGGCCTACTGGACGCAAACGATAACAAACCACCCATTCTTGTTGTTGGTAAGTTTGAACACAATCCTTACTAATATTATAAATGCGAAGGTAACTCTGTTTGTTACGCAATCACGCCTTAACTACTGAACCGATTTTGATGAAATTTGGTACAAAGATAGAATAAAGCTTCAGAAAAGACATAGGCTACCGTTTATTCCGAAAAAATGTACGGTTCCCGTGGAATAGATATGTTTTGTTTTTCAATGTAATTTAACATGTAAAAGATGAGGAGTGCTAGATTAGCATGGTATGACACGTGATGAGGAGGGATGGAAACCATGTCACCAAAAAAGTAATGGGTATGAGTGTATCTGGCTGCGCAAGTAGAGGAAGGCCGAAGAAAAAGTAGTTTGATTGTGTGAAAGATGATATGAATGTAAGAGGAGTAGACTTTGAGTTGACGAATGATAGAGGAGTGAGTAGAGGAAAAAAACATGTTGTGCCGACCCCACCTAGCGTGGAATAAGGGCAGGAGAATGATGATGAGAATGATGATGCGGGCAAAGTCGCTGGCGGAAACTAGTCCTAAATAAATACGGTAGGTTAGGTAGGTACCGTCTTTCAAAGTTAGTTTTGTATTTACTCCAATCATGCTTCCGTTGCTATCAGCAACCGCAGTGAACAATAAGGTTCAACTGATAACGTTGTCAATCAGTTCAGGTCACATCTTGGTCAGACACAACACCAATACCTACCGTATTGTGTCAGTAGGATGTGGCTTTTGATAAAATACAGTAGGTATATTACCATTGGGGGGTTTTTGAGAAGGGACTTTTAACTATCTCGTAGGACTCTGTCCTGTAGGTCTACCATGAGTTGTCACATTTAGATTAGCTGACGTTACTACAGTAGTAATAGTACGTTACTATGACATCTGTCAAAATTGTTACTCATGGTACCAAATTTTAAGCAAATTAATGAGCGCAAACTACCGTCGCTGTAGTACGCTGTGACGTAGGATAGTTAGCTACGTGAAGTTTTAGTACCCAACTATCCGCTAGAGGCGCTGTACCAATTTTTCATACATTTTTTTAACTACAGTCGCTAGTGAGTGTAGATTGTGAAAACTCATGGTAGACCCTCTGGAAAAGAATCTGACACAATGCTTCAGAAAAACCCAACGAGCATTCCCAAATATGATGATAGCTATATCAAAGAACTAGCTTCCGCCCACCTTGAGAAACAAAAAACAAACCTATCCTGCGGGAACTACACATTTTTCCGGGATAAAAAGTAGCTTATATGTTATTCCACACTATAATCTATATCTGTGCCAAATTTCATCCAGATCCGTTCAGCCGTTTCAGCGTGAAAAAGTAACAAACATACATCCAGACATCTTGACATCCATCCATCCACCCATACATTCTTACAAACTTTCGCGTTTATAATATTAGTAGGATAGGTAGTTATAATACTTTAGCTTTCCTTTAAAATCACATCGTTTTTATTCCAGGAGACGACCTGGATGATGATCAAACGGAACCAGAGATGCGTGACGACGGCGTCAACACCGAAGAAGATGGTAAATGGCCGTGGATGGGAGGCGATGAGCCAGACTATCCTTACGGTGATTGGCTTGCTACCATACACTATTCATCATCACCACCCACCCACTCACATATTATACCCACTTAATAACAGCATGTAAAAAGACTATTGAATGAGAATATTTTTGTACTCCTTATGTAAGTCCATCACTCCCTATTGTTTTCACGAGTCTTCTTATATTCTGTAGAATATATTATTTGTGAAATTAGGTAGGTAAATAAGAAATTATAGCTCATAACGCGGGAATAGGCTAGGAAGAAGAAAGTAAATAAGACACTTTCATTAGAGCCTAACCTAATTTTAGGTAGAGCCTAGCCTTTTCACATCACGTTTAGACATGAAGTTATTTTGAAGCTGGACGTTATCCAATCTTAGTGAGGTAAGTATTACCTTGAAGTAAGTAGGTATAATCATGATGAAAAAGTTCATCTAAAAACTTATTTTACTGGCTAGCGTATTCTAGGCCCAAAGCTACGACTGAATGAAACACACCCCAGCGCTACCTGAGGTGCTTTCCAGGTTGCGTACAATATGCATGCCTTTTACCTACCATTTAGTCATATTTATCACAAATTTTATGAAATACATCAAATTCATTCAAGCGCATGAGTTTTTGGGAATCATAGCTCTTACACAGTACTTACTTATGTATTGTGTTGGGCATACGAGTAATACATACGAATTTCATTTTATACTGGTTGAAAAAATGGGCACTAATCCTATTCTAGTTATTGCATGATGGGCACGGGATGTATCTAAAGAATGATACCTAAGTACGTTATGAGTGGCGACGCAATTTATTTAAACTCCTAGTGTAAGATAAATTATGTACATAGGTATGTGATATTAATTATTCATGCATGCATAACATGCAAAGATTTTAGACCCTTGCAACGCCTGTAACCTTGGTTTCTTTCAGATAATCATCTCACACCCAGATTTGGCTTGGATGACCGACCTACCTCTCCTATTCCTTCGGTGAGTTAAAAACAAATAAACAAAAAAAAACAATTTGATACCCCAACCACAGCACTGGATAATGTTGCCCATTATAGATTCAAATTGTAAACTGAACTTAAAATAATTATTACTGTGGATATGTGGTTTGCACGTAATTAGGTACCTTTATCATAAGTTATTATTATTACTTCTCGGTAAACACAGATCAGTGAAATGTCAGTTTGCTGCATGATATCTTGTAGGTACCTAGGTATATCTAGGTGGATATTTTATTTAAAACCGATTGTTTAAAAAAAATACTGGCTCAATTCGTCCACATATCGCAGACAATTTTTTTTCTGTTAATGTAACCGTGAGCTCACACAAATTTTGGCAGTTCTGGGCTTTATTATACTCGTAGTATTGAAAAATTAAGAACAACTAACACCACTACCTAATTTGTCCCGTTCTAATAGGATTAATTTTACAGACAATTATTGACGTGAACACATACCAGCAAAAGAAGAACCTGGCTCAAGGCATGATGGACCTCGCGCTGCTATCAGCCAACGCGAACCAACTGCGCTACGTGTTGGAGTCCGCCACCTCACATCCTTACTTCTACCCTAGCCTGGTCTTCATCTCGCTTAGCATCATCTTCCAGGTGAATTCATATGGACAAACTCTTGATAGACACTTTCCTCAAAGCCTTCTAGACATAAATTTATCAGTGTTATTAGTAACTAGCTTCCGCCCACGGCTTCGCCCGTGTGGTACCTTGAAAAACAAAAACAAATGTATCCCGCGGGAACCGTAAATTTTTTCGGGATAAAAAGTCTCTGTGCCAAATTTCATCCAAATACGTTCAGCCGTTTCAGCATGAAAGAGTAACAAACATACATCCAGACATCCATACATCCACACATCCATACAAACTTTTGCGTTTATAATATTAGTAGGATAGGATTTGAGTATGACACGAGGGTGAATGAACGTTACTTGATAGTAAAATTTACTAAGTTCAGATCTTAAGTAGCTTATAAAAAATTACCTTTACAGATTGCAGTGGGCGTCGGTCTTATCCTCAATAGCAGATACGACGTGAACGACAAGAAGGAAATCTGCAAAGCGGACAAGATTAACAACTTCACTGTATTGGGCATATTCCTAATCACCATTGTAAATGTCTTCATCACGTCGTTCAGCGTCGCCACGCCCACAGTTGCTGTAGTACAACCTGGGGGGGCCATTATACAACAGGCTGGATCTTAGTACAAAGACCAATTGGATACCATTTGTTTTTTCGTTGCTTGATCCATTGGACGTCACAAGCTTTTTACGCGCCAGGGTACCCACTTTATTTTTGGTAACTCAATTTTGCTTCTAGACAGAAGACGGAAGCAAGATCGTGCGTCCCGTTAAACAATTTAAAAAAAATTAAATGCAATTTATAATGCAATTTCCAGTCAATATTTTTTGTAGGTAAGGGATGTTTTATGTTCTATGTGTATAATAAGTTTACCTAACCTAGAACTTAAAGTAGGTATGCATGCATTGCTAAGTACCATTTAGTTAGATGCTACGTCTATTTTAGTAGTCTAATATTTTGCTCAAATACATTACGAATTACTACATGATACAACGTGGCATCTAAATTAGAAATTATGGTAAAACTGGATGTTGAACGCTGGCACTTTGTTCCGCGTTTGTTCGTTCATCGATTCTCAATTTCCCAGAATATTATGATTATTTTACACCTCTTACGAAACATAAGAATCTCATTAAATTATTTATAAAAAAAATATAATTAGTGGAATACATAATTATGGCGTAATGGGCGTAATTATGACGCGCACGAAGTCGCTCCACTAGACTTTGAAAGGGAAACCATCCTTCAAATTCCAGTTCTTGATTAATCAGTCAGTCAGCTTCTTATGAGTTTTCTATATTTACTAAAATATATTTTAGTGTTAGGTAGTGTTAAGTATTAGGAGATTAATTAAGCGAGATTATTTTTATTTTTGATGCATTTAGTACTTAGAACTATGGTAATGAATTACTCTTCATCAAAAATGTGAGTAGCTTTTCCATGAAACGTTATATTGCAGATCTCATTTACGTAACTTTTTTTATTGTCAGTCCAAGCACCTCTCGATGCTAATATCCTTACGGAAAAAACTCAATTGTTACAAGTGATGGTCGATCTAGGTTTTCGTGAATTCAAACTCGTTCCTAGAGACAGAAAACATGCAATAAGAACGAGATTTTGTACGAGGCTAACATGACGCCTAGATCGGTTGACAATACCTACTTACTATGTAACTTCAATAAAATTCATCCGGTATTTACCTATGTACTTACTGTTATTTTACCTAGTCTAATTTACGTAAAGTGCCTTAATATATTATATTGTAAATATAACATTACCAAAAAGTAGTACTGAGTTTTATTCAATAAAATAACAAAATCCTTCAGAGTTCAAAAATGTATTGAATACAAAACAATCTAATAAAATTGTCAGGTGGCAATTTTACAAAATATTCTATTTTAATAATAGTAAAAAGGAGAAGTAATGCCCGTCCGTCCGGCACAGGCCTAAAGTTATATATTACATAATATGCGGGCGCATTTTGGGACTCAATTCACATAAACTAACCTAAATTATATAAAAACGCGCGGAGTTCAATAACGAACTATGGCAAAATTATTAACCACATAATCGGAAGTTTAGCTGTACACATGAAAACAGTTCAGTATGTATACATCTGTCAATAAGCTTTGGTTATGATAAACAGCAGTTTCCGTGATGTGTTAAGGAGATATTGGACTGAGTTCGTTTTAACGATCATAAATTCATTTCGTTCCCAAATTGTACCAACTCGTTACCGAATCCCGCGCCATAACAGATTCTATAATATAAACATTAATATCATCAACCTTTCAAAAAATATTCATAAAAATACCGCTTCTTACAACGTATGGTGACAATACGTCCTTTGCGACCACTTCGGCTCCAAATCACCAACATCAATGGGGCGCGCAATGGTTATTGAGATAGTGGCAGAGAAGCGTTCCGAAAGGGAAGTATTTAAAATAAAAACCTGTCGAAAAGCCTTTTGGTTTTTCTATTGACTATCAGAATAACCAGTCGTGTATAATGTTGGTGAACGTGAGCCTTAGTAAGAGATCCGTCTCATTCCCGGTGTTACCAACTGCGTCCCAAAATATTAGAAATTATATAACTCTATAGGAACATAATGTTTTGGATAATGGAAAGAAAATTGCATCAAAACGCCCTATTTATAAGCATCGAGTACAGTGCTAATATTACGAGAAGAAAATATTTGGATTATACTAGTAGGTCCATGGACTTAGGACCTTCCTTTAGTTTAACCATAAACTATGCGAGATATTTTATAGCTTATGGTATCTATTTTGGAAATACCTAACCAATGAGTTTAAAAGCTTTTAAAAATGTTTTAAAATGCTGTCTCGGCGTTCCGCATTGATGTACTTATTAATATGTAGATGTGTAAATAGTCGATGGAAAAGCAAACAAACTGTATAGGTAGTAAGCGATCCAGAACTAATATTCCATATTGGTTAATTTAAGTTATTTTATCACGGAGAGCTAAAATTAGAATTTATGTATTTTGAAAATATGCGGAACACCGAAGGCGCCATAGGTATGATTGTGAGACCGTCTTCGACCGTAACCCAAGTTTAAATAGTTTTGATCATTGAATTGCTTACTCGGCAAGGCGCGAACCGTATAATGTATGGCACGCTATGGCTGAAGAATCTTCATTATATTTCTCGTTTTATGCCCAATACGATAGTGCCTTCGCCTATACTCAAAGCTGTTTTTGCATATATCTATTTCATGGGGTAGTGAGTGCCATAGTTTGGGTATGTAGTGAAGTATGTGGTCGAAGAGGTGGTGGGTGCGGTTTAGATGGCGTCGATGTCGACATCGACCTCGTCGTCCTCGGTCGGCTTGGCGACGCGCACCGGGCTGGCGACGGCCTTTATCGGTGTGGCCTTGGCGCGGTCATCGTACTCGATCTGAAAATTATTGTTTTTTATGAAAAACTAGCTTCCGCCCAAGGCTTCACCCGCCAGGTAACAAAAAAATCTATCCCAAGGGAACCGTACTTTTCCGGGATAAAAAGTAGCCTATGTGTTATTCCAGGCTATAATCTATATCTGTGCCAAATTTCATCCAGATCCGTTCAGCCGTTTCAGCGTGAAAGAGTAACAAATATACATCCAGACATCCATAGATTCTTACAAATTTTCGCGTTTATAATATTAGTAGGATGCATATAGTAAGTATGAGATCAAACCAGCTGCGCCGACAGATCCACTGTCGTAGTCGGAGCAAATGAATTAGTGGTCTTTCGACTCTTGACGTTCATGACTCTATCATCGTCATATTGCGGCAAGAGAAAATAAACGTATTGAAAAAAAAATTATTGAACCACAAACACATCCAACTTTGGCATCTACTGATTATCTAAATCATACTGATTAAATAAGTTGCTGTTATAGATACCTCAATATCCTCTTCCTCCGCTTCATCCTCATCGCTAGAGTCCTCCTCGGCCTGCTGCAGCCATTCGAGGAAGGGCTGCGCGCGACGCCGCACGTCGGCCGCCAGCTCCTTGGACGCGTACTTCTTGGACGGCTTGGCGGCCCATTCCAGTATGGCTTTCTCTTCGACTATATCCTCGTCGTATAGCAGCTGGAATGTTTAAGTGGAGGTTAAGGCACAGTTAGATTGCATCTCCGCATCCGCATTAATGTACAGTCGCAGAATGAAAAGGTTGAACAGTTTTCAAATAAATGCAATCACATGTTACCTTTTTAAACTGCGTACTAGACGAGAGTGCTATACTGAAAATTATGTTTAACAGTTTGACAACAAAGTTTAAAGTCACTTAGAGAAATGTTTTTTGACATATCAGATAGTTTAAGTTATCAAATGGTTATCAAATTAATACCTACTGAGCAAGCAATAACATATCCTAAGGTGGTAAACCTTTTCATATTTAATGTTTCATATTATATTTTACAACTAGGATCTGTTCCATTTGTAGATTTAAGAGCTGTGTGTATACTGTACAGCGCGATATTATCTTTTTATTTAATAATTAGAAGCACCAATTACACGAATTATAAAAGAATAAAATACCAATGTCAAATATTCGAGTCAAATGAGTATAATACATAGAAGAAAAAAATGAAAAAATATGTCATATTTCATTTAAAAGAATTTTAAGGTAATTTTATAACGATAAATATAGATAAAATAATGATATGTACCTTGAGTATGGCAGGTACTTTGGGCAACAGCGTGGGCTGGTCGGCGCACATGGCGGTGAGCGCGTGCAGGGCGGCGCGCTGGGCGCGGCTGTCGGCGCGCGTGAAGCGCAGCAGCAGGTTGCGGTGCCGCCGCACGTCCGCCGCGAACGCACTGCCGCGGACCAGTACCTCGAACAGCACCAGCGGAGCCTTTGACTTCACCTCCAACCTGACAACAAACAAAGTCCCATTAACACATTGTTTTTTCGCACCCGACTAACCTTCACACCGCTCTGTCACACTGGTGTTACGGTTAGGTAATAATTTTACCACCACACTGTCAGTCAAGCAGTGTGATAGGCAAGAAAACTGTTTCCTAACCTTCACACTGGTGTGGAAATTAGGAATCCAATTTCTTGACCATAACACTACATACACAATTTACAATTAAAACCACTTTTCTACACTTGAGTATTTCCAAGTACCAGGAATGCATAAAATTTTGATATTGCTCCTGCTCACCTATGCTGACTCAGTAGGGCTACCATGAGTTTTCACAATCAACACTCGCTAGCGACTGTAGTTAAACTGTACTGTAGATTAACTTTTGTAAAAATATCACCCGTTTATTAAGAACGTACCTTTCAGCTTCATTCAGCAGTTCCAATGAAGATATGTTCCCGGCGGCCGAGCGTTGTTTTAGGAACGCGTAGAATAGATCCATGCGCTGCTTTTCATTTTTCTCGCTGTCCTCGGAAACGGTCATCACCTTCACGCCCTCAGTCAGATCTGAAATCATAAATTTACTTTAAACTAAGAAATGAAGATAAAAAGTATAGGTAAGTTTATATGAGTTCGTAATAATAACACAACACACGGACTGGGGCTTCATCACGAATTCGTAATACATTACCGAATTAGTATTACATTGTAATTAGAGCGCTGGTGGTGTAGTGGTAGCACCCCTGCCTCACGATCCGAAGGTCGTGGGTTCAAACCTGGTCGTGCACCAATGAGTTTTTCCATTCGAAAAATTTATGTGCGCAATGCCAGTGCTCTTAAACGGTGAAGGAAAACATCGTGAGGAAACCGGCATACCCTAGAACCAAAAATTCGAAGGTATGTGTCATAGGTTAGTATTCTTATAAGCGGCGATGGGCTTGCAACCTGTCACGTACGCAATACTAAGTACTGTGCAAAATGTGGGCATGTACCAAATGTCATGTTTGGACGTGCCTCTGACTACCCTCTTTAGATATCCTCAAAGATCTAAATAACTAGAGATCTGAGGAAATATCTCCTGAGCCTGGGGATTACAGTCGTGATCATATATATATATATATATACAGTCGTGGTCAACTAATTAGGGACACTCTTTGGTTAAACCGAATTGTGAATTTATTTTTTATTTTCCAACGAGTCTAAACCATATTCCATATCTCTTACATGTAAGTATAATTAGTCATTTATGTGCCCGATTATACAAACAATAACAACTTCTTAAACATTAAACCTCTTTACAGTATAGCTGATAGATTATCGTAGTGCTATTTGTTCAAATAATGCTGGCTGGCCATTTAATTAGGGACACTGAGATATTGCGTTCTATTTTCAAAATTTGAATCTCAATACTTTTTTACTTCTTCTCTTATTGTTTCGTGGTAGTTTTGGCGGCAATCCCGATATTTATTTTAAGTTTTGAAAAATATTTTGAAGAAAAATGGGTAAAAATAAAAGTTGCGATCCAACACTACGAAAAATTATCATGAAGTTTGTTGTCGAGCATGGTTGGCCATACCGAAGGATAGCAGAACATTTAAATTGTTCAAAAACTATGGTATACAATGCAGTGCAACATGTCAGACGCAATAACACAGATTTAAATGTGCCCAGAACAAAAAGATCGAGAAAAACAACTCCGCAAGAAGATAGAATGATAGCCAGGTTAGCTAAGAAAGATCCGTTTCTAGGCTCTATTTTAATTAAACACGAAGTGTTTGGGACAGACGAAAGAGCTGGTGTCTCAGCTAGGACCGTTCGACGACGTCTGGTAGAAGCAGGGTTGTTCGGAAGAGTGGCTCGCAAAGTACCGTTGTTGAAGAAAGAACATAGAAATGCTCGTTTGGCGTTTGCACGTAAATATGGACATTGGACCTACGCCCAATGGCAACATGTATTATTCTCTGACGAGACCAAGGTTAATTTGATTTCTTCAGATGGAAGGCAATACGTACGGCGTCCAGTAAAAGCGGAAATGAATCCAAGATTCACAAAAAAGCAGGTGAAACATGGCGGTGGAAACATTAAAATGTGGGGTTCATTTTCTGGACGTGGAGTGGGACCTGTGAGGAAAGTTCAGGGTAACTTAGACCAACATCAATACAAGGCAATATTGGAGGAAACGATGCTTCCCTATGCTGAGGAGCATCTCCCTATTATATGGACGTTTCAGCATGATAACGACCCAAAACATACCGCCCGTTCAGTCAAGTCGTTTCTTACCAGTCAGTCAGTATCGGTGCTAGATTGGCCAGCAAATAGCCCGGACCTTAACCCAATCGAGCACCTTTGGCACGAAATCAAGAAAAAAGTAGCCACTTATCGTACCACAACTTTAGATGAACTTAATGAAGCTTTTTGTGAGGCATGGGCAAACATTCCTGTCGAAACATGCCAGAAACTGATAATGTCTATGCCACATCGGTGTCAAGCGGTAATTACTAACAAAGGTTTTGCTACTGGGTACTGATTTTACACGTAATAAAATGGAGCTGTTAAAGATATTATAATACTGCAGATTATTAGTTTTGTTTAACTCTATTTTTCATTATAGTTTACTGTCCTTAATTAAATATCCAGCTACAGAATTATACCTTAAAATTGAATACATGTTCAACCTTTGATATTAAATACTTTTTTCTATTTATTTATTCTTTTATTTACAGCCATTTAAAGCATAATAATCGGACCAAATTATGCAAATAATAGTTACTGAGAAATCAATAGGGTTTTATATTTGTATGTACATAACCGGTTATTGTTCTTCACTATCTTGCATGTCCCTAATTAGTTGACCACGACTGTATATATGTAATTTCGTACCACGACCTTGCAAATTGTATTGAAGTGGTAACGTTTCTATAATGGAATCGTTACGGAATCGTTCTGGAAGACTTCATGGTAAGACCCCTGGATGTACGCAGGTCGTTCAAAACGACCTAACATGGTTAGTACGAAATAATGTAGATTGTCCGTTGTTATGAATATTTAGAATAAATTCGAAATTTCGAATAAGTATTTTAATTCGAGATCTTCGAGATAAACATCGATTTCTTTGTCAAGTTTAAAGTGACCTTGCATGCGCGCTTTCACGGCGGCTTCGCTGACGTCAACCGTCCAGTTGCCGTCGTCATCGTCGCCGTCGTCCTTAGGCGGGGCTTTAGGCTTGCTGCGAGCGTGAGGGGTCGTAGGAGCTGCTGGCTCGCTCTCCTGAAATACAAGCAGTCGTTATAAATATTTTTCTTACCACATCATATAGTAAAGACAGGGAATACATGAATATTTTAAACCTGATGCATTAATTTCCGTATCCGCACAGCACCAATGTTCTTGTAACACTGCCACAATGCCTTTCAATATAATTACATTTTAAAAACTAAGCAGTTGCACCGACTTCAATGTTGCAGTAGGTATGTTGAGAAAAATCCTAACTACTGAACCAATGCATAAGAAATTTTTAAGGGAACAATCGGAAAGTATTTCCTTTCACGTAAAAGATTTCGACGAATTAAGAACCCCTCCTTTTTTTTAATTCGGTTAAAACCGGCACATTCTAGAATTAAAGTCTATGAAAGAGCTGTCATTAGTTAGTACTACCTTCTGCCCGCGGCTTTGCCCGCATGAAAATCAAAATAATCTATCCCGTGTGAACCGTAGATTTTTTCGGGATAAAATGTAGCCTATGTGTTATTCCAGACCATAATCTATATCTGTGCCAAATTTCATTCAGATCCGTTCAGCCGTTTTAGCGTGAAAGAGTAACAAACATACATCCATCCATCCATACATTCTTACAAACTTTCGCGTTTATAATATTAGTTAGTATTCTGCATATAATATGCCCTGATTAAATACGAGTATGCTTACGTTCTTGGCATCGTCGTTACCGTCGTGGTTGCCATTAGCCGGCTTGTCGCCGGCGCCGGGCCCGGATCGCTTGGAACGCTTGCCGCGGTTGCCTTCAGTCACCGAAGTGCCCTGAAAACAACATCAGATTTTTGAGAAAAGACAATACAGGTATTACTTTTGCAAATTTGTTTCTTATTATTTTACAACAAACAGCCCACAGATTTTTTACTAAATTTGCAATAAGTAAAACTACAACTTTCCAAGAAAATTCATTTAGTTTATAGACTCCCTTCCTGACGCAAAGGGTCATGCCCTCATGATTTTCTTTCAAAGCATTCTAAACTTCAGCTAAGATAATATAATCAAGAAAAGCAAAAGCTACACTTCACTCGTTGCCGATTAGACAAAAGGTATAGTCATGTCACCAACCTGTCCGCTAGTATCTGCAGTCGGAGGATTTTTGAGTATGAACGTGTTGAGTTTGTGGTTGAAATCCAGGACGCCGTGGTAGCCGCACGCCTTGCAACCCTGCGAGATAGTGTTGCGCTTCGTAGAGACGATCAACTCTGTCTCGGGGTTGTCGCACTCCGGGCAAAGAACGAACTTGCGGATGAATCTATATATGGAGAGAGCTGTTAGACTGAGCGGATTGGACCAGCTTCTGATAAAGCTTCGTAATAAACGAACTATGATTTACGCTGCATATCTATGTAAGTAGTATTCAGACCTTTTTCTTATTGTGTCGTAGTTCTTTAGAACTGAAATAAAAGTGTGCCTTAGAAATTCCTTTTGTGCATTTGACACGTCTACGAACTTTTTAGGTTCTGCGACATGCCATCGACTCACGATGTTTTCCTTCGCCGTTTGAGAGTACGGGTACAGCGCACATGAATTTATCGAACAGAAAAATTCATTGGTGCACGACTGTATTGAAACCCACGACCTTAAGATCAGAAGGCGTGGCTACTACCACTAGACCAGTGCTCTTCTGCCTAGTGTTGTGATTTTACATACGGGGTGTTACCAGACTACTTCCGAAAACTTCAGGGGGTTAAAGTACCCATCAATATAATCAACTTTTTCTAAAAAACCAACACTGTGAGTGCGAAAAAAACAGCTGTTTCATACATTTTAGCCAAGTAGGTATTGAACTTTTGCATGGAACAGCTGTTTTTTTACGCGCTCACAGTGTTGGTTTCATAGAAAAAGTTGTTTACATTGATGGGTACTTTAACCCCCGAAGTTTTCGGAAGTAGTCTGGTAACACCCTGTATTAAGATATATACAAAATGTGCAGTATATTGCAGGCGTGCATAAAACGTTAAAGTCTAACCCGTCCAGCAGATCCTGCAGCTTAGAAGAGTCGTGGCTGCCATTCACAATAAAGCGCTCGTTCTTGAAGTCGAACTGAGTTTGAGCGCCCAGCTCGCACCCGAAGTACTTGGTCGGGTCTGAGGAACATATCACAATTTGGTACACTTACACAATATTATTGGACTGCAATTGAGTATGAGTAAGTGTACCCACAAAACCCAGATGTAGAGAAAATTTGCGGGTCATGCATTTATCCAACAGCGGGAATCAAAAAAGCTTCTCCTTCGCCCGAACTCGCCCGCCAATGTTTTAACAGTGGGATAGAAAACAAACAAATAATTAACTCATTTCGATATGACAACTATAGTAACTTACATGTAGCGGGTCTGCCGAGTGCCTTAGCCACATCAGGCATGTTGACGATCACGGTCTTGATGCCGTTGCCTTTGCCTTCCACCTTCGCGCAGATCCTCGGCATCTGTGCATATAATTGCATGGAATTACGAGCTGCGAATTTGAGACCCAACTAACAAAGTGGGAATCCCAAAGAGTGTCTTCCTCAGAACTTTTGGGGTTGAGAAGTCAGTCACATTCAGTTGTGAAAAGATAGCATATGATTGGAATTGTATTGGAAGGACTGTTGGGTGATTAGTAGTGAGCGGAAAATACATGGAAGCATTCTCTGAGCTAAAACATGTGCTGTGGTAGGCAGGGCTTGTCTATTATGTCAAAAAATGTATAAAAATTCACATAAGCAGCACCTAAAGCTACCTACACGTTACAGGTAATTTAATCCCAAACGTCAAGGGAATTAAATCGACATTAATAAATTTTTTGCAAATCCACGAATGAGTTTTGAAGTGTGAAATTCGGTGATATTTCCCTTGAAGTAATGCTTCCATGTTTTTGCGTTCACTGGTGATTAGTAAGCTTGAATTGGGAACTTACCTTGTACCGATAAAATGCGTCAGCGACATTCCGGTTGACGTTCAGAGTCCCCATAGCGCTGGCGGGGTAATAACTATGTACAACTAAACTAAACTAACTATGACTTGATCTCTTGATATATCCAATTTTTCGCTAATTTTTACATAGAATCTGAAATAGAAAAAAAAAGTTTTGAACATAACATCGAAATTAAGATGAAAAATAGCAATTTATAGTTATTTTAACGATACGCACATTCTTTGGGTTATTTTTGGCAGTTAGGGTCGACTATTGATGGTATAAATAATGCTTGCGCCAGCAACAAGAAATTAATTTAGCTGATATTTAACATGCAAGACAAAATCTTTTTTATTTGACAAAATAATATTGTTATGTTATTACCTTGGCTAGACAGAGGGCTGAATGCGAGGGGCTGTGCGCGCGTCGCCGCGGTTCGCGTCATGCGGGCTGAGGGACCCGCGCCGCTCACCAGTCACGTCTGCCGCAGCGGCAGCAGCTTCCGATGCCTGTTACTGCAAAATTTTGATGTTCTGCGAACACAATGGTAGTCCAGTGTTGCCAGATACACTGCAATTACAGCAGATCTACTGTATTTTCACACGATCCACTGTACACTGTAATACTAAAAAAAAATTACAATGTATGGGAACACTGTAATTTTTCAACAGGCAAAAATCAATTGCCTGTATTTTTTTTTAACTTTTATTACTTTTATTACAAACACTGTAATATAATTTGTCTCATCTGGCAACACTGTGGTAGTCATCCGTGGGTGGCAGCCGCAGACTTTCCTGGCGAGGTTCTATACATTTCAAACTGAATCTTCAAGAGTTACACGAACCAACTCGCTAAGCAGTCTTGCCTATTCGGAATATTATGTTGACTAGCGACCCGCCCCGGCTTCACACGGGTAGAAAAGTATCTCTAATTTTTTTGGAAATATAGGCTATGTTACTCAGAGATAATATAGCATTCTAATGGTTAAAGCAGTTTTTGAAATCGGACTAGTAGTTTTTGAGTTTATTCGTTACAAACAAAAATACAAAACTTTCCTCTCTACAATATTAGTAAAGAAGTATAGATAACTAATTGATGATATGAAATGCGTCGCAAGCATCACGTTACCATTCTACATTCGTCGTGCATTGTCACCTCACACAAAAGAAACACACGTAACTTGAGTAACATATTGTCCGCCGCAACAAGAACGACGAGTTTATAGAAAGTTTATTAAAAACCAGACTACTTTAAAAATAACGTGTTAAGTATACAACAGCTATAAAACGTATGTTGTTTTAAAAAGTCGAGGTAGTTCCGTGACTATGAAGCTAGGGAGTTCCAGTGCTGTACGACTTGCACGAGTGATAAAGCTACGTATGCATTGCGCTAAGAGCGTGTGATTTACCTGCGAGCAGTATTTCTTGATGTGTTTAGCTTCATGCACGCTCGACGGCAATGGGCCGGCCTCCTGTTGGCAGCGCAACGTCCACTCTCCTCGCACTGTACTGATGTCTCTGTAACAATAAGAAACAATGCTTATTTTCCTGTAGGGAAACTAGAAGTGACGGTCAGATGTCAATGTAGATATGCATTTTAAAAACTGGCGCCTTTGAAGGATTTAGTCCTACCATTGGGTTCTTAGCTCGATATTAGCTGATTCACAGGGTAGATTTCATTTTATAAATTTACAATAACACTTATGAACATGATTGAAATGAAGCCTATTATAATATTTGACTACTTAATATTTTTTGCAGAAGACACAAAGTTTGATAAAGTAAGAAGGCAAATAGTAGATGTTTAATATCTGAATTTTAAAAGATCAAAAACTTATTATCTGACGTCATATAATATTTTACAACCGTACTATTAAACGTATTTTACTATCAAATAGCAAATTCTTTGTTTTCGAGAGCAGAAAGCAGATTATCTTACCTACGCAAGTGGGTACTAGGTAGTAGGTACCAAAGTAGATACCAAGGTTAAACAACTTTAAACCAAAACCTACATGAATATAAATAATAAATGCGTCATAATGTGAAATAGTGTTTAAGTGATATGAAATACTATGCGACGTCGCGCACTTATCCGCGCCGAACGACCCGCAGTAAAAGAACCAGTCCTCGTGCATGACGCCATCAAATTCAGCGCATGCGGCGAGTGTGATGCGGGCGGTTCCGAGAAATCAAGAATACGTTTGATGTGACTAGAAGTATTGGATGCGGATATGTGGGCGGGATTATCCGAAAAAGCGATGAACGCGGCGTGTGCGGCTAATGCGACGCGCGACCATTTAAAGACGGATCCTGATATAAATCGTTGTTTATTACATCGGTACTTTTACTTAGTGTCTGGACTAGTAACTAGGCATGGCTATTATAACATGCTTATTGTTTTGCAAAACTAGAAAGACTATAGATATAAAAATAGAAGTGACGAGTGGCAATACTCTTCGCACGAAAGTGAGAACTCAAGATGTTTAGCTTTGTTATGTAAAAAAAGCAAATCGCAGACGTAAGTTATCTGTTATTTTCAATGGCTTGTCCTTTAAAACGGTTTTAAAATACTAATTTACACGAATGGTTTGCGAGTAAAAGCCAAAGCGCACATCGATAAAGAGCAAAACAAACTCACACATTCTCAAACCACGTAGCACACTTGCGACCTTGAGACTAGGCTAGTGATTGGTCACACGAGGATTACGCGCACATGGATAAACAGAACAACGTAAAGCCTCCAGTACACAATTGACCATGCGCGGCCATGCGCCGCCACTTTAGGCCATCATTGACCGTCGTCGGCGAAAAGGTGTTTACACAATGGTGCATGGCGTATTGCTGACTGACGAAGAAATTACGATGGACGTTTATAAATATATTGTATACAACAAAAACCAAACCAAAAAGTGCACCACCTCGTCAGGGGTCAGTGAGCAATGGGCAACTGTGTAAACATCACCAACCACGCTACGCTACAAATCTATTGAAGTTTGCCGAAAAAACTTCAACATCGCCATTGCACGCCACTCTTAGGAAATGTCCGCAATCTTGTACAATAATAATTGTATCTTGTACAGGAGACTTAACATCTACCCTGGAGCTTCGGCATACCATTCACTAATGTAGGTAGATATAGGGATAAATATAATGTAACTGAATACTAGCTGGCTGATACGATGCGATAGATTCGAGAGTTCTGTATCACTAAAAAATTTAGAGTTTGGACCCAAGTTTAAACTTGATCCTGCTAGGGACCTGTTTGTGATGATTTAAAAGTGTTGAGTAAAATTTGGTAAGTAGTGTAATATCGATAAAGAAAACGAATGTGATGCATCACGAAGTATTTTTTGCAATTTGTTTATACTGCAATTCTGTTTTGACTTAGGTTTATGTATAATTTTTACAATGCTCGACTAGGACGAATAAGTTTTAAGTGCAATATTTAATTTTAGACCAACCCAAGTAACACTTACATATTTAGCAAAATAAACCTTGATTCTTGACTTAGAGGAAGAACTACATAATACAGTTAGGTACATAACTCAAAGTCCTAGGAGTTAAGGAGAACTGTTAGGATGTGTAATATTGTCTACAGTTACATCGCCATTCGTTCGTATAGGCTATAGGTAATATGTTTCGTTTTCGTTAAAATAGCGCAACGGACAATGTCGGCATGTTTTATAATGCGGAACCCCCGGATATCGAGTATAAACAGTCTACGGTCACGGTTACCGCCGGCAATCATGATCGTGATTTTACGGTCTCTAGTGGCATTCTAAGGTGATGCATTACATCTACACTACACCTAAGTATAATTTAAGGCTCTGGATCAGCTATTTCGTGCAAATATTTATTTTAGCTCGATTTTTTATTCGTCAAGCCTATAGCTTTGTATTATAGCTTTAAAATAGACAATTGCTTTTGATGCTACAAAATTAAAATGCTAAAGAATTCCCAAGAGTCCCAAAAAGTTTGCCCTTTGCATGTAATTAAGAGTAAGTATGACACTGATGCTACTTACTTATTTTTATTACTTACTTACATTTTAAATCACTATCACTACATATTATAAAACAAAGTACTCCGCCGCGTCTGTCTGTCTGTTCGCGTTAAACTCAAAATCGGTGTAGTAGACACCGATTTTCATGCTGCTTTCCCGCGGTTATGGTTGCGCCATTGACTTGCACCATTAATGGTGCAGACATTACTGGTTAGTAATGTTTGCACCATTAATGGTGCAGACATTACTGGTTAGTAATGTATGCACCATTGGTTGATTGAGGGAAAAAAAAACAGACAAACAGACCGTATTCAAAAAATGAAGTGTGTTAAAAGTATTTGCTGAAAAATTTTAATTATTAGATTGAATAGATAGATATAAAAATATTTAATTTAATTTACGGTTTGCGTTAAAAAACTACTTCAAAAGATTCTACAGAGATAAACAAAAAAACAAAGCTACTAGTTTTTAAATAAACATTGAAAAATGTGTATTTTATTAATAGTAGTAGTAGTGGGCTCATTCCAGAAATCCATACCAGATACCAGGATAGCAGAAACGATAGAGAGGTATTTCACTGTAGATTCACAAAAAGCCAAAAGATCACATCGAGAAAACCTCTTCATGGTTTATTCACCAATGGATAAAGTAGCTTTCGAGAAAGATTTTAGTAAATAATTTGTCAAGTTTTTAAGTAGCGATAACCGACATCCACGCGAGCGAAACCGCGGGCATCTAAAAAGCTAGTGGAAAATAAAAGTCAGTTTCTTGTCTAATTCTTGGCTGCCTTATTGAAAAAATAAGACAACACGCGTCAAGAGGGCACCTATAACAAGAGTCGCCCGGGATCGCTCGTCATTCAGACAACCGCAGTGCGCCATCCAGCGCCTATTTGTCAGTCGAAATAGTACCATGCATCGGTATTTCGCGGATTATATTTCGACAAGTAAAACCACGAACTTATTATTTGCAATAAAAGCTCCGGAACAGTGGATTTAAAACTGCGTAGTATGCACGCGTTATGTGCATGCCGTGATTGTCAACGACCTTGGTAGTTTTGAGTGAGATAAGAAGATCAAAGTTGCCTGCAATGCTTGAAACATGACTGTCTAACAATATCATCACACTGTTACACCGTTGCGAAACTCGACTGCGAAGCGAAAAAGGAGGGTAATGATTTTGGTTTGTAGGCATCTATGTTAGTTCCTTTGGCTGTCGCTATAGCCCAAACGGCTGGATTTTGACAAATGAGGTGTCATCGGTGGCTCAAAACACGACAGCCTGCGACGTAATACAATAAGATCGACCTACAAATCGTGCCTGTATATTCCCAGATTATTAAAGGCTTATCGGGAAACTGTGTTAAGTTTGAAACAAAAATCCTGAAATAAAGCAGCTACATTCATTAGCCCACATTTGCGATCAATTTACACAACCTACACAAGCGTCAAACAATAACAGGAAACGTTAGTGACCAACAATTTGCAAGTCGCATCCCGTGTCGAGTGCTATAGCTATTACAAGTATTCAAAACAACCATTTGAGGCAAACACGAAATGATCATACCTTTACCTACTTAATCATTTGGTACAGAACATTAAATATTGTACAATGTGAGCTATATTATATCGTATAAAAAACCGAAATAAGAAAAAAAATATGCAATTGGCTATGGAGATATACGGCGCCGGTGGGGAGTGCCGCCGTTATGATAGTGGTCGCACACGGCTCACCAGACAGTAATTTGGTTGATTGTTTATATCAGTTTGTACCTTTAGCCACCAGATTATAGCGGATATCAGATGCGGGTCGGATCGGATATTGCAAGACGACACTTGTGTATGTGCATGGGCAACCCGATCACTGCTACCTCCAGCACAATGAGTTGGTATCTATTTCAATGTGTATTCATAACATAATCCGGTATGCTTCCTGAAGAGCTTGATGAGACAGCATGATATGCAAAAAGAGGCCCAGCAGTGAATGAAGTCAACGTTGCGGGTGATGGTGGCCCTACAAATATACAGGGTGTCCCAAAAAGTAGTGTCAAGCGAAAGTCCAGAGATAGAACACCCCTTGGGGTACCAGAATCACCCCCATGTATGTTCAGTAAGAATTTTCCACCTCACCGTCTTTGAAGGCCGATTTTATCCAAAGTAGCCAATTAAGTACTATTTTTTTTTTTTTAATGATTATAAAAGCTGAGAGTCTGGAGAATTCTTTAGATTTATTTAGGAACCATGAAATCAATGGTTAACATTTTTAATTTAAAGTTGAAAATTCTAGTCATAATTCACCGAATGTAATTATTTGACTTTAAACCAACATTTTCATAGTTTTCATCAAAGTCACGTAGCTGATTATTTTATGCATAAAAGAACAACTCATAACAATTCAAAAGCAAAAAAAAAATCTCAAGAAAATTTTCTACTTTTTCTTAAAGAACTTTTTAAATTGTTTAAGTCGTAAATTTTCAAAAATTCGGAAAAAAATTCATAACTCGAAAACTATAAAATATCGCGGAACATACATGGGGGTGATTCGGGTACCCCAAAGGATGTTCTATCTCTGGACTTTCGCTTGACACTACTTTTTGGGACACCCTGTATACATCACGAAGGAGAGCTTTCCTAATTCACACAAATGACAAGTGATTTAGTAACAAACGTCTGTAAATCTTAAAAAAATAGAACTATTTTTCCAACTACAAAAAAAACCATCTATTTTCTAGTTAGAAGTATCGTAAGTCACGTTTAAATGTTAGGTACTTGGCGATAAGCGTTTTGTAATAAACTTATCTATATTTATAACCAACTGGTAACGCTATAATTATTCAATCAATAATAATAACAATAGATGAAAGCAGTGTACAAGGACTATTAAATTGGTAGAATTCTTACCGGCTATACAACAAAAATGTTAACTCAATTTCATTTCGTACTTCAAAGTATCGAAACTTTCATAACGTTATTCATCGTTTTTCGTCTAATGCGAATGGGACTGTTAAAAAGTTTTGCATCAGAAATGATTTTGTATAAACAAGGGCATTCATTGAGGTATCTACAACAATACCACATAGATACATAGCAGTACGACAATCGGCCACATCGATAGTAATGTAAACAGCTTCCGCAATACATCAGATAAGCTTGTTATCGTTGAACCGGCAAAACATTAAGATACTAAAATAATTATAATCATGGTGTGCTGGCGATTCTTGAAAATATGCGGTTGTGTCGTCATTGTTGTGTAAACTGATCGATATTTTCTATTCTAATCATATTATCAGTGATTAGGGAATCAGTTTTTTTACCATTATTAAATCTTAAGGTTCAAGCTCGTCCGAAAATAACTATAGAATCACGCAAGAGCAAACACTGTTCTGAAATTCATTACCTATGTTGATCACGGTTTATTTACAAATAGATGCAAAGACGAAACTACGAATAGGTAACAAGTTTAACATTAGATTATGACGTGTAGAGAGCGAGGCTAAGCAGTAGTTAAATATTCTCAAAGACCCACCCACCTAATTTCAAAGGCGAAGAGAATCGGAAAAAGGCCACGCGGACAGTTTAATGAAGTACCTACGTGACTAAACCACCCCGAGCGCGAGTTTAAATAAGTATGGTGTAAGTTATAGAGATTTGGTAATGTTAGTGAAAATATATTAGGAAAATGCTTAAATTAAATGAATCACACTATCAGCGGTATATTGAAAAATCTCCATTTTCTGGTTAATAAATAAATGCAGAATGACAACAAAAACGGGTGTTTCACAATAAATGCCTGAAATTGTAAGGGAATG
Source organism: Cosmorhoe ocellata (assembly GCA_963675405.1). Lineage (NCBI taxonomy): Eukaryota > Metazoa > Arthropoda > Insecta > Lepidoptera > Geometridae > Cosmorhoe > Cosmorhoe ocellata. The sequence goes on along the minus strand of OY776258.1, from coordinate 5,092,820 downwards.
AAAACAAAAAATGATATTTAATTTGTAAACGGTAAAAACCATTGTGAAATAACTACGAACCTTTCCAGCTTTAGGCAAAAACGAGACCTCGAAAATGAGATGCTTGTTCAAAAACGTTTAAATTGCTCCTACGAATATGAAGCCACTAGCTTCCGTCCGCGGCTTTGCTTGCGTGGTACGTGCTATCCCGTGGGAACCGTACCTACATTTTTTCGGGATAAAATAATTAAATTTAATTATTGTAGGTAGCCTATGTGTCATTCCAGACCATAATCTATATCTGTGCCAAATTTCATTCAGATCCGTTTAGCCGTTTTAGCGTGAAAGATTAACAAACATCCAGACATCCAGACATTATCACAAACTTTCGCGTTTATAATATTAGTAGGATTGTATAAGCTCACATGAAATTCCCGTCGGTACACACAAACATTAGATTTTGGACCACTGCAAAACGTAAACATTTGCAAATAAACCTTGTCATAAATGCAGATTTGACACAGAAGCGACAAAGCACGTGGCCATAAAAGCTAGAATACGCTGGATAACACCGGCGCGTTAAAATGACACGCGATCGTGGTATGACGTGCAACTATTTCGGAAGGAGACACGAGTCAAGGACAAATTATTTCATTTGAGAGACGAGAATTGAGGTGTTTAATAAATTACACCGGGAACACTTAAAATACGCAGTATCAATCAAGGTTAAAGTAAAGGTAGAGTAGGGCGGCAAATAGCAGAGGATTGCGAAAGTAGACGGGGCGATAGTGTTGTAATTTATTTGCCGGAACGACGGTATAGTTTATGAACTTTGGGCTCAGGTAAGCAAGGATGTTCCATGGACATGCAGACTGCACTCAACATCGAAGACAATATTCAACCATGCGAAAGCTTACCGCTAATTTGATAATATTTCATCTGCAAGAAACGTAGTTTCAAGAAAAAGAGCGAATAATCCTTAGCAGTCTAGCTTCCGAATAGCATATTCACCATTTGCATACTGAAGCTTCATCCAGGATGCATTTTAGAATAGATAGGTAGGTTTTATAGGTAGGGGGACTCCCATAATCGATAGGCCGGCTTGGCGCATGCGAGCTTTCTTGCCCCGCCCTGCCCCCTCTGGCGTCCTGTAAAGCCTCCAGGCCTCGGCGCATAAGTAGAATGATAAATTGCGAATGTTGTTAAAACGACGACGCTTTCACTGAATGTATGATGAGAGGAATTGGACTTCTCGGGGGAATTCTTATGGCCGTGAAAGTTTGAGTAGAAGGGGGAAGGAGAAGCTGTAGTACTTAACTATAAATATATATCAATGAGGGGGGAGGTGTCGGAGAAAATTTTGTGTAGATTGTACAGGGATTTAGGGAAAATAAATAAGACAAGCTTAGTCTTGTTGTATTATTCCAGACATTATTTCATAAAGCGTTTTAATTTCCCGATAACCAATTTAGAAAGTTTTTACGGGCCTCCTGACAATCCCAAGAACAAATAAGAAAAATTATATCGTGAAAAGCGGATCATAAAAATGAGGCAAGGAGACGGGGACAAAAGCGTTTTAGACAATAGAGTACCTTGAGATAAATTGGAAATGGAGCGGGACGCTCTCAGATCAATGGGCTTTGTGACTGAGACTGTAGAAAATGAAAACCCTATAAGAGCCTTACCAATTAGATGTTATGTACATATTTGTTTGCTACTTAATTTACGGTTGGTTGTATATTATTAAAATGATTAAGCTCAGATAATTATGTATATGACTAGTATAATAAGGACAACATAGCCCTAATAAGCTAGGTACTAAGATATATTAGAGCATTTATTTTATTAACAGCGGGCGTGATTAAACTAAAAAAAAATATATAGCAATACTTATAATGGTCAGAAAAAGATGATAGTAGATGCAAACACTAAAAGCATGATCAATAGTTTGACGAAAATCAAAACATCTTATTTAGAACGTGTTTTAAAATTAAAAGGCAATACTACTAAATATGTATATCTTTCAATTATGAAAATGGGAAGCTTGGTTTTCCTCAAAAGATTCGTGACGTGAATTAAGGTGGACTTCCGAACCCCGCGACAATCTGCGATAGCAGTACAGTCCAACCCATAATATTTATTTAAGGCTTGCTAAACCATTAATTACACCAATCAGATTGCGATGTAAAATCTGCTTAATTTTAGAATATTTACATCATTAATTTAGTGCGTTGCTGTCACTAAATGTTGCGTAACGCCTTCATAAAACGCTTGCTTGAAAACTTACCCTTTATGGAAGCGAAAGAGCAAAAGTTTTCCCATTTGTTGTGTAACCTATTTAACCTAGTAAGATAACCTGATTCGAGAATCTTTATTTTCTGTACTGTAACCATGTGGTGTTATAAATACATGGGTACTTGTACATTGAACTGCTAATATGATTGAATAAAAAGTTTTACTAACTATTCCTTCTGCTTTGATTTCGAAAATCGTGAAAAGAGTAATTACATGTTACAATCGACCTTATGTATTAGGGAGACTAAAAATATTTGATCAACGAACAAGTGTGTTTGTACGTATTTTAAGAATGAGAATGTTTAAAAACACGTTGTTCCAACGAGCGATGACATTATTTAGGTCGACAATCGCCGCAAACCACTTCCTCGTGTGATATAACCAAGTTTCCCACGTGAGTCAAGCAAAGCACATCAGAGGAGTACACTGTTCAGTATTTACTTCTTTTGAACGTTATAAGTTGCGTTTCAAAATCTGATGAGGACAGATAATAGGGGTATTTAGACATTACTCGAAGGGATGTATAGGCGACCAAGAAATTGGTTTACCACTTTTGATGACATCTCCCAGTAACATAATTATTCGCTAAGGATTACTATGACAGATTCTGACGTAGCAGTTATTAATCTGTCAAGCGAAAATAGACCTTCATGTTTTGTACGTGCAAATGATATTCAGCCTTAGAGTGGTAAACCAATTTCTTGGTCGCCTATACGTGACGCAGGCACGCAAGAGTTGAGTGCTTCTTTGGACTGGACATATGGGCTTTTAACTATGTATTTTAGAGTTTATGCATTTTGCTATATTATGATGTCTAGAATGTCTGCGAATTGTTGTCTAGTTGGCAGATCTTCCAGTTTCCAACGGGGACGTTTCAGGTGCTTAGTTAAACATGATAAAGTTCTAGAATTTTTTGTCGTGCAGTCTCTAAAGGCGCATTATTGATGGTGGGAGTGTCCGCAAAACGCAGCATGACTCGCGGTCGATGAACTTAGAGAGGTCTCCAATTCGAGGTTACGCGCGTAGTAAAAGAGGGACATTTTGACTGATGGCTTACCTTGGATACGAAATTATGATAGCAGTAAGGTCTCATTTCAACATACCTGCAAAAACCTATCAAATTCTTATAAGAATGAGCATTAGCTCGGTTGATCCAGGCGTCTGCTGCCGTGAACATGGGTTACGCGGCTCTTACGCATGGTTGGTGAATCTAAAATGTTGTCACATTGTGTCTGTACGAGTTTGTTTGAGTTGTAGCATTTGGAGTTAGGCTGCACATTATTATGTAGTCATTGCTAACGTAACTTTGAAGGTTCGCTATGTGACGCCAAGCAATAGTTCAGACAAGAGCGGGAGCATCACTTGTGAAAGGCAAGTACAACGACCTCTCTATAGTGACATAACATCTACTTTCGGCATATTGCGGCAGTCTAGCATGCTTTTACTGTTATGCTGGAGGCAGGAATAATTGCCAAGGACGAAATCAAGCGCCTATTTATCAAGAAGCAGCGCGTTGAGCGTCGTCACGTTGTGCGATATACATAAGTCAATGTGACGGCGGTAGCGTAAATGCTGTCATGCATCAGCACATGATTATTGACCATACGACGCGACACAACACGCCACGCACCGCATCTCCGTGAAGGTAGGGAGTGTTGTTTAACTGTTGGGTAAAAATTTAAAACCGCTGAGACAACTATAAAGCTGCTATTTAAGTAGGTCACAATATAAAAACTTTTCCGAATAATAGTGAAACTGGAACTCACCACAGCTGTAGCACTTGGTTTCAAACACAAAGCTTTCTGGCCACAACAAAGTTGAAATGGAAACACAGAACTTGAGGTAAAGCTTTAGAGGCCAGCCGCACATAAGTTGGAGAGTTTCAGCCTAGTTTTTGCGGCGGTGATGAAACAAAGAACAGATTTGTTAACAGAATTATATCCTTGAATACAAGTAGTGAAGAAAGAAAATACTCCTAAAATAATCACGTTTCCTAAACAAAACTTATAACGGAGAACTGCGGGTGATAAGAAAAACTGCTATTTTTTATTGCTTTATTGCGTCCGACCGATTCGCCATGGCCGGTGTTAGAGCACTACCAAACAATCTAATTGAATTTCGTTTATTTAATTGGATTTGTTTAAAAATGGTTGTATTCATTCAACGAATATTTCGTCCTAGTCTGCAGATTCCACTACCCCTGTGTTCCATAATGACAAATCGCAATAAAATTTTCGTGTAATAGACGTACTGACACCGACTGCTAGGAATTGTATGCTCTCTGACATATTTGGACTAAACTTATGACGCGTTTTAACCAATTTGACTTTCAGTGGTTTTGGGCCCTTGTAACCTACACCTATGGTAAGCGAAGCAATGATGAAGGGAGAGTCGACCAGCCATTCATAAAAAGGCACGCTAAAGTTTAACGGCCAACCTTGTGTTTAATTCAAGTCTGTTAGCTATTCAATGACCCATGACTCTAATGCAATTGAAATTGCCGACAAAAGGCAATCAAAAATTTCCAGTTTGAATCCTTCTTTTATACGCAAATTAATGCTGGCCTCAGATCAGTTACATCTTATCTATCATGGGCATTATGACTTACTTGATTACAAATGTAGCTTGTGTATCTACAATAATTATTCCAATTCAGTAAACTCCTTATACTCGTATAATAGTCGTTTAGAGGTTCATAGACCCCTGATTAACGTAAGCTAATAGTGAACTACGGGAATATTAGGTAGGTAAAGTTTACAAAAAATTGGGCAAATTTGTCAGGGTAGGTAACGTAAATACCTATTGTTATTTATCTAGTGTTACTTTTTCTCGTTTGATTTATGTGACTAGAGCCTTGTGATTGTGACCAATGATGAAAGGATTCTGTGTCACACAGTAGAATGTACCACGTTGAGAGAATATTGATAAAAATATTTGGAAACCGTCGGCGTCGTCGCCATCTATCGGTTCAGTTTTTGTTATCTTAGAGCTGCAGCAGATTTCACGTTTCCAACCTTATTCAATTCGTTGCACATGATAAACCCTCCCGCGTAATAGGCATGGCAAGGTTAAGATTAAATAATAGTTTGAAAAGGGTGAATAGGTGCAGGCTGTATTGATCCAGCGCCAGATGTGTGGGTGGTAGGGTTGGGTTGGCGTATGGGAGGGATGTCTGCATCGTACCCTATTGCACCAACATCGTTAGTAAATACTTTTCTTCTGTGCCAACCCTATTGGGTGGGTTACATTAGCCCTGGGTGTGGGTGGATCGTTAGGTTTATTACGACGAATCATTTAGCTTTGTGAACTATATGCTGTAATTATAATTACCATTCAGAGTAATAAAAACTTAAGAAGATTTTTATAGGACTTTCTTTAAAAGAGTGATTCTTATGTACTAAACTCTATTATATAAAACTATCAAGTCAAGCTAATAAAGGTCTAGTGCTATGAAGGACAATGTTTTCATATTAAAAATCAAAGCTAGTAAGGCTTATACCTAATAACATAATGTGGTTGGAATAGGTCTATGTGGAACTCAGATGCAAATATGATTCAATGGAGCCCGACTTATTTTATTCCATCAGAAACTCATTTTGTAGATAAGTAACTTAGGTAGAATAACCTACATTAAGAGCTCGAATTTGAGAAAAACTTAAGTGTGAACATATTTGTTAACATAAAGTAGGGACCTACCTAATTACTGAGTGCTGACCACTAATCTGACCGCTACTCATATATCTGACATTAATCAGACAATAAATGTGTGCCTGTTACTTTACTGCCATTATTGGCCTTATATTTAGGCTTTGCTGGTAAGGGAGCAAACATTATTAATTTCAAACCAGTGGAGCCAATATCAAAAATTAACCTTTGTCATACTGGTTCTTTCAAAGTCACAAGGACTTCATGACCTACAAACAGAAATATTACTGACATAGTAGTTTAGGTAGGTATGTGGCATAATGGTAAGGTAAAATATGTAGGTAGTGTAGGTACTTACCTATATAATTATATAGCATACTAGCGACCCCCCTGGTTTTGCATGGGTACAAGGTACAATGTACTATGTGGTGTATAAACCTGCCTCTTGAATCACTCTATGAACATGAAATGTTATACAGTTATGAAAACCATTAACATTTTGTATGGGAAAATGTTTTTTCAATGTTTTTAATAGTTATTCTGCTTTTTGGGATGGAGACAAATAACAACTCAAAGACCATGAAAATCGGTCCAGCCTACTAGAATGTGTTCCTACAAACCTGACTTTGTTTTTTTTTTTATTTCCACTGAAATAACTAATAATAACAATAAGATCTAAAAAAATCATGTATTGACACATTGTTACTAATAAATTAAATTATAGCATTGTGGCACTACAAACCAACTCTAATAGCCAATTAACAAAGTATTTTCTTGATAACATGGTTCATGATTATACTTATTTATTACTAATCAGCAAAATATGTATCAGTTGGATACAAAAATGTAGTGTAATCTGTGGAGCTAACTATACTTCCATAACTAAGTATTCTTAGGCCCCAAAAAACGAATAAGTAGGTAATTAGGATAAAAAAATATGAAAGAGTTAATATTAAAGTTTGTTTAAATTCAAGTAATATTATGATACCTAAATTGTGATAAACCTTAAAAAGTTTCAGCAGCATTCTTATGTAATTATTTAATACAAATCACTTAGATTATTGACTAATATCAGGTAGAACTTCGGATAGATGTTGTGCTATCACCAAGAAGAACCACTGAAATGGCTGTACTATCTTGGGAAACCATGATTGAAATTGATTTTTCTTTACAAATGAAAATGGTGGCTGCATCCAAATGCTTTCACTATGAGTGCCTACATTCCACTTCCATTATTTTCAAGAGAATGACATCAAAGTGAATCTTATTGGAAGTACCTAAGCTATAGATAGCTAGCTTTTATATTGTACACAACCAGATACGATAATTATTATTAAAATAAAAGTCTCACTGACCTGTATATCTTGCTAAAGTCATATAAAACCGTAACGCCCAGATGGACGAGTCCTGACAAACGGGATGAACTGGAACTGGCTTCTTGAACTGGCACCAGGATACTTCAAACTCGCGCCGGGCGCACCAACCTGCCACCACATCACCAATGTTATACGACAAAAAACAAGGATATAATACAACGTTTACTACCTACGATAAACTATTCTAACCAAATTCTACACCCGCAATGCGCGTGCATGGACCAGCTGGCAAAAACGTGGTGTGGTGACCGCCGCGCAGACTGAAATACCTAGTTAGTAGGTATATGTATGTGTATATGTAAATAATGAAGACAGACTCTCGGCTAGTACGTCGCTGGTTGTACCTTCCACTGTCTATGACGATGCACTTCGCAAAGTCCTCCTCCTCGACGATAAACACAATTTCTTATCGCGGCTTACGATTTAGTAGGAAGGAACGCAAAATGATAAAGATTTCATCAGTAAAACACGTTTTCGTAGTCAAAAATGACGACAGAAAATAAACGAAAAATTACAACACTTTCGTTTCTGGAACTAACTTCACACCGGAAACGAATAGTTTTTTTTATAATCCGCAAAGACGACCATCACATAGTTTTTTTGATATTTGTTAAAGAAATATTTCATATCTATTTATTTGCCTTGAAGATGATACAAATAATTTCTAATTCAAATTGTGAAGTGAAATAAACGAAAAATCTTGTGATATAAAATTATTGACATTTTGTCAGCAGGAAATGAAGACCTTTTTTTTTATTGTCTATGTATGCCAGCCAATTGCCAAACAGTTTGTTCTCGTTGTCGTGCCCTTTCTTTTTAATTTTTAGGTACAGATAATATAACATTCAACCTCTGTCGGTGTTTTTTGAAATTATTACTAATAATATTAATAATAAGAGATATCTAGCGAGCCCAGGGATTACAGTCGTGATCATATATATATATATATATATATGTATATATATTATGAGCATAGATGTGTCACACTGCAGGGAAAGACTTCCCTTCCTTCTCTCTTTTTTTATTTTTGAATTGAATATATTACATGATAAAAAAAACTTAACCAATATTTATTAGGTAAATGGTTGCAGGAAATTTAAGGATTTTCATGTTGATTACATGGAAATCCTTAAATTACCTGCAACATTTTTTAATATGAAAAATTGAAAAATTAATATTCTTTTTCTTCTTCTTCTTCAATTATGGCATCTGTCTCTTAGAGAAAGAAAATTAATCAATTCATTCAATAAATATGTCAACTTGACAGTTGACATATGTTTGAAGTTTCAGTTTTCGTTTTTATTTCCTTGTCTTTTGACAGGTGTTCGTGAAGAGTTATGAATGGGTTTTCGTCGATATTATTGTAAAAATCTCTAATTTAATCACTGTGTGATTTGTAATAGAATAAAATAACTAGACACGTCGTTCGTCGTGTCTATAATTAGACCAGTGCTAATAAAATGGTACATATTTTGAGGTTAGGTGATATGTACATTGTCCTTGATATAAAAAATAACTCTAGATTACCTATTTTTCATTGCAGCATACGTGTAGACAGTTAATATACAGTCCAGCCCGATGGAAATGTGTCGTACCAGTTAATATTAAGCCCACAGTTCCTATCGTCAAATCAGATCAGGTGAGCATTTTGAAGTTTTTCTCATATAATAGTTCTCTGGCTATGTAGGGTGTTGACCGGTTTTCACCGTTAGCATTAAAAAATTTGATCGTTTATACTCTGGCCTTACTCAAAGTTCTACTCACATATACACGTTTTTTCAAGTTGACAACAAACTACAAAGTCCAGTCATTGGAACCAACTTTGATTTATGTACTTAGCTGTCTAAACTTACTGTTCTTCTACAGTTCAACAGAGAATGTCGACAATATTCGGCACGGAAGGGATTCTTCTCATCCATCATTGAAAATATCAAAGAAGACATTGAGAAGAACAAGGACATGAAGGATAATATAAAAAAATTCCGAGAAGAGGCACAAAAACTAGAAAACTCAGATGCTTTGAAGGTACCTAATACCTGGTTATTTAGTTACTTGAGCATGTAGGAAATGAGTAGAAATACTACATATTACTATCTATTATTATGTACTTATTAATTTTAATACTTACCATTATTATCATCAAGTTAAACCAGAAATCTGCTAGCACATTAAATTCTTCCAGGCAGCAAGAAAAAGGTTCCACGAAGTGGAGTCAGAGGCATCTAAGGGTTCAGAAGTATTCAAGGAAACCCTCGAAGGCATTAAGGGCAAAGTCGGTAGTGTGCTGGAAGAGGCAGGCAAAAGTGACATTGCGAAAAAAGCTGGTAACATAATATATTTATTTTTATTTATACAATTTTGGAGAAACTAACAGCTAGATTTACAAATTTAGATGAAAAAGACCAGTGCATGTTTGTTGATGGCCAATTAAAAGTATCCACCGATAAGTAATAATAAGATATCTATATCTATACTAATATTATAAAAAGGAAAGTTTTGTATTTTTGTATTTTTGTTTGTAACAAATAAACTCAAAAACTACTGGTCCGATTACCAAAATTCTTTCACCATTAGAATGCTATGTTATCCCTGAGTAACATAGGCTATATTTTATGTAGGTACCTCGCAAGCAAAGCCGCGAACGGAAGCTAGTATACCATAAATTTAAACTGGTATCTTAGTGGGTATTAGGGCATGCAATTATCGAAACTTTTCGATAATCGATAATCTGATATTAATCGCTTTATTTTTCGATAAATATCGAGAATTATCGGTTTTGGCGAAAGTAAATATCTTTGTTTCGGTTTCTAATTTAACTGCTCTATTTGTCCAATCTGCTGCACTCAACAAGAAGATTTAAGTTATGAAGATTTCCTAATTTTAAATTATAAATTTAGCTATTGATAAATGATAATGATAACTCACTATATACTCAATAATATAGTTTTATTATACGTATAAATCCTTCGATCATCAAACTTAGCTCGAATCACACTCAACGAAACAACCAAATTCTCACTGACACTGACCACAGTGAATAAAGGCAGAGACAAACTGGTCCCACGTACGCAACGTACGCGATGCATTATGACATCTGCTCTAAGGAAATATAATGATTAGAAGCACACTTGTCATACGCAACGCTGTCCCACGCGTCCCATGCAACGTTCGACCTGTCGCGCCCGATCGGCATGGGAACGTGGAGGGCGTATTCACACACGGCCCACGCGTACGAACAGTGTGTTACTACATCTTTCGTTCGCATCGCGTCAGACACGAATAGAACGTCATTTTGGAAGCACGCACTGTGGAAAAATGGCAGATGAACAACTCATCGATTTGGTTAGACAATATGAAGCTATTTATATTGTTCTCTAAGAGACAGATGCCATAATTTAAGAAGAAGAAGAAGAATATTAAATGTATTGAATATCGTGATACTACATTATGCAATGCAGCATGGGAAGAAATAGCAAAACTGCATGGCAAGACTGAAATATTCATTTAAGAATAACAAACATAGATCGTTCTCAAACTCATTCTCAGAATCAGAAAACATTGTTTAATTTTCTCGAAGACGTTGTACACCTGAGAAATGACAACAGCGTCTGATGCTTTATACGTCGTATACGTGGGACAAATGTGCACACTAGCTCTCCCACGTTGCATCGCATACGTTGCGTACCTGGGCCCAGTCTGTCTTTACGTCGAACGTTGCGTGGGACGCGTGGGACAGCGTTGCGTATGACAATTAGTGTGCTTCTAATCATAATATTTCCATAGAGTAGATGTCATAATGCATGGCGTACGTTGCGTACGTGGGACCAGTTTGTTTCTACCTTAATTTTAAACACCCGCACCGAGAATGACGTGTATTGATGGGAATTATTTGAATAATAAATTATTTATGAATTTATCGTTTATCGATATTTTTTATCGATTTTTTCGATAATTATCGCTGACGAAAATGAGCCGATTACCGATAATTTATCGATTATCGATTATCGGTTTGCATGCGCTAGTGGGTATATTGTAGACATGATCTATTTTGTGACAATAAAACATTAGTGTCTTTGTGACATGCTTGTACTAATGTAAGTGGAAAAGATAGTTTATAGTTAGTAAGAGGATTATTTTTGCAGGAAAGTTGTCCGAAGATATATCAAAAACGGCAAAGGATGCTGCAGAGAGCTTTGCAGAAAAGGGTCAGAAACTAGGGGCCACATCTGCATTTAAAACAATATCTCAGGTAATTTAGAGCTTGATTGGTAGCCCTTTGAAAAAGTTTTGGATTTGATTCCAATCCGATTTGCTTGCACTGAATCCAATTCATTTGTTTTAATTTTTTTTTAATTATGTAAGAAATTATCATGTTCTAGGTAGAGCTAGTAACTATAAAATGGCATGAAATCAGCTTTTCATGTGGAAACAAGCTAAGATAAGAAGCCACTTAACACAAAACACCATATTAGAATTTATCCAACATACACAATCCTACCAAAAAGTTAGTATTAACTGATGAGGGATTATAATGCAGATGTTGCTTTCAGGTGTATATCAGTGTTTTTCCTGTTTTCAGGCAACCGAAGTAGTGAAGAACGAAATCTCGCCACGAGGCCTCGAAGGGCGCGTTTACATGTCGCCTTTGTCTCTGCGGAAACGTGTTGAGGTATATAACAAACTAGAAACCAGGGTATATTGTTTAACGGCTAAGATTAAATCTTGTAAGATATAGGTACAGTTGTCAACATAATATGATCAAAAACACACTTCACCCATTGTGGATGTTCTAATTTAAATTAGAGTTCTTTTGCTTATTATTACTGAATCATAGTTTTTTATTTGATTCTTGTTAAAGATGATGAAATATATCTTATTGTCGTCACAGATGGTGAAATAACTTTTAATGCTAATTCAGGTGGTAGATGACGAGCGCACCTTCGTTCCTGACACCGAGACTATGGGAGTGGAATTGCATAAGGACTCCAAATTCTACCAGCAGTGGGAAGACTTTAAAAACAACAATCAGTATGTCAACAAGGTATGTAGGTACTCAAGATGAAAATGATGAGTTGAGAGCTGAATCTGTTTCTAGTTGCGGGAATCAAACCCTGACTTGGTTTATAAGCTAGTTTAGTCGTCTGCACGTCATAGGAAAACTAGTAGTAAAATGTTAAAGATGTTTATTTTGTATATAGAGTCAGTCTCTGCATATCCTCTCGGGACCGTCGTGATTTTATTTATGTACGTGTTTCATAGTTTCCTTTTTGGACCATTATTTGAGTATAAGAATGGTGTCCATGGTATGGATAGTTGTACATTGCCTCTTGTTTAAATGAACATGTGCTGATTATCACTATTTCCTTCACCAGGTCCTAGACTGGAAGATCAAGTATGAGGAGTCTGACAACCCCATGGTGCGGGCCTCACGCCTCATCACTGAAAAGGTAGGCAGTCTGTTCGGTAATATGTTTGAAAAAACGGAGCTTTCAAAAACACTCACTGAAATCTGCAAGATCGACCCCAACTTCACAGCCACTAAGTTTCTGGAGGACTGCGCTAACGACATCATACCGAATATCCTAGAAGCTATGGTCAGAGGCGACCTGGTCATCCTCAAAGACTGGTGCTACGAGGGCGTTTTCAACATTCTAGCGGCGCCGATCAAACAGTGCAAAACCCTCGGTTTCCACCTCGACTCAAAAATCCTTGATATAGAGCAGATAGATCTAGTCATGGGCAAAATGATGGATCAGGGTCCGGTTCTAGTCATAACATTCCAGTCCCAGCAGATAATGTGCGTTCGGGACGCGAAAAATAACGTGGTCGAAGGTGACCCTGATAAGGTCATGCGCGTCAACTATGTGTGGGTCCTTTGCCGGGATCCCCAAGAGCTGAACCCCAAAGCCGCGTGGAGGTTACTCGAGCTATCTGCCAATAGCGTAGAACAGTTAATATAGGTGTTGAATAGATGAATTAAAGTTATTGACAGTTAAATGGTTTTCAATGGGCCCTTTTCCCATCCTCATACCATTCACCAAGGATAAAGACTCTTGTAAAATAACAATTTGGTCACAAATTTAAACATGACAATGATGTCTTGTAGCACATTTTGGGCCCTTTTATCCCATCGTTTATGCCCGCCTTCCACTAAAAAAGGGTAATGAGCGGAAACTGAGCTAATGCTGAGCTAGTGCGGATTGAAATTTTATTGTGAATCCGCTCATTCACAGTGGAAGCACTCTTATGAAGAAAGCCGTTGCGAGTTAAACGGAGTCCGTACGGAGCCCGCTGCGCTCGCAGTGGAAGGCGGGCAATATACTCGTAAAATAAAATAATAACTGAAACTGACTGAAATAATATGTCAAACAAACTGAAACGGTTGAATGAATATGTGTATATGACAAGTTTTAAATGTAAATATAATAAAGTTCAAATTACAATAGAAGTGAATAAGTTTTTGTTACAATCCATTACGATGGTAATAGGTTCTGCAAGAGTTTTAATTTAATAAGTTTTGTTTTATGATTGTGAATCCTTGCAATGTTATTCTACTGAATAAATCCTGAAACTTACAAGGAACTATTCAAATAAAAATATTCAAAAGAAAATGTTGCATTGCTTTGCAATCTATTATAGTTTTGAGTTTGTTTTTTTATTGGTTTACTATCTTGTATTGTATTATTTAATAAATGTTTTATTGTTAATATTTTTTTTAGATTATGATTTTAAACCTTAATTTAAATTAAAACAATTTTATTTGCTTTATGATAAAAGCTTTTGAGCTGGACAAAAAAAAAAAAAAATACAGGTAGGTAGAAGGAATGAGAAACGTTTTTATGAAATAGACAATTTAATTAGAGGCACATAGAAACGTGACGGATCAAATACCGTGACAATATTTACAAAGTTAAACTATGTTAGTGCACTACACAATGAGTCTAACAGCGTTATTCTAGGATATTACTTGGGTGTGATCTGTTTCCTAGAACTTTTATTAAAGCTTTCTCAAACTCGAACTTGCGGCTGCGATGGTGTGTACATTGGCGAGGAAATAAATTGTCCACCATATTGCCACTAGGCGCTGTATCCACCTAAGCAACGCGACACGTGATCTAACAAATGATCTGACACGTAACTAACTAACGTAAGCAACATGACGTTACTGTCATGTTGCTTAGATTGGTACATTGGCCGTAAGTTTGTGCGTACCTTAAAGAGAAAGGGATAGCAGATACTATCCAAGCAATATGCTGAATACTGCCGCTACTGAAACGAAGTGAAGTCTCGTGACTAGGTTATAAACCGCACAAAATATAATCAAGGAATGTGTCGTTATTGATTAAATATAGAATTATGTAAAAAATATTCCTATTCTGGTCTTTACAAACAAACCATATTTAACTGACTAATTGTACTTACTTTTAGATAGTTTTAACACACTTTTAATTATCTATTGAGGGATTATTGCTTTTTAAATCAGCATAGAAATATTTATTACAAAGGCTAAAAAAATAAAATAAACCTAATTTGTATCATTCATCAATAATTATTATGGCTTAATTATTATATTAACTTCAATGCAAAAGTGCTAATATATTTTAAAACACTAAAATTACATAAAAGCTCGATCGTCTCATTTATCAGCGGTGTTACCATAATATAAAATGCAGTGTTGCCATTAATAATAACTAATCACTAAAGTCGACGGATTTAATAATAGTTTTCACACTTATCAGCACTGAACTCTAAACTAAAGCTAGCAAAAACACAACTGAACGCCGTAAATAATTGTAATTATATTAATATGTAGGCCAAAGTGTTCGTTATACTTTAAACTAAAAGTAGTTTTGAAACGAGTAAAAATAAGTAACTACTGCTAATAAAGCGTTCAACTCAAATCCTAAACTTCTTTCACAACCGTGCACCTTACAATATTTTCATTGATAAATTCTAACAAACGGTGCAATAAGAAACATTAAAATTGCTTGTAGAGGACAGTGTTATGTGGAAAAGTTTTATTTTCTACTTAAATATTTTTGTATTCCTTCTAAAAAATCATATGAATTTTAAAAATTTTTAGAACATAATTAGGTATTCCGAAAAACAAGTCACCGACGCCATCGGGTGTGTTTCCACTGTAGCCTGTGTAACTTTTGTTACGATTCTATTAGACTTTGGACATTTCTTCTGTTAAAACCCACCCTAAGCAAAATTATTTAATCAGACTCAGGAATATCAGACTTACAACCCTGACATGATGCAGTCATCATTTAGGTACCTACTTCTGTATTGCACAGCGAAGCTTCTAGTACCTACGCTGACTAAACGTGTCTAGATTGGACAAAGGAGAGGTATTAGTTGGCTCAACGAATCTAGGCATTCGTGAAGTTAGCGCTGTATCGTTTTTCGGGAGCAATCGGAGGTATGAGGAGGGGGGGAAGGAACTGTACATGCGCAAACTCGCACCTGTGGCTAACTTCACGAATGCCTAGATCCGTTGTATGAACTATATGTGTAGTTGGAGTTGAAAGATAAAAAGTGGTTTAGTCGACGAGCCATTGCATGACGCTGGTGTCGAGTCCCCCGGTGGAGAGGAGCCGCGTGTCGTCGGGCAGGAAGCGGACGCACGTCACGTGGGACGAATGCCCGCCGTACTGGTGGCATAGAGACTGAAAGGAAACAATTTTATCATGGTAAGAGACTGCTATACTTAAAATATCTTATATAATATTATTTTTGAATTGCGCCGACAACTATACATATTCACGTAACGTCGGCGCATAGTGAAAATTTCGTAGCTCGATTTTTACTATCTGTATTATGTTACAATTTCATATCCTTAAATATATCAGTAACAAGAGATCTGAGGAGATGTTTACCTAGTCTGGGGATTACAGTCATGTCATGTTTCTTTTTTGTACCATTAACATACTTACGAGACTTTCATTATACGCCGATGATAATCATAAAAGGTCGTTGGTAATTTTTTTTATATTTATATTTTTAAATGGCCAAAGCCGGTGACAAAATTTTTAGGCTTCCTAACAACTAAGATGTACGAGTAAATGCCACTAGCGTAACCCATCTAAATGATGAAAAGTGTACGTCGCGTTGGTCTACGAAACGACTAAGCAAGTTATGCCAAGAAAGCTGCACTACCTATCAGTTAAGGCACCTAGTATATGAATGTTTTTATTTTTGTTGTAATACCTTTGGTTGTTGGACTGGATAAGCGTAAAGTTTTACTTTGCCGAAGTCGTCTCCAGTAGCGGCGAGTCGGCTGTCGTGTGACCTGGAAAATATATACCGAAATTAGTTAAAACGTTCAATTTTGAATATGAGCTGTGGTGAACCCGAACCATAGCTCAGTAACAGAAGACTAAATAAATGCAAAAGTTTACGTTGATATTTGAATGTTTGTGGCACGGAATAGAAGTGCTTGTGATCTGGATAAGCGAGAGACTACTGTTTATGTAGGCCCCACGTGCGACAACAGTAATAAAATACCTGATGCAAGAGTTTATGTCTGTTCCGTCCGCGTTTTCAGGCCACACCCCAATTGTGGTGAAGGAGATGGGACACGTGTTAGTGGCCCACACCACGTCGCGCATAGAGGTCGGCGACGTCACTTGACGACATGTGGTCGCGTTCCCTGAAGAAGAACAAGTTCTGATGAAAACAGTTTTTTGTAGCCCGGTGAATTATTCGATTTTGAATCTTATATGTATCAATGTCATAAATGTCTTCGCATCAGAATCAAAATCGTGAGATAGATGACGGAGTTTCTGTTCCTGCGCTGCCAGAATACATTTTTGCATACTATAGAGTTACATAGGTAGGTATGTGACTGTAAATTAGATTGTTTATTTGTTTGTATCTAAAACGGCTGGTAACTAAATCAGAACACCGCTGAATCGAAAGTTCTGGAGAACAAATAAATCGTGGATAGCGTTTTTGTGTTAAAGTTTTGTAAAAAAATCGGCTAAACCATAGCGACACAACGAGAGATAATACGTAAAGGTAATACTTACAGAAAAGCAGCTCATAATCTCCTGAATTACTTCTAATGTACTGACTGTCTTCAGACCAATCCAAGTGGGTTATGTAGCTGGAGTGACCCTGGAATTAAATCAAAATTAAAACAGCGGAACCAACGAAGCCTTGTTTGATAAACTCTAGGCATAGGCAGGATCATACAGTTGCATTCAAGTAAGGATTAAAATAGTTAATTATAGGGATTATGCGTGTCAAGGTTGGATAATAAGGCAAGCAAACACGACCTACTTTCCGTAGATCTATAGATAGTTAGCATCATTGTAGCGAGTTGCTTAAGTAGTTGCTCTAGCATAGGTAGGTACATAAAATCTGCATAATTACTTTTTTTGGACATTTTTTAAGACGGCAAGTTCAGCTGTACTACATAGGGATTAACATAATAATGCAAGTTTAGTAAGGTCTAACTTTTACAAGCGCAATGAGACCTAAGGTCCCAAGCCTGGCAATAATGGCCTACTGACATTTACCCTTCTACGTTTCTTCTCCGTACACTAGTTAAGACATGAAAACAGCAACGTCCAATGTAGGTTTTCATTGTACTTAGTACACAAGTTGTGAACAGTCAAGTTTATAAGATAAGGAGATGGTTGAGGTATGAGATGGCTGTTAATAATAAGTACAACGTACAAGGTAGATGAGACAACTTTGCAGTCAACTTTATAAGTAGGAATCAAGTCTACAGGTAAATGAACACGAGTTTGGTTTGCAAAAAATCCAGCCCATCACTATTACGCAATTAAGAAAATATCGAGGGCGTAGGATAAGAACATGTAGGTACTTTTAGGGATGTAACTTACAAGACATTTCCCGACCCTGGAGTACCGGGCTCCGTTGTCGTCTACTCGGTACACGTAGATAAAGTTGTCCCTTGAGCCGAGAGCCACCAGTTTGTTGTCCGGAGCGTATTGGATGGTCTGAATTGGCTCTGACCTGTACAAAAACGATTGTTAGTGCTTACTGCATCATGGATTTACCGTGTAATTTTATGATGATTCCTAGTGACATCGTAGCGTAGGCAATAGGATATTAATAACTTAAAAACGTTCCACAACGTAACTCAAGGGGTTGAATTTCAGAAAATCCTTTATTAGTGCACTAAACCAGGTTTTTAGGATTTACTGTTTGGGCTGTGCAGTTTTATGTCGATATATTTACCCGTCTTGGTGCATAGCCAGCATCTCCCGCGACTGAGGGTCGTAAACCATCCACTTTCCGGAGAGCGTTCCCACCGCAATGACGCCGCCATCTTGCGACCACGCACAACATTGCGCTCGCTCCTGTTAACAAAACACTTCTAGTAAACTGGTGGAACCTTTGCACAGCGAAGTAGTAGCAGCATACTTAATTTCATCATCATCATCTTCCTGTCCTTATCCCACTAGGTGGGGTCGGCACAACAGGTTCTCTTCCTCCATTATCCCCTATCATCCGTCATCTCAGTAGTCACTCCCTTCTCACATATATCGTCTTTCACACAGTCCATCCATCTTTTCTTAAGTCTACCTCTACCTAATAGCACTTTATACTTAGCAGCATACTTAATGTATTAGCATATAATTAGGTAAATCTATATATTCAATGAAGTTTATGGCGTCTAGGTAGGTTGGATAATGATCTAAAGTCCCCAGTACTTACAAAAATCACACCAGTTCCCGTATTTAATGCTGTTGACGCGCGTGTTGGTCATATTGGCACCGAATATGGTCGTTAGTTGTAGATGTATACCTCAATATCCTTGCTCCAGACAGTAGAATGGCTGAGGCCATCCCACAGTTGCAGCAGTCGGTCCCAGCCGGCCGTCACGAACTGGGGCAGGCTAGGGTGTGCCGCTAACCCCCATAGCTCATCCACATGCCCTAACAAACAAATTACTTATCAGCATCGCTTCAGTAAGTTCATGAACTAGTAATTATGCATCAAAGTAATTGGGTAAGTAGTAGGTTGTTAATTTCTTCGTGTTAGTGGGCCATCCCTAATATGTAATGACAGAGTTAACGACTTTTGTGCTCTCTATATTTGTCTCCCATCAAAATTATGGTTGAATTATTAGAAACGACTAAGCTAGATTTGGCTTAACAGCACTGTTTAAAAAACAGGTGATTGAAAAGTATGTACCTAGTACAGCTGGAGAGAACCCTAGCTCCAGGTCACCATGCAAGATGCAGTTTTTGGTAGTTCCGATGAAGAGCTGACTGCCTCGGCCCTCGGCCACCACACGGACCCCGCCATAGTGACCTTCAATCTGAAACCAGAAAGATATCGTTAGTTTGCTACTAAAGATATCTAATAGGTAAAATGTCAAGCAACGTTTGAAGCAGTTCCATTGAAAAAAAACCAAACAAGTACTTAAAAATGTTTTGAACACTTCTGATACTGGCAAACCCAATGGTCAATAGTTGCCATCAATCTTGTCATTGGTATCAATATACCTATATATAGTTACTGGCCTATATATAGCAATGACTCACAATGTTCTCCACTCCCAGTGCGTTGACCTCTGCGTCGAACATGACGACTCTGCCGTCCTTGCCTCCTGCAGATACAACTGCGCCGTCCTTGCGACACAGCACACTAAACACAGGCCCCTGGTGTACTCCTCGCACCATCTTGTGGATGCTGTTGGTGCCGCGGCCCCACACTATGATGTTCCCGTTTGAATCTCCGGACAGGACATCACCTGGACAACACCATCAACATTAATGGCGAGTAAAGCGATCATCATTTTATTTCAATAATTTTACTAACTTGTTTCACCAAAGCGCTGGCAAAAGTATGTGATACCAAAGAGAAAATGCCAGCATAGCGAGCTAAAGTTTGACTTGTATGTCTGCATGCATTTCGTCAACAATCCCATTTTTCTCACCACAGGTTTCCTTAATCTATAGGCTCTATAGATTTATCATCTCAACCATTCTTAGCCCGTTTATGATCGGAGGGTTTGTAGCCAGACTTGACCGAGTTGTCATAGACTACTTTAGCTCAATTGTCACTAATAGTCCTTACCATTATGATTGAAAGCAAGACAAGTGACGTATTTGGGCTTGTCTCTGGACTCAAAAATGCCCATGCGCTTGTACAGCATGTTGGTCTGGTCCAACGTCCAGAACGCGATGTGGTTTTTGCCACACGTTACTATTTGATTGCGGTCCAGGGGGTGGAATTCCACGGAAACCACTGTGTCTACTGAACACTGAAAATAAACATATTTTCTAAGAGAGCAATCATTTGTTTGACGCAAAACATTTTTGTCCTAAAACATTCAAATGGATAACTTTAATTGGTAAGTGGTGATGTTACCTTGGTTTCCGCCAAGCAGTGACCCTTATCTGGTCTCTGCCATTCCCACACAGAGATGGTGTGGTCTGCGCCCTCATCTACGCAGGCCAATAGCGTTCCCCCGTCCGCCCGCGAAAAGGAAAGGCACGCAACGGCCCGATCTATCTGTCCAGCGCCGAGAACAGCCAGCGTGGCCAAGGAGACGGAGTTCCACACGCGGATGTGTGGCTGGAATATCAATTTTCGTAAAAAAATTGTTCTAAACAAGCTTACATTGGTGCGTCGATTGGCAGAAGCTCGGTATCGTATTAGAACTTATGCTTTCCTGAGTTTACAATTACTACGGTTAAAATTAGGAAGCTGCGACGGCTCTTTGAAAACTTTATCGTTGAAGTATCTAGCTATAAAAAAAAGTTATGGCCAAATGATCTTACCCTAGCGTCGAGCCGGTCGTGTCCCGCGCACTGACCACTTGCTATCACCAGCTTGTTGGGATGGACTGCAAGACATTTAACGTCGTCCGTGTGCCCCGTGTAGTGCCTCTGACACTGCTCCTCCACATTAAAGAGTACCACCACTCCAGCCACGAAGTACACTATCTCACCCGTCGGGAGGAGGTAGAGATTGCTGCGGCAGTCTTTGCCCCTGGAAAAAATAATGAATAAGTAATTAGTAGGTACCTAAGTGGTAAGGTTGCAGAGCATTTTGAACCAGCTTGCATAAGTTACACAATGCATTTCCACGCGAGGTGACCTGCATTTCTACCATCTGCTCGTGAGTCAGCCCATCATTACACCGTTGACCATTCAAGCGGAGCGACCTTGAAACGAGGAATTGTTGGTTTCGTTTTTGTCTTATTGTTTGCGGAAACTGCTGTAGAGATCATGCTATTCGTAGCATGATCTCTACAGTACTTTGGTAGTACCTATTATAAAATCTGTGGTAGTACCTACCAACAAATAAATAAGTTCTAGTACCTTCATAGTTTTGTTTGAATTATGTACTATTTTAAATTAAAATCAACCTTCAAGAAAGTCGGTCATACCTAAAAACATGTCGAAATAAATTTTAAGGCCCAGTTATAATGTCTTAAAAATGTAGATCAATTACCTACATCAGTACATATTCTAATTAAATGCGATAACGATAATCTTGTGAGTGAACTTTTAGAATTTGGTTTAAATAAAAAAAGTGCCTATGTTAGGCATTAAGCCCTCCTTTTGTAACACATTTTTTGTAATTGTGTACAATAAAGTATAAATAAATAAGTAATTGTTAGCTGCATATCCGTTTTGTTACGGCAGTATTATAACGATTGGGTATTACAATTTGTAGTTAATGACACAAAACTGTGAAGGTTGTTTTGTGTAAAACAAAACCAGCCTTGGACCAAACTGCTAAACGAGATTGTTGAAACAAAGGGCTAATTTTACGCTGTCAGACTCCGCTAATAGAGTTGCACAGTAGGTCTCACTGGAAATTATGACACAGTTTGACAGCCTCAACAAACGAGTTAGAAAATATCGATTTATCAGTAAGATAAAAAATTAGACTACAAAATAGAAAGGTAATCGTTTCGCCTTTTCAGCGGTGGAAGTCAACAGGCCTATAATCTTAACGTACTTCTATTTGATATAATTAGCAGAGTTGTTTTCAATTTCAGTAAAATGAATCATTTATTTCATACAATAGGTACCTAATCATTAATGAAATATTAGGTAAGAGGAAATAAACCTTGTATTTAGATGTACTTAGGTATACATATACCTAAGTAGGTACATCTAATGAAATACTTGGTGTAGGCCTAGTAGTATAGACGATGAAATCAGAAAATACACCTAATAGCTTGAATACCAACAGCTCAAAATAACTGCCCAAAATTTTCAAAAAATGTAGTCGATTTCAGGAAAACCCTTGTTGGGTGTGCCCGCGTGGGTTCTAATAGCCATCCAACTGTTCAACTCAATTGGTAAATTGTCCAATGAATTTGAGTTGATATACCAGGTACCTACTTAAACTGTGACCTGTATCTACTCCCAGATGTTAAGAGATTTAGCTTTTTATGTAAGTAGACTAGTAAATCAAGGTTGCAGTACCTAAGTCACTTTTTATGAAATGATTGATTGTGCCCTATCATCATAATATTTATAAAAAAATAAACCCTAAACTAGGTATTTACATAAAATCTAAAAGATAACAACGCTCTTGATAATATGTAGCGTTATAATGATGTCATTATCAACAAAAGCCTCTCTAATGGTAATAAAATGTAAATGGGTGATGAATAATGAAAGTAGCTTAATCGGATGAAGCCACAACACCAGGTCAGGCCGATAGGGAAATAAAATAGACTACTTTATACATACTCGTACCTACAGTATAATACATAAAATTGAAATATATGATTGCATGCAAGACAAAAATAAAAGTATTTTTATTTGATTAGGGTTTTTGACTATGGTCAATAATAAGGCTTACCTATCTAATTATTGTTTGTCAGTCATGTCAATATTTATTTTGGAAAGCATGAGTTGTATTCCCATATAGGTACCTCTTAACAATGTTATCGTCACTTATACATAGGTATATGTATTGGTGACCTTGCCGAGTCCATGGAATCGATAATGGCTTTGGATAACCTAGCTATATATACCACATTTATATTTCACAGGCTAGTCAACTCAATCAATACTGGGACGGTTTTTTTCATATTGATTTATTCAAGAGTTCGTAAAATATAGTCAGCATTTTTAAAGGGTAGATATAACTAATTTGATCTTCTTCATAAAAGAAAAGAAAACGTGTGTATATATAGATAATATTTAGTATGTATTCTATCTACTGAGTATACCTACTTACCTACCATAATGAGGTATCGATGCTATGATTAGTTTTATAGATGCTGAACTCAGTGTTGTTTATACCTTCTTAAATAAAATAATATTATACCTGTATCCGTAAACCCACTCCAGCTTTAGTTTGTTAGGCGGAGGCGGCGCCACCTTAGCTGGATCCAGGGTGTCCAGCTCTGAAGGTCCGTATAGCACCACGGGCCGCCCTCGCAGGTACATCCGCATCGCTCCATCTTCCTCATTGTACTGGCAGGTGCTTGTGCTAAAGGAAGACGTAAAATATGTTAAGTACCTACTTAGTTTTTTTATTTATTTAAGAGAAAACCAGCAGCACATACAAAAAAATAATAATTAGGGAAAATAGAATCGGAAGGCTATTAAAAGACTTTCTGGAGTAAGTAAGAAGAACTGTAGAGACATACAAAGGTTTTTTAATGTATGATCTGTCTCCAAAAACTTAAAGCTTTAAGGAACTCATTTCGATCAACGATGTTTTTTCTTTTAAGTATTTTTTCACAACCTATCATGCATTTTCTTTCGCTGACTTCTGCTGGTACACTTATCCCTACTTTAGCGTAACTTCTTGAATTATCTAAAAAGCATGCGTTTAGTTTATCCATTTAAATGTTGGGTCAAATAATAGAAGTAGGTACACACATAGGTTATTTTTTTATTTTATAAAGCTTTAAATATATTGGTTAGTGGCATGCAAACAGAAAAATTAGTCACGCTATTTTTTCACACATAGCTTCAGCTTTGCTCCGGTACCCAAGCAAACTTACATTGAGGTGAATGGCATTTTAGCAGACGCACTTCTGCCCACAATTTAAAAGTTTACCACCCGCGTAGAGTGCCAAGCCACCAATAATCAGGATTATGCGATTGAAAATAATCTAAAAACAAAATGAAACAATAGCCTGCGTGACTGTTATCCTTAACTCGTTAATTGAACGCAACTAATAAAGGATCGATCGAAACTTAACGTTACTGATAAGTCTGATAACAAATACATACCTGTCGTCCATGGCGCTAAAACTTATAAATTTCCAAAGAACTACGCGATTTTATTCGACCGGTATAAAGCACCGGTTTTGGATATACAGCCAGCCTCAAAGAAAAACATAAGCGGACTGCTAAAGTTAAACTGTGAGACCGTGACCGTATTACGAGTATTGAATAAGTTCGTACAATTGCCATGTTTGAAAACCGTCGCTGGCTTTGTCCCCATCAAGTCTCTTTGCAGACTGGTAGAACTGGTAATGTATGGTTTACATTAATGGGCATGTGCCGCATTTGAGGACTCTGTAAGGTGATTTGAGAACGAGATATTTTATCTTTAGGTATCTTGAGTCATCAAGTATTATTACTGCAACGATGATGATGACGTAGAGTCAACTCGTTTTAAAGAGAAACTAAGTAAGTTTACAGGTGATATTCCTATACTTAATCTCAATGGCAATACATTATTTTAACTAATACCTACATTGGTATTTTTTTGTGATATACAGCGCAGTCACGCGGGCCTGAATTTATCGGTCAGTGTGACTAACTCTAAAATACAGATCTTGCCTAACTTTATTTAAAAACCTGCCAAATCCTGCCAAAGTCGGTGGTAAAAAATGCCTAAATATTGCCAACTTTAATTACTGAAGTAAGATACGTAAAACTACACTTAATTATGCTATATTTTTATTTAATATAAATTAAACATTACAGTTAGCGTCATATTGTTCATTTTCTTCATCTTTATACATGGATTTATTCAGTAAATTTATTATTTTCTTTGGTTGGTTTAAATGCAATGTTTAAATGCCGTGCTCGCCAATGCCTTGTCTAACGTGCAGGATAGATGCTACATATTTGTTTCTATATTTGTTTCGTGTTTTTGTCTTGATTCAATTTCTTTGAGAGAATATTCTTTCAAATGCAGCGTTAGACATAATTAAGCACAGCAGTCATTTTGCAAAATTAGCAATATTTGAATATTTTAGTAACATTTTATTTTCTACCTCAATACCTACTGCCAAAAACTGCCAATTTTTTAAAACGTCAGCCGATGATGCCATAGTCTAAAATGAGAGGCCAATCCTGCCAAAATGGCAGGAACCTGCCACAAATGGTCACACTGTTATCGGTATTGTAACTGTCGATGTAAATATCTGATACTTTTGAACATAGATAAGTATACAGCTCTACAATTTTTGTGAAAAAAGTTAACGTACATAGAACATACCTTTTTTATTATTTTCTGTAATCAGTGGCAGTCAAAGTCATTGGCATCAATTTTTAACTGACTAGGCGCAGTGAGAAAAAAAAATGTTTGCTATCTGCCCACCCACGTCTATCAATTAATCATTTGAGCAAAGATACCGTGGTATAACTAAGGGTTGTCATACTTATGTTACTTATTTCATATTTTTGCTATTATCACAGATTTATTATTAAACTATGTATAACGGACCTTTAGATATTGTTTTTACTTTTATTCTTTTCCCGACGACGTTTCGACTGTATTGCAGACCGTGTTCACGGGATGATATTGATAAGCGTAGGTACTGAAGTGTCCTGACGAAACGGAGGTTTTCGAAACTACACTCACTTGGTCTTTGGTAATGTTCCAGCATATATTTATGTACCTATCTGGCATTTTCACGGCTGCAATGTCTTCATCAAAGTTCACAGAGAATATCTTACAAATAGTGGCTCTACGTCTGACTCTTGATAACTAATTAAGTACCTATTTATTTTACTAACAGATGCCACTCTTAGTTATTGCTCGTTATATTAATATATTAGGGTATTAGTGTGTATAAATAGACCACAGGTTTTAGAAAAAATGTCTAATGCCTACTTTAGTAGATAAACTGAAAACTCAGGCCTGACAACCTTTATTTGTACACCAAGTATATCGCAGCACATCTATTATGTAATCAGATGCGCCTGCGTGGGTGGATCACATTATACAATGAACATTTTTTATTCTCGCACTATAATACAGTGATTGATCTATTCTAGAATACACAATTTGTTGCCTATCATTGGCAAAACCAAGGACGCAGCAAATATAATTTACACTCAACGCTATCAAAAGACGAAAGCTGTAATGCGATGAATGAATTCAATGCGGCTCACATAAAATGACGAAGAAAATCTTGTTAAGGAAAGCCAGATTCTACCGATTATTACTTTAGGCTCATGTCTACCGAATTATTCACCAATATGTAGGCATATGTCCAAGGTACACCGACATTGGACATGTGCATAAAAGGACAATGATTGCGGAGTCGTAAGCGGTCACAAGCGCATTACCAGCAAGGTCAAACGAGATCATTTATCTTTGGGTAGGTAACTAGTAGTACAGACGTGTCTCATGACATGACATTCTGATTACAAAATAAAAGATACTTACGTCTAACTTCAGGTTTTCGTTAATCAGCGGGAACAAACTCCTTAATAATCTCAGCTCGGTATAAATCGGTATTTTCTAATAGCATTCTCACACTTACCTACTACACTTTATATCTAATCACCTATTCGGTAACATTCAAAGCCGTATTCTCTAGCTAGACGGATCAAATCATGATTTCCCAATATCAGCCTTGAGACTTGGACTGAACTGTCTTCGGGTGTGGTCGTCTGGCCAAGGAGGTTATTGTAAGTATGTCAACAACTTTTAAGTTTTTTAAACCAATTACTCGCTAGTTGTTGCCTATCTAGTCAAGACATTGGTATCCACAGTTTAAGCTGAAATTAGGAATCAATCTCATGAAGATTGAATAGAAAATTGATGGCCTAAAAAGTCTTAATACCAATTTAAAAATAAGTTTTATTTTTGTTACAGGGTTTATAGTTATGCAGTAGATAGATCTCAACTCCCTGCCATTTCAGGTGTAAGTTAGATTTACAGATGTAAGTAGGTACCTACTAAAAGTTTAAAAGCTTAAATTGTAAACTTTTCGGCATAACGGAAAATCAAGTTTAAAATTGACTAATCCGAGGTTAAAATAGGTTATTATGTAAAACACGATGGACAAAATTATTCGGCTAAGATTCGTCTTAGATGTGAGAGGTGCGGTTTTGGTCCTCATTGGAACATGCACATAATGAATTATTTTGTATGTTGCAACATTTATGCATTACAATGCAAAGCGGTCTCGAGGGTTAGGTGTTTGTTAATTATAATAGAGTATTTAGTATTTGTAAAATTCCATTTTCCCAAAGCACCACACCATTTACCACCACCAGAAAGTGTGTACAACTTACCCGTGTTTCATTATAGGTCCATTTTGTGATGGCTTATACAAGTTTAGCAATGACTTTGTCGTCGTAAATCTAGACAGAACAAAACAAAATTAGACAAAAAAATAAAAAAACAAGGCTAACTAATAATAAAGCAAGTTTCGGAAGCTTTTACTTGCAGCTGGATCTTGAAGCGAGGTTTTTATAAATTAAGTATAACAGATAAAAAAAATCTTAACCATTAATAGATGTTTCTTTGACGTGAACTATTCTTAGTTTAGTCGGCAATAGTCAGCATTACTGTAAGAAAACGAAACCTTCACTTCAAGATCCAGGACATTACCTGCTACTTGGCAGCAGACCCTGCGCGTTGAAGTCACCCGTCGAGTTCCACCGCTTTGTCAAGTTGGCAGGAGACGCACTCTGGTTGCTCGACGTCGAGTTGTTCCTCGATCTAGCGACAGATACAACTACTGGCAACTATTCGGCCTCGCATGAAACTGCATGTCTTGTTACCTAACGATCAGAGCACTTCTTCTCAGCTCTGAATGATAAGGGGTTTCAAGACCGTAGCTCTACTAGGCAACTACGAAGCTAGGTACCTACTGCGCTTACATTTTTGGCAAGGCATGACAACGCAAGGCTGCGATAGCCAGGGTTAACAACTCCAAGCTCCCTTAAAGTTTCCTCTACAAGAACATAAAACTGCACTTCATGGAGCAATTAAATGGAGTAATCAATCCTGATTTAACGCTTTAGGGGTAAAATAATAAAAGGGCGCAATTATGTATACTGACTATAGCTGTCTCGTTCACTGACAGTAGAACTCTATCTAACCTCTATCTATTTATGAGACATCCCATTAGGTTGAAATGATGAGCGCTCCGGGTCTACTCAATCCTAGGTTTTCCTGTTATCCAATGAAATAATATCGTCTTATGGTTCTTGGTTTTCTTCCGATTCGTGGTCGCCTTTGTCAAAAGCCTTACCTATAAGGCTGTGGAGGGTGTACTATATGAGGGGCCGGTGTGGCCCGGGGTGAAGGTGAAGGAGCGGGAGACAGAGACGACGACGACGCCGGCGAGTCTGATTGGAGCGATCCTGTTGACTGATGCTGCGGACCCCGTCTGAAAGAAAAGAACAGAGAAAATTGTAAGTATCAGTATCAAGTTCTTTCAAAACAGAATAGCAGACTATTTGAGTTTTATTGTCTTTCCTGACATCAACTGGTCACTATTTCTTTCGATTGAATGTGGTGAAGGGGTTAAAGTTTGCCAAGTAAATGTACCTTATGGTATCCGCTTGCAAAACGCAGCAGGTACTTAATGAACATCACTAGTATGAATTGGCATAGCCAATTTGAATGCAGTTATATTTTACTCTAATGCCTGTCACACTACAAAATGTGTTCTCTTGACCTGATTGTCGAAGGCTTGATTCCCAAGATTAAGATCAGAAAAATATATACCTTTGTGGTAAAGAAGATGCACTCGATCCATAGCTGGAGGTACGTTTAGCTGTCTCCCGATATGAGGGTTGTCTTATTCGAAGCTCTCTGGTTGGAGTACCGGATGACCCTGAAAATAAAGAAAAATAAACATTTTAGTATAAACTGAATCAAAAATCTGTAAAAGTAACTTTGAATGGGCTAGTGATAGTGAAATCCGAAGGCTTTTATTGCATTGCAGTTGTAGACGCATCAAACATACTTTGCCCTTTTGCGTGAAAGGAGACTGCACTAAATCCTTTCACCATTCGTCACTACATCCCAAGGTTTTATTTAGAGTCAAATTATATTTTAAGCCAACACTACCAAAATACGATTAGCCCCGAAATAGCGGGCTGATTAAACCACTGCTTACAATATTGAATCAGAAAAACAGTGAAAGGATATAAGGTGTTGTAACATTTAAGTATTTTATTATGAAACCATCTATTACAAAAACATTTGATAAAGCTCTGAATCCAAATAATAATTTTAACGATATAACGTGTTACTTATCTCTAATTTTAAATAGGATTGACGTCATTTGCCGGTCAAGAATGCCATATCTTGCCACAACAACAAAGTATGTCACCAATCTAAGAAGCGGGCGACGGCCGTAATATTTTGCAGAGAGGAAACTGATAAAGACTGGATACAACAGTTTAGCTTCTAAATATATTCGGCTCTCAGCATAGAAATGTGCGTTTAATATTAAGTTTGTTTGTACACGGATACAGACGGATAATAGTAGTACAACACGCAGACTTAACTTGGCACCTCGCTGTAAGGGATTTACATTCACTCAGGTGCCAAGTTGATTTCTGCGTGTTGTTGATATGCAAGTGTTTATCTTACCTGTGTAAGCACCATTTCTCGGCGCACTCGGGGCAGTTGGTGCCCTGCCCTCGAGCGCGTTCAGTCTTCGCAGCGCATCAGCTAGGGTTGACCGTAAGCATAGCAGCTCTTCTGCCTGCCTGGCGCATTTGATTTCAAGCTCTGCCACGCGGGCTGCCAAACCCGCACCTTCGCCTTCTAGCATTTCATCTAAAAAGATAGAAAATGATAAAATCAGTGAAAAGAATACTCAAAAATAAGAAACAAACAATTAAGTACTTATGTAGGCATGTGCTTAGTTAGTATTTGATGAGAGTTATATTGCGTTTGCCTGACCTCATGAACTTCCATGCGAAAAGCGGAAGAAGCTCAAGAGACCTATTATTATTATTTTTAATACCCACAATAATTATTTTTTATTGTTTATCTTTAATCGAGAAATAATGGATAACCTTTTGATTGATTTAATGCAATAAATTGTGGTATCATCTAAATGGGCAACAGTTCTATTTTTAACTTCCAAAATTAGTTTTGAGGAAATGTAAATGAAATCCTTGAAGCTACCTAAATTAGGTATACCAAGCTAATTGAGCGTGGGAACAAGTATTCTCCAAATAAAGTTGAGGACGTTCCTTTTGCTATTTGCAAAACCAAACTTAAGGTCGCAAACTCAAATAAGGTTTTAATGCAAGCTGATATTTTAGAATGTAGGCAGTAGGCATTATAGCGAAAGGTGCCCTTTTCATAAAACCGTAAAGGTAACGAGTATGAAGTTACGTAAAAAGAGCAATGCGGTTGAGGTTGTCAAGAAAGACTCTGAAAGTTCCGTAGTTCCGCACTTTCCAAGTAATTGAAGTTCTGGATTAAAATTAAAATTACAATTACATTTAGTTTTTACTAGTCTTATCCAAAAAAAATCTACATAGTAAAATGAATATGGATAATTCAGCACCAAGATTGCAAACCGCTGATTGATTACACGCTGATGACTAAATTGTTCTCCACATTGCCAAATCGTCCACTTCGTGACGAAACTCATTGTGCAAAACAACTTGACTTTCAGGTCACAACATTCGCAAATTCAGCTCCTTACGCGTTGACTATTGTCTCAGTAACAATGGTTTCGTGTACACACATGTTATTTAAGTCAGCGCTAAGTTGGACCTTACTACCTACCTACTTGTTAAATTTTTAAATTTAAAAGAGTTTGCGTCGATCATCTATAAGTACTTCACTTGTAATGAATGTTATATTATACCTCTAAACCATTTTGTACCTTATCAAACTTGAAATTAAAGTGAAAATATACTTCTTTACTGAATGAAAGACATGCCTTGTGTGTATTTGTTCTACAGGTGATTTATAATGTCTTATCAGTAGTACAGTGCACCTTACTGTTATTTTATCGCAAGTTATCGTACCATGCATAGCCCGTGCATTATTATGTTGTAGATAGGCCATTGGCTTTAGTTCAGTAGTGCCTAAGTAAACCCATAGCCGATATTTTTTATCTGCTGTACTAGCAGTTGATGTTTTATCTTGAGCTTTAAGTTTATGTATCTTTTTTTTTGGGAAACCCTGTATATTAAAAAAAAAAAAAAAAAAAGTGATTTTATGATATTACCTATGTTAAATTTATGTACTTAATCAAATGTTTTCAAATGTTCTAATGGGAATAAATGGCTTTATTATTATTATCTTTTAGTTAAAGCCATAATATAGCTAGGTATTGATACTTGGTAAGACACAATTACTTTATCCCGTCAAATACTTACGCCAGGCAGCATAAACATCGTTCATAGTGTCCCCAGGCGAGTCACTGGCCCTAGAGCTTCTAGACTCTCGATCAGCTTGACTTTCCATCTTGTTGGCACTATCAGTACTCACGAGTTCATAAATTAACTAGCTAATACTCTCTTGCTCTTAGTTTAGTTTTTTGATCCCATCACCTTATTGATGCTATAGTAAATTGATTTTTGGTCTGTTTTTTTGTGAAAATTTGGTTTGCAAATAAACATAAACTACTAACATGGATACACGTAGGTAATACAATAAAAAACTGATAAGAATTTTTAGTTCGATAAGGATTTTCAACACACGTCGCACCTAATAGTTCACTAGGTTCCACGTTTTACTTATATTAATACCTATTTTTTATTCAAAAACTAAAACAAATTATGTGACAGGTGGGATGATTAGGTTACCTTTAGTGATATCTGGAAATAATTTGAGATTCTTAAAATGATCTAACCAATTGTAACCAACACCAACGAAATTATAATGGTTGTCATTTCAACGCACGTATGCATTGTTATGCCAAGCAGCCAAATGTCTTCTTCAGATTTCAGCCTAATTTGCGTACAGTTACGCATACGCACAGAAACGAACCGTATCGAAAACACGTAAAATTCCCGCATAATGTGGAATTCGGCTAACGGTGCATTTACTGGTTTCCTTCATTTGCATAACTAACGAGTGACCCGTCTGTAACTAACTGTAGATGGACATCCCTTCTAGTACTTAGTGAGGCCTAGAAGCCTCAATCGGGATCCGGTTGTTATTTAGCACCTAGGGCTTGGTCGGAACTTGCAGTTCTCATGGGAACTGGATTCTTCATCATTTTGATGTAGGGAATGGGGTTAAATATTTTGATGGACTATCAAAGTAATGGCGGATGAAAAAGCTGTTTTTAGGGTATTCATAGTAGGAATAAGATCTCTTATGGTCTAGTTTAACTTTCCAATACAGATTTTCAGTCGAGTTTTTAATTTTATATTTCTAGTAAAATCTTAAAAAAAGTTAGTAATGTACTAAAGAACGCTCGAAAGCTGTAATGGAAAGGTGAGCTGATTTATTAAACGGTCAACATTTTTGCAAACAAACAAATTACGTAGCAGGACCTGATATGGCGCTCACTTTGAATGGCAATTAAGTAAATTAACATTACTTCGCTTGACATACGGAATTGCCGTGGTATTTTTAAACTGGCAACATTGTAAAGCACTAGTAGTGTGGTGGTGCCACCACTAATTTCTGATCGCAAGCTCCTGCACAAACGGATTTCGAAAAAAATACTGGTGAAAATTCTAAAATAGTAGAATTAGGTACTAACTACTAAAATATAATATTGCATGAACGACAAAATGAATTAAGTAACCATAGTAAATCACGCAAAGGAAATAACCGTTTATCAGGTAACACACTAGAAAGAGATGAATTGTCTTTTTTCACAAACAAGGTGCTTTTCTCACGAGTGTGAAAGTTAACGTTCGTGAGAAGATCCAAGGAAAAATAAAAGATAGCGTCTAATTCTATTTTGCAGTTAGATTTTCAACTCTGTGCCTTTAGAATGAAGTTGCTTATAACGTGACAGCGAATCTGTGATCTATTGAAGATAACTATGATGTGAAGAATGGTAGGTTGGTTTTATCTAGCTAGATGTTTTGCAATAATTGTAAAGCTTTTGTTTACAAAGAAAGAGCCAACTTTATGATTAGGCTTTGATTGGCTTAAAAATAATGTTATCCGATACGGTATCGAGTCACGATCAAGCATGGGGTCCATTTGAGATTATAATGAAATTTTATAGTCTTAGGTTGAGGAGTAATAGATTAGCGTGGTATGGGCATGTTATGAGAAGAGATGAATGTTATGTGACAAAGAAAGTGTTAGGTATGAATGTGGATGGATACAGGGTAGAGGTAGGCCAAAGAAAAGATGGATGGACTGTGTGAAAGATGACATGGGTAAGAAAAGAGTGAGTAATGACATGACGAGTGACAGAGAGAAATGGAAGAAGATCACATGTTGTGCCGACCCCACATAACGTGGGATAAGGGCAGGAAGATGATGATGAGTCTTAGGTAAAATGCCTAAAACGACCTAGTACCTAATGCCTGTTAATAAATACGTTGTCACCCTGATACACCCAGTAAACCTATCATAGAAATAAATAATAAAGCACAAGTTTTAGTAAATATCAAGGCAATAAACCGTGCTTAGGAAGGTAAATCTTTGGAAAATCTACAATATTACGAAAATCTTTTCGTGACAATACAACTAAGCAATACCTGATGGCATAAACGATGATAAACTCCTAAACTTGGGGAGCAATATCCGCTACATAGTCGTTTCAGTGCTGGGTGGCGCCGAAATGTCTAGACAGTCGGTACTAAAATTGGCAACAACCCTAAAGCTTTTGTTGCCGGAAGTAAAAGAGCTTGCCAATTTATACAAAAGCACTAGTAGTTGTTGAGTCTTTTAAATGAACGAATATAGTAAATGAAGTAAAATATCCAAATTAATCATGGTAGATTGATAATTATAGGTACACACAGTCCATCCATGTGACGTAGGTAGTGTACACAACACACACGATAGCATATTAATCCCATGGTTACCGGAAGTGACGCCAGCATAAATGATTTCAATATCTAATGTTACTTTGTTGTGCGCATGCGATGGTGTGAGGTGAATAAAAATGATTGCAAATTTTGTAAATGGAAAGTAAATAAAAAGATTGCGTGACTAAACGCTTCAAAAATATTGTTTATCTATTGCATCTTCACGCTTGAATCTTTCGTGATGTTATAAAGTGTTTTATGGAACTTTTATGTTACATACTATGAAAACTAATATTTGAAGGCCTTTCTTGGATTTATACATTGATATTATGGATTTGGCATTACTTAGTTCCATTTCTAGTTTTGAAAACAATAATTGGACAGATTACCATGTTTACGGTAAGAGGTGCAAACTGACAGTGATTTCGAAAGGTTTTGATAAACTTACAAAGTAATGCAATATTAATGCAGCAATAGACAGACAAATAAAATATAACATTTAATTACAATCATCACATGTTCGAACAGATCAATCGAATCGAAGTGTGCAAAGTTGTCGTCACGTCTCGCTCTAATGAAATGGAACCAGACCAAGAACCGAGCCATGATTTGAATATTACTATTTATATTGAACAAACACTGAGCGATTGGAATAATGAAAGATACGATGCATATATTTCTGATAAATCTGAAGAATAATAAGAGATACAACAATACGGCAACAACATCAAGAATTATTTACATACAGGTAAGGTAAATAGCTAAAGGTCTTAGGTCATTTGGCTTTAATGGCGGATGCTGATAGCGTCAAGATACAAGATTGGATTATGAACTTCCTGATTGTGGAAAAAATTGTCAAGTTTACATAATTTATAACTTAGCTAAAAGCTCGCTCATATTTTGAAATTAGGTATTCGTTTCTATAACCATACAAATGGGATCAAAAGGGTCTAGGAAACTAGAAGTTTTGTAAAAGGACTTGTGGAATAACAAAAATGTCTTTTATCTAGGTAGACTAATAAACACAATTTAGTGGTCTAGACAACCTCGACCTATTCCCAAAATCGGATAGCCTTCATGAAGCAGTGTAACCTCACATTAGAAGCGTGGCTAATCATAATTATTGTGTGTGCTATACCAAAATGACTCATTACTGAACCACGAAACAGGTAAATCAGAATTATCGAAAAATTGGCAAGTCTCGAACAACTAAATTATAATAAATGGCATAACTGGAAATTCAAGCCAAACTTGTATATTGGAAGCAAAAGCACATCAACTCTCCGTCCTTTTTGCCGATTTTTTGGATAAGGTATTAGGTACATTATAACATTATTGTTTTCAGTTTAATTCACATTACTTTTTATAAATTTATCTTTATCGTATATAATGTGGCTAGATGTTGGTGGCGGTTATAATCACTGTTACAATGTAAGCACTGTTTTTTGAATGTTAGAACCATACTTGCAAAATTTAGGCACTTATCATTTTGTAAATTATCCATCACCTGATTAATGTTATCTGTCTGTAATATACTAGTAACTGTCAGACTGTTTTGGTTCCAACCAAAACAGTCTGACCCCTTTTGTTACTAGTATATTGACCAGTAATGGCGCACCTATAAATTGAATTAGCATGTCAGACGAAATGGCTTCAGCTACATTATCTGAACACGTCTAATTAGCGATAATTTGCATAGTAAATGGAACCAAAGCAGACCAAAATAACGTTTTGGGATGACAAACTGTCACTTTGAGCACATAATGATTTTCACTTCACTAACACTGCATTGCACACAGGTACATTACAAAACTCAAAAACGTATAGAGTGATTCATTTAGATTTAAGGAATTCTGTGATAGTTATATCTGTAAAATTTTCAGAAAAAATCAGGCTAACGTTACCGGCAGCCTCAGCCA
This sequence comes from Cosmorhoe ocellata, assembly GCA_963675405.1. Lineage (NCBI taxonomy): Eukaryota > Metazoa > Arthropoda > Insecta > Lepidoptera > Geometridae > Cosmorhoe > Cosmorhoe ocellata. The sequence continues at coordinate 5,056,517 of OY776258.1, read as the reverse complement.
GCACCTCAACTGAATTATCAATTGGGGCCGCACAGCTGATTAAACATAAGACGATACAGTTCTACGTAAAGATGAGATGTTTTAGAAAGGAACCTTATCTACCCGAGCTGAAAGTAGAAAGTTGACAATAGCTAAATTCTCGGGACTCTGTGGTAGGGAAGGCTGGCGCGCATGCGTGGAGCATCGCTGGCAGGCACACATAATGGGGTTTCAAAATTTGAAAGCAGGTAATTAAAACTAGACTCTATTCCAGAAGGAAAAGAATAGAAAGTAGGTTTAACGTATTCTGGGCACATGCGTTAACAAATGCATAAGTAAATAATATAAAAAAAAATGTTTGAGAATTTACTCACAGTGACCAAGGAAACACAAGCGACTTGAGTACATAGACCTTGTTTGCTTTATTTAGAAGCTACACAAGAATATCACAGTTTAAACCGACGCAAGCATGTAAACGTGGCGCCAAGTCCACGTGTCACGTAGTTAGTATGGAAATACCAGCGTTTAGACTGGCAACATAATGAGATTCAGTCAGTGTTGGTTCAGATTGGTACTTAAGATTAAATATGTAGAAGTTCCTAGTTCCTATTGATTGAGTTGTTATGCACTGAATACAATTTTATGATTTGCTCTCGCAGGTAGAGGCAGCTAAGAACGGGTGCGCGTAACCCAAATTATCTATTTCACAAAGTCGTTGAAATAAGATACAAACTCTAATAATTAACTGGACTTCGTGAAATGTAATAACTCTACCTAGGTAAATACTTAGTAGTTATTGCCTCAGAAAAGCAAGTCAAATGAAAGTGTCGCAAGGTTCAACATTAGGTCCAATATGTTTCAATTGCCTTCTGTGTACAAGGTGTGAGTTTGAAGCACGTTCAATCCTTAGGTAAACAGTTTTTATTAGCTTAGTGGTTTATGTTAATCATTAGACCAGCAGCGTCCAACGGCAAGGTTGTTGATGATGCAATATTTGACATCATCCTATTCAATAAGAATCCACTCTGAGATTGGTGTCACGTTTTGATTTTAGATCGTGTTTAATAAATATTACAGTATTAAGATAGGTGTGGAATTCAATATTTCGAAAAAAAATGGTAATTGAGAATTTTGTCTGAATTATATAAAAATAAATTTAAGAACACCCAATAATTGAAAAACTTAAACAGGTATTTATCCTAAATTAAAATTTTGTTGAACTGTATTTTCTAATTTAAACAAACAAGTTACAGATAGAAAACCGCGTTCAAATTACTGACCCAGGTAATGAGAGAACCCCTACCCAAAATGCAGGTTGTACGTACAATTGTAATAAATTGTGATGAGATGGCATTCGTTACGGCTCTCTATTGGTTCACATTCACAAGATATATGACAGCTTATGATCTAATGATCTAAAGAGATAGATATCTACAAAAACCCTGAGGATATGTTGTGCCAGAACACTTGTTTTATAATATTTACATTATGATTTTGAACCACAGCAGGAATGAATTACACGTGTTTTAAATATTACATAGGTACAAAGATTGTTTAGTTTATCAGTTCACTGTTTTATGACAGTGAACTTAGTTTTATAACATTATCTGTACAGACAATGTTAACTTGCACTATGATAATATTTTTATCTATGAAACACAGTACCTTTGTGTAAGTAAAGTACGTATTAAAAAGATGGTCTTACCCTAGTCTCTTCCTAGCATATCAAAATATGTTTAGCAACTTCTATTTGCCTATCAAAGTAAACATCAGGTAGGTACTAGAACTTTCTTGACACTCAACTCAAGGTCGTTGGCTCAATTATAAACTACGACGAGTAGTTTACTTTTTGCAATCGTCATTCAAATGTTTTTATCGAAATAGCTAGTGGTTAGTGTTAACCGAAGGAAGACTGAAAGCAAGAAAATCTTACAAAAGCACCAATAAAAAACTAGAATGCACAATTACTACGTACGTTTAACATATTTCAGTAAAATGTGAAATGTAATTAAAAATCCATTTCTTAGGTACATGAACCTAATCAAGTTGGCTAAGATTTGCTAAACCTGCTTACTGTTATATTTTGTCGTATTAATGATTATAAACTTACATAACACTCAGAAACTATGCCACCGCTGCGCACGCGACGACCATGCAACATGGCTTTAAACACCACAATTAAATGCAATAGCCGTATCCGATGACAACAACGTGACGGTCTCGCAATCACAATAGGTAGTAAACTTAATTGTGAATTGACATCCTGATGTTGCTGCAGTTGACAGCAATCAAAATTCATTTTTATGTTGTCTGTAACTCGGTACCACCTTTGCATGATAATCATTTGATGGAATTCATGAGAAGACGCAGTCGTACGTCCAATGAATAAATATGTTTTGTTAGAGATATGTACTTGCCTTTGATAAAGTATTTTGGAAAAGTGTGGAAACCAGGATATTTCAGTATTCTCACACTAATTTTACTTCAACAATTGATTAATTGCTACAATCGAGGGGGCAACTGATGTTGACCTACTGAGAAATACCAATACGTCAACTTTAGATCAAGGTACCAACGAAATAAGATCAAAACGACATCTTGAACATTTGATATCAATAGACCGCACGAAAGCCTTCGTCATGATTTTGATTCCAGCTTGCATAGCCTTGACCAAAATACTGGGAAGCATAGAATAGAGCAGTTTTAATGTCAGGAGCACTAAAGTATATCCAACTGTTAACCAGCCTGAATGTTGCACGTACTTCTGTGTTCTATATTCCCTCCAGGTTTCACCCTGTTATTGCTCTAAAGACGATATAAGTTTCAACTGGATCTTTGAACTTTTATAACCCTAACTGAATTAGTCATTAATGGGAGGGTCATCGGCGCGTGACGTCACGGGTCCGCTTCCCTACAAAACACCGGATATAGAGGCGGAAGTCAGGTGCGGCGCGCTGTCTTTCGGTGGGGTTACGAGTATAAGTTTTTGTAATGGAGGTTTTGGCAGATGTTTTAGAAACATACTTTAGCCATGGATACTTGTTATCCGCTTATAGTACCTACTTCTTTCATAGCTAGCTGTCATGTTTATAAGGTTTAGTTAATTTTACACACTACTGAGATGCTGCATTAAATCCCATAAAAAAATTCAGTCAAGATTTTAACAATCGAGGAATGGTATCTACTTAAGTATTCACAAAGAATTATGTTTTATGGTAGGTACTCAAAAAAAGTATGTAAACGATTTGTATTACCACGCAAAAGGTTAATAATCGTTCCTTCGCTATTCCCATGGAATGAGGTACAGTTGGGGACACAACAAGAAGTAAATAACTTGTTAGACGAGTTTGTTTTTATAATTGTGAGGTCAGTTTAGTCATGTTCTAGCTTTGATATTTTTGCGTGAATAGCTATTTTATGTACAGGATATAACATCAAATTATCAACAGGTAATTGGAATTTATAGTGCACAGCAGTAAATTGTGTTTAAAAAAAACTACGCTTTGCTTTTTGGTCCTAATCAATCAATGTAATGAAGATCTTTTTTCGCGTAAATGCGCTTAGGCGTTATGCATATTTGACCTTTTGCGTTTGGCATTATGAGAATTTAGCAATAAGCGTACTGTTTTACGTGTTTGGCATTTTGCGTTTTTGTCATTATTCATCGAAAGGATGAAGAATGAATATTTGTTTTAAGTTTTCCCCATAACTGTACCTACCAACTGCAGTCGCATGCAAAGCTAATTGCAGCAAGAGCCATGGGAACACAGAACAATAACTAAAGCTTTATTTAGCAAGAACCTTTGCATTTGTATAGGTAACAGTGCCTAAGTGCTCATTAACGGTTAACACTATACTTACTTTTTATTACTTCGATCGGTGTAGGTGTTACCAGTTACAAGTGTTTTGTACTTTCCAGAATTATCTGTCTGTCCAATTTCTGAGTGGAAATAACCTCTTTTTAAATAACCAAAAAAGTCCTGTTGAAGGTGACCTCTTCAGAGTTGTTGCAAAAAAGATGCTAGTTAATTACTCACTTGCGTGATCATCGTTCAGCAGGTTGTGATACCGATGCTGTTTATCATTAGCATCGAGCCTCATCATCACGCCGTTGTCACCACACCATCGCGAACTCCTGGCAACAAAAAAAATAAGGTTAGAATGCTCTGTTACATTTTCCCAATATGTTCTGCGAAATAGTATTTAAACAAAACATTGACTTTGACAGTTTTTAATTCAGTCCGAGCTGACAGTGCTGAATTTTAGTTTTGTTTTAAAAAGAAATTCCACAAGTTTATGTTTTGTTTTAATCACAAATACTATAGGCGATAACGAGAATGAGTGTCAGAAAGTCTTGTTATCAACATTTATCATCGACGTAGAAGTCTTTTAATTTTGAATAATCCTCATTTTCTAAAAAGACCGATAACTGTTTCAGCATGTTAGATACTCATACTTCGTTTCAGCTAGATATAACAGGAACCGCACTTTATATAATGGAATCCAATGATTGAATTAAAAGATAAGCGTGTTACTAATATTTAGCAACACGTTAATAGGCGGACCGTTGCAAAGTATTTCGTTACAAGGCAATGACCGCTGCAGTTGTTGAGTAATCAAATCTGATGATTGATTAAGAGCATTTGCATCAATTCGTTTGAATGATGACAGTGGAATTATTATTTTAACGAACGCGTATCCACTTAAAACTACTTATACTTAGGTACATACTTAGTAGAGGAGTTGCTAATAAGGTAACTAAATATTATTCTGGAGAAGACCAAGGGAATCCGAAACTAGTTTAGTAATATGAAAGAGATGACGTCAAATCTCAGCTCAAATGAGTCGCAGATTTAATAAGTCAGTTATAATGGCCCATGACGTTAAGACTGTGGTGATAGTGTCATTAGAGAGTTGAGGATTTATTTTGTAAATTAAAATGCCTCGCTATATAAGATTAACTTTACATGAGTTTTAATTAAAATGAAAGAAAACCGGTACCAGGAAGTAGGAAGTAACAATGAGGAATTTACATTTGAAGATCCACCTTTCAAATGAATGCTGCAACAAATCGTAAATTTTACAACTTTTTAATTGGTAATGTTAGGCAAATTAAACTATAAAATTAGTTAATTGCAAGAGTTTCAACCTGTTTCTACACTTTCATTTATAAGTCTATAATCTACCGATAAAAAATTACTTAGGTACGTAGGAGCACCATTGAATTGTATCTTGATGGAAACTCATTCAGTTCATAAATTTTCTCTCGTGTCAGATAGTTGATAATCTGACATCAGTATTTATGGTAAATGGTTTTTAATATCGAATTATAAAATGTCAGGGAAACACGGAACCAGGATTTAATGAAGCTTTTAATATGGTGATAAAGTTATTGGCACTTAAATAAGTTTTTCAATAATATTTAACTATATTATTAATTATTAATAATGCAGAATAGTAAACCATTATGCAGCTTTAAGATAACAGTACGTCTACCACGAGTTGTCACATTTAGATTGGCTGACGTTACTACAGTAGTAATAGTACGTTACTATGACATCTGTCAAAATTGTTACTCATTACCAAATTCTAAGTTAATGATTGAAGCGCAAACTACAGTCGCTGTAGTACGCTGTGACGTAGGATAGACACACGTTGACTACATGACGTTTTAGTACCCAACTATCCGCTAGAGGCGCTGTACAAGTTTTCATACATTTTTTTAACTACAGTCACTAGTAGTAACTAGTGTAGATTGTGAAAACTCATGGTAGACCTACTGTTATTGTTATTAGGATATGACAACACGCACTGTTGCATCACATTACATCGCACGCCCCCGAGACTATGCGCCAGCGCAGGCGCTTGACACGCAAAGCTTGTCATATTCGGAAGGTATTCAAAGGGCTGCTACACAATGACAACCTTAATGTGTAAAAATTAATATGTAGGTAATTAGAGACAATGCAAAAGAGGATTGAAGTTTTCTTTATCATGCTTTGAGTTATATGGGTTTGTAAACAAGATCGAGGGAAGGCAAACTAGGTAGTTAATTTTATACAGTGTATTGTGATTCGTGATAACAGAAATGCTCTGTATATCTAATTATCTAAATATCACGTTTTACTATGAATAGGTAATTCGTCGCAAGGCCGGCAAATGTTTTGATAAAATTGATAAGCGTTGTTGATAAACAGACATTGGTCGGTACTCGGTACATTCGACCTTCATATTTTTATTATTACTTATTTTTCAGCTAACAGTTTTGTGGGACTGGGAATCGCCGAGAAATCCCTTTACCTATAAATTATTTACGTTAAATTCTTCAAGCCAGGTGCTAACATTTTTTTCCATTGCTTGTCAACCCTACCTAACTGCAGCTTGCAGGTAGGCGTAGCACGTTGGAGTACATTATTCGTCCTAAGACCAAAAAAATTATGGCGCCACTTTTTGTGTGCAATAAGCTAATGTATAATAATAATAAAATGTGTGAATTGTCTGACTACGCGTCCGGCCAGCCACTTAGTGGAAAATAGCCTAACTCTAAGAAGGCAAGTCTAAACCATAATCTGGCTGATGTTAATCAACGGCATAGTCTCAGCAGAAAACGTGAGAAATGTACACAATTATGCGACCTGTGGCTTTCTGAGACGGCTCATTAAAATTCAGCATTGAACATAAATAGCCAATGTCAACCTCAATAGGCAGTTTACTCGCATTGACAGAAAATTCTAATAGAATTTCGCAGTTTCTCCTATATTCAGTAATGATAAAGCGCATTAACTGTTTTACGTTTAGTCAGAATAGAAAATAAGAAGGTGCGTAATAAATTGGAGCGATTTAGAGGTATGATGTGATGATCTATCTTTGGTAATTTTTGCTCGCAACTTACATATGTTAAATACTTTGAGGTCTAAGGTTAATTTTGTCTTACTGGATCTATTGTGAGAAACTTCATATTATATGCGAATAGTTCCATGAAGCTCAGTAATGTGATTCCACTGTTATGACTCAGCAATCAATTGTTCAATTTCACCTCCATTGGCTAACCAAAGTCGGAACAAATTTTTTTTATCTTCTATCTCGTAGCAATGGTTGCAAAACAAAGGCGTTTGAACAACCTGTCGCTGACACCTGGCGGTACCTGGATACAGGTACCCCAGACAATTGCGTAGTTAATGCAAGATATGGTTTCAAACATGATCCTGAGACAGCGTGTAGAATAGAAACAGCTGGGCCAGTACCTAATCTACTTAGCAGCTTCTTAGCAGTTAACAATATTTATCAATATCGTCAATATGGAATCAAAGCTTTCCCTAAAGTAAACCAACTTTCTTATTTATGCTAGGTTTGCCTTGTATGTATCAGGAAATGAGATTATAGATAGAACGATAAGGTTCTGATAGTGGTCTTATCGAGATATTGGCTTTCACTTTATAAATTAACTTTTTATAGGGTGGGTTAGCAATGTTTTCTAATAGGTACCTACTACTTAGTATGTATAAGCATCCATCTAGCAGTGATCCGGATCAGTTGAGCTATCTATAGATCAAAAGTAAAGATCCTTAGGTAGCTCAACTGTTTCACATGTATTTTATATTGTACGAGTATAGTTCTGTAACTAAAGCAATTTACAGAGTATTTGAGTAATTTTAAATTTTGTAATAACGCATGATGAACGTCAGACTTCCAAGGACAAAGAAAAATGACCCGAATGAGCCCTCAATGAGACAGAACAACGAGCATTAAAATAGTTACAAAAACAAAGATAATATTCCAATGCCCTGCATAATCCCAGCTATGGATGTTGTAAATGCTGATAAAATGACACATTTTAGTTTTGCTCGGATAGAAAATATTTTGTAAAACAAAGATTTCTCAATCCAGTAAGTGCGGACTGAGCCTATGCGTACAATTTTTGTTAATATTTTGTTTGGTCATTATGAAAATAGAAGAAGGCAGCATGAAGTAGACCAAAGCTGATTTATAACCTAGAAATCCCAAGACTGACGCATTGTATGCAGATGTGATAGACAGCGAAAGCAGTTCCCCTCTGCGCGGGAATCGAACCGGCACGCCTTTCATTTCACTGCATGTGGTAAATAATCGCTGAGAATATAAAATTCCAGTTACCAAGGTATTCGTTTTATCAATTTATTTCAAAATGATGATTGGTGTTTTTAACAGATTAACAAATGGTTGGCTACTAACTCTTGGCCCTTACACAACTTACCAATATTATTTTTAAAAGGATCTTTGACTGCATTGTTTCTAGTTTTTTGGGGATTATTTTCTAAGCTTTAGCGATTTACACCTAATTTGGGGAATAGGAAAGATCATCATCTTCCTGCCCTTATCCCACGTTATGTGGGGTCGGCACAACATGTGATCTTCTTCCATTTCCCTCTGTCATTCGTCATCTCAGTACTCACTCTTTTCTTACCCATGTCATCTTTCACACAGTCCATCCATCTTTTCTTTGACCTACCTCTACCCCTGTATCCATCTACATTCATACCTAACACTCTCCTTGTCACATATACATATAGGGCATAGGAAAGATAAACCTATCAAAATTGACCCAAGTAAGAGGGAGTTGTTCGTCAACTCGCACCAAAAATTTCGTTCCACAAGGCGTGAGTTAAGCAAGCCATCGTCTCCGCTTCTCTGGAGGTGACACAATTAATAGTGAACAAATACCACCGTTCCGTGAGTTTTAGGGCATGGCAGGTAAGTAGGTATTATATTATTATACCCAAGTGTTTTACTCATTACATAAAAGATTACGTTATCATGTCAACTTACTTTCGTTTTGTTTCGTAATGGATAATGTAATTATGTAAATAGATTGATTGTTTCAGACATTGAGATCAATTGAACTGCTCCAGTTTTTTGATTGATGAAACTGATACTGGTAATGAAGATAGCCTCCGCAACGGAGATCATTTATCATTGGGGCAATAACAAGTACAACCAAGAAATATTTGCAACTTGATGTTCGTTAGGATCTATGCTACCTTCTTGCTGTGTCACCAGTTTTTTTGAATCACTGTGGTGAAATAATTAAAGTGAGCCCTGCTTTTATGCTTCCAAAAGCTACCAAGGTATTATGATTTTGATAACTGCCTACTATCTTAAAAGGTAGGTACTTATATTATATTTTTGGATGGTGCTCGATCTTCAATTTACTATATTTTTAGTAAAATTATTATTATTTTCATCATGACTGTCCTAAAGCGTGCTTTGACGTATAGCTCATTGGACGAACCAAGTATTAGGATATTTAAGAACTTGACGAATCACGTATTTGACAAATTTAGGTTTAGATCAGTCTAATCGGGTGCCTCCACCACGGGGGCGTCACACACCGGGGGCGTAACACACGAACCCTCTAGTTTGATAAATCAAGAATTTGACGTGTCTTTATTTTGACAAATAAAGATTTGACGAGTATAGAATTTGACAAATCAATAATTTGACGACTGTCTGCGTAATCATTATTTCCTGTAGAATTGCGTGATTGGAATAAAAAACAAATAGGGTAACCAATGATTCTAACACCCCTTTTTTAGTACCTACAAAACTTAAATCCAGACATGTCTAATCTAAATTATAAGGTAGTTTATTTTTTTGTTTTAAATAGGGGTGGTAGACAGCCAAGTCCGTTTTAAATCGATAGTTTTGTCAAACGCAATCCGGAAATCCGGTGAACGGTAATAATGATTGTTCTAAGCAGATAGTATTGCTACAGCAACCAGCCTAACCTACAGACCTATTTTGAAAGTTGGTGTCACCTTACTCAAGCTGGCCTTGTCTGGTGGGCACGATACGAAAACATATTTTGTTTGGTATACTAACGTGGTGTAAAATATAACGTTGGAACGTTTGTATGTCTGACTAACCACCCTTAAATATCAGGCTAGCTGGCAGAAAACCCTCCTTTTGTCACACACATGCTTGAGTACCTACATAAAGTGTAAATAAATAAATATCTTCAAATACCTCAGTAACTAGATATCCAAGGTGATGATACAAACCAAACTTTCCAGGACCAAAAACCGGAATTATTGAAAAATAATGTGTTCGAAGAAATTGTAAGGTTAAAGACCCAAATCGGTCATTGACCACCAACTCTCACACACTGCAGGTTTTATCCATACTGTAAGATTATCGAGTTTGTAATTTTTGCCTAATAAAAGAAGAAAATAAATATAGTATCAAGAAGAAAATGGTAGAGACGCCAGGCGTGCTTGTAATACCTACGCAATTCGAACGGCCTAAACGAGGCACTTGACTCTCCCTTTCAGTTTAAACTGTCGGGCAAAAACTTCTCGTAGGTAGACTGAGCTACTTAACCATTTTTTGTACAGCGCCATAATAGGTTAACCGAAGGCGAAAACAATGCTATTTATTATTGCAAATAAGCCGTTCGACTGCTGAATACAAGCATCATTTACCAAAAGGAAACAGAATGGCCATATTTGATCATCCACAATGAGTTTTCAAACAAAACTTTGTCACGCCTACGCTAATAATAATGTGAGGCCAATTTGTACCTTAAAAATAATCAAAAGTACTACATATGTATCTCAATCTATATTAGGGTGATTTAGTTGATCCCATCAGTGAATACATTTTGGATAAATTAGCCTATATGGCTATAACGAGCTATAGCGCAATGGAAATTTCAGGTTACTGGAAAGTTTGATAGGCGTGGTCTATGTGGCTATAGTTCTTGCCTTCGATACTCTACAGTTAGAGCACTGATTATATTGGCGCAAAGTAGAGGCGAATGGGCCTTTTGGAATGACCCAAGTAAAGAGATGCGTATGGAATGAGGGATGCGGCCAGTAGTTTTAGTCAAATGCTTCAAGCAAGAGACAGAGACTTATGAAAGTAGTCAATACTAAAGAACTTGCAGTAGGTACTGTTTTGTATGCATATTGAACAAAATGGCTGCTAAAATATTTCCTACACACGCACGCATTGTTTACTGTTACAAATGAGTTTCTCACAAGAAACAATTCGTTTGGGTTTCCGATTTCTGATTACTTAATATAAATAATGCAGTCTTATTATTCGGTTCATAACGAGCATAGTGTTACTATTGGTAGGTAACTATTATTATTTTTTGCAATCGGTTTAATAATAAAAAGATGATTATTATCAGATTTTAGTTTTGCAAATATCCCGCATTCCTATTCGAAATTTTAGTAATGTTATTGTGTAAAAATGAAAAATAATTCTGAATATTGTTCAAAGCTAACAACAAAACGACATAAAAAGTTGGTAGGTATAACAAATTCTGCGGACACAGATTTTTAGTAGACTATTCCATCGGTAACTTTATGGATATATAATATTCCATCGATAATTTTATCGTCGTTATTTGCTTATATAATATTATAGTGATTAAGTTATCTCTCGTTTGTGAGGATATGGTGAAAAAGATACAAAACAAACGGCCCGTTGTAACGAAGATACTACTCAACCTAAAAGCATCTATTATAGTGCCATTATACGTGAAAGAGAATCTTATTTTTGTAAAGACCGGTTACATACAACAGGTTTGAGGTAGCGAGACATTAAACTTTTAAACAGGAAGGCTATGGGTAGTTGCAAGTTAGTCAATTCATTTGTTTCTGTTTCATCAATAAGCAATAAGTAAATCATTGACATTTTAATTATCATCTACTAGCTTCCGCAAACGGCTTCGCCCACAAATTCTTTAAAACATAAAATATAGCCTACTTATGTTAATCTCGAAATTGTAAACATTGATGAAAGAATTTTTGAAATCGAATGGTATTCAGAGGATAGAAGATAGAAGATTAGTACATTATGTACAAACAAAATAACTTTACCGCTTTATAATATTAGTACGGGTAGGTATAAGATAAATATTTAAATAGATTCCGAAACTATTAATACCATAAATGGTGAAGAAAATCTAAAAAGTCTTTCAGGTGTACTGGTAGATACTACCCTACTAAGTAAGACTATTTTTTTTATTTGAGACTTTTATTCCAGTAAATTTTTCTAGCATAGTAAGTAAGTACCTACCTACCTACAAAAGATTTCAACGCGCTACAGAATTTTGCGTCATTTGCCAAAAACACTTGTAGCGCAAGTTGAACAAAATATGTTTTTTAAAAATAAAATATTTCTCGCTCTTCACGAAGACTGATAGGTTATCTGACAGTAAATATCCGATAATATATATCGGTGTATCTATAATATACAAAGATAGTAGGTAGGTACTTACCTAGGTACCGCTATGTCAACACGTGCGCTATATTGCTTCCTCATCAAAAATAGATTATTGATATCGTTCCTCTATGAATTAGGTACCTACCTACTTACGAATAATTTTACTTTTACTTACTACCAACCGTGGACGTCCTACGATAGTAACAATGTGGATAGGTACCTACCTATGTTAGGTACTCTTCAGATCCTATCATATCTGCTTGTAACTTCATCTTAGCGGTGATCCTGTGGTCGTCTAAGGGCAACAACCTCAGGAACAGGTATGGTGGCTAGCACCCTATAACTACATCTAAGCAGGTTGGTTAGGTAGGTGGGCTGGGTACTGGGTAGGCATCTAAGGTATACATTGTAGGTAGGTATAAATACTTAGGTAAGGGCTTCCTGTCAGGTTCAGTATAGGGATAGATGTCTCAGGTATTTGTTTCTAGGGAAGGCCAAAAAGCCCGCCCTACCCCATACAAATCCGAATCATCCTCATGAATACTTACCTAGGTTCTATAGAATATTACAGAAATAAAAAAAAAATATCTTAATTATGTATACCTAACAGAAACAGTTGAGTTATCTAAGGGCCGTTGCAAACTACCCACAGATAGCTCAACTGATCCAGATCACTGCTAGACGGAAGCGTCCCCTAGGTTTTGTAATTTACGAGCACCTAAAATCAAGATAGGTACCTCAAACTGAACGATGATGACAGAACGTAAATATTGAAGTTGGTAGGTACCTACCTAGGTAACTGATGATCATCTTGGTAGATAAATAAAAGAACTTCAACGTCAGTCATGGAAAACAAATTGATTGACGGTTAGTAGGTAGGTATCAGCGAGTGAGCAAGTCTACATTGTTATCTGAACCAACCGTGACCTCGCCGTTATACACCATGAAACATCAAACACCATAACCAAACGCTACTCACCGAAAAACCCACCCAATAGTTTTCTAGTATCCGCAAATTCCGCAGGCAAATCCGAAAACCAGTTCCGTTATTTCAAGTTTTACTGGCGATTTCAGTTTCAAAATCACGAGAAAACTAATTTCTTCACTGACCACTTTAATACCACTTATACACTTCTAGATCAAAAACATGGATAACGAATTTTAGTTTGTTGTATCAAAAACATCGATACATTTACGTAAAGAGTTTTGAGCTGATAACGCGAAGAGCGCGTACGACCTTCCGCAGCAATGGTTCAGGTGACACTAGCGCTCGCTCTTTGAGGTGAATGCGGTGGCGTCAAGGGGAACTATCCGTGTTCGGAATTTGAATTTAAAATGCCTGGCAAGCAAGCAACTAGCAAGACTGATGCAAGGGGAAGAAGACAATGATATCAGGCCATGAATAAGAAGCAATATGGTAGGTGCTTTACTAAGTCTCTTGTTAGACCTAGCTAGAAAGTAGGTAAACACAAGCAAACTATATTCTAGCCAATTTTTATATAAACTCTGTGGGTGGATCAAAATAATATTAAATTTTCTCAGACATTAAAACTATTTGACGACCTCTGTGGCGCAGCGGGCGAGAGTCCGCCTGCGACGCAAGAGGTTGCGGGTTCGATTCCCGCCGCGGAACAAATTTGTGTACGATCTGCAGAAATTTGTTCCGTTGGTCTGGGTGTTTTCTATATATAATAAAAAAAAATATCTATCTATGTATATAATGTATTAAATATATCAGTTATCAAGTACCCATAACACAAGCTTTGAGTAGCTTACTTTGGGGCTAGATGATGCTGTGTGGATTGTCCAGCATTATTTATTTATTTATTTTATTATTTATTTAGTGGCATGTAAGAAACAGCTGACTTTATTTTTACAAAAAGCTAATTGAATAGCAGCTGCTATATTGTAATAAAAAACATTAACAGCTGATCGATCAACCATCCATCCATCCATCTGTCTCGTAAAAATGCCGGTATGCATGCCGTTTTAGGGTCACATGGTAACTAACACAGGTAACTAACATGTAATTTTAATAGTCGTGCTAATATTAGTATGTATGTGTATGTGGGCTCTAGGGCCAAGGTGAACTGGCGATGAAGAGAAACTAGGTGCCGGTACAAACTATGCGAGAGATAAAACCGACTCCACTGACTGACATGGCTTATGCCAAGGCTTGTGCTAGTGTAACTTTTTTGGCATGCGACTACATTATCATGATGGAAGGATCGACCAAATTAGCATAAGCATTATTCCCAGAGTAAATTGTAGTTATCAAAGAGTAAACTGACATTTTACTTGCATATGACGTTATTCTGAGAATAGTTAGACCAAAAGTTGGTCAAATCGACCCTAAGGATTTGTATTCTTTGGTTATTTTTTCACAGTATAAGAACAAATATTTTTTTTTTGCAGAGGGATTTTATTTTTTTTCCCATTCATGAAAAGTTTTAAAACAGTGAATAACCGTTTGCACAAAGGTCACGTTCACCGCTATCACGGCTTACATAGGTACCTATTGACGGTCGTAGGTTCCCAAGAAACAAAAATACTTAAGTAAGTTGGTACTTACATTCTACGCCCAAGGCACTGGCTTGTCTAACAATAATTATCACAAGATCTATCAGGTCTAACGGATGAGAAAGTTCAATCAAAAGATAGATTTGATTTGTCGGTTTTGAACTATTGATTTGAATCGATTCTCTCTTACGATAATCAAAATGGTATAAACACCTAATAATGTAGACAGGAGTAGAGAGACAGATTTTAAACAAACGATACTAATTATTCCGAAAAATTAAATAATATAAAAGTATGAAATCCGTCTTTAAAGTTTGTATATAAATAACAATACGCGAATGAAGTTGCGGGGGTTTCGACTTGTCTAGAATAGATACAAAGGCCTATTTACTTTTTAATTTGTCTGCAGATCATAACCCAGAACAATACCATGCACAATGCAGCTTACCTTATCGGATCCGCCATATGGTCCAGCCGACCCTGGGCTCTAGGTCAACGCAATACTGATGGTAATCGAGTTATACTTGACAATAAATTCAGTTTAACATCAAAAAGCTCACAAGTCGAAATATAAGTTCTAATCAAACCATTCAGATAAATATAAAATTTCCAATAATTAATCACTGGCGAGACGTGGCGATGACAGGTGTTGAGTGATGATAGCATGGTGGCCGAGGACTGGCATCAGAAGTGTCGGACAGCAGTGCGATGGGTTGACGACAGGTTGACGACATTGTGAGCGTCACGGGCCGGCAGTGGATCAGGTTAGCGCAGGACTGAAGAACATGGCAAGAGCAATGGGAGACCTATACCCAGTAGTGGGTGATATCGACGGTTGTTGGGTTTCTCTTTGCGGCCGTCACATCAAAGACACCGCTTTATAAGAAACCAAAACTTTAGGATTATGAAACAACTTGAGTCATGTCAGTCCACATTCCTGTTTAGGTCGACAAAGGCCGTCTAGCGCCTCGCTATTTCGCTAGGCACTATGCCTGAATTGGTATTGAACTCATTGTCGTTCGACCGGATTGAAATTGCAATTTAACTTGGTGATTTGTGACTCATCAAATTTAAATTTTAGTTTCCTCAGATCCAACACTGGCGGCCCTTATGTTATTATGGAATTCCTTCCATCAACTTTATCAATGTAGGTAATTACCTTATTTAAAGGTTGAAGTTTTTTGTAATGCTCTGTTTCTTCGTCCGGGAAGACCAGGGTTTCATGCCTTCTGCTTTCAAGTCTGTGCTGGTAAGTACTGTGGCATTTTTACCTTCTGAGGCAAGTTAGCTTCGTACATAACCCCTTGATTTCAAATTAAGTTCTAAAGTTTTACCACACCACTGTAAAATTTCGTGGTTTTGTCATCTAAGTTTTATTATTATTCAAGATCAAAGCCGAACTGAAACTGAATAGTAGAGAACTCAAGTAGGGATAAAAATAAAGAGACAGGAGCCTATTAATCACATTTATTATATCTTCGCGGTGTGGTCTATCAAACCAAAACTCTCAACACCACAATAAAATGAATAAACAGATTTAGAAAGTGTAATTACCGATTACTATAGTGATTTAACCGTTGTTCACACAAACGGGACCACTATTATATAGTTAAGTACTTAAGTATTTTGATTTTTGATTGATTGAGCATCGGTCGGTAATTGAGCACTTTGCCGACTCATTACAGTCTAACTAACGATAATTTTTATAGCATGGATAATGCTAGATAGAAAGAAATCTTTCAATTTCATTTATTAAATCATCAGCAAGATTCAACATTATTAGATCGACTTATTAGAAACTTCTGTCCGTGACACATGGAAAGTAGCTTAAACCTTATTCCAAATCACAGGTTAAGTTATATCAAATTTTGTTTAGATCTATCCAGCGGGATTCAGTTACAAATATACTTCTAACATCTTCACTAACTGATTTGGTATGTAGGTATACTTAGCTTAAGTAATCACATTTTGGGAGTCCCAACCATAAACAACATTTTTATGAATCTATAAACTGATCGTAAATCATTATTGTAAGGTAAACCTTAAAAGAACTTTTCATATAACCGAAAATGATAAGGAACCTATTTTGTTAATTTCACAAAACCTTATTTTGTTAAACGTAATTGAACATGAACACAAACCTAACTTTCTTTAGCGGTCTGTAATTCATAATTTTTCTACTTCATAATATTAGAAATGAAAAGTGACCGTATTATGCAAGTCTACTAATTAGTCGACCCATCCACATTGTAACAGTGAGAGTGCGGTCACAGAATATGAGAGTAGGTACCTATAGTGCGGGGGCGAGCGGGCGAGGTGAGAAAGTGATATGGATGGCATAAGTACCTGTGTGTTGACGGATGGCATAGAGTAGTTTGTTAATTGATTCAGAAGGGGTATACTTACCTTATAACCTTACCTACATGTTTTTTTGAAATCTTTATTTACCAGCCTATTCAGTTTGCAAATATAGCCGTACTTAATAAATAATAATAAAATTAATAATAATAATAATAAAATTTATTCAAAAAACATAATAAGACAAAGGGTACATAAGGTGCATTAAACGACTAAACATAGCTAAGTAAACTAATTGAGCCTGAACTAGGTAATCCTGTGTTTCAGGCGATAACAGTGCTATATTATAAAATAATATAGCACTATTATAACTTGAACGGTAGTTAGCTAAACACGAGACTGATGTTTTAGTCTAAAACGATTTCACCCGAAAACGAGGTTAACCGATTGAAATAAGGTGGATAATCCCCTTAGCTCTAAGACCTAGCAAAAAGAAAATAGAATAAAAACTTCTTGACCTAAGGTATAAGTCAAACAAACGAAGTACCGTTAATCATTTTATAAAAATATCTCACAAATTGTGCTTGTGAGAATGTTATTCGAAAGAAATATTTTTGCCGTCAAGCCTCCAGCTTTGACACACCAGGTAAAAAAACCTGTTTCATAAAATTATATAAGGTAGGCTATTCTGTCAAATAATCTTTGCCCGAAAGATCATACCTACCAAACCAACTCACTGACCGTAGAAAAATGGCAATCTGAATAAATTCGTTGGAAAGTTTACCCACAAAATACTGTGGGATATCGCCTCCAGCTACCAAAGCACGGATGGACAGACCACTGAACTATTTAATTATATATAATTTTCTATGTAGTTAGATAGAAACAACAGACAAATGACGAGGTTGTTATAGAGCAAAGTTCTCCCTAGTTTTATTCTGAGGTACCTATTGTGATGGAAAAAGCTATGACAATTCGTTTTTAATTAACGTCAAAACCCTAGCAACACTGTATGAAATTAGTTATTTAGAAATCTATGTAAGATTTCTAAATAACGGGACTAATTTCATTCAAGATGCTTTGAGCATTTGTGTTCATATCATGTGCACTCGGTTCATACTTAAGTACCGTATTATTTAGTAGAGATAGCTTGCTGACCACATTACTCCGAGGTGATTAAACCATTTTGGATGGTTAATGTGTTTAGTTTTTGCGTGATATGATAATATTAGACGAGTCGGTTTTGTAATTTACATGAAATTCATTTTGTTCTGTAACGTGTGTGGTTGGTGTGATGATTGATGAGAGCAAAACATGAGATTTTGCGTTTATTGATTTTTGTACATACGCTAGGCAGTGACATAGACAACACATAGGTAAAATATTAATTTTGTAAAATTAAATTGTAGGTACCTACTTACGTTTATTTGTAAAATTACGAAACCCATAGTGATCATATAACCCAAATCATAGATCTAAGAAACTAAAGATCTGAGGAGATATCTACTTACTAGGAGGGGATTACAGTCGTGATCATATTTATTTTTTTATTTTATATATCTACTTAGCTTAGCTACCTATGTATTTTACATACTATGTCGGTTGCAAAAACATATTTCTAATTGATCGAGCGAGCGAAGCGAGCGAAGATCTCAGTGGCAGCTATGCGATTTGGCGTTGTATGTATGCATATATGTTTGTTAGAGCATAACTTGAGAACCGTACATCCAATCTGCATGAAACTTGGAGGATTTAGAGATACTGCTAATCAAATTTACTGGGAAGCATATGAGCTTAATCGGTGTAGTTTTTTTATTTTTATTTTTATTTGTAAATAAAAACTTATTCTAATCAAACCTCTTTACTGTAATCTCGAACTAAAAAGCAAATGAAAAAACGTCATATTTGAAGGAATGAGCAGAAAAAGTATAATATTTACATCGATGGAAAAAATGGAAGATAAACATATAAAAAATCGGACGCTGGTCTGATCTCAAGGTCTGAGTGAAGAAACCATCCTACGAGGAATCACTGAAAAATGTCTTCCGAGGATTACTTTATCTCAACAACTCAAGTCCTGGAAAATATTTTAAAACCTTGACTTGATTTCAGATACCTACTGTAATACTATAAAGCATAACTAATCCTGGAACCAAAATCTTGAACAAAGCCTGGTGAGGCCCTGAGGACAAAGCTTGGAAAGCTTGAAGAACGAACCACAGTAAATTGGGTTAGTTTCTACCAGCGCGACCAACAGAGTCATACAGAATCTTAAGGGACTCTCGCGAGTGAAATTATCTACCCCGAGGTTCTTCTGGAGACAGATAAAGTCCACTCCGCTCATATTCTGTGGTCCAGTGGCGTGAGACCTAGAAGCAACAGCTATATATACATACAGTCCTGGACTCTGAATAACATTTAAAACAGAAGACTACCTAAATATTGTCCTCAATCGTTTATCTGTATTTTATATCTAAACTCTTTAATTTCTATTAGCCTCAGTTTCATTTTTATTAATTCACTGTAAATAGTATAGGTTGGGACTAATTTGTAATATACGTACTTACTACCTACTATAATATCTTTATACTCAACATTTTCTTTTCTTTGTTAGATAAATAGCAGTAGGGAGATAGTTTTCCTTTCTTAGGTAGGATAATCAAATATTTGTTTGTGTTACGATTAGGTTACGTGGCATAGTACATTAAAGCGTATCCAAAAACTTTAGGGCATGAATAGGTACAAATAAGGATTGTGGACATCACGCGCGAGATTTCAGTTCGGGGCGAACTACTAGTAAATATGTGTCTAGGAATATTTTTTTTGGAATTTAAGAGGTTGAAAAAACAATGTGTCTAGAACAAATGTGAGTTTTTGGAGAATTTTGTTTTACATTCGATAACTAAATATAGATTATAAATACTCAGATAATTAATATAAACAAAATATTGATTATTAGATAGTTATTGCAGTCATTGAGAGAAATGTGAAAGCCCTGGGTTTGAGGGCAGCAGCGGCCGTTCACTCCCGCATTCCGTAAATACCTATCTCGCTGGTCTGGACTCGTTTCGAGGTCCCGGTTCTAAGTCCATCAAGTTACCTACTAAGTTTATAGCACTTAAGTACCTACCCAATGGGTATAGTTTAAAGATCTAGACAAGAACATACGAACGTTAAATACATTCTCGTTGAAAAATTCAGAGATCCATTCGTATCGTCAGTCAAGCAGATCAGGTCAACAAGTTATCAGTAAACTTTTTATCTAGAGTACAAGTAGGTATTATATTCGTACATTCACCTTGTGCTAAACGCTCAGCTCTCGTGACCTCTGTGGGAAAGTGGCCAGTGATTTCCGCTCGGCATTAGATTGGGGTACCGATTGACAGATCACAATGGACCTCACGAGTCTGGCGAAAGGCACTTAGGTAAGAAAACCAGCACCTTTTAATATAGGTGGCTAAAATGCAGAGCAAACGCACTTACATAGGTACTATTTAAAATTCGTGGGATACTTCATAGTTTTGAAAAGGGTCCACTTTATTTCTTTATTATACTTACGAGTAAGTCTAATAATACCTATGTTTTCTGCTTTTAAGCAGGTGAAGATGAAAGTTATTTCGATTTCACCATAAAGGTGAAACAGCACGCTTGTGATTCATCTTCTTCATTCCATAGTTTCACTTTGACTGGGAATTTTCCCTAAAACAACAAAATATTACATGTCACTTTTACAGGAGTATAGTAAACATATTCCCATTTTCGGGACATTGAAATCTCTGAAACTAGAGTGAGTTTGCGTCTCGATCCACCAAGTACCTAGATCCTGACCTGAATGCGTATGGTTCGATGTCTTTTGAATGTTTAGTTTGTGGACATGCCAGTTTCTTAACAGTATTTTCTACTATTACATAAGATTTGTTAAAGAAACTGCTGGTATACTTCACGCCTTAAACTTTTCATACAGAAAACGTGAATATCGCTGCTTATTGATCTGATAGATGATTAAGAAAACTGCAGTGAGCCACGCTTTGGGAGTGCGTAGTAAAAGGTAAGTACTCACAGAAGCTCTTTTATCTAAGACGAGGTCTACATCAAAGATCCTTCTTTCTTCAGCCTGCAGTGGGCACGAGAGAAATCCGCAACCATCCTTAAGTGACTGGATCTTAGTGGAGAAAGTTTCGTCGTTGTTTACGTCTCCCGATATGGACAGCTTTAGTTTTTGTGCTGAAAACTCTGGAAAAGAAGAAATAACCTTGAAGAGCCTTGGGTTATTTTATTGACTTTTAAAACTGAAGTTTCGATCGGCGTCAGTTAAGTAATTTATGAGAACACTTACTTGGCTGCAAGTTGAGTGTCATTCCATACTTCCTGTCCTTTTTCATGGAACAATATGCTGGTCCATGCTCGCAGGGGTCCACCACCACACTAAACACGGTACATTGGTTCGGGTCCACTGAAAGTCATTAGCAATATACTTAAGTATTAGTTCTAATGTTTAATTTCATTGTCAGAAATTGAAACAACGTGTGATTTCATTGCATTTTGCTAATATCGTGATTTGCTGAAAATAATATGCTAATGCTATGCCAGCCAATCGTAACAAATAGCGAAGAACGTTGAATCGTGCGCTTTTTATTGTATTTGAACATAGCCAGAGTTTATCTACTGCAATAATGAAGTTTGCAAAATAATAATGACTATGAGCTCAAATTGCTTTAAATTCGCAAGCTAATACTGAGTAGGTATTAGCTTCTAATAATATAATTATTTTTGCTCAAACTCGTATAATGACTCTAGAGCAGGGTCTCTTATTTCGTAGTAAAAATAATGGGAGTGGACTTACCATCTTTACAGATCTTCTTCGTTACAAACTCAGAATCACCGCTTACCACACTAAATAGTACTAAACATGCCAACGGAAACAACATCTTAGCCCTAAAGATCGACACGAACTGAGCCACGTTCGTTATCATTAAATTATACTTAATATGCCTATTATAGGTAGATACTAGTTGCACGTAGCTTGTTTACAACTTCAATTAAGTATATACCTACCTTAGATCACTTACTTGTCCAGATAGATAGTACGAGCGCGTGGTCGTACTAAAAATATTTAGTGCAAACTTTGGCCCTCTGTCGCTCAGTGGCGACACAGTCATTGTGCGAATAACACGTGTTCTGCGCCACAGAAATAATGGGAGCTTGTGTGGTAAAAGTTTGTAGAAATTATAGAGGACGGAAGAAAATTACCTATCATCGTTAAGTAAATTTTAAATAACTATTAGGCTAATGAAACAATTAAACTTACAAATTGTAATTTTATCCGAAGATTCAACGCAATTTGACGCCATGTTTATAGGGTTGCCTGTTATATGAATTTAAAATTTCCCATCTAAGCGTTCACTTATTTACAATATTGTTTAATCACGGTTTATAAAGGAATTTTTTTCGAGATTTAATATAAAATTAGATACTTAATTAAAGGTATAAGGTATATTTCGAGATAATTGGGGTTATTCCCGTTCGACCCCACGTTTCGCCCTCGTGAATTTTTGTAAGGGTCCAGCGGGAAGTTTGGTTGTAGGTATTTATTATTAGTTCTAGTTCTAGTTTAGTTTTAATTCAAGTTCTAGTTTAAGTTATAGTTCTAGTTTTAGTTTTAGTTCTAGTTTAACCTGTGGTATACCAAGATTCCAGACACAATAGAAAATAATCTATTATGTCTCGCGCGATATCGCGTCGACGGGACGTCAGAGGTTAAGTTATAGTTCTAGTTTTAGTTCTAGTTTAAGTTCTAGTTCTAGTTTTAGTTTTAGTTCTAGTTCTAGTTTTAGTTCTAGTTCTAATTTTAGTTCTAGTTTAAGTTCTAGTTTTAGTTTTAGTGCTAGTTTTAATTCTAGTTCTTTAATCCTGTATATTCTTAACAGTCATATTCTTTTTCATTTCAAATATATTTTACCTAGTAATCCATAATGCATAAACTTATAAGTACCTAATTAGATGAATTTAAATTTAAATCAATTTTTCTTATCTCTAAAAAAAAATAAAAGTATGGGGAAAATATTCAAGAGCTGGTAACATTCGGCACGCACACATGGATCATCCGTGACACAGCGCGCTACGTAGTAACGCATCCTTGTGTGCGTAATTACGCACACAAGCGGTTGAAATCTGGCCTGTTGTTTTTGTTACGCTTGCACTCTATCTGGACAAGTAAGTGATCTAAGATACCTACTTAAGTATATTAATTACATTGATTAAAAACGAGAAAATCATTTATCGCTCGTTATTGGTGTTTGTTTGTTTCTAAATGAGGGTAGACAGCTGTTTATCGCTACTTGGATTTTTTTTATGTTCATAGCTGCAGCCTTACCCGCATGGAGTAGAAACTTACTATGCTATTTAAACATAGCGTATGATACTATGATACCGATATATATCTGATACTGTATAGTTGAAAGATACCTACATAATATCTTAGATCAATAAATGGTTTACAAATGAAGTAGTAGTTTTGAATGAAATTAAAACGGGAGTGATGTGCATTGAGCACGTTAAAACATAATTTTGTAAATAGTTTTATTTATTTTTTAATTTTAATAGTTGTTTTAAAACAGCACGCTTCAGCTTCGTTATCTTCGTTCCAGACTTTCCACTTGAACTGGAATTTTCCCTGTGAAGTAAATAAAGTAAAGTTAGGGAATAGCTTCTTATCAATAAATAAGTTGTCGATGCGTCTCTGCGATCTATTGGTATGGGTACTAACGGTAGGCAATTTCTTTCCGATATATAAGTTGTAGTCAAAGAGTTGCTCCGATCCAGATACTGTTGGACACGGGGTGAGTAGACACCCGTCATCAGTACCCAACCCTACGAAGGGCAAATCCGCTCCGCCACTCGGCCAGTATGCTCCGATCTTCAGTTTACTTGTGCTGAAGTCTGCAAAAACGTTCACGGTATTTGGTCACGGATGACAACATTTAAAAAAAATCAAATAAAGCTCAATATATGCGAAATATAACATAAACTAACATATCTACATACTTAAGTAATTATTTAAAAATAAAAAAATGGTACATATTTCTGGCTTTTGGGGTAGAAATTTAGGCATGGAAAGTTAATCAAAAAGACTGGTAGACCAGACTAAAGATCCAAGGTCTGGTTTTAGCCTTTTGGGTAAGTAAATTACCTTCAGTCAGTGACTTGAACACTGTTTTCTATATAATTAATTTGTTGGTGTATAACTCATTAATTTTCTCTTTAAATAAATAAATCAATGCGAAAGTTTGTTTAAATGTTAATCAATAATTCGATAGCCGAATTCAACGACTGAAATTCTAACTTCGCAACAAATATCTTGAGTAGGATAATAATTATAACTTACTAGGAGTGAAGTCGAATGACATACTGACATTTTCTCCTTTCTTGAAGATGCAAGGTTTGTTCACCAAGCATGGATCGATGCGGACTTGCGAGACTATGCAGCTGTTCTGGTTTACTAGAATCATTAAATAAATAAATAAAAATGCTGGACAATCCACACAGCATCATCTAGCCCTAAAGTAAGCTACTCAAAGCTTGTGTTATGGGTACTAGATAACTGATATATTTAATACATTATATACATAGATAGATATTTTTTATTATACATAGAAAACACCCAGACCAACGGAACAAATTTCTGCAGATCGTACACAAATTTGTTCGCGGCGGGAATCGAACCCGCAACCTATTGCGTCGCAGGCGGACTCTCGCCCGCTGCGCCACTGAGGTCGTCCAATAGATGAAAAGAATCATTATGTGGCCATAGCATTATCTAATTATAACTCTGACGTGAGTTGTCATTTTTTTTCTTTATAACCACTGTTTAGCGTTAGAATAGAGTAAACTATTGCTATAACTCTCCACCTGTATATGCAGGTAATACATTGAAAAGATATGAAAACCCAATGTTGACGCGCAAACAAAAACAAATAACTATTCTACAGTCCCTGAATCTATGCAATACAATGAGAATGTAATTTTACCTTCTTCACAAAGATTGGTAACAACGATCTCTTCCTTTGCCGTCACTGCCACCACCAAACCAGCCAAGAGCACAAAAGTGGTCACCGTCATCTTGTGCTCACAAACGAGATCTAAATGAGTACAGTGAGTAGCTACACAGAGTCCACACAGTTCGTCGTCCAGACCTTATCTGACATTCTGACCCGGAGACGAATGTTGATAGATAAATTACTGTTATTGCACGTACTGAATGTAATTGTACCTAAAGTTCACCAAACGCTGGTCAGAGCATATTATCTTCTTACGTACCTAAAGATCGATGGACATCATTGGACATGAATACAAAAGTACCAAGTATTGGCAATTGTATTGGCTATTGACAATACATTACCAACCTAATTTAAGATTGTTAAACTTAACAACCAGTTAATGCGTCTGTGAACTTTGGGTTTGGAATGATTGATCAGGTTCCTGTAAGCACCTATAAGTAAGTGCTTTGTTAATGATAATTTCGGATCACTCTATTTACGTTTGATAGATAAATATACTCATAACTTAAGTGCTTGTGCTCTGTAAACAACTCACATTAGGTTTCCTGGGCTATGCTAATACGAGTATTTCGTCACCACCAAAGGCCATGGGAGGCCTTTGCGTGGCCTAAGTTGGCCACGGACTTATACTAGGTCACGCTACTAAGCCCATATTATATATAATGTTGAAGAATGTAAAATTTGAATTAAACAAATGATTTCCTATGTTTTTATTTTAATTTAAAATAATGTTAATTTACAAAAATAATGAGTAAAAATACTTAGATTATACATCGTTGTAAAAGTTATTAAGTACAAGTTATTTTCTTACACACGCTGAATAATCTCTTTGGCATACCATTGCAGAGTGCGTAAGTTTAATCCTACTAATATTATAAACACGAAAGTTTGTAAGAATTTATGGATGCTTGGATGTATGGATGTATGTTTGAAACTCTTTCACGCTAAAATGGCTGAACGGACCTGAATGAAATTCGGCACAATATAGATTATAATGTGGAATAGCACATAGGCTACTATTTATTCCGGAAAAATGTAAGGTTCCCGCGGGATAGATTTGTTTATGTTTTTCAAGGTACCGCGCGGGCGAAGCCGTGGGCGGAAGCTAGTGATTAAATGAGCGTCGCAAAGGGTTAGGCAGAGACCTTGGACTTCTACTCGCAACCATCCTGATAGATATACCTCCTCTTTATAGTGTCACTAGTTCTTTCTTTCGAACCAGTGTGATGAAAGGTTTAAAGTGCATTTCAGAAGATCCTTCAATACACTTTTTAGACCACTTGAGTTACCTTTATATACATACATACTTTTTTTATACATACCTCATTTACTTTTTTTTTATAGAATTCATAAATAAATCTTTATGTTCATTTAGGTCTTGAACCTCGCCCCATGCACCTTAATAAACTTATGACATAATTAAAATGAACTTTATTTAAGTTTTTACACTTATTATAGGTATTTAATATCTAGATCTTATAAACCTAGATCTGTGAGTATTTATTTAAAAACATGGGTTTTATAGTATAGATGCTTATACTTAATCATTTAATATTTTTTTAATAAGATTAATTATTTACAAAACATAAGTCTTCGTGTTATTTCAAATACTGGAAACTTTACAGTTCTAAAATTACCAAATTCTAAGGGTTGAGCTACATCCTTATACGTTAAGAGCCTGTCCAGATGGAGCGTTTTGCGTAGGCACTCGCGCGTTCTCAGGCACCTACTAAAACATAAAACTACCTAGGTAGTAGGTAGTTTTACTACCTACTACCTAGGTAGGTATATAAATAATTGTCTATCCCTGAGTCCCTCCCAAACACAACGCGCGTAGGAACGCATCATAAATTGCTACGCAATATAAATTGCTACGAGCGTAAAACGCTCCATCTGAGTGTCTACCATGAGTTTTCACAATCTACACGCGCTAGCGACTGTAGTTAAAAAAATGTATGAAAACTTGTACAGCGCCTCTAGCGGATAGCTAAAAAAACGTCATGTAGCTAACTATCCTACGTCACAGCGTACTACAGCGACTGTAGTTTGCGCTTCATTAATTTGCTTAGAATTTGGTACTGAGTAACAATTTTGACAGATGTCATAGTAACGTACTATTACTACTGTAGTAACGTCAGCTGATCTCAATGTGACAACTCATGGTGACGTACTGGACAGGCTCTAAGCATGCTTCAGTACGTCTACCATGAGTTGCCATGAGATGATTCAATCTAAAAATGCACGCCCCTCCACTTGTACTTGTACCGTATGTAGAGGAAATAGAGTAACAAATAAACTGGAGGGGCGTGCATTTTTAGACTGATCTACCTCTACCAAATTCTAAGCAAACAAACTAGTCGCTGTAGTACGTAAGCTACGTGAAGTTTTAGTACCCAACTATCCGCTAGAGGCGCTGTACAAGTTTTCATACATTTTTTTAACTACAGTCGCTAGCGAGTGTAGATTGTGAAAACTCATGGTAGACCTACAGCACTACGCGGCTTCATTGCCTTTGGAACTTCACACGATAGCTAAAGTGGTTGTCGTATTATGAGGGTCACGATCATCTCTCATGTGGTGCAACTCCTGGTGGATGCCAGCCTCCTTCAGGATCCTCATCCGAGGACCGAGGGGTACTCCGAGTGCTCGAAGCTTGTCCTCGCCCACGTACGGCAGTTCTGCTGCACCCACCTTCTCCTTTTCGAGGAGTGCAGCGTATTTCTGAAAAGATAAAATGTATATAAATAAATCTACACTAATATGAAGAAACGGGCATACCTTAGAACCAAACATTTGAAGGTGTGTGTCATAGGTTAGTATTCTTATAAGCGGCGATGGGCTTGCAGCCTGTCACGTAAGGAATATTGACTACTGTGCAAAATGTGGTCATGTACCAAAATGTCATGTTTGGACGTGCCTCTGACTGCCCTAATTATATATCCTCAAAGATCTAAGTATCTAATATAATTAAACTACCTATATTTTTATGTAGGTATCTCGCGGGCAAAGCCACGGGCGAAAACAAGCCATATATGCAGGTAGTATCAGGAATAAATACTTCCTTAGTGACGTACAGACATACTAAGCTGATAGTTACAGAGTAGGAAATTGCCTCTAGTGGTCTCATAGGGCAGCAATTTAGTAATTTATGTCTCCCAGTTATTAACCAGCTATTATTAGTCCACAATTGGACATAAACGTTTCCCAATACGCGCCACAGAGTCAAATACTTGGCACTTCTCATTCAAGTAGGTACTGCATTACGTTCATTAAAAAAAAACAGATAAAAACCCGATATTAAATTATAATTAGCTTCTTACAACCGCCATATTGGATTTTTTTGACATTTGATAAAGCCTATGTCACTCTGGTGATCTTGATGTATCCAACGATACCTTATTCAAAATCTGTTCAGCCGTTTGGGCTACAGTAACAGCCAAGCAGACTCGTATACATAATGTACATACATTCAAACATATTTTTATGTATTTACAAAATAAGTACATATTTAATCTATCAGCTATCTAGTTCTTACTAGCTTTGCTTAGTTTGAGGCTAGATGGCATTGGTTGTGTGAAATGTCTGCCAATATTTAACGGTGAAAGAAAACATCGTGAGGAAACTGTACCCTAGAACCAAATATTCGAAGGTGTGTGTCGTTTGTTGGTATTCTTATAAGCGGCGATGGGCTTGCAACCTGTCACATACGGAATACTAACTACTGTGCAAAATGTGGGCATGTACCAAATGTCTTGGTAACGAGAGAAGATATATACCGAGCTTGAAGATTACAGTCGTGATAGTCTTTTTTAATTTTTTAATTTTTACATTAGGTACCCTCCATTTTCGCAGTCGGGTATAACTATGTACCTCGTATCCAAGCTTCTTAAGGAACAGTCTCATTAGCGGCGGTTCGTCTCCGAAGAACTTAGTGAGCCGTTTCACGCGATCCGGGTTGCTGAACGAGAACGGATCTGAGTGTCTCGCGTGCCCGGACCGGATGTGGTGCTGGGATCTGGAATTTATAGAATCATCATTACTGGCTAGTCCACTGACTTAGTCCAAAAGTTCAAAAATATTTATTGCATTAATGGTCTTTAGGTGTAGTTTGAACATGAGCCCGGATAGGGAACAGCAAATTAAATAACTAAATATCCAAGCTAATAACAAGCTGACCTCTCGCTCGCAACTAACTTTGAAACCCCATTTTAGGAGGGTTATTTTAACATATCCAGAAACACTTGTCCGTTTATTTTGCATTTAAAGTATCTAAACCGAGTTTCAAACAAATCACACAACTCGTAAAAAAATCCCATACTGACTTTGACACCCCATTTTTTACCCATTTTGTACACAGCGTGCAAACCTGTCGAAACGTCGGGAAAATAAAAGGTAATTTGAACGCGATAAATATCCGTCTAATACTAATAATAATGTGTTCAGATCGCGTAAGTTTAAAAGTACATATTATATTAAAAATCCTGAAACACGTGTTTAAAACGTACTTGTACATATGCCGGAGCGCAGCTATTTCCGCGCGTATGTTGTCTATCTCCTGCACGAGGAGATGGTGAGTTCTCATCTCGCTGGAGAGATGCGCCACGGATCGAGCGAGGGTCACAACGTGGGATTCCAGCCGTTGGAACCGCTTGTTTATACCCTGGAATTATGGAATCTCCTATCAAAGATGATCATTATGTGCTTAAGAAATGTAATTAAACAAAAACTCGAAAAGCTTATTAATAAAATGTCAGAGTACTTAGATGACAAAAAAGCTTGGGACGAATCAGCTCCAACTCAGCTAGTTACCCCTAACAAAATTTACAAGGATCATACAAAAAAGCGCTAGGTCCCAGCGAGTTTCTTGTCAGTTCTTCTCGGACTGGGGATAGGACTGGAATTGGATCTAGACTCACCTAGTATGTAAGACGACTCAAAATGATCCCTGTGATTTTATTGAATAAAGATATATTATTGACTTTAACTTTGCTGTAGCATCAGTGAAATTTAGTTTCACTCTTGCGTTCTAAAAAACCCTCAGTAACGAACTTCATGTTAAAAAAAGCTTTCTATAAATGTTTTGTAATGATGATGTACAATCCAAATTCTTTCAACTTTCTATCAACTCCTGCTTTGTGATAAAATCTGCATGAATTTATTGCCACTTGTTCCTCTAAACTACATAGTTGACTATACTAGAAGTCTTTGGATATATACCTTCAGATCATTTTTCTTTCTGTGGTCATTGGAGCTGCGACGCTTTTCTCTCGCGGGTCTACTGCTGACTGAGCTGGATGGCAATGAAGACATGGAGCCATAGCGACGCTTCGACGACAATCTGGAATAAGAAAAGTTATAGTTGAATGAGACGGTAAAGCTTGTTAAATAGATCTATTACTTATTTCAGACACTAGAGAGGAACTTTCTACTAAATTTGATATTTTACCGTTATTTTAAAAACTTTTTATTCTTGATTTTAGAGATTGTCTTTTTAAATGATAGCATGAAGACGGAGCAATAAAAGTTTAGTTGATAATAAGTTATTTCACGAAGGGTACATTTCAAATTAACTCATATTTTAAATTAGCGGCGATGGGCTTGCAACCTGTCACGTACGGAATAATAATCATTGTGCAAAATATGGTCATGTGCCAAATATCATATTTGGGCTTGCCTCTGACTACCCCCTTTAGAAACCCTCAAAGATCTAAGTAACTCTGAGTAGATTATCTACCGACCCTGGGAATTACAGTCGTGATCATGTGCATATTTTACGAGATAAACAATATTGTTTGATGCGAACAATGACGAAACCGTTGAGTAGAAAAACCCTAAAACACTTCGCCCTGAAACTGACCTGGGTTCCCAAGTAGGAGCATGCACCGGCGGCCGCCTGACTCCCAACAGCTGCAACACTTCACCATACATGTTCTCCAGCCCTCGCAACTGGCGGCGGATGGCCCGTGCGTCTCCTGCGCCGGCGCGGGACCCTTCACTGTCAGACCGCGCGTCCAGGAGTGAGGATAGGTCCAGGCTGCGAGTCGTGGTTGACGTCATGTCGGTGGTATCTAACCCGAATACTGGAATAAAAGGTGTGCGTTGGTCACGGGCTGGACGGAGGCTGGCATGAAACTATATGAGTCGGATTTTGATATAGCTTCCAGGGGCTTTACCACAAGCTTTTCGGGCAACTTTTATAATTCGTACTATGACAAATAAAAAATATAAATACTGAAGTAGTGTTACGCTTGAATCTTTGAAGTTTCTGAAACATGATGGTTAAAATCTGACAGCGGGATGAGTCGACCGATTCCAAAATGCATTAGGTCAACTTATCCCGCGGGATAAGTTGACAGCGGCCTCAGTTGACTAAAGACCCGTTAGTAAGGGCTTGTGATAAAGCCCCAGTAAACTGGTGGATTTATTTTGCACAAAAAGAGTGGAATGATGATGTGTTATTTTCAAAAGTAACTTACAATGCTTCTTGTAGTGATGGTCGCGCTTAGAGGAGTGTTTTTTGTGCGAGTGCCAGCGGGGAGAGTCGCGACCACGACGTCGCTCGTCCGTGTACTCCGAAGCGCGGCCGGGAAGGCTGGAATTTTAGATTTAATCTTGATATAAGTAAAATATAGGTTCATAAAATCTTGTGGCCAACTGGTGATGGAAATACTTGACAGAAGCAGTAGAGATATCTCACCTATTCCTCTTATGCATATCAGAAGAAGGTGAGAGCGGAGGCAACGGTGGCGTCACGGAGCTGTCAGAACTGCCGGAAGAGTCCAGCCTCATGCTTGCCAGTTTCGGTTCTAAGATCTGCCGCAGCTCACATTCCACCAAATCTGCCCATTCGTTTTCACCACCTGAAATTTATTAAGTGTAATATTTTGTAAAGCGCACTTTTCTATTTGCAACAATTTCACCATTTAATTTTGTTAGCTCGGAATAATTTTACAAACCCAATACCACTTTCACATTATTATTCCTAATAACGATTTAGTACAGTTTAAATATAGTTTAAAAATATCATGCAAGGTTTCCAAAATTTGACATAATATTAGATGTGTATTTGTCATTTGAGATACGATACTTTAATGAATTTTGTTTTGATATAATCCTACCAATCTATACATGATCAGTTGGTATTAGTTGTCAGTGCCATGAAATAAATATTGCAAATTAAGATCGTCTCTTACTCGGTCCAGCAACTTGCTGACTGGGTCCAGGTTGTGGCTGAACCCTGGACGCCACAGCATCAGAATCTGCTGACGTGTCATGCAGACTGGCTTCAGGTCTTCTACCACTGGAGTACGCCACGCTGCCCCTGCCTGAATCCACGTTAGACGACTGTCCACCATTCTTGTCGTAATCTAAAATGCGTTTAGCTGGTTTTAAAAAAATTAGGGCTGTCGTTTCTGTAATATTTTCACAGTACGAACTGCTTATAAACGAACCCAGTGTGATACTAATTGGGGGCAACGTCGCGACTATCATTATTGCATTATTTTTTTTGTGTTTTATTATGACCAATATTATAAAATTAATTTTATTAGTTTGTTTAGTCTAGCCCCTTGATGATTTATGATGCTAAAGCTCTTGGTCATAAAATTATAAAAACAAGTTGTTACGAATACACGAGTATATTTACAATCGGAGGATCTTGGCAAATTTAAACTCACCTGAGCTAGCACCAGATCCTGTTCCCTTTTTCCCATGGGCCTTCAAATCCTCTATTCTACTCGGGGTGTGCCTGGATGACGAAGGCTGCGGATGAAATGCCTCAGTTTTACCACTAGAGTTATACACGCTGTCGGCTGACTTCTGACTGGCACTCTCATCGTGCTGACTGATTACTTCATCTCTCTGCTTCTGCGCCACTTCAGGTGTTCTTCTTTCTTTGTGGCTGTCAGGAGTTCTCCGTTCTTTGTGGAGATCTGGAGTCCTTCTTTCCTTATGGTTATCTGGAGTTCTTCTTTCTTTGTGGTTATCGGGAGTTCTTCTTTCCTTATGGCTATCAGGAGTCCTTCTTTCCTTATGCATATCAGGGGTACGTCTTTCTTTGTGACTATCTGGAGTTCTTCTCTCTTTATGGTTATCAGTAGTGCGCCCGTAAGCATGCTCATGGGTTCTGGACTCTATGGATCTACCACTTGTTCTTACTCGTTCTTCTAAACTAGATCTCTCTTGGGCTTGGAGTCGATTTCTGAAGCCCCCATCATCTGATTCTCTTTCGTCGTTTCTTCTTGGGCTTGCATTAGGGTCAAGGAGGTTTCCATGTGAGTTTCGTCGAGACATATCGTGTTGAAGAGAAGTTAGATCCTGTCGTGGTTGGGGCTCGTCTAGAAGGTGGGGATGTGAGGTGGCGCGTCTGTCTACTAGACCTCTCTGTCGCACTACTTCTCGCTCTAGCTGTTGAGGGCTTCTGAGGTCTGGCCGTGAATGGTGTTCAAACTGTAAGACAAAGAAGTGTAAAGTAGGTTTGCTGACATAGTGAATGGCAATAAGTACTGTTTGTTACTAAAATAAACGCTTACGTTCAAGTAACAGCTATCAAATAATCATAAAGTTTTACGACACAATACTTGAAAACAAATTTTCACAGTATAGATCAAAGACTCGTCATAAAGTAATATGAAAATAATAAAGTAGGTAGTGAAAGGTAGTAAAGATATAGTGTCATGGAACAGTAAAACAAGTAAACAGGTTAATCGCAGTTTCCTTTTCCAACGAGGTTTATAACATGGAGGATAATCAAAGTACAGCTTTAGATAATATCTCATTTGCAGCTAATACGCGAGGAAGTCCTTAATGAATAACATTGGATTTCCGTCTCGATCAATGTACAGATTATTGTGCAAAATCATTATAAATATTAGCAGTGTGTGACAAAGTAATA
This sequence comes from Cosmorhoe ocellata, assembly GCA_963675405.1. Taxonomy (NCBI): domain Eukaryota; kingdom Metazoa; phylum Arthropoda; class Insecta; order Lepidoptera; family Geometridae; genus Cosmorhoe; species Cosmorhoe ocellata. The sequence continues at coordinate 5,022,560 of OY776258.1, read as the reverse complement.
ATCGCATCAGATAGCGTAAACATACAAGGAATATTTAATACCAAATGGAATTGAATTTTCGTCTCTTGTGATATGACCGCATTAGCTCAAATCACAATAATGAAATTGTAAAATCCGTACAGCGCGGTGTCTGTAACATGTTGGTGCTTTATAATTACAACCGTGGGATCCAAGTAATTGCTGGGAAGAAAGACACCTTTGTTTTACTGGGAATTATAGGGTCACATAGAAAAGGCGTTGGGAAACCATTGCGCCATTTCGGCTTGGCTTGTTCGGCATTGGGCATGCTCCAAACATTCGTGTACTGGTCGAGCTGAACTAATTGTCAGTCTAACTAGATCTAATACCTACTAATAGAAATCAAATATGTCAATATCAAAAAGGAAACGAACAATTTTTGCATGCCAGTCATGTCATCTCGGTCTCTTGTACGGTAACAATCAGGTACCTACTTCCATCGGGACCACTCTCTAGTTGTTATGTTTAAATGATGTTTGGCTGGTAGGTGGAACAAACAAAACATTTATATTTATGTCGTTAGCTTATTTATAACTCGATGCAATGTATAATAAGCATAAACATGGAGCAAGAACGCTGTTGACAGAGAACAATAACGTCATAATTAGATAGGTATAATAAAAATTTCAGCAACATGGTAGCAACAATGAGCTGTTTTTGTAGTCGATGAAACTAATGAAAGCTCTTTTAGAAAGTTTAACAGTAACTCTTGTTGTTTCATTGAATTTAAAAATAGCTTTGTAAATCAATTTAATCATGACTTCTTTTAAAAGATCGGGTAAAGCTCATAATTTTGCTTTATTTGCAGAATAAATATGTATTATTATCAGCGTCTAGTGGCCTTGTGAAAACGATCTTCAAGCATTCTCGATTTATAAGGCCGAATAGTTAACGAGCGTGAAATACGAAGAATTCGGCCAAGCCTTGATTGTTGCATAGCATGTGTGTGTACGTATGGGTTAGATATTAATCTATTGTAAATTATGTGGGCGTACATAGTTATTAATAAATAATTTAAACTCGCCTTAGTCTGTGCTCTAAATCATTTTTTTAGTGTTAAACTACACCTTGTGTATTTAACTTTCGTAACAATATTTTTTCGAGATTTTTATGATAATTATCTGTAGTAGCGCTATATCATTTAGAAAAAAAGGTTAGGTATATCTTACCTGACTTTGAGGGCCTGTCTTCAATGAAGTGAAATTAGCCATTGATCGCACATCAAGATCTCTTTGGTACATTGCACTTCTTCGTCCTGGCGGTCCATACTGCTGGTACAGAGCATCAGCTCCTAAAGCTTGAGGCCTGTGGGGGGAAGCCAACATCTCTTGGCTTCTGGCGTGTAAGTGGGGGGAAGCCAGCATCTCTTGGCTCCTAGCCTGTTGGCTTAAAAGTAGCTGTTGTTGTTGCAATAGTTGTTGCTGCATCAGTTGTCTAAAATTAGAACGTTTTTGTTTAAATAATGTGTTTTTTACCACCTATTTAAATTATGCTTAAAAACATGAAATACAAGTTGTATTAACTTTCATATCAATACAAAAATCAGCTTACCTGTGTGGTGATGGACTAGGATAAGACATGTTATTGGCCATTCCATGACTGTACTGCATTTCTGGTCTATTTTGCATATCTGGTCTGTTCTGTATTTCAGGCCTACTTATTTCTGGCCGGTTGAGCATCTCTGGCCTGATCTGGACTTCTGGTCTGTTCTGCGGTACTGGCCTTCCATATATCCCTTGATCAACTTTTCTTGTTCCATTGTCTCTTGGAGTTACTTGTTCTGGTTCCGGACGTTTTCTTTCCTCGCTGTTGTTTAGGCTCGGTTCCGGTTCATTATTCTTCTCTTCACTTTCTTTATTTTTGAATCTACTTGAGATCATGTCTTTTAGCGTGTGGTAAGTCTTACTGACTGACTTACTGCTCTTGGGAGCATCACGAGTATTATCTTTTCCAGTTTCGACAGTGACTGTGATCATTTGGGAGTTGTTTTGGATGTCTTTATATGTTTTCGCTGGCACAGGCGGTTTAGGGGAATCGTAGTTTTGAACATTTCTCGGATTTTGAGTTTGGTGCATAGCGTAGCCGTGCTCTTGGTACTGCCTGAAGTCGACTGAAGGGCCGGCTTGTTGGTTCTGCGAAAAAAAAAATCATTAAATAAGGACTCAATGGTTCTAGCGACCGACCGATGGTCTGTTATGGGATGGTCTACTGGCTATTAAATACATTCCATGAAACAGACTTATGGCAAGCACCAACGACTACGATGATTGATGTCCGCATTTGCCGTCTGCTCAAGCGGTAACAGAACAGCTTGATAATGCGTTTACTTTGAAACAAAACCATAGATTGAAATCTAAAAGTTTAAATACTCCAAACACCGTAAATGTATATTACGGTGTTTGGAGTATTTGTAGACTTTATAGTGCACGTTAAGGGTATAGGTAGATGTAGTAATTTTACGTTATTTTGAGTAATAACTAATCACTTATGGTAGGTCACAAGCACAAGACCACGAATCTGTGTTTCCTTAAACTGAACTGGAATCGATTGATATATAAAGCCTAAAGCCTAAAATAACTACATCAATGTGTTAGCCAAGTTGTTAAAAACCGCTACACGACTAGTTTGAACTTCTCAAGCAGACAACAGTTCAAAGTTTTGTATGGGAACCCCCAACAATAGAGTTGCGTATCGAGACCGCGGTCGTTTCCACGGTGGTTAACTGTTGTATGATTGTATGGTGAAAGGTATTTAATTAAATTTCATGAAATGCCCTCAAAATGTATCTTTACTTGGTATGGTACCTTTGGACTTTGCTCCGTAACTTGGTACTTATCAATAAATCAGCAAGAAATCCAGTAGGAACTAGAGATAAAAAAAAATAATTGCCAATGTCAGCAAAAAATATGTTAAAAAAATTATTACACTGGTAGAAGCAATCTTGGTCACCATAAACCTATATAGTACTTATAGACGTTTTCAGCAAAACATAATCTGTTTGTTACCTATAAAAATATCACGTTAAATGAGTTACATTTTATGAAAGCTGGATTAATACGTACATTTTCCAAAGCGAATTCAACCATTTTGTTTTCCTATGACACTAAAATTATTTCCCGAAAAAAATATTATTAGCTACGCATTTTAAAATATTATAATATTAAATATATTTAGTGCATAGTCAAATAATTTCATTATGTTTAAATAAAAATTAAAAACATTTAATTGTCTTTCTATTTTTAATACTCATTGAATTACATAAACATTCACAGCTTATTTTCACGTACACTTCGCGACATTTTTATTTATATTGTAACTATTCTTAAAAAAATCTTTAATAATTTTTAAACTTGTCCCTCAGTCTCAACACTTTTTATAATAAAGGTGGTTCCACACTAGCGCCCGCGGCGGAGTCGGGACTGCGACCGGATGCGCCCCATCCGCAGACGAACGCTTTGTGTCTGCGCGGCCTTGCTACGACGAACCGTGTTCGAATGCAAGCGAAGCGAACAGTACCATAGATAAAATAAACAGAACATCTCCACATGCAATGCTTTAGCTTTAGTACCTTCTCGTTGAATACAGCTGATAAAATGGCACAAATACTACTAAGATACAAAACATATCGCTATGTTAGGGCTTTTTTTTAATTGTTTACAGTTTTTTGTCGTTTCGTGAAAGTGCTTTGCTTAATTTTTTAGCTTCTCATCGTTAATATTGATTATCCACGATATCTGTATAGCATTTTACTTTCTCTTTCTAGTAATTTGTAGCTCGTGCGTTATTTACTACTACCTTTTAATATGAACCCAACTTGAACTCATGTTTAAATCCAATAATTTTGTTTCTTTTTTTGACACGTTTAAGCTGCTATGCTGGTAGAGTTTACTATGAAGGTTTACTTAGAGAAATAAATAGAGATTGAAGCATAAATTCGTCATAGCAAGCCCGTTCCTCCCCACGACCGTTGTTTCCCAGTACACGACCGGGCACGTCGCGTCGCGTCATGAATTTTTATGGCCTTTTTGTTCTATACCAAGGACGAGACATTTCATAAACAGTTTATAAAATTACTGGTAATTGTCTAGTTATTATGCAGGGAGCTAGTTGCTACACAGCCTGCGCCAGCGCATAGGGACTAGAAACGGGCTTGGTATGTGGATGCGAAATTATGAAAATTTGATTCATGTCTTGTATAGGTAATGATAGTGTTTTTTAAGTTTTGTATCTTTAAATTTAATGACTCTAGAATCTTTATAACTTGTACTTGTAAAGATAAAATAACAAAACCTACGATTCTGAGTGACTAGAATCTTTTAAAAAATTACACCTACCTGTGCCTGTGTTATTACTGCGCCAACGTAAATAAAAAACGAAAAGATCGCTTATGAGGTTGTATGAAACCGTTCCATATAATCGTCTCTAGCATCACAGACTCGTTAGCTCAGTAGGTGAGTGCACCGATATAATTGAACTTGACAATCGGAGGGCGGAGGTTCTGGGCCTTTCACCAAGACACTTTGTTTTGGAAAAAACACAGTTCTATGGTTTTTTAGTATGTAAGTGGCGCAATTCAAAGCTACGTTCTTAATTATATTCATCTAGTATATAAAAGTAGTTATTAATAGAAGAAACCTGCTTGCTAAGGCACTTCCTGGTAGCCACAAAGCGTGACGAGTCCACTAAGTTCTTTACCCTCACGAGCTTACAAGTGATTTAACATTCGTAGTGAATATTTAGAGAAAAACTTTCTTAATAACTTTGGACTGAACATTCTTTTCTGCTAAAACTCTGAGGAAATGTCTACGCAGGATAATTTATGTGAATGCGTAGCTTTATTGTTAAGTACTTACACTTAAATTAATAAAAAAAAAAGTGAAGGACTTAAACCACCGCCTTTCTATGGTAAATTAACAGGATCGGCGCTCTTACCAAATGAGCTAACGAGTCGACCATGGGTAAGACGAATTTAAAACTAGTTATGTATAATGACGTCACTGTTTCTGTTTTATTTTCATTGCGTCAAACATCGATACAAATAGTTACTATCGTAAACCTTTTACAATAAAACACTTAATAGCATAAAGGCGCTTTCTCATACCCTAGGAGTACCTATTCGTATGTAATGTAACAGTACACATTTTAACAATACAGTAAGGATAACCGATCGGTTGTTTTTTATGACGTAATAATGTAGCAAATAACAAAAAAGTTATTACCTATTGAAGCTTTTATACGTTGTAATATTAATGTATCTATAGTTTTATCTATTTCCATTGAGCCTTTAACATAGCAATTGAAACAAATTGCATCCTCCATTAAACTACAGCTAGTTCACTAACTTTGAGTTGCAAATCTGGAGCAATAGGTGCCCGTTATGATCTTGATCAGAGACACTTAGCTGGGGCTTAGCTAGCAGTCAGCGATAAGTAGGTCTGTTTACCAATACTATAGTGCTACACAATTCAAAATTCCTTCAAAGTTCAATTGTTCGTGCTTTTTTTTAGCGACAGTTTAAACTCAAAGTCAAAATTCTAAAAGTAAATACGTTCATGTATTTCAACACATAGATTTTGCAACATGTGTTCTACATGTTTAACAGTATTTTCCATATACAAATGTACTCAACGTTATTGTTTAAAAAAAAGTTGTGTATGGGTATCTTTTGATTGCGTAGCACTGAAAAGTTCTTAGCGTAGGTACGGTGTAGATGAGAGGAAACTGTAATAGGATGAGATGCAGCTTCATAAAACACCGAACTGAATTGCCAAGTGACAAAATAAGCCAATTTTGAAGGATAGTGCTTTACTTTGGGGATAAGACATTGGCACCTAGATTCACAAAGCACCTATGACGATTCAAAATAATCTCTGTGATTTTATTGGGTAAATCATATTTTTAATTTGAATTTGACTAAGAGTTCGAGAACTAATACAAATTCTTACTTCAGCGTGTGTCCAAGCTGACAGTGTTTTCGGTGGGGTGTCAGGTGCTACAGCTCCGAGCCTGCCTCGTTTCCTCGCCTCCTGAAGAATGGGAACCTTGGAGTTCTTGTCTCCAGATGATAAGATCACCTCACGCTCTATCTGTAAGTATAAAATAACTTTTATTCTGAGGTTTTTTGTAGATCTTACGTGGGGTAAAGAGTATTATTTTAAAAGATTCTTGAGTGGATCAATGGTAAAATCGGTACTATAGAATTGTCAGAAAATGCATAAAAAATGCTTCAAGTATTTGAGTAGCAACGCGAGATGACTGAGGTAAAAGAAAATACTAATAAAAAAATGTTTTACCCGCGGTAAAACTCTTTCTTTATGATTGAGTGCATCAGTAATTTTGGCTTATTATTGACTTACCTAAGTAAAAATGGTAGACTCCTCTTTTTACACGATAAATTAATAAAAACAAAATTAGACGATTACACGATAAACAAACCTTTTAAGTGATCACACTGTTCCTAAAAACCCTCAACTTATATAAAACACAGCACTATTTACAATAAATATCTCGGATCACCAACAACCTACCATCAACCTATACAGATGATGGCAAAACGATAAGTGACAGAACAAAAGACACTTTCGCTGAATCTCACGTTACACCACACAGTAAAAACATAACGCAAGAGAAATCGCGGATATGCTGAACAGATTGATTGATCTGTAAACATGGAAAATTCTCAGGGTAATATTTGTGGAAAATTGATCAATTGAAATAAAACATGGAATCTTCTAAGATGGATAGAGGATCTCTAAAAGAAGTGTTTAAATGTCACTTTTATCTCAAGTTCTATTCAAAATGATCTAGAGAACTTGAAAGACTCGGAATTAAGTGAAAACTTACACAATAATAAGGACAAATAAAGAAAATTTAGACGATATCATCGGAAGAAGCCAAGACAAATGTGTCATCATTACTTTTATATCCAGAAAGAAAGTTAAGTAAGTGGAAAATTCAAATATAGCTAAGAACTTGCAATGAATAGCATTTAAATCACAAGTTCATTTGCATGCGACAACTCGAGTCAGTAACCCTGGTTGATACTCCGTGGAACTAGTTGAACTAGGTAGGTAGTTACTTGGTGACGGAAGAACGCATAAACTGTAACCATTGGATCTCTTTGGATCTCGGAAAACGATGCTACCTTATTCGCAATTAGAATGTGGAATCGCTACTCGTGTTGCGGTTATAGATGCAGGTATATTGCAAAAATGTTATAATCTATGTGAGTCAAATCGAGGCTGGCAAGATGAAGTTTTGCAACAATTTAGTAATACTAGTGCTCCGTACTTTTGTGGTATTGAACAGCGTATTTTAGTTTTTAGTGATATCTCAGCAGACTTACAGGAAATTTATTAGAGTGTGTATGTAGCGCAGTTGGGACCGATGGGGCTGGAGCACCAGGCAAGGCTTCCGGCGCCGGCGGCATCCTATACGGTGGCACACCCTCGACTGTACCTGGAGACAAGATGATAAACATAAAGCATTATCACTACATGTTAGGACGTCGTAGGTGCAGAAGTTATGCCCTTATACATACGTACATAATCACGACTGTAATCCCCTGGCTTGGTAGATAGGCCTCTAGTAACTTCGATCTTTGAGGATATCTAGAGGGAAGTCAGAGGCACGTCCAAACATGACATTTGGTACATGCCTACATTTTGCATAGTAGTTAGTATTCCATACGTGACAGGTTGCAAGCCCATCGCCGCTTGCAAGCCTATCACCGCTTATACATAGAAACAAAATCCATAACTTTGCCAAGTTTTCACGTCTAAGGGTTAGCTCGCAGTTACCATAATAATGTAAGAAGTTTGCATGATTTTTATATTTTGCTCTCATAGAAAGGGTAACTGGGAATGATATTGCCATGTCTTACTACCTTGCATGAAGAACACTTAAAATGCCTCAATCAAGTAATTTCTCCGGCACTTACGACAGACCATGTGCTGGTGAGTGAACACAATAATACGGATATAGCTGATACTTCCCATGGCATAAGCGATAATCATAATTTGAGTTGTGCTTTCACGAGAACTATTATATTGTAAAATGAGCTCAGGACAATGACTTCAGGCATCTCGTAAAACTCTACCAAACGCGAAAAAAGTTTACAAAGCAAAAAAGGTAAAGTTTAGAACCTTGGACTCGGTGATTGAAGCGCTTGAAAATATATCGGATCATTGACATCAGATGGATGGTACACTAGTGTTACGTACATTGTCCGAAAAAAAGTTTACAGCCAATTGCTGTTAGTACTGTGACGAATAAAGTCATTATCGAATCAAGTTACTTTTTGCGACGCATCATTATTTTAGCGAGAATTCGAGGGCAAACACGTTTGGCACCAGCTGACCGTACCGGTTCAACGGTACAGTTTGTAACGCAATTTGAATTTGGATTTTCATGAGAGCACATTTTTCGCTTTGCTTTTGTTATTTGCTAGTTTGAAAGGCGGCATCCTAATTGGCAACGATCGTATAGTTGGCACAACGAATCTAGGCATTCGTGAAGTTAGCCGCAAGAGCTGCGCAGTATCGTTTTTCGGGAGCATTTGTAGGTATGGAGAGGGACGGTGGGACTGTACAGTCTGTACATGCGCAAACTCGCACCTGCGGCTAACTTCACGAATGCCTAGATCCGTTGGATGAACTGTACGATCAAACGACGCGTTATCGTCGCGCGTTTAAAATGACTGTTCTGATTATTTCGGGGGTCCTGTGTTTTACCGTCGTACATCGATGATGATGATGACATCGCACGTATCTTCGTGTCCCGCGAACTGCTGCGGAGTAGTTGCGGTGTGTGATCCATAATTGTGCGATTATACGATGCAATGTCTGACTGTATAAAGCCCCGTGAGAAACGATTTTACTGTTCTAAAGAGTTCCTGTGGGAATGACCATGGATGACCATGCCTACATCCTGACGAGCGCCCACAACACAACCAATAAATAAAACAACAGTGGGTCATATTACTTACAAATTGTTTTCGCGCCTGCAAGCCCTAATCTGAAGAACTTATAAGGCTTCTGTGTAGTTGATAAATTAAATCGAGTGATCTAAGACAAAATCACGTACTCATTCGTTGTTATAATACATGTATTTTGTATGCTAATTGTATTAGCGATAAGCGATTGATTAGCGATTAGAATAAAATATTTAAAAATAATAGTTCATTATTGCTTACCGAAATAAGTAGGTGACCCTAGTTTTATAAAATTTAAAGAGCCCGACGCTTTATGTCCAAAGATTATAAAATAAAATAAATCGTTATCAAATCTGTAGGTACTAAACAGAATAAAACGGTGATTAATTCATCTTTACGACATAAAGTCGTAAACCAGTTTCATAATAAATCAGATAAAAACGGAAGCTTCTTAATATTACACAATACTTGCAAAGTTGCGACTGCACAAAAGATTTAAATCACAGAACAATGGAAAAGCAATAAAGTCGTTTGAATGGAAAAAATCACAAGAGAGTCAGACAGGCGGGAAGAGAAATGACTTGACATCTAGCTGTCGGCAATTTTAAAATAAGAAAGTGCAACTATTTTATTTTTCTGATTAGTTTTTTTTTAAGGTTTGGAAATTAAAATTAAATACGGCTAGTTGCTAACGAGAACTAGAGAATAAAAAAAAACAATGAAAGTTGATAATGAAAAAATAAAATTATAAACAAACTATGTAGAGTAAACAAATATTTACAAGAATATATATGCGATACTCAAAAATTGGCTAGGTAGGTATGAACTTAATCAAATACTCTAAAGACATCGAATTACAAAACTAACTAAGACATATTATTATTGCGGAAAAGAGATAGTCTTACGAATTAAAAAGTGGTAACCCAAGGTCACAGGGTAATCAGATAATGTATTTCTAATTTTAACACGACGTAATAAAGTTGAAATTAGCATAGTGTGTTAGTATTGGGGGAGTTTACTGAGGCAGGTGCATTCAACCTGTCCGTTTTTTGTGCTCTTCTGTTCCGTTTTATATTCAAAGTTTGTTTAAGTAGAGCTACTTTTTAAGCCAGCTTTCAAAGCAGAAACTTTTGTTTAGTTTCTTGTAGTGAACTTAACTATATCTTTGATTCTGGTTAGTAACTACCTACTTAAGTAAGTATTTACGTAATATAAAATAATTTTATTAAGAGGACGACTAGTTGTGAAATAGTGCGAATAATGTTCCAAGTCAAGCACAAAAAAATTGATTTAAGTTCCATAAGGTCAACCTTGAGCTGTAAATCAAAAGCGCCCAATCGAATGACCTGTCAACTGTCAAACGTCATGTCTCATTGTTTATGACTCCTTGACATCTGTCAGACAATAGACGATGTCTCAGCGACAGGTGATACGGTCTAGTTATCTGAATGTCGAACTACATTTTTATAGGCCCTCCTTCATTTGATATAACTAACACTATTCGATTTAATGTACAGATCAATAATTATTGTTTTTTATATAGAAAATCCACCTAGATATACTTAAAAGTATTTACACTGCGATTCTCCTCAACGGTTTTATCAGTTTTCTCACTATTCGTCATTTTTTCACAAAGAATTTTGGTTATCTCGTAAAATGTTATTTAATTTTAACTACCTAGGTAACAGAGATATATAGAAATATAAGAATTCCAGGTTCTAAGAAAAAATAAGATAGGCATTCAAGAACCAAAAGGATGTAAGTACCTACTTGTAGTTCTCGCAACTCATTCGAAAAGTAATAAGTCCATTTTACAATTACGTAGGATCGGATTATCGTGTGAACAGTAGCAATCTGAACCGGATTTTTTAAAACTATGAGCAAAAACATTTTCCGTTAAAACAACTACACTACTTCCTTCTACATAAAAATAATTGTAATTTCAACTTTGTGCCTTTGACAGACACATTTAAACTTTGAAAATTTTATTTCAATGGCATGGCACTGTTTTGAATAGACAAAAGGTAGGTATTTAAGATGGTATTCAAACGGTTTAAATTTTCTTTTCATCCCTAACCTAAAACTGATGAGTTGTATGTTATATCGTAAGCACTTACAGGTGTATATAAAATATTATCTCTTGATGTAGTGAACGTAACTTTTTAATTTAGAAAGCTTAAGCGGTCAATACTATGATAGTACAAAGTTACATTCAAACTGAATGAATCATTGAGCTGCGATGTCAAAGACAGGCTGTTACAGGCTCTTCTTCTTTTCAAACTCTTTGGTGAACATACATAATGATTAATTTTGTAAACTTGACATCCCATCAGAATGTAGTCAAGAGCATAAATTAAGGACACATACCGAACAATCCGCAGGCTGTACAACAAACTGATAGCCGTTACAATCACAAGATCGGAGTTATGAGAGCTTTAACGTTTCGTCTTTTCACATTTGCACAAATTTTACACCATCAAGAAGGCTGTATACACAAACATTGGTTTCTTAATTTAAAAGTTACATTTAAAAAATGGAAAGACATTCACCTCTTGTGGGAGCGGCGCGCGCACTGGCTGCCAAGCGGGCCGTCGCAGAACCCGTTCCGTAGAAAAAAGCTCTTCCCTGCGCCGGCGTCTGGCCGACCCTTAGAATATTCTCATTCCCCTGACCACCGTTTATCATTCCGCATGCACCGTCCGAGGATATTTCAAGCTTTTCTGGAACTAGTTGCGCATCAAGTTGACTGTCCCGAGTCACCACGCTATAACGAATATTATCTCTATGTTGTCTGTCTTGATTGTCATCTCTTTGTATCGGCCTGCCGTGGGCTTGTTTGTTAATATCGTATTTTTGAGTTGTATTGACGATGCGCGGCTCTGGAACCGGTTGATTGAGATTGGAGTTGGCGAATGCGTTTACTTTCAGTATTTCGTTGGCTTGCTGGAGTAATCTTCTTTGGATGTTTTCGATTTCACCTTTCGGCACTTTGGTGTTCTCGGAAAGCTCGGCTATCAGTTGGTTTACATTGAACTCTGCCATACCTGCTGGGTTATTAGAAACTTTTTTGCCTTCAAGTATGCTTGCTACCACCTTCATAGTTTCTGTTCCTAAAGGTGCATTCTCCTTGGGACCGTTTAAAGTGGAATTTTTCTTAACTCTTTTTACTTTCCTTACGATTCTGCTTGCCATCACATTGTTGAGCTAAGTATGATTGGTTCCATTTTACGTGCATTTCTTTCTTTCGTTTTCTTAGGTAATAACAGTTGATTGGTTTTTAAATCGAAAAGTTGAGCACCGATTAAAGTGTTTTGTTGAAGCTTCCAAGAAAATTAAATAAGTAGGTGCCTATGAGAATTAATAGAAGATACTTAGGGAATGGAGGTATGAAAGCTATAGCTCTGGTACTACAGTTGGCAGTTTGGCGATTGGCAGTGCAATTTATTAAAGGTTATACTAATATTGTTGAGGGTAAATGGCCAATTTATAAAAGGCCAAAATTTTTATATTATAAGGTAAGTACGTATATTTGCGTAGGGGTCCATTAGAAAAGCCATGTAAGGGCAGGTGACAGCATTATGACGCACGTCTTTTCGTTCTTTATCTGTTTCGTAATATCTTGTAAACAGTTATTTTGCAAATTGTGACTTACCTACTTTAGAAATCGAACAATTATGCAGTTACATACATACTTACAATGAATATATTTATATTTTTAGAGAATGCCACACTTATATCTTACGTCATCAAATTATAGCATCATCGAAAATAACAACGTACGTTGTTACTTTCCTAAGTACTTACAGATTTCTAACCATGTTTGATTCAAACATTCAAACAGTTTGAATTATGTTGTGATTGACATAAAGTTGACAGCGAATTTATGATTTGCGCTTTTGCTTTACAACGGCACAAACATTATGTAACTAACCGTCAAAATTTAGCCATTATGTTTTAGTTACCTACATTTATTATAACGTCGCTTTTCCCGAAACAGACATGACAGTATTACCAGTTTTAGATAAACTATTGGCCATTTTGCCTGTACTTTATAGCCCAATCTCTCTATAAATTCTCATAACTTTCCCTTGTCTGTTTCACAGTCTGAAACACAATAGCCTGTCCGGCTAGTTGCCAGTTCAAAAAAATAATTGAATGTATTGTGCAGTCGAGAATGAGGTGTGAACAAGGAATATGTGTAATTTTTTTTAAATTATTTATATCGGTACATAAGTAATCTGAATTCCATTTGTGTGTGGCAAATTTTTGTTCAGGTTTTTTTAATATATTATAACCTATTCGCTATACCAATATTGGTAGGTTATGCACACAGAAATCTAAAATAGGGCATATGCAGCATGCAAGCAGAAAGTTTTATTTTGAAATTAGAATTTGATGTTCTACATTTTTATTTTTTTTTGGTTTCAACCTCATAATTTCGTGTGAATGTTTTCATAAAATAAAATCACAAAAAAGGTATCCTATTTTATTATTTGTATTAAGATATATTATGTTCTATAAAACAGTGAAACCGCATTCAGAGTGAATCATATAACAATATTTACGATGCAGATGACTACGCCTACAGATGATTCGATATCTGACTTTGTCTTTGTCTTGATATTTCAATTTAACCCATTTATGTCACGATTATCTACATAGGTATAAAACGCCAAATCTGGCCTCGCTATAAATAGCAAGTAGTAGATTGTTCCTGACAATATTAAGGTTGCAGAAAGAAGTTTTTAGTAGGTATATACAAATATAAATGAATCGTAAAAAAATGTTTTATAAATAAAAACTGTAACTTCAATGTGGACCATAACCACAGAAAAGGGGAGAAACATATATTTTGTGTATTAATGCCAAAGCATCTGTTGCTTGTGGTTTCCAACATCTGTCTGTCTTTCTTCTTAGAACATGTTCAATTGCAAATTGCATGTTTCTGATAAAATTTTAAGCCCATTGTCTACCGAACCAGTAATAATTTCTACCTACATCCTAATCATCTTAATCTTTATCTATTATTTTTTCTGCCATAGCAAAAGTGCTAAAATTATAGATATTAGGTATTTATGTTGTTTACATTAGGGTATGGGGTTAATATATAAACAGTCGTACAATCGATTTGTACAACATGAACCTAATCCTTGTATATCCATGATTATTATTTATAAAAAATATTTATTTTACATAATAATCTAAGTACCTACTTACCTACTTCGTACAAATGATCTTACTTGCGTAATTTTTTCGGCCTGATAGTAGAGTCATTGAATAAAACCGGTAAAACGGTACTACGAGTAGTTTGTTTTATACACATATTTTAACTGGTTAACCCTTACACCGTAATGATGGACAATCCTATCACTGCTGTGTCATTGTTCTTTACATCCAATTAGGTAAGTATGTGCCTATGTGGCTTCAAGCGGTCAACGCCTTTGACCTTAATACAAGCAGATTAATTATCCTAACCTTGCAATTTAGATGTATGTTTCACGCATTATTTAAATTTTACCTATCCAAGTATTATTGTAAACGTGGTAAGATTTGTCAGATAGGTCATTTTACAATATTTTGTTTTTTATTTGTTACTATCTGTATAATATATTGCTTTGATATTGCCCGAAAACATTGTAGTAGGTAAGGCCCGCCTGGTCCTAAGACAATATTATCTGAACGAGCTTTATAACTTGACACTATTTCAATGACCATAAACACACAAAGTGGATAAATATAAACATACAAAGTAGACGATATTTTGTATTATTCTGTGGCGAGGTAGATAAAGTAGGCCTAACAGTTGTGTTCTTATATTAATTGCCTCACACGTCTTGTACGCTTACCTATACCGTACTATTGTTTGACTTGACTAATTATACAATGCACTATGTACTCGTATATAGGTAGCTTATTGTGGAAAACCACCCAAGTGTGACTCCGTTAGGACAATGGAATTTCCAACTTTTGGAGTAAGCGTAGATCCTTTTGCGGTTGCTTGATTCAGAAATATTGAAAATAGCATAGTGAATTATGTTAGCTTGATGCTATAGTATAGACGAAGTCTACAACCTTCATGGTTCAAATCAAAGAGGTTGTTTGTCAATAATTCAGGATTATCAATAAATGAGGTTTCGTATATAGAAGTAATTAAGTACCTACCTATTAAAAAACCTTAGAAAGAAGTGTCGAACTTTATATTTTTTTCATATAAAACAAAATAACATGCAGCGTGTGTATGAAATTCTGAAAAAACACTCTAAAATTACTAATATTGGAATATTAGGAGGGTATTATGGAAGCTTCTACATAACATCATTTTAATAGCGTGATCGATGCTTCAACCATACACATCATTTACACAAAATTTAGTAATAACACTGTTTTAAATGAGATACCTCTATGTATCTATTTTAAAATCACCATTTAATTTCAAACACTGACCACTGAACACTTTGTTAAGATAATTAACAATTAAGTAACATCAAAATTACTCTTTTTAAACATAGGTACATAATTTTGTTTATGAAAATTAAAGTTCTTAAATCGAAACGTGCAAAAATTATTCTAAGCGCGTCAGCGATATTTTTCAAAATACGAACGAGAGAGCGCGCTCTGATTGGCCTATCGCGGAACAGTAGAGCACAGAGAGGCTCAAGCGCACTTATCGTACTGAAGGTTTGTTAGGTTTCTTTGGGGGGTCGAGATTCGCCTTCGCGGTGACGTAGACATGAGAATACACAGAACCGGCATTCTAATTAATTGAGCAAACAATCATAAAAGCTTGGTGCTGTTATTGTTTTGAGTCATTCACTTTTTTGGCAATTCAAGGCGCGTATTGTGTAAGCAAATCATGGGAATGGTAGATAGTTGACCTGAAAATGTGGTCTTAGTAAATTCAATTGAACGAGTAATGTTAGTAATTTATTTTTGTAATTTCAGGTTTCTTTCCAAAATTAATAAGTCTTTTGTGAGAAAATCTTACATTTCGATGGAGATTATTAACAATTAATTACCATTCTAACAGAACTTTCGCCTGTCTCTGTGTTTTTTTCACCGTAGTAAAGCAAGTATATATAGAAATAGAATTATCTTCGATTGCTTTTGCAACCTGGTATGGCCTACAAGAAACACCAGTTTTTCAAGTTTTCTCTGTGAAATCACAAATCAAACGAGATAGACTAATTAGTACAGTATAAGGTTCTGTTGGATTAAAATTGAGTTAAATTGTGCAGTTATTTTGGTTGCATAAGCCTTTATTAACACAACATCAACAAACAAGTTACAGATAGGAAACAGAGCTCAAGTCACTGACCGCAGGTAATGCTGGTACCTAAAATATTTTATTGAATAATTTAACATATTTTTTGATTTATGCTTGATGTATCTAGTCAACTACGAGTACATTTTGAAATTACATAATTAAATATAAATTTTGCATAGGGTTTTAAAAAAATCGGATACAGAATTCGAATTCAGAAATACTTTGATACAATTTTCGTTAAATTTGAAAACTATAATTTTCTTGATTTCTATAATACCAGCCATTTCTAAAGCTGCTATAGTCTCATGCAAACGATGGTGCGATACAGTCCGTCACACGTGGGTGCATCAGGTAATTTGCTTTCGCTCCGCTGACCACGACTTGAAGGAAGCAGGGTTTACTGACAAACCTGCTGCATTGTCTACGTATAAGTAGCAAGTCTTCAAGTGTCTACTGACTGACCTAGGACAAAATGCAGAATGCATTGCTGTTTGGGTACAATGAGAACTTATTGTAATGCGTGTTATTGTAATGGATAATCATAATCATTGCACAAACACACTCAGTTTGGGTTCAAGCCAAGAAAAATATTTTAACTGGCTACCCTCTGATTTTTTTTTAGATATTCATGAATCTAAGCTTTAGACGGAATAACCAGCGTTTACAATATTTTGGCCCCAATAATTTTTCCAAAAGCTTAATAATTTTTACAAAGAAAAAGCTCCCGGATTTCTTTGTAAAATGGAGAAGCGATGATACTTCTCCGCCTTTCCCGCTCTCTTACTGCATACATTATATTTCTCACCCTTGCGAGGAAGTCAAGGAGTGAAGTAAGTAAGTACCTATTTGTACTTCCCATTCTGTAAACTAGAACAATAAATTTCGACCAATATAGTCTTCGGCTCCACTCCAACTTATCCAGTTGCTATGGTCTACCAACATTGGTGCGATACAGTCCGCCACACCTGAGCACACCATCTAAATGTGTCGGGCTTCGCTGACCACTGCCCACTAAGAAACCTGGCTGTTGAACCTGCCTTGTATCCAGAAGGGGCAAGGTGGGGTACTTGCCCTAGTTTGGCCCTAGTACATATATTGGAAAGTAAAAAAGGCGAAATAAAACCTCAACATTTTGGAAAAAAAATCATCTAAATTTTACAGTATATTGGACTGTAAAATAGGCGTAATAAAACACTCAAAATGTTGAAAAAAAATCCTCTACACTTCACTCGCTATTTAGGTGTAGAAATGGCATTTCCTCAACCTTTTAAAATATCATGATTTCTAAAAATTAATCGATACTCATGATTCTAAACTCTACATTTAGAACGAGGGTCACTTTTCGTTGTAAGACTTGGAATTCAGCGATTAAACCGTTTGTATATCATGCGAAAACTGATGAAGAATCGAAACGATTAAGAAGAATAACTGACAGAAATTATTGGCTAGTCTTAGATTAAACGATATCTTTTAACCCTGCGCAATGTCCTGACTACATCCACCATAACCTCCATGGAAGAAATGCTGCTATTTTGCCTGTACCTACTAGTTGGTTGGATGAAAGTTGGAAAGTCATTGTTGACAACTGTTGTTAAAGTTGTGAACGCCTGTTGTTAGAATTTCTCTGGTCAGTGAGATCCAGATTGGAGATAATTTATCATAGTCGAAGGCCTTGGATTTAAAAAAACGACGGCCGTCTTATTATTGCTCTTCTTATACGTAATTGCGAATAAAATCATTACTTTTACTGCAGAATTTAGGTAACTACATAGTACTTTAATATACAAATGTGATCGCGAGTATAAACATGTGAGCTACGAATAGATCAATGTAATGATTAAGTATGTAGTTATATAGATAGCCATATTTACTTGGCTGCAATATTACAACCGTCATATGACGGATGCCGTTGCTAGAAGCCTGTATTGAAAGTTGGTTACCGCTACTGCTGCTGACCGTTAGTCTTTGAAGTATATTTGTAAACGCAGACAAGTCATAAGACTAATTGAGAATTCATCAAAGGCTACAAATAACTACCTGGTTCGGTCGTTTATCATTTATGACTTTGGTTCTATTTGGTTGTGCACCAATGTATAATATTTTACCATTATAAAATGTATGGAACACTGAAACCAGCATACCTTAGAACCAATTTCAAGGTGTGTGTTGTATTGGACAGTATTGTTATAAACGGAGATGGTATTGTCACCTATCACATACATTTACTACTGCGAAACGTAGGCATGTGCCAATTATATAATGTTTGGACGTGTCTCTTTGACTACACTACCTTTACACTTGCACAAGATTTCAGTAACTAGAGATCCTTAGTGACCTTGAAAGAGATACCATCTTATTAAGTGCAATTTGAAGATTTAATTTTTAAATCTTTATAAAAAATAGGCCAAGTGCGAGTTAGAGTAGCGCACGAAGAGTTCTGTGCCATCGTACCTATAAGATTAACACTATGTAGGCTTTTTAATTTATTTTTATTTCTATTAGTTGTTGTTATAGCGGCAACAGAAATATATATTCTCTTCTCTGAAAATTTTAACTGTCTACCAACTACGGATAATGAGATACAGTGGATAAAAGAAAGCTGACTGACAGACCGACGGACGGACAAATGGTCGGACAGTAGAGGTCCCATTGGTTACCGTTCGGGTGAGAAACCCTAAAAAGCTTATTTACTTACGAGGCTAATAAAGCTTTGTACAACAAAAAACAAAATAAAAACATTTCCACTCATCGAAACTTATGCTAATAAATAAATCTTTATGTAGGAAGGTAAACCAATATTTCCATAAAGTATTTGAAAACGGACAGATACGAAAAAAGTTTGCACGTTCCAGATATGGTCTCGATAGATTATCACTTCTCACTTCTTACACAAAGTTCCTGATAGAGGCACCACATCCATACCTAA
This sequence comes from Cosmorhoe ocellata, assembly GCA_963675405.1. Classification (NCBI taxonomy): domain Eukaryota; kingdom Metazoa; phylum Arthropoda; class Insecta; order Lepidoptera; family Geometridae; genus Cosmorhoe; species Cosmorhoe ocellata. Next base: position 5,003,420 of record OY776258.1, on the reverse strand, counting down.
TCATGGGATATTCTGAGGGTATTGCTGTCAGAGTTCTCTAACCGTTAACTTAGATTTTCTTATTGTTTGCGATCAACTGCCCACAAGATGATATTAGAGATTTTTATGATATTATAGCTGTGGCAAGTAAAAAAAAAGATAATCGGTTACGAAACCCCCGTGATTGTGTATTCACTGGAGATCATGTTCAGGAGAGCGCGTACATTGGTGTGAAATATTATATCATTTCACATTGTACATACTGTTAAATAGGAACTGTTATGATTTATTTTATCCACAAAAAATCATAATAAGAGTCACTTTAGTCTTGAAGCAGCACGCCACGCGCCGCGAAGCGTATCGTGGTGTAACTCTGATGTGTAATACATTACATACATACGTCTTCACTGTAATGTACAGGTTTGGGTCAAATAATTGGCTGTTACACCATGAAAATATATATTAAAATTTTGAAGTAGTGGTTCGACTGTGGTTTCACTCGTGTGATATCGAACAGGGGCGTTAACCCAAGCTCTTCGAGGAATATCGAAGTAGGTAATATAAGTTTGATATTTCGTATCATGACCTAAGTATATTAACTGTATTATAGTGTTATTCCTAGCTTGAAGCTTTAACGTTTCTGAAACATGATGGTTTGTAAGACCTGTTTTTAATTTTTTTGTGCAACAGATAGCAGTGTAAATATATGAATATAATGAATGTAATATAATGAATACTAGATGCCCGCCCCGTGGTTTGCCTGAAAATGTAACCTATCAAACTAAAGAAAATGAGTCACCTAGTCAGAGATATAATTTCAGAATCTGTTCAGTAGTTCCAAAAATTAGCTCCTACAAATAAACTTACAAACTTACTATAATATAAGTATTAGCTTATTATCAAATATGTCAGTTGTTAAAAAATTCAAACATTTGAATTATAATAAGCGCCTAAGCATAATCATAATAACATGGTTTACGACACCGAGCTAAATAATAATTATAGTTTCATCATATTTTATAAGCAGTAGGTACAGGTACTTACCTAACCTTTAACAATTTACAATAATACGACGCGGACTAACAAATAAAAGTTATAAAATTGGGTTTTGCAGTATAAATCTTACTATTTAAAATAAGCGAAATTATGCAGCAAATTTATGATATCCTTCAGACGAGGCAACAAATCTAAGTACTTACGGCAGGTAACACGAACAAAGAAGCACCTTGCCCGTTTCCGTGCCCCGAGCTAGCAGTACGAACTCTTACTTCACGAAAGTCACTGACAAAAGTTTAACGCAAGTAAAAATAACTCCTGTCATATTATTCTACAATTTTAACCAAATATTTGTGGTCGACTGAAGTTGTAAATAAAGCCCAGTTATCTATCTCGTAGTACGTTATACGTAATTGTTTTCCTGTTTCTAAACATCTAAGATTATTTCTACACGCTTACGTTGTTAGGTGAAGCAGCATCTCGACCGAAAAAATTTCGACCGTTTCAGCTCAAATGACACTTTCTTTCTAATGGTTTCTGTCCGTCATTGGTCACATGACGGGAGCTCGGACTAAACTGCACTATAAGGGGTGTGTACACAGGTGCAGAACATCCGTTGTGCTTTCGGCCTTGGTATTTGCAACCCTCCTTATACTACTACTTATTCTGTGGAAGCAGATGTTGGTGGACGGTTGGCCACTAGAAAAGCAATGGACAAAATATAGACAATAATCAATACATGATCACATGACTGTTATAACTTGTGGATTAACTGTAATAATAATTATATTTTTGTCCTTGAATGTTAGTCAAGGATTTAAATCAGGGATTCAGTTGATCCAAAAAATAATGTGGTACTATTTGCCCCATATTTATTTTATGTGAATTTAAAACCATTCTAATCAATCTATTGACTTCCGTCTTATTATGCCCTATTACGTGGGTGTAACATGATTAACTTTTTATAAAAGACGTGACAAGGAAGCTTGTTCTAAATCATAGCTAGACGAGAACCCTGACTTCACTCGATAACATTTGTTTATATAAATGCCAACATGAATAATATGCTTTGATTGTGAAAATTATTTGAGGGAAAAACAATTTTGGAAGTAACAATAGCAATTTGGGAACTTGTACCTAGCTAAAAACAAAGGAGTTATTTTTATATTGTTCATTTTATTGGGTGTTTCTAACAGACAAACACAATCATGATCCAAATTTAGCGTTATTTAATTTAAAATGATACAATTAATCGGTCAATTAATCGACATGACCGAACTGTCCGCCCACGCACCAACTTTTGGTCATAGATTAGTGGTTTATGATTGGGTAATTATCATGTCAAGCTGTCAATACGTGAAAAATTAGAGTTTTCCGGGTACTTTTATGTATGTTCCGACAGAAGTTTTTCTGTATTTGTGTTAATACCGCTGAAACAATATAATACGGTCATCACATTGCGAATTTCGTAGGAAAACATACCTTGAAGCTAAAGCTAGAAAAACCAAAAACCTGAAGAAAACGTAAATAACATAATAATGGAAATGATATTTTCAAAACTATTCACGTGGTTATTTCTATATATTTTTAAAGTTTTTTAAAATTACAATAATACATCAATGTTTTATATTTCTAGCTATTAAATATATCTACTTGTAAGATGTTAACTTTGCTAGGTCTATTTGCTAAGTATTTTTTATCTATAATTTTATGATGTATGTCCAAAGACCTTTAAGAAGACTAAAACTATTACTTATAACTGGGTTTATAATAACCTTTGCCCATTACATTTTATACTTTAAAATTACCAACATTGAAATATTCTTTCGAAATATCCTAAACACAAAATGTCAGTGCGTTTATCTACTTATCAAGGTGCATCATACGTACACACTCGTTAAATGGTTACCAGAGTGCCACTTACGCTGATAAATAATAACATGTTACTGTAATATTTCGCCTTATTATATTATGATCTGGTCGCTCAAAGAGTGTTATTATGTGTTTATGTATTAAGATGATTATTGATAGTAATGCTGTGGGCATATGGCTCTGTGATGAAATTTATAGGTCAAGTAGCCTTTGTTGCAAAAAGTAGACTGGTTTGGTATTTAATAAATATAAATAGACTCCAGGCTTTAGCTTTTATAACAGGAATCCTAGAAGTGTAGGTACTTAAGAAAATACCGCTAGATAAATGTCTAAAAAGTCTGGATGTAGAGCAATAGCAGTTATAGAACCATTCAGTTAGAGACCTTTTTACTATAAAGCTGTATGTTTTTATGCTTGAGAAAGACTTTATTGGTCCTGATTAAAGCTCAAATCTTTCAGGTGGCCTCAGAATTTTTCTAGGTTGTAGGTATAGCTTAAGTGATACTCTTCCTTTTTAACAAATTATCTTGCTTCATTCGCAGGTACTCAATGACGCGTTTGAAGAAAATATAGCCGACCTCACTTATGCACACGCAAACCAATCTGTAATAAGGGCTTTGCTGAACAAAAGATTGAGACGAGACGTAGAAACCAGTTGTTGAAAATAATTTTGAATACTTTTTCGAATATTACAAAACTTCTTTAATTTATTATGACTACATATTTATATAAACTCTATCTCTTATTAATACTCGTATACCTATCCTTTAATTTTTTTTCCATGGAAAAAGGTATTATTTCTGTAAATAATTCAATAAATTGATTTTCTAGGCTCTATGTTCTATATATCCGATTAGTTATGTGTAGACAGACGATATTTTTTGTACTTTTCTATACTAATATTATAAAGAGGAAAACTTTGATTGTTTGTTTGTTTGTTTGAAATGAATAGGCTCCGAAACTACTGAACCGATTTGAAAAATTCTTTCACCAATGTGTAGAATGAACTTTCAGGATGAACATAGGCTATATTTTATGTAGGTACTTCGCGGGCGACGCCGCGTGCAGAAGCTAGTCTTTAATAAGTTAATAAAGTAAATTCGATATTCGATAACCTTCTTTAACTCTCGATTACCTAGACAGTTTTAAGCACATTGCCAACGCCATCTGTAATCTTTATAAGATACTACATACATGATTACGTCGTACGTGCTACTGTTATGTATGATCTACATAAGAAACAAGTGGTAGAGATCTTAGAGAGAGGTAGAGATTAAACTTGTTCTTGACATACATTTAACTTGAGAAAACTTAAAGACGAGATAATAAAATATGACTTACTATGCAAATCCAGGTAAATGTCATTCAGGCCAAAAATACACCTTCTCGACTCCAGCTTGACAAATTAATTTCTTAACTCTAAAAACCAGTGTAAGCACCTAACTGCACCACTTTCACACTTGAAAAGTCACGCATATAATATGATTTTAAATTCACACTTGTTCTGCGCAAAATTACCAGCGACTGTCTTGTGACTAAAGATTTTTATCTATGTTTCATATTCTGATCACGACCCATTCGTCTGCCGGTGACGAGTACGTACCTAACAGTCTAAAGTTTATCAAAACACTGTACCTACTTTGCTATGTCCAACCTTATTTCAACAAGCAAAAGCAGCAATTTTAAGTTTTTGTTGATATCTACCTAATAGAAATAATAAGCTCTTTTTATCACACGTAATAAATTATCGTTTTAAGCACAATATCTTGGTTCTCTAAGGCACCAAGTTGAACTAAAGTGCTTAAGCGGGAAAACAAAGACATGTGCTAACATCTATCTCGTTCTAACACGAATACATTATAGCCATGGGCCATGTGTCTGCTTGAAGCCTTTTTTGTGCGGCAAGGGCGCCTAAACAAGTAAAAAATTTGAGGTTTGGTTCTGTTAATTGGGGTACGTGTACCTACAAAACCGTACCGTAATGCTGGTCAATGGATATGGGTAGGGAGTATTCGAAAATATTTATATGGTATGTTTGCTTGAACAACTTTTTGACCATAATGTAAGACCGTTCGTCGTGGCTTTCTTAATGAAAACATTCAACAGTAGACGGTACCCCAAGTTTCATATTTGCTTGCAAGTAAGTGTATGTACCTACACAAAGATTAAGTAGAGATGAAAGCTTGCAAATTTTTTTTTATCAAGAATTAAATTAAGTGCTTACGGTAAGTTCACACACAAGTATTTGTAACATATAACCTATCTGGATCGAAGTACTGTGCCAAAGTAGGTATAACTATCAATGTAGGCTTCTTCTAAGTAAACATGTTCAAAGAAACTTTGCCTGTCCCGACTTAATTTAAATGTCGTTAAATTTTCACACTGCATACTGACCGAAATACGAGGAACCGATGGAGGGAGCCGTGACTTGGTTAAGGCAAAGCTGGTGGGTCAATGACTCCAGAGGCTCTTGCCGACCCATTTTCTGAAAACAACAAGGAAAATCCGAAATAAACAAGGTTGATCTGTGAATTGTAAAGTTGGTTTCAGCGCCATCTGTTGAGAAAGAATGGAACTTAGTGTAGATCGAGCGCGTAGGCTGCGTAGCAAGCAGCGCGTTGAAATCTTTTGTAGTAGAATATGAAGATAGCGCTCGTAGCAAGTTAAATGTATTTTACCACAAATAACATAATGCTATTTAATATTTTTTTTAGTTTTTTGTTTCGAATAGGTAGGTCACTACTCATTTATCTAACCATATCTAACAAACTAAGCAGGTACTTACGTGGATATCACTGCTTTCTTTATTCTTTTGTTCTTGATTAAGGTTGATGTTCTTTGTCTGCATATTTTCTCATCAGAGCCGATCCAGGCCCCAACTGTAAAAACAAACACTGTAGAAAACCTACGATTTCTATGAGTACTATATTTCTATGAGATTCTTTAAAATTATTGTTACTTAGAATAAGCTGAGGGTGGGCTAGGGGCTGGGCAAATCTACCTAAGCAATTTTAAACCTTTTTTCAATCACTACAATGTCCTGTGACTGTGAGTGAGTAAGTTGATGGTAAATTATTGTAAAATATTGAATAAAAATGCGTTGGCTTATATAATATAAATGAAAAAAACTATATAGCTACCTAAATGTATACTCTTAGATCTACGGTCTCATCTTTGTAGAATTCAAATTCATAGATGATAAACCACAAAAAAATACAACAGCTTCCGTTGTGGTCATTGCAATATTGTTGTATATACCCTGTGGACCATTTCATTGGGTATTGCACCTAGCCACGATATCCTGTCTCTGTGTTTGTACGATCATTCACAACCAGCCAGAGTCTCAGTGGGTTGCGGTTTTACTGAACCCACCTAGAGACAATTTTATTGCCTACCTATAATACTAGTCGATCGAACTCTTTGCTCGTGTTGTTTCTCTTACGAACTATTTGCAGGAATTCTTCTTATCTAAGTACCCCTAGGCTCAAATATATCAATATCCTCCACTCTACAGTTTTCTACGACCTTAGTAATTTGTACTTACGACATTTACCTAGCTTAATTCATTTGATAAAAACAGAGCTCTGGATAAAAGTTAGTTTATCTATAGGTACATGCACCTCGCTATGTTTGTTCCGCTAAGCTTGGGTACGTGACCTCAGTTAGACCTGTACGTCTACCATGAGTTGTCACATTTAGATCGGCTGACTTTACTACAGTAGTAATAGTACGTTACTATGACATCTGTCAAAATTGTTACTCATGGTAACAAATACTAAGCAAATTAATGAGCGCTAACTACAGCCGCTGTAGTACGCTGTGATGTGACGTAAGATAGTTAGCTATGTGAGGTTTTAGTAACCAACTATCCTCTAGAGGAGCTGTACAAGTTTTCATACAATTTTTTAACTACAGTCGCTAGCGAGTGTAGATTGTGAAAACTCATGGTAGACCCTCTGTGTTCAGCTAAGTCGATAAACCGCAGCTTAATTATGAGCTGTTTGGTTAGTAGTTAGGAAAACTAAAACTTTGCTTTTCTATAAGACAGCGACCGGCTTAAAGCGGACAGACATCATTAAGTAGAAGAAATAGTATTAAGTAAATATATATAAATAAGATTCATTAAAAAAGGTGCATCTGAAGCGCACTTTAATCCTTTCACAACACACGAAAAGAAGAGGAATAATCAAAATAACATTATATAATAATCGAAAAACATTTGAAAAACTTTTAAAAAATAAAGCTTAAGGTAGTAAGATAGCATATTAACTGTTATTTTGACTGTGATAATAATAGCGGCATTAATTTTATGGAAACCAAATCTTCAGAAGGTACTAACCTACAAGTGTTTGTTTGTGTGATCAGTTGTTTAGCACTTTAACCCTTTTTTAACCTTTGTAAAAGTCAAATTAAGAGTTATGGCAACCCGGCCGCCCAATGTAGCAACACCGCTTTCAGTAGTGCCACTATGACATACCAAACGCTCTATCCGTATCCCGGCACGCTATAGGTAGGTACTGACTGACGGTTCTCCTTTCAAATTCCCTCTCTCTCGTCTGTGACGTTGCGCGGTGCAGAGCGCCCGCCATTAAGTTTTTTGTACTCTAACTCTACCTATTTTATATAATCAAGCTCGGCTATTGTAATTTGTACCTACTCATAATTATTTTGAATAAACTTTTATCTATCTACCATAGAGTGGTATACATACTCGTATTTCACCTGGCTAATCGCACTGGGTACACTACTTAGCAGACTTGATTTACCTAGCGCAATAACAGTATAAGTATTATATATTTTCATTCATTAGCTGATTCCTTTCACCAATTTCCATCTAGAGTGTAATTCTTCAAAGACTTAGATTATTCTTCGCCAAAGGTACTATATATATACTAGGACATTAGGTATAGACTTGTGTTACAAGTATATTATGTACCTACTTGAAGAACCACGGAAAAGAGGGGACTCTTCTAACACAGGTGTAAAACTTAACAGAAGAGATCCCAACCCTACAATTGATTTACTATGTAACTAAAATAAAAAGATTTTTACTTTTTTACTTTTTTACTTTACTTTAATAGACTAGGTACGAGGACAAAAGAAAGTCCGGAACTACTCTGAATCTCTTTCACTAAAGTTTCTTTAACCATAGCTGAATAAATTTCAAAGTGCAAAGGCGTGAAATGAAGTTGAATCAGTGATAACTTGGTTCTATGCTCAAGTATACGGCCAAAGGGCGTAAAGCATAGCATCCCTAACTCAATCGAGCCAGTCCTTTGAAGCGCACTGTGAAAGCCATCGCCCAAGCCACAAACTACTTTACATAGTTGCTAGTTGCTACGAGTAGCTACTACGTGCCAAAGCAAAAGAAAATGTTTATTTAGACTTTCAGATTCATGAAAAACCAAGAATGAAATGGCCAAGCGTTTTTCAGACCACGAAATGTGAAAGCTAAAGAATAACCAACCTAAAAATATTTGAATAATCAAGCGTTCTGATATCTAGCCGCACTAATTGTGGTTATTTTTCTTATAATTTCAGCAAACTACATACTTCCAGTATTTTAGGTAGGTATTCCCAAGTAGTTTAGCTTGTAGGGACACTGAGCTTTAACAAAAAGTCAGTTCACAGCCTCTTAGGCAAAAACTATGTAATAAACGAACCTTTGTATCGTATGGTATTACAACCTAACAATATTACGTATAATCTAGGTTTGAAACAATTATCCAACGATATGCAACGCGATGAGGAAAAACAGCAATGCAAAAAAATAAATTTTCCTATCAGGTTTAATTTGTACCTACCAAAAAATTAATACATACATATTGTTCAAGACCCAAAAACTAAGCTAACCTGGTACTACTGAAACCAGATCACTTATTATAAGGTAATTTTTCGTGAAATTTTATAATTTATAACTTTTATAACCCGCAAAAGGAAGTAACTGTTTGTAGAGGAAATAAATGAATACCTAATAATTACCTATAATCCTTTATTATCCTACCGAGTTTTTGAAATTACTGCAAATACAACCTCATTTACGAGACAAGATAGATCATTAGCAATTATTGTTTTTACACGAACTTACTTCCTTTCGCCGGTTGTAAAATTTAAAAGCTGTGGGAATGCACATGTTTCTACCTACAAGTAGGTAATTTGGAGACTGATTTATTGCCAACTGAATTTAAACACATGTCCGAAGTTGCTCAAACCGGAAGTGAGTAGGTAAGTATGTAATTAGGCAATCACTTCAATGACCTTACCTACCTGCAGAAGATGGCGCCACAAGATACATTCTATTTATCTAATTATTAGGTACCTACTAGGATAATTTTATGGTAAGTAAAATACTAGCGGAACTCTTGACAACTTTGCTCATGTAAGAATATAGTAGTATATTGGGTTTTTTTTGTGCATAATGTTATTTTCTTACAAACTTCAAATTTCCGCAACAGAATAACCCCTTGCAGTAGGTACTCGTACGCTCATACCCCTTTAAGGTAACGTTTCGAGAATGTATGTCAATTCTGTAACGCCCCCTTAACGTACTTACTCTTCAAATCTCAGGTTTCTGGAGCCTAAGCTATTCGATGACTGTCAGTCAATCACCTAATTATTTTATATACTTACATAGTTTAGTTCGATAAATGTGTTTGAACGTTTACCCAGTGTTGCCAGTGGCAGATAGTCAAATATAACGTGAGACAGCTCAAAAAGTAATATTTTCACGAGAAAAGTAACATTAAAAAAAAAAAAAACAAGGTCACGACTGTAATCCTTATGCTCGGTAGTATCTCCTCAGATCTCTAGTGACATAGATCTTCGAGGATATAATAATAATAATAATAATAATAATAATAATAATAACTTTATTTCAGGCAACATTAGTCTAAGTGTACAAGATGGAAAATACTTAAAAACTACGGCCCATATAAAATATATACCTTACAGTCTAACATACATAATAAAAAGAGGGTAGCCAGAGGCACGTCGGAACATTACATTTGGCACATGCCCACATTTTAAACAGTAGATATTATTCCGTACATGACAGGTTGCAAGCCCACCGCCGCTTATAATACTACTAACCAATGACACACCTTCGAATTTTTGATTCTAGGGTATGCCGGTTTCTTCACGGATTTTTCCTTCACCGTTTATGAGCACTGGCATTGTGCACATAATTTTTTCAAATAGATAAATTCATTGGTACACGACCAGGTTTGAACTCGAAACCTTCGGAATGTGAGGCAGGGGTGCTACCACTACACCACTTTATTAATTACTTTATTACTAATCGTAATAATTGTTGATCGCATAATCTCTCGCCTTAGCGAGATGGAAGATTGAGAAATAATGCGAGTGTCCACAAAATCAATGACGAACAAAAACAAAAACATTCTTAGATACGTTCAGTTTCACAAAATTTTTTAGTTGCTGGATAATATTTTTAAAGTTTAATTACATTGATTGACCTTTTGTGTTACAAAAGTAACATATTGAGTCGTGTAACATGAAGGTAACATGAGAGGGTCAAAAGTAACGTAAAATGTTACAAAAGTAACATTCTGGCAACCCTGCGTTTACCTGCAACAACGTTCGCATTGAGATTGTTTAAACTAAAATTTACGTCAATCCTACTAATATTATAAACGCGAAAGATTGTAAGAATGTGTGGATGTATGGATTTCAGGATGTCTGGATGTATGTTTGTTACTTTTTCACGCTGAAACGGCTGAACGGATCTGGATGAAATTTGGAACATATATAGATTATAGTCTGGAAAAACACATAGGCTACATTTTATCCTGGAAAAATGTACGGTTCTCGCTGGATAGATTTTGTTTTCTGTTTTTGTTTTTCAAGGTACCACGCGGGCGAAGCCGTGGGCGGAAGCTAGTATGACATAATATTACAGTCAACAATAATGGATACAGGCAGTAATTATATTCTATTAAGGTTGGTACGGAACACTAGATAAGAACGTGTCTACAAGCCGCGCATTGATTTAATACTCCTCCTAAAATGAATGAACATCGAATGAATGAACTGCAAATGAATGCGAATCTGTGATGTGAATAGAATAGCGGCTCTACAAAGCGATAACATGATGAATTCAACAGACCATTGTGCGGACAAAGCTTCAATAATAAGAGCTTTGGTGCTTCCGATGAATGTACCTACCTACAAAAGCACAGCAGGTTCAAAATCAGAAAGTAGTGCTACGGTTTCGGATTAGAATATTAACCTAGCAGTGTTAGGTATATTTTTTATGAACCATAAATCTAAGAAGTAAAAAAAAACAAATAAATTGACCACCCATAATTCATCGAAGACTATTTAATTGGTAAAATATTCACAGATAACATTTTTTCAATCGGTCCTATAGTTACTATCCAAATGTTATTACGATAGCTTCATACTATTCCGACATCGGCTTTGTTAAAGATTTTGAATCCAAAACTATTCAGCAGTAACTAAGCAAACTGTTTTACAAATATTATCATTGTTTGACTTTTCAATGAGTCACGAAAAACATTAAGCAATATTATCTAACCTGATTAAACAGTTAAACGATCCTTATGATTTTAACGTAATAAACTTTATTTTGACTAGACTTTGACTTTGAATAAGTAAATTACAAGTAAATTCTCTTGAACTGATAAGACAGTTGGTCCACTTAAAGCGAGTAAATCGCTTAGGATAGGAGAGAGAGAAAAACGAACGATCGTTTCCATGTATACTCGTAGTTAACAAAACACAATTTAATAATTGCGGGAAATGTTTACCTCGCCCGTAATGTGAACAGTAAGAAAGAGGTGTAGCTATTTTGTTTACATTAATCGGATATATTACTTACTAGCTTCCGCCCACGGCTTCGCCTGCGTGGCACCTTGAAAAACAAAAACAAATCTATCCCACGGGAACCGTACATTTTCCGGGTTAAAATGTAGCCTATGTGTTATTTCAGATCATATAAATATATGTGCCTAATTTCATCCAGATCCATTCAGCCGTTTCAGGGTGAAAAAGTAACAAACATACATCCAGACATCCAGACATTCTTACAAACTTTCGCGTTTATAATAAGTGACTTAGGTACTCATTTCATGGACGATAATATACTCGCCTTACTCGCTTTCGATGAAACAATTACCTAAAGCTCGATTCATTTCAACCTTCACGCAATAGGGTCATGCAAGGAGGTAAGATATTCGTCAGTTCCAGCGAACTACGTAGCTATTAAATTCAAAAGTTAAATGGTATCGGTTTAAACGCCACAGTAAAGGAGACCTTACACTCTGGGTTTGCCGAAGTTTGTAGCTATAGAAAAAAATATTAATATTATGTACTTATACTATGAGATTTTTGTAATGATTTTGAGAGCACGTGAACATTGTATCTACTTAGAATATTTTTTTTAACATAGTGTTTAGGTATGATTTTATATTAACTGAAAGATCTATGCATCATCTGAGTACAAGTCCGGAATTCAAACTCAAAACCTTAGATGGAAAGGTAAGATTTGAGTCATGAAATCAGCAAAGATAATTTAAATTTATTACAAGTAAAATTTTCTAATTAGAGACCCCTTTCAGAAGAACGTCCCTAAAGGCCAACCGCCTTATTTAAAATTCAAGTTAATTAGTCTCTAATAGGAACTAATCACACCCTTTTTAATGCTATTACTGGCTGCCCTTTTAATTCCGCAGCGAGTTTTGATATATAACTTTACTTAATAAATTGGTCAGGTACTCATTAATATGTAAAAATTCAAACTCAGTCTACATACTAAATAAACAGGCTTTTGCATTATAATACTCTAGATTAATTTTATATCAAATTTTTATTTTTTTCTTATGTAGGTACATACTAAAACTATGTGTGTCGAAAACCACGCGTGTGCAAGCCTCTTTACACGAATTAGACTAATCTTAACCCGTGCGTGGCCGAAGCAGTTTTGTGAATGAAGCGGCCGTAAGAGGCCTTAATTGGCCCTCAGGCCATTACTAAGGTAGATAACCCTTCAATCGCTACGCAATTACTTAAAACCATCGGTTCTGAGTGGTTAGAAGAAACAGGATGAACAAAAAGAGGCCAAAAACTCGAAGAACACTGAGTTCTGTTGAAACAGAAGTGGTTGAGGATGTTGTTGAAAAAGCTGTAAATAACTATTTTAAACTCTTCAAAAATAGTAGGTTCTCAATTAGTTGGAATCTTGTATGTATTTGAAAGGATATAATATTTTCCGATTGGTCCCACAGAAATTAACATGTATTTCCGTTGTCCCCGAACGCCCTGTCCCCTACACGGGGACAGCTAGACGTGAAAAAAAATCTTTCCCGTCGTCCCCAAAACGTGGATTCGGGGACGGAGACAACGGGAAGTCAAAATTTCACGTGTCGTTGTCCCTTCAATCTGTTTTCCTGTTAAAAGCTTAGTTTTTAGCGTGGGAAAAAGAAAAGTGAGATAAAAAACGTAATTATTTGGAATATGTAGTTAAGTTATGTAGATGTAATAAGCATGCCTAATTTTGTTATTAAATTGTGCACTTTTACAAATGAAAAAGTCATTCAGTGCATCGAGAATCAAACCTAAAGGGTCTAAAAACTGAAATCTAATATGGTAACTTTGAGCAGTTCCTCTGAAAGCAATTGTTTATCAAATATCAAATTTCCGGCTCATTTATATCACAACGAATTAAAACATTATGTAAGCGACGATTTAAGGCCCGTTCTGTGCTCTCATAATCATATAGTGCTTGTATGACCGAGCTTAGCTCGGTTTTTTTTAAGACGTTTGCTTAACAACGCCATATACAGTCACGTAGCTTCAGTATTACTGTGTCGGTAAAACAGTAAAATAATTGCTAAAAATGAAACCTAGCTAGATCAATTTACTGCCCCCGAAATCTCCTGCATACTAAATTTCTGCATACTGAATCTCGGAAACGGTTCCATATAATCTATATACATACATCTAAATATATACAACAATTGCTCATTGAAAGGTATTATATATGTAGATTGATAGATAGACAGATAGATTAGATAGATAAAACCATTTTATTAAAGGTACGCGGAGTGTTTGCTTGTCACAAAGTTTGTACACGGCTGATCGAGCGTTTGATTTGAACAGCTGATCGTGGCAGCAACAGAAACTGAACTCTTGGGAAATTAAACTTTGGGGTAACTTACTTTTACGGATGTACGTGGACTGTTTGATACTTTTAACTGAATTCCCCAAAATATCATTTCGATAAATAAAAAACAAACAAACATGATCACGACTGTAACCCCCCTGTCTTGGTAGATATCTCTTGAGATCCCTAGTTACGTAAATCTTTGAGGATATCTAAAGAGGGTAGTCTGCACATCAAAACATGATATTTGACATAATGTCCACATTTTGCACAGTAGTTAGTATTCCGTACGTGACTGGTTGCAAGCCCACCGCCGCAAAATAACATTTTATATGTATGTAGCGATATTTAGTAACACTAGCTTAACCTAGTACCTGTGCCTACAACCTAGTGGTATGGTAGGGGGGGGGGGGGGGCTACCTGACCAACTCACCATACGTAAATACCTCCAGACCAGACTACTTAAAATGCAGAGAAGCGTTAAGCACATGAATAGAATTTTTAACCAATTTAACCGTAGACCTAGTGATGAATAGACAGGAATAGATTATACAAATTGCCTTATACTAGTATTATAGAAGTAGGAATAAAAAACTTAGTGTAACTAAGGTATATTTAAATTAAAAAGTGGATTATAATGAATATTGCATTAAAGACTTACGGATTAAAGACGCACGGATTTGTTCGGTAATTGCAATTATTGCGCCAGCCATATTTTATTCTGTAGCGTAGCATCGCGTTATAGTTAAAGTACGTAGCGTTAACGCTGATCAGTAAAACCAAATTGATTCTTGCTGATCAGTGCAAGTAACGTGCTATAAACGCATAGGTCAAACTTGGCACATTATATCATAAACGCACTTCAAATAACACATACTTCACCAATGATGCAGACGGGAATAAATCCGGCGTTATACTTATTATATAATATGCTTTTTATCGTGATATGATAATGAAAGTTTCAATAGGTAGAGTCTGTTTAATAAAAGAAGTGTTCCAAATAATTGTAATTTGAATCTTAAGTTATTGACACAAAAGCCAACAGACGACCCTTCTTTTTCGTCTTTCTTTTGCTCTAGCTTTTATTTTCAGGCAAGACGTTTCAAAATGGTCTTTGATGTTTAATGAATTTTTGACGACTGTACTTAAAAAATTTTAGCTTTTAATTTCAACCTTAAATGTAATGGACCATAGCCCAATCTGGTCTTCAAAGTCAGAATTGGGCCATCGTGGGCTCTTAATTTGACTTAAGGGCTTTGACTCTATGTATGTATACACAGTGATCTAGATCAGTTGAACTATCTATAGATCGTTTGTAACGGTCCTTAGATAGCTCAATTGTTTCAAGTGTATTTTATATAGATCTGTATATTTCTGTCAATAAATTCTTGTACACACTTTACAATAAAAGTAGGATAATTTGCTGGCTACTGGCGCCTTTTGCTGCGATCAATCCTACGTACCGGTTGGGCCGCTTATTAACTACAAAATAGTTCATTTTAATTTCTCCAACATCGATTAGGGCGTGGCTTTGAACCTCTTCGAACGATCCAGATTGGTGTTCAAACCAGAATCGGTTATTGTTTTTTAGCGGTGATACTGTAATGAGAGTAATTGCTACGGCGAGTTGAGATTTCATGAGATGATGAAGTTTTTAAAGTAACTCAGTATAAAAAAGTTATTTAAAATTGTAATGCTCTCGTGTGAACTGGTAATAATGTTTAATTACAAAATTAGTAGCCCAAAATTACTAACCCAAGAGGACACGATGGGCAGACCTTCGTTATTTTATAAAACCTGATAGTTTCCCTGTGCATTTTATATGTTATAAATAAGACTTATAGGCAATGTTTGCTCTATGGGAACTCTTTTAAATACATTTCAAGTATAACACATTCACAGACAGAACATCTCTGTTTTTTATACAAATGTGATTCCTGGTTGGGGTTCCATCTCGAACACTATTTTTAATAAATTTTATTGGTGTCATATACAAAAAACAAGTACCTACAGTACTTCCCCACAAACGTTCTACTGTTACAATAGTGGTGTTCGCAGACAGTCTGAATAAATAAAACGATTTTCTAGAAACTTCTCATCAATTTATTTCTGATTAAAAAATAAGCTCCGCTAAAGCCGCTTTCTTCGGAGCAAATATTATTATTTACTTAAGACTTGGCAGAGTTAATATAAGGAGTGGATAAAACTGGGTTACTTTGCTCCACTAAAAGCCCCTGAAACATTGTTTAGTTGGAACTGTCTCGACGGTACACGGTATTATTTTAAAAATAATTGATCGGCTATACCTACGTACGAGTATCTTTGTTTCACATTTTCAATTGTAGATCAAAGTTTATGGGGTCAAAAGAGTCAAAGGTGTTAAATCATGAAACCGCTAATACAGAAGGTTTGGTCTCAGGAATTTTAATATTCGATACCCTAAATTGAAGGATGTATTGCAACACCTTTCACACCACTAGTTTTTCTAGGGTTACTATAAAATTTTCCTCTTTCCAATGGATTTTCGTCTACTGGGGAGTTTATAGCCAGAAAGCACACGAAAAGTCAGACCATACACATACCTACTCATGATAAGAAAAATACAGGTACTAGATCAAAAAGTTAGAAAAACCTGTCGTTAGCATCTCGACAATACTCGATAATTCTGCCGTAAAGTCAAATTATGAAGGGTTAGGTACTTATATTCATTTCAAAAGTAAGGGAATGAAAGGGTTTACTATTAAATTTTCTAATAAAAGTTTCAACTCGCGAATAAAGTCGTAGAATGTTTCGCAAGGACATTACTGGCTTCCGAATCAAAATTAGCCAATATTTTTATGACATTTTTAGCTAAACTTAAGTCATGAGTTATTTATATTTTACACTCGCTTCCGTCAACCACACATGTAGATTCTTGGTTCCCACACATTCCGACCAAAAAAACTTACCAAAATCACAAGTCAAACACACGATCCAGTAAGTAAGCAGCTTCGGATAACACTCTAACAACACTCTAGAACTATTTAGAACAAGTAAGTTACCTACTTATAGAATTTTATTTTATCTGAAAAACTGTTTGAGTTTTCATGTAAAGTTAAGTACAAATAACAAAATTATATAATTTAAAAAAAAAGAAAAAATATGTTTTTACCTCGATTAACTTTTCATAGATCAATTTTTAAAAATACTTATACCCATAAATAATAAACTTCTACTTCTAGCTATGTACAAACACTTCGTCTTTCGAATCACGGCCGCTGTGTTCGGTTCGTAAGCGGAATTTCGCGGAAGGCGTGCGTGTGCGTCGCCCGGTGTGTCAGCACTGGATTATATTATTCTGTGGCTTGCGCCGGGGCATTCATAAATCACAAATATGACTATTTCTCTAAAACAATCTCTATAACCCTTATATTTAGGCTTGATTTCGGAAAAACCTTATTGGCTAGAAAATTCACTGCCTGTGGAGTGATATCGGGTTATAAGAACTGTGACGTGCTTGCTTTGTGTTTCAATATTAGACCAATTTTTCTGTCTATTCATTTATAGTGTTGTATTAGAACTTCGATGGAGTTGTATTATTTTATTCTGTGGCTGGGGTTTCCTGGAAGTGTTGTGTTTCGGTAGTGAAATACAATTACTGGAAGTGTATTGATGGCAGTGACCTAGGATTTTATGAGGGTATTAAAGTTTAAGTAGGTGCAAGAAGGGCGTAACTTGATAGATTCAAATATGTACCTACCTACTACTAACTGTTTTTATTCCATAAAACATATTTTGTATAAAATCTATTTATTTTGGGTTTTTTCAGAGACTTGCTTTTGTTCTTATCTATTACTTATTAATTTCAGAAAGTTACTTAGTTATGTATCTATTTGACGTAGGTAAGTACTAACTTAACAAAAAAATTACTTTGAGTTGGATTGCATAATTCAGCAACAGCTTTTGAATATTTTTAGCAGCTATCTCGACTTCCAGACAGAACATTACCGCATAGAGTGCTTCTGCTTCATTTTATATTTTATTGCCAACTGTCTACGTTATTTGTGGCTAGGTTTTTTGAAAAAAATGCTAGATATTTTGAAATCAACAAGAAAAAATAAGAAAATAACTACTTAATTACGTTATTATGGCTTTGTACGAGACTAACAGTTTTTTTTACAATTTCAAAGCTGCCATATTTAGTGGGGTAGATAGTTATATTATCTATAGGTTTTTACTTTAATGTGTAGGTCAATAAATTGAATAGACTTTCATCAAAAGAGCATACAAGTATGAGTTGTGGCCCAGATACCGATGTCACAAAAATTAATAAAGATTAAAAATACGGTAGTATAAAATAATGCTGGCTATTGCACAATCCTTATCAACAAAAAAAAATTAACCATGACAATTGCTGTTAGATCAAAAAGCTGTTAGATCTATCATAAAAGAAGATACGTTGGCAACAATTGTTTTATTATTCCGGACGTTACACTGTGCACAGTGGAGCGAGACGACCACGAAAAAACATAGTCAAATTTTACCGGGGAATAAAATAATAATGTTGTTGTAGAATAAAACAAATTACTTATAATGGCTAGACAAGACAAAACAAATTTGGTAGGCTCCTGATGTGTGTAGCTAGTACATAGAATCATGACCACGTTTGATATAAATATTAATAGCTATGACCACTTGCGAACTATGAGTATGAAACCAATAACTAACAGTTTTTAATTTTGCGCTTTTATCACTTTATTATTCAATAACTTTATTTTAATTTATACTTACACAAGAACTTTATTATTCTGTAGAGTCATTACGCTGTCTTAGAAAACTAAAGCGGGAATTGGTTTTACAAATTTACTTGAAGTAACTTGTGTGTATACTATACTATACAAAGGTAGATACCTATCTACCTTAATAAATTGAACTTCCAAATGAATGACGTCATAGCAATTGTATTCGATTCCTGTTTCATTGGAAATGGATGAAAACAGTAGCCAGACATTAATTGAATTCACAAAGGCAGACCTTTTGTGGCTTTGTAGGCTTAAATGGATTCTTATTATCCAAGAGTAATATAAACCGGCCGTAAAACAGAACTTCAAACTCATCAGTTCATACAACTGATGAGTCTAACTCTAAACGAACTATAAGAAAACTACAATATCATCGCAAAATCAAATAATTATCTTTACCTTTAAATTAATTAGAACGAAGTCCTTTCAAAATAGGGCAAGTATTCATCTATATAAGCTTGCGCTAATATTATTTTGTCTTTTGGTTGTAGTTAAAATAAAGTACTTCGTATCTTCAGATTCTATAGTCACGAATTATTATCTGCTTTTCTAGTGTATTGATATTTCATAGTATAATCAATGGGAATCAAAGTAAAGACAACGTCACAATGGAGGAATCAGTCAATCAATCAAGTAAAGATGATTCAATCTAAAAATGCACGCCCCTCCACTTTACTTGTACCGTATGTAGAGGAAATTGAGTAGCAAATACATTGGAGGGGCGGGCATTTTTAGACTGATCTACCTCTACTTATGTAAGAGAAAATCTGTTCTATACTGAAACTATTCCAGAAGTCCATGTGAGACCTTTTTATTATGATACTTTCATTATTTTGTCAGAAAATCTTTTTCAAGGCCAAAAAAAGTAGTTGCGTGACCAAGAAAAAACAAATATTGAATAATCGAACGAACCAGTGTACCTGCTACTTAGGCGTTACTCTGAAAACACCCTACTATTATAACTGGAATGAGCAGTTTTTATTCTCTTTGACTGTATAATATCAGAAACAAAGACAATTACACATTAATCTGTTCCACCATGATATTGTATGTGAACTCTTTCTACTTACAAAGATACTCGTACCTAGATAATGTCATAAAATTTGTACAACCGTTTGATAAAAGCCTGCTATAGTTGAATAGGAACTTGTTATGGTAAGAATGGATGGATGGATGAATGTATGTTTGTTACTGTTTCACGCTAAAACGGCTGAACGGATCTTAATGACAGATATAGATTATGGTCTGGAATAACACATAGGCTACTGTTTATCCCGAAAAAATGAATGGTTCCCGTGGGATATGTGTTTTTGTTTTTCAAGGTATAAAGCGGGCGAAGCCGCGGGCGGAAGCTAGTAATATTATAAACGCGAAAGTTTTTAAGAATGTATAGATGTATGTTTGTTACTCTTTCACGCAAAAACTACTGAACGGATCTGAATGAAATTTGGTAAAGAGATAGATTATAGTCTCGAATAGCACATAGGCTACTTTTATCCTGAAAAAATGTACAGTTCCCGTGGGATAACTTTGTTTTGGTTTTTATAAGATACGCGGATGAAGTCGTGGGCGGAAGCTAGTTTTATATATTTACTAGCCCGCAGCTTCGCCCGCGTGAATGTCGATTATCGCGACTTTTTATACAAACTTTCATCCCCTATTTTATCCCCTTGGGGGTAGAATTAATTAAAATCCTTTCTTAGCGGATGCCTACGTCATAACATCTACCTGCATGCTAAATTTCAGCCCGATCCGTCTTGTGGTTTGGGCTGTGCGTTGATAGATCACTATGTCAGTCAGTCAGTCAGTCAGTCAGTCACCTTTGAATTATATATATTTAGATTATTTCTACCCACTCTATCAGTTTTCTATTCTATTCGACTTTGAAGCGCTATACCTAACATGTAAAGTGATGTCCTTTGTGCGCGAGTTGATAGTACTCGTACTCGTACGTGTGTGTTTTGAAAGATATTGCTTTTTCAAGTTGTGCTTACGTAAGGGATGACGTCACGAAGTCGATTTTAGAGCTTTTCAGGTTGTTATCCTTGTTACTCATAACCGTAAGATACAATGTTACCTCAGTCTCTTGCAATAATGAAACCAAAATCAGTATTTTCACTCTTAAAAAGAGTTGAATATCTATTCGTCGTATCGTGTCGCTAGTTTTTTCGAATAAGTGTGATGTGAAGATTAATTTATAAAAATACTAGCTTCCACCCACGGCTTCGCCCGCGTGGTACCATATACAACAAAAACAAATCTATCCCACGGGAACCGTACATCTTTCCGGGATAAAAAGTAGCCTATGTGCTATTCCAGACTAATGTATCTTCGTGCCAAATTTCATCCAGACCTGTTTAGCCATTTTAGCGTGAAAGAGTAACAAACATCCATACATACATTCATACAAACTTTCCTACTAATATTATAAAGGCGAAAGTTTGTAAGAATATATGGATGTGTGGATGTATGGATGTATGTATGTTTGTTACTTTTTCACGCTGAAATGGCTGAACAGGTCTGGATGAAATTTGGCACAGAGATACATTAGTCTGGAATAGCACATAGACTACTTTTTATCCCGGAAAAATGTACGGTTCTCTTGGGATAGGTTTGTTTTTGTTTTTCAAGGTACCATGCGGGCGAAGCGGTAGGTGGAAGCTAGTTTATTATATTAGTAGGATTTATTGCTAAGTTTATAAGTTAATCACATAACTCACACAATTCCCTGCGTGTTTACAAGGACGAAGGGCGTGAGTTGATATCTAAATGTTCGATGTAAACTCGAGTCTTTGAGCCTACTCGGGTTAAATCTCAAAACTTTATCAATTAAGTGCTAGTATAATATAGGTGGGTTTTATCGAAGTACATTGTTGTATCAGCAACGAAACGAAAATCTGTTAATAGACCATTCTTGCCGCATGAAAGGTGTGGCAGAGGCGAGTGATGTTGTTTCTTGTCAGTTCTTCTCGGACTGGGGATAGGACTGGAATTGGCACCTAGACTCACCTAGTACTTAAGACGATTCAAAATGATCCCTGTGACATTACTGAATAAAGAATTTTTGACTTTGACTTTGACACAGACGACTTACTAAAACCTCCGCAGTGGCTAAGCTCGATGCTTTTCAAGGGGCTCTGGTGACTCCAAAAGGAACACTAGAGCCCCATAAAAGCTCCCAAGGTCAAAGTTCTTACCTGGGTTAAGTCTTTGTTAAGTCTTATCCAGCTGAAGTTTAATTCCTGCTTACCTTAATTTTACCTCGTACTAATATTACCTTTAAGTAGATGTAAATGGCTTACGCGAGCGAAATCACGGTAGCTACTATATAATTATGTAGAATAGATTAAGGATAATTATTCGAATAGCTTCCGTTCCTTTGGTGAGCGGATTTGCTTTATATTTACTTAGATCTCGTGGTTGGGAATGAACCAAGTGATTTTGTGTCGATATTAATAAAAAAGTGACAACGGCATAGCGCTGATGACTAGAGCGCCATACTGTGCTTTTTGGAATATTAGGTATTTATAAAATTTAAGAAAAATACCACATGGTAGTTGAATAATAATTGTAATAAATAACACAGAAAAGCGAAAACAAAAATTATTCAACCTTAATGCTTCTTTTTTTTGAAAACTCTTCATACATAACTCCATAGTTATTAGGTACAAACTTTTGTAAGATAATTACGCAAAGCAAGTCGCGGGGATTTCCGCTAGTTCTATCGTAAACTAACTTGTACACATGTGCAAAGAAGCACCACAACAAAACAACACTTTTCTACCATAACAACCCGTGTAACCCCTATATTTCAAAGCTATTTTCGAGTAGCAAAATTTATTAAAGGGTTTTTATGCTTTGCATATGGTCCGATCGGATGACTAAAGTTTTTTTGTATATTTCGATTCCGCTTTTGGTAAAAAGTCGGAAGTTATCGGGTTAGCTTACAAAATTATCCAGCCGCACGTTTGTTATTTGTTTTTAGTAGGTATTCCGTATAAAGTTAGAAAAAACATTTTAGTATATGATTTTTTTCTACAAGTATTGAAGAGTTTTTTTACTAATATAACCAGATTGTGATAGTACAAATATTGTAACAAAGTAACAAGTCCACCAAAGCGAGGTGTAAGTACTAAATCATTTTTCCATTGGACAATAACCAAAAGTCTTGGTCATACTTTTCATAAAAACACTTCAAACCAAACCAACTAAATTCAACAAACGGAGTGTAACACCAAAAAAAATATCGTTTACAACCATAGTCGGCCATGACCCTATCCCATTAGAATCGGACATAAAAATAACAACAACACTTTTCCAGCCCATCAATTGAGTTCTCCAGTTAGGCTGATTTATAAGAGCTCATAAAAACGCCATTTATCGTTTCACTCACGCGACTAAAGGTTGCTTACATATCCTTGGGTTTAAGTGATTCTTCGCATATAATAAGGCCTTTTGCATAGATATTTTATAAGTAGCTACAATCTTTTTGCTTCCTGAAAGAAAACTTTTCCATTTGTTTGTTAGCTTTTTTAGGATCGTGTTTTATTGATTTTTAATATCCCAGGATCACATTAAATTTACAACAATCAATGTATCGCTTTTTGAACATTTATTCAAAATGGCGTCCTGAAATGCAGCTTGCCAAGAGATTACAACTTATTTTTATGTCCTGTGGTTGAATCCTTCACGACTTCTTATACTCAAGGCGAGCAAACCAGATTTCTACATATTTATATTGTTATAATTTATAGATTACCAATCTATATTGGGTTGTTTTGTTGAGCAGCAATCGCGAGCGTTGAACCGAAACGCCAGGTGCTAAGGATGATTGATGGACCGCACAGCCGTGGCTACAAGAATCGAGTGTAATCGGATGCGCACGCACCTTTTATATGCATAGGACCAAAAGGAACAATAATACCTCATCATTATACTGAACCAGTGCAATACAGAAAATATAGGAAAACCAAAGACATCGGTATACATAATAACTAGTAGCTGGGTGACCGAGCTTTGCTCGTTTTTGGAGGGTAAACGACGTTTTCTAAAAATGAAACCTAGCTAGATCGATTTGTCGCCCCCGAAACCCCCTACATACTAAATTTCATGAAAATTGCTGGAGCCGTTTCAGAGTTCCCGATTATATATACATATATATATATACAAGAATTGCTCGTTTAAAGGTATAAGATATCAATGATCAAAGATGGTTTATCTTTACTTTACGTGAGACACCCGGTACCGGCTAATGATTTTGACGTGTGTAAATGCGTGACGGAAGATAATGAATGGTCCGATGTATAAAACGCGAACCAAACCAATCGATATAAATAAGCCAATACGTTTTACCCACAATAGTGGTAATACTTTTGTTCCGTAGACTCGTAAAAAAATATTAAAAGGGATACGAACATTTCTAAAGGACTGTTTGAAAAAAAGCTAAAATTATATTCATCTAAATTGAATTAATTTTTCACCATATATTCGTAACTAAGTCAACACCCAAATAAGCTAAATCGCGCACACACGTCATATAAAATGTTTACGCTAATGTACGTAGTCAAACATTTAAATTAGTCCGCGGAACAAGAAAATTACCACCAACATCGATTTAAAATCAAAAATACGTCGTCGGCTGAGCCTGCGTAACGTGCGCTCAGTCAAGCAACAGTAGTAACCATTTTTCCTTGAATCAATTCAAAGCTTTGCGGTTGCGGCTCAGCACAGGTCGAATATTCTAATATCCACGACACATCGAATCCTAGAGCACGGTCTTTGCATGTGGTTGTTGTGCGCTATATTTACTCGTATTTAAATAAAAGGATCGTGATTCATGTAGGATTGTAAGATTTTAAGTAGAACTTTATTATTCACGCAGCGAAAGTGTGCTGGACTCTTAAATAACCTATAAAAACACCGCATATAAATCGGAAAGTACCTACTGATTTATTTAAACTGACATCACTCTCATTTCACACGAGATGGCGCTAGCTAGAAACAGATATAACCTTTTTTTTGTTTTCTTTTTCACGTTACTTTAGTAACTATAACCAATCACTGTTTTTCACACAAATATCCAATATTTAAAAGATGAATGTACATTAAATTATGGATCTTTTTTCGGAACTAACAGTAAGACCCGTAACGCATAATGCTCTACTAAAAGGTCTTCAGTAAAACTCATCCGTCCACAGATCATAAATCAAAGCCTCTGATCCTTGAGAAGGCAGTTCTGTATGTTCCCTCACGATTTTGTGACGGGTCCTTGACCACTTGATAAATTTGATTTTTGGGATCTACTGTGAAACAGCTATCGATTGCACTTATCGCAAATTCACAATCTACATAACGGAATGACTTAATAGGAACGATGGGTATTTACATTTGCTTGTGACAAAAGCCCAGTCTTATTTAATTATAATTTGTAGATTTGAATAATGAATTTTGTTTATAAAAATAATATAATATTATTAGGTACTACCTATGTATTAACAAAATTTATTAAAGTATCCAAGGTTTTAGAAAGGG
Source organism: Cosmorhoe ocellata (assembly GCA_963675405.1). NCBI lineage: Eukaryota > Metazoa > Arthropoda > Insecta > Lepidoptera > Geometridae > Cosmorhoe > Cosmorhoe ocellata. Next base: position 4,978,118 of record OY776258.1, on the reverse strand, counting down.
TTGCACATGTGGCTTAGTGCGTTGGCTGGCTTCAGTGAACTACTTACTGGCTGGACATGAAGGTACCTACGAGTAATTTTGGATATTTTTTCATATCATAACACTAAAGTTGACACAATATTATGGTTCTTTGTCTACCTGCGTGTTTCTTACAGAACCTAAAACTTGCAAACGCACTCCACAGCTTTTAAATTGTAATTGACTGGACATAAGTTTCACAGTCGTTCACAAATAAAACTGGATAAGTGTGAGTGAGACTAGCGCCTTGAGGATTCCATAGAAATCATTTGAAGCATTTTCATGTTGAACTACTCCTAATAAGGATTTTTTTATTTCCTGTTAAGGAACAGAACCCTAAAATATCGTAAGTTCACCACGCTTTTCGTCACTAAATCACGCTACAAGCGTGACAGGCAGACGTGACTGGCATTTCAGACATCCTAATTAAGTACGCGTTTGAATTGTTTGTTTACTGGTAGAGCTATTACTATGCCGCTATGAGTTAATAGTAACAGGGGCGCAGGGCGAGAGTAAGCGGATATTACCTTCAGAGATTTGTGATGCGTCATTTGTAAGCCGTGTTGTAAGGTTTTGTCTTGGTGACTTCACGTTAACTGTTATGATATGTATTGTGAAAATACAGTACCGAAAAAGTGACTTTTCAGCCCCCAGACGCAAAAAACGAGGTAATACTTTTAGGTTGGTTTATAATTATTATGTTAGTGGTATTATGGAATCAAAAATTCGAAAATTGTCCTTTCGGTACTGAATCAAGCATGCAGTTTAGAAAAACAATATATCCTGCAAGCAGATTTATATATTCTTATATAATCTAGTCTTTCTTTCAAGACTAACTTTGACCAACAATATTATAGAGATTTAGAGAATTGTACCTACTACTTATTGCAATGATTAAAAAACCCGAATGAACGTAACTCAAAATATGTTTTTGAAGCCGCTATTTTTTTTTTGACATTTTGTATTGCCTATTCACCCTTGTCCAACGACATTATTTGTCAGCCATTGGGCTACTGTGTCAGACAAGGAACTCGCATACATACATGCATACATACATCCGTGTATTCCCGTAGTCCCCGTACGCCATGTCCCCTTCAAGGGGACAGCGGGACGTGATTAAATTTCATTACCGTTGTCCTCGTAACGTAGGTTCGGGGACGGGGACAACGGGAAGTAAACATTTCACGTATCGTTGTCCCCTTAATGTCCCCCAAATAATCTGTATTCTTGTTAAAAGCTTAGTTTCTTTGCTTTGCAGTCGGGTAAAATGGACAATGTGCAATGCCTAAAAATGGACAATGTGCAATGCCGCAGCTTCATAAAGCCCCAAGCCTAGCAAAGATAGTGCTATGTGAACCGGATAACTGATATACTTATATAGGTACCTTTTTTTTATAACGAACGTGATCTAAATACAACAAAATTAAGATTTACATCTGAAACATCTACGCGTTAAATGTCCATAAAATGGCCGCCGGGACGGACCTGTCGCTAAAAATAACAGTGAAAACCTTTCATTGGATCGGTCACGTAAACACTTTACGACTGGTAGCCTGGTGGTAGCCCTGCGTGCTGATATCAATAAAACTTTGTGGTGCAGCGGCTAACTGAGGGCTCAGAGGTGCTGGTTCATATTGGTGTTTTTGTTATTTACTTATTTCGGAACACAATCAGCTAAAATAATGACAATAGAACTATAACTAACAACAAAGAGCTAATAATAGTTATTTTTACTGTTTCTTGTAACAGACGTCATTTTAAAAGGTAGGTTACCATGACCTACACTACGATCATTAATCAAAGCCCCCTTACCACAAACTCTTATAAATCATCATGTTTCAAAAATGACACATTTACTGCAATACAATTCTTATTAGGTCATAGTACGAAATATCTAAGTTATATTACTTTGATATTGACTTTATTTTTTACTACTTTTAACTTTTTTTTAACTTTTTCGAAAAGACTTTATCTAAAGATTAATACGGCGCTATACATCTATTCTACAATTGGTCTATAAATAAGGTTTTCCACTTTACGAGAAAAGTAATTAAACAAGTAGAAGTATAGGCATATACCTATAACATTATAGTAGGTGTCAGGGCTCTCTGTTTTAAAGAGCTTATATGACATTTGCCCTGCAGTGGGACAAAAAGGTTAAAGGTAATAAAAAATAAATCTAGTATCTAGTAGCTAGTATAAAGGTTTGATACAAACGGGACTTTAACCCGTGTCTTTTTCTAAACCTGGTAACAACCTATGCTAAACTCGCCGTCCGAATAGTCGACCTTATTTAACGAAAGCTTACTTAAAACATTTTTTTTACCTCTATCCTTCTGTTACTAGCGATTTCAAGCCGTCGGGATTCTCTGATAATTCTCATTGACCCTGAAAATAAAGGCCGGGGTCCAAACTAGCGGTTACGATTATGACCGCAGGATTTTCTTCACAGCATCATAATCATTAATCTTTACACAACTGGCATTTTAATAAGTAGCTGTTTGATTCCTAAGTGTATTTTCATAGAATAGAAAGTTTATTGATTTATTTCCATAATTTTGTTTCACAAAACGCTGAAGAGGTATTTACACCCGGTCCCACTCTTCTGTTCACACCAGTTGCTGACATTGACAAATTGTAAGGAAATATCGAATATCAACTGTGTTTCCTAAAAATATTTGAACGGATATTCAGGTTATTTGTTTTTTGCGATGGACTTATTCACAAATTTTATACCTTTAAACGAGTGATTCTTGTATATATATTATATACTAGGTGGTCGCCCGCGACTGCGTCCGCGTTTCATGTTTTGTATAAAACAAAGAAAACAAATCCAAAACCAAGAAAACCGTTCTGGAGTTATAAGTGTTCGAACCAACCCGTCTTTTTCTATGTACATACATACATAAAATCACGCCTGTTTCCCGACGGGGTAGGCAGAGACCACGGATCTCCACTTGCTACGATCCTGACATAATGTACTTCTTTTGCTTCATTCACTCTCATTAAATTCTTATTACATGCGCGTCGGTTTAGGGTACTCTGGACCTGGCCTTTCTCTAAAACGTCCCCAATTTGATCGAGGTACCTACGTACGCCGAGGTCTTCCCCTTCCGACTGTCCCATTCACACTCTCCTTATACAACTGTTTCGTCAATCTCCTTTCATCCATCCTTTCTACATGCCCAAACCATCTTAACATACCCTTCTCAATTTTCATCACTATGTCTTCTTTCACTCCACAACGTTCTCTTATCACGCTGTTCTTCACTCTATCATTCAAAGTTAAACCACACTATATCTTAGAGCTCTCATTTCCACTGCATTTATTCTACTCTGATGCTTCTTCTGCCATACCCAACTTTCCCTACCATACATCAATGTCGGCACTAACACTCCAAAGTGCATAGCCAGACCTGCCTTTTTGGACACAATCCGACTGCTCATAAATGTGTGAAGTGCCTTAATCACACTATTTTCAGCATTCACTCTCCTTTCAATATCGTCATCGTTTTCCATCTCTTAAACAGCATACCCAAATATTTAAACTCTTTCACTTGTTCCACTCTTTTTCTATGTAGTGTATTAAAACCAATAGTGTCAATTTATTTTGCAATTCATGTAGGTACTTTTATCTAATTTATCTAATTTGTGTTTCAAACTACTATCTCACCTTTCGTTAAAAAGTCCTATAGGTATAAACTTTGATACCCCTTTTTTTCCATTTGTGAGGGCTATTTTTGAAAACCCTTAAATATGTGTCCAATATTTTGCCTATTAAGTATTGAAACCGAGTTTCAAACTAATCACACCACTCGTTGAAATAACTTTGACACTCCATTTAACACTTTTTGGTTATTTTGAAAAATCTAAATACATGTTTTAAATGATTTGGCATTTAAAGTATCCAAACCAAGATTCAGACCAATCGTACCACCCGTTAAAAAGTTCCCATATAAATATTGACCCCCATTTTACCCCTTTTTAAAGGTTTTATTGAAAAATCTTAAAACACGTATACATTTGTTTTGTATTTACATAACACAAACAGAGTTTCATGAAAATCGTACAACGCGTTAAAAAGTTTCATACAAACGTTTTTAGCCCGTTTCACCCCCTTAAAAGTGGAATTTCCAAAAATCCCGTCTTAGTGGGTGCCTACATACTAAGACAAACAGTATTTCAAACAAATCACACCACTCGTCGAAAAAACCCATTTAACCCTTTTGGGAGAGTTATTTTGTAAAATCAAGATATACGTTTTACATTATTTTGCATTTAAAGTACCAAGATTCAGACCGATCATACCACCCCTTAAAAAGTTCCCATATAAACATTGAGCCCCCATTTTACCCCTTTTTAAAGGTTATATTGAAAAAGTACCTACATAAAATATATGTTGCTATGTTGCCTATGTTCATCCTGAAAGTTCATTCTACACATTGGTGAAAGAATTTTTCAAATCGGTTCAGTAGTTTCGGAGCCTATTCATTTCAAACAAACAAACAAACAATCAAAGTTTTCCTCTTTATAATATTAGTATAGATATATATATAATTGGAATCTTGGAAACGGCTCCAGCGATTTTCAAGAAATTTAGTATGCAGAGGGTTTCGGGGGCGATAAATCGATCTAGCTAGGTTTCATTTTTAGAAAACGTCGTTTACCAATAAAAAAAACCGAGCAAAGCTCGGTCACCCAGGTACTAAGCTTTTATAGCGGCTAAAATCTGTCAAAAGTGACTTATAAATATGACGAGAGGTAGGTTTTTTAACCAGAAGGGAGATAGCCCATTGGGGGTCTGGCTCGGGGGTTCACTAACGATCGCCGGAAGCCCTTGAATTATGATTCCGATTTCTTTATCGATGATAAAAGATTTTACGTGAATCTGCTCGTGAACCTGTGTTTTTATATGAAAACCAACGAATGTTTGAAAAGATCTACAACGAGCGGTTTATACAGTGCGTTAATATCAATCTGTCAATTACTGCACTTTTATATAAAAAGAGCTCAAGCATTATTCTTATTAAATTAAATAAACAAGCTGTACTAAATAAACAAGTCTGTCTTCCGTTGAAAACAATTCAAAAGAAGGGCCATTAACGACAAAAATGTAGTAGGTACTTACCGGAAACAGAGCACAAGAAAAGGCGAAACAATTGCTAATGTTTAAAGTAAAAATGATGAGACTCTGCATAGCTCTCTAGAAAATGCATTGCAATTCTTGAAAGAACCAATTTCACTTTAGATACTCTTTCCTTGTGAATAGTTCCTGTAAAGCTACGTTATAACTGGGTAACCAACTACACGACTATTGACTATTTATTTTTACTAACTGCAAAATAAACAAGAGAATATGAATAAAAGCACAGCTTACGAGGCAATCCTACATACTGCGCCGCTGACCAAAAACCAAACTTTCAAAAATGTGCGAACTTTTCACTAACATAGACTAATCCACTTCGCAGTCATTTTTGTTCACGTCGGTTTGGCTGAAGCTTTATATATCTTGTGAGAGTTATTATCGTTATTTGTCTCGTGAAGTAATAGACTTACTGTAAGATGTCATCTCATTTCTGAAGTTACTTTCAACGCCTGCACAAGGCTTGCACTAATACTGAAAGAAAAATAGGACGCGTAGAAGCTAAGGTGAATTTCCGCGATGGAAATAGTCAAAACGACGGTTACATCCACGTGTTCACTGTTCACGGTAATTGCTATTCAAGATCTGTATTGTCGTTAAATCAATGCTGAGTTATCATGCCTAAACATTATCTATAAGATAATCAAACGTTCAACGGCTGTGTGGTCAAAATGACAACGTACCAGACGTTGTCAGTTTGACCACACAGCCGTACTAAGTTACTACCATTACTAAGTGTATTATTCATACAAATCTCAAGTCAAAAAGTTGAAAACCCACGCCAACCTTTTTAGTTAGGTACATGTATTGGTTGGATAAAGTTTGGAAAACGATGCCTTCATAATCGCTGGATATTTTCTAGGAAACAAGAACGTGTTGAAAAACTCGCTGTTCAATCAGGATCAATTAATAGATTGACAGTGCGTGCGATTGATGGAGATTAATCTATTTTCGAAAAGCTTTTTCCAATCCCAGCTGATGACCAATAATTAAGACTGTCACCAGGATTGGTCATGTGTTAAGCGAAATAATGGATAGGAAAAATCAAAATGCTAGTTTTTTTTATAGTTGAAATGTGTCCTGCCACCATTCACACAACTTCTGCCATTGTTGTCAATTTGTTGTCATTGTTCTGCCATTTTTGTTGTTGTCAATCTTTGACTCAAATCTACAAAAAAATTATACCTACCTACAACAATATCCCAAATGATGCAAACCGCTCACGTCGAAAAGCATTATCCTAAAAGTCTTATTTGCCGAGGTTATTTGCTTAGGGATAAATAGTCTACTAATTATACGCCTATACGGGTTTATTATCCTTACACTGAATGTGAAAATGTGGGTGATTATTTGTAGAAAATAGAAGATCATTCAATCGGAATCATTCCTTAGACATTCTGTAGGTAGGTATCTGTTTTCATGTCTCGGAAGGCACAACATAATATTTTTGACCAACTTCTGGTATAACTATTATCAGAATAATGTAATGTCAGATGCAAAGAAGGTATGATTATATAACTACGAGAAAGAAATCGAATCAACACAAACACGTAAGTATATTGAAAAACATACATAGTTTTTAGCCAATATCATATATCTTGTGCCATAACCTTTTTTTTACGATGCTGAAATGCGTTACACATCCCCTCTAACTCGGGGAAAGTAGTGAGGGGTGTGCCAGGCTCTCTTTCACTTATTAATAATAACTGTCGTTTACCGATCCTATTGAATGTTCCTCACTCACCTTAGTGCTAATACATTATCAAACTGATTTTAGATAAGCTGCTCGATTCTGCATCAGAACTTGACAGCAACATGGGGTTGGATTCTATCGCGACTCTGTAGCACAACCTTTTCAAATTAGTCAGGTTCTGCCTGACGAATGTGAAAAGGCATCTGTCTTCCAGCACAAAAAGAAAAATGACTCCTAGCTGATAAGAAGTCTAAATTAAGGCTTCAGGGACGAAATAAGGTCGTCAACAAAAAACACTTAATATTATGAAACGCCCTAGTTTCCGTCAGAACGGTGACCGTACAATGACGATTTTCACTCGAGCAGTAAAATTAAATAGTAAAATATTTATTTTGTATTTTATATTATTTACGAGTATTATTTGGTTTGATGAAATAAAAATTAAATCATTTTCATGAGTTTCGGGATTGTTACCAACTTACAATACATAACCAGTTGAGCTACCTACTCGTATAGATCGTTTGTAGCGGTCCTCAGATAGCTTAACCTTTTCATAGGTATTTTATGTAATAATAATAATAATGTGTAAATTTCTGTAAATAAAGAGTCCTCATTGTTACCTTATTACGAGTACAGAAAAATCTCGTCATACTCTGATAACTGTCGTAGCTTTTATCGAAATCAAAGTTACTCAAAAGTCCTTATTGCTTCTCTCACATAATAATATCAATCAACAAAATAGACAAAAGGTCACGTACCAATTTTTTACGCTAAAGAAAATTACATTAATTCTATTATTACGTCGCGTATAATGGTAAATTACGTCTCGCTCGGCATCGTTATTAGAGTAGGTGTCTAGATAGTAGTAACTATTAGGTTATTCTGTGCAAGTTGGTAGCTCAGTGGGGTTAATGTTGAAAATGAGCGAAACCTTTAATTATTTTAAGCTCTTACTCGTTAAATGTAATGTTTATCATTCTTTTTAGAAAACCAATCTTATCAACTAGCGAAATGGATTTTTATTAGTCTAAAATAAAAGCACTTAAGATTATTAAACTTACATAAGTACATCGATTCCACATTTTAATGTGAAAGTTTTTCTAGAGGCTGCAACGGTTGGATTGGTTAAGATTTTGAAAAAAATCCTACAATAGTATATTATCATTTTCAAACAGTGTTAGTAAATATACGAGAAGTAACAATGTACATATAATCATCGTGGACCGTGGTACATTTAATGTAGAAATAGGACATTAGACACCTTACTGGCCAAACTTTAGAATAAGTAGGTCGTGATTATTGTTGATACAACCTTGAGAGTTGTTGTTTCACTTTGGTATACTATACCTGAAACTTTGAAGATGTTTGCTCTGAAGTCTTCAACTATCTTCAACTTAAACTACCCTAAAATCTTAAAAGTTGAACCGTCAACGAGGTAAAGATGAGAGTTTTCCTTCTAAGAGTACTTATTATAAATCATAATGGTAGTTTTGTATCGAAATACAAAACTCAAGCTGTGGTCGTCTTTTTATTGTATAGATATATAAGTACAGATGTTATAAGCAACTTATTTGCCGAAGTTCAACCATAATTTTTAAGTTCATATACGCCGTGTTTCTTCATTAGGTTCATTCTATGCTTACTAAGCACCTTTGACATTATTCTTACTCTAAGGTAGGTTTCTACTCTGGTTTATTCACAAGGGACTTTACAAGAATAAGTTGCCAACAAAGGCTCCGAGAGGCGTGTTCTGTAGTTTTATTGAGTTCTTAAATAGTCAGTTCTTCGTAAACTTAGATTAGTTTGTAATCTTTACAAGGTTCTATGCAGGTATTCTACTAAATAGGGGAAGGTATCGTAGCCTTACAGGTTGTGTCAAAAGTGTTAAAGCTACAGCAATTATGGTTAAAAAAACGGTAAAGTGCGGAGTACCATATACCAATATCATCTGTACATTGGTACAGAATTCATAAACGAACCGCCATATGCATTGGATTTAAAGAAACAACAAATTATAATTACCTCTGCAGGTATGTATCCAAAATTTATAAAATAAACCGTCATTTGGCTCTAGAAATAAAAGAGCCTTTTCTATTTGTTGGTTCACGCCCAATTACTCGGTTAATACAGCGAAAAGAATATGGAATAAGGAGAAGGCGGCTATCTACATCAAATCTTATCGTTTTAAGGGCAACAGAAGAACCCAGACAATAGCCCTTGCTTCCTGTTGGACCGGTCGCTTCCAGTTTAAATTTGTCAAGTTTAAAAGAAAAGTACCTAGCTAAGTATACCTTTATTTTTACAAGTTTTTTATATATAATTATTACTCCGTTTTATAGATCGACACTAAAAAAGTTCTAAAACTACCGCTAGATCAATCAATACCTTATGTCGTCCACAGAGAGACAAAACGCGTTATTATGAATCATTTTAATTATTTTTAGTATGAGTGATTGGTAGCACCACAATACTCAGGTCATTAAAAAACAGAAAATATTTAGTGCTTATATGAGTATCATTGAAGCGAATACTTTTACTAACTACTAATAACAAGTTGAACGACGCATTTTTCTCTGCAAGTATATTTTCTTACTAAAGAAAATATTATGAACAAGTTCTTTACAAAATAACTTTAGCAATTATTCACGGCGAATGCTCGCGAGAAACTTCAGGCGCTATCTGTACGTGCCTCACGGTCGAGTGACGATCGATTCAATATGGAATCTTTGTAGCGAACATGACTTAGAGCAAAGATAAAATATACAAGATATAAACATAAATCTGTACATGACTAAGTAATAAGGCTTGGCTTTTATATTTAAAAATTAGTTTTTTATAGCACTGCTATATCCTAATTAGTATTTAGGTAAATACCTACACTCAGTTAGGCTCTCAAACTTTGACTTATGTTTTCAGAAGGCTTTATGGTTGACATTTTTAATAACACTCTTTGCAATAAAATTATGTAGATACCTAGATACGTTGGTATTCATACCAAGCTAAAGTTGCCTCCTAAGCAAACCCTAAAATTTTAGCTCACTTGAATCTATTGTCAAAGTTGTGCGTGAAATCAGGTAAACATATTTAAAAATGTTGCCAGCTAAGAAATCAGATAATTTGCTGCGAACAGTAAGCTGGCACGATTTGAAAGTGTCTACCCTTAACTATTTACAATTGCCACGTACCCCTTTAGTTACAGAAAAGGTCTAACTTCTAAAGTTCGCTTCAGAAATTACTTTGTAACTTTGTTGACACATTATTAGAATCTGAAGATTGGCAGAGGTTAAAAGCTTATATTGCCAAAGGTCTTTAACTTAGAGGTCAGGTCAGGAATCGCGTCTGGATTTCGTCTAGTAATAATCTGACGATTGATGGGGCGGTTTCGCGCACTGAATTAACAAGATTAAGTTTGGTAAAGCAGCTGAATCTAAAAAAAAACACTTTTATGTCTGCAGTCGTTAACCGAATGAAAAATTGTAAAGTTCACCTCTAATATGTCAAAATAAGTGTAAAATGCCTATTTCAAACATAAGTTTGGTCGATAAATTTATAGTACCTGGTTGACCGAGCTTTGCTCGGTTTTTTCTTTGGTAAATCTTGTTTCTTGGAAAATGAAACCTAGCTAGATCGATTTATCGCCCTCGAAACCCCTTGCATACTTAATTTCATGAAAATCGTTGGAGCCGTTTCCGAGATTCAGATTATATATTATATACAGTCGTGGTCAACTAATTAGGGACACTCTTTGGTTAAACCGAATTGTGAATTTATTTTTTATTTTCCAACGAGTCTAAACCATATTCCATATCTCTTACATGTAAGTATAATTAGTCATTTATGTGTCCGATTATACAAACAATAACAACTTCTTAAACATTAAACCTCTTTACAGTATAGCTGATAGATTATCGTAGTGCTATTTGTTCAAATAATGCTGGCTGGCCATTTAATTAGGGACACTGAGATATTGCGTTCTATTTTCAAAATTTGAATCTCAATACTTTTTTACTTCTTCTCTTATTGTTTCGTGGTAGTTTTGGCGGCAATCCCGATATTTATTTTAAGTTTTGAAAAATATTTTGAAGAAAAATGGGTAAAAATAAAAGTTGCGATCCAACACTACGAAAAATTATCATGAAGTTTGTTGTCGAGCATGGTTGGCCATACCGAAGGATAGCAGATCATTTAAATTGTTCAAAAACTATGGTATACAATGCAGTGCAACATGTCAGACGCAATAACACAGATTTAAATGTGCCCAGAACAAAAAGATCGAGAAAAACAACTCCGCAAGAAGATAGAATGATAGCCAGGTTAGCTAAGAAAGATCCGTTTCTAGGCTCTATTTTAATTAAACACGAAGTGTTTGGGACAGACGAAAGAGCTGGTGTCTCAGCTAGGACCGTTCGACGACGTCTGGTAGAAGCAGGGTTGTTCGGAAGAGTGGCTCGCAAAGTACCGTTGTTGAAGAAAGAACATAGAAATGCTCGTTTGGCGTTTGCACGTAAATATGGACATTGGACCTACGCCCAATGGCAACATGTATTATTCTCTGACGAGACCAAGGTTAATTTGATTTCTTCAGATGGAAGGCAATACGTACGGCGTCCAGTAAAAGCGGAAATGAATCCAAGATTCACAAAAAAGCAGGTGAAACATGGCGGTGGAAACATTAAAATGTGGGGTTCATTTTCTGGACGTGGAGTGGGACCTGTGAGGAAAGTTCAGGGTAACTTAGACCAACATCAATACAAGGCAATATTGGAGGAAACGATGCTTCCCTATGCTGAGGAGCATCTCCCTATTATATGGACGTTTCAGCATGATAACGACCCAAAACATACCGCCCGTTCAGTCAAGTCGTTTCTTACCAGTCAGTCAGTATCGGTGCTAGATTGGCCAGCAAATAGCCCGGACCTTAACCCAATCGAGCACCTTTGGCACGAAATCAAGAAAAAAGTAGCCACTTATCGTACCACAACTTTAGATGAACTTAATGAAGCTTTTTGTGAGGCATGGGCAAACATTCCTGTCGAAACATGCCAGAAACTGATAATGTCTATGCCACATCGGTGTCAAGCGGTAATTACTAACAAAGGTTTTGCTACTGGGTACTGATTTTACACGTAATAAAATGGAGCTGTTAAAGATATTATAATACTGCAGATTATTAGTTTTGTTTAACTCTATTTTTCATTATAGTTTACTGTCCTTAATTAAATGTCCAGCTACAGAATTATACCTTAAAATTGAATACATGTTCAACCTTTGATATTAAATACTTTTTTCTATTTATTTATTCTTTTATTTACAGCCATTTAAAGCATAATAATCGGACCAAATTATGCAAATAATAGTTACTGAGAAATCAATAGGGTTTTATATTTGTATGTACATAACCGGTTATTGTTCTTCACTATCTTGCATGTCCCTAATTAGTTGACCACGACTGTATATATGTATATATACATATATACAAGAATTGCTCGTTTAAAGGTATAAGATTGTAATGTCTATGAATTAAGATTAGGTACTTTTACTACCAATTTTATTATTGTATGAACATTCACGGTTAGATAAAATCATACTTACCAAACTAAGTATTTACTAGATTTGTAATAAATAAGTATTTACTTTTTTTACAACAAAATCCCATTCCATAACGGCAATAGTCTTTCAGCAGTGACAGCAATTTCAGAATTCTTGTTTACAAAACTCTAAATAGGTAAACCATTTAGTACCAAAGATAAACATGATTTCTATTAAGTCAAAATACATAATGTAAAAAGGAAGGTAGCGAGGAATCTGTAGTGGGTAGTACGTTAAATATATCCTAAAATAATAAAATGCTTATTGCCACTCAAAAATTAAATAGAAAACCAATTTGGGGTCTTTTTATGTAGACATTTGCAATAAATACAATAAACACTTCAAAGAATTCTCTTCCGAAATATGGTGCATCAAAACAAGGACACAGAAGAAGAACAAAGAGTAAATAAAACAAAGTGCTGCTAATGGAATGGTAGGTAGAGACTGAGTTCCGACACGCTTGTATAAATTTTATGACGTTTGAAAATGTCAACGTAACATAGGCAAAACGTGCCATATTTATTTAAAAAAAAACGCAAGACTATGATTTTTTCGCTGCCGCAATTTGATTCGAGGGCTTATGTTCTGAGCTGTTCAAAGCTAATAAGTAACTCTCAGTAGTAAGATCACTCACTAGCTCTAAATGTACAGCACGCGTTGTAAAGCACACAAATAAGCATATGTATGCTTTTGTAGTTTTAGCGCCCCTACCTTTCCTGTTGAGTATGAGAACCGGCCCGCAGTAATCTACTCCGCATCGTATAAAAGGAAAGCTAGGAGTTATTCTTTCCTTGGGTAAATTTCCCATGAAAGGCGTAAGTATTCTACCTTTTATGCGCGTACACCTAACACAAGCGTTTACGATACACCTAGCTAGGTTCCTACCACCTAAAGGCCACCACTTTTTGCGTAGATGACACAGTAGTGCCTGGGGCCAGCGTGGAGAAGCCGTAGATGCTCGTGACGAAACAGTAACTTCGAAAAATGATGTTTACTAGATATTAAGATTGGATGCATTTTATCGTAGTTAAACTCATCCGAGTTACTCAATCGCCCACCTACACGTATAATTTTATTTTCATCTATAAATAAATTTAATCTATTTAGTTTTTTGTTTATTGTGCGAATATAAGCACAGGCGCCGTACGCCGTTTGCGATGCGTCACTGAAAACATGTAATTCTATATAACTTGGTTGAGTACCTATAGCGTGGCGTGGAATGCGTATTGTATCGAGCCTCTGCAATGAGATAAGAAACCGGTTCCATATTTGCGCGATATTAGAGGGAACGATATCATCCCAGCCTAGTTTTAGTAACCATAATTGTTGTAATAATGTTTTTGCGATTATTATTGTCGTGCTTAATAAGCCTAGCGGGTCAAAGATTTGAGAGATGTTAGACAAGATACATCTTTTAGTTATCTGCTTATCTTGATCGTGACAATGTGATTTAAAATAAAATTGATCGCTTAAATTGTTCCAGCCCAATCCTAAAGTTTTAGTACTTATATTTTCGCTGCATTTTATTTCTTTTGATTGGTTGGATATTTCATCATCAACATTATCACACGGAAAGTTGAACATCCACTTCCGAAGTGGAAAGCAACCTGCCTGTAGCGTATTTTTTACTTCGGCACATAACTTTAGTAAGCTATTTTTATCGTTATACCCTGTCAAGGGGTCATCGACGTAGAAGTCGTCCCTGACTACCCTTTGGACTTCCGGGTTCGCTGATTCGACTCCTAACTGCTTCAAACACCTGACACTCAAGAATGGGGCGGAAGCATGACCATACGTAACGGTATTTAGCTCATACACGTTTATAGGTTTCGATTGATTATCGCGCCATAAAATCATTTGATATTTTCGTAAATCCTTATCTACCATGACATTTCTAAACATTTTGCTCACGTCAGCGCATGCCACATAGTTATGCTGTCTAAAGCGAAGCAGAATTGATATTAAATCGCCCTGTATCGGCGATCCAACACATTGTATGTCATTAAGTGACTTCCCGGTGGTGGTGGGAGCGCTGGCGTCGAACACCACGCGCAGCTTGGTCGTGGTACTGTGCTCGCGGTACACGCCGTGATGAGGCGTGAAGTAGCATGGACTTTCATAAGAATCTACCCTACTCATATGACCTAATTCTTCGTATTCTCGCATAAAGTTTGAGTATAATAATTTGTAGTCGGGCGAACGCTGTAGACGTTTCTCTAATGCGATGAAACGGCGTTCGGCTTGCGTATATGACTCACCTAAATGATCAGGTGACTCTTTAAAGGGAATACGCACAGAGAACCTTCCTTCGCTATCGCGCGTAGTAGTGCTGACGAAAGATTCCTCACATGCGCGTTCTTCCTCAGTTCGCGTATCTTTAGCTTTAGGAAGTTCTTCGACTTCCCAAAACATGCGTAGTTGCGTATCTATATCTAGCGTATTAGTACTAGTAGTACTAGTGAAATGACAATTAATGCGTGTCGATTTCTGTGATTGATTATTGATCGGACCGGAAATGATCCAGCCTAGCTTAGTATTTTGTAGGTACGGGCCGGAAGGAAGTCTAAATTTACCTTCTCCTAGCAAATCCCAAAACCTATCTGCGCCTATTAATAAGTCAACGTCTTTACAATCTAAAAACTGCGGATCTGCCAACCTTATGTTGTCTGGTATACAGAACTGCGCGCTTTGACATAAGGCTGGGATCGTAGACGTTATCTGTGTTAAAACATAACAATTAATGCGTGTTGTGTACGTATCATCGACACGTGATTTAATTTCGATTTGACATGTTTCTGAGCATTGTATTATCGTATCACTCACCCCTCGCACTTCATGAACGGACTTTGACATGAACGCGTTTATGACATGACAAAATGATTTGGAAATGAAGCACCGTTGGCTTCCACTATCAAGTAATGCGCGCGCCTGATGATAATTACCGTAGGAGTCGGCTACTTCGACTAGCGCTGTTGACAATAGAACCGATTGTGAATCTATACATTTCTCGTGTTGAGTTTGTATATGCGCCTTATTTACTTGGATCGGGAGCGATGAGCCGTTTGGTGCGCCTTCGCCTACGACGGATATCTCGCTCTCGGCTACAACATTCGAATGTAGTGTTACTGTTCTATTGTTGTTATCGCTGTGTATCAACGTATTATGTTTTTGACTGCACTTCCTACACGGCCCGAACCTACAGACCTCCAACGCATGTCCCTGACGTAAACAGTTCTTGCAAAGTTTATTTTCGCGTATTAATGTCAACTTTGATTCTAAACTGCTTTCAATGAACTTGCTACAGGAATAAAGTGAATGAGCTTCCTTACATTTCACACAGGGCGCGTAAGATCGAGACTGACGATCATTGGGCTTGGTTGTAGAAACATTGCAGTGAGAAGTGATATTTGATCGTGGGACATGTTTTGATTTATTCTCAGTTTGTGAGTTCTGACCCTTGGTATGAGAAAGTTGCAATGTTTCTAAAACATCGGCCCTATCCCTCAAGAAGGTAATCAAATCACTCAATTGAACTTGTTTTGAACTGTTAGATATAAGCGTACTTTTATGTGTCTCCCACTCGCGTTCAGTGGTTTTGTCTAATTTAGCAACTACAATATAATTAATGAGAGTGTCCCAAGAATCAGTCGGTTCACCCAAGATTTTTAAAGCGCGTAAATTTTTTAATATTTTATCAATTAGCGTCCTAATCTGAACATGCGACTCCTTAGACAATGAATCGATGGTAAATAATGCTTTGACGTGATTGTGAACTAAAATTCTATTATTGTTGTATCTATTTAATAACAACTCCCATGCAACTAAGTAGTTATTAGATGAGAATTCCATCGATTCAATGACCAACAATGCATTACCTTTTAACGCGGATTTTAAGTAATGAAACTTTTGAATAGAACTTATCTGATTAGAATTATGAACCAGTGATTGAAAGGTATCTCTGAACTCGAGCCAGTTCTCATACGAGCCATCGAAGGTAGGCATGGAAATAACGGGCAGTTTGACTGATTTAGACAGGCTGCAGGGCTTTTCAGAACTATTAGTGACCTCACTACTTGACAGCATAGATTCTGCTAGGGCTAATGTGCTATAGTAATGATTTTCAAAGGATTCTCTGTTATTTAACTGATTAAGAAGCTCGCTTTCATACACGCATTCTTCGATTTTAGATTGATAATCATTAAATTCAGTAAACAAGCTATTAGTACCTTTGATTCGTAACTGTAAATCTATACGATCGCGTGAGGTAGATAACGGATTATCATTTTCTAGCAATGATTGCAAATAGTGCGCAAATTTAGTTAGCCTGCCTTTTACTATGCCGCGTTTACGAACTAACTCGCGAACTAAATCGGGATTTTCGCATTGAATATTAGGAGACTTGTCGCGTGATTTAGATTCTATATTAGCTTTGTCGATATTTAACGTAAGGGGAGATTTATCGCGTATTTTAACACTTTCGGTAGACATTTTGGTGGTCGTAGAAAGCAAGAGTACTCACGATTTTAGGTGCTCGAATAGAAGAAAGCTCAGCAGTGATGGCCACGTCACAAGCCTTTGTCTCGACTATCCTTCGCACAGGTGAAATATGGTAGATTTAGCTGAAACAGTTTAATGCGCGTGTCACAAAGAGAACACAGAGGTTGGAGGGAAAAGAAAGGATGGTTGGCCCCACCAGATTGCGATGTATGATGAAACGCCAATCCACGTAGTCCGAATTCAGTTCCAATAAAGCGCTTTGGCCTCCAGTTCTTCTTTGCTCCAGATATAGTGGGTTCTGCGTCTTCGTATTGTGTAGAAATGCGAAGTTCAATGCAGCTATTGCGTCGTAGATTGCGTCTTCCTTTTTGCGTGTGAAGTAAAATGTCCAGTAATGGCTGCCACGTTCGCGTTGCGTAGTTTTTGTATAGGATGCTAGTTCAAATATATTTGGCGTCGGAAGGACCACATGTGCCTAATTGTGACTATTAGGCAATGAAATTGACTGTAAAACCTATTACTGGATGCTATCTAGCTTAGAATACGATATTTTAGGAATTAAAAAACTGTTTCTGCTTGTTGCACGTTGCTCGTATATATTGAAGTAAGTAATTAGCGGTTACAAAGATCTAGGATAGAGGAAAGGGAACATTCGTCATAGCCAATAGCAGCACTGAATTTAATTTTAGTATTGCCTGATGCGCGTGCGCTTTGATAATTGGTAATTTATTTGTAGTAGATTTTGAACGTTTATATTTGTGCGTGAACAAATACTTTTAAGAAAATGTCAGAAGAGAATTGTTTGTGTGTTTCTGGTAATGGGTAGTATCGAAGAGTGAAAATCGGGGGTCGGTCGACACCCCACTCGATGCTGTAATGGCTCGTAATGAAATTGGAGTTCCTGTCCTGTTGAGCTATTATTGGGGGTAGGTAAGTATTGATATTTTGTTTGGCAATCAGGATACAGTTTTCGACAGTGCACACGGCACATGGTGGAAATCGTCTGTTCTCTAAACGCTATTCAAAAAATAAACGTTAGTTGTTTTTTAGATGACTATACGATTATGATTGAAGAGATTTATTCTGTAGCGTCATGTAACTACTCGTAACGTAGCAAATGAAGATCTATTGTTATGTTATGCAAATGTTTATGCTAGAGTCGTGGAGAGGGTTTTATAATTTATTGAAATTACCATACATAAACCATCTGATTTTTCACCGAAACATTGATGTATTAAAATAGCGGAAAATATACGAATATCCGAATATCCTTCGCACCGTCGAAACAAAAGGCTCACAAGGGACCAGTCAAAAACAAAGGTCCTTGTTTATATTTTTGGAAGTAATGACTCTTTTATTTGCGAATGTTAATCACAGTTGCTATTTACAAAAAATGATAAGTTTTCAATAACACAACAGTTCGATTTCCGGTAAAAATATCTTATACCTATTTTCTATAAGTACCTACCTCCGTTTCCTGCACAATACGGAAATCAAGGTGCGGGTACATAATTTTCATTTAGTAGCAGTAAGTACCTACTCTTTGTGATAAACTCGGAGAAATAATACGCTTTAGAATACCACAAAATTTTAGACTGAAAGTAAAAGTGACGCTTTGTTGATGCAACTCATAAATCAATAAAAAAACGCTGCTCTTCTTTCTGCCAAACAGCAAGCAGCTCGAATCAACAGTTCTAAGCTCAGACCATCTAGCTAGACTGCAAAGTTCTAGAATACCTTTTGATGGTCATTCAAACATTTGTCCTGAGGCGAGAATTGAACAGTCTCGTTTCTCATCCGAGTACTCGCCCGCCGCACCACCAAAATCGTCAGAACCGATTTAGTTTAGACAAACTACTTATTCCCCGAGCTACAAACAAATATTTAGTCCACATTATCCTCTAAATCTGGCCATTACGGTACCAGGGACCACCTGCACACCTTCCTATAAATTAAAAGCCTATTCTAACAGATTAAAGTTTAAATTGGTTTGGCATGCGGTTTGAGTATTTTGAGGAGTTTCAATTAACTTTTAATCCATCAGCAGGTAATTGCGAGGTTGTGCTGCCTAAAGTTTTCAGTATTTGATGTTGGAAATCTGATCAATTATTGGCGGTTATATGAAGATAACTTCGCAAATCAATGATTAATAAAAATCAAACAATCATGATCATGCCTATAAACCCGAGGTTCAGTATAATTTTAGATCTATAATTACTTAAATATCTTTGTAGATATTTAAAAGGGCGCTATTACTGGCTACTGTGCAAAAATGTGAGAATGTGCCAATTGTAATATTCAATTGTAATGTTATCAGTCAACAATTTTTGTTTTAGTCTGATGAAAAGTGCCAGTACTGTTTTGAAAACATTTATTCTGTGAAGGTTGCTACCCTTACGGGGTAAAACGAGTAATATCGACTGACCGGTAATAACATCGCCAATATTAGATCGAGCTATTTTATTTACAGGCTGTAGTGCACTGAGCACAAACTGTCTTGGTTATTAGCCCATAGACTTCATTAGTTTTACACAATTACATATAAAAATTACAATCAATTATTATGATAAAATGTTAAAAATAAACCTCCAATTGAGCACCATTTCACACAAGATCTTCAGCTACTGATGCTAATCTACGATTTATGGCTTTGTTTTACCAATTGAGTGTTAGAACCGGAGTATCCATACTAATATTATAGATTCGAAAGTAGCTATGTTTGTTTGTTTCTTTGTATGTTACCTTTTCACGAATAAAATGCTGTACAAATCGTAATTAAATTTGTCAAGGATATAGTATATCCTGGAACGGATATTAGGCTATAGTTTTTTCCAAAAAAAAAATCTTGAAGTGGCTGATATAAAGGTAAAGTTTATACTAAAAACTCGGTGCTAAGAACGCATAGTTAAGCAACGCTGGGCGCAGTCAGTTTTTGGATGGGTGACCGCCTCTTTTTGTATACTTTAATGAATTTCTGCGGACGAAGTAGCAAGTAACAGCAATATATTCATGACTCTATTAAATGTGAATTATAAAATATTATTATTAAATGTGCATGACTGTACTCGTAGCTCTGAAGAAGACCGTTTGTAATTTAGTCGTATCAAATAGTGTCAGTGTACCCTCAACTTAGTTTCGTGCCGGTAATATCCGGCAGTCTGGCGCACCGGACTGACATTACTGTACAAATTATTTATTCCCAAGTAGTCTTCAAACGTGGTGGGTTATAAGTACCGTGTTCATAATATAGCTTAAACCGTCTTAGATACGAGTAGACAGTGGTGGTGATTCTGTAGTTCCGCGGACTAACTAAAAAAATCTAAAAATATGCTGAACTAAACACGACCTTATTTGTTTACATCAAATACTAAATTAGCGTAAACATTTTAAATTACAATTCCAAATTTGACTAAACTGACGTATGATTGACGTGTTTTAGCTTATTTTAGAAGCCATGTAAATTGGTGTTGACTAAAGCTACGTGAAAATGGTGGAAAATTTATTAAATTAGAATGATTATGTCAATTTTAGATCTTTTTAAAACTGTCATTCAATAATGTTACGCTAATTTGGTCTTTATAGTAGGCCAAATAAGATCGTACCTATGGTAGCATTTTTTAAGGTTAGTCTGCAAAACAACCAAATTACCACCAGTATAATTATGCCAACAGTTTTTCTGAGAATATAAATCACTAGCTTTCGCTCGCGGCTTTGCTCGCGAGGTACCTACATAAAATGTAGCCTATGTTACTCAGGGATAACGTAGCATTCTAATGGTAAAAGAATTTTTGAAATCGGACCAGTAGTTTTAGTACAAAAATACAAAAATACAAAACTTTCCTCTTTATAATATTAGTATACTTGTAGATGACAGTCAAACGGACGGACAACAATGTGATCCGATAGAGGTGGGTTTTTTCCTGTTAAAGAACGTAACTTTAAGTAATTTTTTAAACATTTAAAATAAATGTCGTAGACATTTCGTAGCAGTCGTCTACGGAAGTCTTAAATTGGCAAAAATCATTGCTATCGATCCTAAATGGCTTTGACATTACGAAAGCCCTCACGTAAGCCCAAAGGTGAGCCTTCTTACGTCGTTATTTGATTACTTATTTACGTTTCTCGTTAGCGTAATGTAAGCAGGTTAACCTGTTCAGGCTTTTTAAACATTTTAGATAATAGTATAATGGCAGTAAGGGGAACGTTGGAGGGGGGGGGGGATGGTTTTACTTTATTTGTGCGACTGTTCTGTTTTTCTCTACTACATTTAATGACATTCTTGCTCTTTATGAAACCGGACCTTATCGGCATCAAATAGGAAATTGAACACAGTATCTACAAGTGTTGATCAAATTCCATCCATTATTGTTTATTGGAAATGTGTATCGAGTTTTTATATAGAAATATGTTATCTTAGCTTTCATTGCTTTGTCGAAAAAAAAATTGAATTCTATTTTGATATCCTTATAACACCTCAGTATTTTAATAAGTACCATTAGGATGCCTTTGCCTGGGCTTGAATGGTTACAAAAATTAAAATATCTGCGGTCAGGGACTTGAACTCTGTTTTCTATCTGTGACTTTTTTTGTTTTTGTTCTATGCAGTAAGCGACTACCTTATTTATACATACATAAAATCACGCCTGTTTCCCGACGGGGTAGGCAGATACCACGGATCTCTACTTGCTACATATAAAAAAAGGTCGAAATTACAATATGAAATTGATCAGATTGAGATGATCTACGATTGACATTTTCGACACTTTATTTTATCATTTTTTGAATTGTGAGCATTTTCAGTGACATTTTGCTCTGTCAAAGCATGACCTTTTCAATTGAAGTCGTTTTGCTCCCATGAGGTTGTACATTATAGTAGTTTTTACTCCACGGACAAAATGATCCGTATTCATAAAATTATAGCCAAATATAGTTTTTACTCTGCGGACAAAATGATCCGTATTCATAAAATTATATCCTATCAACTTATTATTGAGGTTTTATACAGGGTACTTGTACATTCTCGGTGATGTATAGAAGCGTTTGATACCGGATGAGCCACACGAATAGCAACGGTGGGTAGCATTTCACCTACCCCGAGGATCCTTGAAGCAAGCCCTTATCTTCAACCTCTTGATATTCTACACAGATATCTAAGGTATGAAAAGGCTCCGTTAAACTAATCCTTTAAAATACTTTAAACGAAATTTAGATGTTGTAATGTAGTTGTAACACGCAGACGCTAATAGTTTTTGAAGTATGCTTGAATCTTGTGCAGTCTGTGGTCACGGCCGCCAAAGATCGGTTGTAAGTTATTAGAAAACTAGAGATAGACTTACCTAGTGTATCGGATAAGGTATCTAGTTTATGAGACTTAAACACCAAAATAGCTACGCTAGCTCAAAAATATTGGGTCGAACATAAGTAATGGTTATTACAGTGCACTTTTCACGGGTTATTTGTTTTTTGTGTAATTGAAAAGCTATTTATTATCTGTATACACTACAAGCTATTAGATATGCAAACTTAGTACCTAGAAATTTAGGTTCTAATTCAGATATGTACTTTGCTAAGTATTTACTAATTACGAGTATTGCCGAGGAAACAAATTTCTAATTTGTACATAGTTTTACTAACTATATAATATTCACGTAACTCAACCGCACAGTGTGGTTTGACGCGTGTAAAAGACAAAGCATAAGCCTCCACGATCAAAGTAAGAAACTCAAGCGTAGGTAAATAATTACTAACTCTTCCCGGAATAATAAGGGGATCTACATAATTGTTTATCCCCTACCAACGCCTGGGGGGTGAGGGAGGGGGATTTAATGAGCAGCTTGAAAAGACTAATAGAAACTAGCAGTTTCAGGATTTCTTTTTGTTTATTTACAAGTTAGCTATTAAAAGTGCCGCTTCAGATGAATCATAATAGTAACTATCAAAGATAAAAAAAGTTGATAAAATAAAAATTTTAGAGAAACCTACAAGATGGTGAAGTGAAATCTAAATCTAACATATAAAAAATAAATAAATATGATCACGACTGTAATCTCCAGGCTCGGTAGATATCTCCTCAGATCTTTAGTTACTTAGATCTTTGAGGATATATAAAGGGGTAGTCAGAGGCAAGTCCAAACATGACATTTGGTACATGCCCACGTTTTGCACAGTAGTCAGTATTCCGTACGTGAAAGGTTGCAAGCCCATCGCCGCTTATAAGAATACTAACCTATGACACATACCTTCGAATTTTAGGTTCTAGGGTATGCCGGTTTCCGCACGATGTTTTCCTTTACCGTTTAAGAGCACTGGCATTGCGCACACAAATTTTTCGAATGGAAAAACTCATTTGATCACGACCCACGACTTTCGGATCGTGAGGCAGGGGTGCTACCACTACACCACCAGCGCTCTCTAAAATATATACCTATCTAAATTAAAATGTATTATGAATTTTTAATACATCCCCTATAAAAACATAACATTTGTTTATGTTATGTAATCCTACCGTCCAGGATAACGGCAAAAACACACGTCAAATGAAACAGAAGGACCATCTGCGTTTGAATAAGTGAGATTAACAGATTTGTTAGAGATGACGTCAAATCTGCGTCTCATTGTATGTAAGTTCTCAAATTTTCGCCGAGATAAACGGCAGATAATGACGCCATTACTCCAAATGAAAATAATTTTACTTTTCCGAGTGTTCTTATTTGATACTGTTTGACTTGGCATAATCTGAAAAAATAATTACGTAATCGGACGGTCAGACAATAAGTTTACAAGAGTTACAACGCGAATTTTAGCGCCGCAGCGCAAGAGTATTTATTTTAATATGATATTTTGTACTATTGGCTATAAAAACTGCATTGAAGTAGTGTTACTTCGAGCTTGAAACTTGACGTTTCCGTAACATGATGGATTGTAAGATTTTGTGGTAAAGCCCCTATTATACTCAAATTTTGACCTATATTTGAGCCTTGCGCAATATACCTATTTATTGCTCTTCTGTATTGCTTGTACTTTCAGCCTTTTCTTAATATTTATAAATAAAATTACGTATTCTCTTTTCGGGAAAACCTTATCTACCCAACATACTTACATGAATGACTTGTTCGTCAACTCGCGTTACATAATTTATGTCTTAGGGTCGGCTCACATCTGACCGAAGGTACGTTGCGTAGCGGTCGCGTAATACCAAAACAGACAAAAATAATAATAAAAAATTCAACCGATCACACTCAACCGATGATGCAGTGGGACCATTGATAAATGGTCCCACTGCATCATCGGTTGATGCATTTTTCGACAGATATGTACACACCCTTAGGGTTAATTTCAGCCTAGGGCTTTATCTGTTTTCATCATCATCATCATCATCATCCGCAGCCCGACTTGACCCACCTGCTGAGTATAGGCCTCTCTTTTTTAGAATATCTTAGAATTAATTATTTTTTTAGAAATTAAAAAGATCTGTTTTCACGAAATAAAAATAATTACAAACTCGCGAGATTATTTTGCAATATTTAAGAATAGTTGGAGCCAGCGCCCACTGCTTCAAAATCTATGGTGTCTCATCGCGATAGAAATTTAAATGAATTTTGTAGCTGATTGACTTTAAAATCGATTCATATCCTAAATTTGAAGTCCTAGGCGAATTGAAGAGAATATGTGGAGGGTATTCTGGGCTCAGTCACGAGTTGATGATGATGATAAAAAGTAAGTGAAGTAAGATTTCACAAGGTACTACAATTTTCCTCCCTCTAAATACCACAAAACAAGAAGGTAAAACGACTGCAAACCTCAATCAACTAAATCTCTACGGCTCAGTAAAAGGTTTTTGCCGTTCTAAAAACCCAGTTGCTATTAACTACAAATAGAGGATACCATTCGGACTTATGTGTCGGGCATGAGTGATGGCATAGTAAGCTTTTTACGTAGCGATCCATTTATGTCCGCCATGTCAGTGCTCATCATCGGTGATGGTAAACATCGTTACTTAAAATCAGACATTTTTAAAGTGTTGTTAGGGCAACTTAAGACGTGCACAATACAAAATAACTATGCAAAACGTGAGCATGTGTCAAATAATGTTTGGATGTGCCTCTAACTACCTCCCTTGAAATCAAAAATCTAAGTAACTACAGATCCGATGGGATATTTACAAAACCTATAAAATACAGGCGTGATAATTTTGTTTTTTTTTTTTTTATGAAAGCTATACCAGGTTCCTTCGAAAACCCTAATATTGTGAGGTACTAATGTTTTCATTCCAGTAAAAATTGCAACAAGACTAAGAAATACTCGTGAGTCGTATAATATTATATGCGAAAGTAGACCTTACCTTACTGGCATTCACAAAATGGTGAGTTAACGCGTTTCAGAACACGTAATTATCAATAAGTTCCTAATAAAACTCCAGGAATACTTCCAGAAGTATCGATAAATAACCTGTAACGACTGTCGCTATAAAGTGCCTGTTCGAAGAAATATACTCGTGGCAATCATAGTTCACGCTATTTCTGTCGTATGTCCTACTGTGGTAAACAAAAACTGGGTAAATTCGGTTAATTATCACGCTGAAGTTGCATTTTTATCCGTCTGCTAAGACGAAGGGTACCTAATATGTTTGGTGGGTTTGTTTAGATGTATGTAAGTTCATTTGGCTGTCGCTGTAGCTCAAATGTATTGACAAAAGTATCGTTGGACAATTAGGGCCTCAAAGGTGACTCAGGATAATAAATCACGAAAAATCTTACATGGCGGGTGGATTTTTTAATAAATTTCAAATGAATTTTTATAATTTTTCAAATAAAAAGATATTAGTTCCAGTATTTTGTGTACTTAACCAAGGTCTAAAACAAAGATTTTTTGACTGCAGCTTGATTTGAAATTGGCAGCTTAGTTGTCACACCTAAACAGCTCAATATTGCGACCAATAATAAATTACTGAATGTTTTACGTCGGTTATTAAATACAGCCACAAATAATCCTTCACAAAATTAATAAAATGAACGAGTATCTACAAAGATTATTTTCCCATTCACGAATTTCTTAATGCTAATCGATCCCAGAACGAAAATAAAGTCAGGGGTGTAACCAGAATGAGCTCGTATAGAGCTTTTAAAAATATTTTTTTCCGGAATCTATTAATCATATTTATTGATTATTGGGATATTGCATATTGCTTACTTGAACCACTATTGTAAAGAATAGTGTTGAAGTAACAGTTCTAGTACGCGCTAAAGGCTCCATGCCCCACACGTCTAGAAAATGCCACGTACAGTGTTTCTATAAACGGGGCTTGGATCTTGCTAGGTTTTGTTATAATTCCATTCTCTGCCCCATGTCAGTAACCTGGTTACACCCTTAAAGCCTTATTAGGTTGGCAAGCAAGATTCGATTAACTTACGGATTCTGTGGTATAAATGGCAAAATCATTCGCGGATACAATGTTCCTGTCGTTTCCGAATAAGTACGAATATGTTATATTATTTTATTGGATAAAATAATTCAGTGATGGTTTTATTTTCACGACAAGTGTAGGATGGGCTATCTGGCTTTTCAGGTACCTATTCGATTACGTGCAGGGTAAATACTAGATAGGTTTAAAAGACTAAGAAATATAATACTTATCTTATACAACACGAGATCTAAGAAGACTTCTACGCTACTAAACCTAACATAGAACCCTGATTTAACTATTATCGGACATTAAGAACAAACACTGGTCCTGCTAACGACGTGCAATTTCTAATTTCTCTAGATTAAAATCTTTACAACCTTAACACAATGGCGGACAATCAGATTAATTTTAGTTTACTGTGAGAAAAATCCCAGCAAAGATGCAGTAGGCAACAAGCGAGTGTTAATTAATTACGTTTTAATTATAACGTCAAAATAGGTATTGTTTTAATTGGCTGGCCTTACAGCTTAGTTGGAAGCTTTGCCTTCTACCGCCCAGGACAAACATTCATCTGATTCAAACTTAAAACGTGGTTCAGAAAATTTATAAGGTAGTAGGTTGGTAACGCGCGATAAAGATTTCTAAAATAATTAAAAGCTTGAGAAGCATTTTACAGCTCTTAAAAAAAACACGTTAATAAAATACAAAAACCATATTGTCTTAAAATATGGTTTTTACTTTTAACTAGATGTTTGTATCTAGTTTTAAGTTTTTGGCTAAAATAATTATTTTTTTCATTTTTTTTTTCATTTTTCATGGTATCGTTTTAGATTTTGAAAGAGAATTTATCTTGAATTCACTGGCCCCACTTTCCGAACACAGTCGAATGGAGACGTTTGCATTTGTCACCATCGAGCAGATGTAAATCCCTCAAGACCGACCCATCGATTCCTTTGTACCAAAGCGATGGGCCACTTTTTACCCGTCTTCTTTGTAAAACGCTGTAAATTCTTGCTAAAAGCCAGAATTTCTTATAAGATGGCGTCTTTTGAAGTAGATTAAAATAGAAGAAGAAGAATTTCAGTTGCTAATATTTAAATTTGGAAACAGCATTTTGTTAGAACAGAAGATGCTCTATAAGCGGCGTTGGGCTTGCAACCTGTCACGTACGGAATACTAACTACCGTGCAAAATGTGGGCATGTACCAAATGTCATGTTTAGACGTGCTTCTGACTACCCTCTTTAGATATCCTAAAAGATCTAAGTAACTAGAAATCTGAGGAGATATCTACCGAGCTCAGGGATTAGTCATGATCATGTTTATTTTTTGTAGAATAAGCTCTTTTATGTGGGTTTACGTTGTTTAAAAAAACTCCGTTATTTTAAAGATCGCAGATTTAAGTAGGTATAGCCTGTTGAACGTGACGGCAATCTAAATGGTCCATCTGATATCAAGTTTTATCTGAACGAAGTAGACGGTATACGCTCAAACGGATGGTTAAATTTATTTCCATTCATCCTTTTCAAATGAAACCAATAAGTTAAAATTAATACTAATTAAGAATTAAAGCCCTAAACAGTAAAACGGATGAAATTTAGTGAACCCGGACATTCAATATTGGAATTTTCAGTACGACATTATTCGCTTCTAGAATTAATGAATGGGCAATAGAATGATTGAATTAGAAGAGAGATTCGAACATCGTATTCGAGTTTGATTTCATTGTTGATTTTACTACATTATCTTTTCAAATATAAGTTTCAGAATCAGAACAAAAAGGTCGAATCAAAAAGGCACAGCGACCGCAAACCACGAATTTTCAACGGACTGAAAATATCATTAAACGAATGCCATTGAGCCGTGGTCACACCGGTCAACTTAACGATTAAATAAACTTAGACTGAAGGCACACCAAATCACTGCAATGCTGTGAAAGTATAGAGTAAACTAGAGTTAGAGTAAACCTCATCAGTCTTTTTGACTAACATCACTGCGATTATGTGTATTGATCAGAAGGGCAATCGCGGTAATTTAACGTACCTACCTATATAACAAAACACTATTGAAAATTATCAAAGCGTTTATTTACGTTACGCACATTATCGTCAAACGTTGCTCAATGTAACTGAAAAAGTTCCTCAGCATCAACTTAATCAAAAACGTTTATTTGACAGTGTCGCTCCGATAGACGATTTCAAAAAATAGCGCTATACGAAAATGTGTAAGTAAAACGTAGCGTTGACGAATGTGTTTTGTTTTTTTTTTGTGTTTGGCAAATATTATGATTACCCTCCTGATAGACCTTGTCTCGGTAGATCTTTAGAGCAGAGTATTGTGACGAGTCTAGCGAGCCTAGCATGGTAATGATAAACATTGGACACATCTCGCGATTCAGTGAGTCGACGCCAGCCGCGCGAGTGCGCTTAGCCCTGTACAGTAGGGGTGGTGGTATAGTGGGGTGTAGCTTTGACGATTTTTTTACTCAAGTTTATTTATGTGATTTTCTTCACAATTTTCGATATAGAAATTAGAGAGCGAAGTGGTTTTCACTACATTTTTTTTATTGAAACAAATAACTGATTATTGCATGGATGAATTTTAGTTTATTTTTTTGTAAAATACCGAACGTGGCGAGTGGGTGAACAACTTCATAGGCAAAATCTAATAAGTACCTTTAATCGAAGAATTTTGTTTTTAACGGTTTTCATGAAATTTAGTATGCAGGGGGTTTCGGAGGCGATAAATCGATCTGGCTAGGTTTCATTTTTAGAAAACGTCGTTTACGTCGGTCATCCAGATATACTTCCGCTTCATACTCCACACTATCCTTATTTCATATTATACGTGGCGGTCGACTCGCTAGCCAAGAGAAATACGCCATGTTTGGGTCTTTATGGCACGAGGCTAGGTTTTTTATTACATTATCGTTTATATTTCAGAACACTTAAAAATCGCGCAAATCCCAAATATTTAAGCACTTCTAAAAATATCCCGCTGTGCCGCCGCCCTACCGCTGAAGAGAAGCCTTCATTTCAGTGTGTGCGCCGCGCCGGTCCCCGGCGCCCGTGTCTCGTGTGCCCTGTGAAATATCATGTATGCAAGTTTGTGAGTGAATTGTGGATTACTCTTTGAAATTGGTGAGTTGAGATTTTTCTAAAACAAAAAAGCTGATATTTTTTTAAATAAAATTGGAATTTTTGGATCTAGACAAAACAAGTAGCCGTAAAATTTTGAGCAGCTTTTAAATTTACCTACTACTGAAATTGGGTAGTCGTGGTATTTTCATAATGAAAGGTATTCTTACCCGGCCCAGGTAACGTTTTTATGAGATGTTTTGGATGAAAATCTGTAAAGTTTTTTTCATGCTTTTTGCCTCATTATATTGAACTAGTTTCTACCTACAATGGCGTTGATGTGTTACATACATATGTACATGAAAAGTTGCTGTACCAATATGTTATTCCAAATCACAGACAATAATCTTCGACTTCATTCCAATCCATCCATCCGCTTAAGCGTGATTGAATCACAAACATCGGAATCTCATCCGAACTTCTACACAATTTTTCGTATTTAATAGAATTAGGATAGAAAGGAAGATAAATAACATAATTGCACTTAGTTTTGATGAAAAATAATTACTTTGTATAAAATATATTTTTTATACTTGGTCTTAATTACCTAGCAGAAGTTTATCCATGTTTTTCAAAATCAATTACGCAGTCAATTTCTAGGCGGCCTAGTTACATCGACCGTCAGAAACTGTATCTGTGTGTAAGTAGGTATTTTGTCTCAGCAATAGAAACAGAAATAGACAAGTCAATGTTGCGACTCTAATAGTAAGTAGCACAGACACCACTGTTGCATTGTGTTGCTTACAATTTACTTTTATCGAACAAACTACCGTTCAGTTAGCGTTTGCGCAACAAGACAGACCAAGACAGGACGCATAGACATGTTAGACTCTTACTAGTTGGTAAAGTAAAAAAAATATTTTGTTAAATATACTATATTACGTAACAGACTCTAGTTTCTAGTTCCAATAGAATAGGCCACAGGTGCTTGTGAATCATTTCAGCGACATCGAGCTATATTTTACTCGGAGAAATATCGTCAAATCTCAGCAAAACAGCTGAAAAACGCTTTGATTTGACTCTTCCAATGACATTTATCTTGCGAGCAGGCCCTATCAAGTCAGGCACATACCTATATGCACCTATAATGTAACGCGTTCAAAATTGACTTAACAATTTGACTGACTTTGTGACATTGACAATACTATTTTTAATTTATTAAACTTGATACTGGCAAAATTTATATCAAAAGAGACAGGTGCCATATCTAAAGAAGAAGAAGATAAAGAACTGAGATTGTTTTCGAAATCAGTATCTCTTCTGTACTACGAGTATGCGATTCAATTGAACTAAGCGACTCCTTTGCGAGGTGGTGCGAGAATTGATTCGGCTGGAAAATATAGCGTCATATTTCAAACTCCACCACTTTCAATCAATATCTGTCTTTTTGGGTTTGATTAAAAATCATCTCTCAAACATCCAGCAATATAAACTAAGTAGGTACCGTATATACCTACCGTTAACGATGGAGAAAATTAATTCAGAATATTGATTTCCTTTTCGTTTATTAGATTTTTCAATTCAGAAGCAATATTTACATTATGTACTTAGATCATTATTTGGGCGCATTACAATCTCTGATCTAAGTTAATTAAAATGTTAATATCGGTGTAGTTTAATTATTGTGTATACAAATGAACATTTCCTATCAAATCTACCCCTTTGGAACAGGCTGTCTAACTTTTAAAGTTATAACGTTTTAGACCCTATTTTAAATTGGAAACTATCTTCAGAAAAACGGTTTTCATCTAAAATAGTTAACTTACTTTTATTTTATATACATACTTCCTTTCTTTATACTTAAAAAGCTGTAGGGAGAACAATTTTACTTAGGGCCTTGAGCTGGTTTACGATTTTTCTTTTCTTTTATGAGGTAATAAAATTATCTTCCAACCTTTTTCCATTCGAAAACTGACTTATAGAGATCAATCACCCCTTATTTGATTAACAACATCTATCAACCGAAAAGGGTGACAAATTGTACCTACATCCCTTTCTGACCTTAATTGTACCGAAAGTTACGAACTTCGATCGGACAACTCGCTAGAAAACGGGAAGTAATTTTTACTTGGCGTGTCGTTGGTTCTGGTTTTATCGTAAACTTTACTGCGTTTTGTAAGTTGGGTTTTAATTGTTAGGCCCTGATGGAGACTCTTGGAGCTATCAGGATTAAGAATTTGCTCAATAATTGGTTAATCCATTCGCTCTTACGAAGACGGATGATGGGTATGACCTTAGAATTAGATCATAGATGATGAGACGTTTCCTTGTCGTAGTCGCTTCGTTACCGTATGGTGCGGCTTTTTATTAAAGATGAAGTAAAATAATATGACAAAAATACTTTTGACATGTATCACACACATGTATAATACACACAGTATAATAAAAATGTCTAAGTACTTGTTTTGTAAAAACGTTCGCTGACTCCGCTGGGGCTATCAACGTAAAAATAAAGGTGACAAAATGTCACGCTCTATTTCCCACCATCCCTCGATCGTTGGACTAAATCACAAACGAGCAACACAGCAATTTTATACCTTTCACTTGCACACAGTTGAAGTGAGGTTTCACTCATATTTCAGCCAGGGTCAATGCGAGTGAATCCGTGGTTCTTACTGTCAACAAATCTGTGAGATGATTAGTGAGAATCTGGCGACAACCTTTAGCTAAGACAATTCTATAAGAATACCGCAACTTTTGAGGTGATTCGTCTCGCATAGGCACAAAATATGAGTATAACTTTCTTCGCGTTTCTAAAATAATAGATAATGTCGGTGTAGTTTTGCGATAATCGTATAAATTTCTACGACTCGGTGTAAACTTTGTATTTTGCGATTTGGTAATTTGGTCGATTATAATAGAATTCAACAAAATCAACACATTATACGACTTCGTTAGCCGTATGACCACGGATAGTATCAAAAACCGCAAATTATTTAAATAGGATGCGTTCTACGCGGTCCTTCATTGCGCTTTGAGATATGAAGATGAATAATCTCATGACTCCGTAATTTGACCAACCGTACCCTTTAAACCGAAACACAGCAGCAGAAATAAAATGGTGGAAGTATTTCCCCGGACGAGATATAACAAAGAACTCTATTACTGGGTGAGTACTTATACTCAAATCTATTACTCGAGTCAGACTATCAGACTATGCCCTCGTGGGAAAATAAAGAACTGAAACAATAGCAAACTTAAATAAACGTGCTGAGTAAAACACAATTAAAATTGTAAGCCTGTGTTTACATTGCACCTATGACATTCCAAAACATAATTAATTATGAATAGTAACACTTAGAAATAATACTGGCTGTTTTTGTACTCTCTGTAATTGATGTGGCGAACAAACACTTTACAAAGTTAAATGTTAGCCTACCAACGAGTCTCATTTACATACATGCTATGAATTTCTATTTGACATATGTAGGTACTCTCAAAAATCAAAAACGACGAGCATGTATGAAGAATTACAGTATATTCCTCATAATTATATTAAAAGTAATTTGAGTTTATTCTCTAAACTTAGATTTTCAAAGATTTGTATTACCTTCAAAACTTATTTGTTCCGGGTTCAGTACACTACCATAGCAATTGTTGCAATGCAATGCTTGCAATGCTTGATACTCATAAAACGAAAGTGTGGTGTCAAAACTGAATCATACAGACAGTGTGACTGTTAGGTGTAGATATAAAAAGTATTTGTAACTGTATTTACAGTGAACGCAACTTTATAGTTACTAGTTATGATCCTTTGTTTAATTAACCTATGGGAAAATGCAGGTAGAAAGATGGACGTTATACTTAATTAATATGATTTAAAATATAACAGATGATAATGTGCTTACTAGGTATTATTTTGAATTATGTTACCTATTCTCTAGGTATTATTTTATTACTGCGTCGAGGTCGGCCGAGAAAACGTTGGCGGGATGCCCTTGTAGAAGAGATTTAGAAGGCGGGACGACTTTGGAGCGTTTGGGAAGGAATAGTGAGACAGCCAAGATCGGAGACTATTGGAAGGTTTTGGGGTAGACCTTTGCCCAACATCGGAACGAAATACTAAGTTAGAAAACAAAAAAATACTTTCAGCCTTCACATCGTAAGAACGATACTAAAACTTGTTTAAATATTGAAAAATCCTTCAATTATGCTAACCAACCGTTTCACAATAACAATGTAACAATAAAAAAAACAATTTTGCATACTTTATAGCTATGACTATTTCGAGAATTTTCGGTAATTCAACAATTTCGATATTCTATTTTGGTAATTGTTCATCAGGTGTGATTATTTCAGCTACAATTCCATTATAATTTTTGTAGTCTATGGGCTTAAGTACTTGACTACATTGAATGCTTACCGATCCGTGTTATTGGCTAAATTACCTAGTTAGAGTGCATCGGAGAGCTATGGAATTCAAGTTTCAAGATGGGGCTTACATAGAGATTATAATTAGAGAAGACTGTTAGTTGAAGACAGATAGTTGTATCTTAGCCATATCTCAATTTGCATGGTATTACTCAACATTGTACTTTAAACATTGCAGGCGAAATAATCAATAAGAGGTTTAATAATTCACAATTATTACTCTTTAATGTACTTACGGGTGGATAGCTGATAACTTCAAAGCTAGAAAAATATTTTTTCGCTTTGATTTTGATTAATAATAATAATAGCCGATACTGTAGTAATTTTTTTTTAGAAGCCTGGCAGGAGTAAGCCTGTTTTCTGTAAAAAATATAGAAAATAATTCAATCTAATATCTTGTTATTTACGTAAATACATACAATCCTATACATAGTTGAGTGCAGGTGATAATTTTCACAAGTCGCGTCAAGCTATTGATCATTTTCATTGGTGAGCCTTGACATGAGCAAGTAAAAGCGGCTAGTTCTAAAAGCAGAGTCACGACTTTGTTAGGTAAGTAGGTGCTTTTCTGATGTATAATGTGACTTGACAGTTAGTGAGAAAATAAATAGACTACCTTCCGTTAGAACTTATCAGTTGTCTGTCATGGTTGATGCAAGAAGTCCTGTCCAAAGACCCAAAACACAACCTGTTTGTAAACGATAAATCAGGAAGTCTTGGAACCCTAGTGAAATTATGATATGCATGAAGCAAATTCAGATAAGTATACAAAAATGTTCATCTTTCGAAATATCAGGTAAATATTTTCCTACGTCAACCGAGCCATGATGTAAACATTTGCTACATCTTACAATTTAATCAGAGCTCACACTCGGTATCACATTGGTTATAGTTTTCAACGCTTGCACAGAAATAGTATATTTACAACTTTCCAATAAGGACGGCAAATGGAAGAATAATATCAAAGTATGAGAAAAATTGGACGTATTTATCTAATAAAAATAAATTTATAAAAAAGAAAATATTATTTATGACCATTTTGGTTGGAAGCAATCTTTTGAAATATATATTTTGACTTAAGTTTACTTATTTCAAAAATATCTACAAATTGATTTAAGTTTATTGATATCATCCAATAAACTGCAAATATGCAGTTTTCTTGGAAAAATTGCTCAGCCCAGCCCTACTCGCGAGAGATATCGCACGGTATTAACTTGCTTGTGGCACGGAACGGTGGAAACGCAGGTTAGTAGTTTCAGAATACTAGTATTTTATGGATAAACACCTAAGTTATGAGCCGGAAAATATGGGAAAGCAATAAAACTGGCTGTAAATAGCTATAAACTAGCGGTCAGTCAATAAATACCTGTTTAAATAGCAAATGGCATTTTTTTTATCTATGACTAGCTGATGCCAGTGGCTTCGCCCGCGTGGCGAAGACGGCTTATTTTTTTTTCGACACCAACAAATATTATTTATTAGCCAATGTACCTATACAAACATTTGACAAATTATATGCTAAAACTTTCTTCGAGAACCACTCTTTTCATTGGTGAAAATAGCTGCAGTAGCTTTTGAGTTTGGAAACGCGGCGAAGGACTTTGTTTTATAATATGTAGTGATTTCCCGTAGGACGTCTTCGTCTAAAGAAAACTCTGAAAAGGATTGTCATTGAATAACATTCCCGGTGTTTTACATGTCGTTAGGTAACGTAAAATTTTTCGGAAAACGATTTTTGGCGTCGTATAAAATGAATAAAAGTATGAAACATTTTTATAGGACTAGCAATTTTCCGCGCTCAAAGTGGAGGCCATCAATCATGGTGCGCACCACAACAGAACATTACACTTATAGTAATCTCTTGTTCAAAATATAGGCGTTATACAAAATAGCGGTTTTTTGATTAAATTCTTGCATGTTTTATACATTTAAACGTATTAATAAATAATCAAATAATATCTCCCCACTCCATACGGTATGTTGCTTACAACATTTTATGCCTGCTACGATCAACTTGCTTTTCTTTGTTCTATCTTTATTTTGATGGGAAAATAATGAATGTAAAAACCCAGTCTGAATAGCTCTGCTGATAGTTTTTTAATATTATAAACCCACCCAGATTATCATAATTTTGTTTCTAATTTGACTATTATCTAATTAATATTTCATACCTTATACTTGTTCATCAACGTCTCAAATTTTTTCTAAAAGTTTAATAAGTGGACACACATAATTATGTAATTATAATTATATTAACACTAGTAAGGAAATCAGGTAAAAGCACATAATATACAGATACTTTAATATTCATACCTTATAATTGTCCTGATGTCTTCTCTAGTGTTAAATACAGCCCCTTACAAATAATTTATCAGAGTTTAGTTATAATCTATTAATACAACTGGTATTTAAATATTAAATGTGTTAAAAAGTTCAATTACCTACATTCAAATTATAAATATGTTTGCCCTGGAAACAACAAACGATACAGGTTAAGTCACACCTACATGTTTACGTTAAATATTCAAACAAATCCGTATTTAAAGTACAAACATCTGTCTGTCAATATTTTACTATTTTGGTGCGGCTCAACTTTGTTAATGTAAACTTGCTTTCCGTCAGACGACGCGAGAACTACGTGGATTTGAATAACTATGTTGCATACCTATTTTGTGATTCAAAACTTAAAAATCAAGATGGCAGCCCATTAAACAAACGTTCGAGTTCCTTTCAATTGTAATTTTTCATTGGCAAATAGAAAAATGTAAATATAATGTATTAAAATAAGAAAAATATAAATAGAATAAGACATCAAAATAAACAAATATTTTATGTAATTATATAACTACCCCAGTGATTAAAAATACCATAAATAAGCTTTCTCATTTTGGGAATGGGAGAAATGTTCATGTTGAGGTCGGTGACAGCATCGGACGGATTGTAAATATTTTATGTAGATAATCTTACCTGGATATCCCGCTGTCAACGCCCGCTTTATGTAATGGATTTATTCCACGCATTGGGATTAACAGTATCAAAATGAGAATTTTCGCTCATTTTCTCTAAAATCCAATTACTAAAATATTTGTAGAGGATCTTTAATGTATGTATGTTCTAAACATTGTTTATTCGAAGCAGGTTCAAGGAGTTTAAATATTTATTAAATCCTTAATTTGTGTTATCTTCCTTTATGTTATTCCTTCCTTGTTATGACGATGTGTTTTTGAATAGTCTTTTGATGCGAGAAAATTAGTTAAAATGTTAAGTCTCGTTTCAAGTTGGGAGCCACACTCATCTTACTCGAACAGTCACTTCAGTATATTATAATCTCGATCACTGAGAATTAATTAAGCGAGAACACATTGAATATTTAATCAATCTGCATACAATTGTGTTTAACCTGCCCACTTATTAAAGCCAGCATCACAAGCATTGGTAAGTTGTAATTAAACCCAGCTTTCAAAGTCAAGCATTTGATTTGAGCTCCTTAAATTATTAGGTTAGTGTATAATGGTGTGTTAAAGAGATTTCAAACTGATGAGTATAAAAAATGTGTAATCCATGAAGAAAAAAATGTGTGCGGTCTGTTTGGACTGAAATTCACGACAATTTTGTCGTTTGACGAATGGATTTCCAGCTATTGGCATAATCCAGTTAGGATTATGCCATTTTCTTACCAAAATCAGCTCAGCTACGACCACAAATACAAAATTGAAACATCAATTTTGACATTCGGACAAAATTAAATACCTATGTAAATGCGAGTAAGTAGGTACCCGTCCATGCTATAAGCCAGATATTATCTCGTCCACATGAGAGGTGGATTTTAATATTTATTTTTTAACACACAGACACGTTTTCATTAGTGCACTAAATCCAACAAGAGCCGAATAAAAGGGATAAACTTACAAAACGCGAAAATTTTGCTTTGCGCACATGATTGTAACTAAAAATACATCGGCATAGATACCTACATTTTATTTAGATTGTCCTTGATATCCTTACAAAATTAATGTTTGCTTTTTGTTGACAAGCAATTTCCTTCACCGTTTCTATTCCCAGCGTCTTCCAGCACATTAATAATAAAAACTCTGGTATTTCGTATCAAACTGTTGTAGGCCAGTTATTTTTGTACATACCAATACAAAATGTCACCGGGGCGGCTGTTTTTCAATCTATTGCTCGAGGTCGAATTGCTATTTGATCTTGATAAGTAAGTAAGTACCTAGAAGTTAATAAAAATCTAAATAGGTTTAGTCTATGTACTTACATAAAATTTTAATAATACCCGTCTCGGTATTTGTCCTTATTTTATCACAAAAATGTGCCTGATGGTACTTTCAAGTTAGTTTATTGGACTGGTTATGTTTTACTCTCGTTATAAAATAACTAACAATAGGTAGTAATAGGCTTCACACGGGTAGCAAAAGGTATGTCTTTTTTTTTATACATAAAATATAGCTTAGGTCACCCGGGGATAGTGTAGCTTCCCAACAGTGAAATAATTTTTGAAATCGGTTCAGTAGTTTCAGAGCCAATGCAATGCAAACAAACAAACAAACAAAACTTTCCCCTTTATAATATTAGTAGAAGTAGATAGATATAAAAAATATTTTCCCATTTTCATCATGGCAGTACTATTCGTAAGTAGAAATTTCCCTAAAATGCTGACACATGCATACCTTTTTTTGTAGCCGATAAAGGTTTAACCGTTTTTAAAAGGATCTGAGCATTTCGATTTGGGAAACTGATATTTGGGCGGTGGCTATTCAGAACAAAATGATTTAAGTTCTAAAAAAATCCGCCGCCCTCGTTTGCAAGTCGAGAATCAGTGTTTCTATTTCGATATAATAACTTTTTTTCTACTTGAGGCAAAAATCAATTAAAACTTCGCATTTTGCTTTCAGTTTAAGTGTCGAAATATCCCGTCACGCAAATTTAATTAGGTAGGTACATACTTAAACTTAAAAAAATATAATTAAAAAAATACAATGTTTAAGAGCTTCTCATGTTATGTTCTATTCGTAAAAAACCCTGGTAAAAAAAAATGTGAGCACAACAGATTTATAATTCTATTTGTGAATAGAGTAATAAAAGAAAAGTATTCAATATTAAAAATATTGATGACCTTATTATCTAAGTAGGTATAATAGTGAAATTTCTTCGTGTAGAACATATTGAAAAAAAAAGAGATTTAATAATATAAAAGGCATTTTATTGACGTATATCTTCATAGCTTTTTTTAAACGGTCGTAAAATTTTACGAGGCTTGCCAAAAAGTTTGTAGCTGCCCCGAAAACGTCGTATCGAGTGTACCTAACAAAGGCGACTCTTATACTCTGTTGAAAATTAAAAATGAAGCTACTTTTTCACGGCATCTACATTGTAATAAGTACTAGCAGATACCATTTGTTGATTCTTAGAGATGCCTTTTATAGAGGAGTCATCATTGAGTGAAAGCACACATACCGTTTGATCCTAAATCCAATTAAAATTCAGCTAAAGATAAATAAAAATGCTGCATCGCCTTCAGTTTTACTTCATTATTTATTTAACAAGTGTTTCCATCGGCGATAGCTAATACATACTGTCGTTTTAGTAGGTAGTAAATACATCTAAAAAGCCCATCTTATCCTATAACTCGGCTATGTCAGCCTGGAGCAAAATCCTTGAATTCCCGACATTTCTTGCCATTTACGTCAATCGCATAAGTGCGTGAAAGAGATGCTTATTATCCATATCGCATGGATAAACGAGATGGAGGATAGGTACTAGCACCTGAACATCCCCGAAGAACTTATTTTGTTAGTTAAGATGTTGTTATGAAAATATTATAAGGAGTTGTTTTGATGCTTCGTATTTTTCGTATAATTTGCGTGCCTTTTTTTCATTTGGTGTATTATTTCCTGTATCAGTACCTCTTTTTAAGATCATCGCGTCGTATGAAGGACGTGAATATAAATAACCTCACGTCAAATAAATAATTCACTTCTTGGTCGGCCGGGTCTTGCTTGTTGACCCCGAAAATTTTTAAAGGGATGGTTACATAATAAAATGCAATAAAAGAAACCAACATTTATAAACAACTAGCTGTCCCGCCAGCAACTTCGTTCGCGTAAAGTATCTAAACTGAGTTTCAAACACATCACACAACTCATAAAAATCCCATACTAACTTTGACACCCCATTTTACCCCTTTATGAAGGTTATAATGAAAAATCCTGAAACACGTGTCCATTCGTTTTGCATTTACAGTACACAAACAAAGTTTCAGACCAATCGCACTACCCGTTAAAAAGTTCCCATACAAACATTGACCCCACATTTGACCCCTTTTTGAAGGTTATATTGAAAAATCCTGAAACACGTGTTCATTCATTTTGTATTTACAGTGCACAAACAAAGTTTCATGAAAATCGCTCCACGCGTTACAAAGTTTCATACTAACGTTTTCACCCTTTTTCACCCTCTTAGAGGTGGAATTTCCAAAAATCCCGCCTTAGTGGGTGGTTTTGTTATAAAAGGAAGCCACCTTCCAAATTTCAGCTTTCTATCTTCAGCGGTTTCGGCTCGGCGATGATCAATCAGTCAGTCAGTCAGTCAGTCAGTCAGGTTAAGCTCTTATATAGATATAGATTATTAACAATATTTAACACGGAGACATCACAAAAGACTATTCTCAGATCTCTGAATGTTACACAATAAACGTTCTGCCCACCAGTCTGCCCTTGTCATTCATGTGACAATTTTATGGAAATCGTTTTTAGCTAAGTGAATAAATGAATAAACTACATATTATGTGTGGATTAACCACCTTATTCATAATCCATCATTTCAGACTATGGTCTGTGAGAAAATAGAATAAGCGATGAGCTAACCTATTCCATCTAAACCAGTTTTTGACATTACAATGCCTGGTATAATTATAAATGATGGATAATTAATAAATGAAATTATCCCTTTACTACAGTGTATAAACTCAGTAAATAATTTACTATCCGTTTTATAATTTTATTATTAACAGGAAAAGGCTTACTATGGATACAACAAAGTAGATTTTACAACCTAATTACCTGCAGTACGATTATAATATTAACGAGCAATTAGTGGCGTAAAAAATGGCGGTGAATGCTGTGAAATTGTTTATCAGACACCATTGTTTATGATAGACACAGTTGAACATCAAAATCTGCTATAGCAAAGTGACAGTGAAGACTCGTCACGTATTTTTTTATTATTTTAAAATAAGTACCTGGACGACCGAGCCTTGCTCGGTGAAAACACGGATAAAACGACGTTTTCCAAAAATGAAACCTATCGATTTTTCGCCTCCAAAACCCCCTACATACTAAATTTCATGAAAATCCATGGAGCCGTTTCCGAGATTCAGATTATATATGTATATAATCTGAATCTCGAATTCAGAATTGCTCGTTTAAAGGTATAAGATACAAAAAAATCGATTTCCAATGGTGTTTAATAACAAGTGTTTTTGTAACAAGAGTAATTATAGATTATAGAACAACAATTAAGTACTATTTATAATGTGTGGTTCAATTATAATACAAGAAGATTACAAATAAATTAGTTTACCTTGGAACTGACAGGTTTTTTACGTAGATAGACTAATATAGAAAAGAATATAATTTATTCGGACACACAGACACAGGAAAATAAATAAACGAGAGGAAAATTACAAAAAGAAAAAAGTTCAACAAAAAAAAAACTAAAACAAATCTAATATTGCCCTTCATCGTTTTAATTAAAAACGGATTATTTCTAGTAGTCCAGTAAAGTTAAAATTGCCAACAATGTTTTAACTCTTTGAATTTCCCATTCCATAAACATAATCTGAAAATTTGACGAGTAATTGAATTGATTGATGGTGATGTATGAATAAATAATGAACGACTACAATACCGACATATTTAAGTGGCTTTAATTTTTTTGAAATAAGTATAATGAATTTACAGTTACCCCAATAGCATTTGAAGAAAGGGTGAAACAAAAAACCGGGTTTTATTCCGCTACAAACAAAATATTTCCAAATTATATAATTGACTTCACAAACGAATTTTAATGGGAACAAAATTTTTGTAGCCGCTTTTGAAAGGATGGTTTAATTCCCGTTCTGTGTTGACACGCTTTGATTTGGTTTTTACATGGAGTTTTTAATAATTATGTACCTACCTGTGGGGATCCTCTCCACATTTATGTAATTCAACATGTTATTACTTATTGGTACCTACATATATTATTTATTTTAAATCAACAAACAAATCTATTTTATTATTTACATATTTACCTACATTATAAAAATCTATACCGGTTGATGTGTGACGTGCTACGATAGTAGTGGACACGCGCGGCTAGCCTATGTGCGTGACGTCACTTGCACAAAAGGCAATCGGTGTGTGGCGAGTGTGTAGTCAAAGTGCTTTACCAAGTATATCATGTAACCTTTTGTATGACTAAGGTTTTCAGGATTAATATAATGACTTCGGTTTCAGTTGGAATTTTCCATAACTTTGGTAAATATCTACCCGCTTATATTATAATATCGTTTTACAAAAAGTTAGAAACTGACTTCAAATATTCTTTGAATACACAATTACATGGTTTTAATTTTGGATTATTATATTTACTCAGGGGATCGCAATCCATCGATCGGGATCGATGCAAATTGATCAGCAATATTATAATGTAATATTATAATTTTCGAAATGAAGAGAAAACTGTAGGAAAACGTTTGAAAATTAAATAAAGCCACAGGCGCTCAAATCTTGATAAAAGTACTTTATGAGATAAAGGGCCTTAATGGACAAAATTACACTGTAACAAACGGCATTATGCAAATCACTTCATTTATAGGTTAAGAGTCAACGGTGTTTTTATTTTTTAATTTGAACTTCAGCTGAATTCAGTTTAAACTTCAGTTCATAAACACAAATTGTTACTTTAAGTTTTTTAATCGCAAAAGACCAAGTAGCTAGTTTTTCGTTTACATATTATGTATACGGTATATTTATATTCAAATATACATTAACCTCCTTCCCTTCGAGGTAAAAAATAAAAGTCATAAAAAGGATTTGTTTTCGGATTGGCAGATGTCAAAATACCTTTCGGTTTGTAGGTTTTTGTTGGAGTTTTGCCTACAAGCATAATTGAAAACATTTATTGGTCGACTGATAAAAGAGGGTTGGAATCCCGGTCGTTGTGGAAAATGTTTGCATGATTAATTGTAATTGTGTTTTTTACCCAAGACATTTTTATATTGAAAATAAAAAATGGAAATTTGATATTATTGAAGAAAAATGAATATTATGAATATTTTTAGATACCCAAGAACTCTTATAAAAATGATTCAGTAATTAACATACACAAGGAGTACTTATTTAGTTACTTTTTATATCATAAAATTCCTTTTGACGGTTTGTTTAGGCAATTTGCTATCCAAAACTTTTACTGAATCGGCTATATTCGTAATACAAACTATTTGATTAAGCAACCAATTAAAAGTTTCAAAAACAAAGAAAAGAAAGTTTTAGTAGATGGTTTGCAAGTGCTTTTATAAATTAACTAGCTGTCCCGCCCGCGACTTCGTTCACTTAAAGTAGGTATCTAAACTGAGTTTCAAACAAATCACACTAATAAAAAAATCCCATAAATAACTTTGACATCCAATTTTACCCATTTTAGAGGGCTATTTTGAAATATCCAGGAATACTTTTCCATTTATTTTGCATTTAAAGTATCCAAACCAAAACTGAGACCAATGACACCACCCTTTAAAAAGTAAGTACCTACCCATAAAAACATTGACCCCACATTTGACCCCTTATTGAAGGTCATATTGAAAAATCCTGAAACACTTGTTCATTAATTTTGTATTTACAGTACACAAAGTTTCAGACCAATCGCACCACCCGTCAAAAAAATCCCATACAAACATTGACCCCTTTTTTACAGTTATATTGAAAAATCCTGAAACAGAAAACAAAGTTTCAGGCCAATCGCACCACCCGTTAAAAAATTCCCATACAAACATTGACCCCCTTTTTTAGAGTTATATTGAAAAATCCTAAAACACGAAATTAAGTTTCAGACCAATCGCACCACCACCCGTTGAAAAGTTCCTATACAAACATTGACCCCCCCC
Organism: Cosmorhoe ocellata; assembly: GCA_963675405.1. Lineage (NCBI taxonomy): Eukaryota > Metazoa > Arthropoda > Insecta > Lepidoptera > Geometridae > Cosmorhoe > Cosmorhoe ocellata. The sequence goes on along the minus strand of OY776258.1, from coordinate 4,934,109 downwards.
ATTTGACCCCCTTGTTTTAAGTTTATATTGAAAAATCCTGAAACACGAAACAAAGTTTCAGACCAATCGCACCAGGTTAAAAAGATCCCGTACAAACATTGACCCCACATTTGACCCCTTTTTGAAGGTTATATTGAAATATCCTGAAACACGTGTCCGTTCATTTTGTATTTACAGTACATAAACAAAGTTTCAGACCAATCGCTCCACCCGTTAAAAAGTTCACATACAAACATTGACCCCACGTTTGACCCCTTTTTGAAGGTTATATTGAAATATCCTGAAACACGTGTCCGTTCATTTTGTATTTACAGTACATAAACAAAGTTTCAGACCAATCGCTCCACCCGTTAAAAAGTTCACATACAAACATTAACCCCACATTTGACCCCTTTTTTGAAGGTTATTTTGAAAAATCCTGAAACACGTGACCATTCATTTTGCATTTACAGTACACAAACAAAGTTTCAAGCCAATCGCACCACCCGTTAAAAAGTTCACGTACAAACATTGACCACACATTTGACCCCTTTTTGAAGGTTATTTTGAAAAATACTGAAACACATGTTCATTTATTTTGCATTTACAGTACACAAACAAAGTTTCAGAACAATCGCATTACCCGTTAAAAAGTTCCCATACAAAAATTGACCCCACATTTGACCCCTTTTTGATGGTTATATTGAAAAATCCTGAAACACGTGTCCATTCATTTTGCATTTACAGTGCACAAACAAAGTTTCATGAAAATCGTTACACGCGTAAAAAAGTTTCATACTAACGCTTTCACCCTTTTTCACCCCCTTAGAGGTGGAATTTCCAAAAATCCCGTCTTAGTGGGTGGTTTTGTTATAAAAGGAACCCACCTTTCAAATTTCAGCTTTCTAGCTTCAGCGGTTTCGGCTGGGCGATGATAAATCAGTCAGTCAGTCAGTCAGTCAGTCAGTCAGTCAGTCAGTCAGTCAGTCAGTCAGTCAGTCAGTCAGGTTAAGCTCTTATATAGATATAGATTAAGATTATAACCTGTAGAACTTTTTAATTGACTTTATGCTTGGAGTGATTTGACTGTGTGTACTGTCTATTCAACGTTAGCTATCATGTTTTTATTATATACTAGCTTCTGCCCACGGCTGCGCCCGCGTGGTACCTTGAAAAACCAAAACAAATTTATCCTGCAGTAACCTTACATTTTTCCGAGAAAATAGCCTATGTGCTATTCCACACTATAATCTAAATCTGTGCCAAATTTCATCCAAATCCGTTCAACTGTTTCAGCGTGTAACAAACATACATTCAGACATCCTTACATCCATACATTCTTACAAATTTTCACGTTTATAATATTAGTAGATTTTTTAAATATAAAATGACAAACCAATACATACTACCTCCTTTATATCCCGTTTTACTGTGTATACCAATTACGGTATTACAGTTTTGCTGTTATTACAGTACATTTAATATTCGTGGGTTTGAAAAATAATGTAATACCTAACTCATTTTAGTTTCCATCCTTTTATTGTACGACGGGTATTTAGGCAAGGTTCCAATATTATTTATGGTCATAAAAATTCATAAGTCTCTCAAATAAACAAACATAGCCAAGCCAATCCTGTAAGTATTTGGATTTACGAGTAGAGAAGTAGTACTAGTAGAGGAGTAGAGAGTTAGTAACCCAGATATTTATCTTTGTACAGGTCGTGTTCTTTCAAAACGTTGGTAATTGTTTATTTTCTGATCTAATTTTAAGAATGTGTGGTAAAGTGAGTCATAATAACGCGTCCATCTTCATTCATAGTAGGTATCTTACATTGAAGATATTCCCAAACACATTGAATGAATGATATCACACATAACTATCTACACACGCCTACGCATATAGATAGAAAAGAAAGAAAATTTACACACTTGGCTGTAATCAAGTGATATTTGACCATCGATATGGAATAGAAAACTTCAAAAATGTATGAAAATTATCACGTGACTTAACCAATTATTTATAATTATTCATCATCTTCCTGCCCTTATCCCACTAGGTGGGGTCGGCACAACAGGTTCTCCTCCTCCACTCTCCCCTATCATCCGTCATCTCAGTAGTCACTCCCTTCTTACACATATCTTCTTTCACACAGACACTTGAATTATTTAAGTCACGATAATTATTTATAATTATTATCGTGACTTAAATAATTCAAGTTCAAAGCGTAGTATTAATTTATGTATTAATTTTATTATAAACAATTTAAATAACACTTTTCTTCGTTTAGGTACTGAAAGAACCTGAAAAGTTAAAAAGGTCAAAAGTAGTTGATCAGCATGCTCTGTGCCTTGTCCTGATCAGCTACGAGCTTGAGGTTTAAGAAATCATGGAAATTTTAAAGGGTTCACTGACTTTTGTCGGTAATTGCACCTACCTACAAACACATGTCATATTTCAAGAAATGTGTTCAAACACGAGAACTGTGAAATAACGCCAGTCAGTCGCGGCTAAACTGCTGAAACTAATTAAATAACTAAAGTTTGGATTAAATTCCTTCTACATAAGCAAACTTTGGAATAGCAGGCAGAAAAGTGAAGCAATTTAACGTTCCACCACATGGCACTGTGTTCTATGTCACTGATTCTTTGATACTGGTTTGAGTCGTTTTTGTCTTTCAACATCACGGTAAAAAGTAACTATAATTATGTCAATGATTTCCCTTGATACCCATTAGTTGGCGTATCTTCAGGATCAGGCCTAACTACCTTTGGCACTGATAGATGGCAAAGCAGCAACTGCTTTCGCGGCATAGAAGTCAGCCAAATGGTCATTATTGTCAGAAGCGTTATTTACAAACTCATCCACTTACTGCGAACATCAAAAACCCACGCCCTATGTAAACGTATAAATTTAAAATTTCCTCACCTCGTACACCTTTCCAAACATGCGGTTAATTCGGCCGTGAGCAGGTGTGATACCCTGCTTAGTTTCATGTACCTGGCATATAAGGGTGCCTACCTACCAGTACATCATACCTATAAACTACGGTATAATCAACTCGCTGCCCATTTGCTCGATGGAACCATAACTATTCTATTGATTTTTTATTACTTACTATTATGTTTAGTTATTAGCATAGATATAATTAATGACTTTCGTGTATTAGTAGGGAAGTTGAAAAAAAAAAATACGTTGAAAATTGTAACTTGTATTATTTGTGTAGATACCACACTGTGGTATATGGGTAGCCGAAATAGTATATATTCTGGATAAGCATAAAGAATACTTTTTAAGTAGGTACCTATCACGCATACGAAGTTAGTAACGAAGAAAGTACATAAATACGAATGATTATGGAAAGCAGTAAATTGACCCTTACGTCATAAGTTTGAGTGAGGTTCGATCGACTGTGTGATCCTCCTGAGCGGTAGGAAAACGGTGCAAAAATCGAACGTCAACACTTAAATGCTAAGATTGAATTTCCTGTGAAGGTCGTTCGCTTACATGGTATATACTGTAGTGACAGGTCTATGTTGGTAGTAATTACGTTTCTTTTTGGTACTGGTAATCCATACGAGATTGAAAGCACAACTGTGTCGTTATCTAAATTAGACAGGTGTGTAGTGTGTACCCAGCTTTAGATGGTGTGGAATCCCGTGGGATGTCCATGTTTATGCTTACAATTTTATTAAAAAGCTACTCTGAATTGTATACTTTCTCACTCAATCATTGTAGCAACAAAGCTTAATTATTTTTGTACTAAAAAATTATATGCAAAAGTTTGCGAGTGTAATTTTGTATGTTAGCTTGATAAAGCCAAACTACTAAACCAACTACGAGAAAACTAGACAAACTACTCTTTCATGCCAAAAACTCAACTCAAATTTAATAGTCTGAAATTACAATAAACATATTTTTAATCCGATAATTCTGCTCGTATAATAGGAAACTTGTCGTGAGAAATATTTTCCTTGCGCTTAATAGGTACTCAACATCCTGTAATTTTCAAGACTTTTCTCTATACTATTACATTCATTCCTTAGAAAAAGCCTCCAAATATTACCAATGATTAACTACTGCCAAAATGCCATAATGCTGATGATGCTTTTGTATATATTTATATTGCTTTTGTTCATCTTTTGATACTTAATAACCAAAACCGTCGCGATAAACGCAGTAATAAGTATTGAGTGGTCAAACGATGCATCATCTTCCTGCCCTTATCCCACGTTATGTGGGGTCGGCACAACATGTGATCTTCTTCCATTTCCCTCTGTCATTCGTCATCTCAGTACTCACTCCTTTCTTACCCATGTCATCTTTCACACAGTCCATTCATCTTTTCTTTGGCCTACCTCTGTATCCATCTACATTCATACCTAACACTCTTCTTGTCACATGGCATTCATCTCTTCTCATAACATGTCCATACCACGCTAACCTATTACTCCTCATCTTTTCTGTCACCGGTGCCACTTTCAGACTTCCTCTGATGTACTCATTCCTTATTTTATCCATCCAGTGGTCAAACGATGCGAACTTCGCAATTACGTCCATAACGTTGCCCGCTACTTAGGAAATCAAAGCTTTACTATTCATTTCCTATTCATAATTGCAAGGCATGTAGGTTACATAGAGCAATAAATGGAACTATAAAGTAGCATATGCGCCCTCAATTTGGCAAGAGACCGATATTTGCAGCGAATCCCGCAGTAATGGTTGTTTCACACTGATAGTAGTGCTAATAACTTGTAGCTGGAGAGTGTAGCTGTGATATCTAATTAGCAACAAATGGGTACGGTGGGTATAATAGTTTCACCCAACATAAAAGTGTTTTATTTACAGAAATGGACAGCAATAGTCACTATCACTACATATTTTAAAAGAAAGTCCTCCACCGCGTCTGTCTGTCTGTTCGCAATTAACTCAAAAACTACTGCACCGATTTTCATTCTGTTTTCACAAATGAATTGAGTGGTTCTTGAGGAAGGTTTTAATATATAATTTGTCAAGTTTTTGTATAAATTGGCTAAATATTATGATATTTGTTGGTGGTATCGGAAAAAAATTGCCGTCTTCACCACGTGGGCAAAGCCGCGGGCATTAGCTAGTACAGTAATAACAATATACGTTGCATAGTAAAGATAAGATAACATGACATCTATTGTTGAACAGTTGATTTATTGAAGGACCGATCTATAGATTACTCAACTAATCCAGATCACTGCCACTGTGCAAAATCTAAAGCGACATTAGTTTTGTTAAAAGACGATGTAACTTCTAGATTATAATGCTGGGTCAAACTGTACCTGTTATTTCCAGCTCTTTGAAGATAAAGTCGATAGCATTATTTGCCGGGCTCAGCTGAAAGCAATGAAACGATACACGGTACAATAAACAGACTGATAATACTAGTAGCAATGGAACGGGCAACGCACACTTCTACCTTCTTATACGTTCTATTATCTTATCTTTGAGTTTATAGTAGTATATAGTATATAGTTGTATAAAACAGGTATTCTACATGTTGTATCAAACTATTATTAGTTAATGTTTACAAATTTTGGGAATAATATAGACGTCTCTTTTTAGACGTTTTGTTTTTATCGTGTATCAAACATGTCTGTAAATGTAGGTAAATGTGTGGTAAGTAGCTACACATTCTTTGTTTTAAATTGATGTGACTTAATATATGCACTAGTTTCCTTCCGTGGTTTCGCACGTGGTACCTATCTATAAAAAAAAGTAACCTTTATACTTTAGTTAGATGTATGTATCATTCTATGTATTTTCTATTAAATCACAAATAAACATTCAAACATGTACAAAAACATTCGCATTCATGTAACAATAAGAAGTATAGGAGTAATGCTATTTAAATGAAACCTTATAATAATACTATTAGTATGTTGACCGCAAATGTATCAAACCTATCGAAAAGTCCAACATACATTAAAGTATAATCCGTTGGTTAACATAATTCGCGATCGATATTAAATTAGTCCCGGTTGTACTCGCGGTGATTGATAGTGTGGCCACTAATACAATTACCAAGCTTTTCAAAGCTAGCTAATTGATAAATGGGTTTTGCGACTTCTAGTTTTATAGTCCAATCACTACGTATGATGTGGTCACCGTGGCTTTGACAAATGATTATTATTATTACATGACATTATATGACTGGCCTCACAGCTCAGTTGGTAGTAGCTCTGCCTTCTGCGCTGCAGGTTGTGGGTTCGATCCCCACCCAGGATAAACATTTGTGTGGCGAACGCAAATGTTTGTTCTGTGTCTGGGTGGTATTAGTATTCTATGTATGTATTTACAAAAATAAAAGTATTTAATTAATCTATCAGCTATCTAGTTCCCATAATACAAGCTTTGCTTAGTTTGGGGCTAGATGGCGCTGTGTGGAATGTCCTCCGATATTTATTATTATTATTTATTATTACGTTGTAAACGTTTTACCAACGAAGGTGTTTTTGTCTATAGACCTTCGTATTCAACAAAATCGGTGAAGAGCTTATTTCTCATATTTTCATTAAAAATAACGACTGAAGAATATAAAACTAGCTACAATCAGCTTACGAATAGAAATAGATTTGGCATAAAAATTTTAAATAGAAAAATAAACTATTAACTGCAAAAAAGTTCAGAACAACTTGAGCGTAATCTATTATTTGAAATCGAATCAAACTTCCATTCAATGTAAGACCTTTTTTCGTGCTAAAGTTATTTGCTAGCAAATAAGTACCTAAGTATCTGTACACTTCAATAAAAGTAACATAAAAGTAACGTTTTTTGGACAATACGTTTTTGGACCGACGGGAAAGAAGAAGAAGTTGAGGTTCTGAAGTCGACGCGACGCGTTTATAAAATGTATTTTTATTATCAGGATGATATTTGAGACCTCAATTTCTACGAAAAATACTCGTAACTCTACTTTTAAGAGATTAAAAATAGAGTCGTCTAAGGGTGGAATTGACCAACTTTTGATAAATTCTCAGTATAATGCAAGTTAAATGTCAGTTTACTCTACGATATCTACGATATAAAGGATAGTACATAGTTTGGTCAAAACCGCCTTTTAATCAATCATGTAATGAATATCGAAAAGCACGTAATCGATAATGCCATAATCAAATGAAATGTAGACACAAGCAAAGCTGCAGCCTAGGGTACAGTCACGTAAGCCTAAGGTATCGATCCCGCCTGCCGTAATCATGCATGGGGTACCACTACTAAGGAAACTCGACGGTAAACTTATAACAAAGACGATTCGAAAATTAAGCGTTGAATGTCTAATCAAAGCTGGACATGATGGAAATCCTCGGCTGCCTACAACAGCAGTTGTAAGATCACTCAAATCGACTCAACAAAACATCGATACCATCACTCACTTTTTTTTTCTGTGTGTCAAATATTTTTTATAACTATTACACACTATCTTCTAGCGCGGCTTAATAAAAAATAGTCTAAATAAGTATATTTTATTATAGTTTACAAACTGTGTATTAATATATTCAAATGTTCTCCAAATTCGTATATCTGTTTTGGCGTGATTTAAATTAAGATCAATATCGTGCTTAGTCAAGAGCAACAATAAAATCTGAAATACAAACTCATAGTAGGGTCAACATGAAATGGGGTGTGAAACGCGCGCTTTGTCGACGGCAGGAGGCATTGTTATAAGTTAGCGATAGAAGAGCTTATCGCACCCTTTCTTCATCGATACTCGGGTTATATGCCAAGATAGTTGGCATTAGGTTTAATAGATTGAGTAATTAATGTATTTACTTCTAAAATTCATAGACAGTTTTAGTAAACCTGTTGAAATAGTAGCGAAAGAAAATGAATTCTAATGCACGGGGGTAATTGCAAACCAACCAATACATATATCGGTCATCCATCAAAGCAATCAACTGTTAAACGCAAGTGTAGCCAAGTTTATTTACAGTTAATGGGAATTACCGCTTATTGCCATACACTTGAGCAAAGATAATAGTGTGCAAGATGCATCAAAAATTAAAAAAAAAACTTAAATATACCTAATACATAATATAAAAAAAACCAAACCCGACTGCAAAAAAAGGAAATTTAAAAGTACCTGCGTATAAAGCACTAAAATGACGAAAACAAGATTGAGAATAGAAAACAATATTAAAATAAACTACTTATAAACTAAGTAAACTCTACTTATGAGCGTAGAGCCTAAGTTAAATACCCGCAGTAACTTTAGTAGCAATATACCATCGCATTTGGTTTTATAACGGAAGTAGTTAATATGGAAAAGAACTTAAAAGAAAATAGTGCTCCGTTTTCCAAAACTTAAGGAATATTAAAGTCTAAGAAAACTACGCCACGAACGCTTTAAGTTAATAATTCAGGTAGATGCGCTCTCCGCTCGAAGAAACTGAAAAGCCCTAGTCTTGGTGAACTTAAAACATTAATAACTAACGAATCTGCCGTAACGATCCGCAAATATTTGAATCCTTTTTATTGTAATATATTATGTAATATATAAAAGAGTTATGAGTATGAGTGTGGCAGGGTGCGCTAGTAGAGGAAGGCCGAAGAAGAAGTGGTTGGATTGTGTGAAAGATGATATGAATGTAAAAGGAGTAGATTCAGAGATTACGACTGATAGGAGTGAGTGGAAGAAGAAAACATGTTGTGCCGACCCCGCTTAGCGTGGGATAAGGGCAGGGGAATGATGATAAAACAATAGTACATTATAATCTCATAATTACAAGATTGTAATTAGTCCGTTTGATCAATGCGAAGATCAATGAAAATTGGAGGGTATAACTGCTTGGAACGCGCTAAAATTTTTTTTTTTTTTTATATATAAGGTAAGAAAATGTTGATTATGAAAACGTTATTTACAACACTTGTAGCTTTAAGTCCCAGGAACAACTTCACTTAATAATTTCCAACTGAAGCAACTTAAAACTCTGTTTAGTAAAATACATAAAATATACCCCACAAGTCGTGAATTTGGCTCTATACTTAAGTAGCTATAATTACTAAAACACCCAAAGAACCCAACCCTTGTACCTTTGCCTGCGCTCTTTATTAGTTAGTAAGTGTATGTTCTACTCTAGATTGTTTGTTCTGTTCTTATTTGCCTAGTCTGGAGCTTAATCTATTTGTCTGTTGGTAAATTAGAATACTGTTCGTTAGTTTAACTGGCTCGTCTAGTCAATTCCAATGGGATTGTCTAAACTCAAACTGTTTATCTAGTTCGTTTTTGAGTCTAGCTATTTTTGAGGGACTTTCATAGATGGAGCTCTATTTGAAAAATTTTTTGTTTCATCATTGAGATTGATAAAACATTAGTAGGTGTATATAATTACTTATTTTTATTTTATTTGAAAACAAAATAAATCCTATCTTGTGATATTGCTAAAATGATCTACATCTTCTATTATATTCTACTCGTAATTAACAATGCCGCGTCTCGCTACCATTTTATTGACACAAAACGTAAACACCTCCATGAAAAACCCATTCTCATCAACTTTAAATAACATTATCGTTCGCAGTAACTTCTCAGCCTGTAAATATTTACTGCTTCAAATTCATTTTCTAATGACTCTGAAGCCAACTGTGATTTTATTTTGTTATATTATACCAAAAGAAAAAATGTTTGTCTATTAATAATAACATATCTTTGAAAACTTGGTGCTGTGTAAATTCGGTGTCGTTTAAATGAGCTACGACCTTTACCTACTTTCCAAATTACTTGACTTCGCTGTTTTTTTATTGTCATTAGTCGCAATTTAGAGCCTGTGGTCATGTGGTACAGGGAGTTACATGATTACTTGTTATGTATGTTTCTATTGTTGTCAAGTATCTAGATAGTTTATGACGAGTAATAAGTAGAAAATTGAATCATAAGTATGTCAAGAGTATTAAATTGCATCAAACTGATCTAACATTCCTTGACATAATTTGAAGTAAGAAAATTGTATCTAGCTCCTGAGCTAAACCTACTTACATAGTTTTACCAGAAAATATTTTTATACATTCATTTATTGTTGAATAGCTCGACGACAGCCATGAAGGACACAAATTATAATTTATGTTTAAGCAATTCTAATGTTTATGAATAAGTATTTCTTTTGCTCATTATGTTCTTTGAAGTAATTTTACATTCTATGTAGGTACCTTTATGAAACAGCGGAAAAGATGTCAAAAAATATTTTGCAAACTTTCGGGTAATATAGGCAAGTACATATTTTTTTTTGTCAATTACCATTATCGTCATCGCTATTTCTTGGTCTTAAGTAGAGCTGGTATAACAAATATCAGTTTTTCACAAATTCACCTACCATCTACCATCCTAATAACCATTGATCACTTTTTTTTCTCACTCTACTCTCTTCTCACACTTTTTTTTCTGAACAAAAAAATAAATATCAACAACCGTTTGCATGTTAAAAGGCGCAGTCTTTTAACTTCAGAAGTTTGCACTCTTGTATCTCATTGAAATTTAATTATCTTTGAAGTAGTTTTTCTCTGTTGTTGAGTCTAGACAAGCGTTTATTAGCATCTAGAATACTATCTTTATTCTGTTAAATTAATCAACTTGAAATGTTATTGATAAGTCTTAAAAGGTTTTTATGTAGGGTAATATATACGTTAGGTGACCTGATTATACATAATGTATGAAATATCTCGGTTTTTTTGAGTTGTTGCCGAAGTGAGCTGAGATAAATTGTAGCTAAATTATCACAACACAATATCTTCGTTATGTAACAGAAGCAATTTAGTAAGTAACCACAGAACGTCACAAACAGATAAAGGTATCCCTAGGGACTAAAAGGTTTAATTAATTTACGGGAACAAATACCTAAATTAAGGGTGAATACTGAATACGCAGTAACTATTTTGCTGTGTTGCTACTACAAATAGTTTGTTCGTCTTATAATGTCTAAGTACCTGGGTGACCGAGCTTTGCTCGTTTTTTGGGAGAAAATACGTTTTATAAAAATGAAACCTAGCTAGATCGATTTATCGCCCCTAAAACCCCTGCAAAAAACCTGGGCTGCTCTGGAATCCTTACAGCGATGCCAAGTAGACTATCGTTATATCGAAGTGTTGAGATGTCTGTACGAAGCCGCCACCATTAGTGTCCGAGTACAGGACCAGCAGTCTAAGCCCATCCAGCTGCGCAGAGGAGTGAGACAGGGAGATGTTATATCTCCGAAACTGTTCACAAGCGCGCTGGAGGATATGTTTAAGACTTTGGACTGGAAAGGCATGGGCATAAGCATAAATGGCGAGCATATCTCACACTTACGATTCGCAGATGACATAGTCTTACTGGCAGAGTCGCTGGAGGAGCTGCAACAGATGCTGGACGACCTAGCATCAGCCTCGCGGATGATGGGTCTCGGCATGAATTTGGATAAGACCAAAGTCATGGTTAATAACCAAATTGACCCGAGACCTGTCGCTGTTAATGGCAACCTTCTTGAAGTTGTTTCGCAGTACTCATACCTTGGACAGATTTTACAGTTAGGTAGAGACAACTTTGAGAAGGAGGCTAAGAGGAGGATTCAGCTGGGTTGGGCAGCTTTTGGAAAGTTACGTCGAGTCTTCTCGTCACCCATACCACAATGTCTGAAAACGAAAGTTTTCAACCAGTGCGTCCTACCTGTCATGACATACGGAGCCGAAACGTGGACACTCATGGTACGGCTAGTTCACCAGTTTAAAGTCGCTCAGCGAGCTATGGAACGAGCTATGCTCGGAGTTTCTCTGAAGGATAGAATCCGTAATGAGACTATCCGACACAGAACTAAGGTTGTCGACATAGCTCAGAGAATTAGCAAGCTGAAGTGGCAGTGGGCTGGCCATATCTGTCGAAGAACCGATAACCGTTGGGGTAAACGAGTTCTCGAGTGGAGACAGCGGCTCGGCAAACGTAGTGTAGGACGCCCTCCGGCTAGGTGGAGTGACGATCTGCGAAAGGCTGCTGGTGGAGGCTGGATGCGTCGAGCTGAAGACAGGGCGCAATGGCGCTCATTAGGGGAGGCCTATGTCCAGCAGTGAACTGCTATAGGCTGATGATGATGATGATGAAAACCCCTGCATACTAAATTTCATGAAATTCGCTGAAGCCGTTTCCGAGATTCCGAATATACAAGAATTGCTCGTTTAAAGGTATAAGATTAGAGACGCAGCTTTCTGAACATCGCATTGTGCGTCCTGTCGTGCCTTTAATAGTTCAATATGACGGAGTATTGACACAACCAAAGATTTAAATCGTAGATATGAATATATATACGATAGACACGAAATGAGATAGCTCGCTCGTTTGGCACACCAAATATTTTCAATTTCAGGGTACAAAAAGAATAAGTATATTTTTTTACGAAAGATCGTTCAATATAATTGCACAATAAATGGTGGAATAACTGTTTGGTTCATTTTTTACTAATCATTAGTGTGCGTGCATCGACATTTTGTTAAAACTCACAAGTAAAAACAGTGCCACAGTTTTTGGCGTCCGGGCATATCCACGATTTAAATCTTTGGACACAACACAATGTGACATACATCCAAAATGTAATTTTAAGTCTTTGGCTTAAGTTGGCAACCTTGAATAAAAGAATCCCATTTCGATTCGGGTAGCTTTTACCTCAAGGTAAATGTAAGTTGAAGGCGCCATTACGTAGTTCCATCGACGGTAATTACCGTTTTATTGAGGGTGTAATGGAGTCTTCGCACTCAACTAGTAACTAGCGAAGTTGAAACTTAGGTGAAATTCAAATGAAGCTCTTGCAAACAGTAAACTACATCTTTCGCCTGCAGCTTCGATTCCGTGGCACTAGTCACAAACCTACTCCAAATCTAAGAAATGAAAACTTAATTAAAAAGATATTAAGTGTAGGTAGACACGTGTTTGTTCTCTATTATGCAATAACATAAGAATTATAAAGAAAATATATTTTAGGCTATATTTTAGTAAAGTAATAAGCACAAGTATTTCGAGTGGGCGAAAACATGGTTCCGGCGTGTTTTCACCCACGCAAAATACTTAAAACAAAAGCAAAGCTAGTTATCAAGAAAAAATATATTTCGACTTCAGAACTGCCTCTTTTTCTTCGGTTGCAAATTGAAGTTTGCCTCGCCACTCCGTTACACCGCGCCGGCCTTGACGGCTGATGGTTTTCAGGAAACCGAGGTTTAAGACCCTGTGTCGCAGGTTCCAAGATATTTCCAGTCCCCTTCACAATTCTCAAATAAAGTGCAAAATGCTGTCGTTAATGCGATCTCAAATTTGGCTAAATTGGAGTTCCGAAACGACGTTATTCACTTAAAAAGTTTCAATTTCTACGAGAAGTGAATACAAAATTTGTGCGAATTATTAAGCCGCGTATTCATTAGAGGACATTCAACACGGGTTTAGAGGATATACCAATCAATGGCTATAGTGTGCAAGTGTACAAGTTTGTCTGTTCTAGTACACTACCACAATAATTATTATCTACGAGTATACTTGAAGAGAACGGTTAAAAAATATTTGTAAGGTAACTAGTCATCTTATAAGTATTTGGCATTCACTCCTGCAAAAGTGCAAATATACGGGTGGGCCCATAAATACAAACTCCATTGTAATTAAATCATCACAATTAAGACATCATTAATAATATTTCCACATAATCACTTGGTAACTCTACAAATACAGCGAAACGAATGTTTGTATGTATTTCAATATTATTATTCTATAGTCTAGTGAAAACATAGCCTTATCTGCTTTAGCCAGGTATTGTAATTAAAGTTATTTGATTTGGTAACATTTAGATGAGTTAGATAAACGTAAATGCCCATCGAAACGGTAAATGAATAAAGATGAGTAAATATAAGGTAAAGTTGAGTTGACTTAAAGTTTCAGCGGCGCAAATCGATTAAAATTTAAATATTATTGTGACAGCACCTACAAAGTTAAATCTTGAGTAAATAACGTTTTGGCTCTGGAAATATACCATTAAAGATACTTGCTACATTTTTTTTGATAATTGATGCATTTGCCAATATTGAGTAAATTGGGATTCAATGTGACTATAACTTATCGGCGAGTCTATTCAATGCAAAGCATTAAAATGATTCAGCAACGCTACAACATGGTTATCCACTTAATATCTCACTAACAGTTTCGACACTAGACTAAAAACCAATTTCTTTTTCAGGTAATACCTCCACAAGATAAGATAAACCGATCAAACAGACAACAAGGACGAACGATAACAGAATGGATATTACTCGTACTTATATTATGACTTCAATGAAAACCGTAAAGATGAGCTAACAGAATCTTAAAAGTTAAAAACTGAAGTCTTTTTGGAATATTTAGTTGCAAGTGAAATTCTGAAGAATAACAAATTATTATGTGATGGTGAAATTGGAAAAAATACACATATTAAATAGCTATGAAGTGAGTGAAATAATATGGATTGGTAATAGAAGTGAAACCTTTAAACGGTGTTGGCCAGCATCTTAAGTGTAAATAAAACAGTAAAGATATTTATTTTTAAAATATAAAGTGAATGTGTGAACAAAAACGAAAAGTGAACAACTAAGCCTCGGTGAATAAGTGAACAAAAGAGAAGTGCCAAAATGATTTGAAATACTCATGAAATGACACTGCGTTAGTGAAAATAGTGTACTGGAGTGGTCACATAGCATGTCCTTGTGATATTCACGATGGGTTGTCAGTTGGGCAAGCTAGCCGCTTCAGAGCGGAGGGTGAACAACCCCCCCGCGTTGTCTGATGGCCCACCCCCCGCCACGGACCCTCGGCTGCCTCTCACGGCGAAGCAGAAATACTCCATGCTGGCGTCATGGAAAGGGATCTCTAGGGCGATGGAAAAGACGGGCATTTGTATGTTTGTCAAGTGAGTATTTTTGTAATATGATTTAAAATGTTCTACTTCGCAACTTCTTTGCTCAAGGAAGTGTCATCACGTCCAGTGGAAATTTATATCAATGACATAATTTCAGGTTTTATAATTTGCAATTCATGTGGTCGTTGAAGGATTTGGATGAACTAATCTTTACGAGTAGATGGAAGGTAGTGGCTGTGGCTATCTCTCAGATATTTTGCAAGAAATCCGAATGAACATTCATTCGACCAATTTCCACTAGATTTCTACACAACTATATCCGCTCTCTTGTCTCTTTTGCTACAGTCTACCTGTTTAGTGTGACCGCATAGTGGTCATTTAAGTCACCAGTATGCGGTAAATTAAAAACTTTTTTATGATGTGTCGAGTAGGACCGGTAGGTATGGCTTGTCCAATTAGTCCCAAAAAATTTACACACCACAAATATTAATGTACTAATTTATTTTTATTTTGAAATCTTTATTCAAATAATCTTCTAAGATCAATTTTCCCTGATATCGTTTTAACAAACTACACTTTAAATATCAAATTACTAACGTCCTTTGCCATGTTGTCGTGACAATCGCCTGTTTGCATCTGAACTACTAATCCCTGCGGTTATAATCTCCTGCAAGTCAGGTGGTTGTTAAGCTGATAAATTGCATTGCCGTCCGCTGGCGCCACTGTTTCTTCATTATAATTTGTGAAGCCAGCATAGCATGTATAAAATAACTACATATAATGTAGTTTTGTAAAGGCTGCTTCACGAACGGTACTAGCATAATTATTAGTTTGTGTGTTGGCTAGTTCTAGGCAAATACGAGCGTGAGTTCAAATCCCACATTCCTAAATTTTGAATTACATTGATAAGTGCCATTAACGGTCACTAAACTAGCAACATATTATTTTTATCTTATCTTATACCTTTAAACGAGCAATTCTTGTATATTCTGGAATCTCGGAAACGGCTCCACCGATTTTCATGAAATTTAGTATGCAGAGGGTTTCGGAGGCGATAAATCGATCTAGCTAGGTATCATTTTTAAAAAACGTCGTTTACCAATAAAAAAAACCGAGCAAAGCTCTGTCACCCAGGTACTAAGTACTTATTTAAGTTTATTTGTTATAGGTACTTGTGGGTGTAGCCAGTAGGTAGGGACTAGGTATGTTCTAGAGAAATCACTGATAGTCAATGTTTAAAGTTTATTACACCCACGACACCATATACGTAAGAGTAGAAGGAGATAGCGCAAAGAGACACAGACACAAGGATAGTTCAGAGAATAAACAGACTTAGAAAACAAGCAAGAAAATACACACAAGATATAGTGCACAGCTGAGCGCAAGTTAATACGGTGGTCACGTCGCGTCATAGGAAGAGTATCGACTGCCGGTGACGGTGGCTTCGACCGGCCGGTGGCGGTAGGCTCGACCGGCCGGCGAGCTGCGCTCGCGCACCGCTCGCTCGGCCGGTCGGTCGAATACAATAGACCGGCATAACAAGGCGCATCCCCCGGGTTTGCTTGTAAATATAATATTATTTATTTTGTGTGGTGAAAATGTGAAAGCGTGAATGTATGTGAGTAATGTATGTAGTTATTGTAAATAAATATAAAATATAATATTAATAAGAGTTTTTGTTAAGTATAAATATATATCCAAATAAACTACATGTTAAATACTAAAATATAATAAGTCACCTACATCACTCCCCTCCAGAGACCGGCTAAGGGCGATAAAAATCTGGGAAACGTACTCTCCGACCTGAACGAGTGGTCTTAACAGGGGCGTCCTGCGGCAGTGTTGGTGTTGGTGGAGGGTCTGGGAGTGGTGGTAAGGTGTCGTTTTGCGGTGAGGATATGTTGGCGTCCAATATATAGGCCGGCTTTAGGCGGTCTATGGTTACTGTGACGTCTTTGCTCCCTACGCGTATTTTAAATAATTTCGCATTTCGTTTGAGCACCTCGTATGGCCCAGTGTAAGCGGGCTGGAATGAGCCGCGTAGCACTTCTTCCCTAAGGAATACGTGACTACAGCTGGCTAAGTCCTTAAATACGAAGGTTTTGCGAGTGTTGGAGTGGTGCTGGGGTGGGACTGGTCGTAAGCGCTCGGCGAAGGATTTCATACGAGCTGAAAAATCTGTGATGTCGGTGGTATAAGCTGCCACGTTGTGACCGAAAAATTCACCAGGCAGACGAAGAGGCTCACCGTAAATGAGCTCTGCCGATGAAGTTTGGAGGTCTTCCTTAAAGGCACTCCTGACACCAAGAAGTACGAATGGTAGCGACTCAGTCCAGTTTACGTCAGCATGGCAGGTAATTGCAGCCTTCAGCTGCCGGTTAAATCGCTCCACCAAACCGTTGCATTGTGGGTGGTAAGCTGTCGTCCTACGGTGATCGAAACCGATGGATTTGGACAGCTGATTGAAAAGTGCCGATTGAAATTGTCTACCTTGATCGGTAACGATCTCGGTAGGACAACCGAACCGGGCTACCCAACAAGAGACGAACGCTTTGGCCACTGTTTCGGCGGTGATATCGATAATAGGTACAACTTCCGGCCATCGCGTAAAGCGATCGACGGCTGTAAGGCAATACCGATAATCACCAGCGGGAGGTAGGGGTCCGATCAGGTCTATGTGGACGTGTTTGAAACGCGCTGAAGGCAAATCGTGCGAACCTAAAGGTGCAGCAACGTGTCTAGTTACCTTCGAGCGCTGGCAGGTCAAACACGCCTTAGCCCATTCACGGCAGTTTTTCCGGATCAGTGGCCAAACGAAGCGTTGGGCAACCAGTTTGGCTGAAGCGTTGGCACCGGGATGACTGAGCGAGTGCAGACAGTCAAAAACCTGCCGACGTAACTGTTTTGGAACGTAAGGTCTGGGCGTCGGTGTACTGACGTCGCAGTACAACGTGACACGACTCCCAGGTATACTCGTCTTCGTGAGTTGAAGTGAAGTGTTGGCTCGGAGGTGGTCTGCGAGCTCAAGATCTGTGGATTGAAGCTTAGCCATCACTTCCAGGTCAACAGGCATCTGCAGCTCTTCCACGCGGGACAATGTGTCGGCAACCAAGTTGTCCTTGCCAGCGATAAATACGATGTCGCTGGTGAACTGCGAGATAAAGTCGAGGTGTCTATACTGACGTGGCGAACAGTTACTTTTCCGCTCATGGAAAGCGTAACAAAGCGGCTTATGGTCAGTATAGACAGTGAAGTGATGGGCTTCCAGCATGTGCCGAAAATATTTTATGCTCTCGTAGATGGCAAGGAGTTCGCGATCGTACGGAGAGTATTTGATCTGCGAAGGACTTAACTTGCGGGAGAAGAATGCAAGCGGCTGCCAGTCTCCGTCAATCAGCTGTTGTAGGACTCCACCTATCGCCATATCAGAGGCGTCAGTGACCAGTCCTAATTTGGCTGTTGGATCAGGGTGAGCCAGGAGAGCTGCATTACAGAGGCTCTTTTTGCAACGCTCGAATGCATCAAGAGCGGTGCCCTCAATGACGACGGGATGAGAAGCTTTTACCGACCCGGTCAGCAAAGCGTTGAGCGGCGCTTGGATCTGTGCGGCGTTTGGCAAAAATCGCCTGTAAAAGTTCACCATCCCCAAAAATCGACGGAGTTCTCGTACGGTTTTTGGTAATGGGAACTCAGTGATCGCCTTGACTTTGCTTTCCAGTGGTTTAGTGCCTTTTTCGGAGACCTGGTAACCTAGAAACGTAACCTCAGATATTCCGAAGACACACTTGGCCGTGTTGACCAGTACACCATAACTGCGCATGCGTTCGAAGAGCTGGCGCAAGTGGTCTTCGTGCTCATGAGGAGTTTTACTAAACACTAGAAAGTCATCGAGGTACGGGTAACAAAAGTCGAGACCGCGGGTCAATTCGTCGACAAACCTCTGGAAGGTTTGGCCTGCGTTCCTCAGTCCGAAGGTCATGAAGGGGAACTCAAATAAGCCAAAAGGAGTGGTTATGGCAGTCTTGGGAATGTCCTCCTTCGCGACAGGAATTTGATTATAGGCCTTTACTAAATCAATAACCGAAAATACCTTACAACCGGACAGACTGTGTGAAAAATCTTGTATATGGCGAATCGGGTATTGGTCGGGAATTGTTCGCGCGTTTAATTGCCTATAATCGCCACAGGGACGCCACCCGTTATCTTTTTTGGAAACAAGGTGGAGAGGCGATGCCCATGGACTGTCAGACGGAAGTGTAGTACCTATTGAAAGCATTGTCTCAAATTCGTGCTTAGCTATTTTTAATTTATCCGGAGCAAGACGACGAGGGGAACATGACACAGGTGGACCAGGTGTAGTGCGAATGTAGTGTTTGGTGTGGTGTTTTGAAATACCCGGAGTACCAGCGGGACGTGTTATCTCTGGGTATTCGGACAAAATATTATAATACCTACCTTCACCACCAGTCGCTACTTTAACGCTTAGTACAAGTGAATTACTTAAATCTAAACAAGCTACAGTGCTGACATTGGTCAGACTATCGACAAGTTTCTGCTGGCTGACGTCGACGATGAGACGGTAATGTGATAAGAAGTCTACGCCTATTATAGCCTTCGTGACGTCAGCAACTACAAAACGCCACGGCAAATTGCGGCGTAGGCCTAAATTCAGGTTTAATTGAATGTAGCCGTACGTGTCGATAACCGAACCATTGGCAGCACTGAGCTGATAACTTGTTTTACAGCGGCGTTCACGAAGTGCTGAAACAGGGTATACACAAATATCACTTCCAGTGTCTATTAAGAATTGTACATGGGTACTACGGTCTTTGATGAAGAGGCGACCTGTGCTGGAGCTGTGGCAGTCGTTCGTCGCCATCACTGACTGCCCGACGCGTTTCCCTGCTTGTAGTCGCAGGGCTTGGTACACCGCACTGCCTTTGTTCCGTGCCTCGAGTGGTACCAGCAGATCGGGAACTTGCGGTAGTTCGACGTAGAACGGCGTGACGTGGAACGACTACCGGTACGTTGTTCTCGTCCTCGACGCTCGGTGTTACGGGAGCGGTGCTGCGACTGCGCGGTCAGTGCGCTCACTTGCCGTGTTAGTTCAGCTACCTGGCGCGTTAATTTGTCGATAGGCGACACCGTCGCTGATGATGATGATGATGATGTCGCTGCGACTTGGTGTGCTGGGGGCGCGATGTCGTTGACGCGATCGGCGAGCTCGGCAAGTGCGTCGAGTGGTAGCGTCGGCTGAGACGCAACTATTGGTTGTAGTGAGGTAGGTAAGCGGCTGAGCCAAATAGTCCTTACGAAATCCGCTGGAATGTCGGGTCCGGCAAGGTTCTGTAGGTGCCGAAGGAACTGGGACGGTTTGCGGGTACCCAGCTGTTCGTGGGTCAACAGCTGTTTCACTTTATTCTCGCTGGATGCCGACAGACGCTTTATCAACTCTTCCTTCAACCGTTGATAGTCGGGAGGACCAGTAAGGACATCTTCGATTTCCGCGGCGTACTGACGATCGAGAGTGGCCAAAATATGGTAGAATTTGGCCTTGTCGTCGGTAACTTGCATTATAGCAAATTGACCTTCGACCTGTGCGAACCATATCGCCGGTTTCTCTGGCCAGAATGGCGGAATCCTAATGTGCGAGGCTGATGGCGTCGACACAGGAGACGTAGTTGGTTTCGCGGCTGAACCCACCGGAGTCGCCATCTTGGCGTGTGGTCGGCGAGGGCGTACGTCGACATTTACTTGCGAATTTCCAGTGTCCGAGTCGCTTGATATGCCGGATTTTGACATAGCTGTTGATGTTCTTCTGCGGGGTCACCAGTTATAGGTACTTGTGGGTGTAGCCAGTAGGTAGGGACTAGGTATGTTCTAGAGAAATCACTGATAGTCAATGTTTAAAGTTTATTACACCCACGACACCATATACGTAAGAGTAGAAGGAGATAGCGCAAAGAGACACAGACACAAGGATAGTTCAGAGAATAAACAGACTTAGAAAACAAGCAAGAAAATACACACAAGATATAGTGCACAGCTGAGCGCAAGTTAATACGGTGGTCACGTCGCGTCATAGGAAGAGTATCGACTGCCGGTGACGGTGGCTTCGACCGGCCGGTGGCGGTAGGCTCGACCGGCCGGCGAGCTGCGCTCGCGCACCGCTCGCTCGGCCGGTCGGTCGAATACAATAGACCGGCATAACAAGGCGCATCCCCCGGGTTTGCTTGTAAATATAATATTATTTATTTTGTGTGGTGAAAATGTGAAAGCGTGAATGTATGTGAGTAATGTATGTAGTTATTGTAAATAAATATAAAATATAATATTAATAAGAGTTTTTGTTAAGTATAAATATATATCCAAATAAACTACATGTTTAATAATTTTAATTAATTTTTAATAATTTAATACTAAAATATAATAAGTCACCTACATTTGTAATGCATTCTCGCTACAGCAGTCGCTCGATTTTGAATGAGAACTTTATTCTATGCAAACAAATACGCAAAAATAAGTAGGTATTGTAACTATTAAACCATACTCATTTACAGTTTAAACACCCTTGGGGAATGTGTAATATCCACGACCTTGATAAGACAAATGTTATTATTCCGCTTGGAACAGCGCGTTTACTCAAGAATTTATTAAAATTTAAGCAAAACACGAACTAAAATGAACCCTCAGGGAGCCAGTGAATTCATAAATTTGGATTTTAAACTGTAACTTGCAGCACGTATTTTCATAAAATGGTAATGATTAGAAGAAATATCAGCATCACTCGTTTTTACAAACGCAGTAGTGCGTTTGTAAAAACGAGTGATGCTAGGGCGGATTATACTTTTTTTATGAATTTCACCATTTGGCTTTTGCCTCCCGCACTGCTGCATTTGAGTATTGAGTGGGACCCAGCATGCGTGTCTGTCGCAACCAAGCCGAAACTCCACTGAGGTACTGGCGCCAGTTTTACTTGGATAGGGTTTTGATTTTTTCCTTCTTGTTATTGGAACCGAATGTGACAGCGCAACCAACATGTTTTGTGTTACGAACATTTTCCACGCTTCAACTAATTCTGATGAGTTTTGAAAATTCAATGATTGCTGTAAATTTTATTCTCAGCTTTCAAATGGAATCGTATTTTTTATGGAATCAGAAAGATGAAATTATGAAAACAAACCGAGAAGAACTTTTGTGGAAGTTTTTTGTAACTCACTTTGAAATGAAATCATTTAATATTGCCTACCTACACCTACAAAAATATCCTCAAGATCTCAAGAACCATTACCCTAACATTACCCGTGTGTAAGCTTTAGATTAGATAAGTATTTGCGTGGATGAAAATCACAGGATCATTTTCCGTTTCTTATTAGGAAATACAACACCTACCTGCCTTGAAATATCTCCAGTGCCTGCGAAAGATTTTATTATTTAATATCCGACAGCTACCCTTATTGAATCGTTATTCCAAATTGATAACACACTTTCCCTTATAAAATACTTTTTTATCGCTTTATGCAAAATGGTGGCTACAAGTTTCTTCGCGGGGCCAAGAAGGGCTCTTGGCTTGACCCAAATTCTTAATATAAAGTCAACATGTTCATATATAAATATGTAAGTATCGCTTTTACGTGGTGGAAGTTGGAAAGTTAATTTACTTTAGCTTTTTGTTTAGAAAGATGGTATGAATTTAATTAATAAATAGCTCGTCAGTGGATAACCCAGTGGGCGGCTTCAAAGTAAGTAGTAAAATACCTTGAACAAGTCTTACACGTTACATTTCTTATTTTAATAAATTATCTTCGTAATAACAAGTACGTACTGTTACAAAAGGAAACGTAATGATAAACTTGCGCTGGTCTTCCGTTTATATATCGTAAAATCGGTTCAGAAACCTACGGCATGAATTGATTGAACTAACACAGTTTTTACAACTTTTTGCATGATTCGATTAAACTCGTAAACATTCAATTTCAGCACCCAAAATGTTACTAGTCCACATCCCTACGAACCTACCATTCTTCCCAACTATCATCGTAAACCTTAAAGTTTGTGCAAGGGATGAGCAGGGTAGACAACGACTGACGACAACATTAATCCCCAAGATATTGCCTACTGCCTCACACGTCGGCGTATTTACTAGTGTACCGTCGAATACCTTACCTTGATTTGAATCCACTGCTTGTTTGATGAATAGTTCTGACCTGGTTCTGGTTGTCAGGTCTAGGGTGCGCTGCACTGAAGTGGAGTGGACCGGAGATGTGTGAAATCAATCAATGCTAACGCGGAAAGGTGACATGACACAGTTTCGCTATGATTCTATCGGTTGACTTTGCCTATCTCATCTCGACTCCCCTTTATTTAAAAAAAACAGTATGAGCGTAATCTCTCACATTGCATGAATCTATCCAGCAGAAATACCTTAATTTCGTTCCCATACAGCTGTCAACCAACAAAAGTTCGTATAAGCCTGTAAGGCATGAGAGGGGATAGAGTCAACTGGGGGCAACATTTTAATCCCACCCTCGTAAAATGTCGTATATAAAGTGGGACTCTATTTCACTGAACTTTATCTCAACATGTACTATTGCTTCACAGTTCAATGTAAAGTAACTAGTGTTTCGACAGCATTCTACGTACCTATAGCCTCTAGACCAGCTTAAAAGCTAACAACTCAAATCATAATTCGTCAGCTGTGGTTACCATTGTACACCATTCCTTTTGAGTGCTGCAATGAAGAGGCAGATATAAGTCATTGCCTTCTCAGTCATAGAATAAAATAAACATAAACCTAATCTGACAACAATAGTCTGTCCCGGCCAACGCCCCGCCGTTTCCCGTCCTTACTGATTAACTACTAATGGGAATTGGATGAGAAATACACTCTCAATGTAGACCAGCAGCAAGTTGGAATGTAGTACATTTTATGCATTGAATTTTTATATTTAAACCACGAAAAATCTTAAAATTTCATTCAGAGTACATTTTATGCATTGAATTTTTATATCTAAACCACGAAAAATCTTAAAATTTCATTCAGTGACTATGTTTTTTATGCAGTCTAAAATATTCTTGTGTTTATGACTGTTATCCTAGGCTAGAATTACTTTATGAGAGTTCACTAGCTAAAACGATTTCAAACACAAATATTCATGAACAACGAAGCCTACTTACGAGACCTTCAGTAACTAACATAATAGACTTGCATGTCATCTGTGAGTTTTCAAATAAACACACTTGCTCTACACATCTAGGTTTACTATTGTGAATACTTCGTGAGTAAGCTGTGGTAAGGCAGTATTATATAATGTTGCCTTGAATTTGACACAAGATAATTGAGAAATGTTAAGATTTCCAAGACTTTGCATGTCTTTGTTTTGCAAATAAAGGTTTACCTACTGACTGAACAGAGAACAGACTGAAGACTATTTAGAATAAGTACTTACCTACCCAAATAAATATTCTAAAATGTATTATGGCTGTTGTCTTAAATAAAATACGTCAAACCTGGTTCAAACCTGGTCGTGCACCAATGACTTTTTCCATTCGAAAAAATTATGTGCGCAATGCCAGTGCTCTTAAACGGTGAAGGAAAACATCGTGAGAAAATCGGCACACCCTAGAACCAAAAATTCGAAGGTCTGTGTCATTTTAGTAATGTTATGAGCAGTGATAGGCTTGCAACCTGTCTCATGCGGAATACTAACCACTGTGCAAAATGTAGGCATGTGCCAAATATAATGTTTGGCTCTGACTACCCTCTTTAGATATCCTCAAAGATCTAAGTAACTAGACATCTGAAGAGGTATCTACCGAGCCTGGGGATTACAGTCGTGATCATGTTTGTTTTTTTTTTAAATTCGTCTTGGACTGAACTGTCTCCACATTGCTATGGATTGTTCAGTTCCACTCAATAGGTACGCCGTACGCCAGGGCGATTATCCATCACAAGCGACCCACTTTCAGCGATTGCTTGATTAGTGAATTATTAAAGTGGGGCACTACATTCGTGTCCATGACTTTATTCATGTAGTTCACTAAACTTGGATTAGCCCGTTTCAAGTTACCCGTGCTTTAGTGTGTCCATTGAAAAATAAGTTCTGAAGTTTCAGAAATTATTTTTTATGCGAATATTGCTCATGCAGGCGGATTTGTCCAGTGTAGGTACATACTTGGCAGAAGCAATACTTATAACTGTTCATAACAAATACCTCCATATATCCGTTAACTTCTATCACACCATTGTAACCTCAAAATCCTAAATCAATATAAGGTAGCTATTGAAGTAAGAATAGCATTTCGACTGCGATTGATCTGAGCTGGTATGAAGCAAATCAAATTTTACAAGCGCCTACGTATTTTACTGTCTGAAGTTTTGCTTCAGTATTTGTTAAGGCGTTCATTTTTATAATATTTCACTTAGCATAGATTCTGTAAAAGATTGAGAAATTTTGAATACACATTTAAATCTCAATATACTTGAAAGGCCCACATATTTATATTCCATTAAATTGTTGTTTGATATATTTTTTGCTCTTAATAATAGTCATATTTTCTTCTAAAAAAACAATAATGCTTGAAAGCTCATGTATACACGCAATAAACTCGGTCGGACTGAATTGAGCATCGATGGAATAATAAGGCACCGATGGGATTGAATCGAATGGAAAGCACTCAGTCGCAAATATTGCTCAGATTACATAGGCGATTTACCTGAATCGATTTGTTGTAACCAGATCTTTTCCAGAGTTATTATGATTAGATAAATAGGATAGAGTACCTATGGGGATTGGAATTGCCACAGGGATAAAACGATATTAGCGTACTTCTTAATGAGAGTATTGATTCTAGATAAGGCTATTGCTGTTTTAATTTCGGTAGGCACAGCTGCTATGAAATAATAACCTTAAAGGTAGCTAAGATCATAGTTTTTCATCAAAGGTAGGTACTTTCATTTTTTATTGCTGTACCTAATCTTACTTAATAATATAAACGCGAAAGTTTGTAAGAATGTATGGTTGTATGTATGTATGTTTGTTACTTTTTCACGCTGAAACGGCTGAACGGATCTGGATGAAATTTGGCACAGATATAGATTATAGTTTGGAATAGCACATAGGCTACTTTTTATCCTGGAAAAATGAACGGTTCCCACGGGATTGATTTGTTTTTGTTTTTCAAGGTACCGCGTGGGCGAAGACGTGGGCGGAAGCTAGTACAATCATAGTAATACTTTTCAAAAAGATTCGTCTATTTTCCAGAATAAATATCGACTTATTTGGTAGTCGGTATCTAGTATCTATGTAGTTTGAAATGTAGGAGATTAAATTTCATTCGCAGGCAGCTGCACCCACTTTTCACATTAAGTGAGAAATAGCATTTCCAGAAAATTCTTTCATTTTCATCTCTTTAAAAAGTTTTTACGGCTTTCCAATTATGTTGGAAGTGGAAGTCTGCTGCGGATCTTTTTTGTTGTTTGTGGGTGCCTTGGTACTCGTAATTGCAGATACTCAAGTAGGCATCAAGTAGACCTAACAACCTACGGTTATCTAACTTAGTATTTTTAGTTTGAGAATCGTCGCTATGCTGGTATCCTACATATCTATACTGTATAACAGGTTGTATGACTATCGTAATCTTAGGAAACAATCGAGTGAAACGGATCAAAAAATATTATTCATATTTCAGGAGTAAATAGTTCGTAGGTAAGTATCTAAATACTTTTTCCAAATACACGATTTACAAAAAAAAAATAAACCACCCCTGTCACCCAGGTACTTACTATTTATAATAAAACCTATTTTCATTTACGAATAAGTAATTGATTGGGCACAGTAAGCTTCCAGTACATAATGAGTAGTGAAATAATCTATTTTTTTTATTTTGCTAATGAATTTTACTCCCAACTTAAGCAACGGTCTTCTTATCCACCTATTTTTATTTATCTCACTGTAGCTCCAGTTTTCAGAGGCTCGACATTTTACAAACATCACTTTAAAGATGTAAAACCGTCGAGAGCCTCGTATAGCAGGTACTACATTGTAATACAAAGGAACAGGCCTACCTGCTGTTACCTGTATGTAGGTCGAGAGTTCCACAGGTAATGTAGCAGTTGCTTCGTAAGCGGTACGGTCAGCAAATTGACTACTCGTCTAAATACGGGCCAAAACACTTTTCAGATTTTTCTCGTGTAGTTGGTTGTCAGAAGAAGAAACTACGATTATTTATTACTAGCAACTGCAGCTCCGCTCGCGTGTAATAAAATAAAAATTAACCTATGTGTTATAGCAGGTCATAAACTAAGCGTATTCCAAGTTTCATTCAGATCCGTTCAGTCGGTCCAGAGTGATTGAGTTTCAAATATCCATCCAAACTTTCGCATTTATAATATTAGTAAGATAAGAAGATACGTTTTGAATCATCTTATGGTATTCATGAATCGGACCTCTTTTGTTATAAATCTGCATTTTAGTCCACCTTTGGACGTAATAGTATGTTTCTAATTCGTATCAGGATATATATATATATAGTATATTCGGATCAGGCAAACGTAAGAGACAACCCCCTGTAGGTCTAACCACCAGATTTACCCACTTTATACCCACTGGTAGTAGCTATGTGGATTGAATGAGATGGGTCAAAGTTGGGACTTTTATATCTTTGATAATTATATAATGACTAATATCTTTTTGACAATTATATAAGTAGGTATAAGTCTTATGATCTAAGATATGAATATTTGATTTAATTTAATACCTAGATACAATTTAACTACCCCCTCTAGAGCTATAATTTACGTGCCAGATCTTATTACACTACATCTATACCCTAATAAAACCGTTTATAGCTGACATTAAAAAAACACTTCAAACCTGCTAAGCCACTTTCATTCTTATTGCTCAGGAATTGAGGTTACTGTTAGGTAGATCTTGTATTTAACTGGTTTTAAGGGGCGCTCAAAGTCGTTACTTTCATGTTTCAGACTTTCAGTGTATATTGAACGTTGCAGCACCTACGAATATACAGGTTCCTGATTAAATTACTAGATTGGGTATTTCTAAACATTTTTTGGAAAAAAAATTAAAACTAAATCTACGTACCTAATAACTAAACAATCAAAAGATTTATCACGCCTCTTTTGAGTAAACTATTTTGAATTGTTTATTATGAATATTTACTTCGTAAACATAATAGATTTTGATCCAAAAATTTGATGAAACTTGCGTTTTTTATTATAACTGCGACTGGGAAAAACGTACAACATCAAACCACTCTACTAAAAGAGAAAATGAGAAGACATCAATTGAGAACGTTACGCAACTAAACTCATAAAGCACCTGCTGATAAATCCTTATTCTGTGGCCCAGAAAGTGAAAGGTTGCTTGTGACGTCACGTTACATTAAGAATACTTTGTGACGTAAATGTACCACTGAGTAACTACGTCACTTACCCGGTCCTACTATAGTAAGGGCGGAAGAATAAATTTAGGTTTGTGCGAAAGTCGTTCGAAAAAATAATGAATACAAAGAACCCCTATCAGAAAACATCGCCTCATTTAACATGACCTTTTTAACGATTACTTTGCCAAATGAAAGATGTGGCAAGGATTTTCGTAAAATTTTTGAGAAAAAACTAATGGAAGCTATAAAAAAATTAGTGAAAAGTCGGTTCTGTAAACCTTTACTATACTGTTAGGTTATCGGTAAAAATTAATAAACTTTCGTCCTTTTATCCTACAAATTATTCCAATTTTGAGCTGCATAATTGCTCCAATTTAGAATAATTGAATAACTGGCTGTAGAAATACAATATTAGGTAAGCCTGTCCATCATTATCCAAGTTTATTTTAATAAGACTCAAGACGTTGGATTGGCTGACCAGTATAATCCAAAGTCTAAGGTTATAACGTAAAGATTTGAGCTAGGTTGTTTTATTTGAATCAAGCCTAAGTTGGACGAAAGATTTTCTCTCTTTTATACACAGAACTTCAATGCTCCTTTTTCGAGATTAGTCTGTAGCAAGCTCTTGTTAAGCTGTACGTTCATCCTTTGGTCCTAACCAACTTAAAGTATTAGAGGTGTGACACCTCTAAGTGTAGACTAGAACATTCTAAGTGAAATGGAGACTCATAGTCGAAGGTTGTACAACTTTGGTAGCCGAGCGTTTATCAAGGCGACAAAAATATTTATATTGCCAACTTCAATATAACATAGCCACTGCAAATACCAACAGCAGCTAGCGCCTTGTTCTTGAGCTTTAAATAAAGCTGAAGTTGCGAAAAAGGGTGGTTTATTATTCTTTATTTGTATTAAAATTGTTTGTATCCTCAATATAAAACCGTCATGCTGACGGTTCATACTTTTAACGCAACATTTGCATCGCATTGCTTGCTGAATGATACTCTGAGGCACAGATATTCAGAGGAAATCTTTAAATCTTAGATGTGAAGCTGATTTCTCAAGAGTTGGAAAATATTTCCCGCTTTCTGCATGGAATAAATTTTTGTCCGGATGCTTTTTATACAGGCTTTTTCACACTGTTTACGGACGTTACGAATATGCTACCTTATTAAATAAAAATATGTAAAAAAAATATGTTGATGTTTGAGGTGACTTAATTTTGCGCTTAAACGGCTTAACGGATTTGGGAACGGATGAAATTATGACAAGTATCATTATTTGCAAAACTTACAGAACTCATTACACGACGGAGCCGAAGCGACCTACTCTTACAGAAAAGTTTTAGCACTAATTTGAAAAAAATGTTCCAATTCCGTTTTCTTAAGGTTCTCTTTCTCATTATCTATGAAAAACGTTATTTCTAAATTTCTTTTGCTTCACCCACGTAGCAGGTTCCTTGTTAAATTATAGCGTATGTGCTATTCCAGACTATAATCTATCTCTGTGCATCTATTTCATCCAGATCCGATCATCCGTTTCAGCGTTTATTCAGTAACAAATATCATAAATCCTGCCATCCTTTCATCAATCTAAACATTCGTATTTATAATATTAATAGGATTTACACCGTTTCGCATCGAGTTAGACATGATACTCGTATTTTAGCAATAATAACAGCTATTTCAAACTTAATCCCTACTTATGAATGTTTTATGCTAGGTACTTCAAGTTCTTTTGAGTCGTAATTAAGCCTTATTTCTCCAACAGACTCTTCGAAGAGAACCAAGATTTGCTCAACATGTTTGAGAAGTTCCGCCAATGCCGGACGAAGGAAGAGCAGATCAACTCCATGGAGCTGGCCGAGCACGCCAATAATGTGATGAATACCCTGGATGAGGGTATCAAAGGCCTTGACGACCTGGACAATTTCTTCGAGTATATCCACCAGGTCGGAGCCAGCCATCGGAGGATACCTGGCTTCAAAGTGGAATACTTTTGGGTATGGATCTTTAAACCATTCAGTAACTTTTTCAGATGGGTCTAGAATCACCTGTATATATGATGGTATACTTACCTATCATGTCAGACAAAACTGTGCGCACTGTTTTGTTTTCGACACTTTTTTTTAATTGCTTCTCGTATTTTTTTTATCTCTTTTATGTATATTAATTATATCTCTATATTGTTAGTCTCTTTGTCGTTCTCTTGAATACATAATTATTTTTCTACATGAGTGTGTGTCAAATAAACTATTTTGTTTCTTTTTTTTATTTCTATTGATATTGCAATGCTTTTTTTATTTATTTTATTTATTTAGCTGACTGTACTCAATACTTTACCCATAAAGTGTTGCCATATTTATGTATCAACGAGCCATACATACTGAACTCGATGATCGATTTCTATTTGCGGGAATAGTATCTGAGTGATGGATATTTTATTATTTGCCCGCGCGAACCCTCTGGCACTTTTTTGCTCCTTTTGCCGTCTAAATAAGTTTATCAAAGAAGCTTTTTCAATCATAAACATGTATAAGAACCAAAGTCCTGACCTCACTGGCATAATAAACGACGCACAGCCTAAACCACTGGTTGTAGACTTAAATTTTTGAGTAATCGCATACTAAGAAATAATTTTTCAAATTAAACCCCTAGAGGGGGGCTAAAGTTTCAATGAAATTAATAACATTTTGCGTACAAAGTTGCAGAACATTTCAAAAGCATGAATATAAATAAAAAAGGTTGATTTCACCGGGGAGTTTGATATAATATTTGCTCCTTGAAATAAAAACATGAACGAAAATTCAATAAACAAACCTAGTTGATATATCGAACAAATCCGACACTGGTTCATCATCATTTTCCTGCCCTTATCCCACGCTAAGTGGGGTCGGCAGTACATGATTTCTTCTTCCACTCACTCCTATCATTCGTCAACTCTGAGTCTACTCATCTTACATTCATATCATCTTTCACACAATCAAACCACTTTTTCTTCGGCCTTACTAATTTATTTGCTATTGATGACATTATTTCTCTATTAATTTGAACTCTAGCGCTCTTAAAATATGGACAATGATGGTAGAGTAGATTTTATTCGTAATGTTATTTTATATTTAACTTTCCGGGTTCGCCTCATAATTTCATTTTTAGAAAGTCAAGATCCATGTTGTTTTTTCATTACTAAATTATACTACCTTTTCGTAAAGGTTTTGCCGTTTTCGCTTTTAGCTGTCACCGTAATTTGACGGCTGATTTAACATAAAAGTGGTTGCGCTTTCAGAAGTCCTGCACCTAGGGATTTATACTTCTTAAATACGAGTATATGACTTTTTCACTTTTATACTTAATATTACTTTCCGAATTCAAAGACTTGGACAACTACTTATACACCCTTAAGAAGGTATTTAAACTTTAAATCTGACTTGGTAAAGTTAGTTATTTTGCCCGATCTACCGTTATTTTACTGTAATATGAAAAAATATTATAATTTAAATTTATTTTCTCTACTAATGCTGACTTTAACTTGGTGAATTTAGCTCAAAATAAAATAAATAATTGACTGCTGGCCGCTGTATGCCGGTTGTAATGTGTAAAGACAGCATAAAGCGGTATCAACCTTTTGTGAAATCAAAGCTTTGGCAAGATTGCCTTCATTTTACGGAGGTCATCAAACAAAATTGATATTCACAATGGCACTTCATATTCATCCTTCACTCCCTCCTAAATTGAAACCCACTTGAGACATAACTGAACCTTGTTTTGATTGATAAACTCATGCAATATAATATACTGTATTATGCTGTTAGTCCCATGCGGGACACGATATGTGCAATTTATACTTGGTGTTATACAGTAAAAACCCTTGTGTCCACATCGATGTAAATAAGTAGCCTTGTACCACCTAGTATCTAGTGCTTATTATAAAAATGCAAGCCATCTCGTCTCACTGCTGATCAAGGGCTTTGTAGGCACCTAACTAGATACTATGTCATAGTAATAGTATAGGAGTTTCTTTGTCTCATTTTTCATACAGTTCTGAATGAGTTTTATAACTCACTAGCTTCCACCCATGGCTTCGCCCGCGTGGTACATTGAAAAAAAAAAAACAAATCTATTCCACGGAAACCGTACATTTTTCCGGGATAAAAAGTAGCCTATGTGCTATTCCAGAGTATAATCTATATCTGTGCCAAATTTCAAAGAGACCTGTTCAGCTGTTTCAGCGTGAAAGAGTAACAAACATACATTTATACATCCATACATCCATACATCCATACATCCATACATCCATACATCCATACATCCATACATCCATACATCCATACATCCATACATCCATACATCCATACATCCATACATCCATACATCCATACATCCTTACATCCATACATCCACACATCTTATACATTCTTACAAACTTTCGCGTTTATAATATTAGTAGGATATCTCACCAGAATTGATAATTCAAGGTGACATGGAAGTGATCATGTTCGCAGTTATCATTGTTGAGCTTTACATTTTTTTACTTAGGTAATAATTGTACCTTATAAGTATGTTAAGAAAAAACTCAAATAAAGTGCTTAATCATGAAAATTCCGACATACAAACTACTTACCTAATTTAATCATAAGCTCGGAAGCTCCATAACTCAATTAATTTTAGTTTCCAAGTTTTGTCGAAAACAAACTGAGATTAATTTTTGAAGTCATTGACTCAGCCTGTATAGACTTTGAAATTCTTAACAAAATTATTCCACATTATACTTTATGTGGAGCAATTATGAGAGATTCAAGATCCTTCTAGATTCTAGATTATGTTTTCGTCTACGTTATTCCTTATGTCCTTACATTACAACCATTTCCTCACACTTTAGTATTGGTTTGTTAATAAACATTATGTTATAAAAAATCACCATATAGACACCCAGTCTATTATTTTATATCCTTGAGTCAAAGTTGCGTGAAGATAATAATGAACAGTATCTAAGTAATTTTAAAATATATTTTTATTGATCATTCTTATCGATATTGGTTATTATAGCAATTATTTTGTGGACACTCGCCATAAAGATAGAAATCAGGCATTCGTGTTCTATCATGAAATCTTACCTCAGTCTTAAAAATCTTCGTATGCGAAATGTTAATTACAACATTTTATAAAAAAGCTTTAGAAAATCTAGCTTTACTTGTTACGTAGCTCTATATTTTCAAATTTCCACTGAGGGATATATTATATCTTATACCTTTAAACGAGCAATTCTTGTATATATGTATATATATATATTTTCTGAATCTCGGAAACGGCTCCAACGATTTTCATGAAATTTAGTATACAGGGGGTTTCGGGGGCGATAAATCGATCTAGCTAGGTTTCATTTTTGAAAACATCGTTTACCAATAAAAAAAACCGAGCAAAGCTCGGTCACCCAGGTACCTACTGATCTTTATAAAAACATTTTATATTACTCTGCCAGACAGTAAGCATTAATGTTTTATGGCGTCATAACTATCAAACAAAACTATTGCAACGTCTCTATTTTTGCTTTCAGAAAATCGAGGCACCCTTTCTAGCGGCCGTCGAAGCTACGCTCGGAGACCGCTACACTCCGAACGTTGAAAACATCTACAAAATAACAATAAAATTCATTTTAGAAACACTGGTCAACGGCTACGAGAATGCTGGCAACAAAAAATCTTGAAAAAAAAAAACTCTTCCAACTAGTATCAAAAATGGAATTGTCAACGTTCAAGTTTAAAAAAGGAACGCGGTGTTTATAATTATGTATTGGAACTTCGAAGAACGACCTCTTCCGTTTCTTAACTTTCTTTATTCGAATAAAAGTCAATTCTTCTAGCTGGCGTTTTCAAAGTAGTGAAATTTTTATGTGTATTTATAAAAAATATTACTAAATTTATTGCGATGATGGTAAAAGAACAGTAATAAATCATATAAAATAGTCTTTTCTGTTTCTCTTGCTGTATCTTATGGATGTATTGATGTGTTGAAAAAGTAATTAGGTAGGTTTTAAGCAGGGAACATTAATGAATGTGCTTAAAAATAGCTCTACTTACTTAGAAAACGTTAGAAACAGTACTCGTAGAAATAACTAATCGTGCGTGTTCTAACTTTATCATTATTGTAAAATGTAAACCAAAAACTTTTGTCAAGCTTATTATAACTAATTGTATAAAAAAAAATAAGTTTAAGTTACGATTAGTAGGTATATTTTTTTGTTACATACGCACTTATTTTTAATATTTTGGCTGGTCCAGTTCATAATTATGATATATAAACTTTAATTTTAAGAACTTTTGTTATGCTTTGTTGTAAATGAAATCTTTAAACTATTATTTCTGTGTAAATTAATTTTTTTTAAACTTTTTATTGCGATAAAAATTTTTTTATAAATAAATTCAAGTACATAATGTACATACATACATAAATAATAAATAACATCAGATGCATATCTTTCCAATTTTTATTTATGTTTACGAGTAAAAATGTATTTTTAAAACTTATTATACTCGTATACCTATAAACTAAATATTTAACCTTAAATCAGTATTATCTATTTGTATTTTAGTGTTTCAGGTAAAATCAGCAATTTTAGATGTATTTACAAAACATAATATTTTTGGACTTAATGCCTGATAGAAGATAGAAAAACATAAGAAACATTTTATAAGCATCTATAAATCCGCTTTCTTTGAAAATACGAATTTTTGTCATTTTTTTAAGTTTACTTAAATGTTTATATTTTCATTAAATTGACCTAATATTATAATTTTAATAAAGTATTATTTCATTTTTTTCTTCAATAAAAGGTGTTTTCTTAAAATTTGTACATCTCTTACTATTATTATAACCTAACATATAAAATTTGTGTAGGTACTTACTACGTTCTGTCTGATCATATCTTTTTAAACAAAGGAGGCTTTCAATTCGTCTGTATGTTTGTTACGAGCACGTGATTACCAATTATGAACGAATTTTTTTTTTTTTTGTTTTCTTGGTCATATTTCAGAGATAGTCCCATATTGAAATTGATTCAGCACTTTTTGCAAAAAATAACGATAAATAAAAGTATACAGATGACGTTTTCGTTTCTGTTTCTTCCAATAAAGTGCAGTGGATAATGTTATGTCAAGTGCGTCACGAAAACGTTGAGCTTAAACTCTCGATAAAAATGCGGTTGTAGTTTGCAGCAGCAATAATTACGATTGAGGTTTCCAATTTTATTTGAAGCCATTAACTTTTTGTAATAAATACGAGTAAGTATATTATTTTATTAAATGTTTGGCTGGTCAAATATTTACAGCACTGCATAAACTGCGTTATTTATTCAACAACCTTTTTAAAAACTGAAAATGTAAGTGAGTAGGTATCTACCTTTTATAATAAATTTACAGAGTAGGAAAATACTTGTTTTATTAAGCGATTCCAAGCTTTACCTATTGTTTGAGCGCGAATAATGAAAACAAAGTATAAAGGCTTTGTTTTTTGTCTATTGTAACTTCGAAAGCGTTAAAATTGTTAATATATTATGTATAAAATACAGCTACCGAATACTTATTTATTAAATCAAACTTGAAATGATTGAACAATTAACAGAATTTTGACTTTAAATAATTTTTAAATGAAAACTGGCTGAATAATTTTCTTTCCGTAATTGGTGATTTAATGTTGTGCAAAACACTTTGGTTTTTGTTTACCTAAACATAATTAAGTGTATATCTTTCGACAAGAAGCATGAGCCAGACTCAACAAAAACAAAACCTTATTATTTACGCAACCTTTATTTATCGAAGCTGAACATACGTTTATTCTCATTGTGTAGTGTAAACATTTATGTCCATAATTATGATAATTATTTTCTAGTAAGGTTGCTATTCCAGTGATTATTTAATGTGAATAAGTAAATTCAATTATAATTTTAACTAGATACCGTAAATTTGTTATTTTCACCTGGTGTTATAAAAATTTAAACGCTTAACTTTGATTAAATTAGTTAGATCGATTACTTATTATATCGTTACTAATTTATTATGATATTAATAATGGTTATTTATAAAATTATTTAGTAATGCGATAAATGTGTTGTACGTAATGTATGATTTAAAGTTTAAGATCGATGTAATTAAGTGTTAATTTGGTTTTAAAATAAAAAATCATATGTGCTGGCTGTTTTATTTTTTACTAGCAGATGTCCGCGGCTTCGCCCGCGCGAACGTTGGTTAGCGCGATTTAAAAATTTGACAAATTATATATGTACTAAAACCGTCCTCAAGAACCACTTTATCCATTGGTGAAAACAGCATGAAAACCGGTGTAGTCGTTTTTGAGTTAATCGCGAACGGACAGACAGACGCGGAGGAGGATTTTGTTTTATAATTTGTAGTGTCATTACTCTGAAAAAAATCAAAAAATAAATTATGAAATCTTAAACATTTGCTTAGTTAAACAGTTAAGAACTGTATATGGAGATTTGTAGACTTACATAGAAATTCGTAGATAAAACTAACTAAACCACTTCCAAATCTTACTTTTTACAAGGCGAGTAAGTAATTCAGATTGTTTAAGGATATGGTTCCTAAAAATCATTCAGATAAAATCAACAATGTGAATTTTAATACGACGTGATAAAGTTTAAAATGGCTCATAAATTTGCACCATTAACTTGAATGACGAATGATAGCCATAAAATCATAAAAGGAGACAATATTATCATACAATTGCGACGCACGTCATAAACTAACTGATGACTTGCCAGGCCTGGCTTAATAGTGATGAGGTCTCTTATTTTTTTTTATACTTCGATTCAAAAAAAGAAATAAATTGCTGAAAAATGGAATCTTTATTGTATCTTGTATCTTTTTTTCTGTCAAAAGATACAAGATACTAAATTAATTAATAAACGTAAGAGAAGGTAAGTACTTACTGACAATTAGTTTTTTTTTCAGTGTTACTCACGTCAACATAGTTTATTTTTTTCAGCATTTAGTAACTAAGTTTATCAATTGTAAAAACTAGCACGTATGAGTAAACCAATTTGTTCTCGTGTCACACGTCTCTCGAATACCTCGATGTAGCTAAACATCAACTTCCATCTGCAAATTGAATTCTGCAGGTCACCGCCCGAATTGCTCACAGCAATGGAATAACAAGAACTTTAAAACCCCCCAAATATTATCATTCTGTACCTACCTAAAACCATTTTGAAGAGAAAATATAAACTTTATCAAAGTTTACCCAATATTGTACATCAATTTGAATATTTTTAGCTCAAGGCTTTGTTCGCAATTTTCATGAAGAATTTATGACACGTCAATATTGATTCTCTTCGTAAAAAAGTTGTTTATATTAATAATTCAAGAGTGCAGATAAATTTGTTGATCAGAAATGTTGAATTTCACCAACATGACGCAATAATATAAAATAGGTAATTATTAAATATGTATTGTAGTAAAAAAATCTAGAAGTTTGTTTTACTAAATAAATTGACAATTTTGTCACATAAAATAATCATGTCTCTACTCCGACCCTCATCACTAGTAATGGTTCTTTGCGTTTGCACACGCTTAGTTACAAAAAGTACATCAACCGCATAACAATAAAAATTGAAACTAGTTTAACGGAAAATAACTTTACTTTATTTTGAAATAACGAGTTTGAACATTATCGTTAATTGTCTTTTAATTTGTGTGTGCAGAGAATTTCAAGACATCAGATTGTTATAAACAAAAAATATTATCTCAGTTATTGAGAAACAGTGAATCGCGCAGAACAAAAATAGTCTAAGATTAGATCGGACCGAGTTATTACACTTGATTTTCTTCAGTGCTTTTGAATACTCGCTGAAACTCGAGTAGATAATTTTAACTCGGCTGTAACGGTACTGAGTCAAAACAAATTGTGCTAAAATCACGTGGTAAATTAAACGAAACAAAATGATTATATTCTAATTAATAAACTTAAAACTATTTTAAAATGTGAAACCTATTTGTAACTTATTTGTTATAATAAACAAGTAACACAGTAATCGAAAAAAAATATAAAATAATGTCAAGCAAAAATATTAATTTACTTAAAAAGTCTATGACATCGAAAGTAAAAGGGCCAAATACGCTCTGGTGAAATTCAATTTGTAATCTTTTGATTCGAAAGAAATACTTTCCATTTAAAAAGTATATAAAAAAAAGTTTGGATACTAGGTAAGCGATTTTTTTAATTCAACGGTTAGTTTTGTGTTGTTCTTATTTTGTGCCGCAATGGGTTGCAAGTTGACAAAGCTAGCAGCTTCTGAGATGAACCATGACGCCATCGACCGGCCACCACCACCTTCGGACCCTCGCTCTCCGCTAACTGCTAAACAGCAGTACTGTATGCTGGCTTCCTGGAAAGGCATCTTCAGGGAGATTGAGAAGACCGGCATTTTATTATTTATCAAGTAAGTAAGCTTAGCTCGGACGTGCTTACATTTTCTTTTTCCTGTACCAGTCAATTGAATCTCGTGAGTGAATATAAATTTTGTAATCTATACTAATATTATAAGGAGGAAAGTTTTGTATTTTTTTTTTATAGCGAATAAACTCAAAAACTACAGGTCCGATTTCAAAAATTCTTCCATCATTAGAATGCTACATTATCCCTGAGTAACATAACCTATATTTAATGTAGGTACCTCGCGAGCAAAGCCGCGAGCTAGGATTATATAAATTAAATAAATTTATTAAAAAAATTCTACTGCGAGTATACTAAAAAGAATTTAAATTTGAAGAGACAAGCAGCTAACCTAGTTTATAAGGCAAATACAATTCTATGTACAAAAAGTGAGAATCTGCGCTTAGAGAACTGATGGGTTCATAATTTAGTTGTATGATAGAGGTCGTAAAGTAGAAACTACTGGAACATAAACATTAGAGATGAGAAAAGCCTCCGAGAACTTTTTTGATAATACATAGTGTAGTGGCTTAAGTATGATGTTATGAGGTCAAGTGTTTGTAGAGGTCCATGCTCTCTATCTTGGGTCACTCTATGTGATCAATGTGAGACAAGATTCAAGGGTTCACTGCTCGTAGCATGAGGGTCATAGAACAGATTTTACTAAGAAATTGTACAAAAAATAAAGGTTTTTTGGAACAAAGTTAAAAAACATCAAAGTTCAAAGTTCGTGTATACATATCTGTGCTAGAAATGGAAGTTGATAATTATTTTCCAGAAAATGAAAGGCGAACATACAAAACATTTTGAAATAATTAGATACGTGTAGCTTGGCTGTTTTACATGTATTTTATATAAAGTGTGTATATTACGATAGCTACATCTGTAACTATATTTTAATATCTTTTTTTTGTTATAAGTAAAATAAACTCTATACATACTCTTACATTGCAGAAAAAGCAATCTTAGCAAAAAAGATCGCACAGTCGGTTATTAATGATTTATAAAAAAACTGGGTCTGTGTTTTGAAACCAACCCACGCAATTTGACGTAAAGTAAAGCTTGCCACACATAGGCCAATCTTTTAGATTTAGACCATTCTTTAAGAGTCTTGATGCAGTATCAAGTGGTCGCGATCGAGTGTAAAATACTCTATCATCCGACAGTAAGGTTGCGTGTTGACTGGAAAAATTGATTTTTCCACATGACAATAAAAATCAATAAGGCTTCTCATATTTGGAAGGAAAACATC
Source organism: Cosmorhoe ocellata (assembly GCA_963675405.1). Classification (NCBI taxonomy): domain Eukaryota; kingdom Metazoa; phylum Arthropoda; class Insecta; order Lepidoptera; family Geometridae; genus Cosmorhoe; species Cosmorhoe ocellata. Next base: position 4,894,176 of record OY776258.1, on the reverse strand, counting down.
GTAAACTAGAGGGAAAAGTTTTGAGACGTGACATATTGTGTACGAAAAGTTGGCACATTATGAATCTTTGCGACACACTGGTTCTTTCAGGAAAATCTTACGGTGATTACAAATGACACGTTTTTTGTGAATGTTAACGTATCGTCATATCGGTATAGGCTATTAAGCGCTCATTGATTGACTTTATAACAGACAGACAGATACCTATGAGTATGTAGGTCACTCCACGAATAATTGATGGGTTTTTGCGGAACTTTATCAGATCTATAAACAAACAAAACCAAGCATGATCACGTACTACACGTATATCGTGATCACTTATAACCAAGGTAATTTAACCAAATTATTTCAAATCTAAATAGCACTTATACATATTTTATTTATTCGATTGTTAACAAAAATGGTAATTAAAAATCTATACAAGGTTGCCTGGGAGAGATCGTGTTTAGCGACACTGCTGTTAGTAGCCGTTAGTAGCGCTTTTCTGTATTAAAAGTTTTATTCTATTACTTATCTTCGAGGTGAAAAACGTACCACGTAGGTAAACGACCCTTTAGTCGCGTTTGAAACTACGAATTTCCCGATGAAAGATTTATTTGGTTGTTTGTGTAGGGAACGAATATTGCAGGTGGGGCATTATTGAGCTACCTTGGCCTGTCTATTTATAGTTGCACTGTACGAAGTTTTCAACAAGCCAGCTTCTTCAAAGCGGTAACAGTGAATTTGATGGTGTTATCGTACCTAAAAATATTATGATAAGACTCATTTTCAATTGAGCGGCGTGTGAGTTCGTCATTTTATTCGAATTATGAAACAATGCTGATAATCCTGTTGTTATTTAGCTAAAGTACAAACGATCTTATTTTATTTACAACTAGCTTCCGCCGACGGCTTCGCCCGCGTGGTACCTTGAAAAACAAAAACAAACCTATCCCACGGGAACCGTAAATTTTTCCGGGGTAAAAAGTAGCCTATGTGCTATTCCAGATTATAATCTAATATCTGATCTGGTACAGATACCACATTTCATCCAGATCCGTTCAGCTGTTTCAGCGTGAAAGAGTAACAAACATACATCCATACATCCATACATTCTTACAAACTTTCGCGTTTATAATATTAGAACTCCTAGCAAAATGGTTTATACCACTAATGCCACACGTGAATCGTCGCCCTGGCTGTTTAAAATACGATTAAGGAATACATTATCTACTGACTCCGAACTTCTACGCTACCGCCTTCATCAACCATTTATCGAACATTAACGTCAAATATATCGATCGACGCATCCGTGCTCGCTAGGCTGATGTGAAGCTATTCAACTGAAAATGTCCACCCATCTGGCTCTGGCCGTCCAATAATCGTCTGAAATTGATTTCCCAATTTGTCTTTTAGGTACATCACTATTCAGTTATTTTTATTGGTCTACATTGCAATTTTTTAGGATGAATTCACAAGAAATTTTTACGTATTTCTTTTTATTTTATACTTTCATATTATTGTTTTTCTAAACTAATATTTACGGAATATAGGTACATTGTATATGTCGAAAACTTGCTTTCGTTGAAATAATGAAAAATAAAAAAACACCAATTTGGTAGTTACTGACAACGAATAATTGATACGTTTATAATTTTACTGCTGAGTGTTTATGATTTTTTTGGGTCTCGGTCACCGCTATAATACGACCACCATATGATGATCCCTGTTTCATAGAAACTCATACGATAAGAATGATAAATAATCCCCTTGATTAGAACATAATAATCCCGAATATTTCGAGTCTGGGCTCACCCGCAGAATAGGAATCGCTCACCTATCCATTTATCTTCTTCCGGGATAGAGGCTCGAATATTTTATTCTATAGCTACCTACTGCTACAGTATGCGCCGTATCACTGAGTACCTACCTAAGAACATGTTTACGTCGAATGTTTTTTGCTGTCAGAATTATTAATATTGGCATAATTTATTATGTATAGCAGAATAAACATTTATTCTGGTTCTTAAAGATGCTTTGTAACAATGTATATGACTTAAAAACTATAGTTCGATGATTTTGTACATATTGTAGGTATTTCAAACGAAACGTGTCTTTAGGATTTAAAGAGATACGTTTAATTTGATACATTATTTTGTTTAAACGCAAAATAGCGCGTAATTGAGTTTCCCATTTTGATGAATAGAGAGTAAAATTATAATTAGCCTTAGAATCTAAGGCTTTAACCTTTGTTCTAGTAGAACTATCACATACATCATCACATACATATCATCAGCCTCCCCTATGTGCCATACTTATCATCTGCATAATTAAACAGCGCGTACTGTTCAGTTGAGTTTTCCATCGTTACGGCAGGCTAGAACCATTGTTCTAGGCGGCCACAAAACGCCTTTGTTCCATGACGAGTAGTATTGTTTTTGACGCTAAACGTGAATTTCATCGTCGTCTGCGAAAATTAAATTACCTTTTCTTGTTTTGTCCTGGCCCTAAAATAAGATCCGTGTTTTGTTTGTGTGACGTCTGATAAATGATGCCGGAGACATTGTTAGGGAACATCATAGTCTCAATATATTTATCCGGTGACTGGCTGATATCAACGGCCTAAGCGCCTATGTAGGTACCTACTAGAAAAAAATTACGTGAAGTAAATGGAACTGTGTATTATGACAGCTTTTATCAGCTAAGAGAAAACTGTAGGTACCTACTAATGGCTTCTTTACGCCAATGAGAGTCGGAACAGTATAACAAAATCAAACAAAAGTGACTAGATAATGCATTATGTATTTATGATTCTGCGTCATACAGTAGGGGCGATATCGAAATTCTTGAGTGGTGTAAAAATACCTTAGTGTTTCGTCTTATTACTCATTAGGTGTTGCCAGCAACTTCGTCTGTTTGACGTTAATTTATCCAACATTTTATATAAGCATGGCGTAGTTATATTCTGCTTCCAGTTGGAAGCAGACAATACGCCATTTAACGCATTTGAACCATTAAACGTTTAGTAGCTAGTTACAAAGATATACGCTGATGAAAAATAATTTTAAGAATCGCTGATTTGTGTTCAATACCAAGGTAGGTTAGGTACTATAAAATATAATTTCTTTTGCTACTATCTTTTTTTCACACTTTCTTTCTTTGATTACTTTTCTTCAATGTCGAGACACGTTCAGTTCTACTGTTATATTGAATACAACAATATAATAACAATACCAATTCAGACATTCTGCGTAAAAATGAAACAAGCATTTCCATTCCAATTTCCACCCCACCTCATTAACCTGGGGCGAACAATAATCGAACCCGTTTCTCAGCTTTTGCCATTTCAACCTCCCTTTGTGTCATTGTATAATTATTTGGAGGTTCTCTGAGTCGGAATAGTACAACACAACTCAAAGATCGCTGAGGAAATTATTCAAAACTGGCTGTGAAAACATGGTCGTGTCAATAGATACATTGCATTGTGTGGTACCTACGCTATCGTTACCTAAAAAAATGTGAACAATCAGGCCAAGCCAGATTTTATTTTGCGTTCACCCCCTTCCTCTGACCTTGTTTTTTAAACAAACGTTGGGTCAGAAAATAAAAATACAAAAAACAATATTATGCACAAGCTTCCGCCCACGGCTTCGCCCTCGTGGTATCTTGAAAAACAAAAAGAAATCGATAAAAAGTAGCCTATGTGCTATTCCAGACTATAATCTATCTACAAACTTCCATACATACAAAAGTGAAAGTTTATAATTTTATTTTTAAGTAGGATTACACATAAGTACTAAAAACAGAAGAATATACTTAAAAAATAAACGATAATATACTTACTATACTAAATAAGATACTTATACTTAATAAGATACTTTTAAATTATGCGGAACTGTACTAGCCTAAGGTCCAAGGCCCTACCCATCAAGTCGACAAAGAGCGAGTCGCCTGAAAATGTCACAGATTTAACCACAATGTCGGTTCTAATTTTATCCACTTCAGTATAACCGAAATTTTAACCGGTTATGAATTAAACCGGCAACTTACACCGATATTCGGTTTGTAGACAAAAACTAGTTTGATATTAAATTGTTTTTTTAGAATGATAATATCAACACTTTTCTGTGACGCATGCGTCCATTTTTCTACCACAGCTTCCTTCCATACGCAACCAACAGTAGGTCACGTCGGAGGCCTAACTCGAAACAATCGTACGCCGGCAGACATGCTATTGTCAGCCTTATATGCGAGCGGACGTGACGCAATCGGCCATTCAAGTCTGTTCCAGAACTAAGCTCAAACTGAATCGAGGTTTGAACATAGTCCTCATACGGGCCTATGGTGATGTACAATGTACAATGTACGTAGGTATAGAATTTTTAGACTTTTATTAGCATTTTTTATTTAATTATTACTAACTAGCTTCCGCTCGCGGCTTTGCTCGCGAGGTACCTACATAAAATATAACCTATGTTACTCAAGGATAATGTAGCATTCTAATGGTGAAAGAATTTTTGAAATCGGACTAGTAGTTTTTGAGTTTATTCGTTACAAACAAAACAAGAAAAATACAAAACTTTCCCCTTTATAATAGTATACTCGTAAATGAATTTTCTCTGTAAATAAAGTTATGTAAGTACCTATTTTTCCATATGGTGTACCTATGGTACACCTAGCTAAATATCTAATACTTACTTTTTTCTTATTTTTCTTATATCTACTTTCATATCAAATTTCATCCAAATCCGTTCAGCCTTTACAAAAATAAAGAGGAACAATAATAACACGAACTTTCGCATTTATATTTATATTAGTAGGATGTCTACATTCGTCAAAGGTTTTCGTTCTATTTGTGAAACAGAAGATGTAAGATGCGAGTTAACATAAACTTCAGTCTGTTCACAAACTTATACTTCGAAGTTATACCAGTGTAATGTAATATTACGCTGAGCACTAACTAATATACCTACATCAAACAAGAACTTAGTCTGGAGAACTTATATGACTCGAGTACCTTTATATTATCTACTTCTTATCATAACACTAATTCTTCCTACGTCTAGTACTCTTTATACGTCTATATTTACTGTTAAACAGCTGATAATATTCAAATAAATGAACAAACTTTATATGAACAGATATACAAGAGAATCTCTCTTGGTAAAGTCACTTTTCAAACAAATTAAAAAACTGAATTAAAATCGGTCCATCCGTTTGGGAGCTACAATATCACAGGCAGACACACAGATACAAAAATTGGTGTGGTATGTTAAAAATTCAACTCGCTTTAGCAGACACTAACCTAACACAAGCTGAAGTGGCAGTGGGCTGGCCATATCTGTCGAAGAACCGATAACCGTTGGGGTAAACGAGTTCTCGAGTGGAGACCGCGGCTCGGCAAACGTAGTGTAGGACGCCCTCCGGCTAGGTGGAGTGACGATCTGCGAAAGGCTGCTGGTGGAGGCTGGATGCGTCGAGCTGAAGACAGGGCGCAATGGCGCTCATTAGGGGAGGCCTATGTCTGCTATAGGCTGATGATGATGATGATGAACCAAACACAGAGTGACTAAGTAGGAACCAGTTACATAACGAACGATTCGTGTCATTGTAAAGTCGGAGTTATAAATTACTTTTATCGTTTAACTTTGAACAGGTTCTGCTAAATGCGAGTCTGTTCGCTAAGTCCTTTGTCTTTGTAAACGGGTCTTGCTTGCTTTCATCTGATTAAAGGAATGATACACGATCCGTTGCGGATGCGTTGGTATTGCGATGCGGCTGGAATGTGGCTGCTAGGTACAATCATAGACAATCAAACTACGAAATTGCTTCTATGCTCTAAATGAAACGGGAAGAGTGATAACTAGAAAAGGTTTAAAGTTATTGTTATAGGGAGAAAGATAAAAATGCTAGGAAACTAATTATTAGTTAAACAGTGCCACGCCTCAAACGGTACCTACTGACAATATAATCCAGCAAAGTATCTCGTTGATCGATTAATATCGTAAAGCACAGTGTGTCATCGTCCTTTTAAAGTTTATCTAGTTCTTGTAAGACAGTTTAACTGAAAACAAACACTACCCAGAGTAAGTATGAAATGGATGCTACGAGAAAGCTATAGGAGGGAGAAATAAGTGCTACAAAACAAGCTCGAAGTAGGCGCTAGCGAAACAAGATTCAATGTTGTTTGGGATCATATTTTTTCATATTAATTTCGTGCCTCAGATAGAAATTGTTGAAACAAAACTGTCTATAATACACAAATCTAATAACTTTTATAACGTTTTTCATAGACCAACTGCCCACACTGTGATTTCGCCCATGTAGAATATTACTATCCTATTATAATATTATCCCTATAGCAATTAGTAATTTAGCTGTATAAATTTAAAGAATTGTTTCAGAAATTCCAAAGATTATCTGTAAATAAACATACAAAATTTACTTATTTATAATACAAATATAGAACTTATCCTTACACATTAATAGTAATAAAAATACTTGGCCAAAGTCTGCGTTGTCATGCGCAGACTTTGGCCAAGTCTTTTGATAAAATAAATATTTATAAGATATAACATGGAAAACCCCAATATCTAGAAGTCCCGTTTCATAAATTGAAAAATGAAGTTTGTGTAGGAAAAAAGGTTCTAAAAATACTTCCTAAGGGTGAGGCCCAGATTACAGTGCCAAAGGATGTAAATGTATTCGTACTTGTTTGAAAAGAGCCTTTGATTGCGATTCTGGTGACGACTTTGGCGTCAGTAGAAAATACTATTGCTGAGTTATAAGGTCACTTGAAAGGTAATTATTAGTTTAAGGCTTAGTACATACAAGTTTGTTTTTACGAAACTTTATTTCGATTGGTTTCCTTCCATACCTATTTTTTTAAATTAATTTACCTGCATGGCTTTGAACAGTGCAGGTAAATGTATAGACAGAAACTAAATTAAGTATCGTAAATTATCAAAACCAGAATTAAGCTCCTAGGTGACTTTGTATTGGCCTCAGCCATATTTAGGTAGGTGTAAACGTAGTGTAAGTGATGTAACTTGTAAAATACAATGTTGTATCAAATTGCTAAAATTGATTACAATTATTCATTGGTGTAAGTGTGGTGTAAGAGTAGGTGGCCAATTCTATTGGTGGTGACAAAATATTTAGGTCAGCTTAATAAGTCAAGGATGGGTCAACATAAATAAATTATTATTAATTAGTTTCCTAAAACTATCTTTGCCACTAGGGAATCCTAGTGAAGATTATGACATGTATTCAATAATAAATAATGTGCTATTCATTAGGGTAAGAAAAACCAACGACATCAGCCTTCATAAAATATAGATGTCTCCTTTACTTGGACGATTTTTTTATGCTTCTCATTTTCCCTCACTACTTTCAGATTATTTGAGGAAAACGAAGAACTTCTGCATCTCTTTGATGACTTTGTAGAACTGCACAAGTCCGAGAAATTGGCGCAATCTGAGGAGCTAGCTGACCATGCTACGAAGGTAATTTCCTTACCCGACTGTGGCAACAAAAGGAGAATTATTATTTACTAGTTGACCCGTAACATACCTGCTTTTGAAAATGTATGATAAGGATTATATGTTACTTTAAAAAAAATCCCTTCATATCGTAGATAGATTTTATAACAGATGCGAGATTTTTTTTAGTATTTGTTTATGTTATTTTTATATACATATATACAATTGTCAACGTACACATCATTACCTAATCCGATCAATGCAGGTAGTTGGATTTTTTACGGGTCAATGCAATATACGCTACACAATATAATCAAAAAGTACATAACTAATCTACCGGCGGTCTGGTTTCCATAATACAAGCTTTGCTTAGTTTGGGGCTATATAGCGTTGTGTGAATTGTTCACCAATATATAATTATTTATTTATCAATATACCTATATATTTATTTCTATTGTATGTGTGATGTGTAGATTGTTCCAAAAGCCCGTCCATTTCATTATTGCTAGTATTATCAGTCGTTTAATAATGGTTTCAGGTGATGCACACTTTGGATGAAGGAATCAAGGGTCTCGGCGATATAGACACGTTCTTCGAGTACATCAGACACGTGGGTGCCACGCATCATCAGGTGGACGGTTTCAAAGCAGAGAATTTTTGGGTAGGTACTTTGAGAGCGCTGGTGGTGCAGTGGTAGCACCCCGGCCTCACGATCCGAAGGTCGTGGGTTCAAACCTGGTCGTGCACCAATGAGTTTTTCCATTCGAAAAAATTATGTGCGCAAGGCCAGTGCTCTTAAACGGCGAAGGAAAACACCGTGAGAAAACTGGCATGCCCTAGAACCAAAAATTCGAAGGTGTGTGTTATAGGTTAGTTTTCTTATAAGCGCGATGGGCGTACGGAATACTAACTCCTGTGCAAAATGTGGGCATGTACCAAATGTCATGTTTGGACGTGCCTCTGACTACCCTCTTTACATATCCTCAAAGATCTAAGTAACTAAAGATCTGAGGAAGATATCAACCGAGCCGGGGATTACAGTCGAGATCATATTTTACTTTACTTATTCATATACGGTAGGTATGTTAGTACCTACTACGGCTTATAATGATTTTAAAACACAGTTCCGAATCAAGGTTTGACTATTTGATTATTTTCATGCAGTTTCACGAGAGCAATAGTGGTATAGTGAAGGAAAACATCGTGAGTAAACCGGCATGTCGAAGAAACTAAGTGGTGTCGAATGCACGAAAGGAAGCTTAAACCCTTACATCGAAGAAAAATTGTTTTACGACAAGTATCGGACATAATTATGAAACGCAACTCTATGTGTACCTAATGGTTATGGCCTTAACACCTTTGCAATAACATGTTCCTTTCACACTTTCCAAAATACGTTTCTTTCCGGTTTCACAGAACCTTTTCTACAAATACACAAACGTGTCCGATCGAACGGAAGTCAGCTGATTGAACGAATTGAATGTTCCATCCTGTCTCTCCATTCGTTTGGACAAGCTAGTTTTGCTAGTAAGTTTCCGGTGTGAAAAATAGCAACTACACGGGATTTAATTATTCATTTCCACAATTTTATGCAACTAGCAATTAGGTAAGTAACTAAGTCAAGTGAAAATACACCTCTTTATGTCGGTGAAATTGATTTTATGACTTGGAACTTGTTCACCGATTTGGGAAATTGTTATTACCTAATTTAAACAATTACAGCTACAACTACAACAACTATATACAAAAATCTTTACTACTGAGTCGTCTAGAAATTATTTGCAGGTAAGTAATCTACTAGGTAATGGTTCAATATCTGAGTAACATACTTAGTATTCCAATGTAGATTGTATAGTATTTTTATGGAATAAGTACTAACCTATGTATTTACAGTATTTTTTTTTATCATAAATCAAAAAGTTATTTGTTTCCAGACGTATTTAATCAAGGGATTAACAGATCTTTACCTGTTTGGATACGTTCTGCGGTTGAAAATCAGGAGCTTTGTTCTTGTTTGAGTAAACAAATTTTGTACGTAACTAAATCTAAATTGGGTTTCTAATCTTCTCACGTTCTAAATTGCCTTTTAGTTCCGGAATCTTAAATATTTCTGCAGATAATTATGTTAGTAAAAGCTTTGAATTGAACTTTCGTAGCAGAATTCCAAAATGAAACGAAAATCAATACTTACCTACACATTGAGGTCTACCACTTCGTAGAAATTGCGTAGCGCGCACGTAGCAAATCGCTACGCGCTACGCGTTAGCTACGAAGATTAGTTTTTGTTAAACTATTTTCCATTTTAGATTATTCTATTTTGTTCCAGAAAATCGAGCAGCCATTCTTAAAAGCAGCGAAAACTACTTTAGGTGACCGATATACTCCGAACATCGAGAATATTTACAAAATAACTATAAAGTTCATTCTTGAAAACTTGGTAAAGGGTTACGAGGACGCTGGGAAAGTCAATGGAGGGCAAACTTGAATTTACAACGGATATTGTTATTTTAGGTCATAAAACTATCTTTGTATGAAGCGTTGACTATCTTATGACGGGTTGTATGTAATTTATACTAATAGTTTATGTTAGTGAGCTCTATTTTGAAGTAGCTAATAGGCATAGTAGGTATACTTGCACTAACTTGTCACAGTTATGAATGAGCTAAAAAAAATATGATATATTACGATTTACTTTTTTATAAATCATAATTATTTTTTATAAATCATAATTATGAAAACTGAAGGTATAATTATTTAGCGAAAATTAGTAAAAAATAAGGCTGAAATACAGTCAACGTAAAAACCCAAGTCATATAAATCTCTTAGTGTCTAAGCATACAATATTACTTAGTTAAATATTAGTACCTGGGTGACCGAGGTTTGCTCGGTTTTTTTATTGGTAAACGACGTTTTCTATATACTATATATACAAGAATTGCTCGTTTAATGGTATAAGATTTCATAATTTACTAAATTAAACATTATTTTAATTATGCAACAGTTTATTAAAACACCGCAATATTAATTCACCCTTTTAATGCTCTATAACATCTTGACCTAAGGCCTAAGCTATGAAAAAACCAACAGAAACTTTTTTAATTAGTCTCTTATTTCTCCAGCAGTAATAAAGATAATTACAGGTACTAATAATAATACATAAAGATAATACAGGTGTACAGGATTAGGCTGTGCGTTCTTCAACATCAACTCTATCACTCAGCTTTAAGTTCAAAACAAACCTGTAAACCAACCCAGCTAGGATCCCTCCTACCAAAGGAGCTACGCAGTAAATCCAGACCCGTGACCAATCTGTGCTGGTTTTATGTGACCGCGGTGACCAGGCTGCGACAATAGCCATAGGCAGCATCCTCACGGGGTTAACTCCTACAGTGTAGAACGTGCAAGAGCATTCACAAGTCGTTATACTAAAGCCTATAGCGAGAGCAGCGGACCCTAACCCCCTCGCTCCTCTCAACGGGTCTGTCACGCTTAAAGCAACAGCTACCACTACAAAGGTTAAGAACACCTCTAGAACGAAGATTGCGAAGTGTCCATGTTGAATGATGCCCCCGAATGATTCTTGTAAGTCTATACTCAGCAATGCGTAGGATGTTGCTGCACCTGGAGAAGTAAGTAAAATTTGGTACCTACATCAATAGTATTGTGATCCTTTTCTATCATTACGAGACTAAGGGAGACGGTGATACTTTGCTAGAAGGCGGGCGGGCTGAGTTAAAAATAAATAACTAAAAATTGGTGGACAGTTCACACAACGCCATCTAGCCTCAAACTAAGCCAAGCTTGTACCAAAGGAACCAGATGGTTGATAGATTAATTAGATACTTTTTTTTGTAAATACGTACATAGAATACATAATAACACCCAGACACAGAACAAATATCTGCGTTCAGTTCAACACACAAATGTTTATCCTGGGTGAGGATCGAACCCACAACCTGCAGCGCAGAAGGCAGAGCTACTACCAACTGAGCTGTGAGGCCAGTCAATTATAAACTATCATTAGGGTGTGGTGGTTAGGAATTTCATACTAAAAGTTGGTATGTATGAAGGTTCATGATTAACAGTGAACTATTTACCTAAAACTGATCCAACAATTTGCGCTGCGATGTAGCAGAGCGCCCGCAAAGGCTTCATATACCCACACAACAAGACTCCCAGAGTCACAGCAGGATTAATATGCCCTCCTGATACATTCCCAATTATCTGTATGATAGAGCCGACGAGCAGACCATTAGAGAGACCCACTGATATAACGCTGAACTGCATTTCGTGAGCTGCTAGAGGAACTATCGTGAGGTAAATAAAAGTTCCCAATAGCTCAGCAAAAAGTTGTTGCAGCAATGGTTTGTAGTTCTTTATCTCTTTGACGCCAAGGGATATCTTTCTATTTGCCATTTTTTCTTATTCAAAACGGTATGTAATGATATTATCAAGTTGGCTTTGAATTTGACGCGTTTGGTTAAAACCTGTGCCCAAAGCGTACCACCTACTATCTAAGTACGAGTATACTTCTATACTAATATTATAAAGAGGAAAGTTTTGTATTTTTTTTTGTAACGAATAAACTCAAAAACTACTGGTCCGATTTCAAAAACTCTTTCACCATTAGAATGCTACGTTATCCCTGAGTAACATAGGCTATATTTTATGTAGGTACCACGAGAGCAAAGTCGGTCTAAAGCTAATCTGAAATAAAATACATACCTAAATACTAAAAAAACTTGATGGCGTATTGCTATTGGGGCAGGCAGGGTACCTACTTATAAATTAATAATTCGATGCAGATAATAAATAAATATTGTTAGACATGTCACACAACGCCATCTAGCCTCAAACTAAGCAAAGCTTGTACTATGGGAACCAGATAACTAATAGACTAATTAGGTATAGCCTATATACTTTTTTTGTAAATACATAGGTACCTACATAGAATACCTACCTACTAACATCCAGACACAGAACAAACATCTGTGTTCATCACACAAATGTTAGTCCAAGGTGGGGCTCGAACCCACAACCTACAGAAGGCAGAGCTACTACCGACTGAGCTGTGAGGCCAGTCATGGTTTTATTTTTGTATCTTATGTAGATACCTACCTTAGACGACCTCAGTGGCGCAGCGGGCGAGAGTTCGCCTGCGACGCAAGAGTTTGCGGGTTCGATTCCCGCCGCGGAACAAATTTGTGTACGATCTGCAGAAATTTGTTCAGTTGGTCTGGGTGTTTTCTATGTATAATAAAAAATATCTATCTATGCATATAATGTATTTAATATATCAGTTATCTAGTACCCATAACACAAGCTTTGAGTAGCTTACTTTGGGGCTAGATGATGCTGTGTGGATCGTCCAGCATTATTTATTTATTATTTATTTACCTAATGTAATTATCTAAGTTATGTAACTAGGTAGTTACAGTTAATTTATGTAATTTAATTATTTAATTAATATGAATAATGGATTGATTTGATTAGGTTAATACAGTTAATTTAGTTACTAGGTACCTACTTAGTTACTTATCTTTAGGTAGGTACCTACTTATGTAGGTAAAGTTTTAGCATTTAGGCTCTTGAGGCTGCTTTGAGACTAGCTAAAGGGTGAGTTTAGAGTTTTTGAATCGAGGTGAGTTAGCTGCTTATTCCTTAGAATCTGATTATTATCTATCTTTACTCTGAGGATTAGTACTACCTCATAGACAAAGAAAATATAGAAGAAAACTCTTTTTATTTGCCTTCTATAATTATGGCATCTGTTTAATAAAGTTCAAATTTTGCCAACGTCAAGTGGTTGTCCACTAGCTTTACCGATCGGTCATGAAAGAACCAAAGACATTCTCTTGGAAAGAACTCCTCCAATCATTCGTTCATGTCCTTGACGTCATTGGCGTGTTGATTGATGTTTTGATTTTGATGTTCTACGATGTTCTACGTCAGTAGATACAATGTCTTTGAAACTGATCAAAAATTTGTTCAAAATGTCAAAGAAACTAGATAGGGATAGCAGTTTTAGTCGATAAAATGTCGAAGTTTTCTCAAAGTTTGAATTGGGGTCTTTAACATCGATATAATAATAATTACAAATATCGATATTTTTACTTCAACATTTAAAATGTTATGTAAACGTAGCTGTGTGCAAAGAAACGAATAATAATTAAAATTTAAGGGCTATTTAACTACTTTTTATTATTTTCAGAAGGTTGAGAGCAGCTAAGTACCTAGGTAGTTATGTACAGATACTTACTTTACCTACTTCCTTTTGTAAAACTTATTTTTTACGCAGTGTTTAGTAGAAACAACATACCTAGCACGATAGCAGTTCGGGGTGAAGGTGTCAGATTCTTTCGGAAACTTTAAAAACTCAACAAAAGTCCGCTGCGATGCAAGAGGTTGCGGGTTCGATTTCCGCCTCGGAACTAATTTGTGTACGATCTGCAGAAATTTGTTCCGTTGGTCTGGGTGTGTATGTATAATAAAAAAATATCTATCTAGGTATGTACCTATATCATGTATTAAATATATCAGTTATCTAGTACCGATAACACAAGCTTTGAGTAGCTTACTTTGGGGCTAGATGATGCTGTGTGGACTGTCCAGCATTATTTATTTATTTAATTTCATAATGCACACGAATAGGTCGATTCAATAACCAAAGTTTTTATGATCGTGATGAATACATCCATCTCTAGTGAGTGACGTCAACACCCGTAAACCAACCAATACTCCTTGATCATCAGTCATTCACTCATTCGTTTCGTAGGTTTTATTTGAAGTTTTATTCAGTCACTTCAGTAATTCATTCTGTCAGTTGTCAGTCAAGTCAAGTTAGGTGTCTGTCATGCATGTCAGTCTAGTAAGTAGACTCTTCTCGTAGCGCTGTCCCGTCCGTGTTTGTGATTGGCTGGCTATATCGGCTGTAGCTTGCTACAATTTTATAATCAAATCGATCAAAGTCAAGTCAAGTTAGCTAGGCTAAGTAGCTAAGCTCGCTCGTACGTAGCGTTGAAAAAACAAAACTTCTCTTCACGTAATGAGTACTAAAATTTCATGCTGATATTGATAAAAATGTACTTACCTGCAGCACAGACGTAGCAATCGTAGAATTTATTAGATAGGTACCTAATATTTATAGGCTGTAACAATGGAAGAAAACAGTGATTGTGAAGAGAACGAGATCCCGATATGGCAAGAACCGAGATGCGAGCCTTTGGGGGCTCCCAAGGAAGTATGCGACGAAAATGCTACCGAGCAAGTACAAGGGGACCGCTTACACGCCTTAGAAGAAGAACAGGAGATGCTTTCTTCGTCCGTGTTCTCATTAACTTCACATCTCGCTCAAGTCGAGTTCAGGCTACGGCAGATACTAAAAGCTCCTCCCGAAGAGAAAGACGAAATGCTCAAGGCTCTAGAAGAGTTTACATCGCGCGGTGTGCCTGACTCCCGCGCCGCGCCTCAGGGCAGCTCCGATGAACCTTCCTGCACCGAGTGTTTGGAACTCGAACGTAAGATTCGAAAGCAGCGCGCCCGCCAATCACATTTCATTGAACGACTCAAAACTCAGCTAATTGAACTTGAAAGGTTCTCTGCTAACCCTTCCTCTTCAGGTGACAGTACTCACAGATCTTTAATAGAGCATTTACGGACAGAAATAGACCAGAGTCTTGAAGAAGGATGTCATCAACCACTAACAGCCGAGGAGTTGAGACACCAGATCAACTGTGCGGTACGCCAGTATGCTGATAGACAGCTATCCAAAGGTGAGACAATCAGCAAACTCCAAGCTCATATTGAAGACATGCAAAAATTCATTAAACTAATGAAGAATGAAGACTTGAATTGTAACAGCAAAAAAGAGCCTAAGAATATTGGAAAGTCTGAGAAATTTGAGAAAATATTTAACAAAAATAAAGGTAATGATGATCTGCGTGCTGAGACAATCAATCTAATGAGGAAAGCTTCTACACTAATACAAATATTCACAGTCTCACAGTTTGGTTGCTCGCCGAACCCAAACCGTAGATACGAAAGGAATTCTTCAACTATAGTCACTCACTGGGGAAATTTGCGTGCTAAACTAGAAATGTCTGTAGATGCTGTACTTCATCTTGTTTCTAGGGAGAGGTCTTCTCAGGCAATAATAGACAGCTATGACAGTGAGTCTGAAGAAGGTGGCATTGTTATCAATGATGCTCCACTAACCACAGCTGTGAGGAGACATTTAGCTGTCAACATACGTGATTTAATGCAACATGGATTGACTGGTCCAGAGTCCAGCTCTCTAGTTCCAATAATGGGTTGTTTTCCTGTAAGAAGGTCCACTTCAAAACCCACACATATTTGGGAGGTCATTCTACGTTACTATGATTTGAATGATGGAGATAGGTTTAATTCTACTCCAGCTAGGAAGCTGAGTCAGAGTTTTAACCTTGATATTGTTGGAGGAACAGCTATAACTAACAAGCAGAGTTTACTTAGTGTCATTGGGAGTATAGTGGCTTCACACACACCATATAAAAGAAGTTATGATGCACATTTCAAGGCTTTTGTTTGTGCAGCATTGAATGCGCAGAAGTTGGTTATCTGGTTGAATATCATGTTGAAATGTCGGTCCTTAATTGACTCACATTACTCCTCAACAAGCTATATTAAAAATACTGGTTTTCAGGATGCCTTGCAAAGCTTAGATCGGTTAACTCCATACAATTTTGACCTACCCATTGACTTGGCTGTCAAGCAGTTCCAAAATATCAAAGATGTATTTATGTAGTTGTAATTTAAGAGTACACTTTTATACATAATCAATAGGTTATGATGCCTTCATTGCCTTCCACATTAGCATAATGTTCTATGATGTACTTAGGTATATAGTAATATTCTAGTCCTGTTCATTTAACAGCTAAAATTCTAAGACCTAGTATAATAAAATCTTTATTGTTTGATGTTCAACAAAATGTAAACATGTAATTTTTATTAATGATTTTTTTGTTACTTGTGAATGTAAATTAAGATTGTAATAATACAATTTTAAATTGTTAGAATCATCATTGATTTTACGCAATTTATGCTCGCTCTCTAAACATTCCAAAATACCTTACTAGTATAATTGTGATAAGCTTGTAGGTATCTTATATACAAATACAAAGTAAACCAAAGAAGTACCAAATCTGTATTATAGTGCATTGCAAATAGTTAAATGTTTCATTATATACCATAGTTGAAGCAATGATTTTTTTTATTTATACATCTCATTGATTTATATCTTGAGTTTACCTAAATACTTCCCTACCTACCATAGAAGCCACCACTAGAACTGAAATTCGAGCCATGGAAGGTAAAATTCAACACCTCTTTTCTACCACAGCTGTATATTCTGGCTTAGTTATAGGTATATAAAAAAATAATTTGAAGCCATCACCTTAACAATCTCGAAAATAGCTTTAACCCATTGGTGTGTTGAAGTGGTAAAATAAAACTGGTAATATCTTAATTTCGTGTATTTTTACTTAATAAATAACAGTCCAAAATATAATGTGAACAAAATCATTACAATTTTCATAATAACATTTAAAAAGTTTACGTTCGAGATAGACAACAAAACGTGACGCATGAAAAAAATATTTACAAAACACGAACTCCACAAAACGTATGCAGTTAAATGCTTGAATATTTTGTCTCTCTTTACAATACTGAGATACGGGTCCAAAGTGTGATCGAAACATCGCTCAAGACATCCTAAAAATACTCTAAAAGGTGAAAAGTGGGATAATAAATACAATATAGAGGTATTACATTTAGGTACCTATGATTTATAAGCGGTTGTTGTTGGCACTACTTAATATTAACAATTATAAGTTGTAGATTTGTAATGTAGGTAAATACACTATTTAAATGTCAAAAATACATTTCTCAGGTCTCGACCTTGACCTGAGTGTGCCCAATATGTGTGCCCTTGTGCACTATGTAGGCCATGACCAAAACTGTGGTCGCTGTCCTAAATAAATACGCATTGCGCACTAGACGCAATGATCAATAATTTTTCTTAAAGATTTTACTGCTCATTTAGTGCTCTTTAGATAACACTGGGCCTACAGTGTATGGGAATTCTTTTACAATTTATCATCAGAGTTTGTATGTGATTACTCAAAATCACACGAGGGTAAGTGTCTAGTTAGTGTCTCAATGTAACTCAAAAGGAACCAGTAATGTGGATTATTCCATAGCCATTTGTAGGATTTACGATGTTTGTGTATTTACGTCTGAGTACAATAAGACCACATGAATATAAGTATTCTACTTGGGTCCGAGCATATCTTCTGGCTTCACCCACTGGTCGAACTGCTCCGCTGTGAGATGACCGAGCTTGATGGCAGCGTCTTTGAGTGTGGTGCCTTCCTTGTGCGCAGTCTTGGCGATTTGGGCGGCCTGGGGAAAAGATATTACTCGTTGATAATGCGTATTGGTTGTCACTCCCGTAAATGCCTCCAGTCTAGCAATTCATTAAACGCCTATCGTAATATCAATGGTCGTTGCATTTGTCATTGCCTCGATCCAAGGAAGCTCGTAGATCTGACTCATCGACACGACGAAGAATATCGGATCAATGTTTAATATTATTTGTGTATTATTTATCAGTGGCTTTACTAGAATATTTTGATAAGTAGGTAGTACCTTATCGTATCCAATATGAGGATTGAGAGCAGTGACCAGCATGAGTGACTCGCGCATGATCTTCGCGATTTGAGGTTCGTTCGCCTTGATTCCGACAGCGCAGTTTTTGTTGAAGGCTTGGCAACCGTCACCTTGAAACAAAATATTATGAATTAACGAATGAAAAGCGGGCCCCTATTCCATTAAGGCCCAGAATACTCGTCACACTATTCCTCACGTAAAAGTTACAAAAAAAGTGACATAGGTCCGTATAGCAACGCGGATCTCCGCGGAATCAGACATAGCACGAAGCGAAATACCAAAATGACAAGTAAGTAGAGTGCGGCATGATAATAATGGCTGCTTTGAATTATATAACGAAAGCGACAATTTATAAAAAACATAAATAATTATGTTCAAGTAAATAGCTTATTTCAAAAAAAGGGCTGGGTTGATTTGTTTCAAATTAACTGATTTATATTCATGTGGAATAGAAATTCAAAATACCTTACTGTTCTGGATAAATTAGGAAATTTGTTTTTAGGTGTTTTTGACATGATTTTTAACCAAGGTTTTCTAACTAATTCGTGTTTTAGCTCCGGTTGATTTATCACTTATATCCTTGAGTATCGTGTAGTTCAATTTCAATGTAATCTATTAAGCGGTAATAGAATGATTGGGGTTGCAATACTTGCAATTTTCAAAATGCTGGGCCTTAATTAGACCTAGCGCTCTCCGCTCAGTTTTACCTATCAGTCTGATGGAGCGTAGCACATTGGCGACCATCATCGGCTTGAAGACGTTGAGTTCAAAATGTCCGTTGCTGCCACCGATGGTTGCAGCTACGTGGTTGCCCATAACTTGCGCCGCGAGCATCGTGAGCGATTCGCATTGGGTGGGGTTCACTTTGCCTGGAAACGAAAAATAAAATGAATAATCTATAGGAATGCTAGCTTCTCTTCTGTAGAGAAAAGCGCTATCTACAATGCTCTTGGTAGGGAGATTTAGAAAATTATAAATAAAAAAATTGAATTTTATGAAATTGATAGCTGTATTGTATGATAGATGGTTAAATGAGGATTATTTATTAATTAATTATAAAACGTATTGATAATGTATTCAACGAATTGTTGGTATGTTTAGTCAATTATTCAGTCCGTATTACAATATACTAGCTGTTGCCCGCGACTTCATTCACGTGAATCAGTTTTGTATGGGAATATCAAGGAAATTTTATTTTTTTTATTTTTTCGTCAAATTCCTAATGTCTTTGATAGTTTTCCTGCTATTAATTTATAAATAAAAATCATTAAAATCGGTCCAGCTATTCTAGAGTTGTTATAAGTGTTCAAACAAACCCGACTTTGTTTTAAATATTAAGATTAGCAAGCTAAAGTGGCAGTTGGTTGTATATATTCAGAACAAAGGACTACCGATGGGGTGAACGAATTTTTAAGTGGAAACTGCGGCTTGGAAAACGTAATGTTAGATGCGCTCCGGCTAGGTGGAGTGAAGATCTGCGAAGGACGCCGGCAGGGTGAGAGGCACATTGGGCATAGGCCCATAGGCATCAACCTATCAGTCCACTGATGAACATAGGTTCATCATCATCATCACCCTGCCATTTTCCCACGTTATGTGGGGTTGGCACAACATGTGATCTTCTTCCATTTCCCTCTATCATTCGTCATCTCATTACTCACTCCTTTCTTACCCATGTCATCTTTCACACAGTCCATCCATCTTTTCTTTGGCCTACCTCTACCCTTGTATCCATCCACATTCATATCTAACACTCTTCTCAATAATTTAATAATTAAAATAATGAACATAGGTAATTGAGAAGGGTATGCTAAGATGGTTTGGGCATGTAGAAAGGATGGATGAAAGGAGAATGACGAAACAGTTGTATAAGGAGAGTGTGAATGGAACAGTTGGAAGGGGAAGACCACGGCGTACGTACCTCGATCAAATTGGGGACGTACTAGAGAAAGGCCAGGTCCAGAGTACCCTAAACCGACGCGCATGTATGAAGAATGTAATGAGAGTGAATGAAGCAAAAGAAGTATGTCAGGATCGTAGCAAGTGGAGATCCGTGGTCTCTGCCTACCCCGTCGGGAAACAGACGTGATTTTATGTATGTATGTATGTAAAATAGGTTCATCAGTGGACTGTTATAGGCTGATGATAATGTTGATGATGATTATAGTAAAATATAGTGGCAAGATATAAATTACCCGGCATAATAGAAGATCCAGGTTCGTTTTCAGGCAGCATGAGCTCGGCGAGACCACAGCGTGGGCCTGATGCCAGCAAACGGATGTCATTGCCGATCTTCATGAGCGAGACGGCTACAGTGTTCAGAGCTCCGGACACTTCCACCATGGAGTCGTGGCAGGCGAGAGCCTCGAACTTATTCGGCGCAGTTTCGAAGGGTATGCCTGGAATATTGCAAGGTAACTTTGAGAATTATTGAAAAGTAAATACCTAGGTCGTTCAGAACTTAGTAAATACACAATTCATCACACTTGCCTAAGAACATAAGCAGTCTAGGTACTAAATTATTATAATACTAGCTACCGCCGGCGGCTTCGCCCGCACGTGGTACCTTGAAAAACTAAAACAAATTAATCCCACGGGAATCCTTCATTTTTCCGGGATAAAAGTAGCCTATGTGCTATTCCAGACTATGATCTATCTTAGTGCCAAATTTCATCAAGATCCGTTCAGCCATTACACCGTGACAAACAACAAATAAAATTATAATATTAGTAGGATGTACTAGTTTCTGCCCGTGACTTTGTACTCATTGCACAAACAAGTCGACAAATGCTATATACGATCACAGGCTGTAGCTATCTATTCAAAATTTCATCCACATGAAATGGCGTGATTTAGTTGCAAACCAAGAATCAAATACTTATACAGAGTTTGCTGAATGCCGAATTATATTTTAGATCTACTGCTTAAAGTAAGTCATCATTTTCCCGCCCTTTTCCCACGTTATGTGGGCACAACATGTGATCTTCTTCCATTTCTCTCTGTCATTCGCCATCTCAGTACTCACTCCTCTCTTACTCATATCTTTCACACAGTCCATCCATCTTATCTTTGGCCTACCTCTATCCCTGTATCCATCCACATTCATACCTAACCTCGTCACATGACATTCATCCCTTCTCATAACATGCCTTTACCACGCTAACCTATTACTCATATTTTCCGTTACTAAATTGAACTAAAATAAATAAATATTGGTGGAAAATTCACACTACGCCATCTAGCCCCAAACTAAGCAAAGCTTGTACTATGGGTACCGGATAGTTGACAGATTAAATATATACTTTTTTTTGTAAATACACACACATATAAATATTAACACCCAGACACAGAACAAACATATGCGTTCATCACGCAAAATATTGTTCTGGGTGGGGATCGAACCCACAACTTACAGCGCAGAAGGCAGAACTACTACCTACTGAGCTGAAAGGCCAGTCAAAGTAAGTATGTATATAATAATTATACCGGTAAGATTAGCTATTTCAGCGGCACATTTCTCAGCGAACCCGATCCTGGTGTTGAGTCCGGTGCCCACCGCAGTGCCACCGAGCGCCAGGTAGTGGAGGCGAGGCAGCGTGGTGCAGACGCGTTCGATGCCATACGTCAGTTGAGTGGCGTAGCCGCTGAACTCCTGGCCGAGACTGAGAGGCACTGCGTCCATCAGATGGGTCCTGGAGTTGTATAACATAATTGAAAACCGAGGTCAAGGCACGAAGTTACAATCTTACAATCGTAAGGTTAGTTAGAGGCAGGTTCAAAGATTATATTTCCCAATTTTTGCAAAGTTGTGAGTACTCTATGAGGCACTACTTCGGAATAAAAAAGAGGTCACTGATTATAATCTAAGGGTTCAATTTCATTGCTCGCTGACTGTGTTTAAATTATTAGAAGTGCGACATCACTCGCGTACAGTTGGTCCAACGAGTCGAGGCATTTTTGAAGTTAGCCGCAAGAGCTGCGCAGTATCGTTTTTCGGGAGCAATTGGAGGTATGGAGAGGGACGGTGGGACTGTACATGCGCAAACTCGCACCTGTGGCTAACTTCACAAATGCCTAGATCCATCGGAAGAACTATACTGCACAAACATTTAAAAAAAACAACAATATTCATTTAATACTATTGATGTGTGCCAATCACAGGCATGCAAAGCATTTCCCATAGCATTTCAACTTCTCGCTACACTCTCAAGGGGTTGAAATTTGATAATTCCTTTTTTTAGTGCGCCTCTAGGTCCCAAAAGAAACAAATTCTCTAAATGTTCGCTTTTGAGGACTTATGGTTAAGGCTGAACGTTAATGCGTCAGTCAGTGACGATTTTGTAAATATAGATGAATACCTGCCGATTTTGATGATCTTATCATAGTCTTTGCTCTTCTGTAGGAGCGTGTCTCGTAAAGCCACCAAACCGGGCATGAGACGGTCTCTAAGTTCCATTGCGACCGCGATGTGCATAGCGGTGGGATAGGTGTCGTTGGAGCTCTGAGACTTGTTCACGTGGTCGTTCGGGTGTACGGGGTCCTTCGAACCGAGTCTGCCGCCCAGGATTTGGATAGCGCGGTTGGCGATCACCTGCGAATACAAGTTTTAAGTACGAAGAATAAGGTTTGAAGGAATTAAGTACCTGGATGACCGACCTTTGCTCGGCTTTTATAGTTGGTAAATTGTGTTTTTTGGAAAATGAAACCTAGCTAGATCGATTTATCGCCCCCGAAAACCCCTGCATACTAAATTTCATGAAAATCGCTGGAGCCGTTTCCGAGATTCCAATTATATATATTATATACAAGAATTGCTCGTTTAAAGGTATAAGATTTGTAACTACCAGGTCACTACCACAGTGTATCTCATCATCCTTAATATTATTAGACTACGTTAGTTCAGAGAACACAGGGCTAATTAATTTACCGTCTAATAAATTTTCTGACCACCGCCTTTCGAGGATTGGCGTCCCACACTACCCTTGGCATTACCTTTATAGACAGTTTCCAATCATGAATGAATTCACCTTAGAGCTGTCGGTTTAGCCGTATACAACAATATTCAGTACTTATTTATAAAAAGTTAGTTTTAAATAAACCTCTTGCTGATGTATTTACATCATCATCATAGCTGTACTTTTATAATATTATTTTTTTACTTATACACTTAGAATATATGTAATTAATAGACTTCGTACTTATTTAGAAAACTTTTGTATGGGAAATAGAAAAGGGCTATTTTTAGAGTTTTCCCGGCAGTTATTCGAATTTTTCTTACCTTTTAAACCTTCCCTAGACCTCCACGAACATTTCAAGACCAAGATAAGATAAATCCGTTCAGCCGTTCTCGAGTTTTAGCGAGACTAACGAACAGCAATTCATTTTTATATATATATAGATGACAGTGCGTGCGTAATACCTCATTGGTGTTCATGTTGGACTGAGTTCCAGATCCTGTCTGCCAGATGACAAGAGGAAAATGACCCTCACGGTACAGCTTTCCCGAGATGACATCTTCACATGCTGCCATTATGGCTTCAGCTGCAAATAAAAGTTCCATCTTACACAATTGATTGAGAACCAAAGTTATATGTGTTACTAGCTGTCCCGCCAGCGACTTCGTTCACTTAAAGTATCTAAACTGAGTTTCAAACACATAACACAACTCATAAAAATCCCATACTAACTTTGACACCCCATTTGACCCCTTTTTGAAGGTGATATTGAAAAATCCTGAAATACGTGTCTATTTATTTTGCATTTACAGTACACAAACAAAGTTTCAAACCAATCGCACCACCCGTTAAAAAGTTCCCATACAAACATTGACCCCACATTTGACCCCTTTTTGAAGGTTATATTGAAAAATCTTGAAACACGTGTCCGATCATTTTGCATTTACAGTGTACAATCAAAATTTCATGAAAATCGCTCCACGCGTTAAAAAGTTTCATACAAACGTTTTCACCCTTTTTCACCCCCTTAAAGGTGGAATTTCCAAAAACCCCGCCTTAGTGGGTGGTTTTGTTATAAAAGGAAACCACCTTCCAAATTTCAGCTTTCTAGCTTCAGCGGTTTCGGCTCGGCGACGATCAATCAGTCAGTCAGTCAGTCAGTCAGTCAGTCAATCAGTCAGTCAGGTTAAGCTCTTATATAGATATAGATTGGTGTGGAACCAAGATGTCTGAATGCATGCAATGTTTGACTCGAAATTGGCAGACCATTTAATTATATAATTTCTATCTATTGCATAACGCCTATATAGAGTTAGTTCACTGTTCTACTTAGTTCTAACAAAAAGTTCATTGAGCATACCGACTTTCTTGTCGAGACCGAATTCGATGTTCACTTTAGCGGCAGCCTTTTTCAATATCCCGAATGCTACGATGACAGGGTACTGAAAAAAACAACAGATTTTTTTCAATAACTTTCTCTGTAACAACTCGTACCTATACAAATATAATTATCTCCTAATTTGCATGAGAGGCGTCAAACAATAGTCTTATCAATGACTAAATTCTAGTAAGATCTGGGTCCTTGTTCTTTCGAGTCAACAGCTAATTTTATATCTTTTTTCCCCAATATTCGGCGACTTTTACGCCCCTCTTCGTTGCCTGGTTAAGCTCCTCTCTTATCTTGGGCCCTTACCACAAACTCTTGCAAAACATAATGTTTCAGAAACGTCAAAGTTTCAAGCTTGAAGTAACACTACTTCAATACAAATGTTATAGGTCATAGTAGGAAATATCAAAGTTGTATTACTTTGACATAGCCCGAAGAGCTTGTGGTAGGCCACAGGACAATGCAATGCAGCAGATGTTGGCTGATTATTACAATAAAATTAACATCATTAGTCAATGTCCAAAGCTCTAGGTACAAAGTTTACTTATTTGTTCTTCGTAACATACAAAGTTAACATTCGGGGCCGCTAATGACCTTTCGTGCTTTGAAGGGCACGACGCTGTCGGTTTTGACTATAAAGTCAAGTACCTAAGTCGATAAAGGCCTTGGAACAATCTATGGACTCAACATACGGCAATACAAATGAAATTACCTACTTTATAGGTCAGAAACAGTATATAACAATAACAATAAGTTTATTTATATAACAATATATAACAATAAGTTTATTTATAGTTTATATAACAATAAGTTTATTTATATAGTTCCACAAGTACTGACCTGATAGTGCGATACTAACCTTGCGCAGTACTTACGTAGCTATAGTTAATAATAAAATGTTAGTACCTACTTACTATTTACCTATTAAAATATAAATAAACCGGTAAGTACCATATTATTAAATCCAATCACAATAAGATTCTTCGTGGTATAGTTATCAGAATCTAAGAGTAATCTACCATGAAATACAGCCAGACCAAAAATAAATAAAATCATGAAAATATATTTGCTACATAGCTTTCTCAATTGCGGAATTTCGCATGCCGTAGCACCAAGAGCGGATCCAGCTTTGGTGCCAGGGGGGGTCACTTAGTCGCTGTCAAGTCACAAAAAGTTATAATCTTTATTAAATATAATTTTAATTAGTGGTTTCTCCTAGGTCCTGGACCCAGCCCAGGGGGGGGGGTCATGACCCCCATGACCCCCCCCCCCCTCCGCTCTTGCGTAGCACCGAGGTAGAATCGAGGTAAGTACCTAAATGTTTTGTAAATTTCTCGCCTACTGTCGATACAAAGACAATGGATTTCTTAAACATTGGATCATTGGATTGATTTGGAAGGTGAAACTGACAAAACAACGTGGGCTTATTGTTTCGATACTGACGTCTAGGTACTTTACTTCCATACTACTTACTACAACAATAAGTACATATAAGTAAGTATATAGTTCTTCATATATCAAAAAAAAAAGTGTGTATCATTGAAAGAATTTTACACCATTTTTAAAAGTAGAGTAAAATTTAAGATGCATATTCTGGGGACACCGGTAGTAACGCTTTTTTATATTATTGCCTCGCGAGGTGCTGGTAGTTCCCCATACAAAACACGCTATTATAGTGAGATAAATATAGGTATGCTTATGTGGGCTTGTGCACAAGGAGTTGATATAAAAGCGGAATCTGAATCGCCTTGGCACTAATTTCGTAGTCACGATAAAGATACAACTAGAATCTACGATGACTGAATTATTCTAACCAAGAAAATCACTATTTGATTAGTTCTCAAGATTTAGTCATTATTTTCTCAGTTGGTAATGCACGTAGACAATTATTAACATCCGGGTCTACACTTATACATATTGTACTAATAACATACATGACTAGACAGATGTTTCATTGGTCTAAGGTGCGAAAATAGTAGGTACCTTTGATCAAAATAAATAAATATTGGTGGACATTGCTACTTTTAGATTTTTATGAATCGGACCAGTGTCTGGTCTGTGCATACCGATTGGTTTGCCTGATTGACGTTTACTCACCGGCATGCGTTCCTCGATGCCTCCGATGGGAAAGTTCATGACAGACCGGACGGTCTGCGCTCCGTAAAGTTTGTCATCGGGAACGTCCAACTCGCCGAAAGTGTCGCGTTCTTTTCTCTGGAAATTTACATCATCTTAAAATTACTTTGGAAAGAGAAAGGTATTAAAACATTTTCAAATTAAGGTAGCCCAGAAAATAATGCGTGCTGTCTTCCTAACTCTTCTGTATGATGGAAATCACCACGGGAATTTGTGGATGGCGTATAATTTCTCTTATGTTTAGTTCTTGCGACTCTTTTTCTTCATTGTTATTATAATTATCTGTCTGCCCTTACTACGTAGGGTCGGCAAAACAGGTTATTTCCTTCGACTCTACCCCATTATCCGTCATCTCAGTAGTCACACCTTTCTTTCTTCACTGTTATTATCTTGTGCATAATACGCGGGAAGATTTTTTTTACATTGGTGGTGAGCTACCGGGATCACTGCTGAGCTACCACGGGACTTTATTATGCTTGCCTATACCGGCGTGTTATAGTTAGGTACCTACTATACAACCTGTATTCAAGTTGTATCTATACAACTTGAATACAGGTTGTATAGTAGTGTAGTATAGTAGTTTCTACCTCTACTACGAGTATTATAATTATGTATACCTAAGCACTACTATACAACCTGTATTCAAGTTGTATAGATACAAGTAGAGGTAGAAAGTCGCAAGGCCGACATTCTTCGACCAATAAATCAATACTTATTACAAAGTAAAACTTTCACAGGTTTTCATTTATATTTTTAGCTACGGTAGTGGTAGAAAAAATACAAAACAAGTTCAGATGATGCAACTACGCCACAGAAATGAAATGGTACAAGTACACAGTAGGCAACAGTAGTAACAGTAGGTACATTGGTTTGATAATATTATTTGTATCAAACCAGCCTGTGGTTTGTATGGTCTTCCGCTGCCCTACGAATTCTGCAAACAACACAAGCAAGATATCTAAGCTTTTATCAGCTGTGGTCACCGCTAGCACCATTTTGGAAACTGTGCAGGAATATTTATACGACTGTAGACAGACCAGCATAAACTATGTAGACTAGGTCCTACCTATATACTAAAAAAATAGTAGGTGACGATATAATTACCATTTTACCTCCATCTACCTAACTTTGCTCATTTCTATATCACGAATGCTAAATTTATTGTTTTACTATGATGAAAATAACACATTGAATGGAATAAACATTCCTTATCAGCAAGTCATGGCCAAATCAACCAGGTTCAAATTAAATTTAAAAATAATTACTAAGTACTTACCTACTTGTATGTAAATGACACGTGAGTAGTTTCACTTCATACTTGTGTTCATATTGCTTAAAGTTACATAACATTTGCACCGTGTAGGTGGAACTTCATCTGAAGATAGCTTATGTGGTTGTTTTTCGACATTACTCAATTATAATAGGTATGTCATGCGGTAATTGTTTACGTAACACATCATAGGAAAAGTAAATAACTCTCGTGATAAACAGTGATCAAATCAAGACTTAAATGTATCGGGTAAGCACCTGATTGCACCCTGACCAATGGTTACAGCATTAACTTTATCATTGTGAATTACATTATACCTACAGCAATAGTAGCTCCAATACTATTTCAGCTATATTTTTTTTCCACTCACCATTTTAACCGGCTTGCCATCCGGACTCATGCATATACTGCACGCCATGATTTACAAAAAAAAACTCACAAAAAATTTAAACGAAAACACAACAATTTTACGCCAACGAGATTAATGAAACTGAAATGTCAACGTGACCGGCGCCAAAAGATCTTTTTCAGTGAGACCTCTTTGGAAATTTGAAGGTGAATGCTGCCAGGAGCTTTTTACTTTTTAATGAAGGTGGCTCCGCTCTTTACAGATGCCCACTCAGCCGCAATAAAAGGAACTGTGAATAGTTGCTATTTTAGACTGACGGTACGAGCCACGTTGAGAAATGGAATGGTCGAACGTAGAAACCGGTCGGCGTCCCCTCCAAGAATGTTTCAATCAGATCGAAATATTGCGTTTAATATAATTTCGTTATCAAACTCGCAATAAACCACCCAAACCGCAGCTACCACGGGTCGAGACTGATTCGACAAACCTTTATTCTAGTAAAAAGACAAGTACAGTTAGTAAATAAAATACCTACTTAATAAACAAATTATATATATATATATATAATAACTTCATTATATATATATATATATAATTTGTTGATTTATAGTTTTTTTTAGTTATAATTGATGAACATTTTCTATAGAAAAAACGAAGATAGGTACCTACCTACTTACTTAATTCTTTTCGTACCAATATTGATCACAGCTTGTTTTAAATCTATTTAAAAGAAAATGGCCTAATTCTCTTATTATATAATTTTATAAGTACATAAGTACCTACAGCTAATTTGTCCAATACTTTTTAGAAACTTATTGTTGCGTATATACCTATTTACGAACGATTCACGATCTTAAAAAACCTATCTTATTTTATTTAAATACCTATGTGGAACAGGCTGATAAAAACGAGGAATTATGTTGCGAACGGTACCTCGGTTCATGAGGTACCGACCGACGTACTCGCGTTATCAATTCACGAGTTGTTTGATTTAACGTTTGAACAATTTTCATAAGACAGTAAAAACAATATACAATCAACAATGATAAAAAAATAACTGCTTAGTAGCATGTTCTCTTTGTTTCATTAGGTACTTCTTTCGAAACATTGTGTGGTGAAAGGAATAAGGTACTCAGTAGGTCTACCATGAGTTTTCACAATCTACACACGCTAGCGACTCTAGTTAAAAAAATGTATGAAAACTTACAGCGCCTCTAGCGGATAGTTGGGTACTAAAACCTCACGTAGCTAACTATCTACGTCACAGCGTACTACAGCGACTGTAGTTTGCGCTCATAATTTGCTTACAATTTGGTACCATGAGTAACAGTTTTGACAAATGTCATAGTAACATACTATTACTACTGTAGTAACGTCGGCTAATCTAAATGTGACAACTCATGGTAGACCTACCGAGGTTCTTTTTGTAAAATAGTGTTTCTTGTTTCTTTAAATGACACATATAACAATAAATTCTGAGAATACATAGAAACTAAGCCTGGCGATTCTATTTATGAACATGTAAAATCTAAACAACTTCCCTATTTAGACATAATATTCATACTATTTTCTTTAATCCAATGAGGTAAGGTTCGTAAGTTTCAAATCTTTTGGAACTACTGACTGAAACAACTCAAAAAATATCTTTCACTGATTATTATTATTATTATTATTATGAGCCGTTTGTGTCACACTTTCACTGATAGATAGATAAATTACCCCTTGTAAGCTATTTATTATTGTGATATTTTTTCTACACAAGCACTGGTGGTGTAGTGGTAGCACCTCTGCCTTATCAGTACTGCGGGTAAGCTGTTGTTGGAAGTTAAAATAACTATGATCGCACATAGTTGCTAAGTAATATAATGACATGATTCTCAAGATTTTATTGAATACCTACCTATATTTTGTACGCATTTATTTAACAGTTACATAGGTACCTACCTACTTACTTAAATAAATTCCTACTTCCTAGTTCCAGTCTAGCCTATTGGGAAATAATAGATCACATTTTGACAGAGTGAACATGTTTATTAGCAAAAAAAATATAAAACCAATAACTTGTTTATTCAAACTAAAGCGGGTATTACACTACCCAATTTTAAGGGACCCTTACCCTAACTAATAGTGGTGTAATAAGAGTTAGAGCGTAAAACGTAGAGCGTAACCCAAGCTCTCCCTTACTACCGGGCTCTGAATACCCTGTAGTGTAATACCCGTTTAATTAAGTAGGTACCTATTTATTTATTTAAACATTAAGCACCTTTGATCAGTCTTTTTTATTTATCTAAGTTGTTTGGTAGGTAAGGTAGGTACTTTAAAAATAAGCTTTTTATTATGATCCATATTAGACAATCTATGAATTAGGCCTCTATCTACCTGTGAATATAATTATTAATATTGCATGAAGGCAGCATAAAGTCGGTACTGTGGTATGTAAATATGATCTCATTGTGTACAGAGACATAGTAGTGAGTGATATTGAAATGTTTAAACTTCTAAGCTTATTCCAGTCGCGACGACTTGGCACTTTCGTTGGCAAAAACATAACCTAAAGGCAAATCATAATGGAAACACGGAGACAAACATGTAAAGCTCTAGCACTAGTAAAATACTGCAAAAGAAACTGGGTGGGCACTTATTGAACCTGCTTGTATCTAACATTAATAACACCACAAAACAACATTGGTAAATCGATTATGCAACTTACCGGGGTGACATTTGTAGTCGAAAACTGACACTTATCTACAATGCGGACCACACTACGGAAGTTCTTAGATGAGTTTACCAAAGCCGAAGATAGTTTAAACATGGATGTAGCCATGGTTTATGAATTATCTTGGCTTTTCGGTAAAATGATATCAATAAAATCAAATTCTATCCGCCTTTCACAGCTCAGCTGATCGCTCTCGCTCTCTGCTCTCATTCATTCATTCAACGAATCATCGCTCGACGCTCACTCATTTATTTTCACAATAGTTGAATAGTCTACAGAGTATATAGAATATATAGTATGTAGAAGATTTTGTCTATGCTCATTACCATTCTAAATTATTTAAACAAAAAAGATTATGGTTCATTTATCGTATCGTATCGTGTTTTCACCTATAAACATTTTAAAAAATTCAAGATACATAATGTTTATTGTTTTTAGGTAATCAAGAAATAGGTACAAAAAATATTTTATGAAAAAAATTGTCGTGAATCAATCTTTTATGAACGTGACTTGAGTTAAGTTTAGTGCTGCCTCTAGCGGCAGATTTCCGCAAGTTCTCCGAATCGGACACATTCGGTTTTTCTCGGGTCAGTCACGCCTAGACCCGTTCGAAAAGCGAAACCAAATTCATTCCACGGCGATGTACGAAGACTGATGCTCTTGTCGTGGATTCTGTGAAAACGTGCTATTTTATTCTTTGCTACGGGCTTTGATATTCGATAAAGATATTTTTATACACTCAATGTTGTGATATAGATCGTCGCTTGTGGTGTTTAGTGATAATTATTGCAAAACAAGTGAAATTTTACAAGTGCGTGTGGTGCAATTTTAGTGATCATTTACTTTCTGGATTCCAAAGGATTGATTTTCAGTGAGACCATTTAATTGAGGTAAGTTTTCCTGCTGCAAGCTTAAAATCATCTCAAAACTCGTGGCGTTGAGGAATGGCTTCCGTTTAGCGAGTGGCGTGCGCCGCCGTAATGGCTGACTTTCTTTTCCTTGAGGGGTATAGTAAGATAACACGTACGATAAAACTGTAATTGCAGTAGGTAATGAGTGTGCTAGTAGTGATACCTACTGTGATGTTTTGTGTCGTGTGTGGGTTGTTTGCGTGGGCGACGCAGAATGTAATCAAAGCAAATGGTTGGGCCAGCGACCGGTCGTTGAGTACGAAGTCCCATTCATTTGGCTATTCCTAACTAGGTATCTGATAACACATAACAAGATAAGAAACTCACATGACTCATGAATTAGCTCACATGGCTCAAATTCTGAGAATTAATTTGATCATAGGTACTAGGTATTTTCTTGTGATGATTTTCCAGAAGCAGGTAGGTACTTAAAAACCTAAATAAGTCCTAGGTAGTCCTAAGAATTGCTTACCCTTAGTGCCAGCTTCATACTCTGTCTCATCTGTAAATTAAAACGTAAACCGACTTCCTGCAAGTATTTTCTAAAAGTTAGGTATTATTCGGTTATGTAGTTACTGCCTATAAATTCAGCACTTAACTGACCTAAAATGTTATTACCATACATGACAAATACCTACCTACTTTATAATTACTATTATAACAAGAGTTAAAGGATTACAGGATATCAAACTAATTTTGTTGAGGAAGTAAGCGAACAGTTTCATAATCTCACTATGTTTAATGTTTTTAAATAAATCATAATGTTTGGTAGGTACCTACCTACATTTCGTTATAAACCACTTACCTAATCTACTTAACAAAAGAGGACAATGTAGACCTATCTAATTCATTGTTATAAAATATGTAGACAAGTATTATAAAGATAGGCGTAAATAAATTGCAGCTTAATATTTTAACAAAAGGCTTTAAATACTGATATATACCTATATAACATAGTGCTCCAAATATTAAATAAGTGACCTTAATTGTCAAATGCATTCTCACAGATTCTTAGCAGAGATAAGTACCTACCTAATGAATAACCCCAACTAAAGTAATTTAGATTACATTGCTACAGTTTTTAATCAATCAAACCCTGACTTCAAGATTAAAAAGTAACATTTGAATGGAGATATAAAAATAAAAATTAACAAAACATAAATCATAATTACTTCCAAAACTTAAATCAAAACATTGGCTTTATGGTACTAACACTAGTAGGTAACTAATTTGTTTAATTATTAAATCTAACCCTGCCTTAGGTAGGTATGTGCATTCAAATCCGATCACCAACTTACATCAAACAACTAGAAAAATGACACTTTTTGTAAGTCACACAAGACCAGCAGTTATCGGTCTAGAAAAGGCCACAGATTAGTACTAAATACACGGTCCTGAATACCAATGTTCTATTCCTAATTCCTAGCATGTATTGTTTCACAAGAACTTTGCATTGTTAGGTAGGTAGGTAGGTACCTTACTACTTAACTTGATTGCATAATCAGCTATGGAGATGTGCTAGTGCTAAGGTCATGAAAAATTATTTAATAGGCTTTGTTAAATGGTGATTCTGTTGTGGCATTTCTAAATGAAAAATTACTAACTGTAGCTGTGATTTTCTTAGTATACTGAAATGAAAGGGATCACAATTGTCTAAGTCGGTAGATTAGTTTCAGAAAAGACAATAAAATTTCTCAATGTTGAACTAAAAATATAAATTACAGTTCCGCATCCCTTTTTTCAAATGGCTCCTATCAGAAGTTTGTATGTGTGGCTGTTGACCAGCTATGCTGGATTAAAGTTATCCAAACCAATACATCAAAGCATACTTACTAGCTACTAAAAGCTAATAGGATCAATTACTAATGTTTTTTTTTATAATATGAATAAGCAGGTCATGATATTACAGACAGGAAATATTTGATAAACAAGTATATAGGTACCTACTACTACCTAC
Source organism: Cosmorhoe ocellata (assembly GCA_963675405.1). Classification (NCBI taxonomy): domain Eukaryota; kingdom Metazoa; phylum Arthropoda; class Insecta; order Lepidoptera; family Geometridae; genus Cosmorhoe; species Cosmorhoe ocellata. Next base: position 4,860,331 of record OY776258.1, on the reverse strand, counting down.
TACCTACTCACTACTAATTAATATCTGATAAAAATCATATGAAATCACTTGTTTCAACCAATTATTTATATAATTAATTTCCTAAAAATCAATGATAGGTATTTAATTAAAGTCAGTTCAATGAACCCTATACCATGCTGCATTAGTTAGAGGCCACGACACGCTAATGACCCAGGTGCTATTGCAGTTGTTATTAGCATAAATTAAAAAAAGTCATAGCCTACCTCTACATTTCATTTAAATCTTAAAAAAATTACTTTGGAATATCTACCTAGGTAGTATACTTAAATGGTTTCAGGTTTTGTATATATTTGGTTAGGTAGGAGTAAGTATCTACTTAGGGGTTGAGTATGTGTTATTTTTCGCCCATTTTTAACAGGTTTGACAAATCTATTGCATTTTTACTTCCATCAGTATCAGACACTATAGAAGCTTCACTGTCAAACTGAATTCATGAGAGAGTGATGGATTGCTAAAGACTGGATTATCTGGAAGAATTTGGAAACCTTACCTGTTCAAAGCCAAATTTTAACCTCAAGTGGAATATTAAGTATTTTAATATTATGATCTTAGTCAGCACTGATGATGTCTCCTGCACTATTTGCTCTCCATGCTAACTAGATTCAACTGATCAAGCTTATATCTGAGGGTCTACCATGAGTTTTCACAATCTACACTCGCTAGCGACTGTAGTTACAAAAATGTATGAAAATATTGTACAGCGCCTCTAGCGGATAGTTGGGTACTAAAACCTCACGTAGCTAACTATCTTACGTCACAGCGTACTACAGCGACTGTAGTTTGCGCTCATTAATTTGCTTAGAATTTGGTACCATGAGTAACAATTTCGACAGATGTCATAGTTACGAACTATTACTACTGTAGTAACGTCAGCTGATCTAAATGTGACAACTCATGGTAGACCTACAGGAAAACTAGTTACTATAGTAAACAACTTGTATTGACGTACCTATACCTAGCCAGAATACCTTGTTTTATTGAAGTTTTATGTACCTTAGTAATTATAACATTATGCACTAATAAATACATAAATGTTAAAATTATTAGGTAGGTACAATATTGTGCAATGTATACAATATTGTGTTACTAATTAGAACGGAAATCCAGAATGCGTATGGTGGAAGCATGACGTTTTCTTTGGATCACTTGGATCAGTGCCATAGAAACTATGTTGCTGTTTCACCAAGAATGTTATGATAATATTGCAAGCTTTATTATACTAATAATGTGTTAATGAGGTCATGTATTTATATATTCTGATACCTTTGTGGAACCACTTTACGACATAACAATTAGCTGATCAGATGAGCAGTACACTATTCAGCTTTTTCAAATAAAATAAATATTTACGTTATAGGTACCTAAGAAGTTTATTAGAATAACGTAATCAAGCTAAAACAAAGTCGTGTAATTTATTTTGACGTTTTCGTGGTATATATGCTAACGATCTGAATAAAAGTTGTAGTAGAGTCGAATAGATTTCACTTGCTTATACTCTCTGGCTTTACGCCACGTGCGTGACCGACCATGCACACTCGAAGGTCAACTGGTAGAGGTTTTTATGTAACCGCATAATTCGTACCTGCTTATACATTATATATCAATATACCTAAATTGTTCTTGAGATAACCAAGATTTTAGTTGTTTCTTAGTCACCCTTTTCTAAGTCCCTAAGCTATCAGTCTTACCACGCATCAGTTTCGGAAAACACGTTGGCGTTGCGCTGTCAGAATCGAATATAAAACATTAGTTCTGCCACGCGATGGATGCATTAAGACATTCTATGCCATTTTTTGTGTATTCCATATTCATGTAAAACAAAAACAAATCTATCCCGCGGGAACCGTACATTTTTCCGGGATAAAAAGTAGCCTATGTGTTATTCCAGACCATAATCTATATCTGTGCCAAATTTCATCTAGATCCGTTCAGCCGTTTCAGCGTGAAAGAGTAACAAACATACATCCATCCATACATTCTTACAAACTTTCGCGTTTATAATATTAGTAGGATATGCTGATAAACATGTCACCTAAGTTATTTTTAATCTTTTACAGCATCAAAATTAACATCATTTGGTTTTGTTCCAGGTCATCAAGCAAATACTGCCGTGATTGCATTATGAGAGTGCGCCTTACATGCTTATGATCCTAGCGCAGTAAAAACTTGGCCCGTGAACAACTCCAAAATGGACTTTCTGTGAGTACCCTCATTTATCTCTATCGGTGTTTTAGTTAATTACCTAGTTGTTTATGTTCATTTTATTTATCGTTACGCTACCACGTTCACTCCCTCGTTGCGAACAGCATGCCAAGTTATTGTTTAGTTATCCCTCCTATATAATGATGCTGAGGCTTTCGTCGGCGTGTGAATATAATCATTGCACTGACCGCGTCGGATCGCCGTGACCGCGCTATCTTGGCACCAACCTATTTTTGTATCTTCAATGCGTATGGTATACCCAACAATTTTTACTCACCATTCCGTGAAACAAGTAAATCTGCCGTATTCACTTTTGCTCACAAGACTGATGTATTGTAGTTCTCAATCAATTGATTTCCCGTATATAAAACGCTGTCAGATGCTATCTTGTGCAGTGCTCCACATTGCACTAAAAATAGGTTGGTACCGATATCGTAATCTGTGAAGAGGGTCACCGCGTGTCCTCGCTTCAGCTCGCGAATTCGCTCCGATCGCACCGGACCTCTCCGAGCCGAAGCGTGTTCTCGTGCGGATTCAAATTATTTGATTCGTAACACTCGCGCTAGGTCTCGCGTAGCAAGCCGTCGTTAGGAACAGGAGTTCTCTCAGTATAGTCTAGCCTAGTGGCGCCTTCGGAGCGGTGCGGTGCGGTGCGATGGGAACAGAGTGGTGGGTGCGGGACGCACTGCCCGCGCCTGACTCGGTGTCTCGCGTTGCAGATGCATGAGGCGGGCGGGCTGCGGCGTGGCAAAGCGGCGGGGTGCGCGGTAGGCTGCCGGCCACATGCCCCGGCGCCATGTGGCGCGTACTGCTGGCCCTCTGGGCCGCGTGCGCTGCCGCGCGCGCCAACCAGGACGTGGTGCGGACCTTCACCGACCCGGTGGCGTCGTCTGCTTCGCTCTTCGACCATCTCGTCGTCGATCGCAACACTGGTCGCGTCTACGTCGGAGCCGTCAACAGGATCTACCAACTGTCACCCGACTTGGAGGTCGCCCAGTCGATCATCACGGGCCCAGTGAATGACTCTGCCCAGTGCACTTTCGATTGTCCCGCGAACTACATCAAACAACCCACGGATAATGTGAATAAGGCCCTAGTAATAGATTACGCCACCAGTCGGCTGATCACTTGCGGATCGGTTCTACAAGGATTGTGCTCTGTGCGAAATCTGAACAATATATCTCACGATGTGCGCGAGGTGCGCGAGCCTGTAGTAGCCAATAATGCGACGTTATCGACGGTGGCGTTCATCGCGCCGGGACCTCCGAATCCGCCGATGACCCAGGTCATGTACGTAGGTGTGACGTTCACAGGAAACTCACCTTATCGTTCCGAGGTACCTGCTGTAAGCAGTCGATCGCTAGAAGACGACAGACTCTTCATGATAGCCCGAACGGCTGTAACGACTGGAACGCGAATGTTTGTCAATTCATTGTCGAGAGAGCGATACCCTATAAATTATGTTTACGGATTCAGCTCTGAAGGTTTCAGCTATTTCTTAACAACCCAGTTACGGGGCGTGGGTTCGGATACGTACTACAGCAAGTTGGTACGAGTCTGCCACGACGATGAAAACTATTACTCGTACACAGAGATACCGATGTCATGTACGGGAGAAGGCGGTGGAAACTACGGGTACAATCTCGTGCAAGCTGCTTTTGTTGGCAAAGCAGGTTCTGTATTGGCCGGAGAACTCGGAATAACAGCTCAACATGATGTACTTTTTGCCGCTTTTAGCCAGAGTGAGTCAATAAATACCAACAAGCCCTCAAATCTGTCTGCATTGTGTGTTTATTCGTTGAAAGCTATCCGTCGCAAGTTTATGCAGAATATCAAAACGTGTTTCAGCGGCAATGGATCAAGAGGGCTCGATTTCATTTCACCATCGCACGCTTGCATCGGTACCAAATTGCAATCGATAAGTGAAGATTTCTGCGGTCTGGATGTGAATACACCGCTGGGTGGAGAGCAGCCTGTGGAAGCAGTACCGGTCGCTGTATTCTCAAAGAGACTGACAGCGGTGGCGGCGACGGCCACTGGTGATTATACGGTAGTGTTCGCGGGCACCGCGGAAGGACATCTCAAGAAAATTGTCGTTGAGAGCGCTACCTCCGCGTTCGAGTATGGAGATATTGTGGTCGATGAAGGCTCACATGTGAACAAGGACCTATTCTTTGATACTCAATTAATGCATTTATACGTCCTGACTGTGCGTAAAGTGTCTAAAGTAAAAGTTCAAGAGTGCAGCGTGTACAAATCGTGCTTAACGTGTCTCGGAGCCAAAGACCCTTATTGTGGATGGTGTTCATTAGAAAACAAGTGCAGTTTACGCTCAGACTGTCAAGACGCAGCTAAAGATCCTCTATATTGGATTTCATATCGCAGTGGACGTTGCACGACTATTACTCAAGTGACGCCAAATCAATTGCAGCGAACAACTGCAAGGACACTAGATTTGCTTATTGAAAACTTGCCTACTCTTAATGGACAATTCTTATGTGCATTTACAGCTTTAGATCGTACTCTTATAACCAATGCCACTAGAAAACCGTACGGTGTAAATTGTACAACTCCGCGCACTGACACTCTCCCGTCGATCCCCACCGGTCAGCATCACTTTACAGCCAAACTGTCAGTGCGCACCACTCAGGGACCTGATTTTGTAGCTACTAATTTTACATTTTTCGATTGCAACACGTACAGCTCGTGCACTCAGTGCGTCAGTTCTTCGTTCCCGTGCGATTGGTGCGTCGACGGCCATCGTTGCACACACGATACTGCAGAAAATTGCAGAAACGATATTCTCGTTACCGGAGTCAGTAGAATCGGTCCAAGTTATCGCTCTGGTCCCGGGTTTTGCCCAACAATCAATTCAACGTCCGACGGTACTAACGAAATTCTAGTTCCATCCGGTGTAAAGAAAGCCATAAAAGTCAAAGTCCATATAATAGGGCAATTTATCGTTCAGACGAGGTTTGTTTGTCAATTCAACATAGAGGGACGTGTGACTCATGTAAATGCCCAACTTCTCGCCGATACCATTTATTGTGAAGCCGTTGAATTCACGTACACATCGCGTGCCCCTAATATTACAGCCTCTTTCGCAGTTATATGGGGTGGGTCTAAGCCTCTGGATAATCCGGATAATACTCATATTCTCATTTACCGCTGTAACGACATGGCTGACAATTGCGGAATGTGTCTGGCACTCCCGGAGAAATTCGGATGCGGTTGGTGCCAAGGCTCTGATAAATGTGAAGTTCAAGAGCAATGCGGGGCTCCTAGCGTTTGGTTAAATCGTACTCAAACATGTCCGAATCCTGAAATTCACACGTTTAGACCGCAATTAGGTCCGTGGGACGGCGGTACTAACATCACTATTGAGGGCATTAATTTGGGGCGAAACATATCAGATATTTACAACGGAGTTACTATAGCTGGGATCAAGTGTCAGCCAATCATAGAATTGTACGTGAAAACGAAACAGATAGTTTGCACTGTAGATGGTCCCGGTGAAGAGGTGCCACGGGATGGCCCTGTAGTAGTTCGCGTAGCAGATTATCGTGGAGAATCTACGCACCATTACGCTTTTGTCAACCCAAAGATCAATTCTATTCATCCAAAGTACGGACCACAGTCCGGAGGCACTAAATTGCGTATCACGGGGGAATATCTAAACGCAGGAAGTAATATTCAAGCTTTTATCGACGATTTACCTTGCGCTATATTATCAGTTTCTCACGAAGAAGCAGTATGTAGAACCAGTCATTCTTACCAGCTTAAAATGGGAACTTTACGCATGCGTTTCGATAATGGTATGCGTACTTTAGAACGCGAAAAGTTTGAATACATTGAAGATCCCGTAGTCGTGTCAGTAGAATCTGGTCCACCCCTGACAAGTCAAAGAAAACAACCCAAAGGAATACCCTCAGGCGGTATAAACATCAAAGTGATAGGACGAAATTTCCATTCCATTCAATTCCCTCAAATCTATGTGTATCACGATAATCGGCCCTACATTGCGCCTTGCCACAGGGTTGATTTTCAAACTCATCTCATTTGCGAATCTCCCGGTATTGAAAGCGCCGGCCTCAATCTAGATCCTGATAGGCCCTTAGAATTGGAATATGGATTCAACATGGACGATGTACAGAGCGTGCAAAACCTTACTACTAAAAACATGGACGCTTTCTTGCTTTATCCCGACCCACTGTATGAGAAGTTTGATGAAGAAGTAAAGTATTATAAGTCTGAATATTTAACGATAAATGGTCAAAATTTAAATAGGGCTTGCACTGAGGGTGATGTGGAAGTTCATATTGGTGAGAGTTTGTGTAATGTGACGTCATTGGCGCCTCATCAGTTGACATGCAAACTTCCTTCCCGTGATGAGCTTCCAGATGGCGTAGATACTCCCGATGTTGTTGTTAGAGTAGGTCGTGCACTAACATTTAAAATTGGTAAGTTATCTTATTCATCACAAGCTGGTCTCCAAGCCGCTATAGGTAAACCAGTAGTAGTTGGCATAGGTATAAGTATAGGTTGCCTGATATTAATCTGTTTAGGTTTTCTCATTATGTATAGGAGAAAGTCAACGGAAAATATAAGAGTATTAAAAAATATGCAAGAGCAAATGGATATTTTAGAATTAAGAGTAGCTGCCGAATGTAAGGAAGCATTTGCTGAGTTGCAAACGGAAATGACAGATCTGACTGGTGAAGTGACGGGCGGTATTCCATTCCTAGATTACCGCACGTATGCCATGAAGATTTTGTTCCCTAATATTGAAGATCATGCCGTCCTGCAATGGGAACGTCCAGAGCTTAGTAGAAGAGAAAAAGGTTTAAAAATGTTCGGTCAGCTAATTATGAACAAAACATTCCTCCTATTATTTATTCGTACTTTAGAAAGTAATAGATATTTTTCAATGCGTGATCGTGTAAATGTAGCATCTCTTATAATGGTTACTCTGCAGAGTAAGATGGAATATTGCACTGACGTGTTAAAGACGTTATTAGCAGAGTTGATAGAAAAGTGCATGGAGGGCAAAAATCATCCTAAGCTATTGCTTAGACGCACTGAAAGCGTTGCCGAGAAGATGTTAAGTGCTTGGTTCACTTTCCTTCTGTATAAATTCCTTAGGGAATGCGCGGGAGAACCTCTTTACCTTCTATTTAGGTCAATGAAAGGTCAAGTTGACAAAGGACCTGTTGATGCAATAACTTCTGAGGCACGATATTCCCTTAGCGAAGAAAAGCTGATTAGGCAGTCTATAGATTTTAAACCGATACTCGTTAATGTTTCGATTTCCCAGCAGACATTTTTTGTCAGTGGGTTGGAGGCTACTACAGATAACGTTCAAGTAAAAGTTCTCGATTGTGATACAATAAGTCAAGTCAAAGATAAATGTTTAGATGCTATTTATCGCGCTACTCCATATTCCCAAAGACCGAATCGTGATGAACTCGACTTAGAATGGCGCACAGGTGCCTGTGGTCGTATGATCCTCTATGATGAAGACAGCACAAGTAAGTGCGAAAGTGAATGGCGCAAATTAAACACTCTTAATCACTATCGCGTACCAGATGGCGCTTGCCTCAATCTCGTCGCCAAACAGAGCTCTGTTTACAATCTGTCCAATATGGAGAAAAATGACAAATCTCATACTTATGAAACACTTAATCGGTGTAAATACGCCTCGGCAAGTCCACCAGCTAGTCCCTTAAAATACGACCACGGTGGTACTATTAAATTTTGGCATTTGGTGAGGCATCATGATGATGACGCACGCAAGGAAGGAGATCGCGGCAATAAAATGGTTTCGGAAATATATCTTACGCGTCTTCTCGCTACTAAAGGCACGTTACAAAAGTTTGTTGATGACTTATTCGAGACTATTTTCAGCACAGCGCATCGCGGTTCAGCGCTACCACTCGCCATAAAGTACATGTTCGATTTCCTGGACGATCAGGCTCTACAGCACGCCATTTCCGATCCCGAAGTAGTTCACACTTGGAAAAGCAATTCTCTTCCGCTTCGCTTCTGGGTGAATCTGATAAAGAACCCAAACTTCGTTTTTGACGTTAACAAGTCCAATACGGTTGATTCTTGCTTATCTGTAATCGCGCAGACTTTCATGGACTCATGTTCCACGTCTGATCACGTACTTGGCAAAGATTCTCCCTCGTCTAAGCTTCTCTACGCTAAAGATATACCGGTTTACAAAGAGTGGGTGGAACGGTATTACGCGGATATAAAGTTAATGCCAGCTATATCCGATCAGGACATGAACGCCATGCTGGCCGAGGAGTCACGTCTCCACACGAAAGAATTCAACACGAACTGCGCCCTGAACGAGCTGTACGCGTACGCGGATAAATACAACGAGCAGCTTACGGTGACGCTCGAAGAGGACGAGTTTTCGCAAAAGCAGCGTCTCGCCTTCCGTCTCGAGCAGGTGCACAGCCTCATGGCGCACGATTATAACGTGTGATGATGCTATCGCCCTGCGCGCTGAGCCTTCACTCGGCCAAGCGGCGTGCGAGGCTGTGTCACCACTCCCACCGCGCCCTGTAAATAAAGCTCTCGCACATATCTACGCTGGCAAAATTTTGTACATATTAGATAGTGTACAGACTATTGTAATTGTAATTTTTGTATGATTTCCGCGGTCCGATGTTTTTTAATTTTATATTATGAAATATGAACTTTGTATTACTGATTTTTTTACACGACGAGCTCGGCCGACCGGGGTCGGGCAACAGTAAGCATTAATATTGAAAAATTGTGTATGTCTTTGTGTGCTCGCGTCGTACGAGTTAATTGTTACGTCGATTGGTGTAAAATGTGTGTCTCAAGTCGCATAATGTGAGCCCGGCGGCGAGCGACAAGATCGCTCGCCGGCGGGCGATTTTTAAATTTATACTCGCATCTACTTAACGAAATAACCGACAGTGAATCCATGATCATAAATAAATATCGTCGAATGTACAATGTGTTTGAATTGGGATACGGCGATACGACGCAGCGGCATTTTCCGCACACGACGAAAGCCTCCGCGTCTCGGCAGCTGTCGGCAGGGAGAACGCGGTACGGATCCATGCTCGTCTCGCTAGCTCGCGGAACCCTCGGCGGTCGCGACTTTCGTCATTCGCCTGTGGTGTCCAGCACGTCACATTTCATATCACCAATCATGTGTATATCTTCGCTAAGAGTCCGGCCCTCGAGAGTTGCCTTGCGAAGCGCGCGTGTCGTGCGGCGAGACGGTCATGGATGAAACCACGCGGCCCTGCTTTCAGCTGGTACGTGAGGATCATCGCGCGAACCGCGTTTGCAGTCGTCAACAATTTATACTGCGTCCCCGCTTACGTCGTGTGGATGATGGCGCTGCGTCTCGTCAGACCCGTGTATGCCCCCCTCTATTGGACGATCGAAGGACTCATGTACCACTGGCTGCTAGCGATGGTCTCCATGTGGTCCTGGACGGCTGGATATGACAGTAAGTACGTTTTTAAAATACGAACGCTGCACGTATTAACGGTTATGAGTATCGCGGATTCGCGGCTTATCTGGTTAGATCACAATAAATCTTAGTTGCTCCTTATGATTATGAGTTGTGAATTGAGTAATTAGCAAACTTAAAATTCAGATAACGTTTAAGATAACCTAACGCGTTAATAGCTTATTCCTTAATATCCTCTTTACATTGTACTTAATTGTTATGATGGGGTTGAACGGGTAGGAATGCAAATGGCGTGCCACTCCGATTTGGTTTTAAACATCGCTAACTTAGAATTCAATTTGCATGAAACTACTATGGTCATTATGTCTTTGAATATTAATTGACCACCCAAAACTAACGAAAGCCTTAGATAGAAGTGGTAGATTCCAAATTAAGGTTGCCGGATACAAAATAATGTGTAAACTTGCAAAAACTGCTAAATATCAGCAATATAATTAAGTGTCGTCCTTAATACCTACATGGAGAAATACTACTGTAGTTTTGCAATATAAATGAGATAAGTAGCTGAGAACGGTAAGTCTTAGAAATATAAATTACTACTTCATATTATGAAGGTTATATTTTCAACAGCTAACTGATTATTTTTATAAATGTTTCGTAAATGTAGAGAATACTCATACTTATTTTGTGTTTTTTTAACAAGTGTACTTCAGTAAATAAGTCTTATCTAAACCGGGCTAAGAGGTAGATATAGGTATAAGTAGAGATTATTCAGTCTAAAAATGCACGTTCCTCCACTTGTACTTGTACCGCATGTAGAGGTAAATACATTGGAAATACATTGGAGGGGCGTGCATTTTTAGACCGAGCTACCTCTACCTACTTATAGGAAGTAATGATAATTATTATAATGTACTCGTATCTTTATAAGAAAAGGTAGGTATGCCTACCTACTTCATATACTAGAAGGCATAAAACAACAGCATTTTGAACTCGAGTAATTTGAATGCATGGTAATTATTAATTATCGTTGATTTAAAAACAATGCAGGATATTATATTTCGTCGTAACGCAACACAGACGCTTACATGCCTATTCAAGTTATTAATAAAGTTATTATTATTATTCGATCACGCTAATCTCTAGTAAAAGTAGGGCCGGTCGAATCGAGGCGAAATATCGGTGGCGACAAAAAAGTAGTAGGTGTTACTTTCAATCTTTTTAGATAATATCCTACATTGCGCAACTCAAATTAGATTTCGTGCGCGTGTGGGTACGTAAATGAATTTCGGATTCAAACAATGGTGGGTTTCGAAACCGTTTTGCTGCTAGTAGTGCTAGTGCCTCGATGCCTGTTGAGACCGGTCTGTCTGTGGCGCGAGCTCTGTGCCTGTATTGACCTTATGCGGCTGCGTAGTTTATGTGCGGCCGGCGGAGGACGGTCGATGACCGCCTCCCCCTCCCCACACCGCCGCGCTAGGAATGCCGGCCTCCTCAACCCCCACTCGTCATTGTCATGTTGCATTTCGATTGGCGAATTTGCATGTCGTCGGGCTTGAGATCGAATTTTGATATAATTCGCCGACGAATCGACTGTCGACTGACACATGGTGAAAGCACGTGAAAGTCTTATTGTAAGATTATTTTTCTTTAAACCTCCGCGGTGGGTAGATTTGGTTTATGTGGTCGCTCTACTTTTTGCGGTGATTGATGGTTTGGTAACGGATATAACATTCAACACATCTTCGCTTATTTGGATGGTATCGTGTTGATTGGGCTGCCAGAATATGTTCGACTTCAATATCATTTTGGATAGCTAATCAATCACACAATCTAAGTGGGTCGAGAGAATCAAGACAAGATCTCATTTTATATGTAACGCTGTGATAAATTACCTCTTCTAACACGCAGGTAACAGGTGCATTTCATGTTGTCACAAAAATCAATATTAGCAGATATTACAATCGGTAGGTATTTCGTTGTACGAGTATATGTTATGTTATAATTAAGTGTAGTAAGTAACTTAAACTCCGATCGAGCCTATTAGTAGAATCGATAAGGAATAAGGATAAAACCAACCTGAACAACGTAGCAAAGACGGCGACATTGATGATAGATCATAGCTATAAATAGCAATTATATACAAATGTTATGTTGAGTATCTGTATGTAATTTGCACATTTTAAAGCAGAATAATCAAAAGAGCGAAATAATAACTCGTTTAGTGAATATCAATGATTGATGGCGCCCAGGCCAGCTTTGATGACAAGTCGAGCCGCGAGGATCGGATTGTAGACCCGATCCGTTTTGGATTAAAATATTCAAAAAGGTAACGCGTTTATAATTTAAATGAAAAGTGGTTAGGTTCCTCCTTACAAAGCCTACACCAAAATGCCGCGTTGATAATTTCAATTAGTGTGTGGGAGGATGAATATAGTTATTGAGCCATCAAAATTCAAATCACAAAAAATAAGTAAAGGTAATTCTAACATTGAAAGGGACAAGTGAGGCAAAATATATTCAAGCTATGTCCTCTATTATTACTTATCGCGTTGCGCTGTATGATCCATTCATGGAGTTATAAATTCCACTTATACTCGTATACATCCTTCGATTGTCCAGAACCGTCGTCTTCCGGTGCATCGCGCAGGGCAGGTATCTCAATATCCCAGTTGCATGTTAAGGTCATTTACTATTGTAAGTTTAAGTATTATTTAGTTAGATGATGTTGAAGTTGGATGACGTGTCTTAGGTGAGTCTCCCTGTTCTTAGTTCATTAGTCGATATTGCTTGTTTTATGACAAATTTCCGGTTTAAGTTGGTACTTGGTTGGTAAGCAGGTACAATATTGCACTCGTTTTTCTGTTATTATAACTCAAAATTACGGAGGTCGCGTTGCCAGATGTTTGCGACTTGGTTTTAATTAATATGTTACTCACCATCTGCAAGTCAGGTTATTTTTTTCTAAAAAAACGTATTGAGTTATTCTATAAAGGTAGGTAATCCCGTGAGATTGTATTTGTATATCGTGCTTGCTAATATCTAAATATTGTGTATTATTTAACAGGAATATTTTGAACTTACTGATAATGAGCTTAGCAATCAGATTACATACGGATACTTAACTTAGTGACATGATTGTTTTAAACATTCTTTTTCGTAATGATTCATGCATCCTGTCGATGGTATATGAATAGGTTCATTGATTAGCTTTGTGAATATTGTTTTTACCGTTTTATGAGTCAAGTTTCCGGCGGCATTTTGTTCTTTTATTTACGGATACACAACGGGTTTCCAATCCTCCAAGCTGGCATAGTAGTCGGATCGTTATTGCACAGTCGTAGGCTGTATTCATACCTACTCTGCGTCAAAAATGACATGAGGCGACTAAAAAATGCCACAATCAATCTAATGTTTTATTCCACTGCATAAGGCAGCGTGCCAGTATTTTGCTACGGGTCTAACTTGCTTTATGAATTATTGAGTACATGCATGCTATGATCATTCCAACGGCCTTCGCGGCTTCTTGCAGATAGACCAGCGGGTTGTTCTATTTTATCTTTCTCCATTACATTTGCAATTGAAATACATTCGGGATTCTGTTTCCGTTTTCAGGAATGCTGATAAAATCGCGGAGCATTCAATACGTGTCCTCGTTCTAAAACAGTAATCTTAGCAAGGACGGTTGCCTCCGTATCGGCTCCCAACATTGTTTACAAGCGACACTGTCGAATATCTCGAGCATATTGCTTGTTATCTCGGACGCGTGACCAAAGTTGTTCCTAACGTCATAGCAATGTACCTAACCTACAGTTGAATGTTGATAAGTTGTGTTCTTTCTTATATGTATGTATAAGAAACGAGTCGTGATTCGTGAGCTGACTGGCGACTCACATCCTATGCTTACCAATACCAGCACTTGTAACAAAGAACTGTTTGTATTGCGGTTTACATCTAAACCTTTAACGAGACCTGTCAACCAACACTGACGCCTGCTGCTATCATAATTATATGACTTCGTTCCTTTTAAGACAAAAAAATGTTGAACTTAAGCCCAATGTGGACGAATACGAACTGTCTTATTTCATGAACACAAACCAGCATTGAAAATGAAACAATGAGAACTAAGGACCGTAACGTAACCAAATTGAAATTCTACCACGTAACGTATCGACGACGCGACGCAAACGTTACGTACCTAAACTCTGCAGTCCACTTAAACTTGCCTATCTATGATTACTTGGAAACTAGGGAAATTCAGGTGATGTATGCATACCTCTATCTCAACTCTAGACACAACAAACGGACGCCAACATCAGACATGCTTATGCGTACATTAGTTCACCACAAAAGCACTAGAGCAGAGCGAGATCTTGCAATAAAACCACATTACCAATGTATTTGTGGTTGTGTTCTGTCCGACTTTCTCGCCAATCGGACGCCGGCGTTTCATGTGTGAGTCGGGTATGTTCGTTTAATGTTCATTGTTTGCAACCGGCTTGCGGCGTCAATGTGTGGTATGGCATGCTGGATCATATTTTTTGAGTGCACACTGTGCTGTGCGACAAGCTAAAAATAAGTTTAAAATCCACGCTCAGTCTTTGGACACGTGTTGGGATGTAGAATGCGTTAGCGCCTGACTGTGACGTTAACGAGTTAAGAAATTACTTGCACCATTGAAACCGCAGGAAAATGCCTAATATGAAATAACGTTGTCGAACCGTTCATTGTTGGCAACCATTTTGTCAGAATGTTTGCATAACGAACTATGTTTCGGACGTTCCAGTTTGATTGATGAAAAGTTAGTAGTTCTAAAAATCTTACCTTGCCAAAAGCTTGGGCTTTCTAGGTGGAAATTATAAATATCCATTATAGGTATGAATGACTGAACTAAACCTTGTACAATTTCTAGGACATTCATAGGTTAGGAGAGTTCTGGTATCTCTCAAACTAGAATTGCTCACACGTGTAGTTAGTACCTACTCAGATGTAAGATGGGTAATTCTATGTTTGAGTAGGTATTATCTTTTATCTTTTTACTTTATCAAGGTTCATTAAAATAACTTAACCAGTTGCAGTGGTGTATTTCAATGTAGGTAGGTACTTATCTAAGAACCGAACATCTTACGGTGGGCTTAGTGGGACATAATGAATTATGAATGGTAATCCTGCGCAGTTTTCAAATACTTTCATTATTAATCAGATCCATTAATTAACTGATTCTCCCCACGAATTGTTCTGACTGAATCATTGGTACAACAGCTATTTATTGCGAAACCAAAACAACGCTTTCCTGCGCTGTCAGTGATTTGTGCTTCGCTGCGCAGCCCTTGACATCGACTGATGATATATTAGTAAACGTAGTGCCTTAGGAAATATATGGCTGTCAGAGCATTGTAACCATCGTACCTATTGTATGTAAAGGAGAACATTTAAATAACCGACTTTTGTAGAAATTGAGGACATCAATGCAGTGTGCCTTAGTATGGAAAAAAATGTGATGGATTTGTTTAAACGGTACGTTGTTGGGTACCTAACCTACGTATAGCGACGTCACGACTCAAACTGTTTTCTTCTATGCATCGTGTCACTAAGACTCGAACCAGTGAAATAGCTAATAAGGTATATAAAGTATGAAAAGGTAACTAAAGGGTAGGTATATCCAAAACGCTATAAGTAACTCAAAGACCGTGAAAAAAACCTTGATCGTAACAATTCGGTCCTCTGCTTGACGTACTTACCTATACCTGGTTGAATAGCTTATAAATAACGTATTCAGCCATTGCCATTCAACTTTTGTAATTAGGTACTTTACTACATGAATATGACACGTGCCCATAAAGTGGTTTCAGTAAGTACCTGCCTTACCTACACAAATATTTCTCTCCCTTGTTGTTGGTACTACAAACAGAGTAGAAAAGGCATCCGAGATGAGTTCAAGAATTTTGTTTTTCGTTCGGCTTTCTAACTTAGGCTTAGAAAACTGGTTGATGAAAGGTTTGGTGGTAAGACCTTATGAAACGATCTGCATACAATCTATGTGTCTGCTATTTAACAATTTACATATTGAAGCAGCATTCCTAAAGAGGTGAGCGATCACTTTAGAAATTACGTCGTGCGACGAGGTAGGTAAGTAAAGACACCTACCTCTAAACTCTAAATTTACCAAGTTTGTTCTTCACTATGGTATTATTTCTTCTTGAGTTTACAAATGGTTATGGATCTTAAAATACAAATCTCCAATTCCCCATGAATTGCTCGGGATCCGAACTCTTCAAACAAACATCCACACTTCATCACTACCATTGCGCGTGCAGTCCATACGTTATATATAATTAGTGTCTGTATGTTTGTTGTTTGAGGCTGGCAAAGTCTGCTGCATTTCCCTATGTTTGTGATAACTGGGCTGAAATAAAAATAGAGTCGAGCTTGAAGATTTGTGTTGAATGAAACTACACTCTCTGCTAGGTACCACCGTTGGACACAACTCTAGAGAAATTTATGTGTAGCGATAGATCTTGGGCCTAAATTGTTGCTAGTTTTACAATCGCATAACTGACACCGGAGTTTAAACCATATTACATGCATAGCTTTTTACGAATTCTGGATTTGAATTTTTTTCAAAAATCATTAAAACCCTACCTTCGTGGTTTGTAAGTATATTTTTGTAAATGAAATCATTAATGTTTAATTAAAAGTAAAGATACTTAGTAATTGGACTATCTAAACTAATATTATAAAGAGGAAAACTTTGATTGTTTGTTTGTTTGTTTGTTTGTTTGTTTGTTTGAAATGAATAGGCTCCGAAACTACTGAACCGATTTGAAAAATTCTTTCACTGTTGGAAAGCTACACTATCAGCGAGTGACATAGGCTATATTATATTTTCAAAAAAATTAGGGATCCTTACTAAAACTTCAATAATGTAAGCCAAGGTGTAAAAAAATTACCTAAAATATTCTTTATATCGCGTGCGCTGCGAAAACTATTGACGATAGAATAAAATAATGTACTACAACTTTGTAGAACACATAATTATTTACAAAAAGTGTCGCGATATCATATGTCCAACTATTATAGTTATGCCACAATAAGAGTTCTTTTATTTTAAAATTTTAATTGAAAGGCTACTCTTAGAAAAACGCTCTTTATTTGTATCTTAGTATTAATCCTTATCAAAATAAATCACATCATATTCTAGACTGCTTCAATACCTTTATACAGTTTTTTGAATTACTCAATTCGGACATTCCATTCAAAAGATACCATTAAATTAAAAATGTAAGCAATAGAAAAAAGTTGCGTGAGAGCCGCGCTAGCTTATGCACTGTAGGCGTCACTGGGTGTACAGGATGTGTACAGGTTGGAGTCAATGTGAAAAAATAAATAAAAAATATAAACAAAAAAAAAACATTATATTAAAAAAAAGTTCATTAAAATAATAATACTAAAACTTTCTATACAATTTTCTTTTTTTAGTAACCTGACGCAGGGTATGGTTAAACGTGTGTGTATTATAATATTGAAATTTGAAATTTTTGTTAAATTTGAGAGCAGTGGTGGTGTAGTGGTAGCACCCCTGCCTCACGATCTGAAGGTCATGGGTTCAAACCTGGTCATGCACCAATGTGTTTTTCTATTCGAACAATTTATTTGCGCAATGCCTGTGATCTTAAACGGTGAAGGAAAACAGCGTGAAGAAACCAGCATACCCTAGAACCAAAAGTTCGAAGGTGTGTGTCATAGGTTAGTTAAGCGGCGATGGGCTTGCATCCTGTCATGTACGAGTACTAACTACTGTGCAAAATGTGGGCATGTGTCATATATCATGTTTGGACGTGCCTCTGACTACCCTCTTTATATCCTCGATAACCTCAAAGAACAAAGTAACTAGAGATCTGGGAGATATCTACCGAGAATGGGAATTAAAGTCGTGACCATTTATAGGTACTTATATATAAATACCCGTGCGAAGCCGGGGCGGACTACTAGTCTGCTATAAATCAGATTACGTAGAGTTCTATGTCACACTATGTGTAATATGTTTTAATTTACCAAGCTGCTGTATTAAATCCGCATTCTCAATCAAAATGAAAGTTGTATCCCTGTAGGTATTATTACGAATTTCTCCGTGAACTTGTTCGCTGGTTTTAAACATAAATTCCTACGTAGGTCGTAGGTACCTATTTCTTAAACTGTTAACAAAAATTCATTCACGACTCTTGAGGCAGTGTGAGAGACCCAACCGGTTTCTCGGAGAATCCGATCCTTGAAACTTTTTTGTTTTTTTTTACGACACGAATGTGACGACGGAGCCGAGCCATGATGCCAGACGGCGATGATGGATTGTCTCCAAGAGCGGACCTTGAAAGAGATCGTTGTTTAGTTTCTGGAAGGTCTTAATTACTTTGTGGATAATTCGTTCGTTGTTAGGGAATAAACGGGTATTACACTACACGGTATTCAGGGCCCGGTAGTAAGGGAGCCTAACGCCTAGCCTCTACGCTTTACGCCCTAACTCTTATTACACCACTCTTATTTAAGGTAAGGGTCCCTGAATTCAGGGTAGTGTAATAAGTGCTTTAGTTAGATGTTTATGTCCAATTTTAAAGTTGGTTTGAATAAAACTTTTAATGATAAGTAGCAGATAGAGTTACCATTCTTAGATCTGGTATTTAAATTAGTATATATATAGGTAACTGTAGTATTACCTGGGTAATATTTTATTCCCACCCAACGAGTAAATTGTAGTAAAATTGAGTATATGCAAGGCATACGAAAGAACATAAGACCTCGATAATCATGGAATTCGTTTAGCTTTCAAACCATAAACATGTTTATCCCGATTGCTTACATTACCTTCGATATTATCCAGACGGAAGCCAGTTCATGACCTGGGCATAGAATGAACAATAGTTTACATACTGGTATTGTAGTAGTACCACTGAACCTGGGAGCATTGTACGATCTAGAACTGAACATAGCCCACCTGAAACCTATTTACCGTAGTTGAATAGCACTGAAGTATTGGATGATTGTGGATTAAGTCTTTGTTTTCGATGTTTTGTACGAATATGCGATATTGTTGATGTAGTGTAGGTATGTATTTATTAAAGGTAGATACTTGCTAGGAGTTTTTAAATGTAAGTAAAGTATCTACGGACATCTATTATGATTATTCCATGATCTTGTCATACAAAAGTCATTTTCTCAGGGGATTTAGTAGGTACGGGTTTTGATAGTTTACGAAACTTTATTTCGTTTTATTTCCTTCCATACCTACATTTACCTGCACTGACGTAGGTACCTACCGACTGCCGATTTTAGTTCTTCAAAGTTTCCGCTGAGCCTTAAATAAAACTTTTCGTTCGTAAAACTGAAGCTCTCAACGACCTATCCCTCGAAAAGTCAAGATAAAGAAGGCTTTGACCTATGTTAATGGCGGCTCTTAATCAGTTTTATCTTGGCTCTGGTTATCCGAAGGTTAATTACTACGATAAAACACGTTACGACTTGTTAGGGCCGAAGTTTTGTTATTAGACGATAGAACAATCGATATATTATTATTAGTCACGGTCACTCATAGAGCATTGGTGACAAGTGCAATGCATTTGCTTTATCGAGTATGTGAGTACCTAACTACTGATTATGACATAAAAGCAAATGCTTTAATTTATTTACTTTATAGAAGCATTTCAGATACCTAGTTATTTAGGACTTTACCTACATCTTTCAGCGAATAAATAAATAAATAAAATAAAATAAATAATGCTGGACAATCCACACAGCATCATCTAGCCCAAAAGTAAGCTACTCAAAGCAGAATGTAGAATGTAGAATGTAGACAGACAGCTCATAATTCTAGTTAAGTACTTCAATCTTCAAAATTGTCTAAGGGTGACGAAAACTGGTAGTCAGAGGTACGACCACACATAATTAGCACATGCTCCCGTTTTGATCATTAGTATGTTGATATTCCGTAGATACGTGACAGATTGTAAGCCGCTTATAGAAACCAACACCAACTAACACCTTCGATCGCATGTTTGGTTCAAGGGCGTTCTAGTTTTCTCTTCACTCCTTAAAGCCTGGTATTGCAATAATCTGAATTCAAAAACAATAATAGTCAAGTCAACATGTAGCAAACAAGACTAAAGGTAAACCATATTTCGAAGATGTTAGAGATAGGTTGTTGCCTAAGCTTGTTGATGCCTAGTTTGTTTTAACAAAACGACGTGTGTATAGATACTCTTCACCTCCACAAGTACTTGTTTACCTAATGAGCTTGTTGCGCCCACGCGGACATCACAGGCCCCTCGGCTTGCCCGCGGTTCCCTCTGTTTATTGGAGAAACAGTAACTGGCGCCATTCATTCGACTCACTGCTATTGGGCAACATATAATTGAAACAAATTAACCGGACTGTAGAAACAAAACTACGTATTAGCCGTAAACATACACATAGTTTAACAACCTGCTCTCAAATAAATAAAAATCAATTGCTCAATCGACTAACGAGAGTAATCATCGAAAGAGAAAACCAAAGCCAGCCGCGCCGATTTCAATTCAATTATAAAACGCCGCTGGTTAAGATTAACTCTACCTGTTCGACTGTTGCTTATGTAATATAGGCAAATGTGCAGACGGAAAACCGGAAAGGCATCCTGCCAGGATGCACGGGACGCGGTCAAGGGATATATCTAGAATTCCAAGCTAGTTAGGTAGCCATAGGTTGCGAAAAAGCAAAACTTAGATATATTCTTATGGACTAAATTAATGGTACTTATTGATTATTATTTTTCAAGATGTAAGTATGTACTAGCTACAATTTAAGATACGATATGTAATCCTAATTCAAAGTTTGCCTTGGTTTAGTTAACTTATCTTACCTACCTATCACAAATATCCACAGAAGTAATCAAAAGATCTTCAGGGAATGCGCAAGATTTACAACAATACTTATACCAAACACATAGGTATTTGTTGCGGTATGAAATCTTTTATACACTTCTAAATAATTGATTTTAAAACGATATGTGCACGTACACCTTCCTCTCTATTGACTCAAAACTTCAATAAATGGATGAGCTATTCTAATAAAATTAGCGGCATCCAGCTGTGTCGAAAGCGTTATGATATTAAAGCAATATAAACTAATGACGTCTATTCACATCCACCCACACCAACCTCTATAAAGATAACGAAAGCCCTTCTTCCTACACACCCTTTGTCTGAATTCCATAGACAAAAGGCGTAACCTTTCTCCATGTCTCCAACCTGTCCGTTACTCCCACGCAGTCAATAGTACCTACCTATAACAGGTATCGGTCTTTGAAAGCGGTGAAAAGATTTTAAAAGACCCACTCTCGTCCCATTGGAATGTTACCTGTGTTGACTTTTTGAACTGGGGAAACTACTAACAGCTATGGCAAGAATGTCGATGCTGTAACACAGAAAGCGCCAACCAAGAATAAGCTAACCGACAAAGCGGTTAAAAACCTGGTTCAAAATATTATTAAAGAACAAAAAGACCTGATTAGAACGTACAAAATCTATTTAATATTTACATGCTCATATATCCTGCAAATTCTGCAACAGCAAATCAGTTTTGCGCAACCATTAATTTCCTGAAAATCTGGGTCAAAATCGACTTGCAATATGAATTTCACCCACCACACCCACTATACATAGTTACCTACATACTTACACACCATACCTCAGCATATAAAACTGCAAGTATATTAACTAAGCAAAATGAACGAAGATAAATGCTTCTGTACCTACTTCATCTTGTAAGTAAGTACCTAAGTATTGTCAGCCGAATTTTTCAGACAGCTTAGATGCGACAATGTGGGTCGTATACGTGTAATAACTCTACAAACACGTGCTTGCAATCATTGTCACTAAAATGGGGCCTGTTTGTCGACACAGTTATTTTTCTCTCCGATTCGTTCACCGAATTCGGTCATTCCTACAAAACAAATGATACTTACACTGTTGCTGTTTGGTTTGCTATCAAGTCCTCAAGTTAAGTCGGTTATCGCAGTCGGGCTGCGTGATAAGATTGCGTGCGAATCCTTATGTAACTCTAGTCATCGATGATCTAGAAACCAATAACCTAATTACCTACAGCACGACTTGACTCTTGACTTAGCCATATTGTAGAATAACCTTATTTAAATATTGAACTGCATTTTCTTCAGGGCATGAGAATCAGTTTACTTTCTGGTAACGTCTTGCGACTGTTTTACTGTTTATATTCTAAACGTGACATCATAGGTGGTCTATTATTGGCAGGCGCACACGTTTTCCATAGTGGGCTATCGGTCAGCACATTTCTTATTGCCTTTAACAGAAATTGCTAAACTTATTTGAATGCGCCGTACCTATTGTTAGATTATGTTCTAGTTTTGGATCCTAAAATACTTAGCTGCTGGTATTGCCAAAATAAATCATTGAATTTCGTAAAACTTGTAGGTCGCTAAGTTTCTTCGCATATCCTACGCTTTTTGTACTTATATTAGGTACCTGCCTGTAACAATTTAGACTTATGATTATTTACTTATTATTTATCAACCTACCAACAAACATTGTATAAAGAAACCGCAGTCAGTAGATAACTAACTAGCACAATATTATACGGGTTGGGTGTAAATAATTACACACCACCAAAATGTTATTCAGGTAGATATCTGAGTAGTTTGAAGTTGTTCAAATATTTACTCTGTCGTATTTACATATATGTGGGTTAGGTATTACCTACCTAAATACTTATTTTAATAAGTAATTAAGTTCTAATTATGTCTTAAATTACATGATTAGTTTTCTTCGGTTAACCTGTCTGATTTTGCTACAGTAAAAAATTGAAACTTACCTGAAAACTTTTTTAATACAAATCCATTACACCGCTAAAAGCAACGAAACAGCATCTCTTCCCTATAGTTGGCCCCTCCACCTCCCGTATACAATATCGTCAACCTGCATGCGTGAGTGCAGGAATCCGCCCTTTACTTTCCACAACGCATTCTTTTGATTGCTTGTACAAAATAATTTAGGGTTGTCATGTCACGTTAAGTACCTACTACACTATCACTGTCTAATATTGACAGGTGGTATAGGGCGCGGTTTTAAAGATCATAAGTAGTGTTTGTTTGGTGTTAGGTACTTTCATCTCCGAATTATGCATTTTAAGGAATCAATAATATCTAAATATCGAGACATTGCATAGAACTGGCATGGTAAATTGTTAAAAAATATCATTCATCAAATATCTAATCTTAGGTCTGTCTAAAAAAGATGAAAATCTAATGAAAATAAGTAAGATGGAAATTCAACACTGCAATATACAAATTGACACAACATACCTATCTGCTATTTTTTGTCTCGTAGTTCGCATTTGCAACATGGCAGATTGCAAATCTATTGCCGCGGTCTTATTGCATGAATAAATCGTGCCTCTCTAAGCCTAATTAAATCTCAGCTCTTTATTTGAGACAACCCTATCCCAGATGCTTGTCTCGCCACGGGAGACGGAGGATGTGGCATGAATATGTAAACACCTTAAAAAAAAACATAAGACGCCATGAAAGGGGTTTGGGGGGTTCCTATGTTTGTTGATCCAATATGAGGAACATTCTTCAATGCTGCACTGCGTCTATTCCAGCTAGCTATATAAATAAGTTTATGTTAAGTACTTTAACCGTCTTAGAGCCGATTTGACCAACGAATAAAGCAAATACCCAGAATAAACCGTAGTTATGGAAGAGTAAACTGATATTTTACTTCCATTTAACATTACAATATTCTGAGAATTGTTGTAATAGAAGTTGGTTAAATCAACCCTTAAAAGAGGATGATCCTATCAGTAGGAGCCAAGTAGGTGAGTATAGGTAATGACAGTGCAACCACTTGCTATCATATCTTATCGTGCTCAGAATCCATTGCGCTCTAGTATCAAGTACGTAAGTACTTACATTACAATGAGAGGGAGATGATGAAAAGACCGGTCGAAAGCCACGGCCATTTTAAAAGAGCTTTACGTAAATTCTTGGCCCATTATGGAGATTTCGAGTGTGGGTTTAAGGAACTGTCGGGATAAGAAGCGAGCTGTACGAATGGCGAATAAATCTACCGACTTGGTGGGGACAATTATTAAATTGCTCTCTGCAGAGTAGTTGGAGAAGGCATTGAACTGAATACAAATGTTTTTCTTTTATTCCTGAAATTAAATTATAAAACAAGTAGGTACCTACTTAACTACCTACATAATTATACAGAAGTAGTTAAGTATTCGAGAATCTCAAATATTAAAAACCTTCTGAAATTTGCATTATTATTCGATAATATAACGTAGCTATTCAATTAATTATCACATATTTGAATATTAACTAATTCTTACTCTAAAAAAGCAGTTCAACCCTATTGAAAAAAATGTAGTAGCTCCTAGTAAGCTTTCAAACTAATTAAATATCTACTTACTTAACAAATTTGATGAAAAAGCTACCGCTAATCACCAGAAAATAACTCAATTAAGACATCTCAGAAGCAGGATAAGAGAAATAAATTTCTCTAGAAATGTCAGCGTTACTATTCATCATATAGAATGGTTGCTTAACTATCTTTCCACCTTTCATTAACCTGGACTTCACAGGTAACAGTGGCGATGGCTAGCTCATTATTTAGCTCGTATCTAAATATTCATGCGTAGGTAAAGAAGTATAAAAAAATATATATAAAGTTCATAAAATAATCACTCAATGTTTCTTTGATAAAAATCTTATTAATTTTAAAATAATCTACTTATCTTCTAATAAAACATTTTTTTCATCCCTTATGTTGATATGATATAGTTCAAATTTGGGCTTAAAACCTTAGTTAGCTTCTCGAGCCGAATCTCTGGTCTATCATTATGTCCTAGCTTCTAATGAATAAATAATAATAGTTTCGTGAATACAAAAACACAATAGTAAAGAACTAGCTGCTCATTTGCGTCTGTGACCTTGCTTAATAGCCTCATAATGTCTGTTATCTACCTAGTAGCACTGAATTATTGCTGGCTCACCCAGCATATCTTGACCTTCATGTCTTTCATATTGCGTGGTGATATAGACCTTTGGTTAATGGTTATTCGAGGTTCTAAGCAGACAGGTAAGTACAAATCGTTTAAGTGTGAAACTGCAGATTTTAGCTGGAGTATGATTGTTAAAAGACTTGGTTTAACAATTGTGACTCCTGAAATCTACCACGCAGTTCTTAATTAGTATTGTTCATACGAATATAATTTAGTTATAGTCTATGTTAAATTTCATTAAAACCATTTAGAAAACGTCTATGGCCTTTATTTGATTAAATGGCTTTATACAAAATCACAGTCATCTTGTTTCTCAGTATCAGTCACCTAGTTAGGATTCAGACTGAAAACCAGCGTCGGTACCGGCCTCTGCCGGTAGCGACATTAAGCTGAGGCTGGACCTGTTTAGCCGCACGCATAGGGAAAGACCAATGTCCATCTTTGTCATGTGTATAGTTTTACTTAGTTTAGTTTAGTTTTAAAACCTCCAGATATATTGTGTTGTTGTGTCGTTACTTTCCCTCTGTTCATCTGTGTGTGTGCTACAAATAAATTATCTTATCTTATCTTATCTTATCCTTTATTCAGTATAATTTTGCCTTCCAATTATTTTGTAATATAATTATCCTCACCGAGTGTTCATTTCTCTCGCCTACAACGTTCACAGATAGACAGACGCTTGGTAGGTTATCGCTACTGATACTAGCGTCCGGTGTCTCACCGCAATATAAATAGTAGTTAGTAGCTAGTAGTTTCACTCCAAGCCGAAAACTAGCACTTATCATTCTGGCTCAGCATTATTGTAAAATATCATAGTATTTAACCTGATATTTTGGCGTCAGAATATAATTATAAGCAAATAAACAGGATTCCCTGAAGGACAATAATTGGATTATGGTTTTATTTTGGCAAACGCCTGCCTCGATTGCCATTTTTGACTTTAAATAGATCCCTGCAAAGCCCATTTTATGTTGCAATCTGATTTGAAGTGACACACGCCTGGTCCGACGAGCGATGACCTGCGATATCGCTCGATTTACTTGTTCGCTACTTGCAATGCTCCGACAGCTTTGTTGGCAGATATTTCTGTAGTTTATTACTTTACACCGATTTGTTCTTAGTCACTTGGTTGTACCTACTGCAATTTTAGGAAAAAATTGCAGCTTTAGCAAAAAATCTAAAGACATTATGAGCAACCTTACGAATGATGATTATGAATGAATGATAATAATTCTAGAAAATGTACGGGTCAAATTGAATAACAACAAATCGAACAATGAGAATTTGATACAAGGTCAGTGTATACAAAGTAGGTGAGTGAGTAAGAAGGTGTAAGGACTGGCTACCATTAGGTGCTAACAATAACTTAAGAAGACATTCTAAAATGACAAAATTAGAAGTCGATAACCCTGGTGTGACTGGCTGTGACCTGAGACCACGATAAAAATAAGATTAAGGAATGTATTGCATATATCACATTTGCCAAAACTTATATCTTTACCAATGTCACACAAAGACGAATCATACCCACGTGATTAATTCTAGAACCTTACGCCATAAGCATAAAGACTGTTTTCGTGTTTTTTTGCTAAAGGCTACAGCTACACGTGTTTTAGAACCTGCCATCATTGAACTTTATGCCATTGTGATAAAGGATATTTTCGAATGCAAGATTTCTGAAACATGATGTAACCTAAAGCCAACTGGATGACTCAGACACGCTTGACCAGTCGAATGACGATTAAAACGATGGTTAAAATACCTACCTCTAAAACATTCACCGTGTAAATTGAGCATTAAAAAGACCTTTATTACTAACGGTGCAGTGTCGTTAATGCTATGGTGGATTAATATTATTGCGGACGTGTGGCGTGCACAGCCCTCGGTACTTTCAACTTTATGGTTTGATTTTCTCGTTCTTTACTTGGTTATGTTGTGTTTCGTGGATGGATAAAAGTTACGGTTAAAAGTTTTAATGCTAGTTTACTGTCTACACTGCATGGGATGGCGTCACTGGTTCAAGAACCAGTGTGGTGAACAGATTAAAGTATTAATATGTACATGTTTTATGTATAGTTATGTGTAATTATGTCTTCAATCCAAAAAAATGTAGGTAAGAGTAGTTATTATGTATTGTTAAGTATATTTGTATTTGTATTGTATAAATACCTACCTACCACATAAACAGTCACTGTGAAGCAGTTTCCTCCCACCATCGCGTTGGTAAATAAATCCGTCATATTACCGAACGTTCAGTAGATATTCATTCATTCATTCATTCAATTTGCATACTTTCCACATTTCCGCCGGCGTCTCTTGCAAAATTGAATTTATTGTTATCGTCCTTATCGATAGAAATTTATAAGGCTGGAATTTACACTTTCCTCTTTGTTTTGCCTCGTGATGAGTGGGCCGTTCCCCAACTTCCGATCTAAAGGTCGTGGGTTCGTACTAACTTGTATAAAATTTGATTTAGTAGGTAGCTTATAGTTAAACTACATAAAGTATAGGTAGGTACTTAGATAGAGGATTAAACGATCAAATTCATTCGGAATAACAAAAGCCCACATTGTTGAGTAAATAGGTTTTTTGTATGCAAGTAGAGGCTTTTCAAGTTTTATAATTCATTTCACCTAAACTTTTCTACCACTAAATGGCTGATCAGATCGGATAAAGAATCGGAGAAATTACAAGTGCACAGAAAAAGCAGAAAATATATTCAGATTTCCTTCAGATTTTGCTGTGGATGTAGCGCCCTCCATAGCTAACGAATGATTTATGAACGCAATGCAAAATGCTGCATCCGTTTCCTATCTAGTCCGTAGTTCCGTAGTAACTAGCTATTGAATCTGCGGCACTTCCAGTCGAGAGGAAATTATTGCTTCATTCATTGACCTAGATTGCAGACGTAATTCTATGTTATATCCTGATCGAGGTCTGTCTGTTACTACTAAGTATTTTATTATCATGATGCTATCAGCATATTTTTATTAGCGCAGTAAAATTAATCTATGCTTAAAACTCGATTTTATCTTACCTTCATATTAAATTAGAGTTAAATGTCGTAAAGTACCTTATTGATTTGTTTAAGATATTGCTTACCTTTACTTACCTAATCTGTTAAAAATTTAATGATAACGACAATAGGCAAATGTTCCCAAACACCTAGCCTACATTATCTAACTAAAGTATTCTAAAGGATTGATTTCGATTTTTTAAATTTTCATAGGAAATATATTTTTGTGGCTCGTAAAGCATTGAGATTATTAACCTGGTGGTCACAGAACAGGATGAAAGAAGAAACACTCCTGCAGTCTCTAGATAGAGTCTGGAGATATCCACCCTAGCTGTTGACATCATTACCATCTCCTTTGGTTTTCCACGACACCGACGCTGACTCGCCTCGAAGCCCCATGGAATGGCGAGTGGTGAAGTCAGCTTGAACTGAGCTCCGGATGTGCTGAGCTCATCCAGTTGTGTTTATAATGATGGTAATAAAAGAAAATAATACAAAACCACCAGAACTATCGTAGTTGAGAGTGGTTTGCTGGTTAGTAAATTTATGGTTATGTGACAAATTGGCGTGGGAAGTGGGTTATGGACATCTGCGAGCATGTCTATATAATATAAATGTGCTATAAATTTATGCTCTTACTAGAATTTAGCGTTTGTTATGATAATGTTGGTATTTCGATGTTATGTGTGATCAACATCTTTGATCAAATAAAACTGCATTTAGTGAGTACACATCAGGGTTCTTTGAAATTGATTATATTTATTTAAAAAATTGTATGTGGATAATATACCTATTTTTTTGGTTTTTAAAG
This sequence comes from Cosmorhoe ocellata, assembly GCA_963675405.1. NCBI lineage: Eukaryota > Metazoa > Arthropoda > Insecta > Lepidoptera > Geometridae > Cosmorhoe > Cosmorhoe ocellata. Next base: position 4,831,750 of record OY776258.1, on the reverse strand, counting down.
CATGTGCCCTTTTAAAACCATCGAATTAAATCAAAATGGATAGTCAGTGAGTACATTTATCCGTACCTACATCATGTCACGTGTTGAAAATTACACAGGTGTGTCGGAAAAACCGCCAATAAACTCCAATACAGTGTCATTTTACCGCTTATCTGTATAAAAGTATGGAAATTTATAGCTATCCATATCTCTTTTATCGTCGCATCGGCTAGACATAATAGCTTTGTAGGCCTAATTGAGTGTACTGCCCATGAAAGGGTTAGGTTAGTCTTTGAGACCTATGAAAAGTAACTGTTCGGAAAGTCTACCGGGAAGTGAGTAAAAAATAATGGTAAGTTGGTTTACCTACATAATGTATGGCTTTGATGTTTTATAAAAGTAATGTTATTAAAAAAGGTTTCCTTATCGCTGGCAGTCACACTAGCTGTGCAAAATATTCATCGGCAATTCAATCCCAAATACCTTCATTTCTCTATCTAAATCGGAAGAGGATTTGCGAAAGGAAGAAATATAAGAGGGTACAGTATTTAAACAAATAAGTAGGTAAGTAGTAATCATCATTATCTACCCTTTTAATACGTTATGTTTACAACGTTCGGCACTAGATGTTTTTTTCTTCATTTCCCTCTATTAGTCATTTCTGTATTCATATTAATCTTTGATGCAGTCCATCCAAAGATGATTTTTAATTTATGGATTATAGTAATCCCAAAAACTTTACTCGGACAAAACTAGAAAGTGCGATATTTCTCTTGTTACAGGGTTGCTATGTTCAAGTTTGCAAGTAGAGCTTCAGTAAACTAACAATTATTTCTTACTCCTCAATAAAAACAAACAGCCTTGGAGCAGAAATGTTGCTTTGCAGGGTTGGCACCTGGTTGATCTATTTAGGGCCGCAACGGTCTCTGCTAATAAGGCTTAGGTCTTTTTGCTTTATAATAGCTCGCGTCCTGTGCTGCTATGTAGTTGTAAAAGTGAACTGTTTTATTAGTGTTCGTTGTTGTATTTTATTTGTGTGCAGTAAAGGGTCTTACTCGAGATTGTATATTATAGTTTTATTTCAAGTTAATTTATTTTATCACCAACGCGTGTTAAAGAAACAGTATCACTTATACATCTGCCTCCCGGTTCATCTGGTTGATTCATGCAAATTTGAAAACAAAGCATAGGCTTGTGGTTAAATAGGCGCACTGAATTGTGTTACATGTATTTTTATCACCATTTTGAGAATTCTTAAGCTGGTAAACCCAAAAACAAGAACACTAATTAAAAATAAGATGAAATTACTGAAACATAGGTAGGTACTTTTGCATCATTTTAGATATATTTTTTCATATATACCACATTTTCCTTAAAACAAGCAACAAACGCTCTATTATTTATTTACACCGAGATTTTGTGAAAGTGTCTGCTGTACAATGCTTTTGTAATGTGCTCGTAAAATTCGCGTCCTGTCCACGGTCCGTTTGGCCCGACCTTTGTGCGGCGACCATAAACATATTTGGTTGAAATTCACTCGTACGATAAATTATTTTCAATTTTAAAACTGGTTCATGGTTTTCCGTGAGCATTCCCAAAATGTTCGCATAATAAGGCCTAATGTTATTACTGGAATAATACAAAGAGTTTGTATTTTAGTCTCACACCTACTTAGCGGGATTTGAGGTTCGGAGCGTGAAGGCGCTCTTTGTGTTCAGGGTGCCTTCAGCGGAGAGGAAAGGAGCGGCTAATGCCCTCCTCCAGTGATGTGGCCGATAGGACAAACGCTGACGAGATTGCGGAAGTAAGCAACAGCGTTCGCGCGATCTCTTCCCGGAGGCGCAAAGCGGAACACCCCAGAGGTTTTAGTCAGTATCAGGAGTCTGACATAACCTTCTGGCCCCCCCGGGGCCGTTGGTATCCATAAAGGATTTCCTCTGGGTAAAAAAAAAAGGATGGGCAAGAGAATGATGATGATGACCTTGGCTGCTGTAGAGTTATAATTTCAAGGTTCAAAAAATCTACAATGTTGAATTTCAAGCGTTTTATAAAGGCATCTAGCACGAAGTATTTAGGTATGCTTACAAAGAAGCATGCCCATCTGATCGTATCGGACACTTACCAACTCGTAGATACCTACCACCAAAATTCGTCAGCGATTTCACACTTGACCAATTAGAAAATAGCCCAAGAATTTATTGTACAAAATTGAGCCCAATCATCTGTTCACTCTTAAGGTTATTTAATAAAATCTGTAGCTTAAGTAATAATAATAAATCTTGAATAAGGTCTTGTAAACGTTTGAATTAGTTGGTATTCAAACCTGCGTCATTGTCTGAAGCTGGTTAGACTTCCGAATGTAAAACTTGTGAGAAATAAGCAATTCAATTAAACAAATTGGTCAAACCGATAGAACAATTTTCAAAACTGGTTACATGTTGCGTCCAGGAATTTAGGATGAGAAACGTGATTCAATAAGCTTTTGCAATTTGTTCGTGGAACATGATTTGTAGTTCTGGCAACTCACAGCTTAGTATCTGCCTTCATACCGTTCCGCTATAATTCTACTTCATTAGGTAAATAGTCACTGGCTTGCTGTTGGTTTTTAAATGCAAGTTTAGTTATTTATTCTAGACTTTTTAACTAACAAGAAAATGTTTATGCTGGCTATTAATGCTAGAACCTTGTAATCCTAGACCGAGTCCCTGACCGCTTAAGTACTTAGATCATTCAATGTAGTATCTACCAGTTGTTCGAGGTGTCATGTGAGTATGTATTAGGTTTATGTAACGTCTTGACTATGTCGCCAGGAGGCTTAGTACGGCTTTTAATAGTTTACGTAACTTTATTTCGTTTCGTTTCCTTCTGTCAAAATCTGCAGAAGTCTCGGTCTCTGCATTAGTGTACGAGAACCCTCAGATTCATCACGGCTAAAATCGTAGCGTCTCTAATGTCCCCGGTTAAATTAAAACGGCAATTAAACCTAAACCATCGCTAACGACCACACTAATTGCTCTCTACTCTCTCTTCGTGCCTCTGGTTCTTTCATGGCTACCCTTATTCTAGGTCAGTGAACTTCTTGATTGACTGATAGTGTGATGAAAAGATTTAGAGTGCTTCATTTGAACACTTCCTTCACACTAATTCTTCTCTGCTTTCACGTTATCTAAAACGTCTTCTCTACCAGTGTTTGTTTTTTTAAACAACATTACAAAAAATAGTGCATCCTTTACAGTATACTCAACAAAACAAAATAAGTATACTTTAACAAACCCGCTCGTACTATTATCAGTTATCACTTATACCATTAGTAGTTTATTAGCTTTAAGTAGGTATATATTAACAAATGACCCTATACGAACTAATCGCAACTTTTATCGACACGAACTTTGACCGTCTGCATTTTATTTCTGTAGAATTCATTTAAAAATAACTCCATAATTGCAGCTCAAGTGCGCGTATTGTAAATGCACAATTATGCTTCAATATTTTATGAGCAAGCTATTCCTTTAATGGTGGCTGGTTTATAATAATAGCGAGCTGCATGTACTACTACACGATTAGTAGAGCTTGTTTTTGCCTATAAAGTATACTAATTGACCTGAGTTTTGAATATTTGATCTGATTCTTAAGTGCTTACAACGGAAGGTAAAACTGCATGATTCACTGAGCTTTATAAGGCAGATAAAAATAATAGCATTCTATTAATAATCTACTCAACGTCAATAGGAATATATCGCTTAAAAGGCATTTTGAACAATGACGTATTAACCTTCAAGACAGCAATTAAGCATGGTTCGTTCTGATGTTACTGACTAGACGAGACGGACAAAACGTCCATTCATGTATGATTCACGTCCATTGAGTGACTGCTAAATGCTCCGAGCTAATTATGTACCATTGAAAACGAAACGCGTCAATCTCCCGACCATTTATCTAAGTAGATAATCTACTCTACTATAATAAAGAAAGTTGATAAAACAAAAGTCTCAAGCGACCAATAACATCACAAATAGCTAGACTTTTCTTGATGAAACGAAAACTTCTATAGAAACTGCATAGTGACGAGCAATATTGCGTTACACGGGACACTGTGACCTTATCTTACTTATACAAACAGTTGCACAAGATAGTCTAATATATCGAGACTATATTATTAGAAAAAAATATAACTTTGGCACATAATATTATTATTATAAATCAGTTACCTAAAAGGTCAGGACTAAAACGAGTTTGTGAGGGTTTCTAGTATCCGGGTATCACAAATTGGCTTACACGAAGATACTTTAAAAATGTTGATAACATTTCTCTAAAATTCTGGCTACATCTGGGCTCTCTATGTCAAGGAGCTGTGACTGAGATAGAGTAAGAAATTCAAGTGAATCAATTGTAGTCGCGCCTACCTCGAATTAAAAAAATAATGAATTTTCAAACGTATTGAACGGTTTATGATATCTAGTGTTGTTTAAATAGTATTAATAAACTCACTGACTAAATTAATTTTCATATATGTTTTTGTTTTACCTACCTTCAACTTTATTAGTATAGGTAGGTACGGTTGATTCAAAATTGATAACATCAATCATGTACCTCGTCTCAGTAAGCTGAAACTAGTGAACTACCAACAAATAAGCCCTGATCATCAATTCTGAGTTACTGAAAACCCTCAGACTGCTCAGTCCGAGGCTATTGTGGCCACTGTAATATCTTCCTTTATTCCCGGCGGGTCTCTTTGTCCCATATTAATTAAACCTTCATCGCTTAGAGCAGGACTTTGAATCTTATTTTCTCAGTGCTACAGCTCCATGTGTTTGAAAACGATCCTCGGTTAGCAGTCTTCGTAGATAACTCGTTTCGTGATTCGACCCTCTGTCGTGTCACTGGGACGAAGCCGCGGTTTAACTAGTTTTAGAGTTTGCAAGGGTTTTGGTTTCTTTGTGGTTCAAATTTGACTGGGATTGGTTGCTATCGTTAGCTTAGTTAATTTAAGAGAAAGGTGGTCCAAACTTCATCTGAATTAGCAATAAACTTGCTAAAGTAGATAAAGATATTTACAATATTTCGAGCTGCTTGTGTAGGTATCTCTTTCGCTTTATCACTGGTTTCTTTTTTTTTGTGTCATTTCATATTTACTAGTTGCCACGTAAGTTTGGTCAGTGTCCTGTTTCATGAGATAATATGGGGCCATTAAAAGAAATAATAAAGGGAAGTGTAATAAAAGAACACGTGCGCCCTTTCTATGCTGTAACATAATTATAAAGTAAGCGCTATATAAATATTTTTGTATGGACTTATTTTTTATAATAACGTGTTAATTAACTAATAATAATCTAGTTAAAGTAAGTTTATACATCTTTGTTTTATTAATAAATAACATCATTAATTGTGTGGCATTTATTGATCAATATTTCATTTTTGGCAATAGAGGATCAGAGTTTTGGAAATGCAATGTTCAAAAAATCATAGTTCAATAAAAATATTCTTAAACTCATGTTTCTTTCAATAAAAACAGCACCTACTTAAGTAAGATGAAATCAGTTCAGCAGAGTTTAAGATATTAATGCTTATGGAATAGCGGTTTTTAACATCTTCAACTTTATATGAAGTTCTAGACATACTAACTAATAAAAATCCCTTAATTTAAACATTTAAATCTTAGACGCTCGTTAAAATTTGCATTGCAAATCACTTGAACGTTAAAAATGTAAGAGGACTAGTGACTTTTTTTACCGGTTTAAAAGTTCAATCGAACTGTGCTCAAAAAGGTTGAACTATAAAACACAAATTCATTACCGACGCAAACTATTTCTGTACCATTTGAAAAACCATGCACTATGCGTAGACGCACTTCGTGGCGCCAATGAAATTTCACGCACACTGTAAGCTCTCTACCATGATTGGTTGCACTCGCACACCAGGAGAATAGAGTAGAGTATAAACCGCGACCTTGTCTTGTTCAAACGAACAAAGACCGCATAATCCATAAAAAATATCTGTTATGAGATGAAAAATATTGTTTTCAGACAGGCTTAAAAAGTTATTATATTTTTTAAGGATTTACTAATCGGTAATATTCGTAAATGATATTTATATCACCACGATTTTATTATTCTTCAAATAAGCTACCAAAAGACAAACTTTGTTTAATGTCGTAGGTCATGATCTATTACGAGGGCTTTATGAGAACTATAAAAACAATGTATTACGTAAGTTACGATAAAAACCTATTTAAAAACATTGAACTCCATAAAGATAACCTCCAAAAACTTTCCATAAATTCTACCGCCGATACAATAACTCACGTTTAATTTTGAAAGCGCCCAAAGAATCAGAAATGAGACTATAAATTCGCCTCCTGCTTCCTAAAGCTATCTCGAATATTTATAGTTGAGATAATATTGTAGGTAGTTGGCTATTTAACGATGTATTTATTTTATCGAATTTGTAAACGGATAACAATCTTAAGCTCGTCTGAGGTGCTGCGGTATGTTCGTCTTATCAAATTAGAATCAAAATTTATTTTAATGTTCAAACAACGTTTGTTCTGGTTATTTGCATTTGACTTCAGTTGACTTTGAAGAACAATCAATCAACACTTCGAAGAATATGGGATGTACACGAACGTCCAAGGTTGCTAACTAAATAGTTACGACATATGTAGGTTGGTCCTGTTTACTAATCGGTGCCTAATTGCCTATCTAGATTTTCAGATACGCCGCTGCGAGCGCTTTCAATAAAATTATCTTGTTCTACATTTACAAAGATAAATTGAAGCTGGTTTAATCCCAATTCCCATTTGATATTACCTATATCATATTCAAGTTATCGTTCATCTTATTCGACATGATATTACCCTGCTTTATCTCGTACCTGTATAAATCTCTATTTTAGGATAGAGACGCAGGCGTGTGGCCGCACCCTTATCAATATACGACGTTTAAGGCTTAAGTTATAACTATCAAATGCTACACCATATTTCACGTAGTAACTATCTATCGATCCTAGGTGTGAACTCACCTAGCAAAATGATAGCAATACTTCGAATTAAATTATATTTCTTATTGGCCTTGCTACTACTGTTTACCAGCTAGTGTCAACCTAGTACGTAGATACGAATGCATTTTTTTTGCGGTTTGCTCATAAGCACGCCTTCCTTAGAAACCCCTGAAGTAACAATGGAGACCACATCAAAATCCGTTAGTGGCTGTCGAGTTCCGGACAAAAAAGTAGGTAATACTTTTGTATGCATTCAAAGAACGTTTCAAATTGTAGCCAAAGACTGACGCCCTGCTAGTAAGTATGAGCTAGTGATCAAGGGTGACAGTGGAGACCGATCACACATCTTCAGCGAAAACAGGCTACAATGTTGAAACTCACATCATGTGACATCAATATAATGTGAAATAATCGATCGAACACAAAGACATTGTATTGAACGTTTTCAGCATAAAGCCCTTATTTTATCGTTAATAACCCCATCTGCAGTAGTTTCCAGTGAGAAGACCGTCGCAACTTTAGCAGGCCTTGTTTCCGCATGACACGGCACCACTCAAAGATTGATTTACGTGAGAAAGCATTGAATATTCAACGAAGGCCGCCCGTGACCAGCGTAACGTACCTAAACGTTGGCATAAACGGGCTTCGTCACTACTATTTGACTTACAATAAATAATAGGTACTCTATCACGCTGGCTTTAGATTCAATATGGTTTGGCTGTAATACTGGTTGACCAAAACTATTTATATACTAAATAATTATTTTCATTGAATGTGGTATAAAGAAAGGAACCAGTTGGGGAGACGTGGTGACAATAGAATCACTCCCGATTCGACATCACCATTACTGATGGATGACGTAGGTAAAAGAAATATTCCCGTCCCTCACATAAAATTGAAATCAAGCAGCTTTGCGATCAAATTGTAGTAGCAAGTGAATCTTCGTTAGTAACGCTATCATAATATTCTGTGGTAACGTAGACGTAGGTAACGCAGCTCCTTAATTATTAACTGTACGTGGGTAAGGCTTTTCTTTTTTTCTGTAGGTACAGAAATAGCGAAGTATTTTCGTACATACGCAGACGTGAATTGGCGTCATTAGGTGAAAAGGTTGGTGTTATTTATCGCGTTTAGTGTAAGTTTTACGTCCTTGTATTAGTTCACGGTTCTACCAGTTGTAGGTACTAAATTACTAAGGTTTCTCCTAATAAGCTTATTAATATGGATATTATGTTAACTAAAACAATCTTGTGTGGGCGCAGGCACAGAATAAAATAGTATCAAGTCTGTCAGAACTTAATTTAATTATGTCGTTTTTGGTACTTTAATTAATTTATAGTAAAGTGTGTAGTCCATAGTGCCTGAGAAAGAACCCGCCTTGACCGGTCGGCTTTGAAATGTAATTATTGGAACGGATGAGATCGTAAAATCCGCGGCATTAGGTTCCCACTAACGAGGAATGTGGCCTTTTGTTACGCTTCGTTCCTCTAACCTGAAATGAAACATATGTAGGTAGTTTATACATTATACCATAGCTATATCTCACAAGCGCAGAAAGTAAATAGTATCGTGATTCACTTTAGTAAAATGGCTTATGTAATAAACAAAATGAATGCAATATAAGGACAACAAGAACTATAAAAATACTTACATTTTGTGTAAATAGTTTTGGCATTTTGGATGAAAATCGGCCCTGCTTTTTGATTGGTTAGTTACCTATTAGAAAACCATAACTTTTCAAGTCAGCAAAAAATAAAACTTACACGAACATAGCAGCATTTTAAATCTAATGAAGGCAATGAGCATAAATCCCAGGGTACGGAAGGTTAAGCACCTCATTACCATAGGTTCATCTCAAGCGTTTAACGCCAGGATATTTACAAAACAGCGCACTTTGAGACAATAGCGCTTATAGCTCGCCCTGCGCCATTGTTCTTGATCTACCCTCATACGCGAGTAATTCTAACTCTTATGGGGTGTCGAGGGTTGACAAGTTTATGGGAGGGTAAAGGTGGAATATGAAATTCATGGCTGGATTACGGAAGGAAGATATTATGTTGGAGATTTAATTTAGTGGTTGTTTGGGCAGAGTTCATAATTATATTTGAATAACGGGTATTTATCACGTACCTATTTTGTTTTTATTCCCGACGATTTGGGCAGAGTTCATAAATATAATTTTCATTGTAGGTAATCAGAAGATTTTGATATCATTTTTTCTATAATAATTTCTATTAACCGAATATAGGTATCAACAATTGACATAATTTTTTATTACGTCAATTGTTGATACTTACTTTACTTTTGAGACATAATTATTTATTATTAACCAAGACGAAGTTCTTAATAAGTTTTATATAAGTACTTACTTACCTTATTAATATACTTGTTTTACACACTTAACTTGTGTTACTGTGTTAATACTTAACTTGTTAAGAACTTCGTGTTTGCTCCTTTTGAAGTACGGAATCCTGAAATGAAAGTAATGATTCTATTGAAAGTTGAAACACCAGTAACACTCAATACTATACTTGCTCTCCTATTCAAAGTCGAACATACTAAGATCACGACTCTTATCTCAAAGCCATTAAAACAATAAAACTCCTCTAAACAAGTTACGCTGCCGTCTCAACTCCAACTCTTGTTACTCCCATCTAAATAACTCGTCAATAGTTGACGAAATAAGATAAAGACCCGAAACGAAGTTATAACGATGCGAAAATAAATAATAATCACGATGGCCATTCAGAATATTTCGGAGAAGTTCAAGTACTTATTCTTCGAAGACAAACTTTTCATACTAAAGCTACCTTACATGAAACAGCATTTTCATAATATCAATATAATAGGTAGTGATATCATACATACATAATATTTACATTATTGATTGTTTATAGTTGTTAAGTTGAAAACTTTAGATAGAGTCAACATGATTGTTAAGTGATTACTCGCATAATTTTTGGACTAAATATTTTTCAACACTGACAACATTGCTGTTAAAATATGACAGTAAACCATAGGTAAGTCTCCGACTTAAACACGAGAGATTAATTAAAAAACAATTTTCGGCTGGTACACTGATCCCTACCGAGCTATCCCTACTAGTAGGGATAAGTGCACGTTTTTGTAGATATATCTAACAAGACTAGTTACAAATATTTAGCTTTGATCTTCTATTTCACTGCCGGTGTTTTAAAACAACCTGTTATCTGATGGTTAATTTTGATAGCTGATAGTTGATAGCCACTATCAAATAAAATAAAAATTTAAACACTCGTTTAGCTATTAGCGCCATCATTTGAGGTCAGGGCTATATAATTGATGACTGTCTGGCATTTAAAAAAGGACAAAGAATACCGTGTATCCAATAAAAAACAATCGATTCTTGAGAATGCGAATAACCAATGACAATTTCTCCGTTCTATCAAAATTGAATCTTAATCTAAAAGCTATAATGTTAAAAGTAGAAATATTATAGGCCCAATGGGAATTGTTTTATGCCAAGCATTCAGTGTCATTGACTGCTCATTCATTATCATAAGTCATTCGACCTAGACGTTGCGTAACTCTAAGCTTTACGACTTTATATTTATCGACCTGGCGCATTCCTGTTATTACTTTAACATGCGTCATAAAAAGTTTTATAAAAGCTCGTGCCAAGGGAAACTTACTTATAGTCATATTATTCACACATACTCCAGTCTAGCTACTTTCATCTCTTATTCGCAGATCGATAAGGACCCATAAAGACTTAATTGTAGACATTAGATACACATACTAACCAACCAAAATCTTTCTATGTTCGATTACATGGTTTATATAATATCACTATCTTTATCCTTCTTCATATTTTCAGGTCAAAACCTCACTCAAACAGGACATACCACACCTATTTTCGTGCCCACTATCTTTCACAACACCAAACGGTTGATTGAAGTAGGTTATATAAAATCGAAATATGGTTGTGGTCGCGCTGTATCCAAAGGTTTATTATTCAAGAAAACGCGCTGTATAATTATTTGTTAGGTTGTAATAGTTGTATTCGGTTTTCTCTTTTCAGTGCAACTTAGTGTTAATTCCCAAGAGCGCTAAGTGCCTGTTTGTGTCCTGTTTAGTAAATCCTGTAGGACGCTTAAATGAATGGCAATGAGGGTCTTAACCTTCCGCACTTGCTGGGATTTACAATCGCTGGTTTGCGGGTCTGCACCTTGCCAAATAAAAAGCAGTCTCGCTGAAAATGGTATACATTTATAAAACATGTTTTTTTTCCAAAACTTAAGTAAAATATTTGTTATACTTATTATAAAATAATAAAATCTTCGCAGTTATTGTTTAGCAAGCATGTCATATTTCGGAGAAACTGAACATTCTTTAAACACATTCTTTAACACTAATAAATATTAGTGTAGTAAAACTTAGAAAGAAAATAAAAAGTACAGAAAATAAGACAAATACAAAACAGTCTTTCAATTTTGCAAATCCAATTTGCAAAATGATGTTATTATTAGTTTAAGTTACACCACAATTTACACGACAAAGCCAACCCCATAACGGTTTCAACAGATAAATCCAAGGTTCCAATAAATTAAAAACTCTTTTCGCTTCTTTTGAATGAGAAACATATCGGTTTAAAACATGCTCAGCTTCGCCTGCCCCGTATATCATTTTACCGACGACTGAACACGGATAAAGATGGATACGAAAAAACCCGGATCACATCGGTCTCGCACAGAACACCCCATTAAGTAATTTTTTCTACCTAAATCTAATTTTGAGGGTTGGCAGCCCATATGGTCCACAGGGATTTTAGCCTCCTACAAAGAAAAATAACCGCTATTAAAACGGCGGAGAGGGTGTTATTGCTTGGGGTGTCATGACGTCATCAACCCTTAGATGGACAGCGAGGCAGCTGCTGGCAAATGCACTATGCGATTTCAACCCCCAAACGCAATGTTGTATAATAATAATAAATTTCAAAGACAAGGTACTTTTCCATTTGTATGGGGTGTATACAGTAAGGGTTGGCGCAATTATCAGGATATTTTTTCGTTTGTTACGTTCAATGTTTTTTGAAACGTAAAAATATTGGACCCTATTGAAGTCTATTCCCACGAGATTCATTGCGAAGTTTCAATTTCAAATAACAGTTGTTGCAAATTGCATAATCAAGTTTCATTCAAATCTTGTAAAGAGTGCTCATTATATCAGCACTTGCATGTTCTATTCTAAATCAAAAGTTTAAAGAAATAAACAATTTGCAATAAGGTATAATATTAATACTATTACAGTTTATCTTACGAAATTCTGTGCGAAAACATTTGCGTCAAATATTAAGCGGATTTCGTGAAATAGAATATGAATGAAAGACCATTGGAAGAATTCGGATCAAGTTACAAATCGCACATAACTAATACATACCCATTTATGAACAAAAAAAATGATTAAAAATTTTAATAGGAACAAGCAAAAACCCAAATTGATGTTGAAGGTTCTGAAATAGTAGTACTTAACAAAATCTGCTCTTAAAACATTTTATTGAGTCATCAACGTTTCTGAGTACCCGTATCATCTCGCTTGATTGGTGGCTACCTCAACAATAGAAACCGCTGTCTTCGCATTTCGAGATTTCGCGAATCCAGCCCAAAACGAGACTACACAAAACAAAGGCTTTACTTTTAAAGGCCCCCATAAAAACCTTCCGAGAGCATGGCTTACCATTGTTGGTTCTTAAGTGACAGACAGCCACAATACCTACGTAATCTATTTGCACAAAGCGATCCTACAATACCACGTTTCACAAAAGAGTGTTTACTTAAACCCCTTTCACACCTCTATTGTTCGGCGACCGGTTTCGGTAGACCTTTATGCTTTCTCTTCCTTCCCCCTGATTGGTCATGTAATATACGTATGAAGGAGGGTAAGGGAGGTTTTGGGTAACTGGTTCTCCGTCATCTGAATAGCAGTAATGTTGAATCGAGTGGTCCTTGCCGAGTGTGCACGAATTTAAAACATGATGACTGACGTGTTGATATATTTTTGTGCGTGCAGTGACGTGTTTGTTTGAAGTTCTATCTAAATAATGCTTTTGAATGTATAATGAAGTAAAAGCGGCTTGCTTGCATGATTAATTCGAATTGGTATTAACAGAACATGTGGCGTAATACATACCTAGTATGAATTAAAATAATAATCCTGTGTGATTTTATGTTTTGAATCAATCACTCATATGAGTATGTTGTTTGTAAATATTGGTAGAGACAACTTGTTAAGGGTTATGAAATTAAGCCGCGTATTATAAGTACTTATGTAAGACAAAATTAAAGTGCGATAAGTATTGTTATACCTACGATTATGAATAGAGGAAATTAGTAAATTTGATTAGAATTTATCAGGAAATGACTCAAGTAGATGCGAGTGTCCCTTAGTCTGTTGCTAAGTATTATTTCTACTAGCTATACAAAGTAAATAAAAAAGTGTGTTCCGGATCATGTAAGACCTTACGTAAAACTGTAAAAAGATAGAAGAAACTATATTATGAGCGGTCACGCATCAAAGAAGTCGATGGAAACTTTAAACATAGGTACTCTTATAACAGATGTTGACTGATAGTGGACCAGTATAATTTGAGCTGCTACTTAAAGTATTTGTTTTGACGACTTCCTTAGCGTGATTGACGAATGGCAGGCTACACTAACGCACGGTTCTCGCTGCGGTTCTACGGACAAAACTGTATTTAAAACTAAGGCTGAAGAAAATGTCGTATTGAACAATGAATCAGATACTGGAAATAAATGATACTCGTAGGATCAGAACAATTATGTGCTACGAATAAGTCAACTAGTCATGTGAGAGTGAAAGATTTTTTTCTTCTGTTTAACATTGAAAAAAGGTTCTTTATGAATTGTGTGAATACTAATAATCAGTCCAAACATTCATACAGAAACAAACAATATTTACACGTCCTTACCTAATTTCTAAGCCGACGTTGCTGTCATAACCAAAAACATCCCCCGCATATTAATTTGTACAGAACAGACAGCTCTACTTACATTGGTGGCCGAGACGGAGGGTGAGGTAGTATTATGTATTCCATGTCGAAGGGTGTCCCACGTGTGGACCCCACGCGTCGGTTTGATAGTACAAGTGATTTGTGGGCTATACAAAAAGTTTTAAGGTCGGATGTATCAAGACTTATATAATGAATAACTTTCTCACGTGATTTTGGAAATTGGGTGATGATTTGTAGCTGTTCTCGTATTTTATGTAATATTTTACCTTCTTGTGTAACAACCTATGTATCTCCTAATATCTTCAAACACAAAAGTAAGATGGTTTGGATTTTTTTAAATGTCTTAGTGACGTTATATTCTGCTTGCTATTTGCTTTAACTGAGTCCAAATTAGACAGACCCAGCTCAGTCTGAAGTCGCCTAAGGCAGGAAACTCATCACCAGTTAATTAACCAGAGTTCAGTCTGTATATGAATTCAGCACAAATTACGCATCCTCTGTGCAGTTTGAGGCGTCACTCACTAACAAGCTAAAGCAAGATTTCTTGGGTGCAGTCACAACGATTTGTAACTTCAATTTTCAGAAAGAAATAAATTCCTTTACAATAATTGATTTATTTAGTCGTTTAATCTTCTATTTCTACACAGTATTTGACAAAATCAATTACGTTTTATAACTTTCTCCGCAATGACTCCTGCGCTATAATCTCTGTATTTACTCTAACTTGTCCAAAAGGATCTACCACCAATTCTAGAAAAACTACATTTTGGCTGGTACTTATTCTAGAACTAAACTTGAGTTTATATCGAAACTATAAACTTTCTGATAGTTTTAAATTAGACGTTGTTAAAAAAGTCGATGCTCATACCTTATTTTGAGAGTTTATTATTTCACTGACTCACCTTTTATCGTAACTGACTAAAGTGACTCATATATTTATCAATATTTTTTTGTTATCACGTTTGGAATTACGTATGAACTCACTAAATTCTTTTCTTTCATAAAAGCTCCATGATTCATTGAAATTACTATACCAAACTTTCTTCTTCTTCTTCTTCAATTATGGCATCTGTCTCTTGGAGAACAATTTTGCCAGTGTCAAGTGTACTTATTTATAAGTATTGTCAACGTCACAGAGTCATAGTCAAGTAGTCAAGTCAATTTTAAACAAAAGATGGCTGTTTTGTTGAAAATTTTCGGAATTACAAGAGTGTATTCTTTTGAATAGAACTCAAGAAGTGTCACCCTTTATGTACGCGGCCTGGTTTCTAGCTCTTTGTTTTAGTTTATACAGTTTCTTACTGGCATAAGAGCGTTTGATATGATAATGCATCCTTACCCGACTTCATCGTTCAAGTCAAAATGACCATGTTCATCTGTTCCCTCGTATCTGTTGGTGTGACCAGCGTCTTAAGCCGTAGGTTAAACCCTTTTGAACTTTATTACTGTATAGAACGTTATAAGTTGTTTTAAATTAGTAAGTTCTTATCTGTTTCGTTGGAAATATTCTCTTGCAATTGACAAGGTTAGAAAATAGTTGTTTTGAAAAACGCTTTGAAAATTACACCCATTTGTATGTATAAGATCCAAAGAAGGCAAATGACTCAAATCTTCTATCGCTTTCAATGTTTAATCATGTAAAAAGTGTCTCCATATTTCATAAGGTTATTTTAGAGTCAGTATTTCTCTGCCTGGTAATAAAGATATCATGACAGTTGAAGATCTTTTTGCAAACCCTGGCTTGTAGTGTCTTTGCCTACATTTAGGTGTCGTCAGTGGCTTGTGTCAAACGCTCCCCGTCTGCCTTTCAAGCTAGCTTAGTCTGTAGCCCAAATTTGTCTTTTGGGTACCGGCTTGTAATTAGCACTCTCTGTAGCTGTCGACTGGTTCTATCGGTCAGGTGGATAAATAAACATCTACCCAACAGTCTAATTCTAATCTCATACTCGCGAGTACCGATCTTTGAAGTTAAAACCCATTCGCATAAGTAATATATTCTGCCATGTGGATTGCAAGTTCTCCCATATCGTAGCATGCAGCATTTTTCTGTTATTAAATTTGATCACTGAATCATACAAAGTTATACATTTTAAATACGGCAAATCATGCTTTTGTACATATATCAAATATTTCCACTAAAATTTCACAAAAAAATATAGAGCCGACTCACATTACAATCACGTAGCATCACCTTATCGGTGATCTAAGCAAATGACGCTACTCATACTCGTACAAGTGAAACGCAAACAACTATCATTATGCATACTTAACTACATAGTAGGTATGTACATAATATGTAGTGTGTAAGCAATGACTCACACCGGCAAGGCCCAATAGCCAGACGTTCTGAGAACTTGGTCAAACGATTTATTCCGCTACCAGTTGAAATGCTAAGCGGGTGACATTCTTATTAAAACGTAGCTTAATATTGCTAGTAGTATTTCAAAGTATGCGAGCATGTTGCATCAGTAGCATGTCGTACAGCACAAACTTTTATATAAATTGAACCAAAACCATTATTAGTAAGATCTGCATAAGTTAAAAACATAGTTATCATACCATGGTACATATACTAAAGAGCTCGGAATATAATATTCTTTCTTCTTCTAAAGTTGGTAATGTAACCTGATAGAGTTATTACAATTTACACATACTCGTATTAGCGGCTATTACCTACATTAGATGTTGTCTAAATCACAGCTTAAATTTTTGAGATTAAAATCACGCCCATAGTTTCTTTATTACGGACTATTTTGATTTAGGTATTTACCGAGGGCTTGCAAGGGTGCAGTACAAATAATAGCGATTAGGGAACGCGCGGCGCCTTTGAGCCGAATGGTGATCGGCGTTTCGTTCTCACGGTCGCACGCGATTAAAGGGTTGGGACAAAGCTAGAGCGGGTAGCGATATAGCAGGAAGTTTTAGAGATTCAAAATTATTGTGCAAAAGTTTGAGAGTCCCGATTTGCCATGGTTTGTAAATTAATTTTGTTGAAGGAAATTTCGCTTACTCCTACTCTCTTACTTACCTACACCTTTAAATATCTTATAATTAATAAGCTCGTAGACGTTGTTAATTCAATATTTTTGCAAAACAAAATCTCAGCTTAGCTATCTAAGTATATTTACATTAACATTTAGTAAAACATCATATTATGTATGCCACACATTTTTTTAAATGATAGTCGCTCTCACTAACTCCTAACCTTAATACGGCTTTTCGGACTTAATAGAGGGGTGAGTTTTTTTTCCTAATACTTGTTTCTAGAATGCGGTCTAAAGATATAAGATAGATTTGTTTTGTTTTTTTTTGTTGCTTATTCAATAGAATCATTTCGATAGATTTCGTTTTGTGATTTAATAAAGGTTCTTGCGTTTTGTAACGTTCGTTTCTATTTATTTATCAAACGGATGTTTACGATTGATATGAATCGAGTGATAAACATTGCAATATTCTCATTCAATAATATTTATTAATGGTTACGAATAAATTTATAAAACAAAATCAATTATTCAATTATCAAGTCCGCATCCGTAAATGTAAAGTCATTTACAATTTTCACATCAATAAAGAATTTTGAACCGTCATTGACAGGAAATGAAAGTGTAATCGTAGGCAATGCACATGGCGGTGCGATAATTCCTCCATTATCAAACGACGAAAGTGTTGGGGGACCGGGGAGTAGGGGACAAAGAAATTACTCGTGTCCAGGGCTGCCAGAGAGTAACGGACGCGACAGTGGTGGCAAAATAAATTCTCACATTAGTTATAGTTTTCAATGCCTACCACTGGCAGTAATCTGGATCAGTTGAGCTTAATTGATAGTTTGTATAGGTTCTTAGATAGCTCAACTGTTTGAAATGTATTTTAGTTTTTATATCATAATAGTAATATCTCATATTTCTGTATAAATAATGATACCTAATGTTATAGTTTCATAATTAAGACACATTCAATTTAAATATCTTAAACTTGAGGTAAAAACGACTTAATAGGTAATTCCCTTGGTTTAAGTTTATTAGATAAATCACTCGATTCACTAATTCTACTTTTATTACAGCTGTCCGTCTGCACGTGACATGAGGTGAATGATCATCAACTATCATTAAAGTCATTGTGTGCTCACGACAGTATTTATCATTAGCGTCATCGGATGATCAATGTCTGACTGTTGAGTCCAGCTAGGTAACCCAAGTGCCAAGAATGATGAAAAAGAGACTGCTTATATTTGTAATGAGTTTTGTACCTCTAAAACATCTTAAAATTCAGATAGAGTCTATTATTCGGAAGCAAAAACAAAAGCTCAAAAATGAAATAGATTCCGATGATGATTGATAATATAATTTGAAAAGGTTTTACGTTGGAGATGTTTGAGTTATAAAAGCGAGCATTCGCTACTTTTAGATTTACATCTAAATCAACCACCTGAAGTTATAATATCTATAATTGAAGCACTGGTATATTCTGAATATACTTTTACATTGTGTATACATTATGGAGAGTAGTCGAGATTCTCGTCATATAACTCAAACTTGATGTATTTCGGTTCAAATCCAATATCCAAAATATTATTCAAAACCAGGTTCTATTCAAATGAAATCTGATCGTCATGAAAGAACTACATTTTCTGTCCTTTCCAAACAACCCAGCGTTTCGAACTTGACCGCCATTTTTTATACAACGGTAAATCTTTAAAATGCCTCACTCCGTCACGATAATCGTGTACTCTGCGTACAGTCCATTCATCTGATATCCCTCCAAAATTATACCTTCGACAAATCCACCTTTCTACAACCATCTTTGTTATTCCAAAGTTAATCTACATCTACCCATCTCTTTCGGTTATCACACCGGTGAATTGTACGTTTCTCCTCTCACGCGCACTATGCAACTGTTAAAGGGGTTTTGAACCTATTCGTTTTCGCAATTAAGTTGATATTGCAGTGTTGTAGATTGTAGAGATTCCAGCTTTATTTACGTCGGTCGTGACTGTATTTCCACAGTACGGTACGCCTTGATATTTCTGTGTTTAGGTTTCGAGTTGTTGAAAGGCAATAGATAGGATCTCAAAATCATTCAAAATTCATCTCTATATTTATAGCTCTAAAGTATATTTTCGGTTGTGGGTAAGTCGTGGGTATACCCTGGAGTGACGGCCGGACGAGTGCTATTGTGAAACACCGCGGGGGTTCGATTCCTTGTTTGAACTCCGTTATGAGTAGACCCGGTTCAAAGCCTAACCCGAGTTGATGTCAAGCTGGTTTAGCGGTAAATTGTGTAATTACTGTGCTAGACATTTGGCTTTAAAGGCATGTTTGCTATAGGTAATTACGCATTGATTAAGTTTGAGTTTGCATAGGGGTGCGCTCAGCATATCAACACAGAGTACCTAAGTACAAAACACTGGCTTTTTTCTACCAGTGAATAGGTACATATAAATTCATGTTTATTAATTGGTCAATCCTTTAAAAAAAAAACTTAGGTACTTACTTAAAGTACATATCTACATAGTAAATTGAAATAAGCTTAGGCATAAATTGTATTGTTAGCTTAGAACGAAATATTATGAAGTAGTTAATAAACTACTCAAGAACTTTTTTTTTTCTCAATGTACAGTGACTTTTCCACAGCTTAAGTCTCTTTTACCTTAGTAATAAATGCATGGATTTCCGGTACCGCTTGTCGAATAAATATAAAACGCATTAATAAATTCCTCAAACGTTTAATATAAATCCATTCAATGCAAAGCCGTTTTCTACGTAATAAAAGCATCATGCACAGGTGGTCTTCTCATTACGACATGAGTATGAAGCCGCTTTTGGAGGATTAAATTATTCTGAATGCGAACCTACATACGGATACCATACGACCATACAAACACACGTATTTATACACCTAACCAGTGTAAAGCGGCCTTTCAACCTTTACTTGTCTACAGATCTAGAGTTTGTGGTGTAGTCTAAGAGCCAAATATTTTAAATATTTGCAAATAAAACATAACAGAAACTCCACAGTGACAAGCTTAGTTTTTGAATATTCTATTGCTAAATCTGTTGCATTTCTATTGTAGTTTTTGATACAGTTTTTTAATTTAATGCAAAATATTTACAGGATAAGAGTGAAATTATTTAAGTACTTACAAATTCTTTTTCTTCATCTTATAGTGTCAATAGTTCAAAAGAACTAGTGTGATAAAAGGATTATAGTGCGCCTCAAAAGACTCCTTTCATGCGCTAAGGACAATAACTTGCACGTAAACAGCTGCAAAAAAAGAGTCAGAACAAGGCGTTACGCTGTAATAATTTTTCCTTAAAAATAGTTTGTTCGCAATTGGTTTATCGTCACAAATTTACTATGCTTGCCTTGTTTGATGACGATACAACTATAGATATTCCCACAGGTGAAAAGTACGTTTGTTGCAGCTGTCTCCTTAACTATAAATCCAGTATTCAGTACACAGTAAGGCTCTGTACAAAGTGGTTACTCGTATATGGTTCTCGGTGCAATTTCGTAAGGGCTATAGGTTAATAGTGTACGTCGCTGTGTCCGACCTTTGTCTGGCCGGCTATTGTGTACTGTTACTTACTGCAGAAGGCTCGGCCTCTGAAAGGCATCGTTAGATTCCTTTGCATGTGGTCCTACTGTGATTGCCTCTTGATACTGTGTCTGTAGTTATGAATTGTTCAAATAAATTGCTTCCATTTGATACGATGCAGGTATTTTCTTTATCTCCGTTATTCTGAATAAGCGTATTGTGATGATAAATGAAATAAACGACTTTACCTCAATCGTGTTCTGTCTTATTTCTGTTCGTAATTTCTAATGGAATTCGAAGTTATGTGTCATAGGTTAGTACTTTTAGAATGCACTGTACGGAATACAACCTATCATGCCAAATGTGGACATGTGCCAAATATAATGCTCAGACATGCATTTAACTACCCTCTGACTTTAGATATCCTCAAAGTTCTATCGAACTACAGATCTGAGGAGATATACTAAGCCTGGGGATTACAGTCGTGCATCGTTATTTATTATATCAGTCAGCTGTCGTATAAAGAAAAAAAGAAAAAAAAAATTTTGCGACTAAATAGATGGCATGATTGCATGTTAAATTAAAAACAAATTATCATAATAATAAATACATTGACCAGACGACCCACCCTTATTGTCTAGAGGGCAAAATACGAGGCAAGACATACTTTGAAGTATTTTTATTCAATTTGAATGTTATAAAGTGATATTACTCAGCAAATTAAAATCTAAATAATTTTGATCCTTAAAATAGAATCATGTTTTATGAAAAAACTTTGAATAAGTACGTCTTTTATTAAGGGCACGAGATGAGAAAGGCAACAAAAGTCGATGAATAGATAGGTACAGATTTTTATTGGGAAAATAATTATGTTAGATAGATCATAGTATAAAAAGGTCTCTTCAAGCAGACTGTGGTCGTATCTTAAACAACTTAGATGAATTAAAAAGGGTCTGTCAATGTAAATGGTTAGTAGTAATTAGTTATAGTTAGCATTTTCTCTGAAAGTAATTGATTGTATCCTGATTTCCCACCTAATTTTAATCATTATGATTAATGATTCATCATAAGGCTTGATGTGACGCTAAAAAAAGGCGTTTCATGATATCATGCTCGTTGCTGCTATGATATACTGCAATGGCCTTATTATTAAAAAAAAAGTTCTTTTTAACTAGTATTAGTACCTAGTAAATTAACAAAGCTAATGCTTCAAACTGGACATAACCTTAAACCCCTATTCAATTGAGTCAATCAGGTCAATCGGTATTCGTAAACAAAATGTACAATCGCGATCAGAAGTGCAGTGCGTATACGAGTATAAAGTATACATTTTTGTCGGTCTTACATTTAACATTATTATTTTTTAAACAGTTATTTTGGTGCAAAATAAGATCCCTGATGAACAATCTGACTGACGTATTTTACCATAATTAAGGCTAAAATAATCGTTTTGACATATGTATTCAAGCCAGTTATTATGCTTTAGAGGCTACAAATGATTTAAACCAACAATAAAATTGTGCGTGCGATTGTACACAACACGATCGATGCGTAATTGTTTCTTGGAAAAAAATGTTTTGTTCATTTCCATCTTCCAACCTAATACAAAAGGCAAATGATTCAAAATTAAGTGACAGATGAATTCATTGAAACTAGCAATGTTTTTTTTTTTTAAATTCATGTAAGTAGGTACTTACTTAAAAAAAAATACATGCTTACGACTGCAATCCCCAGGTTTGGCAGACATCTCCTCCGATATCTAGTTACTTAGATCTTTTGAAATATCTATAGTGGGTATCAGAGGCACGTCCAAACATGATATTTGGCACATGCTCACATTGTGCAAATCAGTTACAAAAAAAAACAATGTATTTATTATGTTTTTTTTCTCCATTAAAAAGAATTTAAAAAATATTTTTTTAGTATTATTCCAAATTTACTCGATTCGGGTAATTATTGTCCAATTCACTATTATAAATCCATTTAGCAAAATTAATATCTCCAAGCATTTTAACAATAATGGTCTATACTGTGCATGACCTCGTAGTAAAGCAGGTCATTGAACTAATTGATTCATCCTGGATCACACAATCAATACGATGAATTATTTACATAAAACCAATTTGCAATATACCTATTTTATTGCGGTCACTTCACCATTTAAGAATTAATTAATAAAAACCAACGACAATACAGAGTATTACTAATAATGTAGGTAGCTGAAACTATGAGTATCCGGGTAAGTATGAACTACAGGCAACTTATTAATATTAACCCTGTACGTGACTGTAACTGACGAGTAAGTAAAACAAAAACTAATCCTAGGGCACAATCCAGTCTGCAATATTGCAGACACGTCTGAAAACTTTCTAAGTAATGTTTGAACATTATAAAGCCGATGTTATAGCGAATTTCATCAAGCACACACAAAAAGGCTACTTAGCCTTAAACCCATCCAAATCCCCAATTTATCGAAAGACGCCCTAATACTGACCTTATACTTCAATACTTTATATCGAACCATTTGGTACAGTCATTTACAAATACCAATCAAATAAATAAACGAAGCTATAATAAATATGCCTTGATAAATTATGGGTTGAAACACGAAGCACTCAAAAAAAGGGATGCTATAAGTTGAGTTGGGTCAGGCGGTATAGATATTTGGTTGTAACGTTATTCAAAACCAAACATGGAAGGGATAATTCTAGACGTGGTCCTTGAAATACAAAACTAGCTTTTTGAATGAAACCAATCTAGTAATGTATGCAATTAAGTCGGTATCCTATCTAATCTCAACAATTATTCGATTACAAAGCTTTGTCTATCTAAACTCGAAAAACTAAGGAAAGGTACAAAAAAAGACTGTGTCCTGCAGTGGATGGAACACGCGGCGTTATTGAGTAATAAAGTCACATCCAAACTTTCGCGTTAATAATATTTGTTGGACAGAAGTAATATCGCTAGTGTGGTTGACTGTACAACAACGACGTATGTCGTCTGGAGGGCAAGATCCGTTTCTTTTATAAAGGTTTGTATTGACAAAAGGTACCCATTCCATATACCTAATTATGAGCGGCAAGCTAATTTTTCTAACTATCGATTTAAGGTTTAACCTTTATAACTTAAGTTTCTTTTATTGTATTGTTACTACACGATCTAGCACTTAATAATAATGGATGCTGTACCTACCTACAATTCGTTTTAGAAAACTTCTTTGTTGATTTACAATAATAGTTATTAATGGAAAATATCCATATAAAGATTAGTTTATGGACAGTTGCCAAAAAGGTGAAAATTTAGGAGCATTTTCATTTTCTAGTTTACTTCTATAAAGCCAATTGTTTGCTTTTACCAAGGACTTCAAGAGTTAAGAGCTTTTGAAAGTTTACCACCCACAATAACATAATTATAATACACGACTCAAAATCAAAATAAGCAAGATTTAGTGCAAGCGAAAAGCTATAACCATCAGTAGGTTAACTATGATGATGATGATTCAATGCTCTAGTAAACATTAGCACATTTGAAATTGCGCAGCATTTTTCTTTGAAATGAAAACTTTTCTGCACACGTTTCGAAATATTTAATAGTTGTTCACAAGATATAAATCCCCGGTATCGAGTGTGGCGGACACGCGCGCGCCGTCCGACACACTTGGAGGATAATATATCTGCTAGTTTGTGTTTTAGTTTAGAGAATTGCTTGTTTCGATTTATGAAATAAACACTTATAAACAAACGGTCGTGTACCCATCAAAGTGGACATTAAACTACTAATAGAGACGTTTTTAAAATGAGCGAAGATGACGTAAGTAATACAATTTTGTCAACATTTTATTGGTTGATTTTACACAATTGCTCTAAACGGCCTTTCAATACAAATTAGTCTAAGCTTAACAGTTCTTTTTGCATCGTTTAAAACATTTTTTAACATCCTTGAACATAGTTCGCTTAGAATAGAAACACAGGTAGTTCAAGGTACTTACTTCAATTGCGCCCAACGGTCTTCCTCAAATCCACACCTGCTGGTCCTGGCTTGTTCGGACCGGTTGCAACTTGTCGTCATATTGTTCTGGACCTTTGTCACGGGATATTTGATGCCCTTTATCTTTTGTTTTGTCTCATGTTACTATTCAGAACAGGCTTGTATACACATAATGGTTGTAACGGATGTTAAGTGCAACTTGTATGGACATGAACATTATTATTGGTAAGTTATAATGTCGGAGTCAAGTGAACAGGTTCTTACTATAGGCTAGTGTGATATCTTTGACCATATTATGACGTAGGTAGGTACATACCTACCAACATGAGGTGGCCATCATAGTCTTCAATTCATAAAAATAATGTATAGGTATGTATGTACATGTAAAAATAAAAGTTAAAAAGTTTATCTATGCGTTTGTGCACGCTAATCTCCACAACGGTAGAACCAAATAGAACGCAGTTTTCACTACTGTATTGTTACTTTGTTTCATCGAAATCGGTTGATAAACTAAAAAGATGATTTGATATATTTGATGAAAAACCATAACTATTCGTAAAGACCCAGTCACAGAACATTAAAAAGTAGGTAATCTAACATGTACGTTGTCACATGGGTGTCAACTAGTCCTAAATAAAATAAAATTCAAAATAATTGTTTTATAGAGCCAGGTCGCCTCCGTGTCAGTAGTTCTACTAAGAAGTTCAACCGGTAGTACAAATGATACAAACGTGTATCTCTAGTACTACCAGTAGTACTAGTGACCTTAATGCGGCATTGGTAGTACAACTGAACATTTATCATGACAGAGTTCAATGATCACTTGCTGTTGAATTTAGTATACACAAAAGCTTTAGGTTCTTTATGAAATTCAGCTCTTAGTCATAAATAGAATTAGGTTTCATCACATTCAATTTGGGAAGACTACACTGATATAGGGACTAGACTTGACACAAATAAAGGACAAAAAAAACAGGCCTTTGAATCTGTACTAGATATTATTATAATAATAGAATAATAATTTATACAGAACAAGTAAAACTCAGTGAAGATCAGTTTTGGAGTAAGCTTCTATTGTAAAGGCATGGTTTGGGTAGTGTAGGTGCTTTTATACCACCCTCTCAGCTTAAGTTGTATATGCACAATAAATATACGTAAAAATAAAGAGCTATCACATGTGGAAGCCTCAGGTAATCTTTGAGTTTTATTTTCGGATCAAGAATATTTTATTATAGTTTCAACGAGTCTGCTTCTTCTTTTGCCATAGATCTTGTAAAGGCTAATAAGAATTTTATAAAGGAAATAAATATCATTATCAGCTCTATGTGTACTAGTTTTATGCACTTTGTCGTTAATGTTCGTTTCGCCAATATCTCCGCGGGCGCCGCGACGTCTGGCGCCGACTTTGCACAGATAGGGTTGTCACTGTCTTTAATTTAAAAGGAAAAGTTCTGAAAAACGCTTGTTTTGGGCCTGATCTTTATCCTTTTAAAATAGTTTTTAGCAGTTTTCCTTCTTCAAATTAGCTTTGCAGTAGGTAGCTTTTTATGGAAACAGTCAAATAAAACTATAGGACAATGTGCCTGCGTGCTATCGAACCGCGAAAGAGAACATTGTGTAGTGATCAGCATAGTCCTATTTTAAAGCTTACACTTAAAATTCGGTTTATTTTTTCTTCTTTCACTACTCTCCCATTATTAAATATAAGGTTCTGTTAAGTATTTGTACCGTCCCTCGACCAGAAAATAATTAACCTTAGGGCAGGAAGTCAAAAAACTAACCTAACCTAACCTAGTAGATATTAAATCGACCAACGTGACAACCCTACGTAGTCTTATATTCCTGGGGACCATTTTGAGCACGTACTAGGTGTTTTCCTTTGTATCTCTTTATTAAAACTGCGTTATTACCTCCACGGTTATTTAGCTCCAGACGGTACATTGCGCGCGGTGTCTTGTTTGGTACTTAGACCGGTATTTGACGCGCGTTGGATTAACTTTTATGCAAAAGGTCAACTATATATCCAACCATTAGCTCACCATTGCTAGTTAAACAATAGGCACTTATAGTCACTCTAATTTAATCGAAATCCTGTTAAATGCACGTGTGAGTGTGAACTGTGACCCAATGTATCCAATCAATAATTGATTTGATCAAGAATAATCAGCGTCTCGATGTAATTACGAGTATATGAATAATGAAAGATCAACTTCACCCCTAATATGGAAGGGTTGAAGTTTGAAAAGTAAAGTCTCATAAGAAGTTATGAATTTCAGCATGCTCCAACAAATTTAATTTAAGCTCGAGCTCGAGGTTCATAAAAAAACAAAAATACCAAAAATGTATATGTTGGTTTAGTACCTACTTGACTTATAAAACTGGTTTATATTGCTTAAAAAGCATACATACATACATACATAAAATCACGCCTGTTTCCCGACGGGGTAGGCAGAGACCACGGATCTCCACTTGCTACGATCCTGACATACTTCTTTTGCTTCATTTACTCTCATTACATTCTTCATACATGCGCGTCGGTTTAGGGTACTCTGGACCTGGCCTTTCTCTAAAACGTCCCCAATTTGATCGAGGTACGTACGCCGAGGTCTTCCCCTTCCAACTGTCCCATTCACACTCTCCTTATACAACTTAAAAAGCAAAATAACTATAAACGTATGTTTATAGTTAGAGTTATACTACTCGGACCAATACGTGTTTTCAAAATCAACCTAAGTAGATGTAATCGATGCCTCATAGAATTTTGTCACAAACATAAAATATATAAAATAAATCGTTGGCATTAACCAAACCAGTAATATAAAACTCGGCGAATATAAAATAAAGAATCCATACTAATTACTGGAGCATGCGCCCTACTAAACACTTTACGACACTCGTAAAACGGATAAATGTAAGAGGAATAAAAAAGCACAAGGGAACCCATTGCTTGGCTGGTGTGACCAATGCGTGTTAGTTACACACATGCCATAGCGGACTCCTAACTTTTTGCTTTGAAAGCAGATGCATTTGGTTCGCACCATATTTTCCGGGTAAAAAGAGCTCTGATATATTATACCTCTCAGAGCTGGTCCATAAACCGACAAACGACACAAAGATGATAGAGATAGCCGGCAGATAAAACTCGTATTTTGTTACGAGTAGTTACAGTGTTTTGAACAAATTAAACTTTGAGAAGATAAGGTGATTTATATCTAAATATCAACTTCGATAGCTGTTTTCTAATGTTAGAAAATGGTAGAGTCAAAGGCCTGACAAGTACCAAGTCAAGTACCTGACAAATCATAGATACGGCAATTTGATTCTCGCAGCAAGAATATTTGTATGATCTGCTAATATTTATTTTTGGGTGAAGAAGTTGTATTGTATACCCATGAGGGATGCCTGAATCCACACTAGGCCTTTATATTTTTCGAAACTAAAGTATTTAAGTATGTTTTTTTCCTTTCAGGTAAGTGGTTATGTCTTTTCTTTCTTGAGCCCGGAATGTGAACTATGGGTATTCGAGGTAAGTTAAACATAAAATCGTTAAAGAACGATGCAACTGGATGAATGATGGTGAGATAATATACTAGACTTTATCAGTGCAAATAATTATTGCGTAAATATGGTATGCTACGCCTTTATAGAACATTTTCAATTCACTTATTTCAAACGTGAAGCAAGACGGAATAGTTGAATAAAGTAACAAATAGATACAAAATATCCAATTCTAGAGCGGAGCTCACAGGCTGCTTAACTTGCAAAATATCGCAGATGCATCGCGCATTGTCGGCATGAGAATCGAAACACTCACGCGTGTGAATAAAATGTGAAAAGCGATCAGTTTATTTGAAGTGGTGTTGTGCTTTATCTGACCTAAAGTATAAGATCACGCGGATGCGTCGCGTTGTTGACCCTTATGATTTTGATGCATTGACTGCCTCACAGCCAAAGTAGTGTCGTATGCTTACTAGCAGTAAGCGTCGTTGCGTTGCGTCGTGGTGTTGAGTTATCAGTCTTTAGACGAAAATGAAGCGATATAAATGCGTTCCATTTGTCATACCACTGCCCATAAACACGTAAGCGTCCCTAAAGATTATTTGGATGTCTTTGATTCTACTTTTAAACAACGTCGCATTTTCTCTCCGATTTTTCTCTCTAATCATGTGCGTAGCGTCGCTGTATAAATGTAGAATGACAAAAGTTACCGCTCTTCTAGCTTTTAAACCATTGTGCAACCAGCCTACATTTCTTAAAAAAACTAACTTAAAAAAGCGACTGTTTCCTTATCTAAATAGCACCATGATACATCATCGGATTTATCTCGTCGATCGTTAGCGTCCCGTTATTTGCCAAAACCCAACGAGCCGTAATAGAGCCTTCTAAAATATAGAGTTATCGACATCTACACCGGACGAACAAAGTGCAGCCTGGGCAGAAACAGCTGGTATTTTTGTGCGACTTGATTTGTATTAATAGCAAAGAAAAAGATTAATTTAATTATATACCTAATTGTTTCTGTGGGTTTCTTCTATTTTAAAACCAATATATTTTTTTAAAGGCTTCAAAAAAACATTGAGCCTTCTTCTGTCTGTTTGAACATTAAAATGATTCACTATTGTTAAAAGAGATTTTATTAACTGATTTCGGAAACCTTGATAGAAATGGATTTTATTATCTGAATCCGTTCTAGACAAGAATCTTACGAGAACACGAGAATTCTGAACATGATGATAACTCATGCTTTCTGGGTTTCAATGTCTTTAACTATTTATGTAGGTACTATATTGTAAAGGAAGAAATTTAGAAGTATTTACTTAGTAAGAGGCGATGTATAGAAAACAAGCTGTTCTCAAAATTGTTGACGGAGACGCCGCGTCCCAAATGGCCAAGAATTCAACACCCCGTGGGAAATAACGGACGTTTCTTTTTGTTGGCGACCGTATTGGAGATTGTATCGACTGGCGGTTTTGGAGCTGTCCAAAATACAAGATTTTAGTGAATATAGAAAAAATGTGCTCTAGTTTTATATGTTCTTATAATTATCATTCGTTTTTAACCAAAGAAGTGGTGACAGGATTAAAACGTGCCTTAGAAGCTCCTTTCGGTTTATTTAAGTGTTGAATATACGAGTATAAGTTGACTATTTACGTATAAATTATATGCAGCAAAGATAAGTTAGTTGCCTTTGATGAGATTGTTAGAGGCGATAGATTGAAAACAGCTCATGACAATGTGTTTCTTTCTTCACTTAGATCTTACAATTATTTCGAGTTCTACGAACAGAACTTTCCTAAATATTTTTTTTTCTTTAACTATTTTTCTTCTATTTTTTCAATATTTAAAAAAAATAAATAGATAGGTACTTTTTCTACCCTTGTGAAGCCGGGGCGCGTGTTGCTAGTAAATAAATAAAATAATGAGTAGTAACATAACTCACTGTGTATGCCTAAAAACATAATAGTGGATTTTACAAAAAAAAAAATTCTGAAAAATAACGAATTTATAGTTTTTAAAATCAGGAAGTTCTAGAAGGTTCTGACTCGTACCAATTCTTGATGATATTGTGTCGTGTTGTTATTATGACGGAGTGGAAGGCAAAATTATGCAATTTGCGGTCTACAATAAGTTCTCATACGAGAACATATTTTTGAAATGCAACCATTATGAAATAACATACTTCGCCTGAATGTTATTGTATTAATTGAGGTTAAATGTTACATTTATGTCTTTGTTATAGTTGATTTTAAAAAAGATACTCTTAAAAGTTTATTTCACTTTGGTTTATTGCTATGCCACTTTTCCACTACTGGCTGAAGGTATAGCTTAATCGTCTTAAAGTTTTTTGCTAACAATACAAAAAAGATTTTATAATGCCGAGACTATCAAATTGCTATTACTTTCTACGTCTCAGATTCTAAACTAAAATATCTCAGAATGTTATAAGATTTGGCCTTAAACTTGTAGATCAGTGGTTCCCAACCTTTTTAATATTGTTACCCCTGTGAACTATGAATAAAACTGATTTTACCCCGCTTTCAAAATTATATCAAAACAAACAATACAAGTAAATACAAACATCTTTATTGATCATGAATTGCACAACAGTCTTACAGTTTTAACGTATTCATACGTATAAACTATGGATTAATAATACTCAGTTACATTTACTAGTAGTGACTACTCCTACCATAATAAAAACGAATCCTAACATAAAAAACTAGTGAATGTTGGCTCAGTGTGAAGGTTGGTATTGTTTTGCATTAACAGGTTTTTAATGTTAGGTTTAGTTTCACTTAAAGCGCATCTCAAGTCATGTTCCACATTGAGACGATTTCTGGCCTTTGTTTTCAGTGTTACTAAAGTAGAAAACCCACTCTCACACCTGTAGGTGGTGGCAAATGGTATTAGCATTTTTAAAGCTCTGTTAGATAAACGTTATGTTTTACACGATACGTGTTTTCTTTCTGATAATTAGGTTCTTTGTTACCCCCGTGAAATAGCTGATTTACCCCTGTGGGGGTAATTACCCCCAGGTTAGGAACCCAGGTTGTAGATAGATTGGTACAAAGGTTGTCTGAAAGACATCGCTCACTGTGGTAAAGCCGCCTATCGTATTGCCTAGTTGTATTCTTATACAACTAGACAATGCGATAGGCGATGTCTTCATCTCCTTTATTGTTTTTCTGTGTGGTGAAAACAATAATATATTTTTTACAAAAAGTTGAAAACGACTTCAAATTACACTGACAACCTCAATCGTAATTATTGTTGCTGCAAACGAAAACAGCAAGTTTATCGAAGGAGTTGACTACTCGAACGTCTGCGTGACACACTGATATGACAGTGTGCAAAGTTTATATGGGACCACGATCTATCAAACAAAAAAAGAATCTACAAAATCCGTTCATATATGACGGAGTAATAACGTAACAAACATACAAAAACGAAAACATACGGACAAATTAAGAACCGCCTCTTTTTTTAAGTCGTTTACTAAATAGTTATGCTTCTATCTGTCTTGTATTATCTATAGTACCTGGATGACCGAGCTTTGCTCAGGTTTTTTTCGGGTAAATCGTGTTTTTTAGAAAACGAAACCTAGCTAGATCGATTTATCGCCCCCGAAACCCTCTGCATACTAAATTTCATGAAAATCGCTGGAGCCGTTTCCGAGATTCCAATTATATATATATATATATATATATATATATATATATACAAGAATTGCTCGTTTAAAGGTATAAGATTAAAGGTATACCTAAGATTTATATCGATAGAAGTTGTTACTATCTTTTTACGTTTAAATAATTAGGTATGTCATTGAATAAAATTATCTAATCCCAATGTGGTGTTAACAGTATTATTGTATTCCCACACGTTTGTTACTACAATTATGTAAGGAAGCGCTAAAGCTACCTGAGTCACGTCAAGCAACTTGGTAGCAACAATAAAACGTTTCGTGCTTATTGTAAAAGGCAGTGTGTTCACGTCAACAATGCTATCTCGTAACATTAATTGCAATTCTCTTCGCGGGTTGCATTTTATGACTTTCGCCATTGTAATTATGTAATCTTTTCTGCATAATATGATAAGTATTTGGTTATTCACACCTACGTTAAGTCGCGAAGAGTAGAAAAAGGGAAGCGAGGTCTTTGCCCTGCAGTGGGACGATAACTGAATAATAATAATAATAAATAAAATAAAAATAGATATCTTCCTCAGATCTTTAGTTACTTAGATCTTTGATGATATCTAAAGAGGGTAGTTAGGTACGTCCAAATATGGCATTGTGTACATGTTCACATTTTGCACAGTAGTTAGAATTCCGTACGTGACAGGTTGCAAACCCATCGCCGCTTATATGAATACTAACTAATATGACACACACCTTCGAATTTTTGGTTCTAGGGTATGCCGGTTTCCTTCACCGTTTAAGAGCACTGGCATTGCGCACATAAATTTTTCAAATCGAAAAATTCATTTATGCATGACCAGCTTTGAACCCACGACCTTTAGATCGCGAGGCAAGGGTGCTTCCACTACACCACCAATATTCTGTAAGTAAGTACTTACTCAATTTTTCTTGTAATATAATCCACCTACAGAAAGACCGTCTAACTACAATTACATTTACCAGACGACCCCAATAAATCGGATTTAAATTCGCTTCGGCTTCGGATTATCTCCAACCTTACCAAATATTAGATTATCAATGCCGTTGCCGCTGCCTGCCTGAACTAAAGTCCACTGCCCACTAAACCGCTGCCATATTAATTACAATTTACGATGAACTAAAGACAATGACTTCTTTCAACGATAAAATGTCACGTTGTCACTTGAGATGTTAACCAGAATTTTTTAGTTTTTGCTCCACAACAAAAGATTTTTGGTGGTTGCCAGCACGTTTAACAATGCCGCTTTTGATGGGGACTATTTATGTAACTTTTCGGCAACTTGCCTTTTTTTCTACCATCGGCATCGACTTCTTTTTTGTTTTTACCCAACTCACACCATTACGTACGCAATTTTTGGTGTGAGTTGGGGAACGACTCCTTCCAAGACTAGACTTGACTCTATTGACTTGTCTTTTATTTTGTATATTTTTTTCTTTAGACGAATATCAACAGTTTGATTATACTCTACATACCATACATTGGACTCGGTTTATATAATTTTAACTAGGTTGTTGACAAGTTTTGTACATATTCTAGGCGTCTAAAAATCTAGCTTAGAAAAAAAGCTGCCAGCAATATAAACTCATGGACGAAAAATATTTCTTGCTAAAAGATCTTATCCAACGCCGTACCCAATGCTCTTGTATTTTCAGCTCTATTCCAAGTGCCATAAGTGATAGTTTCTGAGTTTCTAGAGCACTTGACCGTGTTCACTGGTCATTGCACCCTTATCAAAGCATAAATAAACGTAACCCTGATTAGCATTCGTATTGTTATTCGAGTTGAGACTGCTGGGAATGCTTTGAACGTTGGCACAGCTTACGAGAGTAGCAGTTGGCTCAATACAGCTTTTTATAAAGCCAAGATACACAAAATTAAGTTTATATTTAGTATACAATCTTATCCATTTTCAAAGTGCTGCTTATTTAAAGAAATTTCGACGTAATAATAAAATAGCTCAAACTATTTTCTAGGCGTACGTGCCGCATATTTGGCGAATGAGAGTCAAAAGATGGTATTTGGTTGTTGTTTTTATAAATATATTTCAGTTGTCAGAAAGAGGAAAAAAAAAACAGTAAAGTTGTTTGACCTTTTAATTGTATTTTGCATATTAGTTTTGTAACCCTTCAAGCTCCATCGCCAACAGATATGTACACGTATTATAATTACAGAGTACCTCGATGGCTTAAACTATATAAGTAGGTATCACTATTATTTTACGTCGTATAAATAGTGAGAG
The DNA here is from genome assembly GCA_963675405.1 of Cosmorhoe ocellata. NCBI lineage: Eukaryota > Metazoa > Arthropoda > Insecta > Lepidoptera > Geometridae > Cosmorhoe > Cosmorhoe ocellata. Next base: position 4,797,827 of record OY776258.1, on the reverse strand, counting down.
ATAAACGGATCTAGCTGTATATTCAAAACCTGTGTCATCATCAGTGACTACTCAAGCATGTCTTCACGCTTCTCGCAACTGTGAATATGAGAATTTGTGATGCAAAATGTTCTTCTTTCGTGTCACTAGTTCTTTTGAACCAGTGTGGTAAAAGGATCAAAGTAAGGCTCTGACAGAGCCTACTTTTGTGCATCTATCAACGTGTTATACCTGTAAAACTAAACATCGATGTTATATTTGTAAACTATTTTATACAATTTTTACCAGATAGGACTATCATTGGACGTGTCTCTGACCCTCTTTAGATATCCTCAAAGATCTATGTAACTAAAGATCTCTACCGAGGTTAGGGATTATAGTCGTGAACATGTTTTTTTTGCTTACGTTATATGTTACTAGTTTAAAAAAAAACTTCTGAAGCGGACTTTTCTTGAAATCACAAGATTCAATGCTTACCGTACCTTATACTTAAGAATTGTTAATTTATTTGTTTGTATATAAAATTCATAGTTCAAAGTTGCACTCGTAACTTTTAAAACGTCGACTGTTACTGTGCTGACTTATAAGCGATATACCTCTGCACAGTTGCAACTGACTATCTCGTTCCAGAATCTTGCACCTCTACACGTATGGCCACCACGAGACCATCGTAAGACATTGTAGACAAAATATATTTGAATCGAGAGAGCTCGCTCGTATTCAGTGTGTGCTTTGGACGTTTCTGTTTGTGTAAGATTCTAAATTCTCGGGTAAGTAAGTAGGTAAGTGTGTACGTTAAAATCGGTCAAGATAAATTACGTGTGCTCTTATCTGGTCGAGTAACTAGTGCAAAATAAGCATGAACCCCATACTCTGTACTCGACCGAATTATGAGTATAATAAGTAAGTACCTGCATGACAGAGCTTTGCTCGGATTTTTTTTTGGTAAATGACGTTTCTAAAAATGAAACCTAGCTAGATCGATTTATTGCCCTCAAAACCACCTGCATACTAAATCTCATGATAATCGTTGGAGTCGTTTCCGAGATTCAGATTGTATTATAGATATTACACGAATCGCTCGTTCAAAGGTAAGTATAAGATTCGTCGATCAACTAAAGTACTGAATTGAACCAAATAAAAGTGTTACAATTCACGAAAGTAGCACCTCTGAGGTACATCATTTAATCCTTTCACCACACTGGTTTTAAATAACTAGTGACGATAAGAAGAACAATAAAAGTAGAATGAACCCGCAAGTCAGCATTTGGCTTAGTAATCTGATATGTGATCGCCATTAGTCGAGTTGCTCGACCTAGTGTCTTGACAGCAACTAGTTTGGTGTAAACATGGTTTAAAGCTAGGATCACCCCGAGACCCTCCAAGACATTGTAGACAAATATATTTGCGTCGAGAGAGTGCGCCCGTTATTCCCTGCACGTGACTAGACGTTCCTGTTTATATGGCTTTTTGGAATTTTATTAAGTTCCTAAGGGATTTTTTTAGTATTTGCACTGATATCAAATTTTAAAATAGAGAAATATTGTGCCCCAACTGACTTACATAGCAAATACAGTATGACAAACTTTAACCCAATTTTAATCCAATTTTTTAAAGTAATTTATGACTAATAGAAAAATGTTATTTGTCGTAGCAGAAACTTATATTTAGTGTTCTAGTTTAGTCTTGGTTTTTCATCATGTCCCATTGAAGCGTTCATGGCATAGCTAACTTAGTCGCTTCTTAGGTTGTTCGTAACGGATCAGCGAAGCTAAGCAATGTTTTGCGAGGTCAGTACCTATATGGATGGCAGCAACAACATTATCATCTAAGTGCTTTCTTACTATACCGAGGACTATGTTACTATGTTGGTCCTGGCCTATAAAAAGTTAGATGTAACGTTTTATTGTTTGATTGGCGTGTGTGCCAACAACAATTTAATATTCTCTATATTCTCTACAAAGTCTTTGTCAATGCATCCAACAATGTTATCGTATCTCGAAGTTGCTTCCTCTTGCATATTCAGGATCTGCTGTGGGAAGTGTTAACTTAGTTAAGTTTACTGCGAACTAGGACGTGGAGACTGTTTTCTTGGGATTATAAAGTTGTCTATTGTTTATTTTCATGTGTAAATTTGGTAGCGCTCAGGGCGTTACTTGTCTTCTCAATAGATTAGCTATGAATTGTAATAACGTTGACTATACGTTCCTGTTTGTATGGCTTTTTGGAATTTTATTAAGTTCCTACGGAACTTGTTCAGTACTTACTTCAAATAATGATATAGACAAGGACATAGGTAAACTTCACTAGAAATTTATTAAATGATGTTTTTATGACCTGGTTTCCTGTGATTTCACCTACCTGTACTCTGGCCAGCGCTGTACCTGACAGATATAACATATACCTTTCATTCAACATGATCTAGGAATAGAAATGATTGTTACATACAATAAAACACTAGCATACCTGTCGAAAGCAACCTTCAGCTGGTTGTGTTGTGCTTATAGAACGTATTATTGTAATCGCTATAACGACGTTAAATCATGAAGAACGCAAAAAATATCACACGAGTCTACATAATTGCGAGATGACTTCATTTCCTCACGGATGGATCGGTGATGATATTCGCCGGCAAGCTAAGATTAAAAGACATTATCCCATGAATATAACGCTGAAAATCAAATGGCAATTTTTTTTGTAGATCTACGACATTACAGACAAAGATCAGTATCTATTCTAAAAGTGGCTCTGTTATGTAGGCTTTATTATATAGAGATAATGTTGAATTTTAACTGTACCTAAATTATATGGTATATTGCACGGATGTGAAACCGTTACGGTACGTGTACTTGTAATAATAAATTGTACCATAATGTGTTTTTTTTCGGCTAATGTCATACAACTATGTTATTTTCGTAGAAACTGTTAGTATGATAATAATAACAATAATGAATTACTTACTTATTATTATTAGGTAATTTATTATCACACTAAGTAGGTAGCTATTTAGTCTATATCTTTGCGTCAATATTTGAAGAAATTAATTTACTCAATGAAATTGGAAAGTTGTTGGTAAAGTTTCTAAAATTATAAAATTTGGAAATGTTACTGTGTAAAAATGAGCAAATCAAATTTGTCCCGATCGTGTAGCTCGAGAATAGGTCAGTGTCCTAGCTGTAGAGATATTAAAAGGCTGAGCAATTGATCAATTGAGCATGACGACACACACTACGCATTAGTTAGTTACATTGAATTGCGCTTATACTCTATCTTTTACTTATTTTATTCAATAATATTTTTTACATAACAATAAGGAGCGCGTTTGCTTAACAAACCCAACGTATTTGCCCCTCAATTTACATACTTTAGCAATAAGCAACTCAGTTAGGCAGTTTGCACCTTCTGCACTAAGTGTGTTACCCCACTTCGGCCTGCTTTACATAACCTACCTGAAATTCGGAGTACAGACAGCTGTTATTAAGCTGTAAGTGTTACCAACTTATACACCTTTAGGCTTTAGGTTAGAGCTAGCCATTTTTGAAGGCAGTTTTCTGTAGTATAACTATTATTATAGTAGAAAAATTATTATAATGCATCATAATTTCCCTGCCCTTATCGCACGTTATGTGGGCACAAATTATAATCTATAAGTTTCATATCAAATTTGAATTTAAGACAAAATAAATCTGAAAATCAATAGGTAAGTATAATAAAAATACAGTTCCAATACCACAAAAAAAAACTTTGACTTACATTTTATACAAGCTCAAAAAGTATTATTACTTTGAAAAATTAACGTGTTTACGGATTGTGTTTACAAAACTTTAAATTCATTTACAACTTCAGCGTTTCGAATTGAAACCACTTACCAATTTTCACGGTGTAATTACACTATGCTAAAACTGCAGCTGGCAACTCTGGTTTTCGGTGTAAGTGGTACCTACGTTGACTTTAAACAAGCTACGGAAAGGCATTAACTCGCCTCCGGATCCTTAGATCGTTAGTTTGAATTCAGCCGTAAGGCTCATTTTCACTAATAAAACTAAAGTGTGCACTTACTCTCAAACGGTAACCGTACGGAAACAGGCGCTTCCTTACGCTAAACATTTGAAGATATGACAGAACCAAAAGTCGAAGCTTCTAGTTGTGTGGTCTTCTGCCAGTCGTGAAATACTGAAGTCATCATCATTATCATTCTCCTGCCCTTATCCCACGCTAAGTGGGGTCGGCACAACATCTTTTCTTCCTCCACTCACTCTTATCATTCGTCAACTCTGAGTCTACTCCTCTTACATTCATATTATTTTTCACAATCAAATCGCTTTTTCTTTGGTCTTCCTCTACTTGCGTATCCACTTACATTCATACCCATAACTATTTTGGTGATATGGTTTTCATCCCTCCTCATCACGTGTCCATACCATGCTAATCAATAAATACATAAACACGAAATAGCATCTAATTCTGAAGTGACATGGCGAAACTGTTGAGACCAGTGCCTACTTGCACTATAGACATTTGTAATTCAGAACTCGTGTCCAGAGCGACACGTAGGTACGCCTGGCATCCTTCAGTCGAGAATGAATATCGAGCATCGGGTTCGTAATACCGCCTAGTAATGACTTTAGCAGGCTGGAACGGCGTATTTTTACCTGACTGCGAAGCGAAGAAGTAAGGTAATGTGTTTGGGGTGTATGTATATATACAGGGTGTCCCAAAAAGTAGTGTCAAGCGAAAGTCCAGAGATAGAACACCCCTTGGGGTACCCGAATCACCCCCATGTATGTTCCGCGATTTTTTATAGTTTTCGAGTTATGAATTTTTTTCCGAATTTTTGAAAATTTACGACTTGAACAACTTAAAACATTCTTTAAAAAAAAGTAGAAGACTTTTTTGAGATTTTTTTTTTGCTACTGAATTGTTATGAGTTGTTCTTTTATGCATAAAATAATCAGCTACGTGACTTTGACGAAAACTATGAAAATGTTGGTGTAAAGTCAAATAATTACATTCGGTGAATTATTACTAAAATTTTCAACTTTAAATTAAAAATCTTAACAAGTGATTTCATGGTTCTTAAATAAGTCTACAAAATTAAAACAGGCCGAAGAAAAGATTAAAGCACTTAAAATAGCTGTCATACGATTAAAGGAAACCTTTTTAGGACGATGTAAGATTTGTATCGGCCTAGAAGGTTGACATTTTGAAAACTTTTTGTAAAAAAATAATAAATTTTACTTGTTTTATTTCATAAATTTAGCTAAACTAAATAAATAAAACCTTCAAATATTAATTAAATCTTACTTTCCTGCAGTCATTTGTTAGTTAACAAACGAATTAAGCTTAGGAATGATAAAATGGCCAAAATCTATTTTTTAATCAGGTAGCTATTTTTTAAGAATTTTCCACCTCACCGTCTTTGAAGGCCGATTTTAGCCAAAGTAGCCTATTAAGTATTACTTTTTTTTTAATGATTATGACAGCTGAGAGTCTGTAAAATTCTGTAGACTTATTTAAGGACCATGAAATCACTTGTTAAGATTTTTAATTTAAAGTTGAAAGTTTTAGTCATAATTCACCGAATGTAATTATTTGACTTTACACTAACATTTTCATAGTTTTCGCCAAGTCACGTAGCTGATTATTTAATGCATAAAATAACAACTCATAACAATAAAGTAGCAAAAAAAAAATCTCAAGGAAGTCTTCTACTTTTTTTTAAAGAATGTTTTAAGTTGTTAAAGTCGTAAATTTTCAAAAATTCGGAAAAAAATTCATAACTCGAAAACTATAAAAAATCGCGGAACATACATGGGGGTGATTCGGGTACCCGAAGGGGTGTTCTATCTCTGGACTTTCGCTTGACACTACTTTTTTGGGACACCCTGTATATGTATGTATGTGAGTTTCTTTAGCTGTCCATGGAGCCCAAACAGCTGTATTTATTTTAATAAATGAGGTGTCATTAGATTCGTCTGGATTACAAGTGTGACACAAGCTATTTTCAATCAAGTACTTTCTGTCGAGTTTTTTTTACTTTTTGCAATAAATACTAGTTTTAGTAACTTCTACCCGTGGCTTCGCACGTGTTGTACCTAAATGTTGACTACAAATACAAATTTGAATGAAAGTCATAGCCATTTGCACAAATCTCCAATCAACAGGCAATCGTGCAAAAATTCAGCCAAAGAAATCTGTTGTAAAGTCTTAAAAATCATAACAAATATTTCAAAATTATGCAAATATTGTCCTCTTGTACTTTAAGCGGTCTCGCACACTACACGGCCGTCAAAGTAATGATCCTGTTTTCAATAATATCCCAATCCACAATTTTGATATTTACACCGCAATCCCAGCAGCCTTGACGAACACAGTCCCAAGAACGGGGGCACTCGATATTTCACACACGGGAACGTACTTATTTAAGGGATCAGAGGCGCCCGGGGTGATTTATTCACGGGACTACTCTGGATTGTTGTCCCGGGACACAGGGTATCCATATACATGACTACAGTAAGTCACCTTCGTGCCTATCGACTACCATACTATAGTTTGTATTACATCGGCTATAGTATGGTTTCCAACAAAGCTTCGATAAAATGACATGTTTTATGTTCATGTTACCAATAAAGTTAGTCTAATATTACCATTAAATTTTATTCTTCATCCATTTCTTCCGTTATCATCGGTCAAAAGGTGTTTTTAACGACAAATATTGGAATGGCATCAAAATGTTTGCAAAGCTTGAGCTTCATAAAAACTCTAAACATATTTTTTTTTTAAATAACTTACTGCTTTTACTGTGCCTGATGGCGAAATGGTAGGCATTCTCAGTTAGAGTGCGATAACGCTAGATTTAGTGCCGTTACGTCGAACACCTGCTTGGTATGCAACGAATCTTTTGACGTGTCGTGATTGGGACGAAGGGTTGGCTCGCGGAAATACTCTCATTTATTACTTTGAATTATCTGTCAAGTGAAACATTCCGCATACAACCTAGTTGCTGCCATCAAGTGGTTTTTGCAGAGTGATTTATTAGCTAAGCGGGTCAACATGTCAAATATATCACATTCAAACGTGCAAATGACTGTCAACCCTAACTGAACTCTAACAAATCTTAATTTTACATATGCCAGTTTTAGCTGTACTTCTGCTAAACTAAACCAAAGCTCCCGAATAACGAAAACTGAAATCGTAGTACCTAAGCTATAGCGTAACATAAACCAGCCTACAGCGGTTTCGAATTTAGTTTCAGAAAGAATAAACAAGTACGTCACGTTACGTCAACATTTGAGAGTGAATAGTGGGTTAGAGGCATGTTATCCCCTTCGGTAAATAGGGCTGAATTTATGTGTTATAATGCTAGCATCTAAACGCTTTTCACCCCTTTATGTGAAACACAGTTACACTATTACCAGCGCCATGCTTATGCTTAATGACGCAAGATGAGTGCTGATAAGCCAAATGTCTTCCTTTACGATTCAAATCCAGTGTTTTGTGTATGTGTACAATGTGCTCTATATGTGTACAATGTGTTGTATACAATGGTAATGCTCGTATTGTTGGTTTCAATGGGAGATAATGTATGCTAAGTATAGGGAACGGCGCGAAAATCTGATAACGAAGTATCGTATATGAATTTCTGGGCGTTTTACTTATGATATCGCTTATGATTTTACCATATTCTATTTTATATTTGTTACATATTAATTCTGAAATTATTGATTTTGATTCATTGGGAAATTTTTATGGAGTGCAAAGAGGCGGCTACCCATCCATAAACTGACCGCACCCAGCGTTGCTTAACCATGAGTTTCCCATACGAAATTTCAACTCCAATTTCAGCCCCTTCAAGATTATTTTCTGAAAAAAAAAAGATATTCTACGTCTGTCTCCAGGGTAAAATCTATCTCCTTGCTAAATTTCATTACGATAAGTTCAGCAGTTCAGTCGAGAAAAGGTAACAAATAAACAAAGTTACTTTCCCATTTATAGTATTAGTATGTAAATGTCGGCGACGTATCGCCAGGCTGGTTACTATCCTCCATAATAAATAACACATAAAAGCACTTTGAAGATTTCAATAGTTTATTTTATGAAATTTCGGTACAACAGTCAAATAACAACTGAGGCTAAGAATAAATGCGCCGCCTTAAATACTAGACTTGCAGGAAATACGACAAAGAATCTTATTAAATGAAATGCCTAATTTAACCATCTAAAATTACTTAAAGCTATTCAAAAATCATTATTTAATATTACATCAATTTTAAACATAACTAACTTAAATTGTAAAATAGTTTCATTAACCGGATATAAATAAAACCGGATATAGGTACAAAAATAATAACAAACCATTCCTAATTTGTTAAATAATATTTCTTAATTCTTTGCTAATTCGGAAATGATTTAACATGAATTTAAAATAATTTTATATTTAATTTTTATGAATCGGATGTGACAAGAAAACGTCACATCCGTGATTTGTCAAATAATATAATAACCGTTATGTAAATCATCACCTTTAATTAATAAAAATAATCTTAAATTAATTAATAATTTTATCAACTATTCATTATAGTAAATATAGTTAAAAATAAACTTTAAAGGAAATTGCGCCCATAATTATATCATTGTAATGGTTGTAATTTTTTGTAAGATAATACAAAATACAAGCCCAAGAAGAAAGTCATAGGTATTCCACTAGTTCAGTATCAAAAGCACCTAACTAAACTTTCTTCCTTCGGTTATAACCATCGACCGCTATCCGATAGTTAACGTTCTCTTAGCTAATGGTGGATTTATGAATAATCAAGCAGTTAGTACCAAATTAACTATAGGCCCCGAAACGGGTCAGATCTAACTCTGATAGTAATTTCGGTTCAATGAACTTATCATGGCGTGGTATAGCTTGTTGGACCGTTTTTAAGAGACCAACTAGATAAAGTAACGATAAGATTTGCATTTGGTTAGGTGACAGAAGGAATTGGATTAAACCAAATCAAATAAATACATTTAGACAAATAAATAAAATTGAAGTGTCTGTTTTCAATGTCAAAATAACAGCTTTTTACTAAATGCATAGGTACAGTACTTACATATAAAAGAAACAATATTTTAAATTTTTGTTCGTATGTCGGTTGGTTTTGTCTGTTTCGGCCAAACCTCAAAATCAGTTGACCGATTTTTACTATAGAAAAATTATAAGAGCACCGCGCAAAAACAAAAATTTAAAACTGCATAACCGTAATAAGATGTTATGTCATCTCTTGTGCTTTCATGAATATATACCAACATAAATGTTAGTACTATAATTTTCACGTTCTCGTCGTCAAAAGTTTATTTTTCTTGTGTTTTATGAATGCTACTGGCAAACGAAGCCGTTGCTCAGAAGCTCAGGGTAACCGCTGCACTAAATTTGTAATGGCTTTTTGCGTAATTATGTTCATAAAATCTGCGAAAATGATGCTCGTTTCAATTTTACTTACTACTCGTTTGTTTCTGGTTATACTCGTAGAATATTTAGCAAAATTTCACGCTTTTGTCTTTTAAACATTTATGAATATTAATAGTTTTTCATTAATGATACTTTCTTATCATCGAAAATCTAGTGTTTCGACAAACGTAACTAAGCTAAACTACTAACCGTTATATGTATCAATTCTACAAATTATAGTTTGTTGATAAATAAATAAAATATAGTAGCAAATGTTGTTGTTTCTAGTTAGAACTATCCCAAATAAATAAAATATTGTAACACATTTTACACAGCGCCATATTTTCCTCAATCAATGTTTTTTTTTCTATGTGCTGCAATTATACATTAGAGTGTTATAATACCATTGGTACCTACTCGATTTTCTGATACCCACGTTATAGGGTATCCTAATGTGGGGTCAGAATTAGGCGATGACTGGTATATACATTTGTGTCTGAGAGATAATATTTATTTACCTACCCCTAAATTAAACAAAACCTTTAAAAACTAAATAAAAATGAAGTTTTTATCATATTAAGTATTTTTGTAAATCGTGTACCTACTTGCGTATAAACGTATATTCATATTCATTTATTCATTATTTCATATAAAAAAGCTCGTGTGTAAAAGTTGGTAGCACTATTTGTTATTGCATTACAAAGGTTCACTTTCGAATCGTTATAAGTCAGGGTCATAATCTTTATGATAATACAAAACAACATCATCCATCATCGTTTTATTACAATACAAATTATCAGAACAATAAAAGCACATTTATCAGAAACTGACCTTTGCCTAAGATCACTTTAGTGGCTTTGCCTTCTATGGGAAACCATTTATTGACCTTTAGATAAAAGGTATTCTATATCGGCTGGTACACTGGTGGTTATCCCTACCCAGCTATCCCTACTGGTTTATAGTGAGATATTTGCATAATTTGTAAATATTTGTTGGGTTTTGGCTGTAAGTGTCATGGTTTATGATACGTAGTAACTGGACTACGATACAGGGAATACTAGATTGGTACTAGTGTGGTGTGGGGGTCGCGGGGTGAGACCGTACTGTATAACTGTTGGGTTTTTCACTGTATAATGTTTAACATAAAAACATTAGCAGACACAGCTCTGGCTTTAAAGTGAAAGCGGTAGACACATAGCGTCTGGATGTGGTTAAAGTGAAGTGAAGGAACGGTGGAAGAAGTTACACGAGTACGTGCTCGAATATGAACTCACATCCAATTTGAGAAGAAAATTTACAAGTAGTTTTGGCTGACAACATGTTCGACACGAATTTTTTTAGATAAATATACTTTAAGCAGTCAAATACATACAAATACTTACAGCCCAAAATACATAATATTACACATTTATAATCCATGGTTATTTACGTATATACTGCTCGCCTTTATAATTTATTAGTTACATGTTATCTAAAAGCGCGTGTCTCATAACATTACCAGAGTTTGTTTGAATAAAGCTGTGTTTATAACAAAATTTTCTCAGCAACATTTAAATTTTTATTTCGTTTATCCGTCAGGCCTCTCTTAGGTCCATAGAACATCTCAACTTACTCACTGACCAAGAAATACCTAACCAGTTACACAACAAACGAACTGACCACCCAAAAACATTATACATGGGTATATACAGCTTAACAAACCGACCTCTTTACGACCATTCCGACCGTATAACGTCGCCGAATAAAACGTCCCCTCTACCTAACGCTATTTTCCATTTCAAGGAGATATAGCGTTACATTATTCATAATTTGTTAGCTCATAGTCGCGGAGTTCCCTTTTTGGCCGGATTCCAGGGACGAGATAGTTTTGCGTCGCAGATAGAAACAAGGATGTTAGAGTCATGAAAAGGATATTACCTACAGACCTGGTTATATTAATAAGAAAACCGTCGGTAGCGAAAAATTCTTCTACGATTGGTCACTGAACGTGAAACGTTCACTCAAAACGTTGAAGTTATGAAATTTATTGGCAGATTTGGAAAAGAGTTAATACCTGGAACTTTGGCAGTCTGGTAAAAATGACGGGTAAAATGAAGTTTCTAGTTTGGCGACGGAAGCTGTGATAACTTTGTATCTCGATCTATTTAATCTTAAGTTAGAGAAGTTCAAGAAATTCCCGTAAACTGTTTATTCAAACCTGTTCAGACGGTTAAAACTCAGTTTCTAATTATAGTGTTTGTCCCATCCCTAGAGATCGCGGTCTGAGTTCCAGGTCGCTTGTAAATTATTCATAACATTTGGGTTGCAATTAGTATGCTCCGGACGCATTCGGCCAATAGTACAGTTTTACGCTGATATATCATCTGATGCTGTGGGCTCGTGGTTGTAACTACCTGGTTTTTTTTCGAACCCACTTGGTATGCGGAGTGCGCGCGCTCTCATCTCGCTGCCAAGTTCAATCCGGGAGCAAAAGTTACATCTGGCTCAATTCTTGGTATAATTAGGCGCAAAGTATACACGAGTAGCGTTATACAGTATCCCATTGCGTAGTAACCAATTCGAATCGTTTATTAACAAAGGTGATAGATGATGATGAACAATTATACATAGCGGTCATAGGTACTTATAATTATAGGTAGGTACTCGAAGCTACAAGTTTGTCAAGTAATGACTATGATATTGAAGCATTAGTTGAACGAATAAACTCTTTTATTTTAATAATTTCATACTACATTTGCGACTGACTCGTCAACGATTTCAAACATTCAGACTGATGCTTTGGGTCCAATTCACTAATCAGGATACTTGAATAATTAGGCATTCTGTTTTGGACACAGATATTCAGTTTATGTCGGAACGCGGAATGCTGTGGTTACGAATGCAGCGTGGCTGGAATAGTGCACATTACCAGGTGCTGTTTGCTATTGGGAGTACCTACATGTAATAACTATTTTACAATCATCATCATTATCTTCAGTTCAAATTCAAAAATATTTTATTCAATATAATCACAAGGATCACTTTGAAACGTGCTAGGTGAATTTATGTACTAATTCCAACTTAATCCAAGTACGAGAAGAACAGGCAAGAAACTCGTCTCGGTCCTTTTTTGTATGATCCTTTTTACAAAAAATGTAATCGAGATAATAATATTTACTCTCCTTATCCCACTTCATGTGGTTTGTACGTCATAATATTTTCTTCCACTCTCCTTCTTTTCTATCAGCCGTCATTTACACAGTCTCTCTTTTCTTACCCATATCCTCATTTACACAATCCGTCCATCTTTTCTGTGATTTACTTCTTATATCTAATTAGAAATAAAAGCAATATTATTTAAAACGCGCAGACAAAGTTGCGAGCGCATCAGCTAATAAGCAATATCAATCAGGGCCAATGCTCGGCGATTCATGATACCTCCTAACCTACGAGAGAAAACAGGTAAAATTGATAAAGTTTTATATATTACGATGGAATTCGTGATTGTATAATTAATTAGGTTTGGTAATTAAGTTTATGCTCTTTAATACACCAATTAAACGCACCCGAATTTCTCGGCTTAATTTTATTAATTCAATACACCAAATATCAATTTAATGTACAAAACTTCTTCCCAGTAGGCGTACAAAGTTTTGGGTAGCTAAAGGTCATGATTCCCTGGAGATGAAGTCGGCAGGTTGCGAGAAATTATATTCTTAAAAGCCTTGCTAATATAGTTATTAAACCTTCAAATCAAGCTTCAAAGAAACTTATGAAATTTCAAACGTAGTTAAAGAATTTTTCTTAGGTACTTTCATTAAAAAAAATGAACGTGTAAAACCCGCAACTGATAGCTAAGTGCTGAAATTCCAATAGTTAGATAAAGCCTATCGGAACGTTTTCAAATTTATTCTGAAGAATAAAGTAACTGGCCATGTGACAAAAATATAACAGCTGCATGAAGAGTGCAACGGAAAAAAAAATCAGACGAAATCGTCAACTAATTAGGTACTTACGTGCAAAAATTAACGTATCTAATAGAAATGCCAATTTTCCAACAGTAACTCCCATTTTTTCTATAGGATTATGACGTCATAGAACTATTAAAACTTTTTTATCCCTGTAGTTCAATGGTAGGACTATTGAAACGAAACCATTTTTTCTATAGAACTAATAATACCTGGTAACTTCCATTAGTTCTATAGAACTGATGGTTCATGGAACAATAATAATTGTGGGTAAGTTTAAAAAAAGCGAATTATTAAACGAAAAACAAGTAAAATGAAAAAAAAAACAAATAAAATCTGCGCTGAATGTAAACTACAAGCAAAGTGCATTTTCGCGTCGGCACGGAAGCGAAGCCAATACAACGGGACGCGCCACAGACCGCACAATCGAATTTTCACCTCAGCCAAAAACTATTCAGATTGAACTAGGACATAACAAGCTCTGGATCTGGACGAAATTTTATGTCAAAAACCTAGATAGCAAAAACACAAGCTGTTTTGACAAACGTGATCTAAAAAGTGAAGAAACAAAAATACAAAAAAATAAAGCAATGCAAAACAAAACACAAAATACATTGTTTATTCTTAAAAATATAGTGTCCAGAAGTATATGGTCCTAGAGCGGGCCACTGAAAACTATTCAACGTGACACCGAAAACATTCGGGGCGCGCGTGTGTACTCAGCTTTATACGCTAACGTACATTGCGTTATATTACAAGAGCACACAGTGCTATTGCACCCAACAGTCTGTTAAATCCAATAAAATTCACTATATATTTTTATGACGGCGTGGAAGGACATCCAAATTAACCGCTTTCCCGGTACCTCGTACCCTGGCTATTTCACTATCACACAAGGTTCTTTTCAGAACCTCCATCTATCAATATCGTCCTGACACAATTTATAAAACGGCTCTATTACTGTTGTTCTTTGTAATACTTACATAAAAAAAACTATATTTCCTCTATACTTCATTTATAGTGCTGTATTAGGGCTTTATTCAATTTAATTTTATTGTTTATTAAATTGTATATTAATCTATGGAGCAATTATTGTAGTCTGAAATAAATTGTTTTTCCTTTAAACGAATCTTTTTCAAGGTAACTGCCTTAAACGCCAAAAGTAGTGTCAAACCACTATCTTGGCCTTCTGTATTACCATAGGTTTCATCTCTATCCATGCTTGTAATTGTATTTGAAGTGCGTTATGTATGTTAATATCGTTGGGTAGGTATTTATCGTATGTCCGGTGATATTGCTGTTGTAAAAACTAAATACAAGCCAATAACGACATAAATTGACAATGACTTCGTGTTTGAGAGCGCTGGTGGTGTAGTGGTAGCACCCCTGCCTCACGATCCGAAGGTCGTGGGTTCAAACCTGGTCGTGCACCAATGAGTTTTTCCATTCGAAAAATGTATGTGCGCAATGCCAGTGCTCTTAAACGGTGAAGGAAAACATCGTGAGGAAACCGGCATACCCTAGAACCAAAAATTCGAAGGTATGTGTCATAGGTTAGTATTCTTATAAGCGGCGATGGGCTTGCAACCTGTCACGTACAGAATACTAACTACTGTGCAAAATGTGGGCATGTACCAAATGTCATGTTTGGACGTGCCTCTGACTCTTTAGATATCCTCAAAGATCTAAATAACTAGAGATCTGAGGAGATATCTCCTGAGACTGGGATTACAGTCGTGATCATATTTATTTTTATTTCATTTTTTGACTTCGTGTTTTTCATTACACCGAATAAAATGAAAAGTGAATTTAATAAAAGTCACTTTATTACGTAACGAGTTTTCGTCAAGTTGTAATTGCCTTTACAGGCCTTTTTGTTTTAAAATTTAACTGATACAATTTCAGGAGGTTCAAGCCGGAATGTAATGACGAAAAAATGTATTAAAATACGGAATTACTGTTATCAATGGGACGTAAGAGTCAGTGGTCAAACCGATGCAGTAGTTTTTAAAAAAACTAATCAAACTGACTACGCAGCTATCGTTTTCGAAACTCATTTTCACATAGTTTCCTGAAAAATCTATAATCAAGAAATGATCATTTTATGATGATTTCAATTTAAAGAGAAGATTTACTTTGTACTACAGTTGATACGTAACATCAGACTGTCATGTTATTTCTAAAGTTTAAATTTAAGTCTTTAAATTTTGCGAAGAATTTTCAATACTCAAGTGATGAGAAAGAGTTGGCAGTGGCTGTAAGCGAAATTGAAGTTTTGTAGTATGTATGCGGGATACGATTTTCATTTGTGAAAATTTCATACGGGCGTGCTGCTCGTCGCATTTATATTTTGTATTGTGGATTTAAGGAAAGGGTTTTCGCCCCTTTTACATAAATTTCTTTGAATTTTGTATGTAAATTTCTGATTTGGGCTTCTCATTATAGAACCTGTCATGGAAATGTGATACATGTATTATATTCTTCTTCGAAGCAAAATACGCGTTTATTATAAATCCGTCTGTGTGTAAATTTCATTAGTTTTTATTGAATCATACCAAATTCCAATTTTTACCCCCCTAAGTAAAGAGTTATTTATATTTTCGAGCAAACAACTGAGTAAAACCATGTATGAATTCAGTAGTAACAATAAATAGTCGCTTGGCTTAGTGATTTAAGCTTTTAACTGAATTTAAGGCTTTGTAGATGCAATTCGCAGAAATAAAGCCGCAAATAGTCCCTGGAGCGTCGCACAACCGACGTCCCGAGCGTCCATGTAGCCGTCACATGCCGCTTCACAGACAAACGTATCGTCGACAGACTCAACGCCTCACCCGACCAACTCCACGAATACGGGGCATCGAAAATCTGTTATTCCGTGATGCATTGGACTACTGGCTTTGCGAGCTTTGTTTAGAATAGTTAGTTCTCCAGCAAGAAATACTGTTTTAGCTCCGGTATTTTCTCACCATTTGTTGTTTGAAATACATACGTGTGATACCTACAAAGGTATCACACGTATTTCAAACAACAAATGGTGAGAAATATCATCCTTGATCACAAGATCAAGGATGGTCATAACTAATCAGTTACCATAAACCGATTTTCCCTATTAGTCTTGATGATTTATAAGCATAATAATATGGTAGTGTTTTGGTACATGACTTCTTATGTAATGCAAAATCTTGAACCATAAACATAAGAAGGAGCATTAATAAAATAAAACACCAATTTTTCAACCCCTTGACTTTATTTAAAGCTTCATATAAACGCGTTCGCATATAAATTTGTCAATGTGACATCCCAAAAACGGTGTAACTCGCTTGTAAGTTACACGAGCCTCTTGTAAATAATAGCCCTCAGAGAATCGGGCGGCCGTGACATATGGCACATTGCCTTATTACAAATGGGTTAAGGGTTATTTTCCATTGCAAGGTGACAAATTGTATTGGACATAGTTGTAAGGTTGTAACACGATAGGAATTCATTAGGCGTGCGAAAGGTCCCCTGCTAATGGCGCCGCTGAAATGTCAGTTTTGGAACGCATGATGGAGTATGCGGTTGGTAATCAGAGTTATGATAAGTTGTGTTGATGTAGTGTGAGAGGGGTTTGTTATTCGCAACAGCTGTATTATGCTGACAGGTGTCACACATTCGAGTGACAATTTGACAGTGACTCTGTGACGTTGACAATACTTAATAAAAACACTTCATACTGGCAATAATGATCTTTATTAGACAGGTGCCATAAATGAAAAAGACCGTCCGTCAATGTAGCTAATCTGGCTGAAAGTATGATATGACTCATATGATGAGATTTCTTCTGATACTTCGACTGTCAACTTTATTGCTCTAGTTTTTATATATTTTTTCGTGTTATTTTGGGTTCTATTGTGTAATTTTGGTGGTTATTTTTCCAATAAAGACCGAGTTCTTGACACGGGTCAGATATTGTGAATTAAAGTGAATAGTTTCTTTCTAAATCCATCGGAATATACCCAAGAATTTTAAACAAAACAGCCTTCTTTTATTTAAAATTGACTTGACAATTTGACCGTGATTCACTTCACTTCACTTCTTTATTTTGACCGTGACTCTGAGACGTTGACAAAATTAAAGAAACAGATAACATAGATAAAGAAGAAGAAGAAGAAGAAGAAGACCCATATATATACAAACACTACGACTCACACTAAGACATGCACAGTTGCTACGTACTAAACTAGATATAACTAAATCTCTATGTCTACGCAGGAAGCACTAAGCGGTAATCAAATCACTCGGTCAATACGTTCTGTTAGTCAGAGGGCCGAGGGAAGCGCCCTCAGTTAATCTGATTAGAGCATACGGGCTACGGTCATGACCTCAGCAATGCAGCGTGACTTGATCACTTGGGCAGCTAACGTGAGCTCTTGTAACTCGTAGGTCTAGCAGTTTCTAACACGTAACTGCAAGAAGCTTTTGATGCATATACTGTCCTCTCTATACAAGCCTTCTCCATTGAACAAGTTAAATAAAATTAAAAGTTAAAACCCTCGACACAAATTTTGCCCACCATTTTGTAGTGACGGCCATCTTGGATTTGAAATTTGTCATAGTGTGTAATATTCTACTACTCAAGCCCTTTTATTTTGATATCAATATTGAGGAAAATATGTCATCCGTCATTTTGCGTTTTTCGGCGGCCATCTTGTACCGATTTTCATCAAATATAACTAAGAATACTCCCGACTCATTCACCTTTCAAACAAAAAAAGAAACGAAATCAAAATCGGTTCATGCGTTCGGAAGCTACGATGCCACAGACAGACACACACACACCCCATCGTTTTTGCGTCAGGTGTTCATAATGTCCCAGATACATATTATATCGTCCTTTAAGTGAGTAAAAATTTATAATTGACACTATCATTATCTAGAATCAAAACAAAGGTCTTTTTCATTTTGACTTTACTTTGATGCATTGGATCTTTTCGTCACACTCGTTTTTTACCATCAACAGAGTGTAGCTAAACTAAGTAGTGATAATTAATTATTAAAACAATAACTAGAGAAGTATGAATCTGGGTCACTAACATGAGTCTATAACTACGGAAATTAAGAATGCTTATTCCAAAAGTGTTTTGTAAACCAATTTGCTATCGAGCAGTAATTGGGATGAGATCGTTAACGGAATTTACGTTTGACCGTGACTCGATAGGCACAGTGAGTTTTTTTGCTAGGCCATGCTCATGATTATATTGAGCACTTTCAACATTATATAATCCATTTTACCACAAACTAGTAAATAGGCCACCGACCCATCAGTGCTTACAATTAGACAATTGGTAAAACAGGATGCGTTCATCATTCACTCTGTGGACCACCTACAGACCTGGTTATTAGGATGTGAACCGATGTGTAGGTAGCCTAAGGCGGTATGCATGTGAAAACCTGGTCATCAGAACGCCGTATCACATTCTTTATTAGGCTCTTAGTAGGTAATTTCAATTGTTGACCGTTAAATATCAAAGCAGTATTACCGTTGCTGGATCATGCTGAGTGGTAAATACTATTTTACTATATAATTTTATTTATTTTTTATACAAAATACCCAATGCCTTATTTCTGTAGAAGCAGATTGGCGCAGTTAACCCGCTCTCCGTGTCAATTTGTTATTGGACATTAAGTAGGCCTGTAGCATTATTTTATTAACGCGTGACCAGTCAGGTTAGCATTTAGGTTTCTATTAACAAAATGAATAATCTCTATTCTATGCCTAAAAATAAACTTATCAATTAGTAGACTGCTAAAGAGAATGTAAATGCGATGCAATGGTAACAAATTTTAGTTCAGAATATCCCAACGTAAGAGTCGCTTACTGTACCAATAGCATTTAATCTTTTGCAATCTTAAGCACTCCACCTGCTACACAATTTCAATCTAAAAGCCAGGAAGCGTGCAAGTACTCGTACCTTTGAAATGTACGAGTAGCATTGAAAATTGACAAATAAAACCGACCCTCGCTAGCCCAATCGATAATGTCTCGGACTGAGCAAACTAAATCAGTACCCTCCTCCTCACCCCGCGGCCATAGAGTGGCAAATCGCAGAATTGCTGTACCATATTAAATTATTTTATTTCTGAAACTTTTTATATTATTAAAAAATGAACAACGCACATATTTGCGTAGTATTATTCCTGTAGTGCCCACAGAGTCATCACTAAGTTTCTGTAAAATTGTGTTTGATTAACTTAAGTTTTTTAAGGAGAGGCACTAATTGCCAAGACACAAGTTTTTTTAACTTAGTTTGGTAAGTAGGGCTACATAAAAATGTTATGTACAAAAATGCAATAAACGATTTTTATTTTATTTATTTATTTTATTTCTGTTCTAGCCACACTGTGGCTGTAATATTTGTGCACACCGAGGGTAGTATTTACTTTGGACTTGTATTCGAAACAGAGTGGTCCATTTTTTTATTGATAATTTGGCGTTCATATATTAAGCACTTTGGCAGTATCTGAAAATAACGCTGTTATTTTTTTATTATACAAATTATTAGCCATTATTATATATTTTTCTAAATCAGATGTCTTCTCTGTTTTGGTAAGTAGCTAACTTTATGTTAGTACTAGCCTCCGCCCGCAGTTTCGCCTGCGTGATACCTTGAAAAACAAAAACAATCTATCCCTAGGGAACCTTACATTTTTTCGGGATAAAATGTAGCCTATGTGTTATCTCAGACCATAATCTATATCTGTACCAAATTTCATTCAGATCCGTTCAGCCGTTTTAGCGTGAAAGAGTAACAAACATACATCCAGACATCCAAACAAACTTTCGCGTTTATAATATATAGTATATAGTATAGTATATTGATAAAATGTCATAGTAAAGTTGCCTCTTTTTGCGTTTTTAATGACGCAATGAATGAACTCAACATGATTTGAATTGGTTAAAATCAGTCCGCGCTAGCTGCTCCCCCGTTGCTATGGACAAGCTATGTCTACCAAGATAGTTTTGTCTTGATGTCATCCCATGCTCGGGTAGAAGAGAAAATTGGAAGTGTAGAGAACGTTTTGTCTTTCTTCCGAAGAGTAGACAAAAAATCGCCATGCTAAGGGGCCGACATCCAAACAAACTTTCGCGTTTATAATATTAGTAGGATTTGTTTTCAGGCTAGCGAACCGAAATAAAATAAAACAAAAACATCGCTCAATAACACTTTAAAACAAACTCCCACCGGTATTCAGCTCTCACAGCTAGTACTTACAAAGTAAATTCAAAAACTATTGAAGAAACACTCGAACGGAGTCCATTAGGGAATGAATAGAAAATGTAATTTGGCCTCACTCACACTTTATAGACTTGCAATCAGAATATTGACATAACAAATAACCATTGTAAGTGTAAACGCAAAAGGAAAATAATTTCGTCCTTATCAAACACGCTACAAAAGTAATTTGACTCAGATGGAGATGTCAATCAAAATATTTGTATTACAGGTGAAAATATAACAATGTAGCGATTCGAATGGAACAAAATGTGCCTTGTTTAGGCTTTGTAAGCTTTCAAACGAGTTGCAAGAAAGTTGAAGTATTTGTAAGGATCAATATGAAAAAGCGTAAGGTTTCTTGCCCGTTCTTTTTGGACTTAAGATGGACTGGAACCGGCACATAAATTCACCTAGCACGTAAGACGTTTCAAAATGACCCTTGTGATTTTTTTGAACTGACTTTGACTTGGCGATTGACTGTCATATTTTTTATATCCACCGTCTTTGTTATTTCTCTACAAAATCAGTATTACAAAATATAAATTAGTATTACAGAATCTTTGATAAAAATTATGTTTTAATTTTAAATTACTAATTTGCTGTTGCATGTCAGCACTCGCTCAAGTAACTGACTAGCACAGTGTAAACACACCTATTATTATACTTCGTGATTATTTCCGTCAGTATCCAGGCTGGGACACTTTCGGTTATTGAAATACAAATGAAATTCGTTTTTGTCTGAATGTAATTTGATTGAAACGACGATAACAATTATTGAAATTGTTTTATTGAGTAGCTAGTTTTACTAAGTGTCGGTGAGTCATTAACAAGGGGCGTGGCATTCCTAATAACATAATGCGAAAGATTTTAAGGCATTTTGTGTACTTTTGTATTGCTTGACATAACTGACTGAAGGCCATTTTAAATGTTAGCGGATCTTATAGGTACAAGCGTGAAGTTAGCAGTTTGATATACCTATGCAAGATATGTTTCTAAAAAAAATGTTGCGCATTAAAAAGAAGAACTTCATCTGTGTCAAAGTCCACCGAAAGTATTGCAGTACAACAAACAACGCCACTTATCATGATCAAAAATTAAAAATATGTACTTGTTTACCCAACTACATTGTAGTGATGTTGTAAACCTAGTTGTTATAACTTTGTATCGTTTTAATACTACCACTAAATTTTAACCAAATTAAGGGTTATTAAAAACAAAGCCTAAAATATTAACAACGAAACGTACCCCACAATGTCGACTTTACCAAGCTACTGTTTCCTAAAAGTGGCGTCCGTCTTATGTTACCGTAATCTAGTTGAAAACTCAAATTTTCTGTTAAAGTTCAACAAGAATATCGGTGGCGTGAGTGAGCAAGTGAGAAATGTCGGCATGATCTGCTAATAGTATGTTAATTGAGCTTGTTTACACCGTGAGTAAGAAGTCAACTTTAGTGACAGTGTTATTAGGCCGCACAACAAAGGCCTTCTTTGTTTATAAAATATGTTATGTTACGTTGTGTAACCGTAATAATGAAGGTTGACGTTCCTTATGTAACCGAGGCTTAATGCGATGTATGACGATAGATAAAAATCACTTCCTTCCATTATGCTACTTTGTACGATCCCTCGTTCATTTGTCTGTTATTATATATCGATTAAATATACGTTTTGTATTGATTGTCGTGCTTTTATAACTAGGGCGAGAAATAGATTAGTGTTTTTGTCAATTTAGGTAAGTATCTATTTGTTCATGTTGATATTGTTTAAATATTTTAGCTTGTATAAGTAAAAAATATTTGGTGCTCGCCTACGATTAGAACTTAGGATCAAAAAACAGATTGCTTTTATATACTACTTGTACTAGCTGACCAGCGCGCAACTTTGCGCGTTTTAAGTGATGTAATTTTTCCCGTTTTAACAACATTTTTCATTGATGCTTCGCTCTTATTGGTCGCAGCGTGATATTATTATGATAAAGCCTAAAGCTTTTCTCGATAAATGGACTATCCAAGATAAGTAGATTTTTTTAATTCAAACCAGTAGTTCCTGAGATTAGCGCGTCCAACCAACCAACCAAAAAAACAAAATCTTCAGCTTTATAATATTAGTATAGATTTCTGCATTTTTTACATAAGCTTAGTTCGTTGATTCAGGCACCTTTCATATTTTTATTATATCAGAGTTACTGTGTTCATTCATTCGTTCATTCCATCCCTTAAGCTTTGTGTAAGCTGAGCTTACAACAAGAAAACATTCTGCTGACTCGTTACTTGCTTTTGTTATTTTAACACGACCCCGCATTTGACCTTGGAAGGTCACAACGACTTATCCCTGAAGAGTGCTTGTTGTTGTTTTAAGGTGGAGTTTCTATCTTGGCGATCAAAGAGCAAAACCATGTTACCCTCTTGCGATGCAAGTCGAATCGCGAATTAATCTAAAGTTTACGTATGTTACAGTGTAACTTTTAAAAGAACAATTGTCTTTCTAACTTTATTGAGGTTCTCTAATTCAATTTAAATTAACCAATTATTAATTAAAATCGCAAAAGATCATTTTCCACCGTCCTTTATGATACTTACAGAAAATTAAAATTCTCCTAGTGTTGTTCATACTTGTTAGTTATTGACAAGATTATAAACATTGCTCTAGATTAGATTCGGTTACGTCGCAGATCTACTTAGTTTTAAAACGAACAACGATTCATTTATTTAAAAAAAAAAACTGAAAATTAAAAAGCTCCTCACAACAAAAAGAAACAAAATACGCTTTAGAAACTAGGATTGTTGTGCACGTCCGCAAGATTTGCGCATAACCTAATGGCTATTGTTTCCACTTATAAATGAAAGTTTCCGATCTCGAGTCGCTTTCTTGAGGACCCGAGTGCAATCTTTATACATCTCAATGTTGGAGTTTTTCTTTTACATATACCTATCTGCGGCGACCAGCGTTAAATGGCCTCTCGAGACATTCCCGAGTTTACGACCCAAGTCCAAATTGGATGCCGTGCCCTTATGCCCAGAGGTCTACGCAAACTGGACGGTGAAGTTTAGACTGTGGGCTGTATACGAAACAGGATATGTTAGGGATCTCGGCAAATTATAGGATGACATGTCATGTTTTCTTAAGAAAAGATAAAATAAATAGAATCCTCATGCGTCCGTGCCTTATCTTCCGCTAGAATTGTTTCGAATTGTTTCGATTATTTTTTGTTGGGTCATCACTGCCCTATTACTCTTATTGTACCTGTCGGCTCTTTCTGAGTTTGCTTTTGTGAGTGTCAATTTACGTTATTGGTTATGAAAGGTGGGCTTTTTCGGTAAAGGTTCATTCATTGTATCGGACAAATGTAATATTATTTATGGTAGGTGAATTATAATAAATGTCCTAATGGCTCAACAATCAATAGTCATAACGTGTATATAACGTGTCTACATTAAGTTTTGCAAATTTTGCAATCGGCAAAAAATTGTGACGTCAAGACTCCGTGTTTGCGTGGAAACGTCGCATGCGCGCACGCATTCAAATTTCATTTACATGCGACGCCCGTCGCCTCGAATTGCAAATGTCTCATTCACTCTCAACGTGACTGAGTATTGAGTTATAAAATTTGAGCGGAAATATAATAATACGTACTTGTGCTGTGCTAGCTACTAGCTAACTACTATAATAATGTCTAAACTATATACTATAAAACTATATTAGGCTATATTTTTAAACTTAACGTTCCGTCCAAAGCACGGAAGCACCCTATTCTAAATACCACAGCAATCAACGCAAAACTTCGAAAGCTTTGACGTAAAACAATTTTTATAATAAATTCAGCTGGTAGTTTCACTTGCTAACTTCTATTAGATCTTTTCATTATATCTGAGAAACTTGAGGTCTATCAACATAATCTCATTATCATTATCGTCAACCCCATCAATCGCTATCTCCTGCTGGACGTATGTAGGTCACTCTAAAGTTCAACCTTCGGCCTTCCCCATTTACTCTCTGGCTGCCGCTGTACGGAAATCGTCAGTACATCTAACCTTTGAGCGAATATCTAACCACATTATCTAATCTATTATTCCTTTATTTTAATCAAACTTGGCACCAACCTCTTTTGACTTGTACCAAAACATAACATTGTTCTCTTGTTCCTGCCACCGATTCAGTGCAACTTACTTATAATACAAGGTTTGGCTTATCATTGTCGTCTGTTACAGTTGTCATTTATGATGACAGATTGTGTAAATAATTCATTAACCAATTGTAAACTAATTTATTTTAATGAGTTTTGATTGTCGAGTCATTAGAATTTCGCTAAGTCTGTTGAAATAGTCAACAATTAAGACATCGATTTTGATTTTAAAGTAAGGAGCTTTTTTGTAAGAAGTGAGATTAGTTCTTTCATGCAACATTATTACTTGATTTGTTAGCCTTATAAAATGTTTAGGTCACCATTAAAATTGTTAATTAAACTAACAGCTTTGCTAGCTTCTTAATCGCCTGTTAAAGTCAAAGGACAAAGACTTTGATGTTAAAGACAAAGGATTATCTTCCGTAAAATAAAATGACGTAAAATAGATAACTATAACATTTTTGTTAATTTTGTTGCCTGATCAGGTAGAATAGAATAGAATAGAAAATACTTTATAGCACACCATAAATATTACAACAAAATAATAAATTATTTAAAACTATGTTATACAATGGGCGGTCTTATCGCTGAAAAGCGATCTCTACCAGACAACCTTGGGATGGAAAGGACTGTACGTGTAATAACACGGGGTAACATCAGTGCCAATATGTATAAAAAAAAACTGATGAAGCAGGTAATGTTTTGTCAACAAAGATTTAATGAAATTGGTGCTTAAAGCATTACTATATTCGCCCCCTAGGTTGCTCATTCTGAAGTGATTTCCTTGAAGATTTCCAATCGTCTGACCTACGGTGACGACGCCCTGCTATCACTACCCTCAATGCCAGCGGGGATCTGTCCTTGGCTCAAGAGAGACATATTATGTACAATCAATCAGTTATATTATCGTACAATTTTGACGAATTCTTTAGATGTTATGTAAGTACTTAATTACTTTTCGCTCCATTACTTAAAGAGAGGTTTTTAAACCTATTACATTCTTTTTTCACTGGCATCAAAATTATAGCAGAGTGCAGGCTCTTTGTCGTTTCATTTTATATATGTATATCAAATCATTTTTATATAGATCAATTCGGTTTCTTTGATAATATTCACACATTCCATTGTTCTATTTTATAATTTTTTCTTACCTTATTTTAAAGTTTTTCATAACGCTGTATATCTCGGGAGCTACCCAACATTTCTTATTTATAATTCAACAAAGATAAGTTTAAGTCGTATTTGTTGTAAGGCGCCTCATTTCTTCATTTAATTTCCGCAGCTTGGTTACCAGCTAGGGATGTGAATAGAATTCATATAAAGCGTTCTGAACTGTTAAAAAATGTAGTTTTAAGACTTGCTAGTATTAAAATAAAGCGGAAACGCGTCCTAAATAAAGATAATTAATTCACGAATACTCATTATTGACTCACTGTCTGAACCGTTTTAGAGATTCACTCAAATTAGGTAAAGCGCTATCAAAAAGGGCGCGGCATAAAAATCTTAAAAAACTCCACGTTATCTACCCCTGCTAATAGATGACTGACTTCAAAAGTTAGTGCCAGAAAAGGTTACTGTTTATCAAAATCAAAAGTTGCAAATAATCAAAATTTGCTCCTTATTTCGTGTCTTTTTTTCAATTAATCTGCTCCACCCCTAGTTACCCCCGACCGACAGTATAAAACGAACGCTTTTACCTCTTACTCAAATCCGGTGGAATATTGCAACCTTCAATTACTTAAGCAAACTCGCTTTTGAGTTTTCTTAATTACCGGTATCCTTTACTCATTTAAATTTACTACGGTTTTAGCAGTGTCAAGGATTTACGAAGGTGGATACAGAAAATGCAACATATTTGCTTTTGCATTATTTTTTGGAAGAAAAATAATTATTATCGTTACAATTGACTTATTGACTGTTCTCTAAATCAAAAACATAGTATAGCTTATTTTCTTTTGATCAGAAGCCCTCACAAGTGTTCCTTTCGCCATCCATCACGTAGTAACTAAGTGCGGTTTGCTAGCTGTCATCACATTATCTTCTTCTTCTTCAATTATGGCATCTTTCTCTTAGAGAACAATTTTGCCAGTGTCAAGTGTATTTATTTATAAGTATTGTCAACGTCACAGAGTCATAGTCAAGTTGTCAAGTCAATTTTAAACAAAAGATGGCTGTTTTGTTGAAAATTTTCGGGATTTCCTCCGATGGAATTTGCAGAGAACTATTCACTCTAATTCATATACTTTACACTCGCGTCAAGAACCCGGGCTTTATTGGCAAAATTACGCAATAAAACTCAAAATAACACGAGAAAACATATAAAAACCAGAGCGACGTAGTTGTCAGGCAAATACACCGCAGAAAATCCATCACATTATCAGATTCTGTCTTATTGCGAGCAGTACCATAAATGTGAAAGTTTGACTGTTTGTCACTCAATCACACTGTACGGGGACACTGGGATTCAATAAAAGATCTAATATTATTGGAGTTTTAACGATAAACAATAAAAGATTTATTACGCCGACGTTCACGTTTTAAACCACTACCATACTTACTCATATTATAAATGGAAAAACGTTCTATCATTTATAAGCAATACCGTCGTAATAGCCGAAGAAATTTTAATGAAATTTGGTATAGGCATAGATAATAACCTAGATTAAAACATAAAAAATTATACCGAAAATTGTTTTAAAGAAACAGGGATTTTATACTAAAACAGCCAATATCTTATACCTTTAAACGAGCAATTCTCGCATTTATAAAATGTGAATCACGAAAACGGCTCGAACGATTTTCATGAAATTTAGCATGCAAGGGTTTCGGGGGTGATAAATCGATATATAATAGGTTTCATTTTTAAAAAAACGTCGTTTACAAAAAAAAAACCGATTAAAGCTCGGTCACCCAGGTACATTGAATGATATGATATAAAATATTTCAAAGTTAGTAAGAAAATAACAATACGCAAACGGAATTGTGAAGAAACCCAACTTTTTTTGGGAACTATGGTATTGCTAACTCCACCTAGATGAAAATCATCACCAAATAATAAGTTAAGTAATGCTCTAGCTAGGTGAATAAAAACATCAGAAAACCGGATATACAGAGATTTTATATACAAGCATTATTATGGAATTTTCATGAGACACATATGATGGATTCCGTTTTATACACACACTGGTTCGTTCACCATCATAAGACACCATAAGTCGAGTGGTCTATTGCCCTAACGGTAAGAACTGTTAGAGGTCATTTATTGTAGGTACGTATGTCTACCAACTATCCCATGGTAGTGTCTGAAAGTTTTAAACGTATTATATATGAATCTTATATTTCAAAGCAATTCTATATCAAGTAAAGCGATCCTGTCTCGCTCAAGTTGAGATCTGAGTCTATCCTGTTATCCTGGTAAGCTTGATCAGGCCTGTCTCACTGCCAATCTATATTAAATGTTAAATGTGCTTAACAACATAATATTTGAGTTCAATTTGTAAATATACAACAACATTAATATTGTTTTGGCATCGATGATTTTTTTAGCTCTTCTTAATATGAGCGGTAAGCGGCTTGGTTTAGATTTCAATTTCGATTGCCACGGTTTCATGCTGTACAGTTACTGTTATTATGGAAGTGAAACGTTTATACTGGAGTACCTATGTACTACTTTTTCTTCTGTGTCTTATAGGAATTGGATTCCGCTCTGCTGTCTGGAAAACGGATTGTGGGATGAGCCTAAATAACAGTTACTCTGAAGTACCTTGAGGCAGAGACGAATCGCGGGAACTTCCGCTTCTTCTGTCTTTAACATAGTGAGATAGGTACCTATATCGGTACTTTGTAGTTACTTAAACTGTTGTTTACCTTTTTGTTTACTTAAACTAGGTGAGTGACGAGACGTGACGCTATGTCACAAGAGGCAAGTCCATACTTCGTCGCCTTAGCTTACAAAGTACTTACTTATTAGCACGACAAAGTAGGCCACACACTAGATTCGACTACTTTATATTTTCGCATCGAACCGCGTCGCGTCGCTGCGTTTGTCGTTCATCTTGGACAACGGGTTACACGCAAAATAGCATTGGTGTCAGGTTCTGGAATATCTAAGCGTATCAAAGTCGATATGTGGTCGCATACTATATAGATACATTCGTGAGGTGCTGATCCATGCTTACTGATGGCCCAACCCTAACGAAATCCAATAACTACCCTGCCCTTACTGTGTAGTGATACTCGTACATTCTGACGCCGCGCTTTGTTTGCCGAACGTGACGTTTCGAAGATGGAGCTCGGGAGATGGATTTTACAAACATAGCCATGTGTTATGGATAACCAGGGATTCATCTTGCGGCATGATTAGAGATGGGCGGGTGGGTAAAAATTCGGGTGGGTTAAATAGGAAGGAAAGGGTAAAATAGGTATAAATTAAAAAATACCCATTTATACCGGGTATTTTTTATTTATGCCGGGTAAAAATTCAACGTACATTTTTCAATGAAAATAAATTAACCTAATAACTTTTAAAAATACGCAGTTAGTAGGGAAGCCTTAATATTATATAGGAAAACCTAAACCATGAGTTAAAAAGAAGTTTTTATCAAATAAATCATTTAGAAAACATACACTCGCGGGCTTTAAAAGTGGAATCGCTTCATCAAGACAATTTTGTACAATTTCTGTCCAATGAACTAGGGATTGTGGTATGTCATTTGAAAGAATATTTTATTAGCTATTAAATTCTTGCCGAGAGATGGCGTGCCTACTGTGAGCAGTTATATACTGATCCCTTTTTAACGCCCGGAAGTGACCCGAACTGGAAGGAGCTAGAACTGGAACCCATGATTCTTCGTTCCGAAATAGCTACTGCTCTACAGTCTCTCAAGAAGAAGAAGGCGTCAGGAAGCGACCAAATAACAGCAGAGGTGCTTAAAGCTATGGGTGACTTGGGTATGTCAACACTACAAAATATCTGCTCACATATCTGGCAAAACGGTAATTGGCCGCGAGTCTGGACGGAATCCGTAATTCTACCGCTGCACAAGAAAGGGTCAACTAAGAGCTGCGGTAATTATCGAACCTTGACCCTCATCTCACACGCCAGCAAAATCTTGCTCCATATTCCTAACAATCGCATCCGCTACTACCTGGATTGGCAAATCCTTCAGGAGCAAGCCGGTTTCGTGAGGGGCAAGGGCACTCGGGAGCAGATTCTCAATGTCAGGCAGATCGTTGAGAAGGCATTCGAGTTTGATACGCCAGTGATAATGTGTTTCGCCGACTACAGCAAAGCTTTCGACTGTGTCAACTGGGGTTATGGGCTTATGGAAGGTCCTACAAGAGCTTGGAGTACCAATGCATCTTATCGCTCTATTTCGCACCTTTTTGACTTAAGACAGGGAGTCGTAAGAGTTGATAAAGTAACTTCTAAACCCTTTAAATTTCACCAAGGAGTACGCCTAGTTTGCATTTTATCGCCCATTCTGTTCAACGCCTATGGAGAGTACATAATGAGACAGACTTGCGAGAATTGAAAGGGAGGTATCACAGTTGGTGGTGTGAAAATCACCAACCTGCGCTACGCTGATGGATGACACTACTCTTTTTGCAGCAAATGAGTCGGGGATGGTTACTCTTCTAAACCGAATGGAGCGAATCAGCGAGGAGATGGGACTTTGCATAAACAGGTCCAAAACTAAAGTCATGGTGGTAGACAGATCTGGAAAGTTAGAACTCACTGGCGATTTGGACCTAGAAACAGTGGACAATTATTATTATTTATTATTATTAGACTTGTACGGACTCTAGTCTTCTCGATCTTTTCGTATGGCGCTGAGACTTGGACTCCGAAAGCTGCAGACCGCAAACGCATTGACGCTTTTGAGATGTAGTGTTGGAGAAGGATGCTCCGTATCCCTTGGACAGCATTTTGGACTAACGTCTCTATATTGCGAGAACTCAATATCTCCTCGCGACTGTCCACTGAGTGTCTGCGCAGAGTTCTCGAATATTTCGGTCACATTGCAAGAAAAGACGGTGACAACCTCGAAAAGCTCTTTGCGAACGGCAAAGTAGACGGGAAAAGGCCTCGTGGACGCAGGCCAGATCCGAACCGCGCTTGATATTTCGGTTTACAACCAACGCCCTCCACACCGCCGAAGACAGAAACAGATGGAGGATAATTATTAAAGAGAAGGTGATGCAGAAAGGAGGTCACGACCCTCAGCATTGAGGAACACGACGCAAGGAGGAGGAAAATCTTTGAATATCATAACCAATAAGCATTCACCTTGTATCATGGAACATAAAAAGAAAAAAACATCAGTTTTTCAAACAAATCACCAACTGTTTGGAAGTCCTGAAACCCTTTAAATAGTGAGCTTTTATGAAAATTGGTCATCAGTCCAATGTTTTACTTTACTGGGAACAGTTGAACTTAAGAAAAATGGAAACCACAACCACAGAAGCCGCTCCAATCGTCAGCCTAATTCAGCAAGGGTTGTCTCAGCGTAGTATCGCTCGACAGCTTCACCCAAGCCAGTCCGGTGTCTCCAAGGTGCACAAGAGATTCAGGGAGATCGGAAACTTAGTCCGGAGACCAGAACCTGGACTCTAGGCAATACGCCAAGAGATGGTCGATTTATTGTCACCACTTCACTCCGAAAAAGACACCTGACCGGCGTCGACGTCCAATAGCAGCTAAGAGAAGTTAGAGGGAGAGCTGTGAGCGAGTGGACAGTCAGACGAAAACACAAAAAAGTGAACTTGACCCCAAAAAGGCCAGCCATGGGAACTAAATTGTCTCCAGCCCACCTACAAGTCCGGCTTCAGTTTGCTCGCGATCACTTGATTATATGGAGCGATGGAGTCGAGTCCTGTGTTCTCGGACATAACCAGAATGTGAACCGTCGTCGGTCAATACTATGTAGGCACGTCCTACTACAAAGATTTTGATAGCTAAAAAAAATGATATAGGTACCACAATCCCTAGTTCAATGGCCAGAAATTGTAAAATATTGTCTTGATGAAGCGAGTCCAGTTTAAAGCCCGCGAGTGTATATTGTGTAAATAGCACATTAATTATCTTTTCAGTCATGTAAACTTACACCGTACCTCAAAATAAGCCGATATTTTTTTATAAGACATAATTATGTACATTATACACTTATATTTCTTTATTATATAAATGTTCTAAAAATAACAAAAGCCTTTATATTGTAATCTGTCATTTTTATGTTTTTACATACTTAAAGGCTTTTGTTATATATTTCAGAAAGATTAAAAATATATAAGTATACGCACTATGTCATTATAAAAAATCTAAAAAACCATAATTGCACAGCATAACGAAATCAATAAATATAATACTTAAATAAATATAATCCAACCAAATTATACTGATAATTACATTATTTTACACCAGAGAACATCGAAACACTAAAAAAAAACAATTAAAATAATAAATAACTAGTGGCGGACATTTTTACACAGCACCATCTAGCCCCAAAAAACAAACAGGAATAAAAACTAACAAGTTAAAGCATATATAATTAGTTGAACCTCAAGAAAAAGAAGTATTGAATTTTTACCCGGTATTAATTCGAAATGGGTGGGTAAAAATGGGTAAAAATGGGTAAAAACCCGAACTGCGGGTTTTTACCGGGTAAGCGCCCATCTCTAGGCATGATTCGATGATCCAGCGCAAATTTTTGGTATTATATAAAAGACTAGCTGACTCTCGCGCAACCTTGTACGTTTAAGTAATGTACTTTTCCCGTTTTTGCAATATTGTTTACTGATGCTCCGCTCCTATTGGTCGTAGCGTGATGTTATATCCTTCCTATAGTCTTCCTTGATAAATTGACTATACAACAGAACAAAAATATTTCAATTTGAACCAGTAGTTTCTGAGATTAGAGCTTTCAACCAGAAAACAAACAAATTCTTCAGTTTTATAATTTCAGTACCGGTTAGTTAAAAAAAATAGCGTCAATTCCTTATGCAGAACTACAAATATACATTTAGGTGATCGTGCAATAGTTCACCGTAAATCATGACCAGGATCTCTAGTACTGGGTGTTTTTTATGTATAATAAAAAATATCTATCTATGTAAATAATGTATCAGTTATCTAATACCCATAACACAAGCTTTGAGTAGCTTACTTTGAGGCTAGGGCTAGATGATGCTGTGTTAGTTTGTGCTTAAACCAGCCATTATTCAGAGTTTATCTAGTTAAATAATAAAGTCGCAACTTCATCTACGTAAAAATGGTTTGATATTACAGTTTTAATCACACTTAAACCTATTACCAGGATCTAATAAGTTCAATCTCAGAACGAAATTAAAATTTAAAATCGCAGCGAACAGCTAAATCGTTTAAATTTTCATCACAATGAAATCCTATGCATTTTTTCCGACTTAAAATAAATAATGGGACTGTATTAAGATTCAAATTACAGTATATCTACTTAAGCGGTGCCACCCCGAGCCACCCTTAAATAAATATCCACCCCTCTATCACTGAGAAAAGAAGAAAAAAGATACCTCCGTAAAAATTATTAACATTTTCATGAATTCGTAATTGTGTTTGCTCTCTCGGTGATCTAGGAGAAACGCTTTCGTGATGTTGCCAGCGTTAAAAATGTACCGCGGTGTTGCCCTGTTCGAAATGTATTAATCTAGTATTTATCAGCAGTGTACGTAAGTGTTTGCGTGACTGTTTTTGTAGAACGCCTGGAATAAATTGCGATGGGGATGTAGCATTTTTTATTAACGTACTTGAGAAGTAAGAAAAATTACACTTACCTTACTTACATAAGTTTTTTTTACCTGAATATGGTAACACCAATTTGCTATGAGTAATTAACTAAAGAACAACTATAGTAGACTTGGTTCTAGACTTCTAAGTCGGTCACCAGTAGTTAATTTATTAAGAAGATTAATTCGGAAACTTTTTATATATTTCGCAATAGACGTAATTAGCTGCTTTCAGAAATCGAACAATAAGAAGAAAAGAGAGCATATTGAAAGCTTTATATAATTAAAAATAAGTAAAAGTATATTTTAGCTTATTTAAAAAGTTTCATAATATACCTTCATATTCGCGGAATTTAAATAACCAAGCATTTTCCACTTCCTTTGCTAAGACATAAAATACGTAGTTCACTCGCGTAGAAGAAACCTATTCACGCTCCGCACAAAGAGTCTAGATTGTTTTCAGGACTACGAGTAAACTATCTCAAAGGCAAACAGAAAATTGCCCAACGCTGGCACATTACCTCGGGAGAGTAACTAAATAGCTAGCTTGCGCCCGCGGGTGCTCTTGCGCTAAATATTACAAAAAAACATTACTACATACTCTAAAAAATAAATAAAAATGATCACGACTTTAATCACCGGACTTGGTAGATATCTTCCTCAGATTTTTAGTCTTTGAGGATATCTAAAGAGGGTAGTGAGAGGCACGTCCAAACATGACATTTGGTACATGCCCACATTTTTCACAGTAGTTAAATACACTTCTAGTAAATTTTAAACACCCGGGTGCATTAAAATTACTTTTATGTTAGTGTCAAAATCAATAGTCAATAGTCAATATATATTTATTCATTTAAATCACAGAGATCATTTTAATTAATATGTAAGTATACCTTTACTTACGCTTCAAACATTGCATACACTGTTAATTTTTTTATCAAAAAAAGTGTATTTCACATGTCACAAATTTAGAAATAAACATTATACATATCTAAAACTTAATATTAACCTAAGCTTACAGTAAAACGGGTCGTCACTCAGCTGTATGCTATAGAAGCGCAAGCGTCTAGTGCAGCTATAGCGCTGGTCTTCTGTGTCGCCGAAATTTTGATGATTTCAACAGACATACAAACACACCCCTTCCACTTACTATATTATTATGGGCCTGTGCACAATAGGCCAGTGTACAGAACGCAAAGGTAAGGTAAGCTCTTCATTAGACGCCTTTATTGAGCCCTTATTTGAACCGCAGTAATACGCTACCTTATACTCGTATAAAACAAATGTTTGCGTGATCTGCAAATATCTATTTTGCCGGCCATGTTGTATAACCATTTTATTTAAGGAATACAATAAGTACTTACTTATGATATAGAATCATAGAGATCATAACCTCGAGAAGGTTTGGTAGACTTCTCGGATCTTTGAGTATAAATGTGAATTAAAAGAGGTGGTCTAAGGCACGTCCAAACACTATTTTTAACATACCCACAGTTGGTATTTCGTTGGGTTTTATTGCCACTTATTATCAAAGCAAATAAGACGCATACCTACCTTCAATTTTTCGGTTTTCGGGTATGCTCGCCAGTTTCTT
Organism: Cosmorhoe ocellata; assembly: GCA_963675405.1. NCBI lineage: Eukaryota > Metazoa > Arthropoda > Insecta > Lepidoptera > Geometridae > Cosmorhoe > Cosmorhoe ocellata. The sequence continues at coordinate 4,762,733 of OY776258.1, read as the reverse complement.
TACGATATTTTCGTTCAATAATGATATGAATCATTTTATGTATAATGTTTGCTGTTTAAATATCTGAAGGAAAAAAGAATGTTTACAGTTTTCAATAAGGTTTGATTAATTTTATTTTTACAAAATGTATGACGCTTTATTAAAATATATTTAAAATCCTCCACTGCTCGAGGGTAGAAGACAGCGGCGAGTAATTAGAAATAACCAAAGAGCCGCAAAAGGATGTGTATCCGAAGTACTACCGCTGACATGGTACTGACGCGAGAAAAAGTTGTTTCGAAAATTTTAAAAATATTTTTTTTGTAAAGGAGCAAAAATATGAGTTATACTGTGCCAAAATACTCATGAGATATAAATTGGACGAAAATGTCCCAACTCAATTATTTACCCAAATTGTTACTTACCAATTGCCAAAACAACTCTACTCTCAAATACTTTTAAATATGAAAAGCTTCAAATCGCGGACGTGTTGTTAAAACAAATTATTCTTGCCAAAATATAAATATTATTTTCTAAAACCAATAAACAAACAATTGTGAAATCAACTGAAATAAAAGTGAACCATCTGTTATTTCGAAAATAATTAACGAGTCACAAACAAAAATATTGATAAAATAAAACGATTGATTCATCGGAATAAATAACCGTCCGTAAATTGTCCAGTGTTCAATGAACTACAAAAACAGTCACATAGAGCTATTAAAATCGATTGATTGCTTATTAACAAATCGATTACATTCTTAGAAAATCGAGACAAAATGGGTTTATTTTTTTATTTGGCACGTGCTCAAGTAGCCAGTAAAGTAAAGAACTACTAGAGTTATTCTTATTTCACGAAGTTCAGTGTGTCATTCGATTTTTAATCTTAATTCTTATTACAAAATCCCAGAGGTCGCACAAACTTTGTGAGAAAGATAAAATCTAGCAAACTACTGGACATAAATGTCTCCAAGTGTACTTTTCTACATTTTTATGAGTTTTATTTTCGACTGTACGTACAGTGTTTCTCAAAGGGGTTCGCTTTTATTTATTTTTATAACCTTAACGAGGTTCAGCCATACCGTCTCTCATTTATGTTTTGCTTCAGTTTGTTTGCAACTTTGCCGACCGTCGTATCTATTAGCAACTAGTACCTACTCTTGATATACCCCATTCGAGTGGAGTTATCAATGTTAGGCTTCAACTTTATCCAAAGTTTGAATTACAGCCTTATTTATCAAGGGCTTTACTAGCTCTTCGGGCAATATCAAAGTAATATAACATTGATATTTCGTGCCATGCCCTAAAAAAATTATATTAGAGTAGTGGTACTTCAAGCTCAAAATGTGACGTTTCGGAAACATAATGGTTTGTAAGAGCTAGTGGTAAGACTCCAGTTCAGTTACCCTAAAAGAAAGATTGTATTATGTACTCGTAAGTAGACCTTTTCACTAACACCAATGATTACTGTATTGTTTTTTTGACAGCTATAAACTTGAATGATATTCTGCTGTCTCTATTATTTAATAAATAAACGAAAGAGACATACATACTTTTGAAGTTAAGAATTAGCTTTATTTTCTGCTACCCAGACTCAATATATGAAAACATTATAAAAAACAAACAGCCGTTAATGTATCGGTGTACACTAGCCTTAGAATAAAGTGTTTTTGAACAAAGTTTGCCTGCAGGGTACCTTGTTCAGTTGTTTGAATAAATATTCCACAACATTTCAGTGTTGTATCCTGAACAAATACGGTCAAGCAACATATCATGACACACTTTAGCACAGCGCATAGAAAGCGTCCAATATCATCAGACAGCTATTTTTATGTAGGTATATAGATCGACAATAATTATTTGTATAAGTAATTTGGTATGTAATTTTTTTATATTACTATGTTCTACAAGCTTTTAAGCTTTTAAGCTTTTAGGGTTATGGATTTGAATGTGGATGGATATAAGAGTAGAGGTAGACCTAAGAAAAGATGGATGGACTGTGTGAAAGACGATATGTGTAGGAAGGGAGTGACTACTGAGATGTCGGATGATAGGGGAGAGTGGAGGAAGAGAACCTGTTGTGCCGACCCCACCTAGTGGGATAAGGGCAGGAAGATGATGATATGTTCTACAAGCTTTTATTCCCTGTAAAACTAGTAATAATGCAAAAATTTAAAATCCGACTGAAAGTAATTGAAAATACCTTTTGCCGCCATATTGGGTTTCTCTACTTTTTTTATAGCCTATGTCACTGTTGTAATCCAGACAAATCCAACAACCAACTTAAAATTTATTCAGCCGTTTGACCTTAAACAACTGCCAAAGGAACTAGCATACGTACACCACAAATACATGACCCTTCTTCTTCGCAGTGGGTTATTAAGTCCTTCATGGTGCTGAAGCTTGTTTGAAACGTAGCATGATCCAGTCTCAAGAGCGGAGTAATAGTTTTAGCGGCGGACATGCGATGGACTACGTTTGTCGGTTTAAAGGCTGGGATAACGTCTCGAGTCTCTCGGGGCGCGTTGTTTATTTCTCGTATTTTAATGTAGAAATATAGAGGCGTTCCCAGCTGCGGAACACGTAAGAGTTTGCTGTTTTATTGTGCGGCCTATTTCACGCTAAGTGATACTTGCCTACTCCTGATAAATGTAAGTTTCAATGTCTTATATGAGAATACTAGTGGTTTTCTTATACTCGTTTATGACTTACCCGCATCCGCTCTTCGGGCAATCAAAGTAATATGTAGCTATGATATTTCATACTATGACATATAAATATTGTATTGAAGTAGCGTTAGTAGTGTAGAGAGCGCTGGTGGTGTAGTGGTAGCACCCCTGCCTCACGATCCGAAGGTCGTGGGTTAAAACCTAGTCGTGCACCAATGAGTTTTTCCATTCGTAAAATTTATGTGCGCAATGCCAGTGCTCTTAAACGGTGAAGAAAACATCGTGAAGAAAACGGCATACCCTAGAACCAAAAATTTGAAGGTGTGTGCCAAAGGTTAGTATTCTTATAAGCGATGGGCTTGCAACCTGTCACTTACGGAATACTAACTACTGTGCAAAATGTGGGAAAGTACCAAATGTAATGTTTGAACGTGCCTCTGACTAAAACTAAAACATAATAGTTTGTAAGAACTTATGGTAAGCCCCTGTTTTGTTTCATAACTTTTTCACTAGAAACTTGTTTACTAGTTGGCTGTTTCATATATGTCATCAATAACTGCATTGCGTTATTTACGTTACACGAACGATACAAACATACCTACATAAAATCACGCATGTTTACTGGCGGGGTATTTTTTCTACCCGAGTTTCCCGATCGCGGATATTAACTGGCTACGATCCTGACATATCTTTTTCGCTTCATTCGCTCCCATTACTTTCTTGTCTGTTTGCTCTTGACCTGGGGCCTTACCAAGAACTCTTCGGGCAATATCAAATTAATATATCTTTAATATTTCTTACCATTATTATCATCTTCCTGTTCTTTTCCCTCATTATGTGGGGTCGGCATGTTATCTTCTTCCTTTTCCCTCTGTTATTCGTCATCTCAGTACTCACTCCTTTCTTACCCATCTCATCTTTCACCCAGTCTATCCATCTTTTCTTCAGTCAGTTCCGCTATGCTCGATTCCCGCTATGCTCGGTTTCTAAAACATCTGAATAAAAGATCCCGCTATGCTCGGAATCAGATTCTTGGACTGTCGAAAGGAAAATATTTACTTATGTTTAAATATCACATCCAATCCAATCAAAAGTTGATCCAATCTTGATATTCTGTACCATAACATATAAAAATTGTATTGAAGTAGTATTACGTCGAGCTTGAAGCTTTGACGTTTCTGAAACGTTTATTTGATTGGATAATTATTATCTGTTATGTTATGTTGAGTTTAATAAACTGAATTTGAATTTGAATTTGAAACATGATGGTTTGTGGTAAAGCCCATGGCCTTTTTCTAATGAACATGAAAAATGATTCTAACGAAAGGTTTTCTTCAACAGTTGTCGAATCTGGAGACGAGCCAGTGACGTGCTATGGCAGAAGGACCCTAGTCCTCGCGAACCATCAGAGCACAGCAGACGTGCCAATGCTGATGGCGGCGTGGAACGCGAGACCTGACGTTCTGCCAAACCTCATGTGGATCATGGACCGGGTGTTCAAATTCACCAATTTTGGTATAGTCAGCGTACTGCATGAAGACTTCTTCATACAAGCGGTAAGTACCTACATAGTCATTTAGCCTTTGTATCAGTAGTACCATTGATTTGTTCCATTGATAGTAGTAATACCATAAACACAGTATAAATAAGATAACGTATACTTACATAATAATTAAGTTCTAAAAGTTGATTCTACAAAGTAACTTCTCAAAAAACCAAAAAATTTTGATTAAGTACTTACATATATTTTTCAAAAAATCATTTCTTATAAACGCCCTTTTACAATATTCAGTTATTTTAAACCAAAATGTATACAGGGAGTAACTGGGACGGCGGATAATCGGCGGCATTATTTTATGGTAGGTTTGGAACATCCTGCCTAAAATCGGATTTTGACTAAAACTTCATAGAAATCTGAATAACTTTTGACCGATTGAATATATACCCCAGTATGTTTAATCAATGATTGATCCACCCATCCAATTACACCCTGTAAAAGTAAAAAGTATTTATTATATCTAACTGAAAATTGGGAATGGCATAAACATGTTGTTATTTTCTTTCACCATTATAAACTCGTGAAAATGTGCGCATTTAACTTTACTGCAAGCATTTATTTTTATATCAGTTTCCAAAAGAGTATGGAAATAAAACCTGCCAAACACAACTGCCCTCGCTTCGAAACAACCCTATCATTACGGGGTAATCTGATCTGACCTAATTACCTATGGCTCGACCTGTCAAAGCTTTATAAACCCTCAATCACACCATCTATAAACTTCAAACTGCCCATAAATCCGTCTCGTCAATGTATTTCTGCTTTGTCTCCTTTATTACTACAACGAATAGATTAGCCATTACATGAAAGCGTCTCTTTGAAAAGCTTCCGATGAGAATATTTTCTTGTTTGATACTTTTTAGATCGAGATTTTTCAGTAGACGGGTTTTAGTTATAAATGTTTTTAATATAATAATAAACAATAGCTTTTACGCGGTAAAGCGTGTCAGTTCATTCAGCCGCGTATTTATGTGATCTCGCACCGTTTACCCACAATTACCAATAATAGTAGTGTGATTCACTAACTAACGCATGAAGGTATTCAGACGGCACGACACGACACTACTACGACTTGTTACTAATTCAAATGGTTATGGTTTCGAACTTGGTCGTTCACCAATAAATTTTTCATTCGAAAAAATATGCATTCAGTACTTTTAATAGGTGAAAGAGAATATTGGGAGGAAGCTGACGTATTATAATTCATATTATAATATTGGTTATAACCAACAATTCGTAGTATGACAATTATTGGTTAACATTTTTATAAGTGAGGTAAGGCTTGTTAATCTGCCACGTATTAGCTACTGCACAAAATGTAGGAATAAGATATTTATATTATGCTTCTGGCTACTTCGTTAGACATCCTCAAACATGGGGAGATGTCCATCAAAAAAGAGGATTATTATAGTCATGATCTTGTTTTTTATTTTAAACGCGCAGACCTTGTAGCGCATTTTTCGATGATACTGCAACTGTTAGAGGCACAGCCCTTAGCTCGTCTGAGCTAGCTGAGCTGGTTACTGATTACTCTTAAACTAACAACCAGCTAGGTATAGGTACCACCTGCATCTAAATCGGTAATCAGCTAACTTACTACCGCTCAAAGTTTGCGCTGCGGAAAACCATCATACTCATACATCAGTTCCGTGATGTGAAATTTAGCTCATAATGCAAGTGAGCAACAAGTTTAGTAAGCACACGTCACGCTTCGCGTTACCGTTACTCGCGTTACTAAGCTACGTTGAACAGAACCCGTAGCATTTGTTAGTTATGAAATTATTAGAAAATCGAATGTTAATAATCAAAAAATTACCAACCATATAACACGAGAGTTTTATCGCTTGGAGTTCTTGTTGAAGAGTGGAGTGGTTTCATTAGTTTAGCTCTAGTTTTGTACTTGAGTTTCGGCAATTCATTTTCAGGGCACTACGTGGCACTAGAAATGCTCCATCACTACATACTCACATAAACAATAAAGTTTCTTCTATGTCTAATCTTTTCGACCTAAAATATGTCAAATATCATAAAGTCCTTCAGCTTATTGAGGCTGTGAGTGTGTTAATTATTAGTCATCAGGGGTTAAATGTTTTGTATTTGGAATGTGTTCGGTGATTTTTGACATTCGCGACACACTTGCTAATAATACCGTATGGACTTGTGCTAGCCGCTCGAATATCCAAGTTACTGCAAGTTTTATCAGTTCGTAAAGTTAGACAACATGCTAGCGCCGACAAGAACTCATAACTTTGGTTTTACAAGGTTTTAGTTGCAGCTCGTCTAGTTAGCTATTAACTACACATGATTGCATCGTTCTGCACTTTGTGACTAACATCCACAAGGTGCACATTATGTGCGTGTTAGTAAATTCACCTAGAAATTTTATTGAACTGGATTTTTTATATGAAACGTTGCTATTGATTTTGGTATAAACTCTGAAATTTCTGAGGACAATGTGTACAAAACGTGATACAAAAGCATTCGATAATGTATTATGTGTCCCTTGTTTTAGCAACATCAGTATTTTTTCTGAAATTTTGCATCATTGAAGATTACATTATCATAATAAAAATAATGTTTGTCCGTATGTGAGCTAAATTGTCTGTAATCTAATCGGATGGTATAAACGATTGCATCGTAACTCATTGTCTCTGCCTTTGTTGTCTCGTTTGACCATTTGTCTGCTCTTATGTTTTTGTGTTTGTTTCTCGCAGCCCTTATGGGTCATTTTGTTTGTCATTCTTAAGTTTATTATTCGCTTTGAGCTGTTCAATATGATTCATTTCAAATGTAATTTAGTTATGAGTTAGTGTTGATCTGTTAGGAAAGCTAACACCAGAGCGCTTTATTTATAAAATATTGATATTTGTATATTTAGAACTGCGGTAAATTATTGCGGTATTCAGTAGCTACCCGTATTTGCAAATCCTCGCTCAATTATTTACCGCAATCCAGAAAGTTTTGTTTCTGAGCTGAGCCATCAAAACGACTGGAAACGTATAAATAATATAAAGTTTATTTCGTTACCACAGAAGATGATAATACTAAGACTAAAGTATAAATAAAAATGGCTACCACTTAGCGTGTGCTCCTTTGACAAGACTTTATTTTGCCAGATCCCCGAAACCTTACCACAAGCTCTTCAGCCAATATCAAAGTAATATAACTTTGATATTTCGTACCAAGACCTATCAAATTTTTATTGAAGTAGTGATACTTCAAGCTCGACATTTTGAAGTTTCTGAAACAAGAAAGTGGAGAGTTGTGGAAAGGTCCTTAGTCTTCCGGTTATGCTTGTATGGAGATGACGTAAGCATGTCTTCTATCTACTAATCATTTACTTTATGGTTTAAAAGGTCGCGCGCGTTGATCTTTATGTCATTGATATAGAATACGAAATGCAATGACTCACAGGTCTTCGTGAAATGAAATAACTATAGTAGTTTTATATGTACAAAGAAATATTTTCCTAGCAGGTTTTCGTGTGGTTTTCGATGCGGGGTGTAATTTTATGCTTTTATTATGTCAAGGTTAATGCGGTGTTGCATTGCTTTACCTTGGTGGTGGAAACTCGCATGTGCTTTTAATTTGTAGCCTTCGGAATATTATGGCTTTCAGACATGATAATTCAGTTGCATAGTACTTACTCGGAGTTACTTATACTCATGGTATAGGAAGAATTATAGTATGGAATCTAAACTACGAGTATGTATGAATTTGAAATACGTTTGAAAATTACATCCCATCAAAAACATAAATGTGAAATGAGAGCCAAGTTCAATAAGTATGTTTTAGTCGTTGACTTCAGCGACAAAAGAAGTGAGATCTAAACGGGTGCCAAGTACAATGGTCAGTCCTGAAACTTATTTATAACAATATGAAATATTTTTAACAACTTTAAAATATCATTTCATCTCATAATTTAGGATAATATTATATTGAAGCCTAAGGTCTGACTTGGCTAGTTTTCTTAAGAGTACGAATTATATTAGGTATACCTAATATAATTCGCCTTTGCAAGTTCTTATTTTATTCTTCTAAAAATTTGGCTCCAATTTCTTTTTATATCAAGGGCAACATTACCTCCAGATAGACGGTGTAGCAATGGGTAGTCCTGTGGCACCTGTACTTGCCAATATCTGGATGGAACACTTTGAATCCAGGATAGACCGTACAGCTTTTGGTATAAAACTGTGGAAGAGATATGTCGACGATGTGTTTTGTATAATGAAAGGAAGTTGCCAGGAAGTGAATCAGCTGACAGAGCATCTGAACTCCATACACCCTAAGATCAGGTTTACGCATGAAATGGAAGAGAACAGATCGTTGGCTTTCCTTGATTTAAAAGTAATGGTAAAATCTAACGGGACCTTAGCACACACTGTGTATAGAAAGCCGACACACACGGACCGATATTTAAACGCTGCGTCACACCACCATCCGTCACATCTGGAGTCAGTAGCATCTTCATTGGTAAACAGAGCTCATGACCTCTGTAACCCTGAACACCTACACAGTGAGTTGGAACATGTTCAGGAGGTTCTGAAACGGAATGGCTACCAGACTAATATCAGATGGCAACCCAATCGGAGGCGCAAAGAAAAACAGGTTGAAGCGACTAGACAGCCGGCGTTTCTACCTTATGTGAAAGGAGTGACGGACAAAATTGAAAACATTCTTAGGAAGTTTTCGATTAAGTCGATCTACACTCCGCTCACTAAGATGGCGAAACGACTTCGAACACCTAAAGACGTAGTACCCTTGCAAGTTCCAGGAGTCTATAAGATCGATTGCAGCTGCGGGCGTTCCTACATAGGCCAGACTAAACGCACGGTCGCAGAACGCGTAAAGGAACACATAGCAGCGGTCAAAAATCGACAAACATACAGATCAGCAATAGCTGATCATGTTGTAGACTCAGGACCCAATCACTGGATTGAATTACACAAACCACAGGTCATCTGTAATGAAAGGCATTACTACAAGAGAATGGTTCGGGAAGCGATTGAGATTAAGAAATATCCTAATTTCAATCGTGAAGACGGTTTCAGACTCTCTGCCTCATGGAATCCAGTGCTAGCTAAGTGTACTCGTCGTAGACCGGTTATTCAGCGCGTCGCGGATACTGTTAGTGTTGTGTGTCGTCCGAGTGTATAGATGGACATCCCTATATAATAATATAATGTGTTCAGATCGCGTAAGTTTAAAAGTACATAAGAGTCAAATACATATTCCTTACTATAACTTTTGCGCATGAAGTAAATATGTATTAAAAATATATGCCTACATATCTAATTTGAGTGAAATACAAACAATCTGTAATTTCATCAATCATTTTCAGAGCTTTCAAAGTCGAAATGTTTTGGTAATGTTTTTCGCACCTTCGCATTGAGAGCAGTGTAAAAGTTCTTCACTGGTTCAGATTAAGCAAATCCAGCCTACTTTATGAATTTTCTTATTTACACCCAGAATTATGTTAATCCTGAGTATTAAGGTTAAGCGGAGTTTCTTATTTGAATACATGCAAATGGAATTGTGAAGGTTTTCACTCGTGCTTTTGTTGTTTTGCTGTGAGGTTTTGAGCTTTTAAAAATAAAATAAAATAGCCAAATTTTTCGCAAATAGAACAGGTGAGTATTGAATCTACATAAAAATTAATGTTTTTAGATCAACTTTTACAGAATTAGGACCTGTCAAATAACACGGACAGTTTTTAATAAAATAAAATCCATAGGCACAGACTAGCAATAATTATCGTTCAACCTTAAAGCATAAAAGAAAGTTTGAATAGCTGAAATAAAAGTTTTAAAGCATTAATGTCTTATAAATTGTATAATCTTTGCTACAAAATGTTAAAGTATTGCCTTGCCCGTTTATCAGAATTCGTCTTTTATAGTGTTCTATCGGAGAACGTTTTCGTGTCTACAATTATATTGAAGGTCAGTTATGCTATAACTCTTTGCTGATGTACAGTTACTAATAGTTGTAGATGTTCCAGGCCTTCGGGTGACTTGTTAGCTTCGTCACGTTAGAGCCCATAGCATAAAAGTACTTAACAAAAATCCAGGATCAAATTCTCCATGTGCCACCCCACATTGTGATCCCTGCATTTTTAAAACCAAGATTAACATCTCGTAACTTATTCATGGTGTTTTCACCCCATTGCGTTGCTAAGCTAATCTTCTTAAAATCCTCTTTGTAAGCTGTCAAAAGGTATGTTGTACTCGCTTTGAACTGTTCATGACTATTGTTGTTTCTACGTAGACTGACATTTAATGTCTATTTCACGCTCAATGCTGCATGGGTATACAGCGTCTCGTAAAAGCCAACCTTTGTTCTCGTCTAATTCACCTGTAAGACTGTGAGTGCTTAAGGTATTGCTTATTTCATTCCTAACTGAGCAATGCATTTACATCTGAACCCTACCGTATTTTTTTCCCTTGAATTGTCTATCCGGCTATATGAAAACCTAAGCATCCAATAAACTAATGATACTACGATGTTTGAAGAAAATTGTTTAATAGCGGATGCTTAAAATCTTTTTGTCATGTGAGTAATCCGCTTAAATGTACCTTTTATAACAACCACTATTGACAGTATTGCTTTTGTTAAAAAAAAATGTACACGTTGAGAATTTTCTTATAAAAAAAAATTGCAGCGTCAAGTGATGTACAGAAGGATATGGCACGTTCGTCGTATCAGGTGCATTGCTACTATGCAACTCTAGCTTTTATAGCGGTGCAACAAAGTCAAAACTTAATTGGATGGGTGAGCTGGTTGTTGGTCGACCTGAGTGGTGAAAGGTGGTACAAGCTATGTACTGAACCGATGATATCAATGCTTAAAGTATTTAACAACGTTATCAACATAATCGTGCTAAAGTTAGTTCCAATATGATTGTGAAACATTAATGTCCAAAAGAAAAATAAGCGAAAAGAGTCTCCGAGACACACTTTGATACATTTACCACATACATAGGTTCTGAAGAACTAAGACACTAAGAATACATAAGGTTTCCAAACGCAACATTTTTTGTTGTTTATTTAATCCGAACCAATGATACTTTGCTAACTGACGCAATCTTTGGTTGAAGAAACCTTCACTGTCAGATTGTAAGTATACTTACGCCACCCCAAGGCCACTTTTGCGTCCGATGTTTTTTTTTAAATTAATTAATGTGTTAGTCTTCTCTCTCTTGCACCCCTACACAAGATATTAAAAACAATGTTGTGTTGTGTACTCTCGGCCAAGGGTTTACGACCCCCGCCCCTTTTATAGACACAACTAATAAACTCCAATCGTTATACTGCCGGTCTTTGCGTGTGTTACGACTTCTCTAGCTCAGGAGCGACCACGGGACGTGGTAGCCAACTTTGGCATCATCGTCAACCTCAAATAACTAAAATAACTTTATTCAGTGAAATCACAGGAATCATTTTGATCAGTTATCTTCTAGGTATACCTAATAGAATCTACGATGCCAAGGTATCTCCCATTACGAAGTAATTTTTTAACCGATCGAAAATGATGGAAGTTTTATGTTCGACTGTACAAATGGTTTTTTTAACTCCGTCAATTCAGAACCTTTTTTTTGTTTGAAAGATCGAAGTGGTCCCATCCTGATTTGATTTCTAAAATATTGATATTTTTTTCATAAAACTTAAAAAACCTCATACTTGCTATATTTTCTACGTAGCACAAAGTTGAGGTCTCTTTTTAGTATTTAAAATATTATTATTACTCTTTGTTAATCTACGCTACGGGTAAGTTTAATTAAATAGAACAATAGGTGGAAAAACATTTTAGTCAATAGGCATTATTTCGCGCACTTTTTAGAATACTTACTAGAAAAAATAAAATGTACTTACCACTGTAAACCAGTCTCTAGCATGTACTACGATTTTTACGATGTTCAAGAGAGATAGAGACAGCACTATCAGTAGAATAAACATAATTATGACTGTCTCGGTTCGTCCCGTTGTAATAGCCACATGGTAATGAGCTCCCGTGTCTAAATGTGTTTATAGTTCACCGTGTCTTCCGGTCGTATCTCTTCTGAGGAGTAATAATTGTCATAGTTCTAGTGTTTCTAGTGGATAAAGTCAGGCAGAGACAGGGAGCCATGGAAAAGGATGGAGGAGGCCTTTACCCAAACAGGGGTCCAAATCTTATAAATAATATAAACATTAATTTTAAGTAAACCTTCGTAAATTTAAGCAAAACTTACTAACAAACATTGTGATTTATATTGGAGATTTGGAATAAACGGCTTTATTTATTTATTTATTATTATAGTGTTTCTATAGCACTGCAGGTAAATTTTATGACTTCTACAACTTATGAAAAGTAGAATATGAATCATAAATGATATGTTAATCTGCATTCTTTGCGGTACTATTAGAGCTCATTAGCATACAGTTTTTTTACAACAAGTTTTTCTACTTTTTATGGCACCAAGCTGATATTATGTATTGTGTACTCTATCTATAGTAATATTATAAAGAGGTCATGTTTTGTGTCTGTAAGCCTAGTCTTAGCAACTAGGTATGAAGTAATCTTAAAAATGATTATACTAATAAAAATAGATTAGAAAAGAAAGAGGAGAGCACTGATGGTGTAGCGGTAGCACCCCTGTCTTACAATCCGAAGGTCGTAGGTTCAAACCTGGTCGTGCATCAATGAGTTTTCCATTCGAAAAATGTACATATGTGCGCAGTGCCGGTGCTCTTAACGGTGAAGAAAAACATCGTAACGAAACCGCAGCATACCCCAGAACCAAAAATTCTAAGGTATCTGTCATAGGTTAGTATTCTTATAAGCGGTGATGGTCTTGCAACCTGTCACGTACAGAATACTAACTACTGTGCAAGATGTGGGCATGTTTCAGATAGCATGTTTGGATGTCTCTGACTATCCTCCTTAGATATCCTCAAAGATCTAAGTAACTAAATATCTGAGAAAATTTCTACCAAGCCTGCGGATTACAGTCGTGATCATGTGTTGTTGTTATACATAGAGATTTAAGATGAGCCTCGTTTCCAATCCACGCAACTAATATCGAATTAATACGTCTGATCTCCGGATAAGCGCAAAATTGATTTGGAACAGCTCACGAAGGGCCTCTGTTAATCGTAAACAACGACCTTTTGGAGAATTACCACAGAGTAATTAGTACAACTGGTTTACTCCACACGTCGCACCTTTTTCAGTCAGACAAAAATAAATTGGCAAACACTTGTGCAATAAGCAGAATTTCAATATTGGGTTCACATTCCCAGCACTGCTTATATTATTACTGTGACAAAATCAGCAAAAACGTAATACCCGCCCCTATAAATTTCGGGATTGGTGTTTATTCTCACCGTTACAATAATTGAGTTGCCTCTGCTTCGGGCGGATTCGGAATTAACAATTCTTACCGATTTAGATTGCTACAGGTTAATAAAGAAGCTGGAAGTAACCTAGAATTTGTTGGATCTTATCATCTATAGATATAAAGTTAAGTATGTATATTAAATAAAAATGTCCAAAGTACATTATACAAATACATAAGATTTTCTACATTTCTTTAGTTATTTTTAGAGTTCCGTTCCCGCAACGGAAAAAAGAACCCTCATTATCGAACATTTCGTTTATTTGTCTGTCAAGATAAGTGAAAACCTTTAAGATCATTCTTGCTGAAAATAATAATGACATTTGCCAAGAATTAGTAGTTTTATCATATAAAAAATACTTGAGGAACCCTTTTTAGGATTGAGCTTATCTGTGTACTTGCCATTTGTTTTAAGTTTTAAAATGTAATTTTATTTGTATAAATAAACATAAATAATAAAGAACCTTCAGTACGCGAGCCGGACTCGTACTTACCGATTTTATTCCGAAATTGCGAGTGAAGCACATAGTAAAATGTCTTACTCTTCGTTATTGAAATTTAATACAGTTTAACTATGCTTTGTGTTCAACCACAGATAATAACACATTTCAGTATAATTATTATTCAAACCCAAGATTTGATATTGTAATATTGATCAGAATATAAACTAAGATCAAACGATATTCGCGGAATAGTATGATGAACATTCAATTAGTTTACGAATATTAATATCGTATGTATTATATATCAGTTATTATTCCTTGAATAGACATGGTGAGGTTTGAGTTACTATTTATAGTACTTACTAGAAGTCTTACAAATTGCAATATAAATTGTTTCATGGAAAAATTATTAATTTCCAATGTTAAAGTTGGTTTCTTAGTACCATTTTCCTGTAACTGCAACGGTTATGGTTGCCCTTGCTGCCCTATCCTTACTTTCAAAATCCCCTTTCATTTTTATATTAGACTTCAAGATGGAAAATGAGTGTGAAAGTTTCATAATTTTTCTTAAGGGGATTTTCTTGGAAAATGGGACTATGGGCTGATATCGAACCAGATAATTATATATCGGTAAAAACCTTGATGATTCAGTCCCATTTCTATAAATCCAATTGCGTAGGGCCTTCCAGATATCCTTCTATCTCCAAGGGCCATAAAATATTGGAGCGTTATCGCCGCGGCCCAGGTGGGTGGGCCCTAATTTCCCTGCCACCTGATTTCCCTGTAATTAAAGATGGGATTCAGAAGCACAGTATACTCGTAGTATAGATGGTATAAACAGTACAACATACATGACACGATATTTGTACTTACTTGAAAAATCTCGTCATATTCGCCATCTTTGGCTATCTTTTGCTATATGCGTTTTGACCACTAAACTATATAGCAATTGACAGATAAAAAAGATCATTTGAACATTGCTTTAAAAAAGTGATACCTTATTATAGTAAACGGAAAAAAAACATGGAAGCATTACTTCAAAGGAAATATACGCGAAACTTGACACTAAAATTCACACATCACTCGTTCGTGGATTAGCCAAAAATTTATTAATATTTAGAACGAACCGTTACAAGTCGACTTTATTTCCTGAAGGTTGGGGTTTAAATTGCAGTGAAACGCGTAGATAGCTTATGTTAATTTCTTCAACGGCCTCTAGGATGATTCAATGTAAAATGTATATAATATAAATTATAAATTAATAATTAATTTGTTTAACCTACCAGAGCTCATTTTTTTTGGGTCATTTTTTAGCTCAAGAATGCTTCCACGTATTTCCCGTTCGCTGGATAATCATAATCATTTCACTCGTACTTAGTTTTCTAATAAATAGCTAAGTGGCATTTTCATCTAATTGCTTTTGTACTAAGGATGGTGTTAGATCTGTGAACAGTATTAAGAGTGCCCAACGCTGGACTAATATGACTTTACTAACTCGTAACTCTATTTTGTACTTACTGCTTGTGAAACCTATACTATTCCGGAGTTGAAGGGTGGCCAGAGGATAAATTTGGTGGAATTAATTTGCCTTCTTGCGAGCGAAATTGAACCTCGTCGTAAGAAGAGTTTAATGCTTTGGACATCAGTTTTGAAGTGGCCATTAAATTTAAGGATTTATGTGTTGCAAAAGTAAGAATAATTTGAAGAGCATTATCTAGTTTGATAATATAAAAATATAGCTTTCCAAGTTTTTACGGACCAGAATCAAAGCTCTCTTAAATAAAATATTATTTCTGAATCTGGTAGGTTAGGTCAGTATTCAGTTGTGTGTGTTTGTACTTCTTTAAATTTGTAACGGCTAAACGAATTTGGATGAAATTTTGTATTAATATAGATTGTACCCTTTTTTTTTTTTTTTTTGCAATTGGAAATGCATTACGCATACCACCCGGGCGCAGGGGGCACCCGAGTAGTTATGTGGGACTCCCCGTATAGGCTAATGGGACCCACGGTATACCCACTAAAAACCCCCCGGCTTCCGCCTCGCCGCCTAGTGACGGGGCCACGGGAACGCTCTCGCACACATCCGCGACCCCGCCGGCGGTAGCCGCCTACAAGTGGCTCCACACCGGAAGCCCGAAGGCCCTCCACGATGGGCGCACCAGATGGTAAGGTGCGCCTCCCTCCCCCCCGGCCTCCACCAGTACTGTAGCAGACTCCCCCTGAGTCTGCTACTAGGAGGCCACGGATACCAGACAACTGGTACCCGGTGGCAGATCAGGTCCGTGGCTCTGCCATCTACCACACCTCGGCCGCAGAGGATAGGACAAGCGGCGCACCGATATACCGACATGTCTCTTCCTCTGCGGTCCCAGCACTCCACGGCCGCAGAAGATAGGGAGAACGGCGCACCGCAATACCGGCACTCCTCTTCTTCTGCGGTCCCCTCTCCACGCGCGTCCGCAGCGGACCTGCTGAGCCTTCCGGGAGCGCCCCCCTCTCGGGCCAGCCGGCGACCCAAACAGGCCGGCCCTGGTTGGTTGCCTCTTAGCTTCACCGTGGGTGACCAGTCCACGGTTACTAAGCCACCCCGCCACGACAAGGCGGGCAACCCTCGGGGGGGATATAGATTGTACCCTAGATTAACACAATATAGGAGAAAAGGAGGTTAAAGTTTGAAACTGCATGACCACAAGGCGCCACTAGTAAGAAAGTAAATTTAGTCAGCATGCTAAGTTATTTGAAATTCCTCACTGTCTTATAACTTTATATTTCAAGACATTACTTGTATCTAAGTTTTCTATCTTCTATATAATGCCGTATATAATCCTGCCTGATTAATATTTCAGTCGCCGACCACTAACAAGACTACCTAATAGGATCCACATAATTAATATTTGATCCAATAACAACAATTGTATCTACGTGATGATTAATTATTAATTTGGGAGCCAGCTAAACCAATTGTGGGTCTAATTAATGTAGGCGTAATGCCTGTCTGATCTCACGTTGATGAATATGTCAGAGCTGCATCACAAAATTACAGTGTTCTAACCAAAATCAATGTCCATTGACTCTGTTGAAAATAACTTATTAAACCTAGCTTTTACCCGTGTGAAACATAAAGTGATCTATTTCAAATATCTACTACTAGCTGTCCCGCTAGCGACTTCGTTCACTTAAAGTAGGTATCTAACTAAACTGAGTTTCAAACAAATCACACTAATAAAAAAATCCCATAATAACTTTGACACCCAATTTTACCCATTTTAGAGGGCTATTTTGAAATATCCAGGAATACGTTTCCATTTATTTTGCATTTAAAGTATCCAAACCAAAATTAAGACCAATCGCACCACCCTTTAAAAAGTACTCATAAGAACATTGACCACACATTTGACCCCTTTTTGAAGGTTACATTGAAAAATCCTGAAACATGTGTCCATTTATTTTGTATTTACAGTAAGTACACAAAGTTTCAGACTAATCGCACCACCCGTTAAAAAAATCCCATACAAACATTGACCCCTTTTTTGGAGTTATATTGAAAAATTCTGAAACAGGAAACAAAATTTAAAGCCAATCGCACCACGCGTTAAAAATTTTCATATAAACATTGACCTCCCCCCCCATTTGACCCCTTTTTTTAAAGGTTTTATTGAAAAATCCTGAAACACGAAACAAAGTTTCAGACCAATCGCACCAGGTTAAAAAGATCCCATACAAACATTGACCCCACATTTGACCCCTTTTTCAAGGTTATATCGAAATATCCTGAAACACGTGTCCGTTCATTTTATACTTACAGTACACAAACAAAGTTTCAGACCATTCGCACCACCCGTTAAAAAGTTAACATACAAACATTGACCCCACATTTGACCCCTTTTTGAAGGTTTTTTTGAAAAATCCTGAAACACGTGTCCATTCATTTTGCATTTACAGTACACAAGCAAAGTTTCAGACCAATCGCACCACCCGTTAGAAAAATTCCATACTAACATTGACCCCCCTTTGACCCCTTTTAGAAGGTTATATTGAAAAATCCTGAAACACGTGTTCATTTATTTTACATTTACAGTACACAAACAAAGTTTCAGGCCAATCGCACCACCCGTTAAAAAGTTCCCATACAAAAATTGACCCCACATTTGACCCCTTTTTGATGGTTATATTGAAAAATCCTGAAACACGTGTCCATTCATTTTGCATTTACAGTGCACAAACAAAGTTTTATGAAAATCACTCCACGCATTAAAAAGTTTCATACTAACGTTTTCACCCTTTTTCACCCCCTTAGAAGTGGAATTTCCAAAAATCCCGTCTTAGTGGGTGGTTTTGTTATAAAAGGAAACCACCTTCCAAATTTCAGCTTTCTAGCTTCAGCAGTTTCGGCTGGGCGATGATAAATCAGTCAGTCAGTCAGTCAGTCAGTCAGGTTAAGCTCTTATATAGGTATAGATGTAATTCCGTCTAACCATTTAAAGGCGGATTCAAAAAAACTAGTCAAAGAACTATCACTAGAATTAATTGTAGTTATCGAAAAAAAAATTGACATTTAATTTGAAATTACATAATTCTGAGAATAGTTATGGCAGAAGTTGGTTAAATCGACCTTACGCGTTATTTGGGTCACAAACAAAAATGTAATAAGAACACAATCGCATATATAATATTAGAATACTCGTAGAATATTGAGTAACTTTGTTAAAAATCCTAATATTATTTAATTTAATTTGTAAACTATCATGGTTTTAACATAAATCTTATACCTTTAAACGAGCAATTCTTGTATATATATAATTGGAATCTCGGATTTCATGAAATTTAGTATGCAGAGGGTTTCGGGGGTGATAAATCGATCTAAGTAGGTTTCATTTTTAGAAAATGTCGTTTACCCCAAAAAACGAGCAAAGCTCGGTCACCCAGGTACTTTAATTTAAAACAGGGTATTGAATTAAAATATCTATTTCTAATGGTTTGCAGCCAGGCTAACATAACAAAATTTTGTCGACCATTTTGTCTCATAGTTGCATGAAAAAGTGCGAGACAAAACATTCGACTAAATTTTGTCGCAGTGGTCATGTTAGCCCGACAGGAACGAGACACTTTTATTGTGTATTAAGCTTCTAATTTCAACCTTAAAACCAATGGGACATGGGAGGAACATGGCCTAACATAGGCCGCGGATATTGCCCATTGTGGGCATAACACGATATTTGATATTTAGCCTTACGAGATAAACAGATCAGTTTAACTCGTAATAATGGCGCATGTAACTGTGCCAAAATATCGGAAAGAAATAAAAGTCTGTAAGTGTTCTGTTTTGATCCCGTTTTAAGTGAAAATTATTTAAACAATTTGCTCTACAAGTCCGATTCTGAAACTTCAATAAGGCGTATCGTTTATCGCTCGCTAGTTACAAACGGCGGGCGTTTGTAAAACAGAAAGGTGTAGTTTATCCTAGAAAGATACACTGTTAATGTATTGACTCAACTGTGCTACTGTGAAAGCTTACTTAAACGTATTCATACTTCGTTGTCCTCTGAACCCTTGCCAGCAGTAAATCTCCGCAGATAATCCTCATTATTTTTTAATCTTACCAAAATCAGGAGTATACAATAAACTTCATGCATGATCTTAAAATTAGTAATCGCATAAATTTTTTAGTTTCATTTTTTTATTTTAAAATATCTCACGAATTTTTCAACTGTTTTCTTTATATTAACTTCATTTAGTTCTGGTTTCACAGTAGCACCAAACACTATACAGACTGGCCATGCGCCAACTGTGAGTAGAGAACTCATGAAATTTTCAGTGAGACTTGGGCCTGAAACTTTTATTTTGACCTAGAATTCGAGGCATAAGCTCCTGATTCCCAAAAAAAAGCTACCAGACTTGAACGTAATTTTCGATGCTGTCAAATAAATGACATATTTTTTTCATTTACATGATCATTTTAAGATGTTTTAATAAGGACTTATAATATAGGCGTTATATTATTATTATCATGGTTCAGTGGAGCCAAAAATTAAAAGATACTAAAAGGCCTAGTACCAAGTGCGTATCAGTTAAGGCGCGGTGGTCAGCTGATCGCGGAGTTTTGCTGTTTTTCAGATGCTTTACCCTCTGTAAATAAGGGTAGTGGAAAATAACTGAAAGTTCACTGAAAATGATCAATATTTCAATCTCTAAAGTCTGAGTTTGAAATTTTATTTAAACGTCGTACTAACTTTAGTATTAATTCTCGAAAAAACCTCAAAAAATAAACAAAATCTGCTTCTTCTAAAGTTGAGGTCATTTTCATATTTTTATTACACCAACGGGTAAATAATTTGCTTATAAATAAAATGTGTGTTTCATTTTTATTATTTAAATTTAACACAAATTATTATTTCAAATTATTACAATTCGAAGGGATAAAACTTAGACTTTTCATGCAACGGGCAGTATGCCGCTGGCCACTAGCTAGCTGCCGCACCTTAAGCTAAAGGAGTTAAGCTGTGTGTCTAAAAAGTCTCGAACAATTTCAAACAATAGTCAATAGTCAAATATATTTATTTCAATGAAATCACAGGGATCATTTTGAAACGTCTTACATACTAGTGACAATTCCAGTCCAATCCTCAGTCCGAGAAGAACTGACAAGAAACTCGCTGGGCCCTAGCGCTTTTATTTGTACACGTATTAACAATTCTGCATGTATTAACCTGTGGTATAACGGAACGCTGATCCACGCGAGACATAATAGATTTAATATTGAAATAAATGGTTGAGAATTACACCTGTATTGTTATTAGCCTGTAGTATCCTACTGCAGAGACTACAAAGACCTCCCTTCTCTCCAATCATTACAAGTTTGGGCTACCATGTACCAGTATTTCAAGTAGGCATCTATTTCGTCCCTCCACCTCCTATTAGCGTTATAAACTAAACTATTTATAACTTTATGTTCTTTGTTCACTTAAACGGTACAAGAAATATATCCGCTTGCGAATCATTGATTTTCATTAGTTGAAATGACTTTCTAATCTTCATTGTCCTACAAACCCCTCGGTGATTATGAGCCATTAATCTTTATTACAGGAAGGGATAAGGGCTTTCTTAATCATTTCCCATGTTTACACCCCTTTTGGAAACAACAAGGTTGAAGATAGAATATGATTGCACGTTAATACTGTGTCCGTGGGAAACAGATACATAGAACAGGCATGTATCGGTTTTGCGACTTAGACAAAGTGACATCGGACCGTGAGGCTGTTGATAAAAATACTTTTGCGTAACTTTGAGTCTCTTTTATTTTATGTGCTACAAATTGTTTAATGAATTATTGTTATGAGATAATTGTAGTATATATTTGCCACTATATTTCCTCACGAAACAGTTGTAAAAGGAGAGTGTGAATGGGACAGTTGGAAGGGGAAGACCTTGGCGTACGTACATCGGTCAAATTGGGGACGTCTTAGAGAAAGGCCAGGTCCAGAGTACCCTAAACCGACGCGTATGTATGAATAATGTAATGAGAGTGAATGAAGCAAAAGAAGTATGTCAGGATCGTAGCAAGTGGAGATCCGTGGTCTCTGCCTACCCCGTCGGGAAACAGGCGTGATTTTATGTATGTATGTATGTATGTATGTATGTATATTTCCTCAAGAATCAATTTCACAATTTTAATACGTAAACGGACGTCGCCGCAGAAGCAGTTATATCTCACAGTGAAAGCACCTTTCGGGTTCTGTTGAATTCGCAAATCTGCATTCGCAGTTGACAATGCTCCTTATTCTGTGTTGGCCGCTCGCCAACCGCTTAAGCTTGGGTTTCCTAAATAGCTACAACCGTCATGTGATTGTCGTTACAGATATTTAAAAGTCCGTGCTTTTAGCCATTTTGCTCGAAGTGAGCCGAGGCATTTTGGTTTTTTATCCTACTGATTCATGCTAATCTTAGACATTTTAAGCCTAACAGAACATATTTGGCCTAAAACGCAGGGTGACCTAGAATATTCCATTACTGCGAATAAAACAGTTCAATCGATCAAAGTGTGTGTGTCAATTGTGATTTTCAGCCTTACGCCAAAGACATAATATATACATGCCACGTTTTTTTTGTATGACGACTGGGAAATGCAAGTCTCTGCATCTCAGGAAAGCAGAGTTGTTGAAGCGGCTTCGGCTCGTGACACGAGGTACATTTCCAAGACTTTGAGCAGGTACCTTTTTCATTGAAGGTTGTAACTTTTTATTTTTTTCTTGTTTGCTCTCTCTGTTTCTTATTGCTCTATGTTCCAGAAATATGATCGCAGTTTTATGAAGGAGAACTTTCTGAAATTATACGATGATGTGATTTGTCCTTAAACCTCTAAAAAAAGTTTTCCGTCAGATATGCGCATAATATGCACGAGAATATTATGTTGTACTCAGAAATAATTGCGGTTTTGATAGTATTACAATATTTTGAAGTTTACTAGACCTATGCAGGTCAACGACCCAGTTTTGTTGCTTTCTAAATCGAAGTTTACCTGTCCAGCTTAGCTGGCTCGGAGCCAAATGGGTCGCTATGCTACGCAAAACTTACGGACTGATTGAGATGAACTGGCGTAAACTATCACACCTTTATATCCAAGTATTTCATTGATCTCTTTGCAAGTCATGCGCAGATAACATCTAGAAATATCTATATCCGTCAACTGTGACATGTTCATAATTTTGTCCACATATTAATTTGGGTATACACTTTAATTCGCTTGCATCCACTAGTTGCTTCTGTAATGCGACCATGTGGAATCGCAAAGCGAGACATTTCGACCGTAATGGTCCGTGTCGGCCCGTGTCATGCCAAATGACGTCATGGCATGACTAACGGGATTTATATACTGTTCTCGTGGAAGGAAAAATGGATATTGCAAAATAATGAACCATTTCGCTCAGTAGTTCCATTATTTTGAGAGAAAATGATGTTATACTTTCGAATTAGCCTGTTGAAATGAATCTCTAGGTTGCTCTTAGGTAAAATTACATACAACGCTGATCTGTGAAGAAAGTCGACGTATAGCCAAAAATAATGAAAGACGTTATCTTTATCCCGTGTTGAGAGAAAGCAAGAAATAAAGACACTTTTTTATAAAAAACATTCAAAGCTAAACGTGGATTGACGTAAAATACACGCTCCTATGTATCTACCACGTTACCTTTAGGATACCCTTTGAGAATACAGGTTTAATTCATAGATGAAATACCAATATTCTGATACTAGGATGCGCTAGACATGAGCAATTACTTAAAGTTCCCTCAGGCGCTTGAGACTTGAGCAAGGTACGCAGTTTGATTGATTGCTTAAACGTTCGGGACACAGCTGTTTCTAGTAGCGATTATAGACTTTGAAACTGATTTAGTTAGTTCTAATATTCCATAATTCGTTCCTTCATGAGGAGTTTCAATGAAAAGTTAACAAAATATCATTTTCTATACTTGACATTTTTGAGTCATTCCGTAAGTCTTTGGCTCAGTTGAGGTTTTGAATAGTCTCGAAAAATTGTGACTAAGACCACAATATTTACGTTATAACACTTGTCACAGGTAATATTGAAAGCTCTTTTAAAATGTCAGGTTGTGTTAAAATAGTTCAGCTGCGTATATTTCGTTTTTAATCCCTTAAAAGCATGTCCATTTGGCTTAGTATCCACTCGCTTTTGCGTAAGCGGCTGTGCATGCCTGATTTATTTTATTTAAGCTTGCGGCTTTGTCTGGTTGTTTAGTGTTCATTTAGCAAAAAAAAAGAAAATAAATAAGCTTTCAGTCTGCGGGATTTAGTGAACTTGAAATAGATAAGGTATGCCACAACGTAAGAAAGTGCAAATAAGGTTAAGAATTGCACCAATCTTTGATAAGCAGAAATATTACATAATTGTGGGTGATTCATGCACAGGTTTTCTAAATTACAAATTAGTATCTTCGAGATAAAAAATAATTTGATATGTTTTTGATAACTAGTGAAATGGTAAGAAGAAGAAATTTGGTGCGTCAAAATCAATTTTGTGGTACTGATGGTCACCCCTGCGGCTCATATAAAGAGGTCGGATGTCAGGCCAGCCGGTAAGCTGAGTCGAGATAACTAATCGTATCGTGGTTAATGGCCTGCTTAAGATCACCTATGGACGGTTACCTTTCCAAATGATCCATGAAAACATAAAGTTTGATTAACTTGTTGCAGTTGAATAGTTCTAGATGCGTGCTTGAAAATTCTATTTTTTTTTTCCGTCCCATTGCCATTAGAATGTGTAGTTAGTTTTAAATTAATTTTTGTTTTATTTTAGTGGTTCAGAAAAGTATATATTTTTCTTGTAAGATGATCATTAATAGCTAGTAAATTAAATTAAATTAAATTAAATTCGTTTATTGATTCAGACAACAAAAAGATCCATAGATTATAAGTAATAAATTTAAATGTCACACAGTTTCAAAAAGTCATACACACAGAATCAATTTAAGTAATAAATATGTTTTGCATAGGGGTTAATCAGGCTTGACGTCCAGTGTCTTTGCAGATTACTGCAATGTCTTCCAGTCAGAACCCCTATGAGGCAGTTAGTGCTGCCCAGTATCCTGCGTTTTATTGATGTTATTTTATTGCGAATCATAGCGTAAAAATCCTTAACATGTGCGTCCGCAAACATGCCGGACGCACTGCAGTACCTGGGCAGCCCCACCATTGCTCTAAACAAGTTATTATAAAGGACGCGTAGTGCACTGATGGACGCCTTGCTATAAGTAACCCACAGGCCGCTGGTGTAAAACGATTGACAGTAGGATTTAAATAAGGAAATTTTAACATCTACTGAACAATGTGCGAACCTGCGGATCAACATGTTTCCTCGTACCGCCAGTGCCCTACACTCCCTTTCTATATCACAATTATCCCGTAAATCAGCAGTGACCCAATGTCCTAAATATTTAAATTTACTCACTCTGGCTAGTTCGCGACCACCCAGACAGACGGGGGGGATGTCGCTGGGGGGGCGGCCTCTTGCAGCGAAGACCATAACCTCGCTCTTGTTGTTGTTGTACTTGAGCCCGTGGCGTTCGGCGTAGTCCTCGCATACAAGCAGCAGCCTCCTCAGCGCGCACACCGACGGGCACAGCAGCACCATGTCATCCGCGTAGCTAATGTTATTGATCCTCTGACCATCAATGGAGCACCCCGCATGCATGCTGCTGAGCTCGCCAATGAGCTCGTTCACGTACAGACAGAAAAGCTTCGGCGAAGATATGCCCCCCTGTCTTACCCCACATTCCAGTCTGTACGTGTCCGATACTTCATCCGCCCACCTTACACAGTTGTCCTGATGTGCGTACCAGTGCCTAAACAGACTAACGACCTCATGCGGCGTCCCAGTGGCTGATAGTTTGTCCCACAGTAACTGATAGGACACCAAGTCGAATGCCTTCGATAAATCGAGGAAGCATCCAAAAACCGGTGTCCCCCGTTTGGTGTAATACGTGACAGTCTCCTTGAGGGCAAAGATGGCACTCTCAGTGGAGAGCCCAGCTCTAAAGCCGAACTGAGCGTCATGTAGCTTCAGGTGTTTACCCAGCTGTTTATCAAGGAGACTATCAAGTACCTTTGCCGTTACTGTGGCCAATGATATCGGTCTGTAATTGGTCTTATCAGATGAGTCGCCGGTTTTATTTTTTACAATTGGCACTACTATGGTCCGCATGAGATCTGGAGGCATGTAACTATGCTTGATACACAAATTATAAAACAGACTGAGTACATTGGGCAGGTGCACCCCCGCATGCTGAAGGTGCTCGATACTGAGCCCATCGTGACCTGGCGACTTACCACGTCGCATATTTTTAATAATATTATTAATATCACGAGCTGGGAAATGAAGTAATGCCTCTTCACAGCTGGGCACAGCATCGCACACCCCCACACCGGAAGTGGAGTCTGTTTCACTATTTTTGGGCAACGCTTGTGCTCTAAAATACTGCATAAAAATATTAGCTATATGTTTGTGGTCACTAGCGCCACCCACACTAACCGGGAGGCTTGGTTTTGAATTTAAATTACTAACACTTTTCCAAAATTTTGAAAAATCTTTTTTCTGGTGATGTTTAGCAATAATGTCCATTTTAATCTGGTTCTGATTTTTAACACACCACTTTAATTTAGCTTTAAATATTCTACGAGACTCTAACATTAATTCATAAATATGTCCAGATAATGGTTTGCCATATTCTAACCAATGTTTAAAACATATTCTAGCCTCCTCGTAAAACTCCCTGCAACTTCGCTCATTTTATTTTTTTTACAATCGATAATCCAAACTGCGACAAAAAAGCCTAAGAACCTACCGCACTCGAAATATAATTTCTTAATAGATGGTGCGCTTACAGCCAAATTAAGGAAAGAGACACTCCAAAATGATTACCGCATAATTCAGCAGTTTGCAGACAATGCGATGCGAAGCAGCGTGAAATTTTTGTCGCTGATTTTTCGAAATAGTAAAAGATCCGTATTTTAAAATGCTAAAGTCGTGTTTTTTAGGATTTCGTAAAGGAATAAAATGGGTTTTTACCAGACAAATTCCCTTTGTTAGTCGTCTGTCTTTACGAAAAAGATGATGTAAGCCTGAGCTCTAGTAAGAATTATAAATTTAGGTGTGCTTTTGCGACCACAGCTTCTGGAAAAAAGTACGAAGTTAATAAACGATGACAGCCTCTAACTAAGACAAGAATTGTGATCGAAGGGTGTTAAAATATAATTTCGATGAGGTCCAAATGACATCATTTTAAGGCACGTGTTTAGTTCATCAGCATTTTGCATGCGTGTCGCGACGTGCACCGATGTTAATGCTTTCTTCGAATCTCGTTCAAGATTGGATCTCACCATTTCGCAGTCGTTGTTTAAACACCTTGGAATGACGCTCACCTAATTTTCACTCGAAAATAATTCATTCTCCGTCGCAATCCTTAATGGAATATTCACAGGGCTGCCACCTGTAAAATTACAAAGACCGCGAAACGCGAAACCGCATTTTTGTGAGGTATTATCGTGTCACATTGTAAAATTGCTTTTGGCGAAAAATTGCCGGTGAAAATGTTGTTTGCAATGAATTATAGGTATGTATTTAGCTGGTTTTGTTAAAAAATTGGCAAAATTGGTGGATTGCAAAAATTTTTGTGTAATAATTATTTTTTGTAGAGTTTGTTATTGTTGCTAAGCAATTTTAACCTATAGAACCCAGACAGTTTAAAATGGTTGAAAAATAATATTTTCTGCATCGGTAGCCCTGTTCATTTCCGTCGCCTTCCAATGCTATCTGACGGACGTCTTACTTTACATAATACTTTAATAAGAAAGTTTGCAGGTGCCTCAATTTTTGTTCAAGGGAAGAAATAAAAAAAGTTTAACAGCGTTTCTGTGTTTTTCTGATGGAGGGTGACGTGAAGATGCTAAATTATGATCAGGTGCAAACTTACTGGGAAATGTATTAAATGGTTTGTCTGTGTCAGGAAGTTTAACGACTTTTCTTTTAGGCGAGTCAGGGGAATGATCTACTTAGGATCTAGACTTCTTTACGCAACTCATTCGAGGTCTGGAACTCAATTTAGAACTTTGTACTTCTTACTTACTTGAAATAATATAACTTTTATAACACCTCTTCGTAACTATCTTTAGGCAGATTGTTTAAAAAAATCTCTTCTCTTAATCATCTACTATATAAAAGCATAAGTCCTGACTGATTTGAATAGATACAACGCACAGCCCAAACTGCCGGTCGTACAGACTTGAGATTTGGAGGGTATGTTTGTCTTGGTATGTAGGCGAGCAATAAGACGGGAAATTCCACTTTTAAGGGGGTGAAAAGGGCTAAAAACGGTTATATGAAACTTTTTAAAGCGCTGTACGATTTTCATGAAACTTTGTGTGTGTAATGTAAATACAAAACAAATGTATAAATGTTTCGAGATTTTTCAATATAACCTTTAAAAAGGGGTAAAATGGGGGCTCAATGTTTATATGGGAGCTTTTTAAGGGGTGGTACGATCGGTCTGAATCTTGGTTGGGATACTTAAGATGTAAAATGATGTAAAACGTATATCTTGATTTTACAAAATAACCCTACCAAAAGGGTTAAATGGGGTGTCAAAGTTTTTTCGACGAGTGGTGTGATTTGTTTGAAACTCGGTTGAAATACTGTTTGTCTTAGTACGTAGGCGCCCATTAAGACGAGGTTTTTGGAAATTCCACTTTTAAGGGGGTGAAAAGGGCTAAAAACGGTTGTATGAAACTTTTTAACGCGTTGTACGATTTTCATGAAACTTTGTTTGTGTAATGTAAATACAAAACAAATGTACACGTACATAATTATAATTGAATAACGGGTATTTATCACGTACCTATTTTGTTTTTATTCCCGACGTTTCGAACACATTACAGCGTTCGTGGTCGCGGGCAGACTCAAGTCCATCACGGAAGTTTAAAAAGTTTAAATGTACACGTGTTTCAAGATTTTTCAATGTAACCTATAAAAAGGGGTAAAATGTGGGCTCAATGTTTGTATGGGAACTTTTAAGAGGTGGTACGATCAGTCTGAATCTTGGTTTGGATACTAGATGCAAAATGATGTAAAACGTATATCTTGATTTTACAAAATAACCCTCCCAAAAGGGTTAAATGGGGTGTCAAAGTTTTTTCGAAGAGTGGTGTGATTTGTTTGAAACTCGGTTGAAATACTGTTTGTCTTAGTACGTAGGCGCCCATTAGCAGCGCAGACGAGGTTTTTGGAAATTCCACTTTTAAGGGGGTGAAAACGTTTGTATGAAACTTTTTAACGCGTTGTACGATTTTCATGAAACTTTGTGTGTGTAATGTAAATTCAAAAAAAATGTACACGTGTTTCAAGATTTTTCGATATGACCTTTAAAAGGGGGTAAAATGGGGCCTCAATGTTTGTATGGGAACTTTTTAAGGGTTGGTACGATTGGTCTGAATCTTGGTTTGGATACTTTAAATGCAAAATAATTTAAAACGTATATATAGATTTTTCAAAACAACCCTCTAAAAGGGGTTAAATGGGGTGTCAAAGTTTATTTGACGAGAGGTGTGTTTTGTTTGAAACTCGGTTGAAATACTGTTTGTCTTGGTATGTAGGCGCCCACTAAGACGGGATTTTTGGAAATTCCACTTTTAAGGGGCTGAAAAGGGCTAAAAACGTTTGTTTGAAACTTTTTAACGCGTTGTACGATTTTCATGAAACTTTGTTTGTGTAATGTAAACACAAAACAAATGTACACGTGTTTCAAGATTTTCAATATATCCTTTAAAAAGGGGTGAAATGGTTGCTCAATTTATATGGGAACTTTCTAAGGGGTGGTACGACCAATCTGAATCTTAGTTTGGATACTTTAAATGCAAAATGATTTAAAACGTATATCTTGATTTTTCAAAATAACCCTTCAAAAAGGGTTAAACGGGGTGTAAAAGTTTTTTCGACGAGTAGTGTGATTGGTTTGAAACTCGGTTTAAATACTTAATAGACAAAATAAATAGACACATATTTCTGGATTTTTCAAAATAACCCACCAAAAAGGGTTAAATGGGGTGTTAAAGTTTTTTTGACGAGAACTCGGTTTAAATACCTAAAAGGCAAAATAAATGGACACTTACCAGTATTTAAGCGTTTTCGAAAATAACCCTTACTAAGGGAAAAAGGGTGTCAAAGTTTGTATGATCTTTTTGACGAGTGGTGTGATTAGTTGTAAATCGGTTTGGATAAAAAGACATACGAAATACATGGGAACAAAAAGACGGGTTTGCTCGAACACTTATAACTCCAGAACGACTGGACCGATTTTCATAGTTTTTGATTTGATGTATTTTTATTAAATTAAATCATTTAAAAACGAATGAAACGTGGACGAAGTCACGGGCAACCACCTAGTTTTTAATATATGCAAACAACATCAAATCAAATAAAATTAATTTTGTGTCACAAATACAGAATTTCATTGATTATTTAATTCCATGTATGAATTGACATCATTCAAAAATATGACGAATTGAGATCGCTGAAATCTCGAATTGAATCAAGTAAAATCCTTGATTCTTAGTGTCTTTTAGAAAAATATAATTGACTCGATTAAATTTATCACATTTATATAAAAACCCGACAATAAGTATAAGATTCACGAAATTTTTGATTCGATAGAGTCCAATATTTAAGAAAGATGTAAACATTATGTTAAATTACTGGTTTAATTTTGCTCATGTTTATGTACTAAAAATGAGATGGGTTATTTATATATGTATTCTAACAAGTTGAAACATAACTTCGTGCAAAATATTTATCTAAACATAACTGTGTATTTCAAGAACCTTGGTGAAGTTTGGAACGGTTCAACCTAAGCAAATAGCCTATCAATCCTGTCCAAATCTCAAATAAATCCCTTACTATAAAGGGCCGCGGGTCTGGCAGCCGTTGGAGAGGAAAAAACCATCAAGTTACAAAGATTTACCACCAGAGGGCTGAATGATAATGGAATTTCAATCAGTCGCGACACGCCCGCGGGGAGGCTTATTGCAGATCGGGGTAAAACCGCTTTCAGTGTTGGCAGGTGGAAAATGTAGGCAAGTTAGGTAGATGAAAGTGTTTCGCAACCAATGTATATCAATATATATCTACATATAACAAAATCGTTGCGAAGCCGTGTCTGTACTTTTGATATTTTCTAATAAAAATTAGTAATACCTAAAGAGGATAAGCTACTTAGCCTAAAACAACAGTTTTTGAAAAAGTGTCTGTTTTACTGTTTATCTGTGCATTTGTGCACGCTAATTTTACACAACGGCTGAACCAAATCGAATGCAGTTTTCATAAATGTATTAAGATAAGCTTGGAACAAAACTTAGGCTTTGTTTCATCGAAATCGGTTATCAAATATAAAAGATAAGAATTTGATATTATCTTATAAAAACCTTATCTATTCGTACAGCCCCAGTCACAGAATATTAAAAAATAATCTAACGCGTACGTACATAGTCGCGGGTTCAGCTAGTACCTACATAATAAGAGAATTCGATAGACATCCCATAATACAAACCGCTGGTCGTAGTCAATTAATAAGATGTTTTATTTATCTTTACAGTGTGTAAGTACACACTAAGAAAGGTTTTCCCGAATTTCATTCCCTTAGGGGAGCAAACAAAGTCACGGAGTTTGACTAGTCCTTATAAGAGAGAAACAAAAGAGAACAAAACGCTGAGTGAAAATTGAAATTGACAAATTGGCCGCCAATTCCTTGGGATTTTTGCGTCAGCTTATTACGATTTACAGTAGTTTTTTTTACGAGTATAAGCATGTTTGTTACCGAAAACATTCAACATTTCTCTGATAATGCAGTAAAAGCAGCCTGTTCGCATATTCTGTTTTCTTTATCTAGTATTTTTCTTTTTCGGTCTGTTTTTTGCATTCCGCCCTCCCTTTAGCAGGTTGTACCGTACCGTATACAACACAATAATAATGAATTCGTCCGTGCCCAAAATTGAATACGGAAAATGTAGCAAACATAATGGATTTCTCACCCCCGCAAAGAATAATTTGTTTCTATGCGTTATTTTTGTACATTTTCACTGGGGATGAGATAAAAGGCAGGGTAAGTACCTGAATTAATTGATTGATGTTGCGAGGGGTGAACTTATTGGAAAAAGGTCGCATTTACAATTCCACCTTTGTTAGGTAACCCCTACTATGTCACTTTATATACATCGTTTCCTTGACAATAACTAGTAAAACGCAGTATATTCTAGATTAATTTTTATATTCAGCAAGTTTATATAAATAGATTTCACCGCAACAGTGCTAAATATTTTCATTTTTGACAAAACGTACATATTTTTGTTTGAACACATTTTTTTCCACTGGACAAATGAGATTAAAATTTAACACTCTTGAGTGACGGGTGATAAGATCGATTAATGTTTTTGTAATATGTTAATATAGGTTAAGAAAAACAAGAATAATAAATATGCATAACAGGAATAAAACTTACCTTATAACAAGCTTGTGCATATTGTTATACAAACAATTAAAAATAACGTGATACTGGAAATATTAATTTTATCAAGATGGCACTTAGAAGTATAGCTGATTAAATATTTTTTAACGTAGTCGATGATACATTACGTGCTTTTCACCAGAAATAACTAGACAAATGAATAATGTACTTGAAATAAGCACGCTCACATGTACTAGCAAATCTGATGCGACTTTCGTTCGAGTAATAGTGAAGCTTAGTAGGGGTGTCATGGCAGTAAATTCCCAGTAAGGAGATCAATCTCGAAAAGGTCCAATACACGGCGAAGTCTCATTTACTGATGGATCGCGCCGACTCAGTCACCCCGGGAGTTTTTAAATAGGGATGAGAGTTTCAAGATTGGTCTTGAACTGTTAGTTAATTCCTTTCCTTTTTCATTCATGGTATCTTTCTTCATTATGATCAAGACGGTAATCAAAAATATATCATTGAAAAACTAAGAAAACTTGAAACTTAGATTTTGATTCGAAGCTAGTGAAGAGTGTTTGAATAAAAACCATCAATTTTACTAGTAACCTTCATTAATTTTGTTCTATCTCTACTTAAAATATTTTTTATAAAAAAATCTTTCTCACGACAGCAGTCTCCAGGTTTTTGGTAGTCTTAGATCTCGTTACTTAGATCTATGAGAATTACTAAAGATTATAGTTGACCTACAAAAATAAAGCGTTTTTTTTTAACCTTAGTTCTAACTTTACGCTGGTAACTGAATACTAATCAGTGTCTCGACAAACAAAGTCTAGAAAAATAAGCCTGCATCCCATCCTTACTTCTAACAAAGTGTTTCCGTTTCTAGAGGTTCCTTTAAATTTTAAAAATATTCTTTACATTTTTATTTCAGCGACAGACGGAAAGAGAAAGATTTCTGTAAAGTAAATAGAACGGGACATTTTGCAGGAAATTTTATTTTAAGTTTGAAAACTTTGCGTGCATATAAAGAGAAAATAGTTTTATCACACTCGTGTCTCTCGTTCCTGCTCTTTATCTCTAGGTCTGTTAGTTCAGCAACATACAGACGGTTGCTGTCATCATGGATTATGTTGATGGAATCTATATATAATAATTATCTATTACGAGTATATGAATCCATATTTCCTTTGGTTACGCTTGAACGGCTGGACCAATTTCGCTAATTCTTTTCTGTTGTGTTTGTAAGAATGATGTTTCTTATGAAAAAAAAAACAATATTCATAGTTTAAACAAAATTTTTGCTTGCCACAATCAAACCTTATTTAAACTACAGTAATTTTGTAAAAAAAATCTAACTTTCAAAGTTGAAATTACAATAAAAACTAAAACAAAAAGCGGAAATAAAAGATATTCAAGAAATTGAACCTACGACAAATCCACAATTTTACGGCAACCATTTTCTTTTATCCCAGATTTCATTTTCCGAATATAAATTTAAGATTTTCAACATCATTACTTCTTATCGGCGATTTAAAAAGGTCCGTTCTATTATGCTGGCCGAAAACGGGATGAATTTAATTCCCCATGATCGGACTTGTGCCACTGAATTTGACTTTCAAAGATGTTACTTAAAAAGGGTTTTACATAAGCAACAAAAACATTTGAAACTATATTTAGTTTTCCTGTATAAAATTCTTATTTCTTATTACTTTAATTATATTAAACTTTTACGTAACATAATAATCAAGTACCTGGATGATCGAGCTTTGCTCGGTTTTCTTGGTAAATCGTGTTTTTTGGAAAATTAAACCAGCTAAATCGATTTATCGCCGCCGAAACCGCCTGCATACTAAATTTCATGAAAATCATTGAAGCCGTTTCCGAGATTCAGATTATATACAAGAATTGTATTTTTGGGATTTTCTTCTGATGCATTCGACTGTGAAATTTATCGCTCTAATTTTTATATTTTTCTCGTGAAATTTTGAATTTTAGTGTGTAATTTATTTTTCCAATGAAGCCCGAGTTCTTGACACGGGTGTAAAATATATAAATTTAAGTGAAAAGTTCCTTTCTAAAACCATCAGAAAAAATCCTGAGAAAATTTTAAACAGAACAGCCATCCATAGTTTAAAATTGACAATTTGATTGTGACTTCGTGACATTGACAATAATATAAATTAAAAAAAACTTGACACTGGCAGAATTGATCTCAAACGAGACAGATGCCATAAATAAAAAAGAAGAAAAAGGTGTTTTTGTCAAGCGCTGACGTTTAAGTGAAACTTCAGTAGATTCTATCCCCTATTCCGTGTCTCGACGGAATCGGGATTTTTAAACAGCCGGGACTTACCGAAGTGAACTGGAGCGGAGTTTTTTTAATTTGTCAAAGGAGCGTGTATTCGTTCGGAAATATTCGCGTGTATGATCGTTCGAACTAAAAGGTTATTTGAATAAAATGCTCATCTACGTTCAAGGATAAAAAAATATTTGAATGCATTAAGTTTCTGTATAAATTTTGGCGATTTGTTGGTTGTTTACACTATTGCGGCTAAGCCAATTAAGATAGAATTTTGAAATATTTATGGTTACTTGGATGCAGCAACATATTTGTTAAACCTAATCAAATTTAATAATTCACTGTTTTTAATTTTACAATGTATCTGTCTTTTTCTGTCATAATTCGGTCGAACCAGAAAATATTAAATTGAGGTGCCGTTCTAGAAAATTATATACATATTATTTCACCGAGAGCGCTGGTGGTGTAGCGGTAGCACCCCTGCCTTACGATCCGAAGGTCGTGGGTTCAAACCTGGTCGTGCACCAATGAGTTTTTCCATTCGAAAAAATTATGTGCGCAATGCCAGTGCTCTTAAACGGTGAAGGAAAACATCGTGAGGAAACCGGCATACCCTAGAACTAAAAATTCGAAGGTATGTGTCATAGGTTAGTATTCTTATAAGCGGCGATGGGCTTGCAACCTGTCACGTACGGAATACTAACTACTGTGCAAAATGTGGGAATATACCAAATGTCATGTTTGGACTTGCCTCTGACTACCCCCTTTAGATATCCTCAAAGATCTAAGTAACTAAAGATCTGAGGAGATATCTACCGAACCTGGGGATTACAGTCGTGATCATATTTTTATTTTATTTTTTTTATTTTACCTTACTTTAGTTAAATTCTATAAAAAATAGTTATATTTTAAGGATGTCTGAATAAAAATAACCTTAAAATGTTCATCTCGTCATAATAAAATGGCAAGAGGCAACAAAAGGTAATTGTCTAATTCAGAATCGATCTCGGATCTTTACGTCTTTCCTGATACATCAAAAAGTGGCTCACTCTTCGGGCGTTATTCCCTTCCAACGAAATTTTATGGCGTTTTCAACCTTAAAACCTGAGTGACAGGACTGAAACTCACATAACTCGTTTCTGTTTTGTAAGAAACGGGGACAGCTATATGACGGTACATTAGAATCAGCATGGTAAGGCTTGATGTAATATAGTATTATTATTAGTATTAGACGGGTATTTATCGCGTTTAAATTACCTTATATTTTCCCGACGTTTCGACAGGTTTGCACGCTGTCGTGGTCACGGGTACGGTCAAGTCTACCCGTGACCACGACAGCGTGCAAACCTGTCGAAACGTCGGGAAAATATAAGGTAATTTAAACGCGATAAATACCCGTCTAATACTAATAATAATGTGTTCAGATCGCGTAAGTTTAAAAGTAATATAGTATTTCTTAAAAAACTTAAACCGCTATGTAAAGCTTTATTTTAAACAATTCACTCAGAGCTCGCTCATACAATATTTCTTGGCATACCTGCCGTTATTTTTATTTGTATATAATACTATTTTTATAGTTCTTAATTAGATAGTAATGAATTGTTTTACTTACTTTGAAAATGTTCACTAGACGTCGTGCGATCCGCGTTTGACCATTTTATTTTCTATCACGACCGCCATAAAATGCTAGCCATTTTTAGCTAACCAAAGCTTTTACGGTGAACAAAAGTTTGATAAAAAGTGCTTCTTTGAAGGCAGGTGTATAAAAACGAGACGTTATCCGGAACGATGGTAATGAGTTTGAAAAGATTTTCTTTGATAAGTGTCGAACTTTTAGAGTTATTTCTGGTTTGTTACTTTGTGTTTTCTGACAGCCTACCTTAGACACTCACAAAAATAACTTAGAAGAGTCTGAAACCTGTCACGTATGAAATATTACTGTATAAATCGTAAGAATATACCAAATACGAGTATGCTTGGACGCACTTCTGATTATTTGCTTTACACATCTTTTAAGTTCTTATTGTATAGTGATTTGAGATTATTAGCTAACTTAGGGATAACTATAGGGACGCTTTGAAAGGAGTCTTTGAAGTGTACTTTAATCCTTTCACCACACTGGTTCGGAAGAACTATTGATACGGTAAAAAGAAGATTTTCATCTATGGGTCGTGATTTTTTTGCTGTCGTTCTAAACTTACCTACAAACAAAGCAGCCTTAAGTGTTGTTCCCCAAATCGTACAAGTACTTTAACTGTAGCACTTCGTAGCATTCCGTAGCAATTCGTAGCACCTCGTAGCACGTAGCATACCAGTAAAGTATGGCATAGCAGTTACAAAGTTTCAAGAAAATTCTTCTAAAGTAACATAAGATCATGGGATCGCATTCGTTCGTTTATGTTCCTAGTTTGTTCTTGGTCTCGGTCATTGACCTGCCGGCTGATAGAGGTTAGATTTTTGCTTCGTGATAAATGTTTGCATAATTGGGCCTTGCTTATACTGTGAGTTGTGTATTATAATGGCACAAAAATAACGATATAATTTTGCAGCGTAGATTTTATGTTCTATACATACATATAAAAAAGCTTAAACTGACTAACCAATTGGCTACATAATCATCGCCGAGCTAAAATCGCTGAAGCTAGAAAGCTGAAATTTGGAAGTCTTCATTATTTAGCAAAACCACCCACAATTTCACCCTTAAGAGAGTGAAAAGGGGTGTAAACGTTGTATGACACTTTTAACGGTAACGTGCCATTTTTTCTAAATTCTACCTAGTTTTCTTATAAACTTAGCGTCTTATTTTGATATTGTCACAAAATTACACTTTTGCTTTGTTACTTAAACGGAGGTAATATTAAAAACACTGCGATATTTGAATTTCGTGCCCAACCGAGACGAATCACCTTAAGACAAATTGGTTAGTTTCTACCTATTCTCTACTACTCCCTCGAGTTCCATTATTATCCGTATTGCGGGTATTCATAAATTCCCTATTCGTCGAAAAATATCCCCTTGTTGTTGCCGACAGCAATGATACTGTATTGGCCAATAACGATCGATAGAGAGGTCTGATCAGAGGGTGCTTGGGGAGGAATTACGTGTTGTGATGAAATGTTTCATGAATTCAATTGCAAGTGAGTTATTTTTAGAATAGTTTCCGCCCGTGGCTTTGACCGGAAGGTACCTACGGTCATCCTGTAAGTTTATTCTACACATTTTAGAAAGAAAATTTGAAATTGTTGGATAGTTTTGCGGATTACCTCTTACATACATATAAATAAACTTTACTATAACGTTGGTACTTACCTGTAATGTTTGGAAGTTATGTAATTATATTGTAATGGGCACTGTTTGCTTTTCTGCTTTACAAATGCTATAATTTTTATAAAGTTTGTTTAGTTTGAGGCTAGATGAAATTATTTTAAAATCTTTAAAATGTATTTATAATATCTTTAAAAATATGATACATATAGCAACCTAATTGCCGTTGCCAGATAGTCACGTAATGCACCCCAAAGTACTTCTACCACCAAATCCAATGAGAAAATGTACGAGCCCTCGCCAAAATTAATCTTCCAATTCTTCCCCTTTTGTGCATTAAGCATTCATACCTTCGCAATTTTGTTATTTTTCCCGGAACCACAGATCAATAGCATCAATTTTAGAATGCCTCACTTACTGTTAATGACGAACACTTAAACTAAAATTACTGTTGTTTGAATTAAGAGACCAAAAAGTTATGATTGTATATAACCTACAAAGAGTTCAGGAGGCTTATTTAAAGTTTTGATAGCCGTAAGTTTCCGCTAGAGGCCCTGTAGGTAAATGTATGAAAATACGAAACGAAAAATAGTTTTATAAACTGTAAAAACCCGTAATAGGCCTCCAGACTTGACAAAACTATAAGAAACTCCTTGTTTTTCAGAATCATAAAACAATGGTGAATTGCAACAGAGGTCATTTTACACAGGCAAAGTTCGGTTTTTACTCTCAAGCTTTAGAATCCTGAAAGCTCGTTTTGCTATGTTTGTAAATACATCCCTAAGTAAATGATCCTTTAATTAAAATCTACTTGGTTTGTGTTTCAACATTTCTGCTTGAGGCGTTTGTTTGTAGCTTTTGATATGACTCACATTTGGGGATGTAAAGAAGCGACATACTAATTATGTATTATTATCTCAACTATACAAAATCAAAAAACTTATATGAATACGTGCGTGTAGCACATGAACGATCCAAAATACGGCAATATTAGTACGTGAGACGCTGAATACTTCTTTAAAATTTTAAATATTAAATTAATAGGCCAGTGTTCTTGTAGTTAGATAAAAAAATAAATGAAAAAGAGACGTTTCTAAAATAGGTAATTTTCACAGACTGCTATAAGCTAACAAATAATTTGAAAACGCAAACCTTAAAAATGTGATCAAGATAAAGTTTGAGGTCTTATTTAAAACATTTTTAGCTTTTAGCTCTTTTTAAACTATGCAAATGCTGTGTTTACCTTTTAGAATAATATTCGTGAGCGAAAAGACCAAGCGTCTTACATTCAACTCTCGCACCCCTTATTCATTATAACGTAGAAAGAATGTTTAATGTTTTACAAACACTTTTTGCATGTCAAAGCTTGGGGTTTGAACTGTCAAGGAGAAGTGGAAATAAAATTTGATTTGCGGTATGTAAAGTACATTGTTTAGCCACGTACATTATTTTGACTGCAAACTAAAAGAATAAAGATATTATTTTGTAGCACGCACACAGATAACAAAGAGAAACATTGTTCAATTTAAGAGTAACCTGGATTGCAACAAAAATGATTGATCAGCTTTAAGTAGAGTTTATATGAATGTTTTATGAAAATAACACGAACGCAATTGTGAGAATTCCCACTTAGATGTTGCATGTTTAGTTTGTGTGTGATTCAATCACGATGAAACGGCTAGATGTATTAGTAAGGAATAGATACAGCGTATGGTCTAGAATTCTAGAATGTCATATACTACTTTATATGGGTTCTTGGATGGATATCATGTTCTGATTTATCAAGTTTTCTTATCATCTGCTTTAGTCATGTTTTACTTCCATATTTTCCTCATATACAGAAAAAGTATACAAGGTTAGACCATTACAGATATCTTCCTAGATGAATGTTACACGCTAATAGTTCACATATCGTTACATAAATTATTCGAAATGGATGTGACACTCCTTAATCCACCGATTGTTCGGTAAGCGCGTGTGTGCTGAGTGTGAAGGGTGGGGGTTCACATCTCCCCCCCATCCTGTCTGACTCACGTGACGTTTGATTATGCCGTGACAACACAAGTCGCGCGCCACTTTTGTATTTGTTAAACCCTTTTCGGGGGTCCGTACTAGATGCATAGAGCAGAAAAACGTCAGAAGCCGAATGAAAACTACATTTTTTTGTATAAATATTTGTTTAGGTCGATTTCAATGCAAAAAAATTGTTGGCCTGTTGTTAGTTTATCATGAGAATACGTATCCTACTTAATATTATAAACACGAAATTTTGTATGGATGTACCTATGTATATATAGATGTATGTTTGTTACTTTTTCACGCTGAAACAGCTGAACAAATCTGGATGAAATTTGCCACAGATATGTATATAGGCTACTAATTATCCCGGAAAAAACTACGGTTCTCGCAGGATAGATTTGTTTTTGTTTTTTCAGGTACCACGCGGGCGAAGCCGTGGGCGGGTGTTAGTAAATCATAAGGCATTAAGTTTTAATTGAATGAAGACAATCATAAATTTGCTCTAATATAGATAGTATGAATACGCATTCAAATATTTTATTGAAATTTGCGCAAAAATGGTTTGAAAAGTTTATATACAATACATGCGCGGTCATCGCACTCAAATTCGTGTGATAGTCGCATTATCGTGTTCTAAAACATAACCTCAAATTACACAAAAAATGTAGGGGAACCCTCAATGATAATTCCTCTGGTCACCCACACGTTTTCTTTTCAAAAGGATACGCTAACGCCCTCTGTACACATGTACTTTTTGTAGGCGTAATTCTGTTGACGTGTTATTTTTAATTATAACTGTTTGGATAGGATGTCTGTTTGATGGAGTCCTGGTTTAGCAAAGAGGATTGCAAAATTATATTCGTGTCGTTTTAATTATTTCAATGGTCGACTGGGATTAGATTGACACGATTATTTTTGAATATCGTGTTTTAATTCCCGAATTCATAGCCCGGCTAAAGTGTAGTTGACAGAATTGCCTTAAACAAAGTCGGGTTTGTTCGAACATTTATGTCTAGAATGGCTGGACCGCTTTTCATGGTTTTTGATTTGTTGTATTTGTCTTCGTCACGTCAGAATGACTATTAAATCATTTGAAAATTAATTAAGTGCGGACAAAGTCGCGGGCAACAGTAGATAAGTATATTTATGTACCTATGAACATAAGAAGAAGATGAACATATAGAAATGTATAATTTAATCATCATCATCATCCACAGCTTGACGTCACTTGGATTGTTAGTCTTATTCACTTATTATTTTTTAATTTCTCAGTCTTATATCAAGTAAAGCAGTAAACCTCAGTCAGCATCCTTGACCACTGATTCCATGTAGTTGTTTGAAAAAAAAAAAAACTAACTAATAAGTTTTTGAATTAACTTGTTAAATCTCTTTCACAAAAAATATAATAGTAAATTTGCAAACGATTTCTTTCAGTAAATAGCAAAGCTAATACAAACAAGATGAAAGAACTAAATGAAAATGTCGTCAGAATTCTTTCATTAGAAGTAAAAACTCATTTTGAACTGCTTTTAACGGCACGCTCGCAGAGCTCGCGGAGATTTTAAACTCAGATTTTTCTGTACACACCAATGTACAGTCGCGACGATAATAAAATGTACCCTTTTGTTGCATTAATTGGTCTAATTGACGTTTTACAAAAAGAGCTTAGTTTTGAGCATTGGTGTACTCGTAGTTTTAGCACCCAGTATTGCGATAAAGTCGTGAGTGCCAATCTCATTCAATTATATTTTTTTTTCATATGGTGGTCGAAATCTGACACGCCTTAGAATAAAAAAATACGATACTAAATTTGTTCGTTTATAGGAGCTTGCAATGTGTCAGTTTGACTTTTTATAGAGTTGTGTGCTCTAAAAGGCTCTTTAGTCCACTGAGGCAGCTGTCAACTGCCAACTCATCCCGCGGGATTGACCTAATGAATATATTTGAATCGGTTCACCGATCCTACTGTCACATTTTATGATTTGTATAGACACGTAAAAAAGTGTTTCGACATAAGATTTACAAAAACAACAACCCAACCACAAACGCACAATGCGTTATAAGGTAAGGTAATTAATTACTTATATTTTAAGGTAAAAATACCTTTTTTGAGTTTAAAACAAAAAGATTTTCTAAGCGATTGTACAGTAGTTAACGCTTATGGTCCTATAAAAGCTTCCTCTCTTATCGCAACTGAAAAATTAGTTCATAGACGCTGTAAAAGGGAGACTACCCTTGCACCGTCAGATTTATTGTGGAGCGCTTGTTTTATAGTTACTCATAAAAAGTCAAAGATAAACGAATATATATTTTATACTTACCAATCACCGTTAAATACCTGAACTGGATAGAGGATCACTACCTATCTTCGGTATTAAGTGACTTTCGATAAAATATTATCAAAAAACCGGTTTTTGATATACATGTGAAAATTTTAAAATTTTTTGAATCTCCTTTATGTATGTAGATACTTGTTTGTTGGAAAAAATGAAAGATGAAATTTAAGACAGATTTAGCCAGCAGCGACCTGAAATAGACGCGTGCAAAACCGCAGGCAGAAGTCAGTCATTCAATAAAAGTTTAGCAAAAGCAAATCGGCATTTCTACTTTCAAATAAATCGCACTCTTCATAATCCTACACAAATCCAATAACCCCTAACCCACAGAAAAAGAAAACTTACAACCCTTCTCGAGTCTACGATTGTGTTGCAGCGATACAGGATTCTCGGACATTGTAACAAATAGCTGCAATTGGTCAGCTGTCGTCGTATGTTACGGACAGTGTCAGGAGTCCGGCAGCTTTAAGAACGCTTGCAAAAATATCATACATAGTATAGAACCTAGCCGATTTGGTCAGGTTTGTCAACCTAACTAAACTAAAGATTACTTTAAAATTTGTCACATATAAAATTGAAATCGTATAAAAAGTTCTAATAGTTACACTAAGTTGTTTTACTTTATGATTAAAAATGTGTTTTTAATTGTACAAAAGTATGTGTGAGGAAACCAAGATAGTTTCATGAATGTTTATTTTGCTATGTTTATCTTGTCAAGTGAAAAATTACTAAGGTCCAGGACTTTTTGATTGTGTTGCAGCGATACAGGGTTCTCGGACATTCTAATAAATGACTGTAATTGGTCAGACTGTCGCTCGTTTGCGTCACGGATAAAGCTGAGTTGGGTGCCTTTCGAAAACCCGGGTTCCTGCCGGTCAAACTGATTTTTAGCATTTGACTAAAAGTTGAACTAAGATCAAACAGGAAGTTGAAATAAAATGATGATTGAAACAGTTAATTATTCCTTTATAATGTAGTGACTTTTATTTATAAAATAAGGAACATTAGATATACGAGTAGGTAATAAAATAAGTATACAAAATAAAAAAGAATAAATAATTCTCTACGTAATTACTCTTTTAATTTTACTTGTTGCTGGTCTCGAAATTACAGAAAATGGCATTAACTTTTAACGATGAACAAAATGGCCGCGAGAAAAGCGCGCGAATTACCGCCGCGTCTTTCTTGCGCGAAAATGAGTTCTGACACGTTGAAATAAGATTGATGGAGGGTGTGTAAGAAACGCAGTGTGACTTTATGAGATTCCTAGGATAGCCTTTAATGGCCGGCCGGGGCTTTGCTACTGTTCTGGTAACGTTTGGTCGTAAAGTGAAGTTTGCGGGTTTTCGCCGAGCGAAGGCGAAATGCTTTTAGAACTATTTCTTTTATAGAAACGTATACAACTATCACATAAATGTTATATATGAACATGTGAATCGTGCAAACTGTCACTAACAAAAGCGTCTGACGCAGTCACAAATATAATTTCCCAGCCAGTCACACAACTGTTTAAATTTAAAGAAATTAAATATTAATAATTTTCTATGTTTATTTGTTTCAGGTAAGTTCTTTTTAAGGCAGTTTAAGTCATCTTTCAGTGACAGTAAGTCCTATTTGAATTCTACTAGAGAGAATCTTCCACAATAAACGCTTCTGAAGATAAA
This sequence comes from Cosmorhoe ocellata, assembly GCA_963675405.1. Taxonomy (NCBI): domain Eukaryota; kingdom Metazoa; phylum Arthropoda; class Insecta; order Lepidoptera; family Geometridae; genus Cosmorhoe; species Cosmorhoe ocellata. The sequence continues at coordinate 4,719,118 of OY776258.1, read as the reverse complement.
AACATTGGTGTGGGGTATACATTAACCACATTTACCTTAGCTAAGAATATTTAATATTAATATTCAAACTATAATAATGAAGGATCGTTTTGGAGGTTTTAACCAAAAATCTCTTAAACATCAATTTACGTGTATTTCTTTCTTATTATTTTTCGAGGTTTGTCTCTAAACTTAGTTTACTGATTGCGATTTTCATGTTAATTACTTTGTGGCATAATAAACAGTGCAAGTTATAAAACGGTCGGCCTCACCTCGGCACAATAAATCTGGAATCTAAACCACCTGAGCGTTCGACATGCCAGTGATTATGAATGAGGGGCGCACCTCCCCCCTCCACTTTCAACTCCTCATTTCACCCCTCTCCAAATATCAACCTTATATCCACCCGATCAACGTTTAAACTGAATCGGCAGGCGCTGAGAGCGATAAACGAATTAGTGTTCGGAAAGCAGACCCTATTTCATGTTGCATAGCATACAAATCGCTAATTCTACTTACATAACAGAACATCAGGGAATTTTGCACTCTAGTTCTTACAGGTTAAGATTGGATTTACTGTGGTTGGTTTTTAGGGGGGTTTTTGAGGGGTCGCGGACTTGTGGTGTCTCCCGTGTAGGGTGCGTCCCGGCCTCAGCTCGTCTCCCGGGCGACCGCGCTCGCTCACGTGCACTTGCACAAAAGTGGGCAAACTACACTAAAGCACCTGAAAAGTGCTAAGCGACTACACTGCGTCCTATTACTGTTGTTGTAGCATAAGTGATAATAAAATATTACAAATCTACTGACTATACAATCGATGATTCTTTTTCCTGGGTTCATTCCATGAAGCTCTTTGTGAATGCACCAAAGATACCTTATTATGTACACCAGATAAACATAAAATACTAAAAAGTTTCAAAGTTTACAAATGCATTTCACCAAATTGTATCTTCCAAATCACTATTAAGAATTTCAGATTTTTTTTCGCAAATAAAAGGTAAGATTATCTCGCATGGATCGTCAAACAGTAAACCGATCCGGTTTATAGTGCCACAGTACTCATTGCCATTAATGTTGTTAGGCTCTCCCGGAGCCCATTCCACAAAACCAGAGTGCGACAGACTTTGATCTGAAACCAAAATGCATAAATATACCAGAAACCAGTATAGCAAATTGTGAGTTTTGTTTTCTTTTTCAAATTATTGTTATATATAATTTTTATAAAAATTATATATAAAAATTAAAAAAATATAGTTTTAGAAAAAAATACTATTTATACTGTTTTCTGGGTCCATTGTAATGTTATAAGTACGTCTGTGTTTAGATAATATAAAACTAATAAGGTATTATTAAAAGCCTGCTTTTAAAAAAAACTCTCGGTAGGTTCTGCCCCAACGTTCGGGTTTTTGTACATTTTGTGATTGTGCTCTTTTTCATATCGTTTCTCTAGTTTTTTTGAACCAGTGTGGTAAAAGGATTAAAATGCGCCTCAAAGCTGCTGCACTTTTTGTGTGTTTATAATGTACTATCCTATGTATAAGTGAATATTAACCCACCTTTCACAGTCTTCCATGATTGGTTTCCTGACCAATCACGAACCCCGATGTATGCGCTGCTTTTGTAGTAACCCTTGATGGCATCTTGCGGATTGTTGGCAAAGATTTTCTTCAGGACATTACGCTCGGTCCGGCTATTGATGATCGCTAGATACGCTCCTTCGGTTACGCAAGTGTTGTATGCATCGGACCAGATCTGACCCCGCCGATGGAACTTGTAGCAACTATCAGTTTTAGCGTTGTATAAGTATTCTGAAAAAAACCGGCCGAAAAGGTTCATTAAGGTTCCGTATTGAGTCTCAAGGGATCTTTATGTAAAAGCTTTTATAGGTGAGATATTAGTCTGCGCCTTTCTAAAACGTGTTTGTTAGAAATAGCCAATACTTTCAACGAAATAATGGGCTTTTGACAATTGGTAAGTTGAACAAGCTTCTTGACCAGTCCTATAACTTGTATAGTCCTGGGTAGCTTATAGCTTATGGAGCGGGAGTCAAATTAGTACCTTTATCATGAGTTCCACAACCGCGCACTACCGTCTTCTTCTTATAGCAGATATAAGGGAATCTGTCGGAACATTTCACATTGTGTGCTTGTGAGTTGTACGTCGTCATCACAACGCACCCCTGAGAACTCTGATAGTCGATGTAAGCGCCTGTCACAAGAGCTACGGGCATCTTCCTTATAGAAACTCCTGGAACAATTACATTATGGTAAAATTATCGATACTTGTAAATACTCAAAAGATATGGTGTCTGTTTTAACTCCAGTAAAGTTCAATAAAAAAGAGCCATCTAGTAAAATGTATGTAAATGACATAAAATACAAAATACAATGATTCACAACTCTTCTTTATTGAACATACTATTGATTCACCTTCAGCGGAATAGAAGTCACCAGTGGGGAAATCCGCATGCACGCCTGTGTATACTCTAGTGATTGATGAATCCACTCCCAAAACGTAATTTTGAATTGCTGTATGAAGCTCAGTAGTTAAAGGAGAAACTAAAACGGCTCCTGGAAACACAAAGAAATTAAAAAAGTTTACCTCAGTAACATCCGTGAAAGGTCCAAAATCTAATCGAGCCATGGTGGATAGAACAATTACAGTACCTTCAGAAGCGCATTGGGTCCATGCCATATTCCACGTGTCAGGCTCATGGATCTTCAGCGATCCCCCCGCTTCCTTGATATATTTGTAGTCCAGCATTGCACCTGAACCTAAAACATTATTTTTCTCATTATTTATTTATTTATTTATTTATTTGTAGGAAAACCAACAGCTTTTACAATAAAACTAATATCTGTTTAGTGCTAGATAGCCAATGAAAAGTTCTCACGTATAGTATATAACATTATCCTTCTTAAAACTTCTATGCAAGCTACTAAAATAAATTGCGAAGAGCGTAATAGTGAGAATGGTTTGAATGATGCAACATAGCAATCATTTTATACCTTAAATTTCGACTTTAGCTGTATGATGTAGATAGCTTTACGAGTCAAAAGTGTTAATGGTTAATTTTTTTTTATTTTTTTATTTTTACTGTTCAACTGTTCCGACGTAATTGAATAACAAATTTTCAAATAACAAATCTATTGTATTTACAATATTATTAGTCTCATTAAAGTTGCACAAAACGCAATTAAAACGTATTGTTTTATGGAATTTGATAAAGAACCATAATAACTTGATGGTACTATTCGAGAACCTGACGAAGTTTGTGCAGAAGTCGGAGAAAATGTTTGAAATATCGGTGATGGCCTTGGAGACGTTGGTGGTGGTCCTTGGGAAACTGCTTGAGCTTCTTGAGTTCTATCAGGTATAGTTCTAGGAGCTACAAACGTTGGGATAGCTGTAACATTGAACTCGGTCTGTGACCTTTGGTGGGTCGGTATGGTCCCTGTGGTAGGTGTTCTTTCTGGAAGAAAAATCAGGGTTAATGAACAAGAAATGAAGCCAGGTCTCTGAATGACAATAATTACTAATTTTTTGAATACCTATATTGTATTGATTTGTTGAAATACATTCATTTTTTATGCTGGTGCAATTATATTAAAAATCTAATTACTAAGGTAAATATTACTAAGACAATAAATAATACATATTGAAATATGATTTAAACATCATAATCTTACTATTATATACTATCTATACTATCGATACTTTATCATACTATCAATACGAATGCTTTGTTAGCCCAGTTCGTATCCTATTATTTGAACAGTAAAGACTTACTTTGAATGACTACCTGCCACTCAGTTTTAGTAAGCTCCTTGATATATGCAGTATCAGCGAAAATGAATGTGAATGATAGGTTATCGTTGAAGTATTTTAAAATATTTGATTCTTGTTCACTATTGATGATCACTAAATTTGTTCCGTCAACGGAACACTTTGCATACGCTGGCTGTGATTGGTGATTTGGCGTTAACTGTTGCTGACTTTGCGTTGTTTCTTGCTGTTGGTTTATGTGCTGCTGTTCATTTGGTTGTAGTGGTTCGTTTATCTGTGGCTGTTGATTTGATTGTTGCGATTGGTGTATCTGCGGCGGATGGTCTGGCTGCTGCCATTGGTTTGTTTGTGTTCCTCCATCTGGCGGTGGCAATTTTGCACTAAGTGAATTTATTATACCGTTTGGTCGTGTAATTTGTACGTCATGGTTTGTTTCTATAGTAGAAAATTAAAGATGTTCTAAATTTTAATTTTAACTAATCATTATATTATATCATCAGTTTAGTAAGCAGTAAGATTTTTTTTTTCTGTAATTTATTTTTTGAAATAGATCAAATTCAATGCTTATGTTTGTCGATGAAGAAATTAAAGCTTAAAAATTACCTGGAACTCCATTTCCAAGACCATTCAATACCGATGAGTCCGTCCTTTTCTTGTAGCAAACATACGGTAATTTGATGTCGCACTTCAATTTTCTTAGCTTCGCTGCATATATATTCCACAAAACACAGCTTTCAGGACTCTCATAGTTGATAGCTGGGCCTTGCTCCAAAGGCACAGTCATTCGTGAAATATGACTTCCTAAAATAAGCAAAGAGTTAAGATTATTTACTTTTATATTTGCACAAGCTACAGTAAAACTTTTTTTTTTCCTTGTAATTTTTTATAGTTGTCTTGTAAAATAAAAATAGGTATATAAAATAGGTACAGCTTGTTCCCTCAATTATATTGCAATGATTTTATTTTCATCATGACTGTCCTAAAGCGTGCTTGACGTATAGCTCATTTGACGAACCAAGTATTAGGATATTTAAGAACTTGACGAATCACGTCTTTGACAAATTTTGGTTTGGATCAGTCTCTAGTTTGATAAATCAAGAATTTGACGTGTCTTTATTTTGACAAATAAAGATTTGACGAGTATAGAATTTGACAAATCAATAATTTGATGACTGTCTGCGTAATCAAAACAAGGATTACGCAGACAGTCGTCAAATACTTGTTTGTCCATATCCTTAACAAGTCATAAGCTTAATTTGTTAATTCCGTAATTCGTCAAATTCTTTATTTGTCATATCCTACTCAAGTCAAAAGCTAAATTTATCATTTTCGCGATTATTTAGGTAAAAATAGCATTGTTATATTATTGTAAATCCTTTTTAAAACGGAACCATACTAATCATAAAATCTGACAATACAATGAGTTGACCGATTCAAAAATACATTAGGTCAACTTATCCCGCGGGGTAAGTTGACAGCAGCTTTGATTGACTAAAGACCCCTTTTTGCGATTAATACAAATTAAAGTTCAAACTTATTATGTCGCTTTTTTGCTGTCTGTTTATCAATAATAACTAAATGCAGGCCATACCTACTCAATAGAAAGTAATGTATGAATTTGGTTGAATCAAAGAAACATTCTCATAGTCATTGTTCATGGAAAATTATCGCTTTGACTGCGTTTGTGTATCAATGTAAATTGGTTCAGTACCCACTGGACCTTCAAGATTCGACCCGAAAGCAAAAAGTGCCCATTGCCTTTACCTTCAATTGAAAAAAAGTCACCATTGGAGTACTCGGCATGCACGCCAGTGTATATCATAAACACCGATGAAGATTTTTGCAAAATGTGCCGCTTTATTGCATCACGCAGGTCATTGACTACAGGAGATGCTATAACGGCTCCTGCAAATATTAGTGTGTTAAGCGCAACGCAAAGCATAAGACTTAAAAAAGTCAAGCATCCGTTTCGAAAATTTTGAATCGCATTTAAATCTATACCTATAAATGAGCTTAACCTGAAACTATAAAGCTGAAATTTGGAAAGTAGATTCCCTTTTTTTGAATACGAATTTTTTTGAAATTAAATCCCTAAAAGGAATAAGCAGAGGTGGAAACGCTCGAAATTTCGTCTGGATATTTTGAATTCAAAATAACACAAATGGGTAAAATAGGGAGTCAAAGTTTGTATAGGAACTTTTCAAGGGATAGTGTGATTGGCTTGAAACTTGGTTTCAATAAATTAAATACAAAATAAAAGGACACGTATTTCAAGGGTTTTTAAAACAACAACCTTAAAATGGGGTAAAAGAGGGTGTCAAAGTTTTCGATCTGTCTACTGCACAACGTAATATAATGCGTACAAAGTTGCGGGCAGCTAGTTTATACTATAAACTTTAAAAAATACGTACTTTTAAACTTACGCGATCTGAACACATTATTATTAGTATTAGACGGGTATTTATCGCGTTCAAATTACCTTTTATTTTCCCGACGTTTCGACAGGTTTGCCGATCTATACGGTCAAATAATACATGAATATGTTGTTTCTGCAAAATGTTGGACGAATTTAAAGGTACCTACTTACCTTCAGTTTCGCACCGAATCTTTGCATCATTCCACGTAGTTGGTACTTGGTACAATCTAAGCCATCCATCAGCTTGGTCATCAAACGTGTAGTTTAACTCAGTACCTGGTCAAAATTAGTGGTCAGATGTGAATTGAGAAAAATAACATCATTAGTGTTGTGTGTAATTAACAAGTTACTATCACTTGTACATCTAAAATATACTCATCATCATCATCTAATGATGATGAGTATATTTAAGTTAATACTTAGCATAGGATACGCTAAGTGGGGTATAGTAAAATAAACAAAATAGTATTTAATGCTAAGATTTTACAGATTTTATTTATTTAAAAAAAAAATATATATATATGATCACGACTGTAATCCCCGGGCTCGGTAGATACCTTCTCAGATCTTTAGTTACTTAGATCTTTGAGGATATCTTAAGAGGGTAGTCAGAGGCAAGTCCAAACATGACATTTGGTACATGCCCACATTTTGCACAGTAGTCAGTATTCCGCACGTGACAGGTTGCAAGCCTATCGCCGCTTATAAGAATACTAACCTATGAGACACACACCTTCGATTTTTTGGTTCTAGGATATGCCGGTTTCCTCACGATGTTTTCATTCACCGTTTAAGAGCACTGGCATTGCGCACATACATTTTTCGAATGGAAAAACTTATTGGTGCACGACTAGGTTTGAACCCACGACCTTCGGATTGTGAAGCAGGGGTGCTACCACTACACCACCAGCGCTCTTTTTTCGCTTTTATTTATTTATTATTAGCATAAAAGGAAAAATAAAAATTGTGATTTTCAACAGCTTACTTGTAAATAAAATCCTAGAAACTTAACCTTTGAGGGACAGGTTCTTTTAAGATGCTACACAACTGTGTCAAAATAATCATTAAAAAAATAAAAATTTTAGATTACTTTAATAAATAACTCACCTTTAATCCCTGATGTAAAGAACACTAATAACAAAAAAGTAACAATCATTATTAAGTTTTAAATTATAATAGTGTGGTTGTGACATCGGCACTAGTGTAACTGAACAATGTCTCGCCATGAGCTGTTGTTCTCTTTAGAGTAGGTATTTAATATGTGGATAAACCCAAAATACGGTTTTAGGGTTCCACGCGCCAACGACAAATCATTCATTGATATTGGCGTATTGAAGCAACTTTTATCTGTTTTTAAAATTTAGAACTTTATCATCACTTTGTTTGTAGTCAATATATTTTCGCATTTTATGGTGTAAATTAAAATTAATTATGATTTCATTAATATTTTTTCATATCTCAGATAAAGTTATATATTTGAAAAAAAAAATACGGAAACTTTTTTTCATCGTGTTAATGTTTTTTCAAACTTTCTTGTGGTAATTTCAGAGAATAATGTTTAGACGTGCCTCTAACTATCCTCTTTAGATATCCTCAAAAGATCTAAGTAACTAAAGATCTAAATAGATTTACTGAGCCTGAGGATCACAACAGCCATGATCATTTTTTTTTTGAGTAAGTAAATACAAAAAAATAAAGTAACCACAAATATTATACTTGTCACAAAAAGTTCACGATAAAAAAAAATAAGAATTAAAAAAATTAAAAAAATTTTAAAACCCGCTTAACCAATTTATTACATTATCGGGAAGGACGGGACTTCGCATAATAAATAAACATTGTTATCTTTGCATGGGTTTTTCTAAGTAGCTATAATAAGTGTCTGAACAGATGTGCTGGGAATACCGTGTAGGTATTCGGAGTCAATAATAAATATCGGGAATTTTTAAAACGTTTAACCTCACTTGACATCATCTTATCTAAATGTACGAGTACAATAAAAATCTTACGTTACTGGTTGACTGACTGACTACTGTACAAAAAGGATTTTTAAGCTATTGCATAGCTTCTATCGCGGGCCTTGAGCGTGGAGACCGAATCCAGAAATTCCGTAACGAAAATAACCTAACACCCCCAATGCTATGCAATAGCTTTACCGCGGCAGTCTCCGAGTGCCACACGTCTATTTTTTTTTTTTTTTGAAAAACGCACTTTGATCCTTTCACTACACTGTGCACTGGTTCGAAATAACTAGTGATACGATAAAAAGAAGGAGACTGACTGACTTACTGACTGATATATCAACGCCAGATACAAAAATTTTAAAAATTTGGAAAGCGTGCCTTTTTCTGAATTTAGAGGTGCACTGAGAAACAATTTTCTGAAATTGTATACCTAAAGCTCTGTACTCACATACTGTTTTGCTCGATCGAGCTATCATATCGAGCCTACATTTGATGCGGATTACTACTGGATGCGAGCCTTCGTGTTGTGAGTTTTGCGGCCCACAATTGATTTTTACTCGTTTCGGAGTTAAACTATCGAGTAATACCGAATGTCAAATCAAATCAAATCAAATCGTAGTTGGAATAAAAAATATTACGCAAACAAAGACGTGGGGAGTTGTGCTGGTTTATTTAAAGTTCGGGTATAATATTGTTATAAGTTTAATAATTAAATACAGCGTGTGATCAAAGGGCAGGTAATAAAGATTCGGCGTATCATAAGTTCGGTTCTTGGCCACGCAGCGGTGAGATAATCACCAGGTCAAATTGTGTGGTAGTCACGTAGCCTCTGGTGGTTGAACTGTAGCACCCCTGCCTTCCAATCATAAGAGTTTAGGTTCGAACCTGGTCGTTATTCAAAAAGAGTATGTGAGAAGAACATGGTTAGGTTATTCAATTCAAAAAGAGTATATGAGCTGATGTTTTTAGTATTTTTAAAACTTGTCCGTCTGTCTACCTTTTCTTCAGTTGTTTACTCCCGTATCACACAAAAACTACTAGGGTAGTTTTGATGGTTGTTCCTAGCTTAGTGATTGGGATAGGTCCTTTAACCCTAGAGAGAGACAAAAAGAAGGGAAAAATTGTAAGTTGCACAGGAAAAATCCAGGTTGTATGAAAATGCACGTAAATTAGTGAAAATTAAAATTTACTAGAAATGTTGAAAATGTTTACAGTTTACTGTAGCTTATGAAAGATAGTGTAGTGTACTGTATTCGTGCGCATGATAAAAAATGATATCCCGAAGTTCAATTTGAATTAAAAACGAACGAAATCGTGAAAAGTTTTACGCGGTTCGTTATATCTTTGATACAATATTCCTTACAAAGTCATCTACATTTTTCGTCCCATATACCTATGTATTTTGGCTCCAAGTATTTAAAAATGAAAATAACCAGAAATGCGCCATGGCCTAACCTCTTGTAAAACGGTTATGTTTGTCGTAAGATCAAACAATGTGGGTTGAAATAGAAAAACATAATTTATTAATGAAAACTTATAGTTTAATTACAATTATCATTATCACTAAAACAGGATAGCCTACTAACTTTTTACGAAAAAATGTATAGTACAATTGAAAATCTATTTATCTATTGAAAAACAGAATCGTGTTATTTACACCATTTAAAACTCGAGAACAGCTAGATTTTCATAATTATGATATGTTGCATAATATGTCTCCGCCCTGAAAGGCAGAGTAAATTTTATAAATGAAAGTGAATTCAATGCGGTTAATGTCACGAGCAACAGCTTATAAACTAATCATCTGAAAGTTAGTCTCAATCAATATTTAAGTATACTTAAGGCCCAGAATACTCGTCACACTATTCCTTACGTAAAAGTTACAAAAAAAGTGATATAGGTCCGTATAGCACCGCGGATCTCCGCGGAATCAGAAAAAGCACGAAGCGAAATACCCAAATGACAAGTACGTAGAGTGCATAATATGGCTGCTCTGAATTACGTAACGAAAGCGACAATTTATAAAAAACATAAATATGTTCAAGTAAATAGCTTATTTCAAAAAAAGGGCTGGGTCGATTTGTTTCAAATTAACTGATTTACATTCATGTGAAATAGAAATTCAAAATACCTTACTGTTCTGGATAAATTAGGGAATTTCTGAATTTTCAGAGGTGTTTTTGACATGATTTTTAACCAAGGTTTTCTAACTAATTCGTGGTTTAGCTCCGGTTGATTTATCACTTATATCCTTGAGTATCGTGTAGTTCAATTTCAATGTAATCTATTAAGCGGTAATAGAATGATTAGGGTTGCAATACTTGCAATTTTCAAAATGCTGAGCCTTAACTAAAGTTTTTAGTTTATAAGCGCTTGCATTTTTAAAACACAAATAAACAAATCCTATTCTAGTGTAGAAAATACAAATTTACTAGGGTTGTTCCCAGTAACAATAGGTACATGATTAATTTGTTGGTATATTGTGTGGTGTGTAAAACTATGCTTAGATTTGTTAAGTTGTTGATTACTTTGCGTGTAAAGTTTACAATCGTATAAGAAGTTATATTAAGTATACAATATTTCTGGTGATTTCTCGCATATAAAGACTTCAGATATATCACAACTATCGTCATTGTATGATCCATCCCTATGTAATAAAACACAGTTCTCATTTCCTTTCGCGTTGTTAGGCTCATTCCTTCGCCATCCGGTAAAACCAGCTTCTTCTAAGCTTTCACCTGGAATTTAAAAAAAATGTAAAAAAAATATATAAAAATATGGTAACTGTAATAACTGTATGGACTGTAATCCCCAGGTTCGGTAGATATCTTTTCAGACCTCCTGTTTCTTAGATCTTCGAGAATATCTAAAGAGGGTAGTTAGAGGCACGTCTAAACATGACAATTGGCACATGCCCAAATTTTGCACAGTAGTTAGTATTTCGTACGTGACAGGTTGCAAGCCCATCGCCGCTTATAAGAATACTAACCTATGACACGCACCTTCGAACTTTCGGTTCTAGGGTATGCCGGTTTCCTCACGATGCTTTCCTTCACCGTTCAAATAATTTTATCGATAGGAAAATAACTTTTACCTTCAAGCCTTTTGCGTAATGTGCAATTTGTGCAATTGGCTGAGCGATCATGTGCGGTTTTAATTTCCGCCAACCAATGAACAACTTTGAGATATTTTAAAAAATATATATCGTTCATAAAAAACAAACACCAAATCAAAATTTCTGTTACCTTGTACGGTTTGCCATGATTCGCCTTCTAACCAATTACGTATCCCCATAAATGCTTGGTCAGTATCAGAGGACGTTATGCTACTGATTGGATACTCAGCAAATAACTCCTCCAGGACATCATTTTCCAGCTCATTGTTGTTGATAGCTAAATATGCATTTTCTTGTTCGCATTTCATTTGCGCTTCGGACCAGGTCAGACCATTAGGGTGGAACTTGTAGCAGCTTCCAGTTAGGTTATTGTATTTGTATTCTGTAAACATTAAAATTTGGTTAGTTCACGCTAAGAGTCAAAACTATACAAAGTTAAAATCACTTATGAGTTTTAGAATTAGCTAAATTTCTGCACAAAATGAATTTAAATCAGTTAGTTTTTTTTTATTTGGAAAATTTAACAGCTATATGTTAGAGCAGGACCTTGTGACATTTATGTGTAGTATTTAGATAAACAGGTTTTGATTTCAACAACCTTTCAATCAGAGTTGCCAATTCAGTCTAATTTAACATCTACCACATTTTTTTTCTTGGAAAAAATAAACTGAAGTTAATGCATTTCTTTTTCTGGAAAAGTCGAAATGTGTAAATATCGGACTAAAAGGCTCAGTAGTCCGATGATCTGTATTGATTAGCATCATCGGACTTATGAGACTAAAAAGACTCAACAGTCCGATCATCGGACTACTGATACTACGCCCTATGTAAAGCCTAACTTTCAATTAAATATAATAACATCAAATATTATCCATAACCCCTTTACCTTTGTCAGGAGTGCCGCATCCAGCTATTACCCACGTCTTCAACTTCTTGTAGCAAACGTAGGGTAATTTTTTGTCACACCTCCCGGCTTTCACTGAAGCCTTGCCTGTCATCAACTGAACACAACTCTTAGCGCTATCATAATTCACAGACGAACCTCTGATAATTACCGGCATCTTTTGCAAAGAAACTCCTAAAACAAAACATACAATTATTTAAGTGCTAGTGCATTGGTAGTGTAGTGGTAGCGCCCTTGCTTCATGATCCGAAGGTTGTATTCTAGTTCAACCTGGTCGATCACCAATGAGTTTTTCTATTCGGAAAATGTATGTGTGCAATGCCAGTGCTCATAAACGGTGAAAGAAAACATCGTGAGAAAACCGGCATACGCTAGAACTAAAAATTCGAAGGTTTGTGTCGTGTTAGTATTCTTATAAGTGGCGTTGGGCTTGCAACCTGTCACGTGCAGAGTACTAACTACTGTGCAAAATGTGGGCATGTACCAAATATCGTGTTTGGACGTGCCTTTGAGTACCCTCTTTAGATATCCTCAAAGATATAAGTAACTTGATTATCTGAGGAAATATCTACTAAGCCTGGGGATTACAGTCGTGATCATGTTGGGCTAGTGAAGTTCACAAGCCTATATGCTATACATACATTTGAGCTTAGAGACTGACACTCTACCTTTGTTATGAAATAGAAAATTTCTGGAACTATCACGTAACTTATCGATGAAAAATGTTATTCCTCTCTGTTATACAACGGTTCTTGAATGTTACTTTGTGTTCGGCCTCTGGTTCATTTCTAAACTATTTATCACTGATATTATTTAAAATTTACCATATTGCCGACCTTATTATAATATTTACCTTCCATGGAATAGTAGTCTCCGGTTGAGAAATCAGCTTTCACACCAGTGAATATTGTAGCTCCTTGTTCCAAGGATCGCGATACGTAGTTTCTTAATGCTTCGCGCAACTGACTGTTTAAAGGAGACGCTAACACAGCTCCTGTAAATATTTATGGATATTGAAAAATAAGGTAAAAAAAAAGTCTTAAGCATACCTTCAGTGCGGCATCGAATACTTGCGTCATCCCACGTAGCGGCATTATGGAACTTTAGCCATCCTCCTGCTAGACTATCGAGCGTGTACTTCATATTTGCACCTTAAAAAGTGGTGAACTATATAAGAAAAATATTAAATACGACTGTAAAATTAGAACTGTAAATAGTAATCAATATAAAATGATTTAAATTATACAAGCATTATGATGATTTTTCCATTGCAATCTTAAAGATCTCAATTCCCTTCTTTCAGTAGTACCTATATAGAATAACAGAATAAAAAATCTTACCATTTATGCCCGATGTAAAGAGGATAGCCAATACCACAAATGATTTAGCAATCATTTTATTTGTGTAGGTACTCCGTAACACTTTATAACAATATACTGATAAAAGCAAAAATCACACTTCGTATTTATACTGATCCATACTCTATTCTTAGCATGTGTTGGGAATTCCGAATTTAAGCATAATATATGTGCACCACATTTCGTGTCTAGAATTATGGAATTCCCCACCCTAAAAATCTTATTTCCCTAGCGTTTTTATATATGAACGGTAATTTCTTTGGATATCTTGCAAAAAATTCCAGTGGCAAAGCGCACCTTCTCCTATGAGCTTCAGGATATCAAGAAATAAAGTAACTTCCAACTTGAAAACATAAAGAGCAGCTTTTTTTATATAAACTAAAGCGCATAAGTTACACGCTAAATGCGTAATATTTTTATCTATCCGTGGGCTTCCTTATAGTTCACAAAGAACACTTAGTTCGCTTTTTATTCACTGTTTGCGCTAAAAAAAATAAGCTTTTTAGAAGGGGAATGGTATGAAAAATATTACGCAAACGAAGACGTGGGGAGTTCTGCTGGTTTATTTAAAGTTCGGGTATAATATTGTTATAACTTTAATAATTAAATACAGCGTGTGATCAAAGGGCAGGTAATAAAGATTCGGCGTATCATAAGTTCGGTTCTTGGCCACGCAGCGGTGAGATAATGACCAGGTCAAATTGTGTGGTAGTCACGTAGCCTCTGGTGGTTGAACTGTAGCACCCCTGCCTTCCAATCATAAGAGTTTAGGTTCGAACCTGGTCGTTATTCAAAAAGAGTATGTGAGAAGAACATGGTTGGGTTATTCAATTCAAAAAGAGTGTTATGAGCAGATGGTTTTAGTATTTTTAAAACTTGTCCGTCTGTCTACCTTTTCTTCAGTTGTTTACTCCCGTATCACACAAAAACTACTAGGGTAGTTTTGATGGTTGTTCCTAGCTTAGTGATTGGGATAGGTCCTTTAACCCTAGAGAGAGACAAAAAGAGGGGCAAAATTGTAAGTTGCACAGGAAAAATCCAGGTTGTATGAAAATGCACGTAAATTAGTTGAAAATTGATATTTACTAGAAATGTTGAAAATGTTTACAGTTTACTGTAGCTTATGAAAGATAGTGTAGTGTACTGTATTCGTGCGCATGATAAAAAATGATATCCCGAAGTTCAATTTGAATTAAAAACGAACGAAATCGTGAAAAGTTTTACGCGGTTCGTTATATCTTTGATACAATATTCCTTACAAAGTCATCTACATTTTTCGTCCCATATACCTATGTATTTTGGCTCCAAGTATTTAAAAATGAAAATAACCAGAAATGCGCCATGGCCTAACCTCTTGTAAAACGGTTATGTTTGTCGTAAGATCAAACAATGTGGGTTGAAATAGAAAAACATAATTTATTCATGAAAACTTATAGTTCAATTACAATTATCATTATCACTAAAACAGGATAGCCTACTAACATTTTACGAAAAAATGTATAGTACAGTTGAAAATCGATTTATCTATTGAAAAACAGAATCGTGTTATTTACACCATTTAAAACTCGGAAACAGCTAGATTTTCATAATTATGATATGTTGCATATGTCTCCGCCCTGAATAGCAGAGTAAATTTTATAAATGAAAATGAATTCAATGCGAACAATGTCACGAGCAACAGCTTATAAACTAGCCATCTAAAAGTTAGTTGAAATCAATATTTAAGTATACTTAACTAAAGTTTTTAGTTTATAAGCGCTTACATTTTTAAAACACAAATAAACAAATTCTATTCTAGTGTAGAAAATTCAAATTTACTAGGGTTGTTCCTAGTAACAATACATTGATTAATTTGTTGGTATATTGTGTGGTGTGTAAAAACTATACTTAGATGTGTTAAGTTGTTGATTACTTTGCGTGTAAAGTTTACAATCGTATCAGAAGTTGTATTAAGTATACAATATTTCTGGTGATTTCTCGCATATAAAGGCTACCGATAATTCACATCTATCATCATTGTATGTTCCATCCCTATGTAATAAAACACAGTTCTCATTTCTTCCGGCGTTGTTGGGCTCATTTCTTCGCCATCCGGTAAAACCGGCTTCTTCTAAACTTTCACCTGGAATTAAAAAAAAATATAAAAAAAAAAAATCGTCAAAAAGTATGGACTGCAATCCCCAATCTTGTTAGACCTCTAGTTACTTAGATCTTCGAGGATATCTAAAGAGGGTAGTGAGAAGCACGTCAGAACATGACATTTGGCACATGCCCACATTTTGCACAATAGTTAGTATTCCGTACGTGACAGATAGCAAGCCCATG
The DNA here is from genome assembly GCA_963675405.1 of Cosmorhoe ocellata. Classification (NCBI taxonomy): domain Eukaryota; kingdom Metazoa; phylum Arthropoda; class Insecta; order Lepidoptera; family Geometridae; genus Cosmorhoe; species Cosmorhoe ocellata. The sequence goes on along the minus strand of OY776258.1, from coordinate 4,703,271 downwards.
GCCACTTATGAGAATACTAACATATGACACGCACCTTCGAACTTCACCGTTTAAATAATATTAGTGATAGGAAAATAAATTTTACCTTCAAGCCTTTTGCGTAATATGCAATTGGCTGTACGACCATGTGCAAAATTAATTTCCGCCAACCGGTGAACAACTTTGAGATATTTAAAAAAATATATATCGTTCATAAAAAACAAACACCAAATCAAAATTTCTGTTACCTTGTACGGTTTGCCATGATTCGCCTTCTAACCAATTACGTATCCCCATAAATGCTTGGTCAGTATCAGAGGACGTTATGCTACTGATTGGATACTCAGCAAATAACTCCTCCAGGACATCATTTTCCAGCTCATTGTTGTTGATAGCTAAATATGCATTTTCTTGTTCGCATTTCATTTGCGCTTCGGACCAGGTCAGACCTTTAGGGTGGAACTTGTAGCAGCTTCCAGTTAGGTTATTGTATTTGTATTCTGTAAGCATTAAAATTTGGTTTTGTTAACGTTATGAGTCAAAACTATACAAAAATAACATGAATTCATCATCATCATCTTCCTGCCCTTATCCCACTAGGAGGGGTCGGCATAACAGGCTCCCACTCTCCCCTTTCATCCGTCATCTCAGTAGTCACTCCCTTACACATATCGTCTTTCACACAGTTCATCCATCTGTTCTTAGGTCTAAGTTAAAATCACTTATGAGTACATTATGATTAGTATTAGACGGGTATTTATCGCGTTCAAATTACCTTATATTTTCCCGACGTTTCGACAAGTTTGCACGCTGTCGTGGTCACGGGTAGATTCAAGTCTACCCGTGACCACGACAGCGTGCAAACCGTCGGGAAAATATAAGGTAATTTGAACGCGATAAATACCCGTCTAATACTAATAATAATGTGTTCAGATCGCGTAAGTTTAAAAGTACACTTATGAGTAATTAACCAAATTTCTGCACAAACTGAATTTTAACCAGTAAATTAGAACCCTTTTTAAACCAGTAAATTGTTTTTTATTTGGAAATTTAACAGCTACTTGTTCGAGCAGGATCTTGTGAGACCGTGTAGTATTTAGATAAATACGTTTTGATTTCAACAACCTTTCAATCAGAGCTGCCAGATATAGATAATAATCTGGAATAGGCACATGGGCTACTTTTTATCCCGGAAAAATGTACGGTTTCCGCGGAACAGATTTGTTTTTGTTTTTGAAGGTACCACGCGGGCGAAGCCATGGGCGAACGCTAGTGAATTATAATAATGTTAAATCTATTTTACATCTCTCATATTCGGTAAGTAGGTCCTTATTACCCCCAAATGGGGCTTGTAGGTGACCAATTAGCGCTCTAGGGTAATAATGTAGCTAGAAAAGCCCTAGGGCGGTAAGTAATTAAAAAAAAACTTCACTCTTCACCATCATACTGGCAATAGACATCATGCATTCAGCCCAATGACAAAAGAGGTCGCTTCGCTATACAGCCTTGTCTTCGTATGAGTATAATAGACATCAATTTTCAATATCGAACGGCGAAGCTCAATTTCAGTAAAAGTTTCTATTCCCACCTTTTTTCATCTCTTTTTTTAATTATTTTTTTCAAGAACTAAATTGAGCTTCGCCGTTCGATTTTTAAAATTGATATTATACTCATACGAAGACAAGGCTGTATAGCAAAGCAACCTCTTTTGTCATTAAGTTAGTTTAAATATTGTTTATTCTTGTAATGCCGGTTTTTTTCTACTTACGTCACAATCGAGATGTAAAGCAGAGTAGTTAGCTCGGGTGTAAGCATCAATTGCACCCTCGAACTATAGGCGCCCTCGCTGCGCTCGTGCGCCTAAATATCTCGGGCTGCAATTGATGCCTTACAGCCCTTGGCTACTAATCTACTATTAAAGTCCATTTACCTTTATTAGGAGTGCCGCATCCAGCTATTACCCACGTCTTCATCTTCTTGTAGCAAACGAAGGGTAATTTTTTGTCACACCTCCCGGCTTTCACTGAAGCCTTGCCTGTCATCAACTGAACACAACTCTTAGCGCTATCATAATTCACAGACGAACCTCTAATAATTACCGGCATTTTTTGCAAAGAAACTCCTAAAACAAAACATACGATTATTTTACTTAAGGGCTAATGCGTTGGTAGTGTAGTGGTAGCGCCCCTGCTTCACGATCCGGAGGTCGTAGGTTCAAACCTTATCGAGCACCAATGAGTTTTTCTATTTGAAAAAATTATGTGCGTAATGCCAGCGCTATTAAACGGTGAAGGAAAACATCGTGAGGAAACCAACCTACCTTAGAACTAAACAATCGTTTGTGTCATGTTAGTATTTTTTGAGCTTAGAAACTAACACTTTAACTTTGTTACGAAATAGAAAATTTCTAAAATTTCTGGAACTATCACGTAACTTATCGATGAAAAATGTTATTCCTCTCTTGTACTTAGGTGCTGAAATGTTACTTTGTGTGCGGCCTCTTATTAATTTTATAACTATTTATCTCTGATAAGATCTAAAATTATACAATTTACATGCATTGCCGACCTTATTATAATATTTACCTTCCATGGAATAATAGTCTCCGGTTGAGAAATCAGCTTTCACACCAGTGAATATTGTAGCTCCCTGTTGCCATGATCGCGATACGTAGTTTCTTAATGCTTCGCGCAACTGACTGTTTAAAGGAGACGCTAACACAGCTCCTGTAAATAAAAAAAATATAAAAAAAATTAAAAGAAAAAATAAATGATATTCAGAAAAGGTTGTGCAAAAAAAAATCTTAAGCGTACCTTCAGTGCGGCATCGAATAGATGCGTCATCCCACGTTGCAGCATTATGGAACTTTAGCCATCCTCCTGCTAGACTATCGAGCGTGTACTTCATATTTCCACCTTAAAAAGTAGTAAACTCTTATTAGAAAAATATATACGACTAAAAATTAAGATCTATAAGCCTGATGCTATGATTTTCTATTGCAATCTTATTTTATCAACCGACAAACTAGGTTGTTGGTTAAGAAAAATATATAACCGTCTAACTAGAACTGCGTGGTTGGTTGGTTGGTTGGTAATAGACGTCCCTCCCTTCCCTTTTTTCATTAGTATTTATATAAAACAACAGAATAAAAAATCTTACCATTTATTCCTGATATAAAGAAGACAGCCAATAGCACAAATGATTTAGCAATCATTTTGATTTGGTCTATTTTTCAAAATGTGTACTCCGTAATAATTTATAACAACATACTGATAAAAGCAAAGACCACACTTCGTATTTATACTTATCCATAATCTACTCGTAGCATCTGTCGGGAAATCCCAGATTTAGCATGTGAAGACCTTTTCAGGAATTATGGAATTCCCCACCCTAAAATTCTTATATCTCTGGATTTTTTACATATGAACGGTAACTTCTTTGGATATCTTGCAAAAAATTCCAATGACGATACGCACCTTCTCCTATTAGCTTCAGGATGTCAAGCAGTAAAGTAGCTTCCAACTTGAAAACATAAAGAGCAGCTTTTTTAATATAAACTCAAGCGCATAAGTAATACGCTTAATGCGTAATATTTTTATCCATCCGTGGGCTTCCTTAAAGTTCACAAAGAACTTGTATTGCAGAATGAAACACAAATAAAGAATGCATACACAATTTCATATTCATATTCTGTACAGATATTATATACATAAATCTCTATACATATATACGAGTATAAACAATATATAGGGTGTTATTTGAAAACTTAACAGTAAGCTTGCTTGCTACAAATACGCATGAACGGCTAGCGATAAAAGCCCCCGTATCACATTTGTCAGGGCCTTGGCATCAACTGCATCCGAATTTCTCAGAGAGTGCTAGACACATTCCTCGATTGTTAGCTATATTGTTACGATGGTAAAGAAGAATATGAAAATTATCTGGATTATCCAGAGGCTTTAGACCCACTCCATATAACTTCGAAAGAGGCTGTGTTAGGGGCACGCGATGTGTGCGTGAATTCAACGGCTTCACAATAAATGGTATCGGCATCTACATGAGTAACAGGTTCCTCTGTGTTGAATTGACAATTAAATCTTGTATAAACGATAAACTGTCCTATTGAAAATTTGACTTTTATTAACTTCTTTACAACTGGTGAATAAGATAGCTTACCAATTTTGAATGTTAGTGCACGACCTACTTTAACAACAACATCGGGAGCATCTACGCCATCTGGAAGGTCATCGCGGGAAGTTAGTTTGCACGTCAGCTGATGAGACGCCAATGACGTCACATTACACAAACTCTCACCAATATAAACTTCCACATCACCCTCAGTGCAAGCCCTATTTAAGTTTTGGCCATTTATCGTTAAATATTCAGACTTGTAATGCTTTACATTTTCATCGAACTTCTCATAAAGTGGGTCTGGATAAAGCAAGAAAGGGTCCATGCTTTTATTAGTAGTAAGATTTTTTACGCTCTGTACATGATCCATGATGAAACCATATTCCAATTGTAAGGGCCTATCAGGATCTAGATTGAGGCCGGCGCTTTCAATAGCGGGAGATTCGCAAATGAGATGAGTTTGAAAATCAACCCTGTGGCAAGGCGCAGTGTAGGGTTGATTATCGTGATACACATATATTTGAGGGAATTGAATGGAATGGAAATTTCGTCCTATCACTTTGATGTTTATACCACCTGAAGGTATACCTTTGGGTTGTTTTCTTTGACTTGTCAGGGGTGGACCAGATTCTACTGACACAACTACAGGGTCTTCAATGTATTCAAACTTTTCGCGTTCTAAAGTACGCATACCATTATCGAAACGCATGCGTAAAGTTCCCATTTTGAGCTGGTAAGAATGACTGGTTATACATACGGCTTCTTCGTGAGAAACTGATAAAATAGCGCAAGGTAAATCGTCAATAAACGCTTGAATATTACTTCCTGCGTTCAAGTATTCCCCTGTGATTCGCAATTTGGTGCCTCCGGACTGTGGTCCGTACTTTGGATAGATAGAATTGATCTTAGGGTTGACAAAAGCGTAATGGTGCGTAGATTCTCCACGATAATCTGCTACGCGAACTACTACAGGGCCATCCTGTGGCACCTCTTCACCAGGACCATCCACAGTGCAAACTATCTGATTCGTCTTCACGTACAATTCTATGATTGGCTGACACTTGATCCCAGCTATAGTAACTCCGTTATAAATGTCGGATATGTTTCGCCCCAAATTAATGCCCTCAATAGTGATGTTAGTGCCCCCTTCCCATGGACCTAATTGTGGTCTAAATGTGTGAATTTCAGGATTCGGACATGTTCGAGTACGATTTAACCAAACGCTAGGAGCCTCGCATTGCTCTCGAACTTCACATTTGTCAGAGCTTTGGCACCAACCGCATCCGAATTTCTCCGGGAGTTCTAGACACATTCCACAGTTGTCAGCCATGTCGTTACAGCGGTAAATGAGAATATGAGTATTATTCGGATTATCCAGAGGCTTAGACCCACCCCATATAACTGCGAAAGAGGCTGTAATGTTAGGGGCACGCGATGTGTACGTGAATTCAACGGCTTCACAATAAATGGTATCGGCGAGAAGTTGGGCATTTACATGAGTCACACGTCCCTCTATGTTGAATTGACAAACAAACCTCGTCTGAACGATAAATTGCCCTATTATATGGACTTTGACTTTTATGGCTTTCTTTACACCGGATGGAACTAGAATTTCGTTAGTACCATTGGACGTTGAATTGATTGTTGGACAAAACCCGGGGCCAGAGCGATAACTTGGACCGATTCTACTGACTCCGGTAACGAGAATATCGTTTCTGCAATTTTCTGAAGTATCGTGAGTGCAACGATGGGCGTCGACGCACCAATCGCACGGGAACGAAGAACTGACGCACTGAGTGCACGAGCTGTACGTGTTGCAATCGAAAAATTTAAAATTAGTAGCTACAAAATCAGGTCCCTGAGTAGTGCGCACTGACAGTTTGGCTGTAAAGTGATGCTGACCGGTGGGGATCGACGGGAGAGTGTCAGTGCGCGGAGTTGTACAATTTACACCGTACGGTTTTCGAGTGGCATTGGTTATAAGAGTACGATCTAAAGCTGTAAATGCACATAAGAATTGTCCATTAAGAGTAGGCAAGTTTTCAATAAGTAAATCTAGCGTCCTTGCAGTTGTTCGCTGCAACTGATTTGGCGTCACTTGAGTAATAGTCGCACAACGTCCACTGCGATATGAAATCCAATATAGAGGATCTTTAGCTGCGTCTTGACAGTCTGACCGTAAACTGCACTTGTTTTCTAACGAACACCATCCACAATAAGGGTCTTTGGCTCTGAGACACGTTAAGCACGATTTGTACACGCTGCACTCTTGAACTTTAACTTTAGACACTTTACGTACAGTCAGGACATATAAATGCATTAATTGAGTATCAAAGAATAGGTCCTTGTTCACATATGAGCCTTCATCGACCACAATATCTCCATACTCGAACGCGGAGGTAGCGCTCTCAACGACAATTTTCTTGAGATGTCCTTCCGCGGTGCCCGCGAATACTACCGTATAATCGCCAGTGGCCGTCGCCGCCACCGCTGTCAGTCTCTTTGAGAATACAGCGACCGGTACTGCTTCCACAGGCTGCTCTCCGCCCAGAGGTGTATTCACATCCAGACCGCAGAAATCTTCACTGATCGATTGCAATTTGGTACCGATGCAAGCGTGCGATGGTGAAATGAAATCGAGCCCTCTTGATCCATTGCCGCTGAAACACGTTTTGATATTCTGCATAAACTTGCGTCGGATGGCTTTCAACGAATAAATACACAATGCAGACATATTTGAGGGCTTGTTGGTATTTATTGACTCACTCTGGCTAAAAGCGGCGAAAAGTACATCATGTTGAGCTGTTATTCCGAGTTCTCCGGCCAATAAAGAACCTGCTTTGCCAACAAAAGCAGCTTGCACGAGATTGTACCCGTAGTTTCCACCGCCTTCTCCCGTACATGACATCGGTATCTCTGTGTACGAGTAATAGTTTTCATCGTCGTGGCAAACTCGTACCAACTTGCTGTAGTACGTATCCGAACCCACGCCCCGTAACTGGGTTGTTAAGAAATAGCTGAAACCTTCAGAGCTGAATCCGTAAACATAATTTATAGGGTATCGCTCTCTCGACAATGAATTGACAAACATTCGCGTTCCAGTCGTTACAGCCGTTCGGGTTATCATGAACAGTCTGTCATCTTCTAGCGATCGACTGCTTACAGCAGGTACCTCGGAACGATAAGATGAGTTCCCTGTGAACGTCACACCTACGTACATGACCTGGGTCATCGGCGGATTCGGAGGTCCCGGCGCGATGAACGCCACCGTAGATAACTTCGCGTTATTGGCTACTACAGGCTCGCGCACCTCGCGCACATCGTGAGATATATTGTTCAGATTTCGCACAGAGCACAATCCTTGTAGAACCGATCCGCAAGTGATCAGCCGACTGGTGGCGTAATCTATTACTAGGGCCTTGTTCACATTATCCGTGGGTTGTTTGATGTAGTTCGCGGGACAATCGAAAGTGCTCTGGGCAAATTCATTTACTGGGCCCGTGATGATCGACTGCGCAACCTCCAAGTCGGGTGACAGTTGGTAGATCCTGTTGACGGCTCCGACGTAGACGCGACCAGTGTTGCGATCGACGACGAGATGCTCGAAGAGCGAAGCAGACGACGCCACCGGGTCGGTGAAAGTCAGCACCACGTCCTGGTTGGCGCGCACGGCAGCGCACGCGGCCCAGAGGGCCAGCAGTACGCGCCACATGGCGCCGGGGCATGTGGCCGGCAGCCTACCGCGCGTCCCACCGCTTTGCCGCGCCGCAGCCCACCCGCACCATGCTTCTGCAACGCAAAACACTAAATCAGGCGCAGTCAATGCGACCAGCACCCACTACTCTATTCCCATGGCACCGCGACGCACTGCTCTGAAGATGCTGCTAGGCTAAACTATACTGAGAAAACTCTTGTCTCTATTCCTTGGAGCGAATTCGCGAGCTGAAGCGAGGACACGCGGTGACCCTCCTCACAGATTACGATATTGGTAACAAGTTACCAAGCTATTATTAGTGAAATGTGGAGCACTGTACAAGATAGCATCTGACAATGGGGAGTACAGTGCATCAAAGTCTTGTGGGCAAGGTTAACCGAATGGTCAATACGAGCAGAGCTTACTGTGGGTTTCGTAATGTTGATTTCGCTGGGTAATTATTAATAACTAATTACTGTAATTATTATTAATTTACTTACTGGTTAGGTCTGATTTCAAGCAACCAAATAGTTGTTTGTATGGGTTGTTATTCATTTTTTTTAAATTAGACACTATCTTCTTCACAGCAACAACAAAGTAAACCTGATAACTTTAAAAGGATGGAGTTTATATATATAAGGTTTTTTTATATCAATTTACAGCAATGCTTGCATAGAAAGCCAGTGGAACTCGCTGCGACTTCATTCATGTTCGATTCTATTATTCCCCGCTATAGTTTAAATTTCGGGAATTCCTTTTCTTCTACGCTTTTAGACTCCAAAAGCTCGATGAAAAATCCAAAACCTTTCATGTGTAAAAATGTGCTTTAATTGTCAGTCAAATGGTCATTCATCTTGAAATTTTATATGTATGTAGATAAAATGAATAATAACAGGAACAAAAACATTGATAAGGCACTAATTACAAGGAAAATAATTTCTTTAACTCTAATTAATTTAATCTATACCGAACCCGTACTTAATAAAAATAATTTTATATAATTATTATTATAATTATATTTTAGAAAAAAAAAAAATATAATAAAATCAAACAATGCGATCACGACTCTAACGATCTCTCCAGGCTTGGTATCTCTTTAGATCTCTAAGTGCTTAGATCTTTGACGATATATTATCTAACTAAAGGAATAGGATATACCTATAATTATAAAACATTTTCGACTGGTCAAAGTTCAGTCAGTTTTAACTCCTGGTTGTAAACAGTGTGATGAATGTAAATTACATGTTCAACTTTTTAAACTTCCGTGATTTGATGACATAATTATAATTGAATAACGGGTATTTATCACGTACCTATTTTGTTTTTATTCCCGACGTTTCGAACACATTACAGCGTTCGTGGTCGCGGGCAGACTGATGTGCAGCGAGCTAGTTTTTATTATTGAGAGTAGAATCTGTATCTACCCTCAATTCGTCGTCAGATTCAGATAAGGCCAGGTTCACACTACGACACACTATACTTATTGTATCAACTTGCGGCAAGCACGGGTCACGACGCACACATTTATTAATAACTGGATTCCACGAGGCCGAGAGCCGGAAACCATCCTCACGATTAAAGTTTTTCGGGTGTTTCCTGATCTCAATCGCTTCTCGGACTATCCTTTTATAATAATGGCGTTCACTGGAGAGAACCTTAGGATCATGGAGCTCAATCCAATGGTTCGTTCCTGAGTCCAGCAGGTGTTCTGCTATCGCTGACTTGTTGATTTGCCTATTTTTGACTGCTGCAATATGCTCCTTGACTCGTTCGGCTATTGTTCTTTTTGTTTGCCCGATGTAAGAACGGCCACAGCTGCAGTCAATCTTGTAAACGCCTGGCATTTGCAGAGGTATTGTATCTTTCGGGGTTCTTAATTACTGTGCCACTTTTGAGAGGGGTGTGAAAACTGACTTTATTGAAAATCTTTTTATTAAGTTTCCAATTTTATCCGTTACCCCTCTCACATAGGGCAGAAAGATAGGTTGTCTGCTCGCCTTCGGCTTCTTACGGCTCATCCGTCTTCGTTGTCTTCTACATATATATCCATTGGATTTGAGTACCTCCTGAACATGTTCGAGTTCGCCCTCTAAGTGTTCAGGGTCACATAGATCATGTGCTCTGTTGATGAGAGAAGACACCACAGATTGTAAGTGGCGCGGATGATGGTGGGATGCGGCATTCAAGTATCTGTCCGTGTGTGTTGGTTTCCTGTAGACAGTGTGCAAAAGTGAGCCATCCGACTTCACTAAAACTTTCACGTTTGCAGCAGTCAAAAATAGGCAAATCAACAAGTCAGCGATAGCAGAACACCTGCTGGACTCAGGAACGAACCATTGGATTGAGCTCCATGATCCTAAGGTTCTCTCCAGTGAACGCCATTATTATAAAAGGATAGTCCGAGAAGCGATTGAGATCAGGAAACACCCGAAAAACTTTAATCGTGAGGATGGTTTCCGGCTCTCGGCCTCGTGGAATCCAGTTATTAATAAATGTGTGCGTCGTGACCCGTGCTTGCCGCAAGTTGATACAATAAGTATAGTGTGTCGTAGTGTGAACCTGGCCTTATCTGAATCTGACGACGAATTGAGGGTAGATACAGATTCTACTCTCAATAATAAAAACTAGCTCGCTGCACATCAGTCTGCCCGCGACCACGAACGCTGTAATGTGTTCGAAACGTCGGGAATAAAAACAAAATAGGTACGTGATAAATACCCGTTATTCAATTATAATTAATTACATGTTCGTTCATTATTGAACTTTATGTGCATATATTTTCTAAAAAAAACTTTTATTCGGTAATTTTTTGGCGAAAATTATAATAAGTGCTCAAAATGAACTAAAATAATTATTGAACATCGGGTTCTTTACGGGAATAAAATGACATCTATTAATTTTTTGGCGTGTCAAAAATAATTTTTTCTCAGTAAACAGCTAAACCGTTGACTTTTCAATTCCTCCGAAAATATTATCATTTTATTGCCTCCTCCCACGTCATGTGGGGCGGCAAAAATGTCTGAATTCACAGCTGGTTTGAATCAATATGGTCATTTTTTCAAAAAGGTATTTAATAGTGTCCATATGAAATTATCCGTCTAAGATTTGGGTAAAATGGTAAGTTATCGGTTTTTACACAATACTTTATTGTATTTATTATATATTAAGAACACATAATAACTATAATAAATAGTACCTTCCTGTACATAAGATGCACTCTGCAAAAAAACTTACATAAACAACAACAATATAAAAAAACAGAAAAATGTTTACTGTAGGTACACTAATTTACTGAATTTTTATTTATATAAATTGCATCTCAATATTTAATTAGGAATGTATCATTACTTTTTGTTTGTTGGTTATTAGATACTTTATTACAACCTAGTTTTAGTAACTATAACAATTCACTGCAATCTAGCCATAAATAATAATAATACATTTACTTTTACTTGCCAAATCTAATTTAATATTTTTTTATACAATATATTACGTTACCATTACAATATTTGCTGTATTTTGTGATGATATTTAGAGCAGAGTGCACTTGCTCTTAATTATAAAGAATTTCAGGTTCTTTTTCGCATATGTAAGCAGCGACGTACCCGCAGTCCCCATCATTATAGTTACCCGGTCTATATAGAGTACCGCAATGTTCATTACCATGACCATTGTTTGGTTCTCCTGAAGCCCACTCTGAAAATCCAGCCTCTGAAAGGCTTTGACCTAAGAAAATAAATTCAATTACATTACGGACACACTTTGGTACTTGTGTATTTTTAGACTAGCTTCCGCTCGCGGCTTTGCTCGCAAGGTACCTACATAAAATTTAGCCTATGTTTTTAAGAATATTGTAGCATTCTAATGGTAAAAGAATTTATGAAATCGGACCAGTCGATTCAAACAAAAATACAAAACTTTCCTCTGTATAATATTAGTTTAGAAGTATTACTCGTATAGATGTCATTTTGTTTCCAGACAAAAAATCTATTCGTATCTATGTGATTTTTATACAAGTTATAAGTGTTGGCCAGTTTTCATTTCCTACATCAATATTGTACTAATATAATAAATACGAAAGTTTTTCAGGCTCTTGCTAAATGCCAAGACCAAAACGTAACGATAGCGCGTTAAATTTTTTCATTAGCGCTCTCTAGTACGACTATAAAATTTAAAACATATCAATTCAAATCTTGAAATGGCATTCATTATATTCTGTCTCGTTTCTCACACATCGATGTGTCATTTATCCAGGTTTTACCAGATTAAAATTTAATGGCCCGTAAAAACTTGCCTTTAATAGTCTTCCAAGATTCGCCATCCAACCAATCACGGATTCCCACAAACGCATAATATGGCGACGGTGCTTTAATTACACTTCCTGGATACTTGTCGAAAAGATTGACCAGAACGTCGTTTTCTAGCTGACTATTGATAATGGTCAGGTAAGCTCCTTCATCTTTGCATTTCGCGTAGGCTTTGGACCATGTCAAACCTTTCTTGTGGAACTTATAACAACTACCGGACCGGTCGTTATATACATACTCTGTAAAATAATTGTTACATAGAATAAATAAGAAGGTAATGGTGGTAATTATGTATGTTGTTCCGCAGATTACCTTAAAAAAAGCGTTACATTTTTCCTGTCATTTAAAAAAAAAGAAAAAATTAACATTTTGTTCTAAATTGAATTAATTTTCCACTGTTTTACTGTAGTTTTATTATACAAGACTTGTAGAATAAGCTAAATCACGTCGATCACACGTCAAATTAGACAAACGCTTAGTCTTTGGGTTGAGAATAAAATAAGATCGTCCGCATTTTAGTATATTTTTAGTTAGTTTGCGAAACAATAAAAACCATCTTATTTTTCTGAAATATTTTATCTAAGAAAAAAGGTCAAATAACTTTACCTGGGTCAGATGTTCCGCAGCCAGCCACTACCCATGACTTCCTTTTCTTGTAGCAAACGAAGGGCAATTTGTCATCGCATTTTACATACTTCACTGCAGCCTTGCTTGTTTTCCAATTCACACAGCTAACAGCGCCCGCGGATGTATCACCCTCAACAGTCACAGGCATTTTTTTTAAAGAAACACCTGAAACAAGCAGTTTTTATGCAATAGAGCTCGTCTTTTTTGTCGATGTTTCACTTAGATGAATTAGTAAGAAAGCCCGTGAAGTCAAGACATAATATATGTGTGTATGCATGCTTAAAAAAATCCAAACAATTTAAAACGACTGCGTTTCAGTTTACCCTGACACAAGTTCGGGATATACGATAATAAAATACATCAATCCTCATTGGTAAATATATACACATTTAAATAGCTGTAGTTTTAACTTCTTTTTAGTATTTATTACATTTTGCTTTTTAATAATTTTCAAATAATGAAAAACTAGATTTTTACTAACAATAGGTGTTAAATCTACATTTATTAATATAGTATAGTAAGAACTTAATGTAGTACTCCAGCGGGTCTCGTGTTTGTACCTACCCATTACAAAATATTGTAATAAGACCTTTACATGAAGCAATAAATAAATGAATATGAATATGATTTACAACCAACTTACCTTCAATGGAGTAATAGTCGCCAGTGGAGAAATCATTTTGTACGCCAGTCATTATTGTAGCACTTGCGTGGCCAACTCGCGACATGTAGTCTTTTATTGCGTCTCGTAGTTGACTGTTCAATGGAGACGCTAGGACACCCCCTTTAAATTAAGAAAAAAATATTGATACCCATTCTTTGGTAAGGGCCGTATAAAAAACCGACGCGCATCTATGAAGAATGTAATGAAAGTGAATGAAGCAAAAGAAGTATGTCAGGATCGTAGTAAGTGGAGATCCGTGGTCTCTGCCTACCCCGTCGGGAAACAGGCGTGATTTTATGTATGTATGTCTGTAGTACTTTTTATTTCATACCTTCAGTGTCACATTGAATTGATGCATCTTCCCACGAAGCTGCCTTGTGGTACTTCAGCCATCCTCCTGCTAGATTATCGTACGTGTACTCAATATTTTTTCCTGAAAAATTCAATTTCAATAATTATTTAACACCTAACATAAAAAGTGTGATGATATAAATAAATATCAGTACCTGGGTGACCGAGCTTTGCTCGGTTTTTTTTTGGTAAACGAAGTTTTCGAAACTGAAACCTAGCTAGATCGATTTATCGCCCCCGAAACCCCCTGCATACTAAATTTCATGCAAATTGTTGGAGCCGTTTCCGAGATTCAGATTATATATACTAGAATTGCTCGTTTAAAGGTATAAGATATAGACAAATCACTAAGTTTTTTTTACACACGCATGAAAATTATGACATTCAATATTTTGTAGAATTATAATTTTTCCTTTAAGACCTTCCAGACCTCGTGACCTTGAGCGCCTTGAGGTCTGGAACGAGTGGAGAGAGGCCTTTGCCTAGCAATGAGACACTAATGGCTGATATAATAAAAATAATAGTTTTTATTATTGAAAGCGGGTTTCAAATAAACTCACCAGATAAGCTCGAAACAAAGAGACAAAGTTGTATAGACAATGATTTTAAAATCATTTTTAGATTTTATTGTGTTTCTCGAAGACAAGCAGTCAAGCTAAGTGCAGTACAATATTATGGTCAAATAATTGTATAAACAGCTTTATATACTTTATATTGTATATTGTTAGGTACCTATTGCTACTTGCGGATAATTTTGAAATGAGACGTTACTTTAAAAATAAATGGTGTCATCGATACTGGAATTTTATTATTTAAACAATTAAACAATGAACTCAAGGCATTATACAATACTAAGGATAAAATTATACATATTTTTATTACCCTCTAACCACGCTCAGCCGGTAACTGTTTTTATCAGGTTTTAAAACTAAACTTAAAAAGGAAACTATACATATAAAGTTGGAGAGTGTTCCTTCCCTATGTGTCGGCTAAAAAGGTCCAACCTCAAAAGACGGTACCGACGCTAATTTTCAGACTGAACCCTAACTGGTGACGTCACGTTACGAGTACCGGTCCACAGGTACTTAAATAAATATATGAGCAAGAAAAGCTCAGCAAAAAAAAATACACGGTCTGTAAAAAAATTAACTGTCGATTTAATACGGATCATGAGATACAGCTCGCTGACAGACAGACGGACGGACGGATGGACGGACGGCAGAAGCTTAGTAATAGAGTCCCGTTGCTTACCCTTCCGGTACGGTACCCTAAAAAGTAATTAATGCATGCCGTGAGCCTATTTTTTATACACACACACCCAAATGCACCCTAGTTTATTGAATCCCCAGGTTTTCATGTGAATGTCTCCCCAAATCTCTAGTTCTTAGATCTTTGACGATAAAAAGGGGGGTTGTATGGTAGTCTTATTTATTAATAAGTACCTTGTTATTTATATTTCTCGTTAACGATTTTCCCTTGTCACTGTCACTTCTGTGTCTGTCATAAGTTTTGACAGCTGGAAACTTTGACAATCACAATTTGGTAATTTTCTCGGCGTAGCGTTAGGGTGTTTGTCCATAGCCGCCGTCACCGTCACGTCACCGAGAATGAGATTATTTCGGGCCGAGTTTAATATGACGTAACAGCGATCGTTTGTCCACCACGACCGATTTCCGATTGATTACAAACAAAATAATAACTGAGCTCGTGTACGGTGCGACGGTGACGGCGACGGCAGTGTGTGGACAAGTTCATACAAGTTCAGAAGTGTTTTGTTTTGCCGGCACATCGGCCCGTCAAAATCTCGGGCGACGATCTAGCGGTCACGCCGATCTACTCGCCATTTCGGCGGCCGTGATGACGGCGCTCGGGTGACGATGTGCGGTGGACACGCGGCTAAGTAATGTAATGTAAATGTATGTACCGCTACTTCGGCGCCCTCATCTCGTTCTCGGTGACGTGACGGTGACGGCGGCGGTGGACAAACGCCCTAACTCAGAACGAAACTTGAGTTCGGGAAAGTTGAGTGTTATTTCGGTGTTTTTACGTGATAACACGTTTACGGAGCGCAATCGTGATCTTGCTTTATAATACAGAAGTTTTTTCAGTAAATAAGGACTTAAGTTTTAACGTACTTTTTTAAGTGAGTACCTACGTGCTTTTCGCATCAATTTCATAAAAAAATATTCTCTAGTTCGGTTGTAACGGTCTTTAGATATCTCAACTGTTTCACAAATATATTTTATATTCAGTGTCTATAAATAAAAAATATAAAGTATAATATATTATTCAAACTATTTACCAAAAGTATTTTTTTATAATAATGACTCTGACTGACGTTTGTAGTTTTAAAACATCAAGCAGTCTAGGTACTTATTCTTATTTCATCGTATTTGGTCTTGAATGTTGGCGGTAAACGTATATACCGTACCTTCTTACTTCCCAAGGGGGATACCAAAGTCCTGCACATACTGAGTACTTAGACTTTTTAATAATTTACGTGGCTTTCAAGAAATATAACACGCGATCGTCTTTAAGAGAATTTTAAATTATACTCGTAGGTGCCTCGTACTTCTCTAGGCACGAGTTTAAACCGACTTAAAAAAAAGTACTTAATAATTTTGTAATATTTGTAAATTTTTAATGTAATTCTTTAGCATTCTTGACCTATATACTTATTTGCTTACACCGGAAACGGCCCCCCACAAAATGGAAAGACAACCTAATGAATGTTGCTGGAAGCCGTTGGGTGCAGGCCGGGCAAGATCGATCGCTCTGGAAATCTATGAGGGAGGCCTATGTTCAGCAGTGGACGTCATGCGGCTAATATGATGATGATGATGATGATGATATTGCGAAGACGGCAGATTCGCTCGATAGCCAAAAAAACTCGTGTTACGGGTATTGTTGTCTGTTTAACGTTTGGGAGATTGCATCTTGTATGCGGAAGATCTTAATGAATAATTTAGTGTGCTGGTGGTTTCGAGTGTGGTATGTTTGCTGTCTGGTAACTCTGAGGACCTAAAGCATCTTTTTAGATTAATCATAAATATTAGTTAGAGCACTGATGAGAAATCACTATTGAGATGACGAGTGATAGAGGGAAGTGGAAGAAGATCACATGTTGTGCCGACCCCACATAACGTGGGAAAAGGGCAGGAAGATGATGATGATGATGATGATTGGTTAGAGCACTGGTGGTGTAGTGGTAGCACCCTCGCCTGACGATCCGAAGGTCAAACCTAGTCGCGCACCAACTTGCTAGAACCAAAAATTCGAAGGTGTGTGTTATAGGTTGGTGTTCTTATAGGTGATGGGCTTGCAACTTGTCACGGAATACTAACTACTGTGCAAAAATATGGGTATGTGCCAAACTCGTGCTTGGTCGTGCCTCTGACTAACTCTATCATGTTCTAGTAACAAGATAAATGGGGAAGTAACTAACAAGGCTGTGGATTACAGTCGTGATCTTTTTATATTGTTCAAAATATGATTCAACTGAGCAATCACAAAATTCTCACTTGAAAATCATTAACAATTAACTCATAATTTGTTAAAATGAAGCCCCAAAAAACCTACAAAAATACATAATTGCGTAATATTTACAAAGAAAACAAGCAATAAAAGTTCTTAGAGAACAAACAAAAGTTTCTGTCCTTGCAGATGGACAAATTAAAACTTTTGTACGGCCGTAAGACAAAGGGAACTCCGAAATCGTGTCATCTAACAAATTGGGCAAAATCACGATGAGCGTTCAAGTGAACGAAAGTTCATCGTAGAAATGCCTTCACATACATTATGTATACATTATGTATATAAAGAGAGCATTTACCAATTTGTTAGACAACATCATAACGTTTCCTTTATAAAACTTCTTTGCGCGAAGACAGCATACCTAAATATAATTTAAGCGACTTTTCAGTCCGTTTTTTATTTGCGAAGATAGTAATTTCCAGCCACTCAGACATAAATCCATAAGTACCACACCGTAGAATGACGTGTTCCTATATCTAAGCCGCCATCTTACCATAAGGAGCGGAAACAGCATTTTTCTCTGTAGAACAGTATCGTTTGTGACGGCATTATTCTTTGGATGAATAATGACACTTGTATTCCCATCAGCAAAGACAAGTGCTCTTAACAGTTCCTACTCATTTTAAGGAAGCTGGTCAGATTATCTAGTCGGTGATCTTACATAGAATCTCTTCCCCTCAATGTGGCCGACGTATGTTCATATTTTAGGCAACTTTTCCGAAATAAAAAAAATAATTTGCCAGATTAAGTGGCGCTACTAAACTTTGTTGTTTTTTGTATTCACTTATAAATTTACACCTTGTTAGGATGACAGGGGAAAGTGGAAAAAGAGAACCTGTTGTTCCAACCTTACCTAGTGGGAATAAGTGCAGGAAGATGATGATTATGATAACTTATAATTTTACACCTATACTAATTGATCTGCGCAATCTAATTTAGTTATTTTAAACAATGAGAGTAATAGAGAAAGCAAGAAAAAAATTTGTTTATGCATCGGTTTGGGGTTTGGAAGGGGGATGGTGATGCCTTTGCCCTTTATTGGGATGATACAGACTAATAATAGTAAATAATAGTTAATTATAAGTACCTACCTACTAACAAAATTTTTGTGACGAAACCTTATATTAAAAAAAAAATGCTGTTGAGTTTTACTTTATTGAACAAACACACACATAATATGTACATTAAATCAAGTCTTTTCCGATGAGTTAAGCTATATTGGGATCGTAAATGAAAATCGTAAGAGGTAGGTTAAAGGTAACAAGGATTTCGGAAAGATTTCAAAGATAAATTAATTTCAATTGTATAGAATTTCCGGTTCCTTTTCGCAAACAAATATTAGAGATATATTGCAATCATCGTCATTGTAAGTTCCATGGTTGTATAAGGAAACGCAGTGCTCTTTACCGCCGATGTTGTTAGGCTCATATTGAGCCCATCCTATAAAGCCAGCATCCTCTAAGTTTTGACCTGGAATTGAAAAATAAGTTATACATATTAAATAGACATTCGTCACCCTTTTCAATATTTTGAAAATGGATTTCCGCAAAGTCACGCTTGAAATAATGAATTATAATATTACTAGCTGTCCCGCTCGCGACTTCATTCACATAAAGTATCTAAACCGAGTTTCAAACAAATCACACAACTCATAAAAAAATCCCATAGGTAAGCACTAACTTTGACACCCCACTTTACCATTTTTAGAGGGTTATATTGAAATATCCAGAAACATGTATCCATTTATTTTGCATTTATAGTATCCAAACCAAAATGCAGACCCATCGCACCAACCGTTAATAAGCTCCCATACAAACATTGACCCCACATTTGACCACTTTTTGAAGGTTATTAAAAAATCCTTAAACAATTGTGTCCATTAATTTTGCATTTAGAGTACACAAAGTTTCATGAAAATCGCTCCATGCGTTAAAAAGCTTCATACTAACGTTTTCACCCTTTTTCACCCTCTTATAGATTTAAAAAAACCTCAGGACTGTTGATAAAGTCAGTCCGTAACCGGCATTATGTCCGCATGGTCTTTTCAGAACGTCTAACAGATAATCATGATATTCACCCTAAAAGACGATCAATCGCAAGTAGATACAAGATTTTATATTAGTCCGTGAAAATACAATGATAAATAACAACATACAAGAAATAGAAGCATAATTTGGCAATACGGTAAACATCTTGAGGAAACCAGGATATAGTAGTAACCTAAAAAGTTTGAAGACAGTCAAGAGCAAAGAAGTCTTTGAAGCACCCTTAAATTCATTCAAGACACTACCGGTTCAAAAGAACTACAGACACGATAAAAAGAAGAAATTGTTTTTTTAAGTAAACGTTACCTTTTACAGTTTTCCAAGAATCGCCATCTAACCAATCGCGAATGCCCATAAATGCACGGATATGTACAGTCGATGTCATTTCACTGTTCGGGTATCTAGCGAAGAGGTCCTTCAGAACTTCGTTCTCTAGCTGGTTGTTGTTGATGGCTAGATAGGCTCCTTCTGTTTTACATTTCTTATACGCATTTATCCAGGTCAGACCCTTCCGGTGGAACTTGTAGCAGCTTCCAGAACGCTCGTCGTATAGATACTCTGTAAAAAGTATTATATAGTAGTACTTTGTCAAACCGTTGCTTCGGTTATTAGAAAGCATGATCACAAAATGTAAGCGCAAGGCTTGATAAACATTTCCTCAGATCTATAGTAGTTTAGATTTTGAGAATATCTGAAGAAAGGTAGTCAGAGGCACGTCTGAACATAATTTTTGGCACAAACCCACATTTTGCACAGTTATATTACTCGATAATAACACGACAAAATAATCATATTTTTAGTTCTTGATATTTATATGCGGCAAAATGTATTTTTATATTGTAATTTTTTTTTTGTCTTTACAATATGTGCTCTTTACCTGGGTCACTTGTTCCGCATCCAGCTATTGCCCATGACTTCCTCTTCTTGTAGCAAACGAATGGCAGTTGGTCGTCGCAATCCATGTTTTTAACTAAAGCCTTTCCCGTCATCCACTTCACACAAGTCCCAGAGCTCTTTTCAACGCCAGATGCAATAGTTACAGGCATTTTTCTTAAAGGAATTCCTAAAACACGTATAGTTGGCTCAACGAATCTAGGCATTCGTGAAGATAGCCGCAAGAGCTGCGCAGTATCGTTTTTCGGGAGCAATTGGAGGTGTGAGGAGGGGGGGAAGGAACTGTACATGCGCAAACTCGCACCTGTGGCTAACTTCACGAATGCCTAGATCCGTTGGATGAATTATAAATTCTTACAGACTTTCACATGCAGGTTGTTTTCATGTTTAACTCAATTGTTTATGTTTATGACTTATTTGGTTACTAATGTATTTAATAAAAAAATCTTGAGCTGTCGTTGTCAATGCTGGTATCTAGATTTCCAATTTGTGATTAATAAGAAGATATCTTTATAAATCTTAAGGTTTTTGATGTACCTATGGGTAGAGGACACAAACATACAAACATACAATGTCAAATATTTGGTACCCTTAAGTGTCATGTTCCCGAAATATTTGAAGGTAAAAGATCACCATAATTGAGAAAAATGAAAACTATTAAAAATGCAAAGAGGTTCTATGCCCTTTCTGAATAATTTACCTTCAATAGAATAAAAGTCGCTGGAAGTGAAATTGGCTTGCACGCCAGTCATTATTGTAGTGCTTGAATGACCCACTTGAGACATGTAATTTTTTATCGCGTCACGTAGTTGGCTGTTTAATGGAGACGCTAGGACACTTCCTGTAAATTTTAGCAAATTACGTTTGGATTTAACCAATTTTAGGTACTTATAACTATACTCAGAATTTAAAAAAAAATACAAATGCAGGTAAAACGTCACGTTATTCTGAGGATAGTAAAACGAGTATGGTTGAATCCAAGCTAAATCTTAATACATTAGGATAATTGCCGGAGACTATTGAATGTAGGTAAATAAACGTTACCCTCAGTGTCGCAGATAATGGATGCTTCGATCCACGAAGCTGCATTGTGGTACTTCAGCCATCCTCCTGCTAGGTTATCGTACGTGTACTCCAAGCTTTTACCTGAAAAAAAAAACAATTTAAAATTCAACTGTCATGAGCTGTGTTAAAAAATCTCATATACTATCTATATATAAATATAAAAATGAATCCATTTCAGTTGGTCACGGCACCACGCGTGAGCAGATGGGCCAATTTCGTTAATTATTTTATTGTTGTGTTTGAAGAAGGTTCATCATCATCATCATCTTCCTGCCCTTATCCCACGCTATGTGGGGTCGGCACAACATGTGATCTTCTTCCATTTCCCTCTGTCACTCGTCATCTCATTACTCACTCCTTTCTTACCCATGTCTTCTTTCACACAGTCCATCCATCTTTTCTTTGGCCTACCTCTACCCCTGTATCCATGCACATTCATACCTAACACTCTCCTTGTCACATGACATTCATCTCTTCTCATTACATGCCCATACCACGCTAACCTATTACTCCTCATCTTTTCTGTCACCGGTGCTACTTTCAGACTTCCTCTGATATACTCATTCCTTATTTTATCTATCCTTGTCACTCCACACATCCATCTCAACATTCGCATTTCCGCCGCATGCACTCTAAGAAGGTTCATAAGAAAGAAAAAACAACAATATTTATAGTTAGGACAAGACAGCGTCTGTCGGGTGAGCTAACTAATATACAAAATACTTTTCTATTTATTTTGTGAGGTGCGATTTGAAACTAAAATATAGTTAAAACTACAGTCTCACCTGATAAGCTCGAAACAAATAAAGTAAGCAATATAGAAAGTGGTTTAATAATCATTTTAAGTTTATGTTCTGTCAACTGAGTTGAACAGCAAGTTTGTCAAAGAAGATGCACATAATAGCTTTATATAGTCTTAGTTTATCAAATGTTTGGAAAAACCTGCCCATTGCGGATAAAATGATGCTCTAAAAATAAAATATATTAGCAATTCTGGGATTTTATTAAGTTGTGCAAATAAACAATGGAGCAATTGCATCAATAATAAAGAACAATAGTAAAATAAATGTACTTACGTATTTATTTGTTTCCTTTTCTCCTTGGTACCACTCCACGCACCCAATTTTGAAGTGGTATCGAATATTTATTCCGCTAGTTATTTGTTTTGATCAATAAGTAATTAATTAAGGTAATTAAGGTCAATATTTATGTGGGTATCCAAAAATGATTTATAATAAGAGTGTCATGATTGTAAAAAACAACCAGCCCCTTCTTAGTCCAAGTCCTTTTTTTAATCATATCATCATTCTATATCTATATAAGAGCTTAACCTGACTGACTGACTGACTGACTGATTCATCATCGCCCAGCCGAAACCGCTGAAGCTAGAAAGCTGAAATTTGTAAGGTGGTTTCCTTTTATAACAAAACCACCCACTAAGGCGGAAATTCCACCTCTAAGGGGGTGAAAAAGGGTGAAAACGTTAGTATGAAACTTTTAAACGCGTGGAGCGATTTTCATGAAACTTTTTTTGTGCACTGTAAATGCAAAATGAATGGACACGTGTTTCAGGATTTTTCAATATAACCTTTAAAAAGGGGTCAAACGTGGGGTCAATGTTTGTATAGGAACTTTTTAACCTGGTGCGATTGGTCTGAAACTTTGTTTCGTGTTTCAGGATTTTTCAATAAAACCTTTAAAAAGGGGGTCAAATAAGGGGTCAATGTTTGTATGAGAACTTTTCAACGGGTGGTGCGTATGGTCTGAAACTTAATTTCGTGTTTTAGGATTTTTCAATATAAATCTAAAAAGGAGGTCAAATGGGGGGGGGGTCAATGTTTGTATGAAATTTTTTTAACGGGTGGTGCGATTGGCCTTAAACTTTGTTTCCTGTTTCAGAATTTTTCAATATAACTCTAAAAAAGGGGTCAATGTCATGTTTGTATGGGATTTTTTTAACTTGTGGTGCTATTGGCCTGAATCTTTGTGTACTGTAAATATAAAATGAATTGACACGTGTTTCAGGATTTTTCAATATAACCTTCAAAAAGGGGTCAAATGTGAGGTCAATGTTTCTATGGGTACTTTTTAAGGGGTGGTGCGATTGATCTTAATTTTGGTTTGGATAATTTAAATGCAAAATAAATGGAAACGTATTCCTGGATATTTTAAAATAGCCCTCTAAAAAGGGTAAAATTGTATTAGTGTGATTGATTTCTTTGAAACTCAGTTAAGTTACATACCTACTTTAAGTGAACGAAGTCGCGGGCAGGACAGCTAGTAACTAATAAACTTGCCTTCATGTAAACACTTATCTGAAATTAGCACTCGCCCAAATTTTTTAAGCATTATATCTACAAAAATGTGTTTATGTGTTTGTGAAAGCTTGAAATCACAGCAGTAACCCGATTTCCATACATCAAAAAGTCATAAAGTTTGGTTACGATAACCACCCGTTAAAGTGTTGGTAAACAATGGCTTACTGGACAGCGACGGAAAGTTATTTTTAGAAAATTGACCAACATCCTAATGGATTCTGTAATAGAAACTCTTGGTAAAGTTCAGTTTCGTTTTTCGTGATTACAAGTAATTGAGTTCGTTGTGTATTGTTGCTTTGTTTTGCTTTTCTTTGCAGTTTTCTTTTGTTTTTCTTTTTGGCAACTTATTGAAGTTTCTCTTCAATAATTTCGCTTGCTATATTATCGAAGTTAGAAACTTTTGTCGTCCAAAAGCTCTCTTCAGTCGTACCCTCATGTCTAACGATCGTGGCTTGCTTCGGGTTTGCCTCTGGAACTGATGACCTGCCAGTTTATGTCCATCGCGTCCCTCACGATGGTGTAGACTTTTGATGATGAGTCTTTCCCTTGATTGGTCCGTCTCGTTGGAGAACGACAACATAATCGTCCAAAAGCAGTCTGAATTAAAAACGGACCGTTGCAACTAAAAAAATACATAAAAAAACAAATTTACTTTGAGTTGATTTCTAAAAATGTTTCTAAAACGTAACATTATCGAAGACAAGACTAAGCGTATATTTATTACCTTTAGTAGTATTGATTCAGTTGATAGTATAGTTGCTTTAGTCAATACGACGCCAAGTACATACGAGTCGTGTACTCGCCTGCCATATTCCCTTATTAGGCAGCGTATTGTCCCAGCCCGTGAGTTTTGCAATGCACTATCGTAGCAGCTAGGTCAGTCAATGTACGATTTTGACACAGTCTATTAATCGCACCTACTAAAATATTGAACCCTGTTATTCTGTATCTAATGTTAGACATATATTTTTATCCATACCACAGAGTAATCTAGATAAGTGGCATACTTTACTCACCATTGCCATCTAGGTTTACCTAACTATATATACAATGCCATTTGTATGTAAAGTTGTATACAAATGTCAACCGAAAGCTGACATATCCGCGGGTGTTGATGTGTGTCGGTTTGTGCGTGCCGGACAACTATGCGGGGGCGCGGCGTCGGCCTGGGCTGCTGGTGCTCCCGAGGGCGAGGACCAACCTCCTGAGCGAGGCGCCGTTCACGCGAGCCCTTCGTATCATCAACAGCCTATGTCAATCAAGTAACATGGATTTATTTAACACTAGTTTGACGGAATTCACAGATGCTACTGTACAGTATGTAAGTTACGTGTAATTTCATTGTTGTTTTGGTGTCCCCTACTGTTAAGACAATGTAATTGTAATTTGGAATAAAAATAAAAAAATAAAATAAAATAAAAAATATCAGTTGGTAATAACTCAGCCTTTTACGTTGTAGGTTATGGCTTCCATCTCCGCCTAGGGTAAACTTTTTTGTGATGATCAATGATGTGTATTCTATGTAATTATTTAAAAAAGTAACTATCAATTAGTTATAGTTCGCATAGTACAACCCTTACTTAGTTTGAGACTAGATGGCGTTGTGTGGAATAAAATAAAAGGTTATTTTTTTGCAACTTATTACTTTTTTCACAGTCCCTAGTTAGTACTTACTCATTATACAACAGATTGTAAACCCATTGATACTTATAAAAAAAATGTGTGTTTGTAACTTATGGCGGCCACATACGTTCCGGTATACCTGAACGGTATACCGGAACTGAAGGCTTGTGCAAGTTGAAATTGAAATTGAAAAAATATTTATTCAATACAATCACAAGTATCACTTTGAAACGTCTTACATGCTAGGTGAATCTATGTGCCAACTCCAACCTAACCCAAGTACGAGAAGAACAGGCAAGAAACTCGTCTCGGTCCTAGCGTTTTTTTGTATGATCCTTCTTACAATAAAAAATGTAATCAAAATTATCTAATAATAATAACATAAAAATAAAAGACAAAACAAAACATAAATATATGAAACAAAAGTATACCTAACGTCCATAGTGACCACACACGATTCAAGTATGCCTGTGCAGTCTCAGTTCTGCGCCTGTGACAATCCGAAGAAGTCGTGTTGTGCAATAAGTATTTTGTGAAATATGCCACCGGCACCCACAAATGATGACGTTTTGGCTATTGTTGGTTTGGTGCTAGCTATTAAGAAAAAAGAGTATATTAAGTATATAAGTTGTTCCGGTATACCGTTCAGGTATACCGCTACGTATGTGGCCGCCATTAGTGAAAACTATATTTATGATGCACTGAGCTATCTGTTTCCCCTTAGGCACAGTGTGCCAGATAGGATTGCCCAATGATCCCATGCGATGTTTCAAGAGATGGTTGCTACCCACGCACGCCCACTGCTTAGTTTGTTTTGATGATACTCAACGGGCCTTTTGCAC
This sequence comes from Cosmorhoe ocellata, assembly GCA_963675405.1. NCBI lineage: Eukaryota > Metazoa > Arthropoda > Insecta > Lepidoptera > Geometridae > Cosmorhoe > Cosmorhoe ocellata. The sequence goes on along the minus strand of OY776258.1, from coordinate 4,677,197 downwards.
GAGTTCAGATGATATTTAATCACTGAGACGTTTTTAGGGTTTCACTCCGGAAATATTATTCGGATTTTGGTTTGCATTTTGGTGTTGTTTAGAAAGAAAAGGTGCTTTCAGATGTCAGTGTTGTGTGATTCTTGCTTTAACAGAATTTGAAACATAATTTTAAGTACTTTAATGATTCGCCGTTCAATCAAGCTGTTGTTGAAGCGCTAAAAAAACTTTTTGTTTTAAATATTTAAACAGCAGTAGGAGGAAATCGTTTAAAAAAAATCCATCACTATTAAAATTGATGAAAGGTGCAACTACATTATGACAACGTGGGATCGAGTTCAGGCACTTACGAAAATCTTTATGTCATCGGTATAATGGTGAAAAAAAAGGCTCTCGCTTCGGCCTGTATCGGATCTTTCGACGGCGAAACGTATTTTACTATTTTATGACATTGGTGGTAATTCGGTTGTTTTGCAGACTAACTTAAAAAATGCTACCATAGGTACGATCTTATTTGGCTTAGGTACTATAAAGATCAAATTAGCGTAACATTTTTGAATGACAGTTTTAAAAAGATCTAAAATTGACATAATCATTCTAATTTAATTAATTTTCCACCATTTTCACGTAGCTTTAGTCAACTACAATTTACATGGCTTCTAAAATAAGCTAAAACACGTCAATCATACGTCAGTTTAGTCAAATTTAGAATTGTAATTTAAATTGTTTACGCTAATTTAGTATTTGATGTGAACAAAATAAGGTCGTGTTTAGTTTAGATTTTTTTTAGACTTTTTTAGTTAGTCCGCGGAACAACAGAATCACCACCATTGGCATAAAGCTTTTTCTGTTCGCTTTAAACCGATTCCGCATAGCCATGTGTAGGTGCACCCTTACTCGTCAACTTCACTTTAATGCGTGCACGAGTGCAACAGACACCCCACATATCGACATTTCAGATTATCCAATTACAACCGTAAGTGATACGCGGACACCCTATTATTGTGAATTAAACGAAATTTGACAGCCGGAAAAATTGCCTTAATAAACAGCCTGGGGTAAAAAATGTTATTATCTCAGTAGTATTCTTTTTTTTAACCATGTTGTCCCACAGCTGGGAAAAAGTGACTTCAATCCAAAACTTTCAGTCTCCGCTACCTCCATAAAATAAAAGTGTTTAGCAACTGTGTTGATAAGTACGTATAATTACGCTGTACCCTTATTGAACTACAATTTCATCTGATGGTAAGTGACAATGCGGCCTAAAATATACTTACTCACGCCTTTAATTTACAGTGTTTACATATTTTATTTAAACATGCAACATATGTAAGCGAACGCACATTAGTTATTGGAAATAGCTCTCACGTCGAACGCGTTACTTTCCTTAGAGCACTTTTTCGCGTTATCGTAATATAATCATAGCAACCTAGTCGTATAAAGTTCGGCTATAACATTTTTCTTGTTTTTGCATATGAAAAATCATATTTTTCAAACCCTCTCCCAATAAACGTATCATGGAATGCCACATTTCGATTCCGCGTGCATGCGTGCATAGTGGGCATTTTTCTATCACATTCGGGCACAATGCGCCTTAATGAATGGATTCCGACGTCACGCGCCCGAGGGTCAGGGTGTAGGCACTGTAAATCTAGTAACAGTATTTCATGTTTATTAACTACTATCTTCCACGCGTGGATCTGCTCGCGTGGTACTTACATACCTACACGGATAAAAAGTATGTGTGTGTAATTCCATGTCATAAACTACGCGTATTTCAATTTTCATCCATATCCGTTCATGCCTTTTAGTGTGATTGCCAAGTGTTTTAAGCGTGATGAGAGATTTAAATACCATTAAGTTCTGTAATCAAGGCAATTTTTGCAAAACATCTATCATGCTTATATCCAAAATGTATTGTTGCAATACATATTTCCATACTAGTGCTTCACAGTGCTTTTTCTGTCGAATTTATATATTGTGCATTCACAAACGTCTATAGTTTCCTATAGGGGCTTTGTATTGGGTTCGTGGTGCATTGTCTTGGTGATATTATATCAACCGACTGGGTACCATATTGAAAAATTTGGCTGCGTTTCGGCAACCAGCATATTTTTGGGCTCCGTTTTAGTAGTTTGTTTTTACATCTGTACCCTGTGTTAGCTAACCTTGAGCATCAAGCTTTCCAAAAATCAACCTTATTACATAATACTTTACTAAAAAAATCTAAGATATAAAAAATAAAAGATAAGATGGGAAAATGTCGGTAAGACCAGACATAGAATAAAAAAAAAAACTGTAGGCGTATACTCCGAGAAGGAAACGTTGATGAACATAATTTGATGAATTAATATAGAGACTTTAGCTATGAACAAAGTACGGTAGCGTCATCAAAATTACCAATCAACGGGTACACGGTAAAGTTAGTTGCACATGAGATATTTAGCAGCTCATATTTTTGGTTAAAATAAGCTCATCTCATCCCCTCTGTGCAAATGACACAATTTAGTTATCCAATCGCCCGCGGCGACCGCTTAGGAGCTTGTATGTGCTTGCATGTGTGAACGTAGTAATAACTATAATGCGGCATAGAGCAGATAAGAAGCTTAGATATGACTCGACAATTTTCTACCTAAAAAGTTTTATACCTGTGTTTTTTTTTCTAGTAAACGAAAAAAATGAAAAACAATTTATTCAGCTGCTACAAGTATATTTGTGTTCTAAAATTAAGACTAATAAAAAGTAAACCTTAGCTGTTAAGCGCTAATGCTTTATTATCCATAGTACAAGCTTTGCTTAGTACGGGCTAGATGGCGTTGTGTGACCTGTTCACCAATTCATAATAACAATTTGATTAAAAAATAAAAAAGCATCGTAAAAGTTTTCAGACACCAGCTAACATGCATCTGTAGGCAAAAACAAAATGCATATTCTGTACGTTTACTCTTTCTCTTTGCCTCTGGTCTATTTTAATTAAGTCTGGCAAAGGCCTGTGTTGACGCACGTATCTATACACGCTTATACCGTAACTTATGAGACAACTGTTTATACTGACTGCCCTTTGAGTAAATACTGTATTTGTTTGTAGGGTACAATAATTATCATCTAGCCATGCATGATTGAGTATCTCTTGATATTTATGGTGTGGAGAGTTAATATTTATTTTTCATCTCATTTTTTTGTGATTATCATGTAAAATATTTTTATTTTATTTTTAGGTAAGTCATCATGATGGTTAAAAACTGCAATAGCATACAAAAGGTAAGTAAAATGATTACTTCATAAATGATGATCCATTAAGTCATTTCGATTTTATGAAAATGGTCACGTTTCAAAATTTTGATATTGTCATCTTTTTATTTGGTTTACGCATGGTTTATTATATTGCGCCACTGTTAATAGAATAAATACTCCCCATAGGATCATATAAAGTTAATACTAAATAAGTGTTATTGATATATGTACATGAGACATACATAAAATCATCACGTAAATACCAAAAATAGCACTGATAACAGTTATGCCAAAATATGTTTATGGCGTATTAATCATGCCCGAATTTCTACAAGTGTAAACGGGATAACATACCTCACTGTCGTTCGTTTTGTTGAGGTGTGAAAGAGATAGCTTACGAATCCCGAGGTTTAATAAACAACAACGTAATTAAGCCTGAAATGGCAGCCGAAAATAACGAGGGTGCTACTGCGAAATGTTATGAGCGTCATAGTTGAAAATGTACGAAAAATGTCTAGTAATAGTGCTACAATTGGTAACCAGTGCTAGAGAACAATAAGGACAATGTTTTTACAAAAGGCAATATTATAATTTATAATGGAAAATTTTAAATACAATCTCTTCACCGATTTTCGCATTCGCTCGTACGATACATTTGATTTGAATAAGCCACTACAAATATTCTAGTAAATAATAAGCCATCAAGGTTGCAAACTGGACGTGTTGGTCCAACTGTAGCGGTCGATATTGCATTAAAATCGTTATTACTTAGTTCATGTAGCACTTTTGGAGTAGAACCTTTTGACAGGTCCATATGTCTGAAGCACGCGTGCAGGGAAATGCTTCATTTGTCACAGCGAGGGATCAAATCTCTTCGCCGGACTGTTTGTACACCGCACAAGGGTTAGGCAGAATGTAATTTATAATTTTGTTAAGCTTGTAGCTGGTACTGTGACTTTTAAGGTGCTTGCATAAGGAGCACGCCCCAAGGAATAATCCTTCTACATCACTCATTCTGCATCACTTTTACATTTTGTATAAACCATCGTATAGGTAGGCCGCATCGTATATTTTGCAGATAAATAATTTTACATTACAGCTGTAATGAGCACGACTCTTTATAGTGCAGTGGATGGATGAACGACGATGGGACGAAAAATGTTTGCATTATCTGGAAACATATGTTTCTCTTTAGTTGTTGTTATAATTTCTGATATATACTCGCAATATAAAAAATCTTGGTTCGAAAAAACTATAGACACAGTTCGAAAAATAATCTGTAGTTGTTGTTATACTTTCTGATGTATACATGATATGGGAAATTCTTGTTATACCTACGGTTTGAAAAGACAGAAATGCTAATATACGGTTATGATATATGTGAATAGCGTTCAGTTGATATTTCATGACATGTATGTTATGAAAAGAAACAGTTACAATGAAGCAATGAGTAAAATTGAAAATTACTGAAGCAACATTCTGTGGTATTCACAACTACAAACCCTTACGTAGACTAAACTCTAGTGGCTTGCATGTGAAGACATACTAGTACACTTCTACATCGTAATGTGAGGGTAGTAATCGATGGTGTAATTTCCCCGGGTAATTTCCCGTCGCTTCCATCTGCATACAAATGACGTAATCTCGTGACAACAACGCTGAGAAGGGCAAATGTTTGGAGACAGATTCCTCTTAATCAAAAAGTTCCACAGAATTAGATCACTCGTATAGAACTGCGAACTAGCATTTCAAAAATAAAAAAAACCCGAAACAAAATATAATGATAACGGCTGCAATCTCCAGGTTTAGATATCTCCTTAGATCTCTTAGATTATTGAAGAGATCTAAACGGGGTTAGTCAAAGGTACGTCCAAACATAACATTTTGGACAATAGTTAATATTCCGTACGTAACATAAAGGAATACTAACCATGGCACATGCCTTCATTTTTTAGTTCTTTAATACACCGGTTTTCTCAAGAAGTTATATTTTCCCTTTGAAATATATTAGGATACAATATATTCCTAACTCACATAATTTTTTCAAATGAAAAAATTTTTGGTGCACAACTTTCGTAACCACGTCTTTAGGATTGGAAAGTAAGGATTTGGAGGAATAAACTATTCTGTATTCATAAGTTTCTGCGATACCCCGCTTGATCATTGGAGCACTAATACTGGGTGCCCCATCTACTTTGGTTTGTTTTATGTGCTAATGAGTGGGAACCCTAAGATTTTTCGATACGTAACTTGATGTAGAGTAGGGGCTGTTAGGGCTGCCAGAAACAATAGTAGCTTAGTTAAAGTTTCACTCCGACTTTACTTGAACCAACAAATTTATACAATAGAATTGCTCGCGAGCAATCTTGAAACAAAGTTGTGTGTGATGCTTAGATTTTATATAACAATCAAAGCCACCTTTAAAGTGCTTGAATCAAGGTGCCATATTGAATCTTAATACAACACGATAAAGCTAATTTCATATTGAAAGCCGATTAAAGTGATTCAGGCAAGTCAGGGCTGCCAATTTGAATTTATAAATATTTATATGACCACACGTTTCCGAGTGGTGGGTTTTTCGTTGATTGCTCATTCTCCTTTTGATATGGAAATGTGTGGTTTATAGGGAATGATTTGAAACTGGGGGCGAAAAATTGACTGGCGATGCGCGAACAGTCAGTGGCGATCGCTAGGCTTTTTGTGGCCTTTTGAGCTTGCATTGGGAAAACTAAGGTTAGTCGATTTGCTTTGTTTTAACAGTAGGCAAATGGAAGTTACAATATCTTCTTATCACTAGTTCAATATCATTGCGCTAGTGGTGGAGTGGTATTGCCCCGGCCTAACGATCCGAAGGTCGTAGGTTCAAATCTGGTTGTGCACCAATGAGTTTTTCCATTCGAAATATTTGTGTGCGCAATGCCAGTGCTCTTAAACTGTGAAGAAACCAGCATACTTTAGAACCAGTTATTCTAGGGTGTGTGTCGTAGGTTAGTATTCTTTTAAGCCGCGATGGGCTTGCAACCTATCATAACCGGGATACTAAATTTACTACTGTGCAAGATGTGGGCTTGAGCCAAATATCATGTTTGAATATGCTTCTGACTACCCTCTTTAGATAAAAAATCTAAGTAACTAGAGATCTGAAGAGATATCTACCGAGCATAGGGATTATGTTGCGATCATGTTTTTAAAACTTAGCCCAAGATAAGCTAGATCCGTAAGGCAGTGAATAAGCGGGTTAATTTCGACACGGTCCCATTCCTTTAGGAGTGGCTTTGAGATTTACAACCTCGTTTATGTAATTGGACGTGTTTCCTTAGGTGCTCTATTCGTGAATGAAACGGGTTTTGTACAACTGTTTAAGCTTGTAGATGTTGGTTTTAGAAACTAAATGTTAACGAATCTTCTTTGCTCCAAGGTTTGGTTTTAGCTGTGAGACAAAAAAATCGCATATTCTGTTATTTCTGATCCTGATGATATTGTAATGGCATTTGTAAATTCTAAAAAATTAAAACCAAGATTGTGAGCACTGGTGGTCTAGTGATGGTTATTTTCCTGTTCGAAAAATGTACATGTACGTACATTTCCACCTGTACTCTCAAACTGTGACGGTTAACATCACGTCGTAAAACTCAAGAGTTGATAATGACCAGAATTTTTCTGGAAAGAGCTGTGTAAAACTAAGATATCTACTATAGCTGATCTGTTTGATGTTTAAAAGTGAATAAACTTTAATGTTTTTGCCGTGGTTCCCAAATTGTGTAAAAACAAGATTTGCAAAAAAATCCTCTATAGAAAAAAAACTGAAAAATAGTCGTTTTGAAACATAATTGGACTTCTATCTCAAGAACCCCGAAATATTTCACAGTGACTTTTGCTTTGCTTTGTAGGTACTTAATCATTATTGATTAGGTTCTATAATATAGTTTTACAATTGATTTTGTAGTTTTGTGGCGTACCTACTCCACCATCGCGTACTTACCTTGTTCTCCTTTACCTGTAACATAAATAAAATAATAACATTCTAATAATAATTACCTACTCACTAATCTTAAAACTAAATTTACATTGTATAATTATTCTACTTAGCATTATCTATATATAAACATACTTAATATTATATAAACTTAACTATAATAACAGCAAACTATAATAATATTGTGATTACCTCAGTCGCAATGTCGGAAGGCAGTCGTGCGCGCAATAATCGCATCGAATAAAGGTCTTGTGGACCGGTCGGAATGTTGATGCGTATGCGCAAACAATAGGCTCATCAATAGGCGCGAGCGGCCGCGCCTACCTTCCGACAGTGGACATCACGCTCCCGCACTGAACGCACGTCGCTTTGTCTCGCTAAACATTTACGCAACCCTTACCTCTGTGCTATATTTCCATACTTTATTTCATTCTTCATTCTTCATCTTCTTGCTGTGAACTATATTGCTGTGTGCTATCTCTAAAGACTTGTCTGTGCTAACAGAATATAAAACATTACGTGAGTGGTACGCTATCCCGTGTTTCATTGTGCTGCTGAACCTCACCCGAAACTCATAGGATATACACAACCACCACAGTTTCATTGCAAATAACAGTTATTTGATTTGTTGTTTTCGAATTGTTCTTTAAGTTTGGTTTTCTACATACTCAACTTTCTGTCCCGCTCACACACCCCCAGTATCCATTGGACGCTGTCTTTGTCGATGAAGCAAGCAATCTGTCTTTAAGCGACGGTCAGGCGCCCTCTTAAAAAGTTTGACAAAATGGACGAATGTGGTGCACTTTATTCCTTTCACCCCACTTGTTCGACAGAATAATTCACACAATAAGAAGTATTTTGGTTTAATAAGCTAAGTTAACTGAACCATTATTTTACTGCAACTCGCAATTACAACAGTAATATTAATGTAGTACGCTGCAGTTATATCGTACTCTGTTTAAATATTATGCTGGATAATTGCTTGTGATATTATTACAATGCTAAATACGAATATCAGAGCTGCAACGTATATCGTTAGTGATACGTTTATTTTAGATTGTATTATACCTTGCAGAACTGTAAAGTTGTTATAATAAGTTAGCTCGAACGGTGACATGAAAAGCTCACTGCTTAGCTCTACATGTAACTCTTTTCTGTGGATACCGTTGACTAAGCTGAGATTATGGTAAAAGTTAACGAGCCTACGTCATCTTACAACTGTCTCAGACAATACAGCTTCCTTAAAAAGTTTCACTTTACGCAGTCAAATAAAATCGTTTACATCAATTTAATTCATATAATTACAATAAACACTTTGAATCGTCTTAAATACTACTTAATGGGCATATGTCTAAAATTCGTGGCTAAGTTTTAAATAAATACTAGCTGTCGTCCGAGACTTGTTCGCATTTAATTCGTTTTAAAATATTTTAGTAGTTACTCTGCTATTCAGGACGAACAATTCAAAAACCATGAAAAACTATCCAGCCGTTCTAGAGTTATAAGTGTTCGAACAAACCCGACTTTGTTTTTATATATTAAAATAATAACTACACATATTTTGAAGCATTTGCATTGTGCTTGCCAACTTTTACCATACTATTTCTTTTGATTATTAAAAATATACTGCGCCATTATATTTTTTTTCAAACATGGCACTGTATATCTAGATATATTTCTGTGGTGACGTGAAAGATACCGAAGGGAATAACTACACGTCTCTAAAATGTTTGCAAGCTATAGAGATGTGCAAACATGGTTTTATTTGTCCCCATTCCTCTTATATTTGCCAGTACAAATGCATGTTGAGATAGTGTATGTTGCATTGAATACGCGGCTCTTGCTAACGAGGCTACAGATTAATATGAATGCTGAAGTATGAAACTTTCACTCCAAAGATGCCTTAGGAATTTTTATTGTATAATTTCGTATTTTGTTGGAGATAGAGTGGTGCTAAGTACTATGAAAAAATACAATTTTAAAATGTAAAAGGAGGGCGTACTTAGCAATTTTATTTTTTTATATACATACATACAAGTCAATCAATACCTTTACCCGCACGTTCGAATGATAGCAAAAATTAAGTTTGAAGACTAGATGATAATTCAAATTTAAAAAAAAATACATTAAGACGTCATAAGTAGGTACCATAAATATTAAGACGTGATAACTTATTAATAAGTTATTAGGAATAATACATTAATTTTAAACGTTCTATTTTTAAGCGAATGAAACTTAAAGCATAACATCAAATTTAAATTTAAGAACCTTTGGATGGAAAGAATTGTGTAATAGGCATGAGGTATCGAAGGTATTTGTCTTTAAATACGAGTATATTATTAGTTTAATAAAATCACAGATATCATTTCGAAGTCTTATATGTTTTAATGTAAGTGCCATTTCTAGTCCTATTATTTTATCTTCGATCGGATTTGTTTTATCACTCGGATACAATATACGAGAAACTCACACCTCATTGAAACTGAGTCTTAAAACATTGATTTAAAATTCATTTTTCTTTAACTGGTATTGCTACTGACACTGGCTTGATGACACTGGCTTGGTTGAGGGTGCAATAATGAGCGACGCACCAGATTATATAAATAATAGTAAAACGACCCGCGAGTTTGTTCGTCTGTCAGATAGGATTGCGAAATGTTTTTTTCATACAAACTTCTAGCTAAAACAAACATCAATTGTATAACATAGTTGAGTCGTTTGTACCGCGCGTTTGCAAAATAAAAATATTTCACAAAAAAACATACAGTTGTCTAAAGAACCTCCTTCTTTTATATAGCCTATAGCACATATGGATATTCAAGCCATTTAACCAATAAAATAATGTTTGGAAATGGTTCAGTAGTTCCAAAGGTTACCTCTTACAGATGTTAAGATAAACATACAAACTTTCAAACTTACTTTTATAATATTAGTGTAGATTACTGGTTTTATCATGCCAATCAGCAACCCAGTCACCGAGCCACGCCCGCACACCAATATTTTATTTGTACCTTAGTATTAAAATTGAACCCTTTTATTTAACCTATCTTGATAATACGAGACTCAACTTTTGACATCATCGATAAAATCTTATCAGGGCTGTCACATACCGGAATATTACAAATTGGCGTACGATTTTTAATGTGTAATTTTGCACATTTTAATTTATCAAAGTGGTTGTCGCCCGGGCAACTCGGAGAATTTGAACACCCTAAAATGTTCGTTGCCTTTGGTAGGGGTAGGGGTGTAAAATTCTCAACGTTGCGTAGGTGTAGGTACACTTTGTAATTTGGCTAAATTAAGTCAAATTGTAATTTAGAACAACCCTTGTTGCCATAATTTAAGTTTCCGGATACTTCATTTTAATTATTTGACTTTTATGTGGGTTTCAGCTCGTCTTCGGTTAAATTAGGTAGTGTTTGATGTGAAGATTACCATTGGTATTTGATTAGTGCTTAATCCTACTAATATTATAAACGTGAAAGTTTGTAAGAATGGGTGTATGGATGTATGTTTGTTACTCTTTCACGCTGAAACGGCTAAACTGATGATGAAATTTGGCACAGATATAGAATATAGTCTGGAATTGCATATTGGCTACTTTTTAACCCAAAAAAATGTACGTTTCTCGCGGTATAGATTTGTTTTTGTTTTTCAAGGTACCACGCGGGCGAAGCCGTGGGCGGAAGCTAGATTTCTAATAAAAAAACATTGTAATGTCATAGTGACCGGAACGGTTTATTGATCCAGACATAATGCTCGTGTATACTATATCGTGTATATATAATGTTTTCAAACAGAGCCTATAAAATAGCTAAACGAAGTGTGGGGGAAAAACTATTCCGGAAACTAATTTCAGTTTGCCACGCGTTTCTAGAAGTCTTGTCTTATTATGTGGGAATCACCCCAAATTCGTTCGCGTGTTACTTTTTTCTTACAAGCATTGACGTTCTCTTTTCATTCCTTTATAGTTTATTTTTCAGGATAAAAATACTTTGATCCAAATTTCATCTAAATCAGTTTAGTTTTAATGCCTTGATTGAATAACAAACATCCGAAAACCAAACATCTGAACATCCAAACTCTCCCACTTATATTGTTGTGATCCCATTCCGATATCCGAACGTACCTAGATTATGCAAATGATATGAAAATCCGTGGCGATGCTGCCAGCCAACTGCTTCACGACAAGCGTGAAGCAAACGAGTGGTAACCCTAGCAGGATGACGTCATCTTGTTCGCGTATAATCGAGTGTCTTGGCTTGTCGAGCACCGGGGTGTGTTAAGGGTTGCGAATATATTAAAAATATTTTTAGGATATTCTGCTTTTAACCGAGAACTGGCGAGGTTATGATATTTTCTCAAGAATTGTACAATTAAATAAAAAAAAAGTTGGGAAGAATAATTCGTTTTGTTGGGATAAAAGTTTGATGACAATTTTTATTTTATAGATCAGTTGGGTCAAAACCATGTACATATGTATATACTACAAGTATGTTTGAAATGTCAATTAATACATTATATTTTGAAGAAAATCGTTTCTATATTTACAAAGACCTCTTTTTAATATAAGTATAGTGTACTTACTTATATTAATATTCATATATGAAACACATACTTCGTACGTTATTAGATTTCATATTACGTTGCAATTTCGTAGTCAAGTAGATCAACAGAGGCAAGGAATATTGAAAACTTTTAAAAACAAAGAGCTAATAATGTTTCATATAAAACCCTTGTCTGCAAGAAAAAGGAGATTGTTAGTTTCGAGAAAGAAAAAACAAATATGCTCACAACGAAAAACCCGAGGCTCGGTAGATATCTCCTCAGATTTCCAGTCACTAAGATCTTTGAGGATATCTAAAGAGGGTAGTCAGAGGTATGTCCAAACATGTTGTTGGCACATGCCCACATTTTGCACAGTAGTAAGTATTGCGAACATGACAGGTTGCAAGCCCATCGCCGCTTATAAGAATACTAAACCTACCTCCTACTAACTACATCTCCGAATTTTTTATTCTAAGGTATGCCGGTTTTCTCACGATGTTGTTCTTCACCGTTTTGTTCAGACACATCTCCTCTCGTCTCCTCTCCTCTCTGCTTTGGTGGAAATCGGCCTTAATGTTCAAAACAGATGTACAGTGAAACCTTTTCTTAGAATAACGAATAAGCTTATTCAAAGCCTCATTAGGCAAAACATGGGGAGTCTACTTGTATTATCTAAATATATATAATTCAAAGGTGACTGACTGACTGACTGACTGACATAGTGATCTATCAACGCACAGCCCAAACCACTAAACGGATCGGGCTGAAATTTGGCATGCAGGTAGATATTATGACGTAGGCATCCGCTAAGAAAGGATTTTGATTAATTCTACCCCCAAGGGGATAAAATAGGAGATGAAAGTTGGTATGAAAAGTCGCGATAATCGACATTCACGCGGGCGAAGCTGCGGGCATCAGCTAGTACTGTATATGGGCTTAAATCAGTTTATAAGTATTATTTATTAGGGAAAACTTCGTCTAGGTAATTATTTCGAGATAACTTCCCCCACGAAAGTGGGGTGAATATGGGAGGAAGGGGTTACGTGACGATGTGTGTGTGGTTTTGTGGATGATTTACTCCGATTATATTAAACTAGCTGTCCCGCCAGCAACTTCGTTCGCGTAAAGTATCTAAACTGAGTTTCAAACACATCACACAACTCATAAAAATCCCATACTAACTTTGACACCCCATTTTACCCCTTTATGAAGGTTATAATGAAAAATCCTGAAACACGTGTCCATTCGTTTTGCATTTACAGTACACAAACAAAGTTTCAGACCAATCGCACTACCCGTTAAAAAGTTCCCATACAAACATTGACCCCACATTTGACCCCTTTTTGAAGGTTATATTGAAAAATACTGAAATACGTGTCTATTCATTTTGCATTTACAGTACACAAACAAAGTTTCAAACCAATCGCACCACCCGTTAAATAGTTCCCATACAAACATTGACCCGACATTTGACCCCTTTTTGAAGATTATATTGAAAAATCCTGAAACAGTTGTCCATTTATTTTGCATTTACAGTACACAAACAAAGTTTCAAACCAATTGCGCCACCCGTTAAAAAAATTCCATACAAACATTGACTCCCCATTTGACCCCTTTTTAAGAGTTATATTGAAAAATCCTGAAACAGGTATCCATTCATTTTGCATTTACAGTACACAAACAAAGTTTCAGACCAATCGCACTACCCGTTAAAAAGTTCCTATACTAACTTTGACACCCCATTTTACCCCTTTTTAAAGGTTATATTTAAAAATCCTGAAACACGTGTTCATTCATTTTGTATTTACAGTGCATAAACAAAGTTTCATGAAAATCGCTCCACGCGTTACAAAGTTTCATACTAACGTTTTCACCCTTTTTCACCCTCTTAGAGGTGGAATTTCTAAAAATCCCGCCTTAGTGGGTGGTTTTGTTATAAAAGGAAGCCACCTTCCAAATTTCAGCTTTCTATCTTCAGCGGTTTCGGCTCGGCGATGATCAATCAGTCAGTCAGTCAGTCAGTCAGTCAGGTTAAGCTCTTATATAGATATAGATTTGAATATTATCTGCTATATTAATACCGTTGTGGTAAGTATGTAGGTATACATTTATATGTATTATTTACTTGCTTTCGCCCGTGGCTTCGCTCGCTAGGTATCTACAAACGAATTACTCTATGTCCATTTTAAACGTTGGTGACAGATTTTTTTAAATCAGTTGGGTTGTTTCTGACATACAAACAAACTCTATGGCGATGGGTTTGCAACCTGTCACGTACGGACCACTAATTACTGTGCAAAATTTGGGCATGCACCAAATATTTTGAATGTGCATTTAAGTGACTAGAAATCTGAGGAGATGTCTACCTAGTCTGAGGATTACACAGTCGTGATCATATTTGTAGCAATTTTAATCTTTAACACATTATTTTGTTGTTCAATAACTAAAAAAAAAAAAGGATGATCACGACTGTAATCCCTGGGCTCGGTAGATATCTTCCTCAGATCTTTAGTTACTTAGATCTTTGAGGATATCTAAAGAGAGTAGTCAGAGGCACGTCCCAACATGACATTTGGTACATGCCCACATTTTGCACAGTAGTTAGTATTCCATACGTGACAGGTTGCAAGCCCATCGCCGCTTATAAGAATACTAACCTATGACACACCTTCGAATTTTTGGTTCTAGGGTGTGCCGGTTTCCTCACGATGTTTTCCTTCACCGTTTAAGAGCACTGGCATTGCGCACATAAATTTTTCGAAAAATTTTCGAACCCACGACCTTCGGATCGTGAGGCAGGGGTGCTACCACTACACCACCAGCGCTCTTAACTGATACTATGTTTAATTCTGTGCGTTATAATATTTTTGTTGAAAGTTCAATTCGTTTGAGCGAGTGAAGTCGGAATCAATTAGTGAGACGCGTGGTCGGAGCGGATATTGCTGAACACAGTGCAGTATCACCAGAAGGTAACCTCTAGATATTGACTAATTCATGTTACATGTTCTACTTTAAACGTGTTTGGCGCTAAAAATGTGACAAAACCTGCCGATTGACTTCAGCTATGCTTATATTTTTATTTTAAGCCATTATCGTCCCACTGCAGGGCAAAAGTCCCTTCCCTTCTTCCACTCTTTGCGACTTAACACAGTGACAGGCCAGGGGCCTTACCATGAAGTTTTCCAGAACGATTCCGTAACGATTCCATTATAGAAACGTCACTACTTCCATACAATTTGCATAGGTCATGGTACGAAATAACAATGTTATACTAATTCGGTAATGTATTATGAATTCGTTGTAAGGCTCCAGGTTCTTAGGGGCCTTACCACGAGCTACTTGGGCAATATCAATGTAATATAATGATGATGGATAATGAGAATGGATGTTTGTTACTCAATCACGCTGCAATGGCTGAATGGATCTAGATGAAATTTGGCAAAGAGATTGATTATAATCTAACTACTTTATATCCCTGAAAAATTTACTGTTCTCGTGGGATAGATTTTTTTCTTCTAATTTGGAAGCTAGTACATAATTACATACTGGTTCCCATTGTACAAGCTTTGCTCAGTTTGGCGCTAGATGGCGTTGTGTGAAATGTCCGCGAATATTTTTTTATTTATTTATAAAAATTGAAATATCCTTCTGCACAAAACACTATGTCTCCAACCCCAGTAGTTGGGTCCGACTGATAACTTTGGTACACATTCGTTTGTTAATAGAACGAACCGCGAAATTGATGGGTTTTGAGTTTGTTATAAGCGTTATTGAAGCGAAGTTTTTTCACTATAGGATTAATAATATGCTTCAGGTGGTACAAAACGCCTCTCTGCCAGTGATCTGGATCAATCGAGCTATCTATAGATTGTTTGCCTTAGATAGCTTAACATTTTCAGATGTAAACTTTTTAAACTTCCGTGATTTGATGACATAATTATAATTGAATAACGGGTATTTATCACGTACCTATTTTGTAGTGTGAACCTGGCCTTATCTGAATCTGACGACGAATTGAGGGTAGATACAGATTCTACTCTCAATAATAAAAACTAGCTCGCTGCACATCAGTCTGCCCGCGACCACGAACAATGTAATGTGTTCGAAACGTCGGGAATAAAAACAAAATAGGTACGTGATAAATACCCGTTATTCAATTATAATTATTTTCAGATGTATTTTATAATATTAAACATAACGAATTAAATATTTTTGGTTTAGATTTAAAGATATTTATTCCAATTAGTATTTATTGCAAAATTTACAAAAAATCCCGACTGAACGTAACTGAAAATGGATTTTTACTGTCGCCATATTTGATTTTTTGACATTATGTATATTTATGTACTATCGTATTAGTCTGTGGAACTTTAATCCTTCCACCACACTTATTCAAAAGAACTAGTGACGTGATAATAATAAAAAAAATTGTGCAGATCAAGATAATTACTTATTATACTAATTATTTATTAAGATATTACTATCTTAAACGGTGAAGGAAAACATCGTGAGGAAACCGGCATACCCTAGAACCAAAAATTCGAAGGTATGTGTCATAGGTTAGTATTCTTATAAGCGGCGATGGGCTTGCAACCTGTCACGTACGGAATACTAACTACTGTGCAAAATGTGGGCATGTACCAAATGTAATGTTTGGACTTGCCTCTGACTACCCCCTTTAGATATCCTCAAAGATCTAAGTAACTAAAGATCTGAGGAGATATCTACCGAGCCTGGGGATTACAGTCGTGATCATATATATATTTTTTTTTTTTTAAGATAATTACGGTTAACAAAGATCTTCAGAGAACATAATATAACATAGTATTTTATTTTAACTTACATATTGAATTTGATGATAGAGCTAAATTTAACCCTATATTAAACTTTCCTTCCCTCGTAATCCTCTTACAAAGTAATGCTACGTAGCAACATCCGTAGCAACGTGCTACGACACTACGAGATATTCTACGAGCTTTGTTACAATAAAAAAATAAAAATAAAATAAATATGATCACGACTAATCCCAAGGCTCGGTAGATATCTCCTCAGATCTTTTAGTTACTTAGATCTTTGAGGATATCTAAAGAGGGTAGTCAGAGGCAAGTCCAAACATGACATTTGGTACATGCCCACATTTTGCACAGTAGTTAGTATTCCGTACGTAACAGGTTGCAAGCCCATCGCCGCTTATAAGAATACTAACCTATGACATATATCTTCGAATTTTTGGTTCTAGGGTATGCCGGTTTCCTCACGATGTTTTCCTTCACCGTTTAAGAGCACTGGCATTGCGCACATAAATTTTTCGAATGGAAAAACTCATTGGTGCACGACCAGGTTTTGAACCTTCGGATCGTGAGGCAGGGGTGCTACCACCACACCACCAGCGCTCATCTTTGTTACAATCACTTTGATAAATGCGAAAGTTTGGATGTTTGTAACATAATCGCAGTTGTACTTATTTTAATGATATTTTAAATATGTGATCATATATATTTGTACAAAAAAGATATAATTAAAAAAAAATTGTGACTGTAATCCGTAGGTTTGGTAGTTATCTTCTCAGATCTCTAGTTATTTATTAAAAGGTGAAAGAAAACAACGTGAGAAAACCGACCCCTATAACTTAATACTCGAAGATGTCATTATGATTGTAAGTATTCTTATAAGCGGCGATGGGCTTGCAACCTGTCACGTACGGAGTACTTACTACTGTGCAAAATAGTAGAAGCCTTTATGATTATTTTTACGCTCATCAGTAACTCCTTCGAGCTATCTGTTAAACCATTGTTCGTAGCAGCTCTACGTTTCGTAGATCCCGCTACGCCATGTGCTACGGATGCCGGATGTTGCAGTGAATAATGTACGCGCGTACACATGCACGCGTACACATACACGCGTACTAATACAAGTGTACATTGTACGCGTGTAAAATGTATATGCAGCAAGTCTGTGTCATTACTGCGAACATAATTTTAATTAGCTGCAGAGTTACGCGAGAAATTCCAAGACAATTTGTCTTTGTGCTCGTAGCTATTATGAAATATGTCGCTTCATCGTTTAGAATAGAATATAATTTTTATTTTGTTAACACATAAAAGAAATATAAAAAAACGATGCGTCAGAAAAGTTACGTAATAGGTATCTCATGAAATTATTATTGTTAATTTTATACTATATTATGTTTAAAAAGAGCGCTGGTGGTGTAGTGGTAGCACCCCTGCCTCACGATCCGAAGGTCGTGGGTTCAAACCTGGTCGTGCACCAATGAGTTTTTCCATTCGAAAATTTTATGTGCGCAATGCCAGTGCTCTTATAAACGGTGAAGGAAAACATCGCGAGGAAACCGGCATACCCTAGAACCAAAAATTCGAAGGTATGTGTCATAGGTTAGTATTCTTATAAGCGGCGATGAGCTTGCAACCTGTCACGTACGGAATACTAACTACTGTGCAAAATGTGGGCATGTACCAAATGTCATGTTTGGACGTGCCTCTGACTACCCTCTTTAGATATCGTCAAAGATCTAAATAACTAGAGATCTTAGGAGATATCTCCTGAGCCTGGGGATTACAGTCGTGATCATATATATATATTATGTTTACTACTTACTTCAATTATTAAATTATATATGCAAAAGTTTTGATATTCCTAAGTTTATTAGTTGCTAAAATACGCAAAAACGCCTGGATTAAGATGAATATAATCTGTAGTAAAGAATAACAAAGCCTACTTGTTGTATGCGCAAAACCAAATATATTATTATATAATATTATATGCATAATATATAGTATTTCATAGGTACGTAAAAATAGAGCCACATTCAAACATTATATTTGGCAGATATTTATAGTTTCAATAGTTAGTATTCCGTTATGTGAAAGATTGCAAATAGTAAGCTTCTAAAAGGATGTCAATCAGCTTTCATACATGGTTGAGCCCAAAATGCTAAAGTACCGGCAAACAAAAAAAAGGTATGGCCACGTTTGGAAAGTTAGGCTATTAAGTTAGGTTTGGTATTTTGATCTCAAATAACCTCGTTTATACAATTCGATTTAAATTTCTGTAATAAAAGTTTCATTCATTCATTCATTCATTCATTGACACATTCAAAATATCACTTCAATTTCCATAGAGCACTTTAAAATCTAAATCCGATGCACTGCGCAATGCACATGAATCATTCGATTCCCTATCGCAAGGTACCTGACCTGACAAACATTGACGGCGAAACAAAGCCTCCTACCAGACAAATTAGCATACACCCCACAAAACCCTTATCCTCAAGAGAATTAAGTCCAAAATCAAACGCAACGGCCAAAAATAAATTTTGTAGCGTTGCACTATTTAGCCAACTACATTACATTGCAGTTTCCTATCCTAAACCGTAGGACTAAAGTCTAGTTTAGATTGCCGCAGGTCAAATGAATTCGTACCGTTCTCGGATTCGGTCATCCGGAAATAACATTTCAACACTATTTGAAAAGCTCTTAACACCTGTGACTTAAGAGTTAATTTACCTTGCGATTTTGCAATCAAAGGAGATTGACCTAACTATTAATGCTAGGACTTTGTTTTCAATTGAAAACGATTTCTGGTGCTCCTTGTTTTAGGTGAAAATTGCACTGACCGGATTATACGAGATTCAATATTGGATGTTTGAGCTTCGCGATTATGAGCTTTAGTTGCCTGTTGTAAGGTTGAGTTTTATAGAAATACTTAAACTTAAATGCCCTGAAGGCGGCAAAGGATATCAGTTGTGTTCTTTTTTACAAATTAGTATAATTCATTTTTGATTAAAAAAAAATCAAATAAAAAAATATATAAAATGAACAAGACACAAGTATTCCATAATAATTATATATATTGTACTGCACAGAATTAACGGATTCGAACCCACGACCGAAAGGCGGGGTACCACTAGACCACCAGTGCTCTCTCTCTGCCGAGAAAGATATAATATCCTGGCAAAACTTGTTTTATTTACAAAAAATATATAGTAGTCCTTCGCGCATAACTTTCTCTAACGGTTGATTCTAGAGCAGAAGGCGGGCGATACTGACACAGAAAATCTTAGCCAGTAATTGATCTTTAAAGAATTAATCCAAGGTATATGAATATTAGATACACGAACATACATATAAATAAATAAATAAATAAAAATAAATAATGCTGGACAATCCACACAGCATCATCTAGCCCCAAAGTAAGCTACTCAAAGCTTGTGTTATGGGTACTAGATAACTGATATATTTAATACTTACATTATATACATACATACATGTAGATAGATATTTTTATTATACATAGAAAACACCCAGACCAACGGAACAAATTTCTGCAGATCGTACACAAATTTGTTCCGCGGCGGGAATCGAACCCGCAACCTCTGGCGTCGCAGGCGGACTCAAGCACGCTGCGCCACTGAGGTCGTCATATACACGGTCACACTCTTTCATTCAAAAAACCTTGTTTTTACGAGTATAATATTAGTAGGATTATTAGGATAGTGGGATTATAATTATATATATAATATAACCGGATTATATTATATAACCGGATTAAAGGTAACCTGTGTGTTATCTCAGATTATAACTATGCGTATTCCAAGTTTCAGCCAGATCCGTTCAGCCGTTTTAGCGTGATCGATTAACAAACATCCATACATCCACCCATCCTACCTTTCGCTATATATTAATAGGAGTACCTGGTGACCGAGCTGAGTGAGTTTTTTTTGGTAAACGACGTTTTCTAAAATGAAACCTAGCTAGTTCGATTTAGCGCCCCCGAAACCCCTTGTATACTAAATTTCATGAAAATCGTTGGAGCCGTTTCCGATATTCCGATTATATATATATATATAAAAAAAAAAAAAAAAATATGATCACGAATCCCCGGGCTCGGTAGATATCTCCTCAGATCTTTGGTTACTTAAATCTTTTGAGGATATCTAAAGGGGGTAGTCAGAGGCAAGTCCAAACATGACATTTGGTACATGCCCACATTTTGCACAGTAGTTAGTATTCCGTACGTGACAGGTTGCAAGCCCATCGCCGCTTATAAGAATACTAACCTATGACGCACACCTTCGAATTATTGGTTCTAAGGTATGCCGGTTTCCTCACGATGTTTTCCTTCACCGTTTAAGAGCACTGGCATTGCGCACATAAATTTTTCGAATGGAAAAACTCATTGGTGCACGACCAGGTTTGAAACCACGACCTTCGGATCGTGAAGCCGGGGTGCTACCACTACACCACCAGCGCTCTATACTTACATTATCTTACTCTATATTCTTGTATATATATACATATATATATACAAGAATTGCTCGTTTAATTAAAGGTATAAGATAAGATTATGTGGTTTCCTTGGAATTTTCATACGTCATTCCACTACTCTGTGGCATCACGCCGGCAAATATGAGGTGGGCGCGAAATTAGATTTACGATACTACTTCGGGAATTTTCGGAACTCATCGGAACTTCCCGGATCAGTTTCGAACGCCGCACCGGTCGCGCATTATCATATAAATGCGAAGTTGACGGAAAAATATTGCTTAGGCATAATAGTGTAATAATAGTTTTTGCGTATAGAAAGGAAACTTCCAAGTGTTCCAATGGAAATGTATCAAATTATGGATCGTTAGTTAACTGAGGCCGCTCTTACTTACTTATCCCACGGGATCAGTTGACCTAATGAATATTTTGAATCGCGCAACTGATCTCATTGATACATTTTATGTATTGTATAGACACGTAATAAAAGTGTTTTGACATTAATTCCCATACAGTTGCAGTTGCCATACGTGACACAACACAAATTTATTTTTAATTATATTCTTGAATAATCATCGGCTAGATATACGAAAATAAATAACTTTAATAAAAATAATAATAATACTTACGTTTATTTCAATTTTATCTTCTTAGCGTGTCACTAGTTTTAAACTAGTTTTTGTTCATGTTTTAATCTAGTTTCAAACACGTCAGTACACACAATCATATTGTAGTCTGAGATACATATGCATTTTATGTATTTATTAATTATTTTCTCTGTTAATATAAAGATATAAATGTGTATTACAAAAGAGAAATAAATCTGAAAGAGTTTCGCTTCTAAGCTCAAGTATTATTTTTAGTTTTATGGCTTAGGTGTATAGATGGCTCTACCTGTAGTGACTCGTGCGAAGTACGTGAGCCACATAATTTGCAGTAAAAAGTTCAGGTCGCTCTATAGGATGAAAGCTTTTATTGTTTGCGAATAACATGTTTAAAATCACCATCCATACTTTCATACTTAAAGTTACGAGTTCAAACTTACTAGCTTCCGCCCGCAGCTTCACCCACTTTGTTAAATTGTAGCTTCCAGACTATAATGACATGATACCTGTGCCAAATAATGATATGATAAATGCAAACTTTTTTGTTTGTTACTTTTCATGACTAAACAAAGCAAGTCTCAAAATATAATCTTAAAGGGGCTGAAAGAGAAGTTGAGAGGTGAAATAGGGGTTGAAACTTAAAGGTTTATATGGGGAACGCATGTCAATAGTCAATAGTAATAGTCAATAGTCAATAATCTTTATTCAGTAATATCACAAGGATCATTTTGAATCGTCTTACATACTAGGTGAATCTAGGTGCCAATTCCAGTCCTATCCCCAGTACGAGAAGAACTGGCAAGAAACTCGCTGGGCCCTAGCGCTTTTTTTGTATTATGAACCTTGTTAACATTGTTAGGGACACCTAGCAGAGTTGGAGCTGATTCGTCCCAAGCTTTTTTGTCATCTAAGTACTCTGATATTCTATAATAAGCTTTACGAGACAGGTTTTGTTTAATTACATTTTTGAATTTCGCAATCGATAGATCAAGCATGTCGCTTGGGATCTTGTTATAGAAGCGTACACATTGCCCTATAAAGGATTTGCTTACTTTAGTGAGCCATGGTTAAGCAACGTTGGGCACAGTCGGTTTTTGGATAGGTAAACGCTTTTTGCACTCCATACAAATCTTCCAACTGGTATCTATAATTTCAGAATGAATATGTTATATTGATGGATTTCTGCAGACGAAGTCGCGGGTAACAACTAATAAATTATATTTTCTAGATAATACTGATTTCTCTCAAAAAAACTCAAGAAGCGGGGAACAGCAAGCTATCTTAAACCTAAAAGATTATATTTCTGATGACTGATAACTGGAGCACTGGTGGTGTAGTGCTAGCAACTCTGCCTCACGATCCGAAGGTCGTGGGTTCAAACCTGGTCGTGCACCAATAAGTTTTTCTAATCGAAAATTTATGCCAGTGCTGTAAACGATGAAAAAAAAACATCGTGAGAAAACCGGAATTCCCTAGAACCAAAAATTCGAAGGTGTGTGTCATAAGTTAGTATTCTTACAAGCGGCGATGGGTTTGCAACCTGTCATACGGAATACTAACTACAGTGCAAAATGTGGGCATGTGCAAAATATCATGTTTGGACGTTATGAAATACCTAGTTGCGTATAACTGATTGTTTCGTAATATCATTACCGGAGCAAGGATTAAATGCTGGATAGTTTTCGGTCGGAGAAAATTGCAAGCCGGCTCAAAGAGTCCCTTAGGACTCGACGAGGAGGGGGAACTAATACTATTTATAATGGGGGGTGAGGAGGTATTAGTGTACGTGCTCTCACGGTCTGCTGGATCAATTTTGGTTTGGAGCAATTCATTGAAGAAATGTCTTCTTCGAAAGAACCAAGTGTAGTCAAGTGTTTAAATCTTATACCTTTAAACGAGCAATTCTTGTATCTCTTAAGTTCTCGGGATTTAGAAAGCAACTATTCACATATTTTACAGTCGCGTCAAGAAAAATAGAAAAATAACCACCAAAATGATACAATAAAACTCAAATAACACGAAAAAAATATATAAACTAAAGCAACAAAGTTGACAGTCAAAAGCATCGCAGAAATTATGAAGATATTCTATGATGGTATGTACGTTACACTATGATGGATTGATTGTTCCTGAGTCCAAGGAGTTTATCTTTAGAAAGTTTGATTAGTTTGTTGATTACTTT
The DNA here is from genome assembly GCA_963675405.1 of Cosmorhoe ocellata. Classification (NCBI taxonomy): domain Eukaryota; kingdom Metazoa; phylum Arthropoda; class Insecta; order Lepidoptera; family Geometridae; genus Cosmorhoe; species Cosmorhoe ocellata. Next base: position 4,653,383 of record OY776258.1, on the reverse strand, counting down.
GTTAACAATGCGGGTGAGCTTAAGGCGCTCTTTACATAACACGATACGATATACAACTATTTATTTTAAAATATATACGAAAAACACGAAATATGTCATAATTAGTTATACTTATATCTAACAACCGTTTTGGTCATGGGTAAAAAAAAAGAAATTTACGAAAGGAGCTTTTGAGGCAAACTTTAATTCTTTCACCACACTAGTTAGAAAGAACACAATAAGAAAAAGAAGCGTCACAGGCTAAAAATAGTCTGCTTCTTTCGTTCCGGATCCGTCTCGTTGCGACATAAGCCAGATGTATACTAAAGGTAAGTATCCTACGAATTTGCCGTTTAAATAACTTATTGAGTTGGAATTAGCGGTTTCTAGTATTAATTAAATTGGACAATTTCGCGAATTTATCGGCTCAGGCCCGTAAAGTAAAGTCTTCGGTGAATTAATTCGAGTTTCAAAGTGTAATTGATTTGAGTAATGTTTCAGGGCAAATTGCAGTAGTAGTAGTAAGATTGTAAACAATATTATATGATTAATGTATTAAATTTATGTATACATAAACAAAAATAAAACAACGTTTTTTATTGTTGCTTAGTTTGGGGCTAGATGGCGCTGTAAACGCTAGCAAAGCGCTGTAAGCGTATCAGGACCAAAAATTACTCCATCAATATTAAAAATACAAATAGAAAAATCCAGTAACGTTTTAATCAAACGATATGAACTTATCCAAGTATTTGCATCTTGCAACTAAATACATAGTAGCTGGTACATAATGTAATAGGTAATAAGGAAAATGTTATTTTTACCGCAAAATACCGAGCAACCGATAAAAAACATAATCCCAACCTCCCCTTCCCAACCTTAGCCTACCTACAACACTTTCGCATTAAAAACACACTAAATTATAATTCTGTGCTATTTTAATCCCTTATAATATTAACGTTCATGGGTAAGGTTCCGAAAGTCTCAAAAAGGTTGCAGTCATCCGGCTTTTTATAAAACAAAATCCGACTTTTATTTATTTGAGTTTTATTAGTTTCAATCTACGTGTCACTAGTATTTTTATAAAATTATAATTTAACAAATATTTGAAATTATATTACTCGTATAACAGAATTTCCACAGATAACTAAATTGTACTCAAATCGTTATAAATGTAATTTTTCGCTACCTGAAAATTGTTAGAAATATATTTTGTGATAGTCAAACTAATACTAATGATACACCGTATGCGATGTTTTTATGATTTGTGTTAAATGCACAAACTATTTTCCTAAAACTGAAAAATAAATAAAATAAATAAATATGATCACGACTGTAATCCCCAGGCTCGGTAGATATCTCCTCAGATCTTTAGTTACTTAGATCTTTGAGGATATCTAAAGGGGGTAGTCAGAGGCAAGTCCAAACATGACATTTGGTACATGCCCACATTTTGCACAGTAGTTAGTATTCCGTACGTGACAGGTTGCAAGCCCATCGCCGCTTATAAGAATACTAACCTATGACACATACCTTCGAATTTTTAGTTCTAGGGTATGCCGGTTTCCTCACGATGTTTTCCTTCACCGTTTAAGAGCACTGGCATTGCGCACATAAATTTTTCGAATGGAAAAACTCATTGGTGCACGACCAGGTTTGAACCCACGACCTTCGGATCGTGCTACCACTACACCACCAGCGCTCTTGAACTGATGTATAAAAAATAAAAATAAAAAATATCATTGCACCAAAAAACTAATAAAGTTCCGGCTTTATAAATAATCCATCTGGCATCTCGTAACCACGTGAAGTTTCGGAAAGGGCCATTCATTAGGACCTACAATGGACTAGGGTTGGGTAATTCAATAAGCTACTCGACGTACCTGTACTTGGGACAAGAGTTATGGCTACACCTACGAAATGTTTTAGAAAACATAACATAGAACATTAGCCGTGAAATGATGGCATAGCTGTTTTTAATAGGGGACAAAACGTTAGCGCTGATCGTAATGCAGACTTGACGTTGTCGACGTGACTAATGAGTGTGAGTTTACCTATATCAAACTTAAACTGGCTATGTTATAACCGAAGGCAAGCATCAGTTAAATGATAAATTATGCATAGAAACGTCCAACAATCAAAAAATATTTGAATGTTATAATTATCATGTTTTAGTTTAGCGCAATGGTGATAAATTAAGCGCGTTTCTCTTGACAGATTTTTTGACGGTTTAATCGATTTCTATTTTAGAGATAGAAAGCCTTATTGCGATGCCTAACGACTTATTTCAGCGTAGCTATCATCAGACATGCGTATTATTCAGTAATGAGTAATTCAAAGTACGTTTCCGTATACGCGTGTCTATATTTAAAAGCGTTCTCTCGTCTATCTGTCTAGTCTATGACCCCTACGGGGGTAGGGGCGGGGGTAGCAGGGGGTTCCCTGTACCTGCGCCCGACGAGCCGAACGCTCGTTGTATTGATTATTCGTGGGGCGTTCACTTTCGCCTCTGTTTTAACGCGGGCCATGGAAATGTTTTTATTGCCGAGTTGGCGGGCCCCGTCGTGCTGAATAAACAGACGAATAAATGTAGAGACCACTCGTTACCGATTATAATGTTTTATAAGGTCGCGTTTTTGACGATTACATAACATGTTGTACCCTCAACAGGGGTATAAAGGTTCTGTATTATTTACAAAGAACTGATGAGCGCTGAGTTGGGAAGGACGCTTTCTTTACACTGGTGAAATTATAAGCCGATGAATGGCGCACTCTGCTATGTGTTTTTCGAATTTTTATTTCTCGGGCTGCAAAAGTAATTGAAAAAAAAGTATAGTTTACAGCTTCTTATTTATTTCAATATTCTTTGATATACTCTTGGTTCCCTCACAAAGTTTTATTTCACTGTTTAAGATTATTAGGACTTGCGCATACATTTACAAATATTCTTATAAATGTGTTATTGGGATATTATAAATGTGCTAAATTTAGTATAAAGTTCGAGTTTTTTCCTTATGAAGGTCTTCTTTTTCAGCAGATTTTCTAACTCTAACGACGACTATACGATATAGGAATATCTTTGTACAGCAGGTGAGATCAATCAAAGCGCTTTACCTTTTTTATCCCATACAAGCCTCGCGCGATTTTATCCTCTATTTTATACAGAAGTACGTGTTAAATTCGTGTGGAATACTGTACAAAGACCGTGGTCTACTTGGTTTAATTAATCATCCTTTCTGGTGGAAAATTGTGCAGCTGTTTACCAACTACAATATCGTCTAAAAAGTTCGGAAGTCTTGACATACTATAATGAAAACTCTCCTTTATTATTTTCCTGCTCTTTGTGAAGACTAAAAAAGTGATTTTTATAGTAAGTTCGTTTCGAGATTCATAAGCCAACTTGTGGCCTCTGATATTTAGTACGACTAATAAAAGCTGAATAGAAGTATGTTGGTCTGGGTGTTTTCTATGTATAATAAAAAATATCTATCTATGTATATAATATATCAAATATATCGTTATCTAGTACCCATAACACAAGCTTTGAGTAGCTTACTTTGGGGCTAGATGATGCTGTGTGGATTGTCCAGCATTATTTATTTATATATATTATTTATATTTTATGTTTAACGCTATGGCTCTCATAAACAGCAGATCTATTTATGTCTAAGCGAGAAACTTCCAAGACTGTACAATAAGCGTCCCATAATTGTCCTATAAAGCCTCTTTATTACTCGTACAGACAAAATGGGTTTTCAGGGCAATAATAAGTTAAAAAACCGCCCGGTATTCCGCCCTAATATTGTCGGAGCTACTCAAAACGGGCAGGACGTGCCCTGTGTCTTAATGTGAGCCTTTTATGTACCAGTGATGTGTTGAGCGGTGGTTCCAGATGTAGCGAGATGTTGGGACACCTTGCATTAATATAAAGTGATATGAAAATACGCACCGGTTTAAACTCTATTAAGCTGTTAAGGAGTAGCATAAGCTCGCTCAACCTTACGAGTTGGACCTTTGCAAATATTTAAGGACCTTTGAATTAAGTACCTACATATATTTAAAGTGCTACTTTTACAATGGAAAATAATTTGCTTCCTTTTAATACTGAGAAAGTTTGAGAGTATCTCATCATCAAATATCAAATAAAAAATGAAAGTTATGAAAATTCAATTTTTAAACACAACCCTAATTGCTTTACTGCAATAATGAAATTTCGAGATAAGCTTCGACTTTCAACTGAGCACTTGGCCTATTACAACGTTAAGTCGCAAAAAGTTGGAAAAAGGGAAAGGAGGCCTTTGCCATGCAGTGGGACAATAATTACAAAAAAAAAAAAAGTAATCCGCTATCGCTCCCTGCTCGCTGTGCCACCACGCCTTATTGTTTCATAGTCCACGCAAGTCTAAGGCTGTTTCTTATTCGGTTTGGGAAGAGCGAAGGTGGACGATTTAATACTTAAAAGGGTTACTTTGGTTTCTTTTCATCAAACAAACTTAATATATTTTTATCAATTCCAGAAATGTTTTTTTTGTTAACTGTGTAGCTCTTTTTGGTAAAGATTATGTTTTATAAAATGTTACTATGGTATAAATTGAAGAGCGTGGGCGCAAAGATGTCACTTTTTAACCAACGAAAATACAGTTTAGGTTTTAGCTTTTTTATTTAAAAAAATGCTACATAGGACACGATCCAGATGACATTAAATAATGTTCTTCAAATGTAAACTAGACTCAATTTCATCTGGATTCAATCAAAATTTATTAAACCGATCTTCCGAGTCTGTAAGATAGCTATTAAGCTTAAATTAAATCTCATCCGACAACTTAGAGAGTTTTACATTATTTATTCCGTCCCTGAAATTATTTATTCGTCCACTGAATTCTTTGCTATGAACCTTATCTTCTTTGCAGGAAAGTTTGAAATGCTATACCTTGATTATCACTTGTGCTTCAACACGGGTCAATTCTAGGTAATGAAACCGATCCTTACATTTTCCTTAATTATGCACAAGCACTTAATATTTCAGGAAACTTAAAACACAAACGAATGGGAGGATGTTTGAATGAAGATAAATTTTAAAAAGTATATTGTAATCTCATTGTGGGAACATACTGTTAGAAGCATTTATACGAACTTCAATAAAAAAAATTGCTTCAAAAATTCAATCCCGATTTTCAAATAAAATTCTATTAATGGCATCGTTTTTTTTAAATAACGAAAAACAAAAAGTAAAAATTTAAAAGAAGTAAGAACATTTTTTCGTACCACTATTCTTAATTTCCTTAGCAAAAATCATTCAAATGGAAACGGAGACATCCCCCAAACGGACACAAAGAGCCCCCATCAAAAGCAAGTTACCAAAAGTAGCACTTTACAGCAGGTAGCCATTAATAAAACTGGCTTGAGGGGTCAGCGGGAGGCCCAAGAGCCACAGAGTAAGTATATCTACCAGAGCGCTCAGATAAAAGCATGCACTGCATGCCTAATAAAACCGATCACCGAGCAATTTTATTGATCTACAGTATATGTAGCCAATAACCAATTTTGCAAATACAATAATGTTCAGTACCCCTAGTATGAGTTTTTTATTTACGAAAACTTTTTTCGAATAGTATCCTTTCATACATTTACCTCCATCGGAAATGTTAAGGAACTAAAATAAGGTCGATAATATCGAAAATATTATGTAATCGGCAGTCCCAGCAATGATTTTTAAATCAAGTTTTCACGATATTGACTATAATTTAGTTCCTTAAAATTTCCGATGGAGGTAAATGTATGAAAGGATACTATTCGAAAAAAGTTTTCGTAAACTATCAAAAACTCATACTAGGGGTACAGACGTGGCATGACTATAGAAAAATGTACCTCATATATTTTGTTGCTGCCACAACACAACTTCTATGTGTAGAGATATATTATATCTATTATATCTATACTACTAGACAAGAGACTAATTTTATGGTTCTAAGCACTTTGTTTGAGATACTGATAACAATCAAAGAATAACGCGACTTTAGACAATTATAGCAACATTATTCTAGCTATGGTTAGCATCTTTATTCATTTCATCATTGTAATGTTGCGTGGTTTTTAAGATGCTAAGTTTATAATATACGTCAATTCTATTGTGAACAGTTGGACACTCAATTTTCATTTAAAATGGCACAGAACTGAAAGTATAATCATATATATCACTAGCTTCCGCCCGCGGCTTCGCCCACGTGATACCTTAAAAAACAAAAACATTGCTATCCCACGGGAACCTTACATTTTTTCGTGATAAAATGTTAAGAGACAGATATTTTACAGCTTAAACAGATATTTTTCAAGTGTTAGTTCCGGTAGTGATTCCGCTATATTTTGTTTGTACAAACAGGTAAACACGTCCTTTTCCTGCATAGATGAGGGCACTCCAATTATTACGACTCTGGGCTTACGTTTTTGCGGCTTAATGTCTTATTTCAGACCATAATCTATATTTGTGCCAAATTTCATTCAGATCTGTTCAGCCGTGTTAGCGTGAAAGAGTAACAAACATACATCCATCTATACATTCTTACAAACTTTCGCGTTTATATTATTAGTTTGATATTTGGACTCTGTACAGTAGTTACTCTATGACTCTATGCTAAGGACCCCTGGACTCGCAAAGGGGACATTCCACGTCCCGAAGCAATGGTCCTTCTATCCGTAAAAGGCCCACGTCGCGATATTTAAGGTAATTATTGTTGGTTTTGATTTCCGTTTTGTTTGAAGATAAAAGCAAAGCAGTAATTGGATGGTCGTAGTATACATATATAATTATATATACATATAATTGAATATAAATATAAATTTTAGAAGATAAAATTGTATGAAACAAACAAAGTATTAATATCATGGTGTTTAGACGTATAAATAAGTTTCGATATAATTTAGAAATCGATTTGAATAATATACATCAATAGCTCCTTTTAAAGTGCTATCTAAAGCACCTAGTGGTCAAAATTTAAACCAAATTAATGATGAATCGCTTATCCGAAATTAGGGTTGATATTGTTCAAAATTAGGATACTTTTGTCCGATATAAGGATCAATTCTTCCGACTTCATGAACTCGTAATAACTCTAAAATATCCCATCGGCCATTACGAACAATAACTTGGGGCTTGGGACGGCAAAATCGCTGAGAATCTTGAAGCGAAATCGGTTTTTATTAAATATTTCCTGTACAAGAGTGTATTCAAAGACGGTCCGATAAGGGTCAACACTGGCAGGGCTCAACAAAAGGTCTTCAAGGGCCAATTTTCGGTAACCTTCTTAACATCAAATTTAGACTCAATGATCAAAATACTGACGTTGCTAAAAAGAAAGTTGATCAAAATGAGAAACAACTTTACTTGAAAAGCTGTAATAAACAAGAAGGATGATCAAAATGAGAAACAACTTAACTCGATAAGCTGTATGTACATTAACAAGAAGGTTGATCAAAATGAGAAACAACTGTACTTAACAAGCTGTAATAAACAAGAAGGTTGATAAAAACGAGAAACAACTTAACTCGACAAGCTGTATGTAAATTAACAAGAAGGTTGATTAAAATGAGAAACAACTATACCTAACAAGCTGTAATAAACAAGAAGGTTGATAAAAACGAAAAACAACTTAACTCGACAAGCTGTATGTACATTAACAAGAAGGTTGATCAAAATGAGAAACAACTGTACATAACAAGCTGTAATTACAACAAGAATGTTGATCAAAATGAGAAACAACTTTACATGACAACCTGTAATAAACAAGAAGGTTGATCAAAATGAGAAACAACTTTACTTGGCAAACTGTAAAATGTAATACATTAACAAGATATTGTGTCTTCTAGAGTGATTTTAAGCTCTAAATTGATCCTGAGTCCGTCCTTGTCTCGTCTCAATAGAAACGAGGGCGCTAAATAACAGAAATACCTTGCGATCATAAACGGGAATTTTCAAATAAACGATTATTATAAAAGGTATTCCGATATAATGGAAAATCCATAAATTTGCAATACTTACATATGAAGTTATAAATATATGGATTGCAACGTTCAAAGATATTTTATTGGTCATGTTCGGAATTTACAAAAATAATGATATAATTAGTGCTTATAAAGAAATTACATTTTATTTAGATTTAACGTAAAGCATAATCTCGTCTGCATATCTTGCAACCTCTTTAAAAATCCAAATTTCAAAACCAATTTCTTAAATTTATTAAATTCTACCTTCTTTCAGTTTCGTCTTAATTTTTTCTTTAGTACGAACTCATCTTATTAAACTCCGCGATGGAATTTAAATTAAAAGTTTGGCCTCTGATCTTTTTAAAAAATATGCCATCAAATTATTAGTTTTTAATATAATTATTACTAGTAGTAAGTAACTAGTAGTGACATCAGTTCCAGCGTGATGCAAGGTACATTATACTACTTAGCCTTCAAACTTTTCAGGTCCTACGACATGCCGGTTCCTTACGATATTTTCTTTCACCGCTTGTTGTATATAGTATTGTTTTCCAGTTATGAAGATATTTAATCTTTTAAGCCCTGTATATTATTGGATAGCGTTTCAACGTTATATACGAGAGGTGACTCATAACTTTGACGGTAACCAAAATTTTAATAATATGTCAAAGTAAAATATTGTTATGATAGTAGTACGACTTTCCAAACATCTAATCATTCAATCATTTAAACTTCCATAATTATCTCATTATTTACGAATAAGTATGATAAATGGCAATATAAAGTTTAAATCTGTCACAATCGCTATATTACAAACTGACTTCATTAATTTTGCCTTGTCCCAATCAGTCACCGTCGCAAGTTCACATGATGCTGATTACGGCGCTCGCCCTCGAGACATTTTCTTTGTCTTCCTCGTACCTCCAACGCTAATTTGTAGCGCGGGAGTTGCGTGAATGCGTATTTGCTTTTGGTGCAAAGATAATTATTTTAGTTGGACATTGTACCTAGTTATTCCTCAACAAAAACATTATTTTAAACTAGCTTCCGTCCGCGGCTTCGCCCGCTTTATACCTTGAAAAACAAAAACACATATCGCACGGGAACCATTCATTTTTCCGGGATAAAAAGTAGCCTATGTGTTATTCCAGACCATAATCTAATCTGTGCCAAATTTCATTCAGATCCGTTCAGCCGTTTTAGCGTGAAAGAGTAACCAACATACATCCATCCATCCATCCATCCATCCATACATTCTTACAAACTTTCACGTTTATAATATTAGTAGGATTTTTTGTAGCTTGTAAACCCTTCGGACGCGTACGAAACCGGAGCTTCGTAACCAGTTGCGGTAAAAGAAAAAATCTTCATTTTACGATCCTAGTTACTAAACAATAGGATTTTTTCCTTACATAGAGAGCAACTTGCTGTTCAGAAAATTCGATTGATAAATAATTTATCATTACTTTAAAATTGAATAATTAATGTAACCTAAACGTTAATTGAGACAAGCCGCAAATTCAAACGTGGTCAAAAAGCCGGTCAAATTTTTGTTCTGTATCAAAGCTTCGTTCCAGCACTAGTTGTCAGTATTTTCCTATGCATACTTAAGTCCGCTTGTTATCACAGATTTGTGCCAGAAAGCAAGCGGGCCGGACCGCATCGAGCATCAGAATCCACCACGCAATAACCCAACCAGTTTCATCCCGCAATTTGCAAAGTCAAATAAAATTTCTTATGACTTGCACCAAATAGTACGGTAAAGTACACACAATAAGGAAGACGCCGGGAGGTGTCGGTCTCTGGGGTCCCACAAGGGAGGCGCTTCGGCCCTCCTTTGATAATTTATTATTGAAACCTCGTTTTTATACCTTCCTTTTGTAATATCGTCGTGTCTTAAAGCTTATTTGTTCCACAATTGTAATTTTTATTATTATTTTTCTGTTCTATCTTTGATAGACTTTTATTTGAAATTTCCATTTTAGAAAATTACTTCGGTTTTCATTGCATTCTTATTTAGTCTGAGTTCTTTGTATCATAAATTTCTTTGAATAATGAGAACTTTTGCTCGTTAATACAAACTCGTTATTTAGCTCAAAGTAGTCTGCGCAGTGTTTAATTAAACTTTATATAATTTAAAGTCACTATGAGAGTCAGTAAATTGTGTAAATACGGAGACGGCAAACACGCCGAAATTAATTTTGATTCAGGGTGGAGCTTGCGAAAAATTTAATAACAAAACATCACCTGCAAGCGTTTCGGCGTGCATTTACTGCAGAGAGGGTCGGACTGGGCACAGATACAGTATTTATTCAGAATAAAATAAACATTGGGTTCAAAAATTAAAAACAAAGTGATACCGACGATAATGCGTCATAGATAAAATAAAATAATAAAAATAAATATGATCACGACTGTAATCCCCGGGCTCGGTAGATATCTCCTCAGATCTTTAGTTACTTAGATCTTTTTTAGGATACCTAAAGAGGGTAGTCAGAGGCACGTCCAAACATGACATTTGGTACATGCCCACATTTTGCACAGTAGTTAGTATTCCGTACGTGACAGGTTGCAAGCCCATCGCCGCTTATAAGAATACTAACCTATGACACACACCTTCGAATTTTTGGTTCTACGGTATGCTGGTTTCCTCATGATGTTTTCCTTCACCGTTTAAGAGCACTGGCATTGCGCACATAAATTTTTCGAATGGAAAAACTCATTGGTGCACGACCAGGTTTGAACCCACGACCTTCGTATCGTGAGGCCGGGGTGCTACCACTGCACCACCAGCGCTCTAGATAACTTTGTTAATACGTATAGTTTTACAAGGTAGAGGTAGATCAGTGATCAATGTATTTGCTGCTCTATTTCCTCTACATACGGTACAAGTACTAGTGGAGAGGCGTGCATTTTTAGACTGAATCATCTCTACCTTATTATGCAATTGAAAAGCAAAAATATAAGTGAGCTTATACGCATCTTAAACGAAACGATAAAGTCCCATGAAAACTCGAGGTATTTAAATCATAACTGAATTCTTTAGTAGGTTTGAGTTTTTATTAAGTTTCTTTCTAAGTATTATCTGCATACAGTTGTAGGGAATATAAGCGATTTCCTCGCGCTGACACTGTAACTTTCTATGTAGATGAAAGCAGAGACAGGTACGAGGGGAGACGACAATGTAGCTCGTTTGATAAATTGCGATATTGTTACTGGATCCCTCCCTGTAAATCAACCAGACTCACTTGACCTCCCGGCAATGAACAAAGGCCTTGACGTAAAAGAAGTGACGGGGGTTCAGTAATGTTTGGATGTTGTTTGATTTTTTTTTTTCGCCGGGAGTCAACGTATTCGGTAATTTGGAGTGGTCCATTGAATTGCATGAGCGTCTATTGAAAGTTTTGGAGTAGTTGCAGTTACGGGAGGGAAGGCATGTTTACAATATATTTTTGGAGTATTTTGGGGAATGTGCGATATTTTTTTTCGAGATGGGCGCATTTATGACTTTTGTACCAACTTTGACTATAACTTGTAACAACGTTCTGATCAATAAAGCCACTGTGAGTTTCCTGTTTTTATGGCATGAATTACGGCAATGCTTTATCTAAGTATAAGCAAAAATAAATATTAAAAAAGTGTACAATCATGCTTATCTATATATATAAAAATGAATTGCTGTTCGTTAGTCTCGCTAAAACTCGAGAACGGCTAAACGGATTTATCTTATCTTGGTCTTGAAATGTTCGTGGTGGTCTAGGGAAGGTTTTAAAGGTAAGAAAAATTCGAATAACTGCCGGGAAAACCCTAAAAATAGCCCTTTTCTATTTCCCATACAAACGTTTTCTAAATAAGTACGAAGTCTGCCGGGTCAGATAGTTTTATATAAAAATGTTCACTTTTAGTTTATTTAGCCAAGTATCAATTCTTCATAAGTATAAAACATAATAAAAATTCTTTGAAATTTGATGAGTGAAACATATTTTGTCGATCTTAACCCCTTGACGGCTAATGATTCCAATCCGAACCAACAAAAATACTAGAATGTTTGCATCCGTCTACGGCTAATGGTGCGGATTTGAACCATCGTACTACAGGTCATTTAAAACCTTTTCACAAGGGTATAGAGTCGATTATAGCATGGGAATTTTATATCCATCTGTTGTTTAGAGAATGAACTGTAAAATAAGCCCGCCATTCATTAGTCAAGTGCTATTTAGTTGTGACAAAAACAGTTGTGAAGTTGACCTCCACGCGCGCAGTTCAAAGTTTTGATTTTTTAGTTGATTTTTATTATAAACTAGCATGAAAAGGAGGTTTGGTGGAAAATATGGTTCCTTCTTAGTGCCGGGGTAGATATTCTAGCCTCAAAATCGAGCCGAGAATGAGAGAAAATTACCTTGACAAAAAACTCATCTATTTTTGACTTAGTGTTTGAAAATCAATATTTATAACTTTAAAAAAATTGTATATTTGTCACCTATCGGATAGGTAATATATTTCTCATCAGAACTACATTTACAGAATACAAATCGGTTCAGTAATTAAGATTTTATGATAAGTTTATCAAGTGGTCTCGCCGGGCTGGCGCCGTGAGGCAAAAAAGAGGTGTTCGAGTGGCGGTAACATATCGCGCGCGCTTGCTCGCACTGACAACTTCAAAGGGTTAAATGATAAATAGTAGTACATAACAGAGCTATAGCGTCTCCCAATAAAACGAAAACATATTAATCAGCCTCCCCTTAATTAAGGGAGAGTATCGGCCACCCGTGAACTAATGAGCATACCCTCGTCAAACATCTGCTGGTCATGTTGCGGCCATACGCACTGAAAGCTTGTAATGATGCAATTTGTACCTTGAAAAAACATGAGGTTTCCATCGCTTTGGGCGGTTTTCTAATGACTTACAAGGAAACACAAAATAACATGCATATCTATCCATACTAATATTATAAATGCGAAAGTAATTCAGTTTGTTTGTTACCTTTTCACGACTAAACGGCTGACCGGATCGTAATGAAATTTGGCAAGAAGATATACCTATTATATGGTTTTCTGGAGACGGGCATAGGATCTCAAACTAATCTTAGGGCTGAAAATAGGGGTTGAAAGTTCGTATGGGGGATGTATGATTAAGCAACAAGTAAAGTCAAATCAAGTCAAAATATGTTTATTTTCAATAGAATCACCGGGATCACTTTGAAACGTCTTACAAACTAGGTGAGTCTAAGTGCCAGTTCCAGTCCTATCCCCAGTGCGAGAAGAACTGACAAGAAACTCGCTGGGCCCTAGCGCTTTTTTTGTATGGGGACGCTGGACGCAGTCAGTTTTTTGATGGGTGACCGCCTATTTTTGCACTCTGTAGAAAATTCCAAATTAGCGTATATTAATAACTTCAGAATTAATAGGTTATATGAATGGATTTTTGCGGAAAAATTCGCGGGTAATGTCGCGGCTAGTTAGCAACAAAACTAAGAATACCAGTAAATAGGTACCGAAAATTTCAAAACATCCCCGGCAGCCATTAATGTAATTACTAGGACACAAGTTCTACATTCAGCTAAATCACCACAGTCCTCGAGATCTCGCGCAATCGAGTGATTCCAATCACTATTCGATAGTCAGAATACCTATTGGAATACCAGCACATAGCGGTAGTGAATTGAATACTGAAACAGTGTAGGTTTTAGAGCAAATGCGTGGACAAAACTATGCGGATGTAGAGGGGTTGACTATTCCGCTTCTAAATGTGATATTGATGCGATTAAAGGAGGCGGTATGGTTTGCAAATACAATTTAGTTTTGATCCTACTAATATAAACGCGAAAGTTTTTAAGAATGTATGGATGTATGTTTGTAACTCTTTCACGCTGAAACGGCTATACGGATCCGGATGAAATTTGGCACAGATATAGATTATAGTCTGGAATAGGACATAGGCTTTTTATGCTGGAAAAATGTACGGTACCCGTGAGATAGGTTTGTTTTGTTTTTCAAGGTACCACGCGGGCGAAGCCGAGGGCGGAATATAGTCGATAATAAGAGTAAAACATGTGTTTTCTAAACTACATCCACATAAATGTAGCAGCAAACAAGGTTCAAATTTGTATTTGATTAAGAATAATACTAAAGCTCCGTACTCACATTCGGTATTACTCGATAGTTTTAATATTAACGTGTGGACCGCAAAACTCACAGCTCGAAGGCTCGCATCTAGTAGTAATCCGCATCAAATGTAGGCTCGACATGATAGCTCGATCGAGCAAAACCGTATGTGAGTACGGAGCTTAAGATAGTTTATCGTAAGTAAAAAAAGTAAAGGTATGTTCAACCCTGCTGGTAAAACTTGCAAGCTTTTTAAAGCTTGTCATCGCTTAATATAACTATTATTCGAACTTTACTAGGAACGATCAGTAAGCTTATGCATGATAAGTCAATGTGAGTAATGATTTTGCTATCTCTCTGAACCGCGTGTGCGTAGTCTGCAATGACCGCAACCCATTACGGAGATTGTGCACAGTACAAGTAACTAGAAGCAAGTCCATTCTCTAAATGCTATGGTGCATGATCTTCGTTGCGTAATAAGTCATAATTAGTATAGACCTAACTATCTCAATGTAGTCCATTGCTCGGTGATAGCAAGTTAGTTAATTTTAAATCCTTCAAATAAATCATTGTTTTCTACAATATAAAGGCTTGCATGGGGTAAACTGTGTTGTTCGTGGCGTAGATGCCTATTCATGGTTCACAAAACTATTGTGCATAGTTTTACACGGTAAACATTGGCTTCTAGATAAGTCGTTTTTGCTGTTACTCTTTAACCGTTTTTTCCTTTATTTATCCTTCTCTCAAAATATCATTTTAATATGGATTTTTTTAACTTGCGTTTTAGTAACTTGCTTCGTTTAAATGCGCCTTTGACGCGTATTCTCATTATCCCCGCGCTTCAATAGTACTAGCTGGACTCAAACTGATAATAATTATGATGAAATTGATTGCTTTCAAACTTATTATTAAAATGAACGCTTGTGAATGTTTTATTCGATATGATGGGATGGTAAATATGTGGCATAACCATTAAGTTATCAAATTGATGAGGATTTATTGATAATGTTGGTACAAAATAATAATTTCAAAACATGACTGTTTATATTCCAAGTCAACAAATATAGCGCTTGTCTACAATGTGCTAAGTAGAGACATAAATTATGAAAATTATTAGATTTATCATTTAATTTGGTGAAATTAACATTAATTTCAGACAAAATTGCACTTTTATCGCTTTTCTGACGCGGTTTCACTAGCGATAGATGAACGATCATGCCTAAACTTGTAATAATATTTTGTTCTGTGCTTGAATGAACTAAACACGTAGCTCTATTTATAAAATAAAAATATAAAAATAAATAGATATGCGTGAAACGAAGCGTGCACGATGAAATTGGGCCCAATAAGGTTTCGGTATTGGATATCACTGGCTTCACATTGTGTCCTATTCAATTTATATTTTACTGGAGCCTTATTTTGATCTATCGATAACCGCTAGCGATTCTATAGCTAAACTCAAATATTTTTGTAGCATAAGGTTCCTTCAAACTTTTCATAAGTTTAAGCAACTGCAAAAAAAATTATCGATATGGCGGCGGGCATAGAACCAGCAACTTTCGCGGCTTAGTTAGTTCACCAGACAGATGCATCGAAAATATTTCCGAATAACATGACCAAGAAAAATAGTACTAGTCATTCGCCTGGCCTTTTATGAATACTTTTAATTTAGCTTTGCGGCAAATTTTCATAAGGCAGTATCAGGTTAAAAAGTCTCGTAAAAAGTAAGATGCTTCTTCAAAGGTTCACCCTCTCCTCCCGCTCCTTTAAGAGGAAATGAAGAGCACAAACTTCGCCCCAATTTGTTGAAGCTTCAGCTCGTTTTGAGGAAATTAACCGAGGACTTTTGCGTCTTCGTTTACACTTGTTAAATAGCTTGGCGTGATTTTTAGATTACTTATTTTGTTGACAGTTTAAAGTTCTAAACATAATATAGAACAAATTGAAAGGTCCAGTAATCTAAAGATTTATGGTACGAGTTGACAGCGGAAGACATGAGGCAGCAGCGGACGACGTGTCGCAGCGACACTACTGGTTTCATGTATTTCTATGAAATTCCAAGCTAGCGACGCATTTCATAGAAACACATAGAAACCAGTAGTGTCGCTGCGACACGTCGTCCGCTGCTGCCTCATGTCGTCCGCTGCCAACTCGTACCTTTATGATTGCTAGTTATAACGCCTAATAAAATATATCATCATCATCATCATCATCATCATCATCATCAGCCTATAGCAGTCCACTGCTAAAATATATAAGACAGTAGAATTAAAAACATAGGGACTTCTAGCGTTTATAAATGAGCATTGAAGATTAACGTCAGAATGACCATCTGCTTATTAAAATTTTACTAAGGATTCTTCAAAAGTAAGTAAAAAATGTCGCTTCTGCTCTGCACATGTTCTATGACCGGAGATACGGGTCGCCGCCCATGGCACGTGCTATGCGCACGCGCATGCCGGCTCATTGTTTTGTATACACATATTAATTAGAGTCAGTTCACACGCGTTGTGCTAATGTAGTTTGCTGTTTCGTTGGTAATTAATTCTACCAATGTTATATTTTTCTTATTGCTAACATTATTTTCAAACGTTTATTTTGTAATAAAAATGAATAAACACCCTCAATAGTTTTTTTTTTTATTATATTACTTAGGTACTGTTTTACCATATTATTATGATTTGTTTTACTTTTTTTTATCTATGTAGTTTATCTATTCGTATATAGAACCCTATAGACTATTCATTGCTTTGAGGTTAATTTGCGTATGAATGCGCTATGCGCACGCGCCGGCTTAGGGTTCAGATAGTTAATTCTAAAATTGACAAACCTTTTACTTTGAAGTCAAAGTTAAACTCAAAATATATTTTCAATAAAATTGCAAAGATTACTAGACTAAGACTTGAAACGTCTTACATGCTAGCTGTCTTTAAGAGCCATTTGGGTTAAATATTTCACTTTTGCAAAAGCTCTTTTATTTTAGCTTACAATTGGTAAACTGTATCTGAAGCTGTTTCAATATTCTTTACATAATTCGAAGTTTTATCTATATTTTACTGAAAGTTCCTTAGGTTCAATAGTTTGTAAGCAATAACTTATCACTATTCTATTTGATACCAATATCATTTTGAGTAGGCGGTACCCAGGCATGAAACTTGCGAGAAGTTTCTCATTCAATCATCATCACAATTTCTTTGTTACCGTTAAAATGTACACATAGGTAGTCATCTCGTTATTACAACCGTAATTTCACAGTCTGCGGTTATGCGGAACCCAAGTACATGAGCCGCGCTCACGCTTCACAACTTTTAACTCTCTAATTTGCATCACAAAGATTCTTTGGAGCGAGTAGGCATTCTGTATCAGTTTTATGCGATTGCGGACGCGTTTGCGGTCCGATTGTGTTCCACAAGAATAATTATGTGGCAATATATTGCGTGAATTTTCGTTTTGGGAATTCTGCGTCCCGGATTTGTCTTTGATCCTCTGATTAGGTTTTTGGTTTGTTTAAAAATTTGGGTCTAGGTACGTATTAACATATGCAAAGTATTACATAGGTTGGCTTGGATATTATTGACCGGCCACCATTCGAAACACACTCGTAATAAAGTAAAAAGTATTCGGTAAAAAGCTCGGTTCAATGAATCGTTGGAACATTTTTAAACACGTTGTTATGTGTTGTTTGGTTCTGATTTAATGCTAAGTACCTACGCTTTTCCAGTTATCATGGTCCTGTAACTGTAATCGGGACCATGACCACGAATGTGACAGTTGGGTATTTATTTGCAAATCTCGATGCTTCAAACATGAAGTGATAGGAGACTCCCAAAAAAGGTGTTATTTGATTCAGGCGTGATTTTGCGTAATTTTATTACTAAAAATGGAAAAGAAGACAAATATCTAATACTATTCTGTTAATCTGTTTTTTTTACCCACCCACCCAGAAATAAAATGCCATGCATAAAGCCAAAGGTGGAACACACAATTCATACGTAATAACCTTACAAAAAAATTCAACACGTATTTCGCTTCTCCAAAAATAATCTTCAGAACATTGATGTTGGTTCACCGATCTCCGAAATGATAGTAAATCTTACCAGAAAACAGATTATGTACTAGATATTCGTCTGTTTTTTCTACAGGGACAGAAACTGGTAGTGGGGACAACAGGGTGTTAGAAAATCTGCTCGCTTAAATGTAAAGTTCGGGCTTTAAACCTTTGAGTGGAAACTTCGCGAACTCTCCGCAAAATCAAACGTCGAACTGTCTGAACACTCGCAGGAACTCATAATTGCCTCGCCGCTGATCCGAGCACCTATGCTAGGGGTGGTATCACTGCATATCTGCCTGCATTGTTAAATATGCTTTAACGCTATGATTTTTAGGTACATTTTTCTGATTCAAAATCTTAAGATAATATTTTTTACGCACGTATGTGATATACAATTCAAAGAGTAAGAAATCCTCTTACTTTTATTGTATAGTAAATCATCATGTTCCTGCCCTTTTTCCACATTATGTAGAGTCGGCACAACATGTGACTTTTATTTTATAGTAAGTATAATATATAAATTCATAAGTATTTACAAACCGTAATACAATAACAAACTATATAATTTTAGCTCAGTTTGGTATGGATAATTATAAGTTATATTATAGTGTCCTATAAAAATGAAAACGTGGTATTTAGTAAAGTTTTTCATCCAAAATATAAAATTATCTGCGTTGTAAATGTACTGATAAATCAAAGCAGCCGTTCTACGAGTATATCTGATTAAAATGTTGCCGATTGCCATACATTCGCCACAAAGTTGCCAACAACCTTCTTGGACAGAGTAAAACTTCAGGAATCTGGCACTATTATTTGTTCTGTGTCTATGATCCCTTGTTACGAGCTCGACAAAGGATTGTTCAAGAGTCTGTGATCTGAACATGACAATTAAAAGCGGGAAATCGAGTTATGCGGTTCTGCCAAGCGGAATTGTGCGGTGTTTGAACTAGAGATGTGTAGACTGTAGATTGGCAATCGATGATTGGTAAGACAAACACCAGCCGTTAGAACGTTCGTAAAAACTATCCAATCAGGAAGTAGACCAGTTACTCTTTTACGTTTTTTAACTCTATTATGAACTTAATTGGATGTTCACTACTTATGAGGTAGACAACTACCTCATTAGATGTAGATCTTTTTAATTCATAAATGCATAAAATTAATATTTCAACAGATCACTGTTAGATTAGCTTTACATTTTTCTTTGTTTGTTTTCTTTATTGCAAGCAATCATTTCTAAAGGTTCAATATATTGTGAGAACATATAGATGGTCTGTAGTTTTCATTTTAGCTAAGTATGTTGTCTTTATTTACCCGTGATGATTGGAGAAAAAGAAGGGAAACCTTTGCCTTGCAGTGAAACACTACAGACTTTTAATAATAATAATAAAAAAATGTTATCTTTAATGACTCTTTGTTTTCCTAAGAAATAAAAATAAATAAGTACTATTACTGTCAATCAACTGTAATTATTTACACTAGCTTCAGCTATAATTGCGTTGATATTTTGCATTACACCACAAATTTAATTGTAAATTTTTGTGAAGTATACTAGCTAGCGACTACTAATATAATATGCTTTATTAAAATGATTTTCTCCTAGGCTGGTGGAAACACCGAAAATAAACAGATAGCGACACATCCTTATAGGAAAACATAAGCTTGAAAAAGTTATAGGGGTGTCTGCCTCTAATGTATGTTTTTACTAAAAGGTCCCCTGAATTAATGAGTTTTTATACGAGTTTGATGTTACCCTTGTCTCTCAGACAAGATGTTAATGCATGTTGTTGTGGAAATATTAAAAGACATTTTTTATTTTGACGATGGTACGGTTATCATTTAACTTTTATGTTGTTTTTTATGTTAGTAATATTGTGGATATAATGAATTACATACATATCTTTAATGACGACCTTGTGATGCTGTGTGTCGTCGCCGGATGAGTTACAGTTAAGCACAGAATATAGTCACAATTTGCGTATGTAGCTTTTGAAAGGAAAGAAATGAAAAATAATAAACAACATATAAACATGATCACGGCTATAATTCCAAGGCTCGGCAGATATATCCTCAGATCTCTAGTTAGTTAGATCTTTGAGGATATCTAAAAAAGATAGTCAGAGGTACGTCTGAATATAACATTTGGCACATGCCAACATTTTGCCCAAGCCCATCGCCACTTATAAGAATACTAACCTATGACAAACACTTTCGAATAGTAAATTTTTTAAAGAGAATGATATAATATGACAGCATGCTATATTATGATTAGTGGAGAAAGAGTAGAAAAGGTCTAATCAAAAAGCTTATAAATATTTCAGGACATCTCTTAAGAGATTTGGTTATCATGTTAATTAATTTATGAGATGTATTTTCGTTTCAATAGAGCTGAAAAAATCTATTGTGTTTGGTTAACTTATAGCGTGACTTTTTGGTAGAAACAACATTTTATCAAAATTAGAAAAACAAAAAAGTTATGTAAGCGCTGCCGTCTAGTTACAATAAAAGCTTTTAAATATTGTTTGAAAACAAGTGAAATAAATATTCATATAACTAAGTAATTTGCTGAAAAGCGAAGAAATTGAGGTTCTAAAATATTTTTGCGTCAAAGCCGCCACATTTGCAATTAGGGGAGAATGGGGAAAACTTGGCCACAGGTAATTAGGGTAGCTTTCTATGAGAAGTGCACACGTAGCCGCGTTTAGCGTACACTGGCGGATCAAATCATTGTAACCACACAACATGTAGTTAGACCGTTTCTGCAGCTTTTAGTTTTTCTAGGTATTTAATAAACACTTATAAATGACAATAGCTAATGCTACCGAGCCCGGGGATTACAGTCGTGATCATATTTATTTATTTTTATTTATATAAATGACAATAGTGCAATAATGAGTTTATTTATGTATAACGCTTTTTCAATTTCAAATTGATTCTATATAATTTAGTCACTATCTATGTAGCATTGTAAATACGTTCATAATCTACCTACCTAGGGTAAAAAAAATATGTAGAAGTGAAACCAAATAAATTCTAAAGATTACTAGGCTAAGTTATTGAAAAATAGGTAATACACAAGTAGGTACATTATTATGTCTAGGCATTCGAATACTTGGAAATCTATAATTATTAGTCAAGTAACCTAAGTTAGCATGCTCTTTTGCAAGTAAGTGTAGTTCCAGTGAGATCGTCCCTTATCCGCGGCGGACGGTAACGAGGAGAGTGTCCCCTCGTTAGGGACACTCGGACATTTGTTTCAGTTCTTTCGGCAAATTCACGCGAACTTTCACGAGCGAAGTTCGTTAGTTTTCCTAATCTGTAGTTCATAATTGCTGTTAGAATACGTAGCTATTATATATATCTACTAGCTTTTGCCCGCGACTTTGTCCGCGTAAAAGGAGAAAATGGTTCTAATAAAATTGGGTTTTTAACCCCGTTAATGAATTTCAATAAAATACGAAACATGTCTTTCATCAATTCTGTTAAAAAAGTTTATGCGAAATTTGAAGTAGATTGGAGCAAGGAATCTCGTTGTCTCTTACAAACTTTGCCCCTCTTTCTCTCTCCCTTAGAGGTAATATTTCGGAAAATCCTTTCTTATCGGATGCTTACGTCATACAAGGAAGACACCTTCCAAGTTTCAAGTCTCTGCAATCAGTGGTTTAGGCTGTACGTTGGTCCGTCAGTCATTCAGATCAAAGCCTTTTATAAGTATAGTTATAGCCTTCACTATAATATTAGTATGATATCAATGCTTCGACGCGAGAGAAAGTTATTAGCATTTTTATTCCACTACCGTCGACTCCTGCAGGGCTTGTGATGACGTCACGAACTCCGATAGACCACCCACAATACCTAATAATTATTATTATGCAAATTACTAATAATCAAGTACTGAGAAAATGTGAAATAGATACTTCTGTGATAAAATACCCTAAAACTGGTGTTTCAACCCATTGATTCTCGCCATTTAGATTTTATTACTCTTTCTCACCGTATTATGTTTGTTTTTCAACCCCCTACAAAACTTTATAAAATATTTTCTGTGAGATGTTATTTTTCGTCGATCAAAGTGTTCCTAGTTTCAACACACAATTTTTTCTCGATACATAATTTAAAACATATTTTGTTTCAACCCATGTCAACATTAATCAATTTGATAAAATATCGGAGATGACTGAATGCTTGTAAATTCCTAGCGTCGATAGTATTTCTGAAGTCTTGGAATAGCTCAAACTTGCTGGTGTAATGTTTGTATGCATAATTAAGTCACAAAGGAACAAGCTCGACCGTCTTCCCATGGGGTCGATGACCGTCCCAAGCGATCCCAGATCGGATAGATCGGCAGGACTTTTGAAAACACTAACGACCGCCGGATCGGTAGGATTGTTTCCACTGTCATCCGGTGAAACCTGCGTCTATTTAAATTATCCGTGCCTAATGTAGAAAAAAACTGAAAAAACTTAGCTAAGAATAAAATACTTCTATTAATTTTATAACTTGTAGAGTATTTTTATCACAGCTTTAAAGCATGTGTAGGAAGATCAATCTTATGATGAGCTAGAGGCCAGTGCAATTGTTGAATATAATAATATAAACCAACCCACAAAACGGTCATCTTATTTATTACTTCATAATTTATTGTAAACCCAAGAAAAACTTTGTAACAAAAAGAGTAGTCAATGCTAAGGGAGCATTTTCTCACATTTCAAATCTCACATTTCATCACAAGCTGATTAAAAATAACTTTTTATTTAACAAGCCACCTCGGTCCTTTATGTTGATCATCATCGTTGAAATACTAAATTAATAATGTTTTTTATTATTGAGCCTCTGCAAAGCTCTCCTTTTTCCATTGTTCGTTATTCGTCGCTGTCCCTGGTAAATAGAACAACTACGATATCGTTAAATAGTTTGCGCGCAATGGGAACACGCATAATCGTGATCTCGCTCACGGAGCCGCGCGCACTCGGGCGTATGTCGAACCGCCAAGGAAACGATACTTTGAACTTTTACTATAATTGCTAATCACTTCCAAGATTTTTTCGCTGGAACGGACATCCTGTCTTTGAAGTTTAGTTCAGGTTATGTTCTTATTTCGATCGGTGCATCGAAACTTTATTCTTACTACAGATGAAAGACTTTTTTACGGCTTAGTTGGTAGCCTTCTGTGCTGTTTCATAGTGCTTTATAAAAAAAAATTGTACACGAAAGGTGTCTTTGAGGCTCATTTCAATCCTTTAATGACACGCTATGAAGGAACAGAACAAATAAATTAAAAAATCCTTTAAAAAAATACACAAATGTAAATTCCATCAAAATGATATACTGAAAACCTTAAAACAAATTAATGTTCTTAGATAGCACTGTTCTAGTATTGAAATTTTTTAGCGCCTGTGTAAATTTTACTGCAATGCTCTTCTAAGTCTGCTTTACGGATCAGGAAGGCTGTACTAAATAAGCATTTCAATTAATGAAGTCTAAGTACCATAAGATGAGTTTTTTATAGAACGTTTGTTACGTAAACAAAATGAGATCATTCGTATATTAAAAGTTTCCCGACTGATCCGGAAAAACAGCGGAATTACCACCATAGAGTCACATCATGTTAAATTACTAAGAAAAGCATCAAACCGAAGTCTAACAAAATCTTTTTTAATTAAATATTCTGAGTGACAAAAACTTTGAATTTGAGAGTATATAATACGGATATAGTACCTATAAAAAATATGTCATCAACTTCAGTACCTGCGCTTGTGCAAATAAAGAATATTGTTAAAGCAAGGCATTATTATTCCATTTTGTTGTTCTTAAATCGGTTCAATATTGTTTCCCGAGTTCCCAACTAATTTGAATCATTGTGATTTTTCTAATGCAACACTAATTTTTCTAATGCAATTCTATAACAAATTGACGTAGGTACTCTTCAGTAGGTCTACCATCAGTTTTCACAATCTACACTCGCTAGCGACTGTAGTTAAAAAATGTATGAAAACTTGTACAGCGCCTCTAGCGGATAGTTGGGTACTAAAACGTCACGTAGCTAACTATCCTACGTCACAGCGTACTACAGCGACTGTAGTTTGCGCTCATTTATTTGCTTAGAATTTGGTACCATGAGTAACAATTTCGACAGATGTCATAGTAACGTACTATTACTACTGTAGTAACGTCAGCCAATCTAAATGTGACAACTCATGGTAGACGTACTGAACACTCTGACATCAATATGACGTCAATGACTGTAAGTGAACGTCGCTATGACGAAGGTTTGTTATCTGGGTAGTTATTATACCTAGAAAAGTTACAAATAGATCAATTTCCTGTAGTTAATACATTTTACTTACTGTAACGTGATATTTGTATCATTGCGAGATATAGAGGAGACATCCAAACTTATTTTCATCAGTCAAAGAAAGGGTTACTATATAGAAATTGATATTTATTGGATATTTTTAGAATCATACTAAAGCGTTATTAGGATTTTTTTAACTCTTACTTAAGGCCCAGAATACTCGTCACACTATTCCTTACGTAAAAGTTACTAAAAAAAGTGACCTAAGTCCGTATAGTAACGCGGATCTCCGCGGAATCAGACATAGCACGAAGCGAAATACCCAAATGACAAGTAAGTAGAGTGCGGCATGATGATATGGCTGCTCTGAATTATTTAACGAAAGCGACAATTCATAAAAAACATAAATATGTTCAAGTAAATAGCTTATTTCAAAAAAAGGGCTGAGTTGATTTGTTACAAATTAACTGATTTATATTCATGTGAAATAGAAATTCAAAATACCTTACTGTTCTGGATAAATTAGGAAATTTCTGAATTTTCAGAGGTGTTTTTGACATGATTTTTAACCAAGGTTTTCCAACTAATTCATGTTTTAGCTCCGGTTGATTTATCACTTATATCCTTGAGTATCGTGTAGTTCAATTTCAATGTAATCTATTAAGCGGTAATAGAATGATTAGGGTTGCAATACTTGCAATATTCAAAATGCTGGGCCTTAAGGACTGATAAGTTACTAAGGCTTGCCGTAGACTATACATTTGTGTTGCGACAGTTTGTGGTGACATATTTAGCTAATTTGTAGCGTAAATTATTGCGTGCGTGATTAGTCTTAGTTGTGTGCGGCTCTTAACAGATCAATTAAATGAACGACGCGACTTTCGCGACCACCATTTAGATGGGTGGCTGCTACTGACATTTACATCTGAGTGTTGGCTCCAAATATTGACTCCATCACTCTAATTTGTCCTCTGCAAATCTTTTTGACTATACCATTTTTTTATTTCCAGGGTAAATCGAAGAGAGAACAGTCTTTAGAAGAGCTCCGCCAGCACATCCACAGATACTACATGCCTCTTAGCCGGCAGTTCATAGTGCTGTTCCCAGAAGGAGGCTTTCTCCACAAGCGGAGAGAAGTCAGCCAAAGGTTAGTAAACAATCTATCTTTAGATAGAGTTCTATTTCTTCTTCTTTATTTATGGCTTCTATCTCTTCTTCTTTTTCAATTATGACACCTGTGTCCTAAAGAAAGAAAAAAGAACCTCTCTATTTTGCCAGTGTCAAGTGTATTTTTATATAAGTGTCGTCAACGTCACAGAGTCTCAGTCGCGTTGTCAAGTCAATTTTAAACAAAAGATGGCTGTTCTGTTCAAAATTCTCGGGATTTCCTCCGATTGATTTTGAAAGGAACTATTCACTTTAATTAAAACAAAAAAAAAAAAAAAATATGATCACGACTGTAATCCCCAGGCTCGGTAGATATCTCCTCAGATCTTTTAGTTACTTAGATCTTTGAGGATATCTTAAGGGGGTAGTCAGAGGCAAGTCCAAACATGACATTTGGTACATGCCCACATTTTGCACAGTAGTTAGTATTCCGTACGTGACAGGTTGCAAGCCCATCGCCGCTTATAAGAATACTTTAATTCACATATTTTAAAATAATCATTTTAACGATATAATGTCAAATTACTTTTTGAGATTGCATGTGCGGATTGTTTGTACTATCTTTAGCGGACGGCATTTTATTTGCGGAAATCAATTACCGCTTAAAATATATTGTTAGAGGTTATTGTTGGATACATTTTTCGTTTCAAGTATTGTTTATTTATTTTTTAACAGATTCGCAGAGAAGAACAACCTTCCAAAATTGGAATATGTATCACTGCCTAGAGCTGGTGCTATGAAAGTCATTATGGAAGAGATAGGACCCAATAGCAACCAGGGCGCCAGCACATCTAGGGACACGACCAATAAAGGTAAGTTTACAAGACCCAAGTCTTGCATATTACATCATCATGACCCTGCCCTTATCTCGTTTAGTGATTTTGGCAAAAGCGCTAGACAATATGACATTCGAAAATCGCTACGGAATCAAAACTTTAAAAAATGTATACGAATAATCACGTAACTTGTCGATAGTAAATGTAAATCTCATACATTTTTATTTTTTCATATTGTCTGGATTCCAAGGTTCTATATAAGTTTGGCTTTCTATTCACGCCATTATTTCTTAAAGAATGCTAGATATATAATTATTATTTTATGTTATAAATTGAATGGAGTAAGTACATATAATAACCCAAGTATCAATATTTAAGTTTACAGCATGATTAAACTCATAAGCGTCTTGTACCTACATTTATACTTTGCGTTTTTTATTTATATGTTTTCTTAGTTTTGTTCATTGATAATACATTATTCTTCAGATACATTACATACCTGTAAACAACAATGTTTAAACATTACGACAATCCTACCAACATAACACTTATAGGTGAATTAAATACAATTATACTACAATTATGTAATTATCATACAATTATAGCTCATCAACAAATATAAACCTATAAATAAACTTGTACTTATAAAGTTTTAATACACGCGAGACATTGAAAATTGCATCATCATATTTTTATCGCAACATTATTGTAGAGTAAAAATATTATAAAACTATCATGAATTTTAATACATCATGAAGCCTAATAGTTATGAATCAGTCCTTATTAATTAAATGTTAAAGATATTATCACTATCTAATACCTGTTACTGCCTTTCTTAAGTAAAGTCAATGGCCAACTTGCTGGAGCAGATAGACCATGATCTCAATTAGTCAAACACATCATCATCATCGACCCTTAGCTGTCCACTGCTAGACATAGGCTCCCCATGCGCGCCATTTTACCCTGCATTCAGTTCTTTGCATCTAGGTCAAAAGTAATTCCACCTAGATGGAAGGCGTCCTACGGTTGCCGAGTCGTCACAATATAATCAATCCATTAACGTTTTCAACTCTGATAAAACAATAGTCAAACATTGTTTTAAATTATTTTTTTAAGACATGGTAGTTTTTTAAATATTTTTTCATCGTTGGTTTATCGATTAAAGTAGTAACAATACAGATATTAGTGAATATAGAACGTATACGACTAAACTTGGTTTTGAAGACTCCAAATCATTTGCTCTATTAGGAGTTTTGGGGGTTGCGTCACCTGAAAAACAAAAAACGAAGATTTATAAATGATATTTTTGAAAAGTTAGAGAATGATACACAAAATAAAATAACTAAATAATAATAATAGAATAAACAGTAAAATGGATCTACTTTAGAAACTTGTCATTTTGGCAGAGCCGTTGCAGTATATACTCTTAGTTGTTTGTAGTATTCGATCTTGTATTATTTATTTATGTCTTTTAAGACTGGTTTTTAATTAATTCTATAGTAATTACTGATGTAGTCTTTGCAAACGTTTTATATAACTTTCAAACGCGCTCTAACCCTTTAGTTATAGGTTACGGTCAAGGAAAACAATCGAAAAATATGAAAACAACCGGTTGATGCTGTTATATTACAAGAAGTTTTAAAATCGTAAGTCAAAATAGAACCTTATTATCATCAATCATCTCTGGTGATTAAAGTTTTATTTTTAAACCAGAAATTCTAGTATTATGTATCCACTGCGAACGGAATATGTATGTTCACTATGTATAGGTCATAAAATTGACTATTGAAAATTCCAGCAACTTCGTTATTGACATGTTATTTTTTTTTTTACAAACCTTATAAAATAATTATAATCTTAGTTTAGCTGGTTTTGGAGAGAGTTTTTATCGATCATGTAATCTCCAGTGGCAATGGGCAGGCGGTCATGGGTTTTCATAATTTATATACATATATATAAAAAACCTTGTTATAAAGTTACTTGGCTGGTCTCCAGTGCTAGTTGGGAAAATCCATTGTCTAAGCTACGGAAAAACCCAACAACTGTGATACTGTGATAGTATTTGATTAGTTTTTGCTTTTATTTTACAAAAATATTATTGATCTCACAAATAATATTTAAATGATTATTATTACAATCCATAAACTTGTCTAAAAAAGTTTTTAGCTCCTTTTTTTTTCAAAATACTTTACTAAAGAATTAACAAGATTTTTACTAGTTCATCAAATACGACTCGCCTCGCCTTATTTTGATAAGATTCCTTCATGGTTAGTTCCATGGCTCACAGTGGTCAAAATAGTTCTCATTATAATGACTCATCTAGTAGTACAACTAAGGGTGAGTCAGTATAGGAATGGTTTTCCTCTTTTAGTTCCTAAACATATTTTGCTCGTTTAGACAACAAAGTACGTATGTTATACGGATAACAAACTTTATAATAGGTATTGGTAAAATTAGTAATATAAGTCTGTGAGGCGCACTTAAATCGTTTCATCGTGGTTCGAAAGAATTAGTGATAAGAAGAAGAAGAAGAATTTTTTTCTTCGATGTTATTTTATTTTGAAAACTGCATGAATAGTGGAATGGTGCCTTTAAATGGTTTTACAACTGCCACATAGAGAGGTAGAGTAGAGGTAGGCCAAAGACAATATGGATGGACTGTGTGAAAGATGACATGGGTATGAAAGGAGTGAGTACTGAGATGACGAATGACAATGGAAATGGAAGAAGATCACATGTTGTGCCGACCCCACATAACGTGGGATAAGGGCAAAAAGATGATGAGATGATGACATGACTGCCACTGTCACGATAAGTCACTGACCTAATACGTGTTTACAGAGCAACGATAAAACCAGTGACAATTTTTTAGATCACATTAACAAAACTGGTTTAAAGTTATTCACGATAAAGTTTTGGGAAAAATGTTCTTCTAAAAGCACAGTAAATTATTGGTAATCAAACTATGTAATGAATGTAGTTGGGCTATTTTTGGCAAACGTGCCAAAATTTATTAAAGTTAATACAATCAACAGACACCTTTATGTGTTGTTCCGTCCTACTGATTTAAAAAAGGTTTGGGTAGATATTTAGAAATATTTCATGACTTAATTACACTTAAACGACTATATGAATTTGGATGAAATTTAAAAATTATAACTTCTTCTTATTCTTATCGTGTAAATAGTTATAAAGTAGTGTGGTGAAAAGATTAAAGTGTGCCTGAGAGGCTTCTTTCATGCATCAAGTTATAACTTAGGATCAGTGGGGCGATTATGGGTTTTTGCTTACAATCAATGTCAATATGTTTTCATTGTAATCAAGTGATTTGATATTACATAAGAGTGTTTATTTAATCAATTTGAGCCAGTTTTGACAAGTGCTGATTGTATCAGAGTTCCGTAATCGCACTACAGAAGTCACAAGGCTACTTTTTTATTGGTACCACGCATAAGCTGAAGGCAAAAGCTAGTCTCATATCAACCTATAATTGAATTAGGTATAGAAATAACAATCATTATGGTGTGCAAGCTTTTGCGTATTATAAAAATGCTACCTCCAGCTCAAAGTAATATAATTAAAATACTGGAAATTCTAGTGCTGTTGGATAAATGCTCACGTGTCGTGGCATAACGTGTTGGTTCGCTATTAAGTACCGTAGCAAAAGTTGCATTTGAAAAAATTTTTCATTACTTATTGGGGGGTAATTCGTAGAATGTCAATTAACATTCTTCTTAGAGTTTTTTTTTAATTTGGTAGCGATAGTCATTTCCTGTTATATTATTGTGTGGTCTTGATTTTGTCTAAAAAATCTACTAGCCTTTAATTTAAAAAATAATTGTTTATGCAAAATCAACAGTGAAATTGTATAGTGAAATTCATAATATGAAATAATTAAAGAATACAAAGAAAGATGATTGTCAATATGATATAAAAAAAATCTAACTTGAATTAAACTTACCAGTTTTATTTTCAATATCGTTTGTTTCTGGATAAGAAGGTCTAATTTCAGGACCATAGAGCTGTTTAATGATTGAATTTAGGTTTGTCTTTTGTGGTGGATTGGTTATTCGTTCATCGCTGCTTTGATCTGCTGTATATTTTTCTAAACCTAGTTGTGGCTCTACATTGATCAATGGATTTGGTATTGTATATTCTTTTCGTTTATCATCTAACGTATTAGATGCCATTCCTAAAACGTGTTCTATGTTTGCTGATAGCACAGGATCTTTTGATAAATATGATTGTAGATCGTTTTCATGCTGCTTTTTTCTATCCATGGAAAAAGTGCCAAATATATCTTCCAAGTTCTCTGCACTGGTCATCCTTTTGTATCGATCTCTTGTTTTAAGTCCAAATGATCGTTTAGATATCTCAGGTCTATAAAAATCCACAGTATCTATATCTAGATTTTGTTGCCGTAAATATGAGGAAGCGGAATATTTATTCAACGTTCGTTTATATCTTTCTTTCGTATTGACCATCGCTAGAGGCCTTAAAACATTCATAAAGCTTTTTTGTTTATCTGAAATCAATAAAACATCAGTAGATCGACAAACCGCATTTTAAAATACACCAAGATTAAAAATATTGAAGCGCAATTTACCTCCTTTTAATTCAATATGATCAGACCCGCAAACAACTCCACATCCTAAAACTGCAATCGCGATGGTATATATCGTCGTATTCATGTTCACTTCACCCGATAAAATTCACAAATTAAAAAACCACAGCCTTAAAAGACGTCCGGACTTAAGCGTTTTATTCTATGGACTGACCAGACGGAACGAGATCGGCGAATCTTATGCTGCGCGTACGCGTTACGTAGGCATTACTCATCAAATTGGTGTCTTACACATGCAAACCTTGACCTTGACATTGGTTATTGATCTTTTAGGAAAAGTTATCTCTATGTAAGGTAGAAAAATGTGCATTTTCTTGTTTCATTTATTCCAAACAGAATTTATTTTAAGTTTTAAGATTTTCAAGTATGGACATGGACCCATTTACATCTTAAAGATTAAATATCGGAAATTTATTTCTCAATACACGCCCTGAAACTCGTTCAATTAGATAATAATAGTTTTAGCTCTGCGTTGTCTAGGTTTTTAGTTCAGTTTAATTTCAGGTTTTAATTAGTCTTTTTTAACTACTATGAGAAATGATGTATGGCTTCTGACTAACCCTCTTGGACATATACACAGCCGTGAGACTAGCAAATGAGGTATCTTCCATTTCAAAATAAAAGTTTTATTAACTCGACAGATGTCGCTAATTGACTGTTTATTCCTACGTATATTTTATAATATTTCAAATACAGGGCTGTTGATAATTATTATTTAGTAAAGTGTTTTTGCATTATAATAAAATTATGAATTAACTTAAAATGACGACTGATTTATTTTCTGTAAACATAATACCCCAATAAACTTTATTGTATCTACTTCAAGGTTCGAATGCCAGGAAAAATATTTAGATAAAAGTAACCTGAAAATAAAATTTAAAATATTTACGTAGCAAGTACCTACTTTTTAATTTGGCTTATTCCCAAAGTACTCCACATTTTGTTCCCAAAGTACTCCAAGAAATATTCTCAAACTACTCCACAAACAAAATATTGTTTTTTTAGTTAAATTCGACTCCATCCTACTGGTGTCCAAAAATAATTATCTCATACATTCGTTCTCAAACTCCTCCAAATATTTAATATTAGTCATCAGTAATGTAAATAGTACTGATTTATTTCGCATTTTACTCCACAAGGTAACTGACGTACAGTCAGCTTAAGAAATACATATTTTAATAGTACAATAAACAGATTTTTCTACTCTTATTATAGCGATAACCGCCTATAACGTCATAAAATGCCGTACCTAAACCTAAATGAATGAAGATTTAAAATAAAATACAGTACTTAACTGATTTAAAAAAAAATATTAATCTAATCAACATCAAGAAAAAGAAGAAGAAGATCAACATAAGTACACATTTTCAAAAATAGACGGTAGAATAAAAAAAAACAATATACTTACCTACTTAATTATGAGAAACCAAAATTTAGAAGTTTACCATAAATATTGATAGAAAAAAAACCATGACGTATTAACAGAAGGGTGTTTTTTTAAAAGCTTAGAAACTTTAAATTGAAATAAAAAAAACGCTATGAATAAAGCCAACTGGATGTATAAATTAATAACGTTTTTCTCTGTTTTATTTCAGTTTAAAGTTCTTCGCCTCTAAAAAACACCCGTTATTATAACTTACCTGTAAAAATCAGTCTCTTTAGCTATGCATTATGCTAATGCAAGACATATTAGGTCTTAGAATATATTCAGAAATAAAAAAATAAAATAAATAAATAAATATGATCACGACTGTAATCCCCAGGCTCGGTAGATATCTCCTCAGATCTTTAGTTACTTAGACCTTTGAGGATATCTAAAGGGGGTAGTCAGAGGCAAGTCCAAACATGACATTTGGTACATGCCCACATTTTGCACAGTAGTTAGTATTCCGTACGTGACAGGTTGCAAGCCCATCGCCGCTTATAAGAATACTAACCTATGACATATACCTTCGAATTTTTTGTTCTAGGGTTTGCCGGTTTCCTCACGATGTTTTCCTTCACCGTTTAAGAGCACTGGCATTGCGCACATAATTTTTTCGAATAGAAAAACTCATTGGTGCACGACCATGTTTGAACCCACGACCTTCGGCAGGGGTGCTACCACTACACCACCAGCGCTCTTATTATCAGAAATTAAATCATTTGTAATTTGGTATTTGCTTGTAACATTAACATACCTAGGTGTACCTAAACAAAACTTATCTCTTTTGCTACCCTTTTTTTCTAAATAATAATGCATTAAAAGTATGTACCTAAGTGATATTGAAGTGATATTACAATTTACTTTATTTACCGCAGACGTAAACGTTCTAAATTCCTAATTTGAAGAAAACTTTTGCCAGCATACCTAATTTTATTACAGACTAGCTTCCGCTCGCGGCGTCGCCCGCGAAGTACCTACTTACATAAAATATAGCCTATGTTTATCCTGAGAGTTTATTCTACACATTGGTGAAAGAATTTTTCAAATCGGTTCAGTAGTTTCGGAGCCTATTTGTTTCAAACAAACAAACAAACAATCAAAGTTTTCCTCTTTATAATATTAGTATAGAAAAATACTGTGACAGACTCTGTACTCCTAACATTATTTTGTTCCGATGTTTTGAATGGAGTAGTCTTGAAACTTAAACGCACTATTTTTATTTTA
This sequence comes from Cosmorhoe ocellata, assembly GCA_963675405.1. NCBI lineage: Eukaryota > Metazoa > Arthropoda > Insecta > Lepidoptera > Geometridae > Cosmorhoe > Cosmorhoe ocellata. The sequence continues at coordinate 4,619,759 of OY776258.1, read as the reverse complement.
CCTTTTTTTAATAATAATTCTTTGGAGTAGATTGGGAACTAATGTTCGAGATTCTTATCTTTTTTGAACAAAAGAATGGAGTACTTTGGGAATAAGCCTTTAATTTAAATACTTATGGCAATAAGTGTTTCACATGTTTCACTCAATATTTATTGGTACATTACATAACTAGAAATATTTACAAAGGTTTAATTTTTCTTATTCAATAAGTTTAGAGTCGCCGTCACAATAAAACTGGGCGAACACAAATACAATCAAATAAGTCTTATTTTATAATCAGTAAAATATTGAGCAGCCATTCAGTCAATGTGATTAGTAGTGTTTAAATAAATAATATAAATACTGGCAAAAAAATAAAGTACGTATAAAAACTTAATTTTTGAGCCTTTGAACTGCCATTTTTCTTAATAGCTTCTGTTGTAGTATCAGTATTTCTGCTCTCAGTTTTTTTTATTAGCGTCGTAGCATCTGAAAATGTAATAGTATATTTTAAAAAAGCTAAAATCTAACTTTACACACAATATTTAGATTGAAAAAAAGAAGAAAGTGAAATCATCGATAAAGTTTTCATCGACTTTAAAATTGGGATTATTGCAAAAAGCCATTCTGCATACAACAGTCAAAAAAACATTTTTTTTTTAAATTGGTGGAGATGTCTCTAGATAAACAAGATGTTATCTCTAACATACAGTAAAAGTAAAGCGAGAACCTTTTTCTTTCGTTGGTAAATATAATTAAAAATAATAAGTAGCAGTTTTTAAAAAAATAAATTACCTATATCAGTGCTATTCGAAAAATATTGAACTATAGCAGAATATCCGGAAACTTCATTTTCGTTGCCATTACTGGTTTGGTCACGGTCTCCCGGAGTGGAGTCAAGAACTGGTTTGTATATTTTAGGAAATGTATCACTCCCCGCTATATTTGTATGTCCTGAAACAAATCAGTGATTATTATTTAAGTAGCTGTTTATTTTTATGAATAAAAAAAAAGCGCTAGGGCCCAGCGAGTTTGTTGTCAGTTCTTCTCGACTTGGGGATAGAACTGGAATTGGCACCTAGACTTACGTAGTAATCCAGATGATTCAAAATGATTCCTGTAATTTTATTTGCTTTTTTTGTTGTCTTGATAATGTTATGACATCCCACAGTAAATGTGCTTAAAAGGACATTTTAAGATGTCAAAAATACTCTTAAGGGTTCACAGGATCAACGTTTAGATCAGCGTACATGTAGTTTTTCTTCTTGTCATTAGTTCTTTTGAACCAATGTGATGAAAGGATTAGTGTACGCCCTAAGGCTCTTTTCGTGCATTGTAACTTATGTTAGTAAAGAAAATAAAATGCGCTAAAGCTAAATACACTTCTTTATCTTTTACATTACACAAAGTCTCAGAGAGTTGTACTAGCATAGAAGTAAAATTACCTTTACTATTTATACTGTTTGAAGAATGTTCAACAACCGTAGGATATCCTGATACTTCTTTTTTGACACTGCTTTCTTCAGGTGTTTCTGAGGTGGTTTGCAGAATTGTATTGTATATTCGGCGAATAGTATCTTTACTTTGGAAATTGAGATCTATTCCTAAAAAACAGAGTTTAGGTTAGTATTTAACAATCTAAATATACACTTTTGGAATCTTATATAGTCAAACATTAGTATTTTGGGTTATCTCTTCCACATACATATTTTATCTAACAATGGCCGCTTCCGTAAGCTATATTCCAGAATATTTTTTTAATTTATTTTATTTTCCACTCTGACCCCGTCAAGTAAAGCTCAGGGCCTTACTACAAGCTCTTCGGGCAATATCAAAGTAATATAATTTTAATATTTTGTACCATGACCTATACAAATTGTACTGAAGTAGTGTCATTTCCAGCTTGAAGCTTTGACGTTTATGAAACATGATCGTTTGTAAAAGCTTGTGGTAAGGTCTCGATTCGAGTTCACACGGCTTTTACATCTCCTCGAATCGAAGGCTTGTTTTAGATGAACTTGACTATTAACTATTAACGTGACCGAGTATGTTGCGTATGAGTCATAACAGGATTTCGTAATAATTTATTGATTCCTGAGAGCCTAGTTTTCCTGTTTAAAGTGCAAAATGCTTTACTTAAAGATGTTTGCAGAGAATTCATATAAGTAATTTATTTGTTTAAGAGAAATATAATAATTCAGACACTCCTTCTTGTCGCAAATCCTAACTTTTAAATGATAAAGAAACTTACCTGAATTATTTTCATTATTGTAATCTAAATTGCTGTTTTCTTCCAACGTTGAATAAGTTATTTTCGATTGTTCTGTTTTATTTCTGGCAGGTTCAGGTTTGAATACTTTTTCCAAGTTTTCTAGAAAGCCTGGATTATTCAGTATACTTGGATCAGCGGATTTTACATATGTCAAGCTATTGCATTGTCTTTTCAAATCTCCTGTTATAGTGCACGCGAGTTTAACCGCGGCAAGGTGTTGATTGAACAGTTTGTGCCTTTCATTCTCATTATTTTGTAAACCTGTAAATTAAAACTAAGCTCTTATCATTACCATCATCATTCTGAGGCCGTATCTACCTACTGAAATTTAACAAATAAATAACGAATTATGAATTAAGTTATTTAGCGTGATGGATGGCAGGTTACCTTACCTTAGGTACTTAGATCACTTGCTCTTAGGTACTATAAGCTTACTATAGGTGTTTTGTCTTTTGAATGTTTTACGTACAACTTTACAGAATAATAATACCACATCAACATACAGAGGTATAAAAATTTATATGAAACTTCTTTTGTAAATATACAATTCATACATAAAATCACGCCTGTTTCCCGACGGGGTAGGCAGAGATCACGGATCTCCACTTGCTACGATCCTGACATACTAAATATAAATATAACAGTAAAAATACCTGCATTCGAATCATGTGGACGTGATCCACAAACTACCACACACCATAAAATTACTAACGCCTTGCTCATCATTTCATTCATTATTCCATGCCACAGTTTTAGCACACGATTTAACAAATAAACAAAATGTTTTAATAATCACACGCGACTTCCTTTTGCTGTTGCAGCTTATTTACTGATTTCTTATATATTTACACTTGGCTTCTGCGTTTTGTTGTGGCGTGTAGCTTACGTTTGATGACTAGTGGTGACGTAATACTTTGAACAAGGACAAATATGAGACAAATTGTTCATTTCTTTTTGAACTTTTTATCAACTTTAATTGCAGCTATGATTAACGCTCATCTAGGATCAAAAAATAAGCTAGTCGCGCAATGTAGAAACTGGTGTTTGAGTGGTAGTGGCTCTGCCTTCCGACTTAAACTCGTGGGTTTGAATTCGGTTGTGTAGCTACCAATTGATTTTTATGTTCGAAAAATGTATTAGCGCTACACCGGTATTCTCAAATGGTAAAGAAAAACATCGTTAAGAAACTTTATATTCGTAAATCCTACAAAAAAATGCACAAACTTTTCAGATGCATATTATTCCTTTCACCCTACAAGTTCGAAAGAACTGGTGACAAAATTAGAGGAATAAGTTACGCCATAAAGCACTTATAGTATTCAAATATACAAACAAATCACTGACTAGTTTGTGAACCTATTTTTTATTTATATTTAACCTATTTTATAGCCCAAAACCGTGTTAAGAGGCGAGAAGGAAAGGAGGCCTTTGCCCAGCAGTGGGATACTACAGGCTCTTAATAATAATAAGTTTCTGACGTATAGTTTAAAGATGCCTTTATATTTTCAGATAAAAACTTCAACCGCAGTCCAAACATGATCTTGGACAAGCAGGTTGGGGACAGCATCGAGTGGGTCCTGGATGTGACGATCGCGTATCCGGACCGGATTCCCCTCCATCTCGTTGATGTGGTCTGCGGAGTGAGATCTGCTTGCACCACACACTTACATTACAGGCTGTATCACAGCAGTGAGGTACTGAAACCTTATCAAGTTTACTCTATAAACCTCTCTTTATCAGCTAAAAAAAAGGTGATGATCTTCAAGCGGCTGAGCAGATTATTTTAATATGGACATTGCCTGAATTGTGGCGACAACAAAGAAGTTAAGTAAAGATTTTCTTGACTCTAAATTTAGACACTTTCAAACAAAAAATCATACTTAATCGAATCGTTTTCTCCGTTGAATGATGCTATAATGCCACAAAAAGACACAAAAATACACACTACAAACTTATAACAAAGTTATTTTGCTTATTTTACTGTACAAAATGTGGGCATGTACCAAATGTTATGTTTGGACGTGCCTCTGTCTGACTACTCTTTAGATATCCTCAATAACTAGAGATCTGTGGAGATATCTACCGAGCCTGGGGATTACAGTCGCGATCATTATGTTATGTTATGTTTAATGTTGTGTATCAGCAGTTTGTTTATTTCCAGGTACCAGCAGATTCGGAAGGTATGACACAGTGGCTTTACGACAGGTTTATAGAGAAGGATAAATTGCTTGAAGAGTACTACAGAACGGGAAGTTTTCCCGGCAAAGGGAACACCCCCCTCGCAGTCAGGCGAGTCCGGCAAGACAACGTGCGTTTTCTACTACTACACCTGTTTTTTATATTGTCAATTTTTGTGCAGTATAAAATACTGTACGCGTTTCTTGGTATATTTTTGTAAACAATGGAAATCACTCAACTTTTTACTACGCAACTGTTTCTCAAATGAAAACCCTGGAACTCTGTCGACTTTTCCCGGTTAAAAGTCTTGCTAGAAACGCGATAAATCGCTCTGTGGAAATTAAAACTAGCGTTACAGCTGACGGGAAAAGCTGATGTCAAAACATCGCGACGAAAACGTGTTAATACGATGCAGAAAATTTTGACAGTCGTTTTCTGCTAAGCCACGCGATTTTAGCATTTCCTGTGCTACTTCTGAGGGAATAAAGTCGTGATATATTCGGAAATAGACACGCTTATGTGCAATGGCTAATGTTACACTGGACTAAATAATAAAGATACGAATTACACCATAAGAAAGTTCATACATCATGGTTTCGTAAGTGGTCACTGTAAACTTGATATGATACGCTTGTGTCGATTTCTCGCACTTTTATTTTATTCATGAGATTTCAATAAATCTCAGATTGGAACTGAGATGTTTGAGAATACGCTAAGTAAGTACTTCCGCTGATTGGCTAAGCGCGTGCAATTTGCGGCTTTATAGCCACTCAATGGAAGTTACGTCTACCTTGACAGAGGCGATCAAAGTACATAATAGCATAACATTATAGGGAATACGTAGCTACATACTTTTGTAAATTACTGCTTGTGTCATACAGTATCTATTACCGACTGACACACGTTTCAAAGCATTTGCGTATTTCGTCACAGTTTATTCTGTAATAGCAAAATAATAGTTTGTTTTCGCACTTTATATTCATATTAATTTTTGCAGAAAACATTTATGAATCACAAAATGCGTAAGTATGTTTCAAAAATTAAAAAATCCAACTCCAAGTAATTTAAAATAACTCCTTTCAGTCACCATATTGTTTTTTTGTAAACATAATAGGTACTTATATCATTTTTGTAATCCACACAAATTCAATGACATCATTTTTGTCAAAATCTGTCCAGCCATTTGGGCTCCAGAGACAGCCAAAGAAACTCGCATACATACAATACATAATACTCTCCTATTTCGTAATCGGATAAAAATATTTGATTTATGTTGGAATATCGACAAAATAATTGTATCATTAAAAATAAACCCCTTTTGAATTAATATACCTACGTGATATTGATTCGGTGATATTCACGCGAATTCGGTTTTAAAAAGTATTTTGTTTTCTCAAAAAGAAATACATATAAATTATATGTTACAAAAATTTCTAACGTTTTAATTGTACCATCGAAAAATATACGGATTTATTCGTGGAAAAATGTTAAAATAACTTGTGTTTTCCCCAGAAATGCAAAGCCTTATTATTGAATCCGGTATCACTCACTGTTTTATTTGCGTGCTGCGTTCATCATTCCATTTTGAATCCTATATTAATGAAAATTAAGTTCACAGTACGCAACATACTATAATGCACTATTGTAGATAAGTCCTTTATGACTCGTTTACTAAGTGCATTTTTAAGAAGTGTTTTGTTATCAATTGTTTTCGACGTGGTTTGTTTGGAAGATCCAATTTCTGATATCAAAACAAAACCTAGTATATTTCCTATAATTTTCAGTAGTCGATCAAAATAGTACTCTTATGCCGTAAATACGCAGCTTTCTGAAATGAAATAATGATCATGATCAGATTTATTGTCAATAATGGCCAAAGTTGAATCGCATGTCCATACTATAACACAAGCAGCCTTGAATCTACTTTATTTTTGGTTGTTTCATTACGCTGTTATAATGACTGTATACTATTACTAATCAATATACTAGTACAGTAGGTTTTTGGGCAAACCAATTTTACTCTGGATGCTTACCTACTATTTTCCCAAATATTGTGTTGAGATGGTGTCTTAACATCTGATTAACGATATAATGTTGAACTTTGACTCTGATTATTATTCTGCTTCTCTTGCACTTACAAAGTAAATGCTTACAAAAAGTTCCTTAGCCCGATGGTTAAACTGATTGACACAAGTGGCGCTTACTCGTAATAGTTCAACCTCAAGTCCAGTATTCAAATAAGATAAGTTACTTTAACTCTGATTAAATGTTTATGAATGGATATATCTGAAAAAGGGACACAAGGTAATGTAAATTGTATAAAGTTTCGATTAGAGTCGATTATTCGCCATTTTTAGCCATAAACGTAATCCGTTTAAAAACTTGTGCTTGGTACAAGATGCTACGTCGGTTTAGACCTGATTTAACCTTAACCCTCGCACGGTCACGCACGCTGACTTAGGCCAGTTTTCAGTGCACGACCGACGGTCAGTGTGTAATCGGTTGCGTTCGCCAATTAGGCTAGCCGCACGCGGGCCATACGCGACGGCCACAATCGCCGGCACCTAAATCTAGAATGTATAGCGTATGGCGTCAACCGTGTGCGGTCCTTATAAAATGTATGGAAACTACAGAAAATACTTGGCGGCGTTTTATTGTTGTGCGTAGTGCCCTTGTGCGGCCAGGTTAATATGAAAACTCAGAAAAGTTACTGCTGCACTGAGCGTGCGCAAGCGTTTCTCTCAATAAATGACAAAAGCAACCGACAGAAGCACCGATCGCTCGTCCGCTGTAAACCGGCCTTAGCTTCGTTTTGTATGAAAATGTATGTGATAGTGTCCACTGCAAACACGCTACGCACGAAACGTAGTTATTGACGTCTATCCAACAATCGAAGCCACGAAGCTAAAATGCACCGCGTGGCCGTTTTTGAACCACGGCCTTAATTGGAATTTTTAAATGCTCTATAACATACACTACACCATGATATTATACTTCAAATACCAATACATAAAAACGGCAATAGTTTATAAAGCTTTTTTTAATAATAATGATTTATAAAACGTTTATATTAGCTGGACTTAAACTGACGTGGCGATTTAACCTTGATCATGTTTTTATAACTAGTTTGATAAGTAACTATTAGTTGTAATTAATTTGTAATCGCCACATAAACTCGTAGCCGACAGGTAGTAACTCAACACTGCCTAATAATACCAGAGGCACTGACTTTTGGTAAACTGGGGGCAACCGCGGTAATGTTTAACGTTTATCAAAACCAAAATACATTAACCTGTGACATGCCGGAACGCGGATCCACGCGAGACATAATAGATTTTCTATTTTGTCTGGAATCCCGGCATCCCAGAGGTTAAAAAACGTTACATTTTTGTACCGGAGTATATTTTGACAATGTCTTTAACCTATCACGTTCTGTTTAGAATGCTTCAAACGCAATCAAATAAACGTTTTTCATTTACTTGATGGTGTGGATCTTTTTCAAAGACGTTGAGGAATGTTTGACAATACACATTTCGCATAATGTAACGTTAACGAATGTGATTTGGCTTTGGTGAATACGTTTCATTACCGCGATTGCTCTCCTGAATAGCTCTACCTTTCTTTGAAAATTGAGTAGACCACGAATCGACTTGTGCTCAATAGTCTATTGCTACATCTTGTTATTTTAACTAATAAGCTTTCTCGACGACTTTATTTTTAACGTTTGACGACAAAATCATTCATAAATAAGTATATTTATTGATAATAATCTGTCACTCTTTCGATTTTCAATTTCTTTAACGATATTTTTTTCATCAAAAAGGGATCAATAGGCATAACTGTCAACTGAGTCATTATCGAAGAGTTTTGAGCTACACGATAAAAGTACATTTATTTAGATTTGTATATATTTTAGTGATTAGTTTTTTAGGTTTAGCTGTCGAGACTCCCTCGTTGTGTGCTTTGAGCACGATTTAATTTAAACCAGCACTTTTTAGATATAACTAGTTTTACGTCTAAGTAAATAACGGATTGCATCCTTAACCAAATAAACTGTAGATTATAATATCAAGTGTGAACAAAACCTTAGTTTCACATTTTAAGTACAATATTCAATAGTCAATATTTTCTCTGCTTGTTTAGAATTTGTACTTACTAGATTTTTTCTTCAGCGAACCGGTTTATCGGTAACTAATTTTTTTACCCTTTCAAGAATATCTTTAAAATTGGTAAAATTAGTAAAGAAAACGCTTAACTATTTTTGACATAGTTTGTGCAATAACAATCCGAGATAGCGATTTTTGGATAGTTTATTGAAATGGCTGTCAATCAATTTGTGCTGTGACGTTTAAGTCAATAATGTAAGTAAGTAAACAATTTCTTAGCTTAGGTTCTTCACGCTTTTCCTGTACCTTTATTTAGTAAGTTCAAGACACCTTATGTCATCGGTAGATATATTGATGTATTGGTATAAGTTTGGGTATCATGGTTTAATCCCTCGTTATACAGGGTTGTCTTTGAACGAGCTAATAACAATTGTAAATGACAATAAAATTATAAAAAATATAAAACCATCCTTATCGTTCATCTCGATCACGTTTCACTTATATTTAATCAGTACATCTCGCTTCGAACTTTGAAATAAAATCTAATTTTGTATCGTAAATGCTTTAGACTTCTGGCTAGAATAAAAAAGAGGTTGATCAAAAATTACGCTAAAAGTTCTTGCATAAAATGAGATTTTGTTACCAATCAGATTATTTGATTAAAGTATTTTGTTTAAATTAAAGAAATGATTTGATTAACGTAATTTTTGAATGGTGGAAGTTTGCAGGACCGAGGAATATAGTTTGTTTAGAAAAATAGGGAATTATTCTTGATGTTGTGGCATTGTTCCTTTAGTTTTAACTATTATTAAGGTTAGAGTGTATTATACATTCGGCAAATTCAGTCATAATAAAAATACGTCACATCTTGTAAATTGTCTATCTACCTTCACTAAACAAACGATAACACTGCTTTCGGAATTAAATTGGGGTTTATATTAATACAAGGTGGTAGGACTAGGTAATTTTGAAAACTTCGAGATATAAAAATAATTAACCTATTTTAAAAATTGGCTGTTACAAACATTTTAACAGAATAGCAAATTTTAAGTTTTCAGGTAGTCTTGTGACACCCCGTATAGTTTTTGTACTCTTTTCTAATATTAACCTACATTTATTACCAAAAATCTATTGCTTATACTAAGCACTAAACAACTTCTATTAAATAACATTCGTATTTTGTACTAAAATAATATAAACAAAACGATTGGTCATCATTATTTTTTTGGTAAATAAATGAGGTCAAATCGTCTACAAATATGCCATAAGTGCCTAGGCTTATAATATATAAATAATGGCTTTTTATTCAACAAATATTATTGTTTTATACAAGGTGGTAATTTAAAATGTGAGATAAAAGTGCTGGTTTTGTAATACATTTTCCAGTAAGTATTATAAAATGTATTACAAAAGACATCCCAAACTTTTTATATTTTTTTTCAATAGCTGCAATAGTTATGGTAAATTGCTTAGCCGTTTTAAAATTGCCATCTTGTATAAAAAACCACTGCAAGCAATAGTCATAGTCAATAACTATTGTATAGATTCCATCCACACATTTTCACAATTGCTATACAATTTTGGCATATCAATTTCAAAATGCACTAAAATTATCAATAGATTTTAATAATAATACTAACGATTAATTCCTTTACAAATAAATGTGATGTGTATTCTAAAATAATTATATAAGTTACAAAATAAGAGCACTGATATTAAACGACCAAAATAATTTTCGTTTTTTTTATACTTATCATTCTAGTAACATCTGTTGTAACAATTTTTAGCAATATTATAAGCCATAAATTTACTTATAAAATGTTTGAAGCGGGATTTATGTGAAAATTTAGGATGTCATAATAATTATAATTTTATGAGTGGATAATATTTCATTTGCATGAGAATTTGTGATTATTTTTTAAGACGAAAACTGTTGTTATTTTTTGTAATATTAGGGGTTAAGTTTTTTTGTTTTATTTTTAGGTTAAATGTTTCATTGTAAAGTGCTTTTTATGTAATTATTTTCATTTTCCTTCACAATTTTGCATTTTTTGCTAATAATTAATATTTGTTTGCGCAAAACTTATTTTTTATAGCTACTTGCTAAAAAGTTATGTTGTCTCGTACCGGTAAGTTTAAAAAATCATTATGAGCGAATTTAATAATTGGATTTGAAATTATCAATTATTGGCCATGAATTAACTATGAATTAAGATGTATGTGATGCACATAGCTTATTGCTGAGTAAGTTTATATTTAATGAAATATTTGTGTAAGGTCGAAAATGCCAGGCTCCTTATTTTTCAATATTTTGTGTTTCCGAAAACAGTTTCAGGTTTTAAATTACATTTTCCAAGCTCTCTTAGAAAAACTAAGTCACAAATAAAATTTGCAATAACCAATACGTTAACACAAAAATGACATTACAGTAAAAATAAAAGGCTGTGACCAGCAAGAAATTGTAAAATTACTAGATTATAATAAATTGGAACACATTGTCATTGATTCGAAAAATAATAATTGGGATAATAAAAGTGTAAATTTGGGTCTTATAGTTAGTTTATGTGATAGATAAGTGCCGTGAATTGACGATGCTCGTATCATTTTATTTTGTTATAATTAAATAACTAATTACAAAATATTAATGGATTTTTGCCAGTCGTTTCACATTTTGTTTTTACATAATAATTATTGCCGTAATGGACATTATATCTACTGTGTTACAAAAATGTGTGCTACAGGTACATGCGAATATCTTTTACAGAATTATTGTATTAAAAAGTACTTACAATCTTTTAATAATAATACCATAATAATAATGAGATATGTCTATTTTGAGTCGCTTGTCTCTTTACATATTAATAAACTTACGGATGATGTTTCCATTTTTGTCAATAAAGCACGTTTGAGGCACAAATTGTTTTTGTATTAATTCATTCCCTTCCACAATATCGGCAACGCAGTTTACAGTGTTTTGCTTTGGTGTCGACGACAGATCAAAAAATATTTTTATGTTTTACAGCTTAAATATTTGTTAAAAATGTATTTGAAAATGTAGAAAAAATACCTTCCATTGGTACCTAGACTAGTAATATTATGCCCATTTATTTGACAACCAGGGGCGTTATCTTCTTTATTTTGTCTCTTAAAGAACAATTTTGGCAGTGTCAAGTGTATTTTTATAAAAGTGTTGTCATGTCAACGTCATAATCAAGTTGTCAAGTAAATTTTAAAGAAAGGCTGTTCACAATTCTTGGAAATTTTTCAGGAGCACAAGCTAATGTTTCAAAAACGTCAAATTTTAAGTTTGAACTAATACTACTGCAATTCATTTTTTATACATCCTTTTGGTACAAAATATTATAGGTGTATACTAGATATATTACTTTAAAATAAGATTAGAAATATTAAAGTTACATTACTTTATTATTGCTCGATAGCCCTTAATCGCCAACGTGGCTACCACCGTTATTTCAGATTGGAAACTTGTACGAGCTTGTCTAGTAGGTAATACTTACTTTCCTGAAATGTTCCTTAAAGACACAAACAACCGGAAATTCGGCAAGTATGCACTAGAGGAAGACAAACAGACTTTCATTTCCGTTGGCAAGGAGAAGCTGTCATCTCCACAAAGTACCTGCGTAACATCCGGCGGAGTACTTACAAGATTTTGTGCGATAGATTCTGTGCCCGAAGTTTCTTTGAAGAAAAATAAAATGAAATGTCACAATATATAAAAATTATTTGTTCTACGAGTAAGAAGAATTATGCTTTTCGCTGTGATTTTTCCTGGAACAAAAATAGTGTAAGTTGCTATTTTTATTAAAAAAAAAAATCCTCTCTGATTTTTAAGTCTGACCCGATTTAGAACTCTCACTTAAACAGATTTAATTAACTGTTAAGTGAATACAATAAAATATATATCTCGTTATAATTGATTAAAAATGAAAGTTTATAAGGGTGTATGGATGTATGAATGTTTGTTACTCTTTCACGCTGAAACGGCTGAACGGATCTGCATGAAACTTGTAATACTTACCTATAGTAATACTAGGCTAGTTATGTATCCAGGTAGACAAGAACCACGTGAGTGGAGCCGCGCGCGGTTGCTAGTATTATCAATAAGTACCTGAGTGACGTAAACGGCGTTTTCTAAAAATGAAACCTAGCTAGATCGATTTATCGCCCCCAAAAACCCCCTGCATACTAAATTTCATGAAAATCGTTGGAGTCGTTTCCGAGATTCACAATAAATATACAAGAATTGCTCGTTTAAAGGTATACGAGTAAGATAATCCTACTAATATTATAAACGCGAAAGTTTGTAAGAATATATGGATGGATGGATGTATGTTTGTTACTCTTTCACGCTAAAACGGTTAAACAGATCTGAATGAAATTTGGCACAGATATAGATTATGGTCTGGAATAACACATAGGCTACATTTTATCCCGAAAAAATGAACGGTTCCCGTGGGATAGCGATGTTTTTGTTTTTTAAGTTATCACGTGGGCGAAGCCGCGGGCGGAAACTAGTAAATAATAATAAGATGTATACTCTGCACCACAGGGAATGAGTCGTGAAGTGACGTAGCACGTCAACACACGAGAGCTCCGTAGGTACTAATTGAATACGAATGACGCGACGTGATGACGCGTAACATGGGGTTTCCCCAGAAAAACGTAAGCTCTCTTTTCCACCTAAGGCGAGTAAGCAACTAGCGATTACCCATTTTATCGCTCAAGAAACAAACAATAATAAACAGGTTCATTATAAAGGCGATTTTAAGCACTTGTTCCAAAAAAAGCGGGTAAACTATGCTAACCATTTTATCGCTTAAAAAGCGAACAATAATAATATAATTTTGCGTTAATAAAAATAGATATCCATATCGCTTAATAACAACGATTTTATTTTTATGTACAACTGCGATTCATTAGTATTTTGATTTACACGGAAGCTGAGATCAAAATTATCTTGTATAAAAGCTTATTGTTTCATTTATTTTTATATTTTTATCGCTTATCGATCCATTAGCTTTTGGTAAGACAATTCCTTAGCAGGATGTCGTGGCAGCCAACGTTAACAACAGACTTATATACGTGGATGAACTTGGTTTAAAGCTACCACTGGTATATTTCGTGTGTGCAAGTTTTATACTAAAACCAATAGCGGTTTCGTGCAGCAAATTAAAAAAGTTTGTTGATTAGGCCTATTCATTACATGGCAGGAACTAATCGGCAAAAAACTCTGCCTTTACCGAACTTTCCGGAAGTTGCCGAAGTTAGCCGAAGTTGGGTTGAAGTTTAGCTTTGAAATACACTATTGAACGTCCATCCTTAAATTAGTGGATCGTAGCTTCAGTTAATAAAGCCGGGTCCGCTAAACTTCTAATAAAACATCTTTTGGAAAAAAAAAATATCTGTTGGTTGAATTATTTTTTCGTTAAATTATAGCAGCATTATCTAATACCCGTCTAATACATTTCTAATACATTTTTCTTCCTTCAAATTCATCTACCATTTTCATCAATTTCGCTCTGATACTTTTATTGCGTAAAATATTGTGAAGCAATTTTTATTGGTCCTTGACTTTACATAAATTAAGAACAACTTGTCTGGTAGAAAAACCTCGAAAATAGAAAAATTGACCTTCACCATGGCTTAAAAAAAATGTGGATGGATACAGGGGTAGAGGTAGGCAAAAGAAAAGATGGATGGACTGTGTGAAAGATGACATGGGTAAGAAAGGAGTGAGTACTGAGATGACGAATGATAGTGGGATATGAAAGAAGATCACATGTTGTGCCGACCCCACATAACGTGGGAAAAGGGCAAGAAGATGATGATGATGGCCTAAAAAAAATCGAAATACCCAAATTACTTAATTGCCACATTGATTGGCCAAGAACAATCGTCCTCTGAAACCACACAATAAACGGGAACCAGCTCATCCATCAATTAGATTAGGACCTAAACAAACACCGAATCAACAAAATCGCAAACTCTATGTTTAAGGACCAGTTTTGGTACCTAAAGCTCAATTGTAGCATGAATTTGGAGTGAAAATACATGTACAAATGTTAATTTATGTAAGTCGAATTTAGTAAATTAAATAACAATTGAGAGCTTACGTTTTATTATAAAATTAAGCATAAATGCACATACATATCTACCAAAATAATCATCTAAATAAAACAATGCATACGCGTCGAGCACAATAGCGGTGGCGCGTACGAGTTGTGACCTGTTCAAACCTGCGTGATCTATATGTATTAGCAAAGATTGTCAAACATACATGTAATTCTAAGTCATGTCGGATTACAGGGGGCGCCGGATTAGACAGGGGCCGGATTATCGGGGGTCCACTGTATTAAGAATAAAAGATACGGTATCTCAGGTGTGTCGAAAAAATAATTTATGTTACATCTGAAATTAAGTAATAATCCTAGTAGCATTTTTGGTTGACATTGAGGTATTTGGCCCAACATAAATGAAACAAAACGTAGATACCTATACCTACTAAGTCATTTACAAGGCTTCAGTAATCAATTATGTTTACTTTTATCAATAGACATGAAAGAAAAAAAAATAGGATGGTGATATACCGAGGTACCTATTCAAACGAACATACCAATTTCTTCTGTAAGTAAAGTTTTTACTGCACATTTTTTATACTAGAGATTGTAAGAGATGTCTAGCAAACCCGAGGAACGTAATCGTGATATACGAGTATGTTTCTTTACTTTTTTTTTAAATAAATATGGATGTCAAAAAAAAAATTTTTTGGTATGTACTTATTGTTTTCGAGTCCGTCGCTCACTTTCATTCAGACGACACCTTAACATTGAGCTGTGGTTCTGTACCAACAAGGGCTTTAGTTTATACAAGTCCTGCTGTTTGTCTTTGTGGCCGCTTAATTACTACGTCGTATTTGTATGGGTTTCTATCATTATAAACATTAAAGGACTTATCGCCTTTTGGGATCAGTTTCTAGGTCAATTTTATTTCGTCATTTTATAGCTGCGATGGGCTTAGAACAATAAAAAATCACATACCGAATACAACTTTACAAAACGTGAGCATGTGTCAAATATAAAGTTTTGACTACCCTCATTTAGATAACCTCAACATTTTAGTAACTAGTAATAGAGGAAAAATGACAAATAAACCTGAGAGATCTTGATTTTGTTTGTTTGTTCGATTCAGTTATATGTACGTAAATCAGTTACGTAGTCAAGCAATAGCCGAGCTCGGAGTTGTATAGTTGAGTATGTTTTCTACATGGTAGAATTTTCATCACTTGCTATCATTATTATAATTATTTTCATAAAATATCTTTCAATATCAATAGCATTTTATCAAGTAATACATCACCTACAAACTGGGTTGAAAAATTCAATAACCAAGAGTAATCAATATAGAATATAGACTACAATACAAACGTACAAGTAAGTATAGGTACGTCTCTACTCTACATAACATTAATTGTAAGTACCTGGTTGGCCGAGCTTTGCTCGGTTTTTTTTCTCGTAAATCTTGTTTTTTGGAAAATGAAACCTAGCTAGATCGATTTATCGCCCCCGAAAGCCCCTGCATACTAAATTTCATGAAAATCGCTGGAGCCGTTTCTGAGATTCCAATTATATATATATATATATACAAGAATTGCTCGTTTATAAGATACTCATCATAAGCGGATTTGACAGTTTATGTAGTACTTTTATTTTCATCTATGTATCTACGGCTTATTCCTACTTACTCAAGCATAATTTAAAAAAAAATGTTGAATGTCGGAACCCTAATAAGCGTTTGCAAGTATACAAGTAGTTTTTATTTTATTCAATAAATAGCACTTACAACGTAAATCAAGATATACAAATAGGCTAATTTTAATTATCGCTTTGTCAAGTGTCACACAAAGTTACAGTTTTACCTTCTTAGTTTACCTTAGTTATAACATTCGTTCATACTACGTATGATGATGCGTGCTACAGGTATATATTTTTTACTCTGAGCCAATAACTTAGGAAGCGACGACTTTTATGAGCTTTTATTCGAACGACGGGAAATTAAGCTACCGTTTACAATCATTTTATTGAATTATGCAATTGTGAACCTTATTGGGAACACCTTAAAGACTATGAATATATATTTTCCGATTTAATAATACCTAAGACTGATCCAATTTCTACTGAATACGGGTTAACCTTGGTTTAACCTAACAATGTCAGATGTTTCTTCTAACATGTCGCTCGCCGGCGTCACCCGCAATTAGTCATAATGACATTCTTTTATAGTTTCCATATTTAGGTAAAAATTTATAAATAATACTTACTAAATTATTTAAAAAAATATAGGTAAAAATATCCTCAAGTGAGTCAAGTGTCCTTCAAAACAGAATATTTAACGGACGCGAGGGTTCCAATGTGATCTGTATGCAAATTATTTCGTCGATTATAATTGGACTGAACCCATGGGTGCTTATTATGGGTTCCGTCTAACAATGGGCACCTACTTACCCGTTAATACGCACTGAGTAAAAAGATAGAGCATTTAAGTTATCTTGTCGTGGGAAGTTATTTCTAAGAACCGGTTCTTGCACGATATTTTATCATCAATATTTTTCTTCAATATAAAATATAAATAAAAAATCAACGTAGTCAGCTAGTTCCAAATAATAATTACATAACTATACATATTTATTAAGAATAAATAACGGAACATTTTGCAAATATGCAAGTTTTTCATAACCAAGTAACTATAATCAATTATGTTGTCATACTTATATATTAGATTTCTTAACATTTTGGTGTTTTTTTTGTGAAAATTTCATAATAAACTTAACAATATCAATAATAATATATATTTTTTTTTTAAACTGCCGCGTTTTAAAAACACAGTGCGTAAAAAATACCCCGCTGTGTGGATAGATTATTGCATTGTCACGTCATTTACATCTGTGATTGCGAACATTTGTGCCCCGAGATTCCAAAGGGTTGGTTGGGATGCTGGGAGGAATGCTTCAAGTACTTACTGGGATACCTTTTTGGAGTTGTCAACATTTTGATTTAAAGAAAAGGTTGTTAAGTATCTAGTTGTACGAATTTTTATTATCAACAAACGAAACAGTCTAACACATATGTACATGTTTGTTGCTTAAAAATTTCCTTGTGTGTAATTTGTAGAGGACTTGTGAATATTCCATCTAAGTAATGATTTAGTATGAACAAGCGCTAAAATTAGATCACTTTTTTTGTTAAAAATAGGCTTATTTCAAACTAGGTCTGTTTCCAATACTTTCAGCAGCATTTCAAAATGGTAGCGATTTGAATATTGATAATTTGCATACATGCTTAGTTCGTGCATAAGATTTTTTTGACAAAGCTGAATCATTCATTTAGAACTTTTGAATGTTTGTATCTTTTTCTCATAAGTGCAAATTATATTATTATCAGCCACTTTCTCAAATTTTACATCAAAGCGAAAAAAATAAGGAACCTACGTCAAGTCTACATAAAAGCGTTTCTTATGTTTTGCATAGCAGGGTATCTCAGGCGACTTAATAAAAAAAGTTAAAATACAAACCAAACCAAGTGAACGAATCATAATTAAATTAAATCGAACCAATTCCCAATTTAAACTTTAGAAACATCAATAGCCAGTTTAATTTGTAAACTTTCTTTGTTCCCCTTTTAATATCGAAACTGTTAGATTAATTAGAAACGTTTTAAATAACTCCAAGTCTTTAGCTATTTGCTTAGGGTGTTTAAATTGTACGGTTTTGTGTAAAAGGCAATGTTTTGGGAAGATATAAAGGAAATTGATGGAATTATCCACTGTGTAAAACTTCTATATACCTTATTACCTCTCAATTTAGAATTAATTAAAGTTATTTCTGATTAAGTATTAATTAGACTTTTCAAATCTGAGTGTTTGAAATTATAAAATTATGTAGGAATGTGTTACCTCGGAATTTTAGTTCTGATTTTTGTGCCTGTTTGCAAACCAGTACCTCTGTTATCGTGTGTTTTTATTGTATGACATTAATTTATCTATAATTATTGATATACATAATGTCATAACACTGTTAAATATTCAAATCTATCTATAGATATAATAAAATTGTTTATCTTTTCGTTTGTGCACGCATCTCCGCAACAGGTGAACAAAATCGAATGCACTTTTCCCTAATTTATTGAGATAAGCTTGGATTAAATTGAGGTTTTGTTTCATCGAAATCAGTGAAAAAATAAGAAAGATAGGAATTTGATATATTTTGTAAAAACCTTATCCATTCGTACAGCGTATGTAGTCACTATCAACTAGTCTATACTAATATTATAAAGAGGAAAACTTTGATTGTTTGTTTGTTTGTTTGTTTGTTTGTTTGAAATGAATAGGCTCCGAAACTACTGAACCGATTTGAAAAATTCTTTCACCAATGTGTAGAATGAGCTTTCAGGATGAACATAGGCTATATTTTATGTAGGTACTTCGCGGGCGACGCCGCGTGCAGAAGCTAGTTTATAATAAAACCTTACTCTAATTCGAATTCAAACTTTCAAGATCACTTCATCGGTCTCTGAAAACAGACAGCGAAACTGATCACATTTCCAAATTGCGATTGGATTTGTAAGTCTATGGACTAACGAATCCAATATTGTAATTACTGGAATCCTTACCTTTAAAACATTTTAAAGAATTGTATTGTATTAGTTCTCTAGATGTTTTAAAAGAGTTAGTTTCTAATATTTATGGAAAGACCGAGATAACGTCTTTTATTTGGGTGAGAAGATCGTGTATCATGGAGTAAAAGCTGAACTTGCAATAAATACCTACCCAACACACGAGTAAAAAACGTTTCAATATAAAAACCACGTTGCATATTCCATTATGCTGGACTAGTTGCACGACTAATTGTTCGACAAGTTGCCAGACTGTGAATACAGTCAACAAAATACCTATTTGCTGACGCTTGGAAAGTTTGTCATTTTATACAAGAGGTGCGCTCTGCTTGGAACCAATGTATTTTTATTTTGTGTTTTTTTATTATCGACTAAAGCTAATAAAAAAAAAAAAAAAAAAGTCTCGTAAACATTGTGATAAAACATAATTGTGTAATTTTCAATTTTAAAACTTCAAGCATTTTATATTACTTTTGTCGAACACCTTCTTCGTACCTATAAAGTTAGTAAGACACTAGATAAAATAAATTGAATAAAAGGTCTGATCCTCATAAAAGACAGTTTACCTGACAATTTCCAACAATTACCTCGTAAATGAAACTGCGGGTATTGCTTATCGACAGGTATTAGCAATTCAGCGGCTATCCGCACTTTTTACGGATTACATCGTTACGGTAATTACATGATCCGAGGACGGTCCTTCCATTAACCGTCAAACCTATTTGGAGCGACCTACTTTTTCTTAAAGTGTGGCAATCGCACTGGCCTATATTTAACCCTCGGTCAGTCGCGCATTTTTAGTTTACCCGGTTGGTCGCGTGGGGTTTCTGAAGACCCCAAAAATAAACAGCCTAAAAAACAACTTTTTAATATTTTTTTCATTATTATCTAAGCAAGTCATTGACGAATAACTTAAATACAATAAAACTACAACAAGTTACGTAAACATATTCTTTTATTTCTTCTTTGAACTTACAATCTAAAAAAAGGAACTTAAATTTCTCTCCTTGGGATCACAATCACAAAAAAAAGGTTTTTAACAAACTAAATGTAGGAACTTCTCCTTTTTATAAATATATATACGATAAAACTAAAATAACGATGACAATTATGTAAAATTTGGAAAGAACCAACAAAAAAACACACAAACTTTTACCAGATGAAGTCAGTGAACTTTTCACTAATTTTCGTTTTGAACACAGTCGGTACATACCGATTTAGTATGTGTTGGGCATATGTTACCCTTACAAAAATGGCAGACAGATTTAAATTTTCGATCTGTTTGTCTGGGGCAATGAACGCAACGCTTTCTCATGGGAAAGAAATTATTTTCATTTTGTTGAACATCCTGAAGTTGAGGTAAACATCGTTACTTTCATCGTCTAACCAGCTTAATATACGACGTTGTTGTTCTTCATCCATTTTACTAGTTAATTAAATCTAAAACAACAAAAAAAACACTAAAAAACATGCTACAAATAAGTCTAAACTAATAAAAACAATTAAATTTTACTTACGCGGTTAGTCGCGTGGGGTCTTTCAAAGCCCGTCCGCACAAAACACTTCTGTATCTCACTGCGCTTATGCGCGAACTGAAGTTAGCAGCGATACGCGGCCAATACAATCCAACTTAGGAGGGTACCTAAAATATTGAACTGCTGAGATTGTTTTAATTGCTTAAATTTTTCATTTTTCCAAAACCTGGGCTTTCAAAGACCCCACGCGACTAACGGAGGGTTAAAGAAACCTTTAGAAATATTACACTTATGTTAGAAGATGTTTATATCCCATAACTACTAGGGGATAACAGCAGTGATACTCCTGTTTTTGTAGTTAGATATAATTATTATTTTTGTTTTCATATTGTGTAAAAAAAACAAAAAATGTGTGTCTTAATTTTGACTATACTGTCAGGCAAGACAATACATATTTTTGTTTTCAAATTGTGTAAATAATAAAAAAAGGATGTGTAGGTACTTATCTAAATCTTGATGGTACTGTTAGGCAGGAATACCGAGTGGAATAATTTAAAATCAGAAAGTAAAGATGTGAATTAAATTAGTGCTAACTGTAACTGACCTGTAGGGTGATACGCAGAACCGGTAGGCACGCGGGAAACTCTATTAATTATATTACTCTGTGACAGAGTTTACGGAACACACATACCTGTTTTGTCAGATTCGCCTGCACAAGATTCGGCTGGTACAAAAAAAAACATGATCATCACTGTAATCACCAGGATTGGTTGATACCTAATCTCCTCAGATCTCTAGTTATTTAGATCTTTGAGGATAATTATCTACTTCCAAACTTTATATTTGGCATATACCTACATTTTGCACAGTAGGGTTAGCATTCCGTAAGTGACAGGCTGCAAGCCCATCGCCGCTTATGAGGATTATAATCTATGACACATTAGAAGTTTTTGTTTTAGGGTATGCCGGTTGCCTCATGACGTTTTCATTCACCTTTTAACAGCACTGGCGTTGCGCACATAAATTTATCGAATGAAAAAACTCATTGATGCATGACTAGGTTTGAACCCACGACATTTGGATCGTGAGGCAGGGGTGCTACCACTACATCACCAATGCTCTCAGTATACCAATAACAAACAATAAGTATAATTCTCTTTAAGCCCCAACGCTGGGTATGAGGTGTTTTTTTTCAAGTCAGCCGAATTGGCAGGTTTATAATGAGTTGAGTGTTCAGCTTGAGTTTCAATGCATTTAGGTGAGCTGCGTAGCGACAATTTAGCTCCATCAAGTTTAGTTTCAAACATGTTACCATGGGATTGCAGATAGCGAAATTGAAGGTTCTGGAAACATAAGGCTCTGATACAGATAGGGAACCCATTTTATCTGACTACGGATAAGCTTGACATAATTATAATAAGCCATCCTGGGTTATGATCTAAGCAATCTAGATATAGATATCTTTTTCTTCCTGCCCTTTTTCCTTTTCCTTTTTTTATGTACCTATACATATAAATGTTTATATGTAATTATAAATGAATGATTCAGGCGTGACTTTGCGGAAATCCATTACAAATACTAAAAAGGACGGAAATATCTAGTACTTTCCCGCTAAACTATAATATTGTCTAATGAGCTTAATACAACACAAACTCATATAGAAATTCGACACGTGTTTCGCTTCTCCACGAAGCATCCTCAGGACCATTGACTCGCTCCGCACTGGTGTTGCCGAAGGAGAAGTAAACTTCTTTTTCGGCGCGGTGAAAGTATCTTGAAAAAGTCGGAAAATAACTAGATATTTCCGTCCTCTTCAGTATTTTTATTTTTATGTTTATAATAACGTTGTTTCCTTTATTTTATTTTTTGAAATTACAATGTCGTGTTTCTTGCTTATGTTTCTTCTAACACTACACAAAAACATGTGTCCACACTAAAAACAAAACAATTTTGGTTATCTCGTAAAATATTAGTTAATTTTAAATGTACCCTTCGTGAAATAACTTTTATCAACCTTTATAATCTTTTATTGCTCCAACTTCATGCTGTTACCTTAAGAGCTCTAAAATCTATATCTATATAAGAGCTTAACCTGACTGACTGACTGACTGACTGACTGACTGACTGACTGACTGATTTATCATCGCCCAGCCGAAACCGCTGAAGCTAGAAAGCTGAAATTTGGAAGGTGGTTTCCTTTTATAACAAAAGCACCCACTAAGACGGGATTTTTGGAAATTCCACCTCTAAGGGGGTGAAAAAGGGTGAAAACGTTAGTATGAATCTTTTTAACGCGTGGAGTGATTTTCATGAAACTTTGTTTGTGCTCTGTAAATGCAAAATGAATGGACACGTGTTTCAGGATTTTTCAATATAACCATCAAAAAGGGGTCAAATGTGGGGTCAATTTTTGTATGGGAACTTTTTAACGGGTAGTGCGATTGGCCTGAAACTTTGTTTGTGTACTGTAAATGTAAAATAAATGAACACGTGTTTCAGGATTTTTCAATATAACCTTCAAAGAGGGGTCAAAGGGGGGTCAATGTTAGTATGGAATTTTTCTAACGGGTGGTGCGATTGGTCTGAAACTTTGCTTGTGTACTGTAAATGCAAAATGAATGGACACGTGTTTCAGGATTTTTCAAAATAACCTTCAAAAAGGGGTCAAATGTGGGGTCAATGTTTGTATGTGAACTTTTTAACGGGTGGTGCGAATGGTCTGAAACTTTGTTTGTGTACTGCAAATACAAATTGAACGGACACGTGTTTCAGGATATTTCGATATAACCTTGAAAAGGGGTCCAAATGTGGGGTCAATGTTTGTATGGGATCTTTTTAACCTGGTGCGATTGGTCTGAAACTTAATTTCGTGTTTTAGGATTTTTCAATACAACTTTAAAAAAGGGGGTCAAATGGGGGGGGGTCAATGTTTGTATGGGAACTTTTCAACGGGTGGTGCGATTGGTCTGAAACTTAATTTCGTGTTTTAGGATTTTTCAATACAACTTTAAAAAAGGGGGTCAAATGGGGGGGGGTCAATGTTTATATGAAATTTTTTTAACGTGTGGTGCGATTGGCCTTAAACTTTGTTTCCTGTTTCAGAATTTTTCAATATAACTCTAAAAAAGGGGTCAATGTTTGTATGGGATTTTTTTAACGGGTGGTGCGATTAGTCTGAAACTTTGTGTACTTACTGTAAATACAAAATAAATGGACACGTGTTTCAGGATTTTTCAATGTAAACTTCAAAAAGGGGTCAAATGTGGGGTCAATGTTTTTATGAGTACTTTTTAAAGGGTGGTGCGATTGGTCTTAATTTTGGTTTGGATACTTTAAATGCAAAATAAATAGAAACGTATTCCTGGATATTTCAAAACAGCCCTCTAAAAAGGGTAAAATTGGGTGTCAAAGTTATTATGGGATTTTTTTATTAGTGTGATTTGTTTGAAACTCAGTTTAGTTAGATACCTACTTTAAGTGAACGAAGTCGCGGGCGGGACAGCTAGTCAAGAATAAAAAAAAAAAAAAAAGGTTATCAAATTGAGTATAATCGTCACCTACCATATCGTCCACACCTTCGACCACCTATCGTTCATACCTTGCTTGGTTCATACATGCTGCATTCCGTTATCGCCCTACTCTACCTTTCATCACCATCACCTGCCAAACTGTGCGGTTTCATTCGTGGCTCGCGGTAAGGTAAATACTCAAAATGGGTTTATCGATCAGTAAAGCCGAAGGGGTACCAGACCTCTACGTAACACAAGGGAACAGGCACGCTAATCCCTGAAATAGCTTGTCGACACAACTGTTCTACGTGTGTAGGGATTCCATGATTGCTTGAAAATTTGAATCAGGCTTGTGAGCTGGTTTTGTTATGAATCCAATCCAAAAAAAACAATCTCACGACTAATAATCCCCAAGCTCCGTAGATATCTCTTCAGATTTCTAGTTACTTAGATCTTTGAGGATATATAAAGAGGGTAGTCAGAGGCACGTCCGAATATGATATTTTGGCACATGCCCGCATTTTGCACTGTAATTAGTATTCCGTAGGTGACAAGTTGAAAGCCCATCACTGCTTATAAGAAAACGAACCTATGACACACACTTTCGAATTTTATATAATTACAATTGGACTTCACTTGGTAAGTTAGTCCAATTTTTAATTTGCTTTAATATGGTCACCCTATGGCGACTAAGTTTCAATTAAGCTTTCCCCTTCTAGAGGCTTATTCGTACCGAGGCCTAAGCCTACATTCTAACGCCTCAAATAGATTACAAACAAGCTTATACCACTTTTATTTTTGATTCAATGTGAAATGAGCTATGTTACGTAATATTTAAGGTAGACACTATATAAAACTACAAACACTTGCCTATCCCGTATAGAAACAGGCGAAATTTTTATAAACAGAACTTGCTGATTTTGGGGTACCTACAATGTCTAGATTTTAATCTACCGATTCAGTTATTCGGTGGAATCAAGTCGCATCAGGAGTTGGCGACATTAGGGCACACCCTGTACGTATAATATGACAGTTCGTAACACTGTCACGTGTTCCACGTGTGACTCAGGACGCCACACGAATGCATAATGTCACTTTCTTGCAATAAAGAAAACGAGGAAAGTAAAACCGATGATCTTATTGAGTAATACTATCTATGGTTTTGTAAAAGTCGTAATCGAAGCATAGTTTGGTGATCTGTGGAATAGCGCTTTTGACAGTAACTTACAGACACTTCATAGAGCAGCGCCATCTGTTTTCGAAACTGTGAAGCATAACAATAGACTTTCATTCGCGGTGCCATTATATTATACTCGTACACGACATGGGAACCATTCAATATATGTTTGGATAAAGCGCTCATTATATTTACATTAATTTATACATATTTTTACTATATATAGGTGTTTAATTTACTCGCTGTTGTTTGCGATTTTGTCCGATTTTTTTAGATGTTTTTCCCAGGATACAATGTAACTCATTGCCAAATTAAATTTAGATCAATTTCACCGTTTAGTCGTGAAAATGTAACAGACAAACAGAGGTACTTCTGCATTTACTATGTTATTAAAGCTGTAAAATGGTTGCAGAGATGTTAAAATAGACTTTAAGTCAACAACCGGAACCTTCTACCTACTTATACTTACCTACTAGTAGTTAGAAACAGGAGACATTGTACGCACATATTTCTTTGTCTTCTATATAAATTGTATACCGATGAGACTTGAGACCTCAAAGGAAAACTTTATTTTCAGTAAAATAATTTCACCAAAGTGTAAACCGATACAACCAATGAAACTTTTCCAGAAATTCAAATAATATTTGATATCACTTTCGCTTTGTTTATTCTCAATTGAATAGTAATGTGAAACTTTCAGGGTTGTCAGATTATGTTTCCGGTAATAAATCCGATTTGTTTACGTGCGTTTCTATCAAAAGTTACAAATTGATATTTTATCTATATAGTCTATTATTACGTGAGCTCCAAGATCTGGCTCTCATTAATTGATCGCAGCAGCATTATTATCCAACGTGGCAATTCTTAAAACAAAAAAAATTATGATCGCCACTGTAATCCTTAGGCTCGGTAGATATCTCCTCAGATCTCTAGTTTCTTAGATCTTTGAGGATATCTATATAATTATCATAATTATGTTATACAACTGTTTCACGTGTATTTAATATAATGTGTACTTATATGGTATTTTGATGTATGAAAACTGAAAATAGTTGGGCCTCAGCCACCACTGAATATTCTACTAGTGGCATTTCAGTATTTGAATTTACTAAAAGTGTTGGGAAAAAATAAGGTTCAAAATGTTTTGAAAAGGGAATGATTTATATGAGTCCTCCACAAAAATTAACGAACTGGGACACCGATTTATTACGTCTAAAAATATTGACTTACAAATGAAAAGAACTGACTAAGGATAAAATAAGGTTCTACGCTGTACATTCTCAAACCGTGTATAGACGTCATTTTTGCGCTCAAAGCTCTACGCCAAAAAATTATCTGACATTTGCTATCGACGTAATTTATTAAACTGGACGCTATCTTTATAAATTTCATACTTTCCGATTTTAAAACAGCCGAGAGTTATTAAAAAAATGCTAAGTTGCCGTGTCTCAAAGTTCATAGACTAATTTCTGTTCTTGCGAAGTCCTTTAATTTAAAAATCGTTTACTTTAGAAATAAGTCATTTCGCTTTCTTAATAGAACTCTGAACCGAAAGTTAAATATATTTGGTATTATTGCGCGATTAATAACATGTGTTAATAACTGCAAAATGTGGGCCCGTGCCAAATATAATGTTTGGACGTGCCTCTGCCTAGCCCCGTTTATATTTCATCCTCAATGATGATCTAAGTAACAAGATATCTGAGATGTCTACCAAGCCTGGTGATTACTGTTTGATCATGTTTGTTTTATTTGTTTTAATATTTCATTCCAATATTAGAAAGATGTCTCCATCAAACGATTTCTTGAAAGTAAAATAAACTTCAGTCAACAAAATCAAGTGTTTAATTCCAGGGCGTGTTGGAGAGGCAGGAGACAAATTTTAAACTTGTCAAAATTATACAAGTTGGCACAAGCTGTCTTGAGGCGTATTCTGGGTCTTTCGCGGAGACAAGATTTTAATCGCATTGGGCTAAATTTGTACAGAAGAAGGGATATAAATATTTTTGTGTGTCGAAGTTTCTACACTGATAAGAGCGTCCAAATCTAAAGCCTATGGTGCAAAAAACAAAATAAAGAGCACCGTTGATAAGCGATAGTGGGTCAAAACAGACGCGAGAGCACAAGTAGGTATATAGATCTTTAGGTACTAGATCTGTAGGTATATAGATCTTTAGGTACTCAGCTTCTGTTCAGCTGTCCAGAATATAACTCGTATTCTGTCATTCGAACGCTGATCTTTGATGTTGAATTTTAGCTCGTTACAAAACAACCAACTTGCGAAGTTATAAACGCACCTGCGGCTTTCCTCGATATTTGACATTTTGGAGTACCAACAGTCTTTGAAAAATTACCATAACCAAACTCTGTCAACTTCTATGAGAATTTTGTATTTTATTTATATATTTATTTTTTGCCTTTGTTTAAAATTAACTATGACTTTGTGACGTTGACAATACTACTAATTTAAACACTTGACACTGGCAAATTGATCTCAAAAGAGACAGATGCCATAAATAAAGAAGAAGATGAAATGAAATCTCATACAAACTGACAGCAACATGTCTCGTCAAACGGGACTCCAATTTAGTTGGATAGGTAATGCGTAAAACAAAAAGAAATAATTCAGTATTATAACAGCTGTGCCTCTCAAGCCATTTTCCTCCATAATAAAGACAGTAAAATCCCTTTAAAGGGCCGAAACGGGAAAATAACAATAACAACGAAAGGGTCAATTGTTTGCCCACTCACCCAACGGAACACAAATTAATATCATTTCCGTCTGCAACATCTGACGTGTAGGAAAAACGGGGAAAGAAACGATTATCCGGGCAATGTTTTCACCCTAAATAGGGGAAGTGAAAAATTGTTGGACATCGATAATATTGGTAGGAGTTAAGCCAGTTGCTGGTTTCCTAAGAGTACCTTTAATAAGTCACGAGAACTATTTTGAAACCATCTTAACGTACTATTAATAAACTGCAGTGTGATTCTGTAAGACCTCATTCTAAACTTCGAATCTGAATCCGCTGTGAGTTTCTTGATTGGCATTCTAAAAACTCGGTTGATAATTCGAATTTACACTAGCGCCACTCTTGCGAGCGTGTCAGCGACTTGAACTAAATTGACGGGGAGATTTTGATAGATAAAGTATGAGATGATGTGAGAAGGGCATTCTATACGGTAATTCCCAAGTCACTTCGACGCTCGCTTCGCACTAAAACCCGATTCAAAGTGTCAAATAAAAAGGTCAATGTCAAATGTCATTTTGAACCCTAGGGGAAGTGAGAGTGAATTGCAATGTGAGATGCGAGTTGATGTTTGAATTTTACAGAATCGACGTACTGGATAGTGAATACCACCCACGCACGACACAGAAAATGTTGAATAACTACGCCACGCTTCAATATGATTATTATAGCCTATTCCTCTGAATAGGTTTTCTTTGAAATTTTTCCAAATACTACAATGAAAAAAAAGTGACATTCATACATATCGTACGAGTATTTTATGTACCTTGCCCTATTTAGCCCCATATTTGAATAGCAAATAGACATGATTAGAGATTTAATAATTAAAATAGTTTCATTTCAAAAATCGAAAAAAAAATGAAAACAGCTTCTTTCGGCCGCCATATTGGATTTTATGACATTTCATATATAGTTTAGATCACTTCGTGATCCAGACCAATCTACGCCAGCTAATTCTTCAAAATCTGTTCAGCCGTTTGGGTTACAACGACAGCCAATTGAACTCGCATACGTACATATAAACATACATACATCCCAAACACATTACCCTCCTTTTTACCAGTCGGGTAAAAAATAGCAACGTTCCAGTGTCATGCCGTCACCGTGGTCGAGGGTGACAGAGGGTAGATTCTGCAAACTTTTTGATTAATTACATTTTGCTCTCCGTAGAAATATGGCCGCATAACAGGTAGGCAAAAGTTATGCGGGAGTTTTATAGAGCTACCAACTATTAGACAGGGTAGAAGTAACTAGGTTTTTTTTCTATGTTTTAAACAAGGTGTTGCTGCCAGCCTCTTGGTTACTGGTCAGTGATCGTTCAATGAAATCCCGGACTATAATGTACGTTTTATTACATTTTATATTTACTGCTATACCAGTTCAGGATGTTTATTTTAATTTTCTTTTCATGTTGGTGTTTCCAGAAAAGTGTGATGTTAAATGATTGCGCACACTAATAACGTGAGTTATAAAAACGAATTATGGCATAACTTCACAAAAACAAGTACATATTTTTTTTTTTTTTTTATTTAACACCACAAAACAAGAGTAGGTACATATTTGTTGCATAAATTTAAAAACCCGATTGTAGCTGAAAAAAGCTTCTTACTAAATTATAACTTATATCACTTTTGGTAACCCAGACAAATCCAACGACAGACTTTCTACGATGTATTCGACTGTCAACTTTCTAGATTTAGTTTTTATATTTTTTCTCATGTTATTTTGAGTTTTATTGCGTAATTTTGGTGGTTATTTTTCCAATAAAGCTCAAGTTTTTGACGCGAATGGAAATTAAGTAATAGTTCCTTTCAAAATCCATCGGAGGAAATCCCGACAATTTTGAACGAAACAGCCATCTTTTGTTTAAAATTAACTTGACAACTTGACTATGACTCTGTAACGTTGACAACACTTAACACTGGCAAAATTGTTCTTTATGAGATAGATGCCATCATTAAAGAAGAAGAAGGACACCAATGACACCGCATTTGTCAAAATCCGTCCTGCCGTTTTGGCTACAGCGACTGCCAAAGGAACTCGAATATATACATACTTATACCCCAAACCCATTGCCCTCCTTCTTCTCTTCGCAGTTAGGTAATAAAAATAATCCACACGGTAATAACATCTTTGATGCCAGGTGCTAAAAAAGACGATCCTTACAACTTAAGGCACTATCTCAACATTATTAAGTCTAACCGTGAGGTGAGCGCGACTCAACTTTATTACCTGACGTGTTTGAAATACCGGTTTTATTGTGAGGGGGGTGGGGAGGCTGGAGGGTGGGATTTCTTCTATGACAAATTCCGAACGCGGCATAAAATTATCTTTGGATTTAGGAAGTAGGGTCAAATTACTTTGGAACAATAATGTTAGCACTCTCGCCTATACGTGATTGTTTTTGGCGTTATAAAATTAGTAGGGGGCGATTATTTCTTTGAATTTGTTGGTAAGGTTTGTAAATTAAATCTTCTCTTACAAAAAAGTATTGCTGTGTTTTAGTCTCGCTACAACTCGAAAATGGCTGGACTCATTTTGGGAGTCCAGGGGAAAGTTTGAATGGTGAGAAAATATAAAAAAATTGCAAGGATAAAATAATGTAGGTGATACAAAGAGCTCCGGGCAAGCTAGTTTGAAATTGAAAATCGCCTTTTTTTTCAATCCCTTCAATATTTATTTGTTAATTTTCTACTTTGAAACTGTTATTCCCAACTTAAAATGTTTATACATCGATTCACACTGACTCCTAAATATTGACCACATACACTAGTTTTTTTTAGTTACCAAGTAGTTTGATTGATTTATAAACAGCCTAACAAAAACAAATTCCAACAAGCGAAATCACCTGGAAATTGGGATTGTGTCATTCCCAAGGGCGTTATACGAGGGTAAAGCCAAATTACTACTAAATGTCCCAGCAAACCAAATCGATTAACTTTGAGATCAAAGGGAATTCAAACCGTTTCCAGTTTGTCATCAGTATCATGATATCATTAATGTCAGAAGCAGTATAATTATTTAGTTTTTTTTAAGGTTTTGCAAAGTTTATTAAAGGAATTTCAGCTTTCTAGCTTCAGTGGTTTCGGCTCGGTCATGAATCAGTCAGTCAATCTGCAAATGACTAAGGTTGGCAAAACGCTCGAAACGTCGCGTCGTCGGGAAAATAATAAAGTTAAACGCGATATATTATAATTTATAATATTAAAATTATATAGCAACACACAAAATACAATGATTCATGTCTCTTCGTTCTTGTAGGTAACGTATTATGTACCTATAGTTTTATTATTATTATAGAGTTTTTATAATGAATCCAGCTTAGGGAAATACCATAAAGCCGTCAGCTTGATACAAACAAGTTATGTCATTGGTAAATTTCAAGTTCAATGTGCTAATAATATTTTATTTTAAACTGTTTCGACCCACTCCTGGGCAAATATCTCACCCCAATTACGTAATAATTAGGTATCATATAACAAAGATCGTTATCATCAAAAACAGAAGTAATATATTAATAAGTACTATATAGAGCACTGGTGGTAAGTGGTAGTACCCCTGCCTGACGATCCAAAGGTCGTGCGTTCAAACATGGTCGTGCACCAATGAGTTTTTCCATTCAAAAATTTATATGCACAATGCCAGTGCTCTTAAACGGTGAAGGAAAATATCGTGAAAAATCTGGCTTACACTAGAACCAAAAATTCGAAGGTGTGTGTCGTAGGTTAGTATTCTTATAAGCGGCGATGGGCTTGCAACCTGTCACGTACGGAATACTAAATACTGTGAAAAATTTCATGATTGGACGTCCTTCTGAAAACTCTCTTTAGATATCCTCAAAAAATAATCTAAGTTACTAGAGATCTGAGGAGATACGAGTATATACCAAGCCTGGAGATTACAATCGTGATTATGTTTAGGTATCGCGACACAACGTTGCAACGTGACACAAACCAATGTCATATCTTGTGAATTTGTGTGTATTTGTTTTGACCTTAGGACCTGGTTAACCAGTTTTACAACTATAACATTGTTGTATCTATAATTCAACTTATTATTTTTAAAAAATTACCGCATCTATAACATTATGTCTCCAATAGTAACCAAAGGACAAAATTATTTCAATTATAATTCAGTTAAAAACTAATTTCGGGTATACTAAGCTCAATACGACGTATTTAATTAAATTTAAGCGTATGGGACGCGCCTGGGTAACATAAACTTGTGACATTTTATAAGGTGTTTAGAGAAAATAAATTAAACCCTTTCGGTTCAATAATAACCTTAGATAAGCGAAAACAGAAATGGAAACTAGCTAAAAAAAACAAATATTTGGGGATAATTTTGTCAGTGATGGGCCATTTTTGCCAACAGTTTGTTGGCAAAATACGTTTCCAAAAATTGTGTAATATAATTTAATTCCAAATTACTAAAGTGAAATTAAATAAAAGAATAATAAAGAAGCTAAGTAAGTAGGAGGCCACTTTTTCCCAAGAGATTTCATTTAATCTCTGTAAGGATTCGTGTTGAATTGCCGACATCAATCCTCAAGATTACTGAACTCTGTCTTGCCGGATTGTATTGCGTCTGGTAGTTACTCTGTACTTGGAAGTTGAAAAGCCAATTTGTAATATGATTTAAGGCCCGGAATAGTCTAGCAAAGATAACATAAACTCGACCTCTAATCAAAATATTTTCGAGAGGATTTGGTTTGGAGCGTGAATTAACCGAAAAGTTTCACTGTGGACCTCAGGATTTGATAACTTTTAACATACCTTTTCGGCAATCTATTATTCATAACAGCCATTTACCTAGCATAAATAAGCAGAACAAACTTCTCAAAAGCCTTCAAAATTCCGACATGAAACGTGAGTCCATTTCCAGTGGCCATCACGAGTGGCTTCACCCCAAAATGAAGGGTGGAACTCACCCCTAACACGTAAAGTTTTCCCCCGTGCGTTGTAAAACTACCCTTTCTTATTCAAGCCTGGGGATACAGCCTAGAGCCTGGGGGAAGTCTGTCATAGAATGTTGACAAAAGAGATGACTACATGAAACAGGTAAAGTGCTCACGCTTTATTAAATGGTACCAAATTTCTCTAAATAACGAAAAACTGTCTCTAATTAATAATTTCATCTATCAATTTAGTCTATCATCTAAATCACTGACTGAACACAGTAATTATACGTAAGCTCGCTTTTATTATAGTCATGTGACCTGCAATTTTCTGAGACGTGAACAGAACAGTGCTGCCAAATTTAAGCAAGTATGTACCACAGTAAGGTAAAATTTGAAGTGTCTTTTCTGTACTTACCATCTTCAGTCGTCAGTCCCATCCGGCGCTTTACGGCCTATACGCAATGAATTCGCGTAACTGCTGTACCCTTATTTTCAGTTATTTCTCTTATAACTGGCAATAATCAGTACTTTCTACCTGGCAATACTTTTTGAACATCTGCCTGCTAAATATGTCAGGGGAAGCGGTAATGGCATTGTTTATTTTATGGAGTGCGAATAAATTCAAGGGTTATTTTCTTATTTTTGGGCCGATAAGCTGTTTTAGAGCACAGCCCACCTAAATAGGTTACTTTGAGAAATTTCTCCGAAAGCGATTATTCCCTAAATTGTACAGCTAATTTGAATTACTATGGTTATTAAGTATGCTTTATATTAAGCGGCATTATTAGACCCGCAGTTCTAAAGTCTGATACTTTTATATGATAGTGAATTGCATTAATCTTTGACAACCGTTCCGTACGGCTTTATTGTAATATTCAATGGTCTGAACAAGTCATTATTTTCATGCTGACTGATCAAAGACAATTGCCGCTTCTATTAATTTACAAAACCAATTTAATGTAACTGTCTAGGAAACTACTCTGCCTGGTAAGGATCAGAATATGCATCTATGTTATAAAACAATGTAGACAGGATACAAAGACCAATTACAGTACGCAACACGTAGGAACAAAGTTCATTCATGCAGGAGCTTGTTAGACGCTCGTCTGCGCGAGTTAAGCCACGGTCTTCAGCTTGAGGGTGTCTCGCGTTTCTGACGTTAACGAACCAACAGTTCAAGAACTGAAAAATCGCGCCCGTGAAACTTCACCTTTTCCCGGGACGTTGAGGGGACCACCTGCGCGGGGGCGCCAGACGTCAGCTATCGATTATTCGAGAACGAACAAACCCAGACCTGGGGAGTGCGTTTCCTTAACTAAACATCACCGACAATATTCTATACCTTACCAACTAAGACTTATGACTCAAGTTTCCTTGC
Organism: Cosmorhoe ocellata; assembly: GCA_963675405.1. Lineage (NCBI taxonomy): Eukaryota > Metazoa > Arthropoda > Insecta > Lepidoptera > Geometridae > Cosmorhoe > Cosmorhoe ocellata. Next base: position 4,585,347 of record OY776258.1, on the reverse strand, counting down.
TGAAAGTCATAAATCGCTCGTGTTCATCCATGTATCCGTAATGACATGTCAATCTGTCAATTTTATAACTTAAAACAACGTGTTTAAGGTTCGGTTTGCGGTGTTTATTTCGAAATCAATTTGCGTATGAAAAATTTTCAGGGAAATGGTTTCCGAGAATATTATTAGACGAGTTTGACGGGAATTAGAAGTGAAACGATTCTGCTTATTTATTTTTTATATAATATTGTGCTTACATTTTTATGCTGATAAAAATAATATCATAAACTGACATTTTACTATTTATGACAGGTTTCATATTTTCAATAGAAATGCAATTTATACTCGTAGTAACTAGAGGTGACTTAACATTTTAGAAAATAATTATCATGAACTATGTTTAGTTAATCATTCCGTCAGATGCTACAGAAAGATAATTATTAATAAAATATGAGTTTTCGAATTCCAGATCCAAAACATTTTGTTATGTACCTAAGCTGCGAACAAAAGGTTTCAAACCTTTTAAAAAATATTTTGCAGCCTTTTGGTGCAAATTTTTTTTTTTTTTACAATTACCCTAAGAACTATTACTTGAACACAATGGAATGCGTATACATTATGTAACTACTGCATTTATTGACTTTCATTGTTTCCATTATTATGGCGATCAATACCTTCAAATATTTCAGGATCGTGACAAATTGGTACCAGACATTACTTAACATTTATTGTTTGTGAATCGATTCGTATTTCGACGACCTCAGTGGCGCAGCGGGCAAGAGTCCGCCTGCGACGCAAGAGGTTGCGGGTTCGATTCCCGCCGCGGAACAAATTTGTGTACGATCTGCAGAAATTTGTTCCGTTGGTCTGGGTGTTTTCTATGTATAATAAAAAAAAATATCTATCTATGTACATAATGTATTAAATATATCAGTTATCTAGTACCCATAACACAAGCTTTGAGTAGCTTACTTTGGGGCTAGATGATGCTGTGTGGATTGTCCAGCATTATTTATTATTATTATTTATTTGTAGATGTGTCCTTTACCTATAAACATTACATTTATCTTGCGCGGAAACTTTAAAAAATAAAAACAAATGGCGGCAAATCTATCTTTTTGCCACAAAGGTTCTATCCCCTTTGTTGTCTATAAAACACATTTTGCAAAACTCTACACATACCTACCAAGGCACAACCAACCCAGTAATAATGCAATACCTATGTACTTTACTTGTATGCGAACAGACGAGACGACTAAGCTGCAAGCAAGTTAATGAAGCCACCTTGCGGAGAGCTCAGAGCGGATTACTGTAATTTGTATGAGCCCTCAGCTCTGTCTGGCAGGCCGTTGTATAGCAATATGTACATGGCTGGAGATACTTATGGCGTCTGAAATCGATTTAAGAAAATATAAGATGCTGTGCTTGAAAATGGATGAACAAGGTTAGTGATAGCGCGCACGAGCTACTTTTTTTTGCCGTGACTGTTTCGTCACTCTTAGGTTATGTATGATGTCACCCAGTGTCACGTCGTAACATAAATAAATAATAATGCTGGACAATCCACACAGTATCATCTAGCCCCAAAGTAAGCTACTCAAAGCTTGTGTTATGGGTACTAGATAACTGATATATTTAATACGTGATATAGGTACATAGATAGATATTTTTTATTATACATACATACCCAGACCAACGGAACAAATTTCTGCAGATCGTACCTACACAAATTTGTTCCGAGGCGGGAATCGAACCCGCAACCTCTTGCGTCGCAGGCGGACTCTTGCCCGCTGCGCCACAGAGGTCACATGCGCTCATCTCCATACATAACCACGGACTTGATAAGAGTGACGAAACAGTCACGGCGACAAAAGTAATTCGTGCGCGCTATCACTTTTTGAATAAAGTTTGACTTTGACTTCGTTGGAAATCTTCTGATACAAGCTACAAACAAACGCAACGCAATCCATTGCGGTAGATAAATCTTTCAAAAATTTCGGCTAAATTTGTCATGTGTCAAAAATTCAACATCCACCTTCTCATTATTATTCAATACCTAATACTTACATGGAGGTTTTTTACAATAATATTTTTGGGACTCCCCGTGACTATGTTTTTTTGTCTCTTTAAAAACTATGATTTAGGTGACATTGAGGAGTGTCGACTGATAGTCAGTCAGCTTCATACGTGTTTTATATAATTATTTAGATTACCTGCATATTCAAAATGCATTGTTTTTCAGTATGAAATTGTTCCTTGGATTAACTTTGTTGATAGATTTATTTACAAGACGTAGTAATCTAGCAATAATTTGAAGAGACTATAAGACATTGTCTACACCTGCGACCGTCTCTGCTAGTCTGGGGAGAAAACTCATTTACATGAAGATGGGATAAATAATAAAGGTTTTTTTTTCTAGTACTTTTTCGCGATTTGCTTTAATTGAAAATCATTTTAGTATCATTTTTGCTGGTAATTTTTTTCTCAGCTTCAAACTTAGTAACTCCTTAGTAATAATAAATGATAGGCATTTGACAGTGAGACCAACACATACATTTATCAAGGCGGTCCACCGGATACTAATTTAGCTAGCCTTTGATTTGTTGTGATAGTGGTAAAACGATGAATAATTCCTGAAAGTGATAAACAACGCTCTGTATTAGGTACTCTTCCGTAAAAGTTATCAAATGAATAAAAACCTATTTTAATTTTGAACATTGTTTGCCCTTTAAATAAAAACAAGATAATATGAATAGAAAAGTTGAGGATTTCGAAAAATTACCCTTATTTTTAAACAAAAAAAGGCTTAACTTATCGCTCGCAAATCATAAAACGCTTTTGTTGTTCAATATTTACCCCACCCACGCTTCGTAGCTATAGAAGAGATTTTCCTTCGTCTACTTCAGTTTTATTGACGTTTGACGCTAACATTGTTTCTCGCTTATGAGTTTGTAACGTCAATTTTCCTTTACAAAAATATTCAGTCTCATTTTTATTTGCCTCTTTACACGATCTTGTTTTTGCATTTATACTTTTATCAATGTCTATTGTATTTTTGCAGAAATTGGTATTAATACTTTCCAAGCTCTGCAAACTACTATAAAGTTCTCTTCTACTAAAGGTGTGATGTTAATCAAGTTTATCTCATTACAGTGCCGGATTTATATTTTTTATGAGTGTAGGCCACTTTATTCCTGCCGCCCCATGTACTTACATACCTTTCTAAAATAATAATTTCCATTTGTAGTAAAAAGGCCTTAATACAAATGGAAAATTATTATTTAAATAAACGAATGTAATCCAAGTGACCGTCCTCTGAAATCTGCCGTCCCTAGGACGCTGCCGCCCCTAGGCCGCGGCCTATACGGCCTATTTATAAATCCAGGACTGTCTCATTACTAGCTTCCACCCGCATCTTCGCCCACAAGGCAGCTACATAAAATACAGCCTATATTCATTCTTAAAGATTATCTTAAACATTGGTGAAAGAATTTTTGAAATCGGATGGGTAGTTTTAGAAATTTCCTCCAACATACAAACAAAAAAACTACCTCTTTATAATACTAATATATAATATATGTAGATTTGCGTTTGATGAGATATTGACGTGTGCTTGCTCGTGTAAAAAGACCTAAACGTCAAGCAAAACCATTTTTTTTGAGGTGAAAGCATGAAAGACGATGAAACAATGGGTAAGAAGATAAAGTACTTACCAACGTATTTTTGAAACGGGTTGAGTTGCTGTCACATTAGCAATCTATTTTTGTGAAAAATCATCCATGTTCGTTCGCGTAGAATTCAACCGATAAGCTTGAAAGACTTGCGGTTTTTTCACCGCAAACGAAAAATAGCTTTTTACCCTACGCATGTCATTTTCATAACAATTTTTCAAATATTTATAGCATAACGTAAGTACTTCTGAGGTGCACTTTAATACTTTTAACACACTAATAGTTTGATAAAAAAGAAGCAGTACCTACCTACCTACCGTTATGTTTTTGATGGTCGTTGGTTGGTAAGTTTTGTGTCTTACAAAGATTTGTTCTTTAAATTATATCTATTATATTATATACGAGTATATATATCATGCCACTTATCAAACACTTTGAATAAAAATACCGATACTTCTTGTAAATTTCCAATATGGAATTCTTTATAAGAATTTCTGAAATAAAATGATGAAGAATCTACAAAGGGGCTTCTGGAAGAGTAGCTACTATCAAAATGAAAGGGTGAAATAGGGAGGATTGAAACAATCTCTATGAAAATTAATTGAGTCAGCCAATAGATGGGCTGTCAGATTGATGAAATGTTTGGCGAGGGTTATTAATTGAAAGCCTTTCGACTGTGAAATTGAGGTTTTATTTTTTAATTTAAATTGACTGAATATTTTGCAATGAATGCATTTTGCATAATTCATTAATGTTTTACTTAGATGACCCTAAATCCTTACTTATTATTATAATTGGTTAAAATTCTTTAGATTTTTTGTTGTGTAGGTAAGTATTTCATTTTATTTTAAAACAAACGTAAAATGTTTTAAGTACGTACGTAGGTATAAAAGTTTTGAGTGAACTTAATTAAATTATTACCATATTGAAAAAAGGATCATGTTTTTTCTTTTTTTTTACCGATTACTTAAATATTTTAGGCAGAGGCATCTATCGAAATTTTATTGAACTATTTCTAACATTCATAATTCTGTGTCGTGCTCACCATGCAGTTTTATCATACGCCAATAGATGTCATTGTTGTTAATTCCGTAATAATAATGAGTTTCAAAACTTTAGTGATTACTTATATTTTTATGGATACTAAAATTTATCTCTAAAGCGTCTGTATGATTTATTTTTGTCATTATTTTATCTTATTTCAAATTTAAAGGATATTTAAAATGAAGTCGCATTGTTTTCGAGAAAGTAAAATTGCAAACGAAATGTGGAAAGTAAATTGTTTAGTATTCAAGGTACGATGTTAGACCTGGGAATTGAACTTATAATCTATGATGAGGGGTTTGAGAACTTATGACAAGGAGTCCACTTGCTAATGCAAACGGAACTATTGAGTGATTGTAGTATTTTAAGTAGGTACTTACCTACTACTACTTTACTTATTTATAATCAAAAATTTAAAGATTTTTTTTATTAGAATTGGCAATAGTTAGTAATACAAACCATAATACCATAAAAGTACCTAACTCGTTTCGCAAAATGACTCAAAAATACTTATTCTAAATAAAGGCATAAGTACCTACATAATAATTATAAAAACACCAAAGCAAAGCTTTCAAAAATAAATTGCAAACAATTTTTTAAAAAGGTACCTTGCTATTTGTTTTACACATTTCCACTTGGCTTCAGTGGAAATTCACCCTTATGCTGTTACCGAAGCTTAAACTGGTTTTATTTTATTTTTCCGCGCCATAAATAACTTGTCAGTTCTCGGTTTCCTTCAATCATTTAAAATTAATGAAGCATTAACCATATTCCCATAAGTGCTTAGCTATTTACACGATAAAATTCCCATGGTTTACTTACAATCGGGGAAAGTTAGTATAAATAGATCTAGACTTTACTCTCATACTTCAAGAAGTGTGTAGGTGTGGATTTAAAACATATTATATGTACCTAGATATTTAGTTAGTTAGTACTCAAAGTTATGTGTCTTGTTTACACCATTTAATTTTGGCTAAAATCTACGACATTTCTACGAGCGGTCAAAACACTTGTCACTGATTAGAATTGGTCTCTAGCTTTTATTAAAATACATAATAAAACTTTGAAACTCATGTATCTATCTTTGACTTAGCTCATAAAGGATATTTTAAGAAAATATAGGGTTCAAGGGATTTATGTTGATCAGAAATAAAAAATGCCTTAGGTACATTGTGATTAGGGAATCTGTTCAAAATACAAACGGTTTTCGTGACTTTTACCATGCATATACCACACATACTCTACTTATATCAAACGACTCCTTCACTGTTAGTTTTAAGGTTTATTTTTGCTTGATAGGGCTATAAGAAGGTGGTGTATCGTTGAATGATGGCTCAAGCATTACGCTAGAACGAATGGTGGTGAGCAGTCGTTTCAAATTTGTGGTTTTGTGCAAATTTGTGTGAATTGGACTCTGCTGGATAAGGCTCACAAGGAGCGATTTGAATTGTAAGTACCTACCCATTAACTGTTAATTAAAGTAGGTGAGTGCATACCTAAATAAAAAATAAAAATTTATCAAGCCAAGTTTTTGTTTGCTGAAAAAACAGAATACAAACAAAATTCAGTCATTTACTTATTTGTTTCAAATAGAAAACTAAGAATATATATTTTTGCTAAGAATTACCAAAAATATATACCGTACATTATCGTTGACGGTATAATAATGTTTCACTATTTTTAATCATCTGTATTGGTATCATACTGGTAGGTAGGTTTATGTACCTATTATCAAATACAAAATTCAGTCATATGTTTATTTGTGGATTATCAGGAAAATATAAACTATATTACTTTTGTATGTTTAAGGTAATTTTCCGAAGCTGTATTTATTCATTTTTCATGATATCGCACTGGTACATGTACATAATAATCAAACATATATAATTGGAAACTAGAGGTCCATTTTATACACAAGTTAATTAAGGACCATAATGACTTCAGTACCTAGTTGCATACAAGGTTAGCTGGTTATGTAAAAAATTGTTAAAAAGAGAATTAGTTCCATTCCCGATACAAGACAAATTTTTTGTCATTATTTAAAAAAAATGGTAGGTACTTGCATATTAAGTGTATTATGTGGGTTTAAGTTAGAAATAAGTTATAAATTATTTACTCTCAATTAATCAAAAAAATCCGTGTATTAGAATACATAGGTACACCTCGGTGAGTGTTTATTATTTTGTAAAGTTTTTTGTATGTGTTGTTTATAATCTTACAAGGGTAATGTAAACCGGGGCGGGTAAGTAGGCGCAGTAATTGTACAAAATTGCAGTTATTACGAGATTGCAATCGGCACGCGTTCTGGTGACAAAGTAGCTTTTAAATAATTTATGTATTTACTCACAATAAATAGCATACATGTCAAAGTTATGTTTTATTTGGCGTGTCTATTTTTATAATTGTTTGGACCTGCCTCTGAATTCCTAAGTATAAGAAGTAGAAGTAGATTAGTGGGGATTCAGTTGTGACAATGATAAGATAAGATAAGATAAGATAATTTATTTGTAGCACACACACAGATGAACAGAGGGAAAGTAACGACACAACAACACAATATATCTGGAGATTTTAAAACTAAACTAAACTAAGTAAAACTATACACATTACAAAGATGGACATTGGTCTTTCCCTATGCGTGCGGCTAAACAGGTCCAGCCTCAGCTTAATGTCGCTACCGGCAGTGGCCGGTACCGACGCTGGTTTTCAGTCTGAACCCTAACTAGGTGACGTCACGTTACGAATAACGGTCCACAGGTAAAATAAAAATATCAGTAAGAAAAATTCAGCAAATGGGAATATGGTTATATATGTCATATACAATGTTTATTAACATCATCAAAATTCTTTGTATCAGCACTTGTTTCTAATTATAATTGACATTGAAAAAAAATATACTTTACTATTTAGGCGTGGAATATTTTGCCATTTCTGATCGAAAAATACCTGCCCAAAAAAAATGCCAAAAATCCAAATAACATACATAGTATTATTAAACTTGACAAGACAATACAAAATATATCAATATAAAAGTTGGTCTATTACGTGAATTACATCGAGTCAAAATCGAACATGCCTCAATTACAAAGAAACTTCATGACCATCTGTAATCATTGATCTTCAAATCATATCGACTATTTATCTACCATACCACATCATTTACGATTTCACAATACATCGTTAGCTTATTATGATATTAATGGAGATAAAGAAAGAAAAGTTTGTGAAACTAATACCTTAATGATTTTCATAATAGTGTTGCCAACGAACCGCGCAGATAGACAGATTATATTCAAATTGGTCTGTGGTACTTCATTCAACCACTTCAATTTTATTCAATTTATGCACATAATTGAAGAAAGACACGTAATTGGTGAACCAAACAGAGTACCATACAAAGATCTTCTGACTCAGAGAAATCGAACACACGTTCGAAATATCTACTTTGTTCAGATATGAATAAAATTCTGCATTTTGAGCTAATGTGTAGGTAAATAGTGTGTCTAATTTCTTTGAAAGCTTTCTTACTGTGTACTTTACAAAAGCAAAATACTTGCAACCATATCTTTATGCATCAATTCCATGTGCGTTTATAGTGGGTACTATTATTTGTCACAATGTAACATGGTCCATGGCACTCCAATATAATAATTTTGACTAAAACAGATACCGTGCTGTCATCAAAATTAATAATGTAAACTGTAACGCAGTAGTCACATGAACAATAGAAATGTGAGTAATAGAATTTTTTAAATTAGTTCAGTAGTTCCACGCATCTACAAAACTTTACCTAAGTCTATAAAATTGAGTAAGTACATAAAAGGCCGTCAAAAGCGTTTGCTACATTGTGACTAAGGCTATAAATCCATCATTGTATGCAGAAGTCAAACAATAGATGCATCAACATAATTCGATTATCCGATAGCTTATGAACTACTAGCTGTCCCGCCCGCGACTTCGTTCACTTAAAGTAGGTATCTAACTAAAATGAGTTTCAAACAAATCACACTAATAAAAAAATCCCATAATAACTTTGACACCCCATTTTACCCTTTTTAGAGGGCTATTTTGAAATATCCAGGAATACGTTTCCATTTATTTTGAATTTATCCAAACCAACATTAAGACCAATCGCACCACCCTTAAAAAAGTACTCATAAAAACATTGACCCCACATTTGATCCCTTTTTGAAGGTTATATTGAAAAATCCTGAAACACGTGTCCATTAATTTTGTATTTACAGTAAGTACACAAAGTTTCAGACTAATCGCACCACCCGTTAAAAAAATCCCATACAAACATTGACCCCTTTTTTAGAGTTAAATTGAAAAATTCTGAAACAGGAAACAAAGTTTAAGGCCAATCGCACCACCCGTTAAAAAAAATTCATATAAACATTGACCCCCCATTTCACCCCCTTTTTAAAGTTATATTGAAAAATCCTAATACACGAAATTAAGTTTCAGACCAATCGCACCACCCGTTGAAAAGTTCCCATACAAACATTGATCCCCCATTTGACCCCTTTTTCAAGATTTTATCAAAATATCCTGAAACACGTGTCCGTTCATTTTGTATTTACAGTACACAAACAAAGTTTCAGACCATTCGCACCACCCGTTACAAAGTTCACATACAAACATTGACCCCACATTTGACCCCTTTTTGAAGGTCATTTTGAAAAATCCTGAAACACGTGTCCATTCATTTTGCATTTACAGTACACAAACAAAGTTTCAGGCCAATCGCACCACCCGTTAAAAAGTTCCCATACAAAAGTTGACCCCACATTTGACCCCTTTTTGATGGTTATATTGAAAAATCCTGAAACACGGGTCCATTTCTTTTGCATTTACAGTGCACAAACAAAGTTTCAAGAAAATCGCTCCACGCGTTAAAAAGTTTCATACTAACGTTTTCACCCTTTTTCACCCTTTTAGAGGTGGAATTTCCAAAAATCCCGCCTTAGTGGATGGTTTTGTTATAAAAGGAAACCACCTTCCAAATTTCAGCTTTCTAGCTTCAGCGGTTTCGGCTGGGCGATGATAAATCAGTCAGTCAGTCAGTCAGTCAGTCAGTCAGTCAGTCAGTCAGGTTAAGCTCTTATATAGATATAGATTGTTGTCCTTAGAAAGTTGCATAGAATCTAGGCCAATGTTACTTGCACTAGAAGGCGATCACTAAAAGGGAGTGTAGAGTCTACCTAGTATAGTTGGCTCAACAAATCTAGGCATTCGTGAAGTTAGCCGCATGAGCTGCGCAGTATCGTTTTTCGGGAGCAATTGGAGATATTGGGAAGGAACTGAACATGCGCAAACTCGCACCTGTGGCTAACTTCACGAATGCCTAGATCCATTGGATGACCTATACTGTTTTACCTACCAACTCTAGCATAGTGAATTGTAGTATAAGTATTACTAGAATTCCTTAGTATCATATTGTATGCAATTAAAAATTTCGTGTGGATTAAAATATAAGAAAATATAACTCTAATATAAAAAAAATACTTAGCTTTAACTATCTTTATCAAAATCAGCCATTATAGCCCAGACCCAATATTTTACTTTGGTACCTTGAAAAACACTCTATCTCGTGAGAACCGTACATTTTTTCGGAATAAAAAGTAGCCTGTAAGATGTACTATTCCAGACTATAATCTATATCTGTGACAAATTTCTCCCACTTCCGTTCAGCCGTTTCAGCGTGAAAGAGTTACAAACATACATCCAAACATACTTACATCCATACATCCATACAATCTTACAAACTTTCGCGTTTATAATATTAGTAGGATAGTAAGATGTTATGTTAAAAATGTCGCCTTTCAGAAGGTATATGCATGACGTGCATTTCTTCTGCAATTAGTGTCTAAATTTTTCCGTAAGTCGTGCGTATCATGTCCTCAATGTCACATGAAACTAAATTGGAGGAAAGTTCTAAAGAAAATTGATGAATGATTTCTTATTGTTTTGTAAACGAGCTGGTAAATGCCTATTTGGACGTGTGTGTTGGCCGTGAAGCCTGCAATTAATGTTTTTCAATACTTTTGAATACATCGCCGTAAAGAAATTGATCCCTTATAGTTCTCAAAATTCTGTGATAAAAGGTGATTTCTGTACAATCATCATAATTCTTGATTTTTTTCAATATGACAACAATTCTGAGTGAATTTTGCGTCGATATAAATATAATTGGAATTTTGAAAATTAAGACATTTTGTTTATCAAATCTGTCAAAGTCTTTCAGCCATTTGCTTTACTTGCAGTCTAAACACCTGATTTTATCTGAAAAAAATTAATACTATTCAAATGAGTAATTTTAAAATCAAGAACTGAAATCCAGGTATTCTTATGCCAAGTATTCTAAAAGTATTACATTGTCATTTTGCATCCCACTATAGTCTTTTATAACCAAAAAAGGAATACATTTTGCATAAATAGTTGTTTATATGAAACGCTTACTTTAGGTACTTTTTGAAAAAGTACTTAAAGTGTAGAAAGCTTTTTCATCTGCTGTAAACCGTTGCTATTAACTGAAACTATAATTATTATGTTCACAAACATTAAATAAATAATTGAATTTTTAATAGACCAACCAGTTTACATACATATAAAAAAGATGTACACTTCAAGGAACACTATTAGTGCTTTAACTTTATTACGTTTGTACTTTACGGCTGTTTAATCATAATTCATATTATATTTTATGCCGCTGGTGGTAATCATATGAAAGCTTTCATATTTGGTTTCACAAATTAGTTTTTCCCATTTCGTTTAATTTATAAGCACAAAATAAATTGATACATCTATTCTGGAAACCCATAAAGTTATTTTTCTCTTTTAGCATGATTTCCGTCTTACAGCTTTTGAGATTTTAAGAATCATTCCATAAGGTTATGTACCTAGTTCAACAAAGCAGTTACCAAATACATTACAGATTTTAAGAAAATATTAATTTTGGGATCTTAGTAAAATAATAATATATTTGAACGTGCAAAAACAAATCTGAATATCACGCAACAAGCACAAACTAATAAAACATTCGTTTTTAAACGAGCTATTGTCTCTCATCAATAAATTCACATGTTTAAACAACAATACAACTTTGGTACCTCAAACGACACCATCTATTTCATATGATCATTTAAAGCACACATTTCCCACGTTTTAAGAAAACAAGCCGTGAAAGTAAAATTGTACACATGTAACTATTGTCATCAGTTTTATTTTATGCAATTTACATTTAGCTGTCTGCACAGTGCACACGTTAGGTAACCGTATAATATTCTTTAATGCGGTAATGTAGACAGGCTTTGAATTCCCAAAAAAATATAAGTAGCATTGTTATAAGTAGATACCTATTGATGGTCAGAATCATCGAAGTGTCTGTTTTGTCACTAGCGGAGACAAGACGGAGAATTTAATTTCAAACAAAAAATTAAGTCGTCTTAAAAATTTATGCTACAAAATCTGTATGTTCTGTGACGAACAACGTACTATTTTGTCAAATAACAATTTCCTTTACTCCGCTATAACTACACTCCAATTATGTGGTGCATTTTCAAAGAAACCCAAATGCATTTTTTCAAAATACGTGCCAAAAAAAATTGTTATCTCCACAAAACACAGCATTATGTTGAAACAGAAAGTATACTCCGCTAATCATGTGCAATTCTTTTATTTCCAGCCACACAAGTACATGCGAGTACATCACCGGAGGTCGTTAAGAAAGTAAAACGAGTGAGGAATATCGCCAGAGGAAATTACAGAACATTGACATTTGCTACGGAATAATATGAGCACTTGTTGAATTGAAAGTTTCACTTGTTGATATACATTTTATTGTTGGAGCAACTTTAATATAAGTATATCTTCAGAAAGTTGAAAATATGGAGCTGCTTATAATAAAAATTGTGATTTAAAAGCAATTTTACTTTTAAATCATTTAGCAACATAAAAATATCCAGAAAAGAAGATTAAAGAGGAGAAGAAATACAAGTTATTGAAACAGTTAAATAAATTCTTATTTCAAGCTATACAGTTGAGTAGAATTTGAAGGATTGATACTAAACAAAAAAATTTGGATAAAATATTAAAAACCAAAGCAATCACACTGAACAATAACGAATACGAATAAAAAGGACTAACGTCTCAGATGAACAAGTGTGTCGATAACCATTAAATTACGTCACAGCACTTCTTCACTTAAAACATAATCGTCAATATCCATAACGATCGCAAAGAGATGTTAAGTAATCGAACATCAAATGGTCATAGACTCACAATATTGTAATCAACTCACTTTAATGCTATAAAGAAAGCAAGAGTTATATCCGATGAATCTACAGTAACATTGGATCAAAAAGGTATATTTTCAGCCAATGAAATAGAAACAGACAATAAATACTTATTGAGAAAGCAGAGATTTAAGGTTTACAATCCAATAGCAAGAAGTGGAGTAAATGCTGATGAATTAGATTCAGAATAACCTTTGAAAAGGTTAGACAAAAATTGATGCTGTAATAGAAACATTAAAATTTGATGTAAAATGGGCTTGAGCTTGATTCATGACGGAATGTGCCTCTGATGAAAGTGACTCAAATTGTAATGGAGGTTGGATAAACGAGGAAAGACTTTAGCCGGATGTCTACTGTGCCTTCACTAATGAAGCTTAATGGTACGTATTTTTTAAAAACTTTTATTTTAGTAAGTATTGATTAAGTTTAATAGCAAGTATCGCAGATACCTCCTTACTTTGCAAAACATTAATTTAGGTAAGTATAGGTACCTACTTCAGTTTCTGACAAAAAACTATTCAGTTTCTGGTTCTGTTCAGCATTGTTAAATTTGATAGCTTTTCCACGTTTTGTTCTACTTAAACTATCGTTTTCATCACGATGTTTACTGTTTATGAAACAAATCACGTATACCTTTAGCTAGGAAACGAGGTAGGTACCTTCTATTTTAAAGCTTAAACTCTTGATTATAAAGTTCTAAATAAACTTTCGTCTTATCTAATCTGATGAAATGTGTCACGATTTTGCACAGACGGTTTTGTATTATAAGTTTATTATGGTAGATACCTTGGTACTTAAGTAAGTAGGTAGGTACCTTCTTTTTTAATCGAGCTATATTGAAAGTTTATCAAAGAAATTATTGTGACAGTTTTTCGTGGGAGAGAAATAAGCGAACATTGAGTTTTGTTAGGTACAAAACTTACCTACCTACCGTCGGTATTATGTTCCGTGAAGACCACTTTTCCTGAAAGCGTTTAATTATCCATACCTAGCGTGATCTGTAATCTTCTATCCATTTGCATATCTTTTTCTAGTTCATTTTATGATAATTAGAACATTTCCTAGGTAAATACAGTGTAGGTATGTCTTTATAACTATTAAATTACCTATGTATTAATAATGTAGGTAGGTATTATTTTATGAGTACACTCGCAAGCACCATCTTATAAGTGGAACTTTAGTGCCATCTTGTGGATGCCAGTTGAACTTTTATTCGCTTGGTGTTTTTTATCATGGCGATGTAGTTAGTTTCATAACGTAAAGTTTAGATGGCGCTTTATACAAAAGTAAATAACTTCAAATGTCTTCTAATAGACGACATTATTGCATAAAATAACCAATTCCTGGTAACTTGGATAAACAGAATTTACTGTTTGATTTATTTTTCACATAAACACTTATGCAATAATTATTAGTACAGTTTACTAGCTACTAATAAGCTTTTAAACTCACGCGATCTGAACACATTATTATTAGTATTAGACGGGTATTTATCGCGTTTAAATTACCTTATATTTTCCCGACGTTTCGACAGGTTTGCACGCTGTCGTGGTCACGGGTAGACTGACGTCGGGAAAATATAAGGTAATTTAAACGCGATAAATACCCGTCTAATACAAATAAAAATACTATAGGCTTTATTTTTTTTTACACAAAAGACATCAACGCGCACTCGCCCTGTGCTCTCTTTTTCTACAACGTCATAAAATTACAAATTCTGGTTCAAAAATATAGGTACGTGGTTTTTATGTTTGCAGGAAGTTTCCAAGTTTGTCTATGGCAAGTCTGTTTTGTCGTCGCATTTGTATGGGAAAGTAATGGGTAATACAGCTGTCATGTTGAAGGATATTGATGATGATGTGAGAGTGCGATACAGTGGCATGAGTTGACCGATTCAAAATATGCATTGGGTCAACTCATCCCGCGGGATAAGTTGACAGCGGCCTCAGTTGACTAAAGAGTCCACTTTACTCTTGAAGACCAAAGTGATTAGCTATTGATCTCAGGCACTCATCCTATTACATCACACAGTCAAATAGGTTAGAAACTGTAAAAAAACATATTATTTTAACTTTTTCCTCGAAAAATAACAAAACAGGGTTATTAAAATTCACCCGCTTTTCTCTACTAACCGGGATCACTGGTGGATCATGTTTGTTTATATGTACGTGACGTTACACGATGCTAGTAACTGGCACCAGCGGACTTTTACAACTTCAAATGGTTCCAGTTGGACGGACTCACGAAGATAGTAGGATGTTACACCCGAAGAAAATAAAATTACGAAAAGTTGAATTTTCTATGCGTATGACAGTATTTTCCTTTATTTAATTTTTGATTTAGCCAAGTTTTTAAGCCACAATATCAATGAAAACTTATGTTAATAACGTTTGTAACTACATATGTTACAAAAACTATAGCAGTAACACGCTCCATGTTGCAAACATAATATTTGTTCACAAATTTGATACCTACATATTTGGACGCTAATTTAGTCGTCCCGTCACTACAGTTAGTAGGTATTTACTTACTCCAATAACTATCCCTGTGTAACCCAGACCTTACCCAACAAGAACAGTTAAGGAAGTGGCACATAGTACCGTTAGTCTTCTTCAATCGCCAGTATACCGGTGCCCGTGTTTCGAATCGCGCGTGTTAGGCGTATTAACACGTCCCACTAGTGGTCATAAGTTATAGCTAACGGTAAGTTCAATTTATCTTTACACGAAAAAAATAAATTAAAAATATAAGAAAGAATTAATATTATAATGAATATGAATATTTTGTTTGGGTGTTATGGTGCAAGTACTTTATGTACCTATGTATTTACAAAAAGCTTACTTATAAAAAACCTATTCTATAAGCTATCTACACTCTTCATCAAAAAAAACGAGCTACCACTGCATTTTTCATTTAGGTGATTCAATTTAATTCAATTTTAATAAAAATTTAGAATACCAGTTTATTATTTATAGTACTAAACTACACCTATTGAATTGTAGTTTTGTTTTTTCAATCTATCTCTATAATATTTGATGACGGCCTCTGTGGCGCAGCGGGCGAAGGTCCGCCTGAGACGCAGAAGGTTGCGAGTTCGATTCCCGCCGTGGGACAAATGTTGGCATTATTTGCAGATATTTGTCTCAGGTCTGAGTGTTTTCTATGTATAATATGTATGTATTTACAAAAAAAAAAGTATATCTATGTAGTTTACCAGTCATGTGGTTCCCATAATACAAGCTCTGCTTAGTTTGGGGCTACATGATGCTGTGTGATAGTGTCCAGCATTATTTATTTATTTATTTATTTATTAACCATTTACCAAAACAGCTATAACTATAAGCTATAACAGCTGTAGCTCTATTTTATTGATTTATGGGGTGTATATTTCTCAAACAGCAATCACCAATTGTATCTATGCATAATTATTATAGTAATAATGATAATAATTAAATAAAATGTTGAATATAAAAATTACTATGGCTTGCAAATGATCTGAGCTAGATTTATGATCTACCACAAGCAAAGTGTTAATTAACTCAGTATTTTATTATATCATAATCATACTAAAAAAATCATAAACAAAACATTCCAAGTAAAATCGATTACATATTTTGATAAGAATTTTTTAATTGATAAGAATTAAGGAATGTTCACGCTCTAATTTTTGTTTTCAGTAATGCAGCATTACGTAGGTTTCTGCAGTATATAAAACTGACTGACAGCCAAAATCGTTATTTTCATTCCCTTTTCACACGTGTGGGGTCGAAAAATCTTTGTATAATTGGTCTGATATTTCTCTTTATCATGCCTATTTATAAGTATTCTATCTATTTATATCAGCCAATTAGACGTCCACTATTGGACATTACTAAGCCTCACCCAAAGAGCATCAATGACTGATAATCAGTACACTGATAAAATCATAAGTCACAAGGATATTTGTGACAGCATAATGTGTTTTCTTTTGTTTAGAAAAACACTCTCTATGGTGTTCATGCTAGGTGGTCTGATAAGGCTATATTCCTTTCAAAGTCTAGTAGAGTATAAGGATAAACTTTCTAAATTCAATTCCTAAAGAATTTTTAGGTATTTTAATAGAATAACTTTACGCACACAAAAACATGGGAAATTTAACTAGTCTGCATTTTTATTAAAGACCGTCCAAGAGATCAATACTTGTCAATGATTAAAAGTTTCTATCTATCACTTTTTCTTAAACATTATCATAAAAATAAAATACTGTGATTTTTGTGCCACCTATGATTTTTTAGCCCAGTCAATATTTTTCTCAACCCTATTATATTTCATCGCTATGTATTTAATAAATTCAAGTTATTAATAATATTAATTTTCTTAAGTTTGTACGATGATCTCGTTTCGCAAAACTATTTACTTCAATGTTCAATAACATAACAAGGTCGTTATCATCACAACACAACATGAGTAGGTATGCGTAAAAGTTTAACAGTTGTGAAAGTTATCGTATGCGTCACTCCTTAGCACTGTAGCCACAGCCTAACAAGAAACAGCTAGTTTATTTGATTAAAAACTGAATTTTGATGCGATATGCTTGTATTTCATCAAAGACGTTGTTACCTTTGAGTCATATTTGGCTTTTTATTCGGAAAATACAATATTATAGTTCATGCATTAACTAGGAAATAGGCAAAATTGGTACTTAGGTGTTTTTTTTATATGTTTTTAAAGGTCAAGATTTTTTATAAAATTCTCGTGTGCCACTATTATTTGATAATATAATAATAATACATAGTAAAAATAACGTAAGTAAGTAAAAATGTGGGTTTAAAACACACATTTATATTTAAATGTTAACTTGGCAGACGCGTTAACCCGGTTACGATACGCTATCTTCATTTAAGCTTTGCTTAAGTGCTCATTAATTATTTTTACATAGCTGTTTCTTATTACCTGTGACCATAGTGTTGTGTTTCCCGATATTGGGTTTAAAAGCTACTTTCGCTTCGAATTGTTTTGTTGCTGGCATTAAGGGCACTTTCTTACGTGGTTATTCATGAGACTGAAAAGGTTGGAAAGGGACTTTCTCAAACATCCTGTTAAGGCTTGGGATATCTTCTCTAGAGATAAATCTAAACAGGAGATAAATAAGTCAGTTGGTACTGTGAAATCAGATTATGTCTAGCTTTTATTTATTTTATCTAGTTGCTGGATTTAATTGCTGGAATGATATGATGGCCCTCTATACCAGTAATTATCGGTAGCCCTATTCACATTATACAACACGACAACGATCTTGAAATGTTCAAACTCTTTTATTTAAAGTTTTAAAACTTGAATTGAACTAATTAAATTTTACCAACAAATTACTTTTCCTAAAGCAATTCAGATATATCAAACGTTATTGGCTCCAACGATTTTGATGAAATTTAGTATGCAGAGGATTTCAGGGGTGATTATATCGATCTAGCTAGATTTAATTTTTAGATAACATAGTTTGCCAAAAAAAACCGAGTGAAGCTCGGTCATTCAGGTACTATGTATCGAGTTAGTAAGCGTGACTGTAGTAACAATGATTAAATTTGAACCGATTATGCCAACAATACTAAAATGAAGAGCCAATTTCACTATCATTGGTCTAAATTCACGAAACAATGACTCGAACTCATCACATTTTTTCAAAAGGCGTCTGTATACAAGAAGTATACATTCAATGCAAACTGTGTCAAACGCCGATCACGGATGTATTCAACGGTACTTTAATGGTCCAAGACAATAACGTGGCATAGTTTCGTTTTAATCTAATTCTAGATAATTTAGACCAGATTATTATTATATTAATTTTCAGATGTCCTCAAAGATTACAAGAGATCTAAGGAGATGTCTATCAAGTTTAAATATATACTCTCGGGACTTAATCGCGTATTGTGAAACATTCTATTTACCTCGACGTTTCGATGATATTACAATCACCGTGGTCACGAGTAGACTCAAATGATGAAAATGATTTGATGTCTATCAAGCTTAGGGATTAGGTACATTCGTGATCATGTGTTTTATTATAAAACAGACACTCAAATCTGTAATGATTGTAAATGCACAAGCATTTACAATGTCATTACATTTCAATTTCTCGTTAAAAAAACAAAAAGAAAGAAAATATCATAAAATCTACAACTATTCAACTTTTTTCTTTTTATACAACAGATTTAGCATACCTACATAATATTTACGCTGACTTAACTTGTTTAAATAACACTACACTAGATATATATGTACTTGTATCTTTTGTAAGTAGAATACAAAAAAACGTTTAAACCAAGACGAGTTTCTTGCCCGTTCTCCTCAAATTTAGGTTAGGCTGACACTAAATTTACTAAATTTACATAACATGTAGGTTCATAAGTCGTTTCGAAATGATCCCTGTGATTCAATTGATAATTAGTTTTATTAGTTATTAAATATGAACTATTTTCATATGCGATGCGCCTTCTTACATATAATTTATCATCATCATCTTTCTGCCCTTATCCCACTAGGTGGGGTCGGCACAAGAGGTTTTCTTCCTCCACTCTCCCCTATCATCCGTCATCTCAGTAGTTAGTAGTAGTTAGTAGTAGTACTCCCTTCTTACACATATCGTCTAATATAGGTACCAAACTTTTGATTTGCAACAAGTAAATGTACTCATCACTTATTTTAACTGAATACCGTTTCAACATACTCGTAACACCAAAACCTTACCGGGTTCTACCTATTACTTATCTTATCTATAATTAAGTGCCCTGTTATTTCAGTTATAAGATTGATAGTTGCATCAAAAAACTACGTGAAGCATAAAGTGACATAAAGTGGAAAGTGTTTCCGCCTGATGGACCAACGGTATTGCACACAAATTGTCATGAGTATTGATTCGTAGGTATCTATTACGGTGTCTTGCGTTTGTGGTGCGTATGCCATTTATATTACTACGTATAGTGTATTGGGGTTGATTTCCAAATACGCTGCCTAAAAAAGGACTTTACTTCTTAAAATAGACATTTTAGTGGGATTCCATAAACAAAATTTAAAAAGCCTCTATTTTTACGTCGTAATTATTTTCAAGTAAACGTATTTTCGGTCATGGCAATAGTAAAAGCAAACTTAAAGTATATCTCTTACAAAAATAAATGCTGTAAAAACTTTAGCTTTTTGATTAATTTTCACTTAACTTATCATTCAGATTCTAAGAACTATCGTTTTGAAAAAACTTAAGTAGTCTTTGAATTTATTTTCATTACATACAGTTTTTCATAATCAGAGGCCAGAATACTTGATTTTTGTCAGACTATTTAATCAGTTATTATGTTCGTTTTGGATGGGATTCAAACCGTAAAACCTACAAAGCAAAAGGCAGAGTTACTACCAACTAAGCTCCGAGTGTCAGTACGTCGATTCTGTAAAATTCTCGCATCTCACATCGCAATTCACTCTCACTTCGCGTAGGGTTCAAAATGACATTTGACATTGACCTTTTTATTTGACTCTTTGAATCGGGTTCGAGTGCGAAGCGAGCGTCGAAGTGATTTGGGAATTACCGTATAGAATGCTATTTCTTACGTCATCTCATACTTTATCTGTCAAAATCTCCCCGTCAATTTAGTTCAACTCGCTGACACGCTCGCAAGAGTGGCGCTAGTGTAAATTCGAATTATCAACAGAGTTTTTAGAATGCCAATCAAGAAACTCACAGCGGATTCAGATTCGAACTTTAGAATGAGGTCTTACAGAATCACACAGCAGGGCTAATAGGTATATAATTTTTAAAGTTGGAAAGCAGCGTCCTAGCCTTATAAAAACAAGAACGTTTGTAGAAATGGGAACGAATGCCGTCTTGCGCACGCCAGTTATAACATTAACATAATAATCATGCGCGACTTGTCTGGTCCACAGTGTCTTGTTATAGACTGAAGCGAGAATCATCTTCAGAACTCTGCTAATATCAAAATTTTAAAGCTGTCAAGATTTTACTTCCTCAGTTATAGCCACAATAATAGTTAGGGTAGTTATAAACAAACATTGAATACAATAAGTCATGCTTCATCATAGTGTTTAATTTGAAATGCTTAAAATACCTCCAAAACCTATAATGGTTACAAACTTTGCGCAATTACTCGGTAAACAAAATTGTTTACTGAATTTACAGTTAAATTGAATCATTATCTAAAGTTGCGCAATAAGGTCTGTAGTTTAAACAATTTTTCTGAAGGCATTGTTTTCTACATTCCCAGCTAATTTTAATCATTATAATAATTTATGTTTGTTTCTATTATAGTGGCATTTTTAGACCTAAATAACTACCTAGTGCTTTTTACACAACATCAATTTTTGATGTAGGTTTTGAAAACTATAGTATATACTGTAAGCATCAACAATGCGGTTTTATTTATTTCTTACCTTCGTGGATTATTAAATACCAAATTATTATAATTATTGAAAATTGATAACACAAGGGAACAGCATTTTTGTTACATGAAATATAAACGAATAATAAATTATAATTTATTATTCGTATTGGATCTTTGTTTATTCCTCAATCGTTGCTTGTGGCTTGGACCTTCGCCAAATGTCAATGTACCTTGCAAGTAGTAATTATGTAGTTGAATGTTACGGTCATGTATGAACATTATCTGCAAAGTGCAATAGACGGGAACCTCAAGATTTAACTATAATGTAAGAAAGAGTAGAGATAATTCTGACTAAAAATGCACGCCCTTCCACTTGTACCGCATGTAATAATAATAATAATAATAATAATTTTTATTTGGAACATCAATACATGTAGGTACAAGTAAAAATGGGAACGTTGAACAACTGCATAAGTTTTAAACTGTGTTGCAGTGACAGCGCCCTCCTCCGAACAGTTAAGCTAAGGTTCCATTAAAAATTCTTAAATGTAAAAAAAAATACTTAAATGTAAAGATAGTCTAATATAACTAACAACTATGAAACTAAGAATACTGTGTCTCTGTGTGAGTATGTAAGTATAATATAATTGTGAGATGTGTGGTGAGGTAGAGTGAATGAGGTAGTGTCTGTGTGTGGAGATAGGAAATGTTAGGGTGAGTGTGGGGGTGTGTATTATGTTGTGTTGTTGGAACTCCTGTGAATACCAATCTCGAAGAGTTCGGGAAACAGGAGTTCCCGCGTGTTAGTGAGTGTGTGTGTGGGAGAAGGGGTGCGAGGTGAGTGACCTAAAATGAAAGTTTGGAAGTGTGAGGACAAAATGTGGAAAAGGAAAGGAAAAGGTGGGCAGAAGAATAATGTGGGAAGTACACAAGGAGGAGTCCAGAAACAAATTACAGGTAACTATTAAACCTATTGAAGAGATTGCAAGAGTTCTTCTGTGTCTTCGTACGTCAGAGTGAGAAGCCATGATGTGCACTTGGATTTACATCTAATTAAAGGGAGAGGATAAATGGTTAGGATTTTATTTATTCTATTGTATAGAGAGTTACTGAGATAGTGGAAATGTCTGCTGGCGACAGCAGTTCTACATAGCTCTGTCTTACACACAATATCAGATCTGCGTTTTGTTATTATTAGCATAGGATCAAATGGGGTTTGAGAGTGCTTGCGTAATACTGTAGAGAGAATAAAGAGTTGACGAACAGAGAGCACTTCGCAAGTCGCATAGAGTAGTCGGAAATCGCCTGGGTTTAGACAAAATGACTTTCAGGACTGCTCTCTGGGACCTCTCAACTCTCAATATATGGGTCTTAAATGAGCCACCCCAAGCTGCAATGCAATAGGACAGCACTGATTGAGCAAGGGCATAGTATACCATCTTTAAACAGGTCAAGTCAGCACTGTTTCTTAAATTTTTGAAAATATAAATTAATTTACGGACTCTAGAAACTGTGCACTCTATATGAGGAGTCCATGAAATAGTGGAGTCCAACCAGACACCAAGGTATTTAATGGTGTCTGCACGTTCTATGGGGGGGCATTGACATGGGGTAGTGGATGAAAGATTGCAGGTATGGGCATATAAACAGAATGATGTGGGAGGTTGGGTTCTGGTAACTGGAGAAAAGGTGATAAATTTAGTTTTGTTGATGTTGAGAGTTAGGAGATTGAGTGAGAGCCAGGCAAGGACCGTTTGAATGGCGGTTATAGCGCGTGTTTCTGCCTCCGGCCAGTTACGTCCGCTTACGAGTAAAGCTGTATCGTCAGCATAGGCAAAAACACTGCAGCCAGGAAGACTAATCTTGACCAGATCATTTATATACACAAGAAAGAGAGTTGGGCCAAGTACACTTCCTTGAGGGACCCCAAAAGTTACCTCCTCCTCCTCGCTATACGTATTGTTGATTACAACCAGTTGACGTCGATTTGAGAGGTAGTTTTTGAAAAGAGTGTTGACGATGCCTCTGATCCCAATGTCAGTGAGTTTGTCCAGGAGGAGAGGCACAGAGACGGTGTCAAACGCTTTAGACAAGTCAAGGAAGATGCCAATTGTCTTTAGCTTCTTCTCAAAGTTCATTACTACTGTTCTGGTTATGTAGAGGTAAATACATTGGAAATACATTAGAGGGGCGTGCATTTTTAGACTGATCTACCTCTAACAAGATGTACAGGCACAAAAAACAACGGGACACGCAACGACGTTTTCGAAAGATTATAACTAAATAGAAAAATACTAAGAATTAAAAGTGCATTAGAGCAAATAAAAAATTTCTTTCTTTAAATTACACTACATCCAAAAATATGATTTGCCAGTGAGAAATGCAAACTTTCACTCAATTCTGCGATACAGAATTTCCGATAATATTTCCATTTTCTTTTGCTTTATCAACCAACATTAAATTATGACCTCTTCCAAAATAAAAACGATTTTAATCACCATGTGCACCACATATCCAAAAATGTCACTGTAACGGAATCCAAAAAGCCAGTTTAAAACCGGGTCAGTAATGCCATGTTTAAATAGAAGCTTGACGGTCATGGCCGCCCGGTCGTTCACCTCCATCCATCTCTATACAATAATAACACCCAGTGAATGAAAAAAATCGGAGATTTTGTTATGTCGTAATATACATATAAAGTTTTAAGAACTTCTTTGTATTTAAATTGAGTGATTGAACAATTAAAACTGTGCAGTTTTGATAGTAATAACAGATTTGTTGAAGTGAAAGCCATCATTTAATGCTCTAATTTTACCTACATAACACTACTTTTTTTCCAATAACGTACCTTATGCAAAAATAATTTTGAAAAATCTTAAATGTAATGTTTTGAAAACAGACATACTAATTTAACCAAATTAATTTATCTAAGTTTAGTACAAACACTTTAGTACATTAACTATGTTCCTAATTATAATATGCTTAATATGCTTATATTTACTTATATCGTAGGTATATAATATACCTACCGTGAAAATACAAATCTTTTGTTTGACCACAAAATAACAAATACTACGTGCTTTGTTTAAGTTTATAACCACCTTATAGTTTTGGACAAAGGTAATAATTACTTTGAATTTAGGTTTTTGTTTCTTCGATTTTTTTGATTTTTAATTGATAAGCCTTTACAATAGTTTTATTAATGTATTCAACTAATATTGTTTTTCTTTTTTTACAGGTAGCGAAAGTGTTTTCAATCATGACGCGACGAAAAAGTGTATATTTAAAGTGGACATTAGTTATATTAGTAGTTGTATTGTGTCCGTTAGTTCACACGCGACCTCAAGACACGAGTAGTGTAAAAATTGAAATTGCAACAGAAAGTTCAACGAGGTATAGTTATAAAAATGATAGCATAAGTTTTAGTAAGGTACCTTTAGTTATTAGTTATGTACAAAACTCGAGCATTGAACATTTAAATGAACAATCAGTAAATATAAGTACTAAAACAAGTAGAATGATAAAAGGCATAGCTACACAAGGGTATAACATAAATAGAAACGCATTTTCTCCAAGTGTAAAACCTACTAAAGTAAGACTTCCAGAGTTTTCAGTTTCTTATGAAAAACGTAAACCAAATATAAAAAAAGTGTTGACTAAATGGAAAGATGAAGCCAAATACGACGATATAAAATTTTCTCACGAGTCTATTTCATCTGATGAAAAAGATTCTATAACATCTGTTAATTATGGGAATACTGATGACACTAGTACCGAAAGTGCTAACTATAAAGCTTCGTTAAGCAAACATCAAACTATGATGTACAATGATTACCAGCCTAGCTTTCAGCCACAATACTCAGAAGAAACTGGAGTATACTCAACAAATATTCAAATAGTAGATTCCTACTCACCACGACCAACATACTTGCATACTAAACGACCAAGTCCTACACCCATTATTACGAATGTAGGTTATCCAAGACCATGGCCGCAGAATTCTCAGATTTACCGAAAAACAACAACGCGAAAACCGATGCGGGTGACAAACCCGTTAAATTACAACCATCATAACTCTATACATAATTACCCCGGTGATTTTGAGGTCACAACTTTCCATCCTGCGTCAGCGTATACTGATAGGATCGTTATAAGGCCAGAAGAATATAGCGGGTCACCTGACGAATGTCCTACTATTTATCTCACTTTGAATAACACATTCCAAGGACAAGCTAAAGAGGCTTGCCCTGATTTGAATATAGCAGTAAATACGAATGTAATAAACAAAAACAACGTTATAGAGTCAGAAGAAGAAGAGGAAGAATCTGAAAGTATATTTCCAGCTTTCGGATTACCTTTAGGTGATGACGATGATTCAAACCCTGATGAATCATCAGCTAATGATTATTTTGGTGTAAACTCTGTTGAGAATCAGGAAGCTGAAAGTGCTTCTGTAGAAGAAACAGAACTATCTAACTACAATGCAGCAAATGATGTACACAGTGAACAACCTGAACAAGGAGGATTGTTTTCGCCATCATCCCATGTATCAGCTATTCGTAAACCAGGCCGTCCGAACAAAGACGATGATATATTTAGTCTTTCGTCTTTAGTACAATATTTTCGTCCAGCTATAAGTGCACTTGGGTGGTTAGCAAGCGTAAATCCGTTTACCGTTGGGTTGTTTCCTCTATTTCTGGCTCCTATAGCATTTTTGTTTGCTGGATCTGGTATAGCTGCTCTGTTTTCACCATGGTTTTTACCTATAGGTAGAGAGGCACCTAAAGTAGTACATGTTTTTCGACCGTATTGGCAATGGGATGATTCAATAAAAACTTGGCATTTACACTCTTTTCCGGACAACAGAAATTGGCAATATTCTTCTAGAAGTAGTAAGGAAGACAAAAAAGATGAAAGTTTAGTAAGACCGACTTTTTTTTATCAACTAAAGGAATTAATGAAAAAAAGTACCGATATTCTGCGAGAACGTAATAAAAATGGTAACAGTAGAAAAAGCAAAAAAAGAAAAAGAGATGTGTGGTCTATCAAAATCAAATGAAGATTTAAGATTAACTGATTCAACTGTTTTAATAATTTATAATAACTTAGGTGAAATGCAATTAATGCCACTATCGCAAAATAAATATTTTGTGTAGGTTTCATTACTAAAGTGATTGGAATTACGAATCGTGATATATTTAAAGGTTATTTTAAATTTAATGACTTTTGTACATAACGAAGAACTAAAAGTAAAGCTATGAACTTTGCTCAATGTTTTTAACTACTTTGTAGCTACGTTAGCATAAGTATTAAGTAGATCGTAGGTACTAGCTTTTATGTGTGTATTAAATGATTCCTTCAGTATTATTATAAATTTGAAGTACTTTATTTAAATCTAAATAACCTAATTGCGATATAAATTTGATTACAATTGTAATTACTAATTTTATATAATTACCAACAAACATTATAATTTTGTATAGATTGTGACAAACTGGCGTAGTTTTAATTAAAACATTTAAAGTATACTACGAAAGTGTTGTGGTTTTATGGCAGTATTATTATTTAAATACTAATAGTGATCGTAATGGTCTAAACAATCAGCTTCCTGATAGAATATTATTTTTTAACTTTTATGGTAGAAAAAAATGTGTAAGGTGTTAAATAATTTTAAATCGTTTATTTGTTTATGTATTTATTTGTTCGTTATAAATAATTTTGTATGTTTTGATTGAACTTTTTGTCAAGTTTTATACAAAATATATTTTTATGGCATTGACACGTTTTTTAATGTTTAAAGTAATTACTTGTACTTGTTGCGTTGTACTAAGCAATTATATTTATATTAGGTATCTAATATATATATTTTTTCTTATTTTCAGCACTGCAACAAGCCAGAGCAATGTTTCAGACGAAACCAAGATTCCAGTCACATCATCGCCATCATCAACCACATCAGCTCAAGAATCTCCTAGAGATGTTAAAACTAAAGTTCCGATACGGGAATCCATTAAATTGGTTGCTAATCAGTTGCTTGACAAACCAAGTGAAAAGGAAACTTCAATCGTTACTGACACGAGAGTACCACCAAAGATCAAAACTCAAATTAAAAATTCAGTTAAAACAAAAAATGAAGACGTAGAAGAAGCAGAAAATACTCATGCTGGTATCGCAGTTCCCGTATCAATGGAAGAGTTAGAAACAGTAAACGCTGTAAAAGAAAATGAATCAACCACCTCAAATGAAGGCATTTCAACATGGGTGCTTGTAAGCAGTCCTGTTAACAATAACTCAACTGTGTCAACCGAACCAACGAAAACTGAAGAACCTAAAAAACAGAAAATTGCACCGTCTAAAAACAAAAATAAGAAACCACCAAAAAGACCAGTTATTGGAAGTACAAATAAGGCTGATTTAATAGCTGGAGGTTCTGCTATAAATGAAAACGTTTACAATAAGCTCAAAGATACAGTTTTATCAAATGTGAAGAAAAATAAAACCCCTGCAACTCAAAAAATAACTACAGTTAAAAACACAACCCCTGTTCCAACGTCTGAAGTATCAACTATAAAAGAAGATACAAAAGTTTCAGTGAAAACGTCTTCTGTTACACCAGAGACTAAAACAACAGCAAAACCCAAAAGAAAGAAAAACAAGAACAAAACCAGATCTACTACAGAGGAACCATTCCTCAGTGATTCAGCTTTACTGCCCATGGAAGCAAAAGGAACTGAAATTGAATTAGAAGTAAGCACCCCACCCGTAACAACTAAAAAACCAAAAAGAACGGCAACCCGAAAGAAAAACAAAACTAAGAAACGTAAAACAACCAAGCCAACACTTGAGGCAGCATCAACAAGTGTAGCAGAAATAAAAACAAGCAACAAAACCAAATCAGCCAAGCCAGCAAAAAAGCCACAACCTCCACAAGCTATAACTTCCCAGCTCTACAATTATTTATCTAGAGAAGTAATGCCATCTGTTGGCGTAGGAGTACTAGGCTTAGCAAGTATTGTTGGAATTGCTAGTTACTTTTTCTATCCATTTTCTACTCCAGTAAGGCGAACTTTTGAAGTTGACAAAAGAGATGATATATATAAAAATAACGCTGAAGATTATGCAAATGAAGGTAATGGACAAGCCGAAGAAGAAATGCTAGGAACTGTGTTAGCTGGTATGCCTACTCATGCAAAGAATAAACTTAATCCTTACGCTGGTCAAACAGCATACATTAATAGGTTTCCTGCAAAAAAAGAACAACCACAGCAAGACATAAGGTACCGCCACGTTGCTGCTAAATACGAACCAAATTACAATGTTCGTTATCCTCAACAAAAAACAGGTTTGGCTCATGGTGCAGTTTATCCAAAACCAGTGAATTATAGCCCTCAGTACGAAACTAGACATGCATATACAACTGAAGGTAAATTTAATTTTGATAAACCATCTACTTCATATGCTCCTTACTCAGCTGCTGCAGTAGAACCGATTTACGCTGCACCTCAAACAGGACCATCATCTTCAGGAATTTCATCTTACGGAAATGACGCATCAAATTCCGTTGTATATGGTGTCAAACCATCAGCTGAATCTGATTTCAAGCCAGTCTATCCATTCGAAGGTCAATTTTATAATGAAGCAACAAATAGCCCAGTTACTTATGCTCCTACATCATTGTATTTGGGATCTAACCATGAAGCAGATGAATCTATTGATGAGTACTCTGAAACTTCTAGCGAAATGAATGATACTGATGAAAATAAATTTGTAGTTGGTAATGTGCCCAAAGAACTATCAGATACTGCTACACCTGCTGTCGTTCCTGAACATGGACCAAGAAAACTTAACAGAAAAAAAAGAGATGTTTCAATTAAACGCAGTATTTCAACCTCATTGGAAGAATTAATTAAGTTAGAAAAAGAAAACAACAATTTCATAAGCAACGAAATCGACGATACAATTATTGCTTCCATGCCTGTTAGGAATTTAGCACCTATAGCTGAAAATCCGCCTCTGAATCAAGACTTACCCACAACTTCTAAACCTGAAGAAGTTTTCACTGTTTATGCTGCTACAGTTGACCCAACAAAATCTGATGACACTCCAACTGTAAAAACCGAAGTAATTGAAAGTGTTTCAACTGTACCGGTTTATGAAAAAGAAGAAGTAACAACTACGGGGCAGGAATCGCAAAACGACGTAGAAACAACAACGAAAGCTTTTCGAGTGTATGAAGTGTTTTCTTCACCTGATGCTACATCAAGTCCTATTGTAAATGAGGTTTCGACATCAAAGAATATGATGACTGAAACTACTACTGAATTAAGATCTGAGACCACCTCAATTTGGCCTTCGACACAGACATCGTTCACGGATTCAAAAGATACAGGTTCACCAACTCTCAGACCCACACCAGTTCTCCCTGATATTGCAACGTATCCACCCTTGAATGAACCTTTGGGATTTTTTTCTTTCTTAAAACGACTAGTAGATTTTAAAGTCAGACTCGGTATCAGCATTTTACAGAGCACATCTGAATCTTTGAATAGGTTTTTGAAAAATGTCGAAACGCCACAACAGTCGAAATTAAGCTTAGCTAAAGCATCCCAAGGGTATACAAAAAAAAATATGTAACAGCTAATATTAACCTATTTAAGAAATAACGGACTAATAAATACCTATTTCAAGAAATAATATTAAAAATTTCTTCAGAAAATATCTCATTGTGACTGAAAACATTGTTATAGTACTTAATAGGTACTTACAATGTGTTTAATATACGAGTATATTATAGAACTAATTATAAGTACAGGGATAAATATTTTTTATTGATAGATTTTCATAATGACATTATTTTTACAATTCAAAAATTATAACTTCAGAATGTTTTCCTCGAATATTGAGGGAAACCTACTGAATTTATATTGTGATAATGAACATTTTCATATAATTAAATTTCTTGTGTCTGATTTAGATTTTTTTTTGCGGTAATACTCTTATTTCTTATTTTTAATAAAATATTAAAGGTAGGTCCCTACCTAATACTCGTAATATATAAATATTATATTAAGACAAATGTACTTTGTATCTCATCTTATTTTAAATTGATTATTATACGTACTTACTACATAGTATTATAATTATTTTGTAAATATAATAAACTTTTATATATAATTTACAAAATTATTTTTTATTGCTATTTAAATTGATTATAACTAACTGTGGTACGTAGTAAAATAATGTACCATTTGGCCACGTTTTAGCAAAAATGATTAAACTGCCATCTCTTTTTATTTTAGTAAACTTGTAAGCCTGTGGAAGCTTGGTGCTGCAACTAAATTTAGTACCTCTTATTATCACAAGATGGCATCTTCACTAACTAACCTTCTAACCGTTAAAATACATTGGTTCTCAGACGGTTCCAAACTGACGTCAATTTAGGTATTGACTAATAAAAAGTATTAAATAATTAAAATGGAGAAAATATAATTATTGAATTTAAATTAGATATAAACTACTTCTAAAAATTTAGTCAAATTTTGTATTAAAAAAACAACTTAAGAGTAAATAAATAAAAAACTACTTAATTAGTATTATTTACGAGACAATGTTCCAAACCTATTACCGATTTTAAAAATACTTACTTACATCTTTAAATTTTTACTTCCAGGGCGTACTAGTTTACTCACAATGTTATCCTTCACTGTTTGAGAGCATGAAAAGCGTACTCACCTAAATCCTATAATAAAAAAAAGATGGTAAGTAGATAGATAATATTTGTTTCAGTTGTAAGGGAAGGCGCTATAAGCCGATATTATGAGCAGCCAGCAATCTAATACCACAATTCCATCCCCTGTAATAATGAGAGTCGAATGTACTGCGTCGTAAAAAAAGATAAACAAATAAACCCTAGTCACCCCAAACAAAACAGCCCTATGGCCGAACCAAATTGCATCATACCCCGATGTTTTCGTCGAGAAAACATCTTTATAAACATCTGAGGGATGATTAACCCGTTGCCGCTCTGCAGGGGTATTGGCTTTAAATGTTGTTAAAGGGTGACTGTGCCACTGTGGTTTATCATTTTTGATGAAACTTGTGTTTCATTTGACTTGTGATTTTTTATTTTTCTAGATAATTTCGGCACAGTTAACAGAAATTTGTATTGTTGTGTAATGTCCAATGATAATCTAGATACGTAAAGTAAATAAATTATTCACAAAAACATAGTTGCTAAAGTACAAAGGATTTAAATAAAAATAGATGTTTAGATATTTGTTTATTTGTGGAGATATAAGGCTGCAAAGACTAAACAGAAATTTGGAATAAAAATGGTCTATGAATGTTTGTTATGTATTACGATGTGTCTATAAATTTACGCTACTCTATATACGAGTATACTCGTGCCACGCGCACGAAGTCACAGTCAGAGGCTAGTTCAAAATATAATTACAATCGGCACATAAAGTAACATGAAAGCTATCATTCGACCGGAAATGTACAATTTGTGCCCGTGTGAACTCTTATTATTAATTAAATCTCGATTGTGCGAGGTTAATGTAGTGTGACTTAAGCAATGTGTCCACTGGATCGAATGAATAAAATTATCGGTGTTGCCAGTTTTGGGGTAAAATAATAGGCTTGGCGGTGAATGTGAATGGGTATTTTTTTTTAATTAAAAATTTGTAGCCTATTTCGTAATGCAGAATTTATACAGCCAAATTGTTTTACAGAAGCACGTATAAAATACACTCATACGAATTATATTGGATTCATCATTATTGAGAAGATAAGTTACCTAGATATAATTATTCTACTTGAATATGAAAAACCAAGGCGTTGTAACAAGGTTTGGATATAAACATTATTATAGGTATCCGTTTACCTAAGGATTAAGACGATTCAAAGTCATCTTTGTATCATCAAAGTAATAAAATATATTAGTAAAAACTCAATATTGATGCAAATTTGAATGCATAAAAAATCAATGCCATTACTATTAAGCAGGTTATATATACAGTCGTGGTCAACTAATTAGGGACACTCTTTGGTTAAACCGAATTGTGAATTTATTTTTTATTTTCCAACGAGTCTAAACCATATTCCATATCTCTTACATGTAAGTATAATTAGTCATTTATGTGCCCGATTATACAAACAATAACAACTTCTTAAACATTAAACCTCTTTACAGTATAGCTGATAGATTATCGTAGTGCTATTTGTTCAAATAATGCTGGCTGGCCATTTAATTAGGGACACTGAGATATTGCGTTCTATTTTCAAAATTTGAATCTCAATACTTTTTTACTTCTTCTCTTATTGTTACCGTTTCTAGGCTCTATTTTAATTAAACACGAAGTGTTTGGGACAGACGAAAGAGCTGGTGTCTCAGCTAGGACCGTTCGACGACGTCTGGTAGAAGCAGGGTTGTTCGGAAGAGTGGCTCGCAAAGTACCGTTGTTGAAGAAAGAACATAGAAATGCTCGTTTGGCGTTTGCACGTAAATATGGACATTGGACCTACGCCCAATGGCAACATGTATTATTCTCTGACGAGACCAAGGTTAATTTGATTTCTTCAGATGGAAGGCAATACGTACGGCGTCCAGTAAAAGCGGAAATGAATCCAAGATTCACAAAAAAGCAGGTGAAACATGGCGGTGGAAACATTAAAATGTGGGGTTCATTTTCTGGACGTGGAGTGGGACCTGTGAGGAAAGTTCAGGGTAACTTAGACCAACATCAATACAAGGCAATATTGGAGGAAACGATGCTTCCCTATGCTGAGGAGCATCTCCCTATTATATGGACGTTTCAGCATGATAACGACCCAAAACATACCGCCCGTTCAGTCAAGTCGTTTCTTACCAGTCAGTCAGTATCGGTGCTAGATTGGCCAGCAAATAGCCCGGACCTTAACCCAATCGAGCACCTTTGGCACGAAATCAAGAAAAAAGTAGCCACTTATCGTACCACAACTTTAGATGAACTTAATGAAGCTTTTTGTGAGGCATGGGCAAACATTCCTGTCGAAACATGCCAGAAACTGATAATGTCTATGCCACATCGGTGTCAAGCGGTAATTACTAACAAAGGTTTTGCTACTGGGTACTGATTTTACACGTAATAAAATGGAGCTGTTAAAGATATTATAATACTGCAGATTATTAGTTTTGTTTAACTCTATTTTTCATTATAGTTTACTGTCCTTAATTAAATGTCCAGCTACAGAATTATACCTTAAAATTGAATACATGTTCAACCTTTGATATTAAATACTTTTTTCTATTTATTTATTCTTTTATTTACAGCCATTTAAAGCATAATAATCGGACCAAATTATGCAAATAATAGTTACTGAGAAATCAATAGGGTTTTATATTTGTATGTACATAACCGGTTATTGTTCTTCACTATCTTGCATGTCCCTAATTAGTTGACCACGACTGTATATATTTGCAATATGTATGTATAGAAATCAATTTTTATTTCTTCAAAAAGTAATAAGTTATAATATCAAGCTCAATAACACACGCACCACCTAAATATAAACAAAAACAAGTCTGACTCACTGACCCACTTAAGCCAGGTATAGTTTATTAAATCTACAAATTATGTGTCAAAAACTCGTTCAAAACGCCATGATAAGGGATATTCGATGAGTCGGAAACAGGGTGGGGGTTAATAAAATAAAATGAGAATATTATCGAATTGCGACAGGTAAGGTTAATGTGGCGTGCTGGATTAGGAAATCTATAGAGCAGGTTATTTGAATTTTTTGTAGTTACTTATTAAATATACAAGTGAATTCGCATCTTCTTATATTGTCTTATTTGTTTCGAAACAGTGTGGTGAAAGGATTAATCGTGCCTCAAAGGCTCCTTTCGTGCACTTAACCTTCAAACTTTTTAGGTTCTATGACATGCTGGATCCCTCACGATGTTTTTCTACACCGTTTTGAGAGTACTCGTATACCAGTATAAATTTGAAGGAATTTTCAGTTTGAAAATACATTTTTCGAACAGAAAATTTATTGGTTCACGATAGGATTCGAACCCACGATTTTAGGAATGGAAGGCTACTACTACTAGACCACCAGTGCTCTAGTCACCAAGCGTATACTAAAAAAAAAAATAACTAAAATACTTTTATGGTTTACTCCTGCCAAAAAGGTGAGCCACAACGTCAAGCAATTATAATGTGTTTTGACAGCTGACGTCTATGTAATCAAAATGGGGAGCAACGTTGGATGAAAAATTTGAGACACAGTTTCAACATCCCAGTTCAAATGTTTCAAATGATTTTAAATTATTTTTCATTCAAATATTATAGAGATTGTTAAAACAATTATGCATTACAAAATGTCGACTCCACTCATTTTCATCTTCTATCAAAAATCCTAATGTCGCTCTCATAAATCACAACGTCAATAGTCAATAGTCAAGTATAATAATAAGTCGACTGTTCGTGGTTATTTCAATAACAACTGTGGGGTATCGTTTTGGTTTCCCAAGGAACGTCAAACGACAAAAAGCGGTAACAAAACAATATTATAAAAAGAATATTTTGTTTTCAAACCTTAAAAGGTTCAAAGTTCTAAAGGTGATAGCAATGTTGATCGTTGCTGCTATCTGTCTAAATTACAAAACTTTTCATATTAGGGCGCTTTTAGACACATAGAGAAGCGTTTTAGAAGATTCTTTTAGACATAAAGACAGTTGTAGCGACAGCCGCACGCCATTTCAGCAGTCGCAACAGTAAAGTAAACGTTAATAAACATTTCCGAAGCGCTACAAACGCACGCCTACTGCGCCACAGTTGCGCTACTGTAAATCTTCTTTAAGCGTTTATTTGAAGGAACCTCAGTATTATGAGTATAGCCATTGTGGTCTCACGTATTTTCTGCTCGAGCACCTGGACACGAGAGGACCTTAACCAGGCAACGGAGACGGGTGTAAGAGTCGGCGAATATTGGGAGAAAAACATTTTTAGGCGTGGACTCGAAAGAAGAAGATTATGAGAAGCTTTTTAACTAAGATATATTAACGAGTAACAGATAAATGTCAGCTTGAACTTGGCTTGACACGCTTCCTAGATATATTCCTAGATATATTCCTTCCGCTTGTCTAGATATAGGCGTAGACTCGAAAGAAGAAGAAGAAGCAGAATATTATGAGAAGCTTTGTAACTAAGAAAGATACAAGGTTTAAGGATAGTACCACGAGTAACACAATAACCTCTTGTTGTTATAAGCTTCTGATATGCCCTTATTGTCTATGGTATGGACACGTGATGAGGAAGGATGAAAACCATGTCACCAGAAGAGTTATGAGTATGAGTGTGGATGGGTGCGCAAGTAGAGGAAGACCGAAGAAGAAATGGTTTGATTGTGTGAAAGATGATATGAATGTAAGAGGAGTTGATTCAGAGTTGACGAATGATAGGGGTGAATGGAAGAAGAAAACATGTTGTGCCGACCCCACTTAGCGTGGGATAAGGGCAGGAGAATGATGATGCCCTTATTGTCTAAAAATGGCCTGTTGGAAGTGAACATGCAAAATTCGAAACGATTTAGTTCAAAATTGAAATTCTACATGCCCGCTTCATGTTCAAGTAAAGAGCTTGCTCAGCACATCTGTTTTTATTTCGCTCGTACCATTCTAACCACATCTAGACCGCTGCGGTGCCGACAATGCGGTCTATGGTCCGTGAAGTGATTCCCTTGACGGCTCCTGTTATTTATGTCTTGTTTTATTGACTTGTCATCCTATTATCTATTAAATGACTCTCTTCTAGTTATTCTACTTTGTTGTTTCAATTATACTTTATTATATTTTTATAATAATAATAATATAATATATGATCACGACTGTAATCCCCAGGATCGGTAGATATCTCCTCAGATCTTTAGTTACTTAGATCTTTGAGGATATCTAAAGAGGGTAGTCAGAGGCAAGTCCAAACATGACATTTGGTACATGCCCACATTTTGCACGGTAGTTAGTATTCCGTACGTGACAGGTTGCAAGCCCATCGCCGCTTATAAGAATACTAACCTATGACACATACCTTCGAATTTTTGGTTCTAGGGTATGCCGGTTTCCTCACGATGTTTTCCTTCACCGTTTAAGAGCACTGGCATTGCGCACATAAATTTTCCGAGTGGAAAATCTCATAGGTGCACGACCAGGTTTGAACCCACGACCTTCGGATCGTGAGGCAGGGGTGCTACCACTACACCACCAGCGCTCTTATATTTTTATATATTTATATTTTTAAAGGAGCAATTTTCTCTATAAATGTATATTATAATCTGAATCACGGAAACGGCTCCAGCGATTAACATCAACAGATTCATTTTATTCATCTACAGAGAAAATTAATTAATATTACACCTATATAATATCATTACAAATTATAATATCAATAGAGTTCAAGTCACTGACCGCAGGTAATGTACCCAAAAGGCTGGCAACGTTACCTTGTTGGACAACAGCTATGGACAGCTATGCTGATTCTCTGTCCGGGGTAAACACTAACCATTGATCATTGGTCTTGTCTACCAGTGATATATACCTAGTTTATTTTGTAAGAATTGTTTGTTAAAAAAACAGGGTCTTTTTTAACCTAATAGTGAAAAGACCTTCCAACACAACTGCAACCACTATTATACCGTGCTTTTGACACTTGAGCACTTCTTTTCAATACATCCTTACAATGCAATTGAAAGTCAAGTGAAAGAGAGCAGCATTTTCAATGCAGGTTCTGTAATTGAAAACAGTTCCCGTTTTAAACCTCGCAAGCTGTCAACAACATTTAACTGGGGTAATCCATTTTTTAATTACAGCAATTTATTTAAAATTTTCAGTTCAATGAGCTCGTTACGGTATGTATAGTCAACTTCAAAAAACTTTGGTTTTATTGAAAAGTTATTAAATTTATTACTTTACTCCACAAATACGCTAACTAGCATCATATTTGTTAAAGTATTTGTCATGGAGTTACTAGGGCATAAAGTAGGTATGTCAAACAATAGTCGATGTCTGGCAGTAAAAAATTTGACAGCCATGATAAAGTTGGCTCAATAATTACAGGATTAAATAAAGTTATCAATCGAGTTCTGTGCAAGAAGTTAATTTTGGATATGTATACCCAGATTTATTTGTAGTTGACTGTACCGCATTCGGAAAATCGTAATACGAATTTTAATAACAATTAAACACGTTAAATATGTTTACCATGTACAAAATTAAAACAACAACCAATAATTAATAAATAGTATTGGAATAACCATTGTATTGGGTAACAATTTAATATTAAATACGGAATTTTTAAAGTGTCAATGACTCTTGAATAAAATGGTTTCTCGGACAACTTGAAATATTTCAAAAGCGAGAATTTCAGAGCAATTGAAGGTTAAAACTTTGTTTACTTTATTGAGCAATTTATTAAAGTCTCAAAAATACCAAAAAGGCAAACCGATTAAATTAAATTCAAATGATCTATTTATGAATCACAATGGAGAGAACCGATTTACGCACCATTTTCGGTCCATTATTATTCGTACAATGGACCAATTTTCTATTGAAGATGAGTATAAAAATACACCCTTTGTTTTACTTTACATATAATTGGCCTTACACAATTTTATTGAGATAACAAGTGATATTGTGTGATATTGTTTTTACAAAAGATCTGAGAAGGTATCTACAGAGCCCGGGGATTACAGTCGTGATCATATTTTTTTTATTGTTTTTATAATTTCGTTTAGGTTCACTCAAGCAGAAAAAATATGTTATAAGATAATGTACCTTAAATCAGGGTGTCTTTTACGTACATTTATTAGGCCGTAAAAGACACTCTTATAAGGATCAAGACTTAGTTTCAGCCAATGACTACTTGTCCTTGTTTTGTCTTTTGTTTATAAAAGAGCATTAGTACTAAAACACACCTAAATCTTGAATATTCTCAAGCGGGTTCCAAACCTGTATTGTCTAACTTTAAAGATTAGCACTCGTCCACCGCACCACCTGTTAGAAGTGAAACATTATTCCAATAAATTTGTACGGATCCTCTGAGTTCAGGCGGTTTGATAAGTGGCTCTAGCGCCCAACCCTTCTCTTAGTTGACATGTCCCTAAGTAGACCCTCAAATTGGCCTGTTGGGAGTTGACCGATCACGTGACTGCGTCAAGTCGGGAACTCCAGATTTATGTTGGAACGTAAATTGCTTGGATTCTTGAGATGGGCCTGATTGTTTTATGGATGTAGAAACTTGAAATTCTAGAAAACTCATAGTAAAAGAAAGATCACGTCTTTATTGCTTTCGTTGATATTTTTAAATGATTTCAATAAATAATCGACTGTAGGTATATTTTTGATGATGTTCAGCGATATCTCCACAGTGATCTGTTATAGTTACTAAATCTCCACCGATTGAGGATCGATTGCAAACATTATATTTTGTTTGAAAGGGTATAATATAGGTATCTTGAGCGCACACAACATTGAAGTCAGTTTTCTTGTTAGTTCCTAAAACGTTATTATTAGATTATTTGTTTATTTATTTATTTAGATTATAATACACTTGATTCCTGACGACTTTGATAGAATAGAAAACACGGGTTTTCACACATTTTGTAACTACACCGTGAAATTTTAATGGTTGTTTTCCCGCGGTAGAACGACTTGCCACATGTAGTACTTTCGAAACATAGCGTAAAAGTAAAAATAATAATTTAAAAAATATTCATCAACTCGAAAATGTGAGGAACGATAGTAACATTAGACGTAACTTGTAGGTACCATTCGAATCGCACGCGCCGCCGGCCGCCTTCGCGTAGGTATCGGGATGAATTACTAATTGGTTCGTGGTCACTTTCGTATTAATTTTTCACAATGGTTATCTATATTTTTTGTTTCTAATATTTGATTTGTTTATACAACGATTGTATTACCAAGACAAAACCATTTCGTTGCAGGAAAACCACCATTAAAATTTCTCGGTGTATATACAGATCACTGTTTTCACAAGCCATAATTCTAAAGTTGCTCCTTTTTGCAACTTATTATTATTACATTCTTTGCAAAAGGACGTACATTCTAGGTACATTGACTTGGGGCCTCACCACAAGCTCTTACAAACCATCATGTTTCAGAAACGTCAAAAGTTTAAAGCTTGAAGTAACACTACTTCCATACAATTTTTTGTGTCATGGTACGAAATATCAAAGCTACATTACTTTGATATTGGCCGAAGAGCTTGTGGCTCCTGGCCTTTCTCTAAAACATTCCCAATTTTGTCTAATTAGGTACGAGGTCTACCCCTTTCAACTGCCCTATTCACACTCGCCTTAAGTACCTAATCCTTCCTACATGCCCAAACCATCTCAACAAACCTTTCTCAATCTTAATCAATACTATACAGGGTGTCCCAAAAAGTAGTGTCAAGCGAAAGCCCAGAGATAGAACACCCCTTGGGGTACCCGAATCACCCCCATGTATGTTCCGCGATTTTTTATAGTTTTCGAGTTATGATTTTTTTTCCGAATTTTTAAAAATTTACGACTTGAACAACTTAAAACATTCTTACAAAAAAAGTAGAAAACTTTCTTGAGATTTTTTTTGTGCTACTGCTTTTTTATGAGTTGTTCTTTTATGCATAAAATAATCAGCTACGTGACTTTGATGAAAACTATGAAAATGTTGGTGTAAAGTCAAAAAATTACATTCGGTGAATTATGACTTCCATTTTCAACTTTAAATTAAAAATCTTAACAGGTGATTTCATAGTTTTTAAATAAGTCTAAAAAATTTTTCAGACTCTCAGTTTTCATAATCATCAAAAAAAAGTAGTACTTAATTGGCTACTTTGGCTAAAATCGCCCTTCAAAGACGGTGAGGTGGAAAATTCTTAAAATTAGCTACTTGATTAGAAAATAAATTTTGGCCATTTTATCATTCCTAAGCTTAATTTCTTTGTTAACTAACTACAAAGAATTAGTTTACGCCAAAAAAATCAGCAATATGGCCGAATTAAGACCAACATTAAGACAGGCCCAAGAAAAAATTAAGGCACATAGAATAGCGTTCATTCGATTAAAGGAAAACTTTTTAAGACTATGTAGGATTTGTATCGACCATGAAGGTCGACATTTTGATTTTTTTTTGTAAAAAATTATTAAATATTACTTGTTTTATTTCAAAAGTTTAGCTAAGCTAAAATAAATAAAACCTTCAAATATTGATTAAATCTTACTTTACTGTAGTCATTTTTGGTTAGTTAACAAACGAATTAAGCTTAGGAATGATAAAATGGCCAAAATCTATTTTCTAATCAAAATCAAAATTCTAATTAATTTTAAGAATTTTTCACCTCACCGTCTTTGAAGGCCGATTTTAGCCAAAGTAGCCTATTAAGTACTACTTTTTTTTAATGATTATGAAAGCTGAGAGTTTGGAAAATTCTTTAGACTTATTTAGAAACCATGAAATCACTTGTTAAGATTTTTAATTTAAAGTTGAAAATTTAAGTCATAATTCACCGAATGTAATTATTTGACTTTACACCAACATTTTCATAGTTTTCATCAAAGTCACGTAACTGATTTTTTTTATGCAAAAAAGAACAACTCATAAAAATTCAGTAGCAAAAAAAAAATCTCAAGAAAGTTTTCTACTTTTTTTGTAAGAACGTTTTAAGTTGTTCAAGTCGTAAATTTTCAAAAATTCGGAAAAAAATTCATAACTTGAAAACTATAAAAAATCGCGGAACATACATGGGGGTGATTCGGGTACCCCAAGAGGTGTTCTATCTCTGGGCTTTCGCTTGACACTACTTTTTGGGACACCCTGTATATTATTAAGATCTATAGTCGCATACAAACTATAGGTTTAGTTAAAGTCAAGTCTAAATGTTATGCATGACAAAATCATAATTCATTTTAGTTGTAAATAGTAACAAAAGACAATAATAATAATAATAAATTCTTTATTTCAGGCACATAGGGACCCATAAAATTCGTACATACCTACCTAATTAAAAAAAAAAAACAATTATTGATATAATTTATAAAAACGATTTTTTATATAAATGAAGTAGAATTTGAAAAAAAAATACTTACGTTTTTTTTTCACTTTAAATATTTCAAGCAAACTTATTGCTTTATGATTTATTTGCTACAAAAATAAAATTTCAGCCTTCATCAAACTAAAGATACATTTTGGATAGACGAATTGCGTCTAATCAGCAAATTGCGTCAAATCACTGCTCGTAAGGATCGGGCTGTCGAAAGAATACTAATATTTTTCTAGAGTCAATCAGGAGTATTGATGATCTTTACGTGGAGAAAAAGAAAAGTAGAAAAGAGATTTCACAAGATACTCGTACCTATAACACTTAGGAGCTACATATCCGTGGCGTGAAGCAAAATGTGGAGTAAATTTATTTTTATCGATAAACTACAACAGAACAATTTTAAATTTTGTGCAATTTTTTCAAAGGAAAAGTGGAAAAAGACTACTTTTTTCTGTACGTACTTATGGACAGTCATATAAATGGTAATAAGGAGAGCACCGGTGGTGTAGTGGTAGCACCCCTGCTTCACGATCCGAAGGTCATTGGTTCAAACCTGGTCATGCACCAATATGTTTTTCCATAGTTTTTCCATTCGAAAATTTTATGTGCGCAATGCTAGTGATCTTAAATGATGAAGAAAAACATCGTGAGGAAACCGGCATACCTACCCTAAAACCAAAAAATCGAAGGCGTGTGTCATAGGTTAGTCTTCTTATAAGCGGCGATGGGCTAGCATCTTGCCACGTACAGAATACTACTTACAGTGCAAAATGTAGGCATTTGCTAAGTATTATCTTTGACGAGCCTCTGACTACCCTCTTAAGATATCATGAAAGATCTAAGTAACTAAAGATTTGAGGAAGATTATCTACCGAGCCCGAGGATTACAGTCGTGATCATCTGTTTTTTGTTCATGGTTACATTTTTACACTATAACTGAATGTAAATTTACACAGCATTTACTGTAGCTTGAAATATTAAAATATTTCATCCCTTCACAAATTCACTTACCAAGTAAAAACCTTCCTTAGCCTCATTTATAAACGCTTATTCAGTAATTCTTGCTAAGTAACTATAATATTAGAAATAGTTCGTATGGCATGGTTTGGCTTTCTGATTGCTGATGTGTGTACTCGTAATAAGAAATATAGAA
The DNA here is from genome assembly GCA_963675405.1 of Cosmorhoe ocellata. Taxonomy (NCBI): domain Eukaryota; kingdom Metazoa; phylum Arthropoda; class Insecta; order Lepidoptera; family Geometridae; genus Cosmorhoe; species Cosmorhoe ocellata. Next base: position 4,542,759 of record OY776258.1, on the reverse strand, counting down.
GATTATATAGCATTATAGAAACTAGGTACCTCCCATTTCAGAATTTTCCTTCCTCATGTAAATTACACGTGTAGGTTGTGGAATTTTCTTCCGTCATAGGTTATTTCACCAAACTGGAACATGAGTCTTTTTCTCTTGCTTAAAGGGCTTTTCTATTTCTAAAGATTGTCTCAGTCATATATATTTTTTACACACTATCCGCCCAGGCTTTACACGGGTGCAATAGGTATAGATACTAATGTGGTGTAACCATCCTCTTTAATTATCTATAGATGCTAATTAAAAGTTCCATAGCTTAAAAATCTAAGCGTACACACAGAGGGAAACAACTTTATTTTATACCTTATTATGTTTATATAAAGTTCACGTTTGTGACATTAGTTTTACTTAAAACTTACGGTTTCACTGTGCATAATGATATATCGTAACGTTTTGCGTCAATTGTCAGTCCAAAATGAAACGGTTACAAACCAATTTACATCCAATCTTGAACATAATAATTACGTATGTCTAATGGAATTGGAGTCAACAAGGCATATTTTCATTTATGCCTATCCTATCTTAAATGAAGTCAAGACAGTTTAATCGAAAAACCCCACTGAAGTAACCCTTGAATACTGCCTTTCAAAGACGTTATTAAGCTGGTAGTCGAAAGTACTCATGTAATCAAAGTCTTGGCAACGTAACTGTACAGTCAAAAATCCCCCCTAGTACCTTAGCTTAGAAAGGTGTCAGTTGGATCACATTGTAGCTATCAAAAAGATTTAATTACATTTTGAAATAGCTTCCAACGTTTGGCTGAGTTCATAAATTATGATTCCAGTGGGGCGATTATGAATCTTTGCTTACAATCAATGTCAATACGTTTTCATTGTAATCAAGTGATTTGGTATGACATAAGAGTGTTTAGTCAATCAATTTGAGCTAGTTTTGACAAGTGTTGATTGTATCAGAGTTCCGTAATCGCACTACAGTTTTGATTCCAAATAAAACAAGTGTAAACTATTAAAACAATTACAAATAAGATTGGAATATCTATAATGTTATCTACTGCTTTTAGAGGTTGATATGCATGTAATGTTTTTGAATGAATAAGATTACCTAGAATACAACTTAAACAGTAGTGAATTTCCATTATATTTAAGTATTTTTAACTTTTGATCACTAACTCCTTAGGTCTTTATTTTTGTTGTCATCAATACGAGAGCTGTCATGCCGTTATAACAATGGGCTATGTCACCGGTTTGCCTCATTAACTTGTTGGAAAAAATGCTTCAGTGGCCGAAATGAGATTCCGCTTTGCAGAGCACAATAATTTATTCAAAATTTTAATATGGCTCCAACAATGGTCATACTGATAGCAGGGCAAAACTGCCAATATTAAATTTTATAGTAAAAATAAACGGAGTGTTAGATTCACCGCAGACTACAGATTTTATCGATCGATATTGGCGAAATTCCTTCACAAACTATCAGTCGATAAAAAAAACTGTATAAGATGCCTCTGAGAGGCTAATCCTTTTAACATGATTTCAAAAAGAATTAGTGATACAATAAGAAGAAAATCGGTGTTGTCAGTTTCAAAATAAAACTTTTATCTGAAGTAGGTAGGTGTATTTTGACCTCTCTGTGCCCTTTTAGTGACCTTTCTGTTTATAAAGGGTTTAATTGTTAATGAAAAATTATTTCAACTTTATAGTATTATTTTTTAACATGGATAAATTTTACGTGCTAAACCAAATGTGATAAGTGTTTTATTCATCAAAGAGGATTATTTTAAATTTGGCGGATTTAGGCATGCTCTTCGAAAATAATTTCGAAAGAATTCTTATTCTATTGGATCGAATGATTGAAAAAATGAATAAAAATAAATATCAAGAGATCAGAAAAACTTAATAACAATATTTTTATTAAATAAATCCCATGTTGTAAAAGTTTGAAAAACATCCGAATATTTGACCAAACGCCGCGCAACGTTTTGAGAAATAGTACCGTTTATTTATACATGTAATTATTATTTTACTAGCGTATTTTTTTGTATTATATTTTACTAGCGTCAGTTGACGAATACGTTAAATAAACAAGTAATATCTATCATCATATTATACCCAATACAACATGTTATTGCTCTCGAGTTGTTTTGCGTTCGTGAGTCATCCTTTCTAGGCCTTGTCTGAAAACTGTGGAGCAAATATCTGGCTAGCTCAGACGCTATTTAGCCCACATGACACAGAGGACTAATTTGACACAAGATCACATTAGTTTATCACCTACCGTAATTATTCTGTTGTGTTTCTGAGCTCTGTCAAACTTTCTAAATAGTTATTTTTGTTATGCTTAGTGTTTTATGTTCTCTGTATATTGTGTGTCAAATAAATAAATAAATAAATAATAAATAAATAAATAAATAATGCTGGACAATCCACACAGCATCATCTAGCCCCAAAGTAAGTAACCCGCTGCGCCACTGAGGTCGTCAACAATTTATATTTCTATTTCCTATTACCATTAAGGATAATCAGACCCTTATTACTAACCATTTTCAAATAAGATGGAAATGGTATTCACTAGCTGCCTTGTGAATACAATGTAACGTTTAACTGGTAACTCCACTATTGTATAATCTGTGCTGCCATGCTAATGAAGTAACAAAAGGCAGGTGGTAATTCTCACTAAAGACTTTCTGTTAGGAATGCGATGGTTATTTTAGGTAATGTAAATAAATAAAACCTCTTGAGAATGGTTTGAATAATCATAATTACCAATTGAATAATTTAAAAATTTAGTTAAAATAATCTTCTTTCCAGCCAGTGTAGTGAAAGGATTAAATTGCGTTTTTTTTAGTAAATACGAGTATATTTACATAAATAAAATTGACAAAATGGATAGAATTCTATTCTTATTGCTTGTGCGAGGTAAATCGCTGGCTGATACTAGATATATTATGTTTTTGAAAATAATCGATTTAAGGTCCTACTGTGATAACGACCTTGACACCGTTTATATTTATATTTTTTTATCAGGGTGCGTACTATGACAGTACACCTTGTTGAAAAAACGCAATGCTGTTAGAATCTTAGATCATAATAAGCAAAAAGTAAAACATACTTAAATGATTCTTGTAAATAATCAAATTCCTTATAATTCAAAAGCCCTCATCAAAAACACTTTTCAATAAATTTACATTCCGCCCCTAACCAGGGCTCCGTATGTCACGGGAATAAAACCCTCATCGCGGTGGGTCCCGCATAATTTTCGTGTATTCTTTGTAAATTTACTGTGGCATTTGCAATTCTGATTGTGACACTAGCCACGGCATTTCCTGGGCCACGAAACCGATCCAAGACTCGCTCTAAGCTGTTATCTAAATCTAATTAACATTGGTTAATAATTAGTTTTAGACATGTTCTCATTAAGTCATGACTTATTCAAGTTCTCTTTTTGTCATAATGTTCTCTCTCTTGCTATTTTTTCCCTTTGTCATATTTTGCTTTTGTCGTATTGCGATTAACGGTCGGTTTTTATATTCTATCTATCTGTAGTTTTTGGATTTTAGATGGGTATAATATCTATTAAAGTAATCTCAAATACCTATCCATTATCATCTTCATCATCTTCCTGCCCTCTTCCCACGTTATGTGGGGTCGGCACAACATGTGATCTTCTTCCATTTCCCTCTATCATTCGTCATCTCGGTACTCACTCCTTTCCTACCCATGTCATCTTTCACACAGTCCATCCATCTTTTCTTTGGCCTACCTCTACCCTTGTTTCCATCCACATTCATATCTAACACTCTCAAATACCTATCCATAATCCAAAAACCGCAGATAGATTATAGAAACCGGCCGTAAGGCATGTTCTGCTTTAGTCATATTATATTTCAATCGTATAGGTACAGTTGGCTGAGAAAAAATATACAAGTTTAGACCATTAAAAAATAATCTTACTATTGTCTGTTATTGATTTTTTTACCGAAAATGCTGTGCCCATATTCACACATTTACACATTAGTATCGTTCTGTATTGTTGTGATTTTTTAAATGTTTGTTGTGTGTTCTTAAGGCGTTGCCAAATATATACAAGTCAAAAGTATTCAGTACATTTTTGTTGATCTATCAATTATTTTGCAATAGTCACATACTTCCACTACTTTCCTTTGGCACTACCGCTTGGCTCTACTAGTAGAGTGAAGGGAAATTTTTCTTTCCCGTGACACTACTGGTAGTGCTACGGGTAAAAATACATTTTTACCCGTAGTAGTGACACTACCCTGTTGCAGTAGTTTCACGGGAAATATTATTTCCCGTGGCACGAGTGGGCTATCAAATCTCTTTCTCTATTATAACTGCAATCTTAAACTAATAACTAATTTTAAACGTCCTAGCACCACACTAGAATATTATTGTTTATGATTATCAGGTATTACGAGACATGGAACAAATCATGCTACAAGCATTATCGTCTTGTAATCCATATTGTGCATGAATATGTGGGATTTAAAGAAAAGATGAATCAAACAGTAATTGAGTTTAAAGACAAAAATGTTGCATTGCAATAATACAAAAATGTTTGGTATACCATATAATATATAATATTATAAAGAGGAAAACTTTGATTGTTTGTTTGTTTGTTTGTTTGAAATGAATAGGCTCCGAAACTACTGAACCGATTTGAAAAATTCTTTCACTGTTGGGAAGCTACATTATCAGCGGGTGACATAGGCTATATTATATTTTCAAAAAAATTAGGGATCCTTACTAAAACTTCAATAATGTAAGTCAAGGTGTAAAAAAATTACCTAAAATATTCTTTATATCGCGTGCGCTGCGAAAACTATTGACGATAGAATAAAATTATGTACTACGACTTTGTAGAACACATCATTATTTACAAAAAGTGTCGCGATAGCATATGTCCAACTATTATAGTTATGCCACAATAAGAGTTCTTTTATTAACTTTTATTAACTTTTGTTAACAATTTATGTGCGCAATGACGGTGAAGGAAAACAGCGTGAAGAAACCGGCATACCCTAGAACCAAAAGTTCGAAGGTGTGTGTCATAGGTTAGTATTCTTATAAGCGGCGATGGGCTTGCATCCTGTCATGTACGAGTACTAACTACTGTGCAAAATGTGGGCATGTTTGGACGTGCCTCTGACTACCCTCTTTATATCCTCGATAACCTCAAAGATCAAAGTAACTAGAAATCTGGGAGATATCTACCGAGCCTGGGAATTACAGTCGTGACCATTTATAGGTACCTATATATAAATACCCGTGCGAAGCCGGGGCGGACTACTAGTACCATATAAAAATAAATTCGCTCTTAGAAAATGTCATAGCCGCAACAGAAGATCTCCCACACAAATTGGGGATTCGTTAAATCCCAGAATATTTACGTTTTATTGAGAACAGATTTGCTTAAAATATTGCTTACGTTTGCTTTAATCTTGTGGCCAGTGCCAGAAAATTTGGTTATTCCTTTTATCAAGGAGTTGCAAAGAAGTGACGTCACTTACTTACCTGAAAGTTTTGTATTATCCATAATAGCTTGTTTTTTTAATAAAATATGGCTATAGTAATATTAATCCACGGTTCTGACGCAATGTAATAAATAATTTAAAAAAATAGTTTTAGCGTATTGATGAAAATACTGATGGTTTTTTGTGAGTTTGTTTATTAGTCTCTTAGGCTCATAAACTACTTGCTAATTTTTAATCCATAAATCTACACTTGGGATATTAGAACTTCTGAACGAAGTTATTTGCGTCTTTGTTTTATGTCTTCCACCACACTTTAAAAATCTAGTGACTCGTTATAGATCAGCCAGTGATCTATAATAGTTATTAAAGTAACAAAAAGGAAGTATTTAAAAACACGTGCTTAAAATATATAGTGAAATTCAACCTCTTTTGAAGCGTACATAAAGGTTTCATGCTGGGTTTTTTTTTCTCTATCTTTAAGATACCTTTTCTTCAAAGGTCTCCCGCATCCTGTAATTTTCAAAGAAGCGCTGCTATAACTATACCCACATCAATCTCATTGACGTCATAATATACAGAGTGATTTTGTTTCACATGCTTGGTAATTTATTATTTTTATTTTCAGACTATCATTTTTAAATTTTTTACAACAAATAATACTTATCAAAAAATTCAGCAATTCCACATAGCAGCTTTATTAGTTTTTGAGATAGCGTCTGTAGTAAATGAATAAATTATACTGCAACAAGCTTTCAAAAAAAACAGCAGTTATGGTGTGTTTTCCAAAGGTGTTAACCAAAGCTAGTTTCTCGCCTTTTCTTCTAGGACTTGTGTTAGGCAGGAACTGGCACGTAAAGACCTAAAGATTTCCAAAACGGTCCTATTGATTTTATTTGATACTAAAAACAGCGCGCGATACGCTCGAGTGGTACCTACCTACCCGGTGATAATAAGTAGCATGTGTGTTATTCCAAGTTTTAGACTACGCTTATTCGAAGTTTCATCCAGATCCGTCCAGCAGTTTTAAAAGAGTAACAAACATCCATATATTCACACATCCTCACAAACTTTCGCGTTTATTATTAACGAGCTGATGCCCGCAGCTTCGCACGCGTGAATGTCGATTATCGCGACTTTATACACTAAATTGACAAAGTTTCATACAAATTTTCATCCCATATTTTATCCCCTTGGGGGTAGAATTAATCAAAATCCTTTCTTAGCGGAAGCTTACGTCATAACATCTACCTGCATGCCAAATTTCAGCCCGATCCGTCCAGTGGTTTGGGCTGTGCGTTGATAGATCACTATGTCAGTCAGTCAGTCAGTCAGTCAGTCACCTTTGAGTTATGTATATTTAGATAGTAGAATTATTATTTTGTCTTTGCCTATAAAACACAACAACCCATATAAGGTTCTATAAAATTATACGATACGTTTATAGTGAACTTATGACTTTAATGGCAAACTATAAATAAAGGGCCTTTGATCATCTGATTGGATAGTAATGCGTCCGAGTAAAAGGGTTAGGGCTTAGTTTATTAGTTTGCGTTCAATGCTTAAAGTATACTAGTGGAACTACCCGCAAATTCATTTCATAATTTTATATAAAATCCACTTCCCCATTGTGAGATGAAATCTGAAAATATCTTGTCTGAAAATCTATGTGTATGCTTAAACCCTGTAAAAATGCACCCTTAAAATTTCCATACCAACGCTATTCACTGTTCGTTGTATGTCAAACTGTCAATACTATTTACAAAAAAACATAGTCATATTAGAGAACAAACCATTGGTTATGGTACACTGCCTCTATTTTTAGCTGCCTACAATGCCAAATAATTTCTATACAAGAAATCAAATGGTTACAAATTAATTACAATGATCGATTTAACTGAAGTTCTTTATAAGCCTTGTTATTATTGAAATTAAATTTTCATGGTCTGTGTAGCTAAATATATCAAAAATGTAATCGTCTTTTGACTCACCTTTCATTTTATTTTAAGAAAAGGACCAGAGGCCTCACCACGAATTCATAATACATTACCGAATTAATATTACATTGTTATTTTGTACCATGACCTATGCAAATTGTATGGAAGTAGTGACGTTTCTATAATGGAATCGTTAGGGAATCGTTCTGAAAGAATTCGTGGTAAGGCCCCAGGTTTTGAATTACGAATAACAAATAAACCATCATTGGTACATAATTAATTGTATGGCAATCTATGGATTCCCTTAAATTGTAAGTAATAAGCGAAAATACTCCTATTGAGAAGTTCTAAAGCGAAATCAACCCACATAATTCGCATTTAAAAATCACGAGTAATGAAAAATATCTCCACACCAAGTCTGTATTTTTAGCTGACCGAAGTTCGTCGTCTAGTATAAACAGACCTCCAATCTCATAACAGATTAATGAAAATGCACCAGGAACTGAAAAAGTTGTGGATATTGGTCACTAGCATATGCATCGAATGGGTAAAAATAACTTTTCGTTTAAAATTTTAATTTCATTTTGGTTATACGAAGCACTTTGAGTAATTTTTAGGTGAATTTTAATTTATTTTTGAAAAATGGTTTCTTTTTGCTGAATCTTATACAGTATTTGTGCAATAGATGAGTAGTTTTGGTATATTGAAGAGAATACTCAAATCTTATACCTTTAAAGGAGCAATTCTTGTATATATGTATATATATATATTTTCTGAATCTCGGAAACGGCTCCAACGATTTTCATCAAATTTAGTATGTAGGGGGCTTCGGCGGCGATAAATCGATCTAGCTAGGTTTCATTTTTAGAAAACGTCGTTTACCAATAAAAAAACCGAGCAAAGCTCGGTCACCCAGGTACTATAATAATAATGTTAGGACATAAATTATATTATCAAAATATACGAGTAATTGTATTTTACTCTAAATACCTCTCAAAATTAATGAAAATCAGACAAAACTATTCCATTAGGTACAGATGTAACCAAATCTCACAATATTTGGGTACGGATATGAATAAATACCGCGATAGCATCGAGCCTCACAAATATAGTACATTCAGTCACAGTTTTCTGTAAACAGCTCCATCATTACCTTTAAACAAATTGGCTAGACAAACAGACATTTGTGATCAATTCGTTTATGCTAGTTCTTATAATCATAAAGCTAGTACATACACTTAATACAACTTTACATTTCTTAAAAAAGTTCATGCAATGCCATATATTATAAATAAAAATAATGAATAAAATAAATAAATAATGCTGGACAATCCACACAGCATCTAGCCCTAAAGTAAGCTACTCAAAGCTTGTGTTATGGGAATTAGATAACTGATATATTTAATACATAATTTACATAGTAGATATTTTTTTTATTATACATACATAGAAAACACCCAGACCAACGGAACAAATTTCTGCAGATCGTACACAAATTTGTTTCGCGGCGGGAATCGAACCCGCAACCACTTGCGTCGCAGGCGGACTCTCGCCCGCTGCGCCACTGAAGTCGTCAAATATACATACATCAATAGATCAAATTACGTCTGTTTCTCCACGGGGTAGACAGAGACCAATCCTGATACCTCTTTTGCTTCATTCACGCTCATTACATTCTTTAAACGTGCGCGTCGGCTTAGGGTTCTCCTGACTTGGGGTCTTACCACAAGACCTTCGATCAATATCAAAATAATATAACTTTGATATTCCGTACCATGACCTTATAAAATAGTGTTACTTCAAGCTTACAGTTTTGACGTTTCTAAACCATGATTGCTTATAAGAGCTTGTGGTAAAGACCCTGGTTTTTTTTACTTCATCGGTTTATGAATATAAAAAAAATAGAGAAGGAGTTGACTGTTATGATTTAGCTGCGTTTATATCTCAGAATGGATGTATACGATTCGTCTTGTCGATTAGGCTTGGATTGTGTCGAGTTCTGTGAGATGTGTATATACTGAGACAAGGCCAAGACCTTTACAGGATGAAAGAGAAATACTTCTGACTGAGTCCTCGAAAGTTTTGCTAATAACGGTAAACTAGTGTTATAGCTTTGAATATCTCTAAAGAAGGTATAAATTTGAGTCTCATAGTCAAACAAATATTCGCATTTTTCCCTTCAAAAAATAGTCTACTTTTTGTGAAGAATATTGAAACGAATGCATATTGTTTGCATATTTTGTACACCATCCGAGTCCAATTCAAAGAGACCTCTATTTATAGCCGAAACTAGATTTATGTATGTAACATTATGTTTTTTTTAATTGTAGATCTTCTTATTTGAGAGAGACCAAGGTATTTTGCTTGATTTTATGTAACCAATATAATTGAGGCATGTGTTTCAGAATAATTTGTGAACACTGAGAATTGACCCTATATCAAAAGCTTCGAATTCTGGATTAAAGTCAAGAAGATAATTATCACGATAATCTTCACTCAGTAACTTTTTGCAAACCTATATTTTCCCACAAAAGGCCCCGTTTGTCTTCCGTCTTATCTTTCAACTTCAGAATGTGACTTCAAGCTTACACTCACAAACATACGACTACCTTCACTTCCAACCTTATCTCCTCCACATAAGCTCTACAATAATATGCATGGAATGTGTACAAACTTTGTGCAATACCAGTAAAGGCTGGTTTCGGTAAGCTTTAGAGGCATAGATTTAGGGACTATTTTCGTAATTGAAGAAGGAAAATACAAAAAAGTTGTTGCCAGTAGCTGTCCGTTGACAGATGACGACACCCCGAAGCTCTTACTTGCCTTGTGTTTTCTTGGACCTCTAACTCGATTTAAGTAAATGAAAGCAGTGACTTAAGCCATCTGTTTGAGGGAAAGAGACTAGTAGATAAAGTTTTGGAAATATTTGAAGCGGTACTTTAGGCAATGAAGTCTTAGGTTGTATATAAAAATCACGTGTGAACTAATAAAAACAAATATAATATGTGAACCAAGAAAACCTTGTTATTCAGTTCTTCTTGTTATTTTATCCTGAAAACGCTTGTCAAACTTTGCAAAGTAAATAATAAATAAATAAATAAATAATGCTGGACAATCCACACAGCATCATCTAGTCCCAAAGTAAGCTACTCAAAGCTTGTGTTATGGGTACTAGATAACTGATATATTTAATACATATTATATACATAGATAGATATTTTTTATTATACATAGAAAACACCCAGACCAACGGAACAAATTTCTGCAGATCGTACACAAATTTGTTCCGCGGCGGGAATCGAACCCGCAACCTATTGCGTCGCAGGCGGACTCTCGCCCGCTGCGCCACAGAGGTCGTCATAGTTAGGTAAGTCAAAAAAGGAAAAACACTTGACGCTTAACGGGAATTGAACCCGTCGGTCGATCTCCTTGTCACACTTAGTACTATCGCGCCAAGTGAGTCGGCAATGAACATCAGTATCAGCAATTTAAAAGCCAATATAGCAACTTTGAGGTTTATAGAACAAAGACCTTAAGGGTCGTTTACACGGGTACAATATACAAGTCTGTATCGATATAGCATATTTTTATTACCAGTAATGTTCAAGTTTGCTTAACAAAAGTTTAACAAAAATCACAGTACGTCGATTCTGTAAAATTCAAACATCAACTCGCATCCCACATCGCTATTCACTCTCACTTCGCTTAAGACACTTTTTATTTGACACTATGAATCGGGTTCAAGTGCGAAGCGAGTGTCGAAGTGACTTGGGAATTACCGTATAGAATGCTACTTCTTACGTCATCTCATACTTTGTCTGTCAAAATCTTCCCGTTAATTTAGTTCAACTCGCTGACACGCTCGCAAGAGTTACGCTAGTGTAAATTCGAATTATCAACCGAGTTTTTAGAATGCCAATCAAGAAACTCACAGCGGATTCAGATTCGAAGTTTAGAATGAGGTCTTACAGAATCACACGGCTGTTCTTATTCTTAAATCGGATAAAAATAAACTATTTATATTGAAATTTATTGACTAGATGATCATGATATTTTGTAATCTACTCGTGCTAATACATATAGCAGCTAAAATGTATTTTTAAATAAGGTTTAACTGTAAGAAAATGCTACGACCTGCAAAATATATACGATCGTGACAGTACGAGCACCTATATAAATTATCATATCAGAATAGTATATAACTAGCTAGTATATAGTGAACTGGAATATAGCTAGCTGATGTACAACGTGCTTATGTGAGCGAGTCCTTACGGGATCGTATTTGCGCGGGTTAATCGCACAGAAACAAAAGTTTTCAGAAACTTTCAGGCTGTATTTGTATTCGAACTTCGTTGTATTTGTTCCGATTTTTCGTGTAAAAAATAGAAATCTCTTCTGTCTTAATATTTTGTTCGAAAAACAAGCGAATAAAATCAAAGCACAGATTCAGGGAATGAAACATTTCAATCGTTTATGATGAAACTGTTGATGTAAAAATATCTGTCAAACAAATGAAAAATTGCTTTTAAAGGTTTTTTATTATAATGACCTTGAAATATTAATCACGGCTGGACCTCGATGAAGCTAGCAGCGGACCTTAGACCTTGACAGTTGACACATGGTTGACACACTTAAAGTGAAGTAAGAAAGGAAATTGCAGATGGTGATGATGATGAATAAACTATTCTGAAGATAAAGATAAAAGATAAAAATTCATTTATTTGTTCTGAATTGATCCTTAAGATCAAAAGACGAACGTTTCTCATTAATTACCTACAAAAATACTGATTAATGGAAAAAATCTGACAAAATCATTTATCTTTATCGACACGAAATTGTGTAGGTGCGGGCAAAAAATCCTCTACCAATTAATTTTCTTTTGCAAATCATTAATAGGCTTACCCGCTTAATTTTACATTATTTGGTCTGAATGGCGCTAATTAATAAGGATTCAATAAAATCGGGTCTCGTATAATTTATCAATTAATTTGATTTGTTGTAAGTGAATTTTTCCTAAAATGGTCTTCACAGTCAATAGACCCTTGAAATGGAATGACCATGGAATAACCCTTCACACGTTGACCTGAAATATATTCTCATCATGGTATTGTCAAGTAATGTGATTTAAAACCCCCAGCTTGCGGTTACTTCCATTATTGTTTCTAGATTAGAAATCTTCTATACCATACAGTGGTAGAGATTTTTTGTTTGTACGACGATAACTCCAGAAAAGTTGATTTGCTCTGCATGAAAGGTAGGTTACTAGTAGTAGGTAATAGTAGTAGGGAAATAGTTTGTACATACAAGGGAAATTCGCTGGTAATCTTCTACAAAACTGTGTCACAACCAATACTACCAAGTTCTAAATTTAGTATCGGTCTTGTAAATTCACAGACACTTTCAGTCGAAAAATTTACGTCCATAATCAAATACGATACGTCAATTTAACGCCATATATATTTCAAATGGAGAAAATATTAAATTCAAGGGGAAGCGTGTCAACGAACCGCTCGGGGCTTATTCAATATAATATTGGAACTCGATATTGTGAAGTTGAATTTGCCTCATTGTATGTTTAGTGTGTCGGCAAAATAATTTTAAGTACTCTCACAGCTGTCTAGAGCGCTGGTGCTGTAGTGGTAGCACCCAGGAGTGCTAATCGGACCCAGGGGTGCGGATCGTGAGGCAGGCCTCACGATCCGTAGGTCGTGGGTTCAAACCCGGTCGTGCACCAATGAGTTTTTCCATTTGAAAAATTTATGTGCGCAATGCCAGTGCTCTTAAACGGTGAAGGAAAACATCGTGAGGAAATCGGCATACCCTAAAACCAAAAATTCGAAGGTATGTGTCATAGGTTAGTATTCTTATAAGCGGCGATGGGCTTGCAACCTGTCACGTACGGAATACTAACTACTGTGAAAAATGTGGGCATGTACCAAATGTCATGTTTGGACTTGCCTCTGACTACCCCCTTTGGATATCCTCAAAGATCTAAGTATCGAAAGATCTGAGGAGATATCTACCGAGCCCGGGGATTACAGTCGTGATCATATTTATTTTATATATTTTTTTACTCTCACAGCTGAGTTTATTGAAAAAATTACGCAGAAAATGAAACTTAAGCTCTTAGAATTTCACGTAGTACCTATTATTTTTTTTATTTAATTTGAATTTATAGCTTCAAACTCTAAAAACATAGGATTTTTGTATTGATATCGCAGACTTTTATTACATAGGTTACTGAACTTTGAATAGATTTAGATCTGGCTGACCCAATCTGTTTCATTATCTTTGGCTTCAATATATTTCATATTCAAATTACGATGTTTTTCATAGAAATACCTACATCTTTAAGAAATGATTGCGCACCGGGGCGCATTTTCGTAATTCTCCAAAAAAATTGGAAGAAAATACGACCTTATTCGCTAAAAATGTCGATAGGTTTTTATTTCTAAGAATCCATTTCAGTGAGTTGTTCTACTAATTGGCGTTTGCTACCTCTCTATTGTACAACAAAAAATACCAGTTATAGGTATTGTGACGTGATTGGTATAATGAAACCATTTCTCTATAGTAGGTACCTACTTAATTGATGTAGTGACTTTACGAAGATCCATTCCAAGAAACCAAAAGATAACATAATTATGTATTACTAGTCATTAAAAAAAAAAAAGTCATTATCATGACATTTAATTAATAATAATTATTTATACCAACAGATTTTATCGATTCGGAATTCAGATTTCAGAACAAATCCCAAACCGAATCTGGCATATTATGTCCCTGACTTCAGCTTCCTCAAAGAAAATCTTATTATTCGTAGACTGACACAATCATAAACAGCAGTTCATAATGTAAAACTGTCAAATAAACCAGATTGATTTTTCAGTTTCAGTTTAGATTGGAAAAATACAAGCCACAGAAGCAACAAACAAGATATAATTGATTTTAAAATGCAATAAATGCTTCAGATAGTCGCTACTACGAGTATATACTTAGATACATGCTTTTATATTTTTCATTTTTATGTAATGTTCTTTTCGTGCTCATAGAAATAAATATTTCTACACGTCTCCCATCTCCTGCCAAAAATGTACTTGCTTACGAATATCCCAATTCATACCTCTTATATTGGTTTATCGCGATTTGCTGAGCAAGGACTGTTTATAAGTTACGATCCGACCGGAATAACTTAAATAGGGATGATATGTCATAAATATTACGAGGAGGGTTAGGCGTTTGATCACACACCAAACCGCGCATTGCGACGTCTTGCTGATCGGTGTGAAGGGAAATCATATAAGTAAGCCAAAATTTGTATGTAAAGCGAGTTGTAACTTACTACAAACCAGAAACGCTATACAATGTCATGCCATTGAATAAAGTGTGTTGAAGCCATTGCGTCTCGCGGATATCTGGCTTACAAATCCGCTAGCAGTCGCGTTGCGCGTTTCCGTGTGTTTAACGCCTAAAGCGACTTATTCTGAGAAAAATTTTTGTTGCAAATGAATTTCACATTTTTTTATTGTTTGCATTACTTGAATTACATTATACTATTATTCATTTCTAATATTGTGACCCAAAATAAACTTCTTTGATTTGATTTCGACTGCGGGAATTGAATATACCTTTTCTGGTATTGCACGTGTTGTACCAAAGATAGAAAAGAACCAAAAAACAACAAAAGCTTACTTTGTTCTATATTATGTCGCATCGCGTGTAGAATAGTTCCCCATTACCATTGCCGACCCTTTAGCGAAATAGCCCCAGGCAATACGTATGAGTTTTTTGGAAATTAAATAAAAGAGGTATTGCTTGTTTGAATTGCGTTTGTAAATAGTTTTCGATTGAATAGTTTAAAACCATATACAAATATAGCGGTAGGAGTAAGTTCGTATAGATAGAACCCTAGTAGTTTTGAGGTTGCAAATAATCATAGTAGCGTTCTAGAGCTGTGTCCAATAATATAGCTGTGTTTCAGCACAATAACTGATTACAAAATATGGTTCAATAATCCAAGAAAAGTGTTTTGAAACCTGCTGAATCAGGTCTAGACTAAGTAATTTCGTTTATTCGAATGCTAATATCCTTCAGTTGGCTTAGATAATACTTTCTTAGATTAATTATCATTATTATTATACTCTTCAAGAAACCATGAACAAGCATCTTAGCTTCGACCATCGAAGCAAGGCTGCGAAATCAAGGAAATTTCGGTTTACGCCAAGTTCTGTTACCTTCAGAATTTATGTAATCAAAGTTATTATTACAAAGCTGTAATTAATGTTACCTTATTCCTATTGAAGACAAAGCTAGTACTTGATTCGATTGAGTCGCTCGCTGATATCTATGTCAACATTATAATTATTCCTTTACTTACAGATATATTCAGATAATACTATCTTAATATAATATGTACATACTTTATACACAACATAATGTTATATTTACAAGGTTTAATTATGAAGTTCCTCTTTGAAATAGCAACTGCAATGTAGCCTTCACAATGCTATGAATGTATCAATCAGAATCAATAACAAGAAATCAATATCAGATTTACATTTTGATCTACAATTCTTAAATTCTTCAAGATAAAAGGATACTCTGTTTTTGCTGCATTTGCTGTTTTTTTCCGAAAACAATGCATTAGTTAGTGAGTTAGGTTGATGTCCTCATAAATGTAAGAGCACATTTTATGAGTTTGGTCACTACGTTGAATCTACTACTACTTATTCCAGATATGTTAATTTGTGCTTCCAACATAACTTCTCTATGCTGCCAGAATCTGGTAAGCAAATCATTGCAGTTTCAAATATTTAATTACCGACGCAAAGCAAGAGATTTGTAAGCCTCTACAGATTTGAAGCAAACTTGAACCCAAACATCACACAATCACTTTGTCACATATTAGATTGCGAGAAAAGTTTTGTCTTACAACTCACCGTCTTTTCAAGGAACTTCATCCAACCGAAAATGTACTCTGTACTCATTCATTTAAATAACAAATTTGGGAATCGGAACGTAGGTGTAAGTTGGTGCGACTAATTCTAACGCAAGGATAGATTTGCTTACCTCGCACTATAAATCACACGATTTTGAGCTGTATGTTTTTGAAAATAGAGAGGAATATTTTTAAGAATATGGTAAATATATTGGTCTTTGCATTAACTCTATGAGCGTTTGGTTAGATCGATTCGGAAACCCAATTTGCATGTAAATTCGTCGAAGTCACTTCGGATTAACTTTAGAATAGGAATTATTCAATAACTAAGGCGACAGAATCAAAGATTATTTGCTATGACTAATTAAACGAGTAAGTGTATATTTTACTTAAAGTAGATAGTCCGTAGTTATACAATTATCATTTAGGTAAAGATCGTGTAATATGAATTTATATTTCGTGTATATTTTTTATTAATATTTTACTAACTGTGGGACAATTTTGTGCAAGGTTACTTTTTTCCATGGGCCATCACCACAGATACCATTTTTTGAAAATATCTTGTGTACTTAGGTATACTTACAAAATAATGCGTAATGATGTTTAAATTACATTCATGCTGAAAAATTAAAATTGGTGATAGTCAGACACATTATTACACCTATTACGAGTAGCAATTATTTCGCAATTAGTTATTGAGCTAGTTTTATGTTATACCTATTTTGTTTAGACTAGATTCGGCCATCTTGATGCAGATGCCTCAGTAGAGCCTTATCAAATCATCTGCTGAAATTGGATAACATATACTTGCGTGCAAAAAAATCGACCCAGCCCGCATAGTAATTTAATTACT
Organism: Cosmorhoe ocellata; assembly: GCA_963675405.1. Lineage (NCBI taxonomy): Eukaryota > Metazoa > Arthropoda > Insecta > Lepidoptera > Geometridae > Cosmorhoe > Cosmorhoe ocellata. Next base: position 4,525,546 of record OY776258.1, on the reverse strand, counting down.
AGTGGGTCGATTTTTTTGTGGTATTAAAGGCCTGACTAGCAAGTGTATATCTCACTCCTTTGCTGCTACTCGTTCATCGGCTACTCATTAGCAAAATTTGGCATGATCTCTTGCTTTGCTGTCTCATTTTGTAGCCGAAACAAGATAAGGAAATTCTTCTGAAACTAATGATGAAACGAGGTTAAACCAACTCGTGTGTAGGACCGCATTCGGCAACTTTCGGTATCTTTCGGGAAAGCGTCCGAGAGAACAAAACATTATATATCACACAAAACCAAACCATTTCTTAATTTTGTACACAAAATAGCTTTGTTTATCCCAGACATCGTAGCACGAAATCAGCAATGTCATCTGATTTGCGGGTTTCGTTTGACGTCCTAACCAAACAAACTATTTAGACGAACTATTTGGTTTAAACAACAAGTGGGGTTAGATTTTTTGTTTGTTAGAGCTGATTATGTGATAGAAGCGTTTGACAATGTTATTGGAAACACTCCAGAACTCTTTTTCGGAAGCTAAAAGTTAAGTAAAAACTGCGTAAATTAGTCTTTATAAGAAAATAGCTCACAATTTGATATAAATATTTTATCAGTATTACACTAACAAACCTTTATATCGGTTTCAAATGGTTTATCTATTGTCTGGTAGAACTTAGTGCCTAGAGCATAATTATTGTGTGGACTGGAACTGATAGAGTAAGCTTGCCCAGCATCGATCCACAACAAACCATAATCATACATGCGGAGTTGACTACTATCTACGAGACATAAAATAAAGCGGATAGAAAACCGCTATATACGAATGTATACTTTTTATATGTATGATTTTCTCAAAATAACTAACAAGAAAAAGTTATTCTTTTTTTATACAAGAGATAAACTAATATTATAGGTTTTACTTACAAAAATTCTGATAACAAAACATATTTTCCCTTAAGTACAACTTTACTTTATTATCAAAGATATTGTCTGAACTTATTATAACTTATGCGACATATAAAAGCAATTTTGTTACCTCCACGTCACCCCGCATAATATTATAATCGTAAAAGAAACTTGTAATAAAGTAAGTCTGTAAACGTATTACGTATCTTCCTTGAGAGGCCAAAGTTTTCCATTAGGTACAAGAAAGAGTAATTTCATAGCTGCTTTGTTTAGAATTAGGTTGGCAGTAGCAAAGTTTGGGGTATAAATTAGAGGGTGAAAAATTCAGTAGGCAAAGCGTCTGAAACTAATATTAATGCTAAGTGAAACTTCAAGAGCAAATGAGCAAAGTGCTATAATAAAGACGACACAAATGTTGTATGAAATATTTGTACGATTTATACCTTTTAAGGAATCCACCAAGAAAAATATGTCCACAAAAAAGTTTTTTAGCAGATAGACGTTTAAATTTCCACAACAAAGGCATAAAATCTGACATCTCAAACACTTTGTAGTGCCCTCAAAACAAGTATTTACATTTAATATGGTTTATTGAATCAGAAGGCAATACCTTACCATGTTGTATGGCGTGTTGTTATGCCTAGAGGCTATCAAATAGCGCGGTCATAGTTTATATTATATTGCGCTATAGGAGGGTCTTTTTGTAAAGGGACTCTATTCCAACTGTCAGTTGTTTGTTCAGTGCTTTTTTAGAGAGCGCATAGTGACGTGATTTCCTGTGGCCTTACCACAAGATCTTCTAAAATTTTATGGGAGTAGTTACTTAGAGCTTAAAATGTGACGTTTCTGAAACATGATGGTTTGTAAGAGCTAGCGGTAAGGCCCTTGTTCATGAATTGTCTATCTGTTACATTCTTCTTCTTCTTCTCCTCTTGTCAGTGGTTCTTACGAATCAGGAAGAAAGTGCGCGTCAGAGGCTTTTTTTGCATTATCCTTTCATAGTATTTCACATTGAAGTGCTTTGTACTGAAGTTGGTATTTGTGGAGGTTTAACACTTTCGTAACTAATGTCTTGTAGACAATCTGTGAATTTAACTATTGCACAGTATTAAATGTACTTTTTTTATATTATTATTTTAATATTCATGAAATGATTACGAATAGAAAGTCCATTTTATTTGGAAAGAAAATGAAAATCTTTTCCTGTAACCAAAATAATATATTCCTCTTCAACTAAGATATCCAGAAAAAAGGAATTCGGGACCTTCTTAACTCACGTAAACCCTATTGTATTATTACATTTCACGTAAATAGCACTGGCATTTCCCCATGGTTTGGTTCGTTTGGAAAAATATGATTCACGTCTAAAGTTTTTAACCTGTTTGTAAGTCACATTAGATTTAATTAGTAAATTCGAATCAAAATGTGACTAAAACAAGCATAATAAAATACCTTGGCATTATTATACACGGACAAACAGCTCTTATTTACATGTTTTTAATATATGTATATATAAAAACATTATTAGGAATTAAGGTATACTTGTACCTTCCGTAATCTGTAATTCTTGTTTCATAAGTATAACTTTTATTATTGTAGGTAAAGTAATATAAAGACTTTATATGGACGACGTGATAACAGACCTGCCACTTGATAAGTTTGTTTGGTAGTTATAGTAGATTTTAGCGTTTTTGGGCCGCTTGTAGTTTCTCGTCATATTCAGTTCTTTTGTATGTAAGTTAATTTAAAAAAACTCAAATCGGTAATTTAGTTTTGGAAAACAAGAATGCACAACTACACCAAAGGCGCATTTACCCTAGAATTTAATATGTGAGTTTTCATTAATTCAAATAATTGTACAAAAATCATTAAACTCAAAGCTACACGTGCAGATTCAAATTAAAGGCCTAAATTGACGTTATTAACAAACTCCTACATACCTAATTACGAAATCTTGAACCCCTAAATCTCTTTGGCTAAACCGGCATTTCAAAAAATTGCGACCGCTTTTTAACAGTCGGTGTTTAGCGAAGAAACAGCAAACGTTGATTACAATGACGTATATTTATGACTTGATGACTAAAGGAAAGCGGCCGTTGTGACTGTTGGCAAGTTTTCGGAAATCAAAGCTTAACATCAGGCGTTAAATGTCATAATAAACTTTAGGAAGACTGTATAGGATTGAAATTTGCGTGTATTTTCGACATCTGGTCCTCAAGCATACCCCTTCTAGAGGAAATTATTTTTCCGTATCGTTTCACTCGGCTCTACTCACAACGCCTTCGGGCTATAATGCCCCAGTCTCATTCACATAACTGGCTCATTCAAAACTGATTAAAGAACAACATCCTTATTTTATACTAGCTGCAACATGAAACATTTTATTTCAACAAAATATTACAACTTATTTGAGCATATTTTTAATTCAAATAAAACTCGAACTATAATTCTTCTGGGCGGCAATAGCATTCAAAAAGATTTAAAGAGTGCGATGACCATTAATTATAGAAAAGCAAAGTCGAATCATGTCACGCCTGCGATTTATTTTGTTTATATAGCAGAATTATGCAGCTGTCTCTGTTTTTTTGGTAATCGTTACGGCGCAGCTAATTTTTTTTTATTCAAATATCACTATGGAAAAGAAAACTTAAAACTGTATTGTATTTCAATAGCAATATCGCTGGTAGAATGTTACTTTGTCTCAATCCCTAGATGTATATCGGTAAAGGTACGATATTTTTGTATCGTTCACTCCGTCGCTGCGGACGGAGTCTACGGTAAAAAAATGTCGTTAATAAATGACGGATTAATTAGACTTTTCAAGAAGTTACTCAGCTGTTTTCGCTCAGCTTTGGCAGTGACTAAAATTGAACAATGTTTTATAGAGTTTTTTATGAGATTTTACCGTGTAAAGATCTATTTCAAGTGCTATTTGCTAAAGGGTATTGCGATCCGATGTTTGGGTGTTCGTGGTGATATTTACGATATTTTTGTACCGTAGGCTCCGTCCGCAGCGACGGAGTCTACGGTACAAAAATACCGTTAGTAAATAACGGATTAATTATACTTTTCAACAAGTTACTCAGCTGTTTTCGCTCAGCTTTGGCAGTGACTAAAATTGAACAATGTTTTATAGAGTTTTTTATGAGATTTTACCGTGTAAAGATCTATTTCAAGTGCTATTTGCTAAAGGGTATTGCGATCCGATGTTTGGGTATTCGGGTGATATTACGGTAATGGTTTGTTTTTTATCTATTATTACCACCTGCCCCATGGTTTACCTGCATGGAATAAATGCACATACTAAAACACTCAAGGATACTTTAGCACTAAGTTAAATATTTTTTTACATATACAACTTGGAGAGTATTTTCTGATTTATTGTTGTAGAGTTTTTTTTTTGCAACAGTTTTGAACATCTCTGATTACCGCATTTAAATATCTCGAAATCTCTTGATACTTATGTAGTTTTTTTTAAATACTCGTAAGTACTCGTACGAGTATATGTATATTGGTATGTGGGGATAGTCAGGGGCGTGCTCTAGCTGCAGTAGAGTTCCACCTAGGTCAAAAGCTTAATATGATTTGCTTCCAAAAAGTACAAAAAGTTTTCACATTTAACAAAATAATGAACTGATTGGTTCGTAACCGAATAAGAACTTGATTGGAATTTTATGAAAAAGCAATAACAAACATTGGGTTGGTCGATTTTAGAACAATCAAGCGGCAGAGGATATACGGAACGTTATTCTATATTTATCACAGAAAAACTAATATATTTTTTAAAATAACCCGTAAGCTCTCTAGAAAGGGTGTAGACAAATTTAAAAAAATACAAAAAACAAACAAGAATTGTAATCCTCAAGCTTGTATCTCTTCAGATCTCTAGTTTACATCTTTTGAAAATATCATTTTTGTCACTACTATTACAAAATGGTCATCTTATTTAAGCTTAATTTGTTTGATAGTGTTTCAATCACTCAAGGCCTTACCTTAAGCTTTTACAAACCATCATGTTTCAAACGTCCAAGTTTCAACCTTCAACTAACACTACATCAACACAATTTTTATAGGTCATGGTACGAAATATCAAAGTTATTACTTTGATAATGCCCTAAAAGCTTGTGGTAAGGCCTAGTAATTCCCATTTGTTCTATAAAACTAATTATACCTAGTAACTTCCATTAGTTCTATAGAACTGTTGGTCCATAGAACTTTTAAAACTTTTTTTGTCCTTTTAGTTCAATGGTAGAACTATTAAAACGAAAATTGTGCCATTAGTCCCATAGAACTAATAATACCTGAAGCCCTAATCCTTGAGTTCCTGATCGAAGTATCCTAAATTCACAATAACACCCCGTGTATTACTGCAATGGGCCTGGAGGCGACGCAATGTCCTCTTTCATGTGCCATCGAGTGGAAAAATGAATTATTCTTCCAATTTAGCGAATAGCTCCTGCCAAAGGTACTTAGTTTATTCCAATGCTGTTATTCAACTGTCTTTTAAAATCTATTCTGTATTTGATACTGATGAAAAAAACTCGGATAAGCATGTATTCAAAATTTTGATTTGTATGCGAGCTGATCTGTACGCGAATGTCAGAAAAAACACCCTAATTTATTAAGACACGTGCAAAACGGATGAGCTTTATTATGCTCATCATAAATGGTGTAAACAAGCCATGACTTAATAATAATGTGACTTTTCCTGTAATCGTGACGTTAATCGTTTTAAATAATTGCTTACTATTTTTGTCAAACATAAAAAAAATACGTTTTCCATTATAATCAAATGGTACTGACGACAACGTAAGGATATAAAGGGCGGATTTGACCAAACTAAGCACTATTCCAGAACAAATCGTAGTTATCGATGAGTAAACTGATATTGTATACAATACATTATTCTGAAAATAGTTATACCAGAAGTTGGTCAAATCCACCTTAAGAAAATGTATAAGTAGGTACTCAATGATGTAAACATGTTGTGATAGTGCGCTCCATTATAAATTATTGTAACAACGGGAAGATGAGGCTATGAAATGCTTAGAAACACTAGTTACATCATCCTGTTTAAGCGCATGTAAATGCCAGATAATTGGCAACCAAGTATGCAGCTCAACTCATCAAAACATTGGATTTCCTATAAAATTATGGAATCAGAGTACCCCAGTGTACCCCATAAAGATCGTTCTAATAAAACGCTTTATCTACCATTGCTTGTTTACTTAGGATGAGATTTTAAAAACACGTACCAGCAGGATTATTATAAAACAACTTTTGACAAGCGGATATCAAGCACTGTTTAGACAATCGCATCAAGTTTATCTTTCTGCCTATATTCCAAAAAAAATGTTACCAAATGTCTTATATTTCATTTTCCTCCATCAGTTTTTGTATTTCTACTCACACCATTCTTACCTTTATCGTCTTCACATAAGCCATAGTTTCTTTGGCCTATCTATATCCATAATTATAATTGAATAACGGGTATTTATCACGTACCTATTTTGTTTTTATTCCCGACGTTTCGAACACATTACAGCGTTCGTGGTCGCGGGCAGACTGATGTGCAGCGAGCTAGTTTTTATTATTGAGAGTAGAATCTGTATCTACCCTCAATTCGTCGTCAGATTCAGATAAGGCCAGGTTCACACTACGACACACTATACTTATTGTATCAACTTGCGGCAAGCACGGGTCACGACGCACACATTTATTAATAACTGGATTCCACGAGGCCGAGAGCCGGAAACCATCCTCACGATTAAAGTTTTTCGGGTGTTTCCTGATCTCAATCGCTTCTCGGACTATCCTTTTATAATAATGGCGTTCACTGGAGAGAACCTTAGGATCATGGAGCTCAATCCAATGGTTCGTTCCTGAGTCCAGCAGGTGTTCTGCTATCGCTGACTTGTTGATTTGCCTATTTTTGACTGCTGCAATATGCTCCTTGACTCGTTCGGCTATTGTTCTTTTTGTTTGCCCGATGTAAGAACGGCCACAGCTGCAGTCAATCTTGTAAACGCCTGGCATTTGCAGAGGTATTGTATCTTTCGGGGTTCTTAATTGCTGTGCCACTTTTGAGAGGGGTGTGAAAACTGACTTTATTGAAAATCTTTTCATTAAGTTTCCAATTTTATCCGTTACCCCTCTCACATAGGGCAGAAAGATAGGTTGTCTGCTCGCCTCCGGCTTCTTACGGCTCATCCGTCTTCGTTGTCTTCTACATATATATCCATTGGATTTGAGTACCTCCTGAACATGTTCGAGTTCGCCCTCTAAAGTGGCACAGCAATTAAGAACCCCGAAAGATACAATACCTCTGCAAATGCCAGGCGTTTACAAGATTGACTGCAGCTGTGGCCGTTCTTACATCGGGCAAACAAAAAGAACAATAGCCGAACGAGTCAAGGAGCATATTGCAGCAGTCAAAAATAGGCAAATCAACAAGTCAGCGATAGCAGAACACCTGCTGGACTCAGGAACGAACCATTGGATTGAGCTCCATGATCCTAAGGTTCTCTCCAGTGAACGCCATTATTATAAAAGGATAGTCCGAGAAGCGATTGAGATCAGGAAACACCCGAAAAACTTTAATCGTGAGGATGGTTTCCGGCTCTCGGCCTCGTGGAATCCAGTTATTAATAAATGTGTGCGTCGTGACCCGTGCTTGCCGCAAGTTGATACAATAAGTATAGTGTGTCGTAGTGTGAACCTGGCCTTATCTGAATCTGACGACGAATTGAGGGTAGATACAGATTCTACTCTCAATAATAAAAACTAGCTCGCTGCACATCAGTCTGCCCGCGACCACGAACGCTGTAATGTGTTCGAAACGTCGGGAATAAAAACAAAATAGGTACGTGATAAATACCCGTTATTCAATTATAATTATGTCATCAAATCACGGAAGTTTAAAAAATATCTATATCCACATTCATATTATCTATTTCTCTTCTCGTCACAATACATTACATTCATTTTCCTCATAACATACCTCATCATATATATACCTATCCATACCATGCTAACTAATTATTTTCAACTTTTCTTTCAGTGCTGCTTTAAAAATTCCGTCTGTTATTAAAACACTCGTCGCTTAAAAAATATAGCTCGTTGCTTATGAAGCTGTGCTGAAGCATGCTTTGGATTTGTCCAGCTTTATCCAAAGCCTGTTTAAAATTCCCAACAAGCCTTTAACCAACGTAAACGACTGTATCTCAGCCTCCCGAATAAATCGAGGACATTAAAAATTCATTTCTCCTCCGAAACGCTTCCTTTTGTGTTAATTCAAGTAACGTTCTTAACGGTACCGCTTATTGAATTAATTTTATTCTGTTGATTGTAAATTGAAAATGGTCAAATCTGACTTGCAAATTCGAGCGGCGTATTCCGGAGGATTCATTGAGTACGGAAGCAACTCGATTTCCACTAGTGGAGAAGTACACAGAAGTGGAGAAGCTAAAAAAAATCCTTTTTGCAAAGATGGCTTGTGGAATTTATCAAGTCGTAAAGTGTAAGGTTCTAGTTGATGTTGTGATGTGTAACGGAAAAATCGAAACATAAAATCTTTAGGGTATTGGATATTATTAAAATAATGTATTTTCACAATTTTAAAATATGAAATGCAAAGTATAAATATATGTGCAAAATGTGGGCATGTACCAAATGTCATGTTTAGACGTGCCTCTGACTACCCTCTTTAGGTATCCTCAAAGATCTAAGTAACTAAAGATCTGAGGAAGATATCTACCGAGCCCGGGGATTACAGTCGTGATCATATTAATTAATTTAATTAATTAAAATATGGCCTGTAATATTTCTTTTACCACACATTTCAATGTCTTCGTTCTCTTTGCAAGCAAGCTGTTTGAAGTACCTACGTACAGTTCAAACTTTCAACAATTCTTTGCTCCAAAAATATTTACTTACTCTGTGCGAATTTCTGACGAATTCAGTACATTAATGCGTTTTCGTATATTGGCATTCGATTCGTATGATTACTGCCGTGTATTTAACGTTTAAAATTCCATGTAATTTCCTTGTGAATGAGGTCTTCATTGATTACGTTGGGCTTTATTATTGAAGCTTTTGTTTCAACAAAATGTTCGCTTCACAAATATAATAATAAAAAAGTGGTATTTGTTTACTCTTATGGTCGGCTCAATTATGCCGAAGATACGTTGCGTAAAATAACATTCAACCTTTCACACTCAACCGATGATGCGTTTGTGTAATCGTCGATACCAATGTTTTTTTTGATTATGTACCGATTCTTATCTTTTAAATTACAGAAAACGTATGCTATTAGTCTAAAATCTGAACCTTCATCGACCTTCACCGAGCTGATACTAAAATAAAACTTACTTTATAATAAATTTAGTATATGAGAATATATACACCGTGAAATTTTAATGGTTGTTTTCCCGCGGCAGGACAACTTGCCATAAAGAGTACTTTCAAAACATAGAGTAAAAGTAAATTAATAAAGATGTTTTTGTTTTAAAATAATTTAAAAAATGTTCATCAACTCGAAAACGTGAGAAACGATAGTATCGGGATGAATTACTATTGGTTTGTGGTCGCTTTCGAATTAAAATTTCACAATGGTATATCTGTATTTTTTGTTTCTAATATTTAATTTGTTTATACAACGATTGTATTACCAAGACAAAACCATTTCGCTGCGGGAAAACAACCATTAAAATATAAAATATATATAAATATGATCACGACTGTAATTCCCGGACTCGGTAGATATCTCCTCAGATCTTTTAGTTACTTAGATCTTTGAGGATATCTAAAGGGGGTAGTCAGAGGCAAGTCCAAACATGACATTTGGTACATGCCCACATTTTGCACAGTAGTTAGTATTCCGTACGTGACAGGTTGCAAGCCCATCGCCGCTTATAACAATACTAACCCATGACACATACCTTCGAATTAAAATTTCACGGTGTATAAAAAAATATATTTAATATATAAGGTCGATGTAGGTTCGGATCTTCTACTATTATTAAAACAATACAAATATATTATAATATCATAAGTCAAATGCTTGTCTAATGTCATAGTTACCTCCGTATAAATAAAGTATTTACTTATTAATCTTGACAGCTGAAAATAATTAAATTACTTCAGAAGTTAAATGAATTAAGTAACCTTATTTAAAATAGTTCCTTTAGAATTTGCGTCGTTTTGTCTTTCTAATCTAATTTAATTTATCTCAAATCTCTTCTCTCAGGTCTTTAACCTTTAGATAAGTACTTATTTTTATTTTATCTTTTATGATTTTGACACAATAATAATAATTTTGTATAAACTATGTTCGTACCGATCAATACCTATTCTGATATCAGAGTCAGATAAAATTAAAAATTCAGTCCTTTTTTAAAAAATAATCTCAAAGCCAAAAACAAAATTATTATTCAAGACCTTACCTTTTTAACGCGTTGGACAAACACCTTGTTTTATTTATAGGAGGGGTGCGAGCCTTTAGTACAGCCTTAGTATTCAGCATAAAGTTTCCAACTTTTCAGCTAAGTCTTCAGATATCTTTTGTATAGATTTTAAGTCAAACTGTGTACAGAAAAAAAATAAACAAAACTATTATCATGATTGTAATCTCCGGGCTTGGTAGACACCTTCTCAGATTTATACTTTTTTTGACTAAAGGGCATGATCACGACTGTAATTCTCTGGTTTGGTAGACCTTCTATTTCTAGTGTTTTACATTTTATAAAGAAGGGCAGTCAGAGATACGTCCAAATATTATATTTGAAAAATGCCCATATCTTATGGGCTGAATACTAACCTAAGAATCACACATTACAATTGTCGGTTCTAGAATATGATAGTCAGATATTTGTTATACTTGCAAAAAAAAACTCGTAATACTCGTACTCAGAAAAGAGCTTTGGAGAGCGTTATCGCTTCTTGCAGCTATAGTTTAATATGTATCTCTCGCTAGTCTAATAAGTCTCTATTCACACGTACCACCACGTAGTGTTTACTGGGGTTCATTTTACCTGAGACACATTGGTGATATCACCCAAGTGGAAGAAAAAATCGATTTAAAGATCAAAGACGCCAAGGACGGTGTGATCGGCACCTTAAGATCTAAAGGATTTTAGTTATTTGAGGCCTTCCCGCAAACTCTTTGGGCAATATCAAAGTTTAACTATGATATTTCGTACCATGATCTAAAAACAATTATTGAAGTAGAGTTACTTCTAACTTAAAATCTTCCAGAACGATTCCATTTTTGAAACGTCACTACTTCCATGCAATTTGCATAGGTCATGGTACGACATAACAATTTAATATTAATTCGGCAATGTATTATGAATTCGTGGTGAGGCCCCTGGACGTTACATCTTGTTTCTTGAATAATGACAATCTGTGATCGTATTATTATCTTATACCTCTAAACAAGCTTTTCTTTTATGTATGTATATATATTTTAGAATCTGAATCTCTGAAATGACTCCAACAATTTTCATGATATTATTTAGCATGCAGGGGGTTTCGAGGGCAATACATCGATCTAGTTAGGTTACAGTTTTAGAAAGCGTGGTTTACCAAAAAAACCAAGCATAACTCGGTTACCCAGGTACTACGAGTATACTCGTATATAATCTGTGATCGGTACATACAGTGAAGTTAGAATGGTGTTAGTGACACTTCCAAAGTCACCGTCAAAAGCTAGTCAAGCAGTACACCAATAGCGCTCTACTTAGCTGATTAAACAACCTCTCGGAATGTTACAGAATTAATTGTCTTGTTTTCTTTGTAACATTTGCAATTCAAAGTCTGCGGGTCGTCTGTCTGTGGATTTTACCTTTAAGCTTTAGTTTGTTGAATTGCGGTGACCGTCTTATACAGTGTGGTTACCGCGGTGAGCCCTGTGAGACTATGATGGGGGTCTTTGTGTTGCTTATTTCCCATCATTAGTGTTGGCCAAACTTACATAAACACATAGCAAATCTGGGCTTACCTAAAAACTCAGTGCGAATCTCAATCACGTTTTAAATTAGAGTTAATACTTATGAAGGAATTTAATATTTTATACACAGAAATATACAGATATACCTATCTATCTTAAAACGTACATTATAATGTAAAATACATAATGTAACACTTGAACTGTCTAAGGACCGCTACAAACGATTTAATTAAGTGTATATAAACTATATTTTTTTTACCGTAAATTGCCAGACACTTTATCTGAAAAAACGTATATTTAACTTTACAACGTCAATCAATGTGGATTGCTATTATATGTTAATGGCTTGTTCTTGGAGCAATATCGAATGAATAGGTAGTTTTGACTCATAAAAATAGTTTCCTATTGTTTGTGTATTTCGGTTTAAAGAAATTTATTCTCAAAAAGACACAATATTTGTCACTTACATGAGAAACATCTGTTAGTAAAAAGATTCGGTAGGTCGTTTTCGTATATCTACGTAGTGTTATTATTATTTATAAACAGGTAAAACAGACAGGTAGGTAGGTACCCATTCGATGCATTTAGAAGTAATTTTCAGAAATAAATTGCACTAGTTTTGTTTTAAATGCATTGAATGAGTTTACATTTTTTATGTTAGAGGGTATGTCATTGTAAAGCTGTGCACCTTCAAAGGTAAACATTTTTTTTCCACAATTAGTACGCGTTTTGGGTAGAACTAAAAAACTGGCTCTGCGTGTTTGCGCTTGGATATAATATCACGCTGTTTGACAAAAGATAAGTTGATATGGAGTGAGCTTTTCAGAATTTTACGAACAAGTATGCAGGTGCTGTATATATATAGTTGTTTAATATTTAATAATTAAGTTTCTTTGTATATTTGGATTGTTGGAGTTAAGTGTGGATACTGAAATAATAATTAAATAATTTTGTTTTGTAAAATTTGAAGATCGGCTAATTTTGTTTTCGCGGCACTACCCCAGACTTCAATTAAATACATTAGGTTTGGTTTAACTAGAGAGTTATAGATTGTATAGCGTATTTGGCGTAGAATACACCGAGCGATGTTACGAAGTGACCCAGTAAGTGACGATAGTTTTGTTTTAATAAGTTCAATGTGTGTATTCCATGTCAAATACCTATCCATTCTTAATCCAAGATACTTTTCACTAGTTTTTTCTTGAATAGGTACACCATTAATCTTAAGTTGGTCATGTGGTACAATTTTTTTATTTTTTGCTCTATATAAATGACTAGTAGTCCGCCCCGGCTTCGCACGGGTATTTATATATACCTATAAATAGTCACGACTGTAATTCCTAGGCTCGGTAGATATCTCCCAGATTTCTAGTTACTTTGATCTTTGAGTAGGTACTTGTACATGACAGGATGCAAGCCCATCGCCACTTATAAGAATACTAACCTATGACACACACCTTCGAACTTTTGGTTCTAGGGTATGCCGGTTTCTTCACGCTGTTTTCCTTCACCGTTTAAGAACACAGGCATTGCGCACATAAATTGTTCGAATAGAAAAACACATTGGTGCATGACCAGGTTTGAACCCATGACCTTCAGATCGTGAGGCAGGGGTGCTACCACTACACCACCAGTGCTCTCAAATTTAACAAAAATTTCAAAATTCAATATTATAATACACACACGTCTAACCATACCCTACGTCAGGTTACTAAAAAAAGAAAATTGTAAGTATAGAAAGTTTTAGTATTATTATTTTAATGAACTTTTTTTTTATTATAATGTATTTTTTTTTGTATTTTTTATTTACTTTTTCACATTGACTCCATCCTGTACACATCCTGTACAGTACACCCAGTGACGCCTACAGTGCATAAGCTAGCGCGGCTCTCACGTCTCACGCAACTTTTCTATTGCTTACATTTTTAATTTAATGGTATCTTTTGAATGGAATGTCCGAATTGAGTAATTCAAAAAACTATATAAAGGTATTGAAGCAGTCTAGAATATGAAGTGATTTATTTTGATAAGGATTAATACTAAGATACAAAAAAGAGCATTTTTCTAAGAGTAGCCTTTCAATTAAAATTTTAAAATAAAAGAACTCTTATTGTGGCATAACTATAATAGTTGGACAAATGATATTGCGACACTTTTTGTAAATAATGATGTGTTCTACAAAGTCGTAGTACATTATTTTATTCTATCGTCAATAGTTTTCGCATCGCACGCGATATAAAGAATATTTTAGGTAATTTTTTTACACCTTGGCTTACAATATTGAAGTTTTAGTAAGGATCCCTAATTTTTTTGAAAATATAATATAGCCTATGCCACCCGCTGATAGTGTAGCTTCCCAACAGTGAAAGAATTTTTCAAATCGGTTCAGTAGTTTCGGAGCCTATTCATTTCAAACAAACAAACAAACAAACAAACAAACAAACAAACAATCAAAGTTTTCCTCTTTATAATATTAGTTTAGATGTAACATGTCTTGGATGTGTTAATTGTTAATAGATTGCGCTGGAACCAAAAGTACAATCTATTTAAATCTGATTGAGCTTGAGGAATTATGTCATTTATTGATGATCCAAAGTAAAAATTTAAATATATTTAATTATTATTTCTAACGTTATTGTTGAATATCTGAAGCGACATCTTACGTGTTAGATTACTTTTAAAGTTTTTTAATGGTTAGTCAGTCAATAACTTTTTATTTTCTCTTTGACTTCACTATTTTTATATTTTTAGGATAGCTGGGTTTAGTTACACTTTTATAATGACGATAGGTTGGGATAGTTATCTAGCTAGATCATTAAGTAATTATTATTTCTAACTAATTGTAAATGAAAAAGTTTTTGTGTGAGCTTGTTTCAACATAGGTAAAAAAAATGATTGTACTTACAAACTGTATCATTTACGCGTGAATGTGAAGTGTGACTATGTTTTATGTATATTCTTTTTTATGATAGTAAAATTAAATTTCTTTGTTATACCAGCAAGTGTTGAAGAGCAAATGGGCAAGTCAGTGATATTTCTTTGAGCTTCGACGCCGCCGTTCGATGTTACGACGTGAATAAATGTAGTCTGAACGCTTTGCAGGTTGCAGAGCATTAGGGTGATGATTCAGTGAGAGGGTTTTCTATATCATGAGCATTGTATACTTAGAACAATCTAACCACGAAGAATGATCATGCGTCAACTCGCGGGCGTGAATCGCGCGAGTGCGTGCGAGTTGGAACCTTTCGATTTTACCTCAAAATGCTGAATAGCAAAGAGAGTTAAAAAAGTATTTTGTGTAGCGTATCTATTCAATATTTAATTCACGAGAGTAATTTAAAAACTTTAAAAAGATATTAGACAATCACAAAAACTTTTGTGAGCGGTGATGGGCTTGCAACCTGTCAGCACGGCATACTGTGCAAAACGTAGGCATATGTATAGTATTATGTTTAGATGTGATCTGAGTCTAAGATCTTTTCAAAGGTCTAAATAACAAGAGTTAAACATTACATGACAATAAGCTTTTTCAATAAAATATAAGTTTCCAAATATATAATGGAAAGTGTGGCTTGTGATTTGTAAAATAATAAGAGCAAAAATCCGCTTTGAGCTAGAAAAGACACTGATGATTTTAAATTTCAAGTTTCTCCTTCACTGGATTACAAGCCTATTACCTGCGACACAGTGCAACGCCACCAGAATGCAAATCTCCAAGATTTGAATACGAACGTGCTAGTTGTTGTTCGGCAGTTGTTTACACTTAGACATGGGTGTGTTACAATTTTACTATCTGATAAAAAGTTTACTAACAGATCAATAAACAGTGGTATGCATGAGTATCTTGCAATAGTGTCTCGCAGTTTTCTCCATTAAACTTAGTATCTTCTTAATATCACTAGTTTTTAGAACTAATGTGGTGAAAGGAATATGGTCGGAGATTATTTTGAGTATTATAACTATACATTTATCTAACACTATGTCACAGTAAGAGGATCACAAAGTTCTGACTATGTATTTATCTTACACTATGTCATAATAATCCTTGTTAAAAAGTTGTCCTTGGTTAAAAAGTTGTGTTTAAATCTGAATTATATGAATAGTGTTGTTTATTTTTAACATATTTTAGCCTCCCAAAAAATTTGTAGTTTTAAGACTTTTTTGTGTAAAATAGTAAGACATAACAGTGTGTTCAAGGCTTTATACCTACATATTTAGTTCAATACTGAGATCTAAGATAAATTATTTAAAACCTGCAGACCTGCACTTTAACATGTATGAAGTTCTGCTAAGCTTTAAGACCTTGCCACAAGTTTTTGGGCAGTATTAAAGTAATAATACCCGGATGACCGAGCTTTGCTCGGCTTTTTTTGTTAGTAAATTGTGTTTTTTGGAAAATGTAACCTAGCTAGATCGATTTATCGCCCCCGAAACCCCCTGCATACTAAATTTCATGAAAATCGCTGGAGCCGTTTCCGAGATTCCGATTATATATTATATATACAAGAATTATAAGATAACGTACATATTTCCATATATATTTTTCGTTCTTTGATATCTTTAGCTTCTTACAGCCGCCATCCTATTTTTTTTTACATTTTGTATAACCTGTGTCACTATTTGAATCCAGAAAATTCCAACGACATGTCAATTGTCAAAATCTGTCCAGCACTACGCCAACTCCAGCAAAAAGCATATAAATACTTCATTCTTCTTCAGGGTCGGCTAAAAATAAACCTAGAAAAAACACCGATTTAAACAAGTAGGTATTCATAAACTTTCGGTTGTTTTTTTATTTTCAGTACCTACTCGTTTTCCTACAAACATTTTCTGGTTACTTCTTCGCGACTTTTTTCGTTGACGTCTTTGATAGGGCGCCATTAAAAGTTTCAGTGGGTTCGTAGCTCACATCAGAGGGTGTCATTCCGTGTTGATTTAAAGATTTTCGACAAAATACATTTCACCGTGCAATTTTTCCACAAAAACTAAATGGTATTTAAAGCTTAATGCCTTATTATAAACATACTAAAACCCGTTGAAACCACGCTTCAAATATATTTATTAATAGTTCTTTTGTTCTTTAGAAATATTTTTTTGCTTTAATTTTTATACGACACTGTTCCTGGATTTCTTCGGTATGTCAAAGATTCGGAAAAAGAAGAGATAGGTTAAAATGGATATGAATTTGTTTTTATAATAATGATGCAGTTTATGTAGCAATTTATGTCATTTTTCAGATATGACATTCATTCATTTGTTTATTTTTAATATTATAAATAGATAGATACTTTATACTTTGGAAATTGAAATTGTAGAAATGTACCGAAAATACAATAATAAAACACAGTTAAAATGTAAATCAGAATTTTGATAAATAATTTCGAAATCCGACAATGCTTTTATTTATTACACAATGACTTCAATGAAAGCTTCAATTAGGCTAAGGGTTTGAATTTGTATACAAAACTACATAGTTGATCA
This sequence comes from Cosmorhoe ocellata, assembly GCA_963675405.1. Taxonomy (NCBI): domain Eukaryota; kingdom Metazoa; phylum Arthropoda; class Insecta; order Lepidoptera; family Geometridae; genus Cosmorhoe; species Cosmorhoe ocellata. The sequence goes on along the minus strand of OY776258.1, from coordinate 4,508,233 downwards.
GATTCCAAAAAACCTTGAGTTCACAATGAGCCCTTAAAATTTAAGGGCTCATTGTGAACTCAAGGTTTTTTTTAAGGCTTAAATGATCAATGCAGATTAGTTGCAAAATTCAAAATTCGTATGATTTTCGTAATTTTGTTATTTGTAAGTAAAAGAGTCTGTTTTTCATTTGAAAAGGTTTTAGGAAAAATAATTTATACGCAATGAAAACATTATCAAAATGATTAATTGCCGCAAACTATCACGTCAACGTCACTTCTAGTTTATCTCTCAATGTTATCTAATCCGTTCACGATATCATTTCAAACCTTATTCTAAAAAGTGTAGAGTTTACGATTGTTTGGCAAAAAAGTTAGAGCGGCTCATAGCAAAACACGATTTATTTACTTGCTTATGCGAGTACGTATATGGTTCAAAATCGTACAGTAGATTGGTGTCAAAAGCTCTAGAAAAATCCTTATCCCTTATTTATCAGAATTGACCGAAGAATTAATTAATGAGGCATCCGCAAAGGTCATTAGACGGATCTCAAGGAACCCTAAAGAACCCTTCGGCCCTTAAAGGAATTTCACCCTTGGGATAGATAAGAACGATATGGCCCACTTTAAGTAGATATTTTTTTAAGTAATTGACTATTAAATCGTAGTGAAACGTATTTTTTAGTGCAAAAATGTTTTACGCCGCAACTGGGATTAATTTGGTTAAATTAAGGTAAAAAGTTGAGTAGATTTTTCGTGAATTTAATACAAAATTCAGAAGGCATGCGTAATTAAGAGGTCTATTCAAGGTTATTTTAAATAAAGTTGGTAAATTAAAACACAAAAAAAGTAGGATAAAGCACCAACTAGTCTACAACTAATTAGATAACTGAAAAGTTTTATGAATCTATCTGCAAGTGAATTATGTATTTTTGTATTTTGTACAAGTTTTAAGTAAATTTGAAGTTTTCTTGAAAGTTAACCATACCATAATACGATAATTTTATAAGTAGGGCAAAGTAAGTAAAAGTAGCTAGCTAAGTTTTTGTATTCGTCAGTATTAAATTAATCTTTGAAATTAATATACTCTCAAACTTAATACACCTAATATTAATGACTAACTCTCCGTTACCGTAACCCTCCGTTGAATGTATAAAAGAAAGTTTTGAAAAACGGTTAACATCCCCCCAATAGCCATAACTCAAAACAAAACTTTTAATTATACCACCAAACATCTGCGCAGTTATTTATAAAATGTGTTATTATCATAAATAGATACAAAGCTCTTGTCATAACCAAAAACAAAGAGAAAAGCAGCGCTATTCCTGACCTAAAGTACTTCTAGCTTATAAATAAGGCAGTTGTAGGATCTAAGAGTAATAGCTGTAGACTATGACCAAAAGCGGTTTACGCAAATTAAGCCTTGTTTTGTTATTTTTTTCCAGTTTTTATAAATTTGATAAAGTTAACTTAAATTTAATGTCTACATAAGACAACTTAGCTTTGTACTTAATTTTTAAGCGTATTTTTATTGAGGCGTTGCTAAGTTTACGAAGTTTCTTTATGTTGATTATTTACTTTTGCAAAGGTGACTGCTTATTCTATCAAACTTTTATATTTGTTTAATTTACATTATACCTTAAAACAAATTCAAACACTTCTATATTTCGATTCCTAATAACATTTGCACTTTTATCACTTTGGATCTATATTCGGTTTGATGTTACTCCAAGCTCCGCGTCGTTTCAAATTCAAAATTTCCTATCAGAAGAAACTTTTTAAAGCTTTTCTTTTACTTAATGCGCAAGTTTGCGGGCAGATGGCGCTTTGGACGTAAAGGTGGCTACACACGGTGCCATTTTCATTAGAACTTTTGATATACGATAAGAGTTTGTCTTAGCAGCAGTTGAGAAGATTTATCTAACAGTTAAATACTTAGTCCAAGTATTCAGATTTAGTACCAAGAAATAAATACTTGTAAAGCACAAAAAATTGTTAATCAGCAGAAGGAGATAAGTAAAAATAAAAAAGTACTATAAACACAGTGAGGATGAACATAATATAAGGGTAGTGCACGCTAATTGAGTAAAACATACCTATCACATTATAAATAATGAGAATTCTACCCCTAACACCCGAGTATTATCCCTATTTCTCGAAAACATGCCTTACTTAACCCCACTTCACACTATCCAAAACTTTAGTGTGCCTAACCTACGTAACAGCGAGTTCCGTAAAGCGAGCTTCAGTCTCTCAAAGGACGTGGAGCAAGAACGACGTCGGTCCGGACCCTTGCGATTGTGCGCGCGAATATTCGAATAATGTTTTCCGATCGTTTGTGCTTTGTGATGCTTTGAGGATTATTGTGAGAGTGTTATTGAGAGGTGAGTCTAGAACATTATATTCGTATATCATGTTATCTTTACGCGTATTTTTATCGGAGTTAAATCTCGTTCAAGAAAATGCTCTATACTTTTGGAATTGTAAAAATATTTACGCAATAAAAAATAGGTACATAATATGTAAAATAAATGTCTAAACAAATAAGCACATTACTCTCTGTAATTTATTTTACAAGTGAAGATAAATAAGTTGCTAATGAAAAATATATTGAGACCAATCAACATATATGTCAAAAATGTAGGTAAGTTTTGAAACAAAGAAAATTGTATACAATGCCGGTTTTTTAGCATCAAAATAATTTAAAAAAAAGTTTTCACAATAAATATTAGTAATTTTGTTTGTATTTTGATATGAGTAAGTAAAGCAAAGAATAGTAGGAATTGGGTCCAGCTGGGTCCATAAATAGTGGAAATTACAAGATTTTATCCCAGAAATACAAATGTTAACCCTCTTAATAAAATAGCTTTTACCATGGTACATCTTAATTTCTCCTTTTCTGTCACTAAAGGAAGGAAACAGACGTACACAGTCTTAAAATATGCAAAATAGTTTAACCATTTGATGCTTTTATTTTAAGCAAAAGAGGAAAAATACTTTTTTTACAAAACTGCAAACTACGAACTCTACCACTAGCAAATTGTAAAAGCATTCGAGCAAATAAATCCGTTGAATTTCTACGTACAAGTTTATTCGTACAAACGTCTACCGCACATCCGGAACTTGCATTATTCAAAACCTGCTGCTCAGCACTAGTATGTAAGTAAGTAGGTAGCTCAGGTACTTATTTTTGAAGACATCGAATCGCTTAAAAAACAGTAAAAGCAAATAAATGATCAAGATTGTGATTCCCATGCTCGAGTATTTTCTCAGATATATATGTCATGGTACGCAATCAAAGTTATATTACTTTGACATTGCCTGAAGAGCTTGTGGTAAGATCCCAGATCAATTTTCAGGTTAAATCTGTTAGGATTATCTACAAAGTAGTTTAAATAATGTTTTTACTATATACTAACTAGCTTCCATCCGCGGCTATTTCAGATAATATTAATTATGATCTATCTCTGGTGACAAATTTCATCCAGACCCGTTCAGCCGCTTCAGTGTGATTGAGTAACAAACATCCATACATCCATCCAAACTTTCGCATTTATAATATACTAGCAGTCCGCCCCGGCTTCGCACGGGTATTTATATATATACATACATGGTCACGACTGTAATCCCCAGGCTCGGTAGATATCTCCTCAGATCTCTAGTTTCTTAGTTCTTTGAGGATATTTAAAGAGGGTACTCACACTCAGAGGCACGTCCAAACATGATATTTGACTCGATATCGCCGCTTATAAGAATACTAACATATAAAACAAACCTTCGAATTTTTGGTTCTAGGGTATGCCGGTTTCTTCACGATGTTTTCCTTCACCGTTTAAGAACACAGGCATTGCGCACATAATTTTCTCATATGGAAAAATTCTTTGGTGCACGACCAGGTTTGAACCCACGACCTTCGGACCGTGAGGCAAGGGTGCTACCACTACACCACCAGAGCTCTCAAATTTAAAAAAAAAAACAAAATTCAAAATTATAATACACACTTGTCATAACCATGATACTCTTCTTTAAAGAAAGAATTTATATAGAAAGTTTTATTTATATTATTTTAGTGAACTTTTTTTTAGAAGAGCGCTGGTGATTCAGTGGTAGCACCCCGGCCTCACGATCCGAAATCGTGGGTTCAAACCTATTTTTGCACTAATTAACTAGGTGCACCAATGAGTTTTTCCATTCGAAAAATGTATGTGCGCAATGCCAGTGCTCTTAAACGGTGAAGGAAAACATCGTGAGGAAACCGGCATACCCTAGAATCAAAAATTCGAAGGTGTGTATTTTTATAAGCGGCGATGGGCTTGCAACCTGTCACGTACGGAATACTAACTACTGTGCAACATGTGGGCATGTACCAAATGTTATGTTTGGAAGTGCCTCTGATTGCCCTCTTTAGATATCCTCAAAGATATAATAGTTACTTAGTAACTAAAGATCTGAGGAAGATATCTACCGAGCCCGGGGATTACAGTCGTGATCATATATTTTTTTTTTGCTATTTTTTCACTTTGACTTTTTCCCGTACGGCGTACACCCAGTGACCCCTACATTGCATAAAGCTAGCCCGTAGCCGAGAGCAGGGTGAGGCTCTCATGCAACTTTATTCTAATACTTACATTTTTAATTTCGTGGTATCTTTCGCATGGGATGTCCGAATTGAGTAATTCAAAAAGCTGTATAAAGGTATTGAAGCAGTCTAGAACATGATGTGATTTATTTTGATAAGGATTAATACTAAGATACAAATAAAGAGCGTTTTTCTAAGAGTAGCCTTCAATTAAAATGTTAAAAAGAACTCTTATTGTGGCATAACTATAATAGTTGGACATATGCTATCGCGACACTTTTTGTAAATAATGATGTGTTCTACAAAGTCGTAGTACATCATTTTATTCTATCGTCAATAGTTTTCGCAGCGCACGCGATGTAAAGAAAATTTTAGATAATTTTTTTACACCTTGGGTTACATTATCGAAGTTTTGGTAAGGATCTCTAATTTTTTTGAAAATATAATATAGCCTATGTCACCCGCTGATAATGTAGCTTCCCAACAGTGAAAGAATTTTTCAAATCGGTTCAGTAGTTTCGGAGCCTATTCATTTCAAACAAACAAACAAACAAACAAACAATCAAAGTTTTCCTCTTTATAATATTAGTGTAGATAGTGTAGATTTGTAATGTAAAAGTGATATAATAATTTAGCTAAAACGCATCACCAATTTCATAGTAAACACGACACATTATTTTAATTTTCAAATCAAAACCAAACAAATAAACTAACTCACTATTCTCCAGAGTAACAAATTACCGGAACACAGGATAATAGTTAATTCGACATTTTGGTTTTCTGTTTGCAAGCTCTAAATTAACTTCATCCATTGGGGATGGAAAATCCATGAAAAGTTTTAATATTTTCAGTTCTGAAACTTTTGGCTATTACGGTTGTTTATGTAGCTATTATTATATAGATATATATTGGGTATTAACTGGTACGTAAGTAGTTAATGTTAGTGGTATTGAATTCTGATTATTTCTCTAAGCTGCACAAAGACGAAAACAGTGTCTGTGTGCGTATGTTAGTCATCATTCTCCTGCCCTTATCCCACGCTAAGTGGGGTCGGCACAACATGTTTTCTTCTTCCACTCCCTCCTATCAGTCGTCAATTCTGAATCTACTCCTCTTACATTCATATCATCCTTCACACAATCAAACCACTTCTTCTTCGGCCTTCCTCTACTTGTGCACCCAGCCACACTCATACTCATAGCTCTTTTGGTGACATAGTTTTCATCCCTCCTCATCACGTGTCCATACCATGCTAAGGTTAGCATGGTATGGACACGTGATGAGCTAGGTAGCACTCCTCATCTTTTCAGTGTTTTTGTGTGCGTATGTTAGTAAAATAAATAAATATGATCACGACTGGTTATATCCGGGCTTGATAGATATTCCTCAGATCTTTAGTTACTTAAATCTTTGGGGATTTCTAAAGGGGGTACACAGAGGCACGTCCAAAAATGATATTAAGCACATGACCACATTTTGCACAGTAGTATTCCGTACGTGACAGGTTGCAAGTCCATCGCCGCTTATAAGAATACTAATATATGACACACACCTTCGAAATTTTGGTTCTAGGGTATGCCGGTTTCCTCACGATGTTTTCCTTCACCGTTTATGAGCATTCGTATTGCGCACATAATTTTTTCGAATGGAAAAACTCATTGGTCAACGATTAGGTTTAAACCCACGACCTACGGATTGGTGCTACCACTACACCACCAGTGCTCGTTTTGACAACTTATTATTAAACACTAGCTTCCGCCCACGGCTTCGCCCGCGTGGTACCTTGAAAAACAAAAACAAGTCTATACCATGAGAACCGTAAATTTTACTCCAGATCCGTTCAGCCGTTTCAGCGTGAAAGAGTAACAAACATACATCCATACATCCAATACATCCACCCATCCATACATTCTTATAAACTTTCGCGTTTATAATATTAGTAGGATACTCATGGTTTTCATTAGACTAATCACATTCAAGTAACTATCAAGTAGCTAGCCTACCACTGTGTTAGCAAGACAGGTCTCAATAATTCAACGTTATATAGAATTTCTACTTGACCTAACCTGAAATGTGGTTTTGTCGAAATGCCAGTAGAATTAGATGCTAGAATATTTAACTGGTAGGTACTAACTTTCAAACTGATTCTCTTATTTGATTATGACTAGAATTTGCTTTGTTACCATTTTGTACAAAGTTTGTAAAGTCAAGCAGCATATTTGCAGAGTACAACCAAAAATATTATGCAGATCAAATCAACAGCTTCAACGTTATGTTTTAACAAACATGCCATGAAAACTATTTTTTTAAATTAGATTTATAGATATATCCAAACCTTTATACGAATAATTCTTGTAAGTATGAGTATATCTATTATTATAGGTATACTCGTAATCTGAATCTCGGAAACGGCTCCAATGATTTTTATGAAATTTAATATGCCCTATTATATTCACCGGCGATAAATCGATTAAGCTAGGTTTCATTTTCTAAAAAACACGAATTACAAAAAAAATACAAAAAGAGCTCTGTCTATTGATTCCGTTCTAGAAACGTCATAAAGTTACACTACTTCAATACAATTTGCATGAGTCATGGTACAAAATAACATCATCATCATCATCATCTTCCTGCCCTTTTCCCACGTTATGTGGGGTCGGCACAACATGTGATCTTCTTCCATTTCCCTCTATCACTCGTCATCTCAGTACTCACTCCGTTCTTACCCATGTCATCTTTCACACAGTCCATCCATCTTTTCTTTGGTCCTCTTACCTCTACTTCTGTATCCATCCACATTCATACCTAACACTCTCCTCGTCACATGGTACAAAATAACAATGTTATAGTAATTTGGTAATGTATTATGAATTTGCGGTGAGGCCATAGGTTTTATATCTTAATAAAAAACGATCATTCATTAGATAGCGCACTGATCTAGATCATAAAATGTAAGCCTAGCTAGAATATTCCCTGTCGCCATATATTAAATGTGTCCCAAAAAACGGATTTATAAAAATGTGATCGCGTACTTGATAGTACGCGTAACTAAATTAACAGTGAGTGCAATACAATCTGCACGATGGAATATAGCAACAGCAACTTCGGGCTTGAAGTGAATAGCGACAGGCGAGACGTACCGAGTTTCCAATCTAATAAACGAGCTTAGAACGAGTTGGTTGATGTGGTCGTATACTACGTTAAATAACTTGCCTCAAATCTATTTAAGAATACTATTTTTTAGGTCCGAAGAAGAAAGGCTGTGTTTGGATTTTGCGTTTGACTGTATATTAGTTATTTTGGTTGTCGTTGTGGCTGAAATAACTGGACGGTGGACGGATTTGGATGACATTTCGTATATTCATGTAGATTCTTTAAATTCTCAAAAAAGTTTTTAAAGTTTTTAAAGAGGAACAGGGTTGGGGGGGGGGGGAATTATAAATGCACAAGCGCAGGAGAAACTGCGGGGCGTCGCTTATAAAATTCAACAAGACCTGACTAGAAATTTGCTAAACCCTAACGCTCTTTTGGTATAATCCTCGTTTGTTTCCATTGTTTTTTTTTATTTTATTGTGAGTACCATATTTTAAAGTTGGGTTAGGATTTATTTTACCCACTTAAATTATCTGAAGTAGGTGATTTTTAAAGAAGAAAAGATGCTTCGTATTCTAATGAAGGCTCTTCATTATTATGCTCTGTTGGTTCGGAACGGAGCGCATTAATTAATAACTATTGAGTGTTAAGGCATTGAATGGAATAAAGATTAGTCTGCATTCTCGGCTATTAATTACATCCAACTTTTGTTCCGAGCAGCTCGTAGTGGGATGAATACTCCTTTATTTTTATATAATTACACAGATTTTTATAAATAAAATGTAGTAATATAGTCTTAGCGTTTAAACTTGTAACTTGAGTGGGTTGACCAAACTTCGTACAAACATACCAAAAAAAACAAAAATTATTAAGTAAATCATAAAGTCAATTTCATTGACGGCTTTAGCTGACATACTGCCACGTGGACATTGAAATACATTCGTTTTAAGAATTTACTTTAACAAAAGAAGGTCACGACGCACTTTTTATTTTATCATTTCAACATACTACGAACAAATAAAATGTGATACATGAAAAAATATATCATATACCATACATACTGTATTCGGCATCATTAAAAACACCTCGACTCACACTATCCACTTCTAATCAACCGTTCTTCCCCCGTACAACTGCAAACGAAGTCAATTAAATATCTCAAACTGCATTTGTCACACAAATTGGAAATTTCCGATCGAAAGGACCCCACAAAGACCTTATAAAAGCGTCACGCAAGATGTCAAGAACTCACGCTCCTAATCTGCCCTCTATAAAGCAGGGTGGCATTCCCTAAAATCCTTTTATTTTATTAACGAGGGTCTTGGGTGGGGGACTGACTATTAGATTTGGATAAGGTATGGCGCATTATACGTGATTTGCTTCGTATTTTTATCAGACCCCAACAATTTAGTATTATGTTTTGGAAAAAGGATTTTATATCAACTTTTTAGCCCAATTTCGAAACAATACTTTTTGTCCTGTTGACCAATAGAAACGTCACAGGCACTGTCGAGTTTCAGGAAAAATGATTTGTCGATTTTATGTACAACATCAAACAACATAATATAACTCAAAGCGTTTTTATCCAATAATACCTTGGATTGGGTATAAGGAAAGATATCAAACACGTGTTTCGTTTTTGTATAGAAATAGCCCTATTTGTGAAAGTGACATTTCCAAAGAAGCACAATTTAGTGGTAATAGTTGAAATATTCTATACTTACCTTAATTTACAAATGCAAATATTTGTATGTTTGTTACTCAATGTTATAACGCTAAATCAGTTAAGATTTATGTAAGAACATAGACTGTGACCTAGCTGTTAAAATTACAATATTTGATACCCTAAAAATAACGTTTCTTAGAAAGAATGGGGATGTTAACTTATAAATATCTTTTTAAATAATTTTCACTTATTATTAGAAACATAAAAGTTAAGCACTAATTTTAATAGCACTAATCAATAAACACTCATTTTTATTTAGCAAAGATATTTTTTTTAAAACATTTTTCCATTAAAATTACCCAAAAAACCCAACGAGGATCTTCGTAAATCAGCAATGTATTTATAAATTACCAAAAAGAGTTTTCTCAATTTGAAAGCAACCAAAACAAGACTTTAATCTCACAAAGTGTACCGCTCGCAAAAAAGCTAATTCCCACAATAAATTTAATGCCGTCCGTCTCGTGTCTAAGAGAAAAGTTTTCACTGAAAAAAGAAATTAAACCATAAATCTTGGTCATAACGTCGCATCTTGTTAGTTTGAATAAATAACACCGCGCTACCAGATGACAAAGTAGCTTTAATAAGCTTATGACGGGCTCTTGTCGTAAAAAGTCTCTGATAATACATAAATATAGTAGGTACTTAATATTTATCAAAATGGGTTTTGATAGTTTTTTTACAGACTTACCTGCCCCTAGCAAAAATTCAGCTTATACGGCATATGCAGAGTATTTATTTCAAAATTAGAAAAAAACCCGACTAAACGCAACTTAAAATAGATTTTTACAGCCACCATATTGGATTTTAGAAATATTATATAAAATAAATAAATAAATAAATAAATAATGCTGGACAATCCACACAGTATCTAGCCCCAAAGTGAGCTACTCAAAGCTTGTGTTATGGGTACTAGATAACTGATATATTTAATACATTATATAGATAGATAGATATTTTTTATTATACATAGTAAAAACCCAGACCAACGGAACAAATTTCTGCAGATCATACACAAATTTGTTCCGAGGCGGGAATCGAACCCGCAACGTCTTGCGTTGCAGGTGGACTCTCGCCCGCTGCGCCACAGAGGTCGTCAATATATAGCTTATGTTATTCTTGTAATTGACACCTTTTTTGTCATAATCTTGGGAATAAGTTTGGGAAACAGCGACAGATAAAGAACATTCAAAGATACAAACATATATTCGTGCATACATTATTGCCCTCCTTCGTTTCGCAGTCGGATAAAAAATGAAAGAACTCAATTTCAAAAGTCAGAATTTTTCTTGTTTTTGTGAAAGGCGTTGGTAAATTTCAATACATAATAACAATAATGTACATAGTGGATTTATGTATATAAAATTATTGGTATTATTTTAAATAATGACAGTGCAAAATTCAGCAAAATCATGGTTATTATCTAACACAAATTTAATTGATTTCGGTTAGTTGTTCAATATACTTCAAACAAAACGTCACGTGTTGTTTTTACCGAAGCCAAAATACCAAGGCTGTCTTTTCCAGACAACCTTGATGTGTTCTGTAACGATACTATAAATAGTTCTGATATAAACAAGTAAACTACTTAGACCCTTCATATTTTTGGAAAAGTGAGAATATGTCATCGGAAGAGATGATATAAAATCACGGCGAGACAGAGGGAGCTAAACAATGTGACATTCTTCTATGAAAAAGATAAAAAAAACGTATAGTTATTAATGTCAAATCGATAAGTCATGATATTTACTTAAAAATTTTTGAAGTTATTGTCCGTCTAGGACTTTTATCTGTCAATTTTGACTGTGAATATTATAGCTCTAGTTATTCATTTTTTGTATGTGTTATTTTAAGTTTTATTGAATAATTTTGGTAGTTATTTATCCAATAAAGCCCGAGTTCTTGTCACAGTGTTTTCACCACTTGACACTGGCAAAACTTACCTCTATGAGACAGATGACCTAAATAAGTGATGTAAATAGATGACATAAAGAAGTTATTTCCATAGTGATGTTAAAATGTTACTTTGATACAGCATCTGGCATTAAACACCTAGTGTTACATTTGTCGTCGTCTCTCATAAATGATTTTATCTCACTTTTCTGAGAATAAGGTTAATTTAAGATTATACAACATAATACTCGTTTTTGATTAATATTGGCTTGTTGAAGGCTTGAAATTTGTTCGTTGTTCTCAGTTCAATTAATTTTATTTTCACAGGCTTCTATTATTACGTGACGCGTTTTTTGGACGTTATAAAATATGTCATTTTTTAGGCACTACAGACTTAGTAAAAAGTTATACTGGACGCTACCTAAATAATCTTGAAAAAGTTTTTTTATCATTCATTTAGAAATGTCCTAGAAGGCTAATATTATTTTCAATTATTGTTATGCGAATAGTCTTCATCTTTGATAGTGAGATAAATTTTGCCAGTTTCAAGGGTTTCAATTAGTAGTATTGTCAATGTCACATAGTCATAGATAGTCAAATTGTCAAATCTTAAACAAAAGACAGCTGTTTTGTCTCAAATTCTCGGGATTTGAACTCAAGCCGCGCATGGGTTTCTGTTGGTTGAGATTAATTTTCAACATTACAAATTTTAATAAACTTTCCGAGCTCCGTCAATATTTGTTTTTTGTTGTTTCACAATTCAATATCAACCATCCTTCACACAAAACATTCATCAATCGAAAATGTTCCCTCCATCTAAAAACTCTTTTCATTTGACCAGAGCAAATAGCCTAATTTGACCGACAAAGGGCTGGAAATTCATTATTCGTTTGAAAACAAAAATCTTTCCATTTTTCTCTTGGAAGCTGAAGTGACAAATGCTCTGAGACGTCGGCAGGCAAATGGCGTGAAATTATAGTCTAATTCTCAAAACTCTTTGGGGCCTTTTAGACGGTCAAAACATTTTTTGTGTCCACAGCATTGTTTCGAGTTGTTATATCTATTAAAGTCCATAATAGTTAAACCGAGCCTACTGAATCAAAACATTATAATTATTACTGGTGGAACTTCCAAAGATATTTAAAAATATGTTTGCTTAGCATTTTCTAGTTACTTCATTAATATAAGGCCCAGAATACTCGTCACACTATTCCTTATGTAAAAGTTACAAAAAAAGTGACATAGGTCCGTATAGCAACGCGGATCTCCGCGGAATCAGACATAGCACGAAGCGAAATGCCCAAATGACAAGTAGGTAAGTAGAGTGCGACATGATAATATGGCTGCTCTGAATTACGTGACGAAAGCGACAATTTATAAAAAACATAAATATGTTCAAGTAAATAGCTTATTTCAAAAAAAGGGCTGGGTCGATTTGTTTCAAATTAACTGATTTACATTCATGTGAAAAAAAAATCCAAATTTCTTACTGTTCTGGATAAATTAGGGAATTTCTGAATTTTCAGAGGTGTTTTTGACATGATTTTTAACCAAGGTTTTCTAACTAATTCGTGGTTTAGCTCCGGTTGATTTATCACTTATATCCTTGAGTATCGTGTAGTTCAATTTCAATGTAATCTATTAAGCGGTAATATAATGATTAGGGTTGCAATACTTGCAATTTTCAAAAGGCTGGGCCTTAATTGTCAGTCGGCGTATTGTTTAGTCAACTTCAAGTATGGTTTTGCTCAAAACGTTTGAGACTGAACGTGTGGATCCCGCTTTAAAACTCTTTTTACTCTAAAATGTGTTTTTCAAGCGGTTGAATCTTAATTAGAATCCTTTGCTAATTCATCGTTTAAATTTGCCTCATTTTGTTAATGTAAATCCGAGTATAAGTGGGTATATTTAAGATAAGATCCTTTACGCCCCTATTCGTAGAGTTTCGTAATTATTATGGGGATAAAATACTCGTAACCTAACCGAAAGGATTACATAATATATAATGTTTATCTTTACATTTTTATAATATATATGTACATTATTCATGTTAACCCGCGATTAATGTTGCGTAATGTAATATTTTAAATGTATGTTATTATATTAAACTTTCAGCTGACTGACTGAAAATTAACGAACACCGAAAAACTTTAGAGGTTGGATTAGTTAGTCAGAATTGCTCACAGCGGTTTTATACTAATTCGAATTTATAAAATAGGTAAGTCATAAAGTTCAACCATTTTATTACCATACGTAAAAGCATACATTTACATTTCTCGTAAATTTATTTGTACTTTTGAGGTTTTATTTTATTAGGTTTTGTCACAAAAGTCCTGTTTTTTTTTCAAAAAACGGCGACCGTCACGTCTGAGATGTAAATCCAGTGGCGCAGTAAGCTTGTGTTGTGCGTTAAAGCATATTTAATAATTTCAGTTTTTCAGCGAATAAAACTTTGCAAAATTTGCAAGTCATTGCAAAACTTACGGTTGAAAATTGTAGTCTTTGATCCGTTAGACCGAAAAAGCAGTATATATTATATATATATATGATCACGACTGTGATTTGAAGATATCTAAAGGGGGTAGTCAGAGGCAAGTCCAAACATGACATTTGGTACATGCCCACATTTTGCACAGTAGTTGGTATTCCGTACGTGACAGGTTGCAAGCCCATCGCCGCTTATAAAAATACTAACCTATGACACATACCTTCGAATTTTTGGTTCTAGGGTATGTCGGTTTCCTCACGATGTTTTCCTTCACCGTTTAAGAGCACCCGCATTGCACACATAAATTTTTCGAATGGAAAAACTCATTGGTGCACGACCAGGTTTGAACCCACGACCTTCGGATCGTAAGGCAGGGGTGCTACCACTACACCACCAGCGCGAAAAAATTAGATTTCTTAAAAAAAGGTTATCATTATGATTACGGTAACCCTAAATTTTAAGAACCTTGAAGACTCAACTATACGACCAATTCTGATTAAACCCGATTTCTAATTAAAACAACCGCGGAGTTCTAAAGTATGACTTAAGAGAGTGCCCAAAGCGGTTCTTATATAACTCCGCACCACCGCACCGCCGCGGTGTCACGCTCCTCACTCTTTCACAGCATCACCATCCCGCGCGGAAAGCCATTTAAGTTTTGTACCGCGCGCTTTATTTAAACAATCTGACATAATATGATTTGGCGTAAAAAAACGCAGACCCCACGCAACGTTGCGTTGCGCGGAGCAATGTAAGAACCGCCTAAATCAAGTTTTGGTTAAGTCACTAAAATAAAATAAGCATTTGAAAATAACTAGTTTTTTCATACCCATGGTTTAATGTTGTTATATTTAAATAAAGCAGGTGGCACAAAGAAGGATTATAAAGAGTTGTGGGTAGGTAAGCTTGGGTTTTAAAATATGAACTCACAAGTAAGTAATCACCATTTTTACACATTTACTAGGTAGCTGTTCATTTAAATGACCACATATTTTATCACACGACCTCCTGTAACCATTCAAGGTCACTTGTTATTTTTTGTCACAATGCGTTATGTTGAAAACCGTATAAGAGATCATAAAACTTCATCATCTTTTAAATATACAGAATAAAGGCCTTGCGTTACTGACTGACTGTATTACTGCAATTATCCTAATATTATTATTATAAGAAATAAATTCCTGACTGACATAGATAAGGCACAGCTTAAACCACTGGTTATAGGGACTTAAAAATTGTAGGGTACTGTCTTGGCACTAGAGGTGTACTAAGAAAGAATTTTTCGGAATTTAACCTCTAAGAGATGCAGTATAAGGTTGAAATTTGTATTAAAAAAATTTCGCGAACGTCTAGTAATATTATAAATGCAAAAGTTTGAATGGATGTATGGACGTTTGTTATACAATAACGCTGAAACGGCTCAACGGATCTGGATGAAACTTGGAATACGCGTAGTTTCTTCTTCTTCTTAGTAGTGACACTCTTGACAGAGTGGTCGTGTTCGTCATGTAGTACTGATGGTGGCAGATTTAATGCGCCTCACGATGACCCGCCATTGCTCCCTGTTCGAGGCCATCCTGCTGCAGACTTGATAACTTGGAATACGCATAGTTTATTGGCTGGAATAACACATTAGATACTTTTTATTTGGGTAGGTACCACGCATGGAAGCTAGTTACTTATTAATAAATATCAACAGCCTAAGCCATTAATTCCAAACACCTGAAATTTGGAGGGTAGATTCCTTTCTTAGATCTAGAGGGGCACTAATAAAGGAATTCTCAACATTCAACCTTTAGAGGTACACTTAGACGTACGCCTACAATGTGACATTCTCCCGTGACTCTGTGACTGTAACACGTGACAATCACATGAATTGTCAAGCGGATACATGCCACGACTTAATGCAGCATCCGTAAACAAGTATTAAAAGCAAAAATAAAAATAAAACTACTGAAAGTAATTGAAAATAGCTTTTTACAGCCGCCATATTAGATTTTATGACATACATCCTATGTCCTTTTTGTAATCCAGACAAATTCAACGACAACTCTTTGTAGAAATCCGTTTAGCGGTTTGGGTTACAGCGATAGCCAAAGGAACTCACATACTATAAACAGTAAATAGATACATATACTCCAAAAACTTACCTTCCTTCTTCGCCTCGCAGTCGGGTAAAAAGCAAAGATTTTTGCCTTGTCATAATATAAATGTTGTCACGTGCACGTACGAAACTGCGTGACATTTCTTTTTTTATATTTATTTTTTTCATATATTTATTACGTGGCGTATATCCTATGTTTGAGCTGAAGTGTAATACAGGTATTCTACAAGTCAAACTATTATTATTTGTTTTTACACCTAAAACAAGTTGTGAGTGTAAATGTAATACAAAACTTGAATAACGTGTCAAAGACTATCAAATATGTTTTCTTGTTAAAAACAAAACATTTTTTGTGTATCGAACATGATTGAAGATGTAAAC
Organism: Cosmorhoe ocellata; assembly: GCA_963675405.1. Lineage (NCBI taxonomy): Eukaryota > Metazoa > Arthropoda > Insecta > Lepidoptera > Geometridae > Cosmorhoe > Cosmorhoe ocellata. Next base: position 4,491,994 of record OY776258.1, on the reverse strand, counting down.
GCACATGTTTTAAGGAGTGCAGCGTGTTGAAGTATAAAAAAAAGTTACGCGTATATGAAAGAATTTAAATAGTTAGAACTAAAATTTTAATGTGCGTCTGTGTAAACCTAAAATCTTTTATTACTCATCCTATCATCTCTGAAGTTAGACAACAAATCTTAATATTGCAAGTGAAAAATTTCTGTTGGTTAAAAGAAAATAATTTTACGGTAGATTTTATTTATCACATCCACCAAAATTACAAACATGTTAAAACTTCAAGGAAAATGTTTAAAAAAACTTCGGACCCTTCGTTTTATAGCTGTTTCTAAACTCTTAACTTATTTACTAAGTTAATTTATTAAGAGTACACTATACAGCGTGAGGTTTTTAAAGGACCCTTGAGAATAATTTAAAACCAAAGCCCAAATAAAAAAAAATTACAGCTCCTTATTTACGAATAAATTACTGTGTAAATATAATATAATAAAATTAATAATTATTTTTTTAAATTATTTATTTTACATTCAAACTTGATTATTTTAATGGTTCAAATTAAATTAAACCAAATTCACGTTACTCTTTTTTAACTCGACATATTTTTCGTACATAAGTACCACCGACGCTACTTCAAAATAAAAAAAATATTATATTGTTTTTATTCGCAAGAAGTTCGTATACCTACTTCCGCTTAAATTTTGTTCATTATTCATGAGATAGATATTTATTTTTGAAACTTTATTTTTTTAAATTATTTATTTTACATTCAAACTACTTGATTATTTTAATGGTTCAAATTAAATTAAACCAAATTCACGTTACTCTTTTTTAACTCGACATATTTTTCGTCAATCAGAACGTGTAATGGTGGCCTTACCTTTATATATTTTTTTTAAATTATTTTTTCGTTATTACCACAATATTACACCATTTTAACCACCGTCCAATACATGGCAAATAAGTGATGCAAAGTATTCGTGGGATTACCCTTAGGGACTAAAAAAATAACTCAGCCTGTATACACGGGGCCTAAAGAATATTAATGTCCTGAGTTTGAGATAAAGTGAGGTTATTATTTAGTAAACGGATTTTTCATTTAGATTCTTGGGTGGCTCATTTCACGGCGGAAGTGGCTCGCCCGCGAATTATTAAAATTTTATGAGGGTAATTTAGTTTTTTTATTGCAACCGTGATGCGTCAACTTGAAAAAATAATATCTATAAAATTATATTAATTTTATTATAAAAAGTAATATAACAAATTTTGCTAACATTCTAAACGTGAAAGTTTGTGAGGATGAATGGTTTTTTTAAATATTTTAATAACCTATTCGCTGTGTGAATATGGGGCTAAATCGGAAAATGTACAGCTATATAAAAAAAACAGTTAATTACCTACCCTATACCCTATACATTCATCCCGGAAATGTCTACCCTACGACGTCTAGTTTCCAAGATAGTGCTATTTGAAGTTTGACAGCTGTCAAACAAAATGTACTCGTAGATCTCATGGATTCCTAGAACTTCTTTAAAGAAATCACTAGCCTACAATGTCTAAAATTGAAAGATAGTAGATAAGAAATCATACAATTTCAAAAAATATTTCATAACTTTTTTTAAATTATGTATTTACATAGTTATGTATTTTACATAATATAACTTGTCAAAGGTTAAAAAATAAAATTAACTCTCAGTGACTATTTAATTACTAATTATATTAAACATAAAAATAATAGAATATAATTTTTATTTGCAACAGCATTACAAACAACCAAAGTTACTTTACATAATTATATCAAAACAAAAATAAGTGAACTCTGTGTTAGTTAAACCAATGCCACATTTAACGTTAATATTCTTATATCGAAAGGACCTTAACACTGCTCTGACTCACAGACTATTAAGTAAACAAGTAGTTTTATTTCAAGCTGTGTTTGAGCCAAAAAGGGGCATTCAAAGCGGGTAAAAGGGCCCATAAAGGCCTGGCCACATATCCCAAATACCACAATATCATTAATGATCCCTCTACAATGTACTTCCCGTGTCACGAGGTGGTCTAAAACCGTGTTTTCGTTCTCTTGGAACGCGTTTCGTGGTCAGACCCTTTGGTGTGGTGCGTAGTTATTTAATTACCCTAGTCTGATTTGAAAGCTATTTTAAATATTTTATTCTATTACAATTTGATAGACTTTAAATAACAAGTTATTTTATCTTTGCTTATAAATAATTGGTTATTTAATTAAATATCGTATTCTATCATTTGATTACTATCTTAAAATATGATTTATTTTTCGACTTATAAAATAAATAGTTATGTAGTTAAAAAAAGAGGTAAAAACGTATTATCATTAAATTTAATAACATATTATTTAACTTATACTTATAAATAACCGAGTATTTAATGTCTTTTTTTTATAGCTCAAGCTGTGGTGGTATTTAAATTCTTGACACAGCCAATATTGATCTCAAAAGAGATAGATGCCATAAACTTAGAAGAAGAAAATAATTTTGAATGAGATTGGCATTTTAATTCGAGGCTTAAAATGTAAACTCAAACTGCTATTTTAAATCATAAAAATTTGCCGAATATTCACAAAAAAATATGATTCCAAACTCATTTGAACCCAAAAATAAAAGAAAATAAGATAATCGATCAATCGACTATCGATAATCGATTAATATTCACCAGATTTTCCTTAATAGAATATGAAACATTCAAAACTGAAGAGTCGAAAAGTGATTTTGAATTTTGGTTGCTGGTTTCACCGCTAAAAAACTAAGAAGTTTCTGAGATGCACTTAAATCCCCTCAGTGAGAAATTAAAGGATGATAAAAAGAACTGGCCGAATTGACATCGTAACTATAGGTAAACTATATAAATGAGACTACTTCATACGAAGTTTACAGGGTTAAGGGTATCACGCCCCTCACCCCTGTAAATTTGTAGGAAGTGGATTGAATAACATACATAATTATATTTATATAAGGTTATTGAAAATAGGTTCTTATAGACATCTTATTGGTTAACAACAGAAATTCAACGGAACTACATGAACTGAATGAAATCACTGAATGAACTTCTCACATACATATCCCCGAACACATAACCCTCCTTCTTCGATTTGTAGTTAGGTAAAAAGACAGATGCCATTATTAAGAGCAAAAGCAGCCATATTGAGCGCTGGATATGATATTTTTCTTTGAAATTCAACAAAAATGTCCCATTTGGTCAAACGAAAATTCTACTTTGATTTTCCCCTAAGGAAAACCATTGTTTACGGCTTCTTTGAGAACAAAAGAGATGGGTCATCTGCGAAAGCCAAGACTGACAAATACTCCTAATTTCACCCGTAAAGCCTTAACTCAGTTTGATGCTCTGACGTCACCTAGGCCGTAAAGGTAGTAAGGTCGCCTTAACATTTTATTACTGGAACTAAATAAATACCTTGTCGGCCTTTACTGGCCTTCCTTAATTAATTTAATGGATACTGCCTTGCCTTCCAGTGATAATATCAATTTGGGGACGGACAACTACCGCACAGTGTATATAACCATCAACTTACTTTATCAGGTTGACTTCAAACAAAGTAAACAGTAGACTAGCGTATCTTCAGAATGCTGCTAGAAATGTAAAAGGGCCCTGACAAAAGACTACATTTAAACAAATCTTTCACAATTTGAACTTCTTCCTAAGGTGTCGTTAGTTCTTTTGAACCAGTGTGGTGAAAGGCGCGTGTAAGCTCTTTTCGCGCAATAGCACTAACAATTGAACTGGTTAGAGCTTAATGCTTAAAGCGTGACCAGAGTGACTGGCGTGACTGGCGTTCACGCCAGTGGGAATATCAAATTGTATGAAAACGATATCGCGATATCGAAATAGAAAACTTAAAAATGGAAGTGATGTATAGTTTATTAAATTAAAGAGAATTCCAGATTATAATTTATCCCTGTGCCAAATTTTATCCAGATCCGTTCAGCCGTTTTACCATGTTTGGGTAACAAACAAACATCCATCCATCCATACAAACTTTCTTATTTATAATATTAAATTTATATAAATAATATAGTAGGAAGTAGGGTAAGTTATCCTGTCCACACTCCTGTTATTTATTATAGATAAACAATATGCAATTTTTATTTGAAATTCATACCTGCAAAAGTGACAATACTCTTAAGTCATCTGCTGTTCTAAAGAGACTGTGGCCGCCTTGCGCATAAGCTTGTCCTAAACTGCCTGATGCGGTTTGCTTAATATCTAAAGGTCTTTAAGGACTGAGGGTGGAGTTGAACACTTATATAACTGTGGGGATGGTTTTATAGAGCATTGTTCTTGAGAAATAGTCCCATTGGGTACGGAATAAAGATTAGAATAATTATCTCCAATTCATCTTTGTCATTAATTGGATACTTTATCATCACTTTGACAACGCAGAAATGAATTTCATTTTCACTGACCGAAATATAAGAAGAGTCGTGACTCATTGCGTTTTAAACCTAAAGCCATTGACATAAATATCAGTTTACTCCTTTATTGAAAAGGCAGTAGCTCCTACGGCGTAGCAAATCGTAGAGCTGCTACGATGACCACGTAGCTTGTTCTACGTCGCGTAGCAAAGCAGCCGTGTGATTCTGTAAGACCTCATTCTAAGCTTCGAATCTGAATCCGCTGTGAGTTTCTTGATTGGCATTCTAAAAACTCGGTGGATAATTCGAATTTACAATTTACAGTTCGACCACCGATTCTAGTAGCTACGACGTATTGCTTAATAAACATTTTGTATAGCGTAAAGACGTTCTGCTACATAGGATTTCTGCTCTTAAAGTATCCAAAGCCAGATTAAGATGGCAGCCGCGACAAAATTTTGTCGACGGTTTTTTCGAGCATGTTGTCTCATAATATTTGCACGAGAAAGAGCGAGAAAAAACAGCCGACTAAATGTTGTCATGCCGCTCATGTTAGCTCCGCAGTACATATCATTTAGCGTATCCTAAATTATCATCGTAAAACTGTCTTCTAGTTCATAATAATATTAATCTACTACATGCATTTTTGTGCGTTCTTATAATAAGCAGTCTATACAAAAAAAGTCAATATGATTGCTGAATAAAGCTCTTTTCAATTATTTTCAGTTGGGTTTTTTGGTTTTTTAATGTGTCAAGTCCCCGAAAAGAGTCTTTGGGACACTTTAATCTTTTCACCAGATTACTTAAAAAGAATTAGCGATACGATACCAAGAAGTGTTTTTACATCAATTTATAGCAAAATTCTGACGTTTTAAAAGATATTTTCTCAGTAAATATTTACAGCTTAATCTATTATGTTTGTTCACGAGAAGCTCCGACCTTTTAAAAGCAAATAAATCACGTTATTTGGTACTAAAAATCCGTTATCACTCAGAATACAAATTCGATCCCTCTCCTCGACATTCTATTAAACGTGTACTTGAAACACATTCGCCTTTTTCGCTAAGGAAATTGGTTCTACAGCTTATCTTCTGAGGGAATAGAAATAGGAAGCGCGAGTCTCGTTTTCGGGCTGCGGGTTCCGCGTGAAATATTAAACAGATGTGACATTCTTTTGTTGTTTATTTCTCTTCGTCTTTTTTATTTATTTTACAAATATATATAGCAAGTTGAAGTAGCAGTGAGTAGCCCATACGTTTTTCATGCGTGGAACTAAATCATAAATAGTGTATTTGTTCGTGTGTATCTCAAATAAAAGTTTTATCTAAATAATAAATATAATAAATAAATAAATAATGCTGGACAATCCACACAGCATCATCTAGCCCCAAAGTAAGCTACTCAAAGCTTGTGTTATGGGTACTAGATAACTGATATATTTAATACATGATATAGGTACATAGATAGATATTTTTTATTATACATACATACCCAGACCAACGGAACAAATTTCTGCAGATCGTACCTACACAAATTTGTTCCGAGGCGGGAATCGAATCTGCAACCTCTTGCGTCGCAGGCGGACTCTTGCCCGCTGCGCCACAGAGGTCGTCTATCTATATATCTATATATCTCTGTGTCCTAAGCTACGTTTAGATTACTTATTTTTATTTTACTTATCTTGTTGATTTTACCAGTTAAAATGTTTTTAAATGGTAGTAGCCATCTTAATTACGCTATCGGTAGATGCATAGAAGTCTTCTCTAGGGTAAAGAACATAGATGAATAAATAGCCGTATATTTTCAAATTTCAATATCCGTATATAGCTCAGAAATAATCTAGCTAATATCCAGAAAATTATAGTTTCTAAATCAAAGAGCAACACATCAAAGCTTACACTTCAATGATCTGAGAGGCAAGAATTAGTGTCACAGAGTTCAATAAATTTATTCGTATATCTTATTAGTATTTTCTTGGTGCTGAAGGTTAATTCTAGGAAAGAGTTAATTCTATTCAAGGATTCTAAAGGAATCTAGGTCTGAGTTGACCACTAAACATTTTTCCTGAACTATTTTATTATATACTAGCTTCCGCCCACGGCTTTGCCCGCGTGGTACCTTGAGAAACAAAAACAAATCTATCCCATGCAAATCTTTCATTTTTCTGGGATAAAAAGTAGCTGATATGTTATTTCAGCCAATAATCTAATCTGTTCATAATTACATCTAGATCTGTTGAGCCATTTCAGCGTGAAAAAGTAACAAGCATACATCCAGACATCCATACTTTAATTAAACTTTCGCGTTTATAGTATTAGTAGGATGAACTTGACTTTGAATTTTAACCTAAATTAGAATTAGAATTAAGTTTATGGGCTAGGTCAATTTATAAATTTATAAAGGGAACTCTAAAAACCTATTTTGTATGTCTCTGGGTTTACGCATGTAATTTAATGTGACTTTTAGGAAGTGCTCCGCGGATGAAATAAGTCATTTGTAGGATCCTGTTATATATAAATTGGATAAGTCAAGCACCGTAATATTTTAAGGAAAATTTTAGTGGAAAAAGTTTTTGCCTAAGTGTTTTTCATGGAAAATGTTGTGTTGTTTAAATATACGTGTGGAAAATTGAATTAATTTTGAGTTTTGATTACAAACGTCTGAATAATATAACGATGATAGTTTTCTGCGTCAGGCAGAGTTTTCTGTATAATTTTAAAAAAAATACATACTTATCAAAAACAAAAACATGATTCTAGTCGAAGATTTAAATCGTAGATATGCCCGTACGGTACTGAGACCGCGCCGTTTTGTTGCCACACGAAATGAGATAGCTCGCTCATTTGGCACACCAAATATTTTCAATTTCAGGATACAAAAGGAATAAGTATATTTTTTACAAAAGATCGTGCAATATAATTGCACAATAAATGGTAAAATAGCTGTTTGGTTCATTTTTTTACTTATCATTAGTGTGCGTGCATCGGCATTTTGTTAACAATCACAAGTAAAAACAGTGCCACAGTTTTTGGCGTCCGGGCATATCTACGATTTAAATCTTTGATTCTAGTTACTTTCTAAAGGATATAATCTATAAAAAGTAGTCAATCCAACCATGATATTTTTTGGTTTACCAGTGTTTGGTTGCAAACTCATCAGCGCTTATTAAATTACTATACTCATAACACACTTCCGATTTTTTGGTTCTAGGGTATACCAGTTTTCTTATGATGTTTTCCGTTTAAAAGCACTGTCATTGTAAAGATTCATTTAAAAAAAAATAATTTGTGCACGACCAGGTTTGAACCCACGACCTATCGTGATCGTGAGGCAGGGTTGCTACCACCACACCACCAGTGCTCCTACATACATCAATTATTGATTAAAAAATAATCTGGTAATACCGGCATTCATTTCTATTGAAAACAATTTGCTAAAATGATTGCAGGTTAATAAATCAACGCTTATTTTCTATTTTATACAACTCTTTAGTAAAACCTCGGCGAGATTTTGCATCTTCGTGGGAAATGCAAAAAGCGTGTAACTTTAAGTGGCACTTATAGCGTTCTACTTCAATGTCAATATTAAATTGGCTGAAGGTTTCAATTGATCCTTGAGTTTCAAGTGATATTAAGTATCTTCGAATTTCACAATTCAAAAACAAAAATCAATATCAAATACAGTTTGAATCACGACACAAGTTAAGTATGATTTTTAATTCAGACTGTTATATTATTAAATATGTTTTATCAATTTTTGCCGGCCATCTGAGTTCTCTTGACAATCACAATCTCATCGTTTCATTAAGTGAAAAGCCTTTTTTTTAAAGTCACAATAAAAACTTATTTCTAGGTATCTAACCACAAGTTCTTACAAATCAACATATTCCATAAATGTCACATTTCAAGCTTGAAGTAATACTCGTAGTACTTACTTTAATAAAAAAATTATTGGTCATGGTACAAAATATCAAGTTATATTACTTTAATATTGCCCGAGGAACTTATACTAATGACCCCAGACGATTCTTGTGTCATTGTTGCTCGCACATTATCGTTGGTTTTAGTAACAGCGTTAAATTTCCTATTCGTCTATAGATTTTTAAATGCACTACATATTGGCTGTCATACTCGCAAAGCAAATAATATGTCGTCTACACGTAACGTCTACATTCGATATGGAACGGTATACGTGAACTCGTTTTCTGGACCTTTAGCACTGTTTGTGAGGTTTTTTTAACAAGCAATCAAAACTTACATCGTGATATTAGAATTACTATTTATATTTTATATTCGAAGGTATGTGTCACAGGTTAGTATTCTTATATGCGGCGATGGGCTTGCAACCTGTCACGAACGGAATACTAACTACCGTGCAAAATGTGGGCATGTACCAAATGTCATGTTTGGACTTGCCTCTGACTACCCCCTTTAGATATCCTCAAAGATCTAAGTAACTAAAGATCTGAGGAGCTACCAAGCCCGGGGATTACAGTCGTGATCATATTTTTTTTTTTTTTTTTTTTTATTTTTATAAAAAAAAAAAAAAATTATCACGACTGTAATCCCCGGGCTCGGTAAATATCTTCCTCGGACCTTTAGTTAAGTACTTAGATCTTTGAGCATGTCTAAAGACGGTAGTCAGAGGCACGTCCGAACATGACATTTGGTACATGCCCACATTTTGCACAGTAGCTAGTATTCCGTACGTGACAGGTTGCAAGCCCATCGCCGCTTATAAGAATACCAACCTATGACACACACCTTCGAATTTTTGGTTCTAGGGTATGCCGGTTTCCTCACGATGTTTTCCTTCACCGTTTAAGAGCACTGGCACTGCGCACATAAATTTTTGGAATAGAAAAACTCATTGGTGCACGACCAGGTTTGAACCCACGACCTTCGGATCGTGAGGCAGGGGTGCTACCACTACACCACCAGCGCTCTTCTATTTTTATATATTCTCTTTATATTTTTAAATATTACTATTTTTGCACAACTGCGAGGCGATAAAGTATGTATGTTTATATAATTATGCATGTATTTGGCTATCGCTTGTACTTTCAATTGGGTTTTTCATTTTTGCAATAAATCGTAGTTTTTGAAACTATGAAAAAAAACTTATCTTTCAAAACACTGTTATTTCTCTAAAAAAAACAGTCATGCCCGGCTTACATAATCAGGCTTCCGTACTTTGTTTCTGATCCTCAAGTTCTAGTTAGTAAAGAAACGTAAATATTAGTATTACTAAACTAGAACATTGACTTGGTATTAATTTCAACGTTCTTACTAGAAGTGGGCGATACAAGCAATAGAATAGAATAGAATAGAATATCACTTTATTGTACACCTTGAAAAGAAATACAAAAGAGAAACAAACTTAAAATTAATGTAACAATGGGCGACCTTATCGCTAAAAGCGATCTCTTCCAGGTAACCTTTGGATGGATAGGAAAAAACAATAGTTGTAGAGGACGGTGGCATACACAAAAGAAAAACAAACTTACTCGGATATTATGAACTATAAATAAAGCTAAATTGTAATAAATATAATACCTAAATAGATACAAGTTACAAAAAAAATAATAATAAATAAATATAGATACGAAATTTATATTTCGGTATAGTATCTGTAATCATATGATATGATTCTCCGAAAAAGCGATTCAACCCAGCCCTTGTAGTTACTTACCTCAAACGTTTCTGAGAAAGAGGGTCTTAACATACGAACGGAGTATAAAGTAATCTTATAAGGTTTCCGTTTTATATTATAAGGAACCCTATTTAATAAATACGTCAAGACCCTTTTGTTATTTGTATAAGCTACAAAAATATTTATAAGTGATAATTATTGAAATACAATTTCTAAGGTAATATAGAATTTCGGAGACTTTATGGAAAACACCAAAACTGTTAACACTAGTTTGATTTTCTTAGCGAATTTTTTTAACCCGATAACGTCAAAGACCGGTGCTTACGGAACAAACAACGTAGGTGTATTGGCGTAAACTAAGCTGAGAAAAGGCTTTTAGAAAATTGGTCACGAACAAACAGTTTAATTTGATTTCAGAATTATTATGACTAAGTAATACAAGTAAAAATTATTTTTGTTACAATCTTTTATAAAACTTGCCTTTATGCTCTAATATTGTTGTTTAATTTGGTCAAACTGTAATTTAAACCATATTTAAGAAACATCTAGTTTCAAGTGTGAAGTAACACTATTGTACTTTTATTTCTATAGGTCATGGTATGAATTATCGTAAGCTAGATTACATTCGTAATCGTAAGTGATATTGCCCGACTGAATTGAAGCTCGGAATACGTTACGTATACAACCTCCACGACAATGCAAGGAGATTTTCCGCAAAAAAAAAACAGCACCGCTATACAAGGTGAATTTTTGGTCAGTTTAAAGCTGGCGCCCACGTAATCTATATCAGTAACTCTACTCAAAAAACAATATAGATAATAGATCAATTTTTTTGTTTTTAATAAAAACACGAAACTTACTCGATAATAATGAGAACCAATAGAAGTTGCTATTCGTTTGTCGGCATGCGAATTTGGCGCGCGGTGCGGCGGCGAGCCGTAGGGACTAAGGAGTCTGCGAGGTCGTGACTCTGCGTGCCTTACCATGTGTTTAACACGCTTTTCTTAATCTTTTCGACTATTCAGTTCCGTACGAAATATTTATCAAATTCAATAACTAAACCGACACAAATACGATTCAGTAATAAAAGAATTGGGCGCCGGTTTTAAACTGACCAAAAACTCACCTTGTATACATGACTATCGTTTGTTTTAATACGGCAGCCGCTATTTAGAAACTTAGCTTTACCTACGGATTTTGCCGGACATCTGGCCATGAATCCTTTAATCTCCCAGCCGGACAGTTTGCAACATCTTACATTATATGGCAAACCCTCACAGTCCAAGGGATCCGTACTTTGCTTTTGTAATCGCATCATTCATCTCCTATTTGGGCTCGTAATGAAAATGATATATTTTGAAAATAATTTCAGAAATTTCTGGATTTAAAAGATTTATTTCATTTTTGATGACTGGCAGGCCCTTGATGGTAAGTGGTTACCTTCGTCAAAGTGTCAGGTCTATGTATTTAACTGTTAGATAAAGGGTTATCATACGTTCATTCCATTATTATGGTTTTGACATAAAATTTACTTATGTGTTTAAGTTTTAATACCATATGTCTATTCTTAAAGGAATACAAATTATTATTATATGTGAGGTTAACGGCTTTTTTAATCTTATATAATCCAAAAAGTATTTTTTATAATCTGTTATTTAGATATAAATTAAAACCAACAGTTTTGCAAAACTAGTCGATCTGTGCCGTAGACAAATGTTAAGTTTCCAACTACTCCTCTTAGCGTTTGACTGAAGTTTTTGTAGCGAATAGTTCCTTTGTGCTTGTTTCTATTAGTTTAGTGAAACTTTATTTTTGAAGTTAGTGCAGTTTCTCTTGTATTTGCACTATTAAAGTAAACAAGTAACGTCTTATCTGATGATAGGGTCAATATTCCACCCAAAAGCCTCTGTCACGACTTTTGATTAAAATATTAATGAAAAAAAATTTGGGTGACATTTCACACCTCATCTAGCTCCAAACAAAGCAAAGCTTGTACAGTGTGTTCATCACACCAAATGTTTATCCTGGGTGAGGATCGAGCCCACAACCTACAGCGCAGAAGGCAGAGCTACTGCTAACTGAGCTGTGTGGCCAGAAACAGAATTGTCAAAAGAAACACCAGTGCTCGAAAGTAGCCACTAGGGTACGAAAGTAGCCACTAGCTAGTGCATGAAAGTAACCACCTAGGGAAAGAAAGGTGCCTCTGAGGCGCGTTTTTTTTCACCACACACTTTTTAAAAACTGTAACCGACTTCTTGATGTACGACGTTCATATAAAAGCTGTCAACTGACCGCACTGAGCGTAATGACAAAATCGTTCTGTAAGTAACAAACAAGCTAACGATTACTATGTATTGCAAGAAACTTTTGAAAATGCAGTCGAATAAAGTCGAGGTGAGATTTCAAAGAAACTGAAATTAGTTTAAAATTCAGCGCAATCCGCTGTACAACTGTGCACAAATCCGAATCTCACGTTCGTAGGAGTGAATGGAAATCGAGTAGAAAACAACGCTCGCTAGCGCGGAAAGGATTTGATTCACTCTTTCTAAAACTTACGTGCAGGGGTGGCAGGATTAAATTTTAAAGTTTAGTATCCCATTTTCTCGTTCTTGTAGTAATGTAAAAGTTTGTGTTTAAATTTTTGTGGTTCTCATAATATAAAAAAGCGTGATAAAACTCAGGGTTATGTAATAATTTAAATACTCAAAGTAATTAATTTATAGCCTACTAGCAAACGCACGCGGCTCCGCTCACGTGGTGCACCCACCCGCCGGGATAAAATGTATTCTAAGTTTCATGCAGATACGTCCGGCCGTTTTAGCGTGAAAAAATACAAACATCCATACATCCCTACACCCTCACAAACTTTCACGTTTAAAATTTTAGAAGGATAATTTTCACCTCAGTATTTCACGAACAAAATCGGGGCTAAAAACTGGTATTTCCATAATCTTCAATGTTTTGGATTAGGTAGGAACCTTTCAACTAATTATACTGCCACCTGAACTTTTATTCCTGAAATTATAACAAAGTTGTGACAAGATATTAAACAGACAAAAAGTTTGCGGATGAAGGCGGCTTAGGAGAGATCGTCGTAAAATAACATTAGGCAGGTCAATTTTACTTAAAACTCAACACTGAAGTGTGTTTTGTTTTTGAAATTAACTTAAAAACTCAGTTTTAGTAAATATTTTATACAAAAAGCTATAAAACCTACTCCAAATACACCCAAAAAAAATTATTTATCTATATGAATCTAAATTCCAATAATATTATATCTATTTGTACTATGAGTACTAAAAATTTAAAGTAAAATCAACCACTGAAAATGTTTCTGACGCGAAGAAGTTATGACGTTTATAGGTTTTACGGGAATAGTATGTAGTAATCTCTGAAACCCAAATTTATATGGAATTTTCTTTAATACATAGTACATATTTTTATTTTGAGTAACACAATCAAGAATGTGAATAAGACAACGTATGCCTTTAAACGTTTTAAAAATTAAGTGTTGTGATAAAGTCATTTAAATCCTACTAATATTATAAACGCGAAAGTTTGTAAGAATGTATGGATGGATGTATGGATGGATGTATGTTTGTTACTCTTTCACGCTAAAACTGCTGAACGGATCTGAATGAAATTTGGCACATTTATAGAATATGGTCTGGAATAACACATAGGCTACATTTTATCCCGGAAAAATATAAGGTTCCCGCGGGATAGATTTGTTTTTGTTTTTTAAGGTACCACGCGGGCGAAGCCGTGGGCGGAAGCTAGTGTGTTTATATAGTAGTAGATGACGAGAGTTACGAGGTAACGATATGTTATATAAACAGATGATTCGATTCAATTCTATTCACAACCTAATAAAAACCTCTGTTTTCTCTACAGTATTGGGTCGGTACAAATCAGACTCAAGCTGTGTGGTTTGAGGTGTACATGTCGAGTACATATAGATTTGTGGCTAGAATACTATGACCGGGTTAGTTTGAGTCTATCAACAGCTATTATTAACACTGATAGTGGTTCAGAATATCAGATAATATTGTTACTGCAACTGTATACCGAGTTGTAAGATAGTGTTGAGGCCGATTGCGATTTCAAAATTATATCAGGTCGTCGCCTGGTCCAAATGCCATGAGAACCCATATTAACATAAAATATGTATACTAGCTTCTGCCCACGGCTTCGCCCGCGTGGTACCTTGTAAAACAAAAACAAATCTATCTCACGGAAACCGAACATTTTTCCGGGATAAAAAGTAGCCCATGGGCTATTCCAGACTATATCTGTGCCAAATTTTATCCAGATCCATTCAGCCGTTTCAGCGTGAAAGAGTAACAAACATACATCCATACATCTAGACATCGATACATCGATCATACAAACTTTTGCGTTTATAATATTAGTAAGATAGATCGTTAACGGTTCTTAGATAGCTCATGTGTTTTAAATGGCTCGTACGTAACTAGACAAAAAATTGATAACCCTAATGCTCATAATCTTTTTTGAATACATAATGCTTTGTGAATGTTTTGTATTATATAAAGTAAGCACGACAGCCTTAAGAGACAGCTCTAAGAGAGAAAATGTTGATTTGATTAGATCCGCTACAATGTGACTCTGAATTCTTTCTACTCCAAGTTGAGTAATTGTATTAATCACCGCGCTTCCGTGATGTTGGGAATTGGGTGCAAAGAAATTGGCTTACGAGTGCTTTGTGTCCCAACCTATATAAATACGAGGCTCCGTTCTGACTGACGGTGATGATAAGCCTTATCTAGTACAATGAACCCAAATTACAATAGTATTTTCTGTTTTTAAGCATTAAGGTAATACTTAAATTAATTTTGTTTTATAAACTTAAGACTAGGTCTAAATAAGAAAAAAATCTTGAAGTGTTGGAATAACTCTTGCTTAAGATATATTTCCAAATCATTTTTATTGACGTGGTATAGTGCTTTACCATCCAAAAACCCCCGATGGGCTCAAACCTAGCTGTGTACCAATGGGTTTTTTATGCGATAAAATTGTGTGCGCTTACCAGTGCTCTTAAACGACGAAGGAAAACATCGTGAAGAAACCGGCATATAATTATGTACCTAGAACTAAAATTTCAAAATGTGTGTGTCAAGTTAGTATTCTTAGAAGCGGCGATGGGCTTGCAACATATTACGGAAAACTAATTATTACTGTGCAAAATGTGGGCAGTGTCAAATATTACGTTTGAACATGCCTCTGGCTAGCCTTTTTAGATATCCTCATATGATGTAGATTTAAGTAACATGAGATTTAAGAAGATATCTACCAAGCCTGGACAAAAGTTTGTGAGGAAATTGAAGACGCAAGCAAAGTCACAGGTGGTCATATAGGCCAGATAGGTAGGTACAGTAAGAATGTGTTCGTGTGATCGTTTTACGTGTCACCAGAAAAAAGTAAAGGGAATTTCTCTGCGCAAGAGAATTAGGAAGAAAAATTGGGGAGTTGATGAGAACGAATATTTGATTAGGGAAACTCACGGCTGTTTGTCCCTGAAATGTTTTGTGACATGGCCTTTTTCTTTCCCATGTATGTCTGGGTTATACCCGTTGAACACTGTAACTCAACGCGACTTTTTATCTCGTAAAGTTACACCCTAAAGTAACAGTGTTACCGAACGGGAACTTACTTATTTACTTTACGTGTTGGTAGAAAATAAGAATTATCCCAACTAAGATTTGTCTGATTTAATCCACTACTTCAGTCGTGTAACTTATTTTTTAGGACCAAAGCTTGAGGAAACTTTTACAGTAACAAGCTCGAAATTGGAAGGCTTTGGTAGGTTTAAAGGTCTTGTAAACAATAATGACCGAATCAGAGAAATACCACGAACATCATGAAAAAAAATTATTATCAAAGTAACACAGTATGAAACAGTGCCAACCGGGTAGAAATAAACTACAAAAATATTTTTCAAACTTTTACTGTTACAACTCTGAGCTCAAACAAAACGTCGAACAAGGTTGCGTTTTGCGAACAAACATGGTAGGCACTAAATGCTATCTATAAAGAAACAAAATGTTTTCAGATATGCTATGTTACTGCAATATTGCAAACTGGTGCAACTGACAAAATTGACATAGTTTGTGGTCAGTTTCAAATGTTAATCCAAGGTGTTACAAAAATAAAAAGCTTAGGCCGACTGGCTGTTCAAGAAGGGTGCAAAAATATATCCTTTAACACTGTTCTCACAGTGGTTCACAGTTCATACTGAAAATGACTGGCCTCACAGTTGGTAGAGCTTTGCCTTCCGCACTGTAGGTTGTGGGTTCAATCCCGACCCAGGATAAATATTTGTGTGATGAACACAGATGTTTGTTCTGTGTCTGGGTGTTATCTATATGTATTTACAAAAAAAAGTATATAAGTAAATTATCTATCAGCTATCTGGTTCACATAGTACACGCTATGCTTAGTTTGGGGCTAGATGGCGTTGTGTGAAGTGTCCATTAATATTTATAATTATATACCTAAAAGCGAAGCCTAGAATAAAATAACTTACTTTGTACAAATACTGTTCCAACATAAAAACTTTGCAGAAGGTACGAGCAAAATTCTAAAGATGCTTGAACACATGTCTTGAAGGAATATTGCGAAATGGTCACTATAACTGTTTGCGAGGTTTTACTTTCAACTTTATTTCGTTTACAATGGTAGCAGACTGCTGAAATATTGGCACAGATTCAAAAATAAACTTTCGCTTATTATGCTTCTTTATTTTGTTTTATTTGGGTTAATCTGCTCATCACAGTATCTGTATTTGGTTACCCATACAAGAAATAAATATGACTGTTCGATCATAGTGGGATATTCTAATGTCATTAGGAAAAATCATTTATATAGCTATATGTCTCCTATAGTATTGTAACTCTGATACAATCAACACTTGTCAAAACTGGCTCAAATTTATTGAATAAACACTCTTATGTCATACCAAATTACTTGATTACAATGAAAACGTATTGGCATTGATTGTAAGCAAAGATCCATAATCGCCCCACAGCTCATCACAGTATCTGTATTTGGTTACTCATACAAGAAATAAATATGACTGTTCGATCATGGCAAGGGATATTCTAATGTCATTAGGAAAAATGACGTCAAAATATCTGCGATCTTATAGATAGCTATATTATGTCTCCTGTAGTGCGATTACGGAACTCTCATTCCATCAACACTTGTCAAAACTGGTTCAAATTGATTGATTAAACACTCTTATGTCGTACCAAATCACTTGATTACAATGAAAACGTATTGACATTGATTGTAAGCAAAGATCCATAATCGTCCCCCTGGTCACGCTATAACTTGAAAACGGCTGGACCAATTTCGTCAATTCTATTTTTGTTATGTTATTGTGAGGAGAAAGTATTATATTTAGAAGTTATGACAGGACAAGATCTGTCGACTCAGCTAGTATTTAATATATTAACGTAAGCTATCCCATTGATTTTTTCCATCTAAAAAAGCAGTTTGGTCTTTGTCTTCTTCACCACTTAAAACCGAAAAATAGGTAAATAAATCGTGTTAACTACCCGTTTAATACTAATGTGATCAGATCGCGTAAGTTTCAAAATATTTACAGTAAAACTGGTTGTTAAAACTCATTTTCAAAAGATTTCGGTATAAAAATACCTGCACAAAAATTATAACAATAATACGTACATTTCCATTTGTAAGAAGCCACGGGTAAAGTCTTATTCCCGGATCGCCCAACAATAGGGGTATTTCCTACCGGAAACGGAAGGTGGGGCGAACAGACGTTACAACGAATATCTTTGTTCGGGACAATGCCGCTTGGATGCGAAGGGTTGCGGTATAAATTAGTTTTTTACGTGGAACACGCGAGTTTTAATGTCTTTTTTGTTATTGTCCTGTCAGGTTTTGTTTTTTGCAGAAATCATTTGAGCGTTGAATGTCTAATTTACGAGTTCCAAAAAAATACTCTTAGTACAAATATTTATAATTCATTTTGAAAAGTAGAAAATCACACTATGAGTTGTGTTCGTAACAAATTTTTTATCCATCAATATTTAATCCTAGGTACTAATATTATAAACGATGTATGGATGTATGGATGTGTGGAATAAACTTTTGTGACTCTTTCACGCTGAAACGGTTGAACGGATCAGGTTCAAATTTGGCACAGATATAAATTATAGTCTGAAATAGCACATGGGCTACTTTTATCTCGGAAAAATGTACGGTTCCCGTGGGATAGTTTTTTTTTCAAGGTACCACGTGGGCAAAGCCGTTGGCGTATGCTAGTATCTATAAATTTATAGTAAAATTATGTTATGTAGGTACTATTATGTACTTCTGAAGTTCCAGTTTGAAATGCCTATTTCCAACATATTTCATTTGAAGGATTATCATTTTGAAAGTACCTTACATTATGTATTTCTCCTACTTACTGTGAACTTTACATATTATTTTGATCAACGATACTGTAAGCCGAGTCGACTTAAGGAATAAATAAAAAATTGTTGTGGATCCCTGTGATACATGGGGTTTCCACTTTGAATACCGATAGTAATTGAGTTCAGCTGGTGAACAATTTCAATTTAAAACAGTCTGGATCGCTATAGTTTTAAACTTGTTATTTTTTACTCTAGCAATTAATTGGTTGTAAACTTTTAACGAAGGTTTACCATACCACCCAACAATTTAGGTTTTTTGAATGGAAAATACTCGTAAAATAAATTGGAGATTTCAAAATTTTATTTGGACAGCCATTTGCGTTATATTTTTCCAAACTGAGTTCGAATGAAACTCACTTTAGTGGATTTATGAGCACTGGTGGTCTAGTGATAGTAGCCTTCCGGTCGTGGGTTCGAATACAGTCGTGGGTCGAATACCAATGGGTTTTTCTGTACAAAAATTTTTTTTGCGCTATGCCAGTACTCGATAAATTTCCAAGTGACTGGGAGAGAATAGCATAGGATCGCGACAACTGGAAAAATTGGGGGGAGGCTTTTGCCCAGCAGTGGGACACTAACGGTTCATAATAATAATAATAATAATAATACCCAGTACTACCACTACCATTACAGTGGATGCTCACGGTACGGCTAGTCCACCAGTTTAAAGTCGCTCAGCGAGCTATGGAACGAGCTATGCTCGGAGTTTCTCTGAAGAAGAATAAATGAGACTATCCGACACAGAACTAAGCTGTCGATTAACTAAGGTTGTCGATATAGCTCGGAGAATTAGCAAGCTGATGTGGCAGTGGACTGGTCATATCTCTCAAAGAACCGATAACCGTTGGTTGTTAAGTGGAGACCGCGGCTCGGCAAACGTAGTGTAGGACGCCTTCCGGTCAGGTGGAGTGACGATCTGCGAAAGGCTGCTGGTGGAGGCTGGATGCGTCGAGCTGAAGACAGGGCGCAATAGCGCCCTGTCTAGGACTGCTGCTATAGGCTGATGATGATGATGATGATGATGATGATACCAGTACTCTCAAATAGTGAAGGAAAACATCGTGAGGACACCGAAATGTCGTAGAACCTAAAAAAAAGTTCCAAAACAAGTTGTTAAGTGGAGACCGCGGCTCGGCAAACGTAGTGTAGGACGCCCTCCGGTCAGGTGGAGTGACGATCTGCGAAAGGCTGCTGGTGGAGGCTGGATGCGTCGAGCTGAAGACTGCTGCTATAGGCTGATGATGATGATGATGATGATGATACCAGTACTCTCAAATAGTGAAGGAAAACATCGTGAGGAAACCGAAATGTCGTAGAACCTAAAAAAAAGTTCCAAAACATGTGTCAAGTGCACGAAAAAAGGCTCTGCTTAGAGCTTATTAAAATGAAGGTTATAAATGTATAAAAATCACCGTTGGCATAGAAAATCTGGCACCAGTGGCAGTATTGAAAAAAATCTCTCTATATGCTAATAAACAAATTAAGCGAGAATTGATTTGACGGTCGGTAAATGTTGCCGCGGCGCAAAAAGCCGATGGAAAAACCAATTATCGCAGTTTCTTACCTCCTCAAGAGGAGGAAATAAACGAATTGACTTACCGTAAATATACCTCTGGATTGGCAGGGATAGCTTTGTAGAGACGTGGGGAACAACTTTCCTGAGTTTGTAAGTACCTATTATTGTGTGCCTCTTGATACTTCCTGTTTTCAATAGATGGAAAAAAAACGAAAGATATATTTTAGAAATCAAACAAAAAATGTAAGGTTTATATATATGCGTTTTATTTTCCCTCGTCATTCTTAATTACATAAAAAAAAACAGAAAAGAAGATGATATGACTGTTAGTAATCCCCAAGCTCGGTAGATATCTCCTTAGATCTCTAGTTACTTGAATCTTTGAAGATATCTAAAGAGGCACGTCCAAACATGATATTTGTCAAATTTCCACATTTTGCACAGTGATTAGTATTTGGTACGTGACAGGTTGTAAGCCCATCGACGATTATAAGAATACTAACAGAATACACACCTTCAATATTTTGCTTCTAGGGTACGCCGGTTTTCTTACGATGTTTTTCTTCACCGCTTAAGAGAACTGGCGCACGGATTTTTTTTGAAAATAAAAATTCATTGGTGATGACGACGTTTGAACCCACGACCTTCGGATCGTGAGGCAGGGCTGCTACCACAAAACCACCAGTGTTTTTATTAAAAGATAAATCGGTGTTCGAGTCAGACGTCATACCAGCACGAAACTCTAAAAATAAGAAAAAACCAGACTCCAGACTGAAAAGAACTGTGATTTTCACTTCTATGTCGTTTAAGAGGTATTTACATTATAACGAGTGTTGAACGCGCGTCACGGAACATTAAAAGAAATTCACGAATGTAAACTACCATGAATGGCGCAAACCTGTTTGCTTTGAAAGCGGTGACCGTAAGAAAATGCTTTGAATTTTTTAAATGTTTTTACTAATATTTTGGGTCTGATCAATTAAAAAAATCGGTAAGTATCAGAATCGGTTAAATCATTTTAAAGATAACAATTTATAACGTTATTATATATTTTTGAATAAAGCTTGAAGGGCAAATTTTTTTTATAAATTTTTATTGATACCACATTAAATAGGTAAGTACTTCAATTTAAAAAGCTCATGGTTATAATTTTAATAATCAGATAATAGTTTTTTTTTTAACATAATTGTGCTCACAACTTATTTAGTTATCTCATGTGTAGGTAACATAACATAACCATAATTAACGGTCACCGTTTCTTGGTAAACCTAAATGGTAAGTGTTGTGTAAAAACTTTTTCTGGGTTTTCGCAAGACTTTTTAGTTGAATTAATCTGTAAAGAGCTAAACCTTTTCAACGACTTCAGTAACGCAGTGAGTAAGTGTCTTGTTTAGATGCGAGTAACGCCGGTTCTTTCTCTGCAAGGCCTTAATTGTGTAATAATATATATTGTGTGATAGATATTTGAGTCTAGATTTGAGTATAATAATTATTATGTTGTAGTGGCTTGATAATTATGGTGATAGAAAGAAATGGAAAGAAAACATTACGTCGATCACACAATATAACGTGAAAAAAACGCTACTTCCCCATTGCTCAACTAGATTACATAACTAGTCAAGCAGTTGAGCAATAAGATGATCAACTTGATGCAGTTGAGCAATTTAGTTGAGCAGTGGGAAAGAAGCGGAAAAAAGGGAAGAAATGATGGGCTTAATTATTTATATATATCAATATGTATATACGAATTAAACTAACTACGGATTAAAACACATAATAACCAACTTCAAGTACACAAGTAATTGCGTAAAAGTTTCCAATCGTCTTTGAAAAGTTAACTTCCGTGGCGTTTTGGATCCATCACTATGATAAGGCTGTAAATTCACTTACACCTGATTGAAAAAGTTTTAAAGGTCGGAGAAGATGAACGCAGAGCTCTTAAAACGGTTTTTCTTAAAACCGTCTTTTCAGTTACACATGGCTGTTTTAATATCGGAACATTTTTGTCTAAAAAATATCACGAAAATATCACAATGAGTTTTTTTATTTACTTACAAGCACACGTAGCTGTGACATTTATTTTTGTTGATAAATCTATACTGACCCAAAAAAAGTTGAATGTTTAAGTTCAAAATTAATAAAGCATCTGCAAAAACGGTATAATTCAATTCTAAAAATGAAATTTCAGTAAAATTCAGCGTTCCTTTTCTGTTTTTAAAGTCTTCAAGTCTTCACACTCGAGTGTGCTTCAGTTTTAAGAACTGCCTTTAAACTCCGTTTATTTCAAAGAGTCATAGCAGTAGTTACATACATTATGGAACTGTTTGGATATTTGTTATACTGACTGGTCTACTGTTTTTTAAATGGTTTAAATTCATTTATTCTCAAAAAGACATGCGAGTCACTTACTCGTATATGAGAACTATGTTAACTATAGCTTACAGTTATTAGTGAGTCGTTCTATTAACACGGTAATAAGTAGGTAAGTAAGTAGACAGTCTACGTACTTTTCGGTAGTTTTACGCATTTAACGCATTTAGCCGCATTAGGTACATATTTAATTAATAAAGTTCTTGACAAATATAATGTGCAAGCCTTGTTTTAAATGCGTTAAATGAGTTTACATTTTTGATATGTGAGGGCAGTCTATTGTAAAGTTGAGCGCCTTCGTATGTTATTGTTTTCTTGTCTTGTTATTGTTTGGAGATGTAAACTTTATTCCATAAGGACAACCTCAGTAGCGCAGCGGGCGAGAGTCCGCCTGCGACGCAAGAGGTTGCGGGTTCGATTCCCGCCGCGGAACAAATTTGTGTACGATCTGCAGAAATTTGTTCCGTTGGTCTGGGTGTTTTCTATCTATAATAAAAATATATCTATCTATGTATTTAATGTATTAAATATGTCAGTTATCTAGTACCCATAACACAAGCTTTGAGTAGCTTACTTTAAGGCTAGATGATGCTGTGTGGATTGTCCAGCATTATTTATTTATTTATTTATTATTTATAAGGTAAATTATGAGTATTAGTACTAGAGTGTTAGTATTATTATATATAGTGGCATTTTAATCCTTTTATCACACTGATTAAAGAACTAGAGACGCGATAAGAAGAAGAAGAAGTGCTAGAGTCATAATTCTCACTAGGTTTGTCCTACCAGTAAACATAACGAAATAAATCGATATGAGTATTATCCTAATCCCCACTCGATCATTGCTTATCCCCACCGCGATGATGATCGTATGGTGGGGATTATGAAACGCATATCAGTGGGGCTTATGAGCATAATCAAATATTGCTAATTTTACTAGTTGTTTTAATAGTATACGTTATGAAACAATACAATAAATAAGCTTTATTTAAAACTAGCTTCTGCACGCGGCGTCGCCCGCGAAGTACCTACATAAAATA
Organism: Cosmorhoe ocellata; assembly: GCA_963675405.1. NCBI lineage: Eukaryota > Metazoa > Arthropoda > Insecta > Lepidoptera > Geometridae > Cosmorhoe > Cosmorhoe ocellata. Next base: position 4,468,572 of record OY776258.1, on the reverse strand, counting down.
TAGCCTATGTTCATCCTGAAAGTTCATTCTACACATTGGTGAAAGAATTTTTCAAATCGGTTCAGTAGTTTCGGAGCCTATTCAATTCAAACAAACAAACAAACAAACAAACAATCAAATCTTTCCTCTTTATAATATTAGTATAGATAGTATAGATAAATGTTACCCAACAACGGGAACGAAGATTTCAGATATAAAAAAAAAAGATTTATTACTGACACTTGCTAGATCAAACCAATCACACGGGGCTAAAAAAACTTTGCCCACCTTTTTACCCTATCAAATCGTTTGAACGTTTTTACATCCCATAAATCAGTCAACTCTGATCTACCACTTTAATCTTGAATCAATCGCCCGCAATTTTAATTTCTTCGGGGGATTCCCCTATAATTCTCGGCGCCTTATCGCTGTCTCCGAAATCGTATGAAAATACGTAGAATAGGCGAATAATTCAACATGGCTTACCTCAATCCCGTCGTTGGCAATTTCCAATACCTGCTGATTTTATGGACTGAAGAGATATTATACACGCTAGGATTTATTACTAAACAACAGTTTATATGTCAAAATAAAACAGAAAAAACATGTTTGCAACTATACGAGTATAATCCTCTTAAAATATCATAATAGACATCTCACATCTTTAGTTACTAAGATCTTTGAGGGTCCACACACACACAAAAATATATTATTGGTATTAAACGGGTATTCATCGCGTTTTATTTACCTTTTTGACCCCCGGCAAAAAATGAAGGGTATTATAAGTTTAACGTGTCTGTGTGTGTATCTGTGTATCTGTCTGTGCTATCGTAGCTCCCAAGTATATGGTATGACCCATGACTTGACCAGCCGTTTGAAGATCATCAGCTCTTTAATAGTTGATGAGGGGACTGACTACTTTCCATAAATCCTATTGATTCGAAATTTGGTACCCTTCAATGACTTTAAATTAGTTTAAATATGACATGGTAAGGTTTAGATGTCGGGGGATTTTTAAATATTTAATTTTGTATTACTTACACTGTCGTGGTCACGAGACGACTTTTTGTCAACCCATGACCACGACTGTATGTAAACTTGTTGAAACGTCGGGAAAATTATCTTATACCTTTAAACGAGCAATTCTTGTATATAAGTATATATATGTATATATATATATATATATATATATATATATATATAAATATAATCAAAATCTCGGAAACGGCTCAAACGATTTTCACGAAATTTCGTATGTAAGGGATTTCGGGGGCGATAAATCGATCTAGCTAGGTTTCAATTTCCAAAAAACACCATAAACCAGAAAAAAACCCGAGCAAAGCTCGGTCATCCAGGTACTGTAAATAAAACGCGATAAATACCCCCTTAAACTATAATGTATTCAGATCGCGTAAGTTTAAAAAAATACATTATTAGTAAGATTCAGTTAGGAGCAGATCTAGTGGTATAATTTTTCAATCCTAAGGTTGTTGGTTTGAATTCGGTCGTGCACCAATTAATTTTTCCGTTCCAAAAAATTTATGTATGCTATACTTTACCAGTACTTTTAAACGGTGAAGGAAAACATCGTGAGGGAATCGGTAAGTCCTAGAATCTACAAGGTTCGAAGACATGTGTCAAATGCACGAAAGTGATTTCAGGTGCACTGTAATATCTTCATCACACTGTTCGAAAGACAGTAAGAAGAAGAAGGATTCAGTAATCCCACAGCTTAATATTCTATACATGTGAAATCGCCCTAAAATCTACTTTTTACAAAATATTGAGCGAATTAATTATAACCATCGACACCAACCATTAAATATTTGTCTAAACTTCGAATCTCAAGAGGCCTCATAATAATATTAATGCTATTAAATTCAGCTACAGTTTACTAAGTGGAGACCGTGAAATTATGACGGTAAAAGACTGCGATTTTAAACCTTATGTCATGGATATAAAGAGACTTTTTCATGTTCCCGGAACGTTAGTTGAAGTTTACTGGTTCTTATAATACTTTGTTCAAATGCAAAGAGTAATAGCACCAAGCTTTGATTTTACAAAATTTTAAAAAAGAATGCGTAATTTATTAAATATGCTTTACCTTGAACTATGATTGCATTACCTATGTAACTATGGCACAACAAAAACTAAACGAAAATCGGTTCATCCGTTTGGGAGCTACGATGCCACAGACAGATATACAGATACACAGACACACAAATACACTGACAGACACGTTAAACTTATAACACCCCTCTTTTTCGTCGGGGGTTAAAAATAATGTCAAGTAATGTCAAAGTAATGTCAATTTATCAACATATAAATTCAGTTTAACCAATACCCTACAAATACTTTTATTTTGATTTTATTCAGAAAACAAATAGTAAAAAAAAACGCAAAGAGATAACTTTTAGTTCATACGTCTAATGACTGCGTCTATATTCTACCAACATTTTTACTCCATTTGATTTTAATCACATTTTGTTCCGTAATTGTCTACGTATGAACGACATGATTCAATTTTACTTGCGCGACATTCTCGAGGTATAATTTTACTCTCGTAATTACTCTGGTTTCTGATAATTTATTCTGTCGTACTTAACATATCAATAAAGTTTACTAAGCAAGAGTTAGCGTGGTCATTTTGATCATTGATCGCTTGTGGCCATATCATATCTTAATCATATTTCATTTATTCAATAACAATTTACAATTGTGTCTGAAATTGGATTATATACCTACATTAAAACTACTTACGGTTGCGGGTTCGATTCCCGCCTCGGAACAAACTTGTGTACGATCTGCAGAAATTTGTTCCGTTGGTCTGGGTGTTTTCTATGTATGATAAAATATATCTATCTATGTATATAATGTATTAAATATATCAGTTATCTAGTACCCATAACACAAGTTTTGACTAGCTTACTTTGGGGCTAGATGATGCTGTGTGGACTGTCCAGCATTATTTATTTATTTATTTATTTATTTATTTACATAATAATTCAAATTAACAATAAAAAATAAATTTGAATACTTAAAATAGGTTAGAAATAGGCCAGATTGCTATCAATAACATTGTTATAATGGCAGTATCTGCCAAAAATACTATTTATCATCTCATATTTACTTTCACTATCACACTATAATAACATGTTTACACTCCTTAAATTCACCCTTATGACAAAAATATTGTTAACCCTATAACAGGGTAATAAAATTAGCGATCAAAAAGGTACAAATTGCACAAACAAGCACTCACGGAGTCTCATGTCGGGGCTAAAATAAAGGGGTTGTTTGATGTGCCCTTAAATGGATAAGAGCACAGAGTAAACGTAAACAGCTAGTGAATTGATATTAAACTCTTGTAATAACTTTAGCAAAAGAACCGAAGAACAGGCTAGAATAGATTTTAAGACAGTGTTTTTATTTTACTTTTAATAATTTGTTTTTTGCATAAGGAATTCCTTTCTTGGTACACGAAAGGACCCTTTAAGGTGCACTTTAACCCTTTCAGCACACTGGTTTGATAACAATAAGAAGAAGAAGTGCACTTTTGATCCCTAACAAACCCTCCAAATTTTTATTATTATTGTATTTTTTTTAGGTACTGTAATGTATTTTTATTTATTTACATAAATAATACTGACTCCAGGTAGCGTGGGATAAGGGCAGTAGAATTTTAACCAAAATAATAGAGATCTGTCTTAATATTTTTTACACACTAATCCTACTTCCTCTACTTGTGGGTAAAATGTGGGCATGTCCCATTTTTGGACGTGCCTTTGACTACCCTCTTTAGATATCCTCAAAGGTCAAAGTTACTAGAGATCTGAGGAGATATCTAATGAATTAGCTTTGGAATTACAGTCGTGATTATGTTGTTTTTTATATATTTATAATATTTCTATATATTTTTATATATTTAATATTTTTATATATTTATATATATTAAAAATGCGAAAATTTGTATGAATCTATGGATGATTTTTACTCAATCAAGCTGAAACGACTGAATGGATCTAGAATACGCGTAGATTGTGACCTGAAATAACACATAAGCTACTTTTAACCCGGGTAGGTACCACGCGAGCGGAGCCGCGCGTGGAAACTAAAATAAAACACATGTGAAACTGTTGAGCTGTAAGTATTGTATAATGTAGTAATGTGTCAACGGTTCTATATTACCTGTGTAAAGGTTGCATTAATTTGTTTGTCTGTATCAATAGTAAGGGTCGCGCGGTACTTATTAGTTATTTAATAATGCCAATATAATGTATGAGATTTACATAACCCATATTTATATCAAAGCTTTCCCAACCCTTTCAAAGTCAATTAATAATTTTATTACTGAAAACGTTTTAATTAAGAATCTTTCTTGTTTGTCTTTCCATGTTCGGATAGAACAAGGCCTACGTTCCGTTTTACAAAAGCAGCGGCCGTCATTTTGCATGTCGGGGAGACAGTACACGGTGAAACTTTTGAAGTAGACTACGGTACCCTAAAAAAGTGCTAATACAATAATTTAACTAGCTTCCGCCACCGGCTTCGCCCGCGTGATACCTTGAAAAACCAAAACCAATCTATCCCGCGGGAACCTTATATTTTTCCGGGATAAAAAGTAACCTATGTGTTATTCCAGACCATTATCTATATCTGTGCCAAATTTCATTTAAATCCGTTCAGCCGTTTTAGAGTGAAAGAGTAACAAACATATATCCATCCATACATCCATCCATACATTCTTACAAACTTTCGCGTTTATAATATTAGTAGGAATAGTTGACCCGATGAACTTACCACCTTCATCTATCTTTACAATTTTCTGTATTTTTTCACCATTAAAACCTGAGCTATATAACAAATATTTCAAAACCAAAATTAGCCAAATCAGGCCAGCCGTGACGTCGGGCCAGCTCTAGAGATTTAGCGCGACTAACGAATAGCAATTCATTTTTATATATAAGAAAGAATATTAAGAACAAGATCGATGCTCTCACTTTCCTATACTTACATTACAGGACTTTCATCGGTAATTTATTAACCTCACGTTTACCAAAACATGTTTACCTAACGGAGTTTTTCCACTGTGAAATATCTTTCTCACACATAAAACGGCTGAAAAAATGGATAAGCCAAAATCTACTTAGAGTCAATGTGCTAAGGTTCACTCACGTAAAAATAAAACTAGGCGATTTCAGTTCATAAAGGTCGATTGTTTGTATTTTCTGAGTTTGCTCTCATTTACATATTATTTCGAGTTATTGACTTGACCTGACTAAATGTTTGTAAAGAAATATTTTCTCTTATTTTCTTTTGTTGAACATTTTAAAATTAAGTATTCAAAACTCGACGTGAAATTAATTAATTTGTCCATAGCAGTACTAATTAGTTCTCATCACAGTAAATTAGATTTATGAAGTTTTCAACCGATGCTTATTCTTTTTTCGCTTATTTCTTTTTGACTAGGCTGATCTTGATGATTATTTATTTTTTTGGATAGGGTTTCAATTCATTTTTAATACCATAATATATATTTTATTTTTATTGCATAAGTTTTTTACTTTGCAGTAAAACTTAAAAAGCTTCTTCATTTTTTTTATTAATTTAATATTAATTTTTAATTCACTGTATAATTGCGATTAAGATTGTAAGTAATTCAGTATTTGAGTTAGTGTAAATGTTTTTTTTTATAAACCTTGTAACTATTTGAAGCACGCATACCCATTTAATTAAACGTACTAATTTAATTTAATTTAATTCAGCGAACAAGTCAGGCATGTAACTTCATTTGGAACTGTATTTGGGCTTTAGAAATGTAAGGCTTAGCTGAAAAATATTTTAGATAAATAATTCTGTTAATATATACAAAGTTTGTGTAGACGTTTGTATAGCTAGATTTTTGTTTACAACAGAAGGACGGTTTTGAATAAAAAATAATATAAATGTACGGAAAAAATATTTTATAAATAATATGTAGTACAAAGCTACTACGAGTATCTTACACTTAACTAATCATCTCAACGCATAAAATACCATGACGACAAATACAACAGTTCTATTTCATTACAGCCTTCTTTTGACGACGTTGTATGCCACCTTAATAGTATTATTTGTAGTTACCGAACTCTATACAAAAGTCTTATAAAGCTTACATTAAATTACCTGAAAATGCACGTTTCTTGTGAAAGTTTCAGCAAGCCTTTCACTCTACTGGCTTGAGTTAAACTTAAAACAAGTATGTTGATAACAAGTTACACATCAGAGCGAATTTCACTTCATACTTTAAGCGTGGGTCCACACTTGCGACTTTCTACCGTGACCGAAACACGCCTTTATTTGTCACGCGGGTTTTTCGTGCCACGGTAGAATGTCACGAAGTCCCTTGAAAATCTGTCACGCGTGTTTGCTACGGTACGGAGACACGGTCACGGCAGTTTGTCGCTAGTGTGGACGCATTTTAACAGTATTCAGTCTTGTCTGTTATGAACATAAAATGCAACTGGTAATTATTTAAACCCGAAACCCAACAAAGAGTAAAGCTTTAAGCTTAAGTATATTGCTTTTTACAGCACCCATTTTTTTGCCATTTTCATATTATCTTGTACCAATTTATAGATACAGACGAGTTCAAAGTCACCTTATTTGTTTAATCTATTAGTTTTTTATACCATTTTAGTTCATTTTTAATATTTTTTTATCTTACAACCGCTATATTGATTTTTTACATTTAATATATTCTGTTCAGACTCTGTCACATTCGTAACTCAAACCAATCAAACATCTTATATTCTAAAATTCTCTTATCACACTGTTCTTTACTCTATCATTCAAAGTTAAACCACACATACTTCTCAAAACTTTTTTTCTTCATCACTAGCTTAATACTCGTACTGAACGCACGAATGATCCTTTCATTCCTTGAACAAAAAAAATAATAGAATGGTGCATAAACAATGAGTTCATTATTTAAAAATACACATTCGTTTTAAGCTTTCAATCATTCGCATAATGAAAGTTCCGCACAATGAAAACGGGGACGCGAATTGAGTACTTTGTTTCGAAAATGACTTCGAAAACGTTTCGTACATTTTAAAGTACCTACTTTATTCGCATGTGGGATTTGGATTTGGTGAAAGTTTGATGGAATTTTAATGGAATATGGTTGACATTATTAAATTTATAAATACGCAACTTTATATGACGAAATATGTATATTTTTGTACAAAATACGAGTATCGCTGAGATTATTATTTGTTAGCAAACATGGCCTAGAACAACTGCTTTCAGTTTTGCATCTAAGTTTTATTAAACCCAATTTTCAATGACATAAAGTTCATTATAAATTAGAAACAGACATCAAATTCTGTTGGTTTTGTTCAAAAATTCTAACCTAAACCAATTAATTTGAAGTTATTTAATTACACTCAAACTTTTCAAAGTTAAAGCAACGTACATTGCGTAGTACCCAAACATTTTATAAGCGAAACTGGAAATGGCATGAATAAATAACTGGAGATGCAAAGTTTTTGTGAGATTCTTGTACTGTAATTGTCAATTTTACTGTACCTATTATAATACAATCAATGTCTATCAGCAAGAGTGCTGATTTACGCAATTTTTATACTTACATTTTATAAACACAGCAACAAACTTTCCTTAATATAATTTACCGCTATAACTAAGAGCTTTTAGCGATAGCGCGCACGGGCTACTTTTGTCACCGTGACAGTTTCGTCGTATGTATAATACGTGGCTTTGTATGGATATGTCACCCAATCACGTCGTGACATGCGCGCATCTCCAGACATAACAACGGACTTGATAAGAGTGTCGGAACAGTCACGGCGACAAAAGTAACCCGTACGCGCTATCGCTTAGTAATCATGTTTGTTAGAATCAAAAATACGTATTCACAGCCCTGTATAAGTACATAGTTTTACCACATTTCTTAGCTGTTGAAACAAACATCAGACGCGTCGCCGATATCAGCGTCGCAATGCAGTGTTTCATAGGACGCAATTCCTACATCACATGCCACTAACGGGGATGGTACGAAACCAATATAAAGGAACCAATACGGCTTTAAAAACGACAATAGTTTGTTAAATATAGGTTGATATTCGTGACATTGACATTGACACAGAAAAGTGATATTTTTAAGGTAAAAATAATGCTGGAAAAAAAATATTATCGAATGATGTTGAACTGAAATCGTTTTCTACGTGTAGATAATTTTTATCATTGATTAAATTATCGTGAGAAAAGAGCAGGAAGAATAAGAAGTGAATTTTTATCATTATACTTTTTAGTTGAAATTTTTAGGTGCTACAAAACGCCAATTTATACATCGTTTAAGAGCACTGACATTGCTCTTATAAATTTTCCGATTGGAAAAACTCATTGGTGCACGACAAGGTTTGAACCCTCAACCTTCGGATCGTGAGGCAGGAGTGCTACTACTACACCACCAGTGCTAAATATAGTCAGTGCTTCAATATAGGTCAATAAAATGCTAAGTGATTCCATCACTCGACATAATGCTCAAAAATGCTAATAAAAGCCGCAATATCTTTTATGACATATCCAGAAACGTATATGAAAGACGGCGAGAAAGACGTATGAATTAATTTAATATTATTTTGTACATGAACAAGCCTTTGGAATTGTCATTGGCTTTGAATGTAAAATGAGATACTCCAGCTTCACGATCAATACGCTTATTTAGCAAAACGTCCAACTAGCAATATGTCTAGGTAGCAAGACGTCCAATTTAATCCAATGAAACGATGAAATCATTAAACTATTTATAAATATAATAAAATTCATTTCACATTCATTAAAAATGTTTTAGTTTCTAAATTTAAGTTTTAAATTCAAATAGTTATTCTGCTTTTTGGGGCGGAAACCAATCGAATATATCAAAATTCATGAATCAGTCCAGAGTTATAAATGATGTAACTAACACGACTTTAAAAATTTATGAAAATCAGTCTAGCCGTTCAAGGTTCATAACCGTTGTAACTAACACGACTTTACTTAACATTATGTATATTATATATTTTTAATTAAACATACTATAAAAAGGCATCAATTAAATATAGCTTTGTATGATCAACTTTGATCAAGCATAGGCTTAAATTGTATAAAACGTATTAAAATAGTTCTAGTAAGTATGTATTTTTTTAAACCTTTTTTTACTGTAAAAATATTTGCAACATTGGCATCTGCTTCACCTGTAAAAACTTCACAGGCTGCTGTAATATCAGAATAAAACTTCTATATATATTACTGTTTCTGCCTGTTCCAATTAAGTCTCAAAACAGAAACAAGTTTTTGAACTTTGTTCTAATAACGGTACTGAATTTTAAGCTTTAGCAAACCTTGGTTTCCTAAAAGACAGTGGCCGTGCTATAGCGCACGTATTAAAGCATTTATAAGTTTTGTTAACACAAATAAATACAAGGGCCATGCAACAGGGCAAAATGACAGCATACTAAAATTTCTCCATCAGACACCATTGTGTGAGAATATGATGAGCCGTGATGAATCGAACTCGCTTTACAGTCACTCAATCATCCATCACGTCAACGAGGTCACAAATCTATTATTGCAGTTGTTAACAGTATCTTTTTATCATACCAAAACGGAAACTTTATTGTAAGAGCGGTTACGCACTGCGTGCGATCCGAATCCGATCCGAAGCCGTGAAAATATGGATCTAGAAAACTTGGATATTGCTTAAGCACTAGTCTGATATCTGATACAAATCCAAGCGAATCAGGAGCCACCTTTTGGCATACTTACGTCATTTTACGTGACGGAAATGATGAATGACGGAAAGAAATCGGATGAAGTGCGTAACTGCCATAGAAATAGTTCTACAACTACTCCGGACCGTATTTTGACGGGTTCGGTTCGGATTCGGATCGGACGCAGTGCGTAACCGCTCTCAGGGTGAACGGGCACATGAATGAATTGACCGAACCGCAAAATTAAATAATTTTGTGAACTTTGGCAAACGAATTTCGGAGAACGGATTCATTAGACGTAAAATCCACTAACAATTTTTTTAGGCGCGGTCTTGGCCATTTTGCGCACTCCCCGTAAGGCTTCAAAGGTTTATTTTTAGCCTAAGGATAAATCTCTAAAGTGCTTAAGTAGTCTATTCTTTCTAAGATCAACGTGACTGAAAGGTACTTTTAAATTATGTAAGTCTGTGTTTTTTCAAGACGAAATGTATTTATCACTGAATAAATAAATGGGATAAAATGTTTGTTGCGTCATTAGCTTGTCACTAGCAATCAGCGGTCAAAAAAGATAAAAGATAAACAAAAATGATTTGCCAATCAAAGGTTGGTTTTGAATTTTTTTAGGTTTGAAATCGATTCCGCTACGCAAATATATTTTGCTACAAGCCTATTGCTAAAATGACCTTTTGCAATAAGATGATCTGCTATTGAGACGTATTCATTTTATAGTAAAGAATGTGTTCCGCGAAAATAGCTTAATGCGATGTGAGGAATTGTTAGAACTGTTTAGTTCATTTCTTACAAGTAGTTGGCGGGACTAAAGTTTTTCAAATGGCAGATTGCAATGTTTTATGTACTCGTATCTATTTAACTCAAACAGCTTTGGAGTTACAATCAAACATAAAAATATTATAAACAAAAAATGTTCAGAAAATATTCTTCACTAGTGAAACTTAAAATTCAAATACCTAACTGTTTAAATAAAATTATAACAAGCTTTCACCTGCGGCTTCGCCTTGTTGTACCTTGTTTATTTAAAGCTTAATATGTGCTATTCCAGACTATAATCTCTGTTAAATTTCATCATCCGTTCAGTAGTTTAAGCGTGGTTGAATTACAAACTTCCATACATCCATCCAAACTTTCGCATTTGTAATGACAAGTTGTCTTAAGTTTTGTATTAATTGTAGGTACCTAGTATTGTATGTAATATATTTATTAAAACTATCATAACATAACAGTAAAAACAGTGCCCTTTTGAGCCAAAATACTCGTATGTTTATACTCAGCAGCACACAAAACTCGCCAAAAAAATCTCTCAAAACATTCTGACGTATGTTTTTAGCGTGCCTGATTTTTTTACTAAACTATAGATACAGCTGGTCTATTTTGCAATGATCATTTGAATATTTTGTCTAACGTAATTTACTTGATATACTGAATAAGCATTTTCTGTGTTTTATAGTTGACATTTTTAGTTCTCGACAATCGAAAAATCTGACATGCACAGAATTTCAGGCTTATATTTTTAACCTTCAAAACCTCGCACTTTCATGTATTTATATTATTACCCGACTGTAGAAAAACAGGGTAATGTATGTAGGGTGTACGTATGTATGCGAGTTACTTTGGCTGCCACTGGAGCCTAAAAGAGTATTATTTGTCTGGAATACAAAAGCAACATAGACTAAATAAAATGTCAAAAAATCCAATATGGCGTCTGTAAAACGCTGTTTTCATTTTAATTTTAGTTTTTTTTTACTTATTTAGTTCCACTGTTAACAAATCACGCCATCCATCTCTATCCTTTGAGTCTTTCAGTTAGGTTTTTTAATTTTTTGCAATAAATTCACATAAGTAAAATTGTACAAGCCGTTCTACATCAGACTGTGCCAGCTCAACTGGTTAAGCCTGAATGGATGCAGCTCAAATTAATACGTGCAACACTTGTGCAAATGCGAACTTTTATATTAAAGAACGGAACCCTCAACGCGTGCTCTGAAAAGCATGACGTCACTCTAAAAGCTCGTACCATTAAAGTAAGCCTGATTTTATTTTAGACTTTATTTTTATGAAGAGAATTCTGTAGTTGCTATGTGTGGCTGATGTCACACGAATGCTTTGTAGTTACACAACCGGATCCAGCATATGCCTTTATCATACCTTCGTCGCAACCAAAGTAGATTCGTCATGACTTGTCCATTTTGTACATCTATACTAATATTAAAAAGATAAAAGTTTGGTATTTTTGTTTGTAACGAATAAACTCAAAAACTAGAAGACCGATTTAAAACATTCTTTCACCATGAAATTGCTACATTATCTCCAAGTAACATAGGCTATAGTTATTACTAGAAAAAAATAAGGATCTCTACTAAAACTTCAATAATGTAACCCAAGGTGTAACAATTAATATGTTATACTCGTATTGCCGGATTTTTGCGGACGAAGTCGCTAGTATTATATACATCAAGGAAAACAGAAGCGAAACTATCTGTTCTAACGTAAAGATTTTATTATACTTAGTTGCTGTATTCCTCAATAATTTGAACTTATCTAGTAGTCTGCTCTTGAATGTACCGGGCACCGAACATTTATTAAAAAATAAAATGTAAAATAAGTAATGTAATGACCAAACTCTCTACCAGCAGGTGACGCTTACGTTTGTACACACAATCTGTCAGCTCAAAGTTGAATAAGATCATTTTAACTTTCAATTATGATTCTATCTCTTTCCCGCATTCTGAACACACTGATTCGAATGAACAAGGATAATAAAAAATCAGGATAACCTTTACGCGCACTCTTTGTCGTTATATTAGTCGTCATTTCTTTAGAATATTTATAAAACACCCGAATAGATTAAATGTCTGTAGTAGAAGAAAAAAGTAACAAAATTACAACTATAAAAAAAAGATAAGAATATACATGTTTGAATTAGGATTACATTTAAAATTAATTTACAAAAATTAAATTAATTAATTTACATTACATTACATTTCAAAAGAGGTAATCCGATATTTCTATAAGTTGGTACTTAAGCTCTTTTATACACATACATAGTTTGAACATAATTAAAACTGCCTGCTGTCGTACTCGGCTTTTGAAAAGTTGTCATATTCTATGTGCTGAAATCCACTGAAATTTCACACCAAAAGTTTTCCTTCACTAGCGTATGACACTCGACATTCTAAACTGGAGAGCATGCGGCACTCAACGCTCTAAAAACTGTATAGCTGTTAAAACTCTACGTTTTTTAAAACTTTATTGCTAATGATTTCACATGACGAGTTCATAGTAAACATATTTTGAAAGCTGCAAACAAATTTGACAAAACAGTTTATGTACAACACGCGGCATATTGATCAAATTCGCATGTTGTGTTTCAGTTATGATTTATCAAGATTTCTTCATTTTTAAAAACGCGTCCACACTAGTCGCGAACTGCCGTAACTCCACACGTTATTAAAAAAGCGTTTTTCATTCGAAACACTGATTGTTAGCTATATAGTAATGTACCAAGAAAATTTGTACCTTAGCTATTTACGACGTGAAAGGAATAGTTAGCATAAACATTAGCATAACATAACAATAGATTTTCATTCATGACGTCATGTTACACGACGGTACGGGAACCATTACTCATAGTCTAGCTAGACTACTGTTTTAAAACCAATACATATTAGAAAGATGTTTTTATTATTGTCTAGCTATTACCTGCGACTTCGTACGCGTTCGATTACTTTTACGTGTAGCGTCCAGCGCGTGCGAGGAATAAGTAAAATTATCATATTATCTTTTTTATTTTTCAACCGATCTCGATTAAATGAAGTCGAAGTATTAATCTAAGTTTATCTTAATATATTAGTGAAAACTGCATTTGATTTAGTTCAACCATTGCGGAGATTAGCATGTACAAACGTACAGATAAACGGACAAACAGACATATTTTTCAAAAATGGATTTTTAGGCTACGTAGCGTGTCTTCTTTAGGCAATTTTTTTTAAATATCAATGATACAAACAGGGCTTCTCAACAATTTTATTTGTATAGGTTTCGTATTTTTTCAATAAAAAAACAGAGATGTAGGACAGAGATGCATAACAGAGATGTAGGACATGACTCTATTTTTCGTCACAGCTGTGCCTCGACTGGAGCACAATGAAGACAAAGGTTTTAAGCACAAGTTTCTGGCGTTTTCATATTACAAGCTAGCATAGTATTGTATGCATAATCAGCCAAACGCTTCGCGATTTTATTCGCGTAATGTTTTTTCATACCAACTTCAGCCTCCATTGGTTGAATTTAAGGAATTACATTTTTAATGCACTTAAATCTAGAAAAGAATCTACTTACCAAATTTCAGCTTGTGTAGAAATGTTCTTATGTTCTTAATAGCTTCTAAAAATGTATGTGCGTAATGCCAATGCTCTTAAGGATAACATCGTGAGGATACCGGCATACCCTAGAACCAAAAATTTCAAGGTGTGTGTCATAGATTAGTATTCTTATAAACGGCAATGGGCTTGCAACCTGTCACGTACGGAATACTAATGACTGTGCAAAATGTGGGCATATGCCAAATATCATGTTTGGACGGCCTCTGACTACGCCTTTTAGGTATCCTAAAAATACATAGCTACTAGAGATCTGAGATTATCTACCGAGCCTGGGGATTATAGTCATGATCATGTTTATTTTTTGTTGATTAAGCTGAAACTTTGTTATAACATGACTTTATAAAAAACACTTTTAACATAATATTCAATGAATTGCTAGCAGTTCGTCATAGTGCTAAGTGCTAGGCAAACATGGGATTCGATGCCGGAAAAAATCGGGCAAAGGTGGAAATTGGCGTGATTTCAGCTCCCAGTTTGATTGTTTCCATTTGTCAATAGATTCTTTGTGAATGTATATATTCTTTGTATATGAACCTACGCTATTGTAAGACCTACTTTGTACCGTCACTTTATTTTTTTTATATGTTTTATTTTGAAATGAAATAAATTTTTTACCAAGCTTGTGTTGATATTTGCATTTAAAACACATTATACTCGTACTATGTAATAAAAAAACTCAGTATTATAGTGTTAAACAAAAGTTTTTTGTCATTCAAACATTTTTTTGATCTCGTTAATTTATTGTATTTTATTATATTTTTATGATTTCAATAAATTATTATTATTTTATAATACAGATTATTCAATCTGTCAAAATTTATAGACACAAGGATTGCTTTCGTGGTGTTAAATTACACTTAATTTAAGGCTGCATTTCCAAGTATAAAGTCAACCCGTAATTTACTACCAACTTGAGTATTTCCAAACGAGTACTCCAACTTTGCGAGGTCACAGCTAAAATATCACCACTCTAACTGAACCTCTATGCAAATTTCTAAGCGAACTTACCCAAATATTCACTAAAGAGCGTTCGAAACAACGTTACAAAGGCTGGTGCTCAAGCACCACATCATCGAACACTTCAGCACGGACTATTTTCCTTTGAAATAGAAGCGCGTTTTGTATGGGATCACATCTCATATTCTAATACCAAGCGCTGAAACAACAAATTACTGTCATCTCTCCGACAAAATCTAAATACGAAGGCTGCAAATTTTTATTTGGATAAAATTTTCGCATGCCTATATTGAAAAAAGAGAGGTATACCAAGGGGTTATAGTCGTGATCATCGTTTTTTAGTATTCCAAAATTTCAAATTCGTTATTGATTTATATGACTTTTGTAACACTTTTGTTCGTATGATTTACGTTTTATTATTTTTTTTATTTAGTGACAGAGTCAAAATGCCATTCAAAGGTTTCTGTCAAAAATGTTAGGTATCTAATACCTTTAAACGAGCAATTCTTGTATATATTTGTAGTACCAGGGTGACCGAGCTTTGCTCGTTTTTTTTAGTAAACGACGTTTTCCGAAAATGAAACCTAGCTAGATCGATTTTTTGCCCCTGAAAACCCCTGTACACTAAATTTCATGAAAATCGTTGGAGCCGTTTTTGAGATATTTACATGTATATATACAAGAATTGCTCATTTAAAGGTACAAGATATGTATGTAAAAATATATAATCTGAACCTCGAAAACTACTCCAACGATTTTCATAAAATTTAGTATTTTTATTATTATTATTTAATACATATATTTAAGGGGCGATAAATCGATCTAGGTTTTACTCTTGGAAAACGTCGTTTTATCCGTGTTTTCACCAAGTAAACCAAGCAAAGCTTGGTCATGCAGGTACTTCCTTAGAAACTAAATTGTAATAGACGAATAAAATGGCAATAATATATAGAAATGTAGTTTGATCCTAAACATCCGTGCATCGTCCGATGTCAAAGTACTGAACTTATTTCCCAGAGTTCTTGGGGTGATTTGGATAGCTCCAATGTCCTTTGTTGTTGTGTAACTGTAACTGTTCGAAGCACTGAGTATTTTTAGGACTTACGAATAAAAATATCATAAACTCAGTCAACGAAGTACCTACCAATAAAACACTTAATTTAGTAAATAACCTACATTGGAATCATTTATCACTAATCTTTGTATAATCCACAGAATAATAAATTTGATGGTTTATTACAATATGCGACATGGTTTTAGCGTTTGACTGTACTTCGATCTTTTTCGAGCCTTAGATATTGTTCTTAGCACTTATTTATACAGATCACTGTATTTATATGACAAACATAGTTTGAGCGAGTAATAGCTTTGTGTTTCCGATAGAATAATTACTAATAAAATAGGTATAGATTATATATATATATATATATATATATATATATATTATCGATTGTGTCGTTTATTCTGGTTACCACACAAGTTTCATTTTCAACCATCATCATCAGCCGTTCTCATCCCACTGCCAGGAATAGGCCGCTCCTTGATTTTGCAATTCGCCTCTATCTTGCGCCAACCCCGCCCATGTACGACCAGCGGATTTGACTATGTCATCAACCCATCTTGTTTGCGAATCATCATAAATCATCATCATCATCATCATCAGCCTATAGCAGTCCACTGCTGGACATAGGCCTCCCCTAATGAGCGCCATTGCGCCCTGTCTTCAGCTCGACGCATCCAGCCTCCACCAGCAGCCTTTCGCAGATCGTCACTCCACCTAGCCGGAACGCGTCCTACACTACGTTTGCCGAGCCGCGGTCTCCACTCGAGAACTCGTTTACCCCAACGGTTATCGGTTCTTCGACAGATATGGCCAGCCCACTGCCACTTCAGCTTGCTAATTCTCTGAGCTATGTCGACAACCTTAGTTCTGTGTCGGATAGTCTCATTACGAATTCTATCCTTCAGAGAAACTCCGAGCATAGCTCGTTCCATAGCTCGCTGAGCGACTTTAAACTGGTGGACTAGCCGTACCGTGAGTGTCCACGTAAATCACGTCCACGTTCATCATAAATACTGAAAGTTAATTATCTGACCCAGTTTGGCAAATGCGGCAAAAGACGCTTGTAATAGGTACTAAATATTCAATTGTTTTATTGTATTGGCTGGAAAAAAAAACACATTGGCTGAGACTATGCCAGCCTAATAATGGCAAAAATCACAGTATTATTTAGGGTCAGTTCACATCTGACGGAAGATACGTCGCGTTTTATCGGTTGCGTAACGCCAAAACAGTCAAATTAATAATAAAACATTCAACCTTTCACACTCAACGGATGATGCATTGATACGCCCGACGCATCTTCCGTCAGATGTGAACCGTGCTTTATGAATGGCCATGCACATGATGAATTTGTGCCAAGACTCGTGTATTCTTAAATTACTTTTGTGTTCATTCAAACCTAGAGTAGTGGCTAAAAATGACAGTATTCAAATGAGTATTTTTCTAAAGCTTCTAGTCAAACCAATACCATCGGATACAATTCGATTTCCACCGCCCGATCTCACAGGACATTACCTGAACAATAACCATAGTAATCGATATAACAATACACAATAGAAAGCGAAGCACTAGTTTGTAGCTAACAAAAATTATATTATGTAAATATTATATTTTCTTCTTCTTTACGATCTTATTTACGATCAAGAAAATATTGATAGTAATAAACGGAGTTTATGCTATTTGTCATCTATTTATATAAAAATGAATTGCTGTTTGTTAGTCTCGCTAAAACTTGAGAACGGCTAAACGGATTTATCTTATCTTGGTCTTGAAATGTTCGTGGAGGTCTAGGGAAGGTTTAAAAGGTAAGAAAAATTCGAATAACTGCCGGGAAAACCCTAAAAATAGCCCTTTTCTATTTCACATACAAACGTTTTCTAAATAAGTACGAAGTCTGCCGGGTCAGCTAGTTATAAATAAAAGATGTCATATTATGTTAGGACAATTTTTTTGAGTTTTTCCCACGATGGGATAAGTTGGGCCATGGTGGTACGTTTAAAATTAATATTATTTTCGTTCCTCCATGTCCAATGTTTTGTTTATGTTATGAAGGTGACAATTCAATGACTAAATTACCAACTTTTTAGTATAAAATGTCAGAAGATATACGAGTATAGGTAATGTTTTCAATACTTAGAACAAAATTATAGACAAAATTACAGATTCAAAATTTGAGCGTAAAATTGGAATAAGTATACGAAAATAAATTATTTTTAATAAAATGTTATGAGATTTAAATTCAAGGTAGGACAGGAAAACTTCAGTTAGTTTAAAATAGTTTTGATATTACGACAGCAATAGGAATTCAATATCGACAAAACTGGTGCTAGGGGTATTGGATTTGAATGCCACGAGTGGCACTGGGCGTGCTCACATTAACTGTAACGATATGTATTGTCCCGGATATTTTCTGAATCTTGTTATCGAAAGCTTAACAGAATGTGCTTTGATACTTCGAAAATTCGGAAACTTCTAATAAAAATATATAAAGTCAAATGAGGGTATTTGCAAGTCCTGGAGAAGAAAATAACAACATAAAATTATGTAAGTACTTGCAATTTATAATGAGTTTCATGAATCAATAGTCTAATGGAAAATTATTTTCCAAGCTATACAAAACATTTTTTAACGTCAAAATCTTTACTAAATTCGAGTCGAAAAAGGAAAAGTATTTTGGTAAAATAAAATAACATTCATCTGAAACTTCCTAATAAATCTTTGAAAAGAGTACATTTCATAAAACTCGAGTGCATACTTCGATTTATTTCAGAAGCGTAATATGAAATATCTTCAAAACTTATTCTCTACGTTCGCTACCCTTTGTTTGTTTAGTTTTTGCAGCTTTTAGCTCGGAAAATTCACTGTACTTCAATAAGCTAAACAACAATGGCTGATATTTTTATGTTAATAACATGTGATAATACATAAAAATTTCATTAAAAACAGAAACGATGTCTGATAAGCACTAGGTACTAATAATCCAATAGTTCTATGATGTTATCAGTTATTGACGACCTCAGTGGCGCAGCGGGCGAGAGTCCGCCTGCGACGCAAGAGGTTGCGGGTTCGATTCCCGCCGCGGAACAAATTTGTGTACGATCTGCAGAAATTTGTTCCGTTGCTCTGGGTGTTTTCTATGTATAATAAAAAAATATCTATCTATGTTTGGTATATAATGTTATAAATATATCAGTTATCTAGTCCCATAACACAAGCTTTGAGTAGCTTACTTTGGGGCTAGATGATGCTGTGTGGATTGTCCAGCATTATTTATTTATTATTTATTTATTTTAACAGATAATTGCTTTGATAAGTAAACAGAAAATATAAGCAATATGTGTGTTTTGAAAAAGTAACAAACTAATACCCACATGGACAAACTTTCAAATTTATAATATTAATGGGTTATAATCTCTTTCACATTTTTTTTCAAATTACTTTCCTGAAAATAAACAAAAATCTGTCACTGTAAATTAGTCACCAGCTACTTGTGCCTATTATAGGCCTTAAATACTTAAACAGGTATAGCTCAGACAAATTAAACAGGTATCAAGTTTCTGCTAGGCAATAATACTCAAAAGCAATTTGTTGAGAATTTCGATAGTAAACAAACCATTACTTATTTATAACAGTTTCTGATAAGCTTTAGGCTCTCATAAAAGCTTCATTGTGACGGTCGTTACAAAGCGGAAATAGGAGAAACACAAACTTAAACAATATTTTTAAAAATGTCATAGAATATCCCAAATATGCTTTTTATTTGACATCTTCCCCGTACATAAAAAATATTCCTCGGTCTAACAGAAGAGCGAAGCAAATATCATTCGAACCCTATTTTATAATACGGAATGTGTAGATTTCTCGCTTTCCCATATTTGCTACTTGTAATCATAGTACCAATTTTTTTTTCATATTGATTTTATTGTAAACCAGAACTTTGTGCGTTTTAAAGTTTCGAGCACATGACTGATACGTTTTCGTTTCAAACCAGACTATAGTTCTAACAGTTTGGTTCAATCGGATCATTTGTGCGATACGTCACGTTTTGGCAATGAAGCTTGGGGCCTATCGAGTAGGAAACTATACGACTGACGATCATGGAACCGTACTTAGTAGCTTAAATTGATATTAGAACATCAATTTTTTAGATGCTTTCCCGACATTGTTTTTGTTATTGTTGTTTTTATTTTTTTGTCAAGTTTTTATGACTTTTACTGAAGTAAATTCACACGATTCTTTACTACGAGTACTATACCAATAGAAGCATTTTGCTGTGGTTTCAAATCCTTTTAATGTAACAGTGAGTTACATACTCGTACCCATTCAATCACCACTTTACTCTTGGGTGATACCTAAAAATGGCGATAGACAATTAAATGTGTCGTTCAAAATATTTCACAATAAGAAATATTTACTCGTAGTTACATAATGTTAAAAATCTTTATAACTGTCAAAATACTATCCTTATTAACAAGGTTAGTTGAAACATTTATATCAGCCATAATTAAAAAAAAAACTCTTTTTTACTTCGCAAAATATTTGAATGAATAATAAACGCCTATTTTCCTTGAAAGACTTCCTATAATACCCTTGATTTTAGACGGTATCCATTCGGGTGTAATTAATTTCCTTTCATCTGTTTCAGGTGGAATTTTGAGGAAGCGACGAAAGAGGTATTTATTTGACACCTTAAGATTTTCTGCGATAGGACAGTCAACGAAAAATCAACCATATCGCGCTTGATAATAGAGCTGTATTTTCACATTGTGATCTTATGACTTGAGAAAATCTTCATATAATATGAATAGCATTTACTTAAGATTATGCTTCATTAATTTTATGTACTCAAGTTTTAATGTATGATAATCATAATTAAGATAAAGTACTACAGTAAAAGAGGCTAAAGGTAGACTTATTAGGTTGTGCATTATCTTATGATTTTTAAACGAATTGTATGTTATCGACTTTATAATATATGGTCACGAATAGATAACCATATCTATTCATTGGTTATAAGTACTGTAACAGAACACTGGCGCCCAACGTGGGGCTTCGACCCACTATAACCGATTGTTTTGAAAGATTTCATATATTCACACTTGCATGTCTGAATAACTGGAGATTCAAAATTAAGTGCACGTGTGCGAAAAGTCTAAATACAGGTCTAAATATATTAACTGCAAATTCCAAGGTTCTCATTTGCTACCTTTTCACTTTAAACTTTTACCAACTCTCGTTGGTAGGCTCGGTTTTGTTATTAAACACTGTTTTAAGTAGCAACAATGGATTTTGAGCATATTTTCCAAGCATTACGGTTGAAAATTCAAAGTTGCTTAACTTGCTTCAAAATTCTTATTATTAATCAAGACATCTTTGTGAACCCTGTTTCATTTTAAAAGGTAATGGTGTAAACAAATTAAGTTAGGACTGGTTAGGTCAAGCTATATAATATACCCGTGCGCTTTAGAGCGTGGCGTATTTAGATAGTAAGTTCAAAACATACAATTTTAATAGAAAAAAAAAACAAGTGACTCAGCATTAGGGTATACTGATGATGAACGCTTTGAGCTAACATTCAGATCGATCAGAAAATAAATTAATTTAAAAATAGGCAAGCCGAATTACGAGACGTCTGTTCAAATTACGTGTAAATATTGGAGTCCTAATTCATGGGGCGAAGACCTATTCAAATCGACGAGACGGTATTCCTTTAGACAATTAGGCACGCTCTGTGAATAGATTTGAGTCATGAGACTTAGCGGGTTTATAAAAGCATGTCGATAACAAAAAGACCTTTCAAAAACACAAGAATATAATAAAATAGTGGAACTCCTTGCGATTTTGTTTGCTGAATTTTTGTTCATACAAATTTTGACATCACGTTACATCCCATAAAACTTGAATTTACGAAATTATTTATCTAGCGCGTAATATAGGCATGTATGAAGAGGTCAGTTAAAGTGAACAAAGAAATCAAAGTTATGTAATGGGACGAAAAAAGTGTTAGGTATAAATTATGCGAATGGATATAGAGGTAGAGTTTAGCAAAATAATAGATGGATGGACTGTGTGAAAGATGACATGAGTAAGAAAGGAGTGAGGACTGAGATGAGTAATGACAGAGGGAAATAGAAGAATATTACTATTTTGCTAAAGTGGAAAAAGAGCAGGATGAATCATGTTATTAGTCTTGATTCTTATTAGAAAGTGTCACTAAGTATTAAAAATTTAAAGGTATTATCATAACTAAAAAGTTCAAGGACTCGATTTCTAAAACTATATTTACGAAAAATTCATTGAACTTTAAAGATTGTTAAAAAGTCGTTATTGCATTTGTATCATATCATTGGCATAAATATCACTGATTCAAACTCTATTAAAAAAAATATAGGACAAAGTTTGACAAAGCTTGGTAATGTTTGTGGTTTGTGTATTTTTCATGCTGAATAATACATCAGCGTTTTGTTCAGTGACAAGAATTTTGGGTTCCATCATAGAGCGTAAGTTACTTATTTCACCAATCCCAGAATTCCAAGGTTTCAATTTTCCCACCTTTACTTACACCTTTATAGATGATCACGGTCCAAATTCTCACGTCGTCCTAACTCCCAATATAATAACCACCTGTCCCCAATAGGCCAGTAACCGCTATCCGCTTTTGCCCCATTTACGCAAGACCAAAACTTCGTTAGCTTTGGTTTCCTTATAATCGACGACCGTCATAATGATGGCCCGTAATTTCTTGTAGAGTGCAATTTTCAACTTTGCAACCGACCTCTTTATATGGATTACAAACTTTCATAATCTCCACCCTAGGCTCTATAATGGGAATACAACTGTTTGACGGTCACCAACTATTTGAAAAATAAGGTTTATAGCTAAATTAGATTCGGATATCCCAGGGGTTCCCCTAATACCAGCTAAGTTGGAACAGCCAACATGCCATAAACGGAATCCTCTGTTCGCGAATTTGCTACCCTTAAAATTTTATACGTCAGTCAGGTACTCGTATTTATCGGTAGCCTCTGGTACTCTCTTATCGGCGTTCAATCTGAATTGAGTTGTGTTGCACAGGTTTAAGTAAATTATACTTTGGCTCGCGCTTATACACAGTGTACACATTACGTGTACAGATAGTGCACACTTACAAGTGCGTGATCGCAAAGCTTGTCGCCATCGTAACCTAGTCAATTAAGAGTCAACTTGATCGAAAGTAAAAATGAGCCGTCAGTCTTAGGGTTTAAGTTTCAATTTTGATTTCTATTATGTGACTAATTCATTATATGCCTAGGAAGACTCACTGTATTGTCTCATGCACCTTCATAATTATGATTGTGAAGGTATTTACAATTTTAAGCGATAATATAATAATGTAAGCGATACTTCGCTATTAATTATTTTATTTTTACTTACCTTTTAATTAGGTGTTTTATTTTTATGCTATAGTTTACTTATAGTATATGACAGTGTTATTTCTATTTATTACGTCTGTGACGCACTTATAATGTTACCTAACTTAAATTGTATGTTGAGAACTTAGTGTCTAGACACAACTATCATACATGATAGGTTTTAAGACTACTGACGAGTCTTTGTGATAAATTATCTCTCTAGCTAGTTATGTAGCATAGTGATACCTACTATTCATTTTCTTTGGTATTGATAGACCACAGATAGATAATTACAGTTTTGGGAATTCCATGCTTATTGTCAGTGATTAAGGTTTAATTGCTGATGTGTGATTATAGTACGGTATGGGAATTAACCCTATTATGTTGTGTCACATTTTCGATGGTTAGACTTGCGTAAATCCATTTAGAAGCCAATCTGCATAATATAAATGCCAACGTGGTATAATATAGTAGTAGAAATAGGAGTGAATATTTTGACTGATTTAAATATATTTATTTATTATATTAGCTAATATTAGAGTGCTGGTGGTGTAGTGGTAGAGCACCCCTGCCTCATAATCCCAAGGTCGTAGGTACAAACCTGGTCGTGCACCAATCACATAATCACGACTGTAATCCCCCGGCTTGGTAAATAATCTCCTCGGACCTCTAGTTACTTAAGATCTTTTAGGATATCTAAAAGGGGTAGTCAGAGGCACGTCAAAACATGATATTTGGCACATGATCACATTTTCACACAGTGATTATACACATTAATAGATATTACACAATATTTTGTTACTATTTGTGGTTTTTCAATTTATTTAGTAGTCAGGCAATTATATAGAAAATAAATACAGCACATTTGCAAAAATGAAGTCGCAAATCATAGAAGCCCGAAACAGATGCCCACCAAATGCCTCCAAAGACCGTTTTGCAAATTAAAATCGTGAAACTTGGAGTTTCGGAAGTACTCGGCATCACCCACATTAATTTGAGCAAGTTTCGAATATACAAACCTAGAGATCGCGGAAAGTTTTGCCAATTAGGTAGGTATTGTTTAATTTTTGAATAAGTAAATTTGAATTTAGTATACACTGGGGAATAAAGGTTGTTGAATAGCGGCCGTGAATGAAAGAAGTAGCTGATACCCCAAAGATCTTATAAAGTAAAAGAACTGAAGAAGTAACAGAACTCTAATACGAGGTGTATTAAGGTTCTTTTCGCGTGTGAACAGAATACAAAATTTTAAAAAGATGACGAATATCTATTAGGCACTTTCATATTAAACTATTATCTAATGAGCTCTCGTGCTTTGTAACTAGCGAGAGTGTTAAGCGATTTTGATTATATATAGTTTAGCAAGATAGTACTAGATAGGCGTCACCCTATAAATAAATTTGTAATGAATTTCCACAAAGTCACGCCTGAATCAGCCATAAATAATTTGGAAACAGAAAAAAAATATGAATTAAGCTTGTGGGTCAAAACAGAAATTCTAGATTTCAGTCAACACGTAAAATAGATTCTCAAAAAACTAACAAGCACTAAATGATTGCCGGTATCGTGGTAGATAAAAGTGTTTTTAACTAACTACCAGTGTAGGTACTTAATACTATGAGGTGTACCACTGGCCAACACTCTGTTTTTTTTCCATTGTTTATAAATACTTACTGTTCATGCATGTTTTTTCTACACCCTTACCAATTTGTATTTCTTTTTGTTGGTAGCCGGTTCAATGACTTACGTACGCCGTGATCTTCTGAAGTACAAAATTCAAATCATCGTGCGTACCTAATACAAGTCAAAAGCATACATAATCAATGTATTTGATACGGTATCGGAATCTTATTCAAACCAATGTTCACACAAGCGCACTTGCTTACTAAAATCTCTTTTGGGAAATTCATTTGAATATTGCATATCCTACTAATATTATAAACGTGAAAGTTTTCTAAGAATGTATGAATGGATGGATGGATGGATGGATGGATGTATGTTTGTTACTCTTTCACGCTAAAACGGCTGAACGGATCTGAATGAAATTTGGTACAGATATAGATAATGGTCTGGAATAACACATAGGCTACTTTTTATCCCGGAAAAATGAATGGTTCCTGTAGGATATGTGTTTTTGTTTTTCAAGGTATAAAGCGGGCAAAGCCGCGGGCGGAAGCTAGTTCTATATAAATACTAGTAGTCCCTTGACCGTTTTGCACGCATGAAAGTAGTTTTATTTCAGATTAGAGGCTTTATCGAATCCGAACTGCATCTAAATCTAACTGTATAATGCGTGATTAAGTCACAAACAAATAGCCAAATATGTGCAAACACTTTCGCATTTATAATGGGTATATATTAAGTAGAGTATATAAGTAAGCTCGTATGGGCTACAAGCCAAATTAGTTGACGAAATTCGTACACTGCTTCTTACAAAGCCTTGTACTTAGACTAGGGCCAATATACGCATTCAGAAGCTCCATGACTTATAAAATTGTACTGAAGTAGCAAAAAGTAGCACTTCAAGCTTGAAATACTACGTTTTTGAAACATGATGGTCTGTGAGAGTTTGTGGTATGGCACCTGTAGTGCGATTACAGAACTCTGATACAATCGACACTTGTCAAAACTGGCTCAAATTTATTGAATAAACACTCTTATGTCATACGAAATCACTTGATTACAATGAAAACGTATTGACATTGATTGTAAGAAAAGATCCATAATCGCCCCCCAGGTCTTTTTTCTTAAAAGGCCTCTATTCAACCTAGGGTTTTAAACATTTTATTTTTAGTTTTACTAACATTCTACGTTTAGTTTATGTAGAAGACATAACACTGAAGGTAGCACCATCCGACTAAACATTTTGTTAACCGTAAAGCTTCCCTAACGTGCATTCCCACTGCACAAGCCATAAGGTCTAAAATCGTATACTAATGTATTTTGGCCAGCTTTCTAGGCTGGATAACGGTAATACTTACATTGTTAGTGCCAACAGCCTTAAATCTGTTGGTATATAAATGTCTGACTTGTTTGAATATTTAAATAAATAAGGACTAAGCTAATGTAAATTTATATTCGCGCTGAAGCCTACTTTAACACCATTGTTTAGAGCTACACAGTTGTGTTGGAAGTCAGTTATCCTACTAATATTATAAACGCGAAAGTTTGTAAGAATGTATGGATGTGTGGATATTTGGATGTATGTTGGTTACTCATTGACGACCTCTGTGGCGCAGCGGGCGAGAGTCCACCTGCGACGCAAGAGGTTGCGGGTTCGATTCCCGCCTCGGAACAAATTTGTGTATGATCTGCAGAAATTTGTTCCGTTGGTCTGGGTGTTTTCTATGTATAATAAAAAATATCTATCTATGTATATAATGTATTAAATATATCAGTTATCTAGTACCCACAACACAAGCTTTGAGTAGCTTACTTTGGGGCTAGATTATTTATTTATTTATTCATTCACGCTGAAACGGCTGAACGGATCTGGATGAAATACGGCGCAGATATAGATTATAGTCTGGAATAGCACATAGGCTACTTTTTATCACGAAAAATGTACCATTCTCGTGGAATAGATATGTTTTTGTTTTTCAAGGTAACATGCGGTGAAGCCGATGGCGGAAGCTAGGTATATATAAACTGGTTAAAGCGCAATGCCAGTGTTCTTCATCGGCTCTAACGATTTTCATGAAATTTAGTATACAGAGGGTTTCGGGGGCGATAAATCGTCCGGCTGGTTTTCATATTTAGAAAAAGTCGTTTACATAAAAAAATCGATCATCCAAGTACGTTAGAGATTATGCTAGGAAGTCCAGACTTTTGGCATTTGGAAAATGAAAATACAATTTTCCCCTCGCCAGCTATTTGGAAACAGGGTGTTAAAGACTGAGCTATATTTTGTGCGCCGTGTGCTGAGTTTCAGTAGAATTTAATTCTACTTGCTTCTTGTACCTAAGATTAGGTACTAAACGCGTGTGAGCAGGCGAGCTAGAATTTCTTGTGAAGCTTCTGTCTCCACAAAAATGTCAGCGACATATAGCGGTCGTGCTATATACCCAGATGGATGTAGATGGTAAAATTTGGGCAATAGACAAGTCCATGTCAGAATCCTAGCCTAATTTTGTATTATGTTATACCTTTAAACGAACAATTCTTGTAATGTATAATATAATATAATATGAATCTTGGAAACGGCTCCAACGATTTTAATAAAATTGAGTATGCAAGGCGTTTTGGAGGCAATAAATCGATAATCGATAAGTATTTTCAGGAAATGAAAAACTGCTACTGCTGTACTGTTTTACCGACACAGCAAGACTAAAGCTACTTGACAATAGATGTCGTTTTTAAGAAAGCGTCGTAAAAAAACAGCTGTAATTATTACAGTGAGATAACGGTCGCGACTATTTTAGAAAGGCTTTATAGAAACGTGGTAAATAGTTATGTATGTTGGAATTTACGTCGCGGAGGTACCTATAGTTACTGGAATGCTTGTGGTTTCAAATATTATAGTATCTAGGCTCAGCATTTAAAGTTTAATACTAGTAAGTAAGTAACTTCTTAACAATAGCTTCTGACGTTATTTAAAAACACAAAAATTTGTTTGAACTGCAAATATTGCAAAACTTATTAAAATATAAAATAACTAGTGGTGTATTATATATAAACCTTGAAATGAGCAATTCTTGTATATATACATATAATTTGAATCTCGGAAATGGCTCCAACGATTTTCATGTAGTTTAGTATGTAGGTATGTATCTATTTCGATCTAGCTAGGTTTCATTTTTAGAAAACGTCGTTTACCAAAAAAGCCGAGCAATGCTCGGTCACCCAAGTACTCCTAATTATATAACCAAGGATGTAAATAACAGTCATGAAGTTTACAGTATCCAACTGAAGTTATAACAAAGTAATTTTCAAACACAATTATTCCAACCGATAAACAATTTTCGCGTTATTTTAGCCGCTAGCAAAAATCATTTTTCTAAAACATTATCCTCATTAAATCTGTTTTTTCATGCGCGAACCTTTAAAAAATCCAATAGGAAAAATTCCTTTGAGACAAAGAACCTCCAAATACAGCGAAAGTCGAAGAGGTCGGTCGACATTTCGCCAGTATCTGAAAATTATGAAAATTATTTCGCTTAGCGCGGTTATGCTTTACTGCATAATGTCATCGTGGCATACTCCTTACTTTAAACGAGCATCACTGGAACGACCCTATTGTTTTTAGATGCCTATAAAATATAATCAGCCTGAAGATTACTCCCAGTTCTTTTTTTTCGACAATATTATTACATCCGCAAATGGCGCTGCTGTCTTATTAAAAAAGATTTCAACCATTAATGATTACCTCTATCTTGCGTCGTGTTATCGTTTGGCCAGGATATCCAATCATCTTGAAAATCTGTTTCTCGCAGTGAGATAAATGAATTAATATTCATAGAAAAAACAACTAAAAACACGGTCTTCTTAAAAATAAAGCGCTACGAGGGCACTAAAAAATAATCTCTTCAGAATCTTCTAGAATCTTGGCTTCAGCTATAACAATCTACATTCAAAAGAATTATAGTGTTAAACAATACAAAACATAATATTCAGAATTGAACATCATTGAACTTATTCATAATGCCCTTTTATACGTTACTCAGTGGGGCGATTATGGATCTTTGCTTACAATCAATGTCAATACGTTTTCATTGTAATTTAGTGATTTGGTATTACATAAGAGTGTTTATTCAATCAATTTGAGCCAGTTTTGACAAGTGTTGATTGTATCAGAGTTCCGTAATCGCACTACTGATACATATAATCCCGAGCCCATTCAGGCTACAGGCACTTAACGTATTGTATCCCCGAAATCCTCTACTATTTTGTAGAATTAAGTTTTACACATCGTCAAATATGTTTTGTGAAATTAACATGAATGTAAGTGTGTTCCTAACACGAAACGTTTAATATTAATAGTTTACGTGGCAGAATATCTATCGTTTTAACCATAATTACACCGCATTTAATCAGTATACAAGACTGTTTTGTTTTTGCAGTTTCTTTGCCAGTAAAACCTTCTAGAAATATAATCCAATAAAAAATAAACGTTCCTTCATGTTTTATTCTTTACGTAACGGTGTAAGACGCTCTACATCCAAGCCCCAGGAAATACGAGCTACAGTGACAGCTTGGAGCGCCCCAGATTTAGTTCAAAAAACGACCAATGTTAGCAAGACCAGCGGCCTACAATGTAAACTGCACTTTATTGCGTTGGACTTCAATTCATTATTGCTTCAGTTCCGACAATCCTACGGAATATAAAGAGGGTGCTTGATGGCGCTGATCGTGTATTAAATATCAATAGAAACTTCGTTACCAAACTCTGAGGCATTTGTGGGCAAAAGGGCTAAACTGAAACTTACCAACTCGACACTAGATTATGCCGGCAACCACGAATAGATTATTGCAAAACGGGTATGATCAAAATATAGATATATAAGGATCACGCTTACATATTTGTCCGTGTTCTAGAAACCCGATAAAATATGAACCACATTTGAATATTACTGTTTATAGAGGTGTTTTAATTGCAATGGAACTTAGAGAGGCTATATTAAGTCAATAAAAAGGACTCACAAATGTACGAAATTACAAAAAAAAATTGATTTACTTCTATTTGTTAGTATCACAATAGATATCGGTCGCCCCAAAAAAAAGCGAACTGTAAGTTTATTTCTCAGAATAAAATTACCTATATTTCGCTTCTGTGGCTATAGAGTACTCCCTCGGTATTTGTTACTTGAAACAAAGGAGCCAGCACATTTTTCAGGACGCTTACAAAATTTTCATAAAGTATGTGTTTATATTCTACGGGCTTTGAACGCTTACGTTATTTAAAAATTTGAAATACTTCTTGGCTATGAAACTACATTGTAAACTCTTTGCAGCGTTGCAACATTTAAAAGACCTCCGTTGAAGTTTGTATTTGTAAAATCCACTACAGATACAATATACGAGTAATGTCAGTTTTTTTTTTGCCACCTCACACAATAAGAGTTTATGAGCAAAAAAATATATATAGTATACCTGATATCGCTTCCAATTTACCCTAAATTCGTCTTCCACACCTCAGGGACATGTCATCTCAAAGTACAAGCCAGGTTAAATGTCAAAACTCATTACTGTTCATCACTTTGGTAATCCCTGCAGAAGCGCAATTCATGCGAATCTAACAATCAGTCAACGGACTATGACCCTTATGCTGTCTGCTTTAGAGACTAGTAATACGTTAGATTCGTAGAGATATGAATGCCTTGTGCTATTTTGTATCGCAGTTGGAGGCAGCGGATTAAATTTCCTGTTAGTGTGAGTTATGAGCGGGGGCGGGAAGATTTGTGTTACCAACAACATTATCACGGTCCATTTCACAAATAACATCCATGTATTTTAAGTTTTAAATTAGTTTCCATACCTTTATTACTGTAGATTTGTTTCTCTTTATTTCTTGCCGTACTAGATTATTTCCTTTTATCTGAAGACAAAATTATAAGTCCAAGTACGAGTACATGTGAATTTTTGCTTATGACCGAATTTGACTGAGCATCTGAGCGTTTTGGCATTTTGAAGGCATGTGTAAGAGTCATTACGTCCTGACCAAAGCCTTCAGGGAAATAACAAATTGCGTCACCAGGACTACCCATTTAATTAATACGAATGAGGTCAAACTCAATCGAAGCTGTTGTTAGAGTCATTTCAAATAGACAAAACAAGTAATCGCTCGAATTCTTTGACATGACCCAAATATGATGGTTCAGCAAAGCTATGCTGTTTCGCAGATTACCGTTGTCTGCAGCAATATTTGACTTTACACCAGTTTTTCTTACGTTAATCTCGCAATACTAATTTTGGATGTATCCAACTATGAAAAAAGTTAAAAGAGGTGATTCGAAATTGAAACTTTACTCTCAAATGCGGGGCTTGTTTAATTCTAGTAGTT
The DNA here is from genome assembly GCA_963675405.1 of Cosmorhoe ocellata. Taxonomy (NCBI): domain Eukaryota; kingdom Metazoa; phylum Arthropoda; class Insecta; order Lepidoptera; family Geometridae; genus Cosmorhoe; species Cosmorhoe ocellata. Next base: position 4,437,031 of record OY776258.1, on the reverse strand, counting down.
TTCTGCTTGAAGATATCAAGAACTTAGGTTGTTATATTACACAATTTACCTGCTAAGCAGTAAGTACAAGCATTACTGTGAGCATGTGAAATTAAAGGGGCTAGTTTGACAAAAATAGTGCTAGGATATAATTACGAATACATAGCTAGACGCAATAACGAGCACAAATTTTATTCAAAAAAGAAAGTAAGAAAAAGTTCAAAAGCGGTTTACCAATGAAAAAATAATATTTGGAAAAACAAAAAACAATGGTCGAAGAATTCAGTGCACTTCTCAAAGAGGTTTTATTCAGGGTCTTTTTGGTCCAAAATAACACACATTTTCATGTTAAAACTCCCGTTTCCACATTTTGGTAGTCTGTGAATTCGCAAAAATAGCTTTCTTTGGAAATCCTAACAACACGACACATAAATCTCGCAATGCAATCAGAACGCCTTTTACCAGCTTTTACCTCACAAATCACCTCCGGAGCACAAATACACTCTTTTATTACCTCTAAAGTAATAAAACACTTCCAAACATAATCCCATAAATACAGCGAAACGAAAATTCGGTACGAATTATTTGTACTAGAAAGAATAGAAAGTGCAAATGTAAATAGCTAGTTAAGTTAAGCTTATTTTATGATTAAATGTAAACAATAGTTTCTCAGCATAAAGACAAAACAATACGAACAATTAAAGTGCTTTAGTCTGGATGGGCTACATCGCAAACTACTAATAATACAGTACATACATAAAATTACGTCTGTTTCACAATGGGGTATCTCCACGTGCTACGATCCTGATATACTTTTCTTGCTTAATATCAGAAATAAACGGCCTAGTATCAGTAGTTCGGTTATTAGCCCGGTTGACCGAACTAATGAGACTTTTATGTGTCAGCAGTTTGGTTGGACACGTCAACCGGACCGCTTGTATCAGTAGTTCGGTGTTCACGAAAAACTTGTGTTTGTGAACAAGATAATACAATATTATTATTATACTGAAACAGATGAGCTATCCAAAACATCGCTATAATCGATTTGTAGCTAGCTCAACCGATCCAGATCGCTGCTAAAGGATCACCTAAGACGCTTGCGGCAGTACCACATTGTCACAAAAACCATTTGAGACGTCCTTCATGGTACATTTAAAGGCTTTTTAGTACCGCAGGGCAACAATCACTTAAAATTGCGTAAAGCAACTCGAATGTGTTCGCCAACTTTTACCATATATCAGAGCGCAATGCTTATTGCGTGAGCTTTTCACAACTTTTGTACTTCACTTGCTTTGAGGAGATTATGGTAATGTTATTATGGAATTATGATAATATTTATTTTTATGCTTAAGGATGTTTTGGTTGAAACTCTTTGTGACAAGATATCCTTTGTTATTCATGCAGGTGTACGAATATGATAAACCACTTGAATTTATAAGCATTCTTAAAAATATATAAAAAATCCTCTGGCAATAATCTTGTTGTTTTGGTAAAATAACTTCATTTTGTTGATACTTAATATTTCTTACTTTACCTATTACCAACTAAAACTATTTGAACTTACAGATTGAAATCCGCTATTTTATCTTATCCTTGGATTAAATCTGAATGAATTTCTTGACAAAAGTTTGTACCTGACCCTCCTGAAACTCTAGCGATCCTTTTATCTTGTCTAAGTAAAGGAGGATAACCCCATTTCATTTCAAAACGGTTCAAGCATTTATATCGATCTGATAATCTTAAGGTTTTTGGCAAAGATGAGCAAATGATAATCCAAATCTTGGATCAACATCTAACAGCCCAGTGTGCTAAGCTAAGTAGGGTAAATATTTTACGATCATCATTTATTATACTGAGCAATAAATATAACTTATATTATAGTGTAATCATCATCATCATCATCTTCCTGCCCTTATCCCACGCTATGTGGGGTCGGCACAACATGTGATCTTCTTCCATTTCCTTCTGTCACTCGTCATCTCATTACTCACTCTTTTCTTACCCATGTCATCTTTCACACAGTCCATCCATCTTTTCTTTAAATTATAGTGTAATATGATACAAAATATTCAAGCCAAACTATTAGTATTTTATTTTAAATATTTTTAGGTTTCTTTGAACCCCTAATTTAGTACAACCCAGGCACATTAATGTAAGTGCTTCTCATAAAAAGGTTAATTTCTGAACAAAATAATGCTTTGAAAAACACTACACCATCTCTCATCCCCAGAGGTTATGTTAATGTTACTAGACAGCGCCACCTTGCGGAACAGATTGGCCATTAATAATGGATCAAGCTTTTTGTATGTGTGACATTATTCTAGAAGTGCCACGGAATTTGTTGTTTTATTTTTAAACTAGTTGTCCGCCCCGGCTTCGCACGGGTATTTATATACACCTATAGGTACATGGTCACGACTGTATTTCTCAGGCTCGGTAGATATCTCCTCAGATCTCTAGTTACTTAGATCTTTGAGGTTATCGAGGATATAAAGAGAGGGTAGTCAGAGGCACGTCCAAACATTATTTTTGACACATGCCCACATTTTGCACAGTAGTTTTTTACTCGTACATTACAGGTTGCAAGCCCATCGTATTTTTAAATAGGGTATACCGTAATGGTTCTGGATTGTTTTAACGTTACATGGGTTATACTGTATGTAAAAAATATAGTACACGATATAATATATTTACCTATCATGTCATTGGAATACCAAAAATCCTCTACCTAAAAATTCTCAGCAAACCCTGACAGAAGAGTGATGTCTATAAAGGATTTGCCAGCTTATTTTTTCTAAACCACTTGTAAAATATTATCAAGTTACGCCACATCATCTAAAAAGTTATGATTTTCTTTACAGAGAAAGATTTCCAAACATATTTCTTGGACGCATCTAGCATAGTAACATCCAAAAACGTGAGAACAACGTGTAACAAGAAAAATAATGTGTTAGATGAAAAATTGCGTTTGTTAGCGTTACGTCGAAACGAGAAACGGCTTTCGTGCGTTCTCAAGTTAGCCACAGCCCGAGAGAACGGTTGGTTCAAATCTGAAACACTGTTTAACTAACAGACCTTTGCATCTGTTCTAAGTGATGTACCTATACAGCGTTGTGTGAAACTTGTTATCCACTTACGGGATACTGAAGTGCCTGAGATAGTTTTCTAGATGAACGGTAGCCAGTAATTAGATATAGCATTTTTTTTCACTAAGATGACCGCATCTAAAATTAAGATATAATATAATAAATATGGTTAATATATGCGGAGTTGATTAAGCTTATGTTTTTTTAATAGTTTTGTTAGATATTGAGGGCACTTTGCACATAATTATTTCTTTCAAAATAACGACCAGATGTAAAGCCACGACTTTAAGAGCGTAGTGCATAAGTGCCCCTACACCACCTATAGTAAACTAGCTATCCTCTCTGCACTGTTATGTATACCTGTTAAAGGCACTTGCCATGTTTTTGCGATGAAACTTGGCGATATAAATCTAACACTACGTATGAAGTTGAGATTGTGTTGAGTTGTGATGGATGGCGACGGACGCAGTACGCAAAGTGCCTGATTTGCGACCCGGACTTGAGACTGGTAATTTATGATTGCTGCCCGTAAGTCTTGTCACACGGTGGTCTCAACGCTGCAGTATACCGCTGTAAATCAAACTTGAAGTTAGGAAACCTTTTCAGTTGATTTAAAAAATGTTTCAGACTGACTTCTCAAACGTGGTCATTTTTTTTATGGTTTTTGAGCCCAACCTTGTATGAAACGTGAATGGCCTCCTTTGTCTAACGAGTTTGATTTCTTTGATTCATTATCATACCGCAATCAATTACAAAACAATCGAGCTAGGACGGGTTAATGAAAATTGAATTCACGGTTCGAAAGTTATGCTCTAACAAACATATGTACACAAGCATATAACTCCAAATCACCCGAGTTTCCCTCTAAGGCGGCGTCCTAATTGGCAACGATCGTACGATCATACGATGCGTTTTTGTTGCACGACGAGATTAAATACACACATTTCTATAGTGTTCTAATTAAGGCATGTAAGTCATCGCACATTTAAACGCGCAACGAAAACGTACGAAAATTGTATGATCATCAAAAAACTCTTGAGATCTTCGATCACTTCAAATGATCGGTCGATTATGCTGTAGATCGTATTCTAGTCCAGCCGAAGTAAGTATTGCTGTACCTTCTAAAACTAATCAGAACAATTTTCATAAACATAAACATTTTGCTCAAATAAGTTAAACTTTCTTATTAAGTTACGAAAGTTTTTTGAGAATGCAACGTTAGAAAAACTATTCTACTATCTACTGTCTACTATTCATATTAAAATATTATAAACGCCAGAATTTGTATGAGATCGATGTTTGTATCTCTATAGCTCTGTAGTGGCTTATCGGATTTAGCTGATATTTTGTATGAACACAATAGGTATGTAAATTCATCATTTCCCTGTCCTTATCCAATTTTATGTAGGGTCGGCACTATATTTTTTTTCTTCCACTCTTTTTTATCAGCCATTATTTCCACATTCACTCCTTATAAAGTTTAAAGTTTTTTTCGCATAGTTTTGCGTACGTTTTATAGGAACCTGAGTACATACAGAACTTTGAAAGTAGTAACATATCTCTTTTCCGCTTTTTTAATGGAATTTGGACTTCAACAATGTTTGCTTCTCCATAAAAAGGTGCCGGTGCATAAAACTAAACACAAAAGAGCAGAAACAAGGTGAGGTACGCTTTAAACCTGGTTCACGAAAATTTTAAAGCGAACACTGCTTCTGAGAAGCGGAAATACATGTAAAAATTTGCAACTGAAACTTACAGTTTTCAGCTGCTAGGTGTTTATGGGAGTAGTTATTGAGGTGCAGAGTGCTTGGAAAATTCTTAAAATCTCAGAATATTTAAAAAGTGAGCGCTTTAAAAACCAACGTATTAAAAGATTTTTCGCTGATATGGTTTCAAGGGCTAGGTGTGCTGCTACCGTAAACTCAATGCCCGTGCATTCTACATATTATAACATAGTAATTTGATGTCATGTGGATATAACGCGTTGCTTCGAATGACTTAGTTCATACTGAACTAGATGACTCATAGCTCTTACTTACATAGCTCATGGTGTTACTACTCTAACCAACTGATACGACTTGGTAGATATTCGAGAAAATCTTCAGGTGTGAAAAGTTTGGCATGTTGAAAATAGTGAGCAAAATGTGGAACGGTTTTGTGAAAATATTTTGAGAAGATAAAGAGCTCTCAAATAAACTTGTCTAGTAAAACATTGAAAAGGCAGAATAAAAAAATACAATATAATTTTTTAAAACTTCGCAATAAATATTCAAAACTGATCCATTCCAGTAACTTCATTACAATAAAAACAACAAAATGATCGAAAAATTCAAAGAATAAAGACAAACTCGACAACTTGGGACAAATTATGACAATAATAGACAGTAAAAGTTACGGATGAAAGAAAAGAAAAAGAGGAGTTTTCACTCAATTATTTTCGTCAAAACGATTTCGAAAGACGGTTCAAATTCTGATATTTTAATGGTGATATTGATGACCGCATACATGATTGAGCAGACTACACCAAAATAATTTTGTCAACCAAATCTTCTTTAAAAAATTTAAACTAAAACAAAGCAAGATTGTCTCTAGTTTTATTAAATTAGAGTCGAATGATTATGATTGCAATCTATTGAAAGTTTAATATCATAATGGCCTGTTACTAAAACGATATTGAGACTCAATAAAATAATTAGTTATATAATTCTTATCAACATTTTTTGGCAAAAAAAACGTAATCCTTTGAAATAGACAAATTACAATACATAAGCATTATACAATACATTATTATATAATGAGAATAAAAGGAGTAGCCTGTGGGTAACATGATAAAATTATGGTAAGGATTTCAGTATTAAACCTAATTAAACTTCGCAGAACGATAAACGGCACATCATGACGGAAAATTACAGAAGTAAAAACGACTATTTTAGCAAAGAGCGTTGAACTAAATAGGCGCATAATTGAGTAAAGTAGTCTTCAAAGGTCTCGGAAAGTCTCACTGTTTGGTTCGTTAGCTACAACTCAATACAGGAGAGTATCTCTGAGAGACGCTGATTGGCAGTTAAATTGGAAAGTAGGCACAATAGTCAGTACTTGTCCTTTTACTCATCAAGAATTTACCTTAGAAACAATGAAATTACGCTAAACGGTATTCTCAACAATTTTATCTGTAGGAATGGCAGGTTTTGCTCAATACAATGTATGAGTAGAACTCTTGGTTTATGCAATTTTACGACAGTTTGATTTTCACTTAGCGCATTTGAAGGATAACTGACTCGACTTTTATAGATACTAGAGGTATGAGGATATATCTACCGAGCCTGGGGATTACAGTCATGATCATGTTTGTTTTATTTTATACAAAAATTTCTCCCTCCGCGAGAATCGATTCCGCACCTCTCGCGTCTCTCGAGCTGGACACTCACCCGCCATGCCACCGAGAAGTAAATTTGATCTCAGTCTGTTACTTGTGTGACCACTTGGAGCTAAGAGGCTCAAAAGATTAGCGAACTCTGTAGTAACTAGAGCTATCTCGTTCGATGGTACTTGACATCCGCACCCTTAGCAGGACTCGCCATTTCTAGCCAAGCCATTCATTTTGAACTTGCTTACAAAATGTCATTACAACATTCTTTATATCCAGTATATGAGTTTGGAAATTCCTGCAATGATTTTGACTGACAACTACGTCTCTCTAGTTTTTATATTTTTTCTCGTGTTATTTTGAGTTTTATTGCGTAATTTTGGTGGTTATTTTTCCAATAAAGCCCGGGTTCTTGACGCGAGTGTTAAATATGTGAACTAAAGTGAATAGTTTCCTCCAAAATCCATTGGAGGAAATCCCGAGAATTTTGAACAAAGCAGCCATCTTTTGTTTAGAATTGACTTGACAACTTGACTATGACTCGTTGTGACGTTGACAATACTTAAATAAAAATACACTTGACACTGGCAAAATTGTTCTCTAAGAGACAGATGCCATCATTTATTGCGTTTTTAAAGATACATGATGTTAACAATGATAAAATTTTGAAGAAAAACAGACGGTCACGCTTAATATAAGAAAAAAGAAGGAAATCATCACAAAATCTCCTTTTAAATCAAAAAATACTTGTCTTATAAGATTTCTCATCACACTTATGTAAGTATACGAGTATAATTCCTAAATTTTCATTATTTTTTTATGTAAAGTACAAAGCTTTGTAAGAGTATTTATTATTTCATTTTCTTAACTGGTGCTAGAAATACGGGTGGTGACTACAGATAACCAGCGGTACCCAAACTGAGCAGACAATTGACACTCAATGTAGGGAATTTAGTTACCGATGTAGTTTTAAGCTCTTCGATTGGTTTTGATTACTGGAGCTTCGCTTTAGGGTTCAAGAGGCCTACTATTTGCAAGGACGCAAAAAATACTGAAAAGGACGGAAATATCTAGTACTTTCTCGCTAAACTATTATCTAATGAGGTTACTAGATATTTCCGTCTTTTTCAGCATTTGTAATGGATTTCCGCAAAGTCATGCCTGAATCAATCATTTATCTAAGGACGCAATATTCAAGCACATAGTTTTATCACCGGTCTTCAATTTATTACTTGCTAGTGGAAGTTTCTGCAACTATAAACACGTTTTGTTCTTTGTCGACCCATTTCATACCTAATGGTTGTAGTTCTAGGATAAAAAACCAGTTTAAATTTAGATTATAATTTACAAAATTTAATAGAAAATCTACGTGATTGAGATAAGCATCTAAACACCATTGAGGGTGTTATATTAGTATATTTATTCCGGTCAACAAACTGAAGGCCACAAAACACAACATTCTAAATTTTCGCATTCATTAAAATACTAACTTCCGCCCACGGCTTCGCCTGCGTAGTAACTTAAAAAACAAAAACAAATTTATCCCTCGAAAAACCTACATTTCCACTAGATAAAAAGTAAAATATGTGCTATTACAGACTATAATCTATATCTGTGCCAAATTTCATCTAGATCCGTTCAGCCGTTTCAGCGTGAAAGAGTAACAAACATTTATCCAGACATCTTTATAAACTTTCACGTTTATAATATTAGTAGGATTAGTTTTATTAGGATTATTTAGGATTATTTTTGCATTTATTTATTATTAGCGGCTTTTGCAGTTTTGATAAAATGTACTTTATATTTTAGAAAAAGTTTTGCTGGGCAATAAAATTTGATTAACAATTAATCCAATTTTATCGCCCAGCAATGTAACCTAGCACTCCCTTGTTTTACGTTCTGACTACTGTTAGTTTTATCTAATTGGTTTCGCGAAGTTTAATCTGAATTGCTAATTCAGTTTAATTGCGGTTGACAAGATTATATTAAAATTTAAATAATTATTATTTATTTAAAAATTCTAAAACCAGCACGTAATAAACTAATTTGATCTTTGAATTTTTAAGCTTTATTAGCGTGCCGAAAAAAAATATTTAAAGCAAAAATATGGTATTCTCACTTGAAAGTTTTTTATTATATAACACCAAGTAACTTACATTTAAACTAGAGTTGGTCGTAGCCAATTTGTACTCGAAGGCTCTCTATTTTATATATGTAACGCAATGCCGGCCTCTTCTGTGCAGATCCCATTAAGACTCGAATACCATATCCATACTTTTAACTCAGCTGAAACAGAATAACTAACTCACTTGATATCAAAACAGACCAGAAAATACGTGAAATTTCACACTTTATGGATTGAACTAGCTGATGCCCGCAGCTTCGCCCGCGTAAATGTCGATTATCGCGACTTTTCATACAAACTTTCATTACCTATTTTATCCCCTTGGGGGTATAATTAATCTAAATCCTTTCTTAGCGAATGCCTACGTCATAACATCTACCTGCATGCTAAATTTCAGCCCGATCCGTCCAGTGGTATGGGCTGTGCGTTGATAGATCACTATGTCAGTCAGTCAGTCAGTCAGTCAGTCAGTCAACTTTGAGTTATATACATTTAGATATCAAAGTTCATACAGTTTTCCAAGCGTTAGCCCCGTTGATAGTATTTTTTTCTACGGAATAGCAAAACTCGCCTGAACACTGACACTTTGTCGTCAAAAATTTTCTCTACCGTAAATAAAAACGCTGTTTTCGGTGTAAATGCTGGGAATGAAAGGATGCAAATAAAAAAGAACTTTCACGAACGAGTCCATTTTGTTAATCTCTTTAATTGAATGCTCTAGCTGTTCTAGTTTACATAGCCATGCTGTGAATTGGCTTTGCAGTCTTCCATAGTTCCTAGCGAGCGTGGGAGATTAGTCGGTCGCATATATTAATTGCCTATATCCCTGCATCAACCAACAATTCGTACCAACAACTCGGTGGAGTTCACGAGCTATTCACTTCCCTAGCTAGTATTTGCTTGGTTATTCTTAGCACCAGTTGTGACGCTTTCGCAACAATAGCAGCTTGAAACTTAACATTATAGTTAGTCCATTTCACGTGAACTGTCATGGCTTTTTTTGCAACTTTATTATTAACAGCTATAAGGTCCAAAAATTAAATTCATGCATCCACGTGAAAGGCAGGAACTAACCATCTTGTCTCTTGGTCATCCAATTAAGAGATGTCAACTCTTTAGGGCCTATTTACGGAGAGATAGCGCGGTTAGTTCCAATTAACGTTATCTCAACGTACAGTACGACAGCTGGCGTGAACGTTGTCAACTCACGTGACAAAATTGTGACAAATTGACACTCTCGCAGTGTGGAAATTCTGCTTATGTTAGTTCTCCTTATTTATCTATCTACATAATATACTACTCGTAAAACTGTAACAATGCAAAATCAGTACTTACATGAAATATTTTTATTAAATTTTTATTAGAATTTTGCATAATAATATCTTATCTTATACCTTTAAACGAGCAATTATATATATATATATATATAATTATTTATATATATATATATATATATATATATATATACAATCGGAATCTCGGAAACGGCTCCAGCGATTTTCATGAAATTTAGTATGCAGGGAGTTTCGGGGGTGATAAATCGATCTAGCTAGGTTTCATTTTTAGAAAACGTCGTTTACCCCAAAAAAACAAAGCTCGGTCACCCAGGTACTTACATTTTAATTGGAGATAGCATATTATATAGATGCCGAAACAGCACTTTTTAGTATTTTTGAATGTCTGTATGTATGGCTTTTTGAAATCGCATATTGACAAAACTACGTGATGGATTTTGATGAAAGTTCACATAATGGTTGCCTATTATTTTAGAATAGTATCTAAGATTATAAGACATTACGCTCACTTATGATTAACAATATTTGCGCGTTTCGTAGTCGCAGGTACAACTAGTTAGTCATAATATTAGGCTGGTTACAGTGCTTCACTGACCGTCGGTCCGTATGTCGGTCGCGCTTGTCATTAATATGAAAATCCATAATTCGTACAGTGCTGGACCGACCGTACGCACGCGTGTATTGCTACGCACTGCGTACGAGGACCGTCGGTCGAGCGCGTCCGCATGCGTCCGTCGGTCGGCCGACGCGCTATGGAAACGTATGTACGCGTTCAGTGCTACACCGATCGTTGGACCGACCGTACGGACCGACGACGGATGTCTGTATCAATTTTCATCTGGTCAGTTTGTTGGTCAGGAGAGCACTGAATGATACAAACTGACGGTCGGTCGTGCGTATCGTCAGGACCGACCGTGCGCACCGACGATCGGTCGAGCACTGTAACCCGCCTTAGACATTTTGAAGATCCAATATTATGACAGCAATAAAACTAGTGTTAGCAACACTGGCGAGTGAAGTGAGCTTAGCTGGTCTTGTATATTAATTGCCCATATCCAAGCCTCCATATTTACACAAGCAATCTCTGGCAAGTTTGGAGTTGTGAACTTGCAACTGACGTTGACAAACTGTTGAACGAGCAATCACAAGACTGGGTCAGGATAGAATGTCTGTTATTTATTGAAGTTATCTTGTCGCTAAGTCCTTTTCACCCTTGATATTTTGAATATGTGAGACAAAATATAGTGCTAACTTCAGTAACCTTTGATATTTTCTGTGTCGTTGCTTTTAGCTTTACTGGTTATAAAGAAATAAATAACATCTATAAAGTTTAAAAAAAAATACGGTCATCGCTAGAGGTGATTATTACTGATGTTTGACTGGTATATATAAAGGCATTTCTGTCTCCTCCTATCTCTGAAACCGCAAATCCCAACGGATGGTGCGCGTTATGCGCTAACGAGCCATTAATTATACATATCGACTGCCTCAACAGATGATCTATGACATTTGTTGTTGAGCAAGATTGAGGATGCATTAGTTGGTTCCGTTTGAAAAACGCTGTCCCTCTGTTGGTGACGGGTGATAGATTACTGAAGCTTTGGTTTGCTCGGGGTCCTTTCATGCAAAGGGGTTTCCATCTAGATGACAGCCTAACATTACAATAAAAGAACTGTGTCCCTGAAGTAATCGTATGAGTTTACACAGTACGTCATTTTTTGTATGACGAAAACAAAATCATCTAAGGTACCTACAGCAACCTAATAATTTGAAAACTTGGAATAATACTTATCTATACTTAAAAGAATCAAATTGAAAAATTTAGACATACTTACCTCTAAAATGGATAGATAAAATAGCGGCTGAAAATTGAAATGAATTTAAACAGTTATTCAACAGTACGAAATTCTCAGGGGCTCACAAATAGGTTTACCTACTTTGTTAAAAAAAACTAGAGCACTCAATCATTAATTATTTAAAATAATTTGTCTAAATAACACAAGTTTTTTGTGTGTAGTTATTTTAAATTTTCATGTTGATACTTGGATTCCCGATTTCATCAATTGCCGTCAAGTACTCAACAATGTAGAACTCAAATTTTCAAACCATTTTACTCAACCAACACTTTACAGCCCTTTAATTTAATAAAAACCGTTTAGGCGCATTGTTGAGGAAAGGATTTTGTTTAAAGGGTCATTAATGAGTTTTGGCCAATATTGGCCGGGTTTTATTTAATTTGTATTGCTATTTTTGAAAAAGGTTTAGAATGGGATGGAATGGGCTAGAATTAGGCGTTTTAATTTAACAAAAAGCGATATCGACACCCAATCTATACTAATATGTTTGGGCAGTTTATTTACGTTACCAAATGATTATTTGGAAGATACCGATGCTGAGTTATTGTCAGAAATATGTATATCCTTTAAATTAGATAATTTTTACGCCTCAACCATAAGTTCTAGAGAGCTGTAGAGGGTAGATTTCATAAGGTTTAAAAATGAAAAAAATGAAATAGAAATGTTAAATGGCAAAATTGGGCCTCTACTAAAAAGTGTAGCGAAAGATTGAAGTTCATAGGGAAAAACCATTACGTAAACAAAGTTTTTTATTTCTTTACCTTCTTTTTTAACGATAGCTAAGCAAATTCCTAAATAGACGCTCCTTTATCATGGTTCTATTGGTCCGAACCCGTGACGTGATGGATCGACTAGGATGGCTATTCATAACGACGTTCATAGCACGAATAAGTAGTGAGGTGGAATTAATTTGTTTTCTCGTTGTTTTTCATGATTCATTGTTGGTGATGTTTAGCATTAACTATAGACTTTTGGAATCCTAATACTTCGCATTTATTATTAAGTAGGATAGGATAAGATAGATGTCTTATTTGATTCCTCTCTTATTTCTTAACCATGTGTTTACATAATTTGAAATTAAATTGACCTCACAGCTTAATTAGTAGCAGCTCTGCTTTTTGAGTAGGTTGTGGGTTCGATTCCCACCCAAGACCAAATTTGTGTGATAAATGCAGTTGTTGGTTCTGTGTTTGGGTGCAATGTGAATTTTACGTTTGTGATCCAAAAAAAAAACATACAAATAATGTATTAGCTATAATAGTTATTGTATTATAGTTAATATATATTTAATATTTTATTATGTAAGTACTTGTATCTTCCGAAAGCACCATTTGAATATCTAAAACTCACCTTTCTTTGATGAAAGAAACTTTACAAGTAGCGTAAAGTCCCAGCTTCCGTAAAAGCGATTGTGGATATGGCGGGACTTTAATTCTGAAAGTAACGTTAGTTTTATAAAGGTAAAAAAACATTCATCAAGCTCTTACAAACCTACATCAATGATTTTTTTTTGGTACGAAAATATATTAAAGTTACATTACTTTGATATTGGCCGAAGAGTATGTTTGTGGTAAGGCACCCTACAGACAAAAATAGGTAACCAACCACGCTTAAACGAAAAAACTGTTTATTTAGCTATCAAACATTTTTTTTAGAATTACAGTTGCTAATACTCTGAAAAGTCTTCCATTTCTGATATGATCATAAATGTTGATATACATACATAGACTTAGCACACAACACAAGTTGAAAAAAAATAAAAAGAAGAATTATGATTGTGATTATAGATTAGGATAAGAAACGACTGTATTGTTTCCTTTAGTACGTCCATGGAACCAAATTGATAAATATTTTTTTGTAACTCCGCTATTTAGGTATGACGGTTACCGCTGTTTTAGAATCAAGACCTTTTTATTCTGTAACGATCGTCACTCAGAGAATTGTTAAGTTCTAATGTACTTTAAATCTACTTAAACGTAATTTTGACTGTCCATTAAGAAGTTTTCGACTGCTTTTGCAATTTGCCATCTTCTTCATTACACTGAATCACAGTTAGATTGTTGTTGTTACTTGATGAACTTGATTTTCATATTGTTTTTCAATGATTATAGTCTCGGGGATGGTTTTTAATAATAAATTGCAAAAAAATTATGAGAAGCGATACTGTTTTTTATAAAAATCCATTATAGTGGTATTATGTATGAAATATTAGCTCGAGCAAATACAAACATACATTATTTTGGTTAAAATCCAGGAAAAAAACAACCTATTTTATTAAACAAGGAGTTTTTTTTTAAATCTTTATTAATCTTTTCGCTGAGCGAATCGTTCGAACACTTATAACTCTAGAACAGCTGGACCGATTTTCATGCTTTATGATTTTTTATATTTGTCTCCGTCCCGAATAGCAGAATAATTATTAAAACCATTGGAAAATTGACGAAAAAATAAAATTGTAAAAAAAAAGGTAAAGTACCACGCGGGCGAAGCCGTGGGCGGGAAGCTAGTATAGGATTAAAATAAGGAGTTATGAGCTTCATTACATCATCATCATCTCTCTGCTCTCCTGCCACGCTATGTGGGGTCTCTTTCCATTTCACTCTATCAACCGTCATCTTAGTATTCATACCTTTCTTACAAGCATCATCTTTCATACAGTCCAATACATCTTTTCTTGGATCTACCTCTACTTTTGTATCCATCATTTATAACACATATCATATCTATCACTCATCTCGTCATATGAGATTTATCCCTCCTCATACCATGCCCATACCACGCTAATTAATTACTTCTCAACTTTTCTGTCACTAGCGCTACTTTCAAACTTCCCCTGATATACTTGTTCCTTATCACAGTCCTTATCATCCATTCTCGTCAGTTTTATTACATATACCCACCATTTATTTTGGACTTGCTAATTTTTTATATGACTGTATTTTTGAATCTTCTTTCTACACTGTGCCACTTATTTTTCTGAACAAGAATGATAAAAACATTCTAGTGCGCCTCAAAAGCTTCTTTTATGCTTTTAAATTTTTGAACTTGTTAGGATTTACGATATGCCGTTTACTTCACAATGTTTTCCGTCACCTTTTGTACTGCTTGGACACACTCATAAAATTTTTGAACCAAAAAATCTATCCACGATCTTAACATCTGAAGGCGAGACCACTTTCACTAGACTACAAGACCTGCTCTCATTTTTGAATCAACACAAAGTGACAAAAACCAGTTAAACCAAATTAAATAAGCTTTCAAATATAACAGACCCCACTCACTTATACTTTTCGCTATCTCACTTAAACCTAGGCCCTGACATTTTTATGGATTCAGAAGACCCCTCCTGTCTTCAACCACTAAACGCAATTAGGCCCGTAATAACATTAATAACCTCACTTTCGTTTATCTGAATGACATCATTTATGGCTACGAACTTAAAACTCTGTTATGACGTTTACAGACGTAACCACTTTTAACCACACGGTTTGGGATCAATAAACTGATACTTCTTAAACCTGAATGCCTGAAACTGTAGCTTATTACCAAAACATTTTTACAATTTTTTTTTCGATAAATGTATGTGTTATATTAGTAGGTACTCCCAAACGGTGAAGAAAAACATCGTGGAGAAAATAAACATACCCTAGATGGGACCATAGAAGGGCATGCAACCTGTCACGTACGGAATACTAGCCACTGTGCAATTTTTTATCATAATAAATATCTATATCTATATAAGAGCTTAACCTGACTGACTGACTGACTGACTGACTGACTGACTGATTTATCATCGCCCAGCCGAAACCGCTGAAGCTAGAAAGCTGAAATTTGAAAGGTGGGTTCCTTTTATAACAAAACCACCCACTAAGACGGGATTTTTGGAAATTCCACCTCTAAGGGGGTGAAAAAGGGTGAAAACGTTAGTATGAAACTTTTTAACGCGTGGAGCGATTTTCATGAAACTTTGTTTGTGTACTGTAAATGCAAAATTAATGGACACGTATTTCAGGATTTTTCAATATAACCATCAAAAAGGGGTCAAATGTGGGGTCAATTTTTGTATGGGAACTTTTTAACGGGTAATGCGATTAGCCTGAAACTTTGTTTGTGTACTGTAAATGCAAAATAAATGAACACGTGTTTTAGGATTTTTCAATATAACCTTCAAAAAGGGATCAAATGTGGGGTCAATGTTTGTATGGGAACTTTTTAACGGGTGGTGCGATTGGCTTGAAACTTTGTTTGTGTACTGTAAATGCAAAATGAATGGACACGTGTTTCAGGATTTTTCAAAATAACCTTCAAAAAAGGGTCAAATATGGGGTCAATTTTTGTATGGGAACTTTTTAACGGGTAATGCGATTAGCCTGAAACTTTGTTTGTGTACTGTAAATGCAAAATAAATGAACACGTGTTTTAGGATTTTTCAATATAACCTTCAAAAAGGGATCAAATGTGGGGTCAATGTTTGTATGGGAACTTTTTAACGGGTGGTGCGATTGGCTTGAAACTTTGTTTGTGTACTGTAAATGCAAAATGAATGGACACGTGTTTCAGGATTTTTCAAAATAACCTTCAAAAAAGGGTCAAATATGGGGTCAATGTTTGTATGTGAACTTTTTAACGGGTGGTGCGATTGGTCTGAAACTTTGTTTATGTACTGTAAATACAAAATGAACGGACACGTGTTTCAGGATATTTCAATATAACCTTCAAAAAGGGGTCAAATGTGGGGTCTATGTTTGTATGGGATCTTTTTAACCTGGTGCGATTGGTCGGAAACTTTGTTTCGTGTTTCAGGATTTTTCAATAAAACCTTAAAAAAGGGGGTCAAATGGGGGGGGGGTCAATGTTTGTATCGGAACTTTTCAACGGGTTGTGCGATTAGTCTGAAATTTAAATTCGTGTTAAAGGATTTTTCAATATAACTCTAAAAAAGGGGGTCAATGTTTGTATGGGAATTTTTTAACGGGTGGTGCGATTGGCCTGAAACTTTGTTTTCTGTTTCAGGATTTTTCAATATAACTCTAAAAAAGGGGTCAATGTTTGTATGGGATTTTTTTTGACGGGTGGTGCGATTGGTCTGAAACTTTGTGTACTGTAAATACAAAATGAATGAACAAGTGTTTCAGGATTTTTCAATATGACCTTCACAAAGGGGTCAAATGTGGGGTCAATGTTTTTATGGGTACTTACTTTTTAAAGGGTGGTGTGATTGGTCTTAGTTTTGGTTTGGATACTTTAAATGCAAAATAAATGGAAACGTATTCCTGGATATTTCAAAATGCCCTCTAAAATGGGTAAAATTGGGTGTCAAAGTTATTTATGGGATTTTTTTATTAGTGTAATTTGTTTGAAACTCAGTTTAGATACCTACTTTAAGTGAACGAAGTCGCGGGCGGGACAGCTAGTATTATATAAGTCTCTGTAGATCTTTGTTCAAATTGTTGCATAAAAACACCATTTCTAACGAACAAAACAGAATATTAGGATTAAATTTTCCGAAGTGTGTGGACCACACTTAACGTGGCAACTGTGGTCATAAAGTGGCTTGTCAAGACAGGCCTTTAGAACGTTAAAACGAACTCTAATCATTTGGCCGTTAACTTTCCCTTTATGCTAATAATGAAAAGGACTCACTGAAACTGTAAAACTTTCTTAATATAATATTCTAAAAGTCAAACAGTCAAATCTGCATTTTCAATTTTCAGCAACGATATTATTCGACTCAGTTTATTCGCTTTTTCTAGAGTTCTTTTTAAAGTTTTTATTTGATTAGAATCGATTTCACTAAGTATCTTAGCTTAAACGAGATAGTACTTAACTCTAGCTTTACGAAGATCATAGAGCACTGTTAGTGTAGTGGAAACCTTCTACTTTTAACTCAAAAATCGTTGGTTCAAACCCGTTTGAACGTCATATAGAATACAAGCTTCCACCCACGCCTTCGCCCGCATGGTACCTTGAAAAACAAAAACAAATCTATCCCACGAGAACTGTACATTTTTCTGGGATAAAAAGTAACTTATGTGCTATTCCAGATTATAATCTATATCTGTGCCAAATTTCATCCAGATCCGTTCAGCCGATTCAACGTGATAGAGTAACAAACATACATCCATATATCCATAGAACCATACAGTCATACATTCTTACAAACGTTCGCGTTTATTAGTAGGATAGATTTTTAAACACGTAATTTTTACGACTACTGTAATTTTGGATAAAGCTCCAATTTCACCTTAAACTGTGTGAGTAAAAAGTTCTTGGCTTTTATCTTATCTTATACCTTTAAACGAGCAATTCTTGTATATATATATAATCTGAATCTCGGAAACGGCTCCAACGATTTTCATGAAATTTTGTATGCAGAGGGTTTTGGGGGTGATAAATCGATCTAGCTAGGTTTCATTTTTAGAAAACGTCGTTTACCCAAAAAAAACGAGCAAAGCTCGGTCATCCAGGTACTTATCATTATTGGCTCACGATATTCGGTTTCCTGTACTTTTTGAATAGGGTATTTCGAGTTTCAATATCCCGTGATTCAGTCTCTAAATAGGTGCAAAGGTCTGTTTACTTTTATTTTATTGGTTTCAATGATCATAAACCGGTTAGGGGATTTTTACTCTTTGAATGATGAAAAGCTCATAAAATTAATGTATGTTTGATTTTATTTAGTTTATTTTTATTGTAATTTAGAATAAAACTGGTGTCTATTCTATAGCGGCTATGGGCTTGCAACCTGTCACGTACGGAATACAAACTACTGAAAAATATGGGCATGTGCTAAAATAGGTAAATAAAACACGATAAATACCCGTTTAATACTAATCATCATCACTACATTAAATATTTCAGTATGATTTCGTATTTATCATTCGATACATTATACGAGTAAAGATGGCCACATATAAATGTAGATACGCATGCGTGTGTGGGGAGTAGGTAGGTACACTCAAACACACTGAGTGAAGTGCATGGCGATTTGTTATTTATTAAAACGTCCAATATGCAAGACTGGTACTGCCAACATGATTGCGTCAACGAAAAAAACTACAGGATTGAGTTTTAAAAGCATCTCTTTTTTAAAAATATTTGACATTCATCAAAAAAGTTTAATGTTGTTTTTAATAGAGTATTTCTTGATTAAACCTAAAAGTCTTTGGGGTGTCAAAGCAAGCTTTTTTAGCTCTCGCTAGAACCCCATGATGTCGACAAAAAAGTGACTTTAATAACAATTAATCTTAGAATTATCTATGTTAAACAAAATGTCAAAATCCAATATGGCGGCTCTATGAAGTTATTTTAAATTACTTTCGGGTTGTTTAATATTTGCTATATTCCAGTTTAATTTTGCTTAACTTTCCAAAATATACCTAAAGTCTTGCGTAATATTTTATGACATTGACATGATATTGAGAATCGAGTAATTCTAAGGATTTGAAACTTTGCTTGATGTAGAAATAACAAAACTTCATAATTATCACTACAAGTAAAACCACGTAATATTGATCATAATAAAATGTATTTGTTAGTAGACTCGATGCTTGGGTTTAGGTAATTAAAACTATTTTTTTGCTCTTAATTTTTCTTTTATAGAATAAATAATAGTAATAATATAATCTATATATATAAAAATGAATTGCTGTTCGTTAGTCTTGCTAAAACTCGAGAATGGCTAAACGGATTTATCTCATCTTGGTCTTGAAATGTTCGTGAAGGTCTACGGAAGATTTAAAAGGTAAGAAAAAATCAAATAACTGCCGGGAAAACCCTAAAAACAGCCCTTTTCTATTTCCCAGACAAACGTTTTCTAAATAAAAATGGCGGTACGAAGTTTGCCGGGACAGCTAGTAGTCTATACTAATATTATAAAGAGGAAAACTTTGTTTGTTTGTTTGTTTGTTTGTTTGAAATGAATAGGTTCCGAAACTACTGAACCGATTTGAAAAATTCTTTCACCAATGTGTAGAATGAACTTTCAGGATGAACATAGGCTATATTTTATGTAGGTACTTCGCGGGCAACGCCGCGAAGTACGCAGTAAACATTTCAGTTTATCCTCTCTAACACGAATCAGTATTGTCATTAATGATTAATAAATACCAAATCGCTAAATAGAATAGTTGATATTCAGCTATAAAGTTCAATAGCGGATAATAAATACCTACCTGGGCTCATACCACAAGTTCTTATATAGGAATATATATTACTTTGATATTTTGTACACCATAATTAAATACTTTGTCTTATTTCGACCTTGAAATGTGATCTTTCTGAAACAAAACTTTGGACTCGACTCTCGTACTGAATGATGAAACTACTATACAAATCTGGATGAAACTTGTACTATGAGAACCTGATAGCTAATAAAATATTATATTTTTTTTAAATACATACATAGAATACATAATAACACCCAAACACAGAACAAACATATCAGTTATTTTGGATACATTATAAATGGTTAAAACAATAAAAAATGGTTCATCATAAAACATTATAATATGACTGTCTCAATTTCTTGTAAACAAAACTCAACGGTTATTCATCAAAGTGGAACGGAGAATGAATAAAATTTCATAAACGCCCCTTTTAAGCCACTTTCAATTTATCTAACAACTTGTTTACTTCAGTGGCGATATTGCGATGGAACGTGGTGGGGTAAGAGATTTAGCGGTTTCTGACACTTGCATTTCCGCTAGTAATTCAATTAGTATTCACTTCTCAGTGTTATTTGTTTTCGTTCAAACTGAGTAAGTCCCTTTTTAATTAGACTTATTATTACTTCCACATTAAGTTAAAAGCATCTTCACATAACAAAAAAATTGTCGTCACCGATAATAAATTTAAATTTAAATTGCAAAAATTACTTTGGAATATTTCATACATACATACATACATAAAATCACGCCTGTTTCCCAACGGGGTAGGCAGAGACCACGGATCTCCACTTGCTATGATCCTGACATACTTCTTTTGCTTCATTCACTCTCATTACATTCTTCATACATGCGCGTCGGTTAAGGGTACTCTGGACCTGGCCTTTCTCTAGTACGTCCCCAATTTGATCTATTGGAATATTTCATAACAAATGAAAGAAGTTTGAAAGACATAATATAGAGTTGAGTAGAATAGCTAAATTGTTATTTATTTTAGTTGGTTATAAGAGAACACAAAACACACTAAAAATAACAAAAGTAACAACTTAGAAAGTAAAACAGAAGATCAAAAACAAAACAACAAAATAATCAAAGGTAATATGAATTTGGTATGTTCCTCTTATAGGTATTTTAAACTTAAGCTTTCTCTATTTAGGTATGTTGTACTTACAGTTATTGTAGCGTAATTAAAATCCGCTTGACTCTCACAAAGGCTACCCAAACTAATCTGTTGCTAGGATTCTTGGTTAAGATCAATCAATCACCACGGCAAAGCGCTGAGAGTACCGAGTTTGGCCGACAGAGCCCGAGTTTAGCCGACATCATCCGATTTTAGCCGATTAGCTTCTTACTGAAATGAGCTTTTGCTCAAAAGCATACGAGGAGCCCTCAAAGTTTTTCCTACATCATATAGTACCATTTAAAATACAGTTCAAACTGAAATGTACAGCGAATTGAGCTCATGTTAGATGTCACAATAGTGTCGCATGAGTGACATTTTATTAAAACTTCAATGTCAGAATGTCAACCTAACGTTGCGGATTTTAAGGGATGATGATAGATCGTTGAGTCTATAATGGCGTTTGGAAACCGCAGTCAGCTCCTGACTTAAAAGGGCTTGATGAATCGCAGCTTAAGGGGGTATTGTTAATCTTTATAAATGTCAGCGAAAAGGATGGACGAAATATTTGTCACGTTAAAATGTTTCTTTGCATATTTTAAGGATTACTTTGGCGAATAAAATATAAATTCTTTAGAATTTTCTATAGAAATGCGGAGTTTGAATTATAACTAGTGAAATACTAACTACTGTGCAAAATGTGGGTATGTGCCAAATATCATGTTTGGACGGCGCCTCTGACTAGAGAAGGGCTTTAGATATCCTCAAAGATCTACCAGTAACTAGAGATTTGAGGAGATTCTGCCAAGCCTGGGGAGATATTACATGGGAAGCATGTTTTTTTTATTAAAAATCAGATTATAATAGAACATGCCTACTTGTATCTGTTATTGATCCACTTCAACGTTCATTCAATGGACATGTATAATATTTTGTGTAAGATAATACTTCCGACGTTCACTTACATCCATTACTACATTTGTAGGTTTTGAAACAAAGCTAGTTAATCCTTAGAGTGTTTAAGTTAAGCCGCCATTTTTCAAACGTTTGTTAAAAGCTCGCCTTCACTTGCCTGACGAATTGTCAGTCTCAAGATTAGTGCGCGTTAGAGTGGTAGCTCATGAAAGAAGCAGTTCAATCACTATATTATAAACCCGAACACTTCTATTTTGTGATGTTGCAGTATATTGTATATTTTTACGTTTAAGTCTGCTACAATATTGTCATCTTGGCAGTCTGTACAAAATCACGTTTGTAATGTGCGCGCGAGTTGACGACCAAGAGATTGGTAAAATCAGAAGATGCCAACTCACGCGCACGTGAGTTGATGAACAAGACTTATCATATTAAATTTTAAGATATCTAGAAGCTTTAATTCACGAGCTGCCCAGTTCAGCAACAACGTTGGCGGTTAGTGTAACGTTGGGTTATATAACTAATACTGCATGCTTGTAGTATACAGGGTGTCCCAAAAAGTAGTGTCAAGCGAAAGTCCAGAGATAGAACACCCCTTGGGGTACCCGAATCACCCCCATGTATGTTCCGCGATTTTCTATAGTTTTCGAGTTATTATTTTTTTTCCCAATTTTTGAAAAAATTACGACTTGAACAACTTAAAACATTCTTACAAAAAAAGTAGAAAACTTTCTTGAGATTTTTTTTTGCTACTGAATTTTAATGAGTTGTTCTTTTATGCATCAAATAATCAGCTACGTGACTTTGATGAAAACTATGAAAATGTTGGTGTAAAGTCAAATAATTACATTCGGTGAATTACGACTTAAATTTTCAACTTTAAATTAAAAATCTTAACAAGTGATTTCATGGTTCCTAAATAAATCTAAAGAATTTTCCAGACTCTCAGCTTTCATAATCATTAAAAAAAAGTAGTACTTAATTGGCTACTTTGGCTAAAATCGGCCTTCAAAGACGGTGAGGTGGAAAATTCTTAAAATTAGCTACCTGATTAAAAAATAGATTTTGGCCATTTTATCATTCCTTAGCTTACTTCGCTTGATAACTAACCAAAAATGACTGCAGGAAAGTAAGATTTCATTAATATTTGAAGGTTTTATTTATTTAGTTTAGCTAAATTTGTGAAATAAAACAACTAGTAAAATTTATTAATTTTTTACAAAAAGTCTTCAAAATGTCAACCTTCTTAGTCAATACAAATCCTACATCATCTTAAAAAGGTTTCCTTTAATCGTATGAAAGCTATTTTAAGTGCCTTAATTTTTTTTTTTTCGGCCCGCTTAATTTTGTTCCTAATTCGGCCATATTGCTGATTTTTTCGACATAAACTAATTCTTTGTAATCATTTTTGGTTAGTTAACAAACAAATTAAGCTTAGGAATGATAAAATGGTCAAAATTTATTTTTTAATCAGGTTGCTAATTTTAAGAATTTTCCACCTCACCGTCTTTGAAGGTCGATTGTAGCAAAAGTAGCCTATTAAGTACTACTTTTTTTTAATGATTATGAAAGCTGAGAGTCTGGAAAATTCTTTAGATTTATTTAGGAACCATGAAATCACTTGTTAAGATTTTTAATTTAAAGTTGAAAATTTAAGTCGTAATTCACCGAATGTAATTATTTGACTTTACACCAACATTTTCATAGTTTTCATCAAAGTCACGTAGCTGATTATTTGATGCATAAAAGAACAACTCATTAAAATTCAGTAGCAAAAAAAAAATCTCAAGAAAGTTTTCTTCTTTTTTTGTAAGAATGTTTTAAGTTGTTGAAGTCGTAATTTTTGAAAAAATTCGGAAAATAATTAATAATTCGAAAACTATAGAAAATCGCGGAACATACATGGGGGTGATTCGGGTACCCCAAGGGGTGTTCTATCTCTGGACTTTCGCTTGACACTACTTTTTGGGACACCCTGTATTTATGGTGATTATTTTCAAAAACGTTCTGCATCTAGCCCAAGTTAGTCCACATTGGACATAGGTCTAATATCCCAGTACGGAGTGGAGTATAAGTGAGCGAATTATCAGTTTTATTTGTCTTTTACAGTTTGTACCAAAATGTTATGTTATGTTGAAACTTACATATATCTGGGGACACGGTAGTGGCCTCGAAAAGATGAGCCGCGAAAGGTAGGTACGGGAGCTACATGTTTTGACTAAGATGTAGAGTTTGTAAGGTTAGACCTTTTAGAGTTATAGAGCGTGTAGAGTTAGAAGCTTAGCTCCACTCGAGTTCTGATAACTTTTTGACAGCGAGTCATAAGGTTTCGTCTTGGCAACATTTTACATGAACAAGTTTTTGGTGGGATAATGTACTATCTCAATTATAAATATGTAACTCATTCACGGCCAAATTGCACATTACTATTCACACACTATTTCATCATCATCATCATCTTCCTGCCCTTATCCCGTCGGCACAACATGTGATCTTCCTCCATTTCCCTCTGTCATTCGTCATCTCAGTACTCACTCCTTTCTATTCACACACTATTTACTTACAGTAAATACGCAAGTGAAAATTGTAAATCAATGAGTGGAATGAGCTAGCTGTCTTTAGCAGTCCACTAAGTTGCGAAGCAAATTCACAGCAATGAGCCTCTTGAAGAGAAGTAATTAACTAATGAAACTGCAAAATGTGAATGACGTACTACGTTTCATTTCAACAAATCTAACATTAGTTTCCAACGTTGAAATAGCTACTGAGTCTGCTGTATGAGTCAAATACTAAACAAAACTACACGATTACTACGTTGGGTTTTGAATATATGAAATATGGTGAAAATAGCACAAGGTCGTGACATCTGGAAAGGTAGGGGGGAGGCCTTTGCCCAGCAGTGGGACACAAACGGCTCATAATAATTAAAAATGAAATAGCTGTCGTATATGATGAGGCCTCACGTTTGGTTTGGTGACATAAATATCATTTGAGGAGATTACGTAATAAACAGCGACCCAATGTTAATTTCATTTCTGCCGAGATTTGATGCCATCTTTCCCAGTGACATTTTATCACTCTTTCGAGCAAAGACCGTGGTAGGTACGAGAATTTTAATAAATAAGTGGTTAGTCATGGGAGTTCAAAAATTTCGTAATTACTAGAATTCAACTCCTTTTGGCAGCTTTATCTTAAGTCTAAAACTAATCTTAAACTCTTGAAGTTACTTAATTTGAATCTATGTTTGAAAGTAATAAAACATTTACAACGAAATCCTTGAATTATTTACTTATACAACTCCTTACATTATCTAATTAGGTCAAAATTTCAGAAGATTTAATAACATATTTATCTCAAAAATTCTTGATAAATCTAAATTTGTTGGCCTAACCGCAAGCTCTGACAAATCATCATGATTCAGAAACGTCACATTTCAAGCTCGAAGTAACACTACTTTAATATAATTTTCATAGGTCATACGAAATATCAAAGTTGTATTACTTTGACATTGCCTGAAGAGCTGATGGTAAGGCTCCTTGACACCTTTTTATTCCCACTGAATATATTAACAAATGCCTGCAGGATGTTCTAGTCATTACCATCATCAACATCAGCCTATGGAAGACCACTACTGGATATAGGCCTCCCCTAATGAGCGCCATTGTGCCCTATCCTCAACTCGACGCATCCAGCCTCCACCAGCAATCTCTTGCAGATCGTTACTCCACCTGGGCGGAGGGCGTCCACAGTCTCCACTCTAGAACTCATTTACACCACCGGTTATCGGTTCTTCGACAGATATGACCAGCCTAAAGCCACTTCTTCTTCTTCCTGCCCTTTTCCCACGCTCAGTCAGGTCGGCACAACATGTTTTCGTCCTCCAATCCTCTCTATCATCCGTCATCTCAGTACTCACTTCTTTCTCACTCATATCATCATTCACATAGTCCATCCATCTTTTCTTTGGCCTATCTTTACCCCTGTATCCATCCACATTCATACCTTACACCTCTCCTCGTCGCTGCCCACTGCCACTTCAGCTTGCTAATTCTCTGAGCTATGTCGACAACCTTAATTCTAGTCAAGAGCATTTAAAATTTAAGAATCATTTTAAACATTTTCCGGAAACAGGTTTTCAACTTTTTTTGGAAAAAAAAAAGGTTCATTGTGAACAAGCTTGTTCTTAACCTGGCATTCGTACGTGCCTCAATCCTCGCAATTTAGTTCCGCTAGTAGTACCTAGCACTAGCCTGGAAGAGAAATGAGTTAAATTAATGTCGCAGTAAAAGCATTGTCAGATGCTTCAGTGTTCTTAGCACATCTTGAATGAGGTTTACAATGGTGAAGATTTTTTGTTTTTAAAACGCTGTGTTTGTGGCATGGCGCGCTTTGTTTATTCTTACGTAAATCATATAATTTTAGAATATATACAGTCAGGTTTGATCAAACACGTTTAACTCTAGAAAGGCTGAACCGATTTTCATGGTTTTTGATTTATTGTCTCTGTCTCGAATAGCAGAATAACTATTAAAACATTTGAAAATGAATTAAGTGCGGATGAAGTCACGGGCAACAGCTAGTATTTTATAATATCTGGATGACCAAACTTTCGAAATCTCCAGCATACTAAATTTCATGAAAATCGTTGGAGCCGTTTCCGAGATTCAGATTATATTATACATCTAAACAAGAATTGCTCATTTAAAGATATTATTAGATTTATCTACATAAAGCATTCTTACTTTCGATTATTCGATATTTGTACTTAACTATAAAATTTTACTCATTGACGTAGGTATTTTTAAACGGATTTTCTTAAAGTTCTTTTACTGTTTAGTCTCAAGTGAAAAAAAAATCTGAAAGCCTTTTAATAAGTACTTTTACAAAAATAATTCACATTTTAATAAACTTGGTCTTTTGCGAACCAATCGGAACACTATAAAGCATTTAATTCCAATAAATTTACATTTACAAGATATTTTCACCAGGAACTCATTTAAAAAATATGAAATTACAAAAGTTTTACCCTCAGTGGGATAGCCCAATTTCCGCAACTAGACGTGGAATTTCCGGACAAGTTAGCAATTTGCAACATTCGTACAAACATATCTAGTACCACCGCAGTTTAGGGATGAGCAAATTTTATGTTACGAACGACATTTTGTAATTTTGTTTAAAAAAAACACGCTTTATTTGCAAGCTGAACTAATAAGTTAAATATTATGAAAATATTGTATAATCATCAGTCATTGGTATGATGTGTGAATGTTTTCAAGTAAACCAGACGTCTTGAAAGTGGTGAAAATGACGTTGAAAGATTTAATTATTATAGACAGATGCAAGTGATAGCTTGTAGCAGATACAAATTAGTGATAAAAAGGTTTTTTTTTTTATACATATGTACTTTAAAATACATTAATCATTGCGATTACACATAAAAAAAATCTACAACTTTGTTCAAAATAAGCCTTACATTTATTGTTATTGAATAAAATTAAATAATACCATAAACAGTAATTAAGTAAAAGAATAAATAAAAATCTACCACGATGCAAAGTTTTTCATGCATAAAAAAAAAAAAAAAAAAAAATATGATCACGACTGTAATCCCCAGGCTCGGTAGATATCTCCTCAGATCTTTAGTTACTTAGATCTTTGAGGATATCTAAAGAGGGTAGTCAGAGGCAAGTCCAAACATGACATTTGGTACATGCCCACATTTTGCACAATAGTTAGTATTCCGTACGTGACAGGTTGCAAGCCCATCGCTGCTTATAAGAATACTAACCTATGACACATACCTTCGAATTTTTGGTTCTCGGGTATGCCGGTTTCCTCACGATGTTTTCCTTCGCCGTTTAAGAGCACTGGCATTGCGCACATAAATTTTTCGAATGGAAAAACTCATTGGTGCACGACCAGGTTTGAACCCACGACCTTCGGATCGTGAGGCAGGGGTGCTACCACTACACCACCAGCGCTCTAAATGCATAATAGTAATGGGTTTAGAACAAGTAATGAGTTTAGCCGGACAAATAATACCCGCCCAGAAGATTATAAAAAGCCGGTAAATAAATAACAGCTCTATCGCGGTCATTTATCTGTGCTATTAGTTAACTAGTTTTAGTACTGTGAATTGCAAAGTTTGCCGGTGGCTCCCGATACCTTAATTGAGTTACTTTCGAATTAACGTTATTTGCACTGAAATTATTGATGCGATTTATTATTAAAACTTTATGTAGAAACAATCAATGATAATAATTTACACTCGTATCTATAAAAGAGCGTAACCTGGGGTCTTACTACACGCTCTTTGGGCAACACCAAAGTAATATTACTTTGATATATCGTAAAATGACCTATAAAATTTTCATTGAAGTAATGTTTTGTACTTCAAGCTTGAAACGTTGACGTTTTTGAAACATGATGGTTTTTAAAACCTTGTGGTAAGGTCCTTGCTTTTGATGGAAATCGTTATAGCGCGATTCACATGCTTTAAAGAAATGTATCAATTTTAATAATTATTTTATAAATTGTGTCCTATAAAGTATTACAACACTGGTATCTGATAATCTTGATTCTCACCGACGGTCGGCTTCCATACGTAACTATCGCATTGTAAAAGGAAATCCGGCCTAAAGTTTTGCGATCAGCAAGTGGGTTTAGATTGATCGTATTCATACTTTGTGCACTGGTGGTGTAGCGGTAGCACCCCTGCCTCACGACCCGTAAGTCGTGGTTTGAAACCTGGCCGTGCAGCAATGAGTTTTTCTATTAGAAAAAAATATGTGCGATAATATTGATAATGCTGAATAAAATTGATTTTTGCTTAACTTGGCATTGACGTATGTATAAAATGTCAAAAAGTCTGTTTTGAGGTTTTTGTCATGCTCTTGGTAATTTTTTACGATGCATTTGACTGTCAACTTTGTCGTTGTAGTTTTTTTGTTTTTTGTCATGTGATTTCGAGTTTTGTTGTGTAATTTTGTTGATTATTATTCCAATGAAGCCCGAGTTCTTGATAAAATATGTTAATTAAAGTGAAAAGTTTCTAACTTACTTTGTGACATTAACAATACTACTGATTTAAACACTTGACATTAACAAGATTGATCTCAAAAAAAAAGGATGCAATATACAAAGAAGAAGAAGAGTCATGCTCAAATACAATTTGGGAATAATCATCATTATCATCATCATCTTCCTGCCCTTTTCTACGTTATTTGGGGTCGGCACAGCATTGTGATCTTTATCAATTTGGGAATACTCGTACCTACGTAATTGTTTTCTTTGGCACGCGGCTACATTCGACAATGTGTAAAATATTTAATTTTCTATTAACAACTGCCATGTTTGTTATGAGCACGTCAGCTATTGTACTAACAAAGGACTGTCAAGTTGCTTTGAAATGTAAAACGCCGGTTGTTTAGTGCGTATTACAAATGGGCAGCTATTTGCATTTAGTTTCAATGATAAATGAGACGGACGCGCTACTGTGCTTAGAAATTACTAATTTCAAGAGTTCCCAAAGCATTGTACGCTTTCGTTTTGGAACTGTTAATCACTTATATAAATAACTAGCAACGCGCCCGTCTTCACACGGGCAGCAAAAGTATCTCTATTTTTTTTTAATATAAAATATAACCTATTTTACTCAGGGATAATGTAGCATTCTAATGGTGAAAGAATTTTTGAAATCCGTTTTGTAGTTTTTGAGTTTATTTGTTACAAAACAAAAATACAAAACCTTCCTCTTTATAATATTATATGTAGATATTATAATATTACAGACTAAATAGACACAATAGGGAACTCGCAAAGCCTTGACTATCAGTGCTTCATGGCAGAACATGGTTTTCTCCCGGCTATCACAGAACCAACCAGGGAGTTTTCTTGCCTTGACCATATTTTTGTCAAAAATTTAAACAGTAAAGATGCGGCTATTGGAATAGTATGTCAGCTAGCTATTACCGATCATTACCCAGTTCTATTTGGAATGAATCTCTGTAAAAAAGTAGCCATACGTCCAAATCGTACCATCTTAAAACGAGATTTTGATGCTATCTATAACGCTCTAAAACTTGTAGACTGGTCTGTGGTGACGGACATAAACGAAGTTAATGAAACAAACAGAGTTTTCACTACTATCATAACTGATATTGTAAACGCCCACTCAAACGAGGCCATGTTAAGTAGGTCTCGATATCATCTAAAGCCATGGATTACTCCAGGGTTGATGAGATGCATGAGGAATCGAGACAGGCTACACTTAAGAGCTAAAAAAGAACCAAATAATCCAATCCACAAAATAACTTACACACGATATCAAAACTTTTTTGTGTCCTTACTGCGAAAACTTAAGAAGGAACATGAGAATAAAGAACTAATCTCTAACAAAAATAATCCAAAAAAACTCTGGCAATCAATTAAAAATATTTGCAATGTGACCAATCATAGTAACACCCCTACAGAACTACTAACACTACCAGGTTGTAAGGACCAACAGCAATCTGTTGACATGGTAAACGACCACTTTTCTACGGTTGGTCAGAGGCTTGCTGATTGCATCCTTTCTAGAATACACAAGAGTGAGGAGGAACTTGACAAGACTGTACGAGTGAAAAATTCACCCGCGCACTCAATTTTTATGAATCCGACAGATTATGAAGAAATTAACAGTATGATAACTAGTCTAGAAACGGATAAAGCTCCGGGGAAAGATGGTCTTGGCAATGCGCTTATCAAACACATAAAGGATGTTATCATCGTCCCACTCACGCACATAATAAATCTTAGCATATCTAATGGCGTTTTCCCAGATGACTGGAAAACTGCATCAGTCACTCCAATTCATAAGAGCGGATCAAAGAGCTCCGTTGATAATTATAGACCGATATCTCTTTTGGGTACCTTTTCGAAACTGCTAGAAAAGTTAGTAAATAAACGCCTCGTCAACTTCCTAGAATCCAACAATATTCTTTCTCATAAACAATATGGGTTTCGAAGAGGAAAAAGCACGGATGATGCGGTCTCTTATCTAATTTCAGCGGTGTCATCGCATTTAGATAAAGGAAGACGCTGTGTTGGAGTTTTCCTTGACTTGGCCAAGGCCTTCGATACTGTCTCCATCCCGATACTTATTCGTAAGTTGGAAGGCGTCGGAATTCGAGGCGTAGCGCTTGATTGGTTCGAAAGCTATCTAACGAATCGGAGACAGTGTCTAAGGGTTGGACAGGTTACAAGTGCTCCACAATTAGTTAGATTTGGAGTACCGCAAGGCAGCATCCTTGGTCCTACTCTATTCCTTCTTTACATTAATGACATCCACGACGTTTCTATCTCAAATGCAGATATCTTGTGTTACGCTGATGACACTGCAATAATCTTTGACGGCTCTTCGTGGCCCGCAGTGTATTCAACTGCAGAGCGTGGTGTTGAACGAATAGGTCAATGGCTTCAACAAAACCTTCTTACTCTAAACACCAAAAAAACCTCGTTCCTGAGCTTCCACAAGACAGCGGCTTCAGCACCAGATATCAATGCAAATATTCAAATTCACGAAAGTACATGCCATCGCCTGAGCCGCTGTAACTGTGAAACGCTCTCCCGTACACAAGATTTGAAATATTTGGGGGTTCACATTGACCAAAACCTAACATTCAAGACTCACATTGGTTTTCTCACAGCCCGTATTAGAAAGGTTATAGGTATCATGAAAAACCTCCGGCATGTGGCATGCTTTGATACCCTTAAGCTAGTTTATTTCGCTCTCTGTCAATCGCTCATAACCTACTGTATCTCTTGCTGGGGTAGTGCAGCGAAATCTTTTATCATTCAAGCTGAGAGAGCGCAGCGCTCTGTTCTAAAAGTGATGCTCTGTAAGCCATACAGATATCCTACATCGGACCTCTATAAAGAAGCTAGTGTACTGACTGTTCGCCAACTCTATATACTGAAAACTGCCCTTTCGGTGCACAAATCCTTCAGTTCCTCTCCTGATTTTGAGTTCGTGTCTAACCGTAGGGTTTACCGTTTGATTACTCCCTCCATTAACTCCAAGTTTGCACAACGTACAGGCAATTTTATGAAAATTAGAGTATATAATAATGTAGCTAAAAATTGTAATATTAGGAATATAAGTATTACTGAAGCTAAACACACCATACAAAAGTGGCTAGCAACTTTGTCATATGACAAAACAGAGGAAATTCTGCAAGCTCCATCCTAGTCGTATTTGATTGTTTTACCCAATTTTATTATACTTAGGAATTTTATATTATTAATAATACATGTAAGTACATATAATATATTTTGTTCTTAGGCTCATCTCTAATTTAATTTATGTTTCTTTTTATTTTATTATCAGTAACTTTCCGTTATAATGCTACTCTTGGAACTGTCGTACATAGGTTTTCTCGATACAGGCCTAGCCTAGTGAGGGAACCATCAGAAATCACCTATCACTGTAGATACCTACATCTCGGCAACAACTAAAATGTGCTTAATCTTGTAGATAATTAGTTACTTAATAATAACCCATGTAGTTTTAGTATCATGTATTAGTTTTTTGCTGTAAATAAATGTTTTTATCTTTTTTATCTTTATCATAAATTATCCCAGAATCACAAATAAAATTTAAATTTTATTTGTTAAAATTTATTCGTTTCTAAACATAAATCTAATCTATATAATATAAAAAAGTCGTGTTAGCAACACAGCAAATTTAATGCTCAAGGAAAGCTAGAACAATTTTCATGATTTTTGACAATGAAGTATAGGCGGATGAAGTCGCAGGCAATAGACAGTATTAATAGAAGCAAGTAACTCTTTATTTTGGTATTATAACTGCTCTCATAAATACACAACTTCCAAATTGTACAAACAATGGGATAAACAAATTTCTGTTTTCCATTCGTATTTGTTTAGCGAACGTTGTTTTCAGTATATGTATGACTCAAATAACACATAACTACAAATGGCACAATCACTACGTAATACAAACATTTTTCTTATAAAATACATTTCCTATTATACTAATAATAAATTCTGAAGAATTTGTTTGTTCGGTTGAACGCGCTAATCTCAAGAACTACTGGTTTGAATAGAACAAATCTTTTTGCATTGGATAGTTCATTTATTGAGGAAGGCTTTATTAAGCTTAAGCTAACATTACACTGCAACCAATAGTAGCGAAGTATCAATGAAAAATGTTGCAAAAATAATATCACTTAAAACCCGCATCCAAAGTTGCGCGCTGGTCAGCTAGTATACAAATATTTCTTGTATATTAGGTAACTGAATTTATTTTTTCCCTCAATATTACGTTCGTTGTTATAGTTTCAAAAAACTGAGCCAGCTCTTTTTTGAAACTATAACAACGAAGCTCAGCAAGTCACGCCGCTCCCAGAATGTGTTTGTTTACGCAAATATTTTTACGGTTTACTGTAAATTGAGTTATTGGGCGGCCGTAATAAAGCCAAAAGTATTTTTCGGGGCCCTGTGATACTGTTACCTATTCTGTCAACCGTAATAAAAAGTTATACGTTCATAAGTGTTAGCGTTTTTGCAGAATTGCTTTTCGTGCGCACTTTTGGTACGATAACTACTTGTATATAGTCATGTTACATTTTATATGGTTTGCCTGTGGTTTTGGTAAGGCGGAACATGTTTTGCCTATAAAATTAAAGTAGTTTTTATTGCAAAAATTTAACCTGACTGAACGCAACTGAAAATAGATTTTTACAGCCGCCATTTTAGATTTTTTGACATTTGTATAGTCTATGTTGCTTGTAATGATTTAGACGAATCCAACAACACATCATTTGTCAAAATCCGTCGAGCCGTTTGGGTTACAGCAATAGCCAAAGGATCTCGCATACATACAAACATACATTACCTTCCTTTTGTCGCTTCGCAGTCAGGTAAAAAATAGGTAACTCTTAGTAGTTCATTGCAGAAATTGCCTTATTATAGTTCTGTTTACGTTAAAATTTCGAATATACAAAAACTAAAATTGTGTGAATAACATAAACTTCGCAAAATTAAAGTGAAAAATTAATGCGATAAAATACATATATATATTGTTAAAGTATAGTTAAAGATTCTGAAATAATATTGTTAAAGTACTTACCCATTTACCAAAATATAATTATTTACTAAGAGACATGTTTTTTATTAAATCTTTCGGTCTTAAAACAATCAAAATACAAGGAAACATTCACAAAATAACTGACATTTTGGTTTGCTAACTAAAGTTTATAGATTGATAGATTCGGCCACAGCACAAATAAAAATTTATACCAAAAAATATTTGTACCCAATGGTTTTTGAATTCCTAACTACCCACTATCTTAACCTATAATTTTCAATGTAAAGTATCATAATACAGGTCATTCAGCAACGGAACCCATTTGAGACCGAGATATAATCCTTACATTCATAACAAGGTATAAGAATTTGAACCTTATTTCTCCCCAAATAGGTTCTACATTTGCCATAACATTTATCAGGAAGGGTGTGAGGAACGATTATGTAAATAATGCTGTAATGACGTCATCAAGGTTATGTCATTTAGGTCTGATGCGTTGAGAAAACGATATAATAAAAGGTGGAATGTATTTCAACGCTGAAAATTACAATGATGGGGTTAAATAGGGTAAAAATGAAAAGAAAATAAGGGACCATTTCATTTTACCACACTACTAGTGAAAAATTACCTTACATAGCGTGGGTGGTTAACCTCAACCCCGTTGAAGTTTTAACTGAAAAGTTCTAGTATTTTTTTCCTGATTTTAATATTTTGGAACAGCTGTTTAATGAATAGCTATGTCACTATAAAGCAACTTTTTTTTTATTAAGACAATTACACATATAAACTAAATAGTGTTACATGGGTGCTGAATCATTTTGACTCTTATAATGTATACTGAAGAATTAAAATCGACTATTTTTCTCGGAGAACGAGGTGTTCTTTAAAGACTGTGACAGTTACGAAGCTGAACTTTCAAGTTATTTTTGTTGAGCTATAAAAGTTCCATTAGCGACCAAAAAGTAATTTGCCAAGTTTTTAATAGTTGAGACTGCTGTTGATTGAAGTATTTCGGGAGCCATTTCAATACAGCTTTTTGATTCGTAAATGTCTAGCGGCCTTAAAAGTTTTCTGTCTTCGTTAATTTAACGTCAATGAAAAGAAAAGCCAAAGGCATTTTTATTGAATTATAGAATAATTATGAATAAGACGCCAACGCCTAACAAATTTGTCAAACTTATCTATAGGTCTGATCGAATCACTAATCGAAATAATCGAATCGAAGAACATACTCTATGTTACATCGTTCTGATTTGACTATTATTTGAACGATAGAACGACAGACATACTTTTGAATTAACCCCTAAACCTATTATGACACCACTTACAGACGATACCATAATTTGAATTTGAATGCAAAACAAATCTGAAAAAAATAACATTTTTAAATATATTGAGCGGAGTATTAAATGAAGGGCTTGTACATTTCAAATTTGTTTTTATTTTTATTCTAAAATAGTTTTTGAAATATACAAAAAAAAGTAAAATTAAGAAAACCACGGACGTCTTAGCATGGGTGTAAGTATAATCACCTAGGTATTTATAAGTGACTAGCTGTCCCGGCAAACTTCGTACCGCCATTTTTATTTAGAAAACGTTTGTCTGGGAAATAGAAAAGGGCTGTTTTTAGGGTTTTCCCGGCAGTTATTTGATTTTTTCTTACCTTTTAAACCTTCCCTAGACCTCCACGAACATTTCAAGACCAAGATAAGATAAATCCGTTTAGCCGTTCTCGAGTTTTAGCGAGACTAACGAACAGCAATTCATTTTTATATATATAGACAGATAGATAGATAAAAACCATCTTACATCTACCTATCTATCTACCTATGTATGTAATACATAAAGTTTGTCGAAAAAGTGTGAGTGTGAATAAAATTTATGAGGATTGTGGACATCGCGCCCGAAATCACAGTTCGGGGCAAACTACTAGTTAATTTATTTATACAACCTTGTGAATTTTTCTATGGCTCCTGTTTTTATGAGACATTGCCAGAGTAACCCTTAAGATCAGAGGTACCTCACCTTTGGTTTAGGATCGTTCATCTCCCTATTCTCGTACACCGAGGTAAGGAAACCAGTTTCTGTTATCTATTGCATTATAAGCTTGACAATAATGGTGATTTTCCTGTAGCAGGGATGTAAATTTCACCTTGGTTTGGGACACTTACTCGTTCGCTCCACAAAGGTCAACATTGCGTTTCCTAAATTCCTTGCACAAATCCCATCCTTGAAGTCTAGCACAAGTTTGAATGTTTTTATATTCCTAGTTTATCATGAGTATATCGACTGCTGATAGAATAAAAATGTTAAGCCACTTTCGTTTAAGGTTCGTGGTGACTTACCGACAGGTAAAGTCTCATTTACGCTATATCTAATTGAATAACGTCTAGACTAGTGCTTAGGGGCTCTGATCTAGGCTTAGCTTTATTGACTTCAAACTCCCAGAACAAGATGGCTTTTAAACTAGTTAAACTACGTTTCCTTAAAACCGGTGACTGTTATTTAGCGGCCGATTTCCAATGCTTTGTTCTTTGATGTTAGGTTGAAAATCCTTTACCTAATTTAACAGCTATAAAAATATAGCAGACTTTAACGGTTCTCATGTCTTAGAAAATCAATAGGATTAGTTTTGAGATAGAATACACGTTAGTTCGCTTTGAGAGCTTAGCGTTTCTATTACTAAGTTAACTTTTAAACTAGCTTTAACAAGGATTTAAAAGTTGAAAATTCTTTGACTACCCGTATAATATTTTTTTTTTGGCTTGCTGATCTTTTATACCTATTATTATGTTATTATGGTTTGTCTTTTATTTATTTATGTTATCAGTTAGATGCGATACCCGACGTTTACAAAATATGTATTCTACATTGTGATAATACATTTTATGCAATTATTATCCATATATACTCGTACATATTTCAGTTCTATAATTTGCTATAATGAAAAATATCAATAATTTTCATTTGGCAAAATTTGGTTGCTTTTAGAATTTATTTTTAAAACAATATGAACGAGGTCTCTGAATATCACTTTTGCTAATCCCCTGTATATTATACATACGCTGCTTATATATATATATATATATATATATATATATATGATCACGACTGTAATCCCCAGGCTCGGTAGATATCTCCTCAGATCTTTAGTTACTTAGATCTTTTGAGGATATCTAAAGAGGGTAGTCAGAGGCAAGTCCAAACATGACATTTGGTACATGCCCACATTTTGCACAGTAGTTAGTATTCCGTACGTGACAGGTTGCAAGCCCATCGCCGCTTATAAGAATACTAACCTATGACACATACCTTCGAATTTTTGGTTCTAGGGTATGCCGGTTTCCTCACGATGTTTTCCTTCACCGTTTAAGAGCACTGGCATTGCGCACATAAATTTTTCGAATGGGAAAACTCATTGGTGCACGAGGTTTGAACCCACGACCTTCGGTCCGTGAGGCATGGGTGCTACCACTACACCACCAGCGCTCTTATATATTATATTGACTTACTACTTCTTGGATATTCCAAACCACTCGGAAATGATATTGTCACAAAATGAAAGGATCCAGGCACTTCATATTTTTACAAAGAACATGAGATATAGCAGAATGTTCTGTCACAAACAAAACTACTTAGCAGCGCAAAAACGAAACAGCTAGTACAGTCAACGCAAGTCAGTCAGTCACCTTTGAGTTATATATATTTAGATTTATTATTTTTTTAAAAACACTTACAGATTTTTCATTCGTTTACCCAAATACAACTACTGTTTTCTCATTACTATAGAATGATAATAATCAAAAGACCTTTGACTTTCGTTTTTGGGCGAACTTAATTCATTTCACCACACTTTTTTGAAAAAAACTAGTTCTAAGATAAGAAAAACAACAATAACTAACTAACTTAGTTTGGTAACTAAATTGGTTTTCCGAATATACATACTCGTAATTATATAATACTAGCGTCCGCTCGCGGCGTCGCCCGCGAAGTACCTACATAAAACATAGCCTATGTTCATCCTGAAAGTTCATTTTACACATTGGTGAAAGAATTTTTCAAATCGGTCCAGTAGTTTTGGAGCCTATTCAATTCAAACAAACAAACAATCAAATCTTTCCTCTTTATAATATTAGTATAGATTATGTAAGTAGCCTAGCTATATGCATAGTTCTGTGTGGCCAAGGACGATCCAATAAAATGTATTGCTCAGATACGTCAATACCTCTGTCAAATGGCTCGTATCAGATTGATTTCGTGATTGCTAATCTGATAGAGTTCTCTCATGTTCTATCATACAATAGAACCTTAATACGAGTATAGCAAACATTTAGTCTCTGAGAATTGCGCCAAAATACATTCAAAGTATTTCTGCAACTTTAACGAACAATTCCTGGATACATAAGTACTGGATGACCGAGATTTGCTTGGTTTTTTTCCCGGTAAATGACGTTTTCTAAAAATGAAACCTAGCTACGAGTAGATTGATTTATTGCCCCTGAAATTGCCTGGATACCAAAATTTCATGAAAATAGTTGGAGCCGTTTCCGAGATTCAGATTATATACTCGTATACGTATATGATATACAGAATTGCTCGCTTAAAGGTATAAGATCAAAATAAACAGTGCTGATAAGATTATTTGTAGGTAAAATGCAAAAAAAGTTGACACTCAAAATTTTAAAATTCAAGATAAATTAACAGAAAGTTATACAAAATACAGTCGTAATATTATTACGCGCTTGAAAAAGGTTGTGTAAATTTCAGCCCATATTTTCCTTCCACTATCAAAGAAAAATAGCAACGCATGTTGAATTAAATGTATTTTTACCGTGGACATGAAATACTAAGTCTTATTCTAGTCTTGTTCTTTTCCACTTTGATACAAGTCCACTTGATTCGGATTAACAAACCGATCTTTACCGATTGAAAACGAATTTAAAGTTTATTTTATTAGTGGTAATGCATTCTACTTATTCTACTGGAATACTCGTGAGTTCAAATAGACGTAGCTAAATAAAAACGTCATTTTATCTTCTTGTTTAGAGAGAAGGTCCTTTTTACGTACAATATTTGATCAGATGTAACAGTTATACCTTCACAAAAGGTAGGCTGTTTGGTTTTTGATAATCAGTCAAATTTAGCTGTTTGATTTTATTTAAATGGATTCCCAACGAGTTACACTGTTTCTAAAGTGTAACAAAAAAAATCCTGACGTGTAATAGTCATTTTTTAATCGAATTGAAAAAAATAATTAGGCTCGGAACACACTTACACGTTGGTCTGCGTTCTACGACGTTCGTCGCGGATTGATTGCTATTTTGGTGTGTACGAATCTAAGGCCCCGCATAAATTACAGTGAACGCGCACGCAGATCACCAGGACGGTGTGCTCGGCCCCTAAAATGTGGTTTGGTCAATCGAGTGGTCTCGAATCAGGAGCAGGCTAGAAGTGGGTCGAAAGATGGCGGAAACGGATCTCGAGACACGTGGATAAGCTCGCAAAGGCCCTTTGTTGTAAAGAGTTGCATAATCATTCTGAGCTACGGCGCTGGAAATAGAATCGTAGAAACTACGGCTTTTGTTTAAGCTGCTTAGAAAGAAGTTCTGAAAGGAGTTTGTTCTCTTGTTGTCACACAGTGTTTTCTTGGTCACAACCAGTTCATTGTACTCAGTGAAACTCTCGAAAATACCTACAACAATACAATCGTATTGTTATAGGTATTGTAACACCTTGTAAGCCATATAATCATATGGCTTACAAGGTAAACAGTTATACTAGTAGATGGCAGCATGTAAGGTATTTATTTGCTTAGCGGCCACTTGTTAAATTTAGGTCCCGTTTCACCAAACTTTTCTTAACAGAGCATTGATCGGGCATCAAAACTAACGAGAGTGTTAATATATCGTTATCTACGAGTATTGTCATTTGATTTTACGGATTTGTCAGTGGAACAAAGTGGAACACAAAAAACTTTAACAAGCGATTAAAAGGCTAACGAGTAATTAGTTTAATTAACAGAGCATGTTGAAATTAACCCTTATACTTGAGTGTTAGGCAAGGTCTAAACGACGCAAAAATTTGTCGTTTCAGTCAAGCACTCTTCAGTGTTGGCTACAAAAACCTATATTGTTGTTTACTTAGTGTACAACTTATCAAAGCTTCAATGTTGCGGTGGTCTGCAACAATGAAGGTATTAATTCTTCAGTATGACCATCATGACATCGAAGCTTACCATCAAACACCAACATCCAAGCTAAAACCAACACACGGAACAAACACAAAGTCGGTAAGTAAGTAATTTTCTCTGGAGATAAACCCGACTCGTCATTTATTTCTTTTCATTGTGAACCCTTTGTGGGTGTTGTACTAAGTCCATTGTTACCTTTGTCTGTTTTATGATGTGCAACTTTTGTCGCCTGCTGTATTGTCACCGCTGTATTGTGTATAATATTGTGGAAATGAAATGCTGTTGACGGATCGAGGCTGAAATTGTTGCGTCTCTGGGGTCAATCGTTCGGTGGGTTACGTTGTTTTGTTGAACGTTGGAAATCCATTTATATACAGGCGAACGCTTGTGACTGAATGTGTAGATATTTCCTGACAAACTTCAAGTTTTGGTATCAAGGGGTTGAATTTCGGGATTTTGTTTTTTTTACCAGCTTATCGTCCTTAATTTAAATAAAAATAATGGTGCTTTTTTTCGGTATTGCAAAAGTACAAGGATGTGAAAAGTATATCAAAAGGTACCTACTTCAAATTATATTTATTCTTGTTTGTTGTTACAGATTCATATAACGGAATAGTTCAGTGATGAAACTCAAGAACTGAAGCACCGAAAGGTAAGTTTACTTTAATTAATTATATTATACACTTTTTGTTTATTTAAATAACGTGTGTGTATAAATGTATTCATATTCAAATAGAATATAATATCATTTTAAGAATGCTTCTTTCATAATTTTGATTTTAAATCTGTTAATCTCGGAAGACTACAATTTGAGATTCTTCAAGAGCATTACCTTCGAAATACTATTAATTTATGCAAAATGTGGTCATGTGCCAAATATCATGTTTGGACGTGTTTTTAACTACCCCCTTTAGATATCCTCAAAGATCTGAGTTACTAAAGATCCAAGGAGATATCAATCAGGCCTGGGGATTAAAGTCGTGATCTTGTCTTGTTTTTTTTCTCGGAAGCTTGGACCTAGTTATAGCACTTTAAATAAAGATGGCAGTAGTGTGCGGCCTCCATTATCCGTTTCTTAGGAAGCCGTTACTAAACTAACCTAAAACGATTGTGAGTTAGATAAAGTAATGCGTTCGCCATTAGTGTAAATGGGACCCTTTTGTAAACAATGAAACTTTCGCTAGTCGGAAAGTGAACTTTTGTTCAGGTTGTTTAAGAGGATGGGCGCGCACTAAATGTTTACTTTGAAGGGTTGTTTTTGATTACAATACATTTTCTGGTTAAAGGTTTTATACGCGAGAGCCCAGCGTTTCATCGCTATTGTAGTATAATCTAACGAAAAAAACTGAAACAATAGACAGTATCGAACTACATGCTTTAATGCTAAGAAAACTAAAATAAGCAAGACACATCCTTGTGTCAAATGTAATAAGGTATTAAAGGTCAAAAACACGTCTAATTTCCTAGACCCATTTGATTCGTCGACTGTTAAGCTGAATTTCGATACTTGAAATATGAATGAAAAGTATTCAGATATTATAGAAATCCGGATTTTCTGAAACAGAATGCACTTGAGCTTGATGAACTTAAAAGATTACGATCTCGAAAGATCGACACCAAGAAAATGTGTTAAATCAACGGTGAAACCTTTTTTACCCGACTGCGAAGCGAACAAGAAGAGTCGAGGTTTGTTTGTTTGTATGCAAGTTCCAGTAGCCATCACTATAGCCCAAAAGGGCTGAACGGATTTTAGTAAATGAGTCGTTAGATTTGTCTGAATCACAAAAATGACATTGGTTATACAAATTGTCAAAAAACCCAGAGGCGGCTGTGAGAAATTATTTTCAGTTAGTTTCAGTCGGTTTAATTATTGCAATACCTAAATAGTAGCTATAACAAATCACTGCCTAAATACTATTTACTTATTCATTCCTTTACTGAAGGAGTAAGGTAAGGCAAACAACTTACACGAAACCCATTTTAAAGGAAACGATTTATACGATATTTTTGTAACATTACAAATTATTTCCGTGATTTTAAATTCGTGTGGTAAAAACAAAAATCGTATCCTAGACTAGAAGTTTTGCAGGTACTAAATTATTTCAAACGTTTCGCTATTGTACGAAATAGCAATCCACTTTACAAAGATAGATGCGACGGTTAATTACCTAAAGCAGTATAGTCGCGGGGACAAGTGATTAATATCATTTGGGTGATAAGAATAGTGTTACAGTAATGAGTCTGAATTGTCTTTTTTTTCGATTAGTCTGTGAACTCTTACTAAAATGTGCCGAATGATAAAAAAATAAAAAAACTGTTTTTCTACTCGTACTTTCATTGTATAGCTAGATCATCAAAATGAACAATATTTAAAGGTATTATATCAAAAAAAATGTGAAACTACATAAACAGCTTTCTGTTAATAAAGAAATAGCAGACCAATATTTCTATTTTTTCATTATTTTACTTACTTTGCGTCTTGTGAATCAGTACGCCTTGGTTTGATAATAAATAACGTACGAGTATACCAACTCCAAAATTTAATTTTTCATCTTATTCTTCTTCTTATTGAGTCACTTCGTAGTTCTTTTGAAACAGTGGAGTGAAAGGATTAATTTACGTCTCAAAAGCTTCTCTTGTGTAGTAATAAAACTCAATGTCAATCACCTTTGAATGACATCAAAAACACACGCACATTGCAACCACACTCAATCATTGTTTAATATATCACGCAGACGTACGAAACCGAAGAAATTGCAATACACTTCGTGAAGACAGCTGCGACGGCTGATTAAGGCTGTACAGTCGTCGACACAAGTGATTAATGAAACTGTGTGCCTGGGAGAGGACGGATGCGTTAATTAGATTAACACATCCCGGCTCTGACGGAGATTTGTGTGGGCGACTGTATGGAGGTAATTAAGGTTTGCAAAAATACAGCTTTTTACACTTATTACTTGTAGCTTTTGGAAACAAAAAATATGAAAGATTATGTAAATTTTGTAATGTAAAAAACTGTTTTAGTCACCTTACGCTTTTAAATTTCAAGGAAAAAAATAGATTTACCGAAAAGAAACATAAGCAAAAGTTATATAGATATAGTTCATAACTGTTGGTCAGCCCTGAAATGAAGTTCGTATGTCGCACAAAGAGCTTTGGTTTGTGATAGCCAGGACCAATAACGAACTTCAAACCACCACAAATAGCGTTCAGATATAAATGCCACAACTAACATTCATTCAAGAGCTAACTTTGAACGCTCCTAGGAATGCTTTCACAATGTCAATTTATTCACAACTAGATATGCCGAGTTTATAATTATAATAGCTTGACATTTTGCCCTGATTTTTATTCCAACAGTGTGCCCTAGATTAATAACAACTCACCAATATACCTAGCTTAGTTTATTATCTGACGTGAAGCTAGAATTTATTTTAAAAATCAAATATTCGACTGGAGCTTCTTCTTACAGGTGCCATTATAGATTTATGATATTTTATAAAACTTATGTTACTTTCGTCATTAAGAAAAATCTAATGACCCCATGTGTTCCGTCCATACGTTGGGCTACCGCGACATAAAAAATATTCACGTGCTAAGGTAAGGGTTCTCTACCTCAAAAACATTACCCTCCTATGCAGTTGGGTAAATAAAGTGATATAAATAATAGAAGTAAGTTAATTTTACAACCATTTAAGCTGCCACACTTCATGATATTTAACCCAAAATTAATTTTAAACGAATAAACTAACCAATCACGATCGGGTGAAAAATAATTAGCTTTTGTACCGAACATGATGAGAGTAAATGTTTCACAAATTAAGGGTCCCTTAAATTGTTGAGCGAAGCGACTTATTTAGGCTGTTTAAAAGTCAATTGAGCAAATATCTGTAAATCGCTGGGAATTTTCACTAGTGTGAAAAAAAACCAAACGTGGAACAAAGTGGCTCGTTTTGGTGGAATTTACCAAAAATTGCGTCTTTTGATGGATAAACAATGTATCAAATGAAATATTAGTAACAACAGAAGTAATAAGTTAAACCCATGTTATAATGCTATGTGTAATAAAATATTTCTAACATCTTGAACATTCAAAACCTATCTCTCAACCTACAGTTGGCATGTAGAAAATAAACTTAGCGATAAACCCACCAATGCAAATATTGTATAATAGCCGTAAATAGCTGTGGCCGGTAAATAGCCAAAGCGGAAAATAATAGTTTTGTATATGTGGTGACCCCATCGGGATTGACGACAATACATCTTTTGTGGAAATCAATTAAAATAATGCTATCTTGTTGGTATGTAATGCCAGTCATGCGTTCATAGTGAGTTCTTTTACGAGTACACCGTTTTTTTATAGAATCAAGCGTTAAAAACGATTATGGATGACAAGCGCTAAGCTCAACGCTCCGCTTATGAAAAGTCTAGGCCTATCCATTTGTAAAAACGGACCACGTAACGAAGATTAATTGTTTCAGAACAAATCGATTTTTAATTAGCCATTTAGCGCTTGGTGAATGGCCCAAAACGGCCAAATTAGATTACCAGTAGGCACAAGGTTCCAAAGCCTTTAAGAATAAAACAATAGGACATTAATGTAGGCTGTTATGAATCTGTTTGGTATCACGAACAAGCTTTAATTTCTTCGTCGCTAGATCGTTAAAGTCTGAAATTATTAAAATTCTTTGATTTTTTTTTAGAATATTTTCTGTAATTATT
Source organism: Cosmorhoe ocellata (assembly GCA_963675405.1). Taxonomy (NCBI): domain Eukaryota; kingdom Metazoa; phylum Arthropoda; class Insecta; order Lepidoptera; family Geometridae; genus Cosmorhoe; species Cosmorhoe ocellata. The sequence goes on along the minus strand of OY776258.1, from coordinate 4,392,123 downwards.
CTCTGCGGTGCATTATGATCCTTTCACCACACTGGTTCAGAGAACGAGTGACGTGACAAGAAGAAAATAATAAGCAACAAACTACGTTTTTTTTATCTTTCTTACATAAAACACTATTGGCACCGTAAAAGCTAGCAATAGAAGTTTTAAATTATTTATTATTAAAGAGCTTAAGAGCGTTGATTTTCGTAGACGAAAAGCTGATATTGCGGCAATATGGCAGCCACAGCTATTAAACTGAAATTAATATCTAGCAATTTCCGCATCAATTCAATATCACTTCACAAACAAATTAGTTCAGAATTTAGTATGGATAAACAATCTACTCAGTAAAATCCTATATATTCATCATGATATTGAATCTAATTCATCATCATTCTCCTTATCCCACGCTAAGTGGGGTCGGCACATGTTTTCTTCTTCCACTCACTCCTATCAGTCGTCAACTCTGAATCTACTCCTCTTACATTCATATCATCTTTCACAAAATCAAACCACTTCTTCTTCGGCCTTCCTCTACTTAAATTATCTACTTATTGAATCTAATACAAACTAGATTCTGAAATCAAAAAGTATTTATTTGTTATAGTAATACAAATTTTAGTAACTTTCTGCCCTTAAAATAGTGAAACGTGTACTTAAGGCGTTTTCAACTTAACCAAATAGCTTCAGGCCTAGTTTTTTTACCGCAGTATCTGATGTAATCCGCAAATCCATCTTAGCCTTATGAGGTCTAGAAAAAGAATATAATAGAAAAATATGTGTTTTTCAACTTTGAACTGTTCTTCGCTGTTCTTGGCAACTTGTGTACAACTCAAAACTGTTAAGAAAAGGCCATAAGACCACATTAGGCGCTTGGCGTTGCGTTAGGCGCGCGTTGGTAGCGTAAATACAGCGCGCTTAGCACGGCATTTGATCAGAAACTCTAATAAAGATGTACTAATGTGTACGTGGTTTAAAGATGAATCGTAATAGGTAAATATCAAAAACAAAAAAGTCTTCTGAAAACCGATACGCGATTATTTATCGACATTGTGATGTAACAGAATTTCTCCTGTTGGTTGCTAGGCAGTAAATTGTACAGGTAAAAGAGAATATAAATAGATAATTTGATTCACCTGCTTTCAACGTACCCGTAAACATAAATAAATGCCCCTATCTACTTGAGAGCCCTTCTTAATCTAGTAAAGACATCCCAAATCGCATTAGAGCGGAACGAATTTTGTACACGTGTAAAATATGGTTATAGCTTTCGATGCTCGAGTCTGATTGAAAGCGAATAGCGAAAACATGATTGTCAGACTCACGGAACAATACTTTTACTTTCAATTGAAAGATTCAATTTTTAGAGATTTATAGTGGATCAAAAAGCTATGCTAGCAGTGAACTTGACTTTGACTTTCTGCTGAGAAATACAATTATTTTCACGATATAAGTGTATCCTTAGATCAAAATAATGTTCTATCATCCTTTTAAATACCCTAACCTTTTTCCCTCGTCCAAACTACAATATGTGTTTTCCTTTACAATGTTCCCGCATGTAAAAACTTATAACGATTCAATATACACAATCCTACGGCTGAGCAGACACTTGCATCAACCTCATCTCGCGTAATGTGTACGAGATTGCAAAATAATTTTGGTGTACAGTTTTTATAGTCTGTCATAGTCGATTTGATCGACTACATGTACCAGGGGACATACCACAAGCTCTTACAACCATCATGAACAGAAACGTCACTATTACAAGCTTTAAGTAAGACTATTTCAATACAATTTTTAAAGGTCATGGTACGACAAAGCTCTAGGTCGATTTGTAGGACTGCAAATACCAGTAATTTTTTTCAATATTATTAAATCAAGTTCTTTTTTGCTGTGGTACAAAAACCTTCTATTTTTCTGGAACAATATCATAGTATTTTGGCTTTCTGTTAAAACGTTAATAAGCCAGCTTAGCAATATTTATATCCTTTTTTGATATAAAAACATTTATAATAGTTCTAGTCGATACGATCATAATCCGTGGATAATGTAAGAATACGTATATTTCAATTCGCTCAAAAAGAAACAGTCTAGTCTATAATATAATATTAGTTTCTTTGTGAGCAAATTGAAACCGCATTTATGGAGTCTTACTGATGAAAACAGCGTGTTCACCCCTGTTTCTTACGTAACCTAAAGCTTTAAGAGGCTGAAAAAACTTTTCAATATTCAATCTGACACCCCATGGGGCCCGCTTGCAGTCGGGTCCCACATAATATGAACGAAATTGCGTCGGGAGTTGAAACGGAGCAAAATTGAGACAGATTTCAAGAAGCGAAATCATTTAAGGCCCGACTGTCGAGAGCGGAAATCCGTCATACGGTGCGGAGGCACAAAAGTATAATTAGATTCTATGGATTGCTACATTTGCCGAGTAAGAATATGGGTTGGTTTTTTATTTGACTTTTTAAATGTTTATTGGGTTCTAAATCGCTGGGGAGGACTTTTATTGGGTTTTGGTTGTGGTTGAGTTGAATTCTTGGTTTGTTTTTGTCTGCGCCGGAAAGTTCTGTCTTGTCATTATTCGGTATTTTTAATCGAGATTTTTCTTGTTAGAGATCATTCTTGGTAAATTGTGCAATTTAGATTGTTTTTTTGCAATCTTACTGCAAAATACTAGTACCTACCTATTAATAGTTAGCTAGAAGCCTGTAGAATTTTTTTATTAGATTTAATATAAAATTATTTTTGGATTGTATAAACTTTTGTTAGAAAAACACGCTTTTTGCAATCTTACTGCAAAATACTAGTATTCATAGTTAGCTAGAAGCCTATTGAAAATGTTAATAGATTTAATATCAAATTATTTTTGGATTGTCTAAACTTTAGCTTGAAAAACACGCTACAGTTTTTTCTCTAAGGACTAAGTATCGAAAAAACAATCTCAGTATTATCCACATAATGTTACACTAGAGCTCAATGTCAGATGCGTGTGAAGTGGCACACTCTCGCTTATTTATGACCCGCTGCTCTCATGCAATATATTTTTTGTCCTAAGAGCCCTTATAACGTTCATACGGTATATTAGAGCCAGAAAGAGGTTTCCCAGATTTGTGTGAACGTCGGGAATATTCTCTGTTTTACCTTGTTATTATGTATCCAGGAACCAAAATTCAAAAGGTATATTATCTTACCCTACATTACTTAGGATCTATAGATTGGCAATTACAGAAACCTCATATTTTATTTTAGAAAGCTGTAGTCACAGACAAGGTGAAATTGAATAATAAATAAAATTTAGCCAAACTCCTTTGCAATAAAAACATTTTTTTCACAATAAAAACACGTTGTTTTCTCAGAAACCATGAATGTCACAATAAGAAGCCACACAAACAGAAACCATCTTCGATCATTGTTGGAATAAGCTTCGTTTTTGTAGAATGAATACAACAGTAGGTAAATATTTTTTACATTATAATTGAATTATTGCTTTAATGTAATAATATTGTTATGACTGCTTCTCTTAATTTTATAAATGTTGATAGAAATGTTTGTTACAAATAAGAGATATAATTTTCATGACATTAGTTCTTTGTTCTACTTTTGTAAATTCTACGATCCAGATATTTATAAATCGCGTAAAATCTACGAAAATATTAATATTACTTTATTTATTTTCATTATTCTTAAAATAACTGAACCTGAAACTTTCAAAACTAGAATTCAAACTATATTGAATGCCTGCTTAAAAATAATAAGTTATTACTCTTTAAAAGGCAAGAAAAAACTTCATATCTGTTTTCAACATTGTTAGTTTTGCATTTTTCTAAAAAAAGATAACATTTTGACATTTTCCATTTTCACGGAGTTAACCGGAGTTAGAAAAACGTTTTGAAGAATCCATCTATATTGTTATGCTGGGGTTGGCACATTCGAACACCAATTCAACTCACAAAGGCTCGGTACTAATATATTGTCCCAGCACAGGTTAAAACCTACCGTACACTTTTACACTCGAGCATTGCAATCGACACTGCGGGGACGTTGGGACAGAGAGTGCCAGTGACACTTTTTAATTTAAATATTCTTTTTTTTAGGACGGATACGATGGTGCCTATTCCCGTATGTTTCGTAGTGCCGTATTTATTTTAATCTAACTGTTTACGGTCAGCGAGTTATATTTTTGTTTGTTTAGAAAAGTTGCTTTGTTGATTTTTATGGTCGTATTTGTGTAAATTTAAAAAAACTACAATAGGTTGGAAAATAAACCTGTGGGAATACCCGAGACTTTGTATAATGTTTTGTTATTTTCCTATAGTTTATCTACTCGGTTTAACCCGTAGGATGGATTCTACCAAACCAGTTTAGGCACTATCCCCAGAATAAATCACAGTAATTGAAGAGCGATATAGTATATATATATAGTAGTATATTATATATATAGTATATAGTATATTATATTATATTATATTATATTATATTATATTATATTATATTATATTATATTATATTATATTATATTATATTATATTATATTATATTATATTATATTATATTATATTATATTATATTATATTATATTATATTATATTATATTATAGTATATTAATATAGTACATTTTACTCGCATTTCACATTTACATTATTCTGCAAATTATACCAGAAGTTGCTCAATCCACTCTTAGAGGTTGAATTATGGAAAGTCATTTATAAAAACGATGACCAGTGGTTTAGGTCGTAGTGTCTTTCGTTTTTGTTTACATTTCATATTGCAAAATAAAAAACTAGGTTGGAGAATTATGTTCTTAACCATATTATGAATTTACGTTAAATTAACACAATAGGGTTTTTTAGACTTACTTTTATTGATATATTTTAAGTCATGAAATAATTCAAGACCATATTATAACAACTGAAAAAACATTCTTACTTCACCATAATATAAATATGACATGGTACTAGCAAAACCAATTTATTAGATAAAATCAAATCATTATTATAACTTTTACAATAAAACATTATTACCATCAAAGTCATGACACTCGTTTCTTTTCTAATATCGTCAAAAACTGTTATATAGAACAAAAACTTTCTCGATAGCTTTGTTTGTAAGATAACCGATCTAATGGTTATAACTGTTATTACTTATATTTCCATCGATTAGTTTTGGCTGATTAATGAACTTTTTAATGTTTAAACCAGAATGTAAACACAAAAAACTCATCAATAAAAAAACAACTGGCTCTGAGTAGCTCACGATTTTGTTCCAACCAAATGTTTGTATAACGAATAGGTAAAGATTTAAAAAACCACTCTATATAGAAACAACCTTTACTCTAATAAAACATGTAAGTATTAGGCGTTAGGCATTACATGTAAGTGTTAGGCGAGTTTTAGTCACTCATTAGGAAAAAATCTCGATAAATTTAATTACAATTCTTTTGGGTGTAACCCATTGAACTCATTGATACAAGATGACGCGTCGTTTTAAAAGATTTTCAGGGATTTTAGCAAATTTATTGTTCTAAAGTTTCCTAATATATTTAAAAAAAAATATTTTCTAAATTTTTGTACTCACCTACAAAAATGTATGATTAAAACGCAAAATTCCAACTCTGAATTCTTACCATAGATTTTTTGACGATCAGCCGCAAATGAGTGCACTCGATTCGCGTCTGAGTCAGCCATTTACTCACCCCACCATTATGGTCACCTTGAAAAGTAAATAAAAATTGCCTGCTTACTGAAACATTTTGCACAAAACCTCTAGAGAGCTGTTTGTAAGGCATAATACCTTCTTGCAAACAGGCAATAAGTGCCCTTATAATACGCAAAGTCACAGTCAAAAACACAAAGCTTGTTCACTAAATAAAGATTTTGATATTTCTACCTCTACGAGTATATAAAAGCTAGAAAAACTTTTTTCACTCCACATTATTATAGATACCCCAATGATAAAATCAAAGAACTTAAAAAATTTTAGATATAATGGGCCAACTTAAAACTAAAATTGCTCTCTTCCTGACAATCGTCATTACACTAAGCGTATTTAAAAGTAGTGAGTAAAACGGTTGCATATAATTAGGATAAGTAGGCATATGGAAAACATCTTATATAATAACAAATTTTAGATGTAAAAGTTTAGATTGTAGGCGTATGGGAGACTTTTGATGCTGACGCGTGGTACTTTAAGTATGTTTAGTTGTACCATTCATGGTACTAGTGAGACATCAATATTTATGATGGTACTACTGATCCTAAATAATTGTCAATAGTACCATTAATGGTACTAAGGATACAAAGTTGTACACTTGTACCATCAATGGTACTTCTGACACTAAGTCGATTTAAACAATAGGTTAATTATGTAATCGTAATGATAAACACTAAAAGCTACTAAAGTGGTATAGCTGTTCTACTGGTAGCTGGTAAAGGTAAAGTATCCGATACAACGTTGGGCTAAGGCCATCATTAATATTAATGAAAGTGAACACACGTTTATCTTTTTGCAGGCGCCTGTCGAAACACCTGTTATTAGCAGATAATACCAGTTGAAGTATTGTCGGAAAAAATCTGTTGGTTTCTGTGTTCTCAGCTAAATATTGGACTTTATAATTTTACCTAAAAATATGCCAAATGCTTTATTTTGTGTGTCAAAGTGATGATGTGAGAAAACATTGTAGAAACATTATATTTAGCCTGGTCCAGCAATTAATACCACGGTAGGATCAAAAGCCCGTATCCTCCAGCCTTTGAGAGCGACTAAGCTTGTTTGGTTGAAATTCATGATGCTTGAAATAGGCTTCACATACTCAACATTCACAATCTGACATAACGTGCTGAAGTAACGAACTTGTGACGTAACTGTGCTGCTTAAATTCCTTATTTGTGCCACTTGCTATAAAATGTAATATTTGGACGTGCCTTTGACTATCCTTTTTTAAATATTTCTAAAGAATTAAGATCTTACTAGTGATCTCAGATTTAGAAGTTTTTTGCTATAGTGTATATTGCGCTAATTTTGTCCAAAAACTTCTTCTTCTTCTTACCTTATCCCTAGTTCTTAATATAACCAGTGTGAATGATTGATTCAGGCGTGACTTTGCGGAAATCCATTACAAATACTGAAAAGGACGGAAATTTCTAGTACTTTCCCGCTAAAACTATTATCTAATGAGGTTATTAATTAAGCTTATTAATATTAATGAGCCCCACAAAATGCCTTATAGAAATATTATTAATATTAATAATCCCAACACCACACCTCAAATAGAAACTCGACACGTGTTTCGCTTCTCCACGAAGCATCCTCAGGACCGTTGACTCGCTCCGCACTGGTGTTGCTCCACCAAGCGCCGAGAGAAAAGCTTTTTTTAAAACTTTTCTTATAACCAGTTTGGTAAAAGTATTAAGGTGCTCCTGAGAGTTTCCTTCAATTCCCAAGAGTGGCCCTTAAATTCGGCTTGAAATAATAAAGACTATACAACAAATAAATTCGTACGTACAAATAACATGGTTTGTAGCTACCCATAAAAACGACACGTGTCCATTGATCAATCATTCGGTACAACTGGGGGTGACGTGCAGTTTAGTCGCGATACAGGTAACAAATTGTTTAAGTGTGAAAAAATGGACGAGTGAGGCCGGTTCCGGAAACAACAATACAAATAGTACAATGTTTTGTTTGCTGTTACATCAGCTGTGTGACTTCATTCTAAACTTCGAATCTGAATCCGCTGTGAGTTTCTTGATTGGTATTCTAAAAACTCGGTTGATAATTCAAATTAACACTAGCGCCACTCTTGCGAGCGTGTCAGCGAGTTGAACTAAATTGACGGGGAGATTTTGACAGATAAAGTATGAGATGACGTAAAAAGGGCATTCTATATGGTAATTCCCAAGTCACTTCGACGCTCGCTTCGCACTCGAACCCGATTCAAAGTGTCAAATAAAAAATCAATGTCAAATGTCATTTTGAACCCTAGGTGAAGTGAGAGTGAATGCGATGTGAGATGCGAGTTGATGTTTGAATTTTACAGAATCGACGTACAGCATCATCGTAGGCTTAACGCAGTGGTTCCCAAACTCTTTTGTTTCATAGAACACTTTCAAAATTTTGCTGGATCCGGTGGACATTACTACCAATTTCTAAATCTTGAAAAAAGTAGTGAAGATTAGATTTATCTATCTATGTAAACTTGCAATGTGGCTGAGTATAGACGGTTTAAAAAAAAAATATCCAAATTACCATTTTTTTCTCAATTTATTTCTAAATTGTCTTATTGAGAAGGTTTAATTTAAGTATCATATTATTTAAAATAAAAAGCCAACAATTTAGTTCTTCACTATCGAAACCAAGTTAATTTTGATGCACCCCTGCTTATGATTTTAAACCCCCATTTTTTGTCACGTTCAACGTAGACCCCCGTTGAGTCTCTCCTGGACCCCTGTGGGTCCACCTGGACCACTTTGGGAATCACTGGCTTAACGTGTCTATCCCAAATAGATTAAAAATGTTACTAAATTGCACTTCTATACTAATATTATAAAGAGGAAAGTTTTGTATTTTTGTATTTTTGTTTGTAACGAATAAATTCAAAAACTACTGGTCCGATTTCAAAAATTTTTTCACCGTTAGAATGCTAAGTTATCCCTGATTAACTTAGGCTATATTTTATGTAGGTACCTCGCAAGCCGCGAACGGAAGCTAGTCAATAATAAAAATAAATAATTCTTGTAACAATTGTACTTTTGACGTAAATGTTTATACGGACTAAAGCGTTCTAAGCGACGCTAGAAGTGCGAAGGTGCTTTGTATTTTTGATACCCATTTGCATTTGTATGTAAGTTTTGATAATGAGATAGAAAGAAGTGATAATAATGATAGAGTTCTATTAGACTGCGTGTTATTAATTATTACTTATTATTTTTGATATCAACTTGCACCTAGAAATAAATAAATAAATAATACTGGACAGTCCACACAGCATCATCTAGCCCCAAAGTAAGCTACTCAAAGCTTGTGTTATGGGTACTAGATGACTGATATATTTAATACATTATATACATAGATAGATATTTTTTATTATACATAGAAAACACCCAGACCAACGGAACAAATGTCTGTAGATCATACACAAATTTGTTCCGCGGCGGGAATCGAACCCGCAACCTCTTGCGTCGCAGGCGGACTCTCGCCCGCTGCGCCGCTGAGGTCGTATATGTATATATACTACTATGCAGATAATAAATATTCTTTTGAACTTATATTATGTATTTAAATGTACAGCGTACGCTACCCATCTCCCCTTCACAACAGCACCTTCCATGCATATAAATGTTTGCAAATTTACGCATCAATTTCCGCTGACTAAGCAAAAAAAACTGTCGATGCAAACATACAAGAGTTCCATTATTCTCTATTCGAACAAAATAAACTTTGCCTGCATCAAAATGCAATAGTGACGAAAAAAACAAACGCCGAGTCATGAACGCGTTTGGTCTCTATCCGTAACTACGGAACGCGACCGTAAAATCCGTAAAATAGAGAGTACACAGCGAACGCTAATTTTATTTTGCGGATGGCTCCACAATACGAGAAACGATAGCCGAAACGAAAATTGTGAAAAAAACGAATTGAAATGGAACGGTAAATTGAACGTGTTGTTTTCGTGACTTTTGGAATTGAATTCTTGGATTTTCTTTGTTTATTAAATGCATGGTCATGCGTTATGGGATCGTATATCCAGCTGATTGGAAAAAAGCAACAAAAAGTTGTGACAGCTGTAGACTGACCTAGCGCAGTCTTCAGGTAAAACTGAATGTCCTTATCCAAAGAAGTACATACTCCTTACTTTAGGTAAAAAAACGGAAATGAACGGATTACAACCGTAATTCCACTCCTGCAGCTTAGTGGGAACAGACCATTTATTACAACTCTGTTTTTCTGAAAAAGTTTAAGTAAGTAGGTTTGAAAGTTTGCATATTTTGTATTACTTTTTTTCAGTCGTTTACAGTTCAACGCAACACCGCCTGAAAAAGATATGATCACAGTCCATAAAATCGAGCACTAAAAAAAACTTTGTATCCATGTATAATGGAAATGAAGTCACTGACGGACGCTAGAACCTCATAAAAAATTACCACCCTGTAACCTGTTTCACAAGGTCAGCTAACAGTTAATCCTCCGAAAAATATCCGACGATAAAATACACGTGTTAGTGCAAAAACAATGACTTATGTGTTTTCCGAAGGCAGAAGGGAAACATACAAAAAAGGAATCTGTGATATTAATGGTGTAATTCACACATGATACGAGTAACCACCCAGCAACCATCGTGATTTATATGAGGTAGTTTTTTATCTGCTGTCGGTTTTTTTCTTTTTTGTTCTAAACTAACCAAGCCCTACCCCGTTGGATCTTATACTTTATTGGGTGATAAAAAATAACTAATCCTCTTACCCATTTTTATCTGAAAGCCTGTGAAACGTAACTCTTAAATTCAAGCCTTTTTAAAAAGTTTCTTAATACCCAGAAGAATATTATACAAATTTATGTCTAATGATATTTATATCGTTATCAGTCTACACAAATATGTATGACGAGCTAATACCCGCGACTACGTACGCATTAGATTACTTTTTTCTGTGACTGTACGGATGAATAAGGTTTTTTATAAAATATAATTAATTCTTATTTTTTTTATTTGTCAACTGATTACGATAAAACTAAACCTAACTTTTAATTCAAGTTTGTCTCAAAGTGAAAACTGCATTCGATTTGGTTCAGTCGCTGCGGAGATTAGCGTGCCCAAACGCAAAGATAAACGATTTCATTATATGTATAGATAGTATAACAATATAAAACAAAAAATGTATTTTCGTAGTACCTTTGCAATATATCTTTGACAAATGAAATTCGTTGAATTGAGTTGGAACGATACCTGTATTGGTGAAAGAGGTATTCATAAACCAATCTTCTGGCAATACCTGAGAGGCGGTAAAAGTTTTACAACCGTCGTTGGTACCTTAGGGTTGGTACGTTTGTGAAAATGGATACTTTGGCAAATACTTTATTTGGACAACTATAACCCGGTTCGTAACCCGCTCTTGCCGTAAAAAGTAAAACAATAACACAGTCGGTATATTTTGCAATATACCTAGACTGCTATAGAGCAAAATGTGTTTTCTCTCTTTATATAACTTCTAAAATTTATAATGTAATATAATTATAGAAGTTATATGAAGAATGAGAAGATATGATAATAAACACCTATTGAGGATATCTAAAGAGGGTAGTCAGAGGCAAGTCCAAATATGACATTTGGTACGTGCCCACATTTTGCACAGTAGTTGGTATTCCGCACGTGACAGGTTGCAAGCCCATCGCCGCTTATTAGAATACTAACCTATGACACATACCTTCGAATTTTTGATTCTAGGGTATGCCGGTTTCCTCACGATGTTTTCCTTCACCGTTTAAGAGCATTGGCATTGCGCACATAAATTTTTCGAATGGAAAAACTTATTGGTGCACGACCAGGTTTGAACCCACGACCTTCGGATCGTGAGGCAGGGGTGCTACCACTACACCACCAGCGCTCTTGGAAAGATATAAAATACAATAATACTTAAATGCACTTTAATAATGAGAATTCTAAAATTATAAATACCTGTTACTTTATTTACTCATACTGAAAAGGACGGAAAGGGGAAGCGGGAAAGTACTAGACATTTCCGTCCTTTTCAGTATTTGTAATGGATTTCCGCAAAATCTTTAACCAGATCAGTAAACCCATTGATCAAAACATACTTATTAGACTTTGATTTAAAGAAACTGTAGAAAAAAATAAATAATTACTCCTTTGTGGCAGCCCTTATCAAACTTTAGAGCGTTTTCAGTGACAATAATTCGATTGTATTGATATCGAAGTGCCCTTTTAACTGATGCATTATCAATTTCAATACGCCATCGTTGAGAATATTATGATATTGGACCAACATTTACTTATGATTGATCTGTTGTTGATTAATACAAGAGTACTTTTAAACTTACGCGATCTGAACACATTATTATTAGTATTAGACGGGTATTTATCGCGTTTAAATTACCTTATATTTTCCCGACGTTTCGACAGGTTTGCACGCTGTCGTGGTCACGAGTAGACTACCCGTGACCACGACAGCGTGCAAACCTGTCGAAACGTCGGGAAAATATAAGGTAATTTAAACGCGATAAATACCCGTCTAATACTAATAATAATACAAGAGTAAAACGATAAAAAGATCTTCCAATGTAGTTTGCTGAAAGAAAACTACTAGTATTCAAAAAAATACCTTACAGCCATGACCCATGACCGATCCTCAGACTCGTTAGATCCCTAGATAGGTACTTAAATCTTTTGAAGATAAATATCTAAAAAGGGTAGTCAGAGGACAAATACAAACATTATATTTTACACATGCCCACATTTTGCACAGTACTTGTAAGCCCATCAGCGTTTATAAGAGTTTGGTTCTAAGGTAGGCTGGTTTCCTCAAGATGTTTTCCTTCACCGTTTAAGAGCACTGGCACATAAACTCAATAAAGCACGACCAGGTTTGAACCCACGCCTGACTTTAGGATCGTGAGGCAGAGTTGATACTACATCACCACCTAGTACTAGTGTTAGGGTCTTGAAACTTTTAAGGTGTGAAATTAGGACAAAGGCTATAAAAAATTATGTTAAACAAATTATGCGGTAAATATATGGGTTACCAAGAGAGCGTAAGTAAGAGTTGGTAAGAGCGCTGGTGGTGTAGTGGTAGCATCCCTGCCTCACGATCCGAAGGTCGTGGGTTCAAACCTGGTCGTGCACCAATGAGTTTTTCCATTCGAAAAATGTATGTGCGCAATGCCAGTGCTCTTAAAACGGTGAAGGAAAACATCGTGAGGAAACCGGCATACCCTAGAACCAAAAATTCGAAGGTATGTGTCATATGTTAGTATTCTTATAAGCAGCGATGGGCTTGCAACCTGTCACGTACGGAATACTAACTACTGTGCAAAATGTGGGCATGTACCAAATGTCATGTTTGGACTTGCCTGACTACCCCCTTTAGATATCCTCAAAGATCTAAGTAGCTACAGATCTGAGGAGATATTTACCGAGCCTGGGGATTACAGTCAAGATCATATTATTATTTTTTTATATGGGTTACCTTTTATTTATACACTCTGAACACAATGAAGTGTCAAAAAGAAGCTATTTTTAATCACTTAAAGCTTAAAGACGGGTTTCTTAATTTCTGAAATGAATAGTATCTATCGTTTAATTATCTAAACACAGATTACTGACTTTATCTAAACTTGCCAGTATACCCCCGTGTGGAGTGCTGCCAAGAATCTAACTGCATTCCGCACTAACAATGTATATCTCAACTAGTGGACAAGTATTACCTACTTTGAATGTACCTACCTTAAATAAAACTAATTTGAATTGGTATTATAGGTTTTATAGCAAACAACGAAAATAACGAAGATTGCATAAGTGCCAGTGATAAATAACGTATATTATCTACATGATTGACCCAATAATATTGCTAATTCTTTTTTATTCAGTGAATAGTATTATTTTCCTATATAATTAGGTAGCAATATATATCCCAAATCACGTATAAGTCAGTTTACATCTCATTTTTTACATGTTACTTATCTTATCATACTTGTAAGTCCAGTAAAATATATACATAAATACTACCAATGAACGAATATTAACGAACGCATGCTAATGCATGCATAATAATGTTATAGTGAAAATTTACAAAGACAAATATGATGGTATTTTATGTTTTTCTTTTCATATAGAAATTTGAGTAGGTACTTACACAAAATCTTATTCAGAACTAGTAGAAAGTGTAACTTGAATTTGTATCTTCAGTTGTAATTCAAAAGTTTTATTTTTTGTACAAAAGATTAATTTTAAAAAAATTGAACACAATGTGTAAAGCTCTTACGTTATTTCATTTACGAAGTGGACGATGCAATAAGTGAAGAAGCGAAACGGAAGCAAAACAAGCGATCACTACTCTCAGTCAATGTCTCTTTGTCTCGTAAATATGAGACCGCGTTTGTGAAAGATTTCAATGCAAAAAATGGGTTTTCCTTATAATATTATGTTCCATTTTATAGCTCACAGATAATTATTTTATTATTATTATGAGCCGTTTGTGTCCCACTGCTGGACAAAGGCCTCCCTCCTATTCTTTCAGATTTCGTGATCCTGTACTGTGTTCTCCCAGTTAGATATGTATCGTTTTTTTATAAAATGTTATAATAATTAGGAAGAATTATCTTCTTTTTCTTCTTATTATGTGACAAATTCTTTCTAACCAGTGTGGTGAAAGGTTTAAAGTGCCCTTCAGAGACTCTTTTCGTGCATTTTACGGATGCCTTCAAACTTTTTACTTACGTTGTTTTCCTTCACCGTTTGATAGCGCACATACATTTTCCGAATAGAAAAATCTATTGATGCACGACCAGTTTTGAAGTGTTATAATTGTTATGTTAAACTATGGCACGGTGACAGACAAAAAAAAACGTAAAACCATTGCTCCCCAAACTTGATTGACCTGGAAATTCCCAAAATTCACTCTCTAAGGGGTGTTGTGAGGTTTAAAATTCCATTAGTAGGGTATTATTTTGATCTTGCTAGCGTAAGCTTTGTAAAGAAAGCATGACGTAACAACCCGCCAGTATTTTTACCAGTGGTTTTCACAAATGTACCGCTATGTAGACAAATCACAAAGAGAAATATACATTTTGCTTTGTACTAGCGACCCACATTTAGACGACTTTAGGAAAAAAACTAGTTATACGGAAATTTTTACTTTATATAATTCTTAAACTATATTTTTCTCAATTCTCCCCATTTCTACAAAATAAATAAATCATTTGAAACTTAATAATTTTATTAAAATTTGCTATAGGATAAAATTATTCATTGTTCTTTTTTGAAATTATCGCCATGCGCTCATTCGAATTTAAAACTTCTTTTATTACTTCGATGGAATTCCGGTTCAATCCTTCTTCTTTTTATCGTATCACTAATTATTTTAGGCCAGTGTGGCGAAAGGTTTAAAGTGTACCTCGGAACCTCCTTTTGTGCACTTGACACGTCTTCGAACTTTTTAGGTTCTACAGTATACTGGTTTCTTCACGATGTTTTCCTTCACCGTTTGAGAGTACTGGATATAGGGGTAGAGGTAGGTAGACCAAAGAAAAGATGGTTGGATTGTGTGATGATATGAGTAAGAAAGGTCTGAGTACCCCAGTGACCCCATATAGCGTGGAAAAAGAGCAGAAGCATAGCATAGCGAGCGAGAGGAATAGCGGATATGCATTTTTGCACAGACAAAAACGATGGTACACAACCGGATTCAAATCCACGACCTTAGGATCGGAAAGATACCACTACACCAATTTTTGTCTACAAGGTTCAATTAAAATCTACTTTTACGACCATCACGATCGCAATAGTCTAATAAAATATGTTCACATAACAATAGCCTAAGTTCTTTTATACCTTGGTTTATAGTCTCATTGACATAAAGATCTCCGGAAGAATCTACATAACGATTCACCAGGAAGTAACGTTCGCAGTAACTTCACAGTTAACACAGGTAATACTTTTTCATTCCTTGGGTCATTCAATGCTATAAAATGTTTAACTATCTATCCATATCAAATAGCTGATATCTGAATTTCTCCGTATCACGTTATACGTTCTAGCAGTTTTGTGATGATTTATATGGTTTTTTTTATAATCTTATACCTCAATTCTTGTATATAAATGTATGTATCTATATCTATATAAGAGCTTAACCTGACTGACTGACTGACTGACTGACTGATTCATCATCGCCGAGCCAAAACCGCTGGAGCTAGAAAGCTGAAATTTGGAAGGTGGTTTCCTTTTATAACAAAACCACCCACTAAGGCGGAATTTTTGGAAATTCCACCTTTAAAGGGGTGAAAAAGGGTGAAAACGTTAGTATGAAAATTTTTAACGCGTGGAGCGATTTTCATGAAACTTTGTTTATGCACAGTAAATGCAAAATGAATGGACACGTGTTTCAAAACTTTTCAATATAACCATTAAAAAGGGTCAAATGTGGGGTCAATGTTTGTATGGGAGCTTTTTACCGGGTGGTGCGATTGGTCTGAAACTTTGTTTGTGTACTGTAAATGCAAAATGAATGGACACGTGTTTCAGGATTTTTCAATATAACCTTCAAAAAGGGGTCAAATGTGGGGTCAATGTTTGTAAGGGATTTTTTTATTAGTTGTGTTATTTGTTTGAAACTCGGTTTAGATACTTTAAGTGAACGAAGTCGCGAGCGGGAAAGCTAGTTATTATATAATCTGAATCTCAAAAACGGCTCCAACAATTTTCATGAAATTTAGTATGCAAGGGGTTTCAAGGGCGATAAATCGATCTAGGTAGGTTTCACTTTTAGAAAAAATCGTTTACCAAAAAAATTGAGCAAAGCTCGGTCATCCAGGTACTAGTAATTATGTGACATTATTAATTGGGCTATCTTTGGATCTATGCTGTGGTTAAAATGACAGTATAGATTAAAGTCTGTTAATGTTTTTTTAAGCTGACTTGTATATATTTTTGACTTTACTACCTCGCAAATATTTGCGCATACGCAGCGACCGGTGTATAAACGCCAAAAAAGCGTATAAATTTCGGAAAATTTAATAATTATAATTTAATAGGTACAGGATTACTTTTATTGTTTTTCGACATAACGCATAAAACATCCATTACCAATTTTAAGTCCCCATTTGTATAAAGCCATGAAATAAATGCAATGGAATTGGCGAAGTCACATTAAAACTCGAATAAAATTCGGCGAAAAACGCAGCGAATGGCGGACAATGGGCATAAAATGACTATTTATAGGTTATAAAGCCTGGATACCTAGAAAATAGTTGCCGTCATTACTGCCTTAATATAGCGGTAGCTGGAATATGCAGTTACCTCAAAGTTGTAAAATGCTCGTAGAAAATCTTACTTAGTCATAAACGTTCAAAACGTCTGGTAAATTTTGTGTTATTTACCGTGTGTTTGAAATTTGTTTTATTTATTTAATCGTTCAACTCTTTTATTTTTCCCGTATTTGCAATACAAACGTTTTATGACAACTATATAGTCTTAGAGAAACCATAATTTTGTGTTATACGCCAACTCTAGATTTTTTTTCCTGTCGTTGCAATACAAACGTTTTATGACGACCACTGGTCTTTGAGAAACCATAAGTTTTTACTTTATGCCGTGTCTCTGACGTTTGTATTTTTTTTTTTAAAGATTTCCGCTCTTTCATTTTTCCCGTCTTTGCAATACAAACGTTTTATGACGGTCACTGGTTTTTGAGAAACCATAATACTGCAGTGGGACGTCACTGTCACAATGGTCCACCAATTACACCGTTTGAACGTTGTTCAGATCGACTCGGCTGGGGATAGTTTAGTAGAGGTAGTAGATAAAGCCTAATATAAAAAAAAAAAATTTTTCATGGATCTCATGTGCCAAATTCTTGAATGATCTGAATTAAACAAAAAAATATATAGGTATATCTTTTTTTTAATATCATCAATAATTAAAGAAAAACAATTTACACAAGAATATTGTAGGTTGTATTTTACATAATTATTCTTTACAATAAGGAATACAAAGTAGGCATAATTTTGCAGGCTGTACTACATTTAACTACCGTTTCCGTATTTATTAAAAACCTTAGCAAAGTTTTTTAATCAATTCCTTATTCCGTACCTACTCAGTCATTATTATTTGTGTTTTACTATGGTTATTGTAGAAGGGAAATTAAAACAATATTTTTACACTCGTCTCCAGTAAGATGGATATTTTACTAGAGCTAGTAACTCGCCCAATCAAACGCGCAACCAAGTGGTTACAGTCCGTGAACGGACTGATACGTACTCTGCAATTTGACCACAATTTTGGAACTAACTCGTCCATTTCACGATGCGCTGGTTTTGATCTATTAGATGATATATTTTGACTGAGTAATGTATTTTGAGTTATGATGTGAATACTCGTAAGCTTGATTTTATTTTATCTTATCATTATAATATATATATTTTATCTTATCATTATAATATATATCAAGGGGTTTCGGGGTCGCTAAATCGATCTAGCTAGGTTTCATTCTTAGAAAACGTCGTTTACCAAAAAAAAAACCCGAGAAAAGCTCGGTCACCCAGGTACTATCAGATTATTTGTGTACACTGTGGTAGTGGTAGCACCCTTGTCTCACGATCTGGAGGTTGTGGGTTCAAATATGTTCGTGCACTGAAGAGTTTTTCTGTTCGCATTATTTATGTGCGCAATCCCAGTGCTTTTAGCGGTGAAAGAAAATATCATTATAGAAACTGGCATAGCCTAGAACCAAAAATGTGAAGGTGTTAGTCGTAGGTTAGTATTCTTATAAGCGACGATGTGCTTGCAACATTATAGACTTATTTTCTTTTAAGCTTTAGCTGGTGTTGAGTTTAGGGAATTCCTTTCAAAGTGCATCTTATCTTAAAATTCTGAAATTCAAATTACAGAATTCTGATTTTCGGAGGATTTACGGTTAAAATAACTCTTTGATCAGAGCTCCTAAGATGAATTCCGCTAGCAAAAGCAAGTTTATATTATAGGTGTTACCTACGATTTCATCCGCATGACGCTATTTTTATAGAGAATTCAGATGTTTGTGCTGTGACTGGGTGTTATTATGTAAGTATTCTATTGTATTAACAAAAAAAGTATTTTATTAATCGATCAGCTATCTGGTTGCCATAGTACAAGCTTTGCTTTGTTTGGGGTTAGACAGCGTTGTGTGAACTGTCCACCAATATTTCAAAAAAAACAACATAATTTATTTATTTATTTATTTACTATTAATTATTATTTTGATTTATGAATAAAGTAAGCAATAATTTTTCGTTTATCAAAATTACAATAAAACACAGCCCACTATCATTCAAAACTAATTTAATCTACCGATGAAAGGGATTGTGAGTTCAGTTCTGTAGTTCCAGAGATGCAAACTCACAAAACGAAAAACTTTTTATTAGTTTAATAGTATAAAGACTCTTTACAGTTTATCTGATCGCTGGATTGGTTTTCTGGTTTATAAAACCAATCCAGTTTTTTATCCGATCCATTTTATCAATTGTCAGTATAGTGAATGCTCAGTTTACATTATTTCAGTTGATCTAACCCAGCGACTAAGTGAACCGGCTATAAAAACCTTTAAGGCGCATGAAATCCTATTTCAGCGGAATAGAGCTCAATTTACAATAAAAAGCGATATATAGTGACTTTACTTGTAGGCGTACCGATTACATACCTACTGTCTGAAAGATCAAGGCCGTTGTGATAAGCTGGTTTGGTTCAAGCTCGACTTTTGTTTACTCCGCCTCAGGCTAGTTTTGCCTAGGCAACGCTTTGAAGAATGTTCATTAAAATTTATAATAAACGACAAGAGAAGATCAAAAAGCAAAGTCATGATGGTAATAAATATATATAATATTTAAAAAGTTAGTTTGTGCATAAGCTTCGCACGATCGAAGTTAGTAAGAGATAAAAAAAACCATTCACACAACGCCACCTAGCCCCAAACTAAGCAACGCTTGTACTATGGGAACTAAATAGCTGATAGACTAATTAAATACTTTTATTTCTTAAATACATCCATACATAAAATACATAATAATACCCAAACAGAACAAAAATCTGCGTTTGAGCTGTGAGGCCAGTCGTGCTCTTACACAACGTGTTCAAACCTTGGTCAGTCCTTCACGCTAAGTATGAAACGAGAAAACCACACCAGGGGCTCACCACGAATTCTTAATAGGTACATTATTTTATTTATTTTTGTGCCATTATTGTCCCACTGTAGGGCCAAGGCCTCCCTTCCTTCCTTCCACTCCTCGCGATTAAACGCTGCTGTAGGCCAAGATGATAAATACGCGTCGAGCTCGTCTCGCCATCTCCTTCTGGGTCTACCGCGTCGCCGTATTTCGTTGGGTGGGCTCCACTCATTAGTGGTTTTCGCCCACAAGTCGCTCATAATACATTACCGAATTAGTATTACATTGTTATTTTGTACCATGAACTATTTCACAGTCCAACGACCTCGGGTAACCAGTCCGAGAGTCGTGGCAATAACGGTACAAAGACCATTCCTCCGCGGATACAACAACAGCCATTGTAAGAAGCACATTGCTGATCAATGAAAATTGTATTGAAGTAGTGTTACTTCATGACGTTTCTATAACGGAATCGTTGTGGAAAACTTTGTGGTAAGGCCCTAGTGCTCCCAGTACATTAGTTTACAATATTTCAATCCCTTCTGACCCAATCCCGAACATTTTGCAGTTCAGTGAAGTCAGCGAACTATTTTGAGTGTCACGGACGGCTGTACGTGACGGTGTCGTTTGCCGAAACGAGATTTTCCAGGGCACTGACATTTTGAGATTGGAGGTTTAGCTTAAAAAGCTATGTAGATTTGAATTTATAAAACTCTTACGCTACTGAATGACTCACTTTAACGTATAGTGCGTTTATCTCTGAGGCGTATTTTAATCCTTTTACACACTGGTTTAAAAGAACTAATGACATGGCAAGAAGAACGCACAGTCTAACATTATTAAGTCCTAAAGAACAGAAAGGAAGGTTTTTTTTTTTAACCTTTAAATCTAGAGGAAAGCTTCTTCTTCTTTTTCTTATCGTGCCAATAGTTTTTTCAAACCAATGCAATGTGGTGAAAAGAATAAAGTGCATCTCAATTGCTCCAAAGGACAAGTGCGCTAAGAAAAGAATACCCGAAATGTTACTTGTGGTTTATGTTAAGAAAATGTGATAATGTGTGTAAAAGTTCTATTAGTTTTTTATTCAAAAAACTAGTGAGTTTACAATGTTACAAAATTTAAAAAACCCGACTGAAAGTAATTGAAAATAGCTTTTTACAGCCGCCTATTGGAACTTTTTCCATTTCGCAAAGCCTATTTCACTCTTATAATCCAGATAAATCCAATGACGACACATTTGTCAAAACCTGTCCAGACATTTGGGTTAGCGTCAGCCAAAAATCACGCATTATACCCTAAACATTATTACTCTCTTTCAGAGTTGGCTAAAAAAAAGGAAGACGTTTACAAGTCGACGCGCTTACATTGCAAATTGCAGTTAACAGCTGTTCAATTAATGGTCATAATGATATTCAACCTTAATTCAGTGTGATAAAGGCCAATAACATTAGACCAGTGGCTGGTTATTCTGTTCATCTAACTAGTAACAGTCCAAATATGGAATTAGGGTAATTGTGCTCAACGCTACAAGGCAAGCTTGAGTTGCAAGATCATTGCACAATTGGGGCATGCTCCAATTCCAAATGTTTTAAGCCATGGCTAGTCTAATGTTCCCGCAGCTAGGAGTGCTGACCTAAAGAGAGAGACTGGATTTTTAGACCCGTATTTCAAAATAAAACGCACTTCTGGCCGAGATAAACGAACTTTTTTTTCATTGTTTTATGCAGATCTGCGTTTGAATTAAAAGCATTCCTTATTGAATAATCAAAGGACTGGTAGTGTTTTCGTTTAGGTAGAAAAAACTTATTAAAACCTAGAAAAAACCTACCTTATTTTAAAACAAATAATCCATGAGATACAATGCACTTACTTAACTAGAATTTTTACATGGGCGATGAGGTTGGGGTGTAAATAGTATGTACCTACTCTTATAAAGTTTTTTATTGTTTTAACCTACATTATATCGTCCCACTGCTGGGCAAAGGTCTTCCTCAAATCACTCTATCGTATAAATAAAATATTACCGATAAGTCGAATGACCTATCACCAAAAAAATCCACTT
This sequence comes from Cosmorhoe ocellata, assembly GCA_963675405.1. Classification (NCBI taxonomy): domain Eukaryota; kingdom Metazoa; phylum Arthropoda; class Insecta; order Lepidoptera; family Geometridae; genus Cosmorhoe; species Cosmorhoe ocellata. The sequence continues at coordinate 4,370,212 of OY776258.1, read as the reverse complement.
AACCAATTTTGAAACTGTATCGCTCGCAAGCAGTTTTGTTAGTTGACCCCCGAGTTCCTTTGGCTGGTGCCCAAACGGCTAGACGGATTTTATCAAAACTATTTGTGTTGTTGGATTTGTCTTGATCATTGAATGTCAAAAAATCCAATATGGCGACTATGAGAAGCAGTTTTCAATTACTTTTAGTTTTTAAATCATTAATTAGTAGTTTGTTTGAAGTCGCTTAGCTCGCTCGTTAAAATATATCCTAAGGTCCCTAAATTGTGTGACCTCATTCCTACCATGAAAGCACAGAATAAGTTATATTAGTGAGTCTCCTTCCTGTTGCCTTGTCCTGAAACTTTGTGAGTTACAGCGTTTTTAGCGTGGTCTGCTATTGTGAAGTGTTTTGAGTATCTCGACTTTGGGTTGACTTTGTTTGTTTTGAAATATTATAAGGTAATCTTAAATTTTGTTCCGAATGTATTATTTGCTAAGTTTATTATTTTTAAATCTGTTTATTTATTCTTTTTATAATATTTTAAAGTACCTACCAAAAATAAAAGCTATGTACAAAACTCTATCGTCCATCATTCAGTCACATTATAATCGCACAGTCCGAACTATAAGTTGTTTCTTTCTAGGTCGAAACTTTGAAAGATTTAAAATATCTATGAGAGTAGAATGAAAAAAATATATGTACATATATGTCAACAAAGTTTCACTAAGCAATAATTAAATAGGCTGATATCATAAAAAGGATTAATACAAGTTTTCATACTTCAAAACTTGGTTTCGTTTCGTTGCTTTCCCAACATTTACTTGCACTGCCGTAAGTTTCCGCTAGCCGCTGCAGGTAAAAATGAATGGAAGAAAATGAAACGAAATAGTTAATTATCAAAATCCGTACTAAGCTCCAAGTTATTATTGACTAGACTATGAACTCAACATAAAAATGTACTTCCTTGGTTAAATAAACATAGATGGTAGCTATAATGGAAGCTCATAATCTAAATTGTAAATGAATGTTGATGCTCAAGGCGGATTTGTTATTATTTATATTTTCTCTACACAAAAGTTAGTCGAAGTTTTAGCAAAATTATAAATAACTAGCTGTTACTCGCGGCTTTTTCTGTTATCGAAAAGAATTTTGAATATAAGATCATAAAATTACAAAAAATAAACAGCGAGTTTTTTTTTTGGGAGAATAAAACTTTTGAGATAATGTTTTTTAAATAATACGTTAAAATTCAAATTTATAAGTATCTTTAATACTGTCTTTCAGTTCAACTAGACTTATCATTTAATAACTATAACATCAATGACTAGACCAAAGAAAATCACAAAAGAAATAAAAATTAGTGACGTCACAGTCGAGTTTTGAATGTTGAGAGTATAATTCATGAGCCAATTTCTTATTCAACATTACCAGTTACCTTTTGTTTGTAAATCCTGAAGTTTGTTGTTATTTATTTAAACGAAACTCATCAAGTATTCAAAGTTGATTGAACAACTTGTGAAACTGATCGAGGATAAGGGGTTATTAGGAAATGATTGTGCTAATATTTTAATTGCCAAAATATCTACAAACCTTATAGTAAACTTTTACAGTTAAGTACATGGATTCGCAATAATGTATCTACATAATATGTATGTGACTCGATGGTAAAAAATATCAACAAGTCTCGCTTGTTTTGAACAAGTAATTAAACTTACAAAGTTTTTTTACCGTTATCGTTCTTTTTAAGTTTATCCTAGTATATCGTATTATAATTTTTGCGCAACACCTATGGATTTGCCTCAGTAAAATGTGGTAATTTAATTTTAAGTAGGGCTTCAATTCAAAAACTATGTGTGCTATGTATTAATATAAATAGAGTTTTCAGTTAAAAAAGTTTACCTATTTAAAATCTTGGTGCAAAAATCGGGATATTGCAATGCAGTAAATATTTATGACTGCATTTTGGGAAGTCACATGTATTCGAAAGCATACAACGCCATTAACCGTTCGACAGGTAACAAACGCCCGAAATCGGGGTTAAATGCGACCACACCCATAAAACAGCACTATTAACCCAGCTCGTGTCAACAGCGAACTTTACTGCAACGTCGCAGGAGACAGGTCACAGCTTACGGTGGCGGTAACTGGGTCACTCGACAATCTTATGATGTGCCTAGACTTTCTATTTGGTAACAAAACTTCTTTTTTTTCTAGAATCTATCTTTTAAGAGAACAATTTGTCAGTGTATAGGTCAGAATAGGTCCTATCGTGTAGGTACGTTCCTATTTTGAAGGTCCAGGGGGTACCATGTTTTTGATAAGAGGTCGAATAGGTCCTCTAGTGTGGTTAAGGTCCAATCATGAAGGTCCAGTGGATACTGAACCGTGTCAAGTATATTATTATAAAAGTGTTGTCAGAGTCATACTCAAGTTGTCAAGTAAATTTTAAGCAAAATATGGCTGATTTGTTAAAAATTCTAGGAATTTCTTTATGTAAATTTTTAATTAATTTTATAATTCAAGCACTGTTATGCTGAAGCAAGTTTTATCTGTGTCAAGCCATAGCACATTGACAGAGGATTACGCTTGCAATAGCTATATTATACTTTATTAGTCTTAACATTATTATTTTTGTAGTAAATTGTCTGCATGTCGGTTTATGTTTCGGTTTTTTTATTTTCTTTTCATTTTTATTTAGTAGTACTGTTATCAAATAAAGCAAAAAAGGTATGTCAGATACGTAATAAGTGGAAATCTGTGGTCTCTGCCTACCCTGTTGGGAAACAGGCATGAATTTATTGTTTTTTTATATTATGTACTATTAAGTTATTATAAGCTTTTATATTATTTTCTTTGCACTCTTGTATTATGCCAAATAAATTCATTTCACTACAAAAAAATATTAAAATCTCTGGTTTTGCTTACATCACATAATATAATTGAGTTAAAAGAAATGTTTGTTTATGTAATTTTGAGCTGTGCAAAGTAAAGCAAACTTTCCATAAGAGTGTGCGATATTATAGATGTGCTAGCTAGAACATAATGAAAGTAGTTCTTGGTAATGAGAAATGTTTGCCTAGTTATTTCACCAACGTGTGTTCTTTATTTTATATTATGTATGTATATAATTCTAAATTATAATATAATTCTGTATGTAATAAATGGGTGATGGATTTGAATGTGGATGGCTACAAGAGTAGGACCCAAGAAAAGATGGATGGACTGTGTGAAAGACATGTGTAAGAAAGGAGTGACTACTGAGTTGACGGATGATAGAGGAGAGTGGAGGAAGAGGACCTGTTTGGCCGACCCACCTAGTGGGATAAGGGCAAGAAGATGATAATGATGATGATATGTATACAAACAAGAATTGCTTGAATGTGTATATATAATCAGTGACCCTTTTGCACTATTTCGTCATGAGGTTCTCGGATAAGTGAATAAACGAACTGAAAAAAATGTACCTTAAACTGTTTTGAATGTAAATAATTATATTAAAGAAGTAGTTATTCCTGTTAGTGCAGCTGAGTACAGGTCAAACATTTAACAGATAGTTAAAAAGTTAACAAGCCACTTTCAACCAACGGTTCTAAAACTATTAGATAAAACTTTTAAGCGGTTCTCAAACTGAGCAACAACTTAAGCCCAAACGTGTTTGCGGACCGCAAACTGAACGTCCAGAAGATATAATAGCGCAATAATTACACGAACAAGCAAACTCGTGCCGTGACGTCATAGCGTGGATTTACTGCGGCCACTGTGATGACGTCACCGAAGTAAACTTAAGGCAATTTACGGGTAGCATTTAGTCAGTTTTGAATATAAAATGTGTCAAATGAAAATAAGTTTGTGAAAAGAAGAAGAGGCGCTCCGTGATATTGACAAAAAAAACACTGGTAGTGTAGTGGCATCACCTTTGCCTCACGATCCGAAGGTCGTGGGTTCAAACCTGGTCGTGCACCAATGAATTTTTCTATTTGAAATATTCATGTGTGAAAATTCATTGCCATATTTACATACATACACCCCAGACACTTACCCTCATTAAAAACAGAATCTCCAAATTTCAAGTCGCTAGGAACAGTAGTTTAGGTTGTGCGTTGTCTAATAAAATAAAGTACCTGGTGACCGAGCTTTGCTCTGTGTTTTTTCTTCGTAAACGACGTTTTCCAAAAATGAAACCTAGCTAGATCGATTTATCACCCCCGAAACCCCCAGCATAATACTTGAAAATCATTGGAGCCGTTTCCGAGATTCAGATTATATATATATACATCTATATATACAAGAATTGCTCGTTTAAAGGTATAAGATAAACATAGCATATTGGTGGACATTTCACACAACGCCCAAAACTAAGCAAACTAAGCAAAGCTTATTTTTTGGGAACCAGATAGTTGATAGACCAAATAAATAATAACACTCCAGACACAGAACAAACAACAGTGCGTTCACACAAATGTTTGTCCTGGGTGGGAATCGATCCCACAACGCAGAAAGCAGAGATACTACCATCTGCAGGTGTGAAATAACATCTAGTGTGGCAAGGCTTAGGTTTGAGGGGAGGTAACAATTGTGTATGTACCTGAGCAAAGCTATTTGAACAGTGCGGTGCGGGATATACATTGTAAGGAGGCTTTCACGCTCGGTGCTTCTACCACAATTCGATGTATCCATTCATCAGATCAAATCCGTATCTGGAACAAATTATTTCCGGTGGTAAACTTAAAGAATAACAAATGTAAGCTTAAAGAATAATAATACAGCCTTTAGTTTAGTTACAAGCAGACGATGATGTAAGATGGTCATATAGCGTTAAATCTCTCGGCTTTTATTCTTTAAATTGGTAAACATGCATACGGCCCACTTGGTGGTAAGTAGTAAGAAGTAGCACGCGCGCGTTGCCAATCCTAGACATTTATATATTTTGTTTATTCGCCAATAATTTTAATTACTCCAGTGCCATTCAAACCTTTATAAAAAAAGTATAAATTAGTCTATCTGTTATCTGGTTCCCATACAAGCTTTGCTTATTTTGGGGCTAGATAGCGTTGTGTGAAATGTTCAACAATATTTTATTTATTATTATACAAATAATACTCGTAAATGGAAACTGCTACTTGGAGACGGAAAACCCAAGGAATAAAAAAAGGGATAAAAGTTGAAAATTGCATCATCCTCATAATTCTCAGCCCGTGTCTACTCACTGAGTATAGGCTTCCATTTTGTGCCATTATAGTCTTGATACGGCGGATCGCATCCTGGGGCCTCACCACGAATTCATAATACATTACCGAATTAATATTACATTGTTATTTTGTACCATGACCTATGCAAATTGTATTGAAGTAGTGTTACTTCAAGCTTCAAATGTGACGTTTCTAAAACGGAATCGTTCTGGAAGACTTCGTGGTTAGGCCCCAGGACTGCATAGCAAGTTGCAAATACTTATGAAAAACTATCTACTTTGGTTACATTCTGCAGCATGCGGCTATTGTCTTAGTGGGAAACCGGGACACAGCTGGGTTACAGACACAGCGGGACACAAGTCGGCCACAGCCGTACACTAGAATACACAGAATTGAGATAACTAATGGAAATGCTATCTGAATTATCCAATTATCCATTTTATGATGCGTCAAGGCGCGGTGGTCAGCTGATCGCGGAGTTTTGCTGTTTTTCAGATGAAAATAATCAATATTTTATCTCTAAAGTCTGAGTTTGAAATTTTGTTTAAACGTCGGTCGTACTAACTTTAGTATTAATTCTCGAAAAAACCTCAAAAAATAAACAAAATCTGTTTCTCCTTCTAAAGTTGAGGTCATTTCCAAATTTTTTTTACACCAAAGAGTGGATAATTTAATTATAAATAAAATGGGTGTTTCATTTTTATTATTTAAATTTAACACAAATTATTATTTCAAATTATTACAATTCGAAGGGATAAAACCCCTTCGGCCGCGTACGAAACCGGAGCATCGTAACCAGTTGCGATTAAAAACTTTTTTGTACTTGTACGAAACCAGTTGCGAATTTTCATGCATCGGGCAGTATGCCGCTGGCCACTAGCTGCCGAGCCTTCAGCAATTTTTTTGTGACCAGTGATTAGATAAGTGACCGTTGTAGCATTTCTATCTCAGCACTTCATAGATGTGTATTAAAATGTCAGACAGTCAGTCAGTAAAGCAGGAATTTTATATATTTTAAGATACTAGCTGTTGTCGACTTCGCCCGCATTACGATAACATTTATTTCATACGATTTTAATGAAACATCCGTTCAGTAGTTTTGGAGATTTGAACGAACAAACAAATAAGAAGACAGAAATTAAATTGTGGTTTTTATTTTTTTTTGTCGCCCCTTTTCTTACTTCTAATGTAACACATCGGGCTTTAATGTTTTATTAATGTACAGGTAGGTAAAAATGGTGCATGCCACTTCTATACATTTGTAGTACTCATCGGAAAGACATGTCAAAAACTTTTTACGTTACGGTTAACTTTAACAGCTCTGTTTATGACGTAACTGGAATGTAGCTTCCATTGTAACTTCCGCATCCCGCGCCATTTAAGTCTATATCAAGTTTGTTTGGATTGTGGATTGTGGCTTAGTTACGTTTTTATTGCGAGTTGAAATTCTGACGAGTTTTCTTATTTGAATTCAGTATTTTGTGCCGATAACAGGATTGGTGACCATAGTGGCATTTGAGCTTTTGAGAGGTTCTGGCCTCGGTTATAGGACCTTTTTGTTACAAATAATACATTTCAAAGTGTTTTTTTGTTTGCCAAACTTACATCTAGGTTACATAAATGATAAAAAAATAAGATTAAGTATCAATATATGTTTATGACCAAAATTTAAAGTATCCATACTAAATTATTGAGATAAGGTGGTATGTAATGACCCTAAACCGACGCACATCTATGAAGAATGTATTAAAGGTGAATAAAGCAAAAGGGAATTTTCAGAATCAATCATGTGGAGTCTTTGGTCCTCTGCCTATCCCGTCAGGAAACAGGTGAGATTTTGTGTATATGTATATGCATGTACATTTACAAACTACAAGTGGCTACACAGACAATAAGGATACCTACTAGTTACTGTATAGCTTAACCTCTTGACAAAGGTAAAGTAGCCTTGCTCAAATTAATCAAAATCCTTGCAAGAGCTTCTTCACCCCTTGATTAATCCCAGGCTAAGTAAGACCACGGAAGTTTTTAATCACTTTTATCTTAATAGATTCAGTAGTTCTAGAGATAGGTCGCTCGGGAGGGTTTTGGTCCAGCTTATAATGAAAATAGTTGGTTAAGTTCATTATTTTTGTAAAGTAAGACTCTGAGCACTAAGTTGTTCCCTAAAGGCATCCTTCAGTCCCAAAGATCTATTGGACTGACACAACTAGACTTATCTCTTGAAGTGCAAAAACGCTTGGATGTACAAGTAGTGGTCACCCATCCGTTGTTTTTCGTTGATCTATTTCGATTAAGCAACCACGAATTTTATATCTTTAACCATTTTATAAAATAAACCAGCTATTCTACTAACTTGGGTTAATGTATTGGTAGGAACCGCCCAGCGTAAGAGGTTAAACGGTTAAAGGCATACCGCCCAAGTCGTAATCAGCCCTTGAAGAGCTATGGGCGGATGTTGAAGAGAAAAATCAGCTTTTATCAGCTACCTTTTAGGCTGGTTTTGGAGATTACGTCGATCGTAGATTTTAGTACGTAACTGAAAAAGGTGGTGTATTAATGGGCTGATCTAGTAGCCCCTTACAAGTAGCTTTACGACTGTAATACCAAAACTGAAAATGTATTAAATAATGTAATGTTATCAGAACCACGTCCGAATATCGAAATATTTCAGCTAAGAGCTGACCGACTGACTAATAAACCTGACCTTCTAGAGACCTGCAATTTTAAGAAACCAGAAACAACGAAGTAAGTATACAATAATAGATCGAATTAATTGCTTCAAAAATGTCAGAAACTGGCAAGTGTATACGATTTTCACCACTACTTATAATTTGTAAAGAAAATATTTTTTTAAAAAAAACAACCCCTAACTATTGGAACACTTACAATTTTTGTCCTAAATTTAAATTAAACTCAATTTTCTAATTGCAAACAAGTTATAGATAGAAAACATAATTGAGGCTAAAAGGCTAAAAACGTGCCTCGTTGGATAGCTATTAACTGATTCTCAGTTCTAGTTCAGCACCAACCTTTCGAACATTGGTCTCGTCTACCAGTCTTTTGGACAACTCTTTGAATAGAATCTTCTAGTAATACAATTTGCTAACATACTTACTAGACTTTCATAAACTCACCAAGTCACCTACTAAAGAGACCCTTCCCCCTTATACAAGTTATATAACCCAAGGGTCCACATGAAAAAATACTGACATAAAAATAAAATGTGACCCAAGCGTGTAAGATGACGTTTGACATAAAATATCGTTTGACATAATCCAGGACGTGACCTTTACGGGTTAAGGTGTCGGCTCTGGGTAGAAATATTAAAAACTAGGTTATACGTGTACACATTCATTGTAAAGGGATTTAGATACTTTCGTTGCAATAAATAGTTTAAAGTAAGAGTTCAAAGGTACATAATAATAAATAATTTGTACGAAGGTTGATAAAAAAAAACACAAAAACTAAGACGAACTTATGCCTGACTTTATTCTGTTACTAGTTTGTTCTGGTTATGACAATTTCAAGTTATTCTTGATTTTCTTATCTCAGACCTTTTCTACTCACAAAAAGAGCTTCAAAGACGCACATAATTTTTTTCATGACACTAAAGGAATTAGTGTCATTAGAAGAAGAAATAGTTTTATTCGACATAAAATTTACATCCAGTAAATTGGCAAAACCGATTCTCGTTTCTGTTAGACAGCCTATCGAGAAAAATGAATAGGATTAAATGTGTGAATGGTATTAAAATACGAGACATTTATTGGCTATTTAGTTCGGAAGTGGCCGACTTTAAGTATAGCCGTGTTATCACAAGTTGGTCAAACTACCTGCTTTGACTATTAAGCTAATTTTGTAGAACTTCAGAAAAGGGTTAGACATTGTCACATGACAAGTTAAACAGATAACACAGTATTTCAATTCAACCCAAAACCAATTTAGCATTCACACCATCAATCCCACCCACCGTTATCACTTGACTTTCTGCTTTTCCGAACCGCGCTATAAATTCTCACTGTCAAACAGGTACGGGATATTTATGTATTTTTAAATTTTAACTATCACGATTCGGGTTTTCGCTGGCACGCCTTTTTATTGTCCTGTGTAAATGTTATGAAAAAAAAGCTTAGGTTAGCTGCATAAATTTAGCTCAAAGCACATTACATCGCACCATTACAGCACATTTTATACAATAATTAGAGCAAAACTTGACTAAAATGAGGTTGTTGCAAGTCAACCAAAATAACGAAACTTTTTCACAAAAAATACACACAAAGCTCACAAAATCCTACATTAACTTCATAAAATGAGCTGTGGATTTCAGAAGCAATTTCGAAACTTTGCAATAAAGCAAACGTAATTCCAACGCCGAAAAATAATTTACGTATCCGAGGCTTGTCCACACGGCTCGAAAACCGTAGACAAGCGAATGAAAAAAATGTTTTTACGAAACAATTCGGTGTGGAAGTTGACGTTTTCGTTTTTTTCGGCAGTGTGCGCCGGTTGTAACGGGCGCTTTTGTTTTATTTGTTTTGCCGTTTGACATCTTGGACTGAGATTTTGATTAAATTTTTGTGGTATTTATAGAATTGACAAAGTTCTCATGCCCTAAATAGATAACCTACATTCCACTAAGGAGCAGAGATAAGTATATCACAAATGCATAATGTGTTTGTCTTTATCGCAACCGTTGCATTTATAAAATCGTGTAGAAATTGCATGAGCAAAACCTTTAATAGAATTTTTTAAAAGTGACACTTACTAAACTCCTATTAACTTTTCCTTAAATTAGCTTTCCGGTCGTGTCTGACGACATTAAAGACCTCGCAATTGAACGTCATATCGCAAAATGAGAGGACGATCATGCAGGAAATTAATGCGTTTCAAATTGACTGTAAAGACATGTTATCAAAGCTCTTTTTAGCGTTTATGAACTTAGGTTTATTGGAAATCGAAAGTGAATAGGTGTTTTGGTTATACTTTGAATATTAATCTACTATTCATTGTTTTTGATCTTGTAATTTATTAAATTTCATTGCGGTTTTAAAACAATTTTTAGGTTACCGCAGTTGGGTTAAAAATATGTTCAGTAAAACGAATCGGAAATAAAGCACCCATTAAATGCAATTGTTTCCATTTTTCCGTGAATAAATCACACTACATCACACAATACTCACACGCGGCTATTGACGACACGCGGCGTAGTGTGAAAATGATGCCGTGCACTGAATAATAATTTGTGTAGATAACTGTAACTGAGCTTGGTATTTAGCTTTTTATACAAAGTTTCATATATTTTTATTTTTGAAAACTTATTAAACTGACGTAGCTTAGCGATCCGCGATGTTAGGTATGAATGTAGGTGGATACAGGGGTAGAGGTAGGCCAAAGAAAAGAAGGATGGACTGTGTGAAAGATAACTTGGTTAAGAAAGGAGTGAGTAGGTACTGAGATGACGAATGATATAGAGAAATGGAAGAAGATCACATGTTGTGCCGAAGATGATGATGAGCTTAGCGATCCGACAAATTTAAGTGGGACTGGACTAGATACCTACGTTTTTGTATGTCAAAAGAATTATGGGCAAAAGCTAACGCAGAATACTGCCAAAAAGTCGCGCGGAAGGCCAAAGGAGATACGAACTTGACGCGTACCTTAAAAAATGTATTTTCGATTGCAAAATATCACGACTGACTATCACTATCACTATCACTACTCGAATAGACTTAACGAGTATAATAATGAAAAACATTTATGAATTTCAATTATATTCACCATTTTAAAACCTTGGCTGGTTTCACAAGCCATACGTGACCGCGCTTAGAATTTTTGATAGGGCGTGCCGTATTTGACGGTTCATGAATCTTTAATGCTGTCGCTAACGTAAAACATTTGTTTAACACTGTACATAATATAGAGTCATTATTTCCATGATAGTATATAGCCGAAGAAAAAAAACTATACCTACCAAATGGCACTCACACAAATTAACCATCAACAGACTACAAAAACGCGCAATAACTTGTAGTCAACTTAATGTATTTTTTACTGGGAACATGTTTATCGCGAATACAACACTTAATCGTCCATTACGCCGGATGACGAGGGTTGAGACGCGGACAGGGCCGGCTTCAGGTCATCAAGGTAGGCTAAGTGCTAAGCATCGGTTGAAACGGTTGTAATGTCATACGTAATGCTCATTCGAGGTTGCGTCGGGATTTAAGCAAGCGTTCAAAAGATATGCCTTGGATTTGTTTATAAAATTTAGTATTAATACCGGGTTATTCAACGCACTGCTGGTGAAGTGGTATCATTTTTTCCTTACGTTCCGGAAGTTGTAGATTCAAACTTGGTCGTGCACCAATGAGATTTTTTGTTCGAATAATTTATGTGCGATTATTATGATGACAAAACAGCGTACGATTAACACAATCAATCTTGGAATAACAGCAAGTATGATTAACAATTAAGCGCTTCAGTGCTTTTTTCCAGCTTTGCATAGCTTTGTGATTTGATGCCAGTACTATGGCAAGTCAAAAGCATACGAATCAGAATCGACAGCAATACAACTTCGTGTGAAATTTTGACATGGTACTAGCCCTAGTTAGCTTTATTCAAAGTCATGTACGAAATATCAGCACACTGGTAGTCTAGTGATAGTCCACCTTCTGATCCTAAGGTTGTGCGTTCAAATCTAGTTTTGCACCAATACTTTTTTCTGCTCAAAAAATATATCTAAATATATATAACTCAAAGGTGACTGACTGACTGACTGACTGACTGACTGACATAGTGATACATTATCAACGCACAACCCAAACCACTGGATGGATCGGGCTGTAATTTGGCATGCAGGTAGATTTTATGACGTAGGCATCGCTAAGAAAGGATTTTGATTAATTTCACCCCCAAGGGGATAAAATAGGGGTTTGTGGATGAAATGTGAATGATGTGAATAGGGGATGAAAGTTTGTATGAAAATTCGCGATAATCGACATTCACGCGGGCGAAGCTGCGGGCATCAGCTAGTTATATTATATGCTCCGTGTACCTCTCAAACTGTGCAGGAAAAAAGTTCAAGAGCACGAAAAGTAAAAATAATACTCAACTTTATATTAAATAGACTCTTGTAACGTTTAAATACTCGTAGTTCGAATAAGTCAGTGAATTGGCACTGGTGCAATCTAGTGGCAGCGGCTAATCCAATTGTAATCTATTGGATTTTTCTCGAACGCTTAATAATAATTATATGAATTTCTTGAAAAAAATGTCATTTTGTAAAGGGGCGTCTAAACGGGCTATATTTTACGACAATTTGTGGCTGCAATAATGTGGCCGGCAACATTGCTAGCAATACCAGCCACACTATGCAATATTTTAAGGATGGCCCGGCATTATAGCCACATATGTATTTTAGGCTAGGCTTAGGTAGGGTCGAATCCATATTCGTGTCCTGTTTTTAGTTTTTCTGCCAAAACAATGTAAGCGGCTGAGATGAGCTGTATGGCTCATTAAAGGGTTCTTAATCAAAGGCCATACTATTGCAGCCATATTGCAACATGTTGCCTGCAATTGATTGCTCAGCCATAAAATGCACTAAAATGTTTTTTTGATAGCTGGGCAATGTTTGCCAATAATTGTAGCCACAAATTGTCGTAAAATATAGCCCGTTTAGACGCCCCTTAATGAAAAAACTAGCGTAATACCTACGCTTAAGTTGTATATATATTTTTTATTTTTTCTTGTACAAACGCTGTAAAATCTTGCCATAAGGTGGTGTATGTTCATTTTTGCTCCATTTTGCAGCCGGAAGATACTGTTTACTTTGAACTGAAGTGAGTTGACAGGCGGAAATGGGCTTGGATAGTGTCAGTCTCTCGACTACAAAGTGTTTTAAAATAACATTGCGTGCTTAAAAATAAAAAAAAATCTTCTTCTTAATTATAAGTACCCGAGTTAGCATAATATTTTGCTACAATAAATTTAATTTACTTTTAAACAGGGACACTTAATCTAATCTTCATAAGACATCAAACAAATTAGCTACCACTGCAGACTTTTTTTTAATTATTTACCATTAATGGACATTAAAGCACTTCAATTTGTGATTCATTAACATCAAAGCATTTTCTCTGTTGAAAAAATATTTTGTTTCATAACCAAGGAAAATTAAACAACAAACCAAATTACGGCATATTGTGTTCCGTACAACAATGACAAACAAACTCCTTAATTATTTTGGACGTTCAAAAAATACCAGGAGCCAAAATATTATCACAACACAGATTTTGAGTTCCGCCATCGAAACGAAAGTAACATGTTAATTAACAAACTTTAGTACGTTATCATAACCAACTTTTTCATGGTTTATTTTGAATAGAGTCTAAATAAGTTGTTCCTATTACGAGTATATATACTGACTTCTAAGCTTTAAATGTAATAAAAAAAAAAAAAAATATTTTTTAATGTATGATAATTTGAATTATTTATTTATTCCTAATCAAGCTAAAGTATTAATATTGTTATTTATTAGTTTTTCCTGTATTTGTCCGTGTGTTGGCATAAATTATATTCTATTTTGTTCTATTCTCTTATCTTCTCAGACATTCATAACAAATTAAATTGCTTGTGTAGATTTTTTCTCCGTGATCCTTACCCTATTATTTCGGAAACGTGACACTTAATAATACGATAATTAATATTAATTAGCTTCTTCCCACGGCTTTGCCCGCGTGGTACCTTGAATAACAAAAACCTTGGCACCTAGACTCACCTGGTATGTAAGACGATTCAAAATGATCCTTGTGATATAACTGAATAAAGATTATTGACTATTGACTATTGACCTGCCTATCCCACGGGAACCGTACATTTTTCCGGATTAAAAAGTAGCTTGTGTGCTATTCCAGATAATGTGTGCTATAATTTATATCTGTGCCAAATTTCATTCAGATCCGTTCAGCTGTTTCACCGTGAATGAATAACAAACATACATCCATACATCCATTCATTCTTACAAACTTTCGCGTTTATAATATTAGAAAGATTTTAGTATAGGTGTTCTCTAACAGTTATACACTACTTTCACCGTGCGTGGAACCTATGAAAAAAAATACAAAATGGCGGCGGGTCATTTCATTTATTTCCAAAAACAAAAATATTGTGTACGGAAAGGCTTAAAAATAAAATAAGTATTATAAAATTAAAACATGCATTACAACTGGGTCGATATGCTACAAAAGTTCTATCTCCTTAAATTTACTTTGTTCTTACACGGAATCACTTTACCCGATCTCAAAGTAAGGAAACTAGCTCTGCGGTACCCCAAAATGAAACAGCGTAACTGGCGCACGTGCATCATATAAACGCTGAAAGTTCAGCCACATACGTAGTTATTTATGTAAAGCATGTGACACAACGAGAGTAAACGAATTAGCCTAATTGCGAAGCGCTCTTGGATTTTGAAATGAAGTGAGTGTGAGCTTTGCAGTGGTTTGTGAAAGGAGTTAATGCAATTGATTGTAAAGTGTTTGCAAGGTTTTGTATCTTCAGTCTTAAACAGAATTTACTTTATAATTCACTAGTTTCCCCTCGCGACTTTTCTCGTGAGGTACCTACATAAAATATAGCTTATGTTTGTTCTGAAAGTTCATTATTTGCATTGTGGTAAAATATTTTTTGAAACTGGATGAGTAGTTTCGGACATTACCTCCTAAATACAAACAAACTTTACCTTTTTCTAATATAAACGTAACAATATTTTCTTTGAACATATATATTTGTTTTGTCTTTGGGAGTTCTCATTATGCATTTACAAAAAAGTTTTAAACATCAAAATAAGTATTTTATCAGCTATCTGTAGTGCGATTACGGAACTCTGATACAATCAAAACTTGTCAAAACTGGCTCAAATTGATTAAATAAACACTCTTATGTCATACCACATAACGTGGGAAAAGGCCAGGAAGATGAGATGATGATGATGATGTCATACCAAATCACTTGACTACAATGAAAACGTATTGACATTGATGTAAGCAAAGATCCATAATCGCCCCGCACTGCCTTATTATCTTCACTCAGTTTGGCGCTAGATGGCGCTGCTAAAAATATCCACCAATATAATACTAATCCTAAAATAATAACATTAGTTCCCCCGACCGATTCCGTCTGAATTCGGTGATAAAATTGTATGTTGTATTCAAAGCTTTTCAACACGTGTTTTCTTGTAAACACAAACACGTCTCAGTGTGCCACTACACAAACCAGAGCTCGTTCATTGCATCCGAACAAATGGAGCGACGGAGCCTCGCAAATGAGACTTCTTTCACGCTTCCACTGTCTTACCGAAAGCTTATTTGCTAAGTAGATACTAACGTAGATACACGCTCTTTGGAATGCATAGCTTGTAAATGACGGTTTTAGAAAGTTTACAGGACAAGTAACTACCGTAAGTATGCCAGATTATGTGATATTAGTTGTTCGCGACTTTACTCGCATTTATCAATAATGTTTAGTTATTTTGCTTTTCAGGGTGGAGACAAATGCAACAAATCCAAATAATATGAAAACATATCTAGCCTTTCTCGAGTTGTAAATAGTGCCAATAACACAACTTTCATTTATTTATACATAATATATAGATAAGATTTCCTTATATTTGGCAAAATTCTGTGTTATTTTATTTGCTCTATTAAATTATCTAGAGAACTGAAAACTATGTCTTTCAATATAGTATCGTCAAAATTAGCTATGGTAGCTATAAAACTTACTTTATATTGGGCAAAGTCTACTTTTGAAACGCTATATTCAGAAAAATAAATCACTTCTACCCTTTGCCAAAGCAAAAGCTATCTCTACTATTTTTTTTTTAAATCTTTATTTACAAGCCTTTTCGCTTAGCGAACATGGAGATCTGCTACTTGTTCTATTTATACTATGTTTTTATAATTTATTTGGCTCTCTATATCAACTCCACACGTACGAGTATTATCATAGCAATAATCAGAATCAATTTACAGCCGATAATCGTAATCAAACTGGTTTTGTTTTCCTTGTTGTGCCCCCGCCTTTGTAGTACCAACACCACGTACGAATTTATGGCAAGACTTGAACGTTTAAGATGCGGTAATGTGGACCCAACCTAACTAGGCCATGACATTAATATCATACTTACACCATAAAAACAAGGGGAGTCTGATGTGTGCAATTTTTTCCAGCATGTTGCTGTAATATGTACGGGAGATCAGCACAAGTTAATACATTTTCGAAACGCTAGTGAGTTTCTAGCAAATTTTGTTACTAAGCCCAGCCATAAATGTATCATACTACACCATAACGCTTGGGTGGATTCAACCAAACTTGTATAAGCTATACAAGGAATATAAATGTACTTATGTATTTATATACCCCGAATAAATCGTAATTGTCAAAGAGTTAACTTAACATTTTTCTTGCCTGAAAATTAGTATACCAGGCACCTTACCACATGCTCTGGGACATAATTATCAAAGTAATACAACTTTAATATTTCGTACCCGTACTATGACCTGAAAAAATGGTATTGAAGTAGTGTAACTTCAAGCTTGAAATAATATAAATAATAATAAATAATAATGCTGGACAATCCACACAGCATCATCTAGCCCCAAAGTAAGCTACTCAAAGCTTGTGTTATGGGTACTAGATAACTGATATATTTAATACATGATATAGGTACATAGATAGATATTTTTTATTATACATAGAAAACACCCAGACCAACGAAACAAATTTCTACAGATCGTACACAAATTTGTTCCGAGGCGGGAATCGAACCCGCAACCTCTTGCTTCGCAGGCGGACTCTTGCCCGCTGCGCCACTGAGGTCGTCAATAAATAATAGCTTTTTTGAAATATGACGGTATGTAAAAGGTAAGGTAAGGCCGAAAGTTGGTCAAATCCGACATGGCTCTAGACAATGTCCTGTATTTGCGAGAACGAAAAATTAACTGTTTTTAAAACGTCAAACTAGTGCTTAACCCTCTAGATAGAATGTGCGACAATTTAGGGGAATTGTATTTCTCGCTTGTATTATCATCAGGAATTTATTCTTCGGATAAATGCTTAAAAGTGATGAGTGCGGACAATAACGTTAGTTATTTCATTTAGAATTACATAATAATATTGTTTGGTAAAATAACTAGTAAGGTAGCGTTTTCAAATCTCAAACGCTCAGACCAGTGTCAGGGAAAATTACTATCCTATATCGATTATATTATTCCGTGAAACTAATTCAATCCTACTAACTGTTTCATGTTGTTGATTATCGTATCCCCTTGACTCAAATTATCGTATCAGCCGTGCATGAACAGCGAATATCGATAACCGTCGGTAATTAGAATTATGAGATTAGAAGTCACCATGTTCATCTTATACCTTTAAACAAGCAATTCTTGAATATATGTATATACCTATATAATCTGAATCTCGGAAACGGCTCCAACGATTTTCATGAAATTTAGTATGCAGGTGGTTTCGGGGGCGATAAACCGATCTAGCTAGGTTTCATTTTTAGAAAACGTCGTGCAAAGCTCGGTCACCCAGGTAATATAACTTAACTAAATATTTTTTATTGATAAAAGTTTTTGTAGCCGACTGCTAAGCGATGAAAGAGTATTAATTGAATATACCTTCTTCAAGTTTAATATAGCAAATAATAAGCTATTATTATTTATCTTAAAAGTAAAGTTAAGCAACACACCAAGCTAACTCCACCGCTTTTACAAGCAACGCTCGGAGCGACGACACGGAAATTGCGATTCAATAAATTTGCTATTCACGGTCGACAGTCAACAATTCGGTACTGATGAGCTTGAGAGTTTGCTCATTGATTCTTGCTGTACCTTTTAAGAAGCAGCTTTCTAATTGAATACTGCGTAAATACCAACTACTCTCGAACAAAAGTTTAAAAGTACTAGGGTTTATATTCAGTTCCATTGAAAACGAAATTAGAGTCGACTCTGAGTCATGATGGCTTGATCGACTAAACGATAAAAATAATCAGGTTTTGGCCTTTTGAAAGTAACTATGTCTTTGGGCATCCTAATTAAATTCTACTATGTTTTTTGTATTCATTAATGTATGTATTGTTATTCTTTCACGCTGAACGAATTTGGATGAAATTTAACACAGATACTCGTACAGATTATAGTTCGGAATAGCACACAGACTATGTTTTATCCCGGAAAAATGTACGGTTTCCGTGGAATAGATTTGTTTTTCTTTCTCAAGGTACCTATCTCGCGGGCGCAGCCGTGGACAGAAGCTAGTATATAAGTTTAAATGGATGGATGGATCGATGAATCGACGGATTTGTTACTCTATCACGCTGAAACGGTTATTCGAATCTGGATGAAACTTGAAATATGCGTTGTTTATGACCTGATATAACACATAGGCTACTTTTTATCAGGAAAGGTATCACGAGAGCAAAACCACGCGCGGTTGCTAATAGTAAAAATAAGTGCCCGCTGCCTAAGTAAGGTGACGTGTAGCTTGACCCTTAAAATCTGCTTCAGATGGTCAAGATCGCACGTACGGTCTGATCGTAAAATCCCGGATCAATTGTCAAAAGCAATCTTAGGTTTGGTTAACAACCGGTAGGTGCGAAATCTGGTCTGAATTGAATTATTGAATCGCCCTTCGAGACGGAATAGATCCTTTTGAGATGTGGTTTCTGTGGTTTCGTGACTCAAATGCAATTGGCACAAATTGAATTAAGTTTTAGAATGAAACTAATTAAATTCATTATCGATGAAATCCGTGGAATTAATAAATGAAACAGAAAAAGTTTTTTTTGTTGTTGATTGTACTATGTTATAGAGATGGTAATATTGCCTATACGTGATGGCGTATAGATAAACACAATAACAGCCAGTTCCCCTACCATCTTTATAAGTGAGAAGAAAACGCAAAATAATGAGTTTCCTAATATGAGGCGAAATGAAAAGAACCTATTCTGCAGATTCTGCTCCGTAAACTAACATTAGAGCGTACTTTTCAAATAAGCCGGATAATCTTTACATAAAACCCTCTCTATAGAGCTCTATACGGGTTGAAAAACTGACCATTTCGCTAACATATGCCAATGAAAATCGTTATAGCCTTCGAAATTTTTGTGCCGTCAGTTCCAATACTTGCTCTACTATCTCTTTCACTAGTATAGGTGCTCGTATAATAAATACTAGGTTAAATGTATTAAAACTAGTCAGATAGAAACGGTGAAAAAGATTGAAATTTAAAAGTAAGTGGAGCCCCTTCTCAGTTAATAGTTTTAAAACTGGAAAATTCTTTGTCTATAGCGCCCGTAGTAGCTCGCGTTCAAATGATATTTAAAAGAGGCTTAACCGCAGAACATAAATTTTAAAAATGCTTTGAATTTTCGCAAAATTTCTTCTTCTTAGATTGTCTTTTTCTTCTTCCTGCCCTTTTTCCACGCTATGTAGGGTCGGCACAACACGTTTTTTGAAATCGTAACATATGGTATGTAAATTACGTTATACGAAATATAAATACTCAGCATTAAGGCAATTTTTTTTTGTATCGTTTTATTTGGGATGTAATTTGAATTTAAAACGATTATTCATTAAACAGGCTTACCACCAGGTCTAGATGGAGACTGAATATTGTGTGCAACAATGATCTCACCATAATTATAACTGATGCAATACTGTCGCATAATTCTGCCAGATATGTCATAATAAGCCTTTATTAGGCCAGTGATCAAATTAACATAGACATCAGCTCGACACAATAAGCCGTATATCTAGTTCGAGCTAACACGCGAGTAGCTTGGCTATTGTCCTTTATGATAATCGCACGTAGCCTTTATGTCAAGATGTCATTGTCTTGGTGGAAACAGTGACCTAAAACGTATCAGGCGGAAGAAATTACACGTGCGTACTCGCATCCGATTCGATCAATGTACTGCGCGAATGAAGTTAATAAACCAGCAATTCTGTTAGTAATTTTACAACTAAACTCACGGCGGAATCTTTGTTTCAAATAAGTAAAAAAAAATTACAAACGCGATGTCTTATGGTGAGATGTTACCTATGTCAAAATGATCTTGTCGTATCACGGAAAATGGGAGATATGGATAAATATTATCAAAATTATGTCTGCAATACAAAAGATGTTTGTAAACATAATGTGTATACACAGATCTGTTAAAACGAGCTGATGTCATGTTTCAAAATAAAAAGGTGTTGTAAAATAGGGTTTAATGTTAAAACTTTTGTCGATCAACCAAAAGGTTTTTCGTTTTGTTTATTGTTACCAAAATGTTTGCCAGATTGTCAAACAAGCAATGGTACGCCAAAATAAAAAGTGGAAAAAATATGTTAAGTCAACAAATTTTACTACGAACTGAGCTGTGAGGCCAGTCAAAAATAGTAAATTAGTCATTAGGCAACTGGTGGCGCTGTGGCCTTCAATGTCGCATGATATTTTTTTATAGCCTAGCTGGACTAAGCTTAACGTGCCTTGTAATACACAAAAAAGCTCAGAAGAAAATAACATTATATTCTGATCACTTTCAGTTTCTTTCAAGTACTGACTTCGTAGAACGTTGTTTAATCTATACCTATATAAGAGCTTAACCTGACTGACTGACTGACTGACTGACTGACTGACTGACTGACTGATTTATCATCGCCGAGCCGAAACCGCTGAAGCTAGAAAGCTGAAATTTGGAAGGTGGTTTCCTTTTATAACAAAACCACCCACTAAGGCGGGATTTTGGGAAATTCCACCTCTAAGAGGGTGAAAAAGGGTGAAAACGTTAGTATGAAACTTTTTAACGCGTGGAGCTATTTTCATGAAACTTTGTTTGTGCACTGTAAATGCAAAATGAATGGACACGTGATTCAGGATTTTTCAAAATAACCTTCAAAAAGGGGTCAAATGTGGGGTCAATTTTTGTATCGGAACTTTTTAACGGGTGGTGCAATTGGTCCGAAACTTTGTTTGTGTACTGTAAATGCAAAATGAATGAACACGTGTTTCAGGATTTTTCACTATAATCTTCAAAATGGGGTCAAATGTGGGGTCAATGTTTGTATGGGAACTCTTTAACGGTTAGTGCGATTGGTCTGAAACTTTGTCTGTGTACTGAAAATGCAAAATGAATGGACACGTATTTCAGAATTTTTCAATAAAACCTTCAAAAAGAGGTCAAATGGTGTGTCAAAGTTTGTATGGGAACTTTTTAACGAGTGGTGCGATTGGTCTGAAACTTTGTTTGTGTACTGTAAACGCAAAATAAATGGATATGTGTTCAAGGATTTTTCAATATAACCTTCATAAAGGGGTCAAATGTGGGGTCAATGTTTGTATGGGAACTTTTTAGCAGGTGGTGCGATTGATCTGAAATTTTGTTGGTGTACTTTCAGAATTTTTTAAAAAGGGTTAAATGGGGTGTCAAAGTTTGTATGGGAATTTTTTGACGGGTGGTGAGATTGTACAGAATTGTGGTTTGAATACTTAAATGCAAAATAAATGGGAACGTATTTCTGGATATTTTAAAAGAACCCTCTAAAAAGGGTAACATGGGGTGTCAAAGTTAGTATTATTGTTTTTTTATGAGTATGATTTGTTTGAAACTCAGTTTAGATACTTTAAGTGAACGAAGTCGCGGGCGGGACAGCTAGTTTCTTTGATAAATTAACAAAAAAAAGTGATGTTTATAAAAAACAATTCTATACACGTTTTGCTTTCAAATGAGCTCTTACAAAAATGTAAAACACTCGAAAAATTTAAACACAAAATTATCAAGTTGAGTTTCAGTCAAAAACTTCTTGAAAATTTCCTTAAAAGTTGAAGCATGTATCACTCGCCACAAAAGAAAACTTAAGTACCTAATAAAATATTTTAGCCACCGAAGGGCGGTCAAAGAGTGAATAGGTCGCATGATATAAACCCTAAAACTTTCGCCCCGTAATAAAGATCCGTACCTTTTACCCTTTTTCTTTTACGTCAATATGTTTCTAAAGGAATGGTCTTTTTGCATTTAGCTCAAGATTCATTGAAAAATGTTTTCTAGCCAAAGATTGTTGAATATTCTACAGTAGGAGATAAATGGATAAAACTGTAAAACGTTTTTGCAATAACAATTTACTCAACTATGATATATCATCAAACGTTTTAAAACTGGATGAAAATAAAAAAGATGTAATAGAAAAATGAATTTGAACAAGAATGCAAATAAAATGAATGTTCCATGAAAAACATACGCATTATTAAAAGTTGCACGACAGTAAAAGTCGAAGAATTCAAAGAACGCAACTTCACAGTCTAAGGCTAATGCTACTCCATTCAAAGATGAAAATTTAACCTCTCGTCAGTTTCCTCGTAAGTTTCAGAGACGTAAGATGGACGGACTAAGGGAGTAGGAGGGAGATGAACTATGAAGAACTTTTATTAAAATACTTTTGTTTTCTATCGGGCAACACTTCTTATTTAAATAAAATCAAGAGCACAAAATTATTTTTTAAGATCAGTTAAAGTTGATAACGACATAGGTACCTGTAATATTGAACCGAATATCATAGTTACTATTCAGAATAAGCCAGAAAGACAAACAAAAATAAGCGGAAAATATTCTGACACAAACAGTACGTACTTTTCCTTATCCACATTGACGATGCCCTTGACCGCAGTCAAACACAATGGTTCTACCCCCAGGGCAAATCCTGAGTATAAAACCCCGCTATCCATAGAATCCATAGTAGTTCTATGCTGTAAAATTTCACTCCAAATACAATAAAATTAATAAGCGTATTTCATTACACGTTATTTAGGGACCCTTTTCCTAAAACGGAATGGTGCAAAAAGAGAAAAGGCGACTAATTAGACTAAATAATTAGATCGTGATCAGACTGTATTAGGGGCCAATATTCAGTGCATTGAATAATCGATGCCCTTGCAAGGGCCGGGGCTTTCCCTCAATAACGTGTAATATAATACAGCTATAGAAGAGCCCACTGAGTTGATAACTTCTTTCATTTTTTCTCGTAAATGACATCTGTCAATAAACAAGCGCAAAGTAATCTTACGACATATCAAAGCGACGGGTATCCATTTGACAGTGAGCGTAGTTTAAAAACATTTACAGATCACAGATAATAAAATCGCTATTTTATCTATTGACAAACAAATTGCAAATAAACTTGAGATATCTCAGAAGATTGCGTTGTAAAATATCAGTATTTATAGCTAAGTGCTCGTAAACGCTCTAGTTTTGTGGCAAATTTTTGATATAACTGCAAGACTTTAGTTTTGATATTCTAAAA
This sequence comes from Cosmorhoe ocellata, assembly GCA_963675405.1. Lineage (NCBI taxonomy): Eukaryota > Metazoa > Arthropoda > Insecta > Lepidoptera > Geometridae > Cosmorhoe > Cosmorhoe ocellata. Next base: position 4,346,705 of record OY776258.1, on the reverse strand, counting down.
TAAGGCACGATTTTTCTATTTTTATAGTTAAGTTACTTTCTTTTTAAATTGATATTGATAGTTTATAGAACCAACAAAAGAAATAGCCCCAAACAACGTCCTGAGTACATCCCTTACCTACTACTTAGTGTGATACACATAGCCATAACGGGAGCAACGTCATGTCGGGTAAAAGAATGAAGCCAGTATTTTAGCATTCGGAGTTCTGCAAGATTTTTGGAAAACACGTTTCAGTTTGAAATATCCATGCATACTCTCAAAACGATGTCACTACAAATACAAAATGTAAACTATTTTGACGGTGGTGTCATGTATCAAAACCGTAAAATGAATAGGTTAATTTATAGATCTAGAAGTTAATCTAACGGTAAAAAAAATTGTGTACAATAATCATGCAATAAATCTTTGAGGGTATCTAATGGGGTAGTCAGGGGCACGTCCATTTGGCACATGCTTATGTTTTTCACAGTCATTAATACTCCGTACGTGGGTTGCAACTTTGCAAGCCTAAAATAATAATCAGAGCCATGAGGAGTAAAATCAAGTAGGTAGCTCTTTAAAAGAGATCGGGTAAAAGTGAGTTTATGGGCGTGTATACTATCTTAGTCTAGAACCACAATATAATCGTTTAGTATATTAGCAAGGAACCTCAACGAAAAACAACCTATAAACCATTCCCGTTTTCCTTATTTCGTCGTATGTCAAAAGTTTTTGCCATGTTTTTTCTGAGAGCATCGGACCAAAAGAAATATATTCCTTTTTTGTTACATCACCTGAAATGACCAGAACTTTCACAAACCCCTTATTTAGTTGGGATTAAGTTATGAAAGTCTGCGGGTGTTGAAGCTAGAAGAAACTTTTAGGGTACCGCAGCTTATTACAGGTACGTCAATATTTTGATAAAACTGTCACATACATATTATAATGTTATTTAATAAGTTCCAAAGTTTACGGTTCGGGTCGTTCCTAGGGATCTTCGGGTTTCATATCCATTTAAAGTTATGGAGGTTTAAATTGGAATTCTTTTATTAAATTTTAAGGTATTATGCCATTATGTTTTATTAAGTTAAACCTTAAAGTTTTAAACCTTGCCGTAAGCTATGTCGTGATTGCTTTGAAATTTTAACTTTGTCGTGTACAAGCGTTATATTCGTAACTTTTTGTATTTCTGTCATCTTAACCCACTTTGTGCAGTGAAACCTTGTGAAACTAATCGACTGACACGCAAAAATGCTGTTTCATGATTTACAAATAGGTAAATATTTGTCCTGGTTTTGAGTGTTCTAATGTACGGATTAATGATGCTTGAAAAAAATTATACATTAAGTATCTCAAGGGGTATTTTTAATATATACCTACTTTAAAAAGCTTTTTCTTTTCTTTTTAAACTTGTCAGTAATTTTTTCGAACCAGTGTGTGGATCAAAGTGCGCTTCAGAGACATTTTTATAAATCACTATCACAAATACACACCCTAGAAAAGGTTGCTCATTTTAAACTTACTAAACGAATAGTTGGCCTCGTACTGAAATTGCGATTTTGCTTCTGAATTTTATAAACAACTGTACAACTCCAAATTTCCCTGCTACCGCTAAGCTTTTTGCTCGCTTCGCTTGCTCAATCAAAATTTGTGCTCTGAGAGTTTTTACTTTATCACTTATGTACTATAACCTACTGTGCATTGATCAAGTCAGATTTGAGTTTGCTGTCTGTAAGTGTCTTACACAGCACTTACTACGTTTGCCATGAGTGTTCTAGAACCGTGTCCAATAAACGGTTTACTAAGGTCTGAACCATACTGAATTAGGAGAGCGTATGCTGTTGAGACAGGTTGCGACAGACGCGATTCCCGAGGTCACTGTAATATACATTACTAGCTAGCTATGCTTCTATCAACTCTGCAGTTTAATTGACAGCAATGTAACTGCAATCGCGGAATGGATCGTTAGTCTAATCACGTGGTAAAGCCCGGCTATTGTCATTTATCTCTACGCCACCGTGCTAGGCCTGTCATTCAGTTGAGGCTTTAAAACTCCGTCACTAGCTAGCTCAATAATACTCGCTATTAGCCAACACCGTTATCCAAAGCTAGATATGCAAGAAATTCACGAACCGTTTATCAGAGCAAAGTCAATCAGACTTTCAAGAGTAGGTACATAATTCTCCTTTTTTCGGCTGCCTGCCTTTAGAATTCCTGATATATGGTTGTTCTAATTCCACGTGCTGGCTGCCATCCAAACCTCCCGTACCTACCTTTACTATCGTAGATCGTGACAATATAGTATAGTTTAGATATCTAGATGTTTGGTAGATGCTTTGAATACACGACTGTATTTTTTATGATCACGCTAAAATTATCTTTGTTGGCTTGTCATTGCAAAGACATTATAAACTGTTATATTTGAATTCATGACTGACATCTATAAGCTTTACCGAAGCGTGCCAGAGCCACAAATTTCTAAGAATATCGAACTACAAGTTCCTCAATGTTTCTGTTCATCAGTCTATCCAATCGAGGCCAGGTAAAGTAAACGGATATTTGCATCTATTATAAATTATTTATACAGCGTTGAATTAAATTTATATCTTACTTAGGCACCAAGCACCTATCCCATCCTTTCAGTTTAAACGCGTGTGTTTTATTGTCAATCAAAATTTGCCAGAAATGACTTACTAAGATAAAAACTAATTAGAAGCTTATTTTGAGATACACATAACATTGTCTACAAAAGCCACAGTCACTGGATTTTCCCGTCACTATTATGAATAGTGTCGAATATTTCATACTTTTGGCATTCTATACAAGGGAATAAGAAAATAAAATATGTACGATTTATCATAGACTTAACAATGGACAATACTTTGTCCCGTTTGATATATTGCTGGCACAATGCGGTTTAAGTTACTTTGCTTTTGTAATACAATTTTTTAGGCCCGTTGTTTCTAGTGAAAACTTGACAAACCTAGAAAAAATACATAAAATATCTGGACAATGTTTATGATCATAAAATTTTTGCCTCTCCATTCACGAGTACTTATCTAATCAGTCGGTAAGCCATTGCTAAATAACATGCCTGGCGGACTTTTGAAAATGTATAATTCGCATTTTGATTTATTTTATTTACCTATAGCAACTTTACGAAAAGCCTTATTCTTATATTATCAGAGAGAGATAAATATCATTTATTTTACGTCACATTACAGATAGTAAAACATCATTAGTTAATTAGTTTCTCTGACAGATCATCCTAAGGTTACTACGATGTACAGACGTTATCATAATTGCCTTCACCAACTAATTTAGAAAACAAAAAAGGTGTATACATCAAACAATGCATCTATAGCCTCATATAAAGCCGTCAGGTGCACACAGTGGCACTTTTGTGCACAAAATTAATCCCCTGACACTTGCACAGAGAAACTTTCCCCTCCCTGAATAGAATATCCCGAAGGATCTCACCAACGCGTAAGCTTAGCGTTTAGCAACGCGTCTAGCAGCGAGTCTAGCAATGCGTCTAGCAACGCGTCTAGCAACGTGTCTAGGCCGTATAGATATATAATAGACCGTATAGTTATAGTTAACAGATCGTAGGACTATGATAAAACGAGCGTTGCATGAACATGATCACGAATGTAATCCCCAAGCTTGGTAGATAATCTACTCAGATCTCTGGTTACTTAGAACTTTGAGGATTTCTAAAGGAGATAGAAAATAAAGTCAGAGGCACGTCCAAACATGATATTGGGCACATGACCACTTTTTTCACAGTGAGCTCTTTTAGGTAATTCACTTTTAAATAGATTTTTTTTTTCAGAATTCTACTCCAGTTGAACAGACATACTGTAGTCATTAAATTATGCCTTACCTAAATAAAATATTTGTTTTTAATATAGAATGTTGGCTGACAAACAATTCCGCTAAGGTTGTTTGTATTAAAATATACAAAGGCACATGACTACAAATCTTTACCTAGTCAAAATTGGTTTAGTGGCGTTGTAATTTATTTTTTTAGGTAATTAATTATTTTCAGTGAAGAGAAACAGCGTTATTTACTGGTTAGTATTCTGATAGGTGAAAATGGGTTTACGACCAAAATACTACTACGTACAAAATATTACTGTGCAGCTCCCGTGAGCAGGTATCTAATAAAGTGTTTGGACGTTTCTCTGACTACCCACTATAGATATCCTCAAAAATTTGAAACCAGAGATCTACTGAATTGAGGAAAGTGATTTATTTCAATGCAGTACACAATATATATTATGTAAAACAAAAACCAAATTAAAAATTTGTAAAAGAAATGTCATTTAACCCCAGGCTCCTCTAGTAAGCACTGGTAGAAAGCGTTTTTGTTAATTTGAGATGATAAACATTTATTTGTGATTTGGCCAAACAAAATTGTAACTTTCGCCATCACAAAATGTTACTTTATCTTCTCTTCCGTAAAGAAAAACGCTCTTTACGGTGCTTAAGCTAGGAGGTTGAACGCTTGCGTTTGCTTCCACACTTGCGCTCCTCATTGTTAATGTGCGGTAACTTCAATGCAGTCCCCTTTACAGTGGTTCGTGAAGTTTCATAAATTCTAACCTAGTTAAGGTATTAAGATGAAATCCTTACAGTCCTTGTGCAGTTACAAGAATTGAAACGTCAATCAGTAAATGAAATGTACTACTCTGTTAGTTAGGTCTCATTTTCTCAAAATCTTCATGCTAATAATGTCATAACTTTCTGACCGTCAAAGAAACAAACAATTTAAAAAGGTAATTTTGAGGATACCATAAATCTTATACCTTTAAACGAGCAATTCTTGTATATATATATATATATATATAAAATTGGAATCTCGGAAACGGCTCCTGCGATTTTCATGAAATTTAGTATGCAGGGGGTTTCGGGGGCGATATATCGATCTAGCTAGGTTTCATTTTTAGAAAACATCGTTTTATCAGTGTTTTTAGGCATTGAAAATAGTGACATCTATTGGCTAGTAGTAATACTATTTTATTTTTTAGTTCGTATCTAAATACATTTTCCAAATACACCATCATTTACTAAAAAAAACCGGGCAAAGCTCGGTCACCCAGGTACTAAAAATTAAAGCGTAAAGAAGTCTCAAAAAAAAACCCGAATTTCTAGGTGCGTTTTTAGAGCAGCAGGATTGACAGACTATTTTTAGAAACATTTTTGACAACAGAAAATATTTTTGTGCGTCAAAATAAGTGATCAAAGCATTTACAAGGTACACACCAAGTACAGAAAACATAAATTAACGGTAAGCACCGTAAAATAGCAATACCGAAATCCGAACCCTTACATGTGGTATTAACCCTTATTTATTAAGGTATCGAGATAAATCTAATTTGATGTGCGCTCCATGACGCGGTTTCAGAAGTAGAAGGTAGTCATGCGAAGTTTTGACGTAAAATACATATATTAATATATACATAATATAAAATCTCGCCTGTTTCCCTAATATAAAAATAAAAATGAACTCCAAGGAAGTGGTGTACCTACCAGTTTTAATTTTGTTTCCTAGTCATCGAAAATTACACAAGGTTTAGTTCAAACTAAAAAGATACCACTGAAAGAGATGCAAAATAATGACGTAAACGTATTTATACGTTGATAAGTTACAAAAAATAAGAACAAAAAAACAAAAACCAACATGAACGGCTTTAATACCCGGGCTCGAAATATATCTCAGATTTCTCATTACTTATATGTTTGAGGATATCTAAAGAGGGTAGTCAGAAGCACGTCCAAACACGTAAATAAATGCTCACATTTTGTACAGTAGTTATTTCGTTCGTGATAGGTTGTAAAGAATAAACAAAACCAAAAAAACCAACATGTTCACGACTGTAAATGCCCAGACTCTGTAGATATCTCCTCAGACCTCTTGCGACTTAGATATTTCCAGGATTATGTCAAACTAACATACCCTAGAACGAAAAAAATGCAAGAAATACGAAGAATATAAAACTTTTGTGCGTGGTAAAATTTTACTAAAATCCACCCACAATTTTAGTCGCAATCCAAAAACAGCATGTGCTTCACCAAATGACTGCAGTGCACAAAAGTACTACTGGCCTGAGAGGCCCTTGAAGCTAACATGTCAGTGTCATCTTGAACCACAAAGGACAACTTAGCGCATCTTGCATCTCCCTCTCGCTAGTAGAATGATACAACAGATGGAAAAATAGTTGTGAGAAATTTCTATATCACTTAGAAAAAAATACGTGATCACGACAGTAATCCCCAGGCTCGGTATTATTGTTTCAGATCTCCAGTTACTTAGATCTTTTGAGGATACCTAAAGAGGGTAGTCAGAAGCTCGTCCGAACATAACATTTGGCACATTTTGCATAGTAGTTAGTTCTCGTGACAGTTTGCAAGCCCATCACCACTTTAGGAATACTAACCTATGACACACACCTTGAAATGATTGGTTCTAGGGTATGCCTCACAATGTTTTCCTTCACTGTTTAAGAGCACTGGCATTGCGCAATTAAATTTTTCAAATGGGAAAACTGTATGGAAATCACTTTATTTATAGTAAAAACTGATATCATACTCATATCTATAACTAGCTAGCTTTATTATGGTATAGTTATGCGTCTACTGAGACGAGTCGAGAGAAATGTAGAAATTATTTTAGCTGTTAGCGCGTTTTAAATCAACATACCCAGAGAACGCTATCCATTATACTGACTTGAACCCAGCACCGAACCGTTTTCCGAATCCAATTGCTTACAACATCGCTAAATTGAATCTAAAGCCGGGGAGATAAAGTTGATTTTAGATGACAAACTGATTTGAAGTGACGCATGCCCCATACCCTTTTATGCTAATGTATGAGAAATGTTGAGGGCATTTTTGCTTGGAAACTGAGTGCAGCTGAAAATATTATGATTTTGTTTCCTGAAATGTGTTATGGAAGTTGAGATGAAGTTAAATGTATTGTTGTAATATGCAGTCAGCGACTTGAACTCTGTTTTTTATATACATTGTATAATGAATACACGTACGGAATACTAACTACTGTGCAAAATGTAGGCATGTATCAAATGTCATGTTTAGACGTGCCTCTGACTACCCTCTTTAGATATCCTCAAAGATCTAAGTAACTAAAAATTTTAGAAGATTTCTACCGAGCCCGGGGATTATAGTCGTGATCATATTTATTTTTTATATTCAGTTAAATAGATAGTAACTAAAGATGTGAAAAAATGTCTGCCGAAGTGGAGATTAATCTTGGTGTTATAGTTATAGAAAGTTTAATATGGAGCAGTAATATATACAATTTTCAAGCGCTTTAACTGTTAGAAACATTCTAACGTATATAAAAACCTTTCTGCCGACACAGAGAGGCCCGGTGTAAAAATATTATAATATGCCAGACATAAAAAGGCATACGTGCCGCGTGTTCTTAAAACGTTAAGGGCTTATCTAGATGCTGCGGAGACGAGAACGGACCGTGATCTAAAGTATTTATATATTTAATAAAAAAAGTTATAGACATTTCACACATCGACACCTAACTGCCAAACTGAGCAAACATGTACGAGTACAAAGGGAACCAAAATAACAGATTCAATAGTTAAGGTAACTACCTACTTATTATTATTTTTTTACACTTAGTACATAACTCTCAATCTATAACACCTAGACACACACTAAAATATCTATGTTAATTATACAAAAGTATGTTTTGGGATCGAACACATTACAAAAACAAAAGAGACGTACGAAACGACATAGGGACAAATGTCTGTTCATTATCGCTAGATAATGCTGTTGGTCATATAAGTTTTCATCAATAGGTCTTAAAACTTCATCAAAAATTAAGACATACCTAACACTGTCCGGTCCTATGTAAGGGTGCTGAAAAGCTTGCGTAGTCCCAATTTTATTCCAGAATCATCGGCGCGAGAGTGATACGGACCAGTTTATCATCCACGCGTCATGTTTAGACTTGTTTCGGCAGCGAAATGTGAAAGAAATACATTTAGCGATGCGAATTTTCAAATTGCTTGTGATTGGTGTGGGAGTTTCTACGTAAAATATTGTTTTATCTAAGGAGTAAAGGAATAACGAAAAACAGCATTTATTATTAAAATCATATACACCTACATTATGACAACTGTAAGTGACAGACAGATGTAAAATCGATAAGAAAAGAGTAGTTAGAATTACAGTACTATATAAAATAAATTGTCGTGACTGATTAACTGACAAATAACGGAGAGCCAAAACCGCTAGTCCTAGAGAGCTGAAATTGAAAAGGAAGGTTTTTTAAGAAGGGGATTCTCGAAATTCAACCTCTTAGGAAAACACCTAAATATACAATTAAAGGTAAATGTGAAAATCTAATTTCAGTGGCTAAGTACGTTTGTGTGTCGGATGCTTTCAATATTATGTTTAAACATAGATCGTAATTATAACGACTGTAATGTACTAAAACAGATATCTGTTTTTTCACAATGCCATTAATATCGTAAAAGTTTTTATCAAATGTTATGCTTAGATGTAGCTATGTGTAAACCATGTGGTTCTTTTTATTTCATTTATTCGTTTTCTTTTTTTCTTTTCTAAGTACCTACCAATTTTTTATTTCTTTTACCGCTCATATCGTTATTTATGTATTGTTTGTAGTTTATTTAAATGTTCTAAATAAACTGTTTTTCATATATTTGACTGAATCAAAAACTTGTGCTCATGAGATTATCTATTTCAGTTCTGAGTACCTTTTCAATATTGTTTAAAATTACAAATCAAATGATTCACTGGACTTCGTTCAATGTAAGAACTCAGTCTTATCTAATTTGCCGTCCAATATTTCAACCAAACACCGCACTTCTGTACTTTAATCGGATACTATCCAGCTCCCATCTCGACCGCACATTTTTCCTATAAGTCCCTGGTTTCCTGAAAAACGAATATCATCTTATAAAGCATCTGTAAAAACAAATTGTCGATGAATTACAAAGACGAAACACACTAGAAACTTATCAAATTTTTTTTTTCATCATCATCTTACCATCGATGGCTTAATGCCATTGTTCACGGTCTGCTGCTAGTCATGTCAAAGTCCGGGCTGCAACGGATGTTACCATCAGCTTGTCTCGCTATGGTTTTTTTTATGTTTTATTATCTCATCATTTTTTATTATACATTTATTAAAGATTAAATTTTAGAAATTGCTTTGTAAGTGTCTCTCCACCTCGAAAGGAACCTACTCTACACCTTATGGTCTAGAGAGCTGAAAGGTTAAAGCTATGTGTTGATCTATCATTTAGTCAGTCAGTCAGTAACGTAGGAGTTTTACCTTATCAGATTATTCGTTATCAACATTTGATTATGCTCTCTCTATAAAATTGTGGCTTCAAAAATCTCCGTCATATTGGCGTTCACTTTTTTTTAGAAAACCGAGCTTATAGCTCACGTTGGACGGGGTTGCAAAAAATACGACGAAATACGCTATTTGAGTATAATAGTGTTTTGCTATATCCGGATTATTTTGGTTACTAAAGGAAAACATGTTATACTGCTGCTGGATTTATAAAGAGCTCTTTATGTTTTTTAAGCAGTCTACATTTAATTGATGAATACTTGGATGATTCTCTTCTACAGTTTTACCATCATTGTCTTCACTATACGTCATTGTTCACAACATAAAATTTTGGGTATCTCGTAAAATATTAGTTAATTTTAAATGTACCCTTCGTGAAATAACTTAGTATCAACCAATCTTTTATTGTTTCATCATCATGCTATCAGCTGCAAAGACAAGCTCTAAAATAAGGTTTTAAAAAGTTTTTCAAAATATTTAAATAAATTGAGAAGAACCCACTGATATGCGTCTGTAAACACATTATAAACTAAAAAGAGTGTACTTATTAAATGCAAAGAGTAGTTTTATTGGCAAAAATCATATCTGACTGTCTGGCAGATTTAACTTAAAGAGTTGGATGATTTTAAAATTGAAAAAAAAAATGTTTTCATCTGTTTCCCAGACTTGGTAGATATATCAGATCTCATGTGAACAAAATGTGCATTATTATCTCTCCTTACAATGCACAATTTGCTAAATAAAGTGTAGGACTAGGTCAACTTATAAGGTTTTCTTCAAAGTTCTACAAAATAAATCCGTAAACATCCGGTAAAAGTGGTATTTTGTTATCATTCATGTTACACAGTGCCAAGTCCGAGCAAAACATCTATTTTGTTCTTGAAATTAGAATTTTATTTGTAAGGCAATTGAGCTTAATATTGAAATTCAGGTTATTGGGTGTTGTCCTTGTCCGGTTCGTCTCCAAGCCATTTTACGCGCATCTATAATCAGCTTTATTTTAACGCTGATAAAGTTCAAATTAAAATTGTGAAAGCTGATCGGTTCGTGTCTAGAACAGTCAATTATAAACCAACTTTCAAACTTTTGTATTCTACTGCTAGGTAGATTTGTAGATTTCGCTCAAGAAGCTATACAATTTTAGTTACCTTTACAATCAACGACAACTACGAACGACCACCAATAAAAATGGTCATAGTCTTGCAACCTGTAACTATTGTGCAAAACGTCAGCATGTCCTAAATGTTTTGTTTGGATGAGCTAACTTTCATTAGGTAGGCAGCCTCATATATTTAAGCGACTAAATATTTGAGGAAATGTCTCCCAAGTCCGGAGGTCGTGATCATGTACTATTTGTTTTGTCTGTAAGCAAAAGAAGTATCCCATCAAAAACATAAATGTGAAATGAGAGCCAAGTTCAATAAGTAAGTAGGTATGCTTTAGTCGTTGACTTCAGCGACAAAAGAAATGAGATCCAAACGGGTGCCAAGTACAATGGTCAGTCCTAAAACTTATTCATAACAATATGAAATATTTTTAACAACTTTAAAATATCATTTCATCTCATAATTTAGGATATTATATTGAAGCCTTAGGTCTGACTTGGCTAGTTTTCTTAAGAGTACGAATTATATTAGGTATAGCTTGCACGTTATTATACGAATTACCTTCCTATTATTAACTACTTACCTACTATGTCCGATCGCTAGTTTCTAACAGCAAGCCAAATTTTTAGAAGAATAAAATATGAACGTGCAAGCTATACCTAATATAATTCGTACTCTTAAGAAAACTAGCCAAGTCAGACCTAAGGCTTCAATATAATATCCTAAATTATGAGATGAAATTATATTTTAAAGTTGTTAAAAATATTTCATATTGTTATAAATAAGTTTTAGGACTGACCATTGTACTTGGCACCCGTTTAGATCTCACTTCTTTTGTCGCTGAAGTCAACGACTAAAGCATACCTACTTATTGAACTTGGCTCTCATTTCACATTTATGTTTTTGATGGGATATCATTACTTTTTGTACAGAACTTATTAGTAAGTAAGTACTTGTTCTTATATTATTACACTTATATAATCCTGCATAAACGGCTCAAACTATTGGCACATTGTAGGTATACATACTAAGCAGGTAGGTAGGTACTTGAGTACCTACTTACTGAATAAGTATACCTACCTTCTACCTATCCGGCATTCCGAGACACACTATTATCTAGGCCTGAATAGTTATCTAGCCATATCTATCTACCTGCATAGACTGCTCAAACTATTGGCACATTGTAGGTATAGGTACATACTAAGCAGGTAGGTAAGTACTTGAGTACTTACTGTATAAGTACCTATACCTACCTACTACCTATCCGACAAGCCGAGACACACTATAATCTAGGCCTGAATAGTTATCTAGCCATATCTATCTACCTGCATAGACTGCTCAAACTATTGGCACATTGTAGGTATACATACCTATAGTCATACTTACCTATCTGCATAGACGGCTCAACCATTGGCACATTGTATACCTAGGTAAGAGTGTACTACTTACCAATCCAAGACACTACTTCCACTCGTTATTATATTCACGTCAAGACCCTATTAAAATCCACATAATGACCGACTGTCATCTATTTAGATTGCTATTCTTATATTACAGGCGCTAGTAAGGGTTCCTAGGAGAATCAATTAATTGAAAAAGTACGTTAAAAATATAAAAATTTGCAAGTTTCAGATTTTTTCCTTTGTATCCACCCCACTACCTACCTGGATGCCAAATTTGAACGTTCTAGGTCATCTGGAACTGGGTTATAATTAACGTCTATAGGTCAGTCAGTGATAAAATTTTCCATAACCAGGCATTTTTGGACGTTAATATCTAAATAACCGTTTGAGGTGTGTTTATGAAATTCGGTGCACATATTTTACTCGCAAGTGGCAATAGATGAGCCAAATTTGACTTGTTTATGTGAAATAGTTTTTGAGTTACGAGGGGGTGAAAAATCACCCAAATGGTTCCTGTAATATTACACTAGGCGCGCATCGCCCGTTCGCTTCGCTTGAACTTGGCTTGACACGCTGCCGCGTGTCTAGATATCTGGATAGTTGCAAGTAAAAATGCTGACTTCCTGTGAAGATATGATTCAAAACAAGTGTAATTTTATGCACATCTATAGTTTTGTAATGCAGTCTTTGACTATCAATCATAATGTAAATTCTCTCTGTGATTCTGCAAAATTATTTTATTGAAAACTGCTTTGAGCTCTGTTCACGACATGGGATTCCAATATGTGGTCTTCGCTTCATGTTTGCGAGCGATATCTAACTAATTTTATGCAATTCTGTGAATCTGCAATGTGTACCTTTGTGATCTTACTCCAAGTTGACTCAGACTCGAATCTGTAAAATGTAGTTCCTGACTTAAACATATTAAAATTGTCTTATATGTAGTTTGAAGTAAGCATGTAGATAAGCATTAGAAACGAAATGACGCACAGTATAATTTGTTGTAATTAAACGTCTGGGCTGACCCAACAATGTGAAGACCTACTCAGCAAATGAAAGGTCTGGTACTTACCTACTTATTCAAGGTGATGTGAGAGGAAGGGTTGAAACGGACCCTTCGTAAGCAAGGGCTGTTTGGCTAAAGATACAAGAAGATCGTACTAAGCGCTGATAAATTGCCTTCACATTATTGGTGGAACAAGGTTCTATCAGTTACTTTGCCAAAAGATTTTGGAACTTAGAGCTTTGTTACTAAAGTTTATAATGCGCTTGCATCTATAAGATTGATACATTTACAGTTAGTATAGATGGGAAAATAACAAGGACAGATTTAATAATGAGGTTATTTCGTAAGCATCTTACAAGACAAGAATTTGAAGACTCTCTTATAAAATTTAACAAGTAACAGAATGTATAAGCATAAACAACCACGTTCAAAACAAATTTTACAGCGTAAAAATAGCTAAATCACAATTTATGCTTTAAATCTCAATCAACCTTTGAGAAAAAAACTTATAGTAGGTTGCCCAGCAAAGACAACTTGATATGTTTCAAAAAAGATAATTGTAAAAATCCTGTGTAGGTTTCAAGACCAAATCAATTTGTTTCGGTTTCACATTGTTCTATTCAATAGAAATTCCAACTAAAATCTTTTGTTGGATTTTCCATTGATTGTAAATAGACTCTAGAGCTCTTCACTGCTACGTCTCAAAAGTCGTGGCACAAAACCGCGATGTTTGTAAAACATTAGTCCTTTGTTTAGCAGTAAAACATGAATACAGTAATTACTTAAGTTTAATTATACTCGTACACACGTTTGATGTCTTTAAAGAGCAAAGTTACAGTATTCTTGCAGTTGTTTTATGGATTTATCTTATACCTTTAAACGAGCAATTCTTGTATATATATATATATATATAATTGGAAACTCGGAAACGGCTCCAGCGATTTTCATGAAATTTAGTATGCAGAGGGTTTCGGGGATGATAAATCGATCTAGCTAGGTTTCATTTTTAGAAAATGTCGTTTACCCCAAAAAACGAGCAAAGCTCGATCACCCAGGTACTTAAATCTAATCTAAGCTAAAAATCCCTTTTCTCAAGGGCTCTCTTTTTAAACCCCGACTTAAAAACGACGGATCAAAATTGGTTGACAGACACACACGTATCTGTCAACCAATTTTGATTTGGTTTTTTTTTGTTTGAAAGGTGAACTAGTCGGGAGTATTGGCAAATCACATATTTTTTCACAACTCCCTCAATATAGGTATCAAATAAAAGGGCTTGAGTAGTAGAATACTATACACTATGACAAATTTCAAATACAAGATGGCCGCTACCACAAAATGGCGGGCAAAGTTTGTGTCTAGAGTTTTTTAAATTAATACAACTTTTACATTGATTTCAGAAGAAGATTTTGAACATAACTACATATAACTCTAGAATCAAGCATTGAACCAAATATATAAAGTGGCATGAGCCGTATATTCGTAGTATACCATTTTGAGCTACGAACACGTATCGGTAATCATTGCTTCCTGCCAAAGCCTGTGCCAAGTAATGGGGAACCATTATTGTATCATGCTAAGGTCGAATGGCCAGCTTGCTACATCGATTGTTCAACGTGTGGAACTGCCCAACAGGCGTGAAGACTACCACGCTCATACCTTATGCTGTCCGCTAATCAATTACTGACCAGATAGAATGAACATTTCTTTTTATCAAAAAACTTAATCCTCTTTAAGAAAAAACGTAATAATTTGATGTTTAGAATACAAATGAATAAGTTAAATAAAATTTTATAGCTTCTTTCTACATCAGAAGAATCCAAGACTTACGAGTATACTCGTAACATACACAGTGATACGATTGTCTGGTTGGCAATCCTATTTTGATAAATAAATAAAAATACTTTATTTGTGTTACTAAAAAACTCGAGTAATTCGCGAGTACTAAGTTATAATAAATAATACAGTCTTGAATTGCAGAAAAATATTATTACAAATTCATGAATCCACTCTAAGTGCACAGGATCGAGAAAAATTGAAGCAAGATTGTAAAATATGGTCTTTATTATTGAGCCTTAAGTGGTTTACAAGAAATAATATCAATGGAAGTGGCATGCGAGTCATTATTCAACCATTTGAATAAAACCTAAAAAATAATTTAACTATAATATTCGTATTTTCAATAATTTATAAAAATATCAACCTAGTCCGAGCTGAAACAGATATTATAGGTCAATCATCTTTTTAGAGTGTACTTTTAAACTATTGTAGTAAAATATAGTCTTTTTGCAAGCAGCTGGGTTACTGAGATTGTGGCAATAGTGTCACTGTTTTGACTAAATTGACATCTTCCTTTTTTGTACATAATTTTTCCTCAAGGCTGTTACATGGTGTTTGTATCGACACAACATCCGTCTCTTTTACTTAGCCACTTCCTCACAATCTTGTTTTTACATCCAGAAAAATGCTTTTCCATAACCCCCAGCCATTCTCTTGGATGGTTTTGTGCACCCTACATAGTAAGGGTAGTTATGACTTACCATGGAACATGAATAAAAAATTTACAAGCACTTTTGATGATGTTTTTGAAGGGAAGTTTGAAATGGTTCGTTTGTTTTTTACTCAATGTAATTATTGTACTCTAACTGAAGTGTTCCTAAAGCAAAAAACATACTTTCACTTAAGTTCTGTACCCCTAGTATGAGTTTTTGATTTACGAAAACTTTTTTCGAATAGTATCCTTTCATACATTTTCCTCTATTGGAAATGTTAAGGAACTAAAATAAGGTCGATAATATCGAAAATATTATGTAATCGGCAGTCCCAGCAATGATTTTTAAATCAAGTTTTCACGATATCGACTTTATTTTAGTTCCTTAACATTTCCGATGGAGGTAAATGTATGAAAGGATACTATTCGAAAAAAGTTTTCGTATATCAAAAAGTCATACTGGGTACTGAACAGTATTAAATCACATACTTCTCAAAAAAAAACGAATTCACCCCTGCATTTTGCATTTGGATGACAATCAACTAAAATAGTTTTATTCTACTGTAATTAAAACATAACTTTGATTCGTGAAGTTTAGAAAGTTTTTTTCACTTTCCGATATTTTTATTTAAAACCAAAAGGAAAAAGGACAAATAAACGTAAAAAAAAGTGATGAGGATTTCATATATTTTCACGGAGACATAGCAATCGATCTTCTCTATTAAGTTTAAAAAGATTTAGTGTTAGCACCTTGCTTTTGCAAACTGTATTTCAAAGTCGGAAGTCATAATAGCGCAATGGGGAATAAGAGCCGGTCTAGAAAATGTTCAGTTCCCTTGTGTTTCACGTCAATTACCCGTTATATTATTGCTTGAAGTTGTAGACAGGGTTAAACTTTACTATATAGCCCACATAGTAAACTAAGGAAGTAAATGATATAAAAGATAAATGACAGTTTAAAAAAATAAACTTGGTCACGACTGTAATTCCCATGCTTAGTAGATATCTCCTCAGATCTTTACCTACTTACATCTCGGAGGATATGTAAAGAGGGTAGTAGGCAAAGATTTAAATCGTAGATATGCCCGAACGCCAAAAACTGTGTGTATTCCGCCATTTATTGTGCAATTATATTGCACAATCTTTCGTTAAAAAAATATATTTATTCCATTTGTACCCTGAAATTGAAAATATTTGGTGTGCCAAATGAGCGAGCTATCTCATTTCGTGTGGCAACAAAACGGCGCGGTCTCAGTAGGTACCGTACGGGCATATCCACGATTTAAATCTTTAGTAGTAGGTAGTAGTAGGTAGAGGCACGTCCTAACATAATATTTGGCACTGCCCAATATAAATATAAACAAAATATAAATATGTTAAAAAATATCCAGATTGTCCCCCTCTGTGGAGTGCGGAGGGGGTAATGTTAAAATTAATATAAATTACAGTCTTCCACTTGTAGGTACTGTAATCTACTAGTTGGTACTTACTATAATTTATTATTTGTCAAGCAGTAGTAATTGAATCCGCATTGCCATTTATTCCTAATTATTTGTTATTTATTTTTTCAGATTTTCAACAAATCAGCAGCTTTCAGTTATGGTAAGCAACACACATTTTTGTCCCCGACTACTAACTTTATGTTGTTACATCTTGTAAGGTCCCTCGACAGTTATCTGGATGTTTATGTTATGCCTTTTCCTGGCTTGCCTTTATAAGAAAAATCTAATGACAAAACGGTCGTAAATCAGTGCAAATGCGCTTAAAAGCCTGACGTTGAAGCTACTCGTAATATGCTTTTTTACGATGCACTGTTTTTATTGTACTAAATACTCAACTTCTAAATATTACACTTTATACAATTGTCTTTGGCTATAAGCTACAATGACGGTCGTCAAGATGGCGACCGCCGATTATTAAGAAACCGTATACGGCATAATCAAAATTTTACGCAAAAGATTCTCTCGAGGAAGCCCTATTTATGGTCCCAAGAAATTATAATCGGTCGAAAAAAATAATTATTTGAGACTTAATCCCTAGATAGAAAACATGTAAATGCTTCTTTATATTTTTACAAGGTTATCAAAAAGTTAAAACCAATTTCGTTGAACTCGATTAAAAAAAAAAAATTCAATTCCAAATATTTTACTCATTGGAAACGTAGTGACGTATAGTTGGCTCAACGAATCTAGGCATTCGTGAAGTTAGCCGCAAGAGCTGTATCGTTTTTCGGGAGCAATTGGAGGTATGAGGGGGGGAAGAAACTGCACATGCGCAAACTCGCACCTGTGGCTAACTTCACGAATGCCTAGATCCGTTGGATGACCTGTATGTCATGACACTTTCGGGACAATGTAACTGTTGACGAAAATAATCCAAACACGTCAATAAATTAAGAAGCAAACAAAATTCAGCACCAATCATTATTAGAGCTACTGGGCCGCGGTGAATAAACTAATACTAATACTAATAAATAAACATGAGGTTGAACAAGTCCTGTGTATTTTACTAAACCGATAAACTGTCATGAATAGAATTCAATTTTCATTCTATGCATACAAACGTACATTTAAATAAAAACACTTATTCTTGTTATAATATTCTCGAGTTCAGGTTAGCTTTTTTGTCTTCGGTATTATTTACTTTCTTTATTTCTCAACTTTATTTAAAAAAAAAAAAAAAAAATATGGTCACGACTGTAATCCCCGGGCTCGGTAAATAACTCCTCAGATTTTTAGTTACTTAGATCTTGGAGGATATCTAAAGGGGGTAGTCAGAGGCAAGTCCACATTTGGTACATGCCCACATTTTGCACAGTAGTTAGTATTCCGTACGTGACAGGTTGCAAGCCCATCGCCGCTTATAAGAATATTAACCTATGACACATACCTTCGAATTTTTGGTTCTAGGGTATGCCGGTTTCCTCACGATGTTTTCCTTCACCGTTTAAGAGCACTGGCATTGCGCACATAAATTTTTCGAATGGAAAACCGACCTACGGATCGTGAGGCAGAGGTGCTACCACTACACCACCAGCGCTCTTTATTTTAACATTTATTAAATAACAACACGCTGAGTACGTGGTCGGATTTTTTCGGACCAGTTTTCTCTAAATAAGATGAGAAACTCGTTTGGATTTGCCTCTGTACATGATTGCCACAGAAAATATTGCATAAAAGCGACCTCACCCGCTTGCGATTTTTTTAACTTATTTACGAGAGCTTTTTCAAGTAACCTGAACCTTTTTCTTACATTATGCTTTTAATAATACAAAAAATAACTGAGTTTTGATTAAACTACTTATTATTATGTCTATTAAGAGCGCTGGTGGTGTAGTGGTAGCACCCCTGCCTCACGATCCGAAGGTCGTGGGTTCAAACCTGGTCGTGCACCAATGAGTTTTTCCATTCGATAAATTTATGTGCGCAATGCCAGTGCTCTTAAACGGTGAAGGAAAACATCGTGAGGAAACCGGCATACCCTAGAACCAAAAATTCGAAGGTATGTGTCATAGGTTAGTATTCTTATAAGCGGCGATGGGCTTGCAACCTGTCACGTACGGAATACTAACTACTGTGCAAAATGTGGGCGTGTACCAAATGTCATGTTTGGACTTGCCTCTGACTACCCCCTTTAGATATCCTCAAAGATCTAAGTATCTAAAGATCTGAGGAGATATCTACCGAGCCCGGGGATTACAGTCGTGATCATATATTTATTTTATATATTTTTTATTTTTATTATGTCTAAAAACGTTTGCGTACTTTTATAAAGTCAGTGGTTTATATAGACGCTCCACTTTTGCATTAAAAATCTAGCTAAACCTTCACTAGCTAAATTATACAAAAATGTCATAAAAATAAAACAAAGAAAATGTTTGAGCTTTGCTATCAAATAACTTAGCAAGCTCACTTCATTTAAGGCCGTGCGTCTATTACGGAAGAATCGAGTCGAATCACATCGAGCCGATGCTTTCGCGATAAATGTTGACACGCAAATCTAATTCGGTTACCAACCGACGAGATCAAACTAACATCATCTTCCTGCCCTTATCCCACCAGGTGGGGTCGGCACAACAGGTTCTCTTCCTCCACTCTCCCCTATCATCCGTCATCTCAGTAGTCACTCCCTTCTTACACATCGAGATCACGAGATCAAACTAACATAATACTAAAATTAAGAGAACTGAGAAATCTGGACAAATCGGGTATCATTATCATCATTGGAAATTCAATAGAATTACCCTAAAACGTATACCGAGCTAGGTGTTTGACCTACAATTACAACTGGAATGATGTTATCATCATCATAATTCTCCTGCATTTTTACTACGCTAAGTGGGGTCGAGACATGTTTTCTTCTTTATGTCCATGTTGTATTTACAACAATCGCAATATAAGCTGGGTAATAATCAAATTTTTCAAAATATCTCTTAACGCAAGTATAAATGTGTATACTGTAAGTTTTTTTTATTAAAATTGACGATATACGTTGACTTGGGCGATCTGAGACGATTTTTTTCCCTAACATGTACTGAACGCATTTTCATAATAGTATTATTGCAACGAATGATTGCGGTTCGACTCGACGCGACGTGGCTAGTGGCAGTCTCTTAAAAGGAAAGTTTAAAAAATATGACGTGCAATTAGCTGGTTTAAAATGAACACTGTTTTTGCATGCTGAAGCTGGCGTTTAGAGGAAAAACATAATATATTTGTTGTTATTTTTATTTTTTGGCTTAAACTACTTCATTTTAAACGCTGCTTACTTGCATATTAAACTCAAATATCAAGGTTTCAAGCATTTTTATAAGCCAGTTGAAGAAAGAGTTTAGTCTTTCAAAATACGTTGTGTTCAAAAAAATTTGGTAAACTGTATCGTCTATTTGACTTACTGAACGGCTGGTCGGCCAACTGAATTTAAAAGCCACCCGTCCGATCCCAATTTCACGATCTCGTTTCCTTATTCATAGCTCCCAGATGAGATGTCTGGAAGTACCTAGCCACAGACCCGTTTTCGGCTTGTTTTCGGCTTTATTTTCGGTCAATAATATTTTTCATAGCCACGAAAAGTACCTATTTGAAAGCTTAGCTTAAATATTATATTGTAGTTAAAGTTAAAAAAAAACTTTAATAGGTTATACTCGTAATAGCTTTTCGATAACCACCAAGCAAGGTTAGCAATGCTACATCAAAATAATTTTTGTATGATTTGAAAAGTAAAATTGATTTCGGTAAAAATTTAAACCGAATTTTTGGTCCAACACTGAATCCGGAATTGAAAACTAATATCGGGATGAAAGTTCACATTGTTACGCCAAAGTGCGGATACATACATACACTATGAATATCAATGTTTGTGCACTTTGTGGTGATGTTTGGGAAAAATAGTCGGTATTTTCTTTGGGAAACCAACATGGTTTATAGTTTCTGTGACTAAAATTCATTCAATAGTACAACGTACTCGTACTAAAGGAATCTCTTTGAAAAGCACTGTTATCCTTTCATCACACTAGTTCTAAAGGACTATTTTAATATTTCTAAAAACCATGACATTAGAAAAAAACAATTTTTTATGTTTTTTTCTTCTGTGTTACTAAATAATAAAAAATTAGAAAGCAACGTGCAGTTAATATCATTTAAGAAATAGCACCTGGATGACCGAGCTTTGCTCGTTTTTTTTGGGTAAAAGGCGTTTTTTAAAAATGACACCTAGCTATGTAGATCTATTTATCGCCCCTGAAACCCCCTACAAACGAAATTTCATGAAATTGTTGGAGCCGTTTCCGAGATTCAGATTATATATATATACATATACGAGTATACAAGAATCCGATAATTTTTAAGGTATATTTACGGTATTATTAGTTTCTTAATGAATCATTGCATTTTGTTATTTAATGGACACCGCGGGCTGGTCTTTGGGAAAATGCACAAACATTGTCTATGCCACAGGTCTAGGAAATTGTTAGACGGAATCTTCTCAGGTAAATTTGAATGGAGCAAATAAACATACAGTGTAAACCAAACGTCATCTTCAAACAATAGTGTAAACGCTTCTGATAGGTTAGCTAGAAGCTTAGGCTATAGTTCAGCTTTTCTTCAGTAGCGTGGCAGGCATGTGTCCGGCTAGTGCGAGTTTGATTCCCACAGCGGAAAAAATGTTTGCAAGGAGAAAGCAGTCTTCAGCAATTTGGTTGCTAAATCGCCTTTGGGTGATCAAAAATTTACTTTAAAAAAATCAAGAAAAAATCAGAAGTTCCTTTAAAATAAGTGTCACGGAACCAAAAAAGGCAGCAAGCACCCCTAGCACCATTTTCTAGTTTTACCACGTTTTACCACATTCAAGCCTGATAACACAATTACATATTTGTTGAAAAAAAAAGTTTTTAAGACAAGATTTTTTATTGTCCTTTCATTGTGACTCGTTGGGTTAATTACATCAATATTTAGTTGAAAAGTTTGACGTAGTCAAGCATCGGTTTAAATATGAAAAAAGTTATTTTTAACTTATACATTTTTTTATTTTTCTGACGAACTCAACGGACATTGGCCAGTACCGACGGAAAACGTCAAAAACTGATGCTGTTGGAACAGTTCCAAAGTTGGACGGTTTCCAAAACAGCGATGCCTGCTCAGCCGAAATCAATTTTATATCACGAGGTATTACCCTAAAACAAATAATTGAGCATAGAAGTGAAATAACATATTAGAACGTGGCGTTATTATTACTGGCAAAAATAGAGCGCTAGCGATAGTATAGTCTTAACAAGGGCTACGTTTGAAACAAGGAGGGTGTTGAGAATGGAGTTACACCTCTGTGGAATTGTGTTCCATTTTATGGTATTACCTTAAATAATTTTGCGAACGTGGTTTGTAGAGGCGCTGTTTACCGGCAGAAAGGCGGTAAGATGGCAACTGGCAAGCCGCCAGAATTAACGATTTATTGCTTGTAATTGGACTATAATTTAGAATCAAGCAGCAATGGGAGCATTGATGTCTCCCAGATTGAAGAAAGCCAAGTTAGACCTTAGGCTTCAATATAATATCCTAAGTTTTAAGATTAAATGATATTTTAAAGTTGTTAAAAATATTTCATATTGTTATAAATAAGTTTAAGGACTGACCATTGTACTTGGCACCCGTTTAGATCTCACTTCTTTTGTCGCTGAAGTCAACGACTAAAGCATACCTACTTATTGAACTTGGCTCTCATTTCACATTTATGTTTTTGATGGGATTTTTTTTACTCCAGATGTTTCAAAATTAAAAAGGCTTAACAATCCTTAAACACCACTGTAATCCCCATGCGCGGTAAATAATCTACTCAGATATCTGGTTACTTAGAACTTCGAGGATATCTAAAGAGTCAGTTGATAATTTTGGCAGATGACCACATTTTGCACAGCGATTAGTTTTCCATACGCGATCAATCCTTAAGATAGATTGTAAGTTTAATTTTATTAAAATTTAAAGTTAAAGTTTAATTATGCAAATATTCATCATTCGTCGAGTCCCTACCACAACCAGTAGTGGTCTATCGAGTTAAAGGCCGCCCCACACTGCCCACGTCTATTAGTAATGATTTTCAAAATAAACACAAGCTCGCGTGAAAACAGTCCGTTAGTGTTGTGCATGCGAGTTATCGATAAACAGGAGTTCCAGCTCTAGAGGGCTAGCATCAGTTTAGATGTAATTAATTCGATAGCGTGTCCATAGTAAATGTTAGTGACCAGTTTGAGGGATAACTATAATCGTTTTAGTTACCGTTCAGTATTCGATATAGCAGATATTTTTTGATATACCGTCAAACATAACGAGATATATTTTTAAACTTACGCGATCTGAACATATTTATTGGTATTAAACTGTTGAAACGTCGAGGAAAATAGGTGAAAAAACGCGATAAATACCCATTTAAAAATACTCATAAATAAATATAACTAGTAGTTCGCCCCGAACTGAGATCTCGCGCACGATGTCCACAATCCTTATTTGTATTCATGCCCTGAAGTTTTTGGACACGCATAGCTGTTGCTTCAAGGTCTCACGCCACTGGACCACAGAATTTGAGCGGAGTGGACTGTATCGGTCTCCATAAGAACCTCGGGGTAAATAATTTCACTCGCGAGAGTCCCTTAAGATTCTGTATGACTCTGTTGGTCGCGCTGGTAGAAACTAACCCAATTTACTGTGGTTCGTTTCTCAAGCTTTCCAAGCTTCGTCTTCAGGGCCTCACCAGGCTTTGTTCAAGATATTGGTTGCAGGATTATTTATGCTTTGTAGTATTACAGTAGGTATCTGAAATTTAACGGGGTTACTGGTCAAGGTTTTAAAATATTTTCCAAGACTTGAGTTGTTGAGATAAAGAAATCCTCGGGAGAAATTTTTCAGCGATTCCTCGTGGGATGGTTTCTTCACTCAGACCTTGAGATCAGACCAGCGTCTGATTTTTATATGTTTATCTTCCATTTTTACCATCGATGTAAATAATGTGTAAATATTATACATTTTGTGCTCCTTCCTTCAAATATGACGTTTTATCTTTTGCTTTTTAGTTCGAGATAACAGTAAAAAGGTTTTATTATAATAAGTTTTTATTTATAAATCAAAATAAAGAGTAATACTACACCAATTAAGCTCATATGCTTCCCAGTAAATTTGATTAACAGTATCTCTAAACCCTCCAAGTTTCATGCAGATTGGATATACGGTTCCTAAGTTATGCTCTAACAAACATACACGCAAACATACAACGCCAAATCGCATAGCTGCCACTGAGATCTTCGCTCGCTTCGCTCGCTCGATCAACGAGATTGATTACAGACTTTTCTGAAGCTTAACAACTACCATACAAGCACTAAGCTCCGACTTTTCTGCTAGTTCGTCTCGGTAGTAGACTTCAAGACTCGAATAATATTATGCATTTATGTTAACGTTAAAAGATTAAAGCATGTCCCTGTGGTTTTATTAAAAAAAAATATTTTGAACTTGAATTTGAAATATCAGAAATACTTTCATTATTTTACATTAAAATTATAATAAAATTAACTCTATAATTGTCAAACAGATCCCCGCTGCAATCGCCACTGTGAAATTAAATTCTTTACTTTGAGCGTCCCAACGCAAATACTAGTAAAAATTGCAAAATATTATTCTGGAAATTTTTGGTTCTATAAAATGGGTTGGAAGTTGGAACTTAATTTGTTTTACTTTTGTTCATAACAGTCTGACCTCGTGCTTTCCACACAATCTGTTTTATCGATAAGCTGCGACACGTTACATGCCTATAAAATAGCCGTTTACATTAAACATTTTGATTGTAAATTTTAAAATGAGTTAGGTTATTATGAATAATACCGGAAAATCTTGTGTTTAAGTGAAAAGTGAAAAGTTTATGGCAAGTTTATTCAAACAAATACAAATAGCTGTGACTATTATGTACAGCTATGGAATGGAGAATTATGTACTAATGATTGCGTCTCAATCTTAAAAACGCTGTTTGAGTCATAAATTAATAAAAAAACTACTAACTTAAAACTGTTAAGCATGGACTTAATTATTTTACAGGCAACTAATAAGCAATCCTGAAACTTAAAGTACTTTTAAACTTAATTATCTGTTGCAGACCAGGTACAAGTTTAAAGTTGAGTTTGGTCTTCCACTTTCAAGTTTACATTGTCTTTTAATGGTACTAACGACTTTAAAATGTTGTAACGGCTTTTTTATTAGCTTGTCAAGATTATAACTTAATTTATCGAAATATACGATTAATTAGTAAATATACACTGATAGCAATAATTGTGTCACCTCTGCTTTTACATATTATAAACGTAGTATTGAATTATTGTTGGGCTAATACGTCTCTCCAAGGAGTATTATTAATGGAAAGACATTAGACTTTTAACACAAATTATGCAAACACGAGTGATAACTATAAAGTAATATTTGAATAGTTATAAAGTTTTTTATGTTACATACCAAATATCTTCATAAAATTTGTTATATGTATTGGTACAACGTAACAAGCAGGGACTGAAAAAGGACAGTTATTTTCATAAAAACGTTGATAGCGTTCACGGAAGCGTACATTTTAATCTACGGTTGCACAAAAGATAATCCGTATAAAGTTAACCGACCGCCGATCTCCAATGTTTCACTGCTTTTCCTGTAACACAACGTTCTGACTATAAATCTTGTATTAAGATCACAGGTTTAGAGATATAGCTAGTTTACTTCCATGACATATTTATGAAATGTTTATAGCCAGTACCCGAGTAGCATGCTATCTTTACTTGTGCTTGTAGGTCACAGGAAAAATAAATAGAAGCTTGATTGGTTGGTAGTTTTTGCGTAAAAATAATGAATATTGTTTACTTTTTATGCATAATAAATGCTTTTTAATGAATATTGGTCAATTGTAAGTTACCATTCTTTTTTATTTAATTACCAGTCAAGCTGCGTCAGCCAATTCATCATCGCGAGTATTATGATTCTGTTGTTATAGGAGTCACCAGACTTTATTTAACATCATTAGTTTTAGTTACACGTTTTAGTTACATTAAACTCTACGATTTTTTTATTACACATACTATGTATTTTTTTAATAAAGCAGTAAAGGATAATGTAAGTTCTTTTTTCTAAATAAATAACGTTTACAGCTGTAATATAATATCATTCACTACAATGTAGTTAGTTAGCTCTTTTGTAAAGACTGTGGCATGTTTTCGTGAACTGACTGCGACGTGAATTACTGGAAATTGGATGCGAGTGGAATTATGGCATGTCAGATTTAATTCACCGTTTATAATGCCTTTGATTGGTTTTCTGGTTTTGTGGGTCGTTTGTGTAACTGAATATATCAAGTATTTTATTTGGGTTTATAAAATGAAAATTTATTTATTTAAAATATCTATCTATATTAATAATTTCGTCAAGGGGTACGGTAGACTCGATCGAAACCTTACTGAATAATAAAGCGTAAAAAAATAAAGAGTTCGAGTCGACAACATATATCCGCAAAATTCGGATTGTCGAGTATTTTGTAAAATTATAATGGTGCTGAGAGACAAATCGCAGTCGCCATATTGGCCATTCTAGCGAAACGTTACTGACACCGGATGACATCTTGAGTAGCTAATAAAAACTCAAAGTATCAACAGTACAACCGACCTTTTTGTTGCACTACGTAGGTGATAACGCGGACGAAGTCGCGGGTATCAGCTAGTAGTTTTATAAACGCGTGAAACGACACTCATGAGAGATATTACACAATTATATTGTGGCATAGTTACTAGTGCGTTGACTGGTTTCAGGTAAAGATGCCGGTTTGATTCCCTTTCATCAGAAAATTTTGGATCAATTTTACCCAGTTAAGTAACAATAGTAATTAAGAAATATCTTTCAAGCCTTGTGATTATTTAGTCATGAAAACATTTTATTTAGAAAATCATACGTTTAGAGTTTTATGCCTTGAATTAGTGAGATCTAGACCAAGTTAAAAAAATATTGCCTGAAAACTTACGTTACCCTCAGCTTTCGGTAAATGGCTACTCCTCACTTCAGCATAAACCCGACGTATGTTAATCCTACATCAAAAACCGCAAAAGTTATCCCGATAGGCATCCCACGGGAGCCGTCACGTGACTTTACGACTGGGTTTAAGTAACACACAAGAGTTCACTATAGCGCACCTCCTGGGGTTGGTTTGTGTTATTCGTTTAGCAGTTTTAGGGTTTCAAAGTCGAAAATGACGAAAATGTGCCATGGTTCTCGGGGGAGAATGGGGAAGACCAGCATATACCGTGACGACATTAAATCTCGTAGCGGGTTTTTTTCATGTGTTACATTATTTGATTGCGAAGCGTAAGGGTAATGTGTTTTGAGCTGTATGTATCTATTTATGTATGCGAGCTCCTTTGGCTGTCACTGTTACAGTGAGTACAGTGGCTACAGTAGCCCAAACTGCTGAACGGATTTTGGTAAATGAGGTGTCGTTGGATATGTCTCAACTGCAAAAATGATTAAAAAAGGGTATGGCGGCTGTTTTCAGATACGTATAGTCGGGTTTTTTAATTTTTGTAATAAATACTAGTTATATATATACTTACGGCGGCCTCTGTGGCGCAGCGGGCAAAGGTCCGTCTGAGACGCAGAAGGTTGCGGGTTCGATTCCCGCCGCGGGACAAATGTTTGCATTATTTGCAGATATCTGTCGCAGGTCTGGGTGTTTTCTATGTATAATATGTATGTCTTTACAAAAAAAATGTATCTATGTAGTTTATCAGTCATGTGGTTCCCATAATATAAGCTCTGCTTAGTTTGGGGCTACATGATGCTGTGTGATAGTGTCCAGCATTATTATTATTATTATAGAGTGAATTGCTCAAAGCCGAGGCGGAAATACTCTGTGTCATAGATGTATAGATAAGCATCGTGTTCCGTGGTCAATACCTGTGGAGTCAGCTCCGTACTTATGTTACTGACTGACTGCTTGACTGACACAATACAACCGTAAGAGCGGTCACGCACTGCGTACGATCCAAATCCGATCCGAACCCGCGAAAATACGGATCTAGAAAACTCGGACCGAATTCAGCTATTGCTTACGCACTAGTCCGATCTCTGATATAAATCCAAGCAATTCAGGAGCCACCTTTTGGGCCATCTACGTCATTTTACGTTTCGGAAATGATAAATGACGGAAAGAAATCGGATGACGGAAAACGGATGTAGTGCGAAGCTATCACAGAAATAGTTCTACAACTACTGCGGAACATATTTTCACGGGTTCGGATCGGATTCAGATCGGATGCAGTGCGTAACCGCTCTAAGTTCTAGAAAGCTAAAATTTGTATGAAAAAAGAAAACATGAACAAAGTCACGGGAGTTTTACTAGTGTTAAGATAAATTGCCTAGTTATTTTCTATAGAAATTCTAATAAAGTTTAGATTATCTAAAGTTTTCTAATAAAATTTAAATTACTTGCTCATTGACTAGTGCCTTAAATATTCATTTTTGATTGAAAAATAAGATGAGTTTTAAATTGCATTTGAAAATAACTTCTTCATCAAAATGCCTAACGTATTTCAGGTTAATAGAGAACTACACAAATTATTTCGTTTGAAGTTCAGTCAATATTATATTTTAGTTTGTTTGTAGATTTTTCTTGGTTGAATTCTACAATTATACCTATTACATTTTATTCAGAAACTTATCAATTAAAATTTTTCATTAGACCATAAAAAAATGATTATTTTTCTAACAAATAACTGTAATGTTTAATTTTCTGTATCTTGCAAAACTGTTTTACTGATTTTATAACAATAATTTGCAGTGTCTTTAAATAGATAGAAAATGTAATTGATAAATTTCAGCAGGTGTAAAAAAACTTTTATGACATATGTGAATAAGCAACAGTTCAATCATTATTTTTGTATAACTTTTAGTAGTAGGTACATATGTATGGTATATGGATACCAGGTACCGGCCTGGTATCCAGATACCATTCAACCATGCATGATAACATTGTATGTTGCAAACCACAGTCAAAGAGTTTTGCTGCGACTAAAGGCGCACTTTAGCAAAACTCTTTGGCTACGGCTACGGGCTAAAGAATCAGTAAGTATAGAGAAGTTCGTTAATTAATAACAAAAAATTGATAACATAATATTTTTGAACTGAATCTAGCAAACCAGTTCAGAGAATGATAAATTAACCAGTTTCATTATTTAAAACTAACTCGTGCCCGTGACTTCTTCCGCGTGAATATTCGTTATCGTGAAAGTCATGAACATTTTGTATGGGAAAATCAACGGAAAATTGTTTTTTTTTTCCATCAATATTCCAATGTCAATTATTCTGCTATTCAGGACGAAGACAAATATTACAAACTAGGTGGTTGCCCGTGACTTCGTCCACGTTTCATTCATTTTTAAATGGTTTTGTTTAATAAAAATACATCAAATCAAAAACCATGAAAATCGGTCCAGCCGTTCTGGAGTTGTAAGTGTTTAAACAAACCCGTCTTTATCGTACGTAGTGTATTTAAACCAATAAGTGTCCATTTACAAACTAATAACAACTCTCGTTAAAAAGACCAAACAAACTTTGACACCCCATTTAACCCTTTTTAAAGAGTTATTTTATAAAATTCTGAAAGACGTATTCATTTATTTTGCCTATTAAATATTTAGACCGAGTTTCAAACAAATCACTCGTCGAAAAAACTTTAACACCCCATTTAACCCTTTTTGGAGAGTTATTTTGAAAAATCCTGATATACATTTTAAATTATTTTGTATTCAAAGTATCCAAACCAAGATTCAGACCGATCGTACCACCCCTTAAAAAGTTCCCATATAAACATTGAGCCTCCATTTTACCCCTTTTTAAAGTTCATATTGAAAAATCTTGAAACACGTGTACATTTGTTTTGTATTTACATTACACAAACAAAGTTTCATGAAAATCGTACAACGCGTTAAAAAGTTTCATCCAGACGTTTTTAGCCCTTTTCAACCCCTTAAAAGTGGAATTTCCCAAAATCCCGTCTTAGTGGACGCCTACATACCAAGACAAACAGTATTTCAACCGAGTTTCAAACAAATCACACCACTCGTTAAAAGAACTTCCGCACCCCATTTAACCCTTTTTGGAGGGTTGTTTTAAAAAATCAAAATATACGTTTTAAATTATTTTGCATCCAAACCAAGATTCAGACCGATCGTACTACCCCTTAAAAAGTTCCCATATAAATATTGAGCCCCCATATTACCACTTTTTAAAGGTTATATTGAAAAATCTCGAAACACGTGTACATTTGTTTTGTATTTACATTACACTCACAAAGTTTCATGAAAATCGTACAGCGCGTTAAAAAGTTTCATACAACCGTTTTTAGCCCTTTTCACCCCCTTAAAAGTGGAATTTCCAAAAATCCCGTCTTATTGCTCGACCACATACCAAGACGAACATACCCTCCAAATCTCAAGTCTGTACGACCGGCGGTTTGGGCTGTGCTTTGTATCTATTCAAATCAGTCAGGACTTATCCTTTTATATAGTAGATTAAAAACCATGAAAGTCGGTCCAGCTTTTCTAGAGTAATATGTTCGAACCAACCCGACTTTGTTTTATATATTAAGATTAACTTGGATTATTAATCAAATTTCGGCTTTCCATAAATTAGCCTAAATAGGTTCTGTTATTTTTTATTTCCAGTGTAAGTCGTTCCACCTGCCTCCCAAGTCTCTTGGGTTTTGAGCATGAACGTACCTAATGCAATACCGGTATGGTGCATGAATAATAAAAGTAGCATTGATATAAGTTTGCGGGAGATTTCCACTTTATATCCACTATTGGAATTTAATTTTACCTAATGCTTTATTTATGCTTTAATTAATCCGACTACGTTATATCTACGAACAGAAATTCACACACACACAGTTCGAGTACTTCGAATTGTTCTTAAGCCTGACGTCACATAAATCCATCTTTATTAGATGTAAACAGGCCGGTGATGTTGTTGATGATGATGATGATGATACACATTGTTAGACAGACCATATTTTTTTTGCAAAACGTATAAATAATAATAGTATTGAGTTTTTTTCGACCTATAACTTAAGTATACAAAAATGTAGAATGAAAGACAATATTGATTAATTAGTTTCAGATAAGCTTCACTTATTTTGCTTCAATAAGCAAGTACTCAAAGTTTCAGTATCCATAATTATAACCTACCTATATCAATATCAAAGCTACTGAGGCTCTTTCTCAATTAATTTCATACTACTCATAGCATACTCTTCTAATCCATTAGTGATGCTACGTAATTCGATATTAGTATCGATAATCGTAAAAACATCGTGCTGATCCCGTGTCTGATTGAATTCCTGTTACGTATGATTTGGTAGAAATCAATAGGGATCGGGGTGTTTGCGGACACAGCGTGTCTTTACAAGCGCGAAGGAAAAAATATTACTAGGGTTGTAAATGTCGATGTCAAAATAATTTACACTATTCTTCTTCGTTTTCCGATTGTGTTACTAAGTCTTTCAAACAAGTGTGGTGGAAGGATTAAAGTGCGCCACATATTATTAACACTGTAAATTACATATAACTATGATAGTTTTAAATGTTATATCGATGTCTAATTTAGAAGTTTATATATTTTGTATATTCGTATATATTATACCCGCATATGAACGGCATTTCATGAAAAAATAGTATTTTAATTTTTATAGTTTCTTTTCCTAGAAATACTAAACATATAAAAACTATGTGAAAATATTTTGTATCATAACGTTAAACAAAACTACTGCACAAATATAAAAATACAGGGAATTCATTTCTTAAATTTTACCGTCATACTGATATTGTATTTATAGAGTTTGATGTGAATGTAAAATCTATTATAACGATTATAATGGTTTACTTCTTGAATCACCTGTTGACATAACATAATTAAACTATGCTGTGCTTATTATGACACCCAATATTGATCTGATCAACGATAATCATGACAAATGTTGATTCGATAACGTATGGGAATGTTGCCTTTATGTCAACATAGTTCTATAAACACATAATTAAGTTTGAACACGTACTTTCGCAAACACAAACACCTTGATTAGTTGGTTTCTTTAATCAATCAACATAATTTATAGTTGTGCAAATAATTAATCGGGAAAATTATTTCTAATCAGATATTAAAATATAATCTACACAAGTTTCAAATTTATAACATAGATTTTAGGTTATTACGCCATTGCTGAAAATCTTGGTCCCTGAAGACAGGACTTTAAAGTAACATGAAATAGAAACGCGAGTTACCACCTTCTTATAAATTGTACATGTTCTTACTTGTATATATTTTTAATAAATTTAACATAAAATATGTTTTTATCGACTAAGTAAAATGTCACATCACTCATAACACGAACGCCTGTGATGAATGTGCGCACGGAATTTGTTTGTGCCGGATTTTCTTTTGTTCTTTATTGAATTCTCCTTCGGTTATCGCATATTGAGGAGGTTATGATATTATGATTTGTAAGTCTCGCCTTTTACGAGGGGCCTGGAGTTTTGTGGAATTTTATCCACACTTTGCGATACTTCCGTGTGAAATGTCTACAAAAGGGGAAAAAGAGCAATGGCGAACGTAAAAAATGTTAGTGTTTTTTAGGTTATGTAGAAAAATGTTGCTGTTGTAACAAATCACCTAGTGTACCTACTCTTTCACGTTATTTTGCTCCAACTTTCTATTGGTTTTTTTTTCATTCGTTTTTTGTGAATACCCATAAAGTTATAAAAAAAAACAGTTTAAAAGGGTTTTGTTCAAAGACAAAAAAGTTAGTGTTACTTACTTGCTATTCAAATTAAGCTTAAACTTAACTGGAATTTAAGAGTTTTTAATAAGATTTCCTAGCTATTTAATAGCAGTCTAACTGGGTATAAATCCTAGTAGTTTTATCTTCTTCAGGACAAAATCAATTAACATTCTTCCGATCTCCGCTCTTCAGTATCTGAAGCAAATAAAATAAAATGCAAATGCCGGCTTATACTGTGGCACGTCAGCATAACAGACGCTCAACTTGAAATGTGACACGGAAAACTACAGTTTCCACCCTGATCCAAGCATTTCTCAACAAAAATTTTTTTACAGGAATACTAGATAGTGTGAACCTGATGAATTTAAATAGGTCTCTCATACCTATTTGGTTTAAGGCGTCGTACGATCCTGGGTATGTAGAACCTACTTCTTCAAATAGGTAGTACAAACTATATTTTTGCTTAATATTAGTATAAGTTTAGCAGTAGGTATTGATGCCCCAGCGGGGTTCGTATTTCAGGTGGGTATCTTCCCACAAATTTAAGATCTGTAATTAATTACAAACATCCTACTAATATTATAAACGTGATAATTTGTGAGGATGTATGTTTGTTACATTTTCACGCTACAACGGCTGAAAGGATCTGCATGAAACTTGGAATACGCGTAGTTTATGACCTGGAATAAACCTTGGCTACTTTTTATTCCGGTAAAATGTGCGGTTCCCGTGAGATAGATTCATTTTTTTTAAAGTACCTTGCGGGTGAGGCCGCGGTAGGAAGCTAGTGAAACAATAAATAAGCATAAATATTTTCGTGCTTGCAATCTTGTATTCATAATAATTTGATACATAATAAAACGATTGTGTATTGGGTTTATTCAAGTATGTAAGTATATTGGACATGTTATTCTTCACTGCCACTTTTCAAGTCCTTGAAATCAATTTGTATCAGTTATCAGTTATCAACAGACTAGAGCATCAGTTGCTGCGAGAAATTTGTCAGATCTTTTTCAGGAAGAGAGAGAGAGAGAGATATAGATACATTCTGATTTTGGGACCTGTCAAATAATCTTGCTGTGCCATGACTGGAGCAAGTAACTGTAGATTTTTAATAACCACTTGATGGATACTATCACAAAGCAGTGGCCTCGTTGGCTCCACTACGTGGGTGGATGCCAAGAAGTTCAAAGCTTCATAATATTTGAATGATATATTCACTTAAATTGTGAATACAAAATGTCTTTTTGAATTATAAACAGTTTTCAGTGAAGCTTTTTGTAAAAAAATTGTTGTCAATGAACAAATATACATAATAATATTACAGGGCTTATAAGAATTTTGTCTTACTACAGTTGCTATTGTAGGAAGTGCTAATATTAGATTGGAGGATAATTTGGCCAATTATCAAGCGTTTCCGTCCATAATATCGTATTTCTTGTCTATAATAAGTTAATGCTATTTATTAATACGTAACTTATGATAGTTACGCGATAATATAATATTAGAGTCGCGAAGAGTGGAAGAAGGGAAGGGAGGCCTTTGCCCTGCAGTGGGACAGTAATGGCTAAATAAAAAAAAATAAAAAAATAAAAACTTATGATAGACGTAAATATGCTTAATGTGTATTTTTTAGACCCTCATAACTAGTAGTTCGTCCCGAACTGAGATTTCACGCGCGATGTCTACCAATCGTCATTTGTATTTGCACCCTGAAATTTTTGGGCACATCTTATGTACAGTTTGAATTAATAATTCAATAAGCTGTGCTATGGCATGTTATGTATATAATATTCTAGCATGTTTGTAAAGCATTATAGTGCAGTGTATGCAAACATAACGCTTGAACGTTATGTGGGTATTTACATTATCCTTTGTTCAATAGTAGTAGCGTTGGTTCGAACAAAGCATTTGAATCGCCGCGAATTTTTCAATTCAAAGGCTGCATAGAGTTTTGGCAGGCTCCCATTCTACGCTGCCAGATCGTATACATCCATCAATTTCAATTTAACAAAATATAGGCGTTTTACTATTTAGAACAGTTATGTTCAGCTGACGGCCTTGTGGTTTGGTTACATGGGATTGGCAACCCAAGTGAAGCCGCGTGCCAAGCTAGTATAACACCGCTTTGATTTGTGTGGCAAGCTAGAAATTTAAGAAAAAATCGAAAGATATTCACTATGTGTGGTACCTTTTTTTAGTAGGAAATATCTTTCATTAGGGTATCTTCTACAAACCGCGATTGTCCAAGAACAATGCAAAACATCAGTCCATTAGTTCGAATTAATGTTGTAAGATAACAAGGTGACCCTGGCCATATTGGCACCAGGACTTTGACGTGAAGAAATCAGATAGCTACTACTCATCTTCAAAGATAACTTTGATATTCACAATATATTGACCAATCGCTATCCCCAGAATAAACCGTAGTTATCGGCGAGTAAACTGACATTTAACTTGCATTTAATATTACACTATATTGAGAATACTAAAGCTTGCTTTCGTGATGCGTACTAGTTTTACGTCTTTTCTGTCTGGTTTAAATGTCAAAGAATAGATATTATTATAAGTCTGTCATGATTACGGGATGACTATGATGTAAAGTCATCAAGGTGTTCAGATCGCGTAAATTTAAAAATATAAAAAAAAAGTAAATAATACGCAACATTTATAAGCCTTTGGAATTTTTTAAATAAATATAAAGTATATTATGAATTAAACTAGTTGCATTTATAGAATAATGAACCTGCTGTTTTATGAGCTACATTTTGGAGCCATGCCAAATAAGTTTTTGGAACAGTTGATCACGCAATCAGAGGTTGGTACAATTTCGGACAGGCAAAATGGACATGCGGTTATATTTTGACTGTCTTGTTCCAGTTAAAAAGTAAGCAAAGGAGCTTTTGCATCTATCTTATATGGATTATACGGTTTGAGTAGAACTTATAGATTTTTATTAACGAAAACATTTTGATCTGCGGACCTGTTCCGTATTTCTTTCTACTCACAGAACAATTTATTCTAGGATTGTTTTGCAGTAATCTTGACCATCTTATACCTATCCTGTCAACATAGTCGTTATATCTATAATATCAGTTATCTTCAAAGATAACTTTGATATTCACAATATATTGACCAATCGCTATCCCCAGAATAAACCGTAGTAGGTGTCCACTTAATGTATAATCATTTAAAAAAATCCCATTGTCCTTTTTTTATTATTTTGTAATTAAATTTGATTCATAAAAGTTCGTTTTTTTCTAAATTACTTTTTGACTAGTTATTTGTCCATAGACAGCCCTTATGAAACATTTCCCTTTGGTAGATTTGAAAAAGACGTCGGATTATTTTTCAAATAAATTCTCATTCTTATAATGTTTGTAACTTACTATAATAAATCCCTACAGCCACAATTCAACAAATAACTTTATGGTTACATGTGCGTTTACACGCAGGTTACTGTGTGGCAAATGTTTGTTGAAGTATTTTTGCTGAAACTTAATATTACTGAGAGCTTCTTCGTTAAAATTCAAAATGTTATCAGAATACTAAGTATATAGTAGCGAAATTGTTTATATATTTTGAAAAATAAAAACGAGATGATAAAATAATAGTGACTGAGTCGTTCGTGAAACGCAAACAAAATGTCATGGATAGAGTTTTAATATTTTATGAGGTCTGACATACGCAGCATTTCATATTAATATTTGCTTTATCTTTTTTACTTTTATTATGTTGTACTAAATATGTTTTCAAAAACCGTCTTAGAAAACGATTAAATTAAAAAATACTTTAAAAAATGTCAATCCCGAATCTGGGGTCAACTTGTTTAAAACTAGAGACGTTTACTTTTTTATTTTGAAAAAATCGTGGCTAAGACATTATGTACCTTTAAAATTTGTTATTTTTATAGATATAACGACTATGTTGACAGGATAGGATGGTCAAGATTACTGCAAAACAATCCTAGAATAAATTGTTCTGTGAGTAGAAAGAAATACGGAACAGGTCCGCAGATCAAAATGTTTTCGTTAATAAAAATCTATAAGTTCTACTCAAACCGTATAATCCATATAAGATAGATGCAAAAGATCCTTTGCTTACTTTTTAACTGGAACAAGACAGTCAAAAAATAACCGCATGTCCATTTTGCCTGTCCGAAATTGTACCAACCTCTGATTGCGTGATCAACTGTTCCAAAAACTTATTTGGCATGGCTCCAAAATGTAGCTCATAAAACAGCAGGTTCATTATTCTATAAATGCAACTAGTTTAATTCATAATATACTTTATATTTATTTAAAAAATTCCAAAGGCTTATAAATGTTGCGTATTATTTACTTTTTTTATATTTTTAAATTTACGCGATCTGAACACCTTGATGACTTTACATCATAGTCATCCCGTAATCATGACAGACTTATAATAATATCTATTCTTTGACATATAAACCAGACAGAAAAGACGTAAAACTAGTACGCATCACGAAAGCAAGCTTTAGTATTCTCAATATAGTGTAATATTAAATGCAAGTTAAATGTCAGTTTACTCGCCGATAACTACGGTTTATTCTGGGGATAGCGATTGGTCAATATATTGTGAATATCAAAGTTATCTTTGAAGATGAGTAGTAGCTATCTGATTTCTTCACTGTGTCAAAGTCCTGGTGCCAATATGGCCAGGGTCACCTTGTTATCTTACAACATTAATTCGAACTAATGGACTGATGTTTTGCATTGTTCTTGGACAATCGCGGTTTGTAGAAGATACCCTAATGAAAGATATTTCCTTAATAAACAAGCTTGTTGTTCGTGAGTCCGTTATGCTGTATCTTGGTAAGAATTTTTATTAGTTCTACATTTAGTGTATGAAAAGAATCTCTAAGGCGGACTTTAATCATGTCAACATACTGGTTTGAAAGAATTATTGGCATGAGAAGAAAAAAATAAAGTTTTACATTTTACCGATTTTTGGACAGTGGCTGGCAGAGAGTGGGTGGGAAAAGCAGAAAATCGAGTTCAGTGATGTCTGACACAATGATGATGATATATTACACAAATACTAGGTACCTACTTAAGCCCGATTGCAAAAAAAACAAGCATCCAACCGAACCTCCAGATACCCAGATAAGCGCTATTTTGTACATGGTTGATATTTCCAGTGTCCATACACATTTTTCATACGCACTGCGAAAATGTAAAACTCCGTACGAATATAATATGGATGTCTTCAAATCGGGAGTCAATAGGTTCCTTTTTAGTTAAGCGTGCTACGATTTAGACCTCACTGATACATCAGGCAAAGTGAAAACGCAAACGTATTCTAAAAATAAAAAAATCAAAACACTTTCCCAAACAAAGAATTTCCTTACGTAAGCTCATACGCATGGAACCACTAAACGACCCCTTATGATTATTATGAGCTTGCAAAAACTTCTGTATTTACTACCTATTATCTAATTTTATGATACTCCTCCAAGCAACATAACTTCTTAATCCGAGTCTACGATCAATCATGACTTTTGACGTTAACGTCAATTTTATTAGAGTCTCGTCCCGGGGCTCTCTCGTAAAATAATAAATAACATTCAAAGAAACAAAACTGCAAAATTTCACAAGTATGTCACGTACTAAAACTAATATCTAAAAGACAACGCAAAATTGCGTACTGTACGTCCTACCATGAGTTGTCACATTGAGATCAGCTGACGTTACTACAGTAGTAATAGTACGTTACTATGACATCCGTCTTAATTGTTACTCATGGTACCAAATTTTGAGCAAACTAATGAGCGCAAACTACAGTCGCTGTAGTACTCTGTGATGTAGGATAATTAGCTACGTGAGGTTTTAGTACCCAACTATCCGCTAGAGGCGCTGTATAAGTTTGCATACAATTTTTTAACTACAGTCGCTAGGGTGTGTAGATTGTGAAAACTTATGGTAGATCCTCTGATCACCATATTGAAATGTTTTTATTTATTTTTTCTCTGGGATTATACCTACTAAACAAACAAAATGTTTAAGTACGTATAATGTTCTTGGACTACGGATGCTCTCGTACTAGTTTATGATGTGAGGGAAAACGGACAGTACTAACAAACAGTCTCTTGAGAGTTATTATGAGTTTCGCTTCTACACGTTGTTTATTTCAGGGGCTTGCTCCAATTGATGAGATCCTATAAAAGTAAGGGTCATCTTACAATATCGAGGTCCAATAGAGATTTTTAATCAAAGTAATATTGAATGGGATCTGTATTCGTATAGCTAGTAGGTAGCCATTTTTTTTATCGATAGGTTTTTTTAGGAAAGCCTGTTTTATAGTCTAGAAACTAGTTAAATAT
The DNA here is from genome assembly GCA_963675405.1 of Cosmorhoe ocellata. Classification (NCBI taxonomy): domain Eukaryota; kingdom Metazoa; phylum Arthropoda; class Insecta; order Lepidoptera; family Geometridae; genus Cosmorhoe; species Cosmorhoe ocellata. The sequence goes on along the minus strand of OY776258.1, from coordinate 4,307,673 downwards.
GCATTTTAAACTAAAGTAGCTAAACGTGGATATAATCTTTGAATAATATGCCTCTGACTACCCCTGTATTTATATAAAATATTAACACTTATAAAAATCTATTATTTAAAAATTAGAAACTACATCATCACAGACAAAACACATAGGTACATACTTATAATTTCTAAAATCATTCCTGTATAAATAATTTAATGGGTCGCGAAAAGTAATTACAGGAACGCCCGGGCTTAAGTTTGACAAGGTGGCATCTCGGGTGTCAAGGTCTTAAGGCCTGATTGACATAGGACTTTTGCGATTTAGAAATGTAATTACGCCTTTTTTACACTGTCTGTACTTGGTGACAGGTTTTTTGAATGAAAATTTACCAAGTATTTTTAATATAAGTCAAAGTAAAGTTATTCTATTTCATGATGACATCTTATTCAAATTTGGATCTTATAACAATGATATAAAAATGTTAATGCATATTATTCGTACTTGGATTACACAATAAATATCAATTTTTTTGGTTTGGATACTTAAAATGCAAAATAAATGGATACGTATTTGTGGATATTTAAAAATAACCCTCTGAAAAGGGTAAAACGGGGTGTCAAAGTTAGTATGGGATTTTTTTATTGTGAATGAAGAGGTACTACGTGGGCGAAGCCATGGGTGGTTGCTAGTGAATTCTATTTCTGTAGCTATAGTTGGCACCAAAACAATCCTGCGTAAAACATGACGTTCGAAACATACTTCCATTAAAACAATAAAGTGAATACCTTTTCATGTGCAATTGGCCGGAAAAAGGGTCCAGGAAATACAAGGTATGGCAGAGTAAGAATCTTATATAGGTCACGTGCTTAATACACCCCTTTTTGAGCTTAGGTCGTACTTCGTTCATAATTAAAAACTATGAACATAACCATTCCAATGAATTTGTAGTCAAATTGTGAAGATTGTTAAGTCAAGTGTATCAGAATTGATGTTAATTTGGATAATGTAGCTTTAAATAATTAATTATTTGTGTGTCATCTTACCCTAAACTCACGAATCAAATTGTAATTTCAAATTGAGGTCAATTTTGTAGTCTGTATACAAATATGATCATTGTGATTTATAGCGAGAAGAGTGCTTTTGTTTATTTCTACTCTACGAGGGTTTCCGTTACAAAGATTTGAGCATTACTAAGCTATTATCCCCAACTTCCCGAAGCCTTTATAAAACTAAGGTAAAACTTATTGCATATATCAAACATTTCTATATACATACATGTACCTACGCATAGTTTTGGTAAACACGTCGGTTAGTCAACATACTTCAATTCCATGACATCATTTATGTATTTTATCTTTACTTTTATCGCCCTCCGGCCAGGTGGAGTGACGATTTGCGAAAGGCTGCTGGTGGAGGCTGGATGCGTCGAGCTGAGGACAGGGCGCAATGGCGCTCATTAGGGGAGGCCTATGTCCAGCAGTGGACTGCTATAGGCTGATGATGATGATGATGATCTTTACAAGTAAAACGCTCGGTCAAGACTAAGTCAAGACTCGGTCAAGCTTTTCAAACTTGAGAAACTAAGGAAGGAACTAACGGCCAAAACACATAATCACGACACGGTATGTAATGAACGTGAAATCAAACGATATGCTGTTGTGAGTTTTTGCAATGGACACCGTAAATTTTCATCGTAACGTGGCAAGATCCGGTGCCGAGTCGTGTGCCTTTGTGTTTTGGCCCTAAGGCCAAACACAATAACCTCAAGTTAAAATCTTCTGTTTTTCTTCCATAAATACAATTCCAGAAAAATTGCTAGTGCATAGTATTTTACAAGATATTCTGTTAAAATTATACATTCTAGCCACTGAAATTTGATCGTGGTCGGTGTAAAGGAGCTAGGACAGTGGCGCCATTGAATTACTTCTTAGAAATTTACACCCAACGCGCGCTTTGAATGTAAATGTAGTGAGAGGGTTATCATGAGACTGTTTCATGAGGTTACAAGTGTTGCGTTATGCCGTTTGCTAGATAATATTGCTGTGACAATTTATAAGTAAAACTAAAATAGTGGCACTTTTAATCGTGGTAATTTTACTGATATTATAAAAGCAACACTACAATTATGTCGATGTTAGGATGGGTTGTTAGTGATTCAATGAATGAATTTATTTAAAAAAAAAAAAAAATTGTTTAGGAACTTAAACTAGGTAGGTACATAAACAAAGTAGGAAGCGATGCGACCTGCAGAAGTAAAATACTGTGTCGCAGATTGCAACGCCCACCTCCGGGAATGTGGTAATATTAGTTCCAACAAAAAGTAGGCAAAATAGAATATAATAAAGTAGTAAATAATTAAAGGAGTAAATAATTTGAAGTTTGAAATAGTCTGTAGTCTAGAATAGCCTTCCATTTATGTTTTACTAGCTTCCGCCCACGGCTTTGCCCGCGTGGTACCTTGAAAAACAAAAACATCGCAATCCCACGGGAACCGTACATTTTTTCGGGATAAAAAGTAGCCTATGTGTTGTTCCAGACCATAATCTATATCTGTGCCAATTTTAATTCAGATCCGTTCAGCCGTTTTAGCGTGAAAGAGTAACAAACATCCAGACATCCTCACAAATTTTCGCGTTTATAATATTAGTAGGATGTAAGTACCACGCCTACAAAGTCACAAACAAAAGCTAGGTGCTGTAATATATTTTAAGTTTATCGTATTTATCACGAGTATGTACATAACAACATTTTATTTTTTGCAATTGCAGATTTAAATTAATTTAAAAATGAAAAAGCTAAAAAATAAATAAATACTAGGTGTTTTAGTTCAGTGAAAAAGTTTTTAGTAATGTTATTGTTTTTTGTGTGGTATAGGTGAAATCGAATGCTGCTTTCATGTATTTATAAGAGTACCTGGGTGACCGAGCTTTGCTCGTTTTTTTGGGGTAAACGACGTTTTCTAAAAATGAAACCTAGCTAGATCGATTTATCACCCCCGAAACCCTCTGCATACAAAGTTTCATGAAAATCGTTGGAGCCGTTTCCGAGATTCAGGTTATATATATATATCTTTTACCTTTAAACGAGCAATTCTTGTATATATATATATAATTGGAATCTCGGAAACGGCTCCAGCGATTTTCATGAAATTTAGTATGCAGAGGGTTTCGGGGGCGATAAATCGATCTAGCTAGGTTTCATTTTTAGAAAACGTCGTTTACCAATAAAAAAAATCGAGCAAAGCTCGGTCACCCAGGTACTATATATATATAAGAATTGCTCGTTTAAAGGTATAATGGTATAATATTAATGGCATAACCCAGTTCCTCTGGCATCGTGTGTAAGAACCCCTGAGTAGAAACACAAAGTAAGCATTTTCCGATAAACTCCGTTGTAATTCGAAGGTATTACGAATTACTGTCACGTTTTCGATACGATGCTGGGTTATCATTTTTATTTAATTTGTCTTTGGATGTAGCTTAATACGAGAAGATTATATTTACTGGCTTATGTTGTGCCAAATCTTTTAGGAAAAATATATTTACTTTAGCGCAACCATTTGGAAAACATATATTTTTGTGTTACATTATATTTATTGAGCAATGAGACACGTGACTGTGTTTGCTTTGGAAATACTTTTGCTTAGTTTGCACTGGTTATTTATCGGTTACCATTGTATTAGGGAAATTAATAGTTGTAGAGGAATACACAAGTCACATATCTTAAAAAAATAAGTTAAGTAAATAAATTAAATGAAACTCTCTCTAACGATAGGTGGTTGCTTGTATTTTCGAAATACTGGTTATCTTGTCTTGGTATATCGAGTTTCAATATTCTGCTGTAGATACATTTTTATGAATGCTGAGAAGCAATCGACAAGAAATGCAAAAAAACCTGGCATTGTGTAGAAGCTCTTACTATTCCGTAAGATATACGTTTTGAGTACATAAAGTTAATTATTCAAACTGCTTCTAGCAGAGTAGGTGGCTCACAAAAATGTTTAAAGCACTGACATATTGTATGTAAAAAGAATACAGATAAGCTTTTGTAAAGTCTTCGCTTCCCAGTATGCGGTAACCGTCAAAATAAATAATAATAAACAAAATATTGGTGGACATTTCACACAACGCCATCTAGCCTCAAACTAAGCAAAGCTTGTACTATGGGAACCGGATGGTTGATAAATAAATTATATGCACTTTTTTTTTGTAAATACATAGAAAGAAATACCTAGACACAGAACAAACATCTGTTTTCATAACACAAATGATTATTCTGGGTGGTGATCGAACCCACAACCTACAGCGCAGAAGGCAGAGCTACTACCATCTGAGCTGTGAGGACAGTAATTTTAAATGACGATCGCAAAGCAGAAACAATACCTAGACATTATTATACATCACATTTAGCTTACCGCTAGATTCTGGCCGCTATATAAAAGAGGTTGTTTCTTAGCGATCGGGCATGCGTTTGTAAATTTGAATTTCAAAGAACACGTCACTTTAAGTTGAGATGAGAAGCTGAAAGTCAACTCTATCCCGCAGGAGTTACACCGAAATGTAACACGTTATTTATAATGTTTAATTATGTAAAGTACTTTAAACATACTAACTGTAAAGATAGAACAAAAAACCACTACAAAAATTATTTAAAACCAATTAAAAATACTCGTAACATATTTATGTAGGTACTCATAAATATACAAATACTAGCTTCTGCTAAATAAATCTATCCCACGGGAACCGTACATTTTTTCGGGATAAAAAGTAGTCTATGTTAATACATAATACTGGAATAATTTCCAGACTATAACCTATCTCTGTGCCAAATTTCATCAAAATCCATTCTGTAGTTTTTGCGTGAAAGAGTAACAAACATACATCCATACATTCTTACAAACTTTCGCGTTTATAATTATTAGTAGGATTCAATTGTTAAAATCTAGAACTATCATCCTTCCGTTAAAAATAAAAACTTTTCTAATAAAAAAGAAGGAGTAAAATACCTTTCATTATTTTTCAAAAAACAAACACTTCTGACTGACAGAGTAAAGACCGGTACCACCCAAATTAATTAACTTGTAATGAGTTCTGCCAACAACTTCATAGTGCACAGTTTAAGCGGTAAATGAATTGGCGCTTGAACTTTTGAATCATTTTTACACGTGAAATTTTAACCAAACCAACGCGACCCAACTGAACTGCATTGCGGAATGTCAAACTTAAGTTTATCAAGATAAACAAGAAAGTTGCATCGGCTAAGTATGCCAACTTACGAATTGATTTTCTAATTACAATCTATTTTTTTTATTGACATGTTAATGAAGCTATCCGTTAATACCCGTCTGCGAAGTGAAGAAAGAGGGTAATGTGCTTATGGTGTATGTATAGACGACCAATAAAGTGGTAAACCAATTTCTTGGTCGCCTATTATACTCGTACGTATGTATGAAAGTTCTTATGGCTGTCGTTGGAATCCAAACGGCTGAATAGATTTTGATAAATGAGGTGTCATGTATTTGTGTGTATTATTAATTAATGGCATAAGTTAGAAAAAAATATTTAAAAAATCCAATATGTCGGCTAAAATATTTTTTTTTAAATAATTCCAGTTGACTTTTTTAAAATTTTGAAATAAATACAAGTTTTTGCTTCAGTTTGACTTATGACAATAACGTGTGCTTACTTCGTACAGAAGATCAGTACCCCTAGTATGAGTTTTTTATTTACGAAAACTTTTTTCGAATAGTATCCTTTCATACATTTACCTCCATCGGAAATGTTAAGGAACTAAAATAAGGTCGATAATATCAAAAATATTATCTAATTGGCAGTCCCAGCAATGGTTTTTAAATCAAGTTTCACGATATCGACTATAATTTAGTTCCTTAAAATTTCCGATGGAGGTAAATGTATGAAAGGATACCATTCGAAAAAAGTTTTCGTAAACTATCAAAAACTCATACTAGGGGTACAGTAGCGGTCCAATAGAATAACATTGCCAGCCTTTTGGGTACATTGTACCTATATTAATATTATTAATCTACCGCAACTTCAATTGTTACATTTCCGTGTAAGATTACCAAGACTTAAATCTTTACGCTCAAAGAATATATCTGGTTCTCTAGAGACTTGAAGCAATAAATCTTTCCTGTATCATGAGAGACCTCCGTTTGTTTTTTATCAAGATCTTGGCTTCAAACGGCCACAGTTTCAGCAGTAAGGAATGTTGAATACTGTAAGTTTTGCGTAAAGTTTTTGCCGCCAACTTTGTGAATAGAAAGTTTGGTAAAGTGATCTTATAAATTCTCAGTGCTTGGACTCCGGAGACATGAAAAGGGTGATTGATGTTTTGTTCATTATCCTTTATTATCATTATCCATTAACGTTTATGATTAGACAACTTGAAAAATATGACAACTTTTTTAATGAGCCTAGCTATAAAAATATCGTTATAAAATCGGATTTGATATAAATAACGAGAAATTTGCGTCGTCTTGAGACCATGTTGGATTTTGTCAGTTTAAAATGGCAATATCAAATAATGGTCGTGACTTGAAGCCGTAGATATTCGCAGGTATCATTCGAATACCGATATGGAATATAATACTTTAAAATATATGGAAATGATCACGTAACTTAGCGACTAGTTATGTCATACCCATACATTTGCTCTTTTTTAGGTATCCGTACGACTCCGCTGTCCGTCCGTTCATCTGTCTGTCCGTCTGTCTCCGGGCTGTATCTCATAAGCCGTGATAGTTAGACATCTGAAATTTTCACAGATGATGTATTTCTGTTGCCACTATAACATTAAATACTAAGAACCAGATAAAATAAAAATATTAAAGGGGGCTCCTATTCAACCAAGGGGTTTTTTGCCGAGTTATTTTATAGATAATGGTACGGAACCCTTCGTGAGCGAGTCCGACTCGCACTTGGCTGATTTTATTTATTAATAAATGTCACTTTGTCTACACCATCTTAGGCTAGTTTTCCTACTACATAATTTAAGCTGTGTTCGAAGGGTTTTTTGTCGTCTCGTCGTCTCCCTGTGGGGTATTTAGTGGGAACGGCACTATTGGTCACGACTCGTTTATGTAGATTGATAAGCAGACTAGGGGACTAGCTCACTTTGTACATTTTTAGGATTCCGTATCTTAATAGGAAAGGGGTTTTTACTGAAACAGCCAAAGAAGTAGGTACGTACATACATGTATACTAAATTGATGAAAGTATAAGAGTTAATAGCGCCAATAAAAAAATATCTAGCTTAATTATCTGCGTTAATTATTAAAATAGCAGTGAATGTATATTTCTTTTTGTATAGATATACGAAAAATCTCTTAAGTACTTTTTTCTAGGAATAAAAATTAAGATAAAATTTCAAAACCGAGACACAAATTAAGGAAAAAATCTAAAATTAAGGAATTTATTACATTTTATCCCTAAAGGAATGGTGAAATTTGTAGAAAAATGTGGCGAAAAAACAAAAATATATCAAATAATTTACAGTACAAAATCGTCGAGATGCGAGTCTCGCACGTGCTTGACCGTTTTTTTATTGCACGCTTTGATAAAAAAACACCTTCAAGAATTAGGTATTAAAAAAAATATTATTTGTATGAATGTAACTATTTTTATATTGTATGTAACAATGTATATATCGATGTGTGGATGGCAATAAAATGTAAGTCTGTTATTGATTAAAAAGTTTAAAAGTAGTCTGTCTTGAATGTAGCCCATACTCGTAAATCAGACAAGTTATTTGTAAAAATAACTTACATTTTTCCAAAGCTTGTTTGAGAATTCGAGATAAATAATTTTATATAATTTTTATGAGAATTTGGAAAGAAAAATTACAGTCTAGGATTTGTAAAAATAATAACTATAAATTTTTGAATGCTGCCAAATAAACCAAATTGGAATTAATATTTGAAATCCATTTAGATTACGTTGCCGCGTATGCATTCTCATTAAACACATTAAATTACATTCGGCTGTTACCGCAATGTGTTGTAATCCCCTGTAAGGATTAGCGTAGCGGCAACCATGTTATAGTGTTATAGCCTGTGTATATACAGCGGACAATTCGAATGAAAACATCCGCTTATGTTATTATTTCCGCTTGGGAATCTTTAATTAGGTATCCATCTGACGTTTATCTTTACCTATCACTGACACTTACCATTTCAAAGCAAGTATTACATAATATTTAAAACTATCTGTTACCCTTCTTCTGCAAAAATTAATATATTTTTTAATTTAACATTTTCATTCTAAAATTATTGATATCGATTAATTGGGAAATTTTTATGGAGTGCAAAAAGAGGCAGGTCAGCAGGTCCCCAGCGTTGATCAACCATGCTTTCCCCAACTTTCGACCCGTATTTCGACCCTTTCAAGATTATATTTTGAGACAAAATATAACATGTCATTAAAAGGTAACAAACAAACTATACTTTCGCATTTATAATAAAAGTATGGATTACGTTTGTTTCCTGAGTTGGCTAAGGTATAGTCGTTCACGACTGTTACTAACATATATTCATGACAAAAACTACTGACTGTCTTGGCAGATCCACACAAAAGTTTCATGTCCGCATGACAAGAAAAATCCGCTGACGCTTTATCGGTTAATTCTCGACTGCGCACACATTCAAAGCTTTTTAATTATGCATTCTCTCCAGTCCTTTATTCGAGCAGATTTTGGTTACGGAACCAAATTGACTTCTACATTTTGTGTAATGAGTTTTGTTTTAGACAGTTTCGCGAGTAACCAGAGGGAAACAAAATTGTCTTATCTTGTTTTACCACTAAATTAGTCAAGTAGTTTAAGTTGGTTTTACCTAAGAATATCTAATTTAGCTAAACGATTTATAGTCATAAACAATTTTAATATGGCTGTTGCCAAAATCATGACTAAGATGCTAATAAGAAGCCTTACGCTAGGTATGAAAGGTTTGCAATTAAAGATAATTTTAGTAGCAAGGTTCAATCTTATTACACTAACGATAATACTGTTGTAATTGTGTATCACTTGATTAATAAACCGCAAAATGAACCCACTCATACCCACATAATAATTTAATCCCATCAGAGCGGGCGTATTATATATTGCCAGAAAGCTATCATCATGAAAATTGCAGAATTAAGTCTACTGAGACTATTGATGGCAAGGGCGTGACTTTTAGAAATCTTTTTTATTATTTTTTTATTACAATATGAGTTGTAGTTTTTGCGAAATACAAAATTAATGCTAGCAATCCACCAGACCACAATGAACTTTGAGCGAATTGAGGAAACAAAGAGGAAATCTCGAACCTTACCCACAAAACAAGACTATATAAATTAAATATGTACGAGTATATTATATCATTAGAAGATGCTTATATATTTAGGAACGTCGTAAATTCTAAGCAGTTTTTGAGAAAATTTAGTAAAGAGGTAGACTGTTATTAAAAGGTTAAAAGCGAGAGCAGAAAAGCTAAACTTATAAGAGCACTACAAAATTATGTTATCGTTTGTAGCACTTTATTTACTAAACTCAGCGCAATAAAGTTTATTTTACCTGTAGGCTGATTCAGAGTAGTACAGGCTGATCGTATTAGGGAAAACATTTCCGCCAATTTGCAAACGTAATGTTAATGTCCATAATTATACTAAAATTATCTCTCTCTTGTTACAGAACATGAAAATGAAGCGAAGGATAGCAGGGATAATTTATATTATCTTCACATTTGCTCTCGTCAACGAAATGTCTATCAACGTACAAGCAAGAGATAACAACAAACGGCGAACAAAAGAAAAAATTGGAGGCTTTCAGAAGAACATTTGTGACATCACTGACCGCGACTCAAAAGTTCACTGCTACTGCGAGAATACTAGAGAACCCAGGAATGCAACGAAAGCGGAATGTTGGGTGTTCAATGGCGGCATACCACGCGACGACCCCATCTGGCAAAGTTTTGCATCGCAACCGTCTTTGCAAACTTTGTCTTTTAACGTCCGAGTCGATGGCGCTCTAAGCTACGTGCCTACTAAAGCGTTCTACTATTTACAGCGCCTCAGATCTATAAACATCAAGTACGGCAACATTGTTGATGTAACGCAGTTCTCGTTTGCCAACTTGACGAACCTCAAAGAGGCCGGGCTTTCACAAAATCAAATAGAAAATTTGCAACAGTACGCGTTTGCTCATCTTCCTAATATTACAGCGATCAATCTTGAAGATAACATGATAATTGATATCGACGCTGAAGCGTTCTTCGATCTGCCGAAATTGCAAAAGTTAGTGTTGACTAAAAATAATATATCGATGATTCGGAATGGGACGTTCCAACACACGTTCAATCTATTAGAATTGGACCTGAATAAAAACAACCTATACCATCTGAACCGTCGGACTTTTGATGGATTGGCGAACTTGAGGAAATTGGATCTGAGAAAGAATCGAATACACAATTTGACGGAGTTCACATTTGCCGAGTTATGGAACTTACAGGAGTTACTGCTTGGGAAGAATGACTTGAGATTTATTTCTGAGCGCGCCTTCGATGGGTTGTCACAGCTTCGAAAGTTGTCCCTCGACGAGAATAAACTGGCTTCACTCCCTTCTGGCCTCTTCGAAGGTGTTAGGGGTCTGAACTCGCTCGATTTGCGATCCAACGAACTACACGCATTAACTTTTGACAATATCAAACCCATATTGGACAACTTGAGGCCCCAGAACAGCAATTTGCTACTTGAAGGTATGTGAATATATTATAATACCTCCTCATTTCCGCTTTGATAAACTTACAACACACGTTGAATATTTAATGAGTGGAAACGGAGTCGTTATTATTAACTTTAACTTAGAAAGTTTGTTCTTTTATGATCCTTCGGGGTGTTCTTAGTTGAGCGGGATGTAGATAAGAGTGGAAAGTGTTGTATAATTCCTTTTATTTGGTTGATAGTTGTTGTTTACCCCGGAAAATGTGGCGCGCTTTATGCATTAAAAGTTGAAAATTTTAATTTTTCAGAAAACAACTTCGTGTGCGACTGCAGACTGAAATGGATGCACGCGTTGCGCAACGAGACAAAAAGCCAGGGTACAATAGACTCCTTAGACGGTGTAACTTGTAAGATGGACCCTCCGATTGTGAGTTCAGCTTACAACAAAATGCCTGAACCAAACGAAAAAGTGGATTACAATCAAGACATCCTACACGCAGGTATAACAATAGAAACCCTTAACGAGAAAATGAACGTTACCGATAAAAAAACCATTCCAGAACAAGAAATTTCTGATGTAAACACGAATGACATAGCGACAAAGAAGCTAAAAAGAAACATTTTGAAAATCGCTCCGGAAACCTTGCCTTGCCCTCGAGAGGATAAAAAAACTACAGAGGCGCCACCTATGCCTCTAGGTGACCCATTAATTCCCATCCAAAACGAAATGAAGATTTTCGGGTTTCACGGTATGAGTTCTGGCCAAACAGTGAAAAGGTTTAGTGTGGTAGTTTTATGGAATGTGTGTTTTACGTTTTACTTTACTTAGGTAAACTGCCCATTTTGAGTCTAGTCATTAGGATAGGAGGTACAGACTAATTAGGAGGATGTTGGTTGTTGCTCATTTTCTTTTGCAGAACGCATTATCAATAGTATACAGTAATGTTCTTAATATTTGCACATTTATAATAGTTTTTTGCACCAATTAATAATATCAAGCTGTTAAGAAGCAACTTTCAAGCGATTTTATTTCCTCAAACGTTACTATGAGATCTTTTTATGATGTAAAACAATCAACACAACATGCATTATAGGTTGCCCACTTAACTCAGACCACTTCTTTGATTTTACAAGAGCACGTGGTGTAATATGCAGGAGATAGTTTCATTTTTGATCGAAGTGTTTATTAACTTGCCAAGATTCTGAAATTTTACATCTTGTTTTTGCATAAGAAAATCACCCCACTTGCGCCTTTAGATCTTGCAGGCAGTGGTCTCAGCTATGTGGTCAAACACTGTCAGAGGTAATGTTTGTAATTTTGTAAGTTTATTTGCTTGGGGTAACTTTTGGAACTACTCATCCAATTCCAAATATTCCTTCACTTATAGATAGCTAGATTATTCCTGAGTGCTATAGGTTATGTATTAGAGATATGGTAAGAAATCTACGTGGATAATACCGCGGGCGAGACTGTAAAAGCGATCGCATTTCATTGTAAACTAAATTTAATGAGCACACAACATTTTTGCAAACATTTACGAGATATAAGCTACACTTTATACTATAATGGATGTTGTAATATACCGTCATAATGATAATTTAGCTGTAAAACCAATTAATGTTACTGATATTGTTAACATTATCATCATAATCATCCTCATCATAAACCACTAGTAATTGTCAGTATGTTGTGGTTGTACAATAGGTCACTGATATTGTTTTAAATAAAAATAAAACAGTATAGTTTTAAATTAATTAGTCAAAAGAGCATTGTTCTTTACTTTATATACCAACTAAGGTCAGTCACTTGTGTTTGTTTAGTTAAATTGAAAGAATTGATTAGGTACTAATTTTAATTTGGATTGAACTTTAGGATTTTGTTTAGATCACAAAAAAACATGATCATGACTGTAAATTATTCCCAGGCTTAGTAGATATCTCCTCAAATCTTAAGTGATTTAGATCTTTGAGGATATTTATAGAGGGTAGTAGAGACACGTCCAAACAGGATTTTGGCACATACTCACATTTTGCACAGTAGTTAGTGTTCCGTATTAACATTTGAGTTTTAATTTTCAGTTCTAGGGTATCCCGGTTTCCTCGCGATGTTTTCCTTCACCATTTAAAAGCCCTGGCATTATTATCATAAAAAGCAAGAAATTAAAAACATTAAGCAATATAGTACTTAATATAATTGTTAACAAGGATGTAAATTGATACTGAAAGCAAATCTCATGATATAAATCAAATGTGAGTAAGACAGCAATATGAATTAGAATAAGACCAAAGAAAGAGACGTAAGAGGGCTTAAACTGAATTGAAAATTGGTTTGCTTTGTGTAAAATATATTCCCCCTTGCTAAAATAGTGATTACGTTTTAGTGCAAGCTTAAGTTAAGACACGTTTTTCTTATCTGATTGAATTGAGAGGGGCAAACAACATCAAAATAAAATTAGATGTGTTTGAAGGGGTTTATTGTTTAAGCATTATCTAAGAAAATTCGCGAATCACAAAGCACAAAGACACGATAATTTTAAGTTATTAAAAAAATACATGGATATAAATATTATTTGCAAAGAAACTGTTTTCATCAATCACTAGTATTAATAATTAAGTTATACTACTTAATTGTATGCATGTATGTTCGTTTATTAATCTAATGTGTATGTATAACGTTGTATAAAGTATTTTGACAAAGCGTTTTTTGTATGAATAAAAATAATGGTGTACATTTTTTATAAAAACAAAATTTCGTGGCATTTGTTTTATTTAAACCATCAAAAAATAAGCTGGTATATTATTTTAGTAAGAATACCCATAGGTATGGTATATAAACAACATAAACATAAATGTGATCACGACTGTAATCCCCAGGCTCGGTAGATATCTCTAGCTACATAAATCTTTTGAGGATACCTATCTAAAGAGGGTAGTCAGATATACATACGTCCAAAAATGACATCAGGCACATGCTCACGTTTCGCACAGTGGTTAGTATTCCGTACGTGACAAGTTGTAAGCCCATCGCCGCTTATAAGAATACTAACCTATGACACACAACTTAAAAAAATTGGTTTTAGGGTATACCGATCCTCACGATATTTTCAATGTTTAGGATCACTGCATTGCGCATATTTTTTTTTGAATGGAAAATCTATTTGGTGTCATGACCACGTTTGAACCCACGATCTCTGAATCGTGAGGCAGTGGTGCTTCCACGATACCACCAGTGCTCTTACATAAAAATACACTGGTCACCAATATCTGAATCTCAAGAAAGCATTCAAATAAAACATACAATACAAACAAGTTTCAGTGCACTCTGCAGAATGTGCAAAATAAAAATCTGATCATAGATAAAGCTTTAAATCTTAAGCTATACTAAATCTGTTATAACTCCACCCTCCTGTCCGGAACCCCATATCAAACGGTTGGCTGCCCTTCACAGTTCATTTGCCCCATACAACACTATCTCAAATACCCAGGGTTAATTCAAATCCCTTAAAATCTAACTCGACTCGAATATAATTTATGTTCAAGCTCAATTCCGGAAAAGGATTTATTTGTAGAAAGCTCACAGTGACAATATTAATTTTATTAAAAAATATATTTTATGAAATACATAATTAACATAGTAGTAACTTTAACCCTCAAGTTTGGTAGACGTACCTGGAATTTCATTTGCTCAGTTTTATAAAAATATGTTAGGAGAGGTAGTCATGCACGTCCAGACACTTTATATCTGACCATTTTGCACTCTAGTTAATATTCCATACATGACACGTTTTAAACCCATCACCGCTTATAAAAACATATTTAGCTTCCGCCTACGGCTTCGCCCACGTGGTACCTTGAATAACATAAACAAATGTATCACACGGGAACCATAAATATTTAGAGAAAATGTGCTATTCCAATCTATATCCGTGCCAAATTTCATCCAGATCCGTTCAGCCGTTTTAGCGTGTAAGTCATCCATACATCCATACGTACGAACTTTCACATATATAATATTAGTAGGATTAGTAAGACTTACCAGTAACACACCTCATCATTAACCAAAAATATAAATTAAAAAAAATATATACACAACTTTTTAAATTCTACCACGGTAATAACGTAGAAGCGGCATCCTTTGTGGCGTGCCAAACACAGCTGGCGATACAGAGGTAAGTTATGAATACTTATTCAGACATAAATTATAATTTATTTGTGTATTTTACTCATTTGTAACAAAGGATTACCTACACAGTATTTTATTATTATCTATATTAATAATTTCGTCAAGGGGTACGGTAGACTCGATCGAAACCTTGCCTGAATAATAAAGCAAAAAAAAATAAAGAAGTCGACAACATACATCCGCAAAATTCGGATTGTCGAGTATTTTGTAAAATTCTAATGCTGGCTGAGAGACAAATCGCAGTCGCCATATTCGTCACTGACACCGGATGACATCTTGGGTAATAAAAACTCAAAGTAAGTAGGTACAATCAAAAATTCAACCAACCTCTTTGTTCTACTGCACTACGTAGGTTGGTAGGTAGGTACCTAGGTAATCGCAAACTTGGTACTCGTAGCATAATATCCGTTATTATTTGTTATGTGAAATTCTAATGGTGCTCAGAGACACATATTGTGTAATATGATGAGGCTCATTTCACCCGAGCGAAGCCGGGTTTTCATCTAGTTTGTTACTAAAATAGACCTACGAGTTTTTATAACAAAACCCAAATATAGTCAGTCTACTAGAATTATTAACCATTTTGAAGTTCCATTGTCTGCCACCTAAAATTACATGCTGTACGTTACAATGCAAAAATACTCAAAAACACTGCTAGACCCTCTCGTATAAAATGATTTGGACAAATAAAAATGACACTTTTCTCGTTACTAATAGTGTCAGGTTATCTTATCATCCATTGATTTATTTATTTATTTATTTATTGAGAAAAAAGTTGCTTACGGTACCCAATTTAAGAGGGGGGCGGGGGTTCAGCTCATATAAAATGCTGCTTAATTAAAGTACCTACTGAATATACAATACTACTTAAATATCAAAGTAAAACTTATGTTTTTGTAATTTGTCTTATTCTGTACCTATTAAGTTGGATAAAACGTAAGAATTTGATAATTCAAATCGCGGACAGAATTTAAAACTTTATGGTGTCGTAAAATAATCTTATTTCGAGTTAACAGTAAAGATATATAATCTTTTATAAGGTGACTCATAAACCTTGATTAGATGCTATATTATTATAAGGAATAAAAGTTATATAAGGAATTTTATGTCACTTTAAGAGTATATTATAGTCACGTATAGGGGTAGAGGTAGGACAAGGAATAGATGGATAGACTGTGTGAAAGATGACATGGGTAAGAAAGGAGTGAGTACTGAGATGACGAATGATAGATGGAAATGGAAGAAGATCACTGTTGTGCCGTCCCCACATAGCGTGGGAAAAGGGCAGAAAGATGATGATGTATATTATTATGGTATAAAAGTTCATCTCTTCATGTTTAATGTTTGAAACATTACGAAAAGATTTTCCAATACAAAATTTTCATTGGTTTCGCGATAATTGATATTCATGCGGACAAACTCGCGGGCAACAGCTAGTTTACAATATTTTCAAATCGACGAAACCAGTGTAGCCCCTTTTACAAAATACGCCTTTTACAGCGTTTGCCTTCATGATGATTTTGCATGCCTAGATATCAAAGCTTCGTGCCAGGTTGTATCTATCCAGTTTATTTGTACAGTTGGAGTATGTGCAATCAAAACATAGAAGCTACCTGTTTTTATGTTCATTTGTACAGTTTGAATCAACAGCGTGAACAACAGGACCTAACGAACTATCGAATTGTGTTAGTGTTACGATAAAATAGGTTAATTCGCTACGTAATTTTGCAGTCAGGTTAGTTAAATTTTGTTTAACAAGAACTAAAATACATGCATATATAAAATTAATCCTGATATACCTCTCTTGCTTCATTCACTCTCAGTACATTCTTCATTCATGCGCGTCGGTTTAGGATTCTCTTGACCTAAAATAATGCAATCTTAGCGTATGATAGATCTTATTTAGGATGAAGGTCTAGCAAGTGTCCAACACTGCCTTAAAAAAAATCTGGCCTCGTCATAATCCATTTTCAATCTTACGACAGTGACTTGCCTAAACAGTTTGAGCGAAGATGCGATCTTACCTATGTAGCAACAAAGTTATCTGATTAGTGAAATCATAACTGAATAAATGTCACAGAGTGCCACCACATCAGTAGGTCAAAGTAAAATCGTTAGTGAAACAAGCTTGCGGTGGAAGTTGTGAGTCTGCAGACGTGTTTACGGCACCGCAGATGCAGGGTTTTGCGGGATTCTGTGAATTTATATTGAAGATGTTCAGCAAGACGATCTTGAATACTCATGAGCTGAAAGATATATAGATTAAATTAAAAAACCCCGCGACACAAACTTTGCCCACCATTTTACTGTGGCGGCCATCTTCGATGTACATAAATCTTGTCATAGTAGTATTTTACTACTCAAGCCCTTTTATTTGATACCTATATTGAGGGAGTTGTGAAAAAATGTTATCCGCCATTTTTTGGCGGCGGACATCTTGAACCGATTTTCATCAAACATAACTAAGAACACTCCCGACTAATTCACCTTTCAAACAAAAAACAAAATCAAAATCGGTTCATGCGTTCAGGAGCTACGATGCAACAGCCAGATACACAACCACACATACCCTGACAGACAGGTCAAACTTATAGTACCCCGTCGTTTTTGCGTCAGAGGTTAAAAATATATAACACTGTCTTTATTTCATACTTATTTTCATTACGACGCGTCTCATACTTTTGTTAATGTAGATAGAAGAAGTTACTATTGCAAAACAGAACATGATTCTACAGGGAAATCACGATCCTCAGTAATGAGGAGTATAAAGAGAAGAAGAGAATCCGATAGTCAAAGACGTTTCCATCTTCTTTCAATTAATCTCAATTCAAGAAGACAAATAGTCACGTCAATAAATAATTGCAATTTGCCACCTTTTATTATTTACAAAAAATTTTGGCATTTTGCAATAACTCAATATGAGCACAAATATATTGGAAATAAATTAAATAACTTTGAAGTAATTCTTCCAATGCGGTAGCTAATTAAATTGCCTTTAGTAACTGGTTCTTTTATTGGAGCAAGCCATAGAGTTTAATTAAAAAGCTAACTCAGCAGCTAAATCTTGGTCAAATTAAACTTGCAGGGACGTTACAATATCATGTGGATATACTCAAGCACGCGGGTTCGTCTTGCTTGCGTGAAGTGAGGATCTTACGTTAAACACTTTTCTTAAAAGTAGGGTTCGTTTTTTCTAAAAATTAAACCTAGCTTGATCGATTTATCGCCCCCTAAATCCCCTGCATACTAAATTTCATGAAAATCGTTGTAGCCGATTCCGAGATTCAAATTCAATTGCTCGTTTAAAGGTATTAGATACTCCATTCAAATTTTAAAAGTGAGTGATTGTTTAATACCATTACAGATCATTTTTTGTCCTAAAGTAATATTGTCTATCTGGATTGTCAATCAATTACTCAAATCAAGCAGAGGGAGAATGAAGAATTTAAAATAGCAATGTACTTCAAATAAAATAATAAATAAGTACATATTTTTCTAACTACGATAAACTTTTTCTGTGCATGCATTAGTGAGCATGTATGTCCAGTAAACAGTCCGAGAAACAGGAGTGATTTTATGTATGTTTGTATGTATGTCCAATGGCTGTGGATTTGGTGTGGTGTGTATTGGAAGATGGGCATGCTATTCGAATTGCGTAGTTTTTGGATAAGCCAATTATTTACCGTTTGAGAGCTAGTGTTATGTTATGTTAAGTGTTTATGCTGGTAAGTAAGAGCCAGTTAATATCGTCTCAACAATACCTCGTCCACGTCCATTGAGGCGGAGATGGCAGAATCTATTAAAATTCACTCTCCAATTACTGGGATTGAACGGTATTGTCTGTGCAGGAGAGTCATAATTTACAACAGTGCGTGGCATTGCTGTAAAAAGATCAAAAGCGCATTGCAAACTTACCTAATTGACAACGAGCTAATTTCGCATATTTCAAAAAACTGTGACGTAATCATTTTGCTTAATTGAATTCATTGAGTTCATCGATAACGAGTATTTTGTTTGAATTAATTAAAATAATTTTACATATTAATTAAGAGTCTTCATAATTCCATTGCTTGAATCTTAATAACCGCTCTTCAGGATTTTATGTGTTGATAAAATCATAACTGGAAAAGTACGAAAAATTGGAACACATAGGTACATCAGATATAAGAGGTTTTCAAATTGAGTGTGGAGATTTTTTTTTAGGGACCACGCTCTATACATTTATTGTTCTGAGGTTAGTGCACTCAACCAAATGAAAACGATTGAGCAAAGATGTCCGTAATGATGTCATTGAATATCTGTGTTAATTATTTGGAAAAACTCAAGTTATGTTATTAGTTTCAACTTATTTAAATATAGCTTTAACTTATGCAAAGTTGGTTAGTATATTACTTACTTTAATATTTTACAAGAAAGTGCTAATTTACTTTAATTTAATACTTACATAGGAATTTTTGAGAAAAACACTGTAAGTAGTTTAAATGGATTTAGATTACCATAGTAGTACTTTGTAAGACTGCTAGACCAGTACAAAGATCGAACAATAATGTAAAATTACGGTAATAGTTACAAAGTTAATTTGTCACGGAATAAATCTATACATATAATAAAATCATTGAGGTGCCGTGTCTGTACTATTGATATTTTAAAATAAAAGTTAGTGCTACTTAAAGAAAACACGATACAACCGTTTTTATAAAAAAAAATACCTGTTTGTCTGTGTGTTTATGCACGCTAATCTCCACAACGACTGAACCAAATCGAATGCAGTTTTCATAAATGTATTAAGATAAGTTTAACTTAAATCTAAGGCTTTGTTTCACTGTGATCGGTTAACAAATAAAAAAAGGTATGATAATGTTACGTATTCCTCGCGAGCGTTGAACACTATGCGTATAAGTAATCTAACGCGTACAAAGTCGCGGGTAACAGCTTGTAATAAATATATTATATTGGTGGACATGTCACACAACCGCCACTCAGCCCCAAACTAAGTGTAAAGCGTACTATGGTATACTGATATCAGATAGCTGATACGAGTAGATTAATTACTTAACTAGAGCTCTGAAGGCAAAGCTTCTACAACTGAGTTGTGAGGCCAGTCGTAATTTTTATTTATTAATATAGAAAAAATGAATTACTAACATAATTTTGTGTAATCAATTTACTTATTTACCAGAGACCCGTTCGTTGACTAACTAAATTCACCGTTTCCTAATCAAAAGCCTAGTCAACTTCTATTTCAATTATACAACACTGAAGCGTTCTGTTCCACTATCAGTATTAACTAAACACCGTAATGAGACTATTTGTAAGCCGCTCGAAAAGCGAACCCCCAAATAAAATTTATGAGATTGACTTTAATGGGATTAAAGACTCAGGACCCCGTTGTCCCTTAGATGATTGAGTTTACAGAAGCCAAGCTTCGCCAGAGGTTTCTTTCTAACCATGCACCCCCAGTCGTAAACTGGCTCAATCCAAAATTCATGTTTTTTGGGAAATGAAGAAAACGTGTTTCGATCATCGACAACTTTTGGTAAATCACACTATAACTTCAATGAATAAACAGTAATTTACAAAATTTAAAGTCCTACAGGTTATTTTGTCTGCGGACTACTGATACGGATAACAATTTCCTTAAAAATATTGAAACATTTATAAGTAAATCGATGCTAAAAAAAAACTTCCAATAATGAGTCACTTTAGTAGTAATCACCTACTAAAAAACCTATGAACTTTTGACGTATCTACAAAGAGGTCTCTTTAATTCCCAGCAACATAATCAAACACATATAATATTCAGCACGAAACCGACCGAACTTGGTTTAAGTCACAAAAATACCTTAGTTTACAGTTGTAAAGTGACTCAAAACAAACCTCAGTCGCTTTAAGATTGAAATTAATTTAGTAAATTTACCCCGAGTTTTGTACTATAATGACGCATTGAGGTTTATGCCACTTTCTTTCTAGTTGCGCAGCGTAAAACTCCAACGTAACACTAAATACGTCACTATCGTAATGACGATAGGCGCCGGACTCGATATTAAGAAAGAGACCAAGGATTACGTATCTCCTTTTCTAGCCTTAATCGGGCAGTTTCTGATTTACTAGGCGAAAGAGCGCGCTTTTTTGAGTCGTTCTGCATACTTAACTCAATTCACCAAAATTTTGGATTGAGCCAGTTTACGACTGGGTGTACTATTCCTGGGATTCAACTCACAAAAAAATGCTTTTATCTGATTTTATATGATTCAAATCGCGTTTTTAATCGAAGTAAAGTAGCTTTTCAGTTTTTTTTTTGGAATAATTGGTATTTTGTTTCTATTTAATAATGCGCGTATCTAGCAAATAAAAAGTATCATATTTTCAAAATGTGTTATATAAAAAAAAGATGGATGGACTGTGTGATAGATGATATTATGAGTAAGTAAAGTGTGTACTGATATGACGGAAATAGAAGAAAACGTATTGTGCCGAAACCACATAGGGTGGGAAAAAGGCAAAAAAAAGATGATAATATTTCAATATGTAAAGCTCTTATTTTAATTTTAAAATGGTATTTTAACGAAAACTGCCTCTGTGAAAGTAATATACTCGTGTGATTCAGGTCCCCTAGTTAGAAAAGTCCAACGAGATTGGCTAAAATTCTCCAGCTCATAAATTAGAGGTAAAACGGTGGTACGGAGGTGGTAAAGTAGTACTTTTATAGCTAGGGGCTTTCACTTTACATATTCGTTATACCTTATAATAATAATAGACGTAAAAATTATTAAAATATGAATTAATGCACTGAAATTTTCAGTAAGAAGCTGGATGTTCTAGCAAAATGATAAGCAGATATCATAAGAAAGGTAGGATTTTCAGAATATCAAAATAAAAATGTAGTCGAATCGATAACAAAAAAAGCTGGCTTATATTGAAATAAAGTGTCAGTGTGAACAGCGTCCTAAATTTAAATTTGCTTTCTTCTCGCAGTGATTTGAATCAGTCAAGTTGTAGTGCTTAATGTCAGTACACATTCTGTATGGGCCCTTGATTTCACGATCCTGTTAGGGACTCACCCAGATATTTACTGTAAACAAAGACTTGCTCTCTGTAACTCGAATGTATAAAGCTTTGTGTAGATGTACCCGCAAAGCTACTGAGAGAACTCCAGTTCTCTACCTAACCTACTCTATAAGCATTTAAATGATTGGTCGGCTCTAGTGTTTCAAGTTTACCTTGCTGCTCGAATGTTTACTAAAATGTCGCTTTTGTAATCGTAATTCTCCGAAACAAGTTTACCCCCTTGCTAACTTGTTAGTTCCTGAGCCATTAAATAGATGGCGTTACTAGTACGTAAATTCTAACTTTTACCTCTAAAAGCGATTGATGAACGACTTAGGACGCGTTTGCGGAGAATATTGTAACTCAATGCAAATAATTCTATCACACGGACTAATTACATGTGGTAGATGGTATTAGGAGTTTTTAATTTTATTTAGCCAGGAAAATTAAGTACCTAATTACCTTATCTCTTAGACCAACAAACGCACCGTAAAGTAGGTTTTTGCATATATTTTCGATGATATAATATATAGCGTCAGTGAAACGTGGGACAGTCTTCTAGATAGAGTAGGTTTGCCCAGCATCTACATCACGCGCCATTGATGTTATATAGTTAGGTAATGTAATTATTCTAACATTGCAAACTATTTTCATGAAAAATTCGATTCTTTATGTTCAAATTTGGTTCCCAACGAACACTATAATTGACCACACTGACTATCTAATGTTGCAAAAACACATTTTGGCGAACAATTTGATTCCAGCTATCGGAATTTATTTTACTCGTATATTATTGACCAGGTTTGGATATGACTCAGTTCTCCGGTCAGTGTCGTTTGTAAATGAAACGTCAATCTCTACGAAACATTACAATACCACTCCACTATGAATAAGCGCCTAACGCGGTTTTCGTTCGTCACTTCATACATATTCATGGCTCTCAAAGTGCTGGGACTGAGATTGATCTGACAGTCCTGACAACCAAACTGGGACATGGAAATTAGGAGTTCAAATTGTTAGCTAGTATCGCTATTGAGCAGGTTTCCAGTCTGTTCTAGTCTCTTTTCTAGAACTTTTTATTTTAACATTCAAAAATACATACATACATAAAATCACGCCTGTTTCCCAACGGGGTAGGCAGAGAAAGAATGAATGTAAAGTATGGTTTGGGCATGTAGAAAGGATGGATGAAAGAATATTGACGAAACAGTTGTATATGGAGAGTGTGAATGGGACAGTTGGAAGGAGAAGACCTCGGCGTACGTACCTCGATCAAATTGGGGACGTTTTAGAGAAAGGCCAGGTCCAGAGTACCCTAAACCGACGCGCATGTATGAAGAATGTAATGAGAGTGAATGAAGCAAAAGAAGTATGTCAGGATCGTAGCAAGTGGAGATCCGTGGACTCTACCTACATTCAAAAATATTACATTGATAACAGTTGCGCATTTTCATCATAGTAATAAAGATAAATGTTTCGATAAATAATGCGTTGGATGCGCAACTGATTTACTGCAACTTTTTGTTGCCCGTTTCAAATTCGACAAGTGTTCGAAAAGTCACGTAGCATCAACTATCATCCCATATATGCCCACATTTGCGAAGATAAAAATATTTCGATACACATAGTCAAATCAGAATCAAAACCAGCTTACACAAACCCCATAATTATCAGTAACCAATACATGTTATTAGTCAGTCACCGCAGACTAAATTAGCAGCCAGCGTTAAATTAATATACCCTAGTGACGTAACTATAAGTTAATTTTACTATCAGTAAACAGGGCAGATTGAATCAAAACGGTGAGCAAATGTATAGCTGAGTGTTTGAGCGTACAATCAAGATATGCTCGGGCGTAGTCGAGAGCTCTGCTAATAGTGATGTGTTGAGTGTTTACGTCGATAAACTTGGGCGTGTTTCGAATATCGATGAGATAATCGATTTAATTTGATGGAAACAAAAGGATCTTAACCAAATACCCGTTGGTAAGCATTTAGTTTTGTAATTTGATAATACTTGGAATTATTTTCTGAATTATTTAGATTATTATGCTATGCCTTAATATCCATGTTTATGGCACAGAGAACTGTCATTTCAGAAGTTGGCATTTGATGAAGAGCTTGAAGCAATCAAGTGTTTTGATAATAGTGCGGTGTTGAAAGTTTATATCGACAAAATTTGGTGTTTGTATGAATATCGATTAAAAAGCAATGCAGAGACTAGGTATGTAAACACAAAAGATTGGGATTTTCTGAAGTTTAATTTAACCGCTATAGAAAGACCTAGTTTGACAAAGAAATGCTCTATGGTAAAGTAGAGTACTCTTCTCATTCTCTAATACACAGGTGGAATTGGAAATCCTTTTTCCCAACAGTCACTTAAATTTTACCTACATTTTCATTTCTTTTTTACATGTGTGTAAGCATTTCCTAAATATTTTCTAAATCTGGCACAATATTGATAAGCCAACTCACTGACTACAAAGTCACATTTGCATCAGATTACAATTTACTAGAAATAGACGTTCGTATCAAACATAACACCTCAACGAACATGGCGTAAATAATCAACCTCCTTGAATTACGAATCGATACCAAGCGCAACACTAGTCAGAAAATTCCAAACGCCTCTAAACCCACAACTTTACATATGCAGTTACCAAGAACCTTACCTTCTGACGAATAAGTGTGCTTGTAGCTTGGGCCTGCACGTGTTACTTTGTGAAATCAGTGGGATAGGAGACAAGTGAAGTAGATTTTGGCTAGCGCTTGGTGACTTTCTGTATACATACATACTAAGACCGTGGAAGTGTTCTACACAGCGACCGACTACACATCGACTGATAAAGCGAAATAATAAGTTTTTTTTTATGATAGAAATGGCCGCACACGCAGTTTCATTATAATTAAATTGTGTAATCTAAGTAAGAGCTACGAAAAAAAGTGATGGCCAACCTCATATTGCTCTAGTGAAACATCTCCTTATGCGATCATGTCACGAATGATGTTACAAATAGTTGCTACAAGACGACTTCCTATCATCATTATAACTAACATAAATAATCGCAATAAGTCCATAGGAAAGTTTCGTATTTCGAAGCAGTTTCTTGAAAATTTTGAACAATGATTTTACTATCGTAACACTATAATGATATGAGTAAGAAAGAAGTGAGTACTGAGATGATGGATAATAGGGATATGGAGGATGAAAACATATTGTGCCGACCCCACTTAACGTGGGAAAAAGGCATGAAGAAGAAGAAGAAGAACACTCGGTTTTCGTTTATCAGAATCCGGGGTTTAGGTAATGCACTTGCATTCGAACAGGAAAATCTATTATGCGTGACTGGATTGGAATTCACAACCTTATGATTAAAAATCGGTGCTACTACCACTAGATTAAAGCTGAAGCTGCATTATGTGCCAATATGTCTGATGTATGGAAGTGCGTTTCACAAACATTCTCAAAGATGAAAATGTTGACTATATCTGACTAACTCAGAAGCAATTAAACACCCCTGGCTGCTGAAACGCTCTTTCCCTCTTCGACTAACAGATTAGTGGCGTCTCGCGTCGTGAGAAAGTTATCTCGTTAGTCAGTTATCTGCAAACTGACCGTCAACTACTTGGAGGTTTAATAAATAGAGGTTATTGGAGCTACGTGTTTTATGACGAACCCTGGTGTAGTAAAAATAACGAGCATCCAACTCAATTTTATAAAATCATTGAAAACCAATATCAAAATAAGATATTTTTTTTCAAATTTTAGCAAATTGATTCAAATTTTATCAGTTCATGTGTGCTGTTTTTAATAAGCATAACGATTAGCGTATTGATACTATGATAACAGATTTTCGTGATATCATCACAGTTATTCCGTCTATTTTAGTAAGCTTAAAGAAAACCAGCTACTCTTTTGGGACTGTGACGCTGCCTACGTAACTTTTTCGCTTACGCAGGGTAAGAGAAAGTAATTTACTTTGCTTTGTGGATACCTTAATACTCGTATATTGATGGGATTAGTTTTATCTGTTTTCTGACCGTTTTCCTCAAAAACTTGGGCCCGACTGAGAGGAAAGCCGAAATTAATAACGCGCTTATTCGTAAGCTTTTTTCATGGTGACCTAGAAAATATTGAACTTGAGACAAACTGATATCGCAAAAATAAAGGGGAATAAAAGTTTGCGATATTTTGCCAGTAAAAATTTATAAAAAGAGATACACATTAGTACTAGCTTCTACCTATAGTTTTGTACACGCGATATCTATATTACAAGTAGCCTCTTGACAGACTTTACGTCACAGATCACAGATATATATCTATTCCATTTCATCTAAATTTGTCCAGCAGTTCCAGTGTAATATAACTTCAAACAAATTGACTAATCTAAACATCAAAACATTTATTACACAAAACTTTTTAAATTACAATTTTAGTTCGTTATGGTACAATCTCCCTAGCGTATTAAAATTATTACTTTTGATAATTTATAAAGAGTGATCTGCTAATGTGTGAAAGTTGGTGACATAAAAATCATTAAAAGTACGACAACCTTTTTGGTAGATAATGCACGTGTGATGCTCCAGTGTCATGATTGACTCGCTAACACTTGTGTTGCATGGTCTACTATTTCACTTACTCATTTAGTTTGGGCCTACTCAAAAAACATTTTGCGTTATCGATAAGCACTTGTCTAGAACTCTTGTCGCTTGTCTCTTCTAATCCTTTGAAAGCGGATAAGATACTTTTGAGACGTGAGGTCACTTTCAAGATTATGTAATAAGTTTAAGTAAGAATATGAATTTAAGGTAAGTGTAGGTTTTGCTTACTTAACTCCAGACTATTGCCTTAATATTTAGCCATGTTTGAGATGTTTATTTATTTCAAACCGTTTGTGTCCCACTGCTGGGAAAAGGTTTGTGTCCCCTTTCTTTCCAGTGGTCACGATCCTGTGCTAAATTTTCCAGTTAAAATAAAGTTTTCTAAAAAACGTGATCCGTTTGTATGCAGCCGTGAATAATTTTATATAAATGTATTTTATGAACAGTTAAATCTTTGAAGAATGATGGTCTAAGTGTTAATAATTACGACTTGAGTGCACAAATAAGAATGTAGCCAGACGTAAGTTTCAATTTTAAACTTCACTTTTTAGTCAACTTAGGCCGCTGTCAACTTATCACGCGGGATGAGTTGACCAATTCAAAAATGCATTAGGCCAAATCATCCCGTGGGATAAGGTGACAGCGGCCTCAATGCTGTTAACTTATCCCGCGGGATGACTTGACCGATTCAAAAATGCATTAGGTCAACTCATCCCGCGGGATAAGTTGACAGTGGCCTCAGTTGACTAAAGAGCCACCGATATGACATTCACTATGAAACTCACAGCAGTAGGTACATAGGTGTTTCCCAAAAACTCTGTTCATATTAAAAATATAATTTAAGATACACCGGCAATAAACATTAAGCTGCAATGTTCTGTGAAGTGCAGCAGTTATCTGTGTTTTGTTGTGATAGCGCCCTCTGTTGGAACTTTTACACGCTGTTACCGCAGCTGTGTCTTGAGGCCTTTACGCTTTACTACTACTTTGAATTCAATCAATATCAATAGTGCATAAATATTCATGTTGTTATAGGTACTTAAAAAATAAAAAATAAATATAATCACGACTGTAATCCCCAGGCTCGGTAGATATCTCCTCAGATCTTGAGTTACTTAGATCTTTCAGGATATCTAAAGAGGGTAGACAGAGGCAAGTCCAAACATTACATTTAGTACATGCCCACATTTTGCACAGTAGTTAGTATTCCGTACGTGACAGGTTGCAAGCCCATCGCCGCT
Source organism: Cosmorhoe ocellata (assembly GCA_963675405.1). NCBI lineage: Eukaryota > Metazoa > Arthropoda > Insecta > Lepidoptera > Geometridae > Cosmorhoe > Cosmorhoe ocellata. The sequence continues at coordinate 4,279,910 of OY776258.1, read as the reverse complement.
TATGAGAATACTAACCTATGACACACACCTTCGAATTTTTTGGTTCTAGGGTATGCCGGTTTCCTCACGATGTTTTCCTTCACCGTTTAAGAGCACTGGCATTGCGCACATAAATTTTTCGAATGGAAAAACTCATTGGTGCACGACCAGGTTTGAACCCACGACCTTCGGATCGTGAGGCAGGGGTGCTACCACTGCACCACCAGCGCTCTTTATAGGTAGTTATAGGTACCTATAGAATAATAATATTATTTTTTTGTCAATCCCTGTATTAAATTTTAATGAAATAATACACAAAACTTCTGATAAGTGTAAAAATAATATTATAAAATAAAGCAGATGATTGACACTCTTTGTCATGTTCACTCATCATGTATTTAAATATACAATACTAGCTGTCCCGCCCGCGACTTCGTTCACTTAAAGTATCTAAACTGAGTTTCCAACACATCACACAACTCATAAAAATCCCATACTAACATTGACACCCCATTTTACCCCTTTTTGAAGGTTATATTGAAAAATCCTGAAACACTTGTCCATTCGTTTTGCATTTACAGTACACAAACAAAGTTTCAGACCAATCGCACCACCCGTTAAAAAGTTCCCATACAAACTTTGACCTTCCATTTGACCCCTTTTTTTAGAGTTATATTGAAAAATCCTGAAACGCGAAACAAAGTTTCAGACCAATCGCACCACCCGTTAAAAAGTTCCCGTACAAACATTGACCCCCCATTTGACCCTTTATTGAAGGTTATATTGAAATATCCTGAAACACGTGTCCGTTCATTTTGTATTTACAGTACACAAACAAAGTTTCAAATGAATCGCACTACCCGTTAAAAAGTTCACATACAAACATTGACCCCACATTTGACCCCTTTTTGAAGATTATTTTGAAAAATCCTGAAACACGTGTCCATTCATTTTGCATTTACAGTACACAAACAAAGTTTCAGGCCAATCGCACCACCCGTTAAAAAGTTCCCATATAAAAATTGACCCCACATTTGACCCCTTTTTAATAGTTAGTTTGAAAAATCCTGAAACACGTGTCCATCCATTTTGCATTTACAGTGCACAAACAAAGTTTTAGGCCAATCGCACCACCCGTTAAAAAGTTCCCATACAAACATTGACCCCACATTTGACCCCTTTTTGAAGATTATATTGAAAAATCCTGAAACATGTGTTCATTCATTTTGCATTTACGGTGCACAAACACAGTTTCATGAAAATCGCTCCACGCGTTAAAAAGTTTCATACTAACGTTTTCATCCTTTTTCACCCCCTTAGAGGTGGAATTTCCAAAAATTCCGCCTTAGTGGGTGGTTTTGTTATAAAAGGAAGCCATCTTCCAAATTTCAGCTTTCTATCTTCAGCGGTTTCGGCTCGGCGATGATCAATCAGTCAGTCAGTCAGTCAGTCAGGTTAAGCTCTTATATAGATATAATAGATAGATTTATTCTGTAACCCAAATAAATGACAACCTTAATTCATTTTAAGGTTGTATTTTTGTTTTAGTTGTTTATTAATTTTTTTCACATTTGATTATAACATAATAAGAATTAAAACACTTGTTTCATTTGTATGTATATAAACTATAACTACGTCAATCGTTTTCAATGAGGACAACGGAAAAACTTATGACTTCTCTGGAATACATCATTCATTTTTTTTAGTAGTAAATTTCGTCTAAGTCGGTGGAAAGTAAGAAAGTTTTTCCATTAGCTAAAACTTATATATAAAATGTAGTCTATCGTAAGACATAAAAGGTACTTTAATGTACACTTTACACTGCAGTAGAACCAAATTCAAATGGAATACTCGGAAGATAGGACCTATCTAAAGTAATTTCAAATGATGATACTTCAGAGTCCAGAGTAGTCTTTTTTGATAAAAAAAAATATTTAAAAAGATTATAATAACCGAAATCAAAAGCACGCCTGTGGCTAATTTTCTATTTAAAGTCCTTCCTTTACGATTATCGCTTGGTAAACTTGTGTAGAAAATGAGCCCTTTTATCACCATACTGATTAGAAAATACTACTAAAGAAGAAGAAGATGAAAAAATATAAAATAAAAGCAGTACAGAAGATTACAAACCTTTTGTATTTTCAGTATTAAAAGTACCTACCACGGGTTTAATAAAAATAAATATACTCATTTCAACCTACAGCAGACCATAAAAAGTATTCCGTAATTAGAAAGAACTTAACTTCCATTGGACGGCAAATGCAGTAAAGTTTTATAGTAGAAAAAAAGGAAAAGTCTATACTGACAGTTATGAAAACTTTTTGCAGCTAATTGCAAATCTTTAGGGCGTTGCTCCGTGTGGTCAGGGTAACTCAAGTTTGAGTCTAGATAATAGTAGTTGAATCACTATCCATATACCTATATATTGAAACTAGTTATTGCCAGCGACTTTTTTGTAGCATATTTTTTTCTAACTTCCACTTTTACGAAACAAAGCCTCTTCGAAACAAATATGCTTTGTCCACGGAGTTATCTAACTACATGTAAAGTTATTGATTAGTTTCGATTTTTTCACGAACAACCAAATAGACAAACAGTTTAGAAAAAAAAAACTAAAAATCGCTGATTTGTGTTCTATTACTGTTCTTTATTTACACCCTTTCAGTTTTATTACTTAACTTTCTAAATACAAACACGCCGGCTTTTACTTTTTATTATAAATTATGTAGATCTAGTAAAGATGCATGTGAAAATTTTGGGCTATCTAAGAACCATTACAAAACGATCTATACATAGCTCGACATCACTGTCAGAAGTCGGTTAAAAATTTCACGACTCACAAACCATTTTACTATCTAGTTTTTATATCTACCAAGTAGTACTACGCACAGAAACGATAGGGCCTAACTCTGTTAAGGGATGAGTATTACGAGCATGAACGCTTTTTTGGAACCCTGAACTAGCTTTGTATGCTTTTTGCGAGATGCTAATAGCCATTGTATTTAGTGGTCGGTTTTTGCTGTATTTATAAAAGTGTAATAATTGTGAAGACTGTTTGGTAAACAAGGTCTAGACAAAGTATAAGATGTCACTAATGGAAAAGATCAATATATATCAGTTTTCTTTGGCATTATGAATGCTAAAGGGTCTGGGGGTTAAGCAAATGGCATGTATGGGAATGACATTAGGTCGACCAAAACTATTAAGGATAAGTCCTGACTGATTTGAATAGATACAACGCACAGCCCAAACCGGTGGTCGCACAGACTTGAAATTTGGAGGGTATGTTAGTCTTGGTGTGTAGGCGCCCACTAAGACAGGATTTTTGGAAAATATTTGATAATTTTGTAGTAACAGACTTTGCAAATTAAATTAAGCTAGCGATTTCTAATCAGTAAGTCACTTGGTCACTCCCATACATTTTTGAGGTTATCTATTTCATAGTGATGTTCGGATGTCACTTTGTCTAGCCTTCAGGAGCCTTACCACAAGCTCTTCGGGCAATATCAAAGTAATATAACATTGGTATTTCGTTCTTTGACGAAAAAATTCATCATTTTTAAACAGTTACCTCGTTTTACCGACGTAATGAACTAGTATAATGAGGGCACTATGTCATACCACGTGTGTTAATACCTGCGTCCGAGCAATTCAATTTTACCTATGTATTACTTATTTCATTGAAACTTCCGCCTTACAGACTTCGTAATAAGTTTTCAGATAGGTAACTCAAACAAGTAATAAGTAACATAAAGTATATCATGAATAATATTTCTTATTCGCGAGATTGTTAAAAGTTCTTTGCGAATATAATGCAGGCATGATTCTGGTGCTTGCTCGCATGTGATTGTAGTTAGAAACTGATAGCAATGGAGTATTTTAGAGCTATAAATATATTTCTTTTAATTATAATCTATTTCATCCCACCACAGGGCAAAGGTTTCTCCCAAATTACGCCAACATCCCTATACGTGTTTTGTAATTACGTAAACTTTCATCAAATGGAACTCTACGGATTATCTTGATTAATAATATTAAGGTTAAGGTTTAAGATATTTATTCACTTCTCAAAAGATTAATAATCACTGGTGAGAAACAAAATATTCTTATTATCTATTGTTAGTAGTTCGGTACGAGCAAATAATCAAAATAATGAGGGTAGTTAGCAAAAATACTGTACAAAGCAAAGTAAGGGCACGAACACATTGATTCAACAATTGTTAATAAAAATATTTTAAGTTCGACGTGACTTCGAAGTCGACGGGTACTTTTCGGAACAGCTTTGAAAAATGTGGCATTTAAGGTGAGTTTTAAATTGAGCTGGTGTTTTGAGATCTTTGATATTTTTAGGCAGACTATTATATAAACGCGCTCCTTCAAACATTATATTTTTCTTTCCGTAGTTAGTCCTAGCTTTCTGTAAACTTATTACTTGTAGTAAGTATTAATTTACTGTATTACTTGTAGTAAATGTAATACATATAGAAGAATAAATACACATACAAATGGGTAATTTCCTTGGGTTTGGTGCACCGTACTACCTCTGGGCATAAAAATATTTTTATAGTCGCAGTTAAATAAAAATAATTAGGTTGTTTTATTGTTGAACAAGACAAAGTGGCAATAGTTTGATATGTAAATATTATATTTTTAATACAATATAAAAGTATACAGTATCTAATTTACTTATATTAAGTTTTGATTTCCCTTTAGCGTTCCTGTTTTAATCCTTCTTCCTACTCGTATATTTAAAAGGTTCGTTTTTTTCTTAAAGTACCTATGGCATTAATTTTTAAAAAATATTTTCTCTGACTTTTTCATTGTGTATTTGTATTATTATTGTGTATTTTTAATGTGATTTTATAATTGCTTTCTAAAGATATGAAAGAAACAATATTTTTTTTTTTATAACAACATTTTACTGTAGCTACTCCACACATTTTTTCTTCCACGTTTATTTCCCACGAACCCGTATCCGACGTTTCCCTTACCTGCGCTTTCCCATTTTTCCTTCGGGAAACTTATACGTCCCGGTATCCGTTATAGGTACGTAAGTGATGCATGTGTTAAGTTTATGTGTGCTCTTTGCTGTTATTATTATTTGATATAGTTTATTATCACTATCCCTTTCTCTCACATTCCGTCGTAAGTGGAGGCATAGTTTTAGGGAAAGTATTAAAATTGGGAATAATAAAGTATTGAATTTTCGGTAACCAAAACTACCGGTTTTTATCAGTTTAAATGAAAACCGTTTTCCCCATATTCATAATGGTTTTAGTCTTGAGTTAAACTACGCTATTTTATTAAGCTCTGTAAGATAGTCATAATCTTACAATATGAAAGGTTTGATTGTAAACACAGGTATTTAATCCTATTTGTCAAAAGTCTTCAATTTTAAAAAGTTCAATATTTTTTTCAACTTTGGACCTTATAATCAATATCATAAATGTCATCGCACAAGACTTGATAAGATAGATTAACTTTACTACAACCTAACGCAAAATAAACAAACAGTATATAACGAAGACGAAATTTAAAAATTCGCACAGATAAAAAAGTATTAAAAACAAAGGAAATGACGTCATTACTTCAGTTACTAAAGAGAGATCAGTTTTAAGTCCCGTGTTTAAATAACTACTGCTGGATTTACGTGTTTCCGGTTGACCGTCTGTTGAGATTTTATCTGTACTGCGTTTTAGTTGAGTGAGCTTTATTGCTCATTTAATTTTGCGCGGTAGAAGCTTTTAAAAACTCCCTCCTATTTATATAAAAAGGACGTAAAATGAAGATAATAACGTATCTTTTATTTTGATGTATAGAAGAATACATATCGCACACTCAAAACTAAAAAGACTTAATTCAAAATGTGACTCTTCAATTTTAAACCATAAAATAACAAAAATAACGTTTTTTTTAAAGAAGAATTTATATAATCCCTACATAGTACGAGTTTTGCTGTGTACGACTTTTTTTGCTGTGTGTAAAAAACCTCACCCGTCTTTAAAAAAAAGATATCTATTGTTTTTTACTTTTCCTTCAGGTCTGGGATTTGAGACCAAGTTGTACACAAACGGGGTTATTTGTCTTTGGAGTTAAGGCTGTATAAATATTAAGGTTGTATAAATATTTGTACGGCTTCAATCAACCTGAGTTTTGATCGAATCTTTGATTGAAATCAAGGAAAAGTAAACCAAGGTGAAGGTTCATTTTCTGAATAGAGATTAAAAAGTTATGTTTACTTAAGTCATTACTAAAAAAAATCACAAGAAAGCTAGTTTAAGAAGCTAAACCAGGGGTTTTAGCTCAGCAAGTTATGACCGAACCAAATTTTGCTTAATATCTAGCGATGGTAGGCTCATTATGTAGTTTTAAGGGCACAATACGATAATATCTGGACTATATAGTCCAGCTTGAGGGTTAGACCAGGCCTTACTAAAACTCCCCCTATTGTTTCTATCAAAGGTTACACACAAAAGGTATTGTAAACCTATTCCTATTGTAGACAATAAAGGCTAAAACCAGTAATAGAGCTGTAGCAAACCATATGAATTCGGTATTGAGTAACGAAACTTTACTCACAAATGCATCTCGTTACTCGCATTTCATCATTCTGTATGGTACTCGTACGCAATACGACACGATTCGTTGCTCTTACATAGCATAGCATGTTATGAGATATCAGAAGAAACGAGTAACAAATACTAATTGTTATATAGTAACGAATACATACGGGTACGGTTTTTCGTAACTTTTACACCTCTAAAACCTAGGCTTCTGTGGCAAAACCAATAGGAACATGCAACAGTCCAGTTCAAACAATGTATCCGTATATAAAACTGTGAATTGCAGCACAAATTGCACAAAGCGTCAGAACATTGTCTGAATTGAGTTGTTACACATCTGGAAGTTTTGAAGCTTGATTCGCCGTGTTGGCAACTCATTGAGAGGAAAGTTTGAGATGCAATTCAAGTGTAAAGGAGCCGTTACAACGTATAGTGCTCATGGAATAATGCCTGGCGAGAATATTTTAGTTACGAGTATACTATAGGCTAGTTTGTCATAGCCCTTATTTGTAATGCGGTACGAAACAAGGTTGCAAAAGGTATCGCATTTAACTATTTGATTTTTGCATTTTTTATTAGTGCTGTGATCAAATTGTAGTCATTGACGTCAAAACAAACGATTTATTTTTTATTTTACCAAACACCACTTTTATAATAATATTCAAACACCACCTATTATAATATTCTAGCTTGTAAGTACCTTGTTAAATTATAATATTATGTGCTATTTCAGACTATAATCTACATCTATGCCAAATTTTATCTAGATTAGTTAGGCCGTTTCAGCGTGATTGAGTAATATACACCCATAATATCAATTTTGATCACTTTTTTATTTGTAATATTAAGTTAAATTAAATTAAAATACAATATCAAGACATTAATATTTTGCTCTAATAAAAATAAGTGGAGTTCACAAAAAAATATTTGTAGAATCTGCCTATTGCTTTTCTGGCAACATTGTTTTCTGAAACAATGTTTTGTGTTTATTTGAATTATTAGGATCATAAATTATGATTCACCTGGATAGTTCTTTGTTGAATAACATTGCGAGTAGGGGATTTATTGTAATACCTAGAGAAGCAGTACTTTACAATGATCTTTCTAAACACTATTTCTCATTGTGTAAATAAGACTTTGTAAGGCTCACCGGGAGTCAGGTTCCCCTTTACTTATTGGACCCCCAAGTGCGTTATAAGTGTAACTCCTGGCCAGCCAACTGCGTCCGGCAAATGGTCCGACTAATTTATTTATTTATACCCTCCAAGTTTTATTGTCTCCATGTGGGGTTGTTTTAATAGTTCTGAACAGCAGGAAACTGTAATTTACGAGTATTTGTTGGAAAATGTTTTTTAACCGATTTTCCTCTGATTTTTCCTTTAAATAGTCTAAAAGTTATGTATTACTTAATTTTTTTTTGTGAAATAAATAATGTAAAAAATTGATCCCACTTAGCGTGGGATAAGGGCAGGAGAATGATGAAATAATGTAAAAAATATCGCAAAATAACTTAAAGAACCTATTTTTCAGCACTGGCAATCAATAATTCGTTATTTGAACCTAAAAGCGTTCTAAATTCAAAATCGTAAAAGGCGTTCTGCCAGTGCCAGACCACTGAGCAATTGTTTTTCTGCTTTGGCACCGCTAGGTGGCGCTGTTAGAGTGGCCTCTGATTTATATGTTGGCTTTCCAATTAGCTAGGAGCGGTTTTATTTATCACTCTTTCCATTTTCCGCACTTTTGGCTTTGCGACTGGAGAGTACCTAAGTTAGCCTAAAGATATGTTGCGATACGACACGATTTATTATAAAATAACAAGGCCGTTTTTGAAACTTTTTTTTAAAGGGTAGATATTTATAGTTTTTTTATACCTACTGAGCTGTTCAAGCAAGAGTGTATTTTACGCAGATGCAAAAAAAATAAGCAGCAACTACTGAAAAAAACATCAATGGTAAAAATATAAAGTGGTGATTCTGATTTATAAATTAGGAAAAATTTAATTGTAGCATAAAATAGGTAAGTAATCGAAATTAGGTTTATTAATTACTTTATTTTAATAATCTAAATCTAACAACTCTTCATACATGCACAAAATCACGCCTGTTTTCCGACTGGGTAAGCATAGACCATGAATCTCCACTTACTACGATCCTGAAATATGTACCTACCTCTTTTGCTTCATTCATGCGCGCCGATTTAGACTGACTTATTCTTGACCTGGTCTTCTTTTCAGTCATAATTTGAATTACTAAAAGCCTTTACTGGTATGAAATAAAACAAATCGTAAGATATAAAGGACTTTGATCTCCAATCCAAAGTGTGGTCGCACGTTTCACTCAGTTTGTAACGTATGTGAGTTTTGATTCGAAACGAAAATGCATTTGGAAGTTCCTGTAGGTAAACAAAATGACCAGTGTACTGATAGGAAGAAAAACAAACTTGTGACGTAAACAAAGTTGAGAAAATAACAAACATGCAAGCAAAAGTTCACCAAATACCTTTTACTCTATTTGCGTACTCGTTGTGCTACTTAAAAATTTTTAGATAATAATTTTATAAAAAGTACGCTTTGAGGTGAACAAAATAAGTTTGTGCTAATATGTGACTATGTGATAATTTTCAGCTGGTCTGTGAAACAACAGGGTTACCACCTTATGTCCTTAATAAAGTTTAAGGTCCAATTTCACCAAACTTTTGTTAACAAAGCATTACCTGATCAGGCATCAGATAATGCTTTGTTAAGTATTGCGACTTTAACAATGTTAAAGTATCGTTATATATTTTACGTCATTTCATTATAAAGATAATCCTTTGTCAGGATAATAATATGGTGGAACTCAAAACATTTTTAACAGGCGATTAAAAGGCTAAGAGCATGGTGAAACTAGCCTCAAATGTTCCAACAGACATAAATTGAATCCGCGTCTTTGCCTAATACAACGCAATACCAATTATGCTACCGTTTAAGTAGATAGCTTTAAAAATATTGAATCTTCGGAAAATGTTTATCTGAAATCACTGACAGCGCCTATGAAATAGTTCAACCTTATTTATGCATTGACAGATATCAGAAACCAATGGTTACAATAACCATTGATTAAATTGGTGAACAGTGGTCTAAGAACAGCAGAATTTCCGAAATGCTGAATTTCAGTCAATGGTTGATGTAGCGTAAAGTAATTGGGCCTTGCATAATTTACTGTGCCATTAAATTTTACAGTTGAAGTATCTTTTTGTCAGCTTCAATAACATTACACGGAAATATTACACAAATATTTTAACGGTCTTATAATAAACGTGAAGTAAAAACTGAAACACTATCTATCTTCTTTTTCTTACTCATGTCACTAGTTTTTTCGAACCTTTCTAATTCAGTTATTGTCAAAAAGTACCTTACTAATGTATAATTTTGTTTATGAGTGTTACCAACTCTAAAACTTTACTATTGGAGTTACATTTTGCTAATTAGGGTTACTGCTCTTTAGACATTTAGCTACTTAAAAGTTCAGATCAGGACGGATAAATTTATAAGCACAAAAAATATATATAAACTCGAGGAGAATCGGCATTATTTGCGCAGCTACGCGACTCACGCCCTACCGAGGCACGATCGCAGGTGTCGTAAGAGAAATCTTCTATATACTAAAAAAAAAATATTTGCTACGCAAGCTTGGTTGCTTGCGTACCAAGGTGAACCCATCACTATTTACCTTTAACTTTTTTATGCATCTTAAAAATTCGCAATCGCTGCAAAATAGGTAGCATTACCGCAACAAATATTTCACAATAATTTACAAGAAAAGTAACAGGAGACCATACATAACTACAAGTTCTTGTTATGAAAATGGAAAAAAGTCTTGTTTAATAACTGCTTAACAAACAGTTAAAAACATTCCTCATACATGAAACCTTAGTTACGAACGTGGACGAAGAGCCATTAAATACAAATAATTGACATTTCAATAGAATACTCATATTTCTATTAATCCAACAACGAATCGGATTTTATATCGGGACTAAATAAACCATGAGACAGCGCAGGTTTTTGTTCAGGGAATTTCCATTTACATTTTTGGGTTCCGTGTATTTTTTAATTAAGTTCAGTGTAGGAACTGGATAACCATATTCTATTCTTAGGTTCGGTCAGTGAATAAACATTGAATATTGTGACCATGGTAGGACTTCCTAAAAAGGGTTATTTTGCAGTGTAGTCTGCAATTATACATAATTATATTCCTGCTGTGTTTAGGCATTAGCATAGATACTTCATCATATTATGTGGCATCAGCTAAAGGTTTTTGCTACGGGTACTGTGCTTTTGGGCAAATAAATCTTAGAAAACTAACAAGTGTTTCCCTTATTTGGACAAAAGCCCCCCGTTAAAAAGTTATCTAAAGAAAACGAAATTTGTTTTTGCATAATAAAATTGACCAAGTAAAATAAGATACAGAAGCCTTGCTAAGTGTGTCCAACTCCAACTTGTCAACATTCATTCATAAAAAATATCGTGGATTAGCAGCTAAATTAATTAAGGGGTAAACAATGAACAGAATCGCCCAAAGCCCGGATAAGACCGTATATTAAAGCAAACAATGGAATGGGAACGTTCAGTGAGATGAAATAATGCCTCACATACCATACACCTTTTGTTCGATGTTTATTTTATTTTTAAAGAGGGATGCATTGGGAAACCATTTGTGGGGAAATATTTTTTTGGGTAAATTAATCTGTGTAATGTGAGAAATTTCAGAGCAACTGCGCTTTGGAATAAAAATAATCATCGTGAAGTTATGGTTCTTTTGAATAAAAAAAATTACCCTAGTAATCAATGTGGTACCCTAGTAATTTTAATACTCGTATCAAAATGACAGTTTCTGATGCAATATAAAAAAAATATGATCACGACTATAATCCCCAGACTCGGTAGATATCTCTTCAGATCTTTTTTTTTAATTATTTACTTATCTTTGAGGATATCTAAAGAGGGTAGTCAGAGTTAAGTCCAAACATGACATTTGGTACATGCCCACATGTAGATACATATGTGATGCAATAAGTATACTAATAATCCAAATATATAAAAGAAAGTGTAAGATACATCATTTATAAGTCAAAAACGGCTTAACCGATTTTTATTTGTTGGATTTTTCACTAATAGCAAAATAACTATGAAAACATTTGATATGTAATTTCATGCTAACAAAGTTACAGGCAACAGCTAGTAAATAGTAAGCTTTGGATTCAGTATCTACAAAATTTAATATTTACCTAGGCAAATCCTGGATATTAGTAAGTAAATTTTTAAACAGCTAATAAATTGTGTAATATGTTTCAGAAAATAAATAAATTATCTATATCTATCTCTACCTTTGGCCTATTCAGAGATAATCAATGACCGTGAATATTTTGAAGTAGAATAATGAAAATTATAGGGTGTCGTCTGAAATGACTACGTTGGATTTTTTCTTACAAAGGAGAATAGTAATTCCAGAGAGAACCACCTATAAAACATAATTAGGGAAAGGGTCTTTATGAGGGTCGGCACGGTCCTAACATCTACAATGTTAAAAATATGACATCTCGGGATCTCCTCAGCTGTGTGATTCTGTAAGACCTCATTCTAAACTTCGAATCTGAATCCGCTGTGAGTTTCTTGAATGGCATTCTAAAAACTCGGTTGATAATTCGAATTTACACTAGCGCCACTCTTGCGAGCGTGTCAGCGAGTTGTACTAAATTGACGGGGAGATTTTGACAGATAAAGTATGAGATGACGTAAGAAGGGCATTCTATACGGTAATTCCCAAGTCACTTCGACGCTCGCTTCGCACTCGAACCCGATTCAAAGTGTCAAATAAAAAGGTCAATGTCAAATGTCATTTTGAACCCTCGGCGAAGTGAGAGTGAATTGCGATGTGAGATGCGAGTTGATGTTTAAATTTTACAGAATCGACGTACAGGTTTTGAATCAACACTGTTTTAACTACGATTGCGGCAGTGTTCAAAGGAACATCCATACAAATCGACTTGACTGTTATCTAGCAACGGAGATTTGAAGACGTTGCGTCACAGCAATTCGGTTGCCAAATGCTTTTGATATGTTACACACACGTATAAACATTACGTACATGACAGTACCTACAGTTCTTATGTATTGTATTCAGAGTATTAGTGGGAGAAGAGAAAGTGGGTAAGTATAGGTACTTATAATTAGATAGCGATCGCGAACGAAGTCGTGGGTACAGCTAGTCTAACAATTATGTAGGCAAGTTTGTGCAGTTAGTTCTAAATTAGTGCCACAATTTAGCATGTGTCATAATATTATGCAAAGAACATAGCGCTTGTGAACTCGTAGGTACCTATATAAATCAAGATAAGACCTCTGTTTTGTGTAAAATATTACTTATTGCAACTGCATTTTGGAACTAAGTTTGTTCTTAATAGTGTTGGGTTGACTTAGCAGTTAAATGGGCAAATAAATGCTGATATGCTGATAATAAAGACAAATTGATGCTTTTTCCTAAATCAGTTATGGAAACTTAATTCGATTTTGAATTTATTATAATACTTAACTGTAAATTAAGCTTTCAAGTATTTTAAAGCCAAGCTCTCACTCCACTTATTACAAAGTATGAGTAGGTTATGCAGGTACCTATTACACCTAGGTATTCTTTTTTTTCAAATTCGATAACGATAACCCGCCAAAGTTCTTAGATTACTTTGATGACCCTTCTTTTGTTATTTAGTTAGAAAAATAAGGCCCTTTTATAAAGACGAATTATTATTTAGCCTTATATAGTAGAAGTTTAATCCAACCTGCTATTACAGAGTATACATTATAAAACTTTTTGATGAACCATAAAAAGCAACAACACTCCCAAGATTGTTCCAAAGTTACTAAAACGAAACACTTTTTCTCAGGACTCATAAATATCAGCCGTATCAAAAATTATTTACATAATTTTAGCCATAGTAAGAACAAAACGCTTATAAATCAACGAACTGCGGAAATTATGAAAAACTTACAAATGACTTAGTTCTAGACGTGCAGCTAGATGGCGTTGTAAGTTACTATAATATTCCTAAAGATGTCGCCTTAGTAAGGCGAATTGGTTTCGGAAAGTGTCTTCGTGATATAAATATCATTGATTTGCTGAATTTAATATATTCAAAAAGCAGCCTTTTACTGTAAAATAAAACTCATATTTTTGGTTCTTTGGTAAAAAAACAGCGCTTCAATGTTTTGAGACACTGCTGGTGCATGCTTGTGATTGGTACACATTCAATAGTATAATTATACTACTAAAATATAAAATATAATAATATAATATAAATATACTTTGATATCGTTGTTTTAATTGTTGTTGTGTGTGCTAATAAATAAATAATAATTATAAACACTAGTCGATATTGCAAGGACTTGCTGAAAAGGAATGGTATTAGGTACTTAAATTTTAATGATCATAATAATATTATTATAAATATTATTTACTCAGTGGCAAGTAGTGCGATTTGGATTTCTATGTTTGTATGTTTGTGTACTTATATTATGTTGTTTATCCAATCTGCACTAAATTTGGAATGTCTAAAAATTTTGCTATGTAGATTTGCGATGACAACAGCTAAAGATAAAAGCATATGCCACTATCCATTATAAAGTGTGGCCAAAAACTTCAGGGCGTGAATATAAATGAGGATAGTGGACATAGCATGAGAAATTTCAGTCATGGGGCAAACTACTACTATATTATTTGTTAGGACTGAATCGCTAGCTATTTCCAAACGCGCTACTGCTATCGGGTCTGCCTGGGTTGTCAGTACTAACTATGGTTTCTAGTTGTTATTCCGCTTTACTATCAAACGAATAGCCCGCACGAAGCTTCGGCTATAAAGTTGCCTATTAAGATGTCCAGGTTTAACTCTTATTAACCAGCATCAACATAGTGTGGCCAACTGCAGAAAATCAAGTCTTTACCGAAAGTTTTTATATTCTTTTGGTATTTTACGAACCGCTTTTCATTTATCGATGAATTAATAACATAAATTTAGTATGTATACTAAATCCCATAATTTTCAATGAAATGAAAAATAAATATAAAGTACCTGGGTGACCGAGCTTTGCTCGGTTTTTTTTATTGGTAAACGACGTTTTCTAAAAATGAAACCTAGCTAGATCGATTTATCGCCCCCGAAACCCCCTGCATACTAAATTTCATGAAAATCGCTGGAGCCGTTTCCGAGATTCCAATTATATATATATATATATATATACAAAAATTGCTCGTTTAAGGGTATAAGAATATATATGTATATATATACAAGAATTGCTCGTTTAAAGGTATAAGATTTATAGGTATAATAAGATATTGACACAGAAAATATTAGCGTGAATTTATGTTCTAAAAATTTAACCTTTTGACATAATGATGACAGCCGGAATGAACGAAGCTGAACTGTGAAATGAACGATCATTTAGCAACTCACTCATCTTTCATTCGTACTCTTGAGAAGCTAGCTAGTAAATAGTAATAGTGCATGAAAAAAGCTTTTGTGTCGCTTCTTAAATTTTTCACCACACTGGCTCAAAAGAACTTCAGACACAACAAAAAGAAAAGGAAGCATTCACACAACGTCATCTAGCCCCAAACTTAGCAAACTATAGGAACCAGATAACTGATAGACTAATTATATACATACATTTTTTGGTAATTTTTTTACATGTTCATGCATATAATATAGTCATATTCTTTGTATATATTTACTATGGAGTAACACGGAACAAACATTTGTGTTTATCACACAAATAAGCTACTAACGATTGAGCTGTGAGACCAGAAGAAGTAGTTATGCTGTATTCTCTTTACTATCTGGTTTACAAGCGCAATATCTTCCAATTTTACGTAGTCCGATGCTAACGGTATCAGTATGCAAACACTAGTTAAACTGGCCTCATGTTATCACACAAGGCCTGTTCAAATAAATGGAAAAGTCCGTTTTTACTCGACTGCAAAGCAAAAAAGGGGAATCTAATTTGAGTGTTTGTATGTATGTTCTTTTGGCTGTCACTGGAGCTCAAACGGGTGGTTAAAAAAGTAACTTAGGCCATACAAAACTTTTTAAATCTAATATTACGACTGTAAAAAGCTGTTTTCAATTACGTTGTGTAAGGTTTTTTTTTATTTTTTGCAATAAATGTAATTTATGTACTGCTTTGATGTCAAAACAATTGCTAAAATGACTTTTTTCTATACCTTCATTATACTATAACTTTTTTTTCGACATCCAATATATATTTTGCTCCCAATGAATGATCTGTTCATTTGTGAAAACAACATGAAAATCCGTTAGGTACTTTGGGAGATGTGTGCAAAAAACTAAACAAACAGACAAAAATAATAACGTACCCAAACATCATGCACTTTATCTATTTTATATTTTTAAAGTTAAAAAAATAAACAAACAATAAACAGCCTAAAGCTCCGTACTCACATACGGTTTTGCTCGATCGAGATATCATGTCGAGCCTACATTTGATGCGGATTACTACTAGATGCGAGCCTTTGAGCTGTGAGTTTTGCGGTCCACACGTTAATATTTACTCGTTTTGGAGTAAAACTATCGAGTAATACCGAATGTGAGAGAACGGACACTAATACTTTCTTCTTGACACTTTATTCGAAAGAATTCTTGAAATTGGATGAGTACCTACATTCGAAGATTACCTGCTAGATACAAACGAACAAATAAACTTTACTTAATTATAATAATAATAAGTGTAGGTAGATAATGTTTGAAGTTATTGAGTAATGGTTTAGCAATCTAACTCTGCCTACTCATACCAATTGTAGCAAATTTCACGTACCGTCATATTTATGCCAGTGCGTGTTATGGCGCCGTTACAAGGAAACAAAATTTATCTCTACACTTTTTATGCCCCTTATCCGCATTATCATTACCATAATTTCAAAGAATCTACCTGCCACATCAGCTAAATTGATTCCAATTTCCCATGATACAAAATATCCCATGCCAACCACAACTCTTAAATATTTTTTACATTATCATGGTATGAAAATTTTAACCAATTTCGTTGTACATATTTTCCTGATCGTCTTAAAGCTTTTGTTAATGTACGCTCACTATAATTTATGGCCAATTTCTAGACGTTCATGTTTAAATTATTGCTCTTGTACGTCCCATATTTTGTAGGAGAATTGAAATTTGCAAGCGTTTTTTATTCAATATACTTAAACATTCATGATTTCGGAATTTTAGTACAAAGGTATTATTAATTTTTATTGGAATTTATTAAGAATAATAATATTTAATATATGTATATATATAATATATAGTTATTTCGGGATGACTGTCATCCCGTCATCCACTGACCACGACATACAGTGTGTAAACCGGTCAAAACGTCAGGAAATAGGTAAATGAATACTAATCTAATAATAATGTGTTCAGTTTGCGTAAGTTTAAAAATATATATATTATCTGTAATACATAATAATAAAATCGTTTATCTTTGCGTTTGTGCACGCTTATCTCTGCAACGGCTGAACCAAGTCAAATGCAAATTTCCCTAATGTATTGAGATAAGCTTAGATTAAAACTTAGACTTTGTTTCATCGAAATCGATTGACAAATAAAAAAGACAAGAATGTGATTTATTTTATATAAAACCTTATCTATTCATACAGCCCCAGTCACAGAGTATTAAAAAGTAGGTAATCTAACGCGCTCGTAGTCGCGGGTATCAACTAGTTTCAAATAAAATGTTTGATAACGTTTGGTAATGATGAAACAATAGCCCGGATCTCGCTTGCTTTGTATATTTTCCGGCTCAAAAGAAGGCACAAAGAGACTTCATGTCCAGCCATTCTAGCTCCCATCGCATCGCTACAAACAAAGGGAAAACCAACACAACGATTCTTTTATAAAATGAAACAGTAAAAATAAAACGCTGGTAAAGAGAGAAAATCGTAATTACACCTCATTGTCTGTGGTGGCATTCGATTCCTCGATACGAGTGATTAAAAATAAAATTGTCTTTTATAGCTCAGTCGCTGTAACTTAAACACAACTTTAAGCCTTTCTGATAAGTTTTAAAATTGCGGAAGGCTTTTCATAACGGTTCACAGCAAGAATTACTCTGACAGAACATGGATGCAAAAGCATGATGCAATTAATGGAATTTATTGAAGTAGGTCGTGGAAATGATGGGTAATTTCTTGTAGGGGACAATTGGACAACTAGGACTGACAATTGGCAGAAAGCTAATAACATAAAAATACTTATAAAAAGTTATTACTAATAGCTTTTAATTGCTAGCGGTGAATTGTACTAAGGAAAGTTTATTGCCATTAAATAATTATAATAGATTATTGGTTTATGTATAATAAAAGGCGTTTAATAAATTTAATGAACTGTATTTTAATGAATTTAGGAATAATTATTTACAAAAGTACGTCTCATCGGAAGGGAGTTTTAAACAGGAAGCCCGGAAGTAGTTTTTTTTATACAAAGCTGTCAAATTAAGAATAAACATTGCCATAGCAAAATAATCATTCTATGTTAAGAAGTTTTCTGAACATAGTTGGGCCGGGGCCGGTGAACAATTCAAATAAGAGCAATCATAGCAAAATTAGATACAAATTTTATAAGATTAAAGATTATTATTATCAGGTTAAATTATATGACAATTACACATTTTTTTTTATATTAATCAATTTTGTTTTTATTCTTTACATTATAACAAAAATTAAATTATATTATTTTTAAAGACAACATTATGAAATAAATTTTAATCAAGTGGGAGCGGACATAACTTTCTAAGAGATCTTGTGTACATTTTATTGTTAGGCATTTTTATATGGGCTACTCTGACATGTCCATCTGGTCCAGGGACTATCTTTTCAATTCTAGCCATTGGCCAAGTTAATGGTGCAGTGTTGTCACTGCGCACAATCACAAGGTCACCTTCTTTAAGATCAGGATGTACTTGTTTCCATTTTGGTCTACTTTGTAATTGGGTGAGATAGTCTCTAGACCAGACAGCCCAAAAGTCTTGCTTTATTTTGGACAATATTTTCCAAAATTTAAGTCTATTCATAGGAACATTTTGATAATTTATATCAGGAAAAGCAGTCATAGGTGTACCTATCATAAAATGCCCAGGTGTAAGATATTCAAAGTTAGACACATCAGAACTCAGTGGCAACAGAGGCCTAGAGTTCAAAACAGCTTCTACCTCTACAATGACAGTGTAAAGAGCCTCAAATGTTAAAGCAATATTACCAACAATTCTTTTAAAATGATATTTCAAACTCTTTACACCTGCCTCCCATAGGCCGCCAAACTCTGGAGAGTAGCTGGGTATGAATTTAAATTTAATATAGTTAGGTACACAATAGCTTTGAACTTCGTCTACATGTTTTTTAGAGTTAAACAAATCATATAATTTATTTAGTTCATTTTCAGCACCTTTAAAGGTCTTAGCATTGTCACAGAATATTGTGACAGGCATTCCACGTCTGGCAATAAATCGCTTGAGGCATGCCAAAAACGCCTCTGTGGTGAGGTCACTAACCAGTTCAGCGTGAATGGCTTTTGTTGCAAAGCAGACAAACAGAGCAATGTAACCTTTTGTTATAATGGGTCTCCTAAGCCGCGACACCTTTATATTGAATGGCCCACAAAAGTCCACCCCTGCAATGTGAAATGGCCTCACAGCAGTTAGTCTCTCCTCAGGTAGGGAACCCATTAGCTGCACAGCAGCTGCAGCCTTCAAACGTGCGCATTTAATGCAGCGGTTCACAACCTTCTTAACCTCACGAATGGCACTTATGATCCAAAACCTCTGAGAAAGAGAACCTATGACCAACTTTGCTCCAGCATGCAACAAACGTAGGTGCTCTTTATGAATAATAATGTTAGTGACATGAGAGCCTTTTGGCAAAATTACAGGGTGTTTTTTATCATATGGAATGTCTGTGGCATTTTGAAGACGACCACCCACACGAAGCAAACCAACTTTATCAATGAATGGATGCAAACTGGACAAGCCTGACTTTATATTGGAACTGTTACCCTTTAGCAAATTAATCTCATTTGAAAAATAAAATTGTTGAGTACAGCATATGATTACCAAAAGTGCATCATGAATTTCTTTAGGAGATAGAGTACCAGTTAACCTAACATTGTTTTTGTTTGAGTTATTGCGAAAACGCAGAATATAAGCTACTACTCTTTGAAGCCTATTTATATCAGAGAATCTTTCAAAAAAGTTGTTGCAAAATGTGTCTTTATGACTGGAGGATGTATGACCTAAATTACAGCTGTTTGCAACAGGATCAACCTCATCAATTTCAGCATCAAGGGGAATGGGTAATTTTGGCTCTGATATAGAGTGGTTATAGTCCACATTTAAAAGTTCTTTCGGACCATGCCACCAGAGTTTATTAGACTGTAGCTTTTTTGGATTGCAACCCCTAGACAACAGATCAGCAGGGTTGTCAGCTGTGCAGACATAATGCCAACTGACACCTTTAGTTAGTTCTCTGATTTGGTTGACACGCCTAGAAACATAAGGATTTGACCTAAGATTAGTGGATTTTATCCAGGCTAAAACTATTTGTGAATCACTATACAAAAATGATTTCAATGGAATTCTTTCTTTTAAGACTTTAGTTACTCTACCTGCAAGCTCTGAAAGAAGTAGAGCACTATTTAATTCAAGTTTTGGAATAGTTATAGATTTGTTCAATGGAGCAACCCTTGATTTGGAACACAAAAGGTTTACCATAACCGTTCCATCTGCATTAAATACTCTTAAATACAAGCAACAACCTAATGCTTTGAAGGAAGCATCAGCATATCCTACCAGTTCTGCATGTACTTTAGTAGTTGAAGTTACACTTCTAGGGATGTTAATAGTGCCCATTTTCATTAAACTATCTAAGAAACCTTTCCATGAGCAGAGCTCTTCATCAGGCATTATAGAGTCCCAATCAATTTTTATTGCCCACAGTTTTTGCATAAAAAGCTTTGCAGTGACTATGATTGGACCAATCAATCCGAGGGGATCAAACATCTTTCCTATGAAACTTAACACCTTTCTTTTGGTGTTAATATCATCTTTTTCAATGAGTGGGGCTGTAAAACTAAGCTGATCTAACAAAATGTCACATTTCAGACCTAGTGTTTTTATAATATGATTTTTATTAATATCAAGTTTTTCAAAATATTTGACTTCCTTTGGAAGATCATCAAGAAGTTGGGGACTGTTTGAACACCATTTGTGCAGAATGAAGCTACCTTTTCCTAATAGTTCAATCAACTGACCTTTAAGCTGGTGAAGCTGCTCCAGATTGTCGGAACCACAAATTATATCATCAATATAGGTACTTGAGCGCAATGCTTCAGCTGCAAGGGGGTATGACTCACCATACCTGTTGACCAATTCAATTAGGCACCGTGTTGCTAAGAAGGTAGAAGCTTTTAAACCATACGTAACAGTCTGCAGCTGCATGCAGACAATGGGTCCCTGAGAATTATGGCGCCAAAGTATGTTTTGTAGTTTAGTTTGGGAAGAGTCTACATTTATTGAGCGGAACATCTTCTGAATGTCACATATGAGGGTGAAGATAAAAGTCCTCCACAAAATGAGTATATCTAAGAGTTCACTTTGGACTACTGGACCATTCAACATAACATCATTCAGTGAAACCCCTGACCTTGACCTCATGCTACCATCAAAAACCACTCGCAATTTGGTAGTTAAACTTTCCTCATTAAATACTGCATGATGAGCTAAAAAGTAAGTAGACCCATCCAGAATATTGTAGTCACTAATGTCAACAATTTTGGCATGCCCCAACTCTATATATTCATCAATGAATTTTTTATATTTTTCTAAATACATAGTATTCTTTTTAAATTTTCTCTCCAGTGTTAAAAGTCTTTGGTGTGCTACTGAGAATGAATCCCCAAGCTGCAAGTCTGTTTCCTCGGCTGTTAATGGCATTTTAACAGTAAACTTGTTGTCTTGTAGCTGTACAGACCTTTGAAAGCAGCTTTCAGCCTTTTTGAATTCTTGGGAATGTTTAGTTGCAGCCTGAGGTATACTCTCAGATAGCCAAAACTGTTCCATAACATCCTCTAATTTATTGCTATTGCAAATGGCAAAATTCACAACTCTACTTTTATATTGACCTTCTGCAGGTATACTGCCAGCAACAGTATACCCGAACAAAGTGTTTTGCAATACAGGACCATTTTTAATTTTGACCTGCCCATCCAGCAATATGTTGAAATATATTTCAGCACTTAATAGTATTGATATGACATCACTAATGTTGAATTTATCATCAGCCAAACAAATATTGTTTGGAATTTTCAGCTTTGATATATCAAATGATTGCTGAGGCAGGCAGGATGTAATGGTATCCACCACATTACATTTGACTTTTATTTTTACATCATTTACTGGAGAGTGTATAGTTAAATCTACACATTTATTTATTTTTTGATTTTTATTTCCAATTCCAACAATATTGCTGTTTTGGAATTTAGTTGTCAAGCCTAACCTTTCTACAAGCTCTGTTGTCACAAAAGAAACTTGGCTTGCAGAATCAAGAAGCCCTCTGACAAATATTTCAGACCCGTGTCTGTCTATTAATTTAACCTTTATAGAAGGTAATAGAACATTTACTGAAGCATCATGTGAATGCATGCTAACTGATTGTTCAGTAGCTGGAATGCTGTCCTTATGCAGGAGAGTATTGTGACCTGCTTTACAGACTTTGCATGTAAAATTAAATCTACACTTACCAGTGTGACTTTTTAAACAAATTGTGCACAACTTTTTGTCCTCAACAAATGTATTACGATCTTCTATAGGAGCTGTTTGTGCCGACACCGGGGTTCCTCACGGGTTGGTTGGAAATGAATTGAAGTCAAAGATAGATTGGTATTTTCGTGTAATATTAAATTTTTTGTAGACAGTTACAGAGTTTTTTATGTTGCGTTTTTGATACGAGCCGTTAACGTTCTACATATGACAAGCCAAGTGACACTAGCTGTCAAAATATTTGAATTTAGATAGACGCGCGTTCGGATACACGATCTGGAGCCGCGACATGCCCCCGGCCCTGGAAGCTGCAGCTTGAAGAATAGGTAGATCGCGTTGTTTAATCCCTTTGTTGTTGCGTAACGTCTTCTTCTCGAAACAGGGGACATATTTTCGAGAAACTGCGCCTTATGATGCCGGACGCCGTCCGGATGTCCGCTACACGTGATATGCCGTCTGGACCGCTGATGGTGGTGATTATTCTCCCCAAGGACCATTTCAGTGGTGGAAGTTTGTCGTCCTTAATGATGACCAGTGTGTTCGGCTCCAAACTATCTACGTTTTCTCTCCATTTACATCTAGTCTGCAGTTCAGAGACGTACTCCTTCGCCCATCGCGTCCAAAAGTTGTGCCGAATCTGCTCCACACGCTGATATCGGTTGAGTATTCGTTCAGGATCGCCTCGCATGTCCTGATATACCGGCGCCGTGAGCGGACGACCAACCAAGAAATGGCCTGGACTGAGGGGAAGAAGGTCATGTGGATCAGTGGATAATGGAGACAGAGGTCGGGAATTTAGGATGGCTTCTACTTGTGTCAAAACCGTCGTAAGCTCTTCGAATGTTAGGTGAGCGTTACCAATGACACGTGATAGGTGTAACTTGCATGATTTTACTCCAGCCTCCCAAAGACCTCCAAAATGAGCAGTGTAAGGGGGAATAAACCTTAACTTAATAGACTGGCTATGAGCGTACTCAATTATGTCTGCAGAGGAGTTTGTTATAAATTTTGTTAATTCGTTTTTAGCACCCACGAAATTCTTTCCGTTGTCTGAAAATATTTCATTGGGCTTGCCACGACGTGAAATAAACCGTTTCAAAGCTAGAATGTATGCTTCAGTAGATAGATCACTTACGAGTTCCAAGTGTAAAGCGCGCGTAACGAAGCATACAAATAAACAGATATACGATTTAACAGTCTTAGCACCCCTGCCTTTGCGGTTCAATGTGAGCATTGGTCCTGCGTAATCTACCCCGCAGTATAAAAATGGATAAGTAGGAACCAATCGTTCCTTGGGAAAATTTCCCATTATTGGGTTCAAAGTTTTACCTTTCAACCGCTTACACGCAACGCATTCATTCACGATCTTCCGTGCGAGATTTCTACCCCCAACTGGCCACCATCGCTGGCGAATGTCGTACAGCAGCGCTTGAGGAGCAGCGTGAAGAAGTCGTTGATGCTCGTGACGCATGAGCAAAACTGAAAAGCGATGTTTTGAACACAATAAGATAGGATGCTTTTTCTCGTAATCGAATTGTTCTGAATAACCGATTCGACCACCTACTCGCATTATATCATTTGTGTCAATAAATAGATTTAATTTAAAAAGACACGGTGTCTTCTTAAGCGATTTATTCTTAGAAATCATATTGTATTCCTCATTGAAGGATTCCCTTTGCGAAATTCTAACTAAAACTAACTCGGATTTTCTCAGTTCGTCCAATGTAAGTGCTCCTGATTGCCGATTTATTTTGATACGCGTATTGTTAATAAACCGCAGTACATACGCGAAGGAACGCCGCATTCGCTCGAACTGAGAAAACCTCGAAAATGGAAATAGTTCCACGCTTTGTTTCGTAAGCAAAACATTTACTGCACTAAGTTTTACCTCCGGCAAATCGTCCCGCATCGAATTCGGACTAGGATCCAAAGTCAGCTGAGCGCAATCGAGGCCGAAATCATGAAGAAAGGATGGCCCTTCCCACCACAATGTCGAAGATGCAAGATCCGGTAGGGGGTACCCCCGTGACACTAAGTCAGCTGGGTTCTCCTTCCCACTCACATGACACCATGGTAGTTCTTTTGTCAGTTCATGTATTTCTACCACTCTGTTTTGTACGAACGTTTTTAATAAGTTAGGTGCCATGCGTAACCAACCTAACACTATAGTGGAGTCAGTCCAGAACACTACGCTTTTAAACTGACAATGAAGTGACTCCCGTATTTTTAAATACAGCCGCGCGCCTAATAATGCCCCGCAAAGTTCAAGCCTAGGTATGCTAACCGGTTTTAATGGCGCAACCTTTCCCTTCGAACATAGAAGCCTGACTGTTGTTGTTGAATTCGTATTGCTGACCGTGCGAAGATAAGCGCAAGCACCGTACGCTGTTTGTGATGCGTCCGTAAATATGTGCAGTTCTATATAGCTACTGTCACTACCAATAACATTGCGCGGCACTCGAATGCTCCCGAGCGCAGAAAGGCTGTTAGCAAACCGGTTCCATACCTCCGTGACGTCACTCGGCAGCGCGTCGTCCCAGTCTAGTTTTAATAACCACAGCCTTTGCAACAGTACTTTCGCAATCATAATAGTAGGACTGAGTAGACCATAAGGGTCGAATATTTGAGACACGTGAGACAATATTTCGCGCTTTGTAATTATCGCTTTACTATTTTTAAATTGCGTATTATATTGTAACTCGTCGGATGAGTTATTCCAACCTATACCTAATGTTTTACATAGACTAGATTTATCTAAATTTAAGGGTTTAACGCCGTCGAACATATCTACAGCTTCTTGATCATCATAATCAAAATTAAATACCCATTTTCGTAACGGAAAGCACCCTGAGTGTAGAACCTTGTATGTTTTTTTACACAAATCGAGTAATTGGTCCTTGTCGTCTAGGGTTGTGATCATGTCATCGACAAAGAAATCTTCATTTATTACCCTTTTAACATCAGGGTCAGTGCAATCAGCTGCTAGTTGCTTTAAACACCTACACGCCATGAAAGCTGCTGATGCGGTGCCGTATACGATTCTATTATGGCGGAAAATACCTATTTCGTGCGTTGGATCATCACGCCATAATATCAGCTGTAAATCGCGCTGACTTTCGCAAATTTCTGATTGTCTATACATTTTTTCAATGTCCGAACAAGCTGCATATTTATGTAGTCGTAGTCGCAATAAAATACCTAACAAGTCTCCTTGTATAGGAGGACCTACAAGCTGGAGCTCGTTGAGCGATACTCCAGTACTCGAAGCAGCACTCGCGTTAAATACCACACGTAGCTTGGTGGTAGTGCTGTGTTCTCGTAATACACCATGATGTGGCATAAAAAAGTTAGGTATCCCGTACGAATCTACGCGCGTCATGTGACCTAAAGCTACATACTCATGAATAAAATCGATGTACAACCGTTTGTATTCTGGATCGCCTTGCAATCGCTTTTCCAACGCCAAAAATCGGTTGAGAGCTTGAGGATATGTTTCCCCTAGGTTATGAGGTGAGGATTTGAAGGGAATGCTGACACAAAACCTTCCATCATTATTGCGCATCGTAGTTTTGATGAAATGAGCTTCGCATTCTTTCTCTTCCTCGGATCGCGTATCACAAAGGCTGGGTAATTCCTCAAGCTCCCAGAACTTGCGTAATTGTTCATCTACCGCTTGAGAAAAATTACACTGAATGTGACCTTTGTTATGCATATTGTGATTTATGGGACCTGATACGATCCATCCTAACCGCGTATTTTGTAGATATGGACCTTTAGGTAAACGCATTTTTCCCTGACCTAATAAATCCCAGAACTTATCCGCGCCTATTAGGATATCGATTTCATGAGATTCATAGAATTTAGGATCCGCTAATTTTATGTTGTCAGGGATTCCAAACATCGCATATTCTTTGGGTATCTCTGGCAACGTAGATGTAATGTTTGGTAAAACAAAACATTGTATTCGCGTCGTATATGGGCTGGTTCGCGATTTGACATCGACCTCACATATTTGCGTAGACTGTGATGCCGAATTACCAACCCCGCGTATTTCGTGAGTGGACTGTATTGTTTGCGCGCCTAGTTTATCGCATAACGATCGCGTTATAATACATCGCTCGCTCCCCGAATCTAGGAGCGCGCGCGCCTGCTGATAATTATTGTACCTATCTTTAACCTCCACTAATGCCGTAGATAACAGAACTGGTTGCACACACGGATAATTAGCGCATAGAATTTTAGTGTGCGTGCCCGTTGCAATCTCATCGCTACTAGGTTTTGCCGGCGGTGGCGGCGGCGGTGCGGAGAGGGACGAATGCATCGGCATGGCAGGTTTGTTATTGTCACCTACAGTGTGAGCTGGTGCGTCGCGGCTAACTGGACTATCTTTGTGAAGTAATGAGTTATGCCGTTGCTCGCACTTTCTACAAGGACCGAACCTGCAATCCTCTACGTTGTGACCTGCTCGTAAACAGTTTTCGCATAAACTGTTTTCCTTAATCAGTTTAAGCCTAGCTTCGAGGTTGCAACTCAAAAACTTCTGGCATGCGTAAAGTGGATGATTATATTTTTTGCAGAGCAAACATACTCGCTTCACTTGACCGTGCGGATTGTTGGTGGTAACATTGCAGTGAATTTTGTGATTGCTTGAAGTTTGAATTAATTGTTTTTTGTTGCTATTAGAGCTTGCGTGTGATACTTGCAGTGTTTCCAGCATATCCGCCCTGTCCTTTAGGAACGTCAGTAGTACGTTCACCTTCAGTATTGACTTGGAGTCACCGGATTGTTTTAGTGTTGTGTTTTTATATTGTTCCCACTCGCGTTCTGTGGTTTTATCCAACTTTGAGACTAAAATATAAATTATTAGCGTATCCCAGCTGTCTACTGGTTCACCTAACAGTTTTAAAGCGCGTAAATTCTTTAAAACAGTGTCAGTTAGATGACGTAATTGATCCGGTGCCTCTTTTGTCAAAGCCTGAATAGTGAACAGTGATTTCACGTGATTGTGTACGAGTAACCTGCTATTGTCGTACCTAGTGAGAAGGAGTTCCCATGCTACCGCATAGTTTGCAGCAGAGAACTCTAGTGAATCGATCACCAACGCTGCACTGCCTTTTAGTGACGACTTTAGGTAGTGGAACTTTTGAATGCCACTGATGTGTTGAGAATTGTGTATAAGCGACTGAAAGGTATCTCTAAATTCTAACCAGCGCTCGTATGAACCGTCAAAAGTAGGTATAGATATCGTTGGTAATTTTACTGAATTGGTATCTGGCATGCTTTTGGATACTGAATTGACCTCTCCACTACCAAGCATACATTCTGCTCGAGCCAATGTTCCGTAATAACTCTCCTCAAACAATTCGCGTTGATTTAACTGTTCATCGAGATCTATTTCTAAAACCGATTCTTCTAGTTGCGTTTGAAGATTGTTGTACTCGGAAAAAAGGCTCGCTGCTCCCTGAATACGTAACTTCAAATCTACCATCGTTTGTACAGGTAGGATTTTGAGTGTTTTTAATGTATTTAGGTAGTTGGAGAAGCGAGTAAGACGGCCTCTTACTATACCTCGCTTTTTTATTAGATCACGGATTAGCTTGTTCGTATCGTCATCGTCTGTAATCGCTAACTTGTATGGGGATTTAGCCCTAGGTTCCCTAATTTCTGTGCTCATTTTGGATATCTCTAGTAAAAGGTGGAGTACTCACGTTTGACAAGTAGCAGTTATGCTGGCTGCGGCACACGCTGCTATATATCATGCAAACTGATGGTAGCTCACTGCGTCTCAGTTACTGAAACATTTATTACCACGGGATTAACACAAGAAAAACAGGGTTTGCGGATAGAATGGATGGCTGGCCGTACCGTCTCTTGGCGTAGAGGGTCGTATGTGTGCTTCTGGACAGCGATCTGGATCAATCCTTTGGGAAATCCTGGCTTTGTCTTCTGGTTGGTACTGTATGCCCGCGAGGTCATGCGAAGGTCGTGCGTACGTAGCGCCGTAGTGGATCTGGCTCTGAAGGTCCAAATTATGTTTGTGCCGACACCGGGGTTCCTCACGGGTTGGTTGGAAATGAATTGAAGTCAAAGATAGATTGGTATTTTCGTGTAATATTAAATTTTTTGTAGACAGTTACAGAGTTTTTTATGTTGCGTTTTTGATACGAGCCGTTAACGTTCTACATATGACAAGCCAAGTGACACTAGCTGTCAAAATATTTGAATTTAGATAGACGCGCGTTCGGATACACGATCTGGAGCCGCGACAGGAGCCGTTTTAAAGCGAGGGCAAACATGCATAGCATGGTCTGTCCCATTACAGTAGAGACATTTATTAGTGCTTTTATTTTTAGTGGCAACATTGGTCACTTTATTTTTCTTAGTTTCAGGACAAGTGTCTTCAAGAGCTATAGCGCGCTTTTCTAAGAATGATATGAATTCCTCCATCGTTGGAAGAACTTCTGAGTCCCTATCAAGTTGATAGGCACGACATGTATACTGATCTAACTTCTTAGTTAAAATAGTAATTAATAGCATGTCCCATTTATCGATGGGCTGTTCTAAGTTTTTTAATGCATGCAACTGTTGTTGCAATTGTGATATAAATGCCCTTATAGCAGTGGCAGTACCCTTTTGCATGGACGGCAATTCCAATATGACATTTATGTGAGTTGAAATTAACCTTGCTTTATTGTCAAAGCGCTTCTTTAAGAGTAGCAGAGCTTCCTTGTATGACTGGTTGATCAGAGGTAAGTTCACAATAACTGATAGGGCATCCTCAGTTACAAATTTCCGCAGATAAAAAAGTTTTTGAACATCAGACAATGCACTATTATTGTCAATTACTGCAGTGAACAAGTCCATAAATGAGGTGTATTTTGTGTAGTCCTTACCAGTGAATATTGGAATATCCAAGGCAGGCAATTTTGAAGTTGAAACATTGCTACTTTCTCGCACCTCATTTTTGTTCAAGTTCTTTAAAGCAGCATTTAATTTAGAAATTACTGCAAAATATTTATCCTCTAACTTAGCTATATCCTCAGAATCATTAGGATCAAGTGACAAAATGTCTAGTTGGACAGCCTCATACTCTTTGAATGTCGCAATTAACTTTTCTTTTCTAGCTTCTAGCATCTCAGTACTAGAAGACGCAAGGTTTATGGGATCACTAATAAAATTTTCAATGCGAGTTACAGTACCTTTTAGCTGCCCGCGCGAGAGCCGAAGCTTCTTTATGTCTTCAGACATATTTGTTTACGCACTGCACTACTTATTCTAGGCCGTAAACACTTCACTGCACTATTTTCACTTTATACTGCCGCTATGACGTTTGGAACGGATGAGCCATCACGTATGGAGCTGAAGGAGTTATGTCGAACCCGTAGAAGTTACTCCGATCCCGTAGATAGTACGCCAAACCCGCGGAAAGTTGTAGAATTCGTTCCGGTGAAAACGTAAACAAACCCTGTTTGTTTTGATGAGTGACAGATACGAAATTTGACGTAATTGAAGTTGACAGTAGTCTGACGTCGTAGAAGCAATGGTGCCAACACCTCAGGCAAAATTCAAATGCCAACTCGCGCGCTTCCCGCTGAATGATTGATGATCGATTTTCCAATATGGCTTCCTTGCCCTTTGATGAAAAAATGCCGGTGTAACAAAAATGGAATGATGCAACTATAGCTTGCAATCCACTATGGACACCAAATATTGATAAAATGAAGTGTATAAGCAGGTTTCTTTGCGTCTTCTTGGCGTTTTTTGTAGCGAGAAGTCGTAAATTTCTCGTACAAAGTTCGCCCAGCGGCCACGAACGATAGCTTCGTAAACACAATTTTCGCACAAAGTAATGTTCCCGCACAACATACACTGACTTCGAAGGACCACGCTCGCCTATGTATAATAAAAGGCGTTTAATAAATTTAATGAACTGTATTTTAATGAATTTAGGAATAATTATTTACAAAAGTACGTCTCATCGGAAGGGAGTTTTAAACAGGAAGCCCGGAAGTAGTTTTTTTTATACAAAGCTGTCAAATTAAGAATAAACATTGCCATAGCAAAATAATCATTCTATGTTAAGAAGTTTTCTGAACAGTTTATAGTCTCGGTATATTGATTGTAAGTATCTGAATTACGTAATCACAGTACTGTTGCTGATAGGTAAACATTTCAATTGATTGCAATAAGAGTTTCGTAATAGACACTTTGAAAGTTTTCTACGCTACAACTGCATTCAAAGCATTTAATCAAAGATCACCTATCAGTTTTATTACATTTTGTGATTGCATCACTTTTCAGTTGTTCAATTCTATTTGAAAAATTCATTAAATATTATTAAAAACTTAAAATTAAACTCTAACATAAAACTTAATATAAACTTGTGAAAATATATATGCCAAAATTTTACTGCGGAATGTACCCAGACATGTTTTATAGGGTGAATTCAGTGTGAATTTTCTAAAAGTGATACTTTAGTAATGTGATTAAACTTATGAGATCTTTTATTATAGAGCACTGGTTGTGAAAGTAGCTTTACCCGGAACATTTTATGTGCGCAGTGGCAATGTATTGGTAAATCGTAAGGTAGCCGGCCGGCGGCGGCTAAGTCAGTTCCGTACTAATTTTGTTGATGAAAAGATAAGGTAAAAAGATGAATCTAAAAATAAAATAAAAAAAAAAGTTCTTCCTGATGCTGTAGGTATTTAATAAAAGATGCAAAGGTCTGTTTATTAAAAGGTTATTCTATTTAACAAAAATTCAAATTTATCCTTATGAATTTTTATCCGTCCCTTGGTCTTATAAAAAACTAATTAAACAAAGGTTGTGTCATACCTTTTACGTGAGAGACAATTTTATATTATTCAAAACAATTACTTTATAGCAAAATTACAGAAACATCAAAGAAATATATACTTAGTTGTGGGAAAAGTCAAATAATATCATCTTAAATTTTTTTTTTCAAATTTTGCAATTTGATGACTAAAACTATGTGTTCAAAGAAATTAGTTTCTTATAAATACTTAGTTTTTATCATTTCCTGGAAAGTTAATACTCGTAGTTACAGTCACAAGTATAACTTATTACTGTATAATTTTACATCAATATTTAAATTCATAAATTCTTTTTAGCGAATTAGGAGCTGAATATTGAATTTTACAAAAAATACGCACTTCACAAAAAAATCAAAACAAAATGTGATTATCTTCTATAATGTAAACTAAAATAAATTATGTATGTACCTACTATTTTAGTTTGGCTTAAATTAGTGGCAAAATTTATGGTGCTGTTATGTGAAATGTTTTTATAAAGTTGCACTGATAAACCCCACCCCTGTCAAGGCTCTTGCTAGATAGAAACCAAACTCCTCTGCCCAGTTCCAACTTTCATATCAGATCTAAAATCGCGTAAATTTTTCTAATCTCTTGACTTGTCCCGTTTTTCGCCAAAATGTTCTGTTGCGTAAATTGAAAAAGGTTTTTTGGCTTTATTCATCACCCTTGCGGTCGACTTTGTTTCTTAAAGTTGTTTTATTTACTTGAAAGTTTATAAAGAAGTACCCTTGTTTATAAGGTATTCTTTATGGTTAAAAAAAACTTGTTATTTATTATTATTTTTTAATTTAAAAAAGACCAATTTCTTGCAAACGGATTTCCGAAGAGTGTTTATTTATTTATTTATCGTCTGGTTGTTCTAGAAAAACCGATCTTCAAAAAATTAAAAGCAACAATCCGTCCAATTTTTTTGTCATTCCAAAAACAAGAACTTGTCCGAATAAGTGCAATGTTTGTTACGGAAAAAACCTGAGCGGAAATTCGCGAGTCGCACAGCTTTGACTCAGTAAGTTCCTCAAACAGCTTGATTCAATTTCCATGTTAATCCGTAGCGAGACAAAGTCGGCCTTTGTAACATACAAGTTTCAGCGTGTTAAAGATTTTTTGTGCGACATTTCTGTATCGTCGGATAAGGAATTTTAAACGTTTTTCGTTTCGGCTGTGGTTATTAGTTTTTGCTTTGAGTTACTCATTTTTATCAAAGGGTTTTTATGAAAAAAAAATCTATTTTTTTGTTATATTTAACCACTTAAGCTTAGATTTTCAGACATTTCACTCTATTGATCTATTTATTATGAGAGTGCCATAGTCTAACATTCAAGTCAAAAACAACGTAAATTTATTATACTACCTAAAACTTAATACCGATTAAATTTGCGTTTTAATTATTATTATCTGAAATTAATTAAAAGTTACCCTATAAAAAATATTTTTGCAAAATAATAACCACGAGATAAAAGGTTTTTTAAAA
Source organism: Cosmorhoe ocellata (assembly GCA_963675405.1). NCBI lineage: Eukaryota > Metazoa > Arthropoda > Insecta > Lepidoptera > Geometridae > Cosmorhoe > Cosmorhoe ocellata. The sequence goes on along the minus strand of OY776258.1, from coordinate 4,247,210 downwards.
TACTTTGATACTTTCCAATAATGACCAACAAAATATTGGAATGTGTATAAAATTGAAAAATTCTCTGAAGCCATGCATCATGAAAGCTATCGGAGGCTGCCGTCAAGCAGCGGTGAGCTCAAAATAATTATGGAGCTTCTAGATATGCTGACAGCCAAAGTGATTTTATATAGGTAACTTTTTGGCTGACCATTAATTACACTTTTTTACGGTTTGCGCAGTTGTTGGTCTTTACAAATTTAAATGGGCTGAAATTTCGTATGGAAGTTCCAATACATTATTAAACTGATGACAGAATTGACCCCAGACACATACGTCCATCAATGCCTGCAGGTTTAAATAATTTAGTATTTATACTTACGGAAATTTCGGTTGCATCTTTATGTATTTTTAATTAGTGAAAAAGTTGAGAAGTCCAAAAAGTCCAAGATAAATACATATATTATGATTATTGCAATTTACAATTTACATGTATGAATTAGATTTTTCAAAACCAATAAATTAATATAGTTTGAAAGTGGTGCCTATTACTGAAATGATGAGGAGTGCATGAGGAGATTAGCATGCATGAAGACTTGAAGAGGAAGACTGAAGAAAAAGTGGTTTGATTGTGTGAAAGATGATATGAACGTAAAAGAAGTAGACTAAGTAGTTGACGAATGGTGGGAGTGGAAGAAGATAACACATTGTGCCGACCCGCTTAACACGGGATAAAGGTGAGAGAATGATTAATAAATGAATATCCATAGACAGGCAGGTGTTTCCTATAGCGTCATCTAGTCCTAAACTAAGCATAGTCTAATACGAAATAAGTGGAATAATTACTGCTATAATACGTTTTTGAAAATAATTACTCAAAATACATTATTACGCTCCCATTTAATAAACTTTGTTACCGAAAAATGCTCAAAGAATAAGCGAGTAGAGTGAAATATATTGTCCATCTCTCTAATTAGAACAGCAAATGCCAGTGGGATTGTGACTCATTACTCAAAACCAATCCCAGTTTCTAATCCATGTTTACGAATCAACAAGGCTCACTCAGATGATTGCACTCTATACTCCAGATATGAGCCAGCCCGCTGGGATATTCTGATCTGATACGTAATCATCTAAGGAATGGTCTATGGAAACAAATTAAAAAGCATAAATATCACAATTATTTCTCGCTCATGCCGAATGGATAAGTTGGAAGTTATATCGATTTATTGAATTAATTTTGTAGATTGTATCATCAAGTGAGCTATAAGTAACAGGATTTTATTTAATAAATTTTAAGAAAACTAATTAAAGAAAACTAGGCAAAAACAGTAGAAATATTACTTATGCAGGTAGAACCACAAAACATAGGAAGGCTAATTACGTGTCCACAGATAATAAAAACCAAATAATATAAATCAAAAAGTTACGATGAATGAGAAAATATAGAATGCCATGGGTTTTTTTTACCAAATAAGATTATTATTACTTCGGATTCCTAAGATTAAATAAATAAAAATTGGTGGACATAATCTAAGCAAAGTTTGTATTAGGGAACCAGATAGCTGATAGATTAAATTAAATACATCACACAAATATATCAGTCCTGGGTACAACCTACAGCGCAGATGGCAAAGCTACTATACCAACTGAGCTGTGAAGCCAGACTTTCTACACACATGCAAGACACAAATTAGATTTATTATCCCAATCTTCTAATTAAGTTGTTTATTATTGTTGAGTGACCTCGTCACAACAGAATCTCAGTAACACCAAAACTGCAAATTAATCGCGCCGGCGCGCGGCGGAAGTACATACACAAATTAATTAATTTACCATCCACATCTAGAGTTCAAGACAAACAGACGTTGAATTCACGCAAGTGCTTGATGTTTACCTTTGCGTACTACAATTTGAGTTGAATGAGGATGTTTGGGTTTCATTGTTTATCTTATGACGCGATTTGGTTAAAGTACTGCAGTGAAGTTTCTTACAGATTATTTGCTGTTTTCTAACCATCAAGGCCGACTCTTTGTGAATATAAATATCATTATGTTACCTTTTATGTTACTTTGCTTTTTTGACAGTTAGTGGCCACCTTTACAGCTTCATCAGTCACTGTACTATGGCCCTTCTAGGATCAGGTCATTGAGTACGTACAAAGGACAAAAGATGAGAAAAACAAGTGTTTCCTTTTTTATCTTCCTACTATTAGCAAATAAGTTGATTTTGTCACGTTTTTAGATAACATTGTTAGGAACTTCTACTGTTTTTCTCTATCTACTTGTTTTCTTTTAGTTAGAAACTTTTACGATCCTTTGTCCATTTTGACGAACCTAATCTTCCAATCCAACTGACCTAAATCACAAAATAGATCTAAACTAATAGGTACGTAAGTATCCAATAAACAGTAATAACGGCATGCAAGTGAGGGTAAATAAATAAGAATTGTGCTGAATAGATTTTGTGTGATTCATATTATAGAGTTGATAACTCTACTAGCTATGTTTTATCAATAGGTACCTTTCAGTATGATTTTGTAATAATCTAGAATTTTCTAATATTGACATCATTTTGGTATCATCTTTATCATATCAAAATCTTTCAAGCACCCTTAAAAGTAATGAATGACCAGAAAAACTTTATAAATAAAAACTTTGTATTTTATAACGACATGAATTTAACTATCAGCAACTCATTACGTCTCTTTCAAGACTGAGTTTGCATGTGACTGAACAATTTTAATTTGCACGAAAATACACGATAAAACTTTTTCATCATGGCAAATTTCATTTAGGTGCTTCCCGCGTCTTTTCCCAATGATATTAATACAAAAGTTGTTATTAAATTTCGTGAAATGTTTGGTTTGAGATGGGGCTGAATGATGAGGGACCTTCTGGAAATATTGTATTATCCGAAAACCAAGTTCTAAACTGTTCTTTGGAGGTCCTTCTCAAATCTGAAGTAGATATAAAAATCGAAGTCCTGACTGACTCACTGACAATAGAAGACGCATAGCCTAAATCGCTAGTCCTCCTAATGATATATCGAAAGTTTGTATGAATGTTTGTAGTCCACATGTACCAAACCAGTTTTATTAAAATAGTTTAGGCTCTAAAATAAAAACAGATACATCATGGGTTGATAAAAAAAACAGTTGTCCAAAAATTATTAGCTGATCCTACTAAGATTACTTTTTATAGCCCTCATTTTGTTTTGTAGCAATCGAATACAAACAAGTAATAAAATCTAATGTGTCACAATATCCTGGGCACATAAACATCGCCTTTATTATGGTAGTAATAAATTACAAATTAACATAACAATAACGCCAGCTAATCTCAGGTTGTAGACACCTACTTACCGCAAAATTACTGCCCCCGGCCATTTCATGGGAGCTTGAAAGATGGTGTTGCAGAGGAGAGTATCCAGATTTATCATATTGGTCTATATTAGTGTATTTTGTCATAGGAGCTTCATAACTTTTTGTCAAAATGAATAATTCTTCACCTTACAGCTGTATTGGGATCTAGTTAAAAATCTAGTGAAATGTAAAAAAAATACAAATGGATAACCGTTATAAGCGGTGATCGTAGTTCCAATGTTTTCAATTTTGTCCCAATGTTCTCACCAGGACGGAACTACTTCACGATATGGCGTAATGTCTTTTCTGACCTATGATCTTTAGTCTATGACGATTATTATGTTCCCACTTGCAACGTCCGGATCTTCCTAATTAAGTGCCTGCAGTTAATGTCCTCTGGATTTATGGTAAGAATCCTCCAGGCTGACCACGAGTGGATGATTCATTAGTACTTTCGGCAACGACTTGTCATAGTACCTACTGGTTTATGAGAGTAGTTTCGGAACTAGATGTAGAAAATTTGCATTTTAGCGTCGCTAACGAAAATAGTATTGAATATCTGTGTAGCAATACTGTTTAAGATTCTACTAACTAGGTTTTCACCATCTATTACAGATCAGCTGGCTTTCACTAGCTAGAAATCATATTGTAACTGATAAAGCGACTTTTTTACTACTGCAGTTTAATAATACAAAATAAATAATGTGTTATAGTTAAGGTCTTTAACTTTTGAGACATCCGTGAATTCATTGAACTTTAATGAATAAAATGCGTACATAATCTATGACTATTTTAATTTGGTCTATTTTTTATTAGAGTTCCTCCATTTATTTTAAAATGAAAAAACACCACACCAAAGTTACACAACTTCTATTGAATTTCAAAGGAAAGCAACACATTACAAAAGATCAGAAAGTTAGTAGGTTAAGAGCATATTAATAATGAATGTTATCTCCACTAATTGTCAAACCCTCATGGTGGAGTTGCCTGAAAACTGTGAGAACTCTTCTTTCATTCACTTTAAATTTAATAAAACAATTATTAAAAATTTATCCGAACCCTTCTCAAAACTAAAAAAAATATTTACATATTAAAAAAATCTATTTTATACATATTAATGATGTGTGAGTTCAAAGATTGTTATGTGAGTATAAATTGTGAAGCATTGATAGATTTAGGTAAGTCTTTGACCGAATCGAAAGCCTAGCACATTGAAAATGACTCCAACACCAAAAGAAAATATTTGTGAAGAAATGCCACCAAAGAAGATGAGACCGGCAATAGGAGAAGAAGTAGTTATCAGTGGAATGTCAGGAATCTTCCCCATGTCCAGCAGTGTAGAAGAATTATCCAAGAATCTTTACAATAAGGTGAGAGATCTTATAATTTTGGTACCTAATTTTTTGATATTTCTGATGGCTTTGACTATAGTTTTTCTGGATAAATTACAAAATACGTTTGAGTCAATCGTGACTTGAAAGTTTATTTTTTCATCAGGTGGACATGATAACAACCGAAGATCCTCGCTGGGTGTTCGACCACCCTGAAATGCCGAAACACCTTGGAAAGGTTAATAACATGGGCAAGTTCGATGCTCAGTTCTTCAGAGTACATCACAAGCAGGCGGCCACCATGGAACCCATGAGTAGAAAGCTGTTAGAGCATGCGTACAGTGCTATTTATGATTCAGGTAATAACGTATAAAATATCGTAGGTACTAAATTTTGAACCAACGAAAAACTGAGGTTCTCAAGTCAACGTGTATAATTTTTTGTTCTATTTCATATGGCCAAAAGGCATTCAATCATTCAGTCTGATGTCTCATGTCCAGCAGATAATTTGAAACTTCATGAAATTCCGAAGTCCAAAAAGTTCATTCGAAATTCTATACTTCTTCTTGTGATGTTACTAAAATTCTTCCAAACCAGTGTGGTTAAGGAGTGCGCCTTTGAAGCTCCTTTCACATCATATCATAAATTCATACTAGGATCTGGATCAGTTGAGCTATCTATAGATCGTTTGTAATGGTTCCACAGCTCAACTGTATTTTGTATTTTTTAGATACAATATAGCGTGTGATTCACTCAGCCCACGGGCCGAAACGTCCGTTTATTCCATCCAGTCCTACTAATAGTTCGATTATCTAACTGTTTGGACAGAAATATTCCAACGTCCACTACAAAATTTATTTATATTTTGTATTTGAGATAGATCAATATTTTTCTGAAAATAAAACTATTTTATTAAACTATTTACGTACTTATAATAAATTAAAGTCTATAATAAAACTATACCATCAGGTATTAACCCTCTACAACTGCGAGGAAAAAAAGTCGGTGTCTTCATTGGATCCGCTTTCTCCGAGTCAGAGAAAATCGTCATCTACGAAAATGTACAACGCAATGGGTTTGGTATAACTGGGTAAGTTAACAATTAATTATTGATCGACTTACTCGGAGAGTCTAAAAACTCGCTATCAGTGTTTAAACAATTTGTTTTCAGTAATAAATTTAACTACACGGAGCATCGAAAACGCCGCTACGGGGTGTAATAAAATTGGAAGTTTAATCAAATTTTCAGTGAATTATTTTCTAAACTCAATTCTAACTTATTTAGTGCTTGGTTAACTTAATTTGTGTCCATTACGGGTTGAGTATTGGAAAACAGTGTGTAATTTAGGGATAAATACGTAAGTAACTATCTTTAGATATCCTCAAAATATCAAACATTCAACCTTTTTTTGCGTATCCTGATATTGAATACAGAAAACGGCACGGCAAGTGCAGAGGTCATCTGGACCCACAAATAACCACTCGATGTGGGTAAGATTTACGGTCACACCTGTGAACCTATTAGGCTGTGCCAATTATTTTAACGCATTAAAAAAAAACTTTCAATATTACTTAGATACTATTGAAATAAACTTGAAAATGTTTAAAATAATGATGTTTTCAAGGGTTGTTGAATGAATGAGAGTAAGTGGTGAATAAAATATTTTTAAAACAATATCAAACAAAATATGTATTATAATCAATATAATATTAAGCAGTTCAATACCTAAACTAAAAAAAAAAGTAAGTATTTGAAATTTAACTGAACTTCATTTCTAAACCGTAACAAAAATACAAAATAAAAATAAAATTGGTATCGTATCGCATAAGAGACACAATTTTCATCATTATAAATACCTAGTTATTTGAGATTAGGTTAGATTTAAATATCTAAGCAAGAGCGGTTGGACCACAAATAAACAAAATTGGTTTATAATGACTTTAGACCCGTGACACTTTAGTGGTATCAAATTTAGTTAAATATTAAACGACTGATAGCCTAAAGCGTAACTTGATGACCTTATAATTTTATTGCGTTAAAATCATTAAGTTGGATTGGGAACTTAATATGACGTGCAAACTTTTGATTTTGTTACATTTATTAAATCTTACTTTAAAATTTGTGGTGGGGTAGATTTATTTGCAATAACTTATATATTTTAAAATATTCTCAATTTACAACACTATTTTACATTCTAAACTGAATTTATCAATGTGCAGTGACAAAACGCAGAAGCCAATTAATACTTCAGTACACTGCGAGACAATTTAACGTCCCGCCCAACTTATAATTAGATTTTCAGTGAGAAATGAGCTTTACGTTAAATGTGTGTAGTAGGTATATCCTCATAGGAACCTCATCGTAGAGTCATGTTCTAGATTGGTTTAAACCAATAGACAGCGAATGACCGTTCATAAAAATCACGACTAGTATTACGCAAAGGTAAACATCACGGATCTCTAGTCCTTTGAGGATATACATTTTTAACGGTTTTGTACAAATTATATAATATACAGGGTTATAGGTATCTAATCAATAACCTTGAAAAGGCGACTTGGGTAAATCAGGACTAACAACTTTTGTTCTACGATTTTTTCTAATACAATGATTTTTTTTCACATACAAAAAAATAAATAGGCAAATTTCTAGTTCTTATCTTCTTAGCTCTTTCTAGGCGGTCACATATTAAGACAAGTCGGTACATGCTGTGTGTGTAGCACACTCGGCCGAGCGATTGCGTAAAAGTCTTAGCACTCAGCGTGACTCAGCTGACTGCGCATACGTCAAAATCGAATAAATGAAACATCAGTAGGTATTTACAAGACATAGAGCTAACAATTTATAGAAATTCACACAAAAACTAAAAAAAGTTAAAACTTGAGATGTATTACGTTTTGGCAAAAGTCATAGAACAAAAGTTTTTAGTCTTGATTTACCCAAGTCGCCTTTAAGAGGTTATTGATTAGATACCTATAACCCTGTATACTCGTATAATTTGGTCCACTAAATATTTCCACTTTCAAAGTGAATTTCTTTGTATTCATAATTTATAAACAAAATGGATAAACGTTTTTAAAATTTGATCGGTAAATATTTTTTTGAAATTATAATAATTTAGATATAAACAATATCGAATGATTTGAGAATAAGAGCCACCTCAAAAGTCATACATTATAATATCCACGGTTTTACCTCGATTGAGCGAAACTTGAACATATTTAGTAGACAGACTTTAGCAACTACATCGGAGTTCGCCTTAACTTGTTTAAGGCTGGTGCTCACTCACATTGCCGGTTATTTTAACCATCAGTTAAAACAGCAGACAACGTCATTATAGTTTTTTTAAAACACTAATAGGAGTTGTACGTGTGTTCCGATTAAAGATTTCCTTTCAGTGATGTTGATCAAAAATAGTAATGTGTGCAGCATTTTAATGATAATCCTGAAAGCTGTATGTCTGAAACTAACAAGAAAGACAATTCGTATGTACCTACGAGTAATTCATATAATATTAATTAAAAAAAATAGTTTTCCCCTACCAATTTCACGATAATTTCGTTTGAACAAAACATTCTTAGATACCGTTAATACTAACTAGATGATATCCAAGGAGCCGACTTATTTATTATTATTAATTCTGTTTCAACGTTATTCAACGTGCGCCACAATCGTATAAGGGACGTTTCATAACGGTCGCTTTGTAACGGTCAACTGATTCAATATTTTATATAATTATGATACCTAGTATCATTCTTATAAAAAAAAAAAAAAAAAAATATGATCACGACTGTAATCCCCGGGCTCGGTAGATATCTCCTCAGATCTCTAGTTACTTAGATCTTTGAGGATATCTAAAGAGGGTAGTCAGAGGCACGTCCAAACATGACATTTGGTACATGCCCACATTTTGCACAGTAGTTAGTATTCCGTACGTGACAGGTTGCAAGCCCATCGCCGCTTATAAGAATACTATCCTATGACACATTCCTTCGAATTTTTGGTTCTAGGGTATGCCGGTTTCCTCACGATGTTTTCCTTCACCGTTTAAGAGCACTGGCATTGCGCACATAAATTTTTCGAATGGAAAAACTCATTGGTGCACGACCAGGTTTGAACCCACGACCTTCGGATCGTGAGGCAGGGGTGCTACCACTACACCACCAGCGCTCTTCCTTCTTATCATTCTTATCCACCTATTTTATCATCTGTATATTTCTGAAAATATATATTTTAGTTATTTTTATTACTAGTTGCCCGAAATTTCGACTGCATTTGATATTTTTCAAATATTTTAATAATTATTCTGCTATAACGGAGAAAAAACCAACAAATCAAAAATCATTACAATTGGCCCAGTAGTTCTCGAGCTATTAATGGTGTAACTAACACAACTTTCTTTTCTAAACATAGATACAAAATATTTTCATTTTGAAAATCGCCGTTATGGCTGGATGTGTTGGTGAACATTGACTCCGCGATGATATTGTCTGTGCAGAGTTTCAGAATACACTTGAAGTAAAGTAAACTAAATAGTTTGTGCATGTGCATGGTTGTTGGACGTAACATCACTAATTAAATAGTTAAACTATGTAGTTACAATAATTAGTGTTGACCGAATGTTTTATTTTCCTGTTCGTAAAATGTGTGTATCCAGTACTTTTAAACGGTAAAGGTTGTGAAGAAATTGGCATGTCGTAATTTTATAAAAAAAAAATCAAAGATTTGGTCAAGTGCACCAAAGTTGATGACATAATTATGATTCAAAACTAGTTCATAAAAATTAGAAACGCGATAAAAAAAATAATGTAGACTGTAAAATGAAAAATAATTTTCTTAATGAAAATAGGTACCTACCCCATTTGCATTTTCATTTTCTGAAGTCGTTTACACTTCATTGGTAAAAAAAAAATTTTTTAACAAAATCATTATTTGAATAATAAAATGCAGCTGTCACGTCACGTACGGTATACTAACGACAGTACAAAATGTCATGTTTTTCTGATGCTTGTAGTAATTTATTTTATTAGATAAATGTATGAAATACTTACACTATTATCGACATACAACTAAGAACTAAAATGGCATTACATTACATCATTATATACCTAAAGCGAAAACATCTGAAAACTATTCGTTCAGTACAATCAGCACAAGTAAGCTTACTATTGATTTTCTTAAAAATTAAAAAAAAACTAGATTCTCTGTTTCTAGTTATTGTTCTATCACTCCTCTTTAGTCACCCGTGTTCTACGAGTATCGTTCTATTAAATTTAGGTAAGCATAGATAAACAACAAATAGACTTAGAATTAACTGATATCACAATTTAATAATGTCCACCTAATGTATTTTTATTATATAGGTAGGGCCTCTGAGGTACACTTCAATCCTTTCACGACTAGTTTCAGAAAACTGATGGTTTTGGCACAGCTGCTTCCACTATCACGATCACCAAATTGTCTCCTATAACAAAGATTTGTCGTTTGACATAAAAAATAAAAGTTTCCCCATGTCACGTGACTCGCGATCCGGGACGCCATTTGATACTGGGACAAATGATGGTGTTATATCAATATAACGACGCAAAGGTTGAGGACACTCAGATTATGTAAATAATTACTAAGGCTCGTGACTTTAGTTGAAAGGTTAAACATGATTTTGTACCACTTTTATACTTAGCTGTATATGCTTTGTTTTTAATCATACATATGTAGTTGTATTTAAAAGAAGTGGGCCCGGCAGACTCCGTCCTGCTTCATAGCACCGCCACATACAGAGTTCAATAGTTGTGTTCTAAAACTATGCAGGAACCCGTTGAAATATACACACAAAATTTCATTCAAATCAGTTAAAAAGGAGTTTGGTGAAAAATACACGTACAGAAGAATTATATTATATTGTTAGGATGTAATTGTATACAAAACTTAACAAAACGAGTCAAAAACTAAGGGCATAGCAAAACCATTGGTGGTAGGATTCTTTAGTTAGTTAATTTTTGAAACAAGACAAATTCGACACCATGACATTTCCGATTCTTGCGCGTTTCCTGCACGTTTTTTGCACATAATTGCGCGTCGATTGCACGCCTTCAAAAACACAAATTATACTCTGGTACGAGTATGTTATATTATTAAATACCTACTTCGTGTGGTTGATTTTTTTCCGGAATAAAAGTCTTTTAAATGATTATTCCGAGCGGCGCATGCATTTATGTGAATGAATATTTATAGGGATTTTCGTTTCTGTATTGATAAACGGAATGTCTGTCACTCTGAAATGCTCATTGCCTTGCTTCTTTTTCGAGAGTCCCAACAAAAAGCCTATGTAAAGCCTGTGTTATACCTACCTATATGAGCAGTTTTATTCGTTAGATAGCTTATCAGACTTTGAATTTATTTAAGGATTTCGGTTGGTCCAAAGTGCTTACCTCCATCATTAGGTACACAAAACTAGAATCGTTTCTTCTTTCCCTATGAAAAGGGTTTGTGAGTGACTGTAACTATTAACATAGTTTTGGTTGCGTATAAATAAACGATTTAAATTTGAATAAATCGTTGTTGTTTAGTTTGTTTGAAGTTAAACGTTTATGGGTTTGACCTTTCATTGTTATTGGAGACAGTTCTCAGTAGGTAATTTATTTGAAAAACTAAAGTTTAAATAGTAACCTACTTGATTTATTACGATTTATCAGTATATTGGATAAAACACATGCACATGATACGATGTCGTATCGTGACACGTTGCAACGATGCGTCGCGTGTGTGTAATGCCGGCTCTTCACTTGGCGTGTATTTGCCTTATTTGTCCAAATACAGCAATGTGTACGCGGTCTATTTGATTGTATTTGCTTTATTTGCACGAGTGTGGCAAACAACGCAAATAGCAAAAATGCGTTTCCGTCAACCTGTCGGTTTTTGATTACACATCAAAGGAATCAAATAAGGCAAATATTTGCGTCGACTGTCCACACTTGGTTCGTTCAGTAGCGCGCGCGCGGCGATCCTGTTCAGACGTGTGTGTGAACGTGTAATGGATTGGACAAATGAAACCGTATTGCGAATTGTCAACATCCACCAACACCTTGTCAGCAATCGTCTATTTTTAATTTTGTACCTACCTACTTCTGTAGATACAACAGGTGTTGGTAAGCCGCATTCAGGTAAATGTCTGCCACTGACACGTCCATCACTGTGCGTTCAAGTTGTTTTGTGAATAAACAAATATTGTGGCATATTTGAGTGATTTGCCCATACAAGTCCATGTGAGGATGACGTATTTCACAGTATTTGAAATATTTGATTATTTGAGGCAAACACAACAGTAACGACTCACGAATACGCTAAGCCAAGTGAGGAGCCGCCATAATAGCCGTCAAACATTAGTATTATTAGCTTTATTATTATTATTATTATTAGCTATTGCAATGTCAATTACAAGTTTAGTCAAGTCAGCTATTATCCACAGATGCAACAAAGCAATGTATGCTAACCGCATCTCCTACTGGATTGACGGAAAAGGTCCATCGTACGCACTTGACCTAGCTTGTGCTAGCTCTATGGTTTGCTTAGAACATGCGTATAAAAGCATCAGTTCTGGACAATGTGATGCTGCTATAGTTGGTGGCTGCAACTTGTGCATGCACCCTAATGTGTCACTAAACTTTAAAAGGTAAGTTTTTCAACTTCGAAGTTAAACCTAAACTTTCTGGACCTTTATGGAATATTTACCTAATAAAGATTTTTTAAGTAACAAGTCTGTAGGCCTTACAAATAAAAAATAAGTTCATGTGGACATCTAAGATTGTCATTGTAAGCACGCGAAAAATGTTATGAATTTGATTTTAAATTTCTCTTATTTTAATTCCAGAGCTGGATTTCTGAGTCTTGATGGAAAAACAAGATGTTTTGACAAAAATTGTGAAGGTTACGCTAGATCTGACGCTATTAGTGTTTTGTTCCTGCAAAAAGCTAAAGATGCTAAACGGTAATCATTATAATATTGGTTCAAAATCTTACAAATTGACTTAAACCTTTGCTAAAATAATACTGCTGTTAATTACGATTCAATTCCGGCTTACAAATTCAACAATTATTTAAACATACACTGTGTTAAACACATTTGATCATGTTCTAGAATTTATTCAGAAGTTTACCACGCAAAGTGCAGCTACAGTTCATCATCAGAGCCCATTCTTCCAATACGAGAGCCGAAAGAACTGCAACAATTCTTCGAGGAATTTTACTCAGAAATTGATATATCGCCAACAGACGTAGAATACGTTGAAGCCAATGGTGCAGGTATACTGGATAGAGATTCTCTTTGATCTTTTATTCATCAAAACTCTGACTTTACTCAATCATAAAAAGAAATACATGAACATGGTCTAATTTGATTTAAATATGTAAGAACTTAAAGTTAAAAAAAATACGTACGTCAAAAACAAACACATTTCTTAAAGCGCCTGATAGTTTTATTCTAACCAAGAATACAAATAGGTTTGCTAATCATATATTCTCCTACAGCAATAAAAGAAGCCGATTCTAATGAGATGATGGCGATCGGAAGAGTTTTTGGTAAAGACCACCCCATTAAAATTGGGTGCGTCAAGTCTAACATGGGCTCCAGTGAACCAGCATCTGGAGTTTGTGCACTTACCAAAGTTAGTATCACAAATCATTACACAGACTGCTGTTTAAAGCCCTATTCATACAGTTCAAGTTTTTGTCCGAAAAGCGGTAATAATTGAATGCAATTTATCGCGCGCAAAAACTGTCATCAAGAATTGAAAAAAATATTTACATGTGCTTCAAAAACATAAAAAAATTGTAAGCAAGTATCGTATACGAGAGTTATTGTACATAACAGACAAGAAGCTTGTACAATGTAAGTGGGCCTATTCGCTGACTGGTAATTTTTTAATTTTTCAGGTTTGTTTGGCTTTCCACAATGGAAAAATTCCGGGAAATCTTCACTTTAACGAGCCTCTAGACATTCCAGAAGTGAAAGAAAATAAACTCCAGATCTTAACGGACACTGTTGATTTCAAAGGAAAATTTGCAGCACTTAATTCCTTCTCTTACGGTGGCGCTAATGTTCACGTGCTATTGAAAGGATATTACAAAGAAAAAGTAAGCAAAGTTAATAATAATACTATACACATAATTTATAATTTTGCAATCTAAGCAAAATTATAACTATCGAAGCGTCTTGGAGACGCTTCTTTCTGGCAGTGATCTGGGTCAGAAGCTATCTAAAAATTGTTTTAAACGATCTATAGATAGTTTAACTGTTTTACATATATTTTACAGAGAATGTGTATGTGTATATGTGTATTATGATGAATATGTATCTTTATAAAAAAAATTATGTGCAATATTAATGTATTTTTAAAAGTTTATGTTTCAAATGTGTTTAAGATGAAAACATTTTTCAGGATGATGCTCGTTACAGAAGTAGTATACCACATCTCGTTCTTGTATCTGGTAGACAAGAGGAATGTATGAAATCAGTCATGGATAAATTAAAGACGAGTCCTGTTGATCCTGAACAGATCGGCCTTCTCCACAATATTCACCAGTATGACATTCCGGGTCATATGAGTAGAGGATACATCATACTTGGTATGTCTTAAGGTTTTGAAAAGGGCGGGAATTAGTCGGATTAAGGAATATATTGTTTCGTCTTTTGTCGTGGCTCTTTTATTCCAGATTTCACACTCTAATTTACATTCTTTACAGTTCTGGTAGAGCTGTGGTCCTTAAGGGCTGCCGATGGTTTAATAAACAGTGAATTAAATTATTCAAGTCCTCTTGTAGACATCCGAAGCACCTACCCCTAGAGATAGTTGTACAAATCTGTAATAGTTTGTGTGGATATGATATCCCATCATAAACATAAATGTGAAATGAGAGCCAAGTTCAATAAGTATGTTTTAGTCGTTGACTTCAGCGACAAAAGAAGTGAGATCTAAACGGGTGCCAAGTACAATGGTCAGTCCTGAAACTTATTTATAACAATATGAAATATTTTTAACGACTTTTAAATATCATTTCATCTTATAACTTAGGATATTATATTGAAACCTAAGGTCTAACTTGGCACTTCTTTTGTCGCTGAAGTCAACGACTAAAACATACTTATTGAACTTGGCTCTCATTTCACATTTATGTTTTTGATGGGATATCATTACTTTTTGTACAGAACTTATTAGTAAGTAAGTACTTATTCTTATATTATTACACTTATAATCTACCTGCATAAACGGCTCAAACTATTGGCACATTGTAGGTATACATACTAAGCAGGTAGGTAGGTACTTGAGTACTTACTGAATAAGTATACCTACCTACTACCTAGCCGACAAGCCGAGACACACTATAATCTAGGCCTGAATAGTTATCTAGCCATATCTATCTACCTGCATAGACTGCTCTAACTATTGGCACATTGTAGGTATACATACCTATAGTCATACTTACCTATCTGCATAGACGGCTCAACTATTGGCACATTGTATACCTAGGTAAGAGTGTACTACTTACCAATCCAAGACACTACTTCCATTCGTTATTATATTCACGTCAAGACCCTATTAAAATCCACATAATGACCGACTGTCATCTATTTAGATTGCTATTCTTATATTACAGGCGCTAGTAAGGGTTCCTAGGAGAATCAATTAATTGAAAAAGTACGTTAAAAATATAAAAAATTGCAAGTTTCAGATTTTTTCCTTTGTATCCACCCCACTTCCTACCTGGATGCCAAATTTGAACGTTCTAGGTCATCTGGATCTGGGTTATAATTAACGTCTATAGGTCAGTCAGTGATAAAATTTTTCATAAAAAACCATTTTGGACGTTGATATCTAAATAACCGTTTGAGGTGTGTTTATGAAATTCGGAGTACCTATATATTTTACTCGCAAGTGGCAATAGATGAGCCAAATTTGATTTGTTTATGTGAAATAGTTTTTAGTTACGAGGGGGTGAAAATGGCTCCAAATGGTTCGTGTAATATTACACACGGTGCGCGCCTCGCCCGTTCGCTTGAACTTGGCTTGACACGCTGCCCTGTGTCTAGATTACTTGGGACGAATAGCTAAATGTGATTGTATTTTTCAGATACAAATGCTGACAAAAAAACCGTAAGCCTTTCTCAGAGTATAAAGTATTGCCCCGGTACTTCTCGTCCGATTTGGTTCATTTATAGCGGTATGGGATCTCAATGGGCTACTATGGGTGCTGAGTTGATGCGTATTCCTATATTTGCTGCAGCTATACAGAAGTAAGTGTAAAAAATATGATTATAAATAAGTATTTGTGAATATTTCAAACAACATCATCTAGCCCCAAACTAAGCAAAGCTTGGTAATATTATGGGATTCAGATAACATAAATAATACTAGATACAATACTTTTTTTATACATAACGTAATGAAAGAATAATTTTAGCACTTAATCACGTAACAAAATCTATGATATCACACAAAATAAAGTAAACTTACTATCCCATCAAAAACATAAATGTGAAATGAGAGCCAAGTTCAATAAGCAGGTATACTTTAGTCGTTGACTTCAGCGACAAAAGAAGTGAGATCTAAACGGGTGCCAAGTACAATGGTCAGTCCTAAAACTTATTTATAACAATATGAAATATTTTTAACAACTTTGAAATATAATTTCATCTTATAAATTAGGATATTATATTGTCTAGATGTCTAGATATTTGGGTCATAATTACTATGAATGTAAAAAGTCTTAAAAAAAAAGTTTGGTAAAAAGGATTTTTTTATGAAGAGTTATGTTGGAAACTTAACTTTTTTTTATATTGGGTATAAATAAGCTTTAGTCAAATTACCAAAGTCTATCTCAAAAATTACGAACTAGACACGTTCTTGTTTCAGATGTCACAAAGTCTTGGAACCAAAGGGTATCGACATAGTACGGATTCTGACTGACCCTGACAAGGCTATCTATGACAACATTCTACATTCATTTGTGGGCATTGCAGCTGTTCAAATAGGCCTTACAGATATTTTAACTCAAATGGGGATAGTCCCTGATAATATTATTGGTAAGGACGACACAGAAAAATTGTGAGCCAAAAATGACAAAAAACGTGGAGGTGATAAATAATATTGTATTAAAACTTTGATTATTTGATTTTAGGGCATAGTGTAGGAGAGCTTGGATGTGCCTACGCTGATGGATGCTTTACAGCTGAGGAAATGATTCTGTCAGCGTATAGTCGTGGCCTTGTTTCGGTGCAGACTCCTTTCATCCGAGGTTCCATGGCTGCTGTCGGAGTAGGGTACAAAGCTGTAAGAGTTGTCTTTATAAATCTTCTATTCTTCAGTAATTTGCCTCATTAATCATCGAGTTGACTGCCAATAATAATGTTTTGTAAAGCTATGTATAATAATTGGTTCTTTCAGGTTTTACCTCTATGCCCACCAGAGATAGAAATTGCATGTCATAATAGTGAAGACTCTGCCACTATATCAGGACCTGCTGATATCATGAAGGAATTTGTGGCCAAATTGACAGCTCAAGGCATCTTTGCAAAGGAAGTGCCTTGCTCCAACATTGCTTATCACTCAAAATACATTGCTGATGCGGGTATAGTACACATAAAATTCTCATTTTTGTTAAAAAAATCATCGGTTTATGTTGTTTATTAATATATTTATAATTTATCTTTTAGGACCTAGTCTTTTGAAATATTTAAGTGAAGTGATCAAAACTCCTCAGCTTCGTACCAATAAGTGGTTGTCCACATCAGTGCCTGAAGAGAAGTGGAATGAACCAATTGCCAAATATTCTTCGGCTGAATATCATACCAATAATTTACTGGTAACTACCAACTCTCTCATACTCTACTTAACAATAACAAATAGTGAAAACATCTTGTATGAACTGACCTAAATAAAATATTTCAATTTTCAGAATCCTGTCCTATTTGAAGAGACATCTAAACTGATACCATCAGATGCATTAGTCATCGAAATAGCTCCTCATGGATTATTACAAGCGATCTTGAAGAGATCCTTGAGTGAATGTCTACATGTTCCTCTAACCAGACGTGGAGCTTCTGATCCTGTCAAGTTCTTTTTAGAAGCTGTTGGAAAGTAAGTTGTTTTACACAAGTAAATTAAAATTTTACATAAAACAGCCAAACAATTAAATGTGGTTTGGCTGTACTTACCAAATTTCACGCCCTATATAATTTTGATTTATGTTATAATTTTGGCTACTTATTTCAGATTGTATGAAGCAGGACTAAATCCTAAGGTGGATATTCTTTACCCTAAAATAGAGTTCCCTGTATCTACTGGAACTCAATTGCTTTCTCAATTCGTTGAATGGGAACACAGCGAAGATTGGTAAATAATATAATGATATAATTAATGGCCCAAGCCAGATGTAATCATAACGAACACAGTATAAAGAATAAGTAGTAGAATAGTGAATGTGATAACTTTATTGTTAATACATTTTGTTCTGAACTCAGTAATTGTGATTGGTGTATGAATAATAACACTACATTTTGTTTTAACTTTAGGGCTCAAGCTAAATATAATAATAAGGATCGAAAAACTACTTTGATTAGAGACTTCGTAATGTCCCTTCACGATGATGACTACTCATACTTAAAAGGAAACTTCAGAAACGGTATGATTTATTTTTTGCATATATTTATTGTATTAATAATACTATTGTAGGTACTAATAATGTTGTTGGAAATTACCTAGTTTAATCTTGATTTAACCCTTCCAGGAAATTACATTTTTCCTGAGTCAGCAATTTTACAGCTCGTTTGGGAAAACCTAGCTATGTACCGAGGTGTTTATTATAAAGACATGTCGGTTGTGTTCAAAGATGTAAATTTCCACAAAGAAGTTGTCATAATACCTGAAGCTCCGCTAAGACTCAGAATTATGATCACTAAAGGCAATAATACATTTGAGGTACATATATAATGAATAACAGTAAATTATAGAATTTTATTATTTTTTTGTTATTTAAAGGTATTCAAAACATCAGATTTCACATAGGTCGTAAACTTACTTCACAGGTTTCACACGAAAATTCAACAATAGTTAGTGGGTCTGTAAGTGAACTAAACCCATCTGATGAAAAACCACGGACAGTTGAGGAACTAGATGATTCTGATAAAATAACGCTGTCATCTAAAGACATTTACAGTATCATGAGTTTGAAAGGATATTTCTACATGTTAGTACTAACATTGATTAATTACTTGAAAATATATTTGTACTCATCTTTCTTTTATAACTAACTGTAAAACCCACGGTTACCCGTGTCGTATAGTATATGTCGTATATATATACTCCACTGAAACATACGTTTTCATGTTTATAGTTTGAACGTTAATTGTATAGAATGTTGTATAAAGTAGGTAACTAATGTTAAAAAAATAATGTTATTTTTAGGGGTGATTTCCAGTCCATTCACTCATCAAACTCACATAGAACAAAAGCGGACATTATTTGGACCGAAAATTGGGTACCATTACTGGACTCCATTTTTCAATTCAACGCTTTCGCAAACGATTATGATGGTGTCTCTGTACCAGTATTAATAAGAGCACTTTCCATTGATGTTGAAATGCATGAAAATGCAAAGAAAGCTATAACCGATGATTTAAATTGTGTCAGCGCTGAAATACACTTTAACTATGAATATACAAAGTAAGTAATACACCAACGATAGCACTGAGAACATTCGACAGAAATTACTACGTAACGTATTACTAATGTAGATTGCGTTGTATATTTTATTATATTTTCAGATGCGGTGGTGTAACTGTTGAAGGTTTAGTATTTGAAAATAAACCAGTAGTGGACCAAAAACAAAATGTTCTTACCAAAGATTTTATTCCATATTTCTTCACTGGTATGATCGAAGTAAGTATGAAATAAAAATAAAGATTGGTTGTAGCTAAAACTGATTTTTTGCGTTATTTTGGTGTGATAATAATTTATTTTCTAGATAAAGGTCGCTCTGCAGATTTATCTTCAAATAGTTGCCGAAAATATTGCTAATTGTGAAGTAAAAGTGACTGATTTGCGTTCAAACAAATCAATTAATGTCAGAAAAATCTTAAAAGTAGCCTCTTCTGAAATTCCACCAGGAGAAGTTGTTATTCTTGATAATGAAAATAATAATAGTGCTTCAGAATCAGACTTACTAATAATTGATGACTTACTTGGCAGTGAAGAGGTAAGCTAGAAAACATAGTGATTTCCTACGGTTGAACTTATAGATTGTACAGTTTTTTATTTGACTATTTTTTTTTCAGAAAATGGAGAAGATTTACAAAGCTATTCCTAACAATTCATTCGTATTAGCCATGGAGCAAGATACAACACAGATTCACCCAAAATACCAACTGTTCAGTATCATAACTGCAATGACAGTAGAAAAGCAAATTTTAGTCTTACTAAGAAAGGTTGATAATTCCATGATTTCCATTATCACTTATCTGCCAATCACTTCAGATCCTAAATTCTTATGGATTAGTAAGTTGAAAGCAGAATTGATGAAATTCCGGAATGTTGTTTTAGTTTCTGAAAGACAGCCTTACTGTGGTTTACTAGGTAAGAAATAAAAACAATATAATAGCTAAAACAAAATAATGATATTACGAATAAAGAGTTTGAATTTCATCTTAAACAGGAATGGTGAAACAGCTTCGGAAGGAGTATGGAAATAAAATTGGATTGATCATTATAGACGATTACCATGTACCCACGTTCAATCTTGAAAAAAAGATATTCAGTGATCAACTACAGAAAAAAATGGCTTTCAATATACTGAAAAAGGTAAAAAAAACAATAACTATTGAAATCGCAAACGTATGTTTTTGTTTCAATTAATAAATTAAACGTTTTCCAGGGTCAATGGGGTGGTTACTACTACATTTCTAGCAACACAATTATTGATAGCCAAAATGTGCAACTAATGACTACTATACCGAGTGACCTAGAAAGTTTGACCTGGGTAGAACAACCATGTGCACAAACTACAAATTTACAAGTTCAGGTATTTGATGGAACTACAATAAAATTGATATGAAAGTTTATTTTTCTACATTCTTACAACTGGCATGTCGTAAAACCTAAAAAATTTGAGGTGAAATCCTAAAAAAAACTCTTCACCACCCCTGTTATTTAACGCAGAAGGTTGCGGGTTCGATTCCCGCCGTGGGACAAATGTTTGCATTATTTGCAGATATTTGTCTCAGGTCTGGGTGTTTTCTATGTATAATATGTGTGTATTTACAAAAAAAAAAGTATATCTATGTAGTTTATCAGTCATGTG
Organism: Cosmorhoe ocellata; assembly: GCA_963675405.1. Taxonomy (NCBI): domain Eukaryota; kingdom Metazoa; phylum Arthropoda; class Insecta; order Lepidoptera; family Geometridae; genus Cosmorhoe; species Cosmorhoe ocellata. The sequence goes on along the minus strand of OY776258.1, from coordinate 4,226,191 downwards.
GTTCCCATAATACAAGCTCTGCTTAGTTTGGGGCTACATGATGCTGTGTGATAGTGTCCAGCATTATTTAACTGGTGTTTTGACTGCATAATTGATTAAATAATGCAATACGAGTATGTTTTTTTTGAACAAACAGGTGTGCTACGCTGGACCATCGTTCAGAGATGTCCAAAACGCTACTTCAAAATCAATAAATCATGCCATTGGGTATGGTATGGACTTTAGTGGAGTAAATAATAGGTATGTACGATGCTTTATTATAACTTTTTGGATACCTAATTTTTTTTTTTTTCTAACTATAAACTAACTTCAAATACCCTGTTTACAATAATTACAATACAATAGTAATAAATTTTAATAAAAAATGGTACCAGTAAATGCAAGACTAAAACAAAAATTCTAATCAAATGAAACGAACAAAATTAGGTATTTACTCAGTATCAATAATTTTGAATTTCATTATAGAGGAGAAAAAGTTATGGGTTTGATAGCTGGAGGTGCCATAGCAAATACAGTTGAGGCTGATCCAGACTTACTTTGGCCTGTTCCTGAACATTGGACTCTTGAAGACGCTGCTACAGTTCCTTTACCATATATTCTCACATACTATTGTTTGGTTTGTAAATTGTTTGTACTTATTTTTTCTCCATTTTACCAGGTTAGTTACTTAGGTTTTTAAATATTATCAGAAATTTTAAAAAATAGTTACATGAAACATCTTCTTAGCCGGCATCTTCATTACTAAAAGTCGTGTCTAGTGTGATGTAACTAATCACTTGAAGTACGATCACTCGATGAGTCTGTCTAACGAGTATGTGATGTGCTGGAAGCAAATAGTTGAACACCTTGTTTTATTCCAAATTGATAAGTATTGGCGCGGCGCGTAGTCCGTGGAAGCAATATTTTGACAGATTTGTTAAAAGCTATTTATAATCTAGCAGTTCGAGCTTTTTTTATTTATTATCACAGTATTTTGTCTATATCATATAATTAAGAAGACCAAGGTTAAGCCACTTAAAAACTAAGAACAATTTTATTTTGACCATTCATTTAAAAAAATAGTTTATTGTGTTGTGTTTTAGAGTAAGTGTAATTCAGTAAATGGAACAAACGTATTTGTTCATGGAGGCGCTGGAGCACTAGGTCAGGCTGTCATAGCAGTTTTACAGTCTTATGGATTTACTGCTTATACGACGGTCAGTGACTCAAAGAAGAAGGAATTTTTGTTAAGACTTTATCCTCATTTAAGTGGTGAGTATCGGTTCACATAGGTACTGCTTGGCCGCTCTTTGTAATATTTTTGGAAAAGAGTAGCTCTTCAAACATTTACTTTTACAAATTTACTTCTACTGTTACAGCTTTTGAAATCCAATTTAGTTTTCTTTCCCTTAAATTCTTATATGGAGTAGTGTGAAAATTTAAAATAAAATAGTCAGATTGAGTCAGCTCTTTCTCAACAGACGCGTTTCCCAATATACAGCATATAACTCTTATATTATAATAAAAATTAAAAATTTAATTTAATTAACTATTGATTTATATACGAGTACATATTACCTACCTAAGCTTGTTAATTTTGAAAATATTCTTTACTTTTGCAGAAGATAACATAACTTGCTCTTCAAATAGCACATTTAAATATAAGATCCAAAATAATGCAAAGGATGGGTGTAGTTTGATTTTCAACTGTTTAATTGGAGAAAATAGGAAAGTAAGTGTTCATGTTTTCAATATTTTCTTAAGTACCTATGTAACTATAATGCGAGTATCAATTTTCACACAATTCAATATGCCTTTTTTATTTTAGGCCTCGATGAGTTGCGGTGGTACAAGATGCATATTTTTAGACCTCAGTGATCATGATATGTTGAAAAATAAAGACTTTGAAATGGGCTTCCTTATGAACTCAAAGCGTTACCAAGCTATTCATCTGAGCAGCATTTTCAAACCAGAATTTGCTCTCGAAAAAAAGGTATTGTATAAGGTCATGTTATTATGTGTAAATCCTTGCATGAAGTTAGAGCAACAAAAAAAACTATTTAATTTAAAGGACAATGGGCAAATATATATGGAACCTGGGACTACCCTCCAATAGACATAAAATATATGTCGTTGGATAGGTCTAATCAACCGGAACAACTATTGCCTAGACAGCTTTGCAGTCACAGCTGTCCGTTCAAAGATATAAGACTTTTAAGTTTTGATAAAATGTTAAAATAAACAAAATGTTATTATTACAATAATGATTTATTATACACAGTAACATAAAAAAACACTGTTAAAACTGATAAAGGGTCTCTATTCTGGTATATAAGATATTCGTGTTCCACCGACTACGTATTAATAGGTTACATTGACATCGTTTAAAAACATTGCTGGTGCATTAAACCCTTCATGAATTGCATATCCTTAATACCAGATTATTGATATAATGTGTGCACATGTGCCCTCCGTTGCCTTCCTGATAAGCATGTACAAAAATGCTCTATAATGTTGCCTTCATTTGGGTTGTTGTTCAATAATAAATAACAATAATTATATTCTTTGTCTTACATGACGTGATTGGATACGTCCACGCAAAAGCTACACATTTTCCTGAATTCCGTAATCGGGCAAGTCATCTAACTGGTTTTCTCTTTATGTTTCAATTAGATATACGCCGAATCAAGGCAACATTATAGGCCATTATTGTACATGCTTATCAGGAAAGCGAACGGTGGGCACAGTGCACACATTATTTCAATAATAATATGGTATTTAGGATATGCAATTCATGAAGGGTTTAATGCACCACCAATGTTTTTAAGCGATGTCAATATGGATAACCCATAAAATACGTCGTCGGTCGGACACGAACACCCTAAATACCAGAATAAATAAAAAAAACACTGTTAAAACTGATAAAAGGGGGCCCCTTTTTTATATTACTGTGTAATAAATCATTATTATAAAAATAATATTATATTTATTTTAACATTTTATCAAAACTTAAAAGTCTTATATCTTTGAACGGACAGTTGTGACAGCAAAGCTGTCATAGCAATAGTTGTTCCAATTGAACAGACCTATCCAACGACATACATCTTATTGCTATTGGAGGGTGGTCCCAATCTGCCCATTGTCCTTTAAGCGCCTTTCTCAGAATAAATAATAGTTATTGAAGAGTAAACTGTCATTTTACTTACACTTGACATTACATGATCAAACCCACCTTTAGTAATTAGCAAAATTAAATGTTATTAAAGTAAATAATTTAATTTTTTATGACCTATCTAGTAACATATTTGCCCGTTTTTATATTTTTACTATTTACTCATATAAATAGCTTCCTATTGACTACTTAATGAATCAGTTTAGTCGATCTGTCAGACAAATTAAAGTTATGTCCAATAACTTACACTTTTTCAACACAAATATCATGAATGATTTTACGTTTTAGCAACTCCAACTAAAGCTTAGTGAGGGCATTGCCAAAGGTGTCGTCAAACCACTAACAAGAGTGGTTTATTCTCCATCGAATGTCTGTAGTGCCTTCCGGTTGGTCTCTTCGAGAAGGCATACAGGAAAGGTGCTTATAAATATGAACAACCAAGAGGATTTGACCAGAGGCTTAAATGTTGCTACAATGTGAGTTATAAAAGCAATCAATTTTCTGCGGTGTATTTGCATGACAACTACGTCGCTCTGGTTTTTATATGTTTTCTCGTGTTATTTTGAGTTTTATTGCGTAATTTTGGTGGTTATTTTGCCAATAAAGCCCGGGTTCTTGACGCGAGTGTAAAGTATGTGAATTAGAGTGAATGGTTCTCTTCAAATTTCATCGGAGGAAATCCCGAAAATTTTCAACAAAACAGCCATCTTTTGTTAAAAATTGACTTGACAACTTGACTATGACTCTGTGACGTTGACAATACTTATAAATAAATACACTTGACACTGGCAAAATTGTTCTCTAAGAGACAGATGCCATAATTGAAGAAGAAGAAGAAGAAGAAAGATGACAGTGGTAACAAAGGAGTGCGAATGGCAGAGGGAAATGACAGATCACCTGTTGTGCCGAAAGGGCAGAAAGTTATTTTATCACCAGTATGAAATCTTCTTAAACAAATCTGATGTCTGTTGGTTTTAATTTGTTTCAGAATATCATACTCATCAAAGGGCACTTACATCGTAGTATGTGATGATGATATCGTATTGGGAATGGAACTGGCTGACCGTCTCGTTAAACAAGGAGCCAGAAAATTGATGATTCGCATTAAACCAAATTCTTTAGCTGGTTACTGCTACACTAAGTTGTCGTAAGTTGTAAAACTGTCCATTAAGTATTCACTTGTAAAACATAAACAAATTAGTATTGCAAATAGCTATGCAATAACATAAGGTACAATTTTAGCGCATACTAAAAATGTATATTTTCAATACTTACGCAGTACTGTTAACCATGAATTCTTGGGCAGTTTAAAAGTAATGCAATACAAAATTTCAGGTGTTGGAACAAACTCAACGTCACGGTAAAGATATCTGCCGAGAACCTGCAGACGGAAAAAGGTTGTGTCAACTTGCTGAAGGAAGGCGCTAAATTGGGTCCTATTCTGGGAATTTTCATAGTTCAAAACTTCAATGGCACCGAAAGTTTAGAGTCGGAAGATGTTGCTGCAAAATTCAATAAAACTGCTGGCGTTGTTGCCAAGTTAGACTTCACGTCGAGAAATGTCTGCAATGAACTGAAGTAATTTTTTTAGGGTTTCGTACTTTGTTAATAAAAATGGGACCCTTTTATAATCACTTTCATATCCGCCTATCTGTATATCCGTCAAAACCCTTTTTCATAGGTCAAAAATTGAAGGATTCAGACTTTCATCTTAATGGGCCATCTTAAAAAAAAGCAAAGTAAAGCGAAGAAAATATGGAAACGTAAATTTTGTATTTTTATTCCTAAAGAAAGTAAAAACTAAGCACTTCATACTTATTATCTTACAGCTATTTCGTAGTTATTAACTACTCAAGCCATAAAGTAACTGATGAATACATGATATCAGTAAATGAAGCAATTTGCAGTTCTCGAAGAGAAATCAGCTTACCAGCTTTATCATTTAGCACTGGATTATTAAAAGAGGTTTGTAAATGGTCAATTTATTAAATTACTTTTACATAGCGGTAAAACATGAACTATGAATAAAAAGTTAAAAAACTACAACCTAGCAAATGAAGTAAACCTACTCGTCAGTAATTCTTATCACCTTGTTTTCATATGTGATACAAATATTTAGTTTCCACCGTTATAGCTAAGAATATCTTTGCAACATGTACAAAGTTTAAATAACATCGTTTCTTTCCAGCATGATGAAAGCAACCCTGAAAAGTCAAGGCCATCATTATCTGCAATTTTCAATGCTCTTGAAACCAGCATCAAGTCAAACTACAGTAACGCCATATCATTCAGTTTGAATGCAAATGCGATGGAGAAGTTTGAACAGCAAGCATCGAATATTTTAGGTACCTATTCGTATTATGCTGTTGCATAACATGCATTCAAATACTAATAATGATACTAGTCTTTAGTTACCATGCCACAAGAATTGTTTAAAAAAAATAACACTACTTTTCAAATAAGTGACCTAGACTATGAACATTTTGCTGTTACAGGAGTCAAGGATATAGCTTCGATCGATGAAAGCATACGTCTCAAAAGCCTTGTTATGGATAGCGACGCCATTGAAAAATTAAATAGTCTTATCAAAGAAGTCTATAAAGTCAGTTATCCTCTTATTGAAACTCAAGAAATGACCATTGGCGAGTAAGTATTTAAACCATTTAAAATTCAAGCATACACTTACATTAGTTAAAAGATTTACTTCCTTGTCTCTTTATTTATCCTCGTCCGGACAGCGTAAGGAGCAGACGTGTGTCAAAATTTACTCCAAAATATTAAATTACTAGCAATCTATTTTAAGTACCATTCCAATACCGCACAGTGCAATTTCGAGTGAACACCGCATGCAGTAATAAGCCATTACTCAACTGAGAAGACAACGAGCCTATGCCGCGTGAGTCACCGTTTGGAGCGAAAGGTGACACATTGCATTTCGGCCACCGCTCAGCCTAAACCTGCCTAACTTTGGATTATTAAGGTGCGTACGCGATTCATTAGAGAAGCAATTAGCGGAGCAAGTTTTATAATTTCTACAACCCATTCATAATGAAACCTGTGCGCTCTCCAACTAAAAGTACTTCTTTTGAGAAAAGGGTGACTGCAGGTGGCAGTAGCAGTTCTCAGCCTGACCTATCAAAACTTGATTCAATAGAGCTGGAATCTAAAACAATGTACTTACGAAAAAGGAAAGCACCAGAAAACAACTTTGCGCACCAATTTAATGAGTTTAAAAAAGAAATCTTGGGTGTGCTAAAGGAATCTACCAAATCGAATGCTGAAAATATTATCTCAATAAGCGAGAATATATCTTCCATAAAAGAGCAATTAACTGATATAAAAGCAACAACAGGCCACCTTATGATAGAAAACAGCACTCTAAAGATACAGGTTAAAACACTAACTGATACTGCTGAGAACAATAAAGAGAAAATTACATACCTCCAAAACGAGATACAACAGCTCAAAACTGTTCAGCAAACAACAGCTGCGGGTCAACCCATAATATCACCAGCCACACCAGCTACCTATGACAACCTCATCGTTGAACTCCAAGAGCGCTCAGAACGAAGCAAGAACATAGTTATATCTGGAATAACTGAAATACACTCCAAAAATTCTGAAGAACGGCGAGAATATGACAGACATGAGGCAGGAAATATTATAAAATCGATTTACCCAGATTGCCCGAAAGCTGAAAAAATTCTACGGCTCGGCAAATATGAAAACAACAAATCACGCCCGCTGAAGCTATGTTTTGCAACTCATGAGACAGCAAAAAACATCTGAGAAATAGAACTAATCTAAGACTCGACGGTATCAAAATCTATTCGGACCAGACGCCCCAACAACAAAAATTCATGACTAATTTGAAAAATGAACTACAACAAAGACAAGAAAATGGAGAAAAAAACCTAACAATAAAGTACATCAAAGGAACCCCAAAAATAATTACACAGTCAAAAAACTAAAACCTAGAGAAAATACAACAGAAGAACAAATAACATACGAAGTAACAAAAAATTATGCAGACATAACAACTACAACCAAGTCATTAAACTTCTTATATGCTAATGTAAGGAGCATTCTAAAGCCAGGAAAATTCGATGAACTAAGATGCATTGTAGCAGAATTCAAAACATTATTACATGTGGTTGTGTTGACGGAAACATGGATTAAGGAGGAACATGAAGCCTAAAGACTACAAATACCAAACTACACGCACTATTATAACTTCAAAACATCATCTAAAGGAGGCGGAGCATCTATATACGTACACAATGATTTAAAACACTACTTTCTCGATGATGAATACGAAGACGGCAATCATTTCTTATGGATACACGTAGAAAAACTTTCCTTAGATATTGGAGCTATATACAAACCGCCGATTTCGAATGTAGAAAAGTTTCTTGAGACGTATGCTGCTCATTTAGCAAAGAGAAAACGAGCTCTTGTATTCGGAGACATAAACCTCGATCTGCTGAAGAAAAATAAATCTAAGGAGTATAAGACCTTGTTAAAAGATAATGGTTTCAGAATCTTGAATAAAGTCGACGAAGAACATAGTACACGCATAACAGATACATCAAAAACAATTTTGGACCATATATGTACAACCTTACAAGATAATAGTTTCCATATTGCCTTTGTCGAGAGTGCGATGTCAGATCATAAGCAAATATACGTTGAGATGAAGAGAATCAAACCAGAGCCACCTAAAAGTGTACAATACGAAGAAGTTAACTACGATAGCCTATACAAAACCGTCCATGGCACGATAAAAAACGACCTACACAATGAGTATTCAGAACTAGAGACCTTAATACTACAAGCTATAACTAACAACGAGATAACTAAGACTAAAAAACTTTATCCACCAAGAACTGGCTGGATCCATAAAAATCCATTATCAGTATACATGTCATGTATACTGATAAGAAAAATTACAACTAAAGATATACAATCAAAAATAATATTTACAAAAAAAAACAGTGTTCAAAAACGTCTAACCCGACAGGCCAACCACATAAATTTAATAAAGCCTAGAACTAATTACGGGAAAATAATATTATGTACGAAGGAGCTAAACTTTACAACAAATTACCAAAAGATCTAAAATTAGTAAAATCGCTAAACATATTTAAAAAAATATTAAAGGAGCATGTTTTAAAGGATTTTTCGTTATAAGAATAAATTAAATTATACAAGCTACTTTCTGCACTGCGGCATGCGCCTTAACAAACAATTTTTTGTCCGCTCGCTAAACGCATCGCTTGCAATGCTATCTTCACCCAGTTGACGAAAACTACCCTCAAAAGCCGACAAAGAACAACACAAAGTTTTAGATTGTAAGAAACGAATATTGAAGTGATTTATTTAACTAAATACGCTTATGGCAATAACTTTAACTGTAAGATATCTTTATATTTTCTCTTTAAGTGAATATGTAAATTCTTTTGAGAAATAAATGATAATAATAAATAATAATAATAATCCATCGGTGATACCCTTTGCTAGTTAAATGACTCTTCTCTAACATGCCGGTCATATCTATAATTGACTTGTCTGATGCTGCTTATTATAGATTAAAATACAGTTAAAAAGTTTAGCTAAGCATTTATAGATGATTTATATACGAGTAAACAAACGATGTAAAGATAGTTCAAATCATCCAGATCACTGCAAAGAGGAAGCGTCTTGAAGACACAGGCAATATTAGGTACCGCGTTAATGTTTTATGTAATCGATTTACTTGACTTACCTAATGCTTCTAATTCCATATTTTAATCGCATAATACTATTGCAAGACTAACATACTCGTACTGTTCTGTTTATTTCAGTCTTATTAACTTCAAAAACACGATATCACAAAAAACTAATAAAATTAAGGATGGCTTAGAAGCATTTTTCACTTATATAGACTCAGATGAGTGCATGGCTGCAGAACCATTAGTCACCATGAGTACGACTTATGGCAACATTAAGGTAAACAATACGTACAACCTCTTTGTTTTTCAGAACATAATCAATGAAGGAAAACATCGTGAAGAAACCGACATGTTGTAAAACCTATAAAGTTTGAAGACATAATATTGTGTTTATAGCTCTGTTTGAGACTTTGCGACGCACGTTAATCCTTTCTCCACACTAGTTCAAAATAATTAGTGACATGGAAGAATAAATACAAAATAATTAAAAAAGTTCGCGACAAAATAATCAAGCTGACTAGATCAGATCAGAAATTTAACTCACATTTTGAGGCTTTGCGAATTGTTTGATTTCATAGATAAACATTTTTGAAAAGCTGATTACCTAAAACCAAAAAAAGTTTTTTTTAGCTGGCTTGTAATTTTTAACTCTTCTTGTAGGAAGAAGAAGAGCTAGACCCAAAAGCAACGTACCTAATGCTAGTGCCAGGTTTTGAAAGTCATCATACGACATTCAGCACTGTGAGCGAACGGCTCAAAGTACAAGCTGTGGCCTTCCAATACGGCCCCGAACTTATCAATGCTAACGTTACAGAAATAGCTGCAAATCTTATGAAGGTAAGAATGATTAAGCCAACTGCAAAAAAAAGAACGAGGGTATATTGTGTTTAGTTTGGGTGTATGTATGTAAGTATGCGAGTTTCTTTGGCTTTGGATTTTGACAAATGACGTGTCGTTGGATTTTTCTGGATCAATTATGCTAAACTAATTAGAACTATTTACCAATTAACAGTTACTATCAGACGGATTTTTATCGATAAAATAATAAATCTGTAACTGAGCGAAATCTGTATATATAAAATAAATAATTGTAGTCAATTTTAATTGGAAATAGCATAACATACGATGTACGAGTATATGCCGAAACAGCACTTTTAAGAATTTTTGTGTGTTTTCGTCTTTCTGAAGTTGCGTACTGTCGATGTATTTTGATGAAACTTGACATACCTAATGCTAGCCTATACTATAGAATAGGATCTAAAATATAAGTAATCCCAACATTAGCGCGTTTCGCGGACGATGTCGCTGTTACAGTTACAGCTAGTTTTAGCAATAAATATTGATTTCTTAGACTTTAACGTTATATTTTTTAAGTTACACACACTTATTTTTTTTTTATTAAAATGTTTCTAACAATAATAATTTATGTCGGTACATACCTATGCTGTTTTGCTCTAAATTTACAAAAGTAACATTTTATAAGTATATCGAGATCGTTTTGGTCCGGAATCGAATTTCGTTTCTGCTACTTGATATTTTGCCATTTACTTTTATTATAAAACATTGAATTAATTCTATTGGTGCTACGAGCATTCTGAGATGCAAAGTGTTTCCAACTTTACTGCACGCGACTTTCCATATTCGATTGTCACGGGTTTGAAGAATACTTGTCTATGTAAAAGTAATTTGTTGGAAATAAAATAATTATGTAGTATATCTAATATATAAAACAAAGTCGGGTTTGTTCGAACACTTATAACTCTAGAACGGCTGGACCGATTTTCATAGTTTTTGATATGTTGTGTTTGTCTTCGTCCCAAATAGCAGAATAATCTATAATATATAAAACAAAGTCAGGTTTGTTCGAACACTTATAACTCTAGAACGGCTGGACCGATTTTCATAGTTTTTGATTTGTTGTGTTTGTCTCCGTCCCGAATAGCAGAATAACATTTAAAAATGAATTTATGTAGTTGTTATAATGAATAATAGAAATATTGTAATTTTTGTAAATATATTTTTTGAACTGAGCCCTTTTCTATAATAATATTTATGATTATTATTACTTTCAGTTTATGAAGAAACGATTCCATGTGAATGGCAAATTTTACATCTTAGGATACTCATTTGGTGTCAACGTGGCTTTGGAGTTGGCTGCTCTCTATGAAAAAGAAGGTGAAAAAAAAAAAAATGAAAAATTATTTATTAGTATTTAAAAAAAGCAAAAATGAAGACTGGATCTCTTATGTCGGAAGTTCAAAAGTTGTAACGACACTTTTTGCTATAATTGTAAGCCGCGCGGCGTGCGCGTGTTTCTCTGTCTGTCTCTCTCTCTCTCTCTCTCTCTCTCTCATAGAAAGCAAGGAAAGGAACTTCGTTCCATCTGGGTGTCCCTTGACACCTCTCAAGTTTTTTTCTTTCCTGATGTTTTCTATAGTATACAATAAGTAAACCTTTTAATAACAACGAATTTCTACGTTTACAGGTCACGTCGGCATTGTATATTGCCTCGACAGCAGTCCGGACGCGATACGGGCCCAGTTTGATGTACATATAGGTCACCTCACCGATGCTCAGTTACAGAACAACTTGGTCCAACATATGTACAAGCTCATGAAGGGACAGGACAGCGAAGAGTTAATTAAGAAACTGGAGCAAACCAACTCTTGGGAGGAAAAGATCGAGCTTTGCGTGAATGGGCTCAGAGGAATAGTGAATTTCTCACATCAATACAAAAGATGCATCCTACAGGGGGCATATAAAAAAATTATGCTCGCAAGAGAGTATGAGCCAGAATTTAAGCTTCAGTCTGAGCTTGTGTTGATGAAAGGAAAGCCTCATCCGAAAATGAAGACTATGCCCAATGATTACGGCCTATCCAAATATACGACGAAACCAGTGCAAGTCTTCGACATAGCAGCAGACCATGCATCTGCTCCTCACGATTGCCGCGTCACCAACATAGTAAACCGACTTCTGGAACCGAAACTTCTGGAAGCGTTTAAAAGTAAAAATGTTTGCTGCACTTATCTAGCCAATCCTGCAAAGAGTTGGTAATATAATTACATGTACCATTTTAAATAAAACTAAATAAAACTATAATGTAAAAGAGATAGGATAAGTAGTATCGTAAAAATACTATGTCAGTTGCTAAGATAATTTTAATGGCCATCTAGTTTTAATAAATTTTTAATTTACATATTACATTGTGTTTTTATTTTTATGTCCTCTAGATTTATGGTAAGAAGCCTCCAGGCTGACCACGAGTGGATGATTCATTAGTACTTTCGGCAACGACTTGTCATAGTACCTACTGATTTATGAGAGTAGTTTCGGAACTAGATGTAGAAAATTTGCATTTTAGCGTCGCTAACGAAAATAGTATTGAATATCTGTGTAGCAATACTGTTTAAGATTCTACTAACTAGGTTTTCACCTTCTATTACAGATCAGCAGGTTTTCACTAGCTAGAAATCATATTGTAACTGATAAAGCGACTTTTTTACTACTGCAGTTTAATAATACAAAATAAATAATGTGTTTTAGTTAAGGTCTTTAACTTTTGAGACATCCGTGAATTCATTGAACTTTAATGAATAAAATGCGTACATAATCTATGACTATTTTAATTTGGTCTATTTTGTATTAGAGTTCCTCCATTTGTTTTAAAATGAAAAAACACCACAGCAAAGTTACACAACTTCTATTGAATTTCAAAGTAAAGCAACACATTACAAAAGATCAGAAAGTTAGTAGGTTAAGAGCATAATTATATGAATGTTATCTCTACACTATTGTCAAACCCTCATGGTGGAGTTGCCTTGGAAACTGTGAGAACTCTTCTTTCATACACTTCAAATAGAATAAAACATTTAGTAAAAATTTATCCGAACCCTTATCAAAACTAAAAAAAATATTTACAAATTAAAAAAATCAATTACATAAATATTAATGATGTGTGAGTTCAAAGACAGTTATGTACGTATAAATTGTGAAGCATTGATAGATTTAGGTCAGTCTTTGACCGAATCGAAAGCCTAGCACATTGAAAATGACTCCAACACCGAAAGAAAATATTTGTGAAGAAATGCCACCAAAGAAGATGAGACCGGCAATTGGAGAAGAAGTAGTTATCAGTGGAATGTCAGGAATCTTCCCCATGTCCAGCAGTGTTGAAGAGTTATCCAAAAATCTTTACAATAAGGTGAGAGATCTTATAATTTTGGTACTTACCTCATTTTTTGATATTTCTGATGGCTTTGACTATAGTTTTTCTGGATAAATTACAAAATACGTTTGAGTCAATCGTGACTTGAAAGTTTATTTTTTCATCAGGTGGACATGATAACAACCGAAGATCCTCGCTGGGTGTTCGACCACCCTGAAATGCCGAAGCACCTTGGAAAGGTCAATAACTTGGGCAAGTTTGATGCTCAGTTCTTCAGAGTACATCACAAGCAGGCGGCCACCATGGAACCCATGAGTAGAAAGCTGTTAGAACATGCGTACAGTGCTATTTATGATTCAGGTAATAACGTATAAAATATTGTAGGTACTAAATTTTGAACTAACGAAAAACTGAGGTTCTCAAGTCGACGTGTATAATTTTTTGTTCTACTTTATAAGGCCAAAAGGCATTCAGTCAATCAAAAAAAAAAAAGGCAATCATTCAGTCTGATGTCTCATGTCTAGCAGATAATTTGAAACTTCATGAAATTCCGAAGTCCAAAAAATTCATTCAAAATTCTATACTTCTTCTTGTGATGTTACTAAAATTCTTCCAAACCAGTGTGGTTAAGGAGTTCGCCTTAGAAGCTCCTTTCCCATTATATCTTAAATTCATACTAGGATCTGTATCAGTTGAACTGTCTATAGATCGTTTGTAATACAGTTGAGCTGTGGAACCCACAGCTCAACTGTATTTTGTATTTTTTAGATACAATATAGAGTGTGATTCACTCAGCCCACGGGCCGAAACGTCCACTACAAAATTTAATTATATTTTGTATTTAAGATTATGTAGATCAATATTTTTCTGAAAATAAAACAATTTTATTAAACTATTTACGTACTTATAATAAATTAAAGTCTATAATAAAACTATACCATCAGGTATCAACCCTCTACAACTGCGAGGAAAGAAAGTCGGTGTCTTCATCGGAACCGCTTTCTCCGAGTCAGAGAAAAACGTCATCTACGAAAATGTACAACGCAATGGGTTTGGTATAACTGGGTAAGTTAACAATTAATTATTGATCAACCTACTCGGAAAGTCTAAAAGCTCGCTATCAGTGCTTAAACAATTTGTTTTCAGTAATAAATTTAACTACACGGAGCATCGAAAACGCCGCTACGGGGTGTAATAAAATTGGAAGTTTAAAAATACCATAGATCAAGGTATCGCAAAAGATATTAAACTTTGAATCACACAATTTTCATCATTATTAATACCTAGTTATACCATATTAAGTTAGATTTATATATCTAAGCAGGAGCGGTTGGACCCCAAATAAACAAAATTGGTTTATAATGACTTTAGACACTTTAGTGGTATCAAATTTAGTTAAATATTAAACGACTGATAGCCTAAAGCGTAACTTGATGACCTTATAATTTTATTGCGTTAAAATCATTAAGGGGTGGGTTGGGAACTTAATATGACATGCAAACGTTAGATTTTGTTAGATTTATTAGATCTAACTTTAAAATTTGTGATGGAGATTATTTGAAAAAACTTATATTTTGTAAAATATTCTCAAATTACAACACTATTTTACATTCTAAACTGAATTTATCAATGTGCAGTGACAAAACGCAGAAGCCAATTAATACTTCAGTACACTGCGAGCCAATTTAACGTACCGCCCAACTTATAATTAGATTTTCAGTGAGAAATGAGCTTAATGTTAAATGTGTGTAGGTATGGATATCCTCATAGCAATCTCATCTCACTTTAAACCTATCGACAAAAAATGACCGTTCATAAATCAAAACTGGTTTTTCCCTAACTTGGTTAACATCTCGGAACTCTAATTAGGGTAGGCCTAAGTCTATTAAATATTCTATAATTTAAATACTCGGATAATATATTCCACTAAATATTTTCACTCTGAAAGTTCATTTCTTTTTTTAATAGTTTAAATATAATGAGTAGACGACGAAATTTTGAATTTTGAAAGTAAATTTTTAAAATGAGTTAATTAAGATAGAAACAATATCGAATGATTTGAGAATAAGAGTCACCTCAAAAGTCATACATAATAATTTCCACGGTTTTACCTCCATAGAGCGAACTTGAACATATTTAGTAGACATACTTTACCAACTACATCGGAGTTTGCCTTAACTTATGTAAGGTGCTCACTTACATTGCCGGTTATTTTAACCATATGTTTAAACAGCAGACAACGTCACAATATTTTTTTTTTAAAATGGTGCTTATTGGTCTGATTACGAATTTCCTTTCAGTTTATGTTGTTCAAAAATACTCGTAGTAATCTGAGGAGTATTTTTATGATAAACCTGAATTTTGTATGTCTAAACCTAACAGCTTTCACAGTTCATAGGTTTCACCTACCTACTACTAATTCATATAAAATTATTAACAAAAGTCAGTTTGCCGTTACCGATAATTTTATTTGAACAAAAGTTTACTTACAATTAATTAGATGTGTCAATATTGTCATTCAACATCGTTTATGGGACGCTTTGTAACAGTCAATTGTTTAAATATTTTACATAATTATGATAGTATCATCTTATCTTCTGTTTATGTCTGAAAGACATAATTTTTTTTAATTTATAAATAGCTGTTGCCAGCAATTTCATCCGCGTTTGATTCAAATATTTTTAATAGTTATTTTGCTATTCGGGACGGAGACAAATCCAAAAAGTTAAAAATTATTAAAATTAGTCAGCCGTTTTCGAGTTCTAAATGGTGTAACTAAAACGTTTTTCGTTATACATAATATGAATTTTATAATTTGGAAAATTGTCGTTGAATGCCTGGTTAAGTGTTGGTGAACATTGACGCCTCGGTGATATTGTCTGTGCAGAGTTTCAGAATACACTTGGAATAGAGTAAACTAAATAGTTTGTGCATGTGCATGGTCGGACGCAACATCATCAACTAAACATTTTATATCGTTAATGTATGTAACTACAATAATTAGTGTTGACTGAACATTTCGTAAAACGTATGTAACTAGTAAGTAAAACGGGTATTAATTACACTACACGGTATTCAGGGCCCGGTAGTAAGGGAGCCTAACTCCTAGCCTCTACGCCTTACGCCCTGACTCTTATTACACCACTCCTAGTTAGGGTAAGGGTCCCTGAATAACGTGTAGTGTAATACCCGTTTAACGCCTAGCCTCTACGCCTTACGCCCTAACTCTTATTACACCACTCTTATTTAGGGTAAGGGTCCCTGAATTCAGGGTAATGTAATAAGTGCTTAAGTACTTTAAAACGGTGAAGGAAAGATCGTGAAGAAATCGGCATGTTATAAAAAATATTAAAAAAACTTCGATGTCAAACTTTGATATTTCGTGCCATAACCTACGAAAATTGTATTGAAGTAGTGTTACTTCAAACTTGATAGTAACGTTTCTAAAACATGATAATTTGCAAGAGCTTGTGGTAAGGCCTAAGGTCAAAAAAACTAATGATACGTTAACTGTACTTACAATAAAAAATAATTTATTTTAACCTATTTGAATTTTAATTTTCATAAGACATTTTTAACACGATAATTCTGTAAATAAAAAAAATGTAGCGGTGATGGGCTTGCAATCTGTCACGTACCTGTGTGTACATTTGTGCCAAATGTAATTTTTTTCTAATGCTTGTAGTATTTTTTTATATTAAATACTTACACTACTATCAACATACAAAAAAGCACATCTGATTTTTATGATGTCATTCTTATTACAACATCAAGCGAAAACATCTGAAAACTATTTGTTCAGTAAATATTGACATTTTCACAAAGTTTACATAAAAACAAAACAAGATTCTTTGTTTCTAGGTGTTCTTTTATAGTCCATTGAAATGTTACATTTTTTAGGCCTTACCTTGCGTTTTTTAGAGGACGCAATTTTATTTTTTTGATGTGTAGGGGGGGTCAGTGTAAAGCTAAAACCAAGTTTGTGGGGTTGCCACCCTTGTCCCACAGCCGCCGTCTTGAAAAAAGGGGTTGAAATGGTTTTTACGGTATATCTCTTAAACTATTTATTTGATAAAAAAAAATTGTTAACATTTTTTGTTGCAAATTAAATTCTCTACAATTTTGGCCCAGTAACTTTTTGTCGTAGAACTATAAATAAAAAAGTTATAAGCGATAATCTTCAGAAATAATCCGTAAAAACCATTGCAACCCCTATTTTCAAGATGGCGGCCGCGGGACAAAGGTGGCGACCCCACAAATTTGGTTTTAGCTTTACACTGACCCCCCCTACACATAAAAAAAATTAAATTGCTTCCTCTAAAAAACGCAACCCCAAATGTAATTTTTCAATGGACTATTACTCCTCTTTAGTCTCCCGCGTTCTACAAGTACATTGTATAATGTCCACTTAAGATATTCATTGCTACTCTGAGGTGTATTTCAATCCTTTCACAACTAATTTGAGAGAACCAGAAAAAATGTATACTGTGAATAGCAATTTTTTGGTTGTGTTACCAAACTGATGCTTTTGGCACAGCTGCTTCCACTATCACGATCACTAAATCGTCTCCTATAAATAAATATAAATATAAATATAAATAATGCTGGACAATACACACAGCATCATCTAGCCCCAAAGTAAGCTACTCAAAGCTTGTGTTATGGGTACTAGATAACTGATATATTGAATACATTATATACATAGATAGATATTTTTTTTATTATACATAGAAAACACCCAGACCAACGGAACAAATTTCTGCAGATCGTACACAAATTTGTTCCGTGGCGGGAATCGAACCCGCAAGCTTTTGCGTCGCAGGTGGACTCTCGCCCGCTGCGCCACAGAGGTCGTCTATAACAAAGATTTGTCGTTTGACATCAAAAATAAAAGTTTCCCCATGTCACGTGACTCGCGATCCGGGACGCCATTTGATACTGGGACAAATGATGGAGTTATATCAATATAACGAGGCGAAGGTTGAGGATGCTCAGATTATGTAAATAATGACTAAGGTTCGTGACTTTAGTTGAGAGATAAAACATAATTTTGCTCCATTTTTATACCTATTATATTGGTATACTTCAACTGTATATAAGTTGTATATAATACAAGCGGATCTAGCAGACTTCGTTCTGCCTGGTGGCAGCGCCACCTGCCGGATCTAATTGTGTTTTCAAACCGTTCAGGAATCCATTGAAATATACACACAAAATTTCCACGCCTTCAAAAACGGAATTACTCTGGTACTTATATTACATTATTAAAAACTCCGTGTAGTCGATTTTTTTCCTGAATAAAAGTCTTTTAAATGTTTATTCCAAGCAGCGCATGCATTAATGTGAATGTGCTTTTGAATATTTATAGGGTTTTTTGTTTGTGTTATGACAAACGAAATTTCTGTCACTCTGAAATGCTCATTGCCTTGCTTTCTTTTTAGGAGTCCCAATAAAATCCTATGTGAAAGCCTGTGTTATATCTAACTATATGAGCAGCTATATGTTATAAAACATATCAGACTTTGAATCTATTTAAGGATAAGCTGTATTCGCGACTTCGTTCGCGATTGTTATTTATACCCTATCCACATTTGATAATTTACCTACGGCTCAGTACACCTTTTGACTTTTATCACCTCAACCAAAAGAGAACCGTACAAAATTTTGAGATTAGATGCATCTTATGTCCTACCTCGTAGTATGAACTCAAATCGTGCCAAGTTCAATTTGATTTCATCCAGTAGTTTTGGCGTGATGCTTAGGCCAGATACAGTCAGAAATACAGACAGACAGACAAAAATTAATATTATATACAGTTTTGGCATCAGTATCGATCATAAAATGCCCTCCCATAAAAAAATCAAAATATCTCAAATGTACAGAATATGACCTGTTACAGTTTTATTATTAGTAAGTATAGATTTCTGTCGGTCCAAAGTTTTTACCTACATCATTACACAAAACTAGAATCGTTTCTTCTTCTCCTATGAAAAGGGTTTGTGAGTGACTGTAACTATTAACATAGTTTTGGTTGCGTATAAATAAACGATTTAAATTTGAATAAATCGTTGTTATTTAGTTAGTTTGAAGTTAAACGTTTATGGGTTTGACCTTTCATTGTTATTGGAGACAGTTCTCAGTAGGTAATTTATTTGAAAAACTAAAGTTTAAATAGTAACCTACTTGATTTATTACGATTTATTATTATAAGGAGTAAAACACATGTTACGATGTCGTATCGTGACACGTTGCAACGATGCGTCGCGTGTGTGTAATAGCTGTCAAACATAGGTCTATTGCAATGTCGATTACAAGTTTAGTCAAACGTTTAAAAAAACGCGATAAATACCCGTCTAATACTAATAATAATGTGTTCAGATCGCGTAAGTTTAAAAGTACATATAAGTTTAGTCAAATCAGCTATTTTTCACAGATGCAACAAAGCAATGTATGCTAACCGCATCTCCTACTGGATTGACGGAAAAGGTCCATCGTACGCACTTGACCTAGCTTGTGCTAGCTCTATGGTTTGCTTAGAGCATGCGTATAAAAGCATCAGTTCTGGACAATGTGATGCTGCTATAGTTGGTGGCTGCAATTTGTGCATGCACCCTCATGTGTCACTAAACTTTAAAAGGTAAGTTTTTCAACTTCGAAGGTAAACCTAAACTTTCTGGACTTTTCTGGAATATCTACCTACTAATGATTTTTTAAGTAACAAGTCTGTAGGCCTTACAAATAAAAAATAAGATCACGTGGACATCTACGATTGTCATTGTAAGCACGTGAAAAATGTTATGAAACTGATTTTAAATTTCTCTTATTTCAATTCCAGAGCTGGATTTCTGAGTCTTGATGGAAAGACAAGATGTTTTGACAAGAATTGTGATGGTTACGCTAGATCTGACGCTATTAGTGTTTTGTTCCTGCAAAAAGCTAAAGACGCTAAACGGTAAACATTATTATTGGTTAAAAATCTTACAAATTGACTGAAACCTTTGCTAAAATTGTATACCTAGTCATAATTACGGTTCAATTACAAATTAAACAAATATTTAAACATACACCTGGTAAACACATTTGGTCATGTTCTAGAATTTATTCAGAAGTTTACCACGCAAAGTGCAGCTACAGTCCATCATTTGAACCCCTTCTTCCAATACGAGAGCCGAAAGAACTGCAAAAGTTCTTCGAGGAATTTTACTCAGAAATTGATATATCGCCAACAGACGTAGAATATGTTGAAGCCAATGGTGCAGGTAAACTAGATTGAGATCCTCTTAGATCTTTTATTTATCAAAACTCTGACTCATTACTCAATCATAAAAAGAAATACATGAACATGGTCTAATTTGATTAAAGTATGTAAGCACTTAAAGTTAAAAAAATACGTACGTCAAAAACAAACACATTTCTTAAAACGCCTGATAGTTTTATTCTAACCTAGAATACAAATAGGTTTGCTAATCGTGTTATCTCCTACAGCAATAAAGGAAGCCGATTCTAATGAGATGATGGCGATCGGAAGAGTTTTTGGTAAAGACCACCCCGTTAAAATCGGGTGCGTCAAGTCTAACATGGGCTCCAGTGAACCAGCATCTGGAGTTTGTGCACTTACCAAAGTAAGTATCATAAATCATTACACAGACTTCTGTTTAAAGCCCTATTCATACGGTTCAAGTAGAAAGACAACATCATCAAATTTAGAGCATACTCAGAACGCATAGCAGTACTCAGATTCCGCATAACACCCATCACCACCTTGACCCTAGTGCAAGTGTATGCACCAACATCTGCATTCTGTGACGAAGAAGTTGAAATCTATATAAGAACGTTTAACTCGCTGTTAATTCATATGTCTATCGAAAAGCACACCTCTCGAGATCCGCTAAACAAGGCTTCACGAGAGAAAAGCAATGGATTAACAACCTTCAAGACGAAAATGGCAATAAATAGTCGCGATAAAGTACTTAGTATTTGCACAGATTACTACAAAACCCTCTACTTGGATGCTTCTAAAAGTGTTGATGTAGTTGAATACAGTCGTTCTGACACTGTACCGTTCTTTACTGGGAAAGAGGTTCACGATGCGCTGAAAACCATGAAGTTTGATAGGAGCCCAGGAGAAGACGGTATAACTTCTGAAGCACTAAAGATAGGCTCATATGCACTCCTCCCTCACCTCACTAACTTTTTCAATTCCATATTAGATTCAGGTCAGATCCCAAAACAGATGTGCCACTCAAACATTGTCCTCCTTCACAAGAAAGGGGACAAAACAAAAGTTAGCAATTATAGACCTATTAGCCTGCAAGCACTCTCGATCAACATCAACCACTCGAACAAGCAGGCTTCCGTCCCTGCTACTCCACATCAGACCATTTACACACGCTGAACCAGGTTATCGAAAAATATGCAGAATTTCACAAACCACTTTATATGGCCTTTGTAGACTTTGTACACAAAGGCTTTCGATAGCGTAAAAAATTCTGCAATATTTAAAGCTCTGAAAAACCAGCTAATAGACCAGACTTATGTAAAACTTCTTCAAGTCATATACAACAATAGCACAGCCGATATTAAACTAAATATTACAGGTCCATCATTCACTTTTCAAAAAGGAGTAAAGCAGGGAGACCCTCTATCTCCCATACTGTTCACAGTATGGGAGATAGAGGGTCACAACCCTCCAAGAGGTACTTAGGGCATTGACGTCGATGGCAAACGCCTTACAAACCTGCGCTTTGCGGACGACATAGTTCTTTTTGCATCAACAGCTCACGACCTACAAGGGATGCTCCAAAAATTGAGCACGGCAAGTCTTGAGGTTGGGCTTCAAATGAACCGGTCGAAGACGCAGTTAATAACCAACAGCACGAAACGTAAGGTCAAGGTAGATGGGAGTGTAATACAATACATCGATGAGTACATTTCCTTGGGCCAGCTATCAAGCTTCGAAAACAGGCAAGACATGGAAATTGGTCGCCGAGTCGATAACGCCTGGAAGAGCTTCTGGTCCATGAAGGCGCACATGAAGGGAGACCGTCCTCTGACGCTGAAGCGTAAACTCGTCGAAATGTGTATCCTGCCCGTTATAACCTACGGTGCGCAGACGTGGTCATTGACCGAGCTACAGAAGTCCAAGCTCAAGATTTGTCAAAGGGCAATGGAACGCAGTATTCTCGGATTTCAACGCACTGACCGAGTGCGGGACAGTATGTTGCGTTCAACCACTGGCATTGCCGACGTGGGCAAAAAAACAGCCCGGCTCAAGCGGGACTGGGCGGGCCACATCAGCCGGATGTCGCCAGACAGATGAGCGAATGCCATAACAATCTGGCAGCCTGACGGAAAGAGAGGTCGTGGCCGGCCACGCAAGCGTTGGAGGGATGATCTCGATACCTTCGAGGGTAGATGGTGGGAGACCTCGAAGGATAGAGATGGTTGGCGTGATTTGGGGGAGACCTTTGCCCAGCAGTGGGACGACATAAGTTAGAGAAAAAAAAACGAGAGTTATTGTACATAACAGACAAGAAGCTTGTACAATGTAAATGGGCCTATTCGCGGAATGGTAAAAAGTGCTGATTGACATAATTTCTTAATTTTTCAGGTTTGTTTGGCTTTCCACAATGGAAAAATCCCGGGAAATCTTCACTTTGACGAGCCTCTAGACATTCCAGAAGTGAAAGAAAATAAACTCCAGATCTTAACGGACACCGTTGATTTCAAAAGAAAATTTGCAGCACTTAATTCGTTCTCTTACGGTGGCGCTAATGTTCACGTGCTATTGAAAGGACATTACAAAGAAAAAGTTAGCAATGTTAATAATAATATTATACCTATACATCATTTAGCAATTTAAGCTAAATTATAACTATCGAAGCGTCTTGGGGACGCTTCTTTCTGGCAGTGATCTGGGTCATTTAAGCTATCTAAAAACCATTTTGAACGATCTATAGATTATCTTAACTGTTTTACATTTGTATTTTACAGAGAATGTGTAATAAGTATTGAGATAGTTATGTATCTTTATAAACAAAACTATGTGCAATATTAATGTATTTTTATAAGTAAATGTTTCAAATAATGTGTTTAAGATGAAAACATTTTTCAGGATGATGCTCGTTACAAAAGTAGTATACCACATCTCGTTCTTGTATCTGGCAGACAAGAGGAATGTATGAAATCAGTCATGCATAAATTAAAGACGAGTCCTGTTGATCCTGAACAGATCGGCCTTCTCCACAATATTCACCAGTATGACATTCCGGGTCACATGAGTAGAGGATACATCATACTTGGTATGTCTTAAGGTTTTGAAAATGGTGGGAATTAGTCGGACTAAGGAATATATTGTTTCGTCTTTCGTCGTGGCTCTTTTTTTCCATATTTCACACTCTAGTTTACATCCTTTAGAGTTCTGGTAGAGCTGTGGCCCTTAAGGGCTGCCGATGGTTTGATAAACAGTGAATGAAGTTATCCAAGTCCTCTTTTAGATATCCGAAGCACCTACCCCTAGAAATAGTTGTACAACTGTAATAGTTTGTGTGGATATGATATTACTTGGGACGAATAGCTAAATGTGATTGTATTTTTTAGATACAAATGCTGACAAAAAAACCGTAAGCCTTTCTCAGAGTATAGAGTATTGCCCTGGTACTTCACGTCCGATTTGGTTCATTTACAGCGGTATGGGATCTCAATGGGCTACTATGGGTGCTGAGTTGATGCGTATTCCTATATTTGCTGCAGCTATACAGAAGTAAGTGTAAAAAATATGATATGAATAAGTATTTGTGAATATTTCAAACAACATCATCTAGCTAAGGAAAGCTTAGTAATATTAAGGGATTCAGAAAACTTAAATAATATTAAATAGAATACTTTTTTTTTACATAAAATTGTAATGAAAGAACAATTTTAACACCAAATCACTTAACAAACGACTGTGTTATCACACAAAATAAAGTAAACTTACTATATTTGGGTCATAATAATTATGAATGTATAAGTCTTGTCAAAAAAAAAGTTCGGTAAAAAGGATTTTTTTTATGAAGAGTTATGTTGGAGGCTAACCAAATTTAAAAGGCTTTTTTATATTGGGTACTAGGTGGTTGCCCGTGACTTCGTCCACGTTTCATTCGTTTTTAAATGGTTTTGTTTTATAAAGATACATCAAATCAAAAACTATGAAAATCGGTCCAGCCGTTCTGGAGTTGTAAGTGTTCAAACAAACCCGTCTTTATCGTATGTAGTGTATTTAAACCATTAAGTGTCCATTTACAAACTAATAACACCTCTCGTTAAAAAGACCAAACAAACTTTGACACCCCATTTAACCCTTTTTGAAGAGTTATTTTATAAAATTCAGAAAAACGTATTCATTTATTTTGCCTATTAAGTATATAGACCGAGTTTCAAACAAATCACGCCACTCGTCGAAAAAACTTTAACACCCCATTTAACCCTTTTGAGAGGGTTATTTTGTAAAATCAAGATATACGTTTTACATCATTTTGCATCTAAAGTATCCAAACCAAGATTCAGACCGATCGTACTACCCCTTAAAAAGTTCCCATATAAACATTGAGGCCCCATTTTACCCCTTTTTAAAGGTTATATTGAAATATCTTGAAACACGTATACATTTATTTTGTATTTAAATTACACACACAAAGTTTCATGAAAATCGTACAGCGCGTTAAAAAGTTTCATACAACCGTTTTTAGCCCTTTTCACCCCCTTAAAAGTGGAATTTCCAAAAATCCCCTCTTATTGCTCGCCTACATACCATGAAAAACATACCCTCCAAATCTCAAGTCTGTACGACCAGCGGTTTGGGCTGTGCGTTGTATCTATTCAAGTCAGTCAGGACTTATCTATAACTATATAAGAGCTTATCTATATCTATATAACCTGACTGACTGACTGACTGATTGATCATCGCCGAGCCGAAACCGCTGAAGGTAGAAAGCTGAAATTTGGAAGGTGGGTTCCTTTTATAACAAAACCACCCACTAAGGCGGGATTTTTGGAAATTCCACCTCTAAGGGGGTGAAAAAGGGTGAAAACGTTAGTATGAAACTTTTAAACGCGTAGATCGATTTTCATGAAACTTTGTTTGTGCACTGTAAATGCAAAATGAATGGACACGTGTTTCAAGATTTTTCAATATAACCATCAAAATGGGGTCAAATGTGTGGTCAATGTTTGTATGGGAACTTTTTAACGGGTGGTGCGATTGACCTGAAACTTTGATTGTGCACTGTAAATGCAAAATAAATGGATACGTGTTTCAGGATTTTTCAATATAACCTTCAAAAAAGGGTCAAATGGGGGGTCAATGTTTGTACGGGAACTTTTTAACGGGTGGTGCGTTTGGTCTGAAACTTTATTTGTGTACTGTAAATGCAAAACGAATGGACACGTGTTTCAGGATTTTTCAATATAATCTTCAAAAAGGGGTAAAATGGGGTGTCAATGTTAGTATGGGATTTTTATGAGTTGTGTGATGTGTTGGAAACTCAGTTTAGATACTTTAAGTGAACGAAGTCGCGGGCGGGACAGCTAGTCCTTTTATATAGTAGATAAATAAGCTTTAGGGTGGATTCGACCAAACGCGAGTAAATACACGAGTAACTATACCGAGAGTAATCTATTCCATCATCTTAATCTCGAGTAAAACAAAAGCCGTTTTTCCATGCAATGTAAAGTTTATCTACTCTTCGCATTGCGTACCTAAACGAACGATGAACGAATGTATTACCTTGCAAATACATGTTGTTCTACAAACGGGACGGTGTACTAGCTTATGTCATGTCAACTCTCATTTGTCTTGGTTGAAATGACGCGTTTGACGCGTGGACGCCATTAAAATATTCTTTGGAGCTGTTACTCCACGCAAAACGGTGGTATAGTGACTATTCGCGAATAGGTTCGATATTCTTAGAATTGCATATGGTAAAACGTAAAGTTGATTTACTCTGGAATATGTGGTGCTTTATTTTAAGAATAAAATTTACTCTCGTTTGGTCGAATCCACCCTTAGTCAAATTACCAAGGTCTATCTCTGAAATTATGAAATAGAATACGTTCTTGTTTCAGATGTCACAAAGTCTTGGAACCCAAGGGAGTTGACATAGTACGGATTCTGACTGACCCTGACAAGACTATCTATGACAACATTCTCCATTCATTTGTGGGCATTGCAGCTGTTCAAATAGGCCTTACAGATATTTTAACTCAAATGGGAATAGTCCCTGACAATATTATTGGAAAGGACGAAACTGAAAAATTGTGAGCAAAAGACATAAAAAATGTGAAGGCGATAAATAATTTTGTATTAAAACTTTGATTATTTGATTTTAGGGCATAGTGTAGGAGAGCTTGGATGTGCCTACGCTGATGGATGCTTTACAGCTGAGGAAATGATTCTGTCAGCGTATAGTCGTGGCCTTGTTTCGGTGCAGACTCCTTTCATCCGAGGTTCCATGGCTGCTGTCGGATTAGGGTACAACGCTGTAAGAGTTGTCTTTATGAATCTTCTATTCTTCAGTAATTTGCCCCATTAATCATCAATTTGACTGCAAATAATGTTGTTTTGTTAAGCTATGTATAATAATTGTTTCTTTCAGGTACTACCTTTATGCCCACCAGAGATAGAAATTGCATGTCATAATAGTGAAGATTCTGCTACGATATCAGGACCTGCTGACATCATGAAGGAATTTGTGGCCAAATTGACAGCTCAAGGCATTTTTGCAAAAGAAGTGCCTTGCTCGAACATTGCTTATCACTCGAAATACATCGCTGATGCGGGTAAAGTACACCTAAAATTCTCATTTTTGTTAAATAATCGTCGATTTATGTGTTAATATATTTATAATTTATCTCTTAGGACCTAGTCTTTTGAAATATTTAAGCGAAGTGATCCAAACTCCTCAGCTTCGTACCAAGAAGTGGTTGTCTACATCAGTGCCTGAAGAGAAGTGGAATGAACCAATTGCCAAATATTCATCGGCTGAATATCATACCAATAATTTACTGGTAACTACCAACTCTACTTAACAATAAAAAATAGTGAAAAAATCTTGTATAAACTTACTTAAATTAAAATATTTCAATTTTCAGAATCCTGTCCTGTTCGAAGAGACATCTAAACTGATACCATCAGATGCATTAGTCATCGAAATAGCTCCTCATGGATTATTGCAAGCGATCTTGAAAAGGTCCTTGAGTGAATGTCTACATGTTCCTCTAACCAGACGTGGAGCTTCTGATCCTGTCAAGTTCTTTTTAGAAGCTGTTGGAAAGTAAGTTGTTTTACACAAGTAAATTAAAATTGTATATAGTACAGCCAAACAATTTAATGTAGTTTGGCTGTACCAAATTTCACGCCCTACTAAATAATGAATTATGTTATAATTTTGTCATCTTATTTCAGATTGTATGAAGCAGGACTAAATCCTAAGGTGGATATTCTGTACCCTAAAATAGAGTTCCCTGTATCTACTGGAACTCAATTGCTTTCTCAATTCATTGAATGGGAACACAGCGAAGATTGGTAAATAATATAATGATATAATTAATGGCCCAAGCTAGATGTAATCATAACGAACACAGTATAAACAATAAGTAGAACAGTGATTGTTATATCCTTAACGTCAATACATTTTGTTCTGACCTCAGTAATTGTGATTGGTATGAATACTAACTCTTCATTTTATTTTCATTTAAGGGCCCAAGCTAAATATAATAATAAGGATCGAAAAACTACTTTGATTAGAGACTTCGGAATGTCTCTTCACGATGATGACTACTCATACTTAAAAGGAAACTTCAGAAACGGTATGATATTTTTTTTTGCATACTATTAGGTACTAATAATGTTGTTGGAAATTACCTAGTTTAATCTTTATTAAACCCTTTCAGGAAATTACATTTTTCCTGAGTCAGCAATTTTACAGCTCGTTTGGGAAAACCTAGCTATGTACCGAGGTGTTTATTACAAAGACATGTCGGTTGTGTTCAAAGATGTAAATTTCCACAAAGAAGTTGTCATAATACCTGAAGCTCCGCTAAGACTCAGAATTATGATCACTAAAGGCAATAATACATTTGAGGTACATATATAATGAATAACAGTAAACCTAGAATGTTATTGTTTTTTTGTTATTTAAAGATATTCAAAACATCAGATTTCACATAGGTCGTAAACTTACTTCACAGGTTTCACACGAAAATTCAACAATAGTTAGTGGGTCTGTAAGTGAACTAAACCCATCTGATGAAATACCACGGAAAGTTGGGGAACTAGATGATTCTGATAAAATAACGCTGTCATCTAAAGACATTTACAGTATCATGAGTTTGAAAGGATATTCCTACATGTTAGTACTAACATTGATTAATTACTTGAAAATATATTTGTACTCATCTTTCTTTTATAACTAACTGTAAAACCCACGGTTACCCGTGTCGTATATACAGGGTGTCCCAAAAAGTAGTGTCAAGCGAAAGTCCAGAGATAGAACACCCCTTGGGGTACCCGAATCACCCCCATGTATGTTCCGCGATTTTTTATAGTTTTCGAGTTATGAATTTTTTTCCGAAATTTTGAAAATTTACGACTTGAACAACTTAAAACATTCTTACAAAAAAAGTAGAAAACTTTCTTGAGATTTTTTTTTTGCTTTTGAATTCTTATGAGTTGTTCTTTTATGCATAAAATAATCAGCTACGTGACTTTAATGAAGACTATGAAAATGTTGGTGTAAAGTCAAAAAGTTACATTTGGTGAATTATGACTTAAATTTTCAACTTTAAATTAAAAATGTTAACAAGTGATTTCATGGTTTTTAAATAAATTCAAAGAATTTTCCAGATTCTCAGCTTTCATAATCATTAAAAAAAAGTAGTACTTATTAGGCTACTTTGGCTAAAATCGGCCTTCAAAGACGGTGAGGTGGAAAATTCTTAAAATTAGCTACCTGATAAAAAAATCTATTTTGGCCATTTTATCATTCCTAAGCTTAATTCATTTGTTAACTAACCAAAAATGACTGCAGGAAAGTAAGATTTCATTAATATTTGAAGGTTTTATTTATTAAGTTTAGCTAAATTTATAAAATAAAAAAACAAGTAAAATTTATTAATTTTTTACAAAAAGTTTTCAAAATCAACCTTCTCGGTCGATACAAATCCTACATCGTCTTAAAAAGGTTTCCTTTAATCGTATGAAAGCTATTTTAAGTGCCTTAATTTTTTCTTCGGCCTGTCTTAATTTTGTTCTTAATTCGGCCATATTGCTGATTTCTGTGGAATAAACTAATTCTTTGTAGTCATTTTAGGTTAGTTAACAAACAAATTAAGCTTAGAAATGATAAAATGGCCAAAATCTATTTTTTAATCAGGTACCTAATTTTAAGAATTTTCCACCTCACCGTCTTTGAAGGCCGATTTTAGCCAAAGTAACCCTATTAAGAACTACTTTTTTTTAATGATTATGAAAGCTGAGAGTCTGGAAAATTCTTTAGACTTATTTAAAAACCATGAAATCACTTAATAAGATTTTTAATTTATAGTTGAAAATTTTAGTCATAATTCACCAAATGTAATTTTTTGACTTTACACCAACATTTTAATAGTCTTCATTAAAGTCACGTAGCTGATTATTTTATGCATAAAAGAACAACTCATAAGAATTCAGTAGCAAAAAAAAAATCTCAAGAAAGTTTTCTACTTTTTTTGTAAGAATGTTTTAAGTTGTTCAAGTCGTAAATTTTCAAAAATTCGGTAAAAAAATCATAACTCGAAAACTATAAAAAATCGCGGAACATACATGGGGGTGATTCGGGTACCCCAAGGGGTGTTCTATCTCTGGACTTTCGCTTGACACTACTTTTTGGGACACCCTGTATATACTCCACTGAAACATACGTTTTCATGTTTATAGTTTGAACGTTAAATGTATAGAATGTTGTATAAAGTAGGTAAGTAATGTTAAAAAAATAATGTTGTTTTTAGGGGTGATTTCCAGTCCATTCACTCATCAAACTCATATAGAACAAAAGCGGACATTATTTGGACCGAAAATTGGGTACCATTACTGGACACCATTTTTCAATTCAACGCTTTCGCAAACGATTATGATGGTGTCTCTGTACCAGTATTAATAAGAGCACTTTCCATTGATGTTGAAATGCATAAAAATGCAAAGAAAGCTATAACCGATGATTTAAATTGTGTTAGCGCTGAAATACACAGTAACTATGAATATACAAAGTAAGTAATACACCAACGATAGCACTGAGAACATTCGACAGAAATTACTACGTAACGTATTACTAATGTAGATTGCGTTGTATATTTTATTATATTTTCAGATGCGGTGGTGTAACTGTTGAAGGTTTAGTATTTGAAAATAAACCAGTAGTGGATCAAAAACAAAATGTTCTTACCAAAGATTTTATTCCATATTTCTTCACTGGTATGATCGAAGTAAGTATGAAATAAAAATAAAGATTGGTTGTAGCTAAAAGTGAATTTTTGCTTTATTTTGGTGTGATAATAATTTATTTTCTAGATAAAGGTCGCTCTGCAGATCTATCTTCAAATAGTTGCCGAAAATATTGCTAATTGTGAAGTAAAAGTGACTGATTTGCTTTCAAACAAATCAAATAATGTCAGAAAAATCTTAAAAGTAGCCTCTTCTGAAATTCCACCAGGAGAAGTTGTTATTATTGACAATGAAAATAATAATAGTGCTTCAGAATCAGACTTACTAATAATTGATGACTTACTTGGCAGTGAAGAGGTAAGCTGGAAAACATTGTGATTTCCTATGGTTGAACTTATAAATTGTACAGTTTTTATTTGACTATTTTCTTTTCAGAAAATGGAGAAGATTTACAAAGCTACTCCTAACAATTCATTCGTATTAGCCATGGAGCAAGATACAACACAGATTCACCCAAAATACCAACTGTTCAGTATCATAACTGCAATGAGAGTAGAAAAGCAAATTTTAGTCTTACTAAGAAAGGTTGATAATTCCATGATTTCCAATATCACTTATCTGCCAGTCACATCAGATCCTAAATTCTTATGGATTAGTAAGTTGAAAGCAGAATTGATGAAATCTCGAAATGTTGTTTTAGTATCTGAAAGACAGCCATACTGTGGTTTGCTAGGTAAGAAATAAAAACAATATAAAGCTGAAACAAAATAAAAGTAGTGACATTACGAATAAAATGATTAATTTAATCTTTATCAGGAATGGTGAAACAGCTTAGGAAAGAGTACGGGAATAAAATAGGATTGGTCATTATAGACGATTACCATGTACCGACATTCAATCTTGAAAAAAACATATTTACTGATCAACTACAGAAAAACATGGCTTTTAATATACTGAAAAAGGTAAAAACAATAATTAATGCAATTGCGATTGCTCATTTTTTATTTTAATTAATAAATTAATTAACGCCCCGACCCGGCGAGAAGGCGACGCGGCAGAACGAAATGGAGATGGCGGGACGAACTGGATAAATTTCTAGCTGACTGGGAGTGAATAGCACAGGACCGCGACATCTGGAAAAATTGGGGGGAGGCCTTAGCCCAGCAGTGGGACACAAACGGCTCATAATAATAATAATAATAATAATAATAAATTAAACGTTTTCCAGGGTAAATGGGGTGGTTACTACTACATTTCTAGAAACACAATTATCGATATACAAAATGTACAACTAATGACTACTGTACCGAGTGACCTAGAAAGTTTGACCTGGGTAGAACAACCATGTGCACAAACTACAAATTTACAAATTCAGGTATTTGATGGAATTACAATAAAATTAATATGAAAGTTTATTTTTCTACATTCTTACTGGCATGTCGTAAAATCTAAAACATTTGAGTTGAAATCCTAAAAAAATCTCTTCACCACCCTCTGTTATTTAAGAACTGGTATTTGACTGCATAATTGATTAAATAATGCAATACGAGTATGTTTTTTTTGTACAAACAGGTTTGCTACGCTGGACCATCGTTCAGAGATGTCCAAAATGCTACTTCAAAATCAATAAATCATGCCATTGGGTATGGTATGGACTTTAGTGGAATAAATAATAGGTATGTACTATGCTTTATTATAATTTTTAAGATAAATAAAAATATTTTTTATAACTAACTATAAACTAACTTCAAATACCCTGTTTAAAATAAGTTCAATACAATTGTAGTAAATTTTAATAAAAAATAGTATCAGTAAATGCAAGACTAAAACAAAATTCTAGACAAATGAAACGAACAAAATTAATAATTTTAAATAATTTTGATTTTTTTTATAGAGGAGAAAAAGTTATGGGTCTCATAGCTGGAGGCGCCATAGCAAATACAGTTGAGGCTGACCCAGACTTACTTTGGCCTGTTCCTGAACATTGGACTCTTGAAGACGCTGCTACAGTTCCTTTACCATATATTCTCACATACTATTGTTTGGTTTGTAAATTGTTTGTACATATTTTTCCTCGATTTTACCAATATTTCTTAGGTTTTTTGAAGAGTATCAGAAATTTAAAAAAAGAGTTACATAAAACATCTTCTTCTTACCCGGCATCTTTGTTACTAAAAGTCGTGTCTAGTGTGATGTACTAATCACTCGATGCACTATGCTTTTAAATCTTTTTCTATCTTCAGCGGCCTTTAGACCTTTAGGTATTGGTAGGCCAGTTAGTGATTTAACTGAGTCTGTCCAACGAGTATGTGATGCGCTGGAAGCAAATAGTTGACCACCTTGATTTTATTCCAAATTGATTTAAGATAGATAAATATTAGCGCGGTGCGTACTCCACTAAATCAATATTTTGACTGATTTGTAAAAATGATATTTGTAATCTAGCTGTTCGAGCTTTTTTTATTTATTATCACAGTATTTTGTCTATATCATATAATTTAGAGGACCAAGGTTAAAGAACACTTTTATTTAGCATTAATTTAAAAAAAAATTAATTATGTGTGTTGTTTTTAGAGTAAGTGTAATTCAGTAAATGGAACAAACGTATTTGTTCATGGAGGCGCTGGAGCACTAGGTCAGGCTGTCATAGCAGTTTTACAGTCTTATGGATTTACTGTTTATACGACGGTCAGTGACCGTAAGAAGAAGGACTTTTTGTTAAAACTTTGTCCTCATTTAAGTGGTGAGTATTTACATTTCCAAGCCGACGGTTTAGACGGTTACTGATTGGCCGCTCTTTGTAATATGTCATGGTAAAGAGTAGTACCTTAAAAATTTACTTTTACAGTTTTACTTCTACTGTTAAGTACAGCTTTTGAAATCCAATTCAGTTTTCGTTCTTTAAAATTCTTATTTAAAGTATCGTGAAAACTTAAAAGATTTTTTCTAGCCAGTTTGAGCCAGCAATTTTTCAACTGACACGTCTACCAATATACATCATTTAAATCTTTAATAACATAGATTTAAACTTTATTAACTATTAATTTAAATATTATCTAAGTTTGTTAATTTTTTGCTTTACTTTTGCAGAAGATAACATAACTTGCTCAACAGATTGCATACTTCAATACAAGGTTCGAAATAATGCAAACAAGCGGTGTAGTTTGATCTTTAACTGTTTATTTGGAGAAAATAGGAAAGTAAGTGCCCATTTAAATTTATTGAATGGGGTATCCAATAAAAGGCCTTTACTACTTTGTATATTCGAAAATAGTTTTTATATTTATTATAAGATGGATATTTTTTATATAGAACGAAAAAAGTAAAATTAGGAAAACCGCGGACGTCTTTAGCACGGGTTTAAGTACCTACATAGCTAGTATAATGACTATAACGCGAGTATTCGTTTTTACACTAATCGATTTACCTTTTTTATTTTAGGCCTCGATGAGTTGCGGTGGGCCAAATTCCATATTTTTAGACCTGAGTGATCATGATATGTTGAAAAATAAAGACTTTGAAATGGGCTTCCTTATGAACTCAAAGCGTTACCAAGCTATTCATCTGAGCAGCATTTTCAAACCAGAATTTTCTCTCGAAAAAAAGGTATTGTGTAAGGTCATGTTATTATGTGTAAATCCTTGCATGAAGTTGGAGCAATGAAAAAAAAACTAAGCGCTTTTCTCACAATAAATAATAGTAATTGAAGAGTAAACTGTCATTTAACTTGCACTTGACATTACATGGTCAAATCCACCTTTAGTAGTTAACAAAATTAAATGTTATTAAAGTAAATTATTTAATTTTTTATAACCTATCTAGTAACATATTTGCCCGTTTTTATATTTTAACTATTTACCCATATAAATAGCTTCCTGTTAAACATTTAGTGAATTAGTTAAGTCAATCTGTCAGACAATTCAAAGCTATATCTAATAACTTACACTACTGTTGAAAGAACACAAATATCGTGAATGTTTTATGTTTTAGCAACTCCAACTAAAACTAAGTGAGGGCATTGCCAAAGGTGTGGTCAAACCATTAACAAGAGTGGTTTATTCTCCATCGAATGTCTGTAGTGCCTTTCGGTTGGTCTCCTCGAGAAGGCATACAGGAAAAGTGCTTATAAATATGAACAACCAAGAGACCTTGACCAGAGGCTTAAATGTTGTTACAAAGTGAGTTATAAAAGCAATCAATCCTAAAATCAACATTTTCTTAACACCCAATATTAATGCTAT
This sequence comes from Cosmorhoe ocellata, assembly GCA_963675405.1. Lineage (NCBI taxonomy): Eukaryota > Metazoa > Arthropoda > Insecta > Lepidoptera > Geometridae > Cosmorhoe > Cosmorhoe ocellata. The sequence goes on along the minus strand of OY776258.1, from coordinate 4,191,462 downwards.
GCAAAATTTGGCTTGTTCAATTTGTATGAAAAAGGACACTATAGGCTCATGATGAAAGATGACAGGGATAACAAGGGAGTACGAACGGCAGAGGGAAATGAAAGATCACCTGTTGTGCTAAAAGGGTAGAAAGATGATGACGAAATTTTATTACCAGTATGAAATCTTTTTAAGCAAATCTGATGTCTGTTGGTTTTAATTTGTTTCAGAATATCATACTCATCAAAGGGCACTTACATCGTAGTATGTGATGATGATATCGTATTGGGAATGGAACTGGCTGACCGTCTCGTTAAACAAGGAGCCAGAAAATTGATGATTCGCATTAAACCAAATTCTTTAGCTGGTTACTGCTACACTAAGTTGTCGTAAGTTGTAAAACTATCCATTGTGACACTTTATTAACACGTCGGTTTATTTTTTTGCCATTCAATTGTAAAACATAAACAAATTAGTATTGCATAAATAACTATGCAAGGTAAGGCACAATTTTAGCGCATACTAAAAAATGTATTTCAATACGCATTATTGTTAACCATGACTTCTTGTGCAGTTTAAAAGTAATGCAATACAAAATTTCAGGTGTTGGAACAAACTCAATGTCACGGTAAAGATATCTGCCGAGAACCTGCAGACGGAAAAAGGTTGTGTCAACTTGCTGAAGGAAGGCGCTAAATTGGGTCCTATTCTGGGAATTTTCATAGTTCAAAACTTCAATGGCACCGAAAGTTTAGAGTCGGAAGATGTTGCTGCAAAATTCAATAAAACTGCTGGCGTTGTTGCCAAGTTAGACTTCACGTCGAGAAATGTCTGCAATGAACTGAAGTAATTTTTTTAGGGATTCATAATTTGTTAAAAAAAAATGGGACCCGCCTTTATATCCGACCCAGATTTATATCCGCCTATCTCTATATCCGTCAAAACCCTTTTTCTCAAAAGATCTAAAATTGAAGGATTCAGTCTTTTTTCAACGTTAAAATAGGCCATTTAAAAAAAAAGCAAAGTAAAGCGAAGAAAATATGGAAACGTAATTTAATTCTTATAAAACTTTTTAAACCTAAGCAAATCATATTATTTTGCAGCTATTTCGTAGTTATTAACTACTCGAGCCATAAGGTAACTGATGAATACATGATATCAGTAAATGAAGCAGTTTGCAATTCTCGAAGAGAAATCAGCTTACCAGGTGTATCTTTTAACATTAGACTATTAAAAGAGGTTTGTAAATGTTCAATTTATTTAACTAGTTCTACGTAGCTGTAGAGCAAGGACTATGAATAAAAAAGCTAAAATACTACAACCTATCAAATCATGTAAACCTACTCGTAAGTAATCCTTAGCACTTCTTTTAATATCTGATAAAAATATTTAGTTTCCACCGGTATAGCTATGAAAATCTTTGCAACATGTACAAAGTTTGAATAACACCGTTTCTTTCCAGCATGATGAAAGTAACCCTGAAAAATCAAGGCCATCATTATCTGCAATTTTCAATGCTCTTGAAACCAGCATCAAGTCAAAATACAGTAACGCCATATCATTCAATTCGAAGGCAAATGCGATGGAGAAGTTTGAACAGCGAGCATCGAATATTTTAGGTACCTATTCGTACTATGCTGTTGCATGACATGCATTCATATACTAATCTTTAAACGAGTATCTTTTCTTTTCTTTTTTTTTTTCTTTTTTTTACAAGAATTGCGATTATATATATATATATATATATATATATATATATAATCGGAATCTTGGAAACGGCTCCAGCGATTTTCATGAAATTTAGTATGCAGGGGGTTTCGGGGGCGATAAATCGATCTAGCTAGGTTTCATTTTCCAAAAAACACGTTACCATGCCACAAGAGTTATTTAAAAATATAACACCACTTTTAAATAAGTGACCTAGGCTATTAACATTTTGCTGTTACAGGAGTCAAGGATATAACAACGATCGATGAAAGCATACGTCTCAAAAGCCTTGTTATGAATAGCGACGCCATTGAAAAATTAAATAGCCTTATCAAAGAAGTCTATAAAGTCAGTTATCCTCTTAATGAAACTCAAGAAATGACCATTGGCGAGTAAGTATTTAAACCATTTAAAATTCAATCATGGTGTATGCTACATTAATTAGAAGATTTACTTCTTTGTTTTTATTATTTGCTTATTTATCTACACTGATATTATAAAGAGGAAAACTTTGATTGTTTGTTTGTTTGAAATGAATAGGCTCCGAAACTACTGAACCGATTTGAAAAATTCATTCACTGTTGGGAAGCTACACTATAAGCGAGTAACATAGGCTATATTATATTTTCAAAAAAATTAGGGATCCTTACTAAAACTTCAATAATGTAACCCAAGGTGTAAAAAAAATTACCTAAAATATTCTTTACATCGCGAGCGCTGCGAAAACTAAAAGTCGTGGCTTCAAACCTGGTCGTGCACCAATGAATTTTTCCATTTGAGAAAATTATATGCGCAATGCCTGTGTTCTTAAACGGTGAAGGAAAACATCTTGAGGAAACCGGCATAACCTAGAACCAAAAATTCGAAGGTTTGTGTCATAGGTTAGTATTCTTATAAGCGGCGATGGGCTTGCAACATGTCACGTATGAATACTAAATACTGTGCAAAATGTGGGCATGTGTCAAATATCATGTTTGGACGTGCTTTTTGAGTACCCTCTTTAAATATCCTCAAAGATCTAAGAATCTAGAGATCTGAGGAGATACCTATAGGTATATATAAATACTCTTGCAAAGCCGGGGCGGACTGCTAGTCTACTATATAATCCATCGGTGACACCATTTGCTAGTTAAATGACTCTTCTCTAACACGCCGGTCATATCTTTAATTGGTTTGTCTTTTTTTATGCACAAATTACTTAAAATACAGTGAAAAAGTTTAGCTAAGTATTTAAAGATGATTTTTATACGAGTTAACAAACGATGTATAGATAGTTCAAATGATCCAGATCACTACAGCATCTTGAAGACACAGGCAATATTAGGTACCGCGTTAATGTTTTATGTAATCGATTTACTTGACTTATCTAGTGCATCAAATTCCATATTTTTATCGCATAATACTATTGCAAGACTAACATACTTTTCTGTTTATTTCAGTCTTATTAACTTCAAAAACACGATATCACAAAAAACTAATAAAATTAAGGATGGCTTAGAAGCATTTTTCACTTATATAGACTCAGATGAGTGCATGGCTGCAGAACCATTAGTCACCATGGGTACGACTTATGGCAACATTAAGGTAAATAATACGTACTACCTCTTTTTTTTTCAGAACATAATCAATGAAGGAAAACATCGTGAAGAAACCGGCATGTTGTAAAGCCTATAAAGTTTAAAGACATAATATTGTGTTTATAGCTCTGCATGAGACTTTGCTACGCACGTTCATCCTTTCACCACACTAGTTCAAAATAATTAGTCTTAAGGAAGAATAAATACAAAATAATTAAAATGTTCGCGACAGAATACGAGTAATCAGGCTGATTAGATCGGATCAGAAATTTAACTCACATTTTGAGGCTTTGCGAGTTGTTTGATATAATAGATAAACAAATTCAAAAAGTTTTTTTAGCTGGCTTGTAATTTTTAACTCTTCTTGTAGGAAGAAGAAGAGCTAGACCCACAAGCAACTTACTTAATGCTGGTGCCAGGTTTTGAAAGTCATCATACGACATTCAGTACTGTGTGCGAACGGCTCAAAGTACAAGCTGTGGCCTTCCAATACGGCCCCGAACTAGTCAATGCAAACGTTCCAGAAATAGCTGCAAATCTTATGAAGGTAAGAATGTATAAACCAACTGCAAAAAAAAGAAAGAGGGTATATTGTGTTAAGTTAGGGTGTATGTATGTAAGTATGCGAGTTTTTTTAGCTTTGGATTTTGACAAATGACGTGCCGTTGGATTTTTCTGGATCAATTTATGCTAAACTAGCTTCTGCACGCGGCGTCGCCCGCGAAGTACCTGCATAAAATATAGCCTATGTTCATCCTGAAAGTTCATTCTACACATTGGTGAAAGAATTTTTCAAATCGGTTCAGTAGTTTCGGAGCCTATTCATTTCAAACAAACAAACAAACAATCAAAGTTTTCCTCTTTATAATATTATTATTATTATTATAGTATAGACTAGCTAGAACTATTTACCTATGAACAGTAAATATCAGTCGGATTTTTATCGATACAATAATAAATCTGTAACTGAGCAAAATCTGTATATAAATATTTGTAGTAAATTTTAATTGGAAATATCATAACATACGATGTAGATGCCGGAACAGCACTTTTAAGAACTTTTGTGTGTTTTTGTCTTTCTGAAGTTGCGTACTGTTGATGTATTTTGATGAAACTTGACATACCTAATAATGCTAGCCCATACTATAGAATAGGATCTAAAATATAAGCAATCCCAACATTAGCGCGTTTTGCGGACGAATTCGCGGTTACAGCTAGTTTTAGCAATAAATATTAGTTTATTAGACTTTAACGTTATATCTTTTAAGTTACACACACTTGTTTTATTATTTTTATTAAAATGTTTCTAATAATATTCATATACATATGTCGGTATCTTTGCTGTCTTGCTTTAAATTTACAGATGTAACATTTTATACGATATCGAGATCGTTTTGGTCCGAAATCGAATTTCGTTTCTGCTACTTGATATTTTGCCATTTACTTTTATTATAAATCATTGAACTAATTCTATTGGTGTTACGAGCATTCTGAGATGTAAAGTGTTTCCAACTTTACTGCACACGACTTTCCATATTCGATTGTCACACGGGTTTGAAGAATACTTTTATTACCTAGAAAAGTCTATGTAAAAGTAATATGTTGGAAATAAAATAATTATGTCGTATACTAATCAATAAAATTACGATGTTATGATAACATTTAAATACCAGCAGGTATTTCTAAAATTTACTTCTGATATACCGTCGTTTCTTACTGTTTTTATTTTTTATACAAGTCACTATTAGATTAAGCTATTTTCGGGGCTATAAACAATACCACATAAATACTACTCATAATGTTAATTTATTAGCCTTGCTCATTGATCATTTTTCAAAATAAATAGCATTATTTAGTAGACAAATAATTATATTGTTGTTTTTCGGTATCTAAGCTTAAAAGAAGTGACACAATTTTAATATTTTGCAGAAGTGTATATACAATATTTTAGATAAATTACATGTGAGACAGTTTAGATAATAAAGATCCGTGAAAAATTATAGGTTTGAAGTTATTTATGTACTTAGTTGTTATAATGAATAATAGTAATATTTTAATTTTTGTGAATTGATTTTTTAAACTATAATAATATAATACATAATATTTATGATTATTATTACTTTCAGTTTATGAAGAAACGATTCCATGTGAATGGCAAATTTTACATCTTAGGATACTCATTTGGTGTCAACGTGGCTTTGGAGTTGGCTGCCCTCTATGAAAAAGAAGGTGATTTCAGAATATAAATATTCATTATGCACTAACTACACTTCTTGCTACTTTGTTTGCGTTCAAATTTAAATAGAGCAAAAATGAAGACTGGATCTCTTATGTCGGAAGTTCCTTTTAAGCGCACGTTTAGACCTTTAACGAAATACACCTCTAAATTTCAGCACTGTTAAATCTGTAGCTTTAGCTGTGCGTTGTTTGTCATTCAGTTACATAATTTATATACATAAATTACCTATGTATTATTCAATCGATTTGTCAACATAATACTTGTAATTTATGTTCCTACTAGATCGATAGTGTGCTTACTTCAACGGTAACCTAATCATTTGCATCGTAACCTTTGGCATATTATTAACCCTCGTAGGTACTTTATTATTCTATTATCTTAATGTGAAATTTATAAGAACTGTAACATTGTTAGCACATAAACTGTTCCATTAGAATTGCATTGTAAGGTTACTGATGTTAACCTACAATTATTATACTTACTTTCAAACATATTTTTGTAGCGAACTCACAACTAGTTTGCGCATGACCAAGTTTGCAAATTGCTAGTACGGTAAAAGCTATTACAAGTAAAAGCAATCATTTGACATTATTGCAACTATATAGCAAACAACATCCGACTTCATACTAGCCTTTGAGGTCTAGACAAGGTGAATTAGCGATATCAAAGACATTATTTCTCTATTCATTCTAATCTCAATAAAAGTCACGTGGTAACTCCCATACATTTTTTTTATGTTTTCTATTCAAAGAAAAAAAAATGTGGATTATTCCAACTAGATACAATAAGTAAATCTTTTAATAACAACGAATTTCTACGTTTACAGGTCACGTCGGCATTGTGTATTGTCTTGACAGCAGTCCGGACGCGATACGGGCCCAGTTTGATGTACATATAGGTCACCTCACCGAGGCTCAGTTACAGAACAACTTGGTCCAACATATGTACAAGCTCATGAAAGGACAGGACAGCGAAGAGTTAATGAAGAAACTGGAGCAAACCAATTCTTGGGAGGAAAAGATCGAACTTTGCGTGAATGGGCTCAGAGGAATAGTGAATTTCTCACATCAATACAAAAGATGCATCCTACAAGGGGCATATAAAAGAATTATGCTCGCAAGAGAGTATGAGCCAGAATTTAAGCTTCAGTCTGAGCTTGTGTTGATGAAAGGAAAGCCTCATCCGAAAATGAAGGCTATGCCCAATGATTACGGCCTATCCAAATATACGATGAAACCAGTGCAAATCTTCGATATAACAGCAGATCATGACTGTCGCGTTACCAGCATAATAAACCGACATCTGGAACCGAAACTTCTAGAAGCGTATAAAAGTAAAAATGTTTGCTGGACCTACCAAATCTTTACAGGATTGGCTAGACCAGTCGAGTAAAGGGTTGATAATTTATTACATGTTATTCTGGTTACATAACATTTTAATGTGAAAGAGAGAATAAGTAGTATTATAAAAATACTGCCTCAGTTGCTAAGATAATTTTAATGGCCATCTAGTTTTAATAAATTTTGAAGTTACATATTACATTGTGTTTTTATTTGACCCATATGACACAATAGATAATGTCTTAAAAGGGCAGGATGATGCTGATGATGTTGAATACCTATAATCTCAGAGACGAATCAAAATGCAAATTAAGTTTATTTTTACAATTCTTTGATTCGGCTTCGACACTATAAATTACGAAAATTAGAATTGCAAACTGCAATGTAGAAACTACAGGTGACATACACACGATCCGCACAAATAACCTCAAATAGAATTTCTAAACTTTTTTTTCCACGAAGCAAAACCAAAAACTATATAATTTATTTGCTTCTGAGGATGGCATGACTATAAAGGTTGTAGCACACATATCAACTCGGAAAGGGATCGTCACCTTATCGCCTCACCGTCAACCAGTCGTCAACCTAACGTAAGCGCGTTACCAAGCGTTCAACAGCTCCACGAGCCGACTCAGCTACGTCTAGGCGACGGCGACGCCGCGCTTACAGCTCGCCAGCCGCTGGTTAACGGCTAGGCAAGGTGCCTTGTGAATGACAGTAAGTTCGTCAAAGCAGCGCAAGCCGCGGTGCGAGGCGTAGACGAAGAAACGTAAACTAGGGTACGGAGAGTCGTAAGCGCGGGAACGGCAAATTGACCACGCACCGTTCCACGGTGAGCTTGTCCCGAGGCGAGGCGATTGCGTTACGATTCCGATTAGTGTGCGTTGCAGTAGAGAGTTTCATACAAAGAATACTGAAGTGCTAAAGTTGACACGTTTACGTTCCTTTACGAGTTGGTATGTGTGCTACAACCTTTAGCATGATCTCTTCAGGAATCCCTGGAGACAAAAAAAGTACGATGGTGGTGCAAGCACATTTTGTTTCTAAGCTTCTTTTGTTTTCCAAAGATTGGCGGATAACACCAGATATTTTTTTAACATTTCTATATTTTATTATGACCCTGAATCAATCTTAAATATATTTTATTATAATTTCTCTTACTTTATTGAGTCATGGAAAACTATAATTCAACTTATTTAAAAAATGAATTACTTACTGAAATTAAACTTTATATCTGCATATGGATTTTTTTGGTAAATCGTGTTTTTTGGAATAATAAACCTAGCTAGATCGATTTATTGCCTTCGAAACCCCTGTTTGCTATTTCATGAAAATTGTTGGAGCCATTATTTCTATACAATACAAGAACTGCTCGTTAAAAGACATTAGATAAGGTTAAAGTTTTTAAAAAAAAAATTACCCGAACAAAGTCGTGTGGAGTTCCATTTGCTTGAAATAAAATATGTTGTTTAATTTTCAAGGTTTCTACTTTCGATTGAAAATGTTAATTCGCAAACTCTGAGGTTTTTACTTGGATCAGAATAAACAGTGAATAAATTCTTTGTATTATATTCAAATTGATTAGCAATAATCTACATAATGTACATGACACGTAAATCTATTTAAGTCATATCATTTTATACATTGTTCTCTGTGTGTTTTATATCAGTATCGCTTTGGTCACACAAGGTGGAAAGGTATTTATTATCTAAATTATATTAACGAGAACTGATACAACAGGTTTTCTCGAACAAACGATGAGTGGTGGCTTAGCTTTGTTACTTAATTGTAGTTTACATAGGTAGTTTTATATCTAATCGTGATACAATTATGTAGTACTCAACAAATTATATTTTATTTTATATTATTAGTCAGGTCAGTTCTCGAAAAAATAGGTTAATGCCTGAAGAATGTTTTTGGCTTTTAGTAAATTATAATTTCCTAAACTCCAAAAACACACTTCAATAAAACCCTAAATATATGTATACAAATTCAGTTACAATCATGAATTTTTAACTGGAATTTATATTTTTTTATGTGGCTGTTTGAACCACCTGTACCACCACTGTATTTTAATTATTAAACTAAGTAAAAGACTAAATACTAATTTAAACAATTTTCCCGTTGTTTAGTATTCTTTATTTATTTTAAATTTTAACGTTGCCCGACTGGCTGTCTCAGGGTTCGGAAGGAAAACTCTCACTAGGTACACTTTAGGAGTATATTCAAATATAAGTCAGTACCTACACAATAAAACATAGGTACATGACAATTTGCACACGTTTTAAACACCGAAGCAAACCAAAGTCTGTTGGCCGCGTATGCACGTAAGTCGCCTCGATATGCCGCGCACTTGCATTTCACTCGCTATTATTCTATAAAACGCGCCGGCCGCCTAACATTACGGCGTGCCGTGAGGTGGTGCTAGTTGTAGGCGTCTCGGGGACGAGTCGTCGTTACCGACGCGACATGGTCCGTTCGCGGGCAATTCAAATGAGTTTGGTACTTACAGATTTATGTAGCGGTAAATAATATGTAGATTAAAAAAGATTTTTTACAGATATGGGCCCTAATCCGGATAAACCTGCCGAAAGGCAGTTGTCGGGTGATGATATTGTCATAAGTGGTTTATCTGGACTATTTCCATTGGCTGAAAATACCCAGAAACTCATAGATAATCTATATAATAAGGTAAGAATCTTCTTAAATAAAATGATAGAACAAATCGTAAATTCCTAATTTTTGCTATCGCGGTTATCCGATTTCTTATTTACAGGTTGACATGATACAAAAATATGATTATTCTAACACCAAACACCCGGAGCTGCCGCAATATTGTGGCAAAGTAGATAGCTTTGATAAATTTGACAACAGTTTTTTTCGGATCACACATTGGCAAACAGCAGTTTTTGACCCTGCGGGAAGAAAAACTATAGAACAAGCATACAGTGCCATATTTGATGCAGGTAAACCTTAAAACTAGTGAACGAAATCACATGGAAGCATTACTGCAATATCCGCGAATTGTGGGGTCATTTTTTAGCTCAAAGAATTCTTCCATGTATTTTTGCGTTCACTGCTTATATATAATACAATTAATATTGAAGTTATATATGCATCTGCGCTGTCAGTAGTGTTCATTATCCTCTATCAATACATTAAAAAAATAATTAAGCTGTAGAGGTGGCATTAAGTTGACCTATTTACTTAAGTATTAAGGCCCAGAATTTTGAAAATTGCAAGTATTGTAACCCTAATCATTCTATTACCGCTTAATAGAATTCATTGAAATTGACCTACACGATACTCAAGGATAAAAGTAATAAATCAACCGGAGCTAAAACATCAATTAGTTAGAAAACCTTGGTGAAAAACCATGTCAAAAACACCTCTGAAAATTCAGAAATTCCCTAATTTATCCTGAACAGTCAGGTTTTTTGAATTTCTATTTCACATGGATGTAAATCAGTTAATTTGAATCAAATCAACCCAGCCTTTTTTTTTGAAATAAGCTATTTACTTGAACATAATTCATGTTTTTTTATAAATTGTCGTTTTCGTTATGTAATTCAGAGCAGCTATATTATCTTGCCGCACTCCTTACTTGTCATTTGGGTATTCGCTTCGTGCTATGTCTGATTCTACGGAGATCCGCGTTGCTATACGGACCTACGTCACTTTTTTTTGTAACTTTTACGTAAGGAATAGTGTGACGAGTATTCTGGGCCTTAATAGGACACTGTTGTGACTGGCACATTTTATAGGGGAGTATGTGACTTATTTAATTAAATCCAACAGCTTATATTTTACCATCTCCTTAGCTTAGCCAGTTTATACCCAAAAAAGACAATGAATAGTGCAGATTTAGAACTCCGAGTTTTTTCACAAAGTTTTCCTACCGTCGGATTGATTTTTATGGTAGTTGGTTTTTTTTTTGTTGGTTTTATTGTCGAGTTCGATTTTTTTCGATTGTATGGAAAAAATCGAACTCGACAAACATTGTATAAAATAGAGTTCAGGGACCTTATCATGAAGTCTTCCAGAACGATTCCGTTTTAGAAAAGTTACATTTGAAGTAACACTACTTCAATACAATTTGCATAGGTATTGCACAGATATATACAAGATATTACCACCTTTCACAAAACAATAATAACTTACCTCAATGTTATATTAATTCGGTAAGGTAATAGGAATTCGTGGTGAGGCCCCAGGTTTTTTATATTTAAAAACTCTTTAAAATATTGACAACATTAGACAAGATGTTTTAGATACTTAAGTAAAAAATAAATAAAATTGTCAATACCTTATTATTTTACAGGAATTAACCCGGAAACTCTGAAAGGCACCAAAATGGGTGTGTTTATTGGGTCATCTCAATCTGATGCAGGACAATTGGAGTTATACGATATTTTTACTGACAACGGATTTATTATTCCGGGGTAAATAATAAAAATAAAATGTGTGTTCTCCCTGAAAAACTTATGTAAAGGACAAAAAATAGGTAGCATGAAACCTGCCGTCAGCAAAATCACGTAGATGCTCACCAAACGAAAGATTAGTTGTTTTTCATTTTGGTTACTTGCATTATAGCTCATGATTTGTATGATATAATATAATTGCTCGGAAATTCTCTGCTAACGCTATTTTGCTCCATGAACTCTAACTCTTACTCTAATTCATTTACTTAGACAAGATACCAGTATATTTTGATCGTGCGTGGATTAAATTTTCACCAGGATCATTTTATTTCACACCTTTGACGTTGAGATAGAGGCTAGATTTTGAGGCGGTTTCAAGATAGCTGAAATCTCTTTAATGATCTGAGATATCTGATTTTTTATATAACACTAACTGTTGCCCGTCACTTTTTTGCGTGTCAATATCAGTTTTTGCGGAACCCATGAACAATCATAAAATGTAACAATAGGATGAGTTGACCGATACAAAAATGCATTAGGTCAACTCATCCCGCGGGATAAGTTGACAGCGGCCTCAGTTGACTAAAAAGCCAACATTTTGTCTGGGAAAATATTTTTCTTTTATACTTAATATTTGTTTGTAAAATTTCATAGTTATTCTGCTATTCGGTACGGATACAAATACAACAAATCAAAAACTTTGTAAATTGGTCTAGAGTTCTGTTGTCTAGAGAGTTGTTCTAGAGTTTTGTGTTCGATAAAACCCGACTTCAAAATCATCCAGTACAAACACTCCCAGTTGCAGTCTAGTTCATATAATCCCTTCTAAGTACCTACACTACTACAACAAGAACAGAATAACTTACTTCTTAACTTTAAGTTAGATAAAAACCCTACAAACTGCATACAGCGCCACCTATCGGGTCCGATTGTGAATCTGAGCCAACCAAGGATCCACCTAACCACACAAAATAAATTACGTCCAAATCAGCCAAGCCATTTAGCAGTTGTTGTGTGTGTTAAAAGTTCCTAAACAAACATTACTACTACCGCACTACATTTCAGGGTAGTTTTTTGAAATAATTTTATCATAGACTTCTTCAAAATTAATTAAAGAATATTTATGCTGAATTTCATGCAAATCCTGCGCTAAAAGTCCTTATACAAATTTACCTATTGTACTCCTTTTTAGGGTTAGTTTTCAAAAGAAATAATGAACCTAATCTTTAATTATTTACCCTAGAAAATATTTATGCCAATTTACAAGTTTGCAAGTTCGTAGAACAGGATTTTTCTTTTACCCCCTTAGAGGTTGAATTGTAAAAGAGTTTCAAGTACACCTCCACAAACCAAGTTAGACATAATCCTCTAAATTTTAAGTCTCTACTACCAGCGGTTAAGGCTGTGCGTTGTCCATAATTATGCCAGTGTGTCAGTCAGGACATTGATTCTTATAATGTAAGATGCTAATAGGTCCTCCGGTTAGGTGGAGTGACGATCTACGAAAGGCTGCTGGTGGAGGCTGGATGCGTCGAGCTGAAGACAGGGCGCAATGGCGCTCATTAGGGGAGGCCTATGTCCAGCAGTGGACTGCTATAGGCTGATGATGAAGATGCTAATAGAACTACTAAAATTGAATAAGTACGAGTACTATTATTGTATTTCAGTTCCAGTAAAACAATGATAGCAAACCGTATTTCATACTTGATGGACGGCAAAGGTCCATCTTATGGTTTGGACTACGATTGTGCTAGTTCCATTGCATGTTTGGAGATAGCTTACGAAAGAATGAAATCAGGAGAGTGTGACTCCGCTATTGTTGGTGGATACAATCATATCATACATCCTACTTTATCCATCAACATGAAAAAGTAAGTTAAAGAATAATAATTATCATAATTAGGTATAATTACTTTTGTTATGATCGATACAGCTGACATAACAAAATAGCGTAACAGTGGGAAACGTCCTTTATGTACAACAATCGCGCACTTCAGTAGACTGGTTCATTTTAATTTTATTAAATTTTAGTAAATTTTAATAAATTTGACCTCAGAGGCGCGTATTCTGCTTTTTGGCTAGATGTTGCTTTTTAAGTGTATTAGAGTTTGCATTTATTTATAAATTAAGGCGTCTACTCCTCAAAACGACAACGAAATGGTCGTCAAATTCAGTTGAATTAGTTTTACATTCGAACTATCGTATCGTTTTGTAAATGGTGTTAGAGTAGGTTTAGGGGTCGATTGTCAAAAGTAATGTCTATCGTTCCATCTTTCAAATGGTAGTCGAAACGACATCGTATCGATAAATTTTTACTCTAAGTTACATAACTTAACTTAGACTAAATTTGCACAATTATTGTAACACACAATTCTACACTTCACACACAAAATTTTAGTAATAGGTAAGAGTTATTTTCTGTTATTCATAATTTAAAATCTTATACCTTTAAAAAAGAAATTCTTGTATATATATATATATTTATATACAATCTTGATCTCGGAAACGGCTCCAACGATTTTCATGAAATTTAGTATGCAAGTAGTTTTGGGGGCGATAAATCGATCTAGCTAGGTTTCATTTTTAGAAAACGTCGTTTATCAAAAAAACTGAGCAATGCTCGGTCACCCAGGTACCTACTATTATTTTAATAAATGCTTTATTTAACCATACAGGGCTGGTTTACTTTGTTCTGATGGAAAAACGAAATGTTTTGACAAGAATGGAGACGGTTACGTTAGATCTGATGCTGTTAGTTTGATGTTCTTGCAAAAGGCCAAAGACGCATTAAGGTAAGTATCTAGTTATTAAAAACAACATTTTTTTTACTGAAACCTTTTCTTTCCTCTTCCTTTTACCTTAAAACTATTTTTTTTTTATTCATTTCTCAATGTGTACTTTTAAACTTACGCGATCTGAATACATTATTATTAGTATTAGACGGATATTTATTGCGTTCACCCGTGACCACGACAGCGTGCAAACCTGTCAAAACGTCGGGAAAATAAAAGGTAATTTGAACGCGATAAATACCCGTCTTACATTTCTCAATGTATAGTAAAGTAAAGAGTAAAAAAGTATTTATTAATCTTACATGTGCTTCATTCAAGGAACGTGTATTAGGATGTCAGTACTTAATGTAATTATACAGGGTGTCCCAAAAAGTAGTGTCAAGCGAAAGTCCAGAGATAGAACACCCCTTGGGGTACCCGAATCACCCCAATGTATGTTCCGCGATTTTTTATAGTTTTCGAGTTATGAATTTTTTTCCGAATTTTTGAAAATTTACGACTTGAACAACTTTAAAAGTTCTTGAAAAAAAAGTAGAAAACTTTCTTGAGATTTTTTTTTTGCTACTGAATTGTTATGAGTTGTTCTTTTATGCATAAAATAATCAGCTACGTGACTTTGATGAAAACTACGAAAATGTTGGTGTAAAGTCATATAATTACATTTAGTGAATTATGACTAAAATGTTCAACTTCAAATTAAAAATCTTAAAAAGTGATTTCATGGTTCCTAAATAAGTCTAAAGAATTTTCCAGACTCTCAGCTTTCATAATCATTAAAAAAAAGTAGTACTTAATAGGCTACTTTGGCCAAAAATCGGCCTTCAAAGACGGTAAGGTGGAAAATTTTAAAAATTACCTAAAAAAAAAAAAAAAAAATATGATCACGTCTGTAATCCCCAGGCTCGGTAGATATCTTCTCAGATTTTTAGTTACTTAGATCTTTGAGGATATCTAAAGAGGGTAGTCAGAGGCAAATCCAAACATGACATTTGGTACATGCCCACATTTTGCACAGTAGTTAATATTCCGTACGTGACAGGTTGCAAGCCCATCGCCGCTTATAAGAATACTAACCTATGACACATACCTTCGAATTTTTGGTTCTAGGGTATGCCGGTTTCCTCACGATGTTTTCCTTCACCGTTTAAGAGCACTGGCATTGCGCACATAAATTTTTCGAATGGAAAAACTCATTGGTGCACGACCAGGTTTGAACCCACGACCTTCGGATCGTGAGGCAGGGGTGCTACCACTACACCACCAGCGCTCTCTACCTGATTAAAAAATAGATTTTGGTTATTTTATCATTCCTAAGCTTAATTCGTTTGTGAACTAACGAAAAATTACTGCAGGAAAGTAAGATTTCATTAATATTTGAAGGTTTTATTTATTTAGTTTAGCTAAATTTATGAAATAAAACAGCAAGTAAAATTTATTAATTTTTTACAAAAAGTTTTCAAAACCTTCTAGGTCGATACAAATCCTACATCGTCTTAAAAAGGTTTCCTTTAATCGTATGAAAGCTATTTTAAGTTCCTTAATGTTTTCTTCGGCCCATCTCAATTTTGTTTTTAATTCGGCCATATTGCTAATTTCTTTGGCATAAACTAATTCTTTGTAGTAATTTTTGGTTAGTTAACAAAACAAATTAAACTTAGGAATGATAAAATGGCCAAAATCTATTTTTTAATCAGGTTGCTAATTTGAAGAATTTTCCACCTTACCGTCTTTGAAGACCGATTTTAGCCAAAATAGCCAATTAAGTACCACTTTTTTTTAATGAATATGAAAGCTGAGAGTTTGGAGAATTTTTTTGACTTATTTAGGAACCATGAAATCACTTTTTAAGATTTTTAATTTGAAGTTGAAAATTTTAGTCATAATTCACCGAATGTAATTATTTGACTTTACACCAATATTTTCATAGTTTTCATCAAAGTCACGTAGCTGATTATTTTATGCATAAAAGAACGACTCATAACAATTCAGTAGCAAAAAAAATAACTCAAGAAAGTTTTCTACTTTTTTTTAAAGAACTTTTTAAGTTGTTCAAGTCGTAAATTTTCAAAAATTCGGAAAAAAATTCATAATTCGAAAACTATAAAAAATCGCGGAACATACATGGGGGTGATTCGGGTACCCCAAGGGGTGTTCTATCTCTGGACTTTCGCTTGACACTACTTTTTGGGACACCCTGTATATCCAAATCTCTATACACGGCTTTAAGATTTACGTTGTTCGTTGACTTTCAGTTAGTGTCGTAACTATTTTACTATTTTTTTATTAATCTTGGTCTCAATATTATTACATAATTTGAAAAAAATATATATCTTTCACAGAGTTTACACTCAAATTTATCATATTAAAGGAGAATATTATTCCACACCTGATGCAAAGTTTCTACCAATACGAAATTCTAGAAAAATTAAAATTTTTCTCGAAAAATTTTATTCTGAAACTGATGTAGCTCCAGAAGCAGTAGAATATGTTGAAGCTAATGCTGCAGGTATATTGTTTAATTAAATCATTATTAAATCAGAATGTTTTTTTAAACCTAGAAAAAAATTGAATACTACATTTATAACAGACTAGCTTCCGCTCGCGGCGTCGCCCGCGAAGTACCTACATAAAATATAGCCTATGTTCATCTTGAAAGTTTATTCTACACATTGGTGAAAGAATTTTTCAAATCGGTTCAGTAGTTTCGGAGCCTATTCGTTTCAAACAAACAAACAAACAAACAAACAAACAATCAAAATTTTCCTCTTTATAATATTATTATATTATAGTATAGACAAAAAGTCACTGTGAAAAATACAGAGAGTTAAGCAAAACAAAGCATTATTGTGGTATAATTTTATTGTAGAGGGACTTGATCAAATTTTTATGTAAGATAATGTTATTGTAGTTATTGTTAACTTGGATACTCTGTAATAAAAGATAAACAGACCGTCTGTACTTACGGCATTTGTACCAGCATTTAAACACTTATGGTAGTGATTGAATTACGATTTTTTAAAGAATTTAGTATTGCACGCAAGATTGTATTATTAAAGTAGAGTCGAATTATTAGCAGACTTTTTGTGACATGCACGTAGGCAAATAAGTTTACCAAAGTTGTTTTTTTTAGGTTTAGCAGATGCTGATAGAGAGGAACTTGTAGCGATAGGAAATTTTTTTGGAAAAACTAAACCCATAAAAGTTGGAAGTATTAAATCAAATTTAGGGCATACTGAAGCGGTATCCGGAGTTTGTTCTCTAAATAAGGTATTCTATGGGAAAATATGCCCGTTCGAGTATAAACATGAATTAGACTAACTTCTGGTAAACCTATATTCAGATAATGCAGGTAATATAAGATGCAAGTAACATTTCAGTTTACTCTTAGAAAACTACAGTAATTATTCTAAAGACAGTGCTAAAACTAGAATTCCCCGCGACTTTGTTCGTGTTATGTTTTTTTATATAAACATGAACTACTTGTACGGAATACTAACTACTGTGCAAAATGTGGGCATGTACCAAATGTCATGTTTGGACTTGTCTCTTACTACCCTCTCTAGATATCCTCAATTTTTTTTTTTAATGTTTAGATCTGTTTATCTTACCATCGTGGCGAGATACCTGCAAATCTCCATTACAATGAGCCACAAAATGAAACTGCTGAAATAAGAGATGGAAAAGTGCAAGTTGTGACCGACAATACAAAATTTGGCAGAAGTTTTACTGCACTAAACAACTTTTCAAATACTGGAGCTAACTATCATGTGCTGTTAAAAGGACATTACAAACCAAAAGTAAGTAGCAAAAACAATAAAATATACGGCATATTCGAAATGTATATTTTTATACTCATCATAACTGTTTAAAAACAAAATAATATCATGACGATAGATCACTACAAAAGTGTTAGTATTCGTTCGCTATATCCAAAAATTTCACAAATCATTCAACTTGTCCGGAATCCTTCCATGACATGAATTTATTATGATAAACTGACTGCAAAACATTTTTAGATTTAAAAGTTGAAAAATGATAATGTAAGTATTTTTTTTAAGGACGTAACTAAATATAAAAGCGAAATACCTTATTTAGTTTTGACATCAGGAAGGCTAGATCAAAGCGTCAACAAAATTCATAGTCTATTGGAAAATAATCCAATAGATCCAGAACAAATCGCACTATTGAACAATCTCTTCAAGTTCAACATTCCTGGTCACACTGGTCGTGGTTATACCATTATTCGTGAGTACTTTACAGGGTTTTTCAAAAGAGTTTAACTAGTTATGTTAGTCTGCCCTAATATCATTATGTTTTCGTAATCTAGAATAACAACAATCACTTCCAACCAACTATACAATTTTGAGTTGAAAAATTGTTTTTTTACTAACAAAAAACAAATCACTTTTATTTCGTATGGCTAATGGTCTAAGTTTTTTGATTGATTTCAGAAACAAATGACATACAAAACAAAACGATATGTTTAGGTAAAGGATTTGAAATCTATAGTGGTAATAAACGTCCAGTCTGGTTCCTATTTAGCGGTATGGGATCGCAATGGCCAACTATGGGAGCAGAATTTATGCGATTGCCAGTTTTTGCTGCAACGGTTGATAGGTAATTGAGATATTTATACACACTTTAACATACTTTGTCTGCACTCTTTGAAAAGAGAAGTTAGGATAAAAAACAAATAAAGTCTTTAATTATTAGTTGTGATGTATATTTTTTATACATGCTTTATCCTATCCTTTACAAACCAAAAAATGTACACCCTTCTAATTTCTAGTATCTGTGACAAGGAGTTTTGGCTGAAGGTTGTGTCAGTCAGGTCTTTGATTCTATTAGACAAAAAATAGCTAGTAATAAAGGCGCGGGCCCTCCGCGGCGCTCGCTGTGTACGGGCACGCGGCGCATTTTAGCTGCATGGATTAATTTGTTAGACAACGTGGGTCTACGCTTCCATTGCAGGACACGAATATGAGCCCACGACTATGTATAGCGTGGCACGGCGCACGGAGAGGCTACGCACGTGCCTGCTCGAATATGTAGCCTACGTAGCTCAACACCATGCACCCTGTACACGCGGCAGAAACAAACCGTGTACCACATGAACAGCGTGCATGGCGTTGACAGCGTTGAGCTATATAACCGCCTATTGAAGCAAGCTACGCGTGTATCAATGACGTCAATTCATGCGTAGCCTCTCCGTGGGTTGCAGTGGACACAACCACATACATTTTTTTACAAAGCGAAGCTTAATACACGTGCGTAGCTTCTTCGTGCGCCGCGGTGGGCCCGCGCCTTAAATCTACTGGTTTGTTGGTAAAGTCTTCCTTATATTCAACTTTTATTTAAGGTGTGCTGCAGTTCTCAAAACAAAGGGCATTGACATTATCAAAATCATAACACACAATGATAAAGAAATATTTGAAAATATTATAAATAGCTTTGTTGGTATAACTACTATACAGATTGCGCTTACTGAAGTTTTAAGGTCTATTGGCATAGCACCGGACGGTATTATTGGTACGTAGGTGATTCACATGTCAATTAATTGTAATGGCAAAAAAGTAAATGCATCTGAATGGCCACCTTCATACATTTAAAAAACTGCCGATCCAAGTTTAATTTTGAAGTTGATTCTACTTATTGACTTTAAAGTTAAGTTTTAACTTAAGCCTCTATTTCAAAATCCAAAGGTCACAGTGCTGGAGAAATAGGCTGCGGTTACGCTGATGGCAGCTTGACTCTTGAAGAGGCCATATTGATATCTTACTTAAGAGGACTAGTGTCATTAGAAACAAAAATGATCAAAGGCAAAATGGCAGCTATTGGTATTGGTCACAAAGAAGTAAGTAAATACAATTCAAATGAGGGTATAAAAGGTATATTAGATCATATATTAAAATATTAGATCTAATATACATATCTATTTTTGATTTCAATATTCAATTTTTTGAAATAGTTTGTTCGTGGCTCAATCATGGTGCAATTAACTTGAGAAATTTGAAAAGCTTATATTTCGAATTATAGTGAATGTCTGTGTAAATTCAGTGACCTGGTTTATGATATTAGATATTTACTGATCTCTGATAACAAGTTTACAACAGAATCACCATAATTAAGTACCCTAATATGTTCACATCACGAACACGACGAAAAATTCAAACAGTGGTCCAAATTACCCGGTATAGAAGTATGGAATAACGGAAAGGAGGTTTTTGCCTTGAAGTGTAGGACACCACGACTTAAATAATTAAAAAAAAACATTTCAGGTCCGTAAACTGTGTCCGCCTGAGATTGACATCGCTTGCCAAAATAGTTCTGAGTCAACCACTATATCCGGCCCCGCTGAAGTTGTTGATAAATTTGTAGCGGATCTTACAGAACGCTCCATATTTGCGAGAGCTGTGTCTAGTTCTGATATTGCTTATCATTCTCGATACATAGCTAATATGGGTGAGTTCATAATATCGGCAGTTTGTCAGCCAAATCTGGAAATAAATTACAATCTATTCATCGTCTACTTTTGATGCATATATCTAAATAGCATATCTGTCCAAAAGTTTATAAGTTTACTGAGAACTGACCACTGACACGTTCCAGTTTAGATTGCGCTGGTATTGCGCACATAATTTTTTCGACCAGAAAAACTCATAGGTTCAAACCCACGACCTTCCGATTGGAAGGTAGGGGTGCAACCACTACACTACCAGCGCTCAATATAATATATAGATAATATTTAAGTAATTTTAATACATAATTATTGTCTCTGTTCAAGGACCAAGTTTACTGTCAAAAATGAAAGAAGTTATAAAAAGTCCGAGAGCACGAAGCAAATTATGGCTTTCAACATGTTTCACTGCAGATCGGTGGTCTGAAGAAATATGCTTATATGCTTCGGCCGAGTATTTTACATACAATAATCTAGTAAGCAATTATTAATGGCTGATTTGCGTAAAATTTATGTTTCGACTGAAGCAGGGACCACGCTATTGAGGTTTTTTTTTATACTTGATTTCATAGAACCTCATAGTGGCATTTATGTTAGTGACATAATTTTAAGCACCTGAATGACCGAGCTTTGCTCGTTTTTTTTTTTAGTAAACGACGTTTTCTAAAAATGAAACCTAGCTACATCGATTTATAGCCCCCGAAACCCCCTGCTTTTTAAATTTCATGAAAATCGTTGGAGCCATTTCCGAGATTCACATTAAGTATATTTAGTCAATTGCTCGTTTAAAGGTACTTAAAAGATTCAAATGCCATGATTTACGATTTTTTAATATCGAGCAGGCTTTCTAAAAATTATCTTAAATTTTACAAATATAATTATGTACCTATATAAAATGTACCTACATTAAAAAAGTTTATTTCCATAGAACACTGTACAGTTTGAAGAAACTGCAAATATGATACCTAAAGATGCAATAGTGATTGAAATAGCACCACATGGGCTTATGCAAGCCATTATGAAGAGGTCACATACAAGTTGCTTAAATGTATCACTTACAAGACGTGGGGAGAAATCCCCTGTAAAACTTCTACTGCAAAATATAGGAACGTAAGTCAAAATGCTATTATTTAGACAACCATTAGACCTCTCGCAAAGATGACCTTTCAGTTCATAGCACAGTCACATTTCTAACACAATCTGTACGAAACTTAGTAGGTTAAATTGTGTTATGATGCTTTTTTGGTGAGAATATAAATGTTTGATCGGCGACGGGGTTGTAAAGATGTTTACTTCTCTCATATTCGGTAAGTAGGTCCTTATTACCCCCAAATGGGGCTTGAGTAGGTGACCAATTAGCACTCTAGGGTAATAATGTAGCTAGAAAAGCCCTAGGGCGGTAAGTAATTAAAAAAAAACTTTACTCTTTCAAAAATTTCGCGTACATCTAACCATCATACTGGCAATAGACATCATGCATTCAGCCCAATGAAAAAAGAGGTCGCTTCGCTATTCAGCCTTGTCTTCGTATGAGTATAATAGTCATCAATTTTAAATATCGAACGGCGAAGCTCAATTTCGTTCTTGAAAAAAATAATTTAAAAAAAAGATGAAAAAAGGCGGGAATAGAAAACTTTTACTTTATGTTTTATTCTTGTAATGCCGGTTTTTTTCTACTTACCTCACAATCGAGATGTAAAGCAGAGTAGTTAGCTCGGGTGTAAGCATCAATTGCACCCTCGAAATATCTCGGGCTGCAATTGATGCCTTACAGCCCTTGGCTACTAATCTACTATTAGTTCCCAAGCGCGAAACAAAAGTTCTTGAGTGAATTGAGTGTAGTGTCATGAGAAAGGGCTTTAATTTTATACATCATTTTTATTTCAGCATGCACTCATCGTTTGTTTTTTAAATAAAAATAAAAATTTAAAATGATGAAAACTGCTTGCGGTTTAGCATATTATTATGATAGATAGATAATCAAATATTTTTTTTGTGATTTGGACCAATTTACGTTAGTAGTACGCTCCTATTTTATATACTCGTACAGTAAAGTATGTCCAACAAATCTCAGGAAGAATGCAATATTTGAGGATTGTGGACATTACGCGAATTCGAGGCGAACTACTAGTTTTATTATGGTTCCACTACATTCAATCCAGGCCCCTATTCAATAAAAATTACAAGTCTACAAATTTGTAAAAAAAGTGACATTAATGTCGAATTTTATGACAAGTGCTGTTTAATAAAACCTACAAATATGTAGAATTGTAAGAAAATTTTACATATTTGTAAATTTTCCTCGAGTAAATCGTATTATTTATTAAACAGAAACTTGTAGAATTGCAGCCGCTTACAATAAATTGTATTTTACAATTTTGTAATGTTTATAGAATAGGGGCCAGATCGTCCATTTTGCGTTCATTTGCAGATTGAACGCTTTGATTTGACTTAAGTTTTGCTGGAGTAAGTGTTGTTTTTTAAGGTTATATCAAGCTGGCCTTAATCCTGATATTGGTGCTCTGTACCCAAAAGTAGACTTCCCAGTATCTACAGAAACTTCTGTGCTGTCTCATTTTGTAGACTGGGACTACAGTGAGTGGTAAATAAATCTTATCATATTATTTACGAATACGAATACGAATTGGTTTATTACTTTTAAACTTGTAAAGCCTGCTGTTATAGTTTACTGCTATAAATTGAAATTTTAGAAATTGGGTAGAGAAAGCGTATTATTGTTTTTTTTTTTTTAATACACACAGCATCATCTAGCCCCAAAGTAAGCTACTCAAATCTTGTGTTATGGGTACTAGATAACTGATATATTGAATACATTATATACATAGATAGATAATTTTTTATTATATATATAAAACACCCAGACCAAGGAACAAATTTCTGCAGATCGTACACAAATTTGTTCCGTGGCGGGAATCGAACCCGCAACCTCTTGCGTCGCAGACGGACTCTCGCCCGCTGCGCCACAAAGGTCGTCAAAGGTTTAGCCATCAAATGAAAATAAAAATTTATACTTACCTAACATCTAATAGAAATGAAGGTTTGAATAGCTAAAAAAGAAAAATAGTTCATCAAAAATCCTTTTATTTTGAAATTATAATTAATGCGTACCTTCACCAGGACAAATGGATATTACAAAATGATTGAAAAAAGAAGTGCTTTTTCATATGAGTTCACTATGTCAATTCATGATGATGACTATAGTTTCATACAAGGATACAATCGAAATGGTAAGCATGGGCGTATTTAGCAACATTAACATTTATGATTTACTCATGATAACTACTAACTCAAAAAATACATAGTTAAGCTATGTAGCATACAATAGCATGATAATGTTAACTAAGCACTTGTAATTTCAGGAGTTAACGTGATTCCTGAAGCAGCTGTTTTAGTCATTGTTTGGAAAACGTTAGCGATGTATAATGGAATGGATTATCAAAATATGCCAATAGAATTTACAAACGTTAAATTTCACAGTGAAGTTATAATAAAGCCTGAAGAAATTATTAAACTATTAGTGCAGACGCAAAAAGGAACAAAGTGTTTTGAGGTACGAGTACAGGACCTGCGGAGTAGTGCCCTTTTTATTTCCTAAAGTCGGCTTATAACTTGGTCGTGCATTAATGGAATTGTCAGACGAACATTATTTACGCAATGCCAAAAATCAATACCATTAAAACATGAAGAAAAACATTATATGGAAATCAGCATATCGTAGAATTAAAAAAATATATGCATGCCTTTAAATATTTTATAAAACCAATGAAAAACAGCTCACACACATCAAAAAACCGACACGTGGCCATACCACTCAATACTAATATATCTAAGGATGTCTGTTATTTATTCTTTTACCGTTTTCTGTCATCGATTTACTTCTAGTACACACTCTGTTTTATTAAAAATATTTTGTGTTTTTAGGTAACACACAACAACATCTTAGTTGCCTCGGGTACGATGAAAACAGAAATAAATGTTGAACGCAACTTTGAAAACATTAAATTTGTTGACAGCGATTGTCATTTAAATGTTAAAGATATTTATAATCTAATGACCACAAAAGGATATAATTATGAGTAAGTTGAAATGATGCATTAAAAATTCTAGAGTTAAAAATATTTTATTTATAATTAAAAAAAAACATTGAAAAAATTGATATGCTAACACAAAATAGTAGATGAGTGCTTTTTAATAATATTTATACTGTGATTATTCTAGGGGTCAATTTAAATCTTTAGAGCATATAAATATTGAAAGAAACAAAGGCATAATAAAGTGGAACGATAACTGGATAACATTTTTGGATGCTATATTTCAACTCAATGCTGTATCAAGAAATCATAACGGAGTATCGAAAATAAAACTTATCACGAAACTTTCGATCGATGTGGAGGCTCATAAAAAAGAAAAACACATTTCATTTGATTCCAAAAGAGATATGTGTTACAGTGCACGAGTTTCAATTAACAATGCAGTGACTGAGTAGGTGTAACATTATGTTCAAATTACTTTGAGATTACTATAATATTGAGTAGTTATTATTATTTCATTCTGAATACTTTTTTCTGGTTTGGATTATTAAAGCACTATTTTTATTGTTTGGCTTAATTATAATATTTCATTTAACAGATGCGGCGGAGTTGTACTTAGGAATATAATTTTTGATGATATCTCAAAAGTAGAGCATATAGCTAACGAAATGCAGATAAAAAAGTTTTTACCACACTGTCCTGAATATAGCGTTGATGTAAGATTCATTTAATTTATTTGGTATACATTTTGAGATGATATTCCGCTAAATTATTATCCATTATTTATTATTTAATTTCAGCTACAAACGGCGTTACAAGTTAATCTACAAATCATATCAAGGAGTATCAAAGAAACAATTTTTATACATTACAATAGCAAAGTTGAAGGTTTTTGTAATATATCAACTGTTTTGAAAGACATAGCGGAAACTGTTCCATCACTGAATATTGAAACTTTATGTGATGCAACTTCAAAAGCAAAACACGATGTTATAATTTTATGTAATTTTGATAAGCATAAGGTAATTTATTTGTTTAAATTTTTAACTCAAATACGTATTCTTTTGAAAAATATAAATATTATTATTTAAATATGGTCTGCAAATTGTGGTACCTATGTTATATTCCATAAAAAGTAAATATTATAAAATGTTATTTATTGAAATTTTCAGATTAACCAAAGTGTTCGTGATGATTCAGATGAATTTCATTTTGTTATAACTATAACCGATAAAGAAAAAACATCGACTTTGCCTAAAAACATTAATGCTATTACTACATTTAAAGTCGAGAATTTTAATATGGTGTTACTTGGAAAATCAACATCAACCATTTTGAATGAGAACCTAGGTGGATACTACTACATACCAACTGTCCAAATCAAACCCGTACTTGATAACGTTAAACTTATTAACGGAACATCTAATAACACTTTCACGTGGGCTGAAATTCCATGCAACATTAATGAAACAACTGCTATACAGGTAATTTTTAAATAATATTAATTGTTTCTGTTTTACGTGTCATTTTTAATAAGGGAATTGATGATAAAGAGATGATCATAAACCATAAGATAAAAATATGGGAAAGTTAACATATCTCAATAAGATGATGTGAGTTTTTTTCATTTAATTATGAAGCAAAATTTTACCGTACTCTTAAAATAGTAATGGCCAAAAAATCAAGTAATTTAATATTCAATGATATTATATTAATAATTAATAATATATTTTTAGATTGCTTACTGTGGAGTCTATATGAAAGATAACGAAAAATCTACAGAAATCAACAAAAACGTAAATAAAAATGGAATTGGGTTTAGTGGTATCAATGCAAGGTATGTATGCCATTTAACCTATATTTTTTTTAACTAACTTTTGGGTTTTATAAAACATATCAGCATAAGATAAAACATTTTATTAATGATTTCATTACTAAAAAATACTACCAAACATTTTTTCAGAGGTGAAAGAGTTATGGGCGTTGTGCCAGATGGCTGTGTGAGTAGTTTGGTAGAAGCAAACTATGAATTATTATGGCCTGTTCCTAAACATTGGACACTCGAAGAAGCAGCAACTGTGCCTTTACCCTATATTCAAGCTTATTATTGCCTGGTGAGATTTCTTATGATTATAGAGCTTTATATTGGCTTGGGAGAGGCCACTTAGTGGTTTGGATGTGTGGCCATGGAGTACGCGTGCCGAGATTGTACTCTCCTAAAGTGATCGTGGGTATTGCTTTTTTTATCTTATTATATTTAAGATTGTCTGCACTTATGAAGTTTTTGGAGGTGACTTTACCTAGTTTATCCTATTATAATATGAATTAAATGATGTATCTAGCTTGTTTAATTTAAGATGATACGGGAAAAGCTACGCAAAACGAGCAAAATTTTCATCTCTAAAGGTGATAGTGCATTTGGTCAAGCTGTGATTAATTTATGTTTAAGCCTAGATTTCACAGTGCTGACAACTGTTAGCACAAAAGCAAAGAAGAAATTTTTGATGAACAACTTCAAAAAATTAAAAGGTAGGTCATCATCATCTTCCTGCCCTTATCCCACTAGGTGGGGTCGGCACAACAGGTTCTCTTCCTCCACTCTCCCCTATCATCCGTCATCTCAGTAGTCACTCCCTTCCTACACATATCGTCTTTCACACAGTCCATCCATCTTTTCTTAGGTCTACCTCTACTCCATAACTACATACTAAATCCATCACCCTTCTTGTAACATGACTTTCCTCCCGCCGCATAACATGCCCATACCACGCCAACCTATTACTCTTCAACTTTTCTTTCACTTTTCTTATTCTTTTAAAAAATTAAAAGGTAGGTATTTATTATAAATTATTTTATTCAGATAACGTAGAACTTTATTTTTAAGTTTTCGCAATAACTAAGTGTGAATTAGTTGATTTTTGAAAAAAAAATAAAAATCCCAATATAATGTACTTACCTATAATAATTACTTCCATGACTCCAACGAAACTTTACATTTTTATCCAAAACATCGCAGTGTATCTTATCTTATACCTTTAAACGAGCAATTCTTGTATATATATATATATATAATAGGAATCTCGGAAACGGCTCCACCAATTTTCATGAAATTTAGTATGTAGAGGGTTTCGGGGGCGATAAATCGATCTAGCTAGGTTTCATTTTTAGAAAACGTCGTTTACCAATAAAGAAAACCGAGCAAAGCTCGGTCACCCAGGTACTTTGTACTAAATTGTGTTGTTACTACTCACGAATTACGTAATAATATCATCATCATCATAATGACAATAAAAAATTCTCTCGAAAACGTAGGCATACCTTATTTTTGTTGGCTGGGATTTTGGTTTTTGGTCCAAAATAAGTGATCTCTAAATTCATGTTAACGCGTGTTTTATATTTGTTTTTGTTTTTTCAGAGAGTCATATTGGAATCTCCAATGATCTGTCCTTCAAATACAACGTACGAAAAGCTACTCAGAACAAACTATGTGACATTGTTATCAATTGTGACAAAGGACAAATACGTCGGGTACGTTTTCCACAAATGATAACTACACAACCTAGATCTTTTAAGTAATAGCTTATCTCTTGAAGTAACTTCATGTTTAGCGGATGTAAAATAGGTCCATAAGTTTGAGAAACTTGAAACTTAAAATGAAAATGTATTATCTTTTAAGGAAGCATTTGAATATGCTGGGTTCCTTAGCAAATATTTGGAAGTAAGTGACCATGACATGGAAGAAAATAGTGATTACGATATGGCATTTAATAATGAAGAAAGAAGTTATAAGTCCGTTCGACTATCAAAAATTTTTATGCCCGAGTACTCAAGTGATCGCAAGGTAAATAATCGGGAAACAAATTATAAATATCGTCATTCCATGATCCTCGGCCTAACTTAAAATTTTGAGCCCCGAAAATTTTATTCTTGTATTAAATAATTTTATTTCAATTTTGATCCATAATAATTAACCAGAGCTTCATAACTCGAATCAAACAAAATGTCCGAAGTAAATAATTCTAATCAAAGTTAAAACCAATTCTTGAATTACTGTTTTACCGTGAGGAAACCGGCATACCCTAGAACCAAAAATTCGAAGGTATGTGTCATGGGTTAGTATTCTTATAAGCGGCGATGGGCTTGCAACCTGTCACGTACGGAATACTAACTACTATGCAAAATGTGGGCATATACCAAATGTCATGTTTGGACTTGCCTCTGACTACCCCCTTTACAGTCGTGATCATATTTTTTTTTTTTTTTTAGAAGTTGCAACTTTTCTTGAGTGAAGGAATCACAAATGGCAGTGTCAGACCGTTGAGCCGTGTGATATACCCATCTAATGAGGTATTAAGAGCGTTCAAACTGCTATCAGCTGACATCACTAGCAGTACAGTATTGATAAATATGAAAAACACCGAAATATCAAACGAACATAAAATATTGCACAGGTAATTTTAAAATCTCATTATTATTAAATACAAACAACAAAACAACGACTGTCCTCACAGCTAAGTTGGTATTAAATCTGCCTTTTACCAGGTTCCCCACCCAGGTTAAATGGTTCTGTTTCTCGATGGTATTATGCATTTGGTGTATATCCAAAGTAATATATAATCATAAAGTAGTATATAATCTATCAACTATCTGCTTCACATAAGTACAAGATTTAATAAAAAATACCAATACTTTTTATATAATTATTATTTTATTCATTATTTTAATGTTAACAACAGCTGAATCAGTTGCAGTGGGCAATTAGACTGGATGATAATCATGATATCAGTGTTTATAATTAAATCGTTATATTCATCGCTTTTATACAAAAATTCAAAAGAATTTTTTAGTAATATGAACGACAATTTTTGTTCTTAGTGTAATATACTCACAGTTTCAAACGCTTTTCTTTTTCAGAATTGAGTTATCATCATCAAAAATATACATAGTTGTGTGTGATGGTACTGAACTGGGCGTAGAACTTATAGAGCATTTGATGCAAAGAGGTGCGGAACGAATCCTCATACACATGAAACCAAAACTGATGAATGGCTACTTCCACGTAAAATATGCGTAAGGGTTTTTTACAATAAAAATTTTAATCTAATAATATATCTCACATAACCTACTAATATAAAATATATATGTTAAATCACTGTACTGTATTGTTGAAAATAACCAATCAGACATCAATTACCTTATATGCGACTAGTTACATTATACGAAAAATATTTTCAGATCGTGGAATAATAAGAACGTAGTCATCAATTTTAATTCTGATGATTTGAATACCAAAGCAGGTTGTGACGCATTAATCAGACAAGGTGAAAAGTTAGGTGCTGTAGATGGAATCTTCATTACTCATAACGAATTAAACAAAGATACGTTTGACAAAATTGATAGCGACAACATTGACATTTCTTTGATAACTTCCAATTTGGATGCGGAATCTCGAAATTGCAATCTTCGGTAAGCATTATATGAAAGCATTGGATCATTAATTAGATTAAACGAAACTCTGTCAAATGTATCCTATTTTTGTTTCATACAGGTATTTAGCTGTCTTAATGTACACATCACCAGATTACAACAAGCTTGCTTTTTCGGAAGTTGAAAAATGTTGCTTCACGAGATATCAGTCCGGACAGCCTGCATTAATCTTACGTTATGAGTCGAATGCAACAGTAAGCAATAGTTATTAGGTCATTCCACAAAATTTTTACTTAATTGTTGATGATTATTTGGAGATTTTTATCCAATTTATTCGCTTATATAGTAAGTAATATGAAGTCACTAATCTTAATGCAAAGAACTTTTTAAATTCTTCTATTTTTTGTTCACAGAAAATATCACCAGAATCTTTATCAAAGTTATATAATGCTGTGGAAACCAGCCTTAAACAAAACTACACAAGCGTATTTTTATCAGATTCAAAACCAAATTCAAAATTATCTTCTAACGATACAAGTTTAACAAAACTTGGTTTAGAAAATTTATTAAACAAGATACCTAAAGAAGAAGTCACAGCTTCTGAGCCTGTCATTCCGATGAAAACCTATTTTAATGAAGAAAATGAGGTAAAAAATTTCAAAACAACTTTCGATAAAAAAACGTGATTGAGAGGTGTGGGTTGTTAAAAGCAATTTCATTATAAAATTGAATGTTTTGCATTTTGCTTTTGTTCTAGAATGAATTATATGTGAACTTTGATGGCGCTTATGTGATGATGGTACCCGGATTCGATGGCAACTACCAAACAATGAAAACTGTGGCCGAAAGGCTCAAAATACCAGCTGTTACTTTACAACTGGAGCCTGTCCTGGCAACAAGTATACAAGACATAGCCAAGAGACTCCTAATTGTGAGTGATATACCTACTTTGTTGGTTATTTCGATTTGTATTATATAAGAAAATAATTGCTCATATGTATATTTTGAATGCACAATTTCGCATTATGTTTTGTTACAGGCTGTCAAAACAAAATTTAATATGAAACGTAA
This sequence comes from Cosmorhoe ocellata, assembly GCA_963675405.1. Classification (NCBI taxonomy): domain Eukaryota; kingdom Metazoa; phylum Arthropoda; class Insecta; order Lepidoptera; family Geometridae; genus Cosmorhoe; species Cosmorhoe ocellata. The sequence goes on along the minus strand of OY776258.1, from coordinate 4,160,400 downwards.
ATTTTATTTACTGGGGTACTCATTTGGAGCTGACATAGCTTTAGAACTCGCTGCCTTGCTGGAAAAAGAAGGTGCGTAAATTATATTATTTGTCTCAAGATGTTTAACATAACAAAAGTTATATTTTGGAGATAATTCACTTTCGCTATAACTAATATTTCTGTTTGCAGGTCGCACAGGAGTAGTCTTCTGTTTAGACAGCAGTCCAGATGCTTTGAAAAATCAGTTGATGGCGTCCACTGAAAACATGACAGAGCAACAACTTCAAAATTCGATATTAGAACATTTTAACAATATTTTGATTGGAAAAACAATTGAAGATTTTAAGAAACACATTGCACAAACATTAGACTGGTCTGAAAAAATCAACATATTTATCAACAACATCAAAGGATCAGTTTCGTATACCCACGAGTTTCTCAGATCTTTGATTAACGCCACTTATAGTAGGATCCTGATAGCTAAAACTTATGAGCCCGATTTCAAGCTGGAGTCAGAGCTTGTCTTGATGAAAGGCATCACTTATCCAGAGTCTGAAAAACTCGGTTATGATTACGGTCTATCAAAATACACGAACAAACCTGTCAGAGTATTTGATTTAGAGTCAGATCACTTGTCTGCACCACAAGACATTCGCGTTTCGAATATTATAAACAAGATGCTTGACCCTGAACTTTTAGAAGAATTTGAAAAGAAAAACCTCTGTCAACACTATTTTATTTAAGTTACTTTGTTAAATAAAATACGGTCATTTTTACTATGCGTTTAATTATTCAACCCATGTTAGCTATATTAGCGCACGTCTTAGCACAAAACTAGCTAAACAGCTGCTGCTACCAGCAAAATATTTACTAGATATTTTAATTCTAAAGTTGATATTTTGAGCAATTCCTCCAAAAGCAATTATTTTCTTTAGCTAATTTGAACCATAATAAAAAATCTGTTTGTCTGTTCACTACCGCTAGTCTCCAGAATGGCAAAACCAAATTAAGCAGTTTTCATTAATGTATAAGTAAAGTAAAGTGTAAAGAAGTAATATTCGGTTTTTTTATATCGATATCGAGTGAAATAAAACACAAAAGATATTTATATTATTTTACTTATTCCTCGCACGCGCTGAACACGCATCCACATTTATTGGCGCTTGCTGTTGGTTGGTAGATCCACAAAAAAGTTTGAGAAACAATTTTCGTAGCTAAAAATAATAAATTTAGAAACGTATACTTACATTAGTAGGTATTAAAGTAAAGCTTTTTATTTTGATAAAAACTTTTAAAAAAGAAGAATAATAATCAGAGGAGTCATTTGTTTTTCTGCAGAGCATATAAAATGAAATATATCAGAAAAACTTATCCATTCATAGGTACAGTCCCAGTTACGATATAAGATATACATAGTAATAGGCTTTAAGTCACTATATCAACACAGTTCAAGCAACTCTTTGTTCACCCATACTAATCTATACCTTTATAGCTCAGCCAGACGGACTGACTGACGATCTGACTGACTGATTCATCATCGCCGAGCCGAAACCGCTGAAGCTAGAAAACTCAAATTTGAAAAGTGGTTAATTACGAGTATAACAAAACCACTATAAGGCGGGATTTTTGGAAAATCCATCTTTAAGGTGGTGAAAAAGGGTGAAGATGTTAAAATGAAACGTTAACACGTGGAGCAATTTTCATGAAACTGTATTTGTGTACTGTAAATGCAAAATGAATGGGCATGAATTTCAGGGTTTTTCAATATAACCTTCAAAAAGAGGTCAAATGGGGGTCAATGTTTGTATAAAATCTATTTAACGGGTAGTGCGATTTGTTTTTAGTTTTTTTCTGAATTTTGTTTTGGATACTTTAAATGCAAAATAATCTAACTAAACTATTTAAACTAATTTTATAAAGAGAAAAAATTTGATTGTTTGTTTGTTTGCATTGAACAGGCTCTGAAACTACTGAACCGATTTGAAAAATTCTTTCACTGTTGGATAGCTACACTAACAGCGGGTGATATAGGCTATACTATATTTTCAAAAAAATCAGGAATCCTTACCAAAACCCCAATAAGGTGTAAAAAAATACCAAAAATATTTTTTAAATCGCGTGCGCTGCGATAACTATTAATGATAGAATAAAATAATGTACTATGACTTTGTAGAAAATATCATTAATTACAAAAAGTGTCGCGACAGCATTATGTCTAACTATTATAGTTATGCCACAATAAGAGTTCTTTATTTTAAAATTTTAATTGAAAGGCTACTCTTAGAAAAACCGCTCTTTATTAGTATCCTAATATTAATCCTTATCAAAATAAATCACATTCTAGACTGCTTCAATACCTTTATATAGCTGTTTGAATTACTCAATTCGGACATTTCATTCGAAAGATACCACGAAATTAAAAATGTAATATAGAAAAAAGTTGCGTGAGAGCCGCTCACCCTGCTCTCGGCTAGCTTATGCAATGTAGGCGTCAGTGGGTGAACAGAAGGGGAGTCAATGTGAAAAAATAAATAAAAACAAAAAAATCATTATAATAAAAAAAGTTCATCAAAATAATAATGGGCAATAAAGGGCAATGGAACGCACTATTCTCGGAGTTAAACGCACGGACCGAGTCCGGAACAGTATGCTGCGTTCAACGACTGGCATTGCCGACGTGGGCAAAAAAACAGCCCGGCTCAAATGGGACTGGGCGGGTCACATTAGCTGGATGTCTCAAAACAGGTGGGCGAATGCCATTACAACCTGGCAGCCTGATGGAAGGCGAGGTCGTGGTCGGCCACGCAAGCGCTGGCGGGATGATCTTGACACCTTTGAGGACAGATGGTGGGAGGCTTCAAAAAATAGGGATGGTTGGCGTGATTTCGGGGAGACCTTTGCCCAGCAGTGGGACGATACAGGTTAATAAAAAATATTCTTTATTTAGAAACCTGAGGCAAAGAAGGGTATGGTTATGATGTGTGTGTATTGTAATTTTGAATTTTGAAATTTTTGTTAAATTTAAGTGCACTGGTGGTGTAGTGGTAGCACCCCTGCCTCATGGTCCGAAGGTCGTGGGTTCAAACCTGGTCAACCAACGTGTTTTTCTATTCGAACAATTTATGTGTGCAATGCTTGTGTTCTTAAACGGTGAAGGAAAACAGCGTGAAGAAACCGGCATACCCTAGAACCAAAACTTCGGAGGTGTGTGTCATAGGTTAGTATTCTTATAAGCAGCGATGGGCTTGCAACCTGTCATGTACAGTACAAACTACTGTGCAAAATGTGGGCATGTGTCAAATATCATATTTGGACGTGCCTCTGACTACCCTTTCTATATCCTCGATAACCTCAAAGATCTAAGTAACTAGGGATCTGAGATCTCTACCGAGCCTGGGAATTACAGTCGTGACCATGTATGACATGGTATATATAAATACCCGTGCGAAGCCGGGGCGGACAAATGTTTTAGGATTTCAAAAAAACCCTTACAAAGGGGTGTAAAAAATTTTATTATTTTTTTTACAAACGAAGTTGCGAGTGAGTCAGCTAGTACAAAATAAAAGGACACGTAGATACATAGTTCAAGGTTTTTGTCAAAACGACATGGAGTAAAAGAGGGTTTCAACTCTTTCGATGTTCGAATCCTCTGTGAATAATTACAAAATGTCAGCGCAATTAACACTAACTACATATTATTAAATAGACTACAATTTTTAGTATTAAAACACGCAGACGAAGTAGCTAGTGGGTCAGATAGCTTTCCTAAGGATTGAATGCCGAAATTGAACTACCGCATCATTTCAACCTACTGAACAAAATGAATATCTCAAATAATCGTCATTATTAAAATGCAGCTAAACCACTAAGCACTAACCCAACATAAGAATCATAAAGTGAAAAGAGAAAATAGAAAATTATTTACTGACTAAGGATTAAAAAAATACTTTTTTTTCGAATAAAAAAACTCATTGATGCATGACCGGGTTTAAACCCACAAACCAGTTCGTGCGTTGTATTTTTGGTGTAAAAACTAAGTTAGATTGATATAATTATGTATTTACAACTAAGTTTCAACTTTGGATTTCAAATGTAAAATTCGCTAACGCAAGTGTTTTTACACGGATCTAACCAAACAGTAAACAATCATTGTTTTTATTATAATGTTCAAATTTATTAGCAATAATTTACATAATTATGTACATGAAACGTATTTGAAAATCTATTTAAGTCGAAAATCTATTATTATTCTGTGTGTTTTTCAATCAGTATCGTTTTGGACACATAATAAGAAGGTATTTATGATTTAAAAACTAACAAGATTTAGTGCTATTTTTAAATTCTTAGCTTGGTTTTAACCAAACTAGTTTAACACACTGACCTCAGCATAATATATTTATTAATAATCGTAATTATTGAAGAGTCAAATGTCATTTCACTTGTTTTTGACATTCATAAGTACCTAAAGTTGGTCGAACTCACCCTTAATCTTTGTTATCCTTGTGGTAGTAATTATTATATTTGAATAGTCGTTAAAAATGGTGAGCACCAGTTTTCGCTATGATATTATTTGCAAAAGGTCACAAACAAACTTCAATATACCTTGAATCTTTACAACCTCAGTCTCACTATTATATTTCATATTTTCATTCTTCAGATACAATTTACTTAGGTAGTGCCTTTAGCCTACACGAGGAATATTCGCACTTTTAGAGAATCGATTTATTTTGAATCGATGCTTTTTTATCTTTTTTCACTCGCCGGCACTGTCAGTCCGGTCGGTATTTACTCATTCCTTTCTTGCGCGAGGCAGCGTTCGCACGTGCCTTATCATTTTCAACCTTACGTAACCTAACACCAGTTGTGAAAGTGTAATTAATTGTGTTTACCGTAATGCCGAAGAGGAAAAATCAAGAAAAAATTAATCGGTACAAAGAAAAAATTAGAAAAATGGAGCGTGAACAGAAATATAAAAGAATTATTTATTCGTCGTCTGAGGACTCCTCTTCAGGTTAGTAAAATAAATAATAAGTGTACCTGTACATGTATTCTCGATTTAAATAATAACCTAGAGGTTGACCGTGTGTCATCACGAAGGTATTCCATGCCTAGAGGTTAACCGAGTGTTAACACGAAGGCATTTTTTAAACTGTCTGAAAGACTGCTAAGTCTTCAGTTCACTAAATCTAATCGAGAAAAATAAGATATGATGCCGGGAGGTGGATCGTGTATCCTCACGAAGGCTAATAAAAATCATATCGACTAACTTAATCACGTACCATAATGTGTAGACATGTGAATTACACATAAAAACATGTTTTTCGAAGAAAATTTCGATCTACCCTCAAATAACGTTCATTATTTTTTCTTTCTAGAAAACGAACGCCCTGTAACCATCGATTCGTTAAATACGAATAATGACCACTGTGTTCAAAATAATGAGGAAGCTAATAATGATGGCGATCAAGAACTAGCTTTGGTGCCGGAGTTAGATCCAGAAATTCTCACCGCTTTAGGCGAAACTACTGAAGAAACTCCGAAATTTGGCCCCAATATTCACGAAAAGCTATCCCGTCTATGGTTACCTATTCTCCGTAAAGGTATGAATAACGAAGCAAAGGAGAAACTTCTAAAGGAGTATCCAATACCTGAAAATTGCTCTCTACTGCAAGCCCCAAAATTAAATCCCGAAATTTCGGCGGCTGTGGCAGAAGGAACCCGTACTCGAGACAAAAGAGTAGAATCCGTACAGCAGCAATTGGGACAAGGTATTGCTGCCCTCAATAAAGGCCTGGAGCTTCTTCTAGATGATGGGCAAGAGAGACTTCAAGCTATCAAGTTTCTTAGCGATAGTTGCAGACTCCTGTGTGACCTGCACTTTACAGAAACTGAAGCTAGACGGAAGTTTGTTACACCAGGATTAGACAAATCCTTCCTAAACATCATGCAAGACGTAGACCGAGACGAGACACTTTTCGGAAGTAAGCTTTCTGAAAAAATTCAAGCCACAAAAGTAATCGAGAAACACGGATTACAAATCAAAAAACCCGCTCCGAATCCCAAGACGCCATCTACGTCGTATCAACCATCGACAAACCGCTCGCGCCCCCAGGGAAACTGGGGGGGGCCTTCTCGCTTCTCGTCAAACAGGGGGGGGCGAGGAGGTCAGAGGAGGACTGCTCCAACAACCCGGAGAGCCCCAACGCACAGTGCTGCTCAACCGAAGTCTTCGACCCAGCAGAGCAAGCAGCGTGCGCCACCACAACAGTAGAGGTACATGCTGGAAGAATACAGTATTTTTATAAATGCTGGCTTCACATTACCAAAAATTCCGAAATACTTAATTGGATTTTAAAAGGGTATCACATACCTTTCTGCAAGAACGTGAGACAAATTTCCGCTCCGAGTAGGCATATTTCTAGTTGCGACTATTCTGATATGTTAAAATCTATACAAAAATTATTATACCTTGGGGCTATTACCGAGTGTTATAGATCCGAAGGCGATTTTGTCTCTAATGTGTTTCTTGCTCCTAAGCCTAATGGAACAAAAAGGTTTATTCTAAACCTAAAAAGTTTGAATAAATTTATTGAAACTACCCATTTTAAAATGGAAGACCATAGGACAGCGGCTAGACTTTTACCAAAAACTGGTTTCATGGCAAATATTGACCTAAAAGAGGCTTATCTTTTAGTTCCTGTAGCAACAGAACATCGTAAATACTTACGTTTTGAGTTTGATCAAAAATGTTTTGAATTTACTGCTTTACCCTACGGATTGTCAGTTGCCCCTAGGGTCTTTACTAAATTGATGAAAGAGGTCATAAACCATCTACGAGAAACAGGTCACATGTCAGTCATATATTTAGACGATATACTTTGTATAGGGAATACCTTCAACGAATGCCTCGAGAACATAAACGCAACAGTATCATTACTCAAATGTCTCGGCTTCGTTATTAATTTTGAAAAAAGCAACCTAAAACCACGTCAGATTTGCCGTTTTCTAGGTTTTATTTATAATTCTATTGACATGACTTTAAACCTGCCAGATGAAAAACGTAAAGGTATCTCGCAGTTAGTCAAAACATTTTCTCTTATCCCTAGATGTTCTATCAGAGAACTATCTCACTTGATCGGAGTACTAACTGCAGCATGCCCCGCTGTAAGATATGGTTGGTTATACACCAAAACTTTAGAGCGCCAAAAGTACTTAGCTTTGCAAAAACATTACGACTTTGAAGCTATAATTAAACTTTCCAAATCTATTTTACCAGACCTACAATGGTGGGAACAAAATATAATGTTAATCAACAATACTCTAAGACCAGATAAAAAATTTGCTTTAGAAATTTTTACTGACGCTTCTAGGTCTGGTTGGGGCGCTGCATGTAACGGAAAAAGAGCAAATGGCGGATGGAAAGATAACGAATTGACTTTCCACATTAATTACCTAGAATTATTAGCAGTTTTCTTAGGGCTTAAAAGCTTTGCCAATTTACAGTCAAATTGCTCGATCCTAATTCGGGTAGATAATACAACAGCGTTGTGTTATATAAATCGGATGGGGGGAATCAGGTTTCCGCATTTACATGATTTAACGAAATTAATTTGGCGTTGGTGCGAGGAGCGAAATATTTTCATCTTTGCATCTTACATCAACACACATGACAATACCGAAGCTGATGAAGAGTCGCGAAAAATAAGCTTAGACACAGATTGGGAACTATCGGATTGGGCATACCATAAGATAGTTCAGACTTTAGGTCAACCAAAAATCGATCTTTTTGCTTCTCGTACCAACACCAAATGCATCGATTATATATCATGGAAACCTGACCCCGATGCAAAGTCAGTTGACGCTTTTACCGTTACTTGGAACTCAACATTTTTCTATGCATTTCCACCATTTACTCTGATTCTCAAATGCTTACGAAAAATCATTGAAGAAAAAGCTACGGGTATTTTAGTCTTCCCATTCTGGCCCCCAAGGTTGACCACCTTGGTTCCCACTTCTTAAACGAATGCTTATCTCAGAAATGATTATCTTTAAACCTAACCGGGACCTATTACGTTCTCGTTGCAGATTACGACACCGACTTCATGCCAGCCTTACACTGGGGGCCGCGACGCTCTCAGGGCTGCATTTACAAGACTAAAAACCCCGATAGATGCCTTAGATTTGATGCTAGCATCCATTTCAGATAGTACCATGAAACAATATTCAGTTACATATAAGCTTTGGTGGGAATTTTGTCAGGACCAAAATATAAATACCTTTGAAGCTCCCATATCATCAGTAATATCCTTTTTAGTCAATCTTTTTAATAAAGGATCACATTATGGAACTATTAATAGTCATCGTTCTGCCCTATCATTACTCCTTGGGAATAACGTAGGATCAGACGAGCGAATTAAACGTTTATTGAAAGGTATCTATAGACACAAGCCACCCTGCCCAAAATATACCACCACGTGGGACCCCAAAACTGTTCTAGATCATGTATCTGGATGGTATCCCAACAACAGTCTGAGCATAACAAATATCACTAAAAAACTAACAATTCTGTTAGCGTTGTGTACTTCTCATCGTGTACAAACCTTATCGTTAATAAACATTTACAATATTTCAAGAACCCCTTCAGGAATAAAGATTTTAATATCCGAGCTTATAAAAACTTCAGGGCCAAATCGAGAGCAACCAGTATTATTTCTACCGTATTTCGTGCACAACCCAAGCATATGCCCAGCAAAAGCTCTCGATGACTATCTTGCAGCAACATCAGGATTGCGGTCTGAAGGAACTAATAGCCTTTTGATTACTCTGAAAAAGCCTCATAAACCTGCATCATCACAAACTATTAGCAGGTGGATCAAACAGACTCTAGCGGAGAGCGGTGTAGACGTTTCAGTTTTCAGTGCGCACAGCACACGTCACGCCTCCACCTCGGCGGCGGCTTCCGCTGGAGTCTGCATTGACACTATTCGAAGAACAGCTGGGTGGTCCAGCTCATCCTCGACATTCGCCAGATTCTATAATCGTCCAGTAGCAGACGAGGGCTCTTATGCCCGCGCTGTTTGCGAGATTAGTTCTTAGAAATTATGTTAAACTAATTTTTGATTTTAAATGAAGGTTATAATAAGAATGTTTTTCTTTTAGTTTTCAAATAAATGTTTTCTACTGATTCATTAAATGTTTTTACTATAAAATACATTTAACCTTATACCTTACATAAATCTCTAAACATCTACCTAAGTAAATTGTATCTGAAGAATGAAAATATGAAATATAATATAAGATCAAACGAACTTCTTGAAGTGAAGTTCGATCATTATTATATGAGTATTTTCATTCGAAGATACAAGGTTCCCACCCACCCCATCCCTACGTAGAAAACAACATAAGTGTCTCTAAACAGAATGAGTAAATACCGACCGGACTGACAGTGCCGGCGAGTGAAAAAAGATAAAAAAGCATCGATTCAAAATAAATCGATTCTCTAAAAGTGCGAATATTCCTCGTGTAGGCTAAAGGCACTACCTAAGTAAATTGTATCTTCGAATGAAAATACTCATATAATAATGATCGAACTTCACTTCAAGAAGTTCGTTTGATCTTATATTATGTGACATATCTTCTTAAATTAAATCTAATATTTTATTGATGTCGTTGTTTACTTAAAAATTAATATAATTTAGTAAAAACTAGTTAACTAATAACCTTTTTTTTTTTTTTTTTTTTTTATTTATTTATCATTTAAAAAATTATACAAAAGCTTGAAATAATTGTAACACCAAAAAAACCACAAAGGTTTGCAATATAAGATGCTACAGTGGAGTCTACAAATTTACTACAATAACGAACAAAGAGTGCAATCAACAAGGGTACAAAACAAAACAGTCATAACATTACTCTTCATCCTAAAAAATATGATTTTAATTTTCTTTTAATATTATTATGCGTAATACTATCGCGTAAGTCAGTAGGTAAATCATTTATAAGCCGAGGAACAATATGCTTACCTGTTCGCTCGCCGTATGCATTGTTGGCGTGCGGTGCACATAACCGGTTTTGAGCAACAGCCCGCGTGTAGACAGGGTGATTAATTTCTGTTTGGAGTGATTTGGTAAAAAAGAGTTCCTTGAGTAAAGTGTATTTTACTAGTGTATGAATGGGCAAGGTTTTGCAATGTCTAAAAAGACCCATGTCATTGCCATAGAAGTGCATTTTAATATTTTTTGATACAATATTTTTTAATATTTTTAGTTGAAGTTTATATATTTGATTTAAATACGAATTATATGTACGGCCATAGCTACTGATTCCATATTGAATATAAGATTCGGCCAACGAGTTATATAACATTAACTTTACCTTGAATGGGATACGATCTTTGAGTATTGTTATATTTGCTAAAAATTGTCTTAGTTTATTGGAAACATGTTCAATATGGTTTGACCAGTTAAATTTACTATCAATAGTTAAACCAAGATACTTAATATTATTTACCATTTCTATAAGAGGGCAACTACAGCTATTATTATTATTCGAAACATGGTAGCAGTTGTGGTTATGAGCAATTATATTTATTTGGGGGGCATATTTATTAAAAGGAGATTTTATGAGTAGTAATTTAGTTTTCTCAGTATTGATCACTAGACCAGCGTCATGACACCATCTCGATAAATCATTAAAATCCTGTTGCAAAAGTGCACAAGCCTTCAGTGGGTCTTTATCAGATGCTACCAGGCACGTATCATCGGCAAATTGGTAACAGGTACAGTAGTTAATACAGTTACTCATTTCATTTACATATGACAGAAAATGAAGTGGGCCCAATACAGATCCTTGGGCTGTACCCTCAGTTGCTGTAGTAGGCTCACTGTAGATGTTATCTATCTTAACTGATGATTTTCGGTTATTTAAATAGTTTTCACACCATTTGAGTAACGGTCCTCGTATCCCGCAACTATCTAATTTGCTCACCAACTGTGAATGTTCTAAAGTGTCGAACGCACGTGAAAAATCTATGAATAAGACCAATACTTGTTTCCTATCATTTAATCGTTCGTTAACTTCATCAGTGAATTTCAATAGCAAATCAGTTGTACTTTTTCCTGATTGGAACCCAAATTGATTTTTGTATATAACGTCGTGTTTCCTGTAAAACTTGTGAATTTGCTCGCAAACATATTTCTCCACAATTTTGTCAATGGATGATAATAGCGTAATTGGTCTATAATTCGAGTAATCATCACGTTTGCCTTTCTTAAATACTGGTCTAATACAACCTAGCTTCAGTTCATCGGGGTACACACCAGAACTGACACTACAGTTAATTAAATTAGAAATAGCTGTAGATAGATCACCTCCTGCTAGTTTTATATCTGATATTTTAATATTATCTTGCCCAGGCGCTTTATTAGAGTTTAATTTACTTATTATTTTATAAATTTTATCCCCCGTAGCTTTTTGAAATAATATGCTGGAATCAATTGATCTACTGTATTTACCTGGGTCAAGGAGTTTCAAACTACAGTTAGGAATTATATTCTTAACTGATTTATCAAACCCAATGGCAAAATTGTTGGCGATTTCTTTTGAGGTGAGACCCTGGGCATCAAACGCTTTTAATATCGCTGCATCGATTGACAAAGTCACTCGTCCAAGCATTTGGTTCACTATTTGATAAACCTTCTTCGTATTTTTGAAATTACTGTTAATTTGATTCATGTAATAAAAGTTGCGTTTAGTTTCTAATACTTTGTGCAATTTGTTACGGGTTTTATTATATTCAAGTCTTAATTTATAATCATTAGAACTATTTATCCAAGATCTATATAACTTATTGCGTTTATCAAATAGTCGAGCGACATTACCGTCGATCCAGGGTACTCTATGAATATTATCTTTGTTTTTAAATCTTTTAAATGTTCTAGTGAACGTTGCAAGCTTGTGTGCGTTTTGGAATGAATCTTTAATAAAGTTAAAAATGTCGTTAGGTGATTGCATGTCATTAGTATCTAACCATTTTACACTTTTGAGTTCCTTATTAAAAATATCATAATTAATAAGGTTTTTAGTAACACCCTGTATACGCTTAGGCGCTGCGTTGTCAATGCATGCAAAAATGATAGCTCGATGATCGGCTAGTACGACGTCTAGCACTGCCGAGCTCGAATGTAATGAAGGGAAACGTGCAAAGATGTGATCAATGCAAGACCTCGTGATAATGTTCTTGTATGTTATGTTATTAAGTTTAGGTTCTATTCTAGTGAAATCAGTTATCCCACACATCAATCCGTGCTCGCTAAGTGTTTCTAAATAATTGTCTTTGTATGACGAAATGGATTTAAGGTCAATGTTTGTGTCACCAATCACAAGTAGGTTTTGTTTCTGTTCAAACATAGAAATATAATTACCTAGCTCGCTCACAAATATATTTTTGTTTGTTGAAGGTGGTCTATAAACCGCACACAAAACTATGTCATGATTATAATCTATTTTTATAGTGCCAGTAAGGCTTTCAAATGTTTTTGATATACAATTAGAAATCGTAAACTTTAAATGATTTTTGACATAAACAATGATACCACCTCCCTTCTTTTTAGAACGTAGTTTTGAAAACATATTATAACCAGGTATATTAAATAAATTAACAATGTTATGAGATATACCAACTTCAGTAGCTACAATCACATCTATGGGTGAATTACAGCTATTTAATAATAATAGTAGTTTAGTAAAATTCTTAATGAGTGATCTTATATTTATATGAATACATGAAAACTTTAACTGACTTTTCGGTGCTAACTGATGAAAAAAATCATTAGCAGAAGCACAGTGGAATAGTTCTTTTAGTTGTACATCCATAGTAAAAGAAAAGAACTAGGTATAACGTAGATACAATCTCTTTAGATACCAATAGTTTATGACGGGGTGGAGAAAGTGATAGAACTACTCTTAAATTGTTTTTCAATAAGACTGATATCCTGCACTGAACGGATGTAGTGTATCTTACTATCACTAGATTTTCTTACACATACTTTCCCGTCTTTACACCAGATAAATTGAAATGAACTTCTGAGTTGAGTTTTAGTATTGTATAATAGTGTTTTTAAACTTTTCGTTAGGGCTTCTCTAATAAACACGCGACTATCCGCTTTTTCCTTGGGCACGTCTGGCATCAAGAGTCCCACGGTGAGGCACTTCTCCTTGCCAGCGGAAATCCATTGGCAACGAGCTCCTTGTGACTTCATCTCCACTAGTACAGCTCCCGGCTTTTCCTTACTCCCCGGTAGGTACCGTGAATGCTGTATATCGCTCTCATCCATATTTAGTTTAGAGGCCACAGTTCCTAGCGTCTTTCCCACCTCTGCAGGCGGGATTGAGGGTAGACCAGCTATTTCCAGGGTAGTTGATAGGGTTTTTTGTTCAAGAACATTCATTCCTTGCTCGAGTGTAGCCATTCTTAGTTCTAAATTCTTGTTTTTGTTTTGTAGGTCTTGGTTTTTGTTCTCAAGAGTTTTAATTATAGCATCCTGTTTTTTTATGGATTGATCCATGGCAGTGATTTGGTCACTTAGATACTCAAGAGAAGTCTCTAGATTGCCTATCTCTTCCCTAAAGGTCTTTTTCAGCTCACGACTGATATCTTGCACTAATTTTCGTGTATTGATGGTTTGAGTGTTGTCAGTGGTACCCGAGTCTGATTCTTCATCTTCACCGTCCTCCTCTGGAATTAAAAACGAAGATCTGCGGGAAACGTTCTTGAGGCATTCTTCACAACTCCACTCGATGCCAGTAGAGTTTCGGATAGTGTTTAGCTGCTTGTTAGATAGCTTGGAGCACGTAGGGTCAACATGAACGACTTTATCACACCTACTACACTCTAATCCAGGTACTTTCTTTGTAATATTCTTCTTGCATTTGATACATTTTTTTAACACCATTGTGGGTAGGATTGAAAAGATTTACGCAAATATATTCGGTTACAACGCACAACCTATCGCGACAGCGTATCGGCGAAGACTGAAATTGGTATGTAGAGATTTGTTTAGTAAAATTATTTTTATATCACGCTATATTTCATAAATAATCAAAATTTGTAAAACCATTTAAGTCACATTCACATTTAAGATTACTTATTGGATGCCTACTCTTAAGGCATGATAAAAATATAGTCAATTCTATAGATAACAGCATTAGTTTTAAATAATATTATTTTCCAATTTTTTTTGGACGACTTTTCCAGTCTTGCTTTTTTTAGAACTATAAACAGTATTTGGACTTATTACGAACATTTTAAAAATATTTCCAAATCAGTCCAACCCTATTTAGTGATACGCTAACAGTTTAATTTAAATAGATATAGGTTAAGAAATGTTTTTTTACAGAAAATGGGTCCAAATCCAGATAAACCTGCCGAAAGACAATTGTCTGATGATGATATTGTCATAAGTGGTATATCCGGAAATTTTCCGTTGGGTGAAAACACACAGAAGCTTATAGATAATCTCTATAACAAGGTAAGAATCTTTTGAACAAATATCATCATCATCTTCCTGCCCTTATCCCACGCTATGTGAGCTTTGAACAAATATATAAACAAGAATTTATTTCAAAAAATATAAAAACATGGGTGTGTGGAATTTGTGAATGAGTTCGTCGAATTTGTCATTATATTGTTTACCTACACTTTTTAGTGATAATAAATTGATAAAAATGAGAGGTTTCTGTTTGGTAATTATAAAATTTGAAAAACTGCCGACTGCAGATGACACCACGAGGCTTGAAATACATACAATATTCATAGAATCACACAGTATGAGCTAGAAGGTACTTATTCCTTTCTTTCTCTGCCACGAAACAAAGAATCCAAAGACCGCTCATTATTTGCTCAGATCGATATTTTTTATTATGTTTTTCTTTATAATGAATGAAAAATAGCTTTTTCCAGCAGTTTTTATTAACTACTCAAAATGTCATCTGGTGTCAGTGACGTTTCGCTAGATTGGCCAATATGGTGACTGCAATTTATCTCTCAGCACCATTAGAATTTAACAAATACTCGACAATCGGAGTTTTGCGGATATCATTATGTTGTCGACTCAAAATCTTCATTTTTTTATGTATTATTATTCAGGTATAGTTTTGATACAGTCTACCGTACTCCTTGACGAAATTATTAATTAGATTATTATAGATTTTCCACTTTACGTACCCTAATGATTTAGAAAAATCTAAAAACACCTATTGATCGAATCGATTTTTTTTTATACAACTAATCAATTAGTTCATAAAAAATATATTATAAAAATTTGAGGCAACACCTTGGATTTTTTCGTGTTTTATATTATATACCATGTTAATCCTAATGATGTAATTATAAATCCTATCAAAAACATAAATGTGAAATGAGAGCCAAGTTCAATAAGTAGGTATACCTACTATGCTTTAGTCGTTGACTTCAGCGACAAAAGAAGTGAGATCTAAACGGGTGCCAAGTACAATGGTCAGTCCTAAAACTTATTTATAACAATATGAAATATGTTTAACAACTTTGAAATATCATTTCATCTTATTACTTAGGATATTATATTGAAGCCTAAGGTCTAACTTGGCTAGTTCTCATATACGAATTACCTACCTACCTATTATTAACTACTTACCTACTATGTCCGATCGCTAGTTTCTACCATTAAGTCTATTTTTTAGAAGAATAAAATAAGGCTACCTATACCTAATATAATTCGTACTCTTAAGAAAACTAGCCAAGTCAGACCTTAGGCTTCAATATAATATCCTAAATTATAAGATGAAATGATATTTTAAAGCTGTTAAACATATTTCATATTGTTATAAATAAGTTTTAGGACTGACCATTGTACTTGGCACCCGTTTAGATCTCACTTCTTTTGTCGCTGAAGTCAACGACTAAAGCATAGTAGGTATACCTACTTATTTTGAACTTGGCTCTCATTTCACATTTATGTTTTTGATAGGATATCATTACTTTTTGTACAGAACTTATTAGTAAGTAAGTACTTATTCTTATATTATTACACTTATACATCTACGTGCATGGACGGCTGAAACTATTGGCACATTGTATACATACCTAAGTAGGTAGATCCGACACACTATAATCTTTGCTCTTACTTATATTATAGGCGCTATAAGAGTTCCTAAGAGAATGAATTAAGTAATTGAAAAATTATAATAAAAATATATAAATTTACTAGTTTCTGATTTTTTCCTTTGTATTCACCCAACCACCTACCTGGATGCCAAATTTGAACTTTCTAGGTCATCTGGAACTGGGTAAGAATTAACGTCTACAGGTCAGTCAGTGATAAAAATTAGGATTTTTGGACGTTAATATCTAAATAACCGTTTGAGGTGTGATTATGAAATTTGGTGTACTTACTTAGGTCGCAAATATCAGTAGATGAGCCAAATTTGACATGTTTACGTGAAATAGTTTTGGAGTTATGAGGGGGTGAAAACTGGCTCCAAATGGCTCCAACTGGGAAAATTGTAGTTGAAAGAAACAATTTTTCAGATATCAGAAAACGCCGATTCCTGAGATTGACTTTTGCAAAAGAAGGTATTTTTTTTTCAGGTTGACATGATACAAAAATATGATTACTCAAACACCAAACACCCAGAACTGCCGCAATACTGTGGCAAAGTCGAAAACTTGGATAGGTTTGACAGTAGTTTTTTTCGGATCACACATTCTCAAACAGCTGTGTTTGACCCTGCGGGAAGAAAAACTATAGAACAGGCATACAGTGCCATATTTGATGCAGGTAACTATAAACCATAAAAAATTGTAAAAATACTATTAGCTGGTTATATTTAGGGTGAATATGACCAACTTCTATTATAACTGTTCTCTGAACGATATAATAGCTAATGCAAGTAACATTTTAGTTTAAGTATTCTTCGATAACTATGATTTATTCTAGATAGCTTAAACTAGTTTGATCGAATTAGCTCAAATTAAAAATCCCGACTAAAAGTCGGGGTTTTTTTGGTATTTGCTACCATATTGGATTTTGTGACATTTTGTATAAACCTTTGCCACTTTTGTGATCCAACGAATCCAAAGAAATCTCATTTGTCAAAATCTATCATTTGGGCTCCAGCTACAGTTATATATTATATACATAATTATGTATTTGTACACCCCAAATACATTGCCCTCCTTCATCGCTTCGCTTTCAAATGAAAATAAAATGGTTTTACATCTCTCATATTCGGTAAGTAGGTCCTTATTATCCCCAAATGGGGCTTGTAGGTGACCAATTAGCGCTCTAGGGTAATAATGTAGCTAGAAAAGCCCTAGGGCGGTAAGTAATTAAAAAAAAACTTCAGTCTTTCAAAAAGTTTGCGTACATCTAACCATCATACTGGCAATAGACATCATGCATTCAGCCCAGTGACAAAAGAGGTTGCTTCGCTATTCAGCCTTGTCTTCGTATGAGTATAAAAGTCATCAATTTTAAATATCGAACGGCGAAGCTCAATTTCGTTCTTGAAAAAAATAATTAAAAAAAAGATGAAAAAAGCGGGAATAGAAAACTTTGACTTTAAAATGTTTTATTCTTGCAATGCCGGTTTTTTTCTACTTACCTCACAATCGAGATGTAAAGCAGAGTAGTTAGCTCGGGTGTAAGCATCACTTGCACCCTCGAACTATAAGCGCCCTCGCTACGGTCGTGCGCCTAAATATCTCGGGCTGCAATCGATGCCTTACAGCCCTTGTCTACTAATCTACTATTATTATATTGTCTATTATTTTACAGGAATCAATCCAGAAAGTCTGAAAGGTACCAAAATGGGCGTGTTTACTGGGACATCTTATTCTGATGCAATACAGTTGGGATTATACGATATCTTCAACCTCAATACATTTTCTATGCCGGGGTAAATAACAAAAATAAAATTAATGTTCACCCTAAATTTTATAGAAACACGACAAAGCACGATCCTAATTCTGTGGCCACAAATTATATGGCCACGCAAAATAAGAGATTTTTATATTGTTTGATAGTATCAACTCGGCGCGCGGCCGTAATGGAATAGAAACCTTTAAAAATATAACTCTAATTAATATAAGATTTTGACTCCTGAGTTCATCGTATTAATAATACATTACTATGGAAGTACTAATCCTTACTAATATTATAAATGCGAAAGTAACTATGTGTGTTACTCAATCACGCCGTGACTACTGAACCGATTTAAATGACATTTGGTATGATGGACAATGAGAGATAGTTTAGAGCTTGAGAAAGGCCATAAGCTATTAATGCGTAAATAAGGGCTGTAAAGGGTTGAGATAGGGGATGAAAGTTTGTATGGAAATTACGTAATTTTTAAAGCTAGAAGCTTGGAACTTTGTTTTTTTGGCTTTTGATTAAATATAAATAAAATAAATACAACATTCAAAGTTACCTATAGTAAAACTTTCATCTCCTATGTTACCCTAAAGGAGGTAATATAGGAGATGAAAGTTTTAGTGTGATGACGTTGGCAAAAAGTTTAAATGCTGCCGAAAGTCACTTTTCCACGCGGACGAAGTCGCGGACACAGCTAGTTTTAAATAAGTATTGAATTTCAGTTGTAGCAGAACAATGGTAGCAAACCGCATTTCATACTGGATGGACGGCAAAGGTCCATCTTATAGCTTGGACTACAATAGTGCGAGCTCAATTGCATGTTTGGAGGTAGCTTACGAAAGAATTAAATCAGGAGAGTGTGACTCCGCTATTGTTGCTGGATACAACAATATCAGACATCCTACTTTATCTATAAACATGAAAAGGTAAGCTGTATAATTGAGAGAAAAAATCATTTTTGACCTGCATTCCAGGGTTGAGTTTGGTTTGATTCGATAGGGTATTACAGGAGTAATACGAGAAACCATTGAATAATCTGTGATGTTTTTGTATCTGATAAATAGTTAAATACTTATGAGATAAAAATGATTTTATTTGACCATACAGGGCTGGATTGCTTTGTTCTGATGGAAAAACTAAATGTTTTAACAAAAATGGAGATGGCTACGTTAGATCTGATGCCGTTTGTTTGATGTTCTTGCAAAAGGCCAAAGATGCTAAGAGGTAAAATTATCTAATTTTATTGATCACAACATTATTTTTACTGAAACTTTTTCTCTCACTTTATCCTTTAAAACTTAAGTTTTGTATTTTTGTTCTCATTGCGTATCTCCACTTAAAAAGGAATATAGTGAGAGTTTTGAGATAGTCAGTATCGTAAATTTTATTGCTCGTATTTTACTTATTTGAAGTATTGTGTCACAAATGGCATAAAATTGATTTCATATCATCTACTATATAAAAGGATAAGTCCTGACTGATTTGAATGGATACAACGCACAGCCCAAACCGCCGGTCGTACAGACTTGAGATTTGGAGGGTATGTTCGTCTTGGTATGTAGGCGGTCAATAAGACGGGATTTTTGTAAATTCCACTTTTAAGGGGGTGAAAAGGGCTAAAACCGGTTGTATGAAACTTTTTAACGCGTAGTACGATTTTCATGAAACTTTGTATGTGTAATGTAAATACAAAACAAATGTATACGTGTTTCGAGATTTTTCAATATAACCTTCAAAAAGGGGTAAAATGGGGGCTCAATGTTTATATGGGAACTTTTTAAGGGGTGGTACGATCGGTCTGAATCTTGGTTTGGATACTTTGAATACGAAATAATTTAAAACGTATATCTGGATTTTTCAAAATAACTCTGCAAAAAGGGTTAGGTAAATGGGGTGTCAAAGTTCTTTCGACGAGTGGCGCGATTTGTTTGAAACTCGGTTTACATACTTAATAGGCAAAATAAATGGACACACATTTAAGGGTTTTCGAAAATAACCCTCACAAAGGGAAAAAAGGGGTGTCAAAGTTTGTATGGACTTTTTGACGAGAAGAGTGATTCGTTTGAAACACAATTTAGATACACGAATTGCAAAATAAATGGGCACTTATTGGTTTAAATACACTACATACGAAACACATACAAAAAGACGGGTTTGTTCGAGCACTTATAACTCCAGAACTGCTGGACCGATTTTCATGGTTTTTGATTTGTTGTATTTGTATTAAACAAAATATTTACGAATGAAACGCGGACGAAGTCGCGGGCGACCACTAGTTTCATATATTTGGGTTCATAAAGTTTACACATTATTTATTTTTCCTTAAACGGGTTGAGCTTATATATAAAATTTGAAATAACAATCATATCTATTATATCTATATAGTCTATTAGGATTTAATAATAATAATAAAATAAATAAATAATGCTGGACAGTCCACACAGCATCATCTAGCCCCAAAGTAAGCTACTCAAAGCTTGTGTTATGGGTACTAGAAAACTGATATATTTAATACATTATACAAGTATACATAGATAGATATTTTTTTATTATACATAGAAAACACCCAGACCAACGGAACAAATTTCTGCAGATCGTACACAAATTTGTTCCGCGGCGGGAATCGAACCCGCAACCTCTTGCGTCGCTAGCGGACTCTCGCCCGCTGCGCTAATTCAATTTGAACTACATTTTTCATTCTCGACCTTTATTTCACGGTTTTTTTTACAGAATCTATACACAAATATATCATGTAAAAGGAGAATATTTTTCCTCACCCGATGGAAACTTTCTACCAATACACAATGCTAAAAATATTCAAAATTTTCTTGAAAGTTTTTATTCTGAAACTGATGTGACTCCTGAAGCAGTGGAATATGTAGAAGCTAATGCTGCAGGTACATTTATTGCTAAAACAAGTATTATTGTTAGTGGTAATATTACATTTGAAGAGCGCTGGTGGTGTAGTGGCACCCCTGCCTCACGATCCGAAGGTCGTGGGTTCAAACCTGGTCGTACACCAATGAGTTTTTCCATTCGAAAAATTTATGTGCGCAATGCCAGTGCTCTTAAGGCCCAGAATACTCGTCACTCTATTCCATACGTAAAAGTTACAAAAAAAGTGACATAGGTCCGTATAGCAACGCGGATCTCCGCGGAATCAGACATAGCACGAAGCGAAATACCCAAATGACAAGTAAGTAGAGTGCGGCATGATAATATGGCTGCTCTGAATTACATAACGAAAGCGACAATTTATAAAAAACATAAATTTGTTCAAGTTAATATCTTATTTAAAAAAAAAGGGCTGTGTTGATTTGTTTCAAATTAACTGATTTACATTCATGTGAAATAAAAATTCAAAATACCTTACTGTTCTGGATAAATTAGGGAATTTCTGAATTTTCAGAGGTGTTTTTGGCATGATTTTTAACCAAGGTTTTCTAACTAATTCGTGTTTTAGCTCCGGTTGATTTATCACTTATATCCTTGAGTATCGTGTAGTTAAATTTCAATGTAATCTATTAAGCGATAAAAGAATGATTAGGGTTGCAATACTTGCAATTTTCAAAATGCTGGGCCTTAAACAGCGAAGGAAAACATCGTGAGGAAACCGGCATACCCTAGACCCAAAAATTCGAAGGTATGTGTCATAGGTAGTATTCTTATAAGTGGCGATGGGCTTGCAACCTGTCACGTACGGATTACTAACTACTGTGCAAAATGTGGGCATGTACAAAATGTCATGTTTGGACTTGCCTCTGACTACCCTCTTTAGATATCCTCAAAGATCTAAGTAACTAAAGATCTGAGGAGGTACCTACCGAGCCTGGGGTTTACAGTCGTGATCATATTTTTTATTTTATATTACATTTATAGAAGGCAAAAATAGTGTATTAAAGTACAGAAGATTAATAATTGGTATTCATTTTTTATGGAGGACTCAAACATAACAATGTTTATGTTAGTTTAATTGAATTATCGTAATGAAATGCATGTAGACATAAATTTACGAGTATTAATATTAATCAGCTACGTTGTCCCATTGCAGGGCCTCCCTATCTTTATACAAAAATACAAGTAAGAGATCCTTAAATATTTTTTTTTAGGTATAGCAGATGCTGATACAGAGGAACTTGTAGCGATTGGAAACCTTTTTGGCAAAACTAAACCCATAAAAGTTGGAAGTATTAAGTCAAATTTAGGGCATACTGAAGCGGCATCTGGATTTTGTTCTCTAAATAAGGTATTTTTATGATTAAATCCACATGCACTCATTTTCATTAGCATGGCGACGTTAGTTACCCAACTTATAAAGATGTACGAAGCTTTATATCAACCGATCATCTATTTCTCTATCTTCATGCTATCAGCTTGAAAGCCGAGCTTTAAAGTATAAAAAGGTTAAAAAAGTTTTTAAACAACGGTTGTATCGAATTGAGTGGACTGGCCCATATCTAAGGAAGTAACAGAAAGTGGTCTTTTTGTACGACTGTGTGATTTTTTTTGTGTGATATTTAAGATTTGTTTATCATATCAACGTGGCGAGATACCTGCGAATCTCCATTACAACGAGCCACAAAATCATATTGATGTAATAAGAGAGGGAAAAGTGCAAGTTGTGACTGACAATACAAAATTTGGCAGAAGCTTTACTGCATTGAACAACTTCTCTCCTACCGGCGCTAATTACCATGTGTTGCTAAAAGGACATTACAAACCAAAAGTGAGTAGCAAGATTTTTTATAAAAACCTCATTTTAAATGGTAATAACATTAATATTACTAAAAGGAAGTACTTACTTAAAGGATGAACATTAATATTACTTTATGATTAGGCAAAAAAATAATAGCAATTTAATTTCTTAAATTGTTAATTTAATTTCTTAATACGGTATACTTGTCGTTTGTATCGATGTTATAAAACCAAGATGGACTTTTCGTAAAGCACAAAAAACAAAGTTCTAAATAATAATAAAATTACATTTTATTTGTTTAAGGACATAAATAGATATAAGAGCGGAATACCTTATTTAGTTTTGGTATCAGGAAGGCTAGAGCAAAGCGTCAACAAAATTCATAGACTATTGGAAAATAACCCAATAGATCCAGAACAAATCGCACTGTTAAACAACATCTTCAAGTATAACATTCCTGGTCACACTGGTCGTGGTTATAGTATTATTGGTGAGTACTTTGACAGGGTTTTTCAAATAAGTTTAATTAGTTTTGTTAGTTTTTAATTTTTTATTACCTCGTAATCGACTTAGCCAATATACTATTTTGAGTTGAAAATCATATTTTTTGTTTCGTATATATAATAGTACCTGGATGACCGAGCTTTGCTCGTTTTTTTTGGGGTAAACGACGTTTTCTAAAAATGAAACCTAGCTAAATCGATTTAACGCCCCCGAAACCCCCTGCATACTAAATTTCATGAAAATCACTGGAGCCGTTTCCGAGATTCAGATTATATATGTATATATATATATACAAGAATTGCTCGTTTAAAGGTATATATTCTAATATTTTGATTGGTTTCAGAAACAAATGTCAAGATGAGCAAAACGATATGTTTAGGCAAAGGATTTGAAATCTATAGTGGTCATAAACGACCAGTCTGGTTCCTATATAGCGGTATGGGATCGCAATGGCCAACTATGGGAGCAGATTTGATGCGATTGCCAATTTTCGCTGCAACCGTTGCAAGGTAACTGAATTAAAGGAATATTGTTAAAAAGTTTTTAACACATAATTTTGATTAAAGGTGTGCCGCAGTTCTCAAAACAAAAGGCATTGACATTATTAAGATCATAACAAGCAATGACAAAGAAATATTTGAAAATATTTTAAATAGCTTTGTGGGTATAACTACTGTTCAAGTTGCGCTTACTGAAGTTTTAAGGTCTATTGGCATAGCACCAGACGGTATTATTGGTAAGTAGAATAATGTAATTGTTAAAAAACTAATAAATCAGTGAATATTAATAATAAACCATACTTTTCAATTTAATTCAAAGGTCACAGTGCTGGTGAAATAGGCTGCGCTTACGCTGATGGTTGCTTGACTCTTGAAGAATCAATTTTAGTATCTTATTTAAGAGGATTAGTGTCGTTAGAAACTAAAACGATCAAAGGCAAAATGGCAGCTATTGGTATTGGACACAAAGAAGTAAGTGCCTATTTATGGTTCAAAATAAAACATTCAATAACTAGTAGTTCGCCCCGAACTGAGATCTCGCGCACGTTGTCCACAATCCTTTTTTGTATTCATGCCCTAAAGTTTTTGGATACGCTTTATGTACTATGCCACGTAACCTAATCACAAACAAATATTTGAATATCCTACCTAAGAAAGGTTGCTACTTATCTAACAAAGAAAAGAAAATGTTGAGTATAAATATATATTATGTATGTATATTACAAATTAGTCTCTACCTATACTATTTATGAAACTGAGGCTAATAGAAATTAAAGAGTTTAGATATAAAATACAGATAAACGATTTAGGACAATATTTAGGTACTTAGTCTTCTGTTTTAAATGTTATTCAGAGTCCAGGACTGTATAGCAGGAGCATCTAGGATAGCTGTTTCTTCAAGGTGTCACGCCACTGGACCACAGAATATGAGCGGAGTGGACTTTATCTGTCTCCAAAAGAACCTCGGGGTAGATAATTTCACTCGCGAGGAATCTGTTGGTCGCGCTGGTAGAAACTAACCCAATTTACTATGGTTACTTCCTCAAGCTTTCCAAGCTTCATCCTCAAGGCCTCACCAGGCTTTGTTTCCAAGATATTGGTTCCAGGATTAGTTATGCTTTATCGGTAGTATTACAGTAGGTATCTGAAATTTAACGGGGTAAGCACTGGACTGGTCAAGGTTTTAAAATATTTTCCAGGACTTGAGTTGTTGAGATAAAGAAATCCTCGGAAGACATTTTTCAGCGATTCCTCGTAGGATGGTTTCTTCACTCAGACCTTGAGATCAGACCAGCGTCCGATTTTTTATATGTTTAGCTTCCATTTTTTCCATCGATGTAAATATAATACTTTTTCTGCTCATTCCTTCAAATATGACGTTTTTTCATTTGCTTTTTAGTTCGAGATAACAGTAAAAAGGTTTTATTATAAGTTTCTATTTATATATAGAAATAAATAGTAATACTTCACCGATTAAGCTCATATGCTTCCCAGTAAATTCGATTAGCAGTATCTCTAAACCCTCCAAGTTTTATGCAGATTGGATGTACGGTTCTTAAGTTATGCTCTAACAAACATACACGCAAACATACAACGCCAAATCGCATAGCTGCCACTGAGATCTTCGCTCGCTTCGCTCGCTCGATCAATTATATCTCATTAATATTCAAAAAATTTGATATAGTAACACTTTTGCGCATTCAGTTTATGTGTCTCTGCTTCTGTATAAAAATATATTTTAAGATTATAATAAAAGCTGAGGGATCATTTTCAAGTTTTGAATTTTAAAATTCCCGAGATTAAGTTTAAAAACTGATCAAGACAAATTATGCAAAAAGTAGGACCGATTACATAATATCTCCAATAGTGGCCTCAATTATACATTTAATAAAAAGTGACGAGGTAAATTTTCAGGTTCGAAATCTATGCCCGCCTGAGATTGACATCGCTTGCCAAAATAGTTCCGAGTCAACCACTATATCCGGCCCCGCCGAAGTTGTTGATAAATTTGTAGCGGATCTTACAGAACGCTCTATATTTGCGAGAGCCGTGTCTAGTTCTGATATTGCTTATCATTCTCGATACATAGCTAATATGAGTGAGTACATATGTATATTTATCAGTAGTGTGTCAGCGAAATTTGGATTTATCAGATACTCTCGATTCAAATTACTAAATAGCATTTTCAGTCCAAACGCTTTTAAGTTTACACGAAGTGACCATTGACACATACCAGTTTAATTCTTACTTTTAGTCTTAATTTCGAAATATGTTTGATTTTATTATATGCTATAGTAATACTCATGATGTAAAATGTCAGTAAAATTTTATTTATATAAATTTCATCTTTGTTCAAGGACCAAGTTTACTGTCAAAAATGAAAGAAGTAATAAAAAATCCAAAAGCACGTAGCAAATCGTGGCTTTCAACATGTTTCACTGCAGATCGGTGGTCTGAAGAAATAAGCTTATATGCTTCGGCCGAGTATTTTACACACAATAATCTCGTGAGCAATTACTGGCTGATTTGCGAAAAATTTTACTCTTATTTTTTATAAATAGCTTTGAAGGGTTATAAGTTACTCCTATCAAATTAATGTATTAAAATTCAATATTTGCTGAGGTAGTCCCTCGGACAAAACGCAAACCTCTTATATACACCGTGAAATTTTAATGGTTGTTGATTAATAACATAATTATGTTTTTTATAGTTTCGAAAATTTTTAAAAGAAATAATATATTTATCTTAAGAAAAGATAATATTATAATGATACAATGATTTCGGATTACTTTAGTGAGGAAGATGCCAACGTTTAAACTTTCACCATATTTTCTTCCGAACCATTTAGGTAATCTTAAAATTTTATATCCATAGAACACTGTACATTTTGAAGAAGCTGCAAATATGATACCTAAAGATGCAATAGTGATTGAAATTGCTCCACACGGGCTTATGCAAGCGATTATGAAGAGGTCTCATACAAATTGCATGAATTTATCACTTACAAGACGTGGGGAAAAAAGTCCAGTAAAACTTCTACTGCAAACTATAGGAACGTAAGTGATAATTGTCATATAATCTTATCATCGCAATAGTAAGTAAAGGTGGTGTTTAAAAACATCACCTTTACTTACTTTTTTATATAAAATGGGAGTGTACTTTTTTACGCGGAAAATATTAAAGAAGTACACACACACACATGGGTAATATGAGCAAGTGGCCCTTAGCCTTGATGTTTTCTAAACGTTATTATCAAATAACGATGGAGTTAAAACTAAAAAAATGAACGAAATTTTTTGAATAATTTAACGTGATGCAAAATTAAACAAATACCAACATTTATAATTAATTCTAAGTAATTTCTATGATAATTAATGCATATAAAAGAACACAAATTCTGTTTTTGAAGTTTCATAGTGATAAGCTTATGCTGCCGTCCGCTCAAACCAAGCAGCTACTCAGTTCACTTGCTGTACCTTATGGACCTTATAGGTTTACTTAAGCTCTTCGGAAGATCATTCTGCGATTAGTGACTTTTCTTTGATTTACATTGGCTTACATTTTTGTATTTTAAGGTTATATCAAGCTGGCCTCAATCCTGATATCGATGCTTTGTACCCGAAAATAGACTTCCCAGTGTCTACAGAAACTTCAGTATTATCTCATTTTGTAGACTGGGACCACAGTGAGCAATGGTAAATAATAATTAATCTTCTTAGATCGTTCTAAGAATCTACAAATTTGGCTTTAACTCTAAAATTGGTAATGTCTACTGTTGTAGTGTACTACTGCGTGCAATCATTTAAGTAGATAAATTATTTCAGTCATAAATGTAGGTACATTTGTAATTCTAATAGAAGTCTCCAATTAGGATTAGGTACAATAATAATAAAAGGAATGTGTAAATTAATTAACTAACACCCCTTCATCAGGACAAATGCCCATTATAACACGATAGAAAAATTGTACACTTTTTCTCATGAGTTCACTATGTCAATTCATGATGATGACTACAGTTTCATTCAAGGATTCATTCGAAATGGTAAGCAAAGTTTTATTTTTCACATCAACATTTGATTAACTTATAGTTGACTCGAATAAGAAATTACATAGTTGTTTCAGAAGTCGTTTGTGGTTAAATAGTTTTAACAGCTTACGATAAACTTTAATATTAGTTTCTTATACTGTGGCTTTAATAAGCATTTGTAATTTCAGGAGTTAACGTGATTCCTGAAGCAGCTGTTTTAGTAATAGTTTGGAAAACGTTAGCGATGTATAATGGAATGGACTATCAAAATATGGCAGTAGAATTTACAAACGTTAAATTTCACAGTGAAATTATAGTAAAACCTGAAGAAATTCTCAAATTATTTGTGCAGATTCAAAAAGGAACACAGTATTTTGAGGTGCATTTTTTTTCATGAGCAAACATTTTATAATTTTAACATTGTCTTAGAAGACTATAGAATAGTGTACCATGCCGACATCGGCATGGCTTTTACATTTGACTATACTCGGGTTTTTTTGGAGTTGTTGGCAATTAAATGAACAGCTATTATTATAAAGTGAGAATCACTATAGTTTATGGAATTTTCAAAATTGAGTAGGTACTTATTGAAATAACATTCGAAAATGTATTTACGCGATACCAATTGTATTTAGTGTTTGGTAATGGCTGTCTTGGTTTGTAGAGATGTACTAAGAAGGAATTAATATGAACTGAAACGGGGGCTGTTTTTACTGAGTGTTTTGTGGGTACTTGTATACTATTTAGAACACGCAAATTTGGTTGAGTACGGGCCTGCTAGTGTATTTTATATGACATTTATTTTTAAATTCAAGATGGCGGAAATACTACCGAAAAAGTATATACTTAATTAAAAAATACTTCTTATATTAGACAGAAAATCTTAATATAGTATACTCGTATAAGCGTTTCTTTTTGTTATTAAAACCTCTACTGACATTTAATTTAACACCTTTTTTTTAGGTAACACAAAACAACAGCCTCGTTGCCTCTGGTTTCATGACAACAGAAATAAGCGTTGAACGTAACGTTGATCACATAAAAATTATTGACAGCGATTATCATTTAAATGAAAAAGACATTTACAGTCTTATGTCCACAAAAGGATACAATTATGAGTAAGTTGAAATATTTATGTGTTACAAAAATTCTAAAGCTAAAAATGTATAACCATAAAAAATAAAACAGATATGACAATTTTTGATTTTATGACAATAGTTAACCATAGTAGGTACGAGTTCATACTAAGTTATAATTTTAAATATACTCTGTTTATTTTAGAGGTCAATTTAAATCATTGGAGCATGTGAATATTGAAAGAAACAAGGGTGTGTTAAAGTGGAACAATAACTGGATAACGTTCTTGGATGCTTTATTTCAACTGAATGCTGTATCAAGAAATCATAACGGAATATCGAAAATAAAACTAATCACGAAACTTTCGATCGATGTGGAGGCTCATACAAGAAAAAACACTGAATTTGATTTAAAAAGAGACATTTTACGTTACGCAGCTCGAATTTCACGTTACAATGCAGTAACTGAGTAGGTGTTACATTTTATTTTGTTCCAACTGACTTTGAGACTTTTCTAATTTCGATCAACAGAGCATTATTTTTATAGATTGTCTGAATAATAATATTTTATTTAACAGGTGTGGTGGAGTTTTTCTTAAGGAAATTGTTTTTGATGATATCTCAAAAGCAGAGCATATAGCTAACATAATGCAGATAAAAAAGTTTTTACCACACTGTCCTAAATTTAGCGTTGATGTAAGATTCCTTAAAGTTTTATTTGGTTTTCATTTTGGTATGGTAATCCGCTACATTTTATGCATTATTGTTTTATTTCAGCTACAAACGGCGTTACAAGTTAACCTACAAATTATATCAGAGAGTATAAAAGAAACTATTTTTATACATTACAATAGCAAAGTTGATTTCTTTTGTAATATATCAACTATTTTAAAAGACATAGTGGAAGGTGTTCCATCACTGAATATTGAAATTATAAGTGCTCCAACTTCAAAAGCTAACCACGATGTCCTATTACTGTCTGAGTTTGAAGATAATAAGGTAAGTTATGAATGTTTTAATAATTAGGTTCTTTTAAACTTAAGTGCCTATAATATTGAAAAATAAATACGTCTGAACAAAAGTCGCCCTAAACTTTACTGTTTAGATATGAAAATATTAATCTTTTTTCATTTATATTGTTTTTATTTTCAGATAAATCAAAGTATTCGTAATGCTGCAGGTGATTTTCGATTTGTTATAACTATCAGTAATCAAGAAAATACCTTGAATTTACCCAAAAATTGTCGTGCCATTACAACATTTAAAGTCGACAATCTAAATATGGTGTTATTTGAAAAATCAACATCAAACATTTTTGATGAAAACCTAGGTGGATACTACTACATACCAACTGTCCAAAACAAACGTCTCGATAACGCTAAACTTATAAACGGAACATCAAATAACACTTATGCGTGGACTGAAATTCCATGCGGCGATAATGAAAAATCCATAAAGGTGATTTTTTTCTTAAGAATATGCATATAATGCTCTATTTATGCACTTTTTTAATTTATCGGCTTTATCGTAAGATTTAAAAATCGTGTTCAGCTAATTCATTTAACATAGTGAACGAAAAGAAGTAACTACTTCATTTTTTCAGATTGCTTACTGTGGAGTTTACATAAAAGATACCGAACAATGTGCAGAAATCAACAAAAACGTAAATAAAAATGGAATTGGGTTTAGTGGTATCAATGCAAGGTATGTTTACAAATTCTATATTTTTATGTAATGTATCCATAGAATCAATACAGGTACCTATAGTATCTATAGTACCTATTCTTGTTATTATGCTAAATTTATTAAACCCAAAAATACTAATTACTTAAAAAAAAATTCAGAGGTGAACGAGTAATGGGCATTGTCTCTGAAGGCTGTGTGAGTAGTTTGATAGAAGCAAACTATAATTTAGTATGGCCAGTTCCTAAACATTGGACACTTGAAGAGGCAGCAACAGTGCCCTTACCTTATATCCAAGCTTATTATTGTCTGGTAAGATTTATCATTATATGTTTTTTGTTACAATAAAAAATCTTTGCAACTGAAAAGTAAATTATATAGTTCCAGGCAGGACTTTTTTCATCATAAGACGTAGGGCTTGGAACTTTTTTTGGTTAGAATTGGACTGTAAGTAGCAGTACTCATTATTTCTCAGCTACGTATAGAACGTGCTACATATAGCTACGTGTAGGAAATACACTGTCAATATGTGCTGAGCTTAATATTCCATGGGTTTTCCGTCCCTGTTTCAAAGCTCAAATTCAGCGCACAAAATTTTTTTTAATGGAAAGGAATATGACAGTGTTTGTTTTGTTTTGAGGCAAACTTTGCACCCAAATAATAATGAAATATGTAGGTAGATAATTAATCGAGTAGGAGATCGCTCTTGCACTTCTCTTGCTTTCGCTCACTGATTACATCAAAAATTATTTTGATGTTATCCATATTATTATTGTTGTTATAAGCATACTTTATAATTATTATTATTTACTGTATTATGAAAACTTACCAGTTAAATTTTTAGATGATCAGGGAAAATCTACTGAAAAAGAGCAATGTTTTCGTCTCTAAAGGCGATAGTGCATTGGGCCAAGCTGTGATACAATTGTGTTTAAGCCATGACTGCACAGTGTTTACTACAGTTAGCACAATAGAAAAGAAGAAGTTCTTGATGAATAACTTCAAAAAATTAAAGGGTAGGTATTTATTATTTTAATAACAATTATAATTAATGTTTCGATATGAAACCTCAAAATAACCAAAACAAATGTAAATAAACTAATGTTGTCATTAAAAAAAACCAGTCTAGAATTTTGGCAATATTACTGTCACTATCCCAAATTTAGATTTTTCAGTTTAAACTAGGGGAAATTAATAAAAAATATGTAGTATTACATATAATTATACTATTGAATGTGTATTTTTACAGAGACTCACATTGGTTTCTATAATGATCTGTCCTTCATTTACAACGTATTAAAAGCTACACAGAACCAACTATGTGATATCGTTATCAATTGTGAAAAAGGATCATTACGACAGGTATGTTTTCACACAAGTCGACATAGTCAACCCTACTTTACAGTCGTTACTCAAACTACTTATTATGTATCTACTAGCAATCGGGTTGTCGGCAGTTCGTACACTCTTTTGTTATGCAGATTACAAAAATTTTGGGGCAGTTTGTACACTGGCTACCTGGACAGCCAGAGTTAAAAGTGTTTTCTATGCGAAATAAACTATTATTGATAAAAAATAACAGGATATTTATTACGATAAGTTTTATGTTTTCCTTGGGGCTATATTAAAATTTGTGCAGTTCTCTTGTGATTTGTGAAACACAATAAAAACACTCGTTCGACAATCTATACCGTTCACCTTGTTTACTATTTCTTTTTTTTATATCTCTAGGGGATTTTAATGAAACTAGTCTTTGTTTAAGAAATAATCAGCATTTATTAATAAAAATCTGTTAACATTTATACAAATTATAGTAATCTTTTTAATAATATAAAAAAAAAATATGACTAAAATAATTAACAAAATATAAGATAAAACCTCAACTAGGTACTTTATTCTACGGAATTTGCGAGTACTCTACTTATAAAATTAAATTTAGTAAATAGGTTCTTTTGGCAATCTTGATTATTGCACTAGGTTACTAAGCATCGTCCAACAACGACATTAGATATTTACCACTACTTATTGAAAATCAGTTATATACTTAACATTAATTAACTACTTAACATTAATAATCAACCAAACAAAAAAAAAAGGTTTTATAACATTAATCAACAAAAAAATAAGGTAAATAATGACTACATCTACGATTACCTGGTCTACTTCATTTTAAATTCTTACAATTATTATTTGTAACTATTGCACTAAGTTTTCCAAAGTTCAAAATATTGTCTAACGCTAACTTCAGATTTTTTGAAAGTTTCGACGCACATTTCATTTTTTTTAACCATTGTAACGGACTCTTGATTTTTCTTCTCGTTATAGGACAATTCTCAATATGATGATGATGATTATTGTTGTTTGAAATATTCGAAACACCTAACACTTTTGCCAAGAACTGTACATTTTTCTGTGCAAATTTCAACCTTAAAGAAGGAGTGTACAAACTGACCATCAATGTATGGAATATCAAAATTATTTTTCAAGGGTCGAGTGTACGAAATGCCGACAACCCTGCAATCTATAAACCATACGGTTTTGCTAATACAAAAAGACGATGGGTTAAACTGGTCCAAATCTCAAACGCTAACAAGACATTTAAAGTATCCATTTGTTACGTCAAAATATTAGCTAATAGCTAAAATAATAGCTTATTTACTACGAGTACATTTGCAAGTGTTTACGGCACATAAATATACTGTAATCTAAATATACACAAAGTGATTTTTTTTAATATTATTTTTTAAGGACGCAATGAAATATGTTGGGAACTTTAAGACATTTTGCGATGTATGTGACCATGACATGGAAGAAAATAGTGATTACGGCATGTCTTATAACGTAAGAGGAAAGTGTTACATGTCCGTTCGACTGTCAAACATTTTTTTGCCCGAGTACTCCAGCGATTGCAAGGTAATCACGGAACATAAATGTTGTATTTCAAGTTAGCCACGGGAGCTAGTTATCAAATTTTTTGACTTCATTGCTTGAATCTCTTCATAATTTTAAATTTGAGACCCGACATTTGATTCTTTTATCTGGATCAAGTAGTAGAAATTGTTGTTCTGATAGAAATTTTCTAGTTCTGTCAAGTCGAAAAAAATAAAATGACCTAAGTAAACTAATGCTAATTAAAACCAATTCTTGATTTACTGTTATACAGAAGTTGCAAATTGTATTGAGTGAAGGAATCACAAATGGCAGTGTCAGGCCGTTGAGTTGTGTGATATACCCATCTAATGAGGTATCAAGAGCGTTCAGACTGCTTTCAACTGACAACACTAGCAGTATAATATTGATAAATATGAAGAACTCTGAAATATCAAACGAACATAAAATATTGCACAGGTAATTTTCTAATCCTACATTAAAAACAAACAACCAACCCCTCATGACTAGCCTCAGCTCAGTTGGTATTAAATCTGCTTTCTGCGCTATAGGTTGTCACCAAGATTAATTTGTTTATTTTAACTAATTTTGGTTCTGTTTCTCGATGTTATTATGATATATTGCTAAATTTGCTTAGTTTGGGGACTAGATATCGTTTTATGAAATGACCACCGATATTTTTTTAAATATATTTTATTGGTATTGGGCACAATATGAGTGGATGATAATCTTGATGTCAGCGTTTGACTTGTTAATTTAATCGATTTATAAACAATTTCAAAAGTTAACCGTGGTAAAATGAAAAACTCGGTGTGTTCTTAGTTAAATATAAGTACTCAAAGCTTCAAACGCTTTTCTTTTTCAGAATTGAGTTATCATCATCAAAAATATATATAGTTGTGTGTGATGGTACTGAACTGGGCGTAGAACTTATAGAGCATTTGATGCAAAGAGGTGCGGAACGAATCCTCATACACATGAAACCAAAACTGATGAATGGCTACTTCCACGTAAAATATGCGTAAGGGTTTATTACAATAACATTTTTAGTCTAATAATCGTATATCTCACATTACCTAATAATCCTACTATCCTACTAATAATATTATAAACGCGAAAGTTTGTGAGGATGTCTGTCTGGATCTCTGCATGTCTGGATGTTTGTTACTCTTTCACGCTAAAACTGCTGAACGGATCTTAATGAAATCTGACACAGATTATAGATTATGGTCAGGAATAACACATAGGCTACATTTTATTCCGAAAAAATGTACGGTTCCCGTGGGATAGCGATGTTTTTTTTTTAAGGAACCCCGCGGGCGAAGCCGTGGGCGGTAGCTAGTATAAAATATATGTGCTAAATCACTTGTCAAAAACTTTGTATCTACGATTATTATGTTAATGTATGTACAGTGTACTGTTGAATAACCAATTGGACATCAATTACCTTATTATGCGACTAGTTACTTTATACGCTAAATCATATTTTCAGATCGTGGAATAATAAGGACGTGCTCATCAATTTTAATTCTGATGATTTGAATACCAAAGCAGGTTGTGACGCATTAATCAGACAAGGTGAAAAGTTAGGTGCTGTAGATGGAATCTTCATTACTCATAACGAATTAAACAAAGATACGTTTGACAAAATTGATAGCGACAACATTGACATTTCTTTGATAACTTCCAATTTGGATGCGGAATCTCGAAATTGCAATCTTCGGTAAGCGTTATATGAAAGCATTGGATCATTAATTAGATTAAACGAAACTCTGTCAAATGTATCCTATTTTTGTTTCATACAGGTATTTAGCTGTCTTGATGTACACATCACCAGATTACAACAAGCTTTCTTTTTCGGAAGTTGAAAAATGTTGCTTCACGAGATATCAGTCCGGACAGCCTGCATTAATCTTACGTTATGAGACGAATGCAACAGTAAGCAATAGTTATTAGTTCATTCCACAAAATTTTTACTTAATTGTTGATGATTATTTGGAGATTTTTATCCAATGTATTCGCTTATATATTAAGTAATATGAAGTCACTAATCTTAATGCAAAGAACTTTTTAAATTCTTCTATTTTTTGTTCACAGAAAATATCACCAGAATCTTTATCAAAGTTATATAATGCTGTGGAAACCAGCCTTAAACAAAACTACACAAGCGTATTTTTATCAGATTCGAAACCAAATTCAAAATTATCTTCTAACGATACAAGTTTAACAAAACTTGGTTTAGAAAATTTATTAAACAAGATACCTAAAGAAGAAGTCACAGCTTCTGAGCCTGTCATTCCGATGAAAACCTATTTTAATGAAGAAAATGAGGTAAAAAATTTCAATACAACTTTCGATAAAAAACGTGATTGAGAGGTGTGGGTTGTTAAAAGCAATTTCATTATAAAAAAGAATGTTTTGCATTTTGCTTTTGTTCTAGAATGAATTATATATGAACTTTGATGGCGCTTATGTGATGATGGTACCCGGATTCGATGGCAACTACCAAACAATGAAAACTGTGGCCGAGAGGCTCAAAATACCAGCTGTTACTTTACAACTGGAGCCTGTCCTGGCAACAAGTATACAAGATATAGCCAAGAGACTCCTAATTGTTAGTTATATACCTACTTTGTTGTTTATTTCGATTTATATTATATGAGAAAATAATTGCTCATATGTATATTTTGAATGCATAATTTCGCATTATGTTTTGTTACAGGCTGTCAAAACAAAATTTAATATGAAACGTAAATTTTATTTACTGGGGTACTCATTTGGAGCTGACATAGCTTTAGAACTCGCTGCCTTGTTGGAAAAAGAAGGTGCGTAAATTATATTATTTGTCTCAAGATGTTTAACATAACAAAAGTTATATTTTGGAGATAATTCACTTTCGCTATAACTAATATTTCTGTTTGCAGGTCGCACAGGAGTAGTCTTCTGTTTAGACAGCAGTCCAGATGCTTTGAAAAATCAGTTGATGGCGTCCACTGAAAACATGACAGAGCAACAACTTCAAAATTCGAGCCAGAGCTAGTCTTGATGAAAGGCATCACTAATCCAGAGTCTGAAAAACTCGGTTATGATTACGGTCTATCAAAATACTCGAACAAACCTGTCAGAGTATTTGATTTAGAGTCAGATCACCTGTCTGCTCCACAAGACATTCGCGTTTCGAATATTATAAACAAAATGCTCGACCCTGAACTTTTAGAAGAATTTGAAAAGAAAAACCTTTGTCAATACTACTTTATTTAGGTTACTTTGTTCAATAAAATACGGCCATTTTATTATGTGTTTAATTTTTTAACCCGCTTTAGCATACGTCGAAAAATAAAACTAGCTACACAGCTACTAGCTTAATACTTCTAAGGATATTTTATTTATTAAGCTGATATATTGAGCAACTAGCTTCCGCTCGCGGCTTCGCCCGCGTGTTACCTTGAAAAACAAAAATAAATCTATCCCGCGGGAACCTTATATTTTTCCGGAATAAAGAGTAGCCTAGTGCTATTCCAGACTATAATCTATATTGTGCCAATTTCATCCAGATCCGTTCAGCCGTTTCAGCGTGAAAGAGTAACAAATATTTATCCACACATCTATTCATTCATACAAGCTTTCGCGTTTATAGTAAGAGTATTAGTAGGATTTACATAGCAACCTAACTAACATAGACATTCATGGACAGTTCAAATGATTATCACGTACCTACGTAGTAAGTAGGTAGCTCAATGTTAGATACTTACTGAGTATGTGTACCTAGGTAGGCAATCTACTAACAATAAACGTATCAAAAACTAATTTTATAATTTTTCGTAGCTAAAAACAAAACCATACCCGACTTTGCGCCACTAACAATCAATGATGTCGTGATTAATAGAGTATATCAGGAAAAATACCTTGGATTAATATTAGACAGCATGCTGACATGGAAGCCCCACATTCAAAAAATAAAATCTAAGCTATCATCACTCGCTGGCGCATTACGTGGAATAGTGAAGTGCATGCCGCGATCGGTTCGCTACACTGTATACAACTCGCTTGTAAAACCGCACATTGATTATCTTGTAGAAGTTTGGGGAACGACTACTAAAGTAAATATAAACATGCTACAAATTGCACAAAACAAATTGATTAAAAGATTATTTAACTATGACTTTCTTACTCCCACTATTAACTGTATAAGCAAACTAAAATTATGAATATACTTCAAACATACCACTACTGTAACTGCATACTGATACGTAAAATATTGACTAAAGACATCCACATTCAAATAACTTTCACTAAAAGATATCAAACAAAAACTATATACACCAAGAACTAATTACGGGACAAAATGCATTATGTATGAAGGTGCCCAGCTGTATAATAAATTACCAAAATATATAAAAGATGCTAAAACTATGACTACTTTCAAAAGACTTCACAAACACTACATAATGAATAAATAATAATATTTATTTGACTAAATTATAACAAAAAGTTGTCCTTGTTAGATCGGCCGTTGTCGTTTCCAGTTGTGTCTACTCCGTGTAAACAACTCGATGAGCCCATTGTTCGAAAGCTCGTCCGAGAACTACCCGGCCTTTGATGCGTGTTGTTGAAGTCTACCTACATTTTGGCTATTAATCACACACATACTATTGGATAAATGTTATTTTAACTTGTGTTTGTTATCGACTGGTTGTAAACTCAATATCGTTACAAATTGTAGCTTATTATGTAGTTCCGTAGTTTATACTCACGTGAGAGTAAATAAACATTCACTCTCACTAATTAATAATTATCACATCTACATGCATTATTATACATTTAAGTAGGATTTTTATGATTATATTTACAAATGGTAGGTTCCTATCTATTCTTAAGTAGTGCCTGCCTAACTATATACCTAAGTGCGCATGTTTAGCCTAGTTAGTTAAGTTTTAAGTTAAATTTTCTCATGTAAGTGAATATGTAAATTCTTATGAGAAATAAATATCTTAAACCAAAGGTAGGTACACTTGCTCAATAGAATAATATAGAACCTGTAAAATAAAGTAAGTAGGTACCTACCTGACTATAAGTGGGTACCAACCTATCTGACATACTAAACTTACACAATACGTTATTATATAGGTAGGTTGCTTATAATAAGTCGCTGTCTAGCTATTAAATTTTCACTTTCAGGAGATTATTTACCATTTTACCACAATCTTAGAAAACGAAAGGCAGAAAATTTAAAATGTACTTACCTACTTATTGTATAATATAATGATTCTAATTACCAGTACCTACAGTACGTACATACCTACCTAGCTAATGTAGGTAGCTCTAGCTGAGTGTACCCTCTATCTAACAACCGTCAACGACGTTTGCCCCCCGTCTGCCCACATTCGGCTCGCGTACTCAGCGATGAGCGACATCTTTCCCCACCCCGCCCGCAGGCGACTCATTCGCCCGCGCCGCCGGACCGCATAATAATATCGCGCACGCGGTTGTTTATCGTCATAACTATTCAAATATTTGTTTAAATGATGTAGTGTAAAAGACAAAGTGTATCTACTTGAAATACCAGATGAGATTAAAGTATTTATTTCGATATGGATCACTTTGTTACTGCCAAAATGTGCTTTATAGTTTTTCAAGATTATTGTTATGTTAAAAATTATAAACTCTAGCAGTGGTTATGGGCTTGCAACATATGGAATACTTTTGTAAAATGTGGACACATGTGCCAAACGTTATGTTTGGACGTGCTTCTCGCTACTGACATTATAATTATATCTTCCAAGTAATTTGTAGGTACCTACTAGATACTTAGGTAAGGACCTAAGTATCTTTAAGTATTGTTTTTGGAGAAATGAAAGGGAAAGGTAAAATAGATAGAGAAACTTGATGGCAGAATGAAGAAGAACAAAAGGTTTTGAAAGACAAGAAGAATACTCATAAGGAATAGAAAGAAGATGATAGTGGAGATGACAGTATAAAAAAGAGCAGAAGAATGGTATGTATGGAGTGTAAAAGGAAAGCTAGCTGTTGCTATTGCAAGAGTCAAGGTAGGTAGGTACAGGATAAATTGTACTTAGCACTGGAAAAGCTGAGTGGACAAAAAGACCTGTACCTAAATAAAATAAATAAATATGATCACGACTGTAATCCCCGGGCTCGGTAGATAACTCTCCTCAGATTTTTAGTTACTTAGATCTTTGAGGATATCTAAAGGGGGTAGTAAGAGGCAAGCCCAAACATGACATTTGGTACATGCCCACATTTTGCACAGTAGTTAGTATTCCGTACGTGACAGGTTGCAAGCCCATCGCCGCTTATAAGAATACTAACCTATGACACATGGTATGCCGGTTTCCTCACGATGTTTGCCTTCACCGTTTAAGAGCACTGGCATTGCGCACATACATTTTTCGAGTGGAAAAACTCATAGGTGCACGACCAGGTTTGAACCCATGACCTTCGGATCGTGAGGCAGGGATGCTACCACTACACCACCAGCGCTCTTACCAGACCAGACCAGACCTGTACCTGATCTGTATATATATTATATATATATATAATCTATATATATATTATATATATATATAATCTATATCTGTGCCAAATTTCATTCAGATCCGTTCAGCCGTTTTAGCGTGAATGAGTAACAAACATCCAGACATCCAGACATCGATACAAACTTTATTAGTAGGATTCCTCTAAAAGCACTAGCTAATTTGAATCATTATGAAAAATATGTCTGTTGGTCTGTTTATCTGTTTGTCTGTTCATTTGCACTAAATCTTTACAATGGATGAACCAAATCGAATGCCATTTTCATGAATGTATTGATATAAACTTGGATTAAAATTTAAAAAGCTTGGAAACACGCAGACAAAGTAGCCAGCGAATCAGAAGCTTTCTTTAGGACTGAATGCCGAAATTAAACTACCACATTTTCCATCACATAATTTACCTACTGATCATAATAAATATCTTAAATCATAGTCATTTTTAAAATGCAGCCAAACCACGCTAACCTACAAACATAAGGAATATGAAGTGAAAGTTATTGATTGACTAACGATTAAAAAATTACATATGTATTGTACCACATAGGCATTATGAAAGTAATCTAACGCTTACAAAGTTACAGGTAACAGCTAGTATAATAACGTACATATAATAAACTAGCTTCCGCCCACGGCTTCGCCCGCGTGGTACTCGTAACTTGAAAAACCAAAACAAATCTATCCTGCGGGTTGACATTGACAAAGTTTCATACAAAGTTTCATCCCCTTTTTTATCCCCTTGGGGTTAGAATTAATCAAAATCCTTTCTTAGCGGATGCCTACGTCATAACATCTACCTGCATGCCTATTCATGCCTGCAGATTTTGCCTGCTACAATTATGCCTGCAAATTTCAGCCCGATCGGTCCAGTGATTTGGGCTGTGCGTTGATAGATCACTATGTCAGTCAGTCAGTAACCTTGAGTTATAAATATTTAGATACGTATAGACATTCTAATAGAATTTTAATCTCAATAAAATTCACGTAGATTTTTTCTATTCCATATTGTTCAAGTGTTGTTTTTTCTAGCCCCCCACTAAGTAAACCTTTTAGTAAAACGAAACATTTTTAAAAGTTTGCAGAGTGTCAGTTGTGCAGAACGGTCAAAAACGATTATTATTTATTTATTTAGGTAACTATTTTCGATGGCTTAATTATTGCAGATCGTGTGCCGTAATTTTGGAATGAAAACCAAGCAAATCACAGTACGTGCGTTTTGCTGCGCGGACGAAAAAATACTTTAACCTTATGTCACATTATCGTAAGTCGAGTAAATTTATAAATCTACAATTTTAAGTTTCGACCATGGATTTAAAATTTAGTATTCGCTAACGCTAAGGTTATGACATAGATCAAATCAAACAGTGAATAATAAAATTGTTTGTATTATAATATTCAGATTGATTAGTAATAATTTACATAATGTCTAGACAGGAAACGTACTCGTCAATCTATATAAATCGTAACATCTACATTATTATTCTGTGTATTTGTTCATCAGTATCATTTTGGACACATAAGGTGGGAAGGTATTTATGTAACAAAAATTGGTGCTATTTTTTAGGCATAAGCCTTAGCTTGGATTTGATCAAACTAGTTTACGCACTAACCTTACAAAATTTCGTAATTATCGAAGAGTAAACTGACATTTCACTTGTTTTAGACATTCAATTATTCTTAAAATAGCCCGAAGTCTATCTAGTCTTCTAGGTTTTGTAATATAACTCTGTGTGGTAGATAACGAAATAATTATTATTATTGAATGGTCGATAAAAATGGTTAGCACCAGTTTTCGTTATTATATCAATCTGACAAAGGTCACAAACTTTTAGTCCTTAACATATTGTTTTCAAATTACCTGGACAACTTTTCGAATTTTGCTTTCCCTGAAACTATGAACAGAATTTGTACTGTTTAAACATTTTAAAAATATTGCTAAATCAGTCCAACCCTCTTCAAGTGATACGCTAACCAGTTAACAGTGTGATATATAAAAAAAGATTTCGATTTTTAACAGAAAATGGGTACAAATCCGGATAAACCTGCCGAAAGACAGTTGTTGGATGATGATATTGTCATAAGTGGTATATCGGGAAATTTTCCGTTGGCTGAAAACACACAGAAGCTTATAGATAATCTCTATAACAAGGTAAGAATCTTTTAAACTAATTAAAACAAGTTATACTTAAAAAATCATGAAAACACGGCTGTGTGGAATTTGTGAAAGAGTTCGTCGAATTTGTCACTCTATTGCCTAGTTTACTTATACTATGTTAAGTATCAATTAAGTGTGCTCTAAAGTTTTAATTAATTCTAAAATTTGTAAAAATACATAACCGCAGGTGACACCACGAGGTACAGCTAGTTCTAAATACATAGAATATGTCATGAAATCACACGGGTTGAGCTAGTAGCTATTCCTATAGATATACGAATCCAAGGACCACTCTTAATTTTTGTTCAAATCGATAAATTTATATACCTTTTTATTTATTGTGAATGAAAAATAGCTTCTTAGAGCCGTTATTATTATAGATTTAGCCACTTTATTATTCTGTAAGGCAACTGTAAGATTCTATTTTAAATTTACGATGATCTAAAAAGTTATCAAAAGTTACTCTATTAGATGAACATTTTTGTCTTTCAATTTATTATTAGTATTAGACGGGTATTTATCGCGTTTAAATTACCTTATATTTTCCCGACCATTTTTAGATATTTTTTTATGTCTACCCGTGACCACGACAGCGTGCAAACCTGTCGAAACGTCGGGAAAATATAAGGTAATTTAAACGCGATAAATACCCGTCTAATACTAATAATAATGTGTTCAGATCGCGTAAGTTTAAAAGTACATATTGTCTTTCAATTTGTATGGATAATTTTAGAGTTAACATGGAATAAAATATAACGCGAAAAAATCCAATTTAGTCTTCTTTAGTCATCTACAAATCAAAAAACACCTTTCAGTTCATCGTAAATTGAAAATAGAATCTTACAGTCGCCATATTGGATTTTTTGACATTTTATATAGTCTATCTCTCTTTTATTATCTAGCCCTTTCAGGACCATAAGACTAGGGGAGGTGCTGTTAACGTTTTGTATGTTTTAGATGATCTATTTAGTGCCTAGAAAACATATTTCAAAGGCAGAATGCGAAAACCTATTTTAGTTTTTTTGGAATTTTTTGGGACATGGGTCCCTATGGTCGCTAACAGTAAATTTTCTATGCAATTACTTACATTTTTATTTCTAGGCTCATGCACTGTTTGGGGTGTTATTATAAATAAAAAGATGCAAATTTATAATCTAAAATAATTTATTTTTAGTCTATAATATTTATAAATCAAATTCAAAGAGTTAGCCCGTTTCCGAATCGTATCTGCACCACAAATTGAACCCCCACTTTACTTGCGTAAATTTTTATACTGTTGCATAACATTATGTCCTATGAACTTCACCATTATAATGTTCACTGATAGATGAGTTTTAGTATTGTTCAGGGCTATTTGAAACGCATCATTGAGATATTGCATTAGGTACTGGGCGAATTTTATTATGCTCTGTCGTAAGAAGGACTGTTTGGGTCTCTTACGTCTTCATAATTGTAGAAATGAAGGTTTCGACGTATTTCTTCAAATCGAGTCCTAGGCATAACATACGATATGAAAGGCACTGCCATGTCTGGTTCCGTAAACCAATAATCTTTCAATGATGGTAAAATATGGTAGCTCATCACTAAATTCATACCAAGAAATGCTTTCACCTGGGACCTGGTCGGTTTGAACTTCCGCCCATTTTGATGAGCGTACCGCTGTCTTTATTACAATAGGTACTTTGCACTAAAATGCCAATGTTAGTAGCTAAACAAAATATATCAAATGGAGACGAAGTAAGACCATCCA
This sequence comes from Cosmorhoe ocellata, assembly GCA_963675405.1. Taxonomy (NCBI): domain Eukaryota; kingdom Metazoa; phylum Arthropoda; class Insecta; order Lepidoptera; family Geometridae; genus Cosmorhoe; species Cosmorhoe ocellata. The sequence continues at coordinate 4,116,679 of OY776258.1, read as the reverse complement.
AACATTGTTTCCCCTAATCATATTCCACAGAAGAAAATACATTTGGTGGGTATATTCTCTGGCTCCACTTGAAAACAAGTTGATTGTCGCTTGCTGACGTGGAAGCCTTGGGTGAAATACTTGTCGTTACCGGGGATTATTGTGCTAACGTATCATCAATCATAACATCAAAAACACCCTGGTGTTCGTCATCAGCTAAAAACCTTTGGTCTTCTGTGTCGAGCTATAAGCGTCTTCGTCATCGCTGTTATCGCCCATCAAAGTCTGTTGAACTTGGTGTTCACTAAGTTCAATTATTCTACTTCTGTTACGAGACATAATCTATAACAAAAATAGTAATAAAACTGTACAAAACTCCCATAATATTCAATACAAACATTTTACAAGACTTGATGAAAAGTATCTCCCTACGACCACAGGGACATTGGTGTCCCTTTGCATTTATGAGTATATATCAACAATACAATCATATTTTTTGATTATCTAGTAAAATAAAATAATAGTTTACTTACCACGTAATAGGTTTTTCACGAAATAAATTTGAAATCCTCACTTTTACACCTCAAAAATCATGTAAAAACTTTTCGTATTACGCGCCAGTTGAACTGTCAACTTTCATAGACCATAAACACAAAGTACTTCTTTTTGCGTAGTTTTGCCAGCTATAACTAGTTACAAATGTCGTTAAAATATTAGAAAACAATAATAAAAATACGGTTTGCTTAATATTTAATAAGGTTTTTATACTTTTTTTGCTGGGGACACCCTTGTCCCCGTAGTCGTCAAAGGGTTAATATTTGTTTACACATAGATTATTTTTCACAAGCATTTACCCGATCTGATGGTAGTCTTTAATTTTTTTCAGGTCGATATGATACAAAAATATGATTACTCTAACACCAAGCACCCTGAACTGCCGCAGTTCTGTGGCAAAGTCGATAACTTGGATAGGTTTGACAGTAATTTTTTTCGGATCACACATTTGCAAACAGCTGTGTTTGACCCTGCGGGAAGAAAAACTATAGAACAAGCATACAGTGCGATATTTGATGCAGGTAAACTATAACCTTATAAAAATGAAAGGGTACCATTAGCTGGTTATTTTTAGGGTGGATATGACAAGCTTCTAGTTTTATCTGAATAAATAAAGGCAAATGCAAGTAAAATGTCAGTTTAGGTATTCGTCGATAGTTACGATTTATTTTGAGGTGCTTAAACTAGTTTGGTCGAATTAACTTTAAGCCGATTATCTATTTAGATTATCTAACAGCTAGTATTTATTGCAAAATTTAAAAAACAATTCTTAGAGGAATGGAAAAATATCTTCTAACAGCATATTGCATTTTGTGACATCCTACTAATTTATAAACGAAAGTTAGTAAGAATGTGTGGATGTCTGAATATAATATGTTTGTTACTCTTTCACGCTGAAACGGCTGAACAAATCTGAATGAAATTTGACACAGATATAGATTATGGTCTGGAATAACACCTAGGCAACATTATTATCCCAGAAAAATGTACGGTTCTCGAGGGATATTTGTTTTTGTTTTAAAAGGTATAACGCGGGCGAAGCCGCGGGCGGAAGCTAGTTTTGTATAAACCTTTGTCACTTTTGAAATCGAGACGAATCCAACGAAATCTTATTTGTCCAGCCAGTCGTTTGGGCTCCAGCTGTAGTCAAAGGAACTCGCATACATTATCTTATCTTATGTTATCTTATTCCTTTAAACGAGCAATAATAATATTCCTTTAAACGAGCAATTATAATTGGAATCTCGCAAACGGCTCCAGCGATTTTCATGAAATTTAGTATGCAGAGGGTTTCGGGGGCAATAAATCGATCTAGCTAGGTTTCATTTTTAGAAAACGTCGTTTATCAATTAAAAAAACCGAGCAAAGCTTGGCCACCCAGGTACTAATATAGGTACATTGTACACCCCAAATACATTGCCCTCTTTATTCGCTTCACCGTTATGTTAAATAAAATGGTTTAATTAATTTGCTTATATTATTTTACAGGAATCAATCCAGAAAGTCTGAAAGGTACCAGAATGGGCGTGTTTACTGGGACATCTTATTCTGATGCAACACAAGGAATATACGTTAATTTAACATCCAATAAATTTTATATGCCAGGGTAAATAATAAAATAAAATTTATGTTCACCCTTATTAACTTTTATAAAAACAACAAAGAACGATTCAATTATATGGCCACGCAATATAAGAGATTTATATAAATTGTTTGGTTTACGGCGCCGCGCGCCGAGGTGATAGTTGAGTATCAACTATCACCTCGGCGCGCGGCGCCGTAATGGGATGGATGGACATGTCAAAAACATTATTCTATAGTCCTGGGTTCTCATCATACTATTAATATTAGGGAACTAACTACTAATCCTTACTAATCTAATATTTATAAGGATATGTCCTGACTGATTTGAATAGATACAACAACGCACAGCCTAAACTGGTCAGATTTTAAATTTGGAGGATATAATTGTCTTGATGGTATAGACGTTCACTAAAAAGTTATTCTGGGAAATTCTACTTCTAAGGGGGTGAAAAGGGGTGAAAACTTTTGTATTAAACTTTTTAACGCGTTGTGCGATTTTCATGAAACTTTGTGTAATTTCAATACCAAACGAATTTACACGTGTTTAAAGATTTTTCAATATAACCTTTAAAAAGGGGTAAATAGAGTTTAAAGTTTTTTTGACGAGTAATTTATTTAAAACTCGGTTTAAATACTTCATAGACAAAATAAAGGACACATATTTCTGGATTTTTCAAAATAACCTTCTAAAATGGATTGAAAGGGGTGACGTTTTTTTGAAGAGTTGTGTGATTTGTTTAATACCTAAAAGGCATATAATGGAGACTTATTTAAGGGTTTTTGAAAATAACCCTCACAAAGGAAAAAAAGAGGTGTCAAAGTTTGTATGGTCTTTTTCACAGGTGGTGTGATTAGTTTTAAAATTGGTTTAGATGCTTAAACGTCAAAATCAATAGACACATATTTTATGGTTTCCTAAAATAACTCTCACAAAGGGAAAAAAGGGGTGTCAAAATTTATAATAATAGGACTTTTTGACGAGAGGTGTGATTAGTTTGAAACACAATTTAGATACATGAATTGCAAAATAAATGGAAACTTTTTGGTTTACATACACAACATAGGCATACTTATAAAAGTAATCTAAAGTAATTTAAACAATCACGCCTATAAACCGATTTAAATAAAACTTAGTAGGTACAGAGGTAGTCCTAGCTAGAGCTTGAGGAAGTACATACCTACGCTATTTTAACTTACATATTTTAGCTATTTTAGTTTATTTGCGTATATCTTTTGCGTATGAAATTTTGTCATTTTTAAAGCTATAAAGGTTAAAACTTATTTTTTAGGCTTTTGATTAGATAATAAATAAATACAACATTAACAATTGCAAAATTTTACCCTAAGGGGAGTAAACATAACTGTGTAACGAAGTCGGCTAAAAAGTGTTAGCCTAAAAAATTTAAAATGCTGCCGAAAGTCACTATTCCAAGCGGACAAAGTCGCGGACATAGCTAATTTTAAATAAGTATTGCATTTCAGTTGTAGCAGAACAATGGTAGCAAACCGTATTTCATACTGGATGGACGGCAAAGGTCCATCTTATAGCTTGGACTACAATTCTGCAAGTTCAATTGCATGTTTGGAGATAGCTTTCGAAAGAATTAAATCAGGAGAGTGTGACTCCGCTATTGTTGCTGGATACAACAATGTCATACATCCATTTTTATCTATAAACATGAAAAGGTAAGCTGTATAATTGAGAAGAAATACCGAACTCATGACGTCTTGACTTGCTATGCAAATCATCAGCTGACCATTTAGTTTGGTATTTTTACGTATAATTACCAAAGTCAAAACACGTTTATGAACGTTACGTTATGCACATTTTCGTATTGCGTTATTTTTTAACCATTCCGTTTGGAATGCTTCAAACACTGTCAAACAAACTTTTATGTTTTAGTTGGTGCTGATGAACTTTTTGAGTGACATTGAGCAACGTTTCACGATAATAATGTGCATACCGTAACGTTTATAAATGTGTTTTTAACTTTGGTTTGGCTTTGGTTAACACCATAGATAAATTACCGCGATTTCCCTCTTGACTTGCATTCCAGGGTGGAGCTTGGTTTCATTCGATAACGGCTAGAATAGGAGTAGTACGAAAAAAATTGAAAAATCTGTGATGTTTTTGTACCTGATTATTAGTTTTAAATACTTATGTACTAAAAATAATTTTATTTGACCATACAGGGCTGGATTGCTTTGTTCTGATGGAAAAACTAAATGTTTTGACAAAAATGGAGATGGCTACGTTAGATCTGATGCCGTTTGTTTGATGTTCTTGCAAAAGGCCAAAGATGCTAAAAGGTAAAATTATCATTGAAGCATTGTCTTTGTCACAAATGGCACAAAATGTTTGATCTTTTGGGTTCATAAGGTTTACATAATTATTATTTTTTTAACAGTCTATTCCTGCTTCCAGGATTTGAACTACATTCTTTATTCTCGACCTTTATTTTACTGTCGCGCTTTTTTTTTTACAGAATCTATACACAAATTTATCATATAAAAGGAGAATATTTTTCTTCACCTGATGCAAACTTTCTACCAATACACAATTCAAAAAAAATTGAAAATTTTCTTGAAAGTTTTTACTCTGAAACAGATGTGGCTCCTGAAGCAGTGGAATATGTAGAAGCTGATGCTGCAGGTACATTTTTTGCTAAAACAAGTACTATCCGTCATTATTTTTCCCAGTTTTAGATAAAACTAGAAAAAACTAATATTTCATTTGTAGAATGCAAAAATTGTATAAAACAGTAAGTACAGAAGATTAATATAATTTATGTTCATTTATTATGGAGGACTCAATCATAATATGTTTGTTAGTTAAATTTAATTATCGTAATGAAATGCATGTAGATATATATTACGAGTATTATTAATAATATTCGGCTATATGGTCGTCCCAATTGCAGGGCCTCCCTTCCCTTATACACATAGACAAATAAGATACTTACCCTTAAATTTTTAATTGTTTTTTTTTTAGGTTTAGCAGATGCTGATAGAGAAGAACTTGTAGCGATTGGAAACATTTTTGGCAAAACTAAACCCATTAAAGTTGGAAGTATTAAGTCAAATTTAGGACATACTGAAGCGGTATCTGGACTTTGTTCTCTTAATAAGGTATTTTCACATGCATTTATTTTCATTAGCATGGCGACATTAGTTACTTAACTTACTAAGATGTACGAAGCTTTTTATCAACCAATCATCTATTTCTCCATCTTCATGCTATCAGCTTGAAAGACAAGCTTTAAAGTAAAGGTTAAAAAGTTTTTAAATAACGGTAAAATATCAAATTGAGTGGACTGGCCTATATATGATGTGCTATAAAAAGATGTACGAAGTGATTTAGATAGCTAAGGAAGAAAGTGTTTTTTTTTTCATTTATGTTTAATGTGGTTAGACTTACGACTGTGTCTTTTGTGTGATATTGAAGATTTGTTTATCATATCAACGTGGCGAGATACCTGCGAATCTCCATTACAACGAGCCACAAAATCATATTGATGTAATAAAAGAGGGAAAAGTGCAAGTTGTGACCGACAATACAAAATTTGGCAGAAGCTTTACCGCATTAAACAACTTCTCTCCTACCGGCGCTAACTACCATGTGTTGTTAAAAGGACATTACAAACCAAAAGTAAGTAGCAAAATTTTTTATAAAACCTCATTTTAAATGGTAACTACAAACTTAATGGAAGAACATTATAATTACTTTATGATTAGGCAAAAACATAATAGCAATTTAATTTCTTAAATACGAGTAGTATGTATACTTGTCGTTTGTATCGATGTTATAAAACCAAGATGGACTTGATATAAAGCACAAAAAACTGTTGTACGTTAAAATTGACTAAACAAAATTAAATTTTATTTGTTTAAGGACATAAATAGATATATGAGCGGAATACCTTATTTAGTTTTGGTATCAGGAAGACTAGAGCGAAGCGTCAACAAAATTCATAGACTATTGGAAAATAATCCAATAGATCCAGAACAAATCGCACTGTTAAATAACATCTTTAAGTACAACATTCCTGGTCACACTGGCCGTGGTTATACCATTATTCGTGAGTATTTTACAGGGTTTTTCAAAGTTTAACTAGTTATGTAAGACTAATTAATTACCTTTATTTATAATAACGTCGTAATCTACGATAGCTAAAATCAACCAACTATACTATTTTGAGTTGAAAAACTGTAAGTCAAAGCTTTTTTATTAACAAAAAATAAAAAACTTTTGTTTCGTATGGTTCTAAATATTTTGATTGGTTTCAGAAACAAATATGAAGATGAACAAAACGTTATGTTTAGGTAAAGGATTTGAAATCTATAGTGGTCATAAACGACCAGTCTGGTTCCTATTTAGCGGTATGGGATCACAATGGCCAACTATGGGAGCAGATTTGATGCAATTGCCAATTTTCGCTGCAACTAGAGATGGGCGCTTACCCGGTAAAAACCCGCAGTTCGGGTTTTTACCCATTTTTACCCATTTTTACCCACCCATTTCGAATTAATACCGGGTAAAAATTCAATGCTTCTTTTTCTTGAGGTTAAACTAATTATATATGCTTTAACTTGTTAGTTTTTATTCCTGTTTGTTTTTTGGGGCTAGATGGTGCTGTGTAAAAATGTCCGCCACTAGTTATTTATTATTTTAATTGTTTTTTTTTAGTGTTTCGATGTTCTCTGGTGTAAAATAATGTAATTATCAGTATAATTTGGTTGGATTATATTTATTTAAGTATTATATTTATTGATTTCGTTATGCTGTGCAATTATGGTTTTTTAGATTTTTTATAATGACATAGTGCGTATACTTATATATTTTTAATCTTTCTGAAATAAATAACAAAAGCCTTTAAAGTATGTAAAAACATAAAAACGACAGATTACAATATAAAGGCTTTTGTTATTTTTAGAACATTTATATAATAAAAAAATATAAGTGTATAATGTACATAATTATGTCTTATAAAAAAATACTCGGCTTATTTTGAGGTACGGTGTAAGTTTACATGACTGAAAAGATAATTAATGTGCTATTTACACAATATACACTCGCGGGCTTTAAACTAGAATCGCTTCATCAAGACAATATTTTACAATTTCTGGCCATTGAACTAGGGATTGTGGTATATCATTTTTTTAGCTATCAAAATCTTTGTCGTAGGACGTGCCTACATAGTATTGACCGACGACGGTTCACATTCTGGTTATGTCCGAGAACACAGGACTCGACTCCATCGCTCCATATAATCAAGTGATCGCGAGCAAACTGAAGCCGGACTTGTAGGTGGGCTGGAGACAATTTAGTTCCCATGGCTGGCCTTTTTGGGGTCAAGTTCACTTTTTTGTGTTTTCGTCTGACTGTCCACTCGCTCACAGCTCTCCCTCTAACTTCTCTTAGCTACTATTGGACGTCGACTCCGGTCAGGTGTCTTTTTCGGAGTGAAGTGGTGACAATAAATCGACCATCTCTTGGCGTATTGCCTAGCTATCGTCCAGGTTCTGGTCTCCGGACTAAGTTTCCGATCTCCCTGAATCTCTTGTGCACCTTGGAGACACCGGACTGGCTTGGGTGAAGCTGTCGAGCGATACTACGCTGAGACAACCCATGCTGAATTAGGCTGACGATTGGAGCGGCTTCTGTGGTTGTGGTTTCCATTTTTCTTAAGTTCAACTGTTCCCAGTAAAGTAAAACATTGGACTGATGACCAATTTTCATAAAAGCTCACTATTTATAGGATTTCAGGACTTCCAAACAGTTGGTGATTTGTTTGAAAAACTGATGTTTTTTTCTTTTTATGTTCCATGATACAAGGTGAATGCTTATTGGTTATGATATTCAAAGATTTTCCTCTTCCTTGCGTCGTGTTCCTCAATGCTGAGGGTCGTGACCTCCTTTCTGCATCACCTTCTCTTTAATAATTATCCTCCATCTGTTTCTGTCTTCGGCGGTGTGGAGGGCGTTGGTTGTAAACCGAAATATCAAGCGCGGTTCGGATCTGGACTGCGTCCACGAGGCCTTTTCCCGTCTACTTTGCCGATCACAAAGAGCTTTTCGAGGTTGTCACCATCTTTTCTTGCAATGTGACCGAAATATTCGAGAACTCTGCGCAGACACTCAGTGGACAGTCGCGAGGAGATATTGAGTTCTCGCCATATAGAGACGTTAGTCCAAAATGCTGTCCAAGGGATACGGAGCATCCTTCTCCAACACTACATCTCAAAAGCGTCAATGCGTTTGCGGTCTGCAGCTTTCGGAGTCCAAGTCTCAGCGCCATACGAAAAGATCGAGAAGACTAGAGTCCGTACAAGTCTAATAATAATAAATAATAATAATTGTCCACTGTTTCTAGGTCCAAATCGCCAGTGAGTTCTAACTTTCCAGATCTGTCTACCACCATGACTTTAGTTTTGGACCTGTTTATGCAAAGTCCCATCTCCTCACTGATTCGCTCCATTCGGTTTAGAAGAGTAACCATCCCCGACTCATTTGCTGCAAAAAGAGTAGTGTCATCAGCGTAGCGCAGGTTGGTGATTTTCACACCACCAACTGTGATACCTCCCTTTCAATTCTCGTAAGTCTGTCTCATTATGTACTCTCCATAGACGTTGAACAGAATGGGCGATAAAATGCAAACTAGGCGTACTCCTTGGTGAAATTTAAAGGGTTTAGAAGTCGCTTTATCAACTCTTACGACTCCCTGTCTTAAGTCATAAAAGGTGCGAAGTAGAGCGATAAGATGCATCGGTACTCCAAGTTCTTGTAGGACCTTCCATAAGCCCATAACCCCAGTTGACACAGTCGAAAGCTTTGCTGTAGTCGACGAAACACATTATCACTGGCGTATCAAACTCGTATGCCTTCTCAACGATCTGCCTGACATTGAGAATCTGCTCCCGAGTGCCCTTGCCCCTCACGAAACCGGCTTGCTCCTGAAGGATTTGCCAATCCAGGTAGTAGCGGATGCGATTGTTAGAAATATGGAGCAAGATTTTGCTGGCGTGTGAGATGAGGGTCAAGGTTCGATAATTACCGCAGCTCTTAGTTGACCCTTTCTTGTGCAGCGGTAGAATTACGGATTCCGTCCAGACTCGCGGCCAATTACCGTTTTGCCAAATATGTGAGCAGATATTTAGTAGTGTCGACATACCCAAGTCACCCATAGCTTTAAGCACCTCTGCTGTTATTTGGTCGCTTCCTGACGCCTTCTTCTTCTTGAGAGACTGTAGAGCAGTAGCTATTTCGGAACGAAGAATCATGGGTTCCAGTTCTAGCTCCTTCCAGTTCGGGTCACTTCCGGGCGTTAAAAAGGGGTCAGTATATAACTGCTCACAGTAGGCACGCCATCTCTCGGCAAGAATTTAAGAGCTAATAAAATATTTTTTCAAATGACATACCACAATCCCTAGTTCATTGGACAGTAATTGTACAAAATTGTCTTGATGAAGCGATTCCAGTTTAAAGCCCGCGAGTGTATGTTTTCTAAATGATTTTTGTGTTGGTTTTATTTGATAAAAACTTTTTTTTAACTCATGGTTTAGGTTTTCCTATATAATATTAAGGCTTCCCTACTTACTACGTATTTTTAAAAGTAATTAGGTTTTTTTTATTTTCATTGAAAAATGTACGTTGAATTTTTACCCGGCATAAATAAAAAATACCCGGTATAAATGGGTATTTTTTAATTTATACCTATTTTACCCTTTCCTTCCTATTTAACCCACCCGAATTTTTACCCACCCGCCCATCTCTAGCTGCAACTGTTGAAAGGTAGCTTAGGTTAAATCATCAAAGAATATTGTTAAAAAGTTTTTAACACAACATTTTTATTTAAGGTGTGCCGCAGTTCTCAAAATAAAGGGCATTGACATTATTAAGATCATAACAAGCAATGACAAAGAAATATTTGAAAATATTTTAAATAGCTTTGTGGGTATAACTACTATTCAAATTGCGCTTACTGAAGTTTTAAGGTCTATTGGCATAGCACCAGACGGTATTATTGGTAAGTAGATTAATGTAATGGTTAAAAAACTAAATAAATCAATGGCTGACTACTTTCGTAAGTAGGTACATTTTGAAAGTTAATATTAATGAATACTGTATATTAAATTCGAAAGGTCACAGTGCTGGTGAAATGGGCTGTGCTTACGCTGATGGTAGCTTGACTCTTGAAGAAACAATTTTAGTATCTTATTTAAGAGGACTAGTGTCATTAGAAACTAAAACGATCAAAGGCAAAATGGCAGCTATTGGTATTGGACACAAAGAAGTAAGTGCCTATTTATAATTAAAAATGAAGCATCAAATAATTATATCTCATTAATAATTCAAAAACTATAATACAGTAACACTGTTGCGCATTCAGTTTATGTATTTCTGCTTCTGTATAAAAATATATTTTAGGATTATAATAAAAGCAGAGGGATTATTTTGAAGTTTTGAATTAAAAATTCCCAAGATTAAGTTTAAAAATTTGATTAAGACAATTTATGAAAAAAGGTAGGACCGATTTACGTACATATCACCAATAGTGGCCTCACTTAGCTGGTAATAAAAAGTATGTGACGAGGGAAATATTTTTCAGGTCCGTAAACTATGCCCACCTGAGATTGACATCGCTTGCCAAAATAGTTCTGAGTCAACCACTATATCCGGCCCCGCCGAAGTTGTTGAAAAATTTGTAGCGGATCTTACAGAACGCTCTATATTTGCGAGAGCCGTCTCTAGTGCTGATATTGCCTACCATTCTCGATACATAGCTAATATGGGTGAGTATATATTTATTGGCAGTATGACAACTTAATTTGGATTTAGTTGTATCAATTTTATTATCACTTACTTTTGATGTAAATAACTAAATAGCATTTCACTCAAAACGTTTCTAAGTTTACTACGAAGCCACTGACAAATAACAGTTAAAATCCTTTATTTAATTCCTTCAATATATATGTTTAGGTATATTTTTATTTTACTATAATTATTTATTTGTAATGATAGTACTCACGATGAAGTTAGTAAATTTATTTGTTTATATAAATTTCATCCTTGTTCAAGGACCAAGTTTACTGTCAAAAATGAAAGAAGTAATAAAACATCCGAAATCACGAAGCAAATTGTGGCTTTCAACATCTTTCACCGCAGATCGGTGGTCTGAAGAAATTAGCTTATATGCTTCGGCCGAGTATTTTACGTACAATAATCTTGTAAGCAATTACTGGCTAGTTTGCGAACATTTATACATGTTACGACTAAACGACCACGCAAATCATTTATAGCTATGAATGATTATTCCTATAGTAGTTTTGGTCATTTTTTCAATAAATAAAGTGAGATTAATGTATAAGAAAAAAATTATAACGATGCAAAGATTTACAATTACATATTTTAATAAGGAAGATGCCGACGTTTAAACTTTTACCTTATTTTTTTCCGAAAAAATTTGGACGTGTGATAAGCATTCATTAGGTAATCTTATCATTTTATATCCATAGAACACTGTATATTTTGAAGAAACTGCAAATATGATACCTAAAGATGCAATAGTGATTGAAATAGCACCGCATGGACTTATGCAAGCGATTATGAAGAGGTCTCATACAAATTGCTTAAATTTATCACTTACAAGACGTGGAGAAAAAAACCCTGTTAAACTTCTACTGCAAACTATAGGAACGTAAGTGATCATTACCTTTTGTTTCATAGCAGACTGTCAATGCCTAACATTTTGTTTTAACATGAGAGTAAATACCTGTGCTATTGCAAAAGTTCTAAATAAGCGTCATCGGCTGTAACAGTTTAGATTTCAACAATAAATCAGCGGGAGCAAATCTTCACGGCAATTGAATCTGGCCCTCCCGAAATTATGGTCACGTAAGTGTACCTATTATTGGAAGAAATTAACGTGATTGCACAATTAAATAAATAAATGAAAAGCTGGACCCACCAATTCTATGATAATCGCGTATTTATAAGAGCACAAATTCTGTTTTTGAACCATAAAATTGAACAATAAAGTTATGCAGCAACTACGCCCGCACAAACCAAAGCAGTTACTCAGTTTTAATTTGCCGTGGATGGGCCGTTTTAGGTTTACTTGAACACAAGTTCTTCGGAAGATCGTATGAGATTGGTGACTTGGCTTTGATTTAATTTGCCTTACATTTTTGTATTTTTAGGTTATATCAAGCTGGCCTCAATCCTGATATCGATGCTTTGTACCCGAAAATAGACTTCCCAGTATCTACAGAAACTTCAGTACTGTCTCATTTTGTAGACTGGGACCACAGTGAGCAATGGTAAATAATAATTAATCTTCTCAGATCGTTCTAAGAATCTACAAATTTGGCTTTAACTCTAAAATTGGTAATGTCTACTGTTATAGTCTACTACTGCGTGCAATCATTTAAGTAGATAAATTATTTCAGTCATAAGTGTAGGTACATTTGTAATTCTAATAGAAATGACAACTCTTAAATCTTCTTCTTCTTCTTCTTAATTTAAGAGTTTGACTCTTGTCGGCATAACTGATGAATCTCTCTCCATTTAGTTCTTTCCAGGGCAGCCTCCTTGACCTCTTTATACGACATGACAGCTACCTTCTCTTTCACTTATTTCATATAGCTTATCCTTGGTCTTCCTCTTCCTCTCTTTCCTTCCACTTTTCCTTCTATAATGTTTTTGATGAAACTGTCATGTCGTATAAATGGCCAATCATTTTTCCTCTTCTGTTCTCCACAACTTCTAATAGAGTCCTTTTCTCGTTTACCCTACGCAATACTTCCACATTTGTCATTTTTTCGGTCCAACTGATTTTTTCCATTCTTCTCCAACCCCACATCTCAAATGCTTCTAAAGTTTCTTTATCTTTCTTTGTCATGGTCCATGTCTCACACCCATATAGCGCTATACTCCAAATATATGTATGTTTTAATAAATTTCTTTTTAATATTTTCAGATATTTTTGATGTGAAAATGTTCCTTTTGTTGTTAAATGCTTGTTTAGCTATAGCGATTCTTGATTTAATATCTGGTGTACATCTGGAGTTTGCAGTTATGAGGCTACCTAAATATCTAAATGTTTTGACTCTTTCTAAATTTGTGTTATCTAAAGTAATTGTGTTGAATACTGTATTGTTTGTTTTTGATGCTGTTAATATCTTTGTTTTATTTATATTAATTTTGAGAGAGTATTTTTTGGAGATGTTGTTCATAGTGTCAAGTAGTTTCTGTAAATCGTTTTCTGTTTCCGCTACAGTTACTATGTCGTCTGCGAATCTTACAAATTTAATTTTTTTCTCCGTTGAATTTTACTCCTACTTTTGATTTTTCTTTGATTTCCTTAATAGCAGATTCTATAAAAAAGTTGAAGATGAGTGGTAAGAGTGAACATCCCTGTCTAACCCCTTGTCTGATCTTGGCCTTTCCTCTTTCTTCCCCTATTTCTATTATTGTTGCTTGGTTTTTATATAGTTGATATATGATTCTTCTGTCTCTAAAATCTAAACCTACTTCCTTCAGAGTCCTCATCATTTTTTTTTCTCAAATTAGGATTACAATAATAATAAAAGGAATGTGTAAATTAATTAACTAACACCCCTTCATCAGGACAAATGCCCATTATAACACGATAGAAAAATTGTACACTTTTTCTCATGAGTTCACTATGTCAATTCATGATGATGACTACAGTTTCATTCAAGGATTCATTCGAAATGGTAAGCAAAGTTTTATTTTTCACATCAACATTTGATTTACTTATGGTTGACTCGAATAAGAAATTACATAGTTGTTTCAGCAGTCGTTTGTGGTAAGATAGTTTTAACAGCTTACGATGAACTTTAATATTAGTTTCTTATACCGTGGCTATAATAAGCTCTTGTAATTTCAGGAGTAAACGTGATTCCTGAAGCAGCTGTTTTGGTTATTGTTTGGAAAACGTTAGCGATGTATAATGGAATGGACTATCAAAATGTGGCAATAGAATTTACAAACGTTAAATTTCACAGAGAAATTATAGTAAAACCTGAAGAAATTCTCAAATTATTAGTGCAGATTCAAAAAGGAACACAGTATTTCGAGGTGATTTTTTTTCAATTAGTCTTAAAAGACTATAGAATAGTGTACCATGCCGACATCGACATGGCTTTTACATTTGACTATACTCGGTTTTTTTGGAGTTGTTGGCAATTAAATGAACAGCTATTATTATAAAGTGAGAATCACTATAGTTTATGGAATTTTCAAAATTGAGTAGGTACTTATTGAAATAACATTCGAAAATGTATTTGCGCGATACCAATGGTATTTAGTATTTGGTATGGCTGTCTTGGTTTGTAGAGATGTACTAAGAAGGAATTATGAACTGAAACGGGGGCTGTTTTTACTGAGTGTTTTGTGGGTACTTGTATACTATTTAGAATACGCAAATTTGATTGAGTACGGGCCTGCTAGTGTATTTTATCATCATCATCATCATCATCTTCCTGCCCTTATCCCACTAGGTGGGGTCGGCACAACAGGTTCTCTTCCTCCACTCTCCTCCGTCATCTCAGTAGTCACTCCCTTCCTACACCTATCGTCTTTCACACAGTCCATCCATCTTTTCTTTGATCTACATCTACTCTTATATCCATCCGCATTCAAATCCATAACCCTTCTTGTAACATGACTTTCCTCCCGCCGCATAAGATGCCCATACCACGCCAACCTATTGCTAGTGTATTTTATATGACACTAGCTGTCCCGGCAAACTTCGTACCGCCTTCTACATTGCTTAGACAACAGTGAGTGATTATAATTTAATATGAACTTTATTAAATAGTAATAAAGTTCAAATTGACTCTACATTTTATTTAGAAAACGTTTGTATGGGAAATAGAAAAGGGCTATCTTTAGGGTTTTCCCGGCAGTTATTCGATTTTTTCTTACCTTTTAAACCTTCCCTAGACCTCCACGAACATTTCAAGACCAAGATAAGATAAATCCGTTTAGCCGTTCTCGAGTTTTAGCGAGACTAACGAACAGCAATTCATTTTTATATATATAGATTTATATTTTTAAATTCAAGATGGCGGAAATACTACCGAAAATGTATATACTTAATTAAAAAATACTTCTTATATTATACAGAAAATCTTAAAATAGTTTACTCGTAAAAGCGTTCCCTTTTGGTATTTAAACCTCTACTGACATTCAATTTAACACCTTTTTTTAGGTAACACAAAATAACAGCCTCGTTGCCTCTGGTTTCATGACAACAGAAATAAGCGTTGAACGTAACGTTGATCACATAAAAATTATTGACAGCGATTATCATTTAAATGAAAAAGACATTTACAGTCTAATGTCCACAAAAGGATACAATTATGAGTAAGTTGAAATATTTATGTGTTACAAAAATTCTAAAGCTAAAAATGTATAACCATAAAAAATAAAACAGATATGACAATTTTTGATTTTATGACAATAGTTAACCATAGTAGGTACGAGTTCATACTAAGTTATAATTTTAAATATACTCTGTTTATTTTAGAGGTCAATTTAAATCATTGGAGCATGTTAATATTGAAAGAAACAAGGGTGTGTTAAAGTGGAACAATAACTGGATAACGTTCTTGGATGCTTTATTTCAACTGAATGCTGTATCAAGAAATCATAACGGAATATCGAAAATAAAACTAATCACGAAACTTTCGATCGATGTGGAGGCTCATACAAGAAAAAACACTGAATTTGATTTAAAAAGAGGCATTTTACGTTACGCAGCTCGAATTTCACGTTACAATGCAGTAACTGAGTAGGTGTTACATTTTATTTTGTTCCAACTGACTTTGAGACTTTTCTGATTTCGATCAACAGAGCATTATTTTTATAGATTGTCTGAATAATAATATTTTATTTAACAGGTGTGGTGGAGTTTTTCTTAAGGAAATTGTTTTTGATGATATCTCAAAAGCAGAGCATATAGCTAACATAATGCAGATAAAAAAGTTTTTACCACACTGTCCTAAATTTAGCGTTGATGTAAGATTCCTTAAAGTTTTATTTGGTTTTCATTTTGGTATGGTAATCCGCTACATTTTATGCATTATTGTTTTATTTCAGCTACAAACGGCGTTACAAGTTAACCTACAAATTATATCAGAGAGTATAAAAGAAACTATTTTTATACATTACAATAGCAAAGTTGATTTCTTTTGTAATATATCAACTATTTTAAAAGACATAGTGGAAGGTGTTCCATCACTGAATATTGAAATTATAAGTGCTCCAACTTCAAAAGCTAACCACGATGTCCTATTACTGTCTGAGTTTGAAGATAATAAGGTAAGTTATGAATGTTTTAATAATTAGGTTCTTTTAAACTTAAGTGCCTATAATATTGAAAAATAAATACGTCTGAACAAAAGTCGCCCTAAACTTTACTGTTTAGATATGAAAATATTAATCTTTTTTCATTTATATTGTTTTTATTTTCAGATAAATCAAAGTATTCGTAATGCTGCAGGTGATTTTCGATTTGTTATAACTATCAGTAATCAAGAAAATACCTTGAATTTACCCAAAAATTGTCGTGCCATTACAACATTTAAAGTCGACAATCTAAATATGGTGTTATTTGAAAAATCAACATCAAACATTTTTGATGAAAACCTAGGTGGATACTACTACATACCAACTGTCCAAAACAAACGTCTCGATAACGCTAAACTTATAAACGGAACATCAAATAACACTTATGCGTGGACTGAAATTCCATGCGGCGATAATGAAAAATCCATAAAGGTGATTTTTTTCTTAAGAATATGCATATAATGCTCTATTTATGCACTTTTTTAATTTATCGGCTTTATCGTAAGATTTAAAAATCGTGTTCAGCTAATTCATTTAACATAGTGAACGAAAAGAAGTAACTACTTCATTTTTTCAGATTGCTTACTGTGGAGTTTACATAAAAGATACCGAACAATGTGCAGAAATCAACAAAAACGTAAATAAAAATGGAATTGGGTTTAGTGGTATCAATGCAAGGTATGTTTACAAATTCTATATTTTTATGTAATGTATCCATAGAATCAATACAGGTACCTATAGTATCTATAGTACCTATTCTTGTTATTATGCTAAATTTATTAAACCCAAAAATACTAATTACTTAAAAAAAAATTCAGAGGTGAACGAGTAATGGGCATTGTCTCTGAAGGCTGTGTGAGTAGTTTGATAGAAGCAAACTATAATTTAGTATGGCCAGTTCCTAAACATTGGACACTTGAAGAGGCAGCAACAGTGCCCTTACCTTATATCCAAGCTTATTATTGTCTGGTAAGATTTATCATTATATGTTTTTTGTTACAATAAAAAATCTTTGCAACTGAAAAGTAAATTATATAGTTCCAGGCAGGACTTTTTTCATCATAAGACGTAGGGCTTGGAACTTTTTTTGGTTAGAATTGGACTGTAAGTAGCAGTACTCATTATTTCTCAGCTACGTATAGAACGTGCTACATATAGCTACGTGTAGGAAATACACTGTCAATATGTGCTGAGCTTAATATTCCATGGGTTTTCCGTCCCTGTTTCAAAGCTCAAATTCAGCGCACAAAATTTTTTTTAATGGAAAGGAATATGACAGTGTTTATTTTGTTTTGAGGCAAACTTTGCACCCAAATAATAATGAAATATGTAGGTAGATAATTAATCTAGTAGGAGATCGCTCTTGCAATTCTCTTGCTTTCGCTCACTGATTACATCAAAGATTAATTATTTTGATGTTATCCATATTATTATTGTTGTTATAAGCATACTTTATAATTATTATTATTTACTGTGTTATGAAAACTTACCAGTTAAATTTTTAGATGATCAGGGAAAATCTACTGAAAAAGAGCTATGTTTTCGTCTCTAAGGGCGATAGTGCATTGGGCCAAGCTGTGATACAATTGTGTTTAAGCCATGACTGCACAGTGTTTACTACAGTTAGCACAATAGAAAAGAAGAAGTTCTTGATGAATAACTTCAAAAAATTAAAGGGTAGGTATTTATTATTTTAATAACAATTATAATTAATTTTTCGATATGAAACCTCAAAATAACCAAAACAAATTTTGGGGCAGTTTGTACACTGGCTACCTGGACAGCCAGAGTTAAAAGTGTTTTCTATGCGAAATAAACTATTATTGATAAAAAATAACAGGATATTTATTACGATAAGTTCTTCCTTGGGGCTAAATATTAAAATTTGTGCAGTTCTCTTGTGATTTGTGAAACACAATAAAAACACTCGTTCGACAATCTATACCGTTCACCTTGTTTACTATTTCTTTTTTTTATATCTCTAGGGGGTTTTAATGAAACTAGTCTTTGTTTAAGAAATAATCAGCATTTATTAATAAAAATCTGTTAACATTTATACAAATTATAGTAATCTTTTTAATAATATAAAAAAAAAATATGACTAAAATAATTAACAAAATATAAGATAAAACCTCAACTAGGTACTTTATTCTACGGAATTCGCGAGTACTCTACTTATAAAATTAAATTCAGTAAATAGGTTCTTTTGGCAATCTTGATTATTGCACTAGGTTACTAAGCATCGTCCAACAACGACATTAGATATTTACCACTACTTATTGAAAATCAGTTATATACTTAACATTAATTAACTACTTAACATTAATAATCAACCAAACAAAAAAAAATGGTTTTATAACATTAATCAACAAAAAAATAAGGTAAATAATGACTACATCTACGATTACCTGGTCTACTTCATTATAAATTCTTACAATTATTTGTAACTATTGCACTAAGTTTTCCAAAGTTCAAAATATTGTCTAACGCTAACTTCAGATTTTTTGAAAGTTTCGACGCACATTTCATTTTTTTTAACCATTGTAACGGACTCTTGATTTTTCTTCTCGTTATAGGACAATTCTCAATATGATGATGATGATTATTGTTGTTTGAAATATTCGAAACACCTAACACTTTTGCCAAGAACTGTACATTTTTCTGTGCAAATTTCAACCTTAAAGAAGGAGTGTACAAACTGACCATCAATGTATGGAATATCAAAATTATTTTTCAAGGGTCGAGTGTACGAAATGCCGACAACCCTGCAATCTATAAACCATACGGTTTTGCTAATACAAAAAGACGATGGGCTAAACTGGTCCAACTCTCAAACGCTAACAAGACATTTAAAGTATCCATTTGTTACGTCAAAATAATAGCTAATAGCTAAAATAATAGCTTATTTACTACGAGTACATTTGCAAGTGTTTACGGCACATAAATATACTGTAATCTAAATATACACAAAGTGATTTTTTTTAATATTATTTTTTAAGGACGCAATGAAATATGTTGGGAACTTTAAGACATTTTGCGATGTATGTGACCATGATATGGAAGAAAATAGTGATTACGGCATGTCTTATAACGTAAGAGGAAAGTGTTACATGTCCGTTCGACTGTCAAACATTTTTTTGCCCGAGTACTCCAGCGATTGCAAGGTAATCACGGAACATAAATGTTGTATTTCAAGTTAGCCACGGGAGCTAGTTATCAAATTTTTTGACTTCATTGCTTGAATCTCTTCATAATTTTAAATTTTGAGACCCGACATTTGATTCTTTTATCTGGATCAAGTAGTAGAAATTGTTGTTCTGATAGAAATTTTCTAGTTTTGTCAAGTCGAAAAAAATAAAATTACCTAAGTAAACTAATGCTAATTAAAACCAATTCTTGATTTACTGTTATACAGAAGTTGCAAATTGTATTGAGTGAAGGAATCACAAATGGCAGTGTCAGGCCGTTGAGTTGTGTGATATACCCATCTAATGAGGTATCAAGAGCGTTCAGACTGCTTTCAACTGACAACACTAGCAGTATAATATTGATAAATATGAAGAACTCTGAAAAATCAAACGAACATAAAATATTGCACAGGTAATTTTCTAATCCTACATTAAAAACAAACAACCAACCCCTCATGACTAGCCTCAGCTCAGTTGGTATTAAATCTGCTTTCTGCGCTATAGGTTGTCACCAAGATTAATTTGTTTATTTTAACTAATTTTGGTTCTGTTTCTCGATGTTATTATGATATATTGCTAAATTTGCTTAGTTTGGGGACTAGATATCGTTTTATGAAATGACCACCGATATTTTTTTAAATATATTTTATTGGTATTGGGCACAATATGAGTGGATGATAATCTTGATGTCAGCGTTTGACTTGTTAATTTAATCGATTTATAAACAATTTCAAAAGTTAACCGTGGTAAAATGAAAAACTCGGTGTGTTCTTAGTTAAATATAAGTACTCAAAGCTTCAAACGCTTTTCTTTTTCAGAATTGAGTTATCATCATCAAAAATATATATAGTTGTGTGTGATGGTACTGAACTGGGCGTAGAACTTATAGAGCATTTGATGCAAAGAGGTGCGGAACGAATCCTCATACACATGAAACCAAAACTGATGAATGGCTACTTCCACGTAAAATATGCGTAAGGGTTTATTACAATAACATTTTTAGTCTAATAATCGTATATCTCACATTACCTAATAATCCTACTATCCTACTAATAATATTATAAACGCGAAAGTTTGTGAGGATGTCTGTCTGGATCTCTGCATGTCTGGATGTTTGTTACTCTTTCACGCTAAAACTGCTGAACGGATCTTAATGAAATCTGACACAGATTATAGATTATGGTCAGGAATAACACATAGGCTACATTTTATTCCGAAAAAATGTACGGTTCCCGTGGGATAGCGATGTTTTTTTTTTAAGGAACCCCGCGGGCGAAGCCGTGGGCGGTAGCTAGTATAAAATATATGTGCTAAATCACTTGTCAAAAACTTTGTATCTACGATTATTATGTTAATGTATGTACAGTGTACTGTTGAATAACCAATTGGACATCAATTACCTTATTATGCGACTAGTTACTTTATACGCTAAATCATATTTTCAGATCGTGGAATAATAAGGACGTGCTCATCAATTTTAATTCTGATGATTTGAATACCAAAGCAGGTTGTGACGCATTAATCAGACAAGGTGAAAAGTTAGGTGCTGTAGATGGAATCTTCATTACTCATAACGAATTAAACAAAGATACGTTTGACAAAATTGATAGCGACAACATTGACATTTCTTTGATAACTTCCAATTTGGATGCGGAATCTCGAAATTGCAATCTTCGGTAAGCGTTATATGAAAGCATTGGATCATTAATTAGATTAAACGAAACTCTGTCAAATGTATCCTATTTTTGTTTCATACAGGTATTTAGCTGTCTTGATGTACACATCACCAGATTACAACAAGCTTTCTTTTTCGGAAGTTGAAAAATGTTGCTTCACGAGATATCAGTCCGGACAGCCTGCATTAATCTTACGTTATGAGACGAATGCAACAGTAAGCAATAGTTATTAGTTCATTCCACAAAATTTTTACTTAATTGTTGATGATTATTTGGAGATTTTTATCCAATGTATTCGCTTATATATTAAGTAATATGAAGTCACTAATCTTAATGCAAAGAACTTTTTAAATTCTTCTATTTTTTGTTCACAGAAAATATCACCAGAATCTTTATCAAAGTTATATAATGCTGTGGAAACCAGCCTTAAACAAAACTACACAAGCGTATTTTTATCAGATTCGAAACCAAATTCAAAATTATCTTCTAACGATACAAGTTTAACAAAACTTGGTTTAGAAAATTTATTAAACAAGATACCTAAAGAAGAAGTCACAGCTTCTGAGCCTGTCATTCCGATGAAAACCTATTTTAATGAAGAAAATGAGGTAAAAAATTTCAATACAACTTTCGATAAAAAACGTGATTGAGAGGTGTGGGTTGTTAAAAGCAATTTCATTATAAAAAAGAATGTTTTGCATTTTGCTTTTGTTCTAGAATGAATTATATATGAACTTTGATGGCGCTTATGTGATGATGGTACCCGGATTCGATGGCAACTACCAAACAATGAAAACTGTGGCCGAGAGGCTCAAAATACCAGCTGTTACTTTACAACTGGAGCCTGTCCTGGCAACAAGTATACAAGATATAGCCAAGAGACTCCTAATTGTTAGTTATATACCTACTTTGTTGTTTATTTCGATTTATATTATATGAGAAAATAATTGCTCATATGTATATTTTGAATGCATAATTTCGCATTATGTTTTGTTACAGGCTGTCAAAACAAAATTTAATATGAAACGTAAATTTTATTTACTGGGGTACTCATTTGGAGCTGACATAGCTTTAGAACTCGCTGCCTTGTTGGAAAAAGAAGGTGCGTAAATTATATTATTTGTCTCAAGATGTTTAACATAACAAAAGTTATATTTTGGAGATAATTCACTTTCGCTATAACTAATATTTCTGTTTGCAGGTCGCACAGGAGTAGTCTTCTGTTTAGACAGCAGTCCAGATGCTTTGAAAAATCAGTTGATGGCGTCCACTGAAAACATGACAGAGCAACAACTTCAAAATTCGATATTAGAACATTTTAACAATATTTTGATTGGAAAAACAATTGAAGATTTTAAGAAACACATTGCACAAACATTAGACTGGTCTGAAAAAATCAACATATTGATCAACAACATCAAAGGTTCAGTTTCTTATACGCACGAGTTTCTCAGATCTCTGATTAACGCCACTTATAGTAGGATCCTGATAGCTAAAACTTATGAGCCCGATTTCAAGCTGGAGTCAGAGCTAGTCTTGATGAAAGGCATCACTAATCCAGAGTCTGAAAAACTCGGTTATGATTACGGTCTATCAAAATACTCGAACAAACCTGTCAGAGTATTTGATTTAGAGTCAGATCACCTGTCTGCTCCACAAGACATTCGCGTTTCGAATATTATAAACAAAATGCTCGACCCTGAACTTTTAGAAGAATTTGAAAAGAAAAACCTTTGTCAATACTACTTTATTTAGGTTACTTTGTTCAATAAAATACGGCCATTTTATTATGTGTTTAATTTTTTAACCCGCTTTAGCATACGTCGAAAAATAAAACTAGCTACACAGCTACTAGCTTAATACTTCTAAGGATATTTTATTTATTAAGCTGATATATTGAGCAACTAGCTTCCGCTCGCGGCTTCGCCCGCGTGTTACCTTGAAAAACAAAAATAAATCTATCCCGCGGGAACCTTATATTTTTCCGGAATAAAGAGTAGCCTAGTGCTATTCCAGACTATAATCTATATTGTGCCAATTTCATCCAGATCCGTTCAGCCGTTTCAGCGTGAAAGAGTAACAAATATTTATCCACACATCTATTCATTCATACAAGCTTTCGCGTTTATAGTAAGAGTATTAGTAGGATTTACATAGCAACCTAACTAACATAGACATTCATGGACAGTTCAAATGATTAGCACGTACCTACGTAGTAAGTAGGTAGCTCAATGTTAGATACTTACTGAGTATGTGTACCTAGGTAGGCAATCTACTAACAATAAACGTATCAAAAACTAATTTTATAATTTTTCGTAGCTAAAAACAAAACCATACCCGACTTTGCGCCACTAACAATCAATGATGTCGTGATTAATAGAGTATATCAGGAAAAATACCTTGGATTAATATTAGACAGCATGCTGACATGGAAGCCCCACATTCAAAAAATAAAATCTAAGCTATCATCACTCGCTGGCGCATTACGTGGAATAGTGAAGTGCATGCCGCGATCGGTTCGCTACACTGTATACAACTCGCTTGTAAAACCGCACATTGATTATCTTGTAGAAGTTTGGGGAACGACTACTAAAGTAAATATAAACATGCTACAAATTGCACAAAACAAATTGATTAAAAGATTATTTAACTATGACTTTCTTACTCCCACTAAAAAACTGTATAAGCAAACTAAAATTATGAATATACTTCAAACATACCACTACTGTAACTGCATACTGATACGTAAAATATTGACTAAAGACATCCACATTCAAATAACTTTCACTAAAAGATATCAAACAAAAACTATATACACCAAGAACTAATTACGGGACAAAATGCATTATGTATGAAGGTGCCCAGCTGTATAATAAATTACCAAAATATATAAAAGATGCTAAAACTATGACTACTTTCAAAAGACTTCACAAACACTACATAATGAATAAATAATAATATTTATTTGACTAAATTATAACAAAAAGTTGTCCTTGTTAGATCGGCCGTTGTCGTTTCCAGTTGTGTCTACTCCGTGTAAACAACTCGATGAGCCCATTGTTCGAAAGCTCGTCCAAGAACTACCCGGCCTTTGATGCGTGTTGTTGAAGTCTACCTACATTTTGGCTATTAATCACACACATACTATTGGATAAATGTTATTTTAACTTGTGTTTGTTATCGACTGGTTGTAAACTCAATATCGTTACAAATTGTAGCTTATTATGTAGTTCCGTAGTTTATACTCACGTGAGAGTAAATAAACATTCACTCTCACTAATTAATAATTATCACATCTACATGCATTATTATACATTTAAGTAGGATTTTTATGATTATATTTACAAATGGTAGGTTCCTATCTATTCTTAAGTAGTGCCTGCCTAACTATATACCTAAGTGCGCATGTTTAGCCTAGTTAGTTAAGTTTTAAGTTAAATTTTCTCATGTAAGTGAATATGTAAATTCTTATGAGAAATAAATATCTTAAACCAAAGGTAGGTACACTTGCTCAATAGAATAATATAGAACCTGTAAAATAAAGTAAGTAGGTACCTACCTGACTATAAGTGGGTACCAACCTATCTGACATACTAAACTTACACAATACGTTATTATATAGGTAGGTTGCTTATAATAAGTCGCTGTCTAGCTATTAAATTTTCACTTTCAGGAGATTATTTACCATTTTACCACAATCTTAGAAAACGAAAGGCAGAAAATTTAAAATGTACTTACCTACTTATTGT
The DNA here is from genome assembly GCA_963675405.1 of Cosmorhoe ocellata. Taxonomy (NCBI): domain Eukaryota; kingdom Metazoa; phylum Arthropoda; class Insecta; order Lepidoptera; family Geometridae; genus Cosmorhoe; species Cosmorhoe ocellata. The sequence continues at coordinate 4,091,571 of OY776258.1, read as the reverse complement.
ATAATATAATGATTCTAATTACCAGTACCTACAGTACGTACATACCTACCTAGCTAATGTAGGTAGCTCTAGCTGAGTGTACCCTCTATCTAACAACCGTCAACGACGTTTGCCCCCCGTCTGCCCACATTCGGCTCGCGTACTCAGCGATGAGCGACATCTTTCCCCAACCCGCCCGCAGGCGACTCATTCGCCCGCGCCGCCGGACCGCATAATAATATCGCGCACGCGGTTGTTTATCGTCATAACTATTCAAATATTTGTTTAAATGATGTAGTGTAAAAGACAAAGTGTATCTACTTGAAATACCAGATGCGATTAAAGTATTTATTTCGATATGGACCAATTTGTTACTGCCAAAATGTGCTTTATAGTTTTTCAAGATTATTGTTATGTTAAAAATTATAAACTCTAGCAGTGGTTATGGGCTTGCAACATATGGAATACTTTTGTAAAATGTGCCAAACGTTATGTTTGGACGTGCTTCTCGCTACTGACATTATAATTATATCTTCCAAGTAATTTGTAGGTACCTACTAGATACTTAGGTAAGGACCTAAGTATCTTTAAGTATTGTTTTTGGAGAAATGAAAGGGAAAGGTAAAATAGATAGAGAAACTTGATGGCAGAATGAAGAAGAACAAAAGGTTTTGAAAGACAAGAAGAATACTCATAAGGAATAGAAAGAATATGATAGTGGAGATGACAGTATAAAAAAGAGCAGAAGAATGGTATGTATGGAGTGTAAAAGGAAAGCTAGCTGTTGCTATTGCAAGAGTCAAGGTAGGTAGGTACAGGATAAATTGTACTTAGCACTGGAAAAGCTGAGGAGTGGACAAAAAGACCTGTACCTAAATAAAATAAATAAATATGATCACGACTGTAATCCCCGGGCTCGGTAGATAACTCTCCTCAGATTTTTAGTTACTTAGATCTTTGAGGATATCTAAAGGGGGTAGTCAGAGGCAAGCCCAAACATGACATTTGGTACATGCCCACATTTTGCACAGTAGTTAGTATTCCGTACGTGACAGGTTGCAAGCCCATCGCCGCTTATAAGAATACTAACCTATGACACATACCTTCGAATTTTTGGTTCTAGGGTATGCCGGTTTCCTCACGATGTTTTCCTTCACCGTTTAAGAGCACTGGCATTGCGCACATAAATTTTTCGAGTGGAAAAACTCATAGGTGCACGACCAGGTTTGAACCCACGACCTTCGGATCGTGAGGCAGGGGTGCTACCACTACACCACCAGCGCTCTTACCAGACCAGACCAGACCTGTACCTGACCTGTATATATATTATATATATATATAATCTATATCTGTGCCAAATTTCATTCAGATCCGTTCAGCCGTTTTAGCGTGAATGAGTTACAAACATCCAGACATCCAGACATCGATACAAACTTTATTAGTAGGATTCCTCTAAAAGCACTAGCTAATTTGAATCATTATGAAAAATATGTTTGTTGGTCTGTTTATCTGTTTGTCTGTTCATTTGCACTAAATCTTTACAATGGCTGAACCAAATCGAATGCCATTTTCATGAATGTATTGATATAAAATTGGATTAAAATTTAAAAAGCTTGGAAACACGCAGACAAAGTAGCCAGCGAATCAGAAGCTTTCTTTAGGACTGAATGCCGAAATTAAACTACCACATTTTCCATCACATAATTTACCTACTGATCATAATAAATATCTTAAATCATAGTCATTTTTAAAATGCAGCCAAACCACGCTAACCTACAAACATAAGGAATACTAGCAGTCCGCCCCGGCTTCGCACGGGTATTTATTACCTATACATGGTCACGACTGTAATCCCCAGGCTCGGTAGATATCTCCTCAGATCTCTAGTTACTTAGATCTTTGAGGATATCTAAAGAGGGTACTCAGAGGCAATGATATTTGACACACGCCCACATTTTGCACAGTACTTCGTATTCGTACGTGACAGGTTGCAAGCCCATCGCCGCTTAAAAGAATACTAACCTATGACACACACCTTCGAATTTTTGGTTCTAATGTATGCCGATTTCTTCAAGATGTTTTCCTTCACCGTTTAAGAACACAGGCATTGCGCACATAATTTTCTCAAATGCAAAAATTCATTGGTGCACGACCAGGTTTAAACCCACGACCTTCGGATCGTGAGGCAGGGGTACTACCACTACACCACCAATGCTCTCAAATTTGACAAAAATTTCAAAATTCAAAATTATAATACACACACATTACCAACCCTTCTATTTGCGTCAGGTTACTAAAAGAAGAAAATTATAAAGAAAGTTTGAATAGGTATTATTATATTTATGATTTTATTTTTATTTAAAAGATCTTTTTGTTATTATTTGAAATTTACTCCCCTCCCGTCCCGTACGTACTTACGTACACTATGGTGCTGTCTAGCTAGCCGAGCAGGGTGAGCGGCTAACACGCAACTTTTTTCTAATACTTACATTCTTAATTTCGTGATTTCTTTCGAATGGAATGTCCAAATTGAGTAATTCAAAAAGTTATTTATAGGTATTGGAACAGTCTAGGATATGATGTGATTTATTTTGATAAGGATTAATACTAAGACACAAATTAAGAGCGTTTTTTAACAGCGGCCTTTTAATTACAATTTTAAAGTAAAAGAACTCTTATTGTGGCAAAACCATAATAGTTAGACATATGCTGTCGCGACACTTTTTGGAAATAATGATGTGTTCTACAAAGTCGTAGTACATTATTTTATTCTATCGTCAATAGTTTTCGCAGCGCACACGATGTAAAGAATATTTTAGGTAATTTTTTTACACCTTGGGTTACATTATTGAAGTTTTAGTAAGGATCCCAAATTTTTTTGAAAACATAATATAGCCTATGTCACCCGCTGATAGTGTAGCTTCCCAACAGTGAAAGAATTTTTTAAATCGGTTTAGTAGTTTCGGAGCCTATTCATTTCAAACAAACAAACAAACAAACAATCAAAGTTTTCCTCTTTATAATATTAGTTTAGATGAAGTGAAAGTTATTGATTGACTAACGATTAAAAAATTACATATGTATTGTACCACATAGGCATTATGAAAGTAATCTAACGCTTACAAAGTTACAGGTAACAGCTAGTGTAATAACGTACATATAATAAACTAGCTTCCGCCCACGGCTTCGCCCGCGTGGTACTCGTACCTTGAAAAACCAAAACAAATCTATCCTGCGGGTTGACATTGACAAAGTTTCATACAAATTTCATCCCCTATTTTATCCCCTTGGGGTTAGAATTAATCAAAATCCTTTCTTAGCGGATGCCTACGTCATAACATCTACCTGAATGCCTATTCATGCCTGCAGATTTTGTTTTGCCTGCTACAATTATGCCTGCAAATTTCAGCCCGATCGGTCCAGTGATTTGGGCTGTGCGTTGATAGATCACTATGTCAGTCAGTCAGTAACCTTGAGTTATAAATATTTAGATACGTATAGACATTCTAATAGAATTTTAATCTCAATAAAATTCACGTAGATTTTTTCTATTCCATATTGTTCCAGTGTTGTTTTTTCATCTCTAGCCCCCCACTAAGTAAACCTTTTAGTAAAACGAAACATTTTTAAAAGTGTTCAGAGTGTCAGTTGTGCAGAACGGTCAAAAACGATTATTATTTATTTATTTAGGTAACTATTTTCGATGGCTTAATTATTGCAGATCGTGTGCCGTAATTTTGGAATGAAAACCAAGCAAATCGCAGTACGTGCGTTTTGCTGCGCGGACGAAAAAATACTTTAACCTTATGTCACATTATCGTGAGTCGAGTAAATTTATAAATCTACAATTTTAAGTTTCGACCTTGGATTTAAAATTTAGTATTCGCTAACGCTAAGGTATCATAGATCAAATCAAACAGTGAATAATAAAATTGTTTGTCTAAACTAATATTATAAAGAGGAAAACTTTATTGTTTGTTTGTTTGTTTGTTTGTTTGTTTGTTTGTTTGAAATGAATAGGCTCCGAAACTACTGAACCGATTTGAAAAATTCTTTCACTGTTGGGAAGCTACACTATCAGCGAGTGACATAGGCTATATTATATTTTCAAAAAAATTAGGGATCCTTACTAAAACTTCAATAATGTAAGCCAAGGTGTAAAAAAATTACCTAAAATATTCTTTATATCGCGTGTGGGGGAGTAAGGGGAGAACGGATATATCATCGAATCCGGCCCTAATGTCAACCTCACCTGCACGCGCCGGCTGTTCTCAAGAATAGCTGGCGGCGGCGGCCTCACAGTCGTCGTGGTGCTCCCTGCTGGATAACGGACGAGGCTCTGGCGACCGAGCAATGGCGGGATAACCATACACCCAGATGGGAAACTACCTGGAAGAGGCTTCAACGGCCTTGGGGTCCAAATAACTCCAAAAATGCTTGGTGCAGAAGGCAACGGGAAACCACTGCACTATTCTCCCTTGTTGTCAGCTGACAACTTTCAAAACATGGATATGTCGAATAAAGCAATGGCCCCGAGTGCCCGGCGTCCCTTTGATGGGACAGGGGTGCTAAGAATCTCCGGGCGGAAAACTCAAAAACCTATCAAGATTGGAACGTGGAATGTCCGAAGCCTATTGCGTCCTGAAAAAATATATAATGTGTGTAAAGAGATGAAACGCCTGAACATCGATCTACTCGGATTGAGCGACGTGAGGTGGAAGGGGAATGGAAGGCATCGCGTAGATGAGGATCTAGTATTGTATTACTCGGGGTCAGATGAATCATCTAACATGCACGGAGTGGGTGTCATAATCAATACAAAAACTGTAAATACCCTTGTTGACTTCATACCTAAGTCTAACCGTGCCATGATGCTGCAAATTCAGGCCAAACCGAGGAACATTAACATCATTCAATTGTACGCTCCGACTACAGACGGGTCAGACCAAGAAATCACGGACTTCTATAGCGAAGCTGAACAACTATTTGATCTGACAAAAATGCATGAGATAAATATCGTAATGGGCGACATGAACGCTAAGGTTGGTGAAGGCGAGGTCGAAGGAGTAGTCGGAAAATATGGTTTGGGTAAAAGAAATGATAGAGGAGATACCCTAATCCAGTTTTGTCAAGAAAAAGATCTTGTCATCACAAACACAAACTTCAAACTACCAACAAGAAGATTATATACTTGGACTTCACCCAAACACACCCCTGAACACATAATGCGGAATCAAATAGACTATGTCATGATCAACAGTCGCTTTAAAAATTGTATCAAGAGTGTCAAGACCTATCCAGGGGCCGATATTAAGTCTGATCATAATCCTGTTGTTGCTGTACTGTCTTGTACCCTTAAACGAATTCGAAAGAAGACACGATGTAGAGTCGATATACGTCGAATAAACGACAAGGACATCAGAGTTAAGGTGGCCAATGAAATCAACGAGTGGGCAGTGAATACAAAAACAGTGGCATCAAGTTCGATACAGGAATCATGGCACAAACTGAAAACAACAGTGCTAAATGTTAATAAAGAACACCTAAGGCCGCCACAGTGGGTGCAAAAACAAGATTGGATGAACAACAAAATTTATCAGCTGATGGAAGAACGTAGACATTACAAAAACGTAGATAGTGCTAAATATGACAGCATTGATAAGGAAATACGGAAAGAAGTTAGATTCGCACGTAACTCCTGGTACCATGGAAAATGCGATTATATAGAGAAACTTCATCAAAAGCACGACGCTTTCCATCTGCATAAAGAAATAAAAGCATTGATAGGTCACAAGCCACAAACACATCAGCTAGTAGATGAAAACAATCACCCGGTATTGGACATGGCCGAGAAAAAGAAACTATGGGAACATTACATAGAATCCATGTTTGCAGACGACTACAGGTCCTCAACGGCATCTCCAAGTGCAGAAGATGGTCCCACCATCTTAAAGGACGAAGTTAGAAAAGCACTACGGAAAGCGAAAACGGGAAAGTCTGCTGGACCTGATGACGTTCACATAGAAATACTGAAACTTATACATGATGAACACCTTGATGCCTTGACGACACTAATGAACCTCATATATGAAACGGGACAACTGCCTGAGGATTGGTTGGCGTCTACATTTGTCACTCTCCCAAAGAAGAAAAACGCCAAGAAATGCGAAGAGTACAGAACGATAAGCCTTATGAGCCAAGTGTTGAAACTTTTCCTTAGCATTATACATGAGCGCATCAGGGTGAAGTGCGATGAACAGCTGGGAGACAGCCAGTTTGGATTTCGCTCCGGCGTGGGCACAAGAGAGGCTCTGTTCGCGGTGCAAGTTCTAGTGCAAAAGTGTCTAGATATGCAGCAGGACGTGTTCCTTTGTTTCATTGACTATGAAAAAGCATTTGATCGAGTTCGGCATGATCGCCTTATCACGCTCTTGAATGACATAGGTCTAGATGGCAAGGACATACAAATCATTCGAAACTTGTACTGGAACCAACGAGCTACTGTCCGAATTGAGGGAGAGGAAACCAAAAATATCGAAATCAAACGAGGAGTACGGCAAGGTTGCATTTTGTCTCCTATTCTCTTCAATCTGTATTCGGAGGCTATCATAGCAGAAGCACTAGAGGAGCTCGACTGTGGTGTCAAGGTCAACGGGCGCGTAATCAACAACTTACGATATGCCGATGACACAGTCCTTATAGCATCTACAGAAGCGGAATTGCAAGAAATTGTTAGTAGAGTAAACGAATACAGTGTGAAAGTAGGTCTGACAATGAATGTAGCCAAGACAAAACTCATGGTGGTCTCTAGGAAAACCACATTAGATCCTATGATAATGGTGTCAGGCCAGAATCTTGAGAGGGTGCGCAAGTATAAATACCTGGGCACATGGCTGACTGAAACCTGGGATAGTGACCTAGAGATCAAGACCAGAATTGAAATCGCCAGAAGTGCCTTCAATAACATGAAAAAAGTTCTTTGCAGTCGCAGTCTCAAGATCCCCTTGCGCACTCGTCTCCTGCAATGCTACATCTGGCCCATACTTTTATATGGAAGCGAGGCCTGGACTATTAAAGAAGATCTGAGGAAACGAATAGAAGCTTTCGAAATGTGGGCCTACAGGCGCATGCTGGCCATCAGCTGGACCCAGAAAGTTACCAACGTAGAAGTTCTACGTCGAGTTGGAAAGAAGCGTGAACTCTTGCTGACCATCAAGCGAAGGAAAGTTGCATATCTAGGGCACGTGCTAAGGCACGAGAGATATGAGCTCTTGCAACTAATAATGATGGGCAAGGTCGCAGGGAAAAGGCGTGTCGGTCGTAGAAAGAAATCTTGGTTACGTAACATCAGGGAATGGACGGGTATCGCGAGTGCTTCACAGCTATTTCGCCTCGCGAGAGATAAAGAAGAATATGCTCAGCTGACTGCTAACCTTCACTAGTTGGAGAGGCACTCTGAGAAGAAGAAGATATCGCGTGCGCTGCGAAAACTATTGACGATAGAATAAAATAATGTACTACGACTTTGTAGAACACATCATTATTTACAAAAAGTGTCGCAATAGCATATGTCCAACTATTATAGAAATGCCACAATAAGAGTTCTTTTATTTTAAAATTTTAATTGAAAGGCTACTCTTAGAAAAATGCTCTTTATAGTATCTTAGTCTATCTTAGTATTAATCCTTATCAAAATAAATCACATCATATTCTAGACTGCTTCAATACCTTTATATAGTTTTTTGAATTACTCAATTCGGACATTCCATTCAAAAGATACCATTAAATTAAAAATGTAAGCAATAAAAATGTAAGCAGAAAAAAGTTGCATGAGAGCCGCGCTAGCTTATGCACTGTAGGCGTCACTGGGTGTACAGGATGTGTACAGGATGGAGTCATTCAGTCAAAAAATACATTATAATAAATAAAAACTTCATTATAATAATAATACTAAAACTTTCTATACTTACAATTTTCTTTTTTAGTAACCTGACGCAGGGTATGGTTAGACGTATGTGTATTATAAATATTGAATTTTGAAATTTTTGTTAAATTTGAGAGCACTGGTGGTGTAGTGGTAGCACCCCTGCCTCACGATATGAAGGTCATGGGTTCAAACCTGGTCATGCACCAATGTGTTTTTCTATTCGAACAATTTATGTGCGCAATGCCTGTGTTCTTAAACGGTGAAGGAAAACAGCGTGAAGAAACCGGCATACCCTAGAACCAAAAGTTCGAAGTTGTGTGTCATAGGTTAGTATTCTTATAAGCGGCGATGGGCTTGCATCCTGTCATGTACGAGTACCTACTCAAAGATCAAAGTAACTAGAAATCTGGGAGATATCTACCGAGCCTGGGAATTACAGTCGTGACCATTTATAGGTATATATAAATACCCGTGCGAAGCCGGGGCGGACTACTAGTATTATAATATTCAGATTGATTAGTAATAATTTACATAATGTCTAGACAGGAAACGTACTCGTCAATCTATATAAATCGTAACATCTACATTATTATTCTGTGTATTTGTTCATCAGTATCATTTTGGACACATAAGGTGGGAAGGTATTTATGTAACGAAAATTGGTGCTATTTTTTAGGCATAAGCCTTAGCTTGGATTTGATCAAACTAGTTTACGCACTAACTTTACAAAATTTCGTAATTATCGAAGAGTAAACTGACATTTCACTTGTTTTAGACATTCAATTATTCTTAAAATAGCCCGAAGTCTATCTAGTCTTCTAGGCTTTGTAATATAACACTGTGTGGTAGATAACGAAATAATTATTATTATTGAATGGTCGATAAAAATGGTTAGCACCAGTTTTCGTTATTATATTAATCTGACAAAGGTCACAAACTTTTAGTCCTTAACATATTGTTTTCAAATTACCTGGACAACTTTTCGAATTTTGCTTTCCCTGAAACTATGAACAGAATTTGTACTTTTTAAACATTTTAAAAATATTGCTAAATCAGTCCAACCCTCTTCAAGTGATACGCTAACCAGTTAACAGTGTGATATATAAAAAAAGATTTCGATTTTTTACAGAAAATGGGTACAAATCCGGATAAACCTGCCGAAAGACAGTTGTTGGATGATGATATTGTCATAAGTGGTATATCGGGAAATTTTCCGTTGGCTGAAAACACACAGAAGCTTATAGATAATCTCTATAACAAGGTAAGAATCTTTTAAACTAATTAAAACAAGTTATACTTAAAAAATCATAAAAACATGGCTGTGTGGAATTTATGAATGAGTTCGTCGAATTTGTCACTCTATTGCCTAGTTTACTTACACTATGTTAAGTATCAATTAAGTGTGTTCTAAATTTTTATTTAATTCTAAAATTTGTAAAAATACCTAACCGCAGGTGACACCACGAGGTACAGCTAGTTCTAAATACATAGAATATGTCATGAAATCACACGGGTTGAGCTATTCCTATAGATATACGAATCCAAGGACCACTCTTAATTTTTGTTCAAATCGATAAATTTATATACCTTTTTGTTTATTGTGAATGAAAAATATCTTCTTGCAGCCGTTATTATTATAGATTTAGCCACTTTATTGGCAACTGTAAGATTCTATTTTCAATTTACGATGAACTAAAAAGTTATCAAAAGTTACTCTATTAGACTAACTAGTATTAGATTAACTAGTGTCTTTCAATTTGTATGGATCATTTTAGAGTTAACATGGAATAAAATATAACGCGAAAAAATCCAATTTAGTCTTCTTTAGTCATCAACAAATCGAAAAACACCTTTCAGTTCATCGTAAATTGAAAATAGAATCTTACAGTCGCCATATTGGATTTTTTGACATTTTATAGAGAGATAGACTACTATCTCTCTTTTATTATCTAGAGAGACGAATCCAATGACACCTCATATATGTATAATGCGAATTAAAGTGAATAGTTCCTTTTGACAATATGACTATAGTCAATAATCAATAGTCAATAGTCAATAATCTTTATTCAGTTATATCACAAAGATCATTTTGAATCGTCTTACATACTAGGTGAGTCTAGGTGCCAATTCCAGTCCTATCCCCAGTACGAGAAGAACTGGCAAGAAACTCGCTGGGCCCTAGCGCTTTTTTTGTATTATGAACCTTGTTAACATTATCAGGGATACCTAGCAGAGTTGGAGCTGATTCGTCCCAAGCTTTTTTGTCATCTAAGTACTCTGATATTCTATAATAAGCTTTACGAGACAGGTTTTGTTTAATTACATTTTTGAATTTCGTAATCGATAAATCAAGCATGTCGCTTGGGATCTTGTTATAGAAGCGTACACATTGCCCTATAAAGGATTTGACTATGACTGTGTGACATTGAAAATACCTACAACTACAGCACTTCACACTAAGTTTATTTCAATAGAAACAGATGCCATAAACAAAGAAGAAGAAGACTTCTCAACTGTCAAAATCTGCCCAGCCCTTAGGGCGACAGCGACAGCCAAAGAAGCTCACATACATACAAACATACACCTTCACACCCTCCCTAAATACTTTACTCTCCTTCTTCGCTTCGCAGTCTGGTAGTAGTAGAACAACATCGAAAACTGCTTTTTGCACAGAAACTTTTATAATATTTGTTTACATAAAAAGATTTTTTTAAACAACCAGTTACCCAATCTGATGGTAATCTTTCATTTTTTTCAGGTTGACATGATACAAAAATATGGTTACTCTAACACCAAACACCCTGAACTGCCGCAGTACTGCGGCAAAGTCGAAAACTTGGATAGGTTTGACAGTAATTTTTTTCGGATCACACATTTGCAAACAGCTGTGTTTGACCCTGTAGGAAGAAAAACTATAGAACAAGCATACAGTGCGATATTTGATGCAGGTAAACTATAACCTTATAAAAATGAAAGGGTACCATTAGCTGGTTATTTTTAGGGTGGATTTGACAAGCTTCTAGTTTTATCTGAATAAATAAAGGCAAATGCAAGTAAAATGTCAGTTCAGGTATTCTTCGATAACCACGATTTATTTTGAGGTGCTTAAGGCCCAGAATACTCGTCACACTATTCCTTACGTAAAAGTTACAAAAAAAGGTTCGTATAGCAACGCGGATCTCCGCGGAATCAGACATAGCACGAAGCGAAATACCCAAATGACATGTGTAGAGTGTGGCATGATAATCTGGCTGCTCTGAATTATATAACGAAAGCGACAATTTATATAAAACATAAATATGTTCAAGTGAATAGCTTATTTAAAAAAAAAGGCTGGGTTGATTTGTTTCAAATTAACTGATTTATATTCATGTGAAATTGAAAATCAAAATACCTTACTGTTCTGGATAAATTAGGGAATTTATGAATTTCCAGAGGTGTTTTTGACAAGATTTTGAACCAAGGTTTTCTTACTAATTCGTGTTTTAGCTCCCGTTGATTTATCACTTATATCCTCAAGGATATTCCAATTATATATACCTATATGTATATAATTATATACATATAATTATATACAATATATATATATATAGATATCCCTACGCGCACTTAGTGGCTCCATCGTTCCATATAAGTAGTATTTTGTTGATCCGTTTTCACTTGTTGATCCGGGTAGTATTTGTTGATCCAATTTGTAGTTCACCATACATATGTGACTCTGATTGGAGTCAGAAGTGTAACCATGAGTAATAATAATAATTAAGGTGTTTTTATACAAATCCACCTATTTTGCGTTTTAGCACAAGTTGATCCAATTCAAATGAGCCAATGAGAGCGCACCATTTGTGACGGACTTTGTCATTGGCTAGGTCTTGCTATACTATACATAAATAGAGATAGACTGTTGTGTTTCGAACTGATTAGTAGAAAAGATTTATGTATGCATCATGTTAAATTAATAAATGTATCGAGTATTGATTATTATCATTGTAATCTAAAAGTTAATTTCACAAAAATTATAAAACCCCCGAATTACCTATTCGCTAAATTTTCTTCATCACTAGACAATATTAGTTTGCCATCCATACCAAACCATAACAATTGGTAAAAGACCCCTAAAACTTGAATTTAGAATTACTCTGGGATGTCGCGGGATGTTATGCGACCTATTCTACCAGCCTAGCCGGCTTGTCTGACAGGAGGTGGAATAGGATTTAAATAAAAAAACACAAACTCCCACCAGTGGCTCCCAGCAGCTGCCCTGCATGCAGCGGCCACATCCTGGTAACCACATCGGCTTGTGGGCTAAACCTGGTGAGGGGGGACTAACTGCTTTGGCACTAAGTCCTGACGGCTGACCCCCGTACAGTGCAATTAACCTTGGCCTTTGGCAATCAACCCACGGTGGCGAGGCAAATCGGCGATAGGGTCTACCTACAGGGATCGTCGATTACTACTACTGGTTTGACAAGTATGCCTGACGTCAACCATGTCTACAACATGAATAGGAATAAATACGGAATGCGCGATAATGTTAGGGCGTACCCCCCAGGCCACGCGCAAGCGCAGCAACCGTCGCATGTGGGAAGTGGACAAGGGTTGTCGCATCAGGGACGGGTGCGACGTAAGATAGAGTCCGGGAAGTAAGATTGAGGATGGCTACTTGGAATATAGGAACGATGAATGGAAGAGGAAGGGAGTTAGTAGATGTATTAGAAAGAAGACGGATAAATGTTGCATGTTTTCAAGAGACGAGATGAAAGGGCACGAAAGCTAGGGAAATAGGGATGGGGTATAAGTTATTTTATTGTGGAAGTGATGGAGTGGGAGTTGTTTTAGATTAAGATTAAAAAATGTGTGACGGATGTAAAGAGAGTCGAATGATCGAATTATAATAGTAAAGATATTGATGGATGATTTAACTTTAAACATAATGAGTGTGTATGCGCCGCAGGCTGGATGTAAGGATGTAGTGAAAGAGAAGTTTTGGAAGGACTTGCGGTTTTGATGGGTATCCCACAGAGGGAGGATATCTATATTGGAGGTGATTTTAATGGACATGTAGGGAGAATGAAAGGAGAGTATGAGAGTGTGTACGGGAGGTGGGGCTTTGGGAGTCAGAACCCGGAAGGCGAGACATTACTGCAGGTTACCACTGCTTTTGATTTGGCAATCGCTAACACTTACTTTAAAAAACGAGACCACCATCTTATAACACCCAAATCGATTATTTTATAACACAAAGAAGTAACGTTTGCGCAGTAGAGAACTGTAAAGTCATACCGGGTGAACTACTTGCGTCTCAACATCGACTGCTCTTACTAGAAGTAAAGATGACCATGCGAACAACCACGTGTAAGCCTAAGCCCTCCCCGAACGTTAGGTGGTATATGTTAGGAAATGAAAATTGTGCGGAAGAATTTTGAAAGACAGTGGTGGACAAAAATGATTGAGATGGATGATAGAATTAAAGAAAAGACGGTGAATGATTGCTGGAATGAAATGGCTGCATGTCTAGGGAGTGTGGCTAAGGATGTTTTTGGTGAGACGAAAGGCAAAGGTAAGATTGATAAGGATACTGGTGGTGGAATGAGAATGTGCAAAAGGTTTTGAAAGAAACGTCCGGTCCGAAGCCGGCTTCACTGACGAGTTCAATGTGGCTGTAGGCCTGCACCAAGGATCGGCTTTAAGCCCTTATTTGTTCCTCCTGGTAATGGATGCTCTGACATCAGACATACAGGAGGAGGCACCCTGGTGCATGCTGTTCGCCGATGACATTGTTCTCGGCGGAGAGGAAGCAGGCGAGGTGCAGAGCAGACCGGAAAAATGGCAAGAGAAACTAGAGAGAGTAGGCTTTAAGGCCCAGCATTTTGAAAATTGCAAGTATTGCAACCCTAATCATTCTATTACCGCTTAATAGATTACATTAAAATTGAACTACACGATACTCAAAAATATAAGTGATAAATCAATCGGAGCTAAAACACGAATTAGTCAGAAAACCTTGGTTAAAAATCATGTCAAGAACACCTCTGAAAATTCATAAATTTCATAAATTCCCCAATTTATCCAGAACAGTAAGGTATTTTGAATTTCTATTTCACATGAATGTAAATCAGTTAATTTGAAACAAATCAACCCAGCCCTTTTTTTGAAATAAGGTATTCACTTGAACATATTTATGTTTTATATAAATTGTCGCTTTCGTTATATAATTCAGAGCAGCCAGATTATCATGCCGCACTCTACACATGTCATTTGGGTATTTCGCTTCGTGCTATGTCTGATTCCGCGGAGATCCGCGTTGCTATACGGACCTATGTCACTTTTTTTGTAAGTTTTACGTAAGGAATAGTGTGACGAGTATTCTGGGCCTTAAGATCAGCCGAACTAAAACAGAACATCTGTTCTGCAACTTCAGTGGCTCCTCTAGTTTCTCCCAAATTGCCTTAGATGGTGTAACCCTACCAGCCTACCCGATTTTAAGTACCTTGTTCGCTTATCCAAAACGACAGCAATATTGACCGAGACGTTAATAATAGGATGAATGCGGGATGGATGAAGTGGCGACAGGTCTCAGGTACGATATGCGACCCTCGAATGCCCTTTAAGATTCATCATCATCATCCTTCCTGCCCTTATCCCACGCTATGTGGGGTCGGCACAACATGATTGTGATCTTCTTCCATTTCCCTCTGTCACTCGTCATCTCATTACTCACTCCTTTCTTACCCATGTCATCTTTCACACAGTCCATCCATCTTTTCCTTGGCCTACCTCTACCCTTAGAATACCCCTTAAGATTAAGGGTAAAATATACAAGACGGTAATCAGACCTGTCGCAATGTATGGATCAGAGTGTTGGGCAATGAAGAAGACGGATAAAAGAAGAGTATATTCGGAATCACATAGTGTTTAGCAATCGGTAGGTATCTAAATTAAAACCGTAATGGAACCACATAAGTTCAGGTTCCGATGACAAAAAGAGCCAAAAAGTCTTCAATGCTAGATCTCACAATGCTTGAAACATATACCTATGCTTATAATATCTGTTGTGTACGCGAACCAAAGGGTTTCGTACATTTGGTTGAAGTGGAAGGAATTCTACTGTAACACTTCTCCGGATTGCTCGAGAAATAAACGGACGCACACCAATCGCAAGTAACCAAAAACAGTATAATGTGCCACTTACTTGATGTTCTGGGTTTTCTCTTGCTGCGAATCTTCTGGTGGCCGGCTTAGTATGCAGTTAACGATCTTCTGGATTGTTTTACACATAAAAACCACCATTTACACCATGATATTGTCTGAGAAAATTCGATCGCGGCAAATCAATATTGAAAATTTAGTTCAAGTGAAAAAACAGCAGATAGCGCTGTTGACGTAGTGGCGCATAGACACAATATTAATTGCGTCGCTGTGATTGGCTGAGCGATAGTGTGGTCGCGTTCAGAATATACACAAAGTAAAAAAAGTAAAATATCGCGTTCTATCCAATGGGCCTTTGGACTTATTAAAACTTTACATATCGCCCACCAAAATACACAATGGTATATTCATATTAAAAAAGAATTGAATTTTAACTGATAATTACGAAAAATAACGCCTAGAAAGGCAGCACGAATAAAAAAGAAAAAATAACAAATAATTCTAAATGAAATAGATATGAAATTCTAAATGAATAGTGTATCTTATATGAGTTACATAATTGTTGCGTATGAAAAATCACCTACCAAAATAGCAAATGTATTTACAAGAATCAATATTATAATTACTATTAATTTGAAACGAGATCCGTATCAACTAAATCGGACTCACTGGGTAGTACACAAAGCTTAGTTAATGATCGTTTAAATATAGATCCATTAGCAGTTCGTACTGTGGCCACCCGCACTACTCCATCTAGGCCAGCATGTAAATCTTGTACTCTAGCAAGAGCCCAATGTAATGGAGGGGTATTTTCGTCCTTGAGTAGAACGACAGCACCAACAGATAAGGGTTTGCAATGCTTGGTCCATTTGGACCGTTATTGAGTCAACGATTGCAAATATTCAACCTTCCACCGATTCCAAAAATCCTGTTGTAACCGCTGAAGCAGTTGCCAACGGCCTAGACGATTCAATTTAAGATTCGTTAAATTCGTGTCTGGAATTGACGTGAGGGGTTCTAATGCTAAAAAATGACCTGGGGTTAATACATTAAGATCATTCGGATCTGAACTAATCGGACAAAGAGGACGGGAATTTAGCATGGCTTCAATTTGGATAAAAACGGTGGTAAGCTCTTCGAATAAAAATAAAAGAACTCGATAAAGATGTGATTTTACAGCTTTTACCTGAATTTCCCATATTCCTCCAAAATGGGATGAGGAAGGGGGATTGAACCGAAACTCAATATGACTATTATTACAAGCTTGTTTCATATATGAATTAAGTTTGTTGCATGCTCCAACAAAATTGGTCCCATTGTCGGAATGTATGATCTTTACTTTACCTCGTCTCCCCACGAATCGACGAAGCGCGGCTATGTATGCCTCGGTCGACATATCTGAAACTACTTCGAGATGAACAGCTTTCGTTGTAAAGCACACGAATAAACAAAGGTATGCTTTTCCTATTTTTGCTCCACGATGATTTCCCAACCTTATACGAAAAGGTCCGGCATAATCTACACCCACCATAGAGAATGGCTTGACTTGATTGACTCTAGCTGCTGGAAAGTCCCTCATAAAAGGTTCAAGAGGAACAGGACGCGCACGAAAACATTTAATGCATTTTTGGAGACAATGACGAATAGCACGTTTTGGGGACATGATCCAAAATTGTTGGGTAACTAAATATTGAACAGTATTGATCCCTGGATGACAGTTTTCTTTATGAATTGCTTCAATAATAAGATATGTTAGTTGTGAATCTCGAGGAAGCAATGCTGGGTGTTTATGTTCAAATTCCAGCCCTGATTGGGATAATCTCACGCCTACTCTGAGGACGCCACGCTCATCGAGAAAAGGATTAAGTTTTCTCATTTGTTTCGGTAGAAGTTTACTACTTTTAAGACGACATATTTCGTTATTAAAATGTTTAGTTTGAATATGTTTGACTAATACTAGTAATGCTTCATGTAGTTCTATCTGACTGAGTACGGCAATGTTATGAGATCTATTTGAGTTTGTTATATTGTGTATAAAACGTAGAGAGTAAGCTAGTACACGTTGTGTTTTACGAATCGATGAAAACCGTTCAATTAAACGATCTAATGTGTGTGAATCATCATGCATTAGTAGCGTATTCACTCGTTCTTCAGTATGGGCATCAGTATCATGTTTTTTAACATTCTTCGGCCAATGTTCTATGCTCTGTATGAGCCACACCGGCCCCGCCCACCATAAACGACTCTGCACTAGTTCGCCAGGAAGAAGGCCACGAGATGCTGCATCGGCTGGGTTATCCTCGGTTGGTACGTGATTCCATTTAACCTTTGGGATCGTGTCTTCAATATGGCTTACTCGATTTGCAACGAATGTTTTCCAACGACAAGATGGTGAATCAAGCCATGCGAGTACAACAACGGTTGAATCAGACCAGGCGATGGTGGTGGATTCGGGAAAGGATTGTGAATATGTTTCTTCAACAAATTTCAGTAAGTCAGATAACAGCACTGCGGCGCAAAGCTCGAGACGTGGTAATGATATCTTTTTAACCGGAGCAACGCGAGATTTGGCACATATAAAATGCACATTTATCTTATTATTATAATATTCCGTTCGCAAGTACACTACTGCTCCGTATCCAGATTCCGAACTATCAGCAAACCCATGAAATTGACAAGATTTTAGATTGTTTACAGATAGGCAACGAGGAATTTCCAATGTTTTTATCAACTCTAATTGATCACAATAGTTTTCCCATTGGTTGACAACTTCTTCGGGAGGTGTTTCATCCCAATCAATTTTTAAAATCCATAGTTTCTGAATATAACATTTTGCTAGAAAGGTTAACGGCAGGAGAAAGCCTAGCGGATCAAATATACGAGCGAATTCACTGAGTATAGTTCGCTTTGTGCAATTTCACTGTAAAGGTTTTACATCAAACAGAAATTTGTCTGCGTTTGGATTCCATTTAAGGCCAAGTATTTTAATCGTATCTGAAGTCTCCACATCTAACGGCACTCCTTCGCTGTTCATGAGGCGTTCTTCTGGTGATAAATCTTCAAGTAACTCTGGAACATTACTCGCCCATTTTTGAAGTTGGAAACAGCCTTTTGCCATTAAATCTATAATTTCCCCTTTTGTTTGTTTTGCTAGTTCTAAAGTAGAGCATCCGCTAACGATGTCATCAACATATACATCTTCATCTAAAACAACAGCTGCCTTTGGATAATCGTGGCCGTGATCTTGGATCAACTGCTTGATCGTACGCAACGCTGAGTGTGGCGCAGATGACGTTCCATATGTCACGGTGTTTAGACAATACTCTATAATTGGATTTGATTCGTCTTCTCTCCAGAATAATCATGCGTTGATAATCACGATGAATGTTGTCACAGAGAATTTGTCTGTACATTTGTCGTACATCAGATGTGTAAACAACGATATGTGAACGGAATCTTAGCAGTAGGTTCATTATGTTGGCTTGAAGTTTTGTACCAATGAGTAATGTTTCATTGAGAGAAATTCCACGGGCATCTTTTGCTGATGCGTCAAAAACTACACGCAATTTAGTTGTGGAACTATCTAGACGACTGACGGAATGGTGTGGTATGTAATATTTACCATTGCCGAGGTCTTTTGTAGGTATTTTACTCATGTGCCCGCTGTTGAGATAATCTTGCATAAAACTATTATACTGTTGACGTAATTCAGAGTTCTTTGTTAATCGTCGTTCAAGTGCTCGAAATCTCTTCAATGCTACCTCACGCGAACCAGGAAACTCAGTGTGTTCAGTTTTGAAAGGCAAGGTAACTATATACCTGCTAGTGTTATCGCGTGAGTGTTCGTTAACGTATTTTGATTCGCATAGTTCTTCATCTGGTGTCTATTTAGTACAGACTGCCATGTTATTCAGTTCCCAAAACCTTTTCAATTCATCTTCTAATTGAGATCCAATTGATGTTTCATTGCTCAGAAAAAATGATCTCGTTTCCAGGTTCTTAGATTTCATACATTCCACGTGTCCTGTTAGTAGCCAACCAAACACAGTATTTAAAGCTGACGGTTTATTAGCTCCTCCGCTTACAATTCCATTACGTAAAAGCGATGAGAATATTTCAGCTCCAAGAAGAATATCGATCGTTCCTGGCAGATGGCAATCTGGATCAGCTAGCGGTAAATGTTTTACATGACTCCATGATGATTTGTCGAGTTTCATGGCAGGCATTTTACCGCATATAGTGGGCAATGTAAGTGCTTCGATGTTGTATAACACCTTACCGTCGATTCCAATGTCCAGAGTAAGGATCCCTGATACCGATGATGTAGACTGTCCTAAGCCACTAATCTTTCGATCCGATAATGTACGTTGAAGACCTAATAATTTAGCAGCCTATTCTGTTATGAAATGAGCTTGACTGCCTGAATCAATCAATGCTCGCAATGTATGAAAGTGACCATTAGAATCCTTAACTTCAATTTTTGCTGTTGAAAGAAGAATCAATGATCGATCGCCCAAATTAGTTAGGACAGTTTGTTGTTCATTAATAGTTCCCGACATTTTCGGTTGGGTGTTTTCTATTTTCTCTTTAGAAGCTTCGCCAACGGATGCATCTGAGATTATCGTCTCGATAAAGCAGACTATGATGACGTTGTCGGCATTTTTGGCAATTAAAAATTGACTTGCAATCCCGGATGCCATGAGATGATTTAAGGCAATTAAAACACCAATGTTGAGCTTTAGCATAATCAAGCCGATCATCTATAGATTTTTGGGCAAAGGACAAGCAATGATTAATCGAATGATTTTCTCCGCATAATGTACATTTGAGCATGTTTGTATTATTAGCAGGTGTTGAATTATTTGCTACTGGTGCCTTTGTTTCAGTGTTTGATAAAAATGCAGATGTTGTTGGTTTTTTGCTCGTATTAGATTTAACATTTTGATTTGTGTTAGTATGTGTTCGATCAGCGCCATTTGCTTTCATAGCATTTGTAAAGTGTGTGTCACGAACAAGAGCATCACATTTTGCATAAAGAAACCTTTTCAATGTCATATATTTTGGAAGCTCATCATTGGGATGTTCTTGTTCAAATCGCAGCGAATGGTTGAATCAAGTTTGGAAAGGAGCAGGTAGCATAATACAAAATCCCAATGTTCGATGGGCAGCTGTAGCCTTTTAAGTATTGCCAAGTTTTCGTTGAACGCATCTAATACACGACGGAACTCATGAGCGTTGTTCGATGGTAAGGTAATATTTTGCATTTCCTTCCAGCTTGTAAAAGCTAATTCGCGATTATCCTTATACCGCGCAACAAGTGCTTCATATGCTTCAGTATAATACTTTCCAGTGGTAGGAAAGATTCTGATAAGAGCCAATGCATCCCCGGACAAACTCGATACTAGATAATGCATCCGTTCGGTATCTGAGAGAGAATCATTTTCATGAATCAGAGATTGAAAGATATCATGGAACTCAGGCCATGTCTTGATATTTCCGGAAAACGAAGGTAAATTTATTTTAGGTAGATTTACCTTTACTCCTGTATTTTGGCAATGGGAAGAAGAATTGTCGAATGATTTGCTTATATCATCACTTGTGGCGATGAGTCGTCGATGTATGGCGAGAATTTCGAAATATGTTTCATCACAGTCGCATCTTATTTTATCTTCGTCCTCCTCAGTCGATGAATCGATTATAGTCAGTATAGACTCATGAGGCTCCTCAAACCTTGCAGCGTGTCTTGTAGCTTCGGTAAAATAAGCCATAAATTTATCCAATTGGCTTTTGTCATTTTCTGCTAACTTAACTACTTCTAAAGTTTTAGTCAATCGATTTAGAGCTAAAGTTCGTTTGCGTCGCAATGCTGGTAAATCATGAATTGTTTTTGATAAATTCATGTCGATGGATTTTGATTTAAGTTTAAGCCGGCGTCTTGGTGTGATTTCATTTTACTAAATAATCAAGTAAAAGGAATAAGAACAGACTAATACTTAATATACGACAGACTTCAATTT
Organism: Cosmorhoe ocellata; assembly: GCA_963675405.1. NCBI lineage: Eukaryota > Metazoa > Arthropoda > Insecta > Lepidoptera > Geometridae > Cosmorhoe > Cosmorhoe ocellata. The sequence goes on along the minus strand of OY776258.1, from coordinate 4,070,499 downwards.
ATAATTTAATGTAGATAATCACCAGATGAATAACGAACTTCTTATTTTACTGTATGAAAATGAATAAGAATTATTTAATTATTACTATCAGATAAAAACTTTTTTGTTGAGAAGAAAGAAAATAAAACAATGCTGCCTATAAAGTTATGGTAAAATAAGTAATTTCAACTTTCAAATCAATTTTCCTTATTGTAAGCATATAAATACACAATGAAATACTAACAACTTTGAATCCAAAATCAACTCTAAAATAATCTAAAATAGGAACGTTGAGAATTGTAAGAAAATCTGTGTTAAATTATTTTGTGCGAGTTTGTTTGACAACTGTGATTGAAACTTATTGATCTAGACACGCGGCAGCGTGTCAAGCCAAGTTCAAGCGAACGGGCGAGGCGCGCACCGTGTGTAATATTACACGAACCATTTGGAGCCATTTTCACCCCCTCGTAACTCAAAAACTATTTCACATAAACAAGTCAAATTTGGCTCATCTATCGCCACTTGCGAGTAAAATATATACTTCGAATTTCATAAACACACCTCAAACGGTTATTTAGATATCAACGTCCAAAAATGGTTTTTTATGAAAAATTTTATCACTGACTGACCTATAGACGTTAATTATAACCCAGTTCCAGATGACCTAGAACGTTCAAATTTGGCATCCAGGTAGGTAGTGGGGTGGATACAAAGGAAAAAATTTGAAACTTGCAAATTTTTATATTTTTAACGTACTTTTTCAATTAATTGATTCTCCTAGGAACCCTTACTAGCACCTGTAATATAAGAATAGCAATCAAAATAGATGACAGTCGGTCATTATGTGGATTTTAATAGGGTCTTGACGTGAATATAATAACGAGTGGAAGTAGTGTCTTGGATTGGTAAGTAGTACACTCTTACCTAGGTACCTATACAATGTGCCAATAGTTGAGCCGTCTATGCAGATAGGTAAGTATGACTATAGGTATGTATACCTACAATGTGCCAATAGTTTGAGCAGTCTATGCAGGTAGATAGATATGGCTAGATTATAGTGTGTCTCGGCTTGTCGGATAGGTAGTAGGTAGGTATACTTATTAAGTAAGTACTCAATTACCTACCTACCTGCTTAGTATGTATACCTACAATGTGCCAATAGTTTGAGCCGTTTATGCAGGTAGATTATATAAGTGTAATAATATAAGAATAAGTACTTACTTACTAATAAGTTCTGTACAAAAAGTAATGATATCCCATCAACAACATAAATGTGAAATGAGAGCCAAGTTCAATAAGTATGTTTTAGTCGTTGACTTCAGCGTCAAAAGAAGTGAGATCTAAACGGGTGCCAAGTACAATGGTCAGTCCTGAAACTTATTTATAACAATATGAAATATTTTTAACAACTTTAAAATATCATTTCATCTCATAATTTAGGATATTATATTGAAGCCTAAGGTCTGACTTGGCTAGTTTTCTTAAGAGTACGAATTATATTAGGTATAGCCTTTGCAAGTTCTTATTTTATTCTTCTAAAAATTTGGCTTGCTGGTAGAAACTAGCGATCGGACATAGTAGGTAAGAAGTTAATAATAGGAAGGTAATTCGTATAATGAGAACTAGCCAAGTTAGACCTTAGGCTTCAATATAATATCCTAAGTTATGAGATGAAATGATATTTTAAAGTCGTTAAAAATATTTCATATTGTTATAAATAAGTTTCAGGACTGACCATTGTACTTGGCACCCGTTTAGATCTCACTTCTTTTGACGCTGAAGTCAACGACTAAAACATACTTATTGAACTTGGCTCTCATTTCACATTTATGTTTTTGATGGGATATAAATTATCTATAAACATTAAAAGTTGTATCCTTATTCTATAAATTGTTTTAGATTAGGCATTTAGAATATCAGAAAGAAAAAATACAAATCACTATTTGGTCAATCAGACGACAGAACAATTATATATCAATATTACTTATTCCTAAAATCAAGTGTAGGTTTCACTTACATTACTACCATCAATTGTTTATCTACTCTAATAATATCTAGAATAGGACTGCTGAAATATCATCAAAGTATCTTCATGTAATTATTTTATTCAAGAGTTCGCTTTATAAATATAATTTAATTAATAACTGTACCTAGAGCGGACACTGATCTAATGGGCTTTATGTAAGTTGTAGTACTGTTGCAGTATGATTTGACAATAAATTAAGTTAAAATAAAGTATTCTCAACCAAGTTTAAACTTATTGCTACAAATAAAGAGCAATTTACGATGCTGTGGGCAATATTTATGAAAAGTTAGAAAAGTATTGTTATTTATTATGTACCTGGGTTAAATTGAGTATTTTCCTTTACGTGGTTTTGACACTAACCTTTAGAAGGATCAGAATTTGTCAGTCGAGGAGAGAGGTAGGTACCAAAGTAATGAGAATATCGGTAGGAAGGTAGATAGGTACTTACCCAAGAAGTCGTATGTAGGATTCTACTCAACCCAAACTCAAACCCAGGCAATAATGACGATTGACTGAACCTTATGAATTACTATGTAGGTAAGTGATAAGACACGCAACGTTTTGTAACGAAATAGATGAATATCATTAGAGGTGTAGCAAAATGCAATAATGGCGGCCCTATGAACTCAGACCGGCAAAGACTTTCAGAATTAATCTATAAGAGGGACAGGTTCCCTGGTTTCGGCACCAATAAAATGTACGCGAACCAAAGGGTTTCGTACATTTGGTTGAAGTGGAAGGAATTCTACTGTAACACTTCTCCGGATTGCTCGAGAAATAAACGGACGCACACCAATCGCAAGTAACCAAAAACAGTATAATTCTGGGTTTTCTCTTGCTGCGAATCTTCTGGCGGCCGGCTTAGTATGCAGTTAACGATCTTCTGGATTGTTTCACAAATAAAAAACACCATTTACACCATGATATTGTCTGAGAAAATTCGATCGCGGCAAATCAATATTGAAAATTTAGTTCAAGTGAAAAAATAGCAGATAGCGCTGTTGACGTAGTGGCGCATAGACACAATATTAATTGCGTCGCTGTGATTGGCTGAGCGATAGTGTGGTCGCGTTCAGAATATACACAAAGTAAAAAAAGTAAAATATCGCGTTCTATCCAATGGGCCTTTGGACTTATTAAAACTTTACATGTTGGATCAAGGTTGGTATGCATTCACATAACCCAATAAGTATATACCAAAGGAGCCAAAAAGTCTTCAATGCTAGATCTCACAATGCTTGAAACATTTGCCTACGCTTATAATATCTGTTGGATCAAGCTAGGTATGCAATCACATAACCCTATAAGTATATACCTACAGTGGAGCCACATAATGTATCTGTTACTTATACGGTTTGAGAGAATATATGGACCCAATAAGTATGGTTGAGTATAAAACATTTGGCCGTTATGGATCCATTTTGTGAGGAACTTCAGATGAAAAAAAACATGGAATATACGGTTTTTTAACGGATATGTCTGGCAACGTCGCCGAGTGAAAAGCGACGTTGCCACTCCGATGGAAAAATATTAAACCAGAGCAAAGTTATTCCGCCCGAAAGGTGGAGTCAGTAGTGCATTGACTCACTGCTGGATCAACTTTTTGTGCAGGATGGTGATTATATATACCTATTATATATATAATATATATATATATATATATATATATAATTAGAATCTCGGAAACAGCTCCAGTGATTTTCATGAAATTTAGTATGCAGAGGGTTTCGGGGGCGATAAATCGATCTAGCTAGGTTTCATTTTTAGAAAACGTCGTTTACCAATAAAAAAAACCGAGCAAAGCTCGGTCACCCAGGTACTAATATAGGTACATTGTACACCCCAAATTCATTGCCCTCTTTCTTCGCTTCACCGTTGTGTTAAATAAAATGGTTTAATTAATTTGCTTATATTATTTTACAGGAATCAATCCAGAAAGTCTGAAAGGTACCAAAATGGGCGTGTTTACTGGGACATCTTATTCTGATGCAGTACAATTGGGATTATACATTAATTCCACATCCAATAAATTTTTAATGCCAGGGTAAATAAAAAACTAAAATTTATGTTCAACCTTATTAATAAAAACTTTTATAAAAACAACATAGAACGATTAAATTATATGGCCACGCAATATAAGAGATTTATATAAATTGTTTGGTAGTATCGACTATCAACTCGGCGCGCGGCGCCATAATGGGATGGATGGACATGTCAAAAACATTATTCTATAGTCCTGGGTTCTCATCATATTAATAATATTAGGGAACTACCTACTAATCCTTACTAATCTAATATTTATTAAACGAGCAATTCTTGTATATATATATAATCTGAATCTCGGAAACGGCTCCAAAGATTTTCATGAAATTTAGTATGCAGGGGCTTTTGGGGGCGATAAATCGATCTAGCTAGGTTTCATTTTCCAAAAAACGAGCAAAGCTCGGCCAACCAGGTCTGGTTGGCCGAGCTTTGCTTGGTTTTTTACCTTGTCCTATGTCCTGACTGATTTGAATAGATACAAAGCACAGCTTAAACTGGTCAGACTTTAAATTTGGAGTGTATATTTGTCTTGATGGTATAAACGTTCACTAAAAAGGGATTCTGGGAAATTCCACTTCTAAGGGGGTGAAAAGGGGTGAAAACTTTTGTATTAAACTTTTTAACGCATTGTGCGATTTTCATGAAACTTTGTGTAATTTCAATAACAAACGAATTTACACATGTTTAAAGATTTTTCAATATAACCTTTATAAAGGGGTAAATAGAGTATAAAGTTTTTTTGACGAGTGGTGTAATTTATTTGAAACTCGGTTTAAATACTTCATAGACAAAATAAGGGACACATATTTCTGGATTTTTCAAAATAACCTTCTAAAATGGGTTGAAAGAGGTGACGTTTTTTTGAAGAGTTGTGTGATTTGTTTAAAACTCGGCTTTAATACTTAAAAGGCATAATAAATGGAGACTAATTTAAGAGTTTTTGAAAATAACCCTCACAAAGGGAAAAAAGAGGTGTCAAAGTTTGTATGGTCTTTTTGACAGGTGGTGTGATTAGTTGTAAAATTGGTTTAGATGCTTAAACGTCAAAATAAATAGACACATATTCTATGGTTTCCTAAAATAACTCTCACAAAGGGAAAAAAGGGATGTCAAAATTTATAATAATAGGACTTATTGACGAGAGGTGTTATTAGTTTGAAACACAATTTAGATACATGAATTGCAAAATAAATAGAAACTTTTTGGTTTACATACACAACAAAGGCATACTTATAAAAGTAATCTAAAGCGTAAAAAAGCGCGGGTAACAGCTATTATTATAGATGCGAAAATAACTCTGTTTGTTAAACAATCGCGCCTATAAACCGATTTAAATAAAACTTAGTAGGTACAGAGGTAGTCTAGCTAGAGCTTGAGGAAGTACATAAGCTATTTTAACTTACATACATATTTTAGCTATTTTAGTTTATTTGCGTATGAAATTTTGTCATTTTTAAAGCTATAAAGGTTAAAACTTATTTTTTAGGCTTTTGATTAGATAATAAATAAATACAACATCTAACAATTGCAACATTTTACCCTAAGGGGAGTAAACATAACTGTGTAACGAAGTCGGCTAAAAAGTGTTAGCCTAAAAAATTTAAAATGCTGCTGAAAGTCACTATTCCAAGCGGACAAAGTCGCGGACATAGCTAATTTTAAATAAGTATTGCATTTCAGTTGTAGCAGAACAATGATAGCAAACCGTATTTCATACTGGATGGACGGCAAAGGTCCATCTTATAGCTTGGACTACAATTCTGCAAGTTCAATTGCATGTTTGGAGATAGCTTTCGAAAGAATTAAATCAGGAGAGTGTGACTCCGCTATTGTTGCTGGATACAACAATGTCATACATCCATTTTTATCTATAAACATGAAAAGGTAAGCTGTATAATTGAGAAGAAATACCGAACTCATGACGTCTTGACTTGCTATGCAAATCATCAGCTGACCATTTAGTTTGGTATTTTTACGTATAATTACCAAAGTCAAAACACGTTTATGAACGTTACGTTATGTACATTATCGTATTGCGTTATTTTTTAACCATTCCGTTCGAAATGCATCAAACACTGTCAAACAAACTTTTATGTTTTAGTTGGTGCTGATGAACTTTTTGAGTGACATTGAGCAACGCTGCCGTGTTTACGATAAGCGCATTAACTAGGTTTTGACACTTCTTGAGAAAAACGCGGTTAAAGTTTTTATTTGTATTTTTCTTGTATCTCCGGAACTAAATGAGATACGAACATGAAAGATATACTCAAATAAAGAGAAGAGTGTCAAGAATACAAAAAATGCAAATACATACATACGAAAATACTATTATTATAGTGTACTATATAATTTGAAAAAGGTACTTATTATATAGTAGCAGCTTTATATACTTTTAGCCAACGCGTACAGTCATAAGCGCATCAACTACCTTACTTGATGCGCTTATGCTTAGTAAATCATTAAAATACTATTTTGAGTAGCAAGCTTGGTACCCCAGTCCTTCAATAATCTAATATTATAAAAGGGTAAGTCCTGACTGATTTGAATAGATACAACGCACAGCCTAAACCGCTGGTCGTACAGACTTGAAATTTGGAGGGTATCTTTGTCTTGGTATGTAGGCGCCTACTAAGACGGGATTTTTGGAAATTCTACTTTTAAGGGGGTGAAAAGGGGTGAAAACTTTTGTACGAAACTTTTTAACGCGTTGCGCGATTTGTATGAAACTTTGTTTGTGTAATGTAAACACAAAACAAATGTACACGTGTTTTAAGATTTTCCAATATAACCTTTAAAAAGAAACAAAATAGTCAATGGGGGGGGGGGGGGGGATTTAATGTTTATATGGGAACTTTTTAACGGGTGGTACGATTGGTCTGAATCTTTGTTTGGATACTTTAAATGCAAAATAATTTAAAATGTATATCTATATTTTTCAAAATAACAATTAAAAAAGGGTAAAATGGTTTTTTCGACGAGCGGTGTGATTTGTTTGAATCTCGGTTTTATTAAATAGACACATATTTATGGATTTTTCCATAACAGTAACCTCTATACCAGACTTGGTGTGAAACATGGCCCATTTTTGGCCTAATTAGACATAATAGGTATGTTATATTTATATCACTTTTTTGTAATATAAAAAAATAGAGTAAAATAAAATAAAACGTACCTACTTGATAATTATAGTACTATTTAGCCTACCTAGGTAGATTTTTTAATATTTTTAAAAAACAAAGTCAGGTTCAAAAACAAAGTTTTTAAAAAACAAACAAAGTTTCATCATGTTCGAAATTTTCTATAGAACAGGTGGAAGAATTTTCATAGTTTTTGATGTGTTGTATTTTTCCTCGTCAGCGAATAGCAGAATAACTATTAAAACATTTGAAAACTAATTACATGCGAACAAAGACGCGGACAGCAGCTAGTAATTATAATATTACTAGCTGCTGTCCGCGTAACTAACCACTAAAATAATAATAATTTTAGTTGAGTTTCAGGAAACATTATCTCAGCCCATATGCCTAGACCCACTAGGTACTGCTGAACATAAGCATAACTCATAAAACATAAACATACTTAATTAAACTGTGCTCGGGTTCGGACTTGAATCACCGCCTTGCTTGGCATAAGTGCACTATCTGGTATATTTAGAGAGATTTTATTGTATACCAATATAAAACATGCTATGTTTTCCATAAAATAAGAGCATTATCTCAAGGTTGATGCTCTTAACTGAAGCATGCCGCCAATTATTCCTATATACACCTGCTTAAAATAAGTGCACTAACTCAGACATGGTGCGGTAATGACTAGTAATCTATTGAATGCTAGAAAACAATTTTGTACCAACTCTAGATGATGCGCTCTTGTTATGTAAAACTTTAACCGAAGTCTTAGATAATGCGCTTATGAAAACTGAAAAACTGGGTTCCTGAAGAAATGATGAAATGTCTCTTAGAGAAGTTTGTAGATCTCGTTTTCCTGATTCCAGATATAGTACTAACTCAATTTCGCCAAAAACCTTAGTTAATGCGATTATCGTTAGCACGGCAGAACGTTTCACGATAAGAATGTTTATACCGTAACGTTTATAAATGTTTATAAATGTCTTTGGTTTGGCTTTGGTTAACACCATAGATGAATTACCGCGATTTCCCTCTTGACTTGCATTCCAGGGTGGAGCTTGGTTTCATTCGACAACGGCTAGTATAGGAGTAGTACGAAAAAAATTGAAAAATCTGTGATGTTTTTGTACTTGATTATTAGTTTTAAATACTTATGTACTAAAAATGATTTTATTTGGCCATACAGGGCTGGATTGCTTTGTTCTGATGGAAAAACTAAATGTTTTGACAAAAATGGAGATGGCTACGTTAGATCTGATGCCGTTTGTTTGATGTTCTTGCAAAAGGCCAAAGATGCTAAAAGGTAAAATTATCATTGAAGCATTGTCTTTGTCACAAATGGCACAAAATGTTTGATCTTTTGGGTTCATAAGGTTTACATAATTATTTTTTTTTAACAGTCTATTCCTGCTTCCAGGATTTGAACTACATTCTTTATTCTCGACCTTTATTTTACAGTTGCGCTTTTTTTTTTACAGAATCTATACACAAATTTATCATATAAAAGGAGAATATTTTTCTTCACCTGATGCAAACTTTCTACCAATACGCAATGCTAAAAAAATTGAAAATTTTATTGAAAGCTTTTACTCTGAAACTGATGTGGCTCCTGAAGCAGTGGAATATTTAGAAGCTGATGCTGCAGGTACTTTTTCTGCTAAAACAAGTACTATCCGTCATTATTTTTCCCAGTTTTAGATAACACTAGAAAAAATCTAATATTTCATTTGTAGAATGCAAAAATAGTATAAAAAAGTAAGTACAGTAGATTAATATAATTGGTGTTCATTTATTATGGAGGACTCAATCATAATAATGTTTATGTAAGTTAAATTTAATTATCGTAATGAAATGCATGTAGACATATATTACGAGTATTATTAATATTATTCGGCTTGGTCGTCCCATTGCAGGGCCTCCCTTCCCCTATACATATAGACGAATAAGATACCCCTAAATTTTAATTGTTTTTTTTTAGGTATAGCAGATGCTGATAGAGAGGAACTTGTTGCGATTGGAAACATTTTTGGCAAAACTAAACCCATTAAAGTTGGAAGTATTAAGTCAAATTTAGGGCATACTGAAGCGGTATCTGGACTTTGTTCTCTTAATAAGGTATTTCCACATGCATTCATTTTCATTAGCATGGCGACATTAGTTACTTAGCTCATTAAGATGTACGAAGCTTTTTATCAACCAATCATCTATTTCTCCATCTTCATGCTATCAGCTTGAAAGATGAGCTTTAAAATCAAGGTTAAAAAGTTTTTAAATAACGGTAAAATATCAAATTGAGTGGACTGGCCTATATAGGATGTGCTATAAAAAGATGTAAGAAGTTATGTAGAGTATCTAAGGAAGGGACAGAAAGTGGTATTTTTGAATCATGTTTAATGTGGTTAGACTTACGACTGTGTCTTTTGTGTGATATTGAAGATTTGTTTATCATATCAACGTGGCGAGATACCTGCAAATCTCCATTACAATGAGCCACAAAACCATATTGATGTAATAGGAGAAGGAAAAGTGCAAGTTGTAACCGACAATACAAAATTTGGCAGAAGCTTTACTGCATTAAACAACTTCTCTCTAACCGGCGCTAACTACCACGTGTTGTTAAAAGGACATTACAAACCAAAAGTAAGTGGCAAGATTTTTTTATAAAAACCTCATTTTAAATGGTAACTACAAACTTAAAGGAAGAACATTATAATTACTTTATGATTAGGCAAAAAAATAATAGCAATTTAATTTCTTAAATAGTTGTAATACGGTATACCTGTCGTTTGTATCGATGTTTCAAAACCAAGGTGGACTTGATGTAAAGCACAATAAACTGTTGTACATTAAACTTGACCAAACAAAGTTCTAAATAATAATAAAATTACATTTTATTTTTTTAAGGACATAAATAGATATATGAGCGGAATACCTTATTTAGTTTTGGTATCAGGAAGACTAGAGCAAAGCGTCAACAAAATTTATAGACTATTGGAAAATAATCCAATAGATCCAGAACAAATCGCACTGTTAAATAATATCTTTAAGTACAACATTCCTGGTCACACTGGTCGTGGTTATACCATTATTCGTGAGTACTTTACAGGGTTTACTTTCAAAGTTTAACTAGTTATGTAATTCTAATTAATTACCTTTATTTATAATAACGTCGTAATCTCCGATAGCTAAAATCAACCAACTATACTACTTTGAGTTGAAAAACTGTAAGTCAAAGCTTTTTTATTAACAAAAAATAAAAAACTTTTGTTTCGTATGGTTTTAAATATTTTGATTGGTTTCAGAAACAAATATGAAGATGAACAAAACGATATGTTTAGGTAAAGGATTTGAAATCTATAGTGGTCATAAACGACCAGTCTGGTTCCTATTTAGCGGTATGGGATCACAATGGCCAACTATGGGAGCAGATTTGATGCGATTGCCAATTTTCGCTGCAACCGTTGAAAGGTAGCTAAATAGATAATATTAAATGATCAAGGAATATTTCTAAAAAGTTTTTAACACAAAAATTTTATTTAAGGTGTGCTGCAGTTCTCAAAACAAAGGACATTGACATTATCAAGATCATAACAAGCAATGACAAAAAAATATTTGAAAATATTTTAAATAGCTTTGTGGGTATAACTACTATTCAAATTGCGCTTACTGAAGTTTTAAGATCTATTGGCATAGCACCAGACGGTATTATTGGTAAGTGGATTAATGTTTTACTATGGTAAAAAATAAATGAAACAATGAATGAGGGCTTTGATGTAACTTTTTTATTTTATTCAAAAGGTCACAGTGCTGGTGAAATAGCTTGCGCTTACGTTGATGGTTGCTTGACTCTTGAAGAAACAATTTTAGTATCTTATTTAAGAGGACTAGTGTCAACAGAAACAAAAACGATCAAAGGCAAAATGGCAGCTATTGGTATTGGACACAAGGAAGTAAGTACCTAAAATGAAGGTAACAATTAAATATATGTAATAATAATTAACTGTGATATTTCATGCCATGACCTATATAAATTCAGTAACTCCCATTTAAGTAGCACTGTTTCAAGCTTGAAACTTTGACGTTTCTGAAACAAGATGATTTGGGCGTTGCACAAAAAAATTTACAAAAAAAGATTTGGATTTGGAATCCGTAAAAAAGTTATATATTATCTAAGCTTTTATTTTAAAATCATTAAGTTTGTGAGCCTGGAGATTGGACTAATGATGAATCGGTTAAAAACACAAATAATGACCAATAGCACCAAACATAAGATCAAGGTAGACGGGCAAGAAATACACTACGTCGATGAGAATATCTATCTGGGCCAGATAGTCTCTTTCCAAAACAGGCAAGACAAAGAAGTTGACCGTCGCGTCGAAAATGCCTGGAAACCTTCCTCTGTCACTGAAGCGAAAACTCATCGATATGTGTATTCTGCCCGTCCGCACAAACGTGGTCTTTAACCGAATCTCAAAAGTCCAAACTCAAGATTTGCCAACGAGCTATGGAGCGTAGCATGCTAGGGGTGAAGAGAACAGACAGAATCCGCAATACAACCTTGCGCGAAAAGACCAAGATCGCAGACGTCGGAGAAAAAACTGCCAAGTTAAAGTGGAGTTGGGCGGGACACGTCAGTCGGATGGATGACGACAGATGGACAGGGGTCGTCACACAATGGGTGCCTGATGGGCGACGCAGCCGGGGCAGGCCAAAGAAACGTTGGCGGGACGACCTCGATGCGCTTCAGAAGGGCTGGTGGGAAGTGGCGGGTGACCGGGAGCATTGGAAGGAATTGGGGGAGACCTTTGCCCAGCAGTGGGACAATATAGTCTAATAAATAAAAAAAAAAAAAAAAAAAAGTTTGTGTGTCCCTGCTTCTGTATAAGGATTGAAGTTTTGAATTTGGAAATTCCCAAGATTAAGTTTACAAAACTTATTTAGACAAAAAAAAAGAAAGGATGATTTCTCAAAGAGTGGCCTTAATTATATGCTAATAAAAAGTACGGAATTAGGGAAATATTTTTTCAGGTTCGTAAACTATGCCCGCCTGAGATTGATATCGCTTGCCAAAATAGTTCTGAGTCAACCACTATATCCGGCCCCGCTGAAGTTGTTGATAAATTTGTAGCAGATCTTACAGAACGCTCTATATTTGCGAGAGCCGTGTCTAGTTCTGATATTGCTTATCATTCTCGATACATAGCTAATATGGGTGAGTACATAGATACAACAAATATATTTATCGGCAGTGCGTCAACTAAATTTGGATTTAAATTATTCAAATAATTATTCATCGCTTACTTTCGATTACTAAATTCCACTTTCACATACCAGTTGAAGCCCTACTTATTCCTCTAAAATATATAAATTTATATTACTATTATACCGACTACTTTTTAGTATAGACATTTTCATATTATTATGTGGTTAGTAAAAATATATTTATATTATTTTCATCTTTGTTCAAGGACCAAGTTTACTGTCAAAAATGAAAGAAGTAATAAAAATTCCGAAAGCGCGAAGCAAATCGTGGCTTTCAACATGTTTCACTGCAGATCGGTGGTCTGAAGAAATAAGCTTATATGCTTCGGCCGAGTATTTTACACACAATAATCTCGTAAGCAATTACTGGCTGGTTTACGAAAATTTTTACATGTTACGACTGAGAGACCACTCAAATTATTTTTAAATATCTTTGGACGGTTTTTCCTAACAAATTAATGTATAAAACTACAATATATATGCTGATGTAGTCCCTCAGTCAAACGCAAACCTCCTATAAACAGTGATTACAAACATAATTATGTTGTTGCAGTTTCGGAGTTTTTTTCAATAAATATGATACTATAATTATGTATTTATGTTTTAGATATTGTAAAGATGCAATGACTTTAATATAAAAGATGCCAACGTTTAAACTTTCACCTTATTTTCTTCTGAAAAAATTTGGACGTGTGAAAAGCATTCGTTAGGTAATCTTATAATTTTATATCCATAGAACACTGTATATTTTGAAGAAACTGCAAATATGATACCTAAAGATGCAATAGTGATTGAAATAGCACCGCATGGACTTATGCAAGCGATTATGAAGAGGTCTCATACAAATTGCTTAAATTTATCACTTACAAGACGTGGGGAGAATTCTCCTGTAAAACTCCTACTGCAAACTATAGGAACGTAAGTAATAATTATAATAATCAATCCCTATTTCCTCATCAGTTTTTTGACACCCACTAGACCGCTCATAGGTTTCAATTCATAGCAAAATGTAAATGTGTTCTAACTAGTAAATCTAACTTAGTAAATAGTGTTCAATTAATAAGTGTTTTTGCAAAAGTTCTTCGCCTGCAACGTAACAGTTCAGATTTGAGCATTACTTGAGGTAAAATCTTCACGGTAATTGATCCTAGCACTCGCGAAATATGGTCACTCGCTCGGTTTGCAACTGGTACTAGCTGCGAATCTTGCTGAAACTATACAGGGTTATAGGTATCTAATCAATGACCTCTTAAAGGCGACTTGGGTAAATCAAGACTAACAACTTTTGTTCTATGACTTTTGCCAAAACGTATAATAGATCTCAAGTTTTTTTTTTTTTTAGTTTTTGTGAGAATTTCTTTCAATTGTTAGCTCTATGTCTCGTAAATACCTACCTATGTTTTATTTATTCTATTCTGACGTATGCGCAGTCAGCTAAGTCCCGCTGAGTGCTACGACTCTTACGCAATCGCTCGGCCGAGTGTGCTACACACACAGAATGTACCGACTTGTCTTAATCTGTGACCGCCTAGAAAGAGCTAAGAAGATTAGAACTGGAAATTTGCCTATTTATTTTTTTGTATGGGAAAAAAAATCATTGAATTAGAAAAAATCGTAGAACAAAAGTTGTTAGTCTTGATTAACCCAAGTCGCCTTTTCAAGGTTATTGATTAGATACCTATAACCCTGTATAATAAAAATAAGTAGTCAGGGCCTTGATTCTGATGTTTCTTTAGAACGTTTTTATAAAATGGTGATAGAGTTGAAACTAGAAAAAAAACTTAAATTTTTAGAAGAAATTAACGTGATTGACAGATTAAATTAAAAAAAGGAGAAGTTGGAGACACCATTTTTATGATAATCACGGTATACGAGTATATAAAAGCACAAATTCTGTTTTTGAACCATGAAAACAAGCCATAGTTAAACTCTAAATACATAATTAAAGTTATGCTTCAACTACGTCCGCTCAAACCAAAGCAGCTACTCAGTTTTCATTTGTCGTGTATGGACCTTTTTGATTTACTTGAACACAAGCTCTTCGGAAGATCCTATGAGATAGGTGACTCTGTTTCGATTTAATTTGGCTTACATTTTTGTATTTTTTAGATTATATCAAGCTGGCCTTAATCCTGATATCGATGCTCTGTACCCGAAAATAGACTTCCCAGTGTCTACAGAAACTTCTGTGCTGTCTCATTTTGTAGACTTTGACTACAGTGAGCAATGGTAAATTAGTCTTCTCAGATCGTTTAAGGAAACTGCAAATTGGGCTTTTACTTTAAAATTGGTAAAGTCTACTGTCTATTACTTGTAGTCATTTAGGAAGATAAATAATTTTAGTCATTAAAGTGTAGGTACAGTCGAGGAATTAAAAGGTAAACCACCTTAATATCTGTAATTGCTTGCTCAGTAGATATTATTTTGATAACCATCTGATAACTATCTGCTTTATCAACCGAATATTGTCATACATTTGTCTAAGTGAATTTAAATTTTGTTGTCAAACAGTTAAACATAATTATCAGTACTCTCGTCTAGTACGCAGTTTTTAAAAGGTAACATGTGCTTGCAACGCGTAAACGAATTTATTTGAAAACTGATCAACCTTTTGCAAGTGTACATTTGTAATTCTAATAGAAATGACAACTTCTAATAATAAAAAGAAATGTGTAATTAATGAAATACTTTATATACTTTATCAGGACAAATGGTTGTTATAAAACGATAGAAAAATTGTACACTTTGTCTCATGAGTTCACTATGTCTATTCATGATGATGACTACAGTTTCATTGAAGGATTCATTCAAAATGGTAAGCATAGTTTTATTATTAACATCAATATTTGATTTACTTATAATTGACTCGAATAAGAAATTACAAATTTGTGTAGTATTTTTTTTTTTAAATAATAGTTTTAACAGCTTACGATCAACTTTTATATTTAGTTCCTTATACTCTGGCTGTAATAAGTCTTGTCATTTCAGGAGTTAACGTGATTCCTGAAGCAGCTGTTTTAGTTATTGTTTGGAAAACGTTGGCGATGTATAATGGAATGGATTATCAAAATATGCCGATAGAATTTACAAACGTTAAATTTCACAGTGAAATTATAGTAAAGGCTGAAAAAATTCTCAAATTATTAGTGCAGATTCAAAAAGGAAATCAGTATTTTGAGGTGAACATTGTTTTCATGAGCAAATATTTAAACTAACTAAAATATTTTGAACACTTCTGCGTCTCCCTTACTTTATTTTATTTTATTTATTTTACTATTTTTATACTGGTAGTTCAAGGACACCACGGAGCGTTCATGAATAATTTTATTTTATTTATATTGAGGATTCTTTTCAGAAAATATAACTAAATACCAATACATATATTGAATTGAAGTAGTAGCAGTAGCAAAAGTAGTAGTAATCATTTTTTATATTAATGTATTTTAACTTGTATACAAACGTGGAAAGCTTTTCATTATCTTATTACCGTTTATTGATTTGTATAGGTAAAACCTCTATGTTTAAATTATTTTTAAAAAAACTTTTTTAGGTAACACAAAACAATAGCCTCGTTGCCTCTGGTTTCATGACAACAAAAAAAAATGTTGAACGTAACTTTGATCACATAAAAATTATTGACAGCGATTATCATTTAAACGAAAAAGACATTTACAGTCTAATGTCCACCAAAGGATACAATTATGAGTAAGTTGAAATATCTATGTCATGTAAAAATTCTAAAACCTAAAAATGTGTATTTCTATAAAAAAAACATATGACAATTTTTTATATTATAACATAACCTACATTACTAAACTTTATTGAACAATTATACTCTGTTTATTTCAGAGGTCAATTTAAATCATTGGAGCATGTTAATATTGAAAGAAACAAGGGCTTGTTAAAGTGGAACAATAACTGGATAACATTCTTGGATGCTTTATTTCAACTCAATGCTATATCAAGAAATCATAACGGAGTATCGAAAATAAAACTTATCACGAAACTTTCGATCGATGTGGAGGCTCATAAAAAACACATTTCATTTGATTCCAAAAGAGATATATGTTACAGTGCACGAGTTTCAATTAACAATGCAGTAACTGAGTAGGTCTTACATTATGTTCAAATTACTTTGAGATTACTATAATATTGAGTAGTTATTATTATTTCATTCTGAATACTTTTTTCTGGTTTGGATTATTAAAGCACTATTTTTATTGTTTGGCTTAATTATAATATTTCATTTAACAGATGCGGCGGAGTTGTACTTAGGAATATAATTTTTGATGATATCTCAAAAGTAGAGCATATAGCTAACATAATGCAGATAAAAAAGTTTTTACCACACTGTCCTGAATATAGCGTTGATGTAAGATTCATTAAATTTATTTGGTATACATTTTGAGATGATATTCCGCTAAATTTTTATCCATTATTTATTATTTAATTTCAGCTACAAACGGCGTTACAAGTTAATCTACAAATCATATCAAGGAGTATCAAAGAAACAATTTTTATACATTACAATAGCAAAGTTGATGGCTTTTGTAATACTCGTATATCAGATATTCTAAGTGACATAGTAGAAACTGTTCCATCACTGAATATTGAAACTTTATGTGATCCAACTTCAAAAGCTAAACACGATGTTATAATATTATGTAATTTTGATAAACATAAGGTAATTTATTTGTCTGAATTTTGAATTTAAATACTTATGAATATATTAATTAAAAGAAAAAGTAATTGGTGTTAGTAATTATATACATTATATTATGTTTTTTTAATTTTCAGATTAACCAAAGTATGTGTGATGGTGCAGGCGATTTCCTTTTTGTTATAGCTATAACCAATAAAGAAAAAACATTGACTTTGTCTAAAAACTTTAATGCTATAACAACATTTAAAGTCGACAATCTAATTATGGTGTTACTTGAAAAATCAACATCAACCACTTTGGATGAGAACTTAGGTGGATACTACTACATACCAACTGTCCAAGTCAAACCCATGCTTGATAACGTTAAACTTATTAACGGAACATCTAATAACACTTTCACGTGGGCTGAAATTCCATGCAACCTTAATGAAAAAAACATACAGGTGATTTTTTCAGATAATGTTAGTTATTAGTATTATTGTATCAGTTTTGTAAGAGGATCTTACTTAAACTTAAAATATAAAAAAGTAAATAAATCGCAATAAGATGATGTGAGTAAAAGAAACAATTTTATGGTTCTCTTAAAATAGAAATGGTTTAGTAAATATGAATATATTTTTTTAGATTGCTTACTGTGGAGTTTATATAAAAGATACAGAAAAACCTACAGAAATCAACAAAAACGTAAATAAAAATGGAATTGGGTTTAGTGGTGTCAATGCAAGGTATGTATGCGAGTTCTAGTACCATATTTTTTTAACAATCATTTGGGTCCTATAATAATTTAACAGATATAGAAAATTTTGTTTATGATAAATTTATTAAAGGAACTCAAAACTATTACCATACACTTTTTCAGAGGTGAAAGAGTTATGGGCGTTGTGCCAGATGGCTGTGTGAGTAGTTTGGTAGAAGCAAACTACGAATTACTATGGCCTGTTCCTAAACATTGGACACTCGAAGAAGCAGCTACTGTGCCTTTACCTTATATCCAAGCTTATTATTGCCTGGTGAGATTTCTTATATAATTATAGCTTACTAGCTTCCGCCCACAGTTTTGCCCGTGTGGTACCTTGAAAAACCAAAACAAATCTATCCCGCGAGAACCGTACATTTTCCGGGATAAAAAGAAGCTTGTGTGCTATTCCAAACTATAATCATCATCATCATTCTAAGCCTGTGTCTACCCACCGCTAGGTATGGGCCTCTCCATGTTGTGCCATATAGATCTTGATACGGCGGATCGCACAATAAATATAATAGATAAGCGGAAAAGTACTAGACATTTTCATCCTTTACAGTATTAAAAATAAAAATAAATAAATAATGCTGGACAATCCACACAGCATCATCTAGCCCCAAAGTAAGCTACTCAAAGCTTGTGTTATGGGTACTAGATAACTGATAATATTTAATACATTATACTTATTTATTTTATTTTATTTTATTTTATTTACCCAGACCTACGGAACAAATTTCTGCAGATCGTACACTAATTTGTTCCGCAGCGGGAATCGAACCCGCAACCTCTTGCGTCGCAGGCAGACTCTCGCCCGCTGCGCCACAGAGGTTGTATTTGTAATGGACTTCCGCAAAGTCATGCCTAAATCAATAATTTATCTCATTAAATTTTTGTTTAGGATTGTCTGCACTCACATAATATATTCAACAGGAGTTTCAAGCCAGAATTTATAAATTTATATTTAACTGGAATTTACGAGCAATGTTTTTGGAGATGACTCTATCTAGCATACCTAATTATAATATTCATTTAATTGTATTTTTTCATTTTTTAAGATGATAAGGGAAAAGATACACAAAAAAAGAATTTTTGTCTCTAAAGGTGATAGTGCACTTGGTCAAGCTGTGATTAATTTATGTTTAAACCTTGATTGCACAGTGCTGACAACTGTTAGCACAAAAGCAAAGAAGAAATTCTTGTTGAACAACTATGAAAAATTAAAGGGTAAGTATATAAATTGTTTTATTCAGATGACTCACAATTATATTTTTACGTTTTCACAATAACTAAAAATAATAAGGTTTTTTAGTCGAACAACAGATAAACAATAAGGTTATTTACACCTTAGCTGTGCACAGCTATAATATTTATTTTACACAATTAAAATGATTCGCGTATTTGGTGCTTCTTTACTTTTTTTACTTTCTGTTTCAGTTGGAAAATGCCTCCTCCTACATTCTCCACTCTGATCTCTCTCTGGCTACTCTACTCCATGTTACGCCAGCAACTTGCTTGATATTATCATCCAATCTTTTTGGTTGTGAACCTCTTTTCCTTTTACTTTCTCTTGGGTACCATTGTGTAATTATTTTTCTCCATTTACGATGGCCGTAAGTTCAATTGTCGTAACTGACAAAAGTCGTGAAATGACTTGAGTATACAGTCTTTCTTAGGTTTCCTGATCTTTCGAATAGTATAATCAAATGAGGGATATGATCGAGTACTGAGTAGTCTCTTCTAAAACATGTTCTATTGTCTCATCAAGTTTTCCTTCCATTTGCTTGAGTTCGATCTTTGAAAATATTTTGTTCAGCTTGGACATCACATTATGGGTCTTTAGTTTCCAATATCGTATTGATCACCTTTTTTTTTATCTGGCACTTTTAGTTTTATAAAAATACAATTATTAATGCATTTGTTTTTATTTTTTCAGAGAGTCATATTGGTTTCTCTAATGATCTGTCCTTCAAATACAACGTACGAAAAGCTACTCAGAACAAACTATGTGACATTGTTATCAATTGTGACAAAGGACAAATACGTCGGGTACGTTTCCCACAAATGATGACTACACAACCTAGATCTTTTAAATAATAGCATATTTTTTGAAGTAACTTCATGTTTAGCCGATGTAAAATAGGTCCATAAGTTTGAGAAACTTGAAACTTAAAATAAAAATGTATTATCTTTTAAGGAGGCATTTGAATATGCTGGGTTCCTTAGCAGATATTTGGAAGTAAGTGACCATGACATGGAAGAAAATAATGATTACGATATGGCTTTTAATGAAGAAGAAAGAAGTTATAAGTCCGTTCGACTGTCAAACATTTTTATGCCCGAGTACTCAAGTGATCGAAAGGTAAATAATCGCGAAACAAATCATATGTCATCATTCTATGAACCTCTACTCATTTAAAAAAAATGTTGTGTTAAATATTTTTATCTAAATTTTGATCAACATTATTAAAGAACGATTAAGAAGAAACCTAATAGACGAGAGACATACCCTGTCAAGTGGAATACAGATTCCTACTTTTGTCAAAACTAGAATCAAATAAAGTGTCCAAAGTAACCAATTCTAATTTACAAATTAAAACCAATCTTTTATTCCTGTTGAACAGATGTTGCAAATTTTATTGAGTGAAGGAATTGCAAACGGCAGTGTAAGGCCGTTGAGTCATGTGATATACCCATCTAATGAGGTATCAAGAGCTATCAAACTGCTATCAACTGATAATACCAGCAGTGTAATATTGATCAACATGAAAAATCCCGAAATATCAAACGAACATAAAATATTGAACAGGTAATTTTCTAATCTCAATAACATTAAATACAAACAACCAAACACTCATGACTGGCCTCACAGCTTAGTTGGTGATTAACTGCCTTCTGCGCTATAGTTTGTGGTTTCGATCCCAATTCAGGATATTTATAATATTTACTGATTTTGGTTCTGTTTCTCGATGTTATTATGCATTCAATGTATTTAAACTTATAATTAAACTATCCACTATCTGTTTCTCATAGTACAAGATTTGTTTAGTTTTGGACTAGATGGCGTTGTGTGAAATGACCACTAATATTTTTTACCTATATAATTTTTTTTCAAACGAATGCTTACAACAGCTGAATCTATTGCAGTGATCACCACCAGACACAATTATAATCATGATGTCAGTGTTTGCAATTAACTTGTCAATTTAATCTCTAATGACAATAATTATATAATCTTAAAGTAATAATTTAGAAGAATGAAAGACTTGATTTGTTCTGAGTTATATATACTCATAATTTCAAAACCAATTTTTTTCAGAATTGAGTTATCACCATTAAAAATATATATAGTTGTGTGTGATGGTGCTGAACTTGGCGTAGAATTTATAGAGCATTTGATGCAAAGAGGTGCGAAACGATTTCTCATACACATGAAACCAAAGCTGATGAATGGCTATTTCCACGTAAAATATGCGTAAGGGTTTTTTTACAATATTTTTTTAATCTAATAATCGTATATCTCACATAACCTACTAATATACAACATATGTGTTAAATCACTGTACTGTACTGTTCAAAATAACTAATCAGACATCAATTACCTACCTTATATGCGACTAGTTACATTATACAAAAAATATTTTCAGATCGTGGAATAATAAGAACGTAGTCATCAATTTTAATTCTGATGATTTGAATACCAAAGTAGGTTGTGACGCATTAATCAGACAAGGTGAAAAGTTAGGTGCTGTAGATGGAATCTTCATTACTCATAACGAATTAAACAACGATACGTTTGACAAAATTGATAGCGACAACATTGACATTTCTTTGATAACTTCCAATTTGGATGCGGAATCTCGAAATTGCAATCTTCGGTAAGCGTTATATGAAAGCATTGGATCATTAATTAGATTAAACGAAACTCTGTCAAATGTATCCTATTTTTGTTTCATACAGGTATTTAGCTATCTTGATGTGCACATCACCAGATTACAACAAGCTTGCTTTTTCGGAAGTTGAAAAATGTTGCTTCACGAGATATCAGTCTGGACTGCCTTCATTAATCTTACGTTATGAGTCGAATGCAACAGTAAGCAATAGTTATTAGTTCATTCCATAAAATGTTTACTTAATTGTTGATGATTATTTGGAGATTTTTATCCAATGTATTCGCTTATATATTAAGTAATATGAGGTCACTAATCTTAATACAAAGAACATTTTTAAATTCTTCTGTTTTTCGTTCACAGAAAATATCACCAGAATCTTTATCAAAGTTATATAATGCTGTGGAAACCAGCCTTAAACAAAACTACACAAGCGTATTTTTATCAGATTCAAAACCAAATTCAAAATTATATTCTAATGATACAAGTTTCACAAAACTTGGTTTAGAAAATTTATTGAACAAGATACCTAAAGAAGAAGTCACAGCTTCTGAGCCTGTCATTCCGATGAAAACCTATTTTAATGAAGAAAATGAGGTAAAAAATTTCAAAACAACTTTCGATAAAAAAACGTGATTGAGAGGTGTGGGTTGTTAAAAGCAATTTCATTATAAAAATGAATGTTTTGCATTTTGCTTTTGTTCTAGAATGAATTATATATGAACTTTGATGGCGCTTATGTGATGATGGTACCCGGATTCGATGGCAACTACCAAACAATGAAAACTGTGGCCGAGAGGCTCAAAATACCAGCTGTTACTTTACAACTGGAGCCTGTCCTGGCAACAAGTATACAAGACATAGCCAAGAGACTCCTAATTGTGAGTGATATACCTACTTTGTTGGTTATTTCGATTTATATTATATAAGAAAATAATTGCTCATAATTATGTACATATATTTTGAATGCACAATTTCGCATTATGTTTTGTTACAGGCTGTCAAAACAAAATTTAATATGAAACGTAAATTTTATTTACTGGGGTACTCATTTGGAGCTGACATAGCTTTAGAACTCGCTGCCTTGTTGGAAAAAGAAGGTGCGTAAATTATATTATTTGTCTCAAGATGTTTAACATAACAAAAGTAATATTTTGGAGATAATTCACTTTCGCTATAATTAATATTTCTGTTTGCAGGTCGCACAGGAGTAGTCTTCTGTTTAGACAGCAGTCCAGATGCTTTGAAAAATCAGTTGATGGCGTCCACTGAAAACATGACAGAGCAACAACTTCAAAATTCGATAATAGAACATTTTAACAATATTTTGATTGGAAAAACGTTTGAAGATTTTAAGAAACACATTGCACAAACATTAGACTGGTCTGAAAAAATCAACATATTTATCAACAACATCAAAGGATCAGTTTCGTATACCCACGAGTTTCTCAGATCTTTGATTAACGCCACTTATAGTAGGATCCTGATAGCTAAAACTTATGAGCCCGATTTCAAGCTGGAGTCTGAGCTTGTCTTGATGAAAGGCATCACTCATCCAGAGTCTGAAAAACTCGGTTATGATTACGGTCTATCAAAATACACGAACAAACCTGTCAGAGTATTTGATTTAGAGTCAGATCACTTGTCTGCACCACAAGACATTCGCGTTTCGAATATTATAAACAAGATGCTTGACCCTGAACTTTTAGAAGAATTTGAAAAGAAAAACCTCTGTCAATACTACTTTATTTAGGTTACTTTGTTTAATAAAATACGGCCATTTTTAATATGTTTAATTTATTGACCCATGTAATACTAGCTAAATACCTAATAGAGGGTATAATCATAGATAGGTCTAAATTTTTTAGTTTATAAATATGTTTTTTGAGTATTTATTTGTACCTCTATCATATTATTATGTCTGTATATCTATTTAACCTAAAAAAGAATACTAATGAACATTATTTTTTTACCAAACTATCTACATATTTTAAAATATTATTATTCATTTATATAGTAATACGTTTTAAGGATTTGAAGGTAAAAATGGCAAAATAGTTTTCCAATAGACAAAAATAATGGCACGCAGCACAACACAAATCCCACTTAACTCGTAGATGAAATGTATTGAATCTAACGGCTTGTTCAATGTGCGACCAATTTCAAAGGCTTTTAGGCTTTAGTAGTGAAAATAGAACAAGTATCAGGGATTGCTTCTAAAAATAGTACAAGCATCGGATTTAGGAGCATGGAGTGATTTGTTTGAATTTCGTTCCATTTTCACTGGCATAAGGACGCTTTGGCTAGAATTTTGTGAGTTCGATAGTTCTGTATCATCCACAGAAGGATCAGAGCAGTTCTTCAGCTTTTGTATGCAAACATTTTAGCTCAATATGTTGCTGGCAACAACTAGTGATTGAATAAATAATGACATAAATATTTTTTTAGAAAATTTAAGTATTTATATTAAGTATTTGTATATATTGTATATATATATCTATATCTATATAAGAGCTTAACCTGACTGACTGACTGACTGACTGATTTATCATCGCCCAGCCGAAACCGCTGAAGCTAGAAAGCTGAAATTTGGAAGGTGGTTTCCTTTTATAACAAAACCACCCACTATGGCGGGATTTTTGGAAATTCCACCTCTAAGGGGGTGAAAAAGGGTGAAAACGTTTGTATGAAACTTTTTAACGCGTGGAGCGATTTTCATGAAACTTTGTTTGTGCACTGTAAATAAAAAATGAACGAACACGTGTTTCAGGATTTTTCAATATAACCTTCAAAATGGGGTCAAATGTGGGGTCAATTTTTGTATGGGAACTTTTTAACGGGTGGTGCGATTGGTCTGAAACTTTGTTTGTGTACTGTAAATGCAAAATGAGTGGACACGTGTTTCAGGATTTTTCAATATAACCTTCAAAAAGGGGTCAAATGTGGGGTCAATGTTTGTATGAGAACTTTTTAACGGGTGGTGCGATTTGTTTGAAATTCGGTTTATATACATACTTTAAGTGAACAAAGTCGCGAGCGGGTCAGCTAGTAAGTATATATTTTTATTAACGAATGTCGTCATTAGAAATCAATATATAAACAATAATGATTGTTCGGAGTAAATCGAACACATCAGCGATTATGCTTGTGTCTATTATGATTATGATTATGTCTCTTAAAACCAAAGTGACTTTACTTCCAACCCGACCATACCATACCATTCTAATAAAAGGTCGTAGGTGACTACCATAAGAAGCCTACCCCTTTACCACTCTGATAAAAGGTCGTAGGTGACTACCATAGGAAATCTACCCTTTTACAATGATAGAGGGAAATGGAGGACGAAAACATGTTGTGCCGACCCCACTTAGTGTGGAAAAAGGGCAGGATGAAGAAGAAGAAGAAGAAGTCGTCATTAGAAATCAAATCCATGGTTTGCGTAATACTCTAAAGAGATGATATATGATATATAAATGTCAAGTTCAAGTCTAGGGAGTAGACAATCAAAATTAATCACTATTTCTAAAAAAAATTCTTCTTCATTAAAAATCAAAAAAATAAAATGTGATTGCTTTCCCAAGTTCCACACATTCACCTGTTTTTAAAGCGACTTTTCAACAAATCTGTCTGTGCCGTACTTCCTCATTAATCTGGATTGGGGAAGGTGGCGAAACGATAGATAGAAAATCTATCATGGATTACAGATGCAAGCAGTCTTTGTAAGGGTATATTCTCGCTCATAAGCAAACTCCGTTTGAACGAGAAATAAATAATATAAATATAAATAAATGTTGCTTATAAAAAATTGAATAATAAACTTATAAAATTTTTAGTATATATACATACATGTTGGATAACAAAAACGTTAAATGTTTGGTGTACATAATATCTACGACGAGTACATTAGTGATTAAATTAGTTGATAAAATAAGGTGCTTAGTAAAAAGAAAGTACAAAGATAAACTGAAAAAAGTATAGATAGTAAAAAGTTTTTTGATCCTACGTTGTAGATCTGTCAGTTAAAGTTCAATTTAAAAGATTTTTTTATTTGATAAATTATGTCTGCGTTATACGAGTAAGTATTTCAATCTAAAACACTGACAAAAACAGTCAGAAAAAAAATTGCATGTTGCAAAACCTAAAAACTTTGAAGGCATGGTATATTATGTCAAGTATGTCAAGTGCACAGAAGAACCTAAGAGACGTAGTTTAATTTTAAGACTAATATTACTTCCATTTTTGGATTTATAGGGTATTTCTACACAAAACTTTGAAATTCGTCCAAAATTGTTAAAATAAATAATTATGGGCACAATCGTCGTGCAAAACCTACTCTAAATTATAAAGTTTCGACTATCACTTGCTCGATCAAAGGCTGATACAATAATTTGAATTTGACAAAAAATATCTGTTTTCTTAAAATGCGTCGTTATAATTTTGCGGAGAAGATGCTTTGGCATAGCAAGGATTACGACATCAAAGAGTGTAAATACCGATGGTGTCGCTTCCAAAACTCCACATAACTCTATACTCGGAATGTCATGTTAAATTATTGCTTTGACTCTAAAATCTTAAAATTTTTGACTTTTAAGTGCCTACCGCAAAAGAAGAATGTTTACATGATAATACTGAACAAAAATATGTTTGATAAACAACCACTTCGTATATAAGTTTTTATAAGTTATTATTTGTATGACGTCCATGCTTCAATCGTGAGATTTTCTCACATCATTTGATCATTTGTTTTTAATATAACAATCATGAGATAACTGGAAATTAACAAATAATACTCAATGCTAGTAGTACCTATTTCTGTACCTTTGTTTAAAAGTTACTGGTAACACGAGTAGGTAGTTATTTTTTAATTATCATTTTAGACTAATGTCAGCAACCCGGGCTGGGTTGCTGACGACTCGGACAATATTTACTGGGACACAGTTTCCCAATTAACACTTTTGATTTTAATAATATTTTTTACTGTCAATTTGGACACCGTTAAAAATAGCTGCATTATACAGTCAGTTAAAAAACAGGTTGTTACCGGAGCCTGGCGGCGTCGAGCAAGATGACCGAAGAGAGAAAGGTTTTTTTAGAATAAATTACTTTTTGCCTTGATTATTAAATAAACAGAACCAAAGATGATAGCAAAACCCCTAACTTTGTTCTCTTCATTTATCTACGTAGAAATAAGTAGGTTCTAAAGACGTGACCCCGGCAAAACAAGTTAGTAAAATATTTGAGAACTAGTTTGGAAGGAAGCCGCTAGATGACGCTGTCGCAGTTACGGGAATAATTATAAAAGTTACTATTATTATATTATGTACATCAATGGTTTATTTTTGTTATACCAATAATAGCAATTTAATGCGATATTACATAAAATAAAAACTGTTTCTTTATCACACGTAGTACCAGTAGGTACCTACTCACTTAATGAATTCGACCTTTTATTATAATTTTGTTTTTTTGGAAGGTTAAAAACACCGGATGCGTAATGCATAATAAATTTATATAGGTAAATAAAAATTGGTGGACATTTCACACAATGCCATCTAGCCCTAAACTAAGTAAATTTTGTACTATGAGAACCAGATAGCTGATAGATTCATTATACTCTCTTTTTTGTAAATAAATAGGTACATCAAATAATAATAACACTCAGACGCAGAACAATTATCTGTGTTTATCACACAAATATTTGTCCTGGGTTCGAACCCACTAACAACTGAGCTGTGAGGCCAGTCATGTATGGGACATGGACACGCTTGCGCGACATACACCGTGCAGTAGGTACAAGTAACGCGTTTGGATGCGCATTGCAGCTCTCAAGAGACGAACAGGCTGCGTACTTATGCAGAAGGGTACAGCTACGTCCTTCAGTGATGACGTTGTATTCAATGACAGAAGTGGTTCACAAATATGACTAACTACCTTCCACCCACGGCTTTGCCCGCGCGGTACGTTGAAAAACAAAACAAACCTATCCTGCGGAAAACTTACATTTTTTCCGGATAAAAATTAGCCTGTGCTATTCCAGACTATACAGATTCGTTCAGCTGTTTCAGCGTGAAAGAGTAACAAATATACATCCATACATCCAAACATCCATACATTCTTACAAACTTTTGCGTTTATTGATCGAGCGAGCGAAGCGAGCGAAGATCTCAGTGGCAAATATGCAATTTGGCGTTGTATGTATGCATATATGTTTGTTAGAGCATAACTTGAGAACCGTACATCCAATCTGCATGAAACTTGGAGGGTTTAGAGATACTGCTAATCAAATTTACTAAGAAGCATATGAGCTTAATCGGTGTAGTGTTTTTATTTTTATTTTTATTTGTAAATAAAAACTTATTCTAATAAAACCTTTTTACTGTTATCTCGAACTAAAAAGCAAATGAAAATACGTCATATTTGAAGGAATGAGCAGAAAAAGTATAATAATATTTACTTCGATGGAAAAAATGGCAGATAAACATTAAAAAATACGGACGCTGGTCTGATCTCAAGGTCTGAGTGAAGAAACCATCCTACGAGGAATCGCTGAAAAATGTCTTCCGAGGATTTCTTTATCTCAACAACTCAAGTCCTGGAAAATATTTTAAAACCTTGACCAGTCCAGTGCTAACCCCGTTAAATTTCAGATACCTACTGTAATACTACCTATAAAGCATAACTAATCCTGGAACCAATATCTTGAACAAAGCCTGGTGAGGCCTTGAGGACGAAGCTTGGAAAGCTTGAGGAACGATCCACAGTAAAACAGGGTTAGTTTCTACCAGCGCGACCAACAGAGTCATACAGAATCTTAAGGGACTCTCGCGAGTGAAATTATCTACCCCGAGGTTCTTCTGGAGACAGATAAAGTCCACTCCGCTTATATTCTGTGGTCCAGTGGCGTGAGACTTTGAAACAACAGCTATCCTAGATGCTCCTAGATAGTCCTGGACTCTGACTAAACACTTAAAATAGAAGACTACCTAATATTGTCCTCAATCGATTATCTGTATTTAATATCTAAACTCTTTAATTTATATTAGCCTCAGTTTCATTTTTATTAATTCACTGTACATAGTATATAGGTAGGGACTACTTTGTAATATACATACATAATATCTTTATACTCAACATTTTCTTTTCTTTGTTAGATAAATAGCAGTAGGCTGATAGTTTTCCTTTCTTAGGTAGGATAATCAAATATTTGTTTGTGATTAAGTTACGTGGCATAGTACATAAAGCGTATCCAAAAACTTTAGGGCATGAATACAAATAAGGATTGTGGACATCGCGCGCGAGATCTCAGTTCGGGGCGAACAACTAGTAATATTAGTAGAATGTCTGCATACACAGGTGGTGTGCTGTGGCCTAAATTGAAAGATTTAGAAATTTAAAAAAAAAACCATGATCACGACTCTATCTCCAGGCTCGGAAGATATCTCCTCATATCTCTAGTTACTTATCTCTTTTAGGATATCTAAAAAGTGTAGTCAGAGGCACGTCTAAATATGTTGCAAGTCCATCGCTGCTTATAAGAATACCAACAAGACACACATCTTCGGATTTTTGGTTCTAGGGTATGCCGGTTTCTTCACGATGGGGCCCAGCGAGTTTTTTGTCAGTTCTTCTCGGAATGGAAATAGGATTGGAATTGACACCTAGACTCACCTAGTAAGTATGTAAGACTATTCAAAATGATCCCTGTGATTTTATTGAATAAAAATGATTTGAGTTTGAGTTTGATGTTTTTCTTTCACAGTGTAGGACCACTGGCATTGCGTGCATAATTTTTTCGAACGGAAAACTCATTGGTGCACGACCATTTTGAACTTTCCTTCAGATCGTGAGGCAGGGGCTATCTAAAATTTGTCAAATCATTTTACTTGGAATCTATATAAAAAAAATGGTCAACTTGTAAACAAATATTTTACAATCCTAACTGAAAATGTTTCTGAAACTGCCTGCTCTCTAGCCGGTGATTATTGTATTTCAATATTCAATACGAAGCGGGATGGAAAGTTTCAGAATTGCGACGATTTCGAAACGGAAAATTGAATCTGTTGGAAATTAACTATTGGTTATGCAAAGTAAGTTCTTATAATGATCGAGTCTGTGCAACGGATAAAAGTTTTATATTATAGATTATTCATATTATTAAGTAGAAAACGGCATTATAAACCTATGCAAAATTATTTTTTTCATCTGTTTTTAAATTTTAGCATACTAGCAAACATACGTAAAACGCTAAAAAATATAGCTAGCAATAACATTATACATAATGATATAATTAATTAATTTTCGTTCTAAGAGCACGTTTTTTACTATTGTCTTAAAGTTTTTTAGACTGTAAAAAACTAAAATCCAACAAAAAAAACCATTAGGTACATACATAAGGAACAAACTTCATAAATAATTTCACAAACGGTTCGGGGATCCACATAAAATGCAGGAGATCGAATGAGCAGAACATTTCAAAAGAGCTGTGTCAGCCCGTAAAAGGTTCTGGGTTCGATTCCCATCTAGATTTAAAGAGCTGACCGGTTAGTGGTCTTGCAAGCAAATGTTTTCTTACAACGATGTAGAAAGCCGGTTTAGATGAGGCATTACTTAGTTATTTTAGCATTCACAGACCCTAAAATAGCTCTTTTTGGATTTATATAAATAGGTGAACGCTAGACTATTAAAAAGAAGGGCGAAAGGATATCGTATCGTATTTTTGTAAAGATTTAACCAATCTGAAAACAACTACAGGTACTTCATAATGGTTATTGAGCTTAGGTTAGATGTTCAAAAGACAACTTAGGTCGTTTCGGTTTCCCCCCCGAGGGTTGCCCGCCTTGTCGTGGCTTAGTAACCGTGGACTGGTCACCCACGGTGAAGCTAAGAGGCAACCAACCAGGGCCGGCCTGTTTGGGTCGCCGGCTGGCCCGAGAGGGGGGCGCTCCCAGCGGGCTGAGCAGGTCCGCTGCGGACGCGCGTGGAAAGGGGACCGCAGAAGAAGAGGAGTGCCGGTATTGCGGTGCGCCGTTCTCCCTATCTTCTGCGGCCGTGGAGTGCTGAGGCCGCAGAGGAAGAGACATGTCGGTATATCGGTGCGCCGCTTGTCCTATCCTCTGCGGCCGAGGTGCGGTAGATGGCAGAGCCACGGACCTGATCTGCCACCGGGTACCAGTTGTCTGGTATCCGTGGCCTCCTAGTAGCAGACTCGGGGGGAGTCTGCTACAGTACTGGTGGAGGCCGGGGTGGGAGGCGCGCCTTACCATCTGGTGCACCCATCGTGGAGGGCCTTCGGGTTTCCGGGATAGAGCCGCTTGTAGGCGGCTACCGCCGGCGGGGTCGCGGATGTGTGCAAGAGCGTTCCCGTGGCCCCGTCACTAGGCGGCGAGGCGGAAGACGGGGGGTTTTTAGTGGGTATACCGTGGGTCTCATTAGCCTATACGGGGAGTCCCACATAACTACTCGGGTGCCCCCTGCGCCGGGGTGGTATGCGTAATGCATTTCCCCCCCGAAAAAAAAAATAAAAAAATAAAATGTCGTTTCGGTTTCAAACTTTTCACTCTTTGCGTAATTTTTGAACATCAAAAAATCTTATTGTACAATTACCTTAGTAAGTTGAGTTAAATTTCAACACGTTGGTCACCAGTGGACAACTTGGCGTCAATGAGTGGGCAATGCGTCGTCAACGAGTGGGAAGCGCTGCGCCCGCGCCCGTTACGGACGGGTTAGTAACGCCTCGCTTGTAGCACATTCCAAGCAAGCACATTGTCGATTCGTGCCCGATTCGTTGATAACGAGGGGCAGACGGGTTGGTGATGAACAACGCGTCGTATACTTTTAACTTACAAGCTGACAAATTCACTCTTAAATAACATAACATAAAGTTTACAGTCCAATGCCATAGTGAGAGTTGAGTTGGAGTTGAGTCAGCGTTGAGTTGGTGTAATGTGCAAAAACCTTTAACCTTATCCATAAGTTTGTTCGTGGATGCACTATTTGGTCAGTACGTGTATCACAGCGAGCTCTTACAATCATGTTTGAGTCACTCAATTCCGATTTTTCACTAGGTTCTTACGAATGTATCGCTAGTAGGTCGTTATCGGTAGTAGCTTACATCCTTAGCTTGCATCTGTCCGTTCGGGTGCAAAAGTCATATTATTTGCAGTTTTTAATAATTTAGATGATCGCTGAGTTTTGCTTATATTTATTTTTGCGACAGTGTAAGCCATTTTTTATGACCTTGAGATGAACAAACTGTGATTTATGATTAGTTTGATTAATGTTGAATACGAAATTTGCCCAAATCGACATAATTACCAAACTGATCACATTAATCAAAGTTTGATAAACACATAGTCGTTAAAAATATTTTGAGATTGTCGCAAACTAGCTACATTTTTACTCTATTCAGGGAACGCAGAAAATATTAAAAACAGCAAAATGAATTTCACATCTGAACGAGATAAACTACCCTAAATTGTATTTTCTATAAAATAAAAAGTAACATAGGTATATAATTTGTATTATGCTATTATCTACAACAAAAACTAACATACGAACATTAAAACATCGATGTTTTCGCACTTAATATATTGAAGGTTAAATTATTTATAATTTAAATAGGTTATTTAAATAGGTAATACTAGCTGTTGCCCGCAATTTTATTAGCATTTAATTTATTTTCAAATGTTTTAATAGTTTCAGAGTTATAAATGGTGTAACAATACGACTTTGCTTCGATAACTATAGTATAAAAATGAATAATATATATTTCTCCTAATCACGCTATAACTTGAGAAAGGCTGGACCAATTTCGCTAATTCTTTTTTTTGCTGTCATTGTTATTGTAAGGAGTAAGTTTTTATATCTAAAAATTATGACAACGTCTATTGGCTCAGTTAGTACTACGAGTTTCTTGCCTGTTCTTCTCGTACTTGGGTTAGGTTGGAATTGGCACATAGATTCACCTAGCATGTAAGACGTTTCAAAGTGATCCTTGTGATTGTACTGAATAAATATTTTTCAATTTCAATTTCAATTTCAGTATATAGATTTAGCATACCACAGTTATTGTGACAATTACGTTTCGTGCGCGTTTTTCGTACGTATATTGCGCGTAAACTGCACGTCTACTTTTCTGAAAATCTACAGTTTCAACTCTTTAAACAACTTTTCAACAAATTTTCATGGTTGAGTGCGTAAAATAATCATTATCGTTGCGTCACGATAAGTAATTATATTATTACTAGCAATCACGCGCGGTTCCACTTGCAGTACCTACCGGGATAAAAAGTAGCTTAAGCGTTATTCCAGTTTATAAACTTTATTGGCATATTCTAAGTTTTATCCAGATCCGTTCTGCCGTTTCAGCGTGATTGAGTAACAAGCATCCACACATCCATTCAAACTTCCGCATTTAAAATATTATTAGTAACTAGCTGTCCCGCCCGCGACTTCGTTCACTTAAAGAAGTTTCAAACAAATCAATCACACTAATACAATTTTACCCTTTTTAGAGGGCTATTTTGAAATATCCAGGAATACGTTTCCATTTATTTTGCATTTAAAGTATCCAAACCAAACTTAAGACCAATCGCACCACCCTTTAAAAAGTACCCATAGAAACATTGACCCCACATTTGACCCCTTTTTGAAGGTTATATTGAAAAATCCTGAAACACGTGTCCATTCATTTTATATTTACAGTATTTACACAAAGTTTCAGGCCAATCGCACCACCCGTTAAAAAAATCCCATACAAACATTGACCCCCCCATTTGACCCCCTTTTTTAGAGTTATATTGAAAATCCTAAAACACGAAATTAAGTTTCAGACCATACACACCACCCGTTGAAAAGTTCCCATACAAACATTGACCCCCCATTTGACCCCTTTTTTAAAGGTTTTATTGAAAAATCCTGAAACACGAAACAAAGTTTCAGACCAATCGCACCAGGTAAAAAGATCCCATACCGACATTGACCCCACATTTGACCCCTTTTTCAAGGTTATATTGAAATATCCTGAAACACGTGTCCGTTCATTTTGTATTTACAGTACACAAACAAAGTTTCAGACCAATCGCACCACCCGTTAAAAAGTTCACATCCAAACATTGACCCCACATTTTGACCCCTTTTTGAAGGTTATTTTGAAAAATCCTGAAACACGTGTCCATTCATTTTGCATTTACAGTACACAAACAAGGTTTCAAGGCAATCGCACCACCCGTTAATAATTTCCCATACAAACATTGACCCCATATTTGACCCCTTTTTGAAGGTTACATTGAAAAATCCTGAAACACGTGTTCATTTATTTTGCATTTACAGTACACAAACAAAGTTTCAGACCAATCGCACCACCCGTTAAAAAGTTCCCATACAAAAATTGACCCCACATTTGACCCCCATTTAATGGTTATATTGAAAAATCCTGAAACACATGTCCATTTATTTTGCAGTTACAGTGCACAAACAAAGTTTCATGAAAATCGCTCGACGCGTTAAAAAGTTTCATACAAACGTTTTCACCCTTTTTCACCCCCTTAAAGGTGGAATTTCCAAAAACCCCGCCTTAGTGGGTGGTTTTGTTATAAAAGGAAACCACCTTCCAAATTTCAGCTTTCTAGCTTCAGCGGTTTCGGCTCGGCGATGATCAATCAGTCAGTCAGTCAGTCAGTCAGTCAGGTTAAGCTCTTATATAGATATAGATATAGATAATATAAGAAGTTAGTAGCGTAAATTGATATAATACAATTTAAAAGGTTGAACAAGTATACATATTTTGCCAGTGTGTGAATTATTTTACCTGAGAACAGACTACAATAAAATAATTAAGAAAACGAATTGTTCAAGTTTTTTAAATCCAATACAATGGAAAAAAATACGAATAATTCAAGTAATGGTACAATGACTGGTGAAGAAATAGTTGTGAGTGGAATGTCGGGAATATTTCCAAACTCCGATAGTGTTCAAGAGTTTATGGACAACCTATATAACAAGGTTAGTTGGCTCTTTGGTTATTAACCTCCGACGTAAAAAGAGGGGTGTTATAAGTTTAACGTGTCTGTCTGTGTATCTGTGTATTTGTCTGTGGTTTTGTAGCTCCCAAACGCATGAACCCATTTTCGTTTAGTTTTTTTGTGTCTTAGATAATTTTATCACGAGTGTTCATAGACATGTTTCATGAAAATCTGTTCAGCCGTTTGATCATCAGCTCTTTTCTAGTTGATGAGGAGATCTGACTAATATCCTTATGTGCGATCGATTCAAAATTTGGTACCGTGTCACTTCAATGATATTAAAAGTATGTATATGGTAAGGTTACCATGACCTGATCAGCCGTTTGAAGATCATCAGCTTTTTAATAGTTGTTGAGGGGATCGGACTACCTTCATTATTGTCCTTCTTCGAAATTAGGTACGGTATTACTTCAATGATATTGAAAGAACATGGTAAGGTAACCATGACTTTAAATATGACATGTTAGGGCAAGGTTTAGATGTCGAAGAGTTTTAAAAAAAAAAAAAATTATATCATTTTTTCTACGTTTTCAAAGTAAAGGTGGAATCAATACGTATAAATATTTAAATTTCTTTATTTAAGAACGTAAATTTTTCAATTTTTTTTATTATACACTAACTGTAACCACAACTTGGTCGGCAGAACGCGCAAATGTTGTTGATCGTGATGACTTATATGTTAAATCCTATTCTATAGTATTGGCTACCATTATGTCAAATTTCATCAAAATCCAACAAGTAGCTTTGACAGTTTGTGATTTCAAAAATATAGACATTACAGATAAAATTCTATCAAGTACTGTTTCGGCATCTATATCGTATGCTATGCTATCCCCAATTACAATTTACCAAAAATATTCAAAGTACAGATTTTGCTCCGTTACAGTAGGTATAGATTAAAAATCTAATACACCCACAATATAGTTTGCACGAATATTTCTGATGACAACTACATATTTTTTTGACAATTCTAAAAATAAAATAAATATAATCACGATTGTAATCTCCAGGCTCGGTAGATATCTCCTCAGATCTTTAGTTACTTGAGAATATCTAAAGAGGGTAGTCATAGGCACGTCCAAACATGACATTTGGTACATGCCCACATTTTGCAGAGTAGTTAGTATTCCGTACGTGACAGGTTGCAAGCCCATTGCCGCTAAAAAACAAAACTCTAAACAGGTGGATATGGTTAGCTTTAACCCGGAATGGGACACAGGAGACCCAGAAATGCCTAAGCACTCAGGCAAGACAAATGGAATGAATAAGTTTGATGCTCAGTTCTTTAAAGTGGGATACCAACAAGCGAAAGTACAGGATCCTATGTCAAGGAAGTTATTGGAGCATGCCTATGGAGCGATATTTGATTCTGGTAAGTGTTATTATGGCAATACCACTAGAGCATTGGTGGTCTTGTGGTAGGCCTGCCTTCGGATCATGGTTAGGTTACGTTATATTTACATTTACATATGTAAGTGGGGTTCGAATTGTGCAATGGATTTTTCTGATCGATAATTTTTTGTAATATTATACAAGTAGGTGAAGGGAAACATCATGAGAAAACCCGCATGGCGTAAAACCTAAAAAGTTTGAAGACTATCAAGTGCATGGGATGATCCTCAAAGGTGCACTTTAATCTTTTCACCACACTGGCTCGAAAGAATTAATGAAACATTAAGAATATGTTTATCCTATATAGACTTACATAACTCGTTATTGTAATAAAGATGTCCCATTTAGACCGCCTATTTTGAAATGGTGAGCTTTTTGAGGAGGTTTGAAAATGTCGTGGATTTTTCGGTCCAAACACACGCCAGCCCAAAACAGTGGCTAGTGGTAGATGTATGGGACGTTTAAGGATCACTGTTGGATTCTTAGAAGCTAAATTAAATGCTACAATTTTGTTTGTTGATAACCGTAAGTTTGGAATGCATAACCTAAATGATCACACAAATGATAACTGAAAGGCTGATTTTAGTCTCACGCTGACGGCACGCGCACCGTCAGCGCTGATGGCCCGAGATATATGAACTTGTAGGAAGCGTTTTTGAATGACGCGTAGCTATCAGCTCGCATGCTTCCTACAAGTTCCCACCAGCGCTGACGGTACGCGTGCCGTCAGCGTGAGACTAAGGCTGTGTCCCCAGTATGCAAACTGGCGAAAAACAACAAGGCGCACGTAACGCTGCAAACTGCGTAAAGTGAGCGCAAAATTCGCAAACTGTGGACACTCCATTTCAAATATATGGAAGGGCGTACTAAACCGATACGCCGCAAACTCAGTCGGCCGCTAACAGTTTGCCTACTGGGGACACAGCCTAAAATCAGCCAAAATAACTACACTGTACGCTTGACACAAAAAATGTCATCAAATTCAAAATAGGTGGTCTCTTTACTAAATGGGGCAGCATAAAAAATAGTGACTTGATTTCAGGTAACACACATGTAACTTTGAAAAACAAAGTAGTTGGAGTTTTTATTGGATCTGCTTTTATTGATACGAGTATATTTAGTTTATACCATATAAAGGTTTACTCTGAAAATGTAGTTGGTGGGTAAGTAAATTGCCTCTAAGTTACATATAGACATAATAAGTATACAATCAAATTTTTTTACACACACTTTCAAACAAACTTCCCGCTGCACGCCTCAAAAGTTAAATTTTAAGATTTCCTTCTTTGTTCACTTCATCATCTTTATGCTCTTTTTCTACGTTATGTGACGTCGGTACATTATTAATTTTCTTCCCTCTGTCATTCGTCATTTTAGCACTCACTTCTTTTTTGGTCATGCCTCTAACCTAACCTAATTACTTCTTAACTTTTTCCTCCTTAAAATTTCACCTATCTTAAATTCATGGTTTTAAGCCATAGACTATATTGTATCAGTCAGTCAGTCAGTATAAATAACTAGTTTCACTAGTCCTTTATAAAAACTGTTCTGGTTAGCTATTATAATTTAACTGAGGATATCTGCGGCTTTATTTTTGGTAGTTTATAAATAATACGAGTCTTATGTTAATATAATGACCTTTTCACTAAACTGAAGACCTGAATAATTGCTTTAGCTGTATTACATTTATTTAGTTTATTTAGGGTTACCTTTTTAACAGTTGTACCGAATGTCCAGAAGGAGAGTAATTTTTACTTTTTTTTTTGTATGACATAACACCTTGTTCTTCTATGACCTTAATCTTTGATTCTGTTAGAGCAAAAGTGTTACTAAGTTAATAAACTTTGGAACTACATCTGGATACTAATTTGTAGATCAAGCAAATCCATGATGGCCAATCGGATATCCTATTGGATGGATGGCGTGGGTCCTTCATACTGTCTCGACTATTCATGCGTTAGTTCCACTGCAGCCTTGGAACGAGCATACCAATCCATGAAAGATGGCGATTGCGATGCAGCTGTGGTTGGTGGTTGTAACCATTGCATTCATTCTACCCTGTCTTTGAATTTGAAAAGGTAATAATTGATGTCCAACTTTTGTTTAGCCAGAACTAAATATTAATTTATAAAAAAATCTTTTCACAGAGCTGGATTGCTTTGCCAAGACGGTAAAACTAAATGTTTCGACAAAAATGGAGATGGTTATGTAAGATCTGATGCTATAAGCCTAATATTTTTGCAAAAATCTAAGGATGCAAAGAGGTATGTAAATAGTTTGGATGAAGTTTTATAATTTCCATTAGTTTCACACTTGGAGAGGAGTGATCATCTTAAAAAAATAAGAAGTACTTAATATATTTATTATTATTACTAATCAAGAGAAATAAATTATTACAACATTTATTGAAATCGCTTATTTTTAAAACTTGGGAGCAAAAAATCTTACCTGTAATATTATTTTTAGAGTGTACGCTGAAGTAGTGCATGCAGAAGGTGCATATCAGTTTAAAAATAACGACCGATTCCTACCACTTCAGAAAGCTAATGAGCTTAAAAATTTCCTCAAAAATGTTTATTCTAAAAGTGATGTTGATCCAAAAGACATCGAGTATGTTGAAGCTAATGGAGCAGGTAACTTAATATTTTTTACTCACTAGCTGACCCGGTGAACTTCGTATCACCTACTATTCTTCGCAATTTTTTTTTTCTCACCATTTAAACCTTCCCTGAACTCGAACGAATATTTCGAAAGCGAAATTACCCAAATCATTCCAGCCGTTCTCGAGTTTTAGCGAGACTAACGAACAGAATTCATTTTTATATATAATAATTAATATTGTATTGTGAAAGGTTATATTTTTTTGAAAAAATTCACTGATCACTTACTGGTCTAGCAATTAGTGGTCCTACTTTCTAATCCTAAGGTCGTGTGTTCAAAACCAATAATGAACCAATCGATTTTTCTATTCGTAAAATGTGTTTGCGCTAAACCAGCCAGTACTATCAACATTTGTATCAAGTACACAAAAAAACTCCTTTCACTACATTGGTATAAGACAGTGACACAAAAAGAAGAAAAAGAAAAAAAACATTTACTTATCGCCAGGATACAGTATAATACACCGGTATTCACAAACATTACTATGAGGTCTCACAGTGCGCGCGGACGCACACGGTCCCCAAAACCTATTCATAGATAACACTTGAGTGGCGATCAGCCAATGAGAATCCGAAAAATGCCTTACTTCGCATAGTAATGCTAGCTTACTGAGGCAAGTATTGTTTATGAATACCGGTGTTATTGTCTTTAGTTTTACTAAAGTTTTCATCTTAAACTTCGATCAGGTCTTGCCGAAGCTGATGAAAATGAAGTGGAAGCTATGGCCAGTATGTTTACTGGCACCAAGGTTGTGAAACTTGGCAGTGTCAAATCTAATATGGGCAACAGTGAAGCTGCTTCTGGACTATGTTCTCTTACTAAGGTCAATATCAATGTTAGGCAAATAATATGATTGTAACTTTAAGATCGGCAAAAGTCTACTGGTTTTTGTATTAACGTTTTGCTTTTTTTCAGCTTTGTCTGGCATATCATAAGGGTGAAATTCCAGCCAACCTTCATCTGCAAAATCCTGTTCAATCAGCCAGAGATGGAAAAGTCCAAATCGTAACAGAAAACTCCAAGTTTAATAGAGGATACACTGCTTTGAATAACTTTTCTTTTACTGGTGCTAGCTATCATGTGATATTGAAAGGGCATTACAAAGAAAAGGTACCTATCTAGTCAACTAATCCTGTGTAAAATAATAAAATGTACCTATAGATTTACCGAAGTGAGATTTTTTGGAATTGTATCCCCACAACCAGCTTTTCATAGGTTTAACATACTAGTTTTAGAACACCCTGTATAATATTAACAACATCTAATCACTAGCACAAACAATATAATATATTTTTGAAAAAACTAGCGGTTGGTAGTATCAACAGGGTAGGCTAGCTTCTTTGCCAGGTTACTAACCTGAAAATACTGAAAAAACTACTTAATAATATATTATACTCGTTATCATAAAGAAGATCTGGGGCCTTACCACGAATTCATAATACATTACCGAATTAGTATTACATTGTTATTTCGTACCATGACCAATGCAAATTGTATGGAAGTAGTGACGTTTCTATAATGGAATCGTTACGGAATCGTTCTGGAAGACTTCGTGGTAAGGCCCCTGTGTGTGGTGGATGAGCCAATAAAATCATTTAAAAATTTAAGTTTATTTGCAAACTTATTTTTCCCAGAATCTTGAAAACTACAAAAGCAAAATCCCACGTCTGGTGCTTGCATCCGGCCGGCAGGAGTCGTGTGTAAGCAAAATTTTCGACGCTTTGAAAAGCAAACAGGTGGACGCGGAAGAAATAGCCCTGTTGCACAACATATTTGAAAATAATATTGTTGGACACACTGGTCGTGGATACACTATTCTGGGTAGGTTTTGGATGCAAAGTGTCAATACAGTTTATCAGTATTTAGACTAAAGATTTGATAAGACTATCTTTTTGGATCAGTACCAACTGGACCTTCATAATTGGACCTTACCTAGACTATAGGACCTATTCGACCTCCTTTATTGAAAAATAAATTGTTAGTGAAAATTTTAAACTTGTAAAATCGCAAGAATGTTCATTAGTACGATTATATAGGTCAATAACTTTTTTTACAAACATTTACATTTACGAGTTATATTTGTTTTGATCTATATATTTTTAAACTATACAAAGTTATTTTATGGATTTTAGACACAATCAATGATAGCACTGAGGCGGTTTCGGAAAACATAGATTACTTCCCCGGCGTGAAACCTCCTTTATGGTTTGTGTTTAGTGGCATGGGCTCTCAATGGCCTGGAATGGGAGCTGATTTGATGCGTATACCTACGTTTGCAGCGTCCATTGAAAGGTGTGTAGTATACAAGTCAACAACGTAAATCATAATCATTTACATAATATGTCGTTGTGATTCACCCTTAAGATATTTTTTTTGTTTTTAAAGATTTTGCATCGGAAACCTAGCAATTCATAATCATTCATTCCGTTACTTCTTTCTGCTTTTCTGTTTTAGCAGCGCTACATTGTTTTGCATGCATAGGTACATAGCTAAACAACGTTTCTATTGCTCTAAACTATCCCTTATTTTCAGATGCCAAAAAGTTTTACTACCTTACGGTGTTGATGTTATTAAATCAATAACAGATTTTGACAAAGTTGCTAACACCTTCGTCGCAATAGGGGCCGTGCAAGTTGGATTGACCGATGTCCTCAAAGAAATGGGCATTGTGCCTGATAACATTATTGGTGAGAGTATTTTGAATATCTAGTAAGTGCTTTAATATCTACAGACAATGTGAGTCATTCGTGACAGAACGGCTACCTTCTCTTCTATTTCAGCAAATTAAATTTTAAGCACCACCGTCCTTACAAGAGTATAAAATATATGAAAAGGGGATTACATCTTAACGTTGGCCGTCTCAAGTCATTCATGCTGCGACTAGAACTAAAATGTAATATCTATTGAAGTTTTCAAAGTTTAAGAAGTTAATTTTCATTTCAGGTCACAGCCTAGGTGAGATGGCGTGCGCCTACCATGACGACACGTTTACAACTGAACAAATGATGCTGGCTACTTATAGTCGTAGTCAAGCATTAAACAATATACCACTCATAAAGGGTTCCATGGCTGCTGTTGGAATGGGGTACAAAGATGTAAGTACCTCATTTTGTTCTTTCAATCAAGAATAAGATAGAATACTATTATATATAATGTAATATAATGTTAACAATCTATATCTATATAAGAGCTTAACCTGACTGACTGACTGACTGACTGACTGACTGACTGACTGACTGACTGATTTATCATCGCCCAGCCGAAACCGCTGAAGCTAGAAAGCTGAAATTTGAAAGGTGGGTTCCTTTTATAACAAAACCACCCACTAAGACGGGATTTTTGGAAATTCCACCTCTAAGGGGGTGAAAAAGGGTGAAAACGTTAGTATGAAACTTTTTAACGCGTGGAACGATTTTCATGAAACTTTGTTTGTGCACTGTAAATGCAAAATGAATGAACACGTTTTTCAGGATTTTTCAATATAACCTTCAAAAAGGGGTCAAATGTGTGGTCAATGTTTGTACGTCAACTTTTTAACGGGTGGTGCGATTGGCTTGAAACTTTGTTTGTGTACTGTAAATGCAAAATGAATGAACACGTGTTTCAAGATTTTTCAAAATAACCTTCAAAAAGGGGTCAAATGTGGGGTCAATGTTTGTATGTGAACTTTTTAACGGATGGAGCGATTGGTCTGAAACTTTGTTTATGTACTGTAAATACAAAATGAACGGACACGTGTTTCAGGATATTTCAATATAACCTTCAAAAAAGGGTCAAATGTGGGGTCAATGTTTGTATGGGATCTTTTTAACCTGGTGCGATTGGTCTGAAACTTTGTTTCGTGTTTCAGGATTTTTCAATATAACCTTAAAACAAGGGGGTCAAATGGTCAATGGGGGGTCAATGTTTGTATGGGATTTTTTAACGGGTGGTGCGATTGGTCTGAAACTTAATTTCATGTTAAAGGATTTTTCAATATAACTCTAAAAAAGGGGGTCAATGTTTGTATGGGAATTTTTTAACGGGTGGTGCTATTGGCCTGAAACTTTGTTTTCTGTTTCAGGATTTTTCAATATAACTGTAAAAAAGGGGTCAATGTTTGTATGGGATTTTTTTGACGGGTGGTGCGATTGGTCTGAAACTTTGTGTACTGTAAATACAAAATGAATGAACAAAGTGTTTCAGGATTTTTCAATATGACCTTCAAAAAGGGGTCAAATGTGGGGTCAATGTTTTTATGGGTACTTACTTTTTAAAGGGTGATGTGATTGGTCTTAGTTTTGGTTTGGATACTTTAAATGCAAAATAAATGGAAACGCATTCCTGGATATTTCAAAATAGCCCTCTAAAATGGATAAAATTGGATGTCAAAGTTATTTATGGGATTTTTTTATTAGTGTGGTTTGTTTGAAACTCAGTTTAGATACCTACTTTAAGTGAACGAAGTCGCGGGCGGGACAGCTAGTATGTATTATATATTGTAAAAATAAATACACTTATACTAAAAACATAATAATTATATACACTTCATATACCTATCCATACAACATGTTTACTATAAGCCATAGCACGCACGGGTTACTTTTGTCGCCGTGACTGTTTCGTCACTCTTATCATGTACGTGGTTATGTATGGAGACGCGCATATAACGAAGTGACACTGTGTGACATCTCCATACATAACCTAAGAGTGACAAAATTAACTCGTGCGCGCTATCACTACTGTTAATAAAACTACTCGCTAATGCGATCCGAAAAAGTTCAATTTCCAAATTTCGTTTGGTTAAAATGCAGTGATAGGTACATACAACGTTTTATTTCCAGCTTGTTAAACTATGCCCGCGTGAAATTGATATAGGCTGCCACAACAGCTCTGAATCTTCAACAATATCAGGACCCGCTGATATTATCGAGAAGTTTGTTGCTGAGCTGACTAAGCGCAAGATTTTCGCAAGATTCGTTCCATCGGGTAACGTGGCATATCATTCAAGATACATCGCAGAAGCTGGTATGTTTCAAAAAGTTTTTGATTGCTAAATTATGAGCCGTTTGTATCCTACTACTGGGCATAGGCCTTATCTTTCCAGACGTCGTGATTATGTACTATTTTCTCCCAGTCAGTTAGAAATTTATCGAGTTCGTCCCGCCATCTCCGTTTCGGTCTACCGCATCGCGTTTGCTGGTTCAGGGTGCCA
Organism: Cosmorhoe ocellata; assembly: GCA_963675405.1. Classification (NCBI taxonomy): domain Eukaryota; kingdom Metazoa; phylum Arthropoda; class Insecta; order Lepidoptera; family Geometridae; genus Cosmorhoe; species Cosmorhoe ocellata. The sequence goes on along the minus strand of OY776258.1, from coordinate 4,026,500 downwards.
CTTGGTGCTATCTTCGCCCACAGCTCACTTGGCATGCGACAGACATATCCAGCTTAGTTCCGCTTAAAAAAATATTAAATACTTTTTATTAATAATAAAATGCACTGGAGTAGTGCTAGCACCCCTGCATCACTAAATATACTCAAAAGATATAAGTAAAGATAAAAGATAATCTACCGAGCCTGGGCAAAAGTCGTGATCATGTTAGTTTTTGTGTCCATAATGCAATAAGTGAATAATGCTGACCACGACCTGCTATATCACTAACTGCATTCTACAGAGTCAAATTGAAATGGATTTCTACTTGCTACAAATATTTCACTTCCAACATTTTGACTGATATTACTCAGATGGTAGTAGTCGTAGCCTTCTGCTCTGTAGATTTTGGGTTTTGATCTCTACCCAGGAAAAACATTTGTATGATGAATACCTACAGATGTTTGTTTTGTGTCTGAGAGTAATTTTGTATTACGAGAAAAAGTATTTACAATTATCTGGTTCCGATAATACAAGCTATGTCAGTTCAGGGCTAGATGGCGTTATCAATATTCATTTATTTACCTATTTCAGGTCCAAATCTTCTTCGGAGTCTACATAAAATATTGAATAAACCTAAACCTCGCAGCGAAAAATGGATATCTACTTCGGTACCGAAAGAACAGTGGGACAATCCCGCAGCCAAATATTCTTCGGCTGAGTACCATGTTAACAATTTACTGGTAAGTGCTTTCCTCACCGCTGTACAGTGTACATTTTGGGGAGAAATTAAACAGTCTGTTTTAAATGACAAACTGATTATGGTTTTAATGAGTGAGAAATTTAGAGATATCTAAAAAAAATTTAAGATAATCTCAACCGTTGAACTATCAAAACGTACTATGAAAAGAAAATTTAACGCTGAAATTCGCTTTTGAAAGTAAAACAAAAATGAGGCTTTATTTCGCAAATATTATATGGAATTAAAATTAAATTAGAAAATAATGTAATTGGAAGACCCTGAATTTATAACTCATCGCCATGACCGTATTAAGTCGTATGTACTTTTAAACTTACGCGATCTGAACACATTGTTATTAGTATTAGACGGGTATTTATCGCGTTTAAATTACCTTATATTTTCCCGACGTTTCGACAGGTTTACACGCTCAGTCAGTCTACCCGTGACCACGACAGCGTGTAAACCTGTCGAAACGTCGGGAAAATATAAGGTAATTTAAATGCGATAAATACCCGTCTAATACTAATAACAACGTATTAAGTCACTTAGTAAAAGGTGAAGTCTAAGGGTCGCCATACAAGAACTATTTAAGCAGTTAGCCATTGATCAACATATTCGGACCTTATGAGCAGTCACAGGCTACAGCTTGAAGCTGCCATTGATAATTGCTGAAGCTGTGGATACAAACAGCTGCTCAAAAACAAAACTAAAAGCGTGCGGGCGGGAGTCCCGCGTGACGTGGAATGAAGAGCGCGGGCGGAGGTAACTGCACGAAAACAGTTGACAGCGCGACTAGTTAGTGTATGCCTGGCGACTGCTTGACTGAACGACGCCCGAAGCAGTTGCAACTGTTCAAGCGGTTCCATGTATAGGTCATCCAACGGAACTAGGCATTCGTGAAGTTAGCCACAAGTGCGAGTTTGCGCATGTACAGTTTCTTCCCCCCCCCCCCCCCCCCTCCTCATACCTCCAATTGCTCCCGAAAAACGATACTGCGCAGTTCTTGCGGCTAACTTCACGAATGCCTAGATTCGTTGAGCCAACTATATGTGTGTACGCACAAGACAGCAGTTTTCTATGCAGTCGCAGCTTGAAGCAGTTGATATTGGCCGCTCCAAGCGGTCCATGTATGTTGTCTCTTATTGTAAATTTATTTGAAACTGTTTTTGAAATCTTTTTATTTATACCCAGAATCCAGTACTCTTTGAAGAAGTGACACGTTTAATACCGGACAACGCAGTGGTGGTTGAAATCGCACCTCATGGCCTACTTCAAGCAATCTTGAAAAGATCTCATAAAACTTGCACGCATATTCCACTAACAAAGAGGGGAAACCAAGATGGTGTTAAGTTTTTATTGGAAGCAATTGGGATGTAAGTGTGGCATTTCAAGCATTATTAACTGAACCACGAACACTTATTGAGAGCACGGGGTGTACTTATAAACTTAAACAGCTTTTTTATAATATTATTTTATTATGAGATCTGAATAAAAGGCGCTACTCTTAATTTAGTCTTAAATTTAATAAATTTAAAATTGTGAGTTTTTATAATTTATAGCTTCGGTTGTTTTTATTTCAGGTTATACACAGCCGGCTTTAATCCAAAAGTGGATATTTTGTATCCTAAAGTGTCGTTCCCCGTGTCTACTGAAACACCGCTTCTGTCACATTTAGTAGAATGGGAACATAGTGAACACTGGTATAATATAATATGTATATACATAATATAGCTCATATAATATAGTATAATCAATTTATAATTTATATATACAGACATTGAAATATTTGTGCACAAGGTGCTTTACACAAGGTACTTTAAAACCGTGAAGGAAAACATAATGCGGAAACCGGCATACCCTAGAACCAAAAATTCGAAGGTCTGTGTCTGTGTCATAGGTATAATATTAGATGAGCTTGCAACCTGTCACGTACGAAATACTAACTACTGTGCAAAAATGTGAGCATGTACCAAATATCATGTTTAGACGTGCCTCCGAATGAATACCTTCTTGAGATGTCCTCAAAGATTAAGTATAAAGTAACTAGAGATCTAAGGAGGTATTACCAAGCTTAGAATTTTTTTTTTATCAAAGTGGTTATTTAACAATATAGGCACCTACTTCAGTATTGTTCTTTTCAGGGCACCCTTAGTGAACTTGGAAATGAAGAAAGTTACATCTTCATCTCGCCAAATTGTGTTTTCACTTCATGACGAAGACTATGAATACTTGGCGGAATACTTTAGAAATGGTACATACGTTCATATCAAATTAACATTATCGATGTTTTGATTTGTCTTATCAGTAGAACTAGCTGACTTGCTCGTGATTTCGTCTGCGCGATCATTAAATACAACTAAATACTTACAACAAACAATTTTTTAAAATATCTTATTTGTACAGAATTTGACATGTTACAGTTTTACCATAATAGTAAGACATAAATAGTCTATTGCCAGTAGATTATTTTTAACTTTTTAATACAACGGTCATAGATAATCTACTAGCAAGAGACTACTCAGTAGTCTCTTGCTAGTAGATCTATCTATGTTATCTATGCTATCTATATCAATATTTTCTTCAGGAGTCAACGTTCTCCCCGAGGCAGCTCTCATTGCTTTCGTTTGGGAAACATTAGCAATGTATAAAGAAATGGACTTCCAGGATCTGTTTGTTGTCTTTGAAGATATCCAGTTTCACAGGGAAATTATTCTAACAGCTGAGACGCCGGTCAGGCTTACTGTTATGATTAGTAAGGGAAACAACACATTTGAGGTAAACACTCTATGATGACTACTAAAACTCACCTTAACTTCATTTGCGTTTCATTTAAGCTTCAAAACGATGTGAGGACTTATACTTTTCCCATAACCCTTAAAGTTGTATTTCCAAAATTCATTTGACTTAGCCTGTGTTATGGTTATCGGCTAGTCATTTTCAAAAATGTCTTTATTATTTAGATTATCTATGTTTTCATAGTAGCGACCACTTATCTGGGACGAAACCTTCGGGAATAGATTTTTTTCAGTTTTTGTCAAAATTATTAGAGTAACGGTAAGAAATAATTATACCAAAATAATTAAGCTTAACATTTTGTTTATAAAGAGCCTGATTGAATTTCTTTATTACCAATCTTTCAAAAGCTTATCTAGTTAGGTTTACAATACAATAGTTGTATACAATAGGGTTAATTAAAAATCTTATAAATTACAGCGAAAAAAGAATAAAGTAGGGCAAGGATAACGAACAGACAAACATAGCGTAATTACGTAACATACTCTTATTATGTATTATAGGTTTCCTGATGGACTTTAGAAACCTAATTATTTGTTTTCAAATAACTTTATTTTCTAATACCAAGCAAAAAAAAAATCTATTAAAAATGATATGATGTTCTAACCATATCTTTTTTATGACAGCTCACTCAAGAAAATAAACTAGTTGTGAGCGGTAAGGTGATAGAAATAAATGAATACAGAATCGACAATGAAAATGACATTACTGATGGGTTCGATAGTGACATAAAACTCACTGCTCAAGATATTTATACAATTTCTAAAATGCGAGGATATGATTACAGGTAATAAAATTAAGGTACGAGTTGGCAGCGGGCGACGTGAGGCAGCGACGGACGACGTATCGCGACACTACTGGTTTCTATGTATTTCTATGAAATGCCCTCTGTAGTTAGCAACACGAAGCTAGCTACGAATTTTATAGAAATTCATAGAAACCAGCAGTGTTGCCGTGACACGTCGTCCACCGCCGCCTCATGTCACCCGCTGCCAACTCGTACCTTTATTCTTATTTATATTAGCCGTTAGTGTCCATTACTGGTTGAAGGCCTCCCCGCGTTTCTTCCAGACCTAGCAATCTTAAGCGATATAGTTCCAGTCTATAAATAACTCATTCAGGTGGAGTGCCATCTGCGCTCGCCTAAATCACAGGTTGTCAGACAATATAAGCATTTGTCTAGTCCGAAAAAAAATTACACCCGGTGGCCTTACCATAAGCTTTTCGCGCAATATCAAAGTAATATTAATTTGATATTTCATTCTATAAAAATCGTATTGAAGTGGTGTTACTTATGTGACTTTCCTGAAACATGATGGTTTGTTAGAGCTAGTGGTAAGGTCCCGTTCATCCCGCTATTTCCGTTTCGGTCTACCGTGTCGCCTTTTTGCCGGATCGGGTACTTACCATCTTTGGCTATCTGTGCCCACAGCTCACTTGGCGAACGGTAGACTTTTATTTGAATGGTTATAGTATAATAGTTTTTTAACTCACTACTAAGCAGAAGAGTTAGTCGATAGGTGTTATGTATTGTGAGTTTTTATCTGTGGCGACATGAGTCCCGAACGAGTAATCTAATTTTGATGTGTTCTTTTTACCTATCCAATATCTTATTATAAATTTAACTTATAATTTTATAAAAATACAAAATAATAAGTAAATTAGTGTCATATTTATAAATATTGTTATTAACTAATCATTGTTTTTTTCTATAAAGAGGAAGGTTCCAGACAATTCTTTCAGCAAATTTGGATCGCACAAAAGCTCTCATAAAAAGTACCGAAAATTGGGTTCTATTTCTTGATTCCCTGATTCAACTCAATATGGTCTCGAGAGATAACAATGGCATCTCAAAACCAACATTCATAAGAAATTTGAAAATCAATGTCAGGCAACATAAAAATGAAATTAACAAAATTGTTAATGGCCACAAATGCTATGATGCTCAGATAAACAAAACATACGGAGTGACACGGTAAATATATAATATTATGTCGAAAACATATCTACAGTAGCATTTGTCATGTCATGATTATACTGAATGTCAACAGGAGAAAAATTATCTCACTTTTCTGTAAAACATTTTCATTTTAAATTGCATAATATATTGAAAAGTAAAGAAGATTTTTATGTTTTTTTTTATTATTTTTCAAGGTGTGCTGGTATATATATAAAAGATATCTTATACACAGATGTACCTTTGAACGAAAATACAGATAATGTATTAGAATCAAAGGAGTTTTTCCATTTTCATCCTAAGGATGAAATAAGTGTAAGTAGAGTTCATCACGAAGTTTTTCAGTAGAGCCACTATTAATTAAGCTTCTTGTTAAACATTAAATAAACTATGATAATATATTATTTCAGATAACTACAGCACTTAAAATGAGTTTTCAAATAATAGCAGAGAATTCCAACTCAAAAGACGTTTTGATTACAAAAATTTTAGCCGGCACAAATCCTGAAGAATTTAACTTACTTGATGAAATAGTAAATGAAAGTGTCTTGGTCAATTCCTTAATAAACACATTGCGAGTTGATAATGATAATTTTATAAACTTTACTAAATATAATGAAGACAAGACAAATGTCATATTAACAGAAAATTTACTACAAAACTCAAAGGTAAAACAAAAAACGCTTAAGGCGGATTCGACCAAACTAATTTGACCACTATCCCCAGAATAAGTCGTAGTTATCGAAGAGTAAACTGACATTTGACATTACGTTATTCTGAGAATAGTTAAACCAAAAGTTGGTCAAATCCACCTTTAGTTTTATTAATCAGATTAAAATAATTATTACCTTAACGTTTTTATTCTTGTTTTCTAGAGAATGAAGACTCTTCAAAACATACCAAAAAACACTTTTATTCTCAGCCTAGAGGACAAAACGCCCTGCTTGCAATCGCTTAATAATTGTTTCATAGTCTTGTCTTGCATGACAGATGGTAAAAAAGTAGTGGTTTTAATGAAAACACAAGACCTTACCAAAAATAACACAAGATATATTACAGTTAAATTTGATGATTCATTTTCATGGGTACCTGATCTATATAGCAAGCTCGCTACGACAGAACAAGTTGTTTTGATATCTGAAAATCAACAATATTGTGGAGCTTTAGGTAAATATTAATATTTTTGACATATATATATTTTAAAAGCAATATCTTTAAAATAAAGGTTGCAATACGTTTAGCAACCGAAAATAAAATAAGGATCACATCATTATTTTACTTATGTTTCAGGTCTCGTTAAAACACTTAAAGCTAATGGACACAACAACATTTCAGTTATTATGGTTGATGATTGCAATGCACCAAAGTTTAATCCTGTCAACGATATATATAAAAAACAGCTTCAAAATAATATGACTATAAACATTCTGAGAAACGTAAAAAAATTGATTATTATTTTTCTTTTTCTGTTCTATTCTCAGTTTCAGTGTTATAAAATCTTTTTGTTAGCCTTGTCAACAAAATAATATTAAATAATTGATATTTTAGGGTCAGTGGGGCAGTTTTTACTTAAAAAAAACTACATCGAGTGAAAAAAGTTTGGCTAGTAAAAGTTTAATTCCGGAATATGTAGAAAAAGTTTTATTGGTTGAGACTCCAAAGATATCTGGAGACAAAAATTTTGTACAGGTAATAATGTAACTTTTTAATTATTTTAGCACTGTCAGTGATTAAAATTTCTATAGTGCCTTCACTTATTTCTTGCTGATATTACAGGTTTGCTATTCCGGTCTGTCAATAGACGGTTGTCAAAAAAATATAGGTGGCAAAAAAATTAAATGCTCTTCATTCGGAATGGACTTTAGTGGCATCGATAACAAGTAAGTATTAGATGTTTTTAACATAGAATTCGTTTTTTAATCAAAACTATAAAAAAAATATGATAAAACTAAAGTTTAATTGTAAGTATTTTATCATTTTTAAAATAAACTCTAACTTTACCATTAAATTACAGCGGTGATAAGAAAATGGGTATTATAGGTAAGGGCTTTGCAGCGGATACAAAAGAAGTTGACCCAGACCTTATATGGCCAGTTCCTGGTCACTGGACCCTTGAAGATGCAGCTACTGTTCCGTTGGCTTACGTGACAGCTTATTACTGTTTGGTAATAAGTGCATTATTTTATATCTTTACCATTTCACTCATCAAATTAATCCTTATTATTTTTTTGTCGATTAAATTTTATTTTGAATTAAATGATATTTCATCATCATCATCTTCCTGCCCTTATCCCACGTTATGTGGGGTCGGCACAACATGTAATCTTCTTCCATTTCCCTCTGTCATTCGTCATCTCAGTACTCACTCCTTTCTTACCCACCCATGTCATCTTTCACACAGTCCATCCATCTTTTCTTTGGCCTACCTCTACCCCTGTATCAATCCACATACCTAACACTCTCCTTGTCACAAAACATTCATCTCTTCTCATAATTATTTATGAATTTAATGTTATTTAGTATGAATAATTATATTTTCAATATATTGTTCGCTTTCAGGCTATCAGATGCAAGTTACAAAGAAAAAAAACTGTGTTGATATGTGATGGTACTAGCAGTGTGGGCCTAGCATTGATATCATTGTGTCTCTCTTTGGATAGTACCATTTACATTGTAGTCAATAACAATAAAAAGAAGATAATGCTGTTGAAACTCTATCCTGGACTTAACGGTACGTTTATTTTATCTCTCTCTCTCTCTTCCTAACAATTTTTCCCACATGGTGGTGGGGCGCCTTTCTCGCACTCGTCTACTTCGCGCTATCCGTGACGTCGTCTTCAGAAACTTTGCATGATCTTATGTCTCGATCCAACACAGCTGTCCAGGTGATCTTTGGTCTCTTTTACCGAAAATTGACATTTCCACTTTTCTGCGATGTCGCGTACCTCCAGACTACCTCTCAAATACTCGTTCTGGATCTTATTCAGCCTGGTAATGCCATACATCCACCTCAATGTCTACGTTTTTCTTATAATATTTTTTTTTTACCGCGTCTTTACAATATGTGTGATAGTTAAATAAAAAGCCTGCATATCATAGAGTTGCCTTTATGCTAAATACTTAACTATTTATTGCTTAGTTATGTTATGATTTTATTTTATAAAATTCCATATAAACCGATGAAATAGGCTATTTCCTACCATGGACATGGGTAGAAGTATCGAACGAAGTAATGTTGTCAGCCTTTTCGGTACTACAGTGAGAGGCCTAAACTGTGTATTATCTGTTACTACGAGTACTAGTTAATTTCAATTAGAAAATAGAGTTCAATCAAGGTTTTAATTAGAAGTTATTTTTTTTTTAAATAACAAAATTTAACAATTTTTTTTATATGATATTTTTTTCAGAAAACAATATAATCTGTTGCAATGACGACTATTTTTATGACATGTTGATGTTAAAAACTACGGGACAAGGTTGTGAATATGTAATCTATGCTACTGGCACTTTCCGTAAGGTAATAATAGTTACAAATTCAACATAGATTTATAGAGACTTCGATGAGCCCCATAGAAATTTTAAGAAACCGTTTTTTGGTTAAAAAAATGAGTGCTATTCAATTCCATATAAATGTTTACCCTTGATAATATACTTATTTTAGGCGGCAGTTAAATGCGTTGGTAGTTTTGGATTCTTCTTAGATATGAGTACACCTGATATGGATGAAAAAAAGACTTTTGGTATGTCTTTTCTGGCGTCTGAAAGATCGTACATAGTAGTTGACATTATGAATATATTCAAGCCAGAATATTCAAAGGAAAAAGTGGTAAGATTTTTAATCAACATCTACACAATATAATTATCAGTTTTATTTCCATGCGTGTCAGACTACTAAAAGACTGTCGCAAAATCTCCAGGTTCTTCAAAAGTACATCACGCAAGGAATTGCAAGTGGTGTAGTTAAACCTCTCAGTCGAGTTGCCTTCTCCCCACTTGAAGTTGATAAAGCCTCTAGAGTTTTATCCCTAAGCGATCATACTGGAAAAGTCCTAATCAGGATCAGAGATTCCAGTGTTATGAGCACTGGATCAAAGACAATACAGAGGTATTTACAATGTGTTTTTTTTAGTTTATCTCTTGGTGAAGTAACTTTACTTTATTAAAAATCATTAGTGGGCATTTCTATTTAGCCATATTGATTCTGATCGTAATGCATTTATTTTATTTTCTAGGATAACATATTCACCACAAGATGTTCTTATAATAGTATGTGACGAAAGAGGCATTGCTATAGAACTTGTAGACTGGCTTATAGAGCGCGGCGCTCGAAAGATCATTCTTAACATCGAAACAAGTTTTGTCTCTGGATATATTCACACAAAGTGCATGTAAGTAATTTTTTTGAGTAAAAACAACTTATAAGACAGTATTTCAGCGGCAGCTTTACTTGCAGTTAATTTTATTATAAATATGAATTTTCAGAACGTGGAACAAACAAAAAGTTTCGATTAAATATTTATCAGAAAACCTTCAAACCAAAAAAGGAAGCGACAATTTATTAAAAAATGCGATGACATTTGGAACAGTTCAAGGAGTATTCATTGCGTTTGACCATAAACACACTGAAAACGAAACAAAGGAAGATTTTATAAAAGCTAATAAGAAATCTGGGGTTGTAATTAACTTAGATATGGCCACACGAAACTGTGTTAATCTGAGGTAATATTAGCATAAATAGGAAAACTATGTATAAAAATAGTTCATCGAATAATTGCTTAAATATTAAATAAATATTGCTTATTACAGACAATTCGTTGTTCTTTCCCGTTCAACGCGAAGTGTGAGTGATGAGTACGCGCTATCACTAACAGAAAAAGTGTGTGACTCGCGAAATGAAATGGGCTTCCCAGCGCTTGTGGTGCAGTATGATTCATTAATTGAGGTAGGTACCAGATAGTTACATGCTCTGTCTATACTTCAAGATAAAATGTATCGAATGATTGCACAGAAGGGAGAATTACACAAAGGTTTCTATTAAACTATTACAGCAAAACATCATACATTGAAAAAGCAATAAAATAGTTAAAAAAAATATTTTTTCTGATATTATTATAGATTTCTTACATAACGTGGCATTTTTATAATACATTTTAAAGTATCTGTTGTTTTTCAGCTGGACGATAATAAATCAGAAATGAAAAGAGTAAAACCACAATCATTATTGGCACTCTTCAACACTATTGAAACAAGCATCAAACTGAATTACAAGAACGTTTTAACTTTCAATCTAAAGAGAGAAGACAATGAGGATATCATAAATAAAGAATTTCCGGGATCTACGGATGGAATGTATAAATTCTACAAACATGTAGATAACGAAGAAAATGATGTCACTTCGCTAGCAATTGTAGAAATGCCTACTCTGCTTAACAATTGTGATAAAGTAATTACCTTAAATTTGCCAGATAAAACGCATTTTTTCGCATCCCCGCTCTAACCGCAATTCTGCAGATACGTACTAAGTATTTTATTTCTCTAATCCCACAGACTGATTGGGATCCAAACGATTCCTATATTATACTGGTGCCTGGCTTTGAAGGACGATCTCAAATATTCGAAACAGCGGCAGAGAGACTCAAGATAAAAGCAATGTCCATTCAAATTATGCCAGATTTGCAGGAAAAATGTATAGAAGATATTGCATTACATGCCAGACAGGTTTGTACACAAAATGGAAAACTGATCATTAAAAGATGGTTTTTAAGTACACAACACTAATGCTATGACGCCATTCAAAAGTCACTGGTTACAAGATCACTAATTTCATAATTTTTCAGGAATTAAGCAAAAAGTTCGCAAAAGATAAGCATGGAGGAAAATTTTTCATTTTGGGTTATTCATTTGGAGTAAATATTGCTTTGGAGTTAGCTGCTATACTTGAGAGAGAAGGTAAGTGTCGAGGGGTAACGAGAAATGTGTTTTAAAACTAAAATAATAAAGTTTCGATTTAATTTTTTGTATAGTAGCTAAAATGTTAGACTCAAAACGTTAAAGAATAAATCTTGTGAGACGATTTTCCTCTCATTAGAAAAATTAAGTTTGCCAAAGCAATTTTAAATTTTACTGGCGAAATAACGTACAAAAAATAAATACTTATACCAAATCTTTAGGGTGTTGAGTCTATGCAAGCGTAGTTTCGTAGAATACTAAAATTATCTCATCCACTTCCAGGAAGAATCGGCATAGTACATTGCGTGGATAGCAGTCCGGATGCACTACGAGCAAACCTAAAAGACGTCTTTGGCAATATATCGGAAAGCCAACTCCAAAACCATGTTCTCAATCACATGTATAACCTTATTACCGGGAATACAGGCAAAGAACTGGAATTGGACTTACAAGCATTTGATACTTTCGAAGCCAAAGTTGAAGAGTGTATAAGAAAAATGATTGGTGTGGTCACTTTTTCAAATCAATACAAGAAGGTTGTGCTCGAATCTGCTTATAGCAGAATTGTGATGGCTCAAAAATATCAGCCTCAGTTCAAATTGAGGTCACAATTGGTGCTCATGAAATGTTCCAAGTATTCTAAAGAAGATAATTTAGCAGATGATTACAACCTGTCTAAGTATTCATATGAGCCGGTCAAGATATATCCCTTACTAGCTGATAGTCCCGGAACAGCCCTGAACGATTGTCGAATTTCCAACATCATCAATTTATTTTTAGATCGAAATACTTTAGATAAGTTTAAGAAAAAGAACCTATGTGACGTTTATCTTTCTACAAGTAGTGTAAATTAACTTGATTATTAATTTTAATGTGGATAACAAGTAATTTTAAAATATGGCCAAAATAAAACTTATTGAAAATCATTGTACAATTATTATTTCAAGTCCATTTTGTAGCTGATACATAGGAGCGTTTTTTATAGCCTTGCATATCTTACTATTTCAAAACATTTATAAAATAAACAAAAACCAAACATGATTACGACTGTAATTGCCAGGCTTAGTAGTCTCTTTAGATCTCGAGTTAATGAGATCTTTGAAGATATAAAGAGGGTAGTCATAGGCACGCCCAAACATGAAATTTGGCACATGCCCACCCCAATCACAGTATTAGTGTTCCATCCAGTAGCTAAATTATTTTGAGATTAGATTCTACGATATGCCGATTTTCTCACAATGTTTTCTTTCATCGTTTGAGAGTACTGATAGAGCACGTGCATATTTTTTTGAATCTCCAGTGATGGTAGTAGAGCTTGATGAAATTTTTGTGTTGATTGCAAGAGATCCATTACCATGGTTTTATTTTTGACGACTTCAGTGGCGCAGCGGGCGAGAGTCCGCCTACGACGCTAGAGGTTGCGGGTTCGATTCTCGCCTTGGAACATATTTGTGTACGATCTACAGAAATTTGTTCCGTTTGTCTGGGTGTTTTCTATGTATAATAAAAATATATCGCTCGTATAACGTATTAAGTATATCGGTTATCTAGTATCCATAAAACAAGCTTTGAGTAGCTTACTTTGGGGCTAGATGATGCAGTATGGACTGTCCAGCATTATTTATTTATCTATAATTCAACTTTTATTAAGCAAGAGTTATTTATAAAAATGCCAGACTTATTATGGAGATCACCGACTTTACAATTATGATGTTTTTAAATTTTTAATACATAATTAATTGACTATTGTTTAAAAATAATTAACTTTAATTCACACATTTCCCACATTACCTAAACATATTTTTTTTATAATTAGGCAAATTTTTAATATAGAAAAAACCAAGGTCAGGATGATTTCGTAAATTTTAATCACGAAATCGTTTTCAAGGTTCTGAAATTGAACTAGAAACCTCTTCAGTGTTGCCATGCCTGTCCGTCTGTTCAACCCTAATTATAGCCCCTAACTACTCCTCTGATAGGTCTTTCAAAGATATGGTGGTAATTCGGTTGTTTTGCAGACTAACTTAAAAAATGCTACCATAGGTACGATCTTATTTGGCTTACTATAAATAACAAATTAGCGTAACATTTTTGAATGACAGTTTTAAAAAGATCTAAACATGACATAATAATTCTAATTTAATTAATTTTCCACCATTTTCACGTAGCTTTAGTCAACACCAATTTACATGGCTTCTAAAATAAGCTAAAACACGTCAACCATACGTCAGTTTAGTCAAATTTAGAATTGTAATTTAAAATGTTTATGCTAATTTAGTATTTGATGTGAACAAAATAAGGTCACGTATATTTCAGAATTTTTTTAGTTAGTTTTAGTTAGTCCGCGGAACAACAGAATCACCACCATTGTTTATTTTATATACTTTTAAACTTACGCCATCTGAACACATTATTATTAGTAAAATAAAGATGAGATGGATGTGTGGAGTGACAAGGATTGATAAAATAAGGAATGAGTATATCAGAGGAAGTCTGAAAGTGGCACTGGTGACAGAAAAGATGAGGAGTAATAGGTTAGCGTGGTATGGGTATGTTATGAGAAGAGATGAATGTCATGTGACAAGGAGAGTGTTAGGTATGAATGTGGATGGATACAGGGGTAGAGGTAGGCCAAAGAAAAGATGGATGGACTGTGTGAAAGATGACATGGGTAAGAAAGGAGTGAGTAATGAGATGACGAGTGACAGAGGGAAATGGAAGATCACATGTTGTGCCGATCCCACATAACGTGGGATAAGGGCAGGAAGATGATGATGATGATGATACAAAGAAAATAAAGGTAATTTGAACGCGATAAATAACCGTTTAATACTAATAATAATTGTTTCATCATCATCATCATCATTGGCGTGTTAACATCTAATAAAGATGATTTATGTGGCGTCAGGTTATAGAACAATTTGAAGTACTCGAACATTTCTGTTCGTGGCTATAATTTTATTTTTAAAATTTAAATTTAAAATTTTAGGGTCTTATATTTGTAAAAATAATTGTTTATTTTGTCGTATATTCGTAAAACAATAAGTTATAGGTTAATTATGGCTTTTTTAACGTCTTGTTTGCACAGTATAGATTTTTATCCGTTTTAGTTATAATAATGGACATTATGTACAAAGTGATATGAGACTAATTGGTAGATTTGGCCAACTTTTGGTGTGACTATTAACAGAATCACGTTATGTCAAATCAAGTAATATGACAGTTTACTATTTGATATCTACAATTTGTTCTGGGAATAATTATACAGGGTGTCCCAAAAAGTAGTGTTAAGCGAAAGTTCAGAGATAGAACACTCCTTGGGGTACCCTAATCACCCCCATGTATGTTCCGCGATTTTCTATAGTTTTCGAGTTATTAATTTTTTTCCGAATTTTTGAAAATTTACGACTTGAACAACTTAAAACATTCTTACAAAAAAAGTAAAAAACTTTCTTGAGATTTTTTTTTTGCTACTGAATAATTATGAGTTGTTCTTTTATGCATAAAATAATCTGCTACGTGACTTTGATGAAAACTATGAAAATGTTTGTGTTAAGTCAAATAATTACATTCGGTGAATTATGACTAAAATTTTCAACTTCAAATTAAAAATCTTAACAGGTGATTTCATGGTTTCTAAATAAATCTAAAGAATTCTCCAGACTATCACCTTTCATTATCATTAAAAAAAGTAGTACTTAATAGGCTACTTTGGCTAAAATCGGCCTTCAAAGACGGTGAGGTGGAAAATTCTTAAAATTAGCAACCTAATTTGAAAATAGATTTTGGCCATTTTATCATTCCTAAGCTTAATTTGTTTGTTAACTAACCAAAAACGACTACAAAGAATTAGTTTACGCCAAAGAAATCAGCAATATGGCCAAATTAAGAACAAAATTGAGACAGGCCGAAGAAAAAATTAAGGAACTTAAAATAGCTTTCATACGATTTAAGGAAACCTTTTTAAGACGATGTAGGATTTGTATCGGCCTAGAAGGTTGACATCTCAGAATACAGAAAGAACAGAAACCGTGAACGCGCCTAATACTGAAGCGTCAAATACTACTCATAAAATGAGTAGTTTGAAGCGCAGCCGATCAGTCACTCTGTGGACGTCGTATCGCGTGACGTGACTTACCGGTGTGCAATTTAAACAAATTATGCCGTCTTGAGTCGTTCCTACCTGTAAAAATACAGCGGGGCTACAAAAAAAACAGGATGGGATCACATTTCACGTGTAAGTAGTGCATTTAGATGTCGTTTTATTTAATTACAGAATAAATTGTTTTGTTTCTATTTGTCATAGAGAATGATGCGTCCATCTTGTTAGTGTTGCCAATGTAAGAGTTTTGATTTTCCCTGCTTTTTATTACGTAGGTAGGTACTGAGGGATTTTATTTTGAGTGATATTAAATTATTGAATACGTCTTTAAAAAACATTTTAACATTTTGATTTCGCTGAATAAAGTTATTTTGAGTTTGAGTTTAAGTTTCGTGTTTTATTTAAAAAACTTTTATTTCTTGAGATTATTAGTTACATAGATATAAAATATGAATACATTTATAGCTTATAGCTTATTTATAGCGCTGGTTGTGTAGAGAGCGCTGGTTGTGTAGCGGTAGCACCCCTGCCTCACGATCCGATGGTCGTGGGTTCAAACCTGGTCGTGCACCAATGAGTTTTTTCATTCGAAAAATTTATGTGCGCAATGCCAGTGCTCTTAAACAGTGAAGGAAAACATCGTGAGGAAACCGGCATACCCTAGAACCAAAAATTCGAAGGTATGTGTCATAGGTTAGTATTCTTATAAGCGGCGATGGGCTTGCAACCTGTCACGTACGGAATACTAACTACTGTGCAAAATGTGGGCATGTACCAAATGTAATGTTTGGACTTGCCTCTGACTACCCCCTTTAGATATCCTCAAAGATCTAAGTAACTAAAGATCTGAGGAGATATCTACCGAGCCTGGGGATCACAGTCGTGATCATATATATTTTTTTTATTTTTAACATTTATAAGAAAGGACGATGTCGATTTTATTATCTTACCTTCAATACTCTCAACGCTTCGCTTACCCAAAAAAACGAGTAAGCGATGTCTAGCTAGCAACATTACGCGGGTGGGAAGTGAGGTGGGTGCGGGACGCTTGTTTGGTTTTTGGACACAGCGTGCGGTTTGCGATTACAGTCAAACGCGGCTTCTGGTTCTTTCTGTATTCTGAGGTTGACATTTTGAAAACTTTTTGTAAAAAAATAATAAATTTTACTTGTTGTTTTATTTCATAAATTAAGCTAAACTAAATTAATAAAACCTTCAAATATTAATGAAATCTTACTTTCCTGCAGTCCTTTTTGGTTAGTTAACATCTATTTTTTTATCAGGTAGCTAATTTTAAGAATTTTCCACGTCACCGTCTTTGAAGGCCGATTTTAGCCAAAGTAGCCTATTAAGTACTACTTTTTTTTAATGATAATGAAAGCTGAGAGTCTGGAAAATTCTTTAGACTTATTTAGAAACCATGAAATCACCTGTTAAGATTTTTAATTTGAAGTTGAAAATTTTAGTCATAATTCACCGAATGTAATTATTTGACTTTACACCAACATTTTCATAGTTTTCATCAAAGTCACGTAGCTGATTATTTTATGCATAAAAGAACAACTCATAACAATTCAGTAGCAAAAAAAAATCTCAAGAAAGTATTCTACTTTTTTTGTAAGAATGTTTTAAGTTGTTCAAGTCGTAAATTTTCAAAAATTCGGAAAAAAATTAAAAACTCGAAAACTATAGAAAATCGCGGAACATACATGGGGGTGATTCGGGTACCCCAAGGGGTGTTCTATCTCTGGACTTTCGCTTGACACTACTTTTTGGGACACCCTGTATATAATTTTATACTGCTTAAAGTAGTTAGGTTGAATTCGTTCAACCCATGTTTTCAAGTCAGCTGTAAAAACACAGCAAGCTAGTCAAAGACTTGGATAATTATCATGAAGAATGTAGACTACCTAAACTGTCAAATAAGGGGGCTTAGGTATCTGCAAAAAGGCCAAGTGGTGCCTACCAACGTTCTGTCAACAGCACTAGGTATTTGGTTAAAGTACACGGTTATTATTATTATTATTATTATTATTTGTAAATACACTGGCAGCTATTAAGCTGATGCGTGTATATCTTATCAGTGCACTGTTTTATAATGTTTATCGAGTCTGTTTTTGAAAGAGTTCACTGAAGGAGCACTTATCACTGATTCTGGTAGTTTGTTCCAGCAATTTGCCACACGGTTAGGCAAGAAGTGCTTTCTGGGATTGCTTGTACCAGGTAGATTTACCAGTTTTAGCGAGTGGCCTCTCAGTCCGTTGTCGTTAATGTTATAAATGTGTTTCAAATCCGAGGCAGTATAGTGGTCATTTAATATTTTATAAGTCTCTATCAGGTCGCCACGTTGTCTACGTTGTTCCAACGTTGTGAGACCCAATTCCTGAAGTCGGTCCTCATATGAAAGATTCTTGAGTGCTGGTACCATTTTAGTGGCTCTTCTTTGCACTCTTTCAAGAAGATCAATATCTTTCCTGAAGTAGGGATTCCAGATCTGGAATGCATATTCCATTAATGGTCTTATGTATGTTTTATACAACTTTAAAAAGAGATCTTTATCTATATATGAGAAGGCTTTTCTAATGATGTAAATTATGGAATTAGTTTTCTTTACAACCGTCAGTATGTGAGTTTCCCATTTTAGGTCTGACTTAATATTGACTCCTAGGTCTTTTTGACATTCCATAATCTCTAGATGAGTATTGTTTATTGTGTAGGTAATTTTTGGATTTTTATTTCCTATGTGCAGCACTGTGCACTTAGTTGCATTCAGGGTGATGAGCCAGTCTTGGGTCCACCGATATATGGAGTCAAGATCGTTTTGAATAGTTTTGTGAGATATTAATGGATTACCCATAATTTTTGTGTCATCTGCAAATAGTGATAGCTCGGATTGGATGTGTTGTCTCAAGTCTGTTAGAAAAATTCCAAAAAGAATTGGGCCGAGTACAGATCCTTGAGGTACACCACTGTGTACTTTATGGGGTTGTGAATAGGCTTCTCCCACTCGAACCTTGAAGGTTCTGTTTGTTAGAAAGTTTTCTATCCATCTATGAAGTTTGCCACGAATTCCGAAGTGTTCTAGTTTTGTTAAAAGTCTTTTTATTGGTACTCTATCAAATGCCTTTTCATAGTCTAAATAAACTACATCTGTTGGTTGGCGGCTATCCCAATCACTGGTCCACAAATTGATGCAGGATAGTAGATTTGTCACTGTTGATCGTCCCTGGATGAAGCCATGCTGTTCATTTAGCAGGATATGTTCTTTTGTCAAAAATATTCTTATTTCTTGAGCAACTATCTTTTCCATGGTTTTGCAAATTAGACTAGTAAGACTTATGGGGCGATAGTTTGATGCAACTCGTCGACTGCCTTTTTTGTAGATAGGGGTTACAATTGCTTCTTTCCAATCCAATGGGAGTTTTCCTTGGTCCAGGGAAAGAGTCATTATTGCTGCTAGCTGGGTACTTATGACTGTACTGCATTTTTTTTTTTTTTTTTGGTTGACCGAGCTTTGCTCGGTTTTATTTAGTAAATTCCCCCTGCATACTAAATTTCATGAAAATCATTGGAGCCGTTTTCGAGATTCAGATTATATATACAGGGTGTCCTAAAAAGTAGTGTCAAGCGAAAGTCCAGAGATAGAACACCCCTTGGGGTACCCGAATCACCCCCATGTATGTTCCGCGATTTTTTATAGTTTTCGAGTTATTAATTTTTTTCCGAATTTTTGAAAATTTACGACTTGAACAACTTAAAACATTCTTACAAAAAAAGTAGAAAACTTTCTTGAGATTTTTTTTTGCTACTGAATTTTAGTAAGTTGTTCTTTTATGCATAAAATAATCAGCAACGTGACTTTGATGAAAACTATGAAAATGTTGGTGTAAAGTCAAATAATTTCATTCGGTGAATTATGACTTAAATTTTCAACTTTAAATTAAAAATCTTAACAAGTTATTTCATGGTTCTTAAATAAGTTTAAAAATTTTTCCAGACTTTCAGCTTTCATAATCATTAAAAAAAAGTAGTACTTAATAGCGGCTACTTTGGCTAAAATCGGCCTTCAAAGACGGTGAGTTGGAAAATTCTTAAAATTAGCTACCTGATTAAAAAATAGATTTTTGCCATTTTATCATTCCTTAGCTTAATGCGTTTGATAACTAACCAAAAATGACTGCATGAAAGTAAGATTTCATTAATATTTGAAGGTTTTATTTATTTAGTTTAGCTAAATTTATGAAATAAAACAACAAGTAAAATTTATTAATTTTTTACAAAAAGTTTTCAAAATGTCAACCTTCTTAGTCGATACAAATCCTACATCGTCTTAAAAAGGTTTCCTTTAATCGTATGAAAGCTATTTTAAGTGCCTTAATTTTTTCTCCAGCATGTCTTAATTTTGTTCCTAATTCGGCCATATTGCTGATTTATTTGGCATAAACTAATTCTTTGTAGTCATTTTTGGTTAGTTAACAAACAAATTAAGCTTAGGAATGATAAAATGTCCAAAATCTATTCTTTAATCAGGTAGCTAATTTTAAGAATTTTCCACCTTACCGTCTTTGAAAGCCGATTTTAGCCAAAGTAGCCTATTAAGTACTACTTTTTTTTATTGATTATGAAAGCTGAGAGTCTGGAAAATTCTGTGAAATTATTTAAAAACCATGAAATCACTTGTTAAGATTTTTAATTTAAAGTTTAAAATTTAAGTCATAATTCACCGAATGTAATTATTTGACTTTACACCAACATTTTCATAGTTTTCATCAAAGTCACGTAGCTGATTATTTTATGCATAAAAGAACTACTCATTAAAATTCAGTAGCAAAAAAAAAATCTCAAGAAAGTTTTCTACTTTTTTTGTAAGAATGTTTTAAGTTGTTCAAGTCGTAAATTTTCAAAAATTCACCTAACCATAAATGACTGCAGGAAAGTAAGATTTTATTAATATTTGAAGGTTTTATTTATTTAGTTTAGCTAAATTTATGAAATAAAACAACAAGTAAAATTTATTAATTTTTTACAAAAAGTTTTTAAAATGTCAACTTTCTAGGTCGATACAAATCCTACATTGTCTTGAAAAGGTTTTTTTATAATCGTATGAAAGCTATTTTAAGTGCCTTAATTTTTTCTTCGGCTTGTCTTAATTTTGTTCTTAATTCGGCCATATTGCTGATTTTTTTGGCGTAAACTACTTATTTGTAGTCATTTTTGGTTAGTTAACAAACAAATTAAGCTTAGGAATGATAAAATGGCCAAAATCTATTTTTTAATCAGGTAGCTAATTTTAAGAATTTTCCACCTCACCGTCTTTGAAGGCCGATTTTAGCCAAAGTAGCCTATTAAGTAGTACTTTTTTTTAATGATTATGAAAGCTGAGAGTCTGGAGAATTTTTTAGATTTATTTAGGAACCATGAAATCACTTGTTAAGATTTTTAATTTAAAGTTGAAAATTGAAGTCGTAATTCACCGAATGTAATTATTTACTTTACACCAACATTTTCATAGTTTTCATCAAAGTCACGTAGCTGATTATTTGAAGCATAAAAGAACAACTCATTAAAATTCAGTAGCAAAAAAAAAATCTCAAGAAAGTATTCTACTTTTTTTTAAAGAACTTTTTAAGTTGTTCAAGTCGTAATTTTTTTAAAAATTGGGAAAAAAAATTAATAACTCGAAAACTTTAGAAAATCGCGGAACATACATGGGGGTGATTCGAGTACCCCAAGGGGTGTTCTATCTCTGTACTTTCGCTTGACACTACTTTTTGGGACACCCTGTATATATATATATATATACAAGAATTGCTCGTTTGAAGTTTTAAGATAATATCAACATTTTAAAAAGCTCTGTAGCTCGATATAGTGTTGAATTATTGGGTTATTAGTCATTGTAACCCTTACGACTTGGAAAACATTTGTGCATTGTCCATTATGTGCCAAATAAATTTGTTTGTATCGATTACATAAGTAAATTAATATAATTATATAATTTCTTTATGTAGTTTTAGATGCTCACTTATCTGAAAACCACATTGCCAAATTTACATCCTGAGCGGGTAAAGCCACAGGTGTCTCGTTACTAAAATTAATATACATAGGTATGTTAATGTATGTGTGTTAATGTTTTAATATTTATCATTGGGTGGTAGGTAGGTACCCACCACCCAATGATAAATATTAAAAAAGAACTCAGCCAGCACTTAAACGTCAGTGTCTAGACAAATTAGGTTTAGAGTAGAAGTCAAAAAAATATATTAAAAGCAGTTCATTTTGATACAGTATCGAGGAAAATCTCAAAATAATGGAAGAAGAAACGAATAATTTACTACATACTTGTCCAATGACTGGTGAAGAAATAGTTGTAACTGGGATATCAGGATCATTTCCAAAATCAAGTAGCGTTCAAGATTTTATGGAGAACCTCTATAATAAGGTAAAATAAACTATGTGGTAGGTACAATAAATATTCATATCTTTTGGTTTTTGAACACTATTATGTGATGAAATTCTTGGTAAAAAAAGCTTAAAACTCAAGGTTTTGCCAGATTGGACTCATTCAGTAAAAGTATGAAAACCGATTATGATCCTGGAATATAGGCAAAAAAAATGTTACAAGCCAAAATTATACATGTTATTTGAATTACGGGGCCATAGATAAACATTACCTAGCGTAACAAAGTTCAAGAAATCGAAAGTTATCATCAGACAATGCTCTATTTTATATATTCATCCCACTTACAAGTTTTTGACAGAGAGATTTAACCCACACTTTATTCACTTTTATTTCAATAAATCTATACTGATATTCTAGAGCTAAAAAGTTTGCTTGTATGGTCGAACGCGCTTATCTCAGGAAGTTCCTTCGAATTAAATATTATTGTTTTGTTGTATAGTCCATTTATAGAGGAAAGTTATGGGCTATATAACATTACACTACGACAAATAGGAGCGGGGCATCAATAAAAAGTGTTGCGAAAACGGGAAAAAATATATCGCGCGAGGGTCGTTTAGTTAAAGATATAAACTAAAAGTTTTCCCGTAATTCAAACAGGTGGATATGATCAGCCATGATTCTAAAATGAACGAAACCAACCCTGGAATCCCCATTCACTCTGGCAAGATAAACAAGCTTGAAAAATTTGATGCTCAGTTTTTCAAGGTGGCATACCAACAAGCCTACATGATGGAACCTATGGCGAAAAAGATGTTGGAGCATACTTACGAAGCTATTTTTGACTCTGGTAAGCTTATCTCATCGTAGATTGTCCTGATCGTACTGATCAATGAGTTTTTCTATTCGAAACATTTATGTGCGCAAATGCTAGTGTTCGAAAATATGATGAGAAAACTGGCATACTAGAACTAAAAATTCGAATGTGTCATGAGTTTAATTCTTAAAACCGGCGATGGGCTTGCAAGCTCTCACGTACACAACACTAAGGTATTGCGCTCACGGGTTACTTTTGTTGCCGAGACTGTTTCGTCACTCTTATCAAATCCGTGGTTATGTATGGAGATGTCACCCAGTTGTCACGTCGTAACATGCGCGCATCTCCATACATAACCACGGACTTGATAAGAGTGACGAAACAGTCACGGCGACAAAAGTAACCCGTGCGCGCTATCTCTAACTACTAACTACTGTACAAACGCCAAATATCATGTTTGGACGTGACCCTCTTTCGATTATTATCCTCAAAGATCTAAGTTTCATGTTTTTCAAATGATCATGTTTGTTTGTTTATTTATTTTACTAATATTTAAAAAAGAGTCTGCATAGGGCTCATCCAGTCATTGATATTTATATCCGGTACTTACAGATTTTTTTTCTCAACTTAGACATATAAATTGTGCTATAATAGTTAAATTTAAATTATAATTTTGGCATGATTACAGGTAACACATATGTCACTCTGAAAAACAAAAAAGTAGGTGTTTTTACCGCATCTTACTTCACTGATTTTAGTGTTATGAATGTATATAACCTTCAAAAAAAAAGTGGTTTGCTATTTTCTGGGTAAGTGTTTTTTTTCCTACATTACTTTGTATCATGTTCAACGAAATAAGAATGATGTCAGATGTCATTGACATTTAAATTTTACCAAAAAACTCATCTTTTATTGAATAAACTCTATTCTTTCAGTTTATTATAACTGACTAGTTTGCCCACTCGATTTTACCTACATTCGATACGCATTAAGACGTAACTCCTCGAAAGTAAAATTTTTTTTAGAATCATTTAGTAGTTTCAAAGCATACCCTCACTACAAATGAACAAATAACCATACAAAATTATGATTGAAAGACCATTATTTGTGTTGTTTCAAAGTGAAAGTCAATGAGGAAAATCGAAAGATTATTGTTATCTCAACGGAACAAACGTAACCAATTATCAATAAAAATAAAAATGATTGCAATATTACAGCTAAAAAAATATAGATTTTTTTATTTATATTTTTATTAGGTTTCCTCCAAAATATTTGGCACCAAGAATTCCTCCTACCTTTGTGTCACTATAAATTTTTAGGGGTAACAAAGCCATGATGGCTAACCGAATATCCTACTGGATGAACTCTAATGGACCATCTTACTGCCTCGACAACTCATGTGCTAGCTCCACCGCAGCCTTGGAACAAGCATACGAGTCCATCAAAACTGGTTTATGCGATGCGGCTGTAGTCGCTGCATGTAATACTTGTATATCTCCTTTGCTGTCTTTGAATTTGAAAAGGTAATCTCTCATCTCTCTAATCTTAATGTGTTAACTCTGCTCTCGATCAATAGACGGCGCCAGTTTTAGGCACCACCCAAGCCACAAGCTCCTTTTGTGCAAACATTACCTCCATGTTATTTTCAAACAAGCTTTAGTCCACTTCTCCCACTATCTCTGAATCATTAAATTGGATACTACTTACAAAATGGGCTGCCAATGGGTTACTTTATTTAGATAGTAATATTTAATTTATTCAATAATTTTCAGTGCTGGATTATTATGCCTTGATGGAAAAACAAAATGCTTTGACAAAAATGGAGATGGTTACGTGAGGTCTGATGCTATAAATGTGATTCTTTTGCAAAAAGCTAAAGATGCAAAAAGGTAGGTTACCTACTTAAAATTCAGATGTAGGTCGTTTTTTTATGTCTTTACTCATCGATAAGTAAAGATCTAACAAATCTTAAAATGTTAATAAAAGCGTATAATATTGTCTACTAAACCTGAAAATGAAGACCGGATCATGTTTGTTTTTGTTTTTGGAGTAATTAATGTCATTGCTTTATAAGATCGCTATAATAAAACACTTTACAATTTTAGAGTGTACGCCGAAGTATGCCATACAGAAGGGATATACAACTTAAAAGATAATAACCGGTTCTTACCCATTCCGAACGTCCATGAACTTCAGAATTTTCTTAAAAATGTTTATTCTAAAAGTAATATCAACCCAAATGACGTTGAATATGTTGAAGCTAATGGCGCAGGTAAAATAATATTCATAATTTATCCTCATAGGGGGAAGTCCCCTAGTGGCGGACACCTAAGGTTTTTTGACAATAAAAAAAAAACAGTTTCGATTAATGTATTTTTATTCATGAATTAAGTTCGCCAATGAACTTTAAAATCAAAATAAATCAACAAAAATGTAACCTCTACATAAACATTAATTAAAACTTAAATCAAACTTTGGTTTAAAAAAATGCAATCATTGTACGTGGCACCTAGTACCGGACGGAATTAACTTCGAACCCCCAGCACCGGACATCTTTAAAAAATCATGCATAGATCGCATACGTAGGCTTCTGAACATTCAGGCATATCGGCACAAGCTTCATGAGCCCACCCACGGCAGCTGGAGCATTGTATCCAGTCCTCGTCATGATCTTCTAAACACACTACGCAAGTGGTTTTTTTATTATGTATTTCAGTTAGCGATTGTTTTTTCTTTGCTTTTTCTCCACTTTTTCCTTTCGTCTTTACGCCTTTTGTAGATTTCCCTTTCTCTTCTATCGCTGTTGTCAACAAATTTCTCATTTCTTTCTTTTTGTCCTTAGCGTTCTTTTCATTCTCTTTTTCTTCAACTGCAACTTTGTATGGCGATGAAGTTAGGATTTCACTTTTCTCACATTTTCTCTTTCGAGCAGCTGATCGTTTTTTAGCAGCATCTGGCAGTGGCGACAATTTATGGACAATCTGTGCCACATCTAGATCAAAGCTAGTCGATGGCTTCGGGCTGCTGATTGTTTGTTCCCTGGTAAATCCTTGAGGAGGGTCGGTGGGTTCTTCTGAGACCAAATTGTTGGACAGTTCTTTGTTGAATCGATGAGGGATCTTCAAAGTTTCAGCTAAGTCAAACGCTAGCTTCAGAAACTCTTTTTTCATCAGTGGTAAACATCTGTTGGATAAATCCTTAACATGTTTAACCAAAGTTTCTTCGTATTCGGGTGTAAAGGTGCAAGTAAATCTACCGATCTTTGGTTTTGCCAACGTCACTTCTTGTCCACGGTTCAATAACGACGTTTTATCATGCAGAGTACTTTTCGGTATGTCATAGCGCAACGAAGCTTCTCTCAGACTCATTTCTCTAGACAAAACCTTGTCTATCGCTTTTTGTAAACTTTTTTGGTCCCAGTTGCCTTTCTTTTTCTTTTCCTCCATTTCTATTTCTCTTCCTTCTTCTAGTCTCTAAAACAAAGTACAAGAAATATCATAAAAAGTATAAATACTTACGAGAAAAAACAATTTATTATTTGTCCGGTGTTAAGGGACGACTTTGTGTCCGGTACCAGGGGACAAAGAATCCTCAAAGTTACGTGTGTTAAATCAAAAGTTCTTTAAATATCAACAAAAACTATAATGCACATCGAATATCTATGGACCACATGGTATAATGACAATAACTATAAACACATAAATACAAAAACATAACAATAATACTCACTTAGATCTTATGTTACGCAGTGTACTCCCGCCAAAATCCGCAAACAACATCTCCCACTTTGGCCTCACGCGTCACTGGCACACCGAATACCGCGGTCGGGTGTCGATACGCTCCCCCGCGCCCCTTTCACCCGTTTTTGAATCGAACGTGTTGCAACTTGCCGAGATAGTACGTGTGTCCGAACCTAGGTGCCGTCCGGCGTTACGGGACTTCCCCCTACATGGCTCAATAGTAATGAACCTGTCATTCGAACCTTCATCAAATCTCGTCATGCGAGCAAAAATCGTCAAAGTCTGACTTAATTTTATTCTGTCCTATTTTAGAGATTTATGAAAAAAACTCATTAGACAAAATTCAGTCATTGCCCACCGTCCACCTCCTGAGTCCACCTGGGTGAACTGAATTCAGGCAACACAAAGTGATTTCAGTCGCAAATTTCAGATCATTTTAATTTTCTTGTTCTTTTAACCATGTTACTGGTTCTTTTGAATTAGTTCAGTGAAAAGGTTAAAGTGCGCCTTTGAATCTTGAAAGAATTAATCACCGGAGGTTTCACTTCTCCGCTGGTTTGTGTTGCAGCTCTAGCTGAAGCGGATGAAAATGAAGTGGAAGCAATAGCCAGTGTGTTTACTGGCACCAAGGTTGTAAAACTTGGCAGTGTTAAATCTAATATGGGCAACAGCGAAGCCGCTTCTGGACTATGTTCTCTTACTAAGGTTAAAACCTATTTTCGTAACTTTTTTTTTTGATAAAATTGCTTTTGTGCTAGCTTTTTCTAACTGATTTCAGCTTTGTTTGGCATACCACAAAGGCGAGATTCCAGCAAACATTCACTTACAAGACCCTATTAAACCGGTCAAAGATGGGAAAGTCCAAGTTGTAACAGAAAACACCAAGTTTGAAAGAGGATACACCGCTTTTAATGACATATCATTTACTGGTAGCAGCTACCATGTAATAATGAAAGGCCATTACAAGAAAAAGGTACATGTGAAGCCAAGGGTTGATTCCATGAAATAGCTACCAAAAATAAAATAAAAGAAGAAACAGGATTTTATGTTTTAAATTAACAAAATAACGCGTTCACGGCTTATCGGATAAGTAGGAAAATAAATTTCCTAGTTTATTATTACAGTTTTAACAGACTCGTTTTATTAAAATACCTAGAGAGTACATTTTTTGCATAAAAAAATACTTACATTTGATTATTGAGATGAAAATCAAACTTGGTTTGGGACACTCAACCAGCAAAAAAAAAATACAAAATATCTATTTTTTTCAGAATCTTGAAAACTACAAATGTGGAATTCCGCGTCTAGTGCTCATTTCCGGTCGACAGGAGTCGTGTGTGACCAAAATATTTGACACTTTGAAAAACAAACAAATTGACGCGGAAGAAATAGCCCTGTTGCATAACATATTTCAAAATGATATTGTTGGACACACTGGCCGAGGACACATTGTTTTAGGTTAGTTTTTACTTTTTAGTCGACTGAGTCACAGATTTTAGCTCTATGTAATGTTAATATCTTATACCTTTAAACGAGCAATTTTTGTATCATTATATATAATCGGAATTTCGGAAACGGCTCCAACGATTTTCATGAAATTTAGTATGCAGGGGGTTTCGGGGGCGATAAACCGCTCTAGCTAGGTTTTATTTTCCAAAACACAAGATTTACCAAAAAAAAAAACCGACCAAAGCTCGGTCAACCAGGTACTGAATAGTAAGATAATATAGGTATTAATTTTCAGACACAACCGATGAGAGCACTGTGGCTGTATCAGAGAACGTAGATCATTACTCAGGAATTAAAACCCCATTGTGGTTTGTGTTTAGCGGTATGGGCTCTCAATGGGTTGGTATGGGAGCTGATTTGATGCGTATACCTACTTTTGCAGCGGCCATTAAGAGGTATGTACGAATGGACAACGGTGAGTAGAAATGAAATTTAGATTTATCTTGATCTGAGACATTGAATAATTATTTAGCTTCTTACACTTAACCGACTTTGGTTATGAATATTTTAAGGTATTAAGCAAGTATTTAAGTGTTCAAATGTACATAATGGTTATTTTTTATTTGTGTTTTTTTTTTATTTTAGATGCCAAAATGCCTTACAACCGTATAATATCGATTTATTAAAAATTATAACTGATCTGGACAACAAAATATTTGACAATTCTGTTCATGTCTTCGTCGGGATTGGAGCCGTGCAAATTGGATTGATCGATATTCTTAAGGAATTGGGTGTTGTGCCTGATTACATCATTGGTGAGATATTCTCAATATTGAAATGATACTGATTTTATTTAGACTTTAGTTAAGTGAGTTAATTTATTGATTTGTTATTTTTGCCAGAGTTAAGAACGGTTAGTAGTCATCCATGGACTGGAATTTATAGAAGAAGAAACTTTGATTTTTTCTTTTTTAGAATTAAACTCTTGTTTTCTATGGCAGGTCACAGTCTAGGCGAGCTGGCGTGTGCCTACTTCGACGACACGCTGACCGCTGAGCAGACAATTTTGTCTATTTACAGTCGAAGTATAGCCGTTTCAGAGTTAGCTCTCATAAAGGGATCCATGGCTGCTGTTGGGATGGGGCACAAAAATGCAAGTAACTTTTCTAACTGCTTACTGGACAAGTCACTAAAGTATTCTAGGCATGCACGTTCTAAGTGTACGTTCTGCTATACTTCGTTTTTTAATTCACCAGAAGTTTCTTCTGGAATTCTTAGATCACTTATTTAATTTCATCATCACTAACTGGTGGACTACGAATTACACTGACTCAATAGTTGTAATTGTAACTCAATAGTCAAACTAAAACCGCAAGTTTATCAAAAGAGTTTAATAGCTCAAAATCTGTGTGATACACTAAACATGACACTAAATACTGTACTTTATTGAAAAAAACCACAAGGGAAAATGTCATCTACATATGTATAATACTAATATTATAAAGAGGAAAGATTTGATTGTTTGTTTGTTTGTTTGTTTGTTTGTTTGTTTGAATTGAATAGGCTCCGAAACTACTGAACCGATTTGAAAAATTCTTTCACCAATGTGTAGAATGAACTTTCAGGATGAACATAGGCTATATTTTATGTAGGTACTTCGCGGGCGACGCCGCGTGCAGAAGCTAGTGTATAATAATTTTTAGACACTGTTCTGGACACCATGGTGTCTGAAAATTACTGAAGTATGAATGTGCTGCTACTTATATATAGTTGTATAATGATAAATGATGAACTTGGGGAACCGAGGCACATAGCGATCTCAAAATTACATCAGAGCCTCATAATTGACTTAACGTATTAATAGTATTGCCATTCAACGTGGTCGCCAATGCCGCCAGCCTCTTAGGGCCACTTCCATCTGGCAGTGATCAGTGTATTTATATTTTTTTATAGAATATAGTATAGTGTGTGTATTATGATAGATTGGTAATGGGTTTTTATATTTCTGTAATTGAAAAAAAAAAGATTTTATAGAAATAATACAACTTTGATATTTGTTTATTTCTAGCTAACAGAACTTTGCCCGCCAGATATTGATATAGCGTGTCACAACAGCTCTGAATCTTCAACAATATCGGGACCTGCTGAAGCTGTGGATAAATTTGTTGGTGAGCTGAAAAAACGCGGAATCTTTACAAAGATCGTTCAAACAGCTAACGTGGCATATCATTCGAGATACATTGCAGAAGCCGGTAAGTTTTATATAGGTTCCAACTTGCACTTCATGTTTATATTTTGGTAATAATAATTCAAAGGCTTTATTATAGACTAACATAGCAGATTTTTCTTTGTTATTTTTTTTTGCTTTTTAGTTTTTTAAGAGTAATTATATCACTCTTTATAAGCAATCATAGTTTAGTTTGCCGTCGCTTTTACCACTTTTAAGTGATATTTTATAGATGAGCCAAATTTGACTTGTTTATGTGAAATAGTTTTTGAGTTACGAGGGGGTGAAAAATCACCCAAATGGTTCCTGTAATATTACACACTGTGCGCGCTTCGCCCGTTCGCTTGAACTTGTCTGACACGCTGCCGCGTGTCTAGATTCTTCATACGGATGCGTTGGGTAAAAAATCTCACTATAAAATAAACTTATTATTTCAGGTCCAATTTTTTCACAATTGCTAAATAAAATAATAGTGAATCCAAAACCTCGCAGCGACAGATGGTTATCAACTTCGGTACCAAAGGAAGAGTGGAATGATCTAGCAGCCAAGTATTCCTCAGCTGAGTACCACGCGAATAATTTACTTGTAAGTGTATTATAGACTGCACAAAATATGTTGGTACGCAAAAACATAAGGCTACCTAGCAACTTTCAAATTTTCAGTATTTTAATTCAGTTCAGCACCCTAATTTCTAAAAAGTTTTGCAACAAAACTTTACAAAAAAAATCTTCTAAATTGGTCGGTTGATCACTATAATAATTTTGTTTTAGTCTTTTCAATCAAAATTAACTGAAAATATTTTTTATCTTTCAATAAATAAGATGTAAACGATGCGTTAGCCGTCTGTTATTATTTATTTAACCTGTTAATTTTTTTATCACCTAGAAACCAGTACTCTTCGAAGAAGTATTACGTTTGATACCAAACAAAGCAGTAGTTGTCGAGATTGCACCTCATGGCCTTTTACAAGCTATTTTAAAGAAATCACATGAATTTTGCACACATATTCCTATAGCAAATAGGGAAAGCAAAGATAACGTGATATTTTTATTCAAAGCAATTGGAAAGTAAGTATCAGACTTTAAAGCACCAAAGCCTTAAGCTCTTACAAATCATCGTGTTTCAGAAACGTCAAGGTTTCAAGCTTGAAGTAATACTACTTCAATACAATTTTTATGTCATGGTACGGAATATGAAAGTTGTATTAGGTACTTAGATATTGCCCGAAGAGCTTGTGATAAGAGCCCTGTAGGTACAATCACTGGAATAAAAAAAAGAGTCAATTTGACATAATATACTTTGAACTTAGCGAAGTGGTAACTTTGGGGATAAAAGAAAGATAGCTAAGGGTCTTTTTTTCACGTTATAGATCTAAAACAATCTGGTTGAGCTTAAAAAAATGTATTAAAAATATTTTTAAGGCAACGCAAAGAATGAAACCCAAAAATTTGAACTTGGATAGTTATAATGATGTTGTATATTAATTTCAGATTATATGAAGTGGGATTGAATCCAAAAGTAGACTTTTTGTATCCCAAAGTATCTTTTCCTGTGTCTACTGAAACACCACTTCTCTCACATTTGATAGAATGGGAACACAGTGAAAACTGGTAAGTAGGTACTAAAAATAATGACATTACCAAAATTTCGGGCAGTTAGTTACTTTTGTCTACAACGTATACTATTGAAAGAATAATATTGTGTCTGATGTAAGATATTTTATTTCAGGCCAAAAAGAATCGACAAGGAAAATAAAAAAATTACATACGCCTCACGCAAAATAGTATTTTCACTACACGATGAAGACTACAAATACCTGAAAGACTTCATCAGAAATGGTAGGTTCGATTGATCAGGTTGAATTAGTGTATCTTTATAACTCTAATCATAAAATTAGTAGGGTGCTACATTAATTGGTCTACTTGTTAAAAGTTAGGCTGGCAATTGGCGAGTTTTATATAGTTCAGAATAACTTATTTTTACGGGTATTTACAGGGGTCAATATTCTTCCTGAAGCAGCTCTCCTCGCGTTCGTCTGGGAAACCTTGGCTATGTACAAAGAGATAGATTTCAGAGAACTGTCCCTTGTTTTTGAGAATATTCAATTCCATAGCGAGATAATAATAAATGTTGAGGTGCCGATCAGATTAACTATTGAGATCACTAAAGGAAGCGGTGCTTTTGAGGTAAACTATTATTTTTATTTGACATTGAGTTCTATTTTTATTTCCTAGCAAATTTCAGTAGAAAGCGACATTGCTTATTTAAAAGCATACAGTTGTAAACTTTAAAAATCTGGCTTCATTATTGTTTATTGTTTAAAAAAGTGTCACCCAGATGTCAACAATTAATTCTTGCAGAGATTATTATTAAGTAAATTATATGCAGCACCAAAATAAGAAAATTAACAATCAATGTTGGCAGAAGGCATATTAAGTAATATAATGAGCCAGTGGCTTATACTAGCCAAGTTAATAAATTTTCCGTAAACTTACGAAAGAAAATGATACAAATAAGTTTTAACTGTCCACTTTTGTTATATTTTATAGGTAACTGAAGATGAAAAAGTTATTCTAAGTGGCACGGTAGTTACACGAAAACATTTGAAAAATTATGTTGACAATGATCGATATGAGGCTTTTGATAAAATAGAAGCTGATAAACTCGATTCCAAAGATGTTTATAAAATATTACAAATGCGAGGATTAAATTACAGGTAATTGACCTTTAATGTGACACTAGCTAGTACTTGTGAAACTTCTCGTGACTTCGTTTGACTAAGGAAGAAGAAGGGTAAAGAGTGTGTGTATGCGAGCTCCTGTGGCTGTCACTGAAGCCCAAACGGCTGGACAGATTTTGACAAATCAAGTGTCGCTGGATTTTTCTGACATGCTATGCTATATAACATGTCAAAAACTCGGGGTGGTAAAAAGTTGTTTTCAATTACTTTCAGACGGGTTTTTTAATGTAATGGAACAAATACTATTTAGTTTTCATACGACGACGACGACGACCTTCCTAACCTCCAAATTTTCAGCTCTCCAGGGCCAAAATATAAAAAAGATATATATTTAAAATTCACATTATAACATACGCAAACACACAAACCTATATCTATACCTAATATCAATTTGATTACTAGGATAGTATTATATTTCGAACTATTTTGTATTCTGAATGTTTTTTAACAAGGATTTTTTTAATAAACATAAGTATACTCTCTTTTAGGGGAAAGTTGCAGTCAATTGTCTCAATGGATTTAGATCGCACCAAAGCGGTTGTTAAATGGACTGGAAATTGGATTGCATTTCTTGATTCATTGATACAGTTGAATATTATCTCAAGAGATTACAACGGCATATCAAAACCAAAATGGATAAGGATTTTGAAAATCAGTTCTCAGGAACCAGAAAAGAGAATGTCCGACGG
Organism: Cosmorhoe ocellata; assembly: GCA_963675405.1. Classification (NCBI taxonomy): domain Eukaryota; kingdom Metazoa; phylum Arthropoda; class Insecta; order Lepidoptera; family Geometridae; genus Cosmorhoe; species Cosmorhoe ocellata. The sequence continues at coordinate 3,992,921 of OY776258.1, read as the reverse complement.
CTGCAAATTGTATGATGCTGATATAAACAATAATTTTGGAATCACAAGGTGAAATAAACATTATTCATGCTTCTTTTCAAAAAAGAGGCAGTCAACAATCTACTTCCGATTCCATTTTCCAGAGTTCTGACTAAACTTTTTATAATACAAGGGTCATAGGTATCTAATTAATAACCTTGAAAAGGCGACTTGGGTAAATCAAGACTAACAACTTTTGTTCTACGATTTTTTCTAAGTCAATGATTTTTTTTCCCATACAAAAACATAAATAGGCAAATTTCAAGTTCTAATCTTCTTAGCTCGGCCCTAATCGCTGTGTGTGTAGCACACTCGGCCGAGCGATTGCGTAAAAGTCGTAGCACTCAGCGTGACTCAGCTGACTGCGCATACGTCAGAATCGAATAAATGAAATATAGGTAGGTATTTACGAGACATAAAGCTAACAGTTGATAGAAATTCTCACAAAAACTAAAAAAAAATAACTTGAGATGTATTACGTTTTGGCAAAAGTCATAGAATAAAAGTTGTTAGTCTTGATTTACCCAAGTCGCCTTTAAGAGGTTATTGATTAGATACCTATAACCCTGTATATGGTACTTTTCATAAGTACCTATTCTTATACGCGGGCTTGCAACTTGTCTCGTACGAAATACTTATTATTGTGAAAAATGTGGGCATGTGCTTGGACGTGCTTGTAACTACCAAAAAAAAATAATTAAATTGAATATGATCATGACTGTAATCCCCGGGCTCGGTAGATATCTCCTCAGATCTTTAGTTCTAACATCTTTGAGGATATCTAGAGAGGGTAGTGTTACGGGGTGGGTCGAAGAAGTCTTTTTAAAAAAAAGATATATTTTAATCCTAGACGTTTATTGAATTTGAATAAGAATAGAAATAGAAATAATAAAGTTGCCGCGGCAAAGACCAAACCCGAACTAACTTCGAATACCCGAGAATCTGATTACTTCCCACAGAAACGCGAGTGCGAGCAAGCATTATCTAGAATGCTTGCGATGCACTTTTATTATTTTGCATTTTGTGGGAAATAATACTGTAACATCCCCCCCGTTAAGATTTATCATCACAGGGTAAGTGATGAGAAATGGAAAGTGCGAGATTGAACATTAATATTAGGTATAGTGGGTTTGATCTTTACTTTGGTCTGAAACAGAGAACAATGAATATGACATAGAATAGAATTAGAACATTGAATTAGAATTAAAATATTTTAAACTAAGTACCTACTTAAACAATCTTAATACAACCTTAATTAACAGAGTAAACTTTTTATGACAATAGAAGACTTACATAGTATTTATTTTATCTATATAACGCAAAGATTTAGAACCTACATAGCTATTTTGGGTTGGAGCCTCGACGTCGCTATCTGAATCACGGACATGGACAGTCGTGTGACGTCGAGATTCAAACTTCTTTTTATTATTATTACATTGGTTATATATGGTTACACAGCAGCCCGAAGGGTTGGTTTTACATAACCATTTACGACTTCTATATAACAAATAAAATAGTATAATTATTATTATGACATAACCCCCAGACAAATAATGCACTCCATACTTATGGAAGTGCGTGGGACTTTCTATGTCGCTTAATTGTTTTTCAAAAGAGTCTAAATAAACACTAGCATGAATTAATGAATCTAAATTATCTATATTACTAAGCTTTGATAAACTTATCCTAGAAAGAGTTCCGTTTTTCATAGATTTTTCACAACAATCGTCCTGAATAATATTGAAACTGGAAATGTTCGTTGAAGAATTCGTGACCACTATTTCGGAAGGCGTGAACTGGATAGTCTTATAAAACCCTTTGCACTTCCTTGGTAGAGACAGAAAACCCGTACCGAAAAGTACTTCGTTATAACTGACCGGGTCGCTGTCGCACGTGATATGGCATTGTCCGGGTTCAGATTGCACGTAAACCCATCGGTTTCCACTAATTTTGTGAACTACATCTACTACACCTTTAAACACTTTGACATCACAGGACCGAGGTAGCTTCGTAACAACCTCGGTCAGCAGCACGGTTTCACAGACTGGATTGGCCATGACCGAAAGAATGTTTACGCCACTCAACTCGCAAACGTAACACTTATTGTCTATGAGCTTGCAATTGTTGACGGAGTCAAGCAGCGAGTAGAACATGCGATCAGCTGTTATTGTCACATAGGGTTTATTAGGTACTACGAGTGCATAGGTATCAGGTTTCGTGATGTCATAAGGAACTGGGAGTGGAACGACATGGAACAGATGATACGTCTGTGGCAAGACAAGCGGAATTCTAACAACAATAACAATCTTATCTTTATGATAATAACTAATCAACCTTGCAACGTCAACTAACTCGTGGACGCTTTGCAATGTCAAGGTTATTGGAAGCTCGCAATGCCTAGGCATGTTATTTTTATGCTGATTAAGCGCATTGTACAGCTGTTGCGGACTTAGTACGGTCGGATGTAGAATATTTAATTTACTAAATAGTACCGCGTTACTAATATCTTCTAAATCGAATGACAGTGAGATGATGATACCTTCTAAAGAATTTAGTAAAAGATTCAATTGAGATTTAATTTCTAGTTTATCATTGCTATTTGCCATTTGGTCAAACGCTTTATTAATTGTTTCTAAATTTTCATTTAAACGTTTTTCGTTTTCGCTAAGCTTAGAAATAGTACCATTAAATGTTGAAATAGTCGACTTTATAACGTGAATATTGTCTCTCATAAGATGAGCTAACTTTTTATCGTCTAACTGTACTTGCTCGATGGCTTCTGAATATTTGATAGCATCTTCATTATCTAAAGTACCAAAAATGGTTTTTAGTAACGATCCTCCAGCGTCAATAAGTCCACGTTTTATTCGTGTTGATTGGTTTCCTTCGATTAAATAAGATATAGAAGAGAACTTTTTTATGTTGTTTATGTGTTGACTTTGTAGAGACGACAACGAGTTAAGACAGTCGGATTTTACTTTAGATGAAACATAAATCTGACACAGCGACACAATTTTCGTAAAGAGATCTTCTACGTATGTAAGATGAGGATGGATGTTATGAATATCGACATATGTTACTACATCCCAATAATCGTTGTTGAACTTAACATTAAGAAGTTGATCAAAATAGAGTCCAGGACTATGGACTATAGGTGTCGTAAACGGCTGGCTGGAAGCGGCCGTAATTACGATTTTTCTGAAAAGAAAGAAAATTAGGATGAAGGACAGTTCGCGGCAGGTTTTATTTCGTCATAATGATGACGTACATGCCGTCTACTGATTAACACCGTTACGGTGTGATTACCATTTATTTTAATGATTTTATACGGTCCTTTCCAAACCGGAGCAAAAGCTTTGTTTTGTTTATGGTGGCACCGGACATACACCATATCACCGACACTATAAGTCACAGGTTTAGTATGACGGTCGTAATAGTTTTTAGAACGCTCTTTTGAAGACTGGATGTTTTGAGAAGCTTTTTGTCTACTATAGTATAAGCGGTGATTGAGCGCTCTTATATAGTCCGTATAAGTACCACTTTCTAAAACATCGATTGACTTGGGAATATATGGTTTAAAACCGAACAACAGTTCGAAAGGGGTAAAACCTGTAGTTGAATGTACATTGGTGTTATATGACAACATAGCAGTGTTTACATAAAGGTCCCATGTGTTTTGATTTTCGGAGATAAACGACCTGATATACTCCTTGAGTGTCGAATGACTTCTTTCCAGGGCACCGCACGTTTGTGGGTGATAAGGAGACGCGAATATATGTTTAATTCCGAAAAGCTTTGCCAACTGTTTAAACATGTCAGAGCAGAAGTTTGTACCTTGATCTGTTACGATCATCCGAGGGATACCTACATGAGAGATGAAATGAACAAGGCGTTGTGCAGTTTCCTGAGCCGAACAAGACTGTATTGGATAAGCTTGTGAGTATTTCGTTAGGTCATCTTGTAAGGTTAAAATGAACTTATACTTATCAACCCTAGTCTCCGGGAGAGGTCCTACGATATCGAGATAAACCTTTTCCATCGGTCGTGTAGCAGTTGAAGTGATTATCATAGGGGCTTTGTTTGTTCCTCTTAAGGGTTTATTGACCTGACAAGACTTACAGCCCTTAACATAACTTTCGATGTCTGAACGCATATTCTTCCACCAATATTGTGCTTTTATTCTTTCTAGCATTCGAGCGATTCCCGGATGACCAGCCGAAGGTAAGTCATGATTGTCGCGTAATATCTTTTTCACTTCGACAGGTGTAGGAAAGTAGATGTTATTATGATAGATATGCACTTTTATATTGGAATCGTGGAATATAAAAGCGATTATGTTGTAGATTTTAGTAAAGTTAAGTTTGTTGAACGGATTTGAAAAATCTGACATAGCAATTTCTTTTTCTTCCGGGTACCAGAACTTTACCATGTCCCTATAATCGCGAAGGATGGAAAAGATGTCCTTATAAGATATTTCGTCATAATGGTGCACTGTGATAAACAGATGAGAAAAGATGTGTTTATCGTTTGATGAATTTAGTGCTGTACCGAGTTCGCGTTCTTTGTCACGAATGCATGGCTTATCTGTCGACAACTCTATGATTTCAGTGCAATAAGGAATGGCATCATCTAGGTCGATTGACGAAGGGTAAGCTATCAACTTACACTTTGCTTTTAAAAGTGACTCATTGTGTTCTTCGATGACGCTATTATATGAATTAGAGGAGATGCGACTAAGCTGTAAATACCTTTCGTATGTTTCAGAGCAAGAAGGCGACTGAGGATTAATCACTTGAGGCGACGCAGGAGCAGGTGGCGATGCCGGCAGCGACGGAAGACTGAACGGTGGAGACGGAGGGTTCAGCGGAGTGAAAGGAAGGTCTGCCGGTGGAGATGGTAAATTCATAGGTGAAAATGGAAAATCTGACATAGGAGACGAAGGATTCTGAGGAACGTTTTGAGGAACAGGTGTAGGATCTTGTAGGTCATTTTCGACTGCTAAGACTGGGTTTCGAGAAAGAGAATCAGCGTTGCTATTGAGTTTACCCACTTTATGCCTAATTTCGTAATCGAACTCTTCCAACTTGAGACGCCAACGAACTAGTTTAGAACCTGGGTCTTTGCAGTTAAACAACCACTGAAGAGGTTTGTGATCTGATAGGATCAAGAATTTGTGACCGAAAAGATAAGGTCGAAATACCTTAGTGCCGAATATAATTGCTAGACACTCTTTTTCAGTGGTTGAATAATTGCCTTCAGCTTTGTTTAGCGTTCGAGAAGCGAATGAGATAGGTAAGTCTTTCCCGACTTCCCCTTGTGATAAAATCGCAGAGATGGCATAATTCGAAGCGTCGGTAGTAAGCAAGAATGGTTTACTGAAGTCCGGAAATTGTAGAATAGGAGCTGTAGTTATTCTTGTTTTTAAAAGATCAAATGCTTTTTGTTGTTCCGGGGTCCACGTAAAAATAACATCCTTTTTCAATAGACTAGTTAAAGGTTTCGAAATATGTGAGAAATTGTCAATAAATCGGCGATAATAACCTACCAACCCGAGAAAAGATTTAATATCTTTTGGAGTTTTAGGAGTAGGGAATTTTGAAACGCACGCTATTTTCGACGGATCGGGTTTCACCCCCGCATCAGATATTATGTGACCTAGATATTGTACCTCTCGTCGAAGGAACTCGCTCTTATCAGGTTGTAACTTGAGATTATGTTCGCGTAGCCTTTTGAAGACAAGTTCAATGCTTTCTATGTGTTGATCCAGCTGTGAACTATGTATTATTATGTCATCCATATAAGTATAACAGTGAAGGCCTTGTAGACCTGTGAGTACTATGTTCATCAGCCGCTGGAAGGTGGATGGGGCATTGCGTAGCCCGAAGGGCATTCTACTGAACTCGTAGTGTCCTGAAGGGACACTGAAAGCTGTGACTTCACTATTTTTTACCTCCACTTGATGAAAACTGGAAGCAAGGTCAAGCGTGGTAAAATATTTACTATGTCCTAACTGATCTAGAATTTCATTTATGTTAGGTATCGGATAGGCATCACCAACGGTTATCTCATTGAGTTTTCGATAATCTATGACAATTCTCCACTTGACTTTACCTGACGCGTCAGGTTTTTTAGGAACGACCCAGATTGGTGCAGACCAAGGTGAAATTGAAGGACGTATTATCTTTTGGTTTAGCATTTCTTGGACTTGACGATTAACTTCTTCTTTATGACACTCAGGAAAACGGTAACTTTTCACGTTGATAGGAGTATCAATTTTTGTTCGGATTTCGTGACGTATTGATTTAGTACATGTTAACCGATCACCTTCGAGGTAGAATATATCAGAGTATTTTGAACAAACTTCTCGTAACAACATCTCTTCTTCCCGATTCATATGAGAGCACCTGAGTGCACTTTGCACTCTGTGGTCGCGGTCCGATTCTACGGTCATTACATATGGAATTTTGGATGGGTCCAAAGAGATATTATTATCATTAGTTTCGAGGTCACGTTTCGATTCCAAGATTTGCAAGACTGGCTGAATAGTTAACGCTAAGTTATCTATTTGAACCCTTTTTTCTGCTGTATTAAGAACAGAGACTAACACCTTATTGTTAGAGTTTACTCGTACGAGACACTTAGCGAAATAAATATCCGGATATTGTGGAAGAACATTGTCTAAAATTACCCCTTCTTTTACCTCAGGGTTAGTTACACAACATTCTATGAACATTTCGCTTCGTGCAGGGATAGTGTAAGAAGGCCTAGTCATTATCATATCAAAATACCTATTTGGATCATCTGATATTACTAGCTTCGACTTAGAATAGAGCAAATTGACTTTGTATTTTCTTAAAAAATTATTACCGACTATACCGTCGTAAGGAAGATTAATATCGTTTCCGATGACGTGAAAATAGAACGGCAGAATATCATTCTTTTTTAAGTATATTGGTAAGATAAATTTTCCTTTTGTCTTAGCGTAAGAATGGACATCATTGATGCCTTTGAATTTAATTATATGATTTTCTAGAATAGGTTTTGGTGACAGGCTCGATTCTTTAATCAGACAAATGGAACTACCCGAATCTATTAAGAGGCGGAGTGGAGCTTTTGAATACGACGTTAAAACTTGTATGTAAGGTAACGAAACTTTTTCGTCAAGAATATCATATACAATAGTTTCTTCATAGCACCCTGATTTGAAGTTGCTTTTAGCAGTTTCACATATTTTTTTAGGTGCGGCGGTGTGTTCTAAAGAAACAACAGGACCACGGGACTCGGCGAGCTTAGCGAGTTGAGAACCTTTCTTGAAAATATTTATTACTTTAAATTTTTCAAGAACAGGTTTAGAGGAAACAGCGGGACTATCGGACTCAGCGCATTTGGTTATTCGAGAATCAGTGGAGCCGCTAGGGCTTGTCGAGGATTTAGAAGAAATAGTACGTTTAACACAATTTTGTGTTGAGGGACTAACAGAAACAGCGGGACCCTGCGAATCAGAGGACTTAGAACCACTTTTAGCGGCGTCTGCGTAAGACTTATAAGGTACATGAATGTCTTTAGAAACAGAGGGACATTTAGAAACAGCGGGACATTTGGAAACAGAGGCTTTAGCACTAGACTTATGTACTACGTTAGGACTATTTAAGCTATTAGAATTATATAAAGTTCTAGAATTAAACACCTTTGTGTATTTTGTGCCTATTATACCATTATCGGATACACGTCGGCACGGATTCGTTATCCGATTTTTTAGTTTAAATCAGGGTGATTTTCACCCTCGGTTATGGGACAAGGTACAGGGGATAAAGGTGGCGATTCAATTTGGGGCACAGCGTGATGTACTCCTCTGCGTGAATTATTTACGCGTCGTTTGATGCACTGACTGATATCATGTCCTACATTCTTACAATACCTACAGACAGCTTGTTGGCCAGCTTGTTGTATTTGTGGCCGATCTTGAGATGTTCGAGGTTGAGATGGGGCAAGAGCCCGGTTATTAGGTTTACTGAAACATTCAGTCTCGGAATGCCCGGGTTTACCGCAACGTTTGCATGATAGACGAACAGCTTTAGGCTCAGGTTTAGAAAGGAAATTGTTAATTTTTTCTTCACTCATGGCAACGTTTATCGCTGCATTCAGGGTTTTAATTTCCCTACAGCGGATTACTGTGCTAAGCCGTGGGTGAAGCCCTATTATGAAGGTATGGAGAGCTAAATCTTCCGTCATAGCAACCCTACCGGACAAATCTTTCTTTAAAGTGTCAGAGCAATGGATTTCAGATATCAAGGCGGTGACGCAGCCTTCCACTCTGAGCGCGAATTGGGAAACTGTTTCACCCGCTTGCTGTCTACACAACTGTAAATCTAATAAAAGATGGTTATAGTGTTTTCTTTCACCAAAATTCTGCCTAAGAAACTCCTTTAACTCATCAAAGGTTTTAAAAATCCTATTCGAACAGGCTACTTGAGCTCTACCCTCTAACTTCGAGATTATGAACTTTAGTAAGAGGTCTTTTTGATTTGCGGATGCCAGACTCAGAGCATTTTGGCAGTTTGTCAAGAAAGCGGTTAGCGTGTCTCTTTCTCCTTTGTACGTTTTTATAAAGTCACACAAAACTTTTATAGGGAAAACCTCCTGTAAAACGGGATCAGTGGACTTACTATCGCTTTGAATAGACATCGTTAACTCTATAGGATCTACTAAAACTATTACCTACTAAGTTATTTTACCTAAGGTTATTTAGAAATAGAATTAAGTAGGATATGGAATTGGAAGACTCTGGAAACAGTGACAATAACAGAAAATAGAATATTCTACTCACAGTACAACCGCAACTTGAAGTAACAGGCTCATCATAGAGAAATCCGGGTCTTCAATACGTGGAGCACACTATGATGACACGACGGACTCTGACTGGGCGGCGCACGGATCGTGCGGCGGCGGTGGAGACGGTGACGCCTCGTCTAAGGCGTCTCAGGATCAGCGGCGACGACGACACGACGGACTCCAGCTGTACGGCGCACGGACCGTGCGGCGGCGATGACGCCTTGACCAAGGCGTCTCAGAATCAGCGGTGACGACGACGGCAGGAACGGCGGCGGAGTTCGGGGTTTGTTTGATGAACCAGGGTGGTACTTCTACAGCGGCAACAACGGCGGACAACGGCGAGATGGCAGGGTAGCGCGTAGACCTCAGATGTAGAGACTTGGGCTCTACGTGATGGAGGTTACGGCGGCCTTGGGTAGCGACACTGGTTTTTTTTTTCACAAAACTTGTTTAACCCGTATGAGATGATCAGCTCGACGTTTGGTAGCTGATATCCCACTTCTGACACCACTGTTACGGGGTGGGTCGAAGAAGTCTTTTTAAAAAAAAGATATATTTTAATCCTAGACGTTTATTGAATTTGAATAAGAATAGAAATAGAAATAATAAAGTTGCCGCGGCAAAGACCAAACCCGAACTAACTTCGAATACCCGAGAATCTGATTACTTCCCACAGAAACGCGAGTGCGAGCAAGCATTATCTAGAATGCTTGCGATGCACTTTTATTATTTTGCATTTTGTGGGAAATAATACTGTAACAGTAGTCAGAGGCACGTCCAAACATGACATTTGGTACATGCCCACATTTTGCACGGTAGACTTTAGTATTCCGTACGTGACAGGTTGCAAGCCCATCGCCGCTTATAAGAATACTAACCTATGACACAAACTTTCGAATTTTTGGCTCTAGGGTGTGCCGGTTTCCTCACGATGTTTTCCTTCACCGTTTAAGAACACTGGCATTGCGCACATAAATTTTTCGAATCGAAAAACTCATTGGTGCACGACCAGGCTTGAACCCACGACCTTCGGATTGTGAGGTAGGGGTGCTACCACTACACCACCAGCGCTCCACTTACTTGTTACTACCACCCTTTATATATCATCCTAAGTAGTGATTTTATAAGATATTATCAAGCCAGGGCATTAAAGTCATGATCATGTTTATTTTTTTGTTTAGAATTTAGGAAAACTAACGGTATTTTTTATTATTATTGGTAAGGTGTGCTGGAGTCATAATGGAAGGTATGACATATACTGATGTACCTTTGAATGAAGAAACAGCCGATGTGATAGAATCGCAAACATTTTTTCCGTTTTATCCTACAGATGAAGTAAACGTAAGTTAACTTAAGTAAAAATTATAATTACATACCAAAATGACATAAGTATTTAATATTATAAAAAAAATATTTTAATTAAATTATGTTTAATTTCAGATTAATACAGCACTTAAAATGAGTTTTCAAATAATAACGGAGAACTCTGACTCAAAAAACTTATTGATTACAAAAGTTGTAGCCGACAAGATCTCTAAAGACTTTGAATTTGACTTCATTGGTAAAATAGTTGAAAAATTTATATTTTTCAACTTCAAAATAAATGAATTAAAATATGGTAATGAAATGTTTTTGAAAAACATTGAAAATAACGAAGACAAGACAAATGTTATTTTAATGAAAAATTTATTGCTCAACACAAAGGTAAAATAGTTATAATTATCATTTTATAAGTACGTGTATTTCTATACATAATTAAAATTATTTTTTTAATGATATTTTTTTGAGATAAATGTCATGTGACAAGGAGAGTGTTAGGTATGAATGTGGATGGATACAGGGGTAGAGGTAGGCCAAAGAAAAGATGGATGGACTGTGTGAAATGACGAGTGACAGAGGGAAATGGAAGAAGATCACATGTTGTGCCGACCCCACATAACGTGGGATAAGGGCAGGAAGATGATGATGATGAATTAAAATTTAAAATTAATCTTTTTGTTATTCTAGATTATTAAAAGTCTTCAAAATATATCAAAACATACATATATACTTAGTGTAGAAGACGAATTAACAAAGATGCAAAAGCTTAAAGACTGTTTCGACGTTTTAAGTTGTATGTCTATTAATGGAAAAAAGAATTTGATTTTGATAAAGAGACATAGTAACTACAAATTCAATACGAGCTATATTTTATCTAAATTTGATGATACATTTTCCTGGATACCGGATGTGTATAACAAACTAAGCACTACAAAACGAGTTGTGTTTATATCGGAAAAACAATCACACTGTGGATTTTTAGGTAAAAATTGAAAATTTATTATGAATAAATTTTACTATAAATTCTATGGGTACAAAATTGTTAAAAATACCTATGTAATATTTCACTTTCATTTTCAGGTTTTGTCAAAAAACTCAAGATGAACGGATATCACAATATATCTGTTATGATAGTTGATGATTTAAATGCAACGAAATTTGATCCTGACAACGAATTTTACAAAGAACAGCTTCAAAAAAATATGACGATAAATATTATGAGAAATGTACACAAAATGTTTAAAATCAATGCAATTTTATTATATTGCTGTTGTATTTATAAGTTATTAAAAATCTTTGTAATTTATTTTTAGGGTCAATGGGGTACTTTCTATTACGAAACATCAAAATTATTGTTACTAAATCAAACAAATTTTGCCTTAAAAAGTCAATTTCTTGGGAATAAAAAAAAACTATCATGGATTGAAGCACCTATAATCTCTGGAAATGAAAAACTAGTACAGGTATGATTATATTTTTTCTCTAACATTCTCTTTAACTTTAATTACTCTGTAGCCGTTGTTAAATTTAAATTTACTAACATAAACAGGTTTCCTACTCTGGTCTGTCCATTGGGAATTGTCACAACATTACACATGGCACAAACAGAGAAATATTTGGCATGGACTTCAGTGGCATCGATAGCAAGTAAGCAGCTGTTAAGTATAATTCCCTTAATTATAATTAAAATAATTTAAGTGATTAATTTTGCAGCCGCTATTAAAGCAATTTATGCATTTCTGCTTCTTATTTTAATATTTTTAAAGTCGCTCAGCGAGCTATGGAACGAGCTATGCTTCGGAGTTCCTCTGAAGGATAGAATCTGAAAAACTTAGTGGAACATAGAACCAAGGTTGTCGACATAGCTCAGAGAATTAGCAAGCTGAAGTGGCAGTGGGCTGGTCATATCTGTCGAAGAACCGATAACCGTTGGAGTAAACGAGTTTTCGAGTGGAGACCGCGGCTCGGCAAACGTAGTGTAGGACGCCCTCCGGCTAGGTGGAGTGACGATCTGCGAAAAGCTGCTGGTGGTGGCTGGATGCGTTGAGCTGAGGACAGGGCGCAATGGCACTCATAAGTGGTCTATGTCCAGCAGTGTTATGTTTTTAACAATACCATTAAGTTTTAATTACAGTTTTTTTTTTTAAATTATTGTTAAAACTGATAGTTATCATTGAATTTCTACTATTTGATTCAGAGGGGGTAAAATAATGGGTATCGTTGCTGAAAGCTCCGTAGCAACTACTATAGAAGGTGACCCAGACCTTCTCTGGCCAGTGCCAGATCACTGGACTCTTGAAGATGCGGCTACTGTTCCGTTGGTGTACGCGCAAGCTTATTATTGTTTGGTATGTGAGCTTTTGCCACTTTCATCAAAGTGACACTTTTCTTTTAATTATTAAAATAGTGATTGAATAATTCATATTGACTTTGTCAATGAATATTTTTGAATATAATTACATATATTTTAAAAGCTTCTGATATATATACGATATAATATGCAGTGAATTAAACTGTTTTGGTACCTAACCAGACCCCATTTTTCGTCATTTTTAGCGCATCTTGCGATGGTAAAACCATATTTATATGAAAATGTTGTATAGGACTGCCCAGTTTTTATTAGCTACCTGCAGAGATGAATATATGACCTTCAATTTCATACCATAGCATCTTTACAGTTGTGATTCCTGGTTCTTGAAATGGTACCTAAAAACCATTGATTTTCGTAATTTCACCCTTAATTTTCAGGCTATCAGAACTAAATTAAAAATGGGAATATCTATCTTGATAAGTGATGCTACTAGCAGTGTGGGCTTAGCGTTGATATCCCTGTGTCTTTCCTCGAAATGTACCGTTTTCACGGTAGTCGATAACGAAGACAAGAAGAAAATGTTACTAAGACTTTATCCCCGACTAGATGGTTCGTTTGTTATAATTTATAAAAATAGTTATAGTTTTAGTATAATTATATATTACACTTATTTTTTTTTATAAGCGAAATTATTAATAGTAGGTAGTTGATAACAGTACTAAAAAAATATACAAATAAATATTGGCAATTTTTTCCATTATTTCTTTATATAAGGCGACGTTTTATTTTATGTTGTATTTTTTTACTCTATTTAACTTTTATTATTTCTTTACAGAACAAAAAATTATCTGCTCTGACAAAGATGGATTCTATTTCACCTTTATGTCACAAAGTATGGGGCAAAGATGCGATATTGTTGTCACTTTTGCTTCAAGCAAATTTCGAGAGGTAGCCATAGTTTTGACAATAGGACTGCCGCCAATTTGAAATATTATCTACTTCAAATTTTGTAAGAAAAACCTAATTATTTCTAGGCTGCTGCAAAATGCGTTGATGTATGTGGAATGTTTCTTTATATTCATGAATATGACAATTGTGAAAATATGGATTTCAACATGTCACACTTAGACCCAAATAAGTCGTTCACAATACTGAATCTTTCAAGTATATTTAAACCGGAAAATTCCCGAGAAAAGGAGGTAAGTAAGCCTTTCTTTTATTGATATATTACGTAATATCCATGCTCTATGCCATTATACATTTTGCTTAATTTTATAAACCTCAGAACATGATAGTTAAAATAATTATAATCTTCAAATAAAAACATTATATTAATTATATTTTTAGATATATTATCCAAATTATGAAATTATTATATATTTATATGAATGCTCACGATCGTTATCCCCGGGCTTTTTTAATTTTGAGATCGCATATTATTTAGTAATAATGTAATTGGGAGTTTATTACAAGTATAATATATTTTTTTTTGAATGTGGATGGATACAAGAGTAGAGGTAGACCTAAGAAAAGATGGATGGACTGTGTGAAAGACGACATGTGTAAGAAGGGAGTGACTACTGAGATGACGGATGATAGGGGAGAGTGGAGGAAGAGAACCTGTTGTGCCGACCCCACCTAGTGGGATAAGGGCAGGAAGATGATGAATATATTTTTTTTATATCTATGTTTTCTATAAATATTTTTTTGTTGTTTGTGTATTAACTAACTTTAACTTTCTCTGAAAATAAAACCAAGTGTCACTTATTTTAGTTGTATAAATATTTCCTCGAATATTATAGGTCCTTCAGAAGTACATCGCACAAGGAATTAAAAGTGGAGTTGTGAAACCTCTCAGCAGGGTTGTTTTCTCGCCAGCAAACGTAAACGAAGCCTTCAGAGCTATAAACGAACACGCGGGAAAAGTATTAATGAGAATAAAGGATCCTAGCATTGTGGGCAATGGTTTGGAAACAATACCAAGGTATTTACAATTTTATTTACGTTAAGAGTAAGATATTTATTATTTATTGAGTATAGCTTCTGCCCATGGCTTCGCTCTTAAGGTACCAACATGAAATATAGCCTATGTTATCCTGAAAGTTAATTCTAAGCATTATGTGAAAGAGTTTATCGAATCGATCTAGTAGTTTTGGAGCCTATTCAATTTAAACAAACTAATCATTCTTTTATATCCTATCCTATAAATATAACAATACTATTTGTGTATATATTATTGTTACTGTTGAGTAGTTTTAGTCAACAAAACCAATTATTATTATCCTAACAATTCTAACAAGTTTGTGACTCATAATAAATAAAAAACATTATTCTATTAACTCTTTAACTATAGAGACTACTACTAGAGAGCGCTGGTGGTGTAGTGGTAGCACCCCTGCCTCACGATCCGAAGGTCGTGGGTTCAAACCTGGTCGTGCACCAATGAGTTTTTCTATTCGAAAAATTTATGTGCGCAATGCCAACTGGCATTACCTCTTAAACGGTGAAGGAAAACATCGTGAGGAAACCGGCATACCCTAGAACCAAAAATTCGAAGGTATGTGTCATAGGTTAGTATTCTTATAAGCGGCGAAGGGCTTGCAACCTGTCACGTACGGAATACTAACTACCGTGCAAAATGTGGGCATGTACCAAATGTCATGTTTGGACTTACCTCTGACTACCCTCTTTAGATATCCTCAAAGATCTAAGTAACTAAAGATCTGAGGAGATATCTACCGAGCCTGGGGATTACAGTCGTGACCATATTTTTTTTTTTTTTTTTATTCTTTAACTATAATGCTTGTTATGTTTTCGATGATATATCTAACTTAAATTTGACTTCATAAAATATTTTCTAGAATATCATATTCAGCTGAAGATGTACTTGTAATGGTTTGTGATGAAGGAGGCCTTGCATTAGAACTTGCAGACAAACTTATAGAACGTGGAGCTAAAAAAATAATTCTACACAAAACTAATTATGCATCTGGATATATTCAATCAAAGTATTTGTAAGTATCATAAGTTTATGTAACTTTTAAAAGTTTAAGAATATTTATAATATCACCTAATGCCTTCAATGAAGTAAGCGTCAACGGATGTAGCTATAAAATTATGATAATTTATTTATAATTTCTAGAGCTTGGAGAAAAACAAATGTTATGATAAAAGAAAGTTCAGATAATATTCAAAACAAAAAAGAATGCGCAACTTTTTTGAAAACAGCGAAGAATTTTGGTACAGTTAAAGGTGTTTTTATCGTTTTTGATCCAAAAAACACCGATAATGGAACAAAAGAATGTTTTATTAACGCATTTAAAAAACAATCTGAGGTAGTGATGAACTTGGATATGGTAACAAGGAACTTAGCTGATCTCAGGTAAAATATTTTGAAGCATAGTTTACATAGTTAACATAGTTTTTTTTGAAGTAGATTGGTCGATATTTATGGATTTTATAAAGTGGTGTAATACTTGTAGTAGCACCCATGCCTTATGATCTGAAGGTCGTGTATTCAAACTTGATCGGGCACCAATGTGTTTTTCGATTCGAAAAATATATAAGCACAATGCCAGCGCTCTTAAACGGTGAAGGAAAACATCGTGAGAAAACCGGCATACCTTAGAACCAAAATTTCGAAGGTTTGTGTCACAGGTTAGTACCCTTATAAGCGGCGATGGGCTTACAACCTCGTACGGGATAATAACTACTGTGCAAAATGTGGGCATGTGCCAAATATTATGTTTGGACTTGCCTCTGACTACCCTCTTAAAATATCTTGAAAAGATCAAAATATTTAGAGATCTGAGGAATTATCTACCGAGATGGGGATTGCAGTCATGATCAAGTTTTTTTTACAATCATAAGTCCATATGATTTTTAGTGTAAGTACTAGTGTGTAATTTTTTGATTTTGCCATTTCAGTCACTTTGTAGTTCTTTCTCGTTTCACAAAAAGTGTAAGTGATGAGTACGCTCTGTCACTAACTGAAAAAATTTGCGACCTGCGAAATAAAATGGGCTTCCCAGCGCTTGTAGTGCAGTATCAGTCATTACTTGAGGTAAGTAAACCACTTATTATAACCAAATATATAACTTTCTCTATCTACTGGTATATAAATATAAAAGAAAATAAATTGTTCTGCCTTAAAACTGAATCTTTTTTAAAATAAAGGTAATGTTCTATATTTGCAGCTAGATAACAATGAATTGGAGGTGAACAAAACAAATCCACAGACACTATCAGCACTTTTCAATGCTATCGAGAGAAGCCTTGTTCTGAATTATACGAACGTATTAACTTTCGATTTAAAAAAAATAGAACCCCATGTCATTGGTAAAGACATTCCAGACATTGAAGATAAAATGTACACATTTTACAAACATTTGGACAGCGAAACGGAGAAAGTCACTTTACAAACAGTCGTTGAAATGCCTACTCTGTCCAGCAACGGTACTTTAGTGAGTAAAAAGAGAAAAATAATAACATAGACATTATTTCATTTGTTTTTTTAGAACAAAACAGCCACTTTTTATTGTGTCACCATAAAAAATATGAGTATGAGTGTATCTGGATACGCAAGTAGAGGAAAGCCAAAGAAAAAGTGATCTACATAATTGTGTGAAAAATGATATTATATGCGCATAAGAGGAATAGACTAAAAGTTGACGAATGATAGGAGTGCTTGAAAGAAGAATATATGTTATGCCAACCTTACTTAGCGATGGGACAAGGGCAAGAGAATGATGGTGAGTCTTCGTTTTAATCAATAAAAAATTTACAGACTAATTGGGTTTCAAATGATTCATTTATAATATTGGTGCCTGGCTTCGAAGGACGATCACTTGATTTTGAACCAGTGGCAGAGAGGCTCAAATCAAGAGCAGTAGCTGTTCAGCTTGGACCAGAACTGCAGGAAAAATGTTTCGAACAAACTGCTTTATTTGCTAGAGAGGTAAACAAAAATTTACACAAGCCTACATAAAAATATATTTTTTTTATTAATGATTTTTTTTTTATCGAGGTTGCACTCTTTTTAAATTAAACTTTAATTTTAAACACTCAGGTCTTTCAAATAAGTTGAATTAGTAAGTAATAATTAGCTCATTTAACTAAAAACTTTCAGGAATTGAGGAAAACTCTCAATGATAAGGACGGAAAAAGTTTTTCTATCATGGGTTATTCATTTGGAGTAAATGTTGCATTGGAGTTAGCGGCCGTGTATGAGAGAGAAGGTAAGCTGGCTACGAAAGTCAACATAACTGAGTAAAATCTAAAAATATATTACCTTTCAGGAAGGACCGGTGTAGTGTATTGCGTAGATAGTAGTCCAGATGCGCTGCGAATAATCTTAGAAGACGTTTTAGGAAAACTTTCCGTAGACCAACTCCAAAATCATGTTCTCAATCACATGTGTAACCTCATTAACGGAAAGAAGGGCAATGAACTCGAATCAGACTTACAAGTTTTTGTCACTTTCGAAGCCAAAGTTAATGAATGTTTAAGGAGAATGAAAGGTGTAGCCCCTTATTCAAATGATTACAAGAAATCTGTGCTCGAATCTGCTTATAACAGAATTGTGATGGCACAAGAATATCGGCCTAAACTCAAGTTGAGATCACAGTTGGTACTCATGAAAAGTTCCAATCAAATAATGGCGAGTAAATTGGCCGATGACTATGATCTCTCTAAGTATTCGTATAAACCGATCAAGATATATCCCTTACTAGCTGATAATCTTGTAACCGTTCTAAATGACTGTCGTGTCTCCAACATTGTCAACTCGTTTGTAGATGCAAAGGATTTAGAAAATTTTAAAAAGAAGAATCTTTGTGATGTGTATTATATATAAATAAATACTTTTTGTTGTTTAATACGGTGAAAATGTGGTTATAAGTAACTAAATATTGCTAATCCTTATTACACTTGAATAATAACTATATTGGTTAATATTGATAATTGTCTTGTATCAAGTTTTAGTTATAATAGGTGGGTATTTATAATTGATAATAAATAAATTGACTAGTATTGATCACGATTTGTTTATCAGTTCATAGTTCTGACTGCTAGTTATTTAAATATCCCGACTTATTATCTCCTTACTTTTATGTAACGTTGAATGAGGTCGGCGCAGTATATCTTTTTCTGACATTTCTCTCTATTTACTTTTATTTTAATGCTTATAATTATTTTTCGACCTATGTTTTCTTTGGCCTACCTATAAAACTAATATAATATTGATATTTATCGGCCATCAGCGAGTAGTCTTTTCTTTCACAAACATACACATTTATCAGCTTCGCAGCTGCTCGATCTGGTGATACATCACGCGTATTGCCTTATGAATTGAGATGTTGTTGTCCTTGATACCATAAATATGGTGAATCTATGTAACATCGCTTCCGTCAGTACTGTTCGTCTCCTCTTTGATATTTTTTGAAAAAAAAAATATAAGAATTGCGGACGTAAAATTATAATGTCCAAACTCTTCATTACTTTTGCATCTATTTTGCGTCACGAAAAAATATTTTTTTTCTTAATAATTTTGCACAATTTAATACATTTGGAAATATTTAAAAAATAGAACCATGATGATTATTTAGACAAAAACTGTCTACTTTTACGAAAACTCTGACTTTTTTATCACGTAACACGCAAGCTCAAAGCAGCTCGGTTATGATACTGTGAGAACAATTGGGGAATACTAAACTGCCTTATCTCTCTGTCACATCAAAGGAACGGAATCAAATTCTCAGCTCAAAATGCTTATTCACCTCGGTAGAGATTTTCAGATCCAAACAAGCAAAAACAGCTGACTATCTACTAACTTCTTTTGTTTTGGATTTTAAAATGACATGATAAAATAATTGATGGCTTGCCGTAAGTGACTTTTATCCTGTAATTTTATAAATTTTATTGATAAAACCTCGCATTGAGGTAAAATAATTTTATATTGTAACAAAAACAACCTACAATAAAGTACTAAAGTTTTTCTAATACTAATTAATAGAACAAAGTTACCGTGATCACGCTAATTTGTTTTTTATCAAAATTTAAACTTCCAAAACTCATTTCAGTTTTTTACAAACATACGAGTAATTTTGTTTAAATCTTCTAGTAGTCATGGATAGGGCAAAGTGGAGGAAAGTGTTAGAAAGGCTGACCCCACCACCATGTGGGTTGAATAGTCGGAAAGAGAGAGAGAATTACACTTCTAGCTCTAGGTAGATACGTAATACTACGAAGTTTAAAAAAAACAGTTTAAATAAGCTCAATTTACTCAATTTTCTTGAGTGAGCCAGCTGGTTCTATTCTAACACATTTACATGAAAAAGTTCACCTCATCCCAGTCACGTCGCTTATCGATCCTCGGTAAATCACAATGTTTTTACTAAAAGAAAATTTTTTATATCATACTTTCTGATCTAACAAAATATTCTCAAAAATGCTCAATCAGAATAGTCTTATAAAACTCTTAAATTGTTCTTAGAACGACTTCAAGGAGGAGGAAATTCTCAATTAGACTGTTTTTTCTATTTTTGTTACGTGATTATTCCTTCAATTATTAATGTATTTTGGATCTTTTTTTTGTTTGGAAGTTCATATTTTAATGGTGGTTCCATATAAATTTAGTTTCATAGGGTCTGATACTTTTTCAGTAAAACTTAGAAAGCCTTATACATATTATTGTGTTTATATAACAGGGGAAGGGCTGAGTGAAACACGAACCCCTTTATATTATTGGTAGGTAGATATGAATTTAAAACAGTTTATTCTATATCATAGCTAAGTGATTGCGTATTGTTTGTGTTTGAGAGCTCAGAGGGTAGAATAGAAGAATAGAATATCACTTTATTGTACACCTTAAAAAGAAATACAAAAGAGAAACAAACTTAAAATTAATGTAACAATGGGTGACCTTATCGCTAAAAGCGATCTCTTCCAGGTAACCTTCAGAGGGTCTACCACGAGTTTTCACAATCTACACTCGCTAGCGACTATAGTTAAAAAAATGTATGAAAATATTGTACAGCGCCTCTAGCGGATAGTTGGGTACTAAAACCTCACGTAGCTAACTATCCTACGTCACAGCGTACTACAGCGACTGTAGTTTGCGCTCATTAATTTGCTTAGAATTTGGTACCATGAGTAACAATTTCGACAGATGTCATAGTAACGAACTATTACTACTGTAGTAACGTCAGCTGATCTAAATATGACAACTCATGGTAGACGTACAGGAGCTTAGTATTGATAGCGAAATAATTTAGAGCAGTTTGCTGTTTGCCCAAAGCATATCCATAGAGAATAAATTAAATGGCAAACATGAACAAAATAAGTTATTGCAATACCTAAGTACTTTATTCGATATCAATCCTATTTACACATTCAACAGTTAAGAGAATTGTCTTCACTAATTACCAACCTTTCTAAACACCACTTTCAATATCATTGAAGTAATACGGTACCAAATTTCGAATCGATCGGACATAAAAAAGTCAGTCAGATCCCTTCATCATCTAGAAAAGAGCTGATGATTTTCAAACGGCTGAACAGATTTTCATGAAACATGGCTTAAAACATTTGGGATCTATGACACAAAAAAAAGTAAACGAACATCAGTTTATCCGTTTGGGAGCTACGCTACCACAGACAGATACACTGACAGACACGTTAAACTTATAAAAAAAATACGTTGGCGTTACTTTATTGCATTAAAGATTAATCATAGTATAATAAATAAAATAAATAAATAATGCTGGACAATCCACACAGCATCATCTAGCCCCAAAGTAAGCTACTCAAAGCTTGTGTTATGGGTACTAGATAACTGATATATTGAATACATTACATACATAGATAGATAATTTTTTATTATACATAGAGAAAACACCCAGACCAACGGAACAAATTTCTGCAGATCGTACACAAATTTGTTCCGTGGCGGGAATCGAACCCGCAACCTCTTGCGTCGCAGGCGGACTCTCGCCCGCTGCGCCACAGAGGTCGTATATTATTATGTTTGTACAAACTAAACTTCTAAATAAAACTAATACCTAAGTAATTTAGTAGTTTGTATGAAAATCAGTAGATACTTTCATGATTTAGTTCACCCGACTTCTTTTTAAGTGCCCTCCAAAGCTTGGAAGCGATCACATTAAAATGCCACAGCGATCAACCATCCAAGAGTGACCTTACAAAACGTATGTTAGCTTTTTAAATTAAAAAATCCACAAACGCATTTAATAATACTTTTAGTTAGTTTACATTGTACCTACAAGAATATTTTTGATAACAACAAAAAAAATCATCAAACATTTACATTATATTAACCATTTTTTATTATTTATCTTCGTTCACACTTAGAGCTAACGAAAAATATGACCACGACGTTTTCAATACCTGAAAAAACATTAAATATATTATTATAACATTAATTATATATATTTTATATATTATTAGATAAAAATATCAGAGTCCTAACGGACTAACTGCTTTTTGAAGTAATTCCTAAAATTCAACACAGATATAGGTAGGTACTCCGCGTTTGAATGTTTATATGATAATAAATTTTCCCATAAAAACCGTGAATTTCAGCTTGTTTGAAATAAATATAAATCATAAACCTTGATCTTGTTTTTATTTTTAGAATAGCGATGCTAAGTGAGTGTCAGGAAAGCTGGACTATTAAGAGACACTGAATTCAGAACATGTTCATTTTATAATACCATTTTTTTGCTAGTTTATAAAAACAATTATTACCGACATAAAAGTTCTCAAAGCAATTTTGTTTTTCAACGACCACAGATAACAAGGCATCTGAGATCTGTAAAAAAGACAAGTAAAATCAATATTACCTACATGCAATAGTAGTAGCAGGTAATAATAATAACATTCCTACAAAAATATATACATCAAGATATAATATTTAATAAAAAAAACACAAAAAAATCACGACTGTAATCCCCAGGCTCGGTAGATATCTTCTCAGATCTCCAGTTACTTAGATTTTGGAATATATAATAGTCAATTATATTTTTCTAGAATTAAATAGATTGATGTTGTTATCTCATTATTATTGATTTCAATAATTATACCTTTTAATTATAAGCAAAATAATCTTTTGGTGCTTCAGGCTACCTTTGTACCACAGATTTAGATAAGCAGCATCCCCGACACTTAAACTCTGTAAAAAATAAGCAGAATTCTTTGGTTTCAGACTTATGACGTCATGTTCTTGCACTTTCATATTTTTAGTATCAAAATGGGTATTAAAATTTTATAATCTAAACGTTTATGTTTTTGAGTTCAAATGGTGTGTCATAATATAAAATACAATTATTACTCTCTGAAAATTATGTACCTACTCAATATTTTTGAATTTATATTGTTAGAAGAAAACATCTTAAAAATGATCATTTATTATTAAGCATAATTAAGATATTTTTCTATAAATAAATAAATAAATAATGCTGGACAATCCACACAGCATCATCTAGCCCCAAAGTAAGCTACTCAAAGCTTGTGTTATGGGTACTAGACAACTGATATATTTAATACATTATATACATAGATTTTTTATTATATTTTATTATACATAGAAAACACCCAGACCAACGGAACAAATTTCTGCAGATCGTACACAAATTTGTTCCGCGGCGGGAATCGAACCCGCAACCTCTTGCGTCGCAGGCGGACTCTCGCCCGCTGCGCCACTGAGGTTCTCACCGCTTCTTTGAGTAATTCTGCATGAAAGCACACGTTGTAAATTGGGTAAGTGCCCGAAAACATTGCAATTAAATGTTTCAAAACTTCAAGAGCTCCTTTAGAAACCTGAAACAATATAAGGAAAAAACCCTGAAGAAACATCTTTTTATTATGGTTCTAGATCGGTATGCTAAAGCGAAATTAAGTGTGGTCACCAAATTCGTAATTAATTTCATGACAGGTCTGCTGAATATCAAATTGATTTGTTAAAAAAAACTCTACATTAAATATATATTTAAAATAGTGCCCAATCAATTTATTAATTCCTGCACTTCCTATTTTTTCATTTAATCAGACAACTCACGATTATTGATACTCCAAAAAAACATATCATGATCGTTGCACAAGTAAGGTTCATGAAAATTATCCCGTTGTAGAGATCGCCCAAATCTTTGGCTACCCTGGAAAACAAATAATTATCTAAAAACTTAAAATATCTGAAACCAAAGATTCCTAATTTTAAGCAAACCGTAAAAGTGAATAGGGGAATAATTTAAAACTATAAAAACTTTCGCCTTTACAACGTTATAGTAAGACAGTGTTGTGAGCATAGTATAAAGATTCAACGAAATTTATCGAAATTTGTCGACCATCAAACGAATCCTCGGTAAGTAGGTGATTTATCACCAAAAGCTGGAAAGAAGTCTTTGTCTCACGAATTGATTGATCGACACACTTCACACAAATTGTTTATTTTTTAAGTGATCTAGGTGTTTTTTTGTCACTGGGCTAATTGAATATCTACGTCGAGATACCGATATCAAAAAGTCAACTAATCGTACATAAAAATAAATTAATAATATTCAATACTTCAATACCTTATAGTTTGTTGATGTCTTCGTAACAAATCTCTCATATATTTATCCTTATCTCTTTCACTATACGAGTAGATGTCATTATCGTTTTCATTACCATAAATTTCAGGATCATAATCTATTAAATCAAGTTGCAATAATGAAAACTGCGTACTGAGATGAGAAGTTAGAGCCATGAGTACCATTTCTGATCCAGTATAACAGTAAACGACGTGTAACACTGGAAAAAAATAAATTGAATGAAAGGAAAAATAAATCTAAGACGCAACGGTTATATACCAAAAGCAGCTATAATCAAATCTTCATCATCTGTCCTTTTCCCACGTTATGTGGTATCGGCACAACATGTGATCTTCCATTTCCCTCTGTCATTCGTCATCTCAGTACTCACTTATTTCTTACTCATATTATCTTTCATTCTACTTCTATCTACTCGTAATTATATTTTAAATCTTACTGGAGTAAATTTGCAAGATATAAATAGTCAAGTATGTGAGCCAATCTTTGGATGGGTCAAACGGATAGACGCAATTGAAAGGCAGTAACAAAGTTTGCTCCTGTTGTAAGATGTATTTCCGGAACAGGGTTTCCAATAATGGTAGCAGCATAAACTGCCATGCTCCAATAAAAACCATCCAGTCAAATACTGCAAAAAAGTTTTATTTTATTACATTTTGAAACGCATTTTCGTTTGAGCTCTAAAAAGTACCTTAATTGTCCACTGTAATAATATTTTTAAGGTTTTTTTTTTCAATTTCGTATTAATAAAATAAAATTGTTTTATAGAGAAGGACCCTTTGAATTATTTTTCAAAAAGAGCTTGCATTCACTTTGTTAGATGTATTGCAAATAAAATTAAAATATGATTAAAGGTTTATTCAACAACTCAATTTTAAACAACGCTGCCTCTTCAAGGAAATCAGAGCACACAAAAACGCGTACCACAAATTCAATTAAGTTAAGTCACTCCCGCTCTGAGCATTTCACAGATCTTTGAAATAGATAACCCTCAGTAAACCGTCTCAAGGACTCGCAATAAAATTTGAAGAACCTTACCTGCATAGCGAAAGTTTAGGCGCTTGAGTAGCGCATTCTTCTTCATAATCTGCTCTTCTGAGAGGTTTGCGGTCCTCCAAATAAGGCCCAGTTGCAGGATTATAGTCTTTATCTGCTTATTCTTAGAGTAGATAACAACTGCTCGGTATAGAGCTAAATATTCAGATAAGTTTAGAACGGCTTTTATGAATTGTTGAAGTATAAAAAGCTGAATCTACGTTTTTGTTTAGATTGCGATGTTTTTTTAAGGTAATATATCAGAGGAGAAAAGAAACTCTCCAAAATTAACAAGAGCTATTTTTTAATCAATAAAAATATATGTATATGGTTTTATTTGAAGAAAGAAAAGACATATTGTCGAATTAAGAAACCCCTCCGTTTTTGAACTTGGTTAAAAATGAAGATTCATCTTAATTTTGCTAGAAATTCTGTGTTTATCAGTAAAAATATAATTATAGAAACTTACTTTGAATACATATCACGTAGACTGACGCAACTTGAACAATATCAGCAAAATCCATTTCCCCATCAAAAATCTTGATTACATACAAAGTTAGCGTCACATAGTAAAAGATCATGCAAGGTATTTTATAAAACAGTGGGTAAATTCTGCGAAATTTTGACATGTTATTTACATCACATAACAAAATGTTGCAATATTCTAAGAAACTGAAGCTTTTCAGTAAAATGTAGAGGTAATCCTCAGCTAGATCGTTTATTTGCATTTTTTCTTTTGAATGTGAAAATATGAAAGTGGTCTCTTTTATATACTCCGAAGGGTTATTCACGGTTTGAACAGCTGTTTATTTTAATTCAACACAATTTATTATTGCTTCTATTTGGCTCAAAGTTTTATTATTCTCATACAGTGGTCATGCTGCATCTAGCGATCTAGATCAGTTGAAATATCTTTAGATCGTTTGTGTAACGAGATAGCTCAACTGTTTCACATGTATTTTATATAGTGTGCGTCTACTATGATTGATCTGTATATAATATCTGTAAATTAAGAATTGATTTGTCGTCTAAATATATAAAAGCAACACACATTAAAGTTACCTAATCATATTTATTTAAATAAATAGTTAAAACTCGGATTTTTATTGGTAAATTGTGTTTTAAAAATCTAGCTAGATTGATTTTATAGCCCCCGAAACCCTCTGCATACTAAATTTCATAAATTTCATAATATTATATATTATGTATATAAGAATTGCTTTTGTAAATGTATTCGATCAATATCTCTTAATTCTATAAGCTTGATAATTACCTATTTTTATTAGTAAGTAGTATTTAATTTAACTTAGCAAGAAGCAAGGTATTCTTTTTATCTTACTAAAATATAAACATAAAAAGAGAGTCAGGATATTATACGTCTATAACAGAATAACCCGGGGATTGACACCCATTTCCGAGCTAAACGATTCATACTTCAAAGTGAAATATAAATTACAGCTAAAATAAAATGCATATTTTGTTAAAATAACACCCTACAAACATAATAAATGAACAAGTAATTTTACCTTGCCGTATTTTGCTTATACCAATGAAGTGTGGTTTGTTATTAGTTACCTTAATAGCGGAAATAAATTTAATATTTATTTATTTGTTTGCGAGCGCTGGTGGTGTAGTGGTAGAAAGAAAGAAAGAAGAAAGAAAGAAAATGTTTATTTGCAACACACAAGAAGTTAAAAACAGAAAAAAATAAATAAAACAAATACATAAAAGATGTTGCAAAACGGACCCTAGCTCAGCGTATGCTGGATGTAAACAACCAGCGCTGGTCTTCCGTTAGGGCCGTTTTGAGACCGGAACATACTTATTATTAGGGAGCGGACTAATAAACAAAATGATTAACAACAAAACATATACGAGATAAATGAGCGAAACAATGGTAAAACATGAATAGACAGGTAAATTTAATATTTGTAAGCACTGGGGTAGGAAAAAATATAATAATAATAAATATACTATAGGTATATAAACACACATATTTTAAAATAAATTAAAAAAAAATATTAATAAAATAAAATAAAAATAATAATAATGATACAATTAAAGGATAATATATAAAAGTAAATAATTAAAAGTAAGGTAGGTACATAGTAAAAAGTAGTATTTCTTATGCTTTGCGACCTATATAGCACTTGTATCGTGTTTAAGATTTCCCTGCTTCTTTTGCCAGTCAAATAGGTATTTTTTAAGACGAAATTTAAACCCATAAATATTTTGTAGGTTCCTTATCGGCGGTGGTATGTTGTTCCAACATTTCGAAGCAGCATAGCGAAAGCTGCCTCTAAAGGCTGCTGTTCTGTGCTTCTGCGTTAAAAGCTGCATCGAACATTGGCGGGGCTCTCTAGACCGCAGGGGTAGCACCCCTGCCTCACGATCCGAAGGTCGTGGGTTCAAACCTGGTCGTGCACCAATGAGTTTTTCCATCCGAAAAATTTATGTGCGCAATGCCAGTGCTCTTAAACGGTGAAGGAAAACATC
Organism: Cosmorhoe ocellata; assembly: GCA_963675405.1. NCBI lineage: Eukaryota > Metazoa > Arthropoda > Insecta > Lepidoptera > Geometridae > Cosmorhoe > Cosmorhoe ocellata. Next base: position 3,965,306 of record OY776258.1, on the reverse strand, counting down.
GTGAGGAAACCGGCATACCCTAGAACTAAAAATTCGAAGGTATGTGTCATTGGTTAGTATTCTTATAAGCGGCGATGGGCTTGCAACCTGTCACGTACGGAATACTAACTATTGTGCAAAATGTGGGCATGTACCAAATGTCATGTTTGGACTTGCCTCTGACTACCCTCTTTAGATATCCTCAAAGATCTAAGAAACTAAAGATCTGAGGAGATATCTACCGAGCCTGGGGATTACAGTCGTGATCATATTTTTTTTTTTTTTTTTTTTCAGCAATTATTGTCCCACTGCAGGGCAAAGGCCTCCCTTCCTTCCTTCCACTCCTCGCGATTTAACGCTGCTGTAGGCCAAGATGGTAAATACGCGTCGAGCTCGTCTCGCCATCTCCTCCTGGGTCTGCCACGTCGCCGTCTCTCGTTGGGTGGCTCCACTCGGTGGTGCCCACAAGTCGCTCGTCATGCGGCTGACGTGTCCGGCCCAGTTCCACTTTAGGCTTTAATTTTTATAGTTAATTATTATATAACTATATATAACAATAAATTTAATATACACGGAAAATTCCTTTTACCTTTTTTTCAAATGGTTAATTAGCAACAAAGGCTAATAATATCATAAAACCAGCCTATTGTTTATTAGATTATGAATATAAAAAAGTGACTGATGATTGAAGTGTGAATGAAAATTCTTTTATTAGTAGTTCTTCACAATGTGAATTATAATTAAAATAAAAAAAAACATGATTATGACTGTAATCCCCAGGCTCGGTAGATATCTCCTCAGATGGGTTGTCGGCAGTTGGTACACTCTTTTCTTATGCAAATTGCAAACATTTTGGGGCAGTTAGTACACTGGCTACCTGGACAGTCGGAGTAAAAAGTGTTTTCTATGCGAAATAAACTAGTATTGACAAAAAATAACAGGATATTTATTACGATAAGTATTACAAATGTTTTTTTTGGAGCTAAGTATTAAAATTTATGTAGTTCTTTTTTGAAACACAATAAAAACACTCGTTCGACAATCTATATAGTAAATAGCAAAATGAATACAAATTATACACAATAATAGTGTAACTTCTGTTATAAATAGTGTAACTAACACGACTTTCTTTTATATTATATAGATTTAATTTTTTGATAGTAAGCCAGTTCCCATTGCTTTACCATTAATTTTAAATCAGAAATTTTAATTTGTCGATAGGTACCAGGATAGCAGAAACGATGGAGAGGTATTTCATTGTAGATCCATAGAGTCGAAAGATCACGAGTCGCGAAAACCTCTCCATGGTTTATGCATTCCTGGTACTTGGAAATATGTACTCAAGTGTAGGATAGTGGTTTACATTGTAAATTGTGTAAGTAGTGTTTTTTTTTGATTAGGGTTACAGAGATATAGATTGCGTGGGCGCCGGCTTTAAACTGACCAAAAACTCACCTTGTATATAAATAATTAAGTATCTTGCTTACAAGTTTTACTGTTCAAATCTTGTGCTGATCCCACTCACTGGGATAAGGGAAGGAAAATTATGATGATGATGATTATTGTTGTTTGTATTACAAACACGTAACACTTTTGCCAAGAACTGTATATTTTTCTGTGCCAATTTCAACCTTAAAGGAGTGTACAAACTGACCATCAATGTATGGAATATCAAAATAACTTTTTTTAGGGTCGAGTGTACGAAACGCCGACAACCCCTCAGATATCTAATTAATTAGGTCTTTTGAGGTAAGTATTCCGTACGTGACAGGTTGCAAGCCCATTGCCGCTTTTATTAACCTATGACACACACCTTAAAATTTTTGGTTCTAGGGTATGGCGGTTTCTTCACGATGTTTCCTTCACCGTCAAGGAGCACTGGCATTGCGCACATAAATTTTTCGAATGAAAAAACTCATTGGTGTCCAAACAGGTTTGAACCCACGGCCATCAGTACCCCTAGTATGAGTTTTTGATTTACGAAAACTTTTTTCGAATAGTATCCTCTCATACATTTACCTCCATCGGAAATGTTAAGGAACTAAAATAAGGTCGATAATATCGAAAATATTATCTAATCGGCAGTCCCAGCAATGACTTTCAAACAGAGTTTTCACGATATCGACTTTATTTTAGTTCCGTAACATTTCCGATGGAGGTAAATGTATGAGAGGATACTATTCGAAAAAAGTTTTCGTAAAATATCAAAAACTCATACTAGGGGTACAGATCGTGAAGCAGGGGTGCTACCACTACGCCACCCGTGCTCCTAATTATAATTGAATGCACGACAATGGCATCTGAAAGCTCATTTTGCGAGTTAAAACAATATAAAGAACCATATGAATAGTTAAAAACACCCGCAATCGTTGAGATATGTTCCAATCTGCGAGGCAACCAGCTTACCTTGGCACCTCATTACAGAAAGAAATAAATAAAACTCTCCTTGATATTTGCTATGTGTAGTGGCAATCAGAGGGTTAAGTTACGCTGGATGTCATGGCAATATTGCAGCAAGGAAATAAAAACAAAAGAACTATGGTTTGGTACAAGAAACATAATATTTTTCAGTTACTGTATTTATTTTATGTTTTTTTTCTGCTGTATTGTTATGGTTTTTAAAGAACTATCTTTTCCTACTAATAATATAAACGCCAAAGTTTGTAAAAATGTATGGATGTATGTATGTTTGTTACTCTTCCATGCTAAAACGGCTGAACGGATCTGGATGAAATTTGACACAGATATAGATTACAGTCTAGAATAGCACACTTTTATTCCGGAAAAATTTTCGATTCCCGCGGGATATTTTTTTAAGGTACCACGCAGGCAAAGCCGTGGGCGGAATCTAACGCAGTTATATAATTCTATCAACTATTGTAACTTGACACATTGAGTGATTTTATCCTCTATCAGAAGGTACTCGTCTATTTTTGGTTCAATTTTTCCTTTATTTTCTTTAGCTCAAATAAGCAAGCCAATTAGTTATAGAGAAAGACAGAAGCAGCAGAAGCTTTTGGTGGAAATTAGAAATACTTTGACTAGACAGGTCATGATTTGATCGTCATGATTGTTTTTTTTTTAATTTCCGTTTAGTTTAGTCGCTCTTCGTTTATGATTTGGGATTTATACAAGCCATTGTTCCAACATATTCAAATGAAATCCGCGAGTCGCGACCTCAAAATCGTAGTTATTATTTGCATTTTATATCTTGCAAACTGGCAACTCTCTCAAGTTTTTTGTCTATTTCTTAGCAAGAAAGTATCTAATCTGCTTACTTTTTTAAGGCACTTGATCGCTTTTCTAATACGTGAAAGAAAAAATAATAATTTTAGGGCTACAGAAATATAGCAGACGACTCAACAAAGAAACGATTTAAGTAATAGTTTTTCCAGTATATATTATTTTAACACTCAATAAACATAAATCTAGTAGGTAAGTACTCCAAAAATATGTACTTAGTCAACTTTATAAAAAATACTGTAATCCCCAGGCTCGGTAAAAATTTCCTCAGATCTCTAATTACTTAGATCTTTGAGGATATCTAAAGACGGCTAGTATATACTGGCATTGCGCACATAAATTTTTCAAATGGAAAAACTTGTTGGTGCACGACCAGGTTTGAACCCACGAACTTCGGATCGTGAGGCAGGGGTGCTACCACTCACCACCAGCGCTCTTTTTTGTCTTCAAGTTGTAAAAAAGTTCTTAATATTGAAAATAATGCCAGTTTTAGCAGATTTCACGCTGTTACACCCTTTATGTAAGTTTGATGTAGATCAATGATTTACACACCTTAACATAAAAATAAAATCTTTTTTACGGTAACCACGAATTCTATATTTGCGGTAAAGTTTGATTTCCCATCTACCAAAAAAGCACTTTTACTCAAACTTTCCCAGAGGCGTTCAAAGCTTTCAGCCATTAGTATAAAAGATCGCAAAAACTTCTACTCGCGGCTATATATTATAATACTATACTAGCTGTAGTCTGCTACTTCGTTATCATTGAATTTATTTTTAAATTTTTTAAACAGTTATTTGTGCTATTTGAGGCGGAGTAATATCCAACTCCGCATTCGATTCATTTTCAAATGTTTTAATAAATAGTTATTTTGTTCTATTCGAGGCTGAGACAAATTGAACGAATCAAAAATCATGAAAATAGTTCCGGCCATCATTCTCTAGTTGTAAATGGTGTAACTAACATGACTTTATTTTATATAGATGAATTATGAAGAATAGCTGCTACTAATAATGACGTTATTTTTTGCTGCGTAATATCGGACACAAGGCTTCAATAAGAGCGATGATATTAAAAGTGAGCCGAGAAGCTTCTAAAAAATAAAATAAATAAAATAAATATGATCACGACTGTAATCCCCAGACTCGGTAGATATCTCCTCAGATCTTTAGTTACTTAGATCTTTGAGGATATCTAAAGAGGGTAGTCAAAGGCAAGTCCAAACATGACATTTGCTACATGCCCACATTTTGCACAGTAGTTAGTATTCCGTACGTGACAGGTTGCAAGCCCATCGCCGCTTATAAGAATACTAACCTATGACACATACCTTAGAATTTTTGGTTCTAGGGTATGCCGGTTTCCTCACGATGTTTTCCTTCACCGTTTAAGAGCACTGCGCACAAACATTTTTCGAATGGAAAAACTCATTGGTGCACGACCAGGTTTGAACCCACGAAGCTTCTAATGAAACAAAAAATAACCATGATCACGACTGTAATCCCCCGGCTCGGCAGATATTTCTTTAGATCTCTAGTTACTTAGATCTTTGAGAACGGGGTAGTAAAAGCACGTCCAGGCATGATATTTGGCACATGGCCACATTTTGCACAGTAGTTAGTATTCCGTATATGACAGGTTGCAAGACATCGCCGCTTATAAGAATACTAACCACACATTTTAAGATACACTTTCAAATTGCTATTCTAGGGCAAGTATGCCGATTTCCTCACGATGTTTTCCTTCACCGTCTAAAAGAACTGGCAATGCGCACATACATTTTTCGAATGGAAAAACTTATTGGTGCACTACGAGGATTGTTGAACCCACGACCTTCGGATCGTGAGGCAGGGGTGCCACTTCACCACCAGTGCTGCATCTAGTGTCTATATTATGGTCAATGTCAAAAACTAAAACAAGTATCATGCAACGGAAAAACTAGCATATCACTGCTGAAACTTCAACCAGATTCATTTCCATTTCAAAAATCTCTCATTTATTTTTCACTCTTTTGTTTCCATTGTCGTAAGAACAGGAGATAATCTGGGGGTGGACGGGGTAAGAATACTAATCTTGCCCGCTGGCTGCCGGGTATATTTTGTGCATAGAATGGCAAGTTTTAAACTTCGCTGGCCTGTATCTGGGGTAACTAGGGTTTGGCCGTGATCTCAGATATGACCTACTGTTTTGTGTGTGTATAGCATGCAAGTACTTCTGATTGAATCACTGGTGGTCTTGCGGTAGTAACCCCGCCTTTCGGGGTTCGAATCCAGTCGTGCACCAATGGATTTTTCGAACTACATGTTCGAAAGATTTATGTGCGCTATACCAGTTTTGTACCAGTTTGAAGACATATGCCAAGTTCCAAACCCACATAAAAACCAAGAGGGAACATATGAACCTGAAATTCAGAAACCTCGCTTGGCTACTAGGAAGGAACTCTAAGCTGTTAACAGACAATAAACTTCTTATTTATAAAGCTGTACTGAAGCCAATTTGGTTATACGGCATACAACTATGGGGATGTGCAAGTAGCTCCAATATAGCCATCATCCAAAGAGCGCAGAACACAATGCTGAAAACAATAGCGAATGCCCCATGGTTCATTACCAACACTGAAGTGCACGAACATCTTCACATGAACACAGTAAAAGAGGAAATCAAATTAACTGCTGCCAAATATAAACAGCGCCTAGCTCACCACCCGAATGAGCTAGCTGCCCAACTAGTACAGCCCAGCTACCAAAAACGGCTGAAACGACATGACATCCAAACGCTAGATGAAAGACACTAGCCCTATACAGACGGAATTGTGTCCAAGGGTGGAACACAAGCCACAAGAGAACGTCCTCATAAATGATTTGCTTATAGTCGCAAGACTGATCGCAGATGAGATTAGAAGAAGAAAAAAAAAATAAAAAAAAAAAAAATATGCCAAGTTCACGACAAGACTTTAATCCTCTCACCACACTGGTTCAAAAGAACTGTTGCAACTATACGAATAACAGATATTTTTGGTTCTTCTGTTTTTATCGTGTCATTTGTTTTCAAAAAGCTTAGTAGACACCTCTTGAGATTTAGATCTTTGTGTATATAGTCATCTATATCTATATAAGAGCTTAACCTGACTGACTGACTGACTGACTGACTGATTTATCATCGCCCAGCCGAAACCGCTGAAGCTAGAAAGCTGAAATTTGGAAGGTGGCTTCCATTTATAACAAAACCACCCACTAAGGCGGGATTTTTGGAAACTCCACCTCTAAGGGGGTGAAAAAGGGTGAAAACGTTAGTATGAAACTTTTTAATGCGTGGAGTGATTTTCATGAAACTTTGTGTGTGCACTGTAAATGCAAAATGAATGGACACTTGTATAGTATAATAGTCAGAGGCACGTCGAATACTTGACATAATTGACCAAATTAACGACCTCAGTGGCGCAGCGGGCAAGAGTCCGCCTGCGAAGCAAGAGGTTACGGGTTCGATTCCCGCCTCGGAACAAATTTGTGTACGATCTGCAGAAATTTGTTCCGTTGGTCTGGGTGTTTTCTATGTATAATAAAAAATATCTATCTATGTACCTATCATGTATTAAATATATCAGTTATCTAGTACCCATAACACAAGCTTTGAGTAGCTTACTTTGGGGCTAGATGATGCTGTGTGGATTGTCCAGCATTATTTATTTACTTATTTATATTTATATTGCAAGCCCATCAATTAATCTATAACACACCTTTGTTTTTTTTTTGTTATAAGGTGTGCCAGTTTCCTAACGATGTTGTCTCTCACCGTTTTACTATAATTATGCACATAAATTCTGTCAAATTAGTGTAGTAAAAACCTGAATACCTAGAATCGCGAATATAATATAATTCCTTCACTATCTGTTGCCTGGTTTATCGCTAACCCTAATTAACCCGATAAACTTTAGGTATTTTGGAATAAATACATGTTATTTACTATAAGCCTATTATCTCAAGAGGCAAGTCCTCTCCCCTCATAATTATGTTGTGACTGTAAGGATTCCCCCAAATAGCTGGAGAATACGCCGTAATCCCCGGGAGGGTCTCCAGGATTAGTGGATGTCACATGTTCTAGAATTTGCTCTGGCTTCCTCATATTACGATACGACTAGTAAGTATTATTTATTTATTTCTAAATTAGTTTTTTAACAGATGAAGCGTTTTTTACTTTTTTAATCATCATCATCATACAATCATCAGTGGAGATCCGTGGTCTCTGCCTACCCCGTCTGGAAACAGGCGTGATTTTATGTATGTATATATGTATGTATGTATGTTTGTATCATCATCATTATCATTATTATTAGCCTCAGTGACGCAGCGGGCGAGAGTCCGCCTGCGACGCAAGAGGTTGCGGGTTCGATTCCCGCCGCGGAACAAATTTGTGTACGATCTGCAGAAATTTGTTCCGTTGCTCTGGGTGTTTTCTATGTATAATAAAAAATATCTATCTATGTATCTAATCACTAATGTATTAAATATATCAGTTATCTAGTACCCATAACACAAGCTTTGAGTAGCTTACTTTGGGGCTAGATGATGCTGTGTGGATTGTCCAGCATTATTTATTTATTTATTTATTAGCCGGTTTATATAAAACCAGAAATATTTTGACATGGGGCAAAAGCAGATATTTTTGAAATGTGGGGTGAACGTGGAACAAATCGTTTTGAAACAAATCTCGATTAATATTTTTATCAACTTCAGTATCATGCTAACATGACATAGATATGAAAATTCATTAGAAATCCCACCCAAAGCAATTAGATAAACGCGTTTATCATAAATTCGTAGCACCATGCTACGACGTAGCTTATAGCGTAGCTAGTTGCTACGCGCTTCCAGTAAAGCAAATGATGTAACAGAGGCCATACTTCATACAATTACGCTGGTATTACAATTTGTATGGAGATTAATATAAAAAAGTAACTTTTATTTACATTAAAGTTTTCAAAACCATACACATTATGGTGAGTTCAGTAGTATGTAAGTTATGAATGCATAAAATAAAAATGCTTGGATAGATGTTTGTTGTGACTGAAAATGACGTTTCTAATGATTGGACCAATTTTGAATACCATGTAGTCTTGATATGTAGTTATCGATCATACAAAATAACGGGCAAAAGATAATAATGTACATGGTAGTATGCCTATTCCGTTTTTCTGTACATAACTGTTATTAAATTATCTTGTGTATATATTTTTTTCTGAATTTTGTCGAAGCTTAATCTCTGTATACGATGTATATACGGGCTACGGCTACGGTAGTAATTTGGGAGGGCTTGATTCGGCTTTGGAGCCTGCGCGACTCAGTGCTACGCGGGATTTTACTGAGACCAGACGTAAGTATTACTTACTCTCTCATGTACAGTCGCGCGCTAAAACTCAAATCTCGAGTGACCGAACTCCACTGTACATTTTTCCGTAAATGTGATTGTTTTTATGAACTGTGAGTGCCGTGTTTTCCTTGAGTGTACGGATGTGACGAATTTTATGATGGATTTTGAATTTTGAGGACGAATTTCACATCTCGTGTTGACTTTTACTAACGGTAAGTTTATATTTTATTTATATTTTTCCCTCTTTGTTATAAAGCTGATGTTGATGATCGTTTTTGTGTAAAAACTAACGCATGAAAGGCATTTAAAAATTGCGCAAAGTAGATTCTAAACTCATTAAGGAATAACAGGTAGTTCATTTTGCATGATTAATTAAAGGTTGTGTTAAGAAGTTGGTAATTGTATTAAACTAAATTTAAACAAGTGACATGAAATTTAACGAATTCACTGAATAAATTAAATGATTTGACGTTTGACTTAATTTAAAAAAATATTAACATACGACAATTTAGAGACTCATTTTGAGCGCATGTAGTTAATTCGTTTTCAACCTGACCGATATCCTAATTTGTGTAAACATGATATTGCATCGATATTTTCTACGATGCATTCGACTGTCAACGTTGTCGCTCTAGCTTATGTATTTTTTTCGTGTTATTTTTGTGGTTATTATTCCAATGAAGCCCGAGTTTTTGTTGCCAGTGTAAGATACGTGAGTTTAAGGGAATAGTTATTTTCGAAATCCATCCGAAGAAATCCCGAGAATTCTGAACTAAACAGCCATCTTTTGTTTAAAACTAACTTGACCATTTCACTATGATTTTGTGACATTGACAAAACAAATCATTTAAACACTTGACGCTGGTAACATTGATCTTCAAAGAGACAGATTTTTAGATTTTTTTCTGTGTCTGGGTTATTACGAGTATAATATTATTCTATGTATACAAAAATATGTATTTATAATTAATTTATCAGCTATATTATATAAATTATATTAGATCCCATAAGACAAGTTTTGCTTAGTTTGGGGCTAAATGACGTGTGAATTGTCCACCACTGTAAAAAAAATCTAAGAGCGCCTATAATAGTATATAAAGTAAGTATATAATTTATTTTATGCCCGTCAATGCTTCAAGTTTTTGATTTTAAAACTCTTTACATGATTGATATGTCTTATTTAACATAATATTTTCCTCATTTTTACAGGAAAAAATAAAACGTTCAATGCTTAATAGCTTTTTTTGGAACGTGCTATCAATATTATTATACATCAATTTAATAAGACGGATGTTGATTTTATGCCCCAAATTCTTGACCCAACGTTGCGCCTCATCTATAGTTGTTATCATTGACTTTGTGCCCCACCCAGTTGGGGCGCAACACCAAAATAAATTATTGGTTAACGTGTTGTGATGTTAACAAACACTGGGTGATTTATTGGCTATAAAATCACTGGTTCTAAGACTTGAATATATTCTTTAAAAAATAATACATAGATAATCTAGATGTTTTTTTGTTAAAAAAAATATAGAATCAGTTTAGATATTCCAAAAATTGCAAATTTTACTTAATTTTAAGAATTGGTTTAGAAGCTGAGGTTACTTCTATTCAAAAACTATTTGAAGGATAAAAAATCGACACGAGAAGAGTAATAAATTAAATTAAATACGATTAACTACTAAATTTAATGAACAGGTAGAGCATTGGTGGAATAGTGGTAGAGCCCCTGCCTCTCGATCCAAAGGTCGTGAGTTCAAACTTAGTCGAACCATTGGGTTCTTCCATTTGGAAAAAAATATGTACGCAATGCCAGTGCTCTTAAACAGTGAAGAAAAACATCGTGAAGAAACCAGCATGTTCTAGACCAAAAATTCTAAGGTTTGTTCTAGGGTTAGTATTCTTAAAAGCAGCGATGAGCTTGCAACCTGTCACACACGGAATACTAACTATTTTGCAAAATGTTTAGACATGCTTCTGACTACCCTCTTTAGATATCCATATATATATCGAGCCTGGGGATTACCAGTCGTGGTCAGTTTGTTTATTTGACAGAAATCTATACAGAGAGTCTACCATGAGTTTTCACAATCTACACTCGCTAGCGACTGTAGTTACAAAAATGTATGAAAATATTGTACAGCGCCTCTAGCGGATAGTTGGGTACTAAAACCTCACGTAGCTAACTATCCTACGTCACAGCATACTACAGCGACTGTAGTTTGCGCTCATTAATTTGCTTAGAATTTGGGTACCATGAGTAACAATTTCGACAGATGTCATAGTTACGAACTATTACTACTGTAGTAACGTCAGCTAATCTAAATGTGACAACTCATGGTACACCTACAGAAACTAATAAAAAGCAGTGGCGTTTGTTATTCTTTTAGGAAACTGATTGGTTTGTGTGTACTTATTCAAAGTCCGTACGGGCTTACATTTTTCACTTTACATAAAACTCTGTCCAAAGTGTTTTACAATATACGGGCTTTATCGGAGGCACTCTACCGTACTAGCAGCAGTGACCCATGGGTGGACCCTCACCTTATGTAAACCGCGCTAAAATAAACATTTTATTGGATAAGACTAAAGGATTTTCCATTGTAACCTAATGGGAGATTAAGGACATGAAAACAAAGAATGTTCACACAAAGCTTTCGTTTTTAAGCATATTGTTTTATTCCACGTGTTAATACTTATGTTGGTTGTATAGTTATCTTCAAAAGACATGGTATTCGATATAAATCATTGATAAAAAAAACTCTGTTTTCCATCATTTTTAGTTCTAGTTAAAAGTTTATTTTAAATATATTCACGAATGAAACTCTAAATTTTTATTTGATAGTTATTCTGATAGAGTTTATATTTTCCAGTTCCGTTCCTTTTTAATATAACATTTTAATTTGCTCATTTCTCATAACTGCGTACACACACTGTCACAAACTTTTGCTTTTTTAATATCAGTAGTTTTCGGAATTCGGTGTTTCAGAAAAATATGAAAAAACAAAGTTGTTTTTCGTCAAAGTCATAAAAGCTTGATATTTCTTTTGATATAAATAACATTTTGTGTTTTTTTATAATAGATATTCCTTTTTTAAAACACAATAGATAAGGAAAAAAAACTATTATTATCTATGCGTCTAAAATTGTACGTTGAACTGACAGCTTCATAGTCCTTTACAGGCTCAACAAAAGGTGGTAAATGGTCATTTTCCGCTCTGTCACCGCGGGCAATGCCACTCTATTATCAGGACGGGCCTTTGTCACTCTCAAACATTACTATGCTTTATTGAACTCAGTTTTTTCATTGATAATGTTCCTGTTTCAAATAAAATCATATTCATAAAAATAGTTTTTTATGAAAAGGGGCAAATAGCGTGCGATATATGTAAATAAAGTTGATTGTATGAGTATACTACTTATTTTGGAAATACATTATGTACATATTATAACACTAGGCACGGAACAAATATTGTTCATCGCACAATTTTTCTTCCGGGTGGGGATCGAACCCACAACCTACACCACAGAAGTCAGAGCTACTATCAATAAAGAAAGAACACAACGTGAACAGAAAATACAAAGTAGCATTTACAGCTTCTTCCATTTTTATGTAAAAAAAAAAATTTTACGTCTGTAGGTATTTCTATCCATCTATGGGATTATTCCCCATTTGCCCCCCTGCTAGGACAGATGGGACAAAAATGTTTCATTTGTCCCCCTTTTGGCAACTATGGGGCATATGGAACTTTTTATTCCCCTGTCCCCCTAAGAGCAGAGCCGGGGATAATCCAATTTATGCCATAAAAATAAAGCAATAAGTTTCAATATCGCTCGTGTACTACAGATAATCGAACACAGTATACTCAGTAATGTTAGACTGAGCTTTAGGCACAATAGAACTATTTCTTAACCTGTGTTATACCCGTAGGTTAGTTAGTGGCCTTAGTGGTGCCACGGCAAAAATAGGTCGTGTGCATGCGGAGAGTTTTAGTAAAAGAGAATTTCTATTTCGAATAACTGACGATTGTGGCATGCAGCGTAAAGAGAGTAAGTACATATGTTTCAATCAAGAAAGTTTAATGCGCGTACGAACTATGTTTTGATTAATAATACTATTTAATCCTTTTCCTTAAATTTGGTACTTGGTGAGTGGACTTATTTCCGCAATTAAGAAAAACCGCCGCCGAAACCACCTACATACTAAATTTCATGAAAATCGTTGGAGCCGTTTCCGATCCGAGATATATGTATATATACATACATATACACAAGAATTGCTCGTTCAAAGGTATAAGATTATGTTACATCCGAAATTTCATGTATGTAATGTTATTTTCTTGCAAACTGTAACCTCCTCCATTTCGAGGTTGAATTTTTTCAAGGCTCTTCAAACTTCAGTTCCATAAAAAGTAATATAATGGGCGTTTCATATCATTTAATCAGACACACACTACGACTTTATTTATTACTAGCGTCCGCTCGCGGCGTCGCCCGCGAAGTACCTACATAAAACATAGCCTATGTTCATCCTGAAAATTCATTCTACACATTGGTGAAATAATTTTTCAAATCGGTCCAGTAGTTTTGGAGCCTATTCAATTCAAACAAACAATCAAATCTTTTCTCTTTATAATATTAGTATAGACTAGCTTCCGCCTACGGCTTCACCCGCGTGAGGGTAGAATTAATCAAAATCCTTTCTTAGCGGATGCCTACGTCATAACATCTACCTGCATGCCGAATTTTAGCCCGATCCGTCCAGTGGTTTGGGCGTTGATAGATTACTACGTCAGTCAGTCAGTCACCTTTGAGTTATATATATTTAGATATAAGAAAAAGAAGACTATTCTATCTTTACATGTATCTACTCACAATGCGTGGCTTCGCGCCAGAACGTGCTTCCGCTACAAAATGGACATCAGTCAACGTCACGACGGAAAAAGGCTTTGACGCTGTCGTAAACATGTTGCCAAATAGACATTGTCTTTGTTTGATCCACAGTTTTGAGAAGTAATGTATCTGAAGGTAAAAGAGGGCCATAAAAAGACTTTGATAAAAGGATTATAACAATATACGAATGAATAAGATAAGCCAAAAACTTGTTATGTTTATCCAAAAATTGGGTCAGCACCCTTTTACTATTATGAAAGACAATACCAAAATCCAAGATAATAGTATCTACAGCTAGTAAAAATCTTTATAATTTATGTACTTACGTAGAATTATTAGTACAAAATTCTATGTAAAGATTTATACTCTAATATTCACTCATTTGACCATTTTATAACATTGGCATAGCAGTTTCACTAATGGTGTTAAAATAAATGTCTAACATAAGTGGTTCCTAACATGACAATAACATAGATTTTAAGATTACCTACATTTTTATATATAAAAGTGTAACAGTATAAAGGTACCATGTACCTTCGTTTTCATTCCAAAAACTATTTGGATGTTTCATGTAATACTTTGTATCTTTCGCAGGCAAAAATCCTTGAAACGGATTTAATATACGATCCCACATTCCTATGCTGAAATATTCCAGAAGGCAACAATGACAGGCATCCTGTATCACACACAAGAAAATAGTTTGCGTCCTTATTCCGATATCAAGGGTATTGAGTAATAAACGTCTATAGAGAGTTTTAACACTTCTCTATTCAGAAATTTCATATATTTTTATAAAAGTGTACTTTTCACTCAAATTTCCTCATTACTAAAAAAGTCTCCTCTTTTCTATCGGTTTTCTATAAAATATCATCATCATTCTCCTGCCCTTCTCCCACGCTAAGTGGGGTCGGCACAACATGTTTTCTTCTTCCATTTACCCCTATCATTCGTCAACTCTGAATCAACTCCTCTTACATTCATATCATCTTTCACACAATCAAACCATTTCTTCTATAAAATAATAATGAATATATATTGGTGATAAATTAAAAACAATTATCCTTATTTTTTATATTTTAATCAATAACATTTTATATTTTGTTTTCATGTACAATTTTATTGAAACTCCAAACAAATACAAATAATTTCATAGTTTAAAAGCTTGGTGGACACTTTTATAGTAGGTATTTTTTTTGTTCTAATCGCTAGGTTTTTAATTCATACACTTGTTCGATATAGGAAACTTGAAATCAAGAACACCATTATAATTTATGAATACAGAAAAACAATAAAATAAATTTCTACAAAAATAATAATCTCATTTGTTAAATGTCAAAATCCTCCCCATCGCTGTCGGATGCCAAAGTTGTAAAATCAAACCCTTGTAGTTAGAATCCAATCCATTTGATTAAAAGGTTTGCGTCCTCACAACTCGGTAGAACAATAAAACGGAAGGATGCCAAATGGCCACCATTCAATCTGTTTTGTTAAAATACCTAAAGAATTCGAAAGTTTTGGTAAATGTGAAAAACAGAAAAATGCTTGCGTTTGTATTCTTCAGATGAATGGAAAACCTACCCTTAGATCTCAAGGTGAACCAGTTCTTTGAAGATTTATGTACTACTAGGAGACAAAAAAGTACTTAACTGAGTTTGCCAAAGCTATGTTAATTTTTCAAAAGTGTCACCGTTTGTAAGCTGTTCGAAGATTTTTGTTATGTTACGTCTAAAAAGCAAAAATATAACTCCAGTTAGGTAGTTCTAAAATTATTAATTTCAATCTTTCTATTAGTGAATAAACTAGGTATAAAATACTACATTAGCTTCGCACGATCCAAAAACTATATATACTCGTAGATAAAATTAAAAATAACTTTACATTATGTTACTTGCTAATAATGTAGCTTTTCATTTGTAAAATAATTTTTAAAATCGGTTTAGTACATCCATTACAAAGAAATATACATAATACATGTTTGCTTTTTTTAAGAAAACTTTCTTTACCGATATAAACAGATCTATACACACTATTATCTATATCTAGTATGTACACTATTACATAAAATACATATAAAACATTGAGCTATCTAAAAACAATTATAAATGATCTATCGATAGCTCAATAGATCCAGATCACTGCCAGATAGAACCGTCCCAAAGACACTGGCAGAAGTAACACGTTGAATCGCAATGAGCCATTTCACTCAACGTTGAGCCAAATATGAGCCAGATCTGGGGTCCCGCGTCTTTTATGTATTAGTCCAGAAAACTCTTACATTACTGCCTTAAATGGTTGTTTCTTCTCTGTGTTGAACAAAGTCACAGGGTGTGCTCAATGTGCTCAAAAGGCTTAGAAACTTTAATTAATTACAGGTTTACTGAAACCAAAAAAATACACCACAATAGCACGATTAAAGGTAAAAGAGAAATTACCAACAAAAAATAGTGTTGCTAGCTAAAGAACTGATAACCATACAGTAGTAAAAATAAACAATTTTATGTTCTGTCTTGAATTATTTGTATTCTGTTTGGTTATTATAATAGTGACTTTTTTGATGTTGCTGACCAGTATTATTTTTTTAGGACAAAACCTTAATTATCTATCACAAGCTCTTTACTTAGTTAAATAGCCACTTAAAACATTTATTATATCGTTAGAAGGAATCTTGTTTCACTAACTCAAAACGTCTTTAACATCCTATTCCATTCAGGCTTTCAATGGCTTTCGTACACATTTGATAAGATTGATGTTAGCTTCTAGGACAGCTATTAACTAATTAATGGCGTAATTGCTTTGTGGATGATGCAAGACCCCTAAGTTCCAGTTAGACTAATAAGTTTATGTATTTAAACAGGAACCCAATTATCATACAATAACTTGCAGGAAACGCGAATATTTATATCACGCACTTTAAATCTTTATCAATCAACCGTGACTTTTGGGTTTTCTGCGCATTTATAGCACACTATAATATAATACGACAGTGATTTAAAATACCAGTATTTGTATGTTTAATGATGAGTACCTGGATGACCGAGCTTTGCTCGGGTTTTTTTCTGGTAAATCGTGTGTTTTGGAAAATGAAACCTAGCTAGATCGATTTATCGCCCCCGAAATCCCCTGCATACTAAATTTCATGAAAATCGCTGGAGCCCTTTCCGAGATTCCGATTATATACATATAATATATACAAGAATTGCTATTTCACCCGCAATGTCCCCAATCCTCATTTGTATTTACGCCCTGAAGTTTTTGGACACACTTTATGAACTACATGTATAAGTGCCTATGCTTAAGTAAGTTGAGCCTAGTCAAATATAAATATTTGATTATTTTACCGAGGTAAATACTCATACACGAGCTAAGACGTAAGAGGTTTTCCTAATTTTACTTTTTTCGTTAATTTCAAAAACTATCCATCGCAGAAAAAAAATAAAAACAGTTTAGGAATGTACAAGTAAAGGCTTTTTATTTAATACCCTACTCAATAAATTTAAAATGTTTTTTTTATTCAACTTTGGAACCCAATATTTTCACAACTCCTTCACCGTTAAAATGCTAACTAGATTATAGCAGTGGCTTGCTCCTAAAATAGGGTGTAATAGCGCAAAACCTCTAGAGAGCTCAGTGGTTCAGGTAATAAAAGGTAGAGTACCAACTAAAGCTGTCACCGGTCCTATAGCGCAATAAATTACTGAAATAAAATTATATTCGTAGTTTGATCTGGAGCAAGATAGATTTCCCACAGGACGCCAATGTCAAAGTCTGGACTGTAAATAACCTATCCAGTGACACTTGTGTTCGTTGTTTTGTAAAGAAAGTTACTGCTATATTACTGAAACTTATGTCAATATCTCCAACAGCTAAATTACTAATTTTCAATATTACGAATATATCCTTGTCTTATTTCTTAGTTTTATTATGAGAATCGTGTGTATCTCTTACCTTATGTGTTGATGCATTTATCATTTTATTTTCTAAAACAAAACCAAGTTTGGGACTACTTATAAACCTAGCCACACATCCAGGGTCCATACCAAAAGCTCTTTGGGCAATATCAAAGTAATATAACTTTGATATTTCGTACCATGACCTACAATTGTATTGAAATATCGTTACTTCGAGCTTGAAACGTGACGCTTATGAAACATGATGGTTTGTAAGAGCTTGTGATAAGGCCTGAGGCCTCACTACGAATTCATAATACATTACCGAACTAATATTATATTGTTATTTCGTACCATGACCTATGCAAATTGTATGGAAGTAGGGACGTTTCTATAAAAGAATCGTTACGGAATCGTTCTGGAAGACTTCGTGGTAAGGCCCCTGGTCCCTGATCCAATTTCTATATAAGGATTTCCTATTCGCAGTGTACTGTGAGTTTGGCACACGTACGTTTGTATGCATTTGGATTCAATCGGACAAAACAACCGTGCAATCAAACAAACGAAAATCGTGTGCGATGCAGCAATGTTTGGAATGGAACTGACACTTTCAGGTGACTAATTGCATCGAAAAATCTGGATCCTTATCACAAGCTCTTCAGGTAATCTAAATATATATAACTCAAAGGTACTGACTGACATAGTGATCTATCAACGCACAGCCCAAACCACTGGATGGATCGGGCTGAAATTTGGCATGCAGTTAGATGTTATGACGTAGGCATCCGCTAAGAAAGGATTTTGATTAATTCTACCCCCAAGGGAATAAAATAGGGGATGAAAGTTTGATTTTGTTTTTCAAGGTACCACGCGGGCGAAGCCGTGGGCGGAAGCTAGTACTAAAGTAATATTGAAATCTAAATTGAAAAATATTTTATTCAATAAAATCACAAGGATTACTTTGAAACGTCTTACATGCTAGGTGAATCTATGTGCCAACTCCAACCTAACCCAAGTACGAGAAGAATAGGCAAAAAACTCGTCTTAGTAAAAAATATAAATTTGATATATCGTACCATGTCAATACAGTAAAATTGTATTGAAGTAGTGTTAATTCAAGCTTGAAATTTGACGTTTTTTAAACAAGATGGTTTGTAAAAGCTTAAGGTAAGGTTACACAACCTTAAAACGATATGTATTAACGCTTTATCCGAGTAAAGCAGTCACGTCTCTACCTCATGAATAAGAAAATTGAATCATAATTGTTTGAAAGTAATGTAAAAAGAAGATAATATTTATTTCTATAATAAAATACCTGCTTGTTACAGGTTCGGTGTTTGCTAACTCAATGGACTGAAAGTTATTGGGTTTGCCAGACAACTTGAGTTATTCCTAATATAGACACGTGTAGCAGATTTCGGTAAATAATTTATGTACTTATATTTTTCCAGTTTTTCTTTTATAATTGTGAAGTTAGTTACAAGTTTGTGATTCAATTACCCTGAAAGTAATAATAGCATTTATAAATTAGTTTTACTAAACAGCTGGAATAAGGCTTATAGCTTTGCAAGCAATGAAACTAATTAAATTAGGTCATTAAAAGTTTGGTTTAAACCTGCTTTTATGTGACAAACTCTAAAAAAAAATCATAACCAAGGCAACAAAACTTACAAACACTTTTAGAGTTATAAGCCAGCCTAGCTTATAGAAAACAGTAGACTCATTAAAATTGTGTAGCAAAAAAATCGAGCTCATTAAAACTATAAAAAACGTTATACGAGATAGATTAAAAAATTCTACATCTAATAATAACAGTGTTGAATTTCATCAATTTTGCGTAAGTAAACACTCAGAAATAGAAGCAGTATCATGATCAAGTAAAAGTATTAAAACATAATCAAAGGAGTAACTAAACCGAATACAGATGATGTAATTGGGTAGATAAGAAATAATAGTTTTAATTTTTAAGTGAACTAGCTGTTTCTTTAGGTCTGTGTCCGGTCTACAAGCTCTTAGTCCTCCTCATGAATAAATCAAGTAGAAGAGTTAGTTTCACTTGAAATTGAGAGAATATCATTATTATGGTGATAAAGTTTTAGCTGCTAGGTAAGCTTTTAGGCTCAAACATGCAAGATTTATGCAACACGTATTTCGAAATTCATGTTTTTTAAAATAATAATTATGTAAAATTTTGCCTAGCAGTGGGACGAACAGGTAAAGGAAAAAAATTAAAAATGTATCATAGAATTTTCCAATAATTATATTAAAGTGCAACAAAATTTATGTTTATTTAGATAATTTCAAATCTTTTTCATTAAAAAATTTTAATGAAATACAGGTTATGTTACAAATAATGTGCATTTTTATGAGAAAAATCACAAAAAATTAGCAAAAACAGCTGGTATACAAAATGCCGTGTCTTTTATCAATAGTGAACTAAACTATCAGTATTTCGCCACAGGACGTGTGTTAGCGACATTTGTAACAGTATAAAACTGGTTTTCATTATCAATTTTAATATTTTGCGTTATGTGCTTTTATTACACAAAACAGTCGAGAATTCACTTCGAGATAAAGCAAACCATCTACACGAAAACCTTATTTTACACCTCAGTGACTACATTTTGTTCGTTTTACCTGAACCATTCTGTTCATACCTCCATCTTGTTTTCTACACGGCTGTCAAAAAACATTTACTGTTTTAGTGATACGAGGATTTTCCATGTTATTATGCTGAAAAGGTTTTTCTTAAGAGTAATACCTTGAATTTAAATAAACATTAAATTTGACATAATGTAGAACACATCAGTTTTTACACGCGCGAATATAATTGTGTTATATTGTAACACTGTACTAACTACTGCGCAAAATGTGGGTATGTGCCAAATATCATTTAGACGTGCCTCTGACTACCCTCTTTAGATATCCTCCAAAGTCTAAGTAACTAGAAATCTGAGGAGATATCTATCGAGCTTGGAGATTACAGCCGTGATCATATTTGTTTTAATATCATAATATAAAAATAGTTTGTTTTTAACATCAAACAGGTTTTGCGTTTCCGATTACAAGTAAAATGAGTCTGCAGTATTTTCTTAAATTCAACAACAAAACATTTTGGGTAAAAGGAAATTTATGTTCATACATGAGGTGATTCCTTATGCCAATGCTCTCGTTTGCGTTCTGCCACTTTTTATTATTATTACTCTGAGGGTTCCTAAGAACCCCGTTTCTTATCTTTTCAGAAAAAAAAAACACTTTCTCACCTTTATTTGGCTGTAAAAATCCGAGGAAAGTGTTTTCTTTCTACGGAAGTAATATTTCTCTTAGAGAAGTTTTTTTTTAATAATGAAAGTAGCCTGTGAAAATTTGATGTAGGGAATTTTTAAGTAACCTGGAAAAAAACATCTGTTTTTTTTAAATCCTGTAATGAAATGAATGATCATTCTTTACCTACAGTTTTAAAACATTAACTATCGCTGTTTGTCATATTATAATTATTGAATATAATGTCCAATTACAGTGTAACATAATAATATAATATTTAGTTTTACCTGCTGTTATGGATAATACTCGTAGCTTTATTATTGAAAGACGATCAGCTTGTAGAGCGTTGTTCATGTCACTCAATAACATTGTGTCTATGGTAGCATAATAATGTCCGCTACAATTCTCTTCTCAAGTTTTCCATTGTTCCAATAAACCGCTAAAACATTGTGAAACACAATATAGATATGTACTATTAAACTTACGCGATCTGAACACATTATTATTAATATTAGACGGGTATTTATCGCGTTTAAATTACCTTATTAATATGGTAATTTAAACGCGATAAATACCCGTCTAATACTAATCACAATATAGATTTCATATAGTTACAATCATGAAACAACCAAGCTTATTTTGCACAAATACATATTCCCAGAAATTTTAAATCCATATCCGGTTTTGGATCTTACATTGCCTGCAGGTCAAATATATTTAACTCATCATTCTCCTGCCACAAAATGTTTTCTTCTTCCACTCACTAATAATCATTCGTCAACTCTGAAACTACTCCTTTTACATTCATATAATATCTCACACAATCAAACTTTGATTTGGATATAATTTTGTGTGTATTTATATCAATGGGTTTCTGAATCGTTTACAAAAACCAGTTGGTACGGTAGATGGTGTTGCTGTCGGGCAAGACAATTTTTGTCCGATGATAATCTTTTATATTTTTTTAAGACAAAAAGCTTGAATGAAACTTTTACCCCATTATCACACAGCAAGCCATATGCCATAAGCCAATAACCATAGCTGTTATTTCAACACCGAAAAATATCTACTGCTATGTGTCTACTAATGGTCATGCATCAGGTGAACGACGGGAATATTTCAAATAGTTATGTCCACCAATAGTCAAGTGTTGTCCACCACTAGGGGATAGCAACACAACTTTAAAAACAATGTCAATGTCCACCAGTAAAAAATAAACAAAGGGGTGGAGGACAATGGGAATGAACTATTTTGAAGTCTTTTTAAGGGTAAAGTCTCTTCGCTCCATTTTAGTAACATAATATGTACTTTGATCACTATTAAATCAATGTAAAAGCTTTTGACTGGAAATAAGTTATTTCTACGGATTTTCGATACCATATTTCTACTTTCTTTACGTACAGGGCATGTTGTAAAAAATGGAGTGTATCATCTCAAAAGCCTTCGTAGATAGGATTAACTTTAGGACGGTTCTGGAAATTTCAAGTAAGGGTTGAGTACTAAATTGAATTGCATACTTTATTCACTTGTTTTTACTTGTGAAACAAAAGTTTCAGAATCCTGGCTGACATAACTTTCACTTAGCAACTTGATTAAATTGAAATGAAGTCATGTCGGTAGATAAATAAAATATTAAAAAAATAATAAAATATGCACTTAATTGAGCATTGGTGGTCTAGTGCGGGGCCACCTTTCAACAGTGGTTATGGGTTCAAATCCAGTTGTGCACTAGTGAATTTTTCTATTCAAAAAATGTATGTGCACTAAATACCAGTACTCACAAACTGCGAAGGGAAACATCGTGAGGCAACCGGCATTTGTAGAAACTACTTTTTTTTAAGTAAATGTCAAATGCAGGAGCCTATGAGGCGTTCTTTGATACTTCCACCACACTGGAAAGAATTATTGACACAATAATAAAAAGTAAAATAAGAATTATGAATTAACAATTTGATTATTACACCTACTATTCTTCTCTTCATGATGGTATTTGTTTTATTGCAATGAAATTGAAAATGAATTTTGCCAATTTCAAGTGTTTTTATTTTATTTTTTTACAGTTGGTGTTGCAATTTTAATCATTAATTTATTAACATAGATGGCCGGTTGTTTAAAATAATTTATTCACCAAAAAAGTTTTAGATCGAACCGAACAGCAACACGATTCCTTGTTATTCCAGTTATTAAACCCAGTGCCAAAAACTCAGAATTTATTGGAAAAATACTACCAAAAATATAACCCAAAATAACTAAAAAAAAAAACAATTAAATAGAAGCGTTTGCTAAACGAGTGATGAAATGCAACTGATCATGTGAAGGTGGCTTAAATTAAATTCATGACAAGATAAAACACATTGTCTATGTTGTTATTGACAGAAATTAAAGTTCATAAAACAATTAAATGATTATACCCCGCCCAAACCAAAATTGCGAAAAATTAAAAAAAAATACACGAAAAAAATGTTACCTAAATGTGCTTGAAAAGACTATTATTTTAGGACTAAAATTTAATTAAGCCGAGGAAAATGACCCTGGGACTGACAAACTCTTATTGCCTTAAATAAAGACTCGCTAAAATGGACCTTATTACAAAAGGCTTAAAGATGGTAATGTTTTGGTGTCGAAGTAACACTGGGTCCCAGTGGAAATCCTGAAACATGGGTTTGCTCTCAGTGAGGCTATAACCACACTTCCGTGAGTAAATGGTGCGTTAATTTATAAATAACGCGTAAATTATAGGTACAAATGTGAATGTTTGAAAAACTCTAAATCTGCTTAGATTTCGCTGCATGACGCGTTCTCAGTATAAAAGCGTTATAAAGCGTTGTCCGTTTTTTAAAAATACTAGTTTTTAAAGAGGCGCAAAGTGCCGCACTGCGTCTTATGTTGTATTCAGAAAGGGCAAGTGTAATTTGTATTAACAGAGACATTAGCGCTATCAATACAATGGAAACGTGGGACGAAGATTGCATATTCATTTTATTTCAGAACGAGTTTGTTTTGTTTGTGAAAAATACACTTACAGGGTTTCAATGAGTAGTACAATGTACATCGCTTATTTTGGCATGATTTTGAACGTAAAAAGTAATGATAGACAAAGGTGAATAATTTTATAGCTTAAAATATGAAAAAAATTAAGCATTATTTAACGGATTGAATGAAAAATATGTCTTTTATTATTTATACACATAAAATTAATATTTGAATACTTACGAGTAAAAAATTGCTTTAGGCTGGAAATCACCTAGCATGTAAGACATTTCAAAGTGATTCTTGTGTTTTTGTGAAAAAATATATTTTGATGTGATTTGATTTAAAAAAAAATGTAGAATAAATTTATTTTTGTCGAATTGATTTTATTTGATTTAATAAAAATTTTGGTAAAAAAATAAATTTTGGCTTCACTTTCAATACTACTAATTTCTGAGAAACGTTTCTAATTAACCCAGTTTACATTTTGATCATGATGGTTGTTAAACCAATTGAATTAAAAAGGTAATTTTGATTTTTTTATCTTATGCTAATATCGTAAACATTGCGTTTGCGGAATTCCTACTATTGCCTTGGCAAGAAATTGGCTATGCACAATAATCTAGACATAACACAAAGCTTTACTTTAATCTTGGTACAATTTTAATTTTAAAATCTAAACTGCATTTTGCTAGAAACCTCAGTATTTCGACTTGGCTAATTCTGGCACATCGCCTGGTCTAGTTATAAAACTGAAATTAACTTTATTTACGTAACGAAATTAATTTTGTCTCGGGAGTTGGTTAGTGCAGTGGAGCTGTGGTCGGAGCGAAAGCTTACTTGTAAGCTTAGCGTGGACCAGATAATATTGTAGTACAAATACCTATGTCCATTGTTTGAAGTAGGATACTACTGACTACTGGGAATGTGTTACTAAAGTGTATTAACATTGCTCGACTCCTTAGTCACTGAGCTAGTAAGTGAGCTCGACCGTGGCTTAGCATTTCTCGTTTACTGACGTAAGACGCGAATTGTTTGTTGCGCGTACGCTCCTTCCGTGTCGCTGTTTAAAATGTTATTATTATTATTATATATTCATCATCATCATCATCATCTTCCTGCCCTTATCCCGTTATGTGGAGTCGCCACAACATGTGATCTTCCATTTCCCGCTGTCACTCATCACCTCATCACTTACTCCTTTCTTACCTATGTCATCTTTCACATAGTCCATCCATCTTTTCTTTGGCCTACCTCTACTCCTATATTATGTTATAATTATTAAAAAATATTTAAACATTAGTAATGAGTAATGACACCTTTTTGCGTTTCAAACGTAAAAAATGTGTGTCCTGATTTACTGATTTACAATTTGTAAATATTTTACAAGTGTTTTAATCAATTTTCGTTATCATCAAAATTAAGTAGTTAATTGTCAGAGTCTCCTTTCTAACATGATGCTCAGTACTGACAAGCACAGTACTGACATCCACCTGTATTTAATTAAATCGCTACATTATTGTGTAGACTAAGCTTAAGTTTACATGGTTGGCTGCACGCTAAAGCCAACTTAAACTTCATAAAGTCTTTGGAACAAAGACCCTTGCAATTCGATACGAATTTTATTCTTGGCAAGAAGCAGACTAAGCACAAGGTTCTGATATTATCAGGTCACTTAAACGTCAATTTCAGAACATTTTTCGAACAGTCTTGAAAATTCTTTAAAGCAATTTATATAGGTCAAAGTCTATTTTGACCATATTTTATCAGTATTTTTGAGATTGTTATAATGATAGAAGGTAGCCAGTGAATAAGCATACTGATTAAAAAACGACACGATTATTAAAAAAAAATATTATTATAATAGTGATCGACTAAATCACGGATTGTGACTGTACGCGATTTACAACCCACGATAATTAGCATGACTTAACGAAAAGCGAGAGTGCTAATACTCCACCACCAAAAAGTGACTATCATTTGAACTGCGCAAGTGTCAAATATTGACTGAAATTCTACACCGTCAAGCTTATAGACGTTCGCGACGGTCTCTCTTATTACTCGTAACTGGTGCTACAAATCCACATTTCTGCGACATTGTCGTGTCGACAAACGACTGTTGCTTTGTCGCTTGTAAACAATTTGAAAAGTTGTACAGTTGCGCGCTCTCGCGGCGCAAACTTTGCTTTTTATTAAGGCCTTGTGCAGACTGAGACTTTAACTGAGATTAAGGTTCAGAACACCATCTGCACACCAAAATGACATCATTCTTCATTATTATTAGTAACTTTGCTTTTCCAGAAGAACCGATTCGTTCTATGCATGGGTTTCAGATTATTAAATGTATGGGTTTTATAAGTCCAAAGACACAAAATAAAAACGTTTTGTAAACTCAATAGAAAAACGACTTTGTTGTACGTAAGAAATTAAAGGTTGAGGTTTATTAATTTTTTCGAAATCGGTTCTTAATTATATAAAATATCGGTGAACATTACAGTTAAACATAGAACCTCTTCTTTTTTTTAAAATCGGTTTCGAAGATGTATTTCATCATGTTATCTGATTCCAAGCAAAAGCTTTGCATAGTTTGGGGCTAGATGGCGCGATGTGAAATATTCAACAGTAAAGACTAAATATAAAGATGCAAGATAATACATAACATCGGATAACAAAGTTAAATGGTGTATGTTATAGAAAAGGTTAGCTAAAAGAATTTCTTCTAGACCAAATTTTTCTGATGGTTGCTTGAAGACAATGAAATGCTATCAACTTTTTCACTTACATGAGTGTTCATCATAATATGTTCTTCAACTGATGATGATGATTGAACAAAATATCCCTTAATCTCAAAGTCCTTAGGCTCATTTGAAACAGGCTGTTGATTTAAAACAGTGTATTATGGAAGTAATTACATTCGTACAAAACTTGACTAAATAAACTCGACGCAAGATTCACATTAAATAAGCTGGTACAGCAAAATAAACTGTGTCGCACTCTGATAAGGTTCTATTAAGCCAAGCTGTCATTTAAATGCAAATCTCAACATATCGAGTCACTACAGTGAAGACTACGTAGCTTTTTTTCGTCTTGGTTTAAAGAACCAGAATGATGCTCTATAAAAGTGGATTAAGAGCATAAAAATAGCATATCTTTTTTAGTAAGTACGAAAAAATGCAATTTGTATTGATATAAAGTTGAAGTTCCATACAAGCGCAGTTAAAAACACAAATTGTTTCCAATCGCTGATCTAGTGCCAAAATTAAATACTTACTTAAAATAACGTTTGCCACCAGACGGCACCGTTTTTACGGAAACCAAGGCTTGGAAGTCTTTGTGAGTGAGATGTTTGAGTAACAAACTGGATAAGGATCTGTTTAAGACAAAGCTTTTGAGAATAATTACGTTTCTGACATACTTTGATATTAGAATTTAAAAGCAAACATTTTGTGTAACCGTTTACAAGTCGTAATGTTTTAACATATGTACGTAATGCCAATTCATCCATTTTTATTAAAAGATTTCACTTTTCTCGTTTGCGAGCAAATTAATTTAACTCCGAAACATCTCGGTAGTTCAAAAGAAACTCTTACTTTCATATCTGTCTTCAAACTTCTCTTTCTTTCATAAAAATATCTAAATTTATACCGTGAAAACGCGTCCTCCGGGTTTATTGTCGTAACGCTGCCCAGTGGAATACACAATGAATAGGCACTTAAAGCGCCATGCTTTGTTACCTTCAAAATAAAAGCTATAAAGACGTTTTAGCATGGTGCACTGTGCTTGTTTGTCTAAGTAGCTGGGAGGTATCTTTAGGAGTTAATTTGACTCGAGCTTGTTATAGGAATTTTAATTTGAAATCGTGTCTTGCCAAAATATTTTTGAATTCTTCAGTATAATATAAGGTATTTTTAATTTTGCAACCTTATTTCAAGATATTTTTAATTAAAAATATGTGCTACTGTTGGCATAGTACAAATTAATTCTATAAAACAAAGACCGGTAAATTTCTAGATTTTGAATCTTATATCAATCACAATAAACATTATCCCTTCATGAAATAAAACTCTAATTCTGTTTTCCATAGAGCTTATACAAATCTTTTTGATTCTGCTGCTCTTGAGTTAAAATAATATCCATTGATTTTTTAGGAAAATAATACGAGTAGTTGAATTATGATTGTTTATAAAACATGTCATGTCAAGCTCAATATAGCAATTGTTTTTGTCAACAAGAATCGTTTATTTGAATAAAGGTCATAGACACGTAACTTTGCCTATTTTACGGCGACTCAGACACAGACTTCGTGAATTACATAACGGAAAACCCAAGGCTATTCTTTTGATATTCATAAATGTATAATCAATCTTCGATATTGTTTGTATTTTTATTGCTCAACATCCATGTCAATATTATCTATGAACAATATTAAAGATGTTTTCATAAATAATAATGCATCAAGTCGGTTTTAATATAGTAAAATACACTTGTTAAAATATGTACATACCAAATGCAAATAATGAACTTACTAAGAGTAAAAAAAAAACAAACTTAAAACACATTATTACTTTATTTCATCACAAGGTCTCGTCCTATTGAATCGGCCACGGCCTAAGGGCAAGATTTTTTCTAGTCAACTTAAAGTGGCCAAAAAACATAAAACGAAAAAACAACAGTACCCTGGTAGATATTATGTAGATCTTTTTTGTATTCGAGGTCAAGTGGTACTTTTCACAGTCGCATACTTATTAAAATATTACACGAAACTTGGAGGAGCAAAGAGTCTTACGCTCATAATCCCCAGTCCGAAGAAATTATTCTGTGAATACTTCGCTGGGCATGACTACCAACTTTTCCCATTGCCTTATCTTGGGGTACTTTGTCTCCTATTCCTTCATTTATTTAGATCAGCTTAGCAATCTCTCTGACGGAGTTGGTATCACTAAAGCATTTTTGGGAATACCTCAGGCGATTTCAACGTTATCCACAATTTTGTAATTACGCCGTGACTAGATATTTTTTCACAACTCCCTCAATATAGGTATCAAATTAAAGATGGCCGCCACCACAAAATGGCGGGCAAAATTTGTGTCGGGGGTTTTTTAATTATATATTTGATAAAATATGTATAAGTATATAAACATGAGAATTAAAAATTCAAAAACAACTACTTAATACCAAAAAAACTGCCCATTTTGGACAAGGCTAAAAAATAAAAAAGTAAATGACGAGCTTTGAAAATCCATATAGTTCTTACTGTAGCAATCTGATAACGATAGAAGTTCAGGCAGCCTGTTGGAGTGGAAAACTAATGCTAAAAATAATAGCGATGTCCAGATCAAAAATAAACGATCTAGACTCAAATGTATACCCAAGACTCATTCAACTTATTCCCTCAAAGGAACGTCCGATTCGAAGGACACGACCTACATAAATGAGGGGACGAGTACATACGGATATTAGAACGGCCGCCGGCTGTGTGTGAGCGGCCTACTATAGCTACGGAACCAATTAGGTAAACTTCAGGAAAATAAGACATAAAATTGTTTTTTAACCAAGATGACAAGCTTCTAAAGCTTGGTAACAATTTTCAATTTTAGAGACAAAACGCTGACTTTGAAAGCACTAGCGTTCTAGTGCCCTACCTTCCAATATGACGTCCGTTACGGTCGTGGGTTCGAATCCAGTCGTGCACCTATTGATTTTTCTGCTCGATACATGAACGCTATACCAGTACTCTCAAACGGTGAAGGAAAATATCATGAGGAAACATCAAGGCATGTCGTAAAACCTAAAAAAAGTTTGAAGACAGTGTCTAGTGTACGAAAATGTGCTTCTAAGGCGCACTTTAATCCATTCAAAACACTGATTCGAAATAACTAGTTACACGATAAGAAAGAAAAGGCACAAAAGTACAAAAAAAAGTTTTTCCTAGATATATTAATGATAAGTTTACCTCTCCTAAGTTAAGATAATTTTTTATAATAAATAATTTATGATATATTTTGCTCTATTTCTTTAAAAGTTTTATATATATCTTTTAGCAAATCAACTGATATACCTACCTAACTTTTCCGTAATCACTAAAATCGTCCTTTCAAAAACTGGTGCTTAGGGTACGATTGCCACTTTGTAACGATACCTCGATCGCGGTCATATAACTTTAGATCCGTGCCAAATTCTACATAGTTTTACTGTTATGATCACATTATGATTGTGAATGCATTGTTTTGATATCAGACGTTCGTTCAAAACAATACCTAATATCAGTATACTACCAGGAGGTGACCCTGATGACCACAGTATTAAAACATTAAAACTATTAAAATTTCCTTTTTGAAATTGCAGTCATCCGCCCTTTCCCTGTACGACCTCCTTAATAGAGGTATAAGGACAGAATTCCTATCCCTAATTAGAATTATTTGGGGCGATCCTAAGTGGACACTCGGCTTATGGTTCTATTTATACAGAAAACATGTTTTATTTAGTTAGGATAATATTCCTATGATATAGGTTAGTAGATGAACAATGCAAATCTCGTACCTTCTCAACAACTTGAGAGTAAAACCAGCCTACGTGATCATATTTCTGTTGTATTTTTACAACGCTTACTGACTTATTGCAGTAACCAGGTAACAGCTGCTTGAGCCTGCTTTCGGTGTGAATGCGGTTTAAGTGGACTCTCAGCGTAAATGGCCAGTCGGCTGCCAAATGGACACAGTTACCAGAATTAGTTGCCGGACATTCCAAGTCACGTAGACATTGGAGAAAAAAATTAGACGTGAATGCGAATAGCATCAAAAACTACCTAAGGCGTGTCGAGCCATTTAAAGGTCCTGAAATTGCTTTTTTCTAAAAAAAGCTTCATAAAATATATTTTTTATTTATTAAGTATACAAAATGACTAGCTATGAAAAGCTATTAGGTAACTAATATTTTACAAAAAAATATACCTAAATAAACGTCAGACCATAATCTATACCTAAATTATAAAGCTGAAGGGTTTGTTTGTTTGATTGAACGCGCTTATCCCAGGAACTACTGGCTTTAATTGAAAAAAAAAACTGTTTTTGTGTTAGATAGTTCATTTATCGCGAAAGGCTTTATAACATCACGCTGCGACCAATAGGAGCGAAGCATATATGAAAAATGTTGAAAAACGGTAAAAATATATCAATTAAAACCCGCAGACAAAATTGCGCGCTGGTTAG
Source organism: Cosmorhoe ocellata (assembly GCA_963675405.1). Taxonomy (NCBI): domain Eukaryota; kingdom Metazoa; phylum Arthropoda; class Insecta; order Lepidoptera; family Geometridae; genus Cosmorhoe; species Cosmorhoe ocellata. The sequence goes on along the minus strand of OY776258.1, from coordinate 3,934,495 downwards.
CTAGTATTTTATATAATGTTAGACACGTTAAAACTCAATGGTAGTTAGTATAAAATTCATTATAATATCGTTTATATTCTAAATGCCTACATTATTACCACTTTTTAGGCAAGGTATTGCTAGCCAGATGTTGAGTTCAAACAAAACTAATTTCCCGCGCTACCACAAATTCTAAATCCAGTTATGCAATTCATAAAAACTCATCCAGTGGCTTTTATTTTATTAATATAAGGTTCAAATTGCAATGTTTCAAGTACTTTTGCGAAAAGAAACAATGTAACAAAGTTAATTACGTACAATCCTTACAGTCTCGGTGAACACACTGGCTGTCACACATATTGGGTTCGATTGTGTAAGTGAAAATTACATTTTTCACTAAATGTAGGTCATATATTATAATGTAGGTCATTAAATTAGGTTCTAAGCCGTTTTCTGGAGACGAATGACAAAAAGATTGATCATAGACAAGATTGATCAATCTTCTTTTATCTTAATATCTAAAAGTACCCGATGGATTGATCAGACAAGACACATGTGACAAATCTAGACGAAAATTACATCAATAACAAGGGATTTGTTTTCGATATTAGTCAGTGGAACCCTAAAACACTCCGGTAAAAAGCTACGAATGGTAATAAATGTAATGTAACTTTTATGCGACCAAGTTTTAGTATCCATAGCAATATAATATAAATGAAGTTAAATCTAAATTATTAACACTGGCATACTCGTTTTGACGGCGAATAAATATATTTTGTACGAACGGGCACGTTTTAGAATAAAAATCGAAAGCGTGTGTTTATAGTTAGTAGGTTTATTCAAATACATTATTAAGATGTCACATTAATCTCTTAATACAGCGTCCAAATCCAACAAAATTCTATGAGTAAAAAGTTTCACTTCACGCTGTAAGTATTAATCATTCAGAATAAACGCAAAAAAATGCCTTTTTATTTTTCTTGTTATAAATTAGAAAGTATATAATATGCGTATATTTTAATCATACTATACTTTTTTACTTGCCCTTTCGTCATCAAAAACAGTGCTAACACTCAACCCCCCTTTTGGCTTTACGGCTGAGTAAGTAGAAATTATAATCAAATTCTCCAACCATCACCAAAACCCCATTCCTCAGTTCTATAAACTCGTAGCCGCATTGAAGTTATAACCTATGCCCTATTTGCACCAAATAACCCTTCTATTATATAACAAATATCGAAGTTTGTGTGAAAGTTTTAACTCTATGAGAACCCCGTTGGTGCTCCCTCGTAAAAAAATGCTTTCAATCTGCGTAGTTGAAAAACCATAGTTAACTAAGTTAAACGACATTATCGTCAAAAAAACTTATCTTGCAGATACCTAACTTCAAACGGTGCAAGAAACCTCACGTGTCATCTGGCATATTGCAAAACTCAAAATTTAGAAAATATATCAAGTGCACGAGGGAGACACCTACTTTAGTCTACTATTCACGCCACTGCACTGGTTAGAAATGATTAGTGACACGCACGATAAGTTAAAGATACAAGTGATGTCGTAGTGCAAGCATTCATATGAGTTTAATTCTGTTTGGCAGTTTATAACAGTAGAAAAAGAATTAGACACACAGTTTTTAGCTTCGTAGCAAACCACAAGACATGACGTCACGCTCGGCAGCAAACGCATACGTTTTGTAATCAAAACAATGCACGTAATAAAAAATAATCAAAGTCAATTCCAGTCTACCCGTGACCACGACAGCGTGCAAACCTGTCGAAACGTCGGGAAAATAATAGGTAATTTGAACGCGATAAATACCCGTCTAATACTAATAAAAGTAATGTGTTCAGATCGCGTAAGTTTAAAAGTACATAATCAAATTCAAGTTCTGTTTATAGCCGCAATCCTAGGAATATCACAAATGGTTGCAGTAGCATTTTTAGTCAATTCATAAATCAGTCTGTATTCAGTGAACTTTCAGTTTTGAATTAAATATGTTATTGGTATCTAAAAATAGATAGACTGTGTTTTTATTTTGTGACGGAAGTGTATTTTTTTATTTTGTTTGTACTATGAAATACCCTGCAAAACTTTATTTGTAAGCCATTAATAAAACCCAATTATAATATGTAAAAAAATAAGTGATTGGCTTTCAGACTTTAATTCAATTTATTTTTTATTTGAAAGGAATTTACCATATCGCTTAAACTTACATTAAAAAGACGATTATCTACGTTGCGTAAACTTAAATGAAATTGAACAGCAGTTAGAAAAGATTTCGTCTGTGAAATATTCAATTGTTCAAAAACACAAAAACGAATTTCAAATAACTAGTTTTCTCATTACCCTCCATCTTGTCGTTCGACTAATCCAAGAATTCAATTGTTGGTGCAAGTAGCACTTAGAATTTAATAACTGAGCGGTTTATATAAACTTAACTTGCTAACCAGTACCTACAAGTTTATTCGCAGTATATTAGTTTGATTAAATGCTAAACTTGGTTCACAAACATTATTGTGTAATTTCAAACTAGGTACTTAAATAATATTGGAACTATTTCAAAATTAACGGAAAATAGGGGGCGTTTTTGCGTATCTTAAGATTTTGTTTGGTTTTGGATACCTTATTTCTCAGAAAAATACATTCGCTTATATGAGAAAATAATATTATAAAGCAAAATTTACAGCTAACTCTTACTGAAATTAATAAAACTATCTTTTATTTAAGTATTTACAAAAGCAGGTAATTATTAATAAAAAAAAATTAGTTAAAGAGAATTTAACCGTGCACAATAGTATAAACTTGATGAATTGAATTTGACTTCAAAACTCTATGTTTTAGTTTTTTTTAATATTTTATTTATTGGTTTTATATTATAAACAGTGCTCATCAAGCATATTGTTCTTGAAATGATTGCTGGAAGATACTCTTAGTTTTTTCTGTGTAGGTTGGCAAAAGTAAAAAATAAATGTATTTTGACGACCTCTGTGGCGCAGCGGGCGAGAGTCCGCCTGCGACGCAAGAGGTTGCGGGTTCGATTCCCGCCGCGGAACAAATTTGTGTACGATCTGCAGAAATTTGTTCCGTTGGTCTGGGTGTTTTCTATGTATAATAAAAAATATCTATCTATGTATATAATATGTATTAAATATATCAGTTATCTAGTACCCATAACACAAGCTTTGAGTAGCTTACTTTGGGACTAGATGATGCTGTGTGGATTGTCCAGCATTATTTATTTATTTATTTATTTATTTTATTAATTAATTAATTGATTATCGGAAAAATCCTATCTCGCCCATTTAAGTAGCACCTTGTTTGGCTAGCTACGTTTTGTACCTATTTCAAAATTGGATTTGGGTATTACATGAACCCAAACTCGATAATTAAAAATGATCTCAACTTAATTTTACTTTCTCTGAAAACACGATCGCTGAAACGAAAACAAAAAACGATGGCGTACCTAAATCGTTAATTAAATTGATGAAAAAGTCCTCTTCAGTTTCTTTTATTTGGGTTCTATATGGTTTCGTACTTTTAAATTAAACACTAATTGGTTGTGTTGTGACCCAGTTTTTTCTTACGAGCGAAAATTACATTCTTATGGTCTCTAAAATCGAAATTTACACTACAGTTTAAATTCATTTCTAGAAAAACTACGCTTACAACAAATGTTATCAAAAGATTAAGCATAATCAATGTAATCAAACCCCATTTTTCGACATTTAGAGTGCATCTTGCGATGGTAAAAAAGTATTTATATGAAAATGTTGTATAGGACTGCCCAGTATTTATTTGCTTTTTTGCCTTTAGAGATATTACCTCTAATTTTATTATCATGGTATCTTTACAATTGCAATTCCTGGTTCATTCAATGGTACCTAAAACCGTTGATATTTGTGAATACGCTCTTAACATAACTAATAAGTTTTCTTAAAACACATTTTTTCACTTTATTCATTTATAGTATCTAAGTATAAGTAAGAACTTGTAATGGCCATCAGCCCGCAACATTATGCTATGCATGTATTCATGGAGCTGGAAGTTTTTCAAAAATTCTTTGAATGCTAGAAAATAAAAATATTAATTATATTCATCACAAATTTTAACGATTGCTTTTGACTACCATTCTCAGTGTAGACGTATTTGAAATACCTAACTAAAAAGTTCTGAAGAGATGTCACTATCATGCTCGAGTTTTTACAGTCCTAAAATTTTAGTTTGCGGTTGCAAAAACGTTACCGATTAGGTATATTTTTTGTTTCAAAATATTATCAAAGGTTTTTGCTTGCTCAAGGTTTTTCTAAAGTTGAAGTTGAACATTTTAATTTTATATAATCTTTAAAAAACTAATTAACAAATTCTGACGTGACATTATTTACACTAGCAACCGGCGTACTCTGCGTGATACCTATGGTATGATAAGAAGCCTATATAGTTATTTCAGGTCATAAACTGATAATATTCAGCGTGATTGACCTAACAAACATCCATACATCCATCCATTCAAACTTTCGCATTTATAATATTAGTTAGTATCTAGGATTGCATAAAACGTAAAAGCCTTGTAAAAGCCAGCGCTTTACAAAATATGGGCACCTGTGTCAACTTACTGATATTCAAACCGTTTATTTTAGTTACCCAGTTTTCCTAAGTTAAGATAATAATGTCTTTAGGATTGTTTTTGGCGAGAAAAGTACTGTGGGAAAATATTTATTGGCTTTGGCAAGCGTCCATAAATTATTATTCTCATACAATATAATTTTATACGATTGTAAATCATAGATATCCCTTACTCATAAATACATCGTCGAAGTTAATCTATGAATATCATCTTACCTTAATTTATCAAGATTACAGTTCAAATCAATCTACAAAGTACCTATATCTCAACTAAATTATATTACCAAAAACTGACTACTAAATTATGGCTTGATGCCTATGTAAAGGCTTTTCAAATTTTTGTATTGATTCGTATTGTTACATAAATAACCTGGATTATATTCTAAGTATGATACTCGTATGTATTAAACATTTAAATACCTCGCATAGTTGAATGAAAGGGATGATGATGGATCAGATGATTAGCTACACAAAATGACGTAGCAAGTTGTAAAATATATCGAATGTATGACGTGTAAAGTATCACGCTAAAAGTAGGTACTTTTAAAAACAGTAATACCTTATCACTACAAATCATTATGATGATGTGTGCAGAAATGGAAACAATACAATTTTAATTCATTTTTTTCCCACGAACGGCACAAAATTTAGTTTTGACTTCTTCAGAAATTGGAATTTAAGTATTCAGAAGAAAATTGTGTCGTTCGTGGGTATAGCTCGTGAAACTGCTAAGATTACATTATCAGTACTCATACTACTTAATCATGAAAATAAGCGATATCCAAACTGTCAAAACTATTCGTGCCGTGGAATAGTTAGTTTGCAATGGATTGCCGTTCGGTGCGGTTGAAACACGATGTCATCGCCTTTCTGGCGTGGTTTCCAAGAGAAGGCCAGCTATTAAGCTCAGAATTTATGATATGAATAGGAATAATTCCGTTATTTCCTATTCTATACTACAATCTTGGTAACTACGTCGTCTATAATGCTTTAAGGATGTATCGATCCTTTTTAGTTTCAAAACTTTTTGGTTGGGAGCACATTCATACGTGTAACTTTTTTTCCATTATTTACTTAGTCATAATGAATAAAGCATGACATATAGTGTCATAATGTAACTTTCGCATAATCGTTTTTTGGCCTAATGTGATATATCTTTTGTACACTACATTCAATTCGACTAATTGATGAGATGCATAATAGTCGTTAGACATATTTTATTTTCTCTTATAAACCGAATTGGCTTACCCCGAGCAGTAGGTTCGTTAGGTTGCTATGTAAAAATATACAAAACCGAATTATGCTTTTCTCAATGTGTGCTTTTAAATATTCTGCTAAGTTACCTTTATGATTTATAAGGTTATGCTAGTAAAAATTATGCGAAAACAGTTATGCGTTTAGTTGTTATGGTAAATTATCATTAGTCCTAAAAACGTTATGCCTAACAAAAAATGTATAAATTATTACAAAAAAATGTATACTACTAGATATAGACCCCGTTTGGTTGCAATTTAGTCACAAACTGAGTTTTTTTTCAAAGGGGAATTTAGCAAAATTAAATATTATGGCGTAAGCTACAATGCGTTTTTCTTTCTTTCTATAAGAATACAAACTCCGTACTTTAATAACTGACATGTAATTACGAGGGTATCATCTATTGGGACGCCTATGGTGAAAATCCCCTCCATTGTCGCCATCGGAATGCCTCACTATCCCCACCCGGCGATTAAGGCTCTTTGTTTGTCAGAGCGAAATAATGAAGTATCTTTCGTATAGTTCAGATAGCACTATTGTTCTTGCACAATGACGCGCTTTAAGAATTTCCTGCAAATTTAGAGGGAGGTTTTTGGCTGCGTCGTTTGGAGTTATTTAAAGAAGCATGGTAAGGTGATTAGTGGTTTTTAAAAACAATGTATTACTTTTATCTATAAACAACTAGATAGTGTACTTTTGTGAAAATATAAATCTAAATTGTACTTTAGCATGGACAAAGCGAACCTATAAACTAGTATTTATTATAAAAAAATAAAAAACCCGACTGAGCGTAACTGAAAATAGATTTTTACAGCCGCCATATTTTTTATTTTTCTTTTTGTATAACCTTTATCACTCTTGTGATCCAGATAAATCCAACAAAACCTCATTTGTCAAAATCTGTCTAGCCGTTTGGGCTACAACGGTAGCCAAAGGAACTTGCTTAAATACATACACCCCAAATACCCTCCTTTGCTTCGCAGTCAGGGAAGAAAACGCACGTATAGAAATAATATGGGAATCAACGCACATGCGCAAAAAGTATGGTAAAATACCCAAACCTAATTACAAAAGTAACTTATCCTAGATTGTAACAGTCAGTATCTTCACTATTTATACTCGTATTTACACTACTGTGACACACGCACCTAGCAGCGTATGTTTCAGCGCATAGTACCTACATACCAAATTTCAACACATACCTTTCATATTTGAGCTCATTCCTTTACATAACTTAGTTATATTAAGAGCCCGAACCGCACGATAAAGGTGGGCCTCCAATAACGTTAGGGTACTCCGAATTGGAACACCTCAGGTTAATTTTCAATGATGGCCTCTGTGGTTGAGCGGTTGCGAAGCCAGCTGATAGGTGTAAGTAAATAAATTACAAAAATATTTGAATTACTTAATTACTAACCTGTAATAAAGTCTCATGATTATTATTCTCTACGGAGGTCGTTTAATTAATTAAAAAGGGTTTTTAAATACTCACTCTTTTGACGTTTTATTTAGTTAGGGGCATAGTAATTACTTTGGTGCGTTTACTTTGTTTACGTGTAAATAAAAATATTCGGTTTTTCCGAATCACGGGTTGGATATTTTTTATACCTAGGTTACTTAATATGCCTAGTATACCAGAGGGTAATTGGACAATTTCCTTGCATTAACCTTATAATAGTTATGCCAGAAAGTTGGTCAAATCCACCCTAAATAGTATAACAATAGATTTAGGACTAAATATAGACTAAGTATATTATAGAATACATTACTGTTTACTTATAAGCGCAAAAAATTAGTTGTTTGCCTCGCATATTTATCTGTAATGTAAAAAAAGCTTAAAAAAATAAGGTTATAAATAGGAAATGTTATTTACTTATGGCCACTATTAGCATGTTACCACTAGAAACCTTTGAATGCGATTATTCACAAGCGGTTTTTATAAGAAAATATCAAAAAAAGACGCGTCCACACAAAGCCTTTGTTGTTTCTATAAAGGATAATAAGATTGTAATGCATGCTCACAGTATGGTAATACATACATAGGTTTCACTTGTATACGTATGTATAACATAGCTATGAGCTCAAGATAGTGGAAAGGTCTGACCCAAATTAGGACGTAAGATATTATGTTTAACAAGAAGCTGTGGGGTCAAGATTACAACGAAACTGCTGAAATTTGAATCTTAGGACTTTGGGGTAAGGTGTAATGCATGATAAATAATTATTAAAGAATATTATTGAGGTGCTCAAAAAATATCATTATAATACCATAAATGTTTACAAAGTTTAGCTATTGTTCATATGGATAATCCTTGATTTGAACCAAGAAGAATAATCATATAAAATATTCGTTAAAAATAACATATTACGTTAAGGTAAATGGAATATAATACTTCTCAGCTAAGTAATCGCTCAACATAATCTTTGTAAGAACACCCTTGTAACGAGAACTTGTTTCAATTAAGAAACACATTGTATTTATTTACGTAACAAGCTTCTCATAAGCCGCCTGCTGTTTTATTTATACTGCGCCTAGAAATATTATTTATCGGCTACGTCTAATTATGTATAACAATGTTTACGACAACAATGTATCTTATTTCCGCACCTTTTCACGTTATACGAGGAGATCTTATGGTATAAACTATAATGACAAAATAAGTTGTAGTGTTCATGTCTTTATCAACTATTTTGATGCTATCAGCGAAGACCTATGATTGGATGACTTTTTAGTCAACTGAGGCCGCTGGTTATTTTAATTTACGGTACGTGATTTAAAAGATTTTACAAATCAAAAAAACAAAGCCACTAGTTGTATAATAAACGTTGAAAAATTTTGTATTTTATTAATATTAGTAGTAGTGGGCTCATTTTAGCTTACTATTTTTTTATTTATTTTTTTAATGACACCTTGTAATAGCTGTTGAATTTTCAAGTAATAAATTAATGATAAGTTCAATTTTAGAGATGTATTTTATTTCGTGGTCTCTGCCTACCCCGTCGGGAAACAGGCGTGATTTTATGTATGTATGTATGTATTTTATGTCATTGACATAGGTATTTTTTTTCTTATTGTGTTACTAGATAGACTTAGAGCGGTTTCGCACTACGTCCGATCTGAATCCGATCCGAACCCGTGAAAATATGGATCTAGAAAACTCGGACCGAATTCGAATATTTACGCACTAGTCCGATGTCTGATACAAATCCAAGCAATTCAAGAGTCACCTTTTGGCATACGTCATGACGAATGACGGAAAGAAATCAGATGACAAAAATCTGATCTAGTGCGTAAATTACCATAGAAATAGTTCTACAACTACTCCGGACCATATTTTCACGGGTTCGGATCGGATTCGGATCGAAGGTAGTGCAAAACCGCTCTAACAGGAGAGCAAATGGCAAAGACCACCAATATAAACTACACAAGTCATGTCTCCGGACAAATCTGAGGTGTCCGATTTGACAGATTGTTATTGCCATCATCAGCAAAAGTCCGACTTCACCCACTGTCGGGTTAGCCATTTACTGTTATCTTATATTTACTGTTAGTCTGAGAATTTTACCCGTTGATTCACAGTTGAACAATTTCTCCGAAATACTTTTGAAGTTTTCTTGTTTTAGCCTATCGCATAAAAAAACAATCACGTAAATCACAGTAATAAACCTTTTTTATTTAGCTTTTTATTTATAAACTAGCTGACTCGGCAGACGTTAATAGCTAACTTAATAGTTAAGACAGGACGTCTATCGTGGCATCACCCGTGCTAATTCTACTTTTGTTGTTGAATGTTGTTTTTTTGTTTACACTTAAAATAACAAACAACAAAAAAAGATTCACCGAAATTTGTCAAGCCGTTAAAAATAATTATTTACTGTATTTTTGCTTGCAGCGGGGTCTTTAACATCTCAAATTTCAGTCAACCCACTGAAGCGTAATTGAATCATCAAATACTCGTATCTACACAAACTTTCACATTTATAAAATACTAGCTTCTGCACGCGGCGTCGCCCGCGAAGTACCTACATAAAATATAGCCTATGTTCATCCTGAAAGTTCATTCTACACATTGGTGAAAGAATTTTTCAAATCGGTTCAGTAGTTTCGGAGCCTATTCATTTCAAACAAACAAACAAACAATCAAAGTTTTCCTCTTTATAATATTAGTATAGAGTATAGACTAAGGACCCGTCTCGGCTTTGAACGAGTGCAATGTAGATACTTATGTGATGTACAAACTTTTCTCTTGAATCACTCTATCTATTAATGAAATCTACATTTATTTCCGTTCATCTAAGCGTACATACAGGAAGCGACTTTGTATATTATAGCAGTATGTAATAAATCGTGCCTAAATGATTTTTTTTACGACGTTTGCTTAACAATGCCATCTTTTGTAAGTAGCTTAAGTGTTGCTGTGTCAGTAAAACGGTTAAAACAGTCATAACCTGAAAACACACATGAAACGACATGTTCTGAAAATGAAACCTAGCTAGATCGATTTATCGCTCCCTAAAACCCCCTAAAAGTTTAAAGGTATAAGATAATATAAAAGTAGTAAGCTTCAAAAGATTCAATTCCTCCAAAAACCTAAAATATCAAAACATCAAAAGACAAAACAATAAACCCGAAAATACAGACACCAAAATCAATTACCCAACTCACGTATCTAGTCGAATTCCGGGGTATAATCTACTTCGAATTCAAATTCCGTTCACAGATAGCGTATATCGCATACGGTACCCGAGTAATAACAATGTAATAACACTACTGAAGGTAGACCTAAGTTTAAAAGCCAACAGTAAACCTTTCTACAAATGTGAAGTATAAAAATCTATGGTAGTTTTCAGAACAAAATGTTTATAGGTGCATTATTGTTATCTCCCTGCCCTTATCCCACGTTACGTGGGGTTGGAACTAAATGCCTCTTGCTTCCATTTCCCTTTATCATCCGTCATTTTAGTACTCACACCTTTCTTACTCATATTGTGTTTCACACAGTCCATCCGTCTTTTCTTTGGTCCAGCTTTCAAATGCATGCTGAGTAAATTTTGTACATTCAATTTGTCAAAAATTGCATGACATAATATGATTGTTTTGGAATCATGTGATGACTTGATTATTTAGTGTTTTCAAATAGATGTGCTTCTTGACTAAATACACGTAAATAGTGTTTGAGTAAATCGTGGTTAGAACTTACATTACGTTATTTCACATCAAATTCCATCAGAATCAGTCAAGTAGTTTCATCGTAAAGAAGCAGTAAAATGACGCACGCAGAAACTTTCGCAATTTATAATATTAGTGTGATGTAAGGTAGGCCATCGTTTACTCTTGGTCTATAATGGTGACAGTTACTATTGTAAGCTGCCGCAATATGTTTTATAACTTAAGGGTGTCACTGTCTTCCCATTATTGAAATACTAGTTTCTCCCTGCGGTTTCGCACGCAATTCTCCTGCATAAAAAGTTCTTAACGTATAATACCAAGCAGTTTAGTACGGGTTTTGAAGCTTATTATAAATTATCAGAGTACTTAGATGACAAAAAAGCTTGGGACGAATCAGCTTCAACTCTGCTAGGAATCCCTATCAAAACTAATAAAAATTATACAAAAAAAGCGCCAGGGCCCAGCGAGTTTCTTGTTAGTTCTTCTCAGACTGGGTATAGGAGTAGAATTGGCACCTAGACTCACCTAGTATGTAAGACGATCCAAAATGATTTTTCTACATAATTGCTTTTTGAATTTTGATAGCTTACAAATTTTTATTTCGTTTTGTTTTCTTCCTCATTTTTGATTCATTGATCACAGAGTTTCTATTAAAATTTTACCATCCGAACCAATTTGCTCACATCTATACTAATTAATCTGTAAATCAAATATTTACACAAACTTTTGTATTAGTTTTCTATCATTTGGTCCTGCTATTTCTTTATTGCATTATGCCACACATTTGAATTAAAACCATAAAAGTACGCAATAAGTAGAATAGGGTTGAAACGAAAGCAAATCAAAAAATGGATTGAATCTTAAAATCATAACTGGGTTACGACAAATATTACTTCCAAGTTCATTAGCGTTCACAAACAACCATCGTTGTTTTTTAAGTGATGAAAAAAACAAAATATGATTCAATATTCTTGCTTCGATTGTTTCTTATGGAGAGTTCTTCATTAATACCTAGCAACGAATCTATCGGTAATTAAACTCATTGTTTATTACATTCATTATTAGCCTTTCCACGTCTAACAATGCTCATGAACAAAGGGCCTAAGAAGGCCTTTAAATGGCGTTTATAACTAAGGAGCTATATTTCAATACGCATCGCTAGCGATTCTAAAGCCTCCAAACTGGTGCTAATTACCAGTGGCCCTGATTCTGTGTAGCAGTAGCTAAAGCTAATTTTAAACTTGACTTGTACATTTGCACGTTTCTTTTGTTTATTTTTAAAAAGTGTAATTCTACATACAAAACAGTATCAGTCGACTTTATAGCTATCTAAATAACGTGAAGTCCTTATTACTGTAACTCTTTTCGCGTTGTTTACACATCACAGTTATGAAAAAAATATTTATTCGGTACCTAGTAGTTTTGATTGATTGTAACGCTGATTTGACGGTCTGTTTTTTTTTCTTTACTGTAAAAATACATGATCGAGACAAGCATCCTCTAAAATTAGCTTTGGCTATTGTTACGCACAATTAGGGCCAATATTGTTATTGTTCTCTGGCTTCGCCATTTTTGTCTGTAGGGTCAGCAACCATCTGTAAATATTACACCATGTAATTGCGAGTTGTGTATGTTTTCCTCGTATTAATGGACTTTCGTGCTGGTGTATTTGTTTAAGCGTGAAATAAGACAATAGTATTTTCTTATCGTAAGCCGGTGTTGGCTTTTGGCAAATGAGCTGACTGCTAACTTACGATACTGTTTCTTTAACACTGCTAAATTGGTAGTTCAATGGTTGACTAGATTTTTGTTTCAACGGAACTACTCGTATAATTGTATTGTTTTGATGAATAATGTCACTATGAATTTTAATAGCATGTTTTTGTTATAATAGTAATTGTAATTGCAATCCAAGTCTATAACTTCTATTAATCTAAATATATATAACTCAAAGGTGACTGACTGACTGACTGACATAGTGATCTATCAACGCACAGCCCAAACTACTGGACGGATCGGGCTGAAATTTTGCATGCAGGTAGATGTTATGACGTAGGCATCCGCTAAGGAAGGATTTTGATTAATTCTACCCCCAAGGGGATAAAATAAGGGAAAAAAGTTTGTATGAAAGGTCGCGATAATTGACATTCACGCGGGCGAAGCTGCGGGTATCAGCTAGTATTATTATAGATACGTAAGTAACTCTGTTTTGATTATAATGTTTTGTCTTTTTTTTTGTGTAATTGGTTTTATTTTCCTAACGATTCCACTTTGTGTTACTTTGATAATTATTGTAAGTAGTTCGCTTTGTATACTGATTGGAAACGTATGTGGGTAACCGCAACTTATCGTTCCGTCATCGTGTTACTGAGAACGTATGTTTCGTAATTCACCACTTTTTTCCATTTAGCTAATTTATAAAAGCTTCAACATTATAACAATTATCATTTTTTAATATCTTGTGATAAAAAAATCGAAGGTGTCTAACGTGGGTATTCTCATAAGCAACTATGGGCTTGTAACCTGACACGTACGGAATACTAACTACTGTTTCAAATTAAGGTTGTGCCGAAATATACAGTATATATAAAACACTGTGAAACAATTGAGCTATCTAAGGACCGTTACAAACGATCAAATAGATAGCTCAACTGATCCAGATCACTGACAGATTCTAGCGTTCCCGAGACGCTAGCGGCATTACCACGTTGAATGGCAATGCTGATAAATATGTTGAGCCAAAAGATCTGGGGTCCTGCGTCGTTTCGACCTGACGCCCTGAAATAACTTTAAAAGTTCAAAGACATGTGTCAAGTGCATGAACAAAGCTTCTGATTTGCATTTTATTCTTTTCACAAATCAGTTTTAAAAGAACTAATGGCACGGTAAGACCAAGTTTGAAAAATAAATGTATTTTATGACAAAAGTAATATATTAGAAAATATTACCTACATAAATCCAAGTTGTGTGAATAAGTTTAGTATTGCTAGTATATGCGCATAACGAAATTGGCTGATTTCAGATCACATTTGCGTGTCAGCTTTGGATCAGACGGCTCACTCGACTTCGTTCAATTCTCTTATCTAGCCTATTCATTTGAAATAAAACCTTTTTAATATAAAATGAAAAGAAAGTGACGATATAAAAATTTTATATGAACCGATCAAATATTGTCAAAGCGCGTACATTGTACTCTGTAACAGACAGTTATTATTTCGTATGTTTAATTTTACATCTCCAGATTTTTTCATTTGGTATCATTGTTTGAGCTAGAAGGGAAAAGTTATAACGTCAGAAAACGAAGTCACAAAAATTCCGTCTCGCCGCTTTAGCAATAAGATATGCTGTCACACTCCTGCCAATTATAATGACAACCGAGGAAAACGATTGTATTTTATGTCATCATCTTTAGTAATATTTATATCGATGTAATACATTGTGCCATGTGGATGTGAAATTAATTTAATCGAACTAGCTGGCCCGCTCGCAAATTCGTTTGCCTGTTTAATTTTAAATTAATTTAAAAAAATACGAAAAACGTCTTTCATCAAGGTGGATTCCCAACGAGTACCACCAAATCGAGTCACAGTGTGACTCGTCAATTCTGTTAAAAAAGCAAAATTTGAAGTAGGTTGGAACAAGGTATCACGTGGACCCATACAAACTATGCCCCCTTTTTTCAACTTATTAGGGGTAGAATTTCAGAAAATCCTTCCTTATAAGATGCCTACGTCATACAAAGAACACACCTTCCAAGTTTCAAGTTTCTACGATCTGTGGTTTAGGCTGTCAGTCAGTCATTCAGGACAAAGCTTTTTATAAGTATAGATAGATAACGTCTCTCGAGTTACCATTCCCCCAATGGATAGTTTGATACTACCATAAGTAACTCAATGGCCTTCGAAATAAATTCTCATTGTAACCAATCGCAGGTAGTTCCATTTTTGTGGCATTGTATACGTGTGTAAAGCCCGTGGGACGTCTTTCATCGCTCCTGAAAGGATTCTGGACCATTGAGTCCGAACCGGAATGACGTGGTGACGTCTTTATGGCCTAATTCAACGTGGAATTAATTATACCGATTTGTGGGTAATTTACTGTACTCAAAGTATATTGAATTGGATAGAAATGGATAACTGCTTTTGGCACATGAGTAGTTTCAACGCCTACTTTGTCTTAAGCAAGAAGATAATGTTATTCAAGATAGAATTTGACTTGGTAAGTTCGTTTAATTTTAAAATAATTTCGAGTAAATTAAGCGTGGAGTCATTGCTGCGCTACTTTGAGGTGCTATTGAAAATCAGCGTTAGATCAGCTATCATGCATTTGTACCTTGTAAGTGCTCTACAGCTAATGCTAAATGGTTTCTGTTTTACTGTTACATCTTTCTGCCCTTTTCCTTCGTTGTCGGGTGGGGTCGGCACAACATGTGATCTTCCATTGCCCTCTATCATTTGTCATCTCAGTACTTACTCCATTATTTAGGTACATTATATAGGTACATAGATAGATATATTTTAATTATACAAGAAAACACCCATAGCAACGCAACAAATTTCTGCAGATAGTACACAAATTTGTTCCGAGGCGGGAATCGCACCCGCAACCTCTAGCGTCGCAGTCGGTCTCTCGCCCGCTGCGCCATGAGGTCGTCAACGTTTTATAATGTAGAGTAAAACAAATTATTTATTTTATTCTATTCCTCTCTGTCAGCAGCCTTTCTGGTGCATTCGTGCAATGGACCACCCAAAGCAATACTCAAAAGTTAAGAACTCACAACATGTAAAGTCGTACATACTTAGGTATTATAAGTCAGTGATTCCAGACTCCCTCTCTTTAATCATCGTTCACAGCCTGCCGTTATTACTCGTCTATCCATATGTATTGTTCCAACTCCATTGTTTCAAGATTGGAACTTCTGGAGTCAAACAAAGCAGGGATTAAGTTTAGAAACGTCTGTTTTAGTGAAGAAATTACCATTTCTAGATGCTCCAATCCGCTCCATTTAAAATCTCTTTGTTATTTTTGTGTTCTTTTGAGTTATGTAAGAGCTTAAGCTTAGGATTATGTAAGTAGCACAGTATAGCTAGCAGTATATGGTATAGAGAGCAATAATGATGTAAAAGCAACACCCCTGATGAACCTAAGATTGTGGATTCGAAACTCGGTCACGGCAGTTCCTTCAAAGGTGGCTTGACAGAGATTGCTGTCTGCGATATGGCCGTTCATATCTTGCTTATGATGAGAAACGCGTTACTTTTTTCGTGATCTATTTACGTATTTAAATATTCTTTAAAGATTGTCAGTTTTTTGTTGGTTAAGAAAGCGAGCGTTCAACAAAAACTTTACATAATTAAATTTACAAAATGCGGCAGGTAAATTATGTTGCATTTCGGTATTACTCAACTCATATTATAATAACATAATATTTTGCGATACCTTCTACCTAATAACTCATAGTCCTGTTGAGAAGGCAGTAATGCATACTTGTTCACATAATTTGTGTTTCTATAGCAAGGAAATGGTAATAACGGAAAAGTTAAACGATTAAAGCCAGTTACTGGGCTGCCGACATTAATAATTCTTGTTAGAACTCGCTTAGAATATTTTATAAAATGGATTGTACTTTATTTTCTTCTTCGTTTAATTCGTTCAGTACTAATTGGCAATCAAACTCGGCTGACAATAATGTACATAAGAGTGTCAGGTTTGACTATAAAACCAACCAATATAATCATTTCGAGATGACGTCATTATGTTTTAAAATTATTCTGTTCGGAGACGGTTTTGTATTCTCAAGTAAAGTACCCCATTGGTTAAATTTTTGCATTATTATCATTGTGCCTCTAAGAGCGGTTACGCACTGCGTCAAAAATCATCTCCAGAATGGAGATTCTAGAATGACGGAAAGAAATCGGATGATGGAAAACGGATGTAGACTAAACTACCATAGAAATAGGTCTACGACTACTCCGGACCATATTTTCACGGATACGAATTGAATTTGGAACGGACGCAGTGCGTAACCGCTCAAGTGAGTTTTGTCATTATTGCTCCCTCGATTTTCCGAGTATTTTTTTTTAATTCGAAGGTATGTGTCATAGGTTAGTATTCTTATAAGCGGCGATGGGCTTGTAACCTGTCACGTACGGAATACTAACTACTGTGCAAAATGTGGGCATGTACCAAATGTTATGTTTGGACTTGCCTCTGACTACCCCCTTTAGATATCCTCAAAGATCTCAGTAACTAAAAATCTGAGGAGTTATCTACCGAGCCCGGGGATTACAGTCGTGATCATATTTATATTTATTTTATTTATTTTATTTTTTAATCTTTAAAGCTTATTCTATTCGCGAATATGGGGCTAGGCTACTTACTACATTTTTATGTTATGGCCCGTTTCGGACAGTGATCGAGTGCCCGAAAATACCGCAACGACCAAATCCATCATCAGTCCTCAATTAAAGTTTAGCAAACTTACCCTTACCACCAATTTCTGACACAGTAATTGGTAAAGGAATGTTCAATCATGGCTTCTGTAAAATACTCCAATATCATCATACGAAGTTAATTATTTACTTTCAACAAATAAATTATACAATTAAATTATATTGTACTATATATAATTATTTAAATAAGACAAAGACAAAACACAGCCTAAACCGATAGGTGGGAACCCATTAAATACATCCAAACGAGACACGTTGTGTGTTAAAAAAAAGCAAAACTTTAAAAGTGCTATTTTACAGCGTGAAAACACGTACTGAAGGATTCTTGAATTTAGCCCTTAAGGGGTTAAACAGAAAGGTTAAAATGTAGTATTTGTAAAAAAAGAACGTTAAGTCTCACTTACACTTGTCTCTTTTTAGTGAATTTTATTATTATTACGACCTATCTCACATGCAACATCTCTTCTGAACTCGTAAATTTTAGCCACAGGGTGCCTTTTAGTGGTCTTGGGTTAATGTGCCATAAAAATAAAAACTCGGTCACATGCAAATTCTCATAAACAATTTTTCCGGCTTCTATGTCAAGTAGCAATGAAACCTTAAAAGGGGAGACCTCGAATCGGGAGGCGTTTAACGGGTCGCTCGGGCCCCATAAGGGCGCAGTTTCATATGATTCAGGTTACTACCAGTCATTAGGTACATTAATTTCAAAGTCGTGGCTTGTTGTGAGATTGCTTTCAAATGTTACTCGGAAACCCGATCATAAATAATTTTAACGTAAAATTGAAGGTGTAATTTTTAGAACGAACATAAACACTTTGAACTTGATGAAAATATTTTTGCTTTTTGCCTAGTTTCGGACTTGTAGAGCCTTTCACGATTCCGTAAACGTAAAATTGCATTATCTCAATTAACCTTCTACTTCCTGTTGCACATCGCAGAAGTTGAGTTTTAGAAATTATTTACTTAAAATGCACAGAAAATAAACTACACCTTCAAATCTCAAGTCACCACAACTGTGCATTTTTGATCAATCAGTCTGGACTTTCATTATTATTATTATTATATATTCGACTATTTGATAATAAAAATGTGAAAGTTCTATTTATCCTCAGATTGGATCTAACGCAACCAGTAAACCAACGAAAGCGCGTTCTAAGTTTTCCAGTGGCGTCATCTATTAGTTGATAACATTACAACAGATCAAACTGTAAGCTCGTAGAGCCCGTGTAACGCTGTCACATAGCCCGTGTAACGCTGTCACAGGTTGTCAGCAACCTAAAAGCATTGGTCTAGTCCAAAAAAAAACTGTAAACTCGAGTAATGTGGCACCGGCACCAACAACAAGCTTCCTCAGTGAGTGAGGTCTAACGATCGTCCCACTTCTGAATCCACTAATGTTTTGGCCGCATTTCTCCCGACCCAGGGCTAAATGAAAAATACCAGCGGCCTCACACCAACGATGGTTTATGAAAACAAAAACCTTTTCCGAGTTTTTGAAATGTAAAGTTGTTTTTGACGAAGGACATTTCAGCAATTTGGAAGGATTTCAGCTTTAATTAAAGTTATTTCGTGTTGTTATAGGGGTAACGTTGTTTTGATGTTGTTAATAACTAGACACGTGGCACTTTAAGCTTCGTCTGACGTTATCTTGGTGTCAACGCCCACTAGCATGTTCAAAATCAAGTTAAATTGTTGCCAAATTCAACCATTTTGTAAAGAAATAACTTTTGAGTTCTCTCCCACTACCAATAGCAATATATATTTATTCATTGATATCACAGGGATCATTTTTAAACGTCTTACGTACTAGGTGAGTCTAGGTGCCAATTCCAGTCTTATCCCCAATCCGAGAAGAACTGACAAGAAACTCGCTGGGCCCTAACGCTTTTTTTGGATGATCCTTGTAATTTTTTTAGGGACACCTATAACTAAAGAAAAAATAAAAAAGCAGCTAAGCTGACTTTTGAATAAGAAGACCAGTAGATACTTGTAGGTACTCTTCATGGTATGTCATAATATCCAAGGGTTACCGATCCAACCTTCCAATCCCTAAAGTAACCACAAGGTCGTGGGTCCGAATCCCTGTCGTAAATTTTAATGGATTTATGTTACGTCTCTCACAAAAACAAAATCTGCTTTATTGAAATCTTACAAAATATTTGTAAAAAAATATTGGAACGAAGTTCCTTATCGCGCGTTGCGAAAGGGGGCTAGACGGAAAAATTAAGACCAAAAGCTGTAACGACACTTTTTGCTATAGTTGCAAGCCGTGCGGCGTGCGCGTGTTTATCTGTCTCTCTCTCTCTCTCTCTCTCTCTCTCTCTCTCTCTAATAAAAATCAAAGAAAAGAACTTCGTTCCATCCGGGTGTCCCTTGACACCTCTCAAGTTTTTTATTTGCTCTAAAATGACATTGAATTTATATCAAGATTGACCATGAATAATGATTGAAAATGTAATCAAATGTTGAGAATGATTTCCTATCTAGGATGGACGGCAAAGGGCCTATCGAAGCATTCACAAAATGATAACCTGTCAATGTCGAGCAATGTGGCCTATTTCCTCGTTTCGGAACTGTTCCAATCTGACGTTTAATCAAGTGGAAGCTCAATGGACATGGACGAATGAGCATTGTTTAATTATCCTGATATTTGCATGTATACGATCATTTCTGACTTTGACGTTACTTGGACGAACGGAAACAAACGAGGTTAATTCAAAAGCTATTTTAGAATTTTCTTTTGATGCTTTCGATTGTCAACGCTCTAGTTTTTACAATGTGCTACGTTGTTATTTTGTGTATTATTGTGTTATTTCTTTGGTTATTTTTCAAATTAAGTCCAAATCTTTGACACTGATGTAAAATTATGTAAATTATATTGAATAATCCATTGGAAAAAAATCCATGAATTTTAAACAAAACAGCCATCTTGTTAAAAAGTGATTAGACCATTTTTTAATACTATTTATTTAAAAAACTTGACACTGGCAAAATTTATCTCAAATGAGAATGATACAGATGCCATATATATAGAAGAAGAAGAAGAAGAAGAAGAATAAAGCTATTTTATGTATACTTTACACTATTTATTTTTATCGGGTCGTCTTACTGGTTTTTACTAGTCAACTGTATCCCTTATTTTGTAAAAACGAATGATTTTGATAAACGTTTTTATCCAAAGACGCAACCAGTTTGTCGCAGATTATTAAGTTCATTGAATCCATAATCTTGGAATATTAATAATAAGCAGCAAGTAATTTTGCTAGATTTTTTTATAAATCGATAAGCAATACTTATTGAACTCTATCAATCCTAAATGTTCAGTCTTGTAGGCCTGAAGTGATAACCTCCTGATTGGCTGATCACGTTCTTTCAACACGATCACAAATCTACATTCAGGTCACGTCTACGCTGATATATGTCACGCATGACGTAATCCATGCGTAGCTATTCCATCAAAAAGCGAATAGCAACAATAGCTCGTCAGGAGAAAGGTATGACACCCTTTCGGTTTTAGGCAGCCGGAAGTATTTTTTGGAATAAAAAAAACTAGAAATTGTATTCATAGCATTCAAAAATTTGCAGCTCTTCCTTGTCCTTACTAATCATGTTTTCATAAAATAAGAAACAAAAAATTATGCGTATCAAATTGAGAACCTATCCATTTTCATCGGTTGAAAATGGAACGCTATGTTCTTTAAATTTAAGAAGTGGGGTAAGGACAGGGTTATGATGACTTTGGTTTAAGTGTTGTGATAAATAGTACAGCATTCTCAATAGGTAGCGTCAGTCTAGTGGCCGAGGCACTTTTTCACTTCAGCATTGTAGTGCATTGAAAAGTTACATTTGGGGTTGCGTTTTTTAAAGGACGCAATTTTATTTTTTTGATGTGTAGGGAGGGTCAGTGTAAAGCTAAAACCAAGTTTGTGGGGTCACCACCCTTGTCCCACGGCCGCCATCTTGAAAATAGGGGTTGAAATGGTTCTTACGGTATATCTTTTAAACTATTTATTTGATAAAAAAAAATTGTTAACATGTTTTGTTGCAAATTAAATTCTCTACAACTTTGGTCCAGGAACTTTTTGTCGTAGAACTATAAATAAAAAAGAGAAAAAAAATATATTTTTCGATGTAACTTTTTTTTTATCATTTTACGAAAAAATGATATCTGACCATTTTTGTAGATCATTTTTTGAGGAACAACTTTTATTCGCATCATTTTTTCATTAAGTCAATAGCTAAGGTTTTACAGCGCTCCGAAGTGAGTACTATTTTTCAGTACTCTTAACTATACCTATATTATACGACCCCACAAACTTGGTTTTAGCTTTACACTGACCCCCCCTACACATCAAAAAAATAAAATTGCGTCCTCTAAAAAACGCAAGGTAAGGCCTAAAAAATGTAACATTTCAATGGACCATTGACAGAATGGACAGTAACTGCAAATAGACACGGTAACCTGGCTGCAATTGACAGATCTCAAGTTCTTAAGGATGTTTGTAACTCAATCACGATTAAACGGATCTGGATAAAACTTGGCATACGTGTAGATTATGACCTGGAATAACACATAGGCTACTTTTTATCCGGGTGTACCATGCGAGTGGAGCCGCACGCGGTTGCTAGTTCTATTATATTATTTGTTTTACGTATCGCAAGTGACTATAAAATGAATAATCTCTAAGTATGACTTTAAAAGTTAGTCCTGAGTTAAATTGATTTATCTAGTTAAGTACACCGAAAAAACCTTTTAAATAAAGTACATTGATTTTACACTCTTTCGAGATTGCGTTCTTTTAGCTAGCTCATAGATTTTTTATAGTTATAGGTAGCTCGTAAGCTTTCTGTCTATAGTTCAGTGAACTTGCTTTAAGCATTCCATTCATGGAGCTCGTAGGCTTTTTGCTCTTCACTTGCTGCTGTACTTATTTTTTGGATACCATTCAAGCATCGAAATTCAAATATACATATCACACTACAAATAGGTATGATAAAATATAAAGGAGGTTATCTGAATTAAACCTCAATTTATTTCCTGTTTTAATAACATGCATTGCGGGAACGACCGCATTTATTCATGAATCGTGACAAGTGCGGTCACCAAATACGCTCTTCTCATTTAACCGACCAAAACGTAGTAATGGCATATTTTTGTGTTCAGTAAAATTACAAAAGAGTTTTGGCCACCATTTCATTTTTAAATATTTTAAGCTTGCGTAGCATTGACATTTATATTTTTTTTGACTAGCGTAGTATGACATTATAGTTACTACGTGTCATAAGGGGCCTTACCACGAAGTCTCTCAGAACGATTCCATAACGATTTCGTAACGAATCCGTTTTAACGTATCACTACCTACTTCAATACAATTTGCATAGGTCGTGGTACGAAATAACAATGTAATATTAATTCGGTAATGTATTATGAATTCGTGGTGAAGCCCCAGTACATTCGAACGAGTGTGGCGAAAGGATTTTTGCGCCTTAGACGCTTCTTGACACATGATTTTGAAATGTTTTTAGTTTATACGATATTAAGGATTTCTCATGATGTTTTCCTTTGACGTATGAAAGTATTGGCAAAGCGTTTATAGTTTTTTGAACAGAAAAATCGTGATTAAAGGACAATGGGCAGATTGGGACCACCCTCCAACAGCAATAAAATATATGTCGTTGGATAGGTCTTTTCAATTGGAACAACTATTGCTATGACAGCTTTGCTGTCACAACTGTCCGTTCAAAGATATAAGACTTTTAAGTTTTGATAAAATGTTAAAGTAAATAAAATATTATTATTATATTAATGATTTATTACACAGTAACATAAAAAAGGGGCCCCCTTTTATCAATTTTAACAGTGTTTTTTTATTTATTCTGGTATTTAGGGTATTCGTGTCCAACCGACGACGTATTTTATAGGTTATAAAGTATCCATAATGACATTGCTTAAAAACATTGCTGGTGCATTAAACCCTTCATGAATTGCATATCCTAAATACCATATTATTGATATAATGTGTGCACATGTACCCATCGTTCGCCTTCCTGATAAGCATGTACAATAATAGAGCATTATTGTACATGCTTATCAGGAAGGCAACGGAGGGCACATGTGCACACTTATATCAATAATCTGGTATTAAGGATGCAATTCATGAAGGGTTTAATGCACCAGCAATGTTTTTAAAGGATGTCATTGTAGATAATCTATAATACGTAGGTAGTCGGTCGGACACGAATACCTTATATACCAGAATAGAGACCCTTTATCAGTTTTCAGTTTATCAGTTTTATCAGTGTTTTATTTTATGTTACTGTATAGTAAATCATTATTGTAATAATAAATAAATAAATAAATAAATAATGCTAGACAATCCACACAGCATCATCTAGCCCCAAATTAAGCTACTCAAAGCTTGTGTTATGGGTACTAGATAACTGATATATTTAATACATGATAAAGGTACATAGATAGATAATTTTTATTATACATACACACCCAGACCAACGGAACAAATTTCTGCAGATCGTACACAAATTTGTTCCGAGGCGGGAATCGAACCCGCAACCTCTTGCGTCGCAGGCGGACTCTTGCCCGCTGCGCCACTGAGGTCGTCAATAATATTTTATTATTTAATATTTTATTTATTTTAACATTTTATTAAAACTTAAAAGTCTTATATCTTTGAACGGACAGCTGTGACTGCAAAGCTGTCTAGGCAATAGTTGTTCCGGTTGATTAGACCTATCCAACGACATATATGTATATATTTTATGTCTATTGGAAGGTGGTCCCAGGTTCCATACATTTTTGCCCATTGTCCTTTGAACTCAAGACCAAGTAACGTCAGTGAAGTTCGACCAAGTTAAGATAACCAGACGCTCAGAAGATACATGAGTATAGTAACAGTCGTAAGGTTAATTATACATGGATGTCTATCTTCCATAAGCTCCGGGTAAATTTACTATAACCTAATAAGACTCCATACAAAAAAACGTATACTTAAATGAGAATTGAATTACAAAGATGTACACTACTAGGTACATTGATTCTCCATTTGGTTGGTTAATTTTATCTGAGGTACGGTAAATAAGAGGAAAAACCTTTATCTCGATTTCGGTTCCCTAGTTTCGAATCTCCAAACAAACCTTCATTCCGTAAAACAAAGACCGTCTGTGATAATATCAAAGAGCAACAAATATTACATGTGCATCGGTACGATGGAGATACAATAGATTTCTTTGAATTGATTTGACTTAATCGCGTTGCTGAGTTTTTTTTTGTATTTACTATTATAGAGTGTTTGAATCTTGTATTCAGTACTAAAACACCCAACAAAACTTTCAGCTTTAGTGAGAATTAAACGCAATTTCTCTCGTCTCAGCTGGATCATTAAGATGGTCAATAACTAAATAAAACGTAGCTCAAAAATGCTTAGTATGTCATTGATAAAGTTGTTTGCATTTTTACGAGAGTGATTCGCGGTAGTTCAATGGTTTAGTATGTCGTTTGGAAAACTGTTGGCATGTTTCATGAGTTTCGCAGTAGTTCAATGTTTTTCTTTGATGTCTCTACGGCAGTGGTAAATTTTTTTGCCGTTACTCTATGCTGGGAATAATGAAGTTGTTCAGATATTGCGTGACCAGATGGCTGGGTCTAGCTCAGGATTAGGTCTGTACGTGGCTAGTTTAACTGATTTCACATAGTATGGATTCAAATAGAATTTGTGCTTTGATTTTGACCTTTTCGAAATTGGAATCCTTGTATATAGTACCTACCTTGTACCTCCAAAAGATGTTAAGAAATCACGTCAAATTCATAATCAAATAAAAAAAAATCACTTGTTTTTCCCAAAAGACAAACGTAAAAACTGTGTCTTGTTAATTTAGTAGTAGCTGTAGGTAACTTACAGACTTTTATTCGATCAAAGAAAGTTAATTTTCCCGTTTTTTAGGTAGATAAACTACTAACAAAGGCGGTTGGAAGTGAAATGGTTCCCTTGGGCGGAGTGTTCAACTCCACAATATATTTTCGTGTGAAACAGGTCCGGCACTGGTCACTGCACCGAGTGGGGCTGAGTAAGAAGGGGTAACTTGACAGGAAATCTTGAAATATAATATCAAATATACCGTTAAACACTTGTTTAAATCTATATGTATAAAAATGTATTGCTGTTCGTTAGTCTCGCTAAAACTCGAGAACGGCTAAACGGATTTATCTTATCTTGGTCTTGAAATGTTTGTGGAGGTCTAGGGAAAGTTTAAAAGGTAAGAAAAATTCGAATAACTGCCGGGAAAACCCTAAAATAGCCCTTTTCTATTTCCCATACAAACGTTTTCTAAATAAGTACGAAGTCTGCCGGGTCAGCTAGTACTAGTATTAATGAAAAATATGTGATTAATAATACTAAATTTCAAATGTCATTCAAACAGGTGGGACACAAACCCACTGTACCACCGTCCAACTAGCTAGAAGGTATACCACCGAACGGCACAATTTTCTTCTAGCCCCTACAAATAACTTGAACTTACGAGTATGGGGATTGCACCGACAACGCCATCTTTACGGACTTACAAAAAAGTGATAAAACTTATTTTACCTGATACCTTAAAAAAAATTTAGTCACACGAAAAAAAATAAAAAACTAGTATGATAGGTTTTAGTCCATTGAAATGTTACATTTTTTAGGCCTTACCTTGCGTTTTTTAGAGGACGCAATTTTATTATTTTGATGTGTAGGGGGGGTCAGTGTAAAGCTAAAACCAAGTTTGTGGGGTCGCCACCCTTGTCCCACGGCCGCCATCTTGAAAATAGGGGTTGAAATGGTTTTTACGGTATATCTCTTAAACTATTTATTTGATAAAAAAAAATTGTTAACATTTTTTGTTGCAAATTAAATTCTCTACAACTTTGGTCCTGTAACTTTTTGTCGTAGAACTATAAATAAAAAAGTTATAAGCGAAAACCTTCAGAAATTCGAGAAAAAAAAATATGATTTTCGATGTAACTTTTTTTTATCATTTTACGAAAAAATGATATCTGACCATTTTTGTAGATCGTTTTTTGAGGAACAACTTTTATTCGCATCATTTTTTCATTAAGTCAATAGCTAAGGTTTTACAGCGCTCCGAAGTGAGTACTATTTTTCAGTACTCTTAATACCTATATTATACGTGTGTACTAATAATATGTCATCAGTTATTTTTTTTTTTACATTGTTATTATAATTTTTTTAATTATAAATTTTGCAATATTATTTAAAATTAATTATTATTATTATTATTATTAAAACATAATTAAAATAAAAGTGCAACAGTGACCCCTTTATTACGTCCTTGCTACAGTCCAGTCTTGTGTGAACCGACGCCATTATTAATTCCAGAACGTTACTTTGCTTTCGTGTATTTGTTTTTCTCACTCGTGCAATACAATTGTAGTAGAGAAATATTACTGACGGACTTTGTGCAGTTTTAATTTCTTTTCTAGTGCTTGAGAGGTGGTGAGTTACTGTTCTTGATATGGAGGAATAATATTCATAGTTTACTTCGGTTTTAGCTGCAGTGTTTTAGGGTTCCGTACCCAAAGGGTAAAACGGGACCCTTACTAAGACTCCGCTGACCGTCCGTCCATCTGTCTATCCGTCTGTCACCAGGCTCATGAACCGTGATAGTTAGACAGCTGAAATTTTCACAGATAATGTATTTCTGTTGCCGCTATAACATCAAATAGAAAATAACACAAACTAAAAAATATAATAAAATAAATATTTAAGGACGCTCCCATACAACAGATATGATTTTTTCGCTGTTCTTATAGATAATGGTACGGAACCCTTCGTGTGCGAGTCCGACTCGCACTTGGCCGGTTTTCTTCCATTTTGACTAGTGCGACTTTGATTGTTATTTTTTTTAATACTAATTTTCTCTGCACCCAACCAGTTAAAATAAAGTTACGAGTATTTTGACTAGTATAATAACGTTAAAAGCTACTTTCACCATGCTCTGTTAATTAAAAACAAAATATACTAAAAAAGACTAACAAATCTTTTTAAAATGGTTTTGTATTCCACCATGTCCTGACAAAAGATTCTCTTCCGTAGAATGAAATGAAGTAAAATATATTAACATTCTTGTTAATTTTAATGCCCGAAGTAATGCTTTGTTAAAAAAAGTTTGGTGAAATTGAACCTAAACGTCTTTAGTTTACGTAAGGTATCATTCTTCATGTTTCTATAATATCTTACTCGAGCGGAATGAACAGACAGGGTGTCAGCCCCTATTTATAATAGTTGAGCTGGGAAATAGAACAGTTTGTCCAACGCAGTGTTCCGACACGGCGCAATGTTATGATAGGGAAAACAAAATCATCTTTTCTAAAGAAATATAAATAATTATGATGAGATAAATATTTTTTTTCTAGTGAATAAATTTGAGCTGTAATTAAATATTTGGAGCCTTACAACGTGCTCTTAGGGCAATATTAAGGTAATATTACTTTGATATTTATAACCATGACATTTAAAAATTGTAAATATTGAAGTACTTCAGGCTTGTGAGACCCCCCCCCCCCCCTCCTGACCTGAAGATTTGAACCATAAGTAATCTGAAGTTAATCATCCTAAAATAAGTTTTGCGTAATCAGGATAAATGTCACTCTAGGTGTGATTATTATATTCGATAGACTCGAAAAATTTTAAAGAATATTTAAAAGGTTTTTTATAAAAATGTTATAGATTATTTCAAAAGGTTATTTCTAAAGTATTTTGTAAAAAACACTATAAATTTTGTTAGAACACGCATTAATCAACAATCTATATTCATACCCGCTCCAACACTATACTAACACTATAATTCTTCTTTTTTAACGCGATCGCCGAACAAAAGCCTAAAAAAACAACGCTTCACGCATGTTGCACAACTTTTTGTCTCGAAACAAGTATATTTTTTATTGAGTATAAATATCAGTTTGATCGGGGAAACGTTGCGTGTTTTATACTGACTTTAACTTTGGTTTTCCTAAAAGCCACAGCCGCTATAAAACAGCTTTGAAACTTTACTGTTTCCTCAAAACTAGTGGCCATATTTTATTTTAAAAGTAATAATAGTTTTTAAAGCTAGCTTTTATTACATTGTTTTTTTGTCTGTTTGGGCAAGCTAAGGTGTTGTTTTAAGGCCCAGCATTTTAAAAATTGCAAGTATTGCAACCCTAATCATTCTATTACCGCTTAATAGATTACATTGAAATTGAACTACACGATACTCAAGGATATAAGTGATAAATTAACCGGAGCTAAAACACGAATTAGTTAGAAAACCTTGGTTAAAAATCATGTCAAAAACACCTCTGAAAATTCAGAAATTCCCTAATTTATCCAGAACAGTGAGGTATTTTGAATTTCTATTTCACATGAATATAAATCAGTTAATTTGGAACAAATCAACCCAGCCCTTTTTTTTAAATAAGCTATTTACTTGAACATATTTATGTTTTTCATAAATTGTCGCTTTCGTTACGTAATTCAGAGCAGCCATATTATCATGCCGCACTCTACGTACTTGTCATTTGGGTATTTCGCTTCGTGCTTTGTCTGATTCCGCGGAGATCCGCGTTGCTATACGGACCTGTCACTTTTTTTAACTTTTACGTAAGGAATAGTGTGACGAATATTCTGGGCCTTAAACACGCTTATAATTCACTCACAAACCATTGCTTGAGTGATACTCCGTTATTTTTTAACTCACCCACTCTATTTTATAATTTTATGCCAACATTTACTGCTTTTATTTTTTTCTTAATAAAACGAACGCAAAGTTCTCAAAAATATAATGTTTTTAAGCATTTCCGATCCATGCTCATTGAAATAATCCTTAAATTATTTCCCGAATGAGTTTGTAAATAAATAAATCTTGGGAGAAAAATAAGCCTTGTTTTTTCCTTAAAGTATGTATTATTAATGCTCCAACGCAAAGGGCCTCGTTAGACATCAATAAGAATAGAATGAGTTATCACCTTAACCTTAATTTTGTGATTGCGAAATACGGTTGGGAACGAGTTCTCGAGATCATTTTATAGATTTTATGAAAAATAATTATGTGAACTTACCGCCTTAAGAAACTTAAAAACCATAGACGAAGAATTTATAAACTGTTCTAATTTTTTAAGAGCGCTGGTGGTGTATTGATAGCACCCCTGCCTCACGATCTGAATGTCGTGGGTTCAAACCTGGTCGTGCACCGATGAGTTTTTCCATTCTAAAAATTTATGTGCGCAATGCCAGTGCTCTTAAACGGTGAAGGAAAACATGGTGAGGAAATCGGCATACCCTAGAACTAAAAGTTTGAAGGTGTGTGTCATATGTAGGTTAGTATTCTTATAAGCGGCGATGGGCTTGCACCCTGTCGGAATACTTACTATTGTGCAAAATGTGGGCATGTACCAAATGTCATGTTTGGACGTGCCTCTGACCACCCTCTTTAGATACCTGCAAAAATCTAAGTAGCTAAAGATCTGAGAAAGATATCTACCGAGCTCGGGAATCACAGTCGTGATTATATTTATTTTTATTTATAATTTCTTCCTGAAAAAAAAGTTGAAAAACCCGCGCGTGCGATCAAATCAAAGCTTGTTTTTAACTAAAGGCTTATTAATTCTAATTATAGTAAACAAAATACTTTGCGCTATTTCCATTAGTTATTCTAAGCTCAGTCAAAGGAAAGTTAATTGGCAATCTAAGCATTTTATTTTGAACAACAGTGCGTAATTAATAGGTACTCGTTAAGGCTCTCTGTGCCCAAAATGAAATATGGCCACTGTTAACAGGCAATAAAATATTAAAACACTTTGCAGGCTCAACTCAAAGTGAACCAATTTATAATACAATACCCATAAATAAAGAGAGAATTGAGATTTAAAAATGTTTCAGGTACTTATTATTTTTTAAATTAACTGACGCAATAAGATTACTTTGTAGATATTTTTAGGTTCACATTTTTCACAATTTATTTTCTTAGAAGAAAAGTTGAATAGATAAAATGCAATTATGGTTTGAATTGCAATCTCCAGTGAGGCATTTTTTTTTCAAATATTTTGTTTTTTTGTTCTCAAGACGATGCGTACCTCTATTACGATGTGTTTAGAACTTAGGTATGCATGTAACTTGGAAAACGTAAACAGTACGTCTACCATGAGTTGTCACATTTAGATCGGCCAACGTTAATAGTAGTAATAGTACTCTACTATGCCATCTGTCAAAATTGTTACTTATGGTAGCAAATTCTAAGCAAATGAATGAAGCGCAAACTACAGTCGCTGTAGTACGCTGTGACGTAGGATAGTTAACTACGTGACGCATGGTGCGCGTTTTAGTACCCAACTATCCACTAGAGGCACTGAACAAGTTTTCATACATTTTTTTAACTTTAGTCGCTAGCGAGTGTAGATTGTGAAAACTCATGCATCCGTAGTGTGAGTTTTTGATAGTTTACGAAAACTTTTTTCGAATAGTATCTTTTCATAAATTTACCTCCATCGGAAATGTTAAGGAACTAAAATAAGGTTGATATCGTGAAAAGTTGGTTTGAAAATCAATTGCTGGGACTGCCGATTACATATTTTCGATATAATCGATCTTATTTTAGTTCCTTAACATTTGCGATGGAGGTAAATGTGTGAAAGGATACTATTCGAAAAAAGTTTTCGTAAACTATCAAAAACTCATACTAGGGGTACTGGTAGACCTATAGACACTTGCTCATAAAACCACGTCATCTTAACCGCGTACCGTACGAAACGTTCATGTGTTATCAAACAGTATTTATCTGCGGTCGAGACTTTGGTGCTTCATCACCGACACTTGCAACTACAAGGTGCTTCATCACAACTGGGATAGATCGCAGTCGCAGCTGTTAATCCGACCACAAACTGTGATCAGAGGATTTGTGTGAATTCGCTTACAAAATTCAAACGTCGCTGGAGACAAATTGCTTACATTAATCCTAATGCGAGTCGGAGTAAGCCAAAAGCGACCGAGGTTCAGTGTGGTGACGTCAGAGAAATTCAATGAGTTACTGCGTTTAAAACGTGTGTGAATTTGTAATGTTGCCGTAGTTGGATAGTAAATGCGGTTCATTTGAATTTGCAGCTAGAATAACTTTACTGCGGTTATGGATAACATTACCTTAAATTAATTTATGCACCATCATTCATGTTTACACTTTACAGTCGTGCACATGCTTATTAATTGCTCATCAAAACTAACCTCTGTGACTAAGTACTCACAAAGTTTATTTTTGACTAGCTGACCCGCCAGACTTCATACTTATTTAGAAAACGTTTGTATGGGAAATAGAAAAGGGCTATTTTTAGGGTTTTCCCGGCAGTTATTCGAATTTTCCTTACCTTTTAAACCTTCCCTAGACCTTCACAAACATTTCAAGACCAATATAAGATAAATCCATTTAGCCGTTCTCGAGTTTTAGCGAGACTAACGAACAGCAATTCATTTTTATATATATAGATAAGCAATTACATTCAGTAAATATTAAAATAAAGTTATTTGAGGAAGACCTTTGCCAGTGGGAAGAACAAGGTTAAAAAATAGACGCATAATAAAAATAGTTGTTTTAAGATAGCAAAGGTGATGCTTCTATGTTTTTCTTTCTTAACATGAGTCTGTTTTTGATAAAAAAGCAACTACATTCCATCGCGAATTCCTATAAAACGTAATAAAATAAGTCATCTAGTCTACTAAACTGGTGCCAAGGGGACTGTGTTCCTCTAAAGGGGAAAGGAAAGGCGGGGTTTCCGTTTAATTTCACTGCGTAACAATTCACTTTAAACTTCCTTGCTTTCACACCAGTTCATGTTCACTTACTAATTAACCAAAGCAAAGTTAGGGTGTGTTCAGTTAAGGGTGAGTTCGTTACACAATTCTACTGTTTATTTTGTTAAGCATTTTTAAAGAGAATTAACAATTTGCTTAGGGTCAAGGAAAACATCGTGAGGATATAACTAAAATTGAAATTTATGTGTGGTATTCTTATAAACGACGATAGGCTTGCAACCTGTCATGTATGGAATATTAACTTTTGACCAAAATGTGTGCGTATTATGCCAAATACAATTTAGGATTCAACTTTGATAAGACGTTTAAAATTATTGACATTGATCGCAGAGCTGAGATAAAACGGGCTAGTAAAAAAATTGCTACATTTTTCTTACTTTATTAAGCAAGAGATATTTTCGTATGTAATAGTTTATTCTAATTTAAGGAAGGATCCCGTGCTCTATTATAGTTATTCATACTCTTAGTTCCCCTCTGAGTTAAGAGAATTCTAGTTTCCCTCTTATTTTATTAACAAAACAAATGTAGTTACGTTATAAACTCGTTCGTTCTCAATAGAACAGCACCTTAATATTGTAGGTTGTGGAAAACATGGACTTTATTAAACCACCTTCTGGTGTTTGTTCAAAATAGTTACTATTAGAAACTTTATGTAGTGAATGTGAAATTTTAGAAATAGATGTTTTTTCAATTTCTATTATATTCCACACGCAAAAGTTTGTGTACACACGCAAAGTTAAAAGTACAAAGTACATTCATATTAATACACATGTGTGTGTTTATACTTTTTAACTATGTAGAATGAGTAATGCACCACTGTAATCGTTCTTAGCTATCCTCCATTATTGCCATAGTAATAATATTTACATCGATGTTGCATGAAATAGTTGTATGTTGTACGTAGTTGGATGAAATTGGGTATGAAAGTATTATTTTAACATACAAGCTTCTTATCTTAAAAAAAAAACATAATTATGACCTTCCTATTATATAGAGCGATAAAAAGTAGCTTGTTTGTTAAAATAATACTTTTTATAGAAATACTTTTTATTCCGGAATAAGCGAAAAGGGTTAAGGTACAAAAATACATAAACGTGGGTAAAGCAACGTTAAAAAGTTATAGGAAAGTAATTATGTCAAAGTCGTTGCGCGCCATCAATATTAATCAAAATTATTTATGTTCCTCAAATACAAACATGGCGTAACACGAAGACGAAGTCAAATAAAATGACAAAACTTGTGAAAACTCCTCACGAAAATTAATTAGTTTAATATTTGGCATTTGTTTGTTCCAGGTAGGAGGTATGCGGGCTCCCAAAGTTCCCGCTACCTTGCTACTGTTGCTACTCGCAATAGAAGCCCTTGACGCAAATAGAAGGAAGCAAAAAGAGAAGATACCAGCATCCACAACGAACATTTGCGATATCAGTGACAGAGACTCGAAAGTACATTGCTACTGCGAGTTCAATCAAGAAATAAACGAAGCAGTAAAAACAGAGTGCTGGGTGTTTAACGGAGGCATAGAGAAAACAGACTCGCTATGGCCCAGTTTCATCTCACAAACGAATATAGAGAATCTAGCGTTCAATGTACGAGCAGACGGGGGTCTGAGCTTCGTTCCGTCAAAAGTATTCAAGTACTTGAGGAAATTAAAACAATTCAGTATAAAGTACAGTTCAATACCAACGGTAGAAAGTTACGCGTTCGCGAACGTGACGTCAGTCCAAGAGATGACGCTGACAAAGAACCAAATTATGCACTTGAGTAGACACTCATTCTACAACATACCCAATCTAACCGTTCTCACTCTCGATGAGAACAGGATCGTTGAACTAGTCTCTGAGACGTTTTACGAGCTACCGTCACTACAAAAATTATACCTTACGAGTAATAATATAAGTGCTATCCAAGACGGAGCCTTCCGACATCTCGCTAATTTAATTGAGCTGGAATTGGATAGGAATAACATAAGCGAACTAAAGAAGGAATGTTTCGACGGCCTGGCTAATCTAAAGCGGCTAGATTTAAGAAGGAACAAATTAGGCGTGTTGAATTCGTTTACTTTTACTGAGCTTTGGAACTTGCAAGCTTTGTTATTGGACTATAATGAGATTTACGGGTTGGCCCAGAGGACGTTTGATGGGTTATCTCAATTACGGAAGTTAAGTTTGAGCCATAACAAGCTAGTGACTTTGACCGGCGGACTGTTTGAAGGAGTCAGGGGACTGGCCGCCTTAGATCTGAGACACAACCAGTTAAAGAGGTTCACCTTTGAGAATTTGCGTCCAATCTACGATAATCTGAAAACTACAAACAGTTATATTTATCTCGAAGGTAAGTTAAATGAGTTTTGTATATTCTCATTAACAGTAAATAGATGATAATCGTTTTCTCTAATTAGGCCAAACAGATTACCCACTCTATTATGTAATTTGGTGCTAAGCTGTTATCTTATACCTATAAACGAGCAATTCTTGTATATATATATGTATATATATATATAATTGGAATCTCGGAAACAGCTCCAAAGATTTTCATAAAATTTAGTATGCAGAGAGTATCGGCATAAAATAATCGGATAAATCGATCTAGCTAGGTTTCATTTTTAGAAAACATCGTTTTATCAGTGTTTTTAGGCATTGAAAACACTGACATCTATTGGCGAGTAGTAATACTACTTTATTTTTTAGTTCGTATCTAAATACATTTTCCAAATACAACATTTACAAAAAAAAAAACCGAGCAAAGCTCGGTCACCCAGGTACTATTATATATGAGTATAACATTTTTTTATATTTTGCATTAGTATGAACGTTTACAAACTCACTAAAAGCTAAGACTAAAAAAAATACCCTTTTGCGTCGTACTCCATAGAATTAAAATAATTTGAATAATACTAAGTCTGCGATAAAATCAACCAAGAGATACGACTTCGAATTCAATGAACCTCAGATTTGTCAGAATTTGAAATTCGTTAACTTACAAAAGCGACCCTTAAAAATTAACTTTATAATATTCAGCGCCTATAATGACGATGTCTGAGCTAATTTGAAAATTGAATCGTCACAACTAAAATTGAGTTATAAAATTAAAAATGAATTGAAACAGACGGTAAAATTCAGCTTCATCATTAGTCCAATTATAGAATTAATTAAGGCTTCAATTGTTTCAGGGAATGAGTTCCCGTGCGACTGTCACCTCGCATGGATGCATAAGCTAAGACACGAAGCGAGAAGCGTTAAAGTAAGAACATCCTTGGAAAATTTCATCTGTAAATTCGACACAAAGCAACCTTTGAGTTCACACTTTACTTACTACGAAAGGAGCGCGATAGGCTCGAACAGTTTATACGAGGCCGATGACAAAACTCAAATAAAAGATTATTCAGAGGCGGATGATTTTATGCACGAAGATTCGGATGATGTTTATGACGAGCCGAAGTCGAATAAAGGAGAAAACGATAGGACTTTGCTACAGATACCTGTCGAGACGTTGCCGTGCCCGCAGGACACGAAAAGTGTTACAGACAGAACATACACCTACCCCTCGCAAAACGAAGCGAAGGATTACCGAAATTTAATCTTATCTTCATCCGCAAAGGAGGCATGTTTTGATCTTTTTCTGCTACCGTTTATGATATTAGTATCCCGGACCGCTCAGATGTAAATAGAATGAGAAGTTAAATATGAAGAATTAATGTTTGTTCTTTATTTCGAAAAGGAATAATAAAACACTTCTGTTTGGAAAGCTCCACATATTTTATATAACACTCCATTATGCTTTGTACCTTTGTAAATATTACATGTTACCGCGAGTGAAGACTGATGGCGCGCTATGAAACAGTACATATTGGGAATTTAGTACATAGAGTTTGTTTAGCTCTGACTACCTCCCTTTAAAATACTGAAAAACTAAGTAACTAGAAATCTGAGAAATTACTACTAACTCTAGGGATTATAGTCGTATGTTTAGCAATAAGATTATAAAAACCTCGAGTTCTTATGTTCGGAAACGTTCGGTAAAATTAAATATCATTGTCATATTATGTCGGACAAAAACAAGTGACTTGAAATGAAAAGTCACTAGCGATGTGGCGTCACTACACCCAATTACATTAAAAGTTTCAGATTGCCAGTAGTTGGAAAAAACCTTAAACCTAGTTTGTATTATTTCTACACTCTTTGAAAACATAGTTTCTCGGTAAGCAAAATATTTGTTTCCAAGAACTGATATGTAACTTAATAATATAGCGTGCCATCTAAAAGCTCCGTCACTCGTTTTCTATGTCAGACATTCTGTGAATTTGTAAATAAAATTAATAATGAAATTGTAAAAATGTGATATATTAATAAGTGTAATTTACTTTTTATCTCTAGTTTAATAAGTTAAGTTTTCTAAGAGAAACTCATTACATGTTTTAAATCTGTTTCAAGACAAATTTTATTGGAATCTTTATGTAAATAGTTAACATGAAAAGTTAACGAATTTATTTATTTAGGTGTACTTGTCTACCTGTTTTTTTCGTACAAGCTTTTCTTTGTTTAGGGCTAATGACACTGTGACCCCAATTTTTGTTTCTTTTTTGCATAATAACTTTAAACCAATTTAAATTTTAAATGTAGGTACTGTTTGTTGATAGGAATAATAAAAACACAGAATATGTACCAATAGATATTAAAGACTCTCGGAAGATTGCGGCTATAATCTGCATGAATAAATAAAGGAAAAAAAAATAAAGACAAAAACAAATCTCTTCTCAAACGGCCTAGATAAAGAATATAATTTGTACAGTACGCTTTTTGTTTTGAATACTTCTTCTTCTTCTTCAATTATGGCATCTGTCTCTTAGAGAACAATTTTGCCAGTGTCAAGTGTATTTATTTATAAGTATTGTCAACGTCACAGAGTCATAGTCAAGTTGTCAAGTCAATTTTAAACAAAAGATGGCTGTTTTGTTGAAAATTCTTGGGATTTCCTCCGATGGAGTTTGAAGAGAACTATTCACTTTAATTCACATATTTTACACTCGCGTCAAGAACCCGGGCTTTATTGGCAAAATAACCACCAAAATTACGCAATAAAACTCAAAATAACACGAGAAAAAATATAAAAACCAGAGCGACGTAGCTGTGAGGCAAATACACCGCAGAAAATCTGTTTTGAATACATCCCATTACAACTATTCTGGTACAGTCACGAACAAAAGTCTTAATTCATTTAACTTATACATTAAAAGTCAATTAGGTAGTTCGAGTTTGCGCTAAAACAAAAATCTGTATGATATACGGCGTTGACTGTATCGTGTACCACGGATTTAATCATAAACTATGTTATTTGCTCTAAATTACCATTTAAATTCAGTTGGTTTAAAATTTATTCGTGCGTCAAAACCGACATTTTGTAACGCAATCTAATTTAGACAGAGCGAGCCCGTGACAATTGCAAAAATACAACTTGTTAATTAATTATGCACAAGACAAAAATTTTCAGAAATTGGTGAACGCCATTCCAATATCACTATTCAAATCTTTTCTGCAGTAGCAAAAAAAACACAACACTTAAAATGATTTAGACATAAAAAATATAAAAAAAAGTTTTTGATTTAAAATTTTATTTGAACCTAATATTACGTTAAGAATCCGATTAATACTATATCTTATAAATTAGAACTAATTACATTATTAAATGTGGTCCATTTATTTACTTTGCTGAAATGTTGATCTCGGGTAAATAACCAATTTCGGTCGAAACAGAATTACGTATTCTGTTTACGGTAGCCTGTGACTGGCCAGCATTTTGTGGATAGGCACAGTACGCGCAATAAAGAATACAAACGTGGTATTTTTCATAAATGCTAAAAGTGGGTTAATATAAGGTCAAAAAGAAAAGCTGGAGCGTTCCTGAAGGCTGTCCAGTGACGTGGGGTAAGTATTTTTTTTATTAAAAAATAAAAGTAAATAACTGTCTTATAAATATATAGTAAATGGTAAATATTGTGGTAACAAGTGATTGAACACGTTATTCAAAGTATATCTGGTAAGTTATTTTATAACAAAGTTTTCTATTCTTGAACATTGCACCTTACAATGTGCTAATATTATGTGACGCGCACTGTACCAACTGTTTAATATGCTTCACTGAGAATTAAATACTAGCCACTGACTACTAATCCCTGTATGTACCTATTTAGATACCTGCACTTTCAAGTCAAAAAACTACAAAATAATGGTTTCATTTTAGACCAACATTCACAGAATTTAGCCAGACAAAAAATGTGGTCAAAAAATC
Organism: Cosmorhoe ocellata; assembly: GCA_963675405.1. Classification (NCBI taxonomy): domain Eukaryota; kingdom Metazoa; phylum Arthropoda; class Insecta; order Lepidoptera; family Geometridae; genus Cosmorhoe; species Cosmorhoe ocellata. The sequence continues at coordinate 3,895,880 of OY776258.1, read as the reverse complement.
GAGATTATTTTTAAATAAATTGTAAAGGCTTATTATAAATGCTATATTCTACGAGCGATGTTGCCAAATAATCTAATTGATAACTTACCAGCCCCCTTAGCATGGCGATTTTTGTCTACTCTTCGGAAGAAAGACAAAACGTTCTCTACACTTCGCACTTCGCAAACGTTCCCGCGGGATAGATATGTTTTTGTTTTTCAAGGTAACAGCGGGCGAAGCCGCGGGCGGAAGCTAGTCCATATTATAGAAGAAAACGAAAATAGCGGTAGGAAGGAATAAAAAAAAATATGAAAGCCTAAATACTTAACATAGGTAGGTAGGTAGGTATATTCGATCAAATACACTATTTTATAATGTAGCTATGTATGTATCTACGGTAATACTTAAAATCAATTGCTTTGAGTGAAATATTTTTTCGGTATTTATAAAAATTAATGATGTGATTTTTAAATCACGTATTTATTAATTACCTACATGATGTAACATGTTTTTTATTATTTTAGATACCTACATAAACTATCGTAACCTAATAAGTAGTCGCAAACACAAATTACAAGGGAAGAAACTCTTGTCTACGTCTTTATAGAGGTAGACTAAACATGAAGCCTATCTCTAGCCCTAAACGTCAAAATTTAGAGAAAATATGATCGCCATGCTCGGTGCTGTAGAGTTTTGTCTTGGAAGTGAAGATACTTCTCTTTCCGTTCATTCTCTTTGATCGCCATGCTCGGGAAGATAGACAAATAGCTATCTCTACACCCAAATGTCATTTTTCTCTACTGTCATTTCGACAAAACCGTTGTCTTCAGTTTCTATGCTAAGCGGGCTGATCACTGTTATGCATTTTTGAAGTTTTACATTCCCTAACGTCACCTTGCATAGCCTCCATAACGACAGTGTATTACAGATACTGATAACATAACACTCTTCAAAGACTTACAATATGACATTGATAATACTACTAATTTTAGAATAGAATAGAATAGAATAGAAATCATTTATTTTACGTCACGTTACAGATATCTTAAGTTTAATTATAAAGCGTTGCTAAGGTGACAATAAAACAGGCAACCATTCAGCATGAGCTGCAGCAGCACACATGGGGGCTGATGCAGCGCTGATTTTCGATGGCGCCTCAGAGCAGCGCAGCAATGACTGCGACACGCGTTACCATATTTACTAATACTAGGTTAAGCACTTACTGCTTATCATGACAGAAGTTACTTAAACAAAATACTTATTATATAATCAAAAAACAGATGCAAGGAAGAGCATAATAAAACTATGTACACCTAGTTTTCTATTCTATTTTCGCTCTTGACATTGGAAAAATGAATCACAAAAGAGTCAGATGCCCATTTTCTGCGGTGTATTTGCCTGACAACTACGTCGCTCTGGTTTTTATATGTTTGCTCGTGTTATTTTGAGTTTTATTGCGTAATTTTGGTGGTTATTTTGCCAATAAAGCCCGGGTTCTTGACGCGAGTGTAAAGTATGTGAATTAGAGTGAATAGTTCTCTTCAAATTCCATCGGAGGAAATCCCCAAAATTTTCAACAAAACAGCCATCTTTTGTTTAAAATTGACTTGACAACTTGACTATGACTCTGTGACGTTGACAATACTTATAAATAAATACACTTGACACTGGCAAAATTGTTCTCTAAGAGACAGATGCCATAATTGAAGAAGAAGAGAGAGTCAGATGCCATTAACAAAGAAGAAGAAGAAGGCTTAACTGCATGAAGCTAAAAAACTGTAGTCCTAGAAACGTTGACAGCTAAAACTGAAAGCTTCAAAAGTACATCCAAAATACTGTAATCTAAAATGCAACAAGATGTCATTCACTCACGTCATCCTCCATCCGCTGAAGATACTTGTTCGGATAAATTACTCCGTTAAAACGTGACCTTGGCGAAATTGTGGCTCCTTTCACAAAGGCCACTACCTAAGAATTGAATTAACTTAAGAAAATTACGCATACTCTGAAACTATACCATGAAAAAAAGTTTAATTAGGCATTCAAATTATTTCATTCTATTTATAAAAAAAAATGTTGCGATGATGTGTTTTGAATAATATCACAACAATAATAATAATAAACCCATTCCTTTTTTTCATAAGAATTTGAACTATATGTCGCGATGTTATATTAAAAATCTTTGGCAGTCTCTTATGAAACTTTCGCAAGTATGGACATAACAAATGCACTGCAGAGTTTATATTAAGACAGCAATTTTTATTTATTTCTTATAAACGTCGTTATTCATATACCCAACTGTGTCATCCCACAACTTTATTCACGTCATTTTATTTTCTTACAAACTCTATCCACCCCTTGAGGGTTCACTTTTTAGAACTCTTTCTTATTGAAAACATCTTCTAAATTTAAATACTCTTGATAATATGGTTTTGACTGCATTGTTCCTCTGTCAATCACTCACTAGTAATTTGATACTTATTACTATATTAATATGGTATAATTTTGATCGAGAATATTCATGATACTGAGTATCAATTTCGCTGTGTTAGTCGTGCCAGTACTCTGGAGATTGATCCAATAATATTCATTATTGAACATTATAATTTATGCTTTGTGAATGCGTGCTTTTGAGTATCAACACAACGTGCATCATCATCTTGTAGTCAGTAAATTATATTATTTAGAAACAGTATTGGTAATAAATTGTTTTGCAATATTGCAGAATAGTTGCAACAACACAAATTGCGGTTGCAGAACACTTGCCTCGATATTTAATCGCTTTCTATTAATCTCATCATCTCCGGAGGTCTCACCACAAGCTCTTACAAACAATCATATTTCAAAAACGTAAAAGCTTCAAGCTTAAAGTAACCCTACTTCAATAAATTTTTTATAAATCATGGTACGAAATACCAAAGTTATATTACTTTGATATTGCCTGAAAAGCTTTTGGTAAGGCTAACATAGAACCAACCGCTTGTGGCACCGATAAAACCGATAGAACTAATAACAAAACTTCTAGAACTTACAAAACAAATATTGAATAACCGAAGCACGTATTCAATCACATCAAATATAAAACGTTAAGAAGCAGTTAGTGTATCAGTTATGGTCCTTCGTTTTGGAGCTACGCCAAATGCACCCCAAGATCTTACCGTTTCTATAGCGTATTGTGAAAAGTGATCAAAATAAAACATCCATAAAAATTTTATCATAGAAAATGTACCGGTGGTTTTTAAATTTACAAATAAAAAAAGGAAAGAATTTGAAAAATTCGAAGCGTTTCAATAAGAGGGTTAAAGAAAATAAAAAACGATGCTAAATATTTCTAACCTTATTGATAGATAGTAGAATGTATAATTTTAGTGATGTAGAGTCGGTCTTAGCTGATATTTATGAAGGTTTTTTTTTCAATTTAATGTGATCTAAATTTTTTGAAGCCAATCAATGCTCAACCAACAACGCCAACTGTCCGACTAGTAAATACTCTACGAAAATTACATTTTTGATTTTTTATTGACTTATTGATTTTATTGAGTTATATGAACATATTTGGGAGTTATTATCGACATTGAATATTCTCGTCAATCACAAATCCTTTGTTATGAATAATGTGAACAATATTGGACGTTTTTGTCGTGTGTTGATTTTTTTGAATGATTGGTTTGAATGAATTTGGTTGAATGATTTTGGATAATAATATATTTGAGACATAAAATGTGCGTGTTATGTAAGTAGCATTGTGAATAGTTAGAAGTGATTTTCCACTTTTCGTAGAAATACGTGGAAAAAAAATCCATTCTTCCCTCCTAGTGGTAGGGTGACAACCGGTGAATTTGATAGACATTTTTTTCCGGTTTTAAGCTAAAAGCCGGATAGAGCCCATTCCTAGTCCCAAAGATGGCATTTGCTATCGATGCGGCACTCAAAGTGAGTGCAATTTTAAAAGGTTTTCGGAGATAGACATTATTTACGCCCCCGACCCAATTTGGGAGCTTAGTTATATCAGCCTTTTTGGGGTACACAGGGTAAAGTTATTGCTCTTGTGCATTTTCCTGGTGCAACGCTAAAGAGGTGTGACAAATTTATAGCTGATACTGGAAGAAATTTAAAATCAATACCATAAAATTCAATTATATGCAGTGACAAAATTATTGTTAAAATGTGCATTTTTTTATTAAGCATTGGGTATTTCTAGGCATTTTATATTATATTAGAGAGACTCACCGCGACTAATATGTTCCCGTAATGTTTGTTCATAATACACCTGCCGCTACACCTTTTAGAAAAATGACAAATCTCTAGAACCAAAAGTTTAGGCTGTGCGTTGTCTATAAATCAGTGAGTGAGTGTGTCACTCAGGACCTTGATTCAAATAATAATAGATGAACGTGAATTCGGGATATTGAAGAAAAAACACGGAAAAACACTGTAAAACATGAGTTTTTGAACTATTATAAGGTTCACTATTAATACAACGCTCGCAGCATCTTAATAAACCAGGAATTTAACACGTAATCCACGAGTAAAATGTTGTTTTCTAACTTCATAAGATTATAGAAAGACAATTTCGTAAGAAGCAATACAACCAAAAGTATTTTTTTGCACATTTTACGATTCTCTCTTCACGTTACCAATGTTGAATATTTCATGGCCGTAGTAAAAGTACGTTAACGTCACGAATGGCCGTTACGGAGAGGAATTGTATTGATATTCTGTGACGTAACGGAGTCGTTCGGCCAAGTTTCACGTTTTGCAAATACTTTTGTAGCTATTCTGCTGGCCAACTTTTTTTTTCTAGAATCATTACGTATCTCCTATATCATGACCCTGGAAGTATTGTTCAAAAAAACTACTGTGCAAAATGTAGGTATGTGCCAAATATCATGTTTGGACATTCTCTGACTACCCTCTTTAGATATCCTCTGAAAGATCTAGGTAACTAAAGATCTGAGGAGATATCTACCGAGCCTGGGGATTCCAGTCGCGATTTTTTTTTTTTTAAAGTTATGCTATATATATTTTTTATTCCGTCTTGACAAGCAAAGAAACCGCCAAAGAAAATAAATGAAAGTTATTTTAATAAAATTAAAGAAAAAGGCAGAGCAGTTCACGCAATAGCTTCCTGCTTAATGCCCTTAAGAGCTTACAGTTAAGCCTTTAATCTCTCGAAATGAGATACAGTTTAATCCATCTCCCTAGTTATTTTAACTTGTAATGATGTATTTTCATGTATATTCTATAGTCATTCAAAAACATTTCCTGGTTTGAGTTTACTCCTGATAAATTCCGGGAATTTTAAAATAAATACGTGATTTCTGTGAAATATTTGAGTAAATTGTACATAAATTAAATTAATTAATAAGTACATAATATATAAAGAAGACAACGAAGTATATATATTCATCATCATCTTCCTGCCCTTATCCCACGTTATGTGGGTTCGGCACAACATGTGATCTTCTTCCATTTCTCTCTGTCATTCGTCATTTCAGTACTCACTCCTTTCTTACCCATGTCATCTTTCACACAGTCCATCCATCTTTTCTTTGGCCTACCTCTACCCCTGTATCCATCTACATTCATACCTAACACTCTCCTTGTCACATGGCATTCATCTCTTCTCATAACATGTCCATACCACGCTAACCTATTACTCCTCATCTTTTCTGTCACCGGTGCCACTTTCAGACTTCCTCTGATATACTCATTCCTTATTTTATCCATCCTTGTCACTCCACACATCCATCTCAACATTCGCATCTCCGCCGCATGCACTCTTTTTTCGTCCGTTCCCTTGGTGGCCCAACATTCAGACCCATACAATACGACAGGTCTTATGATCGTTTTGTAGATTTTCCCCTTAAGTTTAAGGGGCATTCTAGGATCACACGTGGTTCCTGTGACCTGTCGCCATTTCATCCATCCCGCATTTATTCTATTTCTTACATCCCGATCAATCTCACCATCATTCTGTACTACTGAACCGAGGTACCGAAAATCGGAACAGACTGGTAGGGATACACCATCTAAGGCAATAGGGGTAAAACTAGAGGGACCACCGAAGTCGCAGAACAAGTGCTCGGTTTTTGTTCTGCTGATCTTCAATCCGAAGTATATATATTCATATTAAGCTGATATTAACAGTGATAATGAGGCAATAAGCCGGCACGTTACATTAATGTTCACAAAACTTATGACTAAAGTCGCTTTCAGACGTCAAAACCTAAGACAAATAAATAACAGCAATTTAAAAAAAACACCACTTAAAAACACACGATTACGTTTTTGATTCTCAGTTTTATAGACTTTTTTTAAAACCTCTATTTAGGTTTTTGATTATTATTTAAGTACATAGTGAGAGAAATTTAACATTATATTTGGCACATGCCTAAGTTTAACAACACAGCAGCTAGATACCATACGTGACAGGTCGCAAGCCTATCCCTGCTTATACTACTCGTAATACTCTAGTGACAATTGAGTTTTTGGTTCTAGGGTATTTTACCTTTCGGTTTCTCTACCATGTTTTCCATCATAAGCTTTGAAAATGTGCTCATTATTTTTTGTAACTTAAATTTGGTGTTATTTTTTAAGGACAGCCGTGTGAAGGCAACTTAACATTCCGAGTATAGTCGAACACGCGTGGACTTTAAAAGGCTCTGTAAAGAGCGATTTTAATAATAATCAAGAGTTAAAAAGTTCATTGTGTTAGATTTGTTTCTGCAATTTTCTTCAGACAGCTAGCAGTACCGCTATGCAATTAGTATTCTCAGTCGTTTGAAAGTTAATGACGAAAATTAATACAATATGTACCTGATAATACTACACAATAGATGTATTAAAATGTGGATAATTAAGTGTTTCAATAATAAAAGTATACTTATATGTGTATTTTATTGAAACTATAGAGCAATACGAGTATAATAATAAAAAATAAAAACTGGTAAGAAAATACACGTAAAAGGCATACGTTAATGTTTGACAAAAAGGACTTCTTGATTCTCAAATTAAGCAAAACTTGTATTTTGGGAATCAGTCTGTTTATTAGTAAGTATCTAATAGTAATACCACTACCAACTTATTTAACTCTATCGAAGGTTTACTTGAATTTAAAAAGATGTCTACTTATTTACCATGACCGTCAAAAAAACCAATGTGGTGAGAAGATCACGTAAATTTAAATAAACCTCGAGAAAAGGTCAAGGCTGAATTTAATCAGTGCATAATAAATAGGGTTTACGAGTTATGGACCCCCAACTTCGTGGCCCAACGTAAAACGCTCCCTTCACACGGCGTACCAAGTTTTTACTACCCCCTCAGGGCGGAACTTTAACACCGTTTTAATTAGTTGGGGTTATTTCACCCCAAAATATGGGCGTTTTCATACGTGCTGTCATGCCGCTCTTGTTTATATAAAGAGATGGAATAAATATTTTCTTTGTTCATCAGGTCACGTATCAAAAGTTTCAGTAAATATCCGGAGGTGTTTATATTTAAAATAACTGCGTATCCCTGTTATGCCAAGAATGCATATTATGCCAGTTACTTGCGTTATAGCATGCTAGTTCTTGCAGACACCTGCCACTTGTATGTATTCGAATGTAAAAATTGCGTAAAGGAGTTTTCTAGATGTGTTTTATCTTACAAAATGTACAATACAATAATATAATTGACTATGCTAGTCTTGTATTACAGTGTCTTTTTTATCAAGATTCATACTCGTAATTAAAGTGCAAACAACTTTGTTGAATATCTCACTTCACTTCATTTTTATACCTTACAGCCGATAGTTGTATAAACGGTACATTATCTCGCTTGTAATATTAAAGTTGTATCGTAATACAGCATTATTGTTATATTATCAGTACTATAGTCTTTTTTTTATTTTTTTATTATTGAAAGACTAACGATGCTATGGAAAAATACTCACCACATCACATCAGAATTCAACCACTCAACACTTATTGCTTTACAATTTTACAAATTTAAACATTATATCGACAAAATCCTGATATATTTGAAAATACATCCATCTACAATATGTGTAGTGTACATAAAATATTTTATGTTTGCGACAGAACCTCTAGGGAATCTAAAATGCTGTAACCTAGTGCTAGCCCCACAGTTTTCATACAAAGTTTACCCTCTTTGTCGCATGTTAAAGGGAGCGTAAAATATACTTTAGTAATATGTTACGGTGCACGTGTAATATGACAGTTCGTAAAGTTTATTATCAAGTTAACGCGCTGGCTCTGCTTATGTTTTGAATAAAGGCTGCACTTTATGGAGCTAACTTCAGCTAACATTGCTACAGTGGTAAAATTATGAGGAGCATTAACGCGATGCAATTACCACGGCATGATTGGAGAATCTATACCTATATACGAGCTTAAACTTTCTGACTGATTCATCATTGCCGAGCCGAAACCGCTGAAGCTGTAAAGCTGAAATTTGAGAGGTGACTTCCTTTTGCAAAAAAACCAACTAAGGCAGGATTTTTATAAATTCCACCCTTAAGAGGGTGAAAAAGGGGGAAACGTTAGTATGAAGCTTTTTAACGCGTGGAGCAATTTTCATGAAACTTTGCCTGTGTATTGTAAATGCAAAATGAATGGCTAAGTTTTTCAGAATTTTTCAATATAACTTTCAAAAAGGGGTCAAATGGGGGGTCAATGTTTGTACGGAGACTTTTTAACGGGTGAATTTTGGTGTTCTGAATTTTGGTTTGGATACTTTAAGTTTAAATGTTACATAAATGGATTCGTGATTGATTGATGATTATTATAATGGCATTTGATAGCATTTGGACAAACACGTACAGGTAAGTCTTCGTAACTGACAGCACGTTGTCAATACTCGTAGTACAATAGCTGCAACCACTTGCAATTAATTGTTCGCGTGTTATGATAGCTCATACAAACATACTATTCATAAAGAAGTGTAGCACATAACTTACCACTAAATGAAATAAGTTAAAAAACTCGTCAAAAGATCCAAGTTACAATGTCGTGAAGTGAACTGTGAACAACGTAAAGAGATGTCTGACCAGCAGTTTTGCAAAACGGGACCTTAAGAGAAGCAGTAAATTCTAGGTCGGTTGACTGGGGAACATAAAAACTTTAATTTGAACATTCTTTCGCTTTACTCTCTTACATTATCGCAAGTTTGTTTATGAAGGCTTTTGTGAAGGATTTCAAAAAGTGTTTTGATAAAAATATCATTTGGTTTAATAACATTTGAAGTCTGTCCACAATGTCTATGTCGCGAAATAATATCGAAACCTACGAAAGGGATCATTATTATGAGTGATTTTTCTGTATAGGTACATAAAATTGGCTTTACTTTATTGTTAAAGTAAAAGTAAATATAGTAGTTAGGTATTCACCGGAACTGGCTCATGTGATCCAAACCCGAAATAAATTCACCGACTCAGGCTAAAAAAAAAAAAAAAAAAAAAGTTTGGTGTCTTTTCCTAGGTTTTCGGGGTCGCTGAATCGGTCTATTGCATCCGTTTTTTGATAGCTTACACAGATCATGAGATAGCTAACCAATCTAAAGCTCTCCACTACACTGCTAATCACCTATTGATAAAATTAACCTAAATGTTTCCTTATCACCCAGTGAACACGGCGCGCCATTGTTTGTTTATCACCTCTGACGTCACGGCGCACCATTGTTTGACGTCAATCTCAGACTAATTAGCTTATTAGGATGTTCTAGCAAAACAACATTTTTTGGATCAATCACAAACCTTTATTTCCTCTAAAATAAGTACAGAATAGTTTGTATAAAAATATATCATTATTTATTGTATTGTTACTGAATAATTTAATAAAATCCATCATTGTATTTCCATAAAATTTGTTATAAAGATATGTTACACAATATTCTCCGCAAACTGATGTAAAATCATCTTGTAATCTATACCTATTAAAATCCCACCGCTTTGAATTCCTGATCAAGAAATCTCTATGATATCCTGTAGGCGGTCGTCCATATGAATCGAAATACTGACCAAACCTATTTCTATCTATGTGTATGGCCACCCAATGAGAACCTGGCATGCTGTCGGTGTCCAAATTGCTTATCAGGTACATAGGAACTTTAACATGTAAAGGTAACCTGTTTGCTGCATATACATTTTTTTGTAAAGAAGGATGGATCGTGTTCAAATATTTTTGAATCTCAATTGTGTTCATGTTTAATCAGCCTTTCGCATAAAGCTGTGCTATGCTTAACCTTCAAATCAAGAATGTGGAACTAAATATACTGAACTTCTTTATAAACATTGTGCAAGGACATAAATAAAAAGATTGGAATATGTGCAGATTATTTTTATTAGGTACTAACACTTATATATAGACAATAGTTACCTATTTAACTGCTATAGTCTACGGTTACATTACGGTTCTTATCTATTTCAATAACATTATCAAATTCTGCATAAACAATACAATTTATAGTCTGAGTAAGAGTAGACTCATGCTGTTTGAATGTTGCCCATTAGTCAGTTGTAAAATATGTACACAACCTAATGATCCTGATAGTTTAGATAACATTATCAAATTCTATACAAATAAGGAATGCTGTTTGAATGTTGCCCTAATGATCCTGATAAGTTTAGTTGGTTATATAAGTCGTAATTTTTTTCAAACATTCACTGTCGAGTGCTTGTTCATATGAACTATAAGTCTCCAGATTACATTTTGTGAAGTGTGTTTAAAGTGATCTACAGAACAATGGATGTAAGTACTTCTTTAAAACTTTTCTATAATTTGTTATGCATATAGATTCAAAACGTTGATAGTGGTTATTATATTGTTGCAGAACTCTTTCGAAGAAAATACATTCAAACAATATTATTACACTTGTTCAGATGATGAAGATAAGACTCAAGAACCCCTTAACATTTGTGAAGAAAAACCACTTAAAAAACAAATGAAAAGAAACAAATCAACTGAAAGCTTAGATAATTTGTTTGAAGTGAAACAAATAAAGAAGAGAAAGTTATCATCAACAGTTTCTCGTGCCCACCAAGAAGGTGGTAATGTTTTTATAACTACCAATGAAGATGATGGTCATCGATCGAATCATATGATAAAAATAGAAGTTTATAACATGCACAAAATAAATAAAATCACGCCTACAGAACAGTGGAAACATGCAAGCTATAGAGTAAAATATTTTACAAATGAATGCAATAACAATTATGAAAGTATAAAAAAAATAATATACTGCATATCAAAAGAAATAGCATCAAACCCAACATGTAAAAAATATCATTTTAATAAGTAGTAGTAGTTTACCAATTTTTATTTATAAGTTTCGATAAAATTTCATTCTTAGTAAATTTACTTATCCCTCATTTACAAATTTTAGTCATTAGAAAAAATATTAGAATACAAATACTTACCTCATAATAGAATCTTAGGAAACAATATCTCATCAGTGGGGTTGCTTTAGTAAGTACCTAATTAGACATACCTCATTATGTAAGTATTACTTATAACATGAGATCTTTCTACCTGTTCTTACTATAAATAGTTCTTGTAGACGCTTACATGTAGATACTTCTTGTAGACGCTTACGTGCAGATACTTACTGTGATTCCATCTCCACCAAAAATGGAAAATATGAGTGTAAACTGTGTTAGTGTCTTTTTCAATACGATGGATACCGATTTTAGTGATGAAATTTGTCAAAAATTTGATAACCATATGATGCTAGAAGACGAATACGATAAATACTTATATGATGAATGTGCTCTGGTTGAAGAAAAAATAAATGCTGAATCCGAATTCAAACATTGTGTGATGCTTGAAGATGAATACGATGAATACTTATTTGAAGAATGCGCTCTGGTTGAAGGAAAAATAAAGTAAGTGATATCTATATCTTCTCCTTCTAGTACTTTTGTTTATCCTAAACTGAATTCATATCTCAACTCTTTTAATTTATTATTGCAGTCTACAATCGGGGGGATCTCTTAAGAGAGTGAATGACTCTGAAAATGCTGACATTGTTGTGAAACGAGCGCGATATGAAGATGGACCATCTACATCATCAATGGGATCTAACAACACAAACGAAACAACATCTAACAATGGAAATGAACGTGATGATAAGGTAAATTGTGACATTTGTCAAGTTCTTGTTAGTAGAAGGTATTTTGCAAATCATTTAAAGAGTAAACTTCATAAAAGTAAACTTGAAAAAGTACATGACTCACTACAAAATGTTTCTATAATCGAATCAGCTTTTGGTAATAGAATAATTTCTTATAAGATACGTGGAAAGAATGATCAACATTTAAATAACTTTGAAACACCTGAGTTGTATTTGAATTCTATCAAAAATGAAATTATGCTTCTAATTGAAGAGTCTATTCAAAAGCTAACAGTTTTTAAAGTAAACTTTGTTCTGCATGCCGATTTTATTCAACAAACTAAAGAGGATTCATTTCAAACTTTTGATTTCCAAACATATAATTACATAGTATTTCAGGGGGATGATCTAAATTTTCTATATTCATCTTTGTGTGACACTTTGATAAATAAAATCAGTTCTTTTGAGAAAAAAGACAGTGGTTGGAGTCTTAAGGAAATAAAAGCATTGGATATGAATGTTAATAAATTTAATCCTCTGCGCGGTACTTCATATATTGAGTTGCCAAAGGATATAAGAACTAAAAAAGCTGTAGTTAATGTTAAAAATGCTGACAATTTATGTTTCAAATGGGCATTGCTTTCCGCTTTGTATCCAGTTAACAAAAATGTTGATCGAGTATCATCATACACAGTACATTCAAACAAATTAAAATTTAATGGAGTGGATTTTCCTGTAAAGCTGGTTGATATATCCAAAGTTGAAAAACTAAACAACATTAGCATTAATGTGTTTGGTTTAGAATTTAATAAAGATAAAAAGTGTCATAGCGTTGTTGGTCCATTGTATTTAACCAAAACTCGTAAAGATGTTCACATCAATTTATTATTAATTTCAAACGGAATAAATAAACACTATTGCTATATTAAAAACATGTCGCGTCTCGTTAGTAAACAGATTTCAAATCAAGATCATGCAGTCCATATTTGTGATGGATGTTTGCTACACTTTTCAACAAAAGAAAGGTTGATTGATCATCAACAATATGACTGTGCTCATATTGCAACAGAATTACCAAATGGTGATACAACGTTAAAGGATTGGTTTGGTCAACCAGTATCCAATGATAAATTGAAATTCGAAAAATACAATAAAAAGCTAAAAATACCATTTGTTATATATGCTGATTTCGAAGCTTTTTTAAACCCAATCAAATCATGTTTTAACGATCCCTCAAAACCATACACTCGCAATACTCATGAGCACAAACCGTATAGTTTTGGTTATTACATCAAATGTTCATATGATGATAAGTTGTCAAAATATGAGACTTACAGTGGAAAAAATTGTGCACAAGTATTCATGAAACGTTTGCATGAAGATTTAAAAAAAATATGTAGAAAAAATAGCTTTCAAATTTGTCCTAAACCTTTATCAGCTATAGATGAAAATAAAGTTTCAATTGCAACAACATGTCATATCTGTGAGAGTAATTTAAATGGTGAAAACACATTAGATTATGATTGGCAAACTGGTGATTTTCGAGGTGTTGCACATGAAATATGTGTAAAAAAGTTTCGACCACCACATTACATCCCAGTTTTTCTACACAATCTAAGCAATTATGATGCTCATTTCATAGTCCATTCCTTAAATTTTGTTGAAGGAGAAATTGATGTAATTCCTCAAACCAAAGAAAAATACATTTCTTTTTCCAAAACCATGAGTATAAATAATCAAAAAATTTGTTTAAGATTTGTAGATTCCTTTAAATTTTTACCATGTAGTCTTGATCAGCTAGCAAAAAATTTAAGCAATGAACAATTTAAAACTTTAAGAAATAGCTTTCCTAATAATGAAGATTTTAATCGTCTAAGAAAAAAAGGTATATACCCATATGAGTTCATATCATCTGAAGACTGTTTGAAAAAAACAACACTTCCTAGTCAAGAAAATTTTTATAGTTCACTAACTAATTCACATGTATCAAATGATGATTACAACCATGCTAAAGATGTTTGGCAGCACTTTCAATGTCGTAATATGTCAGATTATTCAGATCTGTACCTCAAAACTGATGTTTTACTGCTGACGGATGTGTTTGAAAACTTTAGAACTTTGTGTTTAAAAACATATGGTTTGGATCCGGTTCATTACTACACAGCTCCTGGGTTAAGTTGGGACGCTATGTTGAAATACACTCAAATAGAGTTAGAACTTTTAACAGATTACGAAAAAATTGCTTTTATTAGAGCTGGTATACGAGGAGGTGTGTCTCAATGCAGTAATCGCCATGCAAAAGCTAATAATGAGTTCATGGAAGATTATGATAAAGATAAACAAAAATCATTTTTGACTTATTTCGATGCTAATAATCTATATGGTTGGGCTATGTCTCAATTTCTTCCAGTTGGTGGGTTTGAGTGGGTAAACGTTGATACAAATTTTGATGTGCCAGACAATTCAGAATATGGTTTTATTTTAGAAGTTGATTTGGAGTACCCCACTGAACTACATGATTTGCATTCAGATTTACCTCTTTGTCCTGAAAACATAAAAATAGGAAATTCTAAAGAAATCAAGTTAGTCCCAAACTTACACAATAAGATGAAGTATAAAATCCATTATAGGAATTTGAAACAATGCATTGAATTGGGTGTCAAAGTAACGAAGGTTCACAGGATATTAAAATTCAAACAAAGTCCCTGGTTAAAACATTACATCGATTTAAACACAACTTTACGAACATCTGCAAAATCTGATTTCGAAAAAGATTTTTACAAGTTAATGAATAATTCTGTATTTGGGAAGACAATGGAAAATATTGAAAAGAGGGTGAATGTCAAACTATTAACACATTGGGAAAATCGAGGTAAAAAGCTTGGTGTACAAGATTTTGTTGCGAAACCAGAATTTAAAAATTCCTCCATTTTTGGAGAGAATTTAGTAGCGGTTCAGTTAAGAAAAACTAAATTGTATCATAACAAACCGATATACTTAGGTTTTTGCATTTTGGACATTTCAAAAACTTTAATGTATGATTTTCATTACAACTACATGCTTAAAAAGTTTAACAATAACATAAAATTGCTCTACACTGATACTGATAGTTTGATATATCAAGTTTTTACAAATAACTTTTATGAAAATATTAAACCAGATCTATCTTCTAAGTTTGATACATCCGATTACGCAGATGATAACATATTTGGTTATCCAAAAATAAATAAAAAGAAGTTAGGTTTTTTCAAAGATGAAAATAATGGTAAAATTTTTCGAGAATTCATTGGGTTAAGGTCTAAAATGTATGCATTAGATGTTGATGATAAATTTATTGCGAAAGCTAAAGGTGTAAAGAAATGTGTTACAAAGAATTTGAATATTGAAAATTATAGATCATGTCTTTTAAACAAAAAAATTCTGTATGGCACCATGAATCTATTTAAATCTTTAAAACATAGAATATTTACTCAACAAGTAAACAAAATATGTTTGTCTTATAATGACACCAAACGTTACATTTTACCTAATAATATTGACACATTAGCATGGGGTCATTATAAACTAAGATAATGTTATCATAGTGATAGATTGTAATTTATTTTAAGTTTGTATTGTAAAAACAAAACTATAATGTATCAGCTATTTAACAATACTTTAGTTTCCTATTTAGTTAGTAAATGTAAAGTTATTTTAAATAGGTACGATGAATATGAATTTGTTTTATTTTTAAGTTATAGGTTATTTTATGTTTATACCATTATTGTGTTTTTCATGTTATCTATAAGAATTTTGTTCATACTGATGGTTAATGTTTTAATTTTAAAAATATAAATACATGATGATTAAATAGATTGTTTCATTATTTAAACATACCCCTCACAAACAACACATTAAAATGTACCATTTTAATCATCCTTTTAGTGCAATAGTAGCAGGTCCAAGTGGTTGTGGAAAATCTAACTTTGTAACAAAGTTTATAAAGTATGTAAAAGAAATTTGTAGTGTTGATTTTACCCAAATAACTTGGTGTTTTGATGAAATGCAACCTTTGTATAACCTCAAAAACGTAAATTATTGTCAAGGCATACCAGATCTCAGTATGTTTGATGGAAAGGAAGCACAACTAGTAATCATTGATGATCTCATGAGAGAATCAGATGGACGTGTTGTTGATATATTTACAAAAGGCAGCCATCACAAAAACCTAAGTGTTTTTTATATAACACAAAACTTGTTTCATCAAGGTAAAGGACAGAGAGATATATCTTTGAATTCTAGTTATATTATCTATTTTAAAAATCCTCGAGATAAAACTCAAATCAGATATCTAACACGTCAAGTGTCACCAGAAAATACAAAGTTTATGGAAGATTCATACAAAGATGCAACAAAAGAAGCTCATGGATATTTGATGATAGATCTAAAACAAGACACTAGTGAAATGTGTCGATTTAAAACAAAAATATTTCCTTCAGATGGATATTGTACAGTTTATATCCCAACAAAATCATTTAAATATGCAAAGAATCAACAAATTCAAATCATTCATCAATAATGCATCGAAGCTTAAAGACGCATAAAGATTTACTAAGTGCTCTACATACACTTAAACCAAAATATCAAAGAGCACTTTTAAAGTCATGTGATGAAGATGAAATCAATTGCATTTGTGAAATCATCCATAACGTTTTAAAAGGTAAAGTACCTCTTGACGAAAAGGCAAAGAAAAAGTTACAAAAATATAAAGAAATACTTCGCAAACTAGTGCGTAAAAGTACAAACAAAATTCGTAAACACATAATTGTTCAAAAAGGAGGATCTTTTTTACCAATTATATTGGGTTCAATTTTGAGTGCATTAGTTGGTTCTATCGTTTGAAATATGGAACACGCTAAAAAAATGTTACTCGTTGATCCAAGTATATTTGAAAAAATAAAACAACAAAATTCTACTGATAGTCCCATATCACGATTAGACATAGAAATGCAAAATATTTTGAATAGTCATATGGAAGATAGAAAGAAGTGTATTTTATACTTACAAATTTTACAAAGATACTTACATTTTACTGAAGAAGGACGTCAACCTCTCGAATTACCATTACTTTCAAATACTAATCTACCAGAAGACGTACCAGATGATAAAAACAAAGACATTGACACTAACGATGCAGTTGCTATAGAGACATCAAACGGAGAAGAGAAACAGGATACAAATATATTTTTGAATAAAAAAAATACATACACACCTCGACATATACTCAGTTTAATACCGAAAACTTATACAAGAAAAGGTGAGTTATTATTAAATTTGGTGGCTTCATATATACCATTAACTTACATTGGAAACGCAAAAAGAAGTGAATTTATAAAACAGCTTCAGATAAAAGATCTTAAACAAACCACACCACAGCAAGAGGAGGTTTTTTCAACACCAAAATCCCGCAACAGGTATAAACACGTTCGAAAAGTCCAACAGAAGATAGATTGGGAGAAATGGACTCCCTATTAGAAATAAATAATATCTACTATAATCCATCGCATCCAGCTGGGTATGCTGGTATCAACAAACTAGTTAAAGCCATGAAGGGTAAAATGAACAGAAAAGATGTAATAAAATGGTTGCAATCACAAGAAACATACACACTTCATAAACCGGTACATAGGAAGTTTCCACGAAACAAATATGTATTATCTAATCTTAATGAACTATGGCAAGCTGACTTAAGTGATTTGAGAACTTATTCAAAATATAATGATGGTTTTAATTACATTCTGTGTGTTATTGATGTCTTTACCAAATATGCATATGCCCGACCAATGAAAAGTAAAAATTCGAGCACCATTAAAACATGTTTAGAAAGCATATTTCATGAGGCTGGTACAACACCAACTCATATACAATCTGACAAAGGAACTGAATTTGTTTCCAAGGATGTTCAGAGATACTTAAAAATTAAAAATGTTAATTACTATACAACAAATAACCCTGATATTAAAGCTAGCAATGTTGAAAGATTTCAAAGGACACTTAAAATGAGGATGTGGCGTTATTTTACCCACAAAAATACATATAGATACATTGACATTTTACAGGATTTATTATATGCTTATAACCATAGCTACCATTCTAGTATTAAGATGTGTCCTTGTGATGTTAATTCAAATAATTTAATGACTGTTTGGAACAACCTGTATGATAGAACAAACTATCGAATAATTACAAAATCCTTACCGAAATTACTCGTTGGAGACTATGTAAGAATAACAAAATACAAACACATTTTTCAAAAGGGTTATGAATCTAATTGGAGTGATGAAATATTTATAATAACTTCAGTTATAGATCGTTCTCCATTGGTTGTGTATACACTAAAAGATTTACAGCAAGAAGATATCATTGGAACTTTTTATGAAAGGGAATTACAGAAAGTGTCATATGATCCCACCTCTAACTATAAGATTGATAAAATAATTGGTTCTCGCTATTCCAATAACAGAAAGCAAGTGTTAGTGAAGTGGAAAGGTTATCCAGATAAATTAATAGTTGGGTTTTGGTTTCTGAATTAAAAGAATTATGATTAAAGAAAGTTTTTATTTAACATTACTCAGTAACAGTTCTATGGAATATTATCCAAACAACATGACTACAAGATTTTCAACGAAATTACCAAAATCTATCAAGTTGGAGGGAGAATGGTCAGTTGGAGTGGTTGAATTTCAATACCCTTGTACCATGTTTACTGTACAAAATCATGAAAATATTATTTACATAACAAAATGGATATTAATGCCACATGAAGAAAAACCTTCACTGGTTTATTATAAGACCCACATTCCAGCCACGAATTATGATAATATTAATCACATTCTATCAGCGTTGAATAACATAAAGGAAAAAATTCGATTTCGATATGATGATATATCAAAGTTTGTTTCCGCTACGGTAATGGATGAAAATATCAAATCGTTAAAGTTATCACCCAAGCTTGGTATTCAACTTGGTTTTGAACCCGATAGAAATCTTGTAGAAAATGGATTTGGAAAATGTCCTGCAAATTTACATTTGGGGTTACCATCTCAATTATTTGTTTATTGTGATATTATCGAACCTCAGATAGTTGGAGATGTTATGACTCCTCTCTTGAGAATTATACCTTTGGATCCTGCAAAGTATATTTATGGAGCAAATAAAATGCATGTTTTCTCACCACCTCACTACTTACCTGTTATGCGTAGAGAATTCGACACGCTTGAAGTGGATATAAGATCTAACACAGGTCAAAAAATACCATTTCAATTTGGAACGGTGTGTGTTAAACTACATTTCAGAAAATTATAATGCATTCTCGTGATGATATAACTTGTCCATATGAACATTATTATTCACATCAAGCTGGTTCTGGGATCGGAGTAATTTATAAAGGGGCTCCTTATCAACGTGGTCATGGTATTGGTAGCTTCTTAGGAGGATTGTTTAGATCAGTTTTACCATTACTTTCTAGTGGTGCTCGAGTAATAGGCAAGGAAGCCTTAAATGCTGGTGTCGGCCTTCTATCAGATATGATAAGTGCTAGACCAATGGAGGATTCAATTAAATCTCGACTTAAAGAAGCTAGTTCAAATTTGAAAAGAAAAGCAGATAGTAAAATAGATCGATTGAATATGTCTGGCTCTGGATATATAACAAAGAGAAAACGTCTTTCCTCATTCAATCCACTACCGATCGCCAAAGTGAAAGCTACTAAAAAATCAAGAGCTAGACCTAATAATTTAAAAGATATATTTAATTAATAATTAAAGATGTCTTTTTTACATAGTCATTCATGTGAGTGCATTAAATCAGAGTTAGATTTATTTGCTTTGCCATCCACACAAACTAGTATCGAAAATGGACTATGGATACACTACAAACCCATTTCATCCCTTGCTGACGATGGTCCTATAGAATTTCAAGTACCCGGAACCGGTGATGATTACATAGATTTATCCCACACGTTGATACACATCAAAGCTAAAATACTTAACCAAGACTCAACAAAACTAGCTGAATCAACAACTGTATCACCCATAAATAATTGGCTTCATTCAATCTTCAGTCAACTAGATGTATATTTGAATCAGAAGCTAGTATCACCTCCAAACAATACATATGCATATCGAGCATACATGGAAACTTTATTAAACTATGCTCCTGCAGCTAAAGAATCTCACCTAACTTGTAGTCTATGGTATGAAGATACTGCTGGGAAAATGAACTCAACTGATGAAAAAAATGAAGGATTCGTTAAAAGACAACAGTTAGTAAGTCAAAGTAAGGAAATAGAAATGATTGGACATCTTCATGGTGATATATTTAACCAGGAAAAGTTTTTAATAAATGGTGTTGAAATGAGTGTCAAATTAGTTCGTTCTAGAGAAACGTTTAATCTAATGGCATCTTCATCCGATTTAAAATTTAAAGTATGCATTACAGATGCAACTCTTATTGTTCGTAGAGCTCGAATCAATCCAACTGTATTACTTGCACATCAGAAAGTTTTAGCATCTACTACCGCTAAATATCCTATTACTCGTGCTGAAGTCAAAGTTTTAACCATACCTTCAGGGATTCAGGGCAAGACTCTTGACAATATTTTTCTAGGACAAGTTCCTAAAAGATGTATAGTTGGATTTGTAAACAATGCAGCGTTTAATGGGTGTCTGACTAAAAATCCATTCAATTTTGAAAACTATGATTTAAATACATTTTGTTTATACATTGATGGTCAGCAAATACCTTCAAAAGCTTTGCAACCATCGTTTGAGAGTAATATTTTTACTGCTGCTTATCACACACTATTTTCAGGAACAGGTATACATTTTCTTAATGAAGGTAATGGGATATCTAGGGAAAAATATGCGAAAGGATACTGTTTGTTAGCGTTTGATCTAACGGCCGACCTTAGTTCAAATTCAAATACACATTGGAATCTTATAAAACATGGTAGTGTTATATTAGAAGTTCGTTTTGAGTCTACTCTTACTCAGACTATAAATTGTATTGTTTATGCAGAATTTGATAATGTTATTGAAATAGATAAGAACCGTAATGTAACCGTAGACTATAGCAGTTAAATAGGTAACTATTGTCTATATATAAGTGTTAGTACCTAATAAAAATAATCTGCACATATTCCAATCTTTTTATTTATGTCCTTGCACAATGTTTATAAAGAAGTTCAGTATATTTAGTTCCACATTCTTGATTTGAAGGTTAAGCATAGCACAGCTTTATGCGAAAGGCTGATTAAACATGAACACAATTGAGATTCAAAAATATTTGAACACGATCCATCCTTCTTTACAAAAAAATGTATATGCAGCAAACAGGTTACCTTTACATGTTAAAGTTCCTATGTACCTGATAAGCAATTTGGACACCGACAGCATGCCAGGTTCTCATTGGGTGGCCATACACATAGATAGAAATAGGTTTGGTCAGTATTTCGATTCATATGGACGACCGCCTACAGGATATCATAGAGATTTCTTGATCAGGAATTCAAAGCGGTGGGATTTTAATAGGTATAGATTACAAGATGATTTTACATCAGTTTGCGGAGAATATTGTGTAACATATCTTTATAACAAATTTTATGGAAATACAATGATGGATTTTATTAAATTATTCAGTAACAATACAATAAATAATGATATATTTTTATACAAACTATTCTGTACTTATTTTAGAGGAAATAAAGGTTTGTGATTGATCCAAAAAATGTTGTTTTGCTAGAACATCCTAATAAGCTAATTAGTCTGAGATTGACGTCAAACAATGGTGCGCCGTGACGTCAGAGGTGATAAACAAACAATGGCGCGCCGTGTTCACTGGGTGATAAGGAAACATTTAGGTTAATTTTATCAATAGGTGATTAGCAGTGTAGTGGAGAGCTTTAGATTGGTTAGCTATCTCATGATCTGTGTAAGCTATCAAAAAACGGATGCAATAGACCGATTCAGCGACCCCGAAAACCTAGGAAAAGACACCAAACTTTACACTGGAAATACGTGTTGCATTTCCCTCAAGGCGTTAAACATTGATAAGTAGTCCCTTTAAAGATTCTTACTTTGTTCCGCCCTTGCGTGGCATGTCAACAAAATAACGCTGCTTATATTCTCCTCATTATACATTCATGGCACAGCCTGGCAAAAGTGGCAAATCACGAAACACCCGGATCTAAATTCAGGTTCGTGCGTAATTAGGCGTAGAAAACAGCGTCCCTTTCCAGTATAATCTTTGTTTTTTTTTGTGCCGAGCTTAATTGGATTTGAGATTAGGTTGATTATGAAACGTCTTGAACTTGCAATCATAACTAAGACTAACGTAAGTACGTATACTTCCAGTATTTTACAACTAACTTGATTTAAAAAAATATGAATTTGCCTTGTTCAATAATTAATCATTTGATTATGAATATACCTAACTATATATAGTAACGCACATTAATTTACAATAAAAAAGCCTGACCAAAATAACTATAATCCCCAGCTTTGGTATAATGATATCTGTTCAAATCTCTAGTTAGGCATTTAGATATCTTTTTAAGCATATAATAAAGGGGCACTTCCAAACATGATATTTAGCACATGCCTACATTTTGCACAGTAGTTTGTATTCCGTACGTAACAATGAGGTATAATGTTAACGAAAAATCAAAATTGGCCTTGCGTTAGTTAATGTATTTGTGGACTACAAAAATCTGTGGCATTATGTCAACATCTCCAACGGTACAATCATGCAACTAATATTCAACTAGTTTTTATTAAAAAATCCTGACTGAAAGCAAAAGAATAGCTCCTGACAGCCGCCATATACATGTCATAAACATTATGGTTGTGTCACTCTCTTATTCTAGAAGAATCTAAAAACGACACCTTCCACAGCAAAAAGGTTTAGCCACAAACAAAAAAACTCACTTTTTCACATACACTAAAGACCATAACACAGCTTACAATAATTATGGGGAATATTAGGGACATTTAATTTAAAAAATCTGAGGTCTCAAATTCAAAGAGAATTCTACTAAAATATCAGACTAAATTCTACATATGACTAGCATAATACATTAAAGCTTTGAAGTTTACCATTAAAGGCCTTTATAAATGCATACGGACATTTCGTATACCTTACAAACAAATACTGCACCGCTCTTTGATTTTCCTTTTCAATTACTTTAAGAATAGCACCCGTATTTTGTGATCCTGAATCAATTATGTACGAACAATACGACCATGGTCTACATAGAATTCTTTAACTTTCAACTTTGCGACCCTACACCGCTTTTATTTATTTAGATCTTTAAAAATTCAAATTTAAAACAGAGAAAAAAATTAAAAAAAAAATTGTGCCAGTCTAAACTAAACGATGAAAAATCGTGAGGGAATCGAAATACCCTAGATCTAAAAGCTCAAAAGTTTATGATAAGTGACACCCGTGTTCTTGTTCAACATCTATCTGCGCTGTGCTGCTTTAGATGTAATTGTATTGGGCAGCAGACACCGTGGAACATCAGCTTGGCCAAGTGCCAGACTGTCATTTGTGTCTATAAAAACAAAGTTTGGAGAGTGAACAAAAATTAATTACTTCATTACTGTTTCATTGGGTGAGTTGGCCAAGTATGTTTTCATCCAGAATGTAAGTAAAACTGGCATTCAATGTTAGAAATAGTGAACTTATAAATTTATAAATCTATCCCTAAACTGTATAAGTCCTCTATTCCTTACATTTACATTGGTTAAGCCGCTAAGGGTAGTGAGTCAAAATTTAAAACCTCTTAAAAACTAGGCCCTAGGCTTTTTGTACCTGAACAATAAACATGAAGTTTAAAGGTATAAAAAAATTAATTTAGTAGTATAAAGTATAATTAGTAGTAATTGACTAACGTGATATAGGCAAGTCAGTGATAAATGTTACTTAACAAGAAGAGTGATGAATATCAATGCAAATGGAGAATGGGAGAAAAGAAAAGACGAGAATGGTAAAAGACATACATAGGTAAAAGTTATTACTAAAATGACGCTTGCTAAGAGATAGCACGCACGGGTTACTTTTTTATCGCCGTGACTGTTTCGTCACTCTTATCAACTCCGTGGCTATGTATGAAGACAAGCGTATGTTACGACGTGACAACTGGGTGACATTTCCATAATACATAGCCTGACGAAACAGTCATGGCGACAAAAGTAACCCATATGCGTATCTCTAGGTAAAAAGGTAAAGTAAAGACGCGACTATTTGACCTGCCATAAAGGTATATAAGGGCAAGGAGATGATAAACATGATATGCCTGAACAATCCACAGTCAATCAGCCGCACAAGCGTTTGGAGTCAGCTTTGAAAAATGGCACTACCTCCAAGCAGCAGGTGCTAATTAATTAGGTCAAGAAACTCAATGCAATTAGGCTCTTAGCACTCCAAGTTTTTTTAATTCAGTTTGCTTTTTTAATTATAATTACAACTGTTTGGACCGAAGAGTTGTAGCAATTTTAGTCCAGATGTAAAATGGGTTGAATTTAAAATAAATTGACTGAGTCGAAAGATTGTGGACTGTATCGAGAATCACTTTCATTTAGTATTGTTTTAAATTAGTGCTTCTTAACTTTAGATTATTTTATCGTTAAACTAAGTTTGGCTTCACGTAACAGATTCAGTTAGCTACTAATGAGATTTGGATGTCCACAACAGATTTAAAACTGACTGGCAAACTGGATGGTCGATAATTCAGTATTGTAAATCGATCAAAAGTTCTTGGCACCATGAAAACTAAACAATGTTGTGAATTTACCATTCCACTATGTGGAGCTCAAATAGCCAATAACACAACAAAAAAACTTGATAATCTTCAAATCTTACATAGAAACAAGATGCTCAAAACTAACAGGCAAACTCAAGAGGATTTCACCTGTAAAGTTATACAGTTCCAATAATCCTTGCTAATACTTACCCTTTGGCTCCCTTTAATTTCCGACCTAAGAGTAAATTCACACTATCCAACATACCCTGACCTCTGACCTTGTTAGGATATCGCGACAACACGCATAGCTTCACCTTTGACAATCAACCACATATCTCAAGTTAAGCTGGTCGGTAAACGACACCTGTTTCCTTGTCTTTACAGCGTTGTTAAATGAGATTTCACATGATATTGTGTACGGTAACTTGAATTTTGTTTTTTTTTTTAATACGCTTAAACGTTTTAACACTCCTTACATATAATCCTATTGTTCTTATTTTGAATATCAGCCATGTACAAATACTTTTCCCGTGCAATAATATCTTATGATAAGGAAACACTACCTACAAAAAGGTACGACAACAGCATTGCGTTCGCAACCTGTCACGTAATGCATATAGTCTTATACTGAGTGAAAAAGGGGGCAGATGTATATTTACCAAATAGTTTGAACATTTAAACCAAGAAGAACTCTGAAAATATTGCAAAATCCTCAAGTCAAGCTACTTGTGACCTAAGTTGTGTGTAACATTATATCCTTTATATAGGTGAGCTTATTTCACAATCATTTTTTTATCAGAATATCAAAGGGTAATCCGTCTGCAAATACACAATATTTATCTTTTACACAAACACCTAGAGCCATCAAGTTTGTACTTGCATTATTATTTTTCCTGTTTTGTAAGAAAATAAGTCAAGCTTGTGACAAGATAAAATCATTATGTTTAAATAGTAAGTACCTTACAAATAAATATAAAATTAACAGTGGTGATTGTCCTGTAATAATATTAAGTCCTGCTAATAATATTATACTCGTATGTACCTATTTATAATGTAAGTGACAGTTTCTTTTCCAATAAGTTGAATCGTTACTTTATAGTTGATGATAAAAGCTTTAATTTAATTTAAAAAATATAACAATCTCCATATAGAGCTAAGTACTCCATTCTAGCAAGTAAACCAAAGAAAAAATCAAAAACTAATTGAAATAGCATATTTTTTTAGATCATTTGTGACTTTAATTCAACACCGTGATAGAGATAGTTAAATGATTTTCACCAGACCGGCGATCCTGTTAAGATTGGCGAACCTTGTAACACCACGGGTCTTGGTAAGAACTGCGACTCCGGTAAGACCGGTGATCCTGTTAAGACAGGTGAACCTGATAAGATCACAGGTCTTGGTGAGGATTGTGATCCCGATAAAATCGGTGATTCTGTAATGGCTGGTGGATAAGGCAAGATCTGTGGTCCCAATGTCACCGATGGTCTTGGTAAAATTGGTGATCCTGTTATGGATGGCGGAGAAAACAGGATCTGTGGGCGTGGAAGCACCATTGGCGTTGAGACCGTTGACTCTGGTAAAATCGGCCATCCTGTTATAACTGGTGATCCTGATGGTTGGTGCCTATAGATATGTGGCAACCCTTGTGTACTTGCCAACCATCCTGCCACATACAGTAGTAGTATTGACACTGTAATGCAAATCCAAAAATAACATTCAGTAACTAAATAGCAATACAATTTATCAGTACATTCACACACTTGACTTATTAAAAAATGCTAAAAAGTAGAATGAATAGGAAACAGAGCTCAAGTCACTAACCGCACGTAATGTAGGTACACAAAAAGGCTGGAAACGTTACCTCGTTGGACAGCTATACTGATTCCCTGTCCGAGGTAGGCACCAGCCCTTTGATCATTGGCCTCGTCTTCCATAAATAAAATACTTACAAGGATTATACATTTTGCTTTCTCCAGTTGTTCAGTTAAACTAAAAATATGGTATTCCGTTGTACTTCTATTTATAGTAGTTTTGAT
Source organism: Cosmorhoe ocellata (assembly GCA_963675405.1). Taxonomy (NCBI): domain Eukaryota; kingdom Metazoa; phylum Arthropoda; class Insecta; order Lepidoptera; family Geometridae; genus Cosmorhoe; species Cosmorhoe ocellata. Next base: position 3,868,970 of record OY776258.1, on the reverse strand, counting down.
AAATGTAACACTTCGTAATGATTTTACAATTAAAATTAGACACGCATTATTATCCATGACTAACCTACAACTTTGTTCTGGTAAAATGTTTTTTTTTCATACCTAGGACTGATGTTGTAGAAAATGTTGTCACCTGTTTGTGGCTCGCTCTTGCTCGTACGAATATAAGATTGTCTTATATTCGTTCTCTATGCTCGATAAAAGCGCCCACAAAATTTGGCGTGGCTGTCATGTTAGCCTGGCAGGTTTGAACACAACCTACGGATTGTGATGCAGGAGTATGCGCCATCAGCTCTAAAATTCAGATTAATTCTGAACTAAAACTGTTTCCTAAAAAATTACTCTTTACCCTCAACAGCTCTACAAATAGGTCAGTCGGTGGACACCATTTTGCTCAGTGCTAATTACTGATCCCTCACATGACCTCTTTTATTTATTAAAAGGTACAAAGGTATCCATGTTATTTAATTTGTTTGGGTCAAATAATGTGTTCCGGTGAGCAAGGGTAGCGGAAATGGTCAGAGACATTTTTGGGCTAAGGCTACAGATACACAGATTTTACGCCCGATTTTTAGAGACAACCAGTTTTACGTTTGTAAAGATTTTCGGAAGTGTAACATTTTTAAAATTTTTAAAATCATCTAGAAATGAGAAACATTGTTCTAAAATAGTCCAGAAACATTAAATCGAACCCGCAACCTCTTACGTCGCAGGCAGACTCTCGCCCGCTGCGCCACAGAGGTCGTCAAACAGACGATCACAGATTTGATCGAAATTGTCGTGATTGTACTCGTATATAACCAGAAAAATTGGTTGTTAAATCGGGATGACCGTAAGTGTCCCCTTTCTAAAAGTGTAGCATTGCAGTATGTGTGAATAAAGTTATTCTTTCCTAACGACTTTGCAGGTCGCGCTTGATGGCCGGTAGTTGGTCGTTAAATATTATTTTATCCCTCGCGACTGTTGTTAAATGTTAAATGCTGGACCATTAGCACTTTCAACTCCCAATTACGGCCAAGTAATCATCGAAAGCCGTTTTTATGTGGACAATTTTAACAATAGTAAACCAGTTCTAGTTAAATATATAATAGGTAATTTAATAAGTCTTTAAGAATGGTTTAACTTATGGTATAACTATTCTCAGAGTAAATGTACTGGTAATGTCAAATGCAAGTAAAACGTCAGTTTACTCCTCGATACCTACGATTTATTCTAGAGATAACTTAAACTAGTTTTGTCGAAAACAAGCGAAGTAGTAATTACTTCCTACAATAAGCTAAAATTATTAAAAAGTGTATTAAATATTAAGCAGTGTTAAAGTAGGCTCAATCCGCGAGTTGTATTTGGCCAAGTTTTTCTTATAAATACCTACGAGTGATTTGTGACGATAAGATAGGTGCTGGGTAAACCTTCTCTATTCAAAAACTATCCCAGGCATAGTGTCGTGTAAGTTAGTGAAAAAATCCTATAAACTTGTAATGGTCTAGATGAAAAGGTCAGTTTAATGGCAAATATTTTTATAACTTCGTAAATTTTGGATAGCAAAACTGTGTAACATTGAAAAACAAATTAATAGATAAAACTAACATATTATTGTACTTTTGTCACGTGGTTTATCGAAGTCACATCCATTCTTTATGCCAGATAGTAGTGTACTTAAAGTGTGACTTCCTATTGGTAAAGGATCTGCCTTAAAAGTTTATTTCAAAATTGAGGAATACTGAATATTCATCTAAATATTAATGCCCACTGTGCCAAAAAATTCTGACGACTAGACAATGTAGCCAACAAACAAACGCTTCAAACAATTGTACAAGTGTCAATTACTTGTGACAGCTATTTGCACGTACTTCGCGACAGCCTTTTTCTCAAACTCCCTTGCTACCAAGCCCTACAGCGTACTTATAAAGTTCCAGCAACGCTACGAGTATCTCTAGGGGCCTTAAGTTTCACCGCTCTGAAGTGCCGTCAGGCCTCACTGCCTGTAATCCTTTTTGTTTCCGTCCTCTAAATGTTTCCTACAATTTGAGGTCAACGCTCGTATTTTGCAAAACAATGAAAAATTCCGAAGGTATCATGGGATCAACATTATAAATTATGTGAAAATAGGAACCTATAGATAAGTGCTTGTTGTTGTTGGTTGTTTTAGGCTGATACATATTGACGGATTGAAATTTAAGCATATGTTACAAAACTACCCTTTGGTATTGTTATTGCCAGTTGCAATATTCTCCTGACTGTGATAAAAATACATAAATTGGAATGTTCCTAGCCCTCATTATTGGATTATACTTACTCCTGAGATTTGAATTCACGAGCTTTGGATCAAAAAAAGCTTAAGTTACTTCTCACTATTTTACTGAAGAACAGAATAGGAAAAAAAATGCTATTATACCAAGCAAAAAAAGCCAGGATGGAAAAACAGTCTGTCTCATATGATATTGAAATGGGTTACCCCTGTTTGATAAATAATAGCAAAGTTTAGTTAAAAACTTTCAGTTTTATTCCCTTTTGCTGTACATTTTCGTAAGTCACGGCTTCTGGTTATTTTATAATAATTGACCTTTCTATAGTTATCCAAGTTGGTTCATTTGTAACTGGGTTAAATGTATTACATTTACATTGTTAAATGTAAAAAAAAAATCGCAATCAAAATTGAACAATATTTCCAGCAGCGTCTTTAACAAAGAAATTTGTTATAAAAGTTCACACATTGCAACCGTCACACCAGAAACTTAGTAGAAAAATAAAAGTTTCAATGAAAATGGTGTAACATTATTGTATGCACATGCTCTATTTCACAGGCTAGTAACCACGGCTCCACTGGAGTTTTATAAAGGCGTATATTCACTTGCAATTTAGCAGCGAGCCTCTCGAGAAAGTGGTAGTCTAGGCTCTAGGAAACTGGCATTGCTGTTTGAAGGACTCTTGGCTGCTTGTTTTGCTTTGAAGGGTTTTATTTATAAGTTTTCCAGCGGTTTTGTTCTGACGGTGTTGGAAACTCGCTATTTGAGATCCAAAATCCACTTCTCATTTAAGTCACTTATCAACATACTATTCAAAATTTTGTGGGATTTAAGTTTATATTATACAGAGACATTTGGCCTTTTCTATGCTGAAAGCAAAAACAAATTGTCAATGCTAATCTAACTTATCATATTCATATTTTTTGCAAAGCTATCACTATTATCAGACTATCATCAAAAATCGAATATAGCTGTACGTTTGAAATTGACTTTTAGTTTTTACGAAAAGGCATTTGTTATACACACAGTAATACATGACAGTAATAAGACATTCCTTTTCTATGTATCGGGATTTTGATTTGAAGGAAAAAAGTCAGTTAAAGGAATCCAAATAAAACACACAACTTAAATATCATTATACCGTTTTGAGGTTTCGATAAATTATCACCATTTTAATAGATACATTACTATTTTAACACGCAAATTTAACAAAACTAGTTCTAACACAATGTTTCCATGCATGAGCCACCGCCTTAACATCTTGCTCTTTAAAGTCAATAAGCACTATTATAATGGTGTGCAAACGTAAAAAATAGTGTTTATCATTGGAGACACTATTTTAAACGAGTAAGTACAATATATTTGAACAATATTGTTTATAGAGTGAATACTAACCAAACTTGAATTTCTTTCTCACACAGTGTTCTTGGATGATATCATAATCACATTAATAAATATTTTCTCTGTATTGAGCTATGTCTGGCCAGATTACAAATTAATATCCTCACTAGTTTAAAGGTGTCTATCATTACAAATATAACATTTTAGATAAAATCCATGATAAACCCACACTAAATAGGTAGTTTGATGATCTTTGCCTGGTCGGTTAGATTGACGTTACTGGCAAGAACGGTGATTCTGTCAATACTAGCGAAACTAGCAAGACATAAAGGTGGCCTTGGTGGCTGATCCCAAAATAGTGAGGTAAATTTATTGAATTCCCACAATTACAACTTGCAAATATTAAGACATGCCTACGAATAGACATACGAGTAGACACGCATTAAACAAATATTTCGAATCGTCTATTTGGCTCTCGATTTGAGTTCTAGATTTGTTGTAAACAAAACATTGCTTTGTTTTTTTTTTAATTTTGTTACATTCAACCGTCATTTGTCATTCAGATTTCTGAAAAATAACAGAATAAAGAGCAATAAAACAGAATACTCACAGACAAATGCTTTTACATTTCTATAGTTTCTTAACTTTTGAATAGAACTAATAATAATGTTGAGTTACTCTCGCATTTATAGTGATTTTGAGAATTGAATTAACTCGTGTTGGTGCATTTTCATTAGACGTAGAATAAAATTTTTGGCTGATAGTTATTGGTTTGCTTTGTATTTATGGGTTTTTATCTACATACAAAGACGTCACTAGAAGAAAACTTCAGTCACAGAACCTGATGCATTCATATTAGTACCTGGGTGACCGAGCTTTGCTCGGTTTTTTTTATTGGTAAACGACGTTTTCTAAAAATGAAACCTAAATAGATCGATTTATCGCCCTCGAAATCCTCTGCATACTAAATTTCATGAAAATCGCTGGAGACGTTTCAGAGATTCCAATTATATATATACATATATATATATATATATACAAGAATTGCTCGTTTAAAGGTATAACATTACTTGTCTAGACATTGACTGGCCTCACAGCTCAGTTATTACCTAGTAGATTTGACTTTTGTGTTAGTTCTGTGTCTGTATTTGCATTGTATGCATGCATTCACAAAAAATATACAATTAATCTGTCAACTTGTTGGTTCCTATAGTTGGTTCCTATACAACCTTTGCTTAGTTAGGGCTAGAGGGCGTTGTGTGAAATATCCACCAATATTTATCATTTTATATTTATCTATACTTAGTGTTTTTTTTAATAATTTATTCACTCGGATGATCTTCTTACTAAAATGGAATGAATTCATTTATATTTCTACATTTATTTTGTCCTAGATACATGAAGAAGTGAACACTACGTAGTACCACTTAGTACCAGGTTGACTAAATGAGTCATTACCTGCTGCCAACCCATACCATAATTTACGTCGAGGTTATTAGAAGTTAGATGACTTACTATGATGAGATGACATAAGTTATGAGTCTTGTCACAGTCACAAAACACAGTAGTAAGAGTATTTCTATCATTACGTGTTATTATAAGCTCATCTTTAAACATGTACTTTCTAATGACTTGTTTCCAAATAAACTCTAGTGTACAATAAAGAATTACGAGATTACAAGAAAAAGGATACAGACAAACATGGAACATAGAACCTTCATTTTTAGCTCCTTATTCGCATAGCGATAAGGTATTTAAATCCCTTAATTTTTGGAAGTCGTTCCAAAAGTGCTTTTTTGAGTTTTAAGCAAGTGCTTAGTTCTTTTAAACTACATTATAGTCCGACTGCTGGGCAAAGGGCTACCCTAATCGCTAACGCCAACCATCCTTATCCTTTGATGTCTCTTGATATTTGATAAATTCTTATAGGATTAAAAATAATGTTTCAATTACTAAAATAGGCTTATGTATGGAATAGAAAGACAAATAATGATTGAAGAAAAACATTTTATTTCTTTATAAAACATCGTTTTTCATTATGGTTCTAGTATCTACTTAGTAGTTCTGGCTTAGCTGTGATCGTTGCTGGGCTGATGGCCCTGACACAACTGGTAGATCCTGTACTCCTGGTGATCTTTGCAATGGTCCATCTACGTCACATGGACCGAAATGAGCGAATCCTGGAGGTGGAATTTTATTGTTTATAGCGCAGTTGAAGTTACACCATCCGTAATATGTTACACCATCAGTTCCACATATGTCAGGTGGGTAAGGTGGGCACATGCAAACTCTGCCTTCGGTAAATGGCAGCCATATTGCCAGACATATCCCTACGATGGACACTGTGAATAAAATGGATGTTTATAATAATGAGCGCTGGTGGTGCAGTGGTAGCACCCCGGCCTCACGATCCGAAGGTCGTGGGTTCAAACTTGGTCGTGCACCAATGAGTTTTTCCATTCGAAAAATTTATGTGCGCAATGCCAGTGCTCTTAAACGGTGGAGGAAAACATCGTGAGGAAACCGGCATACCCTAGAACCAATAATTCGAAGGTATGTGTCATAGGTTAGTATTCTTATAAGCGGCGATGGGCTTGCAACCTGTCACGTACGGAATACTAACTACCGTGCAAAATGTGGGCATGTACCAAATGTCCTGTTTGGACTTGCCTCTGACTACCCCCTTTAGATATCCTCAAAGATCTAACTAACCAAAGATCTGAGGAGATATCTACTGAGCCCGGGGATTACAGTCGTGATCATATTTATTTTTAATTTATTTATATAATGGTGGTTTATACAGCTTCATCGTGCCCCAAATTAAGCGATGCTTGGGCTATGGTAAATAGTTGAACATGACAACGACTGTAATCCTCAGACGTAGATATCTCCTCAGATTTCAAGTGGCTTTGATCTTTGAGGATATCTAAAGAGGGTTGTCAGAGTCACGTCCAAACGAGTTATTTGGCACATACCCACATTTTGCATAGTTTCTCACGATGTTTTCCTTAGCAATTTAAGTACAGGCATTGCACACATACATTTTTCGAAAGGAAAAATTCATTGGTTCACGACTAAGTTTGAATCCACAACTTTCGGATTTTGAGGCAGGGGTGCTACCACAACATCAAGTGCTTTTTTGCAATTGGTTTGTGGAATAATTTAAACTTATTTTTTTCTGTTTGTATAAGCAAACACTAGGTGGCCTGAGTGCGGCTTTGTTGCGCATATAAAAATATACTAGTTTAATACGTGAAGCAATAAACCTCTCACAACATGGTTACTATTCCGTTTTATTTATTTATAGAAAACCAACATCTTCAGTAACATAAACACACTTATGAGAAATCAATAAGCCAATCACAAGTTTTAGAAAAAAAAAAATGTTTAAAACCATAATAATTTCAAACATTACCTATATGCTTCAGCAGTGCGTGAATTGTTTACATACATACATACATACATACATAAAATCACGCCTGTTTCCCAACGGGGTAGGCAGAGACCACGGATCTCCACTTGCTACGATCCTGACATACTTATTTTGCTTCATTCACTCTCATTACATTCTTTATACATGAATTGTTTAGAATCAATTAAAATGATTCCTATAGCAAAAGATATTTTAAAAACACGTGCTCATACTTTTTTTTCTAACATTTTGTGAAAAAAGATTTAACCAAACCTTCCCATTATAAAAAGTTAAACTATATAAAAAAATACTTCTTACCGATGAATAAACTCTTCATTTTTCAAGTTTTCAGGTTCGTTATTGAACGTACAGTAAATACTAACCCTACTCCTACACTTTTATATAGTCAAAAAGTGTTTAAAAATCACAAACTAGCTTATAAGGTAATTACATGAAATCATATATTACATATTTTTATGGTTTTTTTATTGTTTGTTATATGAAATTGTATTTTTAAACGAAACACGTATTTATTATTTCCGTGACTAAACCGTGTTGTTGAAAAGTTGGAATATTAATTTGAACGATGTACGTACTCATAAAATACTCAAAATAAATTAAGTAAGTACTCAAAATACCAAAAAAGTTAAATAAGCGTTAATACAAAAACTTTAAAAAATTCAAATATTCGTTAAGTATAAAAACGCTCTCAACAGGATGCAACCAAAATTTTGACAACCAAAGTATTTTTCAAAAATGCGTAGGTAGGTTAAGAAAGAAAAAAAAAGGTGAAAGGGATTTTGTCGAAACTCTTTTATTGACTTTCCTTTTCACTCTTTTATTGATTTTTACAACAGTACAACTTTTTCATTTTTTTATATTGAATCTGTAATCTCAATTTGAGACGACTTTGTATTTAATATAAATAAGTGTCGTTTTTTTTATTTAATGTAATAATATACTATAAGTTTTCACAGATAAAAGTCAGAGATTTTATCCCATTTACGAGGCGGGTCTGAATTTTAGATAAGTACTTAGCCCCCGGTGAGGACGGAGTGACCTCAGAGCTTCTGAAGGCAGGAGGAGCTCCTGTTGTGCAGGAGCTGCAGAACCTCTTTAACTCCGTCCTTCTCTGTGGGAGAACTCCAAAGGCGTGGAACGAGAGCTTGGTGGTTTTGTTTTTTAAGAAGGGAGATATGACTCTTCTTAAAAATTACAGACCCATCTCGCTCTTAAGCCACGTTTATAAGCTATTCTCTCGGGTTCTCACGAATCGTCTCGCCAGAAGACTCGACGAATACCAGCCACCGGAGCAGGCCGGGTTTCGCGGAGAATATGGCACCATAGACCACATTCACACAGTGAGGCAGATTATACAGAAGTCAGTAGAGTATAATCAGCCCCTGTGTATGGCTTTTGTGGACTATGAGAAGGCCTTTGACTCTGTCGAAACCTGGGCTGTTTTGGAATCCTTACAGCGATGCCAAGTAGACTATCGTTATATCGAAGTGTTGAGATGTCTGTACGAAGCCGCCACCATGAGTGTCCGAGTACAGGACCAGCAGTCTAAGCCCATCCAGCTGCGCAGAGGAGTGAGACAGGGAGATGTAATATCTCCGAAACTGTTCACAAGCGCGCTGGAGGATATGTTTAAGACTTTGGACTGGAAAGGCATGGGCATAAGCATAAATGGCGAGCACATCTCACACTTACGATTCGCAGATGACATAGTCTTACTGGCGGAGTCGCTGGAAGAGCTGCAACAGATGCTGGACGACCTAGCATCAGCCTCGCGGATGATGGGTCTCGGCATGAATTTGGATAAGACCAAAGTCATGGTTAATAACCGAATTGACCCGAGACCTGTCGCTGTTAATGGCAACCTTCTTGAAGTTGTTTCGCAGTACACATATGTACCTCGGACAGATTTTACAGTTAGGTAGAGACAACTTTGAGAAGGAGGCTAAGAGGAGGATTCAGCTAGGTTGGGCAGCTTTTGGAAAGTTACGTCGAGTCTTCTCGTCACCCATACCACAATGTCTGAAAACGAAAGTTTTCAACCAGTGCGTCCTACCTGTCATGACATACGGAGCCGAAACGTGGACACTCACGGTAAGGCTAGTTCACCAGTTTAAAGTCGCTCAGCGAGCTATGGAACGAGCTATGCTCGGAGTTTCTCTGAAGGATAGAATCCGTAATGAGACTATCCGACACAGAACTAAGGTTGTCGACATAGCTCAGAGAATTAGCAAGCTGAAGTGGCAGTGGGCTGGCCATATCTGTCGAAGAACCGATAACCGTTGGGGTAAACGAGTTCTCGAGTGGAGACCGCGGCTCGGCAAACGTAGTGTAGGACGCCCTCCGGCTAGGTGGAGTGACGATCTGCGAAAGGCTGCTGGTGGAGGCTGGATGCGTCGAGCTGAAGACAGGGCGCAATGGCGCTCATTAGGGGAGGCCTATGTCCAGCAGTGGACTGCTATAGGCTGATGATGATGATGATGACTTACTTTTTCAATTTTTATATACGAGTAATGCTTGATTATTGTAAAATCGTTAATTGATCGATAGCTGCAGGCCAAATTGTTTTATTGAAAGGTTTCCTCTTCGTTCTAACAATAAAATCATTATTCTTTCTCAGGTAAAAGTTCGCTCAACGAATCTAGGCATTCGTGAAGTTAGCCGCAAAAGCTGCGCAGTATCGTTTTTTCGGGAGCAATTGGAGGTATGAAGAGGGGGAGAAGGAATTGTACATGCGCAAACTCGCACCTGTAGCTAACTTCACGAATGCCTAGATCCGTTGTATGAACTATAAAGATATAAAGTATAGGCGGTGTGGTCGCTCAGCGACAAAGCCTTTTGTTTTGTGTTGTTAAATAAAAAGATATAAAGTAGTACATTAAATTTGGGCGCTTTGATTATTTAGCATCCAATATCGCCAAACATAATAATTACTTACCAGGTCGAATTGTACATTTTTTGGACAAATAGTGACCCTAAAGCTCCGTATTCACATACGGTTTTGCTCGATCGAGCTATCATGTCGAGCCTACATTTGTTTTACTTTAGTAAAATATATAAATATAGCCTTCAAGCTGTGAGTTTTGCGGTCCACACGTTAATATTTACTCGTTTTGGAGTAAAACTATCGAGTAATACTGAATGTGAGTACGGACATTAATATTTATGTTCTATTGGCGCACTCACATTTTTTTGGAGCAGTAGCTGGTAGTTAGGTATATAATTATTACCAGCTTATTAAAACGCTCAAAGATATAGTTTCACAAACACTTAGTTTTCATTTTATGAATTTCAGAAAATACGAGGGTTGGACTTCAGGATAAATATCAAGTGTAAATAATATAACCTAGTGTACGTGGCACTTTGTCTAATTGGTTTAAGCCATGACTGATAGCTTGCTTAACTTTGAGCCAAATTTGGCAAAATTTTAAACATTATTCAGCCATTCGCAATTCGCCATTCTGCTTAATATTCTGTGATCCTTACGAGACCATCATTTGGCCACAGCTTTTGTCTTCCTAACTGTTCCCGTTTTACATCCACGACCTTTATTTTTCATTGAGTCATGATGTTGGATATTCGGTAAACTAGTAGGATTGCTGAGCATGTGTTCCATATTCGATAATAATAAAATTTAATTTCTCTAAATAAGTACATATATGATTGGAACAGAAAAAGTAATATTGTTATCAGAATAAAACCCTTTAATTTTTTTGTCATATGAGTGACTGCTTAGTACTGCCTTAGAGGTGATCGTTGTTGGGCTGATGATCCGGACTCCTTTCCCATTGCTGGTAAAAACTGTCATCCTGGTAATCTTGCACTTGTGCGTTATTCAAACATCGACTAAAATAAGCAAATTCTAACTATGGATCTATATTGTGTACAATGTAGTAGAAATCGCACCATCTGTCATAGTATTGCCGTCAGTTCCACAAATTTCAGGTGGGGCAGGTGCGCACAAGCAAGTGTTACCGGTGGGTACAATACCGTTGGCAAAAGCCAAACACATAACTACGATTGACACTGTGAATAAATTGGATAAATATGAGTATGTCTTTAAAGTAGTCAAGTAGCATCTGCCCACGGCTTTGCCTGGTTAAAAGTTATACAATAATAAATCCAAAGCAGTAATACAAAGTTAGCGCCATCTTGTTTTGAGAGATGACTTACTATGATGAGATGACTTAAGGTATTATTCTTGTCACAGTCACAAAACACAGTTGTGGGAGTATTTCTATAATTACGTGTTATTATAAGCTCATCTTTAAACATGTACTTTCTGATGACTTGTTTGAAAATAAACTCCAGTGTACAATAAAGAATTACGAGATTACAAGAAAAAGCATACAATCAAACATGGAACATAGAACCTTCATTTTTAGCCCCATATTCACATAGCGATTAAGGTTTTGGTTTTTTTAATTCCTTGATGTTTGGAAATTGTTCCAAAAGTAGGTAATTATTCTTTAAGTTTTAAGAAAGGTCTTCATTTCTTTCGTGCCTCTGACTACCCTTTTTAGATATCCTCAATGATCTAAGTAACTAAAGAACTGAGGAAGTTATCTAACGAGCCCGGGAATTACAGTCGTGATCATATTTATTTTTATTTATTTTCATTTCTTTTTTTTAACCTATCGTCCGACTGCTGAGCAAAGATCTCCCCCAAATCACGCCAACCATATCTATCTCTCGAGGTCCCTTGATATTTGATATATTTCATTCAATTACTAATTATACATGGAATCAAAAGACAAATAATGATTGAAGAAAAAAATGATTTATTTCTTTATTAGGCATCGTTTTACATTATGGTATCTATTTACTTAGTAGTACTAGTTTGGCGGTGATTGTTTCTGGGTTGATGGCGCTGACAAAACTGGTAGATCCTAAACTCCTGGTGATCTTGACACTGATCCGTCTTACTAGCATGGACCTAAATGACTTACTCCTGGAGGTGGATAATTATCGTCTAAAGTGCAATCATTGACTACAGCGCAGTTGTAGTCACACCATCCGTCGTATGTTACACCATTAGTTCCACAAATTTGAGGTGGTAGAGGAGCACACTCACACATTATTCTTCTAGCCCCATTGGCATTGGCAAATGGCAGCCATATTGCCAGACACATCCCTACGATGGACACTGTAAATAAAATGGATAAAAATATGAGTGTCTTTAGAGTAGGTACTAGAATCTGCCCACGAACTCTCTTGGTTAATCCTACTTCATGAAACTTTGTACACATATTCTTGGAGGTATTAGAAATAACATAGGATACTTTTTATCCCGGAAAAATGTAAGGATCCCGCGGGCTAGATTTGTTTTTGTTTTTCAAGGTATCACGCAGGCAAAGCCGCGGGCGGAAGCTAGTAATATTATAAACGCGACAGTTTGTGAGAATGTCTGGATGTCTGGATGTTTGTTACTCTTTCACGCTATAATGACAGAACGGATCTGAATGAAATTTGGCACAGATATAGATTATGGTCTGGAATGACACATAGGCTACATTTTATCCAGAAAAAATGGTTTCCGTGGGATAGCGATGTTTTTATTTTTCAAGGTACTACGCGGACGAAGCCGTGGGTGGAAGCTAGTTTTATTATAATAATGGTGGTTTATACAACTTCATCGTGCTCCAAATTAAGCTGTGCTTGTATTATGGGAACTAGTTAAACATGACAACGCTGTTATCCTCAAGCTCGGTAGATATCTTCTTAGATTTCTAGTTACTTCGATCTTTGAGGATATCTAAAAAGGGTGGTCAGCGTCACGTCTAAACGTGATATTTGGCACATACCCATATTTTGCATAATAATTAGTATTTCGTACGTGTCAGGTTGCCAGCCCATTGCCACTTATTAGAATACTAACTTAACTTATGACACATACCTTTGATTTTTTGGTTCTAGGGTATGCTGGTTTCCTCACGATGTTTTCTTTCGCCGTTTATGTACAGGCATTGCGCATATACATGTTTCGAAAGAAAAAACTCATTAGTACACGACTAAGTTAAAACCTATGACCTTCGGATCGTGAGGCAGAGGTGCTACCACTACTGGCTGGTGGAATAATTTTAAGTTACTCACTTTTTTCTGTCTGTATAAACAAACACTAGCTGGCCTGAGCGCGACTTCGATTGCACATTTGAAAATATATCTCGAATCAAATCAAATCAAATCAAAGAAGTTTATTTTGTGTCACAAAAACAGAACTTAATACATAAGGAAAACTTAATTATGACAGCAAAAAGGGTCGACATTTTGTATGCTATAGTAGCACTAGCGAGTAGTGATTTATTTCGTGAAGCAGTAGGTAAACCTCACACAACATGGTTACTATCCCGTTTTGAGTAAAAACTACATAATTATTTAGTTCAGCTCGACAGCTTCAGTAGGAAACTAGAAGAAAAAAAACTTACCGATGAATAAACTCTTCATTTTTCAAGTTCTCAGGTTCGTTATTGATATTACTATAAATAATAACCCTATTCCTACACTTTATATAGTCAAAAAGTCTTTAAAAATCGCAAAGTAGCTAATTGAAATCGTGTATTGTACCTATATTTTTTATGGTTTTTTAATTGTTTGTTGTAATGTGGAGATGTATTTTCAAATGAGACACGTAGGTATTTATTATTACCGTGACTAAACCGTGTTGCTGAGAAGTTGACATATTAACTTGAACGTACATCGTTCAAGTTAATATGTCAACTTCTCAGTTACTCATTAAACACTCAAAATAAATTAAATATTTAAAAAATACCAAAAAAGTTAAATAGGCTCTTTAAGTTGAAATATTAACTTGAACGATGTAGGTAGTTACTCCTTAAATACTCAAAATAAATTAAGTGCTCTAAAATACCAAAAAAGTTAAATAAGCTCTCTAATGAGGCTTAAACCTCAATCTTCAGATTAACAAAAAATTCAAACATTCGTAAGGTGTATAAATATACGCTCTCAACTTTCTTTATTAGTTATTAGTACCGGTTTACACGCAAATTCCATACCTTGTTCCTTTTCACGACTTTTATTTGATATAGGTTCGTTGTTACTCTGAAAATAGCACAAAGAAACTTCTCGCATATCAATTATATTCGTAAAAAAATGTAAAAATGAGTAGGTGTTTGAAAAGCATACATATTTTATTTTACATCATTAAATGATTGATTCAGGCGTGACTTTGCAGAAATCCATTACAAATACTGAAAAGGACGGAAATGTCTAGTACTTTCCCGCTAAAACTATTATCTAATGAGGTTGTTAATTAAGCTTATTAATATTAATGAGCCCCACAAAATGCCTTATAGAAATATTATTAATATTAATAATCCCAACACCACACCTCAAATAGAAACTCGACACGTGTTTCACTTCTCCACGAAGCATCCTCAGGACCGTTGACAACTTTTGACTTTTCTCTCGGCGCTCGGTGAAGCAACACCAGTGCGGAGCAAGTCAAGGTGTGGTGTTGGGATTATTAATATTAATAATATTTCTATAAGGCATTTTGTGGGGCTCATTAATATTAATAAGCTTAATTAACAACCTCATTAGATAATAGTTTTAGCGGGAAAGTACTAGACATTTCCGTCCTTTTCAGTATCTTTACATCATTGTTCTAGATTTCTGTGACTATAATGTCACAATTCAGCTAATATCCATAGTTTAATATAGTGTCAAAAAATCAGATAAAATAAAATTAAGGTGCAACTAAGACTTTGACAACCAAAGTCTTTTTAAAAAATGCGTAGGTAGGCAAAGAAAGAGATAAGAAGTGAAAGGGATTGTCGAAACTCTTTTATTGACTTTCCGTTTCACTCATTTATTGAATTTTTACAACAGCACAACTTTTTCATTTTTTTATATTATAATCTCAATATGAGTTTTCACATGTAAAAGTCTGAGATTTTATCCCATTTACGAGGCAGGTCTGAATTTTAGATAAGTACCTACATATTGGTAAATTTGAATATAATGCTTGCTTATTGTAAAATCATTAATTGATTGATAGGTTAGCTGCAGGCCAAATTGTTTTATTGAAAGGTTTATTTTTCGTTCTAACAATAAAATTATTCTTTCTTAGGTAAGTAGAGCTATAACGTAGTACATTCAATTTGGGCGCTTTGATTATTTAGCATCTAATATCGCCAAAGATAATAATTACTTACCAGGTCCAATTGTATATTTTTTTGGACAAATAGTGACCCTAAGACATATACTCCTATGTTCTATTGGCGCACTCATATTTTTGTTGGAGCAGTATCTGGTAATAGATATATAATTATTACCAGCTTATTAAAACGCTCAAAGACCTAAAGATATAATTTCACAAACACTTAGTTTTCATTTTATGAATTTCAGAAAATACGAGAGTTGGACTTCAGGATAAAATATCAAGTGTAAATAATTATGACCTAGTGTACGTGACACTTTGTCTAATTGGTTTAAGCCATGACTGATAGCTTGCTTAACTTTGAGCCAAATTTGTCAAAATTTTAAAAACATTATTCAGCCATTCGCAATTCGCCATTCTGCTTAATATTCTGTGATCCTTGCGCCATCACTTGGTCAGAGCTTTTGTCTTTCTACCTGTTCCCGTTTTACATTCACGATCTTAATTCTTCATCGAATCATGATGTTGGATATTCGGTAAACTAGTAGGATTGCTGAGCATGTGTTCCATATTCGATAATAATAAAATTTAATTTCTCTAAATAAGTATATGATTGGAAAGGAAAGAGTAATATTGTTATCAGAAAAAAACCCTTTATTTTTTTAGTCATATGAGTGATTGCTTACTAAAATTTAGTAGGTTTACTTTATCTTATTAGTACTGCCTTAGAGGTGATCGTCGTTGGGCTGATGATCCGGACTCCATTCCCATTGTTGGAAGAAACTGTCATACTGGTGATATTTGCACTTGTACGTCAATCAAACATCGACCAAAATAAGCAAATTCCAGATATGGATCTACGAGTACCTATATTGTTTTCAATGCAGTAGAAGTTGTCTCTCGATATTTGATATATTTTATTCAATTACTAATTATAAATGGAATCGAAAGACAAATAATGATTGAAGAAAAAACGTTTTATTTCATTATAAGGCATCGTTTTCCATTATGGTTCTAGTATCTACTTAGTAGTACTGGCTTAGCTGTGATCGTTGCTGGGCTGATGGCGCTGACAAAACTGGTAGATCCTGTACTCCTGGTGATCTTTGCACTGATCCGTTTTCGTAGCATGGACCTAAATGAAGTACTCCAGGAGGTGGAATTTTATTGTGTACAGCGCAGTTGAAGTTACACCATCCGTGGTATGTTACACCATCAGTTCCGCATATGTCAGGTGGGTAAGGTGCACACATGCAAAGTCTGCCAGCCCCTTCGGTATACGGCAGCCATATTGCCAGACACGTCCCTACGATGGACACTGTGAATAAAATGGATAAAAATATGAGTATGTCTTAAGAGTAGGTACTAAAATCTGCCAACGAACTCGCCTCGTTAATTATTTGGTGGTTTATACAAGTTCATCGTGCCCCAAATAAGGCGATGCTTGGGCTATGGTAACTAGTTGAAGATGACAACGACTGTAATCCTCAGGCTCGTTAGATATCTCCTCAGATTTCTAGTTACTTCGATCTTTGAGGATATCTAAAGAGGGTTGTCAGCGTCGCGTCTAAACGTGATATTTGGCACATACCCCTATTTTGAATAGTTATTAGCATTCTGTACGTGTCAGGTTACAAGCCCATCATTAGCCACCAAGTCATTGCTTATTAGAATACTAACCTATGACACGCACCTTCGAATGTTTGGTTCTAGAGTATTCCGGTTTCCTGACGATGTTTACCTTCACCGTTTAAGTATAGGCATTTATGCAAACATTTTTCCAACAGTGCTGAGCGCGACTTTGCTTGCGCATTTATATACTAATATATTTTGTGAAGCAATAAACCTCACACAACATGGTGACTATCCTGTTATGATTAAAAGCTATATGATTTATTGATTCATAACAAATCACTTATTAGAGAAATCAAAAAGCCAATTACAGATTTGAGAAACATTTTAGAAAATAAAATTATATTTTAAAACCATAATAAATACAAAAACCATATCCTTACAACAGTGCGTACATTTTGTTAAAAATCGTTTTAGCTTTCAAATGACGCGGCAAAATATTATTTAAGAAACACGTAACATGCTTCTAATATTATTCTAACAGTTTGTGAACAAACATATAATCAAACTTTACGATTATTATAAAACGTTATCAATAAAAAATAGAAGAAATATACTTACCGATGAATAAACTCTTCATTTTTAAAGTTCTCAGGTTCGTTATTGAACTTTCAATAAATACAAACCCTACTCCTACACCTTTATATAGTAAAGTAGTCAAGTCTTTAAAAATCACAAACTAGCTAATTGGGTTCTTGCATGAAATCATTTATGGTTTATATTTTATGGTTTTTTATTGTTTGTAATGTGGAGTTGTATTTTTAAATGAGACACGTATTTTTTATATCCGTGACTAAATCGTGTTGTTGAGAACTTTAAATATTAACTCTTGCAGTCTCAATTTTTCAGGTTGCGCAAAATCGTTCGATAAAATTCAAAAATTTTCAAATTCCTACTTCATATAAATACTTATAAAATAAAACTAGATCACATAGCATGTTTCTGTAAAAAGTAATATCTTGGATATATTTTCTGTGTTTTATGTACAAAGGCCTATAAACTAACATACATACAACCTTCTTGGATATAAATAATATATACCCTACAGGATATACACCTCCTTGGACCTACTAAAAAAAAAAGGCATAAATACTTCTAAAAAGAAAACTAGACCACGTAGCTTGTCTCTGTAAAAAGTAATATAATCTTGCGTATATTGTCTATGCTTTAAATTGAACGATGTAGGTAGATATTTACTCATTAAATACTTACAAATTATTAATTACCTATTCAAATATACCAAAAAGGTTAAATAAGCTCTTTAAGCCTCAGATATCGAGATTAACAGAAACTTAAAAAAAATTCAAACATTCGTAAGGTACCGATACACGCTCTCAACTTTCTATAGTAGTGTACCGGTTTACACAAAAATCCCATACCTATACCGTTTCTTTCACGACTTTTATTTGATATGGTGCAATCTCCAAAACAAAAAAATTACGTGTCCGTGTGAAGAAGTCTACCTTAAAATAATATTTTTGAATAGGAGTTTTTTTTGTTGGATAGCTTGGCCTGTAAGCTACCTTGGGCACTCAGAATTATTTCTCTAACATTGTTGTAAGTATATAAAAAAAAAACGGAAACCTCGAAAACTTGATTGCTCTGGGCTGTCCTGACTACAGATTAACTTAAAAAAATCATTGTAACTTTTTTGTGTTGAAACATTATGACATTTTCTTTATTTATTTAACATAAAGAAAAGTTCTTATTTATGAAATTCAATTGGATTATAATAATAAATGCATAATTTAGCTTCAATTCGAAAAATAAGTTGTGTCCGCGTGTTTTTGTTTATCGCTCTGGAGCGACACGAATTCGTGCTCACATCTCCAACTGAACGCTTTGGACAATTGGTTTTCGCCGTGCGCGCTGCCAACAGGCTTGCTCTGTCTACCGAGGGGAACGAGCATATTCTGCTTTGCCAAGGTGCTGAGATAAAGAGGTAAACGTATGACTACTCTGGCTTTCAATTTGTAAATGTTTGATTGCTATGGTACATTTTTCTCATTTGATTTTCACTTTGTTAATGTTTTAATTTAATAATGAGAACAGTTTTAGGAATATATTTAACCTGTACAAGTGATAGCTTTCTATCTTTTTGCATCTCTGCATTATCATTGAATTAGTAACTTTTTTTGATTGATATGGTATTGATCACTGTGGTCAAAAAGACCAGATCCATCAAAAAATTGCATTTTTCTTGCTATAAAGTCATAAAATGTTACAAAATGCACATGCTGCCAGATTCTCTAGGCTGAAAATGTTATATTTAATCATAAACTACTTAAATTTTTAGATCCTATTGTTTTAACTTGTTTATTTTTTTTACTAATTGATGCTTAAAAAATTACCAACCAAGTGGTTGTACCACCTACATTTTACTTTTTATATAATCCTATTAGAATTAAAATAATATCTGAATAATTTAATAAACAATTTAACTGTTTTATAATCTTTTTTCTAATACAAATCTTTCTTTTATTGACTGCTCTGGCATTAATATTGATTGCTATGGTCTCGAAATTTTCACACCTAAATATTTCGAAAACTGGTTGAGAAAATTAGGGGCGAATATATGAAAATACGCTTATTTAGACACCTCGTTTCGATATAAAAATACTGAACAGCTGTAATATTAGTATTCAAAAAGCACCAGAGAGGTCAACCGAATACGCTGATTTTGAAGATTGTCCCATATATTAGGTTCGTTGTTACTCTGAAAATAGCACAAAGAATCCTCTCGCATATCAGTTATACCTACCTAACCTACTTAAAAAAAGGTAAAAATAAGTAGCTGTTTGAAGAACATATTTCACTTTATTTAATTGTTTTCAATTTCTGTGATATACTGTCACAGTTCAGCCAAAATTCCTAGTATTATACAGTGTCAAAAAATCAGATAAAAATTTCGCTTTATTAAGATTTAACCTTTTCTCCCATTACGATACGCACAGGCGACTCAAGTATCCTGCGAGTTTTGGAGACTTGTCGCCAACAAGTATCTCACATACATTTGAATGCATCGCACACTCTACGCTACTGGTATCTTGCGCGACTCGCCATGTTGTTCGCTTGAACGTCGCGTCTCTTCCTCGTCTCGACAAGATGGCGGCGTAGCAAGAAATTAATATTAAATTTGTACAAGTTGAAAAAAATGCTTGTTTATAACTACAAATTACCAGAATACGTGCGAATAAAATAAAATAGACAGGACTTGGGCAGAAAACAAAAACTCTACAATTTATGTTTCTTTCAAATATGGATGAATCCAGTATTTTCTACTCTTGCGATGACGTCATCTGATGCAACCAAAATTTTGACAGCAAAAGTATTTATCAAAAATGCGTAGGTAGGCTAAGAAAAGCATAAAAGTTGAAAAGGATAGTCTTTTTATTGACTGTCCTTTTCCCTCTTTTATTGAATTTGTACAACAGCACAACTTTTTCAGTTTTTTTATATAATCTCAATCAGAGACAACTAACATCGTTTACCTACATATTTGTCAAACTTAGAATGCTTGCTTATTATGAAATAATTAATTTACTGATAGCTTAGCTGCAGGCTGAGTTGTTTAATTTAAAGGTTTCCTATATGTTTGGAACAGAAAAACGAATATTGTTATTTGAAAAAAAATTTTTTTTTTAGTATTATGAGTGACGGCTTATTGAAACTTAGTAGTACTGGCTTAGCGGTGATCGTTTTTGGGCCGATGGTCCGGACTGAATTCCCTGTGCTGGTAGAAACTGCGATCCTGGTGATCTTTGCACTTGTGCGTCGATCAAGCATCGAGCATAATAAGCGAATTCCAGATATGGATCTAAATTGTTTTTATAGCAGTAGCTACACCATCCGTCGTATGTATTGCCGCCAGTTCCGCAAATTTCAGATGGAAAAAGTGTTGGTATACCACAGGTTAAGGATGAATTTGATCAACTTCTGTATTCTTATAATATTTGTTATGTCAAATTCTGGTAAAATGTCAGTTTACTCTTCGATAAATTACGATTTATTCTGGAGGTAGTGCTTATACTACATAGTTTGGTGAGTTTGGTTGGTGGAATCTGCTGATGAGGCTGTGTTGTGTATGTATTAAAAATAAACAAATATAAAAATCAAAAACAATGTTTAATGTCTTGAATATAAACGAAGGACGATCTTCTAGTATCCCTGCACGTTCGCTCGCCCTATTGGAACCTGTTGTCTAGAAAGAGACGGTCATATTTGAGGGGCTGTCTCTGTTCCATATGCACCAATATGTGTGACTTCTAATTTTTTATCTTCATTATTTTTAGCGCAGTAGAAGTTTCACCATCCGTCGTATGTCCTGCCATCAGTTCCACAAATGTCAGGAGGGTAAGGTCCGCACAGGTATCTGTTTCTACGTACTAACCCGTTGGTGGCAACCATATAGCCAAACACATAACTACTATTGACACTGTAAATAAAAGTTTTTCATAAATACAGAGAGCGCTGGTGGTGTAGTGGTAGCACCCTCACGATCCGAAGGTCGTGGGCTCAAACCTGGTCGTGCACCAATGAGTTTTTCCATTCGAAAAAATTATGTGTGCAATGCCAGTGCTCTTAAACGGTGGAGGAAAATATCGTGAGGAAACTACCGGTTTCCTCACGATACCCTAGAACCAAAAAATTAACCTAACCTCACTCTAAAACAGGACAAACTTTGTATGGAAAAAATTGATAAAATGCGTTCAAAGGATGTTAGAAAACAGAGCGCTAACAAAATCGCAAGCCGGTCAGCTAGTACATTATTTATACAGATAATACACCTTATAACATAGTTATATTACTGCATTACATAAAAAAAAAACTTACAAAAAAATAAATTCATTTTCAAGTTTTCCGTTCAGTTGATAAGCAAACTGTAAGTACTCATTAGAGGAAGTCTGAAAGTGGCACCGGTGACAGAAAAGATGAGGAGTAATAGGTTAGCGTGGTATGGGCATGTTATGAGAAGAGATGAATGTCACGTGACAAGGAGAGTGTTAGGTATGAATGTGGATGGATACAAGGGTAAAGGTAGACCAAAGAAAAGATGGATGGACTGTGTGAAGGATGACATGAGTAAGAAAGGAGTGAGTACTGAGATGACGAATGATAGAGGGAAGTGGAGGAAGATCACATGTTGTGCCGACCCCACATAACGTGGGAAAAGGGCAGGAAGATGATAAAGCACTAACTCAAAACGTTGTTTACTTATACGTATAAGTAACGCACTATTGAAACTAAACACTTAGCTTGTAAAATTTCATCTAATTATAATTTTACAAAATGTTAAGTTATAATAATAAATGAAAAATGTAAATTTTCTATATCCGTGACTAAGCTGTGTTGATAAGAGGTTGACTTACATTTAATTGCATGCTTCAGCAGTGACAGAGACCGTTTTCAGCCACATGTAGGTACTCTTATGATAAAATCAAAGCCAGTGTATAATTATATCACAAATTGTAATCTGTAGGCTTCAGACATTAGAAAACCTCAAGTTTAACGTATGGTTGCTGTAACATGACGTCGCGAATGAAGATCTATTGTTGTGTTTGCTATTGTGTATTCTAATTATTCCTATCCCGTCGTGAATAGCAAAGGTACACTCAACTTTAATATAGTCTACAGTAAGTTCAAACCAATGACATTGACATAGGTAAGGTTGGTATTCGTACCTAAAAAATTCTCTAGATTTTTTTATGTAAGTATGCCGTTTTTAACACGATTTTTTTTCCTTCACACAGTTTGGTTACATAATTTTTTATTGCATTTGATGCAAAAAGACATAAGTTTATTTGCATTAATTTTATTTCATACTAGCTTCCAACCGCGGCTTTGCCCGCGTGGTACCTTGAAAAACAAAAACAATCTATCCCGCGGGAACCGTACATTTTTCCGGGATAAAATGTACCCTATGTGCTATTCTAGACTATAATCTATATCTGTACCAAATTTCATCAAAATCTGTTCAGCCGTTTCAGCGTGAAGGAGTAACAAACATACATCCAGACATTCTTACAAACTTTCACCTTTATAAAATTAAGTAGGATTACATAGGCGTGTTAGTTACACCATTATAACTTTAGAACGTCTAAAAAGATTTTCATGATTTTTATTTATTCGATTTGTCTCCTTCGTGAATATTGGAATAACTATTAAAACATTTGAAAATTGAATTAAATGTGGATGAAATCACGGGCAACTTTTAGAAAGCAATTGTAAAAAAAAAGAATCAGAATTCAATGTATGTATATTTTTTGCATAACTGTAGTACATAGAAACCATTTTTCTTATATCTTTGAGTGACCGCCGATCCTGGCTACTGGTTCTGGCTTGTGTCTGCATTGACCCATATGTTTCACTTTTAGATTATAATGGCTTTTAATGAAATCACATCTAAAGTTGCACCATCCGTAATATGTAATGCCATTACTTGCACAGTATAAAGGCTTGCCAGGTGCACACATGCAAACATTATCATCATCTGGGCTATTATTGTGAGATACAGCACAGGGCAGTATCATCGCCAGACACAGCACAATCGCCACTGTAAATAAGATAAGTAAAATAAAAAAGTATTCGCTTCTTCTTCTTCCGGCCCTTATCCCACCAGGCGGGGTCGGCACAAAAGGTTCTGTTTCTCCACTCTCCCCTATCATCCGTCATCACAGTACTCACTCCCTTCTTACACAATTTATCATCCTTCACACAGGTAACACTGTAACTCGGTGTTTAATTTATCGATTGGAAAATTCAAAATTGTAATTAATCAAAAACTGTCTCGGAAAGCTCATTAAAATATCAGACTATTTAAACGACAACAAACTTTAGATGAATCAGCTCCAACCCACGTCGGCATCCTTAACAAAATTAACAAGGATCATACAAAAAAACGCTAAGGACCAACAAGTTCCATGTCAAATCTCGGACTGGAATGAGAATTTAGACTCACCTAGCATCTAAGACGATTCAAAATGGTACCTTTGTTTTTGTTCAAAAATTCTATATTGACTTTCACTTTGATTTTTTATCCTGTTGAGTCGCATCCTACAGTGCAACAGTGAACAAAAGAAGACAAAAAATGTACACTACTAACTCTGATAAATTATTGTTTCAAAAATATAAGTATAATATTAAATCTACCTACTTGCTTAATTATAATACTAAAAATAACTTTCACTTACTAGTAAACAAAAGTTTATTCATATTTCCAGTTTTGGTTCAATCTCCACAATAAAATGTTAGAGCGCAGACAAATCACTACAAACAATGTCTTAGAACCTAAAAATCTCGTATTTATATAGTCTAGGTTTTATATGTACCTATTTGTTTATCTATAGCTACTAATATAATAATAATTATGAATGAAACGTGTAAATTACTTAATATCCGTCACCAATTATTTGATAAGAAGTTAAGCTAAATTTATTTATTTTATTAGCTACTCTTTTATTTTGCTACCTTATTAATGTACTCCATCCAAAACAATATTTCAACGGCTGAATGTTTAAGCAATAAAATATTTCAAAATCACGCCCAACACCACACACAAATCCCACCCTGGTTTTGGTCACGTGTAACGACAAAATGTCTGTGTTTTTTCACAAAGTCCGTTGACGGAAACAAAAAATGGAGGTTCTCAAAGTCGCGTACCTATATACTTTTTGTTCCTTTTTTAATTTATATGATCACGACTGTAATCCCCAGGCTCGGTAGATATCTTCTCAGATTTTTAGTTACTTAGATCTTTGAGGATATCTAAAGAGGGTAGTCAGAGGCAAGTCCAAATATGACATTTGGTACGTGCCCACATTTTGCACAGTAGTTAGTATTCCGTACGTGACAGGTTGCAAGCCCATCGCCGCTTATTAGAATACTAACCTATGACACATACCTTCGAATTTTTGGTTCTAGGGTATGCCGGTTTCCTCACGATGTTTTCCTTCACCGTTTAGCACTGGCATTGCGCACATAAATTTTTCGAATGGAAAAACTCATTGGTGCACGACCAGGTTTGAACCCACGACCTACGGATCGTGAGGCCGGGGTGCTACCACTACACCACCAGCGCTCTAATAATTAATTTATTTTTTAATTTATCGCATAATTTTTTACGAAATGTTTTGATATAGGATAAACCTCCCTCTAAATTAGTCAAATTTAATATTAAAATGAAACAATTATCATTTTTGTAAGAAATACATTATTTACGAGTATAGTGAAAACGCCATCAACCCGCACATCAACGGCACTACATAAACTCCTAGCCTGTGCTCTTATGACGTTTTCGACGACCTCTTCTATTTATTAAATACTAGCTTCTGCTCGCGGCGTCGCCCGCAAAGTACCTACATAAAATATAGCCTATGTTTATCCTGAAAGTTCATTCTACACATTGGTGAAAGAATTTTTCAAATCGGTCCAGTAGTTTTGAAGCCTATTCAATTCAAACAAACAAACAAATAATCAAATCTTTCCTCTTTATAATATTATTATTATTATTATTAGTATAGATTGCAAGCTCTTTCACTTGAGCATAGCATTTGAAAGGTGAGTCAGCGCACCATCGTCGGAAATTAATCTCATACATAAGTTATTTTATGGACGCTTATTTATTAATTTATAAATAATATGTCCCACAACGGTAGCGAAAAGATTGATAAGTATGGACAGTTAAAATTATACTTTTGCTTAGTCTCTGCCCGTAGTTTTACGCGCGTGTTTCAGGATTACTTTCAAAAAGGGGTCAAATGGGGGGTCAATGTTTGTATCGGAACTTTTTAACGGGTGGTGCGATAGGTCAGAATTTAGATTTGGATACCTACTTGAAATGCAAAACAAATGGATACGTATTTCTAAATATTTCAAAATAAGAGTCTAAAGAGGGTAAAATGGGGTGTCAAACTTTGTATGGGATTTTTTATGAGTTGTGTGATTTATTTGAAACTCAGTTTAGATACTATAAGTGAACGAAATCGCGACAGGGACAGCTAGTTTCTTTATATAACTTTTTGAATTATTGGATTCGGACATTCCAATCGAAAGTTAAAACTGTAAGTACGAGTACATTAGAAAAAAAGCCAGGCAGCACCTTATGCAATGTATGCGTCACTGGGGTACGGGCGTACAGAAGGGAAGTAAATGTCAAAAAATAAATAAAAAATCATTAAAACAAAAAAAAAAGTTCAATAAAACAATAATATTCTAACTTTCTTTATAATTTTGTTTTTCTAATAACCTGACGCAAACGGAAGGGTTTCAATGTGTGTGTATTGTAATTTTTAATTATGAAACTTTTCTTAAAATACCCGTGTGAAGCCGGGGCGGACCACTATGCCTATTAATATTTAACGCGAAAGTTTGTAAGAATGTATGGATGTCTGGATTTACGTTTGTTACTCTTCCTCGCTGAAACCGCTGAACACATCTGGATGACGTTTGACACCGATATAGATTATAGTCTGGTATAACACATAGGCTACTTTTTATCCCGAAAAAATGTACCGTTCCCGTGGGATAGATTTGTTTTTGTTTTTCAAGGTACCACGCGGGCGAAGCCGTGAGCTATTCTGTCGTGCGCTGCAAAAACTGTTGGAGTTACACGTATTATAATGTTTAATCGAAATGCTTAATACCTACCTACATAAGAGCTTAGCCTGACTGACTGATTATTATTAAAAATACACACATAGACCCTTCCATTTGCGTCAGGTTATTAGAAAAACAAAATTATAAAGAAAGTTTGAATATTATTTTATTGAACTTTTATTTTTATTTAAATGATTTTTTATATAATATTTTGTCATTTACTCCCGTACGCACACTAGTGATGCGTGCATTTCCTTTAGTGCTGTCTAGCTAGAAGAGCTAGGTGACCGGCTACCACGAATTTTTTAATTTTTACATTTTTTAATTTGTGATATATCCTTTCGTCCAGAATTGATTTCGGTTCGAATGGAATATCCGAATTGAATAATTCAAAAAGTTATATAAAGGTATTGAAGCAGTCTTGAATATGAAGTACCTAATTTATATTGATAAGGATAAATATCAAGATACAAATAAAGAGCCTTTTTTATTTTAAAATAAATGTACACTTATTGTGGCATAACTATATAATAGTTAGACATAATATGTTGTCGCGACACTTTTTGTAAATAACGATGTGTTCTGCAAAGTTGTAACACAGTATTTTATTCTATCACGAATATTAGAGTTTTAGTAAGGATCCCTAATTTTTTTGAAAATATACTATTAACTATGACACCCGCACATAGTGTAGCTTCCCAACAGTGAAAACGGTTCAGTAGTTTCGGAGCATATTCAATGCAAACAAACCAACAAACAATCAAATTTTTCCTCCTTATAATATGAGTATAGATATAATTTAATTATACAACAATGCCGTGTTTGTTACACTTTTTATAACTTGGAAAAGTTTAAAACAATTTTCATGATTTTTGATTAGTTTTATTTGTATTTCACAAATACCAGAATAATTAAAAAAACATTTTAAAATGAACCAAGTGGACCATGTCGCGGGCAACAGCTACTTAATTATAAAGGAATCAGAATTCAATGTATGTATATTTCTTGCATAACTGTAGTACATAGAACCGTTCTTCTTATATCTTTGAGTGACCGCCAATCCTGGATATTGGTTCTGGCTTATGTCTGCATTCACCCAGATGTTTCACTTCTATAGTGAAATTGCTTTTAATAAAATCACATTTAAAGTTACACCATCCGCGATATGTTTTGCCATTACTTGCACAGTACCAAGGCCTGCTAGGTCGACACAGGCAAAGCTTGTCATCTGGGCTTATAGTGTGAGATACAGCATACGGCAGTATCGTCGCCAGACACAGCACAATTGCCACTGTAAATAAAATAAGTAATATAAAAAAGTATTCTCTTCTCCTTCCGGACCTTATCCCAGGTGGAGTCGGGACAACAGGTTTTCTTTCTCCACTCTCCCCTATCATCCGTCATCACAGTTGTCACATATAACTTACATATATCATCCGTCACACGTCCACTTTAAGTCCATTCAAATCCATCCCAGGAATTAAATATCTTTTGTAACAACTGTAACTCAGAGCTTAATTTATCGATTGGTAAATTAAAATTTGTAATTAAACAAAAACTAAAATGGAAATCTTATAAAACTATCAGAATATAAAAAAAAAAAAAAAGTTTCATACTAAAAACCGATAAGGACCAAGAAGTTCCTTATCAAATCTCGGACTGGAATGTGGATCTAGACTCACTTAGCATCTAAGACGATTCAAAATGGTACCTTCAATTTACAAGTTATTATTGACTTTCACTTTGATTTTTTTCCCGTTGAGTACAGTAGCCTAGACAGTGCAACAGTGTACGAAAGAGGAAAAAATTTTTTTACTTACAAGTAAACAAAAATTTATTCATATTTCAAGTTTTGGTTCAATCTCCACACTAAAAATGTTAGAGCGTAGAAAAATCACTACACACAATGCCTTAGAACCTAGAAATTTCGTATTTATATAGTCTAGGTTTTATATGTAGGTACCTATTTGTTTATCTGTAACTACTAATATAACAATAATTATGAATGAAACGTGTAAATTACTTAATATCCGTCACCAATTATTTGATAAGAAGTTAAGCTAAATTTATTTAAGTAATATTTTAATAACTATTCTTTTATTTTGCGCACTTATTGATGTATCACAAAATAATATGTATTTTATCGGCTGAATGTTTAAAACAATAAACTATATCAAAAACACACTCACACCATTTACAAATTTCACGCGGATTTCGGTCACGTGTCACGACAAAATGTCTGTACTTTTTCACAAAGTCCGTCGACGGAAACAAAAAATGGAGATTCTCAAAGTCGTCGCGTACCTACCTATCTATGTATACAATTTCTTCCTTTTTTATTTTTACGCATATCTTTTCACGAAATACTCTGATAGAATATGGTAATACACCTCTAAATTAGTCCAATTTAATATTATCGTTTTTGTAAAAAATATATTATTTACGAGTATAGTGAAAACGTCATCAACCCGCACATCAACGGCACTACATAAACTCCTAGCCTGTGCTCCTATGATGTTTTCGACGACCTCTTCTATTTAGTAAAGATTGCAAGCTCTTTCACTTGAGCATGGCATTTTCTAATATCAAGTTAATGGAAAGGCGAGTCAGCGCACCGTGAACGGAAACTAATCTCATACAAAAGTGGAACGCTTATTAAAATTTGTCCCGCGACGGTAGCGAAAAGATTGATAAGTAAGGAGAATTAAAATTATACTTTGGCTTAGTCTCTGACCATAGTTTTGCTCGAGTGTTATCAAATAATTGTTGTTGCATAAGGAGAGTGAGAATGGGACAGTTGGAAGGGAAAGACCTCGGCGTCCGTACCTCGATTAAATTAGGGACGTTTTAGAGATAGGCAAGGTCAAAAGTACCCTAAACCGACGCGCTTGTATGAAGAATGGTGCTTCATTCACTCCCAAGTGAATGAAGCAAAAGAGGTATGTCAGGATCGTAGCAAGTGAAGATCTGTGGTATCTGTCTAACCAGCGTGAAACAAGCGTGATTTTATGTATGTATGTATAATTATGAATTACAAAATGAAAAGTTTTCCAAACGGAATTACCTCTTCATCAATAATTCTACGAAGGCTCGTGTCTGAGGACTATGGTATATATCATGATTGATGATATTATATATAATTTATTATATGTATGTATTAAAATATAAAGCATTTAATTAATCTATTAACCATCTGGTTCCCAACAAGCTTCGCTTAATTTGAGGCTAGATGGTGTGAAATGTCCACCAATGTCCAACAATATCTAGACACGCGGCAGCGTGTCAAGCCAAGTTCAAGCGAACGGGCGAGGCGCGCACCGTGTGTAATATTACACGAACCATTTGGAGCCATTTTCACCCCCTCGTAACTCAAAAACTATTTCACATAAACAAGTAAAATTTGGCTCATCTATTGCCACTTGCGATTAAAATATATACTCCGAATTTCATAAACACACCTCAAACGGTTATTTAGATATCAACGACCAAAAATGGTTTTTTATGAAAAAAATTATCACTGACTGACCTATAGACGTTAATTATAACCCAGTTCCAGATGACCTAGAACGTTTAAATTTGGCATCCAGGTAGGTAATGGGGTGGATACAAAGGAAAAAATCTGAAACTTGCAAATTTTTATATTTTTAACCTACTTTTTCAATTAATTGATTCTCCTAGGAACCCTTACTAGCGCCTGTAATATAAGAATAGCAATCTAAATAGATGACAGTCGGTCATTATGTGGATTTTAATAGGGTCTTAACGTGAATATAATAACGAGTGGAAGTAGTGTCTTGGATTGTCGGATAGGTAGTAGGTAGGTATACTTATTCAGTAAGTACTCAAGTACCTACCTACCTGCTTAGTATGTACGTATACCTACAATGTGCCAATAGTTTGAGCCGTTTATGCAGGTAGATTATATAAGTGTAATAATATAAGAATAAGTACTTACTTACTAATAAGTTCTGTACAAAAAGTAATGATATCCCATCAAAAACATAAATGTGAAATGAGAGCCAAGTTCAATAAGTATGTTTTAGTCGTTGACTTCAGCGACAAAAGAAGTGAGATCTTAACGGGTGCCAAGTACAATGGTCAGTCCTGAAACTTATTTATAACAATATGAAATATTTTTAACAACTTTAAAATATCATTTAATCTCATAATTTAGGATATTATATTGAAGCCTAAGGTCTGACTACTAAGGTACGCTCTACAGGTTTCCATACGAGTTGTGTTCTTTGTTTTGACTTTTTTTTGTTTTGTTCATCAAAAAGTTAAATACCTAGTGGACGTTGGTTACGACGGGATTTTAATTATTGGAATAAGTATGTTTTTTTAACATGTTTCGTCTCGTTGCTGAATAAAGTTTTTTTATTATGTATTTAAAAAAATGTGAAAAATAAATTATGAATAATTAATAGATATTAAAATAATTATTATTATTACAGCAGTAAGACAAAACAGGTTGAAAAAAAATTTAGTTACTTATTCTAATAATTGAATCTGTAATCCCTAGCTAGTAACATTTTTTCAGATCCCTATGAAATACGTTTATTTTTTATGTTAGAATACCGTTCATTTTTATAGCATAAATTCCACTGAAGATTTTTCGAACAGTCAAAGTTAGAATTAAAAAGTATTGGTCCTTAATTTACTTTGGCCGTTATACAACCAACAAGAATACAAACGTTTTTGTTTTTAGAGTTACACCTTCTTTACAATGTTGGAAAGTATTATAAATAATTATATATTATATATTTATTATATTTACTCATTAATTCAATTAATATAATGAGCTTGTGCTAAGACCACCTTGTTAGTGCGACGGCTTAAGTATCAAACGTTAAGGCTTATGGGAGTATTTACCAAGTATACCTACCCTTGGCATGAGTTTCTGATTTTATCGACTCAAATCATCATCATCAGCCTATAGCAGTCCACTGCTGGACATAGGCCTCCCCTAATGAGCGCC
Organism: Cosmorhoe ocellata; assembly: GCA_963675405.1. Taxonomy (NCBI): domain Eukaryota; kingdom Metazoa; phylum Arthropoda; class Insecta; order Lepidoptera; family Geometridae; genus Cosmorhoe; species Cosmorhoe ocellata. The sequence continues at coordinate 3,837,630 of OY776258.1, read as the reverse complement.
ATTGCGCCCTGTCTTCAGCTGACGCATCCAGCCTCCACCAGCAGCCTTTCGCAGATCGTCACTCCACCTAGCCGGAGGGCGTCCTACACTACGTTTGCCGAGCCGCGGTCTCCACTCGAGAACTCATTTACCCCAACGGTTATCGGTTTCTCGACAGATATGGCCAACCCACTGCCACTTCAGCTTGCTAATTGTCTGAGCTATGTCGACAACCTTAGTTCTGTGTCGGATAGTCTCATGACGGATTCTATCCTTCAGAGAAACTCCGAGCATAGCTCGTTCCATAGCTCGCTGAGCGACTTTAAACTGGTGAACTAGCCTTACCGTGAGTGTCCACGTTTCGGCTCCGTATGTCATGACAGGTAGGACGCACTGGTTGAAAACTTTCGTTTTCAGACATTGTGGTATGGGTGACGAGAAGACTCGACGTAACTTTCCAAAAGCTGCCCAACCCAGTTGAATCCTCCTCTTAGCCTCCTTCTCAAAGTTGTCTCTACCTAACTGTAAAATCTGAAACCCGGCCTGCTCCGGTGGCTGGTATTCGTCGAGTCTTCTGGCGAGACGATTCGTGAGAACCCGAGAGAATAGCTTATAAACGTGGCTCAAGAGCGAGATAGGTCTGTAATTTTTAAGAAGAGTCTTATCTCCCTTCTTAAAAAACAAAACCACCAAGCTCTCGTTCCACGCCTTTGGAGTTCTCCCACAGAGAAGGACGGAGTTAAAGAGGTTCTGCAGCTCCTGCACAACAGGAGCTCCTCCTGCCTTCAGAAGCTCTGAGGTCACTCCGTCTTCACCGGGGGCTTTTCCATTTTTAAGCTGTCTCAGGGCCAACACGATCTCGTCTTTGCTGATTTCCGGCAGGTCGTCGGTGTAGTGGCGGGTGAGGGTGGCTCTGGAATCGCGGCTGTTACGCTGGGGGCAAGGAGCATGTGCCGCATATAGCCGGCCATAGAAGTCCTCGATCTCTGACAATATCTCCGGCTTTGACAATACGGTTCGGCCATCGCGTGTTGTTAACTTCGTCAGATGGCTCCTGCCAAGCTGCTGAGTGAATACTTTGGACCCTCGGTTTCGCTCTATTGCCTCTTCAATGAGACGTGTGTTGGAGCTCCGAAGGTCGCGCCGTACCATCTTCGCAATTCGCTTGTTCAGGTCTGGCCTCTCTGACGAAGTGGCCTGAGTGGTTTCCCGTCTTTTTGTCATTAGCCGAAGAGCCTCATCCGAAAGTTTGGACTTCTTGCCTCGACTCAAATGCAAATGCAAAACCTTGAAAATTTTTGACTATAATTAAAATAAACTATAAAAGGCCGTTTGTAAGGAATTTAAGTTTAAACTTTTTATGACATAAATGTATTATTTCATAATAGGTGATTTTTTTCAATATTTTGTAAGATCAACTTTATTTGACTATCATAGTTCCTTTAATTTTTGTACTAAGGTTGGATTTGACCAATTTCTGATATAACTCTTCTCAGAATATTTTCAGAATAGTAAATGCAAGTAAAACGTCAGTTTAAGTACTTTTCGATAACTAAGATTTATTTTATGGATAGTGCATGACTAGTTTTTATGAATTCAAGGTAAAAAATTACAGCAGCTATTTTTGTGACAGTTTAGACATTCAAAAACAAAAAAACTAACATGATCATGACTGTGATCCCCAGGCTCGGTAGATATCTCCTCAGAACTCTAGGTACTTAGATCTTTGAGGAAACCTAAAGAGAATATTCAGAGGTATGTCCAAACATGATATTTGGCACGTGCCCACATTTTGCACAGTAGTTAGTATTCCGTACGTTGCAAATGCAAGCCCATCGCCGCATATAAGAATACTAACCTATGACACACACTTTCGAATTTTTAGTTCTAGGGTATTCCGGTGTCCTCACGACGTTTTCCATCACCGTTTAAGAGCACCTGGCGTGGCGCATAAATTTTTTTGAATAGAAAAAAAAATTTGCGCACGACCAGGTTTGAACCCACGACCTTCGGATCGTGAGGCAGGAGTATAACTATCTCAACACAAGTCCAGTGCAACTTTCGCATTCCTAAAGTTAGTACCTAAAATAAGTAAACAACAGACACACGGTCAGTGAAGCTCAAGACCAGCTCAAGACAAGACCCCTACCATTATGCGGATAGTGCGTACACTATCCGCATAATGGTAGGGGTCTTGTAATTAATTATTTTTGGAGCAGCATCAGCTTCACTGAACATGTAAATTAACCCGTTATGTACACCAATTTGAAATACAATTCCGAATTGCTTAGACAATAAATAAACCGTTAAATGCTGTCACACAAACATTTCGTGAACTGCCGCCATTTGTATCAATTAGATAACGTTGAGCAAAATTTATACACGCAGTCAATTGTTTGATTAATAAGAACAGAAGTTTGTGTCTTAGAGTTAAAATATAAAGCTGGTTATTGAAAAATTTGACTGTCCTATTATTTCACTCGTTTTTTTAGTCTAGCTTTATTTTTTCGGCTGCTTGCGGTATTGTTATACCTTCAAATTATTTTGTGTTCCGGAAAAAATGAAAATCTATCAGCGCCGGCCATATCAGTCAATAGGTTATAGGCCTTTGTTGTTTGGACAGCCTATAAACTTGCCCGAGGGTTGGGCACAGCTGTAGGTAGGTCACAGTAAAATTATTTGTTTAATTTCGTCTCAGCTTGTTCAATCATTATAAATTAACGTTTGATGTTTGCGATTGAAGAAGTTACAATCACGAAACCAAAATATTTCTTACCTGTTTATTCTTGTCTTCAAACTATGCTTATAGGGTTAATGTTCTTCATTACTTAGAGACAGACTTTTTTTATTTAAATGTATAAGTACATTCATTTTTATAATATTATTCTAAACCTTCTCGAAAAGCTGTTTATGGAGTATCAGACTATTGATGATAGATGACAAAAAATTCTGACAAATTAGCTCCAACTCGTCACAGCATCCTTAACAAGGATCAAAGTGGCCCAGCGAGTTTTTTCTCAGTTCTTCACGGCCTGGGGATAGGACTGAAATTGGAAAACCAAACTCACCTAACATGTCAAATCCAAAATGATCCCTGTGATTTTATAAAGTAAAGATATTCAGATTGTTTATGTGTGCAAGATTTATTTTTAAAGCATACTGAAATCTTTTTATCACATTGATTTTAAATAACCGGTGACAACAATTTAAGGAAACAATTATTAAACAAAACAATAATATCAGGAACTTGTGCTATGAGCTTTGCCTACTTCCGTTGGCACTCTATATAACTCCAGTTTACTCTGATACCAAGACAGTGAATTTGTGTGTGAAGCTGTTAGTGTATATTGCTAATTGAGAGGACGTGCAAATTGTTTTCATAATTGTTTACAAGCCTTCGTTTTCTACGAGATATGGTTGAAGATTATTTATGCACCAATCTTTTTATTACGTCACTACTTCGTTAAAACTAGTGTGGTTGAAAGGTTGAAGTGCGCTTCAGAGGCGCTCGTACACTGAAACTAATTAGTCTAAGCAATACTTTCAATGGGAGCGTTGACGCTGATATCAAAATATAGTAACGACATTTTAATCATTAACCAATTTCCGCGCTAGATGTCTAGTTCTTTGGAAATTCTTCGTAAAAAAAAATTACAGTTTTGAACAACTCTTTCACTGACAAACACACTCGGGTACTGATTTTGTACAACATATTTTCAGGTATCTATACATAAATAGTTCTTGCGACGTAATAATATATCAGCATACAATAAGTCTAACAATTTTCAACTACCTTGATGATAGCCAAGGCTTTGAGTAAAAGAACTAAAGATTTACTATGTGACGATGTTTTCCTTAGTTTGCTCTACTAACTTCAAATGAGACTATCGCAGACAAAGAGTAATAAACCTCCCGTTAAAACAAAACATAAAATAAAACTGTCTCTTAAATCAACGTTGGGCAAATATTTCACATGAATATTGCATTCCATTGGACTGCAATTTGTAAATATCAAATTGGCGTTTGGAGTTGAACCAACTGGGACTCTGATACTGCCGGTAGTAACGTTGAAAGCAAACGTCATTTTAATTACGTAATCGCTTGATACGTAGACTCATGTCTTGTTTAATCGCTTTCATTGCTTTACTTTAAGTCACCTAAAACATTTATCGTCATCATCTTCCCGTCTTTTTCCCACGTTATTGGGGTCACAACTATGTTTTATTCTTACATTTCCCTCTATCATCCGTCATTTCAGTACTCACATCTATCAGATTTTTGAAGTCTATGAAAAGTTAACTAAATTAGTTAATAAAATTATTAAGTGTGCATAATAATTAGTTAAACTAAATACTTAGCACACTTTATAATTAAATATTGTAAAAATGGTACAATTTCCGATGTCGGCGCCGAGTGCCGACTTTCGTACTTTGCCAACTTTTGCAATATTCAATGTAAGTATTAGCGGAGTGCTGACTTTACAAAATTCCTATGCAAGTAATCGCTTATCGACGACTTTCGCGTAGTGCCGATTTTTGCTATGTTCATGCAAGCAGTAGCGTTTTGTAGACTATTAAATTATATTGTGCATATGTCGCTTATTTCTATATTTATGACCTGCAATTTGAATCCACGATCAATTTATAGACCACTATTCCTGTTTTCATAAAATTCAATATGAAATAACACTTGAGTTGGTAAGAAAACATCGTGAATAGCTAACATAAGAAACCCAAAATCAATATTGAGGCGAATCAATTTTCTCGCCAATTATACTGAAAGTGCCAATTCACCTCTCACGCTTTGCCAATAGGAGGTACCATAATAGAATCCAACCTTTAAACATAGTCAAAATAAAACAACTGGTTCAGTCCGATAAAATTTTAGTTCGACCAAAAACATTTGAATTTATATTCTTTAAAAAAGTAAATGACACAATAAAGCACTAAAGCAGAAAGTTCTTATAAGGAATTCTATTTAAATTCCCTTGCAACTTTGAAAACTTCAACGTCCCATTTCATTTCCATACACGTTATATTCCATGAGATTTGAGATACAAAACTATGTATGGTTTAATTCTGTTGCATAATTATTATTCATACATTCTTCATTAGCAATATGTTTAAAGCCAGGCTAAATACCAAATTTCATCAAATTTAGTTTAGATGTTACGACGTAATTGATTAAAATTCGAAAAATTTAGCATCTTTTTTAAATATATAATTTTATGTGTGTGACTTTGAATAAAAGCCATAAAAGTATATAAAAATATCATTTAATAAAAAAAAGCTTCACATTGTTCCTAGTCATTTTTCTTTTTAAAATCGTATTAACATCATAGATTTTTATATTATATAGATTTTTTTATATTCAGCTCTCACGAAGGTATTTTGTTAGCTTAAGTGAGTTACCCAGCTGTTCAAGAAAGACTTGTGCTTCTAAGAATCTATTAGCACTCCCCTTATTCATGACTGGGAGTATTGAAATCATACCTGTACCTAATGTATCCAGGTATTTCCAGTAAACTCACGGTAACTGAGTTGCTAAAGACTTTTTGGGCGTTTCTATTAAAGCGGAGGACATGAGCAAAGATCTACTAAGTTTAAGTTATGCATAGCTGATATAATATACACTTGCGAGCAAAAAAACTGACCCATTCCGTATAGTATTTAAAGCACAGGCTGGGCCTGTGTAAATGGCCTGGGTAAATGTATAATTACATATTTTTTTTAATTCTTTGGTAGCACTGTTTCCACTGAAGTGTAGTATGCCTAAATTTAAAGACTAGGCCAGTCTCTTTATTTCACATTTAGAGCACCATCAATCGGTTTCAAATTATGTAGAAGGGCTGAATGAACGGTTATAAATTTACGGAAAATCTCGCGTTATTTTCGACAAATTCAAACGAAAATAACACTTCGTAGCATAGATACAAATGAAGACAATCTACCCCGAAAATTGAGCAGATCGAGTTTCGCATCTGTTATGGCATTTATAAATGTATCGAATTTTAAATTTTATTGCCATTGTAATGCTGAAGTCAGCGGGAATTTTTTTACATCAACTTCAAGCGTTTGACGCGATGAGCAAAAAGTGGAAACTAGGCTGAAAAATGGAACAAAATAAGTCAACACTAATTGGTTTGGACAAACACGAACTCGAGCTACTGGAACAAATACCTTATTACTTTTTATCAGCTTGGCGAATTACGATAGGTAAAATTATGTATGTAATGTATGAACAATATAATACAATTTAAGTATACACTAATAGTTGAGTGATAGCCAGTGACCACCATCTAACCAGATGACAAAGTTCATAAGCCTACCAAAGTTCTCTGTAATAACTCCATCTAGTCCGTCACCAGATTTGGTCGGTGACTTACACGAACTTACTTATTAGTTCTCTGATATAGCTCAAACAAAGTTCCCTCAAAAGCATAACCGACACAACTGCTGAAATAACAACCTACCTGGTTTAGTCAAACAGTATCTGCAGCCAATAAAATATCATAATTGGTGGCCTATGTAGTAACTACAATTAGTCTTCTCCCTCAAACACCACATCAAAGGGCATAAGCTCACATCTAGGTGTTCTTTTAACTTATAATGACATCACTCACCCATCTCGCTGTAAACCCTGGTGCTGTTTCTCAGCCACAATTTAGTGCGGGCCTTAAATCACTTGCACCAAAAATCACTTGTCAACAGAAAAATCGTAACGTAAAAAATGCAACCCTAGCTTCAAATCTTTCAGAGTTTGATTTGATTTGAACAGTTGTAGCGGATTTCATTATTTACAAATTGGGACAAAGAACCCATTTGGAGCTATTATTCTCGTGGGGTAAGCAAGAGTTATTGAACGAGCGGATGCTTAGGGCGAGCTGTTTCAAGTATTAAAATCTTAGTTGAGAAATTATTATTGAAAATAGTATGTGAGTACCCTAGTAGGTAATACTATTACGTGCAACATTCGGTGGTGTTGTTGACCCAGACACGAAATTCAACTGAATTTTTATACAAATAAAGTTCAAATTATCAACACGATAATGCACAGAAACGAGTTTGATGTAACGTGGAACTCTTCTTATATTATTATTAGTATTAGACGGGTATTTATCGCGTTCAAATTACCTTATACATACATACATACATAAAATCACGCCTGTTTCCCAACGGGGTAGGCAGAGACCACGGATCTCCACTTGCTACGATCCTGACATACTTCTTTTGCTTCATTCACTCTCATTACATTCTTCATACATGCGCGTCGGTTAAGGGTACTCTGGACCTGGCCTTTCTCTACCTTACATTTTATATTACCTTATATTTTCCCTTATAAAAAAAATTACCTTATAAACCATTACCAAATTACCTTAATATTATACCTTATATTGTAATTTGAACGCGATGAATACCCGTCTAATACTAATAATAATGTGTTCAGATCGCGTAAGTTCAAAAGTACATACTCTTCTTATAAGTATGTCAAACATATTTTGGTCGATATTCAAATATTACAGGTACGAGCAACTTTCTAAGTGATTCCTTTTAAGAACATACTCGTATAGGAGGCTCACATCTGCAATTCACCTTCAATTATTCAATGAATCTTTCTCTTACATTTCGAGTAATGAAATTTTAATCATTTTCGCTCTTAAGTCAGCACTTATAAGGCTCACGGTTGCTCATTATTTTTTTATATCCCTCCCTTTTGGCAAACGAGTGCGTAGTTTTTTGGCTCGGTTGCTTCGTCGTAATGTGCGTGCATTAAAATTGGAGTGTTCTTTTGAAGTGCTGTGAATAAATTGTACGAATAAGTATGAACTTGGCATTTCAGTATTTATGATTTTCCTTTATCCATTCTATCTTGACGTTTGACGTTAAATCATTTAAACATAGTTGAATAATATTGTGAAAAAATACTGTTGAAGTATTTTGACAATTATTAAAGTGTCCGTATAGGTCATCCAATGGATCTAGGCATTCGTGAAGTTAGCCACAGGTGCGAGTTTGCGCATGTACAGTTCCTTCCCCCCTCCTCATACCTCCAATTGTTCCCAAAAAACGATACTGCGCAGCTCTTGCGGCTAACTTCACAAATGCCTAGATTCGTTGAGCCAACTATACATGCTTACTTGTTAGCACACGTCAGCATGGTGGCGTTATCGTATGACGTAATGTCAAAACTGCGTTCAGTTTTTGCTGCAATGTTACTTGCAAATAACGTTAAAAACAACGTTCATTCAAAACTATAATAATATATTTACAGTTATCTCATCTGAAGATACGGGATAAGACAAAAACACACTCAGCTTGGAAATGAGGACATACTTTATTTAAAAAGATACTAAATAAATAAATATGATCACGACTGTAATCCCCGGGCTCGGTCGATATCTTCCTCAGATCTTTAGTTACATAGATCTTTGAGGATATCTAAAGGAGGTAGTCAAAGGCACGTCAAAACATGACATTTGGTACATGCCCACATTTTGCAGTAGTTAGTATTCCGTACGTAACAGGTTGCAAGCCCATCGCCGCTTATAAGAATACTAACCTATGACACACACCTTCGAATTTTTGGTTCTAGGGTATGCCGGGTTTAAGAGCACTGGCATTGCGCGCATAAATTTTTCGAATGGAAAAACTCATTGGTGCACGACCAGGTTTGAACCCACGACCTTCGGATCGTGAGGCCGGGGTGCTACCACTGCAGCACCAGCGCTCTAAAAAGAAACTATTCTCTCTATTCGTCCACACTCATAAACTCAATCAACTATGAGTTAGACCTTAGCTTCTACTCAAAGACGAAACTACCAATCTCAATAAAACCAGCCTCTCCAACTCGAGTCATAAAAATCTAATACCTCATTTTCTTCCCCGGTCACGTCGTACACGTTAATTCCACAATTCTCAGGACAATGATAAAAACAATGGTGTTTTATTTTTATATATGGGTCACATCCACTTAGAAAAAAATGGTTTCACGTTATACTCGCAATTTAACGCATATAACGGCTGTACCGGTTTTGTTGCAGGGTTGCGCATTGCTGAAAACCAAGTTGGTTTAGAAATTTCACGTTTTTACAACCAGACATCCATCGATTTGAAAAAACTTTTTTGTACTAAATACTTAATAAGATATTGTGGAAAGAATACGTAGAGGTTTTGATCTTTCTGAATATTTTTTTTGGATAATTTTCTAATAAACCTTGATTGCTTCAAGTATGCAAATAAATTAAGTATATTAAATAGTTACAACACAACCTTGCCACGACTGTATAGTACCCAAACGCTGAACGAATTTGAAATGTATTTTGTAGAAAACTTAATTAGCATTGCTTTGTTGCTCAAAGAGAAAAACTATTTTTACATGAACGATACGATATTAAGTTATCAATATTTAACTAATTTAGTTCGTGTAATTTATTCAACCCACACTACCCACTGCTGGGTATTGGCCGATTCACTATTGCTATCGTCATTATCGCTATCATGACTTTTCACTGACTTTGAAGTAACTTCATCTAATTTATTATTGTAAAAGACATTTAGTAATTTTGTCTCGTGATGTAAAGAGCTTTTTTTAAATACAGATCTTTGTAATTTTGCAAGATAAACACAATATTGAAGTTTTAAAGTTATATACAGTGATTTTATTGTAACTCTCAAAATGGTAGAACAAGAAACTGAAATTAATATTAATCTCACTTTCTCGTAGATTATACTTGTAGTTGACTTTATATTGTTCTTTGTAAGCAAATATGATAAATAAAAACAAATTATCTCTTTCAACCAAAATATAATTGAGGTGTATTTAATAATAACATACATAAAAACACGCCTGTTCCCAACAGGGTAGGCGACCACGGACCACTAGTGGCTATGATGAAATACCTGTGTAATTTAACTACGAGTACCTTATCTATTCAATGTTTATCCCTTTAAACTACATTTGGATGAAGTTTAGTATGAATACAGATCAAACCCTGAATTCATACATAAGTAATTATTCCATATTAAATCTTCAAGAAATTAAAAACTTTCAAACATTTGTATGGAAATCTGTCTTTTTCTAAAAACTGCATTTTAAGTTGCGGAGTGCTAGTCTCTTGTATTAAATCTATATATCTATATATATAAACATGAATTGCTGTTCGTTAGTCTCGCTAAAACTCGAGAACGGCTAAACGGATTTATCTTTATCTTGGTCTTGAAATGTTCGTGGAGGTCTGGGAAGGTTTAAAAGTTAAGAAAAATTCGAATAACTGCTGGGAAAACCCTAAAAATATCCCTTATCTATTTCCCATACAAACGTTTTCTGAATAAAATGTAGAGTCAATTTGAACTTTATTACTATTCAATAAAGTTCATATTAAATTATAATCACTCACTGTTGTCTAAGCAATGTAGAAGGCGGTACGAAGGTTGCCGGGACAGCTAGTCTAGAATAGTTATACCTAATAATAATAACTTATATCTGTAAACCATTATGTATTATTAGGTGATTAAACTCAACATGATACAGGAATAATACAAATTCAAGAACCTCATCCCAGTATCCTTATCCAAATTAAAGCATCGACACGAAACACGAAAAACTTTTAAAGTACCTACTCGTGAATTTTTGAGCAGACACTCACTTACTTAATACAGTACCTACTACCTACTTTCAAGTTTTAAAAGCCTAAAAAGTCAATTTCCAACCACTCAATAAAGATTACAAGAAGCTCTTGTACTTAAGTGTTGTGTGGTAATCTGAAGAGTAATATTCAACAAAGAATATAACCAAAATATACTCATAGAAAAAAACTAATTATTTGGGAGCGTAAGATTGTTGAGCGTAAGTAGGTTGGGTAAGATTTTCGTTTTTCTATTTCTCCGAAAAGAGACTTTGGTAAGCAAAAAAGAGGTTCATACCCCAAAATACGTGTTCCACAGTCGACTTTTTAGTATCCTAAGTAGTCAACTGTCTCTTTCTTTCTTCAAAATAGTCTTGGTAGCCCAAAGTACGAAGATAAGTAAAATAGATGTGACATGAAATGGGGTGAAATCTGGGTAAAATTAAATTATGAGACGTGGGTTGCCTTTCCAAGAAATGTAATTGATAGAGCGTGGCTATTTGTTATATTTACTGATAGTTTGTATTTTGAAGGGTTAGTTTGTATATTTTATTTTAATTTTATACAAAATTGAAATATATTTTGTGGCATCAGGATACAATGAATAAATTATGTTAAAATAAACTTGTGTACTGTTTTTGACGGCAACCTAAATATTGGGTTTCCGATATCATTACAGTGAACTTCGCTCGCGTATTGTTCTTTTCTCATACACTTTAACCTCTCACTGCACTTTTTGGAAGACTAAAACTTCTTAGGATTACAAGAATACCTTTTTAAGCACACCTCTAAACCCTGAAAAGAAAAGATCTCTAGGACTTATGATATAGACTGTGCGTTGATCAAGCAGTCACAAAAAAGCTTTATAAAAAAGACCATTATCACGACATCAATCCCTATGCTCAGTAGATATCTTTTCAGATCTCAAGTTATTTTAGATCTTTTGAGGATATGGAAAAAGGTAGTCATAGGTACATCTGAACTATAAATTTGGCACAGTAGTTAGTATTCCGTACGTGACAAGTTGCAAGCCCAAAGAATCTAACCTACATATGTATGACTTTTTTAACACCTTCGAATATTTGGTTCTAGGGCATGCCGGTTTCCTCACTATATTTTCCTTCATCGTTCCTTCATAGCACTGTCAATGCGCAGATATTTTTTTATATGGAAAAAACTCAGAGGTGCACGTCCAGGTTTGAACCTTCGGATCGTGAGGCAGGGTTGCTACACCACCACAGGGCCACTACAGCAGTAAGCAGTAAGCTTTATATATTTAGATGATATATTAATGGGCACTTCCATGCTTCACTTGCATCTCCGAGCTAGTAATCGACATTCTGTGTTCTACGTTGGTGCTTCGCATAAATGTTGTATGAGGTAAGATAAGAAGTGGCCGGCGGGAGCGTAATCTGTTTTATTTAAGCGTTAGCACAAGCTATGGCCTGCGAAGAAGCTATTTACTAACTTTTAACTAACTGGTGATCAATGTTTTCATATGTATAGAAAAGGTCACTAGGCCTGGGCCTTACCACGAAGTCTTCTAGAACGATTTCGTAACGATTCCGTTATAGAAACGTCACGAAGTAACACTACTTCAATACAATTTCCATAGGTCATGGTACGAAATAAAAATGTAACATTAATTCGGTAATGTATTATGAATTTGTGGTAAGGCCCCTGGGCCTTAACACAAGCTCTTTCAAAACATCGTGTTTCAGAAACGTCAAAGTTTCAAGCTTGAAGTAACACTACTTCAGTACAATTTTTATAGGTTATGGTACGAAATATCAGAGTTATATTATTTTGACCCTGCTTGAAGAGCTTGGGGACCCTGATCAGCTCAAAACGTAAAGAGATGACGTCACATCTTAGAGGAAAATAGATGACACTGAGAGAGTGATATTTGTGTCTCACTTTTTCTAGCAAAAGGCGTGGCTCATTTATACGACAACGCTTCCTGCTTTGAAACTTACATTTTTCCGGGATAAAAAGTAACCTGACGGTAACGGTGAAGGAAAACATCGTGAGGAAACCGGCATACCCTAGAACCAAAAATTCGAAGGTATGTGTCATAGGTTAGTATTCTTATAAGCGGCGATGGGCTTGCAACCTGTCACGTACGGAATACTAACTACTGTGCAAAATGTGGGCATGTACCAAATGTCATGTTTGGACTTGCCTCTGACTACCCCCTTTAGATATCCTTAAAAGATCTGAGGAGATATCTACCGAGCCTGGGGATGACAGTCGTGATCATATTTATTATTATTTTATTTTTTAAAAAGTAACCTATGTGCTGTTCCAGACTATAATCTATATCCTGAGCCTTTCACTAAGATCCGTTCAGCTGTTTCAGCGTGAAAGAGTAACAAACATACATCCATACATCCATACATTCTTACAAACTTTCGCGTTTATAATTTTAGGATTTAGCTCAATTTCTCAGCTGAATCTTTACATAAATTTTACTAAAGATAAATAATGTAATTATTATAATTCACATATTTATTCCGAACGTGATGTTATAATTATCATCAAACTCTCAAAATATTTCTCACAATTCTCGTACCTACCAGCCACACCTCCAATTTGAACATAATATTTACTCGCACTTATACTCGTAGTCAGTGTGATAGTGACGTAAGAGTTTAATACATTTAATTATATCTAACAAATTCGCAAACTATAGGCGTCACATTGATGCTTCAACGGTCATCAAACATAGGTAACTATTTTATTCTCGTTATGCGAATAACAATGTTTGTTAGTTCCTAGGGTTGTCTCTACGAATTATCTTCTTCTATATGTATAAAAATGAATTGCTATTCGTTAGTCTCGCTAAAACTCGAAAACGGCTAAACGGATTTATCTTATCTTGAAATGTTCGTGGAGGTCTAGGGAAGGTTTAAAACGTAAGAAAAAATCGAAAAACTGCCGGGAAAACCCTAAAAATAGCCCTTTTCTATGTCCCATACAAACGTTTTCTAAATAAGTACGAAGTCTGCCGGGTCAGCTAGTTTTGAATAAAAAACAAATTGGCCAGAAAATGCCTAAAAGAAAAGAGATCTTTGACACGTAGTAATAAACATCTAGCTTTATAATAATGCTAAATCAAGCAAAATACAATCTAAATATATATAACGATATTTGACGACCTCAGTGGCGCAGCGGGCGAGAGTCCGCCTGCGACGCAAGAGGTTGCGGGTTCGATTCCCGCCTCGGATCAAATTTGTGTACGATCTGCAGAAATTTGTTCCGTTGGTCTGGATGTTTTCTATGTATAATAAAAAAATATCTATCTACGTATATAATGTATTAAATATATCAGTTATCTAGTACCCATAACACAAGCTTTGAGTAGCTTACTTTGGGGCTAGATGATGCTGTGTGGATTGTCCAGCATTATTTATTATTATTATAACTCAAAGGTGACTGACTGACTGACTAACTGACATGATAACTGATGTGATCCTATCAACGCACAGCCCAAAGCACTTGACGGATCGGGCTGAAATTTGGCATGCAAGTAGATGTTATGATGTAGGCATCCGCTAAGAAAGGATTTTGATTAATTCTACCCCCAAGGGGATAAAATAGGGGATGAAAGTTTGTATGAAAAGTCGCGATAATCGACATTCACGTGGGCGAAGCTGCGGGCATCAGCTAGTCATGTATATTATCTCAGCCGGACGTGAAACACACCCGAAGAATATTGACAGCCAAACAAAAGATTGAGATTTTCACTTGAAATCCCATCTTTGGGCCAGTTTACATTATTCAAGTATTTTAAAAATAAAAGTGCTTTAGTTGGAACGTGTAAACTCTACTTGCTTTAGCTGTGGTAGTTATTTCTGCCTTTCAAGTTGCACTTAACACTTGCTTATAGACTTGAATAATTTATACTGGCCATTAGAGGCAAGAAAGTTTAGTTGGCCTAGTCTTTTTATTTCATCGCTAAATTCATAATTTATTATTTAGTGTATATATTCTGTACACAGATGTTAATCGACAAAAACGTTCTCGAAGCGATTGGTGTTTTCTGATCAGTGGTGTGATTACATAACTCTTGTTACAATCAATTATAATCCGTTTTTATTAACAACATGTGATTTGGTATAACGTAAAAGTATTGTTTCAATCACAAGTTCATTGTCACTGGAACCAGTTTTGATAACGTGTTCCATCGTTTTGGTATTAAGTACGATTACAATATAAATGACCTCTTTCGTAATACAAATTAACTCGATGAATAGATCGATAGTGAATAAAAATTGTTTTGTTAGTAGCAAAGTTCCGTAATCGAACCACCGATTAAGCAAATTCACCTTCAGTACCGCATAAAAGAGCATTTTGCATGCTGGTTTGCTAAATACTTCTTTTCACTAACGCGACAGCCCTACAAAGCGTGTATTTGTCGCGTTCGATGGACCGGGCAGGCCAGCCGTGCGCGAGTTGTCATGGCGTATCAATTAGCGCATATTTTATTAGATATGTCACGAATGCGCCCTTTGCATTGTTGACAGGATACGTGACGTCACGTAGCGTTTAAATTTTGGCAGTGAATAATGGATTATTGACAATTTTAGCATGGTATGGTAACCGATGATGACACAGGCCGATGAACGTGACGCAGAGTGATTAGATTTCTAACTTTTTATGAAACTGTAGTATCTTTTATGTTTCATCTAAATTCAATAATACGTGTGAAATGTCCAACAATATTTAATTGTATTTATTTTTAATGGAACCTATACTACAGTTCTGTAGCTATAATATTCATTCAAGTGTCGCTAAAGCCAATAAGTTTCGATTCCTTCGCCAGATGGCTAATGGTGCAATGCAGTTACTCAAGAGTAACACAAATTTATCGAATTCCATTAGTAAGCGCTATAAGCACCGGCATTACTACTTTCCTATGGGGTTTTAGCCAACACCAATGAAGTTTTACATTATTATGGTGATCATTTACAAGCTCTATGTGCTTATGGTTGTCTTATTTTGCTCCCCTTAAAGTCAAAATTAGCGTTAATATTTTATAAGACAATTCATCATTGATAAATAACTAAACTGACGAGTAATTGATGTGTTTTATATTGACAAAAAATGGTGGATGTTTTTAAAATGGATTACGATTGTGATTGTCAGTGTATAAAGTCGTTTTCAACTTTTTATATCCTACTAATATTATCAACGCGAAAGTTTGTAAGAATGTATGGATATCTGTATGTATGTTTGTTACCCTTTCACGCTGAAACGGCTGAAAAAATCTAGATGAAATTCGGCACAGAGAATTATTATTGTCTGGAATAGCACATAGGCTACTTTTTAACCCGGAAAAATGTACGGTTCCCGTGGGATAGATTTGTTTTTGTTTTTCAAGGTACCACTCGGGTGAAGCTGTGGGCAGAAGCTAGTATATTATATTTTATGCACATTCTTCTGTAATCCAACTTCACGTATCGTTGCATTGTACAAACTAAATAACGAAGTTGTGTGGTCATACTGAGAATCACACTGTATACGGTCCGGTTCAATCGAATCCGTGGCTTTGTATACAATTCTATTTTGAAAGGTTAGTGCATTGTTTCATTACAATCAAACTACAGCGGAACCTGAACTATGCGAGCTAATTGGAAAATGAATGGTTCGAGATATACACGAGTCGTTAGAGGATGTTATACTCGTATATCAAGGATGTATGTTTAACCGCACACATTGGGAAAAACAATATATAGTTTTATATACTTGACGACCTCAGTGGCGCAGCGAGCAAGAGTCCGCCTGCGACGCAAGAGGTTGCGGGTTCGATTCCCGCCGCGGAACAAATTTGTGTACGATCTGCAAAAATTTGTTCCGTTGGTCTGGGTGTTTTCTATGTATAATAAAAAAATATCTATCTATGTATATAATGTATTAAATACATAGTTATCTAGTGCCCATAACACAAGCTTTGAGTAGCTTACTTTGGGGCTAGATGATGCTGTGTGGATTGTCCAGCATTATTTATTTATTATTTATTTATTTAAGTTTAGGTTTAAAACCCTTGGATGTCTTGTGATGTTATTGCGTTGCTTTCTCTTTGTCGTCTGTATGTGTGCTACAAAATAAAATCTTTATTCTTTATTCATTAACGTTTTTTATTGGTTGAGCCCAAAATGCAAAGGCGCTAACCCAGAAAAAAAGATGGCAACGTTTGAAAATTATATCTAAGTATCATTACCACACCAAGTCTCTACAACTTCATAAACGTGGTCATACCTTTTTTTTGTTATTCGACACTTATGTATTATGTTGAAATGAATGACTTCCTTTGCTTTACTTGTTGTAAGTGTCATGTTGATACTGACACTCTGACATTAACGTACACATCCCGTTAGTGGTAAGTGCGAGTGAGTTATACGTATTTATTTGCTCTTGTACGCATGAGTGAAAGAGTATGCGAGTCTCACACTCGCATACTCTTTCACTCTCACTCTTTCACATATGCGGTAAAGATTATGAGTGACAATAAATTAGATCACAATGGCTTTTCTGCCAGTCAGCTGATACGTACATTAATACAAGTTGTTGAACAGTTTGTTTCTTAACAGAGCTTCGTTTACTAGACAGCTTTTAAATATTAAATTATATAGGTAGCTATAGAGTCTCTGTTTACTTAGAGATAAGTTTTGGAATACGGCATAAGCTCCGATCGCTTCGGCTTAAATAAAGTCCATTTAGTTAAGTCACGTAGGCCTTTAAACTGGAAACAAGCCGAATTGGAGCCGGATGATGCCGAAGTCAGCCGGACGTGACGTAAGGACTTCCATTAGTTTAGATTAGTGCGGTAAAATTCCGTTATGAAAGTTATCGGGTTTCTTCGGGGAAATTGAATTGATATTACTGAAATAAAATTACGTGAAGTACAATGGTTTTAGTTTTTAAAGAGTTACTACCGCAGTTTAACGGCAGCATGTTTACATAAAAATAAGTGGAAGAGAAATGTAAAAGGTGCTTAAAACTACTTAAGCTCATCGAAAATTTATTGAATAATTATAATTCTTGAATCTGAAATATCTAGTGTGAAAATTGGGTCGGCTTACTATAATAAGACATCTGGCTATTTAGATCAAATTAATTAATTGGAGCATAAAATAAACAATTTCATTCATAGATCTCTTGTGTTGAATGCAAAGACTGTATTGGAACTACCTGCTTGAATGAACCGCTTCACAATAATTTCTTGTTACGCTTTAATATCAGCTCCAGACTGTATGTATGATGTACGTAATGTATATTAAGTTCTTAATGAATGACGTATTGGTAAAGTATCGTAAACTCTAAGATTGGGACTACGTTAAATGTATTGATTTTGCATACATACATACATACATAAAATCACGCCTGTTTTTCGACGGTGTAGGCAGAAATCACGGATCTCCACTTGCTACGATCCTAACATACCTCTTCTGCTTCATTCACTTTCATTACATTCTTCGTACATGCTCGACAGTTTAGGGTACTTTTGACCTAGCCTTTCTCTTTCTTTTGATTTGATTTTGGAATAAGTATCAATTATTACATTTAGATAAAACTTACATGGAGTATATTTTAGGATTTCTTCAAACATCTTCCTATTGGCCAAACTGTCAGAGGCCACTAATAACGCTACAGCCGTACCACGTGACCATCAATCATTTTATTTACTTACCATTTAATATGACCAAAATACATTTTATTATACTTCAGTTTAAATGAAACTCGACAAACAAACCTATTTGCCGTGTAGTGGTAAATAATTTAACAAGTGCAAGGGCGTTCGATTTGCTAAATAAATGATAAGTGGTGTCTGATGTCCCCCTGCGATGTTTACTGTCGCGTTTGTCTCTGTCAATGTGATAGTGCTAGAAAAAGATGGATGATGTCGGAGTGTCCGCTGAAAATATAGCATTTTGAACATTATCTACATACACGTCTGTTTTAAAAGTTCTTGCGTTATCGATTAAATTTAGACCAACGGTATTATTTGATAAAGGATTTTCGTGGCCCATTTCTGTTGACTCCAAATATTTCTGAACTTCACTTGAACTTGTTTTATTTTTTTTTGTCGTTTTATTTAATTTAAATACATACTCGTGCACTAGATAAGAATGCATTTTGTTTCGTAGGTTTTTGACCAATAAAATATTTTACCTAGGAAAGTTCATGTTACGTGAAGTCACGCTTAGTTGAGTTGTGATTTCACAAGCTGCTCATCTCGCTGTTGTTTTGGTAAATGTCAATTTTTGCTCTATTACTGCAACATAACGTGATTGACAATTCTTGTTGACGTATGATTGTACACAGGGGCTCGTCAAATGTGTTCGCGGGTGTGTCACTAAACGGACGTGCGTTTCAACCATTTACGGTAGGTCATAATTTTGTTTAGCAATTCAAAAATTTCAATCAATAAATTCAAAACTCTTTCTTTCTTTTGCCGTTTTTGTAAGTGATATAAACATATCTATCATTGGATTAATATTACGTTGTACTTAGTTCCTTTGCTAAGTCAAAATAGTTTTATCATTTAACATAGTACAAAAAAAAAATTAAGTGTCTTATACTCGTATATGCCAGATGAATTTATATTATGCTGATTCTACTTTAGGAAAAAGCTGGCATTCATTTTATAATTAGTACTTCATACTTCTTTTTTACATCTGAGTAATATTTCGTCAGTAAATATTCCATCGTAGATAAACAATGAAAAATCCTTTACTTCATTTACAAATCCTTTTAAATGGATATACCCCTTACCGGCACTCATTTCAAAAGTTATTTCCCAAACCGCGCACTGTCTATTAATTTTTATGTCATGCCCTCGTCCCCAATTGTACATTTGTTATTTTGTCATCATCCAACAGAGTACGTTTTAACTCTTTGATTGTTTTATTTTTTTGCTTTTAGTTTTTTTTGTGAAATCTTTCCAGATACTACCGTGTTTTTTGTTAGCTTTTACAATAACAGTTTGGTTGAAAAGATCGTGAACTCTTTGAAATTTCAACCACTTTTTTTTGTAAGTAACTACTTTTCTATAGGTATTTTATTTTTGTGGAGTTAAATGTTATAGTACTTTTTGACCATATCCTAAAAGTACAAGTATTTAGTTAGTACGTTATTTGGCTGAATTTATTTAATAAGTATAATTATTTTAATAAGTATCTAAGGTTTTTAATTGAGACAATTATTTCTGTATAGTTTAGGCGGAAATTTTCCCGTTACGAAACGCCAGTGCATGGGATAATTTACCAGCATCAATATCACCTTTTCTTTAATGAGGATCTCTATATCGATTTATTTTTACTTTTAATTTCCTCAAAGCCTAAAAATATTCTTCAAAAAATGAATTCTCTATTTTACAAAAACAATAACCCTTGACCTTTGAAATTAAAAAAACAGAAGAAAAGACAAAAGACGTTGTTTGTTAATTTTCCTGTAGTTATACCTTTGGGAGAAGTTGATAATTGTAAATTCATTAGGAACCCAACAATTTCTCTGAAAGGCTTTTAAAATATTTAAGTTTTTAAACTTAATTTTGGAAGGAGAAAAGTATAAACCTAAACTTCAAACAACGTCGGACGAAACAACTTTGTGGGTGTTTTTTTAACTTTCAATCGCACAGTAAGTATGCATGGACTACTGTAATTTATTTCAAGCTTATTCCACAATCAGATATGCTTTCTGTCGCTTTTGACTGTGTTAAAGCTGTTTTTGCAGCTCCAAAGCTGATCGAAAAGATATTATATCAACCAAAATACTACTTAGTTAGAGTTGCACTAAGATTTGTCATTATGCTTTACTTTAAAAAAATATATTTATTTACCTTTTTTATCTGAAAGCTTGAGTTTGAAGCTTCAGTAGCTATATATTTGTTTATAAAAAGGTCTATAAGAAAGTATAGAGCAAACAAGTTACTTAAACAGATAAAGAACAAAACGTGCATAAAGATTTTACCTTCTTTTAATGTTCTAACTCACTTATCACAGTCCTTCTCAATGAACAGTTGGCAATTACTTGATGTCATAATCAAAAACCTAATAAACTTGTTATCGCTTCATGTAACAGTATAATGACACTGTATCACCACGGTAATACGTGATTGCCGGAATCCAGTATGGCAAATAATTCGGCCATGTAGTTATGTAGGTACTTTATCTATAAATAAAATAAGAATGGACTCAGCTATCTAATGTAAATTCCGTCATTGCCCAACAATCAATATCGATAGTATAATAATATAAAGAGGAAAGATTTAATTGTTTGTTTGTTTGCATTATATAGGCTCCGAAACTACTAGACCGATTTGTAAAATTCCTTCACCAATGTGAAGAATGAACATTCAGGATGAACACAGGCTATATTTTATGTAGGTACTTCGCGGGCAACGCCGCGAGCGGAAGCTAGTCTAAAATAAGTAGGTAAATACCTCGTTGTTTACATCGTTCTATACATCATTATTATAGGAAAACAAAAATGACAAAAAAAAATTGATCCAAAATAATACGAGTTGCTTTTTAAAAAAAATAAGAAATACATATGTGACAAAAATAAAGATGAGCAGATACACAAAATATCACACAAATCAAATGACAATTTTAAACTAGCAACGAGCATGAAATTCAGGTGTTGATAGTAATTTGTATTAATTAGCTTTTGGTGCGAAGTCACGCACACGTACGGACAATAAAAAATGCTGGTCCACTGCAAAACACTATAATCTGAGGCTTTACACTAAATTGTATTGCTGCTGTAAATCTGTTCTAAAAATGAAAATTTTAAGAAAAACTATAATTACTTACTTAAAAAACATAATTAAATACGAACTAATAACGAACTAATTACTAAGAGGTTGCGGGTTAACCCGCAACGCAGGCGCAGGCGGACTCTCGCCCGCTGCGCCGTGAGTTCGCCAAAAAAAAAAAACAAAAGCTTAACCATTTTTAACTCAAAACCGAGGATACTGTAAAAATAGATTTGATGATGCATTTTAATGCAGATAGATAAAGGTAGAGATAGAAAAGATTGATGGACTGTGTGAAAGACGATAATTGTAAGATGAGAGTGACTACTGAGATGACGGATGATAGGAAAGAGTGGAAGAAGAAAACCTGTTGTGCCGACTCCACTTAGTAGGAAGGCAAAAAGATGATGATGACTGTTAAAATAGATTTTTCAACTAGAATAATTTTTAATGTATTGCAGTGCCAGTACTTTTATGACTTAGTCAGTATTGCCTTGTCTTTCCTAGGCTAAAACCGGCTAAGCTGAGAAGATGGTTTATATGCTGGGCAAGCTCACTCCATCTAAAACCAAATCCCAAGCTGAAGCGCTTCACTTGACGCTGTATCTAGCGTAGATATAGAGGCCTGTTTAGTGACTGTTGCTTACTTAGTTGATCAGACGGAATAACAAATGTGCAATGCTAAATAGCTGTATGTCGTCATGTGCCAAGGCAACAGCTGTTTACTGTAAAGATGTTTTAGCAGGGGTAATATTATAAACATTATTAAAGATAAGAAGTGTTTCTTTGTTTTGACATAACAAAGAAGGTTGTAAAACTGAAATGAAAAATTAAGTGTAATTATTCTGTTTCTATGTTATTTTTTATGATTTTCAGCGTAGTAAGAATATTATTTTAATAACAACAGACGACTTTTAATAATTTTATATAATCTATCCTTTATATATTTTCTAACCTCTAAGACACACGCTACCATTTGTTAAACAAAAAAGAGTTTTGAATCATTGCATTTTGTATCTTAGGTCATTGACATAAATGTTACCTGTCGATTCTTTACATGAACATTTTTTATTGACTCTAGGCTGTTGAAGACTTTAAGAGCATAACATATATTTTTTTCTAAATCTATCTCTCTTACTCTACTTAATCTCTCAATTACTTTATTTCAAACTTTATGTATCAACTGTAAAATCTACGTACAAAACACGCAGCATCTCACCCTTTTAATGATTTCTGTCTTGCCTACTCAACTCATACGTATGTTATCTTGAGTAAACACATTTGTATAAACCAGTGTTCTGGGTTTGGTTACGATAGAGTAATTTTAGTGATCTGACTCAATCTGCGCGAAACAGTGTATTTCAACCCTCGATAGAGTGTCACAAGTTTTTGCCCGTGGCTTTGCTCACTGTTTATTGAAGCTCTCGTGGTGAAACCTTGATCAGTAATTTCTACCATTCATCGCTGTCATTATTAGAATATTTGAATAGGTAACTGCTATTAAGATCATCTAACTGAGGCCTATATAATACATCATGTAATATTTGTGATCTAAAAATTCTATCACATATTCATCATTGGTCATCATCTTCGTCATGCGCAAACCGACTTTATCTATAATGTATATAGAGCTCTCTTTGCATAAGCCATTGTCTGCTGCTAGCCTCATCCATGGCGCATTTGTCATGTTCATGCAATGAGTCGTAACTTTCATGGAAGGCGCTAATTGCACAATTTTTTTAAACATGCGTTCTATTTTCATAACCTTATCCACTATCTAAAAGCACTCTCCAGCAGTTGTAGAAAGTTTCTTAAAACATCGTCGCATCTGCATACAACAACAGTTTACGGCTCTAACAAATTGCATCACAAAGTGGTGCGACACTTAACTGAATTAACAAAATTAAACTCCTTTCGGGACACAGTTGCAAAACTAACATTAAGACACAGTTTACAGGACAGCTAGGTCATTTCAAAAACGCGCATCAAGTTTATTAACATCATGCAATCAATCTGTACTTGCGTGCAAAGAAATTGGCCCACTTCAGGCTTTAATTACTATGCGGGGTGGGTCGATTTTTATGCACGCAAGTGTAGATTTCGTGCGCAAACCATCGTTACATCTTACCCAAAATGAGTTGTTTTACGTTTACACTTTTAACTACATTTACATAAATACTTTATTCATAGTATTATAAATGTTAATTTTATATAATGTAGGACAACTCCATGATCAGCCATTGCCATGCTAATCTTCTGGTCATATTGAACCAACTTAATTAATTTAGCTGCAGTTGCAAAGCTAACATTTAGTTTCAAATTGTCAGTTTGAGATTTGTTCTAAGCTTGAAACATGTTAGATATATTTGTTTAGCCTAGATGTTTTTATTAGTGCTGTTTTTTTCAGCTGACGAAAAAGGAGGATGTTCTGTAGCTAGTTGTTTGAAAAATTTTGTTTCAGAACGCCCGAAGGAACAACATGCATCGAAGAATTTGTTTAATATCAAACTCTGATACATTTTTTGAAACTCTCTAGAACTTATTCAATCGTATATTTTTCAATGAAAATGAAAGCTCGAAATAGTGAGGAACAGTATTCCGAAAGTACAGGAAAACTGTCCTTTAAAAATGTTAAACAAAATTTAGTTATCAGAGTGAAAAATATAATGATTTTATAAAAAAACAACATATTTGCCGCCAGTCCAATTATTATTTTAATCTTCGCATCCAGTTCAATTTTATAATTATTGTCTAAATCCGCTGTACTAAAAATAATATAGGACCTTCATTTCGCATAGCCTTGACTTCGTAAACCTTGGACCTGTCAGATTTGGGACCTATAAACATTTCACGTCCCACATAATGTTTTATAGACACATAACTCGCCTTACATTTTCACCCTTCTCCTAAAAAATTACGTCCATATATTAAAAATAAGTCTTTCGCAAAAGTTCAGTTTTTTACTTATTTTCACAAGAGTTCTTAATTTCAAAAGAAAAAAACTGATATTTTCAATGTTATTTTTTGCGTCTGCTGATTAATTTCTTTTTGGTAGCTTACGGCTAATTAATTATCACACTAGCACCCGTAATACTCGTAGGTACTTTAGGTTAATTTACCAGACACTATCTTTTAGTTCGTCTAAAAAATAAGAAATTATTAGAAATAATTAATTTGAAAAGTAGCAAAATACTAAATAGCGATGTATTACAGTCTAGTAATCACCAAGGACATAGATAGCTTTTACCTACTCACAATGGAAAGGGACTTCTGAGATGATAGATGATAAGGGAGAGTGGAGAAAAAGAACCTGTTGTGCCGACCCCACCTAGTGGGATAAGGGCTGGAAGATGATGATGACTTGTCCACATTCATAAGCGACAGACATTACAAGTATCTCTGAAGTCTTAGCCTCACGCGAATCACATTGTTTCAGAATTAAAAAAAAATCAAGATGGTCCTGAAGTATTCTTCGCTCAAGTATGCGCCTCTCATGGTGTTCCAGCTTGTTCTCATGGTGCTGTACTTCATCTTTGTAAGATATTCTGGAGGAGAGGATGCCAATGTCAAAGGTAAGAAAAAAATAGGAGTTCTTCCGCACTGAAGAAGTGAAACTTCTCGTTACTATCGCTCGCGCTGGCCTCTAACAGTTATACTACACGCATGCGTTCGCGTGCCACGCATTCATTCTCGCTCCGTCTCTTTCATACCCCCTCCATGGTAGCGTTAAACGTTTAACGCAACCTTGTTGGAAGTCGCATTAGAAGTTTCACTTCAAAAAAAAACATGATCACGACTATAATGTATTGGTAGCTATCTCCTCAGATCTTTAGTTACTTAGATCTTTAAGGATATATAAAAAGGGTAGTCAAAGGCACGTTCAAACATTTAGCACAATGCCCTCATTTTGCATAGTAGTTAGTCAGGTTGCAAGCCAGTCGCCCCTTATAAGAATACCTACTAACCTATGACACACACCTTCGAATTTTTGGTTCTAGGGTATGCCGGTTTCCTCGCGTTGTTTTCCTTCACCGTTTAAAAACACTGGCATTGGGCACATACATTTTTACATAGAAAAACGACCAGGTTTAAACCCACAACCTTCGGATCGCGAGGTGAGGGTGCTACCACTACACCATCAGTACTTTGAAATACATTTTACAGAATATTATTCAGGACGTCACGTAGTATTAAGGCTGATTTACATTGGGTCAGGCACTTGCGTCAGTTCAGGCACCTAGAACTGACGAGCACTGTGTAGGTCACAGTCAAAGTAGTCACTATAATAAATTGAAATAAATTTATACGATAACAGGTACCGGGATTTAATGCCAGACTTAATCAATCATCACATTTTGGTAAAATACTTAAAAAAACAAATGACAACCATCACAGCTACTTACTTATTCTGGGTCCTTGATAGTGGGTACTCCTAACTAAATCCAAAAATCCAATTAGATGTCTAAATATCAACAGAGCGAAACTTTGAATACAGTCCAAATGTTCCATTCATCGGCTATACTGACTAAAATACAAAATTACAACCAACTCCACTCAGCCTCGAAAACGTGCCATCAGTAGAAATTATTTAAAACCAATAGCGTTTCGGTCGTAAGTTATCATTGATTAGTTGCCTAGCGGAAATCCCCGAGACCCCAGCACTCTGAATTTCATGTCTCTAGGGCTTATGGCTTAAGTTGAGCGTTGATTGTTAGTCAGTCAGTAACGTAACAGTTTTATTTAGGTTAGGATAAACGTCAATTTAATAATATACCTACCCAACTGCGAAGCGAAGAAGGAGAGTAATGTGTTAGGGTGTATGTATGTTTGTAGTATTTATGTACGTTCGATGCGAGTTCCTTTCTGTAGCCCAAACGGCTGGATAGATTTTGACAATTAGGTGTCATGGCATTTGTATGGATTACAAGCTATACAAAATGTCAAATAATCGAATGCAGTTGGCTGATTTATTTTTATTTCGGTTTCAGTCAAGTTTTGTTAATTTTTGAAATAAATTGTTATATTATAAATATCGGTCAGAGAATCAATATAGGTATCAAACGAGGTAACATTTCCAGCCTTTTGGGTACAATTTACCCGTGGTCAGTGACTTGAACTCTGTTTTCTATGTATCCATATTGAATATTTTATTTTATTATTCATTATTTTTTTTTTATTTTTTTTTTTTAGTAAGTAAATAAAAGTTTTTTACAACTTTAATAAATAGATGAACGATACAGTTTTTTTTTTCATCAAAGAAGAATAGAAATTAAGTCTCATCAAATAGCATTGCGGCATCAAAAGTAATGAGACTACGTTGATAAATTTTTAACCTTATGTTTTCATTGTCAGTGATAATAATATAATATCATAACTGTAAGTGGTTGGGATTGCAAGCGGTAGCTATTCACACAGTCAATTTAAACGTTACCCCACGGCTGTCAATCAGCTGAAGTTACAGCGATAGCTGAGTGATTTTGCACACTTTAAAATGTACGAAAATGTTGAAATGAGTCAACATTTTCGTACATGATGATCATGATGATGAATGATTTTCATGGAATATAATAAATGTTTAATCATACTTAGGTAGTATACTAAATCGTCTCTCATAATAAAAACAGAATACCTATCCTTCATCATAAGCACTGAGCGTGAATAACTCGATTAATTGAAATATACGAAGAACCGGGTTTTATAGATACCCGGATATTCTAATCAGGATTATGTCACTTTAAATAAACTCGCAATGTAAAAAGAGCTCTATCTTTACGGTTTAAGATTTAAAACTTCCGTTGAGCACACGCGCTTCATCAGGACATGCGTCGAGCATTGGCCTGCAATGATACTGCCATGATGATAGGGAATGTTTCATCTTCCATATTTACTGATTTTGTTTATTATTATGACAATACAAGTTAATTATTATTTCGACCTATATATCAAATAATAAGGTATTATAACAACCCACTACGTTTATCTCATATTAAGTGAACGAAAATTTACTGTTTAATGAGTAAACTGCTTTAGTTTTTATGATAAATGTGCTGGAGTCATCAAATAAATAAAACTAAACACAGATTTTAGTAACCTGGCAAATATTTAAAAACGATTTGCGCCGGCTACTCCAAAAGGTTAAATAATATATTTTTACAAAAAGTTGACACACTTGACATGACACATTTTTTGTTATTGTTGATTTTTTCAAAAAGTGCTCGTCAATTTCGACAAAACTCTTACGGACCACGTCTGAAGTAAAATCCGTTCATAATTGACGGAATTAACATGCATACCAAAAACGTACCATACATATTGAGAACCTTCAAAAGGTTGAAATCTTTTGAAAAAAGGTGTGCCTTAAATGACGTCAGACAATCACACCGCACCGTACACTTCTTCGTACTGTCTTACTACGCCACATTAACATTCTTTTTATCAGAGTGAGATAGTACCTAAGTAATGTTATTTCATCCATGCCCGGATCAACTACAGGATCCGGGTCAGCGGTTCAATAGGATCCACTCGAGTGGAACTGTCAGCGTTCCCGTGATTGCAATTGCGATGCATTCACTTGCATACGATCTGTGGAAAATATGCATTGTGATGCCTTGTGGCGCGGAACAAAGGAAAGTAAATTGTATTTTCGTTTGCAGCGAGACATAAGAGGTTGCAAAATGTTTCACCTTTTTAAAAATGATTTATACGTACTCCTCGATAAAGAAAATAAGATGCAATAGATATTTCAGTGTAATATTTTTATAAGCGTTGGTATCTTCTTCATGCGTAGTAGATTGATAGTTTTGTATCCGTCTGTCCATTTCAGTTTGTCACAGCAGCGTCATAATCATATATCATAACAACTTCCTTTGTTGCTGGAGAGACTATGAGTCTCATTCTGAGCAGCGTAAAATTTTAAGGTATTCATCCTAGAAGAATTTGATTGTATATAGCGTATTGACACATAGTTAACACGGTAAAATATCGCGATATTTTAATATTTATTACTAATGAATAAAAAAGTTATGCGATGTCATACATAAAAAAAAAGCGTCGACTTGAGAACCGCCTCTTTCTTTTCGTCGATAAAAAATTGAAAGAAATTAGTTAAAATTAAATTAGTTAAACTCTCTTATGTTCTACATAATGAAGACCCATCTCTATTATACTTAGTTTTAGTAAATGATTATCACAAGTACCTACTAAGATTAGTCAGACGCACGTCCAAACATTTAATTTGGCACATCCTAATAATTCTGGCAAATTAACAAGGAATTAATTGATAGTTTTACGCTCATAGTGTGGTCACTTCAAGTTTACACAAAAGTACTTTTTACCCAGTATCTACAATCTATAAAGTTTCTCGCAATATTCTGAGGTAACAGTAGTTTCGATATGAACTTCGTGTTGCAAACTGTAACATCATAGTTCTGGCTAATGGTGTTGGTGAAATTGATGAACATTGATCGCTGGAGCGCTCTATGATGTACCTACATAGGTACCTACAGTTTTAATGCTATAGAGTTTCAATTTTGTTTATCAACAAGAGCATACCTATTGATTACTTAAGTTGCTTTGGACAATTACCGTTTGTTACTGATAGATCTGATATTTGACGATAAAATAATCGTAGTATATCGTATTTTGTGACGTAGATTTACATAAAAATTGAATTTATTGGGAAAAAAAGTGTGTGTAGGTAAGTATTCTTATAAGCGGCGATGGGCTTGCAACCTGTCACGTACGGAATACTAACTACTGTGCAAAATGTGGGCATGTAACAAATGTCATGTTTGGACGTGCCCCTCACTACCCTCTTTAGACATCCTCTCAGATCTAAGTATCTAAAGATCTGAGGAGATTTATATCAACCGAGCCCGGGGATTACAGTCGTGATCAATATATTTTTTTGAATTTATTAGGATCATAATTGATTTATTCAACTGGGGTTTCAGGAAACAATTACTTTCGGATAAGTAGTTTGACGTAACTGTATTTAAAAATTAGAGTAAGTATGCGGGATGAGTCGACCGATTCAAAAATGCATTAGGTCAACTCATCCCGCGGGATAAGTTGGCAGCGGCCTCAGTTGACCAAAGACCCATTCAAACTAAAAACTTATCCCAGATTGCGATTTCAATTATTTAATCCCGTAGTATGGGTTCCTTCCTGTCTCGTCCCCGTCTGTTTGACTCATCACTTATACCAAGACCTCGAAATGTCTTGATGTGGTAAGTGGTTCAGAGACCTGTACGTGTACTATGAGTTGTCACATTTAGATCGGCTGACGTTACTACAAAAGTAATAGTAGGTACGTTACTATGACATCTGTCAAAATTGTTACTCATGGTTTGGTACCATTACGAGAACGAGTGAAGCGCAAACTAGAGTCGCTGTAGTACGCTGTGACGTAGGATAGTTAACTACTTACATGACATCTTAGTACCCAACTATTCGCTAGAGGCGCTGTACAAATTTTCATACATTTTTTTAACTACTGTCGCTAGCGAGTGTACATTATATGAAAAAACTCATAGTAGACCAACGGCGCTGTAAATTCTTGAACACCATCCGGTATCAAGAGTGTGCTATACCGGAACAGGCTGACAGGGATGCTGCGTCAGCGGAAATAGGCAGGAAGGAATAGGTCTCTAGATCCCTTTTGATCTTAAAACTTGTCGTTCACAAGCTACAATGTGACAGACGACATAATATAATGCAGTACCTGGATGACCGAGCTTGCTCGGTTTTTTTTCTTGGTAAACGACGTTTTGTAAAAATGAAACCTAGCTAGGTCGATTTATCGCCCCCGAAACCCCCTGTATACTAAATTTCATGAAAATCGTTGTAGCCGTTTCCGAGATTCAATTAAAAAATATTATAAAATAATTTTTAATACGGTTTTCACTAATAGAGTGATTAAATGAATGGTTTATACGTATAGTTTTATATATATCTTATTCCAAAAGAAAGAATTAAAGTCAAAATGAGACCTGAAAAAAAAAACACAGTCCAAAACAACTATAAAAGTAAACACAAATAATCTATGCTAAGGTCTACTCTATTCTTAGGATTTGAATTTGTTCTGAAATACAAGCCTAGTAATACAAGTTTATTTTAAAGTAAAATTATAAGACTGGCTTCGATGAGGGCGAATGGTGGCAGACTGCCAAAAACCGGGTTGACTGGAACACTATAGGGAAGACTTTTCCCAGTAGTGGGATATAAAATTATAAAAACCTGATTATGCAACTGCTACCAAAGCTGCCATTCAAATAAGACAAAATAATATTAGC
Organism: Cosmorhoe ocellata; assembly: GCA_963675405.1. NCBI lineage: Eukaryota > Metazoa > Arthropoda > Insecta > Lepidoptera > Geometridae > Cosmorhoe > Cosmorhoe ocellata. The sequence continues at coordinate 3,806,972 of OY776258.1, read as the reverse complement.
CGTAGTCCAAATTGCTTTTGATAATAATAATAGGTAATTTATTAATATGTTTTTTTATATTTTTTTAAGTGCATTTATTTTGTTTTTGCTGTATATTTTTTTTATTAGCCCCATATTAGCAAAGCGGCTAGTAATTGATACATCACTTATACAAATTTAATAAATAGATCAAAAACAGAAAGATAAAACAAAAATAAGACTTTTGTTCTTTCCTATTTAGTAACTCGCGGACGAGTTGGCGATGGACTCAGTATAAATAAGTACGAGTATAATATATTGTATAGGTATATGATACCTACTGCATTGTCTTTTAATTATATCTTACGAGATCACTATTCTAAAAATAAATGTTAGGCCATCACTAAGTCGGATATATTTCTTGTTAAATTGAAGTGCATCTCAGATCTTTAGAGTAAGCTAGAGTACTCCCAGGAATGTGCACTGAAACGTCGCCTCTATTACAAAAGCGATAAAGTTCATTTGGTTTCGTTAGCCTATGTTCTTGTTCCGGCCTGGATTAATGTGGAATTTCAAGTAAATTAATTGCATGCCACTTCTTATTCACAGCGAGAACATTATTTTAATTGACACGGGCTCTGTGATGACACTTAAATGTACTGTTGAGTAATTTGATACAATTTTTTGGAGCGCGTTTATTAGTGCTGCAGGGAATTTTTTTAAATAAATTAAAAAGGCTTTCTGAATGAGGTTTAATGCGCCTACTCTTATTTTTGGTTGTAATTTGGCAAGTAGTTATTTACCACCAATTCTACCAGTTACAATATCGAATAAAAAAAATTGAAGTGAGCGTACTGACATACCTACCTAATAATGAGTAATGTAGGAATAAATAATCAAGCCAAGGTTCCCCAAGATGACCTTAAAACACCGTCATCAGATTTTATCGAGTCTACCAGCAATGGAACTAATACAAATTGATAAATCACATACAAATATTCAATCAAAAAGTTCGTTCCCAAGCTCGTAAAACCAGAAACTCAAATCGGCCATTAAATTTCAGTTGAAATCGCAATTCAATTGTGAGGCGTCCTTATTAGTTCCACATTTCACGTGGTCTTTCCAAAATGCGGATTGGCAAAACGTAAATTACATTTATACGATCCGCCTTTGTAATAGCTCTTGTAAACACAGCTAGCTCACTTCATCTTTTCATGAATTTCTACAAACAGTTTTTTTTGTTGTAATTTTTTTTTAAACGCTATTTCTATAACTGCCCGTGTTTACAAAAGCATTTCAACAAAATCATAGTATAATATAATAATAGAAGATATTTTTTTAGTTATCAAAACACTAATGTTCTTTGGGGATTGACAATAACGAATTTATAGGTGAGTTTATAAATAATTTGAGTAAATAGCTTTATACATAAAGTCACAAGAACCATTTTGAGTCGTCTACGCTTGGTGAATAAGTGAGTGAGTAAGTGAGTTGCCGATATATTCTTAATTGAGAAGAATCAGGCAAAAATCGTCCTGGTTCAAGAGCTTATTTGTATGCTCTGGCTTACAAAAGTGAAGTAGCTCCTAGCTATGCCTCATTCTATTGTTAGCGATACGTAAGCCAGCTTACGAGGAACAATCATCTCTTAATATCGGGATATATCTCGATCTGGCGGAAAGTAATTCCATCGGCAGACATTATTATAGGAACGAAATAATACATGATTGATGCCAGTATTGTAAGGAATCGCGTTACATCATTGTTATTGAAGACCAACGAAGTAATAGACTAGAGATGTTTAGATAATGGAAATAGTTAACAGTTGGGCACAATAAGCGAAGCTTTAGGTAAGTAAATATGGAGACGGTGTGCATAGATGAGGCACGCAAGCATGGGCAAGGTTATCAGATGGTATTCAAAGAGATTAACATCTTTTTCCAACGGAGTAGATTTTTCTCAACGTTTGGACTCAAGAGTAGATTTGTATTGCTGAACGACTTGTATGGAAACTAGCAACAAAGTAATATTATAAATGTAAAAGTTTGCATGGATTCATTATTACTTAATCACGCTGGAACGGCCGGATGTAACTTGAAAAACGCGTAGTTTATGACTTGGCATAACACATAGGTCACTTTATGTCCGGGTATGTACCACGCGAGCTGAGCCGCGCGAGTTTTCTAGTATTTTTATAAAGCAGAGTTTACTATCTTACCACCAAAACATTAATGAGTACCTACACACTACACGTCGTATCGTGAGTTTTTACGTTGAACGACATCGTATCACAATCACGTTGCGACTCCGTGTCGTGTGTATGTATTTTAGCTTCTTTGGGCTAGAAACTTTACCTACTTTAGACTTTAATGTGAGGTATTTACTACGCGTCATCACCATCTTCCTGACCTTTTTCCACGTTTTCAGTACTCACTCCTTTCTTACTCATAATAACATAATTCACACAGTCTATTCATCTTTTCTTTAGCCTACCTTTACTCCTGTATCCATCCACTTTCATATAGCACTCACCTCATCATATGACACTCATTCCTCCTCATAACATACCCATACCACGCTAACCTATTACTCCTCATCTTTTCCATCACCGGTGCCACTTTCAACTTCCGCTGATATACTCTTTTCTTATTTTATCCATCCTCGTCACTCCACACATTCATCTCAACATTCGCATCGTACGCAACATTATGCTTGATAACTCAAAAAATACTGAAATACTGGCAAGAAATTTCGAATTACAACATATTTTTTAAAACAGTAGGAATGTTTTTTCCCGTAACCGAGCAAGCAGCATTAAAATTTCAAACATTTAACCAGTTCGACATCCACTTGTGCTTGACGACGCCGTTGCATATTTAAAAAGCACTCGATCGATTGAACGGAGCTCAATAAAATTGAGGAATAAGTACATTTTTCAATGAATACCTACAGAATCTATTGATTTTTTGGGAATCGGAGCAAAATTTCCCATAATACGGTATAATCCTTCTTCGGTTTCACCAACTAGGTACTGATACTCGTAAATAAAATTTAAAGTAAATACAGAATACCTACATCTAGCAAAACCTTGTGGTCATCTGTAAGGACGATGGGTTTAGTGATTTACGCATTACGACCAGCAGTTAGTGGACCGTTATGGCAACTTATTTTGTGTAGTACCAAATAAATATAATATTTATAAATGTTTCAAAATAATGATTTTTTAGTCCGACAACTACAAAGTCTGTGTTCATCAGATACCAGATGCTGATATTCAAGCTAGCATTTGTTCTGTAGGTCTACCATGAGTTGTCACATTTAAATTGGCTGACGTTACTACAGTAGTAATAGTACGTTACTATGACATCTGTCAAAATTGTTACTCATGGTACCAAATTCTAAGCAAATTAATGAGCGCAAACTACAGTCGCTGTAGTACGCTGTGACGTTAGCTACGTGATAGTTAGCTACGTGAGGTTTTAGTACCCAACTATCCGCTAGAGGCGCTGTACCAAGTTTTCATACATTTTTTTAACTATAGCCGCTAGCGAGTGTAGATTGTGAAAACTCATGGTAGACCCTCTGCTCGTTTATGTTATTGAGACGTATTAAAAAAATATGATTCAATCTACCTAAAGCATCTTAATAAAGTTTGTAATGAAACTTTATTCGTGTTTGGCTAGACTAAATTATACTCGTATTTAATATTTATAATACCCAGTCACCTACCTATCAAATCACTGTAAATTCGAAAACCCATCAAATCTATTAACATTTTATATCATTTATTCATTAATCCAACAATAATTAAATTAGTATTGGGGGTTGTGATCAATCAATGTCCGAAATTGGTTAAACCACTTGGATTAATCACGAATTAATTGGGCACGGCGAAACAGTTCTTTATTGAGAGATTGAAGGTAGAGGATATCAGGTGGTCTCAACGTGATTAGGCTTACAGTAATGAATCGTTTGATGCCAAAACTAGATTGTAGCTTTTTTAATTAGCAAAACTGGATTATGTACGAGTTTTGTCTGGAATCTTCTTCTTCATTAATGGTATCGTCTTCATTAAGAAGATTAATTTTGCCAGTGATAGCGGTAAAGTGACACCGACAGTTATTGATATTTTATTCTGTATCTAGAAGTATATTAGGTTCGTATACGTTGATATTTTTCTTCTATTACCCTCAAATTTACTTAATTATACTTTATTAAGTGCAAATCAACTTAAGAAGAGTCGTATTACAAGCTGTAAAATCAGATGCATCTGCTACCTTACAAAGTGTAAATACGTCCTTATTTTTATGAGTGCCGTTTGAACAAAAAGCTTTGTATAGGTATGTTTTTTAAATACAATTAACTATTGTCCAGTAGATGAAGTAATAACTTAGATGAAGTACGATGTTATGATGGATGGGTATGATAAAAAGGTAACATTACATTTTGAGACACCCTATACTGACAGCAACCATAAAAAAATCTGAACGATCATTGCTGGCGTCAGGGTAAAAAATGATTACCCCTTAACAGGGGTGTAAATATTATTTATCTCGTAAAATTCCACTACAATGGATTTGAGCAATAAAAATAATTCCCGGCCTCACGCACACCACCGTACTCTATGAACACGTTTTTATCCCCATTTCACCCCTGGGGGCAATTTCGGATACAGAAAAACAATGAACGGCGTAATTTCATTTGCAATTTTTCATCGGTCGCTCTAACAATTACGGAGCAAAGAGAGAAAAAAAAAGATAAAATGAAAAGAAAGAATGGAAAGGTTTATATTGTACTCTTTTAATGTATAAACTCATAATGGGTGAATCTAACGTGTCGTGTTTAAAACAATGCCATTATGTCGAGTACTTAGCGGCTTTTAAGGTGATAATGGTAGCTAATTTAGCGGTGAGCGTTCATTCATTTGAAAACAAAAGAGTTTTATCCTACTCCTATTAAATAATAGATATTACCTTCATACGTGATACTGGAATAATTGGCCAAAGAAATATCTTGCCACTCTACCGGAAAGCCAGATTGACCGTAAATCATAAGCTTATGAGCCCAGAGATCCTTCGCAGTGACGATATCAATAAAATACGCCAAAAAAGCCGCCATGAGGCAATATTTTATAAAAAGCCTTACAAGCGGATGGCTGGACACACTTCTGGGAAAACATTCCATAGCAGAAATTGAGACATAATTTTAAAACTAGGATATAAAATGAATGAGCTTATACATAATGTAAATACTCGTATCATCTGCACATGGTAAACACATGACTGCGCTTTATTTGAGCCTGTTTTAGAACTTATGTTTACATTACGTTTTTAAATAAACCGAGATGGAATACTTGCAAAATATTTTATTTGCAGTGAAAATTACGTGAAAGACGTGCATTGCGTTACTATCATGATCACCATTATAAACTCAAAGCTACTTTAAGTATTTACCAACATTTATTTTTCAGGGTTCGAAGACACTCATGTGATGATCTTTATCGGCTTCGGGTTTCTGATGACATTCCTTAAGAAGTACTGCTATAGTGCGCTTGGCTTCAACTGGCTATTAGGCGCGCTGGTCATACAATGGGCATTGCTATGTCAGTCCTTCTACAACATGCAAGGCAACACCATATTTGTTACAAAGAAGAGTTTACTTGGTGAGTATTTGCATGAATGAGTATAAAGGCGATGTCCCACAGCGGCGTACGATCACGCTACGTGCGTTAACCTATCTTTGTATATAAATGTATGTGATAACGCTCACTGCAACCCACGAACACGCTACGCGAAAAAATTTGTTGACGTCTGTCTAACAATATAATATCTATTAAATACCCAATAAGCGGCCTTATTGGGTATTTAATAGATATTATATTGTTTATGTGCCTTATAGCGGTGACACCACAAGATTTCAAAGTGCAATCCAAAAACATTAATTACGTTCTGTAAAATAATTTTGAATTTATTTGACTGTGTTATTATTTTATACACTGAGCATACTATGAATCCCTGTGAATTCGTAAATATCTGTGGCAAAAAGACTAGTAAAATAGTTGACAACCCTATTACCATCAATCCAGATACGCTGGACTAGGGTTACCGGCTACATAAACATAAAGTTTCGCAAAAAAGCTTGGCGGTCGGAGCGCAGCCTGGCAAGTTTTGTACAAACATGGAAAAAAAATCCTCGTTTTTCCCGTACATTTCATGTTGGAGGTCGATGAAATAGGGTTACCAATAATGCCAAACCCGGTTATTAAATAGTTTGATTGATGGTCTTTAGTTAAATTCCTTTATTTTAATTTTCTAAGCTATCTTATTTGAGAGTTATCTCAATCTTTTATTTATTTACAAATGAATATTAGTTTTGAAGGAAACTTTCCAGATTTTTAATGGAGTTTAGTTGTAAAAACAAATAAAACAGCAAAATTCAAATTATATGCTCATGCACATTTTTTTAAGGAAAAAGTTGATTTTATAACACGTAGATACCATTCATTATCGAGCAAAAAAATCCCTCGTTAGTATTGTTTTAATTGAAATGTGTACATAAAACCATAAAAATAAATCCATAAATACTTCCAAGCTTTGAAAAAATACATGAATGATGACTAATGATCTTTGAAGAAAAGGTGAATTGTAAGGTAATAGATCCAGCGTCCCGATTAGGTGAAGCCTCCGATGATGAAGCCTATCAAACAAGAAATTAGGAGACATTATAAAGAAAAGGGCCTTTAGTATTCAATTTCCGCTCAATTATGGACAAAAAGCCTTGTTATTACGTAAAAAATGTCTCAAAAGTTGTTTATTTGTTGAAAAAATCGTTAATCCTCTTTCCTGAATCAATTAATTCAATTGTTTTTCGTTTGAACTGAATGTTTATGTTTAAAAGATTGTTAACTTCAATCAAACGTTGTAAGATTGAATTAATTTGTTACTTAGAGAGAGAATCTAATTATTAGTTAGAATAAACAAACAATAAAGTCAAACAAAATTCATTTCATCGTTTATTTTGCTAACAAAATACTCCCAGTGTTTTGATAGCAATACTTTGTATATTCGCAAATTTCAAACAAAATATTTTCCAACTTTTAGTTTTGCTGAAAAATAGTATGGCACGTATATTTTTCTAAATGTATAAATTCTTCTACAGCTAAGTTTATTTTTACTAGATTATTTCACCCAGATGCCGCTTGATTGGGGCTAGTTTATGAGAACTGACTGGACAAAGATGACAAAATTTTTCAACATGTTTTTTACTGTCTAATATCGATAGGTTTCAAATAAAGATTTCAAGACCAAGTCATCAAAGACAAACTCATTTCGATTTACCTATGGAGTGGTACTCACAAATTTACAAACTCACAATTGAATGCATATTTGCTACCAGTATGCAGGAATCACTGGAACGACTATCTGTTTTATAATTTTGTCCTACGTCTAAGGTTATAATGACAAACCAAATTATTACTATTTTGTAGAAGCGGATATAATGGCTGCTACTGTCCTTATTACATTTGGAGCACTACTGGGCGTAGCTAGTGGTCTACAGCTTCTTTTCATAGCAATTGTAGAGACTGCTGTAGCGTGCCTTAACATGTGGCTTGTTGCTGATGTTTTTAAGGTACAATCATGATTACGTAACCTTTTAAGTTTTGAGATAACTACATAATTAATATAGGTCCAGTACCATCAGGTGTAATCATAACATATTTTTTACCTCTATTTGTTTCAACCTTAGAAATTCCTATTCAGGAAAATTCCTTTCTTTTTTGTTCTTGTAGATTACATTCATTAAAAATTTAAATTAATTACGGGGAATTATTTAGAGGAATACCTTTTCTCGTCTTGTTTCAAGGACCTATAATACAGATTAATTTATGAACGAATAAATTTCGTCTTTGAGTTTAAGTTCGACACAGTTGTTGTGGAACTTGTGAAAGTGTATATTTTACAAGTATAGTCCTTTGATATTTTAGTAAACAATGGTTTGAACAATGTAAATATGTATAATAATATTATATTGTACTGAAATGACGAATGACACAGGTAAATGGAAGGAGATCACATGTTGTGCCAACCCCACATAAAGTGGGAAAAGGGCAGGAAGGTGATGATGATGATGAAGGGTTTAAACTTGGAAAGGGTTAAAAAAATGGCATAAAATGTACTAAATATATTTATTGTTCGGAATGAGATACATTATCAGCATGCTATAATATTATTACGTTTTCTTTTCTTACTTATTATTTTTTATCGCACATTCTCGTTTGTGTTCTTAATACATTCGAAGAGAAAACAAGAAAGAAGCAGGGTTTGAACGAACTTCATAAAATAAAGAAATACTCGTCTTTCAGGCATCGGATGTGGGAGGCTCAATCGCCATTCACACGTTTGGCGCTTACTTCGGCCTTGGAGTCAGCTTAGCACTGCGATCCAAGAAAGATAATACTCCTACAACAAACGAGCAAAATGTACCTTCAGTTGACTTGAATGGTCCCAACTATACTTCAGATGTTACTGCTATGATTGGTAATAACACCTTGTCTAATTATATAATGTCGACTGTTCTCAGAAAAGAAAATTGCCACTAAGAAAATATATCTGCTGATGTTTTCTGTAATGAAAATTAGTTCTGCGAAAAATGCTTACCGAACCAATTTTATTCATAACGTCTAGTCTAATAAAATAAGGGCAAAATTGTTATTAATAATAACAAGATAACAACAATGTAAGAAAAACAGGTTTCATACATTTTATTTGAATGTTTTATATATAAATCTTAAATTATCATAAAAATTATGAAAGATTTAGAATTAAGAAATGATGGCTTAGAAGAATTGGGCCCCAGGAGTGGCCATCTCTACCTGTTATAATATAAATACGTACCTATCTTTAGTAGCTGCTTTGTGATTTTTCTTTTTAGGATCAATTTTCCTGTGGATTTACTGGCCATCATTCAACTCTGGTCTTACCAGCACAAATGGTGAATACGAAAGGGCTGTTGTCAACACATACCTTTCTTTGGCTTCTGCAACGGTAACTTTGATTTTTAGCCACTTATTTATTTCTGGATTTATAATCTCACTATATACGAGTGTAAGGGGTTCCAACATCCACCATCTTCGGTACCCAAGCCAACCTCACCTGCACGTGGTGCACCCTGCTAAATAACAAACGAGGCTCTGGCAGCCGGCTGATGGCGGCATAGCACAGCCTACATCGGCACAGCTAAACACTCTGGCCGTCGACGGGCAGCAGCGTTGGCGGTGCGATAAGCTGTGTCCTGCGATCCCCAACCCGCTTGCCCAGCGTGGGGATTATGGGCATAAACCCCCTTATGATAGGTACAACTAGGAAATGGCCCCCAGTTCCCGGCCGTCATGCTATTCCTGGCCATGGTAGCGGCCATGGTAACGGCGTGACAGGGGGTGCTAAGAATCACCGGGCTACCGAAGGCTACCTCAAACAACTGACCCTGGCAACGTACAATGGACGAACTCTGAGGCTCGACGAACATCTAGCGCAGTTGGAAGTGGAGCTGGAGAACATAAGGTGGCATGTCCTGGGGTTGTGTGAAGTCCGTAGAGAGGGAGAGGACACCATTACCCTAGACTCGGGCCATCTTCTGTACTTCCGCGAGGGTGACCAAAAATCACAGGGTGGCGTTGGGTTTCTCGTCAATAAGGCCCTCTGTAACAACGTTCTACAAATCTCCAGTGTGTCGAACAGGGTAGCGTACCTGATCCTTCGACTATCCAAGCGGTATAGTTTGAAGATCATTCAGGCATACGCACCGACCTCGGCACATCTGGATGATGAGGTGGAGGATATGTACGAGGACATATCCAAAGCCTTGCATAACACCACGAAGGCTCACTTCAACGTTGTTATGGGGGATTTTAACGGCAAAGTGGGAGTCCGAGTTGGTGACGAATCCAGAGTGGGCCCGCATGGATATGGAAGCAGAAATCACAGGGGGCAAATGCTCGTCAACTTTCTAGAGAAGGAGGGGCTCTTCTTGATGAACTCGTTCTTTAAGAAGAAGCCCCACAGGAAGTGGACGTGGCGAAGCCCCGACAATGTGACAAAAAACGAGATTGACTTCATTACGACGGATAAAAGGCACATATTCAGAGATGTCTCTGTGATCAACCGGTTTAATACCGGATCTGATCACAGACTTGTCCGAGGCACTCTGAATATCAATCTTAAGCTTGAAAGAAACCGTCTGATGAAGTCCACGCTCCGACCCAATCTGTTTCAGATCATGGCGGGCACCGAAAAGTTTCAGAAGCTTCTTGGTGATAGATTCGTTGCTGCGGAACCCACCGAGGACGTTGATGAGGCCCTACGAAACGTGGTTGGAGCACTAAGGGACGAGGGCATCAAATTCTGCCAAATGCAGCCTAAAGGCAAGAAGTCCAAACTGTCGGATGAGACTCTTCGGCTTATGACAAAAAGACGGGAAACCACTCAGGCCACTTCGTCAGAGAGGCCAGACCTGAACAAGCGAATTGCGAAGATGGTACGGCGCGACCTTCGCAGCTCCAACACACGTCTCATTGAAGAGGCAATAGAGCGAAACCGAGGGTCCAAAGTATTCACTCAGCAGCTTGGCAGGAGCCATCTGACGAAGTTAACAACACGCGATGGCCGAACCGTATTGTCAAAGCCGGAGATATTGTCAGAGATCGAGGACTTCTACGGCCGGCTATATGCGGCACATGCTCCTTACCCCCAGCGTAACAGCCACGATTCCAGAGCCACCCTCACCCGCCACTACACCGACGACCTGCCGGAAATCAGCAAAGACGAGATCGTGTTGGCCCTGAGACAGTGAGTGACCTCAGAGCTTCTGAAGGCAGGAGGAGCTCCTGTTGTGCAGGAGCTGCAGAACCTCTTTAACTCCGTCCTTCTCTGTGGGAGAACTCCAAAGGCATGGAACGAGAGCTTGGTGGTTTTGTTTTTTAAGAAGGGAGATAAGACTCTTCTTAAAAATTACAGACCCATCTCGCTCTTGAGCCACGTTTATAAGCTATTCTCTCGGGTTGTCACGAATCGTCTCGCCAGAAGACTCGACGAATACCAGCCACCGGAGCAGGCCGGGTTTCGCGGAGGATATGGCACCATAGACCACATTCACACAGTGAGGCAGATTATACAGAAGTCAGAAGAGTATAATCAGCCCCTGTGTCTGGCTTTTGTGGACTATGAGAAGGCCTTTGACTCTGTCGAAACGTGGGCTGTTCTGGAATCCTTACAGCGATGCCAAGTAGACTATCGTTATATCGAAGTGTTGAGATGTCTGTACGAAGCCGCCACCATGAGTGTCCGAGTACAGGACCAGCAGTCTAAGCCCATCCAGCTGCGCAGAGGAGTGAGACAGGGAGATGTGATATCTCCGAAACTGTTCACAAGCGCGCTGGAGGATATGTTTAAGACTTTGGACTGGAAAGGCATGGGCATAAGTATAAATGGCGAACACATCTCACACTTACGATTCGCAGATGACATAGTCTTACTGGCGGAGTCGCTGGAGGAGCTGCAACAGATGCTGGACGACCTAGCATCAGCCTCGCGGATGATGGGTCTTGGCATGAATTTGGATAAGACCAAAGTCATGGTTAATAACCGAATTGACCCGAGACCTGTCGCTGTTAATGGCAACCTTCTTGAAGTTGTTTCGCAGTACACATACCTCGGACAGATTTTACAGTTAGGTAGAGACAACTTTGAGAAGGAGGCTAAGAGGAGGATTCAGCTGGGTTGGGCAGCTTTTGGAAAGTTACGTCGAGTCTTCTCGTCACCCATACCACAATGTCTGAAAACGAAAGTTTTCAACCAGTGCGTCCTACCTGTCATGACATACGGAGCCGAAACGTGGACACTCACGGTACGGCTAGTCCACCAGTTTAAAGTCGCTCAGCGAGCTATGGAACGAGCTATGCTCGGAGTTTCTCTGAAGGATAGAATCCGTAATGAGACTATCCGACACAGAACTAAGGTTGTCGACATAGCTCAGAGAATTAGCAAGCTGAAGTGGCAGTGGGCTGGCCATATCTGTCGAAGAACCGATAACCGTTGGGGTAAACGAGTTCTCGAGTGGAGACCGCGGCTCGGCAAACGTAGTGTAGGACGCCCTCCGGCTAGGTGGAGTGACGATCTGCGAAAGGCTGCTGGCGGAGGCTGGATGCGTCGAGCTGAAGACAGGGCGCAATGGCGCTCATTAGGGGAGGCCTATGTCCAGCAGTGGACTGCTATAGGCTGATGATGATGATGATGATGATATACGAGTAAATTGCGTTCAAAAATGCCCGAATAGAAGCACTTTTTTGACGATTTCTATCAACGTAATATGAGCATTTTCGTGCGTAAATAAGTAAAAGTAACAAAGTGGGCAGCGATTTTCGATTCGGCGATAATAAACGTCGTTATTAAAACACCCTTTGTAAATTAGTTTATTTTGTCGTCAGAAAAATAACTAACAAATAAAATATGATCAAGGCTTTAATCCCCAAGCTTGGTAGATAATTATCTCTCAGTTACTTAAATATTTGAACATAAATAAAGAGGCACGTCAAAACGTGATATTTGGCACATATTCACATTTTGCACAGTAGTTAGTATTCCGTACGTGGCAGGTTGCTAGCCCATCGCTGCTTATAAGAATACTAACCTATGACACACCTTCGAATTTTAATTTCTAGGTTGATTTCCTCACGATGTTTCATATTTTTATGCATAAAAAACTTATTGGTGAACGATTAGGTTTGAACACGTGGCCTTCGGATCGTGAGGCAGGGGTGCTACCACTTGTTTTAGTTAAATAGAAATAATTGTCAACCAGGTCACAACATTCTTCTTATCATCGGCTGTCAGCAAGCACGGTGGGAAGCTCGACATGGTCCACATCCAGAACTCGACATTAGCTGGAGGCGTGGCTGTAGGATCCGTATGCAACATGCATATTGGTGCGGGTGGGGCAGTGGCAGTTGGCATCGGAGCTGGTATCATCAGTGTGCTTGGATACAGGTTTTTAACTGTAAGTTATAAAGAATATTATTATTTTGGAAAGAGATAACATGTTACTTTGTGAAATGATTGATTCAGGCGTGACTTTGCGGAAATCCATTACAAATACTGAAAAGGACAAAAATATAATAAATAGAGAAGTGAACTTCTCTTTGCCTCGGTAGAGTAACACCAGTGCGGAGCGAGTCAATGGTCCTGAGGATGCTTCGTGGAGAAGCGAAACGCGTGTCTAAGTTTATGTTGTGTTAAGCTCATTAGATAATAGTTTAGCGGGAAAGCACTAGATATTTTCGTCCTTTTCAGTATTTGTTAGAAGTTAAAAAAAAAGTCAGTACATACATACACACATACATAAATCACGTTTGTGTCCCAACGGGGTAGACGGAGACCATGATCTCCACTGGGTACGATCCTGACATACCTCTCCATATCCCTTCACTCTCATTGCATTCTTCATACATGTGCGTTGGTTTAGGGTACTCTTGACATGGCCTGTCTCTAAAATGTTTCTAATTTGATCGATATTTAACTATTGCTGTATCTTAAAATATGCGCTTAATAACTTGGTGGTTATTTTGGTATTGATAAGTAGGGAGGTATTTCTTTTAAACGTTCACAGTACAGCCTATTTATTGTCACCCCACTACGAAGAATGTGTGATGTATTTGGGGTGTATGCATGTGTATGTTTGTACATTATGTAACTTCGTTTGTTGTCGCTAGAGCCCAAATAGCTGAACAGATTTTGACAAATGAGGTGTCATTAGATTCGTCTATATTTCAAGAGTACAAGTGCTATATAGTGCTGATACTTATGGCAATAAGCTGTAAAAAGCTATTTTCAATTACTCTCAGTCGGATTTTTCAATTATTGCAATTTTAGTTTATATTTGGTTTTAATCGTATTCTACATTATTAATATTAGCTTATTGTTGCTTACTTAATAAGTTGAGTGTTCATTGTTAGCTCAAGTTTCCGAGACTATCCTCTGTAGACAAAGAAACTTTACTAACTTATGTAAACGTCAGGTGTTTCTTTCATGAAAATATAAACGTGTTTTATAAAACGATTGTTAGTCAGTTTTTAGTTTTGTTGCTCTCTTAGCTCGTAACGTTTTAAACAAAGTTTTTCAAATTATCAAGAATTTTCAACTTATAAAAGAATGCTCATTTTTATCTCAAATAAGCGTAGTTCACAAAATATTTGTTTGTCAGGTCATTGTCGTTTGATATGAATAGATAAAATATGAATTTAAACGTTATAAAAGGCAAAAATGATCTAACATTAAAGGTCAACATAACAAAATGTGATTATAATTTAAAAAAAAACATGATCACGACTGTAATCCCCAGGCTTGGTAGACATCCCTTCAGACCTCTAGTGACTTACATCTTTCAGGATATCTAAAGAGGGTAGTCAGAGGCACATGACATACTAACCTATAACAAACATTAGATTTTTTTGTTTTAGGGTATGCCGGTTTCCTCACGATGTTTTCCTTCAGCGTTTTTTTTCAAAAACTCTTTGGTGCACAACCAGATTTGAACCCACGACCTTCGGATCGTAAGGCAGGGGTCCTGCCTACACCACCAGCGCCTCATTAACGTCATAATTCTAAGATATTTTTTTACTGAATACTAACACCAAAGTAATAAATACTAGCTTCCGCTCGCGGCTTTGCTCGCGAGATACATTATAGAATATAGTCTATGTTACTCAAGAATAATGTAGCATTCTAACGGTGGAAGAATTTTTGAAATCGGACCAGTAGTTTTTGAGTATATCCGTTACAAACGAAAATACAAAACTTTCCTCTTTATAATATTAGTATAGAAGTATAGATATAGATGATATAAAGCCCTTTTTCTATCATTATAGCCCCGTCTCAACAAAATTGGCATCTTAGACACCTGTGGTGTGAACAACCTCCACGGCATGCCTGGTGTGTACTCCGGTCTGCTGTCAATTTTGTTTGCTGCCCTCGCTACGCTTCCTGAATATGGAACCGCTGAACTGGAAACTGTATTCGAAGCTATGAAAGATGTGAGACTTATTTACTTGTACCTGGATGACCGAGCTTTGCCTTTCATAAAAACATCGTCGTTGTTCTAAAAATGAAACCTAGCTAGATAGATTTATCGCCCCCGAAGCAAGGGGCTGCTTACCAAATTTCATGAAAATCGTCGGAGCTGTCTCTGAGATTCAGATTATATACATACACATAATTATACAAGAATTGCTCGTTTATATTATGTCCAATCATAAGTTTACATTGTTCAAATTTGAACTGCATACAATAACAATGATTGAAGCAATTTTCAAATTAAAAAGAAAAATATGGCTTAAAAACAGTTATTATTATAGTTATTTTTACTTTTATATGAAGACAGTAATTAATAACCTATTTATTTTACAGGGAGAACGTACAGCGGCTAACCAGGCTCTATACCAATTTATAGCTTTAGCTGTTACACTGGTTTTGTCCTTGGTTTCTGGATTTTTCACAGGTAAAATAAGTTATATTATTATGCATGTAGTTAATAAAACAATGTTAAAAAATGAATTCTCAAACACACAAATGTTGTTTGTCAAACTTTCAGGACTGATAACAAAAGTAAAAGTGATTGAGGCTTTGAAGGAAACGGAGAGATACGACGACGAACAGAACTGGGAGCTGCCATAAACGATCCATAAATCACAAAATAAATATTGTTTGTTTATTTATTTTATTTGAGATAATGTGGTTTGACTTTCTTTGAAGGTAGATTGGACGTCACGCTTGAAGGGTGATGTAAAATCTTTTCTTACTGATTGTCAAAAGAAAGGAAATATTTTTATAGGACTACCTAAATAAAAGTCAGTTTACCTTTTATCGTAAGTAAGCTGATCACGTTGTAGATGAAAACAAAGGTACTCGTTATTTTTATCCAACTGAGGATCGCTGCATTTTTTAAATTATTTTTGCTAATCTGTATTCACTTAGAGTTTAAAAAATACATGCTAATTCGTAACTTTGTGAAAATGTTTTAAAAGTATAGAGTGATTAGATATAAATAAGTAAATATACAAAATGTTTTTTAAAGACCAATACCTACCATTTTCATTATCTGTAAGTTTATCAATATTTTTTTTGTTAATGGGATAAATCGACGTTTGTCTGATGATGGATACGAAAGGTTATACTCGTATAACATTTAATATTATATAAATATATATAATAAAGAGCATCTCGTTTAACACTGGTATTGTCAGTATTTATTTATTTACCATTGAGTCTAGTGTATGGGCGACTTTTGATCCTAGGTGACTTTTAAGCTAGGTGAAGCAAGTATAGATTATTGAGCCATGTCTCACCTAATTATGTTATAGTATACTCATAGCTAATCTTTATTATGTCTCAAAAATCTAAACTCAATGTACCAGGAAGTGATGAAATTGATTTGTGCTGCTTTAGTTACGTTCTTAGCTAGGTATTGGTCATGATTAAGTAATGTACTCGTAGGCTCTCTACCAAAGGTGCTAATAAAATAGTTCTAAATCAAAATCAAGTGGTTTCACTATATGTTCTTCATCTTTATTTTGCTGCACATTTCCCATGCTCTGTGGGATTGGCACAACTGGTTTTCTTTTTCCATTTTCCTCTATCATCCGTCATCTCAGTAGGTACTCACATCTGTCTTACTCATATCATCTTTCACACAGTCCATCTATTTTTTTTGGTTTACTTCTACCCCTGTATCCATCCACATTCATACCTAACACGCTCCACATGACATTCATCCCTCCGCATAACATGCCCATACCACGCTAACCTATAATATTTCACTTTAAATTCTATTGGGGCAAATTAGTTTCGTCAGGTTTGGTCCTATATGTTTAAAAACACATAAATTGTCTATTTGACTTTTTTAGAACTCAAAAATTGATTTTTTGAGTACAGAAGAATCAGGGCGCGAGTTTCGCTAGTACTTGTTCAATTTACTTCAAAAGAGAAAAATGCAAATGGATATTTTTAGAGGTCTATTAAGAGTAAAAGCTTCATTATAAATTCCAGAATTCATTTGAACCTACTACAGTAACAGATGTTACTATTTCATAATCAAATGGCCCTAAAAACTGACAAAAATGTTTTAGAATAAAAGATTTTCGTATTCAGAAAAATACTGTTCAAAATTACACTTCAATTTTTAGCGAAGAAAACACCTGGGACCTTAGCTGTTTGCTGTGGATCATATCCTTTATTGTGAGAAAGATAAGGCTCAAAATTGTATGGAAAAAGGAAAATTCTAGGTAGCTGTCATGAAAACAAGAATAATGGAATTTAAAGGAAAAATATTATAGGTAAGTTTGTTTGTTGCATGGAAATATACGACCAACGGTTGTATTTTACTGGAATTGTTCGAATTTACTTACCTAAATTATATTATTGTAAAAAAATACTGATTTGTATAGAAATCATACGATGAAGTTTATATCTCAAAATTATTGTCATACTTGCGGTCAGAACCTTTGTTTCTACGTAGAGTAAACACTGTTCAATCAACATCAAACCCTGCCTAACACGTCTATCTGCCTACAGTCAGTCAATAACAAGCATTATTTATTAGAGGCTGCGGCAGCGGCCCATCATAAATGGAATATCCGATAGCTTGCCAAACAGCTCCTCCCCTTAAGTGGTCGTCTTTGATGTCTGTGCCGTTTAAGCCCGGTTTTCAAAGCACCAGCGGCCGTTAGATGATAGATCAAAATTCAATTAAAATATCTCAACTTATTTTTTAAATAGTTAACTTTCGATACTACGCATTATCAATCACGGCTAGACAGGGGAAGAATGATGTAGATACTAATCAAAGAGTTTCACTAGATTACCTAATCTAATAAAGTAATAATAATTGACAGCACGTGTTTGCTATATACATTAGACGCCGTCAAGAGGAGACAAATACCCGAATCTGAATAAGTACTCTGAGACTTATCTTTTTTTTTTCAAAGGTCCAAAATGTGCTGAGAAAAATGAAAATGGGTAAAAAAAACAAAAGTCTAAAAGAAATTAAAGTAACCTACAAAGTTGCAAGAAATTTTTAATATTATTAACAGGGACCTTTCTCGCCAATATGTTAGTCGCCGCTTCTATGAAACTAAATCGGCTCACCCTAATATTCATAGAGGATAGGATCTGTTCCCCTCTATCTTAATGGAATTAGCGCTGAAAGGTAAATACTTACAAACGTAGGTAAGATCAATTAAGATAGCGTCTAGTCATCTGTACCCTGGCCACCTTGAAATCTGAAGCGTTCGTAGCGTTATCATCATCATCATCATTGGATGCTCAAACAATGGCCCACTGCTGGGTATAAGCCCCTCTTTAACGCCACTTCAATCGGTCCTGTGCCGTTCTTATCCAACTCTTTCTCTCTATGGCCTCTACGAGTATATCAACCCTTTGGGCTGACATCAGCCCAAACCTAAACAAAAAGTACCAAACGTTACTAGATAGTATTAACGTTAGGTCCTTTTATATAAAGTTACGCGTCATGCAGCAAAAGTCATCATTAAACTTAGGCACTCGTAAATCAGTTGCATTTGGCGCTCCAATAATCACGTTAATAAATAGTCTATAAACAGTCGACTATCAGAAATCTTCTGTTGGATATCGATTCATAAGAGTAAGTACCCTTTTAGAAAAAAAAAACTGAAAGCGCATCACTAGTTAGTTTTACATAAATCGGTACTCCTTGATTATTTTCTTTAACTGTTTCAACACCGTAGTTTGTGCAGTTTCCCATAAGCATGGGATAGTTAGCTTTAAAATGTAAGGTTAGCCTTTTCCTTTTAGCAAGATAATAATATTGAAGACACTGTTTGCAAACTATCCAATATTCTATTAACAGGGCTTCATCGTCAAAGCTTTGCTTCTAAATTACAACCATGCTCGTACCTAATATAAGCAATCTATGTACACAAGATAATTGAGTCATTATCTTAGTAACTACTCTATAATTATCACAATCACAATATTTAAACCGTTAGTCCTATTATTTTTTTTCCTTATAATTTAATTTTGATAGGATTTATAATTTTGAAGGTAATTTCTAAGGATACAATAAAATTTTCACAAAAAAGACGCGTAGAATTTTTCTAGTAAAATATTTGTAATAAATTTCATTATAATAATGTACTTATTCATAATATTTATCATTACATCATAACTTTTTGAAAAATATTTTATAAATAAATTACGAACCATGCCCAAATAATTTGGGAAAATATGTCTTACAAGTGTTACAGCTTGCTATTTTTCCACTGACTTGTCGTACCTACTCAAATGTGATATTATGGTTGCGTTGGTCGCTCTCCTGGGGCATATCACGATGTCAAAGATTGTTGCCTTGAGCTGCTGAGACTCTTGTGGATTTGAAGCCGAACATTTTTTACGCATCATATTATTTTTATTTCATATCACTAAAATATATATGAAAATAGCTCTTACAACTGAGCCGCAGAACGCAGTCGGGGCAGAAAGGTTCTCGAGTGGAGGTCACGCACTGGACATCGCAGTAGAGGACGGCCCCCCACTAGATGGAAATACCTAGTGAATGTTGCTGGAAGCCGTTGGGTGCAGGCCGCGCAAGATCGATCGCTTTGTATGGAGGAGGCCTATGTTCAGCAGTGGATGTCGTGTGGCTGAAACTATGATAATGATGATGAAAACAATAATTATTTAAAAAACCTTAAATCTCAGAAGTAAGTGGAAATAAGCCCTAATTTCGTACTTATCTCAATGTATCTAATGAACAAAGATTAGTAGCAGGTACTTTATCTGGACGCAAACCACATGTCAACCTTTATCAAATATCTAATAACAAATACCGACAGTATTACGTAAATACACAGACATGAAAATTAGGACAACATAGCCATAATAGAAAGAAATAAGGGCTGAAATAAACAGATCGACTAATGAATTTACCTAGGGCTACTCGTATCAGACGCACAAAAAGTAAACCTTTACATTGCCAGATAGAAACAGACAGCGCTAGTAACGTGATATCACGGCAACGAGACACGAAAAGTGAGATAATTATATATCATTGGGTAAGATAATGTCAAATCTCGGCAAATACTGGTGACAACCAACAAAGAGACGCAGATTTGACGTCTCTCCTAATTACATTTATCTCATTATTCAGAGAATAAGACCCCAGAGACGGGCAATAGAGACAGTTGGATGGCGGATGGCCTAAACTATATCTGTTGGCTGTCGTCATGACAGGATTCTTTCATAACATGTAGCCACAATAACTGTATAGACAGAGGGGTAGTTTAAATGGCAACGGTGCGCCATGGTTACCAAAATAGACGCCACGCTCGTAGAATCAATTACTAGTAGAAGTGATAAATAGAAGTACCTAGTTGACTGAGCTTTGCTCGTTTTTTTTGTAAACAACGTTTTCTAAAAACGAAACATAGCTAGATCGATTTATCGCCCCCGAAACCACCTGTATACAAAATTTCATGAAAATCGTTGAAGCCGTTTCCGAGATTCAGATTATTATATGTACTTGTATTATATATACAAGAAATGCTCGTATAAAGGTTTTATTATTAAATATGGCAAAAGTTGAATCTCAATCGATCAAAAAAAAATCTCAAATAGTCTAATCATGACAATATTAGCTGGTCACGTGAGGTAGCCACCGCACGCCGCTTCGTCCGGGAAGTATCAATATGACCGCAATGAACCTGCTGCGTTTGCCGTACATTTCCGGTACAATCTGCGGTCTGCCAATAGACTGGGAATCAAACCTTCAAAATAATATTTACGTGGTTCTCTTGTTACGAGTACATCAAAACCTCTGCAACTTACTCAGTTTTGCGGAACCTTTGATTCAGTTATTGAGATAAATTACAAGAACAAAGGTATCATAAATATTCCGAGCAGGTGAAAACAAGTAGACCAACTGTGGTTTAGATAATTTGCTTATAATAATAGATGAACAATAAATTTAGTATATTAGAAAATTTGTTTGCAAGCATATTATTACCGAAAGCAATATCAATTTTATCTATGGTCATCTGTCATCATACACTTTACGAGAATGGACATAATAATATAATGTAGGGAAGTATAGATTGTACTGAAATAGTACAATGGTAGGTATTATATCCTGTCAAATTATTTTAAGCCTTCGATGAAAAAAGAAAGGCATCATTATCGTCTGTCTGTGTATTTGTGGCCTAATGCTCCATATAAAATGGCATTGGGAGAGTTATATAAACTTCGCGTCTCAGTGTTGACTGTTGGTTGTGTCTGTTTGACGCAGTTTTGACAAATTTTGTCTTAGTAACTATATTTCACTTTTCCGAGGCTCTTGCTTATGTGTGATGGTGTGAGATTTCTATTATGTGTTTTTTTTTAATAATTATGAGCTTTAGACGAGGGATACTCCGTCCGTGGTTCCTTTCTATTTTGTAGGTATGTTATTCAGTAAGCATTTGGTAGAATACCACAAAATTCTGAAATGACGTACCTAGAGAGTGATATCATATTCATACTATGGATATAAATCCTAAACAACTAACACGTACATTACTTTGTGACATTGACAATACTAATTTAAACACTTGACATTGGCAAATTTGATCTCAAAAGAGACAGGTGCCATAAACAAGGAAGAAGAAAAAGAAGAAGTGACCTAAAAATCGGTACTTTTTAATAGATATTTCCAAGATCTGTTTTTCTGTGAGTTTACTTTCAAAATAAATATTAGGGTGGGATCAATAACTTGATTGGGTTCTAAATAAATAATATAAGAAAATTACTCCATCAAATTTTAAGGGTTTTTTTTCCATTTAACCCCTAAGTTCATTGAATACAAATCTCGCTTTACCACTTTTACTAATTTCGGTTTTGTATTTACTTTTTGGAATAGATTTTCTTCATAGCAAAACGGTTGAGTTTGATTTCTTCCTTAGTAAACTTTCTGTTATAAGATCCTTTAATATTATTCGAGAATAGTACGACTTCGTAGATGTAATATATCGTTTTAACACGCAATAAAAATAAAGTTTACGTAAAAACTGATCGTTAGCTAAACGTGGGAACCTGACTGACTTGCTAATTTAAGTTCACTATTCGCACGTCTACGAACCAAGTTATATTATGAGTATGTGATTTGTCTGCACCGCAGATTTATTATTCGCTTTCGGGTCTAATTTGCATTTATTTGCACAAAATGTTGATTTTTGAATATGAATTAGACATTTACATTAAGTCGCAGAGATAATTATTTTAGTTTCTAGACAAACAACTAAGCACTGAAAATCAATAGTTCAAGTTACCTACAGATTAATAACATTTTGATTTCAAAACTTTGAATCAACTCAAGCTTCTGATTATTTTGGCTCCGCTAGTAACTCTCTAGACATATTTTTGAAGAAAGTTGAAAAGCACTACAGTATTAATTATAAACTTATTATGTTATTTTAATCAGATAATAAAATAAAAAAAAAATAAAAAAAAATAACCCACTATAAATGCATTTTTAACTCAAAAGCAGCGTGCGTGTTATATATATTTTTAATTATGTAGGTAAGTAAGTACCTGCTTACATTGTGCAGTAGGTAAGTCGGAAAATTTGATACCCACTTTCTTTTACCCCTTTTTGAAAACCTCTAAAATACATGCATAAAAAAATCCTGCAACACGTATCTATGAACTTTATATTTAAAATCTCTGGACCAAGTTTCAATCAAATTGCACTACGCGTAAAAAAATAATGCCAACGTTTTAATCCTAATTTACGCTTTTAGGGGTTGAATTTTGAGTAATCCTGCCTTAGTGGGTGATATTGCTGTAAAGTGATCTTCCAAACAGTTGCCTAGCTTCAGCGGTTTCGTCTCGGTGATGATGAATCTGTTAGGTTATATATATGTCTATTATATATGTAGATAAGATAATAGTCGTAATACTCAACAAATAGGATCCGGCTGAAGAAAAGCAGGAATGAACTGCAGTCGTTTATAATAATAAATAAATAATTATAATAAATTTTGGTTACTTCATTTGATATACCAAATCTCGAAATACTTACAACATAGTCTACAGTGTGAAACCAACTTTACACCAAAACAACTGCAGTCAGCATTAAATTCGGTTTAGTGCTGAATCCAAATGAACATAAAACCGAACTTTATTTATTCGTGTGGTGTCGTCATTATCAGTGATAGCTGCGTTTGTTTATTTTGTAGTGTGGATCGAACACATGCGTGGGGAATACTAATCCACGAATTGCTTTTATAGAATTAAAACGAGGTCTTTTGTAAAAATCAATACATACAAGTTTCATTTCTTCTTCACTTATTTTATTTTAAAATTCTAAAAAAGAGTCTAGATTCTATGGAGTTTCCAGTGTTTTTAGTTAGTTAGTGTAGGTACATAATCTTTGCGAATTTTTCAATTATAGTTTTGCTGGGAAAGATTGTATTCTACAAACCGTCATGTTTTTATTAGAAAGAGTTCCAGTTTCATAGTATCGAGTTAGTTTCACCGAAAAATATTATTTGGAAGATTATGGATTCAGCGTACACCGCAGCACCTTCGATGACTCTGCACATTTGTCACTGGCGGCATTTGTGTCATAAAGCCAAAAGTTCGAAGACGTGACCAATTGAACCAAACTCGATCCTAGATAAAGCTTACCTTTCACCCACAAGATGCGCAATGGAATACTGATGTACAATAAAAAAAACATAATAACTTAACACGTGATCACGACTGTAATCCCCAGGCTCGGTGATATCTCCTCAGACCTCCTAGTGACTTAGATCTTTGGAGATATCTAAAGACTCAGTGTTCGTCCGAACATGATATGGCATATGCCCACATTTTGAACAGTGATTAGTATTCCTACGTGACTGGTTGCAAGCCCACCGCCGCTTATAAGAATACTAACCTATGACACACACCTTCGAATTTTTAGTTCTAAGGTATGCCGGTTTCCACACGATGTTTTCCTTCACCGTTTAAGAACACTGGTATTGCGTACCTACATACAATTTTCGAATAGAAAAACTAGTTGGTGCACGACTGCGGTGCAGACCGCTCTTTGATGTACAAAAGGTACTTCAATTATTATAAAAACATAATTATTTGCTTCGAAATTTTTCTTATGGCTGTAATATTTGCTACAATTTATTTAGTACCATCCTATCCGTATGACCTTTAAAGCGGATAAAGTTTGTTGTCTGGAAAATTGCTTGTTCGTCAAAACTCATTAATCATTTCAAAAATACTTAGAAGCGTGCTCTCTTAATATCCTTAAAAGACGTCTGTCTGAGATGTTTACTATAACAGAATTGCTTCATCTTTATTGCAAAATATTAAAGTAGCTGATTAAATATAGGCTATTGATTGATTCACGGCAACACACAGCCTGAGCCGTAATTTAAAAGATTGTTTTTTAGGGTTGCTCAGTGCAAAAATTGAACCTCTGAGAAGTACACAAAAATAGCTTTTGAAACGCTCTTTAATTCTTTTACTCACTGCTCTTCGAAGGTTCATAAAAATAGTACTGTAAATTGTATAAATATAAATAGATAAAAATAAATAAAACTTAAGAAATATTAAAATAAGTGGGTATACTCGTAGACGCAGCGTTTTTAGATGAGTCAAGAATAATTATTAAAATTATGTAATTCTAAAAGCAATTGCTTGTAGAAAAATTCCTCAATAATTCAATTTTATCTAAAAGTTTTGCGTACTTTTCTATTTCAGCAAAGAGCATGGCGATGAAAGTCAAAAAACTGGTTGAAAAAGAAATGGTTACATGGTCTTTTTTCATAAAGGTGGACCGATCAAGTGAAAGACACAAAGTCCTCAAAGATCTACTCTGTCGTTAGGGCCGCATACATTCCAGAAGAAAACCTGAAGATGACAACGAACCTCAGACGTGAGGAAACGACTGGAGGAGATCTAAAACTAACAATCGCATTTAAAATCTACCAGATCCAATACTCACTGAAAACTATGCCACTGAAACAAAGAAAGTGTTTTCAAAAGATACATGTGAGGTTTCAGAAACAAATCAAAGAAACAAAGTTAACTATAGTTACCGCAGTGAAATCGAATTCAAATATGAAAAATTAATGCGAAAATAAACGCATAACATCTGCGTCACTTTGTACCAGTTACGGTTGAGCTCTACACAAATCCGTATCTTGTCGGAGTTTAAATATCATTGGGAAATTACGACACACGGGTCAGAGGTCTTTGTCGCTGGTCACGGTGGACCGATCATGAAATATTCATAGTAGAAGATCCCGGGGCGCCCGCGATCTCTTTTATTAGCATTTAAGACAAGTTTTGTAATGTAAGACAAGGGAAATGCAAGGATTTCTTTCAAATGGTCGGCATATTTTTGTATATCGACTTAGATAATTTGAATTTGAATTTACTTTGTGGTAGAGACAAGATGCATTTTTGGATGAAAACGTTGCTATGCAGTTCAGAAGTCGCAATTTTTTATTATATCAATTTATGGTCCGAAGGCTCAGTGCGAATTGAATAAAATATATTTTATAAAACTTGCCTAAAACTGTTGTTTCAGCTGCATGTGACACATTTATAATTACAATTCTTGTGTGAATGAAATTTGCAATTTGCTAAAGAGTTTTGTTTTTGTGTCCACGAAATTAAAGAATTAAATACCTAATATTTTTCCACCTAGTCATTTTAGTTACGGTGGCTTTGTAATATTGGTGTAATAAATGCTACGCGAAAGTTTGAATGGATGGATGTATGTATGGGTGTTTGTTACCCAATGACGCTAAAACAGCTGAATGGATCAGAGTGAAACTTGGAAAATGCGTAGCTAAAATGTATGCGTAGTAGTAAGAAATACTCAGAAACCTGGAATAACACAACATAGGCTAGGCTACCTTTTATTCGGGTAGGTACCACGCGAGCGTTGCCGCGCGCCCTACTAATGTTTCAAAAGCCCAGTTTTTTATAATCAGCATTAAATAAAGTGACCATTTATATATATAACATTATTATAAGATTTAGTATATAGTACCTGGATGACCGAGCTCGGGTTTTTTTCTGGTAAATCGTGTTTTTTGGAAAATGAAACCTAGCTAGATCGATTTATCGCCCCCGAAACCACCTGCATACTAAATTTCATGAAAATCGCTGGAGCCGTTTCCGAGATTCAGATTATATGTATATATATATATTCAAGAATTGCTCGTTTAAAGGTATTAGTAAATATAAGTTAAGTAAGTAGTTACGAACGGAAAGCAAAAATAATGAACAGAAACTCAAAGCCCCTTTAGATTGAAATATTTGCCTTGAAGCTAAAACGCTTTACATAAACTAAATAGATTCTGAACTCAGTATGCTAAATAAATATACACAAGCAGAAATCAACATCTAAGACAATCGCAAGAACGTTGGAATAACATTTAATTTACCACACGCGCCTACGGCGGACCTTCTCAAAATAATGCCTGGATCACTCAGGGTGTGCTATTAGCGTCAGCCCGTTTTAATTTCGGCACTGGTTACTAGTTTACACAGATATTATACGATAGTATTTATTGTAATTACTTGACTTTCTTATTCACCGGAATGACTTATACAGGGTTATAGGTATCTAATCAATAACCTTGAAAAGGTGACTTGGGTAAATCAAGACTAACAACTTTTGTTCTACGATTTTTTCTAATTCAATGATTTTTTTTCCCATGCAAAAAATAAATAGGCAAATTTCCAGTTCTAATCTTCTTAGCTCTTTCTAGGCGGTCACAGATTAAGACAAGTCGGTACAATGCTGTGTGTGTAGCACACTCGGCCGAGCGATTGCGTAAAAGTCGTAGCACTCAGCGTGACTCAGCTAACTGCGCATACGTCAGAATCGAATAAATGAAACATAGGTAGGAATTACAAGACATAGAACTAACAATTGATAGAAATTCTCACAAAAACTAAAAAAAAATTAAAGCTCGAGATGTGATACGTTTTGGCTAAAGTCATGGAACAAAAGTTAGTCTTGATTTACCCAAGTCGCCTTTAAGAGGTTATTGATTAAATACCTATAACCCTGTATAAGATAGCGCAAATAAAATATACCACTAGCTTCCGCCAACGGCTTCGTCCGCGAGGTATCTACATAAAATATAGCCCACGAGTATATTCGTCTTAGGTTTTACCACGAGCTCTTTGAGCAATATCAAGTTAGTAAAATTTTGAAATTTGACCTAAAAAATTGCATTGAAGATGTTATTCAAGCTTCAAATGTGACGTTTATAGAACATTATGGTTTGTAAGAGCTTGTGGTAAAGCCCGAGAGAGTTAATTCTAAACAATGGTTAAAGATATTTGGAAATCGGATGGATAGTGTCGGAGATTACCTCGTACATACAAACAAACAAAAAATCAAACTTCACCTCTTTATTATAACTAGCTTCCGCCCACGGTTTCGCCCGCGTCAAGTCAATCCCGCTAAAAACAAGTCTATCCCGCGGGAACCGTACATTTTTCCGGGATAAAAAGTAGCCTATGTGTTATTCCAGACCATAATCTATATCTGTGCGTAATTTCATCCAGATCCGTCTGTCACCAAAAAAACGCAACTGTTAAGGTAGAGACAAACTGGTAACTGAAATTAGTTCACTGGAATACAAAGTACAAGAAGAAAAAAATATGCAGCATTGTAAATACATTCCACGTAATGATGAAAACTATGGGAAAAGGCTTTTTGTCAGCTCTGGTAAGACCGTCCGTTTGCTGTCAGCCTTAACTAATGTAAATGTACAGCCGTGTGATTCTGTAAGACCTCATTTTAAACTTCGAATCTGAATCCGCTGTGAGTTTCTTGATTGGGATTCTAAGAACTCGGTTCATAATTCGAATTTACACTAGCGCCACTCTTGCGAGCGAGTCAGCGAGTTGAACTAAATAGACGGGGAGATTTTGACAGATAAAGTATGAGATGACGTATGAAGGGGCATTCTATACGGTAATTCTCAAGTCACTTCGACGCTTGCTTCGCACTCGAACCCGATTCAAAGTGTCAAATAAAAAGCGTCATAAGCGAAGTGAGAGTGAATAGCGACGTGAGATGCGAGTTGATGTTTGAATGTTACAGAATCGACGTACAGGTAGGATTGAATTCACGAAGTTACATATTCTTGAAATCTTCAGCAGCTACCATATTGACGTTAGGTTGTAGTCATACGATGATATGTGGCTTGTTCCTTATGTGCGATGGAGTTTACTAAGTGTTATTCTAGTAACATTAGGATTCGGGCTTTGAATGTTTATTTGGGTGGGATCAAACCGGACTATAAGGTAAGGTAAGGATAATAAGGTAGAATCTACCTATTTGTTTTGTGTATAATTACAAAAAAAAACAAAAAAAATATTCAAATGCTATTTTTACATTGGGACACATGACAGAAAGTTTAACTCAAATAAAATTACGTACAAAAAAATTAAGAATTAAAAGTAATTAAATAATTTTATGAAGATGTTGAGACGATTTCGTGGTTATTTTTTATCGAGCCAAACTAAGTCAATTGTATGTATTTCAAGTTTCAAAATTAAAAAATTGGTATTTTTATTTCATCATTTAAAAAAAAATTCTTGCTGCCCGTTAGTTAGGCTGAAGTAGACACAATTAGTGTTGACACATTCGATGATTCATGCAGTTATTATTGTATTTCAAAAAAACAAAAAAAAAACATGATCATGACAGTCTTAAATCTTTGAAGATATTTAAGGGACACGTCCAAATATGATAATTGGTATTGATATTATTATATATATAACTAGCTGTCCCGCCCGCGACTTCGTTCACTTAAAGTAGGTATCTAACTAAACTGAGTTTCAAACAAATAACACTAATATAAAAATCCCATAATAACTTTGACACCCAATTTTACCCTTTTTAGAGGGCTATTTTGAAATATCCAGGAATATGTTTCCATTTATTTTGCATTTAAAGTATCCAAACCAAAATTAATACCAATCGCACCACCCTTTAAAAAGTGCCCATAGAAACATTGATCCCACATTTGACCCCTTTTTGAAGGTTATATTGAAAAATTCTGAAACAGGAAACAAAGTTTAAGTCCAATCGCACCACCGCCCGTTCAAAAATTGACCACCCCCATTTGACCCCCTTTTTAGAGTTATATTGAAAAATCCTAAAACACGAAATTAAGTTTCAGACCAATCGCACCACCCATCGAAAAGTTCCCATACAAACATTGACCCCACGTTTGACCCCTTTTTCAAGGTTATATTGAAATATTCTGAAACACGTGTCCGTTCATTTTGTATTTACAGTACACAAACAAAGTTTCAGACCAATCGCACCACACGTTAAAAAGTTCCCATACAAACATTGACCCCACATTTGACCCCTATTTAAAAGTTATTTTGAAAAATCCTGAAACATTGTGTCCATTCATTTTGCATTTACAGTGCACAATCAAAGTTTCATTAAAAACGCTCCACGCGTTAAAAAGTTTCATACCAACGTTTTCACCCTTTTTCACCCCCTTAGAGGTGGAATTTCCAAAAATTTATTTTTATTTTTTTATTTATTAAGGCACACAAAACAAAATACAACCAAATAGAAGCAGAACAAAGAAATCACAAGATTATAAACTAGATTGTATCTCTAAGCATGTGTACACAGCATGATAACAATAGTAAGGCTAGACAGTTCCGTGTTACAAATTATAATACAAGAAGGGGGAAATGGGAAAAAGGGATTTAACAAATTAATGATACTAAATTATATTATATCGTTTAGAGTCCATTCTCTATAGAGAATGGCTAGACAATCGCTCTTAAATCGAATGATTTTTTCGTTAAAAATATCTAAATTTTCACTATTACGTACTAACAATTCATTATATAGGCGACACATTCTGACAATAGGATTATAATAAGACGTATTATTTAAGTATACTTGCAAATAGAATGTATGTTGAAAAGGATACCGTGGCCTAGGCCTGATGTTAATGTTAATGCAAGAGAGAAGGTTGGGGGAGTCAATAATAGAATGCACTATTTTAAAAAGATGGATCAAATCGAGGTACTTACGACGAGTTTCTAGTGACAGAAAACCAAACCTATTCAGTTTCTCGGGGTAAGTGAGGTCGGCACGCCGCCGAATGCCACATCGATAGCACAAAACATTTAAAAATTTCTTCTGAATTTTCTCGATAGTATCTATGTGAACTTTGTAGTATGGAGACCACACAGTTGCATTATACTCCATAATACTGCGAATCAGTGAGTAATACAGGTACACAAGAGTATACGGGTTCTTGAAATCTCTGGTAGATCTTGATATAAATCCAAGAAGCTTAGAGCATCTAGTTGTGATGTAGCTGTAGTGATCACGAAACGTTAAAAATCCCGCCTTAGTGGGTGGTTTTGTTATAAAAGGAAACCACTTTCCAAATTTCAGCTTTCTAGCTTCAGCGGTTACGGCTGGGCGATGATGAATCAGTCAGTCAGTCAGTTAGTCAGTCACGTTAAGCTCTTATATAGATATAGATAATAATTTGTACCTACATATCATTTTGCACAATAGTTAGTATCCCTTATGCAAGGTTGCAAGCCCATTAATGCTTATATTAATACTCGTACATACCTATAACACACACCTTTGATTTTTTGTTTCTAAGGTATGCCGGTTTCCTCACTATGTTTTCACGACTGGCATTTCCACATAATTTTTCGAATGGCAAAACTCTTTGGTGCACGACCAGGTTTGAACTCACGACCTTCGGATCATGAGGGAGAGGTGTTACCACTATACCACCAGTGCTCTTTTGCCTGCTTTATATTACATCTATTTAGACTGAATACCTTCCAATCTCAAAAAACTTCGTTGAATTCCAAGAAACTCTTCAATTACTAAATACTTTGCAAAATCTTTGTTCCTTTCGATTTTATTCGTGAGTCAGGAAACACTGAAAAACAAACTTGTGTTTCAATCACGAGGTTCGTTAAGTCCCTTGAAAACGTAATGGCTATAGCCGGTACACCTGTAATTTCCTTCTGTTTAAAATAGCTTGGTTACTCCATCTCCAGTGGTACCAGTTCTGTCTTCCAATCCTAAGATCACGGGGTGGGATGCCGCAGTGTATTTGCATTTGTATCACCTACATCTTCTGTGTCAAAGAGAAAATAGGTTTAAAATGCGCCAGACATGCTTTCAGACATGGCTCCTTTGACAGTCTTCAAACTTTTAGATTTTTTTACAGCAAATTTTAAATCACTGGTGGTATAGTAGTTGCAACCCAGCCTCACGATCCAAAGGTCGTGAATTCAAACCTGGTCGTGCACCAATGAGTTTCTCTATTTGAAAAAAATACTTAGACATACCAGTGCTCTTCAATGGTGAATGAAAACATTATGAAGAAACCAGCATACCCTTTAACCTAAATTTCGAAGGTATGCGTCATAAGATAGTATTTTTATTAAGTGGCGATGGGCTTGCAACCTGTCACGAACAGAATAATAGCTACTGTGCAAAATGTAGGCATGTGCTGAATATCATGTTTGTATGCGCTCTGACTCCTCTTAAGATATTCTCTAAGATCTAAGTAACTAGAGATCTGAGGAGATTCTACCAATCCAAAAAAAGGATTACAGTCGTGATAAAGATTTTTTTAATTCTGATTTTTCGTAAACTTTTTGAGAGTGACAACGTACATATTTTTTCGAACAGAAAATCTATCGGATCGAAAGGCGGGTCATCACCAGACTTCTATCTTTGTTATTAGTATTAAACGGGTATTTATCGCGTTCTAATTACTTTTATTGTACCGACGTTCTCTATCTTTGTGTGGCTTTAAACTTTACAGACTGCACTAGCTGCCCACATGCTCGGCTAAGCTTGTAGCTTTGTCCTTGCGAGGCCTTGTTAAGTTGGCAGATTTATGTGACGTCTTGTGACGTCACTTCAACCTTTGATCTACAAAGGTAGGTGCAGGATGAGCATTTTATAACGAAATTACATTTTCAGTTCTTACGCGCTTCCGAAAACGGCTTTGAGTTGAGTTTTTTGTTGATTGAACACGGGTTTAGGTATTCCGGAAATTGTGATTGATTGTTCGTAGTTAAAGAGCCCTTTGAGTTCTAACGACGTAGACATTAGTGGGTTATGACCATTGCTTTCAACATCTAAATTGTGTTGTTTTGAATTTGTAGTTTAAGACAAGTTTGAAGATAAGTGACTACTTTGTACCTACTCAGCAAGGATAAGCCCTTTGAAAAGTTTTAGTGAAACCAAAAGCTAAAGTGTTTCTAAGACAAAAAAATAATAGTTATATTTATGAAAGAAATATTATGCATTACGAGTTTTTTGAAGAAACTATTACTTCGTTTTACTTTAAGCTCTTTCTATGTTGCACGATAAACTCTTTTAGAGCATTTTACACATCACTAATGAACGTAAAAGAACTAGAGTGATACAAAATACATTCATGAGTGGGTCTCGTTCTGGTTTAAGGATTAACTCACATTAGAGCATGCTGGGTCTGAGCTGAGCATCTGTTCACGCTGGTTTGAACTTTATTTGTAAAGTAATTGAGCTTAATACCGGAATTTTGGTCACTGGGCACTGTCGGTGTCCAGGTTGTCACGGCGCGATTTTACGATTAGCTATTTTAGCTCCATTGTCATCATACATATAAAGCTCAAATTTGCAGCTTGTATGGTTCTCATCTCGTACTCGGCACTGTTAGTCATCGTTAACGTAATGTTGATATTATTGCTGGGTTTGTTGTAATTAGTTGCTTACCAAACATACATTTACCAAGGTTATAAAATGTTGGGGTACCTTTCAGAATTTCTTGAATTTGGTCACTTAAGCCGCTTAAAGGTATCTCAGTACTTCCGCCGAAACCGTCAGCGAACTTATGTTGAATCCATTATATCAAAGGTCTAAGTGAAAGTCTAAAAACAAGCAAAAACTTATTGATTGAACATAATTTGTGAAAATCTCCAAAATAAATGAGATCAAACCACACAACTCTTCGACTTCCGAAATTGAAGAAGTTCAGATTGCCTTATAAAATTATAAACTTTCCGTGCGCCCGTAACCTAATCTCATGTTTAAACATTGTTATATTTTTAGAACCCGAAAAAGTTACGGTTTAATTCTTTTATCATTAGACAAATTGCAATCGATTAGGTACACTAAACCCAGTCTACAACACTACAACCAGAAAATTGGAAACACACTTTTCTGTCAATTTTGATAAGCAGAGCGTTATGAATGAAAAAGCATAAAATAACATAAAAAATTAACATTGAGACAAAGGCACTTATGGTGGATTTTATCAAAATAGTAAAATGCAAGTAAAATATCTTATTTATGATAGGTATATACCTAGCCAACTAGGTATGTTTGTAAGCCATAGAAGTTACATTATAGTTAAGGCGTTGTTGAGCATATCGTATTTGTTGAAAGGTCTATAATATTAGTAAGCTATCCGACGTAGGTAATTGATACGTTTGTAAAACAATTCGATTGTAACTTATCTAAGGAGCTAAAAAGGGTAAACTGAATCAATCTTCGAAACGAGTACCTCTTTAACTCCAAGGACTGTGTTTGTATTACTTATTCAACTTTCTTTTATTCTTTCTGTAAATGTTTTATTGGGTGTCCTTAAATTTTATTTACGTACTCTCAACTTCAACTGCGAATGTTTTCAGTTTGAAAAATTCAAGTTTGAAACAAGTAGAATCAATAAGGTTTAGTTTAAGCTTCGCTGGGGTTTGGTGTAAGCCTTGGTTTGCTGACAATCAGAGACCGCCATCATGGGGAGTTGACGTGGACGCGTCGCATTGAGCGTCAAATTGCACTGTGTCTACAGTAGCGTCAAAATATTTGTGTGCGTTTTCATTTTCACGTAATTTTCGCACACCTAAAGACACTTTCTATAATACAATTACAGTTTATGTCGTCTCCGCTTTCCTACTACAGGTTTTTTTTTTTTTTTTTTGTAATCTCCAGGCTCGGTAATGTCCTCAGATCTTTACTTAAGTTAAGTACTTAGATCTTTGAGGATATCTAAAAGGGGTAGTCAGAGGCAAGTCAACAACATGACAAACATGAGCAAACATGACATTTGGTACAAATGCCCACATTTTGCACAGTAGTTAGTATTACGTACGTGACAGGTTGCAA
Organism: Cosmorhoe ocellata; assembly: GCA_963675405.1. Classification (NCBI taxonomy): domain Eukaryota; kingdom Metazoa; phylum Arthropoda; class Insecta; order Lepidoptera; family Geometridae; genus Cosmorhoe; species Cosmorhoe ocellata. Next base: position 3,772,754 of record OY776258.1, on the reverse strand, counting down.
GCCCATCACCGCATAATACTTACAGTTTATGTCGTCTCCGCTTTCCTACTGTTAACATAACATGATCGTATCCGCTTTTTAAGAAACTATAGCTTTAGAAACGGGATTGGACAAAGTTTTCTAACATTGGTCACGGGTTGGTCTTGAGAGTTCTGTCGAGCTAAATCAAGGTTGAGCTATGTAGGTTTGCTTTTGAGTAGCTCTGTATTTTTGAAGCTGGTTAATTATTCAATACTAGCTCCCACCCGCAGCTTCGCCCGCAAGGTACCTACATAAAATATAGCCTATATTTATCCTGAACATTGGTGTAAGAATTTTTGAAATTGGATGGGTAGTTTCGGAGATTATTTCATACATACAAACAAAATAAACTTCTTAATAATAATTAGTTTGCTAGTGTAGATTTAATCTTATATGATGTCACAAAATATGTTATTTAACGTAGGTTATTTTTTAGAAAGCACTAAGTAAGGAATCCTAAATTTCAATCTCAACTACAATAACTTAGTAGTCATGAAATCTACTGCCGGGGCAACATACCTAAGCGACAAAATTTTGTTGACTGTTTTGTCTCGCTCTTTCTCGTGCAAATCCTACTAATATTATATTTAAGATAAACCTTAACAAAAGCGTCGTCAAAATTTTGTCACGATTGCTATGTTAGCCTGGCTGGTCTACTTATAATTAACCATTTCTTGTGGTCGCCTAACAACTCAAACAGTAGTACCTATCTAAGCTAATTAGCTTAGGGCACCGCAAACGTTGGCGTTGCCCTAATTAATATTCAACCTGTGACACAAAATAGTCGAGGGTAGACAAAAATAAGTAGATCAACACAACACGTGTAAATTTACTAAAATCTTTTTGAAATTTAAAAATATTTGAATTTTCAGTTTTTATTAATCAACTTTAGTATCTGCGTTTGTTTTTGTTCAAATGAAAATTTGTGTAAACATCATTCGAAAGGTAAAAGTGATTAATAAATTAATTAATTATAAATTACATAAAAGCAAGTTTGCATATGAAATTTTTATAACAAAAATAAATTATTCATAAAAGTAACTTTTACATTTTTAAATGAAACTTACAAAGCTCATTTAGTATTAATATGACCAAAAGGACCGAAATGAAATGTTTTTGCTTAATTTGGATTTAGACTAATCTTCAGATTACGCACTGAAGGACCAAAAATGACTAAGAATTTGTATTATGCATTACTAGCTTCCGCTTGAGGCTTCCCCGCGTGGTACCTTGAAAAATAAAAACAAATTTATCCCATGGAAGCCGTACATTTTTCTGGCATAAAAAGTAGTATAAGTGTTATTCCAAAATATTTTATAATCTATTTATGTCCCAAACTTCTTCTTCTAGAGCGCTGGTGGTGTAGTGGTAGCACCCCTGCCTCACGATCCGAAGATCGTGGGTTCAAACCTGATCGTGCACCAATGAGTTTTTCCATTCGAAAAATTTATGTGCGCAATGCCAGTGCTCTTAAACGGTGAAGGAAAACATCGTGAGGAAACCGGCATGCCCTAGAACCAAAAATTCGAAGGTATGTGTCATAGGTTAGTATTCTTATGAGCGGCGATGGGCTTGCAACCTGTCACGTACGGAGTACTAACTATTGTGCAAAATGTGGGCATGTACCAAATGTCATGTTTGGACTTGCCTCTGACTACCCTCTTTAGATATCCTCAAAGATCTAAGTAACTAAAGATCTAAGGAGATATCTACCGAGCCTGGGGATTACAGTCGTGATCATATTTATTTTTATTTTTTTTTACTTCTTCTAAATCCGTTCAGTCGTTTCAGCCTGATTAAGTACTTACCAAAAATTCATACATCTATCCATTTATACAAACTTTTGCATAATATGTCACAAACATAGTATTATGTTATTATGTCTACATATTATGCACGTCTAATAAAAAAATTGCCTTCAAAGTTGAAAGAAACATTTGCATATAACAAAATGTTTGGTCATGTTTTACAATTGAGAAAACCCCATCGAAATCAGATCAACCGTAAAAAAATACACGCACAGAATAAAAATTACCTTTTGAGTTTGTTAAAATTTTGCTTTATGTCTGTAGTCAATTCATTAAATTGTGCATATGTACTTTGTACAAGTTCCCACAATTTTAAATTAAGGAAAGCGCAAAAGCGCCATTCTGTTAATTAACCAAAAATAAACTTAACAAATAATAAAATACAAACGAAAACTCGCAGCCATTTTTACGTATTTAAAATGATACAAACCAACCCACAGCAATTTGAACGTGGCCGCAAAAAAACGCCCAGCGAGTGCCAGAATTCATAAACAAAAAATTCACACTTTCGAGGTAACCGCAGAATTGTTATTCCACACCGTCGGTTGATCACAGCGGAACAGTGGTAGGCCAGAAAAGATGGAAGATTCGCACCTTGGAACAAATTGAGTACATTAGTGAACTTTATTGCCAATACCATTAAGGCTGAAATTGTGTTCATCACACCGGACAGGCATCGGACAAAAGTCTAACTAGCTAATGTAGACTTTCAAATGGCTTCAGTATTACGTTACAAGAACTGATTTGGCTCATAGCTACCATCTTCCTTAATTTTTTATATGGACCTTTCTACTCAACGGTTTCGTCTCACTTTCGTCATTGTTCGTTAAAAACTACCTATTCTGTTTATCTCGTAAAAAATATACCCTTCGTGAAATAACATTATCAACCAATCTTTTATTGCTCCATCTTCATGTTATCAGTTTAATATCTAACAGATTTTGGAGTTAAAAAAAGTAGAAAATAGGTTTTAGATACACAAGTCCTTTACGATTTACACACTAGAAATTGTACGAATAATCTTCAAATTTTTAATTTCAGACTATGGTGGTTGCTATGATCTTTGCCTGATTACCTTCTGATTCATATCTCCTTTGGCCCGTGAAAAACTTCGCTTGTTCGCGTTTCCTGAGCATTAATTAAACGAAACGAGCCTTATTTCAGGTTACGCCTTTCAGTATAATTGAAATAAATGCGGGGTTTTAATCAAAGATCCGTTTCTGTACTCCATCCTGCAAATTTAAGGGACGACTGGCAGAATATTATTAATACTTGCCTTCAGATCTATTTCTGTTATTCCTTTAATAATAGTGCCTAGATTTAGAATTTTATTTTTACTAGGACTTTATAAATAGTCTGCTTAAATCAGTTTTTGCCATGAGCTTAGATTCATTCAAACAGACAATCGCTCGCATCGCTTCATTGTTAAATTGCTAGGCAGGATACCACTCAATCGGAAACAAAACACTTATGGGTTTATTATGCGGCTGCTTATTTATACAGAACTCGTTATGCCGACACACCCCACATGTTATTAGCTGTTATTAGCAGAATATGGGATTTATGTGATAACATGGAACAAATTGACTGTAATGATTTTGTCACCTAGCGTATGTACATTTTTAATGACTTTTGACTCAAATATGATTAAAACAATTTACTAAGTGAGCACTGTTTTGTCAACAGGCGAGTTAGCATGGTCTTACTGAAAAACAGAAAACTCGTCCCGCTTTACCTCAATTAGATGGATCAATCATTAGTTAGTATTTTATTCACGATAAACTATCTCTCTAAATACCACTTTCGAAATTGTCTGTTAAAGTTATGCCCACATTCGTAATTGTAAGTTTGCAAAAAAATCCGCTTCCTGAGATTTTTAAAAGTTTTCTCTTAGGTAAATAACCTACCTATTTAAGTTGTGCTGTATTTGGAAGATTATGAGATAAGACTATAGATCAACTCTACTCCATTCTGGCCACTCCGTTTATCCGTTTCAGAGAAAATGCACTATTAGGTAGTAGTTTATCTTCTAGCACTAATACTCTGACTAATCAAGCGTTATGCGGTTATTAAAGTTTTAGTAACCTATTACTGCCATTTCAAAAGCGTTTTAGCCTAACCAATTCTGTTTGATAAATGTTCTCATAGTACGTTTAATAAGGTTTTCACTGCTGATTTTAGCCACCCACTAGTAGTATGTACATAATTACATAGGTACACTGTTTTTATAATATTGTTGGTACTAGCAAAAAGTCTTTTACCCCCCAAAGCAATACGCATCGGTGAAAAATTGGTGCATCCTCGGACAAGTTTTTTTTGTTTTAAATCAAATTCAACCCTAAGTTTTTTCCCACCACAAATAACATTAGGTACAAATAATATAGAATGTATCCGATTTGTTTAAATTAATAAAAAACATATTGTAATATAGCTCTATTATGTTAACTACGGGTTCACTAGTTTCAAAATGATCCTTGTGATTTTATTGAATAAAAGTTTTTTGAATTCGAACTTTTTAAACATTAAATTAGGTAATACAACCGTGTGACTTGAGGCCATATTTAATTATTTTAATTTGCTTTGCTCATAAACATTTAAGATCAATGTAAAAATCAAACTCACGCAGACCTTACAAATCTACGACGTCAAGGAAAAAAAAAAGGAAAAGTCGGAGTAAAAAATAATATTATTCAAGACTATTTTAAAACGATGGATGCTATGTTTATTTAGGCACCAGACTAACCCAAATCTGAGACAAAATGGCGTATACTGAAACCTATATTTACAGAGCATACCTAATATGCTAGTAAAGCATTTGCATTGTCATTTTTTAAAGCCGTATCGGGTAATCCCCCGTCATGTTAAGGCAGAGCTAATTGCAATGCACCAGCAAACTAATTGCATCACGCATATCCGTCGAACCCAATCGATTAAATTATCACCCGTCACGTTTAGTCCTGTTACCGTTGTGTTGGAAATTGTAACGTCATTCCGGTGGCGTACTGACGGAAAAATAACTTGTGAGAAAATATAGGAACTTTGAAGTCACTTTGAACATGAAGAATCTACGTAGGATCTACGCAGCGTTTTTGCATCACTTTCGAAACGAATTTTGTGTGGCTTCCGATTATTTGGTTTCTGTTCATGCTATCTCCTAGTTTCTTATGCGTTATCCTTTTTACCCGTAACATAACGGGGACGGTATAATGCGTTTGGGGTGAGAGCATATTTTTGCATAAACCATGTTGCCATTTTTCTCCAAAACTAACTAGTCCGATTTTGATGCGGTTTTCAGTTATGGGTTCGGGTTTGATTGATGCATGTTTTTAGATAATGTTACGGTGACAACTTACCAGGGGACGCTGCAGCAAACATTGTTTGTGCAAACCCATGTTGCCATTTTCTTATCCTTTTTCAATCACTTTTTAACCGTAGTGGATTTTTTCATTTTTTTAAATTTTATTACTTGTTAACTGATTTCAAAAAAAGAGGAGGTTCAACTGCTTATGTTTTTTTAGATAACCATGTTCATTTATAATTATCTCCATCAATTAAGGATTGATTTCAAATATCTTTTTTTTGTTCGAAACGGTGTATTTTCGAAGGTTTTTTTAATTATCAATATATTTATTACAAAAAACCTTCGAACCTTGCTTGTGATTTTCTACGTACCTATAACATTTCAGTTTTATTTTTAGTTTTTAAAACCTAATCATTCACAGCAGCTTTATGGGTTTTAGATATCTTCATGGTGGCTTTGTAGCAATACACTGAAAATAAAATCATTGTCTAAGGTATTGTATTAAAAGTACAGGTTAACAGATGTGCCAGTTTGGCTCAATTCCAACGGTTGAGGCAACATTGGTCTTGCCTTTTTATCTTACACTACCTTCCTCTCGCGGCGTCGCCCGCAAAGTACCTACTTCATAAATTATAGCCTTATAAGTTCATTCTAAGAGTTCATTCTACACATTGGTGAAATAATTTTTCAAATCGGTCCAGTAGTTTCGGAGCCAATTCAATGCAAACAAACAATCAAATATTTCCTCTTTATAATATTAGTATAGATTTTCGATTTGGATTATGGGTCAACTTCGTAGCATACAAAATATGTCTAATTTTTATATATCAATAAAACAAATATACACACATAATGTAATGCCGAAAGTGTTTATTGAGTTACTATGTATTTTCGTTCGAGCCACTTTAGTATTCTAAGCAAAAACGGGTTGTGTCGTTTCTGAACTTTTTGTTTTTGTTATTTGTTGTTGAAACTCAAGTTTTTCAAGTACAAGCTGGTAGAAATTAGCACAATCTCAGATGTTTATATTGCTTGAAGTATTTCAGAGTTGAAAAGTTAGTTATTCACATAAAAGTTAATAGAATAAACTAAGTCATTATTTATTTCTGAGATGCGGTGGTTCGGTTAGAATTACCAAGTATTTATTAAGCTAAACTTATAATATAAACTTATAAAATAACAATGTATTTGGCTATTGGCTTCAGCCACAGTTCAGACTCGAGATCTAAAAATATAACTGCTCATACAATACATATAGAATGTAAGGCTTCATGTTTGTCCGTAAACCAGTCGATAAGTATTCAACTATTCCACGAATAGACGCGTCTTTTTGTCCTTTCTATTAAATACGTATAGTAAATAGTAACTCAGACGAACCCGACGCGGTCATTAACAATAGTGGTAGTTCTTGGAAAGTGCTTCAAAGTTTTGTAAAGGTAGCCTTCTAATAAGTTAAAGAACGCATGGAAAAAGTATAGTAAGATATAAATGGAAAAGCGTAGTTTTCAGAGAAATCTTGAGGGAGCATTCAAAAAGGTTAACAACTGCTGTCAATTCGGTTTACAGCGCAATAGTCTACCGATAGGCCAATAGAGAAGAATGAGCACGAAACAGCAGGTTTTATTTCTTGAGAAGTGGCGACTCTTGAAAGAAATTAAAATTATTAATTTGTTTTTGTATTTTTACAATTGCATGGGAGACTTGCTTATTTGAAACTGATGCCTCTGCTGCTTAGGCGGATACTAGACTTAAGAAACCCACTAACTTATCACGAAATTTGATCAAATCAATATAATTACCAAACTGATCACATAAATTCATAGTTTGCTAAACGCATAGTCGTAGAAAATGTTTTGTCGTATTCGCATTACTACTTTTTCGCTACCTTTATTACTCAGAAAACGTCGGAAATATATAACACCAAAAAATTTGAATTTCGCGCTGATAAATAAATCAAATTCGCAATGTTGTGTTACCTACCCATTACATTCAATAACAAGGGTCGGTTATCTGATGCACGACCAACATTATCTAAAGGGACGTACAACGATTATAATGGTAAACCAGATAAATATAGAACAATGGCTATCCCTGTTTGTGCTTCATGTTTATGTCGATGTCTGAAATCGAATATTATCGACATTACCCAGTTAATTAAGTTTACACCTGAAATTTAATGTTATCCAGTACTAAGGTTATAACTTTTTGAAAATCCCGATAGTAAAGTTACTCTTCATCTATTTTTCTTTTCTGAACTGCTGTCACACTATGTTGTGCATAAATTCATGAAAAGGTAAAACTTAGTGGCTAAAAAAATTACTGAATCTTGATAGTATCTTCATTCGGTGCCGAATAAGTAAAAGCACTAATGTTTTTGTAACTTTTACTAAGAAGTTGCTTCCAAAAAAATACTAAAATACATTGTTACTTTAATTTAAATTATTATTGTCCCAACCTTTTATACCCAAACAAGTCATAACAGTAACTGTGACTCATTGGGGTTTATTTCCCAACAAGTCTCACTGTTACTTACTCAATGAGAGATTTTGAACAAAAATATTTTCCACGATTATTGTTTAATTACAATTATTGCAACGATTTTCATGAAATTTAGAATGCAGGGGCGTCGGGGAAATAAATCGATCTAGCTAGGTTTCATTTTTAGAAAACGTCGTTTACAAAGAAACAGAGCAAAGCTCGGTCATCCAGGTACTATTATATAATATACAAAAATTGCTGGTTTAAAGGTATTAGATTTAATATCCCTGTGTTAATTTTTCAATGTGACTTTAAAGTTTTTACGAACTATACTGATAGTTCGTAAAAATTTAAAATGTCACATAGACTAAAACTGTTCAGACTTCAGCGGTAACAATAGAATGTAATATTTGCTCAAATGCCGGGGGACGTTAGATAGCGCTCAGTGTGCTGGACTTGCTTCTGATTATGAGATAATTATGACATGCAAATACAAAAGATAGCGCATAAAAAGCGTTGCGTTAAAACACAAAATTGGCCCTTTTAAAATGTGCCTTATTATGGGAAATTCAACGTCCAACGCGCCGCTCGATAAACAAGTTGAATTAGATAAAAAATCTCCCGACACAAATTTTGCACGCCAATTCGTAGTGATGGCCATCTTGGATTTAAAATTAAGTGTATTCTACTACTCAAGCTCTTTTATTTGATACCTACATATATTGAGGGAGTTGTGAAAAAATATGTATTCCGCCATTTTGTGGCAGCGGCCATCTTGGACCGATTTACATCATACCTAGTTAAAACACTCCCAACTAATTCACAATTCAAACAAAAAAATCAAAATCGGTTCATACGTTCGGGAGCTACGATGCTACCAACAAACACACTGACACACACACACCCTGACACGTCAAACTTATAACATCCCGTTGTTATTGCATCGGAGGTTAAAAAGCGTCGCAATGAAAGCACCGTAGTTGACGCTTTAGCTTTAGGCTGGTTACAGTGCTTCACTGACCGTCGGTGCGTATGTCGGTCGCGTTTGTCATTAATATGAAAATCCATAATTCGTACAGTGCTGGACCGACCGTACGCACGCGTATATTGCTACGCACTGCGTACGAGGACCGTCGGTCGAGCTCGTGCGCATACGGCCGTCGGTCGGCCGACGCGCTATGGAAACGTATGTACGCGTTCAGTGCTACACCGATCGTTGGACCGACCGTACGGACCTACGACGGATGTCTGTATCAATTTTCATCTGGTCAGTTTGTTGGTCAGGAGAGCACTGAATGATACAAACTGACGGTCGGTCCGTGCGTATCGTCAGGACCGACCGTGCGCACTGACGATCGGTTGAGCACTGTAACCGGCCTTAGCTGACGTGTAACACGTCTTTCAATTTTATCAAACTTTCGTTAAAAAAGCATTACCTGATCGGACATCAAAATTAACAAGAATGTTAAAGTATCGTTATAAATTTTACTTCATTTAATTTATGGAAGATAATCCTTTATCAGGACATGCTGGATCGAAAAACAACTTTAACACATGCTTAAAAAGGTAAACAAGTTGTTAGTTTAATAGTAGAGCATGGTGAAACTAGCCCCTTACCTGGTAAATTCTATTTGTTTTTAATACCTTGAACAACAATCCCAATCGCAATGTATGACCACGGTGAGTTATTAAAAAAAAAGTAAAGTAAACTAAAAAAAAACCGAATGAACTAAAATGAAACCCGTCGTTGAATATTTTTTTAATAAATATACTTAAATTCTCTGTATAATTAAAACAAATACCACAACATTTTCATGTTGAAACACTACACTGAAGTATTTAACTCTATAAGTTGTTTTCGTAATTATCGTCAAATTTTTTTTGGCTAGACGAAAGTACTTCCTCAAAGAACATTTTTAAAGTTTACAAGGGGATTGCTTTACATTTTATTATTAGGGTTACAACCACAAGGATTTTTTTGTTTTAAGTTTGTCGACTTGTCCCAGCCGTCACTCGTCATTCCTCTGGCCAAAACATTTTATAAATACCGGTATAGTAAACATACAAAACAGATTTTAAGGATAACGATGATGATTTTGTTTATTGTTCAGGACTTTTACCATATAACAATTCACTGCTTTTACCTTACAAAGTATGTCAGTCCTATTATAACTTTTTATAAATACCGGTAAATACTTTTTATAAATAACTTATCTTATACCTTTAAACTAGCAATTCTTGTACATATATATAATCTGAATCTCTGAAACGGCTCCAACGATTTTCATGAAATTTAGTATGCAGAGAGTTTCGGGGGTGATAAATCGATCTAGCTAGGTTTCATTTTTAGAAAACGTCGTTTACCTCAAAAAAACGAGCAAAGCTCGGTCACCCAGGTACTAATTATTTATCAAACAAAAGTAAACAACCATAAAACTAAACTAATCAGTCAAGTTATGACAAGATATTATTTGTATCTATTTATTTCAAAAAGTCAAAACTTCATGCAAAATTATTTTGTTTTTGTTAGCTATTTGGTATTTAGCACACACAAGATAAATAGCCACACTAAAAATTTCGGTACTTATTGACTTCGGAAGTTTTCACTGCGTTTGGCCAAATTGCATTTCTAATACGAGACAGTGTATTTTTTTTTTTACTAATCCTCTATAAAACTGCCATGATACTATAAAAACTCTACAAACTGAAATGAAAATGAAAATTTGTTGAATTTTCCTAAATACAGATTAAGCTCTATGTTAACAATGTGATTTCTCAACCCTCTACTCGTCTGTTAAATAGGGTAAACGCGACAGTTCCTGACTTATATAAATCGCGGCTTAATCCAACGATTGAGCGTGAACTATGAGTGTCGTTACTCGGATCCAGCCGTCGTAATAGTCCTTCTTTGTCGCTAATGTGCCATAAAAGGAGGTCTGTCCTCACGGCAAACGCTTTCGTCGGTCAATCGGCTTTTGGCTGACAAATAAGTCTACGACCCTATTTTGTTGTGCTGAAATTTTTATTTCATGAGCGTTTCTAACGTTCAAACGGAGCGAGGAATGGGGAGCTATTCGCTCAACTGCTTTAGTGGCTTCCGAAAGCTTCTTTCTGAGAATACGGGTATCGTTTGCGGGAAAATGTTGTCTATTCTTTTGGGAGTGGACCTTTGTATTTATTTTTACTGCACTCGTTTGTCAGGCGTTTTCAGTTCCAAAGTATCGGCTAGATTTGAAATTGCTTAGAAGAGTAAATGACCGTATATTTATTTTGTAAATCATCATCTTCCTGCCCTTATCCCACTAGGTGGGGTTGGCGCAACAGGTTCTCTTCCTCCACTCTCCCCTATCATCCGTCATCTTAGTAGTCACTCCCTTCTTACACATATCGTCTTTCACACAGTCCATCATTCTTTTCTTAGGTCTACCTTTACTCTTGTATCCATCTTTTATTTATCTTTTATTTATTTTTAAGTACATAATGCAAATTATTATACAAATGCATATTAACACCCAGACACAGAACAAACATTTATGTTCATCACACAAATATTTGTCCTGGGTGGGGATCGAGCCCACAACCTATTGAGCTGTGAGGCCATTTTGTTTGATACCATTATAGTTTCTTTATGTTCCGTAAATTGCAAATTAATTGGGCTTCTATTATATTGTTTAGTTCGCGTTACAATTATTTGTTCACTGTTTTTAAAATTCCTTTTTTGTTACATAATACAGAACGATTATTTTGATTCCTGAGGTATAAGATCAGTCAGTCAGGCACGACAAAGTAATTTATTATATTATTGTGATAACACTTGAGAGTAACCGATACAAATCACCCTTAAATTTACGACATGCATTATGTAAAAAGCTCGTAAAGTATTTATTCCCTAGTAAAAATATCAAAACAATTCCATTACTCCGTGCTCTTGCGGTGCACATCTCATGAGATGGGAATAACGAGGATATAGGGTTGGGACAATTTTGATTAAATCATCGATGTATTTATAAATAACGAATCAATTATTTGTAACATTAAATTATCCGCAAACAATTTCACGGATAAATTAGCCTTACTTTTTTGACGAAGGAAAACATCGTGAGGAAATCGGCCTTTAACCGAAAATTCTAAAGTGTGTGACATAGACTAGTATTCTTATAAATGGCAATGGGCTTGCAACCTGTTATGTACGGTACGGTATGATACTACCATGCAAAATTCGGGCATATTATGCTAAACATCATGTTTGGACGTGCGTCTGACTACCCTCTTTAGAAATCCTCAAAGATATAAGTAACTACAGATCTGAGGAGATTATTTTCTGAGCCTGAGGATTGCAGTCGCAATCATGTTTTTGTCTTTTTTGTTGATTGAACACAATAATATCGTTGAAATTACGAAAAATTGAGCGCAATTCAAAACAAATCTGCATCTATTTTTTGCGCAATCCATTATGGAACAATTAAAATGTCATCTGAACAAATCTTTGTCTGAGCCTTAATCTATTTATACCAAAACAAAATTGTAAAAGAAAAACTTAAAAAACTTACAGTTAAGTATGATGATTTTATTAGGTATTATTATTATTTTTTTCATTTTTTTTGTCTATCTGTTTACGTTTATCTTAATTTTCCCAATTTAGGCTCAGTTTCATTACGTCACCAATGATAAGGTAGCAAATGTGTATAGAAAAGTATGGTAAAACGTGTGAATTGACTTCAAATTTTGTTCAAATAAACAAAACGCAGATGGAGTTACGTGCAAGTTAATAAAGCTATATTTTATTTCATCGATAAAGGGCGCATCATTACATTTGAAGTTAAGTCGTGCATCAAATTGAATATATTCATAAAAACAGCCTCGGGTGCGTTTTATCGTTGAACTTTGTTCATTGTTGACGTTCGCCGATAGTGTTCTAAGGGTTTCAGACGAACAAATATTCAACTGAGATAGGTACATTATAGCGTGTGTGAAACGTGATATGAGTAAGAAAGGTGAGTACTGAGATGACCAACAAAATTCACTGATCTCACTAGATCTTACAATCCGGTGTGAATCCAACCTTCGGAATATTAAAAAAAATGCAATTTACGTGAGCTATTGCTACTGTAGAAGGAATATTCCTCGGGAAACCTAGAAAAGCATTCTCAAAATTCAACCCCTAAAGGGGGCTGGTAATAAAAAAAATGAAAATACTACGAGAGTGTATTATTGTCTGTTCCACTAGTTTATATACTACTTTATATGGCATATGCGATTTCACTCGTAATTGACATACCTACCCGGATACTTGAGGTTTATTGGACTGAAACTAATTTCAAGGATAATTAACCGTCATTTTGTGACAAAAAATACTAATGACCATAATGAATAGCAATGGGCATTCACATAGATCACTGAAAATACAAAAGCTTTTAAAAACACATTAGAATTGATTTCAATCTTAAATAAGTAAATCTGCATATTATTTTTTTCGGTATCCTAATCTATTACGAGAACTAATCAAAATGTCATCTCATCACATCATTGTACTGAGCTATCAATAAGCTATTATTTATTTTTATCCCATTTGCTCGGAAATTGCTTGATTACTAAAAAATAATGGTACAACAATCGTATCTTTTTAGTACGTACATCCAACAAGACTTTAATAAAATTGCTTCACAGTTTGCAACTTCAAACCCCAGATCATATATTTCAAACACAATAATAATATGCATGCGATGCATGACATTATCAATTGAACAGCATTTTTATGTTCGAGTAAGCTAAGCGAGCGATGATTACACTGGCAACTAGGGTGTAGGTATGTTTGTTAGAGCATAACTTAAGAACCTTTTATCTAATCTATATGAAACTCGGAAGGTCAAGAGATTGTGCTAAACTTGGGAACTTTTGCAAAACGCGAGATGTCAGTTTTATTATTTTTGCTATGTATTACAGGAAAAATGCGCCTAGTTTTTAAGGCTCGGGTGTTGTTTAGTTTTTAAAATCGCTTGTAAAAGACCTCTCTGCTTCATATCTCTACATTCCAAATTACTTGGCTGTCAACTGCTTTAGTTTGGGTTTTTGCAGTAATGTACTTATGCCTATAAAAGGCGCATCAGTGAAATAGAAGTATAGCCATAGAATAAAATATTATAGTACTGCACGTTTGTATATACCTACTGATTATTCTGTTATTCTGTGTACTTTATGTTGTGTAATGTCAGTTCGGGGCGAACTACTAGTTCAAATGAAATTAATAGCCTAATCTACATTATAAAACGCGCTGAACATCTACATGATAAAATCATTTCGGTGAGTCCATTGAGTTCTGTAAATCGTATAATCATCTGTTTTTTTCCGAACTTAGCTGACGCTTGAACTGATTGAGTATATTTAAATTTGATAGGTTTTATAATGCCTAATATTCGATTATGTTTTTATATTTTTACAGTGCTATATCTTATACACGTAAGTTTATTCAGCAATAGTTTTTAGCGTTTAAGTAATGTAGTGAATATCCCAATCACTTATATAAACTTTAAATTTTTAATTGAAAAAAGATCTACTTACATGTTAATCAGTTGAGCTATTTAAAGTTAACAAACACTTATAATTAAGTGTATTACGATAGATTTGTTTATTTCTGTAAATAAAGATTAGGATAGAATAAAATTATCATTGATTTACTTAGCTAAATTATTCAAAAGTAATGTTTTTATAAATTTTATAACCTTTGATTACGTATTAATTGTATAATCTAACGTCCATCAGGTAAGTCTTGAAACCAACTCTGGAATTGACATGATACCAGAGAGACTCAAGATATCCTATTTCAACACAAAATACATAGCCAATTGTTCCGCGGCCGTGAGAAGAATTTCCAGAGGTGGCAAGTATGTCGTACACCTTTCAGGATATAACATACATACTTGGGCCAATAATGTCTCAGTAAGTAACATCAAATTAACCGATTATCTAACTTTCATCTCCGAAAAATTTTATCATCAAGCACAAATCGAGAAAAGTCAACAAGGGTCTTACCTCAAGCTTCTGATATTTCGTACCAAGACCTATAAAATTTATATTGACGTTTCTGTAATCTTGTGTTAAGGATTAGGGGCCTTACCACGAAGTCTTCCAGAACGATTCCGTTTTAGAAACATCACATTTGAAGCTTGAAGTAACACTACTTCAATACAATTTGCATAGGTCATTGTACGAAATAACAATGTAATATTAATTAGGTAATGTATTATGAATGTGTGGTGAGACCCCAGATCTTTATATTAATTTGATACAACTAAATATTAATAAAAACAGGTGAATTTCATTGAATTTCCCTAGCAGTTATGACACAAATTACAATATTTTTTTTAAATATTTTTTTATGATTTTGTGGCGTTTGTAAGGTGGCTTCGTTTTTATTGAATTGAATGCTTAAACCTTATTATATTCTGCAGCTCTTTCTTAATTTTCAAGAGTTTTTACACAATGAGTACAGACGTACTTTCGTTGAGCTGGGCTACAAGTTATGTGACTACATCAACAATGACATTTACGGCAGTCTCTTACTAAAAAAGTACGGGGTCGAGTGTCCTTTGTACCCGGTAAGTTGTTCTATAGATCTTTTTCTTATCATGTCACTGGTTCTTACGAAAAGTGTGGTGAAAGGATTAGAGTGTGCGTTAGAGGCTCCTTTTGCCCCCTTGACACATGTCTTTGAACCTTTAAGGTTCTACGACATGCTGGCAAAGTAATTTCGAATACTGAAAAGGACGGAAACATCTAGTGTGTATAGGCGACCAAGAAATTGGTTTACCACTCTAAGGCTGAATATCATTTGCACGTACAAAACACCAAGGGCTATTTTCGCTTGACAGATTAATAACTGCTACGTCAGAATCTGTCATAGTAATCCTTAGCGAATAATTATGTTACTGGGAGATGTCATCAAAAATGGTAAAACCAATTTCTTGGTCGCCTATACTTTAAAATTCTAGTACAAGTTCTTACTTTTTTTATAATGTCGTTTGCCGTCGCGAGTCGCGACACGTGCCGTTGCCGCCTGACATCTACTGCGTCCCACGGATTTAAACAAAAACAATATAAAACATGATATAAGTAGAACTGTAGACCCCAGGCTTGGTAGATATCTCCTCCAATCTCTAATTACTTAGCTCTTTGAGGATATCTAATGAGGGTAGTCAGTGACACGTCGAAACATGACATTTGGCACATGCCCACATTTTGCACAGTAGTTAGTATTGCGTACGTGACAGGTCGCAAGCCCATTGCCGCTTATAAGAATAATAGCCTATGACACACAATCTTCGCATTTTTGGTTCTAGGGTATGCCGGTTTCCTCACGATGTTTTCCTTCACCGTAGTTTAGGAGCACTGGCATTGCGTAAAGATTTTTTGCGAACGAAAATGTTTGTGGTGCACGACCAGGTTTGAACCCACGACCTTTGGATCGTGAGGCAGAGATCCTACCACTAAACCACCAGTGCGGAATAACACCTTAAAAATAATATAAAACTATAATCAAAACGATGAATATCTAGGTTCTCGTGCAAGTGGGCCTTAAAATAAGTTCTTAATTTATAAATATAATTCATTATCATCGTCATAAAAGTTTATTTTTTTGCTACAAACATTTAATTAAATTAGAGATTTAAATTTCAGAAAAATTGGGACTTGAGAAATATTACGATATATTTTCCAGTCTTCCCCTACGTGATCCCGTTCTCAAAATGCAGAGTAGAAGTTATCATCCAAAGAATGGTCCCGACAGAAGAGCTAATAGGAAAAGGCTACTTATATCTAAATATTAAACGAATAGAACATTAATAACTATGATAGTAATTAATAATTATAATGACCATTTACGTAATCTGCAATTGATGTTCCAAAATGAATCTAAGGGTGTGGGCTTGACTGTCAAAAACTAAGCCAAAGTTGATTACCATCATCATTATTTTACGTAATAAGGTCACAAATTCACTATCTTGGATAAGAATCATCAAATAGATTTTTTTTTGGATGACTACGCACTGTACTTTGTATCTTTAATAATAATTACTCTTCTACTAATAAAATGGTTTGACCTTACGCCAATTATTTAACTATATACATATACTACCAACTAGCCATCGCCCGTGGCTTTGCCCGCAAGCTAAAAGCAACTTATGTGCTATTCCAGACTATAATCTATCTCTGTGCCAAATTTCATCCAGATCCGTTCAGCCATTTCAGCGTGATTGAGTAACTAACATCCATAAATCAATCCATCCATACTTTCGCTCAAATATTAATAGTAGAATAGTTAGACAATTATAATTAAAGGCAATAAAATATAAATCCTTTTGTACATTGAAACTTGTGGGCTATTATGAAACTTAGATGTTCCTATTAACTGGTGGACTGATAGTATTTTTTTCACAAGTTGTCACCTTTGTGAAAAATAAAGAACTAAGTATACGATGTCGACTTGAAATCCTTCTCTATTTTCGTTGGTTGAAAATAAATGTAAAACGAAACAGAACAAATATAAACGAGGCAAAATACGAATTGCAGCTGTGGTTTTATATCTGTCTCATTTAACTTAGGTACTGTGTTTATGTCTAAGCTTTCGTGCTTAGGCGACGCTGCTTTTAAATCAACTTTAAAAATCAATGACAGAAACCTTCAAGAGGATTATAATTTACAATATCTAAATTACTCCTGTTTTTACTTTTCTTACCTCGCTGCCTTCGTTTTGAGTTTTTGCATACCACATAATATGCAAAACTCAAAGTTGAATACGAAGATTTATTTTTGATTTGGTCAAAGATTTCCTAAAAGATACTCATCAACCAATTCTTGACACTGGCAGAATAAATCTTATCGAAAGCAGTTGCCATAAATGAAGAAGAATTTTGCAATCTGTTTGTCAAAACTTATGCCAAACTGTAATTTAATATCAATCTTCGTTTTCTGTAACGAGATTCTTTATATTCATAAGAGAAACTGTATTAAAATATGTTTAGATGGGAGGAATTAAAAACTATAGACAATTTCGCCCTTTGTGTACCTCTCAAAGCCGGGGCGAATATCATCGCAGTGTTTGGAATCATTTACGGCTTGATAACCTCTGTCTTGCTCATTTTAATGTGTGTAAACTTAGTCTCATGGAAGACAGTGTACGCTGATAAACTGGACGAACTTATCTATTTATGCTACATTTTTACTATAGTTATCCTAATATTCGTCGGTAGCATTATACTCATGTTCGGTATCTGGTTAGAAGAGGATACCATAATTCAAATATACTTATGGTGTGTTGTCGTACATCTGTTTATGAACGGACTTGCTACACTTGCTGTGATTATATACTGTATTTTTATAAATACAAGTTGTTTCAAAGGATCTGGGTTTGCAGAAGCGTGGGTAGGGCTAATCTTAACTATCTTTTATACAGCGGTGTGGTGTTATTTTATTGTATCAGTTAATAGTTACAGGATGGATATTTGAATAACATTATGATTTTGCTTGTAAGTAGGTGTTTTTTGCATTAAATTTACTATTCAACTATAGGTTGTTAAGTTCTAAGAATTTCATAGGCCATGAGTAGGTAACCTAAATAAAAATCATAAGAAAAAAAGTTTGCATTAATTATAATCAATAACTCTGTTTAATTACCTGAATAAACTCTGTGTATCACTTTATATTACTAAAAATACCAGTCAAGTATTTTTCCATAAAAAACTTGTAAGATGTGAAGATTGTAGGTACGTAAGTATTTGTCGCTTCTATTAGTATCTGTGTGTTCAGAATAGAAAATAATCAGTTATGTTCATCTTCTGGTCGATTTGTTCACAATACTGATTACTCGATTGTCTGTGAAGATTTTACCAGCAGCATAAATAAAAGGGCATCGAAAACGAATAACGACAAAGCACCAAGTATATTGGATTATTCGCTAGCGATCGACACCTACAAAATTAAAACATTGTGTAGTAAATAAATAAATAAATAATGCTGGACAATCCACACAGCATCATCTAGCCCCAAAGTAAGCTACTCAAAGCTTGTGTTATGGGTACTAGACAACTGATATATTTAATACATTATATTATTACATAGATAGATATTTTTTATTATACATAGAAAACACCCAGACCAACGGAACAAATTTCTGCAGATCGTACACAAATTTGTTCCGCGGCGGGAATCGAACCCGTAACCTCTTTCGTCGCAGGCAGACTCTCGCCCGCTGCGCCACAGAGGTCGTTAAATATAATATTTATTGCATACTTGGGTATCTACACACATCATTTCACAATTTATCATTCCAGTAATATCATACAATTATCAGACGGTTTTCTAACATTGTCTTCTTTCACCGTTTGAATAAACTCAGCACTTAGTACTTTTTTCCTCAAGCAAATTCTATTAAGTATAATTATAGTCACTTTACTATCCAGGACCATTAACTGTTAGTGATATTTCGATTGTCGTTTATCATGGCCCCGGAAACAAAGGAAACAGAAAATATTTTTTTCTGAAAAGAAATGTATTTTATGGCATTTTCTGAATGTAATACTGGATTGTGAAAAGGCCTTCCATTGTTGTACAAAAATATTTTATGGCTAAAAGGTTTTAGTCCGATAGCATTGTTCGAGTCAATGCTGATTGAATTAGACTTAAAACATTTTAGGGTCATCAAGATGCTTTATCCTGGTTTTTTATCAAAATTTATATAAAACTCTCAATTTATATAAAACTTTTTCTCGTGTCAATAATTCTTTCGAATCAGAGTGGTTTAAGACTTAAAGTCCTTCCGGACCCACGGCACAATAATGCTCAACTGATTGTGCTGTGGATAGTTTTATACCGATGGCTCAGCCTGTGCCCATGGCCCTACTATTATGCCTAACTAGTTGAGTTGTGAATATATAAAAATTAAATGAAGTTATATCATAAAATTACTTCATAAATGTTTAAACAGGCGTGATCATAATTATTGGCATTATTATTAGTAATGACACAAAATCACGCCTGTGTCCCGAAAGGGGTGGGTAGAGACCACGTACTTCTATTTACTACAATACTAACTAATTATTCAGCATCATTCATATACATTTTAAATTATAATTCCTATTTAGATGCTGTTTTTTATTAACATTACAAAATAATTTGTTCACACAAAATCTTTATTACAAAACCTCTTGATAATTTACATAATATTATTGATATTACAATAAAACCATTTTTTAAATTGAATCGCTAAATGCAAGTAAAACATACACAAACCATCCCTTCAGTCATACCGACTGAGTTTTTTTTCCTAAATGAAACTTTTTCTGGTTATTACACTTCTAGGAAATGTTTCACATATTAAAGACTTGAACACTTGACAAAATTGAATTTCTAGGAAAAACATACTGTCATTAATGTTGTTTTATTCATATCGGAGCATGTTATTTCATTTATAAAAAAAATATGAGCACAATTCTCAAAACCGATTTTTAGTTTCCCTTTGATTTGAGGTCTTGGGACAGTGTACTTAGTTTACATATAGAATAGCGTTATATACTTTTGAAAATTTAAGGCTAATAATTATTGGTTATTTATTTTCGAAGTGGGTGATTTTGAATATAGCATGAGTCAAAAAAAGAACACTGATAGTGTAGTGGTAGCACCTCTGCCTCATGATAATAAGGCTTAAACTAAAACGTAGTGGTTATATTCTCTTTGGCTTAAACCTGATCGTGCACCAATGAGTTTTTCATATAACAGTCTTGATCATGTTTATGTTTTGTTTCCGAGTCAAACCATAGATACAATCAATTAAGGTCCAGCATTTTGAAAATTGCAAGTATTGCAACCCTAATCATTCCATTACCGCTTAATAGATTACATTGAAATTGAACTACACGATACTCAAGGATATAAGTGATAAATCAACCGGAGCTAAAACACGAATTAGTTAGAAAACCTTGGTTAAAAATCATGTCAAAACACCTCTGAAATTTCAGAAATTCCCTAATTTATCCAGAACAGTAAGGTATTTTGAATTTCTATTTTACATGAATGTAAATCAATTAATTTAAAAAAAAACCCAGCCCTTTTTTTGAAATAAGCTATTTACTTGAACATATTTATGTTTTTTATAAATTGTCACTTTTGTTATGTAATTCAGAGCAGCCATATTATCTACTCATACTCTACTTACTTGTCTTTTGGGTATTTTGCTTCGTGCTATGTCTGATTCTGCGGAGATCCGCGTTGCTATACGGACCTATGTCACTTTTTTTGTAACTTTTACGTATGGAATAGTGTTACGAGTATTCTGGGCCTTAAGGAATTATTTTTTTCCATCAAAACATACGAATATTGTAGGTATATAAGTTTTACCGTTTTTCGAATTTGCATATCAGTTTTATTTCATTTAGCTCACGAGGGAAAATTAAACTGGTTTTCTCACCCTAGCCAATTTGGAGAAATCATAAATTCAATAATTTTAATAACGATACCTGAGCCAATCTGTCTGGGATAATATTTTATTAAATATAACCAGATTTGCTATACCCTTAGCTTTGTATCACAGAATAAATAGTGTTGAAGGACGATTTCATTTCAAGGAAGCGATGTGGCGCAACAAATTTTGTCAAAGTTAGGATCATATTTATTATTAAGTATGTAATTATCTTTTAAATAATTTACCTAATTGTAAGGTTATCTGCGCACAGTCTATCGCACGCTCAAGAAATCTGCTGACGGTTAAGTTACCACGGGTTACAATTTATACATTAATATATTTTATTTATTCATCTATAAAATACAGAACTTTTTAAAATTAATAAAGTTTAACTAAACACTAGGTTCTTTAATAAAAAAGTAGTCCAACTAAGAACAAGTTAGTCATTACAATACATTAACCTGTGACATGCCGGAACGCGGATCCACGCGAGACATAATAGATTTTCTATTGTGTCTGGAATCCCGGCATCCCAGAGGTTAATGAGCAACAAAGACAAAACAGCTGTTATTAAGATGTGTTCATACACACACAAACACAAATAACACACAAGTGTACAAAAAACTGTACTATGTACCAGTTAAACAGTGAAACTTTGTTGATTACCTTACAACCAACAGCCTATATAAAGATGTTCCATTTGATGAGTTACTAACTTCCGCTCCTGGCGTCGCCCATACAGTACCTACAAAAATATAGCCTATGTGCATCCTGCAATTCTACACAAATAAAAGAATTTTTGAAAATGGTCCAGTAGTTTCGGAGCCTATTCAATGCAAACATACAATCAAATCTTTCCTCTTTTTAATATTAGTATAGATTAACTAAGCGAAACTATCTAACAGTATAATAAATAAGCAATATAATATACAAGAGCGCTGGTGGTGTAGTGGTAGCACCCCTGCCTCACGATCCGTAGGTCGTGGGTTCAAACCTGGTCATGCACCAATGAGTTTTTCCATTCGAAAAATTTATGTGCGCAATGCCAGTGCTCTTAAACGGTGAAGGAAAACATCGTTAGGAAACCGGCATACCCTAGAACCAAAAATTCGAAGGTATGTGTCATAGGTTAGTATTCTTATAAGCGGCGATGGGCTTGCAACCTGTCACGTACGGAATACTAACTACTGTGCAAAATGTGGGCATGTACCAAATGTCATGTTTGGACTTGCCTCTGACTACCCCCTTTAGATATCCTCAATGATCTAAGTAACTAAAAATCTGAGGAGTTATCTACCGAGCCCGGGGATTATAGTCGTGATCATATATAATATAATAATATACAAAATAGCATAGCGCAATATAAAGTGGTACAAGTCTTAGTTATAATTGTATATTATCATCTGGATGTGTCTGAATATAGTATTTACCCAGGTCTGGATGCCTAAATCCTTGAGTTTGTGTGTTATCTTTACCTTGACAGACAAGTATGAGAATTGAATTAACGATGTAATTCATGACTGTTTGTTAATAGAAACAGTCATCAATAATAAATTATAAATACGAAAGTAACTTTTTATGTTTTTTGCATCCATGATCTGCATATTTTTGTATAATGTACTGTAGTAGTTTTTGGTGTCGATGGAAACTCAAAAGTGGGATGAAAATTACTAAACTTTTGAAAGAAGGTTTCAGTAAAAAGTAATGCATTAATTCCAATTCCTGTGTTGAGTTCTACAATTAGAGATAATTGGATATAAACTTGTAACTTAGACAACCTTAATGACGTGAGAATTGTGTGTTCGTTTATTGTTAAAAACATAACAGCGAACTTATTTGTAATAACTTTATTGTTTTCTTATACAAACACAAAAACGTTTACATTGACGCCCCAAACAAATGAAGTGGACGTCTTATGTTTATATTATTCTGGTCCGACCAAGGGTTAAAAAAAGTGACTTTGAGCAATATAATTATGATGATATTAATATAGTAATATGTATGATTATTATTAAGACAATCTAAGCTTATATAACGCAATTCATCTATTTAGTTTGCATTGCCCGTTTTCATTTTCAGCTTTACCACAATCATGAGAGTTTTTATTTAGCGGCAGGTTCAATGAGGAGAGGTTACAACCTGCTAATACACTTTGCTTGTAAGAGTACACGATCACGATGTCATGGCACAACACAGCTGGAAACAAAAATAAACTCGTTATAAGATTGTCTTCTTGTTCTTCCTGCCTTTTTCTCATGCGATGTGGGGTCGGCACAATCTCAATGGGTCGGCACAACACGTTTTCTTCCTCCATTTCCCTCTATCATCCGTCATCTCAGTGCTCACTGAGGCTGATAATAATGAAATAAATTACGTAAAAAAGCTAACCTCAAATATTTAAATATGTGATATGTTCAATTATCTAAATGGTTACTGTACTGGTTGTGGATCACAATTTGGAATTCTTGTCGGGTCTATTATAAATAAATAAACAAAAAAATATTTAACAAGTAAGGCCGCATGAGTCAGTGGCCAATTCTGGCGTTGGACTTAATATTTAATTCATGCCAACAAGCGCTTGTAAATGGCGCTCACAATGTGATTTTTATAAGGAGTAGTATCAGCCGTCAATAAGATTAAACCCTAAAACGAATATACATACTGCAAAAGTCTAAGAATTTTTCTCCAAAATATTCTTTAAATAGTGTAGGATTCGAAAGAGGATTAAAGCACCGAAAATATTATAGAAGAAGTAGTACGATACGTTATGAACTCTGCCACTCTAAAAATAATAAATAAATGGCACATGTAGGTTACTACCAAATGATCAAACGCAAAATGGAAGAATGACTTAATTCCTCTAGAAAAAAACATATACTCGTAAAGTAAATCTCAATAGCATTATCTAGTCTTAAGTTTGAAAATTATCTATTTTAAACTTAAACCTAGCTCAACAGAGTTCATTGTGCTGTTGCCGACCATGCTTGAAGTGACACAAGCCTGATCATACTAAAATGCTGCCTTCGTACGAAATACGCAAACCAATTTGAGTGGAATAAGCTTGGATATCCTTAAGAGAGTTGTACCATGTTGTAGGGATTTCAAAATAATGTCTACTCTCAATCTAAAAACGTAGTTTGAAGCAAATAAAAAAACATTATCACATTTTACCTAATCCTCAGGTTTAGGTAGACATCTTCTCAGATCTCTAGTCCCTTAGATATTTGAAGATATCTACAGGTATTACCTGTCATGTTCCAATACTAATATTACGAGTATACATATTATATTTAGAGATAAGATAGTAGGATAATTCAGTTTAGTAAAAATATAATATAAACAATAGGACTTCTTGATTGTGTCCTTCTAGCAAATCTATTTGCCCTAACGCGTTCAACCTGAAATAAGCCAGCGATGTGCAAAAATTTTCGTTGTTGGATTTGTAAGGGCAAATAAATTATGGCTTGTTTGTTTCAGGCTGCGAGTACCTTATAAATACAGGTTCAAAAGCGTTTATATTTTTATTTAAAATCTAAAATATGATTAATTTTTGTTCTAAAAATTTGAGTTTTTCTTTTTATTATAGAAATCTGAGGAGACATCAAGTCTTCCAATCGTGATCATTGTCTTCCACTATTTATCAGTATTACAATCAGGGTAAATTGACTCTTTGACTTCATGTTCAACACTTCTATAGTGATTCTAAATAAACGTACACATAATCCATTTCAAGACGATAGTACCTATAAATAGCCTGCAAGTCTGTTCATGATTAGGGTTGGACAGAAGGGCATGGCGAAACTAAGGAATATTATTAGATCCCTAAAATTCTACTCACTGAAAATCGACAGCGCTAATAAAGCAAACGCGACTGCCAGGAGAAAGTGCATAGCCAAGTAACCAGTGCGTATGAAGTAGACACAGCCCATGATGCCAAGCACAGTGGTGTATGCACCTATCAGCAAGCACAACCAGAGGCTTACCTCTAGCGCTGGAAGTGTATCCTGAAAACAAGTAAATCAATATTAATTAAAGGCCAAAAATAACAGTCATGTTGAAGATTACTATGAAATTGGAAGACGGATCATACAAAAAAGCGCTAGGAATGAGACGAGTTTCTTGCTTGTTTTTTCCGGACTTGAGTTAGGCTGACGTTTCAAAGTGATCCTTATGATTTTATTGAATAAATATATTGTGACTTTGACTTTTGAAACTGAATTCCCCAAGCAAATATTTAAAAACTGTTTTCAAATATACTCTAGATACATAGTTAGTTACATTCTTTATCTTACGAAACGGGCTATTGTGCTGTAATATACATATACCTTTATAAACGAGCAATTATTGTATATATATATAACTAGCTGTCCCGCCAGCGACTTCGTTCACTTAAAGTATCTAAGCTGAGTTTCAAACACATCACACAACTCATAAAAATCCCATACTAACTTTGACACCCCATTTGACCCCTTTCTGAAGGTTATATTGAAAAATCCTGAAACACGTGTCCATTTGTTTTGCATTTAGAGTACACAAACAAAGTTTCAAACCAATCGCACCACCCGTTAAAAAGTTCCCATACAAACATTGCCCCACATTTGACCCCTTTTTGATGGTTATATTGAAAAATCCTGAAACACGTGTCCATTTATTTTGCATTTACAGTGCACACAACATTTCATAAAAAACAAATTTTCATAAAAATCGCTCCACGCGTTAAAAAGTTTCATACTAACGTTTTCACCCTTTTTCACCCCCTTAGAGGTGGAATTTCCAAAAATCCCGCCTTAGTGGGTGGTTTTGTTATAAAAGGAAGTCACCTTCCAAATTTCAGCTTTTTATCTTCAGCGGTTTCGGCTAGGCGATGATCAATCAGTCAGTCAGTCAGGTTAAGCTCTTATATAGATATAGATTGGAATCTCGGAAACGGCTCCAGCGATTTTCATGAAATTTAGTATACAGGGGTTTTCGGGGGCGATAAATCGATCTAGCTAGGTTTCATTTTTAGAAAACGTCGTTTACCCAAAAAAAAACGAGCAAAGCTCGGTCACCCAGGTACTATACCTATATAAAAATAAATCGATTAAAAACAATGCTTTGACAAGTCACATTGCTAGAGATGCAGAAATAGCCATTCCTTTTCAGAAAATTTAATGTATTTTCTGTCGTTGGATAAAAAAGAGAGATGCAAGTAAATGTATAAAAGTTTCTGTTTTTCAATTACAAATTTTATTTTACACAGAATTATGTTGCTCAGCTTTTAGCATTTAAGTACATTCTATTTGCAAATTTCTTAGCAACTCGTTGAAAATTGTAGCCCGAGGTTCCAATTTCAGTTTCCAAAAAAAGAGATTTGAAACTTCAATTCGTATCTACTAACAAGGGTAGCTCAGGGCAGGTTGTTCAAAAAGAGATTCTGCGTATGTTTTTATACGACCTGTCGGTGCCTGAGGCGACCAAGATCTAAGGGTGGATTACCATAAAATAGGGATGCCAGCTGTTTTTCAGAAGGATCGCAGCACAAAGTGCTCGGTAGCTTATGGTTTAGTTTACAGACCTTTGTTTTATTTATGGCTGTTTTGTTTGAGTTGAATAACATAATAAAACATTGACTATACAATCGGGAAGAATATATAATAATATTCACCTCGGCTCGGCATTCATGATTAAAAAAACAAGGATCATACAAAAAAAATGCCTGACGAATTTTTTGCTAACCGAGAAGAATCTCGGTCTGTAGTTGTTACGGAATATTAAAGGTAACTTATACTCACTTCAAGAGCGCCTAGAAACAGCAGAACACCATGTAAAACTTGAAGGGGTACAGCGACAAGGATCATTACTCGTATTACGGTAGACATGTGGCCTTCGCTGTTTATATGTACCAGAAAGTATAGCGACGCGAAACATATTACTGATAACTGAAAAACAATGCATTTTTAGGAAATCAATGCATTAGATTAGACTGTAAGACTATACGAGTAAACGGACAACGTATGTTTTAGGACCAAAATTCAACATTCCTCAAACATCATCATTCTCCTGCCCTTATTTCACACTAAGTGAGGTCGGCACAACATGTTTTCTTCTTCCACTCACTCCTATCATTCGTCAACTTTGAGTCTAATCATTCATAATATCATCTAACACACAAACCACAAACATTCCTCAAACAATAGTATTAAAAATAGGGCTGCGCAGCATACCTACATTAGTAGGTATGCGTAGCTTTGTATGAAATCTCGTAAATCACACTTTTTATGATAACAGCAGTTATAACAACCTCAGTGGCGCAGCGGGCGATAGTCCGCCTGCAACGCAAGAGGTTGCGGGTTCGATTCCCGCCGCGGAACAAATTTGTGTATGATGTGCAGAAATTTGTTTCGTTGGTCTGGGTGTTTTCTATGTATAATAAAAAATATCTATCTATGCATATAATGTATTAAATATATCAGTTATCTAGTACCCATAACACAAGCTTTAAGTAGCTTACTTTGGGTTAGATGATGCTGTGTGGATTGTCCAGCATTATTTATTATTTATTTTTATTTTATTTATTTATAAGTCTTTAAACGGACTGTGCTACAAAAAGCCGACCGTGTAAGTTATCAAATCACGGTCAGGCGATGAAAAAGGTACCACTCATAATAGCAGCTAAAAATTCAACTGATATTGATACTTGCTAATTTTATCCAGCCAACACAAATGACGGCGTCTCGCAGAGCCCTTTTTTTTAATGCACACGCTAGTTTTTGATCACACGGGGCTTCTGTGTCACTGCTTGATTGCATGTTATTTTTAAAGAGTATTGAGTTCATTATAAATAAAACATGATTTTTGAAGAATCAACTAGAAATTTTGACAGACCGCGAATCAATTGACTACACTTCTTTATTTTGGCCTTTATGTCTTATGCCATAATTCTGCTAATGTCCGTATTCGTGCTAGTGTCATAGACTACATGGAGATGTAACATAAAAATATGATCGGAAGACAAAAATTTTGATAGCAAAAATGTTTTTCCAAATACCTTTAAAAATTATAATAAATATAAAGAGATAAGTAAGATACCAAATAAAAATAACTTATATTATGTACAAAATAGAGATAATAATATATTTATTGACAAATTTAATTCTGATAAGACGTTTGTCAAATAATGGCAAAGAGAGCTTGATTATTCAGCCAGGTTACTTACAGGTACGGGTATATTCTTATAGTTACCAGTAATATTATCTCTATGGGTATATTACACAAAATATTTTCTACAAAATTATTGAGACCACTTCGGTAACAACAATCAAAGAATTATAAAAATCAGTAGACAATTTGGTGGAGATATTGATGGAAAGCTCCATGTTTGCAAAGCAAAATTACAAATCAAAAAATACAGAAGATTTGATACCGTCTTCTATATTTGAAGTCGATTAAAATTAACATTGCTTAAACATAAGCTTACGACATAAAATTCTATTTACTAATTCAGAATATAACATCGAAGTGCCGAAGCAGGAAAAGTTCGGTGGCAATACGATTTGCATACCTCCTTAAAAACTCCGCATAAACTTCTGGCAACTAATTAAAGTTTCAGGAAAACTAGCCGATTTCGTTCTGCTCGCTTTTTTACTGTGCAATCAGCAACATGCAACTACTTTATCAAGGTTTTCAATATTTTACAATTCGATTTGTTAAAGTTTTTAGTATACAAAAAAAACTGTTTGATTCCTGTAAATCTGCGATTTTTTATTTTCATGGTCCGAACTGTGCGAGTGCGATAATTCATTTCTGAGTATACCCTACTTTAGTCCTACTTTAGGCCATAATTATTTCTTGTTGCATTTCAGATTAAGTAGTTTTTACCCAGACATTCGAACTGCGATACAACATAAATAGTGAGCTTTCTAATGTGTTATATTGGAACATTCATAATTAGATAAAGGAAACGATTAAAGCATACAGATACAAGATAGATACAAAACTACCAGCTAATATTAATTTGCTACAAATTGTTTCATTAAATATACGTTTCAAAATACATCAATTGCAAAAAACTATTAAAACATTACCCGCTTTGCTGTGGGTAAAATAGCATAACACTTAATAGGGTGCAGTTTCCATTACAAAGTTATTTTAGTAATTAACAGAGCAAGTCAGTCTCATCAGTCGATTCCCGGTAAACTAAAGTAGAGCAGAAGCTCGTGTATTATAAGATACATCATTAACGATGCATAATGATGCAATACTACGGGGAGTCTTACAATTAAATAAAAAGTTGACTGAGCTGTGATGTTGGCAAAACCCACTCAAAATTGCTAGCTTACATACTCAAATTTGAATACAAAACATAATTAAATTTGAACTGTTTTTTTGTAGTGCTTAAGTACTTAGTTCTTTATTTACAATGAAAAGAAAGGTAGTAACTTCTACCTCGCATTTATTGACTTTCTCGAAGGATATCAAACTAAATATTGATTTTGAATCTTACATCAATAGTTTAAAGGACATTCCACAAGATTTCATAAAATAAATGAACCCTACCAAAATTTCTTATTAATATGTTTGCTATGTTTGTATTTTTATTGCCATTCGTTGCTCCGCCACATGACATATCTCTATGTCTTTCAAAAGTGATTTCAAACCAAACCACTGTCACAGGAATAAAGATATATTACCCGTTATTTTGAAAGCGGACTCCTATTCTATAAATATTGTTTCACAATTTCACTGCCCATTTGGATGGCCGAAACGCTCTTATAAAACTCAATTTAATTTACGATGGGCACAATGAAAAAAACAAAATGAGAAACGAATATTGGTTTTTGTTAATAACTTCATTGATAAGATAAATTGTTTTTGTTAGGTGTACATATTTCATTTATGTCTTTGGTGAAACTGTGTAGTTGCAACGTAAAAACTGGGTTTGAAATATTTTTTGATAAACAAACTTTAAATACGAGTACTGTTTCTGAAGAGATTTCTACAAAGTTACCAATCAAACAAAAATATAAGTTAGACGAACATGAACAAATAATATTAAGAAAAATGAATCGTAGGCTAATAAAAAGCCAATTTATTATATTTCCATTTTTTATTTCAATATAACTTTGGTTATTATAAAATGATGATTGAAATTCCCCGAATTTTTTCTTGAGTATTTATTCATCACGTATTAGAGATCCAGTTTCAGAAATTTCTTATTCAGTGCACCTCTAGACCCAAAAAAAATTCAGCTTTCTACGACCTTCGTTAGTCGTCAGTCAGATAGTGACCTACATTTTATATGTTTAGATTTCCTTCTTCGGTGAAAAAAATATGTAAGTTGTTCCTTATTTGTAACGTTCTCGTAGCTAACGTTAAATGATATTCTGGCTCCTATTCATAATGACTTTGATATGGTTATTACTTAATATAAATAGGTGGTTGACACACATCAAAGAGCCTTGGAAATTATTTAATATCGTAGTAGGTACATCTAAATTGCGTGAACCTGCTATCATAGATAAGTTACTACCTGTATTATCACTTCATACTATTTTACATGTTTTCTCGGCATAAGTTTCGGACACAAAATAATTATTTCTTCTTTTTAGCGTACCTATCACTAGTTATTATAAAACCAGTGTGGTGAAAGGATTAAGGATTTTCTCTTTATAATATTTTAGCAAGTAAAAAAAATATATATATTTGGTACACCGTACGTGACAAGTTGCAAGCCAATCGCCGCTTATAAAAATACTAACTTATGACACACACCTTCCAATTTTTTGTTTTAGGTTATGCCCGTTTCCTCACGATGTTTCTCTTCACACTACTGTGCAAAATAATATCATGTTTGGGCGTACCTAAATACCCTCTTTAGATACTCTTAAATATCTAAGTAACTAGAGATCTGAGGAGATATTTAGCGAGCTCGGAGAGAGTCGTGATCCTGTTTTTTATTTTTTTTTCTAAGAAAATCTTTTTCAATCAAGGCTGGTTACCAAATGAGACACGATAAAGAACCTAAACCGCGCAGAACATTTGAAACGACCACTGCAGCGGTTTCAAATGTTCCAGTAACTGTTACCAATCAATTCGATTGAGGAATCGACACCGTAAGGTCAGTAATCACGACGTCGAAACGCTACGCTCTGAACACATGCCGATACGGACGAGATGGATAGAGCTGAATAGAGCGCTCCGCAGAGTTTCAATAAGTAAGATTGTTTTCACAATTCTGATCACATTTTTTTGTATTTGCAAAAGTTTAGACTTTACGTTTGCTTATGTTAAGGTTGCGTCATCGCATCGGTAACATTCGGCTGTAATGTAAAATTTTAGGTCCGAACATTATATCAGTAGGTGAGGAGAAGAAAAGGTAATTACATTGTGAAAATCTTAACTGTAACAATAAATTAGAATTAAAGAAAAACGCAAAGCAGACAACGTAATTAAAAAAAAACTAAATCAGATAGGGAGATTCATCAAAGAAGCGTTTGTAAAAAATAAAATTAAAGCGTAAGTAGGTAAGATCGCAACTTCACCTGCACTTACTATAAAAATATCAGCTTTCTATCTTATCCAACTCCTGCGTTACTTGTAGTGTCTCCCTGTGATTGAAACAGTGGATATAAGTGTGACAGCGATCACGGAAATTGGAGTTTCACCAAGAGCAGTTACTCTGAGGTTAGCGCGAGTACGTACAGATTGGTTAGTGTGAAACCAGAATTTACATACGGAATTCGTTAGTTCAGTGTCAATCGACATTCGGCCAGTTATTTGATTGTATTCTGAGAGTCAATGGTTAATCCATATCTTTAGTTCATCGTTATTGCAGTGCTTTTATATTTTTATCGATAAATAAAACTCCATTTTTGTTTTTTATTTAATTATCTAGGTAAACTACTTTTCAGTAAAAATTTTTAGGACTTGAGGACGTTGAACTGAGGACTTTTTGCTCCTGTACACAATTACAGTTATTTTCTTTTTAGTCTTTTTTAATTTTTAACTTGTATTAAGTGGTGAATAAAATGTCTGTCTTTGTTTTATATGATTAATGAACAGCCTTTCATAAGCCACCCGAACATGATGTCGCCAAAGAAAACACAATAAAACTAAACGAGCAATTTCAATAACAATGGCTTTGACTATCAAAGGATATTTAAACGGAATAATGGGTCACAAAGCCTACATTAGTAAAGTATCCTTATCTCTCACATAATTTACCTAAAACAACTCCCTAGCTCTATCTCCACAACTCGAAACGGGCGTCCCATTTAAATATATCGAAAAGTACCCTCAATGATTCTCGCATTTAAACGCCAACTTTCAAGCATAAATTGGTATAAACGGGCATCATTAGCCAACTCTTAAACTTCAGGTACTGAGAAAGGGTATTCAGAGTTGAGAAGTTGGGTAGGTAACTTAGAGTTAATTGTTCTTCCGAGAAGCAAGCACAAGTTAAAAGTTTTTGTATCGCGATTGGATGGCCAATGTTTTCCAATTGATCCCATCTACACTTCAATCTTCAACATTGAAAATTTTAGAATAGAGGCTTTCTGATTGGTGTTTTCATGGGAGTTTTCAATATAGGCTTTTTTTTTTATTTTCTACCTGCTCATTTACAGTTTGAAAAAAAAACCATGAGTTACGATTTTATTCAATTTTCTAAAATAAAATGTAATTACGTATTAAATATATAAAAAATTAATAGTAAAGAAATAATTTCGTCTAAATTGATACCAAATTTAGTGTCAATGTCGAATTATAATTTCTAAATAAAGGGTTAACTATTCAATATTTTTACACTTTATTTAATTTTTTTCAACAACTTAGATAAAAAAAAACTTTACTTACAAAAAATATAATATTATGATAAAATTACTGGTGCTATGCCTCCCAGGTATTTCGCGATTCCTTTGCGTATCATTCTAGTCCGCATCTTTTAGTTCGTGATTAAGTTGTTGGTTTTGACGAAATTCAGCTAAGTATTATGACGAACTACGTCGCGGATGAGGGGATAGCGCGAGATTCACTAAGTTTGATTTCTAGTAAGAGGATGATTTGAATTATCTAGATTTTTTTATTTTTGCGATGCGTACCTATGCTTTTTTGGAATGTTATTAAAGAGCTTTATAAATCAATAAAAGTAAAAATAACTTCACACTCTATTAATTGAACCAACCCAAAAATACCTAAGGCTAAAAATATATTTTACCTTTAGTTACGATCTGGTTGTAAGTTTGAATGTCCTAATTATGATTTGTAGTTTTTGACATATAACTGGATATCTGTTGATAACTTAAGTATACTGTGGTCAAGAGGGTGTATTTCAGTTTCAACCCATAGTTTCTCACCACAAAATTTAAGGGTGTCCGAATAAAGGGTTAAGCACCCTTTACATACCGTTATCATTCAGAAAACGTATTTTAGGTTAGTAGTAGGAACTCGACTTAGTTATATAAATTTATGTTTTTGAATCATAGATAAGTACGAGATGTACGTTGCTCTTTTAGAAACCTTTTTTTTTTAATTTATGTAAAATAATCATTTATTTGTTTAAAATCGTAACATAAAAAAGTAATTGTAAAATAATATTAATTTTATTATTGTATTTCGTGTCATTGCTAAAACTAGTTTTTATTAGGGAGTTAGTTCGTATGGTTCAGTACCCACTGGACCTTCAAGATTCGACCCAAAAGCAAAAAGTGCCCATTGGACCTCATTTATATGGCCCATTTGGTCTTCTTAAAAGTTCGTATGGCCAACTTTACTGACGGACTAACAGCTTAGCACTGAAAAATCCTCTGCAAACACCCATCCAGGATCATCGGAGACTAAAGTTAGCTATGTTACAAGCGCTTCGCTACGTATGTATATTCAAACAGGTATTTTCTCCGAACAAAACTCTACAAGCGATCAACTTTCATAGCCCATTCTAGAAAATATTAAAAAAAGAAGTGCTACCATAAAAACTTAACTGACTCTCAACAGTGCTGTTAATAAACACCACAAAAGCTTCATGAAAGCAAATGGTCCTCTAACAAAGACTTTTATCATAAACCATACTAAATTATACACAGAATGTAACTTGCAGAATTACTTTTGCTAAAGCCGTAGACCAAATTAAAAGAGGACAAGAGCCTCCTAAATTACAAAAAGGGCGTACCCTAAATATTAAAACAACGCGTCAGGAAATAAACTGACGTAAATATTAAAATTGCGTGTCAGGAAATAAATTTACGCCAAAAATGACACCAATAAAATTACGTTAAACTCATTTTTTTGTTTAAAACTGGCTTGATAATTTTACTGACTTTGTGACATTGACAATACTACTAATTTGAATACTTGACACTAGAAAAATTGATCTCAAAACAGACAGATGTCATAAACAAAGAGGACGAAGAAATAAACATTACGTTTATTACTTTTGACTTTTAAAATTTAAAATTAAAATCAATAATTTATTCTTAGATCATTGTTCATATACGAATGGTAACAAACAGTAAATTACAAGGACAAAATTTTTAGTCCGTTCTTATCTGACCTATACTGGGAATTGAATCACGCATGATGGTATAATAATTTATTGGCTTTGGTTTTATTTTTCGTCCTATAAGGACAGTTTCGTGTTACGCAACATGGATTTGCACAAACAAACATCCTCTCATCCCAAACGCATAAAACCGTTTACTTTCCAAGGCGGGTAAAAAAAATAAAGTTACTAAAAAGCAGATATATACATAATCATTATATTATTTAGTGTGATTAAAAACGCTTTTAAAGCTACATTAAGCCTAGATGTGGTAATAGCTTTTTGTATACAGAACTGTATGCTAAACGAGTGTAGGAGCATCGAATAGGTGCTTTTAATGAGTCACAGAAACGATACTCCTATTTTATTGCGATGAATTATTCGATTTCAAAAGTTTTCTTAAGTTCAAAATGATTGTCACTGTGTTATCAGTTATCATAGAAAACTTTGTGATATACTTAGATAAACTTCTGCAAAGCGAGCATGATCAGTCAACAATGTCATGCTAAACTATGGATGAAAGATACTTAAAATAACACATCACATAATAATATATAATTTTAAAGATACTGTTTGTTTACACTTTCTTTGCAATCACAGTAATAGTTTTTCGTCTCATCAGAGTTACATTTCTATTAGTGATGTTGTTATCTTTGGCTGTGGCAAAGCAGTCATGCTAAGCTATTAAAAACATGTTAAGTATGGTGGTTCAACATCCCCTTTGAAACATAAGTGCTTAGTTTTTAGGGTTCTGTACCTCGAATGGAAAAAAGCAAAACTAAGGCACGCGCAAACCTACGCGTCGAACCTGCGTTCACGGTGGAGTTCGCAGTAGTGATTTACATAACAACTAGCTTCCGCCCGCAACTTTACTCACGTGGTACCTTGTTGTCAGACTATTATGTAGGTATCTCGATACCAAATTTCAAATAGATCTGTTCAGCCGTTTCAGCGTGATTGAGTAACAAACATCGATACTTCGTAGAAAGTAGGAATAGATAAATTGACAACAGTTGACAATTTATTAGACAACATAAAAGTAGAAGTGAAGAGTTCTAACCCATCGGTAAATCTAAAATTGAGAATTGAAAAGTTGAGAAAATTAAGCCCAAGTTTGTTACGGAACCCTCGGGGCACAAGTCTAACATACACTTGTACTTTATTGTTATCTTGTTCAGCTCTTTAAACAACTGTGCCGTACCGCACAGCTCTTAAAACTTGCTTT
Organism: Cosmorhoe ocellata; assembly: GCA_963675405.1. Lineage (NCBI taxonomy): Eukaryota > Metazoa > Arthropoda > Insecta > Lepidoptera > Geometridae > Cosmorhoe > Cosmorhoe ocellata. The sequence goes on along the minus strand of OY776258.1, from coordinate 3,736,955 downwards.
GCAAAAAGAAGATTTCAAAACAAAGCGACGTCGACCACACGTACTTGATACTAAAATGTTTCAATTTAGATAAACCAACGCCGTGTAGACATTTGCTATTAGAACAGACTCAGAGAGAAACAGCTAGATCACTTTACGCATCCACACTCACTATAGTTTTTCAAACGAAACGAGCTAACATGGCGCCCTCTCCCTTGCACAATTGTATGAAAGTGATAAGGATGCAGCACTGACTTAAATTGTCAAGATTGGTCATTAGGTGTGACATATATATATATATATGTATATATATAATATATACAGGGTGTCCCAAAAAGTAGTGTCAAGCGAAAGTCCAGAGATAGAACACCCCTTGGGGTACCCGAATCACCCCCATGTATGTTCCGCGATTTTCTATAGTTTTCGAATTATTAATTTTTTTCCGAATTTCTGAAAATTTACTACTTGAACAACATAAAACATTCTTACAAAAAAAGCAGAAAACTTTCTTGAGATTTTTTTTTTGCTACTGAATTTTCATGAGTTGTTCTTTTATGCATAAAATAATCAGCTACGTGACTTTGATGAAAACTATGAAAATGTTGGTGTAAAGTCAAATAATTACATTCGGTGAATTATGACTTAAATTTTCAACTTTAAATTAAAAATCTTAACAAGTGATTTCATGGTTTTTAAATAAATCTAAAGAATTTTCCAGACTCTCAGCTTTCATAATCATTAAAAAAAAGTAGTACTTAATTGGCTACTTTGGCTAAAATCGGCCTTCAAAGATGGCGAGGTGAAAAATTCTTAAAATTAGCTACCTGATTATAAAATAGATTTTGGCCATTTTATCATTCCTAAGCTTAATTCGTTTGTTAACTAACCAAAAATGACAGCAGGAAAGTAAGATTTCATTAAAAATTAAAGCTAAATTAGCTAAATCAGCTAAATTTATGAAATAAAACAACAAGTAAAATTTGATAATTTTTTACAAAAAGATTTCAAAATGTCAACCTTCTAGGTCGATACAAATCCTACATCGTCTTAAAAAGGTTTCCTTTAATCGTATAAAGCTATTTTAAGTGCCTTAATTTTTTCTTCGGCCTGTCTTAATTTTGTTCTTAATTTGGCCATATTGCTGATTTCTTTCGCATAAACTAATTCTTTGTAGTCATTTTTGGTTAGTTACCAAACAAATTAAGCTTAGAAATGATAAAATGGCCAAAATCTATTTTTTAATCAGGTAGCTAATTTTAAGAATTTTCCACCTCGCCGTCTTTGAAGGCCAATTTTAGCCAAAGTAGCCTATTGAGTACTACTTTTTTTTAATGATTATGAAAGCTGAGAGTCTGGAAAATACTTTAGATTTATTTAAGAACCATGAAATCACTTGCTAAGATTTTTAATTTAAAGTTGAAAATTTAAGTCATAATTCACCGAATGTAATTATTTGACTTTACACCAACATTTTCATAGTTTTCATCAAAATCACGTAGCTTATTATTTTATGCATAAAAGAACAACTCATGAAAATTCAGTAGCAAAAAAAAAAATCTCAAGAAAGTTTTCTACTTTTTTTGTAAGAATGTTTTAAGTTGTTCAAGTCGTAAATTTTCAAAAATTCGGAAAAAAATTAATAACTCGAAAACTATAGAAAATCGCGGAACATACATGGGGGTGATTCGGGTACCCCAAGGGGTGTTCTATCTCTGGACTTTCGCTTGACACTACTTTTTGGGACACCCTGTATATATATATAATAAATATATATATATTGAAAGAGCGCTGGTGGTGTAGTGGTAGCACCCCTGCCTCACGATCCGAAGGTCGTGGGTTCAAACCTGGTCGTGCACCAATGAGTTTTTCCATTCGAAAAATTTATGTGCGCAATGCCAGTGCTCTTAAACGGTGAAGGAAAACATCGTGAGGAAACCGGCATACCCTAGAACCAAAAATTCGAAGGTATGTGTCATAGGTTAGTATTCTTATAAGCGGCGATGGGCTTGCAACCTGTCACGTACGGAATACTAACTACTGTGCAAAATGTGGGCATGTACCAAATGTCATGTTTGGACGTGCATCTGACTACCCTCTTTAGATATCCTCAAAGATCTAAATAACTAGAGATCTGAGGAGATATCTCCTGAGCCTGGGGATTACAGTCGTGTGACATATTCAAGAAAATGTTAGGCTGCGTTTACATTGCTAATCTCAATCCAGTAAACAATCCGGGTCAACGTAGATCTGAACACTGTGAACACTGAAACAAGCACCAAACAACACGTCCGCACCAATCAAGAGACAGAATCGGACTCACCGTGTACGCGCCCTAAGTTCCTTATCTCCAACTAATGATGTTCAGCGCTTAATTTCCCTATTAGTTCGTTACGTTGGACGAACATTTAGTGTTTCTCACTATAAACTGCCGTAAACGTTTTCCGTACCGTAACAAACACGCGTGACAATTTGACAGATTTTCAAGGGAGTTCGTGTAAAAATGGACATAATTATATCGGACACAGACACAGTTATACAGTCACGGCAAAACGTCACAAGTGCGGATAGACACTAATAACAGTCAATCAGTCATGTAACAATTTTGTCTATCACATAAACATAGAAAAATAAAATACTTTGTCGTGATTGACTGACCTTTTGCCCGTCACTACTGACCGTCAGAATTATAAGACATCAAAAATAAAAATCTATTCCTTGCAGTTGGCTAGCTGTTAGGCTCGTTAGCTGGAAAAGAGCTGCACGCAAGAATGCTTTTATATTTCCCATAAACCATTTTCCAGTAGCAATAATAACAAGTTGAAGGAATACATCGTGTGTTGAACACTCGCTCCGTAGCGCTGAGAAGTATCTAGAAGCATTTAAGGTTCTACATTTTTAAGGATTGTTCCCGCGGAACACTAATGGTGTTGTGGTAGCTTTCCTTGAAAACTCAAGATCGTAGGTTTAAATCCAGACGTACACCAATCGATTTATTCATTTTCATTTTGTTTTTAATGTGTTTCTTCCCCATTTAAAAGCAGTGAGACTGAACATGCAAATATATCGTACGAAAAATAACCCACGTTCTTGGGATTGTCTACTTATACCTACCTACCACTAGGTGCTCTTAAAATAAAATAATGAAATTGAAATTGAAAAATATTTTATTCAGTAAAATCACAAGGATCACTTGGAAACTGGTCTTACATGCTACGATGATAATTAATACGTTATAATACATTATTGAGTCAATTATTAAAATAATAAAATGCGTCTCCATTCTTTTCGAAAAAACTTTCAACTAACCAAGTGCCTAACTACTATTATAACTTCACCTCGTATTTCTACCAGCGCGTGTCGCTGTCGTTTTGTCTCGTTGACGTGAAATCGCGACATCTAGCGGTGGCGTTGTGTAAGCTCAAACTTTTCTCATTATGCTGAGTGTAAGGTAACAAGAAGTGACGTCTGAGCAACATACCGTAGAGTCACAGCCACAGAATAAACTAATGGTATTACAATAAATAATGGTCCCTAATTTGGGTGCATGGTTGATGATAATGAATAGTTTTTAGTAGGTATTCAGTTTTTTGGATAAAATTGCCATTGTTTGAGAGTAAGCCGTTTAAGATTTCCCGCCCTGATCATTTTTGTAAAATCTTTGCAATCTCAACAAAGATTTACACCTTTTCTTTCTGCTATCCTGAAAAACAGAGCCAAAAATATTACAGCCTGCACAAACTAGCATCGATGTCAGGATAGCCACGTATTTCACGTCCACATTTGCATAGCACAGTCATGTACAAAAATGTCACCTGCTGTTTATGTAATAAATTGTAATAGGTCATAGTTTAAAATTCGTATAAAACATCAATAGTTTGTCTAATTCAAATTCTGTTTGGCGTGACAGAGCCCTGGTAAAAAGGCGGAGTATATTGTATATACATAACTTTCCTTCTTAATAACCTACCTACTAATCAGTAAATAACACAACGCTAGGTTGTGTACTCACCAACATAAGTATTTCGTTTTTTTGGTGACGTCATTATCAAGTCATGAATAAGATGAGAGTACTAAGTACTTGTCGGCATAAAACAAAGTTTATGGAGTTGGCTACTTCTGAGTATCAGCTGGATTTATGTTACACCTAATTTATTCGTACTTAAAGTGTACTTTTGAACAATCTAGAGGTCAAGATAAAAACAAAGCCGAGTTGAATGTAAACTATTTACTTAAAGCCAAACCTTTTATTTTCATCAACACTTTGATAGGTATTTGAATAAAATCGTTCAACCCCTGACCCGCCAATGAGAAAGTCAAAAGAAAATTATCCAATGAAAAAAAGTTTCTTATTTGTTTTACAGTATCACAGTTTGTCGATGTCTTTTAGGGCTATTGTCTACTGAAGCGGTTTGACGTATCCTCATTTGTATATAGGCTGAATATTCATACCAAGCATTAAAGTAAAAATAATTTTATTCAATAAATTCACAGGGAGCATTTTAATACGTCTACATATTAAATGAATTTAGGTGTTAGTTTCACTTATATTAGGGGTAGGATTCGAAGTGTTTTTTTTTGAAACTAGCGAGGTAACAGCGCTGTCTGATTATTAGCAAGCACCTATTACTTTCTTAGTTTGTATTTCCTTTTGTGGCAAAGTAAAGCCACCCACGCAATACGAGGTGAAACACAGCTATAAAGAACAGGGAACAACTGCAGCGCGAAATGCGAGCTTCGCACTTAGTTCAGAGTCGGACGGTTCGCAGTGTAGGTACTAAAAAATAACCTGTCCGCCTTACGATGCTTCTGTAAAGTCGGCCATGTATAACACAGGTCACTAGGCAAGCAATTTACTCTACCATTTGACTCAACTCATCTTGCTTTACAAGTTGGTAGAGTTCGTGTACAAAGTTCTTTTTTCGAAAGAGTTGACAGCTTTTTGCCGATGCTGCATTGGACATGGTTCTTAACAGTTTTGCGATGACTTCAAGTTATTTGCCCTTGATAGAAGTGCTTGGAACTTCGCGCAAAGCTCCAGAACTCTTCAATAGAATAGTTGTTCGTTAATTTGTTGGGGAGAGGCTATTTTCTAAGGGTCCTCTTAAACTTAGACGGTTTTTGTTGATCAACGCTCTTCAAAACTGCAAGAATTTAGATTGGCTCTCGATGTGTTGACCGGGCAGAAAATAAATTCAAGTCTATTCACGCGGCAATAAAAAAATTAGTCTAAGAATCTAATGAATCTGCCCGCGACTTCACCCACTTCATTCCTATAAATGTGCTCACTGTAATCTAATCTTTTCTCCATAATAGATAAAATAATTGGTGACGGGATAAAAAGAAGATTCCTATAAAGTTGAGTTTGGGATAAAACGTATCCTTTACAATCTAGCTAGATAAACAATAATCCATCTACATTATACAAATCGCAAGCTGTTACGGCACGACTGAGTCACACCCAAATATAACAATCCTTCGCACCTACAGTATTACTGTGATACATTTTTTACAATGCCAAAATTTTACTAACAAAAATGCATCACATACAGCAAATGGCAGGTAATACCCTTTCAAAGAGAATAATACCATACTCGAATTGTAGGTACATAGAAATCGTGGACATTTTTACGAAAATATTTGACGTCAGCTGCTGTCACGGGACCATTATGTTAGTCCTAGTATACGAACACGGGGGTCCGATTTTTTATGGAAACTGGCATGTGAATCGACCACTTTTTTTTCAAAGTTAGGGGCAGAAGACAGGAAAATTGGGTAGAGGACACTATACAAACAAAAAATGTCAAATTATATCGTACCTACCCTAACTAAAGTGTCACGTTCCTGAAATATGAGACTCATTTTAAATGCATCAAGTACCTACGCTGTGACGACGCATTCTATTAAAAACAAATAATAGTTTTTAAAAATATAAATATTTTTTTGTGCAAATATTACTTGAATAAGTATATTTCAAATCGAGATTATTACATTCCGGTTTAAGTAAATTCAATTTGCATTACAGTCTAAGCCGAGGTTGCACTTGCGGGATCCCGGAAAAAGATCCAGGGGAAAATCTCGGGAAAAAATGAGAGCTCCGGGAATATTATAAAAACCCGCGTTAGCTGGTTATTTTCTCAAGAAAATTGAATTTTTAGTAAGGTTTATTTAGGTCGTGCCAGTGTTTATCAAAGTCACTGCGGCAGAGTGGCTGGAACAGCTAGAATGTCAATTACCTCATGATGTTTTTCTTTATCGTTTTAGAGCGATATCATTGCGCAATTTTTAGAATCGTTTCGCAAAGTTTTTGAATAGGAAAATCTTTTGGTTGCAACTTGATTCGACGTAAGATCGATAGACCGGGATAACAAATCACCACAGGTAGTTATTTGGACCGGGTATACCTAACTTTCAAGCTTACACCTACTTCTGGGACATTATTAAGTATTAAATTGCATGAATTTCAATTTTCAGTCAAAGGTAGCGTTTAAGAATCTCGAATACATAAACTTATATTAACCGACTCTCCTAAAGCACTGCCACAGTGTAAATAATCCTTCACATTGAAATGCAAAAACAATAAAGTTGACTAAGATCGTCACTGCTGTAATGGCTGTTTTGACTTTTAAACCGTATTTGAAACGACGTTTTAATGCTAAATCAATATAAAATGATCTTCTTTAAATCTTTTGATGTGAAAGTTTTTTAACCGAACACTTTTTTCAAGTTATCTTCGGTTTCATAAAATCAGTGACCTTTATTTTACGTAGATGTAGCAAAATCCAGCTCTTTTACAGCGTAAGGTTGAAAATCGTATGCTCACCGCTATACTACCAGTCCCCGCTAATATTGAAACTATGATTTTGTGGGATAGTTTGAATACTCTTTGGGAAGCAATTTGTATAGTTTGACTGCTCTTTGGTGTTTTAACTTTGCGGTTGTGGATAAAAGAGCTTTACATTTTGCGTGACCTATCTCCTGGTTATTTTATTTAGCTATTCCCGCTTGTATTTTTTGTAAAGTGATCTATCTCTTCTAGAATGTTTCAAAAGGACGAGTGTAGAAAAAGGGTCTGTAATAAAGGTAACAAAGCAAACATAAATCTATGATTCAATTCAAAGAATATCAAAAGGAAACTTCCCTCCAAATTTAAGCTGCCTAGGACCAGTGGTTTAAGGCTGGCCTCACAGCTCAGTTGGTAGTAGCACCAAAATAAGCATTTGTGTGATGAACACAGATGTTTGTTCTGTGTCTGGATGTTATTATGTATCCTATATATTTACAAAAAAAATGTGTTATAAAATTAATCTATTAATCATCTGGTTCCCATAGTACAAGCTTTGCTTAGTTTGGGGCTAGATGTGAAATGTAAACCAATTTTTTTTTGTTATCTGTTAGGAGTGAGTACTGAGATGACAAATGATAGAGGGAATTGGAAGAAGATCACATGTTGTGCCGACCCCACATAACGTGGGAAAAGGGCAGGAAGATTATCTTTTAATGGGTCAGTCAGTCAGTCACGACAAAGTTTACATAGAAAATTGTATTTGTGATAAGTATACCTATCGTTTCTACCAAGCTACACTTCGATCTAGAGATACTCAGGAGGTCAATATCTGCAGATTACCTGTCTAGCGAGACAGTGGTTTCGGAAGCGAGAAGCGTTCAAGGCGATCCCTTCGAGGTAATGGCATCAAACCGCTGACGGGTCTTGATATAAAGTTTGTGACCTACATTGAAATATGTTGTTAAAAATATATTTTCTACAAAGCTTCACACTTATGTCGTGCTGCTAAATATAGTCTTATTATAAAGTTGTAACTTTTCAATGAAAGGACTTTTTATTTCTATTGGAGACGTGTTTGCGCATTCATTAGAGAATTATAAAAAAGAATCACTTGCTTTACGCCTGTCTGTTTGTCAAAACACTTTTCCTCAAAAATGGCTAAAGGGATCAATCCAAAATGTATCTACACGGATATTATGAAGAGGTAAGTAAAGGTTTTTTATTTGTATGTAGGTAATCTCTGAAACTACCTCAACGATTTAAAAAAAAATTACCAATGTTTAGAATGAACTTTCAGGATGAATATAAGCTATATTTTATGAAGGTACCTCGCGGACGAAGCCGCGGGCGGATGCTAGTTTCAAATAAGTTTATAGTACGGCAAAAAAGATCACTGTTCTAACTGGATGAAAAAAAAATAAAGTTGAGAAAAATTATAAAATTTGTAGAAAAATGCGGCTGAAACCGGAAAAGAGCTGTAAAGTTTTGCAGTACAGAACCCTCAGGGTTCGAGTCTTGCTTACAACTGGCTCATTTTTATTTTATTCACAGATACCTTTTACTTATTTTTTTAAATTATTGATACATAGCTAATTTGATCAGCTTTTGATAAACGAGACGATTGTTCACACTCAAAAGATTTCACACAATACCGTGACCGACGCCGCTCCACAATTTTACCAGCAGTTAAGTAATTTTAAAATTTAAACGTTTCATCCTTTTGGGGTTATCTTTCGAGATAAAAAATTCTTATGTGATAATTTAGGTTATAAACTATGTAGGTATTTGTGTGCCATAATATGTCATTCATTTCCGTTCATTTGCTTTTGCGTAATCTATCTATATCTATATAAGAGCTTAACCTGACTGACTGACTGACTGACTGACTGACTGACTGACTGACTGATTGATCATCGCCGAGCCGAAACCGCTGAAGATAGAAAGCTGAAATTTGAAAGGTGGCTTCCTTTTATAACAAAAGCACCCACTAAGGCGGGATTTTTGGAAATTCCACCTCTAAAAGGGTGAAAAAGGGTGAAAACGTTAGTATGAAACTTTTTAACGCGTGGAGCGATTTTCATGAAACTTTGTTTGTGCACTGTAAATACAAAATAAATGAACACGTGTTTCAGGATTTTTCAATATAATCTTCAAAAAGGGGTCAAATGTGGGGTCAATGTTTGTATGGGAACTTTTTAACGGGTGGTGCGATTGGTCTGAAATTTTGTTTGTGTACTTTAAATGCAAAATAAATGAATACGTGTTTCAGGATTTTTCAATATAACCTTTAAAAAGGGGTAAAATGGGGTGTCAACGTTAGTATGGGAACTTTTTAACGGGTAGTGCGATTGGTCTGAAACTTTGTTTGTGTGCTGTAAATGTAAAATGAATGGATACCTGTTTCAGGATTTTTCAATATAACTCTTAAAAAGGGGTCAAATGGGGAGTCAATGTTTGTATGGAATTTTTTTAACGGGTGGTGCAATTGGTTTGAAACTTTGTTTGTGTACTGTAAATGCAAAATAAATGGACACTTGTTTCAGGATTTTTCAATATAATCTTCAAAAAGGGGTCAAATGTTGGGTCAATGTTTGTATGGGAACTTTTTAACGGGTGGTGCGATTGGTTTGAAACTTTGTTTGTGTATTGTAAATGCAAAATGAATAGACACGTATTTCAGTATTTTTCAATATAACCTTCAAAAAGGGGTCAAATGGGGGGTCAATGTTTGTATGGGCACTTTTCAATGGGTGATGCGATTGGTCTGAAACTTAATTTTGTGTTTTAGGATTTTTCAATATATCTCTAAAAAAGGGCATCAAATGGGGGGTCAATGTTTGTTAACGGGTGGTGCGATTGGCCTTTAACTTTGTTTTCTGTTTTAGAATTTTTAAATATAGGTAACTCTAAAAAAGGGGTCAATGTTTGTATGGGATTTTTTTAACGGGTGGTGTGATTAGTCTGAAACTTTGTGTACTGTTAATACAAAATGAATGGATACGTGTTTCAGGATTTTTCAATATAACCTTCAAAAAGGGGTCAAATGTTGGGTCAATGTTTCAATGGGTACTTTTTAAAGGGTGGTGCGATTGATCTTAATTTTGGTTTGGATACTTTAAATGCAAAATAAATGGAAACGTATTCCTGGATATTTCAAAATAACCCTCTAAAAAGGGTAAAATTGGGTGTAAAAGTTATTATGGGATTTTTTTATGATTTGTTTGAAACTCAGTTTAGTTAGATACCTACTTTAAGTGAACGAAGTCGCGGGCGGGACAGCTAGTCTACTATATAAAAGGATAAGTCCTGACTGATTTGAATAGATACAACGCACAGCCCAAACCGCCGGTCGTACAGACTTGAGATTTGGAGGGTATGTTCGTCTTGGTATGTAGGCGAGCAATAAGACGGGATTTTTGGAAATTCCACTTTTAAGAGGGTGAAAAGGGCTAAAAACGGTTGTATGAAACTTTTTAACGCGCTGTACGATTTTCATGAAACTTTGTGTGTGTAATGTAAATACAAAACAAATGTATACGTGTTTCGAGATTTTTCAATACGAACTTTAAAAAGGGGTAAAATGGGGACTCAATGTTTATATGGGAACTTTTTAAGGGGTGGTACGATCGGTCTGAATCTTGGTTTGGATATTTTAGATGCAAAATAATGTAAAACGTATATCTTGATTTTACAAAATAACCCTCCCAAAAGGGTTAAATGGGGTGTCAAAGTTTTTTCGACGAGTGGTGTGATTTGGTTGAAACTTGGTTCAAATACTTATTAGGCAAAATAAATGAACACATATTTCTGGATTTTTCAAAATAACCCTTCAAAAAGGGTTAAATAGGGTGTCAACGTACTTTTGACGAGAACTCGGTTTTGATACTTATAAAGGCAAAATAACATACATACATAAAATCACGCCTGTTTCCGATGGGGTAGGCAGAGACCACGTATCTCCACTTGCTACGATCCTGACACACCTCTTTTGCTTCATTCACTCTCATCACTTTCTTCATACATGCGCGTCGGTTTAGGGTACTCTAACTAGGTGACTTGCCTTTCTCTAAAACGTCCCCAGAAAATAACTCTCACAAAGAAAAATAAGAGGTGTCAAAGTTTGTATGGTCTTTTTGAAGGGTGGTGTGATTAGTTTAAAAATCGGTACCTATGCCAAAATAAATAGACATTTACATTTTTTTAATAAATAGACAATTATGGTTTCCCAAAGTAACTCTCAAAAAGGGAAAAAAGGGGCGTCAAAGTTTATACCTATGGGACTTTTTGCGAGAGGTGTGATTAGTTTGAAACAAAATTTAGATTATATGAATTTCAAAATAAATGGACACTTATTGGTTTTTAAATACACTACATACGAAATACATACAAAAAGTCGGTTTGTTCGAACACTTATAATTAAAGAGCGGCTGAACCGATTTTCATGGTTTTTGATTTGATGTATTTTATTAAACAAAACCATTTAAAAATGAATGAAACGTGGACGAAGTCACGGGCAACCACCTAGTTGTGTAATAGATACATACAACATACAAACTTTTATATAATTTATATAAGATAGTGGGATCACAATGCAACGAATTGAACATTACGTTCGAAGCATTGAACAATGGACATCATTATCTCATAAATACGTTTACAGTGATGAGAATAGATCGTTCGGGTCCATGATTTGGCAGTGTTTGGACAAGAATTACTATGCAATTGAGATCATAATTGAGACAAATTCAGCAGTAGAGCTAATGACGTCATTTTTAGCAGAAAACAGTCAGTACCTACTCAAATCTTAGCTTGAGCATATCTTGCAGTGTTTCGCGATCTTTATACTCAATTTTCTTACCGGCCTCTTCAAGTTTTGATGTCTCCGAAAGAAATAAAGATTGGACGACCTCATCAGATTGATGGAAGGTGCGAGGTACTTTCGTTGAGATTTCAGGATGCCGATTTTGAAAAACCTTTCCAAGCTTTTTTAAACTCTTTGTTTTTTTTCTACATATTTTATTTTATTCGAGTGCTCAGCTCATAACTATGTTCTTTTACTGATTCTTCTTCCTTTCGTGTTGATATAAATTAGTAGTAGAATTTTTCGCAGCCATATTCTCTGTGTCTTCCGATCGTTCCCCGTCTGTAAGGACTGATATTCATATTATAGTGAAAAATCAATAATCACCTTCAAAATTCATGAATGTCATAAATTCGTAATGTCTAACAGAAATGGTACATTCAGGCACGTAATACTAATAACAAACTTTACATCTACTTTCACTCTCGAACATTAAAAGAAACGTTGTCAGTAACCCAGCATTTTATAGAACCCAAAAAGTTCAAAGACAGTGCTCGCCTCTGAGGTGCTTTTTTATCCTTTCTTCACACTGGCAAGAACTAATAACACGATTATTGTATCTACAGCTAAGTACACAAGGCTACAAGTGCAGTGGCATTAGTATTCCCAGCACGCGGCTTCATTGCACGAGTTAATGCCCGAGGTGCCCAGGGCGGGACGTGCGTGATTACCCTAATCGGGTCACTGTGGTGGTCACTTGGTAATATCTAATCTGTTGAAAGTATAACGTGAATGTGGCAAGCTACAAATCTCAAGAGATTCTAGTGTACAGCTTGATGGTGATCGCAATGCGATTGTGGTTTGTACTGCTTTGAAAAAAGTCACTACGCGTCGGTTTTCTAAAACACGCATCAGGGCGTCGACTTGATGTGAAACTCGTTATTTGTTTTCTTCGGTTGATGAAAATCTACAACCATAATTAAAACTAAAAAGGAATGTACATATGTTTGTGTTATCAAATCTACCAAATTTTTTATTATTTTATTTTTAAAAAACATCTAAACTGGCACTTTTAGACCAAAAATATTGTGAGCGAGTGTTTCAAATTCGTTGAATACGTAGATAAATTAATGCTACTTCGTCATCCTGTTAGTAGTAAATAGTGCACGTCTCTAAGGCGCACTTAATCCTTTCAAGAACTAGTGTCACGATAAGAAGGAATAGCAAGATATAAAACGCTTGGCTATTCATTTTTGTAAGGCGTGTTGTACACATACCTACTCAATGAAGTAACCCTTCTTAGCATACCAACTATAATGTCATCTGTACATACCAGATCTTGCAGGCTTATGGTCTCAGTTAAATTGTCGAGCTTTAAACAAGTAGTGATATTTATTATTAATAATAGGTAATTATATCAAAACCGTTTGTCTATACCTAATAGGTTAATTCCTTAAACTTTGAAACTATTCATGGTTTTGAACATAGTTTTCACATAGCCGAAATATCGGAAAGAAATAACTCACATTATTATGATAGTACCTGGATGACGGAGCTTTGCTCGGTTTACTCGGTGAAAACACGGATAAAATGACGTTTTCTAAAAATGAAACCTCGATAGTTCGATTTATCACCCCTGGAACCCGCATACTAAATGCATACTAAATTTCATGAAAATCGTTGGAGCCGTTTCCGAGATTCAGATTATATTATAAACACTAGCTTCCGCCCGCGGCTTCGCCCGCGTGATATCTTGAAAGACAAAAACATCGCTATCCCACGGGCACCGTTCATTTTTTTGGGATAAAATGTAGCCTATGTATTATTCCAGACCATAATCTATATCTGTGCCAAATTTCATTCAGATCCGTTCAGCCGTTTTGGCGTGAAAGAGTAACAAATATACATCCATCCATCCATACATTGTTACAAACTTTCGCGTTTATAATATTAGTAGGATAATACAAGAATTGTTCGTAAGTATCCCATTTTAAGTTATAAATTAGGTTATTTACATCTTGTCTGTGTTTATTATATAGTAGTTATCGCGTAGTACAAGTGTCTGCAGACGAAGGTGTCGTAACCGACTTCCGTCTGCGCTATTGACATTGCCGCCGACTTTCTCCACTCCAATGTGGACTATGATGCAACTTGTTGCATAATTTCGCATAACGCTTGATATTAAATGGTAGGTCTTTAGGCTAATGTATGCTGTTAATGTGAACTTTATTACAATGTAGAGAAGCTTGTTTTGGTGTTTTATTTGATGTTGCTTTGATTTTGGATTGATCCGTGATCGTAAAAAATGTTTTATGATAATTTTACATAATATATTATTGTTATATAGGTACTCGTAATTACTATTATGGCGGGCATAGTCGTGCAGCGTGTAGATTATATGGTTCAGAAACAAGACATGCAGGGTGCAGGTTTGATTTCTGCTGAGAACGCTAAAGGTACGAGTTGGCAGCGGACGACATGAGGCAGAGCGGACGACGTGTCGCAGCGACACTATGGTTTCAATGTATTTCTATGAAATTCCCTCCTCCGTAGTTAGCGACACAAAGCTAGCGACGCATTTCATAGAAATACATAGAAACCATAGTGTCGCTGCGACACGTCGTCCGCTGCTGCCTCATGACGTCCGCTGCCAACTCGTATCTTTGTTCCTTGTAAGTATTTATACTGTTCTGGATCTGAGTGTTTTCAAAATATTATAATGTGTTTAGATAAGTATTTTTGAAGTTTTCGTACAGCCATCATTTTGGGAATTTCTAATTGACAACGTATTTTATTTTATTTATTTTATTATCAATCGATAGTTTGACATGACCTAGTCCTACTCGTACATACATATTTAGATACATACCTGTAACTATAACAATTCACTGACATACCTACATATCACAATTGTTTCCCAAAGTTGAAGGCCACTGATTTTCACTTGCTACAATCATAAGTACTTCACTACTAAGTATCATAAGTACTAAGAATCAATCCTACTAATATTATAAACGCGAAAGTTTGTAAGAATGTATGGATGGATGGATGTATGTTTGTTACTCTTTCACGCTAAAACGGCAGAACGGATTTGAATGAAATTTGGCACAGATATAGATTATAGTCTGGAATAACACATAGGCTACATTTTATCTCGAAAAAATGTATGGTTCCCGTGAGATAGCGATGTTTTTGTTTTTCAAGGTACCACGTGGGCGAAGCCGTGGGCGTTAGTACAAAGGCTGGTCTTAATTTTTTTAATTACTTGATTTTTTTTTTGCTTCTTTCACTCTCATTACATTATTCAAATAGAGTTTGAGGAATCATAAAAATCCATAAGTTAATGAGTATGCACAGTATTTATAAACTTTTTTCCGCCATGTTGAAAATGCCAAAGTATATGCAATTAAGTTAATTAAAATCAGAAGTGCCCTTCGAGGCAAGCCAGCAGGCAGTGGTGGTGGCAGTGGCAAGCGTAGTAGCAAGCCAGTCAACCTTGCGACTGAGTGCTGTGCTGTGTTGTGTTGTACCTACTTGGATTACTTTTTACGGTATGTGTATACTTTTATTTACACTTACAGTCAACATCAAAAGTCGTGCCAGCGGATCTCAAAGTGCCGCTTTAGATGAATCATAAATCATAATGATTCATATTAACTGGAAATTCGGGAAGCAATTTACTTTCGGGTGAATCGCTCGAAGTAATCGTTTTAGGACGACAGTTTTTACTAGTACTGGGTGTCTACTTTGCAAAATTACAACGATATAATCGGAACGATATGCTCGTCGAATTGCGATGTCAAGTTTTAATTATCGTATCGTCTATAAGTGGTGTTATAGTAGGTTTATGAGATCGATTGTCAAAAGTAATCACCGACGTTCCATCGTGCAAATTATTTTGAAACGATGTAACCTAAGAAGGTTTCGCACGTTAACTGTGCAGGGTGTCTACTCCGAAAAACGAAAACGATATAATCGGAATCGAATGTTCGTTAAATTCAGTTGAATTAACAGTTGTTTCGTTGTGAAATTGAAAATTTCGTGTCATCTTGATACTATCGTTGATCGTTTTTATTTGTTTGAAAACATTATGACGTCATGTTTGATAGCTAAGGGTTTTGACATTGCATTGTGATGACTGATTTTTGGTGCATTGAGATTTAGGTATATGATACGTTTAGTCTAGGCGTAATAAAACAAGGAGCCATAGCGTTTCAGGAAGGTGTTTTTTTTCATAACACAAATCTATACACTGATCGATCACTTACTCGTTACAATATAATGATTTTGTCAATATCCCCAATTGGGTTTCATTGAAAAATCGCTTTATCAATATTCAGTAAAAGTATTTAAATAATTCTGTCCCACGGTTTCAATACAACTTGAGGCATCCACTGAACAGCAAATACCAAATGAGGCTAACTGACCAATTTAATGAAAATAAACAATAATTATAATAATCAAAACGTGGTAAATATTGTTAATCAAAAACAGTAAATTAATTAATTTTCAGCGGCCAGTAAAATGATTTACTATAATAACGTACTGCGAACAAATTTCGGTACTGAAAATAAAATAACTGCTGTTTGTTTATTATGGGAAAAGTCGTTTAAGTTCTTTTAATTATTTTATTTCGTGTAGAGTTATATCCCATCAAAAACATAAATGTGAAATGAGAGCCAAGTTCAATAAGTAAGTAGGTATACTTTAGTCGTTGACTTCAGTGACAAAAGAAGTGAGATCTAAACGGGTGCCAAGTACAATGGTCAGTCCTAAAACTTATTTATAACAATATGAAATATTTTTAACAACTTTAAAATATCATTTCATCTCATAATTTAGGATATTATATTCACTTCCACTCGTTATTATATTCATGTCAAGACCCTATTAAAATCCACATAATGACCGACTGTCATCTATTTAGATTGTTATTCTTATATTACAGGCGCTAGTAAGGGTTCCTAGGAGAATCAATTAATTGAAAAAGTACGTTAAAAATATAAAAATTTGCAAGTTTCAGATTTTTTCCTTTGTATCCACTCCACTACCTACCTGGATGCCAAATTTGAACGTTCTAGGTCATCTGGAACTGGGTTATAATTAACGTCTATAGGTCAGTCAGTGATAAAATTTTCCATAACCAGGCATTTTTGGACGTTAATATCTAAATAACCGTTTGAGGTGTGTTTATGAAATTCGGTGCACATATTTTACTCGCAAGTGGCAATAGATGAGCCAAATTTGACTTGTGAAATAGTTTTCGAGTTACGAGGGGATGAAAAATCACCCAAATGGTTCCTGTAATATTACACTAGGCGCGCATCGCCCGTTCGCTTCGCTTGAACTTGGCTTGACACGCTGCCGCGTGTCTAGATGTATAAAACTAGCTTTCACCCGCAGCTTTGCCCGCGTGGTACCTTGTTAAATTATAACTAAGTGCTATTTTAGACTATAATCTATCTCTTTACCAAACTTAATCCAGATCCGTTCAGCCGTTTCAGTGTGATTGATTAACAAACATCCATACATCCATACATCATTCTGATTACTATTCATACCTTACCCTTCAACTTTGATATTATACTTTTACATTTATTTAGCTCATATTTGTCAATCTCAAAGCTCAAGGTATCAAAGTTGAAATTATGTACTGTAGGGTTGACTTCTACTGTACTCGTATAATGTGGGTAGATGTGAATAAACCAGTCAGATTCCTAAGTCCGTGTTTCATTGATCGTTCCACTGGCGACGAGTCGAATTTACGCGTATTTCTCGAGTTATAATCGGTAAAAGTGCATTTAAGTGATACATAAAATGCCAATAGGCAAATTGGAACCATTTGACTTGAGTTCTAAACAATGGCCTGCATATATTCGCCGTGTAAAACAGTACATCGCGTTGAACGAGATCAAGGCGGAATTACACGTGTCGTTGTTGATAACCATCGTAGGAGAAGCCACATACTCTCTTATGTGTGATTTATGTTCCCCGGACCATCCAGAAACAAAAACTTTTACTGAGCTAGTAAAACTCGTAACTGATCATTTGGAACCACAACGGTCGGAGATCGCCGAGCGCCATATGTTTCGTTTGCGTAGGCAAAATGTCGGCGAGTCTCTCACCGAATATTTGCAAAATCTGAAACATCTTGCAACTACGTGCAATTTTGGAACTACCTTGGAGGAGAACCTTCGCGACCAGTTCGTGTCAGGGCTAGCCAACGAAACGATGCGGTCGCGAATCTTTGCTGAGAAAAATATCAAATACAAAGAGGCGGTGGAACTGGCTCTGGCGCTGGAGGCGGCCGAGCGCCACGCGGAGGTGAGCGGTGCTGGTGCGACAGCAGCGGCCCCCAGCGCGGCGGCACCGGCCAGCGGCGGCGCGGCGGGCGAAGGCCTGCACCAGGCGAGCGTGAGGCGAGGCGGCGCGCGCGGGCGGAGCGGTGCGGCGGCCGCGGCGCCCCGCAACGCGGCCGACGCGCCCGGACGTTGTTGGCGATGCGGCAAGCCCCATCGTGCAGATAAATGTCGGTTCGCGCAGTACAATTGTGATGAGTGTGGTGTTCGTGGCCACTTAAAAGTGATGTGTAAAAAGGGGCGTGCGGGAGCCCGCCAGAATTACGTAAGTGACGACGAGAACGAGGACTTCTTCAACATCCAAGTGGACGGTACAGGTGATCGACCTTATGTAATCGAGGTGCTGGTAGATGGCCGGTCCCTCGACTTCGAAGTGGACACTGGGAGTAGAATATCGACGATCAGTGAGGACTTTTATCGACGTAATTTTTCGAACAAAGCGATCCAACCGGATCATTTAAACTTACGCAGTTATGTCGGTTCAAAAATGGAGTCGCTCGGGTTCATCGAGGTTAACTTAGTTCTGGGGAAGGTATCGGCACCGGCCTGCCGACTACACATCATTCGGAACGGAGGACGTCCTCTGTTGGGAAGGGAGTGGGTGCGCGCTTTAGGTATTCAAAATATTACGATTGACTTGCATGAGATAAGCGAGCTAGCGAGCGACCCATTCGTGAACCGGTTGGTAATGGAATTTCCGGAAGTTTTTACTGATAAGTTAGGTACTTGTAAGAAAACGGTTCAGTTACACGTTACCGATGACAAGCCGGTGTACGTGCGGGCGCGGGTAGTGCCCCTGGCGCTGCGGCCGCGCGTCGAGCGCGAGCTCGAGCGGCTCGAGCGCGAGGGCACTATCTACCGCGTCGAGTCCTCGGACTACGGAACGCCTATCGTTCCGGTGATAAAGGAATGTGGAGATATACGAATCTGTGGTGATTACAAGATAACTATTAACCCTAAACTTAAGCGTGACCACTACCCCCTCCCCCGAATAGAAGAGTTATTCGCGACTCTTAGTGGAGGACAGGAGTACTCAAAAATCGATTTAAAACATAGTTATCAACAGTTGATGTTGACGGAGGATTCGCAACCGTACACCGCTATAACCACGCATGTGGGTACCTTCGTATATCGCCGCACCCCATTCGGTTTATCCTGTATCCCGGAGAAGTTCCAAAAGATAATGGAGGAAACTCTTCGGGGTATACCAAATACGGTGGTTTTCCTGGATGATGTATGTGTCACAGGTCCCACGAGGCACCATCACCTAAATAATCTGAGGGCTGTGCTAGGTAGATTAAGTAAAATGGGTTTCACGGTAAAGCGTGAAAAATGCAGTTTTTTACAAACAAGTGTAAAATATATTGGGTTTATTATTGATAAAACTGGTCTCCGTCCCGATCCTAAGAAACTGGAAGCCATTTGCGACGCTCCCCAGCCGAAAGATGTTACTCAATTGAAAAGCTTTTTAGGTATGTTAAATTATTATGGAAAATTTATACATAATCTGAGTATATTATTACACCCGTTGCATGCACTTCTTAAAAAGGGGGTAGGTTGGGAATGGAATCATCAATGTGAGGAATCATTTTTAGCAGCGAAACGCGCTCTCTCTAGTGATAAAGTGCTAGCACATTACGAGGAAGGGCGGCCGCTCGTGCTGGCGGTGGACAGCAGTGCGTACGGGCTAGGCGCGGTGCTGGCGCACGTGTACCCGGACGGCAGCGAGCGCCCGGTCAGCTGTGTGTCCCGCACGCTCAACTCAGCTGAAAAGAATTACAGCCAGCTCGATAAAGAAGCGCTTGCGATTTTCTTTGGTGTTACGAAGCACCACCAATACCTTTACGGCCGGCGCTTCATTTTACGCACAGACCACCAGCCGCTCAGTTACATTTTTGGTAAAAAGGGGGGTATTCCACAAACGGCAGCGAGTCGACTGCAAAGATGGGCCGCCCGCTTAGCTGCGTACGATTTTTCAACTACGTTCGTACGGTCTATCGATAACGGGCCGGCGGACGCACTGTCTCGTCTGCCGCTACCGTGCGAACGGCGCCTCACAGAACCGGTTAGCTATGTAGACTTAGTTCGAGAAACAATGCCGGTTAGTTTTAAAGACATCGGGGTGGAAACCAATAAAGATAAGGTGTTGAGTAAGATTAAAGGTTACGTCATGTTTGGTTGGCCACCTGGGTCCAGGTGTGATGAAGAGAAACCGTATTTTGCGCGGAGAAGTGAAATTTTACTGGATGTAGGATGTTTAATATATAAGTTTAGATTGATTGTACCCCCATCTTTGCAAAGCAGGGTTTTAGCGGAAATTCATGAGGGACATTTAGGAGTAAATAAAATGAAAAGTTTATCGTGTAATTATGTGTACTGGCCCAGTCTCGACCAAGACATTGAAAAGGTATGTCGGGCCTGCGAAGCTTGCCGTACCGTACGGGACGCTCCCCCGCACGCCAGTCTGCACCCGTGGGAGTTTCCTCTGAAACCCTGGCAGCGCATTCATGCGGACTTTGCAGAGTGCGGAGGTAAGAAGTACATGATCATAATCGACGCCTTTTCGAAATGGATCGAAGCCATTGCGATGAACCGAACCGACGCGGAATCGACTATTTCCGTATTTAGGTCAATATTTTCTAGGTTCGGGTTGCCATCACAATTGGTCACAGATAACGGTCCACCATTTCTGTCATTTGAGTTTAAGACTTACTGTACAAAAAATTGTATAAAGCATGTAACGTCAGCACCTTATAGACCCCAAGGTAACGGTGCAGCGGAAAACGCCGTTAAAACTATCAAAAAGGTTATAAAAAGGGCAATGTATGAGGGTGAAAATGTTCCGAAAGCTTTATGTAAGTTTTTATTCCAATATCGGAATGTGGAGCATGCGACGACGAATGTCCCACCGGCCGTAGCGCTTTTGGGTCACCGCCTGCGCGGGCGGCTGGACGCGATGCGGCCTGATGTGGCAGCCGTCGTACGTGCTGCTCAGCAGCGCCAGGTCACGAACAAGGGAGGGCAGGACCGCGACATCTCGGTCGGTGATTCGGTGCTTGTTCGTGGTTACTCGAATAAATGTCAAAAATGGGTTGAGGGTAATGTGACAGAGAAAACCGGACCGGTGTCCTATAGGGTATCAGTGGGAGATGGCATACAATGGCGTAGGCATCAGGATCAAGTAATACCTTTGAATTCAAATCGTAAAAGCAGGTTTTCTCTTTCGCGCCCTAACTTGAATTTGACGAAAGATGCTGTTAGCTCAATAAGCCCAGAGAGCGAAGCCGATGAGGTTTTCGAAGATGCGGCGGAGGAGAAGTTGGAATTAGAGAGTAGCCAACGCCAGCCTTCAGCTCCGCCGTCACCGGGCCTGGCCGCCGTGCCGCCGGTAGTGCCGCCGCCGGCCGACCCGCGCCCGACTGAGCCCTCTCCGACACCTCCGCCGCCGCCGCATGCGTCAGCTCGGGCTGTTCGAGCTTATAATCGAGGCAAACAATAATGTACCTATTGAGTCATTTTTATTATTATCTGATGTTAGGTAAGGTGGTGGGATCTAATTGTAATTAGTCTAGCTAGTAAATAAGTCTGTTATTTAAAAGGGGGAAAAATGTAGGGTTGACTTCTACTGTACTCGTATAATGTGGGTAGATGTGAATAAACCAGTCAGATTCCTAAGTCCGTGTTTCATTGATCGTTCCATGTACAAAACTTAATAGGTACTTACCTCATAGCTACTACCAGTGACTGTATTATAAAATTTTTCAAAATTGAGATGCTAAATTTTAGAAAATAAAATTTCTCATTAAACATGGGAGTACATTTTTCTTTATTATACGTAGTTACAAAAAAATGTTTGGATAAACGCGCTAATCTCAGGAACTACTGGTTTAAATCGAAACATTATTTTTGTGTTAAATAGTTCGTTTATCTTAATAGGCAATAGGAAGGCTTTAGGCTTTATAACATCACGTTCCGACTAATAGGAGCGAAGCATCAATAAAAAATGTTGCAAAAACGCAGACAAAGTTGCGCGCTCGTCAGCTAGTTATAAGCAAAATTAGAACTGTGGCGGCCCAACTTGTTACACGAAAGAAAATGTCGTGACAGAGTTATAGCATGTGATTTTGCGAGGAAGATAATTAGGTACAGCTGATAAGACATTGATTGATCACTTAATTTTGATGGTCTCAACATCAGTAACAATTATGTCGATGATCTCAAAATATGAGAATTCAAAAATGGGTTTGCATCAGTGGAAAATACATGGAAACATTCTTTGAGATAAAAAATGACCCCACCAAAAATGGCGGGGTTTGTCAATTATGCCAAAAAATTATATCAAAAATTCACATGAACAGCACATAAGCTATCTACACATTAATTTAAATTCAAACATCGAGAAAATAAAGTCGACATTAAATTTGAGTGTGAAATTTTGCGGATATTCCTTGGAATAATGCTTTTGTGTTTTTCCGTTCACTGGTTTGGATAGAATAATTTAACAATTCTTAACTTATTCCTGCGGTACTACAAGTCGAACATCGGTTAGTGCTTGTAGGTATAATGATTTGTGCATCTAATGTGGCCCGAGGTTGGCACAGCTTTGGCCCACTAAAGGCTAACTTTACGAGACGACCGATGTTTGGAGGCTCTGTAAGGCCGTTATGACCGGCATGTTGGCAGTGCGTGAGGCTTTGTGCCTATTCATGTGTATGCGTTTGAATAAGGGTTGCGGGAACCATAGTGGGTTACCGGTGCCATAATTTTGTGCAAGTTGCTATGCAATAAACCTACCTTTATGCTGGTGGTGTAGTGGTAGCACCCCTGCTTCATGATCCGAAGGTTGTGGGATCAAACCTGGTTGTACACGAAAAAATTATGTGCGCAATGCCAGTGGTCTTAAACTGTGAAAGAAAACCGGCATATCTTAGAACCAAATATTCGAAGGTGTGTGTCATAGTATTCTTATAATAAGCGGCGAGGGTGTAACTTGTCACGTACAGAAAACCAACTACTGTGCAAAATGTGGGCATGTGCCATGTTTGGACGTGGCTCTGACTACCCTCTTTAAATATCCTCAAAAAATCAAAGTAGCTAAGATCTTAGAGATCTGAGCAGATATCTACTGAGCCTGGGGATATTTTTTTTTTATAATATCAAGGTGAACGGATTTTGGCAGACAGTAAATTTGACGAATGCACTCGAAGCTTCAAGGATATCATGTTCCGCTAGCGATTATCTACTTATAATTTTATTATAGTCCTGCCGGACTCCACACTGGAATTTCTCGTGGGAATCTAAACTTTCGGTGTGCTTACGGCTAGTTCGTTTAGTTTTACTGTTCATTTTACGATAGCACATAATGGGATAAAATCCAACCAGTGTTATATTCTTCCAGTTCAACGACAAAATTGAACCCGTAAATTTTTTGCCGATTAAGCAAACATCAACGCCTTTTAGGCGTTCTTAATCCTTTCACCACACTGCCTTGAAAGAACTAGTGACACGGTAAGAAGAAGAAGAAGAAACAAACATTTTGCGTCATATTGGTACGAGTAGAACCTCATTTACTTAGTTAAGATAGAGCTATACGAGTACTCTCTGTACATATAATAAAATCGTTTATCTTTGCGTTTGTGCACGCTAATCTCCGCAACGTCTGAACTAAATCGAATGCAATTTTCACTAATGTATTGAGATAAGCTTGGATTAAAACATAAGCTTTGTTTCATCGAAATCATTTGCCAAAAAAAAAATTGATATACACTCACCGGCACAAATAACCGCCCACTTGTAGTTTTGCTGTTTTTGGTAAAAAAAAATGATTGTCTGAATACTGCTGGTATTTATTTGGTTTTAGAGGTATTTTTACACTAATTAAAGGCATTAAATTGGTATGATTGATTATGATTATTAAAAAAAAAACGGAAAAACAATAATTGCCATTAACCTTAAAATTGTTAAAAGTTAAAAAAACGTGTTTAATGAAATTTAATGGTGAGTATTTCCACTTCTAGCCCTGATCGCTTCCCGCAAACGGTTTGGAATGCTATCCATGACGTCTTTAATTCGCTGTTGAGGGATGTTCTGCCATTCTTCGATGACGGCGTTTTTCAGCTGTTCTATTGTTGTTGGAGCTGGTACACGGCTTCGAGCACGTCTTTTTAAATTGTCCTAAATGTGTTAAATGAGGTTTAAATCAGAACTGCGAGATAGCCATAGTAATCTTCGAATACCAACAGTATCCAGGAACTCAGCAACAGCTTTAGCGACGCGAGGGCGAGCGATAACCTGCATTAAAAAAAATCTTCTCAGATAAATGGTGCAAATGGCATGACATGAGGTTCTAGGACTTCCGTTCCGTATCTTTGGGTATTTATTCTGCCTCTTTCCAAGATGACTAAGTCTGTACGTGCTTCATAAGATATGCCACCCCATACCATAGTAGAGCCTCTTTGATAGCTGTCTGTTTCCACGACAGTACATGGTGCAAACCTTTCATTCTTGCATCTGAACACACGCTGGTAACCGTCAGAGCCGTGCAAAGAATATTCTGGTCTCGCAAGAAGACATCACATTCTTCCATTGCTCTATAGTCTATTTGACGTGCTTTCGAGAAAAACGAAGTCTTTCTCTTCGGGTTCCTACGAGCAGTTGTGGCACTCGTAAAGGATGGAAAACTTTAATTTCCCTTTCCTTTAACTTTATTCTCACTGTTTTTTTACTAAAATGGACATCACGAACTTCACGAAGCTGGTTACGTGCTTCAACAGCCGTGGTGAACCGGTTTCTGAGAACGTTGGTTACAAGAAATCGATCATCGCGAGCTGAAGTGCACCTTTTTCGGCCCTGGCCTGGTCTTCGTTCATAAGAGCCAGTGTCTTGGAACCCTTGGACTGCATCCCTCAAGGTGGTACATGCTACCCCGAGCTCATGCGCCTTGTAACGCTGACTAAACCTTCGGCCAATATGGGCGACAGCTCTAGCCACTTCAGGAGCATCAAATGGCATGTTTATGTTATTCAGACACTAGCTTTAGTCAGTAGAAACAAAAAAAATCTCCAATTGTTTACAGTCAATGCAATAAAACGATGTTAACAGCTTAGCAACAATAACGTCAGTGAAGTGAAATTCGTCTCATATCATATCCAAAGCTTTAAGTCTGTCAAAAAGTGGAGTTAAGTAGGTAGTTTTTATTTTTTTGTTCGTAAAATACCCTTCACATTTCAATAATTTACATTTCAGGAGTTAAAACTAAGAGAAGTCAAAAAATGCCACTTAAATTGAGTGGGCGGTTAATTGTGCCGGTGAGTGTATTTCATGAAAAACCTTATCCATTCGTACAGCCCCAGTCACAGAATAATCAAAAGTACTTAATCAACTAGTAACTAAATATAATTTTAATTAAAACTGTTTCCTGAATTTAAACGTTAACGATACCTTGAATAAAAAAAAACCTTTGTTATTTCATTTAATAATCTTGTATCTTATACTCGTAGGTACTTTTTCATTTATGAAGGTAACCACGGGTTCTGTTAAAATGCATGAACGTATCTGTCAATGTACCTAGTCTGTGAGCCCATGCGGACATTCATCAAATTGCAACACCGCATGATTGCACAAAAAGTGACATCGTTTTACTGAGTGAGCATTGATGCGTGGCGTCCAATAAATGAGTGGATACACGCAAGTCAACCGGTGATGGTTTCTGTTTCAGTTAAAACTACGCTGATTGTAGTTTAAATTCTCACATGAATGCGAGGTTGTAATACCTTTCACTTGCTATAGTAGAAGCATTGCTGTGTGACTTTGTACCATAGATACTTTATGCTTGACTGTAAGTTATTTTAAATTATGTTTTAACATCTAAATCATAATTTTCATATCTTATTTTCTTACTTGATTATCACCTATTCAAAATCTCTGTCAACAAAGTTACCTTGGCATTTTTACACATTAGCAGTAGAAAGGTTCTTATTTTGTTTGTTTCATTTATTTCTTCTTTGTAAAAAAAATTTTGAAGATACTAAGGTAATAAATTGTAAGCTATTTTAATACGTAAGAAATATAAAAAAATAGTTTATATATTTGAGTAGTTAAATAAAAAGCAGAACAAATTAAACGGAACTTTACGGAATACCAAAATAAAATCTAAAATCACAACTTTAATAGCATTCAAAATCATTACTTAATGGTCTGATAAAAACCATATTTCTAGTTTTTAATGTGCCAAGCCAACAATAGGATTATGAATGGATGACAACTAGAGGTGAATGATTTCTTACAATAGAACGGTGAAAATGCTTCGACTTTATCCATTGTCATAACGAATACCGAGGTTTTATTAGAATTCTGGTGGGATTTGCTTGCTATTATGTCAACTGGTATTTTTTCAAGGTTTATTGAATTCCAGTACCTACTTATATTATAAGTCTTATAATATCTCTATAAATTATCTCATCGCTTTTTACTCTAATCACGACACTAGATGAGAGATTATTTATTTACTTTCCATGACCACTGTAAGAGAAAAAATATGCTGATCTGTACAGTCACCAGCAAAAGTTAATGAATACTTTAAAACCTCCATAACTCCCACATAACTTAAACCTCAAAAGTATCTGTACGACTAAAACCTATTTGCCATCAACCCCCCCAATTCGTGTTCATAGATAAAAGTGCAAAATATTGATTATTTTCTGACGCAACTAAGCCCATAACACTTTTATTTCCATCCAATCACGTTAAGTTCCCACATCCTTATTATTTATCATCACCAGACCAACATAAAGTCCGGTTGAGTTATGTAAAGAGCATACTGTCCACTAAATTCAAAAGTACCTTTCTAAAGCTTCAAAGACGCATTCTCTATATTTAATGCTAAAACTATGATATTAAATATTCTATTTTTATCACCCAACCATTGCGGAGATGCCAATTTTCTATTGACAAAAAAAAACTAGATACCTACACTAATACTTATTACGAGTACTATTATCATGATAGATGGATGAACGAACACTTAATTAGACAAAAGAAGAATACAAAATAGAAAAGTTATAAAAAGAAGATTGCATAACCTTTGGAAAGGGTTATGAGGAGGGATGAATTTCATATGACGAGAAGAGTGTTAGGTATGAATGTGGATGGATACAAGTGTAGAGGTAGTCCAAAGAAATGATGGATGGACTGTGTGAAAGATGATATGAATTTGAAAGGGGTGAGTATTGAGATAACGAATGACGGTGAATCACATGTTGAGGAAAACGTGGGAAAAGGGCAGAAAGATGACCCGGAGTAAGGTCACGCCTCAGAACTTCAGATGTGTACCATCTACGTCTATGCAGCGATACCTACTTCAGTGCCCAGTGGCCCTAAGTCCGGTCTGTGTAACGAGTCCAGTGGTTCAGAAAAGCAATGAATCATAATTTTATGGCCCGGCCCCGTGTAAACATCAGCCATAACGATTTGGGGTCTCGTTTATGATCGATCGGCGATTTTGTCACATCAGGGCTGGCTTTTGTCCACTTTGGTTGGGATTCGGAGTATTTACTGTCGCCGTGTGTTACAAGGTGTGATTACAAGGCAGGTAAATTCAGCGTGTAAGCACGCTGTTGTGTCATAAGTTTTGTCTACATTTTAAGTGCAAAGCATTTCAAAAGTTCAGTTTTAAAAGAAACGTCAGTTGGGCGCGAGCGTCGCGCATTCGATAATCTAACATACCGATACTATAATCTCATTCGTACCAAAATCAACCCTACCGCAAGCATGAAGGGATATTTAGCTATGTTATAGTTACCTACGGAGCTGAGTATAACATATTTTCTAAGTTTACCTTCATCACTAGGATATTGCTTGTATGACAGCTATGATAAGACATAGAGGTGATATTTCTTTAGCAGTACGATCAAATACTAATGCACTAATATTAAATCCTAATCACAAAATAGGTTAGATTATTCAACCTTAAAATTAGTCACAATACAATGCATAATTCAAAAGCTAATTAATTATTAGCTATGTAAATGAAATTACTGTTCAATAAATGTATTCAACGTTAAATTTCAAAACTCACAGAGAAGTGATGTGATTTTGATAATATCTGGTCTGAAACTGTAGGTATGGTAGAGGCAAGTTAGCGCTTCGCTTCGGCAAATGTTAGCCCTAAAAGTTAAGCACTACGCAAGATGTTACTAAATGAAATGAAATTTTGTCGTAGGCAAGTAAGTACTTATTAAAAAAGTTTGTACATACGTATCACAGTATGCTAATACTGTTTCAGCTAAGGCTGAGCGGGCATCTGGCAGAACGCCGAACTTATTTGCTTTCTGAATTCTTCTGGCGATGCTCAATAAGACTATTGAGAGGTTTCGTTGCATGTCATACAAACAATTCTTACTTGAGTTTGTTCAATTCGGCTAAATACGCGTTACGACACATACCTTTGAATTTTTGGTTCTAGGATATGCCGGTTTCCTCACGATGTTTTCCTTCACCGTTTAAGAGCACTGGCATTGCGCACATAAATTTTTCGAATGGAAAAACTCATTGTTGCACGACCAGGTTTGAACCCAAAACCTTCGAATCATAAGGCAGGGGTGCTACCACACACCAGTGCTCTATATTTTTCAACCAAACATTCTGTTCTTGGCAGCAATCGATACGACAATCATTCAATCAAAAGTTAAACGATCGACGATGGATAATGCGAAGATTACTGGGTACCGTAAACCAGTTAAACCATCATTGTTTTTATATGTAAATCTCGGCTCAGACCAACGATACGTGACAATTCGACAATACGTGTCATGTGAATACCCTGCTTTACCTGTCACGTTTGAATGGTTTTACTTTGAAATACTGCGTTGGTTTTATGCCAATGTCAAAAGGTTTTTATAGCGAAAATTTCGTATATAAAATGAAAAGTAGATATTTTCTCGAAATACAAGTGACTAAAAACCTTTGCTAAAAACATACCGACCACTGTAGGTATGTAAGAATTTTGGAATTTAGTCTTTGACAATTTTATAATGGATAACTTCAATTAGAGTATGTATTTTTTCATAAAGCTAAAATTTATCGATAACTTATTTAAGGTATAAGTTAAGCACCTGGCCTGTCGCTGCGTTAAGTCGCGAAGAGTGGAAGAAGGGAAGGGAGGCCTTTACCCTGCAGTGTGACAGTAATGGCTAAATAGAAATAATATTAATAATATAAGTTAGGCTTTTATTTCACGTTAACTGGTAGTTTTTTACATGTTTTTTATTTGTTTCACACTACAATTGTTCCCACGCCAACAATAATAAAAGGGAATTTCTAAGAATCATAATTCCGTTTACACACAACAACATAGGTATTTATTTGCAAGATTGGCATTCTGAAGAAATATGTTATATGTAGTATAAACGTGTTTGACTATTTGACCAGGTGCGCTAGGCACATGCTACTTATTCGTAATTAAATAAGGATACCTCCTAAATGAAATAAGACGTAGAAGCTGCGAAGAACATTTATTAATATTGCCTAAATGGGTTTTGGCAGATTCGTTTGCTTTCTCGGCTTCAAAAGAAAACATATTTGTGTACATGCATGCTTGTAAAAGGCATTTAGCATAATCATAATTTAAAAAAAAGCTGGTTGTATAGTGTTAGCACCCTTGGCTCACGATCCGAAGGTCGTAAGTTCAAACCTAGACGTGCACCAATGAGTTTTTCCATTCGAAAAATGTATGTGCGCAATTAGTAGTGCTCTTAAATGGTGAAGGCAAAATCGTGAGGGAACCAGCATACCCTAGAACCAAAAAATCGAAGGTGTGTGTCATACGTTAGTATTTTTATGAGCAGCGATGGGCTTGCAACCTGTCACGTACGGAATACTAACTACTGTGCAAAATGTGGCCATGTACCAAATGTCATGTTTGGACGTGCGTCTGACTACCCTCTTTAGATATCCTCAAAGATCTAAGTCACTAGAGGTCTGAGGAGATATCTACGAGCCAGGGGATTGCAGTCGTGATCATGTTTTTTAGAGTTCCGTACCTAAAAGGGGATTATTACTAAGACTCCGCTGTCCGTCCGTCTATCTGTCCGTCTGTCACCAGGCTGTATCTCATGAACCATGATAGTTAGACAGTTGAAATTTTCACAGAATGATGTACACATTTCTGATGTTCTGGTAAACAAATTGAAAAATTAAAATTTGTCAATAAAAACTATTCAAGGTTTATTATGCAATATGCATGTCTATCACAATAATGAGAGAAACCTTGACACAATGACATATTGCTAGTCTGACACGAGAGCTTCAATACAATACTGCTAAGGCCGTTTACAAAACCTACCACGTATCATGCAGCAACTGAACGGAAAAACATGGACGCATTTCTTCAAGGGAAATATCCGCAAAACATGACACCAAATTTCACACATCCAAACTCCTTCGTGGATTTGCCAAAAATTGATTAATGTCACCTTTATTTCCTCGACGTCTGGGTTTAAATTGCCGTGTAACGTGTAATTTATATAAATCATTGGCATAAATTGATTAGCCCGGCCTACGAGAGCTCTATTTTTGTGGGAGAGGAAGAGATAGCTGAAAAACTATTTTCTCGAGGATCAAAACGATCTACTTCCATCGCATTTCACACAATATCTTACACACATCTTACCTTTCAACCTTCATTTAACCCAGAAAATAGCAGTACAGTCCTGCAGAAATAGATATGGTGGTAGTACATCCCAGATTCCCGCATGGAGGTTTACCACTAACATAAAGTATGACCTTGTTGCATCACTGCCACCGGCGACCTACACCACGTAGCTATTCATAGTTATGCTATCGTGAAAGTTAGCGTGCGCTAACTCCACACGTAAGGCATAATAATATGAGCTAAGCATTTTACACGCAAAAACAACATCGGGATTTCGGTTTTAGGCTAAAATTTTAGATAGAGCTTGACTATTTATATTAATCTGTTTCAAACAAGAATAGTTTTATAAGACTTGGATTTGTCGTAAACGAACACAGTTTTAGAACTTCTTTACCAAAAATATCCAAGTGAAACTGACAAAAGCCAATTTTTTTTATTAAAACCATTAGTATTTTGGGTCAATTCCTAGAACCCGGGGGTTGAGTAATTAACCCCGCCGGCTGTCCTATGTCCTCCTCGCAAATGTCAAAAACACGCTTTTGAATTCCAGCTTCATTCAAGCGTACTCTCTATTTATAGGTTTCTTGGAAGGGCTTACTTTGAGCGACATGACTTACCCAAACTGTAAACAAAATTTAACGAGAAAAAATCCTAGAAAATCTTTTCACGAGCAGTCTATTTCATTAAACATTCCGAGATAGAAGTTCGCGTGACATAAATTACTGTTTGTGTGGCTTTTTAAAGTTTAAGGGTCACCCAAATACCTTAAACTGTTACAGCCAAAACCGGCAACTCGAATATAACAAACTTAGGAATTACACCGATGTAAAATGCAATTAGTGAAATGCAAACATTGCTTACTCCTATCTTTGAATGCCTGAACGCACATCTATCTACCGACAGCACCAATCAAATCGAATAGATTGAATTTTAGAATTCTTTCTGTGAATTGCTGTGAAACTCTGTGAAGCGCGGATCGTTGCGCAGAGTACGAATTAATCAAATAATCTCTAGTCAAAAATATTTTGCTTTGGCCAGATGCACGTTTATCTATCAGTGAATTGTAATAGTTATCTATAGTATCCACTTTTCACACCTGCATATTTTCAAACAGCTTTAGATCCTCGTGTCTAGGGTTTATTAAGTTCTAGCTATCCTATTACCAAATTTTCACAAAGTTCCGATACATAATTGAACTTATATCAACGATATCATGTTGCATTATTTTACGACGTAGGGGTACCCTGCAAGTTTCTTATCTTTCACATAGTAATTATACGTGTAATACTGTTCATAAAGCGTAGATCGGTAATCAAAAGTTTTAACTGATACTGATACCGCCTCCGTGGACATGAATCACGGATAAACCCCTAGAGATCTTTCAGGTGAACGATTTTTACATGTACCTACGAGAATTTCGTATTATATTAGTGCAGCGAATATTAACGCACGCAGTACACGAAAAAACCTTTTCAGGCGTTCTTCTCTAGTTACACATTAAGAAGCAGTAAAAATAGAAGCTTATATTAAACAAGATTTGATTTTTGAAATTCATTGTACCTACATTTGTACCTTTTGTATCTTTTGTAAATGTCTCTACCCAAGTGCTGCATAAGAGTTTCCGTGCTCCGTGGCTAGTAGATACCAACTTCCCAATATTCTCCGTAGTTCTCTACTTCCTATCCGGAAAACTTGGAGAAGTTACGATTATGGTATTAGGAGTTATCTAACTCTACTTTCTCTCGTGTCGGTATTTAAGATAACATCGACGGCACTAGAAATATAAGTTCTGATAAGATACGTATTTACTAAAGCTTATTTCATAATAAGTTACGTGACGAAGGAATAGTTTATCTATAAAATATATCCAGAACTCAGTAAGGATCACCGGAAACGCAAGGCGTGTAATTTTTACTATTGGAATCATTTTGCCACGATCTTTTTTTTAAGCAGATTTTTTTAGCTTGGTTAGATGGGTACTATTTTCTAAGCTTGCGTATGGTAAGCGTAGAGATTGTAGAATGATGGGTTATGTATGTTATTATTAGATGAAGTTGTTATTCAGGCTATTAAATCTCCGATTTGAATAAGTATGTAGTCGGAAATTATTCGGTTAAGCATGCACGCATACCGTTTGACTTTGATAGATTCGACTTTGAATTTGAACCATCAATCATTATAAGTCAATATTCTCTTGTGTGCAACACTTGACTATGAAATCGGTATCGAAGAGTTGATCTCACTTTCATTTTCCTAACGTTTTCCTACTATTTATTGTTACAGATAATGCATCTTCTTCAGTGCTGCTTGACAGCAGTGCTTGTAGTGACAGTCACGAGCGCTGCTTTGGATGTGGAAAAAACGGTGAAGCAAGTCCAAAGCATACTGCGGTCAAACTCACTTCTACCGCGACTCAGTCGAGATGAGATCCTCGGACTACTCAATGACATTCGAGCTGAAGACGCTAAGAGCACTTCTGCTTCGAAAGAAACAAGCATCGAAATTACACCGTATAGTACGATAGAAAACGAAATCACTCCAGGTACTTCTCAGCCGGACGCTGTTGAAAATATAGTGGTTAATGACAACAAAGATTTACCAGCTGCGTCTTCACCACCAGTTTATGAAAGCACGACGAAGAAAGATCAACCTTCGGTCATGGTTGTTCTACCGTATACGCCACGAGATGGTTCTTCATTGCAAGAACTGTATACAAAACCACCGAAAGTTGAGAGAGTATTGTTAGCAGATATAACTCCCAAACCCGTTAAAATTCTAAGTGCAAACAAACTACAAGCTACGTTAACCCATAACGCTAAGCTAGCGGAAAAGAAGAAGCAAGAAGATTTTCCGGCTGAACTTCAGGCATTTTTGGATGCTCATGGTCTGAAAGGTAAGCCAGATCAAGATCATTTCCTGTTGCCTCTCGATGGGTTTAAGCCTCTGCCACCAGCAAAAATTGTTGATGGAACAGTTCAGTTGCCAGAAAACATTCTACTTACATATGATTTAATCTCTCCAAACAATGATAAGAGTGAAGGTGCTGGAGAATCCACAAATAACTTTTTATTTGAGCCTCTACGACCCGAATATCCATTTGAGCTAGATACGTCATCATCAGAGACAAAAGAAACAGTATATCCACTACAAATGCCGAAAGCACAAACTAAAGGTGGACTTTTACTTCCAAACTTTGAGCCCATAGACTACGAAGCTGTTAAAGTTATACCTTTGAATAAAGGAGTCAGCCCAATAGATGAAACGAAGGGCGATTCAAGCGAACCAATTAAAAGACAGACAAATGGGACTGTTGAAGTGACAACCACGCAAGTATCTATTACTTCAGAAGAGCCGAAGAATCAAGACTCAGCCGCTGATTCTTCAGGATTAGCTGATGATACAGGAGCGTCTGTTGCTGATCTAGCAGATTCTTTTGGAGGTGCTTTACCAGCTGAGCCAGGAGATTCGGAGTTACCACCACCGAGGAAGAACGGGTTTTACTGGATGGTTGATTGGAATAGTTTTCTAGAAGTAGGTGATGGAGATACAAAAGTAAACATACGTTTTGAGCCGAAACTGGGTGATCCACAGATGTTTTTGCCTGTTAGCGTTCCTTGATTTGTTACGTCAGTATTCACTGATGCGTAAAGCTTTTATGAATGGTTGTTTTTAGTTGTCAAACTATCCATTATGATGCTTCCGTTTTTAGTAGTTATAAACAGCTGGTTAATGTATTGGTTGATTGGATATTATTTATACGTTCTAGTCTTACGGTAGCAGTAATGTTAGGTAGATTTTACAATTATTATCACTTTGATTCCCAAAAAAAGTTCATATAATTGCTGGACTTTGCAAATAAAATACCAAGTGAGACAAATTTCCATTAATTTTGAAACAATCTTTTACAGCGGTAGATCGAAAATCGCTTGCACCGTTATTTAAACCATGATAAACCAGTTACATAAAGCCTAATTTGGAATTAATGTAAATCGCTGGTAAATGCGTCTAGACTTTGAAGAATTTATCAGCGTGAACAGTGAAAGACTGAGAAGCATTCGAAAATTTAGTTGTTTGAACTTAGACTATTAATTAAAGTAATCGAGTCATAAATCGAGGCTAACTAATCAGCTTACAAAAGACTCATTAGTTATCGGTGAT
Source organism: Cosmorhoe ocellata (assembly GCA_963675405.1). Classification (NCBI taxonomy): domain Eukaryota; kingdom Metazoa; phylum Arthropoda; class Insecta; order Lepidoptera; family Geometridae; genus Cosmorhoe; species Cosmorhoe ocellata. The sequence goes on along the minus strand of OY776258.1, from coordinate 3,702,225 downwards.
TGAGTTGCAACACTGTTCTTTACTTATTACTAAGTACCGCATATTTAGCACAAATGAATTCAGCTACAACTTCAGTTCAAGTTATTTAATAAATTATTTGGTGAGTTACCTCTAAGTTGACATTCAACAACCTCTTCCTCTCGTTTTCATCAATAAACAAAATTTGTTAGTTTTTGTACTAAACATGTATATTTTATAATTGTTTTTATACCTAGAACTATTCTCACTCAGGTGTAAACAGTAATTGAAAACAGTCGATATAATTTTATACAAATACATAAAATGTTTTATATCTACAAATGTGGTGTTTAACGAATAGAAATAACCAATACAAAACTAGGTAGGTAAATACTGTAGAAATAATGGGTCGGCATCAGGTCGGCATAGCTGATGCCAAGACCACACAGTTGTGTGCAAGGCATAATGAAAAGATTATTAGCAAAGTGGGCCGAAGGAATGTAGACAATGCGTGATTATCGGACCAAAGCTATCGTTTTGAAAGTGAAGCGTATTACATCGCGTGTCGCATAGTACTTTAATAAGGTGACCGCGCACATGGCCGAGCTGACCGCACTGAGAGAATATCGAATGAGGTCAGTTCAGACGAGTGCGCGTTCGCTTTTAGTAAAAAATTAAGCCATAACTTTAGTAAAGTATTTTATATAATCTGCTGTTTCACTCCAAACCAACTTCCCACAACCTACAAATCCTGATAATACAACTAGAGATCTGAGGATATCTACCGAGCCAAGGGATTAGAGCCGTGATCATGTTTGTTTTTGTTTTTTTACAAATTCTGATGATATCATCATTGTATCGTCTGTTTATAGGTCTTTATTCAAGACTAGCTTCGACCCGCGGCGTCGCCCGCGAAATACCTACATAAAATATTGCCTATATCTGAAAGTTCATTCTACACATTGGTGTAAGAATTTTCCAAATCGGTCCAGTAGTTTCGGAGCTTATTCAATGCAAACAAACAAACAATCAAATCTTTCTTCTTTATAATATTAGTATAGACTACTGGCTTTTCAACGACCCATGACCAAACCCCTTACCATGAGCACTGGGAAACTGAAGAAGATTTTGTTACGTCAACTGTAATTTTTCATCGCTAAATCACAAATTGACGTTACTTTGACTTTTCCGTAGAGAAAATCGGTTTCTACAGTTCTCCTGCTACAGGGACAAAGCAGTCATAATAAATAGCAAGTCCTCAAACAGCTGCTATCATCAGTGCGGTGGATAACATAGTGTACAACTTGTACTGAAAGTGGTGCTTAGGTAAACACAAAAGGTAGTTTGAGCCCTAAAAACACGACAGCATGCAATCTTGGGAATTGCACTATAAAATACAGTTCACGGCTGTCGCTACGGCACATAAACGAGACGCTCAATCTCGCCAATGTTGGTCAACTATTTTCTACAAAGTATTGTGCTTGGATCTACCTTTAAAAAATGTTAAACTCCAAACTTTGCTAGTAACTTGTGTCCAATGTATAATTTATCTAACCGATTTTTTCACCAAAAGTTTTACTGTTTGAAATAAAAGAGCACTTTATTCTGATGCGCGACATGAACAGCAAGTTACTGTAATGTTCGCTTTAAAGTTATGAGTATGTCTTCATTATAAAGCGTGAATAAATTCGTAACCTCTTTGTTAGCAAGACTCTTGTTATTACGAACTTGATGGCACTTGCATGCGCGAGATACAACCTACTTACACTAATATTATTTTAAAAAGTTAGCTAGGGTGAATTTATAAACGAAATGGCTTGATTTTATGGTATAAATTCCATTTTTATCACTTTGGGCTACCTTTGGTGTTTAAATAATAGGCTAATTAATATTGATGAATGAATCCCGTGGTGTCATGTAACATGGCATCGCGAATGAAAACTTAATTTTCTTTCATAATAAAAGAAATAAAACTAGGCTAATATTTTACCCTACCGTAAAATCAGCAATAATCAATGCAAAAGTTGGAATCTTTGGAATCTATCTCTGAATCCTTTGGGAAAAAGTTACTTAAAGGGCTTTAAACTTTGTGTGAAAACACTAACTGAGCAAAGTCACGGGGAGTTAGTAATAAATACAATTACATGTAAGTACCATGGTAGTGGCTAATGAGTAATAGCAATCAGGCAATCAGCCAGCGTCTCTTAGTATCGGAAGTTTGGACGCTACACATAATCAAAGTTCACAGCGCAGTGGCGCCTTCCAATCCGCAGTAATGAGTTTCCATATTCAGGCAGGATTAGGGTGTAGCCAGTACAGAAACACTCTCTGGGTATCAAATAGCAAGCGGAACTCCGGTGGTGAAATTCAAATCATCAAACTGTGGCCTTGTGGATATAATGCCATTGAGAAGATTTCTATTGGAAAAAATACAAAACAGTCATCTATTCTTTATAATTGACCTGATAATTTGACTACCTTACTTACCTATAACTCTGCGGCGTTGACAACACACTATACAATAAAAAAAACTTGACATTGGCAAAAATTATCATAATATAGAAAGATACTTAGATAGCTATCTTACGTTTATCTTTGCGTTTGTGTACGCTAATCTCCGCAACCGGAACCAAATCTAATGCAGTTTTCATTAATGTATTGAGATAAGCTTGGATTAAAACTTAGGCTTTGTTTCATCAAAATCGGTTGACAAAAAAAGATAAGAATTTGATATACTTACTTGATTGTTGAGCTTGGATTCGACCAAACTCGTTTAGGCACTGTTGCCAGAATATACTTCAGTAAATTTGAGTAATCTAAGAGTATATTAATGTAAAAAAACTGTAATTTTAATATTTTTATTTCATTGATTTCTTTTTGTCCTTTTCTTCTTCCTTTTTTTAGAAAATATGCGCTCATCCGTTGCATTACACAAATTATATCGTCGCAAATTTCAAATGTAGGTAACCTAACTATAGGTAAACTTACTGATCAAACATTATTTACGTGCGATATTATTTACTTAGGACACCGTCCTCTTTACTAAACAGAATTCTAACCGATATCGCGTGCGATGTAGTGTAGCTTGGACCTTGTGGAGTGTATCACGAACTTGTGATAGAATGTGGCAGCAATATGATGACTGACTTAGCAAGAGTAGCGTGACCCTTGATGAACTTTGATTTTCGGCCTCAATCCTACTAACATTATACATTTTGGATGAATGGATGTATGCCTGTTACGCAATAACGGCTGGATCTGGATGAAACTTGAAACTTGGAATAACATAGGCTACTTTTTATCTAGTTAGGTACCACCCGAGCGGAGCCGCGCGCGAAAGCTGGTAAGGTAATCGATATCTTTGGAAACCCAGCTATTGAAAGCTAATACATGAACCTCACTCTGCCAGATAAATATTTTTTCCTGTTATTTACTTTCATCACAGTCTACATCTAAAATATTGTATCCGATAAACTTCTAAGGGTGGATTTGATTATCAGAATAATGTAATGTCGAATGTAAGGAAATGTCGTCACGTGATAATATTCTCTTTGGTCACTGCGACAAACGCGACTGCAATGTGACAGTCGTTATTTCCTTTAGTTCAACTCACATTTTACCACTAGCTAGACGATAGTAAAATTCAGAAACGATATTATAATGATGCCTCGCTGTAACGCCGCCATTCCTTTACCAGATGAGTATGGTTACATACTTAAAGAAATAACAACCCTTTTGGCTCAACGCTCGTTACCCTCATTCAGTTGGTACCATGTTCGTAATATTTTGTATTTTTCTGTTTGTATAATTTATTAACGCAAAGTTTTGCATAGTATGTACTTTTAACGCTCTCGCTGGCTTGTTTTTAATTAGTACTAACCATAGAAAAACTAACAGAAATACGTTTATAAATAAAAACTTCCGACTAGGTATGGTAATCACAGTGATTTTTATTAAAATGACTAGAGAATTCATCTGTCGTCATTGCTTCTCGTTTATAATTTGAACTACTTATAAGTTATAAGCAGTATAGATTTTATGAACTTGTTCAATAGATATTGGTTACACAAACACTCTAACCTTACGCAATCGAAAAACAAATATCAAGTTAATAAATCTCACACAACTATTTCGAGGATACTCATACCAACCCCAAACTTTTGCGGCGAAAAATAAATCGTGAAATAAAATAGCGCGAAGAACACTTTACTCTTCTTTGGGCTCCTATACCAAGTCGGGGGCTATCGTATTCTAGTTTCAAAGTCAATTGACCGACGTTGCTGGCACAAGTACACTTGAGCGGCAGAGACCCTTACGATTGGTCTACGCTTTGATAGTAAGATGCCATACTAATGGCCTTCTTATAAAAACAACTGTAAAAACATTGTTTTTGAATAACTGACACATGGGGAAATGACAACAGTATTGGATAGCGTCTATGGGACAAAGCGGGACAGTTTTTTTTAGATGAGAATATTAACATGCAGAAAATATTTTGGAAGTTAAACTATATGCATGCCTGACTTGGGGAGTAAGTTGGTGAATGCGTGACGAGAGTGTTTCAAAAAGTGTGATTTGGAGAGGTGAACGGAAATTTAGAAGGAGATATAAGTTACTGAAGATAGAAAGAGAGAGATTTAAGTTTCGTATATTTACTGTAGGGGCAAGAGAGAGAGGTGCCAGCACACATTTTCTTTGTCTATTTTTCTCATAGCCAGCTACGTTTCGTATATCTAAGACACAGTGCAGGCCTATATATAATATACAGTTTAATAAATCAAAATAGCACTTTAAGAAGAAAGTACTTAAGAAATATATGGAGCAAAAGAAGTTTTACTCCAGTCATGTGGTCTAAAGCACACTCTTTTTTTTCTTTAGGATTATGCGGCTTGGGAGTATTCAATAATAAAACTACACTTGGAAGTTCAAAGCTTGAACACTATCACACCCGCACTCAGTCTTTATCATAATACTTATACGTAATTTAAATAACAGGGACTCAAGGCTCGCACTGTGTTTTACTTGTTTTACTTGTAGAGTACACGACAATTTTCACTCATCTATACTTATTAGTATAGATGAGTGAATTTTGTCGTGTACTCGTGAATCTTTCCTCTTTATAATTATAACTAGCTGTCCCGCCCGCGACTTCGTTCACTTAAAGTATCTAAACTGAGTTTCAAACAAATCATACTCATAAAAAAAACATAATACTAACTTTGACACCCCATGTTACCCTTTTTAGAGGGTTCTTTTAAAATATCTAGAAATACGTTCCCATTTAGTTTGCATTTAAGTATTCAAACCTAAATTCTGACCAATCGCACCACCCTATAAAAAGTTCCCATACAAACATTGACCCTACATTTGACCCCATTTCGAAGGTTATATTAAAAAATCCTGAAACATGTGTCCATAGATTTTGTATTTACAGTACACAAACAAAGTTTCAGATCAATCGCACCATCCGCTAAAAAGTTCCCATACAAACATTGACCCCACATTTGACCCCTTTATGAAGGTTATATTGAAAAATCCTTGAACAAGTATCCATTCATTTTGCATTTTCAGTACACAGACAAAGTTTCAGACCAATCGCACCACCCATTAAAAAGTTCCCATACAAACATTGACCCCACATTTGAACCCCTTTTTGAAGATTATATTGAAAAATCTTGAAATACGTGTCCATTTTTTTGCATTTACAGTGCACAAACAAAGTTTCAGGCTAATCGCACCACCCGTTAAAAAGTTCCCATACAAACATTGACCCCACATTTGACCCTTTTTCGAAGGTTATATTGAAAAATCCTGAAAAACTTGTCCATTCATTTTGCATTTACAGTGCACAAACAAAGTTTCATGAAAATCGTTCGACGTGTTAAAAAGTTTCATACTAACGTTTTCACCCCTTTTCACCCCCTTAGAGGTGGAATTTCCAAAAATACCGCCTTAGTGGGTGGTTTTGTTATAAAAGGAAACCACCTTCCAAATTTCAGCTTTCTAGCTTCAGCGGTTTCGGCTGGGCGATGATAAATCAGTCAGTCAGTCAGTCAGGTTAAGCTCTTATATAGATATAGATTATAATTATAATTATAATATTTTATAAAGAGGAAAGATTTGATTGTTTGTTTGTTTGTTTGTTTGAATTGAATAGGCTCCGAAACTACTGAACCGATTTGAAAAATTCTTTCACCAATTTGTAGAATGAACTTTCAGGATGAATAAAGGCTATATTTTATGAAGGTACTTCGCGGGCGACGCCGCGTGCAGAAGCTAGTTCTCTATAACTTCACTGACTTATGTTATGTGGTCCTTTTCAGAAACAGCCTAATGCAAACTTTTCCAGCCTTGCCATTGAGAAGCTTGTAACATCAAATTATATTACCAAATCAATTTATATATCCCCAGGCGTATCAAAACTTCCTGAGATATTGACCAACGTCTCATCAACTTGCCAAAACTCATTATAACAACGAGATATTTATTGAAACCAACTGGGTTAGATGAGCTATGTTTACTAAAATACTGTGACTGGCATGATAAGGATCGTATTAAAGCGGTAATAGTTTTGGATCAGGATGAGTACTTTTTTCTAGACCAGCGTGCTGCTTTTTCGACCACATCACAATACTACACAGTACCCAATAATAGTCAAAAATTAGACTATAATAAAAAAAAAACAAAGCGATACGTAACAGGATATTTTTATTGAAATAGACTCACACCTTTCACGTCTTTATAACCAAGGCCCTCGTTAAATAGCGGTTGCTGCTTCTTACTAAACGTAGGCTGTAATTAAATAGCGACTTGTCACTCGGAAACTTTGATATTGAGATGGTAATAACAGTATTTGCAACTGTTATTACTAGGCTTCAAAGTTTGCCGGCAGTTTGGGAGGGTCTGATCTTGAGAATGCTAGACAGGGAGTGTCCACGCGCGAGTTTGCCCTACACAATACACATTTTTGACAGATGAGCTAAGTTCCATCTCTACTTTATCGACCATTATTCTGTTTTGTCATATTTACCGAGCAGTACTACTTATATGAGTATTTACCATTAAAGAATTAGTACCTAAGTCAAACAAAGAGAAAAACTAGCAGAACCAAGTACCTATTCCTAAATGATTTTCCCATCCGGCGAGCCTTAAGTGCCTTCTGTAGCCAATCTATGATATACTTAGCCCTCAACAAATTTCGAGCGATTTACCCGTAGTAATGTGTGGAGGCTATATTGATGCCCGTCACTAAGATAAGAGCTCGATAAGTGGCCGAAACTTGCTTGAAGTGATACGGAGTTCTTTCGATGATACTGAATTGGAACGTTATTCCGATTGGGAGCGAAACAAATTTCAGGGTTTGGGCAGTTTTGACTTGATCGCTTTAGTAAAGTACTTTTATTGACTTTGTTAGTTGCTATTACTAGTTTGTTAGTTGCACAGTTGAATGGTTTATTTCAAGTGCAATTTTTATAGTTTCAGCCATAGTTGGTACATTAAAATGATTGGATTTTGGAGAATATGAGAATACTTGTATTCCTATCAGTTCAATTAGTTTGGGTAGTTTTAGTTCAATAATGTAATCTTTCATTTCGGTAGTTGAAATGTTAAGTAAAAGATTCAACTGCAATGTAGGTAAGTACATAGTTATTAATTATTTTATTAAAATATCGGTGGATATTAAATTTCATAACAGCCATCAAGCCCCAAACAATGCAAACCAAAAGGAATTATTAGGAATCAAAATAATATAAATTTTGCAAATAGCGTAAATAGAATTGCTTGAGTTCACATTTTTGTCTTGTAGGCTCACCCTGAAATTCGACTTTTTATTCGCAACCATAGACTACATAAACAGCACTAAGCTTCAAATTGAATTTTAAGTAAGTAGGTAGGTACACTGGATTGTAAAGAACTTATTTCCATAACACAAGGAAATTGTAGGAGGTTGCTATGCTATTGTGAAACAAAACACGGCGTGGAAGTTTCGAGAACTGTGAGATCCTGGTATTATTGTAGTGATCCTTCGGGAACCATCAGTTATCACGTTATGGAACGTCAATCAACTTTGGGAGTCAAATGCTTTTCGGGAATTCAAAGCTTTGATGTATTTCGGCTTTACCGTGCGTTAATGTAAATTAATTTTCGCTTTGGGCCAGAAATACTGTGCAAAATTAAGGCATGTTTGAATGTGCCTCTGACTACCTTTTTTAGATATCCTCAAATATCTAATTGACTAGAGATCTGAGGTTAGGTATGTCTACCGTTTGATGTTTACCGTATGTGGATTATAGTACAGTCGTGATCATGTTTTTTTTTTATTTAGGGTTCAGAAAAACATTTTCCTCTAAACAAAAGTATTATAGAGATATTTACTTGAAAATTATGGGTTATTTTTTTTTAAAACTCAAAATAAGTTTTGTCTGTGTACCAAACTTGGATGAACATTTTCTTTGTGCACAAACTCTTTTACTCGGACCTCGCGCAGAAGAAAAACAAACAACGTCTAACTGTTATTTCAGGGTCAACATACATATCACCACATTCTTCAGCATACGCTATGCTGTATTAACATAAGACGATTTACGATTTTTATACAAATTATAACCTGTAAAATTATCTACATTTTATGGGTTATAATTAAATTACATAATTTAATCTAAGTTCCCATGTGACAAACCAAGTGCAAAAAAAACAGATGCCATTAACGACTGTCAGTACCACATGACTAGTGATAGGCTAGATTTTTTTAAATGTTTTTATCGATTCTCAGGGAGCAAAATCTCGAACAACTTATTTTTGCGATAATATAATAATCAATCGCACAATGGTCAAACAAAAATTGCCATGCTGAAGCATGATTAATAGCAATTGTGTAGTTAAACCCTTGGTCGATTCTGTACAAAAACAACGTGTAAGTAAAGCGCTCGGTGAAAATCCAATTGCCTCCGCAAAGGAATAGGTGCACCTACCTTGTTTACGGCAAAACGCCTCTGCTCTAATAGATGTATGTCCCGCTAATATTTGTTTTGTACTGAGTTAAATTTTCTATGAAAACGCGATTGTCGATTGTAGCGAAGACGGAAGTATACGTAGGTTATTTAGTGTTTGGTGATACTTTATAATTTTGCATTGGCATATGCCAAATTTTGCCAACTACCATCTTCAGAAAAGCTTAGCCGTGCCATCATGCGATTTCCTCTATTTCTCTGTTAGATGCTTAATTCTTAAAAATAATGATGAATAAAATATAATATTTTATGATAGGAATAAATAAATAATGATAAGAGTGTATGGAAGCAGAAAACATGTTGTACCTACCATAAGAGCAGAAGAATGATAAATTTCATGAATTCAAAATAAAACTTAATTCTTCGTTTACTTACTAAGAAATAAAAGTAAACAAACTCAGAGAACACTCTAAAAATAACAAAAATACAACTGCAATTAGATATATATAATTTCACCCGTTGATAATTTATAAAAATTATCACATTTCACCTCAAGCTACGCTTTGAAAGCAAACATAAACACATTGAATATGGCATTACGGCTGCCACTCTGTTATTTATTTTATTGCACAGTCCGAGTCAGTCATTAGATAAATTGCAGGATACTTTAAAAGTACTTTGCCCTTGCTACCGCACAAAAGGTGTGCAGCTAACCCGTAGAATTTATTAAAGAAAAACGGAATTGGTAATTGAAAATAGCTTCCTACAACCGCCATTCTGGAATTTTTGACATTGACAGCTCTCATTCTAGTGATCCAGACTAATCCAACGACGAATATACAATCAATACATACATACTCTACACCCCAAAATCATACATACTCGTATAACGTAAAAATCTATGTTTCATAGTATATAACACTAAAAATTTCTGACTGTCGGGTATGTGCCACGACAACAACTACAAACTGTATCTACAACCTTCCATTTTTATAGACACAATAGTTGAAAGAACAATCGTCGGACTTTCATGAGAAAGTTGCAAAGAATTTAATCCCGAAATGGAAGTGCTGAAAGATTATCCACAAGAATTCGCAAAGATATTCCGGACAGGCCTCAATTTATTGTTTAAAATTAACATTAAGTTATGGTCCAGCGATAACCATTGGATGACAAAATATTGGAGGTTTATTGTTTTATTATCTAGATATAAAAACTCTTGTCTCTCATGATTCTTTAGATCATTGATAATAAATAATTCTTCAAAGCCACGCTCAGCTTATAGCATACCTGTCTTAAATTTAACCATTGTGGGAGGAGGGTGCAGTAGAAGGGTAAAGTTTATATGAAAAATCTGTAACCAAATCTATTCTAATAGCCAACTATTTATAGAAGCGTATCAACAGTGGACCACTTAACCAATACTACAGCTTGTAACCGCATTATCTGTTACAGGTTCCTGTACATTGTGCCAGCAATCGCCACCTTTTTCATCATATTCTCCATCGATGTGTGTAAGCTGGTGATGGAAGGAAATATCTTCGAAATCGCTTATCGCTTGCCGCCATTTCTTGTTGTGATCCAGGGTCTGTTGTAGCTTTTTTATGTTTATGCTTTTATTTTTATTGTTTTAATGTTTCAGTCAAAAAGTTTGTAGATAGAACAGTGTTTTGCAAGACGTAGTTTTTAGTTTTTCATTTAGATTAGGTAATTAAAAAGTCAGATTTGAAGCTCTTCCCTACTTTGTAATTTCGTTGGATCAAAAACACTATCACTGAAGTTGGTCACATCTCATACGAATTCTGAGTATTTTATCTACATTTTAATGGGAAACTGGAGTTAAATACCTACCTAAGTCGTCGATTTTTAAAGGTATTCTCAAAGTGTTGCTGCTATTCCCGAATACCTCAGAATTAACCAACATTATTAAAGAACTAGGAGGCCTATGGAGAACTTCAGGGCTGAGCGATAAACAACTGAAGGACAGGCGTTCGTTATTGAAAAGGGTCAACTTTTGTAATACAGGTAAGCTCATAAACCCTTTTTGTATGGACCTTGGTATAACCATTTTAGGGGTTTTAAGAAAATTGCAATTTTGTAGTAATCTCTATACATTGAAGGAGAAATGTATTGGAATGGATTAAAGCCGGTTTTAACTCATAGTTTTTCAGAACTGAAAGACTAAATATCTAAAGCTGACTTTGCAATAAGGTTGATGTTCTATTCAAATATAACGGCCGTCATAAAGTTGTCATTGTTTTTCTATAATTTTTTTATAAATTCTTTTAAGTATTATGCTGATTACCGATTGATTGATCAAGACACAGCCTATACCATAAGTTCTAAAGATCTGAAATTGGAAAAAGTGCAATAAGAAATTTCTCAAAATTCATACTCTAAAGAATGTGTGAAGTTTGTATGAACTAAAAATTACACGAACAAAGTCATGAGGAGTTTTTCTAAATACAATACCTACACAATATACTACTTGATGTCATAGAATTGTTCTTGTGTAAACTTCTTCGCTCCGCACTGATTTCTCCGCTCCACAGAAATGCTCTATCATTTAATCGCCCACGGCTAAATTTATGGCGGTCTTTGAAGCAACAATAACGGGTGTAAAATCGTATCTTATGATACAAACCCCGTCCTTAGAACCCAATTTCATTCAATTTCAGGGACCTACTGGATCTCCATTATCGGGACCTTCCAGTACCTCCTGTCTCCATTATTCGAGACGCTGTTCTTTAATTTCATTTTACAGCAAGATTTGGAACTGAAGCTTCCCTTAATAGCCAACAGCTACCCTTTCGACCCTACGGGGAATTGGGTGGTTTATATCATTGTTTACGCATTCCAGAGTTATTGTTGTAAGTATTACAATTTCTCCTATTTTTTTATATATTTCAATCCTGAAATTCAGTACAAAATAGATGAATATACTTACTTACGGTATATTTGGACCCAGAGACGGTGAAAACTCAATTGATTATTGTAAAATCGATAAAATTATTCCATACTTACTATTAGGTATAAAATAAAGAAAGCATGTAAAATAGATGCGTAAATTTGTATTATACTTATCACACTGTTATAATTATCAACCGTTCTAAAACAATATTTTCGTATGAAGGTTAACGCCCACGAATGTTTTAACAAGATGCTATCGGAATTTCATTTGGCTCAAGCATTGTATTTCGAAGTGGGTTGAGTGTCATGGTGAATTCTGAAATAGGATATTTTATCACATATACTTCGCACGTTACTGACTGACTGACAAATCAAAAACTGCAATTCGAGTTGAAGAAAGTAAGTTTGTCACCACAAAGAAAATCGTGATGGGTCTATATAGTGGACGCCATTTACGAGTGATACATTACTTTGCCTTATGTGAATATCATGATCTAAGCTTTTGATTTACTATTTCAGTGTTCCTTTGCGTAGCAGCTTATATCGGGACACAGTTGATCATTATAAGTGTATGTGCACTTCTCAGCACAGAATTTACGTTGCTTTCTGAGGACATGCATCTCGTGGAACCTGTGTCAAAGAAAAAGTACGGTAAAGTCGGAGCGATTCGCAAAGGCTATAGAATTGAAGACTTTGTGAAACAACATCAGAAGTTGGTCAAGTAAGTAAAATCAGGGACTATATTTTAGTACCTATATACCTTTACTCTGCTGCATTTTAAATTGAGATATCAATAATATACATTGTCACTCAGATTTTGGATTGGTTAGAATGGAGTTGTTTTGGTTAGAACGAGGAAAAATTATATTGGGTAGAACAAGCTAAAAAGAAATTAAAAAACTCCCGACACAAACTTTGCCCTCCATTTTGTGGTGGCGGCCATCTTGAATTTAGAATTTGTCATAGTGTATAGTATTTTACTACTCAAGCCTTTTTCTTTGATTTCTATATAATATTGAGGAAGTTGTGAAAAAATATGTAAAAAAAAAACAAAATCAAAATCGGTTCATGCGTTTGGTAACTACAATGTCTGAGACAGACACACACAGACAGACATGTCGTTTTTGCGTCGGAGTTAAAAATAGCGGATCGTAAAAAAAAACGTTTTTGCATCACGATATTATTGTGCCAACATACTCACAGGTTGTCATCGCAAATGGATAATATTTTCAACAAAATTATATTCATGGATTTATTATTTGTTGGTGGAACTACGTGCTTCTTCAGATACTCTGCTCAAGTAAGAGTTTGACTTATTGTTTTTCATGAAGATTTTTTCAGAGCTATCATAAATCAATTAAGCTTCTTCAGATACTCTGCTCAAGTAAGATTTTTTTTATTGTTTCTCATGAAGCTTTTTTCAGAGCTATCATAAATCAATTAATCAGTCCAAGTTATTATAAAATTAAAATTTAAAATAATTTTATTCAATAAAAATGGATCATTTAAAAGAGAAGAACATGCAAAAAACTAGTCTCACTAGTTCTTTTTGAACCAGTGAAAGGATTAAAGTGCATCTTAAAAGAGGCTTTGTATCCAGGATTTGATGGCATTTTAACTCAGACTAGGCTAGCACTTTGTTCACAAGAGAACTGTATAGTCCATAGTCTATTTGTTTTCGGTATCTGTTTTTTTTTTTCAGTTTTCCCAAGGTGTAACCCACATGCTTAACAGCTATGTGGGAGTTGTCACTTCACTGCTTTACGTGTTATACTTGTGCTATTATGGGGAGTTATTGACTGAAGCTGTGAGTAAAAAAATAAAAAAAAAAAAAAAAAACACACTTACAATATTGTTGAATAGTTTGTTTATTGTTGAATAGCTTGTTCCGTTCCTTACAACAAGTTCTTACAAACCATCATGAGTCAGTAACGCCAAATTTCAAGCGACTTCAATTCAATTTTTACTAGTCATGGTATGAAATATCAAAGTTAGATTATTTTGGTATTGCCCGAAGAGCTTGTGTTAAGGATCTGGATGCTGATTTTTCAACACGTCCTGTCAAAAGTTCACCGTTTAAATGTATGTATTATGGTATTACCTATGTAGCAAAGGATTTATAAATTTGAAACAAACTTACTAGTACTTTTATTTTTCAACTAGCTTCCCGCCCAAGGCTTCGCCCGCGTGGTACTTTACCTATTTTTTCAATTTTACTTTTTCGTCAATTTTCCAATGGTTTTAATAATTATTCTGCTATTCGGGACGGAGACAAATACAAAAAACTATAAAGCATGAAAATCGGTCCAGCTGTTCTAGAGTTATAAGTGTTCGAACAAACCCGACTTTGTTTTATAAAAAACTACGAGCAATCATGACGTCTAAGGTTTCGTCTGGTTATACTTACTCGTACTAAGATCTTTGACCATATCTAAAAAGATGTATTATACAGAGGCACATCCAAACATTGGCACGTGCCTACGTTTTGCTTATTAGATAGTATTTAAAACCAATACCAATACTTTTACATTTATTTTCAGAGTTTACGTATAGGATATGCGGCTTTTGAAAGTTTATGGTACAAAGAAAACAAGCACCACCAAAAAATTATTTTTATGATAATCAAAAGGTACGAAGTGTTTGAATCAATCATATTTTTGATTGAAGACTCTTGCTTTGATATTTTAGTCCATTTAGCTACTTATATGGGTTGTAGTCCCACCGCCACAAAAGCATTTAAAACTGCGTGCCTACGTATAAAAGTTCCTGTTTCACAGTAGCTTGGTACCAAGTAACAGTTAGACGATAACTTTAGATTTTCACTTTAAAGATCTTTTTATTGTAGATCCCAGAAAGCCTGCTGCTTGACGTCAATGAAGTACGCACCGATCACCCTAAACATGTTTACCAAAGTAAGTCTAAGAGGGTTTGCGGAATACTCCAAATAACGCAAGCTAAGCGTGAGTTGGACCCAAACTCGCCATGTTTGCGAGATTTGCCTCCCAATTTCACTTAGTTTGAGTTGAGTTTAAGTCGTAGCCGATTTTCTCTTAATAGCGTTTAATTGAATTTAGAGCTGTGTTTAACTGGATAAGAAAGTCGTGCATTGAGTTTAAATTCACAAATACTTAAATAAATTAACTTAAGTACTATCTACCTATATCTACCCAGGTATTCAAATATAAAATTAAAAGACTTTTTTTCATATTAAATTAATGTCTTATTTGAAGAGACTAAGCAAACAGTTGTTTTCGTGCTGAATGTTTATTTCGATGCCAAACAATGTATTCTACTCTTATTATACCTACATAATAGGCTCTAACAATAACAGATCAAGACCAATGTGGAAATAGTTTCTCCAGAAACCATGAATAGACAAGACGCCCTTGAAATAAGTGTCTCAAATTCGATTTCGGGAAAATTGAATCGCCAAATATTTGTCCTGAATCTGAGTACACCTATGTGGCTATGTGGTTTATTCGGAGAATCACAAACATAGTTTGAAATTTCAGAGTGTGTTGTATACCTACACATATAAATATGAGCATGTCACGATAAATTCATTTATATTGGTACTTAACCATTTCTATTTAGATAGCGACGGTATTACACTTTATTTTTTTGTAAAATAACGCATTTTATGTTTTCAGGTTATAAGCACCACGTGGTCTTATATTTCTCTAATGAACAGTATCTATGGAGAAAAGTAGAAAACTATATATAAGTACACAGGTACTGAATAACGTGAAGTCTCCTATTCTGCTAACAACAAAGCTTATGTGACACTTTCATTGATGTACGGGTATTATAGCTAAGTCTATGGCAGCATAAATCAAAATAACATTCAGTGAAACCTGTCAATCCGTATTGTCTCTTTTGCACCTTTTAAGGTGGTAGCACACCTTTGCCTGTCGCGTAATTAATGAAGCCAACCGCTACACGAGTTTCGCTGGCAGAAGTGTGTCGACTGCCAAACAAAAGTGATACCACAACAAAGAGACGGACTGAGTGCAGGAATGTAACCAGCTTCTGATCATATCGGTGAAACCCAGGTGAAACCACAGAAAAGACAGAATCATAATCAAATCTGTATATTAGAATAGGCATATTCGCTTCTGTTTTGCTTGTCGTACAACCGTCCAACTGACAAGTCATGGCGGAATTACGGTGGTTTTGCTGCTATTGCTTCACAGGGAAGATGTTTTGTGTTACCACCGTCTATTATGCTTGCATCCTACCTATGGGATGAACTATTGCCTTGATAAATGTTCAATTCAATCAATAAAATCACAAAGATCACTTTGAAACGTCTTACATGCTAGGTGAATCTATGTGCCAATTCCAACCTAACCCAAGTACGAGAAGAACAGGCAAGAAACTCGTCTCGGTCCTAGCGCTTTACGAGTACTTATGTATTTTTTGTTCGTTTCTAAAACATTTTTATTATCTTCAGTATCGAGAGTGTGACCTCATTTTCATCCTCTTTGAACTAAATAAACACTTGCATAAAAATCTTCCTTTTTTCCTCACCATCTAGAATCACAACACCAAAGGCTCCTTAGCATCTATTCACATTCAAACGGATGATACCAAACGGTATGACTCTATTAATGCAAAAATAAACTTTTTGAATTAGGCTGTTTTGCCAATAGGTAATCATTGTGCCCCTCCAAAAATATCAAACTGAAATTGAAATCACGCAAAAGCGAGGCTCAGTTAAAAAAAACTAAGTACCTACCTACTCTTTTAGAGAGCATTGTAATTTTTTTTAGCGTTTGCTTTACCTTTGAACAATTTTGAGAGTTGGGGCGGCGCTGGCGCGTTGTTGTATTGTGTTATTTACGTATTACCGTGTACATGTTCGAAGGCACAGCTCCTACAGAAAAAACCGCGGCATTGTGCGTCACCTAAACAGATTTATGTTAATGTAGTGAATAGATAGCTTTAACAAAATTGAGTGACGTTGAAAAGACGAATGTTCTCCACTATTTGGGACCTTTTCCGATCCCGGGTTTATGTAAATACGCCGATATATTGGAAAGTTTTTCTGCCTCGAACCCTTTATAAACTGCTTTGAAATGATAGACTATTTATATTAGAAAGAGACCTCTGTTACAGTTTTTCTTCCGACTTCCTCTTGTATAATATTTCAATCAAATAAAGTGGAGCAGTTTCAGTTTCCATGAATGGCAGCTAACGTTCCTAAAACTTACACTCATAATCATTTGACCATTAATCATTTTCCAATATCCTACTTATACATTATCACTACATTTGTGTTATAAAACAAAGTTCTCCGCCGCGTTTGTCTGTCTGTTCGCAATAAAATCTAATACTACTGCACCGATTTTCATGCTGTTTTCACCAATGGATATAGTGGTTCTTGAGGAAGGTTTTACTAGATAAATTGTCAATTTTTTGTATAGATTGGCAATATAATGATATTTGTTGGAGGTGTCAGAAAATATAAGCCTTTTGGGAAATTTCAGCGAAAACGCTGCCTAAACTCTTTGAGATATAACAAAACAATGTATGGTGGAGTTATGTGTCTTATATGGGACTACAGAAAAGTCCACGATGGCGTATAGGTATCAAGCGGGCGAAGCCTCGGGCGGAAGCTGATTCTTAAAACATGAATATATAAATAAATAATGCTGGACAATCCACACAGCATCATCTAGCCCCAAAGTAAGCTACTCAAAGCTTGTGTTATGGGTACAAGATAACTGATATATTTAATACATTATTATAGGTACATAGATATATATTTTTATCATACATAGAAAACACCCAGACCAACGGAACAAATTTCTGCAGATCGTACACAAATTTGTTCCGAACCCGCAACCTCTAGCGCCGCAGACGGACTTTCGCCCGCTGGGCCACTGAGGTCATCAATACTGAAGGCAAAAACTTGATATATACCTACAAGCAAGTTTAGATATCTGTTGAAAATCTTGTTTGCTCTCCTTTCGAAGACGTAATATTCCCTGGCACTTGGGTGACCTCGGACGTAGAGTTTGTCACGTCTCGACCGTTCGAAAAGTACCTATTTCGTCTTCGAAACAAATCGACCTAGTAGCTGTGTGTCACTTCAAATGAGTTTGCAATGCAATATGAACTTTGACGTGCTGGTTTTAGGTTCTAATGTTCCTTTTATATACCTTCTGTAAACTGAAAAGTTCCTCAGTAATCCTGCTGACGGAGATTTGCATGCCACATTGTTGATGATACGATTTGAACCGGAAAAAAAACACTTCCATTTTATAATTTCAATACTTTTTCGAACCAGTGTGGTGAAAGAATTAAAGTGCGGTTTCGTGGACTTGACAATGTTTAGAACTTTTCCGGGATGGTGCCAACTCGCGCGCACTCGCGATTCACGCTCGCGAGTTGACGATTTACTCGGTTTTTCTGATATACCAGTTTCCTAGCAATATTTTTTTTTCAGTTTACTATTACATATTTTGACAGAATTGCTGCACAACCGGATTTGAGCCCACGTTCTAATACAGCCACACCAGAAGAAGGTACTATTTAATAAGTAAGATTTCTGTACATATCTCTAATTCAAAATCAATATCTCCAACGAGCTATAAAAATATTATGGCCAAAGTTCGTCTCCTGTTCGGAGCCATTGAGGATCCCGCGGTCTGAAATGGTATAAATCCCTTTGCTTAGTAGATAAACTTTCCTTTATTCCCGTTATTATCAATTTAGGGCATGTTATGTTAGAAATGTTTGGGAAAACTTTCTAAGTTGCAATAAATACTGAATGATGAATCATGCGGAACTTAGCATAATGACGGTCTTGAGTTTTACGTTCTAGGAAAAATACTTTCAGGGTTCCGTACCTTATACAGAAAAAAGTGCCCTTAATAGTAATCATTATCGTTGTCCGTGTCCAATAAATCAATTCATATGGTACTTGTTATTCTAATTAGTAGTTTTTAATCTATACTAATATTATAAAGAGGAAATCTTTGATTGTTTGTTTGTTTGTTTGAAACGAATAGGCTCCGAAACTACTGAACCGATTTGAAAAATTCTTTCACCAATGTGTAGAATAAACTTTCAGGATGAACATAGGCTATATTTTATGTAAGTAGGTACTTCGCGAGCGACGCCGCGAGCGGAAGCTAGTTCAAAATATATTTTGTGCAGAACCCACAGTGCGCAAATAAGACTTAAACATATCCGGATTTCTTCGTTTATATCTTAGTTTATAACTTACAAACATAAAACACAAAATATAGGTAATAGTATTTCTATAAATAAATATTTTAATAACTGCAAACTTCATAAAAGTACGTAAAATGGGTGTGTTATCTATTAAATTTTCAAGTATGCAAGGCGATCATAGCACCTTTGTTTTTACAAAGAACCTTACAAATTTTCAGCGTAGTGAAAGGACTCCTTTTGAATCGTGTTACCGTCAAAGTGAGGTCTCGTGGCTGTGCCCTTTCCTGGGCAATGTTTGCTTTATATATCACACACACCCACTCGCTTCAATTTGTTCAAATAATTTGTTTGGAAACCACAGATCTCACGGTGAAATGAAATTATATATCATGAAATCAAATAGACAGGTGTAATGTGTTTAGAGGTTGTTAGTGTAACGTTTCCTGATATATTTGGGGTCTATCTTACAGAATTTATAACTTTAAATTATTTTTTAGCTCAACACGCAGATTTTATTGAGATAATTTTTGTCTTTTATTTGGAATCATTTAAATAGATATAATACTTTTTCATAATTATGTAGGTAAGTAACTAGTTATGTGTAGGTATCACACTAATGGGAAAAAGTCTCGCTTATTCTGTGTACCTACTTACTTCAGCGCGTAACAAGTAGGAATGAGCCAACCGATGAATTTTAAGTTTGTGCTGAAAAAAAATCTGCTTAATGTTTGTTCCATTCGAAATGAATAAACATACAAATAGAAACAACAAAATCAAACAGAGAACTTCTATTGTAGTGTACAAAGCAACTAATAGCAAAATAATACATTATGTTTGAAAGCAGCTGGCGTGAAATTAAGCAAACTATGTACCCACTTATCGATTAAAGTTACAAAGCTTCAGGGAGTTTGCTGTGTCATGAACATTGCAGATGTATGTAGTGTACCCACTGTAAACTTTGTGGCTTGTTTTGATATTGATTGAATAGACTTGTAAGTCATCAAGCAAACAGGCCCACTGGGTATATAAGATATGCTATTATTATCATCTTCAATCTTGGTAATGGCATTTCCAATAAAATCGGCAAAATCTTAGTAGTAGAAACAAAATAGGCTGACGAGTGTGAACCAAAACTTTACGGAATTGAATTCCCGAGTTGAATTTGAATCAATAGTAGATTCAATTTGGAGTTTCGCTGCCGAGTCTAATGTATATTCTATGAGTTGTATTTATTTATTATTTGCTAGTGAAACTAAACTATCCGCAACCTCTTTCGCGTAGTGTTATTTTCTTAAAATTTCATCCCGTCCCTACAGTAGGTACTCCTGGGGGGTTGAATTTCGGTAAATATTTTCTTAGTGCACCCGAAAGAAACTCGCCCCCAAACATTTTTCTAGAACCTATTATAGGTTTAGTTAGGCAGTGTGCTATCCTTAGGACCACTCATAAGGAATTAGATTTATTATAATCTAACTTGATGATTCCAACTACAAAATATTTTAACTTATCAGACCTTGGTTGGAGCAGAGAAATTTTGGTTTTATAAAAATGTTTGTGTGGTTTTTCTTTTAACTTCGGTTCATCTTTGCAACAAACTGCCAGGTAAGTGGCTCAAATGGGTCAATGCGAGTACCTACGTAGGAGCACTAAGTAGGTACCTAAGTACTTATAGGTTTAAGTATTTGCTATAAAATAAGTAGGTATTACCAAACTCAGCAATGCAGTTGCCATTTGTGGTCACCAAATGCACTGCTGGATGGCATCGCTAATGAAAACTAAAAGCTTGCAAATATGAATTTAAATGAAACTGAAGCTCACATGCATTCATTTGGAAAATTTCGATATAAAATTTATCAACGCGTTATATTAAATTAAATTTTATGAACTATAATTAAGTATTATAGTTGGGTGGTTGATTAGGTTGTTCCTGGCAATTTCTGTGTAGTGTAGCTGTCGCAAGTTGTTGACTTCCGATGTAGCTTTGTTTTCGAGGCTCTTTTGGAAAGAAGTAGGAGATGATAATCATCCAGTATATGGTCAAAACTAGTTGCATTGTCCTATCACGACCTACGAGTATGCTTGCTGACTACCTAGACATGCAGTTTGAAAAGATACGAAACCTTAATGATACCTAACTTAGGTATATTAACGAACAAAGTTGTGGGTCCTTTTTTGTCAGAAGACCGAAAGAAACTCACCAAACCATATTTACTGAACTTCTTTAATTTTGTAGTCATGCTATAATTTCATACTTTACCACTAAAACCTTGAGCTGAATTTGTAACGTTGACTTTGTTTGTGGGTTCACTGGTGTAACTTTTGTTCGTAAACACTTAAACCAGAGTGATTTGTTACTCCCGAACTAACAAGCACTCTCACGAGTTTGATATGTTTTATCTGAACTTTCACAGCTTTTTACAGAAGTGGAGAGGGATTAGAGATAACGCTATTGCTAACTGGCAGTCAGCATACAATTTCTTTATCATGATTAGTTCTATACTGTTTCTCAAATTCTCTGGCTCATGATTCTAAATACAGGTTAGTATAGGAGTAAATAGTAAATACCTTCCAAATTCTAAGTTTTTGAACATTTGGCTGTCTCACGAAGCTTCCTTTAAATGTAAAGCGGAATCATTAAATGGATCAGATATAGGCATATTTATTGAGAGAACATTTTATCCAGTCTTCAATCATAATTTGAGCAGCTGCAAAAAGTCGTAAAGCAGCCCCTGGGGTAGCCTGTAACTCCCTCAAACAGTGACTCTTACATGAACATAATAGTTACTTTCAGTACTCGTAGTGTACACACAAATCTGGCACATGGAATGAAGCAGGCAAGTTAGCCCAATGCAGATAGCCTGGAACGTGTCGTTGCAAAGGGTATAGAATTTATTTTTTAAACCTACTTGCTTGATATCAGTTGGGCTAAAAGCCAATTGCAGCTTGGAAAGTCTGAGATTCTCGAGAATAGTCTTGTTTTATGTGATTTTTTCAAATAAAATTGGGACATTGTAAATTGCGTTCTTGTTTGGCGAATTGGAATGTCCCCATTTTTCAATGCAACGCGTCCATAGCTATCATGATTCGGTAGCGTATGGGGTAGGCTTAAAATGTTTGAGGACAATACCGTAAACCAAGCCAAATCTAAAAAGATAATCAATAAAATGACATTTTGATACGCGTTACGTAACGGTTATTTTAAGGTGCCTATTCCAGCTCAGACATCAGTCAGAAAGTCAGTTTATGGCATTCAAATAGCTGCAAATCAGGCTGTTCATTTACTTTTCAAAAGAGAAACGTGTAAACAGCCAAACATAAGTCTTCAAGCGTCTGTAAAACATCCGAGTGTTGAGTGGTTGCCCGCCTTCTTCCGACCACGCCTAGTCTGAAGCAATCAAAAATGAAACGCAAGAAACCTTTATAGAGCTGATACAACCTCTAGACAAATAACTATTTGAAAACGCTAGACTAGAAAAGACTAGACAAAAGTTTAGATGATGATAATATTCATACCTTTTACTTTGAAACGATCCCTAAACAGCTCAACTGCTTCATTCATGTTTTTTATATTATAGTGTCTGTTTATCTCTATAATTAAGTAAAATATAATATTGAACCTAATTTACATTAAATATATTATCTAACTAACTTACTAATAATAAACGCAAAATAATAAAAATACTCTGTTTGTTTGTTACCTCTTCGCGACTAAAACTGACTTCGGCTGAACGAATCTTATGTTGGGTAAAAAGATAGGTACATAGATAATTTTGAGGTCTTTCTTATTGAAAATGAAACAAACGGTAGCATTAATTATCCTTACTGGGCTACCGTTTCATTACAAACTTTCGAAGTAAGCCTACAGTAGGCTTAATTCAATGAATTAGAACATTAACTTATTAACATCTCTTTGTAAATATATTTTACACGCCGGAAAACTCTATTTACAGTAGACGTCTTGTAATTTATGACTAAATTATAATATTCAGAGACTCAATTCGAAGAGGATTATTTCCGAAAATCGTAAAAATAATCTTGAATATTTTATGGTTATGTACGATTAAATAGGTAGGTACTTATATTTTATTCTACTGCCAATTGAATTACTCGAAGCTAAGAAAGAAGAAGTTAGATCTAGAGAAAAGTAGGAAGTATGTCCAAACATCGTACGTGACAGATGGAAAGTCCATTGCCGCATAATTTAAAAACCATAAATTCTAACCAACTTCAAATTTATTGTTTCTAGGGTACCTAAGTACGTTTGTTTCTTCACGATATTTCCTTCAACGTGGCTAATGAAGGACATGCTTAGTTGTATCCCGTTGCATGCAGTCACCTATCAAGATGACCGCACTGACCGTTACAAAATCTGGTTTGAAACGACTAGAAGCGTTTCATATTGTAAACACAACAGCCTCTATATTAACTGGGTAAGTAGCTGCAACTTAAGTTGGTGCAGCATGCGCGGTAGATACACTACAAAATGTTTGTTCTGTATAAACTTCGGGTGTTTAGGGGTTACCGGGGGAGTTGGGGAACTAACGGTATTGGTTTCGTATTGTAAAGTTTTGACTTCAAATTAAAGCTTCTTGTGATATTGAGCATGAATTTACAACGTTTAGGTGAATATAAACAATGTATTCAAACCATCGCGACTAAAGCCGGTTATATGAAAAGATTGTGAGATTTTCGCTTGGAATCTGATTATGTCTAAACTGGTGTTAAGGGCAAATACGCCTACGGTTACGGTTTACCAAATTACTCTCCAAACTCGAATAAAGACATCCAACTATCCAAAGTAATGCCAGAACATGCCCCATTTTGACTGTTCAATTCTCTTCATCTCATTACAAGTTCGCACAGTTTGTTTAATTGGCTATCCACCGAACACGGAATGGAGCATACTTCACCAGCTTACATAGACCCCCAGTTCAGCCAAAAATCCTTCAAAAGCTCAATCTAAAACGTTCACGGCGAGGACACGAGGGGCAAATTAAACTGGTTGTGTTTAAATGCAACAGTGTCCCGATTGCAAGTGGAAATGTTGTTTTCAGTGCTTTTCAACGCATGAAATTGTTGTATGAACTTCTGGTGCTGAGTTATTTTCAACGTTATTGTGGTTTCTGCTTGGAAACTATCATCATGGGAAGAAATACGGTGCAATATAGAGCAATGAGCATCGCTACCAAAGCTACGTTGCGATCTATTCAAGACGCTTGGGAGTTGACTCAGATTGGTGTATTGCTCCTTTACTGTATCTTTATGAGGTCTAGCATTTTCTTATTTTTATTCTACACTATTTTCTTTACTATCTTCGAAATAGTAAAGGCAATTGTAACATGAGCATTAGAATCTTATTTAAAAAAGGAGTTTAGTTTTCATATTAAGCATTATTATTAGGTATAATAAACTACGTGAATCGTAAATCTGGTACATTCTCGTTTGTCTTGAACGTCAAGAGCAAAGCATTCGCGGTCTAGTGAGTTTATAGTTTCGCGAAGGCCTGACTACATTTTACAATTAGCCAGACTACCTACCCAGTTTAGTTCTTGAGTTGATACCTTTCTACAAATCGGGGGGGACGATGTGGGAATAACTTTTATTTTCACTAGTGTTGTGACACACGCCAATGTTATAGAAGTACCTACCCACATTAAACCAACAAAAATGTTCACGAGACATCTCCTAAATCATTATATCTTTAAGGATATCCTAAAGTAGTCGGAGGCAAGTCAAAAAATTATCTTTACTAATCTACATTATTTAAACTAATATTATAAAAAGGAAAGTTTTGTATTTTTGTTTGTAACGAATAAACTCAAAATCTACTGGTCCGATTTAAAAAATTCTTTCACCGTTAGAATGCTACGTTATCCCTGAGTAACATAGGCTATATTTTATGTACTAGGTACCTCGCGAGCAAAGCCGCACGCGGAAGCTAGTCATTAATATGTAGGTAACCGAAATACCATCGATAATTTAGAAGTGGATCTTTCCTAGTCGTAGTCAGGTACTTATGAATAAGTAAGTCCTATAATACCTAAGACCGAGTTTTACTTAGATTAGGAATAATTAGGTAAGTTTAAATTTATCTATGCCTGTTAACGTAAAGTTAAATGAGGTTTAACCTGTTGGTTGACCTAATAGTTAATCTTTAAAGAAACTTGTCTCTTTGATTTTCGCAACATTCAACCCCTGCAACCCTTACAGTAAAAGCTATTATAAAATACCTAAGTATAGTCTTAGATCATGATCTAAGGGTAAATTATACTACGAGCAATATTTACCCTATTGCTATGGAGGAAACTATAAGTTGTACCTAAATATAACAACAAAGCTTTTTTTCCCTAACCTATTTTGTCCCACAGCTGTGAAAAGGTCCCCCCAAATTCCGATCAATGTTTATAGCTAAATAATAACTGCCTACGTACTCTTGATTATTTCGATAATCACTTGAAAAATCTTCAAAATTACACGAATCAAGCATTTCCAAGGTTGAAAGCCTCAATATAAGCTGAAATATTTGAAGCATCCTCTCAAGGGAGCCGAGTACTCACCAGTTTCACAGTTTAATTAGAGCCATTGAAGATTTTGCCGGGTTTTAGTAGAGATTTCAGAAATTTCAGACTGACAAAGATTTGCATTCTCAGAAATATGGAAATAGTTTATGTTATGAGCTAAGTACATAGGTTTTAAGAGACGGCCAGCGATAAAAGATTTAAAAAAAGAAGTAGGTTGGTAGGTATAGCCAAAACAATGGGAATAACAATAAATACTCATACTACAATCACACTTTTATTACTTACTTACTCAATAATAGCATAAGAAATTCAATTCTTTACTTCTAGGAGTTCGGCAAAAATGAATGAAAATATTATGAGAATTAATGTTGTGGGTATAATACGAGGGTAGGTAATGCCACAGAATACCGTAATAATACATAAAACGTAATGCACTATTTATTATCACCGCACAATTGAATAAAATAATGAGTTTTTCAACGTGCACCTACATAAAGCCAGCTGTACACAAGTGACTTGATATTTTAAGGACCTAGATCTCTTTAGGTACTTACAAATATTATGGCGGCCATCGCAAGTCGGCACAACATTATCTGGCTTAGACGCGCGAGATGCACGTTCAATACCCGCGGGAGTATTAAACCACCTAGTCACTCCCATTCATTTGTAGGGTTTCTTTTCAAAAACTATCATTAAAACATCATTATCATCATCTCTCTATAGGTACTAATACTATAAAACATCAATGTAAATATTAATTTATGCACCTTGGGTTACATTATTGAAGTTTTAGTAGGGGTGCCTAATTTTTTTCGTGTGATAAATGTAGCCTATGTTACTCAAGGATAATGTAGCATTCTAATGCTGAAAGAAATTTTGAAATGGGTTTAGTAGTTTTTACATTTAATATAACAAAAAAAAAATAATTAATTGCTCTTCACCTAGTGCAGTTAGTGTCTGTACAACCAGCATGAACTTATTTCTATTATCATCTCCCTGCCCTTGCCCCGCTAAGTGGGGTCGGAACAATAGGTTTATCATTCTCCACTCTCCCCTACCATCCGTCATCTAGAGGTAAAGCTTTTTATGTTTGTTCAAACTTATACCGTGAACGTTGATCCCATCGACATGAAACTTGTTAGGTCAAAAATAGGCAGTAGGTATTATCGTTGCATTATAAACTGTAGGTACCTTAGGTAACCTAGGTACCGACAATTACTGTGTTACCTACCAGCATCAGATGCAAGTATAACAAAGCTTTCACGCACGTGTAACCTAGGTGTTACACTAATGGGTTTTATTTCCACACTAGAGCTTACCTCAACAGAATTGGAAATTGGAATACCTACCGTTGCAGCTTAAGTGATTCTAAAAAGCGTTCGCCGAGTTATAACGACCGATATATTAAAACTCAAAAAGTAATTACATGTTAAT
The DNA here is from genome assembly GCA_963675405.1 of Cosmorhoe ocellata. Taxonomy (NCBI): domain Eukaryota; kingdom Metazoa; phylum Arthropoda; class Insecta; order Lepidoptera; family Geometridae; genus Cosmorhoe; species Cosmorhoe ocellata. The sequence continues at coordinate 3,675,269 of OY776258.1, read as the reverse complement.
TATTTTATTTTATTTAAATGGCCCCCATAGGTACCTACATACACAGAATTGTAGAGGTACCTATGCATACTTTTAATCATTTTCAAATTATTGCAGACTGTTGGTAAAAAGGTTTTCAACTGATGAAACCTCTAAGCCATTTTCCATTAGAGAATATGAAAAACGTTTTTTTTATGAAAAACATGCTACTAACGGTGATACCTACCGTAAAAGGTTTTATTCTCATACAATAGCAAACGCAACTACACGATAGTGTTATTCTAACCGAGTATCGCGTAATGGAACTTCGTACATCGGGGCAAAATCCGAAAACATTTTGCTAGGAGGCACACTCTCATCGAGAGACACAGTCAATTCCAAAATCGGCTCCATATCGACGCTTATACTTCGCTTCTTTACCATCGACCCTCCTACAATAGAAGCAATGTACAAGCCTACAGCGAAAACAACAGCGGTCCACCACCATGTAGACGACGGAGGTGTTGTCAAAACCTCCACAGATTTCCATTCAGTACAAGCTCCGTCAAAAGCCATACTTCTCGTGCAGACTCTTACAGAATACGTCTTTGCTATCTCTGTCTTTACTGTGTGGCTCGTCGTGTTAGCTAAAACACACCAAGTCTGTGGTGGAAGACGATTCACCGACTCATGGTTTATTATTGGCACCACTTCAACAGAGAACGATAAAATAGGGCCGTTGGTAACCTCAGGTGGATCCCATTTTAGTGAAATATATCCATGTTCATTTGCATTGATATGAATAATGGCAGGCACATCAGCTGCTTCTGAAGTCTTTGTTCTCACAACTCCTCTGGCCGATCTACTGCACACTTTGTCTATACAAGCACGTAATCTAAATCTATAGTCACGGTATGGAGCAAGCCCTTCAACACGAAAGCTATTATTTTTTAAATTCGTTATGTTCAAAACTAATGTTCTCACGTATTTTCCAAAGAACGAGTTGCCAGCAACCTCGTCTTCGAGATTATCACAGCTTATACTACTGCAAACGTCTAAGTGATCTTCAACCATGGCTTCAGCTGTTATTGAGACTCCACATATTGATTCACAGCTCATTGGATATTCTGGAGGTGGTCTCATTACAATCGTATGTCGATTCAAATCTATCTCAGAGTATTCAAAATGCGTACACTGATCTCTAGCTGCAATATCCTTTTCGTAAATCTCGAGTAACGATACGTCTAGTTGGTGGTGGGTTATGAACGGTTTATAATCCCTGTGGTCAACCCAGCGTACTTCTACTATTGTTGAACTAGAAGCGATCAATTCTCTAATGAAAGGTGGCTCTGGTTTTCCTACGGGTGTTGTAAAGTTTGATATAGCACTTCGAGCTAGTATCTTGTGGCCTGGGTCATACGTTTCGATACAAACAGCGTAGGTGGAAGCAGGTCGTAGTGATGTGATCTCAACCACACCAAATTGATGGCCAAAACTAGTATCCACATTTACAGCATACCATTCAGAATCACTGCAAGTTTCAGGAACAAGGTTTTGATGGGTTCCTAGTGGCAGACGCACGTATAGTACTGAGTAATGGGCGTCTGGATCAGGTATTGTTGAAAACATAATCATTATTGAAGTTTTATTGACTATTCTAACTTGGAAACTAACCCCATCTTCACAGCTTCCACTATAACCATTCGTGCCTGAAGGAATATCAGTTTCAAGATTAGGCTGAACAGGAAACAGAGGTGTAATCATATCGACTTGTCTCTTACATAACACAGGATTATTGTATATTTTCAAAGTTCCACGGTCAATTTTGAGGTTCTTCATCACAGTTGGTGTAAATAGTTTCTGAAGATTTGCCATGTTATAAATCATAAGACTGTATTTGCCATTTGCAAGTGTCTGGCCTTTTATTCTCTTTAACGATGGTAGAAAATCTAAGGAAGTAATAGTTGAGGAGCTATAGATAGCAACAAAGTCGGTGACTTCTTCGATTCGGTTAAGGTACGTCGTCAATTCTTCCATAACCTCTGAGACAGGTCTGATATAAATTTCTAGAGAGCCATTGACAAATACGCATCCTTCAGCCTCTTGAGCCTTAGCCACTGCCCAAACGGTTACATTTTGACAAATCTAAAAAAAATATTAGATACATTAAAAAGAAAAGAGCAGAAAATAAATGGTTAGTGTATCGCTTACTTTTTTATTTGTAGGGTAGTAATTGCAGGTAGTTCCTGTAGCAGTGCTTTCTTCAACATAATCTAACGGGCAGTGAAAAACACAAGTGTTATTCCAGACCCATCCATCGAGATTGTCACACTCTTCATTGGTGATACAGTATTTGCAATCAGGAAGGATTATGCTAAAAAAATAAAACAAAAACTTGTTAAATGCACGTGACGATAACAGAAAAATACCAGTTATCCTTAGATAAATAAAATTATCTTACGTGTTTGATGGACATTGCGAAACACAATTGCCGTTGTGAGTATAGTTGCGGCAGAGCGTGCATACGCTAGATTTGGTCTTCCGACATCCTAAGCATTGTTTGTGGCACACATCAGCTTCTGCTCCTTCAAGGTAAATCTGGCATTTCCTATGAGCAAAGCATCATCTACGTAAAGAATAATACCCAAAAATACTAATTTAGGTACCCACGTTTACCCTAGCTTTCACTGAAAAGTGAAAACGGCTCTCGTGAGCAGTTTCATAACGTGGTTTCACTCTTAGAAGTTTTTTTCAGTAAACTCTTTGTAATGTACCTATGTCGATATTATAATAGGCACAAAGTTCCAGAAGCATAATAAGTTAAAAAACTACATATCGGAGTAAGTACTTAGGTTACCTACTTGTTGTTCCAGCAACGGTTGACTGTAGTATTTAGAGTGCAAGAGCAAGGAAAGTTGCAATGGGCAATTTTATCTTGCGGGCTGATAACGAGACGGGAACGCGGTACGATGTTTCTCCAATCAACAGTTTCAATGAAGCAGGCATGCGGCACCCCCCAGATCATGACTCCACCTCTGTCTATCTTGAGAAGACCATAGAGTCCGATCTGAAAGTTACAATAACTAGTTTTTACGAAGGAAAGAGTAGTTTTAACTGTCCATTTATGCTAAGAATTTAGATGCGGTTGCTCAATGAGATGAGAAGCATTGTAATCAACTATACATATTTCAATAATGGAAGTAGTTAATTAATTCAAATAGTTGGCTTTGTGTCTAACAAATTACACTAATTAGTGTTATCTGGTATGCCGTCTGGGCCTACTGGTACCTATTGCTGTTGGTTATCCTCAAAAGTTTACTGACCTCTCTCAAAGTGTCAATATCGTGTATTATCAGGCCGTAGTTGTTAAGGAGCTTTTCACCCCTTATACGGGCCAAGCTTGGAAACAGCTGACCAAGGGAATGTAGACCTTTAACCCGATATACTACAACGAACTCTGTTACCTGTGGAAGAATGATTTGGCTTCGGTTTAGGTAATGTACTTTGTCAAACGGAAAAAAAATACATGTCTATAATTAATCTCACCTCTCTCAAGTTTGGAAAGCTGAACTTTTCAAAGTCCACATCCTTCGTCTTCTCCAAAATTGTCACCTGCAAAGTTCCTATCACCACGATGCAATCCTTGTAGTATGCTCTGAATAAACTCAGAGTCGGGCATACTTTACTTCGGCAAATGCCCTGGTTTTGCAATGGGGTGTCACTGTATTGCCGTAGGCTTTGACTTGATGCTACAGTTAGGTATGAGAAGAGAATCCTGAAATTTCAAAATGTTCAAAAAATGTAGTCCACACTTTGTAGTATCTACCTGCCTTGGTATGGGGCTACGTTTGGATTCAAACATTTGAATAATCATGGTAGTGATTCTGTTATTTCGTCCCACTCAGCTGAAACTTCCTAAAATACCTTAAATAATTTGAATACTTAGCCTACGTCCAGAAATTTCACTTAACGGCCTTACACCCTAATGTTTTTGCAAAACTAAAAATTTAAGTGACTTACCATGTCACCGCCGCCATGTCGCCATCAGCTTTCTTTTATCAAACTTCCTATATTTTTTCTGAGAATGTACGAATCGCTTCCTGATAAGCAGCCGCCTAAACAGCTTGAAGTAACTTAACTTTCCGCCTATGGGAAGACACATGTTCTCATGGCTCTTCTATTGTTTGGGATTGAATAAGTGTTTTATCAAGTTGTATGGTTCTTACTTATGTAACTATCACTTTTGTTCTGTAACTTGATGTAATAAATATACTCAGTAAGTAGATCGACCCCTAAAATGCAATTTATCGGTGGAAGAGAAGGAATTCCGGGCAAACATCGAATGAATTCCGAAGAATGAAGTTCAAATGAAGATGTTTGCTATGAAGACCACCATAAGATCTTACCTTCTTTTTTATAAATAGTACCTAAGTAGGTACCTACTGTGCTAAGGCTATAAAACTTCCCAAAAATTGGGCTACCTAACCAAAGGCGGATTCGACCAAACTAGCTTTATGCATGCACTATTTATAGTTAGTTATCTATAAAGTAAACTGACGTTTTACTTGCATTATTCTGAGAATTATTACTTATAATATGTGTATATAATATATTATGCATTCTTATTTAGATATTTTTTGTTCATTTAGTCACTCACTGCCACAAAATGCATAAAACAAACACTGCACTAGGTAGGTACTTAGGTAGGTACATAAATTTCAAAAACTTTTTCGTTAGAGAAGCCACCATCACTCAACTTTTCTTGCAATTATTGTTTCCGTAGGTAGGTAGGTATATACCTAACACCTAACTACCTGAGTTTAGTCCGCAAGCTCTTCCTTCGCGTAGGTACTGCAATTATTTTGCGTAAACCTATGCGAATCAAAATAAACAGTGCGTATTAAATTCAAATGTGAAATATATAAAATAAAAAATAAAAAAAATAAAAACTACCTGAGTTTCAAGTAGGTAGGTGCCGATTTAGTATTCCTATAAAGATACCGCAGTCAAGTCTTAGTTTAGCGCTCTATCAGTAAACTTCTCCATGCAAAACTGCTACTCTCCGTTACACTTTGCAAATGACGATAGATTATGAAAAGTTACGTACTTACGACCTATGGAAACCTAATTAATAAACTACCTACCATACCAATAAGGAAAACCTGTGCGTGATAACTGATAATTCAATGCGCAAGAGAGTGTAGTCCAACCAGTGGTGTTGCTCTGTTAGCGCACCAGAGTAATGTTTAACAACGGGGGCCGCTTAAAGCACTTATTACACTACCCTGAATTCAGGGACTCTTAGGTACCTACCTAAGAGTCCTACCCTAAATACAGGCCCGCCGCAAGCGGGCGTGCAAGGCGTGCACCGCACGCGGGCAGCACGACCAGGGGGGCGGCAAATCTAGGGATCCATCATATTCTAAGTCATTGTCATAATACCCACCTACAGTTAGGTACCTACTATTTTCTCGAAAATTTCGTTAGTTTCTGTCCGATCACCCTCTCCAACAGGTGAAGATTTATTTTCGCAATTAAAATCTCAACATTCAAAACTTAGTTGCGCAGTCAAGATTATGATAATGGTTCTACTATTGCGTGGAAAACAATTTTAAGGTCCATGCTCGGCTCATAGTCTTAATTTTTGGTAGTCAATGATGCAGAAAATATCACGCACAAAACTGTGAATCTATCAGCGTTTCCTAAAGTAGGCGCCCCCTTATGGGCGCTGCAGGCATAAAGGGCGCCCCCTTTAGGCCTGCAGCGCCCATAAGGGGGCGCCCGTAAGAGACCCAGAAAAAACCCAGAGTTAACCTGAGACCTTAGCGCCGTTGTATACTACCTACTGCGCTCAGGTCTCAAGTTAACTCAAGTTAAGCCCGCAAGGCTATGCTGCAGGTAAAAATCTCGTTTAGAATGAATGTTAAATTTCCGCTAATATTGCTCAAAATAATTAATTTGAATTTGTAGTTTTAGTGGTTTTAAGTAGGTGGAAAAATCGGGGCGCTAAAAAATAATTTTATGGGGGTGAAAAAGGGTGAAATGAAAACTTTAGTATGAAACTTTATAACGCGTGGAGCGATTTTCATGAAACTTTGTTTGTGTACAGTAAATAAAAAAATTGATGGACACGTGTTTCAGGATTTTTAATATATTTAAAAATCCTGAAACTAATCCTAAAAATCTTTAAAAAGGGGTCAATGTTTGTATGGGAACTTTTTAACGTTAGTGCGATTAGTCTGAATTTTTATTTGGATACTTAAGATGCAAAATAAATGGACACGTGTTTCTGGATATTTCAAAATAACCCTCTTAGAAGAGTAAAATGGGGTGTCAAAGTTAGTATGGAATTTTTTATGAGTTGTGTGATTTGTTTGAAACTCGGTTTAGATAATTTAAATGCAAAATATTCTATATCTATATAAGAGCTTAACCTGACTGACTGATTGACTGATTCATCATCGCTGAGCCAAAACCGCTAAAGCTAGAAAACTAAAATTTGGAAGGTGGTTTCCTTTTGTAACAAAACCACCCACAAAGGTGGGATTTTTGGAAATACCACTTTAAAGGGGGTGAAAAAGGGAGTGAAAGTGAAAACGTTAGTATGAAACTCGTGGAGCAATTTTCATGAAACTTTGTTTGTACACTGTAAATGCATAATGAATGGACATGTGTTTAAGGATTTTTCAATATAAACTTCAAAAAGGGTAAAATGGGGGGTCAATGTTTGTATGGTAACTTTTTAACGGGTGGTGCGATTGGTCTGAAACTTTGTTTGTGTACTGTAAATGCAAAATGAATGGACGTGTTTCAGGATTTTTAAATATAACATTCAAAAAGGGGTCAAATGAGGGGTCTATGTTTGTATCGGAACTTTTTAACAAGTGGTGCGATTGGTCTGAAACTTTGTTTCGTGTTTCAGGATCTTAAAATATTACTCTAAAAAGGGGGTCAAATGGGGGGGCGGGCCAATTGTTTGAGTACTGTAAATGCAAAATGAATTGACACGTGTTTAAGGATTTTTCAATATAACCTTCAAAAAGGGTAAAATGGGGTGTCAAAGTTTGTATGGGTTTTTTTAATGAGTTTTTGTGATTTGTTTGAAACTCAGTTTAGATACTTTAAGTGAACGAAGTCGCGGGCGGGAAAGCTAGTCATCTACAAAATGGTGGTCGATAATTTGCCAGATAAAAAATTAAAATCTTTAGAGAGCTTTTTCTTTTAAGAAATTATTGCTCTGCAAATATAAAGGCAAAAAGAGTTCGATTTCTGTAGATAACAATTTATATATACGATTCAAAAAAAAATTTTTTTCCACATAATATTTTTTTTATCACACCCTTAAAAGACAACAATAAACAGCCTTTCTGACAAGCTCAACGTGGGAAGTCGTAGATAAACAGGGGCGGCATAATCGGTATTGCACACGGGCGCTGAAATAGCTAGCGGCGGGCCTGCCTAAATAAGAGTGGTGTAATAAGAGTCAGGGCGTAAGGCGTAGAGGCTAGGAGTTAGGCTCCCTTACTACCGGGCCCTGAATACCGTGTAGTGTAATAAGTGCTTTATGGATGTCTGGTATGAACAATGAACGCAAAGACTGCAAGAAGTAACTTTGCGACAAAAAAAATTGACGGGTTTTTGGGCTATGTACAGCAACTGTTGCTGTACCTAGCCCAAAAACCCGTCAAGGTACTTTTAGTAAGTACCTACATACATAGGTAGGTAGGTACATACACACCAAACACTTACCTACCTTGTTTCTTCTTCTTCGCCATCGGTTAAAAAATACCTAACAGATTCTATCAGTTGGTTAGTCAAATTTTGCTAATTGACTTTCATAGTAACGCGTGTCGATTGCAACGTTACCATGTGCCGTGTTTAGGTTTTCTAGCCTTACCCTCTGTATCATTAGATCTTCGTTGTATACCTACGTATCGTGCTCTGTTCATTATTACCACTCTGCGGTTTTAATAATTGATGCTTTGAAGATTCGATGAGCACTAATAATGTTGGTTCATAACCTGACCCCAGAGACACTACCTAAGTAGGTAAATACAGGTTGAATAGGCAAGTGCGCGCTTTATTAAAATCATAGTGATTCTAGATTTACAAGATGGATCGCCTTCTGTCCTGACCAAATCGTTAAGGTAGGTACCTACCTACCTACCTACCTACCAACTGGTTATAAAAAACAAAAGATTTGCTCTTAGTAGGTACCTAGATACTACCTAATAGGTACTAATAACTAGGGAGTGTACGAATCAGGTATATCTACCTACTTACCTACTTAGGTACCTACACTACATACCTAAATATGACAATGGATACTTACCTAAACCTAGAATTTCAGTTTAATAGGTATATTACGCTACGTTGTTGTCTCGTCTGAAGATTTTTACTCTGTAGTCCGGTCCTTTCCACTCAGAAGCGCTTACATATTTTAAATTAATGCGAAACGAAACGTCCCGCTCAATGCCGCCACCATCTGGAACTTACTTCATTCGGTTTTTTGTACTCGCAACAAGCGTCACAAAAAAGTTTAAAATTTTTATTTCTAGTGTGTTTCTTGGTATTAATTCGGATTATTCAACTGAAAAATGAATAATATGAAAAGAAAACACAAAGAAAAAGATCAATTACTGAAGAAATTAAAGAAATTGGAGAAAAAGATACAAAAACTTGTATCGGATGATGAAGGTGAGGACGCCATTTCAAATTACCGCATTTTCAGAGTCTGAAAATTCAGTTTTTGATAGTAATTGGCAGGACAATAATGATCTAGGGCCGTCCTTCGGGGGCGTACGTGATCGATCATGACTTTTACTGGCAAACCTTTTGGGTTCTGCATCTAAAGTCAGACTTATTTGTCCAAATTACCTACCTTGCTATGTAGGTACCTACCTACCTAGGTACCTACCACTATGATCTAGGGCCGTCCTTCGGGGGCGAACGTGATCAATTATAAAACTTTCATCGGCAGGCCTGTGGGGTTCTACACCGAAAGTTTTCAATACCTACTGAGTAGGCTGGGTTTTACACAAGTACCTACGTACACATGGGTCTAGGGCCGTCCTGTGGGGGCGAACGTGATCCTTTTCTGTACAAAATATACCCAGTGCTAAGTTCAATCTGTTTTTTACAGAAAGTGAATGTGAAGTTGATGTTGAAGAAGAACATCTTTCTCCTCCTCTGGTTTCCATATTGATGGATTCTCCATCTAGAGATTGTTCTCCAACAGAGATCCTGGAAGATGATGATGCTCCCATCTTAGATGAATCTATATTAAATATACTGGGATCCGTGCAAATGCAGCAAAAAGGATCAATTTTGCACAAAGAAATTGCCAGTCGTTGGACTGAAGTGATTGCTAATGGACTTCAAAAGGAAGAAAAAGAAAATATTGGTAAAAGTAATCTACCTTTTGAGAATTTTCCTGAATTATGTGCTCCAAAGTTGAATCTGGAGGTCAAAGCGGCTTTACCTGACTCCGCTAAAAAGCGAGATCAAATTATAGAAAGCAGACAAAAACAGATTTCAACTGTTCTGTCATGCCTGGGCCTGGCTATTCAAGGCTGTATCAATGGAGCTGATATCAAAGAAATTTTGGATAAGATCAGCCAAGCTTCTCGATTACTATGTGATACTTTTCATCTAGATTCTAAAAGTCGAAGATCGCTGATACTTTTTTGCATCAATCAGGATATGAAAGAGTCTCTACTGCAGACAAAACCAGAGGAATACCTATTTGGAAAAGACCTTTCTGAAATGATCAAAACTGCAAAGACTGTTCAAAAGTCAGTTCAAGATTTAAAAGTTCCTCAAAAGAAAAACATTGCTGGAACTCGGAACACTGATACTGTAACAAAAGGCAGTCCAAGGGCTTTAAACTGGTGGGGCCCTCCTCGTCAAAATGTGGGAACACAAAAACCAGTGGTGGCAGGGGGGCAAACTTATGGCGGAAAGTTGCAGACAAAGAAGAAGGACAAGAGGCCACAGGAGCGGCAATCAAATCACAACTTCAGGAGATAGTGAGGTAGGCAGATTACAACATTTTTATTGTAACTGAAAACTCATAACTGATGATTCTACCATTCAGGAATGGGTGAAAGGTTATAAAATACCCTTGCACAGTATACCTTATCAATCATCTGTTCTGGAGAATAACAATTTCTCCGATCCTGAACTTTGCCAGATAAGATTAGAAATCAGCATATTACATGATAAATATTCACCAAGATAGTAAAAAATACCTAAAATTCTATTTTGAAGGAAAATACTATTGGTTTAATGTTTTAGCCTTTGGCTTATGTACAGCACCAAAATTATGAAACCTGTGGTAGCTCACTTGAGAAATAAGGGTTTCATATCTGCGTTGTACCTCGATGATTTTCTCTGCTTAGGTAACTCATTTTCTGCTTGCAAAGAAATCATGAATGCAACTATTAAATTACTTTCATTTTTAGGGTTTTTAATAAACAAAGAAAAATGCAATCTTGTACCAGCACAAACATGTGCATTTTTAAGCTTTATATTTAACTCTATAGAAATGACTATAATTATTCCAGAAGAAAAAAGACAGAAATAATGATATAAGTTGATTATTTAATTGTTAGATAAAAACAGAGTCCAAATAAGGTTTTTAGCTCAAACTATAAGTACATTAATATCGGTGTGCACTGCAATAAAGTATGGTATCTATTTTTTCTTTATACCAAAAATCTTGAAAGATTAAAATACTTGCTCTAAAACATAATAATGATAATTATAGTCACCACACCTTGTTAAATAATCAATGTAAAGAAGATATGCAATGATGGGCAAGAAATATTAAAACTTCTATACTGTTACACATTGATAACACAACAGCTATTTCATATATAAATAGACAAGGAGGGGTACAATACCCCTATTTACATAATATAGCAAAACTAAATATAGAAATGTATGGTTATTTGCCACTTATGTATATTATAATACAAAAGATAATGTGATAGCAAATTTTGAATCTAAGAAAGAGTTAGGACATACAGAATGGGCATTAGGGAAGAAATATTTTACTCACATTGTGTCACAATGGCAGTTTTTTGGTCAACCATCAATAGATCTTTTTGCGTCTAGGAGGACCAATACTAAATGCAAGCTTTATACAGTCTGGCACCCAGACCCATCTGCATGGGCGGTAGATGCATTCACTATAAATTGGTAAAAATTTTTCTCATGGTTTCATGGGTTCATGGTTTCCTATATATAAAAAACTCTTAACCTATGATCCTATAATTTGAACCAAGTATAGATCTACTTTACACAATTGCAGAATGCTGCACCTGCTTCACCAGGGCTTATTCCCAAAGTACTCCATTCTTTTGTTCAAAAAAGATAAGAATCTCGAACATTAGTTCCCAATCTACTCCAAAGAATTATTATTAAAAAAAGGTAAAATAAAAATAGTGCGTTTAAGTTTCAAGACTACTCCATTCAAAACATCGGAACAAAATAATGTTAGGAGTACAGTCTGTCACAGTATTTTTCTATACTATAATATTATAAAGAGGAAAACTTTGATTGTTTGTTTGTTTGTTTGAAACGAATAGGCTCCGAAACTACTGAACCGATTTGAAAAATTCTTTCACCAATGTGTAGAATAAACTCTCAGGATAAACATAGGCTATATTTTATGTAAGTAGGTACTTCGCGGGCGACGCCGCGAGCGGAAGCTAGTCTGTAATAAAATTAGGTATGCTGGCAAAAGTTTTCTTCAAATTAGGAATTTAGAACGTTTACGTCTGCGGTAAATAAAGTAAATTGTAATATCACTTCAATATCACTTAGGTACATACTTTTAATGCATTATTATTTAGAAAAAAAGGGTAGCAAAAGAGATAAGTTTTGTTTAGGTACACCTAGGTATGTTAATGTTACAAGCAAATACCAAATTACAAATGATTTAATTTCTGATAATAAGAGCGCTGGTGGTGTAGTGGTAGCACCCCTGCCGAAGGTCGTGGGTTCAAACATGGTCGTGCACCAATGAGTTTTTCTATTCGAAAAAATTATGTGCGCAATGCCAGTGCTCTTAAACGGTGAAGGAAAACATCGTGAGGAAACCGGCATACCCTAGAACAAAAAATTCGAAGGTATATGTCATAGGTTAGTATTCTTATAAGCGGCGATGGGCTTGCAACCTGTCACGTACGGAATACTAACTACTGTGCAAAATGTGGGCATGTACCAAATGTCATGTTTGGACTTGCCTCTGACTACCCCCTTTAGATATCCTCAAAGGTCTAAGTAACTAAAGATCTGAGGAGATATCTACTGAGCCTGGGGATTACAGTCGTGATCATATTTATTTATTTATTTTATTTTTTTATTTCTGAAAATATATTCTAAGACCTAATATGTCTTGCATTAGCATAATGCATAGCTAAAGAGACTGATTTTTACAGGTAAGTTATAATAACGGGTGTTTTTTAGAGGCGAAGAACTTTAAACTGAAATAAAACAGAGAAAAACGTTATTAATTTATACATCCAGTTGGCTATATTCATAGCGTTTTTTTTATTTCAATTTAAAGTTTCTAAGCTTTTAAAAAAACACCCTTCTGTTAATACGTCATGATTTTTTTTCTATCAATATTTATGGTAAACTTCTAAATTTTGGTTTCTCATAATTAAGTAGGTAGGTATATTGTTTTTTTTATTCTACCGTCTATTTTTGAAAATGTGTACTTATGTTGATCTTCTTCTTCTTTTTCTTGATGTTGATTAGATTAATATTTTTTTTTAAATCAGTTAAGTACTGTATTTTATTTTAAATCTTCATTCATTTAGGTTTAGGTAAGGCATTTTATGACGTTATAGGCGGTTATCGCTATAATAAGAGTAGAAAAATCTGTTTATTGTACTATTAAAATATGTATTTCTTAAGCTGACTGTACGTCAGTTACCTTGTGGAGTAAAATGCGAAATAAATCAGTACTATTTACATTACTGATGACTAATATTAAATATTTGGAGGAGTTTGAGAACGAATGTATGAGATCATTATTTTTGGACACCAGTAGGATGGAGTCGAATTTAACTAAAAAAACAATATTTTGTTTGTGGAGTAGTTTGAGAATATTTCTTGGAGTACTTTGGGAACAAAATGTGGAGTACTTTGGGAATAAGCCTTCACCAGAACCTATCATTAATGGCAGGAATATTATCAGGCAAGCCTTCCTAAGCACTTGAATTAATGATCAAGCTACTGAGATCATGCTTTCATCTATTTCAAGTAATACTTTAAAACAATATTTACCCTGTATAATTACCCAATGATACAGGGTAAATATTGTTTTAAAGTGGCCGACCCGGGCCAAGCATTGTCAATCTGTAGGGATATCCATAACAAAACCCAATGTTTCTGACATTATTATTTATTTAACAAGTAAATTTCATGAAGGTCAATCTTATGGTAGTTTAAACTCCCTGCGCTCAGCATGTCTCTTATCATACCCAATTTGGGAAGTACCTAATGAAAAAATTAAAAGATTATCTATAGGATTTTTTAAATTGAAGCCTTCTGCACCTAAATATAATAACACATGGGATGTATCAAATGTACTTAATTTAATTGAGAAAAATTATAAAGAAAAACATAACTTAAAAATAAACACAAGAAAGACTGTAATGTTACTCGCATTGGCCACAGGGCTCAAACAAATTCATTGTTGGAAGTAAACAACATAGAGATTAAAAACACTTGTGTTAATTTCAAGGTAGATAAGTTGATTAAAACTTCTGCACATAATAGGTGCCAGCCTTTTCTGACTCTACCATTTTTTAATGAAAAAAATAGATATATGCCCTGATAGAGCTGTGATAAACTAGATAGAGTTAACAAAAAATATAAGGTCTACTAATTACTTGTGTATATCTTTAGGGAAACCTTACAAACAAGTTTCAGCCAGTACAATCAGCCGTTGGATTAAGAAAACTATGCAGGACAGCAGAATAGATATAACAGCATTTTCAGCGCACAGTACGCGCCATGCCGCAACCTCTGCTGCTTACGCAAGAGGGGTTAGCATAGACGACATCCGCAGAACGGCTGGTTGGGCTGGTGAGTCTTCCTCCTTCGCTAGATATTATAACAGACCTATTATTGATAATGAACACTTTGCTAGTGTTGTGTTTAATAGTTCCTAATTAGATTAAGATAAGATTCAGATATAACTTTTATAGTGTTTCATCTTGTAAGTACCTACATTAGGTACTTTTGATGTAAAGTTATTCTTAGTGTTTAGAAGTTAAGTTATATTAGAAGCTGTTTTTTTGTTTGTTTTTTAATGATTAGGTAGGTATACAAACCTACCGACCTACCTAATGTTTTAGAGTTTATAATAATTAAAATTGATTATAACATACCTAGGTTTTTTGATTTTACACTAGGCTTTTAACATCTACAGAGTAAAAATCTTCAGACGAGACAACAACGTAGCGTAATTTAATAGTCAAACAAACTTACCCCTGTAAGTGATGTTCGACTGGAATTACGCATAGTGTTGTCTCGTCTGAAGAAGAGTCCCTCCCGACCCAGTCATCTAATTATTAGATGCAAGTACCCTAGTAAAATCAAAAAGCTCCTGTTCTGTAAACGGAATGAAGTAAGTTCCAGATGGTGGCGGCATTGAGCGGGACGTTTCGTTTCGCATTAATTTAAAATATGTAAGCGCTTCTGAGTGGAAAGGACCGGACTACAGAGTAAAAATCTTCAGACGAGACAACACTATGCGTAATTCCAGTCGAACATCACTTACAGGGGTAAGTTTGTTTGACTATTAAATAAACGTATTAGATTTTTGTAAATAGCTACTTACCTACTTTTTAAAACCTCCAAGCATAAAACCATTTAGTACCTAGGTAAGTTGTGCAAGTGCCCTATTGTCTTAGGTAGATATTTCGTAGTTCCTGTCTGCCTACCTAACCTACTTAAGTATGTACCTACCTACCTACAAAATGGCTTGCTGCATGAGATATTATGAAAATTAGGTAAGTACCTAAAGCCATTTTGTCGTTCATACATAACAGTAGGTAGGCCACCCACTCGTGTCGAAATGAAACACCCTGTGAGAACCCACGACACAGATGAAATAATAGTTAGTAAGCAGCCGCAGGTCAAGTGGGTTTAACGAGCAATATTGCATTTTGTAAGATGGGACTTGCGAGGGTAGGTACCTACTTGGTGCACGTTATTAAATGCCTTGCCTAGCTTTTTATCAAAGGTACAGTCATATTTGTGTAGAAAGTAGTACCTAACCAAAGTAGGTAGGTACCTACTTTCTACCTACCAACTTACCTACCTACTAACCTAGTACTGCTTTTTTGTAGCAGGTAGGTAATCTTATACCTATATACGAGCAATTCTTGTAGGTATATATATAATATAATATAATCTGAATCTCGGAAACAGCTCCAACGAGTACCTACAGGTACCTACCTATATAAATTTTAAAGACTCAAAATAACTTAGCAGATAATAATTATCCAATGCGTTCTACAGGAACAGATAAAATATAAGTAGGTAAGTTATACCTACTTATGTAGGTACTATCGCAATGCCAGCATTTACCTGCTTTATTAACTAGGGTAGGTACTACATTTATAATGCAAGTAAATGGTATTGTTGCTGCTGCGGTAAGTCGCACGTTCGCAAAATTTGAATACCGTGTCAGTAGCTAGGCTAAACTAGCTAGGTATTAATGCTTAAGTCAAGATTAAGTACCTACTTATTGCTAGGAATCTTACTAGTTATTGAATGAAACCTCATAAAAGGGAAACTTTTATTAATGTCGTTTACCTACTTTTAATACTCTAACAGGCAATAACCTAGGTACTAAGTCTTAGGGGCATAGGTATTTTAAAAAAAAATCTAGATAACACAAAAACATTTACTACTTCTTCTTCTTCTTCTTCAATTATGGCATCTGTCTCTTAGAGAACAATTTTGCCAGTGTCAAGTGTATTTATTTATAAGTATTGTCAACGTCACAGAGTCATAGTCAAGTAGTCAAGTCAATTTTAAACAAAAGATGGCTGTTTTGTTGAAAATTTTCGGGATTTCCTCCGACGGAATTTGTAGAGAACTATTCACTCTAATTCACATACTTTACACTCGCGTCAAGAACCCGGGCTTTATTGGCAAAATAACCACCAAAATTACGCAATAAAACTCAAAATAACACGAGAAAACATATAAAAACCAGAGCGACGTAGTTGTCAGGCAAATACACCGCAGAAAAATCCCCATTTACTACTTAAAACGTCCTTGATAAAACATTATTTAGCACCTTTCATATTACGATTCTGCCAATGTCTTAATTGGTTTTGTAAGCAATGTCAAAAGAAATGTCAATAAAACGTCAAAATAATAACCTAAAAATAAATAATAGGTACCTATCAACAAAAATAGTAAACAAACGCAAATTGAACTAAAGGAAAAAACGTCTATTTAGATAATATTTTATTTAGTTAACGAGGCTATTTTGCTTCTAAACTCCCGAAATATGGTCAAAAACAAAAAGTACTTACTTAGACAATTTTCAAAGCCAAAATTAAACTAATATTTTTAATTCAAATTTAAATATGAATGTATTAAAGATGCCCTAGCTAAGGTATGTTAATACTTTTTTCAGAAAAAAGGCCCAAATGTTCCGGGATTTTTTGGCCTTCAAAGCAGGCCAAGGCAACAATCAAAGCAACCAAGTTGTGGTAGTGAATCAGCCTTCACAATTCTTTGCCCAAAGAAGTGAACAAGGCTCATTCCAAACCCCTCATAGTGACCAGGAGAAGCTGACAGAACTCCTCGATGATAATGTTGGTGGGGAGCCTAACCCTACCACGATTAATGAGCCTAGTGGTAGTGGAACTTTGTAAGTTGCTCCGATTCATTTAATAAATATTATTTACAGTATGTAGTGTGAATCTAGGCTATCATGAAATCTTGCGGAAGTAAGCAACAGCTTGCGGAAGTAAGCAACAGCGTTCCCGCGATCTTGTCCCGGAAGCGCAAAGCGGAACACCCCAGAGGTTTTAGTCAGTATCAGGAGTCTGACATAACCTTCTGGCTCCCCCCGGGGCCGTTGGTATAAAGGATTTCCTCTGGGTTAAAAAGAAAAAAAAGGCTATCATGAAGTTAGCCGTGTCAATGCACAGCTTAGCTTTTTTATGCTTATTTATCTACTGCACAATGAAACAGCTAACTTCATGATAGGCTACATCCTTTTCCTGGATTTCATCCAGCATTGGCTTAAGTCCATAAAGAGTGCATTGTTAAAGTTTGAAGTAGCCTAAAACATAAATTCATTTAATTATTCAGTTTTATTATGCACTGGTACATCTTATATCTTTAAACGAGCAATTCTTGTATATATATGTATATATATGTATAATTGGAATCTCGGAAACGGCTCCAGCAATTTTCATGAAATTTAGTATGCAGAGGGTTTCGAGGGCGATAAATCGATCTAACTAGGTTTAATTTTTAGAAAACGTCGTTTACCATTAAAAAAAACCGAGCAAAGCTCGATCACCCAGGTACTTTTGATTAATTACAGAATTATGCAATGAGCTTATTTGCTTGTAACTTTAACTGCATTTTGTTCCAAACATTCTAATTGAAGTTAGAAGTTGATTTACATTTTATAAAATACTAGCTTCCACCCACGGCTTCGCCCGCGTGGTACCTTGAAAAACAAAAACAAATCTATCCCGCGGGAACCATACATTTTTCCGGGATAAAAAGTAGCCTATGTGTTATTCCAGACCATAATCTATATCTGTGCCAAATTTCATCCAGATCCGTTCAGCCGTTTCAGCGTGAAAGAGTAACAAACATACATCCATCCATACAAACTTTCGCGTTTATAATATTAGTAGGACTATTCCATATCTAGACTTTGACCTCCCCCCTTTTTGCCCATCTCTAGAGTTGATGGTATGATGAAACCTACCCAGGTCACTAAGTTAGGACAAGTTAAATAAGTAAAGCAAAAGCCCCATCAACATTGCGGTGATATGTAAATTATTAAAAATTATGTAAACATACAAAAAAAAGACATAAAAAGAAATTAAAAAATGCTCATCTTCCGCTGTTTCCAGCTCAAGTAATCTAAGCCAAAATCAAAATACATTTATTTGATAAAATCACTAGGATCACTTTGAAACCTCTTACATGCTAGGTTAATCTATTTATGTGCCAATTCCAACCCATTTTCAAAATTAACAAATATATTCACATTTACAGATATTTCAACCACTCTGATTATACAATAATCATCTATATCTATACTAATTTGAAGAAAGAAAGTTTTGTATTTTTGTAGTTTTGTTTGTAATGAATAAACTCAAAAGCTACTGGTCTGATTTCTAAAATTCTTTCACCGTTAGAATGCTACATTATCCCTGAGTAACATAGGCTATATTTTATGTAGGTACCTACATAAAAAAAAATCATCTGACATGTCTCTGTCAACTCATGCCGAATGCTATTTGTTATTTCAGTACAGTACCCGATCAGAAAATGAGCAAGTGGACAGCCTTAAAACCTGTCGAAGATACCAGTGACTTACAAGTAAAAATAAAACAAGGTATGTTAAAAATCCTCTGTATGGTAGTAGCTCTGCCTTCTGTGCTGTAGGATAAACAAAATAAAAAATGTGATGAACGCAGATTATGTTTGTTGTGTCTGGGTGTTATTACGTAATCTATGTATGTAGGTTTTTACTAAAAAAAAGTATTAAATAAATAAATAATGCTGGACAATCCACACAGCATCATCTAGCCCCAAAGTAAGCTACTCAAAGCTTGTGTTATGGGTACTAGATAACTGATACCTATATTTAATACTTACATTATATACATAGATATATATTTTTATTATACATAGAAAACACCAAGACCAACGGAACAAATTTCTGCAGACCGTACACAAATTTGTTCCGAGGCGGGAATCGAACCCGCAGCCTCTTGCGTCGCAGGTGAAATCCCGCTGCGCCACAAAGGTCGTCGTATTGAATTAATCTATCAACTATCTGGTTCCCATAGTACAAGATTTGCTTAGTTTGTGGCTATATGGCGTTATGTGAACTGTCCACCAATATTTATTAAGGCCCAGAATACTCGTCACTCTATTTCATACGTAAAAGTTACAAAAAAGTGACATAGGTCCGTATAGCATGAATTTACTAAAAAAAAGTATTGAATTGTGAAAAAGTGATAGTAATCTATCAACTACCAGGTTCCCATAGTACAAGATTTGCTTAGTTTGGGGCTATATGGCGTTATGTGAACTGTCCGCCAATATTTATTAAGGGAAATAACATGTGGAACAAAAATGTATGTTCTTCTCACAATGTAAACGCTGTCCTTTTGTTTTATGTATTTATGTTCTGTTTTGTCTTTTGTTTTTATGTTATTATTATGAGATAATCTTATTAAATTTTTTTTTTGTAAGAAGGATCATACAAAAAAGCGCTAGGACCGAGACGAGTTTCTTGCCTGTTCTTCTCGTACTTGGGTTAGGTTGGAATTGGCACATAGATTCACCTAGCATGTAAGACGTTTCAAAGTGATCCTTGTGATTGTACTGAATAAATATTTTTCAATTTCAATTTCAATTACAAACAAGTCACGCAAGTTTAGTTTGAGAATATTTTTTTGTAATGTTACAGATAGTCCTATGGAAGATGTATCTAGGGCGTCAGTGCCGACCATCGCACCAATGTATATACAACCAGTGAACAGTTACAAACCGATACCAACATATAATATACCAATACCCTCAACACCTAATGTTTCAAAATATCCATACAATGTGCAAAAAGGTATGTTAAGATTAAATAACTTCTACCTATAACATAAGTAGCTTGTTCACAGCAGGAGGCAGTATTATTTTATATGCTAGCTTCCGCCCACGGCTTCGAACGCGTGGTACCTTGAAAAATAAAACAAATCTTTCCGTCGGGGACCGTATATTGTCCGGGATAAAAAGTAGCCTATGTGCTATTATCTATGTATATCTGTGGCAAATTTCATTCAGATCCGTTCAGTCGTTTCAGCGTGAATGAGTAACAAACATATATCCATACATTGTTACAAACTTTCGCGTTTGTAATATAACAGCTTAGTACCTGGGGGACCGAGCTTTGCTCGTTTTTTGGGGTACCTAAACGACGTTTTCTAAAAATAAAACCTAGCTCGATCGATTTATCACACCCGAAACCCTCTGCATACTAAATTTCATGAAAATCGTTGGAGCCGTTTCCGAGATTAAGATTCTTATATATATATATACAAGAATTGCTCGTTTAAAGGTATAAGATAATGCACTTTGAACCCTGAAAGCGCTCAGGATGTGAAGCCATTAAGGTTTACTTATCGATCGCGGTTATTAAAGTTTTTGTCTGTAACGTGTTTTTTTTTATGTTACAGGAATACCAAAACCTGCACCCGCAACATTAGTTCAAAATGAAAAAAGTCCATCTCCTCATGCCAATACTCCAGGTATTGCTGAGTTCGAAATATTATGTAAACGGTGAAAGAAAACATTGTGAGAAAACTGGCATTATAGAACCCAAAAAGTTCAAAGACACATTAATGTCAAGTATAACTCACCACTCGATAGAAAGTAGGATAGTCTAAGGATTCACTTTCACCCCCCCCTCTTATTCTCGCAGATGGTAAACCCAAGTTTGTATGGATTATTTTACGTTCCATGATAAAAGGTGTATGCTTGTTGGTTATGATATCCAAAGGTTTTGATGGCTAATAAAATTACCTTTCAAATGATATACCACAATCCCTAGTTCATTGGACAGAAATAAAAAAAAATGTCTTGATGAAGCGATTCCAGTTTAAAGCCCGCAAGTGTATATTGATTTGTTTCAGAAAAAAGTGATAGAGCTGTAAAGAACACACCGAGTTGGATACCAGCGCCCCAACGTAAGCCAGTTTGGCAAATCCGGCAACCACTGCCTGAACCTAAGCAAAACCAAGGTATAGACAATGTAAACTAAGCCGTATTGCGTATCATTTAAGTTGATTATACCAATACATGAATTCGTCAATGCATAATAGGTTTACTGTCTGACTAACTTCCTGTACGATCGATTCGAAATTTGGTACCTTACTTACTAGTATATGGTAAGGTAATCATGACCTGATCAGCCGTTCGTAGATCATCAGCTCTTTAATCGTTGATGAGGGGATCTGACTACCTTCCATAATGTCGTATTGATTCGAAATTTGGTACCGTATTACTTCAATGATATTGAAAGAACATGGTAAGGTAACCATGACTTTAAATATGACATGTTAGGGTAAAGAGCGCTGGTGGTGTAGTGGTAGTACCCCTGCCTCACGATCCGAAGATCGTGGGTTCAAACCTGGTCGTTCACCAATGAGTTTTTCCACTCGAAAAATTTATGTGCGCAATGCTAGTGCTCTTAAAACGTTGAAGGAAAACATCGTGAGGAAACCGGCATACCCCAGAAACAAAAATTCGAAGGTATGTGTCATAAGTTAGTATTCTTATAAGTGGCGATGGGCTTGAAACCTGTCACGTACGGAATACTAACTACTGTGCAAAATGTGGGCATGTACCAAATGTCATGTTTGGACTTGCCTCTACTACCCTCTTTAGATATCCTCAAAGATCTAAGTAACTAAAGATCTGAGGAGATATCTACCGAGCCTGGGGATTACAGTCGTGATCATATTTTTTTTTTATTTATGTTAGGGTAAGGAAGGTTTAGATGTCGAGGGGTTTTTAAAAATTTTAATTTTGTATTATTAATTTCACCTTTTCAGGTTCTGGATGGCCTAGGCCAAAGTGTAAGGTGTTCAAGCCTATTCTTGATAGTCATTCCTGGCAGGCCAACAAACAGGGTGGGGCGAATGACGTCATCAATGTTCCGCTGGCCACAAATTCTGTACCACCACAAGCGTATTCACCCTCTGATGTGTATTCCGAAGTTGTCAATAATGAACGTAAGTAGAAAACTTTTAGTTATAGCCAACTTTTTTTGAGTTTACCTGGAAAGAATAATTATACTCTTAAGATCCTGGCTGTCCTTTTTTCGGTCTTTGCCATATAAATCAAAACCTACAGAGTATTTCTCGTTCATTAGAACTATGACATTTGCAAAAAATACAAAAATTGTTAATGTGTTGTTTTTTATTAGTAAAGACAATATTGTTTATACCGATTCAGATATTCCTGATTCCTGATTTAGATCAACAATGTAAACGCAGCCTAACATTTTCTTGAATAAGTCACGCCCAATGACCAATCATGTCAATTTAAACCAGTGCTGCATCCTTATCACTCTCATACAATTGTGCAAGGGAGAGAGCGCCATATTAGCTCGTTTCGTTGAAATAAATAACTATGTACATTACAAAGATATTCTTTACTCTAGCGTATACTGTGTCAGAAGCCACAAATGAAGAAATGGAATCGTCAGAAACGCTGACACCAGGCTCGAAGCGGCTCAGCGCTTTTCAAAGATTGGGTCCGATAGCTGAACAGAAGAAACCAAAACTAACCATCAACTTGCTTTGTGAGAAGGATGTCAGGTGATTTTCACACATTTTAAGATATAATATAATAATGCTGGACACTATCACACAGCATCATGTAGCCCCAAACTAAGCAGAGCTTGTATTATGGGAACCACATGACTGATAAACTACATAGATATACTTTTTTTTCGTAAATACATACATATTATACATAGAAAACACCCAGACCTGAGACAAATATCTGCAAATAATGCAAACATTTGTCCCACGGCGGGAATCGAACCCGCAACCTTCTGCGTCTCAGGCGGACCTTCGCCCGCTGCGCCACAGAGGTCGTCAAATTTATCACATTATCTTGAATATACAATATTTTTATTGCTTTTGTTTCGCTGGCGGGTAGTGCGCGCATCTACATTATTTTAGACTAGCTGTTACCCGCGACTTCGTCAGCTAAAATCTATTAATATAACATTGGGATGTACACGCCTCAGACGCAGAATGTTGCGGGTTCGATTCCCGCCGCGGGATAAATGATTGCATTATTTGTAGATTGTCTCAGGTCTGGGTGTTTTCCATGAATAATATACATAATTATTATACACACATGTATGAATTTACAAAAAAATGTAGTTTATCAGTCATGTGGTTCCCATAATACAAGCTCTGCTTAGTTTGGGGCTACATGATGCTGTGTGATAGTGTCCAGTATTATTTATTTATTTAATTTCTATGGAGTGAAAAAAGAGGCGGTCACCCATCCAAAAAACTGACTGCGCCCAGCGTTGCTTAACCATGCGTTCCCCATACAAACTTTCAACCCCTATTTCCGCTCTATCAAGATTATTTATTAAGACAAAAGATAGACCATGTCCGTCTGAAGGATATAAACTTTTACCTTGTCACATTTCATTACCGTTCAGCCATTTAGTCGTGAAAAGGTAACAAACAGAGGTACATTTGCATTTATAATATTAGTATGGGAAATAGATAAGTAATGGCAAGCACGCATTTTAGCACCATTGACTAGCTAGTTTGCAATAAAATTACAAAGTCAAAAAAAAAGTTATTATCATACATACATAAAATCACGCCTGTTTCCCAACGGGGTAGGCAGAGACCACGGATCTCCACTTGCTTCATTCACTCTCATTACATTCTTCATGCGCGTCGGTTAAGGGTACTCTGGACCTGGCCTTTCTCTAGTACGTCCCCAATTTGATCGAGGTACGTACGCCGTGGTCTTCCCCTTCCAACTGTTCCATTCACACTCTCCTTATACAACTGTTTCGTCATTCTCCTTTCATCCATCCTTTCTACATGCCCAAACCATCTTAGTTATTATCAAAGTGAAAATAATTTAAAATATTTTAACATCATTCAGATCAGCTATAGTTGATACCTTCGTTTAACATAGGTCTTTACAGAAAATTTCAGGTCATATCAACTCTTAATTATTTGTTTTTAGGAATGTGGTGGATGAAACTGATGACATCCCGACACACCTACGGGAGTATATCACTACGAGTACCAACGATATTGTCATCAAGTACCTCGATGTGTGGCCTTTCAAGAAAAATATTGTTCCAGCTCGCACCGCTACGGCGAGGCAGTCTAAGGTACCTATCTATACCTATATAAGAGCTTAACCTGACTGACTGACTGACTGACTGACTGACTGACTGATTTATCATCGCCCAGCCGAAACCGCTGAAGCTAGAAAGCTGAAATTTGGAAGGTGCTTTCCTTTTATAACAAAACCACCCACTAAGACGGGATTTTTGGAAATTCCACCTCTAAGGGGGTGAAAAAGGGTGAAAACGTTAGTATGAAACTTTTTAACGCGTGGAGTGATTTTCATGAAACTTTGTTTGTGCACTGTAAATGCAAAATGAATGGACACGTGTTTCAGGATTTTTCAATATAACCATCAAAAAGGGGTCAAATGTGGGGTCAATTTTTGTATGGGAACTTTTTAACGGGTGGTGCGATTGGCCTGAAACTTTGTTTGTTTACTGTAAATGTAAAATAAATGAACACGTGTTTCAGGATTTTTCAATATAACCTTCTAAAAGGGGTCAAAGGGGGGTCAATGTTAGTATGGAATTTTTCTAACGGGTGGTGCGATTGGTCTGAAACGTTGCTTGTCTAATATAAAAGTCATCGTAAAACTTATCTTACGAAACCGAAGAGAAATTATTTAAAAATAAACAAATTTAGTTAGAGATGATTCAGTCTAAAAATGCACGCCCTTCCACTTGTACTTGTACCGCATGTAGAGGTAAATACATTGGAAATACATTGGAGGGGCGTGCATTTTTAGACTGATCTACCTCTACTACCTATCACTAATCTACCTCTATCACTAACGTAACGGCCGGTTTCTATATTCTATCTATCTGTGGTTTTTGGATAAGTATTTGACATTAATCCTATAGAAGTAATGTCAAATCATTTGTCAAAATTCTTGGGATAATTACTTTAAATTTTACATAATGATACTTGTCTTATGGAAAAATGTTGAGGAATCAGAACGATAATCAAACCCGTGATCTCTGACTTATCGGTCAAGCACTCACCCGCTACACCTAGGTAGACAAATATTTGAAAAGTTTTCTTGCCCAGAAAAAAGAGTTTTTAACCAATTCTAAGAATAAGGACCATTTTTTTTACGATTTTATAGTCTGTGATGATGCTGGAAACAGAATACATGGATGAAGCTTATTCGCGGGACAACAGATTCATCCTAGTCATGGTATGTACAGTTCATCCAACGGATCTAGGCATTCGTGAAGCTAGCCACAGGTGCGAGTTTGCGCATGTCTAGTCCCACCGCCCCTCTCCATACCTCCAATTGCTCCCGAAAAACAATACAGCGCAGCGCTCTGCGGCTAATTTCACGAATGCCTTGACTCGTTGGGCCAACTGTAGTTAAAAAGTAAGCACATTTTCGTCTTTTTAATATGAATAAAAAGTCACTTTATATCAAAATTGCCATCGAGTTCTACAAAATGTAGGTATGTTTCTAGGACAAAGTCAAACTCAAAATAGTTTTATTTTATATCTACTAGTAGTCCTGCTCGTGTTTTTTAGCCAATTCAGAATTTTAGAAATTATAATTATAGAAAGCATAACTCACAAATACTTGATCGACGGCTCAAAAGTCAGAACCAAGCCGAGAATGTTATGAAAAATAAAAATCTTTTCTCTTTATAATATTCGCTAGTTGAGCCGACAGACGTTGTCCTGTCTTAAAACCTTCCCCTTACAATAACAAACACAACAAAAAAAGAATTAGCGAAATCGGTCCAGCCGTTCTCAAGTTATAGAGTGACCAGTAGAAATAGGGGTTCATTTTTATATTATATATAGTGTAGTTAAGTATTCTACTAATATTATAAACGCGAAAGTTTGTAAGAATGTATGGATGGATGGATGGATGTATGTTTGTTACTCTTTCACGCTAAAACGGCTGAACGGATCTGAATGAAATTTGGCACAGA
This sequence comes from Cosmorhoe ocellata, assembly GCA_963675405.1. Taxonomy (NCBI): domain Eukaryota; kingdom Metazoa; phylum Arthropoda; class Insecta; order Lepidoptera; family Geometridae; genus Cosmorhoe; species Cosmorhoe ocellata. Next base: position 3,649,249 of record OY776258.1, on the reverse strand, counting down.
TATAGATTATGGTCTGGAATAACACATAGGCTACATTTTATCCCGAAAAAATGTATGGTTCCCGTGGGATAGATGTGTTTTTGTTTTCCAAGGTATCACGCGGGCGAAGCCACGGGCGGAAGCTAGTCTTTAAATAAAAATATCTAAGACCCACTATAGGAGTTGCATTCCCATCTTTAACGTCTTTCTTGGATAGGACTACCGCTATTATAAGTCATCTATCTATATCTATAAAAGAGCTTGACCTGACTGACTGATTGACTGATTGATCATCGCCCAGCCGAAACCGCTGAAGCTAGAAAGCTGAAATTTGGAAGGTGGTTTCCTTTTATAACAAAACCACCCACTAAGGCGGGATTTTTGGAAATTCCACCTCTAAGGGGGTGAAAAAGGGTGAAAACGTTAGTATGAAACTTTTTAACGCGTGGAGCGATTTTCATGAAACTTTGTTTGTGCACTGTAAATACAAAATGAATGAACACGTGTTTCAGGATTTTTCAATATAATCTTCAAAAAGGGGTCAATGTTTGTATGGGAACTTTTTAACGGGTGGTGCGATTGGTCTGAAATTTTGTTTGTGTACTTTAAACGTAAAATAAATGAATACGTGTTTCAGGATTTTTCAATATAACCTTTAAAAAGGGGTAAAATGGGGTGTCAACGTTAGTATGGGAACTTTTTAACGGGTAGTGCGATTGGTCTGAAACTTTGTTTGTGTGCTGTAAATGTAAAATGAATGGACACCTGTTTCAGGATTTTTCAATATAACTCTTAAAAAGGGGTCAAATGGGGAGTCAATGTTTGTATGGAATTTTTTTAACGGGTGGTGCAATTGGTTTGAAACTTTGTTTGTGTACTGTAAATGCAAAATAAATGGACACTTGTTTCAGGATTTTTCAATATAATCTTCAAAAAGGGGTCAAATGTTGGGTCAATGTTTGTATGGGAACTTTTTGACGGGTGGTGCGATTGGTTTGAAACTTTGTTTGTGTATTGTAAATGCAAAATGAATGGACACCTGTTTCAGGATTTTTCAATATAATCTTCAAAAAGGGGTCAAATGTTGGGTCAATGTTTGTATGGGAACTTTTTAACGGGTGGTGCGATTGGTTTGAAATTTTGTTTGTGTATTGTAAATGCAAAATGAATAGACACGTATTTCAGTATTTTTCAATATAACCTTCAAAAAGGGGACAAATGGGGGGTCAATGTTTGTATGAGCATTTTTTAAAGGGTGGTGAGATTGATTTGAAACTTTGTTTGTGTACTGTAAATGAAAAATAAATGGACACGTGTTTCAGGATTATTCTAAATAACCATCAAAAGGAGGTCAATTATTTTGTATGGGAACTTATTAAAGGGTGGTGCTATTGGCCTGAAACTTTGTTTGTGTACTGTAAATACAAAACGAATGGACACGTGTTTCAGGATTTTTCAATATAACCTTCAAAAAGGGGTAAAATGGGGTGTCAAAGTAGTATGGGATTTTTATGAGTTGCTTGATGTGTTTAAAACTCAGTTTAGATATTTTATGTGAACGAAGTCGCGGGCGGAACAGCTAGTCAACTAATAAATATTTAATTTGTTCGATTTAGGTAACAGGATACCCGCAAACTTGGAGAAAAGAAAATGTATTGGATGCAGTTTTAGAAAGTGTTACAGGAAATTCTTTCATACCGTGCTTTATTGAGGTAAACTTTATTATTGCTATTATTTTAAAGTGTTATTATGTATTCTATGTATGTATTTACCAAAAAAAAGTATATAATTGCTCTATCAATAATATGGTCCCTATAGCGCCCGCCCGCAATAAAACCATTCGAACCATTGACCTCAAAGATCTAAATAACAGATCTGGGGCCTTACCACAAAATGTTCGGGCAATATCAAAGTAATTAACCTACTATAAAAATTGTATTGAAGTACGAGTAGTGTTACTTCAAGCTTGAAATGAGACGTTTCTGAAACATAATAGTTTGTAAGCTTGTGGTAAGTAAGACCCCTAAGGGTAAATTTACCAAACAGGGAATTAAAAATGTTAACTAATTTTGAATATTATCTCTCCATATTCTCGGTCAAAAATAAAAAATACAAGTGAAAGAATTACTTTAATTCGTCAATTAGTTTCCGATTTTTTTCCAAGTTTAATACATACATATAATCACGCCTGTTTCCCGACGGGGTAGGCAGAGATCACGGATCTCCACTTGCTACGATCCTGACACACCTCTTTTGCTTCATTCACTCTCATTACATTCTTCATACATGCGCGTCGGTTTAGGGTACTCTTGACCTGGCCTTTCTCTAAAACGTCCCCAATTTGATCAAGGTACGTACGCCGAGGTCTTCCCCTTCCAACTGTCCCATTCACACTCGCCTTATGCACCTGTTTCGTCAATCTCCTTTCATCCATCCTTTCTACATGCCCAAACCATCTTAGCATACCCTTCTCAATTTTCATCACTACGTCTTCTTTCACTCCACAACATCTACGTTTAAAATCAAAACTAATAGGTATTTTTGGCAACAACAAAAACTAGTGTATTTGCATACATACAAGCTTTACTGTAACACACTTTCAACCGATTTGGCATACTTACCTAGTAATATTCTTAATTACGTGATCATGTTTCAGTTCACAAGAGTTCAGTGCAGATTCCTCGTGATCCGAAGTCGGTTAGCTTTGCTGGCGATACATAAATACGGCTTTATAATACGCAAGGATGAAATTGAGCTGATTGTATCACTATCCAATGTGCATCTGAATCTGAACCAGTTGGACTTTGTGCCTAGATTGATACTAAGGAAATTGTTGGCGACGAAATTGGACGGAGATTCGCTTGATTTGAGCTATTTTACAACTGAAAACGGTGAGAATTGAAAAATAACTGTTATTAAACAAGAATTGTAGTGCATTAATGTCAAAATCCAAGCTTAAATACCTAATGTTTATTTAACAAAAAGATTAGTACTTAAGAATGTAAAAATGGAAAACTCGTTGGTGCACGACCAGGCTTGAACCCACGATCTTCGGATCGTAAGGCAAGGGTGCTATCACAACACCACCAATGCAACTTCTTATATCCTATTAATATTATAAATGCGAAAGTTTGTAAGAATGTATGGATGTCTGGATGTCTGGATGTATGTTTGTTACTCTTTCACGTAAAAACTACTGAATGGATTTTAATGAAATTTGATACAGAGATAGATTATAGTCTGGAATAACACATAGGCAACTTTTTATACCGGAAAACTTAATTTAAATTTTCCCGCGGGATGGATTTGTTTTTGTTTTTCAAAGTACCATGCGGGCGAAGTCGTGGGCGGAAGCTAGCATATAACATAGGAATACTGCCTCCTGCTGTGAACAAGCTAGTTATGTTATAGGTAGAAGTTATTTAATCTTAACATACCTTTTTGCATATTGTATGGGTATCTTGAAACATTAGGTGTTGAGGGTATTGGTATATTATATGTATATATTAATAAAATAATACTTAATCTCTTTACAGATATAAGTCACTTCATCTACTTCCCACTGTACCGTTTGTCAAATCAGATAGAGTTGATACAACTGCAAAGCACCGTACCTTGGGAAAGTTTGACTAGCCTGGATTTGTCGCATAATAGACTGACGTAAGTCAACCATATACTCGTACCCTAATCCATCAACTAACTAGTAATGTATATTTATAAACTTACGCGATGTGAACACATTATTATTAGTATTAAACACCGATTAAACTCATAATGCTTTCCAGAAAATCTACATAGCAGAGTCTCTAGACTAGTGGTTCCCAAACTATTTTGTTTCATAGACCACTTTCAAAGTTTTGGTGGATCCGGTGGACCCCCTCCCCTGCATCTATCTACATTACTACCAATTTCTAAATCTTGAAAAAAAGTCAAGATTAGATCTATCTATTTATGAAAACTTGCATTGTGGCTGAGTTTCAACGACGACTAACAGATTTCGAAAAAAAAAATCTTTTCTATTTACAAACTAACATTTTTTTCTCAATTTATCTTATTGAGAAGGTTTAATTTAGGTATACTCGTATAACAAGCCAACATTTTAGTTCTTAACTATCGAAACGAAATAAATTTTGATGCACCCCCGCTTACGATTGTAGACCCCCATTTTTGTCACGTCCAACGTAGACCCCCGTCGAGTCTCCCGTGGACCCCTGGGGGTCCACCTGGACCACTTTGTTAATCACTGCTCTAGACCTTTTAAGTTTCATACATATTGAATTGATGGGTCTTTTGTTATGCTCTAATAAACATTTACAAAAACATACAAACATACAGCGCTAAATCGCTCTACTTGCCACTGAGATTTCGCTCGGTCCATTAAATACTTGAAGCCTTTAACGCACTTTTATGCTTTCTTCACACTGGTTAGACTCGGTGTCACAAGAAGACTAATTATAGGTCATCCAACGGATCTAGGCATTCGTGAAGTTAGCCACAGGTGCGAGTTTGCGCATGTACAGTTCCTTCCCCCCCTCTCATACCTCCAATTGCTCCCGAAAAACGATACTGCGCAGCTCCTGCGGCTTACTTCACGAATGCCTAGATTCGTTGAGCGAACTATACTTCTTCGGTTCCAGAAAACTAAGCGGCATCGATCTACTCCAAACCACACCGAAACTGCAAAACTTGAATCTGAGTTACAATTGCATTGAAAAAGTCACAATGCTTTTACGGTACCGAGGGTTACCACTGAAGACTATCCACTTAGAGGGAAATCCGCTCTGCAACGATTATATTGAGCAGGAACACTATATTAAAGTTCTTACTATGATGTTTACTGGACTCGCTGAAATTGTAAGGGAATTTAACTATATTTTGTTTAGCTAAATATATAATTTAACTAGATATTGATGATAGGAACTCGTGGCCCGATGTCGCTCCGCCCTCCGACAGCTAACCAATTTGCAATGTAAACGCTGTCCTTTTGTTTTATGTATTTATGTTTTGTTTTGTCTTTTGTTTTTATGTTATTATTATTAGATAATCTTGATTAAGTACATTTTTTTCATTACTAGTAGGTATAGGTACTTACTCAAAAATAGTGATGGAAAATATCGTGAGGAAACCGACCTATCCTGAAACCGAAAATTCATGAAGTTAGTATTCCTATAAGCGGCGATGGGCTTGCAACCTGTTTGCCGCGCTGGTATGCTGGGTATGCATACGTCTCAAATACCCCCCGGAAATGCCGTCAGACTTGTTTGCGGCATGCCCGTCGGCATAGTGTACAGTTCATCCAACGGATCTAGGCATTCGTGAAGTTAGCCACAGGTGCCAGTTTGCGCATGTACAGTTCCTTCCCCCCTCATACTCCCTTGCTATATTACATACTACATTGCTCCCGAAAAACGATACTGCGCAGCTTTTGCGGCTAACTTCACGAATGCCTAGATTCGTTGAGCCAACTATATCATTATCACTCAGCCTGTTTGCCACTGTTGGGTATAGGCCTCCTCTTTATTACCCCCTCTTCCGGTCCCCAGCAAGTCATGCCAGTGTATAGGAGCCTTTAAACGCTGACACCACCTCACCTTAACTTTTGCAGGATGGTATACCGTTCAGGAAATTGCATGATCTGCCGAACGCGAAGAAAAACTACTGCCCGGAAGACGCAAAACCCTTGATAGACAAGGTGTTGGAAGTGATGTTTCCATTGTTAGACGCGCCGCAGGAACAGCGTCATCTTATTGAAGAATTGTACGATGAGGACGCTGTCATGACAATCACTTTTATGTATAAGCTGCGTAAGTATCTCTGGTTTTGATTCTGTCTACCATGAGTTGTCACATTTACATCGGCTGACGTTACTACAGTAATAATACTACGTTACTATGACATCTGTCAAAATTGTTACTCATGGTACCAAATTCTAAGCAAATGAATGAAGCGCTAACTACAGTCGCTGTAGTACGCTGTAACGTAGGATAGTTAACTACGTGACGTTTTAGTACCCAACTATCCCCTAGAGGCGCTGTGCAAGTTTTCATACATATTTTTAACTACAGTCGCTAGCGAGTGCAGATTGTGAAAACTCATGGTAGACCTACTGGGTAGATACCTATACTACATGCTTGGAGGTCATCCATAAAAAATTACAAATTTACATTTAGAAATTATTGAATGAAAGCAGCAGTTCCGAAATCAGTTATTAAATTATTTTTTTAATAAAATTAACATCATTGTATTATAGCTCTCCTACAGCAGCCGCTAGCAGCCACAATGATTTTTTACCCAACTGCGAAGAAGGTGGATAATGTGTTTGCGGTGTTTGTATGAGAGTTCTTTGGCTGCCGCTGAAGCCAAAACGGCTGGACAGGTTTTGACAAATGAGATGTTGTTGGATTCGATCACAAGAGTGACATAGGCTATACAAAATGTCAAAAAATCCAACATGGCAGCAGTAAAAAGCTATTATTATTAGTATTAATATAAACGGGTATTAATCGCGTTTTGTTTTCCAATTTTTCCTGACGTTTCGTAATAATGTGTTCAGATTGCGTAAGTTAAAAATTTGTAAGAAGCTACTTTTAATTACTTTCGCCTCTTTGCAATGCACATAGAGATGATTCAATCTAATAATGCACGCCCCTCCACCGTATGTAGAGGAAATAGAGTAGCAAATACATTAGAGGGGCGTGCATTTTTACACTGATCTACCTCTACTTAGCTATAATTATTTTTATTTTGTTCTAGGCTACAGCCCAGTTTACAAAGATTACCGCAATCTCTTCAACCGAGCTCGGGTGATAGACGAAGGCGACATGGAGTCTTTAGTGGGGTCGGCGACCATCGTGAAAGTGATCAGACGCTGGCCTGACTTGATACACGATCCTTGTACCTTCAACGTAGATGTCTTGTATCACAGTGTGGGTGAACTGTTCTTCTTCTTCTTCCTGCCTTTTTCCCACGCTAAGTGGGGTCGGTGTTTTTTTCCTCCATTTCTCTCTATCATCCGTCATCTCAGTACTACGATCTACTCAGATCTCTAGTTTCTTAGATCTTTAAGGGTATCTTAAGGGGGTAGTCAGAGGCACGTCCAAACATGATATTTGGCACATGACCACATTTTGTCTTCAAGCATTTAAGGTTCTACAACATGCGTGCTTCCTCACGATGTTTTCCCTCACCGTTAAAGAGTACCTAGGTACTACAGCGCAAATACATAATATGTATATTGATTGGAAAAATACTTTTGTGCATGGATTCGAACCCATGACCATATTCCTAGGATCAGAAGGCGGGGCCCACTAGACCAGTGCTCTTCTCTTTAGATAATCTAAGAGACAAAGATACCCGCCTAAACAACTACCTATTGAGAGATATCGACTTCTGAAAAGTTTTCCCATAGAATGCTATCAAGATCACAAGTGAAATTAGGGTTTATTATCATAATCCCTTCTAAGCTGTCCTCATCAGTGGGGATTATGACAATTTCCCCACCAAAATTTTGTATCCTGGACACGGGATTAGTAATTAGATTCGACGACCTCAGCGGCGCAGCGGGCGATAGTCCGCCTGCGACGCAAGAGGTTGCGGGTTCGATTCCCGCCGCGGAACAAATTTGTGTACGATCTGCAGAAATGTGTTTCATTGGTCTGGGTGTTTTCTATGTATAATAAAAAATATCTATCTATGTAAATAATGTATTAAAAATATCAGTTATCTAGTACCCATAACACAAGCTTTGAGTAGCTTACTTTGGGGCTAGATGATGCTGTGTGGATTGTCCAGCATTATTATTATCATTATTATTAGTAAGCAATCTTTCCCATATACAGGACACAACAACTATCGTCCGAATTGGCGGCATTGTCAAAGTAACAGCGGAATCATTAGCGGACGATGAGTACTTGCTAACATTCACTCGTACATTGGTACTTCACACTAAAGACGGAACTGTATACAAGATCACCAACGAACTGTTGTACTGGGATCTGCCTGAAAAGACTTATGCTGAAACCGCCTTTCAAATCACAAGGGTAAGTGTCAGAATCCTATATACCTAAGCACTACAGAATCTATTAACAATACCACAGTAAAAAATATAAAAAGAGAAGTGTGATATTGCTCTCTTATCTACTGCATTTCATCACTAGATTTTCATAACCAAAAGAAAAGTTTATTATTTTGTAGCTTATTTTTCAATGTCTCTAGGTCTAACCTTTAGAAAAATATAATGAACTAAACCCTAAAAGGGAAGAATTAAATTTAAAAATCATTACATGGAAAACATGGTTTTATTAATTGAAATTCAAAATGTGCAGTAAATAGGCTTTCATGGGCATAACCAATATTCAGAAACTAGTCAGTAATAATAAATCAAAATATTCTCACTTTTTCAAAACTCTATAATATTACATTTTAGTACCTACTATTAGAATTACATCTATAATAGCCACATTGCATTTATTCAAAACATGTTTACTTATAAGGTAATTACCTTGGCACTTTGATCATACGCTTTACACAAGGTGGTACATTTTATTATATTTGAACTTATGTTTCAAAAAGGCTCTCAAACAGTGTCCATTGATTCTTCAGTCACTGGTTCAGTCTCCATTTCCATGGCATCTTTTTCCTCAGACCCTGAGGCGTACTTTACTCTTAGCTTCTCATAGTGTAACTGTTCCTTTGCTGAAACAGATGGCTTGCACTTGGACAGTGCTGTTGTAAAATCTTCAGAAGCAACAAATATTTCGCCTTCTAAAGTGCCATTTGAGATGTGTTTCGTCAAAGTGCTTGTGGCAGCCGCTCTCACTAGACCGGCTAAATCAGCGCCAGTGTACCCTTCAGTCAATCCAGCTACGACTTCTAAATCCACGTCTGGTCCAAGTTGAGGTTTTGTGCCACCTTTCGTTAGTTTCTGAAGAATATCGTATCTGTCTTCTTTAGCAGGCATTCCTACGTACATAATGCGGTCCAACCTGCCTGGTCTTAACACAGCTGGGTCGATGATATCAGGCCTGTTTGAAGCGGCCAGTACAAAAACGCCTTCGCGGCTCTCTATACCGTCCATTTCTGTCAGCAGTTGATTGACCACTCTGGCAGCGCCATTGTGATCTTGCGAAGTACGTCGAGGACATAGAGCGTCGAATTCGTCGAAGAATATGACGCATGGAGCGGAATTTCTGGCGCGTCTGAAGCAAGTGCGAACTGCTCTTTCGCTTTCACCTACATACATGTTTAGTAGCTCAGGCCCTTTGACGGAAATAAAGTTAACTCCAGCTTCGTTTGCGACTGCTTTTGCTAGCAAAGTTTTACCACATCCAGGTGGTCCGCAAAGCAAAACACCACTTGGTGATGACAATCCGAGTTTGCTCATTTGATCTGGATATTTCACTGGTGCAAGAACAGCCAACTGTAGATCCTTACGAACTTGTTTCAGAGATCCAACATCACTCCAAGTTACATCGGGAACAGTAACAATACCTTCTCTAACAGCACATGGTTTAGTGGTTTTTAGAGCTTTGATAAAATCATCTTGTCTGATAGATAGACCGGAAAGTTCATTTGCGGTGTAGGGCACTACTCCAAGGAGGTCCATCACTTCTTCTACTGCAGTTTTTACTGTAGTATTTTTTACTTTATCTACAACTTCTTCAATGTGATTGATTTCTGTAGTGGAATTAGGTTCCTCGGTAGTTTCTATTTCCTGAACTAGTTTTTCTATGTCAGGTGTAGGAGCTTCTGTTGTTTCTAATTTATCCGAAGTGTCTGCAGCCTCATTGGGAGGAGGCTCCTCAGTTTCTTTTTCACCATTAGGCACTACAGTGACTTCATCTGTCAGCTTTTCAGGTTTTTCTTCGGTAGTTTGGTTGTGTGCTGCCCGGATATCAACAAAGATTCTTTTGACAGCATAAGTACTTGCTTTATTGACAAGAGCTTGTAAATCAGCTCCGACAAATCCAGGTGTGATTTGGGCTAAAGCATTCATATCAACATCATCATCCAAAGTTAGATTTTTACAGAGAATTGCTAAGATTTCTTTCCTGGCTTTCAGAGATGGGATACCTAATGCAATCTCTTGTTCAAGACGACCAGCTCTTCTCAGTGCGGGGTCTAAAGAGTCTGGGTTGTTCGTAGCAGCCAAAACCAAAACAGAAAAATTACTATCACTTAGAGAATCCAGGCTAGCAAGCAGCTGTGCTACCATTCTTTTTTCCATATCTTTCTGAGCATGGATTCTATTTCCACACACTGCATCGATTTCATCAATGAACAATACACTCGGAGCTATTGAAGTAGCTCTCTCAAATAGTTCTCGGATTCTCTCCTCAGATTCTCCCGACACACCTCCGACCAGCTCTGTGCCAGATACTGCTATGAGAGGCAACTGAAGCTTCCCAGCTATTGCATGCGCTAATAAAGTTTTTCCTGTCCCCGGAGGCCCATGCAATAATGCACCTCTTGGAGCTTTAATACCCAATTTTGCATAAACTTCTGGGTGCTTCATGTGCAAAATAAGGTCACAAATTTGAGTGATAATGTCTGATATTCCTCCAATGTCCTCAAAACTAACTTTAACAGCCTTTGTACTTCCAATTTCAGTTTTCTTCCTAGGAGTTGCTATTTTACTAGTGTCCGCTTTCCTTTTCTTATCATGTATGATTTGAATTTGTTGCGGTTTCGGCAAGTCCATTGGTTTGTTGTTGGTGATGCGAGTGGGTGCCAAATGCGGGGTGATGGTGATTTGATCATTTATTTTGGGCAGTTTCGGGGCCGCGCTGCCGTCTTCATCGCTACTTAAAATATCGATGGGTTCTCCGGATTTGTTCGTTTCGCGGCGATTCGCCGCCGGCCGTTTTTTATCTTGCATTTTGTACATTTCCAGTAAGCGCTCGTTCATCGCGCTGTTGTTTTCGTCTAACATTTCCAAATCTGATTCTTCTTCGGATCCTTCTGAAGATGAGGCTCCGTCGAGGCCATAGCTCTGCAATACGACTTTGTAAGCCCCCTCAACTAACTGGCAGAAAGCAGACTCGCTTCTGTTATTGTACTCGCGATAGCGCTCTTTGAGAGACCGCGCCATTTGGCTCACATCTACAAAAGTCTTATCCACATTTTCCGCAAGATAGTTTTTCACTCGCGACACGATAAGTGGATCGCTTATAGTCTTTTGTCGAGTTTGATGTTTCTTCATAATTACAGTAAAATTAGTCTTTCGAGAAAAATATTTTTTGTACAATTTACGGAAAAAGACGCAATGTGTTTGACAGCAGGCGTCGGCAAGCAAGCAAATGACACAGACAAAATCAAATCGATATTTTGTTTGAGTGCAGTTTTGTTGCCAGCTTAGGTAAAAATATCAAAAATTGTCTATGATGCCATTACAAAAAAAAAAACAATGATTGACCAGCCAGCCAGTCTTGCGTAGCAAAAAAAAAACCTCATTTCACAAACAAAGTTTAAAATCAGTGTCCTTTAGATGAGCTTGAAAAAAAAAATATTATTCAATTTGTTAGAGCGTTCTAACATATTTTTTTGTAATCAAAATTTTATTGCATTCCTAGGTATTCATTTAGAATTTTTGTTGCAAACCTACACAATTAAACGAGTTATTTTTCAGGTGAAGCCTAAGAACTTGAGTCTGAGACTAGATACGCCACCAGACGAGGAATTAAAAGAGAAAATAATAAACGTTTTTATGCAAATAACAGAGTTGGGGAAAGAACATAGTGAAAGGTAAACCTTGTTTCAATAAATTATAACTTAAACTGGTGTTTTTAAAGTTCAAAATAAAAAAAATGAATACCTACTATGTAGATATTTTTTCATTCCCTATATTTTTAAAAATTATAGGTACATTTATTGTAAAATGATTGTAAACCAGTGTAAAATATTTTTACAGGTGCTTGGAGGAAAAAGAATGGAGTATCAAAAATGCCTTGGAGTATTTCACAAAACTACTGAAGCTAGGCAATCTGGATCCAATCATAAAAAACTAAAAATAATGATTTTACAATGATGATACCTAATTTGATGACTTCGTTTATTTTATTATACTTACTTACAAACAGCAAAAGTTACCTGTCATTATTCTTTTTACTAATAGGTAGTCCTCCAAAATTTTTTAAATCTATTTCTATAAGCTGCTGTAGCTGATGGCATGATGAAAGAAAAAAAAAAGCGATTCCATGTTATGTGTAGTTCATCCTTTATCCGTGACTTGAAAGTTTTGAATCACGCCATCTGTTGAGGTTTTATTTAAGTAAACTGACAAACTGTTCCTGGCCTGCCTTATAAAAGCGCGCGTCGCACATAGCCAGCTACTTTTAAAAATAATATATTCCTACGAAAAAGGAGGCTGACAAAAAAATATTAACTAATCCTTGCACCCTCTTGCTTTATGTCTTTGTGACTTAGGATAGGCACAGTCAAAGTAAACAAAGTAAAACTCGACCAAATAAAATATTTCAGAAATTCTTTATTAGGTAGGGACATACTAATCTACTTTTACACAATCATCTCAAGATGCCTAGCATACTCAATGGTTTGCTCGGCAAGCTCAGCCGACGGCAATATGCCAGCGGCAGCGGCACAAGTCTCCTCAGCGGCATTGAAGTGGTAGCAGTTATCAGCACCCAAGTTCCAGTTACGCTGCAAAATAAACAATAATAATTATTAATTTTATATATTTTCAGTGTTGCAAATTTTATAGAATATTATGCAATGAGTCCAGAAGTATCTATTATGTATACTGCTTCACTTGTTTCTCCATGGTTACCTTGCTTTAAGTTCAGTGGCTAGTTTCAATTTATCCATTAATTAAGGAATGAGTATATTGTAGGAAGTCTAGTGCTATCGGTGACAGAAAAGATGAAGATGAGGTTAGCGTGGTATGGACATGTTATGAGAAGAGATGAATGTCATGTAATGAGGAGTGTTAGGTATGAATGTAGATGGATACAGGGGTAGAGGTAGGTGAAAGAAAAGATGGATGGACTATGCGGAAGTTCACATGGGTAAGAAAGGAGTGAGTACTGAGATGACAAATAACAGGTAAATGGAAGAATATCACATGAGCTGACATGACATAATGTGGGAAAAGGGCAGGAATATGATGATGGTCAGCTTCAAATTTCACTTATCTATGTTTATTCATACCTTTTTCCCATACTCTAATACTGCCTGCTGTGAAGCCAAGTTCAATCTACGAGCAGCTTCAGCATAAGAAATGCAAAGGTATGCCTTCTCAATGCAAGCTGCTATTTCACCGCGGACTGTGTCTAGCAGCGTGTCCATAAATAATGTGTAACTCTCTGCTGGAACATTGCCCTGATGGAAGAATATTATTTTTAGGAAAAGGAAAAGTCTAATGTTCCAAAGATATGGTAAAGTGAATAGACGGAGCCTCTTGAGTTAGGTTTGGTATTTTAACCCTGTCACCTACTGGCATGAACAAAACAATAAGAGTAAGAACTATAATGTGTGCCACTTTCTCAGTCTCCATATATATCAGTTCTACATAAATTCATTTGAAAGTTTTACTCTCCATAGAGGCATACCTTAGCTAAAAATATCTTATTATAACTGCCTTCCATCAGATACTGTTCCAATGCCAATGGGTGCTTCACGTAGGGATCAGCCCTGATAACATCTACCGGAAGCCGTTCAAGCTCAGTATGGAACTCCGCCACTCGGTTTTGTGATAGGAGGAACAGAAGATTCAGACCGAGGAGCTGGTACATGAATGTGGATTCTGGAAGGTGCTCTCTGCAAATGTAGAAATGATGAATGAGAATCTATAAAACAATAGCGACCAGAGGTTTGAGTTTGTATGCATAATTGGTAGGCGACCTCATAGGCTTATTTTTGGAGGTTTATGTAGATACGCGATAACTTACTTGTAGTCAAAATAGTAGCATTTCAATTGGGACATGTAACGTTCGAAGGCTTTTACATCTTTCGCAGCAACTGCCCACTGTGCACCAATCTCCAAAACATCTCTAGCCAAAATCAGCTCTTTCTGATTTGCTGCAGCATTGTTACTCGGCAAAAAGCTCATTTGCGTAAGGGCAATCTGGAAACAACAAAATATTGAACATTGATGATTTTAGTCAAGTCATGCAGAGCGAAAATGAACATTACCTTTATTTTGTTCAGTAACTCGCCACATTTGTCCAGCTTTCTAGGCTTCTTTGCCCACTCTGTTTTGAGGTTTTGATACAAAGAAGTTATATCTTTTACTGAAGCCATGACTACACCAACAAATTAGAATTTAGCAAAGCGATACGATATCAAAATCAAAATAACTCAACTCGAGTTGAATGAATGAATGAATTGAACTAACTTAACTAAATAATTGTATTGTTGAATGAGTATTGAGTGAATTTGAGTGGGATGATAGTTAAGTTAAGTTTACGTTCTAATTGGCAGACATAGTTATTTCTTTTCTGATTTAGTTCTTTTTTTTGTTTTTAAATAAACACGGCGGCGGCAGGCAGGGCACGGAAGGACTTTTTCTTTTTTTTAATTATAAACACTGTATCTTAGACTAGCTTCCTCTCGCGGCTTTGCTAGCGAGGTACCTACATAAAATAAAGCCTATGCTACTCAGGGATAATGTAGCATTCTAACGGTGAAAGAATTTTTGAAATCGGACAGTTGTTTTTGAGTTTATTCGTTACAAACAAAAATACAAAACTTTCCTCTATAAAATATTATAGTACGAGTATATACCTAATATATAAAATTCATCTATACTATATACAATACTATATATTAAATAGTATTGTATAGAGTATTAATTTTATATATAACCTCAGTATATAACCTAACTTTGTCTCTGGCTCACTCAAGTAACCCGTTTATTTCATTCATTCATCAATCCATCAAATCGAGAGCGAGACGGAGTCCGTCGGTCTATCTCGTTCGGTTAATCCACAGGGTTAATCTTTCCGATATAATAAAGTACTCTGTGATCTCGCTCGATCAAGCTCACAGCTGAACTTTCAAGTCCTCCTCATTATTTGAAAAAAATGGTATTCAAAGTAACAAAACATGAAAATTACTGTTTTATTGAGAGAAATCTATTAGAAATGAAATAAAATAATGGTGTGGCAAAATGAGTTCGTCGTCGGCTGTGGTTTGCCGCGAGATATTCGATGAAAACAGCCAGCCCTCTGCTGAAGGTTTGTATGTTTTATTTGTAGTTATAAGCTGATTAATTTTGAAGCATATATCTATCAGGCTACGTTCGGCGCGGCCAACATTCCCTTGAGTGACCGTTGGCTTCTTCAGGGAAGGTGACGGGTGTTTAATAAGCTGCCGGTCTTGTTAGTCGCCTTATCCTTCTTGCATTATAGAATAAGAGCCTCACAATACTTTGCCACCCAGTATTGCATTTAGAATATTTTCTTGGAATTTGCTTTAGAACCTAAAGAGCCTAACACATACCATGTCAAGTGCTAGACATCACCCTAGCTCTAGCTCAATGCCCGTACAGTCAGGTTGCAAGAAATAGAGGTTTGAATATGGTACAAGCCGGAGATCGGCCTTCATAGCATGAGCACTTTTTTTTAGCAAGGTTTTCTCTACAGAAGTTGAGATGAGAGTATTGTGACTAAATAGCATATTTGTCTTCTCTTCTATTAAGAAAATGGTAGGAGTTTTATTGGAAAAGTTTACTAGAAAACTGTATAAAACTTATATATCTATCTATACCATGTGTATAAAACTTTTAGGAGATTTTTCATCATTTTCCCCGCAATCAAACAGGCACAAATTATAGTTTCCACAAGCCGCTCTATAAAAACTATGTGATGGTCAAGTTCAACATTGCACTGCTGTAATCAGTGTTGTTTATCACTAGTTTATAGGTATAATACTCGCTTCCGCCCATGGTTTCGCCTGCATGGCACCTTGAAAATAAAAACAAAGCTATCCTGCGGGATCCGTACTTTTTTCTGAGATAAAATGTAGCCTATGTGTTCCAGATCCTAAATCTACATCTGTGTCAAATTTCATCCAGATCTGTTCAGCCATTTCAGCGTGAAAGAGTAACATCCATACATCCATACAAACTTTCGCGTTTATAATATTAGTAGGATTCAAAGATTAAAGGAAGACCATGTTTTGTAGAATTGTCAGAGTATGCAGCACAGATTGGCATTGACCCTGACAGCGAAAGCCATCTCCTCCCCCTGGCTCGTGATGGCCTCATGCAAGCCCTGCCTGCACCATGGAAAGCTTAGTAAGTCCAAATATATTTAATTTAGATTATATGAAGCTGTCTAAGGTAATCAGAGGTTTATCGAAATATTAATATTGGTTCATAAATTCACACCTGTACAATTCTTCTTCACAGTTTTGTTATTGTTCAAGACAAACAATTTTGATAATTTTGTAAAATACTAGGTAATTAATTTTAAATGTACTTCGTGAAATAATTTTATTAACAACCAATCTTTTATTGCCCCATCTTCATGCTATATCTACTTGAAAGACGAGTTCTAAAATCTTAGTTTAAAAGTTTTAATTGAGAAGAACCACCAACTCACATTTAGAAGAGTAGTTAGTACTTATATTGTATGTGACAGGTTGCAAACTCATGGCTGCTAATAAGAATAACCAACGACAGACACCTAAGTTTTTGTTCTAGGATGTGCTAGTTTCCTTACAATGTTTTCTCCCACCATTAGGAGGTATTTCTCAAGTGCAACTGTCACCTGGGAACATGATTTTGTAGATGAAGTAGGCTTGCCCAGCATACCATCCTCAGATAATCTGCTGTATAATACAAGAAAGATATTCAATATAAGTGGACAAAACACCCACTCAAATTTCCCAATCAATCATAAACACCAGGGCTGCAATTACGTAATTCTGATACTATCAAAACATAATTACTAACTGCTTCTAGATAACAGCTGTGAATTGCTTTATGGAAAGTTTATTCCCATAAAATTATTAATATTATATTTTGATTTATTGCCATAGGTGTATTGTTTGTAAGTATTAGAATTACGCAATCACAGCACTGTTGCTGATAGATATTCATTGTAATTGATTGCAACTAGAGTTCTGTAATAGCCACTCAGGTTAAAGTAAATCACTTTATAAGTTGTAGATCTCACAAGAATAAACCTAGTTTAGGAACCAACAACAATTTTTTATCAAAACAAAATTACTCCAATAATAGCTATGATGAAAAACTCCAAACCCATTACTACTACAATGAAGAAACGAAAAAAACACAATGGGAACATCCTGTAGACCGTGTGTACCGGGAGCTGGTCAAAAAAGCGAGGGATGCATCCATGCAGGAGGACACATGCGCTTCTGTTCAGGTATTTATTGTCAGCTAGGTACTGATCATCATCTTCCTGTCCTTTTTCCACGTTATATGGTATTGGCACAACGTGATCTTCCATTTCCCTCTATCATTCATCATCTCGGTACTCATTCCTTTCTTACTCATGTCATCTTTCACACAGTCCATCCATCTTTTCTTTGGCCTACCTCAACCCCTCTATCCATCCACATTCATGTAACACTAATATAAGTACTGAAACATCAAATTATGTGAACACAACATTGGATGAGGCAAATTATGATGAAATATTGAAAGAGAGCACTGGTGGTGTAGTGGTAGCACCCCGGCCTCACGATCCGAAGGTCGTGGGTTCAAACCTGGTCGTGCACCAATGAGTTTTTCCATTCGAAAAATTTATGTGCGCAATGCCAGTGCTCTTAAACGGTGAAGGAAAACATCGTGAGGAAACCGGCATACCCTAGAACCAAAAATTCGAAGGTATGTGTCATAGGTTAGTATTCTTATAAGCGGCGATGGGCTTGCAACCTGTCACGTACGGAATACTAACTACTGTGCAAAATGTGGGTATGTACCAAATGTCATGTTTGGACTTGCCTCTGACTACCCCCTTTAGATATCCTCAAAGATCTAAGTAACTAAAGATCTGAGGAGATATCTACCAAGCCTGGGGATTACAGTCGTGATCATATTTTTTTTATTTATTTTGTTTTTTATATTGAAAAGTAAGAAAAATTTAGACAAGCTAGGTCAAACATAATTAAAAACATTATTACACAAAGTGTTATTACATAAGTGCAGTTTACCATAAAAGCAATGAAATTGCAAAAGTCAAAAACTGTTCTGATTATTGTACTAGCTAGATATATGTAGGTATTTAATATACTTATCATTTTTTACAATGTTTTTTCACAACATTTCACGTCGTTCAATTTTATTGTGTTATTTTGCTAAAGGTGTGACTCAACATATTGACCTATTAATTGGATGAATTGGCCGCACCTCATGTGTTTTATTTGATTATCTTTATCTGGGGCAATGAGGTCAGTTTTATTACTATTAGTTATTTTTGTGCACACGTAAAAACTACAATGTCACAGCAAAAACATGTCAAGTAATAGGAAAAATAAATTGACACAAGCAAGATAAATATCTTAAAGCACTAACTGAACGAAAATCAGCCCTGCCCAAAAAAAGGTCACAGAAAAGAAAATAACACTTGCAATTTTCTCAATTTTTAATTCACTAAAAATATTATTTTGACTCTATGAACAATAAAAAAATATGCTAAATTAGTCTAGCCATTATCAAGTAATATGATTACCAGCAATCAGCATTTAATTTTAATAAGAAAAAAAAATACTATGGAATCATGCCCGCCTTAGTGAGTTAATATTAAAAATAAAAAAATTACAGGAGCTTCCAACATCAGAAGAAAACACAAAACATCTTGAGCGCGTCGAGACCAAAGTGGAAAGCGATGAAGAACTCAGCACTGACGACAGCGAAAATCACCAATCAGACATCAAAGAAAACGCATCAACCCTAATTGGACTTAGACGCTTGGCACCCCTAGGTCGTCCGCCCTTATCACCGCTCGCGCGCCTAGACAAAAAACTAGGCGACATACGAATATCGCCGCTAAGACGTAGCGCGGACAGTCCGTTATCGGGTAAACCGTTACTAAGGAATGCTTCAGAGAGGGAATTGCTGAGTCGTCAGTTGGAGCGGCCTAAAGTGCTTTTCAAACAGCAATCTGAGGTCATTGATCTCAAGATGCATGTGTTGAGTAGTCCCGAGGAAGAATATAGCTCGATGCTATCTGGGAAGGGTGATAGAGGGCTTTCGCTGAGCGGTAAGTTTAATAAATTAAAGCTATTTATCTTGACAAATCATTACAAAGGTTTTTGTAAAACCATCAACAAAAAAAGTTAAATAAAAAAACTTCTTGTCATTTATTCTTTGAAAACAGGTAAGTAAGTATATTTTATCTGTTACTAGCTTTCCGCCCACGGCTTCGCCCGCGTGGTACCTTACCTGTTCACTTTCTTTCATTTAATATTTTCGTCAATTTTCGAATGTTTTTAATAGTTGTTCTACCATTCGAGACGGAGACAAATATAATAAATCAAAAACCACGAACAAACCCGACGATTTAGTTTCAACAGTATAGACTTCCCTATGTTTGTGGCTAGATGGCGCTATGTGTAATATTTTCCAATATTTTTTGGTCACTGATTTTACAACAAATTATACCTACTCTTATTTTATCCCTCAACCGATCGCAAGGTATACCCTACTCTAATCTTGTAATTTCTCAGGTAAAGGAAACATGTTCCTCAAACTCTCCAAGTCCGATCTGCCTAGTCCGGACACCGAAAAGTCTCTGCCCTTAGACTCAATGACTAAGAGCGACCCTCCCAAAGGCATACTCCGAGAGAAACAACCGAATTGGAAAGAAAACGTACTTGTGAAGCCAAAGACTGCAAGCTTTGAGGAGGATCGGAAGAGTGTGAGGTAGACATTGAATTTAATATGGCATTAAACATAATAAGAGCGCTGCTGGTGTAGTGGTAGCACCCTTGCCTCACGATCCGAAGGTCGTGGGTTCAAACCTGGTCGTGCACCAATGAGTTTTTCCATTCGAAAAAATTATGTGCGCAATGCCAGTGCTCTTAAACGGTGAAGGAAAACATCGTGAGGAAACCGGTATACCCTAGAACCAAAAATTCGAAGGTATGTGTCATAGGTTAGTATTCTAATAAGCAGCGATGGGCTTGCAACCTGTCACGTACGGAATACTTACTACTTTGCAAAATGTGGGCATGTACCAAATGTCATGTTTGGACTTGCCTCTGACTACCCTCTTTAGATATCCTCAAAGATCTAAGTAACTAAAAATCTGAGAAGATATCTACCGAGCCTGGGGATTACAGTCGTGATCATATTTTTTTTTTTTTTATTAAACATAGTGGTTTAATATGGCACTATAACAGTGATTTATTTACTGTTACTGAAAACATGAGTGCTAGATTAGCATGGTATGCACACGTGATGAGGAGGGATGATAACATGTCTACAGATAATATAACTTACATACATAAAATCACGCCTGTTTCCCGACGGGGTAGGCGGAGACCACGGATCTCCACTTGCTACGATCCTGACACACCTCTTTTGCTTCATTCACTCTCATTACATTCTTCATACATGCGCGTCGGTTTAGGGTACTCTGGACCTGTAGGTCTACTATGAGTTTTCACAATCTACACTCGCTAGCGACTAGTTAAAAAAAATTATGAAAACTTGTACAGCGCCTCTAGCGGATAGTTGGGTACTAAAACGTCACGTAGTTATCTATCCTAAGTCACAGCGTACTACAGCGACTGAGGTTTGCGCTTAATAATTTGCTTAGAATTTGGTACCATGAGTACCAATTTTCACAGATGTCATAGTAACGTACTATTACTACTGTAGTAACGTCAGCCGATCTAAATGTGACAACTCATGGTAGACGTACTGGCCTCTCTCTAATATGTACTTAGTACCTGGATGACCGAGCTTTGCTCGGCTTTTTTTGTTGGTAAATTGTGTTTTTTGGAAAATGAAACCTAGCTAGATCGATTTATCGCCCCCGAAACCCCCTTCATACTAAATTTCATGAAAATCGCTGGATCCGTTTCCGAGATTCGGATTATATATATATACAAGAATTGCTCGTTTAAAGGTATAAGATATATGTATATTCCGATAATAAATTACAAATATCAGCTTACAATTCTTCGCATATATTTCTATAGCATCAGAGAGCCAATTAAAGATTTTGTTAAACAATTAAACCTTTAATTGGCTCTCTTATTCAATAGAAAAATATGTGAACAATTGTTCACATATTTTTCTACCCCATCGCTGCTTATTAGAATACTAACCTATGACACATACCTTCGAATTTTTGGTTCTAGGGTATACCGGTTTCCTCACGATGTTTTCCTTCACCGTTTAAGAGCACTGGCATTGCGCACATAAATTTTTCGAATGGAAAAACTCATTGGTGCACGACCAGGTTTGAACCCACGACCTTCGGATCGTGAGGCAAGGGTGCTACCACTACACCAGCAGCGCTCTTATTATGTTTAATTCTATAGAAAAATATGTGAACAATTGTAGAAAAATATGTGAACAATTATTATTGTTCACATATTTTTCTAAGCTGTTATTTCTCCAAGCTACATAATTATATCTTCCATACTTACATAATTATAATAAAATCGCTGAGAAGCTGTATCTGTGTTTGATATTTTGAAATAAAAACCAGTGCTACCTAAAGAAGACACACTACTGAGCCTAAAACAATCGATTTTGGAAAAATTGACTGTTTATCTGTGCGTTCGTGCACGCATCTCCACAACAGCTGAACCAAATCGAATGCAGTTTTCAATTATGTATTACGATAAGCTTGGATTATGACTTAGGCTTTGTTTCATCGAAATCGGTTCACAAATAAAAAAGATAATCTAGCTGTTAGTTTCTCCAAAATTGTATAAATAAATAAATAAATATTCTATTCTTTCAGATTCAAATTAGAGAACCCGCCCGAACCGACAATAAGCCCTGGGTCGAACAGCTCCTCGGAACTAAACGACAAGCAAAGCTCAATAATCAGCGCGGCTCCAACGCAGTCGGTGACGTCACACCCCAACATGTCACCTCTGACGTCACATATCCTGTCACCTGTTACGTCACAGCCTGTGATTTCGCCCGTGACGTCACAGACGCTCAGTGGGATAGTGCTCTCACCGCTCGCGACACGGCCGCCTTTGCCGCCGCGATTTGAAAGCCCTAGAGATTCTGCAGGTATTCTAAGTAACTAATATTGTCTAAGTTAATCATTAACCGTAATATGGTTCGTTATAAAATGACCTTTAAGGTACACTCAAAGAAATTTCCTATTCAACCAAGCTTGATTCATTGGTCTAATCACTAATCTATTACATACTAGCGTTTAGCTTCCGCCCACGGCTTCGCCCGCGTTATACCTTGAAAAAAATAACAATCTATCTCTCGGGAACCGTACATTTTTCCGGGATAAAAAGTAGCCTATGTGCTATTCCAGACTATAATCTATATCTGTGCCAAATTTCATCCAGATCCGTTCAGCCGTTTCAGCGTGAAAGAGTAACAAACATACATCCAGACATCCACACATCTATACTGTTACAAACTTTCGCGTTTATAATATTTAAAAAAAAAAAAAAAAAAATGATCATAAATATATATTTTTTTTTATAATATTAGTAGGATAATAAAATCGTTGAGAAACCGTGTCTGTACTTTGGATATTTTCAAATAAAAATTAGTGCTACTTAGAGAAGACACGTTACGCTACTTAGCCTAAAACAACCGTTTTTGAAAAAAAAATGTCTGTTAGTCTATGCGTTTGCGCACGCTTATCTCCGCAACGGCTGAACAAAATCAAATGCAGTTTTCACTAATGTATTGAGATAAGCTTAGATTAAAACTTAGGCTTGTTTCATCGAGATCGGTTGACAATTAAACCAGACTGTTTGCCAACCTCGATGGCACGGAGAGCTAATGCTAATAAAATAACGTATGCGGGTTCGATTCCCGCAAACACACCATCAGTATCATAGCACTCAGTCATGCGACTTGTTCCTTTAATTTCAGAAAGTGATAGCCACCAATCTCGCACCTCCCCCCGCCGCCGCGTCTTACGTCCCCCGCCTGGAGATTACATAAAACCGGACCTGTTTCAAAAGAATTTTCAAAAAATATCCGATTTGGTTCGGCCCGGTGACATCGAGCCTAGCTCCAACCATCTTGAAGAACCACTGTTTGCTGAGAAAGAGGTCAGACCCAGGTAAGACTATAAAGCTGATTTTAACCACGATTAAAAAAAAAACAAGACGGTTTTTCATAAATACTTTTTTTGAAAGGTTTTTCATAAATACTTTTTTTTCTAACCGTTGAGAAACCTGTAAAAAAAAACATTACCCAGAAAAAACTCAATAAAAACACCATTTTTATTTAAGAAACACAAAAACGCATAAGAAATCTGTCATTGCATCTACGATCTTTAAAATATAAATAAAAACTTTAATTTTACGAAAAATTATGGTTGATATAATGGAGAGAATAAAAGAGAAGAATATATTGTCCCACATGAAGTGGGATAAGGACAGGGAGAAAATGATATGGAAAGTAGGGGTCCAATACCCTATTTTTACTTGATTTGTTTAATGGATACGTAGAGATTTCCTTGAGCAAAGATCTCTTCAGTCCCAGTTCTCACGAAAATCAATTCAGCTTTTCCTTTAGTGAGCGGGAACACTTGAGGGAAAGCAGGGAATGCTAGGGTCACGTTGCTTAATTTCCAATCGCCCTGAAATTATATCAAAATCTATAAATAAAATGTAAAACTAACTTCCGCCCGTGTGGCACCTTGTGACAGTGTAAAAAAAAATTTAATACAGCTGTTGTAAAAACCTATTTTCAGCTGCGTTCTGTCGGGTTTTTTTTTGCAACAATAAATAAATAAATATTAATAAATAAATAATGCTGGACAATCCACACAGCATCATCTAGCCCCAAAGTAAGCTACTCAAAGCTTGTGTTATGGGTACTAGATAACTGATATATTTAATACATTATTAATATACATAGATAGATATTTTTTTATTATACAGTACCTGGGTGACCGAGCTTTGCTCGGTTTTTTTTATTGGTAAACGATGTTTTCTAAAAATGAAACCTAGCTAGATCGATTTATCGCCCCCGAAACCCTTGTATACTAAATTTCAAGAAAATCGTTGGAGCCGTTTCCGAGATTCAGAAAATATATATATATACATATATACAAGAATTGCTCGTTTAAAGGTATAAGATAGAAAACACCCAGACCAACGGAACAAATTTCTGCAGATAATACACAAATTTGTTCCGAGGCGGGAATCGAACCCGCAACCTTTTGCGTCGCAGGTGGACGTCAATAAATACTATATAGTTCTATCTACTTCTCTAAAAGCTTTGACTTATTCGCTGTACGCTCAGTTATACTCACAACAGGAAATGGGCAAGTCAATCCAAACAACTTCAAACGCTTCCCAATAAAGTCATCTTTGTTGACGAAGTCACACATTTTGTAGTGAAACTCGATGAACGTTCGTTTGTACTCGTTATGGAGATACTCGTAGACAAAGATGTTCAACTGTTGGCGTTATAAAATCATCTTAGTGTCGTACTAAAATAAGTTAAATAAAATTAATTAAAAAAACCACCGACAAAAAAATTTGCCCGCTATTTTGTGGCGGATTTAGGATTTACTTATTTAAATATGCCCGATTCGTACACTCCATAGCTGTTTTCTCGTGACCTTAAAGTTAGCTAAGTTTGGCCAGAGGAAACGGCCAAAAAATTATGATCACGACTAAATCCCCAGCCTTGCTAGATTTATTTATTTATTTATTTATTTAGAGCGCTGGTGGTGTGGTAGCACCCCTGCCTCACGATCCGAAGGTCGTGGGTTCAAACCTGGTCGTGCACCAATGAGTTTTTCCATTCGAAAAATTTATGTGCGCAATGCCAGTGCTCTTAAACGGTGAAGGAAAACATCGTGAGGAAACCGGCATACCCTAGAACCAAAAATTCGAAGGTATGTGTCATAGGTTAGTATTCTAATAAGCGGCGATGGGCTTGCAACCTGTCACGTACGGAATACTTACTACTTTGCAAAATGTGGGCATGTACCAAATGTCATGTTTGGACTTGCCTCTGACTACCCTCTTTAGATATCCTCAAAGATCTAAAGTAACTAAAAATCTGAGAAGATATCTACCGAGCCTGGGGATTACAGTCGTGATCATATTTTTTTTTTTACAATCTTCAACCCTATCTTTACAGGATAATCTAATACGATAGAGAGAGTATTTGCCTCAACATTTAATAATAATATTAATAACACAAAAACAATACGAGTAATAACAAAAAAATAATGATAATAATAATAAAAAAAAACTATGATTGTGATTCTAAAATATACTTACAAGCTTTTATGAATTCACTCAAAGAACATTGAAATAAATCAATACTCTCCCCTTCTAGATTTAGTGTCTGGATGGTCCGCGTCATAGGTGCCTTGCCCAACAAGTTGGATATCTCCTCAGATCTCTAGTTACTTAGGTGTTTAAGGATATTTAAAAAGGGAAGTCAGAGGCACGTCCGAACATGATATTTGGCACACGCCCACATTTTTATCTTTATTGATTCTCAAACATTGACTCAACTAAAGTTCTGAGGAGATTCTACCGAGCCTGGGGAGTACAGTCGTGATCATGTATTTTTTTTGTATGATCACATTCGTAATATTCTAAGCCACGAACGCTTTAATAGAAACTAGGTAATGCTAACTGATGAGTACTCTTACTGTTACATTATTTGTCCACGATTGCTTGAATTTTGCAGCCACGTTAAAAACGTAGGGCGATTTTCTACTGTATCTTCTAACATTAAATATAACGTTTTCCAGATATTTATCATTAATATATACTATGTCTGTTCTCTCTGGTATAATGTCCAAATTTGATGAACATCTTTCAAATAGAACATGCAAGTAGATTACGAGTAAAATGGTTCTATACATCGAGCTGTTTATATGAAAACAATATTTTTAACTAATTCTTGTTTTGGATAATGCGGTCCTATTTATAATGTTTCCGGCTTATATACTTTTTATTTTAAAATAAGCGGTATTTATCATAAACGTTTTCAAATTGTACAATTTAAAATCGACACTGGTATTACGAATGGGAAAGTTTGTGCGTGTCTGTATTAGTAATTTGGATGAAATTTGGTATGGATGCGTTGACGAATGATAGGAGTGAGGGAAGAAGAAAACATGTGCCGACCCCACTCAGCGTGGGATAAAGACAGGTGTATGATGATTATCCTTTAAACAAGCAATTCTTGTATATATGTACATATGTATACAAGAATTGCTTGTTTAAAAGATATAATCCAAATCTCGGAAACGGCTCCAACGATTTTCATGAAATTTAGTATGCAGTTTCGGGGATGATAAATCGATCTAGCTAGGTTTCATTGTCCAAAAAACACGATTTACCGAAAAAAAAAACCGAGCAAAGCTCGGTCATTCAGGTACTGATTTAGAATATACCCTCCACGCGTGAGACCCCAGTGTGCAGCTAATCCTACTAATATAAAAAATGTGAAAGTTAGTTTAATAATAAAAAAAGGATAAGGTCTTTTTATCCCGGAAAAATCCCTAAAAAGAATGAATGAGGGGTCAAAGTTTAAAACTAGATATACGCGGGTAAAACCGCGGGACGCCGTTGTTGTCTACAATAGTCTACATTATACTCGTAAATTGCTTGTCATTATGTAAAAAAGCGGTATCGTAAAACTCTGGTAGTTGCTTTTTACATAGTCAATAAATGTTTAGGCACCTTTATAATGCAAAAATGCAATACAATAGCAATTAACTTTTTCTGAATTCGAATTTTAATTCAAAAAGTGAAGATAGTGATCTTTATATTACAAATACAATACTTATACATTATTTGAGTCTCGTATCTGATTGATTGCTAACTGTAAAAATGAAGTTTTAATTGCATAATTAACGTTTTTTACATTATAATGATGTAATTTTTACCGGATATTGATGGATTATTAAATACCAGCTGCGCCCCGCTTTTCATTCGGTTATGCCGATTTTTATTTAACCCCCCTTAACCCTCTTTCATCCCTTTAAGGTTTTTTCCGGGTTAAACTGTATAATTTGTAAATTCAAAGAATCCAAAGAACTGCATAACCGCAGATAAAACCGTGAGCACAACTAGTATTAAGTATATTGTTGGTATAGAATGATTACATGCTATTTTTGTATTCATAAAACAATCCAAACATAGTAAATTTTAATTAATCGCAAAAATATTGGAGGTGTAAAATGGGGACTATTTTCTATGTTACAGATCACCAATGATACCCCAAAAGAGCAAGATATCAATAAATCTCATGGAGAGCATCGAATCTGAAACATCTATCGATTCGCCCGACAAAGAATTCGCGAATCTAGACCTTAACGACCTCAACGACTCTAACGATATTAACTCACACGATACTGGACCTAAAGACGTAGATAATAAAGAAGAAGATTCCAAAGCATCCGTGGAAAGCAAATCGTCTCGGCATAAAGATAGTGTTCAAGACTCCAAATCGTTAGAAAGCAAGTCCTCCCGTTCAGAGAACATAATACCTCAAATAAAAGTTCCTAATTTAGACTTAAAGCCAATAACAGAAGCT
Source organism: Cosmorhoe ocellata (assembly GCA_963675405.1). Taxonomy (NCBI): domain Eukaryota; kingdom Metazoa; phylum Arthropoda; class Insecta; order Lepidoptera; family Geometridae; genus Cosmorhoe; species Cosmorhoe ocellata. The sequence continues at coordinate 3,621,603 of OY776258.1, read as the reverse complement.
GATTCCAAATCAACAGATGAATCTACGAAACCGTCAAAATCTATTGACAATCCCAAATCTCCGATTATCAAAATATCACCTATTAATTCTGAAATGCGTTCCCCGAGACTCGATTTCAGCAAACCCTGGAATCCCCTATCGTCTTTCAAACCTTTGAACAAATCTCCTATCATAGGAGCTGAGTCACCGAAAGGCCTAACTAGTCCTAGATTAGACGGTGTTATTATATCGCAAGGGAAATCTAGCTCAGACAATGTGGTAGTTGTGTACCAATTCGAGACTCAAGATGAAAGTCCTAAGCCTATTAAATCGCCTCTTATCCCGGACATGGGGAGAGACATGATAGAGAGAAACAAAGCAGATGAGAGAAGAAGACTAGAAATAAGTCTGCAGAAAGAGATAGAGGGAATAAGAATGGAGTGGTCAAGCAAGGAACGGAGAATGAGGGCGGAGTTACAGGAGGAATTAAAAGAGGCGGAGCAAAAGTTTTTGAATGATAAGAAAGTGAGATTAAGTGAGCAAAACGAAAGGCATCGTAGAGAGATGGAGGAAGTAAGTATAATCAATATTTTTGTCTTTGTGACTTTATTTCTAAGAGTATCTATCTTAGCGTAACAAACAAACAAAACATGATCACTATTGCAATCCCTACGTAGACGTTTTCCTTAAAACTCTAGTTTCCTAAATGTTTGAGGATATCTAAACGGGGGTAGGCAAAAGTTGGCCTGTATAAGCGGGTGTATGTGTGTATGCTTGTAACTCTATAACTCTGTAAGAATATAGATGTTCTGGATATATAAAGGCATTAATAAAAACCCATAAGAAGACGAAACAGGGAGTTAAAATGCCTCTAGTTTATATATAACCTTATTTACAGGCGCTAGAAGCAGCTGAAAAAAATCATCAGCAATCCATACAAAACGCTTTACTTGCGTTGGATGAGAAATATAATCATGAGGTAGAATTGGCTGAGCGGCAACACAAGGATAATATGGGGAGTTTACACGGACAGTTCAAAGCTAGATTGATTGAACAGCAGCGTCAGTTAGAAATGGGTAAGTACACGGTGGCTACGGTATACCTTTTTAGGGATGAGTGATATTTATTTTTAAACTTACGCGATCTGAACTCATTATTATTAGTATTAGACGGGTATTTATCGCGTTTTTTTTAACCTATTTTTCCCGACGTTTCAACGGGTTTACACACTGTCGTGATCACGGGATGAATTATACTCGTAGGTACTACTATATCTCGTATCTCGTACAAGATACAAGTTTAGGTATTTGGGGAAATACCCTATACCATGTTCTGCTGCTACATTAGTGCTAGCATAATTTTTAGGGTTCCGTACCCAAAGGTTAAAACGGGACGTTACTTAAACTCCGCTGTCCGTCCGTCCGTCTGGCTGTCCGTCTGTCACCAGACTGTATCTCGTGAACCGTGATAGATAGACAGTTGCAATTTTCACAGATGATGATTTTCTGTTGTCGCTATAACAAAATATACTAAAAAAGAGAATAAAATAAATATTTAAGGGGGCTTCCATATAACAAACTTAATTTATTTGCCATTTTTATAGATAATGGCACGAAACCCTTCATGCGCGAGTCCGACTCGCACTTGGCCGTTTTTTTTTCTTGATCATCAAAACATGTTAGAACCCTAAAACTTTCAATGAAATTGAGTATTTGCTAGTAAATAATAACTGAGACGTTATTGAAAAATTAAACCCGTATTTGTTATCTAATATTATCTATATTATTCTTTCAGAGAATGAAAGATGCCTAACAGAGCTACACGCACAATTACAAGAGAGTCTAAGTAGGGAAAGGGTTAAGATGATAGAATCTAACCGCGTTACAGTGGAGACTTTAAAAGCGGAACACGCAGCGAGAGTCGCGGACTTGAGACACGACTATAGAGCCGAGGTAAGCCTTGTTAGAAGCAAGAAAAAAAAAAAAAATATTCAATACTAGCTTCCACTCGCGGCTTTGCTCGCGAGGTACCTACATAAAATATAGCCTATTCAGGAATAACGTAGCATTCTAATGGTGAAAGAATTTTTGAAATCGGACCAGTAGTTTTTGAGTTTATTCGTTACAAACAAATATACAAAAATTCAAAACTTTCCTCTTTATAATATTAGTAAAGAATTTATTCAATAAAATCACAAGGATCACTTTGAAATATCTTACATGCTTGTTAGTCGTATAAAAAATGAAAATGAACTCATGGAAAAAAAAACAAAAACATGATCACATTGTAATCCCCTAACTCGGTAGATATCTCCTCAGACTTCTAGTGACTTAGATCTTTGATATCTAAAGAGGCACGTCCAAATATGATATATGACACATACCCACATTTTGCACAGTAGTTAGTATTCCGTAGAAATTGTTGCAAGCCCATCGCCTTGTAAGAATATTAACCTATAACACACCTTCGAATTTTTGGTTCTAGGGTATGCCGGTTTCCTCACGATGTTTTCCTTCACCGTTTATGAGCATGGCACACTCGGGGAGTTAATAAATAACCATCGTAACGACTATAATTTCCAGTTTGCTTGACATTTATTTAAATATTCGATTTATAAGAGTATATTTATTTATACCTAATTGTACATTATTCGACCTCAGTGGCGCAGCGGGCGAGAGTTCGCCTGCGACGCAAGAGATTGCGGGTTCGATTCCCGCCGCGGAACAACTTTGTGTACGATCTGTAGAAATTTGTTCCGTTGGTCTGGGTGTTTTCTATGTATAATAAAAAATATCTATCTATGTATCTAATGTATTAAATATATCAGTTATCTAGTACCCATAACTCAAGCTTTGAGTAGCTTACTTTGGGGCTAGATGATGCTGTGTGGATTGTCCAGCATTTTTTTTTTTTTATGTTCTTCCTGCCCTTATCCCACGCTAGGTGGGGTCGGCACAACATAGTTTCTTCTTCCACTCACTCCTATCAGTCGTCAACTCTGATTCAGAGTTGACGAGTTGAGTACAATAAAGTATGTACGAGCTGAAGACAGGGCGCAATGGCGCTCATTAGGGGAGGCCTATGTCCAGCAGTGGACTGCTATAGGCTGATGATGATGATGATGACTTTATTGTACTTGTACACAGATAACAATATTATATTGTACACAGATAACAATATATGTATGTGTGACAAAAGGAGGGCTTAATGGCTTAGGGGCATTGTCTATCAGCCAACCCAGTCGTAGTGGCATAGAGCTAGCTAGTATTTACTACTTCTAATACTTGCTACAGGTGGAAAGACTGCGTACTCAGCATTTGTGCCACGTGTCTGAAGTGCGCACGAGATTGGCGCACGAACGCGCGGCGGTGTCTACAAAAATACACGATCCGCACCTCGTTGACAAATATCGCTGCTTGAAGGAGAAATATGCACGATTGAAGCATGATGTCAAAGTAAGTAAAGTTTCGCACGCATTAGTGAGCAATGGTGGCATCAGTGGCGGACTTACCACCAGGCTGAGCAGGCTTGAGCCTAGGGCGGCAAATTTTAGGGGGCAGCAAATTTGCCTTACAAAAATAAAAATTATAATATACAGAGAGAAAAGAAGACTCAGAGAAGACTCAAGAATACATTATTTTAGTACTATACAATAGGTATACCAAATACTCCAACGTACAAATATACCAAATATAGCTTTGTTTAGTTTGGGACTAGATGGCGTTGTGTGAATTGTCCACCAATATTTATTTATTTATTTATTGGGTCCAAAAAACTGGATATAATTAATATTACCAAAGTTAACATAAATGTTCTAGATGTCTCTCGAACGGCGCAACAAGCGACGGGAAATGAGTATGACTACAGGATCGGAGACTGAAAAATCCAATTCGCATAAAGGAAATCAATCTTTAGAGAGGTATGTTATGTTATTGAATGTTATGAAGTACAAGTAAATAATGCTTGTATGCACTTATTTATTTATACTTTATTGTACACAGATAACAATATTGTGTGACAAAAAGAGGGCTTAATGCGTAGGGGCATTTTCTAATAGCCAACCTCAATCTGGTTTAGAGCTAGGTCGGCGTATAATTCAAATTATATTTTTTTTTAACTAAAACTTAACTATCTAAATATATATATATAACTCAAAGGTGACTGACTGATGTTATAACGTAGGCATCCGCTAAGAAAGGATTTTGGTTAATTCTACCCACAAGGGGATAAAATAGGGGATGAAAGTTTGTATGAAAAGTCGCGATAATCGACATTCACGCGGGCGAAGCTGCGGGCGTTCGTATAATATATAAACAATTTTATATTATATACATTATATGTACCTACATAGGTACATACATACAAATCGTAATACAAATACTTATAGTTACATACATTATACATACATACTGAACACTTACGCATAGTAAGTTCACTAAAAAGCGTAGTTACTGGGTGAATGGGACAAAAAATATATCTCTCGATAGCTATCACCCCGTCACGTGCAATGCGCATTCCCGTGCAGTAAGGTTTGATACATCAATGGTATATGCGCAAGCGCTTAGAATCAGACTATTTCACAGTTGATTAAACAGAATTTCATTTCAGGTGCAAGGAGTTGAACGAGACGTCAGTAAGCGCGTCAGTCGCTCCGGAGCCTGCCCGGACCCGGCCACCCAAATGCAACGACAACGAGACCTCGCATTCCGAGACTAACAACGTGAAATCCAACGACAATAACAATGACGATTGGAAGTTAAAAAGGGAGAATGTAAGAAGAATCATGTATCTAACAACACTACAAAAACTTCTTTGTTTTTTTAGACTGGCTGCACAGCTCAGTTGGTAGTAGCTCTGCCTTCTGCGCTGTAGGCTGTGAGTTCGATCCCCACCCAAGACAAACACTTGTGTAATGAACACAGATGTTTGTTCTGTGTCTGGGTGTTATTAATGACTCTAACATATTTACAAAAAAAAGTATAAGTACTTACCTCTAATTATTAGTCTATCGGCTAACTGGTTCCCACAGTACACAACTTTGCTTAGTTTGGGGCAAGATGGCGTTGTGTGAACTGTCTATCAATATTAATTTATTTATTATTTTTCATAGATGTTAATGGTCTATCGATCCTAAAGCCGTGGGTTCCAAACTAATCATGTACCAATCGAAAAATGTATGTGCGTACTGCCAAAAAAATTTTTTCTCTCTTAAGCGACATCGTGAGGAAACTGACTGGCATGCCTTTGAATCAAAAATTCGAAAGTGAGTGTCATTAGTATTCCGTAAAAAGCGAAGGACTTACCTGTCACTACGGAATAGTAACGTTGCAAAACGCGAGCAAGAATTATTAACGTTGTGAACGTGTTAATTAAGTTTTTTATTGGTTGTTTCAGACATTACAGTCAGCTGACACGTCGCAAACTTCAGGCAGCAAGCGTCCACATCGCCGGACAGCTGTCGCATTCCGAGAGCCGCCCACACGCAGGCGTGACAGAGACAAAGATAATGGTAGCAATATTATTTTTACTCATGAACTAGAGTTTTCACGCAGCTGTTATGTGTATGATAAAGATAATTAAATAAAATTAAATTAATTAATTAAATAAAATAAATAACAGCATAACTAAACTAAACTAAGATTTCCTGTATCAGAAACTACAATAGCGTGGTACCACAATACCCAGAACCGTTTTGTAGCTATGCAAAAATTTTAACCGCGTCTCAATAATCGAACCTGCACCTCTCGCATCTCAGCCAGACAATCGCCTGCATTGCTATCAAATATTTTTTTGCCACAGATAAATAAACTAAAATGTAATAAAAAAAAATCTTGACAGGTGCAACCACAGATTGTCAAGACTCATCGGACGCTACAACTACAGCTGATGAAAAACCAAAAGAATCTATTAACGGTAACCTTAGCCTTTAATTAAACCTATAAAAACTTTAAAGAGGTAAACTTTCTGCATTTATTTGTAGCTGGCAGTTCTTATAAATGGACATTACATACAGCGCCATCTATCCCCAAACTAATCAAAGCTATGGGAACCAGAACACTTATTATTCATATACACAGTAACACCCAAACATAAAACAAATACATTTTTTCATCACATAATTATGTTTGTTCTGGTTGGAGATCAAATCAAAGGCAAAATACCACCAACTGTGCTGATAGGCCACCCAATAAAGGTCTTTGAGGATATCTAAATAGGGTAGTCAGAGGCACGTCCAAACATAATAAGGCACATGCCCACATTTTGCACAGTAGTTAGTATTCCGTACGTGACAGGTTGCAAGCCCATCGCTGCTTATAAGAATACTAACCTATGACGCACGTCTTCGAATTTTTGGTTCTAGGGTAGGCCGGTTTTCTCGCAATGTTTTCCTTCACCGTTTAAGAGCACAGTAGGTCTACCATGGGTTGTCACATTTAGATCGGCTGACGTTACTACAGTAGTAATAGTACGTTACTATGACATCTGTCAAAATTGTTACTCATGGTACCAAATTCTAAGCAAATTAATGAGCGCAAACTACAGTCGCTGTAGTACGCTGTGACGTAGGATAGTTAGCTACGTGAGGTTTTAGTACCCAACTATCCGCTAGAGGCGCTGTAGGCAAGTTTTCATACATATTTTTAACTACAGTCGCTAGCGAGTGTAGATTGTGAAAACTCATGGTAGACCTACTGGCAGTATTTTGAACTATACATTAGATCTCTGAGGTATCTATAGCGTTGTGTTGTCAACTTATTTTCAGGTCACGGCAGACGCCGCTGTTTCACAAGATTAAAATCTGCGTCTACGTCCCGTCTTAACTATTCACCTAAGTGAGTATCGTTATTGGTTCTACAGCAAAAAACAAAAAATATGATCACGACTAGTCCCCCGGCTCGGTAGATAACTCCTCAGATCTCTAGTTACTTAGATCTTTGAGGATATCTATAGGCACGTCCATACATGATATTTGGCACCTGACCACATTTTGCACAGTGATTAGTATTCCATTCTACAGCTTCCATATAAATAACAAATATGTAATTTAAATCGCTCACTAAGCTACTTTATTTTACGCCGATAATGCTTTGCCCCACACCCCTTTCCTTGAACTTCTGAATTCCAGTAGTGTGGATTTTCTGCGGTGCATTCGACTGTCAACTTTGTCGCTCTAGTTATTATATTTTATTCTCGTATTATTTTGAGTTTTATTGGTAATTTTAGTGGTTATTTTTCCAAAGCCCGTGTTTTTGACGCGAGTATAAAATAGGTGAATTAAAGCGAATAGTTCCTTTCTTAATCCATCTGACGAAATCCCGAGAATTTTGAACAAAACAGTCATCTCTTGTTTATAATTGACTTGACAATATGATTGACTTTGTGACATTGACAATACAACTAATTTAAACACTTGACACTGACTCAAAAGTGACAGATGCCATAAACAAAGAAGAAGAAGAAGGTTAAAATATTCATCCCTCTCATTTCTAGGCGCGGCGAAGGTTGGTCGAGTCCACTCGAATCTTTGCGGCAACAGCTGCGTAAGCTCGATGACCTAGAAGACCAGTTTCCAGACCTGGCGTGCCAGCCGGCCTACAGTCTTCGCTACCCGTTTAGTGAATTAGGTAATTCCTTTATAAATAACTAGCTTCCGCTCGCGGCTTTGCCCGCGAGGTACCTACATAAAATATAGCCTATGTCACTCAGAGATAATGTAGCATTCTAATGGTAAAAGAATTTTTGAAATCGGTCCAGTTGTTTTTGAGTTTATTCGTTACAAACAAAAATACAAAAATTTCCTCTTTATAATATTAGTATAGATTTCAAGTTTCAAAATATATTGATCAGTTTTATCTGTTTATCTGACTGCGAAGGATGGGTAAGGGTGTTTGCAGTGAACGACAACACATGAGCTAAAAAATACCCCACAAAAATAGAGCTCCGGTAGGCTTGGCTTGTCAATTATGCCAGATAATTAATTCAAATATTTACAGAAGCTTATTACACGTTACGCGGCAATTTAAACCCAAACGTCGAGGGGATAAAGGCAATATTAATAAATTTTGGCAAATTCATTAAGTAGTTGCGATATGTGTTTTTTGCTGTAATTTTTCGCGGATATTTTTCTTGAAGAAATGTCTCCATGTTATTTTTCCGTTCACTGGGTGTATGTATTATAATATTATGTACCTATCCTTTGGCTGTCAATTCAGCCTAAACGTCTGATTGGACGGTTTTGTGATGTGAAAAATGTGTCTTTTAATTCTCTGGAAAAACGAGATTGACATACATAATTATAAGTTAATCAAAATGCCAAAAAAACTTAAATGGCAGCTTTAGCTATTTTCTTCTTTGAAGCTTGAAATTACTTTCAAATATAATATTGATTTTTCTAGATTTCAATATATAAAAATCTATTCTATTCTATTCTATTCTATTCTATATATAAGATGTCTTAATGGTTATCTTAATTGTATGCCAATTTTACAGAATCGTAAGAAAAATGTAAGTCTATTTATATTTATTACAGATCATGTTGGAACAGTAGATACGGCCGATACACCCGAACTGGAGTTCGTGAGACATCGCGCGTTGGTAGAAAGAGAAGGCATGAGACGTGCGCGCGCAGTATTGAAACGACGGCGAGCTGCTTTGAGGGAAACTAGAGCTTCGCTGTCGCCTCACAGGGCTCCATCTGTAAGTATATAAATTAAATTAAAAAACAATCATAAATCAAACTATGGTTTCTCTGTATCTTTGTGAATGCCTTCATAGATAACTAGCTTCCGCCCACGGCTTCGCCCGCGCGGTACCTTTAAAAAGAAAAACAAATCTATCCTGCGAGAACCGTACATTTTCCGGGATAAAAAGTAGCCTATGTGCTATTCTAAACCATAATCTACTGTGCCAAATTTCATCCAGATCCGTTCAGCCGTTTTAGCGTGAAAGAGTAACAAACATACATCCATCCATCCATACATTCTTACAAACTTTCGCGTTTATAATATTAGTAGGATTAGTAGGTTATCTTCAGGTAAGTAAAGCCTATTTCTTACCAGGAGGAACGTGAGTCCACTGAGTTAGAGGTGGCGTTACACCGGGCTCGCGCCCTCCTCGGCGAGAAGGAGATAAGGCTGCGACACATCGAGCGGGCCCTCCGTCAGCTAACACCGCTGATTGCGCCTACCACTCAGGTTCTGATGTGTCCATGGGCTTATTCGAGTCATCTTTTATTTTGACTGTCATTTTTTCTTTCAGGCTTTTCTCGCCTCATCGTGCTTGTTTTTTTCTTTTGCCGTTATGGTCTTGTGTCTTTTTTACAGTTTCCAGTTGAAAACATACATATAATTATTTATATTTTTATAGGTTTTATTTTGTGTTGACATAATTTCTTTGCTCTGCACCGATTTTGACATTAATTTTTGTCACCTACATTTATCGTTCACCAACACAGCCCATTGATAAATTTGTTTCTCGGAAGACGTGGCATGTCGTGCCTTTTTCAGAACTAGTTTCCGCTCGCGATTTCGCACGCAGGGTACACATACCACAATATGCATTATTATTCCATACATCCAAATTGAATCAATTTGAATCTAAAGTCATCATGAACCAAATTGAATCAAAAGTCATCATGAATCATCAATCAATCATCAAAGATCATAGTTGTTTTGTGTTAGTTTTCTATTATAAAGGTTGGTAAGGATCGCTTTCTAGTAATAAAACCACCCATTCTATGACATAATTTACGTAAAACTATGCAGTATGGTCTCTAGACTTTAGCCTGCTCAAATGAGCGAATAATGTAACAAAAACAAATAAAGATTCCTTGTCGAAAATGCCAATCAAAGCTCGAAGAGTTATTTGAATAAGGAGTTTTGTAGGTCGAGTATTCTTTGTATAAAAAGTTTGTATCGACTATTTTTTAGCGCAAGGAGGTTGTATTAGCATTGAGATGGAGTTCGAATAACACCAAACTCGTGCTTTTTATACACTGTTTTCAGTGAATAAAATAAGCTTTTTAGAAGGGGGAATGGTATAAAAAAAAATGTTGTAAGTGATAATAAGTTGTAACATCTGGTGTGCTATATATTTTCTATCGTCTAATATATGAGTATTATGTTCGTTTCGCAGGAAGGCACGACCAGTGAGGCGTCATCTTGCAGTTCTCCGGGGGACGGCAAGCCGGGCAGCGCGGGGGGCGCGGTACTGCGCTCATTGAGAGCCTTGCACGCTGACGTCAGAGACATCTGGCGAGCTTTAGACGCGAGGCGCCCGTATACCGGTCAGTATATACACCGAGAAATTTTAATGGTTGTTTTCCCGCAGCGAAATGGTTTTGTCTTGGTAATACAATCGTTGTATAAACAAATTGAATATTAGAAACAAAAAATACAGATAAAAAAAAAAAGATCACGACTGTAATCCCCGCTCTCGGTAGATAGGTATCTTACTCAGATCTTTAGTTACTTAGATCTTTGAGAATATCTAAAGAGGGTAGTCAGAGGCACGTCCAAACATGACATTTGGTACATGCCCACATTTTGCACATTAGTTAGTATTCCGCACGTGATAGGTTGCAAGCCCATCGCCGCTTATAAGAATACTAACTTATGACACATACCTTTGAATTTTATAATATAAATAAAGTGAAAATACAGATATACCATTGTGAAAATAAAATTCGAAAGCGACCACGAACCAATAGTAATTCATCCCGATACCTACGCGAAGGCGGCCGGCAGCGCGTGCGATTCGAATAGTACCTACAAGTTACGTCTAATGTTACTATCGTTCCTCACGTTTTCGAGTTGATGAATATTTTTAAATTATTTTAAATTATTTTTAATTATATTAAAACAAAAACATCTTTATTTTTTTACTTTTACTCTATGTTACGAAAGTACTCCTTATGGCAAGTTGTTCTGCCGCGGGAAAACAACCATTAAAATTTCACGGTGTATAAATCTTTCTAATATAAGCGGCGATGGACTTGCACCTGTCACGTGCACAATCTGAGCAATGGTAGTGTAGTGGTAGCGCCCAAACCTAGTCGTGCACCAATGAGTTTTTCCATTCGAATAATAGCAGTGGTCAAGCTATAGTTACTTGTTGATTTCAGCATCACCTGAGACCAGTTCCTGTAACGCGGGCACCACCTCGCAAACTAGAATGACTTTGTCGGCTGTAAGTATCCTATTAATTGATTGAACGAGCGAAGCGAGCTAAAATCTCAATGGCCAATAGGGTGATTTGGCGTTGTATGTTTGTGTATATGTTTGTTAGAGTAAAGAACGTAAATAATACTAATTGATTGAACGAGCGAAGAGAGCGAAAATTTCAGTGACATATAGGATGATTTGGCGTTGTATGTCTGTGTATAATGTTTGTTAGAGCAAAGAACTGATTAGTTTAAGTAAACCCTACTAATTGATTGAACGAGTGAAGAGAGCGAAAATCTCAGTAGCCAATAGGGTGATTTGGCGTTGTATGTTTGTGTATATGTTTGTTAGAGTATAACTTAAGAACCAATCAGTTCTAGTTTAATTGAATAAGTTTTTATTTTTTCAGCCAGATCCAATGATGCAGGATAATTCAGACGGAGGAGTGTCGGAGCGAGCGAGAGGTTTACGAGCCTGGTTGCAAACAGCACCTTAGTGCCCAGCGATAAGCCTTATTATCCCTTAACCTCATTCACCTACTACCAAAAGTGTTAAAAGCGTGGCACACTCTTCTAATTAGCATTTAAAAATATTTCCGAACCATCTTAAAATACCTTCATAATAAAACTGAAGTTAAAATGACCTCGCTTTGGTAGTAAGTGTAATGTTTAACCAATGCAATTATTTTGGCCTTATATACCCTATTATTGAGATGTCCTGCATTTAGCGGTTTCGCAAAGACTTAGATTGTATTAGAACCCTCCATTTTTTATCCAAGTATTTATATTAATAAAAACTTGAGAGGTGTCAAGGGACACCCGGATGGAACGAAGTTCCTTTCCTTGCTTTCTATGAGAGAGAGAGAGAGACAGACAGAGAAACACGCGCACGCCGCACGGCTTACAACTATAGCAAAAAGTGTCTTTACAACTTTTCGTGAGATTTTTTTCCGTCTAGCCCCCTTTCGCAACGCGCGTTAAGGAACTTCGTTCCACAATTTCCAGCTTATGATGAACTAGATATAAATTATAAAGATACGCTCAGAGATGGCGCAAATGTACTAGTTTGTAGAATAAAAGCCTAAACTAGGTTTCACTAGATGATAGTGACGGAAAATTGTTGGTATGCAAATGAATGGTTATACAATTTGCGTAAGTCGGCAGATTTACTATTAAATGCTTTTTTATGGTCAACTGGCTAGTCATGATACCACATCCATGGTCCCATGTCAGTTACATGTGCTCTAAGATCAATCGGCTGGGAGATCTGGGGCATTACCACGAGCTCTTCGAGCGATATTAAAGTAATATAACTTTGATATTTCGTACGCTGGATGACCTTGAAGACAAAAACTACTGAAGTATTAAAAACAAAATAAGTTACAAAAAAAATCGAACCATGCCCTATAATTTGTATTTAGTACTTGAAACTTCACGTTATTGAAATTATGATGGTTTGTAAGAGCTTGTGGTAAGAATTCAGTTGCAAGATTTGATATACATAAAATCAATTTTATAAATTAAATTATTGTTTAATATCGTAAACGATATTTTGTTGTGTTCACTATCCGCATTTCAGTACTTATAACAATCGTATTAATAGTACAATATCTGTTTGGCAGTTTGTAAGTCAATCACGCCTAAACGGATGGACGGATTTGGATGAAATTTGGAAGAGATATAGCCTGTGATCTAGAATTGCATATAAGATACTTTTTATGTGGGTACCACGCGTGCGAAGCCACAGGCAGAAGGTTGTAATAATAATTAAAGACTACCTGCATAATTTTATTATAATATTATCTACTGACACTTGTTTAGGGTGTGGTACGACAATATTTTGCGTATCGAATTAACGCACGCAAAATAGTTCGCCAAAGTTTAAAATAATTCTTAGCCAAATAATGAATCTGTTGTAATATCTAGTCAAATTATTATCATTATTCGCTATAATGTTTCTTACGTAATAAGCTAGTTTTCTCATCTTGTTAAACCTTTTTAATGGTTTTTGGAATACCGATCAATATACGAGTATACTAATATTATAAAGTTTGTATGCAACAAGTAAAACGTGTAAGTACACATTCTATTTAAAAAAATAAATCACGAATATTTAAAGTATTCATAAAGGCTATGTTTTGGGGATATACTCGTAGTACCTAAGTATTCCACGCCGGTGAAACTGGGGACTGTGAAGCTAGTGTCTAATATAGTTTATTGTCATAATCCCCACCAGGGCTTGGAATAGCGGTATTTTCAAATAACGGTTCGACCTTGACGTGGTACTGGTACATCTTTGATATCGATATAAGTTATACCGGTATTTTTTTAAAACCGGTATATAGTGCGGTATCGGTAATTTCATCGATATCGATACTAAAATATCGGTATTTTCAATAAGTATCGGTATAATTACCGATATTATGCACGTATAATATCGGTATAAATTGTGGAAGCGAGAGAGAAAACTTATTAGAAAAGTGCGCCACTACAAATTATGTACAAGTTGGCAAGCACGCGCACCCGCCCCGGGCCCCGCTCAGTACGCTAGGACCGGAGAGCTGGCAACGTCGCGAGAACCGCTTTGAATGCTGGTATTTTAGAGCAAAATATCGATACTTCAAAAATATCGATACTCGAATATATCGAAAAGAAAATACCGTTATTACCGCTACAGTACAGGTATTATTGGAAGGTACCGGTAGCAAGCCCTGATCCCCACTAAGTTGTCACCACCGGTGGGATTTATGACAAAACTAAAAAAATTTGGCCTTTTCCCCACCAACATGTTAGTGGGGATTATGACAATAAAAATAATTTAGGTCTGTTTTATATTATCACTCCACTTGGTGCATCTATGTACATTTAACAATATTGTGATGGTCAATTTTCATGGTAATCGACCAAATTATCAATCTGATCGTATCAAAGTTTGTTCAACACCGGAGGACAAATAAAAACAGCAAAATATAATAATTACGCGCCCGAACGCTCGAAGAAGACGAACTTTGAATCTTAGCATCGCTAAAATGTTGATTGGCTAAAATATGTGGCATTTACAACATTTTCATATGTCGAATTTAGTAATTATTGGAAATGGTGTATTTACCATTTGGGTATTATGGATCGGTGTTCCTCTTTTGTCATTATCGCACAAAACATTCCACGTAAAGTGAGATTTATGTATATAAACTTGTTTTTCTATTTTAAGTGTTTGTAATGGTAAGAAACTGAAACCAAAGACAATTTATTTTAATGTGTTATGTGCCTTCTATATTTTTAATCTATGGCGTAATTTATGTTTAATAATAATGTTAAAGTTAATACCTCGATTGTGTTAGGTGTGCATTGTGAGACAGATTTCAATTAAAGCCTACTTCACGTAAGCTTTGATCCGGTACTGTATGTATAAAGTGATTTGTAATTATGTATTTAAAATCTTCTAAACCATTCGAGAATTGCGTAAGAGATCGCCTCAGTAAAGTAATTATTGCATCATAAAAGTGTATAGCAAAACGTAGACATATGCCAAATATAATGTTTAGACGTGCTTCTGAGAGATCTGAGATCAAAATCCTGGGGATCATGTCGTGATCATGTTTGTTTTTTGTATAAAGGCAATCTTGAACGCAATTTTCCAGCTCGAATCTCTAATATTATGTCTAGTTTTTTAATGAAACTTTTATTGGCCTTTAGTATAACGTCTCACGTAGAAAGTTATTATTAATTAGTCCTTATGCATTTCCTCGCTAGGCGGGCTGACTGATGGGTTGTCTGGTTGTAAGTTCTAACAATTTTACCTATTTTACCTCACAAACAACTGCTCAACCTAATTCTGGTTAAGTAGTAGTAAAATTTCATTTTATGTTGAAAGTTCGTTTATTTATAGAGAGACTGTAGAGATTGTAGAGACAGGGGCCTTACCACAGCTCTTCGGGCAATATCAAAGAAATGTTACTTTGATATTTCTTTCATGACCTATAAAAATTGTATTGAAGTAAGAAGTGACGACCTCTGTGGCGCAGCGGGCGAGAGTCCACCTGCGACGCAAGAGGTTGCGGGTTCGATTCCCGCCTCGGAACAAATTTGTGTATGATATGCAGAAATTTGTTCCGCTGGTCTGGGTGTTTTCCATGTATAATAAAAAATATATCTATGTATATAATGTATTAAATATATCAGTTATCTAGTACCCATAACACAAACTTTGAGTAGCTTACTTTGGGGCTAGATGATGCTGTGTGGACTGTCCAGCATTATTTATTTATTTATTTTATTTTATTTAAGTGTTACTTCAAGCTTGAAATATGACGTTTCTGAAACATGTTTTGTAAGAGCTTGTGGTAAGACCGCAGGACATTGTCAGTCGAATAGACCTGTCAAGTTAACTAATACGGATTTTGTTTGACAAATGATACTTTCGGATCACACGAGAGACAGAAATCAAATGCCAAAAAATCAAATATGGCGGGTGGCTGTAATAAGCTAACCATAGTTATTTTCGGTCGGGTTTTTCGTTTGTTTAAGGCCCAGAATACTCGTCACACTATTCCTTACGTATAAGTTACAAAAAAAAGTGACATAGGTCCGTATAGCAACGCGGATCTCCGCGGAATTAGACATAACACGAAGCGAAATACCCAAATGACAAGTACGTAGAGTGCGGCATGATAATATGGCTGCTCTGAATTACATAACGAAAGCGACAATTTATAAAAAACATAAATTATTTTCAAGTAAATAGCTTATTTCAAAAAAAGGGCTGGGTTGATTTGTTTCAAATTAACTGATTTACATTCATGTGAAATAGAAATTCAAAATACCTTACTGCTCTGGTGAAATTAGGGAATTTCTGAATTTTCAGAGGTGTTTTTGACATGATTTGTAACCAAGGTTTTCTAACTAATTCGTGTTTTAGCTCCGGTTGATTTATCACTTATATCCTTGAGTATCGTGTAGTTCAATTTCAATGTAATCTATTAAGCGGTAATAGAATGATTAGGGTTGCAATACTTGTAATTTTCAAAATGCTGGGCCTTAAATGAATACATGTGATGATTATGATTATATTTTTAGAACTAATAGTGTGTAATACGGAATACTAACTACTGTGCAAAATGTGGGCATGTACCAAATGTCATGTTTGGACTTGCCTATGACTACCCCCTTTAGATATCCTTATAGATCTAAGTAACTAAAAATCTGAGGAGCTACCGAGCCCGGGGATTACAGTCGTGATCATATTTATTTATTTTCATTTATTTTTAGAACTTATATAAATTATAATCTGAATATCGATATATTAAGTGAATACATCGATATATCAGAAATCATTCTGTAAATTGTGTGAAGTTGTTAGAACAAAGTATGACGGCACTGTGATAGTAAAGTTAGAAATCATTCGTCAATGTCATTACTCGTAAATGCATTTATTTTATCTTTTGTAAAGTACATAAAACTTACTATTATTTTACGGTTTGTCGCAATAATGAGTTTATAAAATATACTAAAATACAATTATTTTATTTTATCAAATATATTTGCAAAGAGAGGCCTATACCTATTGTTTTACATTGAATTCAAGTTTAAATTGAACTAGGGGCTTAGTATGGGTTTGATAGCTACCGAAACTTTATTTCGTTTCGTTTCCTTCCATAGATACTAGAACTTCCGATTTTCGTTTTTCAAAGTTCCGCTAGAGGCGTTGCAGGTAAATAAAAAAATGCTTTTTTTTCGCGCTCTCAGTGTTGCTTTCTAGGTAAAAGTTGTTAACCGGTTAAATTGATGGGTACTTTAACCCCCTGAAGTTTTCGGAAGTAGTCTGGTAACACCCTGTATTTATCACTTCCGATTTTAGTTCTCCAAAGTTCCGCTAGAGGCGCTGCAGATAAACTTTTGGAAATAAATGAAACGCAATAAAGTTTCGTAAACTATCACAACCCGTACCCAGCCCCCTGTATAAGTACAACTTATCAAATGCAAAACGAACCTTATATCTCCGTAAAAAGTGTCAAAGTTAATACAGATTTAATGTCTATAGACTTACTGCTACCTAAAGGTACTCTTATGTTTACTTAAAGCTTACTTAAAACTTAAAATAACGTCCAAAACATTTATTTACAATATTGTAACCACTATCTTTGATATGCACTAATTTAATTCACTATCAGGACCCCTTATTAATGCCGGGTTCCTATAAAATAAAAATATTAGTCAATTAGTTTTGTAAACTGACAGTTTTTTTTTCATTGAAAAACTAACTGACAAATATTTCCATATCATAGAAACCGGGCATTACTGGTTGTGAACCCTAAAAATAGCCAATTGTGTACAATTATAACTTCTTTGCTAAAATTTTACTTGAAGTGGCGAAGAACTTATAAAAATAAATGACAAAGATTGAAGTAACAAAAACAGACGATCAGATATTATTTTTTATTTTTTTGCTAACTTTTGTAATTGACCACTAAAAGTCAAAATGGTTTGAAAACCACCACAATTGGCCATTCTAAGGGTTCAAATGATGTCCAAACAAGGTCCTATTGCTATTGTAAAATAATTTCAAATTTAATTATCATGAATTTGAACTATTTAGCTGTAATAAAACTATTATATCATTCATTATCTGTATTGTGTAAAGAATGTAATGTAAGAATCTCGGAGAATTTTGTAAAGTTACTAGCTTTTTCGAAATTTGTACCATCTGCGATCTCACGAAAGACACATTTTATAAAGATACATAACATATCTTGTAAAACCATAACACTCCGTTAGTCGATTGGATGGAACAAGTATTGAAAATGCTGTAAAAAGGATTATTTAACATTGGGTCGGTATACAGTTAGAAAGTCAAAGTAAATCATATAAAAATGCAACTAAAATATCATCCACTCAAGTCTTGATTATTTTAGAGTCTGTTCATCGAAAGGAGAGTCGTCTGGTGACATTTATGTCAATACTATAAGATACAAAATGCGATGATTCACGACTCTTCTTTTAATGAATAGACTAGAAGTTGACCTATGACAATATTTATCTAATCTGGATTGAAATATCCTGTAAAATTTATACGTTAATGTTTTGAAATAATAATGTTTTTAATTAGTTTAAATCCGAATAAAACGGTCCATTGCAACTGTAACATCAAGTTGAAATTAAAATGGTCGTTTACAACGATAATCTGCCTGAATAAAATCTTTCAAATCATACAACTTAGTTTAATTTAGGTAAACCTCCCCAAACTAGAATCCATACTTATCTAGTTAAAGCTAAAATAGATAAAACTCCTAACATCATATAAATTGTACCTGAAAAGACAAAAATAATAGGTTTAGAAGAATAAAAGTTACAAGTATATTAGAAAACTTTGGCTCAAACCGATTTTTTTACGGTATTTGCATATCGAAAAAGAACTCTTTCTTTAGACAATCATAGACATGGATAGCAATAAATGATTTTAATCAGTTCTAGTGGGTAGTCCGAGAAATAAGGCGATGTGATAGCGAAAACAAGTGAGTTTATTGTCATAGTCCCCACCAGTGGCAATTATGACAATTATTAAAATTATTAAAATGGTGTTTTCCCCACCAACATTTTGTATCGTGGTTGGTGGGTATTATGACAACTAAGTTAAGCAGAGACGTCATAACACGATTATTTTAGGTAGATATCCGCCTTAATGGTGGCAATTCGCTTGGCACCAACCTAACTAAAATCTTATCTTAAACTAAATCTTACCTTTACTTCCACTTGCAGAACTATATTCTGTTCTTCTTCCTTTATAAGTCTTACCGCTTTTGTTAGTTTCAGCGACACACGTAGCCGGTGTTTCACTTATAGAGTATGATAGTAAGGACCACGTTTGCCACAGCTTCGAGGTTATGTTCCAAGTTTTACCATCGAAGTCTTGAGGTACCTGAAAGTAAGTTTCATATTTTTCATATTTATACATTAGGTATGTTAGGGAAGTTTGAAAGTGGTGTCTGATGAGATGAAAAGTACTTGATAAACATGGTATGGACACGTGATGATGAGGGGTGAAAACCATGTCATCAAAAGAGTCATATAAGTGTGGCTGGGTGCGCAAGTAGAGGAAGGCCAAAGAAGTGGTTTGATTGTGTGAAAGATGATGTGAATATAAGAGTTGACGAATGATAGGAGTGAGTTGAGGAAGAAAACATGTTGTGCCTACCCCACTTAGCGTGGGATAAGGGCAGGAGAATTGTATATATAAGTTTCAGTATATATAATATATTGTTCTTATTTGACAGGAATTGGAGACAAAAGTATGCAAAATAGGTGCTAAGGTACCTTTTGTTCTCCAATATACCAGAGAAGACTTGGTGCTGGTAGACCACTAGACGTGCAGTTCAGAATCACCCTCGACCCTGACGGACCCCGCTGCGCCACTTCTATCACTGCGTCACTGGGAGGTACTGGAACATTGATGTAAGTAGTAATAGACAGTTACTGTCGTACCAATAATCACTCTTACCTCTCATTGATGATAGCATGTTTTCTCATATTCGCAAGAGAAAGAGCGAGACAAAACAGTCCACAAAATTGTGTCATGCGCTCATATTAGCCCGGCTAACATATTTATGTCTATACATCAACGAGCCATTATAATTATCATCTATCTTTCCCCAATGTGTTAGAGTTGGAATATACGGAATTTGACTTCATCGAAGCTTAGGAGACATATTTAATTCTTCATCTAGAGTTGGCCGAAATGAACAGTTAGGTATGGTTATGTATTTTATCGAACTGTCTTACCTAGAGCGGCAATTTCAATGTCCCGTTTCTCCATCATGAACTTAGGTCTTTCTCCCGAGACTTCGCACGAGTATCTCATATCATCAGATATAGCCTGGAACAGCTCAAGGGTCATCACGCATTGCCCCATGACGCCCCTGTCTGAAGTCTCGTAACATTCCACGTTGAAAAACATCTCTGGTAGCTGATAGGACTGGCGGTATCTAGGGCCGTGTGTCTATAAACAAGACATATAATGTAACTAAACATAAAGCA
Source organism: Cosmorhoe ocellata (assembly GCA_963675405.1). Lineage (NCBI taxonomy): Eukaryota > Metazoa > Arthropoda > Insecta > Lepidoptera > Geometridae > Cosmorhoe > Cosmorhoe ocellata. The sequence continues at coordinate 3,601,433 of OY776258.1, read as the reverse complement.
AACGTGTTATGGGGTCATGTTGTCGTTAGATTCAGATTCAAACTTCAGCCGGCCCTTAATGTTAATGTAACTTGATTGTATCTGACGGCTTACAAGCTGTTTCCGCGGCACCATTGCATATATGCATAAAATCCTATTTCCCAACGGGGTAGGCATAGTCCACGGATCTCCACGATCCCTGACATACCTCAATTGCTTCATTCACTTTCATAACATTCTTCATACATGCGCGTTGGTTTAGGATACTCTTGCTGGTCTGATTATACCAAACTATCAATAAAATCAATCTCCGTGTTTTCATCGGTAATTATTAACCTCGTCCTTTTAAAATGTGAATACAATTACACTAATGGAGCAACAAAAAGTACAGTTCAATCGACCTTTGTAAACAAAGTTTTAATTGTTCCAATCCATTTAGGACCGGATGGTCTAAATAATGAAGAGAGCGCTGTGAGGTCCATTTGTACCGATGAGTTCACCCGAAACGATGGAATTATGTTTTTGACCTTGTATCTTGTCGCACCTGTAGTAACTACCTAGTTAAATGGTCTAAATTAGCTGTTGGTCTTGCTAGAAACGCGAAACGTTGAATTTTTTATCATGTCGCTAGCTCTTTCGAGGCAGAGCGTAATGAAAGGATATAAAGACGCCTCGGAAGCTCTTTTCTTTTCTTTTCTAGGTACCTAAATTCTTGAACTGTTCCGGTCACTTGTAAGGACCTACTTAAATAAAAAATAGTGGTATCAGATATTTTTTACCTCAGGTCTATAGACTAAGAACTGCCGTTCATGATCCATCAGCCTTACAGACTGTAGGCTGTCATTTTCCATGAGTTTCCAGGAGCAAGTGACTTCCCAGCCGAAGTCGTTTCTCCATTCGCTGGTAATATTTACCATCGACGCCGAAACTGTCGCTGTAACAAGGTTTTTATTCCACTTGCAAAATTCACCAACAGATTTTACAAACCATTCTAAGATAATTATGAGGTTTATGACAAGATCCTTGTTATTAGAATATTATATCCTTGTTCCTTCACTACTGATTTGGAATTTTTTGCATACTTATTTTGATCCAGTATTTTAGGCTTAAGTTCGCTAGTGGGTATTTCGAAAAAAACGCAAGGTCTAATACAAGTTGAGTAGTCTAATTAAGTATAACGTTAAAATTCAATATGTGAATCGATCGATACTTGCTCGGTTACTACGACCCACTACAAAGTTTTCATAGACTCCTTATCTTTAGCCATCATACCCTAACCGTTTCAATTTAATTCCCAGCTCAATAGTTAGCTAGTTCGAACTTTGGCACTGGCTGTTAAAACTTTGAGTGTATGACTATAAAGCCCGGCCGTTGTACAGTAATCAGTTGAACCTTGTATTTGTAGCTCATAAATTTCCAGCTCAGAATACCAACAGTGAATGGCATGTTTAACCCTAAACTTGCAGCAACCGTAGCCCATAATAGTAAAAAGAACACACAGTAGGTACTTTCTTTCAAAACTAAGCACACCCGACTGAGGAAGAGTGGTTTAGGTACCTCTAGGTACGCCTGAATGCTCTTTGGCCTTTGAGTGCTATCACACTAATGGCAGATTCAGTTCGAGTTCAGTTCGAATAGGTACGAGTACCTTCTCTAGCTAGAAGTTGTGATTGAGCAAAATATTTCTTGTATGTATACAAGAGATTTATTGCTCAATCACAACTTCATCATGTTTCAAATTGTTTAATCGTGATCCACTCGAAAGTCCTACTCTCCCGTCACCCGTGTATATGTAGGTATGTAAGATAATATATTTTTTACAATAAGTTGAATACGATTTCAAATTACATCGTTATTATTGATGCAAACTAAAACTGCGAGTTTATCGGAGGAGTTTCTTCTTCTTCTTCAATTATGGCATCTGTCTCTTAGAGAACAATTTTGCCAGTGTCAAGTGTATTTATTTATAAGTATTGTCAACATCACAGAGTCATAGTCAAGTAGTCAAGTCAATTTTAAACAAAAGATGGCTGTTTTGTTGAAAATTTTCGGGATTTCCTCCGATGGAATTTGAACTATTCACTCTAATTCACATACTTTACACTCGCGTCAAGAACCTTATTGGCTTTATTGGCTTTATTGGCAAAATAACCACCAAAATTACGCAATAAAACTCAAAATAACACGAGAAAACATATAAAAACCAGAGCGACGTAGTTGTCAGGCAAATACACCGCAGAAAATCCCCTCGGAGGAGTTTATAAGGTGTTTATAACGACGTCTCCGTGACACACTTGACATGACACTCATAAAACGTAATCGTCACCCATAGAGATAAATTACATTAGTACAAAGAGGATTTTCTGCGGTTGTATTTGCCTGACAACTACGTCGCTCTGGTTTTTATATGTTTTCTCGTGTTATTTTGAGTTTTATTGCGTAATTTTGGTGGTTATTTTGCCAATAAAGCCCGGGTTCTTGACGCGAGTATAAAGTATGTGAATTAGAGTGAATAGTTCTCTTCAAATTCCATCGCAGGAAATCCCGAGAATTTTCAACAAAACAGCCATCTTTTGTTTAAAATTGACTTGACAACTTGACTATGACTATGTGACGTTGACAATACTTATAAATAAATACACTTGACACTGGCAAAATTGTTCTCTAAGAGACAGATGCCATAATTGAATAAGAAGAAGAAGAATTAGTACAAAGATTTAAATCGTAGATATGCCCGGACGCCAAATGAACCAAACAGTTATTTCACGATTTATTGTGCAATTATATTGCACGATCTTTCGTAAAAAAATATATTTATTCCTTTTCTAACCTACCCTGAAATTGAAAATGTGTCAAATGAGCGAGCTATCTCATTTCGTGTGGCAACAAAACGGCGCGGTCTCAGTACCGTACGGGCATATCTACGATTTAAATCTTTGCATTAGTAACTATAACAGATCACTGTCGTCATCTGTGTAAATTTATTGTTATTGTTGATTTCTTCAAAAAGTGCTTCTCAATTTCGTTAGAATTTGGCCTTTGAAGTGACCTACCGAACAAAAAAATAATCATCCAAGTCCGTTCATAATTGGCGGAGTAATCGTGTAACAAACATACATTGTCTAAAGGGGCTGGTCCTTAAGCTACAAGTTGCACGTGCATTGTACCTAATATAGTTACATAGGTACTTTTATAATGTATGTTCTATGGTCAAAGCTACGAGCATTGGCTGGTCGCAGTTCTATTAAACAATTAATTAAGTAAATGTATAACGGTTTACAGCCGTGTGTCACGAAGGTCCAGATTATTTAAATGCGATATGATTAACGGCACTCTTTCACAGCACACCGATTTAGTTTCGCTTTATGGGTTACTTACCTCTGTTTCTTTTTGTTTAGTTAAAATGATTAAATTATACATTCAAATATAATACTTTTTGATATAAAATCAAACTTACAATCTAGCCACTAAGTTAACGAAATAAATAGGAGCTAACGCTGAAGTAAAATTGTGTTTTTTTTATAAAATTGCGAGGAATTGAGTGTCTGTTACCACATCGTAAACACTGAATATCTATTTAGATGAAATTTAGAAGATAGATAGGTACGAGGAGTTACAAATACCAACACCATTTTTATACTTTATGATAATAATATGTACAAGTCTATCTTATTTTATACATTGTATTATATACTTAGGTAGGTACATGTAAAACAGTTGAGCTAAAAACTAAAGTTACTTATGTTAACTAACTAAAGTTGAGAAAATACATTTAGTTCACGTCCGAATTTACCGAGTTGACCACGATCGAACCCATAGGTATCTAAAAACAGGATGCTACAACCACTATGCCATTAGTGCTCTGGTATAAATCTACTGCGTGGCGGATTACGACTTGTAGCTACTTTGTCTCTGTTTGGATTTATTCTAGAAACCCACACGGGGACGTGACTTGAAGTTTAGGTCTTAACAACTTTACTACTAGCCTTATCTATCGTGCCGATCGCAAGCGGGTACAATGGTACATACTTACCTATTTACTTATAAAGAGTATCATGGTTTAGTTTCAAAGGAATAATACCTACCTATATCTTAAAGGTTAGTTTGTATCTTTGGATTCCAAGGCAAAAAATGCAGTTTTATACTTTTTGGGGGTTGACTTCTTCAGTTGCCACCTTAGACGAGTCCTTAGGAAACCACTAGCATTTGTACCATTCTACTCGTTTTCGTCATGGTTCTCACTATTCGTCATTGTTCGCAACAAACAATTTTTGTTATCTCGTAAAATATTAGTTAATTTTAAATGTACCCTTCGTGAAGTAACTGTTTATCAACCAATCTTTTATGGCTCCATCTTCATGCTATCAGCTTGAAAAACGAACTCTAAAATCGTTTTTAAAATAACGGTAAAATATCAAATTGAGTAAAATCACCATTTCTCAATTTTTAGCTTTTATACGTAAATAGATTATGTCATTAAATGTGTACCTAATCCAATTTCGCATATCAAGTGCTCGTCCTAGGTAAACATGTCCCCAACCAGTGTAGGAGGTTAGGATCTACGAATATAGCGCTTTGCTCTTTGATGAACCTGACCTCTCAACTTCTAAAGAAGTTGCGACCCCCACGCAAAAAACATGAATATACCTACTGAATAAGATAAGATAAGATAATAATATATTTCTTTAGGTAAAATGTTGTAACTCATAAACAAATTTCTCGACTAACAATTTCAAAGGGAAAATCATATACCTACAATGTACCCCGCATTATACTTATTATAAATGAATATGTTCTATGCAAAGCTGGGCGTCCTAAGTACCTAATACCCAGTACTTACATACATTGAATCCACCATGTAGCAGACATTTGTTCCAATATAGAAGCTTTGTGTCTCTATTTGAATGTTTTATATTTGATACGCAACATTAATTTATAAACATACGGGTCGGATTTACCCAACATTTCTTCTTGTTGAGCTTATATTTTATAAATTAGAAATTACAGAGGGGAGACGCCATCTCGTAATATAAGTATATTTCATTTATAAGTTCACTGCTTCATATTCGGTACCTATGTACTCGTAGATACTTGGTAAGAAATATCAAATTAGGTAGGTATATTATAAGTAACTCTATATGAAGAATGTATATTAAATCATGACTCGTTACGTTGGTTGATTGTAATTCGAATAAGTACCTGCTATTATATAAAGTTTGTCAATTTATTTCTCAGACCTAACCCTCTAAATTTCAGCTCTCTTTATGACATGATTTGGGTTGCGTTAATTGTTGGTTAGTCACTCAACTATCGATTGTACATTATTAAGATGAAGACACTATTTTAGTGTCATTGAACAAAGTGGTGATATATTAAGGTGGATAAATAATTAGATACATTTGGCCTAAAATAATTGAAACCTTACCGCTTTTGTGTAACTATTTCCACTCTGTTGAATAAAGACAATCATTTCGAATCAACACAACGAAATTAAACACGCATAGTACACGACAATTAAAGTGTCATTAAAACACGCTATGGAGGTCAGGGATCAAGATAAAATACCTAGAAAAGTAATACATATTTTTTTGTTTAGCATAGTGTGTAAGAACTCCCAAAAACAATAATATGGCCATATAATACTTAGCCAATATACCAGTATTACACATTTTTGTAGGTATTAGTGACTACGTTTAAAAGGTTATCTCTTCTAAAAAAACTAGTTTTTTAAAGTTGCTGTATTTTAGAATGTTTACAGTCTATCTAACTATGTACTAAAAGATATTTTTCCTGACCAATTTCACCAAACTTTTGTTAACAAAGCATTAGGTACCTGATCGGGTATCAAGAATGTTAAAGTAGGTACTTACCTATCGTTATATATATTTATATCACGTCATTTCATTTCAAAACTTAGAGAAGAGCGATGTAAATACTGTGCTCTGTTTATACTAAACACCAGTCTTAGGGTAGCGCTTAATTTGTTCAATTGGTCGTCGACGTCGAGCGCCTTAATACTGCGATGTACCATATTTGGAACATGGAGAAACGTCCACGGAGTAATAACAACAGGACTGACTAATGTACTTACCTACTGACCCAAGGATTGGTTCTTTCTATACGAACGAACGGAAAACTGGCTGTATTCTTTTTAAAATTGCAAATAATGGCAAAAAATACGATAACAATTACAATTTTAAATTCTAAGGACTATAAACTTCGTGCGAGCGTCCTGACGACAAAACCATAATTCCAGAAATAAAAAAAAATATACTCTTTTTGTTTTTTTTGTACTTATGTTGCAATGGTAACTTCGATTATTATGCGCTATGCTGTTTTGTGTTAACTAAATGTAACTGTACATTAGAAGGGTTTTGTGACCAATTAATAGGTAATAAAAAAACCCGTGTGGCTAAAAGATTCACCGTGTCTATTTGAAATTTTGAACTTCTATTCCAAAGTACCTAGTTTGATAGCAAAAAACTTTTTATTCAAAATTTTGTTTTTATCTTTGTAACAATAAACAATATTTAATTGCCTAACGCTTTTGCAGCGGTCGTTCTCACGTTAAGTTCATACCTACATAGGTAGAAGTAACATGATTATTATTACTCTAAAGGAAGATCATATTCATGAGTTGAGTTTTGCTTTAAACTTGTTTTCTTGTTTTACCCAAATGTGACTGAATTAAGCAGATTTAGCCGACCTTTTAGCGAGCACAGACTTCTGTGTTCATTTCAGCTTTTTATTTTAAATTTAAAAATCTCGACTTGGCGCTACGGTTGCTTTCCCAAATTATAATATCTAAATTGCTGCACTTTTTTATACAAAGGCGAAGTTCTCTCGACTTCGTGCTGTTATGTAATTAATTTATTACCACATATATTATCAGTATATTATATTAGTTACTATGAGTACGTACACATTTTCCAATTTCCAAGTCTCTTTCTACGCTAACTGTTTAGGCTGTTTGTTGTTTGTCAGTAGGGAAGTATGTATTGTCAAATGACATATTTTTGTTTTTATTATGCAACCGAATCAGCAAACAAGCATATGGTCCTAATGGTAAGTGGTTACCTAACACTAGCAACACCAGAAACGCATGGGGCTTTTTTTGGGACAAAAAGTCTATCACATTATGTTATTACATCTAGGTACCTACTTAGTCAATTCACTCTCATATAACTTATATAATTATAGGTTCTTGAGCCATTTTGAAAGATGCACATTTCCTCATCAAGTTAACGGACCATTTGTAAATGTTTTAATCATCGCCAATTAAAATCAATTAAGTGTCTTGAAACATGTTTATTTTACGGCACATTGATGATGGCGAATGAATGAGATACTTAAATGAAATGCTTTTTTGACTTATGACTTATGAGCAAAATTCAAAAACTTTTTTTCCTTTTAAAGTTGGTTTATAAAATATTACTGTTTACCAGCCGGTAGGTATTTCAAAATCTTACTAATATACAGCGATTTTTAAGTAGTTTTAAGCTCGCACAGTAGTTAAACTTCACTTAGGTGCCAATTAGCACTTGACATCGCAGTACCTAAACATTTTTAATTCGAAACCATTCGAAAATAACTTAAACTACTTTAAAATACCTATCAAATATTTAGTAGTAAGTACCTACCTAAAAATACTAGGTAATATTATTAGGTAATAAAAAGTAAATGTTTTGACGGTTACAATTTCAACTGCCAATGTCCTGTCTCTATTCTTTAATATACCTAAGAAAGAGATATAAATACTTCTTAGCTTTAGCTCTTAGTTACTTAGAATCAGAGTCAATTTTAGCAATAAACATGGTGAAAAACTTAGGTAGGTAGGTACTTACCAAATCCAAAACTTATTAGCACGTAGAATATTTTAGTATCCATTTTGGCACAAAACAACTACAGTGCGACAATTGGACACTGAGCTTGCGTATGCGACGGCTCCTGAGATGTTACTGTTGTATGAGTGCTGCGTACGCGCGTGCTTGAATGAATTATTTATTGCTCGCACGACTGATAAATGTACGAAGAAACTTTATTAAAGTATAATTCTTACTTTTGTACTGTATATACATACACCTGCCTAAGATTTTTTTGATAAATAAGTGCATATTTTTTTTCGTAAAAAATAAAACTTACTGATATATAAGTAAGTTTAATAAAAACTAATCATTAACCAATCGTTATTGACATAGGTTTTTAGTAGTAAGGTATTTTTTTGCCGATATTTCTAGTCATCTGCTATTAAAAGCCCTAGCAACTAAATCTTATCTCGTATCGATGTTATAAAGTACTTACCTAGGTACTACTTAAATAATTTACTCCAGATTATTAAAATATTTTCGGAATTGCAAATCAAACCATAAAACCTATTTGTTGTTTTACTACCGCAGGAAATAATGATTTTCGTTTTACAAATGAAAATTGCAACATTTTGCATCATTGATAACGAATAGGTTTAAATCCAATTATATTTTCAATAGTTCGTTCATCGTTTGTATTTAATAATATCGGTGGTTTGATTATGAACATATTATTTGGATTGAGAGACCACGAGAAAGTGTCTGTAATATACTAGGTGCTTATTTACTAAAGTGACTAAAATTACACAATTTTACCACTGCTACAAGCAACTGTAGTGACTATTAATAAGCCGCTAATTTATAAAAGAAGATGACCATGTATGAACACACACAGTGAAATATGTCACCAATATTTTTATTTCGTTTATATTTATTTTCATATTTTATTCTGTGGCTCCGTTCAATGATATTATACTTTGTGTGGATATTACAATATTACGAATAACAGAAGGAAATGGAAAAGATCATATGATGTGCCGACCCCACATAGCGTGCGAAAAAGGGCAGGAAGATAATGATGATGATGATGTGGATACTACACGTGTCAAAAGACGCACGCTATTTAAGCGTGCGTCCAATGCAGCAATCAGTTTAAATTGTTCTTGTTTAACTTTTAATAGATTTTGTTCACGCTCTAACGATGCGTTGGGAGCTTATTGATTTAGAATTTTAGCTTGTAGTTTCACTTCTAATCGAGTTTAAATTTTAATAAAATATTTTTCATTTATAATGATTATGACTCGGTGCAACTAAACTAAACAGCTTTAAGCTCACCAAAGCACAAAATCGCTCAGATGAATATGCCACACGGTCACCCAGACAAATACCAACCCCTTGAATTTGTTAAAAACAACAAAGTAAATAATTCGTCAAGAGTTGCCAACTCGTGACAAATTATTCGCTTGTTTTCAATTCAGTTTAATTTGTTATAGCAAATGCGCAAAGCCTTACAGAACGGCGATCACCGGATCAAATTTACACAGGATAACACAACGCTATGTTCAATAATTAAACTGAACACCGCAATATTTCGGGTACGCGGTCAGTTCCGGTATTAAATTATAAACGGTATCAAACCGGCAGCGGTGCGGATTAGGCCGGATTAACCGGAATTTGCGGGAACTAAAAAAGTAAGCAGTAAATAGGTACGTAAGTATATTAGACTAGCTGTCCCGCCAGCGACTTCGTTCACTTAAAGTATCTAAACTGAGTTTCAAACACATCACACAACTCATAAAAATCCCATACTAACTTTGACACCGCAATTGACCCCTTTATGAAGGTTATATTGAAAAATCCTGAAACACGTATCCATTCGTTTTGCATTTACAGTACACAAACAAAGTTTCAGACCAATCGCACGACCCGTTAAAAAGTTCCCATACAAACATTGACCCCACATTTGACCCCTTTTTGAAGGTTAAATTGAAAAATCCTGAAATACGTGTCTATTTATTTTGCATTTACAGTACACAAACAAAGTTTCAAACCAATCGCACCACCCGTTAAAAAGTTCCCATACAAACATTGACCCCACATTTGACCCCTTTTTGAAGGTTATATTGAAAAATCCTGAAACACGTGTTCATTCATTTTGCATTTACAGTGCACAAACAAAATTTCATTAAAATCGCTCCACGCGTTAAAAAGTTTCATACTAACGTTTTCACCCTTTTTCACCCCCTTAGAGGTGGAATTTCCAAAAATCCCGCCTTAGTGGGTGGTTTTGTTATAAAAGGAAACCACCTTCCAAATTTCAGCTTTCTAGCTTCAGCGGTTTCGGCTCGGCTATGATAAATCAGTCAGTCAGTCAGTCAGTCAGTCAGTCAGTCAGTCAGTCAGGTTAAGCTCTTATATAGGTATAGATCAAGACGCGTAATAATACAAAACTGGACAAGCGCGAACCTAACACGCGCACTGAGGGTTATACACAAAAAAATGTTTTATGTAAGTAATAAAACGACAAATCAATGACTGCAATCAGCTTGTTTATTAAGGACTTTCAAAATTAACTTTTTATTAATAAGCACAAATTGCAATTATTAGTAAAAATAGCATTACTTGGCTACTGATAAAACTACCATGTTTAATAAAGAATAACTCTGAACGGACTAAGATTTGGAACTTGGCGCCATAGTAACTTTTATTCAGCTCAAAAATACCTATCCAACGATGTAACACACAGCTATTGGAAGGTGGGACCAAAATTTGCATCCTCCTTTCATAATTCTAGAATTTTTATATTATTGGGGTTTGACAAACAGACTGTAATCATAATATAAAAGTTCCTTATTCCATTGTCTACTAATTGATTAAAACACACTTTAGCAAAGCTCCCAAACTCTTATTCTTCTTCTTCTTCTTCCTGCCCTTTTCCCACGCTAAGTGGGGTCGGCACAACACGTTTTCTTTCGCCATTTCCCTCTATCATCCGTCACCTCTTACTCATATCATCTTTCACACAGTCCATTCATCTTTTTTCTTTGCAAAGCTCCAAAACAAACTTTTTAATGTTCCACGATTAAAAATTTATAGCCGAAACAGCGAAAGTGCAAAGTATCCTAAAGCTATTTTTAAGACTGGTAAAGTTTTAATCGGCTAAGACCCGAGTCCACCGTCACTTATACAACGTAACAAAACGTAAGTAGGTAACAGTATGCAGTGTCAGTAATCTATCTTCTTCTTCTTTTTATATATAAAAATGAATTGCTGTTCGTTAGTCTCGCTAAAACTCGAGAACGGCTAAACGGATTTATCTTATCTTGGTCTTGAAATGTTCGTGGAGGTCTAGGGAAGGTTTAAAAGGTAAGAAAAATTCGAATAACTGCAGGGAAAACCCTAAAAATAGCCCTTTCCTATTTCCCATACAAACGTTTTCTAAATAAGTACGAAGTCTGCCGGGTCAGCTAGTCTGTAATATATAATTATATCAACCTAAAGCGCAGAAGGCAGAGCTACCTGCTGAGCTGTGAGGCCTGTCAGACTTTTTTGCTGTAATTAAAAAATGGATTTCAACTAAGGTTTTGATAATTTTATTTTAGGCTAAGCATTTGATCACATTTTACAAATGTATCTTTCAAGAAGTTCTAGTTAGAGTGAACAGTAATCGTCCGTTCTTGCTTCGGTGAACTTTGTGTTAAATGTTTCGGCTTAAATACTTGTTTTTCTTTCAGAATGTTAAATAACCAGCGATTCGTCACATAAACTTTGGAATTTCGGGTGAATTTATTTACTTGCTCGAGCTTCTTCTGTTAGACGAATGATATTTCCAAACTAAAGCTTTAGAGCACTTTAGCTACAGATTTATCAAATACTTTGTGTAATCTACCATCATCATAATCAGCTATATAAATGCTGCTATTACGTAATACTGATATTTAACCAACAATCATTTTCATAATTTTTTTAATGTACCTCTAGCGATTTATATAGAATGTGAAGAAATTTAGTGCGTAGGTATGCCTTGTATTTGTCTATGTTACTCTTGACCACTTAGCTGCATAAGATGGTACATAACACGGTAGATAACTCAATAAGAGTACTTACATTAATTTTTCGTACAAAAATCTTTCAAAGAACTATAAAATTAAAATGTTCGCGAAAGCAATTTGAACACTAATGGAGTGTAAGGTGATTAATGTTCACGGCGACATTAAAATAATGAGGATAAATTGCATATTTGAGTGTCCCAGTAATAGCTGTCTAAGGCCTTGGCTATATTAGCTATCCGGCAGCGGTGCGGCTTAAAGAACGAATTAAGAAAAGTTTTTAACATAAGTAACATAACATTACTGGGGCTAGAAACAATTTTAAATTAAAAAACCGCACAAGTTTGAGTCGGACTCGCCCACCGAGAGTTCCGTCCAAATTTTGTGCCAATGAAGCCATTTCATATGATACCCCACAGCCGTTCCTTGTCTGTTTTTGATAATTTAATTACAAATGTATAGTTTTCAGGTTTCCCCTATAGGTGTGTATACTTGTAGTATAAGTCTATAAGTCGGTATTTATTGCCAAATTTCATAGTTCTAGGTCCACGGAAAATACCTACTTATATAAATTTTTATTCCCTTGAGTGTGTCGAGTTTACGTTGTTTGCGGCATAAACGGGCGTATCTTTTTTTTACATTAACTTAGAAATTAGATTTTTCACCGACTTTGTAGACCTGAGTACTTATATCGTTTTAATTTCTTCTCGATACCTCCACGCATTCACGAGATAAAGGGTCTAGTCAGATAGGCGGACGGGCGGACGGACAACAAAATGATCCTATAAGTGTTCCGTTTTTTTCCTTTTGAGCTACGGTGCTCTAAAAAGATTTAGAAATAACATTGTACTATAGATTTAAAATAAAACCGAACACAAAGCAAAGATTTGCAAAAAAATAATGAACATTCACTTATTATTGCAGCCGCTAAAAAACTGGCGCGACCCATCGTCCTTCGAATGGGCTTAAAGACTGTCTTAATTATTCTTTTGCTCGGCTTTCAGGGATTAACTATTGGATATTCAAACAGAGCTTTACGGATTTCATGCAATGAATCGTCGATTTTATGTAGATGCTCGAGAAGTAAGCTAATTGAGCCGTTGAGACGATTTTATGTCGATTTGCTTTTAATTACACCCGAAAAGTTTTGATGATCCTACTCACAGTAAAAAAGTAGACAAAAAACATTTACAAAATTAAATTTCGGTAGAAATTTTAGAGCAATTTTCAAATATGAGTTCTACTTGTTTAGAAACAGAAACCAATATTGAGATACTATTAAAAGCTCACTATTTTTCCACAAACTTTGTATAGGAACAGTTCAATGAGCAACATAAAGCCTTGCTTTGTTTACCGTCTCCAACCTCGACCAACAGTGGTGTGACGAAAAAACCCGACAGCCAACAGTTTTCAAAAACCAATACATACGAGTATACAGTATATACCTAGAGACTGAAATATCTATTGGATCGCAGGAGCTCACTCGACCGTGCTGCGTTTAAGCCCCCGGCCCCGGTAGCACGACAAAGGCCTTGTACACTGTGTCGATTTGTAAGGCACACCGCACACTCGCAAACCTTCAGGCAATTTTTCACACAATAAAAGTTGTTTTGTAATTTTAAGTTGATTTTTTTTTTTGGTTTGCTTTCTATAAATTTGATTATAGCGTCTATTTCGGCTTTGTGAACTTTGCTAGTTAAGTTCAAAGATCTTTGGTTCAATTAGCAATAATAATGTTAACTGGTGAGTCTCAGAACAGCAGTTAAATATACTAGAAACAGAAAAAATAGAGCTACCGTAACATAGTTTTGGATGGAAAGTTTATAAACTTAATAAAAAGTAAAGTTACCCTATTGAATAGCCAATCGAATTCTTTTGAAGTTACATAATATGCGATGTAGGTAAACTACGCGACAGTTGTAGCTAAGTGGAGATCGGTCAAGTTGCTAAGTTTGCGCCTGACCTTCCAATAGTAATTTTCCACATCGAATACGCTCGCTTTTTACTTTTGTAGCGTCCTTTGATTTTGATAGTGTCGTTATATCCCGGTAAAGGGAATTTCATGCGTCGTCGTGCACATAACAGATTTCCTTGTTTTTGCCTTGTTAGCTAAAAATAACGCTTCGTAGCCTGTTAGGCTGTATATTATGCGTTGTATGTATAATTTATGTTGTAGGTAGTTTTCTTGCGTTGGTAGCGGGTTTGAGTATCCCATTACACCTTTTAGGAAAATCCTAAAAGACTGGCCTCTGGTATAATTTAACATTTTTTTTTCTAGGAAGGTAAGTGTCTGATATAAATACTTTTTTTCGTATGTGACATCAAAGTTTGTATGAAACAACAATAGGCGAACGAAGTTGCGTTGAGTTCCGCTTGCAAATTATTATTTACGATCTTCATCTCATCGTGTCACAAGTACTTTCAAACCAGTGTGGTGAAAGGATAAAAATGACACGTGTCTTTGAACTTCTAAGGTTTGCCGTCATGCCGGTTCCCTCGCGATGATTTCCTTCACCGTTTGAGAGTACTGTAATGCGCACATAAACTTTTGAACAGAAAAATCCATTTGTACACGACTGGATTTGAACTCACGACCTTAGGTTCGGTAGGCGGAGCCACTTCCGCTAGTCCACCAGGGCTCTCAATTATTTAGGTGATAGGTGTCCGGTCGATTTCATGCCAGCATAGCCATAAGCTACCCGCTGTCTAAACCAGTTTATACCATACGGTTTAATTACCAACAAGAACATTATAACAAAAAAAGCCTGAAAACTGAAACGAGTCGTAATCCCTCTGAACTGCGGAACTGAATGTTCGTTAGGTTTAATGAACGCAGATTTACATAACCATTTTAAAGCCTCTCATTCTGCACCTTAAGGGCCTATGTCCACTAGAGCTTAAAATGCTGCGTAACAAACTCGTGGCTGTGCATTTTTTTGTAATCTGGTAGCTTATGAAACTGAAAACTGAATGTTCACAAGGTTTATGAACGAAAATTTACATAATCATTTTAAAGCAGCTCAGTCTGCATCTTAAAGGCCTGTGTCCGCTAAAGTATATTATGTTCTTTTAAAATTTTGTAAATGACGCGTCCTTATTAAAAATGTACAGTTTTTGACCTGTTTCTCGTGAAAAATGTGATACAAACTAAACACGCATCAGTACTTAAGTAAGTAGGTATGTAATTTTAATTCAAACCCGTTCTTGATTAGGTATCTAGTTAGTTTATTCAACTTCTAAAGTAAAGTAGATGTTCACAAGTTAGATATTTATTAACCTTCAAAAATTCCAAAATAAATATATTTTGTAATGGTGCTTTCTTATTTTTTTTATTTAGTAGGTACTTTCCTATTTTTTTTCAAATCTTTTTCTCAATAAACCTTATACTCACACTCGCAGAAGAATAAGTTTAAAAAAAGGTTTGAGCTGACACTGGCCTTTCATAACCATTTTAAAGCCTCTGTTTGAACCTTAAATCGCTTAAGCTGCTGAAATAACTTGTTAAAATATTTAGTTTTACAGCGATGCATGATTGATAGCAATCTTGTTATTTTGTGGGAGGCGCTTGTGTGTTGTGAATGGCTATTAGTTCATTATATACCCAGTATATCATAGTTCAGAACAAACAATTTTGGTTATCTCGTAAACAAAAAGTTAATTTTAAATATACCCTTAGTGAAATAAGTTATTATCAACCAATATTTTTATTGCTCCTTCATGCTATCAGCTTGAAAGACGAGCTCTAAAATCAAGATTAAAAAAGTTTTTAATTTAACGGTCAAATATCAAATTTAGGAGAATCGCCCTCGCTTGCATTTTATAATCTGAGTTTTGTTCCGAACAAACGTCACATATTTTTTTACCAATCTCGCTACTACAAAATTGAAAGTAAATAAGTGGCTAGTTTACCAAGTTTTCTATTTATATAGGTAATTAATTTGTTGTTGGTGTATTATTACCCGATCACTATAACATTATGTATACCTTCAATGAATAAATGACCTAAGTAAACTATATTCGCAAATATACCTACCTCCGTGATTCTTATTTCCCCCTATGCACTGGCAAAATGTAAATGGTTTCCTTATGCCCCAGCGTCCAAGGAAATCCGACGTCGATTGAAAAATCTTTGTGGGACGTATAGGAACCACGCGGATTCAAAGGAACGGGAAATGACAACAGAAAAAGGAAATTTACGTAAAAGTTCTTGTCGGTTTAAGTCTTCGATTTTCTTTACTGAAAGCTAGAGATTTCCGTGAAAAATTGTCTTTCTTGTTTTATGTTTCAGATATTGTGATTCCGATAGATTGTCCCATTCTTAATGTATTTTAATGGTTATAATCTAATCCGACGGAGATGAAAGTGTGATAATGGTATACCAAAAAAATACCTATATCGGCAGAGATATTGTTCGCACCATATGTGGTACCCACTACATACGTTTTTAAAACGGAAACTCTTCCAGTTTCTGAAGGAATAGGCGCAATATTCCTATCGGAGATTAGCTTTGGAACCTCGGGTCTCTCAAGTCTTTGATGTCCTGATAACTTTTTCATTCGCTTCATTTACTATTCTGTGAGGATTACCGCTGCTTAGTAGAAATTATTATGCGTCATTATCAACTAGTTTCTACCCGCTGCTTCGGGTGGAACCTGGGCAAATAAATAAAAGTACCTGGTTGACCGAGCTTTGCAAGGTTTTTTTTTTGGTAAATGTTGTTTTTTTGGAGAATGAAACCTAGCTAGATCGATTTATCGCCCCCGAAACCCTCTGCATACTAAATTTCATGAAAATCGTTGGGAGCCGTTTCCGAGATTCATATATATATATATATACAAGAATTGCTCGTTTAAAGATATAAGATAAATAATAAATAAAATAAATAATGCTGGACAATCCACACAGCATCATCTAGCCCCAAAGTAAGCTACTCAAAGCTTGTGTTATGGGTACTAGATAACTGATACCTATATCTAATACTTACATTATATACATAGATATATATTTTTATTATACATAGAAAACACCCAGACCAACGGAATAAATTTCTGCAGATCGTACACAAATTTGTTCCGCGGCGGGAATCGAAGCCGCAACTTCTAGCGTTGCAGGCGGACTCAAGCCCGCTGCGCCACTGAGGTCGTCTAAATAGATACATAATACAAAATCAAAAATTTTAAAAACTCCCCGACATCTAAACCGAATTATCTAAATCTAAATCTACCCGAACATGTCACCAAATTTCGAATCAATAGGACATAATGGAAGGTAGTCCCCTCATCAACTAGAAAAGAGCTGATGATCTTCACGGCTGAACCGATTTTCATAAAAAATGGCTAAGAACACTCGGGATAAGATTATCTATGACACAAAAAAAACTAAACGAAAATCGGTTCATCCGTTTGAGAGCTACGATGCCACAGACAAATATACAGACACACAGATACACTGACATATAGGTACGTTAAACTTATAACAACCCTCTTTTTCGTGGGGGGTTAAAAATACTTTAATTTATGTCGATTACAAACTTAATACCAAAGAGTAATAACTTTTCTAGAAGCAGGTCCTTCCAAACAGCATTGAATTTGATTTATGTAAAAAAATAAGAAAACTATGAATACAATGTGAGCTGGATCAAAAATTCTGAACATGTTACCATTGTGTAGGTACAGTCACAAAGGCAAGCATTTTAAAAATATCTATCACTCTTCGTAGAACATGACAATGAATGGGATAAATACTAAACGCGCCGCCTAATAACAATAGCTTGTAATATAAATACAGTGCCGTTGTATTCCGTCATGACGATGATGATGATGATATGTAAAATATTTGCTGATTTTTTTAGAAATACTGCAGTAATTGGGTAATTTATAAGAACATAGGCAATGCACCGTTCGGCCAATTGAAATTGGTAGACGGTCACTAGTTGAGAATATAGAAACAATTATGAGTTACTAGCTTCCGCTCGCGGCGTCGCCCGCGAAGTACCTACTTACATAAAATATAGCCTATGTTCATCCTGAAAGTTTATTCTACACATTGGTGAAAGAATTTTTCAAATCGGTTCAGTAGTTTCGGAGCCTATTCGTTTCAAACAAACAAACAAACAAACAAACAAACAAACAAACAAACAAACAATCAAAGTTTTCCTCTTTATAATATTAGTATAGATGACAAGTAGTTTTGCTTTCGAATCAAATTAAAAATAAATACTGATAGGTAGGTGCGGCTATGGATTTTACATCCACTATTCCATTATGAAAGGAAGTTAGGAATTCGAATAAAACGAACTCATGACTAGATTTTTTTCTGATTTTTACTTAGATAGATATTCTAGATAAAAAGAAGATAGTATACTAGAAAAATATTTTAATAACTAAGTAATTTGATCATAAAAACAAGGCTTAAAATTACTTAAATTTATAATATCCGCCCAATCATCTCCTAAATATAGAGTGCCTCAAGCAACTTTTTGTTTTCCATTACTTAGCTACAATTTTAGGTCAAAATAACATTGAATTTGGCATCAAAAGAACATGCGACCCACAAACTCCCTCAAACAAATTTCAAAGTACCCACCTGCCTAATTTTACATTCGGCAGTCTGTCGCACAACCTTTAAATCGCAAGGTGTTCAGATTAACATCCGCTAGAATTAATTCTGTCCGCTCAGTCGCAGTATTTTCCGTTAAAATTTAAATTTACTACGGCTAGGGATGGCCGAGATATTGAAATGCTAGAAGACTTTAGTATATTCAAGAGTTACAAGAAAATAATTCTGAATTTTAAATATTAGTGAAGACTATTATTATGAAGAGGAAAGATATGTTTGTTCAATCATAATTTAAGGACCGTTGATCCGATCTGCATGAAATTTGTAGGGCGTATTTATTTTCAATAAAAAGCTAAAAGAAAGTATGTAAGTACCTTGTCTAGAGGAGAGCCTATAGTACTCTTGCTTTATCATTGTTTAAGTATAAAGCCTAATGAACGAATTTAGCCTGTAATTCGATAGACTAAGTTGAATTAATTACTACATAGTAGGTATTACAGCTTTTAAGGTGAGATAAAAGCCGGGAGATGCTGAGGTATTACAGGATTACATTCGGAGTTTTGACAATAATACAGATTTGTTTTTCTAAAATAAAAAAATGAAACTGTGAGGTCATATCTACTGGGTTATAGGCACCGAGGTTTACCCCATGATACACGTTGTGTCTGCCCTAACTACAATTTTATGGATACCTATAGGTACTACACAAAAACCCTAAAATGTTAATGGTAGATGGTCAGGTCGACTCGACGGCAAAAGACCACGCGCTCGCCAGACCTTTGGACAGACGTAGTATAATCACTAACCAATCAACCAATACCTGGCCGCCAAAGATAGAAAGAGATGGAAAAGTAAATACAAAGAAAATACGAGTGATTAGTACTTCACACGACCTTCAGTAATGAAGATGCTGACTTATAAGAAGGTACAACGCTTACTTAGCCCCTTGTACTTATATCAAATGGTTCCAATGTTATCTTGAAAATTTACTGACACATTTTCGAAATTGTTTGTACAATGGGTTGGAATCTGATACGGAGCTCCTGTCGTCTCTTGGGACTTACCTCTCATTAGAAACTGGACTTGTATAGTTCGTAACAAAGGGATATTGTTTGTTTCTTAACCGTTCATTTGCTGGAATATTGGCTAGTTATTAATATACCGGGTAAATGAGACAAAACAACTAAGCTTTGGTAAGTAACGTGCTAGTTTTAGGTATTTTAATTGACTATAGTCTAGATTATATTTAACGAGTCGGTAATGTTGCAAATTTGTATTCGTAAACTACAATAACGATGCACACATTAGTAAGATTAAAAAAAAATAGCTTTAATAATTATTGATATTGAGGAAATATAAAGATACGAGCAAAATCTGAAACTGGCGCCGGTGACTGTAAAGATGAGGAATAATAGGTTAGCGTGGTATGGGGCATGTGAGGAGAAGAGATGAATGTCATGTAACGAGAAGAGTGTTAGGTATAAATGTGGATGGATACAGGGGTAGAGGTAGGCCAAAGAAAAGATGGTGTGAAAAATGACATGGGTAAGAAAGGAGTATACTACGCTCCAAAACCCGTATTGTTGATGTTGGTCAAAAAGCCGCCAGCCTGAAGTGGAACTGGGCCGGACACGTGTGCCGCATGTCAGACGACTTATGGGCGAAGAGGACCACACAGTGGAGCCCACGCAACGTGACGCGGCCACGTGGAAGACCCAGGATGAGATGGCGGGACGAGCTGGACTCTCACCTGAGCACCTGGCCTGTCACTGCGTTGAGTCGCGAAGAGTGGAAGAAGGGAAGGGAGGCCTTTGCCCTGCAGTGGGACAGTAATGGCTAAATAATAAAATAATAATAAGAAAGGAGTGAGTACTGAGATGACGAATGATAGAGGGAAATGGAAGAAGATTACAAGTTGTGCTGACCCCGTATAACGTCGGAAAAGAGGAGGCAGATGATGATTTTAAAGGTACGAGCAAAGATGGGTAAAATGTACTCGAAACAGGTAAAAATACTTTTCCCATCACTATCTACAAGTCCCCCGCTCGCATTCGATTGTCAAAGACTTAACGGTAAGCTTCTTACGAGAATAAGAAGATTTAGAACTACATCCCTGTCGCAGTACCAACTTTGTACTCTCGAAAATATGGAATGAACATTTTTTGTATGTACATTTCTATCGCTTTGTAGGTGCTCTTATCTTAGGTACTGGTTTTTGATACTGTTGAAAAACTCGCAAGTTCTTAACCCTCTGAGGATGTGGAATAAAAAGGGTTGATCCAAATTACCCATATTACCCGACTACGAAGCGAAGGGAAGGTAATGAGTTTGGGGTGTATGTATGTTTGTATGCCAGTTCCTTTGGCTGTCGCTGTAGCCCAAACGGCTAGACCGGGTTTGACAAATGAGATGAAAAATGACAAAAAAATATATATGACGGCTGTACAAATCTACATATTTTCAGTTACGTTTAGTTGGGTTTTTTTTTATTTTTTTCAATAAGTCCTACAAGTTATTTCGTTTATATTTATATTTATGAATTAGCTATTAAAATTTTCATATACCTGCTTACCTTGCTACCCTTAGTGTAGGGTTCGACTAACTTTTGGTAACTATTCTCAGTATACGAGTATAGTACCGTCAAATACAGGTAACAATTATTAATAAATTTTCAGGTAACTGAGATTTATTCTGGAGATATACTTAAAGGAGTTTGGTTGAATCCAAGCTACGTAACAACTATTAAAATGCTCAAATTCAGTTTATACTGCCAGTTTTTACGAGTAGTACCTCTATTGTTAGCGTAGTTTTAATTTAAATTTAACACCCTAAAATTGCCAGACGAATTGAACGTCTGTTGACTGCATATTTTAGTATTGTTTTAAATTAGTTTTATAGATAAAAATCACACATGAATCGCTCGTTGCCAACCCACCGAAGCAGGATAATTTTCGGTCTGATCTGTAGGTATATAGAAAACTAGCTTCCGCCCGCGGCTTCGCCCACGTGGTACCTTGAAAAACAAAAACAAATCTATCCCGCGGGAACCGTACATTTTTCCGGGATAAAAAGTAGCCTATGTATTATTCCAGAGTTTAGTCTATCTCTGTGCAAAATTTCATCCAGATCCGTTTAGCCGTTTCAGCGTGAAGAGTAACAAACATACATCCAGACATCGAGACATTTTTACAAACTTTCGCGTACTTATATAATATTTAGTAGGATTCATGTTAATAATCATTTCATTATTACACTAGCTGTCCCGCCAGCGACTTCGTTCGCGTAAAGTATCTAAATTGAGTTTCAAACACATCACACAACTCATAAAAATCCCATACTAACTTTGACACCCCATTTTACCCCTTTATGAAGGTTATAATGAAAAATCCTGAAACACGTGTCCATTCGTTTTGCATTTACAGTACACAAACAAAGTTTCAGACCAATCGCACTACCCGTTAAAAAGTTCCCATACAAACATTGACCCCATATTTGACCCCTTTTTGAAGGTTATATTGAAAAATACTGAAATACGTGTCTATTCATTTTGCATTTACAGTACACAAACAAAGTTTCAAACCAATCGCACCACCCGTTAAATAGTTCCCATACAAACATTGACCCGACATTTGACCCCTTTTTGAAGATTATATTGAAAAATCCTGAAACAGGTGTCCATTTATTTTGCATTTACAGTACACAAACAAAGTTTCAAACCAATTGCACCACCCGTTAAAAAAATTCCATACAAACATTGACTCCCCATTTGACCCCTTTTTAAGAGTTATATTGAAAAATCCTGAAACAGGTATCCATTCATTTTGCATTTACAGTACACAAACAAAGTTTCAGACCAATCGCACTACCCGTTAAAAAGTTCCTATACTAACTTTGACACCCCATTTTACCCCTTTTTAAAGGTTATATTTAAAAATCCTGAAACACGTGTTCATTTATTTTGTATTTACAGTGCATAAACAAAGTTTCATGAAAATCGCTCCACGCGTTACAAAGTTTCATACTAACGTTTTCACCCTTTTTCACCCTCTTAGAGGTGGAATTTCCAAAAATCCCGCCTTAGTGGGTGGTTTTGTTATAAAAGGAAGCCACCTTCTAAATTTCAGCTTTCTATCTTCAGCGGTTTCGGCTCGGCGATGATCAATCAGTCAGTCAGTCAGTCAGTCAGTCAGTCAGTCAGGTTAAGCTCTTATATAGATATAGATAGCTGATATTCATAGTTCGTTATTTAAGAAAGCTCGACAAATAATTTGAAACGTAGACAGTAACATTCGATCATAGCTGTGTAATAGAAAACCTTAAAAATATATATGGTGACTTTTCGATTACCTACATAATATGTTTAGAATTTTTGTCTGTTTGTACCTATGTCTTGTTGAAATCGCATAGGTACTGTCAAACCTCAAAACTACGTGATGTGCTTTGATGAAATATGGCATAATGCTAACCTGTACCTACTATAGAATAGGATCTATGATATAAGGCATCACGCTCGGTCACAATCAACAATATTTGCGCGTTACGCGAACGAAGTCGCAGGTACAGCTAGTAAATTATAAAAAACTATGTTGAAAAAACCAAAAATATTAATTATGCTTTTGGGTTAAACCTGTAATAATATTTTTGGGTTGTAATTTATGTGGGTTGAAACAGAATCACCAAAACAAATCCTAACAAACGTTTTCCGGCCAATATAATAATAAAACTTCGGAGTAATAGAACGACTTGACAACACTCAACCATTCAATCAAGTCTCTCTCGAAGAAGGTCAAAGTTTCCTAAACAAAAACTTAGCACAACTTACAAAGTAACTTTGTTTACCGTGCCACAACATGGTCGGTCTAACCAATCTTATTGGAACTAAGTTTGTTTAAGGGCTTTAACGGTCCATTAAAAAGTTACAAATCAAAAAAAGTTAGATCTTTTTTGTCTGTTTACATAAAAAAGAGCATTAGCAATGAAATAGTAGCTTCACTTCCGGTGAATTGACTATTGAAAACAGTGCTACACTGCCCAATAATTAGGTCAAGTGTGGCTCCTAATTAACTTAAGATATTGAGACCTTTTCTTCTTCCCTTGCTCTTATTACACTATCCCAATTTAGGTAAACGGACCACAATCTTTTGAATTTCGATTTAAGCATTTATCTTATTTTCCTATTGTTTTTACCCGTATGTAGTCAAGGCTTAATTAATCTATACTAATATTATAACGCTGAAGAGTTTGTTTAGTTGAACGCGCTAATCTCAAGAAGTACTGGTTCGAATAAAATTAAAATATTATTGTTGGAGGATTTTGTTAACCCTCCTCCATATATAACATATATGGAGGAGGGTTAAGCCTATATAAACATTACGCTACGACCGATAGGAGTCAATAAATTATATCAATAAAAAAATGTTGCAAAAACATTAAATGCGCGCAAAAAGAATATTATCACTACGTGTTGCGCGAGTAAGCTAGTCTATTATAACTGTCATAATAACTAAATCAATGATTATGAAGTTCCTTAACAATGTCGACAAATACAAAACTAACAAAACTGAACATCATTTTCGTTTCATATTACGCTTTTGTTCACACTAAATAGTAATAAGACGGTATTTGTGGAGGCAAATATAATATTCGTAAAAGTCTTTGCTTAGATGCTTATTAGGGTCGTTCCAAAGAAAGAAGTACTAATGGACTCTCGAGGTAGTGTGTAATGGAAGTGGCTTTTTACTTTATGCTTTAAACTAAGTTTGTAGTGTTATTGATCTTTCCTCTACATGAATTAAGTAATTGTTTCGTGTTCGTGTTTTGTGGTCGTGTAATTGTTTTTTCAATATTGTGGTTTGTCTTGAGGAATGTACAATACCTATAAGAGGTACCTACAGCAACTTATCCATTTTCTTACTGCGAAAAAAGCCTTGGGATTTGCTTGCGTGGCCTAGAAGTCATATCTAGAAGTTAGGCTTGGTTCATCGTGAACTCGTAATACTTACTCTCGAATTAATTTACTGGATGTCTATTACCTTCTTTATTTCATGCGAAAATAATATGGAGAAGAAATGAATAGAGCCAGATTCTGATAAAATGGGGATAAAACGGACAAAAGTGAAAGCCGTCTTAATTTTCCGGTTAGAACCCACCCTTACACAATAGTACCTACTACGCCTTGGACAGAAAATATATTTTCTACCCTAACACTTTGGTAGTCTCTGTCATAAGTAACTGAGCAACTTTGAACGCTAACAGTGTTCAAATACAGCAGCAATTTCAACAAACCCAGCATGTTCATGACAAAATAGTGGCATAAGTAAAAAAGCAGATGATTCTTAATATTTGAGCACGAAGGTACGAGCACTGTGTATATAAAAAAGTTCGTATATTTTGAAAGTATGAGGTTATGATAACATGATTTTTAAAATGTTAGTGCAAACTGAGCTTAGTGTTAAATATCGGACACTGTACGGCTTTTATAAATCTTATTTGTTGTGTGTGCAGATATTTTGGACGCTTTATGAGTTGTTACTGTTTACCATGTTTACCCATTGTTTAACCTGAGTTGTAACGCTTCTTCTGACTCTGTCCGTACCTCTTTGAACGCCAACAGATTCTTTCTCAAAAAGATTTAGCAGAGATTAAGTTCTTTATATTTTAGCTTTCACTATTATTATCTGTGTGCTTTCTGTGTGAGAAGAATTTCATTTGCTTATGTGTAGCCGCGGGGCAGAGGCGAATGTATTGTAATATTTACTTTAATCATTTTTACAACTGGTAGGACGTACATTCAGCTTCGGTTATATACAATATAAGTACTCGTATATAAAGTATAAGAGTGAGTAAGAGTTACATTTTGTTTGTTTGTTTATATGTAGGAGGGAATCTATGAAACTACCCATCCGATTTCAAAATTCTTTAACCAATGTATTGAAAGTATATGTAACCAATGTATGTAACTCGCGGGCGAAGCTCCGGGTGGAATATAGTTTAATATATAATATAAGTATAAATAAATTCAGTTCTAAAGTTAATTAGGTATCTAACGTAGGTAATTAAGTAATAGCAACTGAATGTAATTTTTGTAAGTTATAAAAAGAAGTAGATACCTTTTTCGTACGAAGCTGAGTTATTTTCAATATTGAAAGCTACGTTTAATTTGGTTCAACAAAACTAAAAAATGTTGAAAAACCTTGTAATAGATACCTGACCTTGAAATAGAAATATTCTTGACGGTATATCTGCTAAAAACGGAACCTCAATTAGGAAAACATTACAGAACACGTCAGGAACAAGCCCAAAAAGGGCAAACTTGTAACATAAGTCAAGTTCTTACGTTTATGTTATGAACTGAACTCCTCAAGTTTGAGAGACTTGAGTTGTTGACTTTTGATGTGAGGGTCCCTGACGTAATTTGTTCACGGCCTGAAAATGTATATTGTTTTATGTATGTGGTAATATTTTATCCCTTTTTAAGCTGCAAATATTCAATTGTGATATAACTTTACGCACATTGAACATTGTTTTACTTAAGAATAAACCTAGTATTAAAAAAGGATGTAGATATCTGTTCAATCATAATGTGGCATTGGCTGGATGGTTTTCGATGAGACTTGAAGCTGCAATTGAGCTATTATTAATCTAAAACTAGAAAAGCGTATAAATAACTATTAAAACATTTGAAAATGAAATAAATGGGGAGCAAGTCGCGGGCAACAGCTAGTATTTAATAAATAAATAAATTAATAGATATTGGTGGATAGTTCATTAAATAAAAATATGATTGTCGTGTTCGTTCTAACTAGTGAGGCAATGTACCAAAATTCTCCTCTCGACCTAACATGGTGACTTGTTCCAACAAGACATAAAGTTAGAGGGGAGGAGGGTAACAAAAGGGACATTTGGCTTAAGGCCTCCGTAGAGCCATTCGTGTCAATGAGACATTAGGGTTAACACGTATAAAGGCCCTTATTTCACTGGGCAAAAACATTAAATGAAAATGTTACTGCGGACGAGGGGCGTGGTGCAATAAATTCTTTTACGACTGTACATTTGTAGAGAAAATCGTTGGCATAAAGTTTTTCCGGCATATGATTTTTATCGCGACTAGCGTTTGTTATTTGATGGGTCATCAACTTAGGAGTTATTTTTACTGCCGAAATTAATATTTATTAGCGAGAAACGTTCATTTCGCTGGAATTGATTTTCCCGGAAAAACCTTTTTTGAATGAAAATGAAAATATTTTATGAAATATTTGTCAATCAGATTATTTTCTGAGAATAACTTTATTATTTTAATGAGAACGTGAAGTATTTTGGGAAGGAACTCTTTTGTAAATTACAAAACCAAACATCCTATTATTTTGGAGTTAACAAAGATGATCAGCGCAGTGTTTCTAGTGATAAAAAATAAATATGTAGATAATAGTGGTGGACATTTTTCACACAACGCCATCTAGTCCCAAACTAAGCAAAGCTTGTATTATAGGAACCAGATATAGTTTAGTTAATAAGTTTTTTTTTCTGAATACATACATAGAATACGCAGTGCCACAGAAAAAACATACGTTCATCACACAAATATTTGTCCTGGGCGGGGATTGAACCCATAACCTACAGCACAAATATTTGATATGCTATTCAATTCTATAATATATTTACAGATAAACTATCAAATTATGACTCCAACTTTTTAATAATACGATTTCGAAGCTTTGTAGTTACGACTAGTTAGTCGTGAAGTTATTTCCAATTAAAAATAATAATGTTGCAAATATCGACAAATTTATGAAATTTTATGAAACAATTCTGTAGTTGACTGTACAAGTAAAACCGCGCTACCCGCTTGATATAAGGTGGCAACTTTATCAAAAGGATTTTATTGCAAATGCAAAATATCGCTGAACTTCTTTAGGTGTAAAGTTATTAAGATTTCAAAATTGATATCGTTAAAAATTAAAATTAAAAAACTTTGCAATATAAATATGGCGGGTAATATGAAGGTGAGATTGTTGAGCTTACTTTTAAAAATGAAATAAATAAATCTCAATTCCTTTTTTCTTTTGGAACTGCAGGTATACAGGTATTTGCGCCAGATAAAGCGAGACGAAACATTTGACGGAGTTTTGTCGTGTCGCTCAAGTTAGCAGGCCTACCGTAAACTGACACGATCTTTGAAAAAACCCGTTTTCAATGAACAAAGTTTCTTTAGCATAATCTCTTCCAGGCCGCCGCGTCTTCGCTTATTCTAGCTATCTCGATAACCTTTGTCTACTACCGTAGGTATTCATAAATTTTACTTTGGGACCTTTATAACCGACTTTAGAAAGAAGGTCACGGTTTGATCATGTTCTACTAGTAAGGGTCAGTATAGATCGAGCCAATTGAGCAGTTTTCTTTAAAAATCTTTATGAAATTGTCAAAGCACTTAATTTTATTAGACGTTTGAACGAAGACATAAAAAGAAGTAAGAAGAAATTTTCGGATGCTCGATACAAGTTGAGGATGGTGGAAAATTGACCAAAATGTCTATTATTGCTTTTTTTTAAACTGTCATTTAGAAACGTTATGCTAATTTGGTCTTTTTTGTGAACAAAA
Source organism: Cosmorhoe ocellata (assembly GCA_963675405.1). NCBI lineage: Eukaryota > Metazoa > Arthropoda > Insecta > Lepidoptera > Geometridae > Cosmorhoe > Cosmorhoe ocellata. The sequence continues at coordinate 3,573,445 of OY776258.1, read as the reverse complement.
TAAGATCGTACCTCTTTTAACATTTTTTAAGTTAGTTTGTAGAACAGCAGAATGAACACCATTTTCACACTTGTAAAACGACCTGTGCTCGACGTATAATGAAACAGAGTTCCGTAAAAAACCCTGTCTCTCGACCTCATATATTTCAGCACGGAACCATAAAGAGTGCTTATTTGAATAACATCACACAATTTGTGTAAGCAAACACTAGGTAATTGTTAAGATAATGGTTTACTTTATGGTCTTGTGTTGAAAAAGGGTGTAATTTCAGGTTTTTTATTAGTCTGCCGACCTTATACTCTTGTGAATTGAGCTTGTATAGAGAAGTAAAAAAAAACTAAAGGTTTACATAGCCTTCTGGAAAGGCTGGCCTCATAGCTTAGTTGATAGTAGCTCTGCCTTCTGCGCTATTGGTTGTGGGTTCGATCCCCACCCAGTTGCACACATGTTTATTCTATGTCTGGGTGTTATCACTTATTCTATGTATGTATTACTAGCAAAAAGAACATAATTTATCAATCATCCATCTAGTTCTCATAGTATAAGCTTTGCTTAGTTTGGCGCTAGATGGCATTGAGTGAATTGTTCAGAAATATGTATATTTATAAGGTCGAATGAATCCAGTCATGCACGGATTTTTCTGTTAGATAAATGTATGTGTTCTACACTAGAACTCTTAAAAGGTGATGGAAAACATCGTGAAGACGTGTGTCAAAAACAAGAAAAGAGCCTCTAAGGTGCTTAATCCTTTCACCACACTGGTGACCTGATTCTGGTAAGCTGTGTAGATGTAAAAATAGTGATATGTTCGTAGAGGATTTGTAGCACTGCTACGAACTAGCTACGCAGACACTACCCACGTGTTCTTTGAAAAAAAATTCCGAAAGCTATTAGTTTCCCAAATTCCGAGAAACACTAGCAAATTAACCATTCAACTAGTGTAACTAGGCAATGTCTATTTTGGGTAAATTCACAAATTTCCATAGAATGTCAAACAAAGCAAAATACTTCATAATTAATGGAAATTTCAATAATCTATCTCTGTGCCAAAATTCATTCATCCATTTCAGCGTGATTGAGTAACAACATCCATACATCCATCCGGACTTTAACATTTATAAAATAAGATGTATATAAAGTGTAATATTATAAATATTCACTAAGTAAAATAAGAGTATGTTTCCCAATTACTGGAAGACGCCTGGACCGATTCGGTATTTTTTTTTATATATAAAATCATTTACGCTTGGTACAATTTTTTTATCAAAATCGGTTCTGTAGTTTGGTTTTTAATACGTAGAGCAACATTGTAGTCGTCCCATATTTGCTCAGCAAATAAAATAATAAAAAAGATAAAAAAAAATATTGTACTTAGTCAGGTGAACTGTGGAAAGATTTTTTTTCCACAGTTCACCCAGGTGAACAGAGGTGAACTGTGGAAAAAAAAACTTTCCACAGTTCACCCAGGTGGACTCAGGAGGTGGACGGTGGGCAATGACTGAGTTTTCAAAACGTAATTCAAGTAGGCGGAAGCTAGTAAGTACTTATTATATAAAAATATCCCTTAACGTACTCGTAAATAAATACTTTATGTTCGCAAAGTAAATCCTTCGTCCTATGTAAACGTGACGCTATAAATAAACTAGACACGTGAAATCTGCGCGAGGCCCTACAATAACCGTAAAACACTTAATTACGGATAAAAAGGTCCGACCCAAAATTTCAACATAATAAGATTAAATGAACAAATCTGTACACGAAGATAACATTGGTGTGTGTATAAGAATTAAAGGATTATAGGACCAAATTGGCCAGAGTGGCCTAGGATTACTCTAATGGCATTTAAATTAAAACTTACAATGTAAACACACTTTCGCTAACCAAAATAAAACCTCAAATTAACATAATTTACTGAAATATTTCAAAGAAGATTAGGATTGACTTATCTTGAATGTCGCATCGGGTAAGTTCGTGAAATGTATCATTTGCAAATTATCATCCAATCTTCTTCTGCGTATTAGCGTGTCAATAATTCACTCGAGCCAGTGAAGTGAAAGAATTAAAGTACACCTCAGAGGCTACTTTCGTGCACAAGAAGAAGAATAAGAAGAACTATTGACATTTCACTAGCCCATGTCACTCTTGTAATCTAGACAAACCCAATAACACCTCATTCGTCCAGGTAACTCATTTGTCAAAATCTGTCCAGCTGATTGGACTCTCCAGCGGCAGCTAAAAAACGTGTTGTGCCGACTCCACATAGCGTGGGAAAAGGGCAGGAAGAAAAATAATTAAATATTTAATGCAGGTGAAACCGAGGGGCAGGCAAATAGCTTGGGCACAAAAAATTGGTAAGCATTTGAATAAAATCTCCTTTAAACAATTAAGTAACATGAAAACTGTAAACTGAGATTAGGTTATTTATTGTAAGTACTACATCAAAGGGACCATAAAAATCTATATGTATTTATAAAAGAAAGTCGTGTTAGTTACACTATTTATAACTCGAGAACGGCTAAACAGATTTGGCTGAAAATTGGTGGGAAGGTAGCTTAGAAACAGCAGATAGACTATAGGATACTTTTTCATAATATATGTATCTTATTATATAAAACAAAGTCCGGTTTGTTTGAACACTTAAAATTCTGGAACTTATATTTGTCTCCGTCCCGAATAGCAGAATAACTTTAAAAAACATTGGAAAATTTACGAAAAAATAAAATAAAAGAAAATACATTTTACCTTGATTTTCCCATACAAATGTTCACGGGTTCCGCGATAGCTTATATTCTTGTGAACAAAGTTGCGGGCAACAGCTAGTAATATATAAAATAAATGTTGGAAACATGAAAAGGCAAGTAAATGTCATCCACATTTTTACGTTTTCAAATAGAAATATACGTTTACGTAATCGGCGTCGTAATTACGCACGAACATATTTTTAAAACAAGCTGTGTTTTCATGAAAAAATAAAATGGTTTAACTGCTGATATTTTTTGTGTATACGCAAATTACAAAAACATAGGCTTAGCTACGGATAGTGCTGGTAACGAAGTTGCTTTTGACAGATGATCAAAACTGGCCGGTCTAAAAACATGATTACGACTGTAATTCCGAGGGTCAAAGATCCTCAAAGATCTAAGTAACTAGAGATATCTCATCAAATCTCTAGTTACTTAGGTCTTTGGATATCTATAGAGAGTAGTCAGAGGCACGTTCAACCATGATATTTGGCACATGCCCACATTTTGCATAGCAGTTAGTATTCTGTATGTGACAAATTGCAAACCCATCACCGGTTATAAGAATACTTTATGACATATACCTTCGAAAATTTAGTTCAAGGGTAGGTATGCCTGTTTCCTCACGATGTTTTTCTTGACAGTTTAATTGCACTAGATTTGCGCACATAAATTTTTCGAATAGAATAAATCATTGGTGGACGATCAGGTTTAAACCCACGGCCTTCGGATCGTGAGGCAGGAGGCCACCAGTGCTCTAAAAGTGCTAAAATCTAAAGTCAAAAAGGGTCTCTTATAATTATTATGAATTGAAAAGATAAGAGTTCAGAAAAATATTATTTTTGAAGGTATATCGAAATAACAGCTTTATGTAAGCAGGAACGTTCTGTGACGTATGTAAGTGCGTAAGACAAGATTATTTCTTGAAGTTGAAAATAATGTTTGCCATGACACTCGTATATTTGTAGGTACCTGACGTAATTTTATGATTTCATTTTACGCGTTTTACTTTGAAATACAAAAATTAATCTTTCCCACGGGAACTGTACATTTTTCCGGAATAAAAAGTAGTATTTATGGTATTCCAAACTATAATCTGTATCTGTGCCAAATTTCATCCAGATCTGCTTAGCCGTTTCAGCGTGAAAGAGTAACAAAAATACATCCGTACATTCTTACAAACTTCCGCGTTTATAATATTAGTAGGTCTCCGAGACGTCACGTTTCAAGCTTGAAGTAACACAACTTCAATACAGATAGGTGATGGTAAGAAATTTCAAAGTTATATTACTTTAATACTGCTCGAAGAGGTAGTAAGGCCCCAGGTAAATATTATTTGGTGAATGTACTTTTACCTTCTGAGCTAATATTTACGGATCTTTTCCCATGCCTCCCTCGGGAAATAGTGTCGAATATGAAACTACGCCTTTGTTTGGAGATGTTACTGTTTGTTTCCACGACCATAGTAAAGTATAAAACAGTGTTACATCCTAATGAACAAAAAAAAAAAAAATATGATCACGACTGTAATCCCAGGTTCGGTTTGGTAGAATCGTATAGGTAGATATCTCCTCAGAGTTCTACTGACTTAGATCTTTGAGGATATTGTTAGAAACACGTCCAAATATGACATTTGGCACATGCCCACATTTTGCACAGTAGTTAGTACTTCGTACGCATACATGCATGCATACATAAAATCACGGATCTCCACTTGCTACGATCCTGACATACTTCTTTTGCTTCATTCACTCTCATTACATTCTTTACACAGGTTGATGAAATACAGCTTTGTGTCTAGATAAGTCAGCTAGATAAGAAAATGAACAAAAAAAAACAACCAGTGAAGTGAAAGTATATATTTATTTATATTATCAAAATATTTTCCATCTAAACTAAACACTTCGCTTATAAACTTTTTTTTATTAATATAATAGGTACTAATGAAAAAAATGTTTAGGTAAGTACTTCAATAGCAGAAATTAATTTAGCATAGCAACATTGCGCTACTATATGTTTTTCAGTGTCACCCAGGAGCCAGGAGAACGCAATCAAAATGGTTCTGTCTTTTTTAGTCTGGATTTTGGAATTTTCGTACGAAACGATCCAATTTAGAAAGTTTGTACCTTTGCTACTAATAAAAGAACCACCAAATTGAGTAACATTTTCTTCCCGCAATGTTAGAAGGTTGTGGTGCTTAGAAATCTTGGCCATGATCTAAAACCATAGAATCTAGCAACACTTAGTAAATACGTAACACCAAACACTATGTAGCAATCACCAAATCAAATAAATTATCAAGCATTTCATAATACAAGAAGATATTTATTTCAAAACTATAATAAGCCCGACTGAAAGTAGTGTAAAATAGCTTTTTACAGCAGTCATAATTGTATTTTACAGACAAATTCAACGAAATCTCCTTTGAACTATAGTAACAGTCAAAGAAACTTGCATACATACAATGCAGTGTTTCTTTTATGTATGCATTTTTCCATAAACAATCATCTTTCTTCAGGTTCTTCATATCCAATTGCTTTTTGCTCTCTCTTAACTGCGCATCAGGATGTTAGAAAGGCGACTGACGTCACGGGTCCAACAAAATAAAAATATTACTCACAGTCACTTCAGTTAATAAAAGCTTTTGAGATAGAATAGTGCTCAATATCCGTTTCCAATTCACAATAATGGTCCTTCGGGCAAATTATAATACTCCACCGAACAATTAAAGCCTGCCTGTGCCGCTTCACATCAGCTCGCAATGAAAATGAAGCTTTATGACCAAGGTTTTAGATTCGATATCACGTTAAATACGTTACGGCTCACGGGTTGATTGTCTAAGTTAGCCGTTTTATAGAATTGAACTGTTTTCCTTGACACTAAGGTTTATTATTACGTGAGTGAACGGTTTATATGGTGTCGTAGTGAAGCTTCTGTGTTCGTATTTTTTCTGCAATTAAAGGCGTGAAATTGTAGTCAATTAATACGACTATTACCTTAGTGAGTTGGCGTTTTTGAGCAGATTTCTTGTAATGGCGCCCCTTTTTGTACCTATAAATGTAACGCAGATATAGACCTTACTAGATAAAACTATCACTGTATTTAGTAACCGGTCACATAATTTAAAATAGTGTGTTTGATGGGGTCTACGTTTTGGCATAGTTATAGGGTTCATTAGTTATAGGGTTGACGATTTACGATTGTTAGTTTTTGGATAAAAACACAAATAAAAAACTTTTTCTCAAATTTGAGAACACATTAGAACATCTAATCATGTAAAAAACTTGTAGACCGTGATTTTTATCGCAATAGCTAACTTTTGAGATATTTTTGCTGCCTATCTTATACCTTTAAACGAGCAATTCTTGTATATATATATATATATATAATTGGAATCTCGGAAACGGCTCCAACGATTTTCATGAAATTTAGTATGCAGAGGATTTTGGGGATAATAAATCGATCTAGGTAGGTTTCATTTTCCAAAAAACAATATTTACCAGAAAAAAAACCGAGCAAAGCTCGGTCAACCAGGTACTTTTCTTTGTCTGTTATGCCGGGCAAGTAGGTACATTTTTTTTATATACAGCGCCTAGATCCAAAGTCACTACTTAACACATTTTTTGTACATTTTCTTCTAGTTTATTTTTCAGGAAATGATGTAAAAAAAATAACGCCAGTTCTAGAAAAGTCGTCAAGGTATACCATATTGAATACGGTTAGCGTGTAAAGCGGTGGAAACGGCCTGTTTGGATCATAATGTGTTGTAGGCACGGCATCTTACCTTCACTTGAGAATCCTAATATGACGATTGACAAGTTATCTTTCTTACTTTCCGTACTTACTCAGTCTTGGAAAAACTAAAAACTTCATAATTCAGCAAGAGTGTTCAATGATTCGATAAAAAAAGTCTGTTCTAAAAAAAGTTTCGAAAAATTATTCCATTAGTTAACTTTGCTTATTTAGGGGCTAGATGGCGCTGTATGAAAATGTCTATCCAAACTTAATTGTTTATTTATGACTGGTGTGCTTTATAGTGGGTCGTGTAGAACTTAAACGTGGATCCTTCTACGCCTCTACGTAAATCTTAAAATTATTCGCCATGTTATGTTCTATTGCACTTTATCATCTTCCATTTCCCTCTATCTATCGTCATTTCAGTTTTCACACCTTTCTATCATCTTTCACACAACCCATTTAAGTTTTTAGTTGCCTCCCCTGCTTCTATTCTGTGCTATTGATTATTCAATTTCACTAATTCAATCAACTAGTACAAAGAACTAAGTAAGCCGCACTTTCGAAACGCAGTAATTGAGTAAATGTCGAACAGTAAGATAAAATGCTCAATATAAAAAGTATTGTGGGTTTTTGGGAAGGTGACTCACGACCCTTGAACTCGTAGTTTTTACGATTCGGCTAATGAGACTTCTTTATGTTTGGCCTGGGCTCCGACTTTGAGGCTTGTTGTTTGTGATAAACATTTCACTAATTCGAAGAAGCCAAACGCTTTCCTAGAAAACCCTTGATTGGAAGCCATTTTATCTGGAATTCTACAAATCAAAACCTTTTCTCCACAATATTGAAGTACTTATATAATTATTGTTGTCATTATTGATACGATAACGCCAGAAACGGGTGCTAGCTTAAACCTGCGATGCAGGTATTGCTAGCTAATACGTACCGATAGTGTTTGTGCATAGTTAATGAACTAAAACCCTGGTATATTTAGACAGCGGTTATCGCAACGCACACGATGAGTTGGGTTCCAATCTGTCAGTTTGACAGTTTACCTACAATATAAGGGATAGCGTTCACTAGCTTACTGAGTCGAATCAAATCTCTCTTTTATTGAAATGGTGTTAAGTAGCAAAGAGTCATAGCTTACTACGTCGTGGTGCCAGTATTTAATTCCGAATTATTAATTTTCCAAGTCCTAATATTGCACACATTATGAATGTCTCCTAACGGCCGATTTCTATATTCTATCCAACTGTGGTTTTTGGATGTTGGATACGTATTTGACATTACTTCTATGGGATTAATGTTAAATATCTATCCAAAATCCAAAAACCGCAGATAGATAGAATATAGAAATCGGCCTTAAATCGTTTCGACGCTTTTCCTCAAAGAACACGTAAGTTTAAAAAAAACCAACAGAATACTGAAGAGAGCGATCAAGTGTAGAATGAGCCTAAACCAATATTTATTTTACCAGTGTGTGTGAACCCATCCTTTGCTTTCAAAAGACAATATTTCATGGCGAAATTGGATAAAAAACAAAATATTACTTTTGTTGGGAGATTGATTGGATTGAGTTAGGGGGTGCATATGTATGGAATCTTTTGCCATTCCTATTGATGTTGAAGTGCTTTGCGAAGTGGTTTTGTTTGTAAATGCGGTCGATTTTCTATTATTATGTTGTTTCTGACTACGCGGATGTATTTATAACTTTATTTGATTTTTTTCAGATACAGTCTTCTTCATATTGTCACTAGGGTTCGTTGATTACAATCGACGAAGGTTAATATAATTGAGACATGGGTTATTTAAATAAACTGTCAATATATCTAGCCGATATCCGAGAGTGGAATATTCATTGCGAGAGTAAATCCACGGTGCAGTGTGCTAGATAAATCTTCATTAAATAACGTTTATCTTGGAGGGGACGGGGGTGGCCGTGCATCAAGTTTTTGTATGGTTGTTTAAAAAAATAGTTTGAGTTGAAACAGAAATACTTTATTTTGGGTTGAAACGTATACAGTGAAATCACAGGGATCATTTTGAATCGTCTTAAATACTATGTATTCTTATAAGCGGCGATGGGCTTGCAACCTGTCACGTACGGAATACTAATTACTGTGCAAAATGTGGGCATGTACCAAATGTCATGTTTGGACTTGCCTCTGACTATTTCCTTTAGATATCCTCAAAGATCTAAGTAACTAAAGATCTGGGGGATATCTACCGAGCCTGGTTTATTTATTATATTACAGTCGTGATCATATTATAAATATATATATATTATTATTTTTTTAAATACTTTGTCCCAGTCCGAAAAAACTGACAAAAGACTCGCAGGGCCCTAGCGCTTTTTTTTTGTATGGTCCTTGTTAATTTTGTTAGGGACATCTACCAGAGTTGAAGCTGATTCGTCCCAAGCTTTTTTGTCATCTAAGTACGCTGATATTCTTTTCTGATAAGCTTTTCGAGACAGTTTCTGTTTTTGAATTTACCAATCGATAAATCAAGCATGTCGCTTGGGATCTTGCTAGAGAAGCGTACACATTGGTAAAAAACAGAAATAAATCGTAGAGTTGAGAAACATTGGATCAATACAGAAATACGTCAATAAAGTTACTTAGACACAATCTGTTGGTAACATACCAGTTCTAAATCATCATCTAATTAATTTAAATTGCTATTTTTTATAAGAATATCCCAAAGCTCGGCAATTTCATGGTCGTACTGAAATAGATACCTACCTACCAACTGAAGAGCACCCACACTGGAGCCTTCACGAACCTCCCTAACTTTTTTTTTAATTTAAAGGGATATGCAAGCTTAAAATATAATGCAACACTACAAGTAACAAAAATAATGTTTTAATAAAAGTTATTTTTTTAACAGCTGTGTAGTGGTAAGAAAGGAGTGAGTAATGAGATGACGAGTGACAGAGGGAAATGGAAGAAGATCACAAGTTGTGCCGACCCCACATAGCGTGGGATAAGGGCAGGAAGATGATGATGATGTGTAGTGGTAGCACCCCTGCCTCACGATTCGAAGGTCGTAGGTTCAAACCTGGTCGTGCACCAATGAGTTTTTACACTTTTATAATGTTAATTGCCCTTAAACGTCGAAGAAAAACATCGTGAGGAAACCGGCATACCCTAGAACAAAAAATTCAAAGGTGTGTGTCATAGGTTAATTCTTGTAAGCGGCGATAGGCTTGCAACCTGTCACGTACAGGATACTAACTACTGTGCAAAATGTAAGCATGTGCCAAATATCATGTTTGGACGTGCCTCTGTTTCCTCTTTAGATATCCTCAAAGATCTAAATAAATAGAGAGGACTTGTTTACTAAGCCTGGGGATTAGTCATGATCATGTTTATTTTTTTTAACAAAAAAACTAGGTTCTGAACTCAGCGCGTACTTTTTGAGACAGTGATGTGAATATTTTAAAGCTTCAACTGTCACGCTGTCAATGCTCCTAAATACATCAGCATCAATCGTAATTAGCTTTGCCTCGCACCGTCAGACAATGCCATTATAAATCGGACGGTTTATTTCCGTGGTCCTCCGAATTTGTGCAAGGCACAAAGACTCATCTGGCGACCTTTATGTGATTGATATAGGATAGAAAATGCAATGATTCACGCGTATTATTGAGATGCAATAACTTTATTTTGAAAGAAACCGTTTTGTTGATAAATTTGTTGCAAAAGTAATGCTATTCGGTCTTCGTTTTGATGATATCTACGGCTGAGACACGTGTGTATCATGGTTGTCACAAGCCACTTCACGCAAACGCTCCGCTTATTACCAATATCTGGGGGCTAAGTATGGAGGTTTGATAGTTTACGAAACTATATTTCGTTCCGTTTCCTTACATACATCTACCAAGGGCCTGACCACAAGCTATTCGAGCAATATCATAGTAATATAACTTTGGTATTTCGTACCGTGACTTATAAAATTGTTTTGATGTTGTGTTACTTCACGCCTGTGACGTTTTGGGAACATGATGTGTTGATGACACAGGCCCCTAGACTACCCATTGGTAGTCTTCCTAGTAGACATGAAACGAAATAAAGTTACAGTAACTAACAAAAACCGTATCAGCGTATCTGCAGCGTAGGGTGTAGCTAGCGACGTAATGTCAGAGATATTGAGCTCAAAGTTGAATGAAGATACTAACACATTCTAATCTGTTAGATTCATAGATTACATTACACCCTACGCTGCAGATACGCTGATACGGTTTTTATAAGTCTTAAATTTGATTCTAATTTTTGTGAAATAAATTATTTGATAGAACTTCGCATGGCCAGATTTAATTGACGAAAATTACAAAATGTCAATTTTAATTTACTTTTGTCATAATTCCGGTTTGCAGGTTAATTGACAAGGGTACAGACATACGAATCCGGATCGATACTGTTTAATACTGGACGAATTGGGACGAATCAGCTCCAACTATGCTAGGTGTTCCTAACAAAATTAACAAGGATCATACAAAAAAGCACTAGGGCCCAGGTCTCTTGTCAGTTCTTTTCGGACTGGGGATAGGACTGGAATTTTATGACACACTATTATGCAAGACGATTTAAAATGGTCCCTGTGATTTTATTGAATAAAATATATTGACTATGGACTGTTTGATGGGATTGTGGTGTGATGAAACTAAGTAAAACACATTGTTTCACGTTTAAAATGCATTTCTGCAGCAAAACGACTTTATGCCGATATAAATATATATCTCTCTCAAATTAGCCTGAAAACTTGAGACAGAAGACAGGGCCGGTGTTCGGCGAAGCGACATAACAATGCAATTAATGTTCCACACCTTTGCAGTGCATGTTACGTCGACTACAACCACTTACATATAACACAGCCTACTACTAAGGCAGTTGTATGAAAGTACGAGCAAGTATGTACGTGTGGCGATCAAATATTTTTCTTTCAACGAACAATACTTTGATAAAGGTACGATAGGGCAACTCATATTATTGACTGTTTACACGAGATATACATCACATATTTCACGGAATTGTATTTTAATTGTTTGGGCCGTTTAAGTGAATCCTAATGATTCAAATAATGTTAGCTGATAATTCAAAATATAATTGTTTTCGAGGAATCGTTTTACGTTGGTATTAACATTATATTTGGTAGGTATGTAGTATATTTCCGAGTGATCAAGATAGAAATAGAACGAAATAAGAAATCACAACCTACTAGGTACTAAACTACGCTTACAGCAAAGTGATTATTATAAACAAAAAACACACGTCTCATGCTAAATCAAAATTGAAATAGATGTCAAAAATATAACATGAAAGAGAATCCGCCATTCCTATAAATATAATTGGCACGAAAAGGTCTCTTCTTATCTGCGTGTCGTTTTTGCCTCCGTCAACGGAAGGTCCCAATAAATAAAATGAATGGCATTGGTAAATGCTATCACATGCACCTGCCGATTTTTCAACGGAGGCTTTGTTAGGCAAGTGTGGAAGAAAGCATTTTTAAATGTTCACTCGTCCCAGAAGTATTGAAATTGAAATTGAAATTGAAAAAATATTTATTCAATACAATCACAAGGATCACTTTGAAACGTCTTACATGCTAGGTGAATCTATGTGCCAATTCCAACCTAACCCAAGTATTCAAACGAGCATTGTTAGATAGCCGGCACTAAAAAAGGTAGTGCTATTCACTACAAAATGGTTCGTGCAAGCGTTTTTCGAACTAAAGCCTATCGAACTTTGAGTTATTCCTCCGAAAGCAAATGTTGCCTAAATTATTAGTTAATTTGAATCAATAACAATCCGACTCTAGTGTAGTCGTTAATTGTAAATATAGTAAAGGCCCATGATACAATTCAGGTAATTAATTACAAGTGTATCAAAAGTGGCTATTAGATATTTTATTATATCAAAAGCACAAACATGATCACATCCCAAAGCTTGGTAGAGGTAGACCAGTCTAAAAATGAACGCCCCTCCAATGTATTTCCAATGTATTTACCTCTACATGCAGTACAAGTACAATTGGAGGGGCGTGCATTTTTAGATTAAATCATCTCTAATTTAATTATCTCCTCAGATCTCTAGTTACTTAGTTTAAGGCCCAGCATTTTGAAAATTGCAAGTATTGCAACCCTAATCATTCTATTACCGCTTAATAGATTACATTGAAATTGAACTACACGATACTCAAGGATATAAGTGATAAATCAACCGGAGCTAAAACACGAATTAGTTAGAAAACCTTGGTTAAAAATCATGTCAAAAACACCTCTGAAAACTCAGAAATTCCCTAATTTATCCAGAACAGTAAGGTATTTTGAATTTCTATTTCACATGAATATAAATCAGTTAATTTGAAACATATCAACCCAGCCCTTTTTTTGAAATAAGCTATTTACTTGAACATATTTATGTTTTTTATAAATTGTCGCTTTCGTTATATAATTCAAAGCAGCCATATAACATGCCGCACTCTACTTACTTGTCATTCGGGTATTTCGCTTCGTGCTATGTCTGATTCCGCGGAGATCCGCGTTGCTATACGGACCTAATGTCACTTTTTTGTAACTTTTACGTAAGGAATAGTGCGACGAGTATTCTGGGCCTTAAGGAATTCTATAAACGAAAGTTAGAAGCAAGTCCAAATTTGATATTTGACACATGCTCACATTTTGCTCAGTACTTAATATTCCGTACGTGATAGGTTGCAAGCTCATCCCCGCTTTTAAAGCACAAAACTTCACGTGCAATTTTCATCAATAGCCTTTTCTACACTTCCATATCCTCAAAAGCAGATAGAAGGGTGTAATGTGACGCTATCGGGAGAGTGTCAAATCGAGTTCCGGGCATTTCGTACCCAATCTACTGGCCATCTCAAAACGAAAATCTGGTTCAACCCTCGTCCAGTATACCCTGACCCATGCCTTAACATACACAACCTATATAACTACAGCCTGCGATTGAGGAGAAGAGGTTTTTGTAAATTGTTCAGTTCAGTGATCAAAGATTATGATGTATAATTTTCGTATTTTGTGTTTAGCTTATTCAAATGCTGATGGGGAATGAGAAACACATTGGATGGATATTTTATTGCTGTGGGGTTTGAATATGTTGCGTATTTTGTTCGACAATATTTGATAATAGACAGTTCTTTGGTATCTACCTACCGTACCTACAGTAGTAGGTAGATAAGTACTTATATCTCTTTATGTAACAGAAGAATACATTAGATTTATTATCATAGTTATCTAATGTTTTTTCTCCTGCGTACACTCTTTGTCGTTGAATTCTGTAAATTATTTTTCTATGCCTGTGCTCTTAAACGGTGAAGGAAAACATCGTGAGGAAACCGGCATACCCTAGAACCAAAAATTCGAAGGTATGTGTCATAGGTTAGTATTCTTATAAGCGGCGATGGGCTTGCAACCTGTCACGTATGTAATACTAACTATTGTGCAAAATGGAGGCATGTACCAAATGTCATGTTTGGACTTGCCTCTGACTACCCTCTTTAGATATCCTCAAAGATCTAAGTAACTAAAGATCTGAGGAGATATCTACCGAGCCTGGGGATTACAGTCGTGATCATATTTTTTCATTTTTTTTTTATTTTTTTTTTCTAGTTCTAGACAACGAATAAAAAATTTCTTGCGGAACCAAAAAATACTGACAATTTTGAGAAATTTATTATACTTCCCTACTTTATGTACAGTAATATTTCCAATTTTGTTCACGATCATAAAATATAAACTTTCCTAAATTGACATTTTGATATCAAGTGCACTAAGATTAAATCCTCTTAGTATTGTAACCTTTTTGATAGTTCTTTTTCTTTAACTTCGGTCGGAAGAAAGCAGGCGGAAAGAAATTTATTTCCACTGTGATATCTGTCTCCTATTTGTATGAAAACGGTTTGTCTGCTGCCTTCATTATTTTGCAGCGAATAACGACGGCTTCCCATTCATGTTATCCTAAAACGAAATATTTTTATTTACAGAAAAAATTAAACTGACTTTAGTTTAATTTATTTTTATTTTATCTGTTCTGGCGATGGTCGAGCGTCTCGCCCGGGAAAAAAAATCCGAATCTAATTGACTGATTGAAAATTAACGCACAGTCTAAGCTATAGCTTTTTAATTCAGTTTGTAAAAAATAACATCGTATGAAGTAACTGGAAGTTTTTATAGTAAAATTTAAAGTGACGGCGACGATTGAAAAATCGGCTTGATTTGTCGAGGTCATTGCTACTCTGTTGAAGGTTTGATAACGATTATGAAGTAGGTCAAGGCCATTTTCGATAAACAAAGTACGATTTGACAGCCATGCGTTGATATAGCTTACATAATTTAGTAGCACTATGAATGGTGAGCCTTAAAAATATTGTTCCGAGAATACTTACGCTTGAAATAAAAAAATCTAAACTGCTTCCCTTTTCATTCGCATAATAAAGATCAAAATACTCGTAGAACGTCGGATTTATAACTTCGCTTATTCAAATACCTAAGTATGTACTTAGATGAAGACTGATGCGATTCAGCAAGTGAGGAATATAAAATAAATGAGTCATTTTTACTTTTCTACTTTTGAAATGAGTGAGTGATGTAAGTGAGTAAAAATTTACATTTGACGCTGTAAAATTTATCTAAAATGATGGAAAGACCTTGAATTTGACTTATTTACATGGTAGAGAAGAAAACTTAAGATCGATGATGAAATAAACAGTGAATAGTATTTAGCGATATATTTTTTTTATTCAAGTATGTTTTACAGACGATCTAATGTAAATAGCTATTATTCTACTTACGTAGTACGTATTCTAAGTACGTCTTTGTTCATACTTCTACTAACAGTACCTACGCTCTGTATCTTGGTTACTGAGGAAAAGCCCTACTTCCACCTCACATCGTTAACTTTGATTAATGATGTAGGTAGGTACTGTTTGTTCCGATGGAAAACACCTGTCTATCAGTGCCTCTAGCATTAGTTACTGGCGTTTACAAGTTGAGGTATTTTTCATTATCATTTAAAAGAAAAAAATTAGAACGCGCTTTCGTTGCGTTTTTTTAGTGTTGGCATGAAATTTTAGCGATTTATTAGCGAGGAATAGAGCGCTGGTGGTGTAGTGGTAGCACCCCTGCTTCACGATCCGAAGGTCGTGGGTTCAAACCTGGTCGTGCACCAATGAGTTTTTCCATTCGAAAAATTTATGTGCGCAATGCCAGTGCTCTTAAACGGTGAAGGAAAACATCGTGAGGAAACCGGCATACCCCAGAACCAAAAATTCGAAGGTATGTGTCATAGGTTAGTATTCTTATAAGCGGCGATGGGCTTGCAACCTGTCACGTACGGAATACTAACTACTGTGCAAAATGTGGGCATGTACCAAATGTCATGTTTGGACTTGCCTCTGACTACCCCCTTTAGATATCCTCAAAGATCTAAGTAACTGAAGATCTGAAGAGATATCAACCGAGCCTGGGGATTACAGTCGTGATCTTTTTTTTTTTTTTTTTTTTTATTAGCGAGGAATACTAGATAGAATCTACTAGATATTTGCGCATAGGAAAAGGTAATTACTTACGAGTGCGAGAACTTTGAAAACATTGTAAGGTGGATGAAGGTGCTTACCTAGGAACCATCTCAGTATGGCTCTAGAAATTGACACGTAGGTGAATGAGACAAAACATGTCTAGGGTAAGCAACGTGCGAGTGAAACAAGACTAGCATCCGATTATAGTAGCCTTAACAAGTGGTAATAAAAGATGACGTATAAAAAAACTTATGAGTATTCTGTTGGTCCGAAAAACAGGCCTCAGTGCTAATGGGCCATAGCTTCTGTCAAGGACAGTTTAGCTGAATAAATAGTAAAATGGGGTTTAGCACCTCTTTATACATTTATACAAACTTATTTATTGGCCTTGGTAGTATTATTTTGATTTTTGATGCCACATTTACTTGTATAGGTTATCCCATGATGTGTCTGACAGACCATGTCGAGCCATGATGGGAAGTGCAAAATAAATATTAATTTAATTCCCCCTATGCCCGTGTCTATTACTGTCGAAGTGTTTCTTCTACAGTAACCTGCAGTATGTCTTATACAGAACCGATGAACGTACAAATACGGAGTGGGAGTTATTAAATTCATAGTGGAATGCTTTGAAACACTTTAATAATTGAATTCAATGAAATACCGAATACACTATAGCTAATTCAATTACGCTCATAATACTGATTATTACCATACGCTATGCACTATGCAAATATACGTACCTATAGTACAATGCTTGTTTATTCTGCTTATTAAGCGGATTCTACACCATAACATAAATGTATATTATAGCGTTATTATGGTTAGCCGCTCTTTACGGAAATTTCCTCTTAAATAAAAAAATAAATTGCTGTTTGACTCTACGTACGACTACGACTGGATCGATTTTGAGAGTCCAAACAATGTTTCAATAGTGAGAAAATATGGAAAAATTGCAAAGACAGAATTTAGGTGATATGAAGTTCACCAGGTTATATAGTATTGAATAAAATATGTTATTTTCCCAATATAATAGGTACCCACCGATCATTTTATATTTTTTTTCTCTCGATTTACTTACGCCGATAACGTTGCGGACTACCTATAACTGGTTGCACATAAAATTATGATTACATAAAAATTCATTGGCCGTTTGTAGCATTTTTCGAAGAGCGGTTTCCGCTGATACTATTTAATCCGCTCAATATTCACAATTTACGTAACAAGTACTTAAAATTCAGCAACCGCTTCACCATCACAACAAACCTTGCAATTTACCAGAAATGTATCACTTGAGACATACGTGCAAAGTAAAATAAGCTTTATCACTATAATTTAAGGTTCAATATCGCTGCGCATTTTATATAATAAGAGGCTAAACCTGCATGATTCGTGTAGAAATGTTAAAAGCTGTCTGATTTTAGGTACACGCGTTTTTCAAATAATGCGGTTCAAATAATATTATAATTGTATATATATTATAATATAATATAATTATATATATATAGTATAGTGTGTTACATTATAATATATATATAATATAAAGTACAATGTGAAACAGTTGAGTTATAAAACTTTTAAAAAAATTATATTAGGATCGTTACAAACGATTTATTAGCTCAACTGATCCAGATTATAATATTATGATAATATATGTTTAATCGAAATTGTTTTGTTAAATCACCAGTGTCACATGGCTTTGTTACTTTATTTTACATAATTATCTTGCTGCTCTGTTTGATTCAAACCTATAAGACCTACATTTAGTTTTGGTATCGCGTGTAGATTTGTAAATTTCAACATATGCCGAGTGCGACTTCTACACGTTGTTCTGATATTTATTCTGTGACCGAATTCCTCCAATCAGTAGTGCTGCTATAAAATAACTTCTTAAACCATATTTCATTGAACAGCGAGCTGGAATATTGAATTTATGTTATGGCTTGCAAAGCAATTACCCGGTGTGAACTCATTTTGAAATAATGAATTTAATTAAAACGGACTAAGGACGCAATCGCGGATAAAGCAGGATCACAATTATAGTAATGCACATTATAATCTCCACCTAATTCTAAATACATATAACAAAAATTCCACAGTTTCCAGTTAGTTTTTTGACATTTTGCCAATAATCGTTTTGGATTTATGACCTTTTCATTGGTGAAACTGCTTACATTAAAAGATACTCCGGAATTCAATGACCTTATATCATAGACATTTAATATTAATATGTTTGTTGGTAAAAAAAGCGTGACGATCTATTCACTTTCCCTACTTTTCAAATAGAAATAAATTGTGTTGCTTGATTCAATTTATTTTTTGTTTCTTCAGTTTCTTTTTCCAGCATAAAAAATGAGTATTATGCGTAGGTATTTTGTTTGAAACCTGCCTCCACCGGTAGCCTGCTCTTGTCGAAAACTGAGGCTGACATATTGGTAGTTGGCGGGTTTTAATTTGTGACGTTGCCAGTGTCGAGTAATGACGCGCATCCATTTGCATGATAATCATTTTGCAACAATGATTAAAATGTTTCATTTCAACAGAAAAAATTCAGCAAGTACTCGTCAGCAGAGTTGATTAATACTCATGTTTCAGCATAGTTAAGAAAATTCAATGTAGTGAAGAATTTTTACGATATAAATTGCTTGCTTCTGACTAAAAATGTTGTTGTATTATTTATTTTATTAAAATATCATAATTTTTTAACAAAAACCGATTTTCTGTGCACATCATAAATTGTTATGATTTGTTTTTAAATCTTTAAAGCTGAAAAGATTATTTGCTATGCAAAATGGAGCTTCACATGCACCATACCTACAAACTAAAGGATCCTGTTTATTTAATTCTAAAAATAAACATCCAAACTCCGTGAAAAAATTCAAAACACAAGTCGCTTTTGTTAGCTGGAGACCTGCATTACCAAGCCACGTTTAAAAACTGAAAACACAGCGCAATATGCACCGTGCATAATCTCCCGTAATACCTACAGTCTCGAAAATACCGCAAAAGCGAGAAAATTCCAAAGAAAAATGCTAATATAGCACGTTTGAGCAATATTGGGGAATGGCGCCCTAGCAAAATAGAAATATTGGCCCACGTACCGTCGGCGTGCTGCTTGACCAAATTACCGGAAAATTTAGATACTGCTACCCCATCTGTGGTCGGAGGCTTCGCACATTAGTACCGCAGTTTGATTGATTCGGGTATTTTTTATCCGCTCGAATGTTTACGGTATGGGTGTGATGATATAAGTTTAAGGCTATGGCTTAATGTTATAGCTGCGGATAAAATAAGGAAGTTGGCATGAGTTAGCGGCCATTCGACGTCGGTTTCATAGACTTTCGAAGGCTTTCATGATCTAGGGGCTGAGCCAAGATCAAGTATCAGCAGGTATTATTATACCGAAAAATTTGATATTCTTTTCTAAGTTTGAGGATTACGAGTATAATGGAACTTAAACGCCACTTTAGATAAAATCACATTAATTAAGAACTCATAAAATTACAATTAATTACCTATATCCAATTTTCTATGGAACTTTGAACTCACAAACAATATTGGACATCATTAGATGCTGGACTCAGTTTAAAATCTATTTCATAATATCATCGTTAGTTAAAAAAAATTACATAATCAGATTTGAAATAAACTAAATGATTTTATTTTTGGTTAGACACTGTTTAAAAATGAGCTTTACACAACAAACAGTTACAATTCATAATTTATTTTATTACTATAAACCGTTTGTCTCAATAAAAAATACAACAAAAACAATACAATTAACAAAAGTCATCGTTGCATCTAGACTTTCACAGTTACATTCTACAGCCTAAGGAAATCAAATTTAACTAGCAATTTATTTTGCATTTCAGATCTGAAATTGGTAACGCCCCGGCGTCAATGCCCCCCCTGCAGTATGCAGATTGATTGGAAAATTCCATCAGTAAGACTTCGCACCTCTCGGTTTATGTGACTGCAAACAAGTGCCATTTGGATTTGCTACTCTAGAAATATGTTTGTTACGAAACTGGCTAGGAAATGTTAGGTAACCTGAATTCTAGTAGCTTAGGGTGGTTCGTCTCACACACTAGCTAGCTGGTAACGTCGTTACACTCGCTGGTGATGGGATTCACCTTGATTGGGCGCAAGCTTTTATTTTTACTTCAATAATCGTTCTCCTGCCCTTTTGTTTGACACTAGGATTATGTATAATGAGTCAAAAACGATGAGTACCATGGTACCACAACCCCATAAAAAAGAGTGGACAGAGAAAAAGAGGAAATGAAAAGAGGTATGCTGAGCTTCTCCTGATTCAGAAGGACGTCGCATGCTCATGGTAGATATTTGAGTTTGTCTAAAGAGGCTTATTGTAATAATATGTATTATTACGAGCCTCTTTAGGCATTCTCAGTCCTATATTTATATCAATTATTAGTAACTTTAGAAATGTTATCATATAACAATCCACATACGATAACTTTTTTTTTATTTCATAATCAAGTTACAAAACAAAAGCTTATTACCGTTAAATTTGAGTTGAGAAACGCGGCCAGTCCCGGCCACGAGACAAATAGAATAAACAATAGAATAAGTCTATTCAACAAAATCTTATTCGTAGAAAACTACGCGAGCCATTGGTGTAACTGCAAAACCAATTTCATTTTACAAGGAGTCTGGAGAGATGGGATCTAGTTGCCAGAACTGCATGCTGTATCCATAAGATTTATAAATGGTGTTTTTCGTTCTTTCAGAGATAGTAAAACGCTTTAGAAAGTTTTGAAGAATAGAATTTACTTATCTATTCTCCAATGAACTAAACACGATGCAGACAAGTGCATGAAAAGGCATGCAAAATTATTTTACACCTTGTGTTGCCACTCCACTGAACAAGCTAAGAGCCCTGACCTAATAAATTTCCTCAACAGATATCATTTTAATCCCATTTGCAAAGAGCTCTCACACGAGCGATAAAGTTTTGGCGTGAGTATAATAGTAATGATAAAGTAAATCAAAACGTCTTAGTACAAAATTATTAGTGGAGTGCAAAAATATTTGTAGCTTATTTCAGTTACGAGTGGAAATTATCAAATTAAAATATTGTATCTCAACGTTGCTTATTATACCTACTAGTGTTATCTTCACTAAGATTGCTAAACGTTATCAAAATATATGCACAGACCTGGACCAAGTATTTTTAAAACATGCAATCATCACAAAAACACAGTTGGTGCAGTGGTAGCAGCTCTGCTTCACGATCTGAAGGTTGTGAGTTCAAACCTGGTCGTTTTTCCATTTATGACTGTGGATTATAGTCGTGATCATCTATGTATGTATGTCTATACAATCATTAAATTGTACAAAAGAAATCCATGAAACCAAGGTCGTCTCATTTGTCTGAACTACCGATCACTAATCACCTATTGATTCAGGGTAATTACCTCAAAAAGGTTGTGATGAGAAATATTGCTCCATAATAAGGCAATTAGTTTCTCCAAAAGTTGCCCGTATACCAATTAGCGGCACGAGATAATTCAGATTTATTCGAGGATTCCTTACATCTTAATAAATGGTATCTTTAGAAATAAACTTTGAGACACCTGGGACTTTGAGCATCATTTAAGTACCATCGTACTTCTTAGTAGTAGGGATTTGATGTAAAATGAGTAACTTATATCCTGTGACTTCGTCTGTGTAATAGAACCAGTTTAATCATAGTTCAAATAAACATAATGAGTTATTTCTACCCGTATATTAAGTACTCGGAAGTGGCAACACTGAAAACTGTACAGTACCTACTGTGTACCTACTACCTAGAACTTAAATATATTTACGCTATTGCTCTGGTTGAAAACGGCTTTCATGAACACAAACTCTCCGAAAGTAACATACAATAAATACGGTATACTGACGAGGGAGACAAACTTTAGTCGAGTCTCGTCACAAAGTCTAGATTGGCCGTTATTAAATGTAGACAATAATCAAAATAATACGCAATCACTGCCTATCTTGCAAATTTGTTATTCATTATTATTATATTAGACGGGTATTTATCGCGTTTAAATTACCTTATATTTAAAAGTACATAATTTGTTATTCATAATGCGAATTTATCACTTTGTTGAATCCATGTATATCAATCCATACTAATATTAATTATGCGAAAGTAACTCTGTTTGTTTGTTTGTTTGTTACCTTTTCACAACTACATGGCTGGATGGATCATGATGAAATATGGCATGGAGATAGATTTTTATCCTGCGAATGAAGTCGCAGGTAACAGCTAGTTGACTATAATGAGAATTTTCAGTTTGTTTTCAATTCAGTTGTTATCATCAAACAACATACATTATCGTATTATTTTCTCCATGTGTTTTTATTCTCAACTTTTTTCTGTTGTGTGCTAAGAAGTAAATAAATGTATGTATGATTATGTCTGCCTATTTTTGAAGTAGGCAGTAAACGTTGTCATTGCAATAAAACTCTTTGATTGCTTTGAAGATTATTGTCACCTACGCTAAGCGGTAATTCCCTTGTGGCTATAATACAACCACATTCTTGCTCCTCCATCCGTGACACAATGAGCCGTCACTGCTTACCAAGTGGAATACGTACGGATTCCTGAAACCGAATTGACTTGATGTAATTACTTGACTGAGTTGTGCCAGCTGGGATACTTTTATGATACCTACTTGTACGAATAGATGGCATTTTTCTATAGAAAAACGACTGAAACTAATAAAAAACCGGCCAAGTGTGAGTTGGACTCGCGCACGAAGGGTTACGTACTTACCATTATCTGTAAAAACGGCAATCAAGTAAAATCTTTAGTAGTTTTTGTTATAGCGACACCAGAAATATGAACATACATGATCTGTGAAAATTTCAACTATCACGGTTCATGAGATACTGGTGACAAACGGACAGATAGAAGGACGGATAGCGGAGTCTTAGTAATAGGGTCCCGCAAAAAACTCTAAAGGCTCAAACTAAAGCGTCACTCAATACATCAAGATAAACAAAAAAACCTGGTTGGCACAAACATCAGTTAATTGTTTTTCAATAGTTCGCCCTACCCCTAATATTAATACCATGTATAGACAAACATTTTATCTACCGAATAAAAGACAAAGAAAGAAGTTAAGAAAAATGAAATTTTTATAATGCTTATATGCTATGGGACAAATTTAAAAGATTTCCAATATCGAAATCCTGTAAACAACTAGTAGATATTGCAAGAAATAAAAAATCAAACTGAAGATAACAGAAAATATTTTTGTACAGCCGCCACAATTTTTTTTTTTTTAATATTTTGTATTATATGTCTGCTTATATTATATTAGCATATATAATTACATATATTATATATTATTATTAGCTGTTTGGGCTACAGCGACAGTCAACTCATACACATAAATATATACATACATAAATACATACTCCCCAAACACATAACCCTCCTTCTTAGCTTCGCAGTTGGTTAAAAAACGGGTAGACGCTGAAGTGCCATTCGCGTGTGCCGCACTCCGCACTATCGAATTGGTACTCTTAAAACAGTCCTTAAGCTAAAATTGTTGACTTAACGGCTCTTCTAGTGGATATATTTCCTCGGCTAACTTAAGTTTGTTGCGATGAGCTTCAGTTGACCCGTGGCACCGGAGTAGGGCGCACGTGAATCGAGTGCGTAAACCTCTCGTGAATGTGAACTTACGCGCTGTGAATCAACTTGAAGTTTCATGTTTGGGAGTTGGTATGTATTTTATTTAAAACTAGGTACATTCCAAATTTCATAAAATCGGTTTAGTAGTTACAGTCATACGTGGTAATAAACATTCAAACACTCACACAAACCTTCGCATTTATAATATTAGTAGGAAGTGAATAGGTAAAATTGGTGTTGTGCATTACGTAAGTTCATCATAACTTATCTGTTAAAAATGATTGTTGTCTATCATTTCAAATTTTTCTACAATTCTATGTAGGTAAATATTGCGTTACCAACCGTGAATGAAAAGAAACATGAACTAGGATCAGTTAACCACACTTATTTGTTATGTCGTTACTTTTTTTGTTACATGTCTATACTGTTTCTATTGTCTTCTTCTTCTTCTTCAATTATGGCATCTGTCTCTTAGAGAACAATTTTGCCAGTGTCAAGTGTATTTATTTATAAGTATTGTCAACGTCACAGAGTCATAGTCAAGTTGTCAAGTCAATTTTAAACCAAAGATGGCTGTTTTGTTGAAAATCTCGGGATTTCCTCCGATGGAATTTGAAGAGAACTATTCACTCTAATTCACATACTTTACACTCGCGTCAAGAACCCGGGCTTTATTGGCAAAATAACCACCAAAATTACGCAATAAAACTCAAAATAACACGAGAAAACATATAAAAACCAGAGCGACGTAGTTGTCAGGCAAATACACCGCAGAAAATCCCTCCTATTGTGTTTTGCATAATCAAATAAATGTCGATCGTAAAATATAACATTGAAAGAACTTGTGACACTAATAAGTCTCAAGTCTCAAGGTACCCATTTCTGCACAAATAATAATAAAACTCAAAACTCAAATTATGTTTATTCAATAAAATCACTGGGATCATTTTGAATCGTCTTACATACTATGTGAGTCTAGGTGCCAATTCCAGTCCTATCCCCAATCCGAGAAGAACTGACAAGAAACTCGCTGGGCCCTAGCGCTTTTTTTGTATGATCCTTGTTAGTTTTGTTAGGGATGCCTAGCAGTTGGAGCTGATTCGTTTCAAGCTTTTGTGTCATCTAATAACGATTTGTAGTGATGGGATATCCGAAATATATAATACTGTTACGTTGTTCAGTAAGTTCATACATTTATCTGTGAGCGTACCCGTATGCATTAATTATGTATATTATTACCTAAAAACAACGTACCTTTATAAATAAGCTACGAAATAATATCATTGATTCTAATACATAATTCAGTGGATCCCTTCAATATTTTTCATAGAGGAAGTATAGCCTTTCTGTTTCTGTCTCTTATCATTAAAAGCTAAAGTATTATTAAAGTAGGAGCTTTTATAGTGACGGCCGTGATACGTGACAGTGCAAAATAAAAGTGTTGTTAGCTGGATGCAGTTTGACTGGCCTCACAGCTCAGTTGGTAGTAGCCTCTGCCTTCCCTGCAGTTTGTGGGTTCGATCCCCACCCAGGACTAACATTGTGTGATGAACGCAGATGTTTGTTCTGTGTCTTGGTGTTATTATATAATATATTGTATGTATGTATTACTTTAAACTTTAACTTTTTATGTTGTGTGAACTGTCCACCAATATTTATTAATTATTTTAGTTATTTGTTCATTACAGAATGTAGCTTTGTTTTCATTATGGAATAGGTTAGGTACCTATTCTAATCTATACTAATATTATAAAGAGGAAAACTTTGATTGTTTGTTTGTTTGTTTGTTTGTTTGAAATGAATAGGCTCCGAAACTACTGAACCGATTTGAAAAATTCTTTCACCAATGTGTAGAATGAACTTTCAGGATGAACATAGGCTATATTTTATGTAGGTACTTCGCGGGCGACGCCGCGTGCAGAAGCTAGTGTAAAATATTTATGGGCATGTGCTAAATATTATATTTGGACGTGCCTGTACTTAATTAGAACTTAGATATATGTATAAATTTATAAATACATCTTAACACATAGTACAAGTTTTGCTTAGTTTGGGGCTAGATGGCGTTGTGTGAAATGTCCACCAATATTTATTTATTATTTATTGTTATCTGAGTAT
The DNA here is from genome assembly GCA_963675405.1 of Cosmorhoe ocellata. Classification (NCBI taxonomy): domain Eukaryota; kingdom Metazoa; phylum Arthropoda; class Insecta; order Lepidoptera; family Geometridae; genus Cosmorhoe; species Cosmorhoe ocellata. The sequence goes on along the minus strand of OY776258.1, from coordinate 3,547,651 downwards.
CTGGTTCTTGTAACTGTAATACCTACTGAAATATTATGCAATCTTTCTTTAAGACGACCAAAGCTTTGTTAGGAAGTTGCATAAATAACGTAAAGGCAACTTTAGCAGCTTTAAAAGTTTGGCCGTCCTTGAGGACACCTTGGCCACTTTGTTTCGGGCTGGAAATTATTTTATAGTACTTCTTTTATGTTAGGAAGCGTCCCTTATCTTGGTCGTCATTTATTTGTTTCTAACCTACTTCTAAAGAAACGGACAAGTGAGTTTTGAATCTCGCACCGAAGGTTACACAAAAATGTTTTTTATTGATCAAAGTACAGATTAAAAATTTTCGGATTTTATATAATACTTGTGTTGCCGAATTTTGTTTCCTGCCAAACTTAATGACTGTAAGTCAACGGGAAGTAGTTTTTCAAATCAAAAACTAAGTCAACGAGAGTTTTGACTTTTGGGTCTTTATAAATAGACAAACAGATAACCAAGTGATCTTAGACCCGTTTCTTTTTTCTTTTTGAGGTACGGAACTTTGAAAAAAGGAAAACTTATAACGATAAACGGTAAACGATAAAATATAATTACCTACTCTCTATCATAATTACCAAAGAGAGTGTAAGAATAATTCACATAACAGTAATTATACTTAATCGAGGAGTAATTAAAACAGTTGTGTTATGCTTCGCTGTACCTACATAAGTATATAAAAGTCTCCGGGTAATTATATCAATGTGACGACTTCGATATGTATAAGTAGTATTTTGTACTAATTATCGACTTTTGATTTTTAAATTATATTGTATTTTTGGAAATTATGCTATTATTATGGCTACTTTGATAACGATAATTACATGCCGTAGTATTAACAAGTCGGGACCAAAACAAGTGTTAATAGTGGGTCCAATATAATTTATATTCATACTAAATTCATCAATTTTTTTTCAGCCGTGATATAATTCAGAGGGACAAACAAACAAACACACACACGTAGTTAGTATTCCGTACGTAACAGGTTGGAAGCCCATCGCCGCTTATAAGAATACACTATGACACACACTTTCAAATTTTTAGTTCTAGGGTATACCAGTTTCCTTCGATGTTTTCCTTCACCATTTAAGAGGACAAATAGAAAAACTCATTGGCACGACTAGGTTTCGACCCACAACTTTTGGATAATGAAGCAAGAGTGCTACCACTACACTACCAGTGCTTTTTTAAACCAGATTTAAAAATAACAGAGTTGAAACAGTTTTCATAAAAGTTTCTGTCACACATGATAACAGCTGTCCGGACTGTCATGATGTCCCACTTTTTAACTGTCTCTGAAAAGCCAATGAGCTATAAATTATAAAAAGAGACAAAAATAGTCTGTGAGACGGACTCAGTAAAATGAAGGGATAATGTTTGTACATATAGATAGTATAGTTTGGCAATTAGAACAATTTTTGTCTCTGTCTTTTTACTTACATTACTCTCCGAAATGACTCAACAGATGTTTATGCGGTTTTTAACTGGTAGATTAAATTTAACTCTTACAATTACTACATCTTCTTGTAATCGTGTCACTATTTCTTTTAAACCAGTGGTTTTATCATATTTTCTCATTTAATTTTATATCGGTAGATATTTTTTAAGAAACTCTCAGTAAAAATAAAAATCGTTTTCATACATCACAAAAGTTTTAGTTTTACGATAGTATTTACTTGAGTAGGGTATTGACACTTCACAGAAAATTATACATAGTGAAACTTTTATCCATAAAAGTTCTAGTTTAAAGCCTAAAGGGACCCGATGTTCTAAAGTTTAATAGAAAGGCTTAACAATATTTTCATGAGATTATGCGATCGGCGACGTGAAATATGTTGATAATAAAAGATTTATTTTGCTCAAAATGTTTTGGATGTGAATTGCTAAAAGGATTTGTTTGACAAACAACTTGTTTGTACTTTACACTTGAAAAGTTTCTTTGATTTTTCCAATGTGACATCTTTAAGAGCTAAAAGGGCAGCTAAAGTTACTCTGAAAAATATGTAACTTGTGTTTATTTTTCATTTTTTTGGTGTTCAGCGCGGCCATTGTTTAGATGGGTGACCGCTAAAGCAATTTAAAGGTACTGTGATTTGAAGGACACTTTCTTTTAATATTCGAAACAGGGCAAATATACAGAAGCGAGGGGGTGTTGATGTATCTCTTCGTCGGTTTGAATGAAAGTATATCCTGCTTTAAGTTAAAGGTATACCTTTATGGGCTATACCCTGGCCATAGAAACGGGCTAGCGTGGTGTGTACTCCGGTTTTATCCTGCAATACAGGCTCGTCAGACACATAGTAGGGGGTTAATGTACTTAGGTCAACTTCGGTGACTATTTTCTATTAGACTCAGATAATAGTTACTTAGCCCATATCACTATATTGTATACATTACTTTTCACTAAGTTATCGATGCTTTTTTACTTTCTATTACTATTTAATAGATTGTTTCATTTATTTAAGCTTTTTTATCCATTAACTTAATTAATTATACAATATTAAGCATTCGTCGGTACCTTTTTTTTTAATTTATTTATTTAATACCTGGATTACCTGGATTTTTTTTGGTAAACGACATTTTTAAAAATGAAACCTAGCTAGATCGATTTGTCGTCCCTGCATTCTAAATTTCATGAAAATCGTTGGAACCGTTTCCGAGATTCAGATTATACTCGTATATATACATATATGCAAGAATTGCTCGTTTAAAGGTATAAAATATGAGATTTGGGGCCACCTTTATACTTACTTAATAATCCACTACTATTCATTGTCATTTCAAAGTCAAGCTGTGGCCTACTAATCAGAGTTTTAAATAGAGTTATTTTAAAGTTACAAGTACAGTTTATATAATGTTATAGATTCATTGTTATTGTACGACCTCTGTAAATGCGTCTATGTACAGCTCGTATTACTGTGGCCACACGCACCACTATGCCCAAGACTTTGTGTCTCGTCTATGTGGCTTGCGTCTAAGTGAAATATGTACATAATAATCAATTTACATGTTCCAAACAAACTTAGCGCCTGAGTCTTTCGAAAGTTCAAAAGCTCAACCCATGCTCGGTCACCGTGATAATTTCGTGTCGTACGATCGTTGTACATAAATTTTAAACTTACACTGGTCACGAACGCCTAAATAAATAACTAGCAAAGTTTGTGTCGAGCCATGTATATTGTAGTGTTCCGCTATTAGATAACATGATTGCACAAATGAGACGATTTTTTTTTTAAATTTTTTATTCCCTAACTACAAGCTTAGCATCTTAGACATCTTCTCAGATCTCTAGTAACTTAGATCCAAGACAAATTTTAAAACGGTTAGTTACAGGCTTTAAAACATTTTAAAATTGCACACTAGTTAGAAACAACCAACACCATGCATTTTCTAAATTTTGGTTTTATATTAATATCGGTTCTGTCACGATGTTTTCCTTCCCTTTAAGATTTGTATTAAAATTATTACTATAAAAAAACATGACGAAATTATAAAGATATCATACTAATATTATAAAAGCAAAAGTTTGCAAGAATGTCTGGATGTCTATATATAAAGCACATAGGCTACTTTTTATTTCGGAAAAATGTACGGTTCCCGCGGGATAGATGTTTTTGTTTTTCAAGGTACCACGCGGGCGAAGCCATGGGCGTAAGCTAGTCTAATAATAATACTGCACTAATATACATAAAATGCATGTTCATTGTAGTTGAAGTTACGGTCTAATACGGAATCTGATTCCAGCTATATTCCATACGGCTACAGCTTCGTTGGAATAAGGTTATGTATATAACTAACCTAACAAAAAACCCCACAAGGACACACTTCGCTAAATGTAAATTTATAAAGAAAACTGCTAGTGAGTTTTCTAGAAGATTGTGGAATTTTCGGGAATATTTTAACAGGAGGAGGAAAGTATATTTTCTCAGTTGTTTTTTTAATGTTTGTTTTTTTTTTGTCTGCAATTGACTTTTACACTATACAGGTGATTTTCATGTTGGATTAGGGAACCCTAAAAATATCAGGTGGTTTTATTATCTTTACCTAAATAAAACATTAAAATTTACGGAGCAATATTTTTTAGAAATAAATTAGTATTGTTTTTAATAAAAATTTATTTACAAAGATGATACAGATCTATGATAATAATGTATACTATATATAAAATATATATGAAACATTTGAGCTATATAAGGACCGTTACAAACGATCTATAGATAGCTCAACTGATCCAGATCTTTAATATTTTATTAAGCTTTTTAATTTCAATAAATAATAATTAAGAAATCAAACGAAACAATTCTTATTCACTTAACTTTAATGCACATATCAAATTTAATTTTAATGAACATATTTCACACCCGTGCCAAGAATTCGGGCTTTATTGGAAAAATAACCACGAGAATTACACGGAAAAAACGCAAAATAACACAAAAAAAACTAGAGCGATAAAATGTCTGTCGAAAACATCAGAAAAAAATCTACATTTATTATTACAAAATTAAAACTAGTGACCAAATTTTCTACCAATCCCGGGGTTGACATTTAGGTGTTATTTATCATTTGGATGGTTCTGGAACTGTTTGTTTTCGAATTTGCCGGGTGGCGAATGAAATAGGATTTGGTGCCGGCATGCATAAAATCCCATTTCATTTCCAGGGTATCAATTATCCTGAGTAGAAATTGGTTTTGTAATAGATGAAGATCTGAGCAGGTACCAAAGAAGATAATAGCTTTGAAAAAAAATTATTAACCCATTTGCTCCTTTTTCTGTTTCTTCCTGCCTTTTTTTTTCAAAACAAGCTACGAAAGACGTTTTTCTTCTTCTATTTTTCATAACCATTACAGAAGAAATTTAATCCGTATAGCTGTCTCTCAGCTCATTGTGTGTTGATCCGAAGATCCTGTGTTACTGAGTGTTGATCTGAAATGTCTACAAAATGGAGTAATATCTTGTTTTAGTTTTTAAATGCAATAATACAAAAATCGTAAAAGACTTACGTAATAATATAACATTTATAAAAAACTAGTTTCTGCACGCGGCGTCGCCCGCGAAGTACCTACATAAAATATAGCCTATGTTCATCCTGAAAGTTCATTCTACACATTGGTGAAAGAATTTTTCAAATCGGTTCAGTAGTTTCGGAGCCTATTCAATTCAAACAAACAAACAAACAATCAAATTTTTCCTTAATATAATATATATATATATTATTATATATAGTATTTTTAATATATATATATATTCTTATATATAGTATAGACAACATGATCACGACTGTAATCCTTACGCACTGTAGATATCTCCTTTGACTTCTAGTTACTTAGATCTTTGAGGATACCTTTGGCACATGCCCCCATTTTGCACAGTAGTTAGTATTCCGTACGTGACAAGCTGCAAGCCCATCGCCTCTTAAAATAATACTAACTTATGACACACACCTCAGAATTTTTGTATCTAGAGTCTAGAGAGTATGCCGGTTTCCTCACGACGTTTCCCTTTACCATTTAAGAGCACTGATACAACCAGGTTTGAACCCACGACCTTCGGATCGTGAAGCAGGGGTGCTACCACTACACCACAGGTAATCTTTATACGTATATATAAATATAAATATATAAATCTTGATGGACACTTCACGCAACGCCATCTAGCCCTAAACTTAGCAAAGCTTCTACTATGGGAACCACTTAGCTGAAAGATTCGTTATTATACTTTTTTTTTGTAAATACATACATACTCGTAGCTATATATTAATGAAAAAAATATTATTACGCCTGATATAGAGCTGATTATAAATGAGGTTATTGGTATGTCGCTGAGGTTTCGTAATATTCAAATTGAAAGCTGGCTTCGTTATTCTCGGTGCTAACGTAGTTTTGAGTCGCTCACCTTTGATATGCTTTAAGGTCGTAACAGATTATATAAGCAACATAGCAGATAATACAGTTATGCTATCCTCGAGAAATAGGTTACTTGGCTAGTAGTTTTTTGGTTGTTAATCTAACCTCTTTTAATACGGCCATCTTGTTTTTCACACCCAAGTGACGTGCCATTAAAAAAAGTTTTACTTTCGGAAAATAAAGAAGAATAATGTGAACTCTTTTAACTTTTTTTTATTTTCTACATAATCCTAGGTCTATTGCTTGTCGTTTTCCATCTTATTTCATTGCAAGGACATAATAATTCTTTTTTGTTTTATGTTTGTAATTTAAAGTTTGTAAGTTATTTAAAATACATGAGTAGGTTCCTATTTATAAAAAAAACTATGTGTTTATTTGGTCATTTTATGCGCTGCTGCGTTTAATTTATTTTTCATATTACTTTATTGCTAGGTAGGTATACTCAGCTATACTAGCTAGGAGGAGCAAGTACCTCAGTTTTTTTTTAGCATAACGACATTTTTAACAATATCATTTCTAGATACAACCATAAAATGCATATTATTTACATTCACAGAGCTTTACTAATAAAATACTGAAAATCCACACACGTTATGTGGCTTCACAATAGCTAGTCATATATAATTAGTCACGTTACCAGTGCGGTATTCAGGCTTTACTTAATAAAACGGTGAATATAAATTACATTGAATTAAAATCGCAAGGCCATTTGAAACGTCCTTATTGTTATGTAATATAAGGCGCCGATTCCAGACCTAGAATTTCATGAAAAGCTGGAAACAATTAATAACTTATGTGTTTTTTTTTTTTGGCGTCGCATTCTTATGCATTTGCCATTTACAAAAATTAGGGAAACAATTAATATTTAAAAAAAAGCGCGGGATTATGTGGGAACGGGAGAAGGAGAACTTATGTGTTTATAATTATATTCTATAATCTCGCCACCTTCGAAGGAGGATATAAGGAGACCTCGGATAGGAAAGGTTGATTTGATTTAGGGGGAGATCTTTGCTCAGAAGTGGGACGAAACAGGTTATAAAAACGAGTTTGCCTTAGGCCACACGACTGAAGTAAAACTTCTTTAGCTTCATATATATGTATGTAGGCCTGCACTGTTTAGATACCAAACTTAACTAGCTATGACAGAAACAGAGAAAGACAGTGCTTTCATATCATCCATGGTAGCGTTAAACGTTTAAGGCAACCTTGTTGGAAGCCGCATTTGGAAGTTTCACTACAAAAAACGTATTTATTAACAAAAACTTCATACATTTGGTACTAAAACCTACGCCTAACCTACGTCACAGCGTGCTACAGCGACTGTAGTTTGCGCTTCATTAATTTTCTTAGAATTTGGTACCATGAGTAACAATTTTGACAGATGTCATAGTAACGTACTATTACTACTGTAGTAGCGTCAGCCGATCTAAATGTGACTACTCATGGTAGGTAGACTGTACACCATAAAAATACCAGCCGGTGAATTCAAGCGAAAAACGGTAAAAACGGTGTAATAAATGAAACATAAAGCGCTGAGTTATAATGTGTCAGTGTAATTACCGGTGAATATGTATGAGGGCGGCCATGTCTGTCACTTGAATATTTTAATAATTGACAGTGTTCATTATCACGCCATGATTCATGGCATTAGTGCTTTATGGTGTATTTTGTTTACTTTTTGTGATGGGATATGTGCTTGAGGAGACGTAAACCTTTGTTCATTTTCAAAATATTTGTAATTTCATCCAATCCTATTTTTTATCTTCATCTATCATCATACTTTCATATTTATCATTATAAATGCGAAAGTATTTTAAATTTTTCTAAACTTTGATAACATTGGGTACAAAGATAGACTAGGGGTTGAAATAAGGGATGAAAGTTTTTATGGGTGTCCGTCAGTTTCGAACGTGGACGAAGTTGCGGGATGGAGCTAGTATCATAATAAAACTGTAACAGAGCAAAATCTGTATACCTACATTAAATATTTTTGGTGAATTTTAATTGGGGATAGTATAACATACGATATAGATGCTTTTTATTTTCTGACTATCTTTTTGAAATCGCATACTGTTTAAAGTACGTGATGGATTTTGATGAAACTTGACATAATGCTAGCCTATACTATAGAATAGTATCTGAGATATAAGTCACAACGATCAACAGCATTTGCGCGTTTCACTAACAAAGTCGCAAGTACAGCTAGTATAATAACAAATGTGAGGTTTGCGAGTATACAGTATGGATGTTTGTTATTCTTACACGCTGAAACGGCTGGACGGATCTGGTTAAAATTTGGCACAGAGTTAAATTTATAGTCTAGAAAAGTACATAGGCTACTTTTTATCCCGAAAAAGTACGGTTCCTATGGGATAGATTTGTTTTTGTTTTTCAAGGTGTCACGCAGGCGAAGCCGTGGTTGGAAGCTATTAGTTCATAAATGAAAAAAAAACTACGTAAGTTACTATGTATAAAAAATCTAAGCACATGCCGAACTGTTTGAAAGTTTCTGCAAGATACCTATCCTCTCTTTGAATGTTATTCAATTAAACCCATGATTTTCATAATACTGAAATATTAAATTTCGTGACTATTAAAAATAATAAATCTGTTATCCGAAATGATGAGTATTTGAATAAAATATTATTTAACAAATCCATGTTATTTGAGTGGAGTGCTACGACCTCGTAGCAACCGCTACGGCGTAGACACCTCGTAGTAATGTCGTTAACATCAAAGCGCGCACCATATCGCTAATATACATCTGCGAAGCTTATCTAAAAGGAAACTTGGAAAATAATATTTATTTTGTGAGTGTTACACGTGTATACAAAGTGTAATATATCTCAAGGTTTGCTGGAAGATAACTCTTATTAGGGTTAAGCTCGCCTGTGTACTGGGTTTTAAAATTTAGTTTAATTTCTGTACAATTCTCTTTTGCTAGTAATATTTTAAAGAGATTAATTTTCGGTTGTTTGTATGTAAGAGGTAATCTACGAAACACTTCATCCAATTTCAATGGTAAGAATGAACATTCAGGAAAATAGAAATTTTTTACGCATGTATCTTTTGGATAGCTGCCGAGAAAGCTAGTAATAATATAAAATCTAAATAATTTAACAAATAAATATAAATCACTTCAAAATAAACAAAGAAGCCCAAGCCAGGCCATTATTCCGATTTCTTCGCAAATGATCGAGCTCAGATCACATTCCGTTACAATCGCGTCATTAGTACAGTCGTTCCGGAAAATTTCCTATCTGCCGTCATCTGCTTAATTTCCCAATCTATAACATTTACAGCTGACGATCAGATTTACTAATTTTGCAAATTATTTTCGAATTTACACTATCAAATTCCATGGCGAGTGTACTGGAGGTGTAATGGTAGCACCTCTGCTTCACGATCCAAAAGTCGTGGGTTCAAACTTGGTCGTGCATCAATGAGTTTTTAAATTTCCAAAATATTTATGTTCACTATGCTAGTACTCTTAAACAGTGAAGGAAAAGATCGTGTAGAAACTGGCATGCCCAAGGAACTAAAAATTCGAAAGTATAATGTTAGTATTCTTATAAGCGGCGATGGGCTTGCAACCTGTCACTTACGGAATACTAACTAATGTGCAAAGTGTGGGTATGTGCCATATAACATGTTTGGACTTGCCCCTGACTACCTTCTTTAGATATCCTTAAAAACATCTAAGTAACTAGAGATCTGAGGAGATCTCTACCAAGTATGGAGATTACAGTTGTGATCATGCATTTAAAAAATAAATAATAGTTTAAAAAAACTAAAAAACACGCTTTTTATAGAAACCGAACTAAAAAATAGAAAATAAATTTAAAAAAAAGCGTGGGGTGATTTTCATTTCGATAATATCTTAAAGAGCACCCCACGCTTTTTTTTAAATTTATTTTCTATTTATTAGTTCGGTTTCTATAAAAAGCGTGTTTTTTAGTTTTTTTAAACTATTATTTATTTTCTATTTTTTAGTAATTTTTTATCAAAATAGTGTATTGTCATCGGTCCTCGATAAATCTACAAAGTTTGAACGAAATCTGGCCGTTTAAAGTGGGTCAAAATCGCGCCCAAAGAAGTCGGTTACAAACAAACATACAAACATACAGGTGAAGCTAATATAAAGCGTGTAAAAAAAATGATATTTGCAGCGTTTTGACTTATATGATTATTGACATTGAAATGAAAACGGAAGATCACATGGTTGTGCCAACTTCACATCGTGTGGAAAAGGGGCTTAAAGATAATGATTGGCAGCACATTTCCCAAAACACCTTAATATTCTTCAATGACCATAACAAAATCGCATCGCATGGCGATCGGATCGGATACTGCAAAAGCCTTGTCTCAGTATCATTTCGGCGACAATACGAATTGTACGTATTTTAGGTCATAGAACAGTGTTTAATAGGATCTAACGAGGCTGTAAAACTTAACTGTTATATCTGTTACTTTGGCAATGTACCGCACTGGAATTGATAATGGTAAGTTCTACGAGTACTGAGAAGTTTGGAAGCTGTTCTAGGAAGGGCAAGGTTATTTTACGGATTTTAAGGACAACCTCAGTGGCGCAGCGGGCGAGAGTCCGCCTGCGACGCAAGTGGTTGCGGGTTCGATTCCCGCCGCGGAACAAATGTGTGTAAGATCTGCAAAAATTTGTTCCTTTGGTCCGGGTGATTTCTATGTACCTATAATAATAAAATCTATATTTGTATATAATGTATTAGGTATATCAGTTATCTAGTTATTACCCATAACACAAGCTTTGAGTAGCTTACTTTGGGGCTAGATGATGCTGTGTGGACTGTCCAGCATTATTTATTTATTATTTATTTATTTTATCTTTATTATACGGTTACTTATAGAACTGTCAGTGACTTTATTCGTAGTATATTTCACAATCTTTTTTGTAGAATATAAATAATAATAATAATAAATAAATAATGCTGGACAATCCACACAGCATCATCTAGTCCCAAAATAAGCTACTCAAAGCTTGTGTTATGGGTACTAGATAACTGATATATTTAATACATTATACTCGTATACATAGAAAGATATTTTTTATTATACATAGAAAACACCCAGACCAACGGAACAAATTTCTGCAGATCATACACAAATTTGTTCCGAGGCGGGAATCGAACCCGCAACCTCTTGCGTCGCAGGTGGACTCTCGCCCGCTGCGCCACAGAGGTATAATTTTTATATTGTATAGTATCGTCGAAATGATACTGACATTATAAGACTTTTGTAGTATCCGATCCAACCGCTTGATGCGATACGATTTAAATTTTGGTCCACGATCGTAACTGTTTTTCGTAACCAGCTACGAAGATTTTTTGACTGATCTCTCAGCTTAGTTGGTAGTAGCTCTGTTTTCTGCGCTGCAGGTTGTGGGTTCGATCCCCACCCAGGATAAACATTATTATTTTGTTTGATGAACACAGATGTATGTTCTGTGTCTGGGTGTTATAAAATATGTGATTTGTATGTATTTACAAAAATAATGTACATCAAGTATTAGCTATCTGTTTCCTATATTACAAGATTTGCTTAGTCGTGATTTTATTTACTTTAGGGCTGAATAATGGTGTGTAAATTGCTCGCCAATATTTATTCATAAATATTTTTCCCAGACGATATTTATTTAAAGTTCATTTATATTTTGTATACTTTATACAAATATAAACATAACAAAATAGCATTTTACCTCTTCATAAGTTGTGTGTTGATGTCGGTCAGTCAGTTACATATATAAAAAGTTCATCCAACAGTTTATGCTACCTTCATTTCAGATATACAATATTTTATAAGACCTCTACGAATACTTTAATATCAGTTTCATTTATTTCTCTGAAATCGTTTGATGTTTTTCAGCCACAAATATGTACTTTTTACAAGAAAAAGAACTCATTTTTTGTACTTTATTTTCTTTTCGCATGCCTAAAGCTAATTTACATTCTTTGCCTGTATAGGCATTTTTATTTTAGGCACAAACATAGAAAATGTGACCTATTTATGCATTTCAGTGTACTCACAAAACATAATTAAAAAAACTTTTGAATATTCAGAAAAGTGGTTTCGTGTTATAGTAATAATTTTATAATACTTTTGTTGTTTGAAGATTGCATATTTTGAAAATTTATAGCAAATATTAATTCTTAAAACATCAACAACAAATAAACTATATAGAAAACAAAGTTCAAGTCACTAACCGCGAAAAATATTGGAAATACTTAATATAATTTGTCCATTTTCGTAGATTTTATTTTATTTTTCAGTTTTAAATCTACACCTATAAATCTAGCTTTAACATATCAAAATTATAGTTATTATACTGAAGTTGCATTTGGCTTACTTTTGTTAAATGTTAAGTTACTAAGGGACTGGAGATTACAGTCGTGATCCTATACTGAAAAGGACGGAAATATAAGAATAAGAATAAGAATTTATTTGTCCAAAAAAAACGCACACAGGGAAAAAAAAAAATTAAGTAAGTAATACAAAATCAGTTAAAGAAAATAATAATACTAATACCTAATGACATCTTAAATAATTAAATAAAAATTAGGAAGATAATATAAGTTCTAACATGCAAATAAAATTTAAAAATAGAACTACCCACCTACAATCCTTCCCTGCATGTGCTTTGTGCAGTTGAACGGGTCCAGCCTCAGCTGAATGCCACTTATCATTAATATCTAGTACTTTCCCGCAAAACTATTATCTAATGAGGTTAACAACATAAACTCAAATATAAATTCGACACGTGTTTCGCTTCTCCACGAAGCATCCTCAGGATTATTGACTCGCTCCGCACTGGTGTTCCTCCACCGAGCGCCGACAGAGAAGTAACTTTACTTCTCTTTGGGAGTGTGTGTTGTGTTAAGCTCATTAGATAATAGTTTAACGGGAAATTACTAGATATTTCCGTCCTTTTCAGTATTTTTATTGGATTTCCGCAAAGTCACGCCTGAATCAATCAATTTTTTAGTCATGATATTTTTTTTTATTGATAATCTTATACCTTTAAACGAGCAATTCTTGTATATTATGTATATATATATATATACAGGGTGTCCCAAAAAGTAGTGTCAAGCGAAAGTCCAGAGATAGAACACCCCTTGGGGTACCCGAATCACCCCCATGTATGTTCCGCGATTTTCTATAGTTTTCGAGTTATTAATTTTTTTCCGAATTTTTGAAAATTTACGACTTGAACAACTTAAAACATGCTTACAAAAAAAGTAGAAAACTTTCTTGAGATTTTTTTTTTGCTACTGAATTGTTATGAGTTGTTCTTTTATGCATAAAATAATTAGCTACGTGACTTTGATGAAAACTATGAAAATGTTGGTGTAAAGTCAAATAATTACATTCGGTGAATTATGACTAAAATTTTCAACTTCAAATTAAAAATCTTAACATGTGATTTCATGGTTCCTCAATAAGTCTAAAGAATTTTCCAGACTTTCAGCTTTCATAATCATTAAAAAAAAGTAGTACTTAATAGGCTACTTTTGCTAAAATCGACCTTCAAAGACGGTGAGGTGGAAAATTCTTAAAATTAGCAACCTGATTAAAAAATAGATTTTGGCCATTTTATCATTCCTAAGCTTAATTAGTTTGTTAACTAACCAAAAAGGACTGCAGGAAAGTAAGATTTCATTAATATTTGAAGGTTTTATTTATTTAGTTTAGCTTAATTTATGAAATAAAACAACAAGGAAAATTTATTATATTTTTCCAAAAAGTTTTCAAAATGCCAACCTTCTAGGTCGACACAAATCCTACATCGTCTTAAAAAGGTTTCCTTAAATCGTATGAAAGCTATTTTAAGTTCCTTAATTTTTTCTTCGGCCTGTCTCAATTTTGTTCTTAATTCGGCCATATTGCTGATTTATTTGGCATAAACTAATTCTTTGTAGTCGTTTTTGGTTAGTTAACAAACAAATTAAGCTTAGGAATGATAAAATGGCCAAAATCTATTTTTTAATCAGGTTGCTAATTTTAAGAATTTTCCACCTCACCGTCTTTGAAGGTCGATTTTAGCAAAAGTAGCCTATTAAGTACTACTTTTTTTTAATGATTATGAAAGCTGAGAGTCTGGAAAATTCTTTAGACTTATTAAGGAACCATGAAATCACATGTTAAGATTTTTAATTTGAAGTTGAAAATTTTAGTCATAATTCACCGAATGTAATTATTTGACTTTACACCAACATTTTCATAGTTTTCATCAAAGTCACGTAGCTAATTATTTTATGCATAAAAGAACAACTCATAACAATTCAGTAGCAAAAAAAAAATCTCAAGAAAGTTTTCTACTTTTTTTGTAAGAATGTTTTAAGTTGTTCAAGTCGTAAATTTTCAAAAATTCGGAAAAAAATTAATAACTCGAAAACTATAGAAAATCGCGGAACATACATGGGGGTGATTCGGGTACCCCAAGGGGTGTTCTATCTCTGGACTTTCGCTTGACACTACTTTTTGGGACACCCTGTATATATATCTATAATTGGAATCTCGGAATCGGCTCCAGCGATTTTCATGAAATTTAGTATGCAGAGGGTTTCGGGGGCGATAAATCGATCTAGCTAGGTTTCATTTTTATAAAACGTCGTTTACCAATAAAAAAACCGAGCAAAGCTCGGTCACCCAGGTACTATAGATAAAATTACATTCATGTATTCATATAATGATTGATATTACAGGATTATCCAATCGTAGAACGTAATATGCGTCAAAAACAGCAGCGTGTCCCATCTGGCGGAACAATTAACCGAATACATTATAATAAACCGGGACAAAGGCAGTTCGGTCACGCACACGCACGGTGATATTTCACACGTTATTACCGCTTTTTCGTAGGTGAAGCTTTTATTATGAGGTTAGGCGTGTAAATAAGATTATAGCGATATTTTTACTAATAAACGTCAAAATAATTTACGAGTTTTGCAAAACTATGGTGATATCACTTTCTCAATGTACGATGGAGAGTTTTCGCTAGTTTTAAAAATCACTGTCATTTGCGTTTGTCAATATCTAACGGAAACACAGACTCGGGCAAAGAATTACATGGATTTTTTTGGTATGCTTTCGGTTGTCAACTTTGTCACTCTAGTTTTTATATTTTTCTCGTGTTATTTTGAGTTTTATTGCGTTATTTTGGTAATAAAGCCCGAGTTCTTGATGCGAGTGTAAAATAAATGAATCAAACTGAATAATTCCTTCCTAAATCCATCTTTTGAAATTTACGTGGCAAATGAGTTTGAGACATTAACTAATTTATACACTTGACTCTGGAAAAATTGATCTCAAAAAAGACAGATGACAGATACCATAAACAAAGAAGAAGAAAAATTCCACTTTACGTCTACATCCTCATGTTTGTTGAAGCAAATGTGGTTTAATATTTTTTTTATTTCACACCTTCTATAACCACTGAAATAAACTTCCTGAAATCTTTGCGCTCTGTTTTTACATTTCAGCAATGTAAATTATACTTTCTTCGCATAAATTCTTCATGCATCGACGAAGAGGATAAATTAATAAGTTTCTATCTACAGGAAAATGTTAAAACGGTTTTATTTAAAACTCTAATAAATAATTTATTTGTATATAGATGATAAGAACCGATAACCGTTGGGGTAAACGAGTTCTCGAGTGGAGACCGCGGCTCGGCAAACGTAGTGTAGGACGCCCTCCGGCTAGGTGGAGTGACGATCTGCGAAAGGCTGCTGGTGGAGGCTGGATGCGTCGAGCTGAAGACAGGGCGCAATGGCGCTCATTAGGGGAGGCCTATGTCCAGCAGTGGACTGTTATAGGCTGATGATGATGAGATGATAAGTAAATATATCCATTATATATCAAAACTAAAAAAACAAACATGATCACGACTTTAATGCCTAGGCTTGGTAGATATATTCTCAGATATCTGTTACTTAAATCTTTGAAGATATCTAAATAGGATAGTCAGAGGCACGTTAAACCTACATTATTATAAAGAAGTTAGTATTCTGTACGTGACAGGCTACAACCACATCGTAGTACGAGTATTAACAAAATGACACTACTATATTATTTCAGCAAATAAATAAATTAAATATATTATGGTTGTTTTATTTTAAACGCAATCAAAATAGCTAACGTACTTAGATATAGTAATAGATTTCTGAGCTTTAAGTCAGAGAGCAAAAAATTTAATAAAGTACCTAAGCCTAATTTCATTTTATGAACGACAAACACAAATTAATATATTCAATATTCTTCACGTAGCTAGGATAAAGTTAAAATATTATTCAAGATAATAATCATTATGGCTTTCGCCTGAAAATGTTCCTTTTGAGAAATCTAAAGCACATTTTTTCATATATAAACTGCTGAATTATGAAACTTTCAACACTTGTAATGTTTAAATATTATAATTTCCTTCATTTTATTTGAAAATAAATACTCTACAATATATCTGAAACATTGTAAACATACATCTATACTAATATTATAAAGAGGAAAACTTTGATTGTTTGTTTGTTTGTTTGTTTGAAATGAATAGGCTCCGAAACTACTGAACCGATTTGAAAAATTCTTTCACCAATGTGTAGAATGAACTTTCAGGATGAACATAGGCTATATTTTATGTAGGTACTTCGCGGGCGACGCCGCGTGCAGAAGCTAGTAATAAATAATAATACATAATAAAATAATAAAAATAATCATTATACATTCTATATAATTAAACAATTTAATGGTATATCTATGTATATACCTTCTACAATTTTTGAACAATTTTACATTTAGCAAAATGCGCGTAAGAATCAAGCTAATCTAAATAATGGGAACGTCTATGCTTATACAAACCAACACATTTGAAGAACTGTCTCGCGTTGCTTTCGGTATTCAAAACAAAATATAAAGCACGACATTTTGCCGCAAATAAATCAGTTTGATTTAAAATATTTGATAGAACAGCATTATGATATTAAACTGGACTGCACATACATGTAGCTCAAAACAAAAATACTAGTAAATCACACCTAATAATTATTATGGTTATTGGGAACGATTCTCTTGGTAATCGAGTTACTAAAGTTTCGCATAAAACAAACGTTCTTATTACGTTCACCGTAAAGATAAAAACAGTTGATTTCTTAATCAAATTTAATAGATAAAGAACTTTTAATAAAAAGGCGTGTTTGCGGGTCTCGTAAAACTGAAATTTATTACTTATCAAAACTTACCGTAGGTAAATGGCCAATTTAACTCAGACGCTTCTATTTTAGTCTTTACATGCACAAAACAAGAAAGTTCGTATTAGAAAATTTTAGTATTTTAGGGAACAACAGAATTGCTATCTCTGTTTACATAATTTATTGTAGCTCTAAGTTCCAGGCTAGCCAACAACCGATTATAAATTTAAATCTTAGTTAGGTATTATATTAGGAAGGTCAGAGGTAGGTACTATAAATATCGACCTAAAAACCTTAGAACCTGGGATCTTGTGGGACCGTAGCTAATATATCAAAAGATTTTATTATTTACACAGTAATGTATTTTTAACAATTTGAGGATAGAGGTTTGCTTAACCTTTGAAGTCAAAAGCGTACTTTAAAAGCAAAAAAAAGTCTTTCGACTATTGAATAACTTATATGGTAAGTGCTGTCTTCCACGGAGCTACTCAAGAGTGGCGAAACGCGTTAGTAATTAATGGTTACTGTGTTAGTATAAGTGATTAGTTGCTGGTTACCAGTTAGTGATTGTAGCTTCGTGGATGGGCCTCTATTCTAGAACTTGCACTGTAACATTCTCGCTACTCATTGGTGATTTGAATTTGAAACTGATTTCTTTTGAGTAGTGTGTACCTAAGACAGGCTTAGTAATTCAAAAAGGCGCGGCTTATATTCTCAGATACTCGTATCTCAAGGTTGTGAGCTCTGACACGTGCGTGTAAATAAAATATGGAATGAAAAAAGCAAGGACTATCGAGCCAAATAGACGATTCGGTGTGAAAAGTGAAGTTCGGTTTCACTGGCTTTTTTTGCGTTTAATTGGCTGGTCTGGCTTAATTATTTTCGAGAAGTTACCGTTGTTTCGGAATAGACACTAGCAGAAATGATCTCTAACAAATGCCATAAATAAAGAAAAAGATGACCGATCAATCAGTCAACACCATTTTACTTCAAAATAAAGTAAGTACTTAGTTTATTCGATTAAGATTGTATTGAGAGCGAAGCTTTCGACGGAATTTCCGTTTTTGAAAGTACTTTCTAGTAGTTTTCAGTACATGTTACAAGTATTATTTAATAATTAATTAATATTAATAGTGCAACTATCGCATAAATTAATGATAGTGGTTTAGAGTGTAGTAGGTATACACAAAGGACCTTGCTTATAAACGACCCGTGTTACCTTCGTGTACACTATAGTGTGTTCTCGTTCTATGGTTCTGATATGCATGCGTTAGAAAGGGATGCATGTATTAGGTTATCGGTGATCTAATAAATAGTGAGTCATTAATCAAAAGTTATTTTAGGTTTAATTAATTAGACTCCAAAAGTGGGGTTAATAATGATATTGCACTACTTCGTATTAATAGGTATTATAAATTATTCTTGAGTACTGTAATATTTTACATACTTAATACTTAAAAAAAGTGTGGGCGCAGTCGTTTGTGAGACAGTAGTATTCATGTGTGATTCAAAGGCTCTTTTTGTGCACAATTAATGTACTAAATAATACTAAATTAAAAACTTTAAAACCCCCAGACATCTAAACTTTACCTTAACATGTCATATGTATTTAAAGTCTGGTTGCCTTACCATGTTTTTCCAATATCATTGAAGTAACATAGTACCAAATTTCAAATCAATAGGACAAATGGAAGGTAGGCAGATCCCCTCATCAACTATTAAAGAGCTGACGATCTTCAAACGGCTGATCAGGTTATACTCGTAGTTACCTTACCATATACCTTCAATATTATTGAAGTAACAAAGTACCAAATTTCGAATCGATAGGACATAAGGAAGTAAGTCAGATCCTCTCATCAACTAGATAAGAGCTGATGATCTTCAAACGGCTGAACAGATTTTTATGAAACATAGCTAAGAACACTTGGGATAAAATTATCTATGACACAAAAAAGCTAAACGAAAATCGGTTCATCCGTTTGGGAGCTACGATGCCACAGACAGAATACACAGACACACAGATACACAAAAACACTGACAGACACGTTAAACTTATAACACCCCTCTTTTTCGTCGGGGGTTAACAACCATTGCCATTCAACGCTACCATCGTCTTGGGGACACTTGTAGTGATTTGGACTGGCTGAGCTCTATAAATCCTTTTAACGGTACATAAAAATCTCTGTTTACTCTATATATTTTATGTGTATTTTATTTATAAATATAATGATGTTTATAAATCATTGACAAGCTTACTTTATCTTAAAACTGTCCTGTTCACTGTCACACAAAATCGTTTAAAAATAAATGCAAGCAGACTTTCATAAATTATGATTATCTACCTATATCATGGCGACATGGCGACCTCAGTGGCGTAGCGGGCGAGAGTCCGCCTGCGACGCAAGAGGTTGCGGGTTTGATTCCCACCGCGGAACAAATTTGTGTACGATCTGCAGAAATTTGTTCCGTTGGTCTGGGTGTTTTCTATGTATAATAAAAAATATCTATCTACGTATATAATGTATTAAATATATCAGTTATCTAGTACCCATAATACAAGCTTTGAGTAGCTTACTTTGGGGCTAGATGATGCTGTGTGGATTGTCCAGCATTATTTATTTATTTATCTTACTATAAATAAATATGACAAAGTAAAAAGATATGTTTCTAATTTGCATAAAAGCTTTAGCAATTTATGTGTAATGTACACAAGTCTACGTTATGTGGTGTATCCCTACTTAAAGGCTAATCCACTCTTCCCTCGCCGTTCTAATATTCTACTCAAACTTAAAACAGCCTCTAAATGGGCAATTTATTCACTTTATAAACAAGAGAATTACATGAATAATAAAATGAACTAAATGTGTCTGAATTATCATTTTTGAATAAGTAATGTTGCCTTAATGGTGGAAAGAATTAGAAGGAACTGTGGCTGAGCTTTTTGAACTTACCACAGACTCATTATTTTGTGTTGCGTGTACTAATGGAAATCTAGATAGTGATAGGTACAGTCACCTCCAAAAACTTGTTTGAAAACCCCGTCAAATATATTATGATAAACTAGTACAATAATAAGCGTAGGTAAGTAGCGTCGAGTATTATATAAAGATCTAAGTTTATTATTTACACAAAAATCTAACTTTTAGAAAAGCTTTATCTTGAGTTCGACCAGTTTAAGCGCTATCTCCAGAATAAATTTTAGTTATCGAAAAGTAAACTGACATTTTACTTGCATTCAACATCATCCGGAGAATAGCTATACCTACCAGAAGAAAAGATGGATGAACTGAGTGAAAGATGATAATGAGTAAGAAAATAGTGAGTAGGTACTGAGATGACGAATGGCAGAAAATGTGTTGTGCCGACCCCACAAAGCGTGGAAAGAGGTGAGGAAGAAGAAGAAGTAATTATACCAGAAGTTGGTTCAAATCAAACCGAAAACAAAGAAATTTATCTTTTACTTGACAGCCGGTAGTATGCATACATAAGCAGAAAAATATGGCGTGAACGTGTTTCTACTAAAATTCAGAAGCCCTTGTAACACACTCACGCTTGTGAGTTATTCAGCGCACTCAGTCTAGGACCTCTGTAACCCATACCCTATTATTGCGGTGTAAATAGAATAAGACGGCGAGGTAAAACGCATCACAAGGCTATTGCGGGCCGAAGTGATATTTCGGCCCTACTGGGACATTGAGATATGACCCTTACAGAACCTTTGTCTCGCCCCGATCGTAATCTTTGTTGGAACAAAATGATTCGATGTAGAGAATATTGCGTACCGCTTTGTTCGAAACTATAACCTAAACCTTTTTATATAAAGAATTATATTTACTCGATAAATGTGGTAGAAAACTTTATACACTCTCAATTTTAAATAGGTACTTACAATATGTTATGAAATAAGTTGAAATATCTGATAATAGGATTGGTCTTTATTAAAGAATATTAAAATAACTTCTTCATTTATGTTCACTAAAGAATAAAAAATACAGAACAGAACAAAGCTTTTTCCATTCTAAAGGTCGAATGCAATTCGAATTGTCTGGCCTCACAGCTCAGTTGGTAGTGACTCTGCCTTCTGCGCTGTAGCTTGTGGGTTCGATACCCACCCAGAGTAAACATTTTATTTACACATACATGGCGTTGAGTGAAATTTCCCCCAATGGTGTATTATTTATAATGTATTTATAATGCTCAAAATGTCGTAATAATATCATTTAAAATTACATCTTTGCGTATTTCTCAATTTATTTTTCCAATTGTTTTATCTTTTTGAATAACGTTTATTTGTGCTGATTCTCTTGACTATCAAAACCACTCTCGTGTCAAACCGCGAATCACAGGTTTCGAAGCACCGACGTTCGCCGATCAAAATGACCGCATCCACCAGATTTCCAAGTTAATTGCACGGTAAAAACCATTCGTTCGGCTACAATAGGTTCATTAGTGTTCGCCGAATTTCAATTTGCGTGCGGTCGGCTGAAAATCGTATTGGTATAATTGACAAATCGGCTTTTTTAGTGGACACGCGGGTATTATTATGTAAAACTTGTGGTAATTTAAACTATCATCAACTTCAAGTGACATGGAAACGATAACAAATAAATTTGTGTTTAATTTTTACTAGGTAAGTTTTACGTGGTAACAGAATAAGGTTAATTAATTAATTGTTTTCAATTTGTGAAAGAACTACAGCGTTTTGAAACCTAGAACTAAAA
Source organism: Cosmorhoe ocellata (assembly GCA_963675405.1). Lineage (NCBI taxonomy): Eukaryota > Metazoa > Arthropoda > Insecta > Lepidoptera > Geometridae > Cosmorhoe > Cosmorhoe ocellata. The sequence goes on along the minus strand of OY776258.1, from coordinate 3,525,798 downwards.
ATCCAAAGAGTATATTCCAGCATCAGTATGAATGAATGAATGAACTTTTGCTACCCACTTATCAAAGTTTATCTTTTATGTCGTATGTGTCAGTTATTTGAGTGTAAGTTGTAAGAAAACTTTGAACTTTCTGGGTTAGATCATACATTAACCAGTAAAAACTGTAGTAAGATAATGTGAGATAAAAATGCAAACACTTTATTATCCAGTCAGGGTAAAATATAAACATAGCCTGGGCCTTGGTAAAAGGCTTACACGTTTTCACCATCTTAGTAGGTACGAGTACCTCAAGCTCATGTATGGAAAGTATTATGCAATAAGGCACCGTTATTAAGATAAATTCTCACCAAGTTGATCTTAGAAATATTATAATAAATTTTCAGTATCTACGTAAAATACTTGATTAAAGGTATATCCCCAATTGTAATATTACGTCGTGACCGTGGCTCCGTACCGTGACAATCACACGGATTGTCAACGGACTTCATATAAAAGCATTTTGCCATTACACATAGGTACGCGTGACATCTGTGTAGCACATGTAGGCTTGTTTTAATGATTACATAACGTTGAAATTCTGCAAAAAATTTCAGAGCTAGAAAATGTTGTTACGGATAAGCATTTTCCTCGTACCATTACATTCATGGTATCATAAACACAATGCAACAAAACCTAGTTCCAAACTAGAGCGCGTATAACAAGGTAGCATAAAATAACATGTTTTACAAAACTTCGCGGAACTTGAAACGCCTGCCCCTAAAGGCAGTGCCTGACTGTACCATCTAAATGTAACATGTTACAAAATAAATATAGAAATAAACAAATAATGTTAAACGTTTCATACAACGCCTTCTAGCTCAAAATTATGCAAAGCTTGTACTATGGGAAACAGATGGTTGCTAGATTAATTATATATTTTTTTGTTAATACATACATAGAATACAATTACCACGAGACAAGGAACAAAACATCTGCATTGATCACACAAATGTTATTCCTGGGTGGGGATCGAACCCATAACCTACAGCGCAGAAGGCAGAGCTACTACCAACTGAACTGTGAGGACAGTCTGGTTATGGTTTGAATCTCTATGATAGAGGTTCTGAAAATAATATTTATATTAAACCATAGTGGTGTTCGACACGAGCAGTCATGGGAATAACTCATTTGAAGGATTATTCAGTATGTCAGCTTTTATTAGCCACAAGCCTTTGATGAACCCACAAGTACACTTTGCATAACACTGTTCGACAAACAATTCCATTTCCCTTTGTTTAATTCTGATTACTTTGCATCGATTCATGCTGACAATTTAGAGCTTAAACGATCAAATTTTATCTTATTCTTTTTATAATGATGGCGTCTTTTTGTTTTATTTTCTAACATTTTATTAGTCCTTACCTGGTTTAAGCTAGGATAGATAGTGTTATCAAAAACAGCTTCAAATGTTACGTTAGACAAGTCAGCAACCACCTTAATATTACGCATCTGAATAATGGCATATTTACAATTTATTCTGCTTGTAAATTTTTGCATCAGTCTATACGAAGCTTGTGATAAACCCACAGGATGGGGATACTATTGTTTAAAAATACGCAGTGCATTTCACTCATTTCAGCAATAATATTAAAATAAATAAATTATCGTTTGTAACTGTCCTTGGATAGCTCGATTGTTTCACATGTATTTAATAAATATTGTGTATGTATATTAAGATAGATCCGTATTTTTTAAATCTTTATTTATAGTCTATTCACTATACGAATATGAGGCTAATATGACCGTGTACCTATTTCTGTATATAAACTAAATATTTAACAACTGTTTTCTAGTTTCTAGCTGCCCAAGTGTCTACCGTTCCACCCACGTCGTATCTCACTTAAACATAGTAAATGTCTAACGTATAATCTAGTTAATTATTATAATCAGTTCTATAGTTCCAAAGGTTCCCTTACTACAACAACCCCTACTAACTCTAGTATAGAACTCTACTAGGTACACACAACACTCGCCGGTGCAGGCGCCGTGGGTGCTTCACTTACAAAGTGTGTAGTAGGGAGTCCTACCTATAATTATTATAATTATTCTTGTTTGGAGACCTCGGCTTAGCAAACGAAGTGTAGGACGCCCTCCGCCCAGGTGGAGTGACGATTTGCGAAAGGCTGGTGGTGGCTGGATGCGTCGAGCTGAAGACAGGGCGCAATGGCGCTCATTGGGGGAGGCCTATGTCAAGCAGTGGACTGCTATAGGCTGATGATGATGATGATGATGATGATGACCTATAATTAAGATGGTTTTCACGTAGAGACTTTTCCTCATAATTCTAGAAAGGTTCTCAGAAAATATAAATACCGTAGTAACTTCAAAGAAAATATAAATGAATGAAAATAAATCGTGAAAAGGTGCTTCGACGTATTTATTGGGCTCAAAAACAAGGACTATTAAATGTAATTAATATTACTATAAATTAATAATATTCCTAGTATAGCCTTACCTCCCCTTTGCTTCTCTCAGTCGTATATTTTTTGTTTGACTACGATAAAAACTCAAGTCAGTTATCTTGTTACGCGCACCTATTTCCATATACCATAGGCCTAAGCTTCAATCGACGTTTGACAAAAACTATTGGGATTACTGGTTGAAATATTGCGATGCGAGCATTTTGAATCGTAAAGGCTGGCTCTCTTGAGATCCGATTGGGTTGCGGTCATGCGTAATTGTAGCTTTGGGTGGTGTGTATATGAAATTATTTGACTCGTACATTTTCCTCACGTCTTACTCCTTGTATAGAGTATTCTATACTTTTAAAACGACACGATAATGATGAGTCTTTCTAGAAAACTATTTGGAGCATCTGACTATCTTTTGATAGTCTTGACTATGCTAAAATGTAATATAATTAGTAGCTATTTGTAATATGTCAACTAGCTTCCGCCCACGGCTTCGATCGCGTGGTACCTTGAAAAACAAAAACAAATCTATCTCACGAGAACTGTACATTTTTCCACGACAAAAATTAACCTATGCGCTATTCCAGATTATAATCTATCTCTGTGCAAAATTTCATCATTCAGTAGTTTTTTCAGAGTAACCAACATACATCCATACGTTCTTACAAACTTTCGTATATATAATATAAGTAGGGTTATTAATAAAATAAAAGTTAAATACCTTGGTTCATTTTCAAGATTGTTCTGCTTTTCGTTTTATAGATAGATAACCTTTTCTGCGAATATCGTGCTATTGAGATATCGTGAAATAGAAAAGGTTTTTTCTAGACTCGCAGGTTACCACTGATGTTATTTTGTGGAAGAAAATATCCAATTCAATCCGCCTATTACATAAAATACTACCTATCTCGTAACTTTCGCTTTGTGCCACTTTGATAACATCTCGTTCCTAGAAGCAACTGAGCATCACTACAAAACTGGCTTATTTAACTAGTTTATAGCTCTTTCCCCACCTTTATAAGCTGTGTTGTATGAAATATTCCTCCATTCCGATCTCCCCACTGTAAAACCGCTCTAGTGTACTGCACTATAAGGTGGAATTTCGGGGTAAGATAGGAACAAGCATTGTGTGGTTATATAAAATTTATTAGATGATCATCCCGGGGGCAGTGGTCCCCGGCTACACAGTCTGTTAGTCAAAGGATGTTTACACCTACGCGGCCGGCAGTGTGCTCTGTGTACTAGCTTAATTATCACTTTCGGAGAACTAGTTATAGGATGTGCCTATTGATAATGATTAGCTGAAAAAATACCTGTTTTTATCTTAGTTATATTTATTACTAGCTACCGCTCACGGTAACGCCCGCGTGGTACCTTGAAAAAAGTACAAAAACAAATCTATCCCGCGGGAACCATATACTTTTCAGATCAGTTCAGCCGTTTCAGCCTGTAAGAGTAACAAACATACATCCTACATTCTTACAAAATATTAGAAGGATTTTTCACGTCTATTACTTTGATACCATAAGTGTAACTTCTTCTACGTTTGAATATTATAGAAATGTTATACCTACTTACGTTAACTTTTGTTCTCACCTAAAAAGTAACTCCAAAGGGCTGAAAACTTTGTTTAGGGGTCGTATAATAATGTCTGTAATACATCGCTGTCATTAATATGTAACCGTCACTTTTATAGAGCCACACGAAAATTTAAAATTAAACCTAAAGTTGACATGAAACTATCGTTGCGTACTTTACGCTCATTTGTCGACATCGCGTGCCGCATCTAGTCATCCACTTCCTTGTTTCATGTTAATTACCATGGGTGCCATAAATATGTCGAGTAGGTTTTGTGTCGCGGCAGTTACTCATAGCCTCTTGGATTCCGTATGCTTTATAAGGGTCATTAGCCGGCTAAATGAAATTTAATACCGACAATTTCATTCTTGGGTGTTGTTTGCATTTTTTCTCTTTCGGTTTTCTTTTAGCAATGGGCTTGCAACTCGTACGGAATACTAACTACTGTGAAAAATGTTGACATTTATTTGAACGTGCCTAGATCAAAAGATCTAGATAAGTAATAAGAGATCTGAGAAAATGTTTATCAAGCTGGGGATTACAGTCGTAATCATTTTTGTAAGGATATTATGTATATTATTACCTAGGTAGGTACCTACTATAATTTTCTTTATTTTGTGGTTAAGTGCAAAAATGACGTATTTAACCTTTTTTAGTTTGATAAATGAAGCTCCGTCCGGACCTTTAAATCTCAATATTTATGGTCAAACACTTTACCGTTTCGTCCTTCGATCACAGGTTAGATAGGCATGTGATTGAAAGAGGACTGCTTATTTTTTTTTTTTTTTTTTAATCTTGTTTATTGTTAAGGACTTTTACTTTACAAAGTATGTCAGTCCTATTATAACCTAAACTTATTATTAAGGACTGCTTATGATTTTTGATGTCTTCGGCTATTTTTTAGATGTTTGGACAGTAACTGAATTTATAAGGTATGTTCGTACGTGAGCTGTTGTATTATGTAAAAAAAAAACATGATCACACCTGGTAAATTCCCAGGCTCAGTAGACATCTCCTCAGATCTCTAGTTACTTCGATCTTTGAAGATATCTGAAGAGGGTAGTCAGTGGCATGTCCAAACATATTTAGCTTATGCCCACATTTTGTACAGCTGTTAGTATTCAGATCTTTGTACTGAGTTTGCACATTACGTAATTGACATAAAATATGTCACCGGATGAAGTTTTTTATTGAACACACTGTGTGAGGTAAATCCTAGTGACTGAGAAGACATGCCCATAGGTGTAAATTTCATTTAGGGGTTGAAATACATAAGCACGATACGGCGTCACAATAACATGAAACTATACTATGTCCATCGTAAAAAAACTTCTAGCTAGACTGACTTTCATCGTGAGTTTTTACGATGGACGACGTAAATTTTCACGACACAACGTCGTTTGATCCCACGAAAAAGCGTCGCATCGTACCACGTTACGACGCTTTGTCGTGACTAAGTGGTTTTGGCCGTCTATGCAAAATTTTGTACATGTATCAGCTAACTTAACACTAGTTAGCAAAATGACAATGTATATAGTAACTATGTAGTTCGAATATTTTTCAAATCACCACATAGAAAAAGTTATACAGTGAATAATACAGAGCCTTTCCGTAATGGCATCGTATTAATTAATCTAATTGAGTTTAATTTATATAAACTTAGAGAGCAGGTTGTAAGCGAGACAAAAGGATTAATAAAGATAATTTAAACTTTCTCCCGATTGGGACGGTACAGTGAAAGGGAATGTTTGTGACTTTGTAAATACGTTGAGAACTTCAACACGAGTTTTCAGCATAGCACGAGTTTTTGAAGTCTGTAATTTAACACTTTTCGTATTACTGTATTTCTTATACAAAACAGAGAACTCTTAAACAAATTTGTGTTTTTACGTCTCAAAAACTTCTGCTCTTATTGCGTCCTCGCTTTCGTAAATTCTTTTATATTTTCACTTCCACCTACTTTTGTTTTGCAATGACCAAAGAGTCAATTCCGTGTCGCTGTAACGGCATCTCACGACAATACGATCTAATCAGCAACTTCCCTTATTGCCCGAAACACAAAACGAAACAAAAGAACTCACTAAACGTCTTCCCTTTGTTACAGATCCCGATGTGAACTACAAAAATGGACCTAAAATACCTTATCCTAATGATTGCTTTTGCAATTGTTGAAATAAATGTCACCGAGAGCAGACAGAACGACAAAAAGAGATGGAAGAACGACAAAAGCGCATACTCGCATTACGTGAACATCTGTGATATACAAGACAGAGGGTCCAAAGTCCACTGCTACTGCGAAAGTATTAAAATCAAGACAGCTACAAAAGCAGACTGCTGGGTTTTCAACGGTGGCATTGCAGAAGATGATCCTTTTTGGTCCAATTTCTACTCGCAACCGAAAATTGAAAAGCTTACTTTCAACGTCAGAGCAGACGGCGGCTTAACGTACATCCCCGCTAAAGTGATAGTTCGCCTCGATCGACTACAATACCTCAACATACAATATGCAAACATCTATAGCATACCTTCCTTCGCGTTTACAAACTCGACGACGCTCCGCGAAATAACTCTGGCGAAGAACAAAATAGCGAAACTTGAGAGGATGTCGTTCGCTCATCTAATAATGCTGTCAAACGTCAGCTTAGTTGAAAATCAGATATCGGAACTGAAACGAGACGTGTTCTACGTCCTTCCGAATTTGCAAAGGTTACACTTATCGAAGAACAACTTGGGGGTGCTACACGATGGCTGTTTCAAGCATCTCAACAACTTGATAAAACTCGATCTTGACAACAATTTGCTGACAGTCGTCATTAGGGAGAACTTCCAAGGGTTGTCTAACCTGATAGCGTTGGATATGAAGAACAATAAATTAACAATGATAGGCGATTTGGCGTTCGCGGAACTTTGGAGTCTTCAGGAACTTTACCTGGACGGTAATGAAATCGAGTTCATATCGGAGCGGGGTTTCGGCGGATTGACTCAGCTGCGAAAACTGTCCCTGTCAAATAATAAGTTGGGAACTCTCGATGACGGTGTGCTGGACGACATTCAGAAGTTGAACGTGCTGGATCTCAGGAACAATAACCTGGAAACTCTGAAGCAGGAAGCAGTTCGCAATGTTTTAGACAACATGAAGTCGAACTACGCCCTAATCTCTCTAGACGGTGAGTTGTCAATAACTTTGTGAATTTGATTTATCTGTGTTGGTTCAGCTTTTGAGTTCTTCGCGTTTCTCTTATATTAATTTAGTTTGAAAATTTTCGTATCCTTGTTCTCCGATAGCCGAAACAAAGTTAGCGTGTTGAAGCGATAAATCAATGAAAATGTAATTTTGTACAACTTGTGAGTTGGTTGGATTGATTACAGTTTGAGTCAGTCCTTTTTGTATTAATTATGCAGTTGTTTGAATTGGTTAAGTACTTATACTTGCGAAATTAAATTATGTAGAGCATTCATCATCATCATCATCATCATCACCTTACCCCACATAACGTGGGATAAGGACAGGAAGATGATGATGTAGAGCATTATGAAGCTTTAATATTTGTTTCTCAGCTAAAGTCATAAATATTTTACAAGGGTGGATATGTTAAAATGCGAACGATTATAATCGTAATCCAATTCAACCACTTACGTTAATTAAAATCGAATAAAGCCAATCTGAGTCGTCCATGCGTATAAAGTTATTATACTCGTACGGCTCATTTGGGTAATTAAACCAGAAGCATGGGCTCAACAGAATAGCTAGGTCAGTAGAAATTCACAGTAAAATATATTTATTTTCTTCCCTCTGGCTACGTTGCAGTACATAGGAGAAGTAGGGGTTTTAGGACATAATTATGATCAGCGGAGTAACCTTGATGAGGTTTTGGGGATTGTCATGCGGATATTGTGTATTAAAAACTTCCAAACTGTACCAGCTATTTTTTGTGACCTAGCCAATGTTCGCAGCTCATAAGAATATGGCAATTAACCAGCCAATTACCCCTTCCGCACAGTTGCGATCCAAAGCCATTATAACGATGTCCGGTGATTAACGATCGATGTAATTCAATTTGATTCATTATCGAGTGCCATTATTGTCCGAATATTCTTGGTCAGATGTAATTTTGTGCAGAAAATCACAGGAAAAAATTGCACCGTCTAGTTTGAACCTACGACTGCGATGTCATACAAAAACAAGGATGCTACCATGCTACTATGCTGTTGCGGTGTATAAATTACGTAACATGATTTTTTGCAAAACAGTTGATATTTCATTCGTTTTTTCAAAACAATGATGATAAATTATTGTGCCACGTTTGTTCTATGAATACCTTATAACTAAAAACAAATACTCTCGAAATCCAGGACAGAATACAAATCATAACCAACAAAGATACTGCAGTCAGCTTTGCGGAAAATATAACAATCTCCCTCAACAAAATATAGGCTCCATTAAAATGTCACAGTGTAGCTAAATAGTGTATATCAGGGGCTGATTCATAGCTGGCCGAACTTTGTTCATGTTTGTTGGTTAGTCGCTTCTGGAAAGGCTCAATAAAGATATGAAAATAACCAGTAAGTTTGTTAAGGCTTACTTTGCCATTGAACGCTGCCTAGAATTGGCTAAAACACTTTCAGAGGCCTTACCACAAGCTTTTCAGGCAATGTAAAAGTAATATTACTTTCATATTTTGTATAATGACCTATTATAATTTTGTATAAATATACTTCAAGCTTAAAAATTTGACGATTTTGAAACAATAATTATTTTTAATTGTGTTTGTAAATGTTTTTAGAACAGCCCTAGAGGGTGAATAAAAAATATATTGCATAATGTGAACGCGCATGTTTAAAACGTTATTTGAAAAGTCTAATATTTCGGTGAGTTCGATTTATTCGGAGTTGGGTTAGTGCACAAACAAGGTATAATAAACATTTCATAAATTCTTATAATGTCAACGTTCGATATTTTCGATTCTTTCGGTAAGGTCGGACAGATGCGCTCTGTTAGTCATTACTTTTATTTTATTTGCTTAGAATAAAAAAAATCCGGACATAAAAAGCCAAGTTTCGGAAACCCCGGACCATTAAATATGGATAAGCCTGTTACAAGCGTAATTAAATTTGTCTGCCTATATCATAGGCTTTGCTCTACTCTGATATTTATTATTTAGTTAGTAGGTACATTGTACGTGGAATATTTATTCGTATATTTTATTATGAACGATTTTTTGGGTTTTATTTATTTTTATTACGGAATTCTAAAAAATACCTCTCTTCTTTTAAAATAAATGTTTTATGTATTTCTTTAGTTATCAATAATGATTATACATAGTGTTTATTTGTCACCAGGCAACAAGCTCACGTGCGATTGCCGGCTCTCCTGGCTCCAGAAGCTTCGCAATGAAACCCGAAGCAAACGGCTCAAAGCATCTCTATCACGTCTCAATTGCATCATGGACACAAAGCTTAAATCCAACCTAGGCAACGTCAAAGTACAAACAAAAACCAACCTTAACCCTATAAAAAAGGAACTAGATTACGAAGACGAGGATGAAGAGGACAAACAGTACGATGAGATGCAAGACCAAGAAAACAATTCTGAGGAAACTAAAGTTGAGTACAGAAGAAAGTTTGTGGATATTCCTAGTGAGATACTCCCTTGTCCTAACCGATTGGTCTATGAGGCTTCGTACTCGCCGCCGACGCAAGACGAAGTGAAATATTTCAAAGCTGCGTCACCTGAAAGACACTCACTAAGTGTTTGCTTAATTATGTACACTCTGTATAGAATCTTGTAGCGTATTTTTAAAATCGAATGTACTCGTACTGTATAAAGTTTTGAAATTTCTTTGACACTTTTGGCTTTGTACTCACTTTTTTCATAATGTTACAAGCACTGAGTATTGAAAAAATTGCGGTTTAACATGTAAGCCACAAAAATACTTATAAAGAGATCTCGTAAAACCAGTGACAATTAATACAACGCTACACATAATTGAATCAATGACAATTATTTTGTCAATATGACATTGAGTCCAAAACCGCCATTTTTTCAAGTGTAGGTACTCATTGTTTTGTATTTTCATGTTTGTAATTATAACATTGATAACATTATTCTGACTTATAAATATAGCTTAAAATAAAGCGTAATTATAGTTCCAAGGCAAAATTATGATAATTATAGTGACAGTAATTTTCTACTCTAATAGCCTTAGCTAGGATTAGGACAATATTGACTTTAGAAATAGTTTATGACGCTTTCTGGGAGCACGTGTTTTCAATCGTAACCAAAGATATTACGTAGGTATCGTATTTGTATTTAGTTATAAGTTTCAGGTTCAACAATTGTTTACAGTTTAATGAATTTATTTGGCTATCGCTATAGCTTGGATTTTCTCTGAATTACGAGATAAAGCTGTATAAAATTTAAAAATATCAATATGGCGGCTGTAAAAAGCTATTTTCAGTGACTTTCACTCAGGTTTATTGTTTTTATTTAAAATAAATACATGTAAATTTACTCTGAATACTGAAAATTACTGAAAAATATACTGCATGGATACTAGAAGCTCCGTTGACCTAATATGTTAATTAACCTCCTTAGATACAGAGGTTATTGAGGGTTGTTATACTGAAAAAAAAAAACCAGTGTGTATATTAATAAATGATTTTAAATTTAACATTCAAACCAATAACTCCATTAAAAGAGTTGTCGGAATAGTTTCAAATCAAACTTGAAGCAAAATCGATTAAGTTAAACGCTGTTAAGACAGAGTTCTATAATAGTTTGTGGAGTAATTACAAAGTTCATCTTTGTTACCAGACGTTTGAGTTTCGTTATTGGAGATTGCCTAAGTTGAATTAGTATTGATTGGTTTAAAACTGTACATCTAGTTTTAAGCTACTTTAGAAAGAAAAAAGTGATTGAGTGAGATTATGTAAAGTTTTCATATTTTTTTTATATTTTAAGGTTCTTTTCGTGAATCATCACCCATCGTGTCTTTATAAAATCGTGTTTTTACTGACACTTTCCCAGCTATCTGAATCTAAATAATTAACACAAAACATTTCTTGGGTGATCCATACAACAGTAGGATTCTAAGTAAACGAATCTCTATGTTTTATTTTCATTTGTTATTAAAATATTTGAAATTCAAAGTATAATTTTAATATATCATATATCATTGTAAATCACAGGGAGGATCATTTTAAATATTTAATTTTAATATTTTAAATTCAATGTTTCAAAGTACTTATATTTGATGATATCATTATAAATCACAGGGAGGATAAATTTTAAATCATTTTTATATTTGAGTTGAGTGTGAAAATTCTTTCATTACTTACCTAGTCCATTACACAGTTGAATTTAGAACAGTGTGAACCCAACCTTAACCATAAACATTAGGGTAAGACCATAATTGATTTTGAAGACTGAAACACAGTAGGTCCGCTATATCGTTTAATATTCATGAGGCGACAGTGATTTACATACCAAAGATTATATTGGAAACAAAATTTGTTATTTATTGGGGAAAATCGCAGAGTAATAAAATAAGATGTTGTCGTAAAATATCTGTAGCGTTGTGCGAACGTAAGCAGGTTGAAGTTCATTACCCGAAATAAAAAGCAATAGGTGTCACGTTGTGTTTTTTAATGGAAGAGCAAGGGAAAATATTGTGAGTTTTGGGGAAAAACCGTGGCTGGTGATGTCATCGCTTAAAATAACGTCTGGTTTGACGATTTAGCACACAAACGAGCTAAAGATCGCCAATGCCCCGCCCCGCAAGCCTTGTAACAGCCTTAGGGCCTTTGTCCATAGCCGCCGTCACCGTCACGTCACCGAGAATGAGATTATTTCGGGCCGAGTTTAATATGACGTAACGGCGATCGTTTGTCCACCACAATCGATTTCCGATTGATTACAAACAAAATAATAACTGAGCTCGTGTACGGTGCGGCGGTGACGGTGACGGCAGTGTGTGGACAAGTTCATACAAGTTCAGAAGTGTTTTGTTTTGCCGGCACATCGGCCCGTCAAAATCTCGGGCGACGATCTAGCGGTCACGCCGATCTACTCGCCATTTCGGCGGCCGGGATGACGGCGCTCGGGTGACGGATGTGCGGTGGACACACGGCTAAGTAATGTAATGTAAATGTATGTACCGCTACTTCGGCGCCGTCATCTCGTTCTCGGTGACGTGACGGTGACGGCGGCGGTGGACAAACGCCCTTAGGGTTTTAAATTTTGTTAAAAGTGTTTTATTATTACTCTTAGGTAAAACTCTTGGTTTCTTGCACAATGTAAATAAACAATTCAATTGTTATTTATTCTAATCGGAGTGTGAAATAATAAATTGATACTTTTGCCGTGCCGTGTTTTATTGAAGGCTATAAATTTTCATCGTTTGTTTATTCATAGCAGGGTTCTAAAGGTTAGAATTCGTTTTGAGTTCTAAACATTAAATAAATGTTTTGCAAAGATAAAGCCCTGAGCTTTATTTGATGCGATGAAACCGTGAAAGTTTGTGCGTTTGTTTGTAAAACTTTAGCTAATGCTAATATTACAGGTAAAGCAGGATGTTGCTATCCATGTGAGCTTGCAGCTTGTTTGAAACCACAAACATTAAATATATTAGTACAAACTTTCATATTGAAATAGGTAAGGAAGTAGAATGCATAGTAAAGCTTTTGCGTCTGTTTCTTCCAGATGATTTATGTATTCTTGATAAATTCTTGATGATATTTATATAGTGCCGGTACGTATCGACAGGACTTACGGTACTTACAGTAGGTACTTGTATTGAGGACGATTTATACCTATAGACAGGACTAGGCCGCGAGATTCCTGATGTTTTCCTTCACCGTTTGAAAACAAGAGCAGTACAAGTACAGTTTTCAAATAAAAAATCAAGAGGTTCTGGAAAAAATATATTTTTTAGTCTCATGGTTATAAATTATGGTTCAATTAGGCTACAGACTTAGGCTAGATTAGTCGCTAAACAAGAAAAATATATCAATAAAATATTTAACATTGTTGCAAAACCAGATTATTTATTTCAATTGCTAGAGCACAATTTTAAATCTTCTCTACAAATTAAAACAGTGATTAATAGGCAGGAAGGAGAGAGAGGGCATTATTTTAATTTGCTCAATGTTCCGCACAGATTTATTTTTCTGCATTAAAAGAATAAACAGGTGAGGTGGATTTGTTTTTATTTGAACGAATTAAAATTAACTGGCGGTAATGGGCTTACTGAGTGGAATAATGGTGTAAGGCTGCGACACACAGGTTGTTTTATTTTTACGCGACTGCAAAGTGGAAAGCAATATTTTAAAGCCTATGTAGGTACGTGAATTCTTTAGCTCTGTAGAAAATAAAGTTACTATAACAGACAGAGACCTAAAGCCTCAGGAGCTACGTGACTCTATGTCAGTCACAGTGCGTTGCACTCAAAGGCAATATTTCGGTAGAGAGGTAGAGTTACTTTCTGCTGGTAAAGTAACACTGGGATGTTTTTCTTCTTGTTCTTTTTTTTTATGTCATCTGTTTCTTAGAGATTAATTTTGGTAGTGTCAAGTGTATTTTTATATAAGTTTTTGTCAACGTCATAGAGTAAAGTTGTCATGTAAATTTCAAACAAAAGATTTGTTAAAAAAATTGGATTATTTTTTGATGGATTTCCTTTCTAGGAACCTTCACTTTAATTCAGATCACGCGTGTCAAGAACTCGGGCTTTATTGGAAAAATAACAATTAAAATTACACAATAAAGTAATACGATAAAAATATAATAATGTAAACACTGGAACGATAACTCCACAGTCAAAAACATCAAAAGCGAGTCTGCATTTGATATTCTGGCGTCACTCATTTGCTGCAATACAAAATCAGTAGTTTTTTATATCATAGTTTTCATAACTTTGTTGACGTGCGAACTCGGGCCGCTGTTTTTAGCTTTTAAAATGTTAATAATATGCAAAGTGCGATGAAAGCTTCACAGAAACGTTAAAAACTTGTAGGTGACTAAATTATTTTATTTAGAAATAAACGCCTGAAACATTGCCAAGTTTACAGGGGTAGGTTTCTACATTTCAACAAAGTACTATCTCGGTAAGTAATACATTTTGTTTCCAGTTTCTGTAAACATAGAGGTGTTTTTCCAAGAATTTACTTTTAAAAGATATTTATTGTCAGAACGATTCCCAACAACAATTGTATTATTTCCTTACGAGATATGACATCACTTTTTCCTTTGACGTAATGTCGCGTACGTCTAGCAACCAGTGTGTTTTGGTCTTTAATCGTAGAAACTTGAAATTCGGGGGTCTTTATAGAGTTACGCGCACTAAAAAAGAAATTCCGTGTATAAAGTCCTTAAGGGGTGTGACGGGAGGATGAATTCAAGTTTGTTATTCGAATTTTCGAACATTGCCTTGATTTGCTCAAAATTATCGATAGCTTTAACCTTGCAAACGTTAAAAAGTAAAGTAAAGTTAAAAAGTAAACTAAGGATAATTTCTGTCCAGTTTTTTTATAAATTCTAAAAAACAGCCAATTTGCGCGTAAAATACTGCCGGGTGAAAGTGGCTCGATTTGCTTAAAACTATCGATAGCTTTAACCTTGAAAAGTTAATAAGTAAAGTAAAGTAAGGATAAATTTTGTCCTGTTTTTTTATAAATTCTAAAGAAACAGCCAATTTACGCGTAAAATACTACCGGGTGAAAGTGGTATTACACTTCAATTACATGAAACGTTTCGTTTATCGCCATAGATTATGACTAGGAGCCGGCCCCGGCGCGCTCACTAATTATCTGTCTCTTTATTGCCCGTCCTAATAATGAAAACGGGCAGCTGTTGAATTTTTTAGTGACTATAAACTTCGAGTGCTGTAGACTATCAAAAACATTGAGAATATTTTTTTGCAAATAAATGTCGCTGGCAAGGTTGTAATGTTTTTATCATTTTATTAGTTAACAAATGGCACTCCCCGCGATTTTGTTTACGTATTTTATACAAACTTCAACTTAATTGTTTGATTTTGTTTCTTAAAGTAGTTTCTTCTTTAATGCTAGGGAACTAAAAAACTACTAGACCTAGATACCTACCCTCATTAGCTTTCTAGGCCTTATAGAATAGAATAGAATAGAAATCATTTATTTTACGTCACGTTACAGATAACTTAGGTTTAATTATTATAAAGCGTTGCTAAGGTGACAATAAAACAGGCAACCATTCAGCATGAGCTGCAACATCACACATAGTGGATGATGCAGCGCTAATTTTCGATGGCGCCTTATTATGAGTTAGGCAGTACGTTGATCTGTCAAAGTTAGTACCTAAGTTCAGTCATGAAATAGAAACCAAACAATGCTTCCATGTATTTTCCGTTGACTGAGTTTTATATATTTCGGTTTTGACGATGGCTGTCTGGGTCTCGTAGGTTGATTGATGCTGCGAGTAATGCTGGTAACTGATATCGTTCACTCCCATTATGTTCGCGTCGGTGAGTATGCATTGACTGACATATAAATCCTTTCGCTGTTCCGCACACGACAGTTATTGGATGCAAAAATAGGCAATGCAATTTTCGATAGGTTTTTGATTCGTGGGTCAGAAAGTTCATTGCAAATGTCAAAACTTCACCAGCGTTTTGACACAGGGGATTGGACATGTTGGACTGAAATGGTACTAGTATCTACACTTATATTATAGAGGTAAGTTTGTTTGTTTATTGTAGGAGGCAATCTCCGAAACTAAGCATGCGATTTCAAAAATTCTTTCAGCAATGTTTAGAATGAACTTTCAGGATAAATATAGGCATTAATTAGTATTCCTATTAGTGGCGGTAAGCTTGCTGTAGAAAGACAAACTAATGTTGCACAATTTTGATAGACCTGTCTAGAGCATAATAATAATAAAACTAAAGTCGTAAATATAAACTAATTAGGAAATTAGCTTAAAAAAACAACAATGTTGAAATTCAGTTTCAAAATTCGGTAAAATAGAATCTGTTATTGATGAAATTCTAATGAGAAAGTTAAAAATTTGCAGCATATTAAATTTACGTTCAAAACACCGTGCAATATCTCATTTTTAAACGGAAAAAAGTTGCCGGTTTGCGGTGACAATAAATCTCCGAAATACTCCGAAATACCGGTGTTTCCCGACAGAGTTTTAGGGAAATCGAAATTCTGTTAGAAATTACTGGCGCTAAATCAAAACACTGAACTTTTGTTATCTGCCTTTGTATGGGAGTGAAGTTAACCTGAGAATTGTTTATTGTTTTTTTTAATTATTTGTATACCTGTTGGGTACATTCAATTTAACGGTTATTAGTCTTCGTCCAGTAACTAGGATTAGTAGGTACCGAGAATGCACAAAACCGTTAAAATATTGATAAACTTTATTTAAATGGTAAAGGAGACACGCTTATAAAAATATACTGTCAAAAACAAGAACGCATCATATTGGCACGAAAGTATGCAAAAGTCATAATGTTTCAGCGTATTTATTTTTTACTAGCTTCTGCACGCGGCGTCGCCCGCGAAGTACCTACATAAACTATAGCCTATGTTCATTCTGAAAGTTCATTCTACACATTGGTGAAAGTATTTTTCAAATCGGTTCAGTAGTTTCGGAGCCTATTCATTTCAAACAAACAAACAAACAATCAAAGTTTTCCTCTTTATAATATTAGTATAGACAACTAAAACAACTAATGTGAGTATAATTTACTATCTTCCGCCCACGCGGTACCTTGAAAAACAAAAACAGCCTATCCCGCGAGAACAATAGATTTTTCTAGGATAAAAAGTAGTTTATGTGCTATTCCAGACTATACGAGTAATCTATATCTTCAGCCGTTTCAGCGTGAAAGAGTAACAAACATACATCCATACATTCTAACAAACTTTATGTTTATAATATTAGTAGGATTCTTTGGTCCATTATACTTACTCATTTTCATAATTAGCAACGAAAAAACATAAATATAACCAGAAAATGTAATATATTTTCGTAGTTAATCGTACCTACCATAAGGATATTAGTTATAAAAGTAATGAAGTAATACTTACCAAATTTAGGCTTGATTCCCTGATGGAGTGTTTTTTTTTAAATATTTATTATATGCTTGAAACAACATCTTGTCAACATACTTAATTTACAAAAACTCATAAGTCCATTTGAGCCCAGGAGTTTAGAACAAGGGGTCCAGAGACATCCTGATAACTGTTTGTTTCTAGTAAACGACGACCGTACTATAACGAAAGTAATAGCGTCTTTGACGTTATTACTGTCTCTACTACCCCTTATTTTGCTTAAATAGGGACTCTAAATCTAGCTCATATTTATAATTAATGATTGGATGGCAATAAAAGTTTATCTCAGGATTACTCGTATAGTTAAGGAAAGTTCCTTAATACAGTTCACCGCTAGTAACTAGAAGCTGTTAGAAACAATGTTTTGTTAGTATCAGAATTACGTAATCGCAGCATTGGTAATACAAACGAGGTGATCGCTTCAATTTAGAGTTTAACATAGATTATAAAAAAAGGACTGTCAGCAGTGAACGGACAATACATGGAAGCATTCCTTGAGCTAAAAAAGGATCCCACAAAAATAGAGCTCTAGTAGGCGGGGCTTGTCAATTATGCCAAGGAATTATATCAAAAATTTATAAAAGCTTATTACACGTTACACGACAATTGAAACCCAAACGTCGACATTAATCAATGTTCGGTAAATCCACGAAGCAGTTTCGATGTGTGAAACTTGGTGTCATCTTTCGCGGATATTTGATGAAATGCTTCTGGTTTTTTCCGTTCGCTGACTGTCAGCCTTTAGGCCCGCTGTCATAAAATTACGCTGACAGCTTCTTAGAAATTCAGTCACGCAATTAATATTACAAGCACGTGGCGCAGTCGAACACTGTTACTTTAATTTGTCTCCGATATTAAACAGAGAGCCCCATTTGTTCTGGAGCTGTTGTTTAATAAGGAATTAACATTGATTAAATTTATTGCTTTAGGCATCACGTGGCACAAGTGTTGCTATGCGCCGGCCTTATAAGATGATTGATGCTATTTTAGGGTTATTATCAACACGTCTAATGGAAACAACCAAGCAAAAGGTCTAGTTGGCAATACTATTGTGTTGATAAAACAGTATTCTAAGTGATGGTAGGATAAATAAAAGAGAAATAAATTTTGTAGTTTAAAAAAAAATCGTATTCTATTAAATAATAATTTTATTTTTGCAAAAACAATTATTTTCAGTGTTTCCAGCTAATTTAATCAACATGGTCATAATAAAATGTATCAAAAACGGCATTTTAGACCTATTGAGGCTCATAAAAACAAGCATACTTATACTATCCTTTAATATTTTTTCCTTTTCGAAAAAATAAGAAACACGGTTATTACTAGTTGTTATACTAGTTGTTATACTCTTAGATAAATCTATGGTACATCTATTATTATAAGAATCAAAGTCTTGAGAGCGCTGGTGGTGTAGTGGTAGCACCCCTGCCTCACGATCCGAAGGTTGTGGGTTCAAACCTGGTCGCGCACCAATGAGTTTTTCCATTCGAAAAATGTATGTGCGCAATGCCAGTGCTCTTAAACGGTAAAGGAAAAACATCGTGAGGAAACCGGCATACCCTAGAACCAAAAATTCGAAGGTATGTGTCATAGGTTAGTATTCTTATAAGCGGCGATGGGCTTGCAACCTGTCACGTACGGAATACTAACTACTGTGCAAAATGTGGGCATGTACCAAATGTCATGTTTGGACTTGCCTCTGACTACCCCCTTTAGATATCCTCAAAGATCTAAGTAACTAAAGATCTGAGGAGATATCTACCGAGCCTGGGGATTACAGTCATGATCATATTTATTTTATTTTTATTTATCAAAGTCTTGACTGACACACTCACTCACTGACATAAACAACACACTAGTTACGAGATACGAGACTTGAAATCTGGATTAGGGGTTATTATTAGGATTTATTATTTAGGGATTTATCGAAATTCAACCTTTTAGAGGTGCAGCGGGAGGTTGAAGTTTGTATGAAAAAACATACGCTGTCGTGGTCACGAGGCACGTTCATCCCTTGACCACGACAGTGTGTAAACCTGTCAAAACGTCGGAAAAAATAGGTAAATAAAACGCGATAAATACCCGTTTATTAGGTACTAATAATAAAGTCTTTCTACTTGTTTATGATTTTTCCCAGATAAGTCCATGTCATCAAAATTTACGAAACAATAATAGCATGTACCTGGTGCATGTACCTACAGTAAACCTGTGAATCAGAATCTTCGACCCAGATAATATTCATGTCACACCCAAGTGTTTTTCGACCTAGCGACATGATATCGATATGTTGGCGTAATAATATTCTTCTGAGACAAAATAAATATGCTACGAAAAACAAACGCTTTTTTAGTCGTCTATCTTGAAATGTTTTGAATTCATCGAAAGCTTTTTGTTTTTATAAAATCCAAACGGTAAAAATAAATGTAAACACGAATGTTGTGTTGATGTTCGTTTCTGCCTCATTACGTCTAAACGGTTACACATTTGAATAAAAATTGAAATAAATATTATAATACTGTAATTTGGACATTTTTAACATATTATCTACCTTGTATCTTATACCTTTATACGAGCAATTCTTGTATATAAATGTATATACGGCTCCAACGATTTTCATGAAATTTTGTATGCCGGGGGTTTCGGGGGCGATAAATTAATATAGCTTCATTTTTCAAAAAAAAAAAAACAGATTTACCCAATATAAAAACCGGTCAACCAGGTACTAATGTTAAAGTAGCAAGCAAGTACCAATACCTTTAATCGTACAATTTTTGTATACATGTATAATTTGAATCTCGGAAACGGCTCCAATGATTTTCATGAAATTTAGTATCGATCTAGCTAGGTTTTATTTTTAGAAAACACCGTTTACCATATAGCTTAGTTATCCAGGTACTAATTATAATATGTTAATAGATTGATGTTCAAAACTGTATAATCTGTTAATCTACGGATATGACGTAACGAGTATATTAAACAGTTCATACTTGTGATTGTTCATAGTCATAAACAAATCAGTGCCTCCGAGTCTCTACTCTCTTTCTATCAACATTAACAATATAGCATATCTCCGTAGGTACCTAAGTCTATTTCTTAGAAGCAGGCTGCACTGTACGTGTACTGACTGCCTTATAGAAAAATGTTTATTTAAGGGGAAGCGTTCGCGACGACGCCATTTGTTTTGTGTAGTGAATATTGAGATTTGTGGACGCTACAGTTTTCGAATGAGTGATTTCATTGATGTGTGGTGCAAGGTTTTGTTGGTAGATATATGTGAAAATATTTGTTTTGGTTATTTAAGTTTATTTAGTATTTATTTATTTGTTTATTTACCTCAGATCTAGCTCATATTTTGCTATACGTTGCATCGCTTAGCATTGCCATTCAAAGTGGTAATGCCGCCAGCGTCTTGAGGACGCTTCCATCTGACAGTGATCTAGATCACTTGAGATATCTACGATCTATAGATGTATAATAATAATAATATAATAATAATAATAATGCTGGACACTATCACACAGCATCATGTAGCCCCAAACTAAGCAGAGCTTGTATTATGGGAACCACATGACTGATAAATACTCGTATATACTATCTATAGATCGTTTGTAACGGTCTTTATACAGCTCAACTGTTTCGCATGTACTTTAATGTCGTTACTTATCTACTAATATAATATTGATGAATATTTGCTAAACAATATTTTCAGATCACTTACTAGATTATGTGTTTATTTAAATAAAATTTAAATCCTAAATCTTTTAAAAATTATAGACAATTGTTGACGTTTTTTATTTCTCGACTAATCTGCTAGACATATTAAACACAAAAATATTTTTTTAAGTTATTTTGGGACTGAACGAATGCTGTTAGTTTATCAAACCTGTGATGCTAGGATGCTAGATAATAAAAAAGGTTTTTTTTTAAGATCTATCATCGACTTTATCCCAAAAGCCCCTTAACAAACGCATTATTTATAGAACAAAATATGAGCGTGTATTAGCTAGTTTCGGCAAATTATCTCCGCTAGGGGCGCCAGATGCGCGGAACATTAACGACAATATTGGAACAAATTCTAAACGCCCTCGTATTATGGGCTTTACGTAGGCACCTTGTTACACATGCGACTTTTGAAATGTTTTAATCTAAAACATTTTGGGGAGCTAGTTTTTAAGTCACATACAAAATGACTACAAAGTTGTAAAGAAAAATAGAAAGTTTTTTTGTACGTGTTGAGTTATAATGACAGAAAATAGCGATGGTAATTCTTCGTTATATTTTGTATATAATTATTATAATTAATAACTTATAATTTATGCTACCCTTGTTGATTGCCCCCTAGCAAAGCCACCCTTAAAAGTAAAGTCATTAATACAACCACATTATAAATCAGTACCACAACTACAGCACTAAAACTAGACTCATTAGGCCCCAACTAGTTCATTAATAAGCCCTAATTAGTTGCAGAAGTGTGCTTTAAACTTTCACGTGAAATGTTGCTGACGGTACAAGCGTGGAAATAACTGCACTGACGAATCATAGCCGTAAAATAGTTGTTTGCATAAAAGCCAAGTCGACGCAGGGGAAACCATTCTACATTTATAATATTCGATATTTTATTTTAAGAGCTTATGTGTTACTAACTATAGGTAGGTACACCAGTATACAATACCAGTACACAGTCATTCATGAACAAATACATTTAGAAAAACAGTCATTTTGGGAAAAGGTAGGATTAGTACAATACGAGATTAGTACTAAGTATGCATTTTAGTCCAAACAGACCGAAAAAGTCTGAGCATTTCATACTAAACAATGAACTGTTCATAAGAACTACTTTTTTATAAACTCGCCTTTACTCGCTTAGGTCTTGAATACTAGCATGAAGCTTAATTTATTTGTTTTTCTGGGTGCAGCTATTTAAGTAGGTTCATGTTTTTTTATATAAGTACTCGTATATGTTATGTATCTAGTGGGTTTGCAACGTTTTGGCTCAATCTGTCAATTTGAGAGTGTTGAATAAATAAATGAATACTTGGTACAAGAATATAAACCTATAATCAGGTTTATATATTTGCAAAGTACATGGCGTGTGATACCAACTTGTGATATTGAATTATAGAATTATAAAAGTACAGAATAAATATAGAATTTATACCTACTATAAATCAATATCAGATTATAGTAAAACGAGTTGATAGAAATGAACAGAAAAAGAAAATTAAGCCGGTAGGCGTCCGAGATAAAAGTACAGACAAGAAGAAATATAAATAAAAATATTGTATTTCTCATATTTATTATCAAGAAGATTTCTTGTGAATACGGATAAGCAAAATTTACTTAGAAAAAAATAGACTGATCGCACGTATTATTCACTATCACTTATGGTGCCTTGAGTTTGTATTGACTACAAACATACTTAGCATAAATAGCGTTGTGAAAGAAAAGTGTGTTTTTATGGTTTTAAAAATCAGACTGATTATGTCCTCCAAAACACAGAAGCGCTCAAATTAAAACTGCTGTCCTGATGTACCTGATGAGATAGGTACTGATAATGCAGCATGTTATTTCAATTCGTTGTTTTCTTAAGAACGACTAAGTAGATAAAGTAAGTCCTTCAGGCTAACAAAATCAAAAATGTCAGACATAATGTAGAATGTCAGACATGATGTGGAGCGCTGGTGGTGTAGTGGTAGCACCCCTGCCTCACGATCCGAAGGTCGTGGGTTCAAACCTGGTCGTGCACCAATGAGTTTTTCCATTCGAAAAATTTATGTGCGCAATGCCAGTGCTCTTAAACGGTGAAGGAAAACATCGTGAGGAAACCGGCATACCCTAGAACCAAAAATTCGAAGGTACATATAGGTTAGTATTCTTATAAGCGGCGATGGGCTTGCAACCTGTCACGTACGGAATACTAACTACTGTGCAAAATGTGGGCATGTACCAAATGTCATGTTTGGACTTGCCTCTGACTACCCCCTTTAGATATATCCTCAAAGATCCAAGTAACTAGAGATCTGAGGAGATATCTACCGAGCCTGGGGATCATAGTCGTGATCATATTTTTTTTTTTTTTTATTTATGTAGAAAATTTGAATTTTAACCCGACTGTGAAGAAAAATGGTAATGTTTTTAAGGTATTATGTAACTTTCTGGCCGTCGCTATAGCAAAACGGCTGGGTGGATTTGCTGTAAAAAGTCATTTTCAATTTACGATGAACTAAAAAGGTATAAAAATGTATCAATTTTACAAACACTTTTTACATTTACAAAAACATTTATTAGGTAAATCTATGCAGTAGGGCTTTTTGATTTATTGAAATTAACGTTTTCTCAGTGACAGTACGTACCTGAACTTCTTTAGAATATCGCGTAATAGAAGCTGGAATTACATTATCGTGGAATGGGATTTCCCTTATTGGATCCCGGCGTAATGACAATTTTATAAAATTATCCGGGTTATATTATTTTTTAAGTGATTGATTCCAGGAACTGGATAATCGAATCTTCTTAGAGCCGTCTTAAAAGAAACGGTTTCTGAACAAAGTCGTTCACAGACTCATTATATTTTTCATTTCTCATTCACCTCTATCATTCGCCCTTGAAAAATTTTCTTCATGTTCTAATAGTGTTGCTGCGTGGCATGTTGCTTATACTCGTAGAAATACTAACCAATGAAACACACCTTTAAATTTTAGTTTAGCCATAAAAGACTTTTCGAATAGAAAAAAATATACAAAAAATATGGATTGTTAATATCTCATATCGCATAGTTTGTATGTTTGTACATTATTTAGGGTGTGGTACGAATGCGCAGTCGAGTATATATATTATTACGTAGCCTGATGCAACCTAGGTGTCAATAATAGATTCCATTTTAACAATGCTCAGCTAAATTAAGCAGCAGTGTGTGCCAGCGAGTTGTTCAACTCAATTCCACCATACATTTTAGATGTTTGTGCAATTGTATCCGAGTTATTTATTATTAGTTAAAATATTAAGATTTACAAATATAACAGCAGAAACTGGTGCTTAAGGTAGAGCTGTGAAACTAGCCAGACTGGAATGAATAGCAATCTCTACATCGCAAATCAGTCAACATTCCGTCTGAATAAATATTATAGTGATAATATTAAAATATTATCAATCATCAAATTATAAATTTGATTAAGGATCAAGTAATTTCAACGTGTTCACACATTCAGGTGGGCGACCGCCATTGAAACCGAATTGTTTACTATTTATATACTTAAAACCCTAACGATACTGATTGACTGCTATATCAACGCAAGTCCTATGGTTGGCTCTAGTGAGATGTAGTTTGAAAGTAAGATTTTTTTTCTATGACTAAAAGAATTCTGCATGCGTTGTATAATTTTGAAAAAACATTTTGTCAATGAAGTCGCGAGGAGTTCCACTAGTATTGGTATAATAACATCTCTATAACCTGGTTTCACGTAAGTTTCAAACTCTTTCTACGTTTATTTTTAAGCTTCACGTGACACGTCAAGACTTAGAAGGGAACACGTGGTTTCACACGCCACCCCGCAATTAGCACGACGTGAATGAACCGCTTCTAATTATAAGCCGACGGCAATATATGTCATTCAAAATGTCTGACCTATCTATAACTTTATTGTGTGATATAAGGTCTTCTTGTTAAAAATAGTAGGTATATACTTGTACCACGTAAGCTCGTATGCGCACGCAAATCTGCTTCCAAGAATAATTTACCATAAAAAGATGCTTATCTAATAGACATTTAAAAATTGTTTCGTAGGTACCTACATAACTGCTACCTGCACATCCTATAAAAATCATATTTATTAGGAATACAGACTAAATCATTTTTATTAAATTTAATTTACACTGATATCAGAACGCTTCATATTCACAGTAGAATTTACCAAGATTAGTTTCGTGGCAGCTGTGCTTAGGTTAAATAACTTCAATCAAATATTAATATAGCCGAACATATTCTATTTTATGTTAAACAATAATTCCAAATTTTCGTTTTCTAAGCGATAGCGCGCACGGGTTACTTTGGTCGCCGTGACTGTTTCGTCACTCTTATCAAGTCCATGGTTATATGTGGAGATGCGCGCATGTTACGACGTGACAACTGGGTGACATCTCCATACATAGCCACGGACTTCATAAGAGTAACGAAATTACGAAACAGTCACGGCGACAAAAGTAACCCGTGTGCGCTATCTCTTAAGTTACTGTCGAAATTCTATACTAAAGTCAGGCTTCAAGACTAAGCTTAACAAGCTTAGTTGCCTCCTAGCGACTTTGAAGTCAAATTAGGGCTTAAAATCTAAAACAGTTATTCAATTTTACTAACAACCTATCGTACACCTAAGGACAATAATGGTCGCGAAGCCAGACTGAACCACCATTTTGCTCAATATTTGACAGAGTGAACGAATGACTATAATGTTTTGATTGTTTTCTATAATCCCGACGTGTAAGGAATTTAGCACAACATAGACAGAGTTTCATCGCAACGTTACACGACGGCACAGGAACAAAAATGCGATGAAAGTAATTTTTGGCAACATTTATCCTGAATATATACTGGATGAGTAATTGAATAAGAATGTAGCTACTACGTGCACTTCGATAAAGCTGACGGTTACAACATTATCAATTATTTACACGTATCATGAAACTAGCGTTCACTGAAAATTACAGCAATTAGTTAATAACACACAACACGGGGACATTAAAAAGTTTACACAATGGCTTTATATGTTGTGAGTTGTGGTGATACTTGTGTTTAAGGTAAATTGTTCAGCTATTTTGAGCTTACTTTCTTACAAAACATCGATAAACTACTTTTCTGAATGGGATTACAAAAAATGAATATGATGCATGTGCAAGAATGATGTACAAAGACATAAAACTATTATTTCTACATCATTATAGTTAAGGCCCAGAATACTCGTCACACTATTCCGTGCGTAAAAGTTACAAAAAAAGTGATATAGGTCCGTATAGCAACGCGGATCTCCGCGGAATCAGACATAGCACGAAGCGAAATACCCAAATGACAAGTACGTAGAGTGTGACATGATAATATGGTTGCTCTGAATTACATAACGTAAGCGAGAATTTATAAAAAAACATAAATATGTTCAAGTAAATAGCTTATTTCAAAAAAAGCGCTGGATTTATTTGTTTCAAATTAACTGATTTACATTCATGTGAAATAGAAATTCAAAATACCTTACTGTTCTGGATAAATTAAGGAATTTCTGAATTTTCAGAGGTGTTTTTGACATGATTTTTAACCAAGGTTTTCTAACTAATTCGTGTTTTAGCTCCGGTTGATTTATCACTTATATCCTTGAGTATAGTATAGTTCAATTTCAATGTAATCTATTAAGCGGTAATACAATGATTAGGGTTGCAATACTTGCAATTTTCAAAATGCTGGGCCTTAACGAAGAAGGAAAGAGATAACATAATTAACGTTGGTCATAAACTGGCTTATAAATGTAAATCATGACAGTTCGTTAAACAGACATGACTTAGTTTTGCTTTTGCAATTGCGTTCCGGACACATTCCATTAAACAAGTTTGCGTAGGTACCTCATGCGCAAATTCAACTCCCCTTTGTGTGAATTATGTGGTAGAGGACGTCATGATGGAGTGTGTCCGAAATGAAGGGCCCATGGCGAGTTTTGTTTGACAGCTGTGATAGTTCCACTTTTGGTTCCACTCGGATAAATAACTCCTACATAAGATACAATATAAATAATACGAAAATGATACTAACCATAGTCCAAGTTGCTGTAAAAAATGGGTTATAATGAGTTTTAAGATGTGAAGTGTTTTCAATTTGTTTTTGTCGTATAAACTTGTATATTTTCCTATTTAATCCCATATTCACACAGCGAAAAAATTAATAAAAATTAAAAATCAAACATGTTGAAACACTCACAGTTTTCAATTTCAAGAGTGGCGTTGCGCAATACTTTCGAACTGTTTAGTCTTCGTTTGAACTCAAAATACATAAATCGTTCTGCTTATTTCAATAGCTAATTCATGAAAAGAATTTGCTTGCATGTGCACGGGACACGGCCTCGCATGCTGCTGGTGCTCTAAACAAAAACACGCATTTTACAAAATAGCTACGTAATAGCAGTGTTTTTACTAAAATTATGGTGTAGTGACCTTTTATGAACTTTTTGATAAAGCTCTGGCTAACACGAGTACATATTGTACTATATTGATTTTGATTGGTTCTGGCCACTGTTGAGTTTTTTGCGAATAGTTTACGATGGATTCATCTAGGCAATCTTAGTATTATTTTAGTCTAATTAATCTACAATGATCTTAACTTGGCTAGAGCGAATTCCATTGATTGCTTCACGTTTCAACCCTTAATCATTAACTCGATTTATAAGATTCCACCCATCTGTCTATTTTTAGTTCTGGTTTCAATCCTTACCTACTTATTTCAAGTAAATTTTGAAGTTTAAGGACAGCACCTGAACCTTAAAAATTTTGAGATACAAATTACAATTACTTGTTAATTTTAGAAAGTAAAAAAGTAATTTCAGAATGAAAGAGTGGTAAAGTCTATTTCAATAAATGAGTCGTATTGTATTTTGTCTAAGATACAATATGCCTCTGATATCAAATATCACCTCAACTTTCAAATTATAAACAGACCATTTAAAGACGAAACAGGAAGAAATCATCAAAACAAGGGTATGATTATACCTCTGTGGTAGACGACCTCTGTGGCGCAGCGGGCGAGAGTCCGCCTGCGACGCAAGAGGTTGCGGGTTCGATTCCCGCCACGGAACAAATTTGTGTACGATCTGCAGAAATTTGTTCCGTTGGTCTGGGTGTTTTCTATGTATAATAAAAAAATATCTATCTATGTATATAATGTATTCAATATATCAGTTATCTAGTACCCATAACACAAGCTTTGAGTAGCTTACTTTGGGGCTAGATGATGCTGTGTGGATTGTCTAGCATTATTTATTATTTATTATTATTATTATTATTATATACCCCTGTGTGTGGGTTTTGGTATTACAAAACAAGAGACTATTTGAGCATAACTTAATTCCGCCAGTAAACACAACAGAAGGACATGTTATCGCTAAACAGATCAACATTGTATAGGTATTTATTCACTCACAAAGGCGATGTTTGGGTTGGCTATACAATAAGTGGGTATAGGTCAAATGCTTACACTGCAGTAGTACTGTAGACATGTAAAAATATGGATATGGCATCTTGGGATTCTATTATATAAACGCAAAAACAAACTGACCCACTTTTTAAGCCCAACAAGAACATGCAATCATTTCCCGTCGCGGGAATTGCATCAGGACCTCTCGCTTTTTAGCGTGTATTCGCCGCCATCAAGGTTTTCGATTCAAAAGCGACCGGAAACACACAAAACTACAGGAATTTAAGTTGACTTGTAAGAAGTAATTCTGCCATATCAAATTATTCTTACTCTTCAATACCAGACAACAGTGTCCAGCGTTTGAATTATTAATAAGCACGCAGGAGCTCAGGCGTTTGAGTAGTTCTGGCCTGAACATGGGCTAAGCATCGGCTCTCAGGTGAACTAAAAGCTAGCTTATTTCTGATCTGGATCATTTAAGCTGTCTATAGATCCATTGTTCTTAAGTAGCTTAACTGTATCACAAGTATTTTGTACATCTCTTAATATATAAAACAAAGTCGGGTTTGTTCGAACACTTATAACACCAGACCGGCTGGACCGATTTTCATGGTTTTTGATTTGTTGTATTTGAATTCGTCGGTAGCAGAATAAGTATTAAAAATGTTGGAAAAACGAAAAAATAAATAAAAAGAAAAAACTTTTTCCTTGTGATTTTCCTATACAAAATGTTCATGGGTTCCGCGATAACTGATATTCATGCGGACGAAGTCACGGGCAAACGCTAGTAGTAATATATTTTGCATGCCTGTTGAACTTTACGAAGTCACGCAATATTCAAATATATGTTGTTCCCCAAAATGATCGATCACATTGATCACAGGATGTTCAATCATTTATGATGTGATCGCCATAAGTGCACATCGCTTAGAATTATATCTAAAAACACATAAGCTCAGGATACTACCAACTGAGCTGTGAGGCCAGTCACTTAGATCTTTAAGGATATCTAACAAAAAAAATACATAAAATCACGCCTGTTTCCCGACGGGGTAGGCAGAGACCATGGATCTCCACTTACTACGATCTTGACATACCTCTTTTGCTTCATTCACTCTCATTACATTCTTCATACAGGCGCGTCGGTTTAGGGTACTCTTGGCGCCTTTCTCTAAAATGTTTATTTATACCTAATGGGTTTATGTCAACTCAAAAAAGTAGGTACATACTCGTATGTCTAGTAAATTGAAAAGTAGCTGGTAGCTAGACGGACCGGAATATTTATAGTTCCCTGTGGACCTTGAGGTACTTACTTACCTACACAGTAAAATATTTAGAATGGCTACAAAAAAGAAATAGCTTCTAGCGCGGACTAGAAATTTTCGATCAGCAAATTCACGTTGGAGGTGGAAAAGTTTCAGCGAGAATACTCTCGAAGTACCTACATTACCGATTGCAATATAAAAATTGTTGCAGTAGGTATCGGTAATAAAAATTCTACCTCTTTTTTATGTTGTGGCTCTTCATGTGAAAGAAAGAGATGCTAAGATAATAAAAATAGACCACTGTAAACCCTAAGTTTAGTTTCCTAAATATTCCCTCAGGTATTTATAACACGCGGGACCTATACATAATATAATAAAATTGAACAAATGTCCGTACTCCGTTTATCATTCAATTTCAGTACTTTTCTGTACGTGACTATTCCAAGCCTATCGCTGCTTATAGGAAAAGTAACTATTTT
This sequence comes from Cosmorhoe ocellata, assembly GCA_963675405.1. Classification (NCBI taxonomy): domain Eukaryota; kingdom Metazoa; phylum Arthropoda; class Insecta; order Lepidoptera; family Geometridae; genus Cosmorhoe; species Cosmorhoe ocellata. The sequence goes on along the minus strand of OY776258.1, from coordinate 3,495,770 downwards.
ATTAACGAACTATAGGTTAACAATCTTTTTGGTTCTAGTTTTGCTAATTTCTTCACGATATTTGCCTTTACCGTTAATCCTTTTTCTCCATAATCTTTCAAACAACCGCAGATTTCACGTGTATTGAAAATGAAATGTTTTATTCATGCCGTTAAAAAATTTAAGTCGCGACACTTTAAAATCTTGATTTATTACCATAGGGTGGTGACGCCATTGTGGGGCTTAGGGTAATGTATATGACACACAGTATAATGCCACTGTAAACCAGTAAAGTGGGAATTATTAATGCCTAAAAGTATTATTTTATTCAAGTGTAAGTACGTACACTTTAAAATTGTATGTATTTTAGCTAATAATTTCTGATGACAAAAAAGTTTTCAACAAGCTTAAAGCTTAAATTGTGTCACTTAAAACAAAAAAGAAACAATAAAAATAGAAAAAAAACGCGTTGTGTATACACACATATCAAACAAATTAAATTATTTGAGACCGAACGTTATTATTTATTAAGGTTCGAGAGAATAGGTAAATTTTTTGTAAATTCTTATTTATTGTTAATTTCCCTTCTGCTTTCTACAATATTCTGTGAACAATGTTAATTGCTGTCGCGTACATTAATTATTTTGGGACCGATCGACTGATAAGAAAAATTGACAATTGTTGATTTTTTTTTTATGTAAAACGGATAATGACCTTTTTTTTGTTATTTACCTAAACATTAATTTAAATACAAAGCATCGGTGCAGATTTTTATAAAAGAATTGACTACTTAGCATTAAAATAAAAATAAGGGTCAGCTATCAATAATGTTAAAAAATAGTTGATTTATTTTTTGGCATTGCAAAATTTGCTAAAGCCTAGATAACATTTTATAGTTAGCGTTCCAAAGCCTTAGCGACCAGAGGTTTTTGCCATAATTGCTTGAAAGTTAAACAGCTAGTTTTTATCGGTCGGTTTGAAAGCTTTCATCAACATTTGTTTGACTTTAGTTCCAACATTAATTTCCCAAAACAGTAAATCCTACTGTTTCTGGAGCTTGCCAGCAATGCTACAGAATGAATAATAGTTAGGTAATACCAAACATCAGAGTTGTAGCAAGTTTCATGAATTAACCAATTAGTTTGGGATTCGTGGCAGTGTGGCTAACAGCAGAACTTGCAACTCCAATGTCCAAATAGAAAAAGTTAGCCTTTGCAAGCCAACACGATCACATTCATCAAAGTATTACAAAAATAAATAAATATTTTTAATTTTAATTTTGCCAGACAATATCGCTTTTAACATAAAACTGGCAACCCTTTCACTATATTACACAGTATTTCAGCCATTCCTAAATGCCAGCTAGTAAAATAAAACTTTTGTAAAACGTATTACAACCGTACGGTATATGTACATATAAATAGAGCGTAAAATGTTTGCCAAATGTACACACGGCTCGCAAACAGAGCTTCGGTTTAAAGTGTTATCCATATTTGCACGACCTGTCTCGAAAAAAACTTTAACAATATAACACAGTAAGGGGTAGCCAGTTCATCGCTAGAAGGTACCAATGACAGAAAATCTTTTTTAATTTGATAGAACAATGAACAGTATGCTATATTTATAACAGTATTTACTGACTGTGACTCTGTGAGGTTTTCAACACTGAATCCATAAAAACAAACACTAGCCAAATAGATCTCTAAGAGAAAAAATGTCATAAATAAAAAAAACCCTTAACACTGGCAGTGGTATTGACCATTTTTTTCTAAATACTAATATAATAATATACTAAATAAGAATATTTAATATTCTTGGAAATGTTTCCGATTTGACTGACAAAACAGTCGTTTTTTGTATAAATTTTGACTGACTTGTATTGATTGTTTAATATTTTAAATTAAATAATAATTTAATTAATATACATTGAGAATAATATTAATTAAAAAAAAATTGACACTGGCAATTGATCTCAAAAAAGACAGATGTCATAAATAAAGAAGAAGAAGACAATGTCTGTTCTGGATAGAGCCAAATAATCCAAAAAAATGATGGGTACAGGACCGGTTCTGGCGAAGTAAATTCCATCTAAAAGTAAGTTCCAGGGACTACAGCGTCATGTTAGTCAGTAAAGACTCTCCACTGGTGGTGGTCTGAATCATCTAATGGATGCAAAGGCCAGTTTTTTTATTAGTTTCACCCAAAAGTAATCGTACATATTATTCTAATGCTCCCATTTTTTACCTAAGCAAGTGTAATAAATAGCATCTTCCTACAATAAAAAGATATCGAGCACGTTAAATGAGGAACTCCTCGTTAACTGAACGCAGTCGAGTAGAAAATTGAATTAGTATCGAAGGAGGCGGTCTGTTAGGGTTCCGCGATGTATAACCAAATTGTTTGTTAGATACGGAATTTAACTTGTAATTGCTACAAGTTATCTGGATCTGTTAAACAATTCTCACAAAAGTTACATAATGCAAGAACTGGGGCCTTACCACAAGCTTCTCGGGAAATATCAAATTAATATAATTTTGATATTATAACCTATCGGAATTGTATTGAAGTAGTGTTACTTTAATCTTAAAATGTGACGTTTCTGAGACATGGTGGTTTAAGAGAGTGAGACTATATAGAAGAGGCTATATACGAGTAAAAAAGAGGTAAGGCCCTGTAACTTTTTATTAAATAAGGATATCAAAATAAATAAAAAATAAATATGATCACGACTGTAATCCCCAGGCTCAGTAGATATCTCCTCAGATCTTTAGTTACTTCGATCTTTGAGGATATCTAAAGGGGGTAGTCAGAGGCAAGTCCAAACATGACATTTGGTACATGCCCACATTTTGCACAGTAGTTAGTATTCCGTACGTGACAGGTTGCAAGCCCATCGCCGCTTATAAGAATACTAACCTATGACACATACCTTCGAATTTTTGGTTCTAGGGTATGCCGGTTTCCTCACGATGTTTTCCTTCACCGTTTAAGAGCACTGGCATGCGCACATAAATTTTTCGAATGGAAAAACTCATTGGTGCACGACCAGGTTTGAACCCACGACCTTCGGATCGTGAGGCAGGGGTGCTACCACTACACCACCAGCGCTCTATATATAAGGATATCAGTAGGCGTATAATTTGGTTCTGTAAATAATAATTTCGTGACGCATGTTATGAAATCAGAGTATTTAAATGATCTTAGAAGCGGCTTTGACGAATAACAGTAAATAATAAAAAAAAAATATATGATCACGCCGGGCTCGGTAGATAATATATCCTCAGATCTTTTTTAGTTACTTTAATCTTTGAGGTTATCTAAAGAGGGTAGTCAAAGGCACGTTTGGTACATGCCCACATTTTGCACAGTTGCAATAGCAATATGGGTGGTAAGTTTTAAGAGAATCGGCTATAAACCGGCCGGCCATTACTCTATTAAAATGGTTCAAAAAACAATAATAATTTTGCGTTTCGCCAACTCGTATCTTACACGAAATTTATAGTAGACTAGCTTCTGCACGCGGCGTTGCCCGCGAAGTACATACATAAAATATAGCCTATGTTCATCCTGAAAGTTCATTCTACACATTGGTGAAAGAATTTTTCAAATCGGTTCAGTAGTTTCGGAGCCTATTCATTTCAAACAAACAAACAAACAAACAATCAAACAAACAAACAATCAAATCTTTCCTCTTTATAATATTAGTATAGATGACAATCTCACTATCAGAGCGGTTACGCACTGCGTCCGATCCGAATCCATACGGATCGGATTGAAAATATGGTTCGGAGTAGTCGTAAAAATATTTCTATGGTAGCTTACGCACTACATCCTTTTTCCGTCATCCGATTTCTTTCCGTCATTCTCGAATCTCCATCCCCGAGATGATTTTTGACGGACTGAAGTAGCCAAAGTATTAAAAAAAAAAATTATGTACTTTGCCAAAAGATGGCTCCTGAATTGCTTGGATTTTTGTCAGAGATCGGACTCGTTATTACTAATTCGGTTTTAAGCCATATACGAGTTTTCTAGATTCATAATTTTCGCGGATACGGATCGGATTCGAATCGGACGCAGTGCGTAACCTCTATTAGAAAGATTTATTAATATCAACATCAAGCTCCATCACTAAATGACAATTTATTGATGAAACCCGAAAACATGTCCGAAATCCTCGCGCACAAAAGGTATTTACGCTTAACCTATTTTTTCCGTACCATCGCCGATGCGTAAAGGCCTTTACGAACGATATGCCCCGTTCAACCTGATACTTAGTGTTTAACGTATTTTTTATACAAATAATAATATGTTTGTGTTGCGGAAAAAAATACTTTTTTGTAAATCGGAGCCTTAACTTTTCTGGAGTACCGACGACTTTGTTTCGAAAATAGACGGTAAGTACTTATTTCAATTTTATTTCATTTTTATTGTTCAAATAAAATCATCAGCCCTTATGGTATAAACAGTTCTAACCTTATTAATGTAATTTTTAATTTTGTTTGGAACGTTTCTATGTTGTTAGATAACAAAGCTTCAGAAGGCCGATTTTGTAGGTACTTAATCGACTTTTCATTTAAAAATCAACAATATTATTACTATTCAATATGCAATTAATGTTAGTAATATTTTATATGTTATTTTACATACATACATACATAACATCACGCCTGTTTCCCGACGGGGTAGGCAGAGACCACGGATCTCCACTTGCTACGGTCCTGACATACTTCTTTTGCTTCATTCACTCTCATTACATTCTTCATACATGCGCGTCGGTTTGGGATACTCTGGACCTGGCCTTTCTCTAAAACGTCCCCAATTTGATCGAGGTACGTACGCCGAGGTCTTCCCCTTCCAACTGTCCCATTCACACTCTCCTTATACAACTGTTTCGTCAATCTCCTTTCATCCATCCTTTCTACATGCCCAAACCATCTTAGCATACCCTTCTCAATTTTCATCACTACGTCTTCTTTCACTCCATAACGTTCTCTTATCACACTGTTCTTCACTGTATCATTCAAAGTTAAACCACACATACTTCTCAAAGCTCTCATTTCCACTGCATTTATTCTACTCTGATGCTTCTTCTGCCATACCCAACTTTCGCTACCATACATCAATGTCGGCGCTAACACACTAAGTTATTTTATTGTTTAAAAATTCAGCTTTAGCTAATAAAATGTTATCTAAGTTAATTTTATTTGACTTGTCGTTGCATTGTCAACTTAATACGAATGTTATCATCGTTTACGAAATTAAATCTACTATACAAAAATAATAACACATGATGAAAAAATGTCTATCAAACTGGGGATTACAGTGTTATTGTATATCACAAGTTTTCCTTGTTCTGCATCTGGCCGAGCTTGATATTAAATTTAAATAAATAAATAAAATCCTGGATAATCCACACAGCATCATCTAGCCCCAAAGTAAGCTACTCAAAGCTTGTGTTATGGGTACTAGATAACTGATATATTTAATGCATTAATACATAGATAGATATTTTTTATTATACATAGAAAACACCCAGACGAACGGAACAAATTTCTGCAGATCATACACAAATTTGTTCCAAGGCGGGATTCGAACCCGCAACCTCTAGCGTCGCAGGCGGACTCTAGTCCGCTGCGCCACTGAGGTCGTCTTTCGTCGTGTGTTGAGTTTACATGAGTTGCTGTCTATGTGTGCGTGCGTGCTTACAGTTACGTCAGCATTCTCCTTCATCAGCAATCTCCACGCTTTCTTATTCGATAGTTCACAATCAATATGTGCTCTGCGTTTTTCAGACTCCTTATTCTGGCCCCGAAACCGGGGCGCAGCGGGGTTTGAAAAAGGTTGGGACATTTTTCAAGGCGTACGTGCGTGAACCGAGTTCCGACAGCGCTCCTGATTTGGATGCATTTTTACCATCCTACTAATATTATAAATTCGAAAGTTTGTAAGAATGTATGGATGGATGTATGTTTGTTACTCTTTCACGCTAAAACGGCTGAACGGATCTGAATGAAATTTGGCACAGATATAGATTATGGTCTGGAATAAAACATAGGCTACATTTTATCCCGGAAAAATGTACGGTTCCCGTGGGATAGATTTGTTTTTGTTTTTCAAGGTACCACGCGGGCGAAGCCGTGGGCGGAAGCTAGTTCTGTAATAAATTGTAAATATACAGGTCATCCAACGGAGTTAGGCATTCGTGAAAATAGCCACAGGTGCGAGTTTGCGCATGTTTTGTTCCTTCCCCCCCTCCTCATACCTCCAATTGCTCCCGAAAAACGATACTGCGCAGCTCTTGCGGCTAACTTCACGAATGCCTAGATTCGTTGAGCGAGCTATACGTGGCGACTAGTAATTTGATATTTTACCGTTATTTTGCGATAATGGGCTTGCAACCTGTCACGTACGGAATACTAACTACTGTGCAAAATTTGGGCATGTACCGATTGTCATGTTTGGACGTGCCTCTGACTACCCTCTTTAGATATCCTCATAGATCTAAGTAACCAGAGGTCTGAGGAGATATCTACCCAGCCTGAGGATTACAGTCGTGATCATGTTTCAAAACTTTTTTAACCTTGATTTTAGAGCTCATCAAGCTGATAGTATGAAGATAGACAATAAAAGATTGGTTGCTAATAAGTTATTTAAAGAAAGTTACATTTCAAATTAAGTATTATTTTAACGAGGTAACCAATATTGTTTGTTGTGAACAATGACGAAATTGTTGAGTAGAAAGGCCCACGTGTTTCTTTTCCATATTTACAACTGAACTGGCAAATAAATATACGGCACTTGAATTTGTATTGCTGATTTTTTTTTTGTGTTTACAACCAGTGATTTCTGTATTAAATACTCAAGTTACACCCCCAATCACTCTCAATCAAGCGCAGTGGACTGTGTAAATAAAAAAAATCGAGCTACCTAAAGTTCTAAATAGAAAATAATCCATGTTTCATAAAGTTCTACAGCGGTTATAAATATGTTGACTCGCTCGCCATGAGGTGCGATACGGTGTGACCGCGGTCATAAGGGGTATTTCACACATGATACGCACCGGTACCCGTGCGTGTTTGACGCGCGCCCACCGATAAGACGAATTTGAAATACTATCTTTACCCATGTTAGGTATGTAAACGTGACCTATTTATTAAAAATGTCGTTGTTGTTTGTAAACATGCTGGTTTTTAAACAGAAACTTAATGATAAAAATAAAAAAAAGTCGTTCCAATTTCAAATTTAAATCGATAAAGTTCTTTATTTGTTAAAAGTTATTCCCAACTTTAAATATCATATCAGAATAGAATTGAAAATTGAATCTAAATATATTATCAGTGTCTATCAGGCGATTTTATTTTAATTATTTCTAGCTGCGATTTATGTGCCGATAAGTGTCAACGTCAATATGGCGGGAGACGGCGCGGAAAATAACTTATAAATTATACCCGGGCGAAACTAGACGGCGTATTCTGTTAACCTTTAGCGATATTAAAACATTTTGTTGAACACTACATTTTAGCGTTATTTTTATGCGTTTACTATTGTTTGTTTGATTAAAAAAATAGATGTGTCAATTTGAGAACCGCTTTTCTTCGTCAATTGAAAAAATAGTGTTGCTATACAAATTTGCTTTGAAATTTCTATGAGGTTGGAAGGGGGCCAATATTAAGCATATTTTTCGAAGTAATCTGTAATTATCATCTTAGTTTCTTGCCCGTTTTTCTCTGACTTGGATTATGCTGGAATTGGCACTTAAATTCACCTAGCATGTAAGACGTTTCAAAGTGATCCTAGTGATTCTATTGGATAAATATATTTTGACTATGTAAAAAAAAAAAAATACTCAGGGTAAGGGCAAAAACTTGTTAGCAATTTAACCATGCGAAAATCTAACACTGGCAGTAGCAAATCAATAGCAAATTAAATCGATGTTTATAAATATATCAGAATAGATCGGGGCGACTACCCGTATTGTTAAGCGTCGTAATAACTTTGTACCGGTGTATTTTTTATTATAAAAGTTTCAGTAACAGGGTTTTAACATTTTATTAGCAACATTTTTTTTAACTTTGTAGGTTAAGATTTAAGGAAGTCATCATAAAAGTGCATAGTTCAGTTCAATCACTAATTGTTCTACACTATAAAGTGTCAAAATATTCAAATGGCCTACCTATTATTATTTATTTTTTCTTTTTAAAACGTAAAATGAAATCACTAGGTATTCCACTTCCTATCCTACTACACTATCTACATCTACATCTACATCTACATCTACATCTACATCTACATCTACATCTACATCTACATCTACATCTACATCTACATCTACATCTACATCTACATCTACATCTACATCTACATCTATATCTACATCTACATCTACATCTACATCCACATATATCTACATCTACATCTACATCTACATCTACATCTACCTCTGTATAAGCAAAACTGAAGCTTCTTCGTAGGTGCCTACAGTAGTTTCGTGTCAAAGAACATTTCCCTTGCCTCGCCTGCAGCATGCACTACTATTACAATTATCCATAAACTCAGATTTACCTAATTCTTTTAAGGCTTTATTTCTTACAGCGGTATAACAAGTAATTTTCCCGATGTAAAATACTTATCGCTTATTAAATCTGGTCGGTAATACTTTTTTACTACCAAGGAAACTGCCACTTGAGATCTAACTACATTCCTCTTAGCACTAGTGCAAGTTCTGATCAAAGCAAACGTTTGCCATCAGATAAAAATGAATTTAAGAATGAATTTTTTATAGGTTTTTTTACCGTTGAACTAAGTCCAAATAGATTATTTTTGGGATTTCTTCTTTCGAAACATTCTGTTCAAAGTTAAAGTGCGTCTCAAAGACTCCTTATCTTTGAACAAATTTGCCTGTTTTTTTCCTTCTCAATCTCCCTACCGAATTTCATCAAAATCTGTTCAGCTGTATAATGCACGCTTCTGAAGCGCACTTTCTTTCTTCACACACTGGTTCTGATAAAAAAAAACTCAGTCGTGAAAATATAAGAAGCACAATTCCTTCCGGATTTTTAATGCTAGTTCACTGGTGTAAAACATTTTGATGGATTATTTTATGAAACTAGTGCTACAGGTGTATTGAGTAAAAACTTCATAAAACACGTCATCCGAGTTAAATTTAGTTTCGCCTCCCTCGGATCAAACTTTCAACGAACTAGTAGATTATGGTAGTTTGTTTGTTTCGTCACCTTGTTTTTCTTACTTGTATAGGGGTACCACAAGCTCTTCGGGTAAATCTATATTTCTATATATATAAAAGAAAGTCGTGTTAGTTACACTATTTATAACTCGAGAACGGCTGAACCGATTTGGCTGAAAATTGGTGGGGAGGTAGCTTAGGACCAGGAGACGGACATAAGATACTTTTAAACCGTTCTTAATATGGGCCTTAATATGGTTTTGGTGTTTTTGTATTTGTCTTCGTACGGAATCGAATAATAAGTATTAAAACATTTGAAAGTTAAACAATTTTCTTACTATAATATGTAAGGCGGCACGAAGTTCGCCGGGACAGCTAGTTAATATTAAAAAACATACTACCAGCTACTAACAACATATTATAGTAATTTTATGAATATCCTACTATAATATTATACATACATACATACATAAAATCACGCCTGTTTCCCGACGGGGTAGGCAGAGACCACGGTTCTCCACTTGCTACGATCCTGACATACCTTTTTTTGCTTCATTCACTCTCATTACATTCTTCATACATGCGCGTCGGTTTAGGGTACTCTGGACCTGGCCTTTCTCTAGTACGTCCCCAATTTGATCAAGGTACGTACGCCGAGGTCTTCCCCTTCCAACTGTCCCATTCACACTCTCCTTATGCACCTGTTTCGTCAATCTCCTTTCATCCATCCTTTCTACATGCCCAAACCATATTAACATACCCTTCTCAATTTTCATCTATAATGTATAATATTATAATTTATATAATATTATAATTTTTTGGATGTCTGGATGTTTGTTACTTTTTCACGCTAAAACGGCTGAACGGATCTAAATTAAATTTGGCACAGATATAGATTATGGTCTGAAATAACACATAGGCTACATTTTATCCCGGAAAAATGTAAGGTGCCCGCGGGATAGATTTGTAGGTAAAGGTCAAGGTATCACGTGGGCGAAGCCGAGGACGGAAGCTGGTGGTATATAAATTCTCATTTATGTGAACTTTGTTCTTTAGAGATTTTTTTTTTAATCTGATATCACTTCAACATTTCGTACCATGACATAAATATTGTATGGTGTTACTTCAAGCTTGAAACTTGACGTATCTGAATCATGGTTTGTAAGTGCTTGTTATAAGGCTCTTGGTATTTTTTGAAATATGATTATTTTAGGAAAAAACCGGTAAGTATACAGTTTAAACTTAAAAATTCAAGAGTATCAAAAAAAGATGACAAAAATGATCACGGTTGTAATTTACAATTCGGTAGTCATTTTTTTAAGTATTTAAAGGCGAGAAAAAGAAGCGAATAAAATCCGTTGTATTAAAAATTTAATTATTTTCTCATACAACGGGTTCGCTGTAAGCATTACATCTCTAGTGTGGTTAACGAAGTGATTTTGTAGAGTCTGTAAGGATCTATCGCCACTTGAAAGTTTAAAAAAGTTTCAATTTGTTCCCTCGGAGCGTCTTAGTTTCGAGAACGGATATACAGGATGATTTTGTTTTCAGTACACAAACTTGGAAAAGGTCCAAAATACAACCTAATATTTTTTTTATCTATGTGGTGGGAAGTCTCTTATCTCATTTCTTAAAAATATCCTCACCATTGCTCCAACATTTTTTTAAATTTTGTTTCGCTACTGTACTTTTATTATTAAATTTTTATTATTTTATCTTGCTTGTAGAAAATGTTATTGACAACGAGCTCTATTGTAAACTTACGCGATCAGAACACATTATTATTAGTATTACACGGGTATTTATCGCGGTTTGTTTACCTATTTTTCCCAACGTAGTACGGTAGCTCCTGTACTCCAGTCTACTCGTGACCACGACAACTTTTTGAAACATCGGGAAAAAATAGGTAAATAAAACGCGATAAATACCCGTTTAATACTAAAAATAAGATATTTTATTTATGTGTTCCGTAGAAAATTCACTCTGTACATCAGCAAGTTTCTCATTAGTTGCAGCTCATAGTATTGCCGTTTCTGAAAACTAATTAAATTACAAAGCATTTCGATATGAAATAGTTAGTAGGTAGCATTCGTGTAAATTGGTAATAACTGAAAGCTGGAATTCTTGTGTACATCAGATAATTTTTTTATTAATTTTTGTATTATAGACAAACCAAGTAAAATAAATAAATATTGGTGGACACTGGACATTTCACACAACGTTATATAGCCTCAAACTGTGTATTATGAAAACCATTAGCTAATACTCGAGCGCTGGTGGTGTAGTGGTAGCACCCCTGCCTCACGATCCGAAGGTCGTGGGTTCAAACCTGGTCGTGCACCTATGAGTTTTTCCACTCGAAAAATTTATGTGCGCAATGCCAGTGCTCTTAAACGGTGAAGGAAAACATCGTGAGGAAACCGGCATACCCTAGAACCAAAAATTCGAAGGTATGTGTCATAGGTTAGTATTCTTATAAGCGGCGATGGGCTTGCAACCTGTCACGTACGGAATACTAACTACTGTGCAAAATGTGGGCATGTACCAAATGTCATGTTTGGGCTTGCCTCATATTTTATCTATTTTTTGTAACAAACTTTAATAAAATTTTCATTTTTCATAATATCACCCAGACAACAATCAAATATTATCTGTTATTATCACGCAAATGTTTGCCCTGGGTGGAGATCGAACCGATAACCTACAGCACAGAAGGCAGAGTTACTACCAACTGAGCTGTGAGGCTAGTGAGCTATAAAATATTTTTAATTTTATATTTATTTTAACCCTTTCAGGACCATAAGACTAGGGGAGGTGCTGTTAACGTTTTGTATGTTTGATCTATTTAGTGCCTAGAAAACATATTTCAAAGGCAGAATGCGAAAACCTATTTTAGTTTTTTTGAAATTTTTTGGGACATGGTCGCTAACAGTAAATTTTCTATGCAATTACTTATATTTTTATTTCTAGGCTCATGCACTGTTTGGGGTGTTATTATAAATAGAAAGATGCAAATTTATAATCTAAAATAATTTATTTTTAGTCTATAATATTATAAATCAAATTCAAAGAGATAGCCCGTTTCCGAATCGTATCTGCACCACAATTTGAACCCCCACTTTACTTGCGTATATTTTTATACTGTTGCATAACATTATGTCCTATGAACTTCGCCATTATTATTTTCACTGATAGATGAGTTTTAGTATTGTTCAGGGCTATTTGAAACGCATCATTGAGATATTGCATAAGGTACTGGGCGAATTTTATATGCTCTGTCGTAAGAAGGACTGTTTGGGTCTCTTACTTCTTCATAATTGTAGAAATGAAAGTTTCGACGTATTTCTTCAAATCGAGTCCTAGGCATAACATACGATATGAAAGGCACTGCCATGTCTGGTTCCGTAAACCAATAATCCTTCAATGATGATAAAATATGGTAACCCATCAATAAATTCATACCAAGAAATGCTTTCACCTGGGACCTGGTCGGTGTGAACTTCCGCCCATTTTGATGAGCGTACCGCTCTGTCTATATTACAATACTTTGCACTAAAATGCCAATGTTAGTAGCTAAGCAAAATATATCAAATGGAGTCGAAGTAAGAGACCATCCAAACATTGTTTCCCCTAATCATATTCCATAGAAGAAAATACATTTGGTGGGTATATTCTCTGGCTCCACTTGAAAACAGGTTGATGGTCGCTTGCTGACGTGGAAGCCTTGGGTGAAATACTTGTCGTTACCGGGGATTGTTGTGCTAACGTATCATCAATCATGACATCAAAAACACCCTGGTCTTCATCATCAGCTAAAAACATTAGGTTTTCTGTGTCGAGCTATAAGCGTCTTCGTCATCGCTGTTATCGCCCATCAAAATCTGTTGAACTTGGTTTTCACTAAGTTCAATTATTCTACTTCTGTTACGAGACATAATCTATAACAAAAATAGTAAAAAAACTGTGCAAAACTCCCTTAATATTCAATACAAATATTTTACACTAGCTTCTGCACGCGGCGTCGCCCGCGAAGTACCTACATAAAATATAGCCTATGTTCATCCTGAAAGTTCATTCTACACATTGGTGAAAGAATTTTTCAAATCCGTTCAGTAGTTTCGGAGCCTATTCATTTCAAACAAACAAACAAACAATCAAAGTTTACCTCTTTATAATATTAGTATAGAAGACTTGATGAAAGTATCTCCCTACGACCACAGGGACATTGGTGTCTCTTTGCATTTATGAGTATATATCTACAACACAATCATATTTTTTGATTCCCTAGTAAAATAAAATAATAGTTTGCTTACCAGGCAATAGGTTTTTCACGAAATCAATTTGTAATCCTCAATTTTACACCTCAAAAATCATGTAAAAACTTTTCGTATTACGCGCCAGTTGAACTGTCAACTTTCATAGACCAGAAACACAAAGTAGTTCTTTTTGCGTAATTTTGTCAGCTATAACTATGTAGTTAGAAATGTCATTAAAATATTAGAAAACAATAATAAAAATACGGTTAGCTTAATATTTAATAAGGTTTTTATACTTTTTTTGCTGGGGACACCCTTGTCCCCGTGGTCGTCAAAGGGTTAACAATATATCCACACTCGACTCCGCTTGCATTGTACCTATCCGATTAACAGTAGCTTTTGTTAATCTAAGGTTAACAATCTGCATTTACCTACACCAAATTTTATCATTCAGCTGGTTACAAAGATAAATACGAACAAACAAACAAATACATTTCATTATTCAGTAATGAAATTACAAGGTCTTAATCATTGTAGAAAATGAAAATACCTTTTTATGTATCAGGTTATATACTACGAGTATTTGTTATATGGTCTCAAAATTCCTTTTCCCAAGTAATTTTGATAGTAATCCCACTCTAAATTTGCGGACTGATTTCAACAAAACGTCTGCCAACAAACTGCCGGCGTCTGATTAATTAAGACTGTATTGTGAAGGTTTTGTGCACACGTTTCGATTTTCACCTACGTGCCACGATCGCCCCCCACATTTTGTATCAACGCGATGTGGTTACAGCAAAGTTTCCATATGAGTTTTTATTTAAAGTTTTAGTGATCAAAAACTCTCGTTAATCAATTTTAGTTCGTAATCAAAAAGTTTCGTTGTTCTAATATTGCACACATTATTATATTTTCCATAAGTATCTATTTTATTAATATTCTGGATTTTCCGCGTATTTGCATATTTTCTTTATCAATTTTACAAACTAATATTACCTACTTTGTTTTTACTCCATCGTTCGTGATTTCTTTTTAAATTTTAAACAAATTCTGTTGTTATAAACTGTTGGTCTCAAGAGGAATCTCTGCGGAAGCCGAACAACAGGTTGCAAGAGACCCAAAGGGGACACTGCCCCACTTCAAAACAACCCCTCTAATTAATTAACTCCCACCTACCGGAATAATTACAAAACACTAGTTATCACACCAGAACACGGCTCCGCCGTTTACCCTTTCCATAACGCGGTACAAGGGGTTAAGAGGTCTCTTGGACCCCACTTCGGAACTTCCTCGATTTGTTGGAGAATTAGCTGAAGTTAATACGCTCCTATGCCGACCCCGTCATATGTGACTTGCCAGCTTAGGTAGGTAACAAGCACTTTGAAATATTTGGGACATCCCTCATCAAGACAATAAACAAGAAGAGTTCAAATTACCATCAGCATTCAACCCGTTTGCACTCCCTTTTAGGTAAAAGCCCCTTACGCCACTTTTTCCCGTTCAAAGCGAGTCGTGTCCAGTTGTTCCCGACATTTTGAACCATAATTTTGGGTAAAATATGAAAATTTTTCAGATGTTGACACTTCGCCTGCTGACGAATTTTTATACTTATAAATACTGATTGCGAAAAAAAAACCATACTTACAAAATAATAAATGCGAAAGTAGAGTTACTTTCGTTGGTTTGTTACCTTTTCATGGCTGAGCGGATCGTGATGAAATTTGGCAAGGAGATTATATCCTGGAGACAAACATAGGCTATTTTTTGTCCAAAAATATAATCTTGAAGGGGCTGAAATAGGGGTTAGGCTAAATGGGGCTAATGGGGCTGACCACCTCTTTTTGCACTCAATAGAAATTTCCCAATTAATCAATATCAATAATTTCAGTATCAATAATGTGATATTCATGGACTTTTGTAGACGAAGCCACGGGTATTTTATACACATAGTTTTGATGGAACGAAACACCAATACACTGTCACAAACTACGCGGATAGTAAAGATGAGACACACCTTGTGACATGGACACCCTTCTTGCCCGAAAACTATAGAGATAACATGTGCAAGACTAATCTCATGTTGAGACCTGACCTTTGATTTAATAGCTTAATTTGTAGAAACTGTGAATTTGATACACATAGTATTCACCCCGTAGTGTCTGTGTGTACCACAAATTGATATTAGACACTGATATTCGATACTGGTATTACCCACACACTGATAGTTTTACAGACAGACAGCGCTAAAAAAACGTTTTTCCTATTATATGTTTAGAGAATGTATGTGCGCAATTCCAGTGCTCTTAAACGATGAAGGAAAACATAGTGAGGAAACCAGCATACCCTAGAACTAATAATTCATTGTGTAGCTGGTAGCTACTATGCAAAATTCGGGCATGTGCCATCATGTTTAGACGTGCCTCTGCCTACCCTTTTTAGATATCCTCAAAGATTTAAGTATCTAAGGATCTGAAAAGATACCTACCGAGCCTTGGGGATTTCAGTCGTGATCATGTGGTTTTTTATTTTATTTTTAAGACATTATAATTAAACCTATTCCTTATTTGTTTACTCAATTCAAGGAAACAACTTCTGCTGACACGGGCCCTTCTTTGTGTTGTCTATATATAGGCGCAGGTAGATAGGTAACATAATGCGTACAGCTGTGGATATTTTACTGTGGATTTTGCGCCATGCAGCCTAAGTTTTCTTTTCAATAACAATTTTAATTGTCAAAAAATAAACTTGACTTTTATAGTTTTTCCTATGTCCACATGTCGTCTAAAAACTTGACTTCAAAGTTTTGCTTAAACTCCCTCGCAAATTCTAATTTAGATGTGAATACATTTCGAGAGTGTATTTTCATTGTTCCAATGAGTTGGTACATAAATTACCATTAATTTCTCTTGTACTACCGCTATCATTTGTTTAGCGGAATAATAGCAATGTCCGAGTTTCAAATCCTATTCTATTAGACAAAGTCAACAGTAGGATCCCAAGTTTTCTCTGCATTTCTATTTAACAAGTCTTACTATTTACCAGCAAAGCCGCTTTAGACGGAGAGCTAATGACAAAGCGCACAGAAAAATATATCGCTAGACTGCTCTAATAAAGTTTTGGTACATAATGATATAATTCAATAAATGAATATTGTTGGACACTTCACACAACGCCATCTAGCCCCAAAATGAGCAAAGCTAAGTACTATGGGAACCAGATAACTGATAGACTTTTTTTTGGTAAATACATAAATAGAATACATAGTAACACTCAGATACAGAAAAAACATCATACATCATACATTTAGTTCTGGGTGGAGATCGAATACAATAAATAAAAAAAAAAAATAGAGAAGGAATAATAACATATTATGATAAAAAAATTACAATATACCATCGTTTTAGGGAAGCCATCATGACGTTTAGAACATTTTATAAATCTTAAAATATTACAAAAAAACACAATGTTCAAACTTGGACAATTTAATTAAAAATTCTATTGCAACCTATACTCAAAGAGAAAACAGCATTGCATGTTTGTTGCAGCATGCAATTTTGTCGTGCATAATCGGTTTGTAACGCCCTATAACCGCTAAGAACCGGTAATGTCACACTTAGCCCACAAAGACCGACAATTTTAACCCACAGCAATGAAAAAGCACTAATAATTTTCCATGAAATCATAGCTCTAGCTCATGTTTGCTGGTTCACTTCAGAAGAATTTGTCCATGTTATGTATCAAATTTGTGATTCATTAAATCATTGATAATTATGATACGTTATTAAATATTAGATTAGTACCTATTTATAATTCAAAGGGGCGAAAAAGGTTGAAAACAAAAGTACCTAATCAAAAGCATACGAATAAGCAGCTTATCTAAAACCTTCTAATTAAAAAGTTAATTTGAATCATTAGGATCATTATTATCATTTATATATTAATCAGGTATGTTTTATTTACTTATTTTACGAGATTAGCTCGATACCTTTCAAGCTTTTTTGAAGGTACTCGTAGAATTAAAAATTCGAAGATCATTGGTTAGTATTCTTATACGCGGCGATGGGTTTGCATTGCAACTTGTTTCGGTCGGAGTCTTGATCAATAAGAAGTGTGTTATATAAAAATACAAACCTATTTACACAAAGGTAGGTACCTAGTTCCTCTTATGTTCTACGTGAGTGAGGACTGGTCAGGTGGTCTCGTGCGGTAAGGATAGGATACCAAACACATAGGACAACACCGTAGGTATTGCTAACATTTGTAAAGTAGCGGGTACACATTTGAAACTCGTTATTAATGCCACACCATATAGAGGTCGATATAAAATTTGAAGAACCTACCTAGATACAATTTTGTACAGTCATCTCCAAAAATTGCCTAGAACTCCAAATTATTAAATTTAGGTAAGCTTGCAAATCACTCTAGATATCAAACCAAGTTTTTTAGTTGACTGTACTTGCACTGTAACTTGTTTTAAGTATTTGGTAGGTACATTATATTTAAGAAGTACTTAGTTCATGTGCGCAAAACACAATAATCAATTATGATTTGAGTCTTACATTTTTATCAGCATTGATTTGTATCTAATAACTAGCTTGCTATGATTATTCTGATAGGATTAGTGTTATCTCAATTATTATAATAAATAGCAATAATATCCCTGCAGTGGCTTAAAGTGTGTTATCACACTAGCACAGGCAAGATGGATAGAAAATACATAGCATTGTTCTTTGTTATTTTGGTGGCAGCCGCAGAGGCCAACTCTGTCAATTTGAAGAATCAACTTACACCTAAACTTTTGGGTGAGGAGTGAGTGTTTTTTTTTAATATAATATCTGAGTAATTTGTTAGGCCCAAATTACTTTCAGTTAGAGTCAACTGCATCAAATGTTTATGTAAGATTTTGCGCTCTAATTGGCTCTGTGAGGACACTTTTGTTTGGATATTCTTATCTTTTCAGTAGTAGGTACACTATTTTTTTATATAAGGTAAAACCAGCACATACCTAAAAATAAAAAATAGGAAAGCTATTAAAGGTTTTTACGAGTAAGAAGAATAGTAAAAAAAAAAACATGATCACGACTGTGATCCCCAAGCTCGGTAGATATTTCCTTAGATCTCTAGTTACTTAGATCTTTTGAAGATATCTAAAAGGAGAGGTACGTCCAAACACGATATTTGGCACATGCCCACATTTTTCACAGTAGTTAGTATTCTGTATTAACAGGTTGCAAGCCCATCCCCGCTTATAAGAATACTAACATTATGAAATAAGACACACACTTTTAAATTTTCAGTTCTAGCGTATGCCGGTTTCCTCACCATGTTTTGCTTCACCGTTTAAAAGCGCTGGCATTACGCACATACATTTTTCGAATTGAAAAACTCATTAGTGCACGACCAGGTGAACCCGCGAACTTCGAATCGTAAGGCAAGGGCACTATCACTACACCACCATTGCTCAGAATAGTAGAAAAGTAAAAAAAAAAAATTTACATAGTAATTTTCAGTTACTTTATTGTTAGTAAGAAGTATTTACTCATGTTTAGAAAAGTTTTAGTTTGAAAATTTTCATTGAATATTTTTGTAGGATGTGTGTTAGATATCTATTTAAGTAAGTATTTTATTGAACTTTGCTTATCACAGGCAAAGATGGAATGGACTTGGTTTGGAAGCGGATGTCAACGATTATTTAGACAACACCATTGGCATGATCGTGCCTTTCATAGAGGCTCATGGCCTCGACCCTATGAGCTTGCCTGATGTCGAAGAAGGCTTTGATGTTGTGAGTACCTACCTATCTATATAACTAAAAATCTTTTCGCTACTAGGTTGATAAACTAAGTTTGTCAAACTTCTAGCGAAAGACTTGTTTGTGAAACCCAGACACGCTTGGCTACAGACTGATCACATGATGGTATTTCGGAACTTCTTCTTCTTCTTCCTGCCCTTGTCCCACGCTAAGTGGGGTCGGCACAACATGTTTTCGTCCTCCCTCACTTCCCTCTTCCACTTATCATATATAAATAATATGGTATTTTGGACCTAAATAACGTAAATAAGTATTTATTTTGGTATACTATTTTTTGATTTATATAGTTACCTACTGAGTAGATAACAAGTTCTGTCTTAGGGTATCGTATCTAAAAAAGGAACTCCTAGGATCATTCGTTGACCATGTGTTTGTCTGTCTGTCAGGTTCCAATTTGTAATCAGTCCTTCTCGTTGACCAACAATCATTAAACTTGGCAAGAAGCAAGGTTGTCACAAACACATAATATTTAAAAACACATAATATAATTTTTGCGCGAATCCATTTGAAGACAAAGTACAAGGTACGGAACCCTAGGAGCGCGAGTCCCATTTTTTTTCCCTACATAATAATGTGAAGCACGCTAACAATAGATAGGTACTAAGGTACTTACTACTTAACTATATATCTGCTTTTCCGCATCATTGCACATTGTAAGTCCCTGGATGACCTATTTTTTGGTAAATCGTATTTTTGGAAGTAAATACATTTATATACTTAATACAAGAATTGCTCGTCTGAAGGTAGATAAATATGATATTTTTAAACTGTACCTTCGAACTAACCTATATCGAATCGCGTTTTTCCGTATTGAATTGATTGACCTAACATTTATGCGCTTTTCATTATAGAAAGTCTTGCTGATTACCTACAGCGCGTGGTTGAAGATCACCGATGGATACATGACTGGTCTGGTAAATGTGGACCGCAACGGCGACCAGATGGTCTACTACTTCGCCAAAATGCTTCGAGTGCGCGCCTCTCTTAACTTCAGTAGGCTTGAGGTGAGTATTATATACACCGATAAATTTTAATGGTGGTTTTCCCGCAGCGAAAGGGTTTTGTCTTGGTAATACAATCGTTGTATAAACAAATTAAACATAAGAAACAAAAATACAGATAATATACCATTGTGAAAATTTAATTCGAAAGCGACCACGAACCAATACTAATTCATCCCGATACCTACGCGAAGGCGGCCGGCGGTGCGTGCGCATCGAATAGTACCTACAAGTTACGTCTAATGCTACGATCGTTCCTCACGTTTTCGAGTAGATGAATATTTTTTAAATTATTTAAAAAAAAAACATCTTTATTTTTTTACTTTTACTCTACCTATGTTTCGAAAGTACTCCATAGGGCAAGTTGTTCTGCCGCGGGAAAACAACCATTCAAAATTTCACGGTGTATAAGCAGGTAGCTACGCCCCGCAAAAACTGCATACTATTTTAAACTTAGATAAAGATAATCTTATCAAAGGTTTTAAACTTCAAATCCTCCTTTCATCCAAATGGGGGATATTTTCGAAATAAAAAAGTAGGTAGGTATACTATATGTACGTAGGTACGTACATATAGAATACCTACCTACCTACTTTTTTATTTCTAAAATATCCCCCATGGGAGTGAAAAAGGGTAGTATTTCTAAAAATTTCGCCTTAGTGGATGGTTTTGTTATAAAAGTCAGCCACCTTCCTAATTTCAGCTTACTAGTTTCAGCAGTTTCGCCTCGGCGATGATGAATTAGTCAGGCAGTCAGTTAGTCAGTCAGTCAGCCAAGTTAAGCTCTTATATATGTAGGTATAGATTTTAACGTAGTGTTTTATTTCAGTTCTTCTATGATTACCTGGTGAAGGTAATGAATATTGGGCCCACCGGCGGTATCAGGGGTTCCCTCAGCCGCTTCGTGGTGAATGTAGACCTTCTGTTCGACTTTAACAACGACGAGATCCAGTTACAAGAGTTCTCTCTCACAGACATTGGGTTAGTGACAATAAACTCACATCTTTTTACTAAGTGAAGCTGTGATATAGATTCAATTAAAAAATTATTCAATAAAATCACAAGGATCACTTTGAAACGTCTTACATGCTAAGTGAATCTATGTGCCAATTCCAACCTAACCCAAGTACTAGAAGAACAGACAAGGAACTCGTCTCTGTCCTAGCGCTTTTTTGTATGATCAGGTAGTTATGGTAGGTACCTACCTACCCTACCTATAATACACCTTTTTTTTCGTTACTTAACCAACCCTTATTCAATCTGTGATGCCATCGATAGGTCTTGCTTGTTGAATATTGTCCGGGTTCGATTCCCAGATCCATACTTAGGTAGTAATATACGTAAATAAAAACTCTATAAGATAATCTTAAGAGACACCTTCGAAATTTTGATTCTAGGGTATGCCGCTTTCCTCACGATGTTTTTCTTCACCGTTTAAGAGCACTGGCATTTTCCATTCGAAAAATTTATGTGCGCAACATAAATTTTTCGAATGGATAAACTCATTGGTGCACGACCAACCCACGACCTTCGAATCGTGAGGCAGGGGTGCTACCACACAACACCAGCGCTCTAATATATCTTTTTATTTTATCGTTGTTTTAGCCGCCTCCGAGTTCGTCTGACTGGTAACATCTTAGTCGACTGGCTGGTCAACCCCGTCATCACTGTCTTCGTCAAAATCTTCGACACTATTATCATGAAGGTGGTAGAGGCTAACATTCGGTCGGCTGTTCAAGACGGTGTTAGCCTCATCAATGCGAATGTCAAAGACGTTGTTCGTTTTATTGAATCATTCAACTAAAAAATAAATGTAAAACCTACATCTATGCTTGTAATAAAATCGTTGAGATAACGTGTCTGTACTATTGATATTTTCAAATAAAAGTTACTGCTACCTAAAGAAAATACGCTACTTAGCCTAAAACAACCGTTTGTTGAAAAATCGTATGTTTGTCTGTTGATCTGTGCGTTTTGCACGCTTATCTCCACAACGACTGAACCAAATCGAATGCAATGAATAGGGGTTGAATTTCGGAAAATCGTTCCGAATCGTTATCGAATGCTTATGTTATACAAAGAACACACTTTCCAAGTTTCAGGTCTCTACAATCAGTGGTTTAGGCTGTGCGTTGATCAGTCAGTCATTCAGGACAAAGCCTTTATAAGTATAGATGTTGATAAACTTTCCCAAATCAGTGTTGACCCAACTGTATCTTTTTTAGCTGCTTTTGAGTAAGCGGTAATTTTGTACTGTAATGCATTATTTTCTTTCAAAGCAACATTCAATTATATTAAATAGTGATTGTACCCTACATTCATTGCTTATTGTCTGCATAATGACTATGGGTGGTGTCGCCAGCAGCCAGACGATGATAAATGGTTGTGTTAAGTACTTACACTGTATTGACTGCGATTCCTGAGTGAGCACGAGTTAGGTACTGTCCTTTTCAATCTGTAAACTTTCATTCTCTCTAGATATTGGACTATTATAAAAACACTTGTTTACCTAACTTTTTTATATACTTACGCCGAGAGACGCAAGGACTTAAAATTTAAAGAGTTTCTTTCAATGTGTAGGCGCACTAAAAGTAAATTTTCGAAAAGATGCAGCGAGAGTTAAGTTTGTATGAATATAACATTTCGTATAGGAAAGTTAAGGAGTGTAATAACAAACCCAATTTAATATTCAAATGTGCAAAAATGTTCTCGATTTACATGAAAACAGACAATCGGATGTCTTGCATCAAAATCAATAACAATGTTCTGAGATCATTGAAACATCTTAGGAGGTATTCCGCATATTTCTATGGGGTCGTTGAGCCAAGTTTGTTTGGGATATCTGTTATTAATAAGTACCTAGGTGACCTAGGTCCAGCATAGATTCAGAATGTAGAATTTATGGGTAAACATTTGTACATTTTTAAATTTGTTTGCCTAGTCTTTTTGAGTCAAAATGCGGCGGATATAAATATTATTCACTAGAGTTAACAATAAAAATAATTAATTAGTTCATTTGAAATTCATCAGCCGGCACATTATTACTAGTTACTTAGTTGTACATATAGAAATAGAAATAGAAATAGAAATCATTTATTTTACGTCACGTTACAGATATCTTAAGTTTAATTATAAAGCGTTGCTAAGGTGACAATAAAACAGGCAACCATTCAGCATGAGCTGCAGCAGCACACATGGGGGCTGATGCAGCGCTGATTTTCGATGGCGCCTCAGAGCAGCGCAGCAATGACTGCGACACGCGTTACCATATTAAGTTTATTCGTAAATCCTTTTACTAGATTCCATAAAATCGTGAACATACCGCAGCCAACATTTAGCGGCCACCGCTACTTAGAAAACTAAGAAATAACGGAGCGCCGTCCGTCAGTCCAATCATTGGCGACGCAGTTACATTCATCAATCTAACAGACAACAAGACAAACAGTCTGATGCAGATAGAACACAATGGTGATGGAAAGTTGAAAGGTTTGTCTATGGATTGCCGACGTATCGCACTGTTACTTACAGGGTTTCTTTTCAACATCGATTCATTCTTTTAGGTGTTTGAGTTGGAAACCCTTCTTCAGCTGTGTGATTCTGTAAGACCTCATTCTAAACTTCGAATCTGAATCCGCTGTGAGTTTCTTGATTGGCATTCTAAAAATTCGGTCGATAATTCGAATTTACACTAGCGCCACTCTTGCGAGCGTGTCAGCGAGCTGAACTAAATTGACGGGGAGATTTTGACAGATAAGGTATGAGATGACGTAAGAAGGGCATTCTCTAAGGTAATTCAAGCCGCTTCGACGCTCGCTTCGCACTCGAACCCGATTCATAGTGTCAAATAAAAAGATCAATATCAAATGTCATTTTGAACCCTAGGCGAAGTGAGAGTGACTTGCGATGTGAGAGGCGAGTTGATGTTTGAATTTTACAGAATCGACGTGCTGTATGGGATATTTCTAACAGATATTTTCTATGTAATCAGCATTGGTATGCCTTGCACGTAGTGGCATTGAGCATTTGTTTGTCTTAGATCATATACTCTCGTTTTTGGTTACTAAAGTACGAGTATGTACAAGAGAAAAGTTAGGAAGTACCTACGGCTCCAGAACTATTCCTGTATTTTAAGAAACTTCATTTCCTTCAACACTCTTATTTTAAAAGAGCTAATGACAAAAAATAGATACCTACTTCGTTGTTTTCTTTACTTTTATAGCCAAACGCCCGTTTTTTTCTTTATTCACCTACTCAAAGCATGAGCTGTTTTTTAAACAATAGCAGTAGCTCACAATATTCCATTTTACGAAAGTCTCGACTAGAATATTGAACGGCCATAATACAGTATTCAGGATCGTGCAGCTGATTTGTATAAGGAAAACGATAAAGCCTTCAGAGCATTCCGCACACTGGAAAATATGCAATGTTAAAGACCTATGAAACAAACCTAGAATATAAGTTTATTTTTAAAAACTCGAGTACACTACGTACGGAATACTATTATTTCATAACTTTAATGTTGAGTACCTGGATGACCGGTTTTTTTGAATAAATCATGGTTTTTGGAATATATCGCCCCCAAAACCCCCTGCATACATTTCACTGCCCCTGCATTTCATGAAAATCGTTGGAGACGTTTCCAAGACCAGATTATATATTATTTACATATATGGATACAATAATCGCTCGTGTAAAGATATAATATTATCAAATACATATTATTAGATAGATAAGCGAGCAGCTATCTCTGTTTTCGTTTGTCTAATCTTTTTGCGATTTGGTAATTATAATACCTTTATTGCTATCAAATTGTTCTGCACCTGGCCCAACTACACATTTAATTACATTTCCGTAAAAAAACAGATAACTGTAATATAATAGAGTTCAGTTTTTTCATCATGAAATACGGAATCGTAAAATCCTTATACATACATATAACGTGATCAGTCTGTAGTCTGTGTGATCAATAGGCTAGCGATTTTAAAATGTCCGATCGCATTCGTTTCGCTAGTTTTACTCAACGCTTTATGCTCGTTTACCCCTCAAAGTTATCCATCATATTTTGTGCTTTTCACCGAAAGCCAGTCACAAGCGAATTACCTGCCAGCAGCAGAAACTGACCTAGTTATACTATGATCATAAAGGTAGAAATTTCACCTACATGCCTATCGCAAAGGTAGGTTTTATCAAAAATAAAAGAAAAATACTTGAAATGAACTTTGTTTGCTTACTTTTTTTAAGGAACAAGTATTTATTTTAATAAAAAAAACTGACTGAAAGTAACATTAAATAGCTGTTTACAGTCGCCATACTGTAATTTTTGATATTTTTTATTATTGTATGTCACTTTTGTGATCTACTCTAGATCAATCCAACGAAACTTCGATTGTCAAAATCTGTCGAGCCGTTTGCGCTACAATGTGATAGCCAATGTAACTCCCATATAAACATGCCCGAAACACATTATACCCTTCTTCTTCGTAGTCAGGTAAAAAACTATCAGTTACTTGAACGTGACAAAAACATCAAGAAATAATGTGTCAAACAGGATAACTTAAAAAAAAACTTTGGTTTGAACAAGAAAAGTGTATTACTCAACTCCATTGTTCCATCGTATCAAACAAACAAAAACACTCCACAATCCGCTTAGTAGTAAACTACAAAACGGAACATTGTCTTAGTTTCGAACACCTACGAAACCCCATTTGGAGCGAACCTTTGAAAGGCTTTCAAAAACTTTCCAACCCCAATCAACCTGACCAGCGAACAGACACTTATCGATACTTTACAAAACTCACGACTGTATCGGTAACTAGTTACTAGTGGTGCAACTACACGCAAAACTAGTTTGCACGCAGCATACTCTGTATACTATATCTAGTACCTGGGTGGGTAAACGACGTTTTCTTAAAATAAAACCTAGCTAGATCGATTTATCACCCCCGAAACCCTCTACATACTTACTAAATTTCATGAAAATCGTTGGAGCCGTTTCCGAGATTCAGATTATTATATACTAGCTTCTGCACGCGGCGTCGCCCGCGAAGTACCTACATAAAATATAGCCTATGTTCATCCTGAAAGTTCATTCTACACATTGGTGAAAGAATTTTTCAAATCGGTTCAGTAGTTTCGGAGCCTATTCATTTCAAACAAACAAACAAACAAACAAACAATCAAAGTTTTCCTCTTTATAATATTAGTATAGATCATTTATACAAGAATTGCTCGTTTAAAGGTATAAGATAAGTACAAATAGTCTAAGATCCGTCTGCAAAATCATGTACTCATCGAGTATTTGCTAAAATCAATATTTTTACGCATATTTATGACCAGGAGAATATATATCTATCAGGTTGCCTATCAAAATGTGGCCACTTTTATTTTTATAAAATTTATGTTCATTGATTTTTCGTAAAAAAAAAAGCAAATACTCGATGAGTGCATAATTTTGCAGCCGGATTTCGTACTAAAATACATTTTGCGTATTAAACTCTGGATTGCAAAGCTAAGCCCGGCTGCAGATGTCAGGTTCCAAACTGACGAGTCAAGGAATAATATATTTTTTTGAAACGACTTCAAAAGGTTCAATATGTCTCAATGTATTTTTTGTATGTTTTTTTCGCAATTTTCAAAATAATAACCTTACACAGGTGACGTTTTCGTTTGTGAGTGTCATGTAAAGTGTGTCACGCAAACGTCGTTCAAGCTATAAACTCCTTTAATAAACTCACGGTTTTAGTTTGCACAGTAGTTTGCAGCAACAATATAATTTCAGTGTATGAAATCGTTTTCAACTTTTTGAAAAAAATACATGTATATTATTACTACGACATGTTCCACAAACATATCCCAACACTAACGTGTAAATTGTCATAAAGTTTAAAGTACCAAAGCAAGTCTAACAATAATTACTCAGTGATTTCACTTGACCTTATCACGCCCTTTTAGTTTCTAGGCATTTTGCAATACTTCCAATAAGCGTACCAACATAAACCTTATTCCTGTGTGGTCAAAGCTGGTTTTGGGAGTAACTATAAATTGGTAAGGATCGTTTGAGTAAATATCTTTTTCCGGTAGGTTCTTTATCGTGTCCGGACAAGTTCCGGCACTGATGTAAAAATAATTGTACGGAACCCTCTTTTTATAGCGTCCACCGGACGGATAAAGCAGTCTCCTTTGGTTTTTTTATTGCTGAGAGTGTTTGAAACACGAGTACGCTTTCAATTATTTGTCACTGGAGAAAGGTTTCGAATAAACTAGTTGAACCTATACTGGTTTAGCTTAGCTTTACAACATTCCAAAATTTTTCAATAAAAAAAAAAACAAACATGTCAAAGACAAAATAAATTTATATAATGAAATCACAAAAATCATTGTGTAATTTTAAGTACATGCTAAATGAATATAAATACCAATTACATGATGATCCCATCCATGGTTTGGCAGACATCTTTTCGTTACTTCGATCTTTGAGGATATCTAAAGGGGGGTAGTCAGAGGCATATCGAAACTAATTAGATTTGGCACTAGCCACAATTTAGTTAGTACATGCATGCCAATGTAGTATTCTGTTGTTTTTTGAAGTTGGTAAAAAAAAAGTGGATTATCCAAAAATGTATTCGCTTAAACATTGTTTCTAATAGGAATGATTTGAGCTAGTAGCTAGAGCATTACCACAAGCTCTTACAAACCATCAGGTTTCAGAAACTATACATTTCAAGCTTGAAGTTATATTACTTTGATATTGCCCGAAGAGCTTGTGGTAAAGGCCTGTTCTTTTGTCAAAAGGAGGATGGTTCTTCCTTAGGTCCTTTATTGTTATTTTCTCTAAGGTTTAGATTGATACTTCAAAGCAGTCAACTAATCCAATTCGCAATCACAAAATAAATAGAGTTATAACACGTAGTGCTGTTTACTAGAGCTACGCTTAATACAAGTGCGATATTTGCATTCTTTTTCTTAGTAAATATTGATGTAACCAGATCAATAAAATGAATGTAAAAAACTAAATTTATTTTTGCACAGACTTTAGTCTTTTAACACTAAACCTAGTTTGTCAACTCCTTAGCTGCACAATTGGCACTGATTCTGGGCGCCAGTAACTAAAGCTAATTTTAAATAAAAAGTTCGCATGTTTGTTATGTATATTTGTAGAGAAAATATGGCGAATTTATGTCTGTTAGTATAAATTGGAATCAATTTTTAGGTGTGACATATTTAAGTTACAAAAGTTTTTCAAAAGAGAAAGAAACTTAAAGACAATAAAATTTCCCTTTTACTCTGTTAACAACAAAATAGAAGTTTTTTTTTTCAAACATGTTAAGTTATTACCGCTTTAGTTTACTTTATTTACAAAAATATACGGACATCTTAATAATTATACGATAAATAAAGTAAAAATTAAACAGTTTTAAGCTATCTAAGGACCGTAATAAAAGACCTATATCTCAACTGAACCAGATCGCTGCCAGCTGTACATTAAAATTAGCTTTAGCAACTGGTACTCAGAATAAGAGCCACGTCGCACGCTTATTTATCGAGTTGCGAGTTCACGGAGAGAACGGAACAAGTTTGCTCGCGTTAACAAGCTGCGTTAGATCGGACGTGATTCAGAACACGCCAAATGATTTATTTGTGTTTCACTCGGACTTCATTCCGATCCCTTTTCAGCTCATATTGCTTACCTTTCCGTTTAATGGTCGGAGTTTTGTTCCGGTCCTATTGGACTGGCTTTCTTTAGACAAGCGTCATTCGCCGCATTGCAATACAAATACAAATAAAAACTAAAAAAATCTTTATTAGTAACAAAATTAATGTAGAATAAGTTCAATTGTGGGCTGACTACCGCAAAAGTTAAAAAACTGTGTAGTAGAGTCAACGACTTCCTCCGCTAGCAAAAAAATATGTTCCATCTAAAGACATTAGAAAACAAAAATAACTAATCTAATAATGTGAATTATAAGGTTAGTCATGTGTGAGGGTGTGTGTACGAAAATAATGAACTACGAATACTGTCCAGACAAATTATAAACCGTATCGTATTTTAAGGTTAGTCATCTGTTTAGTGAACGTATATTTTACAGCACAAAATCACATTGCGATTATGAATGCGAATGCTAACATGTTTGGAAGTTTGTTACTCAATCATCTTGTACTCGTGACCGCGCCAGGCGTAACTAACTATTTTCAATTTTTGGTATAAATAAAGATCATTGTTTGGATTGAAACAGAATAAATAAGAATGAAATTGGACAAAGTTTTTGTGAAAATAATAGTATCCAAACTAAATATGGAAGTTCCGCCACTCATAAATTAACAGCTTATTTTCTATAAAAGTTTTGTGTTTGGACTTTAAAATTTACCCAGCACTAAACAGACTAGATATATTTATCTTGTTCTCACACAATATAGGTCGAGAAAACATGCTACAGTGGTACAGAGCTGTTTTATTTTACAGGATTAATTGACAAAAGCGCTGGTGGTGTAGTGGTAGCACCCCTGCCCTGCGACCCGAAGATTGTGGATTCAAACCTGGTCGTGCACCGATGAGTTTTTCCATTCGAAAAATTTATGTGCGCAATGTTAGTGCTCTAAAACGGTGAAGAAAAATATCGTGAGGGAATCGGCATACCCTTAAAACCGAAAATTCGAAGGTGTGTATTAATTAGTTAGTTTAGGTTAGTTTTCTTATCAGCGGAGATGGGCTTGCAACCTGTCACGCACGGAATACTAACTACTGTGCTAAATGTGAGCATGTACCAAATGTCATGTTTGGACGTGTCTCTTTAGATATACTCAAAGATAAAACTAACTTAAGATCTTTTAACTCTCGTAACTAAAGATCTTTTTTTTAATTGACATTGCGCTTGATCAATATTGTTTTTCAACTAGTATATTCTATCTTACATGAATACCTAGTTGAAATTTGGATAGACGCTTGTCTAAAGCCCTGAGTTTAAGTTGACTTTGGAACTTCAATCAAGGGTCTGTGTTTCGAATCTAGGTCAAAATGAGGCATGATTTTTCGTGTGCAGTTTATGAAATCTTATTGTCGTTTTTTGTTTCATTTTCTTTCACTTATTTCGCTTATTACGAGTACCTAGGTATAAATGCAAAAGTTTGTATGTTAGATATTTGTGTTATTGTAGGAAAGTTATAATGAAAGTCAAACGGATTAGGATGAAATTTGGAATATTTACAGTCTGTAATTTAGAACAGCATCATTTTTATTTCGTATACTTGAGTATTTACTTTTTACTAATTATTTTTGTGCACTTTCTTTTACAATATTATCTATTTTTTATACAAGCACCACGTGTGTAAAGCCATAAATAACTATGTACCCTAGACAGTACATATTTATTTAGAAACTAGCTTCTGCACGCGGCGTCGCCCGCGAAGTACCTACATAAATTATAGCCTATGATCATCCTGAAAGTTCATTCTACACATTGGTGAAAGAATTTTTCAAATCGGTTCTGTAGTTTCGGAGCCTATTCAATTCAAACAAACAAACAAACAATCAAATCTTTCCTCTTTATAATATTATATAAGTATAGATTAAATTAATTTTTATCTATTTTAATATCTTTCTCTAAGCTGCACTCTAAACAGGGTGAACTTTCTTTTGAACTATAAAAACCATAACATAAATAGAACGTGGCATTATGAAGAAGGCCAGTAGGTACCTCTTTTGCGTAGGTACCTACCTTTTTAGCGGGTAAATGAGCAACAATATACGAAAGGTCAAGTTAGTGGGCGAGTGGAGTTAGTCCATAATTAGACAATGGCAAAATGCTGGACCAATTTTGAGTATAACGACTTGACCAATGACTCTTTGAACTCAAAAATCGTTGTTGACTGTACATGCCGACTCTTTAGTCAACTGAGGCCGCTGTCAACTTATCCCGCGGGATGAGTTGACCTAATGCATTTTTTCATCGGTCGACTCATCCCGCTGTAAAAAAAAGACAAAAAGGAATGTATTATTTGAAATTTATGTACACACGTGAACTAAAATCTTTGGGTTAAAAAGATACAGCATTGTTACTAACTACACTCGTTAAAAAAATAAAAATATCTCGTTGATAAACGTTTTTTACTCGACTGCGAAGACGGAGTGTAATGTTTTTGCTCCCATATCTGAGTTGTCCTTATCGGGTTTTTAAAACTGTCATTAATCAAAAGCATGAAGCAGAGGCCCATTGTCCGTTAGCACAAATACATTTATCATAACCGATTCAGGGACTCGCGATGATACGTTTGTATAGACACAGCTCAAATATAAATAGCTGGTAAAGTATCAAAATTTTATTTCAAGAACTCACTAGTTATTGTAATACTAAAAAAATATTAAAATAACTCTAATAGTTATTGTAATAAAATTATGATCTAATTCTGGTTTCTGTGTTTTACTAAACTCACCATGACTTCGTTCACATAACGTTATTTAACTAAAACATTAACCTCGCGCACCTCTTAGGGGTTGAATTCAAAGAAATATTTTCATAATGCATTTGTAAGCTCTGAAAGGAACATACTTTATTTTAGGCAGCGCGATTTAATTGCACACAATCAACTAAACCAAATACTTACATACGAGTACACAATGCTCAGCGTAATAGTTGTGTTTGTAATACTTCTTCTTCTTCTTTTCACTAGTGTGAAAGAATTAAAGGCTCTCTTCGTGCACGTGTGTAATAATTAATGTACTTATATCATATAATCCCCTGTTAGAACTAACTGCTACATATTAAAGTATTTTGTATGGAGTGAGCTAGGTTTTGCCTCTCTTAGCTGTGGCCCTCACCGATTCACTTGGGCCATTGCGTTGGTCCACAATGCGTGGGATAGGATTTATTAATTTTCACACATTCATGCTCAAATTGTGGACGGCTAAACGGTTTTTACGACCTCGGACTTTTAGAGAAAATTTTGTTTGAAGATTGATGGATTTATTTTCTGTGTAAGACTGATGGTGTAGCGGTAGCACCCCTATCTCGATAAAAAGGTCGTGGGTTTAAACCTGGTCGTGCTCCGATGACATTTTTCATTCCAAAAATTTATGTGCGCATTGCATTGCCAGTGCTCTTAAACGGTTAAGAAAAACATCGTGAGACACCGCATACTAGGGTATGCCCTAGAACCTAAAATTTGAAGGTGTGTGTTATGACACACACCTTCAAATTTTAGGTTACTTTGCCTTACAACATGTTACATGCGGAATACTTACTACTGTGCAAAATGTGGGCATATGCCCAAATATCATTTTGGTTTTTAGATATCCTCGAATATCTAAGTGACTAGAGGTCTAAGGAGATATCTACCGAGCCTGGGAATTAAAGTCGTAATCATGTTTTTTATTCTAAAATTTAATGTAGATCTATCAACCATGCCACTTCTATTAATTATCCCAGGGATAAAATACGTCTACCAGTGAATAGGAATTTCGGAAATATACCGACTTTGTTCACAGTCTAACAATAAAACAGACAATGTTATTACACGTTAAATCACCACCGATTACAACCTGAAACTATAATAAAACCTGTTCTCTTTTCAAGACCAAACGATTCGGTAAATGACTTTTGAGATTTCACGATTTTCTTTTCTTAATAAAACCTTAATATTTATTAACCATTTTTTCTATAAGTACTATATTTTATTATAAAACTCGCTGGACTGAGATATTGCTAAGATCGGTGAAGTAATATCTTATACCTTTAAACGAGCAATTCTTGTATATATATATATATATATATATATATCTATATCTATAAAAGAGCTTGACCTGACTGACTGATTGACTGATTGATCATCGCCCAGCCGAAACCGCTGAAGCTAGAAAGCTGAAATTTGGAAGGTGGTTTCCTTTTATAACAAAACCACCCACTAAGGCGGGATTTTTGGAAATTCCACCTCTAAGGGGGTGAAAAAGGGTGAAAACGTTAGTATGAAACTTTTTAACGCGTGGAGCGATTTTCATGAAATTTTGTTTGTGCACTGTAAATGCAAAATGAATGAACACGTGTTTCAGGATTTTTCAATATAATCTTCAAAAAGGGGTCAAATGTGGGGTCAATGTTTGTATGGGAACTTTTTAACGGGTGGTGCGATTGGTTTGAAACTTTGTTTGTGTACTGTAAATGCAAAATAAATAGACACGTATTTCAGGATTTTTCAATTTAACCTTCAAAAAGGGGTCAAATGTGGGGTCAATGTTTGTATGGGAACTTTTTAACGGGTGGTGCGATTGGTTTGAAACTTTGTTTGTGTACTGTAAATGCAAAATAAATAGACACGTATTTCAGGATTTTTCAATTTAACCTTCAAAAAGGGGTCAAATGTGGGGTCAAAGTTAGTATGGGATTTTTATGAGTTGTGTGATGTGTTTGAAACTCAGTTTAGATACTTTAAGAGAACGAAGTCACTGGCGGGACAGCTAGTATATATATATAATTGGAATCTCGGAAACGGCTCCAGCGATTTTCATGAAATTTAGTATGCATTTAGTATGCAAATTCAGTATGAGGGTTTCGGGGGCGATAAATCGATCTAGCTAGGTTTTATTTTTAGAAAACGTCGTTTACCAATAAAAAAAACCGAGCAAAGCTCGGTCACCCAGTTACTAATATTTAAGTCCTAGACTCTACATCGTAATGTGAGTCAAAACTTCCCGCAAACAGCATAGATTACCGAGAATAGTAATAGATTTAAATAAACTCTAAAAACAGTATTTATTTACTTATTATTAATAGACATCCTTCCTTTTTTTTATAAAAAAACCACCTACTTAATTCAACCTCTGGTTCTATCCATGCCAAATTAGATAAGTATTCGTTAAGTACTTAAAAGTACTCGATTAGCCAAATCAAACGAATTCGAATTAGTGGCGGGAGAGAGAAGAGAACGTATTAAATTACCCGATAACGTCCAAGCGTACAAAGTTACGGATATAAATTGTTATACAAACTCCAACTTTGACTTTTTACAGCTTTCTTCAGCGATATTGTAAAAGGGTTTATTTATTGCGGCGCTTGATTGATTTGCTTCAGATTACAGTTTGAATGTGTGAAAAGGTCCATTGGGTTATAGAGGTCGGATTATATGCAAATGTGTATTTTTATATTCAGTTTGTACATAGATATATATTTTATATATTGCAAATTGTAGAACCTAAAACAAATTGGCATGTGTCATTACTGAAAGTACTTAGTTAAAAATAACGTCTCAAAGAGAACCGCCATATTAGATTTTTTGACATTTTGTATCACTCTTGTTATAAAGACAAATCAAATGACACTTTATTTGTCAAAATTA
Source organism: Cosmorhoe ocellata (assembly GCA_963675405.1). Taxonomy (NCBI): domain Eukaryota; kingdom Metazoa; phylum Arthropoda; class Insecta; order Lepidoptera; family Geometridae; genus Cosmorhoe; species Cosmorhoe ocellata. The sequence continues at coordinate 3,461,216 of OY776258.1, read as the reverse complement.
ATGAAACCATTTGGGTTCCAGCAACAGCTAAAAAGAAACATACATACCCCAACACACATTACCCTTCTTCGCTTCACAATCGGGTAAAAATACAACAATTTTATCCATCTGCATATTGTCTATTAAGTTGCATATAACCAAATCTCTAGTTATTTATGGTAGCGAAAATAGATTTGGGATCAAACAGAGAGTCGGTACATTGCAACGAGGCACGTACTTTGTGTAGTGTAAAGCCCCAGGCAATTCTGTGTGACCTTGTCTGTGGTTTCAATGTTCTGCAGCAACTGCCTAATATTTCAGTCTGTCTATGTGAGGATCGTGTGAAGTCTTACTTCGTGTAAAACCTGATTTAAGGCGAGTTACTGGATCTCTGTAATGTAATTATAAAGATCGCAACGCTAATAAATGACTTGCCGTTGGTAAAAATATATATCTACTAGTTTTTACCCACGACTTCGTCCGCAAGAACCCACGAGTATAACATATTGATTTAGAAATTATGAATATTGGTTAATTGGGAAGTTTCTATGGAGTGCAATAAAAGGCGGTCACCCATCCATAAGCTGACTGCACCCAGCGTTGCTTAACCATGCGTTCCCCATATAAACATTCAACCCCTATGTCAGCCCCTGCAAGATTTTTTGAGACAAGAGATAGCCTTTATCCGTCTCCATGATATGATCTCCTTGCCAAATTTGTTTGCGATCCGTTCAGCCGTTAAGTCGAAAGGTAACAGACAGAGTTACTTTTATAATATTCAGTATGGATTTTTACCCGACTGCGAAGCGAAGAAGGAGGCAATTTATTTTTTGGTGTATGTTTGAATAAATGCTGTCGCTGTAGCCTTAACGGCTGGGCTAAGACTAATATCATTTTCAACTTATTTAGTTGCTACTTAGGTAGGAAAAGGGGAAATTGTCAATAAGGTTAAATTAATTTTGAAAAAAAGCGCTAGGGCCCAGCCAGTTTCTTGTCAGTTCTTTTCAGACTGGGGATAGGACTGGAATTGGCACCTAGACTCACTTAGTATGTAAGGCGAATCAATAGACTCACTTAGTATGTAAGACGATTCAATAGACTCACTTACGAGTAGTATGTAAGACGATTCAATAGACTCACTTAGTATGTAAGACGATTCAATAGACTCACTTAGTATGTAAGACGATTCAATAGACTCATTTAGTATGTAAGACGATTCAATAGACTCACTTAGTATGTAAGACGATTCAATAGACTCATTTAGTATGTAAGACGATTCAATAGACTCACTTAGTATGTAAGACGATTCAATAGACTCACTTAGTATGTAAGACGATTCAATAGACTCACTTAGTATGTAAGACGATTCAATAGACTCATTTAGTATGTAAGACGATTCAATAGACTCACTTAGTATGTAAGACGATTCAATAGACTCACTTAGTATGTAAGACGATTCAATAGACTCACTTAGTATGTAAGACGATTCAATAGACTCATTTAGTATGTAAGACGATTCAATAGACTCATTTAGTATGTAAGACGATTCAATAGACTCACTTAGTATGTAAGACGATTCAATAGACTCACTTAGTATGTAAGACGATTCAATAGACTCATTTAATATGTAAGACTACACTAAATTTAAAAAGAGGTAAAGTTTGTTTGTTTGTATGTAGAAACTATCCATCCGATACCGAAAAGACTGTCACCAATTTTTAGAATTAACTTTCAGGGTGAACATGGACCATATTTATGTAGGAATAACGCAGGCAAAACCGCGAGCAGAAGTTCTGTATAATTTAATGAAATATAAGCCTAGAGGCGCTACGTAGGTCTACGAGGTGCTACAAAAGGCTACGAGATTCCACAAAAAGCTACGAGGTGCTACGAAAAACTGCAAACGCTGTCATTGTTTATTTTAATTGGCAGAGTTTTAATAAAATACATCCTATCCTACTTGATATTAAAAATGCGAAATTTTAGGTAAATGTATGTTTGTTTGTTACTCAATCGCGCTAAAACGGTTAAACTGATCTGGATGATACTTAGAACACAAATAGCTAACACATAGGTTACTTTTTATTCGGGTAGGTACCACGCGAGTGGAGCCACGCGCTATTGCTAGTTTTTTTATAATATCACGTTATAGGTCGAATTAGTGTAGTAAATAGTTTTAGTAATCACAGTAACGTTGCCAGCCTTTTTGGTTCATTACCTGCGGTCAGTGACTTCAACTCTATTTTCTATATATAATTTATTTGTTTTTAGAGTACTATGAATTAATGTTCACAGTTTAAGGTATAACTACGGATCAAATTTAATAATTTTTAGTATAAACTTCACACTTACACGGCTTTCCATAACAACTTTTCGTGTAAACTTTTGAAACTATTATGGCTTTGAAAATAATTTTCACTTAAAACTTGTTGTTTACCTTAATAAATATATTTTATATCCTATTTTGTTTGTTAAAAAAAACGTGTGATGTAAAATGCCGAGTAAACGGAAGCTTAGTTAATTTTGCCCGTAAAACAGACTTTTAAGAATGAAACACTGTTTAAAGTAAGCCATTCTTTCATTACTACAGAACCTTTTAATTATAATTATTATTATGCAAATGTTAAGTGGGGCAATGTTAAATTTACATGGAACCCTAAGCATAGTCTTACCAGGAAATTTAAAGAGTAATAGCGTATAGATATGATATTCCTTTACAATTCACTTGTCACTAGTTTTATTCAACCAGTGTAGTAAAACGATTTCTTTTAATTCAATGTGAGAGTTCCTATAAAATTTTATCTAATATTGTTTGCTTGCAGACAAGGTTTTTTTTTATCTGCAGATAAAAATTAACTTATACCATTCTTTTTTCAAAAGTGGTGAGTGAAAAAACCACTTTTTTCAAAAGTGGTTTTTTCATGAGCGCTGGTGGTGTAGTGATAGCACCCCTGCCTCACGATCCGTAGGTCGTGGGTTCAAACCTGGTCGTGCACCAATGAGTTTTTCCATTCGAAAAATTTATGTGCGCAATGCCAGTGCTCTTATACGGTGAAGGAAAACATCGTGAGGAAACCGGCATACCCTAGAACCAAAAATTCGAAGGTATGTGTCATAGGTTAGTATTCTTATAAGCGGCGATGGGCTTGCAACCTGTCACGTACGGAATACTAACTACTGTGCAGAATGTGGGCATGTACCAAATGTCATGTTTGGACTTGCCTCTGACTACCCCCTTTAGATATCCTCAAAGATCTAAGTATCTAAAGATCTGAGGAGATATCTACCGAGCCCGGGGATTATAGTCGTGATCATATATTATATATTATTATTATTATTTTTTCAAAAGAGTAATATTTATGTTGATAATGACATGACAATTAATAATATTGTGTGAAAAGAAACATACCAAAGTTGCATACCATGTAGTTTGGGAGTTACTTATCTATGTGAGTGTGTTTAGCTATTTTTTGGCCCTATTCCCAGTTTTCCTGCTATTTGCATAATGCCACTGAGTAAATTCAAGCAATTAATTAGTTGCCATGGAGATCAAGATCATAACGTCATAAAATCACAACCCTCCTTTGACTTTGCTGTAGTGGGGCAATCAAAAAACCAATTATTGTTATAAATCTTGTTAGTTCCGATTTAGTGTCAATTATATTAACCAACTAGAGGAGTTACTCACGCTCGTGACTTTGCTCGCGTGATGTTTTAATACAAATTGAGTTGAAATTTTTTTTATTATATATATTATTAAATGAATACTCCGAGTATCATTCAGTTCTCTAAGAATTATGGTTAGGCTATGCGTGGCTATGCGAGGTTTGCTGGTAGAAAAATCTTGAAAAATCTCGTTCGGCTTTGTACACGTATTTCAATGACTTGTTTGTATATATTTTGTGTACCTACAATAAGGAATAACAAGAATAACATTTTATTTTCTTCATATTTTTACACACTAAAATAGGGGTTACGGACATTGTTGGCTATATCAATCAGTCATAATACGTTTTTTTAATATTTTTACACCCGCAAATAGGGATTAGGGACATTTTTGACTACGTCAGTCAGTCGTATACATTTTTTTTTCATATTTTTACACCCTAAAATAGGGGTGGGGACATTGAGGGTGTGCGTTTTGTGAAACATTTCAGCAACGGAAGCGATTCATTATATCGAACATGTCACGAGTCAAGCTCGACTCACACTGAGCATAAAAAACTATTTGGTTTTAAAATTGCCAAATGTCATGTTCGTACGTGCCGCTGACTACCCTCTTAAGATATCTTCAAAGATCTTAGTAACTAGAGGTCTGAGAAGATATCTACCGAGCCTGGGGATTACAGTCGTGACTATGCTTTTTTTTGTTTGGTTTTTAAATTCTTACCGTGGCACTGGTATTTTCAAACCAATGTGGTATAAGTAACTCCTGTGCAAAATGTGGGCTGTGCCAAATATCAAAACTGGACGTGCCATGCTTTGACTATTGTATTAAGATAACCTCAAAAATTTAAGTTACTATTTGAGGAGATATCTTGTGACGTAAAAGAATTAAAGTTCACTAAAAGTTCCTATAGTGTGCCTCAAAGGTTATTTTCGTGCGTTTCAGGGCATTTTAAATTAACTCTAAAAAAATGTAAGTATACTTATTCTCAGGGATGAGTTTACAAAGTAGGTACTTACGATCTATTTCATATATTAGAATATGATATATATATTACATATATGATTACGTATGTAACTATATAATTATCATGTGTAACCCCAGGTTAGGAGTAGTCTTGAGTTACCTAGATCTTTAAAAAAAAAAAAAATATATATGTATATGATCACGACTGTAATCCCCAGGCTCGGTAGATATCTTCTCAGATCTTTAGTTACTTAGATCTTTGAGGATATCTAAAGGGGGTAGTCAGAGGCAAGTCCAAACATTACATTTGGTACATGTCCACATTTTGCACAGTAGTTAGTATTCCGTACGTGACAGGTTGCAAGCCCATCGCCGCTTATAAGAATACTAACCTATGACACATACCTTCGAATTTTTGGTTCTAGGGTATGCCGGTTTCCTCACGATGTTTTCCTTCACCGTTTAAGAGCACTGGCATTGCGCACATAAATTTTTCGAATGGAAAAACTCATTGGTGCACGACCAGGTTTGAACCCACGACCATCGGATCGTGAGGCAGGGGTGCTACCGCTACACAACCAGCGCTCTTTCTAACCTAGATCTTTGATGATATAAAAAAGATAAAATGTCAAAATCACGTCCAAACATTATATATATCACATATCCACGTTTCGCACTGTACTTATTATTCCGTACGTGACAAGTTGAAAGCCCATCGTCACTTACTGGAATATTAACCGATGACACATACCTTTGTAGTTTTGGCACAAGGAATAAGTAAAACATTTGTGAGGATCGTTCGCGTTACTGTATCATTTTTAACCAATTGTGAAGTAGGAGAGTATTATGTGTTTAAGGTTTATGTACCTATTTTTATATAGAGGTAACTCAAATAGTTCCTTTGGCTGTCGCTGTGAACCAAACGGGACGGATTTTGACTTCGTAATAATCGTTTAAATTACAGATGATAAGAGTGACAAGGCTGTATAAAACGTCAAATAATACTATATGGCGGCTGTAAAAAGCTGTTTTCAAATAATTCGAGACGAGAATTTCATGTTATTAAAGAAATACGTGTTAACAGTAATAATCTTATACCTTTAAACGAGCAATTCTTGTATATATATATATATATATATATATAATTGGAATCTCGGAAACGGCTCCAGCGATTTTCATGAAATTTAGTATGCAGGGGGTTTTGGGGGCGATAAATCGATCTAGCTAGGTTTCATTTTCCAAAAAACACGATTTACCTGAAAAAAACCCGAGCAAAGCTCGGTCATCCAGGTACTATATTTTAACGGCCATTCAATGAGCGGTCACCCTTATAACACCGACACTGACTGGTTAATTTTTGGGTCAGAATAATATTTAATCATGGCCTTATTGCATTATAATTGGTTCTTATTTTATATGTTGTATTATATTAATAGAATAATCAAAGAAAAATTTGCTATTCAGAGTATTTTTTTGCTTATTTAACTATGAAATGTAAGTTGTAAAACATTAATAGCTTCCACTTGCGGCTGCGCTCACGCGGGAATTACCCAAATAAAAAGTAACCTGTGTGTTATTCCAGGCCACAAACTACGCGTATTCCAAGTTTCATTCAGATCCGTTCAGCCTTGACAGCGTTATTGATTAACAAACATCCATCCAAACTTTAACACTATGGTATTTTATATTCGTTTATGATTTTTATATTCGTCCAATGGTCTATATAATAGCTATTATATATTCGTTTTTGGAATGTTTAATTAGATTTAGATTTTTAAATTTGTTATTGTGCGCTGACCAAGCTCTAAACCAGACTAGGTTGGCTGGTAGAAAATGCCCCCTAGGCATTAAGCCCTCCTTTTGTCACACATTTTTTTTTATAATTTGTGTATAATAAGGTATAAATAACGAATAAATATATATTTGTTTCTGTATATTTTATATGCATAATGTATTAGGATAGGATTTTCGTAAACAGTAAAAATGTATTGAAAACAATAATTCATTCTTATTTCAAATTATCACTTCGGGTCACAAAGAACAGTCATAAACGAGCAGTCATTACAAGTGTTGCCAACTGCGAGAGCCAAACGACCTTCCTGAATACAAAATACCCAAAGGTAAAGCAATTTCCCTTCAAAGTGTAATTTACGGCGATTTTTTTATGGTCCATAAAAACGGCGAATGGATAAGTCGGTTTTAATATAAAAATTAAGTGAAAATTTTATTTCGTCTGCTTAATATTTTACGAGCTATTCCCGCCCCGGAATAGCTATTAGAAGCATGACTAAGTTGAACAGATGAAATTAAATCTGTGATGGGTGATAAAATATAAAAAGAGTGTAAAATTATATAATCCACTAGCAAAACTTCCTTATTTTGGTTTAATATCGAGAATTCCTTTTTAAAGCATCTATAGCAGGTTTATTTCTGGGTATAAGTTTCAGTTCTCAAAGATTTATGGTATTGGCTGTCAAAAAAAAAATATGATCACGACTGTTGGTGTGACGATCTGCGAAAGGCTGCTGGTGAAGACTGGATGCTTCGAGCTAAGGACAGGGCGCAATGGCGCTCATTAGGGGAGCCCTATGTCCAGCAGTGGACTGCTATAGGCTGATGATGATGATGATGATGATGTAATCTCCGAGCTCGGTAGATCTCCTCAGATCTTTAAGTTACTTTTAAGGATATCTAAAGAGGGTAGTCAGAGGTACGTCTAAACTTAACATTTGGTACATGCCCACATTATGCACAGTAGTTAGTTTTTTTTTTTTTTTTAGTATTTAAAGTAACTGAAATCATAAAGTACATTTAACCATCATTTATTTTCATTAAAGATAAACATACTCAGCTTAAATAACACTTCAGACTATTTTGTTCTCATATCATACATCATAAAAACAATCTTAATGCGAGCACTTACCTAAAAGACTGGCAATTTGTTTTATTTATATAATATATGAAACTCTAAAGTTGTTGTTTGACTATCAACAGCCAAACCATAAGTCTAAAGAGCTGACATTTGAAGATTAAGTTTATTTATTAAAAAAAACTGGTCTTTTAATAATTTTTTGGTAGAGCGGAGGTTTGTATGGAAAAAAACATTAGGCAAAGTCGCGCGTAAATATCAGTTTATCAAATAAGTAAAGTATTTACGGACACTGCTTTATTTTAGACACTTTGTTTATAAATAATTGATTATAATAATGTCTGGTAAAGCTTACCGAGTTTATTCATTTATCCAGCGACACGCAAGGCCGCTCGGTCATTTTGGAATCAGTAAAGTCAGAAGTTTTCTAGTCATTTAGTAATTATGTTGTTTTGGAGACTAACTTACAAAAATACTATTGAAATTGAAAAATAATTTATTCAATAAAATCATAAGGATCACTTTGAAAGGTCTTACATGCTAGGTGAATCTATGTGCCAATTCCAACCTAACTATAATAGGTACGATCTTATTTGATTTACTAGAAAGACCAAATTAACGTAACATGTCTATTAAACGAGTTTTAAAAAGAACTAAAATTTACATTTATTTTCTAAATTAAATTAATTTTCCACCATTTTGCCGTATTTTTAGTCAACACTAATTTACTAGGTTCCAAAATAAGCTAAAACACGTCGATCACACGTCAATTTAGTTTTATTATTAAGAACTGTCATTTAAAATATTTACGTTAATATTATTATAATTTTTGGGTGAACAAAATAAGGTCGTGCATATGACTCTTTAGTCAACTGATCCCGCGGGATGAGTTGACCTTATGTATATTTTGAATCGGTCAACTCAAAAAAAGACAAAATGGAATGTATTATTTGAAATTTAAGTACACACGTGAACAAAAATATTTCGGTATTTTTTAGTCTGTGGAACAACAGAATTGCCACCATTACTGACATCGGAAACTACTTAGCGGCCAAACATAATTTCGTGCTAGCCTCTATGAACTATCAGTGGCGTAAGCCTAAATTACTATTATTAATATCGAGATTACAAACAATAGCCGCAGTGTCTCACATACCTAAGCGATGGTATTAACGTGTTTGTGGTAATATCTGCGAGTAGCATCAGTGGTCGACTGGCTTTATCGATTGTATGTCTGAGTTTCGGTCTTTGATATATAGAGGAGAGAACCTCCTTTGTGTTCATAGGGATAATATCTATCAATATTATACATTATGAAAAAATTTTTGAGAAGCAGGGTCTGTACACCAATTAAAAAATCTGGCTGAAATTAAAGTAAAATATTTGCAAGAAAAGCTAAAAAGTAAAAACTACATGAAAATGAGCTCACCAATATACCTGCGCTAAGGTACACAATACATACAGAGTATGACTAAGGAGTGTATTGCACTGGAGTAGCTTTGTCAAGGCTTTGAACTTTTTGTCAACTAGGTATTTATTACCTACTTTTTCTTCACTGCTTGGATTTTGCAGTAGGAGCTTGTTCACTTCTTATTGATTTAAAGTTGAGTCTGTGGTTTGTCGGATTGTTAGATGCAACATCCACAGTTAGGTATCCTTGGAAATGTATCAAAAGGTATCAGTCACTTCAACAATATCAAAATATTAAATTATCAAAATGTTATCACTCAATTTATCAGTATATTATCTTAAGACAAATAAAGTACAAAAAACATGGTCACGACTTTAATACTTAGGCTCGTTAGATCTCTAGTTACTCTAAAGAGTTAGATCTAAAGGTAGTCAGAGACGTCCACCTTATTTGGCACATGCCCACACTTTGCACAGAAATTCGTTTTCCTTACGTGACAGGTTGCAAGACTATTGCCGCTTATAACAACACTATGACACACACCATCGAATTTTCAGTTCTAAGGTATGCCGGTTTCTTTACGATTATGATTAGAAAAGTTTCATGTACCCTCAAAACACAATGTAAAATGTATCAATACCATACCATTACCATGACAGGAGGCGGCTATCTATATGTTACCTATATAGCTGTTGGCCGAGGCAAATTTCGAAGGACTGAATTTTTTTGTCAAAGCGTTGGGAACCTTAGCAAAATGGTAGAGAGAATTGTGTACAAACACTAATTTGTGTTCTACAATAAAATTTTTGTAATAACACAACAATAGCAATACAGACTGGGACAAAGTATTTGTAAAAGCAAACATTACTCTCACTTCGGGAATAGAACCGGCTTCCCGGTTCTCGACAATAAATGACAAAAGATAACAATTATACATATGTCACTGTCAAAAGTAATTCCAGACTTCATTCCTCTGAGACCGCACAAAAACTGCACCTGAAAACACCACGAAGTTACATCGAATAGAGTAAATATTTGGTGTACAATGCACAAAAGATATACTTTTACTTTTTTGCGAGCAAGCCAGTTTCGTTATACAGAGTAATAAAACGTTTTGCGTTTTGTTACGTTACTCTTTTGTGTACGATAGGTACACAGATAGACAGGAACAAGAGTTATGTATTATAACTAGGGACTCCCCGCAATTTTCTTCGTGAAATATTTTATTCCAGAATTTATTCTGTATACCTTAGGGGCTATACAGTGTCTACTCATCCTTTAAAGAACACACTACAAAATTCAAGTTTTTAGAAACCGCGGTAAGGCTTTGCGTGGTCTGTGAATATTGGAATATCGAATACCTACAGACAGACTGACTGACTGACAGAGAGTAATACCTTCCTTAAAATACAACCTCTAAGTGGTGCAACCTCCCGTTGAATTTTGTATAAAAAATAACAGGTCGCGATGTTTTTAGAGTGGATTTGATTAACTTTTGCTATAACTATTCTAACAATAATGTAATTTCAAGTAAAATATCAATTTACTCTTCGATAATTACAATTTATCTTGGGGATAGTGCTTGTATACCCTTACTGATATACATAATTATAATAATGATAAAACACAATCGAAGGCGCATAAGTCATAACTATAACTATTACACTGAAGATTCAATTTTTCTACATTAACACTGAGTGATGAATGATCTAAACTTTCGAGACTCAAGTTCCAAAGTTTGCTTCAACTTTGTTTACCTGAGAAGCAGTGAACGTAATAAAACATCAAATTCTAAAGTGAATGTCACATATTCAATGCCATTTTCAACCTTATATCAGAGCAATAACGATACTTTATACTTCTACGCATTATAACTACGGTAATAAGGTGTCACCCGTACTAGATGGTATCAAAGTTTCTTCGATACAGGCTATGCTTAGTAAGGAAACAGACAGATATTCACTATTTTTTCTCCACTTGTCCTTATATAAGCTAAATATTAAGTAATTGTTTTTTTAATTTCATGAACAGTTGTCTTGTTTTACTTGTACTTATTAATTATTTTTCATATTTTTCATTTTCACCGGCTGTTAAAAAAGCCTTTATGTGAGCATGTTTCCATTAGCGGAGTCAGCTATAGGAATAAAGTTTTTATTTCATCTTGTAATTTTACAGCGGTAGCATTGATGAGTGTTAGACACTCTATCCGCTCCGCTTCATTAGAAGCGTCCCTTTAAACTTCTTTAAGCAGTAGTACAAGAAATGTCACTTTGCGAAGAGCTTTGAATACCATTGTATCTGTTGAAAAAGAAAGAGCAATGTAAAGAAACACTTTAAAAAGTTTTCTGTGATTCTTTGGTTCTTAAAGCGTGAGATAGTTGATTTTTTTTTAATAAAACATGCTCAAATCGTTAGGAAATAGAACCTCATTTGTATAGTTGGTAACATTTTTATAGAAAGGAGCTTGGGCCTTACCACTAGCTCTTACAAACCATCATGTTACAGAAACGTCAAAGTTTCAAGCTTGAAATAACACTGCTTCACTACCATTTTTATAAGTCAAGTTACGAAATGATAATATTAAAATAATAATACTTTGAAGGCCCGAAGAGTTTGTGGTACGGTTTTGAGATGATAAAATGTCATTGGGAGACTGACTGGTGGACGTCTGGTAACATGGTTTATGAGAAAATAATCATTATAACTGTTTTACTGATATAGGAATGATATAAAAATCTCGATAGTAAGGATGAATTATTACATTTTGCAAACGAAAGTTTGATGATTACGGAATCCCAACATTATATTCTCATTCGAGTATTACCGGGACCGGTAATTCCCGGATCCACAAAGAACTTCTGTGTGTCATGTGTCCTTTGACGTACTATTATAAACTGGGTTTGCTTTTGCTTCATTTATTTTGCGAGCTGCTTTGATTCTATTTACATTTTTATTTTTCTCTTTATACGTACTTTATGTATCATGCCTGTTTGCCGAATAAAAATCTATCTTATCAATATAGGTACGCCAAGGTTTTCCCCTTCCAACTGTCCCATTCACACTTGCCTTATGCACCTGTTTTGTCAGTCCTTTCATCTATCTTTTATAACTCCTTCTCAATTTTCAACACTACGTTTGATCACTAAGTCTGATTCTATTTATAATCTAAAATAGTTTGTATTTTTTAATTTGGTAGGCGAGACAAAATAAAAATAAAAAAGGCTATATCAAAGGTTGTTGCTTATCTCAAATAGAGGATCGGTAAAGCTATCTAGCAAAGTAATTTTCCCAGCCTTTTAGTACATTAGGTACATTACCTTCGGTCAGTGACCTGAACTCTGTTTTTTGTCTAGCAATTATAAAAAAGATTTCAATTGATTAATGTTATTTTAATTATCGTAAATAATAATAAAAAAAAATACCCAGTAAGTACTTGAACTTATAAAACATTACGTACCTTAAAAATAATGATTATTAAAAAACTAATTTCATAAAAAGTAGTTGAAGCCTGAAACAAAAACTGAATGCCTTTACTCGTGTAATTTGATACTGAAACTTCAGACGCCATTACGACAATCAACTTCAACATACTCCGCTAAATTCATTTTCCAAACAAGATTCCATATAAAGTCATAGTTTCCTCAAAGTTGTATCCGCTATGACACTAGTTAAAAACAGGTTCATTACTACAAAATATTTTTCATTAAAAACGACCGGTTTATAACAGCACCCGCTTTATAGGTAACTTTAAGCTTAAGTGACATACGAACTTTCCAACAAAATACGTCGTTATAAAATTCATCAAACTGCAAGTCGAGTTACTGGTTGCCTACACTACATTATTCTGTGTACCTTGGTAAAGTATCACGAGATTCAAAGTACTTGCGCAACGAAAATTGTGCCAGAATTTTCTCGTGCACACTCTATCTATTATAAACTTTATGTTCACATTGTTAAAGTTTAAAATTGGTTGCTGTTTTGCCGGTCTGATCGATGCAACGTAGCGTTTGCGTTGAGCGCACCAATTTGCTAGATTTTGTTCAAGGACGCCTAGAATGACTTACATCGACTCAATTTCACTCACAGACTCCTAATTGGGTAGGTAACAGTGGACCGATTATATTAAGAACCTATCTAAAAATCAGCTTACGACTATTTTATCAACTTCTGCCAGACAGATGCTGTCCAGTCCAAATGTCAATAAATCCGATGCGTGTGTACAAACGAAGGTTTTATTTTCTTACTAGCTTCCGTCCGTGGCTTTACTCGCTATAATCTATCTCAAATCCGTTTAACCGTTTCAGCGTTAATAACAAACATTCATACATCCATCCAAACTTTCGCGTTTATATTATTATTAAAATATGATTTTGAAAGAGATAGATAAAATATATACAAAACTAAAGATCATCTTACTAAGCTAAGTTTTATATAAGATCAAATACTAATGTTTACGTTTATTTTACATAAAAAATAATAAATTAAAAATACGACTACCCTGTTAAGTTATCCTCATAGATCTAAGTAACTTGAGACCTGGGGAGATATCTACCGAACTTGGGGATTACAGTCCTGATCATGTTTTCTTTGGTTCTTTTTTGTTTGTAAGTTGGTAAGGTCTGAAATAACTTAAAAAATTTAATAATGTGCATTGTTGGAGAACACTAATGAAACGTATTAGTTAAGTATAAGGTACATAAATACATGGCAAAGAGCAGACGGTGCAACCTGGGAAAATTCGTACCTTATACCCTTAAACTAGCAATTCTTGTATATATGTAGGTATATAAATAATCTGAATTCCAGAAACGGTTCCAACTATTTTCATGAAATTTAGTATACAGAGGGTTCCGGGGCGATAAATCGATCTAGCTAGGATTAATTTTCCAAAAAACAAGATTTACCAAAAAAAAACCGAGTTGACCGAGCTTTGGTCAACTAGGTACAGAATTATAATATGAGATAGGTATCTTAATAGGCGTTAGTTTATATATAAATTTCCATTTTCTGACTATTATTAATCTTTTCAAAAACACATCTAATTGTCCCAAACAGTACAATGCATTATTACTCACTATTCTTGTTTTACCAACACAATACAATTCACAGAAACAATGAAGATTCATAACAAGATAGCAGAAAGCTCACAATGAAAGGATCATTCTTACTCAAATGAGTAGTTTGAAGGTGCGTACACAGTGAGAGACCACTAGAATTTAAAAATTAATAAATTTAGTATTTAAAATACATCAACCACTATAAAAAACATACTAAACATTTTCACATGTACCTAATTTATATTTTCTGTATTTCCGTAAATATATACCTACCTAATATATAACCTACCAATGATCTCATATCAAGTTGTATATCCTCTTTAGATCTTGTATGAAGGTTGAAAAATGCAACGTCTTATAACTGAACCAAAAACATTAAAGTTTCTAAGTGTATGAATTCAAATAAAAAAAACTAGGAATGGACATTTTGTCTATGGAGTTTTAAAGTAATTATAGTAATATTATAACAACATAATAATATTTAAATAATAACTCATTTGCAAAATGTCGGCAGTGTCAACATTTGGGCGTGCCTCTGACTCCCCCTTTAGATAATATCTTCAAAGATCTAAGTTACTAGAGATCTAAGGAGATATCTATAATGATCCTGGGGATTACAGTAATAGTAAGCAAGTTTTATTTTAACTATATTTATAGCAACACTATTTCGTTCATATAAAATTGTGGAGATCTGTGATCTATGCCTTCCCCGTCGGGAAACAGGATATTATATATTTGTGATTTTATATACATATGTATGTATTTATAGCAAATAAATGGTCACTCAATCCACATTCACAAATTTTCAGTTATATGTAATATCCCACTGATTTCTATTCGGTGTCCATGTCTTAAACAATGGGACCCTTATACCCTTTCTTGAGTGACAAATGGAGGGTATATTTCCTTAATCCGGCGAGTACTACGTAGTACACGTGGGTGGGTCGTGGGTGAATACGGGGGACCATTTTGAGGAGCTGAAACGTCAATAACTAAACTAAGTAAAGTTCAGATTTTTAAGTTTTGTTAGGAACTGCCAAGTTTACTAAAGAATTACCTATTGTAATCTTTAAATATAAAAATGAATTGCTGTTCGTTAGTCTCGCTAAAACTCGAGAACGGCTAAACGGATTTATCTTATCTTGGTCTTGAAATGTTTGTGGAGATCTAGGGAAGGTTTAAAAGGTAAGAAAAATTCGAATAACTGCCGGGAAAACCCTAAAAATTGCCCTTTTCTATTTCCCATACAAACGTTTTCTAAATAAGTACGAAGTCTGCCGGGGCAGCTAGTAAATAATAAATATTAGTTGACATTTCACACAACACCTTCTAGCCCCAAACTAAGCAAAGCTTGTGCTATGGGAACCAGATAGCTGATGGATGAATTATATAGGTGCTTTTTTTTTGTAAATACATACATAGAATACATAACACCCAAACACAGTCCCGGGTCCTAGGTGGAGAACCAACGCAGAAGACAGACAAAAATATTGTTCGTTGAATCATGTGAAAACAGCGATTAGGCTAAGTTCATTATTATCTTATACCTTTAAACGAGCAATTTAGACGGGTATTTATCGCGATTAAATTACCTTATATTTTCCCGACGTTTTGACAGGTTTGCACGCTGTCGTGGTCACGGGTAGACTCAGTCTACGGGAAAATATAAGGTAATTTAAACGCGATAAATACCCGTCTAATACTAATAATAATGTGTTCAGATCGCGTAAGTTTAAAAGTACATATAGGCTAAGTTCAATGAAGATTTTTAAGGAAAGAAATGGAAAATAAAGAAGAAAGCGAAAGTGATTATTTATATTAAAATTTGGGCAAGATAACGTTTGTTAAATTAGCTGGTAAAACGTGCTTATTATTATTTTGTATCCCATATTCAAGGGTTAGCCAAACATTATTATCTACTTCAGTACAAAAGAGCACTGATGATCTAGTAGTAGTGGCCTTGCCTTACGATCCTAAGGTCATGGATTCAAATCCAGTCGTGCACCAATATTTTTTTCTATTCGTAAAATATATGTGCGCTATACAAATACTTTCAAACAGTGAAAGAAAACATCGTGAGGAAACCGGCATCTCGTAGAACCTAAAATGACGTATCAAGTATGCAAAAAGAACCTCTGAGACGCACTTTAATCCTTTCATCACATTGGTTTAAAAGAATGAGTGACATGATAAGAGATGAAATATTAATATCGGGTTGGGTCATGTTGGCCAAAACTCAACTCGTATGTAGGATTCGTTTGAAGGCCGTCTTATGAGCTCGACCGCAGACAAACGAGGCCGACTGTAGGATTACGAGTAAAGTCATTTCCATTAACTTAGCCTTATTAACACTGACTCTTTGTAGCTTAGTACTCATACAAAGGACACTGTCCAACGTTTACACCAGGGTATAAAACAGGTATTGTATATTATGTTGTAATAAACTGTAACTGCTTTCATATTGTTTACATCTAAAATAAGTTGTGAGTATGGTTGTATAGAAAACTTACAGAAAATATGTCAAAGACTGTCAAGTAAGTTTTTTTCTTTGAACGAAAATATGTTCAAGCCTCTTCCACTTTATTGATACATGTTTGTGGATGAAAACGTGTCTGGTCGCGCACCAATGGATTTTTCCTTTGGAAAAATATATAAGTGCAGTGAGCCAGTGCTATTAAAGGGTGAAAGAAAACTTCGTGGAAATTTCGACTTGCTTTAGAACTCAAAAATAAAAAAGAAGGTATGTATTGTGTCATTGTCATTCCAAGAGAGGCGAACGGTTCGCAAGAATTTTTTATCCAGAATAGTTTACCAAACGGGTAATTTCATGTATGTTTGTTTGAATAAATTTCAAAATATGTAATTTAAAATTCAAGCACTACCGCAGGCTAAAAAATTTTAAAAATAAAATAAATAAATATGATCACGACTGTAATCCCCGGGCTCGGTAGATATCTCCTCAGATCTTTAGTTACTTAGATCTTTGAGGATATCTAAAGAGGGTAGTCAGAGGCAAGTCAAAACAAAATAAAAAAAATTAAATAATAAAAAACTTAAAAAAGTGCTAAGCTTTGTTGCTAAGCATTGGTTTCTGAATTGTTACTGTAACCGTCGAATGCATCGCTAATGTAACGCATTATGAATAATTTGCCTGGAAAATATTCGACAATAATCATTAGCATCATGATCATGTCTATTCATAGAGACGGAGTCTCTAGGCGAAATTTTATTACGATCAGTACTTATAGATATGAATAAGAAACAAAGAAACAATCGAAGTTACATTCGCATTTTTAATACTAGTATGGATATTATACCCGCTACCATCATCATTCTCTTGCCCTTATCCCACGCTAAGTGGGGTCGGCACAACATGTTTTCTTCTTCCACTCACTCCTATCATTCGTCAACCTATTCCTTTTACATTCATATCATCTTTCACACAATCCAACCACTTCTTTTTCGGCCTTCCTCTACTAGCGCACTCAGCCACAGTCATACTCATAACTCTTTTGATGTCATGGTTTTCATCCCTCCTCATCACGTGTCTATACCAAGCTGATCTAGCACTCCTCATCTACCATTATACCTATTACCCGCTACCAATAATTCTATAACTAAACTGGTGCTAAGAGTTTAAAAAGATTCACAAACACTATTAGGCTGTATCCACCGCCAACAGCTAAAGTTTTTGATGCACCGCCTTAGAGTAAAAGAAAAGTTTTTCGAGCTCGAACTCAAAAGAGGAGCGAGGAAACAGGTTTACTTCCTATTTTGAGAACAAATGGCATCGTTCCACTGTTTCTTGGAGAAACATTGGGCAATGCCTTGCGCTGTGTAACAGACTTTATTACATTGTTAGTGCTGGTAGTAAGAGAGTGTTTGAAACGATTCACTCAAAAATAACTTCATCTTTTACTTTGCAATTTAGTTTTTTGTGGCCGTCTTCATATCCTGCATCCTTGCGCTGGTTATGACAAATTGCTAGCGAGCTAACTTTTTCAGTTCATAATGTTCACTTGCAAAATAAACTTTATTTTCCAAGTTCCTTTTGGGAAATAAGTAATGAGGAACTATTTTGAATGTAACATAAAATAAATTAAACATTAATGGACAGTTAATACAACGCTTTCTAGCCCTAATTTATGCAAAGCTTGTACTATGGGAATCAAATAGCTGATAGATTAATTATATACTTTTTTTTGTAAATACATATTAACACCCAGACACATAACAAACATTCTGCGTTCATCACACAAATGTTTGTCCTAGGTGGGGATCGAACTCACAACCTACAGCGCAGAAGGCAGAGTTACTACCAACTGAGCTGTGAGGCCAGTCCATTGTGAATAGAGTTTTAAATGTATCAATCAATGAACCTTTCGTTAGAAAATACCATAGTTTTTAATTGCGGTGATAAAAAATAATTAACGTAGTTCGTGTTTATTTCACGAAATACCTAACAACAGAAAAAAATGTTTGTACAAAGTACTTATCAACAATACTCTCTTTGGTTTTTTTGGGTTCCGTAAGTTCATTATTAAATGCAAAGGACGAAAAGTATCAAGTAAGGACAGTTTTACGAGCGCACACTTTCAGAAACCACGTAGGTATATTAGAATTATTATTGTCATCACAATATAAATAATACAGATATTCTTTAGCTGTTTCTGTGTTTCTAGTTTATGTTATAGCCAACTGCTTTGTTTGCTTTTTACCTGTATAAAGTCTATCACTTATTCTAGTAAGTATGGGAAAATTAACAATCCTTAATTTTAAACCCAATAAATATTATAAAAAATAAGCTTAAAGGCTTATTCCCAAAGTACTCCATTCTTTTGTTCAAAAAAGATAAGAATCTCGAACATTAGTTCCCAATCTACTCCAAAGAATTATTATTAAAAAAAGGTAAAATAAAAATAGTGCGTTTAAGTTTCAAGACTACTCCATTCAAAACATCGAAACAAAATAATGTTAGGAGTACAGTCTGTCACAGTATTTCTGTAATAAAATTAGGTATGCTGGCAAAAGTTTTCTTCAAATTAGGAATTTAGAACGTTTACGTCTGCGGTAAATAAAGTAAATTGTAATATCACTTCAATATCACTTAGGTACATACTTTTAATGCATTATTATTTAGAAAAAAAGGGTAGCAAAAGAGATAAGTTTTGTTTACACCTAGGTATGTTAATGTTACAAGCAAATACCAAATTACAAATGATTTAATTTCTGATAATAAGAGCGCTGGTGGTGTAGTGGTAGCACCCCTGCCGAAGGTCGTGGGTTCAAACATGGTCGTGCACCAATGAGTTTTTCTATTTGAAAAAATTATGTGCGCAATGCCAGTGCTCTTAAACGGTGAAGGAAAACATCGTGAGGAAACCGGCATACCCTAGAACAAAAAATTCGAAGGTATATGTCATAGGTTAGTATTCTTATAAGCGGCGATGGGCTTGCAACCTGTCACGTACGGAATACTAACTACTGTGCAAAATGTGGGCATGTACCAAATGTCATGTTTGGACTTGCCTCTGACTACCCCCTTTAGATATCCTCAAAGGTCTAAGTAACTAAAGATCTGAGGAGATATCTACCGAGCCTGGGGATTACAGTCGTGATCATATTTATTTATTTATTTTATTTTTTTATTTCTGAATATATTCTAAGACCTAATATGTCTTGCATTAGCATAATGCATAGCTGAAGAGACTGATTTTTACAGGTAAGTTATAATAACGGGTGTTTTTTAGAGGCGAAGAACTTTAAACTGAAATAAAACAGAGAAAAACGTTATTAATTTATACATCCAGTTGGCTTTATTCATAGCGTTTTTTTTATTTCAATTTAAAGTTTCTAAGCTTTTAAAAAAACACCCTTCTGTTAATACGTCATGGTTTTTTTTCTATCAATATTTATGGTAAACTTCTAAATTTTGGTTTCTCATAATTAAGTAGGTAGGTATATTGTTTTTTTTATTCTACCGTCTATTTTTGAAAATGTGTACTTATGTTGATCTTCTTCTTCTTTTTCTTGATGTTGATTAGATTAATATTTTTTTTTTAAATCAGTTAAGTACTGTATTTTATTTTAAATCTTCATTCATTTAGGTTTAGGTAAGGCATTTTATGACGTTATAGGCGGTTATCGCTATAATAAGAGTAGAAAAATCTGTTTATTGTACTATTAAAATATGTATTTCTTAAGCTGACTGTACGTCAGTTACCTTGTGGAGTAAAATGCGAAATAAATCAGTATTATTTACATTACTGATGACTAATATTAAATGTTTGGAGGAGTTTGAGAACGAATGTATGAGATAATTATTTTTGGACACCAGTAGGGTGGAGTCGAATTTAACTAAAAAAACAATATTTTGTTTGTGGAGTAGTTTGAGAATATTTCTTGGAGTACTTTGGGAACAAAACGTGGAGTACTTTGGGAATAAGCCGCTTAAACAGCTTATCACTAATTGTTTATTTACTACAAGTAAGTACTTTTAACAATTGAATGACGCTATTTTTCATTCACATCAACAAAATGTTGAAATATTCACGGAACTCTTCGCTCGCAGGCCGATTTATGTGTGCTAGTTGTGCACTATTTCTACTTTGCAGAAATATTTCACTTCAACTCGTCATCAAAGTCTATACAATAAACTAAATCGCTTTTAATGATTTTGAACCATATTTTCGATAATATGATAGCCTAGAATTTTATTAAACGGCCTAAAAGCTGCTGAAATATCCGAGTTTTAGTACATAGTATTATCTTATTTAAAGTCAGTATAACTAAGCTCATTTTACATTGACAGCTAATTTCTTGTGGTAGAGGTTCAGCCGATTTATTCACCAGTTATTGCCGCTCGTAAATTCATATTTACGACACCTAATGCAGGCTCGCATGGTCAATGGGACTGCATCTATTGGATCGTATCATTTCTAATAAATACTACCGTGTATCGACTTCCTATTTTTATTTTTAGTGTATGGACGGTATCGTCTAGTATCGGGAATTTGTAGAGGTAATTTGTGTTCAAAAGAGCTTTTGCACGAGTGTTTGAAATAGAAATAGCTTGATTCAAATCATTAATATCGATCAGGTTTTTTATAGTTTGTCGAATAATTTATCAAACGAGAATTCATCTTTATTTTAGAGTTAAATAAACAAACTTTCAAATGCTTAAATAATATAAACCTACTTAAACTCTATTAAAATGTTGTTTTAGCACCACAAAGTGTAGTTTACTCACATTGTTTGTGTCAGTATTCTGATATGTGAGCACTGAGCACTTCGCCTGTTGGAGATGTTTATAAAAACCAAGCCCCTACCATAGGACGAAAGCTGATGTAATGATTGTATTGGAGATCTGGTAGGTCAACACTAAATTTTATCTTTAACACTCACATGTATTAGAAAGCTCGACAGTATTCATGTTCGCCCGTAAGTAGTAATTGGAAGAAAGTCAAAGGTAAGATAAACCCAAAGTGCAACGTTACAATATTTTATAAAACCTATTCTAAAGGCACCTCACTGCTCCATCTGTGTTTTTATCCAAGGTATTTCTAGGACTTGGTCTAAATATCAGTTGAAACTTTAGAAGATTAGATTACATACTAAGAGTGGATTTGACTAACTTCTGTCATGACTATTCTCAGAATAGTATATTGTCAAATGCAAGTAAAATGTCAGTTTACTTTTTGATAACTATCATTTATTCTAAGGATAGTGCATTTTCTCGAATCCGCCTTAAGGAGCTTGGGAAAAACTAAGGAAGTTTTTGAATTTTTTTGGACGCCATTTTGATAGAAGATCGCGTCAATTATAATTGCAGTTATGATATTTGGGCATGATGATTGTAAAGCTAGAACCAACTGACCTGAAACTCATATACCCTTAGTAGGAGCTAAGAAACTCGTAAGTAACTCGCCTCGAAAATCGTGACTCAATTCAGTGGTGAAACGAATTGCTCTTGCCGAGAAAGCGGCACAACTCAATGCAATTTCATTTTTCATTTGAAAAATTGCACTTTTTCGTTTTAACATCGCGGGTCACCCAGATTTGTGGCGGTGTGTTTCGATTTAATAATGAGTCTTTAATATTTATAAACTATAGTTAGGATCAGTAGTATTAAAATAACTAGAACCAAAACTTCGAGAATGTGTATCCTATGTTAGTTTTCTTATAAGCGGCGATAGGCTTGCAACCTGTCACGTACGGGATACTGTAACTCCAGTGAAAAATGTGGGTATGTGCCAAATATCATGTTTGGACGTGTCTCTGACTACTCATTTTAGATATCCTCAAAAATCTAAGTAACTATATAGATCTGGAAGATATATACCGAGCCTGGGGATTACAGTCGCGATCACTTTTCAATAGTTCATTAATAAGTAGGTATTATATCTGTGTATCTACTAGCGTAAGGTTGAATAGTTAACCCGTTATAGGCAATAGCTTAATAATAAAATAAAAAAGCATTAATTTTCGAGAGGGAACACAATTAGTAAAGTAGGTTATTGATTTTTAAATAAGTACCCCGTTGGGTCAAGGCTAAAAAAATTAGTTCTTCGGAAATTCCTTCTTAAAATTTCCAAAAGCAATCTTTTAGCAAAAGCCTTACCTAATTTCCGCAGTCATGCCCCGTTGCGCGCCAGAATGAGCTCGATAACTGTACCTGACCCCCGACCCTAGTTACCAAACTGTTTGATTCGGCTGACTTACAGACTACCAAAAGTCAGTCAAGTTACTCAGATCGGTTGTATAAGATTTTTTTTTATATATTCTAATGTGCCTCGAAGTAGGTGGGATAGGTAATTTTGTTTAGTTAATCAGCCGAATCGAGATCTCTTATATCGGTAGGTAGTTCCGAAACTTGCTGGTACTTCAGCGTTTTGGAATTAGCCCTCTTTGTTCACTTTGAAAATTGGACGCGCTACCTCATTGGAGGAAATTTGTATTACGATATCAATTTATACTTACTAACTAAAATGTAACTAACATTTAAAATTTCGACTCAATTTAATAACTCGCTTCAATAAAAAATAAATCATTTCAGTGCTTTTATTAGTATGGTGAATTAGGAAGGTGAATGAACAAAAAAAATATTTAATGAGGATATCAGAAACCACTTGGTTTTAAACAGATGTTTGAAAGTCAAACAATTTGTTCCGCATAAGAAATCCTAAACTATTCTAGACGAACCTAACATCAATGAGATCATAATATAACTCAAAGGACCTCTCACAGATGCCTTGCAAAAGAGACTAGTGCCGGCGGCCGTTTGAAGGATTACTGACTAGTTATATAAATAGGTTTCAAGGCCTCACAGTACGCCAAATAACCTCACATAGATAATAAGATGCGGTACGTGGTTTTAGCTGTCGACCTAAACAAATAAACGACCCAAAAGGGCATGAAGATGCTTTTGCCTCAGGATGGAACATGTAAACTAAATGTTAAGTAAAGTAAATATTCCAATCTGTTATCTATTTTGATAGGAATGGTGAAATCATAAATGCTAAAAGCTGATGCGACGTAAATCAAATCAGAATCGGAGTTTCAATACTACATTATTTTGATTGGTCATTGTTCACCATTTAGAATGCTTTTGAATTGAATAAGTAGCGCGAATTTAGGTCAGATAAACATCCAATATTAGTTACTATAGTATACCAAATGTATTATGTCTGAATAAAATAGTAAGTATTTCATTTGACCTGATTTCATCAAAAACAATGTGTACCTACTGACTTCTATATTATTTTAAACAACATCCAGACCAGGAACAAAATAAACAATAACAACAAAACGTTTGCAGAATATTCAATCATTTGTCTTAGCATAAGTATTGAACCCGCATCTCACTCTCGCCGGTTACAAAGACCGACACTAGGCAGGTACTCCTTGAATCTGGTTAAATTTTCTTTGAAATCATTGCGATGCCACGAAACAGAACATGATAATGTGAGTTGGACATTATTCACGATTCAAGACCCTTTCTTTGAAATGCAAAAACTTCCTGGAAGCTCTCAGGCCTGTTTGTCTAACTAGGATTACGTGGTACCAGGCAAACAACAAAGTTACAAGTAAGTTTGCATGAGCTAGTGCCCAACCTTGGTGACGAAGTTTAAAGGCCACCCGAAGACTGCCATGGCCTTTCAGAAGAAGGCTTCAGTTGTAAACATAGTCCACAAAGGTTGGACCGTTCCTTAAACTTTTCTATGGACCGCCATAAGAAAACCTTTCCTTAATGCGTTTTTACACCCTAAAGGTGGTATCATTATCCTTTTCACTACCTTGGTAAATAAGTTTGAGGCACACAATAAAACTACTAAATACTTATTTGCTGTCAATAAAGAGCGTCTTAGTTTAAGTCAACAGAAACGTCATCAGTGCCTCTTTATCTATTTTTCATACAAAATGTATAGAAGCGTTGCGAAGCAAAACATACAAAAGAGACGTCACGCGTCTCTTTTAAATGGTTGAAAAAGTTGCCGTTTGCGCTCCATACTCACCTTTCGTCTCTTCTATCGGGCAACTTATTACCTTAGTATAAAAAAATATAATAAAGAGTTATTTTACAGCACCTTAAAGATCTATGTAACTAAAAATTGTCGTGAGCATAATTGATGTTCATTTCATTTTTCCCAAACTTAAACTCAATGATTTAGGCACTTCTGCTTGGCGTCAGAATTAGAAGTATTTTTCCCAGACGAGATCGGCCTCAAAGAGCTTTCTACTGCTAAAGGATATTAGGTTATTACTAATGTAATTTACTGCACATAAACAGCAAGTAACAGGTAACTAGAAGTCGATACCGATATCGAGGTAGTTACAGTGTAGGACCGAACGTAGAAACAATGAATTTATTGACTAAGTTTTAGTGCAAAACGGCTGGGGTAGCCACACTCACACTGTTCACCTAGTTATTAATAATAAAAACAAAATAAGACAAACGTTTTGTAGATCTTTTATGTTTGAATCGGAATTTATAATTTTTAAATATCCTTTCACAACACTGATTAAAAAGAACTGATGGCAATAAAAAGAAGCTAGAAAGGTACTTTCTTATTCATGATCATCATCATCTTCCTGCCCCTATCCCACTAGGTGGGGTCGGCACAACTGGTTCTCTTCCTCTACTCTCCCCTATCATCAGTCATCTCAGTAGTCACTTCCTACTTACACATTCTCCTAGTACGGAAACGAAAGCTTTTGGTCCAAAAAATATGACATTCACCACAAGTTAGTCGAAAAAGTTGAATAAAATTAAAGAGCCAGCAAATTGACGCCTGGTGTGACTGCGGCTGAGAATACTTAAGATCTAGATGCAGGTGCTTGCTTACAAAGTACCCATAACTTGGTTAGTGTAATGCACCTTATAAAACTGAATTTACTATCTGTTGTAGGCCATCTATTCAAGCTTTTATACTACAATATTAAAATTGTGTTGGCGAAAATTAAATCTGGTATTTATGTTTCAGAATAGTTTACAACGTATTAGTTTTTGAAAAACTAATTGTTCATGAAAAGTGGTTATTGATAAGTTGATTCCACCATTTTTGCTAATACTCAAATTGTTTATATACAAATGTCTGTATTTCTGTAGTCATCCACGCATCTAGTGCTTGACAGATTTGATTTGAATGATTAATTATCTATACATATAATAAAATCGTTAAAAAGGCACTTTGTTCGCGCTGATCTCCAAAATGGGTGAACAAAATCGAATGCAATTTTCACTAATCTATTGATATAAGCTTGGATTAAAACTTAGGCTTGGTTTCATCGAAATTGGTGGACAAATAAAAAGATATGCTTATTTTAATTATTTTTCACGTTCTCTGGACGCTTTGCGTAAAAGTAATCTAACGCGTACGAAGTTGCAGGCAACATGAGAGTTTAGAATAATTATGTAGATCTTATCTATGACCAGGAGCCTCACCACGAATTCATAATACATTACCAAATTAGTATTACATTGTTATTTCGTAGCATGACCTATGCAAATTGTATGGAAGTAGTGTTACATTAAAACGGAATCGTTACGAAATCGTTTCGGAATTGTTCTGGAAAACTTCGTGGTAAAGCCCCTGGGGTCTTACGGCAAGCTCTTCAGGCAATATGATGATGATTTGTATGAGTGTAATTAAAAGGCCCCTGGAATAGTTTCTGAACCTGCAAAGCTACTAATAGAAACTATTTAGTCATAAATACCTTTTTTCCAAAGATGCTTAAATCGATCAGTTGAGCATGTCATCAAAACAGACGACGCAGACGAAACAGAAGCAGCTGAATATAATAAGAACAAAATGATGTGGCCTTTGACTTCCACTGCCATTGTCTCACTATTTCACAACGTAAATAAAAATACTCATTGTAAGCAACTTTTGCATTCGTTGAAGAACTGGATTACAATACTCGCCTTTTCCCTCACCAGTGACAGTTTTAAATTACATTTTATGCTTTACTATATTCAGTGTATCCCGCGGTGTTGTTAATTAATTCTCTTTCTAAGGATACTTTACACTAGCAATGTCTAACGGCCAAGACCGACAAAAAGTTGCCTAAAATGTGTGAAAAATTGCTATTGTTACGTTGCGTTGCATGGTAAATATCAGTCAAGAAATTGACACAGGTGGTACGGGACACAGCTACGATCACACACTGGTACAATCTGAAGACTGGCAACTTCAGTATTTATTGGTGAGCATACAAGCATATGGTTAACAAAAAATGGCTGTAACATTTATTGTAAGCATACAAACATTGTCGACCTCTGTGGCGCAGCGGGCGAGTGTCCGCCTGCGACGCAAGAGGTTGCGGGTTTGATTCCCGCCGCGGAACAAATTTATGTACGATCTG
Organism: Cosmorhoe ocellata; assembly: GCA_963675405.1. NCBI lineage: Eukaryota > Metazoa > Arthropoda > Insecta > Lepidoptera > Geometridae > Cosmorhoe > Cosmorhoe ocellata. Next base: position 3,434,403 of record OY776258.1, on the reverse strand, counting down.
CAGAAATTTGTTCCGTTGGTCTGGGTGTTTTCTATGTATAATAAAAAATATCTATCTATGTATTAAATATATCAGTTATCTAGTACCCATAACACAAGCTTTGAGTAGCTTACTTTGGGGCTAGATGATGCTGTGTGGATTGTCCAGAATTATTATTATTATAAGCATATATAACAAAAACATGTTCACAAAAAATGACTGTAACATATTTTAGTATTAACTAGTATTTATTGCAAAAATCAGTGTCTAGTACGAGTATTCTGAAGGCTTCCTTTATATTATTTTTTATCAAAATATAGTTTTAAAGCAAGATATATATATTTTTTTTAAGTTTCAAAGTAAATAGGTAGTGTATTTTATATTAATTTAGGTTTATTAAAGAGATTTCTAATCGCAAAGGCTAAAACAAGTGAGCTAAACACCCGTAAAACCTCCAAAACAAAACAGAAGTGCGTGATTGAACCTATAAAACCCTTGTATGTGTTCACCTACTTTACAACCTCGTTTGTTAAGTAGAAAAAAATAAAAAGGAAATAGCTCTCGTGATAAATATATCATAAAATACACATTTATTTTCAGCGTATGTAGGTCGAAGCGTGATCAACATTTAAATTAGGTTTCCAGGGAATACTCTACTTTAAAATACATATGCTCATTTCTAACTAACTTATAATTTTAAAAAGATAATGTCTAACGTGTTTCCATGACCCGACCCTCATGGGATCTTAGGGTCATGCATGACATTAAAAAAAGTTAAATGATCGCATTGTCAGAATGACAAAAAACATAAAAAAAAAATAAAAAAAAATGTGATCACGACACGACTGTAATCCCCGGGCTCGGTAGATATCTCATCAAATCTTTAGTTACTTCGATCTTTGATGATAATCTAAAGAGGGTAGTCAGAAGCAAGTCCAAACATGACATTTGGTGCATGCCCACATTTTGCAGTAGTTAGTTTTCCGTTAAAGACCGCTGGTGGTGTAGTGGTAGGACCCCTGTCTCACGATACGAAGGTCGTGGGTTCAAACCTGGTCGTGCACCAATGAGTTTTTCTATTCGAAAAATTTATGTGCGCAATGCCAGTGCTCTTATACGGTGAAGGAAAACATCGTGAGGAAACCGGGCATACCCTAGAACCAAAAATTCGAAGGTATGTGTCATAGGTTAGTATTCTTATAAGCGGCGATGGGCTTGCAACCTGTCACGTACGGAATACTAACTACTGTGCAAAATGTGGGCATGTACCAAATGTCATGTTTGGACTTGCCTCTGACTACCCTCTTTAGATATCCTCAAAGATCTAAGTAACGAAAGATCTGAGGAGATATCTACCGAGCCTGGGGATTACAGTCGTGATCATATTGTTTTTATTTTTTTTTATTTTTTAGTTTTCCGTACGTGACAGGATGCAAGCCCATCGTCGCTTATAAGAATACTAACATATGACACACACCTTCGAATTTATGGTTCTAGGGTATGCCGGTTTCCTCACGATGTTTTCCTTCACTGTTTAAGACCACTGGCATTGCGCACATACATTTTTCGAATGGAAAAACTCATTGGTGCACGACCAGGTTTGAACCCACGACCTTCGTATCGTGAGGCAGGGGTGCTACCACTACACCACCAGCGCTCTAAAAAAACATGATGACGACCTTAATCCCCCAGGCTTGGTAGATAATCTACTCAGATCTCTAGTTACTTAGATCTTTAAAGATTTCTAAAGGGGGTATTCATTTAACATGATATTTGGCACATGACATATTTTACACAGTGATTAGTATTCTGTACGTGAAAGGTTACAAGCCAAGTTTTTGGTTCTAGGGTAAGCAGGTTTACTCACGATGTTTTCCTTCACCGTTCAAGAGCACTGGCATTGCGCACATAAATTTGGAAAAACTCATTGGTGAACGTCTAGGTTTGAACCCACGACCTTCGGATCATGAGGCAGGGGTGCTACCACTACGAGTATAATACCACCAGTGCTCAGTCAGAATGAACATCAAAACAAACTGAGAAACGATTACTTTATCACAAAATTGATTCCAAAAACATCAGATAAAAAAAAACTAAACCATTAAACATTCACTTTTGATTTATGGGTATAATTATCGTAGATCTGAACAAAAGCTTAAAAAATAAGTCTATTAATTCTCATTCGTGTACCATTTAATCTATACTCAATAACAAATTGTTATAAAGCGATACAGCAGTAAAATGTACAAAATATTGAATGTAAGTACAGTTTAATAAAAAACAGGTTATTGAGATTTTACAGATTTGTCAGCGATTTGACGAACATCAATATTTTAAATGATTCAATTAGCAAAATGAATGATGTAAGTGTGTTATACGAGTATCGATATTAATTTATTTGAGACTAGCTGTCCCGCTCGCGACTTTGTTCACTTAAAGTATATAAACCGAGTTTCAAACAAATCGCACCACCCGTTAAAAAGTTCCCATACAAACATTGACCCCACATTTGACCCCTTTTTGAAGGAAATATTGAAAAATCCTGAAACACGTGTCCATTCATTTTGCATTTACAGTACACAAACAAAGATTCAGACCAATCGCACCACCCGTTAAAAAGTTCCCATACAAAAATTGACCCCACATTTGACCCCTTTTTGAAGGTTATATTGAAAAATCCTGAAACACGTGTTCATTCATTTTTCATTTATAGTGCACAAACAAAGTTTCATGAAAATCGCTCCACGCGTTAAAAAGTTTCATACTAACGTTTTCACCCTTTTTCACCCCCTTAGAGGTATAATTTCCAAAAATCCCGCCTTAGTGGGTGGTTTTGTTATAAAAGGAAACCACCTTCCAAATTTCAGCTTTCTAGCTTCAGCGGTTTCGGCTGGGCGATGATGAATCAGTCAGTCAGTCAGTCAGTCAGGTTAAGCTCTTATATAGGTATAGATAGATAGATAGGTATGAGTAAGTCTGTTTTAATTGTTAATGATTCATAATAAAAGTTTGTCGTAGCAGGATCGACAAAAAACGCATTATCCGAAGCACAGCCTATCTGAAACCGTTACTTGATTAACATAATACCTCAAATTTAACAATCGGTATCATCATTCATCATTCTCCTGCCCTTAGCCCACGCTAAGTGGAGTCGGCACAACATGTTTTCTTCTTCCACTCACTCCTATCATTCGTTAACTCTGAGTCTACTCCTCTTACATTCATATTATCATCTTTCACACAATCAAACCACTTTTTCTCTGGCCTTTCTCTACTTGCGTACCCAGATACACTCATACCCATAACTTTTTTGGTGACATGGTTTTCATCCCTCCTCATCACAAATTTAACCAAAATAAAATCATGGTAATTAAAATAAAGCATTTCTGACATACATAGAAAATTCTTATATATTTTATATTCACTTTTTGCATTGCGATAATATAATGATTTACGTAAGCCGACACTTATTGCAAATAGGTAACTATAATAAGTAGAACTACTAATTAGGAGTACACAATATAAAGTGCCATTTTGTTGATGATGATAATTATTTTTAAGCTCCAATACCTTTATAAAGCCTGATTAATGAACAAAATAAAGCTGTTTGGTTGCCTATTGAAATTGGATTTGTGAAAACTACGTGAGTTTACATTTTTGATTGAATTTAGTTTTGGTTGAGTGATTTAAACATTACTTATTCATAAAATTAAATTTCACAGATTTGAATTTTAACCAACGAATTATTGTAAATATTTGAATACCTTTTTAACAAATATCTGGATTATAGATTGGAGAACACTGGTAGTCTAGTGGTAGTGAGCACATCTTCCGCAAGGTCGTGGGATCAAATACGGGCGCACCAATAGATTTTTTGTACGAAAAATGTGTATGGACTCCCTTTCAAAACAGTGCGAGGTAACTGATAGGTCGTAGAACCTAAAAAATTCGGTACAAAAGAAACTTCTGGGGCACACTTTAATTCTTTAACCACAATGATTCAAAAACGTATATTTTTTCGATATCTCTTGCTGTTGTGACACAAAAAGCCTGAAAAAATATCTGCACATGAGTATGTGTGAGGATCACGTTGGAATGTCCTGATATTTTAACTCCAACCCTAAATTGTTCAGGCATGCTGCCTAATTGCTACGTGTAATTTCACAAGTTTCAAGGGTTTATTTAATTTATTCGACAATCCACGAAGGTGTAGAATTGTGATGTTGTTTTGAACTTTATTTAGCGAGAGATGTTAATAGCTTGGAAATGATGTCTTGCGTTTTCGTAGCGATATTTTCCGGGTTTACCTACAATTTAGAGCAAATTTGCATGTGGTTAACTTGTCAGTCTTTGATACTTATTCATGATCACATTTTGACGCATCGTTACCGCAACTACGGCCGTAAAATATTAGTATTTATAAGGAAACTAAAACTGGGGCTACCGCAATAAGCCCTTCAGGCATTATCAAAGTAATATTTATTTCACACCATGCCCTATAAATTTATATGATGTAGTGTAACTTCAAGCTTGAAATTTGACCTATCTAAATGTAAAAGCTCATGCACTGTGTCGTAAGATTCGCAACAGATCGTAGCGGTATACATTGTCAAACTAAAACAGAAAATACACTCACAATGCAATCAAATCACATTTGCAAAATGAATCAGCAGTGAGATAGCCTGTTTTCAAATTTGATTGGGGTCAAAATGCCTCTTTGAGTCCGGCGAGCGCTTGAATGCGTTCAAACACACAATATTATGTACATACTAATATTTGAGAAGCGAGAACAGCTCCACATAGGGATGTTACAGAGTTGTTTAATTAACATTGCGCTTTAGAATATTTGGTTTCAAACCGGTATTAGTTTCTATATACGGAAGAAGCGGCCTTGGGAGTGTACTGCACGTGGACCATTTTAGTACATTCTAGCCTAACCCAAGTCCGAGAAGAACAGGCAAGAAATCTCTTTTTTTTTAGATGCATTTCTGCTCCGTAAATTTCTAATGGAAATAATTATTTAAGTTTTAAAATGATTAAAAAAATATGTTATCTATATAAAGATAAAAAGTTAGTTTTATTAGAGCAACATTTTTTTTCATGTAGGTGATAATTATTATAGAATTGAAACCAGATGCAGAACTTGTGATTGCTGCTCCGTTACACCCTACCATAGATAATATCGCCTTGCGTTTGCGGAAGACTAATTTTGTGGGTTATGAAACAGATATACAAATGTTGTGAATTCATGTTTTGACAGAACTTTGTTGAACATTACAAGGAAAGTACCAAAAGCTGCTATCAAGTTTTGCAGCTTGTGTTCCTCCATACAATTATAGTCTATTTAGGTACATACATGGTACTCGTATTTTGACCTGACAGTCCTGCCCCTTTAGACAAGCGGCATAAACGTTAATCGAACAGAATATAAAAGAATTCTTAATGTATGTTGGCCTGACAGTCCTGCCCCTTTAGACAAGCGGCATAAACGTTAATCGAACAGAATATAAAAGAATTTTTAATGTATGGGAATGACACTAGCTTACGAAATTATTTCGTAAGCTATTCATTTTGTGTGTAACACAACTTTGTTTTATAAATAACTAGCAGTCCACCCCGGCTTCGCACGGGTATTTATATATACATACATGGTCACGACTGTAATCCCCAGGCTCGGTAGATATCTCCTCAGATCTCTAGTTTCTTAGATCTTTGAGGATATTTAAAGAGGGTACTCGCACTCAGAGGCACGTCCAAACATGATATTTGACTCGATATCGCCGCTTATAAGAATACTAACATATAAAACAAACCTTTGAATTTTTGGTTCTAGGGTATGCCGGTTTCTTCACGATGTTTTCCTTCACCGTTTAAGAACACAGGCATTGCGCACATAATTTTCTCAAATGGAAAAATTCTTTGGTGCACGACCAGGTTTGAACCCACGACCTTCGGACCGTGAGGCAAGGGTGCTACCACGACACCACCAGAGCTCTCAAATTTAAAAAAAAAAACAAAATTCAAAATTATAATACACACTTGTCATAACCATGATACTCTTCTTTAAAGAAAGAATTTATATAGAAAGTTTTATTTTTATTATTTTAGTGAACTTTTTTTTAGAAGAGCGCTGGTGATGCAGTGGTAGCACCCCGGCCTCACGATCCGAAATCGTGGGTTCAAACCTGGTCGTGCACCAATGAGTTTTTCCATTCGAAAAATGTATGTGCGCAATGCCAGTGCTCTTAAACGGTGAAGGAAAACATCGTGAGGAAACCGGCATACCCTAGAATCAAAAATTCGAAGGTGTGTATTATTATAAGCGGCGATGGGCTTGCAACCTGTCACGTACGGAATACAGACTACTGTGCAACATGTGGGCATGTACCAAATGTCATGTTTGGAAGTGCCTCTGATTGCCCTCTTTAGATATCCTCAAAGATATAATCGTTACTTAGTAACTAAAGATCTGAGGAAGATATCTACCGAGCCCGGGGATTACAGTCGTGATCATATTTTTTTTTTTTTCCTGTTTTTTCACTTTGACTTCCCTCCCGTACGGCGTACACCCAGTGACCCCTACATTGCTTATAGCTAGCCCGTAGCCGAGAGCAGGGTGAGGCTCTCATGCAACTTTATTCTAATACTTACATTTTTAATTTCGTGGTATCTTTCGCATGGGATGTCCGAATTGAGTAATTCAAAAAGCTGTATAAAGGTATTGAAGCAGTCTAGAACATGATGTGATTTATTTTGATAAGGATTAATACTAAGATACAAATAAAGAGCTTTTTCTAAGAGTAGCCTTCAATTAAAATGTTAAAATAAAAGAACTCTTATTGTGGCATAACTATAATAGTTGGACATATGTTATCGCGACACTTTTTGTAAATAATGATGTGTTCTACAAAGTCGTAGTACATCATTTTATTCTATCGTCAATAGTTTTCGCAGCGCACGCGGTGTAAAGAATATTTTAGATAATTTTTTTACACCTTGGGTTACTTTATCGAAGTTTTGGTAAGGATCCCTAATTTTTTTGAAAATATAATATAGCCTATGTCACCCGCTGATAATGTAGCTTCCCAACAGTGAAAGAATTTTTCAAATCGGTTCAGTAGTTTCGGAGCCTATTCATTTCAAACAAACAAACAAACAAACAAACAAACAATCAAAGTTTTCCTCTTTATAATATTAGTGTAGATATATTAATTACATTTATAAACAAATGTCAACATAATTATATTGTTACGTACATAAATTTTATATACTACTTTAGTTAATTACAGCTATTATGTAGGTAACCATTTTAGTACGTAAATCATTAACCAGAAGGTTAATTAACCCTTAAATCTACTTCAGAATACGAAATTTGGTGTAAATTTATGTACGAAAATCTGCTATAATCAAGTCTTTTATTCGTTCGGATTTCATTGCGGTGTCTTGAAAAATATATGCACTATAAATTAATTAGCATTACAAGGTCAATGACACTACAGTCACAGTCAAACAGCTGGATCAGTACCTGCAAGCTAAGATACATTTGTTAATCTACTAAGTCTGGCCGCACACGGGCTACCAAAAAACGCAGCCACCGACGCATTTCTTGTAGTTTTAATACATTTTATATGGACTCGCCAAACACGGTTGACGCATGGTATACGCTCTAGCTTAAGATAGCGGTATTCGTGGCTGTCACCGTGCGGCCCGTATGCGTCTAGCCTAATCTGATCTAGAGCCCACTGGATCCCACTATTGGAAGAAAGGCAAGCCCCTTTCTTTCCATCCGTCCCGGTCAAAAGTTTTCACGATTATGTTTAGATACCCAGTTACTTTTTGTAAGCTGTGTCTGAGTAGACATTTAATAGGAATCTAGGTATCTACTGTGTATGTGAATTATATTGACCTTGTCTGAGCTGAAATGAAAATAAAATATAAGTTTTGTAACATTATATTTTGCATTCAATAGTCTTATATTGGCAAATCTATGGTGTTTCTATAAAATAGTTACAGTCTTAGGGTGGATAAAATGTTTCACTAAACTAAAAATAGATAGACATCTATCAGTAATGTTACTCGCCTTGTACTCACTTGAGCGTAAAGATAAGAGAGTTCAGCAAAAGTAAAGTAAGTAGCAAAAAGTAAAAGTACTTAAAAAATTAGGCCTAAGTACCCAGCTACCATTGCAGCACCGAATAATCCACTTCCAGTTGTGAACAATTACTTTGCCGTAAAAAGCAAGAAAATACTGGAAAAAAGACAGAATTATTTATTCATATATTTACTCAAAAATAATTTTATCATGTCAGTTACATCAAGTTAGCTTCTTGTAATTAACCTTAACAGACAGCGAGACATGAACAATTTTTCTTTTTTAATTTAAGAAAGTCTAAGCGACGCGGGACCCCAGATTGTTATTCAACGTGGTAATGTCGCCAACGTCTTGGGGACTCTGCCCCCTCTGGCAGTGATCTGGATCAGTTAAGCTATCTATAGATAGCTCAACTGTTTCACAATCTATTTTATATTTATATAGTGTATGTATATTAAGACAGATTAATGTATAATTCTGCTAATAAGTATTTTTGTTTAGAAAGTGACATTAGCCCCTCGATAGTATATACCATTTGTATAATTAGGTCAGTAGTCCAGACAATTACCAAAGAAAAAGTAATTGTCGTGCGAAATTAAGCGAACGAGCTAGAGAGAGACGTTTGGATTACCTAAACCGTGTGAACCCTACAAGGGTCGGGTCCGAACCCAATTAATTCGTCAGCATGGACGTAATCTAGGAATAAGGGGTTGATGACGGCTAGAAACTGCATTGTCAGCCTCTTTTACATAATAATATGTACTCTTTTCTGCCCGCGGCTTGGCACGCGTGGTACTTAATAAAAATAGCCTGAAATACTAGTCCAGAGGGCCTACCCTGAGTTTTCACAATCTACACTCGCTAGCGACTGTAGTTAAAAAAATGTATGAAAATATTGTACAGCGCCTCTAGCGGATAGTTGGGTACTAAAACCTCACGTAGCTAACTATCCTACGTCACAGCGTACTACAGCGACTGTAGTTTGCGCTAATTTGCTTAGAATTTGGTACCATGAGTAACAATTTCGACAGATGTCAAAGTCAAAGTCAAAGTAAAGTCAGCTGATCTAAATGTGACAACTCATGGTAGACGTACAGGTTACAGGCTACGTGCTGTTTATAATATTCCGAATTCGTCCAGAGGTTTAGGCGTGATTCACAAACAAACATCCCAACGCTTAGACAAACTTTCGCAGGTATCATATTAGTTGAATTTGAAGCGTTACTCTCGTTTCTGGCATAAATACTTACTTTAATAAAAATATATATACGAAAATTTTGTAGTTAAACAAAAATATTTAATTTTAGTGGGTAGATTTGACACAAGATAAGGAGAATCTACAATTTATTTTGTGTTTTTTTTTTATGTTTCATGACGTAATATACTGACTGACCTACTCATGCCGATTTTCTCGTTTTTTATTGGTTTGTTTTATAATTTAAAGTTGATTCAAACTTACGGATCTCTCTAGTAAAGAGTTGCACTACGAGTTTCCCAAATAAGCAGGTTTAAGTTAGTATAAACTAGAAACGAGTATAAATAGTACCGACTGTACTCTCATAGTTTTCACAAAAGTTGTTTTGTGCCCCCGAGAACAATCCCTCAATACGTGTCACTCTGTAGTCCACCTTACATCGTTCGTGTAAAGTTTTTCGGCTAGCGTCCTGTTCAACATAATTTAATCCGGGTTCTTCAGATTCCTAAAGTAGAAGCATGTGTTAAGTCTTTTTAAATCAATTCACGTTCAACACAATAAAAAATTGCCAACAAAACCTAATTATGTACATACATACATAAAATCAAGCCTGTTTCCCGACGGGGTAGGCAGAGATCACGGATCTCCACTTGCTACGATCCTGACATACCTCTTCTGCTTTATTCACCCTCATTACATTCTTCATACATGCGCGTCGGTTTAGGGTACTCTTGAACTGGCCTTTCTCTAAAACGTCTCCAATTTGATTAAAAATCTAATAAAATATATCTGTACCTAATTAGTATATACATTAAAATATGGTTGTATCGAAGATCAAAATTAAAATTGCTATAATCGGTTATTAAAATTGCTATGGCGGTGTCTTTCTAAAAAGTCACAGAAACCATTATAATTTATCTACGTATTGCTATGTTCTAGGTCTTAAAGATTACGACCGCCATAATGATAGTCACAACTTCTTGGGAAACCAAAGTTTTAGGGCGACGACGGTAATATATTGTTGCTTTTTCTCGCCTCATTACTTTTTATTGGATTTTGGCTTTTATTATTTTTTGCAGGAATGTTAGATTTCAATATTACTATGAATAAACACATTTTCAAGTTCTTATTAATTTGTTTTTTTTTTATTCTTGATTGAACGGCGAAATTGGCTATTGTTTCAAATAAAAGACTTTCACTACCCATATTTTTATGAAGAGGCATAACCACAGAAGATAAAAAACTAGAAAAGTCGAATATACAAATATGAAATTACCTAATTCAGAATCCAGAAATGAGTATATTAGAGGAAGCTTGAAAGTGGCGTCGGTGACGGAAAAGATGAGGAGTAATAGGTTAGCGTGGTATGGACATGTTATGAGAAGAGATGAATGTCAGTGACGAGGAGAGTCTTAGGTATGAACGTGGATGGATACAGGGGTAAAAGTAGGCCAAAGAAAAGATGGATGGACTGTGTGAAAGATGATATGAGTAAGAAAGAAGTGAGTACTGAGATGACGGATGATAGAGGGAATTGGAGGAAGAAAACTTGTTGTGCCGACCCCACTTAGTGTTGGAAAAGGGCAGGAAGAAAAAGAATAAAAAGAAGAAGAAGAAGAATCGAGACTGTTGAGTAACGTCAGTTGCTAAGGGTCAGTACCAAACGGCACTGCGCTCATGACTCGGTTCGCTCCCGCTTAGATAATATCCTGGGAATTATTGGGACCTGGCCGAAAACACGGAACCCATATTCAGGTACGCCCATTCCAATTTCCTGACGAATTTCATAAAACGTAGCCAATTTTGCCAACTTGTTATTTATGGAGGATCTATATTGATGGTTAAACTTGTTTAGACTAGTTTTGATTGAGAAGAAAAATTCAATAACAGTTCATACTGGTACTCACTACTTAGATTATCAAACCATCATCATCATCATGATCAGCCAATAATATTGCTTTATTAAGATTCGAGACAAAATAAAATTATTCATATAAGAAAAAATATTTTGAATAATTATTAAACAAAACGTTTTATACTGTTCAAATACAAATAATAGGCCATGCCTTATAACAATTTATAAATAAATATAAATATAAATATTTGGGGAACAGTTCACACAACGCTGATAGATTAATTAGATACTTTTTTTTTGTAAATACATAATAACACCCAGACAGAGAACAAACATCTGCGTTCATCGAGTTTATCCTGGGTGGGGATCGAACCCACAACCTACAGCGCAGAAGGCAGAGCTACTACCAACTGAGCTGTGAGGCCAGTCTTTGTCTTAATAATAAATAGTGTTTTAAATTGCTGTCATTTATAACCATTGACATTAAAACGACAATGGATTATGAATAAGATTAAAGCACTAAACATCACTAAGTACCTATCTTTCTCTTGAAATACTTTATGTACTCCTGTAATTCTTTGTCGCATTGCGTGACCGAACTCCCATGAGACGTAGTTTCAATGCCGCAGACCACTTCATAGTTTCTACGCAACTTGACAGCAACCACAAGAGAATAGCCTTTTGTTTAAATGTGACCTTTATGATAAAGGGGGTAAAGTTAAAAGTTGAAGAAGCTGAATAACACTTAAATTGCAAAGGTATTGCAAAGCTATTGACCTGAAAACCATGAATTGGAAAAGCGTGATCTCGTTTATGGTGTGACATTAAAAAGGAATGTAAAGGGACGTATCTTACAAATAAATTGTTCAAGTAGATTTAATGATTTAAGGTTTATAGTCAATCCCAGTGATTATCCTAAAAGTTTAATTTTGATGGACATCTATAAACAAATTCAACTAATGAAAAAATATTGTTGATTCACACAATTAATTTGTGTTCTGGTGTGAGTGGGCAAGAAACAAACTTACAAACATCCAAAGTTAATATGTTTGATGAAATACAAAATAATACCTACAATGACGTTACACTGCATTTTTAAAGTTAAAACTCCACAAGGTATACCAACCGTTTTCATTCGGTTTCATTATTTTACTTTCCAACTCTGTGTCAACCAATGTCTTCTTTAAATCTATGTATACAATTTAACAGAACTCCTTGTTAATTTTATAAAATCCAACACAAAAATTAAGATGTATATTTTTTTTCAATTATCATTCTGATCTTTGGTAAAATAATAAATTTGGATTTAATTTTAAATACCATTAAATAGTACCTACCTGATTTTATACACATTATTATTGTTCAGTAAACGAATATCATAAGAAATTTTGTGTCAGGTGTTTCAAGTTTTCAGTGGAAATAAAAATTGAGTTTAAATGTCGTCGAGGACCCCCCGGACTCCATTTGATCCACAATAACAGCCTCCCAGCACAGAAGTTACGTCAATGTGCTGTAAAGATGCTTAGGAAACGAGGCGAGAACAATTTGAAGACGGTATTTAAATAGCAAAGAAGTAGATATCAATAGTGAAATTTACGCAGTTTTCATATTCTTATTCCAATTATATTAAAATCTTACTTTACTGAATGACTGTTATATCAACGCATAGCCTAAATCCTGCTGTTGTTTGGGAGTTAGTTTTGCGTAATGCCATCATTTTCAAAAGTATAGTGCTATAATTTTATGCCACAATACGATTCGGTAAAGTCAACTATATACACCAGTTTTACCGAAGAAAAGTAGGTACTTGAGATACCGCATCCATTTATTCCTGGATCTTCTCTCTCACGTCTTCCAAAGACCCATTCCCAAGAGTTTATTACGTGAAATATGTAAAACGAAACATATTTGAAAATTTCCTCCTAAACACTCATTTGGAATGAGAGTAGACTCGCTTAATGTTCTTATGACAGTCTATAAAAACACCCTTAACTAGTTAAGCTTGGTGTACAAAGTCAGGGTGCAAATTACGCGGAAATGGATACGATAAATTACGATATTTATTGATCATTTGCATAGGTATATACATTTTGCACTGATAAGTAAATGACGCTTTCGACACTCGGAAGTCAAATGGCAAAATTCAAAAGCGAAATTGCGAAAAATTTATGAAGGCTTTACTTGAAGTATTTTTACAATGTGACGATATAGTAAAAAAACTATTATTTTTAAACGCAACTTGGGCCTTAGCTAATCGTATTACTCATAAATAGGACTTATTGCCAGCCTAAAGAGATTTTTATAAATGCCCCAAAGTATTGTAAGCTAGGATCACTTGTACTCGACTGCACAGATACAATGGTGTGTGTGCTCTACGCCTAACCTTCCTGTTTTAAAAATGTTAAGGCTCAACCATTCATCTGCACTCTTTCTGATTACTTTCGCCTGTAAACCCGAAAAAGGTTTCAGGAAAATTATATTTTTCCAAGGGTTCCCACGGCTATAATCGAAACGGCAAGCGAGTTCTGCTACGTATACAAATATTTATAACTATGAATATTTTTTACCAATCGTTTATATTTAGTTTTCGACTAGCTGTCGCCCGCGACTTCGTTCGCGTATCAGTTATCGCGGAATCCATGAACATTTTGTATAGGAAAATCAAGGGAAAATATTTTTTTTGCTAATATTCCAATGTTTTAATAATTATTCTGCTATTCGGGGCGGACACAAATACAACAAATCAAAAACCATGAAAATCGGTCCATCCGCTCTAGTTACAACTGTTCCAACAAACCCGAATTGTTTTACACATAAAAATATATGGAGCCTTTTTAAATATATTTTTTGTTGAGCGTCGGATCCCCTTAATAAATCCTCAAAGATCTCAGAGATCTAATTAACTAGTGATCTGAGGAGATGTCAACTCAAGCCTGGAGAATCACAGTCATAATTATGTTGGTAGTTTTTTGTTTTCGGTTTTTAGATTATGCTTTGAGAATTTGTTTGTCTCTTAAACTTTTCCAATTACATGAGTTTTTCATTTTAATACGAAAGTTAATCTTAGTCTTATCAAGCATAATGTACCATAGATACGAGTATACTTGTATGTATTGTTTTGTTAATCAAGTTTATAGTTAAAACTTTTTTTGAAATTATTTAATATTTATGTTTTATTAAAATGGCTCATAAAATGAAATTAAATTACTAAACTTTTTCGTATTATTTAGAAAATAATATATATTTGCGTTTTCAGCATCAAGCACGTTTATTGTTTGACTATCGCAAAACCTCAAATCTTATGATTTTTGCATATTACGGCTTTGGTTGGATATCTAAAGAGGGTAGTCAAAGACACGTCCAAACATTATATTTGGCATTTGACCATATTTTGCACAGTAGTCAGTATTCTGTACGTAACAGGTTGCAAGCTCATCGCTGCTTATAAGAATACCAACAGATGACACACACTTTCGAATTTTTAGTTCTAGAGTATGCCGGTTTCCTCACGATATTTCTCTTCGCCGTTTAAAAGCACTGGCATTGTGCACATACATTTTTTGAATAGAAAAACGCATTTATGCACGGCCAGGTTTGAACTCACAACCTTCGGATCGTGAGGCAGGAGTGCTACCACTACACTACCAGTGCTCCTGCACCAGTTTCGGTATATACCTATATTATGATTACGGTATGATCCTATCAACAATTAATTACGAAAACAGAAATTTAAAACTAAAAAGATTGAATCATCCTGTATCTAACTTTTGCTTACAATGCTGATTATGTCTGATTACACTCGCGCGCATGCAAACAACTGTGCACTCCTGTTGGCTCCCTCCCACAGCGCATGATAGGGCTACCGCTAACTATGCGCGAGCGAGAGGGAGTGAACATGCAAGCAGATGCAGTAGGTATGTTGGGCATAAAATTGTTATTTTTACTTGTAATATACAATACGTTAGACCAGGCGAATGTGAGTACCAAGACAAACCTTACAGGGTTTTATGGTACCAATATAATGCATACTGTAATGTCTGTAATGAATAATAAAAAAAAATAATAAAAAAAAAAAATTAACATAATTCTAAATTATAACTTACGATGAGTTACCCATACTCCGAATTCAAACGATATTCATCATCAATCAACGTACGAAATTCTCATTATAATCTGCATTTAATAGGACGAGTGCACAAGAACTCGTCAAGGGACAAATGACAAATGACGGCGATCGTTTATCTTCCTAACTGTCAGCGGAGCCAATCAACACACGTGTAGAACTTCCTATATAACCAAAATAAGATCAAGGACTAATCGATTTTAGCCCTTATCAACTTGAAAATAAAGACTACGTCATTGCAAAAATATGTTTGCAAACAAACTAATAACCAGCGTTCAGTGATCTTTAAAAGTGAGAGGAATCGATAAACCGTTAACGAGAATCGGAGATCTGAATAAATTGATTATATCGATGCGGTTACCTATGAAGACTGATAAATATCAATGAATATAAAAGTATAAAACAACTGAAACAAAATGTTGTTTCGTAGACATTTTCCAGCACACTTGTATTAAATCATAAAATCACCGTGTAAATATCCTGTTAAAATTTTTGTCACCATTATAAACTAGTGTTGCCAGTGATAGGGTATTTCAGAAGAGTGTTGTCTTTGTTATTAAGATCAGTGATGTTCTGGATCAAATTAAAAATGTACAAATATTCTCTAATTTCAAAAGGAGTTGAACAAATAAAGTTTTGGGCGAATAGACGAAAAACTATTTGTACTTAATTTCGGCCACTCGCGTGTGATACCTCTGGTATTACAAGCACCCACAGGTTGCGGTAGCCAATTATACGGGCCGTATGCTTGTTTGCTGGCTCGGTTTTATAAAGCAAAACCCAAAATATTGCTCCTTAGACGTTTAAAAATACAAGGTGTTGTTAGTACGAGTACCTAAATAGGTAAATACTCGAATAAATACTAGAGTAAACACTCCACAATTATTATTAAGGGTTTCACGGTATTATCAGACAAATACATAAAAAAATATTTCTGCCTTTCAATGTTATTAATATAGTTCTCCAAAATGATCGGTCTTTAATATTGATAAGTGATTGATGCGAACACATTTATATTTTTTCTTAGTGCTCTGCCCTTTGCAACCTAGGATAACCTAGGTCAAATATATATTATACTCCAGAGAATACGGAATACTGAAGATCGAGCACAAATGATAATGGCTATAAAACCGTTTTTATAGCTTAAGGCTGGTTTAGCACAAGGAGTTTTTGACATGATTTATTTCGCGGAATTATTTACACAAAAGAATATTGGAATTCTGTGCAAACGGTTAATTTGCACATTAAGTTTTTTTAGTTCACAGTGCGTACTGTTATATCCTTACTCTGATAATAGAAATGCTGACATCTCACTGAATCAGCAAACCTTTATTCGAATATAGGTAGCTCCGACGAGACTACTTTCAGTCGCGGTCGCCCCTTTAAACCATCCGGTTGTCTCGGTTAAATAATTAATTGTTAATTAATTATCCTTTTCTTAAATAAACGTTTTAATCAATAAAATTCTTTTTTAAAACTCGATTCGGGGAACGGCCCATAACATTTTGGTGGCAGCGGTGGGATACGAAAATCCCCAGTGTTCCTGTAAATTACTAGTTCTGCGCGGCCGGGCTCAAAAACAAACTCTGTATCCAGTGCGTAAACTTACCTTTATTTTAACTCAAATCCTCCGTCGCATTATCCTGACGAGGATCCTGCGAAAGCGAACTCTGTATCCAGTGCAAATCTTACCTTCATTCTAATTCGGGTCCTTCGTCGCATTATCCTGGCGAGGATCCTGCGAAAGCAAAACTCTGTATCCAGTGCAAATCTTACCTTCATTCTAATTCGGGTCCTTCGTCGCATTATCCTGGCGAGGATCCTGCGAAAATAAAACTCTGTGTCCAGTGCAAATTTTATCTTCATTCTAACTCGGGTCCTTCGGCGCATTATCCTGGCGAGGACCCTGCGGAAGAAAAACTCTGTATCCTGAACGGCTTCACCTGCACCTACCTTCGGCAAGTCATCCTGGCGAAGATCCTGCAAGACTGAACGAGACTTACCTGCTAACCTCCAGCGGTTGGTGAAGAAGAGACGACTGCAAGAAGACCTGTACCTACTTCGGCGCCGTGATCACCCTGTATCTTCGAGTCAAAGCTGCAACATTGTAGTCATCCTGTATCATCGCGTCGCCTCTCCAAGTTCCAGTCTTATCGCATCGGAATGCAGTTCGCGGAACTCGCCTACGCGCTATTATTTCTGTGAGTCTTTGGTCATTGCATTCTAAGGTGTTAGGGTTCCGTTTATATTATTACTAAGTCAAATCAATTTTCATTTCTATTTCTATAATCATAATATTCTAAATCTTACTAAATTCAACTCTCTTGCATAATTTAATTATGCAAAAAGAGTCCAAGAAGGACGGAAAGTTACTTCTTGACGTTCAACATCCTAATCCTGATAGCGAAGAAATATCAACCCCTACTTCTCCTAGGCTCTTAAAATCATCAAAAGCCACAACAATGGAACTCGACTTAAACACTTTATTTAAGTTCATCAAATCATATGACGGGAGCCGGGAGACAGTCAATTCCTTTATTATAAACTGCAATAACGCCTACGAATTGGCCAGCGAAACCCAAAAGCCAATTCTTTTCAAATACATTCTAAGTCAGCTGAACGGAAAGGCGGAGCTTGCCTGCTCTATAAAAGAGTTTACCTCATGGGAGCAACTCAAAGGGTTTATCAAAACTCAATTCAGTGAGCGGAAACATTACGCTCACCTCTTAACCGATCTACAAGAGAGCAGGCAAGGCTCGCAAGAAAACGTCAGCCAATTTTCTCTGCGTCTAGAAACCTACCTCTCACAATTGCTTACGGAAATAACCTTGACCAATACTAAGGCTAAAGAATTAGCCGGTCGTTGTGCAGCGATGGAAGACCTTGCTCTCCATCACTTTCTTATGGGCCTTCAACCCCGAATTTCAAATCGCAATTCCTCCCGCGGTAATAAAGTGAATCATATCCGGGAAACATCCGATGAGGAATCCGACGATGAAAGTGAGGAGCCCTCTGAAAATTCAAAAAACGAATAAATGGCCCACGTGGGTGTCGCGCGCGAGGTCATCGTCGTCCTAAGTCCGACACTATTCCTGCTAAATCCACGGTATCCGCTGTATCCACTGTATCCGCTGTACCCACTGCATCCACTGTATCCGCTGTATCCACTGTATCCGCTGTACCCACTGCATCCACTGTATCCGCTGTATCCACTGCATCCACTGTATCCGCTGTATCCACAGCACCCACTGTATCCGCTGTATCCACAGCATCCACTGTATCCGCTGTATCCACAGCATCCACTGTATCCGCTGTATCCACAGCACCCACTGTATCCGCTGTATCCACAGCAACCACTGTATCCACTGTATCCGCTGTATCCACAGCATCCACTGTATCCGCTGTATCCACAGCATCCGCTGTATCCACTGTATCCGCTGTACCTACAGTATCCACTGCATCCACAACTCCCACTGTATCCACCGTATCCACTGAATCCATAGAACAGGTCTACGAGGTAAACCTAGACACAACCAAGAGGTTGTTGCCACATGTCGTATTAAATTCGCAAGTTTCTGACATTCCGTTATCTCTGTTAGTAGACTCTGGTTCTGCAATCTGTTTATTAAAACAATCAAGCATCCGACGTACTCAAAAATTGACTAAGGAGTCAATCAAGCTCAAGGGTATAGACCCTGGTGACGAGCCGAGCCCCACTGAGGGTCATTTCCAACTCAAACTCAAGCTGACCGAAAGAAAATCATTATCCTACAAGTTCCATGTCATAAAGGAAATAAGCCTACCTTATGATGGCATTATTGGGTCAGACTTTCTTACTAATTTCGGCTGTAAAATCGACTACACCACTGATGTTCTTAAGATAGGAAAGGTAGAAATAAAACTTCATTTCGTCGACCCTTTCTATGTCATTCCACCTCGCACTGAAACCGTCATAGAGTGTTCTGTGCGAAATCCCAGTCTCAATGAAGGTGTTATTCTAAATCAACATATATCCGACGATATATTCATATCTAACTGCATAGTTAAGGTAAAGAAAAATAAACGCGTAAATCTTACTATTGCTAATACCTCTGAATCCTCTTTCAAAATCAATTCTAACCTTAACCTCAACCTTGAACCTCTGAATCTCTGTGCAGTCAAACTTAACTCTGACTCTAACACATCCGACCGTACTGCTGCGGTCACAGACTCATTGAAGACTGATCATCTCAATCAAGAGGAAGCTGATGCCCTCTTAAAACTATGCTCTGACTACTCTGATATCTTCCATCTTCCAAGTGACCAATTATCCTATACCACAGTCTTAGAACATCAAATAAAAACGAATAGCGACGTTCCTATCCATACTAAATCCTATCGTTTTCCGGAATTCCACAAAAAGGAAGTCGAAGTTCAAATGAAGAAAATGCTCGATGAAAATATCATCAAACCTTCATCCTCTCCTTGGAGTTCCCCAATCTGGATCGTCCCTAAGAAAGTTGACTCTCAAGGTCGTCGCAAATGGCGAATAGTCATCGATTACCGGAAACTAAATGACATCACTATCGGAGAAACATATCCTATTCCTCAAATATCCGAAATCCTAGACCAGCTGGGTAAAAGTAAATACTTCAGCACTTTAGATTTAGCTTCCGGGTTTCATCAAATTCTAATCTCTTCAGAGGACGCGCCTAAAACGGCCTTTTCTATTCCCCAAGGCCATTTCGAGTTCACCCGAATGCCTTTTGGTCTGAAAAATGCCCCTTCTACTTTCCAAAAACTGATGAATATGTGTCTTACAGGGCTCCAAGGCACAAGATGCTTTGTATACCTGGATGACATAGTCATCTATTCCTACGACCTTACCTCACACATATCCAGTTTGAAAGCTGTGTTTGATAGGCTTCGAAATTATTGCTTAAAATTGCAACCTGAAAAATGTGAATTTCTTCGAAAAGAAGTGGCCTACTTAGGACACATTATTAGTGAGGACGGTGTAAAGACTAACCCTGATAAGACAAAAGCCGTATCAGAATATCCAACTCCTCAATCACCAAAAGACATTAAGTCGTTTCTAGGTCTAGTATCCTACTATAGACGCTTCATACCCGATTTCGCAAAATTAGCAAAGCCCCTGACAACCCTTCTTAAGAAGGACGTCCCTTTCATGTGGCAGAACGAGCAGCAGCTAGCCTTCGAGGCTCTTAAAAGAAAACTCGTATCCGCCCCAGTTCTAGCCTATCCTGATTTTTCACTACCATTCAACCTGACGTGTGATGCATCGAACTATGCTATATCCGCAATACTATCTCAAGGTCCGATCGGTCAAGATCGTCCTATCGCCTATGCATCTCGCACACTTAATAAAGCCGAGTGCAATTACAGTGTGACTGAGAAGGAATGTCTTGCCATTGTCTTCGGAACCAAAGTGTTCAGACCTTACCTTTATGGTCATAAAATTATGATACTTTCAGACCATAGACCATTACAATGGCTATTTAACTGTAAAGACCCAGGTTCGAGACTGATTAGATGGCGTCTTAAACTCGAAGAGTTTGAGTACAGCATTCAACATAAAAAGGGCAAAATCAACACTAACGCTGATGCCCTATCTCGGTTTCCCGTTAACCCTGTCCAAACCGAGGAACCTACAACGTCCAATCTTGCCAATGAAGCAAGATCTAACCAAGAAGTCGATAGAGATTTAATGGACTTACTCATATCTCCGCCCTCCTTCCATCCTGATGAGGTCAATAACCCTGCTAACCCAGACTTTGTTGATCCCTATGACGACATCTTACCTTTACCTGACATAGACTTACCTTCTAATATTCCTGACGTACTAAGAGACGAAATCGAGAACGAAAACTTACGTGACTTACCTGACCCCAATCAGGAACGACCATCCTTACCTGATCTTACTGAAGATCCCACACCATCCACGAGTGCTAACCCAACTGCACCTCTCGACGACTATCCCACGTTCCTGAAAGCAATGTCAGAGAAAAATAAGTCATTTAATACCGAAATTGAAGAGTTTAATGAAAACCTTATGAAATGTCCTGCTAAAGTTATTCTAATACCTACCTCTATCGATTTAGACGAATCAAACCCGTACATTCCAGAAGTTCTTAGTGATCCTGAAATCCATACAAGCGTATGTAACTCCGAAAAAGAGCTTTTCTTGTTCAAAAAGATAGATTTGAATAATAAGTCTTATTACCTTCTGTTCTTTAAAGTCCATCACTTCGATCAGGCATCTTATCCTGAAATCTTTGAAACTTTTAAAAGGGTCAGAAATGAATTAGTAAAATTAGGAGGTATAAATGAAATCGGTTTACCTGACTTAAAGAACCCGTTCGAAAAACATTCGTTTATCAAAATTTATAATATCATTACTTATCTTTTCCACGATACCAATATTAAAGTCAAAATTTATCACAACAATATTACATATCCAGCTCTATCCGACATAAAGAAAATTCTTTTCGACAACCATGACATTCCCATTGCAGGTCACTTAGGCTCAGCACGCATGTACAGTAGGATTAAGCAAATGTATTATTGGAAAGGCATGCGAAGCGATATAGAATCATATGTCAAACAGTGTAAATCTTGCCAAGAAAACAAGGCGCTTAGGAAGGTAAATCGTGCACCAATGCAAATCACTAGCACAAGCACCGAACCTTGTCAACGTATATCTATCGATGTAGTCGGTCCACTTCCCGAAGCAGGCCCTGCAAAATTAAAATTTATCTTAACATTCCAAGACGACCTAACCAAGTTTTCCTCTGCCTATCCAATGCGTAGCACCACAGCAGAAGAAACGAGCGAGTGCCTACTTCATTATATATCCATATTTGGAATACCTAAATTCATACTTACCGACCAAGGCACAAACTTCACTTCTGACTTATTCAAAAAGACCTGCGAATTCCTTAAGATTAAGAACCTATGGTCTTCTCCTTACCATCCACAAACTCAGGGAGCTCTAGAGAGAAGCCACTCTACTTTAAAGGAATACCTGAAACCCTACACTAACGAAAACCAAACTAATTGGCCTCGTTACGTGTATACAGCTATGCTCGCTTATAATACATCTGTTCATTCGACAACGCATTATACACCTTATGAGCTAATGTTCGGTAGTAAACCATTCATACCTAACTCTATCTATGACGAGTCTCCCGGACCTACTTATCCTGATTATGTCCGTATGTTACAGAATCGAATGAAACTATCTCGCGAGAAAGCCATTGAATATATTAGAAAATCTAAGGAAAATTCTAAAAATTATTATGACTCACACACTCGTTCAGTTACTTATAAAGTAGGTGACTTCGTGTACCTCAAGAACCATTTAAGGTTACGTAAGGCCCTTTCACCCGTTTGGAAAGGACCTTACAAGGTGGTGAAAATTAACGGTAATAACACCCTTACCTTACTCATAAACCGTCGTCATGTGACACACCACTATGACCAGGTAAAACTCGCTGATGTCGGGAACCTGTAACATAAAGAATAAAATTTAGTTATACTAGTTTAAGATAGGTTTAATTAGCAAAGTATAAAAGTTACTTACCTTATTTTAGCGTCGAAATTGAAGTAGACACGTAGTTTAAGTTACATAAATAGTATAGGTAAACATTGTAGGTACACCTTATCATTTAATTGTAACCGTCTTTATTATCTGATGCAATAGAATCCTTACAGAATAATGAAAAACAATTGGCTTCACTGATGAAAGAGAATATTTTAGTAAAAACTTCAATTATAAAATCTTATAATAAAACATTGAGCAAAATTAAAGATAATGAAATTACCCAAAATAAAGCTATTGACAACCTCTCGTCTAATTTAAAAAATATTTCTAAACAAACAAACGGACTACATGTACCTTTTGAAGTAAATCAAATCTTTGACAACTTAGAAACATCAATATACTTACCTTGTGCTTCCAACTAGAAGACATAACTGACGCTATCTTGTTCAGTAGTCAAAACATCCTGCACCCGTCGATCATGATGTCATTACAACTCTACCGAGAGCTTGCCAATAACTACAGGCATTTATCTAGAGACCTACAATTACCTGTAGATTTAGAAATGAACAATATTCACTATTATATTAAGTGTCTCTAATCTAATTTGTTATTATATAGATTATAAGCTAATGTTTGTTTTACAAGTCCCATTAGTTGGTATTAGAGAGTACACGCTATTCCATAATATTGCACTACCTGTACCCTATAGTTCTAAGGAACCGAATAAATTCAGTTTAATCATACCTAGTAGCAAATATATTGCAATGACCAAAGACAAATCAAACTACTGTTGTTTTGACGATCTGAGTGACTGTTAAATCGTAAGCCCAGGAACCTTTATCTGTGACGTCACAAATGTTATAGGGCCGACGCTATGCCTACCTGTGAGAGTGAACTGTTATCTAAAGTGATTAAAGTACCTAATACCCAAACAGTGCGATACTAAATTTATATACGGTAAACTAGATATTTGGAAACCATTAACTAATAATAAGTGGATCTATGTATAATCAGAACCAAACAAAATTTCTATAGATTGTTTTAATTCTAAATTATATGAGACTACCATTCTAGCTACCGGTATACTTACTCTACCGGATGTATGTATAGGGCGCTGTAAAAGCACTACACTCATACCTAATTATGAGTGTAATTTACCTCACCTGTCAACAACATACCCAACTTTAATCTGATTAATGACTCTTGCTGCAACATTGTAAAATTCAATAACTTAATCGAAGATGTGTCCCCAATCCACTTGCAAAATATAGATCTAGATGAATTAAAATTAAATAAAATCATACTAAATTCACTATTGGATAATTTGGAGAAAATTGATACTAGCCTCATATCGTGAGATTTGGAACACATTATTCTATTTTGATTATTATCATTTTATGTTTAATCTTTTTATGTTTGTTTTATTTAGTTCTTAAATGTTTTTGTAAAACCAATGACAACCGAGTCTTTCAACTAAAACTTAAATCTAAATCATCATTCAACTCCTAAAACATTAAATATAGAATCACAGGACTCTGACTTAGAACTGAGTCACATTGCTTTGATCAGAAGTCAAACTTAATATTCTGGAACTTTGGTAAGAAATAACCCCAAAGTATCCTCTAAAAGGGGAGATGTTATATCCTTACTCTGATAATAGAAATGCTGACATCTCACTGAATCAGCAAACCTTTATTCGAATATAGGTAGCTCCGACGAGACTACTTTCAGTCGCGGTCGCCCCTTTAAACCATCCGGTTGTCTCGGTTAAATAATTAATTGTTAATTAATTATCCTTTTCTTAAATAAACGTTTTAATCAATAAAATTCTTTTTTAAAACTCGATTCGGGGAACGGCCCATAACAGTACCAACTAATTAAGTACTAAGTATTAAAATGTCGTGTGACTTAAATTCAGTCTGTAATCACTGCTTACGAGAATGGGAAAAAAGTACGATTAAATATGGATAACTTTTATTTGTTTTAATGTATAATATTTTAGCATAAGCTACTTTTATTCAACGAACAACTAAAAAACTAAAGATTGAAAACAGTTCATCATCATCAATTATTACAATTAAATATTAGTAAAACGTTAGTTTAGGGTAAAGTATATGAGAACGTAGACAAAGTAAACAGTCTAAGTAAAGACAACATGTAAACACATTGCTTATTATCGAGCAGGCGGCGTCGGTGGCGCGTGATATTATGCCCCCGGCGCAACGGTGTTGCACCCTTATTAGGGGTATGTGACAAGGGAAAGAAAACAGCGGGAATATCCAAAAACATATTCACGGCTATTATCTCCAGGCTCGGTAGATATCTCTTCATATCTCCAGAAGCAAACATATTATTTGGCACATATGCCCAAATTTTGCACAGTAGTTAGTGTCCGTTATTGACAGGTTGCAAGCTCATTACCGCTTATAATACTAACATTGCAACCTGTCACCTACGAAATACTAACTACAGAGCAAAATGTGGGCATGTACCAAATGTCATGTTTGGATGTGCCTCTGACTACCTTCTTTAAATATCCTCAAAAATCTAAGTTACTAAAAGATCTGAGCAGATATATACCGAGTCCGGGGATTACGGTCGTGATCATATTTATTTTACTTATAAAAAAATAGTATATTTTGAAATGAATGAAGTTATTTCAATAAACCTCTGAAATCTTGTTACATAAACTGTTGAAGTATCACCGCGGGGAATTAGGGACTGTAGGGTCTACCTGGCAGTTACGTTTGTAACGGAAAGGGTCCGAGACAGGAATGTTAATTTAAACATTTTTGACACTGACCAGAATTCTTTATTCTAATTGGATTAGACCTAATGGTAAAGTTCAGTTCGATATTGTACTTAGCTACTGAGTTTTTATTGGAAAAGGTTATTTTTAATTTTTATACGTAATTTCCACTAAGCCTGTCTGTGGGTCTGTTTCTTTCGGTGAAAGGAATACCAAAAATAGAATTTTCGGTGGGTTCAAAATTGTTTGTAATGGGGTGTTGCAGAAATTTAACAACACATAAAAATGTGCTTATAAATAAATAATATTATAAAATATTATAAATTTCGAAAGATAGGATGTTTGTTACTCAATCACGTGTTAAAATCTGAATTGATTTCGATAAGATCTATTTGATATATAGATAAAATTATAACCTGGATTCATTCATGGTAATTAATGGGATGTCAAGTTTCTATGAAAAAAATATGCAAACGAAGCTACTCTTAATTAATTTATTTGCAAAATATATGTAAAAAAGTTGATAAAATATAGCGACACGTTTTGGCTTTCAAGACGTGTGGAAAACAGTTGTTCCCGCTATTTATCACTAACTAAATACTTATTACGGCACAATTGCTAGAAATAATAGGTCACATCCCTATTTCAAAACAGTTTTTAACCAAGAACGTTTAAGAAAAACCAGTCGTACTAGACTCGATGAAAGATATTCACACAGCGCTTGAGGATGCCTAGCGTATTGTTCAGAGGAACAGATGCTGGCAACATTTCATTCCTTCGCAAAGCGCATAATGGCATGCAAAACGTTGCATGCGTGCATACATAAGAGAATGAGGCAAAGGTTTGGTTCCCTAAGAAGCTATCATCGTAGGTACTTAGTGACGGAAGTAAATCTGAGCACACGATTTTTAACCTTACATGATTTTCAACCTTAGGTACATCAAATTGATAATTATTATTCGCAGAAACTTTAATTAAAAACACGCCATTGACGTGATCCTGTCCCTCTAACTGGATTCCGCGTATGGACAACACCCAGACTTAGTCCAAAACTTTGGTCGTCATATGACGGTTACCGCTAAATATAAAACCACAGGTTTACCTATGGAACAACGTGACATTTCCATAATGTAGTGACGTTTCCGCGGTCTCATTTCCCATTGGTAGGTCATTAGGTAAAACGACTCTTGAGTTGTCTCAGTTTGTATTCTAGAGATAAACTTAAACTGAATCGAGATCTATTTGTTTTTTGACAGTGCTTCAGTTAAAATTGACAAATTGACTGGTCCATTCCGCCGCCAGCCTCCGCCGAGGTGCATTTGTGCGTTTGTGGTTGCGTTGTTGTTTTTGTAAATCTTATGTCGAAACACTTTTTTACGTGTCTGTACAAATCATAAAATGTGACAATAGGATGAGTTGACCGATTCAGAAATGCATTTTCAACTTATTCCGCGGGATAAGTTGACAGCCGCCTCAGTTGACTAAAGACCCGGACTTAGCGACTTTTTGTGCAAGCTCACCATGGTATTAATATTTAAATTTAGATAGATAAAGTTATGTCCAAGCATAAAACCTTATAGCATACATATCTCTCACTGAAAAACTGGACATCTTATAAGAAAATCCACGAATGATGACGCGGAGTCCCACTAGTACGAAATATTGAGCCAGACCAATAAACTCCAAATAGGTGACAGGCCGTAACAATGCCATCCGGCTGGAGCTGTAAAGCTTAATTCCTGGAAACTGAAGAGTTATCCGAGTGGAATTATCGGTGTATTTTATACTAGCTTCTGTCCAGGGCTTTGCACGCATGGTACTTATAGTAGCTTTATGGTATTTCGAATCATAGGCGTGATTGAGTCACAAACAAATTATATCTTCACAAACTTGGTAACGATTAAAGTGCCTTGTGGTAGGTACTCGTATACTAAAGGTATGTGAGAAACGACTCTGATTCGCAAGACAGACGAACAAACGGACAGACTGACTTGACAAACTATAAGGGTTGTTGAACTTTTGGACTCTATTAAATGACCTTTCAACTTTTTACGGCATTATGAAAAAGCTCTATGATACTACTATACCCTGCTATGTACGTATTCGTATAAGCTGGTAGCCTACTGAGAATTGTATATTCCACTTATGATCAATATCTTTAAATAATAAACAGCTATCTTGGCCCACGTTCTGTATTCTCTCCCATCATGTTCCTATCAAATATCCTACATATTTTATGTCAAAACTGTCGTAAAAACATTGAGTAGTTTCAAGTTAAACTGAACGTACCAATACATAAGTTTGTATCCTGTGAGGATTCCGTTTACGATTCTCGTAAGGAAACGTACGTCGTAAAGAGAAACTAAGGCAAGGATACATTAGATGGACTGGATAGATAATATTATGATAAAGCCAAATGATTGAGGTATTGTTAGTGGGATATTTTACTACAGTCCGTAAATGAGTATCTAGTTTATGATAAACTTCAATATTTTACAAAAGGCATGTTCTTCTATCTCTCTTTATTTTTTTGCTCTCAAAACGTTCCATATCGTCTCTCATATAGTTCACATTTATCTATCATTTTTCTCATCATATATTTTTGGTTACTTAGGTAACATGCTTTGGATATCACCATACTGATGATAACCAAATGTTAAAGGGACTGAAAACTTTGCTAGTCTATTACTCTTCTAGCTATTATTATGCTCTTCAAAACTTTTAGTGCACATAGTCTTGTAAAAATTTGGACATACATAGAAAATGTACATAATGTGAAATGTTGGTATATGAAAACAGATAGAAATTTCGATCAAAATTCTAATAAGTCTTCCCCTTCAAATAAGAATGACGCTGATGACTTGTAAGGGGTGTCATACCCATAAGTCACAACCCCACGGCGGTAATGACTACCTATATAAAATATAAAGACCGGAATTTTAGGTTTTCCTAAAACATTTTGGATATTATAAGTAAGTGTTTAGTTAGTCTAAGTGTTCAGCCTAAATGGAATAACATAGTCACTGTATGACAAAGCTCCTTTTAATAAATAAACATACTTAATATAAAAAAATAATTGCTAAATTATTTTTACAAAATTCAAAATATCACATTAAAGACAACTACAAACTGAATTGAGACGTGTGTAGGTAGCGATATCTAAATTTATAAAATACAGTAGTTTCGGAGCCTATTCAATTCAAACAAACAAACAATCAAATCCTTCCTCTTTATATTATTAGTATAGATTTACATAAAGATAAAATTCTAATGACATTATACCTACCAAATAATAGTAGGTATTGTAATTTTTCAGGCAAATCTTTGGCATAGCCTAAACCCTCCTTTATCATTCAACAAAACCACAGAAACATAAAGTATTCCACCTTAAACAGTTACTTTGTGGTGACATTGTTATGAACGCAGTATAGTTTTCAAAACAAATTTTGTGAACGGGAGAAGATGGAAGTTACAGCTATCAAACAGTTTCTTTCAATATTGCCAATCCAATATCAATCTTATGTTCAACGAACAACTAGCCATAAGCCACTTGCCAGCTAATTGAAGGTTTTCACAATATTTTTTTTGACAATAGCGCCAAAGAAGCAAATTTCAAAGCAATGGTATAACGTTCTAAGCACACCTTAATACCATATCGTATACACCTCAATGTATCCGTTTCCTTTGTGCCTTCGCTTAATTATACGCACCGAAATAAGCCGATCACTCAACGAAGCATCTTCACGCTAAGTAAACAAGGGGTGGACGGAGAGATAGAGTTACTGGATATGGCAATCGTTTGTTGTATCGCAGGTCAATTCTTTGTTGTCAAAAATTTGTGTACAAAGGAGACTTTAAAACGTACTTCAGTCATTTCACCGCTTAAGTTCAAAGAAATCAGCCTCTCGATAAGAATAAATATATCACGTTTTAGGTACTTGTAGTGAGGTTAGGTGATTAGTCGTTAATGGTATTTTTCTTAATTTTTTATTTACACTAATGTAATGAAAAAACACCGATAACTTTACAAAAAGTAAGATTCAAAATGTCTATAGTTTTAGTTTAAAAAACTGGTTTTGATAAAAAAAGATTTCTGAAAAATTGCGCAGAAATCTTTTTTTATAAAGGACATAAAAATAGAACTCATTACTTAGCAATTTCTTTTCCCCGCCACTAAATAGACGCTAAGCCTTATTGTTTTCAGTCTATTTTTATGTTTGGTTATTTTTTATGTAACTTTTGTAAGAAGTTCAAGAATATAATAAAATAACAGCAATTCATGTTACACGATGTTAAATGACATTCAATACCAGTCATGTTTTTCTAGTTTCTTTATAAAACTTAGGCAAAAGGCAGTTGTTTAATTTAGCCATTGATTGCTCATTGTTGAAGGGTCCATCGACTGCACTCGAAGCTAAGGGGTGCCTCGGGGTAAGGGGTGCATTGTACAGGGTGTTTGGTTTTGTAATATGTTTGATTTGGGTGCATAAGTAATGTGAGACGACGAATTTTGAAGATAAATTTTAATAAAACAATTTGCTTAATGAAATGGCGTTATGTAAATAAAATATACATAATTGGATATTTTAGTCTGTAATATGCTTATAAAATTAATTTTGGTTTTAAGAATCGACTATTTATTATTACTATAGGATAATTTTCTTTCAAGGTTGTGTGGTTGTCGAAAACAAACAGTACCTACAAACTCTCAAACAAAACATTGCCCATATTTTTGGATGTTCACAAGTTGACTAAAACCAATATTTGATGATGTTTCAGTCATATAATTCATTTGGTTATGACATTCGCATGTGTGGGTTACGTAATGATGATGTTGAAGCGCGTCAAAGATTAAGTTGATGAAACTAGAATAAATACCTAAATTCAGTTAACTTCTAAGAAGACATATATTTATTTTTGGGTAAAGAAAGACCAGTGAAAAAAAAATACAACTATAAGGGCAAAATACAAATGGCTGACGAAAGGCGATAGAGGTTTACTTACTTACAATGTTATGATACGTACGGTGTTTTTGTGAAATAGGTATCCCATCAAAAACATAAATGTGAAATGATAGCCAAGTTCAATAAGTAGGTATACTTTAGTCGTTGACTTCAGCGACAAAAGAAGTGAGATCTAAACGGGTGCCAAGTACAATGGTCAGTCCTAAAACTTATTTATAACAATATGAAATATTTTTAACAACTTTGAAATGTCATTTCATCTTATAACTTAGGATATTATATTGAAGCCTAAGGTCTAACTTGGCTAGTTCTCATATACGAATTACCTACCTACCTATTATTAACTACTTACTTACTATTTCGCTAGTTTCTACCATCAATTCAAATTTTTAGAAGAATAAAATAAGAACTTGGGAAGGCTACCTATACCTAATATAATTCGTACTCTTAAGAAAACTAGCCAAGTCAGACCTTAAGCTTCAATATAATATCCTAAATTATAAGATGCAATGATATTTTAAAGTTGTTAAAAATATTTCATTTAAAATATTTCAAAATATTTTTGCTCTTACTTATATTATAGGCGCTATTAGTGTTTCTAAGAGAATGAATAATTGAAAAATTATAATAAAAGTATATAAATTTACTAGTTTCTGATTTTTTCCTTTGTATTCACCCAACCACCTACCTGGATGCCAAATTTGAACTTTCTAGGTTATCTGGAACTGGGTTAGAATTAACGTCTATAGGTCAGTCAGTGATAAAAATTAGGATTTTTGGACGTTAATATCTAAATAACCGTTTGAGGTGTGATTAAGAAATTTGGTGTACTTACTTAGGTCGCAAATATCAATAGATGAGCCAAATTTGACATGTTTACGTGAAATGGTTTTGGAGTTATGAGGGGGTGAAAACTGGCTCCAAATGGTTCGTGTAATATTACACACGTTGCGCGGTTCGCCAGCTTGAACTTGGCTTGACACGCTACCTCGTGTCTAGATAATTATACAGCCTCAATAAAACAACGCAAGGTAGATCATGATGATGATGATGATGATGAATTTAATAAACAAAGCTTTTATGATCAAAACACGTTCAAAATACGCAGACTCATGGGTCCTGCTAAATGCCGTTTTGATAGAAAGCGTCATAAATAAAACAATTTCCATTCCCTTATTATTCATCGTCATGTCTGTTCACTTACACTTTAATCTCTTACCCATACGTGCGTGTGTAGGCAACATAAAGAAAAAGCGCGAACATTTAGTCCGTATTACCGGATAATAACTCAGCGGTAGTAGGAATGAAATACCGGGTACTAGATGCGTGGATTGATAAATGTGTTGGTGTAGGTCGGATAACAGTTGCTATGTATGGATTACAGTAACCCTTTTATTTATATACACAAATAAAATCATTTTAAAAAATTATAAGTAATTCTTGGTTATTTAAAAGCCTCTGAACGGGAAACGACCTCGCGGCAGACCAAGGTGGAGGTGGAAGAACGAAATTGAAGGTCCACGGTAGCCCAAAACCGTGATGATTGGAGAGAGGAAGGTCTTTGCCCTGCAGTGGGATACTACAGGCTCTTCATACTAATAATATTAATAGTAATAATAATTTAAAAGACTGCGGAATACGCGTGGAATAGTTACTCTAAGCAGTATTTTTATTTATTTAGGATTCTTTCGCAGTTAACTTTTATCCTCTATTTCAACCCCTTCAAGCATTTTTTCGCTATAGAAGGTAGCCGATGTCCTTTTTCAAGCTCTAGTCTGTCTTTGTACCAAATTTCATCGAAATCGTTTCAGCGATTTAAGCGTGAAAGCATAACAGACAAAATAATTACTCTCTCATTTAAAATGATATTAGTATAGTATGATTAATAAAGTGAAGGCAAGTTTGATGCAAGTCCGGTAAGAAACGTACTTATGTAAATATCATCCATGGTTCAGGAGTCAAATTCAACCTGGTCAGACTCTTTTTCTTGTATCAGTTAATAAAAAAGACACTTACTAAAGACGTTCGTTTTATAATCTCCTCAATAACCTAGACAAAGCAATCGATTTTCAATGAACGAACGATCAAAACATGTTTACATTTTATAGGTACTCTAATTTATTAGGTCGTACTTTAAATAGATATTTACCTAAGCTTGCTCATACAGATTAAAATTCATCGTATTCGACAAAATTCAAGAACGAAGTCTTGTAAAGGTTGCTTGTTTCAAAACACAAAGTACGCATTTCCCTAGCAGACAAAAGCATTGGGACAATCGGCCTACCTCTTACGTGTCTCGATTCAAAGGTTACATCAATAAATTCTATGACTTTTCCTATAAAGAAAAGCAAAATACAAAGGAAACGATCACAAAGTGTTTTTTAAACTGAATATCCAAAATCTGTTTTGGTTTTGTCATGTTTTTATCATCAGGCAGATAGCCTGCCTGCTTGTTTGTTATTGACATAACAAAAAAACTTACCTACTCTTATTTAGTTGGTAAATGTCGCCATGGCTTTACCACAAGCTCTTCCGGCAAAATCAACGTACCATGACGTACCATGACCTATAAAAAAGGTATTGAAGTAGTATTACTTCAAGCTTGAAATG
This sequence comes from Cosmorhoe ocellata, assembly GCA_963675405.1. NCBI lineage: Eukaryota > Metazoa > Arthropoda > Insecta > Lepidoptera > Geometridae > Cosmorhoe > Cosmorhoe ocellata. The sequence goes on along the minus strand of OY776258.1, from coordinate 3,401,293 downwards.
TGACGTTTCTGAAACATGATGGTTTATAAAAGCTTGTGGTAAGGCCCCTGGCCACGTGAAGGAATTAATCATGCTTATTTAATAAAGCCGCTAGAATAATGAATTCTTTTTATACCTAACTTTTCAAGCCGTAAGCTTGTAGGCGAACTTCAGAGAAACATAAACATGCTACAAAGCAATTTCAATTTGACGCACAACAAAGCCAAAGAATTATTTACGTAACAACAAATTAGTTACATTCGAATAGTCACAAAAAGCCGCCCCAAAAATAACACAATTAATCCGATGGTATTCTATTATCATAAGTTTAAAATTGAGCTTGAATGCTCAAAGGCATCTTCTTCCGGGCGAGTGGCCTCCGCGTATGGACGGTGGTGTAAGTTTATAAGTGAGTTCTAACTCCAGGACTCGTTACCATGTGGCTGATGCATAACTTAGGAGAGCAAGTTTTTATTAGGAACCTGCAACGTCAAGGCAGGCCAAAGACCACCGTCCTTACCTTCCATTCTTCTATTGTATAATATGATTCACTTAATTATCTTGTTTCCAAAGGACAGTTTTGGGGCTGGATAAAACTTTGTGAAATTTCCACCAATATTTTAGTACCTAAAATTAATGTACAACGGCTACATAAACATTTTAAAGAATGTACCGTCAATGTAGCACACTTTTTATGTGGCGTTCATTCGAAATTGTTAGCTTTGAACAAACGTTTTTCAAAGAGTATAAGCCCGTCTTATGATATTCGGTTTCCTGTACTTTCGGAATACTGATCTTTGGTGTTTCGAGTTTGTCATTCTGTGATACAGTCATAATAATATTTTAGTAAAGAAGAAGGATTTGAAACACAATGTTAAGGCTATTTTGCTATTTTGTTTTTTAAAAACATAGCCTTACCTTTTACAGATCCACGTCGAAATAAGGTACGGTAAGTAAGGTAAGTGAGGTAAGTTTTATACTATGTAGAAATAAGAACATTGTCATTTTAAAATTATTCTTCACAAATTTTTGATGTATTTAATTGGGTTTATAAATTAATAATTAATAAATTTTAACTTTTTAACTAATGAAAATCAGAAATAAATTTATCTCTGAGCCAAAGCTTGAGTTAATCTTCAAAGAGATTAAAATCTTAGGTTAGCTGAGTTGTAAACTCGCAAATATTTCAACTGGCTTATTCCCAAAGTACTCCACGTTTTGTTCCCAAAGTACTCCAAGAAATATTCTCAAACTACTCCACAAACAAAATATTGTTTTTTTAGTTAAATTCGACTCCACCCTACTGGTGTCCAAAAATAATTATCTCATACATTCGTTCTCAAACTCCTCCAAACATTTAATATTAGTCATCAGTAATGTAAATAATACTGATTTATTTCGCATTTTACTCCACAAGGTAACTGACGTACAGTCAGCTTAAGAAATACATATTTTAATAGTACAATAAACAGATTTTTCTTCTCTTATTATAGCGATAACCGCCTATAACGTCATAAAATGCCTTACCTAAACCTAAATGAATGAAGATTTAAAATAAAATACAGTACTTAACTGATTTAAAAAAAAAATATTAATCTAATCAACATCAAGAAAAAGAAGAAGAAGATCAACATAAGTACACATTTTCAAAAATAGACGGTAGTATAAAAAAAACAATATACCTACCTACTTAATTATGAGAAACCAAATTTAAGTTTACCATAAATATTGATAGAAAAAAAACCATGACGTATTAACAGAAGGGTGTTTTTTTAAAAGCTTAGAAACTTTAAATTGAAATAAAAAAAACGCTATGAATAAAGCCAACTGGATGTATAAATTAATAACGTTTTTCTCTGTTTTATTTCAGTTTAAAGTTCTTCGCCTCTAAAAACACCCGTTATTATAACTTACCCGTAAAAATCAGTCTCTTCAGCTATGCATTATGCTAATGCGAGACATATTAGGTCTTAGAATATATTCAGAAAAAAAAAAAAAAAAAAAAAAAAAAAAAATATGATCACGACTGTAATCCCCAGGCTCGGTAGATATCTCCTCAGATCTTTAGTTACTTAGACCTTTGAGGATATCTAAAGGGGGTAGTCAGAGGCAAGTCCAAACATGACATTTGGTACATGCCCACATTTTGCACAGTAGTTAGTATTCCGTACGTGACAGGTTGCAAGCCCATCGCCGCTTATAAGAATACTAACCTATGACATATACCTACCTTCGAATTTTTTGTTCTAGGGTATGCCGGTTTCCTCACGATGTTTTCCTTCACCGTTTAAGAGCACTGGCATTGCGCACATAATTTTTTCGAATAGAAAAACTCATTGGTGCACGACCATGTTTGAACCCACGACCTTCGCCAGGGGTGCTACCACTACACCACCAGCGCTCTTATTATCAGAAATTAAATCATTTGTAATTTGGTATTTGCTTGTAACATTAACATACCTAGGTGTAAACAAAACTTATCTCTTTTGCTACCCTTTTTTTTCTAAATAATAATGCGTTAAAAGTATGTACCTAAGTGATATTGAAGTGATATTACAATTTACTTTATTTACCGCAGACGTAAACGTTCAAAATTCCTAATTTGAAGAAAACTTTTGCCAGCATACCTAATTTTATTACAGAAATACTGTGACAGACTGTACTCCTAACATTATTTTGTTTCGATGTTTTGAATGGAGTAGTCTTGAAACTTAAACGCACTATTTTTATTTTACCTTTTTTTAATAATAATTCTTTGGAGTAGATTGGGAACTAATGTTCGAGATTCTTATCTTTTTTGAACAAAAGAATGGAGTACTTTGGGAATAAGCCTTTCAACTCCCTTAATAAGAGCACATAGCGTAGTAGAAACATCTACCATTTCTTCTGAACCTAAGTCTTATGGAGTTCAAATCTGGTCGTGCACCATGGATTAAAGAAAAATATACTAAAAACTCTATATTATTATTACAGTGATTAAGCAGCGAAAGTTTAATGATTTAAGTCTTATTTTTTAAATTATTTCACGTTAATTATTGATCGAGGTGAGTTTTTAATACCAGATGTGTTGAAGAATAAACAATGTTTTGTTCAAAGTTAATGTAATTTTTGTCTGAAAACGCTTTCAGTTACTCTCATACGCCACGAAAATATAAGGGCATCTTTACAATGCACCCCGTTTCGCACGTGAGTGAGCTCGTACATCTCTCATCGATCAAAATGATTTATCCGCTCTGAATGAGCCTTAAGTTCGGATCTATTGTAATTCGGGTTTTTAATCCTGACTGCTATTTTCATAGACTTTGTGGATCAAAAAGGCCCTCTGTTGGTGGTAGAAATAAATACAGCGGTGAGGTTGGTTTTTTTTATTAAAAATAAAAATTATTATAAAATCTTTGACCGGGTGAGGAATTATCGATTTTACCTTTAAACGAGCATTTCTTGTGTATGTATCTGAATATCGGAAATGGCTCCAACGATTTTCATGAAATAAAATATGCAGGGAGTTTCGGGGGCGATAAATCGATATACCTACCTAGTTAGGTTAAAAAGAAAAAAAAAAAAAATATGATCACGACTGTAATCCCCAGGCTCGGTAGATATCTCCTCAGATCTTTTAGTTACTTAGATCTTTTGAGGATATCTAAAGGGGGTAGTCAGCGGCAAGTCCAAACATGACATTTGGTACATGCCCACATTTTGCAAAGTAGTTAGTATTCCGTACGTGACAGGTTGCAAGCCCATCGCCGCTTATAAGAATACTAACCTATGACACATACCTTCGAATTTTTGGTTCTAGGGTATGCCGATTTCCTCACGATGTTTTCCTTCACCGTTTAAGAGCACTGGCATTGCGCACATAAATTTTTCGAATGGAAAAACTCATTGGTGCACGACCAGGTTTGAACCCACGACCTTCGGATCGTGAGGCCGGGGTGCTACCACTGCACCACCAGCGCTCTTTAGCGCAGTTAGGTTTAATTTTCCAAAAATTACGATTTACAAAAAAAAAAACGAGCAAAGCTCGGTTATAGTACTAGTACTTATATTTAAAAACATCTCTACACTTCTAAGGATGGTGTATCACTAAGCTCTAGTTATATTGTTATTATTTTGAGTTCAAATAATAATAAAGCAAATTTTTATTATTTTTCTTACTAAGTAAAGTCGAGTTCCCATAAACCCAGTTCCCTGCTATCAAAGTAATCAGTGTTACTTACAATAATAGCCTAAACATCCCCGAATCAAATCTCCCGGGTCGTACAATACTATCTTTACGATGTAATCTGAATCCAACAGATTAATCTTTGTATTGACTATTGTTCTGTCACAGTTTAAGAAACAGTAGGTATCGTGCTGACAGAACTGTACAGGGTGAATATTTTAATACAAACTGTTAGATTCTGTTAATCCGTCCGATTCAATTTATATTTAAGTTGATAATCCATTTTCTGATTCAAAATTTCGACTGATTTAGGAAATGTCTTTCAGTAAGATATAATTATTTCTCTTCTTCTTCTTCAATTATGGCATCTGTCTCTTAGAGAACAATTTTGCCAGTGTCAAGTGTATTTATTTATAAGTATTGTCAACGTCACAGAGTCATAGTCAAGTAGTCAAGTCAATTTTAAACAAAAGATGGCTGTTTTGTTGAAAATTTTCGGGATTTCCTCCGATGGAATTTGCAGAGAACTATTCACTCTAATTCACATACTTTACACTCGCGTCAAGAACCCGGGCTTTATTGGCAAAATAACCACCAAAATTACGCAATAAAACTCAAAATAACACGAGAAAACATATAAAAACCAGAGCGACGTAGTTGTCAGGCAAATACACCGCAGAAAATCCTAATTATTTCTCAACTTTGTGTTTATTAAATCAGCCTGTATAGAAATGACAGAACAGATGTGCGAAGGGATTATTTTAAATTAGTTTCTGATATCTTGCGGGTAATTTGATGTGTTTGTAACTCTATTACCTCTATTCTTCCTCTTTATGAGGCGTTCAGCACCAATTTCTATTGTTAGCAATTCCATCATGATAAACAAATAATGAACTTATCTACATATCTACTTATCAAGCAATATTGATCATTTTTACAAGCTTTTAAGCAATTTATGTATGTTTGCCCGGGTGGCATCTTGCAACTGAATTTTATATCAGTTATTTTTAACCGTTTGAACTGAAATTTGGTACCCATACACGCGAATTTTGGATGACAATGCATGCTTAGCTATGTGATGTCATTCTAATTCCAATATGGCGGATCATCCAAGATGGCAAACTGGTTATTTTTTCTGAAATACCACAGTATGGGTATCAAATGAAAGAGCTTGCTGAGGAGAACACGAAAACTAATACAACGTCACATTTGAAGCATGTTTTTAAAAAGTTTTTTTTACCATTCATTTACTTCTAATGTTATTAACTTTACTAATTGATAGATATTTGTTTATTTAAGGGAAAACCAAGCACATAAAAAGGGAAATCGGTTGAAAAATATGAACAAGCAAAGCATATTACTATCACTTAAAATAAGCTATTGTACCTAAATTGTAAGGCTCTTGTGAGAGAAAATAAATAAAGTTATTATTTAATTATTATTATTATATTACTTTGATATTGCCCGAAGAGTTTGTGGTAAGGGTTGTTCAACCATCAAACAGCTAATAGATCATAGAGTTATGCGTTATCACAGTGGTCACACCGAACAGTGCGATATTTAGATTTATGGGTATTAGGGGCATCGGTCTGCCGATGCTGGGATTATTTATGTCACCACCAGTATTAATGCTTGTGCAACTGCATTGTTTGATTGTTTAAATGCTTTGTAAGAAGCCTTTGATATAATTATTCGGAAATTTAATGAGCATTTTAGTGATTATCTCCATTGTTTGGGCTATTTAATATTTATAATAAAAATAATAGTAATAATAATGCTGGACAGTCCACACAGCATCATCTAGCCCCAAAGTAAGCTACTCAAAGCTTGTGTTATGGGTACTAGATAACTGATATATTTACTTAATACATTAAATAATAGATATTTTTTTATTATACATAGAAAACACCCAGACCAACTGAACAAATTTCTGCATATCGTACACAAATTTGTTCCGCGGCGGGAATAGAACCCGCAACCTCTTGCGTCGCAGGCGGACTCTCGCCCGCTGCACCACTGAGGTCGTCTAAATATTTATATAGATTAATCATCTAAATTCACATTCATAATTTTTATGGTGCCGATGAAATGCATAATATATTTTCCACATTGGTTCGAAAAACTAGAAATACTTACGATAAATAATATTCAAAAAAAAAACACGACTGCAATCCCCGGGCTTGGTAGATATCTTAGATCTTTAGTTACTTAGATCTTCTGAGGATATCTAAAGAGGGTTGTCAGAGGCACGGCCAAACATGTCATTTGGTACATGCCCACATTTGCACAGTAGTTAGTATTCCGTACGTGACAGGTTGCAAGCCCATCGCCGCTTATAAGTATACTAACCTATGACACACACCTTTGAATTTTCGGTTTAGGGTAGGTATGCCGGTTTACTTTAATTTGTCTTAATCTATAACTATATAAGAGCTTAACCTGACTGACTGACTGACTGATTGATCATCGCCGAGCCGAAACCGCAGAAGATAGAAAGCTGAAATTTGGAAGGTGGCTTCCTTTTATAACAAAACCACCCACTAAGGCGGGATATTTGGAAATTCCACCTCTAAGGGGGTGAAAAAGGGTGAAAACGTTAGTATGAAACTTTTTAACGCGTGGAGCGACTTTCATGAAACTTTGTTTGTGCACTGTAAATACAAAATAAAGAACACGTGTTTCAGGATTTTTCAATATAATTTTCAAAAAGGGGTCAAATGTGGGGTCAATGTTTGTATGGGATTTTTTTAACGGGTGGTGCGATTGGTTTTAAACTTTGTTTATGTACTGTAAATACAAAATAAATGAACACATGTTTCAGGATTTTTAATATAATCTTCAAAAGGGGGTCAAATGTGGGGTCAATGTTTGTAATCGGAACTTTTAAACGGGTGGTGCGATTGGTTTGAAACTTTGTTTGTGTACTGTAAATGCAAAATAAATGGACACGTGTTTCAGGATTTTTCAATATATCCTTCAAAAAGGGGTAAAATGGGGTGTCAAAGTAGTATGGGATTAGTATGAGTTGAGTGTGATGTGTTTAAAACTCAGTTTAGATATTTTATGTGAACGAAGTCGCGAGCGGGACAGCTAGTTTAAGATATTGACTCTTGTCGGCCCATTTGATGAATCTCTCTACACCTTGTTTTTTCCAACGCAACCTCCTTGACCTTGACCTCCTTCTCTTTCACTCGGCTCATATAGCTTCTGCTTATTCTTTTTCCTTCCACTTTTCCTTCTATAATGTTCTTGATGAGATTTTCATGTCCTATAAGATGACCAATCATTTTTCTTCTGTTCTCCACAGTTCATTTAAGCCTTTTTATTTCCCAAATTTGAATACACTTATTTCTGACTGACTTACTAACTGAAATATAAACGCACTGTCTATCTAAATCATAGGTCTTAGAGAAATGAAATTTTGAAAATAGTTTTTTCTGTCTAAAAGTGCAATAAAGAAATTCCTTAAATTTAATCTCTAAGTGGTATAGCGAGAGGTTGAATTTTGCGTGAAAACGTTGTGTGAATTTCAGCTCTTCAGAAGTTAGCGGTTAGCCTGTAGGCTGATTATGTCAGTCAGCCAGTGACGCAAGAGTATTATAAATGTCTAAAACCACAAAGACCATTTTGAATCGTCTAACATACGGTTAGACTCTGACAAGCAAACACAAACAGCACTCTAGTCAAACAATAAAATGAACGTAATGCATCACTTCTACATAAAAAATTATAGGTGCTTTTATCGTTAAAGAAGTCATCAAGCAATTGGAACGATTACTTTGTGAAGTATTCACAAAGAGAAGTTATGTAATGATATTTGCGAACAATCTATTTAGAATTGTGTAACTTGTGTACAAAAACCGATGACCGCTATATGACAGTTGTATGTGAGTCTAAGAGGATTATTTTATTTATAACAAAAGATCACGTGTTGTTTGTTTTTACTTTTTCATTTGTTTCAACTGATCCAGTACGGCCACGGTTGGGGCTGCCACTTTCACAGAAACCAATCCATTTGAACTCTTACATAATACGATATTTATCTTTATTTTTATTATCTACCCAGAAATATTTAGTATTACTGAGAATTAACTTATTGCAATAATTCTCTGCGATGATTCCCTGCGAAGGGGATAACTGGACTTTTTGTCCGAAATCCCCTTCCGGTTTAAGGGCATTATTGGATAGAAGTTCCACAAATCCCCTTTCCATTATGCCCCATTTTATTATGTAACTTGCAATTATTATGTACATACAACATTTTTTTTTCACAACCACCTTTTGATATACTTACATACAATATCGCCATCTTAGTACCTCCCTACTATTGATAAATAAATATTGATGGACATTGCAGCAGCGCCATCTAGATCTAATTTAAGCAAAGCTTAATTTTATAAGAGTTTCGATTGTAACATCCTATAAAAATGTTCCCTAAAGCTGATTAAACTTAAAGTACTTCCCATACGACTGGCGATAAAGTAAAATAATGCCTCCAAAGAGGGGTGGAACTTATCCCGTACGTTAATGGGAAATATAACTCCTATGAAAGAATTGCTATAAAAAATCAGGGTATGAGTGTAATATTAGAAAATCGTTCGCCCTTCGTTATGAAATTATGGTAATGTGGTAATGCTCTGTGCTTTACTCTTTGTTTTATAACATCGACTTTATTGCAAAGGTATAGAGTTCAATATTTTCCGAGTACTCGGTACAAAGAAGTCACGCTTTTATGATTCTATTCATAAAGAGATTATTATGAAAAAATATATCCCATGGTGTCTTATTGTCAACAATGTTTGGACGAGTGTTATTAGGGTTTGCTTAGGGGACGTTTAATAAAAATATAAATCGAATACCTACATGCCCTTGAGAATAAAAGGATTTGGAGTTGTTCAATAACTCGGACCCTATAATTTGGGATAAATTATAATTCAAAATGTGTCGTGCGTAAGTTATGGTCCGGTTTAAATCTTGCAAACCGACTTTATGCTGAATGACACAGAACAATTATTATATTCGCCAACTCGTACAAAACGCAAAGCAAGTAGATACCTATAAGTATTAAGTACGTATTTTCAGTTATTGTCAGTTAAAAATATTTAAAACGGTCACATTAGAGCTAATAGCAGTTCCAAAGTCATGATCGACGTTTATGTTTTAACTTGTTGCAAGTTCCGAGAAATTTTACCTGAGACTTACACCCAAACAATCTAAAATAAAGCAATAAAAATTCCGTGCTCCACTCGCCCGAACCCTACAATTTGTGCAGAACAATGCATGCACTAATAAAAGATCTCGAAGCACTCCACTGTCTCTATACAAAAGTTTCATTGCAGTACTTGTTTCTGAGTTTAGTAGTAACAATATTTTTATGTTGAGGTAGCGCGCTGAATACATTAACAGGTACGCCGGGTATGGTCCGTTTGAAAGCGATCTCTTGAAATAATGATTACGTAAAGGGTACTAATTTATACTCTCATCTGAGTACCTGGCCTGTCACTGTGTTAAGTCGCGGGGAGCGGAATAATGGAAGGGAGGCTTTGCCCTGTAATAGAGGGACGATTAAAAAAAAATTTATTCAAACTAAGAAGTCAATAAATAAGTAACATCTTTACCTAGTTCCAGAGTAGTGGAAAGACTAGTTGCGTTTAAGATATTTCCGACAAAATAGTTTTAAACTAACATTAGGTATAATATATTAACCATAGAGGTCTTCAACCTTTTTTGGCTTATATCTATAGCTTAATTATATCTTTAGCTTATAAGTAAATATTTTAGCTATGATGAAGAAAAGATAAGAAAAAATGGATGGACTGTGTGAAAGATGACATGGGTAAGAAAGGATAAAGGTACTGAGAAAGGTACTGAGATGACGAATGACAGAGGGAAATGGAAGAAGATCACATGTTGTGCCGACCCCACATAACGTGGGAAAAGGGCAGGAAGATGATGATGATGATGATGACTTGCCAATTGATCAACTAACTTACAATCACAATTCACGTGGTGAAATTTCAAAAACGAGCTTTCCACATAAGCTTGAGACTACCGAGGTTCTCTCACTCGCTACTCGCCTTCACTATACTGCCGTCTTATGAAAAAAGGGCACATCTAACATTTTTTTTCAAAATTGAGTTATATACATACATATTCAGAATGAGGAAAAAAAGGCGCATCTGCCTGATTTTAAAACAAAACTCTATCTCAATCATTCATAAAGTTATTATAAGCCCATAGGGCACATCTGACATAGAAATTCATATTTTATAAAGTAAAAGGGCACATATGACGTTGATTATGTTGAAAGGACACAATTACATAGACGTGACTTTTATTTTATTAAATTTTTTATGTTATGCTAAATAGAAAAGGCTTATTTAATAGGTGTTAGATTCAAAAGACTCATTTGGCAAATATTCCTTTTTTATCTAAACTGAACATCACTATTTAAATCGACGTATTATGAAGAAAAGGCACAAGTAACCAGCTGTTTTTGACGGTAAGTGAAATTTATTTTATTCATTATTTGCGTGGCCATTATTGATATTGGTTTACAATTAATTATTTGAAGCAACGTACCTAATTTTAGCCTACCTAGTTAAGTGATACTCGTACCTTTTTTTCATCATGAGCGGTATTTTTCAGCACGTATAAAGTACGAAGAAGATGCTGATAACCAAACCAAGAAACTCTGTGATCCCTACATTATATGTTTACTTTGCGGTTGATCTGGAAAAGGAAGAATTTAAAACTGTGATGTTTTGTCTCAGGCTCATCGAGTTCAACTAGATTTTTGTTCCTCATCATCTTTCTGCCCTTTTCTCACGTTATGTGGGGTCGGCACAACATGCGATCTTCTATTCTTCCATTTCCCTCTTTCATTCGTCATCTCAGTACTCACTCTTTTTTTAGCCGTGTCATCTTTCACACAGTCCACCCATCTTTTCTTTGGTCTACCTCTACCCCTGTATCCATCCACATTTATACCTAACACTCTCCTCGTCACATGACATTTATCTCTTCTCATAACGTGGTTATACCGCGCTAACCTATTTACTGCGCATCTTTTTTGTCACCCGTGCCACTTTCAAACTTCCTCTAATTATACTCATTCCTTATTTTATCCAACCTCGTCACTCCACACAACCATCTCAACATTCGCATCTCCGCCGCATGCACTCTTTTCTAGTCCGTTCCCTTGGTGGCCTAACATTCAGACCGATCATTTCATCCATCGCGCATTTATTCTATTCTTTACATTCCAATCGATCTCACCATCATTCTGTACTACTGAACCAAGGTACCGAAAGTCGGAGTTTTGTTCCTATTGGAGATAAAAAAATGCACGGGACTGGTAAAACCTTTGCAGCTGTATGGCATAAAGATGTCTCAGGAAGAAAAAAAGAGGATATCATCAGTTGCTTTAGAGAGTTTTTTCTGTGAAAATCGTGTCTTAAAACATAGTGTTGTGGTTAGACAACTGCGCCGTACAAAACATAAATTGGACTCTGTATTCTTATAATATGGTTTATCTTGTGAATTCTTCTGAAGTCAATTTTGAAACTAAACACTGCGGTACCTGGAGCTTGACCACACATTTTGGCTGCAGATGAGTTTCTTCACAGAGTGGAGCTTTCTCTTAAGAAGGTGAAACGAGTGTATATATTTTTATTCTAAATATAATAGTTTATCATCATTGTTATTATGTACTGATCTCAATTATTTTAGTGTGTTATAACTTTATTAATAATATTATTACATTTGTGTGAGTAAGACGATATGATACTTAAGTAAGTTTATTGAAGGGGCCAAAATAATAGTGATCTCTTAGACATAATATGCAAACAATAAGTTGAAGGTTAATTCGTTGATTATTTTTAAGAAACTGTCAAATCTTATTTTTTTTTCTCAATAATAAATGTTTTTCATTCTATTATTGTTGTATCATTTAAATCACAAAATAATCTCCTGCTAGGTACTCGAATAACTAATCAATATTATGTAGTTATGTCATTATTGTATAAAATAGTTTACAATATACATTATAATAATATTACATACAAAAGGCACAATTGAGTCGATTTGTGCCCTTTTATTGTAATATATAAAACAGTATTAGAGTAAAAAGTCACATTTGGTTAGTTGTGACTTTTCATTGTAACATTGATACTTAAATTCGATTTTTTGTATTAAGTTAAAAGGAAAAATCATAATTTTATAAATAATGAGAAATGATAGATAAATAATAAATGTATAATTAGGTAGATCTTATGCATAAGCAACTAATTGCCATCATTTTTTTTTAATAAATTCATTAAAATAACTTTTCTTCCAGAAAAACATCAAAAAACTTGAAACCCATTTTTCTCGAGATTTACATTTTGTTAGATGTGCCCTTTCGCTATAAGACGGCAGTATAACAGCACTCATGAATATGTTAAGTGCTAATACTTGAAAATAAAACACTTACATTGTTTTAAATACTTTTAAGGGCACAGAGCAAGGCCAACATCGAATTCAATAGATTTTTTTTTTGTTTATAGCTTGGATGTTTGGGTACAAATGCGAAAAGTTTGTGGGTGCTTTTTTAAAAAAAGTGCTGTAGGGCGCTTTGTAGTGGGAGCTAACCTCGTCTGAAAGTGCTATTCTTAACTTCAATACTAAGAACTCAAGATAAAAGAGTATTATGAAAGCATTTAAGCTTCATTGTAAGAAATGAGGTGCTTATTTCCACCGTAGAAAGAACTACTGTCCCAGGCTTATACCTTTCTTTGCTTGAGTGGTTCTGTGAGATATAATTCCAGTAAATGATCAATGGAAATGAGAGAGGAGACAAAAGCTGTGTTCTGAGAGGGTGATAAAAGGGGTAATTCGAATAGTTTAAATACCACTTGTAACGAAAGTATTTAACAAAAAATATCATATATTTTTTCATTTTCGTATGCTCATAAAACTAACAGTGTAAAGCCAACACTTTCTTTGAGCTAGGTTTATTATTACATATTTTTATCACATAAGAACAAACATTGTTATAGTGATTAATTATTAAACCGTCGCACCGGTTCAGTACCCACTGGACCTTCAAGATTCGACCCAAAAGCAAAAAGTGCCCATCGCATACTTTTTACATAATTCAAAATGTATTTATATAAAAAAAACCCAACACAAAATAATTGATTAAAGCACTTTAAAGCCTACGCAATTTTTTTTTTACATCCATATTATTTTGTAGGTAAACTTACGCTTAGCTTTATGTCAGTTTGTGATCCTAACAAATCCAACATCTTATTTTTCAAAATCTGTCTAGCTGTTTGGGCTCCAGCGACAACCAAAATAACTCACATATAATACATTAGGTACATGCATAATATTAATTTCTAACCACATTACCCTCATTATTTGCGGTCGAGTAAAAAATAAACATCAGTGATCCATTACGGACATGTGGAACAACTAATGGTTCACAATACTTAATAGGGAATAGGGCTTTTGCATAGGTTTGATAAAGCATATAATATAGATACATAAATGTAATTATGTATTTAATATATTGTTTTATATTAAACTGGTGGTATTCCTTATGATTTTGAATGCAGTTTTATTTCATCCTTATAATAAAGGTGAACTTTCAGTAATTCCCTTAAAAACCTTTAGGTCCAAATCTTCAAGTCTCAACAAATAAATAAATAATGCTGGACAATCCACACAGCATCATCTAGCCCCAAAGTAAGCTACTCAAAGCTTGTGTTATGGGTACAAGATAACTGATATATTTAATACATTATATACATAGATAGATATTTTTTACTATACCTAGAAAACACCCAGACCAACGGAACAAATTTCTGCAGATCGTACACAAATTTGTTCCGCGGCGGGAATCGAACCCGCAACCTCTTGCGTCGCAGGCGGACTCTCGCCCGCTGCGCCACTGAGGTCGTCAAAAATAGGGTTGTCTGTTAGTGAGTCAGTTAGGACTTTTTAATATATATCATAAAATAATAATATGGACACACAACGACCCTTTGATTTGCCCCAAACAAAACCACAGTGCAGTAAATAGACAGTAAGCTAACCTTTGTTTGCTTTGCCGAGCTTTTGAGTTGACTGATGAGATGGGCTGGCTGAACGGTGACTTGTGTATCTCGATTTCACTCGAAACGCGTTTGCAAATCGTGATATTATATCATGCCAGACATTTGCAAACACACGTTGAACACTACAATATCACACAGTGTTGCCAGATACACTGTAATTACAGCAGATCTACTGTATTTTCACACGATCCACTGTACATTGTAATACTAAAAAAAAAATACAGTGTATGGGAACACTGTAATTTTTCAACGGGCAAAAATTAATTAACTAAGTAATTTTCAAGCCTATTGGGACCAATTTATTTACTTTTACTGTAATTTTGTATCAAACACTGTAATTTTGAGCACCAGACACTGTAATATAATTTGTCTCGTCTGGCAACACTGATATCACACGATATCTGAGGCATTACCACAAACTCTTCGGACAATATCAAAGTAATATAACTTTGATATTTCATATCATGACCTATAAAATTGGATAGAAATAGTGTTATTTTAAGCTTGAAACTTTGACGTTTCTGACACATGATGGTTTGTAAGAGTACTATTTACTTTTTACCACCTTTACTATGCACGATAGCAGTCTCTTAGGTGCACTTTAATCCTTTCACCACACTAGTTCTTGAAAATATTGTGGTGGAAGGATAAAAGTGAAGAAAAAAAACTTGAGAGGTGTCAAGGGACACCCGGATGGAACGAAGTTCCTTTCCTTGCTTTCTATGAGAGAGAGACAGACAGAGAAACACTTACCCAAACAAAAAAAAAACCTTTGGCAAAAAGTGTCGTGACAACTTTTCGTGAGAATTTTTTTCGTCTAGCCCCCTTTCACAACGCGCGATAAGGAACTTCGTTCCAATAAGAAGAAGAAGGCTTATTTACTTCTTCACCAGAGTTGTCCAGTGACTCATTCGACTTTATTTTACACTGTAAATGCGCAATGATCCTTATTTGTGTATATTCCTCTGTTATACTTATACTGTGACCGCCCCGTCATAAACCGATGAGTCACACCACCTGCCTCGTAATGTTATTAAACTGTTCCGCCAACTTCTATATATATAAAACTGCTAAATTACTAACAGACGGACTAACAGACATTATTAAAGCAAAAAATATAAAAAAAAACACGATTGTAATCCCCAGGCTCGTTAGATATCTCCTCAGATCTCTAATTACTTCGATCTTTGAGGATACCTAAAGAAGGTTGTCAGAGGCACGTCCAAACATGATATTTGGCACAAGCCCACACTTTGAACAGTAGTTAGCATTCCGTACGTGACATGTTGCAAGCCTGTCAAGTCGCTTATAAGAATGCTGACCTAAGACACACACCTTCGAATTTTTAGTTCTAGTCTAAAGTATGCCGATTTAAATCTAAGAATTTTTTATGTATTGTTTTTGATGTCACGAGTATAATTGAGTTTTTGAACGACTAGCGACTGTTTCAAAGATGGGATATTAAAAAATCAAAAATAATCAAATTCGAACAAAATCACGTGCTTACCACTAGTGTATTAAATAAACTATAGCATCTGTATAGCATACTATAATATTTGATTAACTAGAGGGAATTGCATTTAGGTTATTGTCTACCAACAAACGTTAGCCAGTGGTTACAAAACCCATCGGTTATATAGGATAGGCAATGTTTAACGTCGGTCATAATGAATCGATTTAAACGACCGATTGATGTGTTGGTGAACTTTGGTTTGTTTACTATTGAGTTATTTTGATTGGAATAAACAGTTTAATAAAGTGTATTAAATTTTTGGTAAGTGATTTTGATTAATATTTAATATATATTAGTTGTTTATATTATTCGAGTATTTACTAGTGGAATTTGTTCTGTTTTTTTTTTTTAATGAAAATTTCAACACCTTGCTCCACCTCTGAGAGGTTGAGTTTTGTTAATCCTTTTCTCAGTGCACCTTTAGAGTTTGAAAGGAATATCATTAAAGTTTCTAAATTTCAGCTTTGTAAATATACTGAAAAGTTAACAACTTACAAAACGTAGGTATGCGCCAAATATATAGACGTGGCTCTGGCTACCTCATTAGTCTTTAGATAGGTACGTCATGAGGTAAGACGTATCGTACTTATACAGGGTGTTACCAAACTACTTTTAAAAACTTCAGGGGGTTAAATTACCCATCAATATAACCAACATTTTCTGAAAAAGCAGGTAAGTAAATAAAACGCGATGAATACCCGTTTAATACTATTAATAACTTTTTCTGAGAAACCACTGCCGTGTGATTCTGTAAGACCTCATTTTAAATTTCGAATCTGAATCCGCTGTGAGTTTCTTGATTGGCATTCTAAAAACTCAGTTGATAATTCGAATTCACACTAGCGCCACTCTTGCGAGCGTGTCAGCGAGTTGAACTAAATTGACGGAGAGATTTTGACAGATAAAGTATGAGATGACGTAAGAAGTGGCATTCTATACGGTAATTCCCAAGTCACTTCAACACTCGCTTCGCACTTGAACCCGATTCAAAGTGTCAAATAAAAAGCGTCTTAAGCGAAGTGAGAGTGAATAGCGATGTGAGATGCGAGTTGATGTTTGAATTTTACAGAATCGACGTACTGTGAGCGCGAAAAAAAACAGCAGTTTCATACATTTTAGCCTAGTAGATGTTTAACTTTTGTATAAAACAGTTACCTAGCTATTTTTTCCACGTGTTGGTTTTTTAGAAAAAGTTTTTTATTATGGTACTTTATTTTTTTTATATGGTATTTGTTTGGATGGGTACCCCTAAAGTTTTCGGAAGTAGTCTAAACATCCTGTATATCTGCAATCTGCAATGCTACACCAGTGACGTGCTAGATGCATTGCGTTCGTCACTTAGATGTCCTACTTTCACATACCTGTACCTACCTGGAGTACGGAGCCTTTTGCGCATTTTGATCCTTTCCCCACACTTGTTTGTGACACGATAAGATGAAAAAGAGGTAATCTATACTAATATTATAAAGAGGAAAAATTTGACTGTTTGTTTGTTTGTTTGCATCGAATAGGCTCCGAAACTACTTAACCGATTTTAAAAATTATTTCACTGTTGAGAAGCTACACTATCAGCGGGTGACATAGGCTATATTATATTTAAAAAAAAATTAGGGATCTTTACTAAAACTCCAATAATGTAACCTTGCACGTGAGATTCCCTGGTGATTATGCTACTGTACCTTGATGTAACGCGATCTGCGACACAGTATTATACTTCTGCAGATCGCATCGCTTCCTACTTTTTAATATACCTACATTATGTATGTAGTTTAAAAGTAGTAGTTCCTAAATAAACAAATAAAAAATACCTAAGTACTAAAAATAAAACAGCCTAAAGAAAAAAGCACATACACGAGCACTGGTGGTGTAGTGGTAGCACCCCTGCCTCACGATCCGAAAATCGTGGGTTCAAACCTGGTCGTACACCAATGAGTTTTTCCATTCGAAAAATGTATGTGCTCAATGCTCTTAAACGGTAAAGGAAACATCGCGAGGAAACCGGTATACCCTAGAACCAAAAATGAAGGTGTGTGTCAGATTTGTATTCTTATAAGCGGCGATGGGCTTGCAACTTGTCACATACGGAATACTAATAATTGTGCAAAAAGTGGTCATGTGCCAAATATCATGTTTGGACGTGCCTCTAGATACCCCATTTAGATATCCTCAAAGATCTAAGTAACTAGGCCACATTATTATTTATTCGATTTAATATATTTTTTAATTTAAGTACAAACACATTCAAGAAAAAAATAAACCGTGAATAAACATTTTAACTTACAAATGAACTCCTTAACGCAAAGTTCGCTTTAAGTGTTCATAATTAACGTGACGAAAGTTTTAATTCATAACTATCTCATGCGGGAGTTGAACCCGTGACCCTTTTATTAGAACATCAAGGTCTTAATAACGCTGGCTAGTCTGTCGTTATTACTTTTCATAATCCAAGTCACAAAGGAAGCTTGTATGAGAATGAGCTTAAAGCTTCGCAAAAGCATTGTATCAAATTCTCAAAGTTACTACATTTTAGCTTTTCTATGAACTAATATCGTAAAGTTTGGCAGTTTGTTTGGACAAGGTATTGAAACTACTCAGAAATTTTCTAAAAGGTCAATATGAAAACACCGCTGGTGTAGGAATATAAAAGATGTTTTTTCTAAATATTTATTAACTAGCTAATGTTAAAAAAAACAACTATAGACAACAAAAACAAATTTGTGTACGATCTGCAGAAATTTGTTCCGTTGGTCTGGGTGTGTATGTATATAAAAAAATATCTATCTATGTACCTATATCATGTATTAAATATATCAGTTATCTAGAACCCATAACACAAGCTTTGAGTAGCTTAATTTGGGGCTAGATGATGCTGTGTGGATTGTCCAGCATTATTTATTTTATTTATTTATTTATTTTATTAAATAAAAAAATAATGTGTATATTACAATGCTAGACTGAACCACAGGTTTCCTCACGATGTTTTCCTACACCGTTTGAAAGCAGGCACTGCGTACTATTTTTTGGGTAGAAATGACCCGGGATGAAACGCACGACATTCAGATCAGTAGGCAGAGGTGCTACCACTACAAAACACATGTTAAATCTACCTATTGAACCTCTCTATTAAATTTCAGCTCTATGAACAAATATCAAACTATTTGTACTCTGTAGGGCACGAATAAAATAGACATGACTTTAATCAATGCGCAGATTATAATAACCAGTACACCAGTCTATTACATTATTATTGTTGCTAGCTAAAATAGACGAGTAGATACTAAAATATTTACTGTATTCTGTGATAAAAGTCAACTTGTCTAATAAAGACATTACAAGCCGTTTTTGAAATTGGCCCTTGGCATTACAGGCTGGAAGAATCCTGTAAAGTTTAATACCTATTATTGGCACACCACTGTTTTCTGTTCAAAGAGAATTTCAGTAAATTAACTTTAATACTTATTCCACGTTTCACTTCAGTTCATTCACGTTCAAGAATAATGTTTTGGTTTGCCAAAAAGTGGTCACCGTCTTGTGATAGTTTACAGAGATTACAGTCGACGAATAGACGAGAATTTAATTTAAGGACTTAAACAAGTAGGTAGCCGAAACTTAAAGATGTTTACATAGAACTGTTGAGCTATTATACTTATTATTTATTACTAGTTGTAGTTGATTTTTTTTTTGTTACCCGCGACTACATACGCGTTAAATTACTTTTTAATACTCTGTGATTGGGGCTGTACGAATGGATAAGGTTTTTTATCAAATATATCAAATTCTTATCTCTTTTATTGTCAACCAATTTCGATGACACAAAGCCTTAGTTTTAATCCAAGCTTATCTCAATACGTTAGTGAAATCTACATTCGATTTGGTTCAGCCGTTGCAGAGATTAGCGTGCACAAACGCAAAGATAAACGATTTTACTAGTAATGTATAGATTAAGATAAACGATTTTACTAGTAATGTAGAATGTATAGATTACTATTTTATTATTATTTTAGCTTGTGTCGTCCCACTGTAGGGCATAGGCCTCACTTTTTTCTATCTTTTTCCATCCTTGGCCGCAGTGGGCTAATCTAGTAGATACACTTCTAGCTCGTCCTACCATCTCCGTTGTGGTCTGCCGCGCGGTCGTCTTGCGTTGCGCACTCATTCAGTTGTGGTCTTTGCCACAACGGCTGTTATACTTACGTGAAAAACATACCCTGGCTGTCATACCAACGCACAGCATAAAGAACTACGAGGGTAGATTCCTTTGTAAAATGTAACCCTTAGGTGTGCAGCGAAAGTCAGAAGTTTATATGAAAAAATATTGAACGAACGAACTCGTATAGTGAAACGACTATGAATCATAGTTCTACTAGCTTCCGCCCACGGCTTAGCCCGCATGGTACCTTGAAAAACAAAAAAAAATGCTATCCCCCGGGAACCATACAGTTTTTCGGGATATAAGTAGCCTATGTGTTATTCCAGACTATAATCTATTTCTGTGCCAAATTTCATCCAGATCCTGAACGGATTTGACAAACATACATCCAGACATCCTTACAAACTTTCGTGCTTATAATATTAGTAGGATTATTTTAGTCACGTTTTTACCAATTTTAAAAAACGGTAGCGGTTTCTTTAAAGAACAGATTGATTTCTCTCCCGTTATAGCAGTGGTCTTGTTAGATTTTCTGTGGTCAGCAAATTGAGTTGCGGAAATTCACAGACAGTCGGTTTACTCTGAATAGATGTTTGTGCTAATTACTAATTAGCATGAATCGATTTCGACTTTTAGTGGCTTGATTTGATTCGATCTATTTGACTTGGAGCTGTTCTTAGACGGCTGCAAAAGAGGATAAGTTACTAAAATTTACTCTAACCGCTAATTGACTCATGAGGCTAATATTCATGGGATCAAAATTTTGTGACTCAGTCAAAAAAAGTTCGGGACTTGAACTCGTGTCTTAGCCTCAAACCGTTCAACGCACTTCCAACTATGCCACCGTTTGACTAGCCAGCCCCTACAAAATTCTTGAACCCTAGACTTATGTTTATTTATAGATATTCTTGATAATAAAATTAGAACTTATCTATTTCTAAATTAGGTAATTATTTAACCTGTACAATATTGATAAATAATTTTTGTTTGGCGTTATTTATACCCCTCGCCAAAAGACAAAAAGACGTAAGAAAAATAACTTGAAAAAATAAGTTCGAGTATTTTTTGGTATTTGCGATGAAATAAGTACATGGTGTAAAATATATTCTATCTAATGTGAACATCGTGAATTGCCTGAAAAAAATAAAAGACCTGTCCCAAAAAACCTTTACGAATTTTATTTCGGCACTTTATAATCTATCACCCACATCACAATTTATTTCTAATTTTTTGTTAAATAGTAAATTTGCTAAATTTCCCAAAACTATCAAAATAAAAGTGCACTGTAAGCTGAGAATAAATTGATGCAAAGTAACACTTAACTCTGGAACATAATATTCGAAGCATAAGTCTCTCATGGCTCGGCTGTGTCGCAAAGTCGTCAATGTAAAAATATTTGGTAAAGCCTTGCATAAGGATTAATTTTTACTCTGTCCATCCCAGCCAGCATCCCTTGCGCAGTCCTCTCCCCACCATTTGCAGTTTTGGGGGTCCCCGCCGGAATGTTACCCCCGCCTCACTCAGTTGCTACTTCGCGTGCGTTGAAGTACGTACTCGTTTTCCCGGCATTTGACGAACTTTGGCATTCTACGAACTTTTGTTGGCATTCGCGAACTTTGTGGCGTGTTTGTGTGGAAAAGTGCGTGGCTCGCTGATTTTTGGTAAGCTACTTTTATGGTGAATTGTTTTGTTTATTTTTTTCGTTGGCATTGACACCGAATATTTGTTGGTCGTTCGTGTTACTATGGCACTAATTATACGTATTTTTAATTACGATAATATTCATGTCTGGCAACATGAATCCTAGCATTTTACTATTCAAAGCTAACATAGCAAAACAAAATGTTCCTTACAATAGGAACATTTTGTTTTGCTATGTATTATAACAATGCATGTTTTTAATTACGTTTTTAATTTATTTGCAAGAGATCCCAATATAGTACCTAGGTATTTTATTTTTATTAACCAAGTTATATATTTATTTGAAGCAACTTAGACCATTTCAATATTATTGTATTTTACGACAGCACTCAATTTCGCGTATTTTCAAATCTAAAAAAAATATCTTTATGAAGACTAAACTCATAACAGCAGTTTATGATATTACAACGGCAGCACTATTGTGCACAAAAATACCAGTTAGGCCCTCAGAATAACTTGTCCTCACACAACTGCGATCAGTGATCTGTAAGTCCTTGAATAATGAAGTACTGCTTATTATTAACTAGTCTTGTTTGCCTTCAAAACTGCCGCTAAATGTGTACTCGTGGTGGGTACTCGTTTAGACTCTGTGCAATATAAGAAGGCACTTCCAGTAATACAATGTCAATGACATTATAAACAAAATATAGGTTGTTACCCGCGATTTTGTCCGTATTTAATACCAAATTAACTTAATAGTTATTTTGCGGAGACAAATCTAACAAATAAACAAAACCAGTCCAGTCGTTCTCAAATTATAAATGGTGTACGAATTTTTACGTTACTCTGTTACGCGATTATTCCGCCAATTATAAACGGACTTTGATGATTTTTTTTGATTGTATTTAGTTAGTCAATCAATCTCTGAGGAATAAAATTTGTATAGGTCTTCATATAGATTCCTGATGGATTGATACTTTCTCCGTAAAACTTAAAAACCTCTCACCCTGTCTTGTAATTTTATACGTAGGTAATGCAAGAATCAAATTTATTTTCAAAACATAATTATTTGAAGTTGGTTTTAAATAAAATCCTGCTTCTGACAAAAAACGGTAGTACATAATTATTTGTATATATCATTGCGTAGGTAGTTATTGGTTATTCGCTGCCTAAGTAAATAAAAGCACTAACAGTCCATTCCAATTATATATTCTTTACTTACATAATATATAGGCACATCAAACGAATATTTTTTCAGTTTATAGGCAAGTCATAATATTTTTTCAGATTTGTTTCACGATGTTTTCCATCCATTTTTGTTGTTTAAGAGTAACGAACACTGGTAATTTTTTTTAGTTTTATGAAATATATTATATTAGCTAATTTTTTTTTTGTGCGTAAGTATGTACTTATCCAATCCAAATTGGATTAGTTAATCATGGATTATCACGATACTGTTTAAAAAAATCTATTTATTATTGTTTCAAACGAACGTAAGATCACAAAAACCTGCATAGTACCTGCATTCGTTACCAAATAGTGCTTATGGAAGATCAGGGGCCTTACCACGAAGTCCTCCAGAACGATTCCGTAACGATTCTATCATAGAAATGTCACTACTTAAATACAATTTGCATAGGTCATTGTACAAAATAACCATGTAGGAGTAATACTAATTCTGTAATGTATTATGAATTCGTGGTTAGGCCCCAAGAGCCTTACCACAAGCGCTTTCAAACCATCATGTTTCATAGAGGTCACTTGTCAAACTCGAAGTAACACTACTTCAATACAATTTATATGGTTCAAAACATCAAAGCTATATAACTTTGATACTGCTCGAAGAGCTTGTGGTACAGCCGCTGGACAGTTTGTTTACACCTTGAAAATGCATCACTATTAAATTATATCTTCTTGCGTCTATTGTAAATTCTAATTGTGTATTGTTTCACCAAATACATACAAGTTTTTCATTTCATTTCACCTGTATTTGCCAAGAGAATGTACGTTCAGACGCCTTACCACGAAGTCTTCCAGTACCCCTAGTATGAGTTTTTGATAGTTTACGAAAACTTTTTTCGAATAGTATCCTTTCATACATTTACCTCCATCGGAAATTTTAAGGTACTAAAATAAAGTCGATATCGTGAAAACTTGATTTAAAAATCATTGCTGGGACTGCCGATTACATAATATTTTCGATATTATCGACCTTATTTTAGTTCCTTAACATTTCCGATGGAGGTAAATGTATGAAAGGATACTATTCGAAAAAAGTTTTCGTAAATCAAAAACTCATACTAGGGGTACAGAACGATTCCATTATAGAAACGTCACTACTTCCATACAATTTACACAGGTCATGGTACTAAATAACAATGTAATACTAATTCGGTAATGTATTATGAATTCGTGCTAAGGCCCCAGGTACATTAATGGAATTAACGTGTTGTTGACTTTGCAACACAATTAAACTAAATTGAATAATACATGTGTACATAGATTACAGACACTGAAGGGTTATTGATTTCAATTGATGTTGGAGTAGGTTAAGTTGTAGTTTGGTACTAGCGAGTCAATAAAAGAGTAAAGCAATATTAAGCGAGGTCAGGATGTGACCACGATTTTATCTTATACCTTTAAACGAGCAATTCTTGTATATATGTATATATATATATATAATCTGAATGTCGGAAACGGCTCCAAGGCTTTTCATGAAATTTAGTATGCAGGGGGTTTCGGGGGCGATAAATCGATCTAGCTAGGTTTCGTTTTCCAAAAAACACGATTTACCAGAAAAAAACCAGAGCAAAGCTCGGTCATCCAGGTACTTTTATTTTATTCGGAAAGCAAAAAATAATTTATATCACTTAGAACATTAGTATGATTCAAAAAGCTCGATTCATTTGATGGACGTCTAGTTGAAGAAGAAGAAGAAGAAGACGGATTAGATAGAAAGGTAGACTGGTAATATATAGCGAAGATATCACACTCTTTGACCAGGGTCAACAGAACAGGGGCCTCACCACGAATTCATATTACCGAATTAATATTACATTGTTATTTCGTACCATGACCTATGCAAATTGTATGGAAGTAGTGACGTTTCTGTAATGGAATCGTTACGGAATTGTTCTGAAAGACTTCGCGGTAAGGCTCCAGTGTGAACGATGGCATTTTAATCTGGACACTTCGGTGCTGCAAAAGATTATGTTCCAAGCATTTGGAATTCATTAGATCTTGACAAAGGTTTTCTGGCGGCCTAATTACTCAGTCTTCATGGCCGCTGACGTATTACCATTTATCTTAGACTGTATAACAAAGCTTTTTAGATGCACCTCAACATGATTTCATTGATGATGATGATGATAAATAAATAAATCATCACACAAAATTTGTGTGATGATTTATTTATTTATCATCATTGGGTTCGATCGCCACCCAGGACAAACATTAAATTTTTAGTTCACAACCTACAGCGCAAAAGGCAGAGCTACTACCAACTGAGCTGTGAGGCCAGATAATATCACTTGACATTAATTTTGTTTAACTATGCAAATACGAGTATAACAAAAACAAATTAAAAGCACTTCACTATTAAAAACTAAAAATAAACTATTACTACCTAATATATGAAGCTATTTGTACTATGGCTAATTAATTACATTATTCTGAGAATAGTTATTTATTTAGTTATTTATTCTGGGGATAGCTCCTAAACGAGTTTCGTTGGTCCTACATTTTGACGACTTAAAAACTGTAGGAAAAGCCACAAGGCCTCGCCTACCTTGAATTTGCTGAATCTGTCGCCATTTATCACAGACCCAATATTGTAACATGAAAGCCAGTAGCCATTACACCGCTTATTTAGACCCAACCTGAACAAAATTACTTTAAAGCCCTCGAAAAAAATGTCAATTACCTTCATTCAAGCAGCGTTGCCTCAAAATTGGTCTCATCACAAATTTTCTTTATAAAATATCCAAAGACAGACCGCTACGTGTAATATTCTGTCGTTTTTAATAATGACCGAAAAGACGCCTCGGTGTAAAAGATTTTTTTTAATTTTCATTGTGAGTGGTTTCACAAAGAGGGGAAGCTCGGACCAATTAGTGTCACTCGTTCTCGGAAATAGGCAGAGGCTGTAAGTGTGAGTACAATCATAAATAAAGATTATTATTTTGTACCGCTCATAAGAAAAAGTTTTACATTTTTATGGTGACAAATTATATATTCTGCTAACTAATTTCTGCATGAATTCCTCAAACATTTGGGTTTTTGTTCAACTTGCGAAATATATCGCTCGAAGCTTGTACCTTGCACGGGTGATTGACTGCTCTATTAGCTGTTAGGACTGTTGACGCCAGGATTAGGATGTTTTCTTTTATTTTTTCTAAAACTGATACGAAATTCAATGGAACTGAAAAAGATTTATAATTACGAAACTCTTCTTTGTCTCTCTGGGCCTTATCTTTTTTGCGACGATGACGTATACAACGTGTAATTGTTTCATTAATACATACATATTTAAAAGTTTATTGCACAAATTTCTTATACAACACAGGCTTTTTTGGTCAGTTATAATTTGAAATAACTACTCTATTCGAAATGTGGCTTTTTTTTGGTTCGTTTTCATTCCAAACACAATTGCCTCAACTTGCAAAGTTAAACTTCTAAACGCTTTAATAGTTAATACGCTACTGTAGATGATAACTAAAGTTTCGCAAAACTTTGGAATAATGTGAGTATTTTTCATAAAAACTCAACACAAAAAAGAGCTTTCTGAACATAAACACAAAGACGTCACAAAATAAGATTCTGCGAGATAAACAATAAATTCCTCACACAAAAAATTCACAGGTAAAACAGGGAACCAGTCCTTCCGGAAAGGATTAAGAGATTAGCCTCCACTCCGCTGAAACACAAGATAATCTTGGGCACGCAAACTCCGATGCTGTTACTTAATTTTTTTTAAGAAGTAGCGACCGTTATTATTAGTATACGCAAGTATTTATCGCATTTTATTTACCTATTTTTCCTGACGTTTCGACAGGTTTACACACTGTCGTGGTCACGGGATGACTCATCCCGTGTGACTCACGTCTCTGTCGGGAAAAACAGGTTAATAAAATGCGATAAATACCCGTTTAAAACTAATAATAATGTGATCATATCGCGTAAGTTTAAAAATCTTTGTAGCGACCGTTAAATTTTTAATAACTATCAAAACTTCAAAAACTATTCGTAGAGTTCTGGAAGCGCTAACTACAAAAATACTTGAAAGAAAATCAATATTACGGTAACACAATGTCGCATGACACATTATACGTAAAAGATATGTGTACGGTATGGCCAAAATTCAAATCTTACTAGTATTTGAATCAAAAGTTGAATCAAAACTGGTAGTTCGTTAAGACGAAGCCTAAATTATGATCTCACTAGCCAACTTTTTTCCATATAACGGCTGTAAAAAGACGGTGATAACGATTAAGAAAACCAGAACTTTGGCTCAACGGTCTTATATTTCGGTTATCCTGTTTTGTCCTTGCAAATGAGATCTTCGCTTCATATAATGCTTATAGATTTTTTCCGTAAAGAGAGAAATTGTTATCGTGTTACAAAACTTTTGCTTTATCCCTTACCAGCCGTACATGCTTGTTATTGACTAAAAACAACCAACACTTACTATAATATAATCCTACTAATATTAAACGCGAAAGTTGGTAAGAATGTGTGGATGGTTAACAAACATACATCCAACAACTATTACTACAAGAGTAACAACTCTTTCACGCTGAAACGGCAAAACGGATCTGGATGATATTTGGCACAGATACTTTTTATCCCGGAAAAATGTACGGTTCCCGTGGGATAAATTTGTTTTTGGTTTTCAAGTTACCACGCCGGTGAAAGCGATAATGCACTAAGATTCTCTATAACGTGTATATCAAACACTACGAACACCATGATAGTTTATCTAGACCGAGGAACAAAATACATATTTGCAAATATCAATTTTAACATGAGACTATGTTGAAAACATTAACCAGTACTCGATAACCTCCTTTTTACTGAAGTTGGTTAAAACAATGTAGACTTGTTCAATCTAATAAAACAATGAAAGCCAGTTTGATAGGAAAATAAATGGAGTGCAACCAAATTAAATGGACCCCTTCATTTAGCTCTAAGTGGTATTAGCATGAGTTTGAAATTTTTAGAAATGCTAGCGTGTTCGACATTTCTGTTGGTCCCATAAAGCTTTAAACCCAACCTAACAACGGTCAGACAAAGAATATTTTTTTATAGATCTTGCAATTATTTTATTTGTCGTTCCTTCTACTTCTAGTTTGAAATATTTATCCACAAAACAGTGAAACTTTGTTTGAACTTGTCATATTTTATTCAATTCAAGATGGCGCGATGTCATGGATTTGATATTATTGGGTCCTGAATCCTGATACTTCCTGGGTGGCTCGATAAACTGGTGCTCATTTCCTGCTGTTCATTTATTCAAACTGCCTTCAGCCACCCGAAAAAAAGAGCAGCGATAATCAAAATGAACTCAAAACAAAGATTGTGAAGGTTCCATTGTGTTTGTCACCATTCGTTCTCTTGCAAAAAGACAAAAAGACGTAAAACCGACTTTCACGATATTGTATTCTCTACCTCCTGATGAGGATTCTTACGACGAGCTCAAAGCTCATAAAAATTACGACCATAAAAGTCCTTATTACCATGGCGTAAAGTCGACTTTCATTATTCGGCTGTTTGTTTCTGTGTTCCGAAGTTATTTGTATCTATAATAATGAGATTGTTTTGATGGATGAGTTATAAACTGGAGTTTACTGACTCAGGTGCGCCATGCTTCTTAGTCCATTAACTCTCTTAGATAATTGGCGGTGGGTAATTTGTATATTCAACTTTGTTGGTAGATAATTTTCGTAATTTGCTTGAGTGAAAACTTGCAGGCCTTCTTAATATTTCAGCTTTGTCCAATCTGCACTTAAAGTGTCCAGACTTTGTTTTTTTATTATCGACAGAACCATCATTTTAAAAATAGGTTATCAAAATCGTCATTCATTGCTAGGTTTAAGCCTTCTTTTGTATATGTAACTGTTGAAAATGCTAGTCAGCTTATATCGCTGCTGGATTCAGGTTAAAATAATATAGTTTCGATATATTTTGCTTCGCATAAGGCAACTGGTAATTAAAAATAATACAAAAATAGAAATAAAGGTGTTCAATATCAACTTCCACCTCATACGATTTTATTGAGCGAAACTATATCAAATTAGATTCTCGGTTCACTATCGATTTTACTCATAACATTTTCTATTTGTTAGATTCAGCAATACAGACTTCACTCGCTCTGCAAACTTCGCAGTTGTTATAAGTTTTCTTCTCGTTATAGCATTAAGTTCAATAGATTTATAAGTAGTTACTTCAAGTTTTTTGCTTTAGCTGATCAACTGGAAAATAGTCGGAAATTTTTATTTTATTCAGCCATTATCAAGCCACTGACAAAAAATGAACACAACGAGAACTCAATGCCAAAGTATTTTCTATTATTCAACCTATCTGGTAAAATACAGAGATTGGCAATTTTATTATTAGATTGAATATTGTAATACAATATTTTTAGTAGCTATCAAGCTGGCTCGAATTTGTTTTTAGTTTCAATTTGTGTGGTATCCCGATTCCCGTAATATAATACAACTATTTTTTCTGTAATGACTATGAAAAAACCTTTTACGATACAATTGGAAAAAATATACGATGCGAGTACTGAGTGTTTACGTTTTTACGGAAATTTAGTTTTTCATGTGTGTTAGGGTACGAGTTGGCAGCGGGCGACATGAAGCATCAGCGGACGACGTGTCGCAGGCGACACTACTGGTTTCTATGTATTTCTATGAAATTCTCTCCATAGTTAGCGACACGAAGCCAGCGACGCATTTCATTGAAATACATAGAAACCAGTAGTGTCGCTGCGACACGTCGTCCACTACTGCTTCATGTCGCCCATAAGTTTAAGGAAATTAACATTATGACAATGCCATGTCAGTATATATATGAAAACTTGATGTATGTTCATAAAAACATTAATTTATTTAAAAAAAATAGTGATTTTCATAATGTTAATACCAGACATAAAAATAAACTAGCTGTTCCCACGGTTAGGCTCACTAAAGTAAGCAAATCCTTTATAGGGCAATGTGTACGCTTCTATAACAAGATCCCAAGCGACATGCTTGATCTATCGATTGCGAAATTCAAAAATGTAATTAAACAAAACCTGTCTCGTAAAGCTTATTATAGAATATCAGAGTACTTAGATGACAAAAAAGCTTGGGACGAATCAGCTCCAACTCTGCTAGGTGTCCCTAACAATGTTAACAAGGTTCATAATACAAAAAAAGCGCTAGGGCCCAGCGAGTTTCTTGCCAGTTCTTCTCGTACTGGGGATAGGACTGGAATTGGCACCTAGACTCACCTAGTATGTAAGACGATTCAAAATGATCCTTGTGATATTACTGAATAAAGATTATTGACTATTGACTATTGACTATTGCCCGCTGCCAACTCGTACCTTAAAGGTTTTAGTTCACAGGTGGGTTATATTGATGAGGTTCTATTTGTACAATGAACGAATTGTGGCAAGTTCAGAGCAAGGCAAGCTCGAGTGAAAGGAGCAATCACTAGACTTGAAACAAATACTTTACGAGTTCGAACAATGTTACGTGGATACTAGAGCGAAATTACTTAAATATTTTTAAACTACACCTTCCAAAGCAATTTAAATCTTAAACCAAATTTATTTTTGCCAAGAAACGTATGACGTACTTATTTTTGAACAAAATAACATTAATCTATGAGTTGTTTAAAAAATTGAAGTTTTGGATGTATTTGAAGTCAGTGTTCAATTTTCTGTAAAAAATTATATTATCACATTTGATCAGAAAAAAACTAAATTGACTCACAAGTGTAGTCCCCATGAAACACGTTTAAAATAATGCTTGAATAGTTCTATTTACACATTTTTGAGAAATTTCAAAAGGGAAACATCAATACGACAAGTCTACATAGCAGACGTTTTTCTACGAGTAAGTTGAACTAAGCTACCCCTCACTTAAGCGGCATGTTTTCCATTTCCCCTAGAGAGTAAACTAAAAGTCGTTTTATTACTTTTTAATGGAGACGCCGCGGATTCAACGATGTCTTTTTTGCTCTAAAGTTATTTCTTTTTCAATTAATTTTCTTTTACTTAAGATCAGCCAATCGTTAGTCAACTACAAATAGAAAATAATAAAACTTAAGAGAGTAGCTGGTAGTTTTCAATACAAGGATTGTTTAGTAAAATTAGTTCGCGATAACAATAAATTTAATGTAAATTTTCTTTTAGAAAACGTAGCGGGAAATTAACAAATAAATGTACATAAAAAAGCTGAAACTAACTATTTGGGATTGAATCTAAATTTAGACGATGATCAAGTACCTTGTTATGTTTTCGCTTCTAGAACTTCTGTTTTGACAATGTTTATTCATGACGGATTTATATATCAAAATGTAGTTTCTTAGAAAAAAAGATAGCGGTATCACGAAATTGGTAAGAGCCTTTACAAGTGTATTATTTCTCTGCCTAACAGTAAACTCATGGCCTATTTCCATTTGACAAATCGTTTATAGAATTGGTAGTAAAATTGCGAGACGCCCACCATGTCTCAAACGGATGGAAGAGGTAAATACTACGTTTTTATTACGACACATTTTTATTTTACGTTATGTGTAACTTAATATACTTATATTTAACATAAAATATTTGTTTTTCTATGTTAATTCTTAAATATCAAGAAGACTAATTTCAAAATACATTTCTGACGCCAGCTCAGAGAAAAAAACGAGTGTACTTTAGACCACACGACTGATTAGTTCCATCTATTATGTATGTAAGCCTGCATTGTGTCTTAGATATACGAAACGTAACTCTTTCTCTTTCTGTCTTCACTAACTTGTATCTCCCGCTCAACTTCCGTTTGCCTCACCCGATCACACTTTTCGTAACGCTCTCGTCACGCATTCACCAGCTTACTCCTCAAATCAAGCGTGCTTAAAGAAGTTATACATCAAAAAATATTTGGAACGAAGTTCCTTATCGCGCGTTGTGAAAGGGGGCTAGACGGAAAAAATTCTCACGAAAAGTTGTAACGACACTTTTTGCTATAGTTGTAAGCCGTGCGGCGTGCGCGTGTTTCTCTGTCTATCTCTCTCTCTCTCATTGAAAGCAAGGAAAGGAACTTCGTTCCATCCGGGTGTCCCTTGACACCTCTCAAGTTTTTTTTATTTACAACGATCTACCAAACTGCTTTATTTTGGTTTATAAAATGGCATATAAAAATCACCACGCCAAATAAATTTAAGTCCCCGCTCCTCAAACCTCTCATTAATCATGTTCCATATATACAAATTGGCTTAACTGAAAACTGGTTACGCCCTAATGGACCTCTCGTCAAATTAAGCTTAAGTTTTACAAGTTAACTTGTAAAACTTGTTCGGGTAAGTTGATTAAAATTCTGTAAATGTTGTAACAGGGTTTGGGAAAGGAACGCTAATTAATGGTTTATTAAGTTTGTCAACTTGAAGACATGATACGAACGTTAAGTTGTGTATAAGTGCTATTAACCCATTAGAGGTCACCGTCCCCAAACGAGTACGGCCTTATTTCTAAGTGTCAATAACAAATTTCATAAAGTTCACGTGAGTAACCGTGATATTTTACTTCATCCTAACCCTATTCATGTATATTGATCAATATTTAGCGGGTACTTGCATATTTTTTGATAAAAAGTGTTTGTTGAAGTTGTGTCACAAAAATACAGTGGAGGTAAGTGAATGATTTTAGTTTTTTTTTAGTAATTACTGCATAGAAGTTGTTTTTTTTATTTCAATGGTATAAAATAAATGTCAGAGTAAGTTATAAAGAACAATACTTAGAATTATTTACAGCTCAAATAAAACTAGGGTCATATGAATCTTACCGTCCTCGCTTGGGGCCAGTGACCACATATGTGACTAAAATTACAGTTTTTTTTTTAGATTCCTTGCAATGAAGAAACAATATTTCACTACTCAAATTAGCTACAAGAGGTTTGGAGAAGCTATTGAAGCCGTTTTACAGGACAGCGACGATGATGAATGTGACTGGCTATCAAACCACCCTGAATCCATTGCGGTGATTGATGAAGAGGAAGTTGCCGATGATGATATGGCGACGTGTTCCATGCCGCAAGGCGTAGATACTATTGAGGTATCTATGAACCGAGAGGGTAGTGGTAGCGAAGATGGTGATATTGAACCGCTGGCGTCAAAAAGAAGACGACAGGATGCTACCCGTCAATCCGCTTCGAATCCTAACCCAACTTGGCGGACATGTGCCCTTTCATACTCTTCAGCAGCTGAGAATACTTCTAAATTTTGTGATAGGAAGAGTGCTGTTTGTGAAGATCTGAAAGACCTAACCCTGTAGGTTTATCAGAAATTGAGTGATGATGATATACGAGTAATTGATATGATTATACTCAATAGCAAACTATACGCTGATCAACACAATAAACCTGAGTTTCAACTGGATTGCTCTGACTTGAGGGAATTTGATACTAACAGGGTACCATAAGCTATCTCGAGAACCCATGTAATGGTCTCTAGATAAAAATTATAGGCGTAGAATTGGTCGCTTAAGCCATTCCAAGCCAAGTTTCGGGATAAAAAGAAACCTCCATCTTGTTGACAACAACCTATCTTCAACATTGGCAGACAAGCATAGGAAGAAGTTTTTACAGTGGGAAGTGTTTCATGTCAGTATCTTTATTGACGAATCAATGGTACGACACGGTAATACGAGTATATGTATACACCAAAGTCAACCAAGAAAATCGCGCCGGACTCCATCAATAGTCGATGGCCTTCCTCAAGATGGAGTTGGGCCCTATCGTTGGACACCCGTCGGAATTGAATAACAGCTGCGGTGTTTGTTTTTGGCATTCAAAAGCGCATTGGCAGTGTGAGAAGTGCCTAAAAACACTTTGTGTCGAAAAGACTTGTTTCGAAAATTTTAATACATAAGAGGTCAGTGTCCCCATTCGAGTCCACCCCTGAAAAATCATGAAAAATACTTTTTTTGAATATTTTATTGTGTTTTGTGCCTTTTAGTTTATATTTCAATGAGAAAATAAAAAAAAGTGAAAAAAACATTGGTAGTTTTTGTTTGACCTCTAATGGGTTAAAGATTCGAAGGCTACTTGGTTGTTTATAACTTTTTTTTTAAACATCACTAATGATCTCAAATAAAAATAGTGCAATTGAAATATTTTTTTACATAATTTTGAACAAATCATTCTTCATTTCTTACCAATAACATTTATGGGTAAGAAAATGATAGGAAAAAGCTTTATTTTATTTGATATACCAATTATTCTTTTATTTATTCTCTAATTACATACTATCATTCACGGTCTTAAACTTTAGCATCAGTTAT
Source organism: Cosmorhoe ocellata (assembly GCA_963675405.1). Lineage (NCBI taxonomy): Eukaryota > Metazoa > Arthropoda > Insecta > Lepidoptera > Geometridae > Cosmorhoe > Cosmorhoe ocellata. The sequence continues at coordinate 3,367,213 of OY776258.1, read as the reverse complement.
CTACTGCAGACTAACGAATGACCAAGACTTAAAATCTTCATAAATACGGAGACCAAGATCAACGATGAGAATGGAAAAAACTTAGTTTTGACAAGCTTGCAACTAGCTTCAGAATCTAAAACTAGTGCTAGCCTCACCAAAAGGTTCTGCGGACAGCAGGCTGGCCATCTCGTAAGTCCTTGTCACCGACACGAAATAGAGCGATCCTCGTGAACGCCTTTACGCAGATTTACAGCTGAGGTTCTGAGTATGAATGGCCAGGTCGGAGTGAAATGTTTCTTTGTTAGACCAGCTCATTTCCTATCAGTTCCTCAGTGAAGTAATATTTGTAATGAATAAGGTATTTACCATTTAGGACAAATTTGACTAAAATTTGTAAATATTGTTGCTTATAAAAAGAAAAATATAAAGAGAGCCATAATTTAGGCATTGGTGGAAGTTTTTTTGGAAGCTAGTTTTATTGTGACTAAAATATTTATAGTTTTAGGCATTCGTTTGTTTTGTGAAATGTAGGTGTACAAGTTTTTATAAACTTGAACAGAACCTTTGAGGCTTGCCATAGTGTTAGTAGTTTTGTTTCAATAATCAAGAACGCTAGATATTATACCTACTTTAAATTATTCACGTATACCTTTTCGTACAAATGATGTATGGACACCTCAAAACTTTTATGTAGCCCCAAAATGTATTTCGACAAATTCTCAGAACAGAAATGTTAGCAATTATTTAAAGTGTTGTCTGATATTAAAACGGTTTCAAGGTACACGTTTGTAAGAAAAAGGGACAGGTAAGACGTGCCTTTTAAGGCTTTTGAGGTCATTAATGAAAAAAGTGGCAAGGGTCTCAGAAATGAGGGCTGATATTTCAAACAAATATCAAGTTTGTACAAGCCTACTTAAGGTCCATTTAGTACAAATTTGAAACAGGTACTTTTATTTGAGAAATAAGCAGGTAGAAAAGTGTTTCTTTGAAATGATGCATTTTGTTGAATTTTACCAGAATTTAAATATATCAGCAAAGATAGGGTTTTTTTCCCGTAGAATTGTAAGCAATAGGTTTTGTGGTAACGATAAATTTTCTAATAATACCAAATTTATATATCCTACCTACCTCTGCTTTTTTATTAAATTTATTATTGATTTCATAGAAAAAGTATCCTCTCAACAATCCGAGATAAATAAAATTGATCCAAACAAACATGCAAACAAATAATCCGCTAAGCTGCAGACTTATCTTCAAATGACATGAATAATAATATTCAATTTATCCGATTAACAAGTACATTGTAGGACTTTCTAAGTCTTTAAGAGATACAGAACTTCACAAACAAAATGTATTATCAAATGGTGTTGAAAGAAAAGTTTCTAACATGTGAATTTATTTCAAAGAAATAAGTTGTATAGGTATTTCTATATTCAAGACTGTGTGTAACAACGTTTTCATTTTTAATGAATTATATTTTTTGATAAAAATTATATCAACTAAATTTCTTGTGACTATTTTTAATGAAGCTTGAAATAAACTAGAGTATACTTTGATGTAATACCTTTGACGTTCACTAGATATAAACTACAATGATATTATTTTATTCTGTCATGTCCTACTATTATAAATGCAAAAATTTGGAAAGATGGATGAGATGGATGTATGTTTGTTACTCAATCACGCTAAAACGGCAGAACGGATCTGGATGAAACTTGGAATATATTTAGTTTATGACTTCGAATAACACCTAGGCTACTTTTTATTCGAGTCGGTAACACGCTAGTGGAGCCGCGTGCGATAGCTAGTAAAATATAAATGTGATGAAATATTTCACACTCGTTTATCATATTTATTATACATGTGTTTTTCAACACTTCTAATAATAGTAATGATAAGGACCAGAAATACCATGAACGAAAAATTCGTTCTCGTCAAATTTCATATACCAACCATGTAGTACCAAAAATTGGATCCCCAAAGCATTTATTTCAACGTAGGTTAACTCTCTAACTAAAAAACTGTCTGAAAAATTCACCGCACATAAAAAGGAATGTCTGAATCACGAACACGCTTGGTTTGTTTGCACGGTTGTCTACTGGATACACACAAAAAAACAAATAAAAATACCGATTTAAAAATATACCCGTAAAACTTAAAACCTCAATCGCAATATGAGCTTTTTCTCATTGAGACGTTTTGAATTGGTATATTTTCAAACGATTTACAAAACGACGCGTTTGCTTTTAACAGTTGTAGTATTTTCAGTTTTTATCTTCTCCTCAGTACAACTTTCACCATATACCAAAATAAAAAATAATCATCTGAACTGATTTGCTGTTTTATTGGCGATATACCGAGTAACACACAGGAAAAAAAAGCTGAATTGAAAACATTCTCTTTTCCTTTGAAGTCGGAACCAGTTCACGTGAAACACAAATTTACCTTTTCTGTATTTTTATAGATCATGCGCAAATTATTAAATAAGTAATAGATTATTTTCTCCAGTTTATAATTTTTTTTGTAGCTATGTGTTTTATATAATATGTGTTATATTTATCTACAGAATAGACCTAAAATAGAAATCTAATTCAAAACGGCTGCCACAAATGGACATAAATATGTATTGGTTTGTAAATAAATGAGAATAAGAAGCTTTAAAACTACTTCTCGTTTTGACTAGATACCAGAGTTGTGACTGAATTATTTTATGACTAAAACTTGATATACGTACTTTGCGTTTGGACTAAATCTCCTTAGTTTTCGATCGCGACATTCTGAAGAAAAGAAATTAAAATAGAATAAAAATAAATGCTCATTTCTTTTTTAATTCGATTACAAGTGATTTAGGGGCCTTACTACAAGCTCTTACAAACCATTATGTTTCAGAAACTTAACGTTTCAAGTTTGAAGTAACACATCTTTTATTTACAAATAGTACACGCGTAATAATGCACAAAATATTGTAGTACTCGTAATATAAAAAAGTATGATATTATTACAATAGCTTAATAATAGAGCAATACTTTCCTTTGTAATGTGCCAACCGACACCCTATAAACGACGGGTTAGCTATTCGAAAACTATAACGGAACCCTGTTATTGTGTGCGCCATATGTGTCCTTCCTCTGTTTCCCTCACACTCAGATAATTATGGGGACATTTCGTATAATTTTGTCATAATTATCTAATGGACGAATATTTTTGGTCACTTTCTTTTTGTTACTCTATTTTGATAAATACATATGTTCATCTACACACGTAAATAATGTAGTTACCCGAACCCGTTATGGCCAAACTGATCGTGAATTCTTACACCGGAATTCATATTCAGAAGTTATCCAACAAATTCTTTGAACACGGCTAGCTTGGCCTTATACGCGTTCACCTGGAATTCTCCTGGCAACGTCATAACAGTTTTTACGGTTGATGATAACATTTTTTGATGTTTCCTGTGTGTACCTACTCGAAAATAAAAGTGCAGATAAATTCTTTTAAATATTCGATGAAATTTAAACAAAGGTTTCAAGAACCTACTGTACCATAACTAACCACGCATTTGGTATTCCATAATTTAGCTAAATCAATAATTATTTAAATTTATTGGTTTCATTGATCGTTTTAATTTATGCTTTCAACACTGCTAACTCAATGCCCAATAACAAAATGACCTCGATATTGGAAAGTTCATTTGAAATAGTATTACTTTATAATATTTCAAGCGGTCATCTCAAATATCGATTTCGTCTAAAATAACCATTTCAGTGCAGGCGAGAGGAAAGGCATGGTCAGAGTTACAGTATGTTATTCGTGTACTCATATAGTTTCTAGGTTCGTACCTGTCTAAAGGCATTCTCTATCAATAATGCAGATACTCGATACTAGAAGCTATCGTGTTTCCTGAAAGCAATCCCGTTTTGAATATCTCTTTGACATTTTTATCTTTAGAGATCTAACTTAGGAACAAACAGAACAAAATGTTTTCCATGTTCAGGGTGCACTAAATAAAATATACTTTTCGTATTTTTTTTTATAATATATTGATATTATACCTACTACATAATATAAAATACCCATAAAAGCTCTAAATAATAATAATACCATAATGGTATTATTTACATATAATTATAAATAAGACTTTGTTTTGTGTGATACCATAATCAGCAAACTGCGTGATTTATTCTGTACTAGCTTCCGCCCACGGCTTCGCCCGCGTGGTGCCTTGAAAAACAAAAACAAATATATCCGTAATTTTTTACCGAGAGCCGTACATTTTTCCGGGATTAAAAATAGCCTATGTGCTATTCCAGACTATAATCTATATCTGTGCCAAATTTCTTCCAGATCCTTTCAGCCGTTTCAGTATGAAAGAGTAACAAACATACATCCATACGTTCTTACAAACTTCCGCGTTTATAATAGTAGGAATCAAAAATAATTATAAATCTTCATAAACAGTACAAGGATCGCCAAATTCCAGTATGGCCATGTACAGAAGAAGCATCTGTTGGGCGATTATGAGTCGCACTTTAATCCTTTCACCACACTTTTCCGAAAGAACTGGGGCCTCACCACAAATTCATAATACATTACCCAATTAGTATTACATTGTTATTTTGTACCATGACCTAAGCAAATTGTATTAAGTAGTGTTACTCCATAACGTTTCTAGAACGGAATCGTTACGGAATCGTTCTGGAAGACTTCGTGGTAACTGGTAAGGCCCCTGGTAACGTGAGAAGAAGAAAAATTACGACCTAGGTACTTTCAAGTCCGCTATAATTCAAACCACACACCATATACAACCACCAAACAGATATTCTCGACGTATTGAATTTATCGGGAGCCGAGGCGCGCTGTGATGTAATCCTTCCAACGCTATTGTTTTCCAGCATTGATCTGTTTCAGCTATCCGCTGGCTTTGCTTTAGATCTATTGAAGGAGAAATGCTTTCTGGAATTTCTGAGCATCTAGAGCACAATATTGTTCAGCGTTATCGTTCATCTCTTAGAAAGTACCTTAAGTTTACCAATCACTGATCCTACTGGCTTTTTAACCACATTCAAAGTTCTTTTCAACAACATTTTATTATTGTCTTTGATCGGCATTGATGGTCTAGTCAACTCTAGACTACTAGAGTTGAAAAATCGGAATCCAGGGCAAGTTGGTACTTGCCTTGGCTTCGGTCAATCATAATTTTTCAAACTCAAAAATGTATTTGCGTTATAATAAGTAGGTTTTCTCAAACGGTGAAGAAAAAACTTAGTAAGTTCATTAAGTAAGCGCATTAAGGCGCTGTGCCTAGCTACTGACATTTGCGATTTTCGTTCTTCCTCACCCCACTGTACTTCTACAAACTTCTGAAAAACAGCAAAACTCCGCGATCAGCTGGCGTCAGCGTCTTAAAAGCGCACTTTAATCCATCACCACACCGATTCGAAAAAATGGTAGCACGACAAGCAGAAACTAAACTAGAAAACTAAAAGTAGAAGAAGAGTATGATCTATGGCTTAGATATACTATATTATAATATAAACCATATTACAAACGAGCATTAACGTTCTGTTGCAGTCCTATATTCAAATCAAAGGCTTCATAATAGCATAGATAATGATAACTTATCTATGTGAATTATTACTGGCATGCTAATTGTATTGTATTAATGAAGTGAATTAATGGGATAGATATCTACTAAGACAAACAATATGCTTAGAGATTCATCCGAGATGTGTTTCAGTTTGGCTTAGTGACTTCCTATGTAAAGGCTAATTAGTTAAATTTAGAAATAGCAGTGTCGAATATACTAACTAGTAAGAGCGGATTTAACCAAACTATTTTAAGCACTATCCCAAAAATAAATCGTAGTTATCTTTTACTTATACTTGACACTACATTATAAGAAAATAGTTATTACAGAAGTTGGTCAAATACACCCTAAAACTAGATAAAACTGAAGCTTTTCTAAAATAATACAGTGCTGCTATATGTTTGTGTCTGACTGGTTCCAATATTGTGGATGAAATGCCACTGATATACATAATTTATAGGTATAAGATAAAGCACCAAATCCTTGTTTTCATTACTTTTGACCTCAAACTCCTAAACCATTTTCACAACAATTCTTAAGCTACATTTTCATCTTCCTCGCATTTTCAACGTTCGTTAAAAGCGTTAGCTAAAACTTGATTCGCGAAATATTCTCACGATATTAAACTTTTTTACATTTTCTCGGCAAACAAAGATTGAACTGCCGAACTTTCTGCAATAAAGTTAACGATGTCTCTAATTAAAAACGGTAAAAAGGCATCAGGGATCCCTTCGTCAATCCCTAAACAAAAAGAGGTCTATTGCCTTTCTTGTCACACTTGGGTTAATGAGCTCCTGCGAGAGAGAGAGACGAAATATATTTCAATTAAGATCACTAAAGAAATGTGTAATTCTGTTTCAAATGGCAGCTGTCTACTTTTGTTTGTTAAATAAAAGTCTTTGAACAAGATGAAAGAAAATAATATCTTGAAACCGCGTTTTACGTTGCGCTATATTAAAATGTATTATCCCAGTTCATTGTTATTATTCATTCACTAGAGTATTATCTAGCCATAAAATTATGTAAAATGGAAACCTACCTACAAGTCAATAACACGAATGGTTTATAACGAAATAATATTATATCGTATCAACTTATATCAACTCTTTCAGGAAAATTGCCTTCCACATCACGAATACCATAAATATGTGCCTACATCTACCCTTTTCAATTTAAACCAACCCTCCCATTAGACATCGTTATCAAAACTAATTATTATAAAAAAGATAAAATAGAAGGGGACGAGAATGAGTGGAAGTCACGTGATATAAGGAAGCTCTTAGCAATCGTGATTGTACAAGATCAATAACAATTTAGGTTCGTAGATAGATTACTCAAAATTACTAAAAAAAAACATAAAGTTAATTAAAATTATAGGGCATCCAACAGTTCATAGTAACACAAACTAACAGTTTAATCTATATAAAAAGTGTTAGTTACACTATTTATAACTCAAGAATGGCTGAAAATTCGTGGGGATGTAGCTTAAAACCAGGAGACGGACATAGGATACTTTTTGTCTCGGAAAAATGTGCGGTTGCCGCGGGATAGATTTGTTTTTGTTTTTCAAGATACCACGCGTGTGGAGCCGTGGGCGGAAGCGACTTAAATCTGTGCGACTTAAATGAATAAAAAGTGTCTTTAATCTATTCGTACTACTAACAGCATGCGCTAATTTTATCTTTAAATGAATGCTACAAAAACTCAAAAAGTTCTGCACGGACTGAGTTAAAATTTTGAGACGTTATTAACTCGTTTCAATGATTGTTTTTTTCTATTTTTTTTTTCCTCAATTTTTATCCGTGCAAACTCAATGTACCATTGCGAAGACAGCTAGTTAATTATAAATCTCAACTAAAATTTCTTCAAATCTCTAGTATTTCGTAACCGTTTAAGAGCACTTACAAAGCACGCATATTTTTTTGTAATAAAAGAATAGATCGGTCTACAACGACCTTAGGATGGAAAAGCGCGCATATTATTTTTGAATTAATGAATTGATTAATCCATAATAACGTCCTTAGAACCAGAAGGCAGGGTGCACACTACCAGTGCTGTAAAGTATCAAACTCACAAATCAAGCAGGCTATCGACTAGGGTGAGGACTTACATCCGTAAACCGTAAACAGCGCCGGTTAATGCCGTAGGGTGACGGGCACTCCCCACAAATTAGGCTGAGTGCAGTTCTGAACACACTCGACCGAAGCACCTACTGAAACATTCGTCACGTGTAAACAGACTTTTTAAACATTCACAAGGCAGCACATTGGTATCATAGCAGTTTCAAATCCGGGGTTAATACGAGTATAAAAAATGCTCAATGATACTGTGTCGCTTAAAGATTGAGTAAAAAGTAATAAGCTTTGAGTAAGATCAAGAAAAATATTGACTGGGATGAAAGATCATATTATGTGAAAACTGGTTGAACTGGTCCAAATTAAGTCAAATTATGTTTATAGCGTGGTGCTAATTAGTGTTAGCGCTGCTAAGGTCTGATGTAAAAGCTTGTGAGTGTTTAGCAGTTAAATCATAAAAAAGGCTATGAAAATAAATAATGAACGTCAAAATAGAGTTGTTCCGGGAATCTTTAAATACATCTAAACAGCGTAAAAAGCCCATTTGTATTTATGACAAATATTTGCTTTTCACTTTCAAAGCAATTAAATGCTAGAATGATTCAAAACATTTCATGTTTAATTCCTTTTTTCCTTGTTCCAGAAACATTAAAGGGAGCATGGAGACCGTCGTCCAATATTTACTCCTTGCCCTGGCGTTGACTTCAGTGCAAATATCCTACACTGAAAGCCGTCTAAATGAAAAACGCAGAGATAAAACCGAAAGGAGGCATCACGGCGCGCTTGTGAAAGATAATATATGCGAGATAACCAACAGGGAGTCCAAAGTTCACTGTTACTGCGAAAATACTGAAGTGAAGACGGCTACTCGAGCCGACTGCTGGGTCTTCAATGGAGGGATCGACTCTAATGATCCCATATGGACTACTTTTAACTCACAGCCCCATTTGGAAAGGCTGACTTTTAACGTCCGATCAGACGGAGCGCTCAAGTTTGTTCCTCTCCACGTCATCCACCGCATGAAGCGCCTACAGAAGCTATACATCCACTACGCTACGCTGACAAAGGTTGAAAAAAAGACATTTTCGAATATGACGACCCTTAGAGAACTAACGCTCATGAACAACAAAATAACCGAACTTGACTTCTCGTCTTTCACAAACCTACCCTCCCTTGTAAACTTAACCATTAAAGATAATAAAGTGACTGAAATACAGCGCGACGTATTCGTAGATCTTCCTAACCTTAGATGCTTAGATCTGTCGTTTAACAATATTAATTTAGTACACGATGGATCCTTCGAGCACCTGACCGTTCTCAATGATCTGATTCTAGAGGCGAATTTAATTACAGTGCTGACTAAAGACACGTTCCGAGGTTTGGCCAATCTCACCAGATTGGATCTGAGGTCGAACAAGGTATCGATGATCGGAGACTTGACTTTCTCTGAATTGTGGAATCTGAATGAGCTGCTATTGGATAATAATGAATTGAGATATCTGTCTGAAAGGGCTTTCGACGGACTAGCACTGCTCCAGAAATTGTCAATGACTGGTAATAAATTGAAATCAATCAATGAAGGGCTTTTGGAAGGTGTGCGTGGGCTTGAGTTATTGGATTTGAGGAACAATGACATTGAATATTTCACTTACGAGACGATTAAGCCAATTTTGGAGAATTTGAAGATGAAAACGTCTGTTCTCTATCTGAGTGGTGAGTACTTACCTTCCCCAATATAATTTTGTTTTGTATAACTACGGCTCTGCACCACAAAATTAATAATGCTTTATCGCTGGTATAAATTAAATTCTCCAGAGTTTGTAGAACTCATACAAAATATTATGTTTTTTTTAACAAAAAAAAATATGTCATTTATTACATGCTACCCGGCATACGTCTGGAATAATAGCTATACTTTGCAAACAATGACTTATTCCCAATGGTGTTTTAATCCCTATAAAGACCCTTCTACATTAAACACCATTAATGAGTGTACCCTTCACATCAACAAAATGACGTAATAACTCGATTTAGGCACAGCGCAAATAATAGTGTTTATGTTTGTTGTGATAAACAAAATTAAACGCATAATTTAATTAATGTTTCTATAATTAATAATAAAGAAAAAATGTGCGACAGAACGACGCTATGCTAAAAAATACAATGAGAAAAAATCCTATTCGAGTTGACTTTTAATCTCCAAATCATTTTAGGAATCAAAATTGTTTTGTTATGAGCATTTTTTAATAAGTTTCTCAACATTTAACCTCGAATATCCATAGTATATCGATCCACCCACTACACAAGCAATGTTGCAAACAAAAGATTATAACCTAAATATTACACTATACAATATTACGAGTTTGAAGTAGAATCTATATTCATTGATCAATATACCTACCCATAAAATTACTTTCAAAAGATAAGGTTTCCTATTTACTCATACCACTGTTAGATTATTCAATGAAAGTAAATATTAATGTAAAATGCGGCAGAATTATTTCCTGTAGGATATCTTCATAGTGCATTATAACTATGCGTTTGAGTTTAGAACCTATTAATTTATGAAACAATAAATTATGTATCAGTGATGTTTTTAATGTGCTGTGATATGACAGAAGCTGTCAGATGGTCTATGAACTTTATCAGGGTTGGCCACTTACTCATAAAAACTTACTTTTACAACGCTATTAGATTGCCGTATAATATTACTGGCGTAGCGCCGTTCATATAAAAACCGTGCTTTCAAAGCTCAAGTTTGTGTGTTTGGAATTTAAACTTACCCGAGCAGAAGAATTTATACCCGAATATAAATAAACTTGCAAAGTTTTGAGATTCGGATTCGAAAATTTACAATTACAGCACTATATTTTATGGATTTTAGTTATGGAATAACTTTATATGATTTCAGTAGTTTCGACTGAAACTGAAATTATGGTTATACGAGTAAAGCAAGCATTGAAAGCGCGGTTTTTATAGAAACGGTGCTACGCTATAATAATATATTATGAATAGCAGTGGTATTTTATTTACTTTTGAGTCTGTTCAATAAAAAAAGAATTGTCCGGTGACATGTCAATGACATTAAATAAAAAATGCTATGATTCAATCTTTACAGCAAAAATAAATTTCTAATACGACTGCAAGATTCTTCTAGATAGAGTCAGTCATGCAACATTTGATGAATTCTCGACAATTTATAATAAAAATCAATAAATCGTATCAGTGTGCACGTGGAAACACTTAATAAAAGCACCGGTATTCATATGTATGACACTCGGCACCTGCCTTTTTCCAAGAATGTATAACAAATACAACGACTATCCTTTCAAATAAATATAACAAAAGAGCTAGAAAAGTAGCAAAAAACTTATCCATCTTTGTTTGCAGGTAACAAACTGACGTGCGACTGCCGACTCTCCTGGATACAAGTACTTCGGAATGAAACTAAAAGCGAACCTCTACGATCGGCCCTCGATGATGTCTCTTGCATACCCGTTGACAGAACTGACAGTACAGTCAACGACGTCATCAATGACAGCAACCCTACTGCATCAAAGACGGAGCAGATATATGAAATAGAAGCGAATAGCGAGGCAAATGAAGATCTAAAACTCGAACCTACAATGCAACCAGTCATTGCAAGCCAAATAGCTGTTGTTGACATGCCGCTAGAGTCTATACCGTGCCCAAGCGAACTCGTACACAAAGGTGAAGATTCCTTAATGCTTTCGTCGAAGGATGAAAATTTCTGGCAAGCAAGCTCGAGTAACAAAATACTGATGAACGTATCTTTAGTGCTAACGTTATTAGTGTTAAAAATTTAAGTGCAAACGATAATGAACTTTATTACTTTTGACGAAAACTTTACGCTAGGCCTCATTGACAAAATCGTTTACCTACATGATCAAATAGAAACTATCTAAGTGTGTTTCGCAAGAACACGACTTGAATAAAAATATTATTCGAAGCTGTTTACAAAATAATAAGTACGAGTATCCCACGATGCATCAACAAACGCATTATTGTCATCTGCCCACAGGCTGTTCTTAAAATCAAATAATTCATGGATATAACAAATACACGGCCTAGAATTATTTTGGATGACTATCCCTTACAATTAGCTCTTGTCATAAAACCAATTAAAAGTAACTACAGGAGCTTACTCGTAATTTCAAAGCCATCATTAAGATAATCATTATAACATACTCCGCTGAAAAAGTAGTCGAAAATGTTACAGGCATCAATAGCAAATGGTCGTTGGTTAGAGACCGTACTGATTTTTTTTTTGGATCAGTGTTAGGTTGGTCCACAACTCGCGCGAACAGAAAATGGCATGACAGCCATAATGTGCCAAAAGTGTGATCCAACCTAAACTGAACAGTGAATGTGTGAATACTTGAATGTAGTTGTAAGTTTTGTATTTTGGACATTCATTAGATTTTAAGAATAAAGACTGGTTTTTTCTTCAACTAGAATAGATAAGCGAAGTGATATTTGTAGTTGATGCAAGAACTTTAACAAAAAGTTGAAAATAACCTAAGATCTAGTCTTAAAATAAAACTCTAAAAACCCCAATACTTAGTTAAAATAAAAAAGTGATTTGCATCAATATAGGTTTTGATAAGTAAGTATTTAAAACTTTTAATTAAAATTATTTATATTATAATTATTATTTTTAATTCGGAAGAAAAAAATATTTTCTCATTTTCAACCCTTTGTTAGAAACTTGTTTTGAAGATTTCTACAGTAACAAAAACAACTAGGAAAAATGAGTTTACAGTGTGTTAATTAAACGATAACAAAGACTTTAGGTAAGTTCAGCGTGTTTAACAATTCTTGTGAAAAAATAGAAATCCCTTTATAAACGAACAAAAACTGGATAGAAATACAAAAAAAAAGTATTAAATACGGTTGGTTTCCGTATAACAACTGATAACGGACACAATAAAGCGATAACCAAGAATTTATTGTAAAATATTTTTAATTATTATTTTTAGGCTAATAGTATTTATTTGTTATTGAAATTTCTAAACTTATTTTGGACACATAATATAATAACATACCGTAGGGTTTTTTCTTATTAAATGTATCAATCTCTGATTTTCTTACTCATCAACCCTTTTAAATACTTAGATCTAATGGTAGCTATGTAAATATTAATTAAGTTACTAAATAATAAACAAATAAATCGTGTATATTTTGTTTTTTTATGTCTTTTCCAGTAAGTACAACATAAAAAAAATTAATGTTTGAGGAAATATTCTATAAATTATTTTATTTATGCATAAAATTAGTACCTACTAAATTGTATATTCAAACATTTTAGTAGGTATTAGTTTTACACAGAAGATGTATACTTCAAAAAGATGTAAAAGTCAAAAACTGATTTTGTTTCCAGGGAATAGTCATGACAGCAAAATTTACACTAGCTAAAATCGTATAGGTACCACAGAATATTGTAATAGTACTTCTTACATACGACGCAAAATCGAGGCGGCTTGATTATTGCGATGCCTAGGTACTTATATTAGATCTACAGCTTCCAATCAACCGCTGTTTCCTAATTACAGTAGGTTCTAAACTCAACTATTCGAAACTGATTTCAGAAGTTGCCTAATGACACTGAATTATAACGGAGTTTGGTAACCTTTGGGAACTGCGGGGTAACTCAGGGGAAAGTTCCTGTAGACTTCCACATGATTACAGACGCAAGGGTATTACTTATTTGCTGCAAGATTATAACTTATATTATAACAGAGTTGGTGGTAACTTACACAAGTTTAACTATGATCAGATGAATCAAAAACTAGAACACTGATTTCCGCATTGTCTTTCCACTGGTTTACCCGATTCGTGCACAACGTACACTCCATAGTAATGTTTATTTTCAAACTAATTTAGAGGTGCCATTCAATTTTTGTTGTGTTCTTGGATAAGGGTACTTTTGAGATAGTATTATTTCTCGCATAAATTGTTTTAGGTCGACATTAACTCAAATTTATGGTAATAGCCAGAAGTCGACCAAAAAACTACTTTATTGTCATTTAAATTCTTATTCAGCCGATAGCGAGATGAAACAACAGACAAACAATCAAAAAATATAAAGTTCTAGGCATCTCTTTCACATTCACTAACGTACCTACCTATGTTCCAATCTATAATACTCGTAAATCACATTAGGATATTCAAATAATTAAGGAAGTAGGTCAGGAACAACTCAACTCAGACTGGCATGAAATTTGGTCGCGCTGTTTCGCTTCCTGTGAAATGAACTACTAGAAAATGCAAAATTTCACAGACCAAGTTTGGAATTATGCTTCCTAGGGTGATATTTATTACAGTTAGTTCTAAGTATTTGTAGGGGTAGTGCCTTCAAGAGATATAAAGCTTTGAGCACATTGTAGCGAAGTGATTGATGATTCAGCATATTCAACAAATATTAGGGTTAGCGTGTTGAATAACTTATAATCTTAAAATTATGCCACTCCATAAATAGACGAAAATAATTTACTAGGCGGTTTTCGGTACTTTTAGTCCCTAAAAATATCGAGGAAGTAACAGCGATATAACATTTCACTCCATTTCGTATCCCCGTATAACCGTCATAAAAATATCCTATTTCACACGAAATTACACTAGAAAACATTTGTCTTGCATGTAATTATATGGGGAAGTATAAATTACATGTCATATACTGTAACCAAACTTTAAAGGTATAATAGTGAAAAAAGAAAACCTTTTAGCCGTAAATTTTATTTTTTACTTTATTCATACAAGTAAATTAGAGTCATGAGATAGGAGAGATGCACGATCTACTGTAAGACTAGACACAATAATTAAAAAATAAATTAGATGACAGATCATTCAGATCATCAAGTAATGTTTCTGCTAATAAATGTAAGGCAGTCTTTCAATAGTCACTGCTTTTAAGTAAACCAAAGCATTATCCCAAAAGAACTTAAAACAAAAGAAATGAGATGAGTGCAAAAATGTTAAAAGCCGAGATTTTAAGGTAAAGATTTTAATGCTAAGTAACATCGCGAAAATGTAAGAAACACGACGCCTGAAATGTACCCGAGATAATAAGATAAAATAGGCACCTACAAGTTTTTTGCGTCTAGAAAACCTTCGTCAGTATAAAAATGTAAGTAAGTAAAGTAAGACAGAGATAATAAGTGCGAGAGCAGACAATAAAAATGCAAATTTCAGAACTTTACTGGAAAAATGAACTACTTACAAAAATGTTTAAAATAGTGTAAAAAAAGTTTATACGCCACTCAAACAAATAACACTAAAAACTCATCTCAATAAAATTCGAATAACTGATCCTAACAGACACAATCCTTATAAATGGGCACGGGTCATTCGGTAAACATTATTACTGTTGGAATGATATCTATTTAAGACAAATAAAATTCATTATTTTTCTGATGATGAAAAAACGTTGTCTGTCATAGATTAAACCAAGATTAAACCGACATAAATACACATGATGCACTAGGTATGCAAGACAAAAGACCAATAAAAGTCATTATTTTTGCTGACACTGAATAAACTTTGTCTGTCATAGATTAAACCAAGATTAAACTGACATAAATACACATGATGCTCTAAGTATGCAAAATAAAAGAGAAATAAAATTCATTAATCTGCTGATGATGAAAAAACTTTGTCTGTCATAGATTAAATCAAGAGCGCTGGTGGTGTAGTGGTAGCACCCCTGCCTCACGATCCGAAGGTCGTGGGTTCAAACCTGGTCGTGCACCAATGAGTTTTTCCATTCGAAAAATTTATGTCCGCAATGCCAGTGCTCTTAAACGGTGACGGAAAACATCGTGAGGAAACCGGCATACCCTAGAACCAAAATTCGAAGGTATGTGTCATAGGTTAGTATTCTTATAAGCGGCGATGGGCTTGCAACCTGTCACGTACGGAATACTAACTACTGTGCAAAATGTGGGCATGTACCAAATGTCATGTTTGGACTTGCCTCTGACTACCCCCTTTAGATATCCTCAAAGATCTAAGTAACTAAAGATCTGAGGAGATATCGACCGAGCCTGGGGATTACAGTCGTGGCATATATATTTTTTTTATTTATTTAATTAAATCAAGGTTAAAATGACGTAAATACACATGATGCACTAGGTATGCAAGACCATACGCAAAACCGTTTCATTGAGGGCCAAATGTGAGAAAACCCATTGACATCTCACAACAAAAACTCATAGTAAAACCCACCGAGATTCCCGCCCCGCGAATGTTAATGCGTCGCTTCTAGATGGCTGCCATTTACCGTTATTACACCTCTTTGGCACGAGTATCTCGATCACGCGAGAGGTACGACAGTCTAAATAAGACGTTTTTAGCAATGTATTGGGGACGCAATGTTACTTTCGGGCTTTTAGGGGGAAACGGTTTGGCAACTCTTGAAGATGGCATTGCGATAACGAAAGCTGTTTTAAAATTTGTTTATTATCATCATTATCATACAAAAGTAAGTATGTAAGTAAAAATAATATTGCTAGATGGGTGGTTTCACTTTTCGCCTCTACCTTTATACCTTACTATCTTATACAGGTACATTTTTAGCGTATTAAATAGATTGATTTAAAAAAACCCACAAAAATACTGGCTACAGTACCAGTATACTCGTAATAATAAATCAATGCCACTCACACACAATCTAATAAAAGAAATGAACCAGCAAATATCCAACATCAAAAAGTCCATCATCAATAATTTTGCACTAACCAAATCAAATGCTACAATTAAACTCTAAAAGCATTACTGGAAACCAATCAATGGCGTGTAGTCGAATACCAATCCTGAATTCACTGCAATTAATATCCAAATGCACTTATAGCCTATTTGAAACCCTACAATTTGGAAGGCTGTTATTAATTCTGGCTGGTTCTGTTAAGCTGTAAGGGTGCTTATACATAGAATTTAGACGAGCTGCATATTACTTGTAGTTACTTTATACAACTACGAGTAATGCCTTGCCTGAATACAAGCGTTAATGAATTTATTAGAGGTATAAAGTATTGGCGTGATACATTCGTAGTGATGATTTCCTACCAATGCGATGGGTCAAACTTGTTACGAAAAATAATCCCGTGACTGAATCAGATGAGGCATATGTCTGATGAAAAAAAAACCATTGTGTATTGAGGTGATTTTCAAATAATTATAAAGAATCATCCCGTTACCACGTAAATAAATAATCATAAGATCCAATAAAACCGTTATTTTAAAAATAGATCTATTAACAATAAAAGTTGTCATCAGATCCAAATTATTGGGAAACCGATCTACAGAGAAAAAAATATCTTACTAGATCCATTATGGATCTAGACAATGGATCTACTGAGATTGAAGGGACCGTTGCAATACGGTCGAAACGTCGGAAAATTAATAAAGGTAAATTCGACATAGAACCGTTATAGTTCATAAATAAAATAAGAACTCGCTAAACGGTTATTTTGTAAATTTCATATAGTTTTGCAAAAGAAAATAATACGAGTGACTTATCAAGAAATGATATAGCGGCGTGAAACTAAATATTACAAATGCAATAAATATGGTAACGAAATAGGAGTTGAGGGTCGGGCGGGACTATCTGAATCACAAATATTTCATAGCGTTTAGTGCACGAACTTATAATTGGAGCGCTATTAGAGCCATTGATAATTCAAAGTTATATAATGAAATAATAAGCAGACTGAAGTTAACGGCGATTTAATAGATAAGGGAATACTGCAATGAGTAATAATGTATACTGCAATAATTTCTACTATCGAACACATCATCATCATTATCATCATGTACCTACTACTGGGGGAGGGCTTCTCGTTTTTTTGCTTGGACGCTAACTTGTTACGTAACTTTTTAAAATAAAACCTTTTTTCTTACCAGAAAAAGTTTTTAATCCTCTTTCTAAGGCTATTGCTTCATAATAAATTAGTTGTTATTACCAACAAATAGGATGTCTTCCATTGAACCAGCCGTAATACTGGCAGGTTTACGTGTATTTTTGGTTTCAATCATGAGTTTTTAAAAAAGTTTAAACGAAACACAGAAGTTCGGTTATTCAGTATCAACGACAATAATGGCGGCGCAAAACGCCAAGTGCCTGTTAGTCGGACCATGAATAATTCCAAGCTAAGTGTGATCTAACGATTGAATAAGAGTACGTTTGTTGGATTTTCTTTCTCTGCTGGGTTATTTTCCTGTAAGAGTCTTATTTACCTTAAGTGGGTCTGATGCGGTGATTAATATCTTATGAGCTATCAATAGGTACATAATCGATGTTTTTTTATTTACATCGAGGCAAGATAATCTTGGGTTTATTTTCATTTATCTTTTTATTTCACCTGTAATTCTTAAATAATACACCAACAACAAATTAAATATTTATAGAAAACAGAGTTCAAGTCACTGGCCAAATAATGTACCCAAAAGGCTGGTTTTTCTCTAACCTTGTTTCTTTTTAATTCAAAATTTAGTTGTTACTACAGTTAACCGTTAGTAAACCGTTGGGAAATAGGCTTGATTTTATGAATGTATGTAACATGATTTTTGTGGTATTTTTAAACATCTATGGTCGAATTACTTTGGCTTATTATTGTTTAATTGTTGTATCACCCTGAAGCCACAACGATAAAAACAAACATGTGTTTAAAAACTGTTCATTTATGCTGCTTGTATTTGGTCTAAAATCTCCTTAAATTCTATAAATGTAGCGACAGCTGGCACTCATGTTAATTCCATCAAAAACGTTACCATAGAACGTATAAATATCTACAAAAATTAACGAATTTTCAGAAATGTTCGATCACACCCAAAAATTGTTCTGCATTCAACTTTATCCTCGAATTGCAAATAATTCCGCCAAAATTTGGCTGTCACCATAGTTTGGCAACAGCTGAAACACGTCAAACGCATGTCCCTCTCATATTTCTACCAAAAAACACCACCAGCACGTCTGCAATAAATGACCACAACAAAACGTCACACAATATATCAACGATGTCAATACCATACAAATGTAATTTCCACTCTGAGGTACAGTCGCTGACATTTATGTTATTTGTGAATAACGTTGAAGCTTTATTTTGTGACGGAAGATCAGGGGCCTTGGGCAATATCAAAGTGTAACTTTGATACACCTTTACGTTTTTAATTGAAGTAGTGTCACTTCAAGCTTGAAATGAGACTTTTCTAAATAGTGATGGTTTGTAAGAGCTTGTGGTAAGACCCCAGGCGTCAGTCACAAAATTTTCAACAGAAACTAAATCTAAAATATTTTTTCAGCGTTATACTTTCAGAATTGCGTTGAGTTTTAAAATGAATCGAACAAATTTAAACGTCATACAGCCAACGTGAAAATTCACAATCAAAAGCCCGAAATATAAAATGCGTAGTTACAAAACACTTTTGCATACGACTGTCTGTGCCATTGTTACATCCCCCATTCGCACAGGCATTGTACTGTAACAGCTCAATATTGTTCCCAACACAATGGTAATGATCTTCAAACAGTATTAAAGTGTCGAAAGTGAATCAAATTATATTTTTTTGGCATTATTCGAGCAACAAATCAAGTATTTTAATAAGAGTCGCGCATTGTGTTTATTTTGAGGCATAAATATCTTTTATTAAGAGGGTTATGATAATATAAGGTAAATACTGCTATTTGATTTATACAAACGTGGCAGTTTTTGTGTTAAGGTTCCGTTTTATTTTACTACATTGTACATCAAAACAAGTAGGTATTTTTATTAATTTTCGTTAGTATTGTGCGACTCGCGTGCGAATTTTCTTTAATGAAAAACTCTCTTATGTTCTCCATAAGTAATAACTTAGTAAGCGAACTTGGAAGAAACGGTGAAATTTAATTTTTCAATCTCATTCTTTGTTAAAAATCTCAATACTATGAAAAATCTCAGCGTGTCGCAAGCTTGCAACCACTACCATCCATCTGTAAAACCTCGCCAGCGGATATTGAAATTCTGCGTGCGAAGCATCCATTTCTATCTGGCGTTTTCACTATATTATCATGTTCAATGTCAAAAGAGCTTTATTTCATAGCTATTCGGTTCAAAACTCTTCGAACAGCAACCAAAAATCAGCAATCATCAAAAAGGTTGGTAAGTAGGTAACAACTTTATTGTGAATTCAACTTTTGTAAATCGTAAAATTGTAGAATTTCCACTATATATTTATTTTTTTGTATGGGAATGACATGTAATTTATAAACCTCAAGTCACATTGTATTTTTTATGCAGATGTTTTCTATCCTCTAGCGTCTAAATAATGTCAACTTGGGTTGGTGAAATTGAATTACGGGGTAAATACTCGTATATAAAATATGCAGGTAGGTATTTCTTTATTTATATATTTTTCAGCTAATGTTGTCCCACTGCGGGTCAATTATGAAATAAGTAAAATAATTAATAATATTATAAATAACTAGCTGAGCCGAAAGACGTGGTCCTGTCTTTACACCTTCTCCTTACAACACAACAAAATAATAATTAGCACAATCGGACCGCCCGTTCACGCGTGATGCCGTGACCACGGGAAATAGTTATTCCTTTTTTATATATAAGACGATAATAAAATTAATCAATAAACATGTAAAGGCATAATTAAATTTTAAAAATAAGCTTAATGACTAGGTTTATATTAGAAAAAAAAATCTTATTAAAAAATTAATTAATAAATAAATGCAAAATGTGTATTCTTACTTAATATCCGTTTACACCCGAAAATAATATTAGTGTTTATGTTAACTTTGACGGAGAGTGAAACTTTAATCGAAACTCCTATCATGTGCAATAGAATTGTTAAAATTTTCATTTCTCTCCAAAATATAAAATTGTTATTCATGTAACAATTTGTTTGCAAATGGATTGTGGCATTGAGATGACATGACCGAATGAAATTGTAATTGTCATTTTCAAGGTACAATTGAAATAAATTTTCTGAAAATTGTTTTGATCTCTTTCTTTATAACGTGAATAGTTTTGATCCTTCGTGCATTACTGTTTTGATAATTATAATCTCTGTTTTTAATAAAGGTATACTTTATAAGGTTATTTAATTGGTGCGTTGGTAATCTTTAAAACTAAGGAATCAATTCGAAAAAAATAAACACCGCATATCGATGTTTGTTACTCTTTCACGCTGAAACGGCTGAAAAAAAGGACTGTTCCCGTGGGATAGATCGTTTTTGTTTTTCAAGATACTACGCTAGCGAAGCCGTGGCTAGGATACTCATAGCTCTGACTAGTTAACTATTTAGGATTGCTATTTGAATCGAAAAGTTACTTAAAAATAGTATATTCGTACCTATATTTATCTATAAATCCTACAAAAACCTGGATTCACACTTCCGAACAGCAAAGCAAGTTGGTAAGCATTATTTGATCAGAGGCTTTGACGTCAAAGTTCGTTGGTTCAAAGTCACTAATCAGTACGAAACTGTCATCTCTAAACCAACACCCGCAAAGCCTTTGTTCACATGCAATCCCCGTAAAACGCGGGCATTGCTAAAGCATACATGTATCACAGAGCGTGTGCTATAATATATATTATCATATCCCACCTAAAATACACCCATATTTGTTTTATAATGTCAAACAGCTGTACGAGGTTTTTAACGACGCCGAGGCCCTAGTGTGAATCGCTGCAGCTAGCTAGTGGCCAGCGGCATACTGCCCGTTGCATGAAAAGTCTAAGTTTTATCCCTTCGAATTGTAATAATTTGAAATAATAATTTGTGTTAAATTTAAATAATAAAATGAAACACACATTTTATTTATAAGTGAATTATCTACCCGTTGGTGTAAAAAAATAATATGGAAATGACCTCAACTTTAGAAGGAGAAGCAGATTTTGTTTTTTTTTTGAGGTTTTTTCGAGAACTAAAGTTAGTACGACGTTTAAACAAAATTTCAAACTCAAAGACTTTAGAAATAAAATATTGATTATTTTCAAACTCCGCGATCAGCTGACCACTGCGCCTTTATCCACGTGACAATACGTGTGGTTGTCACGCGTGTTTGTTACGATCACGGCGAAAAGTTTTTTTTTACTTTTATTAATAGTTTGTGTTAATAGTGAATTCGATTCATTTTGATAAAATCTATGATTAAATTACGCTATAGTACGGCTCGCGGTGTAAACACTACTTTATGCTCAGTACTTGCACCTCGCTACTTCATCGGGCACCTTTCATATTTTGAAGCTAAAGGTGGGGTTTAAAGTATACGACCCGCGAAGTTCTAATGAGACTTTTTATGCATACATAATTTATCAGTAAACTAGTTCCAAAATATTCCTTGGAGATTGACAAAGTGATATGTTGATAAGTGAGTGATAAGTTCGAATATTGCTATGGTATAACCTCAATAACTTTTTACACCAAACATATTATATTTTTTGACACTCCTTCTTTGCAGTCGGGTTAAAAAATGTATGGAACTAATCACGAGACTCATCGATGAAAAATGTCATTACTATGCATTTTTTTATTAATGTGGAATTTCACTTCGTCAATGAGGTACTAACTAGCTTCCGCCAGTGGCTTTGCCCGCAAGGTACCCACATAAAATAAAGCATAATTCATCCTGAAAGTTCATTAAAAACAATTGGAAATATTTTTTTTTAATCGAATGGGTAGTTTGGAGATTACATCCTATATAAAAACAAACCTATTTATAAAAAAATGCTTTCTAGCAAAATAGTTTCATGCAGATTGGTTCACAAACATATTGAAATTGAAATTGAAACAACATACAACGACAAATCGCCCTACTTGCCACTGAAATTACCGCTCGCGCAAGCAATTATAGTGTAGAAAACTATTTTGACTATGATAATGGTGAGATATATCAAAATCGGTTTTATCTACGTGTTAACGAGTTTAACTTTTTGCCTTCAACATTTGATTTGATAGCAGGATGCCTATATCACACTTGGCTACTTTGACAGGATCAGATTCGTCGTCGAATGCTGGAATGTTCAAAATAACGGATAGGACAACAAATCGTATCGATCAATCTGAGCTGGGCTTGATGGATGGTATTGCACCCTCTCAATTTTCGATTCCGGTACATACAGCTGTGAAAATAATGCATTTTATTTTCATTCTCTTCGCTTTGAACATAATATATTTTATCGCCGTCCCCAGTCATATGATATTTAGGCTATGAAATAGATACAGTCTACCTTCTACACCGGTTGTGAGTTTTATCGATTATCACCAAGGATCATTCATATGATAAAAATGTTTATTTTAATTTTGAAAAAAAATACCTATGAAGAGTGCATGCTACTGAGATGCAGATGTTAAGATGGATGTGTGGGGTGATACGGTTGGACAAGATAAGGAATGAGTACATCAGGGGAAGTCTGAAAGTGGGGCCTGTTACTGAAAAGATCAGGAATGCTAAATTAGAGTGGTATGGACATGTGATGAGGAGGGTTGAAAACCATGTAACCAAAAGAGTTATGAGTATGAGTACGGCTGGGTGCGTAGTAGAAGAAGGCCCTAGAAGTGGTGTGATTGTGTGAAAGATCATTTGAATGTTAGAGGAGTAGATTCAGAATTGACGAATGATAGTAGTGAGTGGAAGAAGGAAAACATATTGTGCTGACCCCAGTTAGCGTGGGATAAGAGCGAGAGAATGATGATGATAAATATTCTAATAACCAATATGAAACCCATGAAACAAGTTTACTGTAGTTTTGGGTTTGATAGCGCTGTGTGAAATTTCCAAGAAGAGATGGATGGACTGTGTGAAAGATGACGAATAATAGAGGGAAATAGAAGAAGATCACATGTTGTGCTGACCCTACCTAGTGTGAGAAAAGGGCAGGAAGATGATGATAATGGCGATGATATAACAAACAAAGCTTCACGGTAGATATAAGAAGTGTGTCGCAGCTAATGAGAATGCACCTTATCCGGTGTCAACACACTGCCGTACCGCGTAAATAATAAAAACTCAAGCTTGCCGCCGAGACGTAAATATCGTGTGCCTACTCCTGTTTTTATTACGAAGGTGTGTTGACTAGTTACTTACGTATAGCTATCTACTGGTTGTATTATGTATGCGAGTGCCTTGTTTACTGTTGACTGGCCTCACAGCTCAGTTGGTAGTAGCTCTGCTTTGTGTGCTGTAAGTTAAAGGTTCGAACTCCAGGACAAACATTTGTGTGATGAACGCAGATGCTTGTTCTATGTCTGGGTGTTATCTTATTCCTTTAAACGAGCAATTCTTGTATATATATACAATATAATATAATCGGAATCTCGGAAACGGCTCCAACGATTTGCATGAAATTTAGTGAGCAGGGGTTTTCGGAGGCGATAAATCGATCTCGCTTGGTTTCATTTTTAGGAAACGTCGTTTACAAAAAAAAACCGTGCAATGTTTGGTCACCCAAGTACTTACATAATATACGTTGTACACACATCAACATCGTCTAGGGATATTTTGCAAAAAGTTCTTAAAATCTAAATATATTTACCGATTTTAAAATTTTTTGAAAAGACCTTATTTAATAGGCTTTTGTGAATGATTTAAAATAAGAATTTGAAAAATAACTTAAAAACTGAAGATTTGCGTGGCATTATTCTAGCGAAGGTCGAAAGTTTTAATTTACCAACCATAGTTTTTGGTTATTTTTTTTGTGAAATTAAAGTTTTAAAACAAGTTATCGATTGATTTCGAGTTTATGCGACTAAATGCATCAGTCAGCAGCGCCATTTAACTAGAGATTAAATGTTAAGAGCAGTAGGGATGCTCCAAGCTGGGGATACTCAGCGGATTATTGCTGAGGAGATTGGAACAAAACAAAACGTGATATCAAAATTATGGTCCCGGTTTTGTGTTGCCAGTGAAGAGGCTAAGAGACACTAGGCGCTAGGTGCATAACCACCCAACGGCAAGATTGATTTTTGCAAGTTGCCGCGAGAAGACAACCAAATCTTACGGCCCTGCAGTTGGTTCAAAGGCAGAGTTCCAGTCAGATCACCAGTTGCTTGTGAGCGACCAAACTGTAATGAGAAGACAGCATGAAGCTAACCTTCATGCTCGCAGGCCGCTCCGTACTCCAGCACTACGCTGAGGAAATCGTGGACGATGATTACAGTGGGCTCGTGAACATTTGCTCTGGGAAGATAACCAGTGGCGTGCAGTGCTGTTTACCGATGAGTTCTGACTGGGTTTTCATCTCGATTCATGATGAGGACGTGTGTGGCGAGTTCCTGGTCATGAGAGCCGTCTACAATACCCTCAGGAAGTCCATCCATACCACGATGGGACAATTATGATTTGAGCGGGAATTTGTGTTGGTGGAAAAACAGACCTCGTTTGGATCAGAATCACCATGAACGCTAAAAAATACCGTAACCAGTTGCTAGTACCAATAGTCTACCCCCATCGATTAAAAATGGGCCTAGAATTGAAGCTCATGACCGACCAAACCCGTCCGCACCCAGCGCGAGCGGTGATCAGCCTGCGGTAGGATCACGACTTGTCGATCTTGAACTGGCCCGCGCCATCACCAGACCTAAACCCCACCCCATAGAGCACGCATGCAACATTCTCCAAAGAAGGACTGTGACTGAAGAGCGACTGAAGAGCAACTTTTTTTGCATCTTAGCAGGAACTGAAGCAATATTCTAGGAAGACTTTGATAACTTGAGTCAAAGCATGAAAAACCATTGCAGGACCGCTGTTAACGTCATAGGTGGCTTTACTGACGACTAATCTTTGGAATAATTGCAAAAAACGGAATCATTCCGCATAATTTTTCAATTTTTCTTACAAAACACATTCATCCTTAGTTTGACCATTTTTTCACTTTTTGTTTTTATTTAAATAAAATTTTACTTACGCATCAAAAATGATTTTATTTCATTTTAAGATCTAGTCTGATAATTGGGCTTTTCAAAAATGTATAAATGTTGCATGTTATTTACAACAAATTTTGAGTAAATTGAGAAAATCCGAAATATCCCTAGACGTTGTTGATGTGTGTATTTACAAATTAGAAGTATTTAATTAATCTATCAGATATCTGGTTCCCATAGTGCAAGCTTTGCTCAGTTTGGGGCTACTTTTTTACCTTGTATGGTAAATATAAAAACGTCTCTATATAGCTGGATTTTATGTGCCTCAACGTATCAAGTGTTGCCATTCAACGTGGTAATGCCGATAGCAAATTGAACGCTTCCCTCTGCCAGTAATCTGACTACTTGATCTATCTGCAGATCGTTTGAAACGGTTCTTAGATAGCTCGACTGTTTCAAAAAAAAAGCAAAAAAAATCGCCACTGTAATTCCCCGGCTCGGTAGATATCTTCTCAGATCTCTAGTTACTTAGATCTTTGAGGATATCTAAAGACGGTAGTCAAAGTCACGTCCAAACATAATATTTGGCACACATTTTGGATAGTAGTTAGCATTCTGTATGTGACAAGTTGCAAGCCCATCGCCAATTATAAGAATACTATATGACACACACCTTCGAAATTTTGGTTCTAAGGTATGCCGGTTTTTCACAATGTTTTTCTCTACCATTTAAGAGCACTTGCATAGCGCACATAAATTTTTCGAATGGAAAATTCATTGGTGCATGACCAGGTTTGAACCTACGACCTTCGGATCGTGAGGTAGGGTTACTACCACTACACCATTAGTTCTCTATTGTTTCACAGTATATAATTACACACACATTACTGTTTTCTAACGAGGTAGGCAGAGACTACGGCTGTCCACTTGCTATGATTCTAACTTACCTCCATAAATGGGGTTTGGCTTAGGGTAGGTACTCCTGACCTTTGGGCGAATTATATAGAAATTTATTTAATGTCTTTACACCGATTCCTTAGGGTAACTAGGTAAGAAAGTGAAAGTTTCGGGCAAGTAAACTCGTTAAAGACTGCACCTGGATATCTTTTCAGTGGTAATGGAGCGTTGTAATCGGTTTAGTGAGCGAGCTACTTGCGCGATTTGAATTTGAGATAAGTTTCGACAAACTTTCAGCCAGTGAACCTGGTACGTGACTTAGGGAATAATTTTGGCGAGCTACCGTACATTGACCACTAGAGGGAAATAAGGTAACTAACATTGTTGTCGGAGTCACTAGACCCGGTGTAAAATCAAAGTCATTCATTATTATTAGTATTAGACGGGTATTTATCGCGTTCAAATTACCTTTTATTTTCCCGAGTCTACCCGTGACCACAACAGCGTGCAAACCTGTCGAAACGTCGGGAAAATAAAAGGTAATTTAAACACGATAAATACCCGTCTAATATTAATAATAATGTGTTCAGATCGCGTAAGTTTAAAAGTACAAAGTCATTCAGTAAAGATATGCTGCGTATATGTATCATATTGCCAATAAATACCTAACCATTACAATCCAAATTCAAAACTTATTTTAGGACTTAAACAATTTTTCTTCCTAGTATTTTTACAGCGTGACATTTTAATAAATGTTTTTCTACAACAAACTATCTTCAGACCATTTCTGCTGCCATTCTGTACCATCATATTAAAAAACTACGCTATTGGTTTTAGAAAAATTAAGAAAATAACATGGCCTGAAATCTTCTGAAATTCAATCAATCTTTTTAGGTGAAAATTTCGTGTATTTCAAGTCATGCCTAAATTTTGATCGAATAATATTTTTGTTTGTAATTTTTTGAACGTATTTGATGATACGGGGCAAGTAAGGAAGTAATAATATGGCTTGCACATTTGTTTTAGAAAAACTTTAATTTACATAGGTATCACAGTGTAGAAGAAAAATAAACGTATTGAAAAAGCATTACCCTGAGATGTTGATAATAATAATTATCTAGTTATTCAGTTAAATCATCAAATACAAGCCAACAAATTACCAAATAACTTGGCAACTCGATTAGGTTAATCATTCAAATACAGCTAGGTATACCTGAATTTGGTCACAAAGGCGGCCTGATTGCGCCGCGGATTAGAGTCCGGGGGGTTATTCTATGATTGATAGAGATTTCACCAGCCTATCTTATTCTCTTATCTTGTTCTCTTTTCTCCTGTCCTTCTCTCTTGTGCGATACTTCTGCCAGCGGCTGCGAAAGAAAATGGGTTTGGTGTCATTATAGTCACTAGAAGTAAAGAAAGTAAACAAGATGTATACAGGCATTTTGCTACTATTTTAGGTAATATATACAGTGTCACGTAAAAGTGTTTAACGAGTCTGGGAAAAGTTTTTAGATTTCTTGTCCAGTAGGTACTTTTGCTATCGCCGCAGATTGGTCGATTTTATCTACAGGAGTGTAAAGCGGTCATATTGTAAAGCTAACTTCTTCTTCTGTTTGTTCTTTCACTAGTTTTTTCGAACCAGTGTGGTGAAAATGAAAATCAGCTCAGAGGTTCTTATCGTAAAGTATAAAAACTAGAAAGCTAACTAAGCCAACTGTTCCCTCATGATATTTTAGTTATAAACGAATTTAACATTTTTGACAACTTTGCTTTTCGTTGATGTCATAAAGAAAAATGCGTTATTATTTTTTTGTGTTAGTGATTACAAGTAAGTAAGTACTTATATATTTATATATTGTTAAGTTATCCTACATGATTGTAAATATTATTATGAAAACTTGTTTGAATAGAATGTGGTAAAAAAATTATTACTCATTCTCAATATTATCATGTCAATTGATAGAGAAATCAACTCGAGCAAGGTTTATCTCTATTCTTTTACCAGAATAATCCCCCAGGTAGTGTAGTGAATTAATTTGAAACGTGCCAATGATTTACAACCCCTGGACGTAATTTAGTTATGGATCCTGCGGTTTTGTAGTTTACACCAGTTATTTTTTACCAGCCATTTAACCCTATAAATGCTAATTGGCACCAGCCAATTAGCATTTATAGGGTTAAATGGCTTTTGGGGACCTTTGGATGTTTCTGGTAATCTCTTGAGTAGCTTAGTGATGTTGGGGTTGGAGGTCCGGGGACTTGGAAGTTTTGTCATTATCTACTTCCCAGAATTTGTGATACAACTTTTCGTAAGTAATAAAAAACTGTTCTTTTTAAGTTTGCCCAACAACTTAATCGAATAACGAATTCAATCTATAAAATCCTGCGCATTTTTAATCAATTTCAAAAAGGAAGAGATTATGAATTTGAATGTACATTTTCTTTTTTGTTGTGTGTACGTTAATTTTCATATTCTTCAGTTATTGACAGATTTTGTTGTTTGATTTAAAAAATGGTCGTCCCATACTATAAATTTCATTTTCAAGGGATTTCTATTTTTCCTTCAAATAATAAAAGACGTCATTTATTAGAATCACGGTGTGCTGTTACGTTTTCGTCTATAAATTCTTCTTTTTTATTTATGGTATCCGTCGCTTTTGAGATCATTTTTGCCAGTGTCAAGTGATTAAATTAATAATAATGTCGATGTCACAAAGTCGTAGTCAAATTGTCTAGTCAATTTAGTTTTGTTTTTTATTCCGAAAAAGTGTAGTGTCTAGTGTCATGTCAAATGTGTCACGTAGACGTTTGAATACTTAAAAATTTTTTGGATAAAAGTTCTGTTTTAAAGTTCGCAGCACAACAATTGCGTTTGGGGTTAAATATATTCAGAGGGTTTTTTAAGTTAGTTTTCAATTTTTTTTAAAATATATAATTATTTTGTTTTCCAATAAAACTTACTTTCGAACATTGACGAAACTGTATTTGGAAGCACAAAAGTTTAAAAGTGTCGCAAAATATCCAAAACAAAAATATATTTGCCCCAAAAACACAGTTGAATTAATACATCTAGGTACAGACAAACAGCAAATTGGCACGGCAGGCATATTCTCGTGCCAAGGCTCCAAAATTACGTAAAAACCTCGTGTATTTATTTCTTGTTTATTTGCATATTAAATAAGTCTTATAAACTTAAAAATGGTTGCTCAAAATGAGCTGAGCCGACAATGTGAACGCAGATTGGACACATGGTTTGAGCGTATACGTCTGTGAATCTGCCCCGATATGCTGCTTGGCCAAAGGCTACACAAGTGACAATTAAACATTGATAAACAAAAATGTATGGGAGTGATCACAAAATATAATAATCCCATTCTTTTTTCTCTTTTCCATTAGTGACATCGCTAGTAGATGTTTTCTAAGCCCCCTCTTGTCATCTATCTCAATTGGTTAGCCACCGTGACCTATGATTACAAAATATGTTATTCCCATACTTTTTTCTCTTTTCCAGTCAGTAGCTAGTTGAGATAGATGACTTATATATCATTTTTTGAACCAAATAAATACGAATACTTACTAGATGATCTTCTTACGTAGTTTCCTAATTTGTTTTAGACGGAGTACCTACTTGTCGCGTCTTCTGGCGTGCCTGCGTTAGGTAACCTCGAAGTAAATACCTACCTATGCTAGATGTGGCTTCGGGAGATAATTACACTATTAAAGTGTATGAATTTTGCTAACCAGCACTGAATATTCTGCTCGCCATAACGATCTTTGCAGTTAAACTAAATCCTTAAATTACATAAATAAATTATGATTATTGAATGGTATACTAACAAGTTCTTTGAAACAGATTTATTAAACCAGAAACAGTCATTTATTTGGATTTGCAGCATTGATAAACATATTTTTTTTATTTAGAATTAATATTATTACATAATGATACACAAGTCAACTGCAATCTTACAAACTGAAGTTCTATGATAGCTTCCGGCCATGGCTTCGCCCGCTTGTGCTTTGAAAAACAAAAACAATCAGACAAAAAAGGGAATCGTACATTGTTCCGGGATTAAAAGTAGCATATGTGCTTTTCCAGACTACACATACATACATTCTTACAAACTGTCGCGTTTACAATATTAGTAGGAAGAAGAATGCAGTGTGTTAGCTAAGGCCTTCAATTATATTGAAAAAAAGAACGGTCTGTTTTCGGCTGATATCGAGTTTGGGGCCTGAGAGACGTATCTAGAAATTGTAACCTTTGAAGAATAAATTTTCCCCGCACCTTCCACCATGTGGTAAGCGTAACATAGGTCCAAGTTTTGGCTCACAGCACACTACATTTTAGCTTAATTAGATTTTACACTGTACACACTTAATGTTAACGTGGATGCATAAAACACATGGCTTTAAACTTGAGACGTATATGTTTGAGGAGTTAATTATTTAAGGGTAAAGTTTTTGAGAGAGCTAGGAAATTATGGGGTTAGTAAATTTCAGTAAGTTTTTAGACTGAGCGCTATGATTACTTTAAACGTTCGTTGTGGTTTTTTTATGAGTTTACCTATTTTTATTAGCTATCTCTGTTATTTTTTGGCTTTGTTATTTTTTTATTCTAATCTTGTTTATACTACGCTAGTTGTATTTGTTGAACGAAGTTAGTAAAAATAAGGATTCTCGATAATTTATATTAAACTAGCGAGCAACGGCTCGCGCTTCGTCCGCATTGACTTCATTTTCATTCTGTTATTCGGGGCGGAGGCAAATCCACGAAATCAAAAATCATGTCAACTGATTCAGCCGTTCTCGAGTAAATGTAAATGATGTAACTAACACGAGTTTTTTTTATATTATTGATTTTTAATGCTTAAATTTTAAAACTTCTGATCGACTAAAATAACAAAAATATAAGATAAAAATAATCTTATTTTTTTTTCTTTTTTATTTTACACTTAGTCTTATCTGCAAATTCAAGCCATAGCAGTACCAGTACACTGTCTGAATGAAATTAATATATTGTCGAAAACTTTGTTCATAATTCAGGTTTGTAAACACTGTTTTAGTTTTCATATCTAGGATTTTTATTTAAAACTAACTTGAATAGAACTTAATTTAGATTGAATATTTCCTAAAAACCTAGTCAGAAAATTGTCAATTTTATGAAAACGAGCCAAACAACTTTGAACCCTGACGTTGCAGAATACGGAATGGCTAAGATCAAAGTTAGCAGGTACCTACCAGACAATTTGCAACGAAATGTCCAATATGTTTGAAATGCTTTAAAATATTAGTTTCACCTTAGTTTCCAATATCCTTATGGAACTTCAATTTCAAATAGAAAATTGGTAAGTTGGGAATATTGCGAAATTTTTACAAGTCTATAAAAGTAAGTCTATTCAGTTAACTAAGAAACTAACTTATTAATATGCTTAGTGTATTTTTTTACTACTTTTTCATATTTCGTATGTAATATTTTTTTATTATTCACTTTTACTAGCTGCTAATGATTTTACTCGCATGCAGTTTTAAATCCAACTAATTTTATAAATGCGAAAGTTTGTGTATAGATTTATGGACGTTTGTTACTCAATCACGTTGAAACTGCTGGACGGATCTAAACCGTTTCCGAGATTCAGATTATAATATTATTTAAATACACAAGAATTGCTCGTTTAAAGGTATAAGATGAATTGCATAAAGGGAAAGATCTGCGCAAAATAATAATAATAATCTTAGTTTTGATATGATTTTTAATCATGCTAAGCCCCAAAAGGCATGAAAGGGCTTTAGGTCACATTAATAAGGCTCTTCGTAGCAAAGAGGCTTACAATTCTAATTAGACTAGCCTTTGTAGAGCATGAGTCATAATCGCTTGAGTTTTGCTGAAACCCATTGAAATAGCAAAACAAAAAGCTCACTCGCTCGTTGCTGCAAAGTCCAATGACACTATTACCCGAAAAGGCTATAATATGTCCTTCTAACAATACAAAAAACCTTATACCGTGTAAATATAAGTGTCCTACGATAACTTGTGTAATATTTATGTCACGGAAAAATAAAAATTCTCAATTTTTCTTTTATTCAACACTAGCAATTCTAATTAACATCGTGCTACAATGTCTCAGTTGACTGATCATACAGCTCAGTTGGTAGTAGCTCTGCTTTCGGCACTGTAGGCTGTGGGTTCGATTCCTACGCAGAACAACCAATATGACATTAACATAAATGTTTGTTCTGTTTAATATAAAGCCTGTTTCTGTCAATTCTATCTTGCAGTTTTTGATTTATAATGTTTCCATCTTGCGGTGGGTAAATTATTTTGCACGCTAGTGTATTTATAAAAAAAGTTTTGTAATAATAAAGTTATTCTATTCTATAATACGTTATCTGATAATACAATAGTTAACTTTATTTGAGGCTAGATGGCGTTGTACATAATATCTGTAGACAAAAAATACACATAAGATGTAGATAAATCTACAGTTATATTTATACCAAGACAACGAAACAACGCCTAACAAAATATCGACACTCAGGCTCCTGGGAGCAATGCTATCAAATAAGTTTAACTCGATAAGTTTCCCTGCGAGCCTGGGGAGCGGGATCTTTCCCACTTCAAGTCTTGATATTTTATGATGGAGCTTATGGTGATGATGAGCGGGGATCAAACCTTAAATAACTCTACATCGGATTTTATTTAGATAAGTAACTCGAATGAGAATTTACTAAACTTGTGTAACTTGCCGCGTCTTCATTTCGTAATGATATTTTCTTAAAAGCTTCAAGCCTTAAGGGGTTTGACTTTGGAAGTTCCAACTACCTTTAGTCCGTAATTTACCCAATAACAATGTTATCAATAAGAATTTATATTTAAAATGTATTGTGTTTCTAACTTTGTATTTTCAATTATTTTTACCGGTTTACTTACCTCGTTAATATTTGGAAAATTGAGGCAAATATAATGTATTTTTTACTGTAAAATAGCTTGTTGATTAGCAAGTTGAGATTTCACTATTTTAAGTAAAAATACATTTATGTAAAAGTTATTATAAGAACATGAATGTATTTTTAACGTTTACACCGAGGTATAAAACATTAATGATACATGTTGTATCAAACTTTATTTTTGGGTAAAAAGTTTTGGTTACACCTAAAACAAGTTGTGAGAATAAATGAAAACTTGGTGACAAACAACGTATCAAAAACTGGCAAAAACTTCAAAAAGTCACTAACACACTCAGTATGATAACAAACGAAGTAATAATAGCAATCGCTGTTGCATAATTGTATTGATTTGAACGTAGCTGAATCCGTACGCAAATCACGTAAAACTCCTCATCTAAATCAAGCAACTCAACAAAATCCCTCTCCTAAAGTGAAGTAGCACTCAGGCCCAAGACGCACCTAACTTTTATTAAAATTCTTAGCGGGCCAATAAGCTACACTTGACTTGTGATTGAACATTGATGTTTTATTAAATTTAGATAGGTCCTGCCTATGTATGGTAAGTATGTCAAGGCGCACAGGTAATTAGAAAATGATTACCTAAATTTAATCTGAGGTAGCAGAGGTGAAAGCTTGGTACATTATGAAAAAAAATCTGCAAATAATATCGTTGCGAGTTCAACAAGAAGTTTTTTATTCAAATTTTTGAAATCTAAACATTTCAACCACATTGATCCTGTTCATAAAATTTAAACACTTTTTTTGTATTAGTAGTTACAATACTGACTAAGTACTAAAATACTTACCTACTTATTTCGAATATTTCATTCAAGTATTGCTAATTTATTAGTTGTGTACGCTAACTCATCTATAAAACCAAAATCATTGCATCGGAACAAAAAGTTAAAGTTTGATAAGGCGGAAAATTACTTGAAGAAAGCATGCTTGCATGTATGTATAAATAAATCAAAGACGTTCTGGAATATTCATAAAGCAGAGGGATAATTTTCCCACAAACTAATCCAATATTTTTGTCTGAGATTTCAAAGATTTTTTTTCGTACCTATGGCATTAAGTACGAAAGAGAGTAAGTTTCATTGTCTGAAAAAAAAACGTTTTTAAGTTCTATAAAAGCTTGCAGAAAGTTTGCGTAATCTTAGGATTATTCAAATTATATATAAGAATAGCCCCAAGGATTTTCATCTAAGTAGTCAACATGGCTTTATTTCTCCGTTTATAAGCATGTAGGTGTGATGTATAAAATACTTATTTTTCTTATAATGCCTCCTTTCATCTGCAAACATTATAAGCTCAAGCATTTCAAACAATAAAATTTTACGAAGAAAATATTACTTACCAAATTAATTCGTTTCGAATTGTTCAAAGTTCAGATTGAATCGGAATCCGACATAATTAAATGTTCTCATTGAATATTCGTTTACATCTCTCAAATATTTGTTTCTATCAGTTCTATACATGAAAGCTGGCCAAGAGCGTGTGTACACATTACTGGGAAGCAATTGCGATATTTTTTACCGTTTTTACCAAAGCTAATACACATTCACTAGTGGTGTAGTGGTAACACCCCTGCGTCACCATCCGAAGGTCGTGGGTTCAAACCTGATCGTGCACCAATGAGTTTTTCCATTCGAAAAATTTGTGCGCAGGACCAGTGCTCTTAAACAGTGAAGGAAGACATCGTGAGGAAACCGGCATACCCTAGAGCCAAAATTTGGAAGGTGTGTGTCATAGGTTAGTATTTTTATAATCGGCGATGGGCTTGCAACCTGTCACGTACGGAATACTAAGGAGGTATTCCCAAAAAGATTCCAAATCAAATATTAAATTTTAACTTAGTTGTTGCCATGGAACTTTAGCCCATACGAAATATAAGGTTTACAAATGTGTTTTGGCTTTGGTAAATACTTTAAATTACCGCAATTGCTCGGTAGTCATTAGTCAGTTTTACACGTTTTACAGCTATAGTTATACCCTTTAGTAACTATTACAGATCACTGGTTATACCTGTTACCATCAGTTGAAAAAACAGTAGGTACCTACTCGTACCTACCCAATTTTATAAAAGCACAGCAGCAAAGAGTTTGTTATGTAAGGTATAATATTAATTTCTATGCCCACACCATTTTATATTTTTTCTTGCGTAGTAAATAAAATTGTTAAATGTAATTTTTAATTTAAAAATACTGTGCTGAACGAGTTGGTTTATTTTAATAACAACCGCTTCATTTTGCAATTTATTTTGTTTTAAATCTTAATAATAAGGAGTTCAAAATATTGAATTATTATTTAATAATGATTAATTATTTTTTCCCAAACCCTATTAAAGGCTATATCAAAGAAAAAAGTAAGTAAGTAACTGATACTAAAAACGGGGCAAATTTATGAAAATTATTTCCTGGAAACAATTTCCTTTTTTATTTTTAGACAAATCCTACTAATATTACAAACGCGAAAGTTTATGAGAATGTTTGGATGTCTGGATGTATGAATATCTGGATGTATGGATGTATGTTTGTTACTCTTTCCCGCTGAAATGGCTGAATGGATCGGGATGAAATTTTTCAGAGATCCGATATACCTAGTCTGGAATAGGACATAAGTTACTTTTTATCCCGGAAAAATGTATGGTTTCCGTGGGATAGATTTTTTTATGTTTTTCAAGGTATCACGCGGGCGAAGCCATGGGCGGAAGCTAGTAGGTTATATAATGTCTTCTATAAAGAAACCTACGTTCTTGTACTATACAGTATATTATTTTACCAACTTATTCAATGCATTTTTGAATTAAAAAACTGTGTATAATAATGCTAAGCTATAATTATGTAAGTAAAGATTAGTTTAAGAAAAGGCGAACAACGAAACAATGAAAGGCGTGGAAAGGCGTCGAATAAAGATTTATGGAAGCGTAAAAAACAAAGCGTTTGGAAAAATATTTTTCATGGCGTAGTTCACAGGGTTTTATCGAAATTCACCGGATAAATTTATCGTTAACCCGTCGGTTTATCGGTGCAAAAATCAACGTAGGTCACCTGCGGAAAATCATGAATTTTGAGAAAAATCAGGAAAAAGGTAAATAAATGTCTCATTTAATGCTATAGTAAAAAAACAACCATCTGATTAATGAGTAAGAATCTTTTCTGATACTTACGGTGAAACAATCTTTGATTAAGTATACCTTATAATGTAAATAATCAAATATTTTAAGTGCCTATAGCAGGCAAATAAGATAGAATAAATTAATAAATCCTATGAATAGAGCTGGTCTGAATACCAGTGACATATTAAATTAATTGAAATTCATAAACGTAAGTAACTAAGGGTCTTAGAAGATACTACCAAGCCTAGGAATAATTTATTACAGTCGTGATCATGTATTTTTTTTATTCTAGTATAGGTACTTACTTTTTTTTATTATTGTGGTATGAAGACTTTATTTTATTATAAACATCTGTCAGTTTCTCTTCAAATTCTTTATCATCAACTAGCTGACCCGGCAGACTTCGTACTTATTTAGAAAAAGTTTGTATGGGAAATAGAAAAGGGCTATTTTTAGGGTTTTCCCGGCAGTTATTCGAATTTTTCTTACCTTTTAAACCTTCCCTAGACCTCCACGAACATTTCAAGACCAAGATAAGATAAATCCGTTCAGCCGTTCTCGAGTCTTAGCGAGACTAACGAACAGCAATTCATTTTTATATATGTATAAGAAGAAGAAGATTTCAGTTACAATTTTTGAAAATTTTAATTTTGAATACAGGTTACTTTTGACTTTTGATACTTTTAAGTTTTGTGTTCATTGACTGAACTTAATTAACTGTTTAAACTAAAAGACAATACCAAAGGACTCTAAAGTGCCATTACTGAGCGGAAAGCATTGTTTAATGTACTGTGAAGAGTTTAGGTGTCATAACCGAGGCAGCCAGCGGGGCGTGAGCTAATATCGCGCTATCGAACTTTAATGCAAAGACAGTGTTACCAACTGGTTTGATAGACAGTTGCTAAAAAAGACATAGACACAGATTTATTTGCTTCTGTGATAGCGCGCACGAGTGACGTTTTTCGTCACTCTTATCAAGTCCGTGGTAATAGAGATGCGCATGTTACACTGGGTGACAGGTGACATCTCCATACATAACTTAGAGTGACGAAACAGTCACGGCGACAAAAGTAACACTTAGCACACAACTCTAATAAACAGAAGAAGAACATAGGTACATAACTTTTTTGAC
The DNA here is from genome assembly GCA_963675405.1 of Cosmorhoe ocellata. Taxonomy (NCBI): domain Eukaryota; kingdom Metazoa; phylum Arthropoda; class Insecta; order Lepidoptera; family Geometridae; genus Cosmorhoe; species Cosmorhoe ocellata. Next base: position 3,329,605 of record OY776258.1, on the reverse strand, counting down.
ATTTTCATAACGAATTAAATTATCGGTTACAAATGACGTGTTAGTATATGTATCTTAGATTATGATGTACACAATTTTCGAAAGGATAAATATTAGTTTAGACGTCCACAAATTTTATTAGAGTTAGATAAAATACAGTTACTTTTTTAATCAAAGTTATAGTGAAACCATTTAATTTATTTTACTGTTACACCTTTTTTATCGCTATGGTTCAATTAAATATCGCACATTCTCGACGACCTCAGTGGCGCAGCGGGCAAGAGTCCGCCTGCGACGCAAGAGGTTGCGGGTTCGATTCCCGCCTCGGAACAAATTTGTGTACGATCTGCAGAAATTTGTTCCGTTGGTCTGGGTGTGTATGTATAGTAAAAAATATCTATCTATGTACCTACATATATCATGTATTAAATATATCAGTTATCTAGTACCCATAACACAAGCTTTGAGTAGCTTACTTTGGGGCTAGATGATGCTGTGTGGATTGTCCAGCATTATTATTATATATTATATTATTATATTCATTCTCTCTAGCTTAAAACAGCGCTACATCTGGCGTCGAAAACTCTCAGTTGGAAACAGTGCATAAAGAACCATGGAACAGCAAATTTTAAATGCGAAATCACCTATACTACCGCATCATCTTTTAATACAGCCGATCAAGAATTATGTATATAGTGTATTTGTATTAAATTTTAGGTCTCACTTGACTTTCTATAAATCAAAGTTATTTTTGTAGGCAAATACGACATTAACAAAATAATACACTCGAGAGCATAGAAATCGCACACCCCCTACATTTTCATTTTGACCCTTATTATTTTTTATATGCAAGTTTGGTTGCAATTATAACTTAAGTAAAATTAAAGTACACACTGTTAGCTTCCTAAAAACCCATAATGTCTAGCCTTGACCTTCGAAATCATAACAATGGCAACTTAACAACAGAATGGCCTAAATTAGCTCGTTTCAGGTAGCTCGGTTTGTGGGACTTTGAGCAGGTATAAATGGATAAGGGATGATTGAAATGACATCATTTGCATACCAACTCTATAGTTTTAAAAGCGCATTGTAGATCGCCAGAAACCTATTATACTTATAAAACCGAGTCCAAAAACTCAATACGTGCTCACATAATGCTCAAAGACATGTTAATACCAAGCACCTATGCAAAACCTCTGTGCAAAACACCGCTAAGCTCTGTTGATCTGTTAGGATCACAAAACAGGGTGTAGTGAGTCACTCCACCCTGTTTTGTAATCATAACAGATCACTATTACCTTTACCTACTAGTGACTGCGCTTAGAACGACAAGTCACTACGAGTAGATAAATAAATAAAATAAAATAAATAAATATGATCACGACTGTAATCCCCAGGCTCGGTAGATATCTCCTCAGATCTTTAGTTACTTAGATCTTTTGAGAATATCTAAAGGGGGTAGTCAGAGGCAAGTCCAAACATGACATTTGGTACATGCCTACATTTTGCACAGTAGTTAGTATTCCGCACGTGACAGGTTGCAAGCCCATCGCCGCTTATAAGAATACTAACCTATGACACATACCTTCGAATTTTTGGTTCTAAGGTATGCCGGTTTCCTCACGATGTTTTCCTTCACCGTTTAAGAGCACTGGCATTGCGCACATAAATTTTTCGAATGGAAAAACTCATTGGTGCACGACCAGGTATGAACCCACGATCTTCGGATCGTGAGGCAGGGGTGTTACCGCTACACCACCAGTGCTCTTTTTAGAGTAGATGTTATGCTATAAGGCGCTTTGCACATGGAGCAACTATTGCAGGAACTGGCAACTAGCTTTTTACATTTATCAAATGGGATTGCGCACTAGCCACTGTAGCAACTAGCAATTTGTAAAGAAACCTTTCAAAAGTTGATAGTTGATAGCAGCTAAAGTTGCTCCATGTGCAAAGCGCCTAAATAGTCAGTTAGCAACCTTTTGTCCAACAGAGTTTTACCTGTGATTTTTTTTATCTCGTTCGTGTTTCTAAAGGTACATTCAACACCGCAAATTTAATGTCAGTTGATCTTATACCATCGTAACAAGCACTTTAGTTATCAGTAATTTAGTTATATATTTTTACTTACCTACCAATCTGATAAAAAATACTGTTCGTTTTATCAGTACAGTCGCATGCTCAGTGGTTGACAAACGTGTTTTCGTACGTGACGTGATGTGTGTTTTGTGATACAAAAATATTTATTCTAAAGTAAGGTTTGTGATGTTTGTTTGTTGGGTCTAGAATAAATATTTTGGTGACCGTTTGGTTATTTTGTTGGTGATCCATGATTTGTTATGCTTTGTTGCTATAACAAACTATTTTGACGAAAACATAAAATACATTTTTTTGTGTTAAACATGACTGTTTGTTTTTTGCCAATCATGAGCCCGCTTTTGTAGTTAAAGTACTAAACTGTCGCTAGTATTTTTAAAACTCGGCAATGTTAGCTGGGATACACTTGGATAAGAAAGAAGTTAGATTTTCAATGACAAAAATAACAGTCTTTGGCCGAAGGTAATGCAAAGAACGTGTTATTTGGGTTAAATCGGTCGTAATGTCGCTCTGCCATAATACCAGCGTAAGTATGAAAAGCAATTACTTTACATAATCATCAAATTACATAGTGGCATTGTATTATCAAAAGGCCTTGAATCGCTTCTTCAATGCGCGCCACACTTGCTCTCGGTTCAATGCAGGCCGGTTTGGATACCTTTTTAGAGTTCCGTACTTCATGAAGAAAAAAGACCCCTATTACAGATTCGTTGTCCATCTAGGTCCAATTATCAATACCTAGGGTTCCCGTTCCCGTTGTGTCATAGAATCATCAAATTAGGTATTTCAATATCTCAATTTGTCATTATCGATAGATAATATCTTTCCTTTTTATATTACCGCCACTGCAATTTTGTAGCAAATAATCTTGGTGTGATCAAATTTATATGATACCAAAAATGTACCACTTATAACGAATCTAGAGTTATGTGATGTTAGCCTTGACTGATTTCTGTCTCGCTCTTTTGTTTATATTGCGTATACCTGTCTCTTACGAATTTTCGAATATGCCTGTGTATACCTAATTCTAGATTGGCAGTGTCATTAGTATTGCATCTAGATTAAATTTATTCTTATTTGATAGAGATTTCTTTATAATCTTTATTGATATCCCCATATTCTAATAAAATAATGATCGAGAATAATTGATAAACTATTAGGGTAACAATGATATAATTATGTAGATTAATCTGATGTTTAAAAATAGACTAAAGTTAATAGGTAGGTGTATGTGTTGTTTTAGTATTTTTTATTAATAATTATGTGTTTTTATCTCTTCCTTTTCCCACGTTATATGGGGTCGGAGCAACATGTGTTTTTCTTCCATTACTATCTGTTAGTATGTAATTTAATATTACTTTCAGCATAATGGCGTCAATAACAATCATTACACAAACACCAAAGAGTTTGCTAGTATGTAGAAACTTGCTCTTTCAATCCATAAAGTCGCAAAGTGTTTGGACTTCAGACAAAATTATAAAATCTCCATTCAAAGATATCGATATACCAAACAGAACAATCCCTGAGCAAGTCTGGGAAAACTTGGGACGATGGCCCGACAAACAAGCTCTGGTGAGTGACTTGCATGCCCCAATAGAAAGGATAAAATCCTCAAGGAAAGCAAACGTTTTAACGAAAAAATTTTAACTCATGTTGAAACTTAAAAAGAACTCCAAGGATCTATAGTACCTCACCTCTTGCACTTTGCTGAATTGAGTTTTGGTTTCTAAGTCAACCAAAATTTTTACTAAGTTTCATAATGATTATTGATTTATAGTAGCTTTGGTTTTAGATATGCGCAGTAACGAACCATTCCTACACGTACCACGAACTTTACAAAAACTCACGCAACTTAGCCGCAAAGCTCCGTAAAAAGCTACGCATCGTCGATGACGATGTGGTTCTTGTGATGATGCCGAACTCTCCTGACTACGGGTTGGCAATCCTAGGAATACTTCAAGCTGGCGCTGAAGTCACAACTGTGAACCCTATTTACACGGCACGTAAGTATAAAATATAAAAGATGCCTTGTATGGATGCATATTACATTTTTATAATTCTAATCATATTTCAATTTTTAGATGAAGTACAAAGACAGATTTTGCTATCGAAACCCAAAGTAATTATTGGCGTTCCAGAAACAATTACAGTCTTGAAAGATGCATTAAAACTAGCAAAATTAGACGTTCCTATAATAGCTGTTAAGGCGGCAAATGAAAGTATACCCACAGGAACAATTTTATTTGAAGAATTTGCATTGGATAACACTGTTGATCATAGTATTTTGAAACAAGTAAGCAAAAAGTCTGAAGATATTGCGTTTTTACCGTATTCAAGTGGAACTACAGGTTTGCCTAAAGGTGTAGAGCTGACTAATAGAAATTTGGTGACTAATTTTGTACAAATGGGTGTTGAAGGCGTGAAACATCACTCTGATACCACGAGTAAGTATTGCTTCTATAGCTTTTTTAGCAAAACCATTTACCAATTTAACACAACTCTTGAGCAATACCTACCACGCGAATCATTCTCAGTGGTTATTATGAAGATTGAAGAGACGAAGATTTACCTAGATTATTGGTCCATCCGGTAATAAAACTACAAAAGCAATAGCAATTTCAACGTCTTTAATAGACTTCTGTAGTCACCTTAGAAATGGCTTTATTTTGTACGTCATAAGTATTCCTGAAGTCGTATGATTCCCTGGAGATCTTGACCGTAATTAAGACGCAACTGCGGAAACCTATTTTCTTTTATTACCTTTTGGTTTCGCTGTGTCTAAACGATTACTGTCTACATTATCAGGTAGAGGAATGACACTGGCTTGATACCAGAAATACCCAGAAATTAGTAAGAAAGAACTTTTCTTTTTCCGTTGCCACGGCAATGGCGCTAAAGCCGCTTCGCCGTTGAGATCATAAATAAAATAAATTAATAAAAAGAATCCACCAACGCCTGCGTTGGAGCTAATTTGGCTTTTTAGTTAAAAAAATCTTGTATTGTTTGATATAAATGTCATGAACTTTGGACAACGCTAACAGATAAGGAGGTTTAAGTATCTTCATAACATAAATGATGTTTACTCTTTCAGATAGCAATCAGGATTCTGTTTTGGGAGTGCTGCCTTTTTTTCATATCTATGGCCTGTCCGTTGTGCTTCTTCACAAGTTGTCTATTGGCTACAAAGTGGTGACGCTGCCGAAATTCACCCCAACTTACTTCTGTACTGCGATGAAGGACCACAAAATTAATATGTTGATTGCTGCACCTCCATTATGTTAGTTACTTTATCATTTTCAACAAGAAAGTTATTTTAGGTTGTAGACGAGACGAAGTTATTCAATTACAAAATTATTCATGAAAAGTACTCAAAGGCTTTATTTTTCAGTGCTGTTTACGGGCTCACATAAAGATATAACCAAGGAACATTTAGCCTATTTGAAAGTAGTCACTTCAGGTGCTGCTCCATTGCCACTGAACGACGTCCGTAGGGTTCTTGAGAAAACTGCAGTAAGCCTCATTATTTGTTATCTTTAAAGATCAAAATACGGTGATCAAACATAATATAAAAAACTACTGTCAAGTCAGAGAAAATTGACCATATATTTTTGGTTTTTGTTTACTAAATTGGTTTGTTTGTTTTATGTTATTCATATGAACATAATTTTCAGCCTGGCGTGAGTTTCCTGCAACTATACGGCTTGACTGAAACTGCACCTATAGCGACCGCCATGACACCTAACTCTTCGAACCACGCCTCATCAGGATACGCTATTTCAAACACTGAACTAAGAGTTGTTGACTCCGATCAGAAAAATCTAGGTTTAAATGAAGTAAGGATTTTACTCCAAATACAAATTAATTGAAATTTTATGCTCACAAAAAATAATATGTCTGGCACATAAACGAAGGAAACATAAAAAATATATACTTGATCTACGTTAGCGAAAAAAATGAATCAGACGCACAGGACTTTTACTAACATAATTAGTTGAACTCTACAATACTTACACACAACTATAATAAAAGTAAAAAAAAAATTGTTTTATAAATAAAAAAATCTGTCTAGTGAACCGAACTTGAACATACAACCTAACTAGAGCACTTTGTAACTTTTAACTTTCTTTAAATCGTTAAAGTTTTGAAGAAAGTAGTTGGACGTGTATAACACGGTCACTTGGCTTAAAGTTTTAACACCATAACAAGTCCGCTAATGACGTTTGGATGTTTTCTTTAAACTCTAAAAGTAGCATAAAGACATCCACTAGCATCATTATTACATCTTGGATCACTAGGATATTAGTTGGGTCAATCATACGTGAAATTAGTAGGTACAATGCTCTGCATATTCAGTTCAATTTTTGCAAAACACCTTTAGAGCTTGATGGGACTACCCCGGTTCTGTAGTGCATCAGACTGCTTTTATTAAGCGGTGCATAGCCTTGGTGCGCAGGATTCGCGCTAGCTTCAGCAGCATTTTGTGAATGTTTAATTTTAACTTTTTCAATATCTGAATCATTAGTGTATGGTGCATTTGAAAATCAAGCAATTTTTTTCAGGTTGGTGAACTCTGGATCAGAGGACCTCAAGTAATGAAAGGGTACAGAAACAATCCAGACGCAACCAAAGCAGCAATAACAGAAGACGGCTGGTTCAAATCTGGAGATTTGGCTAAAATCGATGAACACGGCGCTATAACCGTTGTGGATAGGTTGAAAGAATTGATTAAGGTAAGTTTATTCAGAACTGCTATCAACACTTCTGCAAGGATTTTTCTGCTCATATTATTTGTTCGATCATTTTTGTTTCGAGTTAGCGAACTAAAAGTTACGAACAAAATGTGTAGCGAAACTATTTTGTTTAGATTGTTTTGTATAGTGTAGGTATGAAAGGAAAGCATGAACGAAAAACACGATTTGTGTAATGTTTAGGCAGAGTAGGGGTCCAACATAAGTATCTACGTTGTTCATGTTCTCAATATAATAGGTTGTCTTTATGGCACTTAATAGAAACGATTTAACATCATAAAATGAAGAAAGACCCTGTTATAAGTGCATTTATATTCTGTCTGGAACATCAATTATTTTAAATAACGTTTGAAGTACAGATGAATTCTTTTGATAGTCTTGATATTGTAATAAGTATTATTGCGGTTTTGGTCTTATTTGTGGTCTTGGATTGTAAAATAAAGTCTACTAAATCTGATGTCACAACAATACTTAGCAGTATTATGTACCTAAAGACATTTATATTTGTATATTAGTAGTTGTAAGACGTAAACATTCATAAAAATATTTTTGAAAATTTGCAGGTAAAAGGCTACCAAGTTCCTCCAGCAGAATTAGAAGGTGTTCTGAAAGAACATCCGAGCATCCAAGATGTAGCTGTCATTGGCATCCCAGATGAGAAACTAGGCGAGGCTCCAAAAGCCTTTATAGTAGTCAAAGAAGGACAAACACTCGACCCTGATGAGGTCAAAAAGTTTGTAGAAGAAAGAGTAGCGACTTACAAAAGATTGAAGGAGGTTAAGTTCATGGATGTTATACCTAAGAACCCTTCAGGGAAAATATTGAGAAGGGTGTTAAGAGAACAATATAGTTAGGTAGAGAGACTTTTAAAATATATTTACTTTGATACTTAAAACAAACTTATGAGACGAATTTATATCGGTGTCTAAATTACAAATTAGATTTATTATAATACTTACATTAAGGCCCAGAATACTCGTCACACTATTCCTTATATAAAAGTTACAAAAAAAGTGACATGGGTCCGTATAGCAACGCGGATGTCCGCGGAATCAGACACAGCACGACGCGAAATACCCAAATGACAAGTACGTAGAGTGCGGCATGATAATATGGCTGCTCTGAATTACGTAACGAAAGCGACAATTTATAAAAAACATAAATATGTTCAAGTAAATAGCTTATTTCAAAAAAAGGGCTGGGTTGATTTGTTTCAAATTAACTGATTTACATTCATGTGAAATAGAAATTCAAAATATCTTACTGTTCTGGATAAATTAGGGAATTTCTGAATTTTCAGAGGTGTTTTTAACATGATTTTTAACCAAGATTTTTTAACTAATTCGTGTTTTAGCTCCGGTTGATTTATCACTTATATCCTTGAGTATCGTGTAGTTCAATTTCAATGTAATCTATTAAGCGGTAATAGACTGATTAGGGTTGCAATACTTGCAATTTTCAAAATGCTGGGCCTTAAAATGTAACCAGAATATATACAGGTGTGTTGTTACTAATTTTGGTAACGTTACCTATAATGTATTAAGTTAATTAAGTAATGGTAATTGAAGTAACGGACCAATAATTGGTCCGGGGTAGAGAAACCCATTTAAGTCTCACTGTTTTCGTCCGTTATACGTTCAAAGTGAAACCCCATCACACCGTGGAGTAATTCTATTAAATTCCTATTAAATCTAGTTAAGATTAACTTTTAATCCTTATAGAAAACAGATTAAAATGGTGAATCCAATAATATAAATAATTATATAAAGATATTATATTATATTATAGAAAGCAAGCCATGAGTAGAGCTAGCCGTTATTTATATTTCAACGAAGGTAAACCGAGATAATATTTTGTCCGTGGAAATAGAACAAAATAATCTATAGTTATATTATAAAGCTGAAGAATTTGTTTGTTTGTTTGGTTGAACGCGCTAACCTCAAACTACAGGTTTGAATTGAAACAATATTTTTGTGTTGGATAGTTCATTTATAAAGGAAGGCTTTATAAAATCACGCTGCGACCAATAGGAGCGAAATATCAATGCAAAATGTTGCAAAACCGAAAAAAATATATAATTTAAAATCCGCACACAAAGTTGGGCGCTGGTCAGCTAGGTGTTTATATAAATATAAATTTAATTATATCAAGTGTTATTATAACTCATTGGTGTAAATTCTACCCAACAGATCCTCCCTCGTAGTTGTAGGTTAGTCGTCGCCATTTCTGAAAGTATAATGGGAATCTCGGATTAAACTAAAGTTTTAATTAGTTGCAATAGTGAATTGGAAAAGTACGCCAGCAGATTTCGGAAACGTGGCGGCAAAATTTGACTAACAAAGTAGAGGGCGATAAGACAATTCTTTTTAGGAACAAATTTTTGGCGTTACCCTGTGAAATTCTTAAAAGTTAAACTATTATTATTGTCCTGAGAATCCTACTAATATTATAAACGCGAAAGTTTGTGAGAATGTATGTACGGATGTGGGTATGTTTGTTTCTATGTTTGTATGTTCCCTCTTACATGAAAAAACTACTGAATGGATTTTAATGAAATTTGGCACAGAGATGAATTGTTTGAAATATAGCACATAGGCTACTTTTTATCCCGGAAAAATGAACTGTTCCCGTGGTATAGATTTGTTTTTGTTTTTCAAGGCTTCACGCGGGCAAAGCCGTGAGCGGAAGCTAGTTAATTTATGCGTGAAGCAGTGACTGGAAAGGAACAAATTTGGCATTTCATAAAATAAATTGACAATCTACTTTTCGAGTGCTTTAAAAATGAACGAATGAAAAGTAAATACATTTAAAAAAAATTAGCTCTGCTACTCTTAATCAGAGCGGAAGAGGAAGAGAAATCAGAAAGTGCCGGATCACAGCGTATTGTTTTTTATTTTTATAATTCCAACAGTTTCTAAAGATAATATCTCAGAAGGCGAGTTAGGAAGTATCGAGCAAAGTTGGAATTATTGGAAATAAAAACTATCGACCCTCAGTATGAACAGTGGATAGTTTTAACGAGGTTTTCGCAAACAATAAACGGGCTTCAGGAACTTTTAACAATATCTATTATGGCGTTTCAATATATTTTGCGCGGCAAAATTCAGTCTAAAGTCTGTTTCACACGACGAATTACACTAATATTATAAATTCTAAAGTTATTTTGTGCATTTTTGACGTTTGTACCTTTTTAATTCTACAACGGCTAAAATTGTTTAGGTGAAATTGGAATTTAAAGTTTCAAATTGCATGACCACTGGTAAAATGAGAGGTCGCAGCTAGTAAAGTTTGTAATATTATAATCAGCGTGATAAAGCAAAAACAGTAGGTTTTAGCATAAACATCGATTACAATTGACACCACCGATTTATCTAATCGCAAAAAAAATATAACGAGAATACGAGTACCTACCTAACTAATACCTCAATTTATCATGGGTCTTATACGATTACTAGTGGAACTCGCTGCGAATTTGCTTATGAAATATTTTTTATAAAAACGTCAACCTCCCCGCAGCTCCCCTTAAGGATACATTTCGGGAGTTCATGTCTTAGTGCACCTCTAAACATCGAAAGGAACCTATTATTCAAATTTCAGTTGTCTAATACCAGCGGTTTTGGCTCTCCGAATAACAAGAAACCCCTTTATACTATTGGGATCATAAAGAAGTTTCGCGTAAAATACGTCTTATGTCCTTAAACTATAGCACTCAGGGATAATCTAGCATATGTACACAAGTGAAACAATGTTTACAATCGCTTCAGGTAGTTCCAAACAGTATCCCCTCAGTTTAAAGGCAACCTTAAAGTTTTTCAATACCTTTACCACGGCTTTTAACGCCTGACGTGAAAATGGTTCAGTCCTGGTTTCCACGTTGCCTGTGGCTGGGCACACTAGAACGGTAGTCTATTCTTAAAGTCTAAAAGAGGTTGGGCTAAATAACCAAAAAGTACGCTAACAAAAAAAAGGTATGACAATTACTATAATCTTATACCTTCTTGTATATTATGTATATATACTCGTAGGTATATAATATATATATATTACTAGCTGTCCCGGCGAACTTCGTACCGCCTATTAATAAAAATTTTGTTTAATTTTCATTTGTTTTAATAGTTATTCTGCTATTCGGGGCGGAGACAAATCCAACAAATCAAAAATCATGAAAATCTGTCTAGCCTTTCTAGAGTTATAAGTGTTCGAACAAACCCGACTTTGTTTTATATATTAGGATAATCTGAATCTCGAAAAAGGCTTCAACGATTTTCATGAAATTTAGTATGCAGGGGGTTTCGAGGACAATAAATCGAACTAGCTAGGTTTCATTTTCCAAAAAACAAGATTTACCAAAGAAAAAACCGAGCAAAGCTCCAACCTAAAAGCTCTACAACCAGGTACTTAGTTTTTAAATATGAAAATCTGATGTTTATCTTTAAAACATCAAGATGAAATGATTGTAAAAACTTGATGGCTTAATGAAAAATACTCATACTGACTTTCTAAACGTGGTCATAGGTAGGTATCTTTCTTTTTTGATGGACGGCATTTTGGTTTGCGAGCCGTACCAATGTATGAAATCAGAATAACCTCCTTTCATTTATTAATAAACTTTTTTTAAACACTGACTAAAAAACTAAAACACAAATCTAAGTAATTCCTTATTTACATCTACAAACATGTATGATAGATGCTAAAGCAAAACGAGTCTTATACATGTTTTTTATCAACCAAAAAAATATTTCGACAGTCTTTGACATGTTTTCACACAAGTTCAAGTATCTCACTTGTTTTAGGTGTAAATAATAAAAACAGTTTTATGCAACATGCTGAATACCTACTTTATACCTAGGTGTAATCATGGATCCCATTCCTTAGATCGCAGAAGCATAGCTTACACCAACTGGACTTAGTAGCCAGACAAAACCACAAACGAAGTGTTTATAGAAAAACTGAAAAACAATCTTTAAACTTCAACTGAACTAAGTTATCAGACATAATCAAAAATGAAAGTATGTACTTTTAGAAAAACTGAAAAACAATCTCGAAAAGCTGAAATAGCGTTCCGTCCAACAAAAGTAAAAACTGGAGGAAGTTTTCCGTCTAATGGGCTTACGACTCCAGCAGCCTTACCAGCTCACTCAGGATTCTAAACTAATTTTTAGTTCCTCAATTTTAAAAGCTACTTTCCGGTGCATCCCGTTGAGCGACAGTAATTGGTAATAGCTCGCATCTCGTGACGTTCTTACACCTGATTCGAGACCTCTCTATTCGGCTGACATAAGCTTATTACTTAAAATTTTCAGATGTCTAAAAAATTCAAGAAAAAGAAAATATATACATATTTACTAGTCATTTTTTATGTGAAGATGTAACATGCCAATGCCATCACCATTTACAAGAATAATAAAATAACAACTGATGTACATTATATTATCTTTTACTTTACACCAAACAGTGTAAAGGGAATCAGGGTAGATTTGACCAAATAATGATTTTAATAATAACTATTATTTCAGGCTACAAAGAAAGTGTACAAAAAGTAACTAATTTAGAGGCTAACATTAAATAAAAAAATATTTAATTAATAAGTCATCGAGTGATGCCAAGTAAGTACAAGTAAAATGTCAATTTACTGTTCGATGACTACGATTTATTCTCGGGATAGTGCTTAAACTAGTTTAGTCGAATCCATCTTAAGTACACTTAAGCCCTTTCAACTCAAAAAAAGGAAGAAGAATGGGGTTCTGTTAGAGAGGTCTCGAATCTGAGCTAACAGATTTTAATGGCGTCGGGCACGGCAACAAGATTTACTGGTTATTAACGATTTTTTGTGTTTATTCATATTTTAAAGATGAAATATTAAAAAAGCTGGCAAAAATATGGTTGAATGTTGCATAATCATGAGCTGTCTCTGGCACAGTTCCTAGTTTCACTAGTTAAGCTGTCACCTGAATAGGAAATGTATTTTTTTCCCATGTGGCATTTGTAAAAAAATTTATGGGATATATTTTAAGGTATGCTTTTTTATATTCGAAATAAAAAAAGATACGCGTTGACTTGAGCACTTACTTTCTTTTTTCTTTGTTTAAAGGCAATATTTATAGGCAAGAGAAAATGTTTTACGACTTTCAAAATTGAGCATTTCTTAAACTTAACTTAAATTCATACACTCGAATGGAAAACCGTGGATTTATTATCTTAACAGGTTAAATTAAATTAAAAATTTAAAAAACCCACGGCACAAATTTTGCCCGCCATTTTGTGGCGGCCATCTTGGACCGATTTCCATCAAAAATAGCTAAGAACACTACTTCACCTACGACTATTTTTTTTTCAAACAAAAAACACAAAATCAAAATTGGTTCATGCGTTCGGGATTCCACAGACAGACGTACACACACACAGACAGACACGTCAAACTTATAACAAGCAATCCGTTTCTGCGTCGGGGGTTAAAAAAAAATCAGATCGGATTTAACTACAGTTTCAGGATTAAAAGTAAAGCTTCTTCACTACTTCACCAGTAGACACCTTCCCCTAAACTACGTCTATTGAAAACAAGAAGTGACAGCCATTAAACTGATCCAGTCAATTGACCCACAAAACTTTCACGGATTTGAATAGTTCAGAAATTCCACAGCTTCAGTTTCGATTCTACGTATATAGATACGAAACTTCGGTCACAAACAGTGAATTTGGTAATTTCAAAAGATCTTAAAACCTTAAAAAGCTTCGACTAGTGAGGGATCAGAAACTCCTTTTGTTTATTTGGCACACAATCTTCAAAACTTTTTAGATTCTACGGTATCTGGGCTTAAACTTTTGTACTCGTATAATAATAAACATTATAATTTGGATTGAAGCACAGATTCAAGATTCAAGAGATCAAGTTCATCAAATAACACACGAAAAAGGTCGCATGGAACAAGTTGATAGATAAAAGAATATCGCTTCTATACTCATAATTAATGCTTTATTATTTTTGGTTCAAAGGTTAGGGTTGCCTCTATCTGTTTCCGGTAATCACCAATTAGGGGTTGCAGTGAAACATTTCCGATGGGGAGGAAATAAATTGTGACATTAATCAGAGCTTAGAGGCAGGGTTGACACGTCGATTTAAAATGTTTGGAAAATGTTGAAATTTTGCTCCATTTTAATCTTTATATGGCATCTGTCTCTTTTGAAATCAACTTTGCCAGTGTCAAGTGTTTTAATTAGTAGTATTGTGGGAAAAATTTTGCTATTTTGCTTAAAATTGTCGAGATTTCCTCCGATGGAAGCCAGAGTTTTTGACGCGAGTGTAAAATATGTAATATTTTACACTCGCGTCAAAAACTCTGGCTTTATTGGAAAAATAACCATCAAAATTACAAAAACACAAAAAAGAAGAAGAAGAAGAGAATACTCATAGAGACAGATGTCATATCACAAATGTTACTATGCCTTTTTTTGGTAAAGAAAAATGCTGAACAAAACAAAACATAAACTAACTGAGGAGCATTCTAAAAACGTTTCAGCTACTTCTCTGAAAGTTTCAGCAAAATCTTATGTTCTAATTAAAGCTGTATCTAAGTCGTGTTGTATCTGCGCCATTCGAGTTGGCGGAGACTATGAATATTCAGGCATCGGTGCGCGGAGTGCTGCTAGCACCAACTCCTAACATTACCAAACCGCTTGACTTCGTAATATAACGACAACACTGATGTAACAACGCAGTAGACGGGAATGACTGAACAAGTTTGACATTTGTGTGAGTCTCACTAGTGATTTGCGATGCCGGAAACTGGTGCTGCGGGTACTCTTGCCAGTTGCCACCAAATGAGGTGCATTCTGTTTTCGTTGCGTAAAGCCAGTCGCACATTGAAAATAATATTATAATATCCTAGAGTATCCTCCTATAGAGTATCTCAATTTTGTAAACGACGTTTTCTAAATATTAAACCTAGCTAGATCGATTTAGATATTGCCCCCGAAACCCCCTGCTTACTAAAATTCATGATAATCATTTGAGCCGTTTCCGTGATTCAGATTGTTATGGTACATAATATAAGATTTGCTCTTTTAAAGATATTAAGATAAAGATAGATAGATTTTTGTTGACGCTGAGACGTTCACCGCAACGCAACAATACTCAATATATATACTCAAATAGCTTTATTCAGTGAAATCACAGGGATCATTTTGAATCGTCTTACATACTAGGTAATTCTAGGTGTCAATTCCAGTCCGAGAAGAACTGACGTCTAACGTTAACGTTATGACGTGTCATGCTCAAACGTTATTTAAGCGTTACAGAACCTCAATGTACACCATGCTTTATCTACTAGGATTGTGCTAGCAGCTGAAGAAGCAAAGAGATTTGGCGCACAGCTTCTTTTGTTCGGCACGTTAGGTGTGTCCCAGCTTTTCCATTCCAGAGATAGTGTTAAAAATATGCTATAGCAACGCAACATGAAAACTACCCTCGGAATTTTTGATTAAATATCGAAAGTAATATATTTTTCACAAAAAGCTGTAGTTTTTTACAAACCATCATGTTTCAGACACGTCAAATTTCAAGCTTAAAGTAACACTACTTCCATTCTAAATAAATAATAATAAAAATAAAATTGGTGGACATTTCACAGAACGCCATCTAGTTCCAAACTAAGCAAAGCTTGTATTTATTGTGGCAACCAGATGGTTAATAATAAAGTTGTACTAACTTACTTTATCTTATTCGAAAAATAAACAGTATTATAAACTTAAAAAAACAAATTAAACAGACTCATTACTAATGCTTTCGCATATAATAAACCTAAAAGGAAAAAACGAACTTAATTGACGGAGGAAAACCTAAGTATGTTTTTCTTTTTATTAAATACTTTGATGACCCGTAGAGCTAATTGTTCCTAAGACCCAAGGGTTCAAACCCGCGCTAAAGGTTCCACTACACTTCAGTGATCAAACACCAAAAATTATCGGAAATTTTATAAAATTTTAAAACAAACCGAGTGTAATATTGATGAACCATTCTATTCAACGGTTTTGTCATTGTTCTCACTTTCGTCATTATTCGCAACAAACAATTTTGGCTATCTCGTAAAATATTAGTTTATTTTAAATGTACCCTCCTTGAAATTACTTATTATATACATATATCTATCAGCTTGAAAGATGAGCTCTAAACATATTCTTCTTCTTCTTTCTGCCCTTTTCCCACGCTAAGTGGGATCGGCACAACATATTTTCGTCCTCCATTTCCCACTATCATCTTTTCTTTTCTTATCTCTTATCTATTTCCATCCATCTTTTCTTTGGCCTACGGCCTACCTTTCAAGGTTTCAAATTTTTTATAAAATAGTAAAATATCAAAATGATTAGAATTGCCCAGATATTATTGGAAATCATTCGCTCAAAACCTACTAAGTGCTGCTTATTTGTCTCATAGCATTGAATAGTACTTATTGTTTACGTGTGCCGTTGTTCCGCGTTTACAATTTATGGAACGCCATTCAAGAGAAATGAGGGAAGTAATATTAGCGAATAAATTTTGTTCGGAGCTTTTGCAAGATTATTACTTGGTGAAGACATTTTGTAAAATGAATCCCTGATGAGACAGCACACGATTCGGTTTTACTACTGAATTTCATTATAATGAAGTCAGCGGTTCTTAAAAATAAATGTATTTTACAACTTTACTGATACAAGAGGCGGCTCATATATCCGGTTGACGTGCCCAACCGGACTGCTGATAAATAAAAGTCTCATTAACAAAGACTTTTGTTCACGTGTGTACATAAATTTGAAATAGAACATTCCTTTTTGTTTTTTTTTTTGACGGCGGGATGATTTGACCGATTCAAAAATGCATTAGGTCAACTCATCCCGCGGGATAAGTTGACAGCGGCCTCAGTTGACTAAAGACCCGTTCGGGCAACCGAACTAATAACCGAAAAACTGATAAAAAAAACTTGAGAGGTGTCAAGGGACACCCGGATGGAACGAAGAACCTTTCCTTGCTTTCTATGAGAGAGAGAGAGAGAGAGACAGACAGAGAAACACGCGCACGCCGCACGGCTTACAACGATGTCGTGACAACTTTTCGTGAGATTTTTTCCGTCTTTCTTCTTTTTTCCCTTTCACAACGCGCGATAAGGAACTTCGTTCCAATACTTAACTACAGCATGTAAACAAATATTTAAATAATTAAATAAAAACTCTGTTTTATCATTAAAAAAACATTGTCTAAGAAACTAACTCCTTTTATTGACACTCAAGGTTTGACGTAGGTGCAATTACACAGATAAAAAAACAAAAGGACAGACATACAGAAATTAGAAATATGACAGAATTTCTAAATGATTTACGTGATAATTATGAATACAGATTTTAGGCAGAATTACCTGCAGGTAAAAACATTTGTAGGTAAATAAAGCTACATTTATTTATTAGGTGTCTAGTTCTAAAATGTAACTACAGGTTTGAATATCTTTACATAAACTGGTCTAAGCTATCGAGTACACCCGAAGTGCGCACCCCGGGTCAGTCAAATTGTCATAATAGCCCCGAAACTAGGCACGTTTTTATCACGTCATACTACTTTACTGAAGTTACGTGAAAAAATAGAATCAGCGTCATAGAAAACAACTTTGACCTCTTTTTCATAGAATTTAATATTATATTGAACACCATATTTTGAAATTATGTAAATAATAATAAAATTTATGGATAATTATATATAAATACTTTACAATACGCGATAGAAAAATGCTTACATCACTTTTTTTTTTTTTGGGCGTCGCATTATTTATGCATTTGCTATTTACAAAAATTATGGAAACAATTATTATTTAAAAAACATTATCACTTATAAATGTCGATCATGTTATGACATCTAACCGGAAGCCCGGTAATCATGATCGACCCAAACGCGATTTTGGCAGCTGTATGACGTAAAAAAGTTACCACTGGCTTCCGGGTCACCGCCTCTCAATATCAGTTGCTTATTCAATTGGCACCGATTTGAGCGAAAATTCAGCTCGATGCTGTGGACAATTTACAATTCACTTGCCGGTGGCGTTTTCGTTCTATATCACTTTCAAAGTAGCATCAATTTAAAATGACCTTTATTACGGTATCTTTAGTTTCGATATCACTTAATAATTGTATGCAAATTGGCGCTTGGCAGCCACCGGCAGCTTTACCAAAAAAATAGTTGACGATGGCAATTTTAGTGAGTAAAAAGTGTCGTTACGTCATCAATAGAGATGCAGTGAAACTTCAAAACCGTGCACTGTGACTGTTATTTAGTCTGTGGCGCTGTGGACAATGCTCGCCCGTGATTTGAGGTTTGATTTCAATAGTTTTCGAACTGTGCAATGAATTTGTGCTTGCAGTTTCTTTTTGAAAAAAGAATGCGTAGTTTTTTTATCGCTTTGCTTTAAGACTTTTTATAGTTTGTATGTTTCTATGTGCGACTATGTGTGTAATTTTTGAGACTGAACTTTTTGGTCACTATCCAGACGATTAGAGATAGGTAGGTACCTCCTTACTAGCTGATTTGTACTGATTTTGTAATCTTGTATAATTATGTCGGTGCTTCGTGCAGAGTTTCGAGCTTTTGTTGTATTTTGTACTTGTCGAGGTTTCATGTAAAGTTTTGGCCACGGGGCTTTTGCGGTGCGTATATTATTTATTTTGTAAGTAGGACCTTCCAAAGTTCTACGTCATAATTTACGTGTTCTTTGAAGACTAGAAGCGTTCCGACATAGGCTCACTAGTAGCACCCCTGCTTCACGATCCTAAGGTCATGGGCTCAAACCTCGTTGTGCACAATATTTTTTTCTTGAAACGGTGAAGGAAAACATCGTGAGAAACCAGCAATACCCTAGAACCAAAAATTCGAGGGTGTGTCATAAGTAGGTAGTAGGTATTCTTAATACTAACTGGCGATGGGCTTGCAAGCTGTCACATACGGAATACTAATCACTGCAAAATACTACCTTTGACTACCCTCTTTAGATATCCTGAAAGAGTAACTAAGGATCTGAGGAGTTATCTACCAAACCTGGGGATTAATCGTGATTGTGTTTTTTTTTTATTTATAAGTGAAAGTACTTTTAAAAGTCTCTAAATCACAGCCATAGAGCAAAACCACGGAAACTGTAAATACAGTAGTATAGAGCAAAGATGACATGCCATTATTTTCTCGTTATCGTCCCGCACGTAGCGCCGGAAGATGGCGCTGCAAACTTTACCGGGCTGTAACTGATTCGAGCTGACGTTGACTAATATAAGTTTTGGCTGACGGACGTCGACTCCATTTCTTAAGTTTTTAGCCGAATAAGCATTTCGATCAGATATAAAAAGTAACTAAAAGTTTCATTGTTTTGCCCAAAGTAAGAACTAGCTACGGACGAAAGACGTTTACTTTTGAAGGAGTACAACTTTATAACAATTTACCCGCATTATAAAATAATGTTAGCTCAATTTGTGCATTTAAAAAAGCACTAGCAAAATTCATCGTAGAAAATATTTAATAATTATATTTTTGGTAAAATATCCGTGTTTTGGAAAATGTGTAAGACAAGTGTTAACGTAGTTGTGACTTTACAACTTTTATATCGAGCGATCAACTAAATTTGTACCAGTTTCACGAGTTTTTTAATTGTTACAATGAATATCTTCCTCCTATTGCATTAGGTTCGATTAACTGCGACATAGAGAAGCTTAGATTGTCAAAACGTCGGATAAATACGATTCAACGCGGTTTAGGGTTTCATTTATGACAGCTTAAGTCTTTCCTATGATTCCCATTTACTGGCTGATATGCCAGAAGAGTTGCAAGTTCGATTCACAGAAGATTTTTTAAGGATTTGAAAATATTTCTTTCAAAGGATCTTATAGTATTCTTTTCAGTACCTCTCTAGAAACATTTGATTAGCTGTAAACTTTCAGATAAGTACACAACACCTAGCTGTTAGTATTCAAATAGGTAATTAAAAAAAAATACCATGATTTTCACCATGTATTATTAGGGAAACCTGTAGCGTTTTAATACCTACGTGAAAGGTTTTTCCCTCTTATGATACTTTATTTTTTTATTTAGAATAGACGAGCAGTATTGCTGAATGTCTATATCACACAGTGTTAAAATAGTATTTGATTGATCACCGATTTATTTGATCGAAAACCAGTTGTCGGACGCTTTTTTAACGAGTTAACGGAAGTAGCAATAACCACGTCATTCAGTGCATGAACCACTCTGTCCACTCTGCAAATTAAGGAGCCAAATCGTGTAAATTCTTTAGTTTACTCAAAGAGTAACATACCGATATGCCAATCATTATGAGAGTTTTATATATTTTTGATAGTCAGTGTAGGTAAGTATTTACTATTTTGATACTAGGTTTTTTGATGAATGACTATTTAGACTCGCTAGTGATTATATATTTGTTTGTAACTAGTGCTGGCCTCTCTGGTCACGCCTTTTAGCATTAATTCTGGTAACACAAAGGGTTGTGTGACCATCCCATTGTATTCTCATTGTCGGTCCATAGCTTTAGGTCGAAATTAATTGGTTTCGGACATAATAGTGATGTAAATTATAAATTAGAAAATTACAAGCGCTTTGTGGAGCTTTCGTCGTTAAACTTGAAAAGAACTTTCGAAATTAGGGTTTCATGATTTATGAAAAAACTTACATGTTAATGAAATCCTTTGTTTGTAATTACGCCTAGATACGCCTATAGACAGTTAAATTCCAAAAACCAATTAATTTGATACTTGGTATGGCGATAGAACTTAAGTATCTTTTATAAACACCAGCATATTCAAAGAGATTCAAAACTTTGATAAGCTAATACAGCATGAATTTTCAAAAATATCAAATTTCAATGGTTTTCAGTACGCGAGCGAAGCCAAGACAAAGCAGAAACTATCTAATCCAAACTAACATGTTGATATTTCGCAAAAATACCCTTCTCACCAAGTCAATAAATATTTCCTCTCGAAAAAATAATTTCCTCACCGCAACGAGCATTCCCTTGAGTGTTCCAACTATTTGGCTTCACTCGATAAAATATACCTCTTACTTGTTAAGTTAGCACCGGTGATGTTTTATCTCCCTCTTTCAAGCTCTCCTCTAGCGTCTCACGAGGATCTTTCTTGCTCTTTTTCTCTCTGTCTTCGATTTCAAAAGCATTGAATATCACTATTATCTTGTTGCAGCTCTTCTGTATTCAACGTTTAGTGTGACCAGAAACC
Source organism: Cosmorhoe ocellata (assembly GCA_963675405.1). NCBI lineage: Eukaryota > Metazoa > Arthropoda > Insecta > Lepidoptera > Geometridae > Cosmorhoe > Cosmorhoe ocellata. Next base: position 3,308,537 of record OY776258.1, on the reverse strand, counting down.
GGTAGCTCCAGAGCATAATATGCTGTCGTTAATTTCTAGTTTTGGGCTTCTGTTATCTATATTATCCTAGTTTACTTTCCTGTTACATTGCTCAATGTTTATCCTATTCTCCGCATCAGACCTGGGGCCTTACCACAAAGTCTTCCGGAACGATTCCGTAACGACTTCGTAACGATTCCGTTTTAATGTAATACTACTTCCATACAATTTGCATAGGTCATAGTACGTACGACATAACAATGTAATATTAATTCTGTAATGTATTATGAATTCGTGGTGAGGCCCCTGGGCCTTGTATAACTTTGATATTTCGTACCAAGACAAATAAAAATTGTCCTGAAGTAATTTTTCCTGAAGGTTAAAACTTTGACGTGTCTGAAACATGACTGCTTGTAAAAGATTGTGGTAAGGACTCAGGAGTCAATTAGCTTTATCATCTATCGTAATTATACTGGAATGTGATACATAGCGAATGCAATTTTGACATCGATTCGCAAACATATAGAAACTAGTGCTGAACTCCTGAATAAAACAACGAGCAAATCCCGTTGGACTGTAACCAAATAGGTGACGTTTGTCAAAAACTTTTTATTTCGAATTTTCTATTGAATCGACCCGCGAGTTATGAAATTCACAGGTTTTGTTAAAATGTTTTCCAAATATGTATAATATGTATGAGTAAAAAAAAAAAAAAAAATATGATCACGACTGTAATCCCCGGGCTCAATAGGTATCTCCTCAGATCTTTAGACACTATGATCTATGAGGATATCTAAAGGGGGTAGTCAGAGGCAAGTCCAAACATGACATTTGGTACATGCCCACATTTTGCACAGTAGTTAGTATTCCGTACGTGACAGGTTGCAAGCCCATCGCCGCTTATAAGAATACTAACCTATGACACACACCTTCGAATTTTTGGTTCTAGGGTATGCCGGTTTCCTCACGATGTTTTCCTTCACCGTTTAAGAGCACTGGCATTGCGCACATAAATTTTTCGAATGGAAAAATCATTGGTGCACGACCAGGTTTGAACCCACGACCTACGGATCGTGAGGCAGGGGTGCTACCACTACACCACCAGCGCTCTATATGTATGAGTATGTGAATATATATATGTAGTGTGTTCAATAAATAGTTATTTACCAAAACTTTTCTTTATAGAGAACGTCAAACGAACCGTTAAATTACTTTGAAAAACTCAAAGCTTTTATCCTGCATCGATTGTTACCCAGTCAGTCGCGAAACGAATGCAAAGCAAAAGCTTAGTTTCGACACATCTGGACGAATTCACGTAAAAACCAGGCTGCTGGCGCTGATCTAGCCACTTGCTATTAGTAACTTGCTACTAGTTTTAGGGCCAAGTCACGAAATAACTTGTGCATTACCCTCCTTTGGAATCCGGCAAAGATAAGTTAAGGTGAACGTTTTTTCTGGTAAAGTAAAGGACGTATACACTGGCCTTAGCAAGTGCTTTTCGGGAACTTTGATATTTTCTACGATGACTATAAAAATTGTATTGAAACAGTGTTACTTCAACCTTGAAACTTGACGTTTCTGAAACTTGATGGTTTGTAAAAGCTTGAGGTAAGACCCCATGTCATGATGAAGGGCCCATCGGGCGAGTTTTGTTTAATAACTGTGCTGTAGCTTTACAGCAACTCCTACTTAAACTACCATCCAAATAAGACAAAAATGATATTAGCCTTAGTCTAATTGCTTTAAATAATAGGTAGGAATATATATATATTGTTAGCAATATCGTCCGACGATGAGTCATAGGGGACAGCGCGCCTATAAAAGCGGGCGCAAAGCGAGCTGCAGGCCAGTTGCGCACGAGCCTTCGACGAGTGAACATCTAAGTAGTTACGATTGTCGGTCATTGTGAGCTACCTACCTACTTACCTACCTGGTTAGATTACGAGTTATTACTCCGAGTTCATGTTAAAGTTAACTGTGGTTTGTTGTAAGTTTGATTTGATTCCTTTTGGTTACTTTTATGTCTTATTTTGATTAAATTGTAAAGGATTAAAGTTAATCCGCCGTCCGTCTGTATTTTTTTTATTTGAATTATTAGTTGATTCCTAAAAATATTTTTTTATATCTTCTTGTTTTTATGATGTGAAGTGATTTGAATGTATATTTTTATATTATCCTCATATGAGCACAAAAAACAGGCTGGTTAAAATAGATAATAAAAAAAAATCTTTCACGTATGTTTTTTGCTTTTCTGGACCTCGTATGACCTTTGTTCATCCTTGATACATTTCATCAGTATTTTAAGCATCGAGATTCCGATCTAATTACAGTCAGTTGCTGGTGGTGATTTATCTTCCCCGTAGAAAAGCTACTGTGGTTTTTATTTAACTTAATTAAGAAAATCAGCAAAGTAAACAGTGATATTCACGTTGAAATTACATGCCTAATTTTCTTAAAAATCGCTGCTTTGTTCTATATTTTTTTCTAGCTAATAATATTATTTTAGAAAAATTATACATGACCGGTTTCACACTTAAATGTAGCCTATCATCCTACTACCAGCTGACCTGACAAGTAAATTAAACTGTCGATCATTCTATAAAAACAGTAGAGTTATTTAACTGAAACGATTTTATGGGGAAGAAAAAGGGGCGTGAATCTCTTAGAACTTCAGCCAATTCAGTTGCTTGCCAATAAAATTAATGCGATATTTCTCGATCTCGCATGCTATTCTCGAATGGTGTGAGTTATTAATACTTTTTTTCAGGTATTATCGACATTAACAGTAAAAACTGTTTTAAAAAGTAATGCTAAACATTTTACAGGGAAACTTCTTTAATGCTCGCTAAGATTATGAAAGAAAAATTCAACGCAGATTTAAGATTTAAGTTTAATTAATTTTCAGCTCAAAGGATTTTTATGCTCTTTCCAAAACTTCGCTCGCACTGAGTGTAGAAAATACGAATAGCCATAAAACAAAGAAAACCTTGAGTTCATCGAAAGTAATGTATAAAACACGCCTCAGTACCTACTTACTCAAATTTAACATTCTTCTTCATAGGTCTTGTTACGGAGCTAGAGTAGTAAATGGACTTTTGCTTTTATGTAATAGAGACAATTTTGGTGAAAACTTGACTTATAAGCACTGGTGGTGTAGGTGGTAGCACCTCACGATCCGAAGGTCGTGGGTTGAAACCTGGTCGTGCACCAATGAGTTTTTTTATTCAAAAAAATTATGTGCGCAACGCTCTTAAACGGTCAAGGAAATAATCGTGAAGAAAACCGGCATATCCAAGAACCAAAAATTCGAAGGTGTGTGTCATAGGTTAGTATTTTTATAAGCGGCGATGGGCTTGCAACCTGTCACGTACTAAATACTAACTACTGTGCAAAATGTGGGCATGTGCTAAATATCATGTTTGGACGTGCCTCTGACTTCTTACTCCTTACTCTCTTCTGACTCTCTTTAGGTATTAAGGTCCTCAAGGGTTTAAGTAACTAGAGATATGAGGAGATATCTACCGAGCCTGGAGATTACAGTCGTGACAATGTTTTTTTTTACTCATAAAGTACCATCATAGACGATAAGGACATAGGCAGGACAAAATCCATGAACCTTTCCTAAATATTTGCTCCGAGGTGAAACGTATGATCCAAAGTCGATAATAACATACGCTGACGTCACATTCCACCTCATTTCCCTCTAAGAGGGCTCCAAATAAATCCCTCTCAGACGTCGCTATACTCCTGACGCCTACATAATCATAATCCCAACGAGACAAGTCTGCCACTGTATTTTATCAGGGATCCAACATGCTTACAGATTCAGCGCTTCTTTCAATATTGTCAAGAAAATGGAAAAAAACAGAAATTTTCCTTTGCGTTATTATTGTGTAGGGTTTTGCAATTTTGAATTGGAGATTTAAAGCAGAGGAGGCACCAAAAGTGGAGAAATACTACATCATTTACTTCTAATGAATAAATGTATTCAAATCTCAATTATCAAATTTAAAAATTAAGATTAACATCGCAACAAACTAGTTATTGATAGAAAAAAAATTCAGTGCTGCGATTACGTAATTCTGATACTAACAAACCACTGTTACTAACAGCTTCTAATTACTAGCGGTGAATTGTATTATGGAAAGTTTATTGCCATAAAATTATTTCCATAAGCACCTATATTGTTTTTAAATATCAGAATTACGTAATCACAGTACAGTTGCTGATAGACTTTCATTAAAATTGATTGTAATCAGAGTTCCATAATAGCCACTTTTATCACTGACCACAGACAATGTACTGGCCCAAAATGAATTTGTTTGTATCGTTACCTCATTGGATAGTTAATACTGGTAATCTGTCACCCTTTATCGGTGGTAAGCACCAATGCTTTGATTATATTAGTCTCTCGTCTACAGTCTCTTGGACTCTTTGAATAAATTTCCTTTCATTAGCTACTATATCTCTTCTTCTGTGTACAGATAACATGCCTAGCAAAATAAGACGTGCCTACCGCTAAAAAGATATTCAGAAGTTTTTAAAATACTCTATTTCCTAGTTAAACTTCTAAAGCAAATTACTTTTAAAACCCATAGAAAAGCAGTAAAAATGTCGTTGTCGACCTACAGTTTTTAGCATTAGTTCCTGTTAGTGCTTAAGTGCGCAGCTTATGTAAAAAAGCTGAGTAGGTTACGATGAAACTTGCAGATCCAGTGTTGGCTGTGGGAATATTTAATTCAATCGCTGATAGTGAAAACTCAACTATTCTAACTAATTATCATGATCAAGGCTTTAACGGCTTAAGCTCATCAAAGTTTTTTTTTAATTTATTTTTGAGTGATTGACCATGATAGCTAGTATTGTGACCTAGGTGACTTGCATGAGCTGTGGCTCTAGTCTGAAGAATTCGCTAAGAAATAATTAGGTGGGTGTTATTAGGCACTAAAAAGAATGGAACTACCACTTTGAATTCCTGAGAAGTTTCTTGAAACTCTTTTAAAGTTGTAATGGAAGTAAATCTTAAAACTACTTGACTGGATGCAGGTCATTAAAATCATTCCTTACCAAAAAAGCAGCTTCTGAGGAGTACTTTAATCTTTTCACCACACCTGGTTTGATTATAAATTTGGTCAATAAACTCAACATCAACTCGAAATCAAACTTACTCATTAAAGTTGTATTTATTTTTTGAACATAGTACCTATATACCTAATAACCCAAATCGAATTAACAAAGACCATTTGAAAAAAATAAAGCCCGACCAACTTTCTTGCTTGCAAAATTCTTGCACTGGAGTTAGGTAGGACTGGAATTGGCACCTAAATTAACATAGCATGTAAAACATTCAAAAATTAACATTGTTTTTTTTTACTAAATAAATATTTTTTAAATTTGAATTTGAAAAAGTCCTAGTGAATTTTATGATCACGGTCCGTAAAAAACAAACGCAGTCTTCAGTAAACAGTAGGTACACTTATTATAAACTACTTCACTTAGACGCAATCACTTATTAAGTAGAGTCGTGCATATTTCACGAAACTACGCTCAGGCGTCTCTGGCAAAATTGCTTTTCATTTTAGACAGGAACACAGCTTTTTACTCCGCAGCTTAAGGAGTGAGAAAGTATTGAATCTTTGAACAAATTATAAAAGAGGCCTGGGACTTACTACAAGCTCTTATAGACCATAACGAGGTGAAACTGAGGTGAAACTGAAGCTAGAAAGCTGAAGTTAGGAAGGTTAACTTCCTTTTTTTGACATAATACATATTCAAAACAACCCATAAAAAGGATAAAAGACTCTTTTTTTCAAAGTTTTCTATATACCGAATGTACTATGTAGTTACCTAAAACTAACCTAATATTAACGCTTTTTAGTTATTAGCTATTAGTAGATAGGTCGTAAAAGTGGCCTTAAGTTGTGTGTAAAGTGTGTAAAAGTGGCCCCTTAAGGCTATGACTGAGGGTTTTTGGGCGGCCTATTCACTGTGTCTCTTGAATAGGCCTCTGAATCATACCCACTTAGTTATTTATTTAACTACCTGAAAAGTATACGAGTAAGTCTATATTTTAGTTACTATTTGTAAGATACCTAAGTAATATCAGAACTATTTGCTAATAATTTAGGTAAATTATTATGAGTATTAAAAGGTTATTTATCGCTTTTTGTATACCTATTTTTCCCGGACGTTCAAAAGTAAGTTCCATACAACCGTTCAGTTGGTCCACAGCTGCATTGAAATCGGCAAATATTCATTTTGCAGGGTGCGCCGCGGCTACCGCTGTGCACTGTACAGGTGTTGTCTGCGCCTAAATTGGAAATCCTCCACACACATTAACTATTGACGTATGACAGATGACCTAATTTTGAGCTTTAAATTACTGCTATTATAGGTATACGCTACCTATAATAGCAGTAATTTAAAGACAACTGAGACTGGACCCTTTTTTTCGCAATGATATAGCGCATTTTCTTAGTAAGATAGGCATTTTTTTGTATTACTTTTTGACAGTGTTTTTGTTACCAGCTGATATTTATGTTTTTTTTTATTTCTTGTGCACTTTAGTAACCACACAACAACATAGATAAACTTTCGTGTTATGTTATGTGGTACCATAATGTACTCATAAGATCCTGATATTTACTAGATACGTAAAGTTTTGTCTAATATTGGTGAAAATTTGTTTTTTATTGTAGACTAGTTTAAAAATTGCTATCTTATTTTGTTCACTACAAAGATCAAACTAGAGTAACATTTCTAAATGTCAGTTTCAAAAAATCTAAAACTGACACTTTGTTATAAATTGAATTTATCTTCCACTATTTACTCGTAGCTACAGTAAACATCATTTACATGGCTCGTAAAATAAGCTGAAAAAAACATCAACACGTCAAAAGAGCTGTCGTTTAAAATGTTTACTCTAATTTATTTAGTCTTTGCGTGAACAGAAAGTGCATATTACAGTATTTATTAAGTTAGCCCGCGGAACAACAAAACTACCACCTATGTATATGATGTTACATTTGCTATTAAATTTCAAAAAGATCATCTGTCAATGCTTATTGTGCACTGCACGTGGTTTAATCATATCATAGTTTGTTTATCTTGTATTTCGAAAATGACAACAACGCTGACAAGTATTTGGCTTGAAGTGTTATTTTATAAATTGCTGTAGAGTCGATGGTGCGTGGTGTCATCATCATCATCATCTTCCTGCCCTTATTCCACTAGGTGGGGTCGGCACAACAGGTTCTCTTTCTCCACTCTCCCCTATCATCCGTCATGGTATCATGGTGCGTGGTGTGATTCAATATATTTGGAGGTATTAATGTAAATACCTTGAAAATCATGCTGCTTTATCCAGATACCATTGAAAAACATAAGCAAAGTTGTGGGCAGATCGAAGGAAGATTTAAAATCTAAAAGCAGAAATGCTACTTTACAAATGCTCTCTTTGCTCTCGAGAAATAGAGCCTCAAAAAAAAGAGCCGTCCAGAGACATTTATGTCAACGCCATAAATGCAACGATTCACGACTTTTTTCTCACAAACATGCAAATCAAGATAAATAAAAAGCTGATAATGAATGAGAAAGCACTACTGTATGTGGTTGGTCTTACATTGGAGTGCAAAGACCAATATTGACTGAGCCTCATCGTATAATAGAAACCGATGCGAAGGCGGCTGGATCTGACTGATCCAATTCCGCAAACACTCGTGGGTATGAACAAATATTTGCAAGGCCCGATACAACGTAAGGCCTCAGTTTCGTATAATGCGGCCTCTGGTGCCGCTGTGATAAAGCTATACACATAAAGTCTGACATCATCTAGAATTACATATGCATCTACCTATTAATTACTTGCCCCTGCATTATTGTCCTCCTGAACGTTTAAAAGCCCAAGTTTGTTAGAAAAACATCAAAAGCCTATTCGAAAGTTCTTTAAGATAAATGGCTAAATATTACACTGAAAAATAGCTTTGTTTAAGATCAGGAATTGGAATTACGCACTTATTTCTAATAAAACATACAGATTAACTATATTATCTATGACGAATTTAATAGTCGACGAAATTTCGTAACTGCAAGTAAATGCACGCTCACGTAGCTATTTATCATCACTATAACGCCTTTATCCCTTTAACACCATTAAATCCAATATGAAAACACACGAGCAATTTTTTTGTGTGGGAACAGAGTGATGAACAATATAGGTATATGGCGAAACTTCAACTTATTGTTAAAGGTTTTATTTACTCGTATACTACGGAACATAATTTTAGTAACTATGTATTTACGAAAGTGTTTGAAAAATCAGTGTCATTTAGTAAAAAATCACAACCGATTGCATAATTTGTCAAGAAAATTGGAGGACTTCGTGCAATCGTGAGTACCTAATAATAATCAGTTATGCGAAAAAACTATTAAAATAGTCAGCCAGTAAACGCAACTAAAACGTCCGTTATTTTACTCCGTATTTTTAATCCGAGGGTGGAAGGAAATCGTTTATAAATAAACACATTAGTGTGAAAGCCGGATTTGGGGGTGTTAACAATGTGTTCGAGATACATTTGACAGGAAAGTGCCTACCATTATTACGCTTAATTTATCTTTCTCTAGCTCCTAATCAACAACTGGTAGGTTCATTGAAATTTCAGACTGGCTTATGTAAGCTGAGATTAGTAATTTAACCGTCTGTATATTTATCTGTTCTACGATTAAACGAAAAACTTCATTTTAAAATCTTAACGCGCTGATACTGCTACTGATACTGTTTTTTACTATGACCAGATTTGTTTTATAACCGAAAAAGTACTTTGGTGCGCGAATGCAACTTGCACTTTGTCTAGTTTATAAATGAATTCTGCTTCTCAGCAGTCCTGTCAGCAGAGTTTAACTGGCGAGTTGCCATTACCTGCTCTTTGTATTTTGCTATAAAGGTGCATTCGGCTTGCAAGTTTCATATCCGCGGAAGGTAGACAGTAAACATAGGCTAAATAAACGCCCATCACTGCCAAAGCACAGGTGCGAGCCTCTTTATTTATTTTCTAATAATGCTAACATAGAATTTACGACGAGTTGAGAGAGACTGGTTGAGTTCGTAGTTCGTAGTTCGAGTCTGCATGTTCCAGCAACTAACAAAAAATATAGCTGATAGAGACAAATAGATTACATACGTTTACCTACTTGAAACCATCAGATGTCTGTAAATACCAAGAGTAATACATACCAAGAGTACTTCCATTGAAACTTTATGTATAGAAATGTACAGATAATACTATCTGAATAGGTACACAATTTAAATAAAACACACAATTTATATAAAATACTCGTACATGTGAAACAGTTTAGCTATTGCAAAAACGATTAAATATTTAATAAATTAAGGGCCGTTACAAGCGATCTATAGATAGCTCTACTGATCCTGATAGCTGCCAGAGGGAAAGCAAAGCTGAAACATTGAGTAGATTAGTTCAATATAATTTACGACAAGGAAATGATGCAAGAATGGGTATGAAATCAAAGATGAAATTAAAACCTATGCAATTAATTTATACACGCTATAGTTTCTGATTTGGATTCCCTTGGACATACATATACTTATATACATATTTGATCGTTATAACATAACTTCTTGATTTATATTTAATTCGAGATGTATTTTCTGTCATATATAATATTTAATTATTTATTGACTATAATACTCAGGGATAATTTTGTTATCTATGTATAAGAAAGATAATCATATGTTTCAAAACCAAATCTTGCAAAATTAATCATGCTACTACCGTTTCACCTTTGTTAACAATATGAGTATTTTTAATATCATAAATATGAGCTATAAGCACCCTACAACCATGTTAAAACAACAGGAGAATATTCATTTTTACCTATTATTTTTTCTAATTTTAAACCAAACAGACAAAGAGTTTCCCTATTCTAAGTTAGCAGTCATAAAGTTCATGAACAATATAAATCCACACGAGAAAATCAATTATAAGAACAAAGATTGTAATAAATTACTGTGCAATGCATGCTCACGTTAAAAACTCAGTTTTACATCTGTTAATTTTTATACATTTTTCGACATGTAGAGACTTTTACTTAGGAATGTTCAAAAAAAATGACTTGCTAATGAGTCAGGATACTTTGTACAAAGAAAGAGTTCCTTATAGATTTACGTACGCTAAATATGGAAGGAAATACAATTGTCCGGTGAGAATATTGTTTAGATTCTTTAATTATATAGTCCTTTTTACGGGGTCTCGTTGTTTGCTACCAATTGGTTGACCCCATTTTCAGAGCATTCAATATTAATCTAACCAGGTATTTTTTTTATTGTTATTATAATTATGCCTCTTTCAGATTACCTACGTAAGAGTGTTGGACCGGTTGAACATCGGAAGAGGGCCTCGCGTAGAAATAATTCGTGGTGGTCTCCGCAAGAAGTATATTGTCTTACGTCTTACTTCTCCATACAATAATCCTATATCGGTAAACATATTTGTTGGATGCCAAAATACAAAATTCACAAACCCACCCTGGAAAATTATAAGACCCACAAAAAAAACAACAAAAAGTCCAAACGCAATAAGTACCACAGTAAAAACGGTAGAAACAACAATAGAAGCTAAAAAGGAAGAAGATAACAAAATTGACGGAGACATAAAAAAAGACGAAGGCCAGGATAATGATCAGGGAAACAAAGATGAGAAAAATACAACTATAGAAAATGACGAAGGTCAGAAAGATGAAAAGGAAAATAAAAATGAGGAAAATATAACTGAAAACCTGGAAAAAGATGCAGAAAAAATGACAGATGACACGCCAGCTGAAGAAGATAAACAAGAACTCAAAATGAAATCACGTGAAAATATAGATGATACATCGAATCAAGAGACCACAATTGAACCATCGGTTGCAGAAGAGAACATAGCTAAGGGCGAAGCTGAATCAATGGGTTCAGAAGAAAAGGCAGCTGGAACGCCAGTTTCAGGAAAAATACAAAAGCTCAACATGGAAGTAGACGATGCTACAGATGACACAACGGATAAAGAAAATGCATCTGAACCTTCAGTTGCAGAAGAAAACACAACTGAAACACTAACTACAAAAGAAGGTGAATTTGCAGAAACGGTTACAGTAGAGGACACAACTGAAGCACCTGTTATAAAGGAGAGTGAAACTGAAGCATCGGATATAGAAAAAAACGAAGTTGAAACACCGGTTGTAGAAGAAACCACTACTGAAATATCGGCTACAGAAAAAAGCGAAGCTGAAACATCAATTACAGAAGAAAGCGCAGCAGCAACAAAAAAGCGAGAACAAAAAAAGAGAGCAAAACAGGACACACACTCAAACAGCGTAATCTAAACAAAGACAAAACAATACCTACATTGGCATATTATTATTAGTATTAGACGGGTATTTATCGCGTTTTAATTACCTTATATTTTCCCGACGTTTCGACAGGTTTGCACGCTGTCGTGGTCACGGGTAGACTGGAGTACTGGAGCTACCGCCTCCGCGAAGCGGGGGTCGCATTATTTGCAACTACCCTCACTTCGTTCTCGACAATAGGGATGTCCATCTGTACACTCGGACGACACACAACACTAACAGTATCCGCGACGCGCTGAATAACCGGTCTACGACGAGTACACTTAGCTAGCACTGGATTCCATGAGGCAGAGAGTCTGAAACCGTCTTCACGATTGAAATTAGAATATTTCTTAATCTCAATCGCTTCCCGAACCATTCTCTTGGAGGCGGTAGCTCCAGTACTCCAGTCTACCCGTGACCAAACCTGTCGAAACGTCGGGAAAATATAAGGTAATTAAAACGCGATAAATACCCATCTAATACTAATAATAATGTGTTCAGATCGCGTAAGTTTAAAAGTACATACATTGGCATATTAAAGGAGGACCAAAAAAAATTAAAGGCAACAAACCGATAACAGATGCATCTTTCGACCATAAACTGTAACTATAATACTATACCACAATAGCCACAAACTCAAATTGATTGAGGAAAGCTGCGTTTGTTATTATTAATTTTGCGGTATTTATTTAGTACGCTTACATTGAAAATTTGAAATACTTTAGTTTTAGTGTTCCAACCTCCGACCTCACTTGTAGAGTTCACAATTCTGTATTTTTACGACTGTACCAATTTCAAGATCGCGACGGTCAGTAGAATTAAGCCTTTGTTGGATTCAATGGCATTGTTTCAGAAGTACAAGAAAAAATATTTTCAATTCCTGTAAAGAGATTATCATAGATGAGCATTATATAGTTTGAATAACATTATTGTTGTATAATCCCACAATTGTTCAACTATATAGATTCCCTATTTATACAAACATCAGTAGGTATAAATTAAATCAACTAGTTAAAACCTGGTTAGTGCATTCCTGTTCGTTCTATGTGAAACTTTTGATAATGATGTTACAACTAGTATCCTTTATTTCGATTATAATTATAGTTTATTGTGATAAAGACTTTTCTAGAGTAAAAAGATCACACGAAGACGCAGTCGTTCTTGACAAAAAATTCGATGATCACGTTATTTCTACAGAAAAATTCAGAAATGTTAGAATGGACTACAAACATGAAGACGATCTGATACATGTCAAAAATGATATAGACTATTGTAGCTCATTCCACACGTGTTTTGAGTGTGTCCAAAGCGCTCGGTATCCTTGCGATTGGTGCCACAACGTGGGTTGCACGCACATTGCAAAGGTACTTTGCCCAAACGCCGTCACTATGAAGAGTTCAAAAGATAATATTCTGCAAGTGTGTCCATATATACACCATCCAGGACCTATCCTGTTGCCGTCCGGATTACGAACGCACATCTCTGTAAAATTATCCGTGCCTGATCCAGTTTTATACGACATGGATATAATGTGTCAGATTAAATTAAATAACCGTCTAACACATCTGAAGGGTCTTGTTCTGAAAGATTCCATATACTGTTACCCCTTTAAACTAAATGCTGATGAGTATAAAGAGACAGTCTTTGGTACTTTTAGAGTTTTTTGGGGCGGTTATGAACCTTATTCCAATAAAGTGACGATTGCAGTGTACAATTGTGGTAGTTTGGCGGATGAGTGCGAGTCCTGCAGGATGATAGATCCTATTTTCGGGTGCGGGTGGTGTGATGAATTGAACAGTTGTGTGACGGCCAACCAATGCGATGATATGATGAACTGGTCGATGAACAGGTTATCGTGCAATTATATTAAGAAAAAAATGTTTTTCGTGTGATTTTTTGGTGCTTTGATTCCAGATCTTTAAAAATTAATCAATTTTAATAGTGTTAAACTTACATAATAACCATTAATATTAACAAAAATAATGTTTCAACATTTATAGTTATTAAAACTAATAGCGAAATTAATATTCCTGTTCGTTAATGTATGTTTTCGTGCCTGCCTAGGTGAGTCAGTCAAGGGCTTAATTTTACTGACGATATTTTATTTTATTTACTAACATCTTTGATTAATCCCTAGATTATAAATTTGACATCACTTGATGACAAAAATTCTTTAGCACTTTTTATTAAAATACCACAGATAGCAATAATTCAGCTGTGAACGAAATTTGTCTTCCAAAACTTTTCAATTTACACAAACCGATCGTAAATCCATAAGGCATAGTGGACACTGAAGCACACAATAAAACACGCTTTACGGTTGTTCTCTTTTAGTTCTCATCATGATGTTTTTAAACATTATAACAAACACACAAATATCATTGCCGGTGCAGTAACACCTATGGCTATGTTAGCCATGATAACCTTCATCAACATCAACCTTTCTCTTCCCACTGCTGGGCATAGGCCTCTCTTCATTTTTGCCATTCGCCAGCCTAGCCCATACGCCATGATAAGCTTACTGTACTGAAATTATGTAAACCAACAGTTATGGTATATTTTGCAACTTAACAATCAAAATAAATAATCTATGTTTGTGATACAAAGTAACAGTATGAACGACAACGGAACTGACGTCAAAATTCGTAAACCAGATAATGTACAGCTACTTTGATTAAAAATGTGTGTTTCGCGTCGCGAGAAGCAGAGAGTAAGGGTGCGGACGCGTCTCATCGTTGTTTTACGTCTTATATACGTCTCACGTGTCTTCATAGCCGGAGCTTTAGTAGACAGTTGCCTTTACACAGCTGATCGTAAATCTGCAAGGGCTTTGTTTGAAATTTAAAAATATCACCAGAGTCGAAGGAAAACCATTCCAAGTCGCGGGGTTACTGGTTGAATTATTTATTTAATTTAAAAAAATATCACTTACTGTCACTCAATAAAAAAAAATCCGTGATTGTTTTACAATATTGGAATAGCAAACTGCAAGTAGGTACCTACCACTTAGTTTTATCACAGTGGGTTGAATCTCAATTCAAATAAACAGGGGTTATTGAACAGATGCTACGAATCCGAACACTTTAACCAGGTTACATTACTAGAGAGACAAGAAAGGTTACAGAATACGAAAAAATTGATATGTTTCCTTCGCAATATTCAAAAGACTGTATACCCAAATACCGAAGAACAGTACTCCGAAAGTACAAAGAACCGAATATCGTGAGACAGAATTCACACGAGCTCGAGGAACAGAAAACCTAAAGCACACCACTTCGAAAAACTTTAGTTCGAAAGCTTACGACTTCGAATCAACGCCACTCCGAAAGTTTTACATCGACAATACTTTATTTAGAATGTCTATGCAGCGTTGTATGTTACTTACTCTTGGATACGAAATTCTACCAACTATTTATATTGCTTTGAATTATTTATCAAGCTTCGATATTCCGTGATACAGTTGTCAAAATAGATTAATTGACTACCTTTTAAACGCTTGATAAGTGCACTTTGCCGTCGTAAAGTGAACTTTGTATCAAAGCAGATGGAGTAAAATATCCAAACAACTTTTCCCGAACAGATTTTGGTTCTGCTGACGTATTTTATTCTAGTTTTACCTACAGCTAAAACCATACGTAGATAATTATAGTGAGGGAAAGACAGAGCTCACCATAGTAATGATAATCCTACTAACATTATAAACGCGAAAGTTTGTAAGAATGTAAGGGTGTGTGGATGTATGTTTGTGACTGTGGGTTAGATTTGATTTTGATTTTCAAGGTATCACACGGGCGAAGCCGTGGGCAGAAGCTAGTCAGAGAATAATATAAAGAAGCATCCTTTTCTGTTGCCTTCTCCATTTTTTTCAACTTTCGTGCAAGAACGCCGTGTTCAAACATCTGGACATTGATTTCACAAATTGGATTCGTAATAGCATTGAGTTGAAAAAATCTTTGTATGTAACATTAGATTAACTTATAAAGGTAAGTTTGTTTAGTAAATAAATAGAAGTCCTCGATTGTATAAGCTTTTTTGCTTGTTAAAAGATATAGGTAAGTTTATTTTGTTTGACTAATTAACCGAATTTTAGGGTAAGAAAAATTGGAATAGTCCAGAAAATTCAAAAATAGTCCAGAAAACTGAATGTGCTTTTTCGTTGAGTCTTTAAATAAAATACTTTCTTCCCTAAATATTAATTTGTAGATAAGGGTGGTAATATAAGTATGTAGAAAGGGCCAAAACAAAACCACAATGTCGAAGAGTCCCGAGTTGCCTCAAGGAATAAAATAGGGAATTACAAGTAATGTTTAATAAGTATCCATGTCAACAAAATTAAATTGTTTGACGAGCTTATATTACAAACTGGAGTTTGCAAAGTACCCACTTGAAGTATATTACACTTTGTTGCAAAAAAAATGGTTAGTGCGTAAGAGGCTTCTATAGAAAGGTGACTGGAACAGCACAACGGTTATATTATTAGGTACTTGCTTGTAAGTACTTAAATTACGCGAAAAATAAAGAAACACTAAAATATTTATGATTGTTTTTTTAATTTTCTTACTAAATCTTTAGATAAATCTTTATTAATCTAGACTCTCAAAGTATCAATTCAGTCCAAAACTCTCACATAATTTTACGTAGGTACTTATTTGACGACTGTCTGCGTAATCCTTGTGTTCTATGTGAAAATGATAAACAATATAAAATTAAAGAATAATACGTATTTACACTAACACATTATAGCACCCAAAAATATTAAGTTATTGTTATTTTATGGAAAAGTTAAAGATAAGGCTATTTTATTTTTCGTGTCCGCAAGTATATACTCATAATCAAAGGTTAGGGCTTGTTTCGTGGGGAGCAATTATTATTTTATTAATATCTTGAAGAGTCACGACTTGGCGAAAAATATTTTTATAAAATGGTTAAGTTGTTTTTGCGAAATGAGAGTTTTTACCAGGATCTAACCTCAAAAAGATTTAGTTACGTAAGAATTAGATTTTTAAGGAAAATATTATTTTCGACCTTTTATTTAAGCAGGTAAGTTAAGGTACCTTACATTTTTAAATTATACCGGGATTCCCCGCAAGTTTTTCCGCTTTCCGTTTTTCTACTATGTCGTAGCCAGTGTCGTAGCACAATGTTTTATATGTTGGCGTTGCGTCCTACTTTTGATTCCTCGAATTGTTGACTCAACGGTGCATAGATCTCCACTGGTATACAATGTCAATGAAAATAATTCAAAATAGGGTGCAACGCGGTGTCAAAAGTTTGAGACATAAAACGTGAGACACAATATCAACAGATGGACCATATAACTAATCAAAATAGTTCCAACGATTACAAAACGCAAGTGGCCGTCATCTAAATAATTGTGGCCGAGGATACGGGGTTCATTACCGGCAACCAGCATGCAGTTGACTAATGTACGTTATTTCCATGGCGAGGAATTAACTATGCCTCTGTTTGCTCGTCTATCTAAACTGTGGTGCAAGTGATGAGCGAATGTTTTTGAGTAATTACTTACTCCTTTCTTATACATTATCTTTCACAGAGTCCATCTATATTTACCTACAGAGGTAGAGATGGGCAGAGGCTCATCACGCATTGTCAGAATCTTGAAACCAAGCCTTCTTTCCTGCGTGATCATTTGATCACTGTCCATTCCGTCCCTTTCGTTACTTTTGGAGCCGTATAATTTAATGTAGGCATTTTGTTTACGTTTAATAATCTTAACATTAATCTTACATCTTGTACCACAACAGTTTTACGTCCGTCTATCTAACCGCCGCAATTTAAACCCATTGTCTTAATGAAACAGGCCGTTCATACTACCGTCTTGCGTCATTTGTACCGCAAACACGTTATTGAAGTGGAAAACCTATGTAGCTCTAAAACACACCTATTTTTACATTTTATTTGGTAAAACATGTATTTGCACTTACCTACGCCATAATTTAAGCCAGCAATCACACTTGTGTTTATAAATACGAAAGCTTGGATATTTGTTTAGGTGCTTTATCACAATACTTTATTAAGATTACCTATGACCTGAATTGGAACATAGCAAACTTTCTATAAAAGTAGCTGATAGGACTCTTTAGGTACTGCCTTTACTTTCTCCTATGGATTTTTTTGTCTCCAAGTAACACGTGTGTTTGCCTCTGCAAGTGCTCATAGGCTACGGCAATATAACCAATTTGTGTGTCGTAACTATGCTTGTTTGTCGGTTCGATTGTTATCAATAAAAATATTTTTTGAACAGGTTAAAAAATCATTAAAAATATTTATTTGTAGTACGCAGGTGGGTACTAGGAGTCTAGAGATTGCAGTCTTGATCATATTTGTTTTTTTTGTATTGAATGACATTGAACATTAACACTTTTATCGTGTGACAACTGGCAACACAAAAAAGCTAAAAAGTACTTGTACCTACAATATTTATTATGTGCTAGTGGCAAAAAAGGTAGGTAGTAAAGTTGCACAGCAACATAATTCCTCAAGAGGCCCTGGCACTCGCATTCGTTTGACATTACCCAACGAAATCGCATCTAGTAAAATAAATTCAGCGAAACACACACTGCACTCGCGGGTGGCATTTAAACCGGGATATTTTAACTTTTTCGCTTTCATTAAATCATTGTTATCTTAGCTATCTTTTTTCACAGTCCTCTGAAGCTTCGCTTTTCTGTAAAACGGCTAGCGGCTTTTCAACACAGTAACTTTTCCCTGGGGCCTCACCACGAATTCAGACATAGGTACATTACCGAATTAGTATTACATTGTTATTTCGTTCTATGACCTATGCAAATCGTATTGAAGTAGTGTAACTTCGTGACGTTTCTATAACGGAATCATTCTGGAAGACTTCGTGGTAAGGCCCCTGAAAGAGATCTTTCTTAGTTCAGTACAGTCCATTTGGGTTAATACTACAAATAAATATAAGGGGGGGAGTCTCACAAATGTGACTGGCTGTGACAAGGACGGGGGAGGGGCAAAAAATTTTGAAATTTGTGTGACGTTATTTATGGATGACCCCTAAGAAGATGTAGGTACTGTATAGTTTCAATTTGGCAAGCGTTAGCTTTTACCAACAGGCGAGCTGTCTGCCGTTATACTGCGGACGACGCTTTTAAGAAAACCAAGGTTTATCTAGGTATCTTTTTTCGCAGTCCTCTGAGCAACATTCACGCTGTAAAACTATTCTTTCATTTAATTCTGCGCTTTCTTTATGGAACTCTGTATCTTGAATGTATGAGAATGGGTATGAATCCGCGACCTCGCTGTAAAAATTAAGCTTTATTATATTTTCTGAGTTCATTCTTCATGAAACGTTTTTAAATGTACCTTCTCCACAGAGTTCTGTTTTTTAGCTTTGGTAACCAAGTAGCCTTTTCTCATGATGCTGAAGTGCATAGAAGTAAAGAATATTATTATATATTATTAGATAAATAAAATAAATAAATATGATCACGACTGTAATCCCCGGGCTCGGTAAATATCTCCTCAGATCTTTGAGGATATCTAAAGGGGGTAGTCAGAGGCAAGTCCAAACATGACATTTGGTACATGCCCACATTTTGCACAGTAGTTAGTATTCCGTACGTGACAGGTTGCAAGCCCATCGCCGCTTATAAGAATACTAACCTATGATACATACCTACCTTCGAATTTTTGGTTATTAGATATTATTAGGTTATTGTTATATATCGTTATTATCGACTACCCTTGGATAATTATTATTAGTATTAGACGGGTATTTATCGCGTTTAAATTACCTTATATTTTCCCGACGTTTCGACAGGTTTGCAGGCTGTCGTGGTCACGGGTAGACTGAGACACGGTGACACGGGGAGTCTACCCGTGACCACGACAGCGTGCAAACCTGTCGAAACGTCGGGAAAATATAAGGTAATTTAAACGCGATAAATACCCGTCTAATACTTATAATAATGTGTTCAGATCGCGTAAGTTTAAAAGTACATACCCTTAGATAAGTTATTTGTGTTGTAGCCGTCAAACAGGCAGCTTACAGAACTTCTTATATTTTGTCAGTGAATTGTAATAGTTACTATGTATTTTGTACCTTATTAGAATTCGGTTTCTGGTTCAAGAAAACTAGCTTTAAAATTAAAAATCTAGGTTTTATTAAGCTCATATTCAATTCCCTACCAACGCAGTTTATTTTTCAATC
Source organism: Cosmorhoe ocellata (assembly GCA_963675405.1). Lineage (NCBI taxonomy): Eukaryota > Metazoa > Arthropoda > Insecta > Lepidoptera > Geometridae > Cosmorhoe > Cosmorhoe ocellata. The sequence goes on along the minus strand of OY776258.1, from coordinate 3,288,979 downwards.
GCTTCTCTACCACTGCAGAACGCAGAGCTATGACCGAAAGCTGAATAGTTGGCTAGGTATTGATATTTTTTTATTTATTTTTGGTGAAACACGAAGTTTTATTTTGGTTTCACGTATATTCTCACATCAGAAATTCTATGCACGTTTTTTATTTTTTAGTAGAGTAAGTGCGTCAAAGTTGGACCAGTCCTAAAGATCGCTAGCGGTTTTAAATTAACGTTTATCGTATAAAACCATCGTTCAGAAAAGTATTCATTACGATTGTAAAAAAAAAATATAAAATTATTATTAGATTGTAGAAAATAAATATAATTGTAAATTATTTTATGATTATAAAATAATTTACAATTATATTTATTTTAGAAAATAAATATAATTGTAATAATAATAATAATAAAATATAATAAAATAATCATAAAATAATTTACAATTATATTTATTTTCTATGCTATAGTAAATAACTGTAGTAGGTATACTTGAGAATAGTTTACGTTATGTAGGTAATAACTAATTATTCTTCTTCTTATTGTGTCTCTATTATATTAAATTAGTGTGGTTATTATTGTTAAAATAGTTATATTATTAATGTAGTCCACGTGTGGCGAGCTCACTCTATTTGGTTAACCTTATTTTGCTCTAAAAAGAGACCACTCACCGATAAAGTGGATGATAACCTAGCCAACTGATCTTTGACATTGGCTGCTGTAGTTATTAACTTATGGATATGTTATCCGAGCCATCACAGTTGTGAAATTAAACTGCTTATTTACACTAACATATTATAATAAAAAAATTGTTGATACTATCAAAGTAACATTTAATTAAAATAAATAATATTAACAATTTGGTGGCAAGATAGCTTCTAGAGTCGAAGTCCATTCGATTCATTCTAACTTTATGAGGAACTCTATCTTAAATCTAGGTAGTCTTTGAGTTCATCCAAAAATATAATATCTAAATGCTGGCATTTTATTTTTTGATGAGATCCTTCAAATGTTCCACTCTTTTTTTTCTTTCAAAACTAGCAGTAAATTTATCAATTTTTACAAATTAGGTTTTTAAAAAAAAGCCTTAGCTGTGCCGAATCTAACATTCTGCTAAAAATGTGACAGTCCACAGATCACAACATTTATTATAATGGCTTATTTTATATGTGCCTATCTATCATGAGAAATATAATATGTTTATTACACCATTTAGCACTTTTTTAAGCTTAATTAATGTCTGAGAAAATATCATTATTTTTTAACAACATTGGCATACAATTTGCTACGTTTAACACTTTATTTATTAATTTATGCAGTAGCCTACTAGCTCAATCAACGAATTTCCCCCGTTTCCTTTCCTCAAAGATTTTCTTCATTTTTTTGCATCAAAAATCTTGTTTTTCCGCCAACTTTAAGGAAGTTATTTCCTGCCATTTTCCCAATGTAGCGTTTTGATAATGCCACCATTTGAACAATTCAAGAGGCACCCTTTCTGCGCTGAATTAAATGATATCGTTGTCCAAGTCGCACTTGATATCTTGACAGCATAACGGGTAGGGCTTGCTGAAGTCACCTTCTACGATGTAGCATTTTGGATCATCTGTGCTGACTGAGCCGCACCTAGAATTTAGATAATTCAGTTTGAGAAGAAATTTTGGCTAGAGTTGAAGCACAAAGGGTCATTGATAGTCAAATAACGGTAAGCGCGTTAACGTAGGTATTTAAAGTTACTAAATTAATACTGCTTACCAATGACGCGCAATAAATACAAGAAAAAAACTTCTTGTTTTATGTGAACTAATTTCTATATTGAAGTTAGGTCTTGTCTTACTCAAACCACTCAAAATGCCACATCTTTGAAGTTAGCAAACTCTATTTAGCCACGATCGAATCTGGTTTTAACTTTAGTTTCCAATACGTTGTAGATAAGTAGATTCCTACTTGTTTGTACCTACTGTTACGTTATATTGTGATATACATCGAAAGTATTCCTATAATTTACTGATTTGTGTTTCTAGGATCTCTACAAATTGTATGACAATATCGTGTTGAAAGGATATTATGTAAATAAGACACAAGTTAATAACAGTTTTAACGTCTTATTTAATCATTGAAAAATTAGCAACAGTGGATCTTTTGGATTTCGACTTATAATCTCAATCTCAAATAAAAAAAAAGAATCTATTTTTATTCAATTCCCAAAGCACCCGCCAGCCGACTTAGGGACCTTATCCTCTTTTTGGAGTTGGTTAAAAAGTGGCTTATATCTTTAATCGTTACTAATGTCATTTTCGGTATCGCATTTAAAAGTAGCGCAGCATTCAGGATAGGGTTTACTATAATCTGTGTCTACTTTGTGGCATCTTGGGTCAGCTGAGAAGACGAGACCGCACCTGGAAGTAGAGTTACCACTGTTTCAAACTAAAAAAACATCTACATGTCATCCATACTAATCCTTACTTATTTATACTAATATTATTATAAAAAGGAAAGATTTGATTGTTTGCATTGAATAGGCTCCGTAAACACTGGACCAAATTAAAAAATTATTTCACCAATGTGTAGAATGAACTTTCAGGATGAACATAGGCTATATTTTATGCAGGTACCTACTTTGCGGACGACGCCGCGAGTGGAAGCTAGTAATATTATAAATGTGAAAGTTACTCTGTGTGTTACCCAATCATGCCTAAGCAACTGAACCGATTTAAACGAAATTTGGTACAAATAGTCTAGAGTTTGAGAAAAGACGTAGGCTACTTTTTAATGCGAAAAAAGAGCTAAAAGGGTTTGAAATGGATGGAAGTTAAGTGCAAAATAAGAATCCTAAAATATTAAAAATACCGCCTATAGTAATTGTTCCAGGTGGACGAAGTCGCGAGCAATAGTTAGTAAATTGTAAACTGAATTCGATCTTTTGATCCGTGAATTAACCCTACAGTGAGTAGTTTAAAATAGTACTTACGAGGCATAGTGCATTAGCTGTGCTTGACACTCTATTGAGTAACAATGTCCTTGAGGCGTGATGGTATCCCCAAACGATATTACGTCATTTATCTCTTTGATGTAACACCCCTCCTTGTGCCCTGAAAAGAAAAAATATATGAAATGACAGAAAAAAAAAACATAATGGGTTTTCATGTACTTATTACCCACAGGACACCCACTTTGGGGCGATGCCAAGAAAACCAACATTGACACTTTTTGTTAAGTATCTGATTATAAACTTTTCGTTGATGATTTCGCATCAGTCAGTGACTTTAAATGTTATCTACATTATACCCAAGAATTTGTATGTTTATGTTGTTTATTTGAATAACTCGAGGTTAATAACACGGCCTCTAAAATTAACAGAACCTCAGGAAAAACCAAATATTACGAAATTCTTCGTAACTTGATTAATAAGGAATTCCCGGAACCGTTATATGATTGAGCGAGCGAAGCGAGGGTAATCTCTGTTTGGAGATTTAGTTCCCAGTTAGATGAAGTTAACAAAACGTCTGTTCGACTATTAGCTTTCGAGTTTCCTATTTATAAGGCACCACTGGAATGTAACACAATCAAACATACAGGATTTAATCTACTGGTCCCAAGTAGATGATTTGTACAGACAGCCATCAGTAGAGCTTTTTAATAATATACAAGTGATATAAATATGTTTATAAAATATGTAAATAATATACCTACAAGTGATTATATAATGTGTATGGGACAGTTTTCAAAAGCAATAAGAGTAAGCTTGGCAAGCACCTTAGGTACTGTACCATCTTGTCAGCTTAGACGGAAATTGGTGGTTCTGCAGACTAACTTTATTTTGTTCACCCCAAAGACTAAATTAGCGTAAACATTTTAAATGACAGTTCTTAATTTGACTAAACTGACGTTTGATCGGCGTGTTTTAGCTTATTTTAGAAGCCACGCAAATTGCTGTCGTCTAAGGTAGTCTGCGGAATAACAAAATCAACACACCATTATCAACTTAAAAATATTACTCAAATCAAAACTTGATCTGACTCATTATTAACGTCACTGTCACTATATTATGACGTTACGTCATTATTATTATAAGTCTTAGGTTACATACCTACTTGTGTTTACGTTAAACTGACGCTGAGGTGATTGTATTACGTAAGATTGTGTAGGTATATATTTTAGGATCATTAAACATAACTGAGATACTATGGATAGATGATAATATTTAAAATCTAATCAATAGGTCGCTAATAAGGTTCTTATCTTTTTGTTTTAATTTACTAAGGTATTTATTGTATCTGTCAGTACCTTAAATAAAACAAAAAAATACCATAGTGTGTTTAAAATACAGTTTAGGTACCTTACCTACGCATGTTGTCAAGCTAGAGTAGACAAGTAGGTTAATAAAATTTAATGAAATCATTGGTTTTTATTATTTTGTCACAACGCACAAGCGTCAGAGTTTAAATGAATAAATCATTAATAATTTGCCACTTTTAAGCAAAGCCCAGATTGCTCAGACAGCAACACTTAAAAAATCGATGTATCCGCCGTCTGCGCAGCTTACCTTTGTGGCACAGCGGGCGAGAGTCCGCCTGCGACGCAAGAGGTTGCGGGTTCGATTCCCGCCGCGGAAGAAATTTGTGTACGATCTGCAGAAATCTGTTCCGTTGGTATGGGTGTTACCTATGTATAATAAAAAATATCTATCTATGTATATAATGTATTAAATATATCAGTTATCTAGTACCCATAACACAAGCTTTGAGTAGCTTACTTTGGGGCTAGATGATGCTGTGTGGATTGTCGACCATTATTTTTTTATTTTTTTATTTTACCTTTGATTGGCCAGTAAAGAAAAACTATAGTAGATAAAATGTAAAAAGACCTTGTAATTACTCATTCCGTTTAAATTGTAAACAATTTACAGCCAAGAACTTCCTTTACAATTTATTTGAGAGGATTGAGAAATAAACTTTTAAAGTGCAAAATATCGAGTGGCGATTAATTAACATAAACAGACCTTGTTGTGGTCAGACCTTGACCCCAGGTGAAGGCTTTGCGGGTTAAATAAGAATAGTTTTTACAAATAACCAGAATGTTCACTAAATGAGCTTAAATGCTCTTAGGAATCTAACGTGAGACTTATTTTATAAAAATAGGGAAATGTCAAACAAAATTTCGTATTTTATTATGACTCTTTAGTCAACTGAGGCCGCTGTCAATTTATCCCGCGGGATGAGTTGAACTAATGCATATTTTGAATCGGTCAACTCATCCCGCAGTCAAAAAAAGACTAAAAAGAATGTATTATTTGAAATATGTTAACCTACGTGAACAAAAATCTTTGGGGAAAAAACCCCCCAAAAGTTTCAGATCCTCTCTCTCCTCTCACTCATTTGTTTATAAGGCCCACTTTTTGACATTTTACAAAAAAGATCGTACTTAGGTTATATTATTTCATTTCCGTTTCATTTACCTAACTTTAAAATACGTCAATGATCATTTTTTATACCTAGTTAAACTTCGCTATCGCTAACTATTAGAATATGCAGCTGTTGAACAGCCGCTAGCCGTGAACCACTGTTCATTGTTATCTCAGTATTAAATTTTACTTATTACTTTTGCTGTAAGTATAAAATTCAGACTTCAAGAAATATGGTAGAAAGTCGAGGGTCAGAATATAATTTTCTAATTCAGCTCAAACTCAACTGCATTGCGGTGGCGGTGCCAAAGAGTCCGTTAATTTAATTGAATTTCAAGTTTCAACTCAACCCGCTCAAACAGCAAATGTTGTTTTTTGAAACTTCATTCCAGTGATAAAAATATATCAGTAAGATTGCACACATCATTATTATAAAACAATGAATGAGCCATTGTGATGAGATAGACATAACATAAAAGAGATAACAAAACCTAACCGCACTGTGTTAGTTACTGGTAGCAGGTATCTAACTTACTCTTAAAATCACCAGTAGGTACCTACATCCTACTAATATTATAAACGCGAAAGTTTAGTTTGTAAGAATGGATGGATGTGTGAATTTAAGGATGTGTGGATGTAGGTATGTAAGGATGTCTGGATGTATGTTTGTTACTCTTTCACGCTGAAACGGCTGAACGAATGAAATTTGGCACAGGTATAGATTAAAGTCTGGAATATCACATGGGTTATTTTTTATCCCGGAAAAATGTACGGTTCCCATGGGATAGATTTGTTTTTATTTTTCAAGGTTCCACGCGGGCGAAGCCGTGAGCGGAAGCTAGTTTGTAATAAAGATTTGAATGGAAGAGTCAAACGAACTTATGCTACATTCATATTGATAGAAGAACCTATACCTACTTAGTTCTTAGTTATTAGGTATTAGGCTTATGTACCTACCTTCAACATTTGTATTAAATATAAGTTTAAGAGCACTGGCATTGCGCACATAAATTTTTCGAATGGAAAAACTCATTGGTGCACGACCAGGTTTGAACTCACGACCTACGGATCTTCTACCTTTAATGTACCTCTGCATGTACCTAGGTAATTATTTATTTAACATAATTTCATAACCTACCTTAGTTTCCCTAACATTATAAAATAAAAAGTAAGGTAATTAAAGCCATTCCATTTCTTTTCGAAACGCAAAAGACAAGATTTCAATAATTGGATTGGTTGTTAAATCTTCGCCACTGTAATTTAATCTGTAAGCGCCTCGTTCGTAAAACGACAACAGTTTGCAGCATATACTCTCTCACGTCTACCCACCAAAACGTTAAGTAATAAGAGTTCTATCTAGCTGACAACGATTATTTTAAATCCGTGATAAAAAAAAAACATAAAAAACTGCTTATTTTTTGTAACAAGTAATACGAGTAGGTACCTACCACCTATCCAATCAACAATAATCAACTTGGTGGTACTTTTAAGTGTAAGCATTTATATGCAATCATGGTTATATTGTAGCTTGCTTCCAGAAATACTTATACTTACCTATACCTACCTACTTAATTATTTAGATAGCTTAGGTAATGTTTCACATTTATTTTATAGAATGTTTATTAAGATAGATGTGTATATTTCTGTAAAAAAAAACTTAGTTCTCATATAAATTTTGTATGGTATTGAAATAAAAGAAAGCATTTTAGTTTCGGCGGACCACTTATGTGACTCGCATCTCTCATCGGTCAATCAAAGCCGCTAGTGAAAGCTCTACACGGAGAAAATAGGTATTCCCCGAATAGGTCCCAGTTTCCTTGTTTGCGAGATGCTAATTGTTTAACCAGGATTCGAGAACGTGTTAGCTTTCCGACCACGGAGTTAAAATTTTACTTGTTGCGGTTTAATCTCGTTTGTGCTTTTTGGGACTTTATTAGATACCTACCTATCTACAAATAGGTAACGTTTTACTCCAGTACCTACGCTTGAATTGATTAATTTATTCGTGACGAAACCTTAGAAACAAAATTTGGAGTGTCAAATATAAAGTTTATAGGGGTGCCTTTGACTGTCCCTTAAAAATATCGTAGTAACTTGAAGAGATGTCTTTCAAATATGGGGATTATTTACTTACGATTGTGTTTGTTTTTACTTATAATCTGATAAATTTTACATTCAATAAGACCAACAGGATTCGAACCAACGACCATAGGATCCACTACCACTAATCTACCAGTGTTCTCAAAAAAACTCACTTAATTCCTTGGGTTTCATCGGCAATCTCCCCATCCACGTGGCCGCACACGCCGAACCCACGAACAAGGCAAGAATCAACATTTTTGGCACCATTTTGTAAATAAAATAAATAAAAATCTATTATTTAATTTCACGATAGAAATCAAGGATCCCACTTATGCTTTAGACGCGGTATGTGTCTTGACTGACCGGTGGAGTGTGAACATCTTGTTTTTATTCAAATCAGGCATCGTTTACACTTGCGACTTTGTGATAACGATTAAAAGTTCATAAGGCCAATGTCGCTTAGCTCAAACAGTTGCTTGATAAAAGTTATCAAAGGACATAGTAGTGAGATAAGATTCTTGACCTGGAGTTCAAGATAAAGTAAGTAGGTAAGTTATACTACACTACACTGTACACTATGCACTCACCGAACGTTTGAGTTCGGTGTATGCACTTATATATTGTGAGTGATAATCATAGCATTGTAGAAACATTGTAGGAGCCAAAAAATACCAATTATTCCCGTGCCACGTGCAAGTGATAGCTCGTCGAGCCATGGCTAATGCAAAAGTGATAAGGACAGGAGATAACGACAACCTGTAGTAGCGTAAAGTACAACTCGACAAGCCTACGCAAGCCTATGCATACCACCCCTTTTATTGGACGTTTGCTACGCCTCACCACCGGTGTAGAACCGGCATTACATAAGTATTCTTTTACTTCTCTCTCTTCTGTCTTACGACATCTTTGCCAATGTCAAATGGTTTTTATAGCCCCTATATTTACAAAGCGAATAAGCTGGCTATCAAATTCTAGCCAATCACCAAGCATTATCACATTAGATAATGACATTGAAATAGTTTTAAGTTCGACGGCATGTATAACAACTTAGCACCCACTAGCCACGTTGATTGTGCCGGTCGCGCCGTGTGTAGGTGGCCTTAGTAAGGTCGTTCAATGGAATGCGACGGGAATTTACACTGATTCATCATTTTGATGTAAACAAAACGAATAACTTTTTATTTAGCTTAGATCCGTGATGGCGCTCGTAGCTTTCGTAGTAATTTATTATTAGTCATAAAACCGCGACGTGGAATTTAAACAATTTTATCAATTTTGGTTGGTTTCTAACCTATTAAATAAGCAACTGTTTATTTTTATAAAATATCACCTACCTACGCAAGTTTTATCAACATGGGCAGAATAATGAATATTGGCACTTCGGGACCAATACCTACTAGGTACCCAACATTCTTTATCTTATTACGAGGAATTTTTACCACTAGTTTAGACCTAGGCAGATTTTTCGTTCTGAATTTCAATTATAATTTACCTATACGAGTAGTAGGAACCTAGGCACCAAGATACCTAATAATCATCACGGCTACGGCTGTTTGTTGTGCCGGAACCAAGGTCAATAAAAAATGTTAATTTGGTCGTTAAATTATTGAATTTTTCCTTCATTATTAGTAACAAAATGGAATTTATTACCAATCAAAGCTTGTTTTTGATTACTACAGGCTCCGGGAGTCAATTTGAAATATGGTCTATACGTTGGTACCTATAGGTACTTACCTACATAATGACGCGTGACTTCTTATCACGTGTTGACAATTAATTATTGGTACTACTTACCTTACCATAAAAGCAGTGCCGGATTTATATTTTTTATGAGTGTAGGCCACTTTATTTCTGCCGCCCCATGTACATACCTTTTTAGAATAATAATTTTCCATATTCCACTAATCCCCATTGACGATCCCCGTTAACGGTCAACGGGGATTAGTGGAATAAGCCCTCCTTTACTATGTGTAATATGTTTGTAAGTACCTACCTTTATAACGCTATAACGGCTGAACGGAATAAAACAAAATTTGAGGCTGAAACAAAAATTATGGTACCTTCCCGAAAAAAAACTCCCAAGACGATGAAAAATTATTATTTTTTTTTTTTTAATATAATAAGTAAGTACTTAAGTACTTACTTACATATATAGTAAGTACCTAAACACTTTATTAATTTTAGTTTTATACATAAAATGTGGCTATACAAATCATACCTATACCTAACATTTATATCGATACAAACTTTATGTGATAGCCAAAGGAGCTAGAAAAAATATGTGAGTAGGTAGACCTACATAGTTTTTGTATTTAGGTTTACTAAATATGAAGATGGTATTCTGGAAAACAATCCAAATAAATTATCTTATCTCAAAAACACATAAAAATACTATTAAAGTTACGACAACCAGGATTAAAAAAAACAATACTTACTCGTAGGTAGGTTAGGTACCTACCTACCGACAAGAAGGAATGTGATCGATTTCAAAAATAGCTCAATGACGCCGAATAAATAGCTCTTTGGCGCCAACATTCCACCACAAAATATATTTACATATTATTAGGTATTAAAGCGCAAAAAGTCACAAAGGCATTGTACGTACAGGGTGTCCCGGAACTAGTATTTTAACTGAACAGGGTGACCATGAAAATGAACAGTTATGAGGGTAGGTACAATATTTCCATACATTATTTATATAAAGTAGGTATATTTTTATTTATTAATTAAAGTTGATTAGCCTTCTAATTTTACAACAATATCTATTTTAGAATAAGTACCTACACTCGCGTTCAAATATTATTGTGATAGGTACAATTATGGTTCCCAGTTTGTGTTGAACATGATGGCAACAGTGCTATACCTATAGTTATAATGTTTTTGGGACAATATAAAAATTATTAGTTAGGTATAAGAACACAGAAATTTAGAAAAATAAGGTAGGTAAGATAATAGGAACTCATATGAGGAAAATTTAGTTGTGATAAATTTCTGAGCAAGCGAGGTCGGTTCGAAAGAGACGCAATTTTTTTAAGAGGTCAAGTTTTTTTAAATTTTAATAATAACAAAATGTATGTTGAGAATCCTACGTCACCACTAAAACACATTGCTACAGTTAAAGTTGCACTATTGAACTGTCAATATAGGTAGGTAAAAGTTTTTGGAGTAGGTAGTTAAAAAGTTTCGAACCAACAATTTCACTTAGTTTACCCTTTTTAGTCGTTCGTTGGTGTAAAAGCTCCATCAAATAGTATAGTAAGTAAGTACCTAGGTACTACATAAACTTAATTAAATACCTAGTAACCAAAACGAATAGTAAGATGGTCTTTACAGCTTACATTATAGGATATGCCAACATTATTATTCAAAATCTCATAAAACCACAATCCAGACATTAACAAAATAAAATGTTCAATAAATCGTCGGTGATTTTGCTTAATTTTCGGTAAAAATAAATACCTCAGATTGCTGGCGCCTGTGTAGTGTATCAATAGGTTATCTATTTATTCAAATTGGTGTTTTGAATTTTATAGTAGGGGAAACCCGGGCAAAGCGTACAACCAAGGTTAGAGGATAGCTAGTTATAACTTTAGATAGGTACTTATATTTGAAAATTATATGCATTACTAGCTGTCCCAACCGCGACTTCGTTCACTTATAGTATCGAAACTAAGTTTCAAACAACCCCCCATTAGACCCCTTTTTGAAGGTTATATTGAAAAATCTTGAAACACGTGTCCATTTATTTTGCATTTGCAGCACACAAACAAAGTTTCTGGCCAATCGCACCACCCGTTAAAAAGTTCCCATACAAACATTCACACCACATTTGACCCCTTTTTGAAGGTTATATTGAAAAATCCTGAAACACATATTCATTCATTTTGCGTTTACAGTACACAAACAAAGTTTCAGACCAATCGCACCACCCGTTAAAAAGTTCCCATACAAAAATTGACCCCGCATTTGACCCCTTTTTGATGCTTATATTGAAAAATCCTGAAACACTTGTCCATTCATTTTGCATTTATAGTGCACAAACAAAGTTTCATGAAAATCGCTCCACGCGTTAAAAAGTTTCATACAAACGTTTTCACCCTTTTTCACCCTCTTAGAGGTGGAATTTCCAAAAATCCCGCCTTAGTGGGTGATTTTGTTATAAAATGAAACCACCTTCCAAATTTCAGCTTTCTATCTTCAGCGGTTTCGGCTCGGCGATGATCAATCAGTCAGTCAGTCAGTCAGTCAGTCAGTCAGTCAGTCAGTCAGGTTAAGCTCTTATATAGGTATAGATGTATAGCTACTCAGTCCCCGACAGAACGTGTTCCTTGTTTTGTAAAATTTTGATGAAATTACTTTAAAAATCCTAGTTTTACCGACAAACCTTTTCTATTTAATAAATTATATTATATCAATATTATAATAATCTAGATAAATTGCTTCTCGCTGGTAAGCACATCACAGAACGGCTGAAACGATTTGGATTTTTTTAAATGTTCGTAGCAGCCAAAGATATATAATGTAGCAGTCTGATTATAGTTGCATTCGTTTTCTTTTACAAAAAAAAAATGGACAGGACAACGTATTAATGGTCAGGTTAATCCGACAAATAAAATGTAAAAGAAAACGAATATGCATCATTAGCATTGTATCATTATCCTACCATTAGGTGTACCGGATCTGGGATCCAAGACCTGTCCAAATCCGCAATCCATTCAATGTCGTTGACCCATCCTTCTGAATGACCGGGTTCCTTCGTTCCTTGCCCTAAAATATAATTAGAGGGTTCCGTCCGAGATGAAAAATCTACGCACTGTAAATCTGTAGTGCGATTACGGAACTCTGATACAATCAAGACTTGTCAAATGTCAATCAAATTGATTGAATAACACTCTAAAGTATTTTTTACACTTGATTACAATAAAAACGGTTTGACATTGGTTGTAAGCAAAGATCCATAATCGCCCCACTGATTAGGTTTTTTGATCACAATATTATGGTCATGCATTGTAAGCTGACTAGATTTAGTCTACTTACAATGGTTTCAGAATAGCGCCGTACATTGATTGGTAACTATTTATATCGATGGCGCCGTTGCTTACTTTTTACCTTTTATTAATATCTATTATTTATTTTTAACTCCCGACGCAAAAACGACGGGGTGTTAAGTAAGACGTGTAATTAGGGGGTGTCTGTGTGTCACAAAATGGCGGACAAAATTTGTGTCGGGGGTTTTTTAAATTAAATGTAACTTGTTGGCAATAAACTTTTTGTATTATATTCGTAATCTGAATTGAAAACTCTACTTATAGATTCTTGGATGAGGTGATATTTAAAATACCTGTCATAACTTAATCGGAAGCAGTGGAATACTAAATAAAAAATATGTTTTGATTAAAATATTCCACCCATAAAATATAATGTTACCTAGTATTTTCTACAAATAACCTACCACGTGTAACATTTCTACGAGAATATTTTCTTCTGAAGAAAATTGAGTAAAACTTTATCGAGTTAGATGGGTATTTTTTTGATGATGACTTACGAATTCATCCATGGAACAACATGATAAATCTCCATACAATTTCTAGACTATAGTACGTTGTTTACAAAATAATGAAAAACTTATTGTTAGTATTTTGCCGTCTATCGCTGGTCTTCAACAATATTGTCCCCTCAGCTCTTTCCTCAAGATCTTCCCCGACGGATTCTTCGGGATGCTATCCAAGAACACTACATCCCTTATCCTCTTATACGGAGCCACTTTAACATTCACAAATTGCATTATATCTTCAACATTCTCCTTAGCACCTTTATTTAAAACAATAAACGCTTTTGGGCGCTCTCCTGAACTAGGATCTGGTGCTCCGATGACGGCTGCGTCAGAAACGTCAGGATGCTCCTTCAGGATATATTCCAGTTCTGCAGGAGGAACTTGGAAGCCGTTGACCTGAAGTTATTTTAGATTTTAGAATCAGCTTTGCTCAACATTGTGAGTTCGTATTTGTGTTGGCTATGGCCTACCTACTTTTGACGGAATTGACAGTTTAACCATCAAAAGCTTTGACCAATCTTGATGACTGCACTACTTACTAGTTGATCAACAACAACGAGCTACGTCACGATTGCTTCATTATACAACTAGTGAAATACTTGAAGCAAAGCGGGATGTGCTTGCTTATAAATTGTAGTCAGGGGTTTTTTCGAAGTAAAGAGACATGATGGTTTGTAAAACTTGTGGTAAAGCCAAGCCAAGCCAGGTCTCAACGGCTCTAATAGCTAAGGTGTATAAATGCGTTGGTACTTATCTAAATATTTGTATTTACCTTAATCAGTTCTTTCAATCTATCGGAAATCGTAATAAGGCCATGCTGATTTATTTTCGCCAAATCCCCACTCCTAAACCAGCCACCTTCTAAAAATACTTCGCTGTTGGCTTTCGGGTTGTTTTTGTAACCTTTCATTACGTTTGGCCCTTTGATTAGAAGTTCGCCCACCTGTATTTTAATAAGTTTAATCAAATAATTTAATATTAAGTGATTTATTTGAGTTAATATTAAACCGACCCAGTACATTATATACAAAGTATTAAGACATGTTTTTTGTCCACTGTGTACCAAATAACTAAAAAATTGTGAGTCATTAGCAAACTTACTTCTCCTGGACCCAAATTTTGCAAATGTTCATTGACAATCCTGAGCTGGATGTTTGGCAAGGCATAGCCCACGGCGTCATGGTTGGTTTCGCTTTTAGAGCCCACGCAGACTAAAGGGCTGGTTTCAGTCAAGCCGTAACCCTGACTGAACAATACGTCTTTCTGAAAGAAAATTAATAACCCTAATTAAGCAAAATGCAATATTTTGAAGAGAACAAGTAGGTTTAGAAGAAATTTGACGTATCGGTTTGGTAGTTTTATTGTGATAGCTCAATTATGAGCCTGAATTAAATACACCTAAGCTACTGTCTAAAGTACCACAATATTATACAGTCCTTTGCATCGATGTTTCGAAATTACTGCACTCTTAAAAATGATAAATAGGTATTTATTACAGCAAAATCTCGAGATTTGAGTAACCTATCTACAAATTATCAGAACCGCCGTAGCTTAGTATTACCGGAGCCTTTTCTAAGAACTTCTTCACATCAGTAGGCGGTAGCGGAGCAGCTCCACAAATAGCAGTTCTGACGTGTTCCAAGTGCTTTAGAGTTGCATCCGGATGTGATCCCAAAAACATTACTAAAAACAAATTTTTAAACGATAGTTTGAAAGAAATAAATATAATAAAATAGAAAAAATCAAATATCTATTCAAAAAATGAAGCATCGAAAAATATAGGTACATATAATAACATCATACCATCATCATCATCTTCCTGCCCTTTTTCTCACGTTTTGTGGGGTCGGCATTACATTGTGATCTTCCATTTTTTGTCATTCGTCAACTCGCTCCTTTCTTACTCATTATGATCTTTGACACAGTCCTTCCATATTTTCTTTGGCCTATCTTCGCCCCCTGTATCCATCCACATTCATAATTAACACTCTCCTCGTCACATAACATTCATCCCTCCTCATAAAATCTTATTTATGAAACATTAAAAACAACATCAACAATGATAGACTTACCCATAGGCGGAGCAAGATACATCAGATTACATGGATACTTCAGTAACGCATTCAGAAATGTATCTGCTTGAAATCTTGGTAGTGTTACCAACTTCAATCCAGCAGATAGTTTGTGCAGCATTAATATACCTTGACCGTATGAGTGAAAGAGAGGTAAAACTACTAAGGTAGTGTCTTGGTGGCTTTCTGAAATAAAAAAAAAACAATTTGTTTTACGTAGGTGGTAAACAAGTCCAAATACATTACATTTTTTCTCTTAAATATTTCTTATACTTTAAAGATATTTCAAGAAGAGTACATTTGCAACATTTAATATAATACCTGTTGTGTAAGAATAATGCCTCAGTTCCGCATTCTGCTGTTCGCAGTTCGCAACAATATTATAGTGGGTAAGCTCAACGCCTTTTGGTAGTCCAGTAGTTCCGCTAGAGTAAGGTAAGAGCGAGACATCATCGTATTCACTCTTTACTTCTTTCAGCACATCAAGGTCTACGTGTTCATCGTGCACCAATTCTTTGTATGACACAGTTCCTTGAGGTTTTTGATCGTCAATATCTACAGCAATGATGGGAAGATCTTTTTTGCATAACTTCAAAGCGTCTCTCATTATTGGAACTATATCCGAATGAGCTACGATTAATTTTGCTTCTGATAGTAAAATTTGTCTATGAACTTCATCTGAAATGAGTTGTTTATTGTATAAAATATGGTTACCGATCGATAATTTATGCGATAAAAACTAAAACCATTTGTTACCTTGAAAAATTAGCAAGTTTTTTATACACAATAGCACGAAGTATATTCAACTCACTTGCTGTATAATAATAATAATAATAATAATGTTTTTATTGCGTTCCAACAGATACATAGTACAACCAATGATAAAATCTCCTTTTAAGTAAAATAATACTTGTCATAGGAGATTTCGCTCTTGCTTAGGTCTATTTCTATTACATTTTTAAGGTGTTATCTAGCTATAAAAACATATAAATTTATATTACTTTTCAAAAGTGAAAGAAAAAGGAAACGTGTGTGTAAATACTTAGTATAGTGTAAATGGTAGAGGTGTTTTAAGAGCAGGGACCACTGAGAACACCAGTCTCATAAGAGTCTGGGTAACAGATGGTACCTCAGTGATTGTGTATTTGTGTGAGTGTGTGAGAGGGTGAGGGTGTGAGGGTGTGCTATGATGATGTGTGTGGTGATGATGTGTGTGATGATAAAGTGTGTGCTATGATGATGTGTGTGATGATGATGTGTGTGATGACTGATGATAAAGTGTGTGCTATGATGATGTGTGTGATGATGATGTGTGTGATGATAAAGTGTGTGCTATGATGATGTGTGCATGAGGGTGTGTGTGCGTATGTGAGTCGGAGCGTATGTAGTGTGGTGTGACAGTGCGTGTAAGTGTTTGTCCGGGGTAGTGTGTGTTTTAATTTAAATTAAAAGGTCTTATCCGTTCACCTCTAGTAAGTCTTCAGCGTCGTCATAACTTAAAGATAGTAGCCATTTGCTCAAGTTTGTTTTGCAGTTGTATTTATTTGTGGAGTGTATGTCTAAAACTTTATTTATTCTATTGTACAGTTGTGCGGATTTTATAAAATACTGTCGCGTTGCAAAAGATGATTTAACTTGGGTTATATTTATAACAATATCTTTCCTTCTTTTCCTAAATTTTGTAATATCGTACTCAACAGTTCTATGCAATTTAAGCACCGAATTCAGGATGTATAGTTTGCGAACAGAGAGTATTTCGGTGTCCGTGTATAACATGTCAGTGGGATACCTATATGGTTTGGAGTACATTACTTTTAGAACAGATCTTTGTGCCCTTTCCAGGTCTAAAAAGTGAGTTTTAGTTGCGCCACCCCAAACAGATATACAATAGCTAATTGTAGATTGTATTAAAGCTACATATATTTGTTTAAGGATTTTGTTAGATGCAACGTGTCTGAGGTTTTTAAAGATCCACATAAGTTTTCTTGTCCTAGTCATCAGTTTTTCTATATGTGCATGCCAAGATAAGCGTTGGTCAATGATGATTCCAAGATATTTAGTAGTTTCTACTTTATTGATTGTTGAGCAGTCGCAAGGCCGATTGTTCTGATTACAATTATGTATTTTGATGTTGAATAGTGGATCTGGTTGTGTTCTATTGTACATTGTAAAGCAAATATAGTTTGTTTTACTGATATTAAGAGTAAGTAAATTTTGTTTAAGCCAGAGATTAATCTTAGAAAGGCCTTGTTCCGCTTTAAGTTTGAGATCACTCCAGGAATTGCCAGAAAACACAATAGCAGTATCATCTGCGTAGGAGAAGATATGGCCATTTTCCAAAGTCATATTGCATAGGTCGTTGATGTACAACAAAAACAAGGTAGGTCCTAGTACGCTCCCTTGTGGGACACCATACGTTACAAAGACATCATCGCTAACCATATCTCCTATCTTAACTCTTTGTTTACGATTATGTAAGTAGTCTGTTAGTAAAGCTAGGGGAAAGCCTCTAACGCCATGGAGGTCCAATTTTTGCAAAAGAATGGGGACTGAGACAGTGTCGAACGCCTTTTTGAGATCCAAGAAAACAGTTAGACATTTTCGTCCTCTGTCTACCTCTTTTGCAACAATAGTACTTAGTGCAGTAACAGCATCCTCGGTTGAAAGACCCTGCCTAAAACCAAACTGTGATTTTGAGATAAGTTTGTACGTGTTCAGATATTTTAGTAGTCTATTGTTAATAAGTTTTTCCAAAATTTTCGATATCGAAGGTAATACTGAGATGGGTCTGTAGTTGCTCACATCGCCTCCATCCCCATCCTTATGCACAGGGGTTATAATTGATTGTTTTAAGGCATCAGGAAATGTACCTTTACTAAAGCATAGATTAACTAAATGACAAATTATGGGAATTAAGTGATGTTTAGTTAACTTAAGTATATTAGTTGAGATGTTATCCCAGCCTGGGGCGCTTTTAGATTTAAGGCTCAAAATCACATTGAGCACCTCGTTTTCGTCCGCTTCAAATAATACGAACGAAGAGGATTGGCTAGTTGGTAGCGTTATTTGTATGTTAGAGTAATTAAATGCTGGGTTGTTATTTATGATACATTCTGCCAGAGCTTTTCCGATGTTTGCAAAGTAATTGTTAACCCGGTTAACTGAAAGAACTGAGGTATTCTCTACGTTGAGTAATTGTATATTGTTTTTTTTTGGAGTTTTATAATGAGTTATATTATTAATAGTATTCCATAGGGCTTTACTGTTTGATGCAGTTTTAGATAATTGGTCTCTTTCATACTGTCTTTTAAGCTTTTTGATAAGATTGGTACAATAATTACGGTATCTTCTAAACGTTATTTTAAGTATTTTATCATTAGGGTTAGAACGTAGTTTTAACTGCATATTGTTTCGATTTGTTATGCACCTTAAAACCCCCAAAGTGATCCACGGTTTAAGAATACGCTTGCTTCTGGATATGAATGTTATTTGTGTATTATCTTTAAGAGTTTTTTGTATTTTATTAATGAGGAGATTAGTCAGAACATTTGGATCGTTTAGTTGTAATAAGTCTATGAGGTTTATTTCTAGTTCTTTTAATACATGTTCATAATTTACAGTTATCTTAGTTTTGAGAGCGGTCGCCAAACTCGAGACTTTAGAGAGGTTAAGAAGTACCATGCGATGATCTGTAGTTGTTGTGTGGAGAACCACAGCTGTGGCGGTACTTTTATTTTTATTTATTTTGATTATGAAGTGATCAAGACAACTGTTTTCTCTAGTTGGTAAGAAGTGACTTGAGAGGAGACCATGCATAGATAAAATATTAAGGTAATTAAGTCTATTAGTTCTCTGATTTCTTCGTTCGTCTGCTTTAGGTATAATATTTATATTAATATCTCCTACAATAATAACATTTTCAAAAGTTTTAATAGTCTCTAAGTGATTATTTAATGAGTTTATGAAGTTTTCAGCGTTACTCTCCGAGGGCGAACGATATATGCACAAAATTATCATATTATAAACTTTGATTTGTAAGCATGAGGCATTTTGTAGTTTTATTTCAACTGCGCAAGGTTTGTGCCTACTCTTTATATAAGTGGTAACTCCATCACATTGATTCAGGTGATTACTTGTAGTGAAAGAAACATAGTCCACCAGGCGGGGTACGGGTTTCGAGGCATTGAGTCTGCATTCAGTCAATACAATTACATCAACGTCAAATATGAGTTCAGCCAGTGATATATGCAAGTCATCAATGTTCCGGTAGATACTTCTAATATTCTGCGTGATTATTGAAAAATCGGAAGCGTTTCTTTGGAGCTTGTGTTGGAGGTCTGCAATTGTACTCTCAAAAGAGCATGCGATTTCTGTGTTGTCTAATTCATCAATAATTGATGTGTTATCCATCATAAGAGTTTGAGTAAAGGTATGCGGTCGTTACATGATTACTAGAGTTAAGTTGACGCACTGTTTGAAAGAGTGGATAGGCTTGTGTTGTGTTTTTGATAGTGAAGGTTTGTATTGTGTTTAGTGTAATTTGTGCACATATTGTGTAATGAGAGAAAAACCATAGAGCGAATACAAAAGAGATTGATACCAGCAACCGATATAGTCATGAAGCCTGTAACAAGCAGGTCACCTGCTCCTCACTACTGATTGCTATTATTGGTGCATTTTCATGTTGCCTCACGTAGACTCGTCCGTAAGAAGTCCAGCAAAACTTGTAGTTTTTGGACTTAGCTAAATCTCTTGCGAGGTAGTATAGTCTGGATCCTTTTATAGTGAGCTGCTCCGAAACAAAGATAGGGGTATCCTCGTCCTTCGTGAATCCTAGATGTTTGGCACGTAATTTACTTTTGTTTTGTACGTTGAAGGACTTACTCTTCTTCAAGACATTGGTCTTCAGTATGGTGGATGAGAGCTCTACTATTATTGTTCCTTTTTGTTCCTCTCTTTTGTTCCGTACTCTAAAGATATCGCTAATATCACGACTATCTATTCTGCAATCGATGGATTTTCCTAGGCGCACGACCATGTTCACCATGTCTTCCTTTGTCTCCCCTTTGTTTTTTGGAACATTTTTGATTTCCATGCTGCTTTTTCTGTCTGTTCTTTGTATATCTTCAATTCGATTCTCCAGGATAGCTATATATTCCTTGTCTTTTTTCTTTTCTTGCTCTAGTTGAGCAAGTTTATTTGTCAATTCTTCATTCTTGCTCATCAAAAGAGCAATAGAACTTTCAATGTTCTGGTTCGACTTTTGTATTTCAGCTAAAGTGGGTGAAAATAGTTTTTTGAGTTCCTTTTCCTGTTCAGACATCAGGGCTCCCATTATTGTTTTTATTTCGGCTTTAAAGTCCATGAAATCCGAGTGCCATTCGCTTTCTCTATCTCTCTTACCACGCCGGAATGTATAGCTAGGCGGAGTTGTTTCGTCGCTCCTACCCGTTTGTAATAGGTTACTCTCGCTAGGAGATTTCTCAGTTAATCTTTTATCAAACAGGAACTTGTCCATCTTAAAAAAGTTGTGCTAAAATCAGATTCACAACAATGGTCACGTTTGCAGTCCTAGCTAGCGTTGTAATGCAGCGATGTATTTTATTCACAGCGGTAGACGTAGTTTAATAGATAGGTTATGCGTAGCTGTATCGTAGCCGTCTCGTAGCACTAGGCGAGTTTCGTAGGTAGCGTCGTAGACAGCGCGTAGCACACAGATTAGATTGTGTCGGTTAATTTCGCCGCTGCTGCACACTGTCTCCGTGGCGCAGTTGGTATGCACACCGGCCGAGACGCAGCCGTCCGCCAGTTCAAATCCGGGTGAAAGCAAAAAGTCCGCTCACCGGCACATGCGACGTGATGAGGCCGGGACCGGAGACTCTGGGGCGCAGCACCCTCAAGGTATCGCAAGACTCGGGGCGAAGTCCCAATTCACAGCCACAGCGCAGGAGCAACTCGACAACACGTCCGCTCGGTACAGAGGCCCAGAGGCAAGAGGCTGTATAAATAGGGTTAAAAGTTGTTACTACTCCACCGGCTGCCAATGCCCCTAGTTCCACTATAGGATATTCCGGTGCATTTCTCATCACCACAGCGACTGCATCCCCGTTTTGGAGTTTGAACTTCCTCCTAAGATTTGCACCGAATATTCTAGAGTATTTATAGAGCTCTTCGTATTTGTAGCTCCTGTTTGTGATGCCACATACCTGTGAGAAATTAAATTTATCTAACTGTTCACGGTGAAGGCTTTAAGTTTTAGGCAGACAATTCCTTAGGTCGGTGTTTTATTTATACTTAATTACCTATCCAAGACCTTTGTGGTTAAAAAGGTACTTTCATAAAAAAATATCGTTTTATTGCTTACTTAGGTAAATACTACCTAGGCACATATTAATATATTAGGTACTTTCATGTTTATGTTATTTATTTTGTTCTAATTGGTAACATATAATAATCTGTAGGTCATGACATGAACAAAGTCCACCTAACATTTGCATCTAAACGAGTTTTATAAGAAAAAAACTTTTCATAATATTATTATATTCTCAAACTTTATTATTTTATGTACGTATTAACACTAAATAGAATAGGTATTTACCTACAGCGTCTCATCATCAGTCAACTCATTAGCACTTTAAAGAACACCTAATAAAGCTTTTAAGTAGGTATCTTATGTCCAGTTTCCTACTTTCTATTCAAAACCAGCGGAACTGATGCTTCTTGGACATCACAATTCACAAAAGTTACCAAACTACAAATACTGTTATACCTATTTCATAACAAAAAGGCCGGTAGACTCTTACCATTGCAACTTTAGAGTGCCATTTGTCCAAATTCCTCCAAATATACTCATCTATTGTAGTCTTCGGTATCTCTATGTCTTCACACGGTGACATGGCCACTCCTTTTTTCCAGACATCTTTTTTGAACACACTTGAAAACTCACGACTTGAAAATCTGAACAGTTTCGACATTTTTAACACTGCTATATTAAAATTCTTATTACACAACGAACATGTCCGTTTGGTTCAATGTACCGGTCTCTTATAAATACTTGTTTATATAATGATAGTGTAGAGTTCGGTTAGCTCACTGATTTTGTTCAACCTAATGAATGAAATTAATTTGCGATTAATTTAAAAGGTAGGTATTAGTCACAATGACACTTATTTTGGATAGTACTAACTCAAGTTAACTTTAAAGTGTAGCTACACAGTCTCTTCAGTAAGAGTTTGACAATATACATATGTGTGAAACAAACTTCTCAATGACAAGGATATTGATAGACAAACACACAGAGGTACCTACTAAATTTTAACTTGTTTCTCTTCGACAATGTTTATGACGTCAGAAATATGCGAATTGATTTGTTTTTATAATGATGACTGTGTTTGAACTGCACTCGTTAGCAACTGTTTTGCAAGGGTTGTACTCGTACTACCTATGTTAGATACCTACCATGTGGTCGATGATACCTACGTAAGCTGGGAAGTAATTGATATACCAAACCATAGAACCAGTTTGGTTTACTGGTTGAACATTCGCTCCACTCAAGTTAATGATAGAAAGTGAATGTAACTATTAAACGTGGCCTTTCTAAGTAAATTATATTTATGTATAGTAAAAATATATCCCACCAAAAACATTTTCATGTAAAATGTTGCCAAGACGAGACCTTATGACTCGCACTTTCAAAAAGTTCCCGGGAAGAGCCAAGCTTAGGTAATTAGGTATAACACGCCCTAACTCTACAAGGCCTAACTTTACAAACTCTACACCTTAGTCAAAACAGTAGCTTGGCCTTTTCGTTAATACTACAAGAACTCATCATACGCCCATGTGAATGTAGCCTAATGAAAAATACTGGTAACTGAGGGTTTAAAAATACGACGAAAAACTTCGAGAAAAGGTAGTGCCAGTAGTGGTAGTGGCAGTAGTGGTAGTAGTAGTATTGTGCCCTTCCCGTGCGCTTCGAGGCTCGTCTTGGCGGTCAGATAAAAATTAAAAAATATTAGGCATTCACTTCAAATTACACTATAATTAGACCTATGTATTTGAGTGCGTAAGTATTTTATCTTGGTAGGCGAGGTAGATACAAGTAGGTACCTACATAACGTAAGTACTTGGTCGTATCAAAACCGACGTTAATTTTATTGATGCTTATAAAATAGTACCTAGGTAAGCAAGTAAGATAATCATTGATAAAGTTTTGTATGAGTATAATTTTATTGTATTTTATGTCTTAAAATGCTAAGTACCTACCTACCTACCTACCTATCCAGATTAGATATATGTAAGTAGGTACCTACTCAAAATTATATAAATTTATATAGGTAGGGTTATAAAATGTAATATAAAAATTAAAATTAACCGTTTTTATTTTTTTTATTACTATATAATGTAACAAGTTTTTGATGTAGGTAGGTACTTACTCATAAGAAATAATAAAGTAAATAAGTAATTCCTTGGGTGTGTTGTTTTTTTTGGCGAAAATAATATATTTATTTCTGTAGTTACCTACCTCACACACAACTCAAATTATTAGGTACAAACCCTCTTTTCCAAAATAATTTCGAATTGTATGTAAGTAGATATAGGTATACTTACCTCTAACTACCAAATTACATACCTACACCTACCTCTAACCTAAGTAGCAATCTCAAAATTTTAGTGCATAGGTACCACAGCCTCTGTTTCGAATAGACCATCTTTTTTCATTTCGATCATAAATAGTAAAAACCTACCTACACTTAGATTAAATATTTTTACCTCTTAATTTATCCGAAGACGTTACAAAAAATGCCTTTCCATAGCTTATTTTCTTAACGAAAATTGCACACTTAGTAGGTATGAGCAGTTTCTTTTGCAGAAAAAATTTCAAGCACTTATGATAATTATTTCCATTTTTTTTTCTTAGTTCGATAACTAAGTTTGTAATATTTCTTTTCGGGATACGTATCTAAGTAGGTACCAGATTGTTCAGCTTAAATATCGAAGTAAAGTTAATCACGTTTTAAACCTATTATACTTATTTAATTAATGATCATTGTAAATCTTATACTTATACCTTTAAACGAGCAATTCTTGTATATATATACATATATATATAATCGGAATCTCGGAAACGGCTCCAGCGATTTTCATAAAATTTAGTACCTATGCAGGGGGTTTCGGGGGCGATAAATCGATCTAGCTAGGTTTCATTTTCCAAAAAACACGATTTACCAGAAAAAAACCCGAGCAAAGCTCGGTCATCCAGGTACCTACTAAAAAAATATAAGAATAAATTTCATCAAAAATCATCACCACATTCATCTTCAATCAATAATTAGTTTAAATCAAGCGTTCGATTAAAATGCAATTCGAAATAACTAGGCACTAATAAAATCTAACCCTAACATTGCAACTTCACAATTCACATTGCTCACACGGTACAAAACAATAAAACACGTTCAGACACTCAAACCATCTAAATCACTAAAAGTGTTTAGATCTACGTATTAGAGAAATCTACTCAAAAAAGACTATCTCCCTATCTCTCTATCCCTGTTTGGCATTATGCGATGTATGTAGTTACTTTCCACGATGCCACCTGTGGTTACATAGCTTTTATCTTTAACCACTTGGGAGTTTCTAAATACACCTAGCTTATCAGACTTTTAAATTGGTCCTTATGATTGTATTGAATAAAGTTATTTTTACTTTAACTTAAAGTGGATTTGACCAGCTTCTGGTAAAACTATTCTGTGTTCTAGTGCCAAACTACTTTGGTCGAATCCGCCCTTAATCCGGTATTTTGTTTGCAACTAATAACAGACTAACAATAATTGTCTTTCAAAACCCTTCTAAGAATCTTACCAGCCGAACTTTTAGGGATAGTGTCTATAATAGTAACATCATTAACTCTTTTATAGGGCGCTACTCTGTCTTTAACAAAGTCTACTATATCTTTGGTTTGGCACTTCTGATTGTTTTTAAGGACTATGAAAGCTTTGGGTTCTTCCCCGTTGGTTGGATGTGGTACTCCTATGACGGCTGCATCATCCACAGCAGGATGCTGACGTAAGACTGCTTCTAGCTCTGCTGGTGGAACTTGGAAGCCCTTTACCTGGTGGAAAAAGTTCAATGAATTTTGTCTTATCGGGACTTCGACGATCAGTTGATGCAAAGATCCTCTTTACCTTTTAATAGACGTAAAATTTATGCTATCTCACTTACAAGTGGCCGTATTTGAGAACCATACTTTAATTCAAATTGACATGTAATCATAGATTTGATTGGCTTCAGCTAAGTTTTAGATGCTTTGTCCTTTACAATAGAGATTGGTTCAATAGCTGTAGGGAAAACCTTTGTGTGAAGAAAATAGATGTTCTTTAAACTTAGAAAGAAACCTATTTTAATAATACATTTTTAAAGACTATCTTTAGTTACCTTGATAAGTTCTTTGAGTCTGTCAGCAATAGTGATGAACCCATCCTCATCGGCGACTGCCAAGTCTCCGGTCTTGAACCAGCCATCAACTGTGAATGCTTCGTTATTCGCTTGGGGATTGTCTCTGTACCCTCGCATAACTTGGGGACCACGGACGAGGAGTTCACCAGTCTGTGAAGAGCATTACATAAAATTTACAGTTGGTTTAGATTATTTTGTCCAAGAAATAAGCTGATGGAAGTTGATTTTGATAGCATAAGCTTGAAACACTCCACGGCTTAACTTCTTATACTGTACTTAATTGTGGCTTGGAAACCTATGTTTGATGGCTCCAATCATTTCTGATAAGAAGTCATCAATATCACTTCCGATGGCTTTTCTCAAGAGAAATTTTGTACTAACAAGTAGACTATATAATAAGGCAGCAAAACTAACCTCATTAGGCCCTACATTGTTAAGGCTCGCATCTACAATCCTTAGTTCTGTGTTCGGAATGGGCGGTCCGGTTACCGCGTAGTTCTTTTTGGGCAAGTTTCGAGGCGTAAGTGCTACTGTTGGCGAGGTCTCCGTCAAACCATACCCTTGCCGGAAGTCTATGTCTTTCTGGAAACATAAGTTTTGATCACCTTCATTCAGAAATGCGAATGAACACAATAAAAACATCAGCTCATAAAACGAGTATACTACAAAGTTGCCAAAAGTAATAAAAATATCCAGCTAGGACTGGATATTTTTAAACGGCTGTAGATACCTACACATAAAAGATGAGTCGAGGACTAAAAATATAGCGCTTGCAAAACAATAATTGGAACAAAAGTCATAATCTTCCTGCCCTTGTGCCACGTTACGTGGGGTCGGCACAACAGTCTCCTTCTTCCATTTCCCTCTATCAGCCATTATCTCAGTAGAAGAGAAGGTGTGAGATCTTCTTGAGTCATATCGTCTTTTAAAGATTTCATTCTTCTTTTCTTGGGTCCACCTCTACTTTCATATCTATCACTTCTCTCAGCAACAAGAGTATGAGAGCAATCATTTACTACACCACCAGTGCATAAGTTAAATACGTACCTTCGCTTTAACAAGGAACCGTTCAACGTCACTTGTGGATAGAGGTGCGGCTCCATTGATCACAGTTTCGATGTGTTGGAAGGTCTTTTCAGTAGCTAATGGGTGTGAGCTCATGAGGAGAACTACAATTGAAAACAAGAATTAAGTAGAATTAATTAGGTATGTCAGGATCGTAGCAAGTGGAGATCCGTGGTCTCTGCCTACCCCGACGGGAAACAGGCGTGATTTTATGTATGTATGTATGTATGTATGTATGTACTTACCTAGAGGAGGAGCAAGGAATAGAACATTGTTCTTGTACTTCTCAAGAGTGTTGAAGTACAACTCTGGTTGTAGCTTTGGGAGCGTCACGATTTTGCACCCAAGAGACATTTTGTGGAACATTATCACTGTGGCTGCGTAGATGTGGAAAAACGGTAGCACCCCTAGAACTGAGTCCTGATGTGTTGCTGAAAGAAAAAGGAAAAACATTAACCTAATAATAAATTCACCTGGTTTTGCCAGGCTGGGATGAATTAAAAACTTTGAGGGTGGTTTTTGTCAAAAAATTGTGTAGGTTACCTATTTTAGGAAGTAACTGACCTGTGGTATCATTATGGCAACGTATAGCATCCTCATTGACCTGCTCTCCATTTGCAATGATGTTTCTATGAGACAGCTCTACACCTTTAGGTAGACCCGTGGTTCCACTCGAGTACGGCAGAAAGCAGATATCACTTCCACCCCTCCGCACTTTCTTCAGCACACTGGTATCCGCGTTGAGGTCTTCACTTAGCTCGTTGAAACAAATAGTTCCTTCTGGAGTAGGGTTGCCGCTGGTTTTGACAACGATAATGGGGAGATTCAGTTTTGCGAGATTCAGAGATTCCTTGATAACTTTGACTGAATCTGGGAGCGTGACGACAACTTTAGCGTCTGACATAAGCAGTTGGCGCTGGATTTCATCTGTAATATAAAATGAGGTATATACCTATTGTAACCCAATTTCCCTTACTGTATAAGTCAGTTCAAAGGAGCATTGATGTGTCATTGGACAGTAAACTCACGAGCAGTATAAATAGGGTTGATGCTTGTGATAACACCACCAGCCTCTAGGATGCCCAAGTTCACCAGTGGATAGTCGGGGATGTTAGGCAGCATCACAGCGACGACGTCACCATCACGGATCTTGAGTTTGATGCGGAGGTTTGCTGCGAATGTATTGGAAAGTTTGAAGGCTTGCTCGTACGTATATCCTCGGCCGGTTATGGCACAAACCTAGAAAACCAAACATTAATATTCAAAAGTCGGCTTCGGGCTACCAGCCACATCCTTTCGTCACTTCTCACGTCAATCTTTTCATATTTTTTATTTATTTATTTATAGTTAGGCCAGAGTATGTCAGGGGAAGTCTGAAAGTAGCGCCTATTACTGAAAAGATGAGGAGTGCTAGGTTAGCATGGTATGGACACGTGATGAGGAGGGATGAAAACCATGTCACCAAAAGAGCTATGAGTATGAATGTGGCTGGGTGCACAAGTAGAGGAAGGCCGAAGAAGAAGTGGTTTGATTGTGTGAAGGATGATATGAATGTAAGAGGAGTAGATTCAGAATTGACGACTGATAGGAGGGAGTGGAAGAAGAAAACATGTTGTGCCGACCCCACTTAGCGTGGGATAAGGGCAGAAGAATGATGAGTTAGGCCATTTTAATACTAAAAGTTAATCTGATCTAAAACTAATTAAAAATAAACCCGTGTATTGACGGTCCAAAAAATTTAATGCCAATCCGATATGGGGCCCTGTATAAATATTATGTAGTTATAAACCTAAGTAGATCTTGATTATTATGCTTCTTTCTTTCACTTTAAGTTTATAATAACTATCCACTCGATAACCTTTAAAACTTGGTGGGTACCTATCGTTCAACTGATATCTGATTTTGAACAGATGCCTTTATTAGTATGTAAGTAATCTATTCTGTATATATGTACGTAGATGACGTAAGTATTTATTTGTAACTTTATTGATTATCTTGCTTCTCTAATAAATAAGCAGCAGCCGGATTGCATGCAAACAAGTTCGTTCAATTTAGTGTCTTGTGTAAAATATACCTACCGGCTTTCGCCGGGTAGGTAGGTACCTTCCCTAGATGGCGACCGCACTGGAGAGTAGAGGCGCAGGTAGAAACATCACTTGGATCGACTAAGTCATTTTGATTCCAAGTTAAGATGTCGTGAGACCATTATGTGACAGCAAATGCACCTGAATTCTGATACCCTGACAAAGCATCCTAGTGTGCATGAAAGTGTCAGTAGTTCTTTCGAACTAGAGTGTGGTACACTTTATGGGATACTGTGGGTCATCATCTTCCTGACCTTATCCCACTAAGTGGGTTCGGCACAACAGGTTCTCTTCCTCCACTCTCCCCTATCATACGTCATCTCAGTAGTCACTCCCTTCCTACACACCTCTTTCACACACTCTATCCTATCCATCTTTTCTTAGGTCTATCTCTACCCTTATATCCAACCACATTCAAATCCATCACCCTTCTAGTAACATGACTATCTTCCCGCTGCATAACATGCGTAAGAGAATTAAAATGATACCGCACTTCTTCAATATACTTACATAATTATCTAGTAGGTACCTACCTACACACAAACTTTGGGGGGCAACTACCTATAGTTTAAAAGATATTACTCGTACCTACTCGTAGTAAAATACTTACAGAAACAGTTCTCTCCGGCCATCTATCCAAGTTCTGCCACACATAATCATACAAGGTAAAGTTTGGGATCTCAACATTTTTGTACGGAGATCGGATCACGTTATCCTGGGACCACACACTCTGGCGCCTGATCGTGACACTAGCGAACTTTGAACCTTTATTCAAAGTGTTTAAAGTCCTCTTTACTGTGAACATATTCTTCGGTACCATTTTCGTGATGTCTCGTAGATAGTGAAGACGTGAATGTTGTTTATCTGGAAATAATCGAGGGGCAGCATGATTACTATCGTTAAATAAAGGTACCTATATATAGTACCTACCTACAGTCGATTGTGTATTGAATGACACAGTTAAGTGAGCAAACGACGCGACGCAGCGAAGTTGCGAAGTTTGTGGATACAAACCTCAGTCACATATTCAGGAATGGCAGTGAAGTATGCAGTTAAATTTAGCGTAGGAGAGACTGGCCAAAGTGGCCAATTTATTCATTGAATTTTGCAAAGTAATTTTATAAGTTCCGAGATACATTTTTTTTCCTATTATCCGAAATGATGAAGACGAAAATTTTAGGTGATAATTAAGTAGGTAAGTACCTACCTACATACCTACGTTATCGTACAGTTTAGGTAGGTAGGTTACCTATACTGTCTTGAGTCATAAACATTGTTTGTTTTCACTAAAGCCTCTTTGTGTAGGTAGGTACATACCTACTCCCGGCATTCACATCACCAACGCGTCAAAAAAAACACGATAGGTAGGTACTTAGGTACCTATCGCAATATAGGTAGATCCTATTTAAAAAAAGTAATAGGTAGTTACCACGTATTGTACCTATGACAAAACTTACATGACTAGGTAACTAGGTAGGTACCTATATCACTTGATCAAAACACTTGTTGCTGGCAGTTATAAACAAAGGCGTACGCTCAACCCGGCAGTTGTTTGTGTACTAAAATAAACTCTGGTAAGTATGAGTTCGTAGTAGGTAGGTATAGGTACCATAGAGTACTTACTACATAACATACCGGTATGTGCACCGAATGAACGCGACTCGGTGGCCGCATGTGGTAAAATAGGTATATAATTAGGTAGTTAGGTACGTAGATAGTCGCGACAACTGTAATTCGTTCTGGCTTTGGTAATTATTTATGTATGGATCGTCAGCGAATAGGTATTTATCGAAACATTGTAGGTTAGGTTCGGTACCTACCCACCTAATTTAAAGGCTTAGAAACAAAGCAATTTTTTGCTATTTGACCTAAATAATGTAAGTGATAATGTTTGTAGGTAGATACCTACCTACCCTCTATGATTAGGTAAGTACCTACCTACAATATTAATAGTAGGTAGGTACCTATGCCTGTTGTAGAGGTCTAGGTAAAAACAAAGATATCATTACTATAATTAAAAGATCGACCCAGAAACCTAATAGGATACTGAGTTAGAGTAATTACTACCTACATTAAAAGTAGGAACCTATACAATACTACTTAGCAATTTATAGAAAAGATTGAAAGAAGCATTCTTGTAGGCGCTTCTAGTTCTACGGTAAGATAGGTACTCACACAATTCAATTTTATCACTCTATGTAGGTACCTATATAAGGCCGTGCTACTACAATTTACAGTCATCAGTCGGGTTCAAACTAATCAGTGCCAATAAGTCCTATAATTTTTGTACAATTATCGTAGATAGTTGAACAGTGGGCTGCTTGGACAGTGACATCATGAGGTGAATGACCGGAGTGATAATGTGGCTGACCATGAGATTGGAAGCGAATGATATTATAAATACAAGTGTATTAAATGTATGTAGGTACCTTATGTTTGGATGTAGGTATTTGTTAGTTAATCCTAGGAGTAATAGGTTTCCGTGATCGCGCTATCGGAATAAGTACCTAGCTAGAGGTAGCCTTGCTTTCGTTAGAATACCATGTAGGTACATCTTAGATCATAATAATCTAAGAGATACCTACATAGAGTTAGGTAAAGGTAGATCAGTCTAAAAAATATAAAAATAAATTATTCAGACCACTAACAAGATTGACATTAGCTTCTAATAATAGTTTTATAATGGCAATAAAAATCTACAACAAAATTCCTGACGATTTAAAAATTATGACGTTTAATAGATTCAAAACAAATTTGACACGATGGCTTGCTGAAAAATGCTTTTACAGCTTGAATGAATTTTTTGACTACAAAATTTAGTTATTATGTGTATTATTGACGGAATATATGACTACCTACTTGTTAACCTAACTTATTATTCAGTATTATTTTATTATTATTAAACAATCCGCATGACATTTTATTTGATTATGGTGTGTTAATATTTGACATTTTACAACTTGAATTAATTTATTCTAATGTTTAATGCCTATTTTTTATTTTATTTTTTTTAATTAAGTAAGTATATAAATATTTCTAAATTAATTTCTACGCCTGTAAAGGCAGATTTCGGCTGAGCAAAATAGTTTTTAAGATCTTTTGTATGGACCTGGAATTATGAATAAATGATTATGATTATGAAAATGCACGCCCCTCCAATGTATTTGCTACTCTATTTCCTCTACATACGGCACAAGAAGTGGAGGGGCGTCCATTTTTAGATTGAAACATCTCTACCTACGTAGGATACTTTTTATCAACCCTAAAAACTAATGACTTAATGAGACAAATCTTTTAAAGGGAAGGTTATTGCATTAAAGAAGTTTTAAACATAACAGTGTTATTTATTCAAGTGTGTAGGTAAATAGTATTAGTAACATTATTTATTCTAGAATCTGCATTTTTATTGCACTTTCCCGACGTACCTCTCTAAAACTACAGTCAAACAGTTAAAGACCCTGATTCTGGGGATCGCTTATTAGTAGTTACAGCTAATTTTAAATGAAAAACAAAATATGACATCTTAAATAAACATCTTTCTAGACTTTATACGGTCTCAAAGACCGTAAAACAAATTTTGAGAATCTGATTTTTTTTACTTGGTAAATAAACGAAAGAAACATTTAATTAAAATTAGCTTTAATTACTGCCACCCAAGAAAGCCATAGTACGATTGAATAAGTACCCATTAAAAAGTAAGTACCCAGTTTTTCTTTAACCTTTAACCTAATTTTAACTTATTGTAATGATTTGCGTACAAAACATACTTTTCTTTCGTGAATTCTAAATCTAATACATTAACTTGCAGATTTACAGAAACATTTTAAAAATACCAACAATAAATACCAATAGTTAAGTAGGTATTAAGATGTATTATGTATGGTTGTTATTTGTTATGAACCAATTATAATTGGATGGATATAGCAAAATAAGCTAGAGCTAATTATAGCTACTGATATATTATATGAATTATACCTATGTAATACATAATACCTTTTTAGTTTTATCATAGAATATAATGAAAATCAAAAATTTTGGCAGGCAGTGCGGAACCTAAGCCGCTGGTCATAGAGACTTGAAATTTGGAAGATGTGTTCTTTACAGTGTGTGTGATTAAATTTAAAGAGTGTGGATGATTAAGTTTGTGTGAAAATAACAATATACGCGTAAGAAGTTCGCTGGTGTTAAAATAAGCAGTAGTACCTAATCACTCGCCTTTTTAAAATACTGTAGTTGTGTTATAACCTTAAATGCATAAATAAAAATATTAAGTACCTTCCCATTTTTGTTTCGTAGCACCTTATATACAATTAATATTACATAGTAATTGATGACCACCAAAAAGTAATCATGACTGTAATTCCCAGCTACATTTTTTTTTTCAAATATCCATTACTAAGATATTTGAGGTTATATATAGGGGGTAGTTAGACACCATCATATTAATATTGCATTGAAAACCTGGTGCAATACAGTCTTTGCACCCATTACTCTATTTCATCACTATACTAGATATCACAGCCTAGACAAATGATAGAAATAACGAAATATTCGTTCTAGACTACATTAATAATCTAGAATTTCTAGCCTATGCGTAAATCTTCTTCAAATCCTTTCTCAATATTTTCCCCGAGGCCGTTTTCGGTATATCCTGAACGAACATGACTTCTTCGATCTTTTTATATCCCGCCACTTTGCTGGCTACGAATTCCTGGAGCTCTTCCTCAGTTATGGTCTGACCCTGCCTTCTGATGATGAAGGCTTTTGGTGCTTCGCCGTAAAACTCGTGCGGGATGCCGATGACTGCCGCGTCTTGTACTGAAGGGTGGGAGCGGAGTAGGCTTTCAAGTTCTGCAGGGGCGACTTGCATGCCTTTGACCTGAAGAGTAAGATTACAAAATACAAAAAAAACATGCTCACGACTGTAATCCCTCGATAGATCCTATTAATAATATAAAGTAACTGGGTGACCGAGCTTTGCTCGTTTTTATGGGGTAAACTACGTTTTCTAAACATGAAACCTAGCTAGATCGATTTATCACCCCCGAAACCATCTGCATACCAAATTTCATGAAAATCGTTGGAGCCGTTTCCGAGATTCAGATTATATAATATATATATATAAAAGAATTGCTCGTTTAAAGGTATAAGATACATAGAATCCAGTAGTGTCGCCTGCGACACGTCGTCCGCTGCTGCCTCATGTCGTCCGCTGCCAACTCGTAATTTTAATTAGTAAGCTGTTAGTAAAAGCTGCTTAGAGTCCCACCCATTACCTAATGCATACCTTAATAAGTTCCTTTATCCTGTCGGTAATAAACAGTCCAACTCCAGGCTTGTAGTGACCTAAATCTCCTGTTTTGAAGAAACCGTCTTCAGATATGGTGTCGGCGGTCGCTTGGGGGTTTTTGTGGTAGCCTTTCATCACCGTTGGCGATTTGAGGTAGAGTTCTCCTGACTGTAAGAATAAGGACATACTAAAGCCGATTGCAGACCGACAACTAAGCTATTCCGTAGCTAAACTATGCCAGCTTGACGACCTCTGTGGCGCAGCGGGCAAGAGTCCGCCTGCGACGCAAGAGGTTGCGGGTTCGATTCCCGCCTCGGAACAAATTTGTGTAGGTACGATCTGCAGAAATTTGTTCCGTTGGTCTGGGTATGTATGTATAATAAAAAATATCTATCTATGTACCTATATCATGTATTAAATATATCAGTTATCTAGTACCCATAACACAAGCTTTGAGTAGCTTACTTTGGGGCTAGATGATGCTGTGTGGATTGTCCAGCATTATTTATTTATTTATTTATTTATTTATATTTAGCTGAAGATAAACTAAAAATATGTTCCGTGCACACCAAAAACTAAACAGTCAGACACAGGACAGCACTGGCAAAGGATGTGCGAAGGGGTTGCGGGGTAGGCGGGAGGGGCTTAGCTTTTTTTTTTTGTTTACCATCTCAGATGGCTCTGCGTCTTTTCCCCTAATATTCTTTAAGGTCCTTATTAACTAACTTTATTAGGGATAGGAAAGGGTTAAATTCTTATATCCTATACATCGAGATCCTTACATCTAGTTGTTTTTACAATGTTTTCTTAATTATCTATTTACAGTTTTTTCAGGGTTTATCTATTTTATTCTATCGATAGGGGCTTAGCTTAGCTCGTGTAGCTGCGTATCGGCTAACTAAAATATGCGAAGCTAAGTTGGTTGTGTATACAACCAATTTAGCTTCGCATATTTTAGTTAGCTCACATAGCTTAGTTTTAGTTTGCAGTCTGCACACAAGTAAGGAAAACTGCGTAATCTATGCGAGCTAGGTTAAACTAACTTAAGTCTACTATAAGTCCTAGAGAGCTAAAATTTTGAAGCTAGGCTCCTTTTTAGGTGTAGAGGTGCAAGTAAGAAATGCCTAAATTTCAACCTTTAAATGTGTTGCTTGGTTGAAGGATGTATGAAAAATATTACGCGAACGAATTCCATTAGTAGAGTATTTTAAACCTTTCTTGGCCAATAGGCACAGGTTTAGTAGAATTATTATTTTATTTTTTATTAAAAACCTTACTTGGCCAATAGGCACAGGCGCTCCAGTTGCAGGGTCAACGAACTTCAACGTGACCCCAGCCATCGGGACTCCACAGGCTGAGAAGTCGACATTCTTAGAGTTTTTGAAAGTAGATGTTCCTAGGGAGGTGGTTTCAGTTGCTCCGAATCCTTGGTTAAACTCAATCTGACGCTGTAACAAGTTAAATTACCTAAATTAAAAATAAACCCTGATAGAATTGCCCGCCATTTTGTGTAAGTACTTAAATTAAAAAAAACCCTGATAGAAACTTTGCCCGCCATTTTGTGGCGGGACGGCCATCTTGGATTTGAAATTTGTCATAGTTTATAGTATTCTACTACTCAAGCTCTTTTATATGATATCTATATTAAGGGAGTTGTGTAAAAATATGTAATCCGCCGTTTTGTAGCGGCGGCCTTCTTGGACCGATTTCCATCAAACATAGCTAAGAACACTCCCGACTATTTCAGCTTTTAAACAAAAAAAAAAAGATCGAAATCGATTCATGCGTTCGGGAGCTATGATGTCACAGACACACACACACACAACAGACACACAGACACGTCCAACTTATACACGCCGTAACACCCCGTCGTTTTAAAAAAAGTTTTGTCGGGGGGGTTAAAAATAGTTTTGTCTTGTGGTCATAATGTTCGTGTGGACGACATGGCTATCACAGGCATCTCCTGTATGGACCTCAATAAACCGTTCCATTCGGAACGCTTCAAACACTGTCAATGTCAAACAAACGTTCTTCTTTTTCTTTTTTATATAGGACCATTTGTCTCGTCAGAGATAAATGTTGCCAGTGTCAAGTGTATTTTTATTTAGGTGTTGTCAACGTTACAGTCATAGTCAATTTTAAACAAAATATGGCCGTTTTGTTTTAAATTCTTGGAAATTTCTTGAGAAAATCCCAAACAAACGTTTTGGAGCTAGTTGGTGCCGAGGAACTGTCACGAGCATTCTGATGTCATGTGTGAGATGACAATGATGTGACGTCACCCTATGATCGCAATTCAATGATAGCAATTCCATTGGATCGCTAATTTACCACCTTACCTTGCTTTTCTTATGTATAGCGTCAACATCGGAAGCTGCTAAAGGCGCGGCTCCACACACGATGTGTCTCAGATTCCTGAAGTGTTCCTCTGATACGTCAGGATGCTTGCCCAGCAAGATTGCTGAAATTATGTTAATAAATATTATAGACGGAAATTTAAAACAACGCCATCTATCCGCAAACAAACGAAGCTTATACACGTTTTTGTGTAAATTAAAAACTGAGATAATTAATAGCTGCTGGGCTTTATCTAAAACCTAGTCTCAGACATTATAACGTCCTGTGAGTATAAAAATCCACTTTAATATACCATCATAATTATCATCAACATCCATAGTGGCCATAATCCACCTCTGAGGTGGACCATGGGCACTTTATCTCTTAACACTTGAACTCTTTAGCTTTATATTTTAAGATTATGAATTTACATCTCAAAAGATTAATAATCACTGGTGAGAAACAAAATTTTCTTATTATCTATTGTTAGTTTCATTATAATATTAATGTTTGTTCTGGGTGGGAACCCACAACCTACAATGCAAAAGGCAGAGCTACACCAACTAAGCAGAGGCCACTGTGTACTCAGTCATATCATTTTACGATGACTTGTCATTCTGAGTTGTTTAAGTTGAATAATATTGTCTCATTCCAGTTAATTCCATAAAAGTCGCCTTTGCATTTGGTTACTGATAACTATAATTAAATGTCTTATCTTTTCATTACCGCCATCTATTTCTATAGTTTACCATAAACTCCGAATTAACTATTGTTTAACGATTGGTTCATTCGCCTCGAATAATTAGGTTGAAAGTAACCACCTTTTGTATGAAGTTTAAAGTGTTTTTATTGTTTCTTGTTGTAAGTATACAAACTTTTTGTATACCTACCTAGTTCATACAATGTTCCATATGCGCTTAACAAAGATTTAAAAAAGTACTAGTGAGTGACGAAGTTGGTCTTCATCACCAGTTATTCGAGACCAAAAGCTCAGAGGACACGATGTAAATACCACTAGTAGTCACCCATTTAAATATTTCTCTGATGGAGAAACATGGTCGGTGCCTTTAAGAAATAGTCAATTTCTCAAACATGATACATGAAACATGACAATATGATCCGTAGATTGCCTTGTCTAGAGGGTAAAAAAAATAGTTTTAACCAAAAAAAAATCACAAGAACTTTCTGAAGGTAAGTCTAGTCATATATTTTTTCCTTTTTTTATCTATTTGGACAAGCTTAATTTCCATTAGGTACCAGATTTAGCCATAGGCTGTCACCTAGCACCCTGTATAATCTATAATCTAGATAGTGCACCAAGACTCATGTAATGACTATCATACAAACAAACTAATAAACTAGAACCCCAAATCTGGCTCATATTTGGCTCATAGTATCAGTATTGCCATTCAACGTGGTAATGCCAGCGTCTTAGGGATGCTTCCCTCTGACAGTGATCTGTATCGGTTGAGCTATCTATAGATCAATTGTTATGGACTTATAGATAGCTTAAATGTTTTACATGTATTCTGTATCACCATCATCATAACCATCATCTTCCTGCCCTTTTCTCACGTTATGTGGGGTCAACATAATATTGTGATCTTCTTCCATTTCCCTCTATCATTCGTCATCTCATTACTCACTCCTTTTTTACTCATGTCATCTTTCACACAGTCCATACATCTCTTCTTTGACCTCCCTCTACCCCTGTATCCATCCACGTTAATTTTATATATAGTGTGGATATAAAGATAGGTCTATATTTTTCTGGAAATAAATGTCAAAACAACTTGCGCTCACCAATAGGAGGTACGATATAAAGCAGATTCATGGGCTGTGACTTCAACAGGTCCAGGTACACGCTGGCTGAGAACTTTGACATGGTGACCAGCTTACAGCCAAGAGTCAGGTGGCCGAGTAGAGTTATCACCAGGCCGTAGACGTGGAAGAATGGTAAGAAGCATGGCGTGACGTCTTGTGTACTCCCTGAAATTTAGATTTTGGTCTTTTGAAATGTATGTGCATTAAAGTAGCATGCTCAAACGTTTAAGGAAAATATCGTGAGGAAACCGGCATATTTTAAAACTAAAAATTCGAAGGTATGTGTCATATGTTAGTATTCTTGTGAGTGGCGATGGGCTTGCAATCTGTCACGAACAGAATACTAACTAATGTGCAAAGTGTGGGCATGTGCCAAATATCAAGTTTGGACGTGTCTCTTTAGATATCCTCAAAGATATAAGTGACTAGTTATCTTAGGAGATGTCTACTATGCCTGGGGATAACAGTCGTGATCATATTTTTTAGGACTTACCATGAGTTAGAACTGGGAAACAGTTTTCTTCAATTGACATACATTGCATACCACATAGCAGGTTTTTATGACTGATTTCCACACCTTTCGGCAAGCCTGTGGTACCACTCGAAAACGGTATATAGGCTACATCCTCCGGCTTTCTCTCAATCTTATCCAATAGGCTATAATCCACCTCGCCTGATTCAGCTATCTCTGAGAATCTAATAATGCCGTTAGGAACAGCTACTTTAGCGTCATCGATAAAGACGATTTTGACGTCATTTTTGTAATTTTTGAGCCCTTTCAGAATACTGTCGTAGCATTCTGCTATTGTGATAATGACTTTTGGTTCGGTAAGTGTCAGTTGATGGTGGATTTCGACTGAAAGGAAAAATAAAAGGTCTTTAGTATTAAACGCTTATACTAGCTCAAGTGGGGTGACAAGGTTGGACAAGATAAGGAATGAGTGTGTCAGGGGAAGTCTGAAAGTGGCTCCTGTTACTGAAAAGATGAGGAGTGCTAGATTAGCATGGTATGGTCACCAAAAGAGTTATGGTAGCCCATAAGAAGAGGAAGGCCGAAGAAGAAGTGATTTGATTGTGTGAAAGATGATATGAATGTAAGTATAGTAGATTCATATTGACGAATGATAGGAGTGAGTGTAAGAAGAAGAAGAAAAAATGTTGTGACGAGCCCACTTAGCGTGGGATAAGGTTATAATGTTGAATATAAGCTTAAGGTTGCACAACATGTTATGGAAAGAACTATGTCAGGAGTTTTACTACGCGATAGAATTCATAACGAGGAAAACCGTAGAATCAAGGTTACTGACATAGCTCTTAGAATGAGCAAGTTGTGGGAACCAATGCAAGTAAAGGTTCTCGATTGCCGAACTGGAAAATGAAGTGTAGGATGGCCCTTCACTCGATGGATTGATCACATCGGTTGGATGGCCGGTGAAGGCTTAAGATCAGTCGTCATGGCGTTCTTTATGGGAGGCCTTTGTTCAACAGTAGACGTCCATTGGCTGATAGATAGATAATAATGGTATCTTTAAAACTACAAATATCGTTCTCGCACGGTTTCGTCTGATCTGAACCAATTGAGTTATCAGTAAATTCCAAGCACTCGTCCGATGGGCACCTATTACTGAATGTATTTGGCCCAGTTCGCCCTGATTTCAATTTAAGCGTTCAATGCCTTCTCATTCATTAGCATTGTTTGTACTGTATTGTAACCGAACAACTCATCAACGTTTAGGTACCTACTTACGTAGCTATATCCACTTTTTTGTAAGTATTTAAAGACGTTTTTTGATAATACGTTGTTTTCAAACTTCGAATAAATAATTAACTTCTTAGGTATAACTAACATGTAGGTATTATTTATTCTTCAATAAGTATTTCGTTCATCAGGAGGTCGTGGACGTATAAAAGAAGACAATATCTGTCCCTTCATCACACGTGCTCGAAAGAACTAGTGTAAGAAGATAGTATCGATTCCGTATCGATTGTTGTTGATCGATTTCTTATCGTGTAACCCCCCAATACGGAAGCGTGATAAGATTATCATAAATGTAATAGCAATGTCTTATCATTAAAAAATATTTCACAATTTTAACATGGTAGTAAATAATTCTCCTATTACCTGTCCTCCTAGGTAGGCGTGCCGCCCCTGCGCCTTTTCTATCTAGCTTGCGCCGCGTCAGTCTAAGATATTGTGTATGCAAACAGAAGATTAAAAGGGGTCTTGACGGCTCACCTTAACTGTCTTCAAAAAGCACGCAGACGCACCCGATACGCAAAGCGCCCCTTTCTATCTGGCTTACGCCCCAACGTTTATACAAGCTGTCGATTGGTATGGTACGATTATTTTGTAATTCATTCTACGCGGTTCAGATGTGCGCTAAAATACAAGCAAACACTGATAATCTACAAACTATCTTTGTTTTTATAACCAAGCGTCAAATGGATTATAAATATAAGATTAGAGTTTATTGCTCCAGTTATCTAGCAAGAGATAGTATGTACAAAATAAGGAGGTAAGGTCTCCTGCGTCATATCTTTTACATATTTACACTAATCTTAGCAATATTCACAATACCATTTTATTTATTACCTACTAGTTTTTCTTTCACGCTAAAAGAGGCCTAGCTAGAGACGACCCTGAAAATGATGTTTTACCTTAAGTGTGCCCAAAAACCCAAAACTTATAGAGGTATTTACGCGAATCTACCTTGTATGTAAAATTCTTGAGTTCACTGTTTTTGGTCAGGTTACCATGTCATTGTATTAGCTAACAACTGATATAATATGTAAGCCGCTCGTTGGAAAATATACTTACATTCCTTATAACTATAGTTCATAGGCGTCAGCACACAACCCGCTTGGAGCGTGCCGAAAGAAATCACAGGGAATTCAGGACAGTTGGGTAACATCACAGCGACCACATCTCCCGGCTTGAGGGCTAGCTTCTTCAGTAGTGATGTGGCGAACGCAGCTGTGTATCGCTGGAATTGGCTGTAGGTGTAGGCTTTCTTGGTTTCAGCGCTTTCCTAAACAGTAAAAGATTTATATTAACCCAAGTATACTACAATTAGACTTTTACTCGTTGAAGTTCCGGGCGACAAGAATAGAATAGAATAGATAAGAAAGTTTAACTACCTAGAGCAAACGTTTAATCTAATTCAATATTTTGCAGTGCAGAAATAGTACGTACCAAGTTGACGTCATGATTCCGTCATTTATTCTCACACAATCGAGCCGGTAAACAAGCATAGGTACGGCTCACCTAATAGTAAGTGATTAGGTACTGTTTATGGGCGCTTACAATATCAAAAGTTAAAAATGTTTTTATTCAATAAAATCATAGGGATAATTTTGAATCGTCTTACATACTAGGCGAGTCTAGGTGCGAATTCCAGTCCCATCACCACCAGAAATTCCGAAAAGAACTGACAAGAAACTCGCTGGGCCCTAGCGTTTTTTTTGTCATCGTCAGCGTACATAGTGAAAAACCCGTACTTAGTTCGATTTATTGTATCATCCGTATATTTCCATTGTATATGCTCAAAGATCTGAGGAGATGTCTACCTAGTCAGGGTATTACGATCGTGATTATGCGTTTTTTTTTGTACGATTCAAATAAGTAAGTACCTACATCTATACGAGGTTATCCACGACTAGATTTATAACGATATGCAAGTAGCCGACCTTAAATATAGGCTGATACGATTACATGCTAAATCTTCTTAGTGGAACACCTTGGTAATAATGACAGCCAAGTAAAATAATAATAGGAACTTGGACAGAAAATACAAGAAAGAACTGCGAAGGACAAACCATGTTTATTGTATTTAGTACCATAATAATTATGTTAGTATAATTATAATATATCTAACTACCTATAAGTAAGTAGGTACCTAAAAAACTGTTTTCAAGTTTTTATCTCGCTTTAAAAGATAAAATGGCCAATGGACGCTCCTACCAAAAAAATTAGGTATGAAAATATGAATAACTTTATTTTAAAACTAGCGGATATCCCTTTACTTCGTTCACGTATTGTTTTCATACATAATACAATACTGCTGCACTCAAAGCTGAATTTATTACCGAAAATACCTTTTTAGTGCACCTTAGTATACAGTATATCTTTCTGGGATAGACCCAGAAGAACACATACCTACCCTCCTAATTTAAGCTCTAGGTCAGGCTGCGCGTTGTTGTTAAGTCAGGCAGTCAGTAACGTAAGGAGTTTTATTGACTTTTGTATTAATGTTGCCATGAAAACCAACGAATAAAACAATGAGAAATATATAAGTTATTTTTTTAAAATGTCCCAGGACCATGAATATAAAAACAATTATGTCGGGTAGGTGTTTAGGTACCTACTTAATTATTTTGCTATGTGTAGGCAATGTGTGTAGGTGGTCGATTCTTCTAAACGGTTTCAACATTTTTCTCTCTATTCGTCATTGTTCGCAACAATTTGGTTATACTATACTATAAAAAGTATACTTAGTAAAATATGAATTAGGTAATTTTAAATGTAGGTACCTACCCTTCGTAAAATAATTTAATATCAACCAATCTTTTATCGCTCCATCTTCATGCTATCAGCTTGGAAGACGAGTTCTAAAATAAAGCATCTAATCATCAAATCTAAAACACCATATTTGTGTTGCAGAAGAGGGCTGTTCGTGCAATTTATAACATGGGTCCCAGAGAATCTCTTAGAGATAAGTTTAAGGAAATTAACATTATGACAATGCCATGTCAGTATATATATGAAAACTTGATGTATGTTCATAAAAACATTAATTTATTTTAAAAAATAGTGATTTTCATAATGTTAATACCAGACATAAAAATAAACTCGCTGTTCCCACGGTTAGGCTCACTAAAGTAAGCAAATCCTTTATAGGGCAATGTGTACGCTTCTATAACAAGATCCCAAGCGACATGCTTGATCTATCGATTGCGAAATTCAAAAATGTAATTAAACAAAACCTGTCTCGTAAAGCTTATTATAGAATATCAGAGTACTTAGATGACAAAAAAGCTTGGGACGAATCAGCTCCAACTCTGCTAGGTGTCCCTAACAATGTTAACAAGGTTCATAATACAAAAAAAGCGCTAGGGCCCAGCGAGTTTCTTGCCAGTTCTTATCGTACTGGGGATAGGACTGGAATTGGCACCTAGACTCACCTAGTATGTAAGACGATTCAAAATGATCCTTGTAATATAACTGAATAAAGATTATTGACTATTGACTATTGACTATTGAAAGGTTAAAAAAGTTTTTAAATAACGGTAAAATATCAAATTGAGGAGAATCGTCCAGGTACCTACTTTACAACTTAGTATATCTATAGAATATTCTCAGATTTAAAACTATAAACCTTGGACATTGCAATTAAGTCTTTGAGGTCAAACTCTATTTGGTATTATGTCCTCTGCTTACTTATATAATTATATACTTAAATATCTAACTAAACTAAACGTTTATGCTAAGCGTTTAGTTATGAGGGCTCAGTACTAATTTTGATAGTTTACGAAACTTAAAACGTTTCATCCTATCTTACTAACATTATAAACGCGAAAGTTTGTAAGAATGTATGGATGGATGGATGGATGGATGTACCTATGTTTGTTACTCTTTCACGCTAAAACAGCTGAACGGATCTGAATGAAATTTGGCACAGATATAGGATTATGGTCTGGAATAACACATAGGCTACTTTTTATCCCGGAAAAATATAAGGTTCCCGCGGGATAGATTTGTTTTTGTTTTTCAAGGTACCACGCGGGC
Organism: Cosmorhoe ocellata; assembly: GCA_963675405.1. Lineage (NCBI taxonomy): Eukaryota > Metazoa > Arthropoda > Insecta > Lepidoptera > Geometridae > Cosmorhoe > Cosmorhoe ocellata. Next base: position 3,245,049 of record OY776258.1, on the reverse strand, counting down.
GAAGCCGCGGGCGGAAGTTAGTTCCTTATATTTATTTAAGTATTAGAAATTTTAAAATAGAATCACCAACAGCTAACTGTATCGCTATTTTCATGGGTACTTAATGTGTTCTAAGGTAATATTCCGATAATTACAGAATATCCTACTAATATTATAAAAGCAAAATTTTGTAAGAATGTATGGATGTGTGCAATGTATGGATGTATGTTTGTTACTCTTTCACGGTGAAACGGCTAAACGGATCTGGATGAAATTTGGCACAGACATAGATTATAGTCTGGAATAGCACATAGGCTACTTTTTATCCCAGAAAAATGAACGGTTCCCTTGGGACAGATGTTTGTTTTTCAAGGTACCCCGCGGGCGAAAGCTACTTACCTACCTATTAAATATTATGTTTAATAGGTAGGTAAGTAGTTTTCGTACTAAGCCTCCTAAATAGATAGTTGGCAGAACGAAAAATCAACCTTGTTTTATCTATGGTAAAGAGTGCTTTTTATTATCATAAGTATCTACCTACTTATCATTTATTTATACTTAAGTAGGTACTTATTAACATTCAAGACTTTACAATGATAATAGTGACCTATCTAATCTTTACCTAGATAGGTACTTGGCGAGGTTAGAGAAATAATTGATTGACCTTTAGAATGTAGAGATTACCTAAGAGAAAAAAGATTTTCTTGATTCTCCTATTATTTCTGCCCGGATGATGACAAATGAATGTCAGACGCTTTTCACATGCATTTGCGTAAAACCGGGCAGAAAACTGATAGCTATGAGTTATCGGCGTAAATACCGGTTGGTGATGATCATCATCAGAGACAATTTAAATAAATAAATAAATAATGCTGGACAATCCACACAGCATCATCTAGCCCCAAAGTAAGCTACTCAAAGCTTGTGTTATGGGTACTAGATAACTGATATATTTAATACATGATGTAGGTACATAGATAGATATTTTTTATTATACATACACACCCAGACCAACGGAACAAATTTCTGCAGATCGTACACAAATTTGTTCCGAGGCGGGAATCGAACCCGCAGCCTCTTGCGTCGCAGGCGGACTCTTGCCCGCTGCGCCACTGAGGTCATCAAAATGTACCTACCTATTAACTAATTATTATTATTTTCCAGAATACATTTTCTTTCAATTTTCCCGTGGGAGCCTATGCCATTGGTGTTCACAATCAGTTGTCTCTTTCTAACAAAATGCTGCCTACTCTAATAAACACCTTTAGGTCTATTTTAACCGACTTCAAAAATTAGAAGGTTCTCATAATCGACTGTGTTTCCGCCAGAAGCGATTCTGGTGATTCTTTTTTGGTTGGCTATACCATACCATACTTCAGGAATGGTCTCATATAAATTTGATAACTGAAGAAAACTAAGTAAGTACTTATCAATACTTATCCAGTAAAACTTAAAACCTCATCTTACGCTTGTAATTTTTTACATAGTACAACATTGAAATGGGTTTTCTTTAGTTTTTGAAACGTTATTATTCAATATCATCATTTTCATTCCAATAATTTCCACTGAGGTGTTAATGCACGATAAAATAAACACTTTCCCTTCCTCATTTCCCGATCATCTAATAATGCCTTTTACTTACAAGCGCTATGTGATCTTTGTAGCTAGGCAAGTTTTTCCAAACACGATCGATGAACCTTTCATTAGGCATTTGGAAGTCGGGCAAAGGCGATCGTATAATAAACTCGTCATTTTTCCGCAAAGCAACACTGGCTGAAAATTTTCGTTCCAATTTTAAATTTTTGATTTCGCGTAAAATCAAATTTCGAACTAAGCTGTTCATTTTCGCGCGCACGTTTCCACGACAGAGTAGCGACTGGTGGAGTGAGTTTGTGTGAAGTGAATACTGTGAATCGCGAATCGCGCGCTTATGGAGTGGAATTAGCGTCTATGTTATAAACTTTGAACTTGATAATGGTAGGTAAGTAATAAAATAAGAGTAAATAAACGAGTAGATTATTGTTGGTATACGTTGCTCGGTCGCTAACAAGGTTGATTATCAAAGGACGTAGAAGCAGCCTAGCATAAAATATACCTACCTAGGCACTTTTATATACAAGGGCAATACCGTGACGTTGTTGTGAGGTATCAATACACTGCACCGATGCAATTGTGCAGTGATATAATTAAGTACCTATACCTAGGTATTCCATTTTAATTTTATTTTATAGTGACCATTCATGGTAAAAGATGACATTTTAGTTGATAGGGGCTTAGACCGGCCTGCTTCGCGTGTAGCTTAAAAATCGGCTGGTACACTTATCCCTACCAAGCTATCCCTACTGGTAGGGATAAGTGCACCTTTGTGTAGATCTATTTCTACCGGTAGGGATAGGCGCAATTTTCTCCCCAACTGTGCAGTTAAAAAAATAATCAAGCAACCATAGCACCGATTAACGAGCGACAAAAGGGACTTTTAAAAATAGACCGTGTATAGGAAGGAAAGTCATATTATTGAGGATGGATTAGGTACTTTTAGGGAATTCTAAACATTACTTTTCGATAAAATTATTTTGGGTGTTATCACAACCTCAAGTAATATTTTAACTTTGATATTTCGTATAATGTCGTAGTAAAATTGTATTAAAGTAGTGTTACTTCAAGATTGAAACTTTGACGTTTCTGAAACATGATCATTTGTAAGAGCTTACGGTAAGGCCCCAGTTGTACCAAGGGCATCATCGAATAGGCTAAGTAGCTCTCTACAACCACCATAGCTCAACTGATTATTGACCTGACGAATGATTACGAAAGAACCAGTGGGCAATGGGCATATGAGTGTATTCACTATTATTATACAGGTTAGGTTTGGCTGGTAGTTGCGCCGACCGGTTGCACTAGCGATGTACCTAAGCAGTTTATGTAACTTGTTCGCACCCATATCTACGGCTTGTATTTTCAAACGCTTTGATGGACTCTTCTTCTTCTTGCCCCTTTTCCCACGCTATGTGTGGTCGGCACAACAAGTTTTCTTCCATTTATTTCCCTCTATCATCCGTCATCTCAGTAGGTCTACCATGAGTTGTCACATTTAGATTGGCTGACGTTACTACAGTAGTAATAGTACGTAACTATGACATTTGTCAAAATTTTTACTCATAGTACCAAATTCTAAGCAAATTAATGAGCGCAAACTACAGTCGCTGTAGTACGCTGTGACGTAGGATAGTTAGCTACGTGAGGTTTTAGTACCCAACTATCCGCTAGAGGCGCTGTACAAGTTTTTATACATTTTTTTAACTACAGTCGCTAGCGAGTGTAGATTGTGAAATCTCATGGTAGACCTACAGTACTCACACCTTTCTTACTCGATAATCTTTCACACAGTCCATCCATCTTTTCTTTGGCCATCTTTTTTTTTCTTATGAACAGTGGCATAGTTGATAGTGCGATGGCCGGCTTTAGGCAAAGATGCTAGTTCGAATCCCGTCCGTTAGACCAAAATTAAATTCAAGCCATTATATTATTTAAATACTTAGGCACTTTTTCACTTGAAGTATATTGACTCCATGTTATCGTGTTATTCGTAGGTCAACTTGTTTGTTCGACACACAACAAAAGCAAACCTGCAATAAGTAGGTACTATTCATATGCTATAGAAATGCAACGGATGCAACAGCCGGAGACCGAATATTCGGCGTAGGCTTTGGCCGGAGCACCGGGTATCCGGCGCAGAAATTGTGTGATCCTGAAGATGTATCCTGGAGATGGGGTGAGGCGAGGGTCCTGTGACCGCAAAAAGTGGAATACTAATTCATATAATAAACTTGATTCGTAATAATTTGTATAATTAAAACCTAAATAAAATAACTAAGTTTAATTGTTTTTTTAACATTTTACACTATTCAGTATGTTTGTTGTTCGGTATCCGGCTGGATAGCTAAAAACGACCGGATAGGCCGGATTCCGAATAGTAACCGGATATTCGTTGCATCTCTAATTTGCTATGCTACGTTATATCATTATGTATGGCACAATGTAGGTATTTATGTGAGCAGTGTGTATTTTTATGTGATTTTTACCACCAACATTAAGTTTTATATACTAACTAGCTGATAACCGCGGCTTCGCCCGCGTGGATGTCGGTTATCGCGCCTTAAAAACTTGACAAATTATTTACTCAAATCTTCCTCGAGAACCACTGTATCCGTTGGTGAAAATAGCATGAAAATCGGTCGCGAACAGACAGACAGACAGTCAGACAAACGCGGCGGAGGACTTAGTTTTATAATAATTATGAAGTGATGATTTAGCAGATGGCTGTTAATAACATAACAATTAGGTATAACATTATTTATTTTTGTATTAATAAAGATATTTCCAAAAATATTTCGTCATTATGATTACAAATACTACTTGAAGTTAGACCAGTTTAAAAACTATAATCTGGACAGGAACCCTAGCACATAATTTAATTCCAGCTTTCATGTTGTTATTAGTTTTGTTATTTTTAAAAATTTATACAAAAATCTAGTAAGTAGGTACTTACTTATAGTTTTATTATTAAGTATTATTTTTAATAAATTCATACAAAAATATAGACTAGTTACATAAAGAATTTTAGACTAGTTGGACCAAATTGTCATTGTACAATGATGTCACAGCTTCTAAGCTATCCACATGAACGCCGAACTGAGCGTTCATGGTAGGATTGGTAGAATGGTTATGATAATTCATTAATACTAAGAAATCAACTTTAGTTGAATTGTATTTATTATTGCACGTTTTTCTACATTCTATAATTTAATTTTATATACTTACTTACTTAGCTTTTAAAAAACTGATATGAATGTAACTGCATATTTTTAAATTCATAATTATTTCTCACAATTAACATAATATATAACACGAATAATGTAAAAAAATATGTGTATATGTAATTAAAGATTTAAGGTCATCTTGCGCGCGCAACCTTAATTAAAATTTGACTTTATCGCTGATTTATTACTGTTTGTTTTCTGTTTTATTCAATTTGTTTAATTAACCTACTTGTGATAGCAAGATTTAACAAAATTATAAATTTAAATTGTATTTAAGTACTTACTTATATTTAAATACTAGATTAGCTTAAATATAAGTCAGGATGCTCGCACAAGTGAACCTAAGTCAGTGTTGCCAGATACACTGTACTTACAGCAGATCTACTGTATTTTCACACGATCCACTGTACACTGTAATACTAAAAAAAATACAGTGTATTTTTAACGGGCAAAAATCAATTCACTGTATTTTTTTTTTACTTTTGGAACGAAGTTCCTTATCGCGCGTTGTTAAAGGGGGCTAGACGGAAAAAATTCTCACGAAAAGTTGTCACGACACTTTTTGCTATACTTAGTTTTTTTTTTGGGTAAGCCGTGCGGCGCGCGCGTGTTTCTCTGTCTGTCTCTCTCTCTCTCTCATAGAAAGCAAGGAAAGGAACTTCGTTCCATCCGGGTGTCCCTTGACACTTCTCAAGTTTTATTGTAATTTTGTATCAAACACTGTAATTTTGAGCACTTTTGAGCACCAAACACTGTAATATAATTTGTCTCATCTGGCAACACTGACCTCAGTATAAAATACTAACTACAAGACATAACATTAAATAACTGCACACCTTACCCTGCTATATTATAGTCAATCCAATGTTTGAATGCAGCACTTATACTTATAATTTGTAAATATATCTATATCAAAGTTTAAAACCAATACCAATACTAATACTATACTTTCTTATTTATCTATTTACAATACATTACCATTTCGATTGAAATCTACTAACTAAATAACTATTAATCTAATGTTAACAAGAATAACACTCATATTATCAAACGATTATCCAAAGTTTTAAGTCTAACCCCGCGTATAACAAGGTATAAAACTAGTATTCTACTTAAATGTTGCATTAAACTATTTTAATTTATTATTTACATCTAAAAAAGAGGAAGGCCAAAAAAAGTGGTTTGATTGTGCGAAAGATGATATGAATGTAAGAGGAGTAGACTCAGAGTTGACGAATGATAGGAGTGAGTGGAGGAAGAGATCATGTTGTGCCGACCCCACTTAGCGTGGGATAAGGGCAGGAGAATGATGATATTTACATCTAAAAAAATATATGGTAATAAATTTCATACAAAACTTGTAAAAAACGTGTCACTCTGTCACAGACATGATTTCTTCTTTAAAAAAAACTCTTAGATGTTTTATTTTATTGTGTATCAAACCAAATGTAACGCGGGGTAAGATGAGCAAAAAAACGTGTCTAATCGTTTGTAAATACGGGCGTATCCGCCACATTCTCTATAACCAAACTATTTTCATACATTACATGCAACATAATTCTTCGTGCATATTATGTGACATTATGAGAAGCGATATGATCATTGGACGTCTTGCTAACTAGACGCAATTGGACGTTTTTCTACTTAAGCATAAAAACTAATACTAATCTACGAACAATACTTTTCTTTCAACAACTTCCTCAATATCTTACCGGCCGGGTTCTTGGGTATTTCATCCACAATTTGTACTTCCTTTATTTTCTTGAACACCGCCACTCTATCATTGACGTAATCCATGATCTCTTCTGGTATTATTTCCTGGCCTTGCTGAGGTACTAAGAACGCTTTAGGTACTTCCCCGGATATAGGGTCTGGGATACCTAGGACGGCGCAATCTAGAATTTTGGGGTGCGTTCGTAGGATCGTTTCTAGTTCCGCAGGTGGCACTTGGAAGCCTTTCACCTTTAAAGGTTAAACAAATATTATGTACTTTTAAAGTTATCAGTCTACCCGTGACCACGACAGCGTGCAAACCTGTCGAAACGTCTGGAAAATATAAGGTAATTTGAACGCGATAAATACCCGTCTAATACTAATAAACAAATATTTTTTACAATAGTTAATTCCCATATTATAATTTATTGTTGATTTGGTTGTTTGCATTGAATAGACTCCGAAACTACTGGACCGATTTGAAAAATTCTTTCATCAATGTGTAGGATGAACTTTCAGGATGAACATAAGCTATATTTTATGAAGGTACTTCGCGGGCGACGCCGTGAGCGGAAGTTAGTCTATACTAATATTGTAGAGGACAGATTTAATTGTTAGTTTGCATTGAAAAAGCTCCGAAACTACTGGACCGATTTGAAAAATTCTTTCACCAATGTGTAGAATGAACTTTCAGGGTGAACATGGGCTAGGTATAGATACATATATACTACAGTATCTTGGTAGATCCTATTAATATTATAAACGCGAAAGTTGCTGTGTTGACCCTTACGCGGGATAAGGACAGAGAAGATGATGATACTAAGATTGAAAACTCCATTTGTTACCTTTATAAGTTCCTTGAGCCTATCAGTGATGTACAAGTATTTGTTCTCATCGTATTTGCCGATGTCTCCAGTTTTAAACCAGCCGTCAGTCATAACATCCTTCGTCGCTGCGTCATCGAGGTAATAACCAGACATGAGGTGTGGGCCGCGACACCAGATTTCACCCTCCTGTGAAATTATAAAGATTAGTCCTCTGCTGAGCAATCTTCTTCTGTGAAAAGACTCTAAAAGCCTGATAATAATCATAATTTAGTTCAAAAACTATAATGCATTGTGTGCAATGCCAAACGGTGAAGGAAAACATTGCGAGGAAACAGACATACCCTAAAAATAAAATCGAACAGCATGTCATCATTTAGTAATCCTATCAGTGGCAATGAATGAAACCTGCCACGAACATACTAAGTATAGTTGGCTCAACGAATCTAGGCATTCGTGAAGCTAGCCGCAAGAGCTGCGCAGTATCGTTTTTCGGGAGCAATTGGAGGTATGAGGAGGGGGGGGAAGGAACTGTACCTACATGCGCAAACTCGCACCTGTGGCTAACTTCACGAATGCCTAGATCCGTTGGATGACCTGTACAAGTGTCTATGTGCCAAAATAAATATGTTTGGACGAGCCTCTGAATTAGTATGTATGTTTATAAACTTCAAGGGCTTCACACACAGCAGCTATAATGTAAAGATGTACATTATAGCACGATACATCTCATTACATCTTTCCATAGAAATCGTCACGAGACCACACACAACAGCTATAATGAATGGCATAATATCTATGGGATGTAATGTACATTAATATACATTATAGCTGCTGTGTGTGAACCGGTTTAGAAGGTCTCAAGGATTTAAAATTATTTAAGTAATTTAAAAAACATTATTTAATTGTAGAATTTTTTCTTGGATTGTATACCATCGCGACGTAGACAGAACTCATACTAATGTAAGAATAATTATCTTTCTTTTGTTATTAAGAAAATTAAGATTTTCATTAATAATTATTAATAACATAATTAGATTACTAAACTAAGCACAGACAGCTGTTAATTTTATTTCTATGATAGCATAATAATAATGCAAGCAAAATGATTGATATTATTATTACAAATTAATATGTATAAGCAAACAAATTGCATAATAGTCTGAATTAGAATTATTTATTAAGATAGGTAGTTTATATCGTTAATCCGTTGGTACGGACTATAAACGATTAAAAAATAGGAAAACATCGTGAGGAAACCATATAGGTTCCAAGAATACTTAACATTGGAAACACGGACCATGCCATGAGTCGGCCAAAACGCAACGATAGCGCGTTCTAATCTACTAGTGGCGACATCTAGTTATGAACGGCAACAAAAAATTTAGTACTACGGTACCCGCCGCGCCTTAGACATGCATGTAGGGTGAATAATTTAATATTTATATGAAATATTATATTCTTTCAATAATAAAGCTCTAATGAATTGAAGGTAAGCAAAACAGGTTTATTTCTACATTATGTAGGTTAACTTTTTATACATATAACTTGGCAAGCTTCTGTTTTGAAGAAATTGGTGTTGTTTGCAAATAATCCTGGGTATTTTATTTCAACTTAAAATAAAAAAAATACCTTGTATTTTTCTATGCATAGAAAATAAAATTAATTATTGATATTTTTTTTATACTAACACAGAAAATACTGAATGAATTGAATGATATTACATATTAAAAAATATGTTTTCGTTGAAAAAAGGTAATTTAACGCCAGTTATTTTATGAACATACTTGACACAAAAATGGCGCAGAATTCCGCTGCATGATAGAATACAAATGATTTACCTGACCAGCCCCTAAAGCCCTCTGAGTATTGATATCCGCAATCATGACTTCAGAACTGCCTAGCACAAACCCCACAGCAGAGTGGTTGGTATCAGAACCGTGAGCCACTGATATAGCACCATTAGTCTCTGTGAGGCCATAACCTTGCCGGAATGAGATGTTTTTCTGAAATAGATAAAAAGTATCTTATGGTTTACTTTGGTTCTTGCTCGAAGCAAAGATCACTCTTCCTATAGGTCTGTCACGTTTATCTTTTATCTATGATATAGGATGGATATAGGGATACAGGGATACCAGTGGAAGAGAAGAACATGTAGGGACTCCACATGAAGTGTGTAAGGACAGATAGAAGATTAGGATAAAAAGTTAATAATACAAGTTGTGTAAGGAAAATATCAAACTTACTAGTTGATGAACAAGAAATACCTAATTTAGAGTGTGATGTAGACTAAGTAATCTATACTTACTAATATTATAAAGCGGAAAGTATTTTTTATTTTTATTTGTAACTAACAAACTCAATAATTACTGGTCCGATTTTTTAAGTTCTTTTGCCATTAGAATGCTACATTATCCTTGAGTAGGTAGCTTAAGCTATATTTCCAAATTATTATTTTCAAAAAATTTCTACCCGTGTGAAGTCGGGGAGGCTCGCTATTCTTGTATAGATAACAATTATCTTATAAATTAGTTGCCGACAATTATTATCTTATCAATAATATCTGTATCAATAAAAAGGCTTACGTTTTTCGCAAGCACAGCGGCGGCGTCAGAGTCTGAAAGGGAAGCCGCGCCGCTGATAATGCCATAGACTGACTCCAAATGCTCAGGTTTCACCGATGGATGCTTGCCGAGGAACACCACTGAAAATAACAAATTTTGTGAATGGATTAAGGTGAAGGCTTTCATGCTATCGACTGACACACATATTCGAACTTTTAAGGTTCTACAACTGCCCGGTTTCCTAATGATGTTTTCCTTCACCGTTTTAGAGTTCTGGTGTAGCACACATATTTTTTTTAATAGAAAAATCTATATGGGTGGACACAAACACAGGGTCAGAAACATTACCACTTTACACCAGTGCTTATTAGTATTCAATTTTATTATTACAATTAGTAAATAATTATGTAATTTTTGATTACCATGTGGAAATCAGAATGACCAGTGATGACTCTGAATGACCGATTATCATGCCACTCAGTTGTAATCTTCATCTGAGGTCAATCAAAATGAACAGAATGTAGCAGAAACTATCAAACTTACCCATAGGTGGTACAATGAAGAGAACAGACGCTTTGTATTGCACCAGAGTACGCAAGAACAGGTCAGGCTTGAAGTATGGCATAGTGACTAGTTTGCAGCCGAGTGTCATTTGGTTTATCATCAGCGAGTTGAACCCAAAGATGTGGAAGAATGGCAGGATTGCAGGCAGTACTGCTTGGTGGGTTGCTGGAAAAGTAAATTTAGATATAGTTCTTCCAACGGATCTAGACGTTCGTGAAGTTAGCCACAGGTGCGATTTTGCGCATGTACAGTCCGACCGCCCCTCTCCATACCTCCAATTGCTCCCGAAAAACGCTACTGCGCAGCGCCTGCGGCTAACTTCACGAATGCCTTTACTCGTTGGGCCAACTGTAGTTTATTTACTTATTAACAACCAATTCAGTGGAAGTTGGATTTGTATTGCCTATGATTTAGTAGGTATCCCATACACAAGTTATAATAGGCAATCAGGGGGCATCAGTCATTCTCCCAAATAAAGAATATGCTGAATATCGCTCAACTAAGTTTTTATGTAGCCATCGGTCAGTCACCAATCACATACCTACTTGAGTCTGGCCTGACCAAACACTATGATGACTTGGTCATAAGTACTATGTTATCACAACACTTAGTAGGCACCGAGTCTACTTCTCAGCATTATTGGGGTTCATCAAATAGGTAGATAAAGTAAAGTAGCATTTCTATTACCTGTAGTTTCTTTGATAACAATAACATTAGGATCAGCTATCATCTCATTCATAGCGACTACACTGCCATGGGTCAGCGCTACAGCTTTTGGAAAACCAGTAGTCCCACTCGAGAAGGGTAGTATTGCCAGATCTTTCGATGTCCTTTCCACAGACTTTAAACAGTCTGTGTCTATATTAAAGTCTTCGGCTAGCTCAGCGAATTTAATAGCCCCTTCTGGTAGCCCATCATTATCTATTAATATGATGGGGATAGACATTTTCAGGTTGTTGAGAGCTTCTTTGATATTATTGTAGGATAGTTTGGATGAGATAATAGCTTTACAATCTATCAGTTTTATCTGTCTTTGGAGTTCATCTGTAAACAAATACATCATATTATTTGAGATTGAAAACAAAAAAATAAATAAATAAAACATTTTTTTTTTTCTATTTAGGCATGCCCAAGTTATTGTTTGTTGTGCATAGAGAAAAAAATGCAAGTAAGACAAACATCATCTTAAAATACAACTGTCATGCAGTCCTTAGTCCACTCTGTGTGTCTCTATCAGAAACACTAGGTACCAAATCTGGTGATGGAATTCTTAAACACTATAAGACCCTTTGTACCACTTTAAAACCTCTATTGCTTAAACCTTAAGCTTTATAAATACTATACTTACAAGCAGTATAAACCGGGTTCATCATACTAGCAACACATCCTGCTTGTAAAACTCCCAATATTGACACCGGGTATTCAGGCACATTGGGTAATATAATAGCAACTTTGTCGTCACTTCTCAACTTAAGCTTTTTATGTAAAGATGCAGCAAAGGTCACAGACATACGATGGGTTAAGGCGTATGTGTAACCATGGCCTGTTATTGCACATACCTGAAATATTTAAATTTTAAAACTTAGTTGTTTCTTGTGAGGATTATTAATGATTGCTCTTTTCTTAATCAATAATGAAAATGGTTTAAGTTTATTGAATTGGGTACAATAGGGCAAAAGAATTTATAATAATTATAAACATTGTTTTAGAAAACCTAATATTGATTCTCTAATTTTGATTCCAGATTGGCCGACTGCGGCCAAGGATAGAAAAATCTGTAAAAAGAGTGACAATACAGACTAAAATAATAACAGTAATAAAAAATAATATTGATTCTCAGGTAGGTTGGTTGGTTGGTAGGTATTCTATTATAGACTTAATATAAATGAACAACATATTATATAATCATGTGTATGATTTATGTAAAATGTGTTTACCGTTGCAGTCTTGTCTGGCCATCTATCAAGGTTCTGCCACACAAAATCATTAACAGTACTATGATTGTTGCCGATGTCTTTGTACACTGATGTCAGTATTTTGCTATCTGTACTCTTCAAACGAAACCGTGTGTGGCAGAGTTGAGCTGTTCTCAACAATCGCAGTGTCTGTCTCATTGTGGTAGACATTTTCAAGGTGACTGAAAAAAGTATTTAGAATGAAACACACTAATATTATTTAACTGTAATTTGATTCGGCAATGCAATTTAGTTTCATACATTTTAATTAATTAAGTTAAGTTCTACAAACTTTCTCATGAAGTGAGTAGGTAATTTGCAATCAAGGGCGGATCCATGGGGGAGGTCATGGTGGTCATGACCCCCCCCCTGGGCTGGGTCCAAGACCTAGGTGGACTACTAATTAAAATTATATTTAATAAGGATTATAACTTTTTGTGACTTGACCACGACTATGTGAACCCCCCCTGGCACCAAAGCTGGATCCGCTCTTGTTTGCAATGGGAAAGTGGCTTCATAGCGGACTTTGATTTAGGTATAAAATGAAAATAAATAATTCAGAAGGCAGGTCTTAAGACTTGTCACAGGTCTTGTGGACTAACTATTACATTAGGTAGGTAGGTATCAACATTAATAGAGAAAAAAGTATACTTTACTTATATTCTAGGTAATTACCAATGTAGTACTCGTATATAATATAAATAAAAAATACACAAGTTACACACCTCCCTGTTATCAAATCAGAGCACAATAGCAACTTTGTAGGTATAAACATAAAAAGCCTAGTAGAATTTAATCTGGTCTGATAAGTTTATATTCTATCTAGGTGCAATGTACAAAACATTATCCAAAGCAAAGACACTATCAAATAAGTAGGTATAGGTAGGTAGCTAGGTACTTTCCTACTTAGTTATAATTTATGTACCTATGTACTTACATAAAACAGTAGGTCATAAATCGCATAGAGTAGCGAGTCCTTTACTTCTGTTGTTTACGGACTTGTAGTAGGATTTGTTCTTGAACTTTGGACTAACTTTCACTGCTTGGGTTTGATTATAATAATACCTACGTTGGTATGTAATGTCTGAGAATTAAAACCGGTTTCTAAGTTTGTTTGTTATATTTGCATTATTTCTTACGTCATTATGTATATCAAACCGTTGAGACAGATGATTATTAAATTTTTGTGTGTATGGTTCTGTAAAAATAACAAAAGAAAGTCAACCAACAAACAAGTGAATAGAAAACAATAGATAAACAAACAAAAAAAGCAAAACAAACAATATATTTTTGAAGTTGTGTGTGTGTGTGTGCGTATTCTTCTTCTTCTTCTTCAATTATGGCATCTGTCTCTTAGAGAACAATTTTGCCAGTGTCAAGTGTATTTATTTATAAGTATTGTCAACGTCACAGAGTCATAGTCAAGTTGTCAAGTCAATTTTAAACAAAAGATTGTTGAAAATTCTTGGGATTTCTCCGATGGAATTTGAAGAGAACTATTCACTCTAATTCACATACTTTACACTCGCGTCAAGAACCCGGGCTTTATTGGCAAAATAACCACCAAAATTACGCAATAAAACTCAAAATAACACGAGAAAACATATAAAAACCAGAGCGACGTAGTTGTCAGGCAAACGCACCGCAGAAAATCCGTGTGCATATTAATTACGCGCGTGGACGAGGTACAGTCATAATGACATTGACAATGACAAATAACTAATGGGAAAAATTATTGATTGTAGAGTAGATTAAAAACCTCAGAGTAAAGATCCGGGGCTGTTTCACGTCTATCTTTACTCTGAGGTTTCACGGAAATAAAAACTTTAGGTAGGTACAGTTCATCCAACGGATCTATATAGGTATTCGTGAAATTAGCTACAGATGCGAGATTGCGCATATAGTCCCACCGTCCCTCTCCATACCTCTAATTGCTCCCGAAAAACGATACTGCGCAGCTCTTGCTTGCGGCTAACTTCACGAATGCCTAGATTCGTTGAGCGAACTATACGTACGTAGATTTGAAAAATTTAGTTAGTTACCTACCTATAGTTTTATTACAATTCTAAACACTAGATAACATCAGACCCATGTACCTACACCCTACATCATTGTGGCTGCCTATCCAACCAATGCGTATCAGGGTACTATATCAGGGTTTGTTAATTTCGGAAGTACATACCTACACTGGATAAAAGTGAAAACCTACCTCTTCCTACAGAAACAGTAGACCTATAATTATATGCCCTTATCATTTAGAGAGGTATTATAAATAAAGATATCATAGAGAAAGAGGAAAATGTGGAAATCCGCTATTTATTTCTGCATGTTTCATGAAAAGGCTGCGGCTAATTAAAAAAGGCTGTTAAAAAAAGATTATGTAATTTCAAGCATTTATTGAATCATTGCATACATACAGAAGGTACAATCTTCATCATATCAAACAACTATAAATCCCCACCATGTTGGTAGGGAAAACGCCCAAGTTTTGGAGTTTTGTCATAATCCCCACTGGTGGGGACAGGCTAGTGGGGATTATGACTACAAACCGTAGCCTAAGTTCACTGATTATGTAGGTACCTACCTACCTAGCTTTCCAAGAGTGGAAGAATTTTTTAAATCAGATAAGTAGGTAGTTTTTGAGTATATGTATATATAATAACATATAATACAAGAATATAAATCATTTCACTTTATAATTATTATTATTAATCTAGAGAGACAACTCTAGAACAAGATTGATGAAAACTGGAAAAAAAACAACAAGGAGACCAACTTGTACCTATCAAAAAAGTTGATTGTCTGCGAGTCTGCACTGGCAAAGGAAACTTTTTATGTTGATGAAATACCTAATATAAAAAAATATATAATATATTAAGGTACCTTCTTACCAGAATTAGGTAATGTAGGTACTTACATTATATGGCACAAAAAAACATAGTAAGTCGGTACCTACTTAGTGAAGGTAAGTTTAAGAGATTATAATTTATGACAATGATCTTATTTTTCATAAGCAATAGTTTCTTAGTGTGTCATGTCATTAGGTGTGTTTATAAATTTTAATGGAGAAGTCCAAAACGCTTTTTTTTAAAATAGGTTTAGGTACCTATTTTGTGAAATGAGGTCAATGTAATGAGGTAATGAAGATAAAAATAAACCTACTTAAATTTGTAAATAACAAATTCAACAGATACCTACTAGAAATAGGTACATACCACTTAACTGAATATGGAATTATACCAATAGTTAATTCAGCTGACTAGTAACCTATACATATTTGGCATCAATGAAAAGCAAATAACAAATCATAAACGTAAAAAATAAATTGTTAACATAGAAACAAACCTCAAAATGTTAAAATATAAAAAAGAATAAATTTACAGTTTATGTAAATATAATAAAACTGGTTTACCACTGAGGGCGAGTTTAGTTGGTAATTAATTATGTAATTAAAAATGTCTAAGAAGTTACAGTACATTTAAAAATGTACCTACTTACCTTATTTTTTTTTAATAACCAATATCCAAAAAATCTTTTATAATGAAAGTGAAAAACCAGCTCTATGGTAAAGTAATAAGATTTAGATTCACATAAATCCGTATAAATTCTATTACTTCAGTGATGCTTGATGCTTTGTGAAATGGTACTGTCAGGGTTGACCCCACAGGAAAATAGACTGAACAGTCATATCTTCTCAAAAATATGTTTTAATAACAAAATAATTCATTATCCTAGAAGTTTAAAGTTCAGACGACAGTCCTTTTTATATAAAAAAAATAACTTGTTCATGTATTTTAAAACTTACGCAATTAAGTACTTTCATGTAAAAATGCTGTTCGAATGTCTTTAGAATTACGGAGTGAAAGAAAATTATAATGATGTAAGCAAACAATAATTTCAAAGCCAATATCTGGCTGAATCCTTTCACCATGCCAGTGTCAGTTCGCCATAAAGTGATAGTTACAAACTGACTTATGGTAAGTTCTGGGTTTTTGTAATTTTTCTAGTGGTTTCTATTACAAAAAATTGATCTTGAGATTCTTTGAATTCGGTACCTACTATTTATAAAAAATCGCAGTTTTAAAAACTTTCTTACAAATTCAACATTTTATTTGGAAATAATGAATTTGTAAGCTTTAAGTCTTTTAAATAGAACAAATTTAAAAAACCCAACAAAATTTTCAGAGGGCTTTAACCGAGGGCATAATAATCCATGTAGAAAATAGCTACATCAGTCAACTCTTCAGTAGTATCAGCCACCTTCTTTTCAAAACTAATAAGGCATCCCAGTAATAGACATTTTCATTTTTTCATCACAAGCACTGGTGTGTTTGTCTATGAAAAAGTCCACCGATAGGTACCGGGGTTTCTTTCTCTTTCCAAAGCTTAGGAATCTTTCCTGAAAATAAAGTTGAACTGTTATACTTACAATAAAAGTACGCAATATGTACTACTCTAACGGTGATGGAAAACATCGCAAGAAAACCGGCATGTCAACCAGACGTAATTTGGAAGTTTTCTTATTAAAAAATACAGGCCGAATGACAAAAAAATAACTTGTCTTCGGTTCGGATGGCAACGCGCGAGTGATAAGTGCCATTGTCATTGTAAATGTCCGACGGTAACAGCTTCCGGGCAGATTTATGTCTGAAATTATACATTCCTTTTTGTTTTTTTTTTTGACAGCGGGATGAGTTGACCGTTTCAAAAATGTATTCGGTCAACTGATCCCGCGGGATAAGTTGACAGCGGCCTCAGTTGACTAAAGACCTGTCTGGTCAGAAGTACTGGATAAAAAGTCTTCTTATCAAATTCAAGCAAATCTGTGGATAATGACTGCTGTTTGTTATATAATGTACTGTACGTAATAATACGATAGAAATACCGTGCATTACTGTAGATTCCCGATATCCTCCTCGAAGAGTCGTTTTCCACCCTTGAGAATCTTCTCTGTGTCGCTGCCAAACTTCTTTCCGTACTGCTCAAGTCGGATCAGCCATTGTGCCCAATGCTCGCGCAGCTTATCCGTTGAAAGGTGGTACACATCAGCCTGGAAATATTGAAAAGCTTTGATTAACTTTCAACTGGCCTCACACACGGTTGTGGGTTCGATACCAACCCAGGACAAATATGTGTGATGAAAACAGATGTTTGTTCAGTGTCTGGGTATTATTATGTATTCCATGTATGTATTAACAAAAAAGTATACTTAATCTATCAGCTATATGGTTCTCATAGCTTTGCTTAGTTTGGGGCTAGATGGCGTTGTGAAAATCCACTAATATTTATTTATTTATAGCCCTGGCTACATTATACAGTTCATCAATCTAGGCATTCGCGAAATTAGCCACAGATGCGAGTTTGCGCATGTACAGTCCCACCCTCCCTCTCCATACCTCCAATTTGCTCCCGAAAACGATACTGCGCAGCTCTTGCGGCTAACTTCAGGAATGCCTCGACTCGTTGGGCCAACTGTACCTTCCTACGCTTTTCGCTTTGAGTTTAGACTCTCTCTCACCTTAGTGCCATCTGTGTAAGCGATGACCAATAGTGCGTCCCGTACATTTAGATGCTTGTAGTTGAGATCATTGCAGACCGCGCCAAAGTATGCTGCCAGCTGAACGGGGTTGTCGTGTGTCAGGGTTATCGACTTGCGGTGCTTGTCTGACTTCTTCCATTCTATCAGGGTAGGCTTGTCTCTGAAATTATTTAGATGAATTAGTTAGGCCCAACATAATTATTACCATTGCCATTTATCAGATTAGTCGAGGTATTTAGAGATTGCTTGAAACGGTTCGGAGTGTTTCACATGCATTTTGTGAATTAAGGTAGAATTATCTGTAAATATTTCTGTCAATAAAGATAATTTACTATTTATAAATGTAGGTGCTGTAGCATACAAGATCTCGGAATCAACTTTGTTTATTCAGCATAAGTAGACCTATTTATTCAATGTTATTGTTATGTATGTCAAAACATAACAAAGTTTAAAGGTTTTAGATAAGTACCTATTTTAATTCTGCGCAATGTTCTTTAAATAAGTAAGTAAATAATGATAGTGCATGATATG
This sequence comes from Cosmorhoe ocellata, assembly GCA_963675405.1. Taxonomy (NCBI): domain Eukaryota; kingdom Metazoa; phylum Arthropoda; class Insecta; order Lepidoptera; family Geometridae; genus Cosmorhoe; species Cosmorhoe ocellata. Next base: position 3,226,560 of record OY776258.1, on the reverse strand, counting down.
ATAACCTTGGAACCTCCCCTCCCCTTGACATTATTGAAAAGTTTCAGCAAATCTACAATGTCATTGACACTATTATCACATAGGCTTGTGTGATAAATTGATTTAGATTATTGATTATTTGTGTAGCATTTTAGGGTTCCAAAATCAAGTAGATACCTAACTACCTACAAAATAAACAAAAAGACTAAAAATCTACATTTGTTAGTCTATTTTTTTTTAATTTTGATTCCATGACTTTCGCAGTTATTTTATTACACAAGTTACGTGTAAGTAGGTAGGTACCTACCTATCTTATACCTTTAAACGAGCAACTCTTGTATATATATATATATATATATATATAATCGGAATCTATGAAACGGCTCCAACGATTTTCATGAAATTTCGTATGTAGGGGGTTTCGGGGGCGATAAATCGATCTAGCTAGGTTTCATTTTCCAAAAAACACGATAAACTAGGAAAAAAACCCGAGCAAAGCTCGGTCATCCAGGTACTAGATATATAAATTGTTGAAAAGGTGAGAATACTCGTTGGTAGGTATTTTTGCCAGTTATGAATCAGATAAATATGTACACTACCATTCAAAAAAGCATTAGACTTTGCCAATGTTCAGGTAAAAATATAACCTAAGGGGCCTCCTCGGGCAATATCAAAGTATTTAATATAACTTTGATATTTCATACCATTACCTAAAAATAGTATTGAAGTAGTTCTATTAATTGTGTTGTAATGAGAGTGAAACAAAAGAGGTATGTCAGGATCAGGAAACTGACGTGATTTTATGTATGTAGGTATGTAGGTACTTCAAACTTAAAACTTGGACGTTTCTGAAACATGATGGTTTGTAAGAGCTTGTGGTAAGTTCCCAGCTTTACAATAAATGTCAGCTGAACCCTACAGTAAGCATGGTCAGAGTTTGACACTGTCATAAAGATTATATACTAATCTTTGGAACAAGGCGCTTCAATATACTACGCAATTCGCATGAACGCACGATATGATAAAAACACTAATCTAAGAAATATTTACATTCCAACAGTTTCAAACTTTTCGGGTAAAATCTGAAAACATGCAGGTTTTATAAAATTGAATACCTACAATATACTAACAAGTGAACTTAGTAGGCATTAGTATCTAATGTAGGCACACATATGACTATTGTTTTTATATTCACTCAGAATATTATATTTTTGGACTGTATTATGCACATTGACAACTACAGCCTTATCTAAGATCCCAATATTGGGAATACATGTCACATACATAAGATATTGTGCATGTGACATATAAGATTCAGGTAGACATAAATACATAGGTAACTTACTCGTAGTCAGCAATAGCATCAAATATCCCTCTATACTTTAGCAACGGGTGTACAACATTGGACTCTATTGCCTTGGGAGTAGATATGTGTTTCAGTACATCAGCAACAGAGGTCCATACACCTTCAACATCCTTCTCGATGCGGAGCTGGCTTCGGGGCTGTGTGAAGTAGTTTTTCAGAGTGCTATGGAATTTTGTTCCTACTGCCATTTGAGCTGGAAACAAAAATAGTTTATATAAATTCAAGTCTTATATTAACTACTAGCTGATGCCCGCAGTTTCGCCCGCGTGAATGTCGATTATCGCGACTTTTCATACAAACTTTCATCCCCTATTTTATCCCCTTGGGGGTAGAATTAATCAAAATCCTTTCTTAGCGGATGCCTACGTCATAACATCTACCTGCATGCCAAATTTCAGCCCGATCCGTCCAGTGGTTTGGGCTGTGCGTTGATAGAACACTATGTCAGTCAGTCAGTCAGTCACCTTTGAATTATATATATTTAGATTTATTTTAGTGGTCACTGCTGGTATACATTTCCTCTGTTTCATGTATCTTGGTTGGTTACCACAATTTCATAAAAATGAGTGTGCAGAGATTCAAGTTTATAGATAACCATGTTATAAAAGTTAAGAAAACTAACAATCATTGTGACTTTCTAGTTAAAAGTAAGTACACGGGTACTTTACGTAATGTAAAATTAGTTAATATTTATATCTAGTCTAGGTAGGTATTAACCAACCAATTAAGTTTCTTAACATAGATAAAAATAAGCACCTAATATTGCAGTACACCACAGGGCTCATGTTTGTACCTAGTACCTACCTGTTACGCTATTACCTAAATTATAAGATCTATAATTTTACAATAAGCAACAAATAAATTAATATTGTAGCAATACATGAAGCAATAATTCAGAATATGAACAGGTAGGTACCTACTTACTAGATAAGACATGTTTATTTATGTATTGTGTGAGCTAATAGTGACCAATGAAAAATTCATCTTGTTGATTAAAAATTGCCGTAGCCTAGCCAAGACTCATCGTTAGGTATGCAAATACATTGATGACAAACATATTACTTTACTTTGTAATTGGTTGAATAAATAAAGTGTTTTGTTATTTGAGAGAAAATGAACATTGTGTAATGGAATTTTGTTACCCTTATATCAATAAACTTATACAAACCTTCATAAAATCTGTTGAATTCGTCCAATCCCATTTCAGCTATCCTCTCTTGCTTCCATTTTTCTAAAGCTTTAGCTGATTCTTCAGTCATAGTCTTATTCAAGATCAACGTGACCGACGGAAACTGTTTGGCAAAGTCATTTCTGTGTGGCTTGATCTGGAGTATTTTATCCTCACTCGCATATCCAGGCTGAGCTGGAGAACTCCTCGCTGCATTGCTGACTGCTGAAGTATTCAACGTCCTGATCGCGGTATTGTTTAATAGAACACCAACAATGTTTACACAGTTCCTTGTGTTCTGCCACATTTTTTTTGCAAAAACTTTACCGGAGAGCAGAGGATTGTTCAAGTAACTCAATCGATCAAATGCATTTTGAACTGACATATACTTCGTTGTCGGTACGGGCGGCGGCGCCGCGCTGTTGTTTTGATGAGAACTATTTTTAGCTAAAAAAAGATAATGGTAGGTATTTATAATATATCACACGGCGCTAGTGTGTCATATGATTTAATTGGCAAGATGCGAGACATGCGTTGACCAAATAATACGCATAAACGATGTAATTATGACGACATAATACCTACTTACCTACCAAGAGACAAACAGATTTATTGTAAGTACCTAGGTACGATCTGTGGGTACCTTTAATACAATAGAACAGTAAAAGGCACCTACAGCTGTTACACACAATCCAATCCAGTCTTATCGTTTAGAAAGTCAATGCAAACCAGTGCCAAGGTTTCGGAAGCCATACAATTTTGCACTTACAAAGTTTCTGCAAGCGCTGTTTCCGCTGTCTGTTATTTTCCAACAGGGGCCCGAATAGTTCCTTGTTCTCCTTGTTAAACAATTTGATCTTTTCTGCCGGTTTCAGGATCGAAGCCTGATGAATCACTTTGGTCCTGACGAATTCTTTGGACTTGCTTTCAGTGGAGACTCTGCGACCGATGGAACTTAATGGTCGAAACATACTTACCTAGGCGAGCAATTAACTTCAAGTCTTGATGTTTCTGGATTAAAATCTAATCACTATCTTTTCAGAAATCGAAATACGGTACGTAAAAAGTGTACAATTAATATGTTACTAACTTTCTAGACAGAGAGTTTTTTTACTTTTTTCTCACAGTGTGAGACCCAGACAGACAGCTGAGACTTGAGACCACTCTGTGGCTGAGACACTGACAGCCAGCCTCCCTCACATACGTAGACAGAGAACTGTCTACGCTCACATACGTAGTATCCCTAGTACGTCTGTGCTCCCTCACTCAGTCAGCCAGCTAGCCCAGCGAGCCCAGCTAAGCTATAACCACAGAACATTATTTATTTTACTCGCTCGGCAAATTTCAAACCACAGATAATCACACTAAACACAGCAGAAGAGGAGGAGATTGGAGAATGGGAGTTGTGTTGGGTGCACTGACCTCTACTAATACAATGTATTATTATGGTCAGTGGTTGGGTGGGAGGGAATAAATAGGGGAGAAACATAAAACTTACTAACTTCATTGTTTCTTTTTTTTATCTTATCTGTCATGATTTATTATGTTGGCTTTATCTTTCCATGCTTAGATTTAAATTCTAAACTTGCACACAATCAAACTCAATTAATACATTAAACTCCTTGCGTCTCGTCGGTCAGCGTCGCGTCGCGTCGTCGTTCAGTTGCATGCACTACATACTGACTGATATTTTTTTATTTAAACCAAAAAACTCTAAAACCAATAATGCCAAATGATAACTGTCAATGTCATTTTATAGTTGTCGTTACTACTGCCATCTCTTAGTGGAATATAAAACTAAGGTTCGCTAAGGTTTCCTGAAAACCATACAGATGTCTCTGTTACAGACCAAAATCTAAAGTTTTGTCTTCAGATCCGAAGGACATGTAGGACATCGTAGTATCTGCATTTATCTCTAAATTGGTTGCTTTTTGAACCCACTTTTATTCATTCTTTATACTTCATTTCATATCATTCCTACTTTCTTAGCCATCACCACACCAGTAGGGTAGGTATCTACCTTCCTACTCAACTAATTAGAGGTTTATAAATAATATGTACCTACCTACCTAGGTAACGGCCATCTGTGATTGTCTCTTCACATTGTTGTAGGTTTGGGTGGTTTGGTTGTAGGTAGTGTAGGCACTCGCGTAGGTACCTACCTACTATTACATAGGTTTTCAGTTTCAGATTCGAAATTCTAGTTTAAGCCTCCTTTACTTAGGTAGGTAGGTACTCGAAAGAAACGGTGCATTGAGGAATTACCTACTTATTTATTACTTAGGTACCTACCTACTTACTTACCTAGGTAGGTGCAGTACCTACAGCCAAGATAGAAGTAAGGTATGCTTGCATTTACCTTGACCTGCATGAAGACACAGGAATAATAATAAAAAAAGGAATTTTCTTTTATTTTCTCCATCTACTGTCAGTGGTTATTTACCATCCAAATTAGGTGATGGAGAATAAATTCTTCCGCCCTATATTCCGTAATGGATTGGCCGAACCTGAAGTATGATAATGACCATAATTAGATGGTTATGTAGCACGGAAATAAAGCCAGCGGAAGTGGCGGAGCGACTAGACGGACGTAGAGATTAAAAGCAGGTTGCTAGATAACCTAATATTCCATCCACCTAAAAAAAATAACTAGGTATGTAGGTAGGTAGGTATTGTTGTGTCCGATTGGTCAAAAAAAGTAACAAATAAAAAGGGATCAAGTAGGTAGTACCTACCTACTTAATTACCTAAATAAAACTGCTTGCGAACGATACAGTTTCAAACTGTCTAAAATATTTGGAATACCAAACAGGGTTAGTACCAGTGAGATAAATTACGATAGTCTGGCTATCTACTTAAGTAGGTACCTAGGTACCTATCTATCTATTAATCGAAGTAAAGGTAGGTCAGTAGCCAACTATTTCTTTTTTTTTTTTTCTATTTTTTTTTTTTTTTTTTTTTTCTATTAGCTATTATTATATAGCTACCTATTAGGTACACCTAAGTAAGTAGGCACGTCTTAGTTTGGCCAGCCACCCGTACCTAAATAGGTACCTACAGACCGTTTCGATGGCGCTATCATTTCCATGGTTTTTTTATATCTTTGAAGGAAGTTTATTAGTCCAGTAACGGCTTTTTGGCCACTTTTCTGCATGGGCTTTCGTCAGGCGAGAAAGCAATTTTATCTAAAACGTCTAAAATGCGTCTCATAATGTCTAAAATCGCTCAATTACTATCTATTTTCTTTTACTAGCCTAACATCACCCACCAACTTTTGGCGAAGCCAGAAATGTTTACCTATAGGTACCTACCTACCTAATAAGTTTTCTAAAATGGGGATGCCCATTTTAAATAGGTAACTTATTATAAACATTTCATTGCAACTTTTTATTTTAAAGGTTGCCTACGAAGACGTCATGTCGGTTACACATTAGGTACCTTCCTACCCATTGGTGGCAGTTCTACCTACCTACTCAATTTGATATTTTACCGTTATCTTAAAAACTTTTTTAACCTTGATTTTAGAGCTTTTAGGAGCAATGCACTCTCGGGTGTCTCCCAAAAAAAAGCTTTACCTTGTATAAAATGCGATCGAGGAAGAAATTCGGGTTTTCAAAAAATAAATTGACCAAACGTGTCACAGCCAACAGCCAAATAAAGGCTTCCGATGGCAGATAAGGTTATGATTTAAATAGGCACGGGGCAGTCAGTCCCAAAACAATTCTCTATGCCGTTTTACTCCGTAAACAAACTAATTTGAAAAAGTGATTGAATGATAATTGATAATAAAAACAAATACTTACATACTATAGGTATAGGTAACCTACTATTTGTATCTAGCATTTTAGTTATGATTTTTTTTTCTGAGTATATGTACAGGGTGTTACACAGACTACTTTCGAAAACTTCAGGGGGTTAAAGTACTCTTCAATATAAACAATTTTTCTTCCTCTTGGGTAACACACTGTAACATCAAAACATATTTTTTTCCCGTTGAGTCACAATGTGACACAAAGGGACCCAGCGGGAATAACCCCAAATAAGGGTTATCAAAATTAACGACGCGACGGGCAAACCACTATCTATATACCTATAATATTTGATTTGATTAAAAAATATAAGTAGGTATTACTGTTCTGAATGCTATTCAGGCAAATAAAACTAGGTTCTGCTTACAGTTTGCGTAAGTACCTACAGTTAAAATTATTAAGGATAATAAATTAGCCAAGCGTGTTCGACACGCAAAGCGAACGGTTCCGACGTCAGGAATGGTAGAATGACTATTGGTCACTTAAGATTAAGGTAAGTACCTACATAAAAACTATATATGACGAGCGCTGGTGGTGTAGTGGTAGCACCCCGGCCTCACGATCCGAAGGTCAAACCTGGTCGTGCACCAATGAGTTTTTCCATTCGAAAAATTTATGTGCGCAATGCCAGTGCTCTTAAAACGGTGAAGGAAAACATCGTGAGGAAACCGGCATACCCTAGAACCAAAAACTCGAAGGTATGTGTCATGGGTTAGTATTGTTACGAGCGGCGATGGGCTTGCAACCTGTCACGTACGGAATACTAACTACTGTGCAAAATGTGGGCATGTACCAAATGTCATGTTTGGACTTGCCTCTGACTACCCCCTTTAGATATCCTCAAAGATCTAAGAAACTAAAAGATCTGAGAAGATATCTACCGAGCCCGGGGATTACAGTCGTGATCATATATATATATATATATATATAATAGGAAAGTACCATAATTTAATTCAACAAAACATGGCAAAACTATGATTGTAAAGGTTTCTTGTTAGATTGTATAACCCTAAAAAGAGGAACAGTGATGTCTCGGGAAGACAAAATGCGTTAAAAAGGCTGTGCGTGTGTCGAACCATCCAAACGCACGCCGACACCGCCAGCAACACACCCATTCCACCATGATCCATGTCGCAATTTGGACTTTCACGCTGCTTGCGGTGGCACAGGCGCGCATCTACGGTCACTGCGACCTCGCACACGAGCTGATGCGGCATGGGGTCTATCACGATCTCTCTACCTGGGTGTGCGTCGCGTACCACGAGTCGCGGTTCGACACAGCTGCCAGGAACCACCAGAGTGGAGACCACGGGATCTTCCAGATCAGCGAGCTTTACTGGTGCGGCCACGGCAAGGCTTGTGGTGTGTCTTGCGATGCGCTGCGGAACGAGGACATCGCTGATGACGTGCAGTGCGCGCGGCGGGTGCACGAGGAGCACACTCGGCTGCAGGGCAACGGGTTCCTAGCTTGGATCGCCTACGCGCACCACTGCCAAGGAAACACCGACAGATACCTCGACGGATGTAACCTCTAGAGTGGATGTCTACGGGTGAAGCTTGGATATGACCAAGTGAGCTGCGTTCTCTCTCCATGCCTCTCGCACTTATTAAAAAGGTTTATTTTTATTTGTAAGTAGCAGTAAATTGTTTGAAGGAACGGTACTTCTGCATTAGTCAAGAGCATTTATTTTACTTTTATGTTAATTTTAAAATCATATAAAAAATAAAAAAGACAGGTGTTTTTTTTAGTCAATGACCCGCGTGCATTCACGGTGCACAGTTTGGTTTGTCGCATGCCTCAAAACTCCATTTTCGTTATACCAATTCATAACTTTGTTTTACTAATTGTGTTTAGTAAAAGTAGGTTTAATTTATCTACCTACAAGATGCCGAAGATATAAAAATTTCAGGAAATAACGATGGATGCACATGGTAGAAATAAGAAGATATTTTTGGTCGACAGAGTTCTTGATCTGCAAGAAAAGAAAATAAGTTATGACCTCTATAAAAATACTCATGGCAAAGACTAGAGACACCCTGCAGACATTCCCACAAATATGGAAGTAGCCCATAACTCTTGCATAATTTCACCGTATGACATCGTAAATCTCAGGCAGTGGGTATGCATAATAACCATGGATCAGTGAAAATGTGAATGCAGCGCTGAGGCAGAGATGAAGCAGAGCTTTAAAGGTTGTAGATTTGATTGGTACAGGATAAACAGACCTTGGTGTGAAGCTCGAAGTTACGATTATTGGTTTTAAATATAGACTCTACCTATATCACGGCCGAATAAGATATACCAATAATGCTGCCGTCCGATTACTAAAAGGCCGTTAAGTGACATTTGGTCAAAAATGACTTTTATATACCACGCGAAAGCCCGCATTTTTCTCTATCGACCAGTCTTGGACACATAATTCTATCATTTATAGTTACTGAGTTCTGGACACCTCGTACACGGCTATCTACACCTTTTTTGGACATGTCCAATTCTTAAATACGGTTAACTCGTATTAAAACACTACAATACGTTTAAATGCACTTAACAGTACATTTCAACATTAAATTATATTTATGAAACAAGCCTAAAAAACGGTTTAATGATGTTACTATACTACTTAGCCGTTACCCGACTTTAGATGTGTTTTTGTCATTTATAAATTGTAATCCTCAAAGGTATCTACTACGTCTAAAAGACAGTTTTCCTTCAACTGCTACTCTATAACACCGCTAGACATACTTTGCTGCTTATTTGTTTTTCACCTCACGTGGGTACAAAACTATTACAACTCTAAAATACAGTGACTGTTTTTTAGTCTTGAAAGTTATTACTGAATGCTAATAAATACAATATTAGAAACTAACTAAACAACATTCCAACGCTAAAAAACGTCTATTTGCAGTACCTTCTCGTACGCACCGTACAATCCGCGCACTCGTTATTTAATCTCTAATATGGTATGGACACGTGATGAGGAGGGATGAATACCAAAACAGTATAAGTGTATAAGTGTGGCTGGGTGCGCAGGTAGAAGAAAGCCGAAGAAGAAGTGGTTTACTGTGTGAAAGATGATATGAATGAAAGAGGAGTAGATTCAGAGTTGACGAATGATAGGAGTGAGTGGAAGAAGAAAACATGTTTTGCCGACCCCACTTAGCGTGGATGGATATAAGGGCAGAAGAATGATGAATGATTATTTAGATATATTAATATTATGTATCGTTTTAAATAGATAGAAGGTTATTAAATAGTTGTTGAAGTTGTTCTTTTTCATGATAGGCATAATCCTTACTAATATTATAAATGAGAAAGTAACTCTGTCTGTGTGTGTGTTAGGCAATCACGCCTAAATTACTAAACCGATTTATATATTTATTTATACTTATTATTTTCTTATGTAACTCTTTATTATAAATTAAATATTTACCTTTGAAAGTTTGAGAAGTATGTGTGGTTTAACTTTGAATTATAGGGAAGAACAGTATGATAAGATAAGAGAACGTTGTAGAGTGAAAGACGTAGTGATGAAAATTGAGAAAGGTATGTATGGTTTGGGCATGTAGAAAGGATGGATGAAAGGAGACTGACGAAACAGGCGCATAAAGAGAGTGTGGTTGGGACAGTTGGAAGAGGAAGACCTCGGCGTACGTACCTCGATCAAATTGGGGACGTTTTAGAGAGTACCCTAAACCGACGCGCATGTATGAAGAATGTAATGAGAGTGAATGAAGCAAAAGAGGTATGTCAGGATCGTAGCAAGTGGAGATCCGTGGTCTCCGCCTACCCGGTCGGAAAACAAGCGTGATTTAATGTTACATACATTAAATCACGCTTGTTTCCCGACCGGGTTAATTAAGTTCTAAATTTTAACTATTTTCAGACACCGTTGGCGAGTTTTATTAACTTGAAATTATTTATTTACTAAATAATAATTAAGCAGGATACAGATAGGAGTTCAAGGACATCTTTTTATATTCTAAAAATCAAAGTCCTGACTAAAATATTCATTCTAGACGCTGACATTATAGACAACGCACAGTCTAAATCGCTGGTCGTAGAGACTTGAAATTTGGAGGATACGACTTTCTTAGTACGTGGACGTGCACTAAGAAGATTTTTTTTTAAATTCAATCTCTTAGGAGGTAAAAAAAGAGGGTATGTTTGTATGAAAAATCGTATTCTATGCACTTGGAAAAAATATTCTTCAAGATAAATAAAAAAAGAATAAATTTATGTATCTTTTCCCAAACATCGTGAGGAAACCGGCATACCCTAGAACCAAAAATTCGAAGGTATGTGTCATAGGTTAGTATTCTTATAAGAGGCGATGGGCTTGCAACCTGTCACGTACGGAATACTAACTACTGTGCAAAATGTGGGCAAGTACCAAATGTCATGTTTGGACTTGCCTCTGACTACCCTCTTTAGATATCCTCAAAGATCTAAGTAACTAAAAATCTGAGGAGATATCTACCGAGCCCGAGTATTACAGTCGTGATCATATTTATTTTTATTTTTTTATTTTTATCTTTTCCCAAAGCTACTCTTACGAAGGGGTGGTAGGGGTGTTAAAGTTTATATAGGAACTTTTTAATGTGTGATGCGATTTGTTTAAAACTCAGCAAAAAATGCTCTTCAAGACATCAAAGTTTATGATTCAATTATTTAAAAAAATATCCTTAAAGCGTGGTGTAAACGACATAAGAATTTTATAATATAGTAAGTACATGATACCTATATTATTATTATAATATAGTACTCGTACATCGGGGTGGTAATGATTGACTATGAACTTTTTAACTATTTAAAATAAAACACGCAAATGCCGTTGCGAGCGGGCCAGCTAGTAAGCACATAACATTAAGCTGTGAAGACGTACAATACCTACTTTAAGTAAATTAATAATTGATTTCATTTAGTTCCTTGGAACATATTGATTAGACTTAATTAAGTTACTATAATAGTAAAAAGTTGTGCCATTTTATTTGTAAGAGCTCCTTATAAGTGTAAGGACTTCATCATCGAAAGTTTTTTAACTAACAAGTACTATTTCGTTTTATTTAACAATCATTTTCATAATATAATACCTTGTTAATGTAGGAAAAAGTCACGCTTAGCCGTTTATTTGACAGTACATCATAACATTTCAAATATTATTGCCAACGCTAAAAAACAGTTTTCATTGTGTGTTCATTCTAAAACTGTGTTTAAGTGTAGAAATATAAAAAAAAATTAAGTTTCAAAACAGTAAATAAACGGTTTTAGGCTTTTCACCTTGTTTTTAAAAATTATGTTGAATGTAATTAAGTTAAGTTTCAATTCTAGAAGAAGGTTATGTGACTTAGCTGTTATATAGTATTGTAATTGTTTAAAACTGTGACTCATTTGGAATGAGTGCTGCAGTTACAATCGTATCCAACTCTATACAACGGTTGTACTTCAGCCAGCCGTTTTTTAGTATTTTAAATGATAGCATTTTAAAAACATATGTCGATGGCTAAAACACAAAAACTTGAATTAAAAATTAAATAAACAAGCTACGCCTGATTGTAACATAAATAATAAAAGCTTATAATAATACAAAAAATTTGGTATAGCAAAAAAAATTGTAAGTCTTCACAATTTCTAGAAATACCATTTTCCCACGTTTTTGCTCATTCCCAAAAATTTGGTTTTGTCACTTAGCCGTCTTTTAACAAAAGGACGGCAGAATGATCTGCCGAATAAATTTATCTGCCTAAGACGTAGATACAACTATTACTGGATTTTTGGTGTAGGTAACATTAATCTCAAACTAATAACTTACGAATGTGTATCAAAATAATAATATTGTAGCGAAGATATGGTTTAGATAGAGTAGACTTCCCAAGGCTTCACAGCACCTATTCTTTCCTCTCAGCTTAGTCTGCCGTATCCAATAGAAAGACAGGACACCTACGTCTTGTAAACATGTAAGAAACTTTACTTAATGTTGTTTAGCATCGAGAATACAATGTTAAATAGCCTGTTTTATTTTACTTACTTGTGGTGTGAAGCATCTCTATGACAGGTGATTTTTCTATGATGATCCTCCATGATACATAAGAACTGGGCACAAAAGAGAGTAGGTTAAGTGTCCAGGTGGGTGGCCCGTCGAGGACTAGGAAAATAGTAACAATGGTGAGATTGTTCCAATTACAGTTTCATTTAAAAAATGCTTATTATTGAAGCAAATCTCTTAATGATAGAAGAAAATAGAAGTGATTTTGAAGCAATTTTTGGATAGCATTTCAACGTTAAATACGACAGGTGAGGTATTAACCATTGGTTTGGGTTTGAATCTTTTGTTCCAGGAATTCAAAGCTCAAAACAAAACAATGTGAAGAACAGCTTTAGAAATAAAATTCCTACTTACAGAAGTTATAAAATAATAAAGCATCTTAGTTTTTACTTACATAAAGTACTTAGTAAAGCTTTTAAAGCTTTCTTAGACCTCGAAAAGAATCAATTCACAGAAATCTTAATAATAATGTGCCTTATTATTTAAATTTCTGTGAATCAAGTAAATAAACAACTTAGCAGAGTGTTCTGTAGTGCAAGAGATAATACGAAATTAATTTAAGAATCAAAAAACAGTTTTTAATTAGAATTTGAAATGGCACTCGTAAAAGTGGGCTCCTTAAATGCGTGAACTCTTTAAAGTCTATAAAACTCCTAATATAGACGAAGTTTGCCTGTGGGTTTGTTGTAGAGATTATTTATAAACCTTAAAGAATATTATGTTGCGGGACTTGTCCCGAATAGTCCCCAATGTATCAGACATTTTATATTCAGAGTTGCCACGACTTTATCAGTCGGCTGTCAGCTCGATTTGCGAGTTATCATCGGAGTCGGTAACATTTGTAACATTTGCAACAACAATGTAGAAAGGATGGATGAAAGAAGATTGACGAAACAGGTACATAAGGCGAGTGTGAATGGGACAGCGGGCAGGGGAAGACCTCGGCGCACGTACCTCGAGCAAATTGGGGACGTCTTAGACAAAGGCCAGGTCGAGAGTAGGTACCTACCCTTAACCGACTCGCATGTATGAAGAATGTAAAGAAGTATGTCAGGATCGTAGCAAGTGGAGGTTCGTGGTTTTTGCCTTCTCCGTCGGGAAACAGGCGTGATTTTATGTATGTAATGTATGAAACAACAATTTGTAACATTTGCGCCTTTTGTTAATCTGATGAGCTCTGCACGCGAACTTAATCAACACGAGCGCTACCAGGAATTGATTGGACAGTTTCTTTAAAAGTCGATGGCACGCCGAGTTCACCAACTTGCACCAATCTAGAAAACGCTTTACGAGCTCGATCTAGTGACCGTTTCAGCGTCGTAAAGCCTGGACACACTGACCTGGATTATGTCAGAGCCGTTTACGATTAGCGTTGACTGGCTTGGAAATGCTGAATTCCTGATTATAATTTTAGATTTTTAGGTCCAAATTATCAAGAATGTTATACTCGTAGTATCGGTATCTATAATCGTTATTTCATTTTACGAAAAATAACTTTGTCAGAACATGGTGGAACACAAAATATCAAAAGGCTAAAAAGCTGTTAGTTTAATTAATAGAGTAAAACTAGCCCTTAATGAGTTCCGTTCGATAAATTGGCATACTTACCTACCTATACATAGACAGAGTAGCTCTTGGTTCTCTTAGTTAGAGCCAATAGATAGACTTATGTAAGTACCTAGATACCCTTTAAGCAGATGAAGCTAAGTATTCTAATAGCTATTTAGTAAAACGCAAAATGAAACTTGTGACCTTTCAGCTACTAGAATTTTCATAAAGCTCGGGTAATATAAGTAATGCCCTCATTAATTGGTCTTATTAACTTGGTCCCTAACATTATACAAAACATAAAAAAATTTATTATGTACGAATACAAAATGCATTAATACATTGAGCAAGTGCATGACATCAGTAACCTCAATGAGATCGTTGACCAAGTTTCGTCACGTAAATAATTCTATTCATAGCGCTACTATAAACAAAAGCATCCCTTTTAGAGCGTGTGTTGGTTTGTGTTAAAGTCAGACATTCTCAGGCCACCTAGGTACCACCATCCTACACAAGACAGCACTTGTAAGGCCGGCCTTGTTCATTTGCTACAGGTGATGCTGTTGTTTCGGTGGATTAGTTAAAATATCTTAAAATACGAACCATTTTATTTCACACCAAAGTCTAGCGATAACATCTGACTAGGTAAATTTATGTACGTTGTGATTGACGTGTTTGAGTAGACCTACTGTGTCACTCGCACGAAAAGAACCTCTGAGACATACTTTACTTTCACCACACTGGTTTCAAAGAACTAGTGACAAGATAAGAAGAAGAATTGACGACCTCAGCGGCGCAGCGGGCAAGAGTCCGCCTGCGAAGCAAGAGGTTGCGGATTCGATTCCCGCCTCGGAACAAATTTGTGTACGATCTGCAGAAATTTGTTCCGTTGGTCTGGGTGTTTTCTATGTATAATAAAAAATATCTATCTTTGTACCTATATTATGTATTAAATATATCAGTTATCTAGTACCCATAACACAAGCTTTGAGTAGCTTACTTTGGGGCTAGATGATGCTGATTATCCGGCATTATTTATTTATCTATATCTATACTAGCTGTCCCGCCAGCGACTTCGTTCACTTAAAGGAGGTATCTAAACTGAGTTTCAAACACATTTATTTATTTATTTATTCGTTTTACATTTACAGTACACAAACAAAGTTTCAGACCAATCGCACGACCCGTTAAAAAGTTCCCATACAAACATTTACCCCACATTTGACCCCTTTTTGAAGGTTATATTGAAAAATCCTGAAATACGTGTCTATTCATTTTGCATTTACAGTACACAAACAAAGTTTCAAACTAATCGCACCACCCGTTAAAAAGTTCCCATACAAACATTGACCCCACATTTGACCCCTTTTTGAAGGTTATATTGAAAAATCCTGAAACACGTGTCCGTTCATTTTGCATTTACAGTATACAATCAAAGTTTCATGAAAATCGCTCCACGCGTTAAAAAGTTTCATACAAACGTTTTCACCCTTTTTCAACCCCTTAAAGGTGGAATTTCCAAAAACCCCGCCTTAGTGGGTGGTTTTGTTATAAAAGGAAGCCACCTTCCAAATTTCAGCTTGACCTGACTGATTTATCATCGCCGAGCTGAAACCGCTGAAGCTAGAAAGCTGAAATTTGGAGGGTGGTTTCCTTTTATAACAAAACCACCCACTAAGGCGGGATTTTTGGAAATTCTACCTCTAAGAGGGTGAAAAAGGGTGAAAACGTTAGTATGAAACTTTTTAACGCGTGGAGCGATTTTCATGAAACTTTGTTTGTGCACTGTGAATGCGAAATGAATGAACACGTGTTTCAGGTTTTTTTAATATAACCTTCAAAAAGGGGTCAAATGTGGGGTCAATGTTTGTATGGGAACTTTTTTTGGGTAATGCGATTGGTCTGAAACTTTGTTTGTGCACTGTAAATGCAAAATAAATGAACATTGTGTTTCAGAATTTTTCAATATAATCTTCAAAAAGGGGTCAAATGTGGGGTCAATGTTTGTATGGGAACTTTTTGACGGGTGGTGCGATTGGTGTGAAACTTTGTTTGTGTACTGTAAATGCAAAATAAATGAATACTTGTTTTATTTATTTAATTAGTATTAGCACTGCAAGAGTGAAATAATAATTTTAACATATTTTAAAACTGAAGGTATATAGGTAACACGTAACGAAGACTAAGCTTTGAGGTCACAATAAGATCGTTCATTGTCGGAAATTTTAACTAGTCTGACGAAATAATAGAATCACTACCATTGCCTCGTTCGTCTACAGAAAACAACTGTCAGTGATCATTACAGTGGCGCGGCATCAGTGAATTGTTATAGTTACTAAAGTAACCGGCATACATAAATACATAAATGAGCGTCGCAGTGCAGTTAACACGATGTAGGTAAATTGGTACGCGTGACCGGACGCCATCGTACGCTACCAACGCGACACTGACGTCAGCAAAGAAGGACGGCGTAACATTTTTCTTTTTCCAAGTTTAGAGAGACTGTTAAGGGCCCATACACACAAGATACGTCGTATCAGGACACGACGCAACGTATGTGTTGTTGTGTTCCGTCCCATATGTCGTTGCTGAGAGGCCAAACGAAATTATACAATCACAAATCGGCACAAATATTTCATCGTTTAATTATTGTAGGTTAAAGGACAATGCAGCTGAGTGTGCAGAGGCATGTTACGAAACCGCTCATCGTAAACATCCATCTCAATAACGCGACGATGACCATAAAACGATGACAGCATCATCTCTACTAATTGAACTTTTGTTACACCCACTTACTACTTATACTTGAGCTGCTTTTGGATTGTTTTGACTTGAAGATATAGATGTACTTACCTATATTAGGTATTTAGGTTATTCACCAACAGCTATCATTTAAATAACCTTTATGTTGTAAAGAAGCAGTGAGCTAATATCGAATCAATACATTACCGAATTAACAATTCTAAAAAAATATTTTACCATCAAAAAGCTATAAATATGTTTGAGGTTTTGTTTTAGAGGGATAAGTATTTCTAAAGACGTAAGAGTTTGAAGTTGGCGAGTTCTAGTTTAAATTGTCATGAAGATTGATATTTTTTTACCTTAGCTAACATGTCATGAAGCAGCTAAGCCAAAAATAACTTTTAATAAACACACTGTTACACACAGCTATTATTCACAAAGTAAAAAACTTTAAAGAAAAGCAAAAAGCGCCTGAAAGCGCGATCATAAATCTTTTCATAAAAGCTTTAGTGACTCATTATGAAACCTATAAAAACTCTATCAACGAATACATCAACAAAAGTTAAGACAATGGAGAAGGCAAACAGATTTTTTCTCACAAAATAATAAAAGGCTGGTGTATCGTAAATTAAACAATTACGATTCCGACAATATCACATCTTTAAAATATGGGTCACTTAAAAACTTTTCGGATTGAGGTTATCTTGATATCATGGCTCCTGGTAGAAAGATTCAGCCACTGGACCTAACCTAACCTAAACAATTTCTGAAAAAGAATGTTACATTACATTACAGGTTGAAAGTATGCAATATAACTTTACCAAGTTTTTATCTTTTGCAAGTTAGTTAATGTAGAAGCGTTGATTTTATTTTAGGAAACATTTTAAAGCAATCTTTCTAATTGGTTTTTAAACTCTGGATTATAAGTCTTATATCCGTCTTACGGAGAGAAAGATTTTGCAAAATTTTATCGTCCAGAAGTTGGTATAGCAAGTGGCTTCATGCAGCTTTTAAACATGATGTCAGTTATGCAGTTCTGCGAATAATTCGTACGCGGTCTTTTTGAGCGTGATCACAGCGTGGGTTTATTTTTAGCTGTTTCTGAGTTCACTTGTTGACAATGACATACAAAGCTGCGGATGTGAAGATGCTTGCTAGACATAAAGATGTATACTATATTGTACTTACGTACCTACTTGTACATCCAACTTTCCACTTCACTTAAAAAATCCCGTAACCCGTATGTAATGTCGGAAGACAACTTGTGTGGAAATAATAAGTCTGGTAGTGCGCCT
The DNA here is from genome assembly GCA_963675405.1 of Cosmorhoe ocellata. Lineage (NCBI taxonomy): Eukaryota > Metazoa > Arthropoda > Insecta > Lepidoptera > Geometridae > Cosmorhoe > Cosmorhoe ocellata. The sequence continues at coordinate 3,208,609 of OY776258.1, read as the reverse complement.
CAGAATACTTCTTTTAGGCTTCTTTTGAAGATAAGGTACACATACATACGAAATAATATCACAAGGATCATTTGAGCGTATTCAAAAATTGTACACACATTGTACATACTCATTTGTAGGAAATTTTGTAGGAAAAATAAAATAATAGTTGTACTCAGTTCGAAAATTGTAGATACACAGTTAAACAATAAATGAATTTTTATTCTATTCATCCGAACCCCTTTGTTTTTTGAAATGCTTTTGAGTATCCGGAGAACATACAGTTATAGATATTTTCATGTTTTTCCTACGTCGTTCAAACTCACAATGTCGCGCATTCTGGCAATTTTTGGACTATAGTTTTAAAGCATGAACTAGGATGAGAAAGTAAAAATTAATTAGAAACTCGGGTCTCCAAGTTATACGGCCATTATCTTTCGGCAGTGTCCGCTCTGAGCGACTTTCCTAAGTTATATTACAGGCGACGGGACAAGAAAAATGAGTTATGGCCCTTTATAGTTAAGTAATTGTGTCACGTCTTGGTATTAGCTTTTTAGAGCAGAACTTCCTAACGTAAAGTACCTTATACCTACCTCTAAGCAGTCCATAGCTACTGCCTTATATTAACATTTACAATCGCTACAGAAACAAAAATATAAAAACGACCTTAGTCTTGCAGCAGATGCTACTCGTACTAGTAAAATTGTTTAAAGTTTCTATAATTTTTATTTCTTTTTGCTTGCTATTTCTGCCTTGAAATTTAGAAAATACTCAACCTTGCTGATTTTAGTTTGAGTTCTGAGAAGCGGGCTTTAGAATTTCAACTTGGCTTGTCTACAGGGTCGGAGGACATGGACATTATAATTTTTTGTAGTGTTAACTTACTTAAACGTTTAAAAACAGGTCAACTACAAAACACATAATTGTAGTCTGTATTCTGTGAGATCTGCTGTGCGTTTTTATTTTATTGCACCATCTTTAAGAAATGTAGCTTTTGTCAACGGTAGGTAGGTAGGTACTTACTATTATCCGAACGCTTGTTTTTGTCTTTGACTGGATACTGTATCGTTTTGTTCTTTGTTTGTGTAAGTATTTACTAGTGGAACTTCGCCTATTCGTTCGATTGATGTTAATGTTATCTATATTAATATTATAAAGAGGAAAGTTTTGTATTTTTGTATTTTGGTTTGTAACGAATAAACTCTAAAACTACAGGTCCGGTTTCAAAAATTTTTTCACCATTAGAATGCTACATTATCCCGGAGTAACATAGGTTATATTTTGTGTAGGTACCTAGCGAGCAAAGCCGCGAGCGAAGGCTAGTACAAAATAATTATCCACGGCCAATTATCTTAATAATTATTAAGGGGGTCCTTAAGGCTTAAATTTCTTTTCACAGAAGACTAGACCTTAAAAGAAGTAACTTACAATTCAAAATGTAAGCCCTATTGCTAGAGCTGTGCACTACTACTTAGTCAGTTACCTAACGATTTTATATAATTTAGACACAAAAGGCAAGTCACTAGGGTCCAGCATGAAGCAAGTTGGGCCAAGGCAATCGAATACATTTGCAAATCATTTCGAAGGCTGCCAGATCTTCGAAGGCCTAACCGCTAACCCGTAGAGGTCAGCAAGTTTCAAATTGAAGAGCACACGGCGAACGTTAATGTTGAAGCCAACTGTCAGTCAACGGTATGATTCCACACTCAAAAGATTACGCTTTGCAACAACCATGTACAGACGTCGTGACGAAGTTTTACAATAATGACACCTCTTTATTTATTATTCAACTAAATGAGAATTCCAATATGGATAAATGTGCATAAGATTGGGTTGTCTAGGAATATAACAGTTTTATCGTCTTATTAAATTAACTTGACAAAACTAAACAATTTGGTCGCTCGTTTCCGAAGCCCTGTTTATGTGGAGCAAGTTGCCCTCCCGGGTGCAATACAGTGCCTACTACTTATCTCAGGGGATCGAACCCAAAGGCTATTTGTGTAACTGTAAAACAAAAATCGATTCTCAGTTTGATTGATATGGATATCGGTGGTCGAATCCGTGATATTTACTATCACGGATTCAACTAAACTTCATGAGTTCAAAAAAACTTACTTCTCAGCAAGGACTTTGTAGATACCTATGTTTGATAAAACTTATCGCTCTACCACCTCTACTTATCATGCAGCATCCAATCAATCATTCTTCTCGGATCCGGGTATGGCTAGAACTGGCACCTTAATTCACACCTAGAATATAAGGGTCCGTACATATCTGACGGAAAACGAGTCGAGCGTATCAACAGTCCCACTAACGCATGATCGGTTGAGTGTGAAAGGTTAAATGTTTTATTATACTTATCTACATTTGTCTATTTTACGTGACCTATAATACGCGACGTATCTTCGGTCAGATGTGGGCCGACCCTAAGATGTTTAAATTTTTTTATTTTTTGGCTAAAATGTTTTTGAGAATATAAAAGATTTTAGCAAAACCCTCTGAACTAAACACTTATAAAGAGCAAGTAACAATATCAGCAGACAGCTCGGTAAACCAAACATCAATGGCCATCGTCGAGCACTTTATGACTCGATCTATCTAAAAATTCTGTTTGTCCAACCTCTATAAAGTTCAATGGTTTACGAGCTCGTTGCGAGTGGCCAGGCATAGTATATCATGCTAAGTATCACAACTTTTAGCACTAAAACTGTTGTCAGAAGGTAATGTACTCGTAACATTTTGTACAAGATTTTCTGGCGACACTTATAGAAGAGTACCTTCTGCTTGTTTAGTGTTAAAACCCCTACTTTCTAATCCTAAAAAATCTTTCTGTCCTTTGTACCCGATTGTGTATGTGCCTGTTCTAAACGCTAAAGAAAAACATAGAGGAGAAACCAGTGACTCAGTCAGTACTGGATATATTGACCGTGTCTTTCCTTTACGGCTGAATAAGCTAAGACATATCCCAGACACCACAGCGTCCTGAAAGTGACTAAAATGCTGCTTAACAATATAGTACCTACCTGGTTGACCAAGCTTTGCTCGGTTTTTTGGTAAACGACGTTTTCTAAAAATGAAACCTAGCTAGATCGATTTATCGCCCCCGAAACCCCCTGCAAACTAAATTTCATGAAAATCGTTGGAGCATTTTCTTTTTTTGAGAGAATTGCTCTTTTAAACGACTTCAAAAAAGAGGGTCTCAATTCGTCTGTATGTTGTTTTTTTATATTTGTTACGCGATTACTCCGCTATTTATGATCGGATTTTGATGATTATTTTTTTCTTTGGTAGGTCATACTTTAGAGTTGTCCCTATACATTTCATTGAAATTCATTAGCACTTTTTGAAAAAATCAACAAAAAACATTTAAGATAACGTTTTCGTTTTTCATGTTAAGAGTGTCACGCAGAAGTCGTTCGAGCTCTTCTTCCTTCCTTTTGATAAACTCGCGGTTTAAGTTTGCAGTAACAATAATAACATCTTTAGGCACCTTATGGGCCTTAAGCGATACTGTAGCGTATCAGAAATGTACACTGAGGCCCGTGTACACTCTTTCAATGCCATCCAAAGAATGCGTATAGCATCTTTCATGTCTAGAGTTGACATGTGTAAAAACTCAATTATAAAAAGTCTAGCTGACCGCCTAATGTTTACCGAAACATATAGGAAATGGGTGAGTATCACCCACTAACTTTTTTTTTATAAATTTATTAGTATTACTTTAGTATTAAGTTTTTATAACTGCAATGTTATTATTATAATGTTGTACTCTATTGTATTGTTTTGTGTTATATTGTATTATATTGTATAAGTGTATTGTGTACCTATGGACCTCGTCTGCAATAAAGATCTATTATTATTATTATTAATAATACGATAGAAATTGTCAGCTGTGTGATTCTGTAAGACCTCATTCTAAACTTCGAATCTGAATCCGCTGTAAGTTTCTTGATTGGCATTCTAAAAACTCGGTTGATAATTCGAATTTACACTAGCGCCACTCTTGCGAGCGTGTCAGCGAGTTGAACTAAATTAACGGAGAGATTTTGACAGATAAAGTATGAGATGACGTAAGAAGGGCATTCTATACGGTAATTCCCGAGTTACTTCGACGCTCGCTTCGCACTCGAACCCGATTTAAAGTCAAATAAAAAGGCCAATGTCAAATGTCAGTTTGAACCCTAGGCGAAGTGAGAGTGAATTGCGATGTGAGATGCGAGTTGATGTTTGAATTTTACAGAATCGACGTACAGCGTAAGTATGAAGTCGTTTTTTCGAACTTTTTGTAAAAGTTTTACGTTTATGTTCAGCTCTACAAGTACCTAGGTACCTGACGGGGTAACCGTGACTGACTAGTTAGCTCTTAAAATATGTCCGGACTGGGACAAGTCCCACGTATACAATGTAGGCACTAAAGTTGATTATACACTGTCGCTGTGTAGGTGTAGCTTTTACGCAGATTGATGAATCACTGATCTACACGTATTCCGGATTTATATTTGAAGCGTGTTCCGAAACTATCGTATTTTAGGAAGCAGCTGCGCGTGATGTTCCGTGAAATTGTTACATTACGATCTGTAAACAATGCCACCTTGTTAGTGCCAACGCAACAACAAAATTAAGCCCTCTTTTTGTCACACAATTATAATTTGTGTACAATCTATATACATAAAAATGAATTGCTGTTCGTTAGTCTCGCTAAAACTCGAGAACGGCTAAACGGATTTATCTTATCTTGGTCTTGAAATGTTCGTGGAGGTCTAGGGAAGGTTTAAAAGGTAAGAGAAATTCGAAACTGCCGGGAAAATCCTAAAAATAGCCCTTTTCTATTTCCCATACAAACGTTTTCTAAATAAGCACGAAGTCTGCCGGGTCAGCTAGTAGAGTACAAATAAATAAAAATGATTTTCCGTAGGTAGGTGCTTACTAAATTTAGACTTGTGTTCTTGGTTCATGAACTTCATTTGAGATCATGCGAACAGATCCTTTGACAGTTATTCTTTGTCCTGTTAGCTCCTTTAAGTCATTTTTTACTCTCTGTTAGATCCCGTTTCCATCTAGCGTATTGATATTTAGTACAGTTAGTACTTTATTAGGGAAATGTATGTAGATTCACTTGTAATTTTCGAGCCTGAGGCAACCGTATGCTACATTGAATTACGTCAATCCGTTACACTGTGCGTCGAAAATGTTCATTCCAAAATTGAAATCGACCATTTTCTCTCGGCTGTATAGTCACATTATTGATATTTTCCGTCACACCGGATAATTGTAATAAATTGGAAAATGTGCATTTCAGTTGCCTTGTTCAATGCCTTGCTGTCTTTAGTATCTACTTGATTTGATTTGATCTCGTTGAGGCCTTTTTTTTTTTTTTAACCCAGTGGAAATCCTTTATGGATACCAACGGCCCCGGGGGGAGCCAGAAGGTTATGTCAGACTCCTGATACTGACTAAAACCTCTGGGGTGTTCCGCTTTGCGCTTATGGGACGAGATCGCGGGAACGCTGTTGCTTACTTCCGCAATCTCGTCAGCGTTTGTCCTTTCGGGCACATCACTGGGGGAGGGCATTGGCCGCTCCTTTCCTCTCCGCTGAAGGCACCCTGAACACAAAGGGCGCCTTCACGCTCCGAATCTCGTTGAGGCCTACCCTGACTTCGTTCATTCTAGCCTAGATCTAATTTTGGGTATAGCGTAGAACTTTTAAATGGGTCGTTGTTGGCCCGTGTAAATATTTCAGTGCATCTACCTACTTAAATGTGGTCCAGCAAAGACCTATTTACTCCTTAGCAGATTTATCGGCTGTATTCACAGGATGGACGTCATAATGATAAGGTCTAATAAAACCGATAATTGTCTCAAAAATAGCGTAAACCCATAGTTTACGCTATTTTTGAGACAATTATCTTCACGATGTATTTCTTCACCATTTGAAATATAATTTTCAGGCGTTATTGCGGCAGGTTACGTGTTCTTAAGATATTTTTGTGGAAAAATATTAGGTTTTCAATACCTCATACTCTTTGCCTTTAACCTACTCGACGTGACAAGACTAATGGGACCCTCGGGATAAGCAAACCTAATTTATCCGGGTAACGCATGAATATGTATGAGACAACCAAACAAACATTTTTATAACCATATTCTACCCTCTAGGTAGGTGTACCTACATACGTATGTACAAGTTAATGGATCATGGAAAAGAGGCGTGAAATTCATCTGGTGAGATTCAAGTTATTGTATTAGTCATTAAACTCTTATTACTCTACACTACTTTTAAAAAGAAACTTCTTACCAACACAGTTAATAAATATGCATGTTTGTTTGTTTAATTTTTGGGGTAATCTTAGGGAAGTAGGTAATTACTATACCTACTCTAAAAATTATATCACTGACTTTATTCTAATTGTTTTGGTAGGATAAGTAGGTACCTATACGCGGGTGAAACAGAAGGATTTGCATGGAATAATATGTATCTACATGAAATAAATAATTCAATTGTACCTAGTAGGTAAATTTTATTTTCTTAATTAATTTTTATTTATTTATTTATTTTTTATATAAATATTTTTTATAACTTGCAAATATTGATTACAAAATATAACTGTTATTTAGTTTTTTTGGAAATAAAGGCTTAAAATATTATTATAAAATGTTTCACTTAAATAAACACTTCATTATGGGCAAAAACAAAGTTCTTGGTTTTATGGTAATAAAACCAATCTCCTAAACTCCGTCCTCCACAAATCTATAGAGAGCAAAACTACTAAACTATTCAAATAAAACGCATTCAAAACATCATAAAAACTTTTAACATTATTCACAATATATAAACTCACACAAACATATTACTATTGGGAGCGTAAAGTTAAAGTTCTCTGGCTTATTTTACGCATAAAAAGGAAATAAATTCGTAAAAACCATACATTTCCCCTTAAATCGTGGTAATGCCCCATGTTACACAGTTTTATGGCTAACTCATTGTTACACCCTCGATAAAGAATAACTAATTTTTATTTTATGCGTGCTTAGAAGGAAATTTCCTTTAGCCCTGAACATCTTTTACTAGATAACAAGCAGCCCTCCGGAATGCTAAATAACAGATTAATTTTGGAATTCTCGATGTTTTTATTACAAAGTTAATTGTTAAACCCAAATAGTGAATGATTAGGCCCTTATGGTAGATTGTATAACAAAGGGAAAGCAAGAAGACAAGGGATAAGGGCGGTGGCGTAGAGACTAAAGGATTATAATTTTACATATCTATCAAAAACAGACTACAATATTTTTTTTCTATTTTCTTTTTATTCTTTGCCCCACGTAAAGGGGTTATTAGACGTTCACATCTCAAGAAAACAGGTTTATTTCCTTCTTAGATCTCTTACTAATAATAGGGGTAAATTTTCCAATAAGCGGTAGCCGTCATCCCTATATCAGCATCACAGAACACAGAATGCTAAGCAAGTATTAATTGCCGCTGCTATGTCTTTAAACGCACGACTGTAATTCCCAAACTTAAGAATTAGGTACATTAATTAGGCTAGTCTAAATAGACATACTTAGTTACTCAGTAGGCAGGATAGTCAGAGGTTCGTCAAAAATTACAGGCTTATAAAACGAAGATTTTATTGAAACTTTGAATTTTTTGTCAAAGTTTCGTTAATATTACCTACGCTATATTACGGGCGTAATATAGTTGCCAAAGCTTTAAAAGAGTTATACATGTGGAAATGAAATCATTAGTTCAATGCCATACGTCTTTTAAAGTTAGAAAGACGTTATTTAAGACGTTCAATATAGGAGAATCAAAGTGGAGCGACGGATTTATCGTGAAAAGGACTTTACAACCATTTTCGCCGACAAAATGTGTAAAAATGTTAGCCATTAACAAGGACGAATGAAATTACTTGGTACTTACTGTGAATGAATCAAAGTACATAGGCAGGTACCTACTTACATATAAAGGGTGTTACCAGGGGTTAAAGTACCCATCAATATAAACCACTTTTTCTAAGAAACCAACACTGTGAGCGCGAAAAAATAGCTGTTCCATGCAAAAGTTCAATATCTACTTATTTAAAATGTACGAAACAGCTGTTTTTTTTCGCGCTCATATTGTTGATTTCTTACAAAAAAAATATTTTATTGATGGGTACACCCCCTGAAGTTTTCGGAAGTAGTCTAGAAGCACCCTGTATATTGCCTTTATTAAAACTGTAAATACTTTTGGAGTTCTTTGTGATAGAGTTAGTTCGAGTTAGTACAATCTACAATTATTCTACAAATATTGCTCCTGCTAAAGAAATATTTCCCTTATTTAATTTATTTGCATAGCAAAACATAATCCTATTAATTATTATAATGCAAAGGTATGTTTGTCCGTCTTTATTTCTGTAACGGCTGCACGGATTTATATGAAATTTGGTTTTGAATGTAGATTATACCCTGACATAGTGTATAAGGCTACTTATTATCCCAGGCAAAATCCTAAGCATAATTTTATACAGCATAGCATAGCATAAGCACTATGCTAAATGACTGCATAACCGCGGGGCGCAGCTAGTCAATATCGTGAAACTTTAAATCCGATCATTGAATATTCAAACGGTCTTAAAACTTGAGTAGACCTTTTGTTTTACACGACCCCTGAAAGTGGAATGAACGAATTAAATAAATCTTTCTTCGCGTTTGTAACTCTCGAACCCGGATTGATAAATTGATCCTACTTTTAAACATCAAACTGTTCTTGTCTGTTCAAACTTTTTGCATCGATTGGGATTAAGACCTTTGCCAAAGCTCCCGTTAAATTAGGTATTGGTCTTGAAAAATGTTTTAAAGTTTTTGGTAGCTTCATCTTGAAGGACGGCCCGTTTTTCTGATTTACTTCGTCTTTGTTCATTAGAGAGCGCTGGTGCTGTAGTGGTAGCACCCATGCCTCACGATCCGTAGGTCGTGGGTTCAAACCTGGTCGTGCACCAATGAGTTTTTCCATTCGAAAAATTTATGTGCGCAATGCCAGTGCTCTTAAACGGTGAAGGAAAACATCGTGAGAAAACCGGCATACCCTAGAACCAAAAATTTGAAGGTATGTGTCATAGGTTAGTATTCTTATATGCGGCGATGGGCTTGCAACCTGTCACGTACGGAATACTAGCTACTGTGCAAAATGTGGGCATGTACCAAATGTCATGTTTGGACTTGCCTCTGACTACCCCCTTTAGATATCCTCAAAGATCTAAGTAACTAAAGATCTGAGGAGCTACCGAGCCCGGGGATTACAGTCATGATCATATTTTTATTTATTTTTTTTGTTCATTAGTTTCAACCTAATTATGCCCAGCGTGAGCAAATGGACACGTAATTTATGATAAAAACATAAACATGATCACGACTATAATCCTCAGACTTGGTAGATGTCTCATCAGATCTATCGTTACTTAGTTTTTTTTGGGGATAGTACCGCTGTCCCCGATAATCGGGGACACGGAATTCGGGGACAACGGGAATACACGTATCTGAAGAGGGTAGTAAGAAGCATATCCAAACATGATTTTTGACACTGTCAACATTTTGCACAGTAGTTAGTATTCCGTACGTAACAGCTTACAAGCCCATAGTCGCTTATAAGAATACTATGGGATAATGTCAAAAAAAAATCTTTATTTGTTTTTATCAAAATTATTTTTTCTAGGTAGGTGCTTTTGATTCATACCTAAATCAATGTTCTGCTAAATGAACCATAACCAAGGACGTTAGCATGGGGACTCATTCAATTATTCAAACGTGTAGGCAAACTCGTCTCAAGACACTCTGTTACCTAGGTAGGTACTATTCTAGCTTACCTACCTACGTTATTACAAGTTTAATAAAACTGGTGATATAAAGGATCCTGGCTTACGACTCTCTGGTCGTGGTTAAATATTGGGTTACGTGCGGATATTAGATACCCTTCTGAAAAAACATATATTTAGAAGAGTGTTTATTAGCAACTGTTTAAACATATAACTCATCGGTCTCTTATTTATTGCTTCATTGGTGGAAGTTTAGAAACCATTATTATTATTCGTTTGAAGTCTAGGCACAATATTATTGAGCGAAAACCAAAATTATATGACCTAAATAACTGTACTTTTTATGATTATTGGAGAGTAGATCCCTACTGTAATATAATGAACAGAAATAAGAATTCGAATAAGTAGTTGTAAAATTTGAAATGATGTAAGTACTTATTTTTATTTTAAACCTTTATTTTCGCATAGGGCAAGTGCGGGGTGTTTGCCATGAGGGAACTTATAGCAAAAAATGTACAGTTTTGTTAATTTGATTAAGTTTTGTTAAATAAGTAAGGTAGGTAACTAAAGTTATGTTTACAATCATAATAACTGACATAACCTTTGTGGTTTTCCGACAAAAGGTACTAAAAGTTAGAAGAGCCATCTTTCCCGCTCTTACCCAATTACATCAACGCCATTAATCTAACAAAGTGCTATTTAAAAATTAACCAATAGGTACACTGGGTTTTTACTCAAACAAAGCTGGATTTATTTTATTGTATTCCATACATAGCCTCGTTTTCAGCGGATAATCTCAGAGTGAGTTTCTTACAAACATTAGCTTTGCTGTTGTACAGTGAGACGTGCATTATGTACTGCCTATGTGAATCAACGGGACACACGAAACAAAGTTTCTTGATAGACGAACAATAAAGTTATAATGTAGGTAACAAAAGTTTTCATATTTTTCTGTTGAGGGACGGAATCCCAAAAAGGAAAAATATTCCCTCTATATAATTATGTGTACAGTAGTACAGTAGATAAACACCCCAAGAAATCCCTATCCACGAAGACAGTAGGCAGGTAGTAGTCATAGGCAAGTCCAAAACATAATGATTTTGTCACTGTATATAGGTACATACATTTTTGTTTGGTAGATAATTAGTTTTTGATCCTAACTGTCCGTACACAATAAGTACCTTCCGAAGTAGGTAGTATAACGAAGTATAACGCTTTTATCTTCCACAAACGTTTACCGCAAAAATATATAATATCAAATGAGTAATTGCTATAAAAATATGTTACAAGAAGTGAGCTGATTCAATATAGGGCATGCCAATTACTCAGCCACAACATGTACATAGTTTTAGTAGTCTGAAGCAAATACATAATTATGTACCAAAAGATGAAGGTACGGTGAACATGTGCCCTCATTTGACCACATTCTGATATCCTCAAAGATATAAGCAACTAGAGATCTGAGATGTGTACCAAGCCTTGGGATAAGTAATTATTATTTATTTTTGACCTTCAAATTTTATTTTTATTCAGACATTGGATGATTGTGGTTTCTTAGGATAGGTCTCTGAGTTTTTGATACGCAGGTACTATAAAACAGGAACCCAAAAAGTTATACTTAATGTTAGTTAGGTAATAAGCCAATTGACCTGCTTTACCCGGTTCTAAAATCAATCGCAAACAAAGTTCGAGCCAACATTAACGCACACAAATCCACTTCGTGTGTTTTCACAAAAGAGTAATGGGCAGTAAATGCATTATTACTCCCAAACCACGGAATGGTGCAGTAATGAGCCCTCAGAGGAATAATAAACAGACTTTTAAACATACCATACCTATTTACGCATTGTATGAGTACGAACTACAAACACCAACAAACAAGAGAACAATGGTGTAGATATAAGTCAAAGATCTTCAGGCAGGTCTGAAAGGCATTTTGGACGTGCATTCTTCACGCTTCAATCTTCACTTAGGCGTAGCTTGATGGTGCTGGACAAAATATCAATACATGCAAAATGTGCCGTAATTTTTGAACCTATTTAGGGTGAGGGTGTCACGAAACGTAGTCTCTAAATAAAAGAACAAGCTAGTTTGCAATAAATTGATCCAGGAGTTTTTGCCTGATGCGTTATATAGATAAAATGTTTATCTGCTATTTTTATGATGATTGGATGACTCATCACAGCAGTTTGCAAAAGTGTACAGTCGTTTAATTGTTACTCTAAGAGTAACTAAACAATTAAGCCTAGACGAAAATAATATTGGTCAAGGTCTAAGTTCCTTTTTGTTTCGACTCTTGCTAATTTGTGGGACATGAATTAGCATGGCTAAGTGGGCTCGCAGACTGTATTGTTTGAGATGACTACTATAACCTATTTGTATGGTAATTTGATAGATTTGTTGTTTATTACATTGTCGGTTTTGTTAACCGAGGCTGGACGAGATGGGGTTAATAGTATGTAACATATTTGATTTCAAAGAAAAAAAAAAAAATGATTTTTTTATTTACAAAAAAAAGTATATCTATGTTGTAGTTTATCAGTCATGTGGTTCCCATAACACAAGCTCTGCTTAGTTTGGGGCTACATGATGCTGTGTGATAGTGTCCAGCATTATTTATTTATTTATTTATTAAAAAGGACTTTTAATTGTTATATTGAAAGTTATATTTTTAAGAATTAACGCAAGAGGCAAAATCCAAAAACGAATTAACCGAAATATTTTTTTTATAAATAAACCTTAGGGACTTTATGACGTGCATTCTTTTAAGAATTTAAAATTATCTTTAGTTACTTTAGCGTACAATGCTGCATAAATATTCTAAATAAAGTACCGTCGATGTTTTACGCTTTCGATGGTCGTTCATTCGAAGTCGTAAGCTTTCGAACTAACGTTTTTCGTAGTGGTGTGCTTTGGGTATTTCGTACATCGAGCTCGTGTGAATTATCGCACGATATTCGGTTTTCTGTAGGTACTTTCGCAATGTTCTTCGGTATTTCTAGTTTCAACATTCTGTGATATAGTCATATTTTCACTGCGAGGATAGTCAAACAGGCGGTAAGTCCTTAGAATGTTTCAGGCTCATCGCCACACCACGCCAGAGCGCCGAATCAAATATTAAAAGCTGCTGGTAAGTAGATAGGCTACTTTATCAAGAGCTTAGCAGATTTTACGAGACCGTATAAAAAATGTAAAAGTTACTTTGTAATTTTCTTGTAAAAGCTGTCTTGAGACATCGGCGTCTAATTTATTAAGAAACTATTCTCGACAAAGTTTACACAAACCTAATTAAGTTTGTAATTTGGAAATTAGTTAGAATTCCCGGTCTTGAGGTAAGGATTTCGTGAATTATAAAAATAAACAGAAACTAAAGTTGAGTATTTCAGTCTGTTAAGACATTACTTTAGTAACTATGACCATCAACGGCTGTGACCTCATATTCACTTTACAGATTTGTTTGCAGTTTTATGTTTCATTTTCATTTCATTTTATATGACCATTCATGTTATCTATACAGATGACAATCTTAGTTGACTATTTGAAGACTATATTACAATATTTGAAGATATGACTACTATAACCTATATAATATTTTAATATTTATACATAATATTTTTATATTACAAGACAATATTTGAAGACTTAATATTAATTCAATGACACAATTTATTTTATGAAGCAGCAAAAAGTAGGTACATACATTCAAGTTTCATTCAATCGCTCTAAAATAGTCTCATGAGCAACTATGACTCATCATACAATGAATATACTAGACACATAGTGCGTTTGATTAATAAAATTGCTAAGCGATGCAACTCACGATGTACATAGGTACTCAGCCATTCCATGCAATATTTCGGCACCATAACCTGCTGTTGGTGCCATAAATGCGCGCGCACGTAGGCACTAACTTAAGTATTCTGGATGGTAGCTTTTCATACAAACGTGCTATATTGTTTTCACCTATATTACTGGCGGTAGATAGGTATTTATTCTGTGACACAACAAAGCATTTTCCGAAGATACCACGTAATGGTTTGTTTACGAGAAGAACCTAATGTTCTTTTAGCAAATTTGCAGGATAAACTCGAATGCAATCTTTGAATCGTCTAAACGAGCCTGAGCTGAAAGGTTAATGAGCCAAACATTGAGTCCAAGGTACTAACTAGGTATTGAATTGTGTAATTTTCCTAACGTGTTGGCGTCGTTTCGCAAATTGAACAAACACCCAAAAAAGTTCGCATTTACGAAAGAACAAAACACTCAGTAGAATGAAAATGAAACGGATGCTGCTATTGTATAAGGCTAAGTGTACATTGGTAAGATTACTTTAGTACCTACGAATCTGCGAATATACGAAGATACACTCGTTTTTGTACATGTCTTATTTGTAAATGTTCTCTAGTGAATAATAAAAAATTACAAGATATTCTTGGCTACATACAGGTACCCACTTTTCACAAGAATCAGATAAATCGTTTTAAAATCGTTGTTTCTCGTTGGCTCATAAAATTTGCTGTGACATCGAAACTATTAACTCTGCCATTTGAATTATACAGAGCATAAAATATACTAGCAGCGTACCCATTTGGCAGTCAATTCGAATTATTTATTTCATACTAGTTTCCGCCCACGGCTTTGCCCGCGTGGTACCTTGAAAAACAAAAACAAATCTATCCCGCGGGAACCTTATATTTTTCCGGGATAAAATGTAGCCTATGTGTTATTACAGACCATAATCTATAGCTGCGCCAAATTTCATTCAGATTCGTTCAGCCGTTTTAGAGTGAAAGAGTAACAAACATACATCCATCCATCCATCCATCCATCCATACATTCTTACAAACTTTCGCGTTTATAATATTAGTAGGATGACAATAAAACCCTCATTAATAGAGCTATCATAACCAAAGCTGTAAGATGTACCCCAACTTATCTAGAAACCGGATATCTGAATGATAGTATCTCCTTTGAGTGAGCTAGGAGCTCCTGTGAAAGGAATTTCTGAAATTCAGACTGCACTACTACCTCCGTCGTAGTATTCTGTGTCGATGCAGGTAAGGGATTGAATATAGGCAAACTCCAGACCGGTAAAGTCACGGCCATTCCGAGTTATGAATAAAATATGCATAGAATTTCAATTTGTAGGACACCTCCCGCGCCTGGACAACTTTTTGTGATGCGAGCGTTGAAGGAATATTAAAAGACTTTAATTTAGTCTACAAGTAATCTATACATATAAAAAAAAATGAACCCCTATTACGTCTTGAGGACGGCTGGACGAATTTCACTAATTCTTTTTTTATTGTGTTTGTTATTGTAACAGTCAAGACAGGACAACGTCTGTCGGCTCAGATAGTAATATAAAAAAAAATCCATTTGATAGTAAGTACTTAAAGATGCCATGGATTTTTGATATTGATGTTACTGTTGACGACCTCAGTGGCGCAGCGGGCTAGTGTCCGCCTGCAACGCAAGAGGTTGCGGGTTCGATTCCCGCCACGGAACAAATTTGTGTACGGTCTGCAGAAATTTGTTCTGTTGGTCTGGGTGTTTTCTATGTATAATAAAAAATATCTATCTATGTATCTAATGTATTAAATATATCAGTAATATAACACAAGCTTTGAGTAGCTTACTTTGGGGCTAGATGATGCTGTGTGGATTGTCCAGCATTATTTATTATTTATTTGTAAAGCCTGTCTCATACTTAGAATCTAGACATATTAAACGACATCTCATTTGCCAAAATTGTGATACATCTACAGCTCAAGGAACTCACATTAGGTACATACATTCATACCTACACCCCAAACACATAACCATTCTTCTTCTACATCCAAGTCAAAATGAAAAGCGACACAAGGTACACCAGGCTTTCGTTTCAACCCAGTCATTATTTTCCTCGATTCAACCGTGGGACTTGCCACTCCACCTGTGAAGACGCAACCTTTTCCATCTGCCACGATACTGGAAAAGCTGGTCGGATCTTACACCGCATAAATTCACATAGAATATATAGGTCACTAGAACAACCACAAAACAACAGTGTGGCGTAGTACAGATTTCTAATTCCGCATGCTATGACATCAGCTACTGAGTCAGACAGCTGGACGCGCTATGAAATTATTTATGCAGGATGGTAGTCATAATCGCAGCCGTTTAAACTTCTAAACATGAATCAATAATTATAGAATAGCATAGAATTGAATATAGCTTTATTGTAATCACACAAATAAATAAAATAAATAAAAAAATAAATAAATATGATCACGACTGTTATCCCCAGGCTCGGTAGATATTATCTCCTCAGATCTTTAGTTACATAGATCTTTGAGGATATCTAAAGGGGTCCAAAGTCCAAACGTGACATTTGGTACATGCCCACATTTTGCACAGTTGTTAGTATTCCGTACGTGACAGGTTGCAAGCCCATCGCCGCTTATAAGAATACTAACCTATGACACATACCTTCGAATTTTTGGTTCTAGGGTATGCCGGTTTCCTCACGATGTTTTCCTTCACCGTTTAAGAGCACTGGCATTGCGCACATAAATTTTTCGAATAGAAAAACTCATTGGTGCGCGACCAGGTTTGAACCCACGACCTTCGGATCGTGAGGCAGGGGTGCTACCACTACACCACCAGCGCTCTTATAAAATAAACAAAAAAATAAAAAAAACAAGAAACTGCGAAATACAATAGGCGACCTTATTGCTAATGTAAATTCTTGGATCATGGCGTGATACAGTTTACTGAGCGAGTCTTTGTCAAATGCACAGTTTTATATATAACTTTTTGGAATATAGCTTAATTCAGTGATCTGTCAGTGATCTACGTAGTAATATTATCCAGTGATCTACGTAGTAATATTATCTCTATGGCTTAATTATGTCCTCCCCTTAAAATCCATTCATCCGTCTAGTAAATGGTAAAAAACAAAAACAAACAGAGTAACTTTAGCATTTATAATATTAGTGCGGTAATCTCTGTAGTCAGCACTCGGCCGACTTACTTGATCGTGATAGTCTAGTGCCCACTTGTCAAAATAGACGGTTAGACCTCTCGTTACGGGCAAAGTGCTACAAGTTGGGAGACTATGAGTTGATGAAGTCAAACAACGTAACATTTTCAGGTATGTACACTAAGGTAAGTTGAAGTAACGTAAAGCAGTAAGCTCACCCGAGGACTGAACTTTCATAATGGATGTCGCTAAAAGCATTAAAGTTTTAAAGTGTGCCGAAATCGGTTTATTTTCTAAGCCACAGTTAGTTGTGTGCAACTTTGGACTTTTTAACGAGAATCAGAATTACCGACAACTTGGTATCTAGTAGGTACTTACGTATGCCTGATCATGATCACAGAGAGCTGACTTTATGTAACTTTTTAATAAACCAAAAAGCAAGGTATATCATTTATACCAGTATTTTAAAGTTGTAAAGGTTATTTTTTAGGGTTATTTTTTTTCGATAACCTCTAAAATCCTTGATTCAATCTGCATAAAGTTTGGTAGCTTATTGGGAAATGTACTAAATATTTGTTCTATTTTTGGATGCCATAATGAAGTCTATGTACGATCGACCAAAAAATTGGTTTACCACCCTAAGGTTGAATGCCGCTTGCAGATTCATGGTGATAAAGATTAGTTTCGCTTACAGATCTATCTGACAAATTCTATTTTTTAGTATGAACTGAACCTTGTTGTAATTTTTGATGACTAGGAAACTAAATTAAAACTGGTACACCACTTTCTTGGCCTACCGTACCTACTTAGTATGTATGTGCGTACGAAAAAAATATAGCATCCTATTACTTACTTTTAAAGCTTTTTTAGATTGGGGCTAGAGGGCGCTGTGTGAAAGTCCAATAATTTTTTATTGTTTATTTATCTGTCATCGGTAACTTTCAAAGCGTCCAAGGTATTGTAGGCAGTCGTAAAACGTATCTATGATTAGAAGACTGATGGCTCGTTTCTAATTTTGGGCGATAAAAATTTGAGCTCTGAAAATAGTCTGTTATTAAAGGCTTGATTGAGTTTCCACTGAAATTATTTCGTCTTTCGAGCCACCTAAATCAACTGTCATTCCGTGAATTAGTAGAGAGAGAGAGACGGGTTAATTTAGATTTTAATTAGCACAGAGTAGGTAATGAACATATTGCTAAGGTTGCTAGGCCCTGATTATGGTTTGCAGTTGTTTTCTCTTTTGTTTATTTTTAGAGTAAAAGAGACAGAATATTGACAATTTGTTTTATGAACTGCCAAATTAGTAATTCTTGCTCCTTTTTGGCTAAAAACTAAAAAGGGAGTAGTTTGCAGTAGCGCATTGTACTTATATTTTGAATTTGTGTGTAAGATGACAAAGAGGCTTAGGTAAATACTGAAATGACGGTACTCTAAAGTGTCAAAAAACATTTTTTGAACTCACATGAACTAGTAAGATGATAAATGATGATTTGCATTAGCGGCCGCGAAAATGCGATGATCGTGTAACACTTTTGGTTAAAATATAGAAATTCTATTGATTACGGTCGCAATAATACAGTCGCCACAGCTCGGCAATCGAAAGGAAAGATGACGACAGTGGATTGGTTCACTGATTTTTAAACATTATCTAAAGATAATCCATTAGGTAATAAAATTAAATACGTTTATAAACATCTGCTCCTATCCCTGTAATATATGATTGTGCTTGTGGGATAGCGGCGACATTAAACTTGGGCTGACATCTAAATCTGTGGCGGTGAGATCATCATCATTCCTCAATTTACCGCAGCACGTCCCCAGAATAATAGATAATGGAATAATAATAATAATAGAACGAATAACAAGTGACACATTAAAATCTATTCATACATACATTACGTACATACAAATGTATAAAATTGCAGTTCATTTGTAATATCAAATTATCAGATTTTTTTTTCTAAATGTCTGTGAAGGTAGTATAATACGAGTATAAGAACAATTTTTAAAAAAGTTGTCTAATTTTTTGGGTAACCGTGCTGAATTTCAGAATAAAAAATATCAGTAGACAGACAGACAGACAACAATAATAAATACAGATTTGGCTTCAATAGAGTGCTCTCAAAAAAAAATTCAATGTCAAAAATTGTTACAGTTTTATTATTAGGTATACTTACTAGCTTCCGCCCACGGCTTCACCCGCGTGGTACCTTGAAAAATAAAAACAAATCTATCCCACGGGAACCATAAATTTTTCGGGATAAAAAGTAGCCTGTGTGCTATTCCAGACTATAATCTACATCTGTGCCAAATTTCATCCAGATCCGTTCAACCGTTTCAGCGTGAAAGAGTAACAAACATACATCCAGACATCCATACATTCTTACAAACTTTCTCGTTTAAAATATTAGTAGGATAGATTATGATACAATAATTAACATTGTATTCGAATTTACGAGTAGTAAAACACAAAATATCTTTAAAATGAGTTCGTCGACCTCTAACGAACATTCAGTGGACCATTCATCTACCCTTATCTGGCCCAAAGTTAAGCACAACGTAATAAATTATTTTTAGTTGGCGACAAGTGCTTTCTATGTATGTAGTTGGGTTGTTTTAAGTTGTAATTAATGTTTGAGATAAGTACGTTTAATTTAGAAACAGTTTTGGAGAGTATTTATTTTGTACTACAGTAATAAGGGTGCAGTAGGTTATAAGTATTGTTGCGATCATTTAGGAATTAACCCTTTTATAACCAATATTGTTTTTTTTTAAATTAAAGTACTGATACTTTTACAATATGATTTATTAATCAAGTAAAAACAGAGCATTGACCAAAGCAGGAATCAAATAATTTGACAATTCTAAGAGTAACGAATTCAAAAAAATTATGTTTACAGTGCCAATTAGCCAATGAAATTATAAAAAATCTTATTTAGGTGATATTTTCAATAGACAAAATGGTGCCTTTACCTATAATTTTGTTTTCTGTCTGTACTTTACAAATAAGTTCATCTGTTATTACTACGTCTACATTTAGTTATGGTAATTTTTTTAACAATCAAGATTCATTAATTTAGCTGCTTTTTCTTCAAGATTCAATTTATACGCTAAATTATTTCCAAATATTTCATAAACAATTGGTTTCGTCGAACTGAAAAAGTTGTTATTTTCCGGACAATACAACACGTTTCAGTGTGTGCAAACAATTGAGCCGTAAAGCTCCCATAACGATCTGTTTGTGACAATATGGACCACTGCTCACAATAGCCTTATTGTATGTTGTCGATGCCTACCTACCTCCTTATTCAGTTACGATTGAGTGAATGAGGGACTTGTTAACATCATTTTTTAATATGAATCATCACTAATATATTATAAATAGTGAAGTATTTGGAAGTTAGTAATGAAAAAACTCAAAAACTACTGGACCGATTAGACAATTATTTTACCACTATCTTCCGTTCGCGGCTTTGCTCGTGAGGTACCTACATAATATATATGCCTATGTTACTCAGGGATAACGTAGCATTCTAACGGTGAAAGAATTTTTGAAATCGGACCAGTAGTTTTTGAGTTTATTCGTTACAAACAAAAATACAAAACTTTCCTCTTTATAA
Source organism: Cosmorhoe ocellata (assembly GCA_963675405.1). NCBI lineage: Eukaryota > Metazoa > Arthropoda > Insecta > Lepidoptera > Geometridae > Cosmorhoe > Cosmorhoe ocellata. The sequence goes on along the minus strand of OY776258.1, from coordinate 3,188,254 downwards.
TATTAGTATAGATTAGAATGCTACATTATTCCTAAGTAACATAGGCAAATTTTATGTTATATTGATGGATTTTTGCGGATGAAGTCGGGAGTAACAGCTAGTAATGAATAATCATAGAAAATGATTCCATTCTGTGTGAGTTGGTAATAATGCGGGCATATGAAACGGTCGAAATATACACGATAATATCTTATCATTTCATTAAAAGACTAATTAAGTATTTTAGTATAAATTTTCTCTTTTATGTAGGTACGTTTATTAATTCAATTAATTAAGGTACCACAGTAAAAACATATCAAACCTAAAATAAAGCATGATTTTCGGCTTTCAAAAAAGGTTTATTCAAACAAATGTATCATAATTAAACACGGTCGTTAGATTCTTGTTTATCTGCTCATGGGATAACAACCGACCAACATCTGTAGGTCTACCATGAGTTTTCACAAACTACACTCGCTAGCGACTGTAGTTAAAAATAATATGAAAACTTGCCTACAGCGATTCTAGCGGATAGTTGGGTACTAAAACCTCACGTAACTAACTGTCCTACGTCACAGCGTACTACAGCGACTGTAGTTTGCGTTCATTAATTTGCTTTGAATTTGGTACTTACCATGAGTAACAGTTTTGACAAATGTCATAGTAGCGTACTATTACTACTGTAGTAACGTCAGCCAATCTAAATGTGACAACTCATGGTAGACGTAGTGTATACCTATTCTAATCACGGTTAAAAATGAGGTTTTGTTTAATAACATAAATCCTATCATCCTACTTATATGCTAAAGTTTGGATAGCTCAATCACGCTGAAACAGCTGAACGGATCAGCTGTTTCAGCGTGATTTCAGATCAGGAAATTTAGCTAACAGATAAATTATAGTCTGGAATAGCACATCGAATATCAACGAGTTCCTTTTTTTTTACCTATAAAAAAAGTATTGAAGTAGGGTTTACTTCAAGCTTGAAATTTGAAATTTATGAAACATGATAGTTTGTAAGAGCTTGTGGTAAGGCCCAAGGTTTTTCCGTTCGCGTAGGTACCTGTTTCCAGGTCAAAAGTCTTATACAAAATTCCATTTCCGGAAAGTTCTAGCTAACATTATTCATATTTTGACGGTTGATGAAGTTTTCATACTATGATATTAAAGTTTGAACGGTATGGTAAGCATCTTTATTATAATATCTCTATCTGCCTTTATTTTATGTAGGTATGACATAATTTACGCAGGCAAATATTTTTTTTAAGTAGATATACCTACACCACATATCTTAAGTGTATTTACCTATTATATGTTGTGTTTCACTGATAGCTTTAATACATTTTTTTTAGAGAATATTGAATTAAAAATCGACTAGGTTTTGTTCAAAGGATTATTTTGAATAAGTGTTAAACATAATTGACGCCAGTTTTGTTCCGAGTCGTTTGTGTCATCAAAAATATAAAACAGCAGTGTAAAATTCTTTACTGAAACCGAGACAAAAATACAAGAAAATATATTTTAAAACCGTCCAGTTACTTTCCAAGCCACGAAATGTTAAGTCAAGTAAAAACAACGCGATACAGAAATTCTAGCTAGACCAAAACGTTTTTGCTGTTGCGGATTTTCTTTCCCGACGACACACCATCAACTTAAAGCCAGCTCTAGACGAATGCCAAAAACACTTTAAGGCAAAATAAATAAAAAATTAAGTGGTCGCAACTAAATAAAGAGATCCCATCAAAAACATAAATGTGAAATGAGAGCCAAGTTCAATAAGTATGTTTTACTTAGTCGTTGACTTCAGCGACAAAAGAAGTGAGATCTAAACGGGTGCCAAGTACAATGGTCAGTCCTGAAACTTATTTATAACAATATGAAATATTTTTAACAACTTTAAAATATCATTTCATCTTAAAACTTAGGATATTATATTGTAGCCTAAGGTCTAACTTGGCTAGTTCTCATATAGGAATTAACTACTTACTTACTATGTCCAATCGCTAGTTTCTACCAGCAATCCAAATTTTTAAAAAGAATAAAATAAAAACTTGCAAAGGCTATACCTAATATAATTTGTACTCTTAAGAAAACTAGCCAAGTAAGACCTTAGGCTTCAATATAATATCCTAAGTTTTAAGATGAAATGATATTTTAAAGTTGTTAAAAATATTTCATATTGTTATAAATAAGTTTCAGGACTGACCATTGTACTTGGCACCCGTTTAGATCTCACTTCTTTTGTCGCTGAAGTCAACGACTAAGTAAAACATACTTATTGAACTTGGCTCTCATTTCACATTTATGTTTTTGATGGGATATCATTACTTTTTGTACAGAACTTATTAGTAAATAAGTACTTATTCTTATATTATTACACTTATATAATCTACCTGCATAAACGGCTCAAACTATTGGCACATTGTAGATATACATACTAAGCAGGTAGGTAGGTACTTGAGTAGGTACTTACTGAATAAGTATACCTACCTACTACCTATCCGACAAGCCGAGACACACTATAATCTAGGCCTGAATAGTTATCTAGCCATATCTACCTACCTGCATAGACTGCTCAAACTATTGGCACATTGTAGGTATACATACCTATAGTCATACTTACCTATCTACATAGACGGCTCAACTATTAGCACATTGTATACCTAGGTACCTAAGTAGATAGGTTAGCCTGATAATAATAGGTACTTACCGAGAGTACTTTATTAGTCTAAACCTAAATACTTATCTAGTCATATTTACCTATCTACATAGACGGCTCAACTATTAGCACATTGTATACCTAGGTACCTCAGTAGATAGGTTAGCCCGATAATAATAGGTACTTACCGAGAGTACTTTATTAGTCTAAACCTAAATACTTATCTAGTCATATTTACCTATCTACATAGACGGCTCAACTATTAGCACATTGTATACCTAGGTACCTAAGTAGATAGGTAAGCCCGATAATAGTAGGTACTTACCGAGAGTGTACTACTTACCAATCCAAGACACTACTTCCACTCGTTATTATATTCACGTCAAGACCCTATTAAAATCCACATAATGACCGACTGTCATCTATTTAGATTGCTATTCTTATATTACAGGCGCTAGTAAGGGTTCCTAGGAGAATCAATTAATTGAAAAAGTACGATAAAAATAAAAAAAATTACAAGTTTCAGATTTTTTCCTTTGTATCCACCCCACTACCTACCTGGATGCCAAATTTGAACGTTCTAGGTCATCTAGAACTGGGTTATAATTAACGTCTATAGATCAGTCAGTGATAAAATTTTCCATAACCAGCCATTTTGGACGTTAATATCTAAATAACCGTTTGAGGTGTGTTTATGAAATTCGGTGCACATATTTTACTCGCAAGTGGCAATAGATGAGCCAAATTTGACTTGTTTATGTGAAATAGTTTTTGAGTTACGAGGGGGTGAAAAATCACCCAAATGGTTCCTGTAATATTACACTAGGCGCGCATCGCCCGTTCGCTTCGCTTGAACTTGGCTGACACGCTGCCGCGTGTCTAGATACTAAGATACACGTTTTAATACGATTGTAAATTAATATTAAAAGCTTGAAAAACTCTTAATCTCGCAGCTCGATTAAAATCACTGTGAACTTAGCGTTGATATTACGTCAAAAGATTTTAATAATAATAATAGTAGTAATAATAATTTTATTTTAGGCAACATTAGTATAGTACAAGACGGAAAATACCTAAAAACTACGGCTTATATAACATGTATACCTTAGTCGAATATACATAAAATAAACCTATTTTCTAGACTGATGATTATTTTTAAAACCGAAGATAGCAAAATGGCACGTATTGGGAGGGGTAAGAAGCAGTTTTCTAGTAGGGTTATGTTGATAAATTACTTGCACGTATCGCATTATGAAATTGGTGAATAGTCTCATAGGCAAGTTACGTTACGATCGCTCCAAAGCCTAGAGTGTAGCTGCAGATTTACTCTACAAAATCCCGTGGTATAACACCACATAAAAAAGGTTGGCACTGAGCTTGGCTCAGGTGCGCTACAGTTAAGGCTGTGTAATGTCTACCTCCCTGTAGGTACCGCACTGTAAGCATGGTGTAATGTGTTACTGTAAAACATGACGCAACGTGGTTCCTAAAAATAATGATCACATACGTATTGGATGAATAATAAGTTGGTAAATGCGTGTATAAGAAGAAAACTGACGAATACTTTGATTATTGAAAGACATTTAGCTAGATACTCGTAATATAACAATCTTACTTTACTATGAGATAAAAACTACGAGATGATCGAAGCTATTTGATTATCCATAAATTTTCTATTCCATAGCAATATTCAGAGGTACTCTGTCGGCCTCTGTATATTACATCTTATTATGGGAGCATACAATTTCGTAGCCCTGCTGTGCATACAAGCGGTTGAACAATGCAAGATGCCCTCAATTTTCACTGCTGTTGTACCGCACGTGATTTATGATGCAGTATCTAATCTTAAAGTAAACTTTCAGAGCAGAGGTTTAACATGACCTGCATCCGTGAAATATGCTCTCGAAAAACGACTATGCTTGAATAATTGTGGCGTTCACTGACTCTCATTACTGCAGCCTGTAGACCGTACTAGCAGTTACAAGCTTTTTTTTAACCTGTGTCGTCCCGATGCTGGGCAAAGGTCTCCCTCAAATCACGCCAACCATCTCTATCCTTTGAAGTCTCCCACCATCTTCCCTCAAAGGTGTTTTAGGGTATTAAAAACACAGCGATATATTATTTGAACCACTCAGACTAGCTCGTGAGACAGAGATAACTGAATACTTACGTATCACAATCCCTTTTCAATTAAATAACTCTAAGGTAAACAGAAATGTTGCAAAGACTTTTGAAGCAAGTGTTTCCTATCCGCTGGTGGTAGGTATTTGTTATGCATTTTAACGATCACTTTGTTTACTTTACGCGTTTGTAACGCCTGTTTGAACGCTTCTCACTGGAAATAGTAAAGCGGAGTAACCTAGAAAAATCTTTGATATAAATAACGAAAAATTAATGTTTTTTTGTAGCCTAGTTATTCGAGCTTGAACTGACATAGGATCCACTATTTTGTTTCTATCTATATTTAAAACAACCTCTTAATTGGGCACTCGCTTATTTATGAGTAGGTAGAACTCTTTATGATAGGTAGGGCTTGTTCGGGGAATTTTTTGTCACCAAACAGTAGGTACTTACATACTTGATACTAGAGTAAATTCAGGATTACAGCTTAAAAAATAGTAATTATAGACAGGGTGCTTCATACAATTGAAAATATAGACATAATATATTATATGTCTTAATGTCTCAACAAAAGTAAGCTGACGAATACTAAATACTACCAAATATCGCGTGCTGGTTGTTAATGGTGAAGATTTTCTAAGAATATTTAAACTCTAAAATGCCATACTTACCTGTAATTCATTTCATTTTCAATGTAAATACAACAATGTGATTGCCTTCATCGATCATGTGGGGTAAGCTCGATTTACGATCAACTATCGAGAGCACTATAAAGAAACGGCACTTGATAGTCAGAGTGGCCATGCATTTGTTTCTTGAAGGAAAACATGTAAAATTAAAAAAAATACAGATGGTAAGTAGCATTCTGAAGATTCATGTTGAAAACTTTTGTGTGTACAATGAGGTATTTCACAAAATCACCAATTGAAATAGCTCTAATTTTAAAGAATATATTCCATGAAGAGTTTCTAAAATAACTTTTCTTCTTTATTATTGGTCACTGTTAGATAAATTATAGAACAGATGAGAAATTAATGAGAAAGATGGAAATGAAATGCATTGAGAAATTACCTTCATTATCGAAAACTGTAGATCACAATATCCTTACACCTGACTCTAGTATGCTAGGATACTCAATACACTGATGTTTGAAAGAGACGTGAAGATGATATCGTCTCATGTGCTTTGAACTTTACCGAATATAACCTAGACTAGATGGTAGATGCATTATGCATGCAAGATTAAGATATATTATGAGTGTCACATCTTAACTCTGGTCCTACAGACTCCTGTAGCATTGGCACTCTACAGTGCACTCACGCTGACCGCAAAGTAACCAGTTTAGTAATAGGTACTTTATCCACCCTCTCAACTTATTGCATTTTATATAACCTCATACAGTTTGCTTTCATGAGAAGCATCTAGAATGAAAGATGCCCAAATTGAATTAATTTTATGGGTCTAGCTAGTCACTACTTACCTACTATAGAATGATTTATGTAAAATAAATCTCTCAGAAAAAATCTTTGAGAAGTAGAAAATAATATAATTGTAACAAGCTTCCGACAGCGGCTTCACCCGAGTGGCACCTTGTTAAATTATAGCCTATGTGCTATTCCAGACTTTTATCTCTGTGCCAAATTTCCTCCAGATCCGTTCACGCGTTCAGCGTGTTTGGCTAACAAACATCCATACATCCATCCAAACTTTCGCATTTATAATACTAGCTGTCCCGCCAGCGACTTCGTTCACTTAAAGTATCTAAACTGAGTTTCAAACACATCACACAACTCATAAAAATCCCATACTAACTTTGACACCCCATTTGACCCCTTTATGAAGGTTATATTGAAAAATCCTGAAACACGTGTCCATTCGTTTTGCATTTACAGTACACAAACAAAGTTTCAGATCAATCGCACGACCCGTTAAAAAGTTGCCATACAAACATTGACCCCACATTTGACCCCTTTTTGAAGGTTATATTGAAAAATCCTGAAATACGTGTCCGTTCATTTTGCATTTACAGTGTACAATCAAAGTTTCATGAAAATCGCTCCACGCGTTAAAAAGTTTCATACAAACGTTTTCACCCTTTTTCACCCTCTCAAAGATGGAATTTCCAAAAACCCCGCCTTAGTGGGTGGTTTTGTTATAAAAGGAAGCCACCTTCCAAATTTCAGCTTTCTATCTTCAGAGGTTTCGGCTCGGCGATGATCAATCAGTCAGTCAGTCAGTCAGGTTAAGCTCTTATATAGATATAGATTAAATCGATACAGATACGTCTGTATCTACATCTTACGAGATATATAAGTATTTACTCTTCTTGTTTGTTTAAAAATCAACAAGCGCTAACCCAGAGCTTCTAGTCTATAACAACAATAGCCCTTTTATAACACTATAATATGCATTATTATTATCGCCCGTATTGTCGTTTGATAAGGTACAATAAACAATGATATGTCATTTAGTTCAGAGGTACTAGCTAGACTCTGAACTGCCGCGAGCTCGCTTACTCCTACTCGCTGCACCCCGTAGTCTGGTCTCGTCGCCTGTGCCGCCAACACCTATCGCGGACAGCGCAATTATTTATCATTACGATAGTGTTATGTGTTGCAACTGCCAATTGGATTAATGTGATACTTGAAAATAATGAGCAATTGAAAATTTCCTGTATTGGAAGCTCTCTGGGAAAGTTTTGAGTAAGTTTTTTGAATTTTATATTCTGTAAGTACAGAGTTTTGTAAGTTTCAGCCGGTTATTAATCTAACCTATTTTTTATATTATATAAACTTTTAATGATAAGAAAGCTTTGATTACGATAAAGAGTTTATAGGTAAAGTAGTACTAAAGTAGTACTTCTCTACCTTTCAGATAATATTGTTCAAATTTACTTCTAAAATGCAATTCAATATCTAGCAGACAAGTTTTCGGATTGAGTTTGAATAACTAATCAGTTTTATTGCTTAGACAACTAGGTACTCGTAATCTAGTGGGTAGAGCTGAGATGCAGATCTTTGAATATTCACTGTCTTAAGATGCGGAAACCGTCATAAAACGCCCGATTTCTCAAGTATACTGAACCTTACTTTAACTAGCGGTATTTGAGATAGAGATAACAATTTAAAAAAAAACCTCAGTAGCAATGAGATTAATTTGGCTGTTGGCACATTAAAAAAATAGAAACTGTTGAAGTAAAGTTGATTGTTTTTCCAGGAGTTTTTATTAGCAACTAACTAATACGTAGCAAAAACCACATCAGTTTTACTGTAAGGTTTAATTTAGAACCAAATCGTAGAAAAAATATTATAAGGGCTAGCCAAACTCTATCAATAAGTGTGGATTTGATCAAACTAAGTATGTAGTTTATGCACTATCTTTAGCAAAAATCGTAATAATCAAAGATTGAACTGACATTTGACTTGCATTTGACTTTATTCTGAGAATAGTAATTATACCAGAAGTTACTGAAATCCCATCTAAGCCCAACCAAAAGCGTAAGTGTAATGATTGTTAAGGCTTTAAGGTAGGTATACACGGTGTTACCAGACTACTTCCGAAAACTTCAGGGGGTTAAAGTACCCATTAATTTAAACAACTTTTATCTTACCCCCTGAAGTTTTCGGAAGTAGTCTGGTAACACCCTGTTTGAATCAATGGTTGTAGGTATGTGTGCGAAGCTCAAAGAGATCTTTTCAAAGTTTCAACTGACAAAGCTTTGGTAACTGACGTGCAGGAATTTAACATGCGGGTAATAAAGCCTCAGTAAATACTGTATAATTTACTAAGTAGCTGGTGGTCGTGGGTTCAAACCTGGTTGTGTTCAATCAGTTTTTCTATTCGAAAAATGTATGAGAGAAATGCCAGTGCTCTTAAATGGTGACGGAAAACATCGTGAGGAAACCGACACACCCTAGATTCTAGGAACAAACATAGGTGTGTGTAAGTTAGTATACTTATAAGCGGCTATGGACTTGCAACCTGTCACGTACGTACGGAACACTAATTACTGTGCAAAATGTGGAAATCATGTTAGGATGTGCCTCTGACTACCCTCAAAGATCTAAGTAACTAAAGATCTGGGGAGATCTCAACCACGCCTGGGGATTACAGTCGTGATTAAGTTTGTTTTGTTTTTTGTTTAGCTGGTATTAGAGCTTTTGTACCCAAAGTCACCCCAAAGTCAATGTTAGACCTAATCCATTCGAACTAGTGAGGTTCTTTGGAAATTCTCCAAACTAATTACGTGGCGTCCCGTAAAGTATAGATAGATAATAATGATACTGTCAATAAGGTCTTCTATTGTTTATTAGCTTGGTCCATATTTGTTTATAGCGTCCATGACGAGACCCGGAGACCCTATGAACTCCAAATTGACCCTAGCTTACACTTTGCAAAAGTATTGAGTTTGACGCACCAAAACCGGGGATAGAAGTGGGTCGAGTTAAGGGTGGGTTGATATGCGACTGAACGGTTTAATCTTACTGATACCGTCAAGCTGTAATTGACAAGCAAATGTAATTAGACAACGCCATGTTTATAACAGCTGTGCATTGAGGAATAGATAATATTGGTATTTGATACACACTAAAGGCGCGGGCCCACTGAGGCGCATGCTGTGCACGGGTACGCGGCGCATTTTAGCTGCGTGTGTGTTTGTTTGACAACGTGGCTCTACGTTTCCATTGCAGTACACGAATATGAAGCCACGACTATATATAGCGTGGCACGACGCACGGAGAGGCTACGCACGTGCCACTGCAATCCATGGAATATCCGCAATATACATATACACCGAGAAATTTTAATGGTTGTTTTCCCGCAGCGAAATGGTTTTGTATTGGTAATACAATCGTTGTATAAACAAATTAAATATTAGAAACAAAAAATACAGATATATCATTGTGAAAATTTAATTCGAAAGCGACCAGTAAATTCATCCCGAATTTTCATTTTTTTCATTCAATTCATACGCGAAGGCGGCCGGCGGTGCGTGCGATTCGAATAGTAACTACAAGTTACGTCTAATGTTACTATCGTTCCTCACGTTTTCGAGTTGATGAATATTTTTTAAATTACTTTAAAACAAAAGCATCTTTATTTTTTTACTTTTACTCTATGTTTCGAAAATACTCATTATTATTAGTATTAGACGGGTATTTATCGCACTCAAAGTAGGTACCTAATATTTTCCCGACGTTTCAACAGGTTTGCACGCTGTCGTGGTCACGGGTAGACTGACAGTATAATGTGTTCAAATCGCGAAAGTTTAAAAGTACATAGTACTCCTTATGGCAAGTTGTTCTGCCGCGGGAAAACAACCATTAAAATTTCACGGTGTATATACGATGTTGCCTACGTAGCTCAACGCCATGCACGCTATCCACGCTGTACACGCGGTACAAACAAGCCGTGTACCACAGCACAGCGTGCTTAGCGTTGACACCGTTCAGCTATTTAACCGCCTATTCGAGCATGCCACGCATGTATCAATGACGTCAGCTCATGCGTAGCCTCTCCGTGGGCTGCAGTGGACACAACCACATACATCTTCTTACAAAGCGAAGCTTAATACACGTGCATAGCCTCTCCGTGCGCTGCAATGGGCCCGCGCCTTTATAGTTATAGCGTAGGTATTTTGACAGCACAGCACTAATTGCAGAATCATATAATTGTTTCGTTTGTTTACCATTTACATAAGCGTATGTATATAAAGTTGAATGCTTATTGCTAAGCAAAAATGTACATGGTGGTTGTATGTTTTTCATAACTAACAGCTGAGCGAATTTTGATAGTTAACCGTGGTAGGTTTAATTAGAACTTTTGAGAAGATGACGCTATTATTGTTGATAATTTTATACCCTCTTCACTTCTCGGTTACATAATGGATCCTTTGGTCCCAATACTTTCAAGGCTGTCTCTAAAATTTAAATTGAAAATTGGTTAGTGATTTATGTGTTTTATTGCGCTATCGTAAATCTTACTCAAAAGTCCTCCCACGCATCGAGAAGTTTTGTAAACTTTGAATGCTGAGCCATAAACGATGTTTACACGACACAAATAGGCTGAACTAATTTGGACATGACATTAATCACACAAAGAATACAGACTAGGGTTTACCGACACACTAACAGGTTATTCAACGAGTGTAATTCCTTTCCAAAGATTATTTCATGCTTTATTATTATAAAAAAAAAAAAAAAAAAAATATGATCACGACTGTAATCCCCGGGCTCGGCCGAGATATCTCCTAAGATCTTTAGTTACTTAGATCTTTGAGGATACCTAAAGAGGGTAGTCAGAGGCACGTCCAGACATGACATTTGGTACGTGCCCACATTTTGCACAGTAGTTAGTATTCCGTACGTGACAGGTTGCAAGCCCATCGCCGCTTATAAGAATACTAACCTATGACACATACCTTTGAATTTTTGGTTCTAGGGTATGCCGGTTTCCTCACGATCTTTTCCTTCACCGTTTAAGAGCACTGGCATTGTGCACATAAATTTTTCGAATGGAAAAACTCATTGGTGCACGACCAGGTTTGAACCCACGACCTTCGGATCGTGAGGCCGGGGTGCTACCACTGCACCACCAGCGCTCTTATTATTATTATCTTAATAATAAGGAGTAATATCTATTTAAAACAATAACCAATAAACTACTTATCCTATTGTTGTATTTTTGAACAACCGAATATTGTTGTAGCATGTTCAAAAATTACCTTTGGCTCACAGTCTCTTGATCACAGTCTCTTTCATTTTTAACCGACTCCAAAAAAAGAGGAGGTTCTCAATTCAACTGTGTTTTTTTAGTGTAGGTACCTACTAGAACAGCTGTTGTTTTAGTTAGAGAGCACTAGTTGCATATTGATAGTCGCCCCGTCTTTCGCTAAGGTCGCGAGTTCAAACCCTGCCGTGCACCAATACATTTTTCTGTTCGAAAAACGTACGCGCTCAGTATTCTCAAATAGTGAAGGAAAACATCGTGAGGAAACCGGCATATCGTAGAACCTAATAAGTCCGAAGACATTTTGTCAAGTGCACTAAGAGCCTCTGAGGCGCACTTTAATCCTTTCACCACACTGGTTCAAAAGAACTAATAACACTATACAAAGAAGAAGAAGAAGAAGAAGTTAGTTTTCATTCAGAAATCAAACAGAATTACTATCACTGAGTCCTAATGTTCACTGGCGTTATAGGAGCCATAATTTTTCATCGGCTCTCGGTTTTTCGAGCTATAGCTACCTACCTATGAAGCTATGGAGCCTGATTCTCATAAAAGTTGGATGAGCGCCAACGGAGCAAAAAAAATGTTTTTGAAAGTTTTAAGCTGGTAAATGACATTATTCTGAACATTGGAGATCCCTGCAGGATTAAAAGCAAACTTTGAGGCAGAAAATTTGCTAAAAGTACCTACTTTTAGCGTTGAGTTTTTTTTATATCTGTCAAGAAAGGCATTTGGAAAATAAATGTAGGTACATACTTTTATTGACTACCTTTATATTTGCCTGCAACTCGATTTTTTCCACGTCTTCACAATAATGACTTAACAAAAGATAGCATCCATTTAAATGTATAAGTAGGTACAAACATAATGCTTAGATCTTTAAATGGATAAATGGTGACTAACCAATATTTATATTCAACGGGTTGGGCCACCCGAAGTCTTAATGTCTTCATTGTAATGGTCAGAATAGTTTATTGTGCATAATGAGATCATTTTTTTCCTGCCGTCTAGCAATATTCACATGGGAAGCGAGTTGTAGTTTCTGATTATGAAGTATGATGGTCATATTTTTGATACAAATCTTTTAAAAAAGTATGGAGCGTTTGTACGCAAAGGGTCCAAGCCAGAAAACCGGTAGACGCTAGCTCTAACACGTCTGGTTTCGTTGTAAATGCGTCCATTGAGTACGTACCGATACATTATTACATATTGGTATCTACGTAGGCGTTCTTTATTCTTTATTTGGAATCCAAATCCAATCCATTTCAATGATTAATCCAAATTTTAGATTATTCACCATCGGATATGGGTGTATTGTATGTACCTACCTACGGAATGGTATGTTTTTGTCTTTTAAATGACGACGGGCTTTTAACACATCGTGGGAAAGTGCCAAATGTAATATTTGTACATGTCTTTAATTACCACTTTCAGTTAGATAGTATAGGTAGGTACCTACTCAAAAATTGAAATTGGTAATAAGTAACAAATTTTATGTAAGTACCTAAACAGAATACTCAAAAATTAAATAAAATACTTAAAAATATCATAAAATCCTAGATTCTGTTCATCCTTAACTAGTTATAAGTCAGACCCCTATATTTTAGTCTCGCAAAGCCAGCTACAAAAAAACTGCATCAAAATTGGACCAACCGCCCAGAGCTGGTAGCCTTAGATAAATTAACAAAGCCGCCAAACTTACAACACCCCTCTTGTTAAGTTGTAGTCCGGGGGTTAAAACCACTCTTCTTCTTTTATGTATATTTTTGGAATATTCTGCACTACCTCATGCAACATACTACTTAGACTTTTGCTAGCGTCAGTAATAAAGAAAATCCCAAAAAGTTTCGCTAGGCATTGAAGCATTTCCGCTGCCAACTTCATAACGAAGCCTTCCGAATTGAATTCTGCAAAATAGCAAATAGAAATCCGATTTCGGAGTTCGACGCCGCCACCTGGCACCTAACTAAATCGTGTTTGAAAAATGGCGGTGCGATCCCGAGAAGTGAAAAATTACATTGGAACTCAAGCCAACGAAGAAATTATAGTAGGTAATTTACTTCCATGAGACCTTTAGCACTTTGGTGTTAAAAAAACAATTAAATAAATTAAAAAAAATATATTATTATTGGGGGACTTTAACACAACACAACACCCTCTAGCCCCAATTGTAGGTATATTGGGAACCAGATAGCTGATCTATTAATTATATACTTTTTTTTATAAATAAATACATAATACTCATAACACCCAGACACAAAACAAACATCTGCGGTAATCACACAAGTATTTGCCCTGAGTGGGGATCGAACCCACAACCTACAGTGCAGAAAGCAGAGCTACTACCAACTGAGCTGTGGGGCCAGTCAAAATTAGTTCGTTGCTTGGCTTCACAAGATGTAAGTTTGAGTCTCATCTGTACAAACATGTTGTATAACTGACGTTTCGATAGGTACCTACAAATATCGCGACTTCTGGCAGAGTGACACAGGCTAGATGGAAGTCACCTGTCGTTTCAATTTGTCTCGTGGATTAACTCTTGTTATATTATCCCGGCTATTTAGTACACGTGCCCGTGACAAATGAGCTCACCTCGTTGTTAATTGGAAGGCTTTATTTCAACAAATGGTCGGTCCCTCTCTCTTTTCTTTTTACGGATGAAAAAAGAGAAAACACGGATTTCACATACATTAATCGATATCACAAGTCACAAATAGCTCGAGCAAAAAAAGAAATTGTCAACGACCAAATATCTAGTAATGCTGGTAATGACGCAAATGGTTGCAAGCAAGCAATTCTATTGTTAGTTTTATGTTTTGTGGTTTGATTTTAGATATTTCTCTTTTTTGCTATGTTTTGGTAAGTGCTTATATAAAAAATCACTAAAAATGTCTCTGGCAGTACCTATCGTTCTGTATCATTATAGAACTGAAAATCATAATTCTAAAAATGATGATTACGGAATTAAAACCTTGTAAAGTTGGAACCAGAAAACTGCATGAATACTTAATATAATTATTATATAAATAGGTATAATTATGAATTATGATACTTTAAAACACCATGAAAAAAACACAAAAACAACCACACAGAAAAAACATCCATGTACATCACACAGGAAATGAAACCCATGACCTACAGCACAGAAAGCTGAGTTTATTTTTATTGATTGATCTGTGATCGTCTAACTAAATGAATCCATAATAAGATAGCGATTCATTGAAAAATACTGCGAAAACATTTAAGTTAAATATTTATGAAGATGAAGTCATAACGCAAATTCTCGTAGGTAAAGTTACACAATAAACGGATATGAGTCAGACTGAACATAAAAATACTATACTTATGTAGGTATCTTCATAAATATTGCTGAATATCTACTACGAAGTATAAAATTTGTTTAGTACAATACTTATTTATGTAATTTTAAGGCCTCTACAAAATCTACACCTACTGCTTCAAGTTAAACAATTAACATAATCCGTATTTTTTTTTCTTTTCAGGAATCGATGATATGGCCCTTTGGAAGATCATCACACTTGCCTGCGCCACGTCAATCCTCGTCGACGCAAAATGGCTCAAGCATCAGAAACGCGACATTCCTTCTAACATTTGTGACCCGGCTCATAACAACACAAACCTAGTACAATGCTTTTGCAACAAGGATAGAGACTCCACAGCAATCCGAAGCGCTGACTGCTATCTCACATCGGCCTTGGTGTTGCCAGAACACAATGTCTGGAAATCTTTCAGGACCCTCAAACACGCTTATAAAATTACATTCACCAATACAAAAGGAATACCGCTGACTTACGTTCCCACGAGCTCAGTTGTAGAAGCCAATGCAGTTATTAAATTTGAAATAAAATATGGCCTAATAAGTCGGATAGATCCATTCGCTTTTGGCAACATTAGCTCCGTTGAAGAAATCACATTGAGAGACAATAAGATCACAAGCTTGAGTCCTCATGCATTCGCTCATCATGCTAACTTAAAAGTTATAAGCTTAGACTCAAACAGCATAACAGAAATTAATAGATTTGTGTTTGTGGATTTACCTGCGCTAGAAAAACTGTATCTCACAAACAATGAAATAAGCACGATACACGACAGAGCGTTTATTCATCTTGGGCATTTGAAAGAGCTGGAAATCGATAGGAACAAAGTCTTTAGTTTAAATATTGCTACATTTGAAGGTTTGAAGAATTTGGTGAAATTAGATCTGAGCAACAATGCTTTGGAAGTCATAGGACACAATACATTTGAAGCTCTTGAAAATTTAAAGTCTCTAAACTTACAAGAAAATAAGATTCAAATGTTGGATGAAAGGGCTTTTAGCGGTCTCGGAAATTTGATTTCTCTATCTCTAGCTCGTAACAAACTCGTTGATATAGAAAGTGATACAGTATTTGAAGACTTGGATTCATTACAATCTCTTAGTTTGAGAGGAAATCAAATCATAGAGCTAAAGTCTTCTGTAATGGCTCCCATACTTCAAAATTTTTACAACAATAATACTAGTTTTGACGTTGAAGGTACCTACATATTCTTATACAGTTTTTCATATACACTTCTTTATATCTTTAAATTTCTAGTGATTTTAGTAGAGTTTCAGTAAGGTTTCTCTTAGATGATACTTTATGTGTTTGTTTTCATTTCAGATAACAACTTCCCTTGCAACTGTAGTTTAGACTGGTTCATCTTGCTTATGAACAAGACACTAAACCAGCATATGAAGATTGCAATAGAAAACTTGAAGTGTACCCCGAATGCGGCCCTCAGAGATTTGTGGAGTAAGACTACAGAAACTATCGAAGCAGAGAAAACGGAACCGCAAGCTGAAGAAGAATCACAAGCTCAAGATTATGAATATTATGACGAAACGCAGCTGAATGGGAAACTATTCTACCTAGATGTTAGAGATCTTCTTAATTGCAATAATAGCACAAAGAAGAATACAAGAGTTGATATAATGCCAACGCTCCAAACCAAAGATGACATTAGTTCAACAAGTACTTCTACTTACAAGGTGACGAATCAAGGCTCATTAGATTTATCACTTATCGACACCACAACGTCAGCTATCGACGATGCTGCTATTGAAATAAAAGCTGCTACGAACAAAAGAGAAAAAAATGATGAGAAAGAGTTTACCACAACTAGATTAGCAACAGTTTCTGCAAAGCCAGAGAGGAAAATATATGAAGATATGGCTTCAGATCAAGGTACACCTGATCTAATCAAAGCACACAGAAGTATCCAGGAAGAAAACACCGCTATGAAAACAAATAGCGTGAATAAAAGTTTTGGTTGTGTGAAATGGCTTGTCGTTATGATGTTAGTATTAAAAGGTTTAGCTGTTAACTATTAAATTGTTAGGTACTTGAAATAGAAACTCATTCAGTCATTAAATTATATTAATTTCATTATTAGGTGAACGTTAGCGCTATTTATTTACCCTACCTGTTCCTATATTTAACAACAAATCTGGTAGGTAAACAAATAATTCAGTCAAAACCCAATTGTACGATGAATCTATCGAATTTAAATGTATTGGTTTTTCAATTTGAAAAAATTGTTCTGCTAAAAATCATCTTGAGGAAACCGGAACGCTTTAGCATAAAACTCGTACTCGAAGGACTATGAATTCGATTATTAGGTACCTACATAATTATTATTTTTTAATTTTTAATGCTAGGCTGGTCACTCTAAGAACATCATTCAAGTTGATTTCAAAATGATGTATAAGTCGACCAGTCATAGCTCTAACCAGTAACTACATATACTACATAAAAAAAACACAAACTATCATTATGTAAAAAAAGGTCCTGATAATTTCCCTCCAAAGAGAAATTACCAGCTTCGCTGAAAAGGATCGCTACCGCCATCTAGATTTTTACAATGTACAACATATTTTCAAGTAAAATCTCGGGAAAGCTAGAAAAGCTTTCAGTTATTTTTCTCTCAAGTTCAGTAGATGTCACTACTATAAACTTCGGTACGCCATCTATGTTTTTCGTGATAAATATTAGGAACTAAGATGTCAACTTTTATCTAAGTAGTCAGTGACCTAACTGATAGATGTCAGAATTTAAAAGTTATTCAATTTAGTATAACCAAATATCCAATATCCACATAATTATAAATGCACTGTTAGTCAATAAGAATATAATCGCGCTCTGTTGACTATTAAAACAATGTACTTATCTGCTCTTAATTATCATTCCACATACATTATAAGTTATTATTATTGATTTATTGCCAAGTACTTAGATGTAGGTGAACTTACGAGTGAATAGCTTCTAATAATATGTAAATATAATAATAACTAATATTTTCAATCAGTTATTTGAAAAAGGTGTCGCTTTTATTATTGTTTATATTAAATTATACCTGAAAAAAGTTGTGTTAGCTATATCATTTATAACCCATTTAAAACTCTGGGCATAATTTTATTTGATTACATAAATGGTTACTGATTTTTTAAATAATAAACATAAATAAAAAATATTAGTTTTTAGTAGAATTTAAAATTGAAGAATCCATTCCACTTTCATAATGCTTTCATTAGCTTGTAAATAAGAGTTTCTTTTATAAAACCAACACAAAATTGCCTGCAAATTGGATTTACTCAATTAAAAGCTTATTTTCAAAAGGACTTTTTGACCACAAATTGAATTATGCTGGTAAAACGTGCCCCTTACTTACGTACTATGTAATTTGATTACTTAGCTAGGTATGTAAGTATACGAAGTACTATTCAAAAAAATCAAAGATAAAAGAGGCTTTGTAACAACAGTAGAAACTACCTACAAAGTACCTACTACAATAGGGTTGCTTTACTAAAATTGGGATATTGTGTCCCAATTGACATTTGATTTTAATACTTTTTTTATGGTCGATTCGGACACCATCAAATCATTAAATAAATAAATAGTGCTGGACAATCCACACAGCATCATCTAGCCCCAAAGTAAGCTGCTCAAAGCTTGTGTTATGGGTACTAGATAACTGATATATTTAATACATTATTATAGGTACATAGATATACAGGGTGTCCCAAAAAGTAGTGTCAAGCGAAAGTCCAGAGATAGAACACCCCTTGGGGTACCCGAATCACCCCCATGTATGTTCCGCGATTTTCTATAGTTTTCGAGTTATTAATTTTTTTCCAAATTTTTGAAAATTTACGACTTGAACAACTTAAAACATTCTTACAAAAAAAGTAGAAAACTTTCTTGAGTTTTTTTTTTTGCTACTGAATCGTTATGAGTTGCTCTTTTATGCATAAAATAATTAGCTACGTGACTTTGATGAAAACTATATAAATGTTGGTGTAAAGTCAAATAATTACATTCGGTGAATTATGACTAAAATTTTCAACTTTAAATTAAAAATCTTAACAAGTGATTTCATGGTTCCTAAATATATGGTAATAAATAAAACCTTAAAATATTAATGAAATATTACTTTCCTGCAGTCATTTTTGGTTAGTTAACAAACAAATTAAGCTTAGGAATGATAAAATGGCCAATTTCTTTTTTTAATCAGGTTGCTAATTTTAAGAATTTTCCACCTCACCGTCTTTGAAGGTCGATTTTAGCAAAAGTAGCTTATTAAGTACTACTTTTTTTTAATGATTATGAAAGCTGAGAGTCTGGAGAATTCTTTAGACTTATTTAGGAACCATGAAATCACTTGTTAAGATTTTTAATTTGAAGTTGAAAATTTTAGTCATAATTCACCGAATGTAATTATTTGACTTTACACCAACATTTTCATAGTTTTCATCAAAGTCACGTAGCTGATTATTTTATGCATAAAAGAAAAACTCATAACAATTCAGTAGCAAAAAAAAATCTCAAGAAAGTTTTCTACTTTTTTTGTAAGAATGTTTTAAGTTGTTCAAGTCGTAAATTTTAAAAAATTCGGAAAGAAATTAATAACTCGAAAACTATAGAAAATCGCGGAACATACATGGGGGTGATTCGGGTACCCCAAAGGGTGTTCTATCTCTGGACTTTCGCTTGACACTACTTTTTGGGACACCCTGTATATTTTTATCATACATAGAAAACACCCAGGCCAACGAAACAAATTTCTGCAGATCGTACACAAATTTGTTCCGCAGCGGGAATCGAACCCGCAACCTCTTGCTAGTAAATTAGTCCCTACCTATACTATTTACAGTGAATTAATAAAAAGGAAACTGAGGCTGATAGAAATTAAAGAGTTTAGATATAAAATACAGATAAACGATTGAGGAATTATTATTTAGGAATTATTTTTATTCAATTATTATTTTATTTAGGTAGTCTTCTGTTTTAAATTTTATTCAGAGTCCAGGACTGAGGACTGTCTAGCAGGAGCATCTAGGATAGCTGTTGCTTCAAGGTCTCACGCCACTGGACCACAGAATATGAGCGGAGTGGACTTTATCTGTCTCCAGAAGAACCTCGGGGTAGATAATTTCACTCGCGAGAGTCCTTTAAGATCCTGTTTGACTCTGTTGGTCGCGCTGGTAGAAACTAACCCAATTTACTGTGGTTCGTTCCTCAAGCTTTCAAGCTTCGTCCTCAGGGCCTCACCAGGCTTTGTTCAAGATATTGGTTCAAGGATTAGTTATGCTTTATAGTATTACAGTAGGTATCTGAAATTTACGGGGTTAGCACTGGACTGGTCAAGGTTTTAAAATATTTTCCAGGACTTGAGTTGTTGAGATAAAGAAATCCTCGGGAGACATTTTTCAGCGATTCCTCGTAGGATGGTTTCTTCACTCGGACCTTGAGATCAGACCAGCGTCCGATTTTTATATGTTTATCTTCCATTTTTTCCATCGATGTAAATACATATTATACTTTTTCTGCTCATTCCTTCAAATATGACATTTTTCATTTGCTTTTTAGTTCGAGATAACAGTAAAAAGGTTTTATTATAATAAGTTTTTATTTATAAATAGAAATAAATAGTAATACACCGATTAAACTCATATGCTTCCCAGTAAATTTGATGAGCAATATCTCTAAACCCTCCAAGTTTCATGCAGATTGGATGTACGGTTCTTAAGTTATGCTCTAACAAACATATATGCATACATACAACGCCAAATCGCATAGCTGCCACTGAGATCTTCGCTCGCTTCGCTCGCTCGATCAATTATATACATCTTATACTTCGTACGTTACTTGAGATCAGTACTACACATTCGCAGTTATACTATGAAGTTATTTAATTAGGTAAGTCTTAAACTTTATAGCCGCCAGCGTCTTAAGGACGGTTTCATGTGGCAGTGGACTGAATCTAATCATTTGTAATGGTCCTTAGATTCCTCAGTTGCTTTATATACTTACCTATGTTTCAGTATTTCTCTAAAGACGGTATTATATACATTTATGTAAACGACACTTCCAAGTTATACGTACCTACTTTAACAAAATACTAAGTATAGCGAAAATAGCATAGGTATTTTATATACTTACTATAAATCTATCAAGTATCTGCTTCTAAATATTACATTAGATAGTAGAAGTAAGTACATAATATAACAATAAATACGAGTACTGTTCGTATGCGGAAATTGAAACCATGCTAAGGGCTTGTATACATCAACGACAGTCAATTGACGGGATCAATAATAATTGACAGAGGAGACGTGGTGTATAAAATGTTTCGTAGATACCATTAAATAAGTACCTAACTTGTTAGTATAAACTTTATATCTGCATAATATGATTGAAATGATGGAAAACTTTAGCAAATATTAGCCATACTGGAAGGTCTGAAAGTATTGTTACTTACATTATGTATATTAACTACTGTGCAAAATGTGGGCATGCGCCAAATATAATGTTTGGACGAGCCTCTAACTTCCTTCTTAAGATATTTTCAAAGATTTAAGTAACTAGAGGTCTGAAGAGTTATCTACAGAGCCTGGGGATAACAGTCCTGATCATGTATATACAATAATAATTCCACTTTCTTTTAATTTACATTAGTGACGCGTTGTGTGTCAGCCTCTTTATTACGTATTCGAGCGAATGTCATAAAGTAAACCCAACGCCGAACTAAATTATATTTCAGCCCAAAACGGATATGCGAACATATCGTGTTTGTGTATTTAGAGGCTTTGATTATATACTGTTGTCCAAATATTTAGGCTTACAAAACTAACAAATGTTTGTAGGTGACAATAGAGTTTTAACTATATTTTGTTATTTAGAAACAAATCCTAAACTTTGTTTGAAACTTATTTTGTATTTTATCTAACTTTTCATGATTGACTGGCCTCGCAGCTCAGTTGGTAGTAGCTCTGCCTTCTGCGCTAGGTTGTGGCTTCGATCTTCACCCAGGACAAACATTTTTGTGATGAACGCAGATGTTTATTGTGTCTGAGTGTTATATTGTATTCTAAGTTAAGTATTTACAAAAAAATGTATATATTTAATCTTTCAACTATCTGGTTCTCTTAGCTTTGCATAGTTTGGGGCTAGATGGCGTTGTGTGAACTGTCCACCAATATTTAAATTTATTTTATTTTCATAGTTAGATGACAAAAAAGCTTGGAACGAATCTGCTCTAACTTAGCTCGGCATCTATCAAACAAAAACGCACTCAGACCCAACCAGTTTTTTTTAGTTGTCAGTACAACTAGTTTTTTTTAGTTGTCAGTACAACTGAAAAAAACTAGTTGGGTCTGAGTGCGTTTTTGTTTGATAGATGCCGAGCTAAGTTAGAGCAGATTCGTTCCAAGCTTTTTTGAGCACCTGAGGTCTACCATGAGTTTTCACAATCTACACTCGCTAGCGACTGTAGTTAAAAAATTGTATGAAAACTTGTACAGCGCCTCTAGCGGATAGTTGGGTACTAAAACGTCACGTAGTTAACTATCCTACGTTACAGCGTATTACAGCGACTGTAGTTTGCGCTTCATTCATTTGCTTATAATTTGGTACCATGAGTTACAATTGTGACAGATGTCATAGTAACGTACTATACTACTGTAGGTATTCACGTCAGCCGATCTAAATGTGACAACTCATGGTAGACGTACCTACTGTTCTCCTTGGGCTGGGGACTAGAGTCACTTCCAGTTCGTACATTAACCTAGTCTCATTAAAAAACGCATTGATAGCTAGATATTTGAAACGGATCATAAGTAGTCATCAGCAATGCCTAGTTTTTGCAATTGTAACGTCATCATTATTCAAATTTATACAGCCTTATTATTTTTGTAATTTTTCGTCAAACGGCACAGTCAACAAAAACTGGATCGGTCAAACAGACAAACATAACTATAAAGGCGATCAATGGTCCATGACTGTAGAGGGTCTACAAAGAAACATACAGTAGTCTAGATAAAGAATTATCTTTGATGAATTGTCCATTTTGTTTGAATAAATTATGTGCCTCTGTAGTTTGACCCTTACTTCCTTTGTTATCAGAAAGTATGCACAGTGTGTTCAAGTCGGTGAAGTTTCTTAGCGATGATAACATAGGTACACTTGGTACCCCCCCCCCGAGGGTTGCCCGCCTTGTCGTGGCGAGGGGGCTTAGTAACCGTGGACTGGTCACCCACGGTGAAGCTAAGAGGCAACCAACCAGGGCCGGCCTGTTTGGGTCGCCGGCTGGCCCGAGAGGGGGGCGCTCCCAGCGGGCTGAGCAGGTCCGCTGCGGACGCGCATGGAGAGGGGACCGCAGAAGAAGAGGAGTGCCGGTATTGCGGTGCGCCGTTCTCCCTATCTTCTGCGGCCGTGGAGTGCTGGGGCCGCAGAGGAAGAGACAAGTCGGTATATCGGTGCGCCGCTTGTCCTATCCTCTGCGGCCGAGGTGTGGTAGATGGCAGAACCATAGACCTGATCTGCCACCGGGTACCAGTTATCTGGTATCTGGTACTGGAGGCCGGGGAGGGAGGCGCGCCTTATCATCTGGTGCGCCCATCGTGGAGGGCCTTCGGGCTTCCGGGATGGAGCCGCTTGTAGGCGGCTACCGCCGGCGGGGTCGCGGATGTGTGCGAGAGCGTTTCCGTGGCCCCGTCACTAGGCGGCGAAGCGGAAGACAGGGGGTTTTTAGTGGGTATACCGTGGGTCTCATTAGCCTATACGGGGAGTCCCACATAACTACTCGGGTGCCCCCTGCGCCCGGGTGGTATGCGTAATGCATTTCCCCCCCGAAAAAAAAAAAAAAAAAAAGCTACACTTGGTAGGTACATACTAACTTAGGTAAAGTTATCTCGTATCTTTGTTTTCAGCACTATACAATCTTATTTTAATTGTCTGTAATTTATTTATAAATTAGTCATCAGTTCAGCAAATAAGCATTTACAAAGTCACCGGTATTTTTTCTGTTCAGAGAAAAGTCAAGTCAGTCATTGGGTAGTCAAGCATGATTTTGAAACTTTCCCATATTTGGACAGTAGTTAGTATTCCGAACGTGACGGGTTGCAAGCCCATCCCGCTTATAAGAGTACCTACTAGCTTATGACATATACTTTCGAATTTTTAGTTCTAGAGTATGCCGGTGTCCTCACGATGTTTTCCTTCACCGTATAAGAGCAATATTGAACACCCTGTTTATAAGGTTTTTACCCGACCATAGACAGTTAAACCCTCTTAATGCCAATCTATCACTACCAATGTATTTATAGTTAAGTATATACAAAATATATAAGTATCAGTGTGTGTACTTTGGGACTTCAATTGAAACTTAATCTTCAGTGAGTAAGGTACCACCATGTTGACATTTCATATATTTTGTGTGATAATTGGTAAGTATAAATTTATATCGTGTCCAGTAACTTGACTATCTTATCTATTTTTAATATGTGGATACTACAGAAACTAGTTACCTTAGTATCAGCAAGAGCTTACCGTGAAATAAGTGTTGGTCATCTTCGCTCTTTCCTTTCGTGCAAAGTACTTTAAAAGTAACTTTAATTCGTAAATTAATCTATCTAATCAGCCGGTAACACTGCTGAGTAAAAGGCCTCTTTTCTATGACGTCACTACTGGCGGCCTTGTGCCAAACGAATCCGGTCTTCTCTCACTGCCCTCACAATGTCGTCTGACCATCAGGCGGGTGATCTGCCTCGAGATCACCAAATATCTCTTGGCTTCCATTCGTAAATCATTGATCTTAATTTTAATATAAGTATAAAATTCTTGCGTTCCTGACGGACTGGCTGACAGATCAAGGCCCAGACTAAACCATTATTTAGTCAGAGCTGTAAGTAGTGAGGGTGCTTTCTTTTGGGGTGCATTTTCCCAAGATTCAATGTGTAAAACTGCAAAAGGGTGTAAAAGTAGTATGAAAGAAAAAAGTAAAAAGTATGGCTGACATTTATTTTTGTTTTTACAGGTTTAATACCATTGGTGGTATCAAAATACGTTCAATTCTATCGGAAGGACTATACTTACGTTGAAAAGTATGATGCTTATTATAAGGTGCATTGGGATATAAATGGATTAGCTTGGAGTTCTGCTTTCAACGCGTGTTATGAAGAAGGAGCCAAGATGTTTTATCCTGAAGGAGACGAATGGACTATCATCAAGAATTTAACCGATGCGATGCCAATAGCACCTAACAACTCGGAAATATACGTCGGCCTTCACGATGAGTTCAACCTGGGACAATTCATCACTATTGATGGTAATATTTTAAGTATAAATTTCAGTGCTTCTTTAAGAGTCGCTTAGAAATGCAGAGCTTTAGTGGAACTTCTTCTTTTTCTTCTTTATTTATGGCATCTATAAGAGATCGATTTTGCCAGTGCCAAATGTATTTTAAGTATTATAATGATTACAAGAGATGACTGTTTTTTTAAATGGCACAAGAAATAATATAGAAACTAGTGCGATAAGTTCACATTCAAAAACACCAGAGCAAAATTCCAATTTAGTTTTGCTACTTAAAGCGGATTCGACCAAACTAGTATGTATAAGCATTCCCAAAATAAATCTTAGTAACAAAAAGTAAACTGACATCATTTGACCTTATATTATTCTAACCTACTACAAGCTCTTCGGGCAACAATATAACTTTGATATTTCGTACCATGGCCTATAAAAATTGTATTGAAGTTGTGTTACTTCGAGCTTATAACGTCTGAAACATGATGGTTTGTAAGAGCTTATGGTAAGGTACCAAGTTGGTTTAATTTAGACTCGGTAGTAGGTATTAGGTGATTACTAAAAACTTTTTTTGCATTTGTTTTAGGAAAACCAACCGTCTCCCCACTCAACGAAGAAGATGACGCCGTTACGAGCAATCGTTGTATACTGATGGACTATGTAACAGGACAGTTTCGGGTGTCAGACTGCAATGTGGACCTTGATACAATGCAGATGATACCTTTTGTCTGCAAGAGGGTTGATGATGAATCCTGCCCGACCATCGACCACGGTACTTCACAAGTATCTTAATGTTATCGACGTAATTTCTGTATGGTGCCATCCATTTATTTTCTCAAAGGCTCCTCCTTTTTTTTGTCTAAATATAACCGTGTATTTAGCCATCACTTACTGTCTTTTTTGTTATTGTTTTCAATAATACAAAGATAATAAAACAGAGGAAATTTATAAAAAGTTAAGTTATACCAAACCAATTTTTGGATATATAAAATATAAATATTTATTTTCAGAGTACAAATACGTGAAAAGTTCAAAAAAATGCTACAAGGTGAACAAAGTACCAAAGACATGGCTAGCCGCCATGCAAACTTGCTTCATGGAAGGGGGACTTCTGGCAACTGTAGAAACTAAAATGGATTTACCGAACTGGGTTCTAACGGCTCTAATAGAAAACCATCACTACTTCCTTGGGTTCCGAAAAATGTTCTCTTCATCAGATTTTTACACAGTCAAAGGTGCGTCATTATTATGTACACGTAATTTCAGCAGGTGCCATCCACATCTGAGTATAAGCTTTTTCTGGTGGTGTAGCGGTATCACCCATGCCTCACAATCCGAAGGTCGTAAGTTCAAACCTGATCGTGTATCAATGAGTTTTTCTATGTGAATAAATTATTTGCGCAATGCTGGCATTGCGCAAATACTGCAAAAAATAAAGCACTGGTGCTTTTAACGGTAAAGGAAAACATCGTGAGAACCAGCATACCCTAGAACTAAACATTCGTAGATGTGTTTCATGCCAAAGGTTTCTTATAAACGGCGATGGGCTTGCAACCTGTCACGTAGGGAATACTAACTCCTATGCAAAATGTGGCCATGTGCCAAATAGCAGGTTTGGACGTGCCTCTGTGACTTTATATATTGTCAAAGATCTAAATTACTACAGATCTGAGATCTCTACCAAGCATCTTTTTTATATTAATTTTATGGTATGGAAAGAATAAATTCGAAGGTGTGTGTCATTGGTTAGTATTCATATAAGCGGCGATGGGCTTACAACGATTTGGATACTGTGCAAATGTGGATGATTATGAACATGTACTTAGATATATAGTAATTTTTCTGCTTTATTTTTGCAGGTAATAAATATGAGAATAATAACTTCGATAAGGAGTATTTTGATCTTAATAGCCCTGGCAAGGACTGTGGAGTGATGCGTTATTCAACATATAACAAAGTTCTAACAGTCGAGGTTGAAAATTGCAACGTCCAACTACCATTTATTTGCGAGATGATGGCGAAATAAAAACTACAAAAAAATAAATATGTTAATTTTATAATGCTTTATCATTTTACACAACACACCATGTTTGATATTTGATAGTAAATTCAAAGGATATTTTTATGTAAGTAAGGATATTTTTAAAAAAAATAATTTAATCAATTTTAGTAGGTAGCTGTCTTTCATCTAGCTAGGTAGCTAGGTTATCGAATTTAAACTGTCTGAACGGATGGTCAAATGTCACAATGTGCAAATTGAATTATTCAGGTATACAGGTTGATGAACGATTGCATTACCAAATGCAAAATATTCAAAGATACATCGGCCTCCTTTGACTTGGAAATTTTGTGGCCTGTTAGGTATGTAGGTACTATTATCCAAATGACATGTCAACATAAACGATTAGAAAATAACGGATCTATGCCTCTTTATGAAGGTACTGAAGCTGGGTATAAATTGCGTATGAGTGCCAACTATGGCGAGAAAGGTCGCTTACCACCACCATATTGTCATATCTTAAACTTCCATTAAGGATTCTCTTTATAACTAATTGCTTCTAGTCGATCGAGCGAGCGAAGCGAGCGAAGATCTCAGTGGCAGCTATGCGATTTGGCGTTGTATGTTTGCGTGTATGTTTGTTAGAGCATAACTTAAGAACCGTACATCCAATCTGCATGAAACTTGGAGGGTTTAGAGATACTGCTAATCAAATTTACTGGGAAGCATATGAGCTTAATCGGTGTAGTATTACTATTTATTTCTATTTATAAATAAAAACTTATTATAATAAATCCTTTTTACTGTTATCTCGAACTAAAAAGCAAATGAGAAAACGTCATATTTGAAGGAATAAGCAGAAAAACTATAATATTTAAATCGATGGAAAAAATGGAAGATAAACATATAAAAAATCGGACGCTGGTCTGATCTCAAGGTCTGAGTGATAAACTATCCTACGAAGAATCGCTGAAAAATGTCTTTCGAGGATTTCTTTATCTCAACAACTCAAGTCCTGGAAAATATTTTAAAACCTTGACCAGTCCAGTGCTAACCCCGTTAAATTTCAGATACCTACTGTAATACTATAAAGCATAACTAATCCTGGAACCAATATCTTGAACAAAGCCTGGTGAGGCCCTGAGGACGAAGCTTGGAAAGCTTGAGGAACGAACCACAGTAAATTGGGTTAGTTTCTACCAGCGCGACCAACAGAGCCATACAGAATCTTAAGGGACTCTCGCGAGTGAAATTATCTACCCCGAGGTTCTTCTGGAGACAGATAAAGTCCACTCCGCTCATATTTTGTGGTCCAGTGGCGTGAGACCTTAAGGCAACAGCTATCCTAGATGTTCCTGCTAGACAGTCCAGGACTCTGAATAACATCTAAAACAGAAGACTACCTAAATATAATGTCCTCAATAGTTTATCTGTATTTTATTTCTAAAATCTTTAATTTCTATTAGCCTCTATTTCTATTTTCTTTGAGCTTTTCATTCCATCGAATAAATGTTATTATCTCGTGAGTGTTTGTCATAACTTCTTTCCACTGTTACAATAAGGTTCAAAATGAAGACAAAACGTTCTTTTTTTTCTCGTGATAGGACCGCGAGATACTCTGACTTGAGATATTCTCAAAGATGAAGAGTTATCTACAGAGCCTGGGGATTACAGTCCTGATCATGTTCATACAATACTAATTCCACTTTCTTTTTTTTACATTAGTGAACCATCTGAAAAAAAGGAGGCCTTTGCCCTGCAGTGGGACAACACAGGCTTAAATAATAATGCCGGCGGGGTCGCGGATGTGTGCGAGAGCGTTCCCGTGGCCCCGTCACTAGGCGGCGAGGAGGAAGACGGGGGGGTTTTAGTGGGTATACCGTGGGTCTCATTAGCCTATACGGGAGTCCCACATAACTACTCGGGTGCCCCCTGCGCCCGGGTGGTATGCGTATTGCATTTGCCACCCAGGACAAAAAAAAAAATTACAAATGTTTACGCGATCAATGGTCCATGACTATTGAGGGACTACAAAGAAACGATAAAGAATTATCTTTGATGAATTGTCCATTTTGTTTGAATAAATTATGTGCCTCTGTAGTTTGACCTTTGCCTCCTTTGATAACAAAAAGTATGCACAGTGTGTTTTAAGTATTCAAGTCGGGGAAGTTTCATAAAGATGATAACACACACTTGGTAAGTAGGTACTAACTTATTTTAGTAAACAATACTAAGTCGTAACTACTGACACGGAGGCGTATCTTTGGTTCCAGTTCCAGCACAATACAATTCTAATTTCCTTTAGGTCGATCTTATTTTATTTGTCCGTAATTTTTTTTATAAATTAGTTCAGCAAATAAGCATTTAACTCACAAAGTCACCAGTATTTTTCCTGCTCAGAAAAAAAATATCAAGATCACGACTGAAATTCCCAGACTTGGTTGACATCTTCTCAGATCTCTTGTTAATTCGATCTTTTGTGGATATCTAAAGAGGGTAGTCAGAGGCACGCCCAAGCCTAATTTTGATACATGCCCACATTTTGCACGTTAGTTAGTATTCCGAACGTGACGGGCTACAAGCCCATCTCCCTTATAAGAATACTAACATAAGAAGTATCCCCTAGAATTTTTAGTTATAGGCTGGTTTGCTCACGATGTTTTCCTTCACCGTGTAAGAGCAATAGAACACCCTGTTTATAAGGTTTTTACCCGACCATAGGCAGTTAAGCCCTCTCAATGCCAATCTATCTCTGCCGTACTATATATTTATAGTACCTATAGATAAGGATATACAAAATATTAGGTAATAAGTATCAGTGTGTGTACTTTGGGACGTCAATTGAAACTAAATCTTCAGTCAGTAAAGTACCACTATGTTGAAATTTCATATACTTTGTGTGATAATTGGTAAGTATAAATGTATAAAATTTTTCTCGTGTCTTGTAACTTGACTCTCTTCTCTGCGTTTAATATGTGGATACTACAGAAACGGCTAGTTACCTTAGTTAACTTCGTCTGAAGTTAGAAAATTCTTCTAATTAGTATCAGCAAGGCATAGCTGCCGTGAAATATGTATTTGTCATCTTCGCTCTTTCCTTTCGTGTGAAGTACTTTAGTTTAGTTCGTAAATCTATCTATCTATCTAATCAGCCGGTAACACTGTTGAGTAAAGACCTTTTCTCTATGACGTCACTTCTGGCTGCCTTGTGCCAGACGAATTCAGTGTTCTCTCACTGCCTCACAAAGTCGTCTGACCATCAGGCGGGTGATCTGCCTCGAGCTCGCCACTTATCTCTTGGCTATTCGTAAATATAAGTATAAAAATTATTGCGTTCCTGACTGACTGACTGGCTGACAGATCAAAGCAGACAAACCATTAGTTAGTCAGAAATGTACATAAGTAGTGAGGGTGCCTTCTTTTGGGGTGCATTTTCCCAAGATTGAGTGTTTAAAAACTGCAAAGCGGTTTAGGTAAGAGAATGTATGAAAGAAAAAAGTAAAAAGTATGTATGACATTTATTTTTGTTTTAACAGGTTTAATACCATTGGTGGTATCGAAATGCGTTCAATTCTATCGGAAGGATTATACCTACGTTGAAAAGTATGATGCTTATTATAAGGTGCATTGGGATATAAATGGATTAGCTTGGAGTTCTGCTTTCAACGCGTGTTATGAAGAAGGAGCCAAGATGTTTTACCCTGAAGGAGACGAATGGACTATCATTAAGAATTTAACCGATGCGATGCCAATAGCACCTAACAGCTCGGAAATATACGTCGGCCTTCACGATGAGTTCAAATTGGGACAATTCATCACTATTGATGGTAAGATTTCAAGCATGAGTTTCAGTATTTCGTCATGAGGAGATTCTCCCCCGAGTCGTTTAGAAATGCAGTTCTTTTTCTTCTTTATTTATGGCATAAATTTTAACGGTGACGAATTTACACTAGATTTTTGCGATGACAAATTTACCTTGTGACAAATTTACTCTAACCCATATGCAGAAGTTAAGTGGAACTTCTTCTTTTTCTTCTTTATTTATGGCATCTCTTATGATCGATTTTGCCAGTGTCAGGTGTATTTTATTGCTGGTGGATCGAAAATGGAATTGTAGAAAATAGTTGTGCTACTTAGGGCGGATTGGAAGAAACTAGTATAAGCATTCCCAAAACTAATCTTAGTATCGAAAAGTAAACTGACATTTTATTAACTGGCAATATAAAAGTAATATAACTTTGATATTTCGTAACATGGCCTATAAAAATTGTATTAAAGTTGCGCTACGAGCTTGAAATATAACGTTTCTGAAGCATGATGGTTTGTAAGAGCTTATGGTTAAGGCCCCAAGTTGTTTTAATCCAGCCTCAGTAGTACATTACTAAAAACTTTTTTTTGCATTTGTTTTAGGAAAACCAACCGTCTCCCCACTCAACGAAGAAGATGACGCAGTTTCGAGAAATCGTTGTATACTGATGGACTATGTAACAGGACAGTTTCGGGTGTCAGAATGCAACGTGGACCTCGATACAATGCAGATGATACCTTTCGTCTGCAAGAGGGTTGATGATGAATCCTGCCCGACCATCGATCACGGTACATCATTTAATAAGTATAATTATGTATATACACGTAATATCAGCATGATAAGTTATTTGGCCATCATTATTAACAGATATTTTATTATTGTTTCCGATAATACAAAAAACAAAGTGGATATTGAATGAAATTCATAAGAATATTAAGTTATACCGAACCAGTTTTTGAATAAATATAATATAAATATTTATTTTCAGAGTACAAATACGTGAAAAGTTCAAAAAAATGCTACAAAGTGAACAAAGTACCAAAGACATGGCTAGCCGCCATGCAAACTTGCTTCATGGAAGGGGGACTTCTGGCAACTGTGGAAAGTAAAATGGATTTACCAAACTGGGTTCTATCGGCTCTAATTAATAACCATCAATACTTCCTTGGGTTCCGCAAAATGTTCTCTTCGTCAGATTTTTACACAGTCAAAGGTACGTCATTATTATGTACAGTAATTTCAGCATGGTGCCATCCACATTATTATTACATTATTACATCTGAGTATAAGCTTTTTATGGTGGTAGCACCCCTGAATCACAATCCGAAAGCTGTGGGTTCAAACCTGATCGTGCGCCAATGTGTTTTTCTATGCGAAAAAAGTATTTGCGCAATGCCAGTGCTTTTAACGGTAAAGGAAAACATCGTGAGGATACCGGCATACCCTAGAACTAAACATACTTAGGTGTATTTAATGCAAAGGTTTTTTATAAACGGTGATGGGCTTGCATCCTGTCACATACGGAATGCTAACTACTGTGCAAATGTGGATGATTATGAACAGTGTAGGTACTTAGATTATATAATAATTAGGTATTTTCTGCTTTATTTTTGCAGGTATTAAATATGAGAATAATAACTTCGATAAGGAGTATTTTGATGAAAATAGCCCTGGTAAGGACTGTGGAGTGATGCGTTATACGAGTATTTCCAATAACAACTTTCTATCAGTCGACGTTCAAAATTGCGACGTCCAACTACCATTTATTTGCGAGATGATAGCGAAATAAAAAAGAGCGATTATACACAATGTAGAAAAAATACAAAGAAATAAATATATTAATTTGACAAGTTAGAACACACTATGTTTAATATTTGTTAGTAAATTCTAAAGATAAGAA
Organism: Cosmorhoe ocellata; assembly: GCA_963675405.1. Lineage (NCBI taxonomy): Eukaryota > Metazoa > Arthropoda > Insecta > Lepidoptera > Geometridae > Cosmorhoe > Cosmorhoe ocellata. The sequence continues at coordinate 3,155,434 of OY776258.1, read as the reverse complement.
AATTTTATAGAAAATTTAATCCACTTTCGTAGCTGTCTTTCATCTACCTAGGTAGTTAGGTCATCGAATTTAAACTGTCTGACTGACCAGATGGATTTTCTGCGGTGCATTTGCCTGACAACTACGTCGCTCTGGTTTTTATATTTTTTCTCGTGTTATTTTGAGTTTTATTGCGTAATTTTGGTTGTTATTTTGCCAATAAAGCCCGGGTTCTTGACGCGAGTCTAAAATATGTGAATTAAAGTGAATAGTTCTCTTCAAATTCCATCGGAGGAAATCCCGAGAATTTTCAACAAAACAGCCATCTTTTGTTTAAAATTGACTTGACAACTAGACTATGACTCTGTGACGTTGACAATACTTATAAATAAATACACTTGACACTGGCAAAATTGTTCTCTACGAGACAGATGCCATAATTGAAGAAGAAGAAGACTGACCAGATGGTCAAATGTCACAATGTGCAAAATTATTTATTTCTAACTAGGTCAATTTTAGGTATTCAGGTTGATAAACGATTGCATTACCAAATGCAAAATATTCAAAGATACATCGGCCTCCTTTGACTTGGAAATTTTGTGGCCTGTCAGGTATGTAGGTACTATTATCCAAATATCGTGTGAACATAAACGATTAGAAAATAACGGCTCTATGCCGCTTTATGAAGCTGAAAGCTTGGTACTGAAGCTGGGAATAAATTGCGTATGAGTGCCAACTCCGGCGAGAAAGGTCGCTCAAAGACCATATTGTCACATCTTAAACTTGCACTAAACTAATTGCTTCTAGTTTTTAAAAAGGACCAACCGTCATCTGAAATCCGTGAATCCCGTGAATTACTTTCCAAACGTCAAATAAATATTGGAAGTAAGTATGTATATTTTACGACAATACCTAGTAGAGACAGAAAATAAGTTGACATATATTCGCTATCCGTCACTGTAGCAGTCATAGTTTCTTATAAAATACGCGTAACAAACCATAAAATGTATTTTAGTAAGCGACAATAAATGGAAGTTAATGATATCATAAAAGCAATTTATTTTTTCTTGGAGCTTTTCATTCCATCGAATAAATGTTATTATCTCGTGTGTGTTTGTCATAACTTCTTTCCACTGTTACAATAAGGTTCAAAATGAAGACAAAACGTTCTTTTTTTTCTCGTGATAGGACCGCGAGATACTCTGACTGAAGTAATTTCTTGTGTCGTTATGGACTCTTTTCCTGTCTCCCAACACCATTGTGTATAAGGCTTTAGAGATTTTCGCAATATTTTTTCGTGTAGTAAATATAACTGTGGGGAAATCTTTTCCGTTTATATTTGTCTGCTAAAGCTATAATAACTGCTAAAAAGTATGAAGAAAATAGAAAATATAACTATATCGTTATAAAACTGAAAGTTTCAGGGATGGTTACAGAAGCTTTAACAGATCTCTGTACTCTGAAGTCCATTACTCTCAAACATTCTTCTTACCGTGTCAATACTTCTTTTGAACTAGTGTGGTGTAAATTATTAAAATGCACCTCAGAGACTTTTTAATTTTTTTCGCAAAACTCGTAAAAGCAAGCCTAGCAAGGCTATAGAATGAGTCTGGGGCTAAACGATGTTTACACAAGCCGATTGATATCATCGACAAAAACAACAACAAAAGCTTATTGAAAACCAATGTTCGGTTCAGGAGGTAAGCAGTTTTTGGCTTATCACCTTAATTTCAAAGTCAAATTGTTAATCCATTGAGTATTCAGCGCGCGTGCGACTGGACCCCACTGTTTTGCGTTGCTAATGTACCTACTATAAACCAGGGTTCAGGTTTTGCAAGTTGAGTATCAGGAAAGGGGGATGTTTAACATTTTTTATTTGTTGAATAGTTTACTTCAGCTCAAAAGAAAAATGACTTGATGATGCATGATGTTATAATAGTTAAGAATGATCCTTTTAGCAACTCGAAAAAGCTAACTTTTTAGTATTGTATAACATGTAGAAAACGTGCAAAAAACGCGAGTCACGTACTGATATTGAGCAATTAGACAAGTAAGTTTTTACGTCATTAATAATTAGGTATGTTCTAAAGCCTCAAACGATCGTGAGTTCTGTGAGAGTTAGCAGTTTGTCAGAATATAAATCCCTTTATAGTTAGATAAGGCTGGCTAAGCGGATTGTTGGCTTGAACAAAACGATCGCAGCGGCATGACTTTAGGCCTGGCTAAACCTAAGTTATGAACATTGTTTCTACAACATTGTGGCAGAGCAAGCTGTTTCAACCTACACAGTGCTTATACGAGGTCTTTGACTTGATTGATCAAAAGGTGTAGAGTATTTGGGTTCAATTCTGATTGGGCAAAGATTTTATTTTCTAGCTCGAGTTTAAAATATTTTTATTCACTAAAACCAAAGGACCATTTTGTAAAGTCTTACATGCTAGACTTTAAGTATCAGTTCCCAAATTATAAGGATGTATTCTACTCGTATGTAGGTATGTGATTGTTGAACTGACAGATCAATACTTTGTAGTTGTTATCAAGTTACAGAAGTTTGACCGCACTAGTAAACCATGACAAAAGCTTTGATGAATTAGTATCGACAAACGACGCGTCTATGTAGGTCCCTACTTTTAAGCTTAAGCAGTTTTCAAGTCGATTCAAATTCTGCACTAAACTAAGACAATCTTAGTATTAGGATTAGTATAGGAGCTCCTTAGAGGAATACTCCCCTAAAGAGCTCCGTACTACTTAAGTACTGGGAGTCCTCAGCACCCAAAATTGTTATGAAGCTAATGAATTTAAAATGCAAGATAATCTTGAAGGATTTTTTGTCTAATGTTTCATCAGATCATTCAGAGAAATGTGTTTTTTGTTAGATTATGATACTAAAATATCTGGAGTTCGGAAATGCAAATCTATAACAAAATATACATACATTTGTAAGGCCAAAGCGGGAGTAATAAATAAAAATGAATTGACCAGGGGAGTGTCAGATAGCACAATGAAACCTTTCGAAGTTAGTGAGGCTTAGAAAGAAACTACCAAAGTTAAACTTTTGGTGCTCCCAGTGAGAACAGAGAAGTGAAAATAAGCAAAGGATTTTTTACTCTACTTCCGATGATACAACTTTTAAGACGACGTAGACGTACATATGTTGGCGTAACTAATGAATGCCAGAAAAGCTAATGAAAACACATTCCACTTCGGCAAACTAAGTAAATCGCCCTTGAATATCGCATCTCCCAATCTATTAAAACCATTAACCGGGTTAGAAACTTGGAAAGTAGTAGTTAGCGTCCTGAGCCCGTCCAATAGATTCCAGTAAGTGGCCCGTTATTTCCACACCAATATCCGGTCTTAACTGGAAAAATACCGAATTAAAAAAGGCTACATTAATGGGCGGGGCATAAAAAGTGATGCAATTACTGAGAATTGATTCTTTCCCTTTGTTCTTACGTTTGATAAATTGAAGGAAGCATCTCAGGCCTGATCTCAAGTACTTCCCTTTTTTAGATAGTTAATAAAAGTATTCATGAGTTTTATAAGTTATACTTATTAAAACAAATTATTAACTAGAAAGTTGGTTCCGTATTGATCGATTTTATAAGCCACTGGCCCTAACTTCGTCCCACTTTAGAACTCTTGGACATGTCATTCCAAGCACGTCCCGGGAACGTGAATCGTGAATATTACGTACTTATCTAATCAGAAGAACAGAATTCGTGAACTGAGGTTTTCCGAACTCAATGAGAATGCGAAATAAAAATGCTTTCTGATCAGTGTCTCTACCGAGTTTGGTGCTACGAGTGTAGTTTGTGCTATCTGATTATACTACATTCTGATCAGAGTTTACTAGTGATAGGTACTTAGTACTTAGTACGGTAACGTACAGTTGCTTCCTACTGAATCGTTAAAATAAAATGTCTGAATTTTTTTTTCGCTGCTGCTAATATTGCAAAGTATCACTAGACTATACTATATAGAATATTATAATAAGTCATGTTAATTTTGAAGTCGGGTGAACCATACTTCAGTTTTTTTAGTGCATGAAAGGAGTCTCTAAGGCTCAGTTTTATCCTTTTACCACACTGGGGCCTTACCACGAATTCATAATACATTACCGAGTTAGCATTACATTGTTATTTCGTACCATGACCTATGCAAATTGTACGGAAGTAGTGACGTTTCTATAATAGAATCGTTACGGAATCGTTCTGGAAGACTTCGTGGTAAGGTCCCAGGTTTTAAGGAACTAGTGGCACAGTAAGAAAAAGAAGATATGCTTCATTTTACCAAAATAAGTACTTAAGCAATTTACAGAGGCAATTCACATTACTTTAGACCTATATTCCCCAGTATTCTAGAACAGTAAATTAATTCAAGCCACGCTCCTCGCGATATCTGTGGCTTTCTCGATTGCAATCGGATAACTTTACTTTTATTTGAAAATTGCAGAAACTTCGAATGAGAACTGTGACGAGATCCAAGTAAAGAATCTCGAATGATTTTTACATTTTATAACAGAGACCATAACAACGCAACGCATGCAAGGTATAGCAATTCTATTATATTTTTAAGGTCTACAAACTCGGCTTTTACTTAGTCTAGTAGTTGTGACATTAGTAGGTTTTATCTTATCTTATACCTTTAAACGAGCAATTCTTGTATATATATATATATATATATAATTGGAATCTCGGAAACGGCTCCAGCGATTTTCATGAAATTTAGTATGCAGAGGGTTTCGGGGGCGATACATCGATCTAGCTAGGTTTCATTTTTAAAAAACGTCGTTTACCAATAAAAAAAACCGAGCTGAGCTCGGTCACCCAGGTACTTTATATTATGTGATAAAATAAAAATGCATCAAACGAGTTTTGATGGTATTCTTTATAGTAGGTACCTACCTAAGAGCAAATTTTTTTTTAAATTTAGATGATATGGGGCTTAGTTAAAAAGCTATCTTTGAAAAAAGCAATAGGTATTGTTGTATTGGTGTACAAGTTCACACTTATCTTGATACTTAATCACAAAAATAGTTTGCTCGCGTTTCCGTATATTTTCATTATATCTCATATTATGATGAGTGTCTCGTTTTTATACTTTTCTTTCTAATAAAGTCAATGTAAGAGCGTAAAATATTTTATTTGTCTCGAACCGTGGCTGCTAAGTTATAAAATTTTAATACGGCGACCGTAAAACGTTTTCACCCAATAAAGATGGTCTTCAGTACAGTTGGAGATTAGATTTTCTGTAAGATTTCATCATTTAGCGGAATTCGGGAAATTTTATTGCCGTAGGGTTCCATACCTCAAGAGAAAAAACCGGAAAGCGAGAGTACTTAGGCTCATCCGTCTATTTATCACACGCAGCTCTGAAAACCAAACACCAATCATTATGGTTTCAATAGAAAATATATGTATGTATACTGCAAAACTTACCTGTTTAGAATTTGAAACTCAAACATGCTTAACCTAAGTTTGAAAATAGCCTGACAGCTGCCAAAATCCTCAAGTATCTATAAATAATAATTAATGTCCTCAATCACTAGTTACTCAAAATATTCTAAATTCCAATCAGACCAAACATTTATATTTTATTCAAGTTAATAATTAAGGAAAAGTCCAAATTCTCGAAACAGTTCCCTTGCAAAACACCAAAGAAACTGAAACTTTGTAATTTGCAGGTAATTTACATAACCACTTCAAACCAAAAAGTAAACAAATAACTTTGAGTCATAATTTTTTATACAATAAAACTTGCGCAGTAAAAGCGGGTGCGATTAAATATGTTTAGCCAGTTACAACATAACTGCTTGGTAATTATGCTGAGTATGATTGAAATTGAAATTGAAATTGAAAAAATATTTATTCAATACAATCACAAGGATCACTTTGAAACGTCTTACATGCTAGGTGAATCTATGTGCCAATTCCAACCTAACCCAAGTACGAGAAGAACAGGCAATTGTATATACTAGCTTTGTAAACTTTATAAAGATTTTAAAAAATACTTCTGAAATCTATTTTGAAATCAGGAGGCGGTATTTATAATACCCTTCGAAATGAGCTAAAAGGGAGTCGAATTTACGTGTGTTCAACCTACTGCGTTGAGTGATCTGTTTTTAACCCCGGCGTACAAACACGGTTTTCTAAAGACCTTCGTTTTTCTGTTTATGTCATTGTAGCTCCCAAAAGTATGGTCTTATTTCAACGCCAGTTTCTTATTATTAACTCTAGTGTTAGTGTACTTGCAGCCGTTTCCAGAAAGTATTACTTTTGTCGTATTTAGTACTTGTAAGTTGCTTAATTTGATTTTTTATGACACACCGTTTTGAATAACGTCTATTTGTAAATACGTCCCTCACTAAGCGGCTGTCGTTTCTTAGGCAATAACGTTTTAGAAGAGCTTAATGTTATTAAGTTACTTTCAATGTTACGACAGAAGCCACATTTGTATCGCTGGGACTACGTATAAACTTCAAACTTTGAGTTTTCACGCATCCGCTCCTTTGTCTTTTGCAGTAAAACAACTTTGCGCCGTAAAACTTTAAAGCGTATCAAAGCGCGGAGTTGAAATTTAAAGCTTATTTATGTACAGATACAATTCAAATTTTACAACCCAACTTGGTGGAAATTTAGGTGTTATTCGATTTCTTTCGCGAGGAGACCATTCCAATCTGCTTTACGAGCGGCCTCGAAAAGAGGTCGGGGAGTATCAATGAAGCTAAATTGTTTATATGAATATCCTAAGGGGCAACTCGGTTCGTTTAGCTTATTTTTTCAGTGAACGGGTATAAGCAAAACTGGAGCATAAAGGTTTGTTTGCCAATTCAAATTATTTATATACTTTGATGTTATTTTAAGGTTGTTTATAAACATTGTTTTCAATAAAAATTCATGTAACAATTTTCATAATGAGTTCTCAAGCACGGATGCTTGTACAAATCTGTTATGTTAAATTAAAATTAATAATACGGTAAGTTCAGCTCAAAGTCGAATCCCATTGAGTTTTGTTTAATTAAATCATAAGGAGAATTTTGAAACAGATCAATGCAAGAACAATTATTAACTGTAGGTATAAATGTCTCTAGCTGTGCTGTGAACTTAGATATGTAGGTTTGTTATCATGAGTCGAAGAGTCGATGAATACCTACATTGAAAAGCATCCACGCGTAAGACAGCTATTCATGAATTTATATTCATGAATAGCTTTGGTTGTAATTTTATCAATTTTTAGGTCTTTTCAGTTCAGGGCAGGAGATTTTATAGTAGGTATACCTACTATAAATAAACTTATTTTGTTGGGATACGGAAATTGTTTTTCTTTCTTTTGGTATCTTATTGGTTCAAACAGTTAGGTTCAATGTAGGCGTTCTAGTTCGCAGTTCTACGTACACGTACCTTTTTAAAAAAAACTCGGTTAATGGTCGGTACTATCTTACGGAAAATGCATCAAGCGTATCAACGGTCCCTTTGGTTAAATATGAAAGGTTGAATGTTTTACTATATAGTACCTGGGTGGCCGAGCTTTGCTCGGTTTTTTTTATTTGTAAACGACGTTTTCTAAAAATGAAACCTAGCTAGATCGATTGATCGCCCCCGAAACCCTCTGCATACTAAATTTCATGAAAATAGCTGGAGCCGTTTCCGAGATTCCAATTATATATATATATATATATACATACAAGAATTGCCTTGTTTAAAGGTATAAGATTTGTCTGTTTTGGCGTTACGCGACCGATAATTACGCGACGTATCTCCGGTCAGATATGGGCCGACCCTTAAAAGTAGATAACTACAAACTGCTGATAAATAAAGGCCACAGTGACTGACTTTGTGTTGATACATTTAAGATTTTATACCATTCTCGTCTCGAGACATGATACAATGTTTATCCTTCCGTTTTTATTGAAAAAAATATTTGCAGTAAACTCGAAATTGCAAATTGTCTAGCTTTTAGTACGAATGAATTTTATGATGCCTCCGTTCCGAGTGGGGCATTTATTTGCTGTGAAAGCAATAAAACTGATTCTAAGTATTCGTATCATTGGCCAATGGAATGTTGTGATATAATAGTTATGTAGGTAGGTAGGTATACAAAATAATTCTTTGAATAGGTATTTAAGTATTAAGTACCTACTTACTCGTATGTTTATTGTTTCTGAAAAGGTTTTTAAAAATTCATGAATATACGATGAACAGCTGTTATTTTTTTAGTATTAGAAGTCTTTATGAAATCTTTATCGTTAGATTAGAATTAAAAATATCTATACGCTGATGGTTTAGAGTTTTGTTAATGAAAAAATCAGTTCTTATAAGTTTAGTAGTCTAGTAGGTAATTATATGATTTTCCCCTGTATTTACTTTTAGTAATTACTTTATTGCTACGAACTCTGCTTCGTGCCGTGCTGATAATAAACATTTATTTGCATACACGTTCCAATTTCCGGCTCGGCCTAGTAATATGCCGTAAATCAATAAATTAAGTCGACATTTCCCGCCTCTGGTCTGCATGTTAAAGCTATGTTTAAACAGGCGGTACAAGGCTAACGAGTAAACGAATGCGAAACGACGACGTCGGTTGAGTAGTATTTTTTTAAATGATAACAAGACGACTACAGTGCCAGCTTGTAGAATCAATATTTGTACAGCCTGCAGAATCACATTATTAAAACATTATAAAAACACATGATACTGAAATCAATTGACCTCGCGACGGATTGTGAGGCAGGGTTACTGCCACTACACCACCAGTGCTTTACGAGTAATATTGATTATTGGCTAGCAAAAAGTGTTAAAAACTAAAAAATAAAATAGACTTCAATGTTGTACTACGTATATAATTACAAGAAAGGATGAGGGTTTTCAAGTTTTACGGGTAAAGTATGAGTCTCTCAGGAACCAAATTTAATATGGGACCATCTCGAGGGTAAACCCTAGTAGCAGGCACTCTTCTTATTGTATCACTTACGTCATCATCATCATCATGATAACCAGCCTATAGCAATGCTGGACATAGGCCTCCCCTAATAAGCTCCATTGCACCCTGTCCTCAGCTCGACGCATCCAGCCTCCTACCGTCAGGGTAGGACTAAACAGCTTATCCCACCCAAAAAATTACCTTATTCTAAAGTTTTTTTTTAATTCATCCAAAAAAAGTCTAAGAACATTATTTCCTCCTCCCAAGATAATTATTTTAAATCTGTTTTTGTAAATAGCGCTTCCAGAAGTGTTACCTTCGTTCATTCACTTTTTAATTGGAGTGAGGCAAATAATTATTCGCGGGCACGTCTGTCCGTCTCTCTGTAAACTGAAGAGGGTATAAGTACTCTCTTTATAAGCTTGTTTTTATTTAAATGTGCACATCGTGCTGTTGGAATGACCTTTCTGTCTCTCTCACTCGCCTTAAAATAGATTTGACACCCCACTCGTGCCACGGGAAATAATATTTCCCGTGAAACTACTGCAACAGGGTAGTGTCACTGGAAATGTACTTTTACCCGTAGCACAACCAGTAGTGTCACGGGAAAGTAAAATTTCCCTTCACTCTACTAGTAGAGCCAAGCAGTAGTGCCAAAGGAAAGTAGTGGATTCTACGAGTTTACCAATTGTCTAACGAAGTTGACAGGACTTTTTATTACAGGAAACTCTTAATTTGTTGAACGTAAGACTAAGATTGAAAAAAATCTTTTCACTTATTCAGGGTGTTACCAGACTACTTCCGAAAACTTCATGGAGTTATACATACGTACATAAAATCAGTCATGTTTCCCGACGGAGTAGGCAGAGACCACGGATCTCCACATGCTACGATCCTGACATACCTCTTTCGCTTCATTCACTCTCATAACATTCTTCATAAATGCGCGTCGATTTAGGATACTCTTGACTTGGCTTTTTCTAAAACTGGGGATGTTTTAGAGAAATGCCAGGCTCCTTGATCAAAGTAGTACGCCGAGGACTTCCCCTTCTAACTGTCCCATTCACACTCTCCTTACCTATGCACTTGTTTCGTCAGTCTCCTTTCATCCATCCTTTCTACATGCCCAAATTATAGATATTAGGTGGTAAGATACAAGATTTATATCAAAAATATGAATGTAATAAAAAATATGCTTACCTTATCTTGTTACAAAAGAGCACTGCCAAGTTTTTTCTTTCTCAAACTTTGGCCGTGTCTCTTGAACCGTTTGAAATTTTGACAGAACTTCACGATTAGATAAGAAATGGTGTTAAATCCGATTGCCAACTTTGAACTCGCTCTGTAAAAGACTAGGCTGCGATCTTCGAGTTTTAAGTGAGTGAAACAAGAACAAACTTTAGCGTAGGAAAATGTTCTGTTTGTTTAACAGTTGGGTTCTTAAAAACCTTGAGCAAGGCGAGTGCAGCACCAGTTACGGTCTTAGGTAGTTGCATCATGCGTGTCATAGCAAATCGAATTATTATTGATTCAAAAATGGTGATAAAAAGATTCAAATCCATGTTACACCGTGCCGAGTCTGAGCTAAGTTACTTACTTACATTGGGAATTTAAGCTTTATTTGCAAGCCTGTAAAGCTATGCATTAAATGGCCTGGAGATGACTCAGACACAGAGAGCGCCGAATGTAGATATTATAAGCTCAATCACATTATAAAATAAAGTTCAAATTTTCGGCGTAGTTTTTACATACACAGAAGTTTTACCTTTACCCGTTGTCATTATCTTATATTGCCAGGTTTTATTTATATTTTTCAAGTCTTTAGTAACTATTACATATCACTGTTTCAAGTAGTCTGATTGCAGTGTCACTAAAGACCAGCTTGGCACTGCAATTTTCAATTTGATACGATAACGTCAGAAACTGCTGCTAAATGTTACAGCTATCAGAAAATTATTATTGACTCTCATTTTTATTTCGCTAAAAACTTTTGGCGTCCCTACTCTATACAGGTTCGCGCTACAATTTTAAAACTCTACAAACGATGTGCTCTACTTCTGTAAAGTTTGTGCCGCGAACTCTATTTTAGGCTTTACAGTTTTTGTTTGAGTGGTTTCAACTGTTTCGAGTCTGAGTAGCAGTGGGTTACCGCGCTTTATTTAACTTTATACAGTAATAGTATTTTTACCATTTCACTGGGAAGATTATACAGTGAATGGTATTTTTAGCATTTCATTGTTTCTTTCGCCCGCCATTCGTTTATAAGACTTCGGTTTATATTTAATATCAGAAATCTTATCATCGCTTAATTGGTTTTCATCAGTGAACAGAAAGAAACATAGATACATTACTTCAGGACAATATCCACGAAACTTGACACTAAAATAATTGACAAGCCTCGCCTACCAGAGCTATTATTTTACTATGTATTTTACGTTCACTGGTATTCAAAGTATTTTTTGTATTTTTTTGCTTTGTTTGGAGCTAAATAGCGCTGTACGTAGTAAGTACTTAATTTTAATGTCCACCAATATTACGTACTTGTCAATTATTTATTTTTTAATATACTTTATGAAAGCCTTTGGTTCTTATCTAAGGCTGCTAAGGCTTGTTACATTTATCAAGTTCCCAACAATGTTAACACTATCATACCTCGTTGTTATATACCAACAGTTTGCATTACTTTGCTGTTTTTATTTAGGTGCGTCGATATTATTTTTTGAAATCTTTTGTAGTATCTACATATTGTGCGTTTCAGAACCTTTATCAAGCTCAATATCGAATTCCAATGAAATTCTCTTGCACAGAGTGAACATTTTTGTTCCGACAAAAAATTTAATGTATTGTGTTGTACAACTTTATGGAAGAAAATAATATTTCGCACCTATCTATATCTATATAAGAGCTTAACCTGACTGACTGACTGATTGATCATCGCCGAGCCGAAACCGCTGAAGATAGAAAGCTGAAATTTGGAAGGTGGTTTCCTTTTATAACAAAATCACCCACTAAGGCGGGATTTTTGGAAATTCCACTTTTAAGGGGGTGAAAAAGGGTAAAAACGTTAGTATGAAACTTTTTAACGCGTGGAGCGATTTTCATGAAACTTTGATTGTAAACTGTAAATGCATAATGAATGGACACGTGTTTCAGAATTTTTCAATATAACCTTCAAAAAGGGGTCAAATGTGGGGTCAATTTTTGTATGGGAACTTTTTAACGGGTGGTGCGATTGGTGTGAAACTTTGTTTGTGTACTTTAAATGCAAAATAAATGGACACGTGTTTCAGGATTTTTCAATATAACCTTCATAAAGGGGTCAAATGGGGTGTCAAAGTTAGTATAGGATTTTTTGTTAGTGTGATTTGTTTGAAACTCAATTTAGATAATTTAAGTGAACGAAGTCGCGGGCGGGACAGCTAGTTTATTTATAACACAATCGGGTTCATGAAAGTGCATGTCATACATCATTGTAAATCAGAGTATTGTATGATGTTACATAGAATATTTTGATAGCTGCTTTTCACGGGAGCTGCTATAGGATTTTGCTCCATCATCATCAGCTGGTAAACGGAATTAAATGCCTCTCCCTCTATATCCTCATACCGTGGCAATAACATCAAGGAACTTTAGCGAACGGCAATCTTAACATACGAATTTTGAAAGTTTTAAAAACAAACCAGAGCCAAATTGACAATGGCAAGCTTCAAGGGTGACATGATCATTTCCATAGATTTTTAAGTGCTTTTATCGAGACAAGATCTTCTATAGAGATATTCGAATGTTATCTTGAGCCTTAGATCACCCTTAGCATCTTGTCTACTTTTTGAAGAAAGAGTAAAATGTTCTCTATTCTCTACACTTCTAATTATCTTTTCTATCCGATCATGAGCCGACATCAGGACAAGACTCTCTTCATAGCTTGTCTATAGCAACGAGGAAGGAGCTAGTGACGTAGTCATTCTATCTAATTCAAATTATGTTTCATTCATTGCGTTTCGTTCTTCTCTATCGTCGACAAAATCGTTGTCTACAGTATGTATGCTAAGCCTGCAAAGATTCTACATATGTTTTAGCTGGTTTAAACTCCAGCGTATGCACTGGCCCGAACTTTGTATGCAACGGGCGCGCCCCAAATACGATTACTAAGACGTGATACTCCTTCTTTCCGATCTTGAGCTTTTGTTTCCTAAAATGTCGTGACCGTTACTAAGAAGGTCGTATTTTAGCGGCAGCTAAAGCTATTAAAGTCGTTTATGGGACAAACACTAAACTTTTATAACACGATTTAGCTGAGTAGCGAGAATAGTTTTTGATTCGGTAGGTTCAGAATATATAGAGCTAAAGTGGGGTAGTTAGCGTGATGACCATTTTAGGAAACTAAATAACTAAGCAAAAACTTGCAAAAAAACTTAGTAGGTTACTGAGCCAAATAATTCTAACCTACTATCTGTAAACATCGAGTAGGTAAAATACTAAATAATACTTTGCGTAAACACAAACCCGGTCTTAAAATAATCCTTATTAAATATCGAGATTCTCTTTGTTGTATATTTGTTCAAATAATACGCAGAAAATATAAAGAAACTAGTAGAACTTTCGCGACTTTGGTAGCGTAATGGTTATTTCATACTAATTTCAACTTCCTAAAAGATCGAATTTCAGGAATTCATTTCTTAGTGCAACTCTAGACCTACAAAAAACCCTGAAATTTCAGCTTTTCTGGACTTATGGTTTGGGTTGTGCGTTTATACGCCAGACAGTCAGTATAAAACAAAAGTTTTATTATAATTATATTATATTTAGAATGTTCAAACGAGCACCATAGCAACTGTTTCTAAAGCCTTTTGAAAAGCTCTTAATGGCTTAAGTACCTTTTTTAAGGCTTAAGTTTTTATCTGACAAAAAGATTCTAGTCAGTCGTTGGTTCTCGGGATAAAACATTAAAAGTCTAGTTTTTTATAGTTAATCCACAAAAATATTTTTGATTTTTTATTATTGGAAAAAGATAAAAAAAGTTATCCGCTTTGAAAGGTTCTTTTATCATAAGTTAAGGTTGATTTTCCACCTCAGCTAAGGATGGCTGAGCTACAAAACTAAGCTGAACCCGTCTAGAACTAACTAGAACTAAGCTATGGAAATAAGTAAGGAAAATAAGAAACCTAATCAAATCAAATCAAATCAAATTCATTTTTTGCGAAACATGGGTTACAGGGATGTTAAATAAAAAAAATAGAATGGGAACAGCCATGATCAGCTTTACAGCATGCAAAGTCACGATAGATGTATATAAAACAAGGTCAATATCAACATTAATTAATCAATAAGTAAATTGTCTCATCTAGAATTTATCCATCAGATATTCATTGACATTATAATAGGCCTTCTTAATTAACAATTGTTTTAATTTGTGTTTAAAAATATGAATAGTACTGCTATCTTTAATGCAAGTAGGTAAGTGGTTGTAGATACGAGGTGCCATACAAAATATGTTCTTATTAAAAAGTGTCGACTTATTTGGAGGAAAACAAATTTTATTGTCTAAGCGCTTGCATTTGAGCTTATCGAAGAAATTTAAATTAGTTTTTACGAACACTGCAGTCTCAAAGATGTAAATGGATGGCAACGTTAGGACTTTCAACTGAATGAAGAACTAAATACTAATTAAGTAATTAGTTTGATTGAATTTAATTAGGTGATGAGTGCTTAGGTTTTCCTTTGCTTATAAGCGCTTTAAATTTAACTTGCGTACAAAATAGAGCAGTTTTCATCAAGCATTTATTGCTTACTGTTTTATTTCCACCTATGAGTGAGATGCGTTATGTTGCTAAGCTAAGGACGCGGGTCAAACCGACCAATAGGAAAATTTTATTCTCTTAGCTTAACTCTAGTGGAAACGGGTTCAGTTTAGCTTCGTAGCTTAACTAGCCATCCTTAGCTTAGGTGGAAAATCATCCTTATCTACACTAATAAAAGAGGTAAAGTTTGTTCGTTTATATGTATGCACGAGTCTCAGAACTACCTGCCCATTCGATTTAAAAAATATCTCACTAATATTTAGAATAAACTTTCATAATGAACATAGGCTATATTGTATGTAGGTTCCTTGCAAGCGATACCGCGGGCGGAAGCTTGTGTTACAATATATTTAGCATCTTGAGAAAACTCCTTGATAACATAATGCGAGAGTATTTTGGAAAGTACTCGTAGGTAGGCTTTCAAGGAAAGCAATTAATATTTTAACAGAAATGTTTGTTTATATTTTGTTAATTAACATAATTTGCTTTATTTGTATTATATAATAGGAAACCTATATATGGAATATGAGGAAGCATTGAAATTGTTAACTGTTATTTATTGTACAAAAACCTTGTTTGTATGCCTTAACTAGTCTTTTATATTTATGGAAATAATAATGGCCCATATCATATTTACCTTTTTTATTTGACGTCGAAATTCTACCGTATTGCAATGCAATGGCCGTGGACACGCGTGTGATAATCGCGAAAGATAAAAATAAATGTGATGATATATATGTGCCTTGATCTGGTAGTACTGTGGCATAACAATCACTGGTGGTTGATTCTAATCAATTTGATATATAACCGTTATTTAAAAAAAAAACCTTGATTTTAGAGCTCGTCTTTCAAGCTGAGAATGGAGCAGTATATGATTTGATAAAAATAAGTTATTTTACAAAGGATACATTGAAAATTAACGAATATTTTACGAGATAACCAAAATTGTTTGGTGCGAACAATGACGAAAGTGAGAATAATGACGAAAGTGAGAATAATGACGAAACCGTTGAGTAGAATGGCCCTAGTATTAAGAGTGAACTAGTTGACGCTAGCAAGTTGTCCATTATAAATTTATAAATAAATAAATGTTGGTGGATATTTCACATAACGCCATCTAGCCCCAAACTAAGCAAACTACCATTACTATTTTCAATTTTGATCCATGAAATTTAGAACATAAATATTCCTCAATTCAGTGACGTTGGACGCCTTTGTTAAAGGTTCACAGGAACGTCTATTGGGTCTAAAATAGAAGCGAGAGCGTTTGTAATAAAAACATGATTTAGTAGTTGCAATGTAGGTACAACACGCCTTTTCATTGTTGATATGAACAATTGTATAAGAAACAATAGCTGCGTATGGAAGTATTTTTGTAATAAAAATGGACTATCTACTTAGAAGAAAATAAATCCAGCTAAAAATCAAATTTCTTTGCGCGCTTCTTGACTGCTCCAGCTATATTTGTGTTACAATGGTGGTGATCCTGTTGTTCACTGAGGTACCTACTAAAATTACATGGTATATAAAAGTTAAAGGTATGAGAGTATCTGGGTGCGCAAGTAGAGGAAGGCCGAAGAAAAAGTGGTTTGATTGTGTAAAAGAGGAGTAGACTCAGAGTTGACGAATGATAGGTGTGAGTGGAAGAAGAAAACACGTTGTGCCGACCGCACTTAGCGTGGGATAAGGGCAGGAGAATGATTAAGATAAAAATTCTTATTACATTCTCTATAATGAAAACAGAATAAAATTTAGTGATTTTTTTAATATTTAGTAATAAAACGGGTAGATTTATATTAATGGGACTGATTTTTCTTGCCAAACTAGCCGAAAATCGCCAGTTTCACTATTTATTAACGTAACAACAATCAAGCTACGTATAGAAAACAGATTTCACTGACCTCAGGTGATGTACCCAAAAGGCTGGAAACGTTACCTCGTTATAGGTAAACATTAGCCCTTTGATCATTGGTCTCATCTACCAATCTTTTAAATAACTCCTTGAATAGCTGGTCCCCTCGGACCAAAGACATTATAATATAAAAGGTAACTGTTATTTACTTATGACTTTAGAGTAGTTGTTCAAGTTGAGGTTTTTTTTTAATATTTTTTGGAAGTAGGTATGTTGGTTGAAAAGAAACCTCCTTTGTTTTAGACGTATATTATCAATCGAATCTAATTAGTACAAAATCATAATGTAGTGTAGGTAGGTATAGTATACTTAAAGCCTGAACGTCCGTCCGCCTCCGTGGCCCGGTAGCAAGAGGGTTGTCTTTTCGGGAAGTGGAAAGACATTGTTTTTTATCAACCCGGAGGCGGATGTTTCACATCGTTAATATATCTGGTCATAGATAATATAGATAACTTATTCTAAAGGTCATAGACTATACTAAGAGCGATAATTAAACGCCACAATTTTATGCAGGAGATTTCGATTTCGCTGGTCACCTAGGACACAGCCGAAACCATCGCCCCCGCGACATTTCCCGACAATGCCCGCCGTTTTAGGAAATATTTTATCTTTCTTCATAAAGGGAACCAACAATGGTAGAGTGATGTATTTAGGAAATAAATGTCAACCCATCGCTCAATGCTGGTGATATACAAGGGGTTTTTCTGGCATCGTGTTTAGTGCAAAGTTCACGTGATTGGAATACCTATGAGCAAAACCAAAATCAGAATCCTAAATCTCTAAATTTCTTACAAACAAATTACTAAGGATTCTTTGATTTGTAAAACAGTTGAGCTATCTAAGGATCGTTACAAACGATTTATAGATAGCTCAACTGATCCAGTTCACTGCCAGATGTAATAATTTAAATAGCTAGCAAAATTCTGCTCTTGGAAGGGTCTTAATTGACTTTCAACTTAGTTTTCAATTGCATTTCTCCGAGAAGACAAGTATTTATAATGTTTTCCACCTTCGTCTCTGGACCAGGTCAAAGAGATGACACAGTTTTTTTTTATGTCAAAAATCTACAACGTAAGTAAAGGACAAAATTTCGGTAAAAGGTTTTTACCACAAATAAGGTGCTGGTCTGACTAATGACGAGTAACCAAAAACGATACCAAATGCTCTTTGGATGTACGAAGTTAAAATTTAGTAAAAAAAAAACATCAACCAACCTGCATTGGTGTAGACGAGTGTACCAGTCGAGCAATATAGAGTGAAACTACTGCAACAGGGTAGTGCCACTGGAAATGTACATTTACCCGTAGCACTACCAGTAGTGTCACGGGAAAGTAAAATTTCCCTTCACTCTACTAGTAGAGCCAAGCGGTAGTGCCAAAGAAAAGTAGTGGAAACGATGGCTGTTGCGTAAGGAAATGTCACAGTTTCTCACTCGCTAACACTCTGTCACGCTCCTTAATCCCGAAACAGGTACTTACATCCCGAACTAATTACACGGCCTTAAAAAAGTCCAATAAAACAGGAACGACGGTGTTTGTTCCTGAAATGAGGACCTTTCCAAAATAAATAAGAGACATGATTCCCTTGAAAGTTCCACGGTATTAGACAAACAAACATTTCTGTAAGGATGGCATCAGTTTTTGACATTGAATCGCCTTGAAGTTTAGTACAAGAATATCAAAATAAAAATACTGGTCGTACTGGGGATAGGACTGGAATTGGCACATAGACTCACCTAGTAGGTATGTAAGACGGTTCAAAATGATCCTTGTGATATTACTGAATAAAGATTATTGGCTATTGACTTGAGTAGGTTTAACAAAAGCTGAATGAAGAAAAGTCTGGTCACTAATGAACTAAAATATTGGTCGAACAATAGAGTAGAATGGTCAAAAATTAAAATATATTAAAAAGGCCTGGTTGATAAAGTGAACTCAAATGTGCTTTGTCGACAAGAATTCTATAATAAAGACTATTTTGTTAGATACCACGTACGATCTTACAGTCACCATTTGATTTTTGTATAGCCTATATGTAACTCTTGTACTCGTAATACAGACAAATCCAATGACATCTTATTTGTCCAGCTATTTGGGCTACAGCAAATAGCCAAAAGAACTTGCATACATATAGGTACATACATACACCCAAACATATTACCCTCCACCTTCGCTTCGTAGTCGGGTAAAAAATAAAGCTAAATAACACGTGTATTCCCGTTGTCTCCGAACTCAAGTAACAAAAATGGCAACTGTTCAGTGTACGCTATGGCAAAACTATTATATTTTCAGAGCGCTGGTCTTTTTTGGAAACACGTGTTTTCCGTCTTTTTTTCCAAACCTAGCATAGCTTGACGGTTCTACTTTGAGATTGACGTATTTATTGTAAGAAACGATTGACTTGTGCTATGGGCACTGAGCATTACCTAACTGAACGCATCTCTGCCACGCAAACAGAATCTCTTTGAGGCAGCCAAAGACAAACTGCGGTTCATGGAAACATTAATGTGAGGGTTCTACACGCATGGCAAATTTGTCGCTGTATTGAAAATTTTCGAAACATTTTTTTATGTTTTTTTTTTAAAACGCATGGTAAAATATATAAATATAGAGCTATAATTAGAAGATCGTGAGGGATGATTGACCGAGATGGCTGTGATAGGAGAGTGGATAAAAATACTGTATCGATCCTACCTTAGATGATTACTAGTAGACCATTTTATTCAAAAATATCAAGGATCATGGCATAAAACTAAATACCGTAGCAAAGATACCTAATATCGTTACATACCTTCGTTATTGACTAATTTAATTATACATCAACTAACTGAAATTTGAAACGTTCCTAAAACTTTAAGGTCTTCTTCGCTAAGAAAGGAGTACCCATGAACAAAACCTTTTTAAACCGACTTCAAAAAAGTAGAAGGTTCTCAATTCGACCGTATAATTATTTGTTATATGTAACGCTTTCGTCACGCATTCACCAGCTTACTTCCCAAGTCTAGCGTGCGTTTTTTTTTTCAATACTACTTTTATTATTTAAACGATAGTTTCTAACATCTCCAACATTATTGAGTTTGGCAACATCGACATACAAAAGAGCTCGGCCTTTAGTTACGATGTCCTGAAGCATATTCAGTTGTTTGCAAACTTAAACCGAATTTAGTAAACAAAATAATTATATTTTCTTTGTCTTCATTCGTGAGGCCATTGTACCGCTGTGTTTGGTTTCCACAGCGTTATGTTCAAAGTTTTGGATTGTTGGTGAACCAAAGTTCGCTGTAGTACCAGTGGTGGTGACTTTGTGTAGCTCTCCTGCAATTGAGTTTAATGTCGGGACCAACCATAAACTAAACTAATAATAATTGCAAAAATTCAAAAACCCGATCGAAAGTAGCTGTTAAAGGTTCACAGCCGCCATATTGGATTTTTTGACATGTTGACGAATTCAGACGAATCCAACTGTCTTTAAGGCTACGGCGACAGCCAAAGCAAACTCGCATAAATACATAAACTAATACATAAATACATACAAACACGTTACCCTCCTTTTGAAGTCAGGTAAAAAGTAGCTCTTACTTTTACATTTTGAAAATTATACAAAGAGTTTAAATAAAAACGGTTTCAGGCTACCACAAGAGTATTAATAGAAAACCAGAAAAAATCCATCCTGAGATTTTGAGGATATACACTAGCTAAACAACTTACAATCATTCTGCTATGTATTCGACAGTAACTTGTGATTTTGGCGCAATTTTCTTTCGCGGTTAGTGGAACGGCTTTAGGAAGTAAGCGTTCAAGGATTTTTTGAAGAAGCTCCAAGTGTGTCAGTGAAATTCTGAAGCATTCTCATCACGTGCGGAAATTGGCAGAAATCATTTGGCCAAAGTTTTTGCCGAACTTTTTAGCTGAACGTTATAGTACTGTGTATAAGTCTTGTTTCAAATTCAAAGTTAAAACGCAAAATTAAAAAAAAGCAAATCCATTTTGAAACGTGTTATTTACGTACGTTCGAGTTTTGATAAAATAAATATCGGTTTCAAAGCCAGACCGAATGAAAAACAAAATGTTTCAGCTAGGTTATTATTTTTAGTTATTACTTAGCTAAATCCATATTTTTTCAAAAAAGTCATTTTTTTAAGTAGTTTACTTCATTAAATTCTCGTTTATTTATGACTACGGCCCTCATTGTTCAGCACAGACAAACAATTAAATGACAAAAGGCCCTTAATTGTCCAATTTAGATACGAATACCAACGGCGGCTTTTGTTGTTTGTTTAGCTGTAGATAATCACCAGCCACTGTTGCTACACCTCGTCTCTTATATCTTAAAGGCTGACAGGTACGCTATATCTATAGGTACACATAATAAAGCAGTAAAACCTTGTGTCTACATTGAAGAGAAAAAAGAAAGGGGTATGACGGGGATAAGTTAAGAAAAGTAATAGAATACAAATCAGCGATTTTTAGAACACTTTTCTGTCTGTCTGTTTATATGGTTGTTTGCGCACATCTCCAAATCTACTGAACAAATTTTCAAGAATTTTCTCAAGTTGACAGACCATTATTTGAAGCAGAATAAAGGTTTTGTTTAACAGAGCTAAGAACCGGATTTAACTGACTAAGAAAATATTTTTTAGTCAATCAATATTAATCCGTCGTGAGGGTATACATGGAAACCTCCTTGTTGTTTTTATTGATTTGATATATCACAAAAGCGTGTTTCCGCTTCCGTGGTCCAGTCGAGAGAAGTTTGTGACAAAGAGGAAGTGAGGTGTCTTTTTGAAAACACGGAGACGGAAGTTTTATAAAGACAAACAAACAATAATTCTTAATCTAGACTTAAACCTACTTATATCTATTGGGCGTTAATATAACTCCACAATACGTCAAGATATTTACATGTCAATGGTCAATAAATAATGAATGTGAAAAAAATATACTATAATATAAGATAAGATTTGAATTTCTGTTTTTAATGTCAGGATAAGCACTTTTGAGTGTTACAAGAAAATATTTTGGATTTCTATTGTTCCGTACCAGAAACTGCTAGCATTTATGGTACTAACTCGCTTACCTAAATTCTGGGATAATATTTAAAATCTCTAGAGCATAGAGCTCTCGGTTTTATTAAATATCTATGCCAGTGTAATTTTCTCGAATCAAAAATATCGTTTTAACCTACATTTAGGTACTATTATTGCGAATTCCTATGGTCTGAATTTTAATATGTGACACAGTGCAACAAAGAAAAAACATTGTCGCTAGACCATGTCGTACTGCGAGTAGGTACTATAACCTATAGTTTTTCAGTGATCTGTGGTCTTAATGGTTCGCACTTCCAAAAGAGAACAAAAGGTTAAGAAAGCAGGTACATCAAATAAACCAAAGTAACTCAATAAACGAAACGTCTTCAGATGACTGGAGTCCCAGTATTTTTGTGAAGATTTATTACGGCAGACTTTGACATCAATGTTAAAAAAGAGGTATGTATACTGCTACGAGATGGGTACGACACGACTTAATATAATGATAATAATGATAATAATCAAATTTTCATTATTCAATCCAAAAGATTTGTTAAATTATATATGATGCGATATCTAAACTTTTTTTTCGATTGAATAGCATTTATTGAATTTTAAAATTTCTAACAAAATACTTTTTAATAATTAAAATAGTTAAAAAAGTGTTAATCGCACTACAGTGACAATTTGAGACTTTTTATTGACTTTGAAAAGATTTACCTTCGCTGAAATCTCGGATTGAAGCCATTTTTTTGTATCAGAAAACTGACCTTTCAGTCAGAAATACATCGAATCAGCATTGAATTAATCATCTTACAAGAAAACAAGTAAAATCTTGTTGAGAAATCTCGTGACCCGTAATAATAAGAAGCAACATTTCTCTAACGTTTCCGAGGCCTAAATGAATCAGAGATACTCGGCACTCGTCACGTTCCGTCACATTGTAACTAAACAGAAACGTTACGAAAAATAATAAAGTCGTCGCTCGAGGCTTACAGACATGACAACCTTAAAATTATGATAATGAGAAAAGTAAGCAACACGGACGTGCCTAAAGTTTTGCCATAAATTATTAATATTCCACGAGTTAAGTCGATTCTACACGAAATGTATCGTCGACATTTGGCAACTCGGTCTAAAGAGTAGGTCTGGCTCAGTCAATACGTGTGCCAAAGTGCTATGAGGAAAGTTTTTGATGCCCCGGGGTAGCAGGTTCTGATAAAGACAGGGTTGAATTTCGATTGGGTTAGTTTAAAGAAAACTTTACAGTTTTACCAACAGCTACCAACTGATAGAACTTTGGATGTTTGTGACTCAATCACGCTTACGGCTTAGGGTGGATTTGACCAACTTTTGGTACCTAAACTATTCTCAGAATAATGTAAACTC
Organism: Cosmorhoe ocellata; assembly: GCA_963675405.1. Classification (NCBI taxonomy): domain Eukaryota; kingdom Metazoa; phylum Arthropoda; class Insecta; order Lepidoptera; family Geometridae; genus Cosmorhoe; species Cosmorhoe ocellata. The sequence continues at coordinate 3,132,408 of OY776258.1, read as the reverse complement.
AAAATGAAAGTAAAACGTCAGTTTACTTAACGATAACTACAAGATTTTTATTGGATCGCTTGGAATAAATAAAGATTGTTTTGTTTATTAGTAAATATAGTTATATAGGATACTTTTTAAATGAATACTACGCGAGTAATATTGCGGGTAAAAGTGTTTAAATAACAATTTAAAGGCTAAAGCTAGTGTTTAAATAACACTTCTACGAATGAACACTATATTCTATATGAGCTTTACACACAATATGATTTATGTTATACGAATGAACGGGTAAACTAAACACACACAAAGCTGGCTAATATGCTTTAGAATTTTATAGTAAGTACACTGTACATAGAAAACTTATCTACGCTATGGTAAAGCTCTATACAGGCTGTCATATTATTCGTATTATTGAGAATTCTTACTTCAGAAAACAAGAATAGTGGTGGTATAATACATAGTAGTTAGTAGTAAGAGGAAGTAAACATCGTGAAAGGAAAACGGCATTCATTAGGAACGAAAACCGGAAGATGTGTATTATTGGGTTAGTATTTCTAAAAGTGGTGGTAGGTAAGGTTTCTAATTTGTCATGTGCGTAATACTACTGTGCAAAAATGTTACGTTTTATATAGGTACCATTCTAACAAAGTCTTGGGAAGAATTTTATCCCATCAAATACATAAATGTGAAATGATAGCCAAGTTCAATAAGTATGTTTTAGTCGTTGACTTCAGCGACAAAAGAAGTGAGATCTAAACGGGTGCCAAGTACAATGGTCAGTCCTGAAACTTATTTATAACAATATGAAATATTTTTAACGACTTTAAAATATCATTTCATCTCATAATTTAGGATATTATATTGAAGCCTAAGGTCTAACTTGGCTAGTTCTCATTATACGAATTACCTTCCTATTATTAACTACTTACCTACTATGTCCGATCGCTAGTTTCTACCAACAAGCCAAATTTTTAGAAGAATAAAATAAGAACTTGCAAAGGCTATACCTAATATAATTCGTACTCTTAAGAAAACTAGCCAAGTCAGACCTTAGGCTTCAATATAATATCCTAAATTATGAGATGAAATGATATTTTAAAGTCGTTAAAAATATTTCATATTGTTATAAATAAGTTTCAGGACTGACCATTGTACTTGGCACCCGTTTAGATCTCACTTCTTTTGTCGCTGAAGTCAACGACTAAAACATACTTATTGAACTTGGCTATCATTTCACATTTATGTTTTTGATGGGATATCATTACTTTTTGTACAGAACTTATTAGTAAGTAAGTACTTATTCTTATATTATTACACTTAATAATCTACCTGCATAAACGGCTCAAACTATGTGCACATTGTAGGTATACATACTAAGCAGGTAGGTAGGTACTTGAGTACTTACTGAATAAGTATACCTACCTACTACCTATCCGACAAGCCGAGACACTATAATCTAGGCCTGAATAGTTATCTAGCCATATCTATCTACCTGCATAGACTGCTCAAACTATTGGCACATTGTAGGTATACATACCTATAGTCATACTTACCTATCTGCATAGACGGCTCAACTATTGGCACATTGTATAGGTACCTAGGTAAGAGTGTACTACTTACCAATCCAAGACACTACTTCCACTCGTTATTATATTCACGTCAAGACCCTATTAAAATCCACATAAGGACCGACTGTCATCTATTTAGATTGCTATTCTTATATTACAGGCGCTAGTAAGTAAGGGTTCCTAGGAGAATCAATTAATTGAAAAAGTACGTTAAAAATATAAAAATTTGCAAGTTTCAGATTTTTTCCTTTGTATCCACCCCACTACCTACCTGGATGCCAAATTTGAACGTTCTAGGTCGTCTGGAACTGGGTTATAATTAACGTCTATAGGTCAGTCAGTGATAAAATTTTTCATAAAAAACCATTTTTGGACGTTGATATCTAAATAACCGTTTGAGGTGTGTTTATGAAATTCGGAGTATATATTTTACTCGCAAGTGGCAATAGATGAGCCAAATTTGACTTGTTTATGTGAAATAGTTTTTGAGTTACGAGGGGGTGAAAATGGCTCCAAATGGTTCGTGTAATATTACACACGGTGCGCGCCTCGCCCGTTCGCTTGAACTTGGCTTGACACGCTGCCGCGTGTCTAGATTCCACTACTAGCTTCCGCCCACGGCTTCGCCCGCGTGGTGCTTTGAAAAACAAAAACAAATCTATCCCACGGGAACCGTATATTTTTCCGGAATAAATTATAGCCTATGTGTTATTCCAGACCATAATCTATATCTGTGCCAAATTTCATTCAGATCTGTTCAGCCGTTTTAGCGTGAAAGAGTAACAAACATACATACATCCATCCATCCATCCATACACCCTTACAAACTTTCGCGTTTATAATATTAGTAGGATAGTGTAGAGTAGTCCATCTGAATTTTGAACAGTATAAACAAGGCCTATACCAAGTTGGCCTTTGTCAGCAAAGCTCAGTCCGCGTTGATAAGCCACGGCCGTTCCTTTTAGATGCAAACACATTTATATTTGCTTAAAGCCAAACATTTCGGGACATTCAAATGTTTACTCCAAAAGTCTAGAGTATGAATAGTTTGTTACGCAGCCTAATTGAAATGACTGAAATTCAGTGAGGTTAAGCTTTTGTGTCGATTGAAATGAAGGTTTATACAAATTACTGCTGTGGATTTTAATGGCCAAATAAACTAAGAAATCATCTGGAAAAAAATATTATGCACGAAGAGCATTTTGCAATCTTAGTGGTCAGGCAACCTGACGTCAGTTTGGCTGACCACTTTGTTTCGTAAATACGTGCTTACTTCTTTTGTGACAAGGTACTAATTATATGATTGAAGATAGCAAATAGGTTGTAAATAATGAGCATGTTTTGGATCCAATATAACTTGCGGTGTGTGATTAAAAAATAGGTTTTTTGCAAAGAAAAGTAGTAGGTAAAGTTACAGTTTTGTTTGTAAAATCACAAGGTACAAATAAACTTAGGCATCATAGGTATAAGTTCCCATAGATGATCGCATGGTTATTAATGCCATTACTCAAACCGACACGAAAATAGAATTAGCTGAAGGTAGGTACTGTCCTTCTTGTGTCTAATCAATGACTCGTACTTCGCAGCTTTCAATTCTGTCTGTCAGGAGGCAGGAACTGGCAGAAACTCATTAGGTAACTTAGTTATGTAGTGTAGGTAGTTATCTTATTTACTTATAAGTGAAACTTGTACTCAATATTTTGAAACGAGCTTCCAGTCACATCAAACAAGCAACAATAAGGACACATTTATGGGTTAAAAAGTTGCTAAGTTAGTAATTTCAAGTTATTTTCTACATAGGTACCTACATTTGATTGTTTTTCGTCAAAACGTGAAAGAGTACCTACCTATTGTTGAAATGCTCAAAACTCACTCACTAACTTTCGCATTTCATTTAGTACTGTATAATTACCTACTTGGATTTTAGTAAAAGTAGTGTTTCCAAAGAAATTCATAATTCATTATTTTATATTCAGCACCGTCAAAATCACTATAAACAAACCCTATTTCAACTAAATCCTAATTTAGTTGAAATATGGTTCGTTTAATGTAGACATAGTAATATAATATTACCTTTGAATAACCACCGCGCATTTAACCGGTTAGCAAGTTTAAATCTAATGTTTCATTTTACATTTTTCTGCTGAAGTTATAACTGAAGTACCGCGATCGCATAAAAATCTCTCACTCAAACCACTATAAAATTAAGTTTGCGTCTCAAAGTCGGGAGCTGTTAACAGTGTCCAGTACTTGTCCGTTATCCATATTACGTTTGTCAGTAGCAGTTTCTATTAAAAAAGCAAAAATTACATTGTTGGCTCGAGGCACTGCGAACAGGGTTGTCAACTTCAACCAAAAAAGGGAAAAGCTTTTATTCGAAACTTTTGTGTTGACGAAGCGGATTTTTTGTACTTCATTCATAGTTACGCCGCCATTTTCAGTTATTATAACTTGTATTTTGGGACCGTGAAACGAACTTTGTAGCTAAATTAGCATGTTTCTAAAAACTTTCCGTATTTTTATATAAGTATACAAACCTAAATAATTTTATACGCTGCGTACTTATAATAATGAAGTGTTTGTGTTTTTTTAGCATAAGATTTTTTGAGATACTAATCTAATTACAGACGCGCCGCCATCACGCGCGTCTTAACTATTTAAGGCTCGCAAACGCTTGTACAAAATTACCTACGCTGAGATACTCATTGTAATTAGTGATATTTACTCCAAGCAAGGTTTGTTAGGTGTAAGTGTATATGTTGTAAACCCTATCGAAGGTCTTACCACAGAGTTGGTATTTGCAAAATATCTCGGAAGCCAATACTTAGGGCAATGTAGGCCATGGTATCAAACAAAGGAAATTGCCGAACCAAAGTTGAGCTTTGATCTTTAGAATGATACCATCATCCTTTGTTGAAAGTAAACTTACTAATAGACTCAACGGTCCCGCACAAATTGAATAATATATTTTTTCCTGTAAACTAATTCAAACTAATTAGTTGACATACTTGGTACGAAGGCCTTAGTTGGAGGCCTTAAAACGTGGAAATCTAAATTGGCAACCTCACAAACTGGCTGAGCATAAAGTTGGAAAATCAACTTCAGAGATTTAAAACCTTATCTGGAAATGCGTTTAAGATACTTGAAGAATGTTGAATATCTTGAAATAAGTACGAGTATACTTCGATCAAGAAGCTCGAGCGAAGTTAGTTTAAGTTCCTTACTAGAGTTTGAATTATTGGTAGCCACAGTTTATTTGCGTATGTCGTACTGCTAACTGGTTCTGTTTTAGTCATTTTGCCAAAAGTAAACGACCAGAGAATAAAAAATTGTTTATAGAAAACATGAATTGCTATGGTAATTCACGTTCATATCAATAAATGCCATACTTGTCGCTATAAATCAACGGATATTATATTTTATGTATAAGATATGTATTTCATACAAAGCCAACTTGTCCCAAACTAAGCTATGTTATTATAAAATGAAAATCAGATAACTAAGAAATACTAGAAAATAAGCTTGTTATATTGCATTTAAAGAGCGAAAGTAAAAGTGATTCACGGAATCTTACGGCATACGATAGGCAACCACATTCAACTCTGCTAATTCACATCTTTCAACTATCGAAAGGGACCTAATAATAGCTGTCAAACGCCATAAAGGACCAAAACGACATAAATCGGAAATGTCCTAGCCACATCCAGTACTTATTTATATTGCTCGTGATATATTTTTTGAACCCGCAGCGTTTTTTAATTGTACCCAATTAACTTTATTTCTGCCCTTAGCTTGGGGAAGCCAATTACATTAGGTTGGTACTAACACGGGAAAATTGGAGGAAATATAAAAACAATTATTTTTCACCAGAAAATTTTAGGACCCATTAGATTGGAGCCAAGCTTTCGCCTGGCGGAAAAAGCAATGATTTTAAAATAATATTTTTATATTACTAGCTTCCGCCCACGGCTTCGCCCGCGTGGTAGCTTGAAAAACAAAAACAAATCTATCCCGTAGGAACCGTACATTAGTAGGATTTTTTCATTTCTTTTAAACGCTATTAAATATTTTGTGTGTATTGTTTCTTACTATCTAAGGGATTTAATAACACATTGTAGATAAGTGCTAAGAAAACTGAGCCGTAGCTACTAAAGGCAGTTATTGAATTGGTTAATTGGATGGCCTGCTCCGTACAGCGGGCAATTACTGCAGACTGCCGACATCTATTGGCGAACTAGCTTTATTGTACAGCCTTGTCTTTGGTCCTTTATCAGTATAAAATAGCTATAGCGCTGTCGGTGAAGGTAGGCGGCAAAAATCTACTCTAAAAATATAGGTTATGCCGATTAATTCCCAAAATCCCCATGAAAGTTGCACCACTGTGGGGAAAATGGGATTCATCTTAATAATGACGTAGGAGAGGGGATTATAGGAGCAAAAAAAAAAGCAAAAATGTTCACGACTGTAATCTTCACTTGGTAGATATCTCCTTAGGTCTCTAAGTCTAAGTCTCTATCTTAACTTATAATTATATGCTATAGTTGTAATAACTTTAGTTAGCTGGTAGTAGTTTAAGTTTAAGTTGACAGTGATGTTTGGTGCCGTTTGTTTAACAAATTTTGTCATAAATATATTGTTTTAATCTTTTTTTAAATGTGTGCATTGATAAGCAGTTTTTAATGTTATCAGGTAAGTTATTATAAATCTGTGCACCTTCATACATGATGTTCCGTTTTCCATAGTTGGTCCGGGGATTTCTTAGTTTTAACTTATTTTTATTTCTTAGATTGTAGGTGTAAGTTTTCTTTGTTAGTGTAATTTGTGTATGTATTTCATTAGTTACTATTTTCCTAACAAGGATACAGGTAAGGTAAGTATATAGTTGATTGATATTAAAAATTTTTGTTTCTCTGTAAATAGTTAAAACCCACTTATTTACCAAATTTTAAACATTAATCATACAAGTCACTGAAAATAGTCTTCATGAACTAACGACTAACTCGTAAACTAGAACGTGGTATAGTTTGAAAAAGCATTTCTTAATTTTGAATCATAGCTCGATTCAAACACAAGCATATACAATAACACAAACATAAATTTTAGGCAGTTATTTAAAAACACTTAGAATACAACCCAAATAACTTAGTTTTGAAATCGGGTAAAACAGGTGACGTATTTTTACCTTAATAAAAAAAAAAATATATGATCACGACTGTAATCCCCAGGCTCGGTAGATATTCCCTCAGATCTTTGAGGATATCTAAAGGGGGTAGTCAGAGGCAAGTCCAAACATGACATTTGGTACATGCCCACATTTTGCACAGTAGTTAGTATTCCGTACGTGACAGGTTGCAAGCCTATCGCCGCTTATAAGAATACTAACCTATGACACATACCTTCGAATTTTTTTTACACCTTAATATACAAACTGAATCACAGATGACTTTACTCTATGATGTCCTAATGAGTTTTAGTTTGAACATTTTACCGGGAATGCCGTAGAGAGAACCGTTTGAATTTTAAATTGTAGTTTAATAGTAATTTCAGTGGCAATCAGTTGTTCAGTAAGTGTTCTTAACACTAGTTTCATAGATATTTAATCACTATAAAATCAATAGATTAAATTATACCCGAATACTTTACTAAAATTTCCCAACTGGTAGGCATCAAAGTTATTTAAAATATTTTTATCTATAATATTTATATTATTTTTATTAAAAATACTTTAGATCCCCCCACCAGGCTATTATTTATCACGGTGGGTAGTAGTGGGGATTTTAGGAATATTTATACCCATAATCCCCACTACAACTTCGCATCCTATATTATTATTCTTCTACTTATTCTTTATTCAAAATGAAAGGAAACTCAAGTTTGTATTAAAGTAAATTGAACTTTACTATGATAATCGTATAGTTTTAAATTGCGAATTGCCAGAACGCTTTTGATTTGAACACGCTGCTGCAAATACAATTGCAGCAATAACTGATCACCGCTGTGGCCGCCACCAAACGCAGATATGACACAGTGGCTGTGGCTTGATAATGTCAAAAACCGGTGCTAAAGGCATGAGGTATTATGACCATTGCGCGCGGCTTTGCGACACAATCCTGGATTTGAAATGAGATAGACGCTCCTTAGAGGATTGCTACCTTAATTATGGAATTTTAAAGTTGCTTTGGTCCTAAATATAAACGTGAAAAGATAAGCCGTTTGACGTTTGTTTTTACGTACAAATAAAGCCCAGTTTACACGAGCTTAGTATCTGGTTAAGTAATCAAAATATTATGTACATTATTATTATTATTATTAAGAGCCTGTAGTGTCCCACTGCAGGGCAAAGGCCTCCCTTCCTTCTCTCCAATCATCACGGTTTTGGGCTACCGTGGACCAGTCCTTCAAGTAGGCATCAATTTCGTCTCTCATGTACATACTTAATAATAAAAAAACATGATCAGGACAGTAATATCCAGGCTCGGTAGATAATCTCCTCAGATCTCTAGTTACTTAGATCTTTGAAGATATCTAAATGGGGTAGTCAGAGGCCCGTACGTGACAGGTTGCAGGCCTATCGCAGCTTGAGAATACTTACCTATGATACACACCTTTGAATTTTTGGTTCTAGGGTATGCCGGTTTCATCACGATATATTCCTTCACCGTTTAAGAGCACTGGCATAAATATAAAGGAATAAATTCTTTAGAATATCCATGAAGGACTATGAATATGATGCAAAGACTACGAGTAGCACTTACTAAGTATTTATTTATTCCTGGTTTGGATAGAATCATACCATGGCCCAATACAGTTTTGATAGGTATCCCTAACAAAATTAACAAGGATCATACAAAAAAAGTGCTAGGGCCCAGCGAGTTTCTTGTCAGTTCTTCTCGGACTGTGTATAGGACTGGAATTGGCACCTACAATCACCTAGTATGTAAGACGATTCAAAATGATCCCTGTGATTCCACTGAATAAAGTTGTATTCAGTTTGAGTTTATCAGTTCTGACTATGAACATTGTCCCAGTCATGGGAATCAAAAATACGTTTTACACCTCTCGAGTGTTGGCCACTCAAGTAACTAGGCAAGTGTATTCCTTGCATTAAGCAAATAAAACGTAACACGCAGGTAAATTGTTCCAGAAAATTCCAAAGTATAATTCTCTAGAGCTGAATCAATCAAAATACGGGTTGGGTCACAAAAAAAGCGTTTAGCGGTGATTATTAGTTAACTTAATCAAACTAAAGTCGTGGGTTCCGATCCAGGCGTGCGGCAATATATCATTTCAGTTTAAAAGAATGATGTATATCATAAATTCTTTTCCACTCCATTAGTCACACGGTAAAAAGAAGTAAAAATTTAAAAGGATTTTTTTTGTTTTTCTAAATGACTATAACTATGAAAGCTTAGGTATTTTCAACATGTTATTACTTGTGAGATTACATTTTACTATTACAGAGCGCTGGTGGTGAAGTGGTAGCACGACCCAAAGGTCGTAAGTGCACCAATGAGTTATTTTATTCGAAAAATGTATGCGTGCAATACCAGTGCTCTTAAACGACGAAAAAAAACATCGTGAGGCATACCCTAGAACCAAAAATTCAAAGGTGTGTGTCATAGGTTAGTATTCGCAAGTGGCGATGGGCTTGCAACCTGTCACGTACGGAATATTAACTACTGTGTAATATGTGGGCATGTGGCATATCATGTTCGGACGTGCTTTTGACTGTCCTCTTTAGATATCCTCAAAGATCTGAGTCACTAGAAGTCTGAGGAGAGAGATATCTACCGAGCCTGAAGATTACAGTCGTGTTCATGTTTTTTATTATTACTTGTACCTAAGTCAGGGGCACTGCACGACAGAACTAAATTTCTTTTATCACACTCGTTCGACAGAACTTGTGACACACGATAAAAGACCGCTGTAATGTTGAAATTTCGCCTTAAATATAATTTGACCCGTAGTTCCGTGCTCACATCCGCTCACACTGCGACCAGCACGTCTCACTTCACACAGGAAGACAGCTTTATGCGCCTCCTGATTCATCCTAACTTATTCGGGCTAAGTGACTTGAATCTTTCCGTTTTTCCCTAGTGAGTTTTTTCTCGAAATTCACGAAACAAAACATAGCTATTCTCTTTTACAACAGACTATCATATCCATCTCTTTATTCAGCTCATATTCACCCATTATAGTAAAGGCCTCCTAGTTATCTCGCTTGCCTTTCTAATCCTGCGCTAATCACAGTCAACCCTTGCCGTTTTCAATACGAGTATGTCATCAGGCTATATTCTATAACAAAATTGGGGTTAAACTGTAAGTATCATTAATGTAAACGTAATGTGAACATGGACAGTAATTTTAGATAACCATGTCTTTAGAAACACTTTTCTATAGAACTGTACCTTCCATTGCATAAGGCAGGACTGAACAATTCGTAGTTTGTTGGCACTTTTTGTTAGATATTCTAAAATCCGTGCATAGCGGGAATCGAGCATAGCGAAACTAACTCTGAAAAACTTTGGCATAATCATGTTGATCTGGTACTTGAGTTCTAACAAAAGTCTACTAGATAATATTTGAATAGATTTTTGTATTTCAACTGTCATAGTAGTCAAATTGCTACAAAAGATTTGTATTACATGGTGTGTACGAATCGGGCATAACCAATCAACATATATTTTTAAACGTGATAAATACCCGTTTAATACTAGTTATTAGTAGTATTAAACGGGTAGTTATTCTGACGTTATATAACTGTATTCAGTTATAATATCAAATCAATTTCTTGCAGAAGCTACAGTTTGGGCAGAATTCACGGTCGGTATAGTAATATGATATTCATGTTCACGTCCCAGTAAATATGTTTGGCTAACCTTTTCCCGCTGGCCACAACGCTCATCCGATTCCCGGTTCTAAAGGCATTATTTCCGGAACGTCAATGGATTTTCGCCCTTTGCTGGTTATACGTTAATCCGTTGCTCTTATTGTGATGCGGAAGATACCGGAATGGATGTCGATACAAAACGTTTGTCGGATCGCGATTTTTTCTGAGGTTAGCACCGGTTCCAATATTTTCATCTCAACGCACCACGCGTGTAAACAAACCTTTATATCACTTCGGGAATTGGATTTTATTTTCGGTTTGTCCGCTGCGGTCTTATTCTACTTCATTTAGGCTTTATTCGCTGATTTATTAGTAGGCTGTAGGGTTTGGTGATTTATTTGATTTGTATCTTACCAACCATCTTTTGGCGTTCTTTATCTAAATCTCAGTAACAAAATTCCCGTAGAATTATTCATTTAAAAATATTACAAAATCTCCTCGACCGAGGTTGAAGTACGGGTAAGGAACAATTATATTACTGCTATAAAGACCAACCTACATAATTTGTCAAAAAAGTAGCAAAATATGAATGGATTACAATTTAGTTTAGGTACATTTCTTCATATCACTTTCCCTTTAACTTCTAATTTATCTGTAATTATGGAGCATCTATCCGGCTATAGAGAAGGGTAAGATTTGGACAGATCTCGCCTTCGGGGAAATCAAGTGATCCCTGAGACCGCGGCGGTTCATTGGACAGGGCCTAATGCGTGCCATTGTTAGGTATTACCGGTATTAAGCCGATGTTCGTCGTAATAGCGTAATTTAAGTTAGATTGTACTGACGGAGTATATATGGAGGTTCTAGTAAAAGGATTTTTACTTTATTGTTTTTAAATAATCATAAAAAAAACTGTCATAAGCACTACCAGTGACCTGTAGTGAGTAAAAAAATCCATTTGACGCTTCTTAAATAAGGCCTATTTACTGTTTTTAATAAAATATTTACAGATATGTTCAGATAATTCAGTAGACTTATTATTAACACTTTAGACTATTAGACTACTATTTTGTAAACACTGTGAGAGTTGAACAGTTAAAAACCTGTCAAAAACTACAAGCGAACTATATACATAGATATTTCATATACTCGTACCTACTGCTAGAGGGAATTCAAGACCCTTGCGGCAAAAACACTTTGAAAACAATGCTAATCTTTTACATTAAAATAAAACTATCGTCTAAGGTCGTATTGAATTCAAAAGCACTATCTCTTTTCACTAAAAAAGTAATTAACATAGTTGATGCTAAGTTCTCGCGAACCCATTTGACTTCACGTCAGTGTCAGTAAAATACTTAAAAGACAAAGGTGAAATAGTTGATACTTGGACTAAGTCGAGACAAAGGTGAAATAGTTGTGTAATTTTTAGTCAAAGAAAGTACGTGTTCGCAACGTAAGTATATTTGTTAAACTCTAATTTAAAGTATTAATTATTTTGACTTCTGAAATTATGCCCTTAAGGGCACAAAATGTGAGGAACAACGTCAACATCCTAAACACACTACTGTGCAGATCACTGCCTACTTAGGGTAATTTTGTATTTAGGAATAAAACTACCTTTTTTTCCCAACTGTACTTATAACATGTTTGAGGACTATCCAAAATTATCCAATGTGTAATGACAGTGTCCAATCTGACAGGGGTCCACACCGAGCCAATCTGAAAGGAATTTCAGTTAATATGTGCCCTTTATTCCAAATACCAAGGTCTAGTCTTAAAACCCTGTCCTTAACATTAAGTGGCACGACTCTTCGCCCCTATAAATATACATTGCTTGCCAGATACCTAGAGCTTAATGGCTTCTATGAATAAAATCAGCAATAGGCAGCCTATGAGAGGTTTTCGCGATTCAACCGATGCCGGGGTTTAAGCTAAGCGATCTATGCTACGAGTTTCCATGTGATTTAGTAATGTTGATGGTTCACTATTTCAGTACCGTCATTACCTCACGTGTTCTAGTAATAGGGTGTATTAGAATTTCCACTTTATCAAAGAAATAGAGGCAAAACCATGTATTTTCTGATATACACCTTATTAAGCTTATGTTTTTAAACTTCGATAGCTGCATTGCCCTTTGAAGAACGTAAGCGCTCAAATTCAAATGGCCCTGTGGTCTGAGAATTGACTTTACAAAATATTGTTAATTATTTAAATTATAGTATAATAATATTATAAACAAATAAACACCTAGAAGCCTTAGATACTACAAGCTCTTACAAACCATCATGTTTCGGAATAGTCAAATTACAAGCTTGAAGTAACTCTATTTCAATAAAAAAATTATAGGTCATGGTACGAAATATCTTAGTTATATTACTTTGATATTGCTCAAAGAGCTGATGGTAAGTGGTAAGAACCCAAGACTTATGAAATCACACAAATACAGCTGTAGATTATTTTTTTTAAAAGCAAACCGAACATTCGTTATTATTACATCGCTTTGTGCTTATTTTGTCGCAATAACAGATTGCTACCAGTAACAGCTAGTAGCCTGATTAAAACGTGTCGTGTGCAGTTTTTCTGTTTCAAAGCAGCTTCCTTTTTTTAGAGTTCCGTTGGATAACAAAGAAACTCAATTGATTAGACTCACAGTGCAATCTATTGTCACGACGGCGCCGGCGCGTCCGTTCTAAAATGTAAATCATGTATCTGGCTAGTTTAGAATAAAGGTAGAGTTGAAAACTTCTATTTTTTAAAAGATCAAAGAGTTCAGAGATCATTTTGAAGTCGCAAAACCACACTTTACTTTTAAATTAAACCTATTTTACTAAATTCAAAATTTAATACAGATAACATTTTACAAGTTGAGTAAGTACCTATAATTATAAACATTTATTATTTCTGAATGAACAAGCTTTTTGCAACCAACTTTCGACTCAAACTTGGCTGTTTTGTTTTTAATTATACTTCGCATGTCGCCTCGCTCGTTTAATAAGTTCTCTCTCAACAAACAGACAGACAGACAAAGGTACCCGACAATTAATAGCGAGGGAGTTCTCACAAAGGATGTCATAGACACTGTGCGTTGACAATACAGCCTTCACTGTTACCATAACGCTTATTATGTAGTCGTAAAGCTTATTTTTGTTTGACTGAGGATGGTTTTTAAATGGTTTTTATAAACACTTGGGAAAACAATAAAGATTGAGGTGGCATTTTTTTCTCATATCCAATTTATGCATTTTATGAGCGTACGAGGCCTTAAATTCGATCTGAAAGCAATACTGGATGCTATAGAATTTATTAAAGACGTAAGTAAGTGCTGTTTACCTGGATTTACTACTTCTACGAGGATATAGTTTCATAAACATTATATTATTTTTCTCATCGTAAGCGGTTCTCGTACATCGATCGATTCGGATGCAGATTTGTGTATGTAGTATGTCAGATAATACGTATACTTAATCTTAGTTTATACGTATGATATCTGACTATCTAATCTTATACGTACTGTTATATCCTTACTCTGATAATAGAAATGCTGACATCTCGCTGAATCAGCAAACCTTTATTCGAATATAGGTAGCTTTGATGAGTCTACTTTCAGTCGCGGTCGCCCCTTTAAACCATCCGGTTGTCTCGGTTAAATAATTAATTGTTAATTAATTATCCTTTTCTTAAATAAACGTTTTAATCAATAAAATTCTTTTTTAAAACTCGATTCGGGGAACGGCCCATAACATTTTGGTGGCAGCGGTGGGATACGAAAATCCCCAGTGTTCCTGTAAATTACTAGTTCTGTGCGGCCGGGCTCAAAAACAAACTCTGTATCCAGTGCGTAAACTTACCTTTATTCTAAACTCAAATCCTCCGTCGCATTATCCTGACGAGGATCCTGCGAAAGCGAACTCTGTATCCAGTGCAAATCTTACCTTCATTCTAATTCGGGTCCTTCGTCGCATTATCCTGGCGAGGATCCTGCGAAAGCAAAACTCTGTGTCCAGTGCAAATTTTATCTTCATTCAAACTCGGGTCCTTCGGCGCATTATCCTGGCGAGGACCCTGCGGAAGAAAAACTCTGTATCCTGAACGGCTTCACCTGCACCTACCTTCGGCAAGTCATCCTGGCGAAGATCCTGCAAGACTGAACGAGACTTACCTGCTAACCTCCAGCGGTTGGTGAAGAAGAGACGACTGCAAGAAGACCTATACCTACTTCGGCGCCGTGATCACCCTGTATCTTCGAGTCAAAGCTGCAACATTGTAGTCATCCTGTATCATCGCGTCGCCTCTCCAAGTTCCAGTCTTATCGCTTCGGAATGCAGTTCGCGGAACTCGCCTACGCGCTATTATTTCTGTGAGTCTTTGGTCATTGCATTCTAAGGTGTTAGGGTTCCGTTTATATTATTACTAAGTCAAATCAATTTTCATTTCTATTTCTATAATCATAATATTCTAAATCTTACTAAATTCAACTCTCTTGCATAATTTAATAATGCAAAAAGAGTCCAAGAAGGACGGAAAGTTACTTCTTGACGTTCAACATCCTAATCCTGATAGCGAAGAAATATCAACCCCTACTTCTCCTAGGCTCTTAAGGTCATCAAAAGCCACAACAATGGAACTCGACTTAAACACTTTATTTAAGTTCATCAAATCATATGACGGGAGCCGGGAGACAGTCAATTCCTTTATTATAAACTGCAATAACGCCTACGAATTGGCCAGCGAAACCCAAAAGCCAATTCTTTTCAAATACATTCTAAGTCAGCTGAACGGAAAGGCGGAGCTTGCCTGCTCTATAAAAGAGTTTACCTCATGGGAGCAACTCAAAGGGTTTATCAAAACTCAATTCAGTGAGCGGAAACATTACGCTCACCTCTTAACCGATCTACAAGAGAGCAGGCAAGGCTCGCAAGAAAACGTCAGCCAATTTTCTCTGCGTCTAGAAACCTACCTCTCACAATTGCTTACGGAAATAACCTTGACCAATACTAAGGCTAAAGAATTAGCCGGTCGTTGTGCAGCGATGGAAGACCTTGCTCTCCATCACTTTCTTATGGGCCTTCAACCCCGAATTTCAAACATTGTGAGATGTAGGTCGCCTAAAACTCTAAACGAAGCCATCAACATGGCTATTTCGGAGGAGCGCATACAACAAAGCTTGTATAAGCGCCAATCCACGGAATCCAGATCTAAATCGGGCCCATCAAGGCCCAACAACGAAAAGGTAAGTTTAACCAACGCCAATCAAAATTCTTCTAAATCCAGCAGTGACGGCCTAGTGTGCCGCTACTGCAAAAATCCAGGTCACGACATCAAAGACTGTAAGAAACGCGAGTTCAATAACAAGAACCCTTCCAAGTCAGGTGACCATCGCAACTCCTCCCGCGGTAATAAAGTGAACCATATCCGGGAAACATCCGATGAGGAATCCGACGATGAAAGTGAGGAGCCCTCTGAAAATTCAAAAAACGAATAAATGGCCCACGTGGGTGTCGCGCGCGAGGTCATCGTCGTCCTAAGTCCGACACTATTTCTGCTAAATCCACTGTATCCGCTGTATCCACTGTATCCGCTGTACCCACTGCATCCACTGTATCCGCTGTATCCAATGCATCCACTGTATCCGCTGTATCCACAGCACCCACTGTATCCGCTGTATCCACAGCACCCACTGTATCCGCTGTATCCACAGCATCCACTGTATCCACTGTATCCACTGCATCCACTGTATCCGCTGTATCCACAGCACCCACTGTATCCGCTGTATCCACAGCACCCACTGTATCCGCTGTATCCACAGCATCCACTGTATCCGCTGTATCCACAGCATCCACTGTATCCGCTGTATCCGCTGTACCTACAGCATCCACTGTATCCACAGCATCCGCTGTATCCACTGTATCCGCTGTACCTACAGCATCCACTGTATCCACAACTCCCACTGTATCCACCGTATCCACTGAATCCATAGAACAGGTCTACGAGGTAAATCTAGACACAACCAAGAGGTTGTTGCCACATGTCGTATTAAATTCGCAAGTTTCTGACATTCCGTTATCTCTGTTAGTAGACTCTGGTTCTGCAATCTGTTTATTAAAACAATCAAGCATCCGACGTACTCAAAAATTGACTAAGGAGTCAATCAAGCTCAAGGGTATAGACCCTGGTGACGAGCCGAGCCCCACTGAGGGTCATTTCCAACTCAAACTTAAGCTGACCGAAAGAAAATCATTATCCTACAAGTTCCATGTCATAAAGGAAATAAGCCTACCTTATGATGGCATTATTGGGTCAGACTTTCTTACTAATTTCGGCTGTAAAATCGACTACACCACTGATGTTCTTAAGATAGGAAAGGTAGAAATAAAACTTCATTTCGTCGACCCTTTCTATGTCATTCCACCTCGCACTGAAACCGTCATAGAGTGTTCTGTGCGAAATCCCAGTCTCAATGAAGGTGTTATCCTAAATCAACATATATCCGACGATATATTCATATCTAACTGCATAGTTAAGGTAAAGAAAAATAAACGCGTAAATCTTACTATTGCTAATACCACTGAATCCTCTTTCAAAATCAATTCTAACCTTAACCTCAACCTTGAACCTCTGAATCTCTGTGCAGTCAAACTTAACTCTGACTCTAACACATCCGACCGTACTGCTGCGGTCACAGACTCATTGAAGACTGATCATCTCAATCAAGAGGAAGCTGATGCCCTCTTAAATCTATGCTCTGACTACTCTGATATCTTCCATCTTCCAAGTGACCAATTATCCTATACCACAGTCTTAGAACATCAAATAAAAACGAATAGCGACGTTCCTATCCATACTAAATCCTATCGTTTCCCGGAATTCCACAAAAAGGAAGTCGAAGTTCAAATGAAGAAAATGCTCGATGAAAATATCATCAAACCCTCATCCTCTCCTTGGAGTTCCCCAATCTGGATCGTCCCTAAGAAAGTTGACTCTCAAGGTCGTCGCAAATGGCGAATAGTCATCGATTACCGGAAACTAAATGACATCACTATCGGAGAAACATATCCTATTCCTCAAATATCCGAAATCCTAGACCAGCTGGGTAAAAGTAAATACTTCAGCACTTTAGATTTAGCTTCCGGGTTTCATCAAATTCTAATCTCTTCAGAGGACGCGCCTAAAACGGCCTTTTCTATTCCCCAAGGCCATTTCGAGTTCACGCGAATGCCTTTTGGCCTGAAAAATGCCCCTTCTACTTTCCAAAAACTGATGAATATGTGTCTTACAGGGCTCCAAGGCACAAGATGCTTTGTATACCTGGATGACATAGTCATCTATTCCTACGACCTTACCTCACACATATCCAGTTTGAAAGCTGTGTTTGATAGGCTTCGAAATTATTGCTTAAAATTGCAACCTGAAAAATGTGAATTTCTTCGAAAGGAAGTGGCCTACTTAGGACACATTATTAGTGAGGACGGTGTAAAGACTAACCCTGATAAGACAAAAGCCGTATCAGAATATCCAACTCCTCAATCACCAAAAGACATTAAGTCGTTTCTAGGTCTAGTATCCTACTATAGACGCTTCATACCCGATTTCGCAAAATTAGCAAAGCCCCTGACAACCCTTCTTAAGAAGGACGTCCCTTTCATGTGGCAGAACGAGCAGCAGCTAGCCTTCGAGGCTCTTAAAAGAAAACTCGTATCCGCCCCAGTTCTAGCCTATCCTGATTTTTCACTACCATTCAACCTGACGTGTGATGCATCGAACTATGCTATATCCGCAATACTATCTCAAGGTCCGATCGGTCAAGATCGTCCTATCGCCTATGCATCTCGCACACTTAATAAAGCCGAGTGCAATTACAGTGTGACTGAGAAGGAATGTCTTGCCATTGTCTTCGGAACCAAAGTGTTCAGACCTTACCTTTATGGTCATAAAATTATGATACTTTCAGACCATAGACCATTGCAATGGCTATTTAACTGTAAAGACCCAGGTTCGAGACTGATTAGATGGCGTCTTAAACTCGAAGAGTTTGAGTACAGCATTCAACATAAAAAGGGCAAAATCAACACTAACGCTGATGCCCTATCTCGGTTTCCCGTTAACCCTGTCCAAACCGAGGAACCTACAACGTCCAATCTTGCCAATGAAGCAAGATCTAACCAAGAAGTCGATAGAGATTTAATGGACTTACTCATATCTCCGCCCTCCTTCCATCCTGATGAGGTCAATAACCCTGCTAACCCAGACTTTGTTGATCCCTATGACGACATCTTACCTTTACCTGACATAGACTTACCTTCTAATATTCCTGACGTACTAAGAGACGAAATCGAGAACAAAAACTTACGTGACTTACCTGACCCCAATCAGGAACGACCATCCTTACCTGATCTTACTGAAGATCCCACACCATCCACGAGTGCTAACCCAACTGCACCTCTCGACGACTATCCCACGTTCCTGAAAGCAATGTCAGAGAAAAATAAGTCATTTAATACCGAAATTGAAGAGTTTAATGAAAACCTTATGAAATGTCCTGCTAAAGTTATTCTAATACCTACCTCTATCGATTTAGACGAATCAAACCCGTACATTCCAGAAGTTCTTAGTGATCCTGAAATCCATACAAGCGTATGTAACTCCGAAAAAGAGCTTTTCTTGTTCAAAAAGATAGATTTGAATAATAAGTCTTATTACCTTCTGTTCTTTAAAGTCCATCACTTCGATCAGGCATCTTATCCTGAAATCTTTGAAACTTTTAAAAGGGTCAGAAATGAATTAGTAAAATTAGGAGGTATAAATGAAATCGGTTTACCTGACTTAAAGAACCCGTTCGAAAAACATTCGTTTATCAAAATTTATAATATCATTACTTATCTTTTCCACGATACCAATATTAAAGTCAAAATTTATCACAACAATATTGCATATCCAGCTCTATCCGACATAAAGAAAATTCTTTTCGACAACCATGACATTCCCATTGCAGGTCACTTAGGCTCAGCACGCATGTACAGTAAGATTAAGCAAATGTATTATTGGAAAGGCATGCGAAGCGATATAGAATCATATGTCAAACAGTGTAAATCTTGCCAAGAAAACAAGGCGCTTAGGAAGGTAAATCGTGCACCAATGCAAATCACTAGCACAAGCACCGAACCTTGTCAACGTATATCTATCGATGTAGTCGGTCCACTTCCCGAAGCAGGCCCTGCAAAATTAAAATTTATCTTAACATTCCAAGACGACCTAACCAAGTTTTCCTCTGCCTATCCAATGCGTAGCACCACAGCAGAAGAAACGAGCGAGTGCCTACTTCATTATATATCCATATTTGGAATACCTAAATTCATACTTACCGACCAAGGCACAAACTTCACTTCTGACTTATTCAAAAAGACCTGCGAATTCCTTAAGATTAAGAACCTATGGTCTTCTCCTTACCATCCACAAACTCAGGGAGCTCTAGAGAGAAGCCACTCTACTTTAAAGGAATACCTGAAACCCTACACTAACGAAAACCAAACTAATTGGCCTCGTTACGTGTATACAGCTATGCTCGCTTATAATACATCTGTTCATTCGACAACGCATTATACACCTTATGAGCTAATGTTCGGTAGTAAACCATTCATACCTAACTCTATCTATGACGAGTCTCCCGGACCTACTTATCCTGATTATGTCCGTATGTTACAGAATCGAATGAAACTATCTCGCGAGAAAGCCATTGAATATATTAGAAAATCTAAGGAAAATTCTAAAAATTATTATGACTCACACACTCGTTCAGTTACTTATAAAGTAGGTGACTTCGTGTACCTCAAGAACCATTTAAGGTTACGTAAGGCCCTTTCACCCGTTTGGAAAGGACCTTACAAGGTGGTGAAAATTAACGGTAATAACACCCTTACCTTACTCATAAACCGTCGTCATGTGACACACCACTATGACCAGGTAAAACTCGCTGATGTCGGGAACCTGTAACATAAAGAATAAAATTTAGTTATACTAGTTTAAGATAGGTTTAATTAGCAAAGTATAAAAGTTACTTACCTTATTTTAGCGTCGAAATTGAAGTAGACACGTAGTTTAAGTTACATAAATAGTATAGGTAAACATTGTAGGTACACCTTATCATTTAATTGTAACCGTCTTTATTATCTGATGCAATAGAATCCTTACAGAATAATGAAAAACAATTGGCTTCACTGATGAAAGAGAATATTTTAGTAAAAACTTCAATTATAAAATCTTATAATAAAACATTGAGCAAAATTAAAGATAATGAAATTACCCAAAATAAAGCTATTGACAACCTCTCGTCTAATTTAAAAAATATTTCTAAACAAACAAACGGACTACATGTACCTTTTGAAGTAAATCAAATCTTTGACAACTTAGAAACATCAATATACTTACCTTGTGCTTCCAACTAGAAGACATAACTGACGCTATCTTGTTCAGTAGTCAAAACATCCTGCACCCGTCGATCATGATGTCATTACAACTCTACCGAGAGCTTGCCAATAACTACAGGCATTTATCTAGAGACCTACAATTACCTGTAGATTTAGAAATGAATAATATTCACTATATATTAAGTGTCTCTAATCTAATTTGTTATTATATAGATTATAAGCTAATGTTTGTTTTACAAGTCCCATTAGTTGGTATTAGAGAGTACACGCTATTCCATATTATTGCCCTACCTGTACCCTATAGTTCTAAGGAACCGAATAAATTCAGTTTAATCATACCTAGTAGCAAATATATTGCAATGACCAAAGACAAATCAAACTACTGTTATTTTGACGATCTGAGTGACTGTAAAATCGTAAGCCCAGGAACCTTTATCTGTGACGTCACAAATGTTTATACGGCCGACGCTATGCCTACCTGTGAGAGTGAACTGTTATCTAAAGTGATTAAAGTAATACCCAAACAGTGCGATACTAAATTTATATACGGTAAACTAGATATTTGGAAACCATTATCTAATAATAAGTGGATCTATGTACAATCAGAACCTAACAAAATATCTATAGATTGTTTAAATTCTAAATTATATGAGACTACCATTCTAGCTACCGGTATACTTACTCTACCGGATGTATGTATAGGGCGCTGTAAAAGCACTACACTCATACCTAAGTATGTCTTGAATATTACCTCACCTGTCAACAACATACCCAACTTTAATCTAATTAATGACTCTTGCTGCAACATTGTAAAATTCAATAACTTAATCGAAGATGTGTCCCCTATCCACTTGCAAAATATAGATTTAGATGAATTAAAATCAAATACAATCATACTAAATTCACTATTGGATAATTTGGAGAAAATTGATACTAGCCCTCATATCGTGAGATATGGAACACATTATTCTATTTTGATTATTATCATTTTATGTTTAATCTTTTTATATTTGTTTTATTTAGTTCTTAAATGTTTTTGTAAAACCAATGACAACCGAGTCTTTCAACTAAAACTTAAACCTAAATCACCTATTCATTCAACTCCTAAAACATTAAATATAGAATCACAGGACTCTGACTTAGAACTGAGTCATATTGCTTCGATCAGAAGTCAAATTTAATATCCTGGAACTTTGGTAAGAAACAACCCCAAAGTATCCTCTTAAAGGGGAGATGTTATATCCTTACTCTGATAATAGAAATGCTGACATCTCGCTGAATCAGCAAACCTTTATTCGAATATAGGTAGCTTTGATGAGTCTACTTTCAGTCGCGGTCGCCCCTTTAAACCATCCGGTTGTCTCGGTTAAATAATTAATTGTTAATTAATTATCCTTTTCTTAAATAAACGTTTTAATCAATAAAATTCTTTTTTAAAACTCGATTCGGGGAACGGCCCATAACAGTACGTAGGTACTATCCTGTGGGGCGATTATGGATATCTGCTTACAATTAATGTCAATCCGTTTTGATTGTAATCATGTGATTTGGTATTACGTAAGAGTGTTGATTCAATCAAAAGTTTAATTGACATTGGAGCCGGTTTTGAAAAGTGTAAAATCCTATCGATTGTATGAATTTTGTATTACGTAAGTACGTTCGATGTCAATTCTAATGACATACCT
Organism: Cosmorhoe ocellata; assembly: GCA_963675405.1. Taxonomy (NCBI): domain Eukaryota; kingdom Metazoa; phylum Arthropoda; class Insecta; order Lepidoptera; family Geometridae; genus Cosmorhoe; species Cosmorhoe ocellata. The sequence continues at coordinate 3,109,922 of OY776258.1, read as the reverse complement.
TCTGTAATACCAATTCATCGATGGGCGCTGAGAGCCGTTGGTATGAAAATTTTGATTGTATCCGACTTCCGTAATCGCACTACTGATCTAATCAATCTATCTATCTATTAATATATTTAAACGAGCAAGTCTCGTATGTATGTATAATTATAAACGGCTCCAACGATTTTCATGAAATGAAGTATGCAGGGGGTTTTGGGGGTGATAAATCGATCTAGCTAGGTTTCATTTTTAAAAAACGTCGTTGACTAAAAAAATAGATCAAAGCTCGGTCCTCCAGGCACTATAACTTATTTCACTAGATACTCTCTCGCATGTGCCTTAAGCGTCCAAATTGTGCCCGATAATTTAATTCCAGCTTAAGGCTAAGGTATTACGTTAAAGTAGGCAAGCCACTAGAGTCCACTCTCAGTGCGTTACCTTTCATAAAGTCAAGTACTCCTCCAGAGTGGCCGTCTAACATAGTTACCCGGCGTCTATGAAGTTATAACCCAATGAAGGTACCTTGTGGAACTTCACACTATAGGATTAGCCTTGTCTATGAATACGTATTGCCCACACGTTTTAATGATAAAGTCTTTTTTTGAGACTGTGAGAGTGCTATAAATTGATTCGTATTAAAAACTAACATGATTGCTTCAGATTTCTAGTTATTTCGATCTTTAAAGATTTATAAAGGGGGTAGTTATAGGCTTGTGTAAACATTGTATTCGGCACATGCCAATATTTTGCAAAGTACCTAGGTATTCTGTACGTGACAACTAGATTCTATTTTTTTTAAAACAATTAGACCGGCAAACAAAATTACGGGCCAGATGATGAAAAACAGACGTAGGTAATTAATATATTACTCAAAAATAAGCGTCATTTTGAGTGATTCTTGATTCAAAACAAATCGAATTCCTTTTTTGCGTTTATTTATTGACGTTACGATGTTATTTTCTGTCGGTTTCTGATCATCACAGCAGTATGCCTAGGATTTTCTGAGCGGTTTTTCTCAAACGTCTCTTCAGTAGGTAGGTGTAGTGTAGTCTCCCTTATTCGAAAATTAAACAATGTTGGGCGGGACAAAGCGAGTGGAGTGGCCCTCAGGGTCGAGCGCCTTTGTTCCGCGGCTGTGCTGGTGATGTTTCTTCCAATTTGGTACAAGGCATAGAATATTCTAGAAGCTAATCAAATTGTCTCAGATAAATTTCAGTTACTCCCATTTGTTCTGTAGGAATATGACGTCATAGAACTGTTATAACTTTTTTATTTCAGTAGTTCAATGGTAGGACTATTGAAACGAAAACTAGTCCATTTGTTAAACTAGCCCATTTGTTGCCCATAAATTTATAGAACTAATAATATCTGTTGCCTAAAATCTTTTTCTTTTAACATGTCTTTTTAGTTTTCAAAAGCATTTTTCATCCATTCATTGAGAATGATCTATTAGGTAACATGAGTAACATTCAAATGATAATGACGTCTCTATTATTAAATTAACGAAAAAGACGTGCATACTTTTGAAAGCTTAAAATTAGCTTTAGTTACGGCTACTTAAAATCAGGCTATATTTACTTGTTGACGTAAATTGTATTGGGCAATTATGTATCTATAGCCTTTTAGGTGTTAATGATTGCCAAGGAAAACAAATAAAAAATGGCTACAGACTATAAATATCTTTATAGTTCATAGCTTCGCTTATTCCTGTGAATTGTGGTACACTATTAAAAGCAGACCGGAAGCTGAGATCTCTTTAAACCACACAAGATTGCTTTTACAACGATGCCTTGATGCCACTTGAGTGATATCTTTTATCTTTATATTTTTAACCTGCCCGCAATAGATATTTGGTGAGAAATAACAGATAGAAATTAAAAAAAAATCAACTTAACTAGCTGTCAAATGAGTCTACCTGCTCCATTTTTAAGCAATGAGTTAAAACGTTAAAACTTAAAAAAAAAACACAACTTTCACTTATTTCTTTTTCTTTTCCCATTTATTTTAATAGATCAAAAATTAATTAGCAATGTTCTGTGAGGTCTCTAATTAGGTGACTGCTGTAGCATTTCAGCAAGGTATCAATTCCGCCTATCAAAAAGTTTTCAAGCTATAATGAAAATTTTGGATTTATCTAAATTAGGCCACTTCTTCTTCTTGTCGTGTTTTGGCCACTACTTCATTCATTGGCCACTGAATCATTAAATTTAATCAAAGCATTTTTTAATTTTATTTTTTTTATAACGATAAACCTAGAGCCTTTCAACAAGCTCGTACAAACCACTATCTTTCAGAAACTTTAACGTTTCAAGCTTGAACTAACACTACTTTAATACAATTTTTACAATTCATTTTTCGAAATATCAAAGTAATATTACTTTGAAATTGCTCGAAGAGCTTGTAGCAAGGCCCCTGACCTAAAAACATCTGTTTAAAACCAATCCAAAATCCTACATTTTTCACTCCTCCCTGTTCATGATTGGAGGTGACACAAGCTCTGAATAACAAAAGGTGTCGGTTACGGCACAGGAATTGTTCCAATTGCTTCTTTATACATTTTAGTTGACATTTTCGCTGATTTTATTTTTGGAATTGGGTCGAACAATTGGAACAGTCAATAATGAAGTGACAACCGAAATGCAGAAGCTTTTTCAAAAGAATGTGAATTGATAAACTATCTTTGTATAGATGAGAAGAGTAGACAGGCATATAGCTGGCATGAACTGTGGTCAAATGTGGTAGGTAGATAATATTATCGACTTTTCAAAGTGGCTGTTGAGTAACATAAAGTAAGTATATAAGAAAGAATCTTGAAACCGTACATAATGTTATCCTACTACATAATTATGTGACCGAGCTGAAGCTACTATTTTCACACTGATTTGAAAACATGGTAAAGGATACTACAAGCAATTAGTTACAGGTAAAAAATGAAAGACTAATTATAAGTGTTGAACATTGTAGATCCCTAATGATAAAACGATTGATTAAATATATTTTATGCTAAAGAATTAAACTAAGGGCGGATTTGACCAAACTAGTATATACCCAAAAAAAAATCGTAGTTATCAAAGAGTAAACTGACATTTTACTTGTATTTGACATTACGTTATTTTGAGAATAGTTATAGAAGTTGGTCACGATTTTCTGCGGTGTATTTGCCTGACAACTACGTCGCTCTGGTTTTTATATGTTTCCTCGTGTTATTTTGAGTTTGATTGCGTAATTTTGGTGGTTATTTTGCCAATAAAGCCCGGGTTCTTGACGCGAGTGTAAAGTATGTGAATTAGAGTGAATAGTTCTCTTGAAATTCCATCGGAGGAAATCCCGAAAATTTTCAACAAAACAGCCATCTTTTGTTTAAAATTGACTTGACTATGACTCTGTGACGTTGACAATACTTATAAATAAATACACTTGACACTGGCAAAATTGTTCTCTAAGAGACAGATGCCATAATTGAAGAAGAAGAAGAAGAAGTTGGTCAAGTTCACCCTAAGGCGAATAAATTCTGCCGTAGAATCATTTATAACATCGTACAGGTAAGGTAAATACGGTTTCCACACGAAACGCTTTTAGCTCGTTTGTCATTTGGGTCATACGCAATCCAAAATAAACAATGGCCTAATTTTATGCACAACCACAAGGTATCTGGTGAAATGGATCCACATCAAAACCAAACCCATTCCTCTTACAAAAACATAGTTGTAGGCATAGACAACACCTCAGTTGAGCTATCGTTTAATTTATATCTTGCACTTAATAGTCCCATTTGCTGAAGTTTTCTTTAATTAACCTGTGGACCATTACTTTGTGACGTCACCCAGTTAGGGTTCAGAATGAAAACCAGCGTCGGTATCTTCCTTTGTCGGTACAAATAAGGAAAGACCAACTTTATATGTAGTTTTACTTAAGTTTAGTTTTAAAACCCTTAGATATTATCTTGTGTTGTAGTTTCGCTACTTTCCCATTGTCATCTGTGTGTTTGTGCTACAAAATATAATCATTATTCTTTAATAGCTGCCGCCCACGGCTTTGCCCGCGTAGTACCTTGAAAAACAAAAACAAATCTATCCCATGGGAACCGTTCTTTTTACCGGGTAAAAAGTAGTCTATGTGCCATTCCAAACTATAATCTACATATAATCTGTGCCAAATTTCATCCAGATCCGTTCTGCTGTTTCAGCGTGAAAGAGTAACAAAAGTACATCCATTATCGTCCATTATTATTAAAATTATCATAATATAATTTTACAAACTTTCGCGTTTATAATATTAGTAGGATTCGTAACGGTTTGTCGTTAGATAGATTAACGTTTCATAGTATTTTAATAGTGATAGATATTTCTGTAAATACACTTAACTGAGTATAATATTTCGTCGTTTGCTCCGCTATTTTTCAACCGAATTGACGGTCAAAGTTTTCTGTAAAATCGTAGTTTCACAGCTCTGGTTGTGGCTTGTCCATGTTACAATGTTAGTTTCACAAACAGCTCATAAAGCCGATCGGAATGCATTGTCCTTGCCCGAATTCGGCAAAACACATTCGTAGACATGGAAAGTACTTTTCGTGGCTCACAGTCCGACATGATTACCATACGTAAGTACGCCAGGCTTTGTTAAAACCGATTCCTAGTCCCACTAGCATCTGATTACCTAATTTCCAGATAGAGGCTAGGTTTACGCAGCACATTACTATGCTAATATGAAACAGTATACAAACAAACACGATGACTCAACTTAAGGTTTGTTAAGGCACAGTTTTTGCCCGAATTTTTAGTTTTTTACCAATACTGTATTTTTCTTTGCAGGTTTTTCCTATTTTTTTTTTACGTCGGAAAGTTCGTTGCAATTTATAATTTAGCTGTAACGTTAGATACGTATTTATGAAACTATGACGGGTTTATATCACGTTTACTTTTTTATTTTTCTCACGTTGCGACTGTTGCAACGACCGTGGCCACGTAATGACAAGATGTACCTAATGTTAAGAGTCTGTTTATTTTATACAATATTTATGTTATTTACTTGTATTAAACTAATATTTAATACTATTATATTACGACTAACTACATTTTGTTTGTGACTGTTGGGTGTTACATGTTACAGTAGGTACCTATATTATAATGTGTAACTTATTGTAAAAATGTTTTTCAATTGATAAATAAAATATGATAGGGGATGGATTAATAATTATTCTTGTTGAACTCAAGAGTTAAAGTTTGATGAAATTAATAGATTGAAACTCGGTGAAAACTCAAAGTCTTGCCTGAAATAGATATTAGTGATACTTGTTTACCAGCAAATTATTACGATAGCGCTTTCATTATAATGCTGCCTTGTTTTTTTAAAAGAACGTTTGCTGCTTTTACTATAAAAAAATTGTCTAACAAAAGTCGTTCAATCCTTGTGAAGTTAACCCAAGAATGAGCGGATAATATTCCAAAGAAACATTGTAATCATTCATAATCATTTTTTACCTATATCCCTCATTTTGCATGATAATAGTATTTACTCATCTGCATTATTATTGTTTCAGTCAAACAGACACATTATATATGTGCTGTTAAAAGACGGCTGCCGTATACTAAGAAACAAAAGTAAAGTTTGTTCCCAATTGTTTCCAAAAGTTGGTTTGTTATTGCGGAGAAGGTAACGAAAACCTTTAGCTTAACTTTCTTAATTAAGTTAACTCCAACGCAAATGAAATTAAAAATGATGTGCAAAGTGTTTTGTTCCCGCCGTTCGTTCCGCCCACGTTACATATGAGAAAGGAAACCGCGTGTTACCTTGTATTTTAAATTATAGCGACAATTTTTCTCTTTGTCATTTTGTTCACTGACTGAAAAACGTAGTTTCAAGGTGTTTCAACATGGAAATATTTCTCAGAAAACGCCGGTTTTGAGGATAACAAAACATTTCATTTGATTGACCCCGTAATTTATGTTTTTATTTTTAAAAGAGTAAGAAAAATAATATAAGTATAGCAAAGTCACTAGAGAAGTTTAGTCGACAAGACAGCTAGCGTACATAACAAAATCTATACATATAAAATGCTTTGTCCTGAATGACTGACGGATCAACGCACAGATAAAACCGCTGATCGTAGAAACCTGAAACTTGGAAGGTGCTGTCTCTGTATGACGTAGGCATCCAAGGCATAAGAAGGAGGTGAAAGAGGGGGGAGGGGGGGAGCAAAGTTTTTATTGATATAAACGTGATTCCTTGGTCCAATCTAGTTATATTGATAAAAATATTTTTCTTCTTTTTCCGTCACTTATTCCTTCAAACTGTTGTGAAAGGATTAGGCTGTACTTCAGAGGCTTATAATGCACTAAACAAGTTTTAATAATACTGCAATATTTGGGGCTTCGTAAACTAGAACAGAGTAGTTCTCCCTTTTATACCGCATTATCCAACACGTCCAGCAAACAGCTTGCTCTCGAGTACTCATGTAAATTTTCACTTAATTATTTTTCATTTTAAAAGACTACAGCTAAATTAAAATGAGCGGAGCATGCTCTACGTGCTCACAAAAACGGCATTTTTAATTTTTTGCTCGTGCTGTGCACCCTTAAAACTTTACAAAGATGTATTTTTGTACGCGTTTTTACAGGAAAAGACATCATTATCAATATCATTGTGAGAGAAGCAACATTCTGCTTATGTTAGCAATTATTTGTATCAATCTACAGTATTCAAAGAAATAATTTCAAACCAAGTTTGCATCTGCAAAGCTTTTGAAATGAAAAGGCAAATTAGTTCTTAGAATATCTGTATTTGCGACTAGGTCTCATATTTTCCGTAATATTTTTCTTATTACTTTAGTTATCGTGATTTTTTTTTAATTGAGTCGACAACCACTGTGACGTAGTTAAACAAACTACCCCGAGGCCTCTATCATAGGCAAGCTATAGAAAAGTTTTCCGCAAGTTACTTTCGGATGAAATAACAGAAGAAAATGATGCGACGAAATAAAGATGTACTATTTCCGATAATAGACTGCCTGGTTTACGATGTAATAGAACCCAGTAGTTTACGAGTACACTGTGATCAACTTTAAAGCCTATACCTTTTATACGCCAATTTGCTGATCGGGCTATAGACCCCTGAAATCCTTGGGAACCTTTGCTTTCGATCAACAGCCAACCTTATCGCTTTTGGTCATTTCCAGTCTGTATTTATTATAGAAAATTAGTGGTTTCTGCCTAGAGAGTGTCGGAAATTAAATTAGAATAAACATAATTAAACAGTTGGCCCCATTCGAAGCTCCTTTGAAAATTACCGTATTCAGGGGATTAGCCAACGCCCCCTAATGTTAATAATACCGGATTTAGGCCTAAAAAGTGTACAATTTTGCTTTTTGTATGCGAGAGTAATTTTGGTAATTAGAACATTAGCATACAATTAATTTCGGGTTTGTACGTGGAGGCACGTGGAAAAAATCATATATCATTTTGTAATTAAAAGGTCACGGCTAAATTAGTAAAGTGGGACTTTACATAGGTATATTCTGGGTATATTATTTAAATCAGCCACCTTGCAAATAGGTACTTTAGGTACTTTAGTGACCGCTCGATTAAAATATATGAGTATTAGAATAAAAACATAGGCCTCCTACGGCGTAGATGGTCTACGTAGACTGATGACTGTAGTAATTTTAATACCTATATCACAGTGAAGAGGGATTTCATTTCACGGAAAAATGTTGGATTTTGAATCTTATTCCAATGATATAAGGTCATTACACGAGTCTTCTAATACCACTGCTTAATTGCTCACTTACCAAACTCTTGCCTCAAGCATAACGACAAACAAAAGATTTACAAAGGAGTACTTCCACCGTTCCTATTCTATTCGTTTCTATTTTGTAATTCTAATAATAATTATTAGGTAATTTCATACCTGTTTATGCATATATTTAGAATCACAAAATTTGAGAGATTTTTTTCATAAAACTGTTTACTTTTTCGTCCATACTGAACCATAAATATAGAGCCATTTAAAAAGATAAGCCGCGACTTGATCATCCCTATAAAAAACGAACAAAAGGTGTCAAAAAACATAGACACCCCTGTCCCTAAATTTACGTAATACACATATCGCTAAACAAAGCGACAAATAATTTTCTTAGCATTAAAAGGTTCACCACACCACTTTCATGATAGAAATACACTGGAGGTTTTCGCCATGAATATTTCAGCGCGGTGTGAGTGAGCGAGTAATGGTTAATGGGCAAAGCGGTAAGTGCGAAGGGGCTTTGCGCATGTATAGAACTTAGTGCAACAGATAATTTTCTGTAGGGTCCTAAATTCAGTAGACTCCGAGCGGTCGTGAGGTTCGCACGTGCTATAAACGTACTTCTACCGACTTCGAGTTACACTCGCCGCGTTACGTTTGAAAAGCAACTTTTAAGTTTTTATGGTGACACTTTTGTTAATGGACTTGGGGTTGTTTCGGTAAGTTTTTTTAATATAAAAAGTTTTAATAGAATAAGTTTCTTGACTTTATGGGTAATTAAGTTTCGCCACGAAGTTTTATGGCATTTTGAAAGCATTGATCATTTTTACTTTTAGGAGAAATGAATAGAAATACATATAAATATAATTTATTCAGGCGTGTATATAATTAAAAAGATATTCGTTGGTAGCTGTAATCATCTTACGTAGGTATATTTTTCCTTACGTTAGTGGATTACCTTTTGCCAGATAATAATTTATGATTTTTTAAACTACCAATGTAGGTATTTCGTTTCAGAACCTTAACGGTTTAATATTAATTGACAGTAAGTACTCGCGCTCATTAATGTACTATCAGGATACACGATTATATAATTGGCATCAATGAATGATTGTTTTATTTATGTAGGTAAATTTTGGATCGCTACGTTTGCGGTCATCCTTATCATCAGTAGAAGTCACGATTATATTTTTAATGTCAACCAATAAGCTGCTAATGGTGTCAATCTAAACGGACATAAAAGTGAGCGCATAATATTTTATCCATCTCCCCCTTATTATCGTGTTACTAGTTGTTTCAAACCGGTAGTGTGGATTAAAGTGCGTCTCAGATAGAGGCTCCTTTAGTGCATCTCCCTCTAAAAACAAATAACAAAAAGCCAGCTAGTTGATGACATCATTAATAATGTTCCATAGAACCTTTCATATTCAGTTCAAAACAGAAGTAAAAACGTTCCTAATACTCCCGCTCTAAAAGCAGTCACCAAATTACATTAGGTTCCACGGAAATCTTTTTGCGTTGTGAACGCGAGGTTTTTGTGTTTGACAGTAGGAAAAAGGGCCTTACTTGAGAGTAATTTGATTGTTCGGAGCATTTGAGTTTTGCTTGAGCAGGAGTTTTGATTGTAACGTGCCGTAAAATATTTGCTAAGAATTTGTTTGGCTGTTGGTTAGATGTTGCTAAACTGCCAGAAATAAAATATAAAATATCTTCTTGTAATTTTTAAGGCATTATCAAATCTACAAATGGAACATAATTTTAGCAACAATTAAAAATGACCCTGGTTAATGAGGTGCTGGACAAACACGTCATACAATGGTGCGGCCCGGGCGAGGCGCCAGCGCAGTGCCGATGTACCCTAACAATGCCTAAAAAGCGGAGCCAGGACGAATCTTGGGCATTTTCAGCCTTGTGTGTATAGGTATCTTACATGGCGCGGTCTATAAAACAGCACCCGCTCCCCGCACGCGTCTCAACCGCACCACGCCCGCCGCCGCCTCTTATACCTTGCGCCCGTTGCTTCTTTACAATTTGTATGCAATATAAAAGAGGCGTCGACGCCCGCGCTTCACGTACGTCTTTTGTATAAATACCGCGCTTTCATTGCGATACATTTTGTATTTTATAAGCAGACCTATTTAGAGACAATTTTATCAACTATGTCAAATAGAATAAAAGCTGTCACCTAGTTAAGTCCTGTGCTAACTTATTAGTGATAGGTTCAAATACCAAATGTGTGAAGCGTATTATTGTAATACATGAAATTAATACTTTGTCCTACAAGCCCTATTTCTTATTTAAAGTGAACTTTGAACCAATTCATATAATTTCTGCTATTCGGTTTAAAGATTCTTTATTTTTCTCAAAGAACATAAATACAGTTCACTTATAAGAGAAAACAAAACTTGTACTTATATATAAGTATCTACTTAAATTTATATTTTAGTATGAGTGTGCTTGATTATAATATCATAAATGTACAAACTTATCTATTTACTAAAAAACAAAAGAAAAAAGCAATGGTTGAAAACAAAACAAATTAACCTAGCACAGGTATCTTAAACAAAAGTCAAAAGGTATAAAACCTAGGTATTCAGTTTGTCCCTGCATATAATAAGATAACCTAACTATCCATTACTTCCTAGGTATCCAATCTACGTATTATTAGAATAAATACTTATTTAAACGAAGTAAACTAACAAAACTTAAGTAACAAAAACGAAGATGTTAATTACACACAGGCCTACCCTCATTTTTAGCAGTACCTCACACTGGCTGCTTGTTCATTAGGCCTGCACTATTATTTTGTTGACAAAGTAGTTTAGGAGCACAGCAGTTATAATATTATTTTATAGTGCTCTTTGTATGAAATTGAATAAAATAAAATAAAATAGAATCACGTATTATTTTAATGATTTCCTTTAAGTAATTGTTTTTCTTTTATTTATTTTTTTTATACTATTTATTATGTTCTTTAGCCAGAAAATGTTGTTTTAATTTATTTTTAAAAATGTGCATATTTATGGAATCTTTTATTTCACCTGGTAGTTTATTATATATAAGATTCACAATTCGATACACAATTTAGCAATCTGTGACATTCCTGTTCGATTTCGAGAAGCATGTGAATAGATAGGTAGGTACTTACCTATTGAACTTTATCCTTGTACTTATTGAATAAACGCTAAAAAGTTTCCGATCTGTTAGGACGGATATTCTTAGTACTAATCTCGTTTTGAACAAATCCCATAATCACCTTTTCCCAAAATGAATGAAGTTCTAATGCTCTTTGTTCATGAATGTCTTAAATAAAACTTCTCAAACGTCTGAAATATGTTATTAGTGCCTCGACACGTACCGATGTTATTAAAACCTGTTACTGAATGTCGTGCTTAACTATTGGATAAAAAAAATATTAGCAAGTGCGCGCACGGGTTACTTTTGTCGCCGTGACTGTTTCGTCACTCTAAGTTATGTATGGAGATGTCACCCAGTGTCACGTCGTAACATACGCGCATCTCCATACATAGCCATGGACTTATAAGAGTGACGAATAATCACGGCGACAAAAGTCACTGGTGCGCGCTGTCACTAACAGTAAATGTTTTATGTTGCCATTCAACGAATAGTCGTACATTTTTATAAAAATTATATTATTTCAAGGAAAGTTAACCAGAGAGCAAGACTTGGTCATTAGTTTATTTTTGGGACCAGAATTCGTAACATTTTTTAAAGGTACCCGAGCAATTAAAACGTTTGATTGAGTACGCGAAAAAAATTAATAGCCTCATTAGAGCTGAAATTCTGAAAGTAAGTTGATTAGTTAGGTAGGTATTTACCAGCTTTTATTTTCTCTAGAAACGTTTGGTTTTATAAGTTAAATTTATGAATTAATATATTTTTATTCGGTCATTATATTTTTGCACAGTAGTGAGTATTCCATACGTGACAGGTTGCAAGCCCATCGCCGCTTATAAGAATACAACTAACCTACGACACACACCTTGGATTTTTTTTTCTAGGGTAGGTATGCCCGATTCCTCACGATGTTTTCCTTCACCGTTTAAGAGCACTGGCATTGTGCACATACATTTTTCGAATGGAAAAAACTCATTCGTGTACGACCAGGTTTGAACCCACGACCTTCGGATTGTGAAGCAGGGGTGCCACTACACCACCATCGCTCTTAATTCTTATTTCAGAGAAACTATTGCTACATAAATATTATGAACCCTTTTATGTGACACGATAAGTAGTGAAGTATTCGCTTTAACTAGGATATTTGGCTTTAAAACTAATCGCGATTAGAATCCTCCCCGCGCGGGCTAAATCTCAGTCCCGAAGATCCGAAGCATAAAATTCGTTGTGGGCCCATTAATCTTACGCAATTGTGTCTAATTCCTGGTTCTTACTCGAGTGTAATAAATCAAGTGCAAGTAAACACTTGAACCTTCCCTCGCTAGCTTTGTTTGGATACAAATAATTTAAAGTTGGCGTGAACGATGAGATTTGCTTTAGAAAGTTTGCGCGGGCTTGCATGTTTTATTTTATGGATTACTTTTTAGAATTGTTTTAATTTATAATTGCTTTACTTGGCTATTGGTAGTAAATGCTAGTAATCTAATAGTTAGACTATTATTTATGTAGTAAATACATAAATAATAGTCTAATAATAATAGACTATTATTTATGTAGTAAATACATAAATAATAGTCTAACTATTAGATTTTAAAATATATATAGGTGCAATATTTGAAAGTGGATTACCATGCATCCAATTAAATCAATGTACTATTTCATCATATTTTCACTTAAAAATTAAAATAAAAAGCCTAAAATAAGATGGATTAGAGTTTAATTTATATTTCACTTCTGCTAGTTTTTGCCAATTACGTTCGAATACGTTTCAACTCGGAAAAACCATAAAAAAAATGTATGTATTAAAATATTATTGGGATTATATAGGTGTCATTCAAAACATTTATTTGTCAAGGGCTATTCATATTAATGAATTATGAATGCGTTAGCAAAAGCGAAGGCTATCCCGCCGAGGGTACCTTACCTGCAGATCACATAGGTAAATTATGTAAATTAGGGCTTGAGCCATTAGTTATTTACAGAACTCGCTTGTAAGCTCGTGACAGTCGGAAGGACTAATTGGAGGACATTTTACATGCGAATTTGTACCCGTCCGCTAATCATGGGTGCTTAATCGCAGAATAACTAGCTCGTGTTAGATTTTCCTCGATTCACAATTAAATACAAAAACTAAAAAAAAAAGTATGATCAAGTCATCTCCAAAGAAATCTATTTACTTAGATCTTTAAAGATACTTCAAAGAGAGCAGTCAAAGGTACATCTATATCAATAGCGTTATCGGGATAAAACCCGGGACAAATCAGTTTAGGATTGAAGATTTTCGTAGCTAGTCAATCGGTGACATAATTGGTACTACGTTGGCTAGTGGCTAGCTCTAGGCAAAGATGCGGGCTCGAGCCTCACCTGTTCAAAAATTTTGGATATCTGATCTTTTTTGTAAGTTAGACGGCTTGAGATAGGTTAAGCTCAATGTTGCCAACATTGCCCTCACCCTGTCATGTTGATCAATTATTATAAGCCCCGATATAGTTGTGGGTCAAACATTGAACAATCTGTTACAATGAACCAACTCGGGGTCTTAAACTTTACGAGCTGTGAACAAACAATAAATTATACGGATTAATTCCAACTGGGACTTAATTGAGCTATGGCATAGCCAGAGTTTATGTACGAAGTTGCAATATCAGCTGTCGATTTTGAAGTGGGTAAATTGTGTTGGAGTTTGACGATTGTTACAAATAAAATTTGACGGGGTATTTTGGATCAACTAAATTGTACGCAAGCTTACTCTTGACATGCACATGGTTGGCGTTTGTGTTAACATTTCGGCAAGGTCAGCTCGGCCAAAGTGCGCACATCCTTACTTGCTGTAAGCTTTCGTCGATATAGCAACGTTTTTTCAACAACATGATTATGTGTCAATAAGTAATTTAGTCAAAGTATTATGTAAGGATAATAAAAAAAATAGCATGTAACCCATTATCTTTATTTATATAGTACCTACTTACCAAATTTCTGAAAAGCATACTGCGTTTCATGTTTCAGTGTGCTCTTAGGATTAATTATTTACACGGCTGTAAGCAGAAAAAAATTGGGCAAACCAAATTGTCGATCTTTTAAAGAGAAGCCTGAAATACGAGTATGTATATTTTTCGAAAAATTCTGTGTTATTCAGCGATGGTGTTAGGTACTCGAAATGTGCACTCAATAAAACCTCGGCGTATAAAAAAGTTGTGTTTCGACGGAATGTCTGGAGAACGTAAATGTTTAAATATTTAATCCCGTGACGGCTTTTTTGCGGGAAAAACCTCGCTATTACCTATAGGCTATCGCTTTGCGAAATGAACGCTGTATTTTATTTTGAAACGACTTGAATTTACAAATTCGGACACTTCCCGTATGTTAAATCAGACTTGCAAATAAGGATGGCATGTTTTTCACAAAAAAATAAGCGCTTACTTAACTTTTCGTACAAATCTCTCAATAAAACGAATTCTATCAAGTGAATTTTCTTATTCATCACCTTTCACTTGTCATTTTATTGATTGCAAAAATCACCTGTTTGTTGTATTTGAGAAAATGTGATATATTTTCTTTTATTGCTGTGATTTATAAAAGTTTATATTACTTTGAGCATTCATCCTGCGTTATAAGCTGAGTCTGATCAAAGCATCAAAAAAATTACCCTTGACATAGTTCAAGAACTTATTAGTTACAAAGTTTCCTGCTGGACGGTGTCGTAAGAAAACACTAGCGCTTTAATCATTTTGGAAAGCGGACGCTGACACAGGCACAGCTGTTAGAAATCGTACAACAAACACTGTTTAGTGCCCCTCCGTCCCTTATTTTAATTAAGCCTCCAAGTAACGCAATATAATGGAACTCGTAAACAAACAAAATTCACAAACACCGCACCTAGTTTGAATATGAATATCGTGTAAGAAACCCTACCTCCTGCGAATTTCCGCCTCGAGCAATGTGAAGTCAACGATCGTAACTTTTGTTTTTCCTTTCCAGAAAATAAATATGAATTTTTATTACAAGGGTAGCCCCTAGTCATTAGAAGAAGACAATTATTACGATATTTTGTGAGAACATTTTACACAACTAATTTCTCTTGGTGTTATTAGATAATTTTTATTTTTACGTTTCGGTTGATACGCCTATTTTCTGTTATCTTTTGTTTTTCTTTTTGAAACATGTTCTCGTAAAAGAAAGCGGCAATTTTTGTTTTGTGTATTTTACGAGTGTAAATCAAGTTTTTGTAGGCTTCTGCTTCATTGCTACATAAAAAATGTACAATACTTTAGTCACTTTACTAAGTACTCGATGTACAAAATAATGACTTACTTATCTATTATAACCATAAGCTACTTGCACAAGTGGCTAATTAACATAATTATAGCCTAGGATAGAAGTTTGAAACAGTTCTGAATATCTTCCCAATAATTTCTCGTGTTAGCGATCCACTTGCTCGAACCGGTGAACTATTTCAATTTAGTTAAAAACTTCGAAACAGCAAAGTGTCAAACAAAGCTCGCGTAAGAGCACCTTTGAACTTTAATAAAAAATAATGGAAATAGCAGACCGAGATCACAAGAGGAAAAATACCTTTGTATTAGGTAGGTACATATAGTACGTAGGACGTGCCTCTGACTACTCTCTTTAGATATTCTCAAAGATCTAAGTAACTAAAGATCTGAGCCTGGGGATTACAGTCGTGCTCAATTTTTTTTTTTAGGTATTTATTAATGATTTGCAACTTTTTTACAGTCAACTTGTGGTCAGTTTCACATGAAGCCTTTACGTACGGGACTTTTTTGATTATGAATAGCAATAATGGAGTTACTTTGGCCAGCTTCTCTATAGTATTATACCGTATAAAAAAATCAAAGTGATTGATCGGTGTAGTTTAAGTAGTTAATTCGCTTAGGTTGGTTTTTTCTTAGAAACCATTTTCGCAAATAAGAAAAAAATATTTTGCTACAAAGTAATCATGTTATACATAAAATTTATGAAACTTCTACAAGCATTTTATAACTGTACTTAGGTACATGATAAGATAGCATTGATTGGTATTCGGTAAAGCTTCGGTCATAAAATGCTCAGAATGAAGCTATCACCAGAATAGCAATTTTGGTGACGAGCTCGAGCAACGTGTATAGACCGACTACCGAGTGAATAATGCAACTGCCTGCGATGGCCGACTGAAGGGCAGTTCATTTCATGAGAATAAGCGTTGAATAGATATGAAAAAAACAGAAATCCCTTGAATAGATTAAACTGACAAAGGCTGCTAAATTTAGGTCGCTAAGAAGAGAAAGTGTAACAAAAAAAAATATTATCTATGGTTTTACCATAGATAGTATAAAAAGAAAAATATATTTTTTTTTTTTGTAAGTACTTGTTTTTTTTAGTTTATGCATAAGTATAAACTAATAACAGCATATGTACGAGACTGATGATGATAATACTTATGGTTGGGTACTTTGGTGTTGCTGATGACTCGGACAAAATTTACTGGGACACAGTGTCCCAATTGACACTTTTGATTTTAATATTTTTGTTACTGTCGATTCGGACACCTTGAAATTATTGAAGCTGTTGAGTACAGTCAGGTAAAAAAAGATTAGGCAAAATATACTGAACTAGCTTCCGCTCGCGGGGTCGCCCGCGAAGAACCATAAAATATAGCCTATATTCATCCTGAAAGTTCATTCTACACCACTCGGTAAAAAAAAATCAAATCGGTCTAGTAGTTTCGGAGCCTATTCAATGCAAACAAACAAACAATCAAATCTTTCCACTTTATAATATTAGTATAGATATGATAGACTTAAATTTGAATCAGCAATGCGTCTGTTTCTTGGAGCACACAACCCCATTCTGAAACCAGCAACTAGACAGGCATCTGCTGAGTGTTTCCTCTAGAGATAAAGTGCCAAATAGTCTTTTTGCATGGACATCACAGCTCCGCTGCTTTTTCAAATGTTTTAAATGTTAAATCAGCACGGAAAGTATTTTTGTGTTGTAAGTACTCCTTTATGTCTCTACTATGGGTTAAACTGTTTTGTATATCTCACATCATATTACTATAATACCTAAGTGACGTAGTACATAAAAGTATGATTAAGCTTAACGTAATGTAGATTGCAAGTATACTATAACATTCTCGAAAATAATAATAGTATAATGCGTATAATATAGAGAAATAATTTGCGAAAAGATAAACTTGATGGAAGTAAGTAGTAATAAAATTGAAGAAACAGAGAGGTTGGTTTAAAATGGGTGGAAAATCATTGCATATTCTGGTATATACTCGTAGAAAGCAAATTAAGAAAAAAATCTAATCTCATATTAGATGGCACATAATCTAACTTACCCATGGCTGACTAGTCATTGCCATCAGAATATTGTATAGCCAGCATTGACTGGATTTATTTCCAAAACATAAATTTTCGTTAGATGCCGTCTCCGCCATAAATCGTTTAGTTTCTATCTGGAATTTAAACAAAACAACAGTTTATTCCAACAGTCTGTTTCATTCTTATCTTTCTAACAGATGTCGGTTTTTTCTCCGAGAAAACATCGCTTAGACCACAGTTGGTACATAGTAGCAAACAAAATATCCCGCACACTTACTTTTTATTTATCATCCTATTGTAATACCATGGACAAACTATGTAATACTAATACTTACTTAGTTAAATGTTCATAATAAAATAAATAAATAAATATGATCACGACTGTAATCCCAGGGCTCGGTAGATATCTTCCTCAGATCTTTAGTTAGATCTTTTGAGGATACCTAAAGAAGGTAGTCAGAGGCACGTCCAAACATGACATTTGGTACATGCCCACATTTTGCACAGTAGTTAGTATTCCGTATGTTCATAATGATACAAAATATAAGTTTTTAAGCTTCTTGTAAACCATTGTCCAAATATTGCGACTGCGAGTGTACAGGCGATTAGTAATAGCACGTATTAAAAAACGCGTTATTAGCATGTGGTTATCAGTATGGGACAGCGTTGGCAATTTTAAATTATATTTTATACCTTTAAACGAGCAATTAAATAATCTGAATCTCGGAAACGGCTCCAACGATTTTCATGAAATTTAGTATGCAAGGGTTTTCTATCGGGGGTGATAAATTGATTTAGCTAGATTTCATTTTTAGAAAACGTCGTTTCGACCGTGTTTTCAGGCAATGAAAAACTGCTACTATTTTACTGTTTCACCGACACAGTAACAAGCTACTTGACAATAGATGGCGTTGTTAAGCAAACGTCGTTAAAAAAAAGAGCAAAGCTAGGTCAGCGAGGGACTAAAGTCTGGAAATTACTTTACTTGTGAATTAGATTGTCAACCCGGCGGCCACCATTAACAAAAATTAAGGTACGCTTATATAATTAGCAATCTATTTTCTTCGCAGCTGTGTACTAGCTGTCTAACAATAGCTGTGACAAGTTGCAGCCTGAAGCGAGACATCTGCTGAGTCGCGCCCCCAGAGATAAAACGTTAAATGGCGGAGCGTCGCATGCTTCGGGTTATATTGTTAGTCCTACGCTACAGTATTATTTCAAGCCCAACTTCACTTTGTTTGTTGCATGGGATGTTATAAAATAATTACCAGCAGGTATAAAGTAACACGTATTTTCCACCGGAACGTAAGCATCTCAGCTGGAAGCCGCGTGTTTTAGTACCGTGAGAATTTCATCGTATCGCAAACTTAACGTAAGCGTTTTTTTGTGGGGTTTTGTAGTTCATTTTACGTCTAGCAGAAGCTATCGATGATATTTAATGGTATATGCTAAGGCCTCGGCTAATACAAAATAAGTAGGACAAGTAACTCATTGGGAAATGACGCTAAAAAAGACAAGGCAAAATTTAAAAAAAAAACAGAATTTAAACAGCGTTAAAAAAGTAGCGCTTTACTTAACGTAACTAACTTCACAAAATAAAATTTTCTTTGCTTTAGTATTGAATTTACACGGCAACATAAATAAAAGATTTTTACACTTTCATTCACAGCTCGAAAATTTTTCATTACAAAGATAATACATTAAGTAAAGAAACCTTGTGCAAAAAATAATCTAATAATCGGGGAGTTAAGTTTTAAAGTTGAATTGATGAGAAACTAGCAAGGGAACACTACGTTAGCAGAAAATTTTGCCGCAATGAGATTACAGTATGATTAATACCTAAATAAAATATATCAGAAAATAAGAACTATCACATTTAGCAAGATATTTTCTACGATAAGTAATACGGTTTTTACCCTATGCGTAGACCGACACGCACCAGACTGGTAATTTATGGTATTTTTTTGATAAATAGGGCATAATGCTCCGCTTTGGAAGTGTTAATCTTATCAAGAACCTTCGAAAACTTTGTTTTTACTCGTACCATTAATGGGCTATTGAATTTCTTTTCATGTGGCTTATTTTGGTATAAATGATTCCACGTTTAAGAACCACTTAATATAAGCGGCTAAACAGCATAAATGTTTCATCACGTCTCATGTTGCGCTGTCTCTTCGCATTTTACGAGGAATTATGAAATAAGTATTAACGGCAGAATATACTTTACTCAAAGGCTAAGCCGCAACATTTCCTCCGAAAGCTTCGCTCCAGATCTTTTTAAAACCAACTTTATGACTTTAACCTTCAGGTGTCATTAGGATTACACGAATTCCGTGTGTAGTTCAGGTGCGGTGGCCAACAAGAGCCCTGCCTAAGTAGGCAGGGCTCTTGTTGGCCACCGCACTATTTGTACCGCATTTATTTGTCTAAGGCACTCAAGTGAGTGCCTTAGACAAATATAGTTTTTCTCTACCGAAGAAAAGACAAAGGAAATATTTTTGACCGAATCACATGTCGGATTCAAATACGAATAATAAAAATACAGCGGACAGCGCTCTGCAACGGAGAGTAGATCAGGGGCCTTACTCCTATCCTACTAAAATAAAAAACGCGAAAGTTTGTGTGAATGTATGGATGTACCTGTGTTTGTTACTCTTTCACGAAAAAACTACTGAATGGTTTTGATGAAACTTTACAATAATAAAGCTTACACATCAGAATAACACATAACTCAACAAAATACCACGCGAGCGAAGCGGCAGGCGGAAGCTAGTATAATAGGTATAACAATACAAATCTTTATACAAATTGTGTTGAAATAGTATTACATCTAGCTTGAAACTTGACTTTTCTGAAACATGATGATTTGTAAGAGCTTGTGGTATTGCCCCAGCACTCCGATTTGATGCTACATCCGTCTTATACATAGTATGTTAGTACTGTAGCTGGCATTTAATTTTACAAAAACACTGAAATATGCCTTACTACATTTTAACGGCGCGTTACATTATATTGCTTTTAGTAACCCATAATACCTATAATTATAAAATAAAAATAGTTTGAAGGAAAGCAAAATTAACTTTTAAACAGTTACAAACATAATCCATTACACCTACGAAGTAAATTACGTTTTCATGAAAATATTTGAGTTTCCCAAATATTATGCGTGATGGATTATGCCCTTTATTAAAACTTTGAGGATGGGTCAAATTACATACCATAGCAAACTTCAAGACAGCATTGTTTTATCCCAGTGGATAAATATGATCATTGGATAAATACGATCATTGGATTTATGGATATAATATGACTAGCTGAGCCGACAGGCGTTATCCTGTCTTTAAACCTTCTCATAACAAAAAAGAATTAGCGTAATCGGTCCAGCCTTTTACGCGTGTGATGCCGTGACCAGGGGACATTTTTTTTATAATAGAAGATGATATGAATATGTTTTGATGTGAGATATCTCATCTTCTGGAGACAATCGACATTTTAACTTATACTTTTAAACGAGCAATTCTTGTAATATATGTTTTTTATTATAACTAGCTTCCCGCCCACGGCTTCGCTCGCGTGGTACTTTAACTCTTATTTTTTTTTCAATTTTATTTTTTCGACAATTTTCTAATGGTTCTAGTAATCATTCTACTATTCGGGACGGAGACAAATACAAAAAACCATAAAGCGTGAAAATCGGTCCAGCTGTTCTAGAGTTATAAGTGTTCGAACAAACCCGACTTTGTTTTTATTAAGATTTGAATCTCGGAAACGGCTCTAACGATTTTCATGAAATTTAGTATGCAGGGGGTTTCGGGAGCGATAAATCGATCTAGTTAGGTTTCATTTTTAGAAAACGTCGTTTATCAAAGAAAAAAACCAAGCTCGGTCCTTCAGATACTTACAATATTATGACGGAGGCTTAATTATTAATTTAATAGCCAGGGTTAGCTACTGAGTCATTAAAAAATACTTTATCACAAAAGTTTAGTGTGATCCCAGTGCTGAATCATGCACGTATGTAGTTTATCCTCAACTTTCCGCGCCCTACGGTCCTGGGTATTTTTGACGTTCTCCAAATCCCTTTTGAAGGATATTGGCAAAGCTCGAGATAAAAACATCAAGTAATATTAAAATATCAGAATGAAGAATCATTGTAAAATCATTAGTGATTGTCCGGTATTCTTGTTTTTGTCTATGTAAATACAGAGAGCACTGGTGGTGTAGTGGTAGCGCCCCTGCCTCATGATCCGAAGGTTGTGGGTTCTAACCAGGTCCTGTACCATTGAGTTTTTCTATTCGAAAAATGTATGTGCGCAATGTCAGTGCTCTTATACGGTGAAGGAAAACATCGTAGGAAACCGGCATACGTACCATAAAATCAAAAATTCGAAGGTGTGTGTCATAGGACTCATAGGTTAATATGCATAAGCGGCGATGGGCTTGCAACCTGTCACGTACGGAATACTAACTACTATGTTAAATGTGGACATGTCTCATCTGTATTATATCATGTTTGGACGTGCCTCTGACTACCTTCTTTAGATATCCTCAAAGATCTAAGTAACTAGATTTCTGAGATATCTACCGAGCCTGGGAATTACAGTCGTGAGCATGTGTGTTTTGTTTGTATATTTTTTTTTTGTTTTTTGTCTATATACTCGTAAGTACACATTTATGTAGAAAATCATATGAAATCTCCCGATTTAAAAAAAGGCAAGTGTTTCTTTGTTATTTTTGTGCAATAAAACTAATAGCAGTTTTTACAATTAAGTAAAAATATTTGGATCCAACAGGGAAAATAACACTGGGTAGAAAAATCGTGGATTGAACAAGAAAGCGCTCATATTATATTATTGCAAATATTTTATTTAAGCTGTAATTCCGACGGATCCTAATTTTCCAAGTAGGTTTGTGAGCAAAATATACATTTTAACAATCTTAATAGAATATTACACGTTGTTTTTATTTCCTCTTTTGCTGGTCGTTCATTACATAATTTTGATTTGCTTTTGTCGGTCATAAATATACATACGAGTAGGTAAATAGAGTTGCGCATATTTTTAATCTCTCTTTCATTTTATAACCACATGCTTAGAATAAAATTTATAGCAGGTATGTAGAAACATGTAATGTTGTATGGAACTATTTACATTTATTGTTTACAACTAAAAAAAGAAGTGATAAATTGCAGTCATTTTCATAAATTTTTGAAAATGTTTGCGGAAAACATTTTAAAGACAATGTTGAAAAGGTTTTCTTCCTCAGAAGTCAGAACATAAAATAAAAATAAGACTTTTTAGACGTTTTATTGTTGACTCTTTAGTCAACTGAGGCCGCTGTTAACTTATCCCGCGGGATGAGTTGACCTAATGCATTTTTGAATCAGTCAAATCATCTCGCTGTCAAAAAAAGACATAAAGGAAGGAATGTCTAGAATTGATATCTCCATTTTCTTTTCGGGTTTAATAAAAAAAACCCTTGTTTGAAAAATAATCCACTGTTTGAAACTAGTATCGTACAAGGTATACAAATTCTTTATTCGTCACCAGTAACGAAAGGAAAAGCGCGGTTTCTTATGAGAAGTAAAAAGTATTCAATTGCAACTGGTTTCAAACAATTACAAAAAAGTTTTTAATCGCAACTGGTTACGAACCTCCGGTTTCGAACGCGGCCGAAGGGGAATGTATTATTTAAAATTTTGTTATTATGTCTCAAACATGTTTGTCAGAAGTAAACGCGGAGTAAGAAATAGAAATACAAAGTTCTTTTAATGTATTTTTTTATGAGAAAATCTTGTCAGATACCCCTGCCTTAAATGCAGGCTCTCCTTTATACGCAAAGACAAGTGGTTCTCCTTCAATATCCATAAGTGCATAATACAGCCCGACGTCATATTACCCATACGCCCCTAACTAGATTTCGTCCTAGAGCCAAAGACAAGCATTATGCCAACAGAATAAGTTATCAGAAGACATTTACACGTTAAGATACGTTAGGGCAATACTGGTTTCAGTATCCCGATTATAATGAAGAGCGTATTTCCAGTTTCGATTATTGTATCCGGAACTGGAAAAAGAAATGAATACAAACGAAAAACTCAATCACCTTATTCTGAACATCATCAGCACATGTATTCTTCTTCCACTCACTTTTATCATTCCACTTTTCTTCTACTCTTACATTCAATTATCTTTCACACAATCACACCACTTATTCTTTCGCCTTTTTTTTACTTGCGTACCTAGATACACTCATAGGTACCCATAACTTTTTTGGTTTTCATCTCTCCTCATCACGTGTCCATACCATGCTAATCTAGCACTCCTCATCTTCTCAGAAACAGGCGCCACATTCAAACTTCCCCTGACATACTCAGTCCTTATCTTGTCCAACCGTGTCACCCCACACATCGATCTTAACATTCGCATCTCCGTAGCATGCACTCTTCTTTCATCCGTCTTCTTTATTGTCCAATACTCTGATCCATACATCGCGACAGGTCTGGCGTAAACACTTCCATTTAAAAAGGTTAATACTATATAGTTATTATTGTAAGTGCACGAAATGCACACTTTAAACCTTTCACCACACTGGTTAAAAGAACAAAGAGCCAGTGACACGATAAAAAGAACACAATTATGCATGATGACAGCCAATACGAGTAAAAATATCAATAAAATGAGGGAAGTATAAAAAAATATAACAACTAGGTATTAGTGTGTGAGGCCGCGAACTTTTCAATCCACCCTCGTAATATTTTTGAGCGATGCAATCGTTCGTTGATGAAAAACTGATTGAGACAAAACTACGAGTATCAGTCACGTTTGCGAACACCCTTAAGTAACTTTGCCTCATATTGCTGAGCTGAAATATCGGTACATAATCGATGAATCGAGTTTCAAACTTGAAATTAATTTGTTAATATTTGCAAACGAGCTTGATTAGGTTTTGCAAGGTGCCTGAAACTGAAGCGATCTCAAAGGGTACCTAAAATACTTAGAATTATATTTAAATACCTAACGCAGTTCTGATATTCATATTCGTATTTATATTATACAAAACTGTACGGCTTCTGTATTTGAGAAGTCTGACACATTGTTTCTTCAATAAATGTTATAATGTACCTAAAACATTCTGGTTCACACAAAAAGCAAACCTTTATTAAAATTTCTTGAAACTTTAAAATAATCATTATGTACATAAATAAATCTCAACAAATCTACTATATAACAGGATAAGTCCTGACTGATTTGAATAGATACAACGCAAAGCCCAAACCGCCGGTCGTACAGACTTCAGATTTGGAGGGTATGTTCGTCTTGGTATGTAGGCGAGCAATAAGACGGGATTTTTGGAAATTTCACTTTTAAGGGGATGAAAAGGGCTAAAAACGTTTGTATGAAACTTTTAAACGCGTTGTACGATTTTCGTGAAACTTTGTGTATGTAGTGTAAATACAATACAATGTACACGTGTTTCAAGATTTTTCGATATGACCTTTAAAAAGGGGTAAAATGGGGGCTCAATGTTTATATGGGAACTTTTTAAGGGGTGGTACGATCGGTCTGAATCTTGGTTTGGATACTTTGAATACGAAATAATTTAAAACGTATATCTGGATTTTTCAAAATAACCCTCCAAAAAGGGTTAAATGGGGTGTTAAAGTTTTTTCGACGAGTTGTGTGTTTTGTTTAAAACTCTGTTTGTCTTGGTATGTAGGCGCCCACTAAGACGGGATTTTTGGAAATTCCACTTTTAAGAGGGTGAAAAGGGCTAGAAACGTTTGTATGAAACTTTTTAACGCGTAGTAAATTTTCATGAAACTTTGTGTGTGTAATGTTAATACAAAACAAATGTACACGTGTTTCAAGATTTTTCAATAAAACCTTTAAAAAGGGGTAAAATGCTGGTCAATGTTTATATGGGAACTTTTTAACGGGTGGTACGATCGGTCTGAATCTTGGTTTGGATACTTTAAATGCCAAATCATTTAAAACGTGTATCTAGATTTTTCAAAATAACCCTCCAAAAAGTGATAAATGGGGTGTCAAAGTTTTTTCAACGAGTGGTGTGATTAGTTTGAAACTCGGTTTCAATACTTAATAGGCAAAATAAATGGACACATATATCTGGATTTTTCAAAATAACCCTTCAAAAAGGGTTAAATGGGGTGTCAAAGTTCTTTTGACGAGAACTCGGTTTTAATACTTAAAATGCAAAATAAATGAACACATATTTAAGAAATTGAAATTGAAATTGAAAAATAATTATTCAGTACAATCACAATGATCACTTTTTTAAGGGTTTTCAAAAATAGCCCTCACAGATGGAAAGTTTATACCTACTTATAGGACTTTTTAACGAGAGGTGTGATAGTAGTTTGAAACACAAATAAGATAAGTACGTGAATTGCAAAATAAATGGATACTATTGGTTTTAATACTACATAGAAAAAAGAGTGGAACAAGTGAAAGATATTAAATATTTGGGTACGCTGTTTAAGAGATGGAAAACATGATGACGATATTGAAAGGAGAGTGAATGCTGGAAATAGTGTGATTAAGGCACTTCACACATTTATGAGCAAAAATATTTATGTCCAAAAAGGCAGGTCTGGCTGTTACTTTGGAGTGTTAGTGCCGACATTGATGTATGGTAGCGAAAGTTGGGTATGGCAGAAGAAGCATCAGAGTAGAATAAATGCAGTGGAAATGAGAGCTCTAAGAAGTATGTGTGGTTTAACTTTGAATGATAGAGCGAAGAACAGCGTGATAAGAGAACGTTGTGGAGTGAAAGAAGACGTAGTGATGAAAATTGAGAAGGGTATGTTAAGATGGTTTGGGCATGTAGAAAGGATGGATGAAGGGAGATTGACGAAACAGTTGTATAAGGAGAGTGTGAATGGGACAGTTGGAAGGGGAAGACCTCGGCGTACGTAGGTACCTCGATCAAATTGGGGACGTTTTAGAGAAAGGTCAGGTTCAGAGTACCCCAAACCGACGCGCATGTATTAAGAATTTAATGAGAGCATTCACTCTCAAGAAGTATGTCAGGATCGTAGCAAGTGGAGACCCGTGGTCTCTGCCTACCCCGTCGGGAAACAGGCGTGATTTTATGTATGTATGTATGTACATAGAAAAAGACGGGTTGGTTCGAACACTTATAACTCCAGAACGGTTTTCTTGGTTTTTGATTTGTTTTCTTTGTTTTATACAAAACATGAAACGTGGACGAAGTCACGGGCAACCACCTAGTATAATATAAGACAAAACACATCCCTGCACGCACTGATTTAAGCAGATTTAAACAGTTTTCATGCTTAATACTATAATCACAGGTAATTTATGTTTTCCCATAACTTATTAACCCGACCAGTGTTCATAAAGCACAGATAACAATAAACTATGGATATTTATCCTTAGTACAACTATCAGTATCGATTTATTGTAACAGGAATGTTACACGTGTTTTATAATATCGGTCACGTCTACGCTAACGTTTAATGCATGACAAAAGGATGCTATAATAGCGTTAACGCTAAAGCTTTTGGCCATTCTAACGCTTCGATTCATAAGCAAGCGTTCAAAGGAAAATTATGTGGTGTCAGAATGGAATACATACAAAATGTTAGAGCTAAATTACGGTTTCGATGTTTTATTTCTAAATTGGAAAGGGTATGTTAAGATGGTTTGGGCATGTAGAAAGGATGGATGAATGGAAACTCACGAAAGAAGTGCATAAGAAGAGTGTGAATGGAACAGTTGGAAGAGGAAGACCTCGGCGTACGTACCCAGAACAAATTGGGGACGTTTTAGAGAAAGGTCAGGTCAAGAGTACCCTAAACCGTCGCGCATGTATCAAGAATGTAATGAGAGTGAATGAAGCAAAGGTATGTCAGGATCGTAGCAAGTGAAGATCCGCGGTCTCTGCCTACCCCGTTGGGAAACAGGCATGATTTTATGTATGTATGTATTTCGATCGTTGACTGTGCAATGTGCAAATAGTGTCTATTTATCAATATGCAATATTATATATCAATATACAAAACATAGAATCATCATTATGAAACATTTCGACATTAACAGAATACATAATAAGGTTTTACAACACCGAAAATTCCAAGCACGACAATCCAACCGATCAGTTCAATTCGAATATCTTGATATTCTGAATAGCTTTGGATCTTCCCCCGGGAGCCTGGACAAAGCCTTGAGATGCAGGATTTGTAAAGCGATTTTACTATGCGGTCGAGGGTTACACTGAACGATTATAGGATAGATGCAATTGGTACCTATTATTGTTATCGTTATATGATGAATATTAATAAAAGAGCACTGGTGGTGTAGTGGTAACACCCTCACGATCCGAAGGTCGTGGGTTCAATCAAACCTTATATTGCACCTATGAGTTTTTCTATTCAAAAATGTATGTGCACAGTACAGTGTTGTAAACGGTGAAGGTAAACATCGCGAGAAAACCGCACACGTTAGAACCAAAAATTCGAAGGTGTGGCTTGCAACCTGTTACGTACGGAATACTAATATCTTTGCAAAATGTGAACATTTGTGCCAAGTATTATTTTTGGACGAGCTTCCGACTACCCCCTTTAGATATTATAATTATTTCTCAAAGATCTAAGTAAATAGAGATCTGATGAGATTATCTACCAAGCTTGGGGATTAGAATCGTGAACTTTAAATATTTTGGAAAAAGAAATCTGATTTTAAATTCTATATTATTCTTTTGCACATACTAATTTTGCTAGGCATTCTTGCATATTCTTAGTAAAAGATTGAATCCAGGATGACCGTAAAACAACCAGTGGCATTAGTGCAAGAAAATCCGTTTTATAAGTGCTTTTATTATAAACAGCGGTCTTACCCTACGTTGTTAACACCTGTGCTTACGTTACGACTACGGGTTTGTTTGAAGTTTCACACGTTGCCATTATATTTTTTGCTTACACCACTTTTTTCAAGTAACAAAACCATTTTTACAAAATTCCAATTTTGCTTGTAGCAGGAACTCGATAATGCAGGTAGAAATAAGAAAAATGTTTAGTTTTAGTAAGGAAAATTAAATTAATAAGTAACATTGGAAGTATTATATGTATTTTGTGTTGAATGAGCTCTTTTAACCATACATATACCAAATTAAAAAAAAAAAACACCTTCTATAAAACTACTACTTAGCTATAAATACCTACAGGTTCTTTTTTTAAATATCTTTCCACTATTCGAGCTGGAAAGCTTTATAAAAATTTTCACTAGCAAAATGAAA
The DNA here is from genome assembly GCA_963675405.1 of Cosmorhoe ocellata. Taxonomy (NCBI): domain Eukaryota; kingdom Metazoa; phylum Arthropoda; class Insecta; order Lepidoptera; family Geometridae; genus Cosmorhoe; species Cosmorhoe ocellata. The sequence continues at coordinate 3,081,456 of OY776258.1, read as the reverse complement.
GCGATCCGATCTTTGTATGATCACACTTGCTTCCGACTTTATAAAAGTTCCATTATATTCACAGCTGCTGCAGTGATAACACTCCATTCTTTGATACCACAGCTTAAGTAAAAGTACTTTTTGATACAGACATTCTTTGCATCTCACTCCTTTGTTCCGTTATTTGAGGGCGGACAAGTTGAGTCTACAATAAACATGTGGCTCTCGTGAAACCTGTGGGCGCAGTCTTTGATCATAGTGATGTTTCAAAGAATTACACTATAAAATTATATCCAAAGCAAAATGCTGCGTAGTATACGAAGCTCCAGGAATTCCCGAAGTTTTTATCAAGCCGAAGTATCGCAAAAGCTATTTACCTTAATGAGAATTGATACAGAATTCGGCCGCACTTTTAAACAAATTACAAAACTCATCCAAACTTTTATAATCTTCGAAAATCGCTATAGAACGTGTCACAAGTGCCATCCAATAAGGAGTTTGCAATGTTCAATAAACAAAACGTAGAATCGCGTCAAAGTTTAGCAGTAAATCAACTAGGTTTGCTTGTGCCATTACCAAATTAGGTCGCATTGAATGATTCACAATCCAAGTATAAATTTACTGAATTATTTCACAATTTGCTGGCGAACAGCTGCTTTGGTTGCCGTTTTTTCGCCACTCAGCCAATTTGCGGAAAGTTTCGTTTGTGAGTTATGGAATTATTGTATAATGCAATTTTTATGTAATATTTCCCCGACTAACTCGTAAACAATGGAACAGAAAATCTAAGCCAACACCTGTGGTTTGGATAAAACTTGCAAAGAGTAGGATTATTGTGCTGCATATTTGCAGAGCCAAAGGGGTTCGCTAAGAAAATCCTGCCAAAAGAGATTCTTTTATCAAAGTTCTTCTAAAATTAAACAATTTTGTCAGTTTTACTTTACTAAATTCTACACAATACAACGACTTTAATCAGACCCTATACATGCTGTCTTCCGACTTTGTTCACCATATCTTGTGATAAGTCTTTATGACTCATACCAGAAATTTGAACAAGCAAAGCTGTGTGAAAAAAATTGTGTGTGATTTATTTTTTTATTTTTTTATTAAATTTATTTTTCTACTCACGCAAGCTTGTCATTCGTAGGTATAAATTTATGGTATCTCAAAAATTTGCCCTATTATTAGCCTGTACATACAGTACGGTGCAAGAGTTCATTTAACACACACACTAGTGTAATAACGAGTAAACATATTGATACTATAAAGCTGTTGCTGTTGTAACATGCTTCTGAGCTAACAACATGTACATTTAAAATCCTCTAACTAATTTATTTATTTATTTTAATAAAATATTTTCACGATATGATACAATATATTTATTTTATGCAGCCAAGCGCTTCATTTTAAATTTGCTCAATTGCCAATTTGTTATCAAATGGAAATGCCATTTAGTTTAGAGGCACAAGTTAAGTTAACATAAAGTATATTAGACCTAAATAAAATAAAAGGAAAATATATTATTAGTGATTCATCCTGAAACCAACCTATTGAATAACATATTGAAAATAAAAATACGATAGGTTTTGATTATATTAAAACAAACAAAACTAATTATAGTGTTAATCAAAAAAATAACCCCTGATAAAAAATAACGAGCCAAAAAATTTAAATAATGTTTGTGGTACTCAGAAAAAAGTACTTAATAAAAAAAACAAATCTTTCACCGGGAAATGCTTCAAAACAAGAATCAAAGGCTTTTAAGGGTTGTAAAGTCAAGTACAAGGGTTATACATATATTATAAAATATATTTTATAACAACCTGTGTAAGTTTGCTGATTCTACATGGAGCTTTATGTTTTATACAACGTTCCCACGTGACGGGTTTAAGGTGGTCGGTCCTTCCTTTGTGGCATTTGCGGCAACGATCTGACACAAAGAGGCTTGTGTAATGAATAATTTGGATGGAGCAGAAGAGGGTTGCGCAAGATTGAAGATAACTGGGGTATTGGAATGTGGGTGTACTATAATTTAGTAGACCGACCTCAGTACAGGGTGTAAAAAGACTGCTCTACAAATACTGAAATGGTGTTACTAGAAAATGACCCGGTTAATAGTATTTATCCTTAACATACCACCATGGTTTGATGTCTGAGGGAATGAAGCAAAATTAACTATGCCTGCGTAACAAATGAAAATCGTGTACTCTATTTACCCAATCAAAAAAAGACGTGGATTTAATTTAAATATTTTTCTGCTGGGACATGCAAGTATCAATCATAGATAAAATTTTTCGTGTAACTTTCACATCAAAAAAATACTCGTAGCTTACAACACAATAAGCTTACTGAATTTGTGGGTGTTCCTCTTTTCAGATGAATAGTTTTATCCGCGAACAGTTTGGTTTCATCCTGTAGCTCTATGTATACGAATTCCATTAAATATTTGGGGTCCTTCTATGTAAGGGCCATTATGTTATGGAATACTACGAGCGAATAAATAAGATATAGATCTTCGTTGGCTCTACAGGTTTGGTTTCTATAGATATAATAAGGTTTACACTATTATAAATACATTAAAAATATGAAAATTAAAATTAGTAAAATACTTAATCATTTCTAAATCATTTGTCACTCACTGCATGCTTAAGAAGCTTTTGTTTGTATTTATTAGAGGAATAGACCTAAATATATCTCATATACCTACTCGTACTACCTGAAAAATTTAGTACCTACAGTAGTTATACAACCGAACCCTCTCAGAGTTTCAAATAAACATAAAAATGGGCCTTATCGCTTTAGCCCAAATAACAATTTTAACCCAGCACATTTTGTTTGCAATTAAAATTTCCCGGGATTAAAAATGCAGTTTAAACAGAGAAAATCCGGGCTCTACTTTTAATCCACTCGCTAACTTCCGCCAAAAGTTACTTGTACTTTTATCCCCAAAGCCGACAGTCAGTGGTGAAACACTATCAAGGGGAAATGTAATAATACACAGGAAATTATAATGAGCTTATAGCAAGATGATGTTACTGTTGACTTTAATACCACATTTATGCTTTATCTCTATGATAATCTCTCTTTTTTGAGTTGGTGTAACAATAAGATTTTTATTTTATCTGTGAAAATATCAAAGGAATACATAAAATTTGGAAGAGCTAAAGTTTAACCCAGTTTATCTGTGAAAATAGTGCTCCAAGAAGCATTGAGCGTCTTACAAACTTTAAAAAGAGTAATAAAATTGAGAAATATGACGATTATCAAAACCTCTTTTATCCCCGAGACTGCTCTATCTGATTATCTCCAACATTATGACTTTTTAGTAATGTATGCCATAAAACTAAATGAAAATGCAACTATAACTTTTGAGTAAAATGATTTTTATTTGTTTCAGGTTGATGAATACAATGAAACAGATCACCAAATATTTGATCATCATTGCTTCGTTGATGAGTGTTGAGCTCACTTTTACTGAGAGCAAATATGAAACCGTGACCAACCACGTACGTTACGACTACATACCTATGTTCATCAACGTCTGCGACATAGAAGACAGAAGATCTAAAGTGCATTGTTACTGTGACAGCAATAAACCCAAACTGGCCACAAGAGCTGACTGTTGGGTGTTCAGCGGAGGAATAACCGAAGAAGACCCTATCTGGCCCAATTTCTCATCCCAAACCGAAATAGAACATCTAACGTTCAATGTCAGATCTGACGACGCCTTAACCTTTGTGCCGGCCAAAGCAATCGTAAGATTGGACAAGCTGAGACACTTGACCATTCAATTCGGAACTATAAAAAGGATCACCCCGTACGCTTTCACAAACTCTTCCACAATAAGGCAGATAGTTTTGAAATCGAATAAGATATCGAGTTTGGATAAGCATTCATTCTCGCAGATGATGATGCTCTCCAACCTTAGCTTAGACGATAACCAAATCTCGGAACTGAAACGGGATGTTTTTTTCAATTTGCCTAATCTGCATATCCTGCATCTGTCGAATAACAACTTGAGCTTAATCCATGAAGGATGTTTCAAGCACCTGAATAATTTGATAGAGTTAAAATTGGACTATAATTACATATCAGTGGTTACGCGTGAGATGTTGGAAGGATTGGAGAATCTGTCTAGGTTGAATTTGAGGAATAATAAGCTGACCATGATTGGTAATTTAGCGTTCACCGATTTGTGGGAGCTGAAAGAGCTGATGCTGGATAATAACGCGATCGAGTTTGTCTCAGAGAGGGCGTTCAATGGTCTAGCCCAGCTTAGGAGGTTGACTCTGTCGGGTAATAGGATTACTACGTTTTACGAAGATATTTTAGAGCACATCACTGGTTTAGTGGATTTAGACTTGAGAGACAATCTGCTGTCGACGATATCATTCGAAACGATCCGACCGTTCCTCGAGAATGATAAAACTAGTTCAGCTGCAGTTTATTTGGAGGGTGAGTTCAAGCTTTTCTCATATTATATCTAACGTACTTGTTAGAGATTTTTAATTTGTGGAAGAAGAATTTTCTTTCACTTTGAAACTGGTACCTTTGTTTATCTCTGCAGCCAGTGTTGTGCCGAGCTTTTATGTTAGCAACTCATTAGTGATATAAACGAGATTGTGGATGACTTAGGGCAAAGTGCACTTATCGTACCTAAAGGGAAAAAGAAAGGAAATTTTAGGCGTCGTGTCGTCGTTAAGGAGACACAATAGGCCCTCATTTACATTCACCTCCGACAAATAGTTAAAAGTAACGAGGCTATTACCGGGTATTGCTAACGGACACCTGAACCGCTAAAGAGTATTTACCTTATTGTTATTTTAGGCCGAGCTCTGTCTACAAACTAATATTTGTAGTTCTTAAAAAAGTGCTGATGGAGGCCAACAATACGTAGCCTTTTTTAAAAAATATATTTTTGATTCCATCGATTATTGATATACTAGAACTTGTTGATACTTACTTATTTCAAACTTAGATGAGAATTCCTAGTTACACTTTTTGATAACACCCGAATTTACAGGCATCTTATTATACAAACACAACTAAGTTGAAGAAGATAATTTTCTACGTGAATGCTCACAGTATTTCGGTAAAATAAACAAGTAGGTAAATCAGAACAGATCCTTGATGTGAATTATTTCGCACGGGGACGAATGGATATATTATGAGAGTGGAAATGGGCTACACGGCGCGTATAAATTTCAATAACGCTGGAGGAATGCAATAAATACTACCTTCATGCCTTCGTGTTTGTGTTGGTTTTTATGTTTAGCGGCATAAAGTTTGATTTGCTTTAGCTTTGCCGTTTTCGTCATAAATACAAGTACTGATACTGTCAATAATGTGAAAAAATTCTCAAGTTTAAAAATCTGATGATATTCGTAGTTTCTATTAAATTATACTACCTAGATTGTGTAGAAATACCGATACTTATGAAAAAATGTCTCAATGATAAAGCTATAGTTATTTATTCTCAATTCAAATGATCTCAAAACGAGAGCTGATAAAACTCAGTTATTTTATCGGCAAACAATTCCTCAGTCGAGATCCCCAGTGACCACTTTGTATGTTGAAAAAATAATTTATTATCTGATCGTACTCGTTGTTTAATTACACATGAGTGATACAAACAAATTAATGTTCCATTTCAATGTTTTTTATTTCGATCTATCACGAAGATTAAACTTTTAATCAAGAATATTCGTCACCATTTTGCTATAGCGTAAACCGCCATATTTGCTAAGCTTTACTCTAAGGCAAGATTACTTACCATGGCATAAGATTTGTGCCTTACCTTGCCACGGTCCATAAGCTCGTATTTTATCCCCTGCGCAGAGGAAGTATCAATTTAATTCTGCGCGCCCTGCACACCGTATAAAACAGGTAGCTATGGAATTTAGTAACACAAATATATTTATACAAGCAGACGAAAATTTTAGTGCAATAAAAACAGATTTTGTGAGGTGTTATTGGAGCAAATTGTTCACTGTTAAATTGTAATTTCTCTAAGCTTTCTATATTAAATCTTCTTTTTATTTTAATTCGTGAATTAATTTTTGAGCCGCCATATAAATATTACCTCTGTAGGTATAAAAAAATATTATAAAGAAGTGAGCAAGTAGCTGTTCAAAGTCAATAAAGCATAACTTTAGTAGGTACGTTATAAAGTGCTGAAGTTCTGCTTTCTATGTAAATGTGACCTGAGGGTCGGGTTGTGCTCTGTAGGCAGATTGTTCTTCGAAAATATGGGAAACTTTGGGACATGTCTGCACCCTGCGGATGGTTATTAGAATCCTCTATTATAACGGCACTAAACTTTCAGGGTGAAAGTGGCTCTTTAGTCGCTCGTGTTCAGGTAGGATCAGATTCTGATAGGGTGATAATTCTGCAGTTGAAATTTAAATGAATTTTTGGTATGCTGGGATTATAAATTTTGTCATCAATCAATGTTAAAACAAGTAATGTCACCCCACCTAACTGCAACAATAACCCACTCTTGCGGCATACACGCGATTATAAGCCTTTTATATCTCACGTTTCATAGACATGGCGTTACTAAATCACTCCCAACGTGTGCCAGAATTGCAGCTATATATTTCAGAAGATCCCGATAAATTTCTCCTACACCCATCGAGAAAACAGCTTTTTATCCGGCCCTGTTTATTTATTACATTTATTGAAAGCAGTTTTGATTATTCACGGGTGAACTAATATTTGTGTTACAAACAAATTTTACTTATTGTTTCTTATCATTCTTCCACAACATCACCGGAAAACACTCGAGTTTATTATGAAGACAAAAGGCTTTGTTTTCATGTAGGTTTTACCACCGTTATCTAGTTTGTATAAAACTTTATAAAACTAAGCACGTTATTATATGCAATTTAAAACAGCGTTTGCAGAGGAGTTTTAATATAAACCTTTATAAAAAGTTATTGCTCTCCTCGACTTTACTACCAACCTTTGAAACCAAATGATTACTTTCAATAAAGAACATTGTACCTTATCTTCACTTAGATTGGTAGTGATACTTTTATCTCGAAAATATATTGAGATGATAATTTCTTGTGAAGAAAATACTATCTTCAATTAAAATTACCCTGATAACTTACTTCTGTACCTAATTGCGTCCGCGGGTCCCAATTCTAACAAACACAATTGCAAACTCACCTCTAAGAGAATGGAAGTTTGGAATTTCTGACAATTCCCCAAATTAAATTTGCTGAATTAGTGAGTTGGAACTCGGACATTTCTTAACTAACTGGAAATAGAAGGATTAATCCCAAAGCGCCCACTCGAGTACCAGCTGTAAAGATAAGTACATAATACAAATTCAGTATTCGATTGAGAACAAAATCTAGAATTATTGACATTCTTTACTTTCACAAAACAGTTTCTCTAATAATAATTGAAACTAGAATTGTATGAAATATTCGTTTTAGCATAGTGGCTTTTCTTGTCTAGTTTTACCTTGAATAGTTGAGCCCCTTGAATACTGGTAGTAGTACCTACTTATGATAAATTATATATATTTTTAATATACCTCGTACGGTGGGATACATAATAAACATAGACCTACAAATTCAACAAGTAAAAGTTTTTAAAATATGTATACACTAATATACTAAAATATCTACTCTACGTTCCATCCAATTATTTTATTATAAATTCATCATAACCATACTCACACTAAAATAGCTCTACCAAAGACTGTACTTAGCGTAAATGACGGCTGCTTATTTCGGTTTGTCGTTTAAAACTATTGTTGAGATTTCGTGAATCTATTTTCTATAAAATAGAAAAGTATAAAAGTTTTTTGAGATAAACACCTTAGTACGTGCACTCTTTTCTGGATTTTGCTTAGTTAGCACGAGGTTCCACCTAACTACCCGAGCCAGGTAGCCAACTCTGCTAATCACGGAAAACCACTTGAATGCAGACAACATAAAATAATGTGTGGAACTTGCAGGTCTCATTTCCTTCACCTTATGACCGAAGAAAAGACATGAAACAAAATCTAACTACAAGATATAACGTCTTGCAAGCACTTAGATACCGACAACAATACAATATCTCAGAGATTAAAGCCTATATTACTTTCAAACTAGCACTTTAGCACGCTAATTGAGTTGATTTCGGTTAAGATAAAATTTAAGCGTTCACCCGAAACGACTCGTAAATGTTTATGTTACGAAAGCCTCGAATGTTGCTAAAGTAGGCATATAAAGTTTCTGAAACGAGTTTCGGTTTCAGGTAACCCACTCGAGTGCGATTGCCGCCTTTCCTGGATCTACGCACTTCGCAACGAGACAAGGGATAGCACCTTGAGAGGCGCTCTCGAGAAAGTATCGTGTGTTGTGGACACAGCACTCGAGCGGCGTATGGAGGAACCCGATGAAGCTCACGACGAAGCGGCCAGCGAGAACATACTCGCCGATGATAACTACGAATACGACTATAAGGACGACTATTCAGAACGGGTCAAACATAAACTGAGTAAGGCTAAAATGCTCACCAATATTCCTCTCGAATTGCTGCCCTGCCCCAAGGAACTGATGGAAACGATAGAGGAGTCCTACGGGCACCCGGTGCAAAACGAAATAAGGTTAAAAGCTTTTTCCAAAGTCACTACTATTTCTCCTAGCATAACTTTAATAATTATTTTATCGTTGATGTTTTAAATCTAAAGGACGAATTATGTATATTAATCAAAGATGTTTGTGATATTAGACTTAAACCTAGATTTATCTGTACAGGTTTATTAACCAAGTTCTCAATGTAGATTTTATTAATCTAGACTAGACTATAATTTCAGAGTTATGGTAATATAAGGTTGTTCTTTTTGTATATTATGCATTCTTCTAGAATTTAAAGTGGCTAAACGTTAAAACTCTAGAGACTATCTGTTAACAGACATTATTTAAAAAAATCTGTAATTATATTTAGCATGTTAAGAACTTAAAGATAACTAAATATTTGATAGGAACCTTACCCGAGAGCCTCCGATTAAAATAGCGAGCCTATCATATTTTTTGTAAGTAGGTATAATAAATTATAATTATATATGAATAAAAAAGTAATAGAAATAAAATTCAGCTCACGGTTAATAATCGTGTTATTATTGAAGCATAAAGTTTGCGCGAGGATAATAACGGTGAAATGTAAAGTAGCATTATATGCGAAATACATAACAAAAAGAAACGATATCAAATTGCGTTGTAACAGAAATTCAGTTGTTACAAGGAAACACTCTGAAACAAAAACAAAAATTGATACTGGGAGTTGTTCTTATTCTTTAGGCTCGTTTATTTTTTGGTTATATAACTTCGGTGTGCGTAGAAGTAATAATAAATGAGAGCTGAATAAGTTTGCCCGTGAACTTGAAAAGTCAATCAGAATAAGTTTAGCGATTGATAGACACGACGGATAAATAAGGTAAATGTTTAAAAATACACGACAAATTTTTAGACACAATAAATTATATTGCAAATACAATGCCTAGAGTTGAACAGTATAATAGGTATAGTTATTTTTTTTTATTAGTATTAAACGGGTATTTATCGCGTTATTATTTACCTATTTTTTCCCGACGTTTTGACATACACACTGTGGTTACACAAGGTACAGGTACAGGTTTACACAAGTCTACCCGTGACCACGACAGTGTGTTAACCTGTCGAAACGTCGGCAAAAAATAGATATAATAATAATAATAACGCGATATTATACCCGTTTAATACTTATTTTATAATTTATTGTCACTTAAACTAGAGACATCCTCTAGTTATATACCAAAGCGAAAAAGCTATTAGGTCGAGTGAGGACGTTTTATTCCCAAGCCGGATTTATTTATCATTAGCCTGTATTTCGTCCTGAGCTTTACCGAAAATGTATTTCGAAGCATTTTTTATTCAAAAGGCTATTGAGATTTATAACTGTTGAAGTTTCAAGGCTGTATACATTTCTGTTACTGTTCGCAATTGCTGAAATTATACAAGTACGCCAATAAAATGTGAAAAAAAAGTAAACTGTTTAATGGAAACCCATTTGAGAAAATATAATAAAAACGTGAGATTCAAATAAAAGATTTCGATATTTTTTCTTGATTTATCGTTTCTAAGACACATTGTTCTAAATAGAATAAATTTTAAAACATTTTATAAAGATGGTTTGTATCATATTTTCATTGTTTGTAAAATTGTTACTTAGTACATTATTGCTTCCACGATTTATATTGTATTTTGGCCTTTGTACATCAAGTCTTTGATTAACAGAAAAATACTAATTATTATTGTTTTAGAAATAACAATAAAAAGTATGTTTTTTTTATTTCAAATTCTGAATTATGATCTAGTAATAATAATAAATCTCATCATCATCGACCGAAAAAAGCCGATAAAGTCATTTTCCAAGTAGTTAAGAACAATAAACACAATAATAATTTCAACCAATATTCAGTGAATATTATAAATCACTTCTAAATAAAGTATAGCGTGTTTCAAAAGAGAGCTTTTCTTGACTTTTTTCAAGCTGCAGTTTTCTTTCTTGTAAAACCCAGTAAACGAAAACAATTAGTTGAAGTTTTGAGCTAAGTAAAGTATGTACCGTAAGTACTTTGCATTAATTGCCACTCATAGTAGGTACTTTAAATATTTCATCGAATACCTGAATACAGTCACTTTGTTTGCGCAGTGCTGAAAAAACTGAACTCTACTGTATTCGAGTACCTACATGTAAAACTTTAATATAAAATATTTATCTTCCTTTCGTAACGAGATATTATTTTAATTTAATGACACCGAAACAGTAGCAGGTAATTATTAAAACTATTATGTATTCTTTCTTCATCATCATCATCATCATCATCATCATCATCATCATCATCAGCCTATAGCAGTCCACTGCTGGACATAGGATTCGTTTCGTCAGCATTCGTTCTACGTATTTCTGAAAAATGTAGGTATAATAATTAATATATTTTCCCATAATATAAACTTTGCTTAGTTTGACTGAGTGGAAATATCTACCAATATTGTTATTATATAAATATATATTATGTTCAGGTATTGTTCATACTGATCATTACAAGAAAGTACGATAATTATATAGGGAGGTACGTATTTCACTCCCTCACTAAGGAATTAAATTTAACTCTCTTTTAAGGAATGTTTGTTTTTGTCAACTTGATGTCCAAAGAGCCATAACAAACTTGTTCATTAGGTACATAATTATGTATGTCGTTATTGTCATTGTACAGTGTATTGTTAAACGATTTCATGTATAATATATCAATCCGTTAGGTGGTCTGTAGTCTTCAATTCTGTTGTATTAAATATTTCTACACGTGCTGCTTGTGTTTTTATATACTGTTCAGTGTTCTTTAGTATTAAAAAATAGGTAAGTTCAGTTTTTATATGAGTAGTGGTATTTTTCACATGTTATTTTGTTATTTTTTTGACTTATGTACCCCGCTTGCACCATTTAGGGGTAGAATTTCGAGAATTTGTTTATTATTGAAGAAATGCCTCGACAGTACAAATACCTTCCAAATATCTAGTCTCAAGCGTTGTACGTTGTCTTTGTCTGTAGTCAGACAAGACTTCGATTCTTGTTTATTATGTCGACTATTATTAAAGTCAGATTTACATTGAAGCAGAACTCAAAGTTCCTATAAATACAATTCTAATTTAGCTTTACTTCGTGTATTTACAATGAAATAGAACATAATCAAAAGTTTAAATCAATACATTTGAAAGGATTAATTATTCATGGACTTACAATCAGAGAGTATTCATGGAGAGCAAATTACGAGCAGGAGATACAACTAAGCACTAGAAACGCTATTATAGATATTAAAATATTCTCCAGCAATATTCTCTTGAAATATTTTACATACATACCAACGTCATTATATCACGCCTGTTTCCCGACGAGGTAGGCAGAGACCACGGATATCCACTTGCAACGATCCTGACATACCTCTTTTGCTTCATTCTCTCTCATTACATTCTTTATACATGTGCGTCGGTTTAGGGTACTCTTGACCTGGCCCTTCTCTAAAACGTCCCCAATTTGATCAAGGTACATACGCCGAGGTTTTTTTCCTTCCAACTGTCCAATTCACACTCTTCCTAGGCACCTGTTTCGTCAATCTCCTTTCATCCTGAAGCATTTTATCAAAATAAAAAATAGTTTACGAAAAATATACATCTATATACATATATTAAACAACGTCGTTTTAGTTACACCTTTTATAACTCGAGAACCGATTTTCATGATCTTTTATTTGTTGGATCGCCCCATATAGCAGATCAACTAAGAATTAAAACATTAGAAAATGAATTTAATACGGATAAGTCGCGGGCAACAGCTAGTTAAAAATAGTTTTTAGAAATACTTTTAATTATTTCACGCTGAAAGAGGATTATAATTAATTACTATTTTGTATGCATTTTAATTTAAACTTGCATTAGTTTGGCCAGTTTAATTATAAAGCTAGAGGCGCCAGGCTTGTGACAAGGTGCTATCGCTGTCCAACGAAATTGCGCTGAGAAATCTAGCGTCTACGTTTTGCTAAAATAAAGTCAATTGGCTCGGAGTTCTAATTAGACGTTAAAAAGACACTGAAATAGTCTAGAGTTAGCGTAATAATAAAATGGAATACGTTAAGGTAAAAAAATTGGTAGTGTTTGGTGTTTTAGCAAAATTAATAGTTTTTATATACATAAACAGGTCGTCAAAATTTCAAATATGCTACGGAAAGCGCAACTAAGCATCCCTAGATATGGTACGGTCACGCCACGCCACAAAATTGTCATTGTGCAAGCCACACAGTTGCGGGTATTCTGGCATTTATTGAAAATTTTGTCGCATAGCTTGCTGTGAACTGTCGCTGGCGCGACTCGGACACGAGCTTGAATAACGAGTTGAAGCTGCAGTTTGTTACCAATTTCGGTGTTAGTAATGAGGGCAGTGGCAGCTAGCCTACCTGAGTGATGGATGGATGTAATATGCAGTCTTGGCGTTTGACCTATGAACATGATATTGCAATTCACTAAACCCATTCTATTATTTTAACTACACTAGCTTCCGCGGCTTCGACCGCGGGAACACGGGAACCGTACGTTTCCGGGTTAAAAAGAAATCTATTTGATATTCCAGTCTATAATCTATCTATCTCAAATGTTATAATTATAGGTATGTATATCCGTTCAGCCGTTTTAGCGTGATTCAGTAACAAACATCCAAACTTTGTCATTTTTAATATTAGGATAGGATAACTTAGTTTAGTTTAGTATGATTGCAAAGAATCATCTCAATAGAATTACAGTATAATTTTATTTTGGATGAAAATCAATTTGTCACTGTGTGAAATCATATTGATAATAAAGAAGTTTCTAATGGAATGGGAGGCGTATACACCTCAAATCAACGAAAAAATATTGAAAATAATTTCTTATATCAGGCACACCTTCTCCGTGTAAGGAAATTGAACGAGCTAACATAATGGCTATATTTCTCTGACCTTTCATTTTATTTTAGTTGAAAAAGGCGGCACAGCTGGATACCTTCCACTAAAACTGCCTATAATATGAGAGGTAGAATTAAGGTAAGCAATAATCCCAAATCCTGATTAGAAACCCGAGGACCTTTCGAATTCAAATACAGCCTCTTATCTGATTGTATTTATACATCATTGAGATAGGTTTATCCATTTTCAATAGAAATGCAGAGTATTTAGTTTTATTGTTCATTTGTTTGAATTTTCGATAAAAGCCGGTACCGTAGAGATAAGATTTGCGACAGCCACGGGTTAACCATAATACATGAATAAAAATTTGCAAGCAAAGAACAGTATATATCCGTTAACTTGCATACGTTTATTTAGCCAACAAAGTATAATAATTTCATAAATTGTATCGAAATGAAATTCTATCCTCCCGAAGTATTCCCGCAATACTCATTTGAACTATGTCCATACATCAAAAACGGTATTTTCGAATGCAAACTGCGTCCTGATTTTTCCAGAATTCACTAACAGTGTATAATATGGCTATGTATAAACTGCCGGGATCTAGAGTTCAATCTCTAATAAAGATAAAAAATAAATACGGGCAAGCACGAGTCTCGCACTCAGAAACTACCGAACAATTTTAGCATTTCGTTACCAAGCCTCAGTATTTTTAAACTTTTTTTTCATTTAGAAATTAAAATGTAATTTCTTTTATAAATTTACTACTGAAATTATTATTGCAGAGATTCTAGAAGCACTCAAAGATGAATTCTTTAAAAAATACAAAAAACTGTAGTTACTTAAGATAATAATCATCTTGATTTTTTCATTTTAACGTAGTACTTAAAATACCTTAGTAGTTTTCAGATGTTGTTGATACCACCATCAGTACCGTTTCGACAAGTAGACAGACAAACGTAATTGTTCTTTGTTTGGATGTGGTTTTGGTTTCATGTTTCGGTTTTGAAATACGTAACCCTACGGAACACATTTCGAAAAGCGGGCTGTATCCAAATTGCGACTATGCTGCCAAGCTGGACCGCTTCCAAAATCAAAATGGTGCTTCACATTAATCTGACATTGTAAATTGGCGCGATCATTGTTTTATACAGTGCTTGTGGAACAAAACATGTGTGTGTCCAAACTAATACCTATAACCAATCCATAAGTTACTAACTTGCGGATATACCAAAAATAATAATGTATTTCTATAATCTCAATAAAATACGACCGAATGGAAATTTATCGGGCACTCGATTCCATAACGAAATAGCTTATTTAGAATATGCATGATTTTATGCGCTATACCGATTCTAAATTGGGATATTTCACAAAATAATAAATTATTTCAGCTTTAAAAATTCTAACTGCAGTATCATGGTATTTTACTGGCTCGTTTCATACCTACGGGTAACTTTCAAAAAGGCATAAGTGTAGGTACTTTCTCAATTAAACCGAGTTAGAATATTTCACTCCTTCAAAAACCGACTGGCATGTCGCCAGAGCTCATCCAAGATTTCAGCGATAAAGTCTTGGAAGTAGAATTACGTATTTACATAAAAAAACTTATTACTTCGTTACCGAGGCAGACGTTGATGTAAAAAGTTGAAGCTTAGTAAAAGTCAGAAGTAAAATGGATATGGCGCGGTTGACGCTAAGGGCACTGAGGGCGCTTAATGTGGATGTTGTTTATCGAGAGAACTTCCGCTGAAATAATAAATTAAATGAATACGCTGCCTCAATAAATTCGCGAGAATAAACGACATAGTTAAAATTAGCAGAAATGAGTTTATGAAGTTATCTCCTTCAAAAATGTTGTGTTTCTCAAAAAAAAAACAAACGAGGATAAAAAATATTCCAGCTAATTTTCATTTTTTTTTTATAAACTGACTGTTTTAAACACGTAACGTTTGGATATTATAACTTTCATAGTTCGCTAACGGAACGCGGGATTAGGTTGAAAAATAGGCGCCATTAAAAAAATTAACAGAAAATATAACTTAACAACAATATTCAACAAAAAATTTGAGGATCCAAACAAAAAAATGTATTACCAACCTGTGTAAATGAGAAAAAGTATGCTACGTTTATGAGTCTCAAGAGTGCTATTCGATATATTATGTGGTATTTTATAACATCACTCTGCACCATATAGTATTTTAGTACACCGTGCCGTATAAGTACTTTGTTAAATGTAGGGAAAGATTAAACACAGAGAAATCCTCTGTAACCCTTTATTACGTACGTACAGTCAGCCAATTAAGTACGGTTCCAATTTTGAACTTTATTATCCTGTTTATATTGCTCAAAATAGGCGCACTTGAGCAAGACGGTAACTTAACCCCTTGGAAGTCAAAATGTAATATAATAAACATTCAACAAATCTAAAAGCGAAATCTAAATACGAAATGTTATTGCAACCTTAATAAATTTACTTCGGGAACATGATTGAAAGTATTTTACTTGTAGAGTTTTTAGATATTTTCAAAATGGTTTCGTTCAGCCGTTTTGTAGGAGTCTCTGTAATATTTTAAGACCCTATCTTTTACCCTGCGGGTTTATCAGTAGGTATCAGTCACACGCCTTACAAGCGAAGTTTTTGTAGCATAACTAACTTACTCGACACTCGTTCATAACAGATCTACGAAGTTAAGCTATGTTCTGTGAGGTCAGTCCTCGGATCAGTGACCGCAGTGGCATTTTCATTCGAGTGTTTCCGGGCTTTAAAGGACATGTTAAACCATCGGCCCGGGCCTTAGTTTTTAGGACCTATTAAACCAAAATTGGCCATTGACTCATAGAAACAATATTTATTATTGTCATAAAGTGTCACCAGCACAAACCAAATGTATTGCGAAATAAGGCTCAATAATGAATGCTGCTCAAATAATGTTAAAGTACCTGGATGACGGAGCCTCCCTTTTTTTTCTGGTATATCGTGTTTCTCGGAAAATGAAACCTAGCTAGATCGATTTAAAGCCCCCGAAATCCCTTGCATACTAAATTTCATGAAAATGTTTGGAACCGTTTCTGAGATTCGGATTAAATATGTATAATCCCAGAATTGCTCGTTTGAAGGCTTTAGTAACTATAAATATCGATGTTTGAAGGTATCCTTAGTATTATCGATATCTAGATCAATATCAAAAGGAGTCACCTGTAAGATATCCAGTTTTCGGCCATAACCACGAATACAACCTCGAATTTTCGAGAAAAGTTGTTCCTACGTGCAATTCGCTTTTTAGCATAATTTCTTTCGGAGTTCCCAGAAGGAGGTGGAAATTAATTTATTTGCTCCGTTTAATTTATTTCACGAAGTAAATTTAAGTCCAGAAATAAAATTAGGATTTCATAAATACCTTCCGACTCCTTAGAATTTTTTACAATGTAAAACATCTTGGAGAGTTCAACAAAATGGTGTTTATGTTTTAAAGAGTTATTTACGTTTACTTTGCATTATTAAAGGCTGCAAAAGTTTCACGAAATGTCATTAACTCCCAAATGTCTTGTTAAGCAAAGTAGGTAATTTAACATTTAACTAAGTCCTTGTTTGAGGTTGCGCTCTATACAAAGTCTTCTCTATTTCCACGAGAGTGGTGACTCCACATGAGTAGCTTGTAGCTACCACTTATGCTAAAATCAGCTAGCTCATTCCAAAAATACAAGAGTTATAGGCGCTCTTGTATTTTTTAAAGTAAGCTAGCACAAAGCGAACACTATGAATTAATCCATTCAACTGTGGTTTGTGAAGAAATAAAGCTTTGTACAATAAAAACGGTAGTTATCTTTTATAGGTCATATGAAATAACTGCCGCTTGCATAATCCGCTACGTCTATTTTTATTCATCAACATTATAAAGTATTTCTGAGGGTGACTTCTTCTTCTTCTTAGTAGGCATCTTCATAACTGAAGGTCGTGTCTAGTGTTAGGTTAGGTTAGGTACTAATCATTCGATGCAATATGCTTTTCCCTTTCTTTCTGTCTTTGGATTTAGAGTTTTTGGTGTTGGTAGGCTGGTTAGTGATTTTACTGCGTCTGTCCAGTGTCCAATGAGTGAACTAGCTGCGATTATATTTTGTAGTAACTTCACATGAAGTGCATCTAAACTAATTTAAGTCTTCTGAGTAGGCACAACTACTAAGTTTGTAAACCAACTAATGATACTAGCATTATGTATTTCATTCTTGCATGGAGAAAGCATTTCTCAAAAGATCTCTTAAG
Organism: Cosmorhoe ocellata; assembly: GCA_963675405.1. Lineage (NCBI taxonomy): Eukaryota > Metazoa > Arthropoda > Insecta > Lepidoptera > Geometridae > Cosmorhoe > Cosmorhoe ocellata. The sequence goes on along the minus strand of OY776258.1, from coordinate 3,063,739 downwards.
GAATGCTATCTCCAAACAAATCTTTGTTGAAAACCGTTTCTTTATTAAATTTGTATTCCTTTTATTTATTTATTTATTTATTTATTTATTTAAGTTTTGGGAAAACTTACACCTAGGTCTTAATAATAGTTTTTAATATAAAAACATGCCAGTGATGGACATGCATGCTGAGGGCCAATTACAAAGTTTCCACATACATATATGTAGTTAAATAGAAATAAAAATAAAAAAAAAATAAAATAAAATAAAATAAAATAAATTAATAATAAACAGTGAAAGTAGACGACTTTAAAGAAATAAAAAGGATATATATAACAAAGTGAAATCAGATGAGGTTATAGATGTACTAAATTATTTTAAAAAGAATTCATCATTAAACAAGCGTTTAAGCTTACTTGCAGATGTGTTAAATAAATCAACATCATTGTTTATGTTGACCAGTGAGTTGAACGATTTTCTGAATATAAGAGCTCTGAGCACCTTATAATGAGACTGCAATGTAGTTTTAAAACTGTTTAATTAAACTACTCGTGAAAATGTATACTAAATGATTTTGGCTGCAAGAAAACCTTTTCAACAATACAATTCGTTTGCATAAAAACTTACTTTGATCTTCTAACGAATTAGAAACGTTGCTTGTTTCCGCCCCAAAATGAAAATTAAATAGAATACCAATGTTCTCAACTTGCACCAACATTAAGAACGTCGACAAAAGCCGCCTATTAAGCAGATATTCGCGAAACCCGAGTTCTCATACTTGTGGTCGACTTAACATGTACTTATGTAAGCATAATTGTTTGAAAATCGTCGAGACGTGCATTTGACATTCAAGATTGATAGGTTTGTACGCGGATGGAGAAATCTTGGAATGGATCTTATACACAGAGTTTTCAGGACATGACGTGACCTATATATTACCAGGCATTCTGAAGTCACTGGCGGTACTGCTACAGACTGCACGGCAATGCCTATTATTGTCATGTAAAATGTTCATATTATCAACTTCCTACATCTTGCAAACAAAGTAGGTACACTTCTTTTAACTTTATCGAATAAAGGATACTGCTAACACACTTATCCACAAAGTATTACAATATATTATTTTGACTTTTTCCTCTCAGCCAGCGTTTTCGCAAGCTTTGTATTTTTCTAAAAAGCAGTGTCCGCCATAACATTGTTATCTACGACATTTAGCATAGTAGGTATCTATTATTTGACAGCACCAGCAGCCTTGTCGTAAGAGCTACAAGGATTCTTGCAGGTTGAATCAAGCCTAATACACTGAGACGAAATGAAACGAGGTGAGCCAATGACACAACAAACGTGCTAAGCAATATTCCGGCCCACCCGATAGTGAGGGAAAAATTGCTTAGAGCAAGTGCAAGTGTCGAGAACGGATTATACGCTGCGATGCAGCTCAATGCGGCTCTTTTTAATCTAAACTTGCTTAGTAAGTTTATAGCAAAAACGCGGTTGACATAAATACGTGAAGCAAGTAAATTACAAATTGCGGTTACCATTATTATATACGTAAAAGATTGTTGCTCCAGTTTCTTAAGAATTGTCTTTCTAGTATAACAGACCGTAAGATCAAATTCCCCTTGAGATTCAAGTCAATTTGAATGAAACTATCCAAGGCTGTTATCACTATTTCGTAAGTAGATGTTGGAGTTTGAACTATTAGATTCTCAGGAAATATTCAGTAATATTTTTGAATAATAACAAAGTTATATAATATTACCAAATGTCTATCAAAAATATATTTTCCTTCAATATATTATTATTTGAAAGAAACAAAGAACATTTAAATGAGAAACAATTTTCCATCATATCACACTTTCTAAATAGACGCTTCCATGGAAACTCTACATCATTGTACGCGAATTTACTGAGCTTCCCAAATTAATCTTCGTACAGATCGAGACAATGGGAGTCTTAGCAACATAATACAAAATTCTTGGCAGCAAAATTTCGCGCTCACAAAAGATTCATGCTGTTGGAAACGAGTTTGTGGCTTGAATACATATATCTGGACTGTAATTTAACCACCCTGTATTATCTCTTCATTAATTCGGCAGTTTTATTATACTAACTATCCTAGTTTTAATTGGTTGAAGTGGAACAAACTTTGAACTAAAACACCATTTATCTCAAAGGCGAAGTTACGCACATTATTCTTGTACTGTAGCTTAGATTAAAATTCATGAAAAACTTTTGCAACCGTACAAAATATATTCTTTTTAGTATTGTATTAATATAAAAATCTGTGTACACATAAAAAATAGAAAACTTACCCAGTTACTGTTATTCGTTACTTACCCAGTTTGTTGCTGGAACTCAACTTATTTTTGATTAAATTTTTTCAGCATTACCTATTAAATATGTTTATTCCATCGAGATACCAGTAACGAAAAACAGTAAGGCTGAATAGCTAACTATCGTGGATTTAGGGTAGAGCCTTTCCGCAGTTCACATTCTACCTGTTTATCCTTCCATGAATTCCTAATAGAATGAGACTCAAGATTGTCACCACAACCCGATTGATCCCTATGAAACATTCAATTTGAATAATTTGCCCTTGAACCGATCAACCCGTGCGGATGCCGGGGTGCACAACACTCTTTGATCTCTATCCACCGATTATTAACACAGATGACGTGTCAAATCAAAGGATCAGCGTAAAACCCCAGAGTCTTCCTTTCATCATGTCTAAAAAACACTGCAAGCAGGTCATAAAACTCGACGATTTTACGCATTTCCGAATTTTGATGTTCGATTAACCGTGAACAGATGATGGCCGGGAGGGCGAAAATTTACAACAATAGGCAGTTTCTTGGGCGTAAATCCGTTTTTACGGACCTTATCTGATGTTGGGCTCATCCTCGTGACTCCGGCATCCAATTTTATAAATTGCTTCTAAGTTTGTAGCAGGTCATAATCGTGTGTATGGGAGACGTCGGGAAAATGCCGTAAAGTGATATTTTAGTATCGAGTTTTTGCAACTTTTGCACGGGGTTCGTAATCATTTTACGTGATCATTTTCGTTGTGTAAGCTATGGTAATATTTATGGGTGTTCAATTTATGTATGCAAAACAGCGGGAACACGTCCTATCCATGTTATATTATTCGCAATCGCAAAACCTCATTACAGCACAGAACGCTGTGAGACTTGAAATACTTAAGGTACTTACATAATTTATCAGTGAAATAGAAATTGCAATTAAGCCAGCTCCCACAAACGTATTCCTTCAAAGAAATCATTATCTAGTCCTTATTCATCTTTGATCTCTATTTATGACACAGATTCTTTCATCTTCCTAATGACACGCCCTTTGTTCCTGATGCCCAATTATCTTTTGTTGAATCACAGCTCCACACCTTAAGTAGAAAACATTTTGTTAAAGTCGGTGAATGAACCAGTAGCAGATCCTAGGGTGCACCACTTATAAAAGCTCTACCAAATTAAACCACAGTTTAGGTTCTAGTAGCTGTAATACTTTGAAAGAAGACAAATAACAATAAAAATGACATAACATATACACAATTTCTAAAACACAACGATAGCGCGTTCTAATTTGCATGGTCCCGCCATCTAGGGATGCAAAACCAAACTAAAGAATTCTAACAGTCGGTATACCATTATCTGTTTGTTCGGTTTGTTTTTTTCGTGGATCTGAATGAAGCACCCCGTTAGCTAAAGTATGAGCTAAAGCAACAATAATATTTCTGCTTTGAACTCGGGGTTTTTATCAACAACTTTATGGCTCATTACCAGGAATTGAGAGCGTTTTTGTATTGAATATACACATATATTTGAACAAACCTTTGATTTGAACAAACCCACGCGAAACAGCGAGTTCAGAATTAAAACAAATCACAAAAGGATATCAGTGTGAATCGTTTTAATTGTGCTCATCGTAAAGATGTACTGATCGCGATTGAAGTACCTTCTTACTATATTTTGATGAGGACATTTGTTTTTCGTTTTACTAGTTTTTTTTCTAACACCTTCCTAGTTAGAGGAGAAAGTTAACAAAAAGCTTGTTCCCACTCTAGGATTACCTTCGCCATTTTCTAATAAATGTTAAATCGGTGTTTAAAACTTATTGGTTGTTCAACTGGATTCAACCGCGACCTTCAGAGGGAAGGTGCGAGCGGTTACCGTAATTATATTATTTACTGTACCGTGCAAAGGCTGACCCCGCATTTTGACCTAAGGCCGTGGGTTCTAACCCGTCGTGCACCCACGATATGTCACTTTCTATGACCATTTATCACAATATGTAATTGAATGAAAAAATATACCTACTTGATAAATACAGGCCTTGGCATTAATTTCAGTGCTACGGTTACATAATTTTAGTACTAACAAAAATTTGATACTAACAGCTTCTGGTTACTACCGATGTATTGTGTTACGAATGGTTTATTGCCTTAGGTGTATTGTTTGTAAGTATCAAAAGTAGAAAGTAATTGATTGCAACAAGAGTTCCGTAACCGTTGCTTATTTACAGGACGCTTTACTATTAGGAAACTCCATTATAGAAAAGAAAAACAAAGTGGGTAATCTAAATTAGCAACATTGATTTTCTGTCTTCAACTAGTTTATTTTCAGATTCACGTTGCAAGAGCCGCCGTGCAAATGGAGATAAATTAATTTTAAAATGTGGAACTTATTTAAACTGGTAGTGCACCAATGAGTTTTTCCATTCGAAAAAATTATGTGCGCAATGCCAGTCCTCTTAAGCGGTGAAGGAAAACATCGTGAGGAAACCGGCATACCCTAGAACTAAAAATTCGAAGGTATGTGTCATAGGTTAGTATTCTTATAAGCGGCGATGGGCTTGCAACCTGTCACGTACGGAATACTAACTACTGTGCAAAATGTGGGCATGTACCAAATGTCATGTTTGGACTTGCCTCTGACTACCCCCTTTAGATATCCTCAAAGATCTAAGTAACTAAAGATCTGAGGAGATATCTACCGAGCCCGGGGATTACAGTCGTGACCATATTTAATTTTATTTATTTATTTAAATTTTTAGCTTAACGGAAAAAGAAAGGTTATAAACATCATAAATACGTGATATTTGTTATGAACTCCATGGTAGCATGTTTCATTATGGGTATGAGTGTATCTGGGTGCGCAAGTAGAGGAAGGCCAAAGAAAGAGTGGTTTGATTGTGTGAAAAATGATATGAATGTAAGAGGGGTAGACTCAGAGTTGACGAATGATAGGAGTGAGTGGAAGAAGAAAACATGTTGTGTCCCATTTAGCGTGGGATAAGGGCAGGAGAATGATGGTAGCATGTTTCATTAGACTACAAACACAAAGCAAAAACTAGTCTAGAACATGATATTATGTACTTATTTTGTGCTGCAGAGGTGCACTATGAATGGAATTCTTAAAAGCAAATATCTCTGTTAATAACAAAAATCTCTGGAGTGCATCCTGCCACTAAGAGGGAGGTACTACTTACCACTACTTAGAAAACCTTACTTCAAAATGTTTATAACTCCCCATAGTGCCCTCAACCCCATACTATTCCATTAACTCTGCCAAGATAACGGTACACATTTAGGAACAGTACCTACCATATCAACCAAAGTGAAAGAAAATATATCTACACCTACAAGATTAATAAAAATGAAATATGTTAAATTAATTAGACTTGATAGACTTTCTCAAATCTTACGTTCGTGACCTTCAAAAAGGTAGTCAGAGAGATATAATTATTTCAACATTTTATTTATTTTTTGGAACAACAAACAGATAATTGCACAAATCACAGAAAGAATATATCACATTTTTTGACACTGCTCTTAGATAATTCATTGGCCAAACCAAAAAAGAGGATCAAGTGATAAAATATCTAAAATTATAAGTACAAAATGATAAGAACAGTAAATGGTTCGTAAATTATAATTATTTAACTTAATAAAAAACGCACGTATTCGTATTAACATTGCAAACACAATCAAAAAGTACAAAATAGAACGAGTAAGCATACAAAGAAGGTATCGCGTATTCGCGTATGATGTTTAGCTAACATATCGGTAAGATGCAGACCCTATTCTCACAGCAATTTATAATCTCAAGGCCATTCCCTTTCAAACACGAGGGTTCTCCATCACTCAGTATTCGCCCGGGAATATCTCACCACTATTTCTAGGAATCGGAGTATTCCAACTGAGCCCCTAGCATCAGTTTCATTAATACCTACGCTAGCGAGTCTAGTGCCTTTGCTATAATTGCTGTAAATACAAAAACCTTCGTTATCACCTACTTTCAAAATAAAATACTTAACTTCTCAAAATTTATAGCCCGATTTTCCCTCTTCTTCTCTTTATCATTTCACTAGTTTGAAAGGAATAAAGTGCGAGTCCAAAGCTTTGTTCGTGCACTTGATACATGTTTTTTTAGGTTCTACGACATTTCGGTTTACTGCACGATGTTTTCCTTCACCGTTTTCTCCTTGCTAATAATATTGTTTCCATTCAAAGATAGATATGAAATTTGAATTTAACGAATCTGGTTTGTCTATTCTTGTACCTAACTCTTTACGCCGAGTACGGGTTTTGATAGTTTACGAAAACTTTAGTTCGTTTTCTTCGGCAGTACCTACACTGCCGTGCTAGGTACTGCCGATTTTAGTTCTGCAAGTTTCCGCTAAAGACGCTGCAGGTTTAGAAGGAAACGAAACGAAATAAGGTTTTCGTAAACTATCGAAATCAGTACTAGACGTACAGAGAAAAAAAATGTTTATCTCACAAATGTTTATCCTGGATATGAATCGAACCCACAACCTACGGCGCAGAAGGTAAAGCTACCAACTGAGCTGTGAGGCCAGACAAATGCTTATAATTTTGTTGTTGTTGAAGAATGGTTCGAGTTCAGAATAATTTAGTAGGTAGATACTTTCACAGTAGCACAAATTGTTCAATATAACTTTAATGTACCTATATTGTCCAAAACCACTATGGTATAATTATTAGGTAGGTACTAACAATTATTTTGTAATGTATATTTTTAGGAACCAAGTAATGATTCAAATAAAAAATACAGACGGACGGCGGATTAACTTTAATCCTTTACAATTTGATAAAAATTAAACATAAAGAAAACCAAAAGGAATCAAATCAAACTTACAACAAACCACAGTTAAATTTAACATGAACTCAGAGTAACTTACTCGTAATCTAACCACATAGGTAAGTAGGTAGGTAGCTCACAATCACCGATAATCCTAACTAAATAGATGTTCACTCGTCGAAGGCTCGTGCGCAACTGGCCTGCAGCTCGCTTTGCGCCCGCTTTTATAGGCGCGCTGTCCCCTATGACTCATCGTCGGACGATATTGCTAACACGGCCTCTCCTGACGACGGGTCGTCCTCGGCCCGCAAGCATGGTAGCAACAGGCAGGACTGGTGCCAGGAGCTGTTGAAGGTCCGGCTTCAGGATCAGCCAGCATCTAGCAGGGGCGTAGACCGCTGAACCCTTGCTGCGGAGTCTGATGAGCTATCCTAGGACTCATCAGATTCACCTTCTGTGAAAGAACGACATGTATAAATACGTGCGCAGTTCCTTAAAACTGCCATTATTCATTCTCAGTTCATAATCTCTTTCACTTAATTAATACATCGCACATCAATCACCATCTCGTAACTCAAGTCTCACAGGAGTCACCTCAGAGACGTCTCAAATAATAATAAAGAAAAAATAGGGCCCCTGATACTTTTCTCCATCATGTCTCGACGCAGCATCGAGTCTTCCACAGACCGTTCTGCATCACCTCACGTCGTGGAGGTCAGCGCACGTGCGTCACACGCGCACAAGCGTCTATCTAAGAGTCTGTCGATGTAAAACACGGGTTAAGTAATAACATCAAAAGCAATTGCCTATTCTTTCATTCATCACACATCCAAGGCCCTCATTCAAAGACGCACACGTAGCTGTTTTTCCTATTTTCTACACAGACGCATATTCATCACCTTGGTGCAGTAACATTCATCATCAGACACAAGATCGTTCATCCTTCCTACATGTGCCTAAACAATTTACTACACGTTAGGAACGCGTCTATGGGGCGAGAGCCCTTTCCTACGGGGCTAGGGCCCTGAGAGCTCTAACACGCTAAAGCGTTCATGAGGCAGAACCCCTACGCATCAAGGACACGTCTGCAAGGCATAGCCCCTACGCGTCAAGGACACGTCTGCGAGGCATAGCCCCTACGCGTCAAGGACACGTCTGCAAGGCATAGCCCCTACGCGTCAAGGACACGTCTGCGAGGCATAGCCCCTACGCGTCAAGGACACGTCTGCAAGGCATAGCCCCTACGCGTCAAGGACACGTCTGCGAGGCATAGCCCCTACGCGTCAAGGACACGTCTGCAAGGCATAGCCCCTACGCGTCAAGGACACGTCTGCGAGGCCGGAGTGTGTACGCCTCTCTGGACATCGATCGCCTCGCCACAGCGCAGCGCCATACTGCACTGCAGCCTGGGTCTGCCCACAGCTATCGCTCGATAGCGCAGCGTCAGCTCACACCGACCGCTCGGCAGAACGTTGACCACCTCGTAAAGGCCACGTACTCCCAGATTCAGTTTTCCTGTCATACAGAAAGCACAAGTATATTTTCAGTTTTCCTGTCATACAGAAAGCACAAGCATATTTTCAAGCAACTGCCTCTAAATAAGCTGCAGATTGCAAGTTGTTTCACCAATGAAGGAGTTCCGGACCTCGATCATTACCAAAACAACTGCAAAGCCACCGGGTAACTATCATCGAAATAAAAAGGTAGCCAAAAATGTCGAAGCTACGAATAGCAAACTGCTAAATGTCGGATCAAATAGCCATTATGTCGGGGCTGCTGGTATAACTCACTACTACAGAAAAATATTTCATACTTCACCAGGGTCGACTTGCCACACCACTGAACCATAATGTTCTGCGGCAGTCAGTCTTCTTTCCGTACAAACCAGCCAATAGCTCGAGCTCGTATCGGTGATACGGCAACGATCACACGACCTCATAGGGACTGCGCAGTGCGCATCCTGGAGTTCAGCTTCGCTAGGACACGTGTGATCCTATTAAATGACTGCACTGCAGGCTGGGTCTGCCCACAGCTACCACTCGATAGCGCAGCGTAAGCGCACAGAACGTTGACCACCTCGTAGGGGCCACGCACTCTCAGATCTAACTTCCCTGTGAACAGGAAAGGTTAAGCACGAACACAAAGTCATCACATCACATCAAGTGCAAACCGTCTATTCCGTTTGGAATACTCGTCTTGGTAGACTTGGTTCTACTCGAGAAGGTGTCGAGTCCGACATCTCAATATTTTAAGCAAGGCTTTACAATTTGGCCTACAGTTTTCAGTTGTAACCTCTAACCTGTAGTTCACTCTACCAGTTATTAGTCTCTGTTAATTTAACTTTAATTTGGAAACGGCTAACCATTGTTTCTCAATAAAACCAAACAGTGAATTACCATGAAGTATACACGAAATAATGAGACTAACTGCAAACTGCACCGATAGCAAACTTACTAGACACGCTCACTGTGCGGTGTCTCACATCTAATTTACCCAATAACGCCAGCGCGGCGGTATATATAAAAACAATAGGAACACTTAGCTTACCAACATACCGACGATTACATCGTCTACCTGTTCTAGTGTTACACACTAGCCACTGGTCTGCCAGACATGAGTTCATACGCACTGAGAAATGCGTCTGCTTGGATTACACCTGTACTCGTTCAGAAACATGTCTGCAGGGCCAGAAGTCCAAGGGAAGCATCGCGCGCAGTAAGTAGAAAGTTCGCGTCGCATGCTTGTCCCACCACGCGAAGCGAAACGCCTCACGTATGCCATCATACACACCGCTAGGATATGTGTGATCCAAATAAGTGACTGCAACATAAAACATTCAGATTAACACACACTTAAAATGCAGCAAACCTCTTGGGATACCATTCTCTTTTCAAAGGAGTACTGTACTGAGCTGCAGCTTGGGTAGTTTTACCCCGCGCACCACTCAGTAGTTTAAGTTCATAACGGTCGCTTGGTAAAACCTTGATAACACTGTTTGAGCCTCTCATACCAGAGTAGAGTTTACCCGCAGGCTTATTATGTTAAACCCTGCAGTAGTGACAGTAGAGCGACGGAAGCAGTAAAGCGACAGCGACCGCCTCGCGATCGGCTTGCCGTACTCCACTCCTCAAACGCTCGGCTTCACCTGACCTTGTCTAATACATCTGAAATCTCACAAACAACGGTTATACGATTGTCAACATGTTTACCTTGATAACTACCACACTAGCAGACTGTTTACTTTAAGCACATCAGGTGTGATGAGATTGTAAAAGCGCTGCTATCAATTAAAACATTGATCGGAACACTATTCATCACAGCTGTTGTTGATCGTCGACTCAGAGCATCAAGTAGTCTCGTTTAGACGCGAAATCAGCTGGTGTCAAGTCGGTTAGTCAGTACACGTTATATTAGCGGGAGAAGAAAGGTAATTTCGACTCGAGGGTAGTCGAAATACAGTACTGCTCATTTGGATGGGCATGCCTACACGATGACGACTGTTTACAGATGCGCTCTTTTGAAAAACAATCGTCAACTGCGTGACCAGAAGGGTTACAATGTCAAACCTTGCAGCGAGTAGAGTGATAGCAGATCGACAGCAGCAGCAAAGCAACAGCGACCGCTTACGCGATCGGTTGCAAGTTGTTACCGTAAACGGTATCACGGAAGGCAGTCATCTGCCTATCGCCAAGTTGTCGCCGAATGCACGTTGCCTTTGAACACTAGCGCCACTAGCGACAGCAATTGGTGGAAACAAATATTGTTCACAGATTGTCCAGCAGAGGGAGACATAGTGTTCAGTTGCTGTTGCCTGTTAGCTAATACAAAATTGACGTTAGACTTCTTACTAAATGAGCAGACATTTGGTGTGAGGTCAGTAGTTACTCACCTTTGTTCTCTTGGGACATTGTATCTGAATATGGTCCTTTTGTCCACCACAAAAACATGAGACAGCACCTGCACTTATCTAAGGGTTACCTATTCCACGGATAATAATAAGTGTCCTTAGTTCTTCACTAAGACCATATACCGCTTGTAAACGCAGTGAAGTACGACACGCGTATTCAGGGTATGTGGTGTATGAGTCAGATGTTTTCTTCATGGTTTCGAACAAAATATTGGCAAAGGCTAACTTACCTGGACAAAGAGGTTTACTTCCTCAAAGTTCGACCATGAACGGTCGCGGGTGACCCATTCAGATATCCAAACCTTAGCATCGTCTTTCAAACAAGACGCGACACGAGCGAGACCCACTCCTTCTACGTGGAGCCCTATATGTGCGCCACGGCGTTCGACGATATGACACATCAGGAACGGGATCGTGATCTATTTGAACGAGAACTGCCTCGACATGCGAGACATGTGCACATATGTGTGACATCTCGAGATGTGAACGAGGACTTCGTGTACGGTTGCGTGAGCTACCTCCTAAACAATGTCCAGAACTAACACGAGTTCTCAATTCATCAATTTAAACAACAAAACACAAAAAATGACTAACTGTGGGTAGTTGTATTTTTGCTTCCTTTCTGGTTTATAGGCCTTTGTCTGGTTGTTTATCAGTGCAAAGGTAACGTTTTACAGAGAAAAGAAAGAGAAAGCTGTATGTGGACACAGACCTATCCCACTTCTGATTTTAGGAACCAAGTAATGATTCAAATAAAAAATACAGACGGACGGCGGATTAACTTTAATCCTTTACAATTTGATAAAAATTAAACATAAAGAAAACCAAAAGGAATCAAATCAAACTTACAACAAACCACAGTTAAATTTAACATGAACTCAGAGTAACTTACTCGTAATCTAACCACATAGGTAAGTAGGTAGGTAGCTCACAATCACCGATAATCCTAACTAAATAGATGTTCACTCGTCGAAGGCTCGTGCGCAACTGGCCTGCAGCTCGCTTTGCGCCCGCTTTTATAGGCGCGCTGTCCCCTATGACTCATCGTCGGACGATATTGCTAACAATATAACCTAATAACTGTGCCATGTCAATTCTGTAATTATCGGATATCAATATGAATGAACAGAAAATGGAGTAAAGAATTTTCGAAAAGCCACAACCGCTTTATAACTTAAGAGAAAACTCTTCCCTCTTTGAATAAAATAAGATTATTAGTAGAAACCCACATTGCTTTTTATATAAACCTAGATTTATATTTAAAAACAACTTTATATTTAAGGGGATGTTCTTAAAGATACATTATACTATGAATCAACTAATGCGCGAGTACCGGGACACATATCTTAATTTACCCTATACACTGTAGTCTGTCATAACTGTCTCCAAACGTCACGTTTACCACAACAACGTACACCTTCCGGGGTTTCTGCTGAAGGAAAGTGAACCTACTTTCCATAGATTAAGAGTGCTCATAGTTAGCATTATAGCCTACCCTTGAAAGACTCGACATTGTGCCAGGATAATGTTATTGGGTTAACCGAAAATATGCTATGGGTGTAACCTGATAAGATGCGGGTAAATTTAAGTTAGTGGGAATTTCGCTTGCAACTTTTTAACTTATTACCTACCAATAGTGAGTTAAGCGTTCGATCTATTTCGTGAAAGAGGAGATGTCGTTCGAGTTTTCTCAGCTATCGACGGTTACCGGGTGCTTAACTGCTTAGTGCTAGCTGCACCTATGTGCAGGTATATCGAAGGTATGGTGAAAGATTCCAGAACCATGAGAATTTTCATCTCGCATCTTGGCGTATGCCATGCATCTAAACCGCGCAAATGTTATACTCGTAGTTATGAGCACATGAAATTCTCTATTTATGTGTAGTACCTGGGTGACCGAGCATTGCTCGGTTTTTTTGGTAAACGACGATTTCTAAAAATTAAACCTAGCTAGATCGATTTATCGCCCCCGAAACCCCTTGCATACTAAATTTCATCAATTCTTGAATATATAAAATTCATATATATATATATGATCACGACTATAATCCCCGGGCTCGGTAGATATCTCCTCAAATCTTTAGATACTTAGATCTTTGAGGATATCTCAAGGGGGTAGTCAGAGGCAAGTCCAAACATGACATTTGGTACATGCCCACATTCTGCACAGTTAGTAAGTATTCCGTACGTAACAGGTTGCAAGCCCATCGCCGCTTATAAGAATACTAACCTATGACACATACTTCGAATTTTTGGTTCTAGGGTATGCCGGTTTCCTCACGATGTTTTCCTTCACCGTATAAGAGCACTGGCATTGCGCACATAAATTTTTCGAATGGAAAAACTCATTGGTGCACGACCAGGTTTGAACCCACGACCTACGGATCGTGAGGCAGGGGTGCTATCACTACACCACCAGCGCTCAATAAAATTCAGATTTTAGATATTCAAGAATTGCTCGTTTAAAGGTATAAGATTTGGCACATGCCCAGATTTTGCTCAGTAGTTAGTATTCCGTACGTGACAGGTTATAAGCCCATCGCTGCTATACTATATATAAGCATTCAAAAAGCCAAAATACCTAATTATACGAGAATTTCAAACAAACTTTCTACGCGAATATTGAAGAAAAACGCTGTCGGAATATATAAATCCAACTGATTGAATAAGAAACCTACTTTATTTGTTTTACTTGAACTCGAGGTTGAAGGGAGGAGCAAGGTTGTCAATGGAGGATCTGGTAAGTATTGATTTGAAAGTCAGGTTGTTTGATTAACAAGAGGAAACGCGTTTCACAAGAAACCAAAAGATGTAGGCAACATTCCAACACCTAAAGATTCCGAAAATATACGAAAATGATCACGTGACTTTACGATTAGAATTATGTCATTCAATACTTTGCACGTTTTCATTAGTCACACACATCACCGGTGAGTTAGTTAGATCTGGCATTTCTGAACGGGTCACCGTAAGGAACCAAAGGAACAATTTACATACACAAACTACATACCTTCATAAAATCACGCCTGTTTCCCGATTTATTAGGAACAATTTTAAACCTTTAAAATTACATACGAGTCTTTCATCTTCATAATTTGACTTCCCTTATCATGCTGTACGACTCACGCGTGTCTACTTTATTATTTACAGAGTAAGATAAAATCCGTGAACTTGAAACGAACGTATCGTGTAAAATACTAAGGACCAATTTCACCAAATGCATTTACAAAGCATTACCTGAACGTGCATCACAATTAAGAATAATGTTAAAGTATCGTTATCTTCTTTACGTCATAATCCTTTATCAGGGCATGGTGAAAAACACAAAAACTTTGACAGTCGATTAAACTGCTAACAAGCTGTTAGTTTAATTAACAGAGCACGGTGAAGCTCTAATTATTGCCAAAAAACGTCAAAAAAACATGGTTGACGGATTCAATGGGTACAAGTACCGAAAATTCATGAAAAATGACAAATGAAAAATGCTAAAGTGAAAAAAAACATTCAATAAAAAATTATCGTAATATTGAATTGAACAAAAGCCCGCCTAGAACATCCGGACCCACCGAGACGGTATTGTTCAAATAGAACAGCTATTATTATACTTGTACTACGTATTGCCCAACTCTGAGGAATTTATGTGACAAGCGCAGAATCGCTACAAATTAATTACTGCTTTCTGAGATGTGGTTAATTAAATAGGTGGTGTAATACTAACGAAGCTCCAGGACCTGCGATTTATGGCTGGATTTCCTCCAGGGTTTGTGAATATTTGAAGCCTAGTGAAACTTGAGCTGTCTTGAAACTAGTTGCCGGCAAAATTACTTGTGTTACCCAATAAGTAAACACCTTACCACAAGCCCTTACAAGCTACTGTGTTTCAGTAACGCCAAATTTCAAGCAAAGAATTACTGCTTCAATATTTTTATAGGTCATGGTACGAAATATCAAAGTTATATTACTTTGGTATTGCAAATGTAATTTTTCGACCCTCATTAGATATTCTCAAAAATCTAAATAAGTAGAGACCTGTATCTTCCGAGCCTAGAAATTTCAGTCGTGATCATGTTTGTTTATTTTTTGTTCTCTTACAAGCGCTGGTGGTGGGGTGGTAGCACCCTTGCTTCACGAATCGAAGGTCGTGGGTTCAATCCTGGTCATGCACCAATGATTTTATTCCATTCGAAAAAATTAAATACGCAATGCCAGTGCTCTTAAACGGTGAAGGAAAATATCGTGAGGAAGCCGGCATACCCTAGATCCAAAAATTCGAAGGCGTGTGTTATTATTCTTATGAGCCGGATGGTCTTGCAACCTGTCACGTACAAATACTAACTACTTACTATGCAAAATGTAGGCATGTACCAAATATCACTGAGAAAGGTATCTACCGCGCCCGGGGATTACAGTCGTGATCATATCTTAGCAGGTGATAGCTAGCGATATTAAACGAAAATTTGATGTTACCTATCTACTTACAAATTCAGATAAGAATTCAAACGTTCAAAATATCAATTTGCACTTTTGAGTCGTTCAACGTCTCTGTGATCTTATATATTCTAATATCTGATTACTCGCCTTATTTCACTCTCGTAAATATTCAATACACGTGAACAACATAATGTTTTGCCTTTGAAGTGGCTGCGAGTACTAAAGAGGAGAAAATAATCGTGCTTGTGGTTTATGAAATTTGAATGGGAAATTTACTTCGTTATACTCGGTGCTTTAGTTTTTTTTTTGTAAAAATCTTGCGCGAAACCCTGCATAAATATACCTCAACCAAAATATAATGTAATTAAAAAATCCTAATTGCTTTGTATTTGCTGTAACGCAGTCGTGTACAAATACATCAGAAGGACTTTAATTTTATAGCGAAAAATTTAGCTTTTCTTGGGTTCGTTTATTTATTTATTTTTCAGCCATTATTGTCCCACTGCAGGGCAAAGGCCTCCCTTCCTTCTTTCCACTCCTCGCGATTTAACGCTGCTGTAGGCCAAGATGGTAAATACGCGTCGAGCTCGTCTCGCCATCTCCTCCTGGGTCTGCCACGTCGCCGTCTCTCGTTGGGTGGGCTCCACTCATGATGTACACTTCAAGGGTTCGTTTAAACATAAAAAATCCATACACAAAATGTATGTATTTAAATGTACGCCCGTTTCACCACGGGGTAGGCAGACATCACGGAAACAAGTAATACATTTTAAATTTGACTAAATAGACACTTGCGTAGTGTATCAATTTGATATCCTAAGCCCAGCGATAAATTGTAAGGTGTTAAAGCAAAAATCTATATGCGATTAGTATCGACCCGTTTAATTAGCGCTGACCTATTTCGGCTAAAACATTATAATTAATACGCGACGTTGTTAATTTGGTGTGCTAATATTGACTAAGCATGTTTGGTATGTCGGAGATATGCCTATTACGTAATATAATGAATTGGGTTATTATTTATCCATTCATACTTCACTCCATACTTAGTTAATAATTTAAATGAGAAAGTAACTCTGTTTGTACATTTGTTTGTTACCTTTTTACGACTAAACGACTTAACGAATTTTAATGAAATTTGGTAAAACGATTTATTAATATACTTGTGTATCTTGGAAGGGTTGTAATAGGGGTTGAATATTTGTATGGGCATTCATAATACCTCAAGCTAAAGATCTGAATGTTTATATTTAAGTTTTTGATAAAAAATAAAGAGATAAGAAGTGTTTTAGGATTTTATCAAAATTATATCTTATGGGAATAAAGGGAACCCCTTATTTTACTTCTGTGATCTTAATATTATGACCATAATTAATAAACAATCGTTATTTACAAAGGCAAAAGTTAAATCTTCCTTTGGGAATTCTAAACTGATGAACTCTGATTCATGTAAATAAGTTTAAAAAATGTTTCAAAGTCATACTTTTTTAATGAGAGACGATTTCTACTATTTCGATTTTTATTATTTTAATAATATATTATAAGTGCTTACACAAAATTACCTATACTAAGTTATTTAATAAAATTACTTTAGAAGTGCTCGTTTAATATGTTTTTGTTTAAAATTGTAAATCTATATTTATTGTATGTGTGTTTGTAGTACCAAATAAATTAGTATCTATCTATCTACTATATCTTCATAACCGCTCAACGTTGCTAAAACAACCTTTTACAAGTTAGAAAGTACCTAACAATCTTCGATCTTATTTCTTTTGATATTACAACCTTTTTCCATTACAATCAGTAATTTAATTTTCTGCTACGCGAACTTTGAAATTGAAAAACCATAAAAACTGTTTCAAAAAATAGTTTTTTGGTTAAGTAAACCTTTTTTTACAATCCAATCCATTTACGAGCACCCGACTTGATTGTGGCTCCCTCAGTATCTACACGAGTAAAGTTTTATTTCACGACATAGAAATGTGTAATCACAATACCTACTACATAAAAGATTTTTCTGACTGTCTGACCTATTGACTGACAACACAGAGCCTAAATCACTGGTCTAAGAGACTAGAAATTTAGAGGGTGCATTCCAAGTACGTAGACGTTATGTACACTAAGAAAAGAAATCCCGAAAACCAACCTCTAAGAGTTGCAGTGTGTATGAAATAAACATTACGTGGAGTTCTTTTAGTAGATAAGATACATATTACCGATATATATAACCGATTATGGATCTTTTGTGATGCACTTACTTTTTTTTAACAAAACATTTAAAAATGAATGAAACGCAGACGAAGTCGTGGGCAACCATTAGTACATAATAAAATCGTGAAAAAGCCGCGTCTGTACTTTTGATATTTTCAAATAAAAATTAGTGCCACCTAAAAAGGACATGTTACTTAGCCTAAAACAAGTTTTTGACTAAATTGTCTGTTTGTCTGTGCGTGTAATTCTCCAGAACGGCTGAACCAAATCGAATTCAGTTTATTTATTTTTCACGCGCACTGGACGCTACGCGTAAAAGTAATCTAAGGCGTACGAAGTCGCGGTAAGTTTTTAATAAAGATCCTTTTTGTTTTCTTTATCATGTTTTTGTATTCAGACGTCAGACGGAGAGCGGAGACAGATGTAAAAGTGTGTTTAAATAGTTTTTCTGAATTAATTACTTTTATTAAAGTACTGTTAAAGTGTGGTGCATGTTTCTTTCCGATCCCGGACCCTGGGTTCCGTAATAATACTATAGTAAAAAGGTCCTTCATTGTTATCAACTAGATATGGAATGGGACCGTTGAAAACCCAACAAAATGCTGCTTGTGACACAAAAAGTGTCACAAAATCGCACAACGGTCAGATTTCATCAATTTCGAGCGACACAATACGGGCTGCAAATAGACGTTTTTGATTCTTTAGTCGTTTTGTAACGTTGTACCTTTAGCACTAGTTCTAACGTTAATTTTAGCAAAACAAGTGCGTGTAATGAAAAAATAATTCCATAGTAAAGATGAATTTTGCTTTTACCGTACTGTTTACGAATGTCCGGTTTCGTATACGGCCGAAGAAAATTTGCCAACAATAATGTTAGGCATATATTAACATTGGTCTGTCCAATCTGTGATTCAGCTAGTTTGACCTTATGATATAAAATAAATATTTATTGGTGGTCAGTTCACACAACGCCTGTAGCCCCAAACCAAGCAAAGCTTGTATTATGGGATCCAGATAACTAATAGATTAATTAAATACTTTTTTTTGTAAATACATAGATAACATAATAAAACCCAGACACAAAACAAACATTTGCGTTCATCACACAAATATTTGTCGTTTTTGAGGATCGAAGCCACAACCTACAGCGCAGAAGGCAGAGCCACTACCAACTGAGCTGTGAGGCCAGTCAGGATATGAATGAAAATGGTGCTAAGGTCCAAAAAATCTATTTTCGCGGTGACCTCTTGCGCTTGTGCCGGTCCCATGGCAGTCCCATCATGGAACGAACAGACCTGATATTTTTACACAGGCGTCGCAAAGTTCAGAGGGCGTTCGATTTAACTTGTACAATCGGGGGGAGGTGACCTGTGTGATTGGGTCCCGGCGACCTTATCATGAACTTTGATGTAGGGTAAGGTACTGCACGAGACTCGACACTCAATGCTTTATTACAGGGTTATCTCACCTTTCTGGTGGTAGCACTCCTGTCTTCTGATCCTGTAGTTTCAAACCAGGGGCCTTACCATAAAGTCTTCCAGAACGATTCCGTTATAGAAACGTCATGAAGTAACACTACTTCAATACAATTTGCATTGGTCATGATACGAAATGACAATATAATACTGATTCGGTAATGTATTACGAATTTGTGGTGAGGTACCTGGTCGAGCAACAATATTTTTTTCCAAAAAATGTAGGTACTGTGTCGGTGCTCTTAATTGGTGAAGGAAAACCTCGTAAGTAAACGCGGATAGCTTACAACTAAAAAATATTATAATTATTATCATATATTTCTCAAAAGAATTTACATATTCACTTAAAGAGAAAATACAAAGATATCTTACAGTTTAAGTTATTGCCATAAGCGTATTTAGTAAAATAAGTTTTTTAGCTGTCACTTTAGCCCAAACGGCTGGTCGGATTTTGATAAATGAAGTGTCGTCATCTGGGTTACAAGAGTGACATACATAGGTTCTACACAATGCAGCTGTAAAAATCTATTTTTAGTTACGTTCAATCGCGTTTTTGATTTTTTGTATATTTGTTTATTTTAATTCGAAGTTGTGTGTCATAGGTTTGTATTCTTATAAGCGGCAATGGGCTTGCAACCTGTCACGTACGGAATACCAGCTACTGTGCAAAATGTGGGCATGTACCAAAATGTCATGTTTGGACGTGCTTCTGACTACCCATCCCCTTTAGATATCCTGAATGTAAGTAACTAAAGATCTGAGAAGATATCTACTGAGCCCGGGGATTACAGTCGTGATCATATATATTTTTTTTTTTTATCTTACATCATTCCGAAGTACATTGTTTCTCCCACAATGTTCAAGATATTTTATATCAATCCATAATCATAGCAAACAACCCATAGCTACACAACTTTACTGTAACTAATTATGGTAGCAACTTTAATTGGGTGTTCGGGGCCTATTCAATAAATCCTACTAATAACAGAAGTATTAATATTACCTTCTTCTGTATACCAGTTTCAGCTTTTGTAGAGTCGTTAGCAAGTTTCACAAGTTAATTAACCACGATTTCAAATAGATAATTGCTTTTGACTTGTTAGAGACTGGATAACATCAAAAACCGATGTTATTGATCTACAATGCCATGTTTCACTCCGATATTTAATATTTTGAGACACAGTTTTAAAAGACGTATCTAGAAATAGCTGAATTGATCTGGGGTCTTACTAAAGCTTTACAAACTATCATGTTTCAGAAACGTCTCATTTCAAGCTTGAAGTAACACTACTTCAATACCATTTTAAAGGTCATGGTACGAAATATCAAAGTTATGTTATTTTTATAGTGCCTGAAGATCAAGGACCGGGATGAAATTTAGCACGGAGATAGATTATACTATAGAACATACTATAATCATTATGTACTAACATATGCTATAATTTAACAATGTACGACGCAGTGAAGCCGTGAACGGAAGCTAGTAGCTAATAATGCCCAAATATTAAAATGCCACTTAACTGAGGCCTTATTACAAGTACATAAGGATGTTTCAGTAAAAGTCTTTTGCTTTAAATATTAGGTAGGTATTATAATTTTTTATTTGTTTTTGTTGTCTATAGTCGTAATTTTTTTATATTAGGGAATAGGCTAGTTAATAGAGAAACAAAATAGTGTTTTTTTTAATATTTAAAAAGAAGAATAAAGAGTTCGGGCATCATATTTTTTACAGAAGAGGTGATATGATCAGGGTTACTACTAAACTACAGGTTTTTGTTGTTATCTGTTATATGTTAGTTAAAATAGCGGTGCAAGTTGGCTCAGTAGTTTGTAACAGTTATGCGTCTGAATAGGAACACCTCTAATAAGCTAAGGGATCAATGGTTGTAATTTATGAGCGTTCGGGGCTTTTCATTAAAGTCTAAATTAAAACTTAAGGTGCTCCGACTCGTATCTACCCCGATAATGTCAACGAAGGACCAAACTTTGTGCTCTAAGCGCTCAGAGTCTTTCCGTTTAAATCTTATACAACATAGAAGACAATCTTTACACATACCTACTCGTACTTACCATGTGTTTATGTATACCAGTAAACTAAAAACATTACTCTGTTCATGTTTTTTTTTTATTGATTCTACCCCTTTTGATCTCGTTAAACCATTTCAGGGGTTACATTCTTAAAAATTCTTTCGTTCTTTATGTTTTGAGACTGATTTTACAAAGTATTTTTTTATTTATCATATAATTATGTACTTATATTTAATTTTATATTGTGTATTCTCTTTTATATTTTATTTTTGCATGATTTTTTTAAATATTTTACTATAAGTTGCCGCTTAGGCTTTACTTTAGGCTATATTGACGTCAGTTATTCAGTCAGTTTCGCTACAACTTTATATAATAAGTTTAAATAATGCCTCGCGGTTTCAACCACATTGAATAATTCAATACCTAATTTATCTCTAAAACATGGTCTATAAGCACTCAGGAATAATCCAAGTATTACCTAAGATAATCTTAAACACACTTTCATAACTTCAAACTTAACGTCTATACTTATTATTAAGATTTGAGTAAGTAGTATAATTAATCAAGTTCACCTTTTATCGACCTTAATCCTGAAAGTCAAACGAACTTTTGTATCTTTTATAAGAATATTATTGTGCTGTTGTGGGAATGTAGGGCCTATTATTCGTATCTATTATTTCAGATATTGTATGAAATATCAGTAAATAAAGCTCCACACGTATTTATTTATGCGGCGTCTGTTTAATAAATCAGCGCGCAGAGGTATTGTAGTTTGTAGCTCTGTGGTTCCACACAACTTATGTTCTTATAATCATAGTTAGAAGGAGCAAGCGCGTAGGTACAAATTGTATTTTCTGCTCTAAACATTGTTTAGGCCCATATTTTACACTAAATGGCTTGTATACATGGTTCGAACATACCTTCGGGAGGCCTGTGAAAATCGTTATTAGAATAGACTATTGCCATATACGAACCTCGTAAACAAGATAGTTTAATCCCGACTTATGTGATGTGACAATCATCATGACAGAACACCCCGCCTCCATACGAGTGTAATTGATGTTCCAATGTGATTTACGAGATCTTACAACGCAAGATCATAAAGTCAGCAAAATACATTAGGTACATTAACCGACACGTGCTGACTAAAATTAAACTTTCATTAAACTAATATTTTATAAGAATATTGTAAATGCGAAAGTTTGGATGTTTGTAATTTAATTTTGGCATAATCGATGATCAGAATAAAACATAAAACTTTTATGTAAACGGTAAGTATCGAAATAAGTTGCCTTTGTTCGAAATAATAATACGCGAATAAAATCGCGGGAATTCTACTACAAAAGTATTTATAATTATACTTCTCATAAAAAAAATCGAGCCGTTCTAGAACTGTTCTGATTACATAGTTCCTAAAATCTAGACTTTATTAACAAAAAGTTTAAGTTCTCGAATTTACTTATGCTCTATATATTACTCTATACAAAAACAAATCTATCCCACGGGAACCGTACATTTCCGGGATAAAATGTAGCCTACGTGTTATTCCACACTATAATCTATATCTGTGCCAAATTTCATCCAGATCCGTTCAGCCGTTTCAGCGTGAAAGAATAACACACATACATCCAGACATCCTTACATCCATACATTCTTACAAACTTTCGCGTTTATAATATAAGTAGGATAAATGTATTTTTTACAATTAAATAAAAAATTCAAAGGAAGCTCGGTTTTTTTGTTTTTAAATCTAAAATATAAACGCACACATAGCCTAAATCTAGAATCTTAGAAAGCTGTGGAGGGTAGTTAGTTAGCCTACCACTACTTTTTTATACTACGAGTAGGAATATTATGATAATAATGATCATGAAGATCAACAATACACCCTTTATATGTAATTGGAATGGGTCTACTGAGTATTGGAAAATATTTTTTTACTCTTTGAATGAAGATTGAGTGGAGTGTATTGTGAAAGTCTCATAAGGATAAAAACTAGTTTCCAAGACAAATACTAGGCAATTTAACATTGATAACTGACTTACCGACAACCTCGAGTCAGAAACGAGTACAAGAATAAGAATTGAAATATTTTTGTTGTTAAAAACTGTGGTAGGTTATTCATTTTGGGCGGTAATAGATAGATAACATAATTTAGGAAGTAGGTAAACCTAGTTTACATGTTAACTTAGTTTCTAGATAATCTTCATTAATTTTAGAAGTCATTTTATCATGTAAAACTTTGAACGGTGAATAAAAATATAATGAGGAACAGTTTCCTCATGATATTTATGCCAGTGCATACTCTAGAAACAAAAAAAATCGAAGGTGTGTGTGATAATTATGTTAGTATTCTCTTAAGCGGCTATGGGTTTGCAACCTGTCACAACGGAATACTAACTGTGAAAAATTCGGGCATATGCCCAATATAATGTTTGGACGTGCCTTTGAATATGCCCTTTTTAGATATCCTCAAATGATCTAACTAGAGATCTGAGGAGATATCTACCGAGTCCAAATTTTTGTTTATTATGAAGTACCTGACCTGGATGACCTGGTTTTTTTGGTAAATCGTGTTTTTTGGAAGATGAAACCAAGATTCAGATAATCTGAATCTCTGAAACGGCTCCAACGATTTTCATGAAATGTAGTATGCAGGGGGTTTCGGGCGCGATAAATCGATCTAGCTAGGTTTCATCTTTCAAAAAACACGATTTACCAAAAAAACCGAGCAAAGCTCGGTCTTCCAGGTACTATAGGTACATATACAAAAATTAATATAGACAAATAAACATCGCTGAAAATTTCGCACAACGCCATCTAGTCACAAACTAAGCAAAGCAACATCCAGACACAAACATCTGCGTACTGACATAAATGGATTCTGTGTAAATGATTCTATTCTGGATGGGGATCGAACACATAATAATGCTAGTACATATAAGTGCCAAGGTTCCTAGTATAGCGAGGGTTAAGACAGGTTTTAATTAACGTTCTAAACATAGTACAGCACAACTACAGCGATGGTGATTAATGTATCCATCAGCGCTGACGCACTAACGACTAGGCGATCAGCTTCCACTGTCTCTTCCAAAGTCAAATAGTTCGTCGGTTGACTGATGGCGCGACCTTATTTTGTCACTAGTTCTTTTGAACCAGTGTTGTGAAAGGAAGTGCGGAAGCTACTTTCATAATACATTACCGAATTAGTATTACATTGTTATTTCGTACCATGTGTTACATTAAAACGGAATCGTTACGAAATCGTTACGGAATCGTTACGGAATCGTTCTGGAAGACTTCGTGGTAAGGCCCCTGAACTTGATTGTCATCGAACTTTTTATGTTCAGTACGTCTACCATGAGTTCTTCTTCTTATTCAAGGCATCTGTCTCTTAGAGAACAATTTTGCCAGTGTCAAGTGTATTTTTATTTAAGTAATTGTCAACGTCACAGAGTCATAGTTAAGTTGTCAAGTCAATTTTAAACAAAATATGGCTGAACAAAGGCTGTTTTGTTCAAAATTCTCGGGATTTCCTCCGATGGACTTTGATGAGAACTATTCACTTTAATTCACATATTTTACGCTCGCGTCAAGAACCCGGGCTTTATTAGAAAAATAACCACCAAAATTACGCAATAAATAAAAAAAATAAAAAAAAAATAAAAAATATGATCGCGACTGTAATCCCCAGGCTCGGTAGATATCTCCTCAGATCTTTAGTTACTTAGATCTTTGAGGATATCTAAAGGGGGTAGTCAGAGGCAAGTCCAAACATTACATTTGGTACATGCCCACATTTTGCACGGTAGTTAGTATTCCGTACGTGACAGGTTGCAAGCCCATCGCCGCTTATAAGAATACTAACCTATGACACATACCTTCGAATTTTTGGTTCTAGGGTATGCCGGTTTCCTCACGATGTTTTCCTTCACCGTTTAAGAGCACTGGCATTGCGCACATAAATTTTTCGAATGGAAAAACTCATTGGTGCACGACCAGGTTTGAACCTGGTCGTGCACCAATTTTTCTCGTTTTATTTTGAAAAAAATATAAAAACCAGAGCGACGTAGTTGTCAGTCAAATGCATCGCAGGAAATCCTCCTACCATGAGTTGTCACATTTAGATCGGCTGACGTTACTACAGTAGTAATAGTACGTTACTACGTGACATGTGTCAAATTGTTACTCATGGTACCAAATTCTAAGCTAATTAATGAGCGAAAACTACAGTCGCTGTAGTATGCTATGATAGTTAACTACGTGACGTTTTAGTACCCAACTATCCGCTACAGGCGCTGTACAAGCTTTCATACATTTTTTTAACTACAATCGCTACAGAGTGTAGATTGTGAAAACTCATGGTAGTCGAATAGGTCTTAAAGTGTAGGTAAGGTCCAATTATGAAGGTCCAGTACTAAACCTCTACGACATGCCGGTTTTCTGAAGTTATCCTTTTGGGAGTACTGGTATAGCTTACATATATTTTTTGTACAAAAAGTATAATGGAGCACGACCGGATTCAAACTCACGACCTTAGGATAGGAAGGCCAATTACCACCAGTGCCCTCGGTTTAGATAACTTTAAGGATATCCTACTTCCTACTAATATTATAAACGCGAAAGTTTGTAAGAATGTATGGATGGATGGATGGATGGATGGATGTATGTTTGTTACTCTTTCACGCTAAAACGGCTGAACAGATCTGAATGAAATTTGGCACAGATATAGATAATAGTCTGAAATAACACATAGGCTACATTTTATCCCGAAAAAATGTACGATTCTCGTGGGATAGCAATGTTTTTGTATTTCAATGTATCACGCGGGCGAAGCCGCGGGCGGAAGCTAGTATTATTATAAGCGGCAATGGGCTTATAACCTACTGTCACGCACGGTATACTACTGTACTACTGTGCAAAATGTGGGCCATATATCGAGTTTAGACGTGCCTCTGATTACTTCCGTTCTAAGTTTTAATAAGTAACTAAATATCTAAGAAGAGTGTACCAAGCCTGAAGATTACAGTCGTGATCACATTAGTTTTTTTTATTAGTGGTAATTGTTATTATTTAATGGTTTTATATCGACCTCAGTGGCGCAGCGGGCAAGAGTCCGCCTGCGACGCAAGAGGTTGCGGGTTCGATTCCCGCCTCGGAACAAATTTGTGTACGATCTGCAGAAATTTGTTCCGTTGGTCTGGGTGTGTATGTATAATAAAAAATATCTATCTATGTACCTACATCATGTATTAAATATATCAGTTATCTAGTACCCATAACACAAGCTTTGAGTAGCTTACTTTGGGGCTAGATGATGCTGTGTGGACTGTCCAGCATTATTTATTTATTTATTTATATTTATATCAGGGTTAGCATTTGAGTAGACTTAGAAACTCATTAAATGGTTATTATTTTATTTGACGGACTCGCCAATGACTCGATTGCGTTAGAAATTAGTACCAAAAGTACTTATAATCACTTAGCCCCTTAGCCAAAAAGTTCCCTCGTCTTTCATCAAGCCGGAACTAATTATGAGCATAATTACAGGAACAATCAGGATCATTCGTTAATTAAATCAATGCTACTCCATTTCCGTACAGGCGACTTAATTAAATGGTCTAAGTTTATTTACTTTGAACATGTAGTTCAGCTGAATTACGATTCCGAACCATTGAACTGTATAACAATAGGGTAAAGTCGAGAATCGTTAGACGGTATTGGAATTTATATTGGATGATCCGAATTTGTGGGGTTATAATATACCAAAACCAAATAGCTTTGCTAAACCCTACCGGATTATAGTTTGCTACCCTGAGTCTTTAAAGGTTAAAAGAAAATTCGTGGATACGTAAAAAAAAATAAAAAAAGCGTATATTTTATGTATATATGTTTATTTTTGTTGGTAGCGCGAAAAAAATGGCAAATTGGCGTAGTGAGTGTTATTACTTAAACGTAAGATACTCGTAACTATCATAAAAAACATTCAAACAGTAGGTAAGTTTACAACTTGTGTTATAATCTCAAGCGACCCTCGAGTCCCAGTACGCGACCATCTCAACTCTTGTTTCCAACAAGAGTTGAGATGGTCGCGTACTGGGACTCGTATGCCGTTCAGTTTGTGTGCGTACGCCGTTGCTATTATGACAGTTAAATTCTGTCCAATAATACCTACCATTGGGCTACGGAATTGGGTCGCCCAATATTATCTTAGAATAATATCTGCCTGAAGCTATCTAAGAGCAATTTTGCACGACTTCCTTGAGGATATGAACAATTCCGGGAATTATATTGTTGTTAATAAAGTTGTTATGAGTTTTATGATTTCGAAGAATTCTAGGGGCTTCATGACATTTCACTTGTATTTGAATTTGACTTGTGTATTTTCGCGTATTTACGAATATAAGAACTTTGACCTTTTAAACTTTTGCTTTCTTGTAGTAAGTAATTTAAGTTTAAACTTAGGATTTCATTATTGTGACCATTATAAGGCATACAAATGTCCCAACAGCAGCATTTACAAAATACCTCTAGCATTTTGTTGCACTATATAAAAATACTGTGTATGACTTCTACCGAACGCCAGTCCTCCATATTCAATGGAGACCACCAACACGTGTATTTGAATAGTTTTTCACATGTAACTTTACAAGTTAAACAATTTAAAGAATTGTTCGCTATTTTTCGTACAAAGTGCGTACGAGTGAACTGCGGCTACTCGATTACAAAAAATAAACTAGAAAGCTAGGTGCTCGAATTTATATGTGCATGTATTTATGTAGGGTGAATGTATGAAATGAATATTTTTACATAGTTTTCGCTTTGCCTATTTGTACTCTTTGGAACTACAATATACGATTTCGAGATGCGGAATAATATTTTCGAGCTTTAATTTTTCCTTTGTTGGTATTTTACAAAAGAACTTTCGATAAAGCTTTGAGTATTAAGCTTTATTAAGTATTAAGCTTTGAGTTGCTAAGCTTAAATAATTTCTTTTCAGTATGAGTGAAAAAAAAATTAAAAACAAAAAACACGGACAATTTTATTAGCTACTCGTACATATATTTTTTGTTAATACTCGTATATTTTTGTTTAAGTACGGTAAGAAATAAATCATCTGATCATCATATCACTTCCAGATAAGCGGAAAATAAGTTTTTTTACTGGATGAAGCTAGCAACAGACCGTGGACAATGACATATACAAAGAGAGCTCTATACCCAGCAGTGGGTGAAGTCGGGCTGCGGATGATGATGATAAAGTTTATCAGAAACATAGTAAAATTGCGCCTTACTAGTGTCTTTCCAAAATGAAGCTTCGCCCTGCCATGTCCGGCATGAAAGTGGCTTGTAATGCTAATAGCAGCGTGCCTAATCTCGAGGGCAGAAACGACGGAAGCATACAAATGTGGAGCCAAGACATCCGCTGACCACGGACCTGCCCCTTGAGACTAAAAAGTACCTTACTACAGTAGCAAGTACATAAAATACATCCTTTTATTGTTATAAACGAGAAAAGTGTGAAAAAGCCAGTTTATACAAAACATAAAGCCGTTAGTTGCAAGTTATAAGCATAAAAAGTGTGAAAAAGTTTAAAAAGAACCCAAAGCTGGAATTAAATTCAGTAAATTATTTAATCTATTTGCTACTAGAGAAACTCCCGCATTTGTTAGCAGTTATTTTCACGCAAAATGTTACGTCACATTACACCACGAGATCGTTTCAGCTGTTCCGATGTGATTGAGTAACAAACTCTCGTATTATTAAAGGTGGATTAAACACTATCCTTTGAAAAAATCGTAATAATTGAAGAGAAAACTGACGTTTTACCTGCATTTGACATAAGATTATTCTGAGAATAGTTACTCGTATACCACAAGTTAGTCAAAGCCATCCTAAGTGTGATAAAGCGAGTGCTAAAGGACATACTAAAATGTAGTGTGTCCTCAAATGTTGGCTTATCTCATTAACTGGATTGTTCCCAAAGGTCAGTTCAGTACTAACATGACCACGATTTTTTCCCTATTATGGCCCACTTGAGCCATATCTGTTGCCTCCACGCCAGCCGAATAAATATTTGTATTGCCCGATTGTTGAATCTCAACAAATAGCCTCGTTAGCTTGGCATAGATTCCATTATTTTGGCAATGTTTTTTCTCCATAAGTGTTATAAGTGCTTACCAATCACATAGAGCACGGATTATTTACCATTTAGGTATATTCTTTCAATTATATTTCTATCTTATTTCGATTCATTTTGTTCAATAAATCCTAAGACATTACGAGACGGACTGACAACTTTTTTTTATCAAATATTCTTTGAGCACCTGATACTACTATTAGAAGAACTAGTGTGGTAAAAGGTGATTGACATGTTTTAGCTTATTTAAGAAGTCATGTAAATTAGTACTGACTATAACAGTAATATAATGAAATGTTTATAACATAATGTCAATTTAAGCTTTTTTTTTTTAACTGTCATTTAGAAATGTTACTCTGATTTGGTCTTTCTAGTGAACCAAATAAGATTTTACCTATTTTTTAAGTATGAATAACCACCACTGGTTGGTCAAAATTTGTAAGAAAATATGACTACGCAAACAATGCCACAAGGAAACGAGAAACACAAATGTCAATGATAAAATACCTATTTATTGCCTAATGACTAAATGCACGCGACAAAAGACAATTCGCTAACCGACAGCGCGACAACTGAACCATCAATACACGATAGGAACCTAATAACTGCTGGGAAATAAACCATACATTACCGCGTGTAGGCATGAGACACGTCGTTTGTTACCGGCTATTACAGTGCTGAGCATATCAGAGGTGCTTTTGCCATTCTTCTACTTACCGTGTCACTATTATTTTTAACCCCTGACGCAAAAACAAAGGTGTGTTATAAGTTTGACATGTCGGTGTGTGTGTCTGCTGTGGCATCTACGCTCCCGAAAGCAAGCTGCGATTTTGATTTTGTTTTTTTGTTTGAAAGGTGAATTAGTCGGGAGTGTTCTTAGCTATGTTTGATGGTAATCGGGGCAAGATGGCCGCCACTACAAAATGGCGGGCAAAATTAGCGTTGAAGATTTTTCAAATTTTTAATTTTATTTAACTTGTTATACCAATGTTTGCAACATTAAAGTTCACCGCAGATACTCTTTTCATGTAGGTACTGACACTGCCTTCAAAATTTTTAAATTGAATGACATGCCGAGATTCTCATTTTTGTATACTCGGCTTGAGAGTAGGTACTAGTATAGCGCACATGCATTTTTCAAACAAATCCATTAGTGCATGACTGCATTCGAACCCACAACCTTAAGATCAGAAATCTACTACCACTAGACCACCAGCGGTCTATTATTTACTTATTTAACTACTAGTTACCTAAGGTCTCAAGCAAGCCATTTTAGGGCTCACGATAGGAAATAAATTCATTGTAAATACGTTAGATTTCATTGTAAATAGATACCATATATGATAGATACCTAAGTCATTTCATCAATTATAACTAAATTACGTGTTCTAACTCCACTTATTAGAAAACATCTGAAATATTAGAGACTGCTTTTATCTTTAAAAATCCTATCATAAATGTTTCAGTGGATATTCGGGCATAAGGCTCGTCATTTACTACTTTACTTTTGTTTGCCTTGCACTGTAACCGAGTATTACGCAACTTTACGAGCTATAAACCGGACAAATGAAATAGTTTGTAGCGCAGTAGCAATGGAGGAGCGTCGCGCGTCAATTTGTCAAGCCGCGTAGCAGTGACTCTTGGAATAGGTTTTGTATGCTTCGCGTATTTCGGCTGTTACAGTACAGTCAGCCAAGTTATGTTTCTATCTACTCATCGCAGCTTTAATTTGGAAGACCACTCTCATAACCCTTGTCATTATTAAACGCATCTAGATAAGACGTCACGCCAGCGGAAAAATCAAATTGTGTTTGCAAATGATAAATTAGCTAGTGCGATGTCACGTGACTATTAGTCTATTTTTCATACAATATGATCTTGTTTATTACCTGTCATTTTAATGTCTGAATATGGATGGCAACATATTTTTTACACATATTAGTTGTATGACAATTATTATTTGTCGTAAAACCAAAAACAAACAAACATGATCACGACAAAATAAATAACCAGGTTTAGTTCTCAAATCTCTATCCTCATAAAACTTTGACGTTGTATGTGATAAAAGGTACAGTGGCATATGCCCACATTATGCACCGCACGGTAAAACAAAAAAAAATGATTACATTGATAAATTATGTCGTCACTGTGGTGGAAACACCCCTCTTGGGTGCAAAACGGAAATGGGTTCCTGGTTAATATTGGGAGAGTAGCGCATATTTTTTGTAAGATCAAAGAAGATTGTGTGTGACGGCGTCAGTTTAACAAGGAAATGGGTCGCTAGCCTTTGAGACGGGTTAATGTCAAAAGATCCAGTGAGCCAATGGGGTGACAGGACCAAGTCATAAAGCGAGGAGTTTAATATCTATCTATCAGCCAATAGACGTCCACTGTTGGATATTAGGTCTCCCCCAAAAAACACCATGATAGATCTTGAGCCTTGACTTAATTTCCAGCTGACCGTACAACGAACCCAGGCAGCATTAACATGGGTCATGTATTCTGCCACGCACCAGGATGGTGCTGGAGTGAAAGACTGCGGTCTGCAGCACTTTGCGAGAGGGGAACCTGTGTATTCTGTATGGAGATTCTAGGTCCCTTTGACATGCATTGTGGCTGGTTACCGGGGAGGTTTTTAGTGAGTGCTTCGTCGTTTTTTGGACTGACAACTTCACATATTCCGCTTGCACCCTCAATGCGAGCGGAAATCTAGTTGCAGATAATTCCGAGTCGAAAGAAGAAAGGTCAAGTAGGCTAAAACTATGGTATGTGAACTAGGCAAGCCTACTCGATCTAAAACCTGCGTGTTATAAGAGAGTACAAAGTTCTGCATGACTCTATATAAATTGTCTTGTATAGATGAAAATCCTGTTTATGTTTTGCTTATCATCATTAAACTATAGTAGTCCACTGCTGGATCTAATTCTCTCCTGAAGTCCGCCACTAAGCCCGATTTTCAGCCATTCTCATCAACTCACAATCACTCGCTGCCCGCCACTTTAACAAATATAGCATTTGGCTAGATAAAATCTGAGATCTAAATTATCTATTAAATATTAAATTGAATGTTTTTGAATTTACTATTATGCATGCGAAAGTTAAATAATTTTCAGTTTTTAATACCTTCTGCATTCCCAGAGTAATAAGGACAGCGGAAATGTAGTTTTGCGACAGTCGTAAACCATTTTCTACGAATCCGTGTTTAACAAACTTTGATTTTTATGGTCAGTTTGGCAATTTGGTTGATTGATTTAGTTTAATGCCACTGAACCAAATTACCAGTATTCCAGTGTTTTCGTATTTATACACTAATAAAATTATGCCTAGTACACATTTACTAGGTTAAAAATTAGAAACTTTACTCTTTACAAACAGATTTAGATATACTGGACTCTGGACTACTATGCTTAAAGTGAGCAGAGCGAAAAATAAAGATTATACGTGACCTTACGGCTACTCCCATAGGCCTTATAAAGGATCTGAAGGGATGTCTACCATACCTGATACATCGTGCGTGACCATCATATTTTATGTTTTCTTATTTTTCCTTTCCACTTTAATGCGACAGCAACACGCTATTATTCCGTTCTGTCAACGTCATTTCTGTCATATAAATATAACGTTGACAATAATCATTCTAACTAATGTCTCCGCATATCTCTACTGTGCTTCGACACTCCGTGCTACGCGCTGCTACGAGGCTCTACGAAATGCGTAATTTTATTTTCCATCTTTCGTAAATACACAACATCGTAAAAAATATATTCTATCCTTTCCATAAGTTTCCCTGTAATAAATTCACGTTCCTCATACAATATACTCTATGTTCGTCTTCCCATAATTTTGCAACAGACTGTACTGAAAACAAATTCTCAAGTGTGTAAGCATAAGCAATATATTCGCGCCTTCTCATACGAACAGTGAACACAAAGAACGATGAACAACACAATAAATAACAAAACACAATAGAAAAGTAAATGTTTGTTTACGAATTTATCCCAAATAATAATCCAATAATTTAGAATCCCGATATTTACGTTTTATTACATTACTAGTTTCCGCCCACAGCTTTTCCTACAAGGTACCTACATAAAATGTAGCCTTTTTTCATCTTGAAAATTCACTCTAACATAAGTGTTTTTTTTTAAATCGGATGCATAGTTTCGGATATTACCTCCTATATAAAAATAAATAAACAACGTTTTTTTAGATTATGATCTAGTTATAAACAGATTTGTGTCATTAGGACTCAAGTTTCTATTGTTTTCAACAATAGAGCTAATTTAAATACTATAAGATAAGTTTAAGGAGGCCTTTGGAGAAGGAATGAACGCAACATTTTAAGGCATTATTGTACATGCTTATCGGGAAGGCGAACGATGTGCACATGTGCGCACATTATTTAATATGGTATTTAGGATATGCAATTCATGAAGGGTTTAATGCACCAGCAATGTTTTTAAACGATGTCATTGTAGATAACCTATAAATACGTAGTGGGTCGGACACGAATACCTTATATACCAGAATAGAGACCCTTTATCAGTTTCAACAGTGTTTTTTTTTTATGTTACCGTATAATAAATCATTATTGTAATAATAATATTTTATTTATTTTAACATTTTATCAAAACTTAAAAGTCTTATATCTTTGAACGGACAGCTGCAAAGCTGTCTAAGCAATAGTTGTTCCGGTTGATTAGACCTATCCAACGACATATATTTTATGTCTATTGGAGGGTGGTCCCAGGATCCATATATTTTTGCCCATTGTCCTTTAAATCTATAATAACAATACTGTGTTTTCGGCCCATACAAAACATAAACAGTAGGGCGCCATCACAGTAAATAAAAGAGCACAACAAAAGGCAAGTTCCAATAACAATTTATTCCATTTCAATTATTTCTACCGATATTTTACTTACAACGGTATCATTTAGTTTCCTCAACCTCACTCAACTTTGTATTTTTAAATGAAATGAAGACATTATGAAATTCAATACCAATGAACGTTACAAAATTGTCTTTGAAATAAGTTGCAGAATTTATATATTCTTAAAGCTTTGATTTAAATTACTGCTTTAAAATTTGGCCTCCAACTCAACTCCTTTATCGACTTAACGGTCAACCTGCAGCACCGTTTGTACCGAACTTGGTCCCTTTTTCACATATTATATTTTTGATTAAATATTTTTAGTTTTCTCAACCTCACTTTTTTGAGTGAGGTGTACTTTTGTACAATAATGAAGAATCACGATATCAGTAAATAATAAATAAATATTGGTAAACAATCACACAACCCCATCTAATCCCAAACTAAGCAAAGCTTGTTCTATGGAACCAAATAGCTGATAGATTAATCATATACTTTTTGTAAACACATACATGGAATACATAATCACACCCAGACACCGAACAAACATCTGAGTTTATCAGACAAATGTTTGTCCTGGGTGGGGATCGAATCCACAACCTACAGCTCAGAAGGCAGAGCTACTACCAATAAAAAATGTAGAAAAAAAACAAAAAAAAACCATGATCACGACTGTAATCCCAGGCTTGGTAGATATCTCCTCAGACGTCTAGGTCTAGGCGTCCTAGATCTTTTTGACGATATCTATAGAGGGTAATCAGAGGAACATCCAAAAAATTTAGAAGCATACATTATGCCCTTTTTGAGTATACCCAATAGTTTTATATCGTTAACCCGTAAACAAAACAACGTACTGCTGCTTATATTTTTACAATAAATCAAAGCATTCATTAATTATACACAAGGATATTGGTTCGTGAAGACTGTATGAATCAGCTGGACGTTGATATATGAACTTGTTTTATACCTTATTGTAACAGTGCTTCCTAGCCAACATTGAAATAATTACATTATAGAAGTGAAATTAGTTACGGATAAGCTCAGTCACTTTGGTATGAGAAGAGAATCGTAGGAAGCGTTTTCTCAACGGTGCGGTGGTTGGCGGGTTTGATTTCCAACCACAAACTATCTGTTTGCTAAAATGATTCAAGTTTATATGTTTACTACAAAAAAAATCAATTGATAATTTCTTCACAGTACAAGGTTCGGTAGTAGCTAGCACTAGTGGTCTAGTGGTAGCACCCCTGCCTCACAATCCGAATGCTGTGGGTTCAAACCTGTTCGTCCACCAATGTGTTTTTCCATTCGAAAAAAATATATATATGCAATGCCAGTGTTCTTAAATGGTGAAGAATAAAGTTGTGAGGAAACCGGCATACCCTAGAACTAAATATTCAAAGGTTTGTGTCATAGTTCAGTAAGCGGCGAAGGGCTTACAACCTATCACATACGGAATACTAACTAATGTGCAAAATGTGGGAATGTGCCAAATATCATGTTTAGACGTGCCTCTGACTACCTTCTTTAGATATCCTCAAAGATCGAAGTAACTAGACATCTAAAGAGATATCTACCGAGCCTGGGGATTACAGTCGTGATTTTTTTTTCTGTTTTGGAGCTAGATGGCGCTATGTGAAATGTCGTCTACCAATAAAAAATAGCACGGCGATTAGTAAAAGAGATCAGTGTAAAGATATAAAGGAGGCCATTACTGTGAGACGCTACAGGCTAATAATAATAATATAAATGAAACGACCATGTACGTACGCGTTTATTATCGTGACGTTAGGAGCGGTAGTTATACCCACTGCCGCAGGTTAGATACTCGGTCGAGTTTATGCAGAAATACTGCGGTGTATTCTGCACGATAAATTCACTTCTATACGTTTATATGCTTATTGAATGGTACGAGCATCAATGTTATTGTGGTATGAATGCGAGAATTAATTTGAAGCGAAGTTAATATATTGATATCGTATCAATCAGTTTTAATTAATTGGTTCCTGATACCATAGATAAGTTGATATTTCTTACCGACAAAAGCGAAATACGTATTCAATCAGAAGTTCTTAGATAAATAAGCCTCTAAATTGATTTTTATATCAAAGGAAAATGTATTTATTTATACTAGGAAGTCGCGACTAACTAGATGCTTAGTAGCAATTGAAATCTATGGGTGCTGACGTATCAAAGGTATCACAGGCTTTTCCGGGCTGTTTCCGACGTAGGTAGTTAATACAGGATTTCATTAAGTACAAGAATTTCTTTGTACCCGACTGAGAAGAAGGAAGATAGTCTTTTTGGGGTGTATATTATGTATGTATGTATGCGAGTTCTTTTGGCTGTCACTGGAGACCAAACAGATTTCGGCAAATGAGATGTCGTTAGATTTTTTTGGATTAAGAACTTAAGAATTTTATTATTATTATTATTATTATTATTATTATTATTATTACTGTCAGTCGTTTTTTTATTTGTTTTTAAAAATAAATACTACTTACGATTAGTTAAAAAGAATGCACGCTCATAAATATTCAACTAAAACAAATGAAACTCGCCTTTTGCAAAATTCGCATCATTGTAGTCGTTTAATGAAAACGAAGTTTGAACCGTGCTTTAAAAAAAACTTTCGATAGTCTTTCGAAATTATTCAATAGTTTCAAATAAATGCCACGGAATTGCTTCCCATTCGAACGTTAACAGAAACAATTGAAGAAAACAAAGCAACTAAACACGAACGAACTTTAACTTAAACACAGCATTTGTATAGTCTTACAACAGTAGATGGATATAAAGTACAAAAATATATATAGAATAAAATATTACGAGTATATTTACTATAGTGTCGTAACGATTTTTTTAATATTTCAAGATTAATCGACCGTTAATTGCTTTATTTCGGGTCTCGACGCTGCCAACCAACTACTGAAGCACGCCACATTGTCTTCATTTTTATTGTTTACTAGCTGACCCGGCGAACTTCGTACCGCCTTAGCGTAGCAATGATGCACTACTTTATTTTGTATAGCTGACCTATCTTAGGTATGAGTACCTATTCAATTTGAACTGGAATCTATAATATCCTCCATTTAAAAACGAAAATCCAACTGAAAATAAAAAGCTCTCATACATTTTCTGTATAACCATGTATACCAAATTATAGTATTGTGTAGTCACCAAAAGTTACTAAAAATCAATATGAAGCTGTGAACTTACCGTGATTAACAAACACTTATTAGCAAACACAAATCTTCTTAGTCTAACAAAACAAACTTTATCAAAAACTTTATAAACTTATTGTTGGCGCGGTTATGGGTGTGATGTCACAGATTAGTGATGGTTAACTCGAGTACCTAACCCGAGTGTACTCGAGTTGGACGTAACTCGAATCTACTCGAGTTGAATTCTCTCTAACTCGAGTTCGAAAAAAAATTCAAGCATATAATTTAACTAAGGAAAAAATATTCTTTGTGATACTAATTATCTTATTTTCTTGAAAATATTGTGATTACTGATTATAAAAATAGTTTAATTGATAGTAAATATTATTTTAAATACTTATATAAATGATTGGATTTCACTCGAGTTAAATCGAGTAATATTTTTTCCGAGTTGGCACATCACTATCACAGATTACCACAGATTTTTTTTATAAAGCCAATGTTCTACCACAGATTACTAAATAGGTTATGCGAAGTTTGTATAATGCGTTCTGAAATCAAACTCATTTGGAGGTAGGTATGTTGGTAGAAAGGAAACCTCCTTTGTTTTAGACGTATATTATCAATCGAATCTATTTAGTACAAAAATCACAAATGTAGTGTAGGTAGGTAGGTATACATAGAGCCTGAACGTCCGTCCGCCTCCGTGGCCCGGTAGCAAGAGGGTTGTCTTTCCGAGAAGCGGAAAGACATTGTTTAATAATTAAATTGTGACTAAGGGCGATAATATAAAACGCCACACTCATATACTCAGACCACACTTAGGTGCGCCTACCTATATTTTACCTAGTAACGTCATAAAATCGGAACATTTAATAATATTTATCTATACATAACTATTCCGTGGCGAGTTATTTTCAAAAAATAATTAGAATTTAATTAAGTAACCACGTTTCCGAACAAATGATGCTCGAATCTAATTAAGTAACCACGTTTCCGAACAAACAATGCTCTTTCAATATAGTCTATGGCTGTGAATGACATTGACATTCGTTACGCGCGTTTTTTTAAATATGCAAAATTAAATGTATATTTTCAATATTTCTAAGAGATCTGAGAGATTTTCTTAAATTTTTTTCCGTAAGAACCTTCTCCTAATAATAACAAATACAACAAAAAAAGTATTAGTGAAATCGGTCCAGCCATTCACGCGTGATGCCGTGACCAAGGAAAACGGGTTTCATTTTTATATATATAGATTTCATAGGTACCTACCTACTCTACTGTTTTTTAAAACTTGCTTTTCTGTGCTCGAACGCAGATGGTCTTTAAACGTCTCTGAATAATAGCTTTTGTGCAGCAATAACCACAAATAATGAATGGATGTTCTTATACTCGTACATTCTACTGGCAACAAAATAAAAGGTATTTTGTGTTATTGTTTGAATTCCTTTTAAACTTGTTCTTTTCATAGTAACTTACAACTCGAAAATGGAATACTCGAAACAAAAGATTCAAACCCGAAACAGCAGATAACGATGCTTTCCGAAACTTATACAAAAGTT
The DNA here is from genome assembly GCA_963675405.1 of Cosmorhoe ocellata. Taxonomy (NCBI): domain Eukaryota; kingdom Metazoa; phylum Arthropoda; class Insecta; order Lepidoptera; family Geometridae; genus Cosmorhoe; species Cosmorhoe ocellata. The sequence continues at coordinate 3,024,855 of OY776258.1, read as the reverse complement.
ACAGAATATTATAGAAACGAAGCGTAATATACAAAGCTTACATGACATCGTCAAATTACAATTAATCACTACCCAGATGGTAGATGAGAACTTTCCAATATAGATATCTGTCTGCAATATGGGTGAGTGAATATATCTATGAACTGCATGTTACATGATCGGAGCTGGTAGCAATTTCCCGGAACACTGACTTGACGATTCCCAGAATGCAGCTCGGAATGGAATCCGTAGTTTTACGGTTGTACACAGCAATAAAATACCTGAGTTTAAGTGTTTCGAGACTATTAGATGCATGTTCTACGTGTCCAATCAAGTGTAATGATAATAGTTGATCTAGCACACTAGGATTTATCCACTAAATTTATTAATCTAGTTTTTTTTATTAAGACCCTTATTCTTATATTCCCTTTTATTCCTCGAGTAAATTAAGGTATTATTGTTGTGTAAAGAGCGCTGTAGTGGTAGCATTCCTGCCTTATCTAAAGGCCGTAGCGCACCAATGGCTTTTATTTCGTACAAAATGCATATCCGCAATGCCAGTGAAAAACGGTGAAGTAAAACATCGGGCGAAAATAGTACACCCTAGAAACAAAAATTCGAAAATGACTGTCATAATATAGGTAATTGTTTTGTTTACGTATATGACTTTTATAACGCTTATTATACAAAATGCACTTAAAAATAAACATAATTAAAAAGAAAAGGGCTTGTGTTTGAACTCAGGACCTCCTAGCAACAAGTACCATTGGTTCTGTTCAACACACAATAGGTAATTCAATAATTTATTCAGCAGTTCCAGGGTGTCGAATAAAATTATTTGGTTAACACTGGAATAGTGCGTTGTTCATACATATTTTATATCCATTGTTTATTCCGATGGCATTAACGTGTCATACTCGTAAAGCTACCTTTATACAGGGTAGTTTCAAATCAACATTGCCTTTTCATAAATCCATGAAATAGCGTTATAGGGTTTTAAATATCGCAGTTGATATGGCAATTTTTGTTGATATACTTATTTATAAACATGATAATATACAATCTTTTTTTTCTGTTACTGATTGATCAACGCGCACAATCTTTTCTAATAGTCCTCATAAGCTAAGGAGTTCTCAAATTCAACCTCTTAAGGAGTGCAGTGGTTTTCATATTTTATTTTAAATAATTATGAAAATGTGAGATAGATAGATAGATAGCATTTATTGTTAAAAAACATGACATTATGAATGGTGGTTAGAGTTTTAAATCCTAAATTAGGTTTAACTAGACACTAGAGTTCTCTTAAATAAATTACAGACACGCTTAAATAGCTATGCACTCAGGCACCGCTGTGCCACCACATGTCATTCTAGCTGCAGGTATGGCGCGGTGTGCAGTTAGGTAGTAACAAACACGCGCGCGCGCGCGCTCGTGCTATTCACCATTCACGCGCGTCAGCAAGCGATCATGAGTGACAACGCTGCGCCTGAGTTTCTTCTCCTTTTTATGGCAAAGTAAAATATAAATATTAAGTACATAAATAAGTTATGATAAGTAATGTTTTACTAATGTAGCCTTAATATATATAGTTTTGACTTATTTTATGTTTTAGTTTAATTGGCAAATGATTTATAAGATTAAAAACTGAGAGGTTCGCTTACCGTATATGTTAATTAAATAAGGGGATTTTAAGTTTTTTATTGCATTATACTTCTAGTAATCTTGTTGTGACTTTTAATAACTTGGATCTCTGTACGAAAGTGTTATTCTATTAAAAGGAGAGTTCCATTAATTTAATTATGAAAGGGATTTAATTAACCTGAATTGGATTTTGTTATCTGAAAACAAGCATTTATGAACATGTTTCAAAACAAAGTGTTTTACATTTTTTATTACATTTTCCTTAACCACCAAGTGCTTAGTTTAGCGCCAGCCTGATGGTGTGGCACTTGTGGAAAAATTACGAGGATTTTTCATAGTAAGCTTCGTTTTTTCCGAATTTTATCACACAATTAGCAATCTTATCTCTCTATGTCATAGTTTCTACTAATTTGTGTACTAAAAATATTTCTTCATTTAGCATTATTTAAAAAAATTAAGATATTATACATGAGATAAACGTAAATTGTTTTTTACTTAACAATAAGTAAGTCCAGTAAATGAGTAAAAAGTTTTGCCTAACGCTGTATATACATCTAGAAAATATGCAAAAGGAATGTTTACTAATATCTATATATACATAATTTGATAATGTGACATAAGTGATAGCGCGCACGAGCGACTTTTGTCGCCGTGACTGTTTCGTTACTCCTAGGTTATGTATGGAGACGTCACCCAGTGTCACGTCGTAACATGCGCGCATCTCCATACATAACCACGGACTTGTTAAGAGTAACGAAACAGTCACGGCGACAAAAGTAACCCGTGCGCTCTATGGCTAATACTTACAAAATTGAATTTGAATGTAACAGATCAGGGAGATAGTACACCATGTGCCATAGCAACGACCGATTACTATGATTATTTAGAATTTACATTAATATTTGAGTGTTTTGGCCGCGGCCCTTTGGTTTGTTCTCATGACATTTCAACTCCGGGTATTTCATTACGAATACCACGTCTGTTTCGTGCTGAATCAAATTATAACGTTTCAGTGGAGGAAACTGATGGAGGCTTACAATGGGTTTTGATAGTTTACGAAAATTTATTTCGTTTCGAAATTCCTAACTGTCAAACAAAACAGTGATGTCTTACACATACGAGCAAATCACCCCGTCTACACGTCGGCAGACGCGTCCGCCGATGACATCTGCAGATGCATCTCTCTACGTGTAGAGGGGGCATTAGCCAGGCGCAATGCCAAGCAAAGAAGGAGAATGTGTTTGGCGTGTTTATATAATTATGGATGTTTGTATGTATGCGAGTTTGGCTGTCGCTTTAACCCAAACAGCTGAACGGATTTTGACAAATGAGGTGTCATTTCATTCTTCTTGATCACAAAAATGACATAGGCTGTATAAAATGTTAAAAAATTGATATAGTGGCTAAAAAATCTATTTTTAGTTACGTTCCGTCGGTTTATTTTTTAGTTTTTTGCAATAAATACTAGTTAATTAGTGACTGGACGTAATAGTGGTATTTTATTATTAAATTACATCTTAATTTACAATAAGTTTGACTGAGGGGTCATTCTTAAACTGATAAAGACACGTTTCTTTCTTGTGCAAATATGAATAAAACCGGATTTATGGGCCCTCACCCATAGAAAGCGGTCAAGTGGAGCTCCGATCACTCGTCGATTATTATGGTAAGTAGGCATACTTACAAACACAACAATACAAGACTGGCCAATTGAACCCGTGGATTCAAAAAAAATGTATTGGTCGAAATTTCATCTGGCTTCAAATTAAGAAAAAAAACTCACACTTTCCGAATCCAGATTACTATACACCTTTTTGATTAATTATCACCTAATTTATAACACCCACACACAGGGCGTCTACTCCGAAAAACGATCAACGATATATCGGCACAATAATCGTGCAAAACTTACTCTTAGTAACATTGTTTATGCTATTATTTGAACAATGGAACGACCGACATTACTTTTGATAACCGATCTCGTAAACCAATTTCCAATTTGACAACGAAACAACTGTTAATTCGACTGAATTCGACTCCGATAGTATCGTTGTCGTTTTGCGGAGTAGACCCCCAGAACAATCATCGATTTTTATCACACTTACCTCAATTGGTAGTTGCCCTGCCTTCTGCGTTGCAGGTTGTGGGTTCGATCTCCACCCAGAACGAACGTTTGTGTGTTGAACACAGATATTTGTTCAGTGTCTGGGTGTTATTGTTAATTCTATGTTTATAATTACAAAAAAAAGTATATAATTAATCTACCAACTATCTGGTTCCCATAGTACAAGCTTTGCTTAGTTTGGGGCTAGATGGCGTTGTGTGAAATGTCGACCAATATAAAAATGTTTATCTTGGATGTAAATTGAACCCACAACTTAAAGCGCAGAAGTCAGGGTTGCCAACTGAGCCGAGAAATCATACGTTATTAATGAGGTGTGCATGCTTCTGAATAAATAAATACCTCTGGAAATAAATACAATGTCTGGATGAAAAATACTGATTATAAAGAGTACGGTAGATACAGGTGGCGGAGCAAACATACTCATCTTATTGGAAAAATAAACAAAATTGTCAAGCAAGAGTCGGCCCACGCACGTGTGCAGGCTTCCGAAGAATTAAAATGACTAGATGTCAGGTTCCCTAAATTATTCGACACTAACCTGTTAAGAATAAAAAAAAATCCTCCACTTGCATTCGTAATTACAGTTATTTTTTTGAGTAAATCGTCAAATTATTGTTTTAATTTTATATTTTTGTAGGCTACACCAACACGTATGCTGAGCAAAGTTTCATGATATAATATACGCGAGCAACGACTCTGACTAGGATCAGACTGACAGACAAACGGACATAATTAAACTTATAAGGTTCTTTGTTGGATTTCGGAACCCTAAAAGAAGTAAGCATCCAGCTTATTTATTACTTTGAGTTGAAGTATACTGGAAATAGCTACAAATACTCTCATTGTGGTGAAAATAAAAGCCCTCAAATGTATATTAATGCAGTTCCCATCACTAGTCTATAATAAAAAACAACCTCTGCATTTTTTTATTATGAAATACTTAAATAGTGATAGAATCATTTAAACTAGTTTGTGGTAGTGTATCCGCGAGAACAGAGATAATTTAATGATACCTCGCAGGTATTTAACCAGTTTAATGTTTGCGGATCCGCAGCGTAATCTCTGGATATAATTGCGCGTTGAAATCTAGAGGGACATGTTGCGCTTAGCATCGTATTGTTGCTTTGAATTTACCGCTTGTGATTTCCCACACTAAACCTAAAGGCTGTTTTGTGTAAGTTTTGCCTAATTTAGATCTGCCCCTACCACAGACTCACAATGGGAGTTACTGACGAATTCCGGTCCGGGGACATTCAATCTAGATTTTGGGACGATTTCGTGGTACGTTTACAAAAATGTGGCAACGCGCTATAGTGATCCTTTTATGACAGTATAAATAGAATACATTCAACCAATCTCCGAACAGAATTTAAGGCATTCATGAACAAAAGCATTTAGAAAATCAGTCTTTTTGGGAAAAAAATATTTTGGGATTTGTACGTTATGAATTTCAGTCCAAACGACCGCAAACTTTACAACGGTACAAACGTACAACAATAATATCAATAAAAACTAATTATTATTATGGTTTAATAACAGTTTTTTTGGTTAATTATTAAGCCATTACGATGGCCCAAAAAAACTATAATAAATATTCTTCGTTTCGAATAATTACAAAATTTAATGACTTTTCTATTCTATCTAAAGGTGTTTCTACTTGTCGGTTCAATAACATAAAAATAAGAATACTAAGAATAATTCCACCAAAAACATATTTCGTTGTAGAAGGTATGAGTATGTGCCCTCTAAATAAAAGCAAAGTATAAAATATTTAACCAATTCGAATCCGTCTTACTAATTTATTTGGTCGATAAACGAAATTACCAAGACACGATATCATTCACACATAGGACTATTGTAACGATACAAGTTCAACCCTATTCTAAAACCACGCACACACTGGTGACGTGTTTGTTTTTATTTATTGCGAAAACAAAACATAAGCGATATAGAATTCTAACGTATTTTGACGGCCTCTGTGGCGCAGCGGGCGAAGGTCCGCCTGAGACGCAGAAGGTTGCGGGTTCGATTCCCGCCGTGGGAATGTTTGCATTATTTGCAGATATTTGTCTCAGGTCTGTGTGTTTTCTATGTATAATATGTATGTATTTACAAAAAAAAGTAAATCTATGTAGTTTATCAGTCATGTGGTTCTCATAATACAAGCTCTGCTTAGTTTGGGGCTACATGATGCTGTGTGATAGTGTCCAGCATTATTATTTATTTATTTAGTTTGGACCTTGCATATTTGTTGACCAATCGGAGAGTAAAGAACTCAGACAAAATAGTATTTCTCTCACTTGCCCGGAAATTCAATTTAAAAAAATAAAACTATATAATAACTAAACTACATACTTTTAAGAATTAGTTTTAGTAATAACTAAACTAGTCAATAATACCCTTTATTTTAATCTAGGTATTGTGAACCAGGCTTTAAGTTATTTATCTTGTAGAAGTAGGTGGTCTGAAAACTCTTATTTAATTAGCTCTTCATGCTGGCTGTAAAGTTATACCTTGTATATTATACATGGTTATGTATAGGCATGCTTATTATAATGAGCATACCAAGTTTCACTGTAAGACTGATATGACTAGGTAAGTAAATAATTAGCATCATTAATTCATACAAGTGAACGAATAAATAAGTCAACGAACGAATGATTGAATGAGTTCGAATGTGTACTTATATACTTAAAACGCGCAAACAAAGTTGCAACGGGTCTACTAGTCAGATAATAATATACTAAGATTAGGTTGGTAGATACAAAATTTGAATCTTAAAGCGTCTACACACGACCCTTAAGTCACTGGCGATATCGGGACAGCGGTATTGGGGATGATATCGGCTACTACTCTACACACGTCCCTGCCAGTTAGTACGAAGCCGACCGTGCAACAGACTGCTCGTTGTTCCGAGATGCCGCCGACACTCACAAAACAGCAGAAAATAGGCATTATTTTGGCACTTACTACGGTGCCACCTAACCAGAGACATAAATATAAAATTTTCTAAAAAAATTAAAAATAAAAATTTTCGGTTGAAATAATCTTTATGTTTTTTATCCCACAAATATGGTAAATCCTTGAATAGTTCGATAGCTTTGGTCCACGCTTCTCGATCTTTCTCCTTCGCCATGTTTTCGCGCGAAATAAACAATTATAGCCGCAAGCACGTCGTATCGTCGTGGCACTCAAGCGCAGACTGCGTAGAAATCAATCCTGATTTCGCTACACACGTACTGACAACGCTCCCTAGACGATAATTGTCCCTAAATCGTGAGCTCGCTCGGAGCGATTTAGGGACGATAAAAATCGGGTAGGATTTGCCTACACACGACGCGATTTATGATACGATCTAGGGTCCTCCCCCGATATTGCCTGTGATTTCAGAGTGGTGTGTAGACGCTTTTAATACTCTCCACTGAGGGTCAAAATTATCTTCATGAACCACCTTTGCCTTGATGATTAGACGTCATTTGGTTCTCTTTTCTATGGCTTCATGGTCTTTTATACGGAAAGTGGTGATGCTCTGGTCTGGAAAATGTACCAACATATATCTCTACCCACGTGAAAACTTTATATACGAGTATAAACAAAAATAAGTCATGCATACACTAAAGCTGTTTTAATAAACAATTTTGCTCCGCTCAGTAAATTTTTACATAGCATTTTCTTTTCCTCATTCGTCCTTAGCAAAAATTGGCATTCCGTGACGAATTTATTTCACGCGGAAAAATAAAAACCGACAAACATTTGCTTAGGTCACATCTGCAGAGACGGCTTAAAAGGAGTTATTACGTCACAGGTCACGTGACGTGTTAGCATTCCGCGTCCATCACGCGCCCGGCGAGAATGTGGCGTAATTTGTTGTTTTTTCTCGTCAGTGTGCTCGCGGCTCAACAGAACGCATTAAGAGAATGGGCGCGTCGTTTGCGGGGAATTTCATTAGTCATTCCCCAGCGGTGGGGTTCCATCATAGATTCCTTTCGCGTCGCACGTCCCACGGATACTTCAACGGGACAAATATGTCGAGAATAGGGATGAATTTTCAATTGGATCTTCATTAATAATTTAGCTACAAGTTCCTGGGATTGTTGGCCAAATAAGGTGAACGGAGACGGAAATTCATTATGAAGAGAGTCACTTGTTTGTCCTAATAACATAACTTCTTGAAAACGACCACCGCTATTCTACGGTCGACTACCAAAGAGTGTGATAGAACAATTTCAAATTTACAACAATTTCACAGGCACTGCTTCTCAGAAAACCCCAGCTTTTAGCAAAGTTACAGTAAAGTTTGGACCAATTAGGTACGTTATTAGACGCGCCCGGCGCCGGCCCAATACTCTGAATAATAAATTAATTTGGGCCGTAATAAATCACATTAATTTACTATTTAATTAAGGCTTATGATTCACGCTCGATTTTCCTGATTTTACCACCTTCTATTATTGCTATTTGTAAGATAAGTACTTATAGCGAAATTAAGCTAAGTTTGGACCTGTTTAGCCGCACGCATAGGGAAAGACCAATGTCCATCTTTGTATTGTGTATAGTTTTACTTAAGTTTAGTTTTAAAAACCTCTAGATATCTTGGTGCTGGTGGTGTAGTGGTAGCACCTCTGCCTCACGATCCGAAGGTCGTGGGTTCAAACCTCGTGCACCAATGAGTTTTTCCATTCGAAAAATTTTTGTGCGCAATGCCAGTGCTCTTAAACGGTGAAGGAAAACATCGTGAGGAAACTGGCATACCCTAGAACCAAAAATTCGAAGGTATGTGTCATAGGTTAGTATTCTTATAAGCGGCGATGAGCTTGCAACCTGTCACGTACGGAATACTTACTATTGTGCAAAATGTGGGCATGTACCAAATGTCATGTTTGGACTTGCCTCTGACTACCCTCTTTAGATATCCTCAAAGATCTGAGGAGATATCTACCGAGCCTTGGGATTACAGTCGTTATCATATATATATTTTTTTTCTAGATATCTTGTGTTGTTGTGTCGCTACTTTCCCTCTGTCATCTGTGTCACAAATAAAATTATCTTATCTTATCTTATCTTAAACGATTTCGTGGAATATAGGAAAAATTTAGCGCTGATTTTGATACCTAGACTTAGGTATATAGCTATGTGTGCAACTGCTGGGTCTTTTGAATTTTCGATGATTTGCTGATTTAGTCAAATGGATTTTTTTGTTTACTCAGTAGTGCCACTGCAGTGCTTGAGACTATTTTTAGGAAAAACTCACTAATGCACGACGAGGTTCGAACCCACGACCTTTGGGTCGTGAGGCAGGGGTGCTACCACTAAGCCACCAGTGCCGTGTTAGTATGTCGTGAAATCTTACAGCTAAATTATAGAGTAATTCCTTCCAACCGATTGTGCACATAAACATATTTTACATTAATTTCATTTTATATTATAACCTTGATATCAATTTACATATTATAGCGGCACCATGAAGGTCTCATGCTGGTCTTAAAAGTTGGTTATTATAAAGATTATTTTATAAATCATTATTACTAACTAGCGGTTGCCCGCGACTTTGTCCGCATTTACCTCCTTTTCGAATGTTTTAACAGTTATTCTGCTATTCGAAGCAGAGACAAATCTAGCAAATAATAAATCATAAAAATGGTACCAACTCTCGAGTTATAATGGCGTAACTAACACGTTTTTGTTTTTTTATATGCACGAGTATACAAAGATTATTTCATGATCATACTTTACAGTGCCTTATCTTCTAAGAGTGCTTCTTCCGCGTAAGCTCTCACTCAACTTGTCATTTATAAGCAATCGTATTAGCCCTACCACTAGAAAAGGGTTTTAACGAGTTTATCCCGGCCCTGAGATATGACGTGGAGTGCTCAACGCGTTTTATCTTATGAAAATAGATTACGCGTTGGAAACCCTACGAAGAAAATAAAGTAATGGGCTCACAACTGTGGTAATCCCTTGGTATAGTTCAATGTAGCAGACATTCTTCAGATATCTAGGTACTCAAATCCTTAGGATGTCTGAGGGTCAAATCAAATCAAAGGTTCTTTTGTGTGACAAATCTGAGTTAATTTTATGGCAATATACTCTGATAAAGATATTGATGACGGCAAATAGGGGTCTCATGCAGCTCAATGCCTATCCTGCCATCGCTGTCTAGAACCTACGTTACTAGACTATAGATGACACTAGAATCTTCATTGTGTCTTGGCAGAGAGTTTGTGGTCGGTACTGGGAGAGTGTGGCTTGCTTCAATAGTACGATGCCATTCATCTCCAACTGCAGTTTTTACTACATTCGAACAGTTGGCCGTCCAATGCGGTCTTTGTTTGGTGGACTCGTAGTGTTAAAGATATTCAATTAGAAATAGGTTTAGCCATGGACAATAAACCTTGGAAAAGACCGCCGGCAATCTTGCCCAAACGGTTGCCCACTCAATAAATCCACCAAATCCGATAGTAACTTACTGAAAAACGGATGAATAAAAAATCTGGACGCAGGAGCCAGACGTGAATTGACCAAAGCAACTAACGATCCACTTACAAAGATTTATAGAGATAGGCGGAGTGAGCAAAAAACGGCATGGACCCGTCTGTTCCGAAGTAATGGGGGTTCCGTAATACGTTGTCGAAAAACATGAGTGTTTAGATTGCATGCAGTTTGGTGTAGTAGTTCGTTAATAGCCGAGCCTACCCGACTAGGGGCATTATTCACGAAATGGCCCCCGCGATCTGTTGCCGTTAAATAGTGGGGTTAATGAAGCGGGAATGTACGGTGGCTGCCACGAGCGGGGACGCATGGTGGGCGTATAAGTGACGGCGAATAATCTGTTCTTGTAATGTTTATTTATTGTGCTCTTAAAGGTCATGGCTAGAGTATTTCTTAAATTTTCTGTATTATTACACATATTGTTAATGTATAACGGGTCTATATCGTTATTCTCCAGTCATGCCCTGACTATGACTCGTTGCAATACGATCGAAACGTTGGGAAATTAATAAATGTAAACGCGATTTATGTACCCATTCTTCGTCTTTCGAGTCAACCATATTATAGGCCAAATGCGAAATTATGTATCATTGTGTGACTAATATTTATTTATTTATTATTTCAAAAATTAGAAGAATCTACATAGATTGCAGTTCAAAGCAAATTCTTCAAGGGATACCAAGATTTCAAATTTACTAAATTCTAAGTAAAAAGAAAATATCACGCTCGTCTACCCTCTAAATTATAATATCGAGGCAAAGTAAAATTTTCCCATTACACATTGCGCACAAGACTGTCAAATATAGTATTTATAGCTACTGCAGTATATAATAAGAGATGGCCCTTTTTTCCGTTATCCAATATTATTTCACTCGGTGTATATAAGGCATGTACAATATATACCAGTACATACTGGTCTGAAAAAACTTTTGAAGAATCATTATTGTTCATGTCATAGATTTAATTCTGTTTTTGGGACACAACATACTTTATATTTTAAAAAACTGAATTTGAATTTAAATACTAACCTACTTTATCAGGGTTGTTTTATCTTCGATACTTAGATAGGTACCCATAAAGTTTTTTTGTATTTATGTTACCAACATCAATTGATTTAGATTCTTAAATTTATAACAAACAACTTAATAAGTATGTACTCAAACTTCATATATTTTAAGTTACTTATATTTATTAATGCCCAGCCGCGAGTTTATTAATATGTATAACATAATTTCAAAGTGAAAAGGTCATCTCTGCAATTAATTAAACCCCTTTATGTCAGCGTGTAATCCGGTAACAATACAATGATTGAAACACACGACACATTTGAGATACACGAGCGGCCATTGTAAGCACACAAAGCGGCATTATCCGACCTACCCGTGGCCTACACTGTTCTATCCGATGTCTTGCCATGCAACCCGGAAAGATTATTCTGATAGTATGGTATAGAACAAAGTTATTGTTTGCAGATCTTTAGTTCTAAACACGGTAATAGCTCTAGAGAAAACTCGAGCTAACTCTCAGGCAGTTTGTTTCATCTACATCTCTATTCGTACACTGAACAAAGGATATACCAACAAATTTAATATCAATTTCCATACATCGATGCTCGATTCGTACACTCGTTCATTAAGGTTCATATTTGCATTGAAAAATTTTGTGTTCAGTACAGTGATTGATATAAGTATTTAGTACCTGGGTTTCTTTTGGGGTAAACGACGTTTTCTAAAAATGAAACATAGCTAGATCGATTAATCACCCCCAAAACCCCCTGCATACTAAATTTCATGAAAATTGTTGCAGCCGTTTTCGAGCTACAGATTAATATATACAAGAATTGCTCGTTTAAAGGGATAAGATGATGTTTTATGAGTTATCACTATTATATTGATTAAATTACAATTATAATAATCAAAGTCCTGACTTACACACTCACACATTCACTGACATTATATACAATGCAAAGCCTAAACTGCTGGTCAAACTTGTTTGGAGGGTAGTTATGTCTGTGTTGGTGTGTAGAGGGGCAATAAGAAAGGAGTTCTTGAAATTCAACCTCTAGAAGTTTGTATAAAAAAATATTACGCGAACAAAGTCGCGGGGAGTTCCACTAGTTTGGTATAACTTTAGTATGAAGGCTGGCAGGCATTAGGCTAGCCTATTATAGTCACCAGAGTTGGCCATTGACTACGAACTTACTTTATAGAAGTTTCTCTTTGATGAGCCTTGAATTTAAGCAATTAGCAGTTTTTTAAGATAAAATATTTTTTGTTACCTATTATATCTACAGAGCTATATATTTACTATGTTAGCTTTATATTTACATGTATCAAATTCATATAAAACAATTGAGCTATCTAAGGACCGTTAAAAACAATCTAAAGATCGCTCAACTGATCTAGATCACTGGCAGAGGGAAGCGGCGTCTCCAAGATCCTGGAGGCATTACCACGTTAAATGGCAATGCAGATGCTAGTACTCGTAGTTTGTCTATCCACAATTTTTGTTTACAATTTGAGATAAAAATCTGCAAATAAGTAGATTGGGTATACTATTTTAGTATAAATATTGGTACCACAGGCTTACGGATTATCTACTGGTAGGTACTTAATAATCGGTATAAAACTCTAATCTGAAAGGAAACTTCAAGAAAAACCTTTTGAATTATATAAGAGATCCATTTGATGTTATAGAGGTTTTCTAATGTGTCTGAGATATTGTAAAGGTCTTGAGGGTAGTTTAATAAAAATATTTATAACAAACATGATCACGACTGTAATCTCTGGGATCGGTAGATTTATCCTTATATCCTCAAAGATCTGTCTAAGTGACTAAAGATAGTTACGACAGATCTTTGAGGATATCTAAAGAGGGTAGTTAGAGGTACTTCTAAAGATGACATTTGGCACATACCCACATTTTGCAGGGTGGTTATTGTGACGCTTGGGAAAAGGGCAGAAAGAAGAAGAAGGTTGCTATTCCGTACGTGACATGTTGCAAGTCCATCACAGCTTCTAAGTATACTAACCTATGACACACCTTCGAACGTTTTCTTCACCTCAGGATATTTTCTTCACCGTTTAAGAGCACTGGCATTGCGCACATACATTTGTCCAATGGAAAAACTCATCGGTGCTAGACTAGATTTGAACACAAGTCCTTCGGATCATGAAGTAGGGGTGCTACCAACACAATTAATTCACTATAATAACATTTTTATAATTCACATTTTACAATATTATAGGTTCATATTTATATACTTTTGAAATGTGTGCTGCAGGTGGAGAGATGGTGAGTTATAAAAAATTCTCTTGCTCATTAGCCGGTTCCGGTTTCAGGGCAGGAAAACTAGCAGATGTCACTCAGTTCCGCCTTCAGTTCGAGGTCTCAAGATTAGGCTGAATTATTCTATTCATGTTTTATACCTTGGTGTAAACGTGGTGTAATATAGCGCGCCATCGGAAAACTCCAGTGAAATAGGCTGATAATGAATAATGTATTGAATGTCGATCAAACGCCTAACAGATTACAATAATTAGCAATTCAATTACTTCATTTACAAAGTCTTCACCTTTTTACTCCATAGTTTCTTAAGAAACAAACACCGTTAAAGAATATCTAGCCCAACTGTACATAGTCTTTTTAAACTATCGCGACTTGAAAACATGTTTAAATATATAAATAGAATATAGAATGTTTCACAATACGCGATTAAGTCCCGAGAGTATATATTTAAACATGTACATAGTCTGTACCAGAAATATATTAAAAAAATGTTATTATCGAACACGTCATAGAGCTCAGGTTTGTCCCTGGGTAGAAATCAAACCCACCCATAACCTACAGTACAGAACCAATTGAGCTGTGAAGCCAGTCAAAATAAAACTAAGTAGTCCTTGACATTCATGTCAATGACATAACATACAAAATGTAAATCCCACAGACTTTTAGCAATACAAGTAGATAAGCAATAGTTTGAAAATGTATTTTTTATCCAACACCAAAGAAGGAGGATAATGTGTTTTTGGTGTCTATGAGTTCTTTTGGCTATCGCTGGAACCCAGGCTGGACAGATTTTGACAAATGACACCTGTCGTTGGATTCATCTGGATTAATGAAATAGGCTATACAAAAAGTCAAAAAGTCCAATAAGGCGGTAGTAAGAAGCTATTTTAAAGTCTGTATTTTTTTAATTTTTGAAAAGGCTTACATACATATTTTGAGTGAGTAAGAGTCAAAAATACCTTTTTTTTCTTACTTTTCTTATTCGATATGTGATATCTTGTAAATTACGGCAGCTTTATTACAAGCGTCATAAGACGTCCGCAATATCTTACAAAACCCACTTAATCTGTTAGTTTCCCGTATCTCCGAACTAGCTTATAGCGTGCTAAGCTTTCGCTAGTTTATAAACTCTGCACTTCTACTTCCAAGTAACAGAATAAGTATTTCTACGGCATCCAAGAGTTAACTTGAGATCGGTCTGTATTGCAGCGGGACGGCCAAGTCACGGCTCGAACAAGTTTCTGAAGATAAACTACTTTTTTACCCGACTATAAAGCGAAGAAAAAGGGTACAACTCCACTGTCGCTGGAGCTGAAACGGCTGGACATATTTTGACAAACGAAGTGTCGTTAGATTCGTCTTTATTACAAAAGTGACATAAGCTAACTAATATACTAAATATAAGAAAATGCAATATGGCGACTGCAAGAAGCAATTTTTGATTTCTTTCAATCAGTTTTTATGACTTTTGAAATCAATACGTACTTGTACTTTTGAACAGATAATGTCACTTTACAACTTCCGGACGATAGTACAACAAAAATGTCTAAAATATCCGTTGGTTTGAGAACCAGTGCGTGTCGGGTAGACTATAAAATGTCGCACTTGGCTTTAATATAAAATGTGTTCTCCCAAAGCGACAGTTGCATCTAAATACAAAAGTCGTTGAGAGTGAAAGAATTATTGACACAATAAGAAGACTAAAATTAGGTGTATACTGGTCGTACATTTTTGCATCAACTATCTGCTACGAACGGGCGTAGACGTAGAAAGACTACGAGCTACGAACGTCTACGGCGTAGACCGATACTAGTGATTAGATTTGAGAACACAAATAAAATGTATTTTCTTGTTTTATAATGATAGTTTGTACATCAAGATGGATACTAGATTGATTTCAAATTAGGTAAAATGATATCCTTATCTTATCTTATTCTATATAATTATACAATATATGTAAGTTTGGATGGATGTATGGATGTTTGTATCACGCTGATACGGATGAACGCATCTGGATTAAAATTTGGCACTGAGATAGTCTTGAATTGCGCATTTATAATATAACAAGGTACCACGCGGGCAAAGCTGCGGGCAGGAGCTAGTGCCCATCAATATTTATACCCTCACGAGCTATATTGCTACGTCACGTAGCCGTCCCGGTGCAGTTTTGTGCACCTCTCGTTAGTTCCTGTCTAGTCGAGTTATAAACAGCTATTATTTATCCACGAGTTTCAAAACTACAGTTGTAGAAAGTTGGTTTGTGTTCGTGTCTAAGTCCACGTCGATAAATGTGTAGGTATTCGTTAGAGCTGTGTGCGAATTCGGTATATTTAAATCCGGCTTTAGATGCCTTCGCAGCAGGCGGCATCTCCACGAGCGAGTTTATCGCGGCGAGTCCGCACTTCTATCGTCGGGTAATCTCCACGAGACGGCGATTGTTCCGCTAGAGTATCGTCACACCTCGCAGATCGCCACGAGACCACGACGATCCGTTGCGAGTCGCGATGGATTACCGCGTGCCCGCAAGAACTTGGTTGAGCTAAGTTGGGTGACAGGTGAGCCTGCAACGAGCGAGCTGCGATGTGGTTGTGACTCGCGGCGAGTCGATGACATTTTACTTGTCAAAGCCACTCGTCTCAACAACGCGATAACATCATCGCGAGATACGCTCATAGAGTTGTTATACAACTAAGTGGCACGACGATAATATCGTCGTGATTCATTCGCTCGTGGGGATCGCCTTTTTTTGGTTATTTAACCATGTATACAACAGGTAGTGTATCGCACTACCTCAGATCCCAAACCCGCGTCTCAAGCAATAATGCTTTTTATTACTTAAGACACTCCAAGAAAACTTGAAAATGTTGCCGCGTATAAATTCATGGCCACGGAAAGCTAGTAAAGCAGTCCATAAAATAAAACATGGTAAAGCTCCGCTCAGTGTGCCAAGGTCTTTAGGCTTAACACAGGAAATGTTAGTGATGTGCCGAACGTATTGTTGTTTATCAAAAGATGATTGTTCATAAAAGCCTATAAATGTAAAAATAGCATGTGAAATAAAAAAATCGGGTAATAATTTATAGCTATGAAATATGTAAATATAAAGTTTATTATACAAATGTTTGTTGGTAGATAGTGTTTTAATAAATCCGGCTGTTGATTTTCGGAATTTATCCTATTTTATTATGCTTTTATTGTTTACGTTGGCTGGATTAACTTTAAAAGTAGGTTACTGTAGCCGGTGTTGGTAAGTCAGTACAAAAACGGAGTCAAAATTCAGTTTCCACATAGTATAAATAAACATTTTTCTTTGGTATAAGGAATAAAATGCAATGATCGACGCGACTTAAAAAAAATAATTACACTCACGAATGACGTAAAAAAAATGCAAAACAAAAGTTTTTTTTGTACCTACTTATCTTTTTCCGTTTATAATTATGACGTATGGCTGAAAAAGACTAATCTCATGGGAGTAGCGCAGTTTTCTAATAAAATTGTAGAAGGTACCAACTGGTTACAACCTTTTGACAGTGTTATTAATAAACCAGATTCACACGCAGCGGCAATACAGATTCCGAGTGTAATTCCAGCACGAATAGGTATATTTGTTTAGTAATGTAAATACGAAAACGGCAGATATTAATTTTCATCACTCTCGCTAAGCCGTGATTCATAATGCGAGCTGTAAAGCTGTATACTGAGATGTAGACGATGAAAACCCGATGGAGGAAACAAAATATAAAAAAAACTTAAATGAGAAAAAAATAAATTGCTTATTATGTCACCCGGATGGTAAATATTAACAAGTTGTTTTACACCTTATTCATCGAAATCGAGCTAGTAGATGCAACATATATTATGTACATAATATAAAATATAGGTACATACATTAAACTGTCAAAAATATAACACCTTTTTAGCTTTAGCGCGTAAAAATATGCGAACCCTACTTTATAATAACAATTATTGTCACGTGACTTATGTTATTTATTTTTATACAATTTGATCTTTTGAAGCGTGAATGCAGAACAGAAACAGATCTAGTCTAGATGCCCAGGTCTAAGGATTATCACTATAATATTTTTATCAATAATCAACTATAGGTAAATAAAAGATCTTATATAGCGACCTATGTCGATAATAGAGCAGTAATATACCATTTTGTAGGGTAAACACACTAGCTGCTGTCCCCAGTGATAAGGGTAAAATGCCGCTTGGCACCAATTCTGTGACATTAGAGTTTGACAGGTGACAGTACCCACACAAGTATGGCGGTCAATTGACTTGTTTGAAAGCGTTGTTTATTTTAACTTAGTGTTGGCTTACACTAGTTTTTTTAATATAAACTAGCGATTGCTCGCGACTTCGCCCGCGTGAATATCAGTTATCGCGGAACCCATGAACATTTTTTATGGAAAATCAAGGGAAAATATTTTTCTTTTATATTATTTCACTCGTCAATTATTCAATGTTTCTCTTCAGAGGATCTTTTTACTCACAGGATGCTCTAGCGTATAACACATATTACAGTATGTTTGGTAGAATATAGCATTAGCTATAGACATCAAAGATGTTTTAGCAGAATACTATAATATGGCTCTAATACATTTACAGTACGTATATACAACGTATATAGTTGCACCGAACCATTTGCCCAAAAGGGTTCTGCCTCCACACAATAGCACCTAATTTGTACAGTCTCAAGTACTATGAATTGAATGTTCATTAGATACGCATAGAATGGTTATTGTTTCCCTATTTTTGGAAATGTAGGATTCATTTTCTATTGTTATTCATTAGAAATGAGTTTAAGGCGAGAACAAAATAAATATTATAAGGAAATATTGAATATTGAGAACGCCTACACATAATTTCAGTTTCAGGTTTCTAAAGGTGAAAAACAAAGCGGAACTGTCTGGAACAATATTAGTCCTGAATTAAGGTAGCGCTAACGTAAGTTAATTTTAAAAATATACACGTTTTTTCATTTATTTATAAAAGTGACAGGATATCGCCAGCCAAATTAAGAGCTGTAAAAATATCGTTCTTCTTAGTGTTACTATTTAAGAAAAGGAATAAAAGCTACTAATTGGCAGCTCACAAAACTCATTAACGATATGCTTTCTCTTTTACTCTGAACTACACGGAAGAGACATTGTTTACATTATAATTAGTTTTAGTAAGTGAATCAGGGCTATTTAAACTAAATGAAAGGGATGTAATCATAATGACGTCTTCTTCGTCCCATTTCATTTCGACTCCGTTGGTTCAACAACCCACACATCTCTTTGTTCCATTTATATCTTATATCTTCGGGCGATCTATGAACCTCGCCAGCAAGGTCGGCGTAAATTTTATTATTTCGTACGTTGCGTGAGCGAATTTCCGCACAAACACAGCCCAGCATCCGCCAGCATTGGTTTTGACGTGCTGTGAACGTTACGAGCAAGGAAGAAGAGATACGTGCTTATGGAAGTGGTGTGGATGAGACTTTTAACTTCTAAAGAAACGATAATGCTCGGACGCAAAGTCTCTTTATGAGAGAAAATACAAAGACAGGCGCACAGTATCAGGTTATCACGTATAAAAATTCAAACGTGTTTAAAATATTTTTATAACGAATGAACTCTTTATACCCAGAGGCATATTGCGAGTTCCGTTCGTTACCGATGGTTCATTTTAATCCTACCACATTAACACTCCCTCTCCCCTCTCCCCTTTCTCATTCCCCGGCCTGGAGAGGGATTAAGCTTGCGCTGTATTTATAAAAACGTCCGTAGTTTAACGTGACTTAACGTGTGTTATCGTAGTTGGTTGTATTTGCAGAGATAAAAATAAATGGCAATATTATTCCGAGCACGTGGTGACTGAGCTCCACGATACTGTAAATTAACGGCACTGGAACGCGACCCTTCAAAACACATTAATCTACATTGATAATCACCCTTTAGAACCGTTTGCGAGAAACTAATACGTTATTAACAAGCAGGTAATATACAAGTCTCTGAATTAGATACATAATGCTAAAATTAATATCCAACAATAATTTAGTTTGTTTCAGACTAATCAAAAGTTACTTCAGAATAACACATTATTACATAAAACGAGTATATTAGTAAGCACTAAACTTTTATGAACCCTAGGCTCAGCTGTATTACCTAACAAGTTACTTTTTCAGATTGGTTTTCATAGGTATGTGAAGGAAACAGATGTTCAAAATAAAAGAAAAATTATAAGCTTGAAAGGACGCCCAAAGGCAAAAAGGTTTTGATAATAAAATATAATACTGTAGCTAGGTACAACATAATCATATTTTGCTTTTTTATACAATATTAAAACTTGAAAGTAAGCGCTCAAATCACAAAATACTAGTAATTATAGAGCTTTCTTTATTATTATTTTAATTGCAAAACAATAACAAAAAACGAAAAAAGCTTCTTTATATAATAATCGATTGCTTTTTAAATATTTATATAAATGTCTATATGTATATCCTGTCAATAATCAATGTCTATGATAAAATTTTGGCCACAAGAAAAACAGAATTAAAACGTTGTGAGTACAGTACGTCGATTCTGTAAAATTCAAACATCAACTCGCCTCTCTTCTTCTTCTTCTTCAATTATGGCATCTGTCTCTTAGAGACCAATTTTGCCAGTCAGTGTATTTATTTATAAGTATTGTCAACGTCACAGAGTCATAGTCAAGTAGTCAAGTCAATTTTAAACAAAAGATGGCTGTTTTGTAGAAAATTTTCGGGATTTCCTCCGATGGAATTTGAAGAGAACTATTCACTCTAATTCACATACTTTACACTCGCGTCAAGAACCCGGGCTTTATTGGCAAAATAACCACCAAAATTACGCAATAAAACTCAAAATAACACGTGAAAACATATAAAAACCAGAGCGACGTAGTTGTCAGGCAAATACACCGCAGAAAATCCCAACTCGCCTCTCACATCGCAATTCACTCTCACTTCGCCTAGGGTTCAAAATGACATTTGACATTGACCTTTTTATTTGACACTTTGAATCGGGTTTGAGTGCAAAGCGAGCGTCGAAGTGACTTAGGAATTACCGTATAGAATGCCCTTCTTACGTCATCTCATACTTTATCTGTCAAAATCTACCCGTCAATTTAGTTCAACTCGTTCAACTCACAGCGGATTCAGATTCGAAGTTTAGAATGAGGTCTTACAGAATCACACAGCTGGCATGCCTATAACCTATGAGTATATGTCTGCCGTCCTTTTGTTAAAAGACGGCTAAGTGACAAAACCAAATTTTTGGGTATGAGCAAAAACGTGGGAAAATGGTGTTTCTAGAAATTGTGAAGACTTACAATTTTTTTTGCTATACCAAATTTTTTGTATTATTATAAGCTTTTATTATTTATGTTACAATCAGGCGTAGCTTGTTTATTTAATTTTTAATTCAAGTTTTTGTGTTTTAGCCATCGACATATGTTTTTAAAATGCTATCATTTAAAATACTAAAAAACGGCTGGCTGAAGTACAACCGTTGTATAGAGTTGGATACGATTGTAACTGCAGCACTCATTCCAAATGAGTCACAGTTTTAAACAATTACAATTCTATATAACAGTTAAGTCACATAACCTTCTTCTAGAATTGAAACTTAACTTAATTACATTCAACATAATTTTTAAAAACAAGGTGAAAAGCCTAAAACCGTTTATTTACTGTTTTCTAACCTAATTTTTTTTTATATTTCTACACTTAAACACAGTTTTAGAATGAACACACAATGAAAACTGTTTTTTAGCGTTGGCAATAATATTTGAAATGTTATGATGTACTGTCAAATGAACGGCTAAGCGTAACTTTTTCCTACATTAAAAAGGTATTACATTATGAAAATTATTGTTAAATAAAACGAAATAGTACTTGTTAGTTAAAAAGCTTTCGATGATGAAGTCCTTACACTTATAAGGAGCTCTTACAAATAAAATGGCACAACTTTTTACTATATAGTAACTTAATTAAGTCTAATCAATATGTTCCAAGGAACTAAATGAAATCAATTATTAATTTACTTAAAGTATTCACAGCTTAATGTTATGTGCTTACTAGCTGGCCCGCTCGCAACGGCATTTGCGTGTTTTATTTTAAATAGTTAAAAAGTTCATAGTCAATCGTTACCACCCCGATGTACGAGTACTATATTATAATAATAATATAGGTATCATGTACTAACTATATTATAAAATTCTTGTGTCGTTTACACCACGCTATAAGGATATTTTTTTAAATAATTGAATCATAAACATTGATGTCTTGAAGAGTATTTTTGCTGAGTTTTAAACAAATCGCATCACACATTAAAAAGTTCCTATATAAACTCTAACACCCCTACCACCCCTTCGTAAGAGTAGCTTTGGGAAAAGATACATAAATTTATTCTCTTTTTATTTATCTTGAAGAATATTTTTTCCAAGTTTCAAGTGCATAGAGTACGATTTTTCTTACAAACATATCCTCTTTTTTACCTCCTAAGAGATTGAATTTAAAAAAAAATCTTCTTAGGATACGACTTTCTTAGTACGTGGACGTGCACTAGCACGTCCACGTACTAAGAAAGTCGTATCCTCCAAATTTCAAGTCTCTACTACCAGCGCTTTAGACTGTGCGTTGTCTATAATGTCAGCGTGTAGAATGAATATTTTAGTCAGGACTTTGATTTTTAGAATATAAAAAGATGTCCTTGAACTCCTATCTGCATCCTGCTTAATTATTATTTAGTAAATAAATAAGTTCAAGTTAATAAAACTCGCCAACGGTGTCTGAAAATAGTTAAATATTTAGATACATACATAAAATCACGCTTGTTTCCCGACCGGGTAGGCGGAGACCACGGATCTCCACTTGCTACTATCCTGACATACCTCTTTTGCTTCATTCACTCTCATTACATTCTTCATACATGCGCGTCGGTTTAGGGTACTCTCTAAAACGTCCCCAATTTGATCGAGGTACGTACGCCGAGGTCTTCCTCTTCCAACTGTCCCATCCACACTCTCTTTATGCGCCTGTTTCGTCAATCTCCTTTCATCCATCCTTTCTACATGCCCAAACCATACATACGCTTCTCAATTTTCATCACTACGTCTTCTTTCACTCCACAACGTTCTCTTATCTTATCATACTGTTCTTCCCTATAATTCAAAGTTAAACCACACATACTTCTCAAAGCTTTCAAAGTTAAATATTTAATTTTATAATAAAGAGTTACATAAGAAAATAATAAGTACCTACTTAACCAAACAAGTTTCATCGTGCTAGACTTACTTGCCTTAATTTAAGTTCACATTTTGTAATGATTCCGTACTTCTCTGTATTTCTTTTTTAAATCATGCATACATAAAATCACGCCTGTTTCCCGACGGGGTAGGCAGAGATCACGGATCTCCACTTGCTACGATTCTGACACATCTCTTTTGCTTTATTCACTCTCATTCTTTAAATCAGATAGGAGGTAAGCGGCGAACAGACCATAATATTTTTATTTTCTGGGCCGTAAGTTTTTATGCCAACGTCATCAAATAAATACTTTCATCTCCTATATTTACTCCCTTTAGGGTAATTTTTTTACAAACTTTGAATGTTGTATTTATTTATATAATCAAAGCCTAACAAATAATTTCCAAGCTTCTAGCTTTAAAAATGACGTAATTTTCACACAAATTTAATCGTCTATTTCAACTTCTTACACTTACTCCTTACTTTATTCGCAGTAAAAAGCAGCTTTATGTCCTTTCTCAAGCTCTAGACTATCTCTGTACTAAATTTTATATAAATCGGTTTAGTAATTTAGGCGTGATTGCCTAACACACACACAGACAGGGTTACTTTCCCATTTATAATATAAGTAAGGATTATGCCTATCATGAATCATCAATCACCTCAAGCCTATGAGAGAGAACAACTTCAACAACTATTTAATAACCTTCTATCTATTTAAAACGATACATAATATTGATATATCAAAATAATCATTCATCATTCTTCTGCCCTTATATCCATCCACGCTAAGTGGGGTCGGCACAACATGTTTTCTTCTTCCACTCACTCCTATCATTCGTCAACTCTGAATCTACTCCTCTTTCATTCATATCATCTTTCACACAATAAACCACTTCTTCTTCGGCTTTCCTCTACCTGCGCACCCAGCCACACTTATACACTTATACTGTTTTGGTATTCATCCCTCCTCATCACGTGTCCATACCATACTAATCTCTAATAACGAGTGCGCGGATTGTACGGTACGTACGAGAAGGTACTGCAAATAGACGTTTTTTAGCGTTGGAATGTTGTTTAGTTAGTTTCTAATATTGTATTTATTAGCATTCAGTAATAACTTTCAAGACTAAAAAACAGTCACTGTATTTTAGAGTTGTAATAGTTTTATACCCACGTGAGGTGAAAAACAAATAAGCGGCAAAGTATGTCTAGCGGTGTTATAGAGTAGCAGTTGAAGGAAAACTGTCTTTTAGACGTAGTAGATCCCTTTGAGGATTACAATTTATAAATGACAAAAACACATCTAAAGTCGGGTAACGGCTAAGTAGTATAGTAACATCATTAAACCGTTTTTTAGGCTTGTTTCATAAATATAATTTAATGTTGAAATGTACTGTTAAGTGCATTTAAACGTATTGTAGTGTTTTAATACGAGTTAACCGTATTTAAGAATTGGACATGTCCAAAAAAGGTGTAGATAGCCGTGTACGAGGTGTCCAGAACTCAGTAACTATAAATGATAGAAACATGTGTCCAAGACTGGTCGATAGAGAAAAATGCGGGCTTTCGCGTGGTATATAAAAGTCATTTTTGACCAAATGTCACTTAACGGCCTTTTAGTGATCGGACGGCAGATGTATACATCTAACGACATAACTACTTTACCGTCTACTTACAAAACACTTGTGACATCAGTAACCCGACAAGGGCAGTCGTATGCATTCTACCACCGCCGCAAATGGAGGAGAGCCAAAGTTTAAACGGTTTACAGAAATAACGCGGGACCTCAGATTATGTGATCGGCCCACTACCCACTAAAGTCGGTTTACGAACTTACCACAGATCAAAGATTTATATATTTTTTCATTAGATTGAAATATTTTCGCAATTTGTATATTAAAGTTTATCTATATATTTTTTTGCACGTACTGAGTTCCGTTGTCCCCATTGAATGGGGACACCATTAATGGGGACAATGGCATCTTAAAAACGTTTTGCTCGTACTTAAATATTTTTATTAGTTTACCCACACTATCAATCTAATACACTACTTAAATAATTTTAATCTATTTTTTTTTTAAACTTCTCACATTTGAAAATTAGTACTTATGGTAAAATAGATGGCATTCACAAAATATCGTGTTATTATTTGAACTCGCATAAAGGAAGCTTTGTAATTACTAAGGGTAAAATCTAGAATCCGCTACAATTAATCAAAAGATAAACAAATATTTTCATCGATAACCGGTTTTCATGATTTACTTTGATTTATATTACCGATTTCCGTAGCCACAGTTTCGAAGACTGACTCCGCTGGTGCGTTGCAAATGCAAAGTATCACTTAATTGTATGCAGGCACGCTACACTATGGTAGACAGTTGCCTTATTCTGCGGAACCACTATATCTTGCGGGTCGGCAATCTCGTGGGATGTTCCAGCGACTTATTTATTTGCCGCTGTTTTAATTATAAAAGGCAAGTTCACATTAAGAATTCCATTACGAAAATAGATTTCGAGAAAAGGTTTCGTTAGAGGTATCTTGTTTGGGGAGTGTGAGGGGGCGTATGTGTTTTAACTAAGTCTGTCGGAAAAATTAGGAACAGTACATCTACCATGAGTTGTCACATTAAAATCGGCTGACGTTACTACAATAGTAATAGTACGTTACTAAGACATCTGTCAAAGTTGTTACTCATGGTACCAAATTCTAAGGAAATTAATGAAGCGCAAACTACAGTCGCTAGGGTCTACCATGAGTTTTCACAATCTACACTCGCTAGCGACTGTAGTTACAAAAATGTATGAAAATATTGTACAGCGCCTCTAGCGGATAGTTGGGTACTAAAACCTCACGTAGCTAACTATCCTACGTCACAGCGTACTACAGCGACTGTAGTTTGCGCTCATTAATTTGCTTACAATTTGGTACCATGAGTAACAATTTCGACAGATGTCATAGTAACGAACTATTACTACTGTAGTAACGTCAGCTGATCTAAATGTGACAACTCATGGTAGACCTACTGAGCAGCTTATTGTCGCGGACTTTGAAGAGCACAGGGTAAGGCGCCGCTCACACCCAACAAAACACGGTAAGGATTTACAAATTCAAATAGGAGGCGAGGCGACAAAGCGTTTTGTCAAGGCGAAGTTATTAACCAAGCGGAAATTAGACACAAATGGCGAAAAGTTTCCGGGTCATTGATCTAATTTTAATGTAACTGGCCTGCTCCGGAAATAATGCTTGATATCGTGACTCGCTGGTTTGAATAGAGCCCACAACATTACAGTGAAATAAAGCCACAGTATAAACGCGTTGAGTGGTACAAATCAATTATTAATACAAATGTTTTCCAATATATTATATTTATAAATTTACGCGATCTGAAGACATTATTGTGAGTATTAACCGGGTATTTATCGTGTTTTATTTACTTACCTATTTTTCCCGAGGTTTCAACAGATTTACACACTGTCGTGGTCACGGGAGTCACGAATGACTGTCAAGTCATCAATAAAATTGTTTTCCAATTTATTTGATTACTTTTCAACAATTTAAAAACAATGTTACAAATTTAATGGTCTATCTATGTATAAGCCTATAATTACCTACTACTAGATAAAGTGGTAAATAGCATAAGTACTTAAAAATAAAATTGAGCATTGATCATCTATCTAAAATTATTTGTATTCAATGATAGCAATTATTGTGAGAAAATATCTCGTTAAAAGAAAAAAGCTTTAACCGAAAATGTCTAACTTTTGTCAGTCATTGCGTGGGGCTTCAGACGTCAAAAACACGTGTACAA
The DNA here is from genome assembly GCA_963675405.1 of Cosmorhoe ocellata. NCBI lineage: Eukaryota > Metazoa > Arthropoda > Insecta > Lepidoptera > Geometridae > Cosmorhoe > Cosmorhoe ocellata. The sequence continues at coordinate 2,998,259 of OY776258.1, read as the reverse complement.
TTTGTACACAACAAGATTTCTGAATATAATGGGTGGGGTATATTGATCTTTAAGAGCGTTAAAATAAGAATCAAATTAAAAAATAGAAACATAGGTAGCTACACTTCTCCTTATAGTGTCACTAATATCACATGAACAGTGTAGTGAAAGGATAAAAGTGTACCTACCTCAGATTAAAATGATCTTTTTGTAGGTACACTTGACAATGTCTTCAAACTAAAGTAGGTAGGAAATATACAGGACATATTCAAATAATGTCTTCTTTCAGTAAAATGTTCCATCTTCAATATTCAAGGTACTTTCCCTTCATGTGGCATAGCCGTGGGACGCCCTGTATAGTATTTACAATAAATTATTATCTCATTTTGGTATGTAACAATATACATAATATACACCAACAAATACTCTATTTTTCAATTTCCAACTGTCTCACAATAAATATTACAAATTTGAAACTGAATAACATTAACATGTAATAACCTATTAAAAGATTGACTAATTAAATGGATTCGAAAGACTCGCGCCTTCGCCTTAAATATACCGCAAAGTAATACCGCAGCGTCTCGGCTAGTTTAATTAATTAACGTAAGCTTCTAAATGTTATTCTCAACTATAATACCTACAGAGACTCTGTAGATATATACAGGGTGGTTCATCGAATGAAAAACCAGCGCAGCTATAACCAAAAAGATAAAAACGAAAGCTCTAAAAATTGACTATTCACATATGCCTTTCCAAATCAAATAGAGCTGTGTATAAATCCTTCTATTTCAAATCGGCGATCTATGGATCATCCTGTATAAGAAAAGGCTAAGAACGTTTTTCGTAGATTCACGTTGCAAACAAAGGCACCCGAACAGTCCAAAGAGATTATAGGTTTAAAATTCAAAATTTTTAAACTAATCATTATTAAAAAGTTTAATATACAGTAATTGGTCCTGTCAAAAACAAAAGAGACTCTTATAAAGTGTGCTTAATATTTACTAGGTACTTTGCTAGGTCACGACGGGGTAGGAATTATAAGAATGACGTAACAATAACCCTCAATGCGCGACGACATGGGTACCAAATACACCTCGGATTTCTATTGAGTTTATCTTGAGTATGAACTGAACTAAGGTGATATGTAAAACTGAAGGTCAGGTGTTCAGTATTAATAAAATCGTTGTCGACAAGAAGACTACCTAAGATTTTCAGGTATCAGGCGCTCAAACTTTTCTTGTTAACGAAACTCTGCGCTTAATCTAAGATTTTTTAAGTAAACAAGTTTTGTGAATGTTGAGATAAGTTGTGGTTTTCTGTACATAATACAAGTGCATACTTTACGTACCTAGGTATTAACGATTTTGCTTAGGATGAGATAAGTGGGAGATTATGCTTGTGCTTATGCTTACAAATGGAGTTTTATACTCGTACATAGATTACGCTTCCATTGTTTTCTATCTTCTATCGCTGAGATGACTGTCATCTTTGTCATTGATATAGAATATTTTTTCACTTTACTGCACGAACATACATACGTAGATACCTAAACATTTTGTTGAGGCGCAAAACTTACATCGAAAACACTTGGTCCATAAATAGCCAACATTTTTATTTATTAATATAAGATCGAAAATATTATTTCAGGCCTTGCCTAAATACCACGTAGAAGCCTAAACTAATCGAATTTGTCTGCCAAGAGGTTGAAAACAAATGATTATATTTCTTTCTTCTCACGCCTGAAAAGTGTATTGGATTGTCAAAATGATTGACGGTTATTGGATCTATAGGAATTTAGGTTCCATAAATAAAGAAAAAGCTATAACTTATTTCGAATTTCATTATGAATTAGGCTATTATATTGATGTTCAATAATTTAGTTATGAAGTTTATAAAATGATCTGTATTTATAGGAATATACTATCCTAATTCACAATATATATAATTTTAATGTGAACAATGCAGCTATCTAAAAACCGTTAGAATTAATCTAGAGATAGTTAGTTCAACCTATCCTTAACCTATAGATCACTGCGTGATGAAATCGTCGTTAAGAAAAATAAAATTTACCTAATCCTAATGAATAAAGTAAACAAAACTCTGCATCTATTTTAGATGATTTATACTTACAGCATCAAATAGAACTTTTTACTCATCTTAGGAATCGTTATAGTGAGGGGCTTTTCCCATACATTTACCATCTTCAAGGCTTAGGCGGCGTATCCACACTCCACAGGTAATTCGAATAAGTCATCTTCAACCGACCTTCACTTATTTGTGTATTCATTGATTCTATTCACACCGTAATTGCTCAAAATACAGCTAAACAAATCTGAAATGGAACAGAATACGAAAGTTTAGTGTGCTCGCACAGAGTAACGGACTTCTAGTAATCCTCTTAGCAAGGTTCTTACTTTTTGTTTACTGAACATTGCCCATGGAGATTACAGGATCACCGGAATTAAATGAGGGAGCTGCAAATGTGTTTTTCTACTTGATACTTAGTATTACTATTCAGTTGAGTTATCTATAAATAAATTAATATTGGTGGACATATCACACAACACCCTCTAGCCCCAAACTAAGCAAAGCTTGTACTATGGAAACCAGATAGCTGATAGATTAATTAAATACTTTTTTTTTAAATGCATACTTAGAATACATAATAACACCCAGACACAGAACAAACATCTGAGTTCTCCACACAAATGTTTATCCTGGGTGGAGATCGAACCCACAACCTACAGCACAGAAGGCAGAGCTACTACCAACTGAGCTGTGAGGTCAGTCTATAGATCGTTTGTAACGGTCCGTATTAGCTCATCTGTTTCACATGAAGGTGAGTATTAAAAAAAACAAAAAGAACATGATAAGGGCTGTTATCCCCAGGCTCGGTAGATATCTCGATAAATCTCTAGTTACTTAGATCTCTGTAGGTCTACCATGAGTTGTCACATTTAAATTGGCTGACGTTACTACAGTAGTAATAGTACGTAACTATGACATCTGTCAAAATTGTTACTCATGGTACCAAATTCTAAGCAAATTAATGAGCGCAAACTACAGTCGCTGTAGTACGCTGTGACGTAGGATAGTTAGCTACGTGAGGTTTTAGTACCCAACTATCCGCTAGAGGCGCTGTATCAAGTTTTCATACATTTTTTTAACTACAGTCGCTAGCGAGTGTAGATTGTGAAAACTCATGGTAGACCCTCTGAGCATATCTAAAGAAAGTACTCAGAAGTACGTCCAAACAAGACATTTGGCACAAACACACATTTTGTACAGTGGTTAGTATTGCGTACGTGACAGGTTGCAAGCCCATCGCCGCTTAAAAGAATACTAACCTATGACACACACCTACGAACTTTTGGTTCTTGGGTATGCCGGTAGATTTTTTCCTTCACTGTTTAAGAGCACTGGCATTGCGCACATAATTTTATCGAATGAAAAACCCCATTGGTGGACGACCAGGTTTGAACCCACGTCCCGTTTTACCCTTTGGGTAGGAACCCTAAAATATTCGAAATAATTAGGTACTTACGTTAAAATTCCAAACAAACATAGGGATCGCATGTTACCCAGTAGTTTATAAAACTATTGCAGGTACCTACTAGAAATGAATGGCCATTAATATATCGAATAGGTACCTAAATTTCATACCAATTAGTATTTGTTAGTTAAGGTATAATTATTTTACCTCAATTAACGTCTTATTGTATCAAATAGATGTTTTTTCTAAGTCAAGATCAAACATTAATTAATAAAAGATATTCTTGTTTAGAAATACATAATACGATTTTTTTACTCAGACTTCTAGACCCAAAATTAGTTATATCTTCAGAACGCATCTTACGCATATTTATTTCCTCCGTTTTGTATCGCAGATAAAAAAAAAGCTAGTAGGTATTACAATTTTTTTTATTATCTACTCTCTCTCTTCCCGACTATTCATCCCACATGGTAGTGGTGACATTTTTTTATTATATACAAAACAATAATAATACCATTACTGTTCTTGCCAGTGTCATAAAAATTGTGAATTTATTGAATTTAATTTGATGTATGTGGATCATTAATATCTGAAATAAAATGAATACAATTCAATAAAAGTGAAGCAGTGGGTTAGGAAAAAAAAATGCTTCATGTGTACAAGTTTGTTTTACTAGACATTTTATTTGAACTGAATAACTTAGGCTGTGTCCCCAGTAGGCAAACAGTTAGCGGCCGACTGAGTTTGCGGCGTATCGGTTTAGTACGCCCTTCCATATATTTGAAATGGAGTGTCCACAGTTTGCTAGTTTTGCGCTCACTTTACGCAGTTTGCAGCGTTACGTGCGCCTTGTTGTTTTTCGCCAGTTTGCCTACTGGGGACACAGCCTTACTCGCACATACTCGTATAAAAAACGTTCACGCCCAACACTTGTATCGCAAGGTCAAAATTCGTTTATTTCAGCATTCCAAGTCAGAAACGCAAGCAAAAATCTATGATAGTATAAACATAGCGTGTAGTGCAAACTACAAGAAGTAACGGAAACCGCAAAAATCAACCCTTGTTGAGTTTCTATAATAATTATTATCCTTTAGCAAATGATCACACACATTTATAAACTACGAGCTGACCTGACAGACGTCGTCCTGTCTTATAAAATAACAAACTCACCAAATAAAGAATCAGCGAAATTTTTCCAGCCGTTCACGCGTGCGTGACGCCGTGACCAAAGGAAATAGGGATTCATTTTTATAATATAACATAGATATCAGGTCGATATCGTATTTACCTTTATTATTTTCCTTTTTGTGGTCGCGGGATGACTGAAGTATTAGCGATATCCCATCAAAAACATAAATGTGAAATGAGAGCCAAGTTCAATAAGTAGGTATGCTTTAGCCGTTGACTTCAGCGACAAAAGAAGTGAGATCTAAACGGGTGCCAAGTACAATGGTCAGTCCTGAAACTTATTGATAACAATATGAAATATTTTTAACAACTTTAAGATATAATTTCATCTTAAAACTTAGGATATTATATTGAAGCCTAAGGTCTAACTTGGCTAGTTCTCATATACGAATTAACTACTGACTAACTATGTCCAATCGCTAGTTTCTACCAGCAATCCAAATTTTTAGAAGAATAAAATAAGAACTTGCAAAGGCTATACTTACCTAATTTAATTTGTACTCTTAAGAAAACTAGCCAAGTCAGACCTTAGGCTTCAATATAATATCCTAAGTTTTAAAATGAAATTATATTTTAAAGTTGTTAAAAATATTTCATATTGTTATCAATAAGTTTCAGGACTGACCATTGTACTTGGCACCCGTTTAGATCTCACTTCTTTTGTCGCTGAAGTCAACGGCTAAAGCATACCTACTTATTGAACTTGGCTCTCATTTCACATTTATGTTTTTGATGGGATATCATTACTTTTTGTACAGAAGTTATTAGTAAGTAGGTACTTATTCTTATATTATTATACTTATATATCTACCTGCAAGGGCGGCTCAAACTATTCGCACATTGTATAGGTACATGTATACCTAAGTAGGTAGGTACTTACTAAATAAGTATACCTACTACCTATATCTATCTTTTATGTGTAAGCCATTATCGTCAAAATAGTGAACCATAAATACAATAAAAACTTACAACCGCGTGCGCGCTATTATTATGCGGTCCGGCGGCGGGCGAATAAGTCGCCTGCGGGCGGGGTGGGGGAAGATGTCGCTCATCGCTGAGTAGGTACGCCACCGCCGAATGCGGGCAGACGCGGGGCAAACGTCATTGACGGTTGTTAGATAGGTAGGTAGGTACACTCAGCTAGAGCTACCTACGTTAGCTAGGTAGTATGTACATACTGTAGGTACTGGTCATATAATAGAACCATATACTTACGCTTAGTATGTAGGTACATTTAAAAAAAAATCTGCCTTTCCTTTCCTAAGATTATGGTAAAATGGTAAATAATCTCCTGAAAGTGAAACTTTAATAGCTAGACAGTGAGTTATTGTTATTATAAGCTACCTACCTATAAAATAACGTAGGTATTGTGTATTTTAGTGTGTCAGATAAGTTGGTACCTACCTACTTATAGTCAGGTAGGGTACCTACCTGACTATAAGTAGGTAGGTACTTACTAATTTTACAAGTTAGGTATGTATAGTATTCTATTGAGCAAGTGTACCTATCTAGGTACACATACTCAGTAAGTATCTATCTACCATTGAGCTACCTACTTACGTAGGTACGTGCTAATAATTTGAACTGTCCAATGACCATGTTAGTTAGGTTGCTATGTAAATCCTACTAAACGCGACTGTTTGTAAGAATGTATGGATGCGTGGATGTATGTTTACTTACTTTACTTACTTTTTATCTCGGAAAAATATAAGGTTCTCGCGGCAGATTTGTTTTTTTTTTCAAGGTATCACGCGGGCGAAGCCGCGGGCGGAAACTAGTACTGACACACCTACTTTATTAGTCTAAACCTAAATACTTATCTAGTCTTACCTATCTACATAGACGGCTCAACTATTGGCACATTGTATACCTAGGTACCTAAGTAGATAGGTTAGCCCGATAATATAGTAGGTACTTACCGAGAGTGTACTACTTACCAATCCAAGACACTACTTCCACTCGTTAGTATTTTCACGTCAAGACTCTATTAAAATCCACATAATGACCGACTGTCATCTACATATTTAGATTGCTATTCTTATATTACAGGCGCTAGTAAGGGTTCCTAAGAGAATCAATTAATTGAAAAAGTACGATAAAAATAAAAAAAATTACAAGTTTCAGATTTTTTCCTTTGTATTCACCCCACTACCTACCTGGATGCCAAATTTGAACGTTCTAGGTCATCTAGAACTGGGTTATAATTAACGTCTATAGATCAGTCAGTGATAAAATTTTCCATAACCAGCCATTTTTGGACGTTAATATCTAAATAACCGTTTGAGGTGTGTTTATGAAATTCGGTGCACATATTTTACTCGCAAGTGGCAATAGATGAGCCAAATTTGACTTGTTTATGTGAAATGGTTTTTGAGTTACGAGGGGGTGAAAAATCACCCAAATGGTTCCCGTAATATTACACTAGGCGCGCATCGCCCGTTCGCTTCGCTTGAACTTGGCTTGACACGCTGCCGCGTGTCTAGATATTGAAGCTACCGTCGCCGTCGCGAAGAAATAGTGACAGTCAAAACTACCCTCATTTGAAATGTTCGTAGGCTGACATGTCGAGAAAATAACAAAGCTAAATACTAATATTATAGTCCCGCTATCATTTATAAATATTACCCGCCCATTGTAATTCATATTTTTTTTTCTGTGCCTATAATTATTTTTTTTTCTTTGTTATTGTTTGTTTTATGTTTTACAATAAAGATATATTGTATTGTATTGTATTGTATTGTATTGTAAATATAACGTCTATAGGTACCTACAGTCACACAATGCCACACTCTAAAAATATTTTCTAATTAAGTCTTTGAAAGTTATTGTTTGGTTGAAACGCAACAGAATTGATTCGAACTTATTTCCGATATTCTCTTTCCAAAACTCATTGGCATGCAACTGATCGTTTTCAAATTCAAGTTACAAACTTTTTGCAAATGTTCCAAACTTTTTAAAAAAGTAATTCCATTGCTTTTACCAACCACCATAGACTAAAGAAACATTCTAGAGGCGTCAAAGAAAAATCGTAACAATTTATTTAGCGAGGCGGTCCTGAATAGATATTCCACTGTCCCACTATCAAGACCCTTTCAAAATGCTCATAAGTAATTGGCTCTATTATTAGTTTAAGTATATTTTACCAGTGACTTGACATGGCTATAAACTTATCGACTGGAATTGTCTGGATTTATTTATTTTATAATAACATTTTATAAGGCCCCTTTGAGGTCCAATTTATTGGACCATGATTAACAACCAAATTGCCACTACTGTTGCCGTTTTTACTTTGAAAGACAGACCAGACAACATTAAATGTTGGTATTAATATTATACAATTGCTATATTTAATTTATAAAAGGCTCGCTTTAAAGTTCCCTCTTGTCTAAGTGATTTATCATGTATTTTCAAGTTGAATATTTTAAGCCTCCAGTTTCGAACTGCCATGTTTGGAAATAGTTAATGTGGCATGTGTTGGCTACTATTTGCAAAATTCTGATGAAGGTAACGTATACTCGTATTAAGCGATAGAGGTTGTTAAAAATCTATTTTTAAACGACTTCAAAAAGAAGGAGCTTCTCAATTCGTCTGTATCTGGTCTGTATATATTTTCTTTTCTTTTTTTTGTTACACGATTACTCCGCCAATTAAGAACGTATTCTGATAATTCTTTTTGTTTCGTATGTCATACTTTAGAGGTGGTCCCATACGTTCATTCACCGTGGTACCATTACATAGTATAATCAACATATACGAGTATATATTATGTCTTTACATTTGACTATCGCAAAACACGAATTACTATCTTCTTATTTATTAGTTTTTGTGATCAATTTTGCCAGTATCGAGTTTTTTAAATTAATAGTACTTACTGTCAATGTCACAAAGTTACAGTCAAATTTATTATTAGTATTAGACGGGTATTTATCGCGTTCAAATTACCTTATATTTTCCCGACATTTTGACAGGTTTGCACGCTGTCGTGGTCACGGGTAGACTTGAACGCGATAAATACCCCTGTAATACTAATAATAATGAGTTCAGATCGCGTAAATTTAAAAGTCAAATTTAGCTAAATATTCAATATGCAGTGTTTCGATACGCCGAGAAGTCCGATTCTAAATGAGTTATTTAGGTTTTCCTCAAATACGGCGAATAATTCGTTAAGATGAACTCTTGAAGTCTTGAGTTTTATCTATCCATTAGACATTGAGTTCTTGCTAAAGTTTTTATCAGCCTTTCCATAGTAAGTACTACTCTGTTCTGTGCCTTCAGTTTGGGCCTTTTCACACTACGTCTACGGTTAAACCAAGCTTAATTTAAACTTTTGCTTAACAAGGCCAGGTGAGCATCATGTCAAACCCACGTCAAGGATTAAGTCAACACGTTTGACATTAAACGGAAATCATTGAGAAGTGGTTGCCAATAGCATTATGTGAACATTGTGAACCCTTCTAAAGGTCTTCAAGTTTTTAGTTGAATCATCTCGCTCAGATGGAAGTTGTGCAAACCTAACTATATAAATACACCTACCTATGTACCTACATAAAATCACGCCTGCTTCTTGGAAATGTAAAGAAACTAGCATCAAGAGATAACAATATATTTTTACAAAAAGTTGAAAACTTTTTCATACATTGACACACTGACAGTTGAAATCGTAATTTTTGTTGCTGCAAACTAACTGTGATTTTACCGAAAGCATATATAAATTAATACCTCTAACGAGACGTCTATATTTTTTGTAATTGTTGATTTGTTCAAAAAAAAATTTTTTGAGTAGCTAATGTGCAAAATGTGGGCATGTACTAAATGTCGTGTTTGGACGTGCCTCTATAGATATCTTCAAAGATCTAAGTAACTACAGATCTGAAAAAGATGTCTATCGAACCCGGGGATTACAGTCGTGCTCATAGTTATTTTTTTTATTTTATTTTTATTTTTTCAAAAAGTGCTTATCAATTTCGATAATATTTATATGGGACAACCTCCGAAGTATTAACTACCAAAAAAACAAAAGATCATCAAAATTTGGCGGAGTAATACAAACATACAAAAAAAACATAGGTACAGACGAATTGAGAACCTCCTCCCTTTTAAAGTCGTAAAAAAATACTGTAATAAGCTTGTTTTTCCTATTGGCTTGTTTTTCCCAACCATTTTAACAAGTACTCTTAAAATTAGGGTATTTTAAACGTCGGAATTCTGCGCCAGCTCGGTACATTTAATCAGATGAACCTTATGCAAATGAGCTGAGACAAAAGCATTATTTTTATCGCCGGAGTCAACTACTGACGGCCCCGGTAGTAACTGCCACATACTCTGTGGTTCCGTTGTCAAAGTATTAGAGAACTCGTTATCTGAAGAGAGGTATTCACGATTCACGACTAGTGTTGCTGGCCGTCCGTCTTTTTATGTTTGACTGGACTAGAAAAGTCTGTCGATATAATATTGATAACTTAACACCTTGAACTATTCTAAAGTTCACCATCTCTATTAATAACACCGATGATCCTGAAAGAAAAAGACTCAAAATTTTAGATAACTAAGACCTGTGCAGATTCTCAGGCACTGTACTCGTAATTATAGGATATGTATGCATTGATTTTGGATTTGTTAATCGATTGAATAGCAAGTTGCTGTTCATAGAGACACTATCAACCTGTATGTAAGTATCGGTAAAAGTACATTCAAAACTTTTAATCCTGGTTTGTCCGGCTTTTTCATATCTCACTGCCAAGGGCAGCCTTATTCACGACCCGAGTAGGCCGATAACAAAACTTTTTCCGTTAAACCTTGCAATTTATAACTTGCGGCCACTTTGGGTTTTGATTAGGTCGGGTTTCAATAGGATGTTTCTAATTTTCTTTGTTCCAATAACAATAGATAAAAATAACCACCAACATCAAAATATACACCTTCAGGTTTTTGTTTTACAAGAGCAGCACAGCCGTGAGAACCTACCAATAGAATGAATTGAGTTCAATCCTTATAAGCCTTCTTTTGATTCTACTGAAGAACTGGCCAGTGCTCAAATTTTGCGTGATTTCTACATCTTCATCATTCTTCTGCCCTTATCCATCGATAAGTGGGGTCGGCACAATATGTTTTCACTTCTCACACTATCAGTCGTCAACTCAGAGTCTACTCTTTCGCTTTTTATTTAACTTTTCCGATTCGTTGAAATCTATTGTTCTAGAAGCTTCTTTTTAAAATACTAACACAGTTACTGCTCTTAACGTCAATGAGCCAAGGTATTATTGTTTTTTACTCCGTGAAACTTGCTCAATAACATCACTTATAATTTCAAAACACGGCTGTTCTACGGTTGGTTGTTACAAATAAATGATTCTGTCGACATAACTCACACCTCACTCATGCATAAATCCATCAGACACCTAACCACAGAATAGAAATAACTAGCAACAAACCCTACATTAGCACCAATTCGGACGTTATCAAACTACTATCGAGTTCGTCACAATATGGCTAACACTCGTAATGACGACTTAGTCACATTCAACACTCCAGTTCCCGATGCGATGAGAACGCGCTGGACCACTCGGCAAAAAGTTGACATTAGTTTGCTACCTGGCAAGCAAAGCTCGTAAGCAATTTTTTTAAAACAACCACTGTTGCTCGAGCCCTTTGCCTCGGACCCTAACCACCAGTAAATCACTTACCCCACGGAATTCTCGTAAAAAGCCCCCAAGAACAAGCCACGTCAGTGAGCTGCCAGGAGTGCTCGCGCAAGCATTTTATCTTAGTTTTAATTAACAATCTACCGCTTACCTGCTCCTCGATTCGAGGCCACTCGGCGCCACCACAAAAATGAATTTAGGTTTAGGTAAAATTTACAGTTTAGCAGCGCTACAGCATGGTTGGTAGCTATAACCTTTTAAATAGAGGAATAAGTAATTTCCATTCAGTTATCAGGGTCCTTCATCATCTTCCCGTCCTATTCCCACGTTATGTGGTGTCATTTGACATTTGTTATCAGGATCCTTATAAAGCTCTAATTGGTAAACTAGTTTTTTAAGTTATTTAAGTTTTTGTATTGTCAATCATCAGCCGAATGGAGCGATCCTGAATAGGAGGAGAGACTTCAGTGCTTGACTGCCTGTCAGCAGCAGACTGCAGACTTTATGGCGCAGAAATATTAAGTTTTAGATGTTATGGCGAGCACACGCCGAAAAATACCTGCCCAGCCGTGTTTTAAATAATGAAAACGTAAAGATTATGTTCCTAAACTAAAGTAAAAATAAAAAGCAAGTTCAAGAGCTAAAAATAACTTGACATTTTTAGGGTTTCGTACCATCTTCCAAAAAACTGAAACCATATGTTTTTACTCAGAATGTTACTTCAGAAATGGCTAGAAATATAATGCTGAAATTTTTATCTTATGAAAGTTCTTCAATGATCGATCATAGATTACTAAAGAAAAAAAATAAGTATTTCATATAAGTATTCCAGATATTCAAAATTCTATAAATAACTGAACTATAATGACACAATAATTATAGTTACAAATTACCTGTATTCTTAGATATCCTCAAAGATAAAAAGTAACTAGAGTTCTGAGGAGATATCTACCGAGCCTGGGGTTGTATGTAGCCGTGATCATACACACAAATATTTTTAACAGATTTAGGTACCGTTAGGTATTAGTTAACTGGCCCTAACAGATCTTATATCTTGCTTGCATTGTAATGGTGTAATTTAGTGGATATAACCATATTTGCCTAGCATGTAAGAAACTTAAACATGTAACAAAAATATCCTGACCATGTCTTTGATACGGTACACTGTGACTTTGATACGGTAAGATGAAGTATAGAGCCGGTCTCAGACTATTTTATTATTTCGTATTTCCAACAGCTCTTCTTTTGCTTATCTTGCAAATTACTTGGAAATACAACAAAAACTTTTCAACTACGTAGGCAGAACAGATTTTCTGAAGGCTTTCATGTTTCTGGAACACAGTAAAGGTTGAACAACGGGTATCGTTTTAGCCGTTAACAGAATATAATCATTATTATCAGCTATAGAATGTATTTTGTAATCAAATATCATGTATAGAAATAAACACGACGTGTTCTGTAAATGTTCTTCTTCATTTTATCGTTTCATTGGTTCTTTTGGATAAGTGTGGTGAAAGAATTCAAATGAATTCTTAAAATGTTAAATAAGTTCAAGTGTCATTAAAGTCCTAAAAATTTTTTGGAAGATAAGTACCGTTTGGTGCACTAAGAAAATTCTCGAAATCCAACCTCTATGGACTTGAAGTTTGTATGAAGAAATAGTGCACGGGCAAATATGCGAGATTACACACTAGTTTATAGTTCTAACAATGAATTCAGACAACTTCTAGAGTAGCCTTCACCAGCAGACACTCGAAAACCTAGCAGCACTCTTTGTTGTCCACTATAATTGCAGACCGTAGCCGTAGACATTAGTTTTGCTAGCCAAATTAACAACAGTTAATTATTAATGATATAATGAAGCAAAAGATACAATATGTATATTTTTAACTCATCATCATCATCATCATCTTCCTACCCTTTTTCCACGTTATGTGGGGTCGGCACAACATTATGATCTTCCATTTTCCTCTGTCATTCGTCATCTCAGTACTCACTCTGTCATCTTTCACACAGTCCATCCACCTCTTCTTTGGTCTACCTCTACCCCTGTATCTATGTATATTATTATGTATATAAATAAATAAATGTAGATTTATTTCTAAGAACCGTGTACCATTTAATTACTTCCCTTAATAATGTATGTTCTTTGCTCCGCACGCAATATATCAGAAAACATACATTTTCCCTGAAACTTGAGCATTACCTGTAATAAATTTTTAGATGAAATTCTCCGGTGCGAGCGACTTTTAGGAATTTTAATAAAGCCCTCTAGGTACGAGTATTCCGATAGGTTTGGGTACGATTTATTGGAAAACGTTCGTTTCTTCGTTTCTACAAATACTTATCTCCTGAAGAGCACGGTTTTAGAATATTCTGGAATGTTTCTAGTATCTACATTTTAGAGTGTCTCCGTTGAAGCTTGAACTCGACCTCCCGACTCATGATGTTTGAACCATATTCTCTACCTACACATATTACGTTTTAATCTTTTATTAATCCCTAAACCATTAAAAAAATCAACGAATTAATTGACCATTGCAAACTGAAACCATTGTAAATTTCATTTACATACATAGGTACCTAATATAAATTATTCCACACCTTCGTTGAGCTCTTTGTGACACTCATTGGATTTGTGAATGACAATTATTTCATCAACCGTTGGAGTTTTATCGCCGCAAAACATTAATTCCCGCATTATTGAGTTCACTCAAAAGGTACAACCCAAGCGCAAATCAATAATAATAATATTGGTCGACATTTCACACAGCGCCATCCAAACTGAACAAAACTTCTAGGTATTTATAAATAAATAAATAAATAATGCTGGACAATCCACACAGCATCATCTAGCCCCAAAGTAAGCTACTCAAAGCTTGTGTTATGGGTACTAGATAACTGATATATTTAATACATTAGATACATAGATAGATATTTTTATTATACATAGACAAATTTGTTCCGCGGCGGGAATCGAACCCGCAACCTCTTGCGTCGCAGGCGGACTTTCGCTCGCTGCGCCACTGAGGTCGTCATTATACTTATTTGGTTCCAGATAAGGGATATCCATTTTCAAATATCTATGTTCATCATACAAATGAAGGAATTGAACCCACAACCTACAGAGCGGAGCCTACCAACTAAGCTAGGAAGCCATTACATACAAGCCACTGACGAATTATAATTCCATTGCAAAACAATTATTTTTTTATATCTGATTACAATATTTATGGAGTATGGACATAATCAACGAACGAACGGACCGACCGACCGACCGTACCATTATTGACTGACTAACCATTACAACAATATCCACTGGTCTACTTTGTAACTCAACTCAAGTAATGTAACGCGCATGAAGTCGTGTTTATCATAGTCACAGTAATATCACTTTGAAATTTCGTACCATGGCTTATAAAAATTGAATAAAAGTAGTGTTATTTCAAGGTTGAATTTTGACGTTTCTGAAACATGTAGTTTATAAGAGTTTGTAGTAAGGCTCCAGTGCCACGTAGGGCTTGAAGAAACGTCAGCAATTCAATGATGTTCAAACCAGTGCTGAGCGCCACAGATCACGACCGCCAAGTGAATAAATAAAATGTGAAAATAAATATCGCATTGCCAGCTGTGAACAATGTAAACCAGTAGATTGTGTGTTGTAGTTCCATGATTAATTTGCAATTTACTCTTAAATTAACAAAGCAAAGCTGTGACTGGACCTTTTTGGCATCACGGAGTAAGGGGGTTACTATATCTACAAATTATTGTAGGCTTCCTAAACGACTGAGCTGATATGAATAAAAAAATATTTGGTGTGCATTCTCAGAATCGTTTAGATTTACAATTGGACCTGGTAGGCACTGCAGTCGGTTTCTAGGTTTTTTATTGAGACTTGAGAGGAGAGTATCAAGGTATGTCTGTCGGTACATGTATTTATACTAACTATTAAAACACGCAGGCAAAATTGCGAGCGGGCCAGCTAGTCTATATGTATCTATATGTATAAAAAAATCCTACCTATGTATATAAGACACGCTACTTAGCCTAGACAACCATTTTTGAAAAAATTGTCTGCGTATCTATTTGTATGTATTTGTTTATCTGGGCGTTTGTGCACGCTAATCTCCACAACTGCTGAACCAAATCGAATGCAGTTTTCACTAATGTAATAAAAAAAGCTTGGATTAAAACTTAAGCTTTGCTTCATCAAAATCGGTTGAAAAATACAAAAGATAAGAATCAAAAAGTGATCTAACGCGTACATAGTCGCGAGTATCAGCTAGTCCATAATTAATCATCCCTTGTCTCCTTAATTTAGTGACTTAGTTCACTCGCATACCGTCTGTACTAACACGTCACGCTCATAGCTTTTTACTATACTATAGACTGACTTTGTAACCATTCTGATTGGTCATTTTGTACAAACTACCTTGCTTCCCAGTTTTCCAGAGCATTAACTGACTTCAATCACATCTCTGGTAAATCACTTTATTACGGTCGTCGCTTTTCAGAGAATTGCTTTAATAACTTACCTTGAGCACTTTGACTGGAAGAAACACGTGTTTTACCGTGCCAACAGCTTGTAACTACTTTCTCGTGAGCTGCAGTAACTTCAGTGTTTTGTAGAAACTTCTTTACTTGGTAGAACTTGACTGATTACTTTTAAAAAATGGTAAGTAAATAATAATACTGGCTTGTTTCAAAGCACAAAGCCATTAACAACGTAGTTATTAGTCTTTATAATCCAAGATAATGAAATTAAAATTTGAAGAAACCAGCATAACCTAAAACCAAAAATTTGTAGTTGTGTGTCATAGTTATAGTATTCTTATAAGCGGTATTTAGCTTGCAACCTGTCACGTACGGAATACTTACTACTTTACAACGTGGGCACGTGCCAAATACGAGTATCATGTTTGAACGTGCCTCTTTAGATCTTTATTTGTTTAGATATCGTCAAAGATCTAAGTAACTAGATCTGAGAAGATATCTACCAAGTCTGGGGATTACAATCATGGTATTTTTTTTTAAACAAACATTTTAGTTTATATTATCTCTCTCATTGTACCTGTCAAGTAATAAACTATTTAAATTCTAATTTTATACATTACGAGTATATGTATATTTCTTTTATTTGTATACACTATAATTCTAACCATGTGTTGTCACATTTAGAGCAGCTGACGTTACTACAGTAGTAATAGTACGTTACTATGACATCTGTCGAAATTGTTACTCATGGTACCAAATTCTAAGCAAATTAATGAAGTGCAAACTACAGTCACTGTACGCTGTGACGTGGGATAGTTAACTACGCGCCGTTTTAGTACCCAACCATCCGCTAGAGGCGCTATACAAGTTTTCATAATTTTTTTTAACTACACTCGCTAGTAAGTGTAGATTGTGAAAACTCATGGTAGACCTACTAATTCTAGTTTCCAATTATGCTGTTACCGCAACACACCAAGATAGGTTTCCAGCAGAACACGTGTTTTACAAGCATCTATTCGCGTCTTGGTGGTTGCGGTTCCAGTGAGTACCTACCCCTACCCCTACTCCTACTTGAGCACTTGGGATTCTTGCCAATCGCAGGCTAAGATATTTACGTTTCCTTAAAAGCGGCGCCGGTCACAATACACCGGCCGTAATACCGCATGGCAAATGGTTTTAAAGTGCTACTACATAAGTTCTACTTTGTATATCATTTATGTGATGTCGGTGTATAGTTAATTAGTGTTATCTGTAAATAAGAGTGTGTATGTAAAAAAATACTACCTAAAGTTTTTTTTATTGGTACGTACAGCAGTAAATTACAGGCCTTTACTTTAACGCTAGATAACTAATAGAAATGGACTTTTTACTCACTTAGAAGACTTTTCGTAAGTCAATACAGTCTTGTACTGCAGCAATGATCATCGTTTTAATGCGGCAACTAGCGCGAATTCAGTGTAATCTATATCTATATAAGAGCTTAACCTGACTGACTGACTGACTGACTGACTGATTGATCATCGCCGAGCCGAAACCGCTGAAGCTAGAAAGCTGAAATTTGGAAGGTGGCTTTCTTTTATAACAAAACCACTCACTAAGGCGGGATTTTTGGAAATTCCACATCTAAGGGGGTGAAAAAGGGTGAAAACGTTAGTATGAAACTTTTTAACGCGTGAAGCAATTTTCATGAAACTTTGTTTGTGCACTGTAAATGCAAAATGAATGAACATGTGTTTCAGGATTTTTCAAAATAATCTTCAAAGAGGAGTCAAATGTGGGGTCAATGTTTGTATGGGAACTTTTTAACGGGTCGTGCGATTGGTCTGAAACTATGTTTGTGTACTGTAAATGCAAAACGAATGGACACGTGTTTCAGGATTTTTCAATATAATCTTCAAAAAGGGGTAAAATGGGGTGTCAAAGTAGTATGGGACTTTTATGAGTGGTGTGATGTGTTTAAAACTCACTTTAGGTATTTTATGTGAACGAAGTCGCGGGCGGGACAGCTAGTCTACTATATAAAAGGATAAGTCCTGACTGATTTGAATAGATACAACGCACAGCCCAAACCGCCGGTCGTACAGACTTGAGATTTGGAGGGTATGTTCGTCTTGGTATGTAGGCGAGCAATAAGACGGGATTTTTGGAAATTCCATTTTTAAGGGGTGAAACGGGCTAAAAACGGTTGTATGAAACCTTTTAACGCGCTGTACAATTTTCATGAAACTTTGTGTGTGTAATGTAAATACAAAACAAATGTATACGTGTTTCGAGATTTTTCAATATAACCTTTAAAAAGGGGTAAAATGGGGGCTCAATGTTTATATGGGAACTTTTTAAGGGGTGGTACGATCGGTCTGAATCTTGGTTTGGATACTTTAGATGCAAAATGATGTAAAACGTATATCTTGATTTTACAAAATAACCTTCCAAAAAGGGTTAAATGGGGTGTTAAAGTTTTTTCGACGAGTGGTGTGATTTGTTTGAAACTCGGTTGAAATACTGTTTGTAGGTGCCCCCTAAGACGGGATATTTGGAAATTCCACTTTTAAGGGGGTGAAAAGGGCTAAAAACGGTTGTATGAAACTTTTTAACGCGCTGTACAATTTTCATGAAACTTTGTGTGTGTAGTGTAAATACGAAACAAATGTACACGTGTTTCAAAATTTTTCAATTTAACCTTTAAAAAGGGGTAAAATGGGGGCTCAAGGTTTATATGGGAACTTTTTAAGGGGTGGTACGATCGGTCTGAATCTTGGTTTGGATACTTAAGATGCAAAATTATGTAAAACGTATATGTTGATTTTACAAAATAACCCCCCCAAAAGGGTTAAATGGGGTGTCAAAGTTTTTTCAACGAGTGGTGTGATTTGTTTGAAACTCGGTCTAAATACTACGGGTTTGTTTGAACACTTACAACTCTAGAACGGCTGGACCGATTTTCATACTTTTTGATTTGATGTATTTTTATCAAACAAAACCATTTAAAAACGAATGAAACGTGGACGAAGTCACGGGCAAGCACCTAGTTTATATATATACTAGCTGTCCTGCTCGCGACTTTGTTCACTTAAAGTATCTAAACTGAGTTTTAAACAAATCACACTAATAAAAAAATTCCATACATAACTTTGACCCTCCTTTTACCCTTTTTAGAGAGTTATTTTGGAATATCCTGAAATACGTGTCCATTCATTTTGCATTTACAGTACACAAACAAAGTTTCACACCAATCGCACCACCCGTTAAAAAGTTCCCATACAAACATTGACCCCACATTTGACCCCTTTTTGAAGATTATATTGAAAAATCCTGAAACACGTGTCCATTTACATTGCACAAACAAAGTTTTATGAAAATCGCTCCACGCGTTAAAAAGTTTCATACTAACGTTTTCACCCTTTTTCACCCTCTTAGAGGTGGAATTTCCAAAAATCCCGCCTTAGTGGGTGGTTTTGTTATAAAAGAAAGCCACCTTCCAAATTTCAGCTTTCTAGCTTCAGCGGTTTCGGCTCGGCGATGATCAATCAGTCAGTCAGGTCAAGCTCTTATATAGATACTAGCTGTTCCGCCCGCGACTTCGTTCACATAAAATATCTAAACTGAGTTTTAAACACATCAAGCAACTCATAAAAATCCCATACTACTTTGACACCCCATTTTACCCCTTTTTGAAGGTTATATTGAAAAATCCTGAAACACGTGTCCATTCGTTTTGTATTTACAGTACACAAACAAAGTTTCAGGCCAATAGCACCACCCTTTAATAAGTTCCCATACAAAAACATTGACCTCCTTTTGATGGTTATTTAGAATAATCCTGAAACACGTGTCCATTTATTTTTCATTTACAGTACACAAACAAAGTTTCAAATCAATCTCACCACCCTTTAAAAAATGCTCATACAAACATTGATCCCCCATTTGACCCCTTTTTGAAGGTTATATTGAAAAATACTGAAATACGTGTCTATTCATTTTGCATTTACAATACACAAACAAAGTTTCAAACCAATCGCACCACCCGTTAAAAAGTTCCCATACAAACATTGACCCAACATTTGACCCCTTTTTGAAGATTATATTGAAAAATAAATGAAAAATCCTGAAACAAGTGTCCATTTATTTTTCATTTACAGTACACAAAAAAAGTTTCAAATCAATCTCACCACCCGTCAAAAAGTTCCCATACAAACATTGACCCAACATTTGACCCCTTTTTGAAGATTATATTGAAAAATCCTGAAACAGGTGTCCATTTATTTTTCATTTACAGTACACAAAAAAAGTTTCAAATCAATCTCACCACCCGTCAAAAAGTTCCCATACAAACATTGACCCAACATTTGACCCCTTTTTGAAGATTATATTGAAAAATCCTGAAACACGTGTCCATTTATTTTGCATTTACAGTACACAAACAAAGTTTCAAACCAATTGCACCACCCGTTAAAAAGTTTCCATACAAACATTGACCCCACATTTGACCCCTTTTTTAAGATTATATTGAAAAATCCTGGAAACAGGTGTCCATTCATTTTACATTTACAGCACACAAACAAAGTTTCAGACCAATCGCACTACCCGTTAAAAAGTTCCCATACTAACGTTGACACCCCATTTTACCCCTTTTTAAAGGTTATATTGAAAAATCCTGAAACACGTATTCATTTATTTTGCATTTAAAGTACACAAACAAAATTTCAGACCAATCGCACCACCCATTAAAAAGTTCCCATACAAACATTGACCCCACATTTGACCCCTTTTTGAAGATTATATTGAAAAATCCTGAAACACGTGTTCATTCATTTTGTATTTACAGTGCACAAACAAAGTTTCATGAAAATCGCTCCACGCGTTAAAAAGTTACATACTAACGTTTTCACCCCTTTTCACCCTCTTAGAGGTGGAATTTCCAAAAATCCCGCCTTAGTGGGTGCTTTTGTTATAAAAGGAAGCCACCTTCCAAATTTCAGCTTTCTATCTTCAGCGGTTTCGGCTCGGCGATGATCAATCAGTCAGTCAGTCAGTCAGTCAGTCAGTCAGTCAGTCAGTCAGTCAGTCAGTCAGTCAGTCAGTCAGTCAGGTTAAGCTCTTATATAGATATAGATAGATAGATATATGATCACGACTGTAATCCCCAGGCTCAGTAGATATCTCCTCAGATCTTTGAGGATATCTAAAGGGGGTAGTCAGAGGCAAGTCCAAACATGACATTTGTTGCACAGTTGTTATTATTCCGTACGTGACTGGTTGCAAGCCCATCGCCGCTTATAAGAATACTAACCTTCGAATTTTTGGTTCTAGGGTATGCCGGTTTCCTCACGATGTTTTCCTTCACCGTTTTAGAGCACTGGCATTGCGCATATAAATCAGTGTAATATGATCACTGTATTACGGCCTTCACTATGGCGACTACCGCTTTTTAGGAAACCAAGATTTTAGAACACCTTCCTACCTAGTTACTGTTGTTCTCAACAAATAATGAGTTCATTTGAAACATCTTGAAATTGTTTTGAACACGAGGGAAATATATTTTTATATAAAGCAAATTTTGTTACATTGTAACAATAATAAGTTATGAAAGTTTTAAGAGCAATTACAAAAATAACAAAAAATACATGTTCACGATTGTAATCTCCAGGCTTAGTAGATATCTCCTTAGATCTCTAGTTACTTAGATCTTTGATCATTATCTAAAGAGGGTAGTCAAAGGCACGTCCAAACATGATATTTGCCATATGCTTTGCAGTTAGTTTTCCGTGCATAAAAAATCATGCTATAATACTTACCTACAGGTTTATTTCACAAATATAAGTTCCACTGTTAAAATGGTTGTCATGCATAGCCGTCAGCTGTTATAAGTGGCTTTAGTACGGGTTTCGATAGTTTACTTTTTGACGTTTCCATTCCTTCCATATAACACATTTATTTACCTGTAGCGCTTCTGGCGGACACTTAGAAAAACTGAAATCGCTACGTCAGTGCAATTAAGAAAGGAAACGAAACGAATTAAAGTTCGTAAAGTATCAAATCCGTACCGTAAGCCCCCAGGTTTGCTGCCAGCAAGTCCAGATGCTCCTATAACTTTCGCTGTTACGGCATGCAACATGACGATAAATGTTGTACAAGCACAGGGGGGCTATACTAACCCCATAGTTCACCTCTTGCGGTACTAACTGCGCTCCTGGGATTCTAGCCAATCGTACTGCACCGTGATACGGTATAGGTCATCCAACGAATCTAGGCATTCGTGAAGTTAGCCACAGGTGCGAGTTTGCGCATGTACAGTTCCTTCCCCCTCCTCATACCTCCAATTGCTCCCGAAAAACGATACTGCGCAGCTCTTGCGGCTAACTTCACGAATGCCTAGATTCGTTGAGCCAACTAATACGTGCCTGATATATTAATCTCCACATCAATACAATACAAAAAGGATAATATAAACTAGTGTTTATGCAAAAATTATAAAACCCAACCGAGCATTATTGAAAATAGATTTTTAGAGCCGCCATATTAGATTTTTTGACATTTGGCGAACGATACCTAATTTTTCAAAATCCGTCCTGCTGTTTGGTCTACAACGACAGCCTAAGGAACTCGCTTACATACAAACATAGATATATGCAATCAAAATACATAACCTTCGTTTTTCGTAGTTTGGTAAAAGTGCTAGGACCGAAACGAGTTTCTCACCTGTTTTTCTCGGGTTAGGATGGAAATGACGTTTAAGACGTTTCAAAGTGATCCTTGTGATTTTATTGAATACTTTTAAAAGCATTGGCATTACGCACATACATTTTTCACGATGAGCTGAAACAATTTTAGTAAATCGCAGTAATAGTTGCTACAAATCCAGCATTCAAATGCATTGTAACTAGTCATTTGCCAAATGCCATGTTCAACGTTTAGGCTGAGCACGCAAATGCGAAATTTTCGAATACTATCGGCAATCAATATGTAAATGTTCCGCTAATAGCCTTATATTGGAAACCAATAAGTAACCAATACTGACGAATAATTAAATGAATAATAAGTTTATGACCGGGAACTATAAATAAATATAACTTGTTTGTTATTCACACTTGCCCGCTCTTTTCGCCTCCCGACTACAAAAGAAGGTTCTCTTTTTGTATGTTTGTTACGCGATTATTCAGCCATTTATGAATATTTTTTGATGTTTTTTTTAGTATTCTAATGGTGCCCCTACACTACAACGATCCGAAAACCTAGAGTATATTTTAGGAGATAGTAATAAATTATTAACTTTATTACAGCCTTGTCAGCATTTGCGGCATCGGTTTTCTTACGTTCGTGCGTGATACCTACCGTAACTAAACGTGAATTTTATTATTCCGTGTCACGAATTTAAGTAGATAATGTAATTATAAAATTTTACCCAAACCAACAGAGAATGGATAAAAACAAAAAAAATATTTGCATTTACAAACATTACCATTAGAAGGATTATTAAAACGGTCGTCGAAAGGTTACATAAAGCCATTTTGAGATAAAGCTTTGATTCCCTGAGAAGCGACGACCGTAATATTGCTTGAGCGAGTCTCAACAACGTTAAATTTTATATTTTTTAGTTTCTTCTTGAAAATATTATTTTGTTTGTAACACTATTCGCAAAGTTTTTATTGCGTTGGATTGATAGGTAACTGTTATTCAATACACTACGTAATTTTGGTGGCCATCATAATCTATTGGTAGTTTAAAATTAAATTATACGTCAAATTTTTTTTTTTTATGTGGGTTATTTCAAGTGCCGGCGTGTAGAAGATAAACATGTCGCTTTTATGTCAATTGAATGATAACAATAATATTTATAACGCTGATGATTTGACGGACAATGTTTTACAGTAAACCGAAGCTTAAAGGATTAAATTGAACATTTTCTGATTGTGCTTCTGTTGTTGAATATTCAAATGTCTGCGTTATTAAATCCCGCGGATCGACATTTAATTTGGACAATTGTAAAAAAATTGCGTCTGTTTTCTCTTTTGCTTTATTAAATAACAAATCGGGGTGAGCTTTTTTTTCGAAACGAACGTCCCGATTTTGTGTGAAAATGATTTAATTTAGATCAATTTTAGAACTTAGCCGCAGCGGGACCGCTTTTAATTATTATTCGAGCCCTTTCGATACCCTTTGGAAGTTCAATAGACAGAAAACAATTTAATAAATGCCAATAATATTTGCAGACTCGCCGCTAACCTTCAACCGAAAATTATGTAATACCCTTAGCTATCCAAACAAGTAATTTTGCCAGTCTTTTGAGCACATTAACTGAAGTCAGTGATTTGTACAATATGTAAGAAAACTTACGTGAAATCAGAGTTTTTTTTAGAACAATAAAAATAAATTGCTTTATAAATATATGTATGCAGGTATTTAATAGTACGACGAGCGAATGGATTTTTTATGAAATTTACACCTAATAATCCTGTTAGTTATTTCAAATAATATTGAAATAATGGTGTTTTATTATTATTCATAATAATTTGGTCGTATTTGTTAAAAAAATACTTGACAGCGGCAACGGAGCCAATGGGAATACATCTAAAATAACGTTACTAGTCTTGTACTTTTATTTACATACAAAAATAAACATATTGATGAATGAAAATATTGTACGAGTAGTTTCAACCTTACGACACAATAAAGGCATTTCACCGCAGTTTTACTACCAATTTCTATGCACAGCCATTATCCAAAGAAAGCTGCCTTGTAAAAATGTTGAGTAACAAACAAAAAATTAATAAAACTATATAAAGGAACTATGCGAGTTGAATAGGGGTTTGGTTACATGCCGCACCCATGCTGCATATTTATGACTTAATCAAGGCAAGCAGCTGTTGCCTACATGGCGCATTACCGCTGTCTGTCTTCAAACTCTTGGAACAAAGCCTAGAATTTAATATATCCCACTGGATTTATACATGAGTGTGCCCTCGTTGGGTGAGTTTAAGTTACCGTATAGCAGCCTAAGCTGACGAGCGAATGGCCGAACTCGGACCGAGTTAAGTAGACCGAACATTATACGTGATAAGCGAATGAAACTTTGATGCATAAAATAATACAGAGTTAAACGTAACCTCTTAGTTTGATGGCTGAAACAGGTGTTTTATATCACACCTGAAACCTCGACTGAACTAATTAAATTAAAAATATACTTATTAAATAAAGTCAAAGGAATCAAAATTCTATGGCAAAAAACTTGTAGTAAGGCCCAAGGTCATATTGAACTTACTTTCAAACCGTTAGTTGAGTCACCTAGTTGATAGCCTTCTAAATAAATCTATCGTGTTACTCAGCACTTTTCCAATCTTCTGAAAAAACGTTTCGAAGTATGTTTTACTAGAACTTTAGGTGCCTCGGTACTTATCCGCAAGCTGTATAAACCACCAGGTAATTGTCGTTTTGAACCATAATGCTCATTTTATTTTGCACTGGTTTATCGTGTGTATTAAAATGCACGACTATAATACCGCATTTTATAACAATACATAAAAGTTGCCATTATCCAGAATGAAGATCATTCAATCCTTCGCATTATTTATATTTTAGCAGCTTGACGTTATGGCGCACAAAATTTATGCAGATTCATTTTTAGTAAGCCTTACCACCTGGGAGCTGGTCATGAAGTTTTTTACAACATTTAACCATGTGCTTTTAATTTAACTAGTATTTATTCCAAAAATTATAAAAAAACGTAACTGAAAATAGATTTTTATAACCGCCATATTGGATTTTTTGACATTTTGTATAGCTGTCACACTTGTAATGCATACAAATCCAACGACACCTCAATTTAAAGTCCATACAGCACTTTGGGCTACAATGATATCCAAAGGAACTCGCATAGAAACAAAATACATACATACACCCTAACACATTACCCTCTTTCTTCGCTTCGCAGTCGGGCTTAAAAACATGACCACGACTGTAATCCCCAGGCTTGTACAATCTTTTTAGATTACTAATTACTAAAATCTTTGAGGATGTCTACTAAGTATGTTAAAAATCCCAAAATAATTCTTAAAATTCTACCATCCTAGATCAATGACCCCCTCGACCTATTGTATTAAAAAATTACAATGTTAATTTAACAATGTTTATCGGTTCCTTGTTTCAAAAAGTGTCCGGAAATCATCAAGCGTAAATTCTATTGCTCTGTTAAAAGACAGTCAAATGCAATACGAACATCTTCATCAAAAATAACACTAAATAATACACAATGTTGCCAACTATCAGTGAAATCTCAATTCTATTGTATAATGTTGGAACTCTGCCTGTAACATTTTTTATGTTAAAAACTCTTCACTCGCTCCCGAACTAAAAGTTTTAAAAAGCGTTCACGGTAATAAATCGTACTTTATTAGCCTGAAGTTGTTTGCGTGTCCACAACAAAATGAATAGAGTTTTTGAACAAACAAAGCGTCCAACACAAAATAACTTCTAGTTAGTGTAACTAGTGAGTACTTTGATACGTAGGTAGGTGTAACAATATAGTTAACTAAGGTTGGGTTTGACTAACTTCTGGTGTAACTGTTCTTATATAAATTAATCTCAAATGCAAGTAAAATGTCAAAAACTCTTCGATATGTAGGTACGATTTATTTTTTGAATACCTAGTGCTTAAACTAGTTTAGTCGAATCCAGGCTAAAACGGGCATAAGCAAAACAATAATCTTTGAACGTGCTTCTGATGACACTTTTAAACTTGCTCAAGGGTTTGAGAAATGCCTAAATACCAATATCTACTGACGAACCGACCATGGACTGTGTGAAAGACGATATGTGTAAGAAGGGAGTGACTACTGAGATGACGGATGATAGGGATAAGGGCAGGAAGATGATGATGATGATGATCATGAACCGACCATTCTTTTTTTTCTTTCTTTTATATCATATTACTATTCTTTTTAACCAGTGTGGTGAAAGGATTAAAGTCCACTTCAGAGGCTCCTTTCGTGAACTTGTCCTTAAACTAAAAAAACTCGTTTTTTAGGTTCTACGATATGCCGGTTTCCTCAAGATGTTTTCCTTCACCGATTCTTTAGTGTGTATGTCAGTGTCTAAGGTTACAGCAACCACTTTGCTAGTGAGAGCCAATATCGATTACAATTTGGGTCAAGTGGTCAGGTGTAACGTCAAACAATACCATTGACTGAAACTGAAATCTTCAGTATCGTGAAAACTCCACTATTTTAATATAAAGCAATTTTGTCTTATAAACATTTTTGTTTTACTGGATATTTTCACGCAATGTACCAATTAAAAGCAGCTATTTAAAATAGGTAAATGTTTTGGAAATAAATAATCTTTTGTAACACTAAAATAGTGAGATAGTGATATTAATTATTTAACCTATATTACGAGTATTATGTATTCTGCAGTTTAGTCTTAAAGTAAATTTAGTGTCTAAAATATGAAAAACATCTTTTTTTATTATTTTATGATAGGTTTTAGAAAAATATATATTTATGTCTCATTAGTGTGTTATACGGTACTCTAGTGCTACGGCGTAGCCTTGCCGTAGCAAGTTTGTCGTAGTAATTATATTTTACGAAGTTTGATGCCAATACTCAAAAATAAAAAAAAACACTTGACACTGGCAAAACTTGACATCTAAGAGACATGCCATAAATAAAGAAGTAGAAAAACAGCTTATAAAACTCGTACCGTTCGTCATTGTTCAATGATTTTTCCAAATGTATTAAAGATCATTCTGAAGGTTTTTATGCTCCAGTTACAATATTGTGATATTTTGTGCTACACTATGCTATTTTTGTCAAAACCCGATGTAGTAATTCGACCGAAGACTTATCGTCTCATGACTATTTCGAGCCATTGGCCCAGATTTTGGACAATGGTAGCTAAAGCTAATTTTAAAGTAAGTCTCATTCGTTTATTATTAGAAAAACATAAAATAACCAACTGGTTTCGTCAACTTGTTTTAAGAAGTGTCAAATTAGTAACTTTTGTTCCATTTCACGATACTGTGTGATGAATAAAAATAAATATGAAGTAACTGCCTTCGTTATTTCGACAGACTTCATCCGTCTCCTTTCTTTTATAAAGGACTAGCTTTCGACGGCTTTACCCACGAGGGCATAAAATAGCCTATGTTCATACTTTTAACTTCATTTTACACATTGGTGAAACAATTTTTGAAATAAGTTAGTAACTTCGGAGATTACCTCCTACATTCAACGTTTTTTCATTTTTAAAATTAGCTTTAGTTGATGCTGTTCAGAATTAGGGCCGAGCTACGTTTGAACATAATCCGCCTCACCGCACTGTCGACTTGCAGATGGGATCGTTACGAGATAGCCACATCACTAACAAACCAACAAATAACGTAACACCTTAACACATCTTATCCATTTACACACATAATGTATATCTGTTCGTATATCGATTCTAATGTATATCGTTTCTCGCGGGGGCGAAAAGTGGCTCACGGAAAGCCGTTTTGCTACGCTGAATGTAGCAGGAGGAATGGAAGAGAAACTGAACGAGGTGTGTCAGATGATGAATGAAAGAAGAATTGATGTTCTTTGTGTGAATGAAACGAAGCGGAAAGAAAGTGGCACCACCAAGCACGGACCCTACACGGCATACTGGTCCGGAGTACCTAGTGCTGCCAGAGCCTGCCAGGGAGTCGGTGTCTTTCTTTCTGCGCGGATGGCTGATTGTGTGAATGAGTTTGAATGTGTGAGTGCAAGAATTATTTGGATTAGAATGAAAGTAGGATTAACCCGTCTCTTTGTTGTAGGGGTGTACGCCCCTGTAGACTCAGGACCGGGTTCATCCAAGAAAGGACAAGAAGAAAGAGAGGAATTTTGGGAGAGTCTGAGAGATGTCTTAAAGTCATGTAAGGATAATGAAAGGCTAATAATGTTAGGTGATTTCAATGGATGGGTGGGAGTGAAGCGTGATGGATTTGAAAGAGTACTAGGAATGTTTGGTGACGAAAGAGTGAATGAGAATGGTAAAAGTTTGCTTGAGATTTGTTTGGAACGGGACCTTTGTGTGACAAACACTATGTTTGAGCACAAAAGGATCCACATGTATACAAGAGAGGCGAAGAATGTAAGTAAAAGTATGATAGATTTTGTGATAGTAGATGAAAGAGTGAGAAAGAAAGTGCTAGACACAAGGGCATATCGCGGAGTCGGCATCCATACAGACCACTTTCTGGTAATAAGCAGAATAAGTGGTCTTTTCAAAGGATGGCGACATCGAATAAGCGAGACCACGAGTGTTCTAGAGAGAATAAAAGTAGAAAATTTGCAAGATGATGAAGTGAAAGAGAAGTATAAAAGTAAATTGATTGAAAGATTTGATGGACTTGATGACATTTGTGAGATTGAGAATTTGTGGAATGTGTTTAAAGAAGAGGTTGTGAATGTAGCTTCGGAAGAATGTGGTGTGAGTAAAAGAAGAAAAGGAAAAATGGGGAAGCATGTATGGTGGGATAAAGAGGTGCAAAAGGTAGTAAGTGAGAAGAAGAAAGCTTGGTTGGATTGGCTAGCTATCAGAGCTAGTCAAAGAATCCAAAAAGCTACGATTGAGGATGTGAATGATGCTAAAAGCGAGTATAAGAGAATAAAAGGGTTGGTGAAAGAAATGATTGCAAGAAAGAAAGATGAACAGAAAGATGAGTTTGACAGAAGATTATCTGAGGATTTCCAAAAGAACATTAAGTTTTTCTGGAAATCCATTCGTTCAGCCAGAGGGAAAATTCAAAGCTCAGAGTTGAACTCGATCAGAGACCAGAATGGAAGTTTAGTGAAAGGTGAAGAATGTGTGTTGAAAAGATGGAAGGAATATTTTGAAAGCTTGTTTGAAAGAGAGGAGGCACAAGCGCCTACCTCGGTTACGAATGAGAATGAATACGAAGACGAAAGTGATATTAGCATGAATGAAATTGTGAGTGCATTGAAAAGAATGAAATCAGGGAAGGCTGCAGGGTATGATAGGATTACAGTTGAGATGCTGAAGGCTGGACATGGCGTCATTGCGAGTCAGCTGTACCGCCTTTTCAATTTATGTTGGAGTGCCGGCCGAGTACCAAGTGATTGGTGCAAGGCTGTCATAGTACCACTTTACAAAGGAAAAGGGTCACAGCAAGACTGCAAAAATTATAGGGGCATTAGCCTACTCAGCATCGTCGGTAAGCTGTATGCGAAAGTGTTGATCGAAAGAGTTATGAAAGAAACTGATGAGAGGATATGGGATGCTCAAGCGGGATTTCGAAAGGGTATGGGATGTACGGATCAGGTCTTTTCCTTGCGATGCATAGCCGAGAAATTTTTGGCCAAAGGTCAAAAGGTCTATTGCGCTTTCGTAGATCTGGAGAAGGCCTATGACAGAGTGATGAGGAATGAACTGTGGTCGACACTGTCGATGTATGGAGTAAAAAGCAACCTGGTGCGAGCCCTGAAATCTCTCTATGAGGACTCCAGGGCTTGCGTTAGGATACATGGGTCATACACTGAATGGTTTAACATCCAAAAGGGTGTTAGACAAGGATGTGTAGCGTCACCATGGCTTTTTAATCTTTTTATGGACAGTTGTTTGCAAGATATGAAAGATAGTGATTGTGGATTAAGAATGAATGAGTTACTCGTCAAATGTCTTCTCTATGCTGACGATCAGGTAATACTTGCATCGTCGGCAGAGGAGTTACAGGAGATGGTAACAGGCATGCATGAAGCTTTTGACAGGAAAGGGATGAAAATAAATGTAAGTAAGACGAAAGTAATGGTTTTTGAAAGGGAAGAATGCATGACAGAATGTAATATAATGATTAGAGGAGAAAGAGTGGAACAAGTGAAAGAGTTTGTTTATTTGGGTACGCTGTTTAAAAGAGATGGAAAACATGATGACGATATTGAAAGGAGAGTGAATGCTAGAAATAGTGTGAATGGGGCACTTCACACATTTATGAGCAGTCGGATCGTGTCCAAAAAGGCACGACTGGCTGTGCACGGTGGAGTGTTAGTGCCGACATTGATGTATGGTAGCGAAAGTTGGGTATGGCAGAAGAAGCATCAGAGTAGAATAAATGCAGTGGAAATGAGAGCTTTGAGAAGTATGTGTGGTTTAACTTTGAATGATAGAGTAAAGAACAGTGTGATAAGAGAACGTTGTGGAGTGAAAGAAGACGTAGTGATGAAAATTGAGAAGGGTATGCTAAGATGGTTTGGGCATGTAGAAAGGATGGATGAAAGGAGAATGACGAAACAGTTGTATAAGGAGAGTGTGAATGGAACAGTTGGAAGGGGAAGACCACGGCGTACGTACCTCGATCAAATTGGGGACGTACTAGAGAAAGGCCAGGTCCAGAGTACCCTTAACCGACGCGCATGTATGAAGAATGTAATGAGAGTGAATGAAGCAAAAGAAGTATGTCAGGATCGTAGCAAGTGGAGATCCGTGGTCTCTGCCTACCCCGTTGGGAAACAGGCGTGATTTTATGTATGTATGTATGTATGTATGTATATCTGTTTGTACGATCCATCGCATCGTAAGATTAGGTTGCTAAAGTATATTAGTTTAACTATGAATTATATTAATGGGGAATCATTGCTCATGGGAACACAAATCTTAGGCGAAAACTTATCATAAAACACATACTAATTTAATTTGAAAATAATCATCATAAATATCTTATTAATGCGGACGAACGCTACTAAAAAATTTCCCACCGACACCTTTGGGGCCAAGCGGTAAAAAACTTCCCTTTGTTCCCCTGTGGGTACTAGCGAGAATAACTCTGTGTTTCCTGCTAATGTTTTGTTCTACGAGTATACACAATGCAAAACTATTACATTACACAACTATTATTTTAAAATACATTTTATACGTCAAACAAACATGATCACGACTTTAATCCCCAGGCTCGGTATCTTTTCTGGATCTCTAGTAATAGATCTTTAAGGATATCGAAAGAAGATAGTCAGAAGCACGTTCAAATATGACATTTACCTAAGTTTTGCAGTTGGTATTCCGTACGTGACAGGTTGCAAGCCCGTTGCTGCTTGACACACCTTCGAATTTTTGGTTCTAGGGTATGTTGGTTTCTACATGATGTTTTCTTTCTACGTTTAAGAGTTCATACATTTTCGAATGGAAAAACTCATTGGTGCACGACTAGGTTTGAACCCACAACCTTCGGATCGTGAGGCGGATTTTATATTTAATAGCGGGAAGTCAGTATGCTATCCTATGCTTCATTACATTGCAAAAACACTTATTGATTTTAAAAAAAACTCTACTCTACAATCTTATGTATAGAGTTTCTGTGTAATGTCATCTGCAAAAGACATGCTGTCATTTTCCGATGACATAAAACGTATTTCCCGTGTTTCGCATGTGGGTAGATTGAGAAAGGAAAAAGCGGAAGGTAGATAAATATTCCTCCGAAAATATTTTATTCTAGCTGTAGCCGATAGTAACTTTCTATAACACATAAATGGCTGTAGCACCGTAGAGGATTGCTGCGGCTTTAACGATCGAAGCGTTAGGTGGATTACACTAAAAATAGATAAGTATCGGCTAACCGATATTCTTGGAACTACGGAGTAACCTAAGAGATGTCTCTAGATAACCTATAAACGTAGATAGTTACATGGATAGGTAATTTGCAAAAGCGCTTACCACTTTTAGAGCATTACGGTTACCAGCTTGTTGAGTATTCTATGCCATAAAAAGTAACAGAGAGAGACAGCGCGAGGTTAAGCTTTGTCTTTCTCTTCCTCTGTCAGTACATCTACAGCGTACCTTACAATATTTTTAAAGACTCAGGCTTTTGCTTTTTCGTATAACTGTTATTTTGCACTTTATTACAGTTTAGGCAGCTTTTGCTCTCACACAGCAGGCGTCGATTACAAGATCAATGTAGGTAATTTTATAGTTAATTTTGAGTTTTATTTTAAATATAATATTCTAAGTTTATCCGGCACTTTCATCTTCAAAGTCCGTAAGACATCCCTAACCACAACAGGCCTCTTGGCGAGGATGAATACAAATCATTGTACATTCGGATAAATAAAATAAATTACCATAGTTTATTGTTTTGACATGGAAATTAGACCTATGTAAATAATCCATACATTGAGAGAAGAATGGATTTATGTAGGTACGCTTTCTCGAGACGTTGGCTTGTGAGTTTGAACTTTAAGGCAGGAAACCGAAATAAATATTTACCATTCAGTGTGAATGCTCGCTTGTGCTAAACTTCCGAAGCTCACATCACACTAGATACCGAAAATTCTACTGTTTCACGTAAAACGACTGTTTAAATATGTCCACACTCGTGACATTACTCGGATTATCAACGGACCTCGTCAAAAATGTCTCCACAAAATCATGGCCACAGTAAACAATTGAAAACTCCTAAGAGCTTGTCACTGAAGACAGACACCGAGAGGCAGCACCAGATTTGCAAATACCAACTTACCACTTAATTTATGATAGAAAACTTAGTTCACGCGTAAATAATAGTTCTCGAATGAATTAGTGAATAAGATGAGGGTTGCTTCCCGTCGCGGTTTGAAGGGACCAAGTAGATATCAGTAGTAGCTCCATATATATATACGAGTAGGTACATATATTATCAATGCATCTGTGTACATTTATAGAAGGGTGGATGCTAGAGACAGATGCTACAGACCACTAAATATTCTTTACCCAACTACGAATCAAAGATACAGGGCAATGTGTTTGAGGTGTATGTACTTATGTATGTATGCGAGTTCCTTTGGCTGTCGCTAGAGCTCAATCGGCGAGACAGATTTTGACAAATGGATTACATCTGGATGGTGTGGATTACAAGAGTAACATAAGCAAAATATTGACAAAAAATCCAATATGGCGGCTAATATGGCTAATGGCGAATAAGAAACTATTTTCAATTACTTTCAGTGGGTTTTTTTTTATTTTTGCAGTAAATACTAGTTTTTTATGCTTCTTCTTAGGCAGACCAAGAAATTGTTTAAAAGTGAATCACAACCACAATATTATAAAATACTTTGTCGTGACTGACTGACCTATTGTCAGACAATGAGAGTCAAAACTACTGGGCCTAGAAACTTAATATTGATATTGATATTGAGAGGATGCATTCCTGATAGCACGTAGGAAAGTAAATTGAAAGGAATTATCGAAATTCAACTTCTAAGAGGAAAGTCTTCTAAGTTCGTTTCAAAAAAGCATTACGTCAACAAAGACGCGAGAGTTCTCTAAGACCTGAAAGTAGGTACTTAGATTCAAAGTAGATCTGTGGACTACCACTTATTTCAATAAGAAAGTTTTTGAACTAATTTTTCAAATGATCTTTATTTTTTACAGCTCAAAGAATAATAAAATCTCTTGAAAGTTAGTGCCTCACTAATAGAGACAGATTTACTCCGACTAGCTTTATGGTAATTACCCTGGACAAATAAATTAGGTCTGGGTAATAACCATACGCGATAAATCATGAAATGTGACGGAATTACGACGTATCCAAGGGTTTACGTCAAGATTAGGTGCTTACGGATGGCATTGCTATAGCATAAGTAAACACAGTAGGCAGATTTGCTATAGGTACATAATGAATATAAATGATGTGTGGTGATGATGACAATATCTGTTTTATGGTAATTCATCATACATACATGTATAAAATCACAACTGTTTCCCGACGGGGTAGCCAGAGACCACGGATCTCTACTTGCTATGATCATGACATACCTCTTGCGTCATTCACTCTCAATACATTCTTCATACATGCGCGTCGGTTTAGGGCATTCTTGTCCTGGCCTTTCTCTAAAACTTCCCCAATTCGAGGTACGTACGCCAAGGTCTTCAAAGGTCACTTCCAAGTCTTCCAACTGTCCCATTCATACTAGCCTTACGTACCTGTTTCGTCAAACTCCTTTCATACATCCTTTCTACATGCTCAAACAAATTCATCAACAATGAAAAAATACGTGTTATGTAAAAATAGATAAAGTAGGAATCTTCTTCTTCTTATCGTGTCACTAGTTATTTCGAACCAGTGTGGTGAAAGGATTAAAGTGCGCTTTTGAGGCTCTTTTCGTGCACTTGTCCGTTTAGTAAGAAAACAAAGTGAAAATAAAAACAAACCTACCTAGAGTACTTTGGTAGATATTTACCTATAGGTAAGCTGCTAAAAACTCATTCGACGTGAAATGCCGAATTCGTGTCGGAGACCTCTCGGTACGATTTGTGTGAAAGTTTCCACTAAGAACTAGTTTGTGACTTCAGAATGCGGAATGTTTCCTTAAGCTATGCTCACCCTGAGTCGGCTTTGAGTGCGAACAAGTATTTAGAACTGGAAGTAGACTTAAAACACTATCCGTTTTTGTTGAGAACCCCTTTTTTATTCGTGATTTTTAGCACGAAAACTTGTTTTCCAATGCAGCTAGATTGTGAACTAGGTGGATGATATTGCATGGCGTTCGTCATTCTGGGTGGCTAAACTTGCTAGTTGGTTTCGTGAATGCTGGTTGCAATAATTTAGAGTACGTACCTAGAATACTATAGTTTATATCACCTAAGTATAAACTGGAGCCTAACAGCTCTTACAAACCATATTTTAGAAACGTCACGTTTTAATATTGAATTAACACTACTTCAATACAATTTTTATAGATCATATGAAAAATCAAAGTGACATTACTTTGATACTGCCCAAAGAGCTGTTGAAAGGCCCCGGTCTAGCCTTCCCAAAACGTCTTTCGTTTTCATTAGTTGAAAGAAAAATAGCCGAGCTTACAAGGAATGAATTGTTAAGTAAAATTAATTATTTCTGTATTGGCCTTGTTTAATTACTTACTGAAGTGGTCGCTACGTGTTGCGACTTGCAACTAATTGACCGGAAAAAGTGCTAAGAAATACAATTTGTTCCAAAGGGAGACTGTTTGGAGGGGGAAGTATCACGTGATCCCGTTAACCCTTGGAGAGGCAGGCTCTATCACTCCCATTTCACTCCATAGAAAGTGTATAAATTCATAATAAACTATCTAACTATAGCAGGTGATGTTTATACACATACGTGGATTATGTGTACCTGGTGAACATTTAACACAATGCCATCTAATCTGCCCAAACTAAGCAAAGCTTGTACTTTAGGAACCAGGTAGTTAGATTTTTTAATACATGGTTACATTTTAATACCAATATACAACACCCAGACACAGACCAACCAAACATCTGCTTTCATTACACAAATGTTAGTCCTAGATGGGGATCGAACCCACAACCTACAGCGTAGAAGGCGGAGCTTCTACCAACTGAACTGTAGGTCTACCATGAGTTTTCACAATCTACACTCGCTAGCGACTGTACTTAAAAAAAATTATGTAAACTTGTACAGCGCCTCTAGCGGATAGTTGGGTACTAAAACCTCACGTAGCTAACTATCCTACGTCACAGCGTACTACAGCGACTGTAGTTTACGCTCATTAATTTGGTACCATGAGTAACAATTTTGACAGATGTCATAACGTACTCGTACTATTACTACTGTAGTAACGTCAGCCAATCTAAATGTGACAACTCATGGTAGACGTACTGTAAGTAGGTATGCTACTGTGCGTGTTGTAGATGTAGAACTACTCTTGGGAATGGCATAAATTTACGACAATTTGACAGATGTCAATGTACGAGTGATGTATTAGCAAAGACGTTATACTCGTACTAGTAACAGTATGTATAACGTCTTTGTGTATTAGCTCGCTGCTCAGCGAGACCTGAGTTTATAACCATTTTACAATATGGATCGGGTATCTTATATTCGGAAGGGGCAAGGAATGGCCATTCTGCATGTGGTACTATTAGGTTATGCTGTGTCCTAGAGTACATGCTAGGAGAGATGTCATCGAAAATGCGACGCAAAGGCGCGTTATTAACATTTTGCCTCTATTACTCGTAGTTATTTTGCAGAAGATGAGAGTATTTGCAAGAGGATTTTTTATGGTAGGTAGAGTAGTGGAGCACCAGTAAGCGAAAGCAATATTTTTATTATTATTTTTGAAGAATCTTTAAAGACATAAAAATCTAGTATGCAGGCAAGATAACAGTCATCGTAGCACCCTTCGAGGGTGCTAAGAAGACTAGCTAGAGAAGTATAATGTATTGACTGGCCTCATAGCTCAGTTGGTAGAAGCTCTGCCTTCTGCGCCGCAGTTTGTGGGTTCGATCCCCAACCAGGATAAACATTTGTCTGATGTACTCAGATGTTTGTTTCATGTCTGGGTGTTATTATGTAGGGGTTATTCTATGTGTTAATTCACAAAAAAATAATTTAATTATATTAGCTATCTGGTTTCCAAAGTACAAGCTTTGCTTAGTTTGGGGCTAGATAGCGTTGTGCGAACTGTCCACCAATACTTATTTACATTTTTTTTATTGCAAATGATTCACACCTTTCTGTCTCACTAAATAAAGACAATTCAGGATCTCATAAATGACTATAATTAATATTTAAATAGCACAAAGCAGGTTTTGGTTTGTGAAGCTCAAATTTAACCTTTGGTGCAAGTAATTATTACTTTGTACGCAATTTTCATTCAATAGTAGAGTGAGGTTAGGATGATACTGATTAACGGCTTTGGTAACTGGAGAGCCCTGCCACTACAAGCACTCGAGTGGTTGCGTTTACGTCATGTAACTTTAATTTGAAGAGCTTATTTTCGTCTCCTTTTTAAGAGCAATTTAAACATCCACTTATCATTTTACTGTTTTTGTTAGAAACAGGTGAAAACATGATCACTCTCAAAGTTGCCTTTATCTACTGGACACCCAAATAATCTCTTGATTGAGAGTAAGTAGGTACCTCAGTGGGCTTTTTGGTTTGGCACCGCAGTTTTTGATGCCATTTGGTAATGCTATTATAAAAACACTAAGTATATGCAAAGTTTGTTCTATTTTATAAATTCTTACGAGTTGTTCTACTGCGCGTTCATCCGCTGTACCTACACGATGGTACCTACTGCTGGAGAAATACCATTAAACCAAACAACAAGAGCTTGGCTAATGGAAATTAGCTTCCCAGCTAATTGGCAGAATACGTTTGCATAAATCAACGTGCCAAAAAACATGATTGGATAAGTGGTGTTTTGGAATAATAGTGTTTTAATGGTAATTTTAACACCCTTGTTTATAAAATTATTCTTTGATTACGTTGCAACTTTTGTTTTAATTATGTTCCTGGTTGACCCTTTTACAGTAGGAATATTCGGTAAACTCCGAACGGTGGTTGTATTTCTGTACCAGAAAATCGAGGGGTAAGTTTGTATTTAAAGCGGCTTAAAGCTTTGAATTCCAAGTTGCGTCGCTATGAGGACACCCACTGCAAACTCATTAGCCACAGCTCAGTAACTCGAAATATGAAATATCTACGTATATTCTGCATAATTATATAATTTATCATTTGCTTTTTGTTTTGATCTCTTGGTAAATCAATTACCTAGATACGGGTATCTATTGATTGGAACTTTTCATTCAGTCTCTCCAAATAACCGGAGAGAAAGAAAACTCGCCCATGGCTTCTAGCACTCGACTCGGCAATACCCGCCAGAGGTACTCCAGTAACTATTCGCTCCGAGGTTCAATTATTATAATTACGAGTAGAAACAGAGCGCCTGTATTCAGCAATTATGTGACTTCATAAGCCCCTTGCTATAAGCTTCTTATAAGTATCGGATTAATTAATAGCGACGACCTTTATAGCTGGGCGCGATTAACTTACTGATGTAGGTTTGACTCCCTGAACGACAATTGATGAAATGATATGCTCAATTTGCAAATATTTGATTTTAAACTTGGATTTAGCAGACAGGTATATACCTAGTTCTGTAAAATATAGAGGGAATACATTTGTTTTACAAATCTAAGTAGGTTTTAAATAAACATTAATTTAAGAGACTAACACTTTATTACAGTCGGTCTGTGTTTATTGTTTGTGCCAGACAAATAGGTCTCTCCGTTACGATAGTACTCATTTATATCGATGCTCTTTGCCCTGAGTATACTTAACCCTTCAATGACAACACTTGAGCCATAAGGATTCAGCCTAAATGACGAAGGATTCAAAAGTAATTCGAACGCAATAAGTTTTGATACGTTTTTTATTTTCCACAATTTAGTACAAAAAGATGAGTGCTTACATAACATGTAAGTATCTACTGGGTAAAAGCGTAAATTACATTTAATATTTTCAGTCTTATAAGCGAGTAAGTAATCTTATTTTAGTTTATTGAATGCATTGATTTTGTTAAGCAGCCTAGTTTTTATTGTTACCTTATTTCGATAGAACTCGTATAAAATATCGTTCAAAAGCAAAATGATTGATACCAATCGTAATAATTATCAATTATTAATGTTTAAATTCACGCTATAGGCAATACCATAGATAATTTATTGTTTATTTACATAGACTATGTGGATCTTATAATAGGTATTAGTATATTGTCTGGTGGTATATTGTAAGTATTTATACGAGTATGTAAATGCCTGCATCACATCACAACCTTAAAATAAAATAAAGAATAAAAACAAAAAAGTGTTTTGTTACTGTGTAAGTTATTTACAATTTTAAACACAATTAATTAAGTACATTGCCTCTGAGTATAAGTATGATTACTGGCAACTTTGCTAGAGATTCGTGCAAGTAAATGCCTGTGATCACTTTACATTTGTGTCAGATCTATTCGTAAAAAGTTTCACTTAATATTAATAGAAATAAATAAAACTTAGATAGCTTAAATTTTAAAAGTACTTACCTATCTACGTGTATTTTTTAACAAATCTGAGCGTGTAATCCTTCAAATTTTAATACAAAGTCTAATGCCAAACCATTATTTGGATGTATTTCACCTCTAGCGAACTTTGTTCCAATTATCTTCGTCAAAATATTCACGCAATCACGCAACACGCGATTAAAAATTAACCTACATTTATACAAAAATGCATTTTGTACTGTGATTTCGTACACTCAAATATGGCAAATCAATAATCAAATCAGTCGTAATCACAAATTTTCATAATCATTTTATCCTACCAAAATGGTGGAATTGTTAAAGTGTTTTTGCTTGTCATATAATCGACCTTGTCTTTACAGAATTGGGTTCTTATTTACACGTACTGTCGTGAGGGGCCGTTCTTCCTGGAATGCGGAAGGGTGTCGTCATTGTTTCCAGTGTTATTGTTGTGTAAAAATGCCATTTCCACTCCACCATCACCGCTCTGTACACAATGAAAAAACTCAAATTTAGTTTTTCTTTAGTATATTCCCTACGAGACAATAGAATACGTATAAAACTAAATGCATTGTTATTTATACGAATAATAATGAGCAATGCTACGGTTCCTGATAACTAGTTAAGTAGGTATGTATAATAGTTAAAAATATGATGGGCTAAAGTATTGTTACCTCGGAATGCATAGGATTTGCAGTGATAGTAATTGGCACTTTAGCATTGGCGGGAATGTAACCGTTGTTGCCGCCGGTTTCAGGCACTGATCCTTTCTCTTCTGAAAGCAAATTATAATTATAACAACTTAGTAGAAACAAGATAATAATTAGAGTATTTATTTGTAACTGGCGCAGCCGTCAGGATTATCATTCACGCATTAACCGTTAATAGCCATAAGCAATATAAACTATGAGCACTTTCAAGTCATAAAATTATTTTTCTTACTATCAGCAGGTACTCGTTTCGCCCGCCTGCACAGTAGCAGTGTCACTGCCAGTATAAGCAACAATGCTGCCGCTCCGATAGCTCCGCCGGCAGTTACGAGTGCGTCTGGTCGCCGGGATTCTGACACGTCTGATGGTGGCGCCTCACTTGTGCTTGAACCAGTCGGAGAGCGTTGCGTTTTTGCCACCTTCAATTCAAACATCAAACACAACAGTGTAAAAACTTAATCAGGAAATTGTGGGGGTTAGCCATCTCCTATCTCTATATTGACTATATTTTTTTTTACTGTAAAAGGCAGAAACTAGTAAAGATTTATTTCGCAACAACTTACCAATATAGAGCTAAACTCTGACGGTGCTTGTAGCGTATACGCTTGCATCTTGACTTCATAGCCAGTATCCGGCATTAAATGGTCAAGCGCAAGTGACCGCGCCTCCGCCCTTGCAACGACTTTCTCATACTCCCCAGCTGAACTCACGCTACGGTAGTACACGTAGAATCCACCCGCTGATATATTGTGGGGACCGCTTGACCACTAAAACGTAATTTTTATTTCATTTTTTTTTACATAGGTTAGGCTAATCGATGTATTTCAAGAAGTAATCTAATTTCACAGCAGGCTTATTTTATCCTTACCGGCTGCGCCAATTGATATCGATTGTGACTTAGCGTTTAACAAAAATACTATCGAAGCTTTTCTAGAAGTAAAAAGGTTCATAGCGCAATCCTATTAATATTATAAACGCGAAAGTTTGTAAGAATGTATGGATGGATGGATGTATGTTTGTTACTCTTTCACGCTAAAACGGCTGAACGGATCTGAATGAAATTTGGCACAGATATAGGTTATGATCTGGAATAACACATAGGCTACATTTTATCCCGAAAAATTTACGGTTCCCACGGGATTGATTGTTTTTGTTTTTCACGCGGGCAAAGCCGCGGGCAGAAGCTAGTATAGCATAAACGAAATGCAAAGATTTGGTGCTTGATTGATACTTACAGTCCATTCCAGCTGTAGGCTATAAGGTGACATGGCGACGATTTTCTGCAACACCGGAGGCTGTGGCTTCTGGAGCGCCCCTCCACGTTGTAAGTAAAACTTCGCGCTACTCTTCCCTTGCTTATTGTCTTGATTAGAGTACACTGCGGCCACTCTGAACCTACAAATAAACATTTCTTTACATATTTGTTACAGATATAGCGCTGGTGGTGTAGTGGTAGCACCCCTGCCTCACGATCCGAAGGTCGTGGGTTCAAACCTGGTCGTGAGTTTTTCCATTGGAAAAATGTATGTGCACAATGCTAGTGCTCTTAAACGGTGAAGGAAAAAATCAAAAAGGCTCAGTTTTCGAGACTTCTGAACCGACGCGCAAAAAAAATGGCATTTTGTCGATGAAAACACCAGCGAGACACAAGAAAAGTAGAGCACTTACTTGTAATACTTGTCTGGAGCCAATCCATCAATAGCGAGAGAGTGTATGTGGGTCGGAACCTCATGTGTGGCTGTGTTCCATTGCACGTTGCTGGAATTCGATACTTCTTTATATTGAACCTGCAATTAGAATCATGCTTAGAGTTATTTTGCAAGCAGACAGAATAGCCGTTATATTAAACATAGATAACGATTATAATCCTAGGCACGGTAGATATCTCCACAGATCTCTAGTTACTAAGATCTTTGAGGATATCTAAAGGGGGTACGAGGCACGTCCAAACATTATATTTGTTACATGACCATATTTTGCACAGTGATTATTATTCCGTACGCGACAGGTTGCAAGCCCATCGCCGCTTATAAGAATACTAATCTATGACACACATCTTTGAATTTTTGGTTCTAGGGTATGCCGGTTTCCTCACGATGTTTTCCTTTACCGTGTAAGAGCACTGGCATTGCAAACATAAATTTTTTGAATTGAAAAATTTGTGCACGACCAGATTTGAGCCCACAACCTTCGGATCGGGAAGCAGAGGTGCCACCACTACACCACCAGTGCTCATCAGTGCCAGTGCATTAAACATTATGTACATACTAGGATATTAAAAAGTTAAGTAAGTACTTTTTTATGGCTAATATTAATACTTAATTTTAAATTTAACTTAAATTTCATAAGCTAGTTGCGGGCACCGCCTGCCCACGCGCAAATAAATAGCCATGCAAAGGTAAAAATATAGAATGTGTACAAACAACACCTTTACCTTGTAAAATAGTATAGTCAACCCGTGATTGGGTGCCTTGGACCAGGAAACCATCACGCTATCATCAGTGAGCCGAGTTATGTTGGGTCGAGAAGGTGGAATCATTATCGCTGAAAGAAAACAATACCGGATTTAGAAAATAAGTGGTCCCACGAGTTCACATTAAATTTACAACATCCCGATTAACATTCTTCTTCTTCCTGCCCTTTTCCCACCCTAAGTGGTGTCGGCACAACATGCTTTCGTCCTCCATTTCACTCTATCATCCGTCATCTCAGTACTCACTTCTTTCTTACTCATATCATCTATCACACAGTCCATCTATCTTTTCTTTGACCTACCTTTACCCCGATTAACAGTATTGAAATTATTAAATCGCCCACAGAAAATATAATGTGTGTGTGAGGTATGACAGCCCGATGTAAAAAAAATATAAGTTAATATTCTAATACAATGTTCTATTTATGAAAGCTGGAAATTAACTTTTGCTTAGTTTCAGTAGCGCAGCTTAATCAACAGTTATAGCAAGTAGGCTGGAGTTGTATATTAAAACTTTACCTTCTATACGGCAATATTGGTAGAACCTTATCACAAATTTAAGAGTAACTATTAACATCGATTAAAAGGGAATAAACATAAAGAAACATTGTCACTTACGTATAGTGGGTTTAAGATTTAAATTATATGCATAACCTACTTTCTAACTGAATATACCTGTATATACAGTGCTGTTTGAACAGCCTAAGCTATGTCGTCAGACAAGAAACCACAGCATTACCATAGATTACCTACCACGCAAGTCATTACTGAAGAATTATTCAATCTTCCTCCGCGAAATATCAGTATTATGTGTTCAGTAACACACAACTCAAGAGTTACGTGAATAAGTTACGATAGACCCTTTTGTATATCAACTGTTTTATTTAAACGTCAGCGGTTTTATTAATTTTACTTTTTTCGTTCAAAAACTACCCATCCTTGTTAATAAAATTTAATCATTAAAGTGAACCGGTAAATTAATCTCGTAGTTATGAAATAGTATTGCTGAAACTCTCGGTGATTTTGTTCGTATAATGTTTTTGTCATACTAACTTTGAGAATTACTATCTTAGTGCACGTCTAGAGCCCAAGAAAACCTACCCTCCAAATCTCTAGGCTAGGACATATCACGTACCTATAACATAAACAAGAAAAAATACTAAAGGCGAATTCAGAAAATTAATAACAGATTTCTATAATCTTGTGAGAGCTAGTGAAACCTCAAAATTGTGTCAATCTTGTCCTTATGCTATGAGCTATAAAAACTTCTTGGTGGATACTTACGTTTATGCTTTCTAGAGTTATTCTTCCTGTTATGTCTTTTCGGCGGCTGAGGAGACTCTTTTATTCTTGTGTCTTCGCCGGAATAATCCTGTGAATATAATTAAAAAATGCTCAAGATTTTATGGAGCTGTGAGCTGGCAGATGATAATAATATTTAACAGGGATTAAACGGAATTCCTGTAAGGATTGGGTAGAGCTGCTGTTTATTTGAATTTATCAGAAAATATCTAGAGTTCTGTCAGACATTTCAAATTCGAAATGGACACGCCTACGTAAGTCTGTGGCTTTACCCATGAATCTATTTCATAAAATCATCACTTCAATAAACCCAGCTATAATTTACCTGGTCAGAAATCTGCAGTGGTACAACAGTCAACAAAGAAGCGTCGTATGCGCAGCCCAGTGAATTGCAAGCGAAGCATTGAATGATGCCGGCATGGCGCTTCTCCAAATGATCAATGTAGAGATCCGTATCTACAAAAAAATATTACTATCATTATCACTACATACATACATACATAAAATCACGCCTGTTTCCCGACGGGGTAGGCAGAGACCACGGATCTCCACTTGCTACGATCCTGACATACTTCTTTTGCTTCATTCACTCTCATTACATTCTTCATACATGCGCGTCGGTTTAGGGTACTCTGGACCTGGCCTTTCTCTAGTACGTCCCCAATTTAATCAAATAACAAATTAAAAAATTATCACTACATTAGTACCTATAATTATCAAAATTGTAATGCACTGCACTGGAAATCTCAAAAGTCCTAAATTTAAAAACAAATTATTATGTCTTGATAAAAACCTAAAAGCTAT
This sequence comes from Cosmorhoe ocellata, assembly GCA_963675405.1. NCBI lineage: Eukaryota > Metazoa > Arthropoda > Insecta > Lepidoptera > Geometridae > Cosmorhoe > Cosmorhoe ocellata. The sequence continues at coordinate 2,953,383 of OY776258.1, read as the reverse complement.
TCTCCAATCTTCAAGAGACAGATTCGATTAGTTTGTTTGACATAATTCATTTACCAAATATCTCAGTAAATTGGATCGCAATGTCATTGCGTGTTTTCGAAATAGAATTACGATAATGTTTATGTAGATACCTTTTACGAGGGCGAATGCGGCTAATGGCAACTGCCTGATTTTACGAAAAACGAGTGTAGTCTAATAAATCTATTCCTTTTCGCGTAAAATATCGTTTTCAGTCTATCCTGTATGATATTCCCTGAGCACTGGGCAGTAACTCACGTTCAAGTGAGCTACAAAATACCTTTATCATTTTGGCAAAGCTGACGTTGCCCTAAAGCCCTAACGATATACAAATACACGGATATTTTAAAAGCTGGAAGAGGATCTTTAAGTTTCTGTTTTTATATAAATGCTTTTTGGATTTTATCCAGTAGGCTGCACCATTAAATCTTTGTTAGACTATAGATATCTCCACAGTATGAAATCGTCACTAACTTGTGACCCGGACTCCTTTTCCACTCTTCAAAAGCTGAGCATTCAGCACCCAGTACACCTCAGGCGGTGGCTGCCCATGAGGAGTTCCACATGGCAGGTGAACATTGCCGTCTTCAAAAGCCGTCAAATTCCTCATAATACCGTCCCAGCTTGGAGGCTGCAAGGCGATAACCTTCCATGACCGACGGATGCCGTTGGCTGAACATGAGTAGATACCCTGGAAATATCAAGAATTTTTACCTAATGTGTTCCAATATTGGACCCACTGTATTGAAAAAACTATCCTTGCACAGCGTATTTTGCTTGTAAATATTTTACTCACCTCATCATCAGTAGTAAATTGAGTCACCACCAGCATACTGCCATGTTTCGGGTCGAACGGTACCCTCCCCTCGCGGGTCCACGTCACTGCGGGGGGAGGAGTGCTCACCGCCCCGCACCACAACCGAAGGGCACCGTTTAACTTCACTGATACCGTCAGAACACCTTCACTGTCTCTTTTACCTACGTAATCTTCTGTTTCGAGAAACCTGCCAACGGGTTTGATAATGTATACACCAAGCAAACTGAAATTGAGTCTCATAAAGCTACGATTTCCATATTTCTTATTGCTAATAAGATTTTATTGCGCGATGGAAGTTCCAAAACATAGTCACTAGTCGTAAAGGTTTTTGATATGGAAATAAATAAGCTCATAATAAAATGTCCTGAAATCGTAATCGAACAATGTCGATAATACTTATAAAAGTTTCCGATATTCAATGTCCCTTCTCTTCCCTTTACAGGATTATAGATAAGTCGCAGTCCCTTCTGGTTTTCAATCACTAAGCCAAAAGGATCATAAAACAATTGATTTGAGTCAAATTATGGAGATCCTTGAGATCAGTCAGTCGTTATCTGCTCCCTGAGGGTTAGATATGAATGATATTGAACATATTAACATTTTGTGGTTGAAGTCACCAATTCAAGACAATTAACAACATTCAATAACCATGGATGGCTTTGCATTTTTTTTGACAGTATAAACAATCTTTGAAGAAGGTATGCTCAGCAAACTGATAAAGCACTATGTTATATTTTATACCTGACGTCACTTCGTCCTTCCTTCAGCACATTTAAGTAGGTTGTCTCCGGAAGGTCTACTGTTTGGGCGCTCAAGTCATTCGTCGCTTTGCAGCCATACATTCCGCTGTCCGCTATCGTTGCGTTGTGGATGACGAGCACGCCGTGAGGTGTATCCAGCTGCTTCTTTGACCCCTGGGTAAACAATATGATAATTAACGTTTTTTGTTTTTTTTCTCAACATTTTACATCGGAAGGAAACCGGAATACCCTAGTGCTGCCATTTTTGAATAAACTATGAGATGTGTAGGCTATTCGAGTATCTATAACTCATTCGTCACTATAAAAATCATTATGTGAAAGTTTGTGTGAATGATTGAGGGTTCCAAAAGCAATGTTAATAAAATAAATAAGTCTGCACGCGGAATCGCTCACGTGGCAAAAAGTTAAAACTACATTATGTCGGTATCTTTATGAAAAGCATCCAAATCCGCTCAGCCGTTGTATTGATAAGTAACCACAAACAATAATAAAATATGTGATATTAATTTCCATATTAATAATATGATCGAAACCACAGACTGAAACTAGCGAATATAAAAGTGCTGAACAAGAGATTTGAAATATTATTTCAACAACTTTGTAAAAGGCTAACTAGCTGAACTGCTACACTGCTAACAAATCGCAATAAAAGTTCAGCTTTCAGCAGCATTAAGCAGGTTAGCGCCATTGTAAGTTCTATTTAAAAACTTAGCTGATTAAAAATAAAGCCAATGTTCTGGCACAGTTTGCGTAGTTTTAATAATATTGAATAGTAGCAGTTTCACTAAGCGCTTTCTTATTTATATCGGTGCTTAACGATGCCTCTGGGACATTTCCGCGCTTAAGGGTGAAAATACAAAAATCAATGGTTTTTAGGTACCATTTCAAGAACCAGGAATTACAACTGTAAAGATGCTATGGTATAAAATAAGTGTGCTGACGCGGATAGCTGAATTCGAGAACGTCAAATCTGTAATTACGTCCTTAATCTTTAAACCTAGGAATAAAGTTTTTGCTTTGCTTTTCCTATGGTGACTCACGTCTTTATGATATCAAACAACTGCCTATAACTATCTTTTAGATTTTTAACCCACCTTTCCAGTTTCCTTCCACCAGGTCAGCACAGCTGGAGGATCAGACACGGGCTCTTTGCAGTGAAGTGCCACGGTGTTGTGCGTAGGCGCAGTCACCACTCGCTTCTCCGGAGAGTGGCTGGTGACATCTATCCGCGCTATGCTAAGACGGGCAGGCACTGACACCAGGATTATAGAGCTGAATGATACCACACACTGTAACAAACGGCACGAGATTAAACATAATCTGTATATTTATGTATGAAGTCTCATCACAAACCATCTCGCGATAATATAATGCTAAGCAAAGAGGTAACCAATGATAGCACTGTTCGTCTAAACACCAAGACTGATGCAAACATTTGGATGAGCGGCTGAGATTAAATATAATTTATCTCATCAGCTCGTAAAACGGAGCATAGTCGATTTATCACAGTGACGGATATTAACAGAAGGAACGTGATAGATAAGTGATCGAGATTCTGAGGGGATTTTGCAATAGTAGGCACTATACGTGACATAGATTACTTTAACAAACAACCTAAATAATACGAAAACAACGTAAGCTAAAATTAAACTTGTTATTTTTGGTAGTCATTGTACACGCAACTTTTCAAGTGTACCAAATTTCCTGAGGCAGTGAAACAATGACAAAAAATGCAGCGATTTCGCTGAAGGATTCATTGGGAATAACTACGGGAAAAAACGATCTCTACCTGATAATCAACTGCATGCGTGTTCTCCTTGATATGCACCACCAGCCTGGCGTACGTGTTAGTGGTGTGTATCTCTACGTCGCTGCTCTTCCCCACGTCTGACCACCTTGCGTCGTCATCTGATCGCCAGCGCCAGACCAGCCACTCCGCAGGCACGTTGACTTCGCACTCGAAGGTCACTTGGTCTCCGACGGGAGCGGTGATTGATTCTGGATCCTTAAGAAATCTCATGTCTAGCTCTGAAATTAAACAAATCCATAAAACAACTAAGTATAAAATCACACATGATAACCAACCTCAGCAACCAACAAATGAAAAGCAGATTTGATGACGTTGTTGTCTCTCCCTATGACTTTTCCACAAAGCTTTTCCAAAGATGGTCCTACGGAGGAAAACACGGTCTAAGATCAAGCCTCAGTCAATCGCTTTAGCTGAGTTTTCTTCATAAATTCAAGAATCAGAGATTTTCTAAATAATATGTTTTATGTTGAAAACAATAAACACTTCCACATAAAGCTGTCGTGCAAATTTAATGACGTCATTCCATAATTATAATTTTATCAGTTTCATGTGGGTATTAACTTTTCGGGCGCAGGTTCAATTCTCAGAAGAGCTTATTTGAAAATGTAAAGCTGCTATAAAAATATGTTTTTGCATGCGTTTTTTTGTTGCAATTAATACCATGCTTAGTGAATGGTCTATTTTAAACTTTATTAGAGCAATACCTATGTAGGTAGACCTATCAAGTGCGACTACGACAAGGTGCCCCTAACATCATTCGTTTTAAAATCCTAGCCAATAAATAAAGAATGAGACGCAACCCTCCACTAGGAAGCAAATTAAAGACCCGCCAATTAACCAAACAGTCCTAAAGATGATAATCAAAGACTCGGGATGATAGAAGCGATCATCAAAAGCAAGCTCAATTAAACCATTTTTTATTTGCATACCAAAAGCCAGACCGACAATAAGAAGAAACCCCGATGTCCTTGATACCTTGTTACCCACACATTTCGATCTCGGATGACGCATTCGATCCACAACAAAAGGTCATAAAACAACTGCAACGTACTCGAATAAAAGCTTTATTTACGTACCGTGAAAGTTATGTTTCGATCCGCATCTGCTAATTGAGATGTGAGTATTTTATTTTATTCTTATTGACGGGTAACAATTTTGATGTGAAATTCCGTCAGGCAATGACCGGGGATATGGAATTCTTTAACTTTTGTTCAGTTTCCGATTCAATTTAAACTTATAACATATTTCGGATAAATTCAAAATACTTTTGAGTCTTTGGATTGTACTGAATTTTGGTTACTCATAAGCACTTAAATGCTATTAGCATAGATATGAAATCTGTTGGTTAGTTTATGTTTTTTTCACATGAGTATCGATCATATTGTTTGTTTGCTATAAAAATGAACACTGCAGTAGAGATAAGTCTCAATTCTATGAACGAAGTCAAATGTTATCAGAATCTTGAACCTTCTGCCCGTTGTGACAAAAATCGAAAGTATGCAACATGGTGATAATTAGAAAGATAAATAAAGTAGGTACCAACGGTAAAAATATAATGTTTTAAAATTTAAAAAGTTGCACAGTTTATTTTAAAACTCTGTTTCGATGTTTCAGATAAGTATCTAAATATTAAATAGAAGATGGGTACCTACCTACATATTTAGGTTATATAGCATCAGTAAATACATACAGATATACTTAATATGTTGAAGTCTTTTCTTTTATTCAATTTTGTATCTTATGTGTTTGACATAAATCTCAAAGAACAAATTCGAATTTTATCTAATTTAGCAGATATGCTAAATAGCTCTCCTACAATCGTACCTATAGCATAGCGTCGCGAATAAAGATCTAATTATGTTACATATTATGCTATATGCTATTTATGGAGTTTTTTATCTCTAACTAATGTAAGAATGTAACGTTTTAAGTGTAACGGTAATTTTAACGAAAAAGAAATCTACCGATCCCGATTTGGCTTGTCAGATCTAATCTTGACGGATGCTGGAAATAAGTTACGAAAAAGCAATTATAAAACGTCTTATACCACATAGCGTTAAATTATAGATAGGCTTTAGATTGCACATAATAACACACTTATGCACAAATAATGCATTTAGGGTTAAATGTCGCCTTTCGTCACATTTATCGGTGTAGTTACAGTATCTGGTATATGTAAGTATAATTATTTGGTACCTTCATAAAGACAGGTGTCCATCAATATTCCTAGTTATACCCACGATGGCCCAAGTTTGACGGCCCATGATGGGCTATGGTGGCACATTTAAATTTAATATTACTTCCGTTCCGCCCATAATCCTATTTAAAAGCTTTAAAATTTCAAAGTACAGTCGTCAATAAAATTGTCCCGATAAAAATGTTAACTAGGTAAACCCAAACTTACGTCAGAAAAAACAAAGCTCTTACTCCTAAACATTTTGCTTATATTTTGAGTGGGTAGGCACTAGGTACATACACACCATTTTATTGTTTTTATAAAAACTTCCACTTTTACTTTTAGGTTTCCTAAAGTTAGCAAAACACATCTTCTACTCTCATAATTTAGAAGGTATAAGTAACTTTTAAAAATAAAGGTTCCATTGTTTTTGTGAACTTATCTTCAAGAAAGTGTTTTTTTTTTTTAATAATCTTCTTTAAGCTAGACTGCTAGATCATAATTCTAAATAAGTACATCTTGCGTTATTGTCAGACTGACATGTTAACATACAGCCTAACTAAACTAGTAAGCCTTGGAGCTGAAAGATATAAGTTTAAATTAAAAAATTTACGCGAACAAAGTCACGGAGAACTAAAAGTTAATATACCTACGTATATAAGCTTAAATTTCAATAGTTCATAAGATATAGGTATGAAAGTTACGAAACTTTTAATACGATGCTCGCACTTAATAGCGTCTGAAAGAGATTATAAAAAGTACCTACCTGAATAGATTTCATACAGAACTCTTGATCCAAAGTCTACTTCTTGACTAACACGAAATCTGTGAATGTGTGAGTGACTACCTGCGATATCCGGCAGCGTCACGCCTGCTACAATTCCAAAATAGAGGGGAAAAACGTTAGTACCACTCTACACCACGTGCATTGCCGGTCAATTTGGGCCTAGCCGCAAGCTTTCCACAGTCGCCGAGGTATGGTTAACGAACTTCGTGACTGGTAGTTATGTCCCGGTTTCATTGAAAGGGACAGGTCCCAATTTGTCAGGAATTATAAGCGCTGCCTGTGCTGTGCACCGACAATTAATTTCAATGATTAAACGTAATCAGGTAGAAGAGGGTTATAACACTAGTTAAGTTGCGAGCGCGTTTTTTAAGTTTTAACCGCTGCGCACCCTCTACTGCGTTAACAGAACAGTTAAGTATGGGTACTTAATACCGAAAAATGGCGGTTTGACTTATTCTACAATACTTAATTCTGATATCACTCTTTTTCTTATGACTATACAAAACAGCAGCAGTATTTTGATGGAAATTAAAATTGAAAGTGTCACTTTGTCACCTCAATATACCAATCCACCGTAGACGATTGATAAGTTCATCTAGAAACTAAGTAGTAAACAATATAAACATATTATGTAAACATGATTACGAATGCAATCCCCAGGCTCGGTAAATATCTCCGCAGTCCACTAGTTACTTAGATCTTTTGAGGATATCTAAAGAGGGTAACGCATCATCAAGACTTAAAAACAGCAACCACAGCGAGCTTGGCTCGGAAACTCGCACGCACCAATGTGAAAACACTCGACTCGAGATTGCTACATAATTATCTGCCTCGAAATGGTTTGATGTCGCAACCAAAACGGTAGATTCTCACGGGTTCTTGTAGATGTCTGTGTGATTTATTCAACCGGTCCCTTTATTCAAATACCTCGATGTTAAGCGAGCATGCTAAATCTATAGTTGATTGCGTACATAACAATATTTCCAAAAACGTTTAGATAAAAGCTCGCATCGCTTTTAAAACAAGACAGCTAATGAATATTTAACAGCTACATGATATTGAGTTTTATTCAGTGTAGAATTACTGCTCAAATAGCCTAGCGGTGGAAAATCTAATTTGATATTGATGATTGTTCTGTTGTCCCGCGGATTTACAAAATGCTAAAATACACACGACTTTGTTTTGTTCATGCCGAAGATTAAATAAGAAAAACATTTTAAATTACAGTTTTTATTTTTGACTAAACTAACGTTTAATCGGTGTGTTCTAGCTTATTTTTTAAGCCATATAAGTTGGTGCTTAATAAAACTGTGGAAAAATGGTGAAAAGTCAATACATTTAATACAAAATATCGCTACTTCTATCGCTATACCTACAGGGTTACCAGACTATATGTTACCAGACTACTTCCAAAAACTTCAGGGGGTTAAAGTAGGTACCTACCCATCAATATAAGACAACACTGTGAGCGCGAAAAAAAACAACTGTTCCATACAAAAGTTCAATACCTATTCGGCTAAAATGTATGAAACGGCTGTTTTTTAACGAAGTAATCCTACGATTCTTTTTTTTTTCTTATTAGATCACTTTCATTCTACATCTATAGTACTTAATATTATAAAGAGGAAAGTTTGTATTTTTGTATATTTGTTTGTAACGAATAAACTCAAAAACTACTGATCCGTTTTCAAAAATTCTTTCACCATTAGAATGCTACATTCATTATCCCTGAGTAACATAGGCTATATTTTATGTAAGTACCTCGCGAGTAAAGCCGCGAGCGAACGCTAGTGTTAGATACACAGTTTCTTCATGAACATGGTTTTATCGATTGCCATAGTTGCTGTCTTCTGATTTCTGAATCTACGGAAGCTTTGCACTTACCGGCGGCGTATATCGCTGCTGATGCAGTCACGAGCAGCAAATGAATTTGTAGACCTGCCATGGTGCCTGCAACAATACAAATTGGAATTTGTTACGTTCTATTACGATTTGTTATTCAATAACGAACATACGAGATTCTACTAGTGGTTGGGTATTATAACTTTATAGAGAAATAAGATAACAAATAAGTAAGATAAACAAGATTATCGGTCTGACAAAGAAAAGCTTTCAAAGCTTAAAACGTGAACGGATGAAAGGAGTGTTAAGGGCCAAACCATTGATTTTTTTACTCAATACGATATTCTATAGGTCGATACTTAGGTACATACCTACATTGGCTGGCATTTTAAACGATGGCTAGATACAGTTAGTCAAAGTGTTGGTGTACCTATACCCACGCACCTACCTGGGTACGTTATTTTTACAGAAAATCCCCAATCGATACCATTCATGAAAGATTCTCTTCATGTCTCTTATTTTACAAATTCGTAGGTAGACGATAAAAATTCTTTTGAAATAAACTTACGCGAAAGAATTTCTAACGTCAATATGACATGAAACATCGAAGTATCTGCTGGCAATTAATCTTCCAAATGGCCACAAAATATTTTTTAAACGTTTCTACAAAACTACGTCAAAGATAATTGATCGAAGAAAATGTAGAAAGTGCCTCTGACTACCATCCTTTGGCATCATCAAAGATCTAAGTAACAAGAGATCAGAGGAGATATCTAGATCTACCAAGCCTGGGGATTACAGTCATGATCATGATTGGTTTTATCTATATATATTTAAAAATGAATTGCTGTTCGTTAGTCTCGCTAAAACTCGAGAACGGCTAAACGGATTTATCTTATCTTGGTCTTGAAATGTTCGTGGAGGTCTAGGGAAGGTTTAAAAGGTAAGAAAACGTATATTACTTACTTAAAAATCGCAGACAAAGCCGCTCGCGGGTCAGCTAGTTTTATATAAATAGTTAAAACAACCGGATTTTTAAACTTATGTGAACCCAAACGTGCTCCTAACCCTAAACATCTCCATTGACCGTTATTCAAATGTTATTTTATTTGTAAACACAAATGCAATTTTGCTAAAAATACTTAAAAACCCCTCCTTGGTTCTCATCGTACACGATATTTTACTAGCTTTTTCAATTTTTTATAGAAATCATTTAGTGAAAAATATCCCGTCTCGTCGCACTATAATGATTTTTTTGATTGATGCTTTGTGTCATCGTAAGTTTGTTTCTTCGGTTCGGCAGGTACTTTTAGGTACTTAGTACTCAAGCTTTTCCGATTATTTTCAAAATTATTTTAAAATCCAAAATGGTACAGAGTTGTGTTAAAAAAGAACAATATTGAATCATAAAGCAGAAAATTGCTAAAAGCTTTAGTCTACTGTAAATTACAAATAATGTACTTAGGTATCTTACATTGCAAATATCTAACAGATTACCTACCATTAGTGTAATGTGGTAACCGATAGAGAAACCGTTATAGCTGATGTAACGATCTATTAATAACGATAATCTTTAGAAACTGCAACATAATAAACGTAAGTTATATCATGGTTTTATCGCATAATATAATGGAAGTGGTAGATATGCTAAACTTATCGTGCTTGTATTAACAATTATGAAGGTAATTTCAATTCAAAGGTGTAAAATGTTTACGGTTCAGTTTTCGCGTTATCATGGGTAAATCTTCTTCTTATCTTCTTATATATAAAAATGAATTGCTGTTCGTTAGTCTCGCTAAAACTCGAGAACGGCTAAACGGATTTATCTTATCTTGGTCTTGAAATGTTCGTGGAGGTCTAGGGAAGGTTTAAAAGGTAAGAAAAAATCGAATAATTGCCGGCAAAACCCTAAAAATAGCCCTTTTCTATTTCCCATACAAACGTTTTACTATTTTTTTTATTACTATTTAATAAAGTTCATATTAAATTATAATCACTCACTGTTGTCTAAGCAATGTAGAAGGCGGTACGAAGTTTGCCGGGACAGCTAGTTATAAATATATTTTGACAGAACCTTTTATAGGCTGCAGTTAATAAACAAATACGGAACGTAAACAAACAAATACAATTTTACAATTATGTATTCCATACATAAATATCAATTCTATAGGTACCTACGTAATTAACAGTCCTAAATATTTATATTCAGTGGTTACAGTATTTTCTGATGAAAAAATATTCTGCATGGTCACTCGGCTAAAATCAATTACTAACTGCGTGTTGAATGAGAGTCGCGTCCATGTTTATAAATTGAATGTTATTTTTTTGTAAATTTTGAATAAGGTAGGTATCCAATTTTTATTACAAGCTGACTCAACAAACGTTGTCCTGTCACCACTATGAATATTGTTTTATTTAATAAGAACCTTCTCCTTACAATAACAAAAAAAGAATTATATCGAAATCGGTCCAACCGGTCACGCATGATACCGTGACCAAGGGAAATAGGGATTCATTTTTATAATATAGATCATCATCATCATCATCATTCAGCCCGGTTGCACCCACTGTTGAGTATAGGCCTCCTCTTTATTACGCCACTCTTTCCGGTCCCCAGCAAGTCTCGTCCAGTGGTTGCCGACTACGCTGACGATGTCGTTGGACCATCGGGCGGTTGGTCTGCCTCTTGGCCTTTGAGCACTCCTCGGCCACCACTCCGTTATCGCCTTTGTCCATCTCCCGTCATCCCTTCTTGCCAAGTGTCCTGCCCATTTCCACTTCAATCTGGCGATTCGCATACCCACATCCACAACCTTTGTGCGACGTCGGATTTCAACATTAGGTATGTGGTCCAGTAGTGATATCCCGAGCATGGCGCGTTCCATTGCCCGTTGAGTTACTCTGATCTTATGCATGTGTTCCTTTGTGAGCGGCCATGTCTCGGATCCGTATGTGAGTATGGGCAGGACACATTGGTTGAATACCTTGGTCTTCAGGCATTGAGGGATTTTAGATTTCAGGACGTCTTCTAACTTATTAAAGGCGGCCCATCCTAGTTGAGTTCGTCGATATAATAATATAGATAATCGTATAATATAGATAGATTATCAAATACACCTACTCCTTTAGCACAGCGTTATTATGGAAGAGAAGTCATAGTGACTTTAATTTTATGCTATGGCCTTACAAAAATGTATCTTTTGTCGTCACAATAATGTTACTTTATCTTATATCTTCTTATGCGTAGAGAAAAACTCTAGACTCTCTAACCACCAGCCAACATTTTCATAACTCAGCGCATACTTTTTACCTCCAAGTAAACTTCGGATCGTATCTATGAAGACAAGTTCTCATTCAATAAATCTTAATTCTGGTATTTCCTGCGGCGATGTCGTCGGACCACATTGCTGGTAGCTGGCAGCTTTTTATCCCTTCTCAGACCATTCAAGCCGTGAACCTGCTACTGGACTTGAGTTTGTAGGGCTGACTTGGAATTCGTAAGTAACTTTTGCACCTGCTTGTTTGGTTGGTAAATAATAACTTAGTAGATGACCAAAAGGCTTTTACATCTCTCATATTCGGTAAGTAGGTCCTTATTACCCCCAAATGGGGCTTGTAGGTGACCAATTAGCGCTCTAGGGTAATAATGTAGCTAGAAAAGCTCTAGGGCGGTAAGTAATTAAAAAAAACTTCACTCTTTCAAAAAGTTCGCGTACTTACATCTAACCATCATACTGGCAATAGACATCATGCATTCAGCCCAATGACAAAAGAGGTCGCTTCGTTATTCAGCCTTGTCTTCGTATTAAGTATAGGTAATAGTCATCAATTTTAAATACCGAACGGCGAAGCTCAATTTCGTTCTTGAAAAAAAAAATTAAAAAAAAAAATGAAAAATGCGGGAATAGGAAACTTTTACTTCAAAATGTTTTATTCTTGTAATGCCGGTTTTTTTCTACTTACCTCACAATCGAGATGTAAAGCAGAGTAGTTAGCTCGGGTGTAAGCATCAATTGCATCCTCGAACTATAGGCGCCCTCGCCTGCGCTCGTGCGCCTAAATATCTCGGGCTGCAATTGATGCCTTACAGCCCTTGGCTACTAATCTACTATTATTTCCAGACTGGCAGAACCCGCTATTTCATATTCACGATCATTTATTTACTGTTTCATGTTGGTAGTTAAGTACATTTAAAAGATCTTAATTATTGGGTTAGGTAATTTCTGCAACATTTTCGCGTAAGTACCTAATGTTTTTTAGTTCACACCATTTCAACCTAAAGGTACGAGTTGGCAGCGGGCGACATGAGGCAACTGGTTTCTATGTATTTCTATGAAATTCCCTCCGACACGAAGTTAGCGACGCATTTCATAGAAATACACATAGAAACCAGTAGTGTCGCTGCGACACGTCGTCCGCTGCTGCCTCATGTCGCCCGCTGCCAACTCGTATAAACATAGAGATAAATTTTAAAGTGCGTATAAAGGTTAAATTGTTAGTTCTAGCTCTATAATAACTTTGTATCTAGGTGTTCGCAAGATTCCTTTTCTTGTCTTATCTTGCTGATAAATAAATCTCTTGCGATTTTATCTTTTTCTGAGGATCGGCTCCATCATCATCATCATCACTTTAATCTGTACAGTGCAGTGCAAAAATCTAATACTATTTAGGAAAATATAATAATACTTTTGTAACTACCTATACCTATAGGTATACGAGTATAATTAATGTATATACCACATCACAGACGATCTGATTGATGTGTGTAGGTACCATTGTACCTATTCAGGTTTTATTGAAAAATATTAGAAAATAAGAAGGTTCTGAGTAAAGATTAAAGAATTATACCAAGGAGATTAGACTTTTTTGAGCAATCCTCTTTATTTTTTATTTTACTTGAATAGATCGCCAAATTCAAAAACTCACAATTCGATCACTCGGATTAAGTATCTTTGAACTTTCTTAATAATAGAGTTACGGTGGTAACCCTAGATTAAGCTCAGCTACTAAATAGACCACGTTTACTTCAAACAAAGAAAAAAATACAACCAGATATTAGGTACAACCAATAACGACACTCGAGGACAGTTTCTAGAAACATCTAAACGAAATGAAAAGTGTAAATGTAGGTACGCGTTAAGTCCAGTCACGACCTAGCTCTAAAAATAAGTTCCAACCTATTTTTCTAGGAAAAATATTTTGCCACCAGTATGAGATATTCTGAGACGTAAGTTTATTTCGTATATTATGCAGGTATTTACTTAGTGTACCTTCAGCTGGTATATCAGCGTCAACAGGGAAAAGTAAACAAAAAGTTCACTAATCCCCGTTAACGGGGATCGTCAACGGGGATTAGTGGAATAAGCCATCTTATTTAAGTACCTTAAAAAATACTTATAGGTAATATAAAAAAAATCGAGTCACATCTAAGGTTATGTTTTGATTAAATATACTTAGGTATAATTACCTATCTACTAAAATCTAAAAATCGACTGAAAATACAAAAAGCACCATTCATGGAGGTAGTTTAAGCTTTCGAATTACATATTGAACTGATATTCGTACTTATTTACTTTTGGTACGAGTATTTAGTATAAATTTAATAAAAAATCATGGATAGTTTAGTTATGTTACTCACATAAAAAAACGCAAAAGCACCTACCTACTATAATTAGCTGCTCAATAACAACGTCAAAACTTTCAGATGAATTTTATGAATGAAATGCAAAATGTCACTAAGTAAAAAAGCTCATGGAAGCTCAGCATTTTATACGAAAAAGGCACATTAAGAAATAAGTTGTAACGTAGTAATTACAGGGCTCCCTAGATGGCGCCACGCGTACATCGATTTTATAATATTTCCTAATTATTGTTCTGTCAAGTGACGTTGACATTCCAGCTGGTGATTTATTATCAGATGACGTTGACATAGCTTTGTTATGAGGTTTGTGTTTCTCCATTGACCATTATATTTTTTTTTTTGCTTGACCTTTGGGTGTCAGAGCTTGCTTCCAGTTCGGATGACTTTCATTTTTACAAATTTACTTGGTTGAGGCACTCGGTCCTCAAAATCTTCCAAGTGCTACTTTTCCTGAATTCGGTGAGTTAACTCGACTTTGCTGGGTCCGCTAATCGTGCAAGTATTTTTGATTGTGGGGAATTCCACAGATTTTGTCAAACCTTGGAGCGTGATTCCACCCACGCGGCCGGCGTTGCGTCGGCGCAGTTTCGGAGCCCTGCTGGAGTCTTCGTTGTTCTGCTGAGGCTGTATTAGTGTGAACCCCCTGCGTTATACGACAGGTATGCCTTCATATTGTTTTTGTTACCGTTAAAAGTCCTAGATTTCGTGTTGCCATGTGGCACCCCGTGACTCATCACACATTCCTCTTGTGGCCGGCTAAGAACCCATTGAAGCTATTGTTAGAACTATCTAACAGTTTTCCTCAAAGCTATGGAGTAATTTACTGTGTAAAATCAAGTGCCGTTCTCACATTTATTTTACAACTTTGTAATTGAGATGTTTCTCAATTACAGGGGGTTTTTATGTACGGGTCTACTTCCCTCCTTCCTCGTGCTACCTGCCGGCCTACCTTGCCAACACTACTCAGTCTAGAGGGCGGAGCCATCTCTACAGTGGAGCCGTGCTGTCTGGACCCAGTCGGCCCGAGGAATCTTTAGCAGGGCCTATCTTTACTTTTTTTACCCGGAATAGCAGCCGGTTAAACTGCTATTGGCGCTCAACTTTAAATACTATTACCTTTTATTAAACTGTATCACAAATATCAGTGCGGTGATTCCATAGGAAGAATGGGAACATATAGCGTTTAACTTTAAATCATATTAATAACTAGGATTAATGAACCGGGTTATTTATTCTTAATTTTAGTACCTGATTGCATCACAATTCATCTCAAGGGACCCCATCTCTCATTTTGAGTTTTAGCCGAGGCTCATTTATGTTCTTTAATTTAATTAAAATATAATACCTACTAGAAAACTACCACTTAAATAATATAACCTTGTGTATAATTAACAATCAATAAATAGACTATCCACCTTCAAGCAAACATTTTGTTTAATTTAGAATTTTCACTCGACTTCCGTTATCCTCTTTTTTTTCTTTCTTTCTTTTTTTTCCGGAACTTTTTTTTAGCTTGTAATAGGGGAACTTTTTAGCTTGTAACAGTAGCGGCCCAACGTGTGGCTTTCCTTGAGATGATTGTCATGTCAATTTAGCTGTGACAAAAATTGTGTGTATATTTGGTACTACCTTTAATTAATTATTACTACTTTAACATACTACTTAAGCATACTACCTTAACATAGATATAACTAAACATAGCATTTACTTTAACATAATTATACCTAAATTGTAAACTTGAGCTGATTGCAATCTCGTACTGTTTAAAACATGGAAGAACGCCCCATTGCTTTTAACTCTCTTCACAAAGATGAACTCTTTTATGAGGTCCGTATTAGGGACGCGATACCTGCAGCGGATGTCGCTACATTGAGAACACAAATGAGAACGTTAGGCAGAGAGATCCCATCTGACCATATCACTGATTTCGAGGGAAAGGTAGCGGACGAATTGTTGCTAATTCAGGGCAAATTGGTAGAGTTGGCGGACCTTATAAAGGCGTTTGCTTTGCCCGCTGGTCTTAAGGCTTTAATTCGTATTCAGGCACTAGCACATCACTTGTTCCACCGCTTGTCTCGACTGAGGCCCGAGGATAGTGTGGATAAGGCAACCCATTCTGAGTTATCGCAGCAGCTTAATAAGTTTTTATCTAAATTAGATGGTATGTTTGAAGTTTTTAAGAGTGGTGTAGTGGACACTTCACCTGATGCGAATGTTACCGACGTTCCGGCTGTGCCTGCTTTAGCTCCCATCGGCAAGCACCAGTCTGTCTCTTCACTTAATTTAAAATTTGACGGGACATCTTGCGTTCGTGCGTTTTTGCAACGCCTAGAAGAGTTGTGCGGCTCACGTGGAATATCCGAGCTTCAGTTATTTGCGTCGGCACCAGAATTATTCGGGGGAGATGTTTTATGCTGGTTCCGAAGTGTTAAATCTGAGCTAAAGAACTGGTCCGAACTCAGGCAGTGCTTGGTAGAAGAGTACTTACCTTTCGATTTTGATCGCCGGCTTATGCAGGAAATCCGCACACGTACTCAGGGTCCCAGCGAAAATATCGTAACATTTGTAGCTATTATGCATAACTATTTTAGTCGTTTGTCTTACCCCGTTTCAGATAGAGAAAAGTTCGATATTGTTTTCCAAAATATTCGCCCCGAGTACTCGGTCCCGTTATGCACGACTGAGGTAACTTCACTTAAGAGACTCAAGGAGTTGTGTAGAATGTTGGAATGCGGCAAATATCGTGAACAGACTTTTGTCGAACCACCTAAACCGTCCAGTGGTTCCGTAGCACCCGATTTAGCTTGTAAAACCTTTAAGGCCCGGTCGGCTTCGGTTGCCGCTGTCTCTACGGAAAAAAAGTCTTGTCCACGTTGTCGTGTTGAAACTCACTCTTTGTCTGAGTGTAAGTCTACTGCTGTTGTGTGTTTCCGTTGTGGTAAAAGTGGGTTCGCTTTCCCAAAGTGCCCTAATTGCCATCCATCTCCATTGGCAACCCCAGTGAGTAAGGACTCGGCTAGCGGTTCAAAAAACTAGTTACTGCGAACTCTCGTGACAATTCCAATAAATTCGATGTTGCTGATTGGAAGCGTTACTTAAAACAATTATCTTTTTTCTTTTCTACCTACAAAAAAGTCTCGACAGTTCGTAATAATTACTTGTATAGAGATAATCGTCCGTATGTTTCTGTTGAAATTTCTAATCACGCCTTTCGTGGTTTATTAGATTCTGGTTCCACTATTTCTATTTTGGGATCTACTTATTCTGAGGTTTTCTTGAAGGCTGGAGTCACTCTACACGGTTGTGATGGTATTACCCACATCTCCACCGCTACCGACTCCAGTGCCGTAGTTCGTGGTTACCTTTTATTACCAGTAAAATTTGATAACTTAATTAAAACTATTAAACTTTTTGTTGTTCCGGAAGTGTCTACTCCCCTGGTTCTGGGCGTTGATTTTTGGAAGAGTTTCGATTTAGCTCCTAAAATTTTTGGAAACAATATATTTTTTTCGCATTCAAATGTTTCTGAAATTAGATTTTTACGGCCGTTAGACCAGTTGTCTGCCGACCAACAGCGCGTCGCGTCCTCGTTGATGGAAAAATTTGAATCCATTTCCTTCGACAAAAAAGGCTTAGGACGTACTACCCTCCTTGCTCACACTATCGACACGGGAGACTCGCCTCCGATTAAGCAACGGTACTATCCAATGTCACCTGAAAGGATTAAAGAGCTTAACCGGCAGTTAGACGAGATGTTGGAGCAAGACGTCGTCGAGTCTAGCTGTAGCGCTTGGAACAATCCTACGCTCTTTACCCCCAAGTCCAACGGCGAGTTACGTTTCTGCATAGATAGTCGTAAGTTAAATTCTGTGAGCAAACATGACGCATACCCCTTACCTTATATATCTAGAATCCTTGATCAACTTCGAGATGCAAGGTTTTTGAGTTCCATTGATCTTAAAAGTTCTTTTTGGCAGATTCCTTTAGATGTCACTTCGCGTGAAAAGACCGCATTTACCGTCCCAGGACGTGGTCTCTTTCATTTTAAAGTCATGTGCTTCGGCCTAACTTCAGCCCCTGCTACCCAGCAACGACTCATGGATAAGCTATTCGGTCCTGAGTTCAATGACAGGGTGTTTGTTTACCTAGATGATATTGTTATAGTGAGTCGTGACTTTGAGGAGCACATTTCGTTGCTTTCCCGTGTATTACAACGTTTAACTTCAGCTAATCTTACCATTAACCTTTCCAAGTGCCAATTTTTCCGCAAAGAACTAAAATACCTCGGTTATGTAGTCGATGATCGAGGTCTTCATACTGATCCTGCTAAAATACAGTCTATTGTAGAATACCCCACACCCTCGAACCGCAAAGAGGTTAAAATGTTCTTAGGAACTGCGTCGTATTACCGACGTTTTATTAAAAATTTCAGCTCCATAGCAGCGCCACTTAACGCTCTTACATCAACCCGTCAGAACGCCCCACCTTTTTGTTGGACTGAAGTCGCGGAACAGTCTTTTCAAGAATTGAAGACAGCGTTAGTGTCGGCCCCAATCTTAGCTTGCCCAGATTTCTCTAAGCCCTTTGCCGTTCACTGTGACGCATCTAGCTACGGAATCGCGGGGACCATAACTCAAATTCTAGAGGATGGTCTTGAACACCCGATTGCGTTTGCTAGTCGTTCTCTGAATAGGGCTGAACGAAATTACTCTGCAACTGAGAGAGAGGCTTTGGCAGTGGTGTTTTCTGTGGAACACTTTCGTCCGTACTTGGAAGGTGGTCCTCAATTTAAAATTATTACTGATCATTCCAGTCTGAAGTGGTTCTTTAATTTGTCTAACCCCACAGGCCGTCTCGCCCGCTGGGGATGTCGTCTTTCTCCCTACGACTTCGTTATCGAACATCGTAAGGGGAAGGATAACGTAGTTCCAGACGCATTATCGCGAGCCGTGCCTGTTCTCGCTATAGATTCCGACCGCCCTTCGGAGGAGGACCCTTGGTTTGATCACTTACTTAATAAATGCACTAAATACCCTAAATCTTGCCCAAATTATTCTGTAATCGATGGTAGGTTGTGTAGGTACTCTAAGAGTAAGTTCGGTTTTTCGAGTGAATTCGACTGGAAGGAAGTCGTTCACTCTTCTAAACGATCTGAAGTCTTAGAGTTTATTCATTGTCGTGATAATTCCCCTCATTTTGGTATTTTTAAAACGTTTAAACAATTGTCTTTGCGCTATTTTTGGCCTAAAATGTATCAGGATGTGGTCCAATTTGTAAACTCGTGTGAGGTTTGCTCTGCTTACAAGCATTCGCAGGAGCCACCCAAAGGTCTCATGGGTGATCCCAAAGTTTGCTCTCGCCCTTTTGAAACCATAAGTATCGATTTGGTTGGTCCACTTCCGCGTTCTAGAGCTGGTTTTACCTTTTTATTAGTCGTCGTTTGTTGTTTTTCTAAGTATTGTTTATTATTTCCTCTACGAAGAGCGGTTGGTAAGTCTATTGCACAGTGTCTGGAGAATGGCATCTTCTTGATGCATGGTGTCCCACGCACAGTGATTGCAGATAATGGTACGCAATTCACTGGAAGTGAACTTAAATCCTTGTTCCAGAAGTACGACATTCCTCAGATACATTACACTCCTCGTTATTGTCCACAAGTCAACACGGTAGAAAGATATAATAAAACTATCGTTGTTGCTGTTTCTATTCTGGTGAAAGATGACCACCGTTCGTGGGACACTACCTTGTCCAAGGTTCAATTTGCGTTGAACTCAGCGGTCAACGAGACGACTCGTTTTACCCCTTTCTCTCTGGTACATGGTCGCGAAGCTGTTCCCAGTGGTAAATTTTACGGTCCCGCCAGTTACCCTCTGTCGGACCTTACATGTGCTTCGCGGGAGGACTACGTTTCTAAGCTTGGGGGTTTACAGGATATTTTCCGTAAGGTTGAGGAAGCCATTGCAAAAGCTCATCTAAAAAGCGCCGTCTATTATGATAAAGGACGTCGTTCTTGCGAATTCAGTATAGGTGATCTGGTTTGGAAGAAAACCTTTCCTCAAAGTGATGCTAGTAAATTTTTCATGGCCAAATTGGCCCCTAAATACGAAAAATGTCGTGTAATTGGTAAACGTTCACCTCTGGTCTATGAATTAGAAAGCTGCAGTACAGGCAAGCACTTGGGTGCTTGGCATATTCAATATCTTAAGAGAGATAGTTCTGATTGATTTTGTTATTTGTTAGATTGTGAAGCTCGGACAGTAGGGAATATTTTGGTTAGATAACATCAGTCCTGGCAGTTGGTTTTTATTGGTTTCGATTACTTTTGAAATGAGTATCTTATATATTTATCTATTATATATTTCTTGTATGTCTCTCTTTCTTACCTTAACTCCTGAATCCCTGTCCCTCACTAACAAATCCTATTCTTACTAATACCCTCATACCCCATACTAACTACCCTTACTACCCTTATTAACAACTACCCACCCTTACCAATTCTACCCTTTCTTTTGTATTTGTCTAGCATGTGTTTAAGGGGCGGTTTGTTGGAAACCCCTACTAATTAACAAGCCTATTCCATACCCTAGTTGTAGCTGTATTAAGAGTCTCAGGACTTAGGTCGCCTGCGCCTCGTTGCTTAAGTATTGTACCTATTTTTTTAGAACCTATTGTTTATTAGTCTTGTTGTTATTTCTTAGCTATTCGTTTTTTTTTGCTTGAAGTAGGGTTGTTCTTGTTTTCCAACTTCGTTTACATGCTCGTTTTGCTGTTTTAGGTTACACTTCTAATCCTAGCAGTAACTCTTGTTATTTTTTTTTGTTGTTGCAGGGTCCTATGCCTATAAGCTGGAGGTCCAGCTTGAATTTTGCTTTTACTTTAGCAAAATTCTTCCGATTGGGGGGGTCATTGTAACGTAGTAATTACAGGGCTCCCTAGATGGCGCCACGCGTACATCGATTTTATAATATTTCCTAATTATTGTTCTGTCAAGTGACGTTGACATTCCAGCTGGTGATTTATTATCAGATGACGTTGACATAGCTTTGTTATGAGGTTTGTGTTTCTCCATTGACCATTATATTTTTTTTTTTGCTTGACCTTTGGGTGTCAGAGCTTGCTTCCAGTTCGGATGACTTTCATTTTTACAAATTTACTTGGTTGAGGCACTCGGTCCTCAAAATCTTCCAAGTGCTACTTTTCCTGAATTCGGTGAGTTAACTCGACTTTGCTGGGTCCGCTAATCGTGCAAGTATTTTTGATTGTGGGGAATTCCACAGATTTTGTCAAACCTTGGAGCGTGATTCCACCCACGCGGCCGGCGTTGCGTCGGCGCAGTTTCGGAGCCCTGCTGGAGTCTTCGTTGTTCTGCTGAGGCTGTATTAGTGTGAACCCCCTGCGTTATACGACAGGTATGCCTTCATATTGTTTTTGTTACCGTTAAAAGTCCTAGATTTCGTGTTGCCATGTGGCACCCCGTGACTCATCACACATTCCTCTTGTGGCCGGCTAAGAACCCATTGAAGCTATTGTTAGAACTATCTAACAGTTTTCCTCAAAGCTATGGAGTAATTTACTGTGTAAAATCAAGTGCCGTTCTCACATTTATTTTACAACTTTGTAATTGAGATGTTTCTCAATTACAGGGGGTTTTTATGTACGGGTCTACTTCCCTCCTTCCTCGTGCTACCTGCCGGCCTACCTTGCCAACACTACTCAGTCTAGAGGGCGGAGCCATCTCTACAGTGGAGCCGTGCTGTCTGGACCCAGTCGGCCCGAGGAATCTTTAGCAGGGCCTATCTTTACTTTTTTTACCCGGAATAGCAGCCGGTTAAACTGCTATTGGCGCTCAACTTTAAATACTATTACCTTTTATTAAACTGTATCACAAATATCAGTGCGGTGATTCCATAGGAAGAATGGGAACATATAGCGTTTAACTTTAAATCATATTAATAACTAGGATTAATGAACCGGGTTATTTATTCTTAATTTTAGTACCTGATTGCATCACAATTCATCTCAAGGGACCCCATCTCTCATTTTGAGTTTTAGCCGAGGCTCATTTATGTTCTTTAATTTAATTAAAATATAATACCTACTAGAAAACTACCACTTAAATAATATAACCTTGTGTATAATTAACAATCAATAAATAGACTATCCACCTTCAAGCAAACATTTTGTTTAATTTAGAATTTTCACTCGACTTCCGTTATCCTCTTTTTTTTCTTTCTTTCTTTTTTTTCCGGAACTTTTTTTTAGCTTGTAATAGGGGAACTTTTTAGCTTGTAACAAAGTGTTTATAATATAGTGGTATTTAAATTTAAATATCTACTGTAATAAAAAGCTGACTTGCACTCACAATTAGCTGATTAACTTATAAACAACTAAATATTGTGGATTTTCGTTACTCTTTCACGCTGAAACGGCTGAACGGATCTGAATGAAATTTGGCACAGAGATAAATTATAGTCTGGAATAGCACATAGGTTACTTTTTATACCGGAAAATGTACACTTTCCGTGGGATAGATTTGATTTTGTTTTTCAAGGTACCACGCGGGCAAAGCCGTGTACTTAGTGGTACTCCTCCAATACGGATTCTTACTGACGAGTTCTACCACTTGGAAAAATGTTTGAGGTTATCAGGACGCAATACGAGTAGCTATAATCGAAACAATCATATAGCAAAGCCTTTACCTTTACGTAGTACCAACTGTTCAAAATAAAGCTTCATTTCATACTCGTATTACTCAGAATAGAGTGAGCTTAGGTATACCTAACGAATAGGTAACTAGCTACTACCAACCACAATGAATGACTCATCAAAGAACATGTTTCTAGGCACCAATTACAAATTATAACGTCCGAATTGCAAATCAATGACCTATTCCGAAGTCCCACAAAACAAGTAGGTACCTACGATATACTTAGTCGGAATTAAAAGTTCCTTGAAATTAGTCGAATTAACGATTGTTTTGTTATCAAAATTAAATTATCATATCGTCCATAAGTAGTGTTAAAATAGATTTACGAGACTAATTCTCAAAACTAATATCTATTACTCCATCTTCATGTTATCAGCTCGAAAGACGAGCTCTAAAATCTCTAAAATAACGGAAATTAATATCATAATAAATATCAAATTGAGTAGGAACCTTCACCAAATAATAGAAATCCTGACATCTCGGCGCCTAGCTACCTAATTACAATCATCGCACACAATCATTACCATACAGATGTCACTGTTGGATGTCATATTGACAAGTTGTTACTATTACTAATCATTAGAATTCCACTCAGGTTTCGACAGTGATCTGTTATAGTAGAGATATGTAGTTGCCATGGCAACGTAATAAAAGCCTGAGGGAGGCCTGCAAGCCTAATTCTGTGTAATTGTCCATCAGTGACAATATGGACGTCGATCAAATAATTAGTAAACAAAAATGGCCAAATGTATCGTGAAAACGTGTAATTCGCGAGCGCAAACTTATACTATAGCAAGCAGAATGCCTTTTATAACTTGTTTGTTTCCTTTTCTTTAGTTCGTCATTGTAAATAACAGGAGAAATTGAATTTTATTTAAAATATCATTTAGTGTTTCCAACGAAAAGAGTGCAGATTTTCCATAATAATAACGGAGAATTGTGAGTGAATAGAGTTATTGAACAAGCTTACTGGGGACTAAGTTGATAAATTATGTTTTTAGTTAATTATTTTTTTTTACTTTTTAAAGACCCAGAGCGTTGAATTTTGATTTTACTTACACATGATTATTATGTTGAAATAAAATATTTTACCATAAGCTAAATACTTACTGGCTTTTCATTTTATTTTTTAACTTATCAACAAATTTTAGGTAGGTGTTTTTAGTTGGTGTAACACAATGTTATTTTCAAAAATTATGTCACGTTAGGTGCCTAATCATGGCATAAATGGCGTCAATGATGCCTAGTCAATTAGAACCTATAAAAGTTAAAATACATGATGATGCAGAGTCTATGAAAAGAGCATCTGAGGCGTACTTTAATCCTTTTACCACACTGGTCCCAATGTACTAGTGATTTTTTGTGGCAAAATTTACTAAGAAGTTGGTAACTCCAAGTTTCTTATTTGAAGCAATCTATCTATCTCTATCAAAATCAATGTCACTTTCGAAGTAGGTTATAAGGAGTAAAAGAGATAAGCTGTGCGTTTGGTTCAAAATGTCAATGGTTTCAAAGCTACGTCGTCAAAACATAAAAGCGGTTACACTATTTTAAGGCTTGACAAAAGGAGTTTGTTACTCTATACTTTAGTAAATTTATCTCTATGGGTTTCGAGGACATCATTTACGTACGTGTTGACGTTTCCTTGACTCATTCTTTGGAGACCGAATTTAGGACAAGCTTCAAGACTTCCTTCCTATGGGTTAGGATACGTTATGATGATTGACACTACCGGATACCCCAGCTACTACGGTATGACAGTGTGTCATATCGACACATTAAATATGTACCTATGTAGAAGGCCAACTGAGGTGACGGCGGAGTAGAAATCATAAATAAAATAAAATAATCATAGGCCAGCCTAAAGTGAGAGGATAAAGAGACTTGTTTTTAAGGTGCGTTCCAGGGTTTTCATGAAATCAACCCCTAAGGGATGCAGATAAATACGAAAGTAAAATTTTGAAAATGAAGTCGTGAGGTTTTAGTCTAGTCTAATGATAATTGTGTGAAGTTTATCTTGATCAGAAAATCAGAACCTGCGTCATTTCAGATGATTTGCAACGACAGTGTTCTGTGAAGATTTTGCACGATGTAGTCACTGTTATATAGGTAGTAGGTACCTAGGTACATTAGGTAAATACCACAATATGATCACGACTATAATCCCCAGGCTCGGTAGCTCCTCAGAACTCTAGTTGCTTAGATCTTACAGGATATCTAAAGAGGTTAGTCAAAGGCACGTCCAAACATGTCAATTAGCACATGCTTACATTTAGTACTTAGTATTACTTATGTGACAAGGTACAAGCCCATCGCCGCTTCACATAGGTAAATAAATAAATAAATAAATAATGCTGGACAAGATTGCGGATTGAGAGACATAAAAATAAAATTAAAAGGCAGAATGGGCCTCTTGTACTAAAACCTGCAGAGTTGAACAATAAAGCCCGTATACCACACAACACGTGGAACAATAAAGTAGTTTTTCATTGCTGCGTTTTTAATTACACCTCTGTTATAAAACAATTGTACCTAGGCATTTTAAAAAGAGCCATGGATTAATATTAAGCCTTGAGCCTACCTCGAAACTTTTCTACACTTAGGTACAGGATCAAACCCTGTACATCAATAAAATAATTGAATCTTTTTATTATTGAACTACTTTTGAAAATACTTAACTATACGAAAGCAACTCTGTCTGTCTGTGTGTTACGCAATCACGCCTAAACTACTAACCGATTTAAATTAAATATGTTCGGAGATTGTCAAGAAGGGACATACCTAGGCTATTTTTAAATGCGAAAAAAGGGCTGTAAAGGGGTTGAAATGGGGGATGAAAGTTTGCATGGAAATTACTTAGGTACGTCATTTTTAAAGCGAGAAGCTCGATACTTATTTTTGAGACTTATGATTAGAAAATATAAGATAGACTTACAGACCTGTATAATGTTAAAACAAGATTAAAATAGTACCTACCTACCCTACCTGAATCTAGGACTTTAACATAAGTTTGAGCAATCCAGTTAGGTAAAATGTTAAGTAGGTACTCGTACCTAGACAAGCCATCTGTGTGGTCCGTTCCTATATCGATGACACGCGATGATCCAGTTACAAAGCAAACACGTTTTCGGTTATATTGATTTAAGAGGTACCTACCCACTTAACTACCTACCGCATAATAAATAACCCTTCTGTTTAAAATAAATACCTAAATAAAATTAATTATAGGTGGACATGACACACGCGCCATCTAACGCCATCTAACCCCAAGCTAAGCAAAGCTGAGGTATAGGTAGGTACCAAATTATACCTGATAGATTAGTTATATAGATTTTGTAAGTAGGTACATAAGTAATAGAATAGACATTATCCCATCAAAAACATAAATGTGAAATGAGAGCCAAGTTCAATAAGTAAGTAGGTATGCTTTAGTCGTTGACTTCAGCGACAAAAGAAGTGAGATCTAAACGGGTGCCAAGTACAATGGTCAGTCCTAAAACTTATTTATAACAATATGAAATATTTTTAACAACTTTAAAATATCATTTCATCTCATAATTTAGGATATTATATTGAAGCCTAAGGTCTAACTTGGCTAGAACAGCATAGAAAGCGGAGCTACTATTAACTAAGCTGTGAAGCCAGTCAAAGTCAGAAGGATTATGTAGCTATATGCTCAACAGCGTGAAACGTCTAATGAGCAGTATGTCCAAGTTGCTAAACGTCCAATCAGATGGTCTGTATCATGGTGGAAAACATCTATTTAGCAAAAAGCCAGATTCTCAAAATGCCAAAATAGCCAACAAGTCATTTATTTCATGAAGTTTTATGGGATGATATAATTCAGCCGATATATTTCCACTACGTGAAATAGAATAGCCACCTTCGTAAAGGTCGTCACTACGTCAAAATCCCCAATAAGTATTTAAATAACAAATTCCTGGAGTCAGAAAAACAAGATTATCGGATTTAGATAATATATTTTAGTCATAAACCTACACCAGTAGTTGAAACACTTAGTCTCTTTTATATCGTAAATAAAAAAAAAATATGATCACGACTATAATCCCCGGGCTTGGTAGATCTCCTCAGATCTTTTAGTTATTTTAGATCATTGAGGATATCTAAAGAACCCTCTTTAGTCAGTCTAGTCTCTTTCTTTAGTCTTCAGTCAGAGGCACGTCCACACATGACATTTGAGACATGCCCACATTTTGCACGGTAGTTAGTATTCCGTACGTGACAGGTTGCAAGCCCATCGCCGCTTATAAGAATACTACCCTATGACACCTTCGAATTTTTGGTTCTAGGGTAGGTATGCCGGTTTCCTCACAATGATTTCCTTCACTGTTTAGGAGCACTGGCATTGCCCACATTCATTTTGTATCGTGGGTGACGTAATGAAAACTGATATCACACAGAAAAATATAGAAAAGTAGAGTAGACACTTACCCTACTGTTACCCTACTTAAATATTTATTTATAGGGCCATGATAGCATCACCACTTACCAAGAATTATGATGCTATCTTGACCCTATTGGTTGCATTGTCTTCATGATGACAATCAGTGTATGCCGCACTCAACCATGGATTTCTGATAGCTAACATTACATGAATTTCAATGCGACGCGTGTAAGTACCTACCAAGCTAATATTTAGCTAAGTAAGATAGTAAAGTAACAGTAAGTAGGTAGGTACTCTACGAGTATTCAGCCAAAAACGCGTAATTTTAAGTGCGCAGCTCTTTTAATTTAGCTTTTCTTTTAATTTACAATTAGGTAAGTAATTTGCGACTAGTCGGTTTATCAGTTATATTGCCGAAAATATCCGCTGTGAAGATAATAATGGAAGCTCTACTTCTTGAACCTTTCTCGTGAGAAATGGTTTAGACGAGAAATCGAAGAATTTCAAAGGTCGGGCGGAATCACTGCCCGTGTGATATATTCGCGAACCCCTGTCTTGCGAGCACATTCCAACTGAAGGCTCAGAAATTATACGCAGCCCTAGCTATTATACTTTAAAAAGATTTTCATGCTAGCATAGTTTAACTGGTCTTTTTCCGTCGCCTTGATTCATAGTTATTTATTCATAGGGTCACAAGAGCGATGAAGATGACTGGAGGGATCAAATTAAACCTTTGCTCATATGCTAGATGCACTAATCGTAGGGCCATCTCGATAACTAGTGCAAGGGACAAATGCAAAGGTAGAGGTAGATCAGTCTAAAAATGCACGCCCCTGCAATGTATTTACCTCCACATGCGGTACAAGTACAAGTGGAGGGGCGTGCATTTTTAGACTGAATCATCTCTACTTTGAGCTTGTGAAAACTAGCTAAAAAGGAACCTACTTATTGGAATTAAGTTTGTCACTAAAACTTAATGTAGGTCTAATGTAAGATACCTTGGTATGAACCTACCAGCTTCATACCAACATAACTGTCTTGCCGCAAGATAGGTTTTTTGATATGAAGACTTGTATACAAATAATCAAATTTAATAATCGAGATAGAAATACTTACCTACATAGGTACCTTGATATATTATTTTCAAGCAAACTTTTGCTTGAAAAGTTGTAACAAAGTTATTTTCTACTTACTTGTACCTAAAAAGTTATATTACAACTTTTAAAAGGTATACACCAGCAATCATGCCAGCTGAAAGCAACTTTTCACTCACTTGCCCTTAGGGCACGCAAAAAGCTCACCGACATAATAAGACCCTATAATTTCACTGACCATCCCTGCCCTTTATAAATAAGGTAACAGAGGTAACTACAGAGCCTGGCCCTCATTATGGCACAAACAGACCAGCGTTGATGGTAAATTGTAGGTGTAGTTAAAGAATGAGAAAGCAAAGACGAAAGTATCTACTGAATTGAAATATGCAGGTCTCTTGTCCATCATGTGCTATGGCAAGTAACCTGTAGAACATAATTTGATAGTAAGCCGAGACCTTTGTCCATTATAACTGTATCGTAGGTGTACCTACGTATCTCAGTTGATCTTGTGAAGATACAATTGCATAGCGGGATTTCATAGCACCCTTTCTACAAACTATCTAGGTATTTGTTTTACCTTCTCTGTGCAAGAAAACAAATTATTCTAAGTGCTTTGTGTAGGTACTTACTTACCTATAAGTACTTCTTTGATTTCAAGCACAAACCTAATAGCTACTCATATCAAATGTCCAAATACTGAAGCGCTACTAATACTTATGTTACTTACCTACCTATATTGAGACAACTGAAGACTACTTATCATTGGTTATTGGGGTCTTAAAAACTTCGTTGTATCGTTCTGTAACTTGAATACGTAGGTACCTATGAAACAAAAGTGGTAAAATAGTGTTTCCCACCTTCAGAAACTTAAATACCGCCAAAGATTTAGTTCATTACTTACCTATTTGCTTACATGTGTATTAGCTTGCTGTATACTAGGTAGGTACCTATATGACAGGCAGGACAGGCAACTTATTCCAAACTAAAAAGCGCCTCCTTCCTCGTTTACCTCGTTCAGCACGCGGCGACTCTTCACACGAGCTAACAATGGATCGCGATTACCATCGGATGTGTTCCCTTTCCCCGGCACACTTCCCATTTCACGGTGGCCCTTATTGTCTGGTTCCCTCATCAAGATCCTTGGAGTGCCACTTTAAAAGAGTGCAAAAGCGGGAATGCGGGAAACAAGGCATCTTCGGGCTCAATGATTTTATAATCGTATCTGCTTATCTATTTTATTTCAAAGATACCATACATACCATAAAAACAACAAAAAGATACTGAAACGCGTTACCTACATCTTTATACTTATTAAGCTCTACACTAGCTTTAGGTATCTACTTTACGTGTCTATTTAACTAATTTCGTTAGCGATATTCGTTAACGGTTTGATTTGAATATGAATTTTGGTTGAATATGAAGTTTGCGTAGGTATTTGATCCAGAAGCCGTATAAGTTTATCAATTAATTTTACCTCCGTTCAGAGAAGACCACTTAAAAATAATTATTCTGCAGCCGTAGGTATTCTGCCTTTATGGGCAGTTATTCAAGGTATTATTACCTTGAATAACTTCACTCTACATTATTCTGAGAATAGTTATACCGAAGTCAAATCTTTATTGTACAAAACATTCAACAATGTTGCTGGGCTGTGGTTAAATCTCTACTATAACTAAACCAAAGTAGCGAATCTCATCTCCAGATCTTTTTATTGGTGCTCCGCCTGCATAGCTCCTCGGATTTCATAACACAACCAGTTTACTTCTAACAAAACGGACGTTGTCCGCTTGGACAAGAGCCGTTGAAACTATGCTAAGTAACATCTTTTAAGAGGATTTTTCACCGCGTTTTAAGACCCTATTGGAGTTGGAATTATTATTTTTACCAACTGGGTTGGTTACAATAAAAGATAATACAATGTTTTTTATAAAGAAAATGTTTAGCTTGATGTTGTTTCTGAGACCGACGTTCCATGTTACATTTGGTAAGATACAAGGAACATTATGCATTTGTCCCCTAATACAAACATCAGTCGGTCAGTGGCTCGCTGCGCCACAGGTGTCCGATAGAGGTTCTAATCCGAACAGGGACACGCCACATTTTATTTGTTTCACTACAGGGGTCTCTGAACTCTATGAATGTAGTCTTTGATGACCATGTAGGCCGGTACCCTGAGTAGATACGAGGTGGATTCGTTTCTCACAAAAGATACTATTAACATACCTACTATCAACCACAAAATGTGCTAAATAAGTAGCTGCTAACTAGGTCCTATCATATAGGTAGGTACCTATCTATTATATTTTGTGGATTGACAAAGTTTCGAGCTCCCTATCAAAAACTTCAACTGTAGGTATGTGGTCAGACTTCAAAGATGCCTTTGGACCATTGGACTTGTCTTTGACTAGCCTCACTTGGGATTCTCGAGCGTTTGAGGAGGTAACAAGAGTTTTGAAGAGCTCAATGCTCTACCCCAGCCAGACATGTAGAGGGATTACAACCGTGAGCCTACATAAATACATTAAAGTAGTTAGTTTCCATATGTAACTAGGTAATTACCTGTTTATTCAAGTGACATTATGTTGACCCATTCTACTGTTTAGACAAGACTAACCTAACCGAGTTTTTTTCGCAAAGACGCGCTGTATTGTATCACGTACACATTGTCTTATCAATCATGTTTAATTACTTTAGCGTCTACATAATAACCTATATTAGTTATGTAGGTACGTCATAATTAGTTGTGTACATTCATAAATTACAAGATATAATATGCATTACCTACCCGATTATAAAGTCTCAGTAAGATTGGCATTATTATAGGCACAGATCGTATTCTATTGTATTGGTCCCTATTCCAGTTCAATTGATTGAACTCTCGTTACCAACCTACACATGACTTCAATTTAAATCTATAAAGCTCGTGGGAAAACTTTTTAAAAATATTTTCCGACGAGCGGGTCATTGGCAAGATATTTTTTGGGTTCAATTTTAACATAGTCCTTCGAGCCCAAGAGTTCAAGACATTTAAAGCCAGGTAATCTTTTAAGCACCTGTAACTCGATATAACAACGAAGATTATAATTGATTTCGGCAGAAGGCTCATGGATGTCTGGAAATCCAGACCAAGACAAACATACAAAGTAGTGTTTGAACGATCCAACAAAATCGAATCGAATACTAGTTCGAGTGATTTCAGATTTTTTTATTTAGGTACACATACCTACCTACCTAAGCGTTTTTAACTGTCGTTTTTTTAATAGCCGATATAACAGTTTTAGATCAGACATTAAAGAAGTTAAAAAAGAAGTCGAATAAAAAATGTGTTCTTTGTTCTTAAATTACTCTACAAAATGATGATAATATTTGTTAACATGCACCTACATATTCAATGACAACGCAATGCATACCTACACATGCAAGGTGCCCGTGCCAAAAATGGATCTACCACGAACAAAAAGATGAATTTATAATCAATGATAACATATCCTCAGACTGCACCGCACGAATTACGTCAGAGACTAATTCTGATACTTGCAGACAGTAAATCTGCTGGTGTCTATAATATCTGGTGGTTTCGATTTCCGGATTGGGACAAAATATGATCAACAGTGGCTTAACAGTAGTTAGTTACCTACTAGGTAATTGGTAAAATGGGAATACCTAGGTACCCTATCATTGTACCGAGTTTACTAACTTATCCCAAGCAACTCTAAGGTCCAATCTGATGCAACCGTTCTGCCTCATTACCTATATCAGACAATGTAGGTGAGCTTCCAGGAAATTAAGTACTTAGGTAGTTACCTAATAAAAACATGTGTAAAATACTATACCTACCTGGTTATTAAAGAACTACCTATGTCGGCATGGGTCGCGTGGAATAATAAGAGGGAACAGAAAAATTCGATAAAAGTACATAGGTAAGGTGCGCATGGGCCGTGCGCGGTGGACGCATTCCTGCAAGAGGGAGGCAAGATCGAACGGGCTGCATTCTTAGTTATTCTTACCTTTTCACTCCCAAATAACCCGAAAATCCTACATAAAAGCCGCACTATCTGTATCAACACATTCTCCGCCACACTCTCTGTCAGTAATGTGCATTTATATCACACAGAAATGCAAGGTTTTTGTTTACATCACTGCCGAAAAATAAACTCGACCGTCACACGACCGAATGGGCCGGCGTACAACAAGCAAACTGGATTCATTTGGCTTGTCTGTGTGACGTGGTATGCTATTGTTCTGGCTCTTTTCAACTGGCAGTGAATACGTCTCTCTGTCCCATTTACTCGGAGAAAGGCGCCAGTGCACGAGCGCGGGCGCCGACTTCTTCCTTCGGGACTAAAAAAACAAAAGCCCTTTTGAAACAAGTTACTGGTAAGTAATGGTGCTTTAGGTGCCTGTCAAGATATCGTAGGTATGATTTAAAACGTATTTGAGATGGCAGCGAACATGCGACCTGAGAGATAAAACTGGTGTTTTTGCCGCGGAATGTAACGTGTTGCTCTGGGATTAAGATCTGAATCTTGGCCTTGGAATTCTCTTGAATATGTATAGGTTACCTACATCGGTCATTCAGTAAAAAACATGATTTATTTATAACATCATAATAGCTTTTTATAAGCCAGTTCAGTTCAGCAACCATCATTATTTTTTAATGGTTACCTAATTAATATTTAAGTACTTATTCATAATTGATATCCATCTAACGAAATCCTGTGCGGTAGTGTGTTCAGGACATTAATATAAGTTTCAAAATAACAATTCACGGGACTTCATGAAATAAAAGCTCTACTAAAGTAAGCTTATCTAGTTATTGCAACTGACTATTTAATAGTCTAGTAACGCGTCCATTTAGCTTAATAATGAACAGGTATCTACTTAGCTGACAGATTCCACAGGTGTATTTTCAAGATCCCTCCTTGCAAGGCTTTTGCGATCTTTAGTGTTATTGCTGTCAATAAACCCGTAAAGCTGAAAAAACAAGTTATCGGACTCGGAGGGTCTACCATGAGTTTTCACAATCTACACTCGCTAGCGACTGTAGTTAAAAAAATGTATGAAAACTTGGTACAGCGCCTCTAGCTGGGTACTAAAACCTCACGTAGCTAACTATCCTACGTCAAAGCGTACTACAGCGACTGTAGTTTGCGCTCATTGATTTGCTTAGAATTTGGTACCCTTAGTAACAATTGTGACATATAACGTAGTCATATCATAGTAACGTACTATTACTACTGTAGTAACGTCAGCCGATCTAAATGTGACAACTCATGGTAGACGTACAGCTCAGACGCGCGGCAAAACGTGTGTCTGGTGGAAGATCTCGTTTATGTACACTATTCGCCGGTAACTTTAATCCCAACGCGTATTTCAAGTTTCATCAAGGGGCCTTACCACGAATTCATAATACATTAGCGAATTAGTATTACATTGTTATTTCGTACCATGACCTATGCAAATTGGATGGAAGTAGTGACGTTTCTACTCTCTGGAAGACTTCGTGTTAAGGCCCCAGATCCGTTCAGCCGTTTCAGCGTATAGAGTAACAAACATCCATACATATGTACATCCATGCAAACTTATTAATAATAACATTAGTAGGATCCCAAATACTGTTTTGACAAACGTAAACCCGCATCCGCATCGATCGACGTTGCATCGCATACGTTGCGTTGCGTACCTACGTGGGACCAGTCTGTCTCTACCTGTATTGCTCGTTATCGAAAGATTTAAAATAAACTTTTCGTTGCAACTTCAAGGGTTTTAATTAAAAAATTTGAATGCAAAATTTATTACCTATTTACGTTTTTTTTAAAAGGGAAAGTATAGGTTAAAAAAAAACGTATTTTCCATATCAAGAGTTGACAAAAGGCACGTCTTTTTGTGCAACACAAATTTCACAAATATTACGTAGAAATTAAATAAAACGATATCCTTTATAAGTACCTACCTATTTTGCAGCATCTCATTTGGGATTTTGCGGTTCCATTGCAACAATAGCATCACAAAAATGTGTACCTAATAATAGAACGATAATAGAAATAAAACAGTTTTTGTCGTCATATAATTTATTTTTCATTTGCGACTGGGATTGAACATACCTCACTAATGTAGGTACCTACATTAAATATTTGTCATCGAATTCTTCTCTGCTATGGCCACAAGCATTTATAAGTACATTTAAATTTTTGTGCCTCTATATTTTAGGATAGGATCTACAAAGAAAGTTACAATATTTTAAGGATACATTGATGTTTAACTTGTGGCCATAGCAAAGCAGCCTAATACAAATTTTAGCCATTAATATATCACAAAAGTTAACATTAATAAATACAGTAACATCCAACATGCATTCTGTCTGGGGCATTCACATCAACTAAAAGCCGCAAGTGTAAAAAATAAAATAAATAAAAAACAGGGTACTTTTCTACAACCGAACCACAGACAATAAATAAATTAAGGATTTATTTTGAAATAGAGGAAAGACGCGAATTGAGATTGTTTATGACTTGTTCACTTTTCGCATTGATAAAATAAAAGTTCATTGAAAGCAGCGACTGGATCCCGCCAGTTATAAAATACAAATAACTATCGTGAATCGCCATTTTTTCCCTCAAACTGTTACAATAACGTTACACACTGTTACAAAATAATCACATCGCAAAAAGTATACTAATCTAATGTAGGTACAAAATGAGTCAAAGATGAGTTGGTAGTTTAGTTAGGAACTTATTCTTTTGAACTACATGTATAAAAATGCTCAGAAGTTTGCAAAACCCGTTATTTTATCATTAATTTGGTGTGCGATTGCACAAATTTCGTATTTTCTATGCTGTTATTAGATTTGAATGCAAAATGCGAGCAAGCCATACGACTTTCGACTTATCAAATGTAGAAATAAATTACACTATTAAGTTACACGCATTATAACTCGGAATGTTGCTCTTGACCGTCGCCAATTTGTAGAATTTCTTCTTCTTCTGTTTTTAATTCTTCTGCGGGTTTTTCCTCTGTCACTGGAATCTCTTCTTCAGTTTCTCCGTTCTCTTTGCTCTCTTTCGGTTCTGTGACCACTTCCTCAGTTTTATTCTCAACTTCAATTTTCACAGGTTTCTTAGGCCTCCAAATTTTTAGTTTATTATATAAGTATTTCACTTCACGGTCTAGGCTAGTCATCTTTTCCCTAATACTCTCTATTGTCAGTTTGATATCTTCATTTCTTTTAAGTTCCTCTTGTTCTTTGATCGAATTGTTTAGCCATGCTTCTGTTTCGGATATTTTCTTCACGAGTACTCCGATTTCGACTTCAGTGAACACGTCTTTCTCAGGATTCGCGTCCTTAGTGAAGTTATTTGCCATTTTTAAGAATTCCTGTGACTGATTTATCATTTTTCTCATAGAACTTAAAGCGTCTGGCCTTTCGCTGTGCTCCCAGTGTTTGTAGAAAATCGGTTTTGTTTTCTCTTTTAGGGAGGCTAGCTTTTCTTCGAAAAGTTCTGTGGCCGCTTCGTAACCATCATCATATAGCCATTCTGAGGTTTCGGTGCAGATTTTCATGATTTCCTCGATCTGCTCATCCGTTCCGCATGCGGCATATTCCTCCATGCCAACCTTCATTTGAGCGTCGACTACAAACGCTTCAAGATTATTTAAAGCTGTTTCTCTTTCTGTTTTCTTTTTATCAATAGCATTGAGCTCAGCAATTTTAGCCTTGGATTTTTTCAATTCTTCAGCACTTAAAGGTTTAATGTTCTGTATTTCCTCTTCAGACTTAATAGGCTCTTTCAGAATCACTATTTTCGGTTTAGATTTGACTTCAGGTTCTGTAGCATTTTGTTTCTCTGTTGTAGTCTCATTGACTTTCTCAGTTTTATTTTGCACGTCCTCTTGGGGTGTTTCTTCAGTCTTTTCTTCAGATTTTTCTGTAGCGTCGGCTTCTGAACCGAAGAGTTTGCTAATAGTGCTGCCTATTTTAGCCATTGTACCTTCATCCGCATCCTCAGTGACTGTTTTTTCTGCTACGAATTCTACATTAACGAGATTTAGAATGCCAGAGTCATCCAAATTGAAATGAGCCTTAATTCCTTTATGCTCTACATTATCCCCTGTATGTTTGTTGAGAGCATCACCAACCCCAGACAGGACCACTTGAGTAAGGTTCAAACTGCCGATGTATTCCAGCTCTTGTGACGGAATATGGTCAAGCTCCGCATAGTTTACATTGAAAGTGAAGTCGTCTGTGTGTTTGTTGAATGTGATTACCTTCTTTTGTGGGTAAGGATTCATTGGACTGAAGAGGGTTCGCTTGATCTGGAAAGTGAAGGAATGCTCAAACCAGTGATCTTACTCTGATACTAAATAAACACAAAACCAACTTCAAACAATTAGCAAGGCATCCTGAGAACTACCGAATTTGGTCGGTTTGGAATGTTCAAAAGGAATAAAACAAGCATAATAAAGAATGAGGAATCAGCTTTTAAGTTGTCCCGTTTCTAATAATAGTTAATAGACAAAACTGTATGCTTTTATTAGCATAGTAAGAAATAGAATTAAAACTTGGTTGAAAAGTTAATATGAAAGGGTATTTAAAAACATAGAGTAGAAATATTTTAATAATTACCGGTTCCTGAAAATAATCATAAATAATTTAATTTAATTTCCATGTGACAAAAATAACATTTATCCTGACATTAATCAAGCAATTGTAGTAGTGCTAGTTTTTTGTAACTGCACAGTCTCATTATGAGGGGATCTTTACCGAGCCACGGTCAGGAGTAATCTTTTACTTTTCCTATTTATGGATATGATATATAAATTGAGATGATTTGTCTTGTTTTTTTTCTTACTTCATGTGCGTTTAATTCTCAGCATCAGGATGCCTGTATTCGAAGTTAAAATAAAAGATTGCTTTCACTCCTTCTAACGAGACAAAAGACTTACCAGTTTTTCATTTCCATCAACATTCCTGGTAAATACAACTTGCACCGGCAATAATACAGCATCGCGCACATTTAGCGGGGCCACCTTGTAGCCAGTCGCGAGCGACGCCGCCCTGTGAAGTGACAAACAAATACAATAACGAAGAAATGTTAAATTATAATTTTAACAATTTGTACGGACAAGTATAGAGCATCGCAAACCAGAGAAAACGACTAAGATTTCGTTTAATTTTTTTATGATATAGTTTCGCGTTTGCTCTCTGCCTGATGTTATGCATCAGTGAGGTCTACGATGGAGCACGCTTCTTACCTAGAAGGAACCTATACCTATACCTAAACTTATACCTAACCTAACCTATAGACTCAAAGCGCTTAGTACGAACACTGGGAATATCAACCATGTACAAAAGGCGCTTTTCTGGGTATCTGGAGGTTCTATTGAAGAAAGAAGAAGACGGAACTAAGTTGTACAGTCCCTGAGCACTCTCCGAAATGTATCTGATAAAAAACCGACAAACTAGCGACTCTTTAATAATAAATAATAAATAAATAATGCTGGACAATCCACACAGTATCATCTAGCCCCAAAGTAAGCTACTCAAAGCTTGTGTTATGGGTACTAGATAACTGATATATTTAATACATTAGATACATAGATAGATATTTTTTATTATACATAGAAAACACCCAGGCCAACGGAACAAATTTCTGCAGATCGTACACAAATTTGTTCCGCGGCGGGAATCGAACCCGCAACCTCTTGCGTCGCAGGCGGACTCTCGCCCGCTGCGCCACTGAGGTCGTCAAAAGACACTCGATACTCAAAAGATTTGCCAGACCTAATTTTATTACCTGTACACAGCGCCCATAGTAGCGGCCTCGTCCGCATTGATAGAGCGTGCCGGCTCGTGTCCGACCGCGGCGCGCAGGGCTGCGTTGACGGCGGGCGCGCGCGAGCCCCCGCCCGCCAGCACCAGCCGCGCGCCGCCGCCCGCGCCGCCGGCCGCGGCCACCGCGCGCTGCACCACGCCGGCCACGCGCGCCCACAGGTCCGAACATAGCTCTTCGAACTCAGCACGGGTTACCTGGAGACAAAACATAAAAACGCTTGATAAAATGCAGTCTATCCTTTTCATTCTTATGTCAATAAAAGAGATAACAACTTGTTTTATTGAAATTGAAATTGAAATTGAAATTGAAAAATATTTATTCAGTACAATCACAAGGATCACTTTGAAACGTCTTACATGCTAGGTGAATCTATGTGCCAATTCCAACCTAACCCAAGTACGAGAAGAACAGGCAAGAAACTCGTCTCGGTCCTAGCGCTTTTTTGTATGATCCTTCTTACAAAAAATGTAATCAAGATTATCTAATAATAATAACATAAAAACAAAAGACAAAACAGAACATAAATACATAAAACAAAAGGACAGCGTTTACATTGCAAATTGGTTAGCTGTCGGAGGGCGGAGCGACATCGGGCCATGAGTTCCTATCATCAATATATTCATTTATATTATAATATGCTTTCTTTAAGAGATTATTTTTAATGAAGGCTTTGAATTTTCTAACAGGAAGTTTAGTTGCATTTATAGGAAGTTTATTATAGAAACGTATCACGTTCCCCATAAATGACCCGTTCACTTTTGTAACCGAAACTTAGGGATTAATAATTTATGTTTGTTCCTAGTATTGATTCCATGTACATCGCAGTTTTTCTGAAGTCTATCCCTATTCTTATGAGCGTACAGTAAATTTTCGTATATATATTGTGCCGCTACTGTGAGAATATTAATTTCTTTAAATTTTTCTTTTAAAGAGTCCCTCGGTTTCATTTTGTAAATGGCACGAATTGCCCTTTTTTGTAATACGAATACTGATTGTATATCAGCTGCTTTTCCCCAGAGAATTATACCATATGACATAACATTATGGAAGTAGCTAAAATAAACTAATCTAGCTGTAGCTTCATCCGCAAGCCACCGTATCGTACGAACTGCATATGCAGCGGAACTAGGCCTACCAGAAAGTTTATCAATTTGTGGTCCCCATTGAAGTTTGGCATCAATATTGATACCAAGGAAAACCGTAGAATCAACAAGATTCATTGCTTCCCCATTAATTTTAATATTAGTTGGCCTATGCACTACGTTGGGCAAAGTGAATTTAATACATTTTGTTTTGTTAGCATTCAGCAGAAGATTATTTACAGTGAACCAGTTCAGAATCAATGATAGTGACTCATTTACGTAGTCACAACTCGAATTGATTCTGTCAACTTTAAAAACTAATGAAGTATCGTCAGCAAATAAAACTATGTCACAAATATCTTTTACAACAAATGGGAGATCATTAACGTACACTAGAAATAAAAAAGGACCCAGTATCGATCCCTGCGGTACCCCTATCTCAATAGTTGAACCTGAAGACCTTTCCCCGCTAACGTCTACTTTTTGGACTCTATTCGATAGATACGACTGTATAAGGTCTAAGGCCTGGTTTTGGACGCCGTAATACTTTAACTTTGAAATTAAGTTTGCATGACTCACGCAGTCGAACCCTTATAAAACTGGAAACAAATTACTCAACACTCTTCTAGGATGCTAAAGTCAAACGCGGCAGAAGTCGTATCTGGTGTAAGAAGTAACATGGATGACACACGGTTTTCTGAGAATGTTTTCCTTGGCAGTTTAAGGGTAATGGCATCTCAAAGATTGTAGTAACCTATTTAATTTTTTTCTTTTTTTCTCTCTCTTTAATCTGCCGTCGGCTCGTCGAGAGCTCGGGGAGAGATCTAGAAGCAGTTCCATTGAGCTGCCCTAATTACTGCTGAAGAACTTTTTAGGTCCTCAAAAATATTGAATGAAAAATACAATAACAGTTGACTTACCAAAACCTTGAAGTCCTTATCATCAAGTAGACTCTCAATCTGTGCATAGTGTTCCGTATTAGCTGACAGCACAATCTTCACTCTCTCAGCTTCTTTCAGAAGCTTGGACATGGCGCGGGGCGAAGCCCTAACATCAGCACCACCGTTGGCCTCCCAGGCTTTAATGAGGTGCTCGCGGAGACGAAGAGTCATTTCATGGCCTCCTAAAGTTCTGTTAAATGGTAAGCTTGTGAGTTAAGACATCAAACAGAGAGATTCATGAGACAACACAGGCTAGATTATAGTCTAATAATTGTAACTTCCGGAACTGACAAGGTAACATAGTAAACAATAGTGAAAGTTTAAATAATTCTTCATTTTCTTCGGCGAGATTTTTATTGCTGGACTGACAAGCCTCGAAAATCAAATATCCGCATCACATGTTATTTTTCTTGAGTGATAAAATGTAGTTGCAATCAAAATAATTATTTTAAACTACCTGTCCCACTCGTAACATAAGCCCCGTAACATAATAGAAGAAATAATAACAATAAAAATAGCACTCTGGTATAACTCAGATATTATCAAAATAATTTTTAAAATCAGCTCAGTAGTTTCAAGGATTATTTCAGTTATTTCTATGAAAAAAAAACCAAGGATCTATGTATTCAATCTGTAATCTTACCTGTCAAATCCAACTCCCAAAACTTGCAGCTGAGGAACGGTTTCAACATATCCCTTCTCCTTTATCTTGACAGTCTTGTATTCTACGAGAGCAGCCTTGGTTGAAGCAGCTCCCATATCAAAGAATAATGCATGCCATGCCGTTTCGTTAATCTCCTGTAAGATATTTGGGAGCAGTTGTAGAATAATCTTAACATTTTAGTCTAATGAATTGTGTCTTTTCTATACCAATTTTAGGTGAAAGTGTGCATTTACTTTCACAACTTTCACTATTCTACAATAATAATTAAATTTTATTTTTACAATACATTTATGCTCAACTCCTTAAACTAGAAAAAGGCAGGACTCTAAAAGGTCTTCTGGACTAATTTTTTTTTTTCTAACCTATGGACTTACTAGTTTGAAATATAGGTATATCAACTATTTATTGCGCCTTTCAGTAAGTGCTCATATAAAATTCAATTATTATAATCACATCCCTATATATTTTCTAATTAGGTAACATACTTTTCTCCTAAATATGCCATAGTTGATGGCAATAGCAGTGTAATCGTTGATCAACTGTAGCACATTCAGCCCAGCAAGCGCACCGGCCTCCTGCAAAGCACGCCTCTCTGCCTGATTGAAGTAACCTGGCACAGTGATCACACAGTCACTGACTGGATGGCCTGAGAAATTAAAAATAAATTATAACACCAATAACTGAGACTTTACAGTCAAATTCTCTAGGTTGTGGATAGGAAAGTATAGATGTGATTCTGCTCTATTTGATATTTTACTGTTATTTTAAAAACTTTGATTTTTAAAACAGTCATAAAACAGTCATACTTACATACAGAGTAAGAGATTTTTTTTTTTTTATTTAATCCTGTATATCTAGTTAAAGTGTTGGGTAAGAAACTCTACCTTGACTGATTTCTGAGAACTCCTTAGCTTTACCCAAGAGCTGGGCAACCAGTTCCTCGGGAGTGAACCTTGTGTTTTCATCATGAACAAACTCTGGTGTGCCACGATCGGTTTCTACTATTTCATAGTATGGGAAACGCTCCCTGTAAATAAAATATTTATGATGTGAAACTATGTGAGAAATAACATACTTAGTAGACTTGCCAAATATTACCAGATAATTCTCAAAAATACATACATACATACATAAAATCACGCCTGTTTCCCAACGGGGTAGGCAGAGACCACGAATCTCCACTTGCTACAATCCTGACATACTTCTTTTGCTTCATTCACAAAAATGTCATTTGAAAATAGTTTAATTTTTTCATATGGAGAGGGCATTGAACCCATTATTATTTATTGTATCAATTTGAATTATTAAGATAGTCAGAGCTAGCACCTGAATCAAATAGACCACTTATCGATAATATCATTATTTTGAGAAAACATGATAAAATAAGTGAATAGTACTTTTATAAACCAAAATTATAGGGGTACATGGCAGGTAGACTTACCTGTACGCTTGCACCATTGGATGATTGAATGGCTTTCCAAGCAGATCCAACAGATATTTGTAAGCATTTTTGGGGAATCTGACGCCAACCGTAACAGCGTCTTCTCCAAACGTTCTCACGCCGTCTCTGAATGCTACGACTGCTGGGGTTTTCCTTTTAGATTCTTTGTTCAAAACAATTTCCATAGGTACACCAGGTGACACGATGCCGATTTTCATCCATTCTGACCCCAAATCAACAGATATTACCGCTGCCGCATCCGTAGGTTGGCTTATCAATAATGACAACAGCACCACACTTATGATTCCATACATTCTCTGTAAAAAAACACGAAAAGCGAAGATCAGTCGCCGAAAAGAAATTAGGGATTCCGGAAAATTGATCGTCACACAACACTGTTTTTCTATAGAAGTATGCACTCACATGATTGAGAATCATTTTCTATAGAAGCCCTAACATATATATTACTCTTTCCAGGTATTTTCTCTCGAAAATTCCAAGACCTTTTTATGTTTCACGATAATTTCTCTTGAAATGAACGAACTGTAAAGCGACTTTAGCCATTAGTCCACGTCAAGTTAACGTGTTTTCTTCTTTTTGGCTAACGTCATTTTCTATTGCCATCTTAAATCTTTAATGTTGCCATTTAAACAAATAGAAACATTTGACTATGGAATCGATGATATTTGGGGACAGCACTATGCGGAAGCGGATACACAACATGAGACATCAAATCACATTGCGTCAAATCAAATGTTTATTTTTGTAGTTTTTGCTCTATAGTTTATGGTTTGATTGGGGTGTCGAGCAGAAAGGTGTTTTCGTTTGTTGAGTGTTGATTTGATAGCAATTACAAAGGTCGCGGAATGCTGTTTTCATTGTGATTTATTTGTAAATAGTGCTTAGATCATCATCAAACAATTACAAGGTATGTTCGCATTCGACGCCGCTTTATCTTAGATTTTCGATGACCATCGCTGTTTGTTACATCTAGAATGGATTGATTGCAATCATATTACAATATGTTTTAAATGCAAATTATAAAGAATGCGCATTTAAGATTTAGTATTTTGATTGGGTGCTTCGATGATGGTGCATTGCGCTCGGTTGAAGTTACAGTAGGTACGAGGTATCGTTTACATGCGGTTCTAAAAATGTGACTAGACGCATGATTATTACGTCGGGGCGCATTCGCGGGCGCTCCTTCTAAATATGGAACGGGTCGGTGGCGTCCTCGTGGCACCGGGGCCCATAACTGGCGTTATGTAATGTCCCTTGGTAATCGTGCGTGCACGTGCAAGTTGCACGCGGCAGTCCACGTCGGAGGGTCGCGCGCCCGCAGCCTGCGACGCAGCGCGCACGCGGTCCTCGCTACCTCCACCCGCTCCGCCGCTGAACACAAGTTTCCTAGCAACACA
This sequence comes from Cosmorhoe ocellata, assembly GCA_963675405.1. NCBI lineage: Eukaryota > Metazoa > Arthropoda > Insecta > Lepidoptera > Geometridae > Cosmorhoe > Cosmorhoe ocellata. The sequence goes on along the minus strand of OY776258.1, from coordinate 2,909,946 downwards.
TTGTTGATACCACCACTGACCCAATGAACACAAAAACACATGGTACCTATGTACATACCTACTGCTCAATCAGTGGCTATTACATCACTCGGTCGCGTGCATCGCATTACTGCTGCTTATGTTGCTAGGGTTCCTGTTAGCCATAACACCAGCACCTATTACTGTAAGGATAATACCTGCAGACTGTTCCTGTTGTAGAGCATTGTGAGTAATTATAAGTACTACTTGACCTTGGCTTTTGTTTATCACTGTGTCAAACAGGTAAATAACAGTACACCAACATATTACACTCACAAAAAGTTATCTAATTTTGTAAGAATAGCCTTTGCATGACCTAGATTTTGGTGCAATGCACATGATTTCTTGTAGGATTGGATTTCTATATTTAGTTATCACCCAGAGACAATGCTCTAGTTTTAAAAACAGTCTTGAGAAGACCGATTGCTCTGTTCATTTGAGTTGCCTGATTTTGTAGGTTTTTCTAGTACCTAATATACTAACATAAAAATATTAAAGTAAAAATGTACAAGTATTTGTAAAGATACCAAGGCTATATAATCTTTCCTTAGATGATAAGTTATGTAGCCAAGTGTGATAATGTTAGTATTCCTTGAAATGATGATAACTGACAAGATTATTTTGACTACTACCTTGCGTTAACTTGCCTAGGTATCTCAACTTTGTACATTAACATTATGTATACTGTTTGATTATTTGTAAAACAAACTGAATACACTTTTAATACCTCTATTACCGCTTTGACAGTTCAATATACCATTCAATATACTATTGCATGATACAGATTTATAACAGGAAAATCTATTGACACAATACCTGGATTTTCTCAATAAAAAAGGCTTGGTAACATGACATGGGGGAATCCCACTTAGCAACATACTCCATAGGATCATGATTAGTGCACTGTCATGAATCAATTTTAATACCTATATTTTAAACAGCAAACTCTCCAAATAACTCGGACAGGTGTTTATTGAAAACAAAGATTTTTGTAGCATCAAAAAGAAACATTTTATGCACAAATAAAGAATGTACTTCATTCTTCAGTTGTAAAATAACTTTAAAAAAAAACTAAAATGTAAAATAACTTTTTAATAGAAGCATTTTTTTAGCTAAGGCTCAGTTGATCACTTATCCACTAACCAAAGAGGTCTTAAAATGTTTAGATATTTCCCATGTGTTACAAGTGATTCCTACCCATGTGACCAGAATTTGTGGTTAGATAATGTTTGTGGTTTGATAATTGTTTGCTTCAACATAAAACTACCAAATGGATGTTTTTATTAACCGTGGCATTTGTTTAACCTTCATTGATTATTCATGTGGAGTACCCTAAGATTTCCTGATTTGGTAATATACATTTTTAATTTAAAAACATGAAGTTCTTTTGTCAATGTTTGTGTTATGTATAAAGGGTTTCAAAATAAAAACATTCATATCATTATTTAATGTTAATATGGCTGGTTGATTTATTTTTAAATGCAGCAATACTTTTAAAGAAAGCCCAGCAGGTTAATTTATATTCTTAACCCTTATTTTTGTATTCCATTATGATGATAAACAAGGTTTAACCATAAATAACATTTCTAAGTTAAAGTTGCTAATACATACTTTCACAATTTTTATTATGGTAATATTTTGAGTACAGTCAACAACTTAAGTGTTATTGCGTATCAAATTAACAGTGGCACGTTTATTGCCTCTTAAGTAACGCCATTAAACACTGCTCCTCACAAATTGTATTGGAAACATTGTAGGTAGCTACAGTCAAAAATAACAGTGTTAATGTGGTTATAAAATTTATATTTAGTTGTTGAGCATTGTTCGCGTCAAAGTCGAGAATCGCCTTCCCTTGGGATAACATACGCCGGAACACCCTGTACTCATGAATCTATAATAATGCAGATGAAATATACATAATACACACCTACAAATTTAAGTTGCAATATTTTGAAAATTTTAACAATATACCTAATAAGTAGGTACTTGATTAAGTAATATTATGATGCGTAGTTTCGTAAATTGACCCGAAAGATCATCGTCGTATCTGCAAACGATACTATAACCTAACGTTTACACCAAGATATAAAACAGGTATTCTACCTATTCTACATGTTGTATCAAACTGTTTTCATTTATTGTTTACACCTAAAACAAGTTGTTAGTTAAATGTACATATAAAACTAGTAGGAAACGTGTCAGATTGTCAGAAATGTTTTCTTACTTATACAAAACATGTAGGTACCTACCTACTTATTAAACTTAGACGTTTTATTGTTACTGTGTGTCAAACATCGCGGGGTTAGATGATCGCTTTGTTTTCAATATGCGTGCTTTATAGTCTACACTATACAGACGCAGGCACGCCAACGCCACGCATGCTGTTACGCGTTCCGCTACTATGCCAAGGTCATACAATATTATGTGATCGTGTCACTGCGTCTTAACAATAAATTAAATCGAAAAAAACAATCTTTGAGCATTCCGGTTTATTGGTTAGAACGGTTAGGTATAAATAAAATTTGGTAGCGAGTTCGTTTGTCGATGAATTGAGATAGGCAAGCTAAGCTAATTTTTGCATAGCTTCGTGTTGTAGATTACATAATTTAACGGGGTTTGATTGTATACTATCTATATCTAGATGGAGTAGCGGATCTACGACAGACAGATGATGTAAGCTAAAAAGTCTCGTAACTGTAATAGGCTAAACAGTTGACCATTTGAAAAAGGACCTGTCTACTAGTGTTTATTGCGCCCTTAATTTGAAAGTCTGCTTAGTTTAGTCTCAGCTAAGTTTGAATGGTCTAAGCCGACCAGTTAGACCATTCAAAACTTTATACAGACCTCATTACGTTTACGAGAGACTACTTGGGTACTTTAGTTAAACATACTTGGCGTATCTTACTTAATAAACACAAACTCGACGTAAAAGTATTTAGATTATGCTTGCATTCTTCGTTTTTTAATTAGTTGATTAAATATGATAAAAAACTAATGATCATTCCATTCGGGTTGGATTTGACCTACTTCTGGTAATAAACTATTCTAATTAAGTCAAATGCAAGTAAAATGTCAGTTTACTTTTCGCTAACTACAATATAATATGTATTATAGTGCACTGGGAACTTCATTTTTTTTTTATCTAATAAAGTTATTAATGATAATCTATTTATTATACTCTTTACAGTTTTTTTTCTCCTTTTTTATATTTATTATCCCTTAGATCAGGGGTCGGCAACCTTTTGGCAGGCAAGGGCCACAAAGTGGAAAAATAAACTAAAGGCGGGCCGGGCCGCACTTGTGATATTAATCCTAGAAGCTCAAAATATGGCTCTCAAATGCTCATCTGTGAGACGAGAAGCATATTGATTTTTTCTTTAATTGACAATTGAAAAAGTTTGTTCGCATAAATTATAAGTGCTACCAAAAATTGTAATGAACTCGCGCTTCGCTCATTTGTTCGTTCGCGGTCAGAGCGAAGCGCGTTTTACGGCTGGGTCCACACTATACGGTCGACCGTGGTTCGTTCATGCATTTATCTTGATATTTAACTTATATAAAAATCATTCACGGGCCGCGCGTTGCCGACCCCTGCCTTAGATACTCGTTTCCTTACAATCAATCTTCGTTCAATCACAACCACAAGCAAAACGAGCCAAAAGTAAACATATTTGTTTACCCAGTCTAACCCTTTGTCGAACTTGTCTTATTTTGGGTAAAAATAACGCTGCATTTATGTGAATTTTATTCTAATAAATCCTATCACACTTGGCCGCTTTATAAAAATGACTAAGATGACTTGCCGTGTAGGTACCGTCAAGAAAAGCAATTCACATGTAAAGTCACTCAGTAAAAGTATTATAAAGAACATTATGTAGATTTCAATGATCTGTTCTTGGCATTGACATTGTAGCAAATACTGTGATGAACATGAGGAAATAAGAAATAATCAGTATCGTCTTGTCATGATTAAATGGCGTAAACATAGCCTTCATTGCTTCATTAGTCTATAGTAACAAATAACAAAGGTTCAAGGTTTATTCATTTAAAGACAATTGTTTGTTTAAAATCTGTTATCATAGAACCTTTGAACATAACAGTAACTCAATCAATGCTTGGTCCCTCAGATAACGGTTTCATGATAAATTTTTGTGCTAACGACCTTGAATAATCGTTTTTTTCTGACAGGAATGGACCATTTATTAGATGATAAAGACGACATAATTAGTGTACCTACTAAAATTACACAATTTTATTGTCGTTGTGCAGATCAGATACTATGTTGACGTCACATGATGATGTCAGATCAGATTGTACGTGTTCGTGAGGTGCTATCGCAGCATCGCTTGACGCAATCTGCAATGAAGAATGTTAACTAATTTTGAATATTAACTCGCAATGGCGCTTATTAGGGGAGGCCTATGTGCAGCAGTGGACGGCTATAGGCTGATGATGATGATGAACTCCATATTCTCGGTCAAAAATAAAAAATACAAGTGAAATAATTACTTCGATACGTCAATTAGTTTCCGATTTATAGAAGTAAACGTGCGATGCGGACTCGTACTCGATGCGTGTGACGGTGTGACGTGACGTCACAGCATAACACTACTAAGCAGAGCGTTGTAAATTGACGTCACATGCGGTCACGTGACTGTTAGCTGAAGTTGAAATGCCTGTAAAATCAAAACTAATAGGTATTTTTTACTAAAACAAAAACTAGTGTATTTGTATACATACAAGCTTTACTGTAACAAACTTTCAACCGATTCGGCATACCTATTAACATTCTCAATTGTCGAGATTATTCATCTTTATTTTCTGTTATTTTGTCATTAGATGGCGCCGATGCGCGGAGAACGAGGTGGGTCGCCAGCTCGAGGCGTGCGTGCCACGCTACCCCTTCCCCGTCGGCTAATAAGGCAGATTGCAAGACACGTAGCTTCCAGCGGACGTTCCCTCCGACGACTTGAAGTCTCGGGTCGGGTGATCGACAACTTCGACGACATTGAAGGCGTTTCTGATGAATCTGATATGGAAATGGCACAACCGGCGTGAGTAAACTTTCATTTTACACCGCGCTTCGAGAAGAAATCGAAGCTTGCTGACCTCGCTCCTTTTATAAAAATCACAAGCAGAAATTAATACATGTAGATTAATAAATGATTGTTTTTCTGATATCAGCTAGCTGCTACCTGTCAACTTTGATAATAATATTGTTTTTTTTTCACTAACTTATTAGCTATTCATACTTACTCTTAACAGGGGGGCAATTATGGATCTTTGCTTACAATCGATGCCAATACGTTTTCATTGTAATCAAGTAATTTGGTATGACATAAGAGTGTTTATTCAATAAATTTGAGACAGTTTTGACAAGTGTTTATTGTATCAGAGTTCCGTAATCGCACTACTGATCACTGTATGCCGTTGTGTACCGAAAGATTCTAGATACCTTACTCAATGCATTTGAATCTGAATGCAGGATTAAATGAGGAATTCATGGAGATGGCATCGTAAACTTTGTATCTACTCTGTTAACATGTAAATGTTATGGTCTATAAGTAGCTTTCTTTTCTGTCTGTATTTTCTCTATAACAAAGTTGTTGTCTTGGTAATATCGAGCTTGAGAAGGTCAACGTTAGTGTTCGAGTGACGAGTCTACTGAAGGATTGACTATCTTCGATAATTCATTCCTAGAACCGGATTATTTAAGACCAGAGATATATTATTTATTCTATATTAGCATGGAAAATATCATAGTATTATATTTACAAATGTATGCCAGCGAAGCGAACACGCTTTCAACGTTTCAAGACCATTACTTTTCGATAGCATTTCAATACGCTGATAGGTTATCAGTCGCGTAATAAAGCTAATTTATAAATCACTAGGCATTTTGTCTATCTGCAATAATTTGTTTGATCATGTAATACTTGCTTCATTAAACAATACCACGTGATTTATTCACTTGGTTTATTCTAGTTTTATTTGAAATACATAATTTTTAGCGAGCATTGTTTATCGAGCGTCAATTAAAATAATAAAGTACTGAGTACCTATACAAATAAAAAAAAACCCTTTTCTAAAGTTTGTTTTGTAAAACAACTAGCTGAATAAGGGTACATTGTTACCCTATTTCTAGTGCCGTGGTATCTTCTAAAGGTCAGGGGGCAAAATATGCCGATGCCGTGTTAAGTAGGGTGTGTTTGGATATGTCGATTGAGCCTTCTGACACAAGTTATGTACCTACCTAGACTCCCATAAGATGTAATTCCCTTAACCTACTACTTCAAAAAGATTTAAGATTGTTCCGCCAATTATGAACGGATTTTGAACGAATTGGAATTCTTTTTTGTTTGGTAGGTCATACTTCAGAGGTGGTCCCATATAAATTGTATCGAAATAGATTTGCACTTTTTGAAAAAATCACTAAAAATATACACAGGTAACTTCATAGTTTATGTGTCATGTCAAGTGTCTCACGCTAACGTCGTTCGATAAACCCGCGGTTTTAGTTTGCAGCATCAATCACGATTGAGATTGTCAGTCTATGAAGTCGTTTTCAACTTTTTGTAAAAAATATATTACCCGTGTACAATGTAATCTATGACAGTGGTTCCCAAACTCTTTTGTTTCATAGACCACTTTCAAAATTTTGCTGGATCCGGTGGACCCCTGCATCTAAATACTACCAATTTCTAAATCTTGAAAAAAAAGTGAAGATTAGATCTATCTATCTATGGAAACTTGCGTTGTGGCTAAGTTTCAACGACGATTAGGTAACAGATTTCGAAAAAAAAAATCTTTTACATTTCCAAATTACCATTTTTTTCTTAATTTATTTATAAATTGTCTTATCGAGAAGGTTTAATTTAGGTATCATATTATTTAAAATAACAAGCCAACATTTTAGTTCTTCACTATAGAAAACAAATTAATTTTCATGCACCCCCTGCGTACGATTGTAGACCCCCATTTTTGTCACGTCCAACGTAGACCCCCGTCGAGTCTCCCGTGGGCCCCTGGGGGTCCACCTGGACCACTTTGGGAATCACTGATCTATGACATGGTGTGTATACTAATGCTTTACAATATCCATTGGGACTATAATACACTGTCACTGTAGTTAATTTTCGGTTATTTTTGCTATAGCTATTTAGGTTATTGTTTACTCGGTTTGCTATCGAGCCGCCAACACAAGTGTCTATTGTCGAATGTTTAGCGTATACAGTTTCTGTCCGCATTCTGCCTTTAAGTTCAGTGTGACACCAGAGTAGCTCTGGCAAGTTGCCAGTATGGCTCTATCTATTAGGCTAATGATGTCGCTGTGTAATTCTAACACAGTTTTTTTTTAGAATTGTAAATTTGTTATATTTAAAAGTAGTACGAAACTTTGTTCATTTGCAGTTGTGTTGACATATCTATATCTTATAAACCTTGACTGTCTGCTGGTCCTCTGTATGTATACTCTTTTTAGGAATCACTACTTATAAAATAAAGTCCTCCGCCGCGTCGGTCTGTTTGCGATAAACTCAAATACTACTGCACCGATTTTCATAATGTTTTCACCAATAGATAGAATTATTCTCGAAGAAGGTTTTAGTATATAATTCGTCAAGTTCTTAACTCGGGATAACCGTCATCCTACATATAATTATTTTCGACCATAACTAAATTTCAAATATTTACGACCGCCGTACTTCTTGCCTAAACACATTGAAATTTATTGTAAACAATATCAACAGGGCAGTTTCTAACACGTTAAATATTCAGTTCAATATTGAACGTAACTACAGAAACAGTTTTGCACGTGATTGTACTTACGTACGTATGCAGCCCGTATTATTTTACTCTTAAAATTCATTCGATTAGCTGTATGCGACTAAAAAAAGATTTGCTGAAATTATTTTCTCAAGGTGAATCGAACTTCATAATAAGGCTATGCTATCTAATATTCTAATGATAAGAATTCATCAATCAATGCCACGGAAGATAACGTATGGCTGGGTTAGTAGGCAAAACGCACATTTTGACAAACTTCATCATCATCATCTTCCTGCCCTTATCCAACTAGGTGGGGTCGGCACAGGTTCTCTTCCTCCACTCTCCCCTGTCATCCGTCGTCTCAGTACTCATTCCCTTCTTACACATATCGTCTTTCACACAGTCCATCCATCTTTTCTTAAGTCTACCAGTCTTCAGTCTACCTATTTCCATCCACATTCAAATCCATTACCTTTCTTGTAACATGACTTTCTTCCCGCCGCATTCAATACTCATACCACGCCAAACTCTTCAACTTCTCTGTCACTGGCGCTACTTTTACCTTCCTCTAATATGCTCATTTCTTATCTTATCCATACTCTAAACACATTTTGACAAACTTATTACGATATATTCTGTGGATAGTTACCGAATTCGCAACGCTGATAAAGAGATTATTACGATGTTGAATGTTTGTGTGCATATTTGTTAGGCGCCACGTAGTTTTTTTCCTGATTATTATGTAGGTTCCTATCTAGAAGCAGGAGCCTAAATATGCCATATCGGCAACCATGTCACATGTATGACATAATGTCGAAAAAGTATTGTATCGCATCAAGTGTTTTATGAAACAACGAGCTGATGCCCGCAGCTTCGCCCGCGTGAATGTCGATTATCGCGACATTTTATACAAACTTTCATCCCCTATTTTACCCCCTTGGGGGTAGAATTAATCAAAATCCTTTCTTAGCGGATGCCTACGTCATAACATCTACCTGCATGCCAAATTTCAGCCCGATCTGTCCAGTGGTTTGGGCTGTGCGTTGATAGATCGCTATGTCAGTCAGTCAGTCAGTCAGTCAGTCACCTTTGAGTTATATTATGTATATTTAGATGTTTACACGAAATAAAATATTACGTTCGTTTCGTTATTTACCTACATAAATTATGAATACTAATAAGTGATGCTCTCCATCACCAGGGCGGCATGCGGAGGCAATGCTGGCAACCTACCACCTGCGGAACATGACGACGACCTCACCAGCCTCAGTTGGTTACAAGACAGAAATTTACTAAGAGGTACCTATCCCTACGTCTAGAATCTGACAGTGTAATCCAGATTAAGTCGACACGGAATCGACTTATTCGGTTGATTATTTTATGTCAACAGCATACAATTCTGTCCAAGATGTGTTTGACGATCAGAGATAAGTCAAGGGACTTTTTCTTCTATGCTATAGAGAATAGAGAATAAGAACCTGTATCACGTCGCGTGAGGTTGATGCCTAAGATGTTTACCAAAAAACCTGTCATTCGGGTAACCCATGCTCTATTCTTTTGGTACATAAACAAATAAGTTGATGATGATTCTGAGTACAAACTATGGTACCTAAAAATATACGAAAACAGACGATAGATGTATTTTTTTTTGAAGACGGGATTTGATAGCTCTGTACGAATACCTTTTAGCGACGAGGGGTCATTTAAAACCTTTTATTTTAATTAAAGTTCTATCCATCTCTCCGTAACAAAAAGGGGCACAGATAGATTTTTCCTACCGTGTTGCAAAAAGGGGGCCATAAATAATTTAGTACAAATTAATTTTGTTGTCGATACTAGAAGTTACAACACTAGAAGTTAAAGGTGAGAAGGGTTTGAGAGGAAGTAGGGAATTACGTGCAACGAATGGAGTAAATAAGTCTTGTAACGGATACACCAGATCAACGTCAAGGTCTAACTAACCGGGATAAGGTGTTTCGGGCGCTATTTTGCTGTATTCAATACTCCCTGCATTCCCTGAGTAATAAAATAAGGCTAGCAATAAGAAAAAGTAGTTTAGTCTTAAGCCGATTTTGCGTTGACTAGTTAAAACTCATGTAATGCAGTTTCAGCTTAGCGTAATCGACCATCTTGTTATTTGCAGGAATAAATCTTACGAAAAATCATATAGAAGAAACAAAGCATTCAACACAGATGAACGGCAATCAAGTTATAATAAAGGTGAGAAGCTTTTTATGTTCTACTAATATTGTGCAAAACGGTGCCATGTGCCTATTATAATGTTCGGACGTGCCCCTGACTACCCTTTAGACATCCTAAACATCAGAGTAACTAGAGATCTAAGGTTTACCAAAACTTTGTGATTACATGATCATGTGTTTTTTTTGCTGTTAGTACAACGCGTGTTACATGAAAATTGTTATTTACACAAGTGATACATGTTAGCTAGACGTAATAATGCTGTAATATGACGTTATAGATAGAGGAAGCCTTAATTTTTGTGACCTTGCTTTTGGAATCCGACAACAGGACGGATTAAGGGCCGGTTTCCACCAACGCAGAGAGGAGACGAGACGAGTGGAGATGTGTTTGAATTAACCAATCACATTTCGTTACTTCCACATCTCTTCCCCGCTTAGCGCTTAGCTTGGTGGAAATGGACCGAGCTGCGAGGAGAGATGTTTCTTTTTCTATAGAATTTTGTGCGGCGAGCGAGCAAGCGGCGCGACTGAGCGGAGAAGTGTCTAGTCGGATGGCTCACAGTTAGCTCACATCTCCAATCCAACATCTCTCTCCGCTTTGGTGGAAATAACCTGCCAGCTTTGCAGCACATCTCTCGTCTCCTCTCCACTCTGCTTTGGTGGAAACCGGACCTAAATTAATTAGCTCAAACTATTGTAAAATAAGAGTCACGAAATAAAAGCTTGACGTTTTGTTACTGTAATTTATGTTACCATTACCGCGTCCAATAGCATAATTACGAGTATAAGCGGACCCAGCTGTGTTTAAATATTAATTAAGCATGTTTTATTCACAGACAGAATCAACAACACCGCCGCCGCTTATAAGACCACCTTCTCCTCCCCGCACGCCAATTAAAGCTCCACCCTCCCCACCTACTCCCCAAACCCCTACCCCCACTCCCCAAACGCACCAAAAACCTCCCTACTCCTTCTCTTGTCTGATCTTCATGGCTATAGAAGCCGCGCCGGCGAGAGCATTACCAGTAAAGGAGATTTACGCTTGGATTATACGTCATTTTCCTTACTTCAAAAACGCACCGCAGGGCTGGAAGAATAGCGTTCGTCATAATCTGTCGTTGAACAAGTGCTTCCACAAGGTGAGCGAGGTTAGGAACATTTTTTATTCGACTGCGAAGGGGGAATGTACTAATATTTGGGGTGTACCTATGTATGTATCCTACTAATATTATAAACGCGAAAGTTTGTAAGAATGTATGGATGGATGGAATCTCAAGATGTCTGGATGTATGTTTGTTACTCTTTCACACTAAAACGACTGAACGGATCTGAATGAAATTTGGCACAGATATAGGGGGGCAATGTACTCGTATTTGGGGTGTATGTATGTATGAGTTTCTTTGGGTATCGCTGAAACCCAATGGCTGGACAGATTTTAAGAAGATATGTGTCATTGGAATCGCTTGAATTGCATGAGTGACATAAGTTATATAAAATGTAAAAAAAAACAATATGGCGACTGAATGAAGCCATTTTTACTCACCTTCAGTCGAGTTTTTTTTATTTTAATATAAATGCTAATTACTATCCATTATATCAGGAGCTGTAAACCTATCAGTAACACCCAAATATGAGCGCACCTTTTATGACATGTAGATTTTTTTAAATAAAGCCTTGTATTAATAATTGTCGTCGTCATCGCCACATTAAATAAACTGTTTATATGGTTGGGAACCTGATATCAATAATATTCAGTCGCTTATCATCAAATTATAACCTTCACATCAATTTGGTCTCAGCCTAGTCGGTGCTCCTATAGGTTAACAACAGGGTGTCTCCAAAGAACCATGTATATTTATGGGGGTACTATTCAAACAGAAATGTTTAACACGAAGGCCTACACAGCGATAGTAGGTTATGGCCTATAGTAAAATAAAAAATAAATAAATATGATCAACACTGTAATGCCCGGGTTCGGTAGATATCTTCCTCAAATCTTATATAAGGGCTATAGTGATGATGATACATAATATTGAAATACTTTTCTTGCGTCACATACATCTATATATATAAAAATGAATTGCTGTTCGTTAGTCTCGCTAAAACTCGAGAACGGCTAAACGGATTTATCTTATCTTGGTCTTGAAATGTTCGTGGAAGTCTAGGGAAGGTTTAAAAGGTAATAAAATGTAAATTACTTAATTAAAACGCGCAGACGAAGTCGCGCGCGGGTCAGCTAGTAATAATATAAATAATCTCATTCCAGGTGGCAGCGGCTCCCGGTCTCGGCAAAGGCTCACTATGGACCGTGGACCCGCAACACCGTGCCTCGTTATTACAGGTAATAGACAGGGTAAGAATAACTTTTTTATTTTGTTATCATTTCTCGAAGAAGATGGATGATGATGAATTGGAAAGGAGTGAGTATTGTGATGACAAGTGACAGGCATATTGTTGAGCCTACCCCACGTAACGTCAGAAAAGGGCTGGATGATGATATATTTTTATAATATATTATTCTTTATACAAAACTAGCTCAACGCCCCGCGGTTTCACCCGTATGGAATACTATCTCACTGAAACAAAGCATCGGAGGAAATAATCCAGCCATATATAAGTAAAAGACTTAAAACTCGCATTAGTTTCGGGGATTACCTATACAAGGTGTCCCGGAACTAGTACACCGTATATTATCCGGACGATTATAGACAGAGACCAAATGAAATAGATAAATAAATAAATATTGCTGGACATTCCATACAGCGCCATCTAGCCCCAAACTAAGCAAAGCTTACTTTGGGAACCAGATAGCCGATAGATTAATTATATTTTTTTATAAATAAATACGAAAAAATACATTTACACCCAGACACAGAACTAACATCTGCGTTCATCACACAAATACTTATCCTGGGTGGGGATCGAACCCACAACCTCTGTAGTTGACTCCACAGTTGTTAGTAGCTCTACAACAACTGTGAGGCCAGTCAACGACGTAAATGCGATGATTGCCATTGAACAACAGAAATAATAGTTCCATTACACGAAGCAAGTGAAGCATATATCAGCTGTTCTATTACAGGCGTTCGGTCGGCAGCCGATACCGGCGGCGGCGCCTGACTCTCCGCCAGCGAGTGCGAAGAACTCGCCAGATCCGTCACTCTTCCCGTTCCTAGCGAGGCGTCTCGCTGGCTCGCCGGAGCCGGGCGCTGACGAGTACCTAGCTGCGGCGACAGTACTCGCTATGAAGTATGGCCCGGCTGTGCTGTCTCAGGTAATACACTCCGAGAGTTGCCTTGCTTTTTCCGCGTGGCGCTGGAGTCGTTACTTATATAGAACTTCAATCAGCTAACTTCTAACTTCCGCTCTTTAAGGCCCAGCATTTTGAAAATTGCAAGTATTGCAACCCTAATCATTCTATTACCGCGTGATAGATTACATTGAAATTGAACTACACGATACTCAAGGATATAAGTGATAAATCAACCGGAGCTAAAACACAAATTAGTTAGAAAACCTTGGTTAAAAATCATATCAAAAACACTTCTGAAAATTCAGAAATTCCCTAATTTATCCAGAGCAGTAAGGTATTTTGAATTTCTATTTCACATGAATGTAAAACAGTTAATTTGAAACAAATCAACCCAGCCCCTTTTTTTGAAATAAGCTATTTACTTGAACATATTTATGTTTTTTATAAATTGTCGCTTTCGTTACGTAATTCAGAGCAGCCATATTATTAGGTCGCACTCTACTTACTTGTCATTTGGGTATTTCGCTTCGTGCTATGTCTGATTCCGTGGAGATCCGCGTTGCTATACGGACCTATGTCACTTTTTTGTAACTTTTACGTAAGGAATAGTGCGACGAGTATTCTGGGCCTTAAGGAGGTAGAGGTATATTTCTCATAGCAATTCTTTAATTGCTATGAGAAATATACCTCTACCTCATAGCATTAGAATAAGCATTTAGAGGTGCACTCATAAAGATTTTCCCGAAAAAAAGAAGTGCAGTGGGTACATTTTAATAACATTTAATAAATAAAGTCGCATTAGGTTCTACTAGTCATACAAACGTGCACCGCATTTGTGTAGTCTGAAATCTCTCTTTTTATTCCAGTGATTATTCTCAGGCTAAAAATCATACCAATATATTGATGTAGGTTTCATTATTACTACATTATATAAATTAAATTTGACAGCTGCCGCCGGCCGCTCACTTGGTTATATCGCGTTGCGCCCGCGACGAGCACTCGTACAGCGGCTGCGAAGAGCGCCGCACGGCCGAAGCGCTCCTCAACCTAGCCGGCGTCAAATCCGAGCCCGTGCTAAGCTAGCCCGCACGCCGACGGGCCCGCTCGCACGGCAGACCTACTCCGAGCTACGGACGCAGGTAAACCTAGGTAACTTATTGTACAACTATAGAGCGGTGATTACCATGTCTGTTTTGGTTATATGTAGCTAGTAAAAGGATTCATTTGACATGTGGAGCTATGGACTATCCATATTTATATTAGTTGTAGAACATTATAATGTAATAATGACTCAGGAATGAGGGAGACTTGAAAGTTTTGAATGCTACAGTTACGTGAGATGGTATATAATGCTATGCCGAATTGGCTAAAGATGCATAGTTCCAAAAAATTGTTAAACAAACGACAGAAAAAGTATTGGTTCTTATGATGATTATGTATGAAAACGTCTATTTAGGGTTGGTTGAGTTAAACGCATGAATGGTTTAAATGTAAATTTTAGTAAAATTATAACGGTATTATCATCTCTCGATGATTCCAACGTGGTAATTACTGCTCATCAATTAGTAGATATCTCTATGTGACCTTCAGTACGGTGACGTGACAGTGTGACAGTAAAAATCATGAGGCATACAGGGTGTAACGAGATTACTCCCAAAAGCTACATTGCTTCAGACCATGATTTGGATTTGGGGCTAAATAACATATCTCATGTTACGCCCATAAAAGCATGTATTTTGGGAACTATCTGTCTATATCCTGTATATGGCTGTGTATGTATATCGAGAAAAGTTATGATGTATTGAAATGTGAATCGATCATTTCGTACATGGTGTTGTACAATGGTCGTATCAACATATTTTCTCTCTCAGTTTTTCATTTTGCGACAAAGACTTAAGTCTTGTAAAAATAAGACAAAATCATAATTGAATCCTGACCTGACTAAAATTGTTGGCGGGATCTATTCTGTAAGTTTTCGATAAGTTACCAAATACAAAAGATTTTCTTAAAGAATTACGTTATATCATCGGGGCAAAGCTCTAAAATTGTTGGCGTGTGAGTTCTAGGAACGTAAAAAAATATCGTCTGTTGTCGCAATAACAAAATAAAATGTTTACCATTCTCTAGTCCAAGATAGACAATCAGTATACAGCTGTAACTTGAAGATGTCTTATATATCAAAATATAAAGCTTAGTTAAAATAGCTTATTTGCTATTTAGGTCTAAATGTGTTGTTACTATTTTTCATTGATATCAGGGAAAACTGCATCAAATCTTTTACTCACCCCAGTCGATGATAAAGTACTGGTAGTGTTATTACCAGTTGTACTCTACATTAGCATGGGGCCAGAATCAGAACTTCTAAGCTCACAAGCAAAGAAAAGCAATGTTCAAAAAAATTAACCCCTACCAAGGTTTTAGTGACAAATGTGAATATTTGTCTTTGCTTCTGGCTCGTGCTTAGAGAAATTTCCTTGAAAACTATTTAAAATACATGACCTAAGTACTATAGAAAATAATCTGGTTTAGGTTAAAATTTATCTAGAATGATAACATCTCTATAATGTGTAGATATTATAAACTAGATGTGATACTACTTAGTATGGATATTATTTAAATGAATGGAACATAGTAAAATAGTGTCTCCTTATGTGCATTTAGGTTTTCTCCAATTAATAATCAAATCATTCATAACAAAAATAGTTAAGCTTGAATTGTTGAATGGATGAATTGTCACCATATTTCTGTCAATTGTTTTTATATATTTATCTGCCAAAAGTTGCCAGCATAAATAAAATTAATTAGTTTATTTGGAAAGAGCGCTGGTGGTGTAGTGGTAGCACCCTTGCCTCACGATCCGAAGGTCGTGGGTTCAAACCTGGTCGTGCACCAATGAGTTTTTCTATTCGAAAAATTTATGTGCGCAATGCCAGTGCTCTTAAACGGTGAAGGAAAACATCGTGAGGAAACCGGCATACCCTAGAACCAAAAATTCGAAGGTATGTGTCATAGGTTAGTATTCTTATAAGCGGCGATGGGCTTGCAACCTGTCACGTACGGAATACTGACTATTGTGCAAAATGTGGGCATGTACCAAATGTCATGTTTGGACTTGCCTCTGACTACCCCCTTTAGATATCTTCAAAGATCTAAGTAACTAAAGATCTGAGGAGATAATCTACCGAGCCTGGGGATTACAGTCGTGATCATATATTTTTTTTTTTATTTAGTTTATTCGGAGGACAGAAATGTGGTACAATATATATTAAGTTTTATATTTATTTTGCTTCGCGTTAATATGAATTTTAAGCGTAATTATTTTAAGAACGATAAGTTAATAAATTATGATAAAAGTATTCTAAACAGCAATATAAATGTAAAAATCTTATTAGGTACTGTGTATTTGTGATCTGAACGCTATATTATACAACTATGTATACAGGGCGATCAAAAATGTACATTTATATATTCAAATGTCAACACTTGGTAAGCGATGCTGTGTTTATTATAGTAAGATAGGGTTTCATAGCCATAAGCAAACCATAATTTTGTGTTCATAAATCAAGTGATCTTCTTATAGCCTACAGTAAAAAATATATTTACACTGTTAAAAAGTTGCGATGTAGCATAAAATAATTATCTGAAGATAAAATGTACTCACTTTCGTATCTACATAATAACTTATTGTAAGTACTTATAATCTTAGCCAGTTCACCTTGTAGACATAGCTTTGAAATATATAAATTTAACCCATATTATTGTGAACATTTTTAAATTCAGCCGTTTCAATTGTTCACCAGATTTATTACCTATGGTTAAAACGTAGAAGTTAGATTGTTTCAAAATATTGTAGTTAATATATTTTTTATTTAATTCAAGTTTATTAATATTGAGGCCAATGTGTCTGTACTTATTTCTACCGAGCTAGCGTCGAAGTACAATCTCAAAACACTTTGTATCATACATCTATCTTCATTCGACGCTTCATTGCCTTATGAATACACCAATTAGTTATATTATTATGTATTCAATTATTTGAGATTGTTGTAAAAATCTTTAGAATACACCATTGCAGATCAAATATCTTGACGTTTTGACTGTCTATATTTCTTGAAGAGATTTTTACAAGTCAATCTAAATTTATAAAAAATATATATGAATATATGGAGCTTTCTTTACCCCACTGCTGGGCAACGAGTCACTCCGTTTTTATCACGAATAGAGGGTTTAAACCGCGCTGGTCCAATGCGTGTGGGTGGTGGAATAACTATTAGTTTTTAGTAGCAATATAAGAGCATAATATATTTATAAATCAAAAATTAACTTATCTGCTTCTTTAGTACAATTTTATTCCCACTTGTAAAAGAATTAAGGAAATTACTTGTTAACTAGACTGATGCTATGACTGATTTGAATCAATATTATTTATTTTAGAAAATTATTATCTGTTATTTTTGTTTGGGATTCAACATTATGTTTATTGTTATTTTTCAAAAATGCCAAATATAACTATTGTGTTCTGAGCAGCGTAATATGAAACGCTTTGGTGATCTTCGGCGGTTCTGCGGCTTTTATTATTTATAACAATAAAGAACGAAAAATAAAAAAATGAATGTTCTAGACTGGCATGGCAAACTCTTCCACCACATGGACTTATCCAAAATAAAATTGTTTTTATCATAATATATTATGCAGATGTAAAAGTACATAACATGTTTTCTGTTGAATAAATGCATACCTCTGATCTCAGGGCTATCTTAACAGTCTAGGATTTGCAGGACCAACGAACAGCACGGCCTTAATGTCGGTAGTTTTCTCTTAACACCTTGGAATGAACTCGCTGTAAGGCCAAGATAATTTTATATTATTGCTGGATCACTTTGCTGTAGACAAAACTTGTGCCAAATATTTTAAAATACCTAAAGCAGATACTATCAGTTATAAATACATAGTTATTTTATAATTCAAATACTATGTAACGCATAGATATAGGTCTTAAGTGATATTAATGTAATTTTATCGCTAAAATGCATACATTTGCTGTATTTAGAGGCGTCTTCCATCATACTCGTATTGTTTTCTCTTAGATTAGTATATTAGAGGAAAAAAGTCATGGCAATCAAGAAATATAGCAAATTTATCCCTTTCAGTGTATAACACTGCTCCCTGAATTTATTATTTTTAATTGCATTAAATGTATTATTTTCTGCGCAGCATTACAAGCTTGAATAAACGGGTCGGATTGCGATGGCTTCTTTCCTCACAAACACTAGCCTTTCGGTGTTAATATGAAATATTATTATGTAGAAGAAAATTTACAGCAATAATTAGTGAATAATTGTAGTGTTTTGCTAGTAGATGCTACATTCATGATTGTGTGATACTTTGCGATTTATCTAATAAGTTGTATAAATTGTTTTATTATCCTAAACTTTCGTTATACCGAGAATTAAATTAATCTCACATTCTTGATTGTTTATGATGTAAAAATAATTTTGAAAAAGTTATTTATGTACGATATTATTATAGTTGCGGCTCACTTATTTTTAACGAAAAGAAAACCCTTTTAAATAATTTATTTTAGGTTAATGAAATGTTATTTCGGTAATGTATTTGTTTTGAAAAATTATAATCAATAAATGTTTTCTGTATATTATCTTTTGTGAACGTTTTATTCGATTGTTTTATTTGACAACCATAGTTCCTACTCTTATAGTACCTATAGCTTTAAATCGGTAAAGTCGCTTGAAAATACTAATAGTAATACAGGTGGCGTAACAGTAGCACCAGCCACATTGGTAAAAAACGAGTAAGAACAGAGAGTCTAGGGCGAATAGTTTCAGAGATATGGGGAGAATAGAGGTAGTTGTGCTATGGGGAATCAGATTGGTTTCAGAGTTCCCTACAACCAGGGCTTGCTTGCTACCGATACCAATAATATCTGTACTGTAGCGGTAATAACGGTATTTTCTTTTCGATATATTCGAGAACGATATTTTTGAAGAATCGATATTTTGCTCTAAAATACCGGTATTCAAAGCGGTTCTCGCGACGTTGACAGCTCTCCGGTCCTAGCGTACTGAGCGGATGCGGATGCGCGTGCTTGCCAACTTGTGCATAATTTGTAGTGGCGCACTTTTCTAATAAGTTTTCTCTCTCGTTTCCACAATTTATACCGATATTATACGTGCATAATATCGGTAATTATACCGATACTTATTGAAAATAACGATATTTAGTATCGATACCTATTAAATTACCGATACCGCACTAAGTCTAATTATACCGGTTCTAAAAAAATACCGGTATAACTGATATCGATACCAAAGATGTACCGGTACCACGTCAAGGTCAGTCGAGCCGTTATTTGAAAATACCGCTATTCCAAGCCCTGCCTACAACTCAAACAGTTGGGCATAGTAGTTGGGCCATTGGTACCTTATTTGTGTAGAAGGGAATCAAAAGTACCCTGGGCACAACTAGTTGAGCATAGCAGTTGTGCCGTGGTACAGAAGGGTAAAAAAATATAAAGCGAACTACGTCGTGGAGTTCGAACTGGTTCGTACAGATTACAATTAATAAAACAATAAATTACTCAAAATGGTTTTATTATAAGAACATAGGTCTAGAACCGGTCATATGTTAGTAAACATATTATCGTCACTTATCTTAACAGTATTTCAGTGTCTATGGTAAAGTAAAATAAGTTTTTTTGAAAAATACAATTATTTAAAATTATCTTATAAAACAACGTAATGAATGAGACTGCAAGCTGACACCTTGTATGCATACATTATTATTGTGTGTACATAGCTTTATGTTATAAAATGACAGAGTTTGTAAGGTTTATGACATATTACAAGTGCCAGTGAGTATAATGCTTTATCTATGGCTATAGATTGCCTTCAATCTTTAGTACAAAAATACTTATAGGTTTTCTATGAAAGTCAATATAATATCTAGCAGTGACTTGGTAGTGAAAACATTTGACTACCATGAACTTTTCTTTAACTACTAAAACAATATACAAATTAAGCCAAGTTCGAGCCACTAATACCAAAAATCTATACCGATCGAATATTATAAACACTAATCTAGAATGAATCCATCTATAATGGAAATTCTAAATAATGTTCAGTATAAAATCTATCCATCTTCTGTACTTCCCCTGATTATTCCATTCCTCATACAATAAGAATACTCATTTATCATTCCCGTATAATTTCAAGAAGAAATTGTAAGAACTAATGGCATTCTAAAAACCATAGACTATTCTCTGAAGAAAAGAACTTCACCGAATGTTCAAGAGAAGTATATCTGTCGAGCTTCAGAAGGCGATTGCTCCATGGGGCAGTACGGGCATTTCAATCTGCAAAAGATAATGTTTTTAAGCTACGAGTATGACTGGCCACATAGCTCAGTTGGTAGTAGCTCTGCCTTCTGCGATGTAGGTTGTGGGTTCGATCCCCATCCAGGATAAACATTTTTGTGATAAATAAAGATGTTTGTTCTGTGTCTGGCTGTTATATGTATGTATTACGAAAAAAAAGTACTTATATAATTAATCTATCAACCATCTGGTTCCCATAGTGCGAGCTTTGCTTAGTTTGGGGCTAGATGGCGTTGTGTGGAATGTCCACCAATATTTATTTATCATTTATGATACTGCAGTCGGTCTGGAACTAGCTTGAAAGGATAGCAGCTTAGGGATGATACAAGCTTGGTCATGAGTTTAGAGAACGTTTGTTATATTGTTGGGCAACAGTAATAGATAAATTGATTATTTTTTCATCTACATAATACCTAACATTAGGGAGTTAAACATCAGCCAAACAAGTTTTATAAGCAACTTAAGTGAAGCCCTGCCTATAGGTAAGGATAGGGATGTTACGGAACGTATCGATAGAAAGAGTATGCACTCACCTGCTTATTCCTCTCAGGCACATGATAAAAGTTATCCTGCGCAAAAGTTAAAATAAACTTAATAATAACATAGGCATCCGTAACATCACTATTAGGCTGGGTTATGCTGACAGTATAGATTAAACTATTGTTTTTGTATTTATGGACAAATACAGTCAGTGTAGAGTACACCTCAGTCCTGGATTTATAAATAGGCCGCGGCCTAGGGGCGGCAGATTTCAGAGTATGGTCACTTGATTTCATTCGTTTATAATAATTTTCCATTTGTAGTAAGGCCCCTTTACTACAAATTGAAATTATTATTTTAGAAAGGTATGTATGTACATGGGGCGGCAGAAATAAAGTGGCCTGCACTAAAATAATATAAATCCGGCACTGGTACACCTTGTCTTAGGTGGCGACCGTCTATTTACAGTATTATTAGGTAATAATATTTCCAATGAATGGGAACAGATATAAGTATACTTCTTGTGCCTTATTGGCGTTATTGCATTTCTAAACTAGCAAAACTTTCAAACTGCCAAAACAGCAGTTATATTTTGTGCTAGGTTGAGGCTTGCCCCACATTGCCATCTTTGAAGAAAAAGTAGATATCCTCAAGTTAACGTGTAGGTATATTTTAATTTTACCGGTTGCTACGGCTCTGCACGATGTGCTATCAGAATATACTCAGCCTTACTTCTTGGCAAGGCACAGTTCCAAAATCATAACGTTTCACAAACGGCTATTCTTTAGCACAAACACACAGTTTGTTATAAAGTTATGAGCTTTTTAGAAAATAGAAAAGAAAACACAATTGCTTGTCACACAGTAAGACCATAATTAGTTTTATCCTGACGGGTAGGTACTGACGTCGTGCGTAGCTATAGCTAATAGAAATTGCGTTTAGTAATGCACTGACCAAAGTTCGTACCCAGTGACTGCCAGGATAGGACAAAACACAGCTTTAGTAAATAAACAATGTATATAGTTCGCTCAACGAATCTAGGCATTCGTGAAGTTAGCCGCAAGAGCTGCGCAGTATCGTTTTTCGGAGCCATTGGAGGTATGAGGAGGGGGGGAAGGAATTGAACATGCGCAAACTCGCACTTGTGGCTAACTTCACGAATGCCTAGATCCGTTGGATGAACTAGTTCGCTCAACGAATCTAGGCATTCGTGAAGTTAGCCGCAAGAGCTGCGCAGTATCGTTTTTCGGAGTAATTGGAGGTATGAGGAGGGGGGGAAGGAATTGAACATGCGCAAACTCGCACCTGTGGCTAACTTCACGAATGCCTAGCTCCGTTGGATGAACTAGTTCGCTCAACGAATCTAGGCATTCGTGAAGTTAGCCGCAAGAGCTGAGCAGTATCGTTTTTCGGGAGCAATTGGAGGGGGGGAAGGAACTGAACATGCGCAAACTCGCACCTGTGGCTAACTTCACGAATGCCTAGCTCCGTTGGATGACCTTAGGTAGATACTCACTTGGAGCCAGTTGCGAGTTTGTTGAGGGCATCGCGCGATATCACGTGCCCGCATAGAAGCCGCATCGGTGGGTTCTGCTGTGACGCCTGCTGGCGGAGGATCGGACACGCGAACACGGAGTGATAGTTGCCGCCGTCCTCACCGAGGTCCACCTACGGAAGGGAAGGGTTATTTTACTATTCTTTGCTATTGGCTTCTGTATCAGAATATTGCAATAGCACGAGACTCGTAAATAGTGATGATATTAGTGTTGGCGATCCTATTTTTCTATACTAATATTTTAAGAGGAAAGATTTGATTGTTTGTTTGTATGAATAGGCTCCAAAACTACTGGACCGATTTGAAAACATCTTTTACCATTAGAATGCTACATTATTCCTGAGTAACATAGGCTATATTTTATGTAGGTACCTCGCGAGCAAAGCTGCGAGCGTAAGCTAGTAATAAATAAAACTAGTGGAAGTAGGGGCGGATTTACACATTTGCCGCCCGTAGGCTATTCAATTCTTTAGCATTTAGTAATTTTATATAGACGTTGGAGTGTATAGTACTGTATAGTACCACTATTACTATACCACTCCTTTTCTCCGTGTAGGTATATTATAATTTTTATTTTTTATTTCTGTAAGGCAAAAGCTTTGAGCCAAATCTGCCGCCCCCTAAAACTTGCCACCCTAGGCTCCAGCCTACTCAGCCTGGTGGTAAATCCGCCACTGATAGAAGAAAACCATTTCCAGTGTTTTCCTAGTTTGCTGTAGCAATAATATTATGAGACACAGTGGTGCTTTAGTACTTAATTGGAACTGTTTAACAGTTTTTTACACTTTTGAAGGTTTTTCCGCTATATTCAAATAAACTAGGTTCAATTAGCTCTTGTATCTGGGTACGCAAGTAGAGGAAGGCCTAAGAAAAAGTGGTTTGATTGTGTGAAAGATGATATGAATGTAAGAGGAGTAGACTCAGAGTTGACGAATGATAGGAGTGAGTGGAAGAAGAAAACATGTTGTGCCGACCCCACTTAGCGTGGGATAAGGGCAGGAGAATGATGAATTAGCTCTTGTAAAATAAATCTACTTCGTTACAGCACTCACCTCGAATGGCAGTTCGTCATCGGACCAGGCGGCGATGACGTGAGGATGCGACATCTTGGCCCTAATGTCGTGGAGTGCCGGCAGCACCTTGCAGCCCGCTGCAACGGCGCCCGCGAGCGGAGACAGCGGCGCGAGCTTGAGTAGCGAGCACGCTTCCTTTATGAACAGCTCCGAGGTCTCCGCGCCTTAAAAGTTTATTTTAAGCTGAGGATACACATGCCCGTAAATCGGGAAAGTAGCTGGCATGAAAGTTACCGGCATGTTCGAGTAACAGGCACACTGCGGATACATATGCAAGTAATACTGGCATGCAAGTTATGCCCTTACATGTCAGTATAACCATCGCGTTTACATAGGACAGTTTGGATAGTCACTCGTACCTATCCTTGCCAAAAATGGATAACAATCGAAGTGAATTAAACAAAATCATGTCGTTACTAGCAGTCAGCTATTGGTATGCCCGTAGCTGTCGCGTCAGTTCACACGTGGCAGGTTAGCAACCCCCGCGTCTCCTCCCTCAACAGGCATGCAAGAAAATCTAACGTTGCGCTAGCTACTTGCAACTAGCTAGCTTCCAGTTACAGGCATGCCAGTTAGTGAATACACATGACTGTAGCTGGCACTCGCAAGGAGCTGGTATGCTAGTGTGCAAGCTACGGGCATGTGTATCCCAAGCTTTACTCTGTATGTAGGTCTACCATGAGTTGTCACATTTAGATTGGCTGACGTTACTTACTACAGTAGTAATAGTGCGTTACTACATCTGTCAAAATTGTTACTCATGGTACCAAATTCTAAGCAAATTAATGAGCGCAAACTACAGTCGCTGTAGTACGCTGTGACGTAGGATAGTTAGCTACGTGAGGTTTTAGTACCCAACTATCCGCTAGAGGCGCTGTACCAAGTTTTCATACATTTTTTTAACTACAGTCGCTAGCAAGTGTAGATTGTGAAAACTCATGGTAGACCCTATGATCACGAGCATTAATTTCACCAGTGCATGTGTTGCGACAGCTAAGTACGGTACATACCGGTGGCGCGCTCGTCCAGCAGGTGGCGGTACTGCGGCGGCGCGGGCGGCGCCTGCGGCGTGCACCACGCCAGTGCGCACACGCACGCCTGCAGCTGGCGCTCGTGCCGCGCCGCGTGCGCGGGGAACGTGCGCCGCGCGTACTCCACCGCTGCGCCCACGCCCACGGACCGGGCTAGCTGGAACACAAGTTACATTCATTCACGTGATTCATTCTTTAATGCTACGGCTACACTGTCCTACACGTCTGGCCAAACGATTCGTCCTATCGCGAATACAAATGCACTTCGCGCCAGGGCTTGGAACCGGTTAACAATTTACCAGAAAATAACCGGTATTTCGATAATAGCGTTCGGAGCGCAACCTCTTTCAAAACCTTAACTACGAACTTTAATTAACCGGTTAAAGCGAGCGCACACGCAACGAACGCATTTCGAATACCGCGGCGCTGTAAACTAATATGGAAAAGAACGAAATAAATTCGTTCTAACCGGTTAATTGAGCGAAACCCTTTTGAATGTATCGTTCTTGACTAACCGTTTTAATAGGGGTTACGGTAGAACGTAACCGAAAAGAAAAGGTTGTAGGAATTTAGAGCGATACCGGTTTTTCAGGTTTCCAAGCCCTGCTTCGCGCCGTTGTCGGTAAATTGGCGCACATCAAAGGGTTTTATCGCGACAAAGTTCGTGCGGTTAGCTACACTTGCGTGCGTACGCTCAGTTGTCTGCGAGACGCCTCTTCCATTTTTTCCATAGATTGATTGATGCGACGCTTTTGATTATCACGACGTTGCAAAGTTTTTATGATGCGGCCAAGCACTTCGTCGTAGATCGAACACGAAGTTTTTATCGCGACAACGGAACACGAATCTTCGCGTTATAATGTAGCCGTAGCATAACAGCAAACTTCCAACTTCATTTTTCAATATTTCTTGATTTGCATGTGAATTGATAATTCAAAATTGGTTAATTTTATTCTGCAGCCGGTTTAGACTTTAGTAAAGTAAGGGACAATTAGTGGCGGATTTACCAGCAGGCTGAGTAGGCTTGAGCCTAGGGCGGCAGATTTTTGGGGCGGCAAATTTGGGACCGATTTTTTTTTTTTTTTTGCTACCAGAAATCAAAAAGATTTCTGGATGACGGTTTTCTGTATTCTGTTTTCTGATGTTTTACAGATAGAAGTCTGCAACAAATTTTTCCGACGACTTTCTCTTTTCACTTATCATTTGTCATTGTACGATCCGTAAATCCGTTTAGCAATCTTACATATTCTAGAGTAAAACAGCTAGTTCGCCGCCCCCAACCAATAATCGGTCTTTGCGCCCTCTCCCCGCACTTTGAATGAGTGTAAAGAGCGAAATTATAGAAAATGTATTTTTCTTTTCCTACCGTCAACCCATACAGCCAGTCCTACTATTGGTTTGTATATAATTTGGTGATTTTAATTTGAATGTAGTAAATAATTTAGTGAATAATTTTACCGATTTTAATCTTATGTATCGACTATTATAGCATGCATTACCCCGCCTTCCAAACATGATTGAGCTTTAATTAGCTCAAAAATATAACTAAAAATTATTTTACGTGCAATTCCAACGAAATTGTTGAATTGTAAAAATAATCTAGGACATGACAATTTGAAAATTGTGGAGGCAAGGGCGGCAAAAGCTTTACAGCCTATACCTTGAAAATTTGTAAATCCGCCACTGGGACAAAGTATACCTTCAAAGCCTGCATTCTGTGTAATGCAAACGGCAATGGTGAATGTGAGAGCTCTTCAGCTCTACTCTCTACCCACTCGAGAGCTAGAGACGGGTCGCCCTCCACTAAAGCCACGGCGCAGCGTTGCAATATCGCGAACGTACACGCACGCTCTACGCCTGTGACCTGTGCTTCAGCAACAAATGCGTCGCCAACTTCTTCTAGACCCTGAAAGTTGAGAAGGCAGACATCTTTTAAAAAATATCAGGCATTCATCTGCAACATACATTGACATTAATTTCAACCTACTAGTATTATAAACGCGAAAGTTTGTAAGAATGTGTGGATGTATGGATGTATGTTTGTTACTCTTTCACGCTGAAAAGGCTGAACGAATCTGGATAAAATTTGGCGCAGATATAGATTACTAGCTTCCGCCCGCGGCTTCGCCCGCTTTATACCTTGAAAAACAAAAACACATATCCCACGGGAACCATTCATTCTTCCGGGATAAAAAGTAGCCTATGTGTTATTCCAGACCATAATCTATATTTGTGCCAAATTTCATTTAGATCCGTTCAGCCGTTTTAGCGTGAAAGAGTAACAAACATACATCCATCCATCCATACATTCTTACAAACTTTCACGTTTATAATATTAGTAGGATAGTCTGGAATAACACATAGGATACCTTTGGTAAAAATGATTTTCAAGGTACCACGCGAGCGAAGCCGTGGGCGGAAGCTATTCAAATAAGAAATAAATAAGAAAGTCTTGAAAAATATCTTGCATAAATCAAGTTAATAAAGAGATCTTATTAATATGACTTATTTATTCATAACATTCTAACTTTGTGCTATATTAAGACTTCACCTATTATAATAAAACAATGCAAAGCGATAGGTTCAATGGCTTATTAAGTCAATGAACTCTCATCGCTAAAGACCTTTGAGAATTGTTTTGACTACAGTCAATTCTTGAATATGCATGAGATTAAGAACAATAAAACTTGAATACAAAGGTAAACATTGACCAATCACCAAGAATATACAACAGATTACAATTAATATATAATATAACTAATAACAATCAATGTAGTCATAATGACAATAAAACAGTACTAGGAACAATTTATCTATCTTAGTAAAAATAACTGGCCAGTCTATTCTATATATATAAAAATGAATTGCTGTTCGTTAGTCTCGCTAAAACTCGAGAACGGCTAAACGGATTTATCATTTATCTTATCTTGGTCTTGAAATGTTCGTAGAGGTCTAGGGAAGGTTTAAAAGGTAAGAAAAATTCAAATAACTGCCGGGAAACCCCTAAAAATAGCCCTTTTCTATTTCCCATACAAACGTTTTCTAAATAAAATGTAGAGTCAATTTGAACTTTGTTACTATTAAATTATAATCACTCTCTGTTGTCTAAGCAATGTAGAAGGCGGTACGAAGTTTGCCGGGACAGCTAGTATAAGATAAAATTATACATTACTTGTCTATACAAATGCTGGGCTATAGCCTGATGCATCAATGGTCTGTTTGCATCTGTACAGAAGGACTCTGCTCTCGGTGCCACAGCAGCATAATCGGCAATGAAGTGACGGTCAATAGACTTGCCAACTCTTGATACCGAGGCATGTAACTCCCTATGTTCTGCAAAAAGATTGCAATTTTGACGACCTCAGTGGCGCAAGAGGTTGCGGGTTCGATTCCCGCCGCGGAACAAATTTGTGTACGATCTGCAGAAATTTGTTCCGTTGGTCTGGGTGTTTTCTATGTATGATAAAAATATCATGTATATAATGTATTACATATTACATATATCAGTTGTCTAGTACCCATAACACAAGCTTTGAGTAGCTTACTTTGGGGCTAGATGATGCTGTGTGGATTGTCCAGCATTATTTATTTATTCATTTTATTTATAATTGCTAAGTTTGAACATAGGTACAGAGACTGGGTATTTAGTGATAGAGACTGAAGATAATATAATTGCAATAGGATATTTATGCAAAAGTATGTTAAACTATTGGATAATGAGGAATATATTCCTTTTAAAATGTAGAGAGAAATGGAAAAAGATCACATATTGTGCCGACCCCACATAACATGGGAAAAGGGCAGGAAGATGATGATGATATTCCTTTAAAATGTCACATAAAAAAGGTTACAAACCTGTTGTAGGAGACATTTTAAAGTGTTTCTTGAATGATCCTTTAATTCAAAGAAAGTAAAATTGAAACAGTACCTGTAGACATTTGAAACACAGATTGTTTGATTGTATTTGCTACATCACTCACAAGTATTGACTGTGGGTCTGTCAGAGGGGCATTGGGAGGCTCTGAAAGTAAACATAATTGAATTGTTTTAGTTATTTCTGCATGAGTGTTGATTTGGCATTGTCCTATTCAAATAGTAAATTTACATATAATGATTACTGTGTAACTTTCTTGTAAACGCTTACCAAAACACAAGTAAAAATGTAAAAAACAGTACTTTTAAACAGAAAGTCATTGTGCCTAATTATGTCATACAAAGAACAATGGTAGAGCGAAAATACTCACGTTTGGAGATTTCCCTCCGAACACTTTCAACTTGGTCGATAATATCTTGAAGCATTCGATTTGCATTATCATTCAGAGATATGAATTTAGCTAAAGCTTTATCCAAATCTTGTTCCACTCCAGTGCATGAATCCATCATCAAATTCTTCACAGAATTACCTATCTTAGAAGCTGATGACCAAGGCTTCTGAATTTATATGGCTAGGAAGCTAGCACGCACGGCTAATGAAAAGGATAAATTATTTTTTATGAGCGTGACGCGACGAACGAAGACAGACAAAAATCAAGTTGTAAATAAATATTTTTCTTCAATCAGCTAGCCCAGCCGAGATAAATTTACGAATAATTTGACTGACATCTGACAAACATGATGACATGTGACATGACAGTCGCACCGACGACAGCACAAAATACGTTAAATATCCGACCGACCGAATGACTGACCTAGCAACGATCAACGATACGAATTAATTTAGGGAATTAATATTTTTTATTATTATTGTAGAACTAGAGCCAGTCTTAACCAAGACTAGATAGTTTTTTATCTGTTTTTAGACAAAGTTTTTAATCTTTGTATTTGCTTGATAGACTTTTTTCTTTCTGATTTTTTCTGTTATCTGTGGTGGGTGTGTGCTATTGATTCATGCATGATTGATTGCACAATTTTTGCCGTTTGCGTCGGAGAATTTCCGAAGAGGTTAGGTTATTTCTGTTTCGTGAAGAATTTATAGAATCCTTGATAAATCCGTTTTTCAATAATGGCTCAGAGTAAAATAAATGATATGGCGGGGAAGTTCGCTAAAGGTGGGCCTCCTGGTCTTGGCATCGGCTTGAAAGTTGCGGCGGTCGTTGGTGCGGCGGCATACGGTATTTCTCAAGCCGTATTTACTGTAGAAGGCGGACACCGTGCTATCATGTTCAATAGAATAGGAGGAGTACAACAACATGTTATGACTGAAGGAATGCACTTTCGAATGCCGTGGTTCCAATATCCCATCATATACGACATCAGGTCACGACCCCGAAAGATCTCCTCTCCCACCGGTTCTAAGGACTTGCAGATGGTCAACATCTCTTTGAGAGTCTTGTCACGCCCGGACGCCAATAACCTGTCCATAATGTACAGACAACTTGGTACTGATTATGATGAAAAAGTGCTACCATCCATTTGCAATGAAGTTTTGAAATCGGTTGTTGCTAAATTCAATGCATCACAGCTCATTACACAACGCCAGCAAGTGTCGCTACTCATCAGAAGGGAATTGGTGGAGCGTGCAGCTGATTTCAACATAATCCTAGATGATGTCTCTCTTACCGAGTTGAGTTTTGGCAAGGAATACACGGCTGCTGTTGAAGCTAAACAAGTAGCTCAGCAGGAAGCTCAACGCGCCGCTTTCGTGGTAGAAAGGGCCAAGCAAGAACGGCAGCAGAAGATTGTCCAAGCTGAGGGAGAGGCTGAAGCGGCCGAGATGTTGGGCAAAGCCATGGGCATGAACCCAGGTTACCTGAAGCTCCGTAAAATTCGTGCTGCCCAGAGCATCTCCAGAATGCTCGCTCAATCTCAGAACCGTGTCTTCCTTCCTGGCAACAGCTTGATGATCAACCTGCAAGATCCGACCTTTGACGACCTGTCAGAGAAGCTGACTAAGAAGAAGTAACATGAGGTTAAGAGTGTGTGCGCTGATGGCCTGGAGCCAGCGACCGCTCTTACTCCCGGTGAAACTGCTGCCATAATCAGCA
Source organism: Cosmorhoe ocellata (assembly GCA_963675405.1). Lineage (NCBI taxonomy): Eukaryota > Metazoa > Arthropoda > Insecta > Lepidoptera > Geometridae > Cosmorhoe > Cosmorhoe ocellata. The sequence goes on along the minus strand of OY776258.1, from coordinate 2,879,194 downwards.
GCACTACTTCAGTTGCCATTTAGTGCATTTGTGTTTATATCGTACTGAGCGTCTAAATAAGTGTTTACTATAAAGTTCACTTCAAAATGTTGCATTTTATGTTAATTAGTTGTAGGTTTATAGGTACTGGAGTTCTATGCAAATAAATTATAAATACACATTTAAATAAGTATTTTAAATATTAGAGTTTTATATTGATAGCACCATAACAATACTATCATCATCATCTTCCTGCCCTTTTCATGCATTATGTGGGGTTGGCATAACATATGATCTCTCATTTCCACCTATCATTCATCATCACAGTATGCACTCCTTACTATATATATATAAAAATATATATGATCACGACTAATCCCCAGGCTCGGTAGATGTCTCCTCAGATCTTTAGTTACTTAGATCTTTGAGGATATCTAAAGAGGGTAGTCAGAGGCAAGTCCAAACATGACATTTGGTACATGCCCACATTTTGCACAGTAGTTACACACACTCCTTACTAGTCTATTGTATTATAAAAAAAAAGTTTGTGGGCCCTATAATGACAATTTATTTTATGAACCTTAGTCTTACCTGGCAATGACTTTGCAAGATTACTTTCCCTAGAATTTAAAGATTATTTATTATCATGGTAATCAAAATCATGTCAAAAAACCAGTAAGTATTCAGAGACTTTATTCAAAGTACATTTCAAACAATTTGTAACAATCTAATAATCAATAGGTAAATAGTTCTTCTAAAACTTATTCTACTTCTTCAATGCAGACGGCTGAGGCAGCCTGTATTTAGACATTTCAACTTCAGCCTCAAAGAAGCTTAGGTTGTCATAACAGAAGTACTCGGGGACTTTGTAAGCTCCAGACTTGTTTGGTTCTACATTAGGACCCACAGGTTGTGTAGCGGGGTGAACACATGCTTCGCTCAAACCAGGGACATTGGTATTTACTTTTGTCTGGGATGGTGGTGCACTTGAACCTATAGTTGAGCCAGCGCCTTCACTATAAAACCGTGCAGTTGATCTAAGAGCTTTGCTTCCCAAAGCAATCCTCGAGATCATATTGGACGTCAAACAAAATTCTGATTACACAATCAAAGCACCCGCTCCAGCTAAATAGTCTTCTTTTGCTTTCGTTTCGTTCGTAGGCTGAATAAAAATTGTAGTCAATCAAAGACTCAGCAGTCAAGTCAGCTGTGCTAACGAACGAAAGTTCACTGAAACGTCAAAAAAAAACAAAATTTGTAGATTGTACAAAAGTGACGTTGACGTTGAGCTGTAATAAAAAAAATAGTAAATAAAAAAACTTTGTAGGTCACGGATTAAATGCGATTGAATCACAAAATCAACATTACTAAAAAAATATTTATTGCCCGGTCAATATTGACATTTCAAATACAGTCACATTATGTGCATTTCATGTATAATGTGACTCATTATAGAATCATTATAGAATCGCGATATCTCAGGAATGGTAACTCTTAGGAAAAAAATCATCAGTACCATTTTGGTAGAGAATTTTAAGATCTACAACTTTGGCTTGCGATTTTTATGATAAAACTTATCATTTTTGAGAAAAACCCAAAAAAACTCTTTGACCCCGAATAACTTTTGTCGCACACATGGGATCGATGAGGATTTTTAAAACTTTATTTGTAATGGTAAACCCCACCTCTCCACCAATATTTGGCTCTGTGGGAATTATTGTTATTTGACCACTACTTTTATGTCTAAATTGACCGGACAATATCGTTGCATTTGCCATTTACACTCCTACCACACTCCTACTGTTAATGGACATGCATGCAATTCTGTACTAAATTTAGTAGTAATAATAATACTCCTGCATCTAGTGCTCTGCAAAATGCTCGCTATAATCTGCTTCAGTATTGTCTATGTTTAGCTAGCGGGTTTCGCTCAGAACGGTTAGATAGCTCAAGGGTTCACTCATTACATCTTGCATCAAGCGAAATAAAGCACTCAATTGACTTCAACCTTCTACAAGTCTTTGCATCACTCACTCCACTCCTCTTTAGTGTCTATGGTTCTTTTTCACGACTGTTTTGGATAGTTTACCTACCTTGCGTATATTGCCGATTTTTCGGTCGTGAAGTGGAATATGTATGTGATTTTCTATAGTAATCCGTGAAAACCGTGTACAATAATGTATTGCATTCATAACTAAGATTATTCCTTTGGCAAGACTCGTTAAATCGCTTGATCAGCCATTTACATGAAAGGTGAGTACAAAAAATTAGTACCACTATACTTTTTTTCCCCTGGCTGGGTTTCACAAATGACGCTCATAATTTATTAAAACTGGAGAAGCTTCTGAATAGATTGTGGTATTGCGCACTGTTCATTGATAAACGATGAACCTTATCGTACAATGCAATGGATCTATTACTTAATTTGTGTATTTAGTTGCCGCTATTTTGTCGTGTATTTATGTATATCGATTGTTAGCCGACCAAATTTGGAAGGCCATACTCTGTGTGCGTTCCATTTCAAGTGTGTATGTTTTTTATTCACTCGGTTTTTATTCTTTATTTTATCTCGTAACGTGCTCAACAAATAAAAATAAATAAACATTCAAAATCTAGTATTATTATGTATTCAGCTGATATACATAATGATTGATCAAGGAAGAAATGGAATCTGATAAGTAAGTCGTTCAATTCGTCGATTGCAAAAAAGGAACGTTTTTTGTAGTCTATGGTTTTTTTTATTCATCCTCGATTTCGTTCGGTGCCATTTCTTTATTTCTGTCTCACTTCAGTCAATTCATTGAATTTTTGGATAATTTAGTGTATTGAGTATTTTTTTACGCAGAAAGCAATGTTTATTGCTAAACTAGATCAAGAATTATTCGAATAACGTCACAAATTAGTATTGTTTCAATATAGTGTTCGGAAAATGGCGGCTGAAATGCCTGTGAGAGATGTGTTATGCGAAGCGATGGAATATTTATCTAAGCTTGGATCGAATCTTCGCATTCGATCTGAAAACTTGAAGGAGAAGAAAATAAGAAGAGACAAATTGACTAATGCTTTAGCAGTGCAAAAAGCCGCAGATAAGGTTCTACTCATCTGCGAGTTATCGAAAAAATCACTTGCAAATGTTGAAGCCGGTGTACGCAAAATATTGGAGCATATTGACGTTTCTCAAGCTTCGAAAGTTGGCGGGAAAAATACTGATGATAAGCCGAAATATCATTATTTTCACTATAAATCGCGGAAACTGAAAATCAAGAGTGAGATTTCTCTGAAACACTACAGGTCAGTGAAGGTGCTTGCCCGAAAGATGTCTGTATTGATGTTAGAAAAGTACCCAGTGCATTACGACTGTAAATTGTATAGAATGAGAAGACGGAATGAGCGTAAAAAATTGGATGAGAATAAAGGTTTTCAAAAAGAATCTGAATTTGGCAAAGAGCAAAAAACGGGTCAAAACAATAAAGAACAACAGAATAACTCTGATACAGACACAATGAAAACTAACCATCCAAGAATTTCCAGTGACAAGACTCATGGAATGGATAGTAAGTCTAAAAAAAATAAATCAACAGATATATCAACATCCAAGAATAATGAGGACTCTGATGACCAAGAAAAGATAGGATCGGATGATATGAATAGAACTGAAAGTAAAAATAGCGAGAAACAATCGGAAAACATTTCAAACGATGCTATATCAATGAAAGAGCCACAGCCTAAAAAAAGAAAAATAAGTGGAACTGACAGCAACCAGCAACATGACAATGATGATGTATCAATGGATTTAAAAAATGAAAAAGAGGTTCCTCTAAAAAATAATAAAGACAACTCTGGGAGAAACCACTCAGATAGTGATTCCGCAAAACCTATGATTAAATGTGTGAGTATCAGCAAACTGCTAAAACCAGATGTTTTGCAAAAAAAATGTTCAAAACCATCTGAAAGCCCAAAAACAAAGATTGATAATAGATTAGTATTTGATGTAGATAAAAAGAATAAAATGCTCCAAGCAGCAAAGAAAAAAAAAGAAGAATTCTGGGCTCAAAAAAGAAAAGAGGCTTGTGAGTTCAAGCCCAAAAATCTTGTTATTAGTTTAATAAGGTTACCTGATTTGAATACTGAATTTATGATTGAAAATAAGCTTAAAAAAATTACAAAAGAAGGAAATATTATTTGTGAAATTACTGAAGATAAATCTGATTCAACTGTAGATGATATGACTAAAAAATCTAAAGAGAAGCACTCTAAGAAATCAAGATTATCCTCTGATATTTTAGATCTGAATAATTCTGATGATGAACTGTTAATAACAGAAGCTAATAAAGTCAAGAATTTACTACTAAATGATTCAGATACTGATACCAACATTGATAACATTCCAAAATTGAGTGTAAATGAATTGGATAATACTGCTGATATGGTAAAAAAGGCTCTCCTACATTCTGATTCCGATCAAAATAATGATGCAAGTGACAATAAAACAACCAAAGAAAATGAAAACTTAGACAGTGATCAAAATAAAATTTCTGATAAAAACACACAGCCAGATAATCAAGATAAATCAAGATCTGTCCTCAGAAAATCAATGAATAAAAGTAAAGCTGGGAAAAATGTCCACAGTCAGTCAGTCAATAAAAGTGAAGAAGCACAAGAAAGTAGTAATAAAGATGATGAAATAAAAAAATGTAATTCTGAAATTGATGTTGTTGTACCAGATTCACTTAGAAAAGAAACATCTGAAAATGAACAAACTGCAAGTAATACTAACAATGCGACAAATTCCATAATAAATGGTTCTTCAGAAGATTTAACTAAAACTTTGCCAGACCAGCGAGGAGCTTCACCTCAATCTAACAAAAAGAGTATTAGAGAAAGTGTCCAAGCTAAAAATGAGCTTCTTAGATACTCTTCTGGCTCGGAAACAGAAGATGAACAGTTAAGAAATACTTTGAATGAAATCAAGAAATCATTACTAGAAGGTATGTCTGATGAAGAAAACAAGTTAAAAACAAATAAGCTTGGGAAACAGTGTAGTCGTTCAGAAATCTCCAGTTCATCGGAAGAAGATATTTTGCTAAAGAAAGTTAAAAAGAAACGATTGAAAGAGTCTGATTCAAGTTCATCAAATAAGAAAAGTTTGAAACATAAGAAGCGTTGCATAACATCTGACAGTGAAGAAGAAAAGAAAAATGACAGCTCTGATGACCTTAATTTATCAAGAGCCGGTAGTAGAAAGGTTAGGTCCGATTCAAAGTCCTTTTTATTTTGATAAGAAGGAAGGTCTGAAGGAATCAGATAATTATGATTTCATAAGTCTATTTGTGCAGCACCCATAGTTACTATAAGCCTTATAAATAATTATTTCTACTTTGTTTTCGTGATAGCAAAATAAAATAGACATTATTTTTGTTAATTTTATTTACTATTCTATCTGTATTTAAATGTTATTAACTTTAATGTAATTAAGGGTGCGTGCACATGGGGGGGTGTTTATATTGATAACATTATTATATGGTTAGGAATAGGGATATACAGTCCAAATTAGACACCAACAAAAAATGCTGTAGCCTACTTACAAGCACTCAATAGGGTTGAAAAATATTTTCAACTCTAATAATATTCCCCATAAAATATTAACTAAGAGTAAGAGAAGAGAAGTAAATTCTTATGTGAAAACAACTACACACATTATGATAGAAGAATATGTAGGTAAGTAAATAAACTTTAGATATCTTACATTTAAGAATTGAAGTTTTAACATTAGTGATTACCTGCTTGTTGAAGTTAGTTGTCTGTTGCTGTTTCTGAGATATTCTTTAATTAGTAAGTTAAATAAGGAAATATAGATACTAAGTCAGCCTTCCTGTAATGTGGTACCATTAAGTACAAGAAGCATTTATATAGCAAAAACATGGGATGGAAATATATTATAAATATCAAGTTGTTGGCAGGTAGTTTAAGTTTTTTTTAGGTAGATATTTGTGTACCTATTTCATACACTACCATGCAAATATAAAAGTTACATACGAATTATCTGGTGTTTTTATTAGTAGCCCAGCATACTTTTACTAGAGTTTGCCAAATAGTTTTAAGTGTTTAATCTAGATGACAATTTTAAAAAATAATGTCATTTCCTTAGCAGTAATGTACTGTCAATAAATCCAAGTCAATATAACACTTTCAGATGGTCCGTTCTAAGGCGAAGCCTGGCAATAGTAGCAGCTACAGTTCTGATGCTCAGGATCCGATTGACAAAGATATTGATGGGTAAATATATCAGTATTGTCCAATAAATGGGAAGGGTTTTAAATGTTCAGTTCTGCCGATCTACCTAATAAAACTAGGTGTTTATTTCATGACTTTAGTTAGATGGTTAGCAATATTTATAAGTGGAAACACGGTGGAAACCATTTATCGGCCTTCTGTATTCTATGTGATGTTAGTTTTCGTGATCGGCAGCACTAGATTATCTATCCACACTTTCATGTACTTAGTGAAATAGTTTTTCATCAACTCAAAATTAAACATTTCACTTTCACAGTAGGTACATAGACCTACTTACATATCTAGTAAATCATCGTCAGGATTGAGGTTCACAATGAGAAAAAGAATGGAAAAGTTTCCAGTCTTGATTAGTAGGTAGGTACCTAGGTACTTATAAGCGGCAAGAGCCTGCTGTCGTTTAGGAAACATAGGTAAGTACTTACCCACTGTCCAAAAAGTTGAGACATTTGCTAATGTTCCACTGTTCCTCTCATTTAAATCCATAAAGCAAGTACCTATTTACCTATCCAGTAAAACAGAGATGATATTACTAACTTACCGAACCACCAAAGCAGACCGAGTGTTTTGGCATATTATTAGGTTTATTAGGTACTCGTCTAATAAACCTAAGGTAGTCTAAACATCCTCAGCCCAGGGATCTCAATGACTCGCCAATAATTTCCAATAGGAAATAACATTATTTTGAGAACGTAGTTTTAGCTTCGATATGATAGGTATCTTTGGAATGACGCAAGAAAAAGCATTTGAATACGACGTAATTTTTAGGCTTACCAATATCCGCACACTGAACAAGACTCGTCGGCGGGACTCCGATGGTACAGACCAAAGTGAGAGTCCGAACTCGACACCTGCTAGATCCAGGATGGCTGCTGAACCAACAGTCCTGAACAGCGAGGAGGTTATACTCGGAGCGGAATGCAGTTCTGATGACTCTACTAATAACGAAGATAATGCTGACGATGAAGGTAGGTTGTATATTTATCTAATCTACCTAAGTATCTAATTTACCTATTGAGCACGTACCTAGCCAGAGCTTAGAGAACTTTTGGAAGCACGAATAACAATAATATAGGTATGAATAAAATAGCAAATTTTTATATAACTGGGTGGCGGAGTAGGTACCTAAAGAAAAGATGGATGGACTGTGTGAAAGATGCCATGGGTAAGAAAGGAGTGTGTACCGAGATAGTAAATAATAAAAATTTATTCAAAAAATGAGATGGCGAATGATAGAAGAAAATGGAAGAAGATCACATGTTGTGCCGACCCCACATAACGTGGAAAGAGGGCAGGAAGATGATGGAGTAGGTACCTACCTAAATAAGCTGGATGAGTTTAGCTTACTTTACTTAGCTTATACCATAAGGCTCTGAAACACTGAAGCGCTCAGTTTAATGTCATTGGTAATCAGAGTCACAATTTATATCCGCGCCGTAGGTACTTACGCGGTTTTTAAGGGCGGATTCGACCAAACTAGTATATAAGCATAGTGTACCTAAACTGTTATTTTTCTTGCATGTGACATTACATATTACCAGAAGTTGTTCAAATCCACCCTAAGTTAGGTACCTTCTATGAATAATGGATTATGGGTAGGTATGAATCATTTGCTATTATGCTAAATTGTAGTATGTAGTACCTAAGTAACTATACCAATTATTCCAGATCTGCCGCCAGTATCGGTTCCTGGCTTCAATGGAGAATCACAACATTTAGCGAGGGACGATCTATTGGAAGAAAGCGATTCTTCTGAGTCCGTCAAGGTTCGTCCTACTTAATACATAATGTGAGATTATGTAACTTTAAATAACATTCAATATATTCTGGAATTATATCTATTTTTTAATTTATAGGAAGAAATAAAAGAGGATTCCGATGAAGAAGAACGGTAAGACAAAAACACATATAAAGTAACAAAAACTAAAACTAACTATTACATATTAGCTTATAGCTGAGTGACGATCCTTTTTGACGTCTATATATTTTACGAGTAGGTACCTACTTATTATGGGTCTTTATTCAACTGAGGCCACTGTCAACTTATCCCGCGGGATGAGTTGACCCAATGCATTTTTGAATCGGTCAACTCATCGCGCTGTCAAAAAAAAACAAAAAGGAATGTTTCATTTGATATTTATGTACACACGTGAACAAAAATCTTTGGGTAAAAAAAAAAACAAAAAATAATGTTTCAATTGATATATATGTACACACGTGAACAAAAATCTTTGGGTAAAAAAAAGACACGGCATTGGTTTTACTGATACTAGCTTCCGCCCACGAGGTACCTACATAAAATATGTTCAATTTCTATATTTGTGACGCAAAATACACTTCAATTGTTTTTTTTATATACCTTTAAATTTAAGGTTGAACGCTAGGCGTAGAAAAGCCAACTTGATCGCGTCATCAGACTCAGAAACCAGCACCGCGCGTAAGAAAGCCCAAGATGAGGTCATTAAGCTCAGCGACTTTGAAGATTCTGATGACAGTGATCTCAATAAGCGAACTAAGCGGAAGAAAAAGGCATCTGATAGTGACGCGTCTGCGGGATCTTCGGACGCTGGGTGAGTGATACATTAACTATCTCTCTCTCTTCCCGACCATTCATCCCACATGGTGGTGGAGTCAGCCTTTCTAACACTCTTCCTCCACTTCGCCCTATCCATGACGTCATCATGGGAAACGTGTGTGTACATTAACTAACGAATTCAATTCATAACTAGTGAAACTCCTCGATATATTGTAGGTACTTACGTGTAAGTAGATAGGTACAGTCACCAACAAAAGTAAATTAAGACTTTCAAAGCTCCATAATTTCATTAACACAAGCCGCAAAATATACTGAGTAGCATACGATGTTCAGCAATGTTTTGTGGGTTGTGTTGACAAATATTTTTGAGGTTTTAGGGCCGCCATGAAAGGAAAGCTTGGAGCAGCCATTATCGACTGCTTCATGCTGCGAAAAAGCATAGCAAACTGCTGTCTTACACATACACGCTCGAGCAGTGTTGCAACTGCTTCGGACGGTTTTATAAGAATTATAATTCTTCATTTTTAGCTGTTGCCTATGACTGTTTGAGGCTCGAGCAGTCCGTGTATGTTGATCAATGGCTGACTGCTCGAGCGGTCCGTGTGTGTTGATCAATGGCTAACTGCTGGCAATCCGTGTATGGCGGCCCTTAAGTGTTCATTGACTTTTGTTGGTGACTGTAATTTGCTAACAAAAACAGACCGCAATATCGGGTATATCTTTCACAGTGCACTACAAAACCCTTAAAGGTACTCTCAAATTTAAGTTTTCTTAAATTAGGTACAGATTAGTTAGACTGTGCATTGATAGCTAAGTGAAAGTTACGATTTTATATTATGTTTCAGTAAAAAAAAACGTCGTCGTATCAAAACACTGGACGAGGACAGTGATGCATCAGGCTCGGACTCGGAAAATGAAGGGAAAAACAAACATGGACGAAAAAACATTCGCAAGGTATTCCCAAATCACTTTCATTGTCACTTTTCGTCCTGTTGTTTTCATATACCAACTGTAGTTTTCAGCATTGGTCAAACTCTCATTTGTCCGGTTATTTGAACAGTAGATTCATCCGTAGCTCTTACATTATCTCTTTATAATACTTACAGGTTATGGGCAAAAACCAACTGGAAGAGGCTACGAAGAAGGCGGCGCGTGAGGAAAAAGAGAGGGTAGCTCGTATTGCAGAGAGACAGAAAATGGTAAGATCATCAAAACAATCGAGCCAACTTTAAAGTTATGTTTTGTTTACATAGTTACTAAATTGTAGACTACAGAAGCAACTTGAATTTATTGCAAAAATTTAAAAAATCCAGATTTTTCAGCCGCCATAATGGATTTTTGTTTTTTTTTATAACATGTCACTATTGTAATCCAGACGAATCCAATGACACCTCATTTATCAAAATCTGTCCAGCCGTTTGGGCTCCAGCGACAGTCAAAGGAACTCGCATACATACATCCCAAACACATTACCCTCCTTCGCTTCACAGTCGGTTAAAAGACCATTAATAAGGGGTAGCAATAACATAATCAGGCTACACTGACACTGAAAAACGCTTTAGTCTACATGCTCATGGTAAAGTGACTAAGTGCTTTGTACTAATGTGACCTATTCAAAGTACTTATTAATACCTACACAATACTCTAAACTGAGCACTAATCAGTATTATTTTGTTATAGTACAACAACCTGCAATTCGATGAATCCGGCAAGCCAGATGAAGTTGTTCTCGACAAAGTCGTTTTAGACTTTGATCCTGAAACGAAAGAGCCGCTGATTGCAGTCGATAGAGGCCTTGTCAAAAAGCTAAAACCTCATCAGGTATCAAATATGATGTTTTTTACTTACAATTGACTGGCCTCACAGTTCAGTTGGTAGTAGCCTTCTGCGCTGTAGGTTGTGGGTTCGATCCCCACCCAGGATGAACATTAGTGTGATGAACGCAGATGTTTTTTCTGTGTCTGGGTGTTAATATCTATTCTATAATCCTTTCAGCTATCTGGTTCCCATAGTACAAGCTTTGCTTAGTTTGGGGCTAGATGGCGTTGTGTAAATTGTCTACCAATATTTATTTATTTAATTACACTATACTGGTTACTTAATACTTTAGACCTTAAGGCATGATGAAGACATTTGGGAGGCCTAATAACTCATCACCAGAGTTGGTCATTACCTTAAAAGTTACATACAATCCAATAAGCGAAGATGGCGCGTTTAATTTTTGAATGTTTCTGGTGATTGATTTTGTACGCTACTTTAAGCACCGTTTCAATAGAAACGCATGCTAAAACTGCCTAAAATTTAATAATAGACAATATTTACTAGGTGCCTGATTTCATTATTTTAATAACATGCGGTTATGTATTTGTTTTCAGGCTAACGGTATAAAGTTCATGTGGGACGCCTGCTTTGAAAGCGTGAAGCGTATAAGGAAAGATAAAGGATCTGGCTGCATTCTCGCCCACTGCATGGGGCTTGGTAAAACGTTACAGGTCAGAATTATACTTAGGTAGAGATGTTTCAATCTAAAAATGCACGCGCCTCCACTTGTACTTGTACCGTATGTAGAGGAAATAGAGTAGCAAATACATTGGAGGGGCGTGCATTTTTAGACTGATCTACCTCAACCATACATATGATTTTTTATTTATTTTAAACCCCCGACGAAAAAGAGGGGTGTCATAGCTCCTGGCTTTTCTACTCAATTTGGTATGTTACCGTTATTTTAAAAACTTTTTTACCCTTGATTTTAGAGCTCGTCTTTCAAGCTGATAGCATGAAGAGGGAGCAATAAAAATTAAAAATAAAAATTTCACAAAGGTTACATTTAATTGTTAATTGCCAACTATGTCGAAACCTTTAAGTAGAAAGGCCCTCATGAACGGATAAACCGATTTTGATTTTGATTTTTATTCTTATGAGAGTGTTTTCTTTTCTTGTTAGGGTATGTTTCTAAAAAATTGCTCAGCCGTTTGAAGATCATCACTTCTTTTCTAGTTGATGAAGATATATATACAATTTCCACAGGTCTGATCGAAATTTGAAATCCTATATAAATACTAGTCTTTATTTGTATTGTGATTTTTACTAAGATAAGCTTTATTTCCAGGTCGTTGCACTTACACACACTCTGCTCGCCCACGGCTCGCTGACTAAAGTCCACAGGGTGCTGGTAGTGTGTCCGCTGTCAACAGTACTCAATTGGGTTAATGAGTTTAGAATGTGGCTCAAATTTGCAGAGCGGGAGAGCGATATCGACATTTATGAACTGTCCAGGTAAACTATAAGTCTATATCTATATGTTATACAAGGCGCTATAAATAAACTTGCTCGATCTAAAAAGATAAAGTTTCACTACGCTGTATAAATCTATTTTAGATGCTCATTAAAAGGCCGTTTCATCATCATCTTCCCGCCTTTTTCCCACGTTATGTGGGGTCGGCACAACAAGTGATCTTCCATTTCCCTCCATCATTCGTCATCTCAGTACTCACTCCTTTCTTACCCATGTCATCTTTCACACATTAAAAGGCTGTGTCAATCAGCTAAAAATGTTTTAAATAATTTAATTGTCGGAGTTTTTATTATTAAGCCTTACTGTGTTGAAGTTTGAAAGGTAATTTAGCAAGTGAAGTCCCTTGCTTATGAGGACCATAAACCATGGTAAAAATATATAGATCCACTCACATAAGTTTGTTATTTTAGTATTAGACGGGTATTTATCGCGTTTAAATTACCTTATATTTTCCCGACGTTTCGGCAGGTTGTTGACGTGCACGCTGTCGTGGTCACGGGTAGACTAAGTTTGTTGTTCAGTACTAACACAGCATAATACATACATATTCACAGGTTTAAGCAAAACTGTGAGCGCGCATTCCAACTGTCTCAGTGGTTCGAACACGGCGGCGTCTGCGTTCTTGGATACGAGATGTTCAGAAACCTGTCTGCGGACAACAACAAAAAGTTTAAGAAAAAAATGTTGAAGAATTTTCAAGAGGCACTTGTGGAGCCTGGTATGTACCTGATGCAGATGACGGGTCCAACTAGTCCTGAAGTTATCATTAAATACATTTGAACTTCGCGATCCGAACACATTATTATTAGTATTAAACGGGTATTTATCGCGTTCTAATTACCTATTTATTTTCCCGACGTTTCGACAGGTTTGCACGCTGTCGTGGTCACGGGTAGACTGAATAAATAGTTATCATTTAGTTGCGCAGAGAGAAAACTGAAAAAGAACCGTGTCAATACTTACAAGGATTACTTAAAAAAAAGTACTTAGATTCTAGCTACTTAGAAGTCAAATTTCAGGAATTCCTGTCTTCATTGACTTCTAAGCTCCAGAAGAAATTTATCCTTCAAATCATAGCTCCAGAAGCTATAGTCTAGTTAGGCTGTTCAATGATTATCTGTCAGTGAGAGTTTTATATATTATATATTTTATAGTCTTGCTTTTTTAAATTGAAACTAAATGCTAAATAATGAAAATAATGGTATTCTACGGCCAGTGGGTCTAGCTAGACTATCGTGAAGTTAGCCGTTTTGATGCGCAGTAGACAATTTAGTATGAAAAACCTACACTGCACATCGAAACGATAGCCTAAATCTATCGGCTGTAGAATACTTGTTTTATACCAAATCCACTCCTGCCCACAATCAGGGAGCGAAATGCTGGGAGTTAGAAATTGTGTAATTAGATTTTTTTACCTACATCTAACTAAAGCTATCTTATATTCAGGTCCAGATCTCGTCGTTTGTGACGAGGGCCACCTTCTCAAGAACGAGAAGACCAGTCTTTCGCAATCCATGAACAAAGTGAGGACGCTGCGGCGCATCGTTCTCACCGGAACACCACTGCAGAACAATCTCAAAGAGTGTAAGTGCAAATGTTTATGCATAACTCTGCCCGCGATTTTGTCCGCATTGAATTATTTTGTGACGGAAGATAGCTTTAGTCCTTCCCCAGGATCTCAGTCTGGCTTCATTGAGATCAGATCACCGTTTAGTCGTGAAAAGGTAACAAATAAAGAAACAGTTATTTTCCCATTTATAATATTAACATGGAAGTATGGATGGATTATTGGTTTAGGTTGTGTGGTCCTTTTATCCAATTTTTCAATAAGTAATTCGACAAGTGGGTATGTGCGAAATAACATGTTTGGACATGCCTTTGACTAGCCTCTTTAGATACCTTCAAAGATTTAAGTAACTAGAGATTATAGAATTACTCTAAGACTAGATTGTATATTATTTATTGACGTTTCCATTAAATAATTACATAGAATCAATAATAATAAGCTCCTATTTCCCAGATTACTGCATGGTGCAATTTGTGAAGCCCAATCTCCTGGGAAAGTACAATGAGTACCTGAACAGATTCGTGAACCCGATCACCAACGGACAATACACGGATTCCACGGATCATGATATCAAGATTATGAAGCGTAGGTCGCATGTGCTACATAAGATGTTAGACGGAGCGGTGCAGGTAAGATTGCACGTTTCTACTGGTTCTTACTAACATGGGTATCCGGAATCAAATTTAAATTCCTCCCTTTTCATCTGGAGATTTTCCCTGAATTTAAAATAGCCGATGTGTTAGTTCAGGGTGTAGTTTACATGGATACAAAACTAACTAATAGATGTGGTTTATCAACATCCAATCAACCAACTCGCAAAGAGTAGGCTAATGTCCCAGCAATTTCTTTGATATTACTAGTTGCTTGGACTTGATCACTTCAAGTTTTTATAACTTTTTGATTGTGACATGTTTTAATACTTATTTATTTTAGGTATTTCCGCTTGCAAAATATATTTTTTTTATAAACAATCTATGAACTACCTAAATTAGAATGCTGATCAAGATGGGGAGTTTTTTTAGATGCAAGAATGATGGATGATGAATTTATTTTTCATAGGAGAGTTTTTTAGATGCAAGAATGATGGATGAATGATGAATTTATTTTTCAGAGAGTTTTTTAGATGCAAGAATGATGGATGAATGATGAATTTAATTTTCAGAGGAGAGTTTTTTAGATGCAAGAATGATGGATGAATAATGAATTTATTTTTCAGAGGAGAGTTTTTTAGATGCAAGAATGATGAATGATGAATTTATTTTCCAGGGGAGAGTTTTTTAGATGCAAGAATGATGAATGATGAATTTATTTTTCAGAGGAGAGTTTTTTAGATGCAAGAATGATGAATGATGAATTTATTTTCCAGGGGAGAGATTTTTAGATGCAAGAATGATGAATGATGAATTTATTTTTCAGAGGAGAGTTTTTTAGATGCAAGAATAATGAATGATGAATTTATTTTTCAGAGGAGAGACTACGGGGTGCTGGCGCCCTTCCTCCCCCCGAAGCACGAATATGTATTATTCATTACTCTCACGGAAGTACAGACTAAACTGTACCAATTCTATCTGGATAATTATTCCAGAAGGTAATATAAACACGCATTACTTAGCTTAGCATATAACTCATAGTTAGTTTTGTGCATTTGAAAATACCTTACTTATTAAACCTACTTGAAACTTGAATAATTTACAAACATCAACTTTTTTGTATTGTAGGCCTCTCCCTGGCAAGTCTTCTGGTTTCCTGTTCCCGGATTTCCAGTCGCTGCAGAGGATATGGACACACCCGCTCGTACTCAAATATAACTCTGAAAGATACGAAATTATGCAGCAGAAAAAGGTAAATATAAGTAACTATATAGTTAGACTATAGGTTATATGTTTGTGTTGGAAACGTTCCGTTGACTATAAATATTGTTAGACATGACGTGTTTGCACAACGCCGTAATGCATCGCAAGAAGTTATATACCCGACGCGTGTCTCATTAATAACGCCATATAATCACAATGGAGACTAGTGTACTAAGTGGCATTTCTAACTTTCTAATATTTTTGTGTTTTCAGAGAGACAAAGAAGAGGAGGACTCCGAGGGATCGTTAGTTGACTTCATTGATGACGAATCCACACCCGATGTAAGTAAATTATTGGTTGTATACAGGATGATTGGAAAGAAACCAGTGACATTGGTGACCAAGATGTCTTTGGTAATCACTAATCAGTCAAGACTAGCAAGTACAGGTTAGAAATACAATGGATAGAATTTACCACTAAATAAAAATGTAACTCTACATATGTGTACACTCGATTGATATTGCCCAAAGAGCTTGTGGTAAGGCCCCTGATCTTTTAAGATCCTGAATGATTTCTAACTGCTTGTGCATTATCTTCAGGAGTCTTCGTCAGCTGAATCCACCGATGATTCCTCGGAGCTGAGTGACGACAGCCGCAAGAAGAGCAAGAAGAAAAAATCATCCAAAAAGAGCAAGGGAAAGGACAAGGATAAGGACAAAGAGTCAGCCGCTGCGTCCAGACGGCGGGGGACTAGAGCTAATCCAAGTGAGTATAACACTTAGTAGTAAACTTAAGCAGCTTTTATTATCATTGTTTCCATTAACATAATCTTCTAGGAAATGTAAGCCTTGCTCAGTCCTAGAGGTCAAGAGTTAAGCCATATGTTATAAAAAAGAAGAGCTCTGTTATAGGCCTTAGAAGATTTACAGATTGACGTAAGTTAGTAATTATAGTTAGTTAGTATTGATAGTAAGTACTTTACAGCCTACGTTGTGATTCCCGGAGGTCCAGGCGTATCTAGAAAATGTAGTATACATGCCTAAAAATGTACGAAAATTTTTTCATAGTTTTTATTGAACTGTGACTTGAAACAGGATACTTCTTAATCCTCTCTTTATCCTGTAAAACAACTTTTATGGGAATGAAATGTGTCGTCAAAAGTTGTATGGAAATAAATAAATGTTTGAAATGATGCTCTCTTTCCAGTTGACCTAGACCTTGACGACAAGGACGACGACATTCTGGAAGTGAAGAATGAGAACCCGACCGAATGGTGGATCAAAATGGTTGAGGAGGATGTGTTGGAAGACATGAGGAACTCGCACAAACTGGTGCTATTGTTCGATATACTGCGGCAGTGCGAGACCATTGGAGATAAACTGTAAGTAGAACTATTGCTTACATCTTACTATATCTGGTTACCTGCTCTCACGCAATGTTAAAATCAAATAATTTTAGTACATAAAATCACAAGGACCGTTTTGAAACGTCTTTGTTGCAACGTGTATAAGTACCTACTTGAATTTGGGTGCCAGTTTCAGCGTAACCCATAAATTCGAAAAGAAGTTCCAAAACTTAATGTTGATCTCAGGATGTTTTTCTCGGTCCGGGGACATAGGTCTTTAAGTCAAATTACCAGGCATTTTGGGGTCTAAGGCATTTTGACTTTCAGATGATATGGTATGTTGCTATTTTAACATAAAGTCATAAGTGCAGGTCAGTAATTTGACTTAAAGACCTATGTCCCCGGACCGGTTTTTCTTCACTGTTTGTATGCTGTTTTACTTCCGTTTGTTATAAAAATGTGCGGCTATCGAAAGGTAATGCTATTACAGATTATAGACTGTTCCAAATATCATCGGAATCCTTCTAGCTGTTGCAGTGTCACTACTAGTAATTTTGTCTCTCTTTCAGATTGGTGTTCTCGCAATCTCTATACTCTCTAGATCTGATAGAGCATTTCTTAGGGAAAGTCGACGAAGCGACACAGGAGGGTCGCATAGATGAAAAACTTGGAAATCATGTTGGTACGTACAATGTGCGATATGTCAAAGTAAAATTACTTTTATTCATTCACATAATAAAGATTATTTTGAATCTTTCTCAAAAAATATGAAAAAAACACGTCAGAATCGTAGTAAGTGGAAATCTGTGGTTCCTGCCTACTCCGTCGGGAAACAGGCGTTATTTTAGTATCTTAAATTCATATTTCAGGTTCATGGTCGCCGGGCGTAGACTACTTTAGACTGGATGGGTCAACTTCATGTGAAAACAGATCAATTTGGTGTAAGAATTTCAATAGAGAAGACAATCCCAGAGCAAGGTTTGTGGTTGTTTGTATCTAAGACAGCGTTTAAAAATAAAACCATGAGACAACTGACAAAATGAAATTAAAAATTTTTATGCAGTAAAATCATGAGAATCATTTTGGAACTATCTTACAGTGCTAGGTGAACTAGGCTCTTTAACCTGTGGTATGCCGGGATTCCAGACATAATAGAAAATCTATTATGTCTCGCGTGGATCTGCGTTCCGGCATGTCACAGGTTAATAGAAAGAAGGTACAAACATGGCCTGCATAGGATGCTGCTACAACGTGATTTCCTGATCGCTGATTTTTCAAATGTATAGATGTCATGATCAGGCGTTAGTAAATTGTAAAAATATTAATTTGTATTTCATTTCACAGATTGTTCCTAATTTCAACAAGAGCAGGAGGTCTCGGTATCAACTTGGTTGCTGCAAATCGTGTGGTGATCTTCGACGTATCTTGGAATCCCTCCCACGACGTACAGAGCATATTCAGAGTGTACCGTTTTGGACAAAAGAAACCTTGTTACGTCTACAGATTTTTGGCTATGGTAAGTTAGAAAGAAAGTCCCAAACTAAGCAAACTTGTATTAAGGGAACCAGACAGTTGATAAACATTTTTTTTCTCTTAGGGTCCCAGTTGATCAACTTCTGGTATAAATAATCTCAGAATAATGAAATGTCAAATGCAAGTAAAATGTCAGCTTACATAGTTAATAGTCAATAATTATTTATTCAGTAAAATCACAGGGATCATTTTGAATCGTCTTACATACTAGGTGAGTCTAGGTGCCAATTCCAGTCCTATCCCCAGTCCGGGAAGAACTGACAAGAAACTCGCTGGGCCCTAGCGCTTTTTTTGTATTATGATCCTTGTTAATGTTGTTAGGAAAACCTAGCAGAGTTGGAGCTGATTCGGCCCAAGCTTTTTTGTCATCTAAGTAGTCAATAAGATATCTATACTAATGTTATAAAGAGGAAAGATTTGATTGTTTGTTTGTTTGAATTGAATAGGCTCCGAAACTACTGAACCGATTTGAAAAATTCTTTCACCAATGTGTAGAATGAACTTTCAGGATGAACATAGGCTATATTTTATGTAGGTACTTCGCGGGCGACGCCGCGTGCAGAAGCTAGTAGTATATAAATAACTGTGCCATCAAATTCCAGGGTACAATGGAAGAAAAGATATACGAGCGGCAAGTGACGAAGCAGGCGATATCGAAGCGTGTCATAGACGAGCAGCAGATTGACCGGCATTATGCCGAGAACGATCTCGCAGAGCTATACAAGTTCGAAGCGGAGCCGCCGACGCCCAGGCCACTGCCGCCGTTACCGAAAGACCGCCTGTTTGCTGAGATGCTGAGGGAACATGAGGCGCAGGTTAGGGATAGATAGTCTTTACCAAAATTACAAATCATTAATGTCTCCGAAAACTTATAGGTAGTACTTATAGATAATAATAGGAGGTCCTATAAATAAGTATTGTATCAGTTGTTGAGCCAAATCACAAATGAATGTAAGTAATTTGCCTTTTCTGTTGTGGAGAAAAATTCTATCTACATTAGAGGACCATTTTATATTATGATATATTCTAGAAGTTGAATTCTATTATACGCTCATTAACTAAAAGGTTGAAATTTTAGAGTTCAGTTATAATAAAAGTCCCCTGACCTGTAGAGAGGTTTAGAAACAAAGGAATGGTAATATAAACTTCGGTTAATAAAATATCAAGTTGATAAACAACGCATTTGCTTCAGATTTACAAGTACCACGAGCACGACTCCTTGCTCGAGAACAAGGAAGAGGAGACCCTCAGCGAGGAGGAGCGCAAGGCGGCCTGGGAGGACTTCGAGAATGAGAAGAACAGACCGCCCCCCGCGCCCTTCCCTGCACCCTGGCCGATGCACAACGGAATGGGTATGTAAACATGCGATTGCTAATCTAAAACTGTCACTGAGCAATGGCTAAGTAAGCAATGAATTTTCTAAATCTCTAGAAAATCATTAGTGATCTGAGCTGCGATTACGTAATTCTGATACTATCAAAACATGATTACTAACTGCTTCTAGATACCAGCAGCTGTGAATTGTTTTATGGAAAGATTATTCCCAAAAAAATATTATAATATATTGGTATATTGTTTGTAAGTATTAGAATTACGCAATCACAGCACTGTTGCTGATAGATTTTCATTGTAACTGATTGCAACTAGCGTTCCGTAATAGCCACTCTGGTAACACTATCACTTGAGGGTGAAGATGTTTTTAGCAGTCTGTATTAACTCCTATTTATTCGTTATTTAATTCTACAATTTGTGACAATTCTCGTTGGCCCTCAGTCCCCAATCTCCTGGCGCAACAACAGCAGCAGCTGGCTTACGCAGCGCTGGCGGCCATGCTGCGCAAAGACATGCCCAACATCAACGACAACCAGATCCGAGACATGCTGCCCATGATATACAACGCCAATCCTGCGGTCAGTACTACCAAGTGGTGTAGCTTAGTTTCTAAAGGAACAAGATTAGTTGACGCGGAATCAGTTTAACCTACGAGCGACATCTTTTTCAACTTTAGGTATGTCGTAAACATCATCGAACTGTACGTCTACCATGAGTTATCACATTTAGATCGGCTGACGTTACTACAAATAGTACGTTACTATGACATCTGTCAAAATTGTTACTCATGGTACCAAATTCTAAGCAAATTAACGAAGCGCAAACTACCGTCGCTGTAGTACGCTGTGACGTAGGATAGTTAACTACGTGCCGTTTTAGTACCTACCAAACTATCCGCTAGAGGCGCTGTACAAGTTTTCATACATTTTTTTAACTGCAGTAGCTAGCGAGTGTAGATTGTGAAAACTCATGGTAGACCTACTGCTCAAAACGATTCCGTATCGGTATATTTGGTGAAACCTTAATAAATGGAAGAGTTAACGAAAGAGGAAGCGATGTCAGATTGGTCATCATTGGGATGGTGTGGTCGCTAAGCGTATCTACCTATTCTTGCGAGCTTCGAAAAGCACGATAAGCTGTCTGTCTCGGATAGCATAGTCCTATCAAAAAATAATTTGAATATTACGGTGTCCAGTAAAAATAGTAAAAGCTTGAAATACAGAGATGACAGTTGTACCTTAAACTGGCATTACTCCAAAGAAATTATATCATGCTTAACATCAGTTTACATTTGTTCAGATGTTCGGTGGATATGATTACGGCGTAAGTTTGAATGTCGTATTGTCTCATGCACCAGTGTAGTTTAGTCTAAATATTTAGCATGATTGACACCAGCAATTCAATTCACAGATTAGTTATACTACCTTAGCTCTACCAAACTATATTATGCATGTTGTATGTGTATGATATAGAATATTACGGTACAACTGATTTACACTGATATGATGATAGCACTTTATATTAGACTTTGTAAGAATGGATGTGGTTGGTAGTGCTTCTTAGCCTTTGTTTTCAAACCAACATACACCACACAGTTTCAATAAAAAAAACTATTACACTTTCAAGCTTTTTGAGTTATAAATTATTAACTACTGCAAACTAATTTGCTTCTGAATGCCCTGTAATGTAGTGAAACTAACAATTATCTCTTTGTACTTATAGCTGATGCAGAAAATGTCAGAAATCTACAAGTACTCCCAGCAAATGTCAATGCCAGGGATGATGGGTCAAGCCGGGATGAACCCTGGTAAGTTTGCTATCCGTTCTGTGGTTCAGACAATACCCAATAAAAATTAATTCTGCTTAATTTTTGCTTACATGTTTTCACTTATATTTTTTAGGGTACCTAACAAAGTAATATCAATAATACCACATTATCTGTTTCATTGTTTATCAGTACCATGGGGCGCAATGCAGAACAACGGATTTCTAGTTCTAAATAAATTCATGAGATGGCGTTAGGAGTATCAATTCCTATTAATGATTGCGTGAAAATCATAAAAATCCGAAATTATGCACTGAGATAAATATTTTATATTTTAACTATGTTTAGACTAAATAAACTCATGACGAGAACATAAAAAAAACCTTTCATAACAAAATTTAAAAATTTTTGCAATATATTTTGCACCTTGCGGCCAGTAGCAGCAACACAATGATATTTTTGAACCAACTATATAGTTTCTTACTTGGTGTTCATAGATGGCGCCTGAAAACTTATTTCTATTCTATATATTCTGGAGGATATAGTACGTGTGAGTAGGTACCTTCATAGATCTATGCTCGAAAAAAGTTCAAATTTATCGGAAGTTCGTGTGGAGTGGATGTAGGTGTAGGTACCTACCTCTGAGTAAAGTAAAAATGTACTACAAGGATGTAGGTGTACCTACCTACTTTTTTACGCAACAAGTAAATGGCTTTCTTCGATTATTCTTGATCAGAGATGGCTTTGGTTGAACGAAATAGGTAGGTACCTACCTACACAGGGATAGATCCACAAATGCAGCACTTTTTACAAGGCTACTTATTACTCCGAAAATTAAAAAAAAGTACATTGAAGTAGGTATTTACATATAAGTAGTCTACTAGTAGGTATTATTTATCTGGGGTGTTACTAAATTGTGAAATTAAAATCGAAGTCTTTATCAAGACTTAGCTAGGTAGGTACCTACGTACCTACTTGCTGCAGAAAGTGATAATTAGTGAAGTCGCACTGTCTGTTCTGTAGGTAGGTAGGTACCTAGGTACCTAGGTACGCAATGACGAACTCAATTTGGTCGGATCTGAATTTAAAGACTAGGTAAAAATAAAAATGGTTATTTTTTGTTTTATTGATTTTAGATAGGTATATATATATATATATATACATATATATATAAATTAAAATGTAAAATAAGTGTATAATAAATGTAAATTAAGTTTTTGTATAGGTATATATCGCACCATGAGAATAGAAGTGACTCATCTCAAAAAACAGGTAAAATAAAAACTGCATCGCCTAGTGATTAAAAAACTGCCGCTTTTTGGTTAGAATGCGACAAAACATAATAGGTGAGTCTCTTTCATTTCGGCGATCCCTCGTCCGTCACCCCGTGAAAAAGTGATTATATTCAGTATTGCGTCAGCCAGGATTGCCGTGAGACGTCACGTGTTTAGTATTAATGTGACCTAAACCTCAATATTACAGTTTTGTATGCAAATATTAGGTAAAATTTTGTTGAAATTTAGAGTAATAAAATGACCGATGTTTGTTTTGTGTCATTTTATTGCATTAAGTTGAGTAAATTATTGTGACTTAAATCGAGTTAAATCAGTTTATTACTATATTAAGGCTTATTTTAATGACCGTTTAAGGTTTAAGTCATTAGTAAATACTAATAAATTATTGCTATAGTACAAAACCGACTTAAATGTCGGAAGGTTTCTTTGAAATGGTAAATAGAGTAATTAATTAAATTTATTTTGAATCAGTAATAAGTTTAAAATTTAGATAAAACCCTAAAGTATCCCATAATTTGTAAAAAAATGAAGATAAGTCATAATTTGGTTATGTCATAGCACAATTTAGTAAAAAACACACAATCATAAAATCTTTAAATCGCATTTCCCAAAAATCATGTTTTCTTAATTGAGTCACTTCTATTCTCACGGTGCGATATATACAGGGTGTCCCAAAAAGTAGTGTCAAGCGAAAGTCCAGAGATAGAACACCCCTTGGGGTACCCGAATCACCCCCATGTATGTTCCGCGATTTTCTATAGTTTTCGAGTTATTAATTTTTTTCCGAATTTTTGAAAATTTACGACTTGAACAACTTAAAACATTCTTACAAAAAAAGTAGAAAACTTTCTTGAGATTTTTTTTTGCTACTGAATTGTTATGAGTTGTTATTTTATGCATAAAATAATCAGCTACGTGACTTTGATGAAAACTATGGAAATGTTGGTGTAAAGTCAAATAATTACATTCGGTGAATTATGACTAAAATTTTCAACTTCAAATTAAAAATCTTAAAAAGTGATTTCATGGTTCCTAAATAAGTCTAAAAAATTCTCCAGACTCTCAACTTTCATAATCATTAAAAAAAAGTAGTACTTAATAGGCTACTTTTGCTAAAATCGACCTTCAAAGACGGTGAGGTGGAAAATTCTTAAATTTAGCAACCTGATTAAAAAATAGATTTTGGCCATTTTATCATTCCTAAGTTTAATTTGTTTGTTAACTAACCAAAAACGACTACAAAGAATTAGTTTATGCAAAAGAAATCAGCAATATGGCCGAATTAAGAACAAAATTGAGACAGGCCGAAGAAAAAAATAAGGAACTTAAAATAGCTTTCATACGATTTAAGGAGACCTTTTTAAGACGATGTAGGATTTGTATCGACCTAGAAGGTTGACATTTTGAAAACTTTTTGTAAAAAATTAATAAATTTTACTTGTTGTTTTATTTCATAAATTTAGCTAAACTAAATAAATAAAACCTTCAAATATTAATGAAATCTTACTTTCCTGCAGTCATTTTTGGGTAGTTATCAAACGAATTAAGCTAAGGAATGATAAAATGGCCAAAATCAATTTTTTAATCAGGTTGCTAAATTTAAGAATTTTCCACCTCCCCGTCTTTGAAGGTCGATTTTAGCAAAAGTAGCCTATTAAGTACTACTTTTTTTTAATGATTATGAAAGCTGAGAGTCTGGAGAATTTTTTAGACTTATTTAGGAACCATGAAATCACTTGTTAAGATTTTTAATTTGAAGTTGAAAATTTTAGTCATAATTCACCGAATGTAATTATTTGACTTTACACCAACATTTCCATAGTTTTCATCAAAGTCACGTAGCTGATTATTTTATGCATAAATGAACAACTCATAACAATTCAGTAGCAAAAAAAAAATCTCAAGAAAGTTTTCTACTTTTTTTGTAAGAATGTTTTAAGTTGTTCAAGTCGTAAATTTTCAAAAATTCGGAAAAAAATTAATAACTCGAAAACTATAGAAAATCGCGGAACATACATGGGGGTGATTCGGGTACCCCAAGGGGTGTTCTATCTCTGGACTTTCGCTTGACACTACTTTTTGGGACACCCTGTATATATATATATATATATATATACCTATACAAAAACTTAATTTACAATTTATGTAAGCTATCTAGGTACTTATTAAAAAAATATTATATACTCAGGTAGGTACACTAACTAGGTAGGTACCTGCACTTACCTACCTACCTAAACTAAATCATCCCAAATAGGTACCATAGGTAGGTAACCCTTAGAGCTAGGTACCTACCTACTTAAAAAATCACAGTGTGATAGATCAATATGATTATCATTTATCATCACCATCAGTCAAAGTAAAATCCTACTAATATTATAAATGCGAAAATTTGTTAGAATGGATGAAATTCGGTACAGCTATTTATACCATAATATAGATTATAGTCTGGAATACCTAACACATAGGCTACTTTTTACCCCGGAAAAATGTACGGTTCCCGCGGGATAGATTTGTTTTTGTTTTCAAAGTACCACGCGGGCGAAGCCGTGGGTGGAAGCTAGTGATCCATAAAACAGCACGAGTGCTAGTGCACGACGCGACAAATACAAGTAGGTATTTTCCAATTCCGTAAACCAAATTATGTAAAAGTGAACTTTATGTAGATACGATTAAAGATTATAATTAACCGTCATAGCTCATCATCAATGGCATGCTTCCCCCGCTACCCCGCGTGGCGCCCCGCCGTCGGTCGGCGTTGCCTTGTAAAAACTGTAGGTACCTACATTGCACAAAACGTCACCAATTGTACATCCCTTTCTCTCATAAACAATTTTGTATTGCTTTTCTTTATTCTTTGTTATGGCACGTGTAAGTAGTGATGTGCCGTTCCGGGTCGCGTAGTAGGTACATAATGAGAATATCGATTTGGGTTTATTATATTTGAGGATTTATTATAATGAATTCTATAAAAATCGATTGAAATAATATTTTACGTCACATTGCTATATGGTAGGTATCTATACATAACTAAATGTAGGTAAAGTACCTAAATGTTAACCCTACTAGTTATCACCCGATTATTATTAAATGCTAGATTACCACTGACTCACTGATTGACATAACATAGTTAATTATTATATTATAAATGAATATATACCTACATTATACTTTGAAGCTTAAAGTGACTACCTACTTGTTTACATCTCATTTCACTTTGCTTAGGTTAACAAAAAAAAAACAAGTATCGATTATTGTTTTCATAGAAACTAACTACCCCATCCTTAATTATGTTTATGATTTGTCGTAACCTTGAACGGACCAATCAGCGCTCACTTACCCGAAAAATTTCACGTAAGGTTGAACAAAATATAACGACATCTATCGTCGGTTGGCACACCCAACGCTTTAGTTAGCGCCATCTATTAGCACACCTCCTTTTTAGGGTCTTAGATCTTGCTCAAATTGCGACATCTAGCGTACAGTAGTGGAAGGCAAAATAGCCCGCAGAAAAATAGCCCGAAACCGTTTCACGATTCGAAGTAGGAGATTGTCTATCTGTACTATATTTGATCTGGGTCAGTACTATGCCTTTCTACTCAATTTGATAGTGAAATTTTAAAAACTTTTTTATCCTTGATTTTAGAGCTTTTCTTTCAATATGATAGCATGAAGATGGAGCAATAACAGATTGGTTAATAATAAGTTATTTCATGAAGGGTTCATTTAAAATGAACTAATGTTTTACAAGATAAACAAAATTGTTTGTTGCAAACAATGATGAAAGTGAGAACAAAAACTAAACTGTTGAGCAGAAAGGTCCACTTGATGTCTGCATATTCAAATGATATCAACATGACAGGAATAAATAATAAAAATAAAACCCGTTATCCCATGATTAGGGGCAGGCAGCGGCGGCGGCATGGGCGGCATGGGTGCTAGCGGGCTGCAGTACGAGCCGCCCTGGCAGAGGCAGCAACAGCAGCAGCAACAGATGAGGCTGCAGCAGCTATTGGCACAGCAGCAAAACGTGAGATTGCTCCACAATTTCTCATATAAAGCTATTTAGCAGAGCACTCAATTTAAAAGTAGGTTTTTCGTTTGAGAATGCACCCCATTGCGACCACTTTAATAATTAAATTGTTCGCTTGCTTCTCTAAACCAGTAATACCTACGTCTTTTAATGTTACAATGGAATGTTGCTGCCTTTGCTCGTATGTTATGATTATACTGTGGGAACAGATGGGTGCGGCATCCAAGTATTACGCTGGGGGTCTCGGCAGCCGTGACCCAGTGGCCATGGCGTTGCAACAACAGCGCGCGCGGGAGATCATGGTGGGTGGCGGCGCGGGCCGGCCGCGAGGCAGACCGCCACTGCAGCCGAGGGGACCACCAGCGGCCTCCGCTGACGTCGTCAATCTCGACTCCGACTAGACGGTAAGTTAAATAAACTCTAAACAATTTTATTCAACAAAAATCACTCAACTGTCAAATGCTACAACCATACATACATACATAAATACATAAAATCACGCCTGTTTCCCGACGGGGTAGGCAGAAATCACGGATCTCCACTTGCTACGATTCTGAAACACCTCTTTTGCTACAACCATGTTGTTGCGTATTCTGTGCATATTTCGACACGACCAAATTATTGTCTGTGGTTGTCGGGGCCGATCTGTTTCCCATCCCTATTTTTTCCATTCCTTGTCCCCTCCCTACACTCACTCACTCTCTTCGAAAAACTAATTACGATCGTGCGCATGCAAAATCATCGACATTTTCACAAAACAAAATAAATCTAGTAAAATCAGTGTCCTAGACTCCTTGCCCAGCCGCCACAGGTAAGCCCTATAAATCACCGACATAATTGTGGTCCTCCGAGTCGAATATTTTGGGTATTTTGTGATTTTTTCCAAATTCGTAACCAACGCTGCCGGGCGGCGGACATGTTTTGTGTGTAAAATTTTCTAAAATACAAGTTATCAAAGTTAAGCAAGAATGTCTAGAAGTCAAATGAACACGTTAAAGTTTGAGTTTTTATGTGAAAAGGTTAATTCGTTGTACAATACTGCTACTGCATTAGATGTAAGTAAGGAAAGTGAAGTAGGTAAATTCAAAATTCGATGTGGTGAAATTGACGCTTTTCGTGCAGAGTTTGAGGAAGCCTTCCTGACGCTTCAATCCACGTTGAAGGATGAAGACGTATTAATTTCTTATAAGAAAAAGTTCGACTTGTTCGAAGAGCAGTGCCTCGAGGTTAAGTACATCTGCAGCAAGTTTTCAACACATCAAAATGTTAATTTCAAAGAAACCATTCACAAAGACCTGCCAGAATACTGCTCCTCGAACAAACGAAGTGATATCCAGTACAAGTTACCGGACATAGGTTTACCTAGATTCTCAGGTAGTTACCCAGATTTTCCATGTTTCCAAAATATGTTTGACGCACTAGTGCACAACAACGAGCGACTGAGTCTAGTCCAGAAAAAGCATTATCTAATGAGCTGTCTATCGGGCGAACCTGCTAATCTCATAAAGCATCTTTCAAGCAACCCAGATAACTATGAAGTCGCTCGGAAGTTACTTCTAGATAGGTACGATGACAAAAGATTAATTGCAGATGCGCATCTCAGTTCTATATTCGCGTTACCTGCAATCTCACACAAAAACCCGGTACAGCTGCGCAATTTTGTAAACACACTTCAAGAAAACACATGTGGCCTAACTAGTCTAGGGTTTCCGGTAACAGAGTGGTCATTCTTACTTCTGCATATCTTCACCAGAAAACTCGATAGTGAGTTACGATCCCGATTTGAATTAGCGCACCAACAAGTCAAAATACCTACTTTTGATAACCTGATAGTATTCCTAGGCAGTTATTGTAAAACATTAGAAACCACTGGCGTAGTAGGTCAATCAAGTAGCGGCAAGTCAAACAGTACTCAGCCCATAAAAAGTAGTAAACAGTCCTATGCGTCTAGTGTGATATCCGCCGAGCCGATCAAGCAGAGTTCCGAAGAGCAAAAAACAGTTTCATGTACAATCTGTAAGGGCTCCCACTTAATGGGGAAGTGTGAGAAGTTCATAGCCATGGACGTAGCATCCCGACAGGATTTAGTCAAAAAACAAAACCTGTGCTTCAATTGTCTGCGCCCGCACAGAGTGATAAATTGTCATTCACGATTCAGATGTCAAAATTGCTCACGCAAACATAATACATTGCTATGTTCAAACAATCAGCCGCAAGCAAACGTAGGTACAACTAGCAGTAACGAAACGCAATCATCGCCTGACGACAAACAAATCGCTCATTGCACGAGTACATCCGAAGTGTCGTCAGCACCCGCGATAGAGTCCGCGCCGAGCGCACCTCTTCTGTCTCTTTCGCACTCGCATGTTCCGCGTATCAACGACGCCGCAACGCGTCACACATTGCTTGCTACGGCCATAGTCGAAATTTCATGTTCAAAAGACGGCGAATATCATTCGGTTCGCGCGCTTTTAGATCCGGGTAGTATGGCGAATTTCGTAACATCATCTTGTATGCATCGACTAGGGATGTGCTACAACAAAACAAACATAACGATCTCGGGTGTCGGTGAATCGAATCGGGTACATCCTAAAGGTGAACTATACATGTACCTAAATAATAGAACAGGAGATCCGTTATGCGTAGATATGTTAGTTCTTCCGAAGATTACAGCTCCACTACCTACTTCGAACATTGATATCTCGATTTTGGCCAAATACGATCATCTTCGATTGGCCGACCCGCGCTTTCACGAAAGGAATAGTATTGATATGCTGCTAGGTGCGGGTGTATGCGCGAACATTTTCAACGGGCCTAAAATCGAATTAGGGGCAGGATTGCCAACAGCGTTTGAAACAATTTTCGGTTGGGTTTTAATGGGCGACATCAACGGGCGTAAATCGGAAATCCAATCATTGCATTGCGTGACATCAATAGATGAGACATTGAAAAAATTTTGGGAAATAGAGGAAGTGAACAAAGTTAGGCAGCCCGATCCTAGCGATGTTATGTGTGAGGATCATTTCAAGCAAACGCATTCACGTACTCCTACGGGGCGTTTCATCGTTCGTTTGCCCTTTCGCCAGGGTGACCATGAAGTAGGACAAAATTTTGGGGATACCTTACACATAGCCATCCGTCGGCTTTTATCATTAGAAAACAAATTCAAACGCGATAAGGTTTTAGAAGCGCGGTATAGGGATTTCATGCGAGAGTACATTGAACTGGGCCACATGCAGCCAATCGATACTTCGATTGCACAACGTTTTCCACAATATTTCATACCTCACCACGGGGTATATAAAAAGGGTACGGAAAAAATTAGGTGCGTTTTTAACGCTTCTTCCAAAGGCCCGGGTGGGAAGTCGTTAAATGATGAGTTATTAGCTGGTCCCAAATTGCAACAGGATATAGTAGACATTATACTCCATTTTAGGTTACATGAGATAGTATTCTCCGCAGATATTCGAATGATGTATCGCCAAGTGATATTACATCCCTTAGACCGCCAATATCAGCTGATCGTATGGCGCGATCACATAAATCAGGGTGACGATCGGGTTCAGCCGGAAATTCAAAAATTTCAGCTGAACACTTTAAGTTATGGCGTCACAACAGCAGCGTTTCTAGCGATGCGTTGTTTACACGAACTGGCCTATCTAGGCAAAAAGACACATCCGCGCGCTTCGCAAATCCTTCTTCACGATATATTCGTAGATGATATCGTAACTGGCGCAAGTTCATTGACCGAAGCTCACAACATAAAGTACGAGTTAATCGATCTGTTAGGTAAAGGAGAATTCGAGCTTCGTAAATGGATGAGCAATGAGCCTCAGTTGCTTACTGACCTGCCAACTGAGCATTGTGAGTTAAAATTCAGTGAAGACGCGGACATGTCGCTTAAGATACTAGGTTTCAAGTATAGTCCGATAACAGATACTTTTTCATATCAAGTGTCATTAGATAGTAATGAGTGCACAAAACGAATCATTTTGTCGAGGGTTAGTTCCATTTATGATCCCAATGGGTGGCTAGCACCCTGCGTTATCTTTGCGAAGATACTGATGCAACGTCTGTGGACGTTAGGTTTAGACTGGGACGAGACACCCCCTCGAGAAATTATAGAAGAATGGCAGCGCTTCTGCAATGATTTACATCATTTGCAAAGCATATCTATAGAACGCAAGGTTTTGTCTAACACGGTTCAACATTTCGATTTACACGGTTTTAGCGATGCCTCTGAGTCCGCCTATTCGGCATGTGTGTATATTCGGTGCGTCCACATAGATAATAGCGTAACTATACACTTGCTCATCTCCAAGA
Source organism: Cosmorhoe ocellata (assembly GCA_963675405.1). Taxonomy (NCBI): domain Eukaryota; kingdom Metazoa; phylum Arthropoda; class Insecta; order Lepidoptera; family Geometridae; genus Cosmorhoe; species Cosmorhoe ocellata. Next base: position 2,848,109 of record OY776258.1, on the reverse strand, counting down.
CACGCGTCGCTCCGATCAAGCAGAAACTTACAGTTCCAAAACTGGAACTTTCAGGCGCTTTCATTCTAGCTCAGCTTTTAGGTCGTGTTTCTGATTGCCTAAAATTAAGAACAAACCTGCATCGAAACACCTACGCTTGGAGTGACTCATCCATTGTATTGTGTTGGTTACGAACTCCCCCGCACCTCCTCAAGGTATTTGAATCGAATCGTGTCAGTCAAATTCAAAATTTGATTGCACCCGAGTATTGGCGTTACGTACCGACCCATCTGAACCCAGCTGACCCTGCATCGAGAGGTATCACACCACAAGAGTTAGTAATCCATGAACTGTGGTGGGGTCCAGCTTGGCTCACTTGTGATCCGAAATTATGGCCACCGCCATGCAAGCAGCTCGAACGTAACGAGTTACCCGGCCTTAAGAAATCTACTTCCGTTGTAGCTGCCGTCACTCATGAAGATGAAACGTCTCATTTTATTCAAAAGTGTAGTTCATTCAGTAAACTTGTACGAATCACATCTTGGTGCTTTCGATTCGTTAATAACGCTTTAAAATCAAAACAAAGGTTGTCGAAAACTGAGCCACTTTCCGGACCTTTAACTAGTAAGGAGCTTCAACGAGGCATTCATGCGCTCGTTAAATGCGTACAATCCCACTCATTTTGTAATGACATAAACAACCTTCTGTCTAAAAAAGCATGTAGTACCGGGATAATACGCTTGCAACCATTCTTAGACGAGAACGGTCTACTTAGGGTAGGAGGAAGGCTAGTGAACTCTTCGCTAAGCTACTCGTCTAAGCATCCTCTAGTGTTGCCTTCAGTGCATCATTTCACAAATCTCGTAGTAGATTATTATCATATCAAGTACTTGCACGTGGGTCCCAATGCGTTAATGTCTATTCTCCGCGAACAATTTTGGATATTATCGGCACGACGCGTTATACGCAGTAGAATACATAAATGTATCAGCTGTTTTCGATTGAGGTGTCAACCACCTCAGATCAAAATGGGAGACTTACCAGCCAGTCGTGTCACGGAATCTCAGAGACCGTTCATATCTGTAGCTTTAGACTACGCGGGTCCATTTCAGACAAAATCTAGTTTATTGCGGAATTCTAAAATAATCAAGTCGTATTTATGCGTATTTGTTTGTTTCACGACAAAATCTGTCCATTTAGAGGTTGTCAGCGACTTGACCACTGATGCATTCTTAGCTGCCTTCAAAAGATTTATTGCAAGACGCGGCCTACCTAAAGAAATCTGGTCAGATTCCGGCTCTAATTTCAAAGGAGCTTGTAACATTTTAGAAAAGTTCAAACGAGATATCGGCAAGGATCCTGATTTAAATCATTTTTACGCAGAACATTTCATTCGATGGCGCTTCTCGCCTCCTTTAAGTCCCGCTTTCAACGGGTTAGCGGAAGCAGCTGTTAAATCTAGCAAATCTCATCTGAAGCGAGTTGTAGGAGACCGACCTTTAACTTTCGAGGAACTCACAACGCTTTTTACTCAAATCGAAGCTATTTTGAATTCGCGACCGTTGTGCCCTCTATCCAATGACCCCAACGATCTAGCTGTTCTAACTCCGAGTCACTTCATAGTTGGTTCTCCTCTAATATCCTTCCCAGAAACACCTGTATTGGAAACCAAACACACAAATCAGCTTGCTCGGTGGCAGCTTATTAGACAAATGACTTCAAGTGTTTGGAAACGGTGGAGTCACGATTATCTCCACACTTTACAACAGCGTGTTAAATGGCATAAAACTCAATATAACATTAAAATAGGAGATTTAGTCTTAATCAAAGAAGACGGACTTCCGTCGCTTCACTGGCCTCGCGGTAGGGTGACCAAACTCTTTCCAGGTCGAGATTTAGTCGTTCGTGTGGTAGAACTTAAGACTGCTAAGGGACAATTTACTCGATCGGTGGCGAAATTGGTTCCTTTGCCTTGTAATCAGGACTAAATTCATAGCATTGTCGTTAGTTTTTAAGTTTCATTCTTTTACCTTGTAATTAAGACTAACTTCTTAGTATTATCTTTAGCTTGTAAGTAGTTTGCAAAATGTATACAGTCCATTTCTTTATTATCTAGTATCTAGTATCAGTATTGTACAACCTAATATCTTTCCGATCAGTATAGGTAGTTAAATGTTTTCAATTTTGAAAAAGGCAAAGCCTTTTTGTGGGGGGCCATGTTGCGTATTCTGTGCATATTTCGACACGACCAAATTATTGTCTGTGGTTGTCGGGGCCGATCTGTTTCCCATCCCTATTTTTTCCATTCCTTGTCCCCTCCCTACACTCACTCACTCTCTTCGAAAAACTAATTACGATCGTGCGCATGCAAAATCATCGACATTTTCACAAAACAAAATAAATCTAGTAAAATCAGTGTCCTAGACTCCTTGCCCAGCCGCCACAGGTAAGCCCTATAAATCACCGACACATGTAATGTATAGGCAACCAAGAAATTGGTTTACCACTCTAAGACTGAATATCATTTGCACGTACAAAACATCGAGGGCTATTTTCGCTTGACAGATTAATAACTGCTACGTCAGAATCTGTCATTCCTAATACTGACTGTATTAGGAATGACAGATAGCGAATAATTATGTTACTGGGAGATGTCATCAAAAGTGGTAAACCAATTTCTTGGTCGCCTATACCATTCAAAGTTATTTATATTTTGTCCACAGGTTGCAGGGTGAGTGACCACATGTGTACAGTGAACTATAGGTGCTACACTGCAGAGCAATGTGGGCCCTAACTAGGCTGATGAATCACAAATTTAGGCCCAGGACCCACTGGACTCATTGGCCAAATCGCGAGATATAATATCTTGTCTGGGATCTCTAGATTATTTCTTTGTAACAATATTTAATGTTGAAGGTACTGACATGACTTAAAATATGCAATAGATCGTCAATGGTAACTTTAGTTTTGAAGCTCTCTATCGTAAAGATCCCAGATGTAAATCTTATATCCTTGTATGTAGCTTTCGTCTCTAGGCTTACGCTCTGATGCTACATATCAAGAATCTCAATATTTTAATGAAATTATAGTTTCAATATGACTAGAATAGCCCGGTAATCTCAAATGCTATGTCCACACCTGTGTACTGTCATGTTCATCTTACGTACTCTATTCAACTTTCGATTCAAGCGCTATACAATATTGATTAAACTGTTTTTTACTACCCGCTTGCGTCAGAGAGACGCTCGATGAAGTTGAAAGCGCACTGGCATGGACATAGTTAAACAGTTATTGACGAAACACATCCACATATCGAATGTTTGTTACACCACGAAAGCGAAAGCCTTAGGCGTAGGAATAAGAGTGCACAAGATTTGTCATATTTTAATGTTTAAATTGAAATGTACGCTCAAACTTGAAATGTGACTCTTGTGTTAGGACGTGGCAATATTACCCTTCGTAAACATTATATTGGCTGAGATTGACATCTCATCTTGTTTGCTCGGCGCGCGTATACAACTAGAAGCGATATTCCAATTCCGACATACTTGTAGTTTATGAGATCTTTGAATAATGTCTCGTAAATTTTAACTATATCTCTCAGTACAGGAAATTAGAGGATAAGTTACTATATTACGTCTGTAGCTAGAAAACTTTGTGTGTTATCATAATATCTGTATGGAGGGAAAGCATCATCTTTGGCTTGAACAGATTATATTATTACAGTGATAGTATAATTAACGCTATATTTATCTACCTAGAAAATGAAACACCAATCTTATGACCTATTTAAATATGAAAAATATTACCTATTGTTCGTTTTTACATTGTTGATTTGACTTTTTTTAATGAAATATATTCAAAAACTTGTTATGGCAATAGAATACAAAACTCAATTAGTGAGAGTTGTAATCAATAGATACAATATAATTATTGAGAACTGTGTCTCTTTTCTTTATTTTAGTGCACAACATAGCATATTCACCAATATTGTTGCCACGATTCTCACAATTGCGTTACACAAAAACTTTAGATTGATTGACAAAAGATTTTGTAGATTGTATGGACATGTATTTATTTGCCTGCTGGCAGCAGGCGGTTTAGTTGTGATATTGCTTAATCTTAAATTTTTGTATACGTTTATGTTTACGAGTCACTACTGTGACTTTAATGTTAGTTGCAACTTGTAGTTGTTTTTTTAGAATATTCTTATGTGACATGAGACATACAGTGCATTTTGGTGGCAAGATTTTATAATTTTGTTCGGTCATAATATCACATTTTTACAGATTTTTATCTTTATTTATAGTTATTATCCAGTTATGTTAACAAACAAGCAGTATTCAGTTAGTGTTATAATAGGTTTATATTATTCATTTAACTTGGCATATCTTTTGCAATAGTTTTATTATAGATTTCTTGGGAAGTAGGAATGAATGTTGAACATTATGAGGTTGCTACATGTGAGCGAAGACTAGAACAGCAATGAATGTTTCATTATTTATGTAATATATGATTAATTGTATGTATGTAACTGTAGAGAACTTCCTATTATTTTGTAGTACAATCAAAGTATAATAAATGATTCAGAAATGTGTACTTTATTTGTTTGATTTTATAAAATGGAGCATTAAATTTTGGCAGTTTATTTCTAATCAGACACGAGATATTGTGGTTATTAAGATTTTCCTTGAGAAAATAAGCATTGTAATGATATCAATTGCGTTAATTACTCATACTAAAAAACAAGATTAGATAAAACCCATTATTATTTCAACATGAAATATTTATTGAATCAACAACTAATAGCAACTTCAATATCCATGTAAAGTTAAGTTCCAAAAGCACAAATAGGTATTTATTACAACGAGTTAAATACATTTTTTAGATACTTAATTTATTACTAAGTATGTAAACATCATACATTTAAATTGGGAATGCCCGTATGTACACCTATAGACACTTCCATGTACTTCAAAAGCCTTCGTGCCAAAAACGTAGCTCCATCAGCATCCAATACATTGGCAGTTAAAATATCCACTTTGAAATCACTTTGAACGGCCATCAACTCTCCAGCACTCACAGCCATAGCATTCACAGGCAAACCACCTGCATTCACAAGAACTACACGTCGCGCCCTCAGGTCTGGATGAACTTGATTCAATATATTTTTGGTCCACTCCAAGCAAAATATTCTACTGGTATCGATAGCCAGAATAACAAAATCAATAGCCATTTTGCCGGTAATATCAGCCTGTTTGACTACGTCGTCTAAGTGGAATGAGCGTAATACTATTAGTTTCCATCGAATATCGCTTTTTCCATGGATTTCGGTAAGAGCTTCGGATATCTTTTCAATAATTTCCACGTTCAAAGATAGGACGATCACAGACAAAGTATTTTTACAACTCAATGGGCCAACCCATGGTACAATAATCACATCCTCTTCAATGGCAGACATTCCAGAAGGTCTAGCTTCTTGAATAGGTACTTTATTTGCCAGCAGATCTATTAAAAAATGTGAAGTGAACTCAACTCACTGTTTTTCTCAAGTTTTTCTGTTGTTTGTTTTGCCTATCCTCACAATCACATCACATTTGAAAAGGCGAATGGCGGTTATTTATTTTATTTTGTACACAATTCGCTTTGACAGTTTTAGATGGTTTTGACTCTGACAGTTAGTGCTTTTGGAAAGCCACAGAGTACATTAAATACAGACATAACCATGAAAAAAGTTAGGAATTATGAGATTGCGCGCACGGGCTACTTTTCGCCCGTGACTGTTCTGTTTCGTCACCACGGTCACGGCGACAAAACAAAAGTAACCAGTGAAAAAAGGAATAGCGCGGAAAGCAGCACAATATACATTATTTTCATGAATGAAGGAAAGGAAGTTGTCATCATGTCATTGTCAGAAGAAGCTTCGTCTAAAGAAGAAGAAAATTGTTTTGTTTTGTTTTGAAAATAAAAAGAAACGAAAGAGCTAAATAGAGTTAATAATAAAATAGTATAAAAATCTGGAGATTCAGTAACAGTAAAGAGAAATGCGACGGCGCGATGAAAAGTTTCCCGATAATGGATTTGAGGCTTGGGGTGGTTATATGCAAGCCAAAATCGCAAAACTTGAAGATCAGTTTTCTTCAGGAACCGTAAAAGAAGTTGCTTTGTCTGATATATTCAGTGGCGTGAGTATTTACGTCAATGGATTCACAGACCCTTCTGCTGACGAACTTAAGACTCTAATGGCGAGACACGGCGGAGTTTACCATACCTACCAGAGAAGTGATGACTTCATAATAGCCTCCAATCTGCCTGATACTAAAGTTAAAAACATGTCTTTGGCTAAGGTGGTGAAACCGGAATGGATAACCGAAAGTATATCATCAAACCGTCTGCTTAACTACCGGGATTATTTGCTTTATAGAAACTCAAGAAACCAGCAACAGTTGAACTTCACTACAGTGGAGAAAAAGGGTCCAGATTCAAAAATCAATAAACACAATTTAGATAAGTTAGAAAACGATGGAAATTTTGAGTCTGATAAGTGTGATATTGCAATGAAAACATGTAAAGTTACAGATAGCATTGTAGAAAACACTCATTGTAATGTAGAATCAAAAGCTCATGCTTCCCACAGTACTAAGACAGCAGCAGATCCAAACTTTATATCTGAGTTCTACAACAACTCTCGTTTACACCATATTTCACAACTCGGAGCTTGCTTCAAGCAACATGTGAATGATTTAAGAGAACAAAGCAACTTTAAGTTTCCTTCTCGAGCAAAGCTTAAAGAAACTTTGCGTAATTCACACATACAAAATTATAACAATATGAAGTTTGAAAAAGGTAAAATAGTTATGCATATTGACATGGATTGTTTTTTTGTATCAGTTGGCTTAAGGAACAGACCGGAGCTTCGTGGTAAACCTGTAGCAGTTACTCATTGTAAAGGCGGCCAACCTAGATCTAAACGACCAGGTGTTGACCGCAGTACTGAATTCAACTTGTATAGAAAGAAACAAGCTAAGAAATTAGGAGAAGCTGCTGGAATACCAGAAGATGAAGTTGAATTTGAAAGCCGTGTTGACCACATCACTGATGAGGATGATAAATTTGGGTCCATGAGTGAAATAGCTTCTTGTTCCTATGAGGCTAGAGCCAAAGGAGTTGGAAATGGTATGTTTATGGGAGCAGCATTGAAACTGTGCCCGGATTTATGCACCATACCATATGACTTTGAGGGATATAAAGAGGTAGCTTACACATTATACAATACCATAGCACAGTACACTTTAGACATAGAAGCAGTATCCTGTGATGAAATGTATGTGGATTGTACAGAACTTTTGAAAGAAATGGGAATAACAGCACATAATTTTGCAACTGCTATTAGAAATGAAATAAGGTTTAAAACTGGGTGTCCATGTTCCACTGGGTTTGGTGGGAATCGGCTACAAGCTAGATTAGCCACAAAAAAAGCCAAACCGGACAATCAATTTTTTATGACAGAAGATCTTGTTGAAGATTTCATGTTTGACATCATGTTGAAAGATCTGCCTGGAGTAGGGAGACAGATTTCACAAAAATTGCAATCATTAGGACATACCACCTGCGGTTCATTGCAACAAATGTCACTGGCAGCTCTGAAATGTCAGCTTGGGGTTAAAACAGGTGCTCAGCTTTTTGATCAGTGTCGTGGCAGGGATTCCAATCCCTTAACATTTCAGACAGTTAGAAAATCTGTATCTGCAGAAGTCAACTATGGAATAAGATTTGAAAACAATGATCAATGTTATGGATTCTTAAAACAGCTCGCAGCTGAAGTTCAGTTGAGGATGCAACAATTTAAAGTGATTGGAAAATGTGTGACTTTAAAATTAATGGTAAGAGCAGAGGAAGCTCCAGTTGAAACTGCTAAATTCATGGGCCATGGATTTTGCAATGTTATCAACAAATCAATTTCATTAAACACTGCCACTAATGATGTTGAAACAATCACTAATGAAGTAATTTCAATTTATAATAAACTAAGCATAGATCCACAGGAAATGAGAGGTGTTGGAATACAAATAACTAAGCTGGAGTCTACGGCTGTTAAGCAAATAAAAGGTGCCATGAGCAAATTCTTGAATACAAATAAGCCAGTCAAATCTGAGGTCAAGAATGAAAGTCCTAAAAAACTTGTAGCAAAAGTTGAAAAAGATGTGTCGCCCGAAAAACCTAAAATTGAAATATCTCCAAAGAAATCTCCCATTATTGGTCATGTCAAGTCACCAGTTGGAAAAAGAAGAGGTAGACCTCCTAAAAACTCAAAAAACCAACAGTCTTCTTCAAAGAATCTGATGAGTAAATTCTTGCAAGGACACAGTCTCGTGAAAGACACTCCATTCAAAGACCCAATGGTAAAAGCTGAAAGAATTAACCAGAACATACCTATAAAAGAGGAGCCTTCAACTAGAGAAAAAATAGTAAGAGAGAAACAAAAAGGATTGATAGGACTTCCATGGAAAGAAGTGAGAGAATTATTGAGAGCATGGCTAGACAGTGGACAAGCGCCTTTGCCATGTGACATTAAACTGATTGCAGAATACATGCAGGAAATGGTGGTGAATAAGAATTTAGAAAAACTTAATATTTTGGTGTCTTTTCTCAAAAGAAGCACGAAAGAAATGGATAATTACGAGTGGAATGAAGCGTACGATCGTGTTATAGATCAAGTCCAAAATGCGATGGTGGCTGTTTATGGTAAGAAACTTTATATCTGAGTTTATAAACCGTTACAAAGAAGACACCACTCTACCTTTTTGGTTGCAGTAGGTAAACCCTGAGTGCTCCAGCTTTAGTTTGGAACTAGAAGAATATTAGCTAGCTAAAATGCGTTTGCTTTGCTGTGATATACTTAGATACTTACTGTGATACTGATACATTGGGCTAAATAAAAGTCCTGTAACTTAATTTAATATTTTAATGAATTTCCCATTTTACACTATTTTTAAGCTAGGCTTTATGTCGCGTCAATAAATCTGATCACTGTTAATACTGCCTTTTAATCAGGTTGTAAGTTAAATTAGTTATTTAGTTATTATAATTAGGTAAACAAGTTTGTTTTTTTATATATTAAATCATGCATATAAAGCAAACACGCGACTGTTTGGTAATTAACTACCAGTAAAAGTATATTGGCATCTTAAAATCACAGACACCATTTATCACACTAATTTGCGATTAAAAAAATATTTGGCACTACGGCCCATTGGCGTTAGTTTTCTGTAAAAATAAAATTATATGCTTCAATGAAGTAAAATTTAATTATTTATGCAGATAACAGAAAATGAAACCCACAGATTTAATTTGAAATATAAATCATAACGATTCAGTTATTTACTGACCAAACTTATGTAGGAAGTTTATTCTTAATTGTAGACAATTTTAAAATGGCAGTTTTAGCTATCACTTTATTTACGGTAGGTATATGCAACATGCTTGGCGATTAGTTCATACATACTTACACAGAAATTTACATGATAGCATTTATTTACTCAATTTAATGCATATTTGATTATCAATATCACAGATGCTTATTGCATAAAAAACTATAATGATTGAACCATACCTAAACCATAAAGGAATACTACGTAGAAGTAGGTAAAGTAAAAGCACTATTTCTTCTATTTGCAATGGATTCTAAGTAATTGTAATATTCTAAGAAATTGTGCTAAATAGTTTTGTATTTCTGTAATATTTTATTTTACAATCAAGCTCAGCTTGAATCTGAACTTAAAACTAAATGCTTTGTGAAAACTATCATCTCATTCACGATAAAAAAATCATTTAAAAGTATCCAATATTAAGCAGACAAAAATATTATACAAGGATTTATATACAAAATAAGATATATTCTTCCAAGTTAATGGTAGTAAGTAATACCTATAGTACCTACGTCGTACCTCGGCAGTACTAAAGTGTTTTATTCGCAATATGCAAATATTTGTCCAACGTCCAGTCTATGTCATTGATTTATGAAAAAAATGCCATGGATTCACGCGTCTTCAATACTAAACATTTTGATCTGGCCATATGTCTTTATCAATTCTTTTGCGTACCCAGAAAGATTACACGAATTAAGATTTAATTGTAAGAGTTATTAGTACAAGGCAAAATACAACTATCAGACACAAAGGCGAACAGCTCAAGCAGTAGAATTGGCTGATACAGAGTGCTTCAGTTTCGAGTCAATGATGATCTCGTCTCCGGAGCTCATGTTGTAGGAGTACAACTGCTTCGTCGGGTACTTCATCTCTTCTGGACCCTGAAAAGGCTCCAAATTAAAATATCCTGTTGATTGCATAATAATGCTTGTTCGTTCATGTGGAATTAAATTATTTGACGAACACCCAGAGAAAACTCAACAATTTTTTTATAGTAATTTAGATACCTAAGTGATAAAGTGAAAAATACTTAGTAGTTGGTAGGTAGGTATATGTATAACATTATCATCGCCAACCTGTATCATTCCACTGATGGTCATAGAACTTAAATATGTTTGTATAAACGCATTCCAAAACCCATTTGCTTAATAAGTCAATTCATCACAAGATTTGACTGGCGCACTTGTTGGGGAAGAAGCACCTTCCAAGATAACGCTAGTTTACCTGCGAGTCTCTTAGCTCCTGATCGACGTAGAATAGTCTCATCTTGGATGCCGGGAAACCAGCCAGTTTCTCCAAACGCGTCTTAAGATCCGATACAGTTCTGGAAGCACCAATTATACGCGTTGTAATACGAATTTCAATATGCACATTCAACGAGTATTTAGTGAACTAGTATGTATTTATTTCAAAATTTAAATAAAATAGACTGAGCGTAACTGAAAATAGATTTTTACAGCCGCCATATTAGATTTTATGACATTTTGTATACCCAAAGACACTCTTGTGACCCAGACGAATCCAAAGACACCTCATTTGTCAAAATCGGTCCAGCCGTTTAGGCTACTATAACTACTCAGAATAATGTAATGTCAAATGCAAGTAAAATATCAGTTTACTCATCGATAACTACGATTTATACTGGAGATAGTGCCTAAACATTTGGTCCAATCCACCCTTAGTTATCGGCGTCCGGCATTGCCAATTCTGCTCAGCATGTTCTGTCATCTGCCTGCACCTCAGCAAAGCCCCTCAGGGTTACCTGTAGACGTCCACCGTCCTGACCTCGCTGGTGTCGCCACACGTGAATGTGATCTGAACGCGCTTTTCTGGTCTCAGGTCCACAGACACGAGGGGGTCAAGTTTGCCGTGCACCCCGATAAGCTCCCAATACCTGAAAACCAAAATATCATCATCATCATCATCATTGGCCTGATAACATCTAATAAAGATGATTTATGTAACGTCAGGTTATAGGAACCAAAATAACCTTCTATGATACTGATTTTGTTAATTTGGATACAATTTTGTCTTCGTGGCTATTGACAAATTGACATTCTATAATAGTTACGGAATAGAAACCTTCACAAACATTTGGAAATTATCACGAGAAACTAAAGTTAAAAGAATGTGCATATTTTTGTTCTAAATCTACGAAAATTTCAAACGGTACTCAATGCGATACAACGGTTTGGGCTGAATATTTTTGTTACCTAAAAATGCTTAGTTATTTGCGATTTCCGTAGTTACGAATAACTACATAACCAAACCTAACCGTTTCACTACACCAGATTAAAAAAAAACTAGTGATACGATGTAAATTCTAGTGTGGTATCAGGAACCACGGGACTCTATGACTGGTGGATGATAATTTATTAAAAAAAAACTGATTTCGCCGCAGTCACACCTACTTAGTCTTAAGTATGGAACTACCTATAATTTACACTGATTACCATATTCCTTTAGTCATTCAGGTCAGGTCGATAACAGTCTCGCCTACGCGGCTCCTTATTGATAGGACCTTCGTCCAACATTAGAGATTTTCCGTCATAAAAATTTCGAAATTATATTTCTCTGAAACTTTGCTATTTATTGGGACGTATTACATTGACAACGGTCTTCTAAACATCAAGCTGGATAAAGCCTTTTAAATTTCATGGTTTAGCTACTTCGTTGGTTGTCGGTGTTGTAGGTATTTCAAATTTATAAATTTGTGGTGAAAAAACAAGCTTCAAATGTGACGTTGTATTAGTTTTCGTGTTCTCCTCAGCAAGCTCTTTCATTAATATGCATCAATAACTAGTCCGCCATCTTTGATCCGCCATATTGGAATTAGATTATACCTGTCAGGTCGGTCCGACTCTGGCTTCTCCATGTAATATCTGATGAAGGCCCTCTCAGCCGCCTCCCTTTCTTCGATGGGCACCGCGCCGCCCCCGTTCAGTGTTCTAATGTGAGGCAGCCTGGCAACAAGCAGCAATCTTCTCTCATGTTCCGTTGATTCCACCCGCTCCCATAGCGGCCAACCCTGGGGATCAAAGTAGAAGAAATGATTATTGTGTGTATTAAGTTGCACGAGAAAATTCAGTAGGATTTTTGGACTAGTTGTCCTAGAATATCCTAGGTCTATCTGCCAATCTCTGGAGATTGACTGAGTGGTTTTAGCCATCGTATTTCGCTAGATAAATATTGTAGGTACCTAAGTATTTATGGTAGGCAGATAATCTTATTCACAATACCTACTTCTCTATCCAAGCAACAAAATCAAACAATAGAACATACGCTCACAATGCAGCTTTTAAATGGAAAATTCGAAACGTCAAAACCTCGATGTTTGTAGGAAAGACTGATACTTGGGTATCTATACTCGTAGTACTCATTGCGTATCTGTACATTAGTAGGTACAGATACGCAATTAGGAAGCAGTAGGTTTTGTTTTCCCTGTATGGCTCCAGAAACGGTTGTAACGGAAGGATCATCTTTGAAATATAACAAAAACCAGCATGTTTGTCTTTTTTGCTAGTCTCAAGGCATCGCAGATCGAGTTTCCTTTTATGGGTTACAAATTAAATCATAAATTGATATGAGGATAAAACATGAGCGAAGCACTTCGTACGAGTAGATACCTAGGTACTTACTTACCTACGTTGAATTTTTACAAGAGATAACGAGAATAAAAGTAGATGTCAAGTGTGTAAGAAAGATTTTTAAGTTAAAAATACATAGCATCTCAAGAAAATTATATGAAAATCCAATGTATAATCTGAAGCAGAAAATTAATTTCATTCGCCTCTGCTTTAGAGATTCCTTTGTCTGGGCAACGTGCTCTATCTAGGTATGTAGGTACCTACTTTAAAAACCAGTTTCGTCTGAAAGTGGAAAGCTGAATTGCATTTTGCATGCATCAGTCTTTGTACAATTTATGATAAGTATTATCTACGTTCCTTGTATTTAGCAGTCTATTTATTACTAGATATAGAAGGAATCTATAAAATAGCCTGTACCTAGGTACAAAAAAACGTACCTAGGAAACCTACTAAATACCTAGTGGTTACTATTAGAATGCTTCTTTCATTCCAGACATTTTTCCAGAATTTTTCTCGACCCAATCCATTTTTTGAAAGTTGACTCTTGTTTCATTCAACCCACAACCTTCATAAGTGTTAGGTAAGTAGGTACCTATATATTGCCTGAATTTAAATAACAAGCGACAAAGTATTATAAAACTTGGTAGCTGTAATTTCGAGCCATTTTATAGGTAAAGTAAATAAATCCGTCCAACGATTAGATATTTTTACCTACATCGATCGATATGTTTAGATCCAAAAACCTTCTTTGACATAATTACCTACCGTTGGTGATTCGTTTAACTGTTGGATATTTCACACACTTCCATATTCATACACTCAGGGGCATGTTGTGCTCCGTTCCGACCGGTAACCGCCCCGTTCTGAATCATTAGTTCGAGGATCGATTTTATAGCTGCATCTTGCGTTGAATATGTGAATGTAAAGGTCATATTTTGAATGTGTTCTTCCCGGCGCGATAATGAGAAAAAAATTGAGCATTTTTGTCAAACTTCAGTTCAAAACACAAGGAAACAAATAGCTTCAATAGCTGATCAATGCTATACCTACAGCAGAAAAAAAACGTAGTACCTAGGTGTCTAGGTATAGAACCTTACCCAGTCACGTTTAACCCTTTATCGTGCGTGACGCAGCAGCAACAGATTTCGTCAACCTTTTGATTGAACTGTTCTGCTGTGATTTAGCCTGGCTCTAATGACTGGTTACCGCTTTGTACATATTTCTAGCTAATTAGGTACCAATCTCCTGAGTGGGTACTAGCTTAAACAAAGAACAAGGAAATCTATTTATCCTTGAATCAAAACAAAGAAAATCTGGAAAACTATGTAGGTACGGTACCTACTTATATATTAAATAAATCCTTTGTCTACTTCTATACGTTGTGGCCTTTTAGTTTAAGGCCCAGCATTTTGAAAATTGCATGTATTGCAACCCTAATCATTCTATAACCGCTTAATAGATTACATTGAAATTGAACTACACGATACTCAAGGATATAAGTGATAAATTAACCGGAGCTAAAACACGAATTAGTTAGAAAACCTTGGTTAAAAATCATGTCAAAAACACCTCTGAAAATTCAGAAATTCCCTAATTTATCCAGAACAGTAAGGTATTTTGAATTTCTATTTCACATGAATATAAATCAGTTAATTTGAAACAAATCAACCCAGCCTTTTTTTTGAAATAAGCTATTTACTTGAACATAATTATGTTTTTTATAAATTGTCGCTTTCGTTATGTAATTCAGAGCAGCCATATTATCATGTCGCACTCTACGTTCTTGTCATTTGGGTATTTCGCTTCGTGCTATGTCTGATTCCGCAGAGATCCGCGTTGCTATACGGACCTATGTCACTTTTTTTGTAACTTTTACGTAAGGAATAGTGTGACGAGTATTCTGGGCCTTAATGGAACTTGCAAGGACGATGTTAACAGATTTGATGTCTCTACTTTATGACTTTCTGTGAAATGTAGAGCACATATTCATATTCATTTGTTCACTGGTTGGCGTTGGTACAATAGTGGGTTTATTTCTGCAATATCAGCCCCCAGTAGGTACCTATCCAGTTGTATGTAATGGACTTGGATGGAACACCGATCGTGAACAATAAGACAATTGATGGTGAATACCTAAATGAAATAAAATGCACAAGGAATCCCATCTCACCTCTACGAACCGATAATTCCACGCTGGAATCTTCTTATATGGAAGTTCAAGTTGATCCATTCGTCGCAAAAAAGCAAATGTACCTACTTAACTAGCATCGCGGGATCGAGGAAGCAACATCTACTGTTAAAACGTTAATTACTGAGCTAATGCCCTTTACCGTTGGCATAGCACAGTGCCTAAGTTATTCTAGAAATTAAACTCGCATTTGACTAGACACAAGTTAGTCACGTGACATTGCGTATCGTCAGTCGTTGCCCGACTGACGCGGTCTGTCATTCGATGCATCGGATATACGCATGGAATTGCACTTCTAGTGTTTAGCTTATATTTTTATAGTGATTAATGGTTTAACTGGTATTTAAATGATGGCTGTATTTAGTAGGTACATAATTACTTCAATAAAAACTGCATTACGTGTGAAGAACTCCGGAAATAGAGCACTTTCCAAGTTAATTACCAACTTTATATATTTTTTGCTTATTATGTATGATAGCATTTGACAGCGACAGTTACAAGCTTACGGCTTTAATTAACCACGAAATATAGATATAACTATCTGTTACATAAAAAAAACTATTTCCTGATAAAAATGCGAACTGCACACCGTTACATCAAGGTAAAGTACCTAACGGTACCTAGAACTTATTTTGGATATACATACCTAGTGCATAATAATAAATAATAATAATAATGCTGGACAGTCCACACAGCATCATCTAGCCCCAAAGTAAGCTACTCAAAGCTTGTGTTATGGGTACTAGATAACTGATATATTTAATACATCATTACATAGATAGATATTTTTTATTATATATAGAAAACACCCAGACCAACGAAACAAATTTCTGCAGTTCGTACACAAATTTGTTCCGCGGCGGGAATCGAACCCGCAACCTCTTGCGTCGCAGGCAGACTCTCGCCCGCTGCGCCACTGAGGTCGTCATGTTAACGACTTTGGTAGTTCACATACCAGTGTCACTATAAAAGTAGGTTTACCTACAAGACAAAGGTCGTAATCGTGGGGGCATTTGACCTAAAAGTACAATGTTCCACGCCTGAGGGCATGAAAGCATAGCCAATGTATTCATAGGTCACTGGAAGTCTCTACGACCATGGGCTATCCGTCTTGTATAGGTAGGTATTGTCCATAAACATTTTTATGGTGAGCCATGACTTTTATAATGATTGCGAGGTACAGTTTAGGGTGTTATGTAGGTACCTACATATTTGGTAACTTATAGTAGGTAATAGAAACATTATGATTTTGCGTCTTTTAAAATTTCGTGCTATCGATTTGCCGATTGACTTGATTGGCCAAATATTTCAACAGGTAGCTCAATAGCCTTCCTTTATCTATATCTTTTTATACGCGAAACTGATCAAGTCCACCAAACTGCGTAGACACCTTACGATTATATAACGAAAACAGTAGACCGTACTTGACCTTAGGTAGGCACTTATCAAATTGCACACAAAACATAGACAAAGCTGACAGATGTCAGCGAAGACACAGTTTAATTAAGACATTGACAAAGAGCTATGGCTAGAGACACGACCATCAGTGTTTCAGCCAGACGCAGCTCTGTTATCGCCTAATTGGAGCTAGCCGGAACAGGCATTTAGAGGCCGTAGCTCTCCACTAATGGGGCTGGAGCATGCCTGGAGACTATTTTATCTCTATCCTATTCTACTATACCTACTTGTCTCTTTCAATAAACCTGTCGTGGAGAAGAAAGGTCACTCAAGTAGACAAAACTAAGGAAAAGGACGTCTAAATGAAGCTGACACCAAAAATCTATATATCAAATTCTCTCTACAACTTCATTCATATGTTTGAGTTTCCTACATCGAACCCTTTAATATAATAATAGGTAGGTACCCATGTAGATACCTAGGGGGTTTCTGGGTCACCCGGCGTGACACGGCTTCCGTGTACATTAATTTGTTATGAGCTATACTCCCTCGCCGTTCCACGGTTCAATAGAACTGCATTGGTAAATAATAAAGGCTAACATTTGCTAAGTTCGTTGGAAAAGTGGACGGAGATGCCACGTGAAACCATTAAAACGCCCTGATGTAAGTAAGGTTATGAAATGCAGCCGTTTTGTTTCAAAGATGAGAGAGTAGGACCAGACATTCAAATTCACTAAGGGAGGTTAAAAAAAGGAACATAATCACGACCACAGTTACTTAGATCTTTGAGAATATCTAAAGAGGGTAGTCAGAGGCACGTCCAAACATGATATTTATCAAATGCCCACATTTTGCACAGAATGACACACCTTCGAATTTTCTACCTACACAACAGATAAAAAATCCAATTTACATTCCACTTGGAATCACATAGATAGTGCTTAACCTACCTCCCAACTTGTAAATATTGATTTTGAAAGTCTTCTACTTATCATTCCAGAGTTAGACGTAAAAGGCGTAGGTGGAACGTGCCGCGGGTTGCACGGGTCGGTCTCATCGTGAATCATGTGCAAACTGCAGGATTATTGACCGAGACAGGTCAATTTTTCAATCTAAACACTCATGTTTCGTTGCGACGACACGGCTTAGCGCAAAAAATAATGTTGGTAGTAAGAGTACATAATGCTCAAATGATTGTTATAATCGACGATAGGTAAGTTCAAAAGGCGATCTTACAAAACTGGTTTAGAATATGAAGAACTAATATGGGTTGTATATATTGTAGGTAGGTATGTAAGTACCTACATATAGAATGAGAGAACAGAACAAACAAATATCTACTATGAATTTACAAAGGAAACGTTAGTTTATTATTAAGAAATAAGATATCTAAGGTACAAAAAGAAAAGACGCAATAAGACGATATATTTGAACAACTATAAAAATTGTGTAGGTAAACTGTTGGCAGAGTAAACACTCATTATGATTGTGGTAAACACTGAACAGGAAAATAAAGTTTAACATAATGTCTGTGAAGAACATAAAAAGACATCTCAAGATTTTCTTTATTATCAGCAACACGTTAGGAAACAAAGTAAGCCATAGATTAGCTAAAGTGGAGAAGGAAAGGATAGGGAACTAAATTAAAATTTAAGATATAAAAGTTACCCAAAGAATTTTAAAGGTAGGTATGTCTAAAGTGCTGGTCAAAGAATAAAGTTATCTACTTACGATGCAATCATCTATAGGACGCAGACATCTCGCAATGTAGGAATGCTTTCAATTCATTCTCAGCATTTATCTTGATCTTTTCGTGACTGAATGCAGAATTGAGATTAACATGCAAGTCTAGACACCTAGACTGGCTGGGCATGTATTTGTTGATAGGTATCGGTAACCTCCATGGGCGTAAGAAATCAATAATGATCTATGTACCTTACCTACCTACAACTAAACGAAGAACAATGAAACTGTAGATATTGTTTCAAAATTTTGATCGATGAAACGATTAACAAGCATAAAGATTTGAAATAGTTGATAAAACGGAGACCAAACACTATAAATATGATGAAAAAAATTAGAGATAAGAATGAATAGACCAAAATTGGTAACACCATTCAATTCTCAGTAAATCGCAAAAAAACCAAGAATATTGAAATTAAACTCTTCAGACATACCTTTTGCCACATGTTTTTTATGTATACAATAAAGTTTAAAAATAAATAAATAAGAATTGCGAATGCTTTGTTCTGTTATGGCTGGCTGGCTATGGCTGCCTCATGAATACCTATAGTGAGAGACATGAAGGCATCTGATAAAGGATGCTGTCAGGTACAAAACCTGATACAATACGGTTGCACTTTAGGCAGACAAGGTCGAGAGACAATTCAGCCGTTAAAATGCGAATGACCGGAGTGCAGCGGATTATTGGCTTATTTTTGTATGAAATCAATAAATGAATCATCAGAGACCCTTCACTTTAATAACTTTGTTTCTTTGTTTTGTAGCAGCAAAGTATACCTTACATACATAAGTCATTTTAGTAGCTCGCTGAAGTATACGTCATACGGCACAAAGGGTCGTAAAATTGGCTTTGTCATTTAGTTAACTTATTATTTTTCACCAATTAAGTCGTAGTTGGAGATTAACGTAACGACATAAAATCATCAAAATATCTATCAAAATGAAATTCCATAAGGTCCAGCCCACACTCTACAAGCATAGAAAACTGGTAGGTAATACAGCAGGTAGCTAGGTATTGCATCATAATCAGCTTAAGTCATAAACGCACTCACGCAAATTAAAATAACCCAGTGGGTACTTCACTGGATACCTATGTATTGTAAGTACCTACATGGACACACTTTCACATTTGCGTTGCGTGACGGTCAGTCTGTGCATGGGAAAACATTTCTAATGAAAATTACTATACGAATGGTTATCGCAAGTGTCATAAATATGGAATAGAGGACATTTAATAATTTATGGAAGTATAAATTTACTCAGTTTGGTTGAAAACAAAAAAGAACTACGAATTGCAACATTATCTCTCCATAGAATCACACCGTGATATCGGTTACCAAGTGTTAACCTACATCAATAAAACAGGCACCTATAATGTTACGCATTTAAATCATAAGCTCCACATCAAACACCGAGTCCAAGGCTACTCCATTAAGATCCACACGTTCCTGTTTTATCGCGCAATCTCAGAAGCGGGAACGTGACGAAATAACCGAGCCCAGAATTCTCCGATACATTTCACAACCTCTGGGCGTAGTAGGCCGACACTAAATCGGGAGGACCTTCACCTATACTTACAAGTTCCCCAGGGAATATAACCCGGCAAAATACAATTAAAACAGTAGCAGCAGCTAATGCTCAAGCGAAAATGCATTCGCAATCGGAAGGGTAGTAGGTGGCGATGTGTTATGCGTGCTAATTGGCGCCGGTAATCCAAAGGTTGAGTAACATTGTGAACAGTGGAAGAGATCTGAGTGAGCAATGAGGATAGATTCAGCAACCTCGAATACGTGCCAGCTGTGAAACACTAATAGCATCGTCTTTTCCGGCCATGTGCACGGCAGCGTGCGACTCCGAGGTCGGAATTCGCGAACATTAGCTGTACGAGTATGTTCATACTGACGTTCATTCAACATCTGAAACCCTAACAAGCTGATCTATGTTGGGAATTATAAATGAGTTATCATTACCTGCACTCGCAAACTCTTGAGAGCAGGAAACTGCGCCAGTCGATCCACTTCATCCCATGTAGCTAAGCCGGTGTTGTTCAAATTCAGGAAACGAAGTCGCCTAAAAAGTTAAAATAGGTAATCATAAAATCTGCAGGAAGTAACAGGCCTATTTGCGACCGATACGCACTTAGTAGAGGTCAAACAGACAAAAACTTTGATTGAAAGTTACGCAAACCATGTAACAAGAGAACACGATTTCGAGGTTCAGTGGGTCAATGTCAGTAGACGCATTAAACCAATTGCCACAACATTACGTTACATCGTTATCAGTCAGCTATTTGCGAGCGTTTCCGAGATCGATTACTCACTTGAAAGCATCGTGGCTCTTCTTATTCCCGTTATTGTCTCCACATTTATCACATGGGTCTGGTTCCAGCGTGGTTATGTGACAGTCGTTCACTAGGAGAGTTTCCAAATTGGGGAAAGCATAGCCCAGTTTAGATACTTCTTTCCAGCTGCACACGGGATTCCCAGAAAAGTGTAGTTTCTTCAGCGATTCGTGGACAGGTTCAGACAAGTCTGCTATGTTCAGTCGCGAACATGTTTCGCATTTATCCTTCTCGTTTACATCTTGACCACTTAAATCCACGTAGGAGTACTCGTTAAGGCTCAAATGCAACTCTTCCAGAGCCGGCAGAGCCTTGAGTAACGCGTGGACATTCGGCCATCCAACGTAAGTTGAGTTCAGGACTAAATGGCTGAGACTATCCCACTTGGGTTGCAGCGCCTGAGCCGCTTGTATTTGGGCCGAGAGGCGGTTAAAACTCAGATTCAGAAATCTTACCCGCGGCGTCTGCTCCAGAACTGCGAAGACCTACAAGGCAAAGAAAGAGCTAAAGTAATTTTAATTGGTTATGAAATCACTACTGTGAACAAATCAAGAAGAGCTCACGTAATACGCAAAGAACCGTAATCTTACTTGTAATTGGCATCGGCACCAATAGTTGATATAATCATGGGAAAAGTATGTTTACGATGGCACCGAGCTTTTCAAGTAGAACGAGAGTAGGTGCTATCATTTAGTCTCCTATTTGATAACTTATTTCCGTACATCTGAGAATTTAAATACTTACCTCCTGCCACTCCGAAAGTTTATTATTGGCAAGATCTAGTTCAACAACATCAGCGCATTTATCAGCCAAACCGCAGGCATCGCCCGCGCAGTCTATGTCGCAGTCGTTAAGAACTAACAATGTGGGCACGCTAAGTCTAGGAGATCTTTTGGGCACGAATATCGCGACTGGCATGTCATCTATAGGCGGATTAACCTCGCCCTTCGCGCCGTATTTACGCTCCAGGGCTTCCAGAAGCGACGGCATTTTGAGGTCTGTAACAACAAAAATACAAACTTTACTTTCATCCTTACCTAGGGGAAGGTAAGGTTTTTTGTTTTTATATTTTAAATAGAAAATTCGTTTCGAAAGCCCGATGGCATGTCGTATTAGGTTCAAGTGAACGACCACATCACATAATTTGCCAACGTTGTAGGTACGACTGGATGACACAATATTATTTTATAGATAAGCAAGGTCAAACTAATGCTAACTAATTGATTAATCAGGAAGTAAGTACTCTAAACATATATTGAAGTCATAGAAAGAAATTTATTTTGATTTCTTAAGCGCCGCGCCTTTTATCAATTTGCACAATCGAGTCAGTAGAAGTAACGGTTGAATTGGAATTGATTAATTGAGAAATGTTAATTATAAAGTTTCCTGTACAGCTGAGCGCGTGCGCAACCAACGAAA
Source organism: Cosmorhoe ocellata (assembly GCA_963675405.1). Classification (NCBI taxonomy): domain Eukaryota; kingdom Metazoa; phylum Arthropoda; class Insecta; order Lepidoptera; family Geometridae; genus Cosmorhoe; species Cosmorhoe ocellata. Next base: position 2,826,026 of record OY776258.1, on the reverse strand, counting down.
TAAATGGGTAATATAGTACTTAGTAACCGAACACCTTGCGAAGCAGGTTTGGAACTCGACCAAGCGGAACAGAACTAGGTGTTCACCTACACATCGAGCCACATAGTATTGTGATCATCATGAATCCATAGTATTGTGACATATAGATTTATTATTTGCTTACTTAAAGTATAGTCTTTCCATCAGTAAGTTTCACAATAAAATACACAATGTCTAATGAAAGAAGCATCATTAGGAACAATAATAAAAAGGCATTGCTCAATGCACTGCCTGGCACGTCTAGCGCATTATACCAGCAAGTTGATAGGCAAAGACAGCTGTTAGATTGCTTCAGTCGTGAACCGTGGCTGCATCAAGGTCGAGATCAAATGAACGTTAATGTAAATGAAATGAGTGCATTCGATTATGATGAAACAGTGGCTTGTATGAATGAAAACACAAGTAATGTGAGAGAATTAGATAGGAAAACGTGATAGAAATGGTTAAAAGAACTACAAATTCTTGCCTAATTGGTTTGTAAAAAGCTTTGATTGTTTTAGTTAGATCTGTGTCGAGGGATTAGAGTACGTACCTACATCTAATATGTTATTATCGTTCTTATTTCCGTCTTTGCAATGAATAATTTAGCTGTCTATAATCTAATCACACCCCAAATAGGTACCGTGTCATTACAGATAATAATCTATTGTTATTAGTGCAAATGAGCAGACGTGGTTTCAAGGATTTCTTTGTGTAGACATAATGTACAAACGGCTAGACTGTATTTTTATTTAAAAATATCAGGGACTTATTTAACTAAGTCGGTACGGTACCTACTCTTGCACAGACTTCTCATAGGTTTTTTGCGAAGAGCTATGAATTTTACGAAACATTGATTTTCTTGCACAATATTCGAACAGTTGCGTTAGCAAAAATGTTGGAACTAGGAAATGTTTGTTTGACAACAGTATTTACAACGGAATTCAGACGATTAAGTCAAGGCTAATCGCATACTTTACAAGCCTACTTTTGTCACAGCAAGAACTAAACTCTACCACACATGAATCTTAGGAATGTAGGTACCTTACCTACTCATATTTGATATAAACTCTATAGTATAATCTCAATTTTGGAAAAAAATAGATTTAGATCAGATTCAATCCAGGAAAAGGCAAAACAAATTATACTTAGTATTAACATTTGGCTTTGTGTATAATTTTGTGTCTTGTGTCTAGATATATAATTTTGCAACAAGCATTAACACTGATTTAGGTAGGTATAGGTACATAATCTGCCCTAGATTTGAAACAGCGCGTATAATGTTATTGCAGTGAGCTTCACCATTAGCCAACGTTTTGATGTGCATTCGATTGCGTAGGCCCATCATCGTGCATCCGAACATTATGAGTAAACAGAGTTTATTATTACATAGAAATCGAATATTTACCTATCTGATTGATTCCTAAATCACCAATAATGTATCTTCTTATAAAATTAATTGTTTTTAAATAAAAAGGGCAAAAGACCTTGCTATTACTTTAAACTAATGATTGTGTCAAGCAGTGCTTCAAGGCAAAATTCCGGCCCGGAGAGCTCGTAAATAATGTAAGACCCAAATAGATACCTTTACTTGAAAAAAATTACGTTCATGTGGATGTGATGTGATGACATTCTTACGATAGCTTAAGGCAAACTAATACATCCCATAATGCAGATAGTTTGTCATGGCGAAAAGTTGAGTCCAATGCTCAAAACTTCAAAGCACAGCTATAGATTTTATGTGTGAAAAGTTCCGTTTATCTTACAGCCTAAAGGTTTTCGCCCGAATTTTACCCTGGTTGAAATATAGAAAAGAATCCGTAAGATATTTGGGCAGTTAGCAGATAAAGATTTTTTGCAGTTACATGGAGTAAGGTGTAATAAATAAACGCTCGAGCAAAAAACCTTGGATGACCGTGGAAACTTTATAACGTAGTGTTGCGGTGTTAGTAGGTAGGTACTATTTAATGTAGGTAGACGCCTGTACCTATTGTATACCAGTATTATTTCGTTATAGCTAAGTATTATAATTATTGTGTAGCGCGGCCTGGGCATCATTGGCCATGATCTTTTAATTTATCGCAAAAATACGCAGCGCAAAGCTAAGTTTTAACTTTGGTGATTCCTTAAACCTTAGTTAGTATGAGTAGTAGTGTACGTACATACGAGCAGCAATAAAATACCCGGAACAAAAAAGCCATCTAAAATAGATAGGTAGTTCTCCATATTTCCGAGTAATGACAGCCTATTTCATCATAATCTTCTTCTTATATATAAAAATGAATTGCTGTTCGTTAGTCTCGCTAAAACTCGATAACGGCTAAACGGATTTATCTTATCTTGGTCTTGAAATGTTCGCGGAGGTCTAGGGAAGGTTTAAAAGGTAAGAAAAATTCAAATAACTGCCGGGAAAACCTTAAAATTAGCCTTTTTCTATTTCCCACACAAACGTTTTATAAATAAGTACGAAGTCTGCCGGGTCAGCTAGTCTTTTAATGAAAAACTTTTTTTCGTTACGAACGTAAGAGTACCGTTATCATCCCTTTTATGATACCTACAGTATGATGATATTAATGATGTAAGAGTTTGATAGACCTGTCTGATTTTTTTATACATCAGCATTTCCAGTCCTGAGTTTAAAAACCGCAAAATAATGAGTGCTGCATGCAACGTAAGTTGTGGTCAATTACTTAGTGAAGTTGAGTTCGAGAGCGAAAGTTATTATCAAGGTTGCATGTAATGTAATGTAGTCGTAGGGAGGTAAACTATATTACTCATAGTAGATTAGTATAGGCACAGGTATAGGTAAGTCAATTATATTACTATATAGTTTTTTTGTTTTGAGTAATAATCAAGCGTATGTAAAAGCTGTAAATTGAATCCATGGGCGAGGCTGCCATTCAATTTGTCTGAAGGACAAGGTCATGCCAGAAACGAAGCAGCTTGAGTTTGTCTGAATATTGGCCCTAAATGATTCCTCAATTAACTGATTTTAATGATAATTGAATAGGTATGTACCTAAGGTACCTATATCGGCTGGTACACTATCCCTACCAAGCTATCATTACTGGTAGGGATAAACAAGTGCACGTTTTTATTAAGTTTGTTATAGAATGTAAGGTGGATACAAAATAATTGGTAGACTATTTAGACTTAGGTATAATCTATAGAGTCTGTGTATATATACATATAGTTAGTGGGTGGCGGTTGTAGAGCGTCTGTCGCGACTATCGAGGGTGAAGAACCGAGCACCCTCAGACTCCAGACCACATAGGTAGGTACCTAATGCATTGGGTTCTAGCAAGCACATACATAACTAATGCACTTACAAGGTAGGTACCTACCTACCTACCTATCTAGTCTATGGATTGCGGTCTGGCATAGCAATAATATTGCTTTGCCAGACGCTTTTTCAATAGGTCCTACCTAGGTAGGTACCTATAGGTATTACCTTTAGGGACTTGAATAAATTTTATCTAACTACTTCAACATGACCAAGTTAATTAGTGGTAAAACTACATATTATGTGGATTGCACCTACCTACCTAGGACGAAAACCAAAATACTTCTCAATTTTATAGCTTAGAAATTTAATATTTAGGTAACCTACTATTTTGCTACATTATTTTGTGGTGTAGGCAAAGATTTAAATATATATAATATGCCCGTACGATACTGAGACCGCGCCGTTTTGTTGCCACACGAAATGAGATAGCTCTCTCATTTGGCACACTAAATATTTTCAATTTCAGGGTACAAAAGGAATAAGTACCTATAATTATTTTTTTACGAAAGATCGTGCAATATAATTGCACAATAAATGGTGAAGTAACTGTTTGGTTCATTTTTTTTGTTTTTATCGTTAATTTTGAGTTACAAATATAGTTGTGTGATTGTTGGTAACCGCTATAATTGTTAGACACTAAAAAATAATTTCCTTTTTTAGAATAACTATGAATAATCGGGAGACTGCTCAGATTGAGGCGTGGCTGGCTGAAAATGATGGCGAAATGAAACTTTTTTTATGAACATTGTTCTGGTTCAAATGCTGAAGAAGATCATTTAGGAGAGCAAGAACATCCACTTGCTTGGCATGGCTGCGCCAGAAACCACAGCAACAACGTCAGCACAGACACCAACTCGATCCATAAGCCGCTGCCACGACTGCGGAAAAAGGCGCAATAAAAGCACTAGGAAACTGTGCAAAACGTGCAAAAAGTTTATTTGTGGCAATCATTCCAGGATTTTATGTCTGTCTTGTTTAGAAAACACGAATTAGAATTTAGTATTTTTGATTAGAAGTTTTGTGATCTCAATCACACCAAACTATGTGTTTTTTGTGGCATTTTAGAGGTTTTTTTGTTTTGTTGGTTTTTTTTATACTCAGAGGTTGTGATTCGGTTTTGTTGATTTTTTTTAATAAGATAATACTCTAATAATACTATTACAATAAGAATTAAACATAGTTGAAGCTCAAAATGTATTTTTATTTGAATTTATAAATGGCATACAATAGTAATCCACGCGACCAATCGGGTCAGGTTTTGGTACTGGTAGATCTGCCTGTAAGTAGTGTGAAGTGTGAACACGATGACATTTTATCGATCCTCGACATAATCGCTTATTATGTCCTTGAAAACAAAAATAACTACCTACTTAATATGTAGGTAGTTCGGTTACCAAGATTAGAATTTAGAATTGCGCAGTACCCAGCTAGGTAGGTACCTACCTACCTACCTACCTACCTAGTAATAATCGCGACGCGCGATATTTTGAATTAGGTCCTAGATAGGTACCTACTGACTGCTACCTAGGTAGGTAAGTAGATGAGTACCTACTGTACCTACCAACCTAGAGAAACTATAGCTAGACAGGTATCTTAAATGCCTGAATAGGTAATGAATATTTTTACAAATAGGTAGGTAGGTACCTACCTCTGTTGCATCCCTAGGCCATAGTCTAGCTAAGGGTTGAACTTTGGGGATGGGATGGTGCATGGATCTCTCAATATAATATAGGTACCTACATAATAGGTTATATAGGTACGTATCTACTACCTACCTACGAGTATTCCCCGAATGGAAACTGGGTCTGGGTACCTTTAGGTCTAATCGGGTAGGTTATAGGTATGCGTTTTTTTTACTCAATCAAAAATGCCTAATTACTGAAAAAATACTTCTTAGAGCTAGTTTAGAACACAAACCTTTCTAGTTTCTAGATGTTAGCCAATACTGACCTGCGAAGCTGCGAAACAATTGTCAAAATAGACAAAGACTTCCCGCACCTATTTTGCAATATATTTTCTCCTTTTACACTTGTAGTTACACATCCACATTAAATTTCACGAGCTGATGAAGAAAAGGAAACAATTCGTTCACATTATTATTTTTGTGCGCCTTGAATAGATCTCTTCAAAATCTTCGAAACGTACTGAAACAACAGAATGTTTACATTGCACAGCGCAAAGCTCGTGTTTTTACGCACACTGAACTAATGAATACTACAACGACAGAATATCGACTGGATGGGTTGGTGGGGATGAATGAGGTCAGTGACGTTTAACAGCAAAACAAGATAGCAAGATTACTAAACGCTTGAGTACGATGAGACAGAAACACAACAAACAGCTGCTGATCTAGCCCAGCTGAAACACAAACACAAGCGAGCATGCAGTAGCTTTGTGTGTGTGTGTGTGTTTGTGGCTCAGTGTAGCTAGGTATAAAAAATTACCCCACTTAAAAAAAAAAAACAGTTTGTTGCTATGCAAGAAAATGATAAACAAAAAAATGTTGGATAAGTTCCTACGATTTTCACACAGCCTTTACTTGTCGCAATTTGGATCATGCTTTTTTGATTGATTATGTTAAGCTGCGATAATAAATACCCTGGTTTCTGCAAAAAAAATGCTGGTTTTTCCCATAATGCACAGCTCAGCGGGCGGTGCGGCCGACAGATTACTACTAGTTTATGCTTAATTATATACTTATCTACCTTTATGTCACTCCACTCTATCCACATTTCTCTCAATGAGGGAAGGTAAAAAAAGACAGCAAAATACGTTTGAACTGGTTAAGGAGACGCGGAAGTTGTGTCCTACTTCGAAATAGGTACAAGGGATTTTTTACTGCGGACTTGAAACTTCTACCTACCTAAGGCTAAAATTACGTACGCTTGTTTGGGTAGTATAATTTCATCTACGTTTCCAATAATATTTTTTGTAATTTATAAATTCTAAAAGATTTCTGTACAAAGTTCAAGACACTACATTTTCAATTTTGATGTCATTTGAAGTAACTTAAAACTATGGATGAAGTCGACAAGCGTCAATCATGCATGACAATGCATTACTTTTTATTATTGCGATTGTTTTGGACCTTCTTTTTCTAATGTACCTGTAATTTTTGTACAAGTAACCATATTTTATAAGCACTATTTACTTAATTACAACAACAAAGACGGGCAATGTGATTTCAAACTCAAATCAATTCATGGATCTGTGGACATGGTTTTTACCCGATAGGATAACCGGTTCTTCTTCTCTTTATTTATTTAATCTGTACTGATAATGTCAATGTTTGTCTGTCAGTTATGTCAATGTACCAACAATGAACAATGACATATTGTACATTTGTATCGCGCGGCCGGGGCGGCGTAATCAATCTGAACCTGAAAGTTATTTACCTTTTTATTTAAATTGTGGTGTGGTGTGAATTGATATGCGATACATATACTACGACAGACGAATAGGTATCAGAAATTCATTAAAATCAGTAGGTAAGTAATAAGCGGACGTTTTAGTTTTTCGTTTGATTCCTTCCTATCGCAATCCCATGATTAGTTAAAATTTAATATAAAAGTTTCAATCATTCTGTGATAGGTACATAGTAAGTTTTAACGCCGGTACCTATAGTTGCGTGTTGCCGCCCGCAAGTTTTAAGGTAAGAAGTAACACTTGCATATTAGTTTCCACCATACAGTAACTTTATTAGTAAAAGTTTCCACTAATTTAATTGGCATCATCAAGCTGGTTGGCGTTGTTGTAGATAACAGCTTTCTCACTATTTAAACACATACATATATTTAGAAGTCCACTATCTATCTATAGGTTGGGTTTACCTAAAGACTTATACAAACTTCAAATTGTGTGAGTACCTGTTGAGTGATTCTCTAACTAGGTACTTACTTATTTCATGATGAGTTTTTTTTAATTAACAAGTCTACAATGCATTGTTGTCAATCATCGAGAAATTATTAACTTTAGTGTTCCAACAATACTAAAATTTATTGAGGAAACATTCATCATAGAATTTTGATATAATATTGTTACGTTGCCTGGGGTTCGGGGATTGGAAGGAATCAGGTTTAAACTACACCGTTTTATTTTTACTTTACACGTTACAAAAATAAACAACACCTATCCAATTTTTCCCTCTGACCATCTGTCAAAATAAACTAAACATCAAACTTAAAACTATCCGACCTCTATGGTTGTGGTAGAGGCCGTAACAATATAGTGTGTAATACACTTTTTTAACATGATTTAAGCACTGCACCATGTGTTATGCCTTACTCATTACATACTGACACAACTGCGCAGTAGTTATGTACCAAGACATAATAAGAAAACAAAAATGTAGGTAGCATATCACCAAATTTTACATAAAGTGATTTATTTAATACATGGTTAGTTCTCACATTATCATTGCATATTTTAATTAATTTTATCATTAAATGTGATAAAACATGCAATGATTATTGTTATCACTGCCAGCTACAAGATAATAAAATTTATTATCATTATTATTATTTCAGATAATAAACAAACAAGTCAACAATTCAACATTGGAATGTATGATTCGATTGTTGAATTGGTTGTTGAAGTTGTACTGAAAATACTCAGTGTAGTTGGCTAACTCAAATTAGCTACTATATTTATTATTTTTTTTGATTTTTTTATGTAAGTACATACATAATGAGTTGTAATAAAATTTGCCATTCTAAAATTAGTTCATTTTCAAATTAATATATCTTATTAGTTTTGGCTTGTACATACTTGAATATTCTTCTTAGAATAATAGTAGATAGGTACCTATAAGATAATAAACTATTCATTAACTTACATTGTATACCTACTTGAGGTAAGTTAGGCAAAATATTTTTTGTGTTAGCACATGAGCCAGCCAGCTTTAACAGCAGTGTTGAAGTGGACTGCATGATCGAAGAAAGTTGCAGTGTCAGTCATCATCAGTCACTGTGATTCTAAAATCAGTCTTACAGTATAATTTGAAATGAGTTATCTGACTGCAAAAACTAAGATCATTACTACCTGCCTACTGTTTGGAATTCTGTGGTTACTGTATCTAATCTGAGTTTTGCAATGATGCAATAGCATATTACGATTGGTAATGTTTGAATTGCTTTCAGGATGCTGAAACTGACAGTAGGCAGTTGGAAGATAGCAGACGCCGCGCGTCGTCTGAGCAAAGTTAGCAAAGTTTCACAACTGAGAACATTAACTATGGGAGGACCTAATTTATTTTTTAGACAGGTATGTTGATCAATGTATTTTAATATTAATGTAGGTGTCTATCACTCATCAAAAAAATCAAGCCAATTGGTTTCTCTGTCTATGCTATAGGTAGTTAAATATAGTTTTGCAGATCACAGATAATAAAAATAAATACATTTTATTTTGTTTTTTCATACCAAATACAGGAATACTATGTACTTTTATTTTTTAAGAAACACACAGCACCTAAAGGTAATATATCTTCCTAATGAGCTATTGTTTAACTGGCATTCTGCCGTCCGATCACTAAAAGGCCGTTAAGTGACATTTGGTCAAAAATGACTTTTATATACCACGCGAAAGCCCGCATTTTTCTCTATCGACCAGTCTTGGACACATGTTTCTATCATTTATAGTTACTGAGTTCTGGACACCTCGTACACGGCTATCTACACCTTTTTTGGACATGTCCAATTCTTAAATACGGTTAACTCGTATTAAAACACTACAATACGTTTAAATGCACTTAACAGTACATTTCAACATTAAATTATATTTATGAAACAAGCCTAAAAAACGGTTTAATGATGTTACTATGCTACTTAGCCGTTACCCGACTTTAGATGTGTTTTTGTCATTTATAAATTGTAATCCTCAAAGGGATCTACTACGTCTAAAAGACAGTTTTCCTTCAACTGCTACTCTATAACACCGCTAGACATACTTTGCCGCTTATTTGTTTTTCACCTCACGTGGGTATAAAACTATTACAACTCTAAAATACAGTGACTGTTTTTTAGTCTTGAAAGTTATTACTGAATGCTAATAAATACAATATTAGAAACTAACTAAACAACATTCCAACGCTAAAAAACGTCTATTTGCAGTACCTTCTCGTACGCACCGTACAATCCGCGCACTCGTTATTAGAGATTAGCATGGTATGGACACGTGATGAGGAGGGATGAATACCAAAACAGTATAAGTGTATAAGTGTGGCTGGGTGCGCAGGTAGAGAAGCCGAAGAAGAAGTGGTTTATTGTGTGAAAGATGATATGAATGAAAGAGGAGTAGATTCAGAGTTGACGAATGATAGGAGTGAGTGGAAGAAGAAAACATGTTGTGCCGACCCCACTTAGCGTGGATGGATATAAGGGCAGAAGAATGATGAATGATTATTTTGATATATTATCAATATTATGTATCGTTTTAAATAGATAGAAGATTATTAAATAGTTGTTGAAGTTGTTCTCTCTCATAGGCTTGAGATGATTGATGATTCATGATAGGCATAATCCTTACTAATATTATAAATGCGAAAGTAACTCTGTCTGTGTGTGTGTTAGGCAATCACGCCTAAATTACTAAACCGATTTATATAAAATTTAGTACAGAGATAGTCTAGAGCTTGAGAAAGGACATAAGCTACTTTTTACTGCGAAAAAAGTAAGGAGTAAGTGTAAGAAGTTGAAATAGACGATTAAATTTGTGTGAAAATTACGTCATTTTTAAAGCTAGAAGCTTGGAAATTATTTGTTAGGCTTTGATTAGATATAAATAAATACAACATTCAAAGCTTGTAAAAAAATTACCCTAAAGCGAGTAAATATAGGAGATGAAAGTATTTATTTGATGACGTTGGCTGAAAAACTTACGGCCCAGAAAATAAAAATATTATGGTCTGTTCGCCGCCTACCTCCTATCTGATTTAAAGAATGAGAGTGAATAAAGCAAAAGAGGTGTGTCAGAATCGTAGCAAGTGGAGATCCGTGATCTCTGCCTACCCCGTCGGGAAACAGGCGTGATTATATGTATGCATGATTTAAAGAAGAAATACAGAGAAGTACGGAATCATTACCAAATGTGAACTTAAATGAAAGCAAGTAAGTCTAGAACGATAAAACTTGTTTGGTTAAGTAGGTACTTATTATTTTCTTATGTAACTCTTTATTATAAATTAAATATTTAACTTTGAAAGCTTTGAGAAGTATGTGTGGTTTAACTTTGAATTATAGGGAAGAACAGTATGATAAAATAAGAGAACGTTGTGGAGTGAAAGAAGACGTAGTGATGAAAATTGAGAAGCGTATGTATGGTTTGGGCATGTAGAAAGGATGGATGAAAGGAGATTGACGAAACAGGCGCATAAAGAGAGTGTGGATGGGACAGTTGGAAGAGGAAGACCTCGGCGTACGTACCTCGATCAAATTGGGGACGTTTTAGAGAGTACCCTAAACCGACGCGCATGTATGAAGAATGTAATGAGAGTGAATGAAGCAAAAGAGGTATGTCAGGATCGTAGCAAGTGGAGATCCGTGGTCTCCGCCTACCCGGTCGAGAAACAAGCGTGATTTTATGTATGTATCTAAATATTTAACTATTTTCAGACACCGTTGGCGAGTTTTATTAACTTGAACTTATTTATTTACTAAATAATAATTAAGCAGGATAGGAGTTCAAGGACATCTTTTTATATTCTAAAAATCATAGTCCTGACTAAAATATTCATTCTAGACGCTGACATTATAGACAACGCACAGTCTAAAACACTGGTCGTAGAGACTTGAAATTTGGAGGATACGACTTTCTTAGTACGTGGACGTGCACTAAGAAGATTTTTTTTAAATTCAATCTCTTAGGAGGTAAAAAAGAGGATATGTTTGTAAGAAAAATCGTATTCTATGCACTTGAAACTTGGAAAAAATATTCTTCAAGATAAATAAAAAAAGAATAAATTTATGTATCTTTTCCCAAAGCTACTCTTACGAAGTAGTAGGGTAGGTAGGGGTGTTAAAGTTTATATAGGAACTTTTTAATGTGTGGTGCGATTTGTTTAAAACTCAGCAAAAAATACTCTTCAAGACATCAATGTTTATGATTCAATTATTTAAAAAAATATCCTTATAGCGTGGTGTAAACGACACAAGAATTTTATAATATAGTTAGTACATGATACCTATATTATTATTATAATATAGTACTCGTACATCGGGGTGGTAATGATTGACTATGAACTTTTAACTATTTAAAATAAAACACGCAAATGCCGTTGCGAGCGGGCCAGCTAGTAAGCACATAACATTAAGCTGTGAAGACGTACAATACTTTAAGTAAATTAATAATTGATTTCATTTAGTTCCTTGGAACATATTGATTAGACTTAATTAAGTTACTATAATAGTAAAAAGTTGTGCCATTTTATTTGTAAGAGCTCCTTATAAGTGTAAGGACTTCATCATTGAAAGCTTTTTAACTAACAAGTACTATTTCGTTTTATTTAACAATCATTTTCATAACATAAGACCTTGTTAATGTAGGAAAAAGTTACGCTTAGCCGTTCATTTGACAGTACATCATAACATTTCAAATATTATTGCCAACGCTAAAAAACAGTTTTAATTGTGTGTTCGTTCTAAAACTGTGTTTAAGTGTAAAAATATAAAAAAAAATTAAGTTTGAAAACAGTAAATAAACGGTTTTAGGCTTTTCACCTTGTTTTTAAAAATTATGTTGAATGTAATTAAGTTAAGTTTCAATTCTAGAAGAAGGTTATGTGACTTAACTGTTATATAGTATTGTAATTGTTTAAAACTGTGACTCATTTGGAATGATTGCTGCAGTTACAATCGTATCCAACTCTATACAACGGTTGTACTTCAGCCAGCCGTTTTTTAGTATTTTAAATGATAGCATTTTAAAAACATATGTCGATGGCTAAAACACAAAAACTTGAATTAAAAATTAAATAAAGAAGCTACGCCTGATTGTAACATAAATAATAAAAGCTTATAATAATACAAAAAATTTGGTATAGCAAAAAAAATTGTAAGTCTTCACAATTTCTAGAAACACCATTTTCCTACGTTTTTGCTCATACCCAAAAATTTGGTTTTGTCACTTAGCCGTCTTTTAACAAAAGGACGGCAGCATTGTAGGATTTACTACCACATTCAATTTTGCCACCTATGATTAAATATTATGTAAGGTAATACTTGTACTTATCAAGGACAACTACAGAGTGCGTGAAGCAAAAATGGCAGACTGCACCCGTAAGAGATTTTAGGATGAATTGATGAATTTAAAATAATTTTGTTTTTCCTTTTAGCTCTTCGATCCTGTAAGCAGCACCTACACATACATACTCGCAGACACACAGACACATGAGGCTGTGGTGATAGACCCTGTGTTAGAGCATGCCGAGCGGGATGCCAATCTCATCAATGAGCTTGGGTTTAGACTGCTGTTTGCAAGTAAGTATACTGCTATCACACTTTGGTTATCGATGGCATGGCTTGCAACTTTGTTATGTTCGAATTCTGTGCAAAATGTGGGCAGAGCCAAATATAATTCTCATCAAAACAAATTAACCACCTTTGAATTTATGTTTTGAAATCGGTGGAGTTTTGAAGCTACAAATTTACCTTTTAATTATTAATATAGGTTTATTATTATTTTTTTTGTGTACAGTGAACACACACATGCATGCAGACCACATAACAGGAACGGGCAAGCTCAAGTCTCTAATGCCTGGTGTTAAGAGTGTTATTGGACTGGCATCCGGTGCCAAGGCTGACATCCACCTGAAGGATGGTGATGAGATCTGCTTCGGCGAGCACAGAATACTGGCTGCAGCCACTCCTGGACATACCAACGGCTGTTTCACTTATATCAGCCATTTACAGGTTTGTTGTCTCACTCTTACTTTAGTTAATTTGTATGAATGTACAAATCTGGTGACAAAAGTGAGGAATCTAACAATAGATAGATAACTTTTCTTTTCACCACACAGAAACACAATAGAAAATGACTTATGGCATGACATAATTAGGCAATATTTGGGCGGCCTTGTCGCTGCTTGGAAACTCTTCTACGCAACCTTGGAATGAAATATCTAGTAAAATAGAAAGTCTTTAAAATTAAACAATTTTTTATTTTTACAGGGCATTGCATTCACTGGTGACACACTACTGATACGGGGATGCGGCCGGACAGATTTCCAAGAAGGCTCGTCAGAATCCCTCTACAACTCAGTTCACAAGAAGATATTCACTCTCCCTGACCACTACTCTCTCTACCCGGCACATGACTACAGGGGAATGACAGCGACCACAGTTGCCGAGGAGAAGATGTATAACCCGAGACTAACCAAGCCGTTGGAGGAATTTATCAAGATTATGGACAATCTAAATCTACCATACCCTCATATGATAGGTGTGTACTAGCTTTAATTATGGCATTTTTATCAATTTTAAAAACTTACTCCAAAAATGTATTCTCATCTAGATACTACTAACGCCATCTAGTGACACGTTTGTTATTTGTTTCAGATAAAGCATTGCCTGCGAACAAAGTTTGTGGTTTATATTGAAGTAATATGCAGCTCAAATTGTCTTGGACAATACTTATACGTATAATAGTAAATCAGATTGGCAAGGTTTTAGGGTAGTAATGTAACTAATTTGGTAAGGTTGAGAAACAATTGGTAATAAAAATATGCAAAAGACATTCCCCAAAAAAAAGGATTCCTTGGTGGCGATCAGAGTAATTTAACGTTTAAACGTATTTATCAAAGGCAAACCAAAGCGAAAAACATTCGTGAGCGTTACGTTCTGCACATTGCGTATCGTTAAACGTTGCTCAACGTCTAAGAAAGTTCCTCTGCACCAATTAAGTAAAAAAAACGTTTGTTTGACAGTGTTTGAAGCATTCCGAACGGAACGGTTGAGGCAGGGCTTGGAACCGGTTAATAATTTACCAGAAATAAACCGGTATTTCGATAATAGCTTTCGGAGTGCAACCTCTTTCAAAACCTTAACTCGAATTTATTTTAACCGGTTAAAGTGAGCTTCGTTTGTCACCGTAAGAGTGGGCGCGTCGCGGAGGTCACTAATATGGAAAAACCGGTTGATTGAGCGAAACCATATTGGATTTATCATTCTTGACTAACCGTTTTAATAGAGGTTAATACGGTAGAACGTAACCGGAAAGAAAAGATAGTAGGTATTTAGAGCGATACCGGTTTGAATTTCTTTCCGGTTTCCAAGCCCTGGGTTGAGGATATAGACGCTGTTTAAAAATACAGCGTCGTGTTTCATCCAGAGTGCTTTTTTAATGTTTGACAATTCCCAAAATCGGTTAATAATGATGACTGGATGATGATTTAATACATTGTAACAAAAATATGAAGGTTTGTGACTGTTAGTTAGACTAAATGTAATTCTAATAATATTTAGAAATAACAAACGAAATGTGATCAAAGAAATTACTTCGATTTAATTTTGTATTAGTAAGTTTTTAAATCGATTTTTTAATTTTATCATCATGTTAAATATTTTTATTGTTATAGTTATAAAAGTGATTAATGCTCTGCTTGTATATTTTTGTTGCACTAGTGGTATTAAGTAATTGTTTTTGTAATAACCGAAATAAAATATTGTTTAATTTTAAAATATTGTATAATGCATTTTTTATTAGTAATCAGTCTAAGCCATCTTGTATCGTGGCTCTTTCTATATCCCTAAGATTTATATTTTTTATACGATATAATTAAGTACTTAGGTACATTTCATAAAAAAATTAAGAACAAAAAAGTTTACGACATTATCACGGTTGCAATTTACAAGATAAAACTATAAAATTTAAGTCATATATCTACCTAATTATCTACATATTAAGTAGATAATTTTAATATAACAGCTGATTCAAGTAGGTAGGTACTTATGTAATTGTCTTGTATAAACCTGGAGCTCCTAACATGATGAAATAACTAGCAATTTATTTCATCATATTATTTTTCTAAATACGCATAAAAATACAAAGGAATGTTAATATCTACTTACCCAATAAAGCTGTTAATACCTACTTACCTAATAAAGCTGTTAATACCTACTTACTGTACTAGTGTTGGATGTGTTGCAAACGAGAATTGAGTCTGGCATTTAATTACAACCGATTTGTATTGTGCGTGTGGCGGCCACTCGACACAAGGGGTCCCCAGCCATTAGCGAAATGAAAGTGCGTTATTTTAGTAGTTCATCGTGAAAATGTATTATTTTGTATTTTCAACACAAAATTTAGATACAAAATAAGACTAATCCATTCTCGTAACTACCTACCTACACTATCGAAATAACAAGGGACCCCCTGAATACAGAAATAACTTTCTGTATTCTGAAAGTTCTTTCTGTATTCTGAGCAAGGGACTAAGCACAGGCTCATAGGGAAGTATCAAAGTAATTTAACTTTGATATTTCGTATTGTGACATTATAATAAGTATTACTTCAAGATTGAAACTTTGACGTTTCTGAAACATGATAGTTTGTAAGAGCTTATGTCCCTAAATAAGGAACACGATAGAAAAAAAAAAATAACTAGATGTTAATTAGTATCGGTGTCTGTTTTGTATAATACTTACAGAATTATTACGACCAACTAGAGATAACAAATTATTAAGCTCCGTAGGTACTCACGGTTTTGCTCGATCGAGCTATCATGTCTAGCCTACATTTGATGCGGATTACTACTAGATGCGAGCCTTCGAGCCCTGAGTTTTGCGGTCCACACATTAATTTTTACTCGATTTCGAGTTAAACTATCGAGTGATACCGAATGTGAGTACGGAGCTTAATAATTTGTTATCTCTAGTTGGTCGTAATAATTCTGTAAGTATTATACCAAAATCAGACACCGATACCTACTAATTAACATCTAGTTATTATTATTTTTCTACGCGTACAGACAGGCTTTTCGAGGCGAGGCGAGGCATGTGTACTACGAATGTCTCGCCTGAGGCGGGCGGCAGCGTGCCTAACTGCCTACCAAGTTACTCGCATACCTACTACCTGTAACAATTATCTGTAAATCTTTGTGAACAAAAGCCTGTTAAACGAATTTTAACTTGGGCACATTGATTAAGCTAGTTTATGTAGGTACTTACTATCCCCAGAACAAATCAGAGTTATCGAAGTGTTAACTGACATTTTACTTGCATTTGATATTAGGAACTATTAACAGAATAGTTATGTCAGAAGTTGGTCAAATAGTGACAGAGACTTGTGCGTAACTTATGGAATTACAAACACATCAGTAGATAGGTGCATTTATCGATCTCGGCACCTACCCAAACCTCATTCAGACATGACATACAGGCCATGCAGTTAGTTTGACATTTAATTGCTACGATTTGTGTCCTGTAGGGTGGCCATGACTACTCACTACAAGGGGTAGGCACAAGGGGTCGGGCTGACATTAGCGAAATGTCGCGGAAGCCGGAATTAATGGCTGTTTTGATTTATCGCCAAAGTTTATGGGGTGTGTGGACCTAACTACCTAATTTTGTACGTCGATTCGCTGTTTTGTAACTTCATTTCGGCAGTTGAGTGTTGTGTGTTTATAAATAAATGATCGACCACGATTAGGGCCTTATTTACGCCGGACTTCGTAGCGACTTTATTGTGAAAAATAAGCCTTTTTTTTAGGTTTAATTGCCCCGTTTTACTTCCAAACAGAAAAGTCTAAAAAGATAATATAAAACCCAGACTAAAAAACAAACTCGCAGTGCCTGTCTGTAATGGAAGAGATGCCGCATCGCATTTCCGAAGCGAGGTAATGGCCTCGCTTCGGTGCATCTGTCTATGGGTAGGTATCTCCCCCGGCGTCTAAGGCGAGAACATTCTAGAATTCACAGATATTTGCATGCGCCCAGATGACGTCACACGCTGGAAGCTGCCCAGACGGTTTGCAATCAGCCTTGTAAAGCTGGGAACAAATGTGAAAATGAAGATAAATGTAGGGAGGGTTGGATTTATTTATGTATCTTATATAAGTAACTAAAGCTTGCATCGTTGCTTGCTTTGGTTTTAAAGTTGATAAATGTTGTTTGAATTTTCTCTGTGGATACTGCGTCGGAAGTCAATAAAACTAAAGATTGGCGCCCAACGTGGGACATGGGAAATACCTATTGTAAGATTCTTTAGAATAAGGTAATGTTTAATTGGTAGGTACCTATACCTCTGCCTCTAGATGTTAGTTCTAGGTATAATATTTTCATATCCTACCTAGGTACCTATATAATAAAAAACTGTGTTGCAGGCCAACGTTGGGCGCCAATAGGTAGGTACGGTACACACACACCCTTATAATATTACTTATACCAAGCATAATAATGAACTAGCCCTACGGTTTTTCTAGTTTTATTTGGTATTAAAACTTAAATTAGACCCGCTTACACTTTTCAGCAAAATTGAATTCACTACCGCACAAAACCACTCTACTTTGAAGTCAACGTCCATTTATCCCAGTAGTACCTATGCCTATCTACTTCGTGCTCCTCTAACATTAGGTAACACTCCAATAAAGCGAACTGCCAAACAAGCTGACCCAGAAACAATCCGAATAAAGGCCAAAACACGGGCTGGTGCGCACTCTGCCAAGTAAAAGACGTAGTGCCCGAATAGGTACTCATATGAGACGGTTCATTATAAGATCATAAGTGTGCACGCCCACTGAATCCAGGCAGTTTGGGACAGCTAGGGACCTTATTTAATTAGCCGCCATTTGCTTAATATGCTTTGGCACGGACAGTCGACTCATTATGTTATTTTGTACCTAGTTAGTTTAGATTTACCTAAGTCATGATGCCTATTTACAATAAGAATTTTGTCACACATTTTTCGGCGTTTCTCCTCAATTTGATTTTTTACCGTTATTTTAAAAACTTAGGTAGGTATGTTTTGTTAATAACGGTCATCATTCTCCTGCCCCTAACTCACTTAGCGTGGGATAAGGGCAGGAGAATGATGACTGTTATTTAAAAAACTTTTATTCTTGACTTTTGAGCTCGTCTTGCATGAATATGGAGCAATAAAAGATTGGTTGATAATAAGTTATTTCACGAAGGGTAGGTACATTTTAAAATTCATTAATATAATACGAGATACACAAAATTGTTTGTTGTGAACAATGACGAAAGGGAGAACAATGACGAAACTGTTGAGTAGAAAGATCCACTTATACCTACTTAATATTTAAAACTGATATAGTAGGTCCCTAACGGTAAATAATGCCTGGTTTAGTCTTGACTCGTTTCAGTTATGTGTCCATTGTGTCTTGTGTGCGGACACCCTAAAATTTTACCGAATTTCACCGAATGCCATCCCATACGTCAAGGCTACAATCTAATAATACTTTTATTGCTTCATACAATTTACACGCGTCGATAATCTGGTTATTCATACGCCTGTATTGTAGGAGGATATGGTTCGGGGGATGAGTTGCATGGTTTTGTAAGTAAGTAGGTATCTACTATAGATAAGTAGTAGGTACCTATAGCTTTCAGAATTAAGCCAGTTGAAGTCGCATAGCGCGATTAAGATTCTCGAGTAAACCTCAAGTTGGTATTCAATAAAACTTTAGAAATAAATACAACAGAAAAAATGAAGTCTCGATATCCTTAGAAAACCACATCTTAATCTTCGAATTGCATTACACAAGGCATCGTAGCAGCTGTGATCAATATTCTACGACCATGATAGCCTCGACACCCGGACGAGCTGGCAACAATACGCCCACTGTAACTTACCTCGATTCTTACTAGTGGAAATGTTTTTTTATAGGGATGCTTTCAGTTTCCGTTACAAATGGTGGAATGCAACCTTTGTATCTAAAGTTTTAAGTATCTAGAAAAGTGTGCAGAAGAAAATTGTGCCGTTCCTGGGCATACCTCATTATATATGGTAGGTGTGCCTACATAATGATCTACCTACCACTACACCACTCAAGCCTGATTTCAGAGTTTTGTCAAATTTCAGGATTGTGCTAGTAAGATTAGTAAACTTGTGGCAAAGACTAGATGTAAAATTTATTAAAAGATGGATTAAGGAGCCTGAAAGCCTAACTTCATTGGTGGATCTTTGAAAATAAAAGCCAGAAGAATTGAGATTATATTAGGTACTTTTTGCTATATTTTTAGTACTTAACTATAAGACCGGTCGATTTTAAGATACCTACTAGCTGCTAAACTTAAGTAAATTTTCAAGCGAATGCTAAATTTTAAAGTTCGTTCTAGGTAAGTAGGTATTTAAAATTCACTCTCTTTGAGGACCGCTCTGTTTAGTATTCAAACTAGGTATCTAGGTACCTACTTAGTTTCTAGGAGTGCGCTGAACGGAAGGAACCCGCATCTTCTTTCTTGTATCCAATCGGCACTCCTCTGGCTTAAGGTATTCTCAAAGACCCTATGCGAGGTTAGGCTTTCAAGTTTCTTGGATTAGGTATTGGTGGTATTTTAAGGGGCAGGATTTTTAATATTTAAAGTATTACAACACAAATTATTCTATTACCGCTTCAACTACTTAGATACACGATAGGTAATCAAGGATATAAAGTGATAAATCGACCGCAGGTAAAACACTATTTAATTAGATAACCTCAATTAAAAACCATAGGTACCTACCTACTTACCAAACACACCTCTTCAAATTCAGAAATTCCCTTATTAGGTATATCCAGGTCGGTAAGTAATATCAGTTAGGTACCTACCTATAACTTTCAAAGCTTTGCTAGAGAGGCTACCTTCAACATCGATCGCTAGCCCAAGGTTTGAATAACTTCAGACTGTAAACCCAGATTACCTAGGAACAGGCGAAAGCACGTAGGTAGGTACCTACTCGTAATAATACTCTTCGTTTTTTAGTTCAAAGAAAAATAATTTTATTCAAAAGATGTCGCAGGAAAGGCGTGCCTTCTGGTTTATGCTAAAAGAATAATAAAATTAGAAAGCTTGAATTTTACAATTTACAAAAGAACACTTGAATAGATAGGTACCTAGGTACCTAAGACATCTAAAACTAATCAGTTAGTTTGCCTCATCAAAGTTCCGTATCCCGAGGCGCAGATTAGGTAACATCTTATTATAATGATTTGACGACCTCTGTGGCGCAGCGGGCGAGAGTCCACCTGCGACGCAAGAGGTTGCGGGTTCGATTCCCGCCTTGGAACAAATTTGTGTATGATCTGCAGAAATTTGTTCCGTTGGTCTGGGTGTTTTCTATGTATAATAAAAAATATCTATCTATGTATATAATGTATTAAATATATCAGTTATCTGTACCCATAACACAAGCTTTGAGTAGCTTACTTTGGGGCTAGATGATGCTGCGTGGACTGTCTAGCAATGATTTGTATTGGATATGTACCTACCTAGCCTATATAGACGTAGGTACCTAAGTTCTTAGCTATCTTAGTTTAGGTAGGTACTATAGTAGAAAACCAGAAGAAACGAATTGGCCTGTTGGCGTAAGTAGAAAGCTTTTAAGCTAGAAAATGTTTAAAATTTTTGGCATTTTGACGATTTAGACTTAGGTAAACCGAACAAAAGCTACTAGTAGGTACCTACTTCTTTCCTGCGTGGGTACCTAGGTACAATTGTGATGAAAATATTGCGCCAAAATCAATTCAACTTCCTCCTTACTTACCTACACCTAATCTTGTAGATTTAATGCCTGCGGCGCGTTGGTAATGCATTAGCATATCTAACGTCTCTGCGATTGTAAGTAGGTTCTACCTATGTATGTAATAAATATAGGGTTTCATTAAATAATGAAGTTTGTCTTGCGAAGCAGCGCAGCTCAGCGCACACAAGCAAATTGTCTAGCGCCCGGGTTAGTGCGATTGGACGCGATAGGTGTGGATTTCCTTCCCTGGAGAGTTCCACTTTACTAAGATAGGTAGGTCGCTATGACGGATGGATTATTGGTCCGTCTGGCTCCGAGCTTGGGTTGATCCGCACTCCATCCTTACTCAATTAATTTGAATAATATTGCGGATCAAACGGATTTGGTAATTGATAGGACAGATTTTAATTTGAGATGGGGATTCTAAGTTCTCTTGATAATAATTTATCCACTTCAGAGGCAAACTAAAATACCTAATTGTCAAAGGTTCATATTAAGTAAGTATATTTTTTACGATAATGGTATTGAATGAAAATATAGGTAGGTAGGTATGTGGATACACTAGGTACAGCTACTTTAGTTATTTGAATAGCAATAAGGAACAATATCGCCAAACCTACGGAAATAATGTTATTTTATTTTATTTATTTTAATCTCGTGTGCGGAAGGGCTCTTCTCCTAAAAATACAAACGAAAAATAAAAAACAGAGCCTTCTGAAGTTATTATAATAAAACGTGCTGGAAACACTGAGTTCTATGTTTTGAAATTAGCTAATTACAGGAATCCCTTTCTTATAATTACCCACACAAAAACAACCCTCCCTGGAAGTTGATGAGTCAGACACGACCCCCGCATGACGTGTCCGTTTTCATGGACCGCATTTACGTAGGAAGCGTGGGGGGAAATAAAGAGAAATACCCGATTAAATGGTGAAATAAAAAGTAAAATGATCCTAGAAAACTACGGCAAAAACGTTCCCAAAGGCAGAATTATAGAAGAGAATTTAAAGTATTACTTGGTCATAGAGCTCTTTTTACGTACCTACGTCTGTCGATCTAAACTTCCACGTGTAGGTAGATACATCGGCTCGGCTTTTAGGCAGATAATCAGAAGCCTGCTTTCTAAAGAAAATGCGCGGAAACTGCAACGAAAAGCTGCGATTTTACCCACGGAACTCAGAGCTAGAGAAGGAAAAGTTGCTCGTATGACGCACATAGGGGTTAACTTATATGCAGTTCTTTGCAAGGAAAGATTTAGTATTTTTCGTGAACATTTTATCGAAAGTTACAAACACAGTTGGTAGGTAGGTACCTACCTACGTAAAATTTAAGAATAGATAAGGATTTTGCTCTATTCGGCACAACACTACCCTACGTGCGTTAAAATAATATGGATTTGAAAAATATTAAACATGAATGTGTAGATAAAGGTAGTAGGTAGGTACAAGTAAACCTGCCTATATTTAGTAGGTACCTACATCTCTTGTAAGCTAAAAATTAAATGTCTCAAACCAATTTAAACGTCAATCTACCGATAAAATTTCTCACTTTCCCGTAGGTATTAGGTACTTAGGTTAGTAAGTAGGTAGGTAGGTACTTAAGTAGGTACTATTATAATTTTCACAAGATGGCTAATATTATCTAATCATAGTCTGAACCACAAGAAAAAATGACGCATAATCTCTGGAAAATCCAGACAAAGCCAGACGAAGACGGCATTCGCCATTCCCTTCGATAGAGTCCTCATTGTGCGATGCGTTTCGAGTATTGCGCGTGCGTTATCCTCCCTTCGACATCCCTCTCGCACGCACGGGGTTGTAGCAGCTGTCGCCGTCCCTCTTGGGAGGGTCGATCTATACCACGCTAGGTACGGCTAGCTACATTGCCGTACCGCGATTAGTACGCAGGTTTTCGGTGTCCGAGGCTAACGTACAGTCAACAGTCGGGTTCTGGAAGCATCGCGGCCGCAATAATGTCGCGCGCCGTTCTTTTTATTAGTGTTTTCGCCATATTTTTGGACGTCCTCCATGCTGGACAGGTAAGAACTCTTTTTATTGTATCAATATCAAGGAAGCCGGTATTTTGTCGGCCCACTAAGTCGAAAATCGATTGAACGCCGTAATGTTTTCAAGGCGGTGTTAAATGATGAAAAGACTCCTTCACTACGATGCGATACCGTACAAGTTATTTCGTGATCGTTTATTCGGCTTTTTGTTACGTATTTAGAAGGATTGTATACATTACGTAACATTTTATAGCCTTATGAAGTACCTACCTACCTAGATTCTAAAAAAAGAACTCGCACCTAAGTAGAATTGATTTGACTTTTATGTAGGTAGTACATAGTTAAGTACCTTTATGTTCATAATGTAATTGATTTGGTTGTATTATTAGGTCGTCTGGGCGAGTACCCACCTACTTACCTACTGTTTTATTGTGCATTATTTCATAGGTAATTTAAACGCGATAAATACCCGTCTAATACTAATAATAATTATTTCATAGGGTTTAATTAGTACCTAATGTAGGCAACTTATACATTTTAAAACCGATAGTAATCGCTCACACAAGTAAGTATGTAAGTAAATATAGGTAACTAATAGCTATGTGGCTACTAAACATGGTATTTGGTATTTATTGAAGTTTATTAGTATATATTTATCGATGGCAATTTTGCTAGTGTTGAACAATTTTGAGTACCTACCTAACTCCCTAAACTAAGAGCGGATTCGACCGAACTTGTAGTTAGTTCTAGATTTTTTATCATTATCCCCAGAATAAATCTTAGTTATGAAAGAGTAAACTGCGTGTTTACTTGCATATGATTTTAAGTACCTACCTAGGTAGGTACATTATTCTGAGAATAGTTATACCAGATTTCGATGAAATCCACCCTAAGTAAGGTAAGTAAGTACCTTCGTATCGAACTAACTAGTAAATTGTTCGGTACGGTGACTTTAAGTTACTGGGTTTACTTATTTAAGTAGGTGACCAAGTATTGCTCGGGTTTTTTTGGGAAACGGACGTCTTCTAAAATGAAACCAAGCTAGATCGATTTAGCCCCTAAATTTTATGAAAATCGTTGGAGCCGTTTCCGAGATTCAGATTATATACCTACCTTTATACAAGAATTGCTCGTTTAAAGGTAGGTATAAGATATAGGAGAAGCAGATGAACACATAGAGAAAAGGTCTCATCTTGAATATCACCAGGCGTGGTACCTACAAGTCAGCTAACGTCACACAGCTAATTAAAATAAAGAAAAGGATTTTGAAGATTAGTATAATATGGATGCTGTGCTGAATTATCGAGACTTTGCAAAAGCGATTGTCGATTTGACAGATATCGTGGACGTTTGAAGAAGCTGAACATTTTTATTGAAAAACGTAGTATTTTTAAATTGTTGAGCTTCTAATTACGACTTTATAATGATCTTAGAGGGAATTAAAATAATTTATATTTTTAACATCCCACCATGACACGGGCCGTCATGAGATTAACTCAAAGTCATGACTATAAGTAAACTATGACTAAAGTACCTACCTAACTAGGTTTAAATGGGGCTTCTTACAGCCGCCATTTTGGATTTTTGCTCATTTTCTATAGTTTGTGTCACTGTTTGGATCCGGAAGAATCCAAACACACCTCATTAGTCAAAACCCGCAAAATTTTTTTTTTAAAACGGGTTCGAAGAACCACGCCAGCCTTTTGGGCTACAGCGAAAGGCAAATAAACTCATTAAATACATTACAAATAATTATAATAGTAAGTACCTACCTACTAACATACAATTTCGAGATCTTACGTTTCCAATCTTTCGGAACTCAACTAAATAGCAAGCCAAGTCACGATGTTTTTACTGGCTTTTACCTTAAACTACATTAGGTGAAGCTTTTACTATTCCGAATCAACTTTATTATTCCCTTTTTGTTCCAGAGAGAAGTTAAGGTATTCTCTCTATGTTGGAAGTTGGATGAGAGTGCATTTTCTATGGGCACTTACATTAGGATTATTACCACAGAACGCCGAAAGACGTGATGACCTACTCTAATAATCCATTATCTATCAGGAAGAGCGCTGGTGGTGTAGTGGTAGCACCCCTGCCTTACGATCCGAAGGTCGTGGTTTCAAACCTGGTCGTGCACCAATGAGTTTTTCCAAAAAATTATGTGCGCATCGTGAGGAAACCGGCAGTATTCTTATAAGCGGCGATGGGCTTGCAACCTGTCACTTACGGAATACTAACTACTGTGCAAAATGTGGGCATGTACCAAATGTCATGTTTGGACGTGCCTCTGACCTGACTACCCTCTTTAGATATCCTCAAAAAAATCTAAGTAACTAAAGATCTGAGGAAGATATCTACCGAGCCCGGGGATTACAGTCGTGATCATATTTATTTTTTATTCTATCAGGAAGAACAACTTTTAGAACTTAAAAAAAAATATGAATACAGAATGTTTAGAAAAATTATCAGCCAGTAGGTTTTCTCTTGTACAGACAACCCTAACCACTGCCAACGTAATATCTCCCACGCTCTAACAATGTACCTAAGTGCATTAAGTCTAAATATGGAGCGAGCCATTCCACAAGCTTTCAAATCTAACTTGTGCATACCGTTGTGTGCAAAGGATATCATTTGCTGGACCCGGTTTTAAAATAAATATGTTCATAGGTCTACTTATGTATGAGCAGATGTGTGAGAGGGACTTGCTCTAAGTTTACCGCACCCTTGGATTGAAATTTATTATCTTTTAAACGCAATATTTGCGCAAATACCTATCCTATATGTAATTATCTAGATAAGAAATATGTTTCTGGCTTTGAACAATATGAACTAACATAGTCTTCCCTAATTCGTAAAACTGATTGACTTCAGACGGCGTGGTAACGCTACAAAATCACTCAGTATTGGTTATTTATTTAGTCCAGAGGAACTCGGTTTTGTGACTTCTACTCGTATATTAAGTTAAACTATATTCATCATCATTAACATCATTGGAGCTCAAATACTGACCGATAAAAACCTATTTTGACGTCATTTAAATTGACCAAATTCTTCGTCTTTTCATCTAAGGACTTAAAAATCTCACAATTTCGTCATATCTCTTACATTTTTCACATCTTTATTATGGACAGCCACTAAATGAAAATTACAATAAGTAGGCTAATGTGAGCACGGGATTAACGGCTTATACCCACAGTGGACACAGCTACTGAGTTTAACAAGGGGCTGCCAGGTCAGGAGGTGATAAATAAAGAATAATTCATCAACAACGGATTGCAATTAATCAAGTCACAAAGCGGGAATCTTATCTACGATCACAACGTCCGAACAAAAGCAACCGTCCGCTTGGAACAATGCCGCGACTTTATAAGCTTTAAATCCTTTTATAAGAAGGGGAAAAGGCAATAAAGGTATTTGCGGCAACACTGTGGCTTGGTGTTGCCAGAAAATACATTCGCGAAAATCTAAAAGCTTAGCAATGTCTGTGTAAAAATTTTCAAATTTAAATTCAAGTTGGAATGCAGCCATTAAAATGCTTAAATGAATCCGCGGGTGTTGAGCACTTCCATTTATTTCGAACGGTTCTCGTCGGGGTTGTAGAGACTCCACACTGCTTGTAGTTTTTTTCTTTCACACCGCATGCTAGGTATCTACATATTTTAATCGGTAGTTCTTTATTTTGAAGTAGGTATTTTGAGGACCTGAATTTCTATGACTGATTAGTAAGTAAACGGAGTTCTAATTCAGCTCGAAGGTCATCGTCATGGTCGTCAAGTCACGTCAAGTCTTAAATGACAATAATAATGATAAAAAGACAAAGTAGACCGAACACTTGCTAACCATCCCTGTTTGATCCAGTAGGTACAATTATTAACCTAGGTACTCGTAATATTCCGCGAACCTGTTTTTTCGCTCCTATGATACAAAAAGCTTTTAAGTTTGACTTCACCTGTCCTGTCGTCAGTCTCTTAAGTAGCAAATCGGGTTTTAGTTGATTTCGGACTTGCTATGTATAAACAAGATTTACTGGAAATGCAGGTGCATAGATCAGGAGAATGAGATTTAAACTTTGGTACTTATAAATAAGGTGATACTTTAGTTAATTGATGGGTTTATACTGCATGAAAGCCTTTAGTCTTTTATGTAATACGCCTAAAGCCAGATTCGACCAAACTAGCATTAGAACTAACTAAGTATCCCCAGAATAAATAAAATGTTTTTTTTCTTGCATTTGACATTCCATTAATCTGAGAAAAGAGTTGCCTGTCAAAGCCATGTTATGCTTAAACTTCATTTTACATTGGCAGAATTGTGGCTTATGACACAGAGGCCAAAAATAAAGAAGTGAAGTAAAGAAGTGAAACTTCATTTTATATAAGCTTTGAATCTATAGGTGCTTATAATATAAGTACCACGGCCTTTATAAAGAGGGAATGAAAATAATATTTTATTTTGAAACTCCCACCATGGCTCGACAGGCCGTCACCTCCTAAAAGCTCTTCGTCTATGTCACTATTGATTTATCACTTATCAGTATCCCTTTCAGTTTTACAATGCAAGGAAAGAGCCGTTTGAGTCGCAATGTACCTAATCCTTTCACCACACTGTTTCGATATAACTAGTGACACGATTCATATAAGTACCTATTCATATTTATATATTCACTAAGGTCAGATTTGATCTTAGTTACTTATTGGGTTAGTTTTACAGTTGGCTCTTTTAGTAGTTTTTCATGATGCTGAACGAAAACGAATTGGTCTATTTTTATGAGGATGGAGACTGGTTTTGACTTTAATCCATCCACTTCTGATAACTGGAGCACGAAGTGCATTTGGCATGTAACAGCCATCGTCCTCAATTCGTTTGGCAGATCACCACGAGTTTTTTAAGGATTTTACTTTAAAAAAAGCTTGAATTGCTTGAATTTCAACGAAACCTGTCCAGGTTTCGTTAAATTTGGAATACTTACCTAAATACCTAGATAACCTTAACAAAGAGTTAAACCTACAGTAATTCACATTAATGTACTTAAAGTATGTAGGTACCTACTTACTTACTTAAGTGTAGTTACAAAAAAGTACAAAACAAATATGATCACGACTTTTACAGGTCTGAGAGACATTTCCTCAGATCTCTTGCTACTTTGAGGAAATCTAAACGGAGGTAGACAGAGGAATGTCCAAACCTTACATTTGTCACATGACCACATTTTGCACAATTGTTTTATTATTGCGTTCGGTACCACGTATTTTATAGAACCTACCCTCGAATATTTGGTTCTAGAATACCTATGCCGGTTTTCTCTTGGTGTTTTTTTCACCGTTTCACATTTAAAAATGTATAGGTAGGTAATATAATAGCGAGTTTCAGGCTTAAAATCGACAGCTATCGACATTCTGCTCTAGTGAACGCTCGCTTCACTGCCCACGTTGTGAGTTTGCTCGAACATCGATCGTTTTGTGTATTCAAATGGACATTGATAATAGAGTCTATACCTACCTACTTACTATCGTCCATAAACATAGATAATAATCTCTTATATCTAGGTATCTACGCCATATCTGCGCAAAGCAAGTCACCGGTCGCCATAAAAAACTAAAATGTCTAAAAAAAGTCTACAACCTTTGCAGTATTAGAAAATTGACGAAGACACGTTTTCTAAACAGTAAGTTTAGAAAAAAAACAAAAGAGGTTGAAGCCCTTTCAGTTCCATTTTTTTTCATGCAACAACCCTAGTTCGGTGGAGGAAAATCTCTTTGAAATTTAATCCCAGGCAAAGATGGCGCTGCAGTCGTGTTAAGCTTCTGCAGAGCTTATGGCCACCAAAAAAGCGACATTGCGACTATTTTAAAAGGAAACATAAGAGTAGCAATCCAAGTTATCTTAATGAAACGGAGACACGGGACTAACTTGGTTCTTTGTGAGTTTCAGATAAGATCTCACAGCGAAGTTAGGGACTTTGTTTTTATAATGAAGCTTTGCATTGTGTATCAAATGCAGAGTAGGTACGTGATTAGGTTTAATTATTTTTTAAGTTAGTAAGGTGTGCAGGTAGGTAAGTACTTACTTAAAAGATAAAAATATAGCAAAGTAGAAAATATAAGTAATACCAACCTACATACATTTGTACTTAATAATTAAAGTAAAGTATTCTTTATTTTATTTTATGAAATAGTTGCTCCCGACTTCTTGAGTACTTATAGTTTATTTAGGTAGGTGTAAGTAGGTTGTAAGTACCTATTTCAGTTTTTATCCACTGTTTTATTAGAACTCTCGCAAACCTCATTTGCATCAAATGCCCGTTTCGAACATCTTTGAGCGTGCACGTTCCAAATTCAAAACGAAATCTTACATTTTCATATCGCTCGTATTCGATCGCTCGTTTAGAAGCGTCGCTTCGCCTGTGTAACTTCTTATGCGAGCTTTTTGTTCCCAAGAATACCTAGGCCCGTGGGGAGAGACCTAGTGGTTATAATGCCTGGCTTTATTTAGAGCACAGAGAGGACTTTGTGATGAATTTCGCAAGAATATATTCAAAATTGGCCGTCTAATAACAATGTAATAAGGAGGCACCGACAAATTCTCTTAATAATAGTAAGTTATTATTGATTTATGGAAGTTGGTATCCTGCTAATATTATAAATCGATAGCGTAATCGGTTGGAGTTCACTTTTCAGTAGGAAGAAATAAATGGTAGGTACCTATTTCATGCGGATGGTACAATAAAATGAAATTGTTAAAAAATCGAAGTACGAAGTTTTCACAATACGCCATCGAAATGCAAAAGAATGTAGCATACTTGTGTACGCGGGTATCCTAGTACTTATTCACTTTGAAACTGGATGGTTTTAGATGAAGTTTGGTAAGAATGTAGAGAAAAAACCCGTTAGGGTATGAAAAAGGCATAGCCGGTTGGCGCAGCTAGTTATATAATATTTCTTCGACTTGCATTAGAAATGATAGATTAATGCAAAAACTAAAAACTCGACTGAAAGTAATTTATTTATGGCATCTGCATCTTTTGAGATCTATTTTATTAGTAAATGTCACAAAGTCACAGTCTTAGAAAATAGCTTTTATCAGCCGCCATGTTGGATTTTTTGAGTTGTTACGTTATTCGCTCATTTGAGCAGGCTAAAGTCTATAGACCATACTGCTTAGTCTTACGTAAATTAATTTCTACCGTTTTCTATAAAATCTAACCAAAAATCTAACCTTACCGCCATTACTTTCCCCTGACAATTGACAAAAAAAAATTAATGGATTAATTGACATTTCATATGCCACTCTTTTTTTTTTTGGCGTCGCATTTGCATTTAGTGCCATTTACAAACTATGCCACTTTTGTAATCTCGAATCCAATGACACCTTATTTGTCAAAAGCCGGCTGGGGTACAGCAACAGTCAAAGGAACTCACATAATACACCCTAAATACATTAGCCTTCTTCTTCGCAGTCGGGTAAAAGTCGTTGAAATGTTCCCACTTCCCACGCTTTATAAATGAACAATCTAGAATGCAGTCTCAATTAGACCATCAATAGAACTTGACAGTTAGTATTTACAACGGCAGTAATCCAGTTAAACGCGTCCTTGCAAGTCCTCGGGACGCGACAGGAATGCTACTATGTTATACTATGTTGTACTATCCTACTAATATTATAAACGCGAAAGTTTGTAAGAATGTATGGGTGACTGGCTGGATGTATGTTTGTTACTCTTTCACGCTGAAACTGCCGAACGGATCTCTATGAAACTTGGAATACTTACACGTAGTTTATGACCTGCAATAACACCTTTAAGACCTGGGCTACTTTTTGTCCGGGTAAGTACCTACCACGAGCACGGAGCCGCGCGCTGTTGCTAGTAATGCCTAAATTATCAAGAACAACAGTTAGTAGATATCAAGCCAAAGTACCCTGATAAAATGATTCAAAGAAATACCTAAACTATAGGTAAAGTAATGATGTACGCTCTCAAGCATCAGACACCTTCAAAGTTTAGAGCTGCCAGCCTCTGTAACTTGATTATAGCATCATTGTACCACAAGGCCTAACTACATCGGGGGCCCATTCGAGCGGGAAATGGGCCCTTCTGCTCCAGTTGCCATGACGACCTGAACACGACACCCTAACCGGCAAATAAACTAATCCTGAACATTTTATTCCAAGCCGGGACCCGTGAAAAATGAATTTTGAGGTGAAACCTTTCCTAAGATACGGGGAACGTCGGTGACGGCCGTAATAAAGTTGTGGAGTTTGCGTAGCTATCGTACATCTCAAGAAGTGGTCAAATTTTACGTCAAAACTTTGATAAGTAATGACGCAATAAATGTATCTAGACGTGACAACAATAATAGTGCATTTTTTTTCCGCTTTTTGCTTCAGATTTTACAGCAATAGCAGCTTGAATTTATAGGTACTAATGCGGCCGGAACACTTTACGTTAAAATAAATATCAAATATTAAATAAGTGAAATGAGTCATAGTACTGTCAGCACTTTTCAGGAAACTTCGGCTTAACCTCAACGAGGGAATTATTCAGGGATTTCCTGGAGAGAAATTATGAACGCTCCTCTTTCTTAGTGTCTTATATTTTGTTACTCTCTGGAAAGCAGATTTTTGAAGAGGAAAAGTAAAAAGAAACGGTATGTTTTTACGGAGAATAAAAAAGCATTTGTGCTATCTGTGCTATATTTTGTTCCTTTTTAAACTTCGGTACTTTTAAATTGTGAGAAGCTGCTACCATTTCCATTATAATAAGGTCGCGTTTTTTCCTATAGCCTATCCAGGTATCAATGAATTTTTAGACTGCTTTAGTAAGACTAAAACCCTTTTCCATCTCCTACTGTAGGTCTACCATGAGTTTTCACAATCTACACACGCTAGCGACTGTAGTTAAAAAAATGTATGAAAACTTGCCTACAGCGCCTCTAGCGGATAGTTGGGTACTAAAACCTCATGTAGCTAACTATCCTACGTCACAGCGTAGGTACTACAGCGACTGTAGTTTGCGCTCATAATTTGCTTACAATTTGGTACCATGAGTAACAGTTTTGACAAATGTCATAGTAACGTACTATTACTACTGTAGTAACGTCAGCTAATCTAAATGTGACAACTCATGGTAGATCTACTGAAAATAGTTCGAAAGGTGTAATGTTTGCGTAGCTCAAAGAGGCTCTGTTTATCAAAAGAACCTACTAAACATCGTTTATATAAAGGTGTGTAGTTATTTATTATATAAAGAGAATTTGTAACTAAATGGTTATTCTCGATAAAAATAATTATTTTGACTAATAAGCAAGTTAGAAACGCGTAAAAATATTAACTACGTGGTACTTCGGTAATTGAGTAATAGAACTAGCGGAAACAAACTTAGGTGGATCGATAATGATGACTAGGTATTGTTTATCAATAGTTGTGAAAGCAATCAGAAACTGCTGCTACGGAAGACCAGTGGGACGAATATGGATCTTTGCTTACAATGTCAGTACTTTTTCATTGTAAACAAGTGATTTGGTATTACCTACATAAGAGTGTTTATTCAATCAATTTGATTGACTTTTGACAAGTGTTGATTATATCAGAGTTCCGTAATCGCACTACAGCGCTCTCTTGCCAGAGCATACTCGTAATATGCTGAAGGGTAGCCATCTTTAAATTTAGATTTAAATTAATTTTAGTCATAGTGTGTAATAACTCTGGTAACGAGATAAACATTTATAATTATCATTTATTTTTTAACTTTTCGCAAAAGTGGAGGTCGACTATTATTATAAACTATCTGTTGCCCGCGACTTCGTAAGCATTTAATTTGTTTTAAAATGTTTTAATACTTGTTCTGCCATTCGTGGTGGTGACAAATTCAACAAATCAAACACCATAAAAATTGGTCCAGCTTTTCTAGAGTTAAAAGTGTTCGAACAAATCCAACTTTGTTTTATATATTGAGGCTATAGACAAATCACACATAGGTACAGAATCTTACTGGTACCAGTCACCACAAATCCAGTGGTTCAAACAAAGGTAAACACGGTGTACCAGACCGTGACATGTGGAGTACAATGTGCTTCCTGTTTGTACTCTTGTTGTCTATGGAGTTAATCCGATTCTGTAGACCTTGGTATTGGATCTCGGTGAACTAGAACATTGTGTAGAGGGAATTGATTTAGCCAGGTATGACTGGGGAATCGGTGTGGTCTAGTAAGATTGATTGAGGAATAGTATAGATGTTGGAAATGCACCTTGAATATTAGCGATTGATTTTCATAGAGGAAAAGTTATTTCACTGTACTCTGGGCTTAGAATCAAATCTCACTCAAATCAAAGCCAATAAGTAAGTTATATATTTGAATCTCGAGCCAAATGAGATTTTTAATAATTGTATTCAATAGGATAACAATGTAGGCTAACCAATTCGATTACTTACCGGCATAATCCTTGAGCCAAAAAATTTGATCTTGCCTATTTTGTTGTTACCAATTACTTCAAGGGCAGATCTATCCCAGTATGTATTATCATATATTATCCCCTGGGGGGTCTTTGGGGCTCATTATACCAAGCCTCTCAGCCTGGACTTATTTACCTCGTGCGCAAATGGAATTTCAATAAACTCTTGATAGAGGTCGGGCCAAGGACGGATAGGTTGATTTGGGTAAGAAGTTGGCGTATTTAAAATGATTCCGCAAACTCGGCTGGGATTGTAATGAGAAAATTATGTTCAATGGAGTGAACCAATGACTTTCTAATGCCTTTGTTAAAATGTAACTGGGCAATTATAAACTGCGTAACGGTTTACCTTTATAGCAATAAGGTAGACAATTGAAAATTTATGGGCATCACCAGAAAAAGAATTTCGTGAGCTGAAACTGAGGCCCTATTTGGCGCTATTCAGCTGGATCTGATCCTTATGAGAAAGACAGAGCTATTGATCTCGATAAGATGGTTCATTTGAATTCGTTATTGATGTCAAATGAAGTTGACAGAGGGGTAGCAAGCAGGTCAAGCGTTTCACTCATCTGTAGCCATTTTCTACATCAACCACTGTGATGCTGTAGTTAATTCCAGATCATAAAGCCACAGTCACAATGCCCATTAAATTGTCGTCTGCGATGTCGCTGCCCGCCGTAAAAGATTTACGTTCTCCACAAGGAAAGTTGAGGATAGAAATAAATGCCATGAATTTTATATGAAAGAAGCAAGTTAAGCGAACTAATGGAATATACCTATAACATGCCTATAAAGTTGTAATTCTTTTTGTATTTTGCTATAAAGTTTGATAATTGAACCAAACCACCAGGATCTATGGCTACAAACCACGTGTTAAGCACGTAAAGTTCATTTGGTTGGATAGAAATTCAGCTCGCCGACGTAAATAGGGGTCTTGTCACAAGATCATGACTTTAATAAATACTTGCTTCTCGATTTTCAATCGATGGCTCGGGCGCAGACGAAAGGCGTTGACCCGATACCGCTCCGGCCAGCCTCTAATGGATACGTAAAACTTTAATGCGTTGAAGTACATTGACCATTCTGCGTGCTTGTAAGTGTAAACTATTTATGCACTAAAATAAAGTGGCTGGTTAAGTGCTGAATAATTTAGCTTAGTTCGGTGAACTTGGATATCATTATTTTTTTTCAAATAGTCATTGTGTGTGTAAAAAAGTGGCTGAAAGGGCAACTTCTACTAAGAATTAAAAATTATCGGAGAGATGTAGAAGCATAAAATAAACAAAGAGATAACAATATTAAGCAATAAGCTCCAAATTGACGACGCCGTTCTAGGCGGCACGGTCGATTCATCCTCCTATCTTCTCGAAACAGGTACCGTTTAATGAATTTATCTTGTCAGGGGGACCATTAACCAAGTTTACGAACAAATTACGAGCGCGAACTTGTGTCGCACCTTTCAAGTTTGCAATTACCGAGGTATTTGCCGAAATTCCGCCTCCGTGTGCCTAGCTTTTTACCATCGCATGTCACCGTATCGCTCTTCCGTTTTGGCGCAAACGAGCCAAGATAGCCGTTTATTGCTTGACAAGCTGCCAGGAATAGAAAGAATCAATGTTGGTACACTCTGCCAGAAATGAGCTGCGAATCAATATCTGCAAAGTGTCAACGTGTTTCATGTTCACGTCGTCGCACCGACACTTGTGCCAGCCTTGCGCTGCTCCGTTTTATTAAACGCCACTTTATTGCCGCTCTCTGATGCCATAAAAGCCTCCACAAGTACCCCTAGTTCTGTAAAATAAAACTGCAATATTTCGGCACCGTCTTCGTACTTGGAGTGTTGGCTCTTCGCAACATTGTCTGTTGTTTTATAAATCGCCGGCTCTCCCGTTTTATGTTGCGTCGTTTGTATTATGCGCACCCCTTCTTCTTTATTGTTCGCTTCTGTTGGACCTTGATTTGGAAGTTTCATTGAATAAAATTTTGCGCTCCGAGAAATACTTCGTCGACCTTTAAATAAACTGCTCCTACATTCCAGAACATTTTATCCCTTACATTAACGCATGAACAAAGTTGCTCATAAGTGAGATTAGCTGTGTGCGAGTGGTCTAGGTACTAGGCTAGCAGCAGCCGCGAGAGGTATAGCGAGTGTCACCACACCACCGCTGTGAAACGGAGCATGTAGGTTAAGAGCCCTTGTCGCTTTGTTAGCGCGCTCTAATCACTGCCGGCCCTCGACGACTCGCTACTCCAGGGCTCGTGGCGCACTAGCGTTTTGTGTCTCTTCTAAGGAGGTCTTTCGTGTTATATTCCATTAAAATTCAATCTTATACCTTTAAAACTATTCTAGAGCTCCAGAGTCAATCCCTTTTATAAAATTGAACTTATGTATTATTAGATGTTGAACTTGTAGGAAAATAATTATATCCGAATAATGTTAGCCACTGCGCGTGTTGCTGACAAAGTCAATAAAATAAGATAAATGGCGAGATAAACAGGCTTTCGCAATAATCAAAGCGAGTCCGGTCTATGTTTACGATTGCCGATAAATCAGAATAAGGAATCTTATCTCAATTTGGCCGAACATAGAGTTACTGGCCACAATCCAAGGTACAACTTTAAGTTCACCAAACTGAGCCTGCGCCATATTTTTGGGGTAAACAGAACCGGAACGAGATCCTGGCCAAAGTTCGTTTGCCGTTGAATTAGCGGAATTGTTGGATAAAAATGTGAATAGCAATAGGAATAAGGTTCAGAATGCGGTGGTAGCTATTTCAGCATCACCAGAAACCGCAAATATGTCGGCTGGAGATACGACTTTCGCATCCATTATTGTTTTGGCGAAATTTATAGCTTGGCGCTGACCGTGCTTTGAATTTGTAATTGGATTTCATGAGGGCATTCGTTTGAGAATTTTCTTATCGTCTTTTGAAAAAGTTATGATTAAGGTTTGTTTTCGAGTGTCATTTCTTTAATCATTGTTTGAGAGGTTGAAAGCGAGGAATTAAAGAGAAGAAAGGAAAGTTATGTAAAATAAAAACAATATTGAGGAAAATTCATGCGTATTTTTAGTTTGGCAATTATTGCAAACGACAAAAACACGAGAAGTCTATTAAGATAATTGATGAAATGGTATTGATTGTTTTTCTTTTACCCGGGGTTTCTAAAAAAAAGACGTCAGTAGGCGACGAAGACGACGGTAAAACTCATTTCCCCTAGCAATCGGAACTCGAGACGGTCAATTATAAAAAAATGAGTTTCTAACCGGAATCTTTCGTATTTTTATTAAGTATAATATCGATTTTACTGCATTTGTTTTGAAAGCTGGGTAATTTTAAAATTGAAAATTCTTTAAGTGAGACACCATATTGCGGTATATAGGCGTATATTTTTTTGTTTATAATATAAGTAACAATGTACGTTACATATTCTAATATACCTTTGCTTCTGCTCGTTGATTTCCTTTTATACCCTTTTTATACCGTCAAGAGATTAGCCTAAACTCCACCAAGTAGTTCCAAAATGCGTCCGATAAAAAATTTGCATATAAAAATTGGCAATGTTATAGAACTTAGGGTTGCGCATCCGACGTCACTGGCAACCATCCAGAAGTAGTTTTCACATGCACGCGGTTGCCTTCATAAAGGTAACATATTATTCAATCTAATCGCTATTAGCACTGTTACCTAAAGTGAGGAAAAGCAGTTGTTGAAAAAAACCTCAAAAAACTTGTGCTTTTCAGGCATGCTAGATATTACAGTTAGAAGATCCCTGAGGATGTCGAATAGAGTAGACGCTTATCAAACGTAGGTACTAAGCACGTTTTTAGTTTCATGAGTATCAGGTTGCCAGCCCATCGCCACTTACCGAGCACCACACTCTTTATGTTTCTAGAACGTGGTTCCACCGTGGTAGCCACACATATTTTCCAATTGGAAATAGATAATTCTTAAATGCTCGGTCGGGTGCCAGCTACACGTGAAAAGGCACCAAGGCAGCATGTCGGACACTAGTTCTGACATTACGAGCCCCTGTTGACCTATTTCAATATTTTTTTACATTTCATTTGGGATGTGTTGGAATCCATTGGAATAAATCGTGCATGAATTTAGCTTAGGCATGTCTTTTACAAAGTAAATCGTCTAGAAAATCCTCCCGCATTTGCAGACTATTTCTTTTTATTCGTCTCAGCAATCGAAGAGATCACAGCACTCTTTGAACTGTCTTTAGTATAAGAAAAAGAAATAATACCACACCCAGTTCTATCGTTCCATCTTTACGTTTTGCCTGTTGTGTCTCTACTTCACTACGTCGCTGCAGAGTCAAAGTTCCATTTATTTGTTTCGCTTTTGAATGTACCTACTGCGACGACTTCGGTACAAAGTTATCTCTAGCACTTTGCGTGGAACGAACGCCTTTGAATGTGAAATACATTTCAGAGACGTGTCGGTCCAAAACGTGTGCTGCCGAAATTAGGTAAAATTGTCCTATATTTCATTGCATGTTTTCCTTTGACGGAATATTTTAGTCTTTTGAACCAATTGCATTGCTGGTATGGCAATAGAGTCAATTTAATTTAAGCTAAACATGAGCTTATGGATCTAGATCAAAAACTCTTCTAGCATCTTTCTACCCTGAATGTATAATATCTGACCTAATTTCATTGGTTGTTTTCTTTTTTTGCAGGTAATCTACTATTTTTCATCACCTCTGCATCCGTAGCTGTTCAAACAACCTAATGTACTCATAACGGGACAAAATATGATAACTTTTTGCTTTTTTAAATACTTTTTTCACACAAAATGCAATGTTTGTGAAACTCACGACCGACGGGTTGTTGGGGTGTCATAGAGGGGTGAAAATCTGGACTCTCATCAGTGTTGCGGTGTGTTAGAATTATTTTTAATTACCCCCGCGACGAAGCTTTGTCGCCATCTTGAATATTCATCCGTTGGAGACCCGCCATTATTATCATTATTTTTCTAGAGCCTTTCCTAACCTAATTTCTGTGCAATGAGCCTTGTGGGACGCCGCCGCTAACAATGCAGCTTTAAATAATAGTCTCACTTTTGTTAGTCATTGTGATTTATTGGCTTTTGCGTTTCACGCTTGTAAACAAAAAGTATATTGTTATTCAAATTATGAATAGGGACTGTAACTGTAGCGAGTCTAACCAGCTCTGACCGCGTAGGGATAGCGGCCACTGCCTATTCTGTATCTGATCGTAGGTTTTAATTCAAAAAGTGGGCGCCGGGCGCGCACTTAGGTATCTAACTTCGCTAAAAGTTAACCTTTGAAATCAGAAAGGCGAAGACAAACATCAGATAAAGTTTTTAAGACAGGTGTCATGTTCCAACCCGTATGAGGTCCCATTACCGATTATGTTTGTTACAGTTTTCAACTTAAACATTTTCATGGCATTTTTATTCACAGTGGCATTTTTCATGAGTGTCACAAGATCCTCATTTCAGATCTAATCTGTGAGATGGACGTGCTGTTATACTTTTTATTGTCCCTATAAAAACGAGGCGTGACCTTGTTTTATAAACTTTGGTCTGAAGCGAGACAGGAATAACAAAATACCGTTTTATTAGCTTATGGCTTTAGTAATTTTAGATAAAATAACTCATTTGTAGAACAATCGCAGCTACTTACATCGGTATATATATTAGGATTCAAAGAAAACTTACTCGTACTTTAAATTTGTTGTTTTTTTTCTTGAGTTAATTTCATTATTTCGTGTTAAAATAGACCCCCACCTGATAAAAAGCAGTTTGTTTGAAGAGTGAGGGCTCGATATTAAAAAGCTTTAAATATACTCATGATTTAGTGAAGTGAATATTTAAAAAAAATACATTTTGGATAAAATATACGAAACTTTGCCTAAAAACAATTTACTTAGTGACTTGCCAAGTGTTAAGGGTTATATTAAAATTTAACTCGGGTCATATTACATGCGCAGAATTTAATCAGATGAAAGAATGCTAAATTATGATTATTTCACTTCCTGTTCGTGCTGACACGTTCATGGCATTCAGCACCTTGTCACAGCGTGTTTCAGAACAGTTGGCTCAGTTTACTTAAAGATCTTTGTTTTCAACCTGGCAAATGGAGTTGGTACTTGGTGAATTAGGCCGCTGGTAACCCTTTTTTCCATGGCGTGTGCGAAGTTGTTATTCCAGCCACCCGATGTCCTCCAGGAAGGCCCTAAAATGGAATTGCGAGAACAATTTTTTTTTCTTCTTTTATTATTTACTAATTGACTAAACATGAATTTAAAGCATTTTCTTTATGATTTTGTCTATCTAGTCATATTTTTATATAACGTATCTTATTGTTCGAAACAACGTTATGTTAATTGTAATAACAAGTCGAGCTGTCATCCTTCTGAGCTATGTATGTATGCCGGATATTATGAATGATGCAATCCGGATATAAATCATACCCGGCTTGAACGCCACATTACGGTGCTACTATTTCTTATTTTCCATCGGACCACGTGATATATTCTCACATTGCGGAATTCGCTAAGATGGATTCCGGGCTTTAGGTGCTGGCGGGATTGTCATAATGGTTGTACCTACGTCGTCGTATATTACTTCCACTAAACACGTAAAAGAGTTTAGAGTTCGAACGTTTAGAGTTAAAGCGTTTAATCAAAATTTAACATAGAAAAGTGGTATAGTTAAGTTGGTTGATAGTTAGAAAAGTGAATAAAAAAATAAAAATATTTGATATGAGACAACCCTATTTTTCTGTAGACCGTATACGAGTAGAACTGGATGTACATATAGAAGAAGGTATAGAACTGATGACAGTAATTCGCCGGGAGAATCTCCTAGTTCCGGTACTCAGATTTTAAAGGATGTCTCAGAATAGACAGAATACTAACATCATGATATTACTCGTATTATTTTAACTCATGCCCATGTTTTGCAAAAATA
This sequence comes from Cosmorhoe ocellata, assembly GCA_963675405.1. Lineage (NCBI taxonomy): Eukaryota > Metazoa > Arthropoda > Insecta > Lepidoptera > Geometridae > Cosmorhoe > Cosmorhoe ocellata. Next base: position 2,785,645 of record OY776258.1, on the reverse strand, counting down.
TTGGCATGTAAATTATCTCTATAATCTAGCTGCAAACTCTAATATTCACACATTTCACACCTCCTAAGTTCCTGTAGCGCAATACTCCAACCACATTTCCACAATTGAATCTTCTTGATTGTCTCAGGAACAGAATCACTATAATATCTCCAGACCCTATCCAGTTTCATTAAATATCTCCTTAGTAAATTTCATTAGTTCGTGTCCTTTGAGCATATTATGCAACAGGCAGATTAATACCCAAGCCAGTCGGGTGAAGCGGTTCATCAGTATTCCGACCGGGTGGTCTCATCAGGCGACCGCATTACTCGCGCTACGCCCGGATCTTGCACACAAGGGAGGAGAATAGCTGTTTTTTTTACCCAACTGCGAAGGAGGGTAATGTGTTTAGGGTGTGTATGGTTGTAGCTCTTTTGGCTGTCGCTTGAGTCTGGACATCGTCGACATAGGCTATACAAAATGACAAAAAAATTCATAATTACCTCTGTAAGAAGCTATTTTCAAGCGAATTCTAGAATTTTTTTTTTTTTTTTCTTAGCTTGTTTACCGATTGACTCAGTCTACAAACTCAGAAGGAAATGGGTATAATATCTTGGTCAGAATGGGCTTATATGAAATGAATCCATTGTAACCTCCGCCACTACGTATTCAGTCTCTGATCCTGTCTGAACCAGGTGTTTCTCTCATTCTATGTACCTGATGCTCTCTAATGTGAACGTATCTTTGTATTTATATCAATAAATCACAAAGTTACGTTCACATTTCGTTATGTTAGTTTAGATCTAGTGGAAACAATTTATTTGTCCAATCGCCTTTGGGTCGCGACGCTACATTGAGCGTAGCTTGTTTGCTTTGCCTCTAGTGGATTCATTCGTTGATATGCGGATATTTTTCGGGACTACGGTTATTTTTATCACAAAAATGGCTGAATACAATATACATTGAACACAAAAAAACTCTCTATTTGAAATTTATAAAAAAATCTCTAAAAATCAACTACTATACGTATTAAAAAATCTATGTCGCTCTTTGTATTGGACGCAAATATCCAAAATAAACGAAAGTTTTATAGGTGAATCTGTAAAAGATTTGCTTTATATTTTTGTGATGATGCCGGTTTTTTCTAGCAATATCTTTCCAGTTTATCTATAAACCGGTAAGCTTAATAACACTATTTCAAATCAAAGAATTGCAAATTTAATAAGAAAAAGAAGAGGTGTTTTTAAAAAGCAATCACAGAAAAGCCATCAATTTTTTTCCATTTACTAAGCTTTTAAAATTGTTCACTCCAAAAGCATTGTGCCCCTAGACTCCAATACATTTCTAGCTGACTTGTTTTTCCAGTTTAAAACTTTGTTCCATTTCGACAAAGATACAGGCTGCTCTATTTCGTTTTGTTGCTGAAATAAACGACGATTTCAGTCGGTATTGAGTTCGGAGAGGTTCCAATTGTGAGTAGACCGTGCGGACAGGGCAGAGTTTGAAATGTGTTGGCGAAAGTACCCGGTATGATTGTTCAAGGCAATGAATGCCAATGCCACAAAGTTTTGTTGAATCAGTTGATTGTAGTTAGAAATTGAGGTAAGTTGTTCTGTTGATGTGATTGAGGATTTTACTTTAAAAGTACTGTTTTACTATTTTGGCTGATAAGGAAAAAAAAACAACTGAAGATAATCTGTATTATATACTATTAGGAATCAACTAATGATTCAAATAAAAAAATACAGATGGACGGCGGATTAAGTTTAATCCTTTACAATTTAATCAAAATAAGACATAAAGATAACCAAAAGGAATCAAATCAAACTTACAACAAACCACAGTTAAATTTAACATGAACTCAGAGTAACTTACTCGTAATCTAACCACATAGGTAAGTAGGTAGGTAGGTAGGTAGGTAGGTAGGTAGGTCACAATGACCGACAATCGTAACTACTTAGATGTTCACTCGTCGAAGGCTCGTGCGCAACTGGCTGGTGCTCGCTTTGCGCTCGCTTTTATAGGCGCGCTGTCGCCTACTACACTTCGTCGGACGATATTGCTAACACGGCCTCTCCTGACGACGGGTCGTCCTCGGCCCGCAAGCATGGTAGCAACAGGCAAGACTGGTGCCCGGAGCTGTTGAAGGTTCGGCTTCAGGATCAGCATCTAGCAGGGGCGTAGACCGCTGAACCCTTGCTGCGGAGTCTGATGAGCTATCCTAGGTCTCATCAGATTCACCTTCTGTGAAAGAACAACATGTATAAATACGTGCGCAGTTTCTTTAAACTGCCACTTCATTATTCACTCTCAGTTCATAATCTCTTTCACTTAATTCATACATCGCACATCAATCGTCATCTCATAACTCGAATCTTACAGGCTTCACCTCAGAGACGTCTCAAATAATAAAAAATAGGGCCCTGATACTTTTCTCCATCATGTCTCGACGCAGCATCGGGTCTTCCACAGACCGCTCTGCATCACCTCACGTCGTGAAGGTCAGCGCACGTGCGTCACACGCGCACAAGCGTCTATCTAAGAAAGAGTCTGTCGTCTGCATGAAAGCAATTAGGTACAGGTAGTGTACCCACAAAACACATGGCAGAGGCACTTGCGTGAAGGCAATACAGGTCGCGTACCAACAAAACACATGGCAGAGGCACTTGCGTGCAGGCAATACAGGTCGCGTACCAACAAAACACATGGCAGAGGCACTTGCGTGAAGGCAATACAGGTCGCGTGCCAACACACCGACGATTACATCGTCTACCTGTTCTAGTGCTTACACACTAGCCACAGGTCTGCCGTCCACAACAAGGACTAGGGTGACGCACACAGTGCGCCTCCCTACTGCCGACATCGTCTACCCGTTCTAGTGCTATACACTAGCCACAGGTCTGCCAGCCGTTAAAACGGGACCGAGGGCCACCGCCCTATACGTTGTCGAAGTACGCAGCACGCTTCTCTGGACACCGATCGCCTCGCCACAGCACCATACTGCACTGCAGCCTGGGTCTGCCCACAGCTATCGCTCGACAGCGCAGCGTCAGCTCACACCGACCGCTCGGCAGAACGTTGACCACCTCGTAAAGGCCACGTACTCCCAGATTCAGTTTTCCTGTCATACAGAAAGCACAAGTATATTTTCAGTTTTCCTGTCATACAGAAAGCACAAGCATATTTTCAAGCAACTGCCTCTAAATAAGCTGCAGATTGCAAGTTGTTTCACCAATGAAGGAGTTCCGGACCTCGATCATTACCAAAACAACTGCAAAGCCACCGGGTAACTATTATCGAAATAAAAAGGTAGCCAAAAATGTCGAAGCTACGAATAGCAAACTGCTAAATGTCGGATCAAATAGCCATTATGTCGGGGCTGCTGGTATAACTCACTACTACAGAAAAATATTTCATACTTCACCAGGGTCGACTTGCCACACCACTGAACCATAATGTTCTGCGGCAGTCAGAGTCTTCTTTCCGTACGAACCAGCTCGAGCTCGTATCGGTGATGCGTTAAAGATCACACGACCTCATAGGCACCGCGCATCCTGGAGTTCAGCTTCTGGATTGGTAAAAACAAAACCACACGTTAAAGTACACTGTTACAAAGTCCATATGCGTTTCAAGAACACGTCTGCAGGGCCAGAAGCCCAAGGGAAGCATCGCGCGCAGTAAGTAGAAAGTTCGCGTCGCATGCTCGTCCCACCACGCGAAGCGAAACGCCTCACGTATGCCATCACACACACCGATATGATGTGTGATCGAAGTAAGTGACTGCAATAAAAAACATTCAGATTAACACACACTTAAAATGCGGTACACCTCTTGGGGTACCATTCTCTTTTCAAAGGAGTACTGTACTAAGCTGCGGCTTGGGTAGCTTTACCCTGCGCACCACTCAGTAGCTTAAGTTCATAACGGTCACTTGGTAAACCCTTGATAACACTGTACGAGTAGCGACAGCAGAGCGACGGAAGCAGCAAAGCGACAGCGACCGCCTCGCGATCGGCCTGCCGTACTCCACTCCTCAAACGCTCGGCTTCACCTGACCTTGTCTAATACATCTGAAATCTCACAAACAACGGTTATACGATTGTCAACATGTTTACCTTGATAACCACTACACTAGCAGACTGTTTATTGTAACATTGTAAAATATCACAGCTGTTGTTGATCGTCGACTCAGAGCATCAAGTAGTCTCGTTTAGACGCGAAATCAGCTGGTGTCAAGTCGGTTAGTCTGTACACGTTATATTAGCGGGAGAAGAAAGGTAATTTCGACTCGAGGGTAGTCGAAACACGGCACGGCTCATCGGAACGGGCATACGCAATGAAGCAGCTCACAGATGAGTAGATGAGCTCTTTTGAAAAACAATCGTCAACTGTCGTCGTGACCAGAAGGGTTACCTTGCAGCGAGCAGAGTGATAGCAGATCGACAGCAGCAGCAAAGCAACAGCGACCGCTTACGCGATCGGTTGCAAGTTGCTACCGTAAACGGTATCACGGAAGGCAGTCATCTGCCTATCGCTAAGTTGTTGCCGAATGCACGTTGCCTTTGAACACTAGCGCCACTAGCGACAGAACAGAAATTGGTGGAAACAAATATTGTTCACAGATTGTCCAGCAGAGGGAGACATAGTGTTCAGTTGCTGTTGCCTGTTAGCTAATACAAAATTAAGGTTAGACTTCTTACTAAATGAGCAGACATTTGGTGTGAGGTCAGTAGTTACTCACCTCTCTTGGGACATTGTATCTGAGTATGGTCCTTTTGTCCACCACAAAAACATGAGACAGCACCTGCACTTATCTAAGGGTTACCTATTCCACGGATATAAGGAAATAAGGAAATAAGTGTCCTTAGTTCTTCACTAAGACCAGATACCGCTTGTAAACGCAGAGAAGTATGATACGACACGCGTATTCAGGGTATGTGGTGTATGAGTCAGATGTTTTCTTCATGGTTTCGAACAAAATATTGGCAAAGGCTAACTTACCTGGACAAAGAGGTTTACCTCCTCAAAGTTCGACCATGAACGGTCGCGGGTGACCCATTCAGATAGCCAAACCTTAGCATCGTCTTTCAAACAAGACGTGACACGAGTGAGACCCACTCCTACGTGGAGCCCTATATGTGCGCCACGGCGTTCGACGATATGACACATCAGGAACGGGATCGTGATCTATTTGAACGAGAACTGCCTCGACATGCGAGACATGTGCACATAATGTGTGACATCTCGAGATGTGAACGAGGACTTCGTGTACGGTTGTGTGAGCTACCTCGTAAACAATGTCTAGAACTAACACGAGTTCTCAATTTATCAATTTAAACAACAAAACACAAAAAATGACTAACTGTGGGTAGTTGTATTTTTGCTTCCTTTCTGGTTTATAGGCCTTTGTCTGGTTGTTTATCAGTGCAAAAGTAACGTTTTACAGAGAAAAGAAAGAGAAAGCTGTATGTGGACACAGACCTATCCCACTTCTGATTTTAGGAATCAACTAATGATTCAAATAAAAAAATACAGATGGACGGCGGATTAAGTTTAATCCTTTACAATTTAATCAAAATAAGACATAAAGATAACCAAAAGGAATCAAATCAAACTTACAACAAACCACAGTTAAATTTAACATGAACTCAGAGTAACTTACTCGTAATCTAACCACATAGGTAAGTAGGTAGGTAGGTAGGTAGGTAGGTAGGTAGGTCACAATGACCGACAATCGTAACTACTTAGATGTTCACTCGTCGAAGGCTCGTGCGCAACTGGCTGGTGCTCGCTTTGCGCTCGCTTTTATAGGCGCGCTGTCGCCTACTACACTTCGTCGGACGATATTGCTAACAATACATATTTAAAAAAAAGAACGTATTAGTTATCATTAAAACTCGAAAACATGGATTTGTTGGATATTTTTTTAAACCTATAAATTTAAAAAAATAAATTAAATGCGGACGAGGTCGCTAGCAACAGCTAGTTTTACATAAACCAACGAGTTACAACTTTTCTTCATTTTTTGTTAGTTTCCTTCTCAATTTGTCGCAATATTAGATTTACTTGAAAAAAAAAAATCCCAAAGAGTTCTATCGGGTTACTGAAGGTTCACTGCCATGTTCTTTAAAGCCTTTTCATTCAAATAAGTAGGTGTCACGTAGCCTCATTAAAGTTTAAGGCTTCTTGATGGCCCTCGACAGATAAGCCACGGCGCGTGATCTATTTTAAATCCTATTTCATAAGCATTAAGGCTCTGTTTAGAAGGATCATAGTTATGATTGCTTTAGTTTCAAACCTGCATACATTACCGAGCCATTCGCTAGGATTCTTAGCGAAAGATAAACTTTATTTTAACAATAGAAGAACTAAGTAATTTTCTTTTCTAGACCCGAATCTATTTCGACAGAACTCTCTCAACTTAAACATTTTCCAGCAACCACTAAAAGCAGCCGTTTCAAAAAGCTATTCGGCTGTGAAATAATCGCTGCCAGTGTAAGGAGTGGCTCATATAACGTGGCAGAATCACCTACTTTCTTTATTTTTACACCTGAGCGGTAGTTGATGGATAAGTTGGTTTTCCTCTGAACGCAGACAGTCATACAGAACTAGAACGAAAAGCTTGCATAATATTGCAGTACGATGTTATTGGATACACGTGCAATATTTTGGAAACATCCAATGTTCAGTTGGTTGCCAATACCGCTGCCGCGTGTTTGTTTTACGCTTGTTTGTCGATACATGCTATTATGCTCTAAATTAGAATGCTATTTTTATAAATAAATAAAAAAAACTTAATTATTTATTTCATAATAATAATTTATATACTCATAATCTCAAAGCTCGCGAAATGGGGTACGAGAGAAATTTGATATTCACTAGGCGTTTATCAGTAGGTTTATGCGGGATATTAGATTTAAGTGAAACTAAGTAATCCTCACATAGGTGGAAAATACACGCGGGCAGTAAACTTAAAGGAATTTATGAGGGAGCAAGGAAAACTTGTGCACGAATTAAGCTCCTAACTTCCCAATTAGAAGCGTTTTAGGTGAAGCGAACCGTTCATAATTCGCCCATGAAACTTCGTGAATGTTGGAAGTAGAAAATTAATGATGGCGTTCAGGAAATAGAGTACAAATTATTTATTAATTCTTCAATTTACTATAATTTACTAATAGCTAATAGTGCTTCACAATAAAAGGAAATTAAGAATACACTATTTCGAAAAGAGAATAGATAGAAAATCGTTGTTTTTATAAAAATGTCCACAAATACCTAGGTATTAACTTTTTGTAGTTTTATTGAATGGATTTTCTAGAACTTGAATATCAAAGATTACCTCTGCCTAAAGCAAAGCTTTGATAGCAGAACCTTTTAGCAAGATTCACAATAAACTCATTAAAATTTCCATTCCATTATAACAACGGCATCGGGCAACGGTACCAAGTCCCAGTGAAACTCCGATGGTTCCGTATCTCGGAGGGCATGCCGTTCTAAGAATCAATTAGCTAAGGATTACCGAGGATTACTGCCGTTGCAAAATGAACCTTATGTCTATAACGTTATCGATAAGTAAAGTTGCTGACTGTACTGCATTTATGTTCGCCAACGTAGGGTTATCGGTAAATGGCGTCTTCTCATTAAAAGTTTCGATCGCGCTTAGAAATGATTTAGTACCGAGCTATGTGCAATTTAATCAGACACAGGGTTCTGACGCATAGTAAATACATTTTTTTTAGTAAATAGATATTATAACAAATTAGTATTAGAGTCGTAATTCAAGATTAGGCTAATTCTAGGTTGATCACAAAATCCAAAAAAATATATCGATTAAAAACAAGCGATCTTTGACAAAAGAAACCCACGCCATTGGTTGCTTTTTCAGTGGTACCTAACCCTATTCTTTATTCAAATACTGTGTAACGTGTTGTAATGTAACTGAAATGACAGCTTAGTGGGCAGCGTGATAGTGCAATGGCGGAGTAATGGAACCAGTGATCTGTAATAGTTACTACAGAATGGAACCATTTCAAGAGCATGGTTTGGCTTTTTCATCTTTCAGAAATAAAAGTGCTACATCATAAAGTGGATAAATGATGCGTTGTTCCATCTTCCGGTATCATGAAAATGGTTTCTATAATCATAAGGTGAAGTATAGCATTCTTTGCTGTTATCACAAAAGCTGATATTTGTTCGTTGACCGTGAAAAAGCCGGTTTCAAAACCTCGAATAAACAAGAGCTGTTCCAAAATGTACACGATTCAAAACAATATCACCGAAAGGCTCATTTCACAGAGTTTAATATCTTTTATCTAGCAACATCAGTAGCTACGTGGAATGTCTCGTAATTTCGACGCAGAGAGTCCAATTTGTCGCTTGCTTGCCTCGAAACTTTGTTTTACTTCGTAAGTTGCGATACTGTGCTGATTTAAACTGTGTTTACTACCCGCGGTTTATGAGAAAAGTTCTGAGTAATTGTCTTTCGGACCTCTGTCTCTGTTTTACTATTGCTCGGACTTTACGCAGGGCCTCTAACAAGAGTGACAAGATAGGATATGACAGAATTTACCTAACGAAAAATTACCTGTACTTACAAGTTTTTGTCTAGGCTCTACATCAGGGCCTCCCGAGAAGTTGAATATGTGAAAGTTACAATTTTTATTTGAATTATCATAACAAAGAATAAGTAAAATTATCATATCTATTTTATTTGTCAACCGATATCGATGAAACAAAGCCTAAGTTTCAATCAAAGCTTATCTCATAACATTAGTGAAAACTGAATTCGATTTGGTTCAGCCGTTGCGGAGATTAACGTGCACCAACGCAAAGATAAACGATTTTATTATATGTATCGATAACAATGTACTTTCTTGAATTTAGGCCAAAAAAACAATTCAGCTTGACAAAACAGTTACTATCCATCGTATTTCCTTTTCCCTCACACCGTCCAAAATAAAATTCACGTTTCCTCTGAATAAACAACCTCGTATTAAGCTCCCGTTTTGAATTTCTCTCAAAGTTCACTCTGTAGCTTTACTAGAAGTCCTCATTAAGCCGAACATGCCCTTTTAGCTCAAGTGTGATGAGGCCTTGACATACTGACTCACTTTTTAAACTCAACTAATGTACTTGCTTTCTACAGTTCTTGCAGTTCCACTACTTGTTGACATAAGGATAAATAGAAGTATTTTACACTTTATTTTACACTTCTACACGTGCTTAAAAGAGCGCTTGTGGTGTAGTGGTAGCACCCCTGCCTCGCGATCTGAAGGTCGGGGTTCAAACCTGGTCGTGCACCAATGAGTTTTCCATTCGAAAAATTTATGTGCGCAACGTCGTGATGAAACCGGCATACCTTAGAATAAAAAAATCGCAGGTATGTGTCATAGGTTAGTATTCTTATAAGAGGCGATGGGCTTCCAACCTGTCACGTACGGAATACTAACTACTGTGTAAAATGTGGGTATGTAACAAATGTCATGTTTGGACGTGCCTCTGACTACTCTCTTTAGATATCCTCAAAGATCTAAGTAACTGAAGATCTGAGAAGGTATCTACCGAGCCTGGGGATTACAGTCGGATATTTTTTAATTTTGTTTTTACACGTGTTACGCTTTGCGGCCTACTTCACTTTGTCATATAAAAAGTATTGTGAAATCAATCTCAAACCTTACAAAATTTGACCTTCTACAGTAAGTAAAGCTCAGAAATTTTTAATTAAAGTCGCTCTTTGGGGAATCAAGATTATGAGCGTGCCCCGAACTTGGTTCCCGATCCCTGCAGATGAATTTTTAATGAACTTTATATTTCGACGCTGATTTTTCTTTTCTGCTCGCTTAAGTTTCACTTATAACGAGTATTTTGTACTTAGCATTGTTAATTTAGGATGTTTGGTAACTTTTACATTGTGCTTTTGGAAATTTTAACCTTCTACTTTAAATTCGTTAAAAAATTACGTGCTCAACCAAAATATTAGATGAAACAACTGCGTTATACCATCAGTTGTTGGATTTTACAGTAAATACATACATATATAATTCTTATAAAGCTGACTGACATATAAATGCACAGACTAAAAAATAAATCCATGAAACTTGGAGGATATAGTCCTCTTATATGATGTAGGAATGCACTAAGAAAGAAATTCTCATTTTAACTCATAAAGTACCAAAAGTAGGAATTGTATTAAATAACATTACGCCACTGAAATCACGTGAGTTTTACTTGTTTGCTTAATTTAGATACTCATCTCTCAGTCAAACCCTCATAAATATAATGCCACTATGTGACTCTAAAAGCGCTGCTTGACGAGAATCATAATAAGTGTGGTCATGGGTATTTCAAATTAGCTGGAAATTCAGCAAACAATTATTATTAGGTATCTGAGGAATTGCTCAAAGTAACCGTTTTATGCAGGTTGCCATTAAAATTGGTAGAACATTGGATAGCTCATAAAATCCAGTACAGTAGTTTATATTAAACTTATTTAATTAACCTTTAGTTTCTTGAAACAGCAGCACTGAAACGCAAGCAAAACTTAACTGCTTAACCAATTATATGCAAAGCGTGCGAGCATTTACAACGAAAATGGATTTTCCGCCTGCAGAAAATGACTGGAAAACACAATATTTTGTATAATTAAGTCGTTTAAGCGGCACCTAGTGGCCTAATTAAATATTTAAGCAAGAAAAGGGCAACGAGATTAAGATAATATTCATTAAGGAAGCGTCAGGGGAGGTGTGAGGACAAAGGGAAAGAGCCTGGGGTAGTTATTGACAATAATGACAGATTTTGTTTGATAAAAGTCTGTTGAGTATTATTAGAGAAATATTTTTAAAATTTTCTTCCATAAATGCCCAATGCGATATCACAGAAAAACATCTTAAAAAGTGCCATAGCATAAACTTAACCTCATATCTGTGCTGGCTTGAGGCGTTCGGCGCCGCCCATCCTTATCTCAAGGACTCTCCGCCCGCCTTATCTCAGTGTTGGTGCTTCACAACTTTTCACTCTCCTCGCGAAGTGCTGTCTCCTTCAATTTACATATTCATGACATGACCTTTCACTTATAAACCGTTGACAACTCAAAAACTGACCAATCTTTTAAGCTTTTTTTTTGGTTATAACGGAATTTATCAATTATTTTCTTTATTCATTGAGGTTTAAATAGTTAGTAAGTAGTAACTCGAAGTGGGCTTTGATTAGGTTCCTAAATATCCCCATCGCAACCATATTCAAACAAATATTGTAGGTTTTTCTTTAGATATAAACTATGTTTGGCTAGTTTTTATAAAACTAGTTACTTAATGTTTTCTGATACAAGATCATAATTTGATTTTATAATTACTGAAAACTAGTAGTGTACTCTATTTTGATTCTGATTCTTAAGACGTGTTCGATATAAGTTGTCTCTTGAATTGATTTGCATACTAAACATTTTAAAGTACCACTCTAACTCGGAGATAAAGCAATAATGGATACAGCTATTAAGAAATGGCTTATGTTTTATAGGCCTCTGTAACCCATCGTTATGTAATCGAGTAGAGCCTCGTTACGGAGACGAAGGAGGCATAAATCACTGAACACATTCTCGAAGTAGTGTTGCTTGCTCTAAGTTTATAAGAATCGCGAATTCTACGAAGCGTTCTATGGTAATCTCATAAAAGTTTCTCGTAATATATGAAAAACTACAAAAAAACAAGATTATAAAAGCCGCGTTTACACAGGGCGTAACTTTTATGTTCGAGCCTTCTCCTATGACGTGTCGAGAGAACTATCGCGCCACCGTAAAGGCGAGTCCGACGCAACTCAAGCCACACCGGAAGTAAACGTCACTTCCGGACGCAGCCCTAACCACGAACATAGTTAACCGTATTTCATTAGCCGTCATACTCAAGATGCTTATCCCTACGGATGTTAGGAACTGCGATAGCGTGAGCCCTAATGTCCCTTAGCCTCAACGATCGCTTCCGCTCATGACGTAGCCCGCCGAGCGCAGGCACAATAAAACCGTCGTTCATTCGCCGTCAAGTCGTTAGCGTGCGATGCTTATCTCCGGAGTTAGCAGGCGATGCTACGGAACAGAATCGCTGTGCTGTAGCTCTAACGTCAGCCTGGTGGTACCTACTTATTTAATCTTTGTGCCTTGTGGCTATGGCATAAATGATATAGAGATTGGCTAGTACGATAGTCACTTTAGGCACTGCTTTAGGTTCTTTTTCTGTTTTACTTTAAATCCTAAACTGGGAGGGATACCCTTATTGAAAAGGATGTCCGTCCTTTTCAGTATTTGTTATGTATTTCCGCAAAGTCACACCTGAATCAATAATTTAGGGATACCATTGTTAAATCAACCTATTTTCTAGATCTTATTAGACTAAGTTGAATTTGGCGACATAATAGTTTTGTCCATTAGCATTATTATACTCCATCTCTGTTCATAAGCACAAAATAGGTATATAAGGTATATATCGTCATCTCAAGAGCATAATCTACTCGTGGGATGATTTTATCCACTTACGGCCAAGCCATCCTCACAAATACTTTCTTCAAGCCACTTCAAGCTCCACTAGACACCGGACCTAAGCGATCTACCAACGCAATTCCTAAAAGGGCAGACGTGCTCACTTCGTGTGAATAGGCTTTAGGTAGGTACCTGTGCGAGGGCGTAGGGCCGAACCCACGGCCTACGCCCTCGGCTGGGGTCGCGTCTATTTCTGTTACAGCTTAGCTTTCTCTAAGCCGAGAATAATGAGCTGCTACATATAAATGGTATGTAAATTGCTTTAAAATGCTGAAAAAGTGTTGTTATGTCATAAATGCTCGAAAAAAGGTGTTTTGTTGAAAACAAGGGATTTTCGCCTTGAGTATACTTCATTAGGTATACTTATAAGATACCTTATAAAATGTATGTTAGGTCTCAAATTCTTTAGATAAAAGCTCTTGCTCTTATCCAAAGTTTCTTATAACTTGTTTACACCATTCTGATACAGTCGCTTGCCATACGGTTGTCACAATTCACAAAACAGTGTGAACTAAACTGCCATTTGAGCTCCTAGACAGTATTTATAAGTGTTATACATTTAACACCTTTCTTTGCAAACGGACATCCGACCCTGACACGCTGCAGGGTTTTCATATTCCACCTTATTTCATTTTCCGTTTTATTTACTTCTAACCTTTGTTTTAATCTTCCAAATGCTTGAGAACAATGGTTTTGGAAACACTGGGAATACCCTGGGGAAACTCCAAGTATCGGCCGTTATATTCTTAACTATACAAAGTAACAAAGCTTTGAAATTTTTACATTACCCACATAGTAAATGTACATTAACTATTTATATAATTGTTCAATTCTGGCTGCTTTTAAAAATCTCTGCAAAAGGTGAATTAACTGAAGTGCCGCCAATAAAATGCAGGCAATGCCATTTAATTTCATAAAACAGAATAAGCTAGGTACGTACGTCCATCTGTGTAGGCAATTTATGGCACCAGTCTAGACTTTTCTCATAAAATTTCAGAGCTGGGATTTTGTTTGTTCGCTGTTGAAAAATGGATAATACATATACGTTCTTGTTTGACTCGGTTCAACAAAGAAATAAAAATATTTTTGGATCAAAGTTAAAAGAATCAACCTCGAAAGATACAACTTAGCTAAAAGAAACGATAATCTCTTTTAGAGGTTTACTAAGATTCTTAAAAAACAGTTTTTTTAATCTGTGCAAAAAAAACAGATGCAGTAGATTATATTAAAATCAACGGAAGGAATGGTTGTAGAGACTTGGTGACCTTATAAAAAGTACTCGGGACTGACTTTCTAAAAGTATTTTGGCTTTTGGTCAAAATTAATGACCTCCTTCTTCGAAACAATAAATAATTCTCCATAATTAACCTTATTTTGAACTTCCAAATACTTTGCGCGCTAAATCTTTGGGAAGTTAGTGAGTAGGTATAAAAGGCTCCGCGATCAAAAATGCGCATCGAAATTGCACCATGCAACAAAGCCTCATGAATTATTACAGGCACTAAAGCGAAATAGATAGCCATTGTCAGTCATCATCAGCGTCCACAAACGCCAGTATTTTTACGGACAAAGTGACGCGAGCCAGTGCAGTTCCAGCTGCTGTCACTATAAATCTCCCAAACTACGAGAGTCCGTTCAACTCCGTATCGCTTTAATTCGCGGTTCAATGTTTACATCCTTTAGCTCTCCACAAAAGTTTTTCGCTTGCAAATTCACTCTTAAATTTTTAATGAAAAAACCACCAGCGAACCTGGAAGTTTGCACCGCATTCTTGATGGTATGCACGCCTTAACTAGTTTGGAAACTTATCAAGTTGCATGCCAGAATCTTCAAGTGCCTACTTATGTAAAGGTACCACCCGAAGGTGTAATCTGACTTCAATACTCTTGTTACTAGAAATGCTCTTCGAAAGATGCGAAAAGTTACGTATTCCTTGATCCGGAATACCAAGATACCTACAAGGTATAAGGTTAGGTACCTATCTGTGTTCAACAAAAACGTAACCTAGAAAATCCTTTGATATTACTTTAACCCTTCTCTTGTAGAATCTTCACATTCCTGAATTTAAATTCCGGTGTCGAAACTCTGGCAGGGCCATCAAATTGTCCCTGTAAATCGGATTTTAATGCTGAACAATATTCTCGTGTCTTGCCAAACTAGAAAGTAATCACCATATTATTATACCGTAACAGCTGCGTTGTTTTGAATGTATATAAGTAGGTTTATTTTTTAATGCCAATATCATGTGAAAAAAGTTATCAAATTGAGAGAGATAATACCACGTTCTATGCAGTCTAAATGTCAACAGATATTTTCAAGGAAACTCTTCGTTTCCCATTTCCACAAAGTCTATGCAGAGCGGGTATAATAGAGGCTCAGGTACTCTCAGTTAATATGAGGGTTTATTAAAGAGACTCGAATTTTTCGCGTGTTTTTCACTCGAAAAAGGGAGTTAATCTGCCTCCAGGAGAGCTGCCAAGCGGAAAACCAGAGTAGCCGGAAAATTGCCAGTTTTTAAAAACGCTATCGCATCGATTTCCTTGTTTTTAGCCGAAAAGCATGGCCTAACGAAAAAAACGTTGATCACAGTTTCATAAATATATCACTTGTAGAATTTTATTATTACTTAATTAAGTTTAAATGCGCATTTATTGGAAACTTTTTGAGCAGCTTCGGTTAATTCTTTCCCCGTTACGATATATATGTACATAATATATATTATAATTATATAAGTATATTGTTTTATAAGCTGGAAAATGGTCGCACATCTTCAAAAGTAGAATGATTTTGAAAATAATTAAAAAAGAGCATAAAATGAAATGGCACTAACATAAAACGTGCTTTTTCTGTGTTTTCTTTGCATATGAGATGGAATTTTGGCGGTTTATATCGTTTTATGTACCCGAAAATGATGAGTTTTGGACGCGATGGGTTTATAATTGAATTGCAACGGTTAAAAGCTTTTTAAACCGTTTATTGGATGGAAAATTTGGCCGTGTATTCCGTAACCACTATTTTAACCTAATAACTGCGCAGTGAATGATTTGGTTTATAGTTTTCAGGCTGTGAAATACACAAGTGTATTCGTCTACTATGTTATGATATTTATGGTCAGCGCATAGTTTTTGATATTTCATTCGTACCTTCACATGATTTCAATTTACATAAACTTCACCAACACAATGTGTAAGTTTAACATATGAAATTGGTCCCCAAAGACGTAAACAAAGTTTGAAACATCATAGAGAAACTTGCCTGAAGGGATAATGTTGTAGTTTTATTAGGGTACTTTCCTATAGGTAGGTCTCTACTATGTTGTTGGCACGTCCCGCCGTAAAGTCCGACGATAAAGTATAATTTTACTAAATAACGTTAGCATTAAGTCCTCTATATTTATGTTATCTAGGGGTATAGAGATAGGGATCTGTTGTGTTTGTTTCCATTTTATCTAAACGTTTTATAAGTCGTCTAGAATACAAGTTAAAAGTTAACGAGGAATGACTTCGTAATACTAAAGGTGGATCTGAATGCTTGTTTTAGCATAAAAGTATAAAAAATTTCGACTTTATTATGGTCATGTTCACATCTCACTAACATGGACGAAACGAGCGTAGGATTGTGTGACAAATGGTAAAACTAAGTGAGGCCTAATAATGATTCTTGAAAATACACAGCCTAAACCAAAAGTCTTAATCAGGGTAAGTATCTTCTTTGCGTAATCTCAATGCCCTGCTCGCACTAAAAATGATATTCCAGATCATAAATATCTAAGAAGTTGAGGGGATTACAATATCTGAGAGAATTGTGCTTTCGACTTTATTGAGATCAAACTTCAGTAGACCTATATTATTTGCAATAAAAGACACGCCCACTAAAAGTCTATTGAAATCGCGATCAATACGCGTAGTGTCACGTTCGTCACTTACTTCTTTCTATACGAGAAATTCCCCGATAGGCATGTTGAACTAAGAAATAGCATCGAACGACTAACAACGTGACGTTACCAGACATGGAAACGAACAGTGCTGTCACATTGCTAAATATGAAAATATTATAGTAGTTTCCTAACCTATTTAAAGCATTAGATATTATATCGATTCTGGTTATAGCTGGGACCTGCCTTTATAAATATTTGTCCAGTAATGGGATGAGTCCGCACCTCTGCAGTCTTAACCGATCTTTTGGTTGCTGTATCACTGAAGTTTAAAATCCATACTCGTCTCCAGTCGTAAAGCCGTTTTACATCCTAATCAAAACTTTGACTATTAGTTACGTCTTTACGGAGCGGCTTACTCTATAGTAAGCCGTGGGGTTCTCAGAATAATGTTATGTCAAATGCAAATAAAATGTCAGTCTTCTCTTCGATAACTACGATTTATTCTGAGGATAGTGCACATTCTAGTTAGGTGGAATCCGCCCTAAATAGTTAGGGCGGATTCCACCTAACTAGAATGACATGCATTTGACATAACATTATTCTGAGAACCCCATCTGGCTCACGTCAGGTCCAAATGTCCAATACATACACAAATACTTAGGTCCCTACCTAACTGTCCGGCTTTTTTTTTCATTAGATGTATAGCATCCCTATGAACAGTGGCGGATTTACACATTTGCCGCCAGTAGGCTATTAAATTTAGCGTTTAGTAATTTATCATGTAAAATCGTTGGATTATTTGGTATAGGTGTATAGTATTAAAATATTGCAATTTTGTTAAATTTTTTCTCCGTGTATATTATAATTTTTATTTATTATTTTGTGTAAGGTAATAAGCCAAATTTGCCGCCCCCTAAAATTTGCCGCCCTAGGCTCCAGCCTACTCAGCCTGGTGATAAATCCACCACTGCCTATGAACATAAATTGAGCTGGTCTGCCCACAGTCAATTTATTATGCCTCGTTTAGTTGGATCAAGCGAGTTAAACTTGACTGTAATAAATGATCATGAAGTCAATGTTGCTTTTGAATGTACTTATGTAGATTTTCTAAAAGAAATGTAAAAAAAAACAGTAGAGTAAAAGTGCTTGAAATGTCCACCAATTTTTAATTCAAATTACGACTATCAAATTATTTAATGAAATTGGGATAAGAATCAATCTTATTAAACATTAAACTGATACAAAATCAAACAATCCTCTGCTGAGTAGATAGTTATATAGTTGATAAAAGATATCGTATACCAACAATTATTCAGTTTAAAAATAAAAAAACTTGAAATTTTCATTTTCATTAATTCCCGAACTCACCGTAAAACAGTTTATTTCGCACTGGACCGGTTTATTCCAGGTCACAAGTCTGTGTTTAATTGGTTCTACAGTGGAAGTTCGTTAGCTAGCTCGCGTGCTAGTTGAAATTTAATATTTTACCTGTACTTGAATACGGGCGCCGGGTAGCGAAACTATTTGCAGTACCTACCTAATTTTGCCAGTTATCTGTCCGTGATATCTGCAGTATTTTTGTTGCAAGCCAGGTCTTGAGTTTCGTGCAAATAAGCAGGTACATTTTTAAATTAGTATTTTACTAAATACAAGCTTGCACAGTAGGCTACATGGCGTTATGTGAATATGCATCGTTATTTATTAATTAAATTTTAGTACTTTGAGTCATGATAATTCCACACATTTCCAACCTGTATTTTAATTCACCGTCGCCGTTTTGAAAATACTACGAATTCAGAATCGTTTAGAAAGAACTGAAAAATTTTCACGATCATTTTTACGATTTTGACGACACTTGTAGCACAGAGTACCTAGTCTGATAGTTCGTCATCTTTTATTTTTAAAAAGCCAGAGGTAAATAAGTTTTTTTTACATCTCGAGTATCAGGGTTTGAAGACAAATAGCCCCAGCCCGTATGTAGCACCTTTCCACACCTCAACAACTTTGCCCTGTTAAAACATGCGTCCTAAATAAATAGCTTTAGAAACAGAAGCTTTATTGTTGCTTACTTGAACTCTACAAAGTTTTTATAAAAGGTTCGACAAACAACGGTCAGTTTAGTTACCTTACCGACATTAAGCAATATCAATTTATTTCTATCAAACAATTTTTTATCAAAAGCAATTTGGTCAACTTTGACTATGCTGTTCGATATTTCACTTGCATTCAAGCAACATGCATTTGTTAAAAATAGCAATGGATCAAAACAAGGCATAGAACTGTGGCCGTAAAATAATAATATAGTGCGTTTGTAAAAATTTGAATTGCACAAGTGTTTAGCAAAAAAAGAAAATCTACTGATATTCTATCCGTAGCAACTATGTACGACTTACTTTTTGCAGAGGGCGTGTTACCAATATTATTTTGAACAAATGTTTTGTTAATATAAAAAGCGGTTGTACAATAATTATAAGCTGATGATGCGTGCACGTTGTGGTGAGCAGGCACGATATGGCATGTGGTTACATGACACGTAACGCAAACTAAACGATGCGGTTGCTATGACGCACCCAAATTGGACCTGCATTGTCCATTCCGGATATTTCATATTGTTTTAAATATCAACATAGTACCTTCAGCATTTGTTAACTGGTTGTTTTATATTATTTTTACTGTGCATCCTAGGTTTTTGAGTTATTTTGTGTTAGTGAATATAAAGTATAGTGCTTTACCACTTAGTTTCTCTGTCTGAGTGAAAAATCATTATGAGGTAATTTTTATAATGTTTCTTAACCACTATGCCAGCAGCTATCACCTAGTGGAGAATATTGCCAGCTGCAAAAAACCGACATAACGAATTGGCGCCTTTAGGTATGCGAAACATAATTTCCTTTAGTAATTAAATGTAACCTGTACATACCCCGCCTCATAAATAAAGCCTCATCCATTAGTATTCAAGCTCAAACAGCTTTTGTAAGTTGGGCCTAGATTACACAACTTTGTGGAAGTCTTTAAGAAAGCCTTTATAGCTTCACAGAATAATAACAGTAAGTTCATAAAGTCTCATTCCGGTGGTTTGAAGACTTAGTTATAATTTATAAGGGCGACAATTTACTAAAGGCCGCAGAGTGTAGAAAACTCGAAACTGACTGGTTAAGTACACTCACTACAATAAATGAGCGCTTATTGATGTTCAAACACAAAAGTCGTTTGCCATAAAGACTTTCCAATTTACTGGAAACCAGCTCAATAGGTGATAGAATAGACAGAATAAGTGTACCAGGTAAAAAATACTCATAGATGATGCAAAGTGTGGTGAAGTGTTTTGTTATATGATGTAGGTACTAGCTTCCGCCCGCGGCTTCGCCCGCGTGATACCTTGAAAAACAAAATCTATCCCGCGGGAACCTTAATTTTTTCCGGAATAAAATGTAGCCTATGTGTTATTCGAGACCATAATCTACATATATCTGTGCCAAATTTAATTCAGATCCGTTCAGCCGTTTTAGCGTGAAAGAGTAACAAACATACATCTTCACTAATTAACACATAATTCTTCGCATAACTTATTCGCGTTACCATAATTACTTCCGAAAACTGCTACGCACACTTAAATCTGATTATGAAGAAAAAGAACTTGAAAAACACAAAAATAATCCTAAAAAACTCTGGGAAACGGTTAGAAACATCTGTAATTTAACCAATTATAACAAAGAAGCAACAGAATTACTGTCCTTGGAAGGCTGCATTAATACTAGTCAATCTATTAACCTAACAAATGACCATTTCTCTACAGTGGGACTACGGCTTGCCGATCAAATTCTTTCTAAAATAAATAAAAATGAAACCGAACTAGCAAACGAGTCTAGAATATTAAACTCTCCAGCAGATTCCATCTTTATGAAACCAACAGACTATGAGGAAGTAGAGAAAAATATATTGAATCTTCAAAGTGGCAAAGCTTCGGGTTTTGACGGTATTAGTAATTCTCTCATCAAATATATAAAAGACGAAATTGCTATACCGCTAACTTTCATTATAAATCTAAGTTTATCACAAGGAGCTTTTCCTCGTATCTGGAAACTAGCTATGGTCTCTCCAATCTTTAAAAATGGTTCGAAATTTTCTGTTAGCAATTACAGACCAATCTCGCTTTTAGGTAGTTTCTCAAAACTTCTTGAGCGACTAGTGAATGAACGTCTGGTTAATTTTCTGGAAACTCATAAACTCATATCGTCAAGGCAGTTTGGTTTCCGAAAGGGCAAAAGCACCGAAGATGCAGTTTCACTTCTTACAAGCTCAGTTGCATCGTACCTAGATAAGGGAGAACGTTGCGTTGGTGTATTCTTGGATTTGGCTAAAGCCTTCGACACAGTCTCCGTTCCAATTCTCTTGAAGAAATTGGCGGGTTTTGGAATACGTGGTTTAGCTTTAGATTGGTTTAGTAGCTACCTTACGGATCGGAGACAGTGCGTAAGGATTGGTCAATTTACCAGTGACTTGCAATATATCCGCTTCGGAGTGCCTCAGGGTAGTATCCTGGGCCCCACGTTATTTCTAATGTATATAAATGACATTCATGATATCTCTATTGGAAACGCGGACATGCTATGCTATGCGGACGATACCGCTATTCTTTTTCACGAGTCAACTTGGTCAAAGGTTTGTTCATCGACGGAGCGCGGTTTGTCCCTTATCTCGAACTGGTTAGAAAACAATATTTTAACGTTAAACACAACTAAAACTATGTACTTATGTTTTCATAAAACCTCTGTATCTGCGCCGTCTCAAAATTTTAATATTAAATTTCATGACAAATTTTGCAATAGAAATCTGTGCACCTGCATAACACTGACGCGCACTAAGACCCTTAAATACCTGGGTGTATACCTTGACGAAAAACTTTTATTCCAATTTCATATTGAAGCTCTATCAGCTCGAGTTAGAAAAATAATAAACGTCATGCGAAACCTCAGATATGTTGCTTGCTTTCAGACTCTCAAATCTGTATACTATGCGCTTTGCCAATCCCTTATAGTGTATTGCATAACGTGCTGGGGGGGTGCCGCTAAATCCCATATGATTCAGGTTGAGAGAGCACAACGATCAGTCCTTAAAGTTATGCTCCGAAAGCCATACAGGTACTCAACCACAAGCCTCTACGCGGACGCCAAGGTTCTGAGTGTTCGTCAGCTTTACATTCTTAAATCCTCCCTCCTGGTCCACAAGTCATTAAAAAATAATTCAGATGAGTTTAAATTGGTAGCTAGTAATAGAGTGTATAAACTAGTTACTCCTTTAGTGAAGTCAAGTTTTGCCCAACGTCTCGGTATTTTTTATAAAATACATTTTTATAACGAAGTTGTCAAATTATGTGATATTCGAAATAAATCAGTAGGAGAAGCGAAACTCATAATATCACTATGGCTATCCTCATTAACATATGATGACACAGAAAACTTACTCAGTATTGCAATTTAGTAATATTTAGTATTATTATTTAAATTATTTTGAGTGTATATTTTGTATGTTTATATATATAATATGTATAATTAGTGTAAGTACTGTTACATATTATATAACTTTTTTTTTTTTTTTTCCGTTTGTTTATTGCCTGTAGTACCTTTCACAATGTCTGCTGTGCGCTTATACTCTGTATTGTTAAACTGAGTCACAGGCTCCCTCGATACAGGCATTGCCTAGTGAGGGAACCAATAATACGGCTTTGGATTAGATTAAGTTCTCTGCAGAATAAGAGTGTTCTGATATTCTATGTCAATCTCCTAGTATTTTCTATAGTTACTTAAATGTTTAGGATACTCTGTTCTTGCTGTAATAAATATTTTTTCATTTCATTTTCATTTCACAAACTTACGCGTTTATAATATTAGTAGGATGTTTACCGCGGAAATTGTTGGGCCATTTTGATTTTGGGTCAAAAGAAATTTAATTCAGTAGGTTGAATCTATTTCGTGGAGACTGGAACAATGACCTTCATGGCATTAATATAGGACTCAAAAAAAAAAAACATTTAACATTTAAAATATTATATTGTGCGTATGTACGTAGTCACCTAGAATACGCCTCGCAGGTATGGAACCCTTGCTATGACGTTTACTCAACTAGGTTGGAACGCATTCAGAAAAGGTTCCTTAAATATTTACAGTTTCGTGCAAACATATTTCTTCCAGACTATTTAGCGAGATGTCGTAAATTTCATTTTCTCCCACTATTTGAACGAAGGGCAATGGCTGATTTAGCGTATCTCACGAGCATTGCGAATGGCACAGTGGACTGTCCGGAGCTGTTAGCGTTAATAGGCATACGCTGTAACACAGCCTCTCTAAGGAAACCTAACACACTTTACATTCCCTCAGTTCGGACAAATTACAGACAAAATGCTTTTGTGATCAGGTCAAGTAGCTCGCTCAATACCTAGGTGAAGTCGGGTATGGACATTGATATTTTTAATACCACAACACATACGCTGAAGCGATTATTAGGGGATAGGTTCTTTAATGATGATTAGCATGTATACACATAGTTAAATTTATATTTTTGTGCTTTGTTCTAAACTTACATTTATTTTCTGTCTTTGTACCTACTTCTGTGTCGTCTACATTACTATTCTTCTTTTTTTTAACATACTTTTTCTATAAGTGGAAACTTTTAATTGGCCATCAGCAAACATGTACTTGCACTAAATAGGTACATGTTAATTTAATTATTTATTTCTATGTTTTATCTAGCTGTAAGTTTTCCAAAAAATAATAAAATAAATAAAATAAAATAAAATCAAATAATTCATAATAATTAGCGTAAAGCACGCTTTCTCCGGCAGTGATCTGGACCTGGTTCTTAGATAAGACAATTGTTTCACGTGTATTTTATATGAATATAGTGCATAAATTAAGATGGATCTGTATATTTCAGTATATAGAGTTTTCTAATGTAAGTACTACAAAAAACATCATACTTGCCTTACTTGAATGTGTGGTTGTATAAAACTCTACAAGTCTGTAATAAGCTCTCAGTAGCGCCAGTTTAATAACAGTTTAACTAAGAAAAAATAAAGAATTTAATTAGGTAACTTTGAAGGAGACTGTGTAGACAACTAGACATAGTAGATTTTTGTTGTTTACAGGAAGTGAAGCAAAGGGTTGATTCCTTTACCGTTTGATCTTTAATGTCGGTATTTTTATCTAACTGTCAGATATTCTTGTTTTTGCATTATTTGCGAAAAAAGTATAACCAAAAACTTTCTCTATATTTTACGTTACATAACAAAGATCCAAATCTCTCGATTTATGCGGCTTATCCTACATCAAGAAAGTACGGATATTTCAGTAAAGTAGGTACTTACTTTCGTAATAAATCATTGTGTATATAGAAAGCTTTCTTCTACTCAGGATTAGTTGCGTATTAGTGATTCTTAGAAAATAACTATATGAACAATTTAATGGTAACTGACATTACTTGATAATACGTGTTAATGAAAATTTCAAACAAAAAAACATAATTATCCTGTTTCAAACTGTGTCAATTTTAATTTGATGCTAAAATAATTTAGACTTTATGGTTATGTATGAATTTCACGTAGCTTCTGCCATGTCCGGATAAAATTTCTAAAAAGACATTTTGTTTTTTCTGTCAAACGAAGAAAAAAGTAGGTAGATAATAAAATTATTCTGTCACTTCTCAAGTCACGATTTTAGTCCTGACTCCTGTAGTAAATTACTTCCAGCTCGACTATAAATCTCCTGAGCCAAGATAAATGATACCTAGACGTGGACTACGAGTATGAATACAGACCCTAGCTTCTTGATATAAGCCCCGGGGATAGATAATTAAGTGGTTTTTTATATTCTGGCGAAAAAATAGAACGAGATTTTCTATTAAAAGTTTCACGGCCTTTTGCGAAGAAATTAATCAAACCAACTTAAAATAACTTTCGTTGAGTGCATAAAAGTAAAATAAATAATAATAATAAATAATGCTGGACAATCCACACAGCATCTAGCCCCAAAGTAAGCTATTCAAAGCTTGTGTTATGGGTACTCGATAACTGAAATATTTAATACATAGATAGATATTTTTATTATACATAGAAAACACCCAGACCAACGGAACAAATTTCTGCAGATCGTACACAAATTTGTTCCGCAGCGGGAATCGAACCCGCAATCATTTGCGTCGCAGGCGGACTCTCGCCCGCTGCGCCACTGAGGTCGCCAAAAAATGTAATTACTTACTTGATTAAAATTAAATCAAAAAGAACCATTGTTTCAATCAATTACGACTATTAAAAGCGACTCAAGCAACAGCTGGTCAGTGCTACGACAAGGACAATGATAAATCAATCTTTTCAAGAGTGAAGCTCAATTCATCCAACATCCGCCGTAGATGAATAGCCTGTAAATCGAGAAACATAACCCTTTCATTGAATCCAACGATCCACATTTGTTTAATTAAAAAGGTAAAGGTTTATACAAGTAGTTACGTACTTCTGTGCCTTTAGAGTTTCTATTAATTTGCCTTTGCTTAGGAACTATGTAGGCAGCACAATGTAAAAGCATACTTATATTTTTTACGAAAACCGTAATGCTTATAGCTAAAACTGTAGGAAGTAAAATGCTCAGTGTAAATATGGTATAGTTAAAGCAGAAGAGCGCTGCTCGAAAATAAACACGAATGAAATCATAAATAAACAAACAATGAGCGAAGCCCTCTGATCACATAACATCAAGCTAATACACCGTCTGTTGATTGCGGGTAGTCTGAAAAGGGAGGTGGATTCAGTCGACTGCGCGCGAACCGTGCTCACTCGAGCGTCAACCGTCGTAGAGGTCGGTCGTGACGCTGTCGCGCTATTTATAATTAAACGAGCTTGAATAAAGCCTGGCTAATGAACAGGGTAACACATTTTGAACACTACTTTGACATAATGCGGAGACGCAAGCATCGATAATCGATATGGGTGGCAACGATAAAGGCTAAAATTTATAAATAAGACCCTATACGTGACTTTACCCACGATATTCGGAACTCAGGGAGACATTAAAAAGCCCCATTACTTCCATCAAAAGGGGTCGTTTCCTTCGATTTCCCGTTCAATTGACATCTATCGATGTCAGGATGACAGGCAACAAAGAGGAATCACAGTTCATTTGGTAAAGCTGAGCGGTAATTTAAAAGCCTGCGATACAACGGAGATGGATGGAAGGTACAAAATGTTTACGAAAGTTTTAATGTAGTCAGAACGTAATTTCTTGTTTTTGAATTTATGCGTTGGGGAACATTGGGGAAATCATATCCTTTGTAGGAAGCTTGATATTAAATTCACTTGTGCCATGAACAAAAGTTGTCAGGAACTGCATATTTTCGAGGTTTTATTCAGTAGGTTAGTTTGAAATTACTTCTCTTGTTACTACGAGTATAGGTTCTTGACACATTTTAGATTTAAATAACAATTTTAAACAGATTTAAGGAACCATATTCAATTTCAATTTAGCGTTAATAATGTTTTAAAATTGGAATATTAGTACTTGCTTGACTTGCATTAATTAGACAAGTGTATTTTATATTAAGAACATAAGTAATCATTATCACTGCGCTTTTGATAAAACGTTTTCATGTCATATTACGAGACTTAAAATTAAATTATCTTCGCTATTATGTACCAACCATATTAGTGAAGATATTATTATCTAAAATCCGAAATTATCTACGACCGTCGGTTCCTAATTAATATCATGCATGATCTATAATACTGCCGTCCGATCACTAAAAGGCCGTTAAGTGACATTTGGTCAAAAATGACTTTTATATACCACGCGAAAGCCCGCATTTTTCTCTATCGACCAGTCTTGGACACATGTTTCTATCATTTATAGTTACTGAGTTCTGGACACCTCGTACACGGCTATCTACACCTTTTTTGGACATGTCCAATTCTTAAATACGGTTAACTCGTATTAAAACACTACAATACGTTTAAATGCACTTAACAGTACATTTCAACATTAAATTATATTTATGAAACAAGCCTAAAAAACGGTTTAATGATGTTACTATGCTACTTAGCCGTTACCCGACTTTAGATGTGTTTTTGTCATTTATAAATTGTAATCCTCAAAGGGATCTACTACGTCTAAAAGACAGTTTTCCTTCAACTGCTACTCTATAACACCGCTAGACATACTTTGCCGCTTATTTGTTTTTCACCTCACGTGGGTATAAAACTATTACAACTCTAAAATACAGTGACTGTTTTTTAGTCTTGAAAGTTATTACTGAATGCTAATAAATACAATATTAGAAACTAACTAAACAACATTCCAACGCTAAAAAACGTCTATTTGCAGTACCTTCTCGTAGGCACCGTACAATCCGCGCACTCGTTATTAGAGATTAGCATGGTATGGACACGTGATGAGGAGGGATGAATACCAAAGCAGTATAAGTGTATAAGTGTGGCTGGGTGCGCAGGTAGAGGAAAGCCGAAGAAGAAGTGTTTTATTGTGTGAAAGATGATATGAATGAAAGAGGAGTAGATTCAGAGTTGACGAATGATAGGAGTGAATGGAAGAAGAAAACATGTTGTGCCGACCCCACTTAGCGTGGATGGATATAAGGGCAGATATTTTGATATAATTATCAATATTATGTATCGTTTTAAATAAATAGAAGGTTATTAAATAGTTGTTGAAGTTGTTCTCTCTCATAGGCGTGAGATGATTAATGATTCATGATAGGCATAATCCTTACGAATATTATAAATGCGAAAGTAACTCTGTCTGTGTGGCAATCACGCCTAAATTACTAAACCGATTTATATAAAATTTAGTACAGAGATAGTCTAGAGCTTGAGAAAGGACATAAGCTACTTTTTACTGCGAAAAAAGTAAGGAGTAAGTGTAAGAAGTTGAAATAGACGATTAAATTTGTGTGAAAATTACGTCATTTTTAAAGCTAGAAGCTTGGAAATTATTTGTTAGGCTTTGATTAGATATAAATAAATACAACATTCAAAGTTTGTAAAAAAATTACGGCCTTACGGCCCAGAAAATAAAAATATGATGGTCTGTTCGCCGCTTACCTCCTATCTGATTTAAAGAATGAGAGTGAATAAAGCAAAAGAGGTGTGTCAGAATCGTAGCAAGTGGAGATCCGTGATCTCTGCCTACCCCGTCGGGAAACAGACGTGATTATAAATGTATGCATGATTTAAAGAAGAAATACAGAGAAGTACGGAATCATTACAAAATGTGAACTTAAATGAAGGCAAGTAAGTCTAGCACGATAAAACTTGTTTGGTTAAGTAGGTACTTATTATTTTCTTATGTAACTCTTTATTATAAATTAAATATTTAACTTTGAAAGCTTTGAGAAGTATGTGTGGTTTAACTTTGAATTATAGGGAAGAACAGTATGATAAGATAAGAGAACGTTGTGGAGTGAAAGAAGACGTAGTGATGAAAATTGAGAAGCGTATGTATGGTTTGGGCATGTAGAAAGGATGGATGAAAGGAGATTGACGAAACAGGCGCATAAAGAGAGTGTGGATGGGACAGTTGGAAGAGGAAGACCTCGGCGTACGTACCTCGATCAAATTGGGGACGTTTTAGAGAGTACCCTAAACCGACGCGCATGTATGAAGAATGTAATGAGAGTGAATGAAGCAAAAGAGGTATGTCAGGATCGTAGCAAGTGGAGATCCGTGGTCTCCGCCTACCCGATCGGGAAACAAGCGTGATTTTATGTATGTATCTAAATATTTAACTATTTTCAGACACCGTTGGCGAGTTTTATTAACTTGAACTTATTTATTTACTAAATAATAATTAAGCAGGATACAGATAGGAGTTCAAGGTCATCATTTTATATTCTAAAAATCAAAGTCCTGACTAAAATATTCATTCTAGACGCTGACATTATAGACAACGCACAGTCTAAAACGCTGGTCGTAGAGACTTGAAATTTGGAGGATACGACTTTCTTAGTACGTGCACTAAGAAGATTTTTTTTTAATTCAATCTCTTAGGAGGTAAAAAAGAGGATATGTTTGTAAGAAAAATCGTATTCTATGCACTTGAAACTTGGAACAATATTATTCAAGATAAATAAAAAAAGAATAAATTTATGTATCTTTTCCCAAAGCTACTCTTACGAAGGGGTGGTAGGGGTGTTAAAGTTTATATAGGAACTTTTTAATGTGTGATGCGATTTGTTTAAAACTCAGCAAAAAATACTCTTCAAGACATCAATGTTTATGATTCAATTATTTAAAAAAATATCCTTAAAGCGTGGTGTAAACGACACAAGAATTTTATAATACAGTTAGTACATGATACCTATATTATTATTATAATATAGTACTCGTACATCGGGGTGGTAATGATTGACTATGAACTTTTTAACTATTTAAAATAAAACACGCAAATGCCGTTGCGAGCGGGCCAGCTAGTAAGCACATAACATTAAGCTGTGAATACTTTAAGTAAATATATAATTGATTTCATTTAGTTCCTTGGAACATATTGATTAGACTTAATTAAGTTACTATAATAGTAAAAAGTTGTGCCATTTTATTTGTAAGAGCTCCTTATAAGTGTAAGGACTTCATCATCAAAAGCTTTTTAACTAACAAGTACTATTTCGTTTTATTTAACAATCATTTTCATAATATAATACCTTTTTAATGTAGGAAAAAGTTACGCTTAGCCGTTCATTTGACAGTACATCATAACATTTCAAATATTATTGCCAACGCTAAAAAACAGTTTTCATTGTGTGTTCATTCTAAAACTGTGTTTAAGTGTAGAAATATAAAAAAAAATTAAGTTTGAAAACAGTAAATAAACGGTTTTAGGCTTTTCACCTTGTTTTTAAAAAATATGTTGAATGTAATTAAGTTAAGTTTCAATTCTAGAAGAAGGTTATGTGACTTAACTGTTATATAGTATTGTAATTGTTTAAAACTGTGACTCATTTGGAATGAGTGCTGCAGTTACAATCGTATCCAACTCTATACAACGGTTGTACTTCAGCCAGCCGTTTTTTAGTATTTTAAATGATAGCATTTTAAAAACATATGTCGATGGCTAAAACACAAAAACTTGAATTAAAAATTAAATAAACAAGCTACGCCTGATTGTAACATAAATAATAAAAGCTTATAATAATACAAAGAATTTGGTATAGCAAAAAAAATTGTAAGTCTTCACAATTTCTAGAAACACCATTTTCCCACGTTTTTGCTCATACCCAAAAATTTGGTTTTGTCACTTAGCCGTCTTTTAACAAAAGGACGGCAGAATATGTAAGTATCTTCTCTGTTGATCTATGTAGCAACAGTTTAATAATGAGCTATAGAAGAGGTACTCTAGAAATTCTGTGCCCTTGGGTTATTGAAGCAAAGGTGTTTCAGTTTCAGACATATGGTCGATATTCGCTAGAATCTTTCAAGAATACGCTCAAGCTCGGTTGACTTTATATAAAAGACGTTCAAATACCTACTGTCGCAAGTGTATGCTGATGTTTTTTATCGCATGCGCTCGTGGGTCGCCTGATCGAATTTATATTACGCCGTGACGGTTTTGTTCGACAAAATGTTTAGTGTAGCGATGTTGTTTGTACTAAAGTAGAGAATAAACGATATGGCTCGTGTGTTCTTATCGAGCTAGTCCTTCGGGACACGTGTCCTGTTTGCTATTTCTGATCTGACAGATATTGTATCCTGATTTTAGAATAGACTGGATTTAACGACTGCATCTAAATTTCACGTAGTATGTACTTACGTTTTAGAATGGGTGTTTGTTTTGGGTTAATTTTAAGTTCTAGATAATTCATAATTTCTAGATACTTAGGTAGATTAGTCTAAAAATATGTGTTATATGTTCCAATAAAATATTTTAATGTTATTCGAGATATTAAAAATCACTCAAAAGTTCACAGAATAAAATAAATTTTCATTTCCCGTAACTGGGTTACAAAGAGATTCGAAGATTTTTCAAACTGAGCTTAACCTTTTTCGCCTCAACAAGTGAAATGAAATCCCAGCTAGATTGTCTGCATAAACTTCGCTTTGAAGAAAATTATAATCTTTAACCGCGAAGCAGCGAACTTCGAGAGGCGTTCAATCATGAGGGGAGGGTCTTCAGTGCCCTCAGTAAAAATGGATGAAAACATCTTACAACACCGGAATGGAATAGCCTTTGTGAACCGGCAAGAAGTTAGGAAACACTGACTTGCCAACTTCGCAGGTGAAGAATAACGAGGAATTTAATTTTGTTCAGCTTTTTTCAAGTTTGCTACGGAAATGTCAACTATAGTTTGTTAAAGAGGTATTTGATTCTCGTCTATAAAAATACTGATCTGGTCCGAATACTTCTTTATATTCGTATTTTAGAAAAAAGTAAACTAAATACGAGCTATGCTTTCTTTTTTATACAGCCATGTTTAAAGTCAATGCCAATTTTAAACAAAAGAGATCAGCTCTAAAATGAAACGTTTCAAACATTTTCTCCAAGCTAATATCGCTCTGCTAACATTGGCTTTTAAAATAAACGTGTAAAGTTCCTTTGAGTATAAAATGCCAGGGTTGGTGTCTCTGCAATTTTCCGTATTATAAACTAATTTTCCAACAGCGCTTGAAGAATCCACAAAGTAAAATGTTTTGCAGCGGATCTACACTCTGAACTGATGTAGGAGGAAATACCATTATGTTAACGATGAGATAATAAGGTTCAAAATGCAGTAATTTGTATCTAAAATGTTGAAAAACATTGATCATTGAGTTCCCAGCTAATTATAAATAACGCTTTCCTGTGTTCCTTAAGTAAAATTTTATTTTTGTGAGCTTTTTGTTTTTTATTATGTGAAAACTGCAGTACTCTAGCAATATTCCCTGCAAAGACTATCCTAAAAATGTTCAGAATTTAATAAAAAGAACAAAGCGCGTGAAAACGTGAACACAGCGTGTTCCGCCATTTTGGTTTATTTGTTCCGGTGTACACTATTTTCCTTTCGGTTAAAATACCAGAATATGTAGCTTCACAGTTACTCCGGTGCAAATGTACGAGTGTTTCGGTGAAGTGAAAACAATTTGCATTGCAATATTCCGTACATTTTTATTTTTAAATATTATTTTTCTCAAAAAATACGCCCATTCAAATAATTTTCATTACAGACCATTATCGTAAAACGTGACTTCGATGAATGAAGAATGATTTGTTATTCCTATACCATGATTCAGGATTGTAATAATGAATGTTCGAGTTGAAATATTTGATAAGTTCCCGTAGTTATAATAAACGTCATTGTTCCAGGTAAGAGCATCTGAAGACAGAAGTTGGTGAAGTATCCCGCCTGCCTTTAATTAAAACGAACAAACTTGAAACAATCTGCGCTTCGATCGAATCACTTATCAGGAAATCTATTCTCGCTTACGATTTTAAATGGAAAAGTTTTTAATACAAGATTCAAGTAATTATTTTTTTTAAAACAATTGAAGAACAAGAAATCAGCACAGATAAGGCCATCATCTAAAACTATACGAAAGGAGACCAAGAGGCGCACACTAATTAAGTAATATTTTTCTTTTTTAATTTAATCGCATTGGTTCGAAATAACTCGTGACACAATAAGAAGAAAAAAAATATGGAAGCCAAAATTTATAACTAAAAACTATTTAGTCTCATCAAAAATGCATCTGATTATGTCTTCTTTCACAACACCTTAGCAGCGGGTTCAGCAGGAGTGAAACAACAATACCTTCATTTTCAAATATTGGTACTGTCAAATTACGGTGGGTTAAATCCTACTTAGCCTGCCCCAGGGGTTAAAGTACCCATAATTTTGAGCAATATCATAGAATGAAACACCATATTTATCAAGGTCTTAAAAATCTCATAAAATGTAGCCGTATCATGCTAACGGTAGATAAAGCCTGTAGATGATGTACAATTTGGTGGCACAAAGTGTGAAGTCGTAAATGCATAGAATTGTCCCATTTTTATGGTTTACGGCATTCATTGAGGGTGTTGTAGTGGTCTCGGGTGGACGCTGGCTTCATTTTTTATCTTGTATTCTTTACATTTTTGGTGGAAATTTGTACCTTAATAAAAGCTGTGAAAAGATTTTACTTGGCATGATATTTATGAAATTACGTTACTTGCATTGCACGTTCGAACATTGAAGCGAGAAGTCTAAACTAGGCGTCTGGTGACCAACATCTACAGTACAAGTATGTAACCGTAAGTATTAGGACTGAAAATAACTGAAAATAGGTTCTTACAGCTGCCATATTCAGTATTTTGACATTGTGTATAGCTTATGTCACTTTTGTAACCCAGACGAATTCATCGACATCTCATTTATCAAAATGCGTCCAGCCGATTAGGCTTCAGCGACAGCCAAAGGAACTAGCATACATACTCGTACATAATATTCATACGCCCTAAACACGCTCCTTCTTCGCTTCGCAGTAGGGTAAAAACTAACCCTAGACTGTCTTACAGAAATATATTTTCTTTTCCCAAAAATAGAGGAAGTTTGCTAAGGATGTACCACGGGGTTACCCCTCCTAAACAGAATCACCGCAATGATGACTATCGATGACGTTGTCAAGTTTACGATCTGCATCCCCCTCTCACTATGCCCTCTCTGTCGAGCACGCACCCTAGAGGCCCATCGGCTATTACAATGAAATAGTGGTGTTATCTCGCCCTGCGTGGGGGAATAAGCAAAACAAATAGCTACAGCTTCGGCATTAAGGTGCTGGGGTTAGTTACTGATAATAATATACGCATCATTTGTTTGGATTTATTAAGGTTTTTAAGACTGGGCAATATTAGTAGCAGTCACCAAAGATGCTGTAGCAATAGGAGTAAGGAATCTTCTATATTACCCAAAACAAAATAAGGGCCAATTTTTTGGTTAGTATTCTTTGCTTTGACACAAAACAATTTTAAACGATAAAATAATGTTTTTTTAATTTATTTAATGCACTTTAATGCAATTAGACAAAAAATATTTAATCTTAGGATGCTTATGGTTTTTATCACCTAGGAAACAAAAATACTTGGGTGGTTATTTTGGTTTGAGTTGTTTATGCATCACGTTTTTAGCTAGTTATTTAAATTGATATCAAAGAGAAATCAGTGGAAAACAAAGTTCCGACTTGTTTTTTGATGACTGCCATAAATAATTGTCCCGATTTTTTTTTCATATCTACGTATACATGCAATGAGATCATTACCGTATAGTATGTAGAAAGATGTAAGTATCCTATAAATAACGGAAAATCCACATAAAACCAACCTCTATCCCAACTTACTCTCCGTAAGTATTGGGTAAGCGGCGATTAGCACAAAAAAACTCTCGGAATAAATCCTTGTTTTTAACCAAAGCTATGGCTACTATTTATTCTATGGCGAAGTGAACGGCAAACAGTAATAGACCGATCGTAGCTTCGCTAGTTTTCATTCATTCTTAAAATATCTCGAACTCATTCATAGTATTTAGCTATTTGTGAAATAGGTCTTATTATAATTAGTTATTAGTTTTTTTTGTTATGCAGTTCGTCTGAAAGGAGTTCTAGATTGATTTCACTGTGGAATGTATTTAGCTGTTTATATAGTAATTATAAAACGCCCTTCACATCAAATGCAATTCAATTCTTAATCTACTTTGCAGTAAATTATAACGTCTTTTCGTTTGGGAAATTAGTTAAAAAGAAAATCAGTTATGAATATCAAAAAATATTATACTTTATTTCTGGTCTCTCTGTATACCGCGATCAGTGAAAACTTTGATTGTTCTTTGATGGAAACCAACTCTGGTATCAGTGGATGCAATTAGCCGGGATCCGTGGCCACTTCAATCTGATAGCAGGATTGGTGAAGACAATCTCTAAATACAAATACATTTATGCAAAAAACCAACAAACATGGCGCTGGCAAGTCAATTTAGCTAAAAAACCCCCTTAAACGGAAAATCGATTTCGATAAACCAAACCTAATTCGGGGAAAGATCAAAATAATCCTGCTATCAAATTATATTCAACTGCCCTATCATCCTCATGTAACGCTGACGTAGTCGGCTCCCGTAAAGGTCCACGCTTTATGCTATTTTTATTATCCCTGTAAAAGTTTACTGTCTAACCTTAAATCTAAATATACAAAGGAATCAGGTGACTGACTGACTAACAGACTATCAACGTACAGCCTAAACTATAGGTCCTAGAGCTACTAAGCGCACTAAGAATATAATTTCTCCTAAAATTCCTTAAATTCAAACTCTAAGTGATGCAGCAGAATGGTAATGTTTGTATGAAAATGACATTGAGCGTACGGTGTCGCGTGAAAATCCACTGGTTTGTCCTAAGCGTCGTCGGTCCAAAGCCTATCTTGATAGACCGATTGACCGACCATTCGGATTGTAGATTATTTTCACTTACATTGCGGACGTAAAGGGTTTTTCGTATAAAGATTTTACTGTATTCGAAAAATTAAGTTTTGCAGTATTTTTATAGGTTCTTACGCTAAAGTTATCGCTGATTGAAAAAGCATAAACCCAAGTGCATTGAATCATTATCGTTGGAAGGATATATTTTTCTATATACCATGGAAATAGTAATGTACGAGTATATGTTTAAATCGATTATATTCAGTTCAGCGAACCAATAACATTGAATCGCTATTGATGCATCCACAGCATTCAAAACACCAGACTAGCTATAGACACTGCAAACCAAATGGGGTTTAAAACCAAATCCATCACGTTTTCCAATACCTAGCTACGCCATACGCTGTCACTTTTTATTCATTTTCAATCCTCGGCCCTCCGAGCGGCGAAACTAATATTCCATCGAATATTCGAGAACGACCGCGGGTTGCTAGCTTCCGATTTCTGGCAGAATTTCAGCTTTGAGGTTTCAGTTTCAAAGTTAGATAATAATTCCCCGCGACTTCGATCGCGTATTGTTATTTTCGTACAAACTTTGATGTCCTGTTGCATTATCAAAAAGCTTATTTTTTTGAGGAAAAATATGTTTCAATCCTGGTCATATTTATCTATAAACTAAATGCCATCAAGATCGGTTGAACGTAACATTATCTAAACATCAAAAATTTTCGTATTCATAATATTAGTGTAATTTTCAGGTTCAATGTATCCATCTAATAAATATAATAATATAATAATCAATATAAAAAAACTTATTAAGGTCTCATCATATTATGTGGTTTCTTTCGTTGAACCAGTTAAGGCAAATGTTCTCTTGCATAATAGATATACCTACTTGCAGATTGCGTCTGGAAAAAGCTAGAAAAAAATAA
Organism: Cosmorhoe ocellata; assembly: GCA_963675405.1. Lineage (NCBI taxonomy): Eukaryota > Metazoa > Arthropoda > Insecta > Lepidoptera > Geometridae > Cosmorhoe > Cosmorhoe ocellata. Next base: position 2,749,923 of record OY776258.1, on the reverse strand, counting down.
AAGAATTCTGTAATATTTTTCAAGAAAATCAAACAATTTACTAGCCGTTTTTTGTTCGACAGCCCTATCAGCCTTTGAACTTTGCTATCGCAGTGACGTGACAGTGAGTCCCGCAGGAGCGATTACGTTCCTGGAGTCCCGGACTCCCGGAACGCGGGATCCCCTCGGAAGTACCAGCTTTATGGGGTTATGTATTATGTACGCCTCTCACGCTGATAAACACCTTCAGTTAATCTATTTGGGAAGAAAAATGAGTTTGGGGTAACACTGTAGCATTTTTTGTTGAAGAGCTTGAATTGCGTTAGTTATGATGCTACTCTCATAGTAATGGGAACCAATAATTTTGTTGAAATAATAATAAAAAAGTTGCCGTATCATTTTAAACATACTTAGGTATATAACGATCCGAGTAACGAGGCGTCAACTTAATGTATTTTCCAATTTCTTTGTAATACGTAGCTTTACGGCATATACTCGTATATCTAAAAAAAAAGACAGAAGTCACTTACGTTATCTTATTTGCCCAAATTATTCTGAATTTTCCAAATTCTTTTGTCTCTACCAAGTCTGGGCATAACAACTATACTCTCATCTTTATGTATCTCTCATATATGTATGTCCCCAAAAGCATTTGGAATACTTCTAAACCCTTTAATAAAAATATTTTCCATGTAGTCTTTATAAATTCTACAATTTTATCATAGTATAGTTTCGTAGTCTTTACCCACAGTTACAGATCGTGTGGGTGTGAAATCTACAGGATTAGTAGAAACTTCAATTACACATCATTTTGCATTATTATAGTACATTGTTCATTAATAATTGGTTCATTTATTGAGAAACCAACGAGCAGTACGCACATAATGTGCGCATGGATGCATTAATTTACAAAATATTCGGCTCATAATTCACAAATTATCGGATGATTTCAAAATTACGTACCATGTTTGCTTTACGCCTGAAACAACGTCATTTTGCACCAAAAATTATAACAGTTTCCTACGTTTTACATTATTCTGTATAAAATTCATGCTTTGAGTTTTTTACATTTTTACTCTTCGTTTTAAGCGTTTAAATTTATTCCTCACAAAAGACCTCCATATTTTATCTGAATTTTGAAACCCAAATGAGCATAAGCATTCCTTTCACACTTACCCGTGAAATGCTATTCATTAGTTCGAATTGGACGCACTCCCTCGCCTCGCATCTGAAAGCTGTTTCGTGTCGTAATTTGATGAAACTGAAAAATTCCCGGGATTATCGAAGCTCTGTTAATTGGATTGGCTCTACTCCGGAAATTTCCCGGCCCTATTAGCCAGCCAACTACAGCAAAAAGGACAAAAGCCAGCTCATTTCAATTCACCAACCTTGAGAAATTACGTCATTCTCACAATTGTTTTCTCGTTCCTTTTCCTATGGACAGCTTTTCCTTCATCTACTTACAGTTTATTACAAAGAATTTTATTTATTTTTCTATATTAGGCGTCAGACCGAAATGACTGGAAAACTCCTTTTTGAAAAAAGGGAAAAAAGGGGAGACCTTTGCTCAGCTGTGGAACAATGCGGACAAGAAACAACATTACTCTCTATTAGTGACATGAAATATCCATCATGCATGGCATAAGTTATCACGGTTAGATGCAAGCAGATTGTTGTAACCTAGCTGTTTTCCTTAGACTGTGTTCAACTATAGGATCCATAATGGAGCTCTCAATATTGTAGGGATTATAACAGCGATGTATAGTAGACTATAACTTTGGTTATGTACTGTATAGAACAAGGCAAATTACTCCGAGATTAGTGAAGCAATATTGAGCTCAGAAATTAATGCTGATCACTGTCAATTGCTTTGTCTGCTTATGAAATATTATAGCTACAAATTGCTGTACAATTACTATCCAAGTTGTACAATATTATCGTTATTATGCATATTATAATGCGGGATAAAAAGAAACCTGTGTTAATTATCTGTTACAGTTCCGAGATACACATACACATACAAACAAACTTTCGCATTTATAATATTAGTAGGATCATCATCATAATCATAGCGCGAGCTAGCCACAAAGGTTGAGAAATTACTGAGCTAATTACAATATGACCTACCCAGACAAAGTTAATTCTTCGCGACCGAATTCTTTGATTGCAAAGTCTCAGCACCAGTCGAAACAAATGAACCGCAAAGTTTCAAGTTCTTTGTCGGCATTGTGTTCATTGTCTCCACCCCCTAAACTGAAGTCTCATTGTCTACACGCCCTAAACTGGGGGGCAGTACAAAACGTTTGTGGAATGACTCCATTTGACGCTAACGACACTACTATCTCTGCGAGTTTGGCAGGTTTTTGTTGATGCCGTGAGGTAATGGCCAATTTACGTTTTGAAACTGTACGGTTATGGCGATACGTAAGTGCATAAATACGCTTAAGTTAGGTAAAAGGTGAACGTTTTAGGATGATTTCTTTACCTATAATAATTTTTTGCCGTCTGTGAAATTGTGATTTGCGGAAGACCTTTGACCAGCAGTAGAACGAAACAGGTTAAAAAAATCTGTGAAAGCTACGAACTTGGAAGTAGCTTGTAATTTTTTAAGCTTTAAAAACAGTGATCATATCTACAGTATCTCATGCAAAGGGTATGATAGAAAAAACGTTGATAACCTGTATTTTTAACTGGGCTGCTTAGAGGTAGAGAGAGCTACTTAAAAGCTTTTAAAATGATCGTGTGTGATATTGTTCATACAAACAATATACACGGCTAGCAGCTCAGTAGATAGGGACTAAGCATAGAACTTTGGGTAAAGTTTCTGCTAGTTCATCTCTCGACATGAACTCCACATATCACATGTCACATAGGTATACAAAACAGTGCGCTTCCGTCCAAGTTTTTATCTCCAAGCGCGATGCGAGTGGCTGGTAGTCTGGTACATTCGAGAACTTTCTGGAAACTTCGAGGATTCAACACTTCGCGTAAACATTATTTAAGTTCCAGACGTTTTGCGTTTGAAACCACAGCTTCCGATTTCCGATAGCGTTTATTTAGCATCATTAAAAATTAGATTAAAATAAACTTAGTGGAGTTAAAACTGTGCAGGGTTTTTTACAAAGTTTACAACTAAATGATGATGTCAATGGTTTTTGAAGTATTAATATTTGAAGAAGATAATAGAATTGTGAAGAATTAATAATTTAAATAGAACCGACCTATAATAACGTAATAATTATGCATGAACACGTGTATTCAAAGGTTAATTTCAAGTCTTTTAATAACATTTGCAACACAAACTATAAGTGTAAGTTTATGAGAGGGTTACAATCTGAAGGCAAAGTAAAAGTTTATAAAAAATTCACAAATAATGCAAACAACATTATGTGGACTCGTAACCCTCACTATGCCTACAAATTATTCCTGGCTAAGGGTAGTTTTATAACTTTTTGTAAAGGGTTTTCAAAATTTTTAAGGGAAACCTCAGAAAGTTTCCCTTAAACTTTTACAATGAAGCTGAAAAAAATTAAAGCAGCGTACACCCGTACCTGTACGTGCGGGGATATTTAATATGTTATGATGTAGGTTGTTTACTTCACGAAAAGAACCTTAATGACGTACTTTTTTACTTTCACCACACTGGTTCTGATGAACTAGTGACACGATAAGAAGAAGAAGACGAATCCGCCCTTAGACGAATGGCTTTGACCACCTAAGGTGTATTGTCTGTCGCTTATCTGTCATATTACAGCCGTCATAAAACGGTCGATAGACTAAAAAAACAATAAATTCGGCCTCTAATTTAATGGCTCGCGATATTATCTATATGCTCGCGACGAGTTTCGAACAAGATTTTACAAGTACGCGTACCTACTTGGCCAAACGTTTATCACCCGCTTTATAAAAAAAAACCAACAGCAAAGTTAAAAGTAAGTACATGTCTTTAGAAAACAATAGGTACTTACGTTCGAGAACAATTTACCGTCTTTTAAAGTTTCTCCTTTTATCGCAATCTGGTTAATTAAAATTGAGTCCATACTCATTGTGTTAAGATTCTTTTTTAATTATTGGAAAACTTAGAAGTTTTCGTTTGTTTCTAGTCGGGTATTATCTGGAGTTTAATTGAATCGGAAAACTTAGGAAAGCTCAGGTTCTAAAAGAAGTTCGAGAACAAATCCAAGAGATTTTTATGTTTTAATAAAATGAATTTTATTTCGAAGAATATTCGAGTTTTAAGATAAAATGTACGTACTGACTCGGTACAGTAGAATAATATTTTATATATCATTATTTACAGATAAAATATAAGAAAAAAACATTAAGCATGGCTATTCAATCCATTTCGTAGAGCATAGCTACGCAGTCGGCGCCGGCGCATCGTAGATACGGAATCGTAGCAGTTTCAATAAGTAGCGTTTTGCCGTAGCAATATTGTAGTATTTTATTTTATATCTCATAATAAAAATATTTGGTCACTTGCCAACGAAACGGTTGCGTCAGAAACTGGTGTCAAGATTTTAGGATTATGCAACCCCTAGAATTTTCGCTGGAAATGAATGTAATAGCAATAGAGCTCTAGTTAGTTCACACGGGTTTACAATCGTTTTATAGTCGAGCATTTTTTTAAACGCTGGTTTTACCACCAACAGTTTTTTCACGACTCATTATTGGATTGCCCGACGAAACCAAAAAGTTTCATTAGCAGAAGAGCCAGTGCAACAAGGCTTTATTCACGTCTTTGTCGCTGTTTTAAAAAGAAACAAACAAGAATGCGCTCTACTTTTTTTGCTTTGCCGACAAAATGGATGGCGGGATAGGGCGGGAAATAATGAACAGACTATAGCGTGTGGGATATTGTCTTTGCCATACGTTTTCTTGTTCCCCCCGTTCAATATTGAGACGGCTTTGAATAGAGTATTCTGTATAATGTCCCTGGAATAGCAAGTAACTGTGAGTTATGGCTACTTAAAGTAGCAGTATTACGTTTTTTTGCCCCGAATCAGAATAAATGCGCAGAAATGTTTTGTTTATAAAGCATAGTACTAGTAGCTGAGCTCGTATTTAGCTATTCTAAGACACGATTTTACCACGAAGAATATTATGGTATCGCATTACTTTTTTAACCAACTTAAAATAGAATAGAATAGAAAAAAAGAGGTTCTCAGTTTGATTGTATGTTTTTTTTACTTGGACGCAATATAAATGCTAGTAGTTGCCTCAAACTCGTGCCCCGTTTAGTCTAAATTAAATTATTTCCATCAAATCGTACAATGAAAAAAAATATTTTTACTAAAACCCATTATCTTTATTTAACCTTCGTTTCAATAAAACTAAGAATCACTGTGGATCAATGAACTACAAGCACTTTGTAAAATATATGTAAAGCTTTTAATTTAACTTAAGATCCAACTAAATCCTTCACGTCAAACAAATGAAATGTCAATTACAATAAAACGTGCAGAGCATAAGGTTCGAAATTGCTTGTACTTCATCAGCTAAAAGGTCCAGTAGGTCCGCCATCGCATTGACTATGGATGAAGTCCTCAAATGTAGTGAGAATGATTAAATGTTATTGTACAAAGATGATTATTGTATATCTTTATATAAATTCAAAGCCTTTTAGTTTTATTGAACATATTGTATCAAAGTGGTACATCTTGCCTAAATATTATTTGATCAAGTTAACAAATATTAATGTTTAGATATAGTACCTGGATGATCGAGCTTTGCTCGGATTTCGTTTGTGGTAAACGACGTTTTCTAAAAATGAAACCTAGCTACCGACCTAGACCGATTTATCGCTCCCGAAACCCCCTGCATACTAAATTTCATGAAAAAATTAGTATTTTATTGAGTAAAATAGTAATAAGATGAGAGACGAACAATCCGAGATGATAAAAATAGTGTTTATGTTACCAATTCTGATTGAGAACACTAAAAGTAGAGTCTGTGAGCGTTGTTCTATAAAACATGAAGAGCTAAACAAGATGGAACAGCTGCCAATTCCAAGTTATGTTCTAGCGGGTGAAGGACAGCGGTCCTTTGTATTTGGCAAAGACAAGGCTACATATAAAAATTGTATTGAAGTAGACTTACTTCAAGCATGAAACTTGACGTTTCTGAAACATGATAGTTTGTATGAGCTTACGGTTAGGTTGTGTGGACTGCATTGCAGTTATGAGCAGTTGTTACATAGGGTGCTTATTTATTTTTATATCGGTTTTATTTCCAGTTTAAAACACGGCAGATGAAACTAAAGACTATGCGAGTGAACATAAAATAAAAAAGAATAGAATGGAAAATGAGTTTTTATATACAGATTTACTTTACGAGTATCTGTGGTATGTAAGTATAAGACCTCGTATTCCCAAAAGAACTTATTAACGAAGATATTGGCGATGGTACGATGCGCAAATAGGTCAAGCCTCTTCATCAGAACCTAAATGAGGGTGCCTAGCATTTGTGGCCAATTGTTTGTGGCATCAACATTATTTCCTAAAGGATTTAGCTAGATTGATAGGTTTTTCCTGTCTATTCTTGTATCATGTGGCAAAAACTATGCCATATAAGTTATCGTACATAAAGAAAGCATATAATAATGAATATTTACATAATTATACCGAACCTTTAGAAATAAATATGAATTTATAGAACTTTTTGAAAAAAATACAGTATTGTCTAATAATAATACTGAGTACCTAAGTCTTTAAAAAACATTTCGCCTCCTAGTACTCGCTCTCGCCTACCTTCTTTAATCTCTAGACTAAATAGTTTTAAAAAAAAATTTTTAAAAATGTTTGCAACATACCTTACAAATCAATACTTACCTGCTTAGTGCTTACATAGAAAACGATATTAAATAAACTTGTGCCTGGCATAAATTCAAGAATAGCACAAGTTTACCCGTAACTCAGAACTTATAGCAACTAATTCAACTAGAAACGTTTTTACGAGTAATCATAAATCCTCTTAAGCGGTGTTCGGGTACTTTCTCGGCAATGTTCTACGCCTTTTGGGACACTTGCATCCGGTTGCTTGGATTATGACAGAAATATTAAATTTTCCATTTTAGTATAAACATTTACGTTGCTACCTTCTTGTTATTTGTGTCAAAACGTTGTAGATGAGGCTTTGATAAATAAAAAGATGAGTATTTCTTTGTGGTTTAATGAAAAGTCTCTTACAAAGACTCAAAGCAATTGTTTTACCTAACAGATTGTTGTCGAAAATTCCAAGATAAAGCCCCTTGAGTCGACATAAATTCCGAAGAAAAAATTAGAAGAATTTCACATAAAAGTTTGTCACGGCCAGCGAGTAATATTAGCTGCATAGGATAGCTGCAGCTGGGGCAGCCAAGCCATTTTTTACAATCCCGTACAATCCAACCGTAGGTACTCGTATTATTCTCGCAATGCCTACGTGCCGAGAAAATCATGAATATCGACTGATGAATAGTTTAGTATCGACTGCGGAGGCAAATATTTCTCGAGAAATAGAGGGCTGGAAGTATCTGCATTATTATATTTACAATCTTGGAGTACTAGGTTGCTGGCTGTGTTTTTTTTGTTATTGCTTCGTGAAGTTTTGTCGCGCGCGATTTAATCTTACACCCTTGAGCCCTGAAAATGGTTTCAACCTTTGATATTAGTTAATGTCTTTGAATTTTGTTAATTAAATAAAATAATAATAAATTTCGATAAATCTGAACACATGTTTCACATTGTATTGTTGCTCGATTATTATCATAAAGTGTATGCTAAGCTTTATTATTGCCGACAACGATTTAATGCGATTCAAAGCTTGGTATTCATGACTAACGGGGGGAATCCAGTCCAGTATTGCGTGACCACTGCAGAGGGTGTCAAATTACTGGGGTGCGTTCATGGCCTTGGTAATACGCTGGCTACCTGACTGACCGCAGTCCAAGACAATCAATAAATACTTTCTAGAACTTTCGTAAATATTATAATAAACTACAAGCTTTACTTTGCTGCATTGAATTTTTTTTTAATTTAAATTGAAAAGTTATTGGTCTTTCTATGCCAAATGCGGGCTAAATATTATGTTTGGTTGTGCCTCTCACTACCTTTTTTAGATTCCTCAAAAATTTAAGTAAGTATAAAGATCTGAGGAGATATCTACCAAGCCTGGGGATTACAGTCGTGATCATGATAGTTTTTTATACGAAAAAGTATTCTAAATGAGATTTCTAAGCGAATAAGTCCTAATTTAAGATAAAAATATAAAAATAATTGTATAAACATATTTTGGGGCTAGTGTGTTGGTAGGATTTACTTTTTTGAGTTGAAAAACACAGTTTTGTCTGCACCTTTTATCTCCGTTCCAAATTTTATTTCCCTAGCTATCTTACATCGTTATACAGTACGAATACTTTTAAATTTGCATATAATTTTGTTAGCAAATTGAGAACACTTTAGTAACACAATAAACTAAACCGAACACAAGCTTCGTGCGTCACGTTTCCTTACCGCTCATTTACATAGAAATCGAAACCCCTATATATACAACTATGCAGCACCTATACAGTAGAACAAATCAAATAGGTACATTTGTTACGTGACACAAATACCGGCACAAATCGCTTTGCTTACAAAATTACTCGAAAAATCTGACAAAGAATAGGCTTGCGATGTTTTTGAATAGGCTTGCGATATACAATGAATAGGTCTACGATATGACGCATTCACCCCTTGATCCAGGTGAGTGAGTCAGTCGGGGCGACACGCAACCGGACGACTACCCTGTTGTTGAACTACCGTATGTTTACGTACGTAAGGCTGTCATACGCTTGCTTGGTCGGTTAAAATCGATATTGGCTTCCGATTCGAGGCAAGCGGTTTGGCGAATATACACGGAAAAATCTAAAACGAATAAAAACATACGAGTATACGTTACGACTATTAGTAAATTACATTGTTACTTCTTCTTTTTCTTTGTTCTTTTGAATTAGTGTGGTGAAAGGATAAAATAAGCCTTAGAATAGAAGCTCTTCTCGTGCACTATTATGTAAAGTTAACAGGTTTTCTCATCATTTAAAAAGTTTTTTTTATCATTTACACTGTGGTGCTTGCAATTTAAATTTTATAAATTGCCATTGACTTGCAGTGAAATTATTTGTTGCAGAGGTAGCTCAGTAAAACCGACCGTATTTTAATCAGGGTTCGAGTGAGGTATTCAGTCGAAAACTCTGTTTTCAGCAAATAACGGAGTTAAACTATATGTTGTTATGTAATGTTAGTTCGATCTCCCGTGTCGAGGACGGATTATGGTTAAATATGATAGTTTCAAAGAGAACAAAATATATCAAAGCCACAATTTTTGGCCGCAACCAATCAAAAAAACCGTTGTCGAAATATTTGTTTAAAATAAATCTAGATTTGAAAGATAAAATGGTAGAGCTAACGAAATCACATTTACATGGAAACAATAATCAAAATTAATTCCATAATAATTTGTTTGATATACCTAACTACTAAAAAGCTTTTTTTTATTTGGCCTACAATATTGAAGTTCATACAAAATTTGTTCGTGAACATAAACTCCATATAAAAATCATTTGGAAAACGGTAACTGCGGAAAAGCCTTGCAAATATGGAAATGATTGAGATGTTTTCACATGCAAACGGTTGGAGTAGAAACGACCTGCAGTAAATTGGTTTAAAATAGGTAAAAAGTTACATACCACATGTTTATGCTTATTAAATGCAGTACATGCTTATTGATATTTACAATTTTATAATCTTATAACGTACTTCTGGAAACCAGATCCAACTCCAAAAGTAATGTTTTGTTAGTAAAAACTATCAGACTATTTTGATCCTCACAAGGTTGATAAGGTACATTTTTAAGTGTATGTGTATTATCTACTGAACTGAATTTTGACAATTTGTCAGTTTGATATAGTCTGCAAAAGTCCATCCCTTTATTTTGCCATAGTACTTTTTATATACATAAGTACATACATAAATCTATTTTTTTTTTCATTTTATTTTGACACCGGCGTCGTAACTTGTTTACGAACCCAGAACATGTTAAATGCACACGGAACCGAAGCGTCCGGCCGGCCGAGCCGTCCATTACGTGTTTCCGGCCGGTTTAATTAGTTTCCCGTCGAAGTGTCAATTGAAACAACTTCATAATATAATTTCCAGGATTTACAACGTTGGTCAAAAGGCACTTACGAATATTGCTTAATATCACAGAGATATTCAATTTGTTACCTACCTAATTTGTGGATAACGGGGCTGGTTACATTCTTAGAACCTAAGTACTAGTTATACAATCCATACATATGCGAATGTAATTGTTTGTTATCCTTAATAATAAAAATAAAAAAATAAAAAATATTAAAGCTTGTACGGGATCCAAATCTATTCATAAAACAATGTCCAATAAAGATTAGTACCTACCGAAGTATTTTAACACACAAACAGGTCAAACACGTTAAATATAATGTTCAATGTTCATCACACAAAATGTTTTTTTTGGATAAGAATCGAATCTATGTAGAACCAACAGCGCAGTAGGCAGTAGGCAAACCTAGAAAGCCATTATACCAGAGTTATAAAGCCCACTCAATGCTGTAGTTTTTTTTTTGTAGCCGACACTTGAGTATCACCAGTTCATTCGAACCAGTGTGGCGAAAGAATTAAAGTGCACTTCAGAAGCTCTATTCACAAAAGTCACAAGTCGCAACTAACTATACTCACCTAAATGTTATGATTTCTTATTTATTGTGACACATTGTCAATTATTCGGCAGTTAACCTTGAGCCATCATGTCTTGTCGTGCATTCAATTGCATAATCAATGACAATTTCATCAATATAACAATAACATGCATAATTAACCCGTTATCGCCTGTTTCTACTACCATATTAACGCCAATCAAGATTAATTGCTTGGCAATATCGGTTTATAGGGCGTATAATCTACACATTGCAATACTATTAAGACAGTTTATAAAAAACTGGCGCAGCCAAACGAATATCTCGAGCACTATATCCTTGCATGTAAGGTCAACGTGAAAATTGCTAACATTGCCATTTTCCATTAACTATCATTTTTTTTTATTTTAATTTTAAAATTAATTTACAACCACATTGTAAAACACCTTTGCTTTTGGCCGGAAAAAACTAGCCATTTAGGTATGCAGCGGGAAATGAAACGTGGTAAAATATACTTTTTTCTAGCTATTTGCAAATGCCGTTACCAGTCTCACACCTTACATTTATTTCGCCGTTTCCGGAACGCATCTCATTTATTTTGTAGCTGGCATTTTACCCTCCGTTCATTGTAACGGGTTTTGCCTACATAGTTTTACAAGCATCCTTTTCTAAGTGTTATTTACACGAGATATTTTTACGACTTCAGTTTTGTGTACGAATGGTTTTTCATGGAAATAGAAGATTTAAGCTCTCTAATATTTTAGAGGTTTTTACTTTACAGCTATTACTTTTATAAATTGAATCACCTTATATTAACTACTGTTTCTTCTTTCTCGGTCAAGTATAAATGTCTTTCCGCATAATCCGAGACTTAAAATAAATAAGTATAATTACTTTACCTGCAAAACATTAATTCACCGAGATGACGATCTCAAATTTCTAGCCACTAAAACGGCTAATAAAGCTTAATCATAAAAATACTAAGCTATGTTTTAATGTCTAAAACGTACGTAAATGTATCATACGTTCTGAATTTACACCTCGGCGGGTGGCGAAAGAGTTTTCCATCAGCCTCCAATCATCGCGAGTGATTGAAGTATCCAATCTGTCGTGGTCGATACGGTGCGATATTTTTCTGCAATCGGTTTACGTTGATAGTGTGATTTTGTGTGACTCAAATGTTATTGAAATCTGAGAATTGTGTGAATTCGCTGTGGGTAAACACTATCCTTTTATATTCATCATCACTGGTCATTCTAGAGCGCTCGATAAAATTATGGTTTATCCTTGTCATTCTAATATCAGTGAATAGAAATGACAACAGATTTAAAAGAAATTTTCGATAAGATAATTTAAATAACAATAACGAGTACTTTTCGGACTGAATCTTGTTGAACCGTTGGGTCGATTGATAACTTTCGGCATTTTATACGAGAACTAAAGATTATTTTTATTAGAATTGACGTCTGATGTTCTTCCAAAAATGGTTGCTGAAAATACTGGCACACCTACCTAAAACCCGAAGGTGTGAAGTACGGGCTTGCAAACTGTCACATAAGGAATAGTGACAAACATGGCCATGTACCTCTGAAAACCTCTGACATCCCCCATACATTCTAAAAGATCTATGTAACAATAGATCAGACCGCTGAAAGCTGCTAAAAGAATGTAAACAAGCGCTTTAGTAGTAGATTAATAGGTAGTAAAGCGTAATTTATAACTAAGAACTTGTATAATATAGGGTGTAATTGGTTATATGGGTGTACGGTATGGTACGCCCTAGCACATCGCATCGTTCGGAAATTGCATGTGAACGTTTTGCTCGATTTTACGCGTTCAATTCGTTCCATCTCGATTCAAGTACCTACGTCTCTCGACCCGGCGTTAATTGCTAGCAATCTATTGCTTTTTAATGTGTTTGCTCCAATCGGAAGTTTATTTCGGCGTTTTTCCCCACCGGACAGACGATAACAATCATTTAAATTGTAAAGCCGATTCGTGATTTGCGTCTGTTCGGTTTGAAATTGTGGTTTATTAACATTAATTTGCAATTTGGTACCTATGTACTGACTTTTTTTAATTTTTCCTTATATTTTGGTATAAGCTGTTTCAGGTTTTATGTTTGGGTGCCGATAAACAATGAATTCAGTATTTTATTATTTCATCAAAATATTTTTAAAGTGTGGAAGCTTAGAGCTAATAAAAGTCAACTTCCTCGTAAGTGCTTTTTATCTCCGGGGATTGCCGTGTTCAATATTGCTCCTGTGAGGGTTGACATAGCATCTTTGTACTAACTTATTGTTAGGCTTTTTAATAAGACCTTATATTACAAAATTAATATGAACTGTATGAAATGTAGTGGCGTAAGATTAAGAGTCAGTAGAAATGATAGATGATACGGGAAGAATAGAGGAAAATAAACTTTTGTGCTCTCTGGTTAAGGATAGGGATATTATGAGTAATTTGCAAAATTTCGTACAATTCCCAATAGTTTTAGATTATTTAGGTCGAGAACAGCAGTAGAGATCAGAAGAAGTGGGCTTAATTTTTACACATGACAAAGCATGTTAAAGCTGATAGAATACATGAACTTGATAGAATACTTTTATCCTTTTTTTTTGTAAATACACACATAATATTAAACTTTATACCTAAAAGCCGTACACAGAACAAACATCTATGTTCATCACACAAATGTTTGTCCTTTGGGGATCGAAGCCACTGCGTAGAAAGCAGAGCAGACGTCGTATATTTTCATCAGCATTTAAAAATGTCTGAGAGCTTAACCTTTCTACTGCTACCTTGAGACTGAACAGCCTCCCCTCAAATAATAAGATAAATAATAAAGCCCTGACTATTTCCTAAGGATCCTGACGTAGCTCGTTCCCGTAACGACTCACATTTCCAGAATGCCCGGGAATAGAGCTATTTACGCGTAATATAAACGATAGCTTGTATGTTACATCTTATTTCGTATGCTTTTGTATTGTTATAATACTGTCGTGGTTCGTAATATATCATACAGCCCGCGACTTCGTCCGCATTTAATTTTCTAATCCTACTTATTATGTATGGATGTACCTATGGATGTTTTTTACTCAATCAAACTAAAACGGCTAAACGGATCCGGATGAAGTTTGGCACAAAGGTAAACAAAGGTTTTTTAGTGGATAGACAAAGGATTATAGTGAGGAACAATACCTAAATAGGCTCCTTTTTTCCTTGTAAAATGTACGGTTCCCGGATATATTTGTTTTATTTCCCAAAAGTATCAGGCATCAAAGTATATATCAAAGTATCGCGCAGGCGACGAAGCCGCGGTAGAAGCTAATAGTTATTCTGATATTCGGTGTGGAGACAAATTCAACAAATAAAAAAATCGTTAAAATCGGTGCAGCCATTCTCGCTCGAGTTGTAAGCTGTGTAACTAACAGGACATTGTTTACATATACTTACATATACGTTACATACAATATAATGTAAAAAACTAGTAAGTAATTTGTTTTTTTAAATAAAATTATTCAAACAAAAGGTCTCTACAAGACTATCAACCTTTATAATGTCACTGATTCATACTATTTGTCTAGACATTATTGATCGCGTACTCCAAGAGTGTCTGTACCTAGTACACCCTACTTGCTTTACATTAAAATAAGTCTTAAAAACTTATAGCAGAGTCGAAATTCGTTCGCCTATTACGTGGACAGGGGTGCATGCGTGATTCAGCTTTTAAATCTGAAAATGTGTAATTTATTAGACCGTGGTGAGTCATCATCCAATTGGATGGAAACGTAATTTGTGTAAAACTGAAACTTTTATGACCGATGAAAAAAAAAGGAGGTTTTACAAAGCGTGGATTTTTTATTTTCTCTTTTATCGATGCTTATACGTAGGTACTTCTTATAAAAAAACTTCAAAAAATTTCCAATAGGTTATACGCAATCATTTGATAACACCACAATTTGTCAAAACATGACTGATTATACAATTGTATTAAATTTGACAGATAAATTTGTTTTTTTAATGATGATTAGAAATGGAAAAACTCATTGGTGCACGACCAGGTTTGAACCCACGACCTTCGGATCGTGAGGCAGGGGTGCTACCACTACACCACCAGCGCTCTGCCGAAAAATTCAAAAAAATTATGTGCGCAATAATGCCAGTGCTCTTAAACGGTGAAGGAAAACATCGTGAGGAAACCGGCAAACCCTAGAACCAAAAATTCGAAGGTATGTGTCATAGGTTAGTATTCTTATAAGCGGCGATGGGCTTGCAACCTGTCACGTACGGAATACTAACTACTGTGCAAAATGTGGGCATGTACCAAATGTCATGTTTGGACTTGCCTCTGACTACCCCCTTTAGATATCCTCAAAGATCTAAGTAACTAAAAGATCTGAGGAGATATCTACCGAGCCTGGGGATTACAGTCGTGATCATATTTTTTTTTTTTTTTAGAAATGGATGGCCGTCCAACTACATAACATCGACTTTTGACAGTTATTTTCAAAAAGTTTCTGAAAGCAAGTATTTTTTAGAAGAATAAAAGTTTACTTATTACAAAGCCATCTCAAGTAACGTAAATGTTCACTCAAGACAAGAGTACTTTCAATTAATTTGAGTCTAACAAACCAAGCATACCAATATTCGGAGAAGGTATAAAATGTCCGCATATCACACTCTCGCCGTTAATAGCTTCTGAAGGAGCAATGTTAATGACGTGAGTGCTCTTGGAGGTACTCCACTTCCTTATTAAATACTGGTATCTGCTTGGTATTTCATTTTATCTTACTAGAATAGCGTCGTTTTCGTAATAAGGGTGCGATATCACAAAACTATATAAAGGACTTTGCGTAACTCGACTCATTGATTGATAACGCAGACCGAAACCGCTGGAAATTTGGAGGGTAGATTTCTTTCAAGGCCTAGAGGTGCTGAAGAGTTCCCGAAATTCAACCTCCAAGAGAGCAGGATGTTGAAGTTTATATAAAAAAAGCATTTTGCGAATAAAGTAGCGAGAGAATTCCCGAAGGCAGAATATCTATGACATTCACTGAGACTAAATCTTGCTGAAGAGTGTTTTAAATTAATTTCAGTCGTGTTTTTAATTTTTGCAATAAATACTCTGTAGTTTTATTGTATCTTTTCATATGGGTAATCAATTTTGACATTGTTTTATCGGTTTATTTATTTTAACGTTGTTTGATACGAGAGTGACCTGGTGCATAATGTGGGCATGTAAGTACGCAAAATATCTAAGTTACCTAGATATTTGAAGAGATATCTACTGAATCTGGGAATCGTGATTATGTTTTTTTTAATACTACTATTGTACTACGAGTACACTATGATCTTTCAGTTCTTTCCGCTCCGCATAGGCGCTCGCCCTTACCGGCATTAAGGGCACCCTTACAACTGCCTTGTTCTCTATGTTCATTGTTATGGTTAGAATTGCGCTGTGGCTTTATCTACCGACAATAACGCAAATTGCTTTTTCATTGTTAAATCTTTTGATAATTTAGAATTTTGTTAGAAATGTCAAAAAATTGTAACAATTATTTTTGTTGAACAAGCTTGCATCCCATGTTTTTAAACGCGGATATGGAGTTTTAATATTACCTATTAAATACGAGTAGTATACCCACTTTTTATACCTAGATTTTTTCCAGGATAACAATTAATCTTTTAGTTAATCCATGGAAAAATCTAGTCTCTATCACTAGACCACCAGTGCTCTAGATAACCTAACGCAAACTAAATATTATAAAACTATTTCAACAATATTAGTTTTGTTTATAACATAACCTTGTCCCAGCTAATCCCTAAAGTTAAATAACTAATTCAATCAAAACTCAATCAATTCAAACTCCAATTCGAATTCCGACTACGACTACGCCATCAATGCCTCTATTTAATTAGGAGTACAGTGACGTCATCAAACTTCAAAGCACTACCCGTTTCGTTAGAGGAACATGTAGAAGCACTTTGTAGCTTATAAAATGAAAAGCTGGTTCACTTTGTAAGCTAGATAATAAAACTGATTGTTGCAAATTGAATAAGTCAATAGTGTTTTAATTTGGTAACTAGATGGTTACTTTTACTCAAAAATGTTGAAAAATTATAATTGTATCGAAATAATTACTGAATGTTCCAAAATGTATGTGTATACCACACATACATTTTGGAACATTCAGCACTTTACTTTTTAACATTAGCACTTTAAAATGGAGGAAGAAAACATCGGTGAGAAAAGCTACCTGTCGTAGGATTTTAAAATTTCGAAGAGATATTGTGTTGAATACACGAAAGGAGCCTCTTTGAGGTACATAGTAACTTCTCACTACACTTGTTCGAAAAAAATTTACAGTAGTAGCTAACCTAATCAATATATGAACAAGATTTATGCCGATCTTTGCTCAACAAAAGTAACTGCGATATGACACCGCATTGTTTATTTTTTTGAATATAGAATTGTTCGCGGTTTGATCTCACTCTGCCTGATGTTGTGTGTCTAATATGGATTACGCTTACCAAGAAGAAACCTATTGACCTTCGATTCGAAGACACTCATATAATATTTCTCTGGAAATACAGACCCCGACAAAGAGTTCCACATTTTCTCAGTGGTGTTCGATGTTGTGTGATACGAATGATCTAGATGTTTCGCGCAGGCTGTGTCAGTGGAGCACCTACGCAGTGGTATCCGCGATATGCTTGTGTGTGACACTTTGACACGAGCTTGACGGTTTTGGTATTTACTCCCCGAATAAAATACTCGTTAAAATAGCTCGCGCCACAATATTTACACGTGAAATAAGTCACGAAAATTCGTGAATTTTTCACATCCGACCCTTTTGTTGATGCCCGCGTGATTGTTAAGTAAACGGGCTTATTTGTTATTTGTCAACATTACAATTCAATATGAATGTTTTGTGAGAGGATTTATTGTTTAGATATTATTTACAACACAATTCGTTTCTGCTGATTGGAGTTGAAACAGATGATTACAGAAAAATGTGTGTTGATTTTGCTTTGCAAATGTCATTTAATACTGGTTTATTCAGGTGGTTTTACAATTTGTATGAGAGTTTATTTCATATTCTCAAATAAACACGTTGAAGACATTTCGAACAGTATCGAATCATCTTATTTTGTACCATCGATACCTACCTAGTTACTATTACCCCCTATTTCTATTATAGATGCATTACATACTTATACATAACTAGGTGGTTGCCCGTGACATCGTCCACGTTTTATTCGTTTTTAAATCTTAATATATAAAACAAAGTTGGGTTTGTTCGAACACTTATAACTCTAGAACGGCTCGACCGATTTTAATAGTTTTTAATTTGTTGTATTTGTCTCCGTCCCGAATAGCAGAATAACTATTAAAAACATTGGAAACTTGACGAAAAAATTAAATAAATGAAAATCATTTTCCCTTGATATTTCCACACAAAACTAATTCACGCGAACGAAGTCGCGGGCAACAGCTAGTAAATAAATAAATGAATAAATGAAAACTCAAAAACTATGACAATCGGTCCAGCCGTTCTGGAGTTATAAGTATTCGAACAAACCCGTCTTTTTGTACCTATGTATTTCTTATGTCTTTTATCCAAACCGATTTTACAACTAATCACACCACTCGTAAAAAGATCATACAAACTTTGACACCCTTTTTTCCCTTAGTGAGGGTTATTTTCGGAAACGATTGAATACTGGTAAATGTCCATTTATTTTGCCTTCTAACCGAGTTCTCGTCAAAAGAACTTTAACACCCCATTTAACCCTTTTTGGTGGGTTATTTTGAAAAATCCAGATATACGTGTCTATTTATTTTGTCTACTAAGTATTTAAACCGAGTTTCAAATAAATCACACTACTCGTCTAAAAAACTTTAACACCCCGTTTAACCCTTTTTAGAGGGTTATTTTGAAAAATTCAGATATACATACGTTTTAAATTATACGTTTGTCTGTCTGATTTTAATCAGAACCTTTACTTACAGACCAATAATATTACCAACTGAAATAATAGCCTAATTTGTAAACCTAAAAAAGATAAAACTTCAATACAAAATTATTTTGTTCTTGCCAATTCGATGATAATTTCAATTGGGACTACTAGTCACTTATCCTTACTGACTTCGAAAGCCTTCACTGTGTGTTCTCACATAGGTATGCTTGGCTAATCTGCAGGCATGGTGTGTTTCACATGCTATATTTACCAAAATCCAGCAACCTTCCAACCGAATCCCAGGCACGTTCTACACCCAGTACTTTAGTGAGGCTGCTGTGCCGCGATAGTGTCGAAAGGTGTCGAAATGTTGGTCGCAAGTCACGTCCGCGGCCACCACCGGGACTTTGTAGTTACAAACCGCAGTTGAGTTAAGTTTTCGTGGCTAGTTTACTGCACTGCGATCATAATTTAACAGAGTCAAGCCACTAATAGACATAGACATAATTATACTTTGATGAGATCTTAAGACATAACCATACATTTGTTTGCTCTCTTAGCACACAACCCATAATAAATAGAAAAATAACAAAGCACATGGTGATAGAAATAAGATTGTGCTTTGTGTGTGTGCTATAGCAGTAAACTGGACTCAATATAAATGCCTACTATTTTAAAAGTAGCGCTGTTATTCTGCCGAGACCACTATCACAAGACCCTGTGAAAACCCAATCACTGCAAAGCCACTACGTTTCTATAAATACAATATTGAAACTATGAAATGGTAATCGTTGACGGAAGCTATCGTCGAATGATATTCAGGATAAATTTTCAATATTTTTCTTTCGGTACATAAATCTAACGAACTATAATAATATCAACAGCAATCATTATTATTAAGTTAACATTATTCATCCCAAAAATGAAAACCCTTTCGACACAAAGAACCAACCGAGTTATCTAACAAAAGTCCTTGAATTAAAACAAATAGCTCCCAAAGGCTTTTCTGAGAAGGAAACCATTCGAACTGCGTGTCGATTCAATTTCGTCGGTCGCAAAGTCAATTCAGGAGCCAACTCATTCCGCGGCAGCCCATTCTTAGCGACTATTGTTTATTCAGCAAAACCGGTCAAGTGGGTGCAGTGGTATTCGATGGAAGGAAATCTTTTAATTTTGTCTTTAGATGAACTGATATTACACCGCTTAAAAACACCATACCTTCAATCCTATTTTGGATCGACTACTCACGGTCGGTTTCTATAGTCTATCTATCTGTGGTTTTTGGATTTTGGATAGGTAGGTATTTAAAATTACTAATAACTATCCAAAATCCGCAGATACATAGAATATAGAAACCGGTCGTAAGTCACACCATAAGAAACTTTATGAGTTTTTAACCCAAAACTCATGTTCTTCTTATGGTCACATTACTTCTTTCAAACCAGTGTAGTGAAGGGATTAAACTTGTATAATTTTGGGGGTATTTCAGTAGATTGTAGAGCAATTTAGACTACGGCAGAGTAAAAAATCTGTAGTAAAAAAAGTTGGTCTTAGACGGCACACCACGTTTTGTTTTTAAACACACATGTGCGAACCTTGGGGAAAATACTTGATTAGTTATAATAATTATGTATGTATACCCGCAATGCAGAATAACTTGACCTCACTATAAACCGACCTACAAATAACGTTATGTTTCGGCATTGGTTTGCGATGATCTGCAGATAAAGTAATTGTATACCAGGACCACGTGCCAAGAAGTGTTAAGTTTTTATCTTCGTGGTTTATGTGAAAACTTTTGAAGATTCGGTGGCTTTCAAATATTATTGTTATTATTGGTAGCGTTATAAAAGTGGATGAATCAGTGTAGAATAAAAAAGTCCTGAAGTACTATCATTTGCAGTTTATTCTTTATCAGCTTTATATGATTGCCTGCCGCGATACTGGCCTTCATTTTGTTTTTTTATATGGATAAATGGACAAACAAGCATATGACCTATCTGATGGTAGCTGTTACCTTAATAGGCACTTGTAATATCAGAAATCCTACGCAGTGCCGGCTTTAGTCACTCTCGAGCATAAATAATTGTTCCCTAATCTATACCCGCATGCGTATTGGTTGATGACTTACGTCTATCAAAGCTTTAGTTCTTTGACATTAGCTAACATCGTTTTCCTCGTGGCGTTATCTCCTCTTTGAATTGTGGATATTTGACACAAGCTTAGAGCATTGTGTTATGAGTATGTAGATCTAAACACACGGCAATGTGTCAGCCAAGTTTGGAACATAGAATATTCTAGATTCCACGAAATGTATGGACATTCCGCATACCAAATCAAGCTAACATTAATTTGGCTGCATAACTCCAGTGCTGCGCTAACTTGTTTGCGTTCCGCATTCATTTTTAACATATATTTTGCAAATAGTGGAACGGAAATTAATGAGTATGTCGCATTCGGTCAAAGGATCGTTTAGAATCTAAACGATCCTTTACCGAATGCGTTTTGAACCATCTAAACTTTAGATGGTTCAAAATTGTTTCTTGACCTTGCTTTGACAATCGCTTTCGCCATCGCTAAATGCAATATTAGTTTTTTATGAGTAGATAATATTTTGATGTAAGACATCTGTTCTCCTGGATTCTTGATATTTTTTAAAAGTAATTAAGCGCACGTCCTAAATTTATTTTTGAATTATTTTCTACAGAGTTGGGTATCATTCTTGCAAGCCTTTCCGTAAGTTAAGTAGGTATAGTTTTGTTCAAAAAATTAGACTAGTTATATCACTGAAACCAGTAAATAATAACACCACAACTGATTACCGATTACAGCATTCAATATTTATCCAACAACGTAATCAAACGGATCACAAAACTCATTATCTCTATTTGTTTGTCGCCGACATAATATTCTCCCATAATTCATCTCCAACCCAAATCTAATATTTACCTGTTACTATATTATGTAATAGTAGCAATAAATAGTAATATGTGTTATACAGAGTATGCTTACACGTTTCTGACTAATGGAATAGAAGTGTATTAGCTTTGCTCTAATTTGGCTTTACACGATGTAACATTAGGTACCTACTCACATGAAAATAAAAATAATATGTGTACTTGTACCTCTTCATCTCTCTTACGGCTGCACGGATTTGGATAAAGTTTGGTATCTACTCGTATGTAGATTATACTTATATTAACACAGGCTATTTTTATCCGAAAAAAAAAATCACAAGGGAATAATAAAGGGGGTTGAAAATTAAAGTACATAACCGCGGGGGCCGCTATCGTAAACATATTATAAATTCTACTGATAATGTGAAGATTATAATAACAAAATGTAAGTTATCAATATAAAATACCTATTTACTTCGGTTTATCCAGTATTTTTTCGTTCATAGTGCAAAATTGGCCGCACGCGCCGGAGGCTAGGCAGAGAGCGGGCAACATGACAATGTTGTCAGGCTTAGAAAACTTGTATTCGCAACTATTAATTAATTAAAATTAAATCGATTCGAATCGATATGAATGCTTACACAAAATAAGAAGTGTAAATTTCAATTCATAAATTATTCTCATTTGACTGTAAGCTAAATCTTCCGAAATTGTGGAATACTACTCGGACTGTTTATATGATGGAACGTATGTATGTACCATTACGGATACGTTGGTATAACGTAAACGGTTCCGGAGGCGAGTGTACGGCAGGAAATTGACAATTTCTCCAGCGCGTACTGACCAACACTGGAAACATTCGATAAAGTCAAATAAATAGTCCATATTGGTTTAACATGTAAAGTGCTTTTAATTTGTTTTGATCTCCAGAACTGAGAAGTAGCATAATTAATAGATAATTATACCTAATATTTTTTAATTTTTTTGCCTTTACTAAAATTCAAAATATACCTATGTATTTAATAAAATCACAGGGATCATTTTAAATCGTCTTACATACTAGGTGAGTCTTGGTGGCAATTCCAGTCCGAAAAAAACTGACTTGAAACTCGCGGGGCCCTAGCGCTATAAAGCTTATTTGGAATATGGAGCTTGTGTTGCATCATATAGCAGCATAAAAAAACCACATTTATTTAATCATATTCACTTATGTAGGTACCTAATTGAGTCTTTGATTCATTTGAGGAGAAATTTTGTCATATTTGTTTTTACCCAATAAATAACTGACTTTTTATTCGATAATTGCTTCAGAAGGGTGTTTTTGTAAGTATTCGTTCCTTAAAACCATTTTTTAAACCGCAAATAAAATTATTACCTATAGAAAACGTTATTGAAACCCTATTGTATAACTGAAGCATATGCCAAAAACACTGACACGTTCATTCAATTACAATATCCGGCATATCGTGCGGAGCTAATCAATCGGGCTTTCAGTCGATAAATTCACCCGGTTTTACCCGGACTAAACTACTAGTGACCTACAGTTTGGCACGCTATCACTGCAGTAGAAAGTAAGTACCTAATACTGCAATTTATACCTCCTATAAAATGGTTTACTACGAACTATGTACATACCTACATAAATTAAGCTACACCATTTTTGTCACTGTAGAGATGAGCTAACAAGCTAAATAACTAGAAACAGTAATCATTATTTTGCATAACAAATTATAGATTGCTCTGCAAATTTTACTCAGCTCAGTTGATATCCTCAGATCTTTAGTTACTTAGATCTTTGAGGATATCTAAAGAGAGTAGTCAGAGGCACATCCAAACATGACATTTGATACATGCCCACATTTGCACAGTTAGTATTCCGTACGTGACAGGTTGAAAGCCCATCGCCACTTATAAGACTAATATACTAACCAATGACACACACTTTTGAATTTTTAGTTGTAGGCTATGCCGGTTTCCTCACGATATTTTCCTTCACCGTTTAAGAGCACTGGCGTTTCATGTGAGGTCGAAAAGGCAAGTAAGGACATATTAGGTTAGTACAAGTATAAGATTTTACTAAACAACCCCTTGAAGTTTTTTCGTGCTTAAGTCTACTGATATAAATCACTCATTAAAATGGAATCAAGGTTTCTTTGATATCGTTCCCTTGACGTCACTCCATCCGACCGAACCAGCAGCGGTTAAATGCTATGGAAATTTATATAGGTAGGTACTTGCTCGAGAATCCTAAGCTCGACTCAATGATCAAAGGGTAGATTATATGTTTTGATAGGTATACGATGAAAACCTAGAATATTGCCTTCTAGAAAGCAAAAATACTTTTATTAAGTTTTTTAATTTGAAGACGCCTAATATAACAAGAATATAATATTTCAATTTTGTAGAAGGTATAGATTTGACTTTGATTAGATTTTGGACGCAGTTAAAATTTAATTCTATTATGATGTAGGTACTACGAAATTTTTACATATAAAGATTTCAAATTTATTAACTTTACAGTTTATATTTTCAATAGGTATAAGTAATGTTTCGGTAAAACTTTCTAATTTAAAAGCTAATTATTTATCAAGTGATGTCTTATAACTTTCAAACAATCAAACCCGTGTATCGTTGCGCAAAGGTCTACTTATAATACAACATTTACTGGATTTAATTTATATCGTTGACAGTGGTCATTAAAAACAACCCTTTAATATATCTCTCGAGTCCCACCCTAAGAGCCTTCATAATGATTTTGTTTCGCAAAACTCACAAACAGAACAAAGCACATCGTTCAAATTAAAAAGTTTACAAACACTCGGTAGCTGACACATCCAAGCTTTTGCTTTAACCTTAGGGATTGTGACGCCCCTATAAAAAGGTTCGATTCGTATCGTCGCTTCACCCTTGTTCCTTTTTTGCCACCCCGGACCCCCCGGCCCCCGAGAGGGACGGGTAGAGGTGGCTGGAAAGAGGTGCGCGCGCATATAAAATCAATACGGGTGAGGGTGTTACGCACAAATACGGAGGCATGAGTGGATAGAGTTGTCATGGTCAGCTTATCGATAATCAGGGATAGAGACCTCCCTTTAATTTATTGAATGGCAATCGCTGGTTGACGTTTAGGCGCGTGAAATAATTTACAATTCATTTTAGATATTTATGATAATTATATCTGTAGTGCAAGTAGCTGCTCTAGAGGTGCAAATAATACAGAGAGGGCTTTATATTAACCGCAGTAAAATGAATAGTGGGCAAAATGTATGGCTATCATACTTTAGTTTGTTGTAAATGTTAGTGTCCACTACCAGGTTTGCCTACCTTACCGACTATGGAAACACTACTAATCAACGCAAGTCTAATAGTTCTACGAAGTACTTAACTTTCACAGTCCACAATAACAATAATTGAGCTCACGTACAACTTATTTAACCACGGAGTAAGATTCACCCTTCACCGATATATTTAGCACAAAAGCCGAGATAACTTCCTCATGATGAGAATCATATCTTCAATTAATTATCCTGTCATCGCAAGGACGGACGCTACCCGCAGGCTATTAACTAATAGCCTTGATGGCCACGGCCATATTCTATCGACTATCGATATCATATTATCGACAGTTCACCTCAGCTCGGCCCGACCCTACTCCCAAAGGGACTATAGCATGATTAATCACTTTGAAATTTTGCAAATTTCTACGTTGACAATCCTGGAACTGAGTTTGATAATTTAATATTAAATACACAATCTAGTTTATTGGATTGAGCAGGTAGATTTAAGATAAATTACATTAATTATAAGTTATACTTTGATAATTGTTTTCAAATATTAATTAATGTTTGTTTCGCGTGCGCTAGATATAGAGTGGTTTTTGATTACTAAATAATTTCAGAATTGTATAGCTAGTAACAAAGAACAAAGCACGTTCAGATATCGTGCAGAAAAGTCGTGACGGAACGCTTAAACGAAACCTAGAATCCAATTAATGTAACGGGAGGAGTCGTTTTCTTCGAGACGTGATTAAAATAACAAAAACCCTCCGTTTGGGGGTGGCCGAGGAACTTTTTGAATGCGGCTAATTACGTTATGTTTTAAGCTGTATAATGCTTTTGTTGTTCTGTAAATTAGCTAATGATTATGTGGCTCGTTTAGTCGACCCGGTGGTGGGCTTCCGATGGCCGCTATTGTCAAGACTGACAAATTCCAATTCAAAACTATATTCGTCAATGAAATCACTGGGATTTTACATTCTACTCGTTTATAAAAATCGTATACCTACGACATACGATGTTAAAAATATAAAATTTTGTACGTCACGTTATTGAAACGTGCATTATCCTTTAAAAAAATACTTATTTCAGTAGATCACACCGAAGCGCTCATTTGCGACTAAAAAGTTTGCGAAATAAAGACTTCAATATAAGTCTTTTATTTACTTACTTGAATAAAATGCTTTGATGAATACAATATTACTACAGAAAATGGACTTGTTTATTACTTACGCAACATAAAATTGTATACGTAGCTAAGTAATCCGAAATTACTTTGACAAGGCAATGTCCCGGCTGTTGGTCCCGCAAAAAGACGCGTCCCGCCGGGAGATGACTTCCGGGTCCTCTGGGACTCCGGGACACTTGGTAGGGGGCCGCGAGGTATACACGAACGACTGAACGGCTTTGTCGTTCGCTAACAAAATGAACGATAACTGGCAACATTCATTTTCTCCATGCTCCAAATATTAGACCAATCAAATATGTTCTATATTTGATCATCTTAAAAGACTTAGACTTGGCTTGAATACGTTTCTTTTACCTATTATGTAAGGTGTGATACTTCGTGGCCCCGCCATTAGCTCTATTTTAAATGCGAGAAATGAGTTTCAAAATGATCCTTGATGAAATAAAAAAAATATCTGTTTAAAACTTAACCCTTACACTCACCTAAGTATTAATTCAATATTTTTTCAAATCGGTTTGGAATTCTGTAGTTCCAAAAATTACCCCTTATAACTAAACAAAGAAACTTAAAAACTTTACCTCTTTATGTAAACAGTCCCATAACAAGGAGTTTTGTTTGGGTAGGTTATACTTTTACTTTATTGTTACTCACAGTGGTGTTGAACAAGTCAGTCGTGTGGCTTTACCTTCCTGAACCCGCCGCCTCTGAGTTGGGTTTAGCGTTATATTTATAAATTATTGTAGACGCTGTTGTTGACATTAATTCGAGGCTTTCAGATTAAACTATAAGATATCTAAGAAATATTGCTTATAGCGCACCATGGACGGAAAAGGAACATAAATTTTCTTCCATGGCATAAAATTGCATTTTGATTTGCATTTCATTGGAAAATCCATTTTAAAAATGCAGTCTTGGATATTTTCAGAAGATTGCGTGATTGGAGTTATTGTAAAGATAAGGTCTATCCGCTGCGCTACTCAAAAGGAACGCGTTAGTAATTGTATAATAACCATTGTACTTATGTGTGTGTTTAATACTCGTAGGCATCTACGAGTGTTTAGTTACAGACCAGTGATTAGAAGCTATTCATGGTCTGGTCCATTCTCGCTATTCATCGACTAGAATTTTAAGTAGCGTCGTGACAGGGCAAGGTTTTTTGAAATGTAATTAATACTTCTAATGTAATTCTTTTACAATTTTTGTAGTGTGTCTCTGGTTATAAACATTGCTTATGTCAACGTAATACAGCGTAGGTATATCAGTTTTTATTGAATATTTATTTACAGACGTATTATATTTTTATCTTAATGTATACACTACTAGCTGTTACCCGCGACTTCGTCCGCAAAAATTATTACATCTTGGGTTACATTAATGAAGTTTTAATAGGGATTCCTAATTTTTTCTAGTAATATATATAGCCTATGCTACTCAGGGATAATGTAGCATTCTAATGGTATAATAATTTTTCCAGATCATTATCATCGGCATTACTACATTTTGATAATATAATACGTTAACGTATGTAAGTTTTAATGCACTTGTATAGACATAAGATAACTAAGAAGTGTTCAAAAGAAATGTTCTTCACTGTATAATAATAAAGTGTATAGATTTATAAACTTTTAAAGCACGACTTGGTGAGTTGGGTTAAAGTTGTGCGTGACGAACTCGCATTTGGTGCTGATGGGAAATCGATAAAAAGGTTGAAAAGCCTTAGTTTTCTCTGAAAGCGGCGGTCGATTTAGCGTTCATATTTTTCTATAGTAAACGTTAGCTAAGAAATATTTATATTATGAATGATGTAATACACTTTAAAAATGTATTTGACTGGTAAGCTATTTATTACCTTAACATCTGAGTATTGATTAATCGGTTCTTAGCGAAATAGCTTAACTTCAGTTTCTCCTTTGAAATAAATTAAGTAAGTAGTACGTTAAAAATATATTTAAAAATCACTGTCTTTTCAAAAATATTAGGGCTACCTTTTGTTAATTCTAGAGACCTGAATAACTGGATATACGAGTAGGTACGCCGCTTGAGGATTACATTTATTTACTTTCGTATTACGGTTGTCAAAATACGGACGCCATTTTTTAGAAAACCAAAGTAGCCTTTGTTCGGTGGCCCTTTTATTGGCTTTCAGAAGCTAAGCGATAATGTAGATCAATAGGTGTGTCTAGACTTACCGTTAATCCTTAACCGTTGTTTGTCAAGAGATAAATCGCTTAGGGTGAACGCTAAAATCGTTCACCCTAAGCGATTTACGAGTATATAGGGTTTCATTGTGTATCAGTTGTCCTGGTGAAGAAAACATTGCGAGAAACTTAGTTACCCAAGCTCTTATCCTTCATAACATGCCTACACTACGCTGGGTTAACTTGGCTATGCTCGATTCCCGCTCGGATTCTAAAATACCTAACAAAAAATGCCATTATGCCACGAATTTTTCAATCCTACCTTATGCAATGGAAGGTACAGTTCGATAGAAATGTGTTTCTTAAGTATACTTACTATTAAAGCCTGGGCCTACATGATTTGAGTTCGTTGTTTTATTAATAGTAGTAGTAGTAAGATCATTCCAGAAATCCACCTATTCGTTACTTCTCAACAAAATAGAATAAATTAATATCCTAGTAATTACTGCAGTTAAATTACTCCTAAAATGTTTTGGACAAACTTTAAAGTAGTATTTGATAAAGTTAAACCACTGCGTATCTGTTATTGTGTGTTATTCAGAGCGTTCCAAGACACTGTTGTTGTAAGTAATTGAGGGGTGGTAAGATAAGGAATGTAGAAATCATGGCCCAGATGCGCGGAAAATAACAAGGCACGTCTCGAATGGGAGATACGAATTAAGACAAAGCGAGCATAAATCTTAATTAATTATCCTATCTAGAACACAATTAACATACGTATTCATACGTACAGATATGCATTGTCTTGAGAGCACTGGTGGTGGAGTGGTAGCACCCCTTCCTTACGAGGTCTAGTCAAGTCCTTCTGGTCCTAAGGTCATGGGTTCGAACCTAATCCTACACCAATGTTCTATTCGAAAAAAAATACCTATATACCTATATACGCTATACCAGTAGGTCTCAAAAGGTGAAGGATAAGATGATGGTGAAATCTAAAAAGCGCTTTAATGCTTTCGCCACACCAGTTCGAAAGAACAAAAATAAAAGAAGAAGAAGAAGAATAATTAATAAACGCGAAGAACCACGTGAAACATGGTGTTTTTTGAAGAGTATAACAAGTCAATCCCTTGTAAAAGTACAGACACATTCTTTTTTACACGCTTTGTTAAAAAATAAATTCAGGAAAACTTCAGCCAAATGTAAAGTGTGTCATGGTGAAGCTTATTTTTAGTCTTTAGGCCTTGAGGCTCAAGCTACTTGTAACTTTACAGACCAACCTTCTTAGTTTCTAGCTAAAATCAAACTAAGTAGGTTTTACTACACTTCAAACATTTAGTAGAGGTGCTTAAAGTAAAATAAACGTCAAATATTTTACCAATAATAAGCAAAATATAAAATATGTATAGTAATACAATACAAAATGAGCAAATTACCTACTAACAATACTGACCAAATATGTGCTTGCGCATGACCTACACTACCTTCGAACAAAGATACTGATATTCACACACATCTATCTCTTTCGTTTAGTTTGTTAAAAAAACATATACATACATTGCTAAAAAATATATTTTCACTACACGGCGTCCTCTACATAACATCTCTTAGTCACGAAGAACTATACAAATAGACAAAAACATGGTTTATTCAACATTGACGTGTCTGCCGTTTCCATATCGTAATATTAAAGCAGAACCAGAGCTTACAAGCAATCAGTCTGACGCTGATATATTTTGATCCTTCTCCTGATTCCTTATCACGGGATTCGGCTGACTTAAAGGCTTATGCAGCTAACATCCTACCGCTATCAGTTACATAAGTACCTTTTATTTGAATTGTCCTTTGTTTAATTTACTCTCATTCTTCATTACATATACTCGTATTATGACGGTTTAAAGGCTTTCTTTCTAAAGTCCTCCAATTTAGTAATTCATTAATTTCAATATATAGGTAAAGCTCTTACGTCACTATGTCAATATGCCAACGCACAGTTTATTCCATGAGTCAAGAGAGCTGAAAATATAGGCTAGGGGCTTTACTACAAAGTCTTCGGGCAATATCAGAGTAATCAATTTTAGAACTGATATTTCGTACCATGACCTATAAAAATTGTATTGAAGTAGTGTTACTTCAAGCTTGAAATGTGACGTTTCTGAAACATTATGTTTGTAAGAGCTTGTGGTACGGCCCTAGGTTCCTTTTTCGGTCGAACGAAGTCGTGGAAGGTTCCACTAGCTAGTCTAAACATAAAAAAATTGTAATATTTTTTGATTATTCAGCCAAATCGATTATTCAGATAAAACGATGCCGAGCCAAGTCACTCCGAGAATCATTTATCACGACTGAAAGGAATATAGGTTTAATCTCGCCTTTTATGACGCGAAGAAAAGAGAGTCTTTGGATTTTATTTACGAATGTATTGAGCTGAGTCCCATTAGAAATCATGGGCCTGAAATTCTGTTATATAAATGGCAGTTCACCTAAAAAATGTAATAAAAAATTACAAGTAAATAAGTGCTTAAGAATATGATTTATACAGCGGAGGTTTCTACAAACATAAAGTATCTGATGATCTCTACAATAGGCAAAGCCTGTATCGCAGGACCAAGATTTGACTGCCGAATATGTCATCTTAGTCGATACTATGTTAAGGATTTTCAATTCTAATACTATGACTACCATAAGTTGTTAAAGTACTATAATAAGTTGTATCTAGAAAGCTCTTACAAATGTTTCAGAAACGTCAAAGTTTCAAGCTTGAAGTAATACTACTTCAATACAAGTTTTATGTGTCATGGTACGAAATATCAAAGTTATTGTAAGTACTTTGATATTGCCTGAACAGATCTTAGTAAGGCCCCAGATCTAGAAGATTTTCTAGAAGACTTTTGAACATTCGCGGTACGGGTGAAATGTTGCAGCAACAGTCAAATTCAAATTCCAATTCAGTTTATTAAACTCAAAATAAAAGATCCAATGCGTTATAGAGGAACAGATAAGATATAAAAATAAAGTAACATATCAACATACTTATGTAATTATTTAAAAATAATAACATAACTAAAATAAAAAAACTTGAGAGGTGTCAAGGGACACACGGATGGAACGAAGTTCCTTTCCTTGCTTTCTATGAGAGAGAGAGAGAGACAGACAGAGAAACACGCGCACGCCGCACGGCTTACAACTATAGCAAAAAGTGTCGTTACAACTTTTGGTCTTAATTTTTTCCGTCTAGCCCCCTTTCGCAACGCGCGATAAGGAACTTCGTTCCAAAAATCTACTGGTACATAAGATTACTGTTAACTAAAACTCATGTACTCATTTTATGTACGTTACTACAATTTCAATAATCATTCGTCTGCTTCAAACTAAATGTTCTAAAATTCCTCGGCTAGAGTGTTCCAAGTATAAAACTATAGTACCCTATAGCACTGAAGAAGTGCAAAGAGCGTTTAAGTGCGGTTCTCCACAGAAAGACTTGGCAAGTTTTATTGGCAGGTCTGGTTTAGGGATGTCTATACGCGTGAAAGAAACAGAACAAACGACTTTATGTCATCTAGATAGAACTTAAAATGGGAATCGAGCTTTGATGACACCGTTCAAGTAGAACTAAGTGTTTGAATTACGTAAGTGGTAAGTCTTTTATCCTTGACTTTAGTTTAGGGTGGATTTGACCAACTTATGTAATGTCAAATGCAAGTAAAATATAATTTTACTCTTCGATAATTACGAT
The DNA here is from genome assembly GCA_963675405.1 of Cosmorhoe ocellata. Lineage (NCBI taxonomy): Eukaryota > Metazoa > Arthropoda > Insecta > Lepidoptera > Geometridae > Cosmorhoe > Cosmorhoe ocellata. The sequence goes on along the minus strand of OY776258.1, from coordinate 2,718,060 downwards.
TTATATTTATTTATTCGGGGATAGGTACTGCTTATACTAGTTTCTTCGAATACAAACTTAGTCTCAAATCTTTGAAATCTCTAGTGTTTGAATAAAAATATGTTCGCGACTGCAATCCCCGGGCTCGGTTATGAAATCTATTTTATTAATTTGTAAAAAAAATGTACCTACACTATCTAAACGGAAATAATTTTATATTTGCCTGTAATTAGACTAATTGGACCCAAGGGTCGGCTCTTATTTGGATCAACGTGAGAATGCCACTAGCATCATGAAGACGATTACCTCTGAGATCCTGGATCAGTTGAGGTATCTATAGATCGTTTATATCGGTCTCTAAGCTCAACTGTTTCCAAAGTCCAGTGTCCGGGATTGGAAGGAAACTCGCTGTGCACTTTTATTGTACTTTTATTTTAAAATTAACTGTCTAAAATGTATTTTACATCCTCAACATCAATTTTTCTGACGTTTGTCCAGAAAACTTATTATCCAAAAAGTATTTCTACTGAAGATTTTCAGCCTTAATAGCCATGTATTTACTATAGTGTAAGTAATTATAATAAGATAGTATTATTATATTTATAGACTTACTTATTTTAATATGCCTTTATGCATAGGTACAGTAACTTTTAATTAAAATGTACGTAATTGGTGACAGCCCTCCACGGTAACCTACTTGAGAGACAAGTGCTTGTCTGAAGGAATCTGCATAGTTTAGCATAAACTGGAAAATTTCCTGAGATGTTTTAATTTTTTAAAATTATTACGAGATTCCTCTACAGAGTGGAGCTAGAACTGCGATTTCAGATCTTCAACAGCTATTGCAATCGTTTATCGTTCATGTTTTTAACCCCCGATGCAAAAACAACAGGGTGTTATAAGTTTGACGTGTCTGTGTGTCTGTCTGTGGCATCGTAGCTCCTTAACGCATGAACCGATTTTGATTTTGTTTTTTTTGGGTTAGTAACGAGTGTTCTTAGCTATGTTTGATGGAAATCGGTCCAAGGTGGCCGCCCAAAATGATGGATTACATTTTTTCACAACTCCCTCAATAAAGGTATGAAATATTTATTTATTTATTTATTATTAAGCACACAAAACAGAACACAATCAAAGCATTAAAAATAGAAAGACACAATATTATGATCTAGATTGTATCCCTAAGTATGTGTACATAGCATGATTTATACAGAGCAGATCTGTGTATCCAAATATTGGAGACGAACATTAAACATGTTTAAAGCACGAGTAAAATTAATGTACGATAATATTTTTACAATAAAAAGAAAAAGAAAAAGTAAGAAGTAAATAAAAGGGCTTGAGCAGTAGAACACTATACACTAAGACAAATTTCAAATCTAAGATGGCCGCCACCACAAAATGGCGGTCCAAATTTGTATCGAGGGATTCAATTTTTAATTTGATTTTGACTTGTCACGAAGTCTCGCCTGATGGCCTCTACCTAATTTTTTTTTTCAACGCTTAAATAGTTAATCAATTTTTCAATATATTTACAACAATATTTTAAATTTGTAATAATGTATAAATAAGAATGGAGAAGTAAAACATTGTGCCACAAATAAAATAGCAAATCGGGAAAGCAGTTTATCTGCCACGAATTTGTAAGGCTGGCAACTTTTGCAATATCGCACCCTTGCCAAGTGTTCGACCAGCCGCCAGACATTTCTACTTACCAGAACATTCTTTTTATAGGCATCCAGAGCTGGTGATTTGCTGTGGCATTTTATAAATGCTCAATTTAATTAAAAAAAAGTAAAAAGTATTTATTGAGCTTACAAGTTATTTGAAGTAGGGTTGGGAACTGTTTAGACTAAAATGCCTGTGTTAAAAAAGTCCCCTTTTTAAAAGCGATTTCCACTTCATTAGCGCTGAAATTTTAATTATAATATATGATGCCACTAATGTATTATTGTGGCCAGATATAATGTAGATAAAATTTTTGAAAAGTGGCCATCCGAATTGGACAAACTGTCCAACTGACATAACTATTTCATAGATATACCAATATTTCAGTTTCCAATCAGTTGACGAAACGTTTTAGAATTTACAACCTTGTTGAACGATATCTAGTTTATTCATAAGATGCGAATACGACGGCCAGGAACTGTAATTGCATTTTATAGGATGTTAAAGGACTTGCACGTTCCAATGGAAGAATTGAAGCTGTGGGACCGGAGACTTTATCATTTAATGAAACGAGTAATGAGTTCTGCTGATATTGGATGTCTTATTGTCCAACCATGTTGACAGAGTTTATGTAAGGATAATAAGAGTCACTAGAAGGCCCTTAATATTATAAATGAGACCCGCCATTTATCGAAATGACGTCATTGATTTCTTACCCTATTTATAACTTACTAGTTGTTGCTCGCGACTTCGTCTGCGTGAATATCAGTTATCGAGAAACCCGTAGACATTTTGTATGGGAAAATCAAGGGAAAATGTTTTTATTCCATTTAATTTTTCTTCAATTATCCAATATTTTTAGAATAGTTATTCTGCTATTCGGGACGAAGTACAACAAATCAAAAACCATAAAATCGGTCCAGCCGTTCTAGAGTTATTTAAGTGTTCGAACAAACCCGACTTTTAGTAAAGGCCAAAATACCCAAAATAAATCGTAGTTATCAAAGAGTAAACTGACATTTTACTCGCATTTGACATAACATTATTCTGAGAATAGTTATAACCAGAACTTGGTCAATTCCACTCTTGTAATAATATAATTATGCGTGAATTCTATGCGAAGACCAGTGGCGATGGCATTTACGACATTGATGTAAATTTCGAAATCGAATTAATTCAACGCACTTCGTGAAAAACAAATCTTATATCAAAATACCTATGTGAGTAAAATGAGCGAGTAATAACGATAATAAATATTTACGAAGATCGTACTAAAATATTAATAAGGCAATTTGATGGGTGTTTTCATAGCACAATATTGGCAATAATTTGCAATTCTCTCAGTAATCTCTCTCAAGGACTATAACAGCAGAAATAAGAGGTGCTTTGCCCTTTTTGAGGGCGTAAAGAGGTTATTGGGAAAAGTACCGTCAAAAGAAATAAAAAATGTTTTCAGCTAATTTTTGAGAAGTAGTTTAATTATGTTTCGTATCTCATATAAAGATTATTATCTAAAGAAAGGTGGTTAAAAAAATATAAAATATCTTACATATTTCCCTGTACATATGTATATCGCTCTGTCTTTCAAAATCTACCAGTTATCTGGTTACCATAATTACAAGGAATCTCATATTTAGTTTGGGATTGTTATGTAGGTATTTCTAACGTAATTTTTCGTAACTCTTCTTGAGACTGGAGTAAGGAAGATCATAAAAAAGGCTAGAACAGACGAGTATCTTGCTTCAATATAAAAATAGGTAAAAACTACTCTGAAATCTTGAAACTGAGTTCTTGTACGCCAGTTTGCGTTGACCTTTACATTGTTGGCGACTTCACATCATTTTTTTATTCCAGGTGCCAACTTAACCTGGTTGGAACATAAAGTTAGCCAACCTAACTTCTCTGTACGATTCTCTCCCAAAGGACTCCTAAGATCTTTCGATGTTCCTTTATCTTCTTAAAACTTCTATCTAACTTTACACAAGTTACTAAAGATAAGGTTTTTAACAGAGAAAAATCATAGTACCTAATTTTATAAGGCTTTTAATATAAAGCAAAAGCAAGACTGGTTTTTTGACTGTCGTCACAGCTCAGTTGGTAGTAGCTCTGCCTTCTGCGCTGTAGGTTGTTGGTTCGATCCCCACCCAGGACTAACATTTGTGATGAACGCAGATGGTTGTTCTTACTCTGGGTTAAGTATGTATTCTATGTATATAATTATTTACAAAAATAAGTACTTTTATTATTAATCTATCAACCATCTGCTTCCCATAGTACAAGCTTTATTAGTTTGGGGCTAAATAGCGTTGTATGTCCAACAATTTTATTTTTGGCTTTACTAGAGTGACCAATAAACAAACATCACAACTAGGTACTTCTTATTACGAGTAATGGGTGAGTAGTGTCACCAAAACTTTTAAACCAGTGAAAGGATTAAAATTACGCCTTAGAGATTCCTTTCGTATATATCACGACTATAATCCTCAAGTTTGGTGTTTCGCCTCAGATCTCTAGTTACAAAGATCTTTGGGGATATCTCGAGAGGGTAGTCAGAGACACTTTTGGGTAATTACTTTGAAGATGTTTATTTCTATTTGTACGAACATAAACTAAGTTGTCAATGCTTCTTTGTCATCTGAAGCAACTTGTGTACGAGCTAACGAGCTAAGTTAGCTCGAATATACCAAAAGCCGTTCAGCGCGTTGAAACTGGAACTACCTGCTTTACAATTTAATGTTCAGATTGGATAGAAATATGAAGTTGTATGGAGTTTGGAGCATGTTTGCAAAGTTACTGAGAAACCTTTTGTAGTTCCTATAACTCGAGGTTCACAAACAAAATTAAGTTACAGACGAAAAGTCAGGCCAATTTGCAGAAAGAGGTTTTAATACGCCACCTTCTTAGTATGAGCACCATAGACAACGATTTTCTCTAATGAAAGAGTAAGTACCTACATAGGTAAAATTATATCATTGTCAAAGTAATTTTTTACCAAAATCGGTTTGTAGGTAGGTAAGTATACAATGTATCAAAGTGTCCATTCAAATATACTTAAATGATTTGTGGTTTTATGCCGTCCAAATCTATGAATAAATAAATAAGTATTTTCTATAGGTCTCTTGGAAAATTGTGAGTTAATCTATCTCACGAAGTTCTGCAATGATATTTAGGACATTGATATAAGATTCAAAATGGAATAATTCACGGGACTCGAATTAGAATAACTATTCCGTCGCAATTTGCATGACAAGATAGCGTTCCAAATTCAAAGTTCTATTGGTTGTCCGTCAGGTGCTAACGAGCTAACTTGCAAACGTGAGCCAACTGCCGCCAACTCGTACACCTCCACAAACTTTAGAGAATTTACTTTATAAGCTAGTTCAACTTTCAAAAACATACGCCTTTTTTCCACGAGCCACGACACGACAAGACAAAATGCGGGCAAAATGATGCAAATCTGCTTGTGAAAAAAGCGTTAAATCAATAGCGACTATCTTACAATGTGATTTAGCTATTAAAATATCCTGATGTGAATAAGTAAATGACAATACAATACAAACTTTTTGCTTGTTTAAAAATTAAATTTACCTCTACCTACATCTACGTTCTTTTTTTGAAGTTTTCAATATTGACTTGGCTGATATTGCTCGATAAACAAATAAATAACTTTTCACTCACGACATGAGCTTGCAAATAGAATTTTATTTTTTACACCTACAATCATAATATCAATCGTAATAAGAAATGTAAATCATGTAACTTTAAATTAATCTTAATCATTCCTTGCTCAGTAAGTTTCAGCGAGCCGCCATTTTATTTACACAAAACGTTTATTATGTTACTAACAGTAAACATCGCTTTCCTTGTTTGCCGACGATCTATCATCTGCGCATTCAAAAACGCAATGTGCTTACAACTAACAACGAACAACACAAAACTCGTGATGGTATAGCGTGTATTGTATTACAGGGCAATCCCCTTTCTATTTTAATTCATTTCGTGCAACTGAGCTTTGAATTTGACATGAAGTTGGCTTTACAAGAGCAGAGCTTGAAATTGTAGTTGTAAAATAACATTTTTTTATTGCTGAAGCGTTTGGTTGATTGCTACTTTAGCCTGATGAAATTTAGTTGATAAGAATAGTACCTATTTAACTCGAGACAGATTCATGTTTCGTAGTAAATAATGAAGTACCTAAGTTAGTACTACTTACATACCTACACAAAGATTTGGTTTTTGAAAAACATAAAAATGTTTCATGTCATCTATATTATCTATCTAAAAAATATAAAAATGAATCCCAATTTCCCTTGGTCACGGTACCACGCGTGAATGGCTGGACCAATTTCGCTAATTCAAAAATATAAATAAAAATGAATCCATATTTCCCTTGGTCACGGCACCACGCGTGAATGGCTGGACCAATTTCGCTAATTCTTTTTTTGTTGCGTTTGTTATTGCGAGGAGAAGGTTCTTATGAAAAAAATCAATATTCATAGTTAAGACAGGACAACATCTGTCGGGTCAGCTAGAAGGTATAAAAATAATCTCCGAGCACATAATGTTTCAAAACTTTGGACACATTATTTTCTTTACACCACCTTGTAAACGAAAATAGAATTAAGTAAGTCCAAAAAATAATACAAAGAACAAAAATTCAGACGGTGTAGTCCTTAACACCTGTAGTAGGTATTAGGTAAGTAAGTACCCATCAAGACCCTTATCGTATTTAAGTGAATTTCAGTCAGCCGCTGTCTGCCGAGGCACTTCAGATAATTACTCCGGAACGACGACCCTGTAGTCTACCTATAATTTCTATAAATGATCAGTCTAGTACCTGTCTAGACTTTCTGGCAAGCTGTATTAAGATTGGCCAAGAGAGTTCCAGACCATGCACAGCGCAGGGTTCCGTTGTTGTTTAAAATTTTAGATAGATGCGATGAGATTGTGTATTTTTATCAAAAATTGCCCATCCTCTCTTTATTAGTTACTTACATACTACATGTATAAAATCACGCATGTTTCACGACGGGGTAGGCAGAGACCACGGATCTCCACTTGCTACGATCCTGGTATACCTCTTTTGCTTCATTCACTCTCATTACATTCTTTGTACATACGAGTCGGTTTAGATACTCTTGACCTGGCCTTTCTATATACTTCTTTTTTCTATGTACTTTCCATTATACACTTGCCTGAAAAAATCGACCCACCCCGCATAGTAATTAAAGCCTGGAGTGGGCCGATTTTTTTTGCACGCAAGTTCTTCTTCTTCTTCTTCTTATCATGTTTTTTTGAAGTAGTGTGGTGAAAGGAGGCTGTTTTCGTGCGAACTTTTCTTGACTGATTTTTTTATTTCCAGGCCAGCACAGGGGCGGAGCCGCAGGTGGCGGTTCTCTGCGAGTCTGGGGGCACCTACCACCCCCAGTACATGTCCGCAGCCGGGCGGTGGACTCCCGACCTCACCACCAAGTCCCACACCTGCTTGAAGGATAAAATGGAGATCCTGGACTACTGCAAAAAGGTACAGATGGCCTAACGAGTCGAGGCATTCGTGAAGTTAGCGCAGAGCGCTGCGCAGTATCATTTTTCGGGAGCAATTGGAGGTATGGAGAGAGTCAGTGGGACTGAACATGCGCAAACTCGCACCTGTGGCTAGCTTCACGAACGCCTAGATCCGTTGGAAGAACTACCTATTGTTATTTGTTCTATAAAAAAACGTAGTCACGACTGTAATCCCCAGGTTCTGTAGATATCTCCTTAGACCTCTAGTTACTTAGATCTTTTGAGGATATCTCAAGAGGGTAATCAGAGGCACGTCCAGACATGATATTTGACACAATCGTTGTATTCCACCGACTTCCTGCAACCTTTTTAATTTAATTAGTCCATGTTGTAGTTACTAAGCCGTAGAAACTTACCTAGAAGGTAGTTATACAAAAAAATTTGCTACAATTTTAGAACAAAACAGCACGATTTTATGATGGCAACTTTTAACTGATGGTTCCATGGTAAAAGTCATACTGAATTTAATAAGTTAATTAACTTTAACCGGCGTTTGATAAATTTTCGTGAGTGCAAATTAGGTAGTTTAGTAATTACTTATTACAGCTTTATTAGAACGGCTGGTTAATTTTTGTGTAGATTATGTTGTCCAATAATTGGTTGAAGGGTTTTAAAATTCCCTAAAACATACTCAGAATACGAGTACGTTTAATATTCCCTATAGTATCAACCACATCACTATAAACTCAATATTAAATTTGCTTCGCCAAATTGGGCGTATAATTACATAGAACACTACGTAACTAACCGTATTTTAGAGTAATTATGACCCTTATGATTAAGCAGGGATTGGGGCGGTATTGGAGACAATAGGCTGACCCTTTGAACACATTTGAGTCTTAAGTTAGGTACTGTATGAAACTTCTCTATACCAACAGCAAGTACTTAGTTATTTTAGGGTACATAGTACATACTATTATGCTTGCAAAACCTTGGCCAGTTACTAGCCTTAGGCAACAAATTATAAATTCTAAACGATCGCAAAACTCTTGGTTCGACCATACTATGAACATACCATACAATATGCAAGGCTTTCTAGATATAATGGTTTGGGTAATGTATTGCATCAACTGCCTACTTAATTTTCATTTTTCTATTCTTTTCATAACTCTAGAGGTATACCCTGGTCTACCTGACAGTTTTGTCTATTATAGCTATTTAATAACAATCCTTAAGAGTTGTTGCCTTAGTGATTTGTAAATTCTGATGTTTTATGCTTTCGTTCTAGGTTTTCCCCAGCCATGACATCACGAACATTGTCGAAGCCTCCCACTACGTGAAAGTCAGCAACTGGTGCAAGCTGGGCGCCAGCAACGCTGCCAAATGCAAGGTCACCAGATGGGTCAAGCCTTTCCGTTGTCTTGGTACGTAATATACGGAAAATAAAGATGTCCTGCAGAAACGAAGTTCCATCAAACCTTAATGTAACTATCGAAAATTTACTAAAACCTAGATTTTTATATCTATTGTCTTCAGACACTTGAGACACTTGACAGGGTCAACTAGACCTTCTCGAGTGAGATACATAGGTAATAGTAGCTAGCAGTGTCAGCGGTGTCCATTAGCGGCCTAAAAGTGTCATCATAGGTTATCTCTGTAGAAGCTATAGTATATCAGTTTAATATTTTCTATGCTCGATTTCATTACGCAAACCTTACTACGGATCTTTTAGAGACTCATTATTCCATACTATGATTTATACGCTTTCAAAATGAACTACAATGACGTATTTGGTGGCAGAAGGTCCATTCCAATCGGATGCGCTGCTAGTACCTGAAAGCTGCCTCTTCGACCACATTCACAACCAGAGCCGATGCTGGCAGTTCGCTCGCTGGAACGCCACCGCTGGCCGCGCCTGCAACAACCGCAACCTTCGTCTCAGGACTTTTGCCATGCTCCTGCCTTGCGGAATCAGCCTGTTCTCTGGAGTTGAATTCGTCTGCTGCCCCAAACACTTTAAGGGTGAGGGTTTTTTGAGACACCAGCAAACTTGCAAACAAAATTTGTTATTTAAATATAACATTCTGTTTAAAATGTCTACGCCGTTCAGAATAAAAACAGGTGTAAATAATTTTCAGAAAACGTTAAAATGCATAAGCCCATGGACGTCGGTGTGCCTGTCAGCCCTGGAGCGGAAGAGATGTTGGCCGCTTCGGCAGCTATGGACGAACGCGACGACGACTTGCTTGATGATGATGACGCACTCGATGATGATGATGACGACACACTGAACCTGAGCGACGATGACGATGACGACGATACTGATGACGGTGGGTATTGAGCAACGAATGGTGTTTTATATTTAAATTACCACAATTAGTAATTCACCGCACAAATACTCTGCTCTAGTGTGACATCATTATAATGAAAGAAGGGAACTGACTGATACAACTACCGGTTAGATGGAGCAAGACATAACTATTAGTCATCCATTATCTGATTTGTTTCAAGTTACAGATATGGACGAGGATGAAGATGCCGATCTCTCCCGCGATGACGATACCGAAGATGACGATTATACCGATGGAGACGACAACGCCTGGCCTCGCCCTGAATCTTCACCCGCTCCGTCTACCACTACCACTCCTACAACTACAACGACTACTACTACAATGGTAGGTTACTTTGGATGACACTATTGACCCCAAACTGCCTCTCTAACATGTGCAGTGTACTGAAGGCAACATCTGACAAAACTGTTGTTACGGAACATATGCTGAAAGAACAGATCATTGAAAAGAAACTATCAGAAGTCAGAGACATAAAAATAGGTACGGATGGGATGTGTGGAGGATAGTAGTTGAGAGTCTGGGGAATAAAGGTTCTGGTGATGGGGGACTAGAAGGTGCATCGAACCCTTCGTCCAACGAAAATAACGGTCTCAGAAAGTAGATGAAGCTTAAAAATGTTCAGGGCATGAAGTGTAAATTATTTATTTACAGTCTTCAACGGCGACATCGGACCCCTATTTCTCGCACTTTGACCCTCGCACCGAGCACCAGAGCTACAAGGATGCCCAGCAACGTTTGGAGGAGACACACCGTGAAAAGGTAAACAAATATAGCAAGCATGAATATAGACTTAGCACAAACAGATGAAACAGAAAGTCTTCTTCTTTTTTTTCCTGCCCTTTTCCCACGCTATGTTGGGTTCGGCACAACACGTTTTCTTCTTCCAGTTGAAACAGAAGGTCCCGTACAAATGATTGTAAAAATCTCCATATTTGTCTAAACGCATTTATGCTATTTTCCAGATTACCAAGGTCATGAAAGACTGGTCCGAGCTTGAAGACCGCTACCAGCAAATGATGGCTACTGACCCCACAGCCGCACAAACATTCCGCCAACGCATGACTGCCAAGTTCCAATCAAATGTGCAGGTAAAATCTAAAGCTACTTTGTGTATAAGCGTGTGAACAACATAAAGCTTCTTCATACATTTCTATTTCAGTTTTGTGATCAGGTACGTTGACAGCTTTGGTGATGTAGTAGATAGTTCGTAATTTTTTTGTATTCAATAGCATACAAGTTCTTGAACAAGGTTTAAAAATGTGGTGCAGAAAAGGACTCAAAAGCTTATAAAGCCAAGTTCTACATTATTCAGGATTTGTAATGAAATTCATAATCAAATTATGTTTTCTAGACCCTGGAAGAGGAAGGAGTAGCTGAACGTCGACGACTGGCTGCTTTGCACCAGCAGCGAGTGCTCGCCCACCTGGCACAACGTCGCCGAACTGCCCTGTCTTGCTACACACGCTCCCTGCGAGACACACCACCCAATGTAAGTTGTTGAACTGCGAAGTTGTGGAATTCTTTATTTATGAAATTATTAATTTATGAAATTGGGGTAAACTGCTTTTATATAATAGAGTTGAAATTAGCCATTTTATGTGATATAGGCTCATCGAGTCCAGAAGTGCCTGCAACGACTTGTGCGCGCGCTGGCCGCCGAGCGCACGGGGGCGCTGGCCGCCTGGCGCCGCGCCGCCGCCAACGGGAAGGAGGCTGCAGCTGCTGAGAGGAGCAGTGCTGCAGACAGACTGCAGGTAACTCCTTCAAACCTGGTCGTGCAATGCGGTTTCACAGGAACTTCCTGTGAACATGATTGATGAATGTCCCTGATCCTGAGGTTTCTTCTAGTAATGGAATCTTTAGTATTTCAGATTTTTTAACGTACATTCTTTAAAGCGCAACCAAGGCAATAATCATGCAGTGAACGGAAAATGCATGGAAGCATTCTTTTTAAACTAAAACATGACCATACAAAAAATGTGCTGCGGTAGGCTGGGCTTGTCAATTTTGCCAAAAAATATATTAAGAAGTTACGCTAAGTATCTATCTATACGTTACATGGCAATTTAAACCCAAACGTCGAGAGAATAAATCCGATATTAATCAATTTTTGGCAAATCCACGAAGGAGTTTCGATGTGTAAAATTTGGTTTCTAGTTTGGCGGATATTGCCTTGAAGTAATGCTTCCATGTTTTTTTTGCTTTTACTGTAATCATGTTATTTATATAATACTATTGCCGTAGGATGCTGACCGCGCCCTGCAACGCGCCCTGACTGCACTACGTCGCCGCCCTCACCTGTACGCCAGCATTGGAACTGCTATTGAGGACTATGTCCAGGTTAGCTACCAACTGTTCACAAGTTGGTTACACTTTGACTTTGACTGTAACACTCAAGGTCACAATTCAGTTTGATCACAAATTCCCACGGTTAGGCTCACTAAAGTAAATCCTTTATAGGGCAATGTGTACGCTTCTATAACAAGACCCCAAGCGACATGCTTGATTTATCGATTGGCAAATTCAAAAATGTAACTAAACAAAAACTGTCTCGCAAAGCTTATTAAAGAATATCAGACTACTTAGATGACAAAAAAGCTTGGGACGAATCAGCTCCAACTCTGCTAGGTGTCTTTAACAAAATTATCTAAGATCATAATAGAAAGGGCCCAGCGAGTTTCTTGTCAGTTCTTCTCGGACTGGGGATAAGACTGGAATTGGCATCTAGACTCACCTAGTATGTAAGACGATTCAAAGTGATCCCTGTGATTTTACTGTAAGTCTACCATGAGTTTTCACAATCTACACTCGCTAGCGACTGTAGTTAAAAAATTGTATGAAAATTTGTACAGCGCCCCTAGCGGATAGTGGGGTACTAAAATGTCACGTAGTTAACTATCCTAAGTCACAGCGTACGACAGCGACTGTAGTTTGCGCTTCATTCGTTTGCTTAAAACTTGGTACCATGAGTAACAATTTTGACAGATGTCATAGTAACGTACTATTACTACTGTAGTAACGTCAGCCGATCTAAATGTGACAACTCGTGGTAGACGTACTGAATAAATAATTATTGACTATTGACTATTGGCTATTGAAGTTAATTCTGCCCAGTATTCAATATGGCAGCTGAAACATTCAACGATGACCCTCGTTCTTATCGACAATTCCAGTCAATGCAATCCAAGGACGACATGGCTGTATCCCTGATGTCAATGACCCCTGAAGCCGAGGAGTTGTTGCTGGACCGCATCGAGGCTGAGGTCCAACGTGAGCAGGCAGCCAGGGATGAACTCAGTGCTAAGAGGGACCAGAGGGCCAAGCAGAGGCAGGAAATCCAGGCGGAACGCGTTAAGGTATGGCCAGATTAGTGGAACAGCTTAGCTTTTGTCCTTAATCCCTGCGGTTATATGTGCACCGGTATGGCCAGATTAGTGGAACACCCTAGTTTTTGTCCCTAATCCCGTTTACATTTGCACCAATGCTAGGCCCCATTAATGGTGCAAACATAACTAACCAGGCACGTTTCCACCATTCATAGGGCAAATCAATGGTGCAAACGTAACCACGGGCCTTAATCCATACCCTTAAATGAAAAAAGCATTGGCCAAATTCATTGTCGGTCTTAGCTAAGACAACAAATTACTTCAATAAATTAGTAATTTCAATCCTACTCGTACATGACGTTTAACCCCATTCCACTTTCTCTCTCAGACTTCTAACGGAGTGAAAGAGAGCGAGGAGACCGATGACGAGGCGAGCGAGCCGACCGATGCTGACGTGACCCTGCCCCCCGTGGCCAGCGCCTCCCCCTCGCCCAGCGCCGCGCCCCCCTCGCCGCAGCCCTCCGCCGCCTCTGTGACCGCGCACGACCTCACCACCCGCATGCAGGAGACCACTTCCACTGTGAGTATACCCTTTTTTATCCTGAACAATTTAACACCTTTGTACACGAAACATGTGACAAAAGGTTATTTAGCCCTTGATTTTCTAGACATTCTGACCTTTGAGGCCTTGAGTTAATACCCCCCGGAAGCCCTGTAACAACTGATAGTGGTCAGTGTGACGTCATTAACCCAATGCGCGTTTACCTTGCATTTTGTTGCTTCTGTGACATACATCACCGTCCACTGATTACGCCATGAAACTAAATATTTTTTTAGCTGGTTTATCTATTCCACAGAGAAAATTAGGTGCTCGCTTCGCTCGTAACTCGTCTATATTAGAAATTTCAGCGAAACATACAAAAAGTAGCTATAAACTCCTGATTTGACTATTCCAGAGGAAATAAGTAGCTTGCTTTAAGTGCCTAGCATCATGTCACCATAACTCTATAGTAACCATCAAAATGTACCGTGGGTTTTGCATTAAATCGGTGTACCTACGTCATAACTAATCATAGAGCAAAGTACTCGTACACATTACAACAGCACATAGGTTGTTAAGTGACCACATCTCATAAGTTCAATCATGTTTTCCAGGAAATAATCACTAGCACGGTGACCGAAGCATCCGAGAGCGACACGCAAGAGACCATTGAGGTCAGCGAGTCTACCAGCCGACGTACCACTGGAGAGGTATTAACAGCTCTCATAATGATGACTTTGAAGTTTATTGTTTTTGACTGAGCCTTATTCCTTTCTGCTTTTGCTAACAGCATTACCTGATCGGGCATCAAAATTAACAAGTCTGTTAAAGTATCGTTATCTTTTTTTATGTCATTTCATTTACAAAAGACAAGGTAGGACACAAAACAACTTTAACATACGATTGAAAAGCTAATCAGCTGTTAGTTTAATTAACATGGTGAAACTAGCCCTCAATCTAATTAACACTAAGTTTTGAGGATTAATAATAAGTTCTATTGTTAAAGTTTTTGTGGCTATTTTGTGTGCGTGTGTGTGAGGAATAGAAGATGTGGACTAGGAAAGAAGTCTTATGATTCAATTATAAAGTTTTAACTTGAGATTGAGATTCGGTATGAAAAATTGTACGTTGACATTTCTAATCATAGCTATCTTCCCAAATTTTATGTGTTGATCGAAAGTTCATGTGTATAACAATACCGCAGGTGTACTTGCAGACGGAGGGCGAAGGCCTGCGCGCCGCCCTGCAGCAGGCCGAGGAGCGCGCGCCGCCCCCGCCCGCGCACGCCCTCAAGCACGAGCTGCAGCACTCGCAGCCCGTAAGTACCTACCTCTGACGTACAAAATGATTGTCTCCATTGAGTGCGAAGCGAAGAAAGGTAATGTGTTTATACAATGCCCCCTCTAAAAAGCTTATTTTAATCACCGAAAACAGTGAATGAAAAGCACTTTTACACACTGTTTTGGTGTTTGAATTTAGAACATATCAATATATTTGAACTCCATCTCAATGCTACACAAACTCCTTATTCAAATAACTCCTCGAGCTTCGATTGGTTGACATGTTCGACAAGGAGTTTAGTTTAGTATCGTTTTCTCTTTTTAGTCATTGTATAATACAAAGAGAATATAACCACTACGTTTAGTAAAAAGTATCGTACGCAACTCTTGAATAAAACGGATTTATATCGAGGGCCATAAATCACTCGCGTTACTCAGGATTCTAACGCTTGAATCACTCGTTACGCTCGTTATTCAATAGTTATGAATCACTCCCGACGTCGTGATTCAGTCGTTAGAATCCTTCACTTGC
This sequence comes from Cosmorhoe ocellata, assembly GCA_963675405.1. Taxonomy (NCBI): domain Eukaryota; kingdom Metazoa; phylum Arthropoda; class Insecta; order Lepidoptera; family Geometridae; genus Cosmorhoe; species Cosmorhoe ocellata. The sequence continues at coordinate 2,702,878 of OY776258.1, read as the reverse complement.
TCGTGGCTCATCTATAGCTCTCGCTTTAAATCCGTCCTGTATTCACTAGTTGCATAATATACTATATTGTACTCGTATGTACGCGAGTTCCTTTGGCTGTCGCTTGAGCCCAAACGGTTGGAAAGATTTTGCCAAATAAGGTATCGTTGGATTCGTCTGTATTAAAAAAGTAACTTATGCTAGACGAAATATCAAAAAAATCAATATGACGGCTGTAAGAAACTATTTTAATTTTTTTTGCAATAATTTATACTATTTTCCTATACAATATTGAATATCGTGTATTGTACTCGTTTACGAGTTGTGTGTCCGTGCGCAGGGCTTCACGGTGCGCGGCGCCGGCGCGGGCGCAGGCGCGGGCGCGGGCGCGGGCGCGGGCGCGCTGTACCCCGCGCTGTGCGTGGGTGGCGCGGCGCTGGCGGCGGCGGCCTGCGTGGCGCTGGCCGTGGCGCGCCGCCGCGAGCGCGCGCCCGCCGCGCAGGGCTTCGTGCAGGTGAGCCCCAGGCCTCCAGAAAAGCAACTTTCTTAGTGAATTTACCGCCGCTTGTACGACTCTTGTTTATGGATTCTATTAGAAAATTTCACAGTGTCGAATGCATTTTACGAGCTTTTATTTAACTTGCAATGTACTAGGTACCTATTTTTTCCGTGTGGAATCTTACAACTGAATTTTAAATCAGATTGAGCAGAAATATGTTTAATATACACTCTATTTTGGATGACAAAGCATGCTTACCAATGTGACGTCATCTTAATTCCAATATGGCGGATCATCCAAAATGGCGGACTAGTTATTTCTTTTGCACTACCACCGTATGGGTATCAAATGAAAGGGCTTGCTGAGATGTTTTGATGGTATGCAAGAGCTTGTGGTGAGTCCCCTAGAACCAAACCATAACGTCATGTTTCAGAAACGTCAAATGTCACATGTCAACTTGCAGGTGGAGCAGACGGGCGCCGCGGCCCCCACCCCCGAGGAGAGACACGTCGCCAACATGCAGATCAACGGCTACGAGAACCCCACCTACAAGTACTTCGAGGTCAAGGAGTAGAGCGTCAGCCCATCCACCAGCGCCGGGCGTAGGCAACTTTATAGTCTTTCACGGAAACTACTGTCGATAACAAAAAACCTAGACTATTCTAGACTATTCTCATATACACATAAAGTCTAGACTATTCTCATATACACAGTGTTATGATTGAATCAATGAGCCATGATATTCAGTTGGATCTCTTTTGCAACGACACTCTAACCGAGTGTCGTTGCAAAATGTTGTTATGCACGTTTTTGCATAAATTTGTTGTGGTAAAAACGGCCGTGTTGAAGCAAAAGAAAATGGCATTTCACTTAAAACAGACTAAACAGATTCTGAAAGTAGAGAAAAGACAATATTTAAATATACAATCCATATTGTAAACAATTTGCCAGTAAGTTTCCCAGTATTACAGAAAGACCCAAAAGTTGCCTATGTATATTATAACTCGGTACTGTTTTTTTGTAATCCACTCACCAGAAAACTGAGAACTGACGCAAATATGCGTGTACCTGTGGTAAGATCAGGACGGGGTGTGTATTGATTGAAAACTTATTCGGCCAATCGTTTCATCCTTCCCAATGTCTATAACCGACATTATAGGAACTTTTGTTGAACCAACATTATAATAACATCCAAACCTAAAAAGCCAATAAAGACTTTTTTCACTAGTGTTGGTTGAGCCCTTTACAGCAAAGAGAAACATTCATTTAGTTGGATTTATAAATCAATTAAAAAAATGGTTTATAGAGCTAAAATCTCGCAATAGCGTCAATATAAAACTAGGGAACGGATGGAAATCAAAATTCTTTGTGAAATGTGCTAGGTGCCCTAAGAACAGGGTGTTTTGTATCCTAGTGTCTTCGTAATTATTTATGGAATGAATGTGTGTGGATTTCGATGTGGTTCGTTTACTGGTGGGTGGAAACCGTGTTTATAACTATAATATTCGTTTAAATGCTTGTGTGATTAGTGGAACATAATTTTTGCGTTTATTCGCATTCAGTCAAATACCGTTAAGATTACGATATTGTTTTGTTATTTTTGCACCAAAATAATTTATTATTATTTGTTAAGGTTAGGTCTAAGTTTCGTCTAGTACCCTAGGATTCATAAGTGTCACCGTATGAGTATGTAGTGGTTTAGTTAAGTTTTCGAAGCCGCAGTCGGAGCGATAATGTCTAGCGAGGTTTTTTTCTCGTGCTTTGTTGGATAAGACGTCTCTATGATCTCAGGTTTAGTTCGTATCTCTAGCCCTAGTTTAGTTCGCGCTCGCTGAATGTTATCGCTCGGATGAGCGGAACAAACGTCCATAGTACGCTGTGTATATAGGCTCCGCGTACAAAGATTTGACCCTAAATTACTCTTTAGCGCCAGCTTTCTTTTACTTTTCTAATGTAGGTAGATCATAAACGTGAATTTTATGTAATAAAATGCGAAAATATATTTTAATAATTAATGTGTACTTAGCTATGGGACGGCAAAGCCGGCGCGGGCGAACCATTCCCTTTTACCCCTTTCTATTCTACAAGGAGCTTACACTATTCTGGTATTTTTGTAACTCTTATAATTTGGATCGCTTGCCTCGTACCGTTCGCCCGCGAGACGACAACATCCCGGAGTATGGCGCCGCGTACTCATGTGTGGTCAGTATCAAGTCATATGCAAGCACTTATGGTTTTACAACTCGAAAATCATGCAGTGAACAGTAATCTAGTCATAGCCAAGGTTGTGACGCACCTTGGGTACTCGGTGAAGGAGAAGCAAATAAAAGCTTAGTAAGTGTATGTATGGTTAATATAAGTAGATGTACAAAAGTAATACATTATATAGATGTTTTAGCGTCAAATACATAGTTATAAAGCAAAATATTATTATATATCGCATTCGTCCGTATAAAGTAAGGGCTTGTGCTCATGTCTACTCCCACGTACGTACCACTCTTAATGTTACGTAGATAAGATGTAATTCTGCCTCAGTATTAATATACATTTAAGCTTATTTATTACAATATAAGCTAATTTATATACACTAATTACTGTTTGTTTACGGGCGTAGTGGCGTTATTACAAATGAAGTCATATCAGACGCGCCACGGCGATCTCTTGGACCTTTTTGCTGTGACACTTGGGGTTGACGAACGCAGCTCGTTTTTGCAGAATTTTGTTAAAAAACAGTCGGTATTGTGGATTGGCCGTGTTTTAGCAAAAGGATACTGAGTAGGCGCCCGCCCGTGGCTTCGTTCGACTTTTCGTAAGTTACAGTGTATAACGTAAGTTTAATCCGGCATTAAGCGAACCGCTACGTATTTTAAAATCTTAACGAGCCGACCACTTATTTTTTTTAACAAACTTTTGCTCAAAAACAGCTCTCTCGTCGGTGTTAGTCTTGATCTAAACTTTGTCGACAGTATTGGTGTTAGTAGTGACCTAGACCTGGTTTATGTAATATCTTTCCCATTCACTGTTTCACGTATTTTAATAAATATCTACATATAATAATAAATGGTTTGATGATTTTTGTGTTACTGTGCTGCATTTTATTGTGAGTTCGAAGTTCAAATTGAATCAATAAAATATAGAAATTAAAAATTGATGTTGTTATTGGCGTCTACGCTACAAACCTTTTATACATTTACTTAGGAACTTATCTAGATTTTACTATTATTTTAATAAAACCGTCATTCATCGACAAACGTTTTCAGTCAAAGTTGAAAGCAACAAAACTAAACTCCGCTATTCCAAAAGCATAACACTATATGCTTGGAATGAAAAACTACTAGATAATTAAGTAAGTATCTTTTTCGCTGCAGAACTAAAATGAGCAGTTTTCACCAAATATGTATATTCGTGTCAGTGTTAGGCGAATGCCTCAATAATTATAATATAGGTAGGTAATCCAGACTCTCTTTGAGTTTTACAAAGTGTATGTGAGGAGATAGTTTCTTTTTTGATCGAAGAGGATGTTGACTTTAGTTATTTTAAATTAAAGTTCGGGATAATTTAAGATCGTAAAACTGACGGCCGTTAGGGCAAAAAGGTTTTCGAGTGGAGACCACGCACTGGAAATCGCAGTAGAGGATAGCCCCCCACTAGATGGAAAGACGACTTAGTAAATGTTGCTGGGAGCCGTTGGGTGCAGGCCGCGCAAGATCGATCGCTTTGGAAATCTATGGGGGAGGACTATGTTCAGCAGTGGCCGTCATGCGGCTAATATGATTGATGATGATGATGATATAAGTAAGTTGTCTACTTAAGTGCAAATTGGTAAGTATCAGTATTTTTATACGGTTACTTTTTATAAAAAACGTAGCGCGCAGCGTTTGCTACGGTGCTACGAAACAGTATTTCGATGGGACTAAACAAAATGTGAACTGATGAATTGTGATGGCAGCACTGTATGTTTATATTTCAAAATTATAGACAGTTACGTATTTGATAATTAATATAATTTTAATATCTACATAATTTAGTCCATGTTTTCTTGTAATTAAAAGCCTACCAAAATATTTTTGTCTATCTTTCGTGGGACAATGTTCCAAAAGCGACATCTCTGCCACATTTATTGAACTATCTGATAAAGTTAAGGACTGTTTAGAGTTCGAAGATTAATTCTTGTGGCTTCACCACTCATGTTATTTGATTTTTAGTTATATCAAAAGATGGCGCTACTTATTAGTTAAATATCAAACCAGCAAAATGAGACCATTTTCAATTAGATCGACAATATGAGCATAAACGACCTAACTAAATTCTTAGGTGTTCGTGTGGTTTTTTATTTCAGTATTGATATTACGAACTTACTACAAGCTTTAAATAACATGTTTACAAGAACTTCAAATAAAGCTCGCGGTTTTACAAAATGATTCACTTTTCTTCGCTTATTTGGATCTAAGAATGTCTAAGCGTACCTTCATGAATACGTTAGTACCTATATACTACAAGTATTGTAGGAAATAAGTACTTACATGAAAGTACGTAGATAATACTTAAGTATAATATATAAATATGATATATATAATATATTATATGATAGATGCAAGTCAGTGGATTAAGTAGGTACTAATAGAAAACATATTTAGTACCTATTATCTAAATAATAAGTAACAAATCTAAATCAAAAGTTAAGCGACGGGGCGTAGCGATAAGTAGAAACCCTAAGTAGGTACTATGTTAAGTAATAGATAGGTATAGGTAATACATACCTACACTACACTTGATCCTCAAGAATTCTTATCGTAAGTGGCTCTGTTACAATAGCAACAGAGAGCAAAACTAATGAACAAAACAGCTCTCTTATTTATTATTCTAAACCCTTTATGTAGTACCTTCCTATTTAATTTAAGACCAAAAATATTCTTTGGCTGATTTGATGAGCTAAAGATACTTATATTTTGAAGTAGTTTGTTTTTGTATAAAATGAAAGCAAAAATTATTATAAGCTAGTGTTTTATAAAAGTAATTTAGTAACTGTTAGTATAATTTTAAAAATCAGAAAAGATTGATGGACTGTGTGATAGATGATATGAGTAAGAAAGAAGTGAGTACTGAGATCACGGATGATAGAAAGAAATGGAGGAAGAAAACATGTTGTACCGACTCCACTTAGCATGGGAAAAGGATAGAAGAAGAAGAAGAAGAATTAAACATACCAAAGTGCTTACTTCACAAATGAGGATAGCTAATGAATTACAAACAGGGACCTATCTACCTTCAAATTCACATTCAGCTAGCACATATTGATAGCTAATTATAAGGCAATCCATTAAGGTACTTACAGCTGAAAGCCAGAGTGGATAAATACTTTCAAGTTCAACCTGAAAGAGCCTTCAGGCAGATGTGTAGAAGTTAAAAGGCAGGCATAATGTGAAGAATGTTGTTTCGGTACTTTAAATAAATATCTTGGTATCCTACTATACATATGGATGTTTGTTACTTTTTCACGCTGAAACTGCTGAACTGATCTAGATGAAATGAAGCGCGTTTGAAATAGCACATAGGCTAACTTTTATCCCAGAAAAAATTACGGTTCCTGTGGGATAGATTTGTTTTTGTTTATCAAGGTACCACGCGGGCAAAGCCGTGGGCGGAAGCTTGTTCTTATCTACCTACTTACTCACATAACGATAACGTGTTGTAAGTACTTACCGACTGATGGTCGTTAATTTTTTTTTTATATTTCTTTGTTATACCTATCTTTTGATCGAAATCTGTTCAGCCGTTATAATGATTAACAGGAACAAACATTCACACACATTAAATATAATTAGTATAATTTTGATCCAAGTTACTAAGCATTTACGAGTTCTATAAATAATTAAATTAGGTCAACGAAGTGCTTTTGAATGTTTTAAACAGAACTATGCAATGATCAATTTTGAAATTTTAATTTCCTTACTTTAGGGGGTTTTGTGTAAAGAACTATGCAAACATTTACCCAACAGTGGGAATCAAACCCTGCACCTGGGGTGTCGGTGGCGCGACAGAACTAAATGAAAGAAAGACTAGGTACTATCAAAAGATAGAAATATAAAACCTTTTTAATCACTATGCCTACGCCGCGAAACAACTTAGTCGCAAAACGAAGCAAAATGCCTCAAATCAAAACGTCTTATTATTACTGTATCATTATGTATGTGAAAATGCCTAGCGACACAAAATATCTCAAATGCAAAAAAACTAATCACTTTAGATATAACAGAAATATTCTTTTACTTAATTTAAGAGTTAGACTCTTATCGACATAACGGATGCATTTTTCTCCACTTAGTTATTTCCAGGGCAAGTCCTTGACCTTTTATATTACATGACAGCTACCTTATTCTTCACTCAGCTCATGTAGCCTATCCTAGGTCTTCTTCTTCCTCCCTTCCCTTCCACTTTTCCTTCTATAATGTTCTTGATGAAACTATCATGTCGTATAAGATGACTGATATATTACATAATATACAGGGTGTCCCAAAAAGTAGTGTCAAGCGAAAGTCCAGAGATAGAACACCCCTTGGGGTACCCGAATCACCCCCATGTATGTTCCGCGATTTTTTATAGTTTTCGAGTTATGAATTTTTTTTCCGAATTTTTGAAAATTTACGACTTGAACCACTTAAAAAGTTCTTTAAAAAAAAATGTAGAAAACTTTCTTGAGATTTTTATTTTGCTACTGAATTGTTATGAGTTGTTCTTTTATACCGTCTTTGAAGGCCGATTTTAGCCAAAGTAGCCAATTAAGTACTACTTTTTTTTAATGATTATGAAAGCTGAGAATCTGGAAAATTCTTTAGACTTATTTAAGAACCATGAAATCACTTTTTAAGATTTTTAATTTGAAGTTGAAAATTTTAGTCATAATTCACCGAATGTAATTATTTGACTTTACACCAACATTTTCATAGTTTTCATCAAAGTCACGTAACTGATTATTTTATGCATAAAAGATCAACTCATAACAATTCAGTAGCAAAAAAAAAACTCAAGAAAGTTTTCTACTCTTTTTTAAAGAACTTTTTAAGTTGTTCAAGTCGTAAATTTTCAAAAATTCGGAAAAAAAATCATAACTCGAAAACTATAAAAAGTTGCGGAACATACATGGGGGTGATTCGGGTACCCCAAGAGGTGTTCTATCTCTGGACTTTCGCTTGACACTACTTTTTGGGACACCCTGTATAATACAATCTTTCCCCTTCTGTTCTCTACAACCTGCAATAGTTCTTTTCTCGTTTACCCTACGCAATACTTCCATACAATATTATACAATATTCATCATTCTCTTGCCCTTATCCCACGCTAAGTGGGCTTATTCCCAAAGTACTCCATTCTTTTGTTCAAAAAAGATAAGAATCTCGAACATTAGTTCCCAATCTACTCCAAAGAATTATTATTAAAAAAAGGTAAAATAAAAATAGTGCGTTTAAGTTTCAAGACTACTCCATTCAAAACATCGAAACAAAATAATGTTAGGAGTACAGTCTGTCACAGTATTTCTGTAATAAAATTAGGTATGCTGGCAAAAGTTTTCTTCAAATTAGGAATTTAGAACGTTTACGTCTGCGGTAAATAAAGTAAATTGTAATATCACTTCAATATCACTTAGGTACATACTTTTAATGCATTATTATTTAGAAAAAAAGGGTAGCAAAAGAGATAAGTTTTGTTTACACCTAGGTATGTTAATTTTACAAGCAAATACCAAATTACAAATGATTTAATTTCTGATAATAAGAGCGCTGGTGGTGTAGTGGTAGCACCCCTGCCGAAGGTCGTGGGTTCAAACATGGTCGTGCACCAATGAGTTTTTCTATTCGAAAAAATTATGTGCGCAATGCCAGTGCTCTTAAACGGTGAAGGAAATCATCGTGAGGAAACCGGCATACCCTAGAACCAAAAATTCGAAGGTATATGTCATAGGTTAGTATTATTATAAGCGGCGATGGGCTTGCAACCTGTCACGTACGGAATACTAACTACTGTGCAAAATGTGGGCATGTACCAAATGTCATGTTTGGACTTGCCTCTGACTACCCCCTTTAGATATCCTCAAAGGTCTAAATAACTAAAGATCTGAGGAGATATCTACCGAGCCTGGGGATTACAGTCGTGATCATATTTATTTATTTATTTTATTTTTTTATTTCTGAATATATTCTAAGACCTAATATGTCTTGCATTAGCATAATGCATAGCTGAAGAGGCTGATTTTTACAGGTAAGTTATAATAACGGGTGTTTTTTAGAGGCGAAGAACTTTAAACTGAAATAAAACCGAGAAAAACGTTATTAATTTATACATCCAGTTGGCTTTATTCATAGCGTTTTTTTTATTTCAATTTAAAGTTTCTAAGCTTTTAAAAAAACACCCTTCTGGTAATACGTCATGGTTTTTTTTCTATCAATATTTATGGTAAACTTCTAAATTTTGGTTTCTCATAATTAAGTAGGTATATTGTTTTTTTTATTCTACCGTCTATTTTTGAAAATGTGTACTTATGTTGATCTTCTTCTTCTTTTTCTTGATGTTGATTAGATTAATATTATTTTTTTTAAATCATTAAGTACTGTATTTTATTTTAAATCTTCATTCATTTAGGTTTAGGTAAGACATTTTATGACGTTACTAGCTGTCCCGCACGCGACTTCGTTCACTTAAAGTAGGTATCTAACTAAACTGAGTTTCAAACAAATCACACTAATAAAAAAATCCCATAATAACTTTGACACCCAATTTTACCCTTTTTAGAGGGTTATTTTGAAATATCCAGGAATACGTTTCCATTTATTTTGCATTTAAAGTATCCAAACCAAAATTAAGATCAATCGCACCACCCTTTAAAAAGTACCTATAGAAACATTGACCCCACATTTGACCCCTTTTTGTAGGTTATATTGAAAAATCCTGAAACACGTGTCCATTCATTTTGTATTGACACTGACAGTACACAAAGTTTCAGGCCAATCGCACCACCCGTTAACAAACATTGACCCCCGATTTGATCCCCTTTTTTAGAGATATATTGAAAGAATTTTTGAAATCGGTTCAGTAGTTTCGGAGCCTATTCATTTCAAACAAACAAACAAACAAACAATCAAAGTTTTCCTCTTTATAATATTAGTTTAGATTAAAATATGTATTTCTTAAGCTGACTGTACGTCAGTTACCTTGTGGAGTAAAATGCGAAATAAATCAGTATTATTTACATTACTGATGACTAATATTAAATGTTTGGAGTAGTTTGAGAATGAATGTATGAGATAATTATTTTTGGACAGCAGTAGGGTGGAGTCGAATTTAACTAAAAAAACAATATTTTGTTTGTGGAGTAGTTTGAGAATATTTCTTGGAGTACTTTGGGAACAAAACGTGGAGTACTTTGGGAATAAGCCGCTAAGTGGCGTCGGCACAACATGTTTTCTTCTTTTACACACTCCTATCATTCGTCAACTCTGAATCAACTCCTTTTACGTTCATATCATCTTCTATTCTAAACTTCCATACAATAAGAAAACTTAAAATCGGGCTTTCAATATAAACCTCGTCATTGAAGCCTTTCCCAATTAAGGCTGGAATAGCATTATCTAGTTCACTCAATATGCACGGCCGTCACGGAATTACCAACAAATTACACGATATTTGCTCGCATACATGGCCTTTTTGGAAAATACATCTATCAATATGCAGTAGTTATCCTACGGTATGGTGAAATATTGGTTCGATTAACGCTTATTATGGTCGTATCAAAAGCAATAGATGGGCTGATAGAAAATAACTAAATTCTTACTCGTTTAATGTTATTTGTAATAAAAAGTGAACTAAATACAAAGTTAATGAGAGCACTGGTGGCCTTAGTGTTCTTATTAAATCTCAATTTTCGTTTACTGTTTGAAGAGTAGCAGAAAAAAGCGCTCGTTTATGAGCATAATTTTAGTTGGACAACTTATTTTTGAACAAAATCACAATCATATTAAAAAGCATCACTTGAAAAATAAAAATTTGCCATAGTCTTCAAGCTAAGAATAAACATCGAAGTCTTAAAAATCACATTCATAAGTTTCACTTTAATGTCGGATTAAAATGTCAGTTCGCTATGAATACTATATAACTATTATGACATCATCAATGCCTTTTACAAACTTTTCAAACCATCAGTTGCTTACGATATAAGTTATAACCAACAATAGGTAAGATCGGTAGGTACCTATTCGTCGCACGTCTATCTCTGTACTTCCAGCAGCCATATAATAAGTAAGACTATATTTAAAACATGTAGGTAATCATCTAATTAGTCACCAATAGAAATGCTCGACCATTTGCGAAATCAATTTATTTTCCATCCATTAAATCACATACAGCTTCAATACTCATCCTGGCCATTCTTACTTGAGCCTCCTCCCGCTTCCCACTTCCATTGTTCCCGGAACTCAACGAAGGTTTTCAATGATTTGTCGCAGGTCGGAGTATAATGGACGGCCATAAAAGTTACCCTATGTTAAGTACAATGCATAGTGCAAAGGGGCTGCCACGCCACCCTTACGGCGATCCGAAGATTATGGGGTAGGAGCAGAAATAGTGGTGGTTCGAATCACTTGTTTTATATATCGTTGATAAATTCCCATAAATGTATTGGGTGACACGTTTGCTGTTTTGGGGCTGAAGATAATCAATAATATTGAAATACTTTTTCGTTTTACCTATATAAATTGAAACCTCAAAGTTTGTTTTGTAACATTTTTTTCTTTCCTTTATCGCGATCAAACCTTTGATACAACTTAGAACTCGAAGTGTCTGTACACTGATTAGAATAAACCCATACTTCTGCAGTTCCCTGCAACAATAGAACGTGCAACACACATCTCCATACAAGCAGCACAGATAGCTATCCAAGTGTTGAATTATAACAAAACTTCGGAGACCGGTTTCTTATGCAAGTCGCTGTGAAACCGTCCGAGAAAGTGGTCTTGTGCTGGTAAAAATAAAATTACGGAAAAGACCTCATTTTCTACTCTCGTTTAGGCTTCCTCACTCGTTTTCTTACCTATGAAGCCCTACAAGCAAGCTCATGTTTCAAATTAGCTCCTTTACTTTGTTGAATTAACACGTTTCAAATTCCTAATAAATTGATATTCCAATGACCTGACTATGTTCTGTTTTTATTATTATAATACAAACATTTATTTGAAATATAAGAATTATTTAATGTTTATTATAAACAAGCTTCTGCTCACGGCGTACCAGTAGTTTCGGAGCCTCTTCAATGCAAACAAACAATCAAATCTTTCCTTTTATAATATTAGTATAGATAAACTAGCGATGTTTACAATAATCTTGATTTTTTCACCCCTTAATTTATTTTATCCAGGTTATTAATTTCCAGTTTTTAGACAGGAACGTTTTTTAAGAACTTCTTTGTAATGTTTGATCGATTCTGCCAGACTGACCTCGCTGCCTTGAAACCTTCGTTTTGAAAACACAGTGGGCGGCCCTAGCCGATCGAATTGGAAGAGACTCGCATGATTTCATTGCTCAATTGCGTTGCAAATAAAATAGCTAATATACGAACCAAGACTGAGCATCAAATTAGTTACATAGTTCTACGTATTTTTCATTGGTGTGGATGAGTTAAATCATACAAAAAAGAAATATTATTATTAAAAAACGTTTTTTTATTCCATAAAGCTACGTTCTTGATTAAATTACTTCATCTAGGTACCTACGTTTATTTACATAACTTATATATTTATCACACGCTTCCTATACGTAGATATACTCGTACATAATATAATATTCTTCTTTGATCTAGTAAGCAACTAATTTGGAGCTACAGAATGTTTGTGTTATCTTAAGAAACTATTACCGTTTTATAACGGACGTAATAAGGCGAATACGTGGAGATAATGGCCCTCCCTGCCGTAGACTTCAATTTCCAAAGCCGATGAGTTACGGTCTATAGCACCGATGCCCATGCTTTCTATGTGACTTACCTATAGCGTGTGTAGTGATAGTTGGTAATAGTTTACGTCTTTTGATAAATCAATTGAACGACATCGATTAACAAAATACGCAAACTGGTAAATAACAAAACGTTTTTGCCGGTACGGGTGGAACTAATCGTACGTGGCTCTGAATCTCTTATGAATCCAGGGACTCATCTCCTTTCCATGTTTTCGCCACTAATTAACGAACCGAGCATTCATAATTTAGATTGGCTTGGTCTCGAGCCAGTGGTAGTGACGAGTTTTAAAACAATACCGATACCTAAGTACTTAGATAAACATTTATTTGAGGATAAATTTGTAGTTGCATGGTTTTCGGCTTCTCCCAAACGTTTTCCTTAAAGGAATTTTCAGTAAAAAACTATATCTTTACCAGGATAAAAGTTGGGTTTTTATACTAACATAAATAGCATGCTAGCGCTTTGCCAACTGGAAACATACTAGTAGTTATTGTAAGACTGTCTCATTGTAACTGTAAAACTGTAATCCACCTTATAACATTGTAAAATCAATGACTTTCCCTAAGGAGGTGTCCACTTTCCAGTCTAACGCTCAAGGGACGGAGACGTAGGCTTTTGACTTTCAATACCTCCTCTGTAGAATTCTTTGCGTACCTATTATTTAAATAGATGTTAGTCCCTCGTCTAAATTGACGCAAGGCGAGATTAGGCCTAGATAGTTTTTTTATTTAGATACAAATTAATAATGGTTTACTTTTGGATTTTTGGAAATTTCACTAAATTTAAATTTATTCTCGAGCTGGGTCCTGGAAAACCTTAATTTTCATACTGGCAATATCTTTTGTTTAACTTATCCAAAGTTTAAGTGCACATTCATAATAGTTATAGCTATATATCGCCATTTTAATTTATCTGGTGACCACGCTAAACATTGCTCACCTAGTTGATTTGTTAGGAACAAATGAGGCAACGCCTTTTTTGCGAAGATAGAAAGTAGATAAATAAAAACATGCACACAAATGTTTTAATTTATTTATTTAATGATTCTCTTAGCTAGACAGGAAACAGTTATAAAATAGCAGCTATTCACAATAATAAAATTATGATAACATTTACAAAACTTCCTTATCTTAAGATATTCAAACAATGTTGCTTACGCCTCTGTTCATCGTAGTATTACGTGTGCTTAGGACGTGTGTAGCTAAGTACACTTACGATATCGAGCAGTTACTGTAGCTATTGCCTGTTAAATGTTCCAAATATTGTGGCAAGCGACCCGACCCGACGATACCTACCTTGTCAGTTTTTACGCTGAGTTTATCTAACACTTTAAATTCCTATTAGCCTAGGGAGATTATTAGTTCAATATTTAGGTATCTATATCACCGTTTTCTAAAGGGTTATTTTTTTATTACACCTCTTTTTTGCTTTTCCTGTTTTCTAGAATTAGGTACCTAATGCTTATTTGTTGTAAGTATTGTTGTTTAATTTTTGTTACCAAATTTAAAATTGTTAAAACCTACAAAAAGCTGCTGCAGTTATTTTTTTCGTTTAATTCGAAAACTGCGTCACACACTAACCTCAGTTTAGCGAAATTTGTACTATACTCGTATTTTTTATCAGAAAAGACCTATGGATTTTCCTCGTTTTGATATTCCTGTTTAAAAGATAACGAACTGGTGGTTATTCCAAAGTTGTTAACTTACTCAGTAAGTCAATTTAAATGTATTATTAAAGTATTTTTGTTTTTAATACATGCGTCGGTATTAAACCGATAGGAAATTTTTGCTCACGATGATTGAGTGAAGTTTGAATATGCTTGAGGTTAGTAAACCTTTCCATATTGTAGAGGCAAGCGTCCCATAGCCCACGTGACCATGCGCACGCGACACCAGCTGTCGACTTAAAGCCGCCATAGTTTTATTATTATCTTACTCAATACTTTTTATATGACAAAACAGCATATGCAGCACTTTTTATTTATTAGCAGCATAAGTTAAATGTTTTTATCATTTACCAAAAAGTCTATAATAGAAAATCGCGAATTTACTGAACAATATGTTGCCGCTTTGCGATGTTCTCAATATAACCTATAAAGAGCTGGTTCGTCGAAAAAATACCTAGTCGAATAATTTTATATTTGGTACATTATCGCATATCATACACCATTGAATTGTGTTCATTTCGTTTTGCTTGTTTGTATCGCGCGAATGGGACACATGTTGATACAATGATCTGATAGTCCTTAATATCTTGCTCTTTTTTGATGGCTTCCGTCGAAAGCACACGTCTCCACGATTAAAACTAGAGACTCAGCTTCAATCATTTATTCACTAACAATCTCACAAAGACCTATCATATTCTGGAAGCCACGTTTCACAAACTTGCAATTTTTTACGTAAGTAAATACTCACAAATTTTCAATACGTTTACTTTCTGAGATAAATTGCTAGTCGGAAAACGGGGCTAATAGAATGTAGGACTGAAAATTTACTTAACTATTACCATAAATGTGCGTTTATGAATAAATTTGTTATTTACATTTGAATTTATCCAGATATCAACCATGAAATGGCACCATTGACGGCCAATTGCAAGGTTGTATGAGTACTAAACCCTAATAAGGGCAGGATATAAAAGCGTTTAAATAATTTATCCAATTTATTTTATCCTCTTTAAAAATGCTACAACAACGGAACCAAATCATCTATACTTTCACAAAATCAGTGATGTCGGGTAAACGACTAATATCCGGTTATTCCGTATAAAATTATCAATATTAGAAAGGGTTTTGAAGCTTAATTTTTACAAGCACAATATCCAAATATGTTGGGGAAAACTAGCACAAATACGACACACAGGCTAGGCTAATATCACAGTAGTGCTGGGAACCGGTGCGGAGACACACCCGTAGCCCCCTCCTCGCCCCCCTCCCTCCTGCGGGCTCGCCCCCCAACCTAACACCCCCGCTTGCTCCAGGTACTTATTTACTATTCAGAGGGGGCGAAACGGGCTACTGCCGATATATTTTGCAACAATTAAGATTTCAAAAGTAAAGGAACTTCAACGTTCGTCAAGAAAATTGCACAATCGATTGATTGCTTAGAAATTGCACAACCATTTGATAAGTATGCAGTAGGTATTACATGCAATCCCCGCTCTAGCGACTGAGCGGTACAATACTTTACCATATTAAAATAAAAAGTACCCTACTTAAACGAATTAAGACCTTCTTTAAGCATAAATATGTCACATTTAGCAACACTTGATACCCAATAAAATAAAGTTATGGTAACAAAGCGTAAAATGGTGATAATAAAAGCACTAAGGTAACATTATTAACTAAAAATAAACAAGAAATAAAATTGATTTAAATAAATCCGTATGAGAGAAAATACAACAAACTCACGCGGAGTAACTCAGACTTGTTTGTAAAATGCAGCGAGGTCGAACATTGGGCTGTGGTATGAACATTGTCCTCAGTTTGCTGACACACGCGACTATTGATAAGGAAACAGAAATCCCAAGAGCAGCCGATGACAAACAGCCGCGACCCGCTCCTTTGTTCACTTCGTACTATTTCAAAAGGAAAATTACGACGCTACGAGTAACAGATGACGTGCCCGACTCATCGCTCGCCTTATTGACTTACTTTCGAAAGTCAATCTAATCTCAAAGCTGCTCAAAGCATAGAATTATCGCCTAAAGAACTAATAAACGTTGAAGTACTTATTGCTTCCAATCTTTGCAACCGTTCCCAGTCGTTTTGCACTAAGTATCTCTTACAAACTACTCGTTAACAATACAATAATAATATGTAAAACATAATAGCTATCTTAAAACTATGCCTCTAATAACCATAGAAATTCTCACAATAACTCTGGAACAACGTCACATGCCACGTCATCGGCTCACCACAGTGTCCTCAGTTCGATAAGAATAATCGTTGAACACTAATTGGACCAGGCCCGTCGGCGGCGCATGAGTAACTTTCACTTAAATAATAAAAAACACGCTAGCAAAGTAAGTACTACTTTAGAGTCTCAACGTAATTTGCTATAGGCGGACTGTGTGGAATAGCAGTCCGGTGATTTCTGAGTCGTCGTCGTCGAGGGGCCGGTCGCGTCCCTGGCCCGGGCCGGCGTCGGCGGCCGCGCGCGCGGCGGGACGGGACTCCTCGGTGCGCTCACATCACAGGGGAGGGTTGAGGGGCGCCGCGTGGCGCGGTCATGAGTCGAGCACCGTCAGCAGGCCGGAGGGGAGGAGGGCGTCCTGGCGCGGCATCTGCTGCCGAGCGAGCTGCGCGCACCCGAGGTTGGCGTCGCCCAGCTCGGGAATGGCGTCCAGCAGCGCCAGGCACTCGTCCTCGACTGCGCGCCTCGCCTTCTTCCCGACCCACGTGGAGTCGTCGCACTCCTCGCGAGCGCGTCGTCGCCTCGCTTCCTTCTCCTTGCGCGCCTCCTCGCTCAGCCTGCAGTACGTGTTGTTGATGCAGACCGACCGGCGCAGATCGCGCGCCGGGTCCTCGATGTTCTCCAGCTTCTGCGAGCAGATCTCGATGACGCGCTTGCGCTCCTCGTTGGCGCGGAGGCGCGCGGAGATCATGGAGAGCTTGGGCCGCGCCGCGGGCTCGGTGCGCGAAGGCCCGAACATGTCGTCCTCGAAGGCGTCAGCGAGCTCCGCCCCGCGCGCGCTTTCGCGCTCCTCTTGCGGCGTCATTCTGTAACAACACACACACCAGATTAGCGTCTATTACAGTTACCAAATCATAAGGCACGGTATCAAGAGTTATGTAAAAGTTGCTGATATTTTTGAACTAGATATTCTTGTAGCTACATAATGTATAACAAAATATATAATTATTCATATCGGTAGTTCTTGGAACAAAGACGGTCGAAGATAATAATATATAAAATGTGGAATGCAATAAATTAAATAGAGCCCTAATTGGTCTGAGCGACAAGTAGGTAGGTAGGTACTAGGTCAGCCGCGCGCGGAACAATGCACGGAGCGAGCGGCCGATCAGGTTCACTGTAATCCGTTCTCTATTTGTAATCTCCCCGAACGCCAGATTAGTCCACAGGTTTAGTGACCGAAACAACAAAAAAAGCACAAAGCTTCGCGAAAACTCATGAACACCCACCTAAGAGATAAATCCGAGGATAAGATGAAGAATCCTGACATCAGCATTGTGGATGATTCACTGAAATCCTCCAAACACAATCGAAATCTGTTGATACAATGTCACAAGTTCAAAACACTGGCACAATACAAGCGCGCAATTTGTCACTTTGTCCTTGCTCGGTATAAAAAGTAAAGAGACTGAAGTGAAACAAAAATAAATCGCGCTGAGAGCGGCGTGCGCGCAGCTCCGCGTTCACTCGACGAATGACAACATACATACCTCACAGTAGATAAGACATTGAAAAAGCCAATTGCGTCATGTACGGCTACGTACGCGCAGAGAGGAAGCGGCTGACGTATAGCACGGACCGTCATTTTAGACGCTATTGCCTGTTAGTGGTCATGACTCGATCACTACACTTGTTTACCTAAGGATAATGACAAAAACTAGCAAGTTTTTACCCATGACGATACTAAATAATGCGCAAAATGTTACAAAACAATTTGTGAAGGCCATTAAAGATATAATAACAACCACGAACAATCATCAACTAAGGAATCGAAACAAAGAAATCATGATCAAAAATGTAGCTATGACTGGTATGACTATGGGTGGAAAGTCATCTTTCGGGTTAACAATAACAGGAGGGCACTCGAGGTTAACAATGTCTTTCGACCTTTACGATTGGTTATGTTACATCCTACTAAACAATCTGTTGCAAAGCTGACAAAGGAACATTTAGTAAAATTACAGATTTAAGAATAAAATTACATACAGTTTACGGCAGCTCAATAGACAAGAATTTCTATCGCAGGTATAAAGTGTACGGTAAAAAGTTCGCGATTCTCGTTCTTGGAAACGCAAGTCGAGTATGAATGTGTATCGTTGAACTCTAATGGATTTAAAAAATGTTGCTTTATATTTGAAATCGTGGATTAAAAACCTAAGTCAGCAACTCATGGAAACTGGACTCAGAATAGCACACATTCCTTCACAATCTTATTATCGAAAAGACGTTACAGGCTACGTGTTTTTGTTCCAAAATAGCCGCTTGCTGGGTTTGAATCCAGAACTTGTATTTTAATACTTGGTAATAGTTCATGATTGAACATCATTGTTACAGTGTGACTACAGAATTGACCGCCATTTTGTAAATCAAGCGTTGAATAATCAGTGTACTGCTGAACTGTATTGTTAAAAAAGGTATTTGCAAACATCACAAAAGTTAATTGCTGCAATTCTGTTAGAGCACTACGCAAAAGAGATTTATCTTAGCCATTTTTATGAAAATTTGTCCTGAAATACGCAAGTTTATTGATTGTAAACAAAATTAAGTAGATATTGGAAAGAAAATGCGCAATTAGTAGAATACCTGGTGCAATTAGATTAAAATTAGTAATTCTAATTGTATATTCGAAGTGAGCGCTGGAAGTATTTGTATTTTTCGTGGCGAGCGCGCGACGACGGCGTGGTGTTGCCGACCCCACCGGTTACGACCTAATAAATCCTGCCCGCTGCCTACCTGCACTTTCTTTTCTCTGTCTCGCACAAGCCAACTGATGTGTTTGAAGAACACCATCGCTGGAGACGTTATTTATCAGTCCTGACTTGACTTTGACATCATAGATACGAAGCGTGGCTAGTAAAATAATCATGTTTGAGATCCTCTTTTTTTTTAAACTCGAATGGCTCGTATCTAAACAACTAAGTATTTTTTTAGTTATGGCAATGTCAAAAACTTTATATTTTACTTTAAGCCAAAAGGACCAGACCTTAATAAAAAGTAGTTTTTAGTTACTTTTGTTTTGTAACATATAAATAACCTTGTTTTCTGATTTTATTATTCCTACTAGGTACCTAAGTAAATTAAGAATGCAAAACTTTGTGTTGAGTGTTTGAAGATGTTGAGATGGATTTGGATGAAATTTGGAATAGTTACAGCCAGTGGTTGGAAAAATAGAAATACAAGTGTGAAGCGGCGAGTAGAAGTTACGAGTAGTTTGGAATAAAAAAACCTAACTTTATTAGCTTTGTAAGTAAGTAGTTTGATTTTTTTGTTTATTATAAGGTTGCTGTATTTTTAGGCATAATTTATTTATTTAAATAATAACGAGAAATACGTGATGCATCTAATAAGTAGTAGGTAGGTATCTAGCGACTAAGTAAATTGGTGTGGTGGCACTTTCGCTATAGTCAAGTTGTGGTTTCAATGATAACAGCAGCACGACCTCGTTTTTATTTTCCTGTTTGAGTCCGTGTGAGATAGAGTACCTACCTATACCTACCTACTTGTAGCACATTTCATTTTATAATTTCAAACCTTGTCAATTACCTACACCAATAATAAAGAACTAGCGAGACAAAATGTCCCACTATTTCAAAGAACTACAAAACTGCTGAGAATGAGCTATTATTTAGGTAACTACCTAATCTTATTTTTCATAACGTGTCTAGTAACTAGTTCTTCTTTCTTTCTTTGTTCTTCGATTGTGAAGAGATTAAGATCAAATCAAATAAAAGAAGTTAAGATGTGCCTTACAGTCTCTTTTCGTGCACTGGACACAAACTTCGAACTTTTTAGGTTCTATGACAGTCATGTAGGTACATAATTCAATATTTAGCAGTCGTCCTAGATACTCCCGCGGCTTTTCCCGTGAGTTGTTTACATAAAATAAAGCCTATGTCCATCCAGAAAGTTAATTCTACACATTGGTGAAAGAATTTTTCAAATCGGTCCGGTACTTTCGGAGCCTATTCAATTCAAACAAACAAATCTTTTCTCTTTAAAATATTAGTGTAGAAAAGGACCTAGTTTAGCGAAATATAAAGTAGAGTTTATATATTTAGTTAAACTGATGTTCTTTGCCTCGCGATGTTGTTTTTTTTAAACTCTGTAGGTATTTGTTTATTATTTCCTTTTTCCTCACATTTTTCTTTTTAAAACTACCCTTTGCTGTTGCGCGTATTTTCTTTTGAATCTTGGAGAATATTTTCACATCTTTATGTAGAGGTTGTGTCTATTTCATAATTAAGCTTTTTTATACTACCTAGTATTTATGAAAAAGCTTTTTTTAAAATTTTATTATTTTTTAAAATTTTATATCAATACATAATGTAAGTGTGTTATATTTTTGATCACATAATATTTACTTATCAGTCTTATGTACCTACTTACGTATGTGCTTAGAACAAATAGTTTAGTTACAATAAATAATCATATAAAAAAGTAAATTTAATCTAACTGAAATTATAAATGCGAATGGATCTGGATGAAATTTGGCACAGAGATATATTACAGACTAGAATAGCACATACTTTTACTACGCGGGCTAAGCCACAGGCGGAAACTAGTTGAAATATTATTTTAACAAGAGATTACATTTAAACTTTCACTTATATTGGCTACCTGCCCTTAATTACCCGTAACGACAATAGCTGAGAACAAAATGGGTACCTTCACTGTTCTCTACCTACAATGTTATTCTATGACTGAGTAGGTACTTAATAGATACAAGTACCATCTGAAAATAATGGTGATGATGAGTGTGAAAATGACACCAGATTCCATGGAATGTTATTATCTTTTCGCTAATAACGATAATTTACGGTCAACAGTGGAAATTTTGCTGGTGATGATAATAGTGAAGAAGGTGGAAATTATACAATCTTGTGTTTCAAACTACCTACAATCTAAACTAATATAATGACGAGGTAAAGTTTGTTTGTATGTATGAGGTAATCTCCGAAACTACCTATCGATTTCAAAAATTCTTTCAGTTAATGAACTGTCTTTAATTTTAGAGACTCCTAGCCGTGAAAAGGTAACGAAGAAACAGTTCATTTATTTAATTTATACTTACTTTATTGTACACAATGAAATGTGACAAAAGAAGGGCTTAATGCCAAGGAGATTTTCTGCCAGCCAACTCAATCTGGTTAAGAACTAGAGTTACTTTCGCATTGATAATAATTATGTACCCAGTATCCACATATGGATGAAGCTAGCCGTAACACATAAAAACTAGTCTAAACAAAACATTATTTTATTACGGAAAGTTAGCTATGTAGGTACCTACCGATGAAGAATAAACGAACATCAGCTGATGAAAGCAGTGCGACGGACAGAGACAAAGCATAGCTCGTACAAGACGGAAAGAGACAGACAAGAAGTTAAAATGTGGCTAGTATCACTTGCTTACCAATTACCTACTACAACGGTATTATGCAATATCTAGCAAACATGCAGCTTGAGTCGACAGATATTTTTAAAGATTCATCAAAAATATCGTACGAGTTTCTAGCTACGTAAAGAACATAGATGACATTGACATGGTTTACAAACTTTTGCAACTCGAGGTGAAGTGTTTAGTGTTTTGCGCGTTGTGTGTGTTGCCTGCCATAAAAATCGTTTTTTCGTATTTTTTACGCTTCAAACCTCAAATACCTAGCTGTATTGAATATTATAGATATCTATTATTGCATTAAATAGCTATATTCGTTTAATGACAGCAGTAACTTTATGTAAACTATCGTTGAGTTTAATTTTCAAAGTGTTTCGCCATTTTTTATACTGATAGGGATGACACCATACAGAGACAGTACGATATACGATTGCGTCCTGCTCGCACGAGAGGCGTAAGAGAGAGATGCGAATTCACAAGGTGTACCCGGAAACATCGAATCTAATGTGTCCAACATCGAACTTAACAGTGCGACGTTTTCGAAGAAATCGTAATCCTCAATTTTGCGGGCGGGGCCGGTGAATGTCACTAGTAACGAAGTTCGAATGAAAAGAGATGGAAGAGATAGGTAGGTACTGTCAATACCAAAAAGTTTGAACTAAGCTTAGCTGTCACACTCACAGCTGCTACTACAGACCTTTTTACTGTGCAGCGAAGGAGGTTATGTGTATGTACGTATGCGAGATCTTTTGGCTGTCACAGTAGCAAAAAAAAAAAGATTTGCCTGGATACTAGTGTTGTCTATGCTACAAAATGTCAAAAAACCTTGTATGGCGGCTAATAAGCTTTTTTCAATTAATTTAATTTCAGTCGGAATTTTTTATTTTTGCTGTAAATACTTTAGTTAAATAGGTAGGTATTTCTGTAATCAGCTTCACTTATAGGGTAATGAATATATAGCAAACAATCCCACATACATTCACATTAATGTACCTAAGATGCTATACATAATAGTAGCTAAGGTCACATAGAATAATTTAGGACTCGCGAACAAGGACAGCGAATTCATCCAAAATGGTAAGGATCACGCGAACCCGTAATACGTTTTCGTGGTTAATAACCGTTTATAATTTCATAAACCTGCTGTGGGTTTATAGGTACTAATACATATGTGAATATAACTAAATGATATTCTAACTGCTTTGAGGAGCCAAGGAGTATGCAATTACATATTTCTAGTTTTAAACATGACTCCTACATCTCTTGCTGCTAAAAACCCCAGCTAAAATACCCAAGCGGATGGCGCGACGGTACGACGCGCGACGCGACGCTCTGTGACGTCACGTTTGTTGTACCTAAGTAGGTAAGTATTACAATTTTTAAAATAACCTTTGCATAGGTTAGGGTTGACTTTTTTAAACAGTTTTTCTTTGAAATAAAAAATAGGAAACGTCAGCGTCGTTCCAATTTCAAAATAATTCAAAAGTATACAGTTCTTGTCATTTATGTCTATGGCAAGTAGATTGTAAGATAAGGATTTTTTTCTGATGCTTCGACAGTCAACTTTATCGCTCTATTTTTTATATTTTTCTCGTGTAATTTTGATTTTTAGGTAAGTATTGTATTTCAATAAAGCCAGAGTTTTTGATAGGAGTGTAATAATGTGAAGTAAATAATATAAAATAAGTGAATAGTTCCTTTTTAAATCCATCGGAAAAATCCCGAGAGTTTTTGAAACAAAAAAGCCATCTTTTGTTTAAAATTGACTTGGCAATTTGACTGTGACGTCGACAATACTATTCAATCGATTCTGGCCTCAAAAGAGACAGATGCCATTAACAAAGAAGAAGAAGAAGATAGTAAGATAGTGACGAATAATGCAGAACCGTAAAGTTGCGTGGCGAGTTATTGTGTCTTATTATATTATACCTGAGAAACAATTTCAATACGAACTCATATTTTTCCCGACCGATATTCATGTAAACAACCAAGCCCCCCGAGATATAATGGCCCAGCACTTCGTAATCAAACGGGTGTACTAATCAAAATGATGCTATACATTGCCGTTGTGAATCTAGCAGCATTAATTCCTAGTAGTGCACAGCGAACAATGGACTGCTCACAACAAATAAATCACGCTTATTTGGTGCGCAGTTGACGCACTTTTAAACTTATTGACAGTGTGGGAGATATTTATAACGTTACATTATATTGGTTATTTTGTGATAACGACAAATTAGCTGGACGAGTGAGTTAGAATCTAAAATGAAATGGTGAATACCTTTATCTATTTGTGTAATTTAAATATCTAGTTTTGGTTGCCGAATTAAACTTTTATTCTGACTTATTTAGTGAAACTACTGTTACTTCTTTTCTTGTGACGTAGACAAATGTTTATTATTGAACAGAAAAATAATCTATCTACGGAATAGCACCATCTCTTTCTTACTCTAGATAGGTACCTCTAAAGTTTTGGGATCTTGAAAGAAAATGAGAAAACTGATTTTCTAGTACCTAGGTACTACCGAGTTAGTAGGTACTTACTAATGAAAAATTTATATAACCTATAGTAGGTACCTAATGCTTCCTACAGTTTAAAATAGTATTAAATAATTGGAAATTTAAATCGACAAGTGCCACTTGAAATAATTAAAATTGAATAAATGTCCTCAACCTTGCTGAAAGGTCTTGCGATCCTTGAAAATCCTTGTCATTGTCCAAAGGTCCGCCAACTTGATTAACCGTTTAAAGATTAATAAAAAAAGATTTAATAGGTACTTACATGAAGTACTTCTTATTAAAGAGTAAATCGAACTGAACAAGTGACTCAATAAAATGAATAACACATCGTAATATCATTAGACATCAATAATGATGTGACAGAACAATCGTATCTATAAACTAATCAGTAATATTAAAAAAATATATAAAGAAAAGGTAATAATAATGGTACTTATCCATAATTTATGATAATAAGTAACCTTTTACAACAAATACGCTGAACACGAGTAACCCACCAAAGCGGTTACCATAAAAAATTGCTTATCTAACGGCATAAAAATGTACGCTATTTTTCAAGCCCATAAAGAAAACCATGCATGTCAACGACAAACGCCCCCTTCCTAACAAAGACAAAAACCTCACCATAGACAACAAAAGGGATAAAAATCCACCACACAATTATTTAAACAAGAAAGCGTTAAATAATATTAAAACTAAATAGATTTAAGAAATACAACTGAAAATAATAAGTGGAACTTTGATTCTACGCTTTCTCGCATGGGTGCGAGTGAGCAAGCGATAGCATACAGCGCATTGAACAAAAGGGCTTGGTCAGGTAGAAATTGAAAAACGTGTTGATTTGAAAATAAAATAGCGAGTTTAAAGCGCAATGAGTGACGTTTCTTTATGATGAGCATTGAGATAAGTGCGGCGGCTCCCGCGTTAATTACACTCGGCTGATCGACTCTCGTGTCCAACATTATTTTAAATACCCAAGTACCTACCTTGTTGCTTATATTTTTTACACGAACAAAGTTCAATAAAAAAAATTATCTCATAATTTTTTAATGATAGCATCCTATTTCTCTTTTATCTTGTAAAATAGAAGCTAAAATAGCAAATGAAGATATCATGTCACAGAAAGAAATAAAAGTCATCTTTTACAAATAAAGAGAAAAAAAACAGCAATAGTTTTCACTATTACCAAATATTGTCAAAGAAAGGGTATGGATAATTACGTCAGTCATACATACAATCATTATTTTTATTGCAACAATTAAATCATCAACTCATAAACGGATTATGCAAGAAAGAACCAAGATGTAAGAATTAACACTTTTGTTGGTAGGACTTCTTTGTTTGAAGTCAATTTTATTTCGTATGCTAACACATAACTTTGTTTATAAAATAAACAGTTTGTTCAAATATCAAATAATAACGAAAGTGATAAAACAAAATTTACCTTATCTATTATCCGGAACTCCAACAAAAAGATCGACACCAAAAGTAATCCAAATACAATTAACAACAATAAAACACGAAACAATTTAATAATCGAACGGTTAAATTAAACATAATGGCAACCTCAACGAGCAGTATCACATGAACGATCAACTTAGCACTTGTCCAAACAGGCGCGCGGTGCTACTTCGAGTACATAACTAAATCGAGAGCGGGTCGCGATCGGGCCGAGACGTGTGCTGGTGTCGGCTCCGCACGCCAAACTGTGTTCGTGCTCCATCCCGTACTTATGTTCTGGTGATTTACAGAGGGCGCAGGCGGGCGGACGCAGCCCTGTGACTCCTCCGGCTCCCCCAGCAAGGATACCTCATTATCCACACTGTAATCCGTGTGCCTTTTGATAATTTTTATTTATGGGGTGTCTCTGGTGATGACCTTTTTTGAATATTATGAACAAATTAGGCTTCCAGTTTGAAACACCTGCTGATGTTTCTAACTTTAGAATTTGGTTGGCTTTGCTGCCTGCGAAAACCCACTTTAAAATTCGAACAATTCAACAAAAAAGAGATTTTGCACTTTCTGCCACATTATAACAGATAAATGAACACCTCTTTGTGTTTCGTAGCATTTTCCTAATTCATACAAGATTAAGAGCCAGGCAAATAACTAAGCAACTTGCCATTGCCGTATAATGACTCAGGGTGACAAACGCACTGCAATACGGCGTAAGTCACGTAGGCAATGCCAGGCCGGTAATGCTGTGTTAGGGAGCTGGTAACATTAGGGAGGCCATCTGCCAGTTCATCCCTACGTAACATCCTACATCTTGCTAATATTACAAAACATAAAAGTTTCTGTTGATTTCAAAGAACAAGAATAATTTTATTGTCTTACTGTGTTATGTAGTCCCGGAAAGTTTCAACAGTTTTACCCATTTCGGGCGTACAATGTGGTTGTTTGATGTAAAATTATAAATTACATAAGTATTGTTTAAAAGTAATACAAAATAAAGTTATTTTTCTAAGTATTCAGTAAGGTAAACATTGTTTAGGTAGCTACAAACTATGGTTCAATAACGCGACCGCGAATAAGTTTTGATTAAACTTAAGAAATTTTGTAACCGCTACTAAGGTTAAAAAGTAGCAAACACGTAAGCAAAGCCACGGCCAGTAGTTAGCAAATAATAATGAACGATAACAAAAACGAAAGGAGTTTAACAACTATCAATATAATGCTTGATAGGCAACAATAAAGATAAGATAATGTCACTGATAGGTCGATAATGCGTGTTGATAGTGCTAACCAATAAATTGATTTTATTCTTTTAAACGTGTATGTTTTTGGCTAGGTATTTGGGTAACCTTACAAAGTTATAAGAACTAAAGAAGAAAATGATTTATGAAATGATTATGACGAAAACGAACTTCAAGGTTCATGGCCTAGACTAGACAACCTTATACATACCTACAGAAGTCTTAGCACGTAAATTAATCTGATTTGACTTATCCACTTTAAATACTTTATTTAGAAAACGATCGTTAAAACATAGTACCTCCTAATTAAGAAAAAAAATGCTCTTGGATGGTTTTCAACCAGTGAAATAGAACTTGACTTAGGGTTGGTTTGACCAAACTAATTCCAGCTCTATCCCGAAAATAAATTAAATAGACATAGAGTAAACTGACACTTACTTGACATTACATTGGTCTGAGAATATTTATACCAAATGTTAGTTAAATTCACCCTTACAGGTAAAAATGATTTGCTTTCAAGAATTTCGGAAAGTTTAGTGACTATTGTCTGAATTACATTGAACCACAAGTTAGAATAACCAATGAGATGTTATCAGCTATTTATTACATAATGTACTCGTAATACCTATCCATTTCCAATTCCGCCATTTTCATGTTAAGTTACTTAAAATTCATTAGGGCCTTGATAGTTTTACTTGGCTTGTTGTTACTTACTTGTTTTTAAGTAGTTACCTGAGTTATTCATTATACAAACAACTATTTTTTCTGTTTACATTGTGTACAAATTGGTTTTTTAGACCTCGGGTTTGATCAATCACTCAATATCTCTTCTTGGAGGGTTACCTGTGGGTCAATTATGAAATAGCATTACAAAAAATAACAGAAAATTCTACTGTCCTATAAGAGATTATCAGATAAAAAATACCTCGTTCAATAGACGAGTTAGTTACTCAAGTAGTCCGGATTTACATCGATTGTTCATTGTTTCCGAATCGCAGCCATGGTTATTATTACTCCATGCTAAAGTTATTTCCATATTCTAAACAATTTCAATTGTTTTTTTGAATGACTGAGGTTATTTTTTATTACAGGAATTAATTTCATAATTCTGTTTTTATTTTTGGTCCTATTTATGTAAACTAACGTAACACTATATCAAAGCGAAATATTTAAAAGTAACCTACAAAACCATGCAGTGTTCGTCAGAAGCCTTTATATCGCCGCAAACTTTTTGAAGAGTTTCGGTTCAATGTTTTATTTACGTTTTGACGTTATTGAGACAGTGTGCAGACAATTTTGTTGCGAGTTGCAAAGTATCTGAATAACAAGTTTTTATAAGTAAGTAAATAAAAGAATACGTAACAAATTGTTACGAAAGTTGAACGTTGAAATGGACGAAGATGGACCTACTGAAATAGTTATACTAGTACTCCGGGTACAAAAGCAAGCCCGTCTTGCTGCAGTCAGCAGATGAATACATTTAAATTTGAATGGGAGCCAAGCGTCGGGCAGATGCGAAGCGACCCTCAAATCGCCTTAGCCAATCATCCGCGAAGGTGCTATTGAATGCTATCGTATAAATAAAGTTCCTTAGAATAATTAAAGTATTTTTAAACTAACTTCCGTTTATTATGATGTGAATAGATGTCAGAATCGTAAAGTTGGTGTCTACATTGGTAATGTGTGCTACGTACGATTCAAAACACTGAAGTGTTTTCTGTTCTTTGTTTTGATTGAATCGTAGTACCTACTTATCTTTATTTTGTTTCTTGACATTAGGATTATTGACGTAGGATTCCTCTAAATGTAAAATGAATAAACATATTATGTAGTTTGAATTTGAATTCGAAGAAGCACCGCAATACCTCTAACTTTAAGCAGATCGACACAAAGGATAAAATAGGGCTGCTCCCATTCCATCCGTAAATGTATCGAGGAATGCGGAAGTTGGGAGCGAGCGGAACGCATGTCGCGGCTACTGCTCGAGCGCTTTGTCGTAACCCGAATATAGGAGGATGTCAGGTCGAGGTTCAATAATTGCGGGCCTTTGCGGGCCGTCAAGACTTTCACCTTCGGCGCGCGGCCGATCCGCCAAGGCCGCCGAGGCACCGTTCACCGTAACTTCCGCCCGCGGCCCGTGCCGCCGCCGAACTGTACCTCCCGCGACACACCGCCTTTTGCAATCCCATTTTCGAAGCAACCGGTGCAACGGCCTAGCTTCGGCTGCGAGGCATTACGTAACGAGGAAGCAGCTGGCAGGTTATGGAACGATCTGAGAAACGAGTTCATTCGAATCATCTAAGCGAAGTGAGAATCAAATAAAAAACAACACTCGAAGCGATGCCGACTCACGCGCAAGAGTTCACTAAAAGTTCCGTGACAAGGTCAAGCTCTGTCGCAATCCCCACAGCGATACCGCGAGTACCTACGACGTGAGGTAGGTAGCTTCAATGTAGCAGTATAACAAAAAGTGTTTATCGAAGCGCGGTACACCTTTTGTTAATTCATTACTGAAGTGCGACTGCTACTCGTTCCTACTTAAGCCAGTTTACATGCGAGCCGGCCGCGCGCCCAGAAGCCGGTCGACCCATATTTACGGAGTACCTACAAGTACATCTATACACCATCTCATTCCGCTCGTTAAATCGATGCTTTTAATAGAGATGATGGCTCAAAACTCCATTATATTTAAATAAACGGGAACGCCGGCACGTGCGAAATGCTAACCTGACATTTCGAACAGTGAGTTTCCCGCTTATTCCGCTGATACAGCCCAGATATATTTTTATTCTGCGAGAGCGATAGAGAATGTCATAGGTCGAGCGAATCGGTCGTATCGACCTCAATCAACTGGAATCACATGTTACAAGCAAAACAATGATGCATTTAAAGGTAGAGTAGTGATGTGAACGAGTGGAAAAACCTGCGTAAACCTTGCGGAGACAACGACCGATAAATTTTCGAGGTCGCGTGACACTGCGAGCGGAGCGGACACTGTTTTCCTAAATATGTTATCGTGAATCTATAGCCGGTGCGTGACGTCGGCTAATGCTGCTGAAGTGGTATCGATCTGCACAATTACTGTTATGTAGAGATAGGCGAAGCGCGCTCCTATACATATTTAATTGTAAGTAATTATATTTATAACCGTTTTTAATGTTATATAATTGAGCCGGACTCGAATCCGCGACTTTTTCTGAAATTGGCTAACCCATATTAACTGCATACGTAAGTACCTATACTCTGTATGATCAATTCAAAGTTTTTTGATTAGGCACTTACCTTCTCTCGTCTGCTTTTTTTATATTTTGTTTATCTTATACCTTTAAACGAGCAATTCTTGTATATATATATATATATATATATATTGGAGCGCTGGTGGTGTAGTGGTAGCACCCCTGCCTCACGATCCGAAGGTCGTGGGTTCAAACCTGGTCGCGCACCAATGAGTTTTTCCATTCGAAAAATTTATGTGCGCAATGCCAGTGCTCTGAAACGGTGAAGGAAAACATCGTGAGGAAACCGGCATACCGTAGCACCAAAAATTCGAAGGTATGTGTCATAGGTTAGTATTCTTATAAGCGGCGATGGGCTTGCAACCTGTCACGTACGGAATACTAACTACTGTGCAAAATGTGGGCATGTACCAAATGTCATGTTTGGACTTGTCTCTGACTACCCTCTTTAGATATCCTCAAAGATCTAAGTAACTAAAGATCTGAGGAGATATCTACCGAGCCTGGGGATTACAGTCGTGATCATATTTATTTATTTTATTTTTATTTTATATATACAGTCGTGGTCAACTAATTAGGGACACTCTTTGGTTAAACCGAATTGTGAATTTATTTTTTATTTTCCAACGAGTCTAAACCATATTCCATATCTCTTACATGTAAGTATAATTAGTCATTTATGTGCCCGATTATACAAACAATAACAACTTCTTAAACATTAAACCTCTTTACAGTATAGCTGATAGATTATCGTAGTGCTATTTGTTCAAATAATGCTGGCTGGCCATTTAATTAGGGACACTGAGATATTGCGTTCTATTTTCAAAATTTGAATCTCAATACTTTTTTACTTCTTCTCTTATTGTTTCGTGGTAGTTTTGGCGGCAATCCCGATAGTTATTTTAAGTTTTGAAAAATATTTTGAAGAAAAATGGGTAAAAATAAAAGTTGCGATCGAACACTACGATAAATTATCATGAAGTTTGTTGTCGAGCATGGTTGGCCATACCGAAGGATAGCAGAACATTTAAATTGTTCAAAAACTATGGTATACAATGCAGTGCAACATGTCAGACGCAATAACACAGATTTAAATGTGCCCAGAACAAAAAGATCGAGAAAAACAACTCCGCAAGAAGATAGAATGATAGCCAGGTTAGCTAAGAAAGATCCGTTTCTAGGCTCTATTTTAATTAAACACGAAGTGTTTGGGACAGACGAAAGAGCTGGTGTCTCAGCTAGGACCGTTCGACGACGTCTGGTAGAAGCAGGGTTGTTCGGAAGAGTGGCTCGCAAAGTACCGTTGTTGAAGAAAGAACATAGAAATGCTCGTTTGGCGTTTGCACGTAAATATGGACATTGGACCTACGCCCAATGGCAACATGTATTATTCTCTGACGAGACCAAGGTTAATTTGATTTCTTCAGATGGAAGGCAATACGTACGGCGTCCAGTAAAAGCGGAAATGAATCCAAGATTCACAAAAAAGCAGGTGAAACATGGCGGTGGAAACATTAAAATGTGGGGTTCATTTTCTGGACGTGGAGTGGGACCTGTGAGGAAAGTTCAGGGTAACTTAGACCAACATCAATACAAGGCAATATTGGAGGAAACGATGCTTCCCTATGCTGAGGAGCATCTCCCTATTAAATGGACGTTTCAGCATGATAACGACCCAAAACATACCGCCCGTTCAGTCAAGTCGTTTCTTACCAGTCAGTCAGTATCGGTGCTAGATTGGCCAGCAAATAGCCCGGACCTTAACCCAATCGAGCACCTTTGGCACGAAATCAAGAAAAAAGTAGCCACTTATCGTACCACAACTTTAGATGAACTTAATGAAGCTTTTTGTGAGGCATGGGCAAACATTCCTGTCGAAACATGCCAGAAACTGATAATGTCTATGCCACATCGGTGTCAAGCGGTAATTACTAACAAAGGTTTTGCTACTGGGTACTGATTTTACACGTAATAAAATGGAGCTGTTAAAGATATTATAATACTGCAGATTATTAGTTTTGTTTAACTCTATTTTTCATTATAGTTTACTGTCCTTAATTAAATGTCCAGCTACAGAATTATACCTTAAAATTGAATACATGTTCAACCTTTGATATTAAATTTTTTTTTCTATTTATTTATTCTTTTATTTACAGCCATTTAAAGCATAATAATCGGACCAAATTATGCAAATAATAGTTACTGAGAAATCAATAGGGTTTTATATTTGTATGTACATAACCGGTTATTGTTCTTCACTATCTTGCATGTCCCTAATTAGTTGACCACGACTGTATATGTATATAATCGGAATCTCGGAAACGGCTCCAGCGATTTTCATGAAATTTAGTATGTAGAGGGTTTCGGGGGTGATAAATCGATCTAGCTAGGTTTCATTTTTAGAAAACGTCGTTTACCCCAAAAAAACGAGCAAAGCTCGGTCACCCAGGTACTTTTAATTTAAGTACCTACTTATTTCTTTCTTAGGTAATCTATACTAATATTATAAAGAGGAAAACTTTGATTGTTTGTTTGAAATGAATAGGCTCCGAAACTACTGAACCGATTTGAAAAATTCTTTCACCAATGTGTAGAATGAACTTTCAGGATGAACATAGGCTATATTTCATGTAGGTACTTCGCGGGTGACGCCGCGTGCAGAAGCTAGTGCTAAATAAAAATCTGAACTATGTTGCAAGAATTTACAATATTCCAAGTAGTGGGATCAGCCTATTTCACCTAATGATTATAAACTAAAGTGGCAATTTACTAGTTCAATAAAATAAGATTTCTAAATATACTTAAAAAAAACTCGCTCGGAAAATAATCGTTTTTCACGGCGTCAAAGTAGGGTAATATCGTATCGCATCCGATGATTCCTATTATAGTGTACCTCGACATCACTATTGACTTGGCCCAGAGAGTTCAAAATTGAAAACAATAATTAAATACTTATGTAATAATAATAATTAAAAAAAATTCAATCATAATGCGTTTTTTATTTTTCGTATATTGGTAAGTAAGTACTTAGATTGTTTTCGGGCTACAATATACCTAATATTTTATTTTATCAGGTATAAAATAAAATATTAGGTATATTGTATACTTACTTACTTATGACATTGTATTTATTCTTACCTCACAACAAAAACACAAAAAATCGAGTATTTTGCGTCTTCTTCTTCTTATCGTGTCAATAATTCTTTTGAACCAGTGTGCTGAAAGGATAAGACACTCAAATTCCAATCTACGTTTTTGAACGAAAGTGTAAAACTAAGAATGAAAACTCCGCACTTATGACTTTAAGCTTTGGTTGTTTTGCGATAAGGTTCATTTTAGAGTAGAATGTTCAGTTCATTTCATACTTGTGGCTTGTTTATAGATTTCCTCAAGACAAAATGAAGACAAACAATTCGAAGTGATCTTGTGATGTTTTTCAACAATGCCCGTTGGAGGCGGCAAAGCGTTAATGACATACCTACCTACCTGTACAGGTTTTGATAAAATTTGTGTTAATTATGTGAGGCAGCGTAGCATTTTGTGTTTTGTTTTATTATCTTATCTTACTTATAATTATTTCATTTAGCTTCCACTCACGCCGCCACCTGCATGGCACCTTGAAAAACAAAATCAAATCTATCCTACGGGAACCGTACCTACATCCGGGTTTAAAAGTAGGTAGCCTATGTGCTATTCCAGATAAGTATACCTACCTAATCTATCTCTGTTAAAACTAAAATAAAAAAAACAATAGATGACCACCACTCTAGATTTTGCAAAATTATTTTTACTCACGCACTTGGTACATAAATAACTTCGGTAGTTAATAAATAACTTAGTTACTAAAATAATAGAGTAAAATTAAAAAGTTAGCTAGGTTAGCCAACATGCTTGGTCAGGCACGTGGTAATGTTAGATTGTTATCGTTTCTTTAATATGCTACGTTCATTACTTTCAATTTCTTTTGTATGATGAAAATATCTGAAGTTTGATCTATTTGCGTGATTACGATAGCGCAACATCAACAGCTTTTATTTATTTTATGGAGATGGAAAGCGACAAAAAGGCTGCCATAGAAACTAAACGCAAAGAAGAACTTGTTATCCGATGACAATGACATTACGAAAACGTGATTATCATTCCAAGTTCAAATTAGTTCGATTTATTTACCTACCTATACCATATTTAAAAAACAAGATTTTAGAATATCAACCCATCTATAGACAATTTGAGAGGAGGCACATAAAGAGGTCGTTCTCATTTTAAACAAATTACATAAAATAAAATTAATATCTATCCATAATAAGATTTGTAGATAAATGTAACTAAATGTACCTAAACATAGTTAATACGGAACATAGTCAGTCGGACCGTCAAAGGATATTACTATAGGTCAGAAACGACTTTTTCTGAGACAAATGCAGGTTTTTATAAAAAACTATGAAATGGAAAATTTGACAGCGAAATATTTTGCCCCATTGCAGTAAAATAAAGGAAGGCCTTTGTTTATTAGAAAGTTATCCAACACACTTTCACTATTGACATCACAGTAGGAACCATTCTGTGTGTGTAGGTTATATAGATATTATATGTTTAGCTACAAAGTTATTGTTTTTTACCCGACTACGAAGAAGGAGGGTGTTTGGGATGAATGTATGCGATTTATATTGTTTGTCGCTGGAACAAACGGCTAGACGGATTTTGACAAATGAGGTGTCTAGATTACAAAAGTGACATAGGTACATAGGCTAGGTAATGAAATATCAATAAAAACAATATGGCTGCTGTAAGTAGCTGATTTCATTCACTTTCACTCGGGTTTTTAATTTGCAATAAATACTTTTTGTTTTTTTTTTATAAATACCTGCCTAATGTAATTATCATTGGCCATATAAAATGTCAATGTCAAAAAAATCAATGCGGCTGCTGTATGTTCAATCACTTTCAGTCAAGTTTTTTAATTTTTCCTATAAATACCTACTACATACTTAGGACTTACATATTATCTATGTTATGTTTTACCTTGACATTTATTCAATCATCGTACACTTCAGCATCGGTTAGATTTTCTGCGGTGCATTTGGCTGACAACTAAGTCGCTCTGGTTTTTATAATTTTTCTCGTATTATTTTGAGTTTTATTGCGTAATTTTGGTGGTTATTTTGCCAATAAAGCCCGGGTTCTTGACGCGAGTGTAAAATATGTGAATTAAAGTGAATAGTTCCCTTCAAATTCCATCGGAGAAAATCACGAGAATTTTGAACAAAACATCCATCTTTTGTTTAAAATTGACTTGACAACTTGACTATGACTCTGTGACGTTGACAATACTTATAAGTAAATACACTTGACACTGGCAAATTTTTTCTCTAAGAGACAGATGCCATAATTAAAGAAGAAGAAGAAGAAGCATCGGTTAGTAATCACACGGTGTATTTTCAAACTTAGAGAGTAATGAGACCGCCAGTAGCATAATTACATTAGCGATAAAGAATGCATTGTTGTGAGCGGTCGGACTAATCGAGCGGCGATTACGAGTCGCGCCGAACTCGAGCAAAAAGACTTGAACTCGTAGCAAAACTGATATGGCCTAGGGTTGCCACCTGTCATGATCAAGTTTTTTTTATTCCTCTTAAGAAACTGCTCTATAAAATTCGATTTGCGCATTGGAGCGAACGTTTAAAATATTTAGGGCGCAGAGGATGAAGTTTTTACATTTTATATGAGTCTACTAAATATATAAATAAACATATTTTTTTTTATTTGAAGTCACGTTGTGTTCATGGTTAGCAAACAAACAGAAATACTAAAGGGGATACGTAATAAAAGTTCTACCTTCTAAAAATTTAAAATAAAGGAGATCTACCTTTTCGTATGCTTTATTAAGTTCTTTGTAGAACAGCAATATAAACTTCTGATAACTCAATCGGCAACAAAAAGCACATTTAAAAACTCAAATATAATTATTTTTTTTTGCTTTATCATTGCACAAGTTCAACTTTACCTACTCGTCTAACCAATCACAAAAAAGATAATTGATTTCAAATATATTTCAAGAGATTCGGAACAAAAGCTTCGATAGTATAGAGTTCACAACCCTATTAGAGCAAGCACGAAAATAGTGACAGACCGTTCGTGGCACCGATACGACGAGCCCACATCACGTGACGTGGACGCGATAGTCCTTGATTTTAAAAAGTAGAATCATAGTTCTTAATTCAAACATTGTCAAAAACTTGTCTATGGTGACTTTATGTTTTTCTGTTATTTTGTCTATGTCAAACCCAATACCCGATTTGGAGTTA
The DNA here is from genome assembly GCA_963675405.1 of Cosmorhoe ocellata. Taxonomy (NCBI): domain Eukaryota; kingdom Metazoa; phylum Arthropoda; class Insecta; order Lepidoptera; family Geometridae; genus Cosmorhoe; species Cosmorhoe ocellata. The sequence goes on along the minus strand of OY776258.1, from coordinate 2,666,339 downwards.
TCATTTCTATTGCCAATTTTTCTATAGTTTCTACGCGTTGATTTAACTTACGTGTAATTTTATCATTTCATTATCAATTTACGATTTGAGATCAGTTTTTATGTAGGAGAGATAATACAGATGGATTAAACGTTTCAAAATGGCAGCTAGTTGTGTTTCTATGTAGGTATATTCGTAGTCTCAATCGATGTCTTACACAATGTCGCCTTTAGCTTTCTCTTCGGATTAAAAATGCAATCATTGATTATTTCCGACGATTTACAAAGGTAGAAATACAAAGGTTAGTCAGAAAAAACTTAAACGAACAAAGTAAACTTATGATTATTCGAATATAATAGTCAGCTAGGTACAAGAATATAGTGTTATTTAGCTAGCGACCAGCCCCGGCTTCGTACGGGTGCAACGAAGATACTAATGTTATGTATAGGTACTTCTTCTTGGATCACTCTATCTATTGATGAAAACCGCATTAAAATCCGTTGCGTATTTTCAAAGATCTAAGCGTAGATACATAGGGTCAGACGGAGAAAAGTGGCTTTGTTTTATACTATGTTGAGAGATACTATGTAAATATGGCTGAGAGAATGAAATAGGTGCTACAGACCTAGGCATTTAAAAAACCGGACAAGTGCGAGTCGAACTCTTCCACCGAGGGTTCCGTACAAATTTTGTGCTAATGAAGCCCATTAGATACCGTTTTTTAAGAACCTATTAAAAATGTTTTTTTCAGATTTTCAGTTTCCAGATTTTTACCTATAGGTACTTCTAGTGTAAGACGGTATTACTGCCAAATTTTATAGTTCTAGGTCTACGGAAAATACCCTATAAATTTTGATTCCCTTGGAATGCCGAAATATACGTATTTTGTGGCATAAACGGTCGTATCTTAGAAGTTTTTTTTTTCACAGCTTCAAGAAACTTGAAGAAGACTTGAGTACTTACATCGTTTTAATTTCAACTCGATACCGATTTCATGCAATTCTGAGAATGGGTCTCGACGGACAGACAGACAGACGGAAGGACAACAAAGTGATCTAAGTGACTAGTATAAGTCTTCCGTTTTTTCCTTTTGATACCTCAAAAGGAACCCTAAAAACACTATTTATTATTATTTATTATTATAGTTTCCAAATCCCTTTCAGAAAATAGCAAAGTAATGTTCGGGTAATTCGTTATTCTGATTTGAATTGCCCATAAAATACGCACTATACGACATAAAGCGGTTCTATACGGCAAATGCTATGCACGTGATATTTACCCATCACGCAACTTAGGAAATCCTACTGGAACCATAAAATCGCTGGTATTAGTGCATTAATATTCTTTTTTTATACAGAAATTGCTTATTATAATCAGTGCACTTAAACGGTGAAGGAAAACATCGTGAGGAAACCGGCATACCCTAGAACCAAAAATTCGAATGTGTGTCATACATAGGTTCATAGAGAATTAGTAACTATAACAGATCACTGCATAGGTTAGTGTTCTTAGAAGCGGCGATGGGCTTGCAACCTGTTACGTACGGAATACTAATCACTGTGCAAAATGTGGTCATGTGTCTAATATCATATTTGCTGACTAACCTCTTTAGATATAAGTAACTAGAGATCCGAGGAGATATTTACCGAGCCTGGGGATTACAGTCGAGATCAATCTGTAATTTCTGAAATAAAGTAGTGAAATATCAAAAAAAAATTTAGCCATTTTGGTTTCAGTTCAAGGTGATATTTTATATAGCATTGACTCAATTTGGTACTTGGCCATCTACGAGATAAAATACGTCGGTCCGTGGCCTACGCAGGGGCCACAGATGGCTCTATAGTCACTACGGCATTGTTACGTCATCATCGGTAGAACGTACGTGCTATTTATACCAGAGTTTGTTACCAGAATAATTAGTTATTTAAAGAATAGGTACGGTATGAACTAGAAGACGAATTCAAATCAAATCAAATCAAAATATATTTATTCAATAAAATCACAACTGAATTGAACGGCTTACACGCTAAGTGATTTTAAGTGCCAATTCCAGACAAATCTCGGTCCCGGTCCTACGCTTTTTTATATGATCCTTCTTACAAAAATTGTATCTAATCATACTAATAATAAAAAGACGGAAAAACTATGTCATGATCCAAGCTTAAGCCGCTCGAAGGCCTCCGTACGCACGAATAGTGACCGCGCTAAGCGTTGCAAAGTAAGCTATTAGGTAGTAGCGATTTATTCATAATTTTATCGAAATTTGTAAAAGCTGAAACCCCGAACTAATACTTGGTCAATAAAAGAATTGGTCCCGCTTGGTATACAACAGGTTTATAACAGACTAGCAAAACGCCCCGGCTTCACACGAGTAGCAAAAGTATCTCTATTTATATAAAATATAGACTAGGTATGTTACTCAGGGATAATGTATCTTTATAATGGTGAAAGAATTTTTGAAATCGGTCCAGTAGTATTTGATTAATTCGTTACAAACAAAAATACAAAAATATATAAATATAAAACATTCCTCTTTATAATATTAGGTATAGAAGTATAGATCAATACCTACCAGAGCGACCCTGAGACTCACATTATAATGATTAATACGGTCTAAGTACATGCTCATTAAATTTTGTTTAGGATAAAACTGAAAATCTGTCTGAAACATTTTCAAGGGCTTTGCTTGATAAAATGACATAAGGTTACATTTTGATTAATTAGTATTATTATTCATATTAAATAGGTAACCTCTCAAAGTGGAAAGTCTGTTAGAGTATTTATTTACGAATATAATATAAAAAGAAACAAACAAGATTAAACCATTTTTTATTTCAAATTGACTGGTAATCTTTCTTCACGTTTTATCACTAATAAAAAAAATAACTAAGTAGGTATACATAAATATTACTGTAGTAACTCTTTTCATAAAAATGTTTTCTAAATATTAAATTTCATTACCAGAAAACACAGATAAAACGACGTTTTCTAAAAATGAAACCTACCTAGTTAGATCGTTTTATTGCCCCCAAAACTCCCTGCATACCTACACACAAAATTTCATAAAAATCGTTGGAGTAGACATACATATTATGTACATTAGGTAGGTATATATATTTAGAAAGACATCGGCCGACTAACTTCAAAATCGTTTAATCTAGATCACCTATATAATACGAATATAACCTGCCAGCCAGCAAGTTGTCAAAAGTAATCACTATTATCCGTAAACCTCTTCATCAAATAAAACCTACAGAAGGGAGGTTGACAGACAGCCGGCGCCATTTTACTACGTTTATATCTATTCCTTCCTAATATCGCAAGGAAGCTTTTGTTACGTAAAAAACGAGCATTCCTTCCAGTCCACTCGTATACTCATAGTGTTTTATTTCGACTAATGAAAAATTCAATTTGTTATAAAACAAATCTTCTACTTACAGAAAATTTAGAGCTTAACCTGACTGATCATCGTTGAGACCAAACGGCTAAAACTAGAAAGTAGGGAAGATTCTTTTTGTATCAAAACCAGAAGAATATAAAAAAGAATTATTAAAATTCAAGGGGGTTCACCTCTACCCCTATAGGGGTAAATTTTCCTTTACCCCTATTCGGGTAAAGGTGTTCAACTTTTTCACGCGTACTTCGATTTGCTTCAAGTTTTGTCTGAATACTTATTATGCCAAATATACTTATTATGGACACGTATTTCTAGATTTTCAAAAAGGGGTAAAATGGGATGTCAATGTTAGTAATCCTGGTTGGTTACCAGGGGGGGTTACGACAATAGAAATACAAAACTTTATTTTAACTTTACCTAATTCCACACTCGGTGTCTTCTAAAAAAACAATTATACTTTCATTTAAATAAAATTTTAATAATATTTTAATCATGACAGGGACAAACAATTTAATCTTATTGACAGCTTAGTGCTTTGGAGCAATAAACTCTTGTATAAGTAGGTACCAAATACTACGTAGGTACCTACCTTGTTTCATACACAAATTAATATTCAAAGGCAGTAAGAACAATGCTTAGGTTTTTTGAGTTTACCAATAAATTAAAACCAAAAAAGGCATTCTGGTTATTGGCTCTCGACAACTGTCCATCGTAATATACTTAGACAAAAGGGACATTTGACTGTGATACTAACTGCTTGCCATGTTTTATCGATCACTATAGCACGTATTGATGGACATGCGATGCAATTTTTGGATTGGCGATTGTCTGGGGCAGAATTTGCCCCATTATAAAGGTCATTCACCTCTGCAAAACTAAATACTATGTAACTAAATACTATGTAGTAAATAATATTATGTAACTTTCGTAAAGCACAAACAACTTTACGAACGTTATAGGTATGTGCTGGTAGGAGCTAATTTTGAAAAACTTCCATTAAAAATATTAATGACTACTAAAAATATTTTTGATAAATAAATGTTTAGATTAGATAATTCCTTAGTTTCAATAAAATTAAAATTTAAATTTTTGGATTGGCGATTGTCTGGGGCAGAATTTGCCCCATTATAAAGGTCATTCACCTCTGCAAAACTAAATACTATGTAACTAAATACTATGTAGTAAATAATATTATGTAACTTTCGTAAAGCACAAACAACTTTACGAACGTTATAGGTATGTGCTGGTAGGAGCTAATTTTGAAAAACTTCCATTAAAAATATTAATGACTACTAAAAATATTTTTGATAAATAAATGTTTAGATTAGATAATTCCTTAGTTTCAATATAGGTACCTATTTTGTTTTTAACTTTTCGTTGTTCAGTTTCTAAACAAAACTGGGGGTCGATTAAAATGCACGGGCTTAAGCACTTATTTATTACACTACACGGTATTCAGGGCCCGGTAGTAAGGGAGCCTAACTCCTAGCCTCTGCGCCTTACGCCCTGACTCTGATTACTCTTATTATTAAGTTGTATTTACTAAACTTTTAAAAACAGTGTCAAAATAATTAGTAAAACGATAAGACCAATGTCTAATAGATTTGATTGTTATTACATCGATATAATTATTACAGCTGTGACGTTATTGTACGTAGGCAAAGATTTAAGTCGTAGATATGCCCGGACGCCAAAAACTGAGGCACTGATTTTACTTGTGTGTTAACAAAATGCCGATGCAAGCACACGAATGATTAGTAAAAAATGAACCAAACAGCTATTTCACCATTTATTGTGCTTTGAGAAGCTTACTTTGGGGCTAGATGATGCTGTGTGGACTGTCCAGCATTATTTATTTATTTATTTAATTATATTACACGATCTTTCGTAAAAAAATATACTTATTCCTTTTGTATCCTGAAATTGAAAATATTTGGCGTGGCAAATGAGCGAGCTATCTCATTTCGTGTGGCAACAAAACGGTGAGGTCTCAGTACCGTACGGGCATATCCACGATTTAAATCTTTGTACTTAGGCACACGCCGTCTGCGATTATCGAGAAATATATTTTTAGAAACAATGTCACTTTGGACGCTATTGCCAAAATGTCAGTGACTTCTGAGTGTTCCTACGTAAATAGGATTGTGATAAAAGCTGAAAATTTGGAGGTTGGAGCTAAAAGACATGCTAAGTACTTACTTACAGATCCCACTCCGCTCGGCGTCCATAACTAAATTATCAAGAATCAAGGATCGTATCAAAAGTGACTAGGGACTAGCCGGTTGCCAGTTCTTCTCGGGAGATGGGATGAGTAGGTAGGTACTTTTATTTTGAATTTCAATTCTCAAAATTATAGAATACTAGCGTCAACCCACGGCTTCGCCCGCGTGGTGCCTTGTAAAACAAAAACAAATCTATCCCACGGGAACCCTAAATTTTTCCAGGATAAAAAGTAGCCTATGTGCTATTCCAGACTATAATCTATATCTTTGCCAAATTTCATCAGAACAGATCAGCCGTTTCAGCGTGAAAGAGTAACAAACATACATCCATACATCCACACATCCATACATTCTTACAAACTTTCGCGTTTATAATATTAGTGAGATACTTAGATACTTTCTGCCACTTGTCACGGCTGATATGTTAGCACGGCTTAGTGTAAACTAGCAAAACATTTATACACAAACAAAAAGTTAGATATTCAAAATGTGACTATTTCGCATGCTATCAAATATCTCGGTGGTAGATGGTAGCCAATTACTAGTAGGTAATTAGCATTCAGAATTATCCGTTCTAACAACATACCTAGTCGTAGACTCACCTTGCGAACGTGTTGGATTTTATAATTTTTCCCGACTGTGGAGCGATGTAGGAGGGTAACGTGTTTGGGGTGTTTGTATCTATGTATTTTATTTATTTATTTATTGTTGGAATTGTCTGAATTACAAGTGAGACCTTAGGCTATACAAAATGTCAAAAAATTAATATGGCGGCTCTAAAAATATTTTAACAGTTACGTTCAGTCGGATTTTTTATTTTTGCAATTTTGCGCAAAACGTAACTAACGAAACCAAATAACAAATCTAGAATAGCAAGTTGTCAATGAGTAAATTATCAATAACAGTACGTCTATGTAGCAATAGCAATACGTTTATTGCAAATCGTCTAATTCTCATAATCTGGACACTGGGTCTTTAGTCAACTGAGGTCGCTGTCAACTTATCCCGCGGGATGAGTTGATGATTTGTACGAGTATAGACACGTAAAAAAGTGTTTTGACATAAGATTTACGAAACAACAACGCAAACTTTTAAAAACTGATAGGTACCTACAAGCTAAGTGTTTGACTTCGTATTGAAAATTCTATTTGGCATCTCATCAACTGCGTTCCAGCGTCTCTGAGAAAGCGTTTTCATAACAACGAAATTACGAGAATGTCTAAAGTCTGGTCTGAAGTGATCTAGACCCAGACAGTCGGTGGGTTCACTGCACTGACCGACCCGCACTGGAAGAGCACTATTGAATAACTCACAAAGTAATCTGAGGTAGGCTGACCTCATTTATGACCTAGAATCTAGGACCCTAAATATTAATTTAAAAAAAAATTAACCGAGATATGTCTATTTTATCTGTGTAACGACTGAACGGATTGAAATGTAAGTTGTTTTTTAGTGTGACTGGAGGTTACACTCTGGATTAACACTAGGCTGCTTTTTAAGGATCCGTATCCAAAGGGTAAAACGGGACCCTATTACTAAGTCTCCGCTGTCCATCTGTCATAGACTGTATCTCAAGAACCGTGATAGTTAGACAGTTGAAATTTTCACAGATGATGTACCTATTTCTGTTGCCGCTATAACAACAAATTCTAAAAAACAGTAAAATAAATATTTAAACTAGCTTCCATACCAAAACCGTAATTTTTTTGCCGTTTTTATATATAATGTGGTATAGAACCCTTCGTGCGCGAGTCCGACTCGCACTTGGCCAGTTTTTATTCTAGAAAAACCCCCAATCTTTACGGGTTAAAGTTCTAAATTGCATAATCGTGGGTATAACCGCGAAGCACAGCTATTTCATAATAAAGAACCGTTTTAAAAAAACAAACTCATTCTAAAACCGTTCGATATTCAAAATGTTCAAAGTTGACCTAAAACAACCTCTTTGTGATTTGACAGTGACAGCGCTTTATTTTGCTCTAATGAGTGCGGTAGCGGGAGCATGCCCTTATACGCGTGATGCGTGTGATATCGTGCTAACCACGCTTTTTACTCGCTAACTGGCCTCTTTTGATTCTAATTAGCCGCCATTATACGCGTATGAATAATCACGACCAGAACGTGTAATATCATTTTGTTTCCGTGTTACAATAATACAAGAGCGACAAGTTTTAGACAATTATAAAATCATACTTCCGAATCATTTCTCACTTCCGAGATAAACACTAAACAGATGACGTAAAGAATTGATAGAAACGAGTTTTGGAAAATTAAATGTCACTGTCAAAAAGGCGGCTTTTTAACAAACTTAACAGCGCCTATTATCTTCTCTCCAACGTTAGGTTAAAGTAGGTGTGTTCTAAAGGCTGGATGAGTCGGTCGATCGGTGACGCGACTACGCAAGCTCCCAACCAGTCCTGCGATCAGTTGTTGTACCAGTCGGTGGATTGTGGATCTGTTTTCTTTGTCCGTGCGCGGTATTCAGACCAAGTGGTCGACTAGTCGAACTTTTCCTGGATTATATCCACGAATTAGTTTGTTTGGGAATCTGAGGAGTGAGATGGTGGACCCACAGAGGGGCAGGTGTGTTTATTCCATAGAATAAGGGATCCAATTGAGATTCAGATGAAGCTGGTGTTCATTTTCAATAGTAATTCTTTGAGGGGCCGAATAACACGCAAACATCATTATGTTTCAAGTAAAAATATTCTATGGATGCTTATTATTGGTTAGTTATTAACTATCTTCTGTAACGCTAGTATCTAACTCATTTGCATCGGATTAAGATATAGTTTTTTTTTGGCTACGCATTATTTTTAAAGTTCAAATAGTTAATCAATAGTCCTACCACGTTCAGTGTCTATGATATTACTCCGTGTCGTGCGTGACGAAGTATAGCGAATTAAACTTGTTCGATTTTTGAAAATGCTGTATCAAAATTATGACTCTGAGATACATAATATTCTACCACCGATTTTTTTTATCTATGGTAAAATTAAACCTTTCGATACAATTCGGTAAGGAAAAGTTTCAGAGTTATTTACAAGTTGCATTATTAGCTCATCGCACATAAAAACTAGTTCAAATTAACTATGATTACTATGAACTGGTTATTACTATTAGCTCACTATAAATTCAAAGGTAGTTTGTGGTATTCAAGTAAAACATAATCAGAGTTCACATTCACAGAGCTCGGAAGCTGTTTGCCGGAGATACAGGAAACTAGCTGGCGCTTTTAATATTGCTAGAGCTAAACACAATTTCACCCTATAATTTAACTTGAAATTCTACTTATTTACACTTTAATTAAATCTTTAGAATCGGTAAGATGTTTAACTGTGAATAGTTATATTGCTCACGATTTTTAAATAGGTTGATAGTGCTTTTGACCATAGAGTTTAAAAAAAAATTTCGTACACCTAAACCTACAGATAATATTTCAGTTTATTGTGAACTTTTTAAGTCGCAATAACTGACATATACGCGCGCGAATCCGCGGGCATCAGCAGTTAATAATAATACACAGTCCACAAAGCTCAACAATGATAATCATGTTGTTAAAATAGAAGAAAATGGTTAAAAACGATCAAAAATCTACTAAATAGGGCGTCTTCACTCAGACAGATTACGCGAAAGTAGTTCGAATTCCGAACGGCGCGCGGTACGGTGTCGTAAGTTTATGCGACCAGTGAAATGAGGCCTCTGGTAAATTAGTCTTCTCCCTGCGGCAATACTCGGTGCTGCGGCAGGACCAGCGGGGCTCTAAAGAAACTGGCGATCGAGTACCTTTCACGGTCTTGAAGCGCAAAGCGTCACTTTCTCACTATTGCCAACTGATCAGTGTTTTGTCGCCATGTTTGATTAAAAGTAGCCGGTTAGATGAAATGATTTTGAGGGTGGGGTGGGGGAGGGGGGGTCAGATCATTTATAAAAATAAAAAAATAAAATATAGGTGAACATTTTACACAATGCCATCTAGTCCCAAACTAAGCAAGGCTTGTAAGTACTCTGGATACCAGATTGTTTTTTTGTAATACTTATTGACACCCAGGCACAGAACAAACATCTGTGTTCATCACACAAATTTTAGTCCAGGGTGGGGATCCAACCCACAACCTACAGAAGGCTGATCTACTACCGACTGAGCTGTGAGTCGGTCAGTGATTTATGTAACAAAGATAATATTTAAATTTTAAAAAACCCGATCATAAAGATCAATATCGTTTGTATTAGTCAGTTTATCAAATAGATAAGCAGATAAATATTGTAAACAGTTAAAAATATTTAAATTAATTAAGGGTAAAAATGGCAACATCTGGGGTAAAAACTGCTAAGTTGGCACAAGAGCGTCACTTTCCCCGCTCTAGTGAGTTTTTTCGTACGTAACATTACGATTACGTCAATATCGTGCGGAATCCGTGTGCGAGTGGAATGCACCTGTAAGTCGCGAATCCGTTGCCTTAGCACTCCCTGTGAATCCGTTGCCGTACTACATATCTACAACGACTTCTTGTTGTCTACGAGTCAATGCTGATGATCTATTAGTAAAAATCTTATGAAATGACCAATTTTTAACATCGGCTAACTCACACTAAGCATTGAGTTTGATGTCGTTTGATCAGCTATGAATTGGACGATTAGCGGAAGGTTTATGTCACGATATTTTTAAATGTATTTTAGTAAGTTTTATACGTGTATTCCCGTTGTCCCCGAACGCCCTGTCCCCTATTCGGGGACAGCGGGACGTGAAAAAAAATCTTTCCTAAAAATTCAATGCAATGCCATAAAGTGAACCAATTGGCTATTTGACAGTTTTCAAAAAGATACTTATAAATATACGTAAGTTTATTTTAAACCTCTTACAATTATCTTTTCCTCAAAAAAAGCGTTATTTATCAGAAAAAATGTATATTTTCCACCAGTGATTTGAAACTCGCGCGAAAACAGCCGGTCACGTGACATTTCTGACTGTGACGTCACGGGTCTCGGACGGATAAAAGGATAAGTCCTGACTGATTTGAATAGATACAACTGCTGGTCGTACAGACTTGAAATTTGGAGGGTATGTTTGTCTTGGTATGTAGGCACCCACTAAGACAGGATTTTTGGAAATACGACTTTTAAAGGGGTGAAAAGGGCTAAAAACGTTTGTATGTTGTGCGATTTTCATGAAACTTTGTTTGTGTAATGTAAATACAAAACAAATGTACACGTGTTTCAAGATTTTTCAATATATTTTTGTGTAAAAGTACTACAATTAAATATCCTGACAAATTGTTTATACAGGTTCCTAAATGTCCAAAACTCACATTCTGAAACTCAGCTGAGCAAAAGTTAGGATTACATGCAAATAAATTTGCAACCTTAAATGAATAGATTTTTGGCTGATTTGCACTATCAGCTTTTATATAGCCTGGCTCCATTTTGTGGAACTTCTCAACACAAATTAAAATATTTTAGAGTACCTAAATCTTTTCAGCAAACTGCCAATGTTAACATTTTACCATTGAGATGCATTTTACTGTGACACTTAGAGAACTGACGTCACACGATGGTCAAGCATGGCCGCCCGCGTATCGGCTTTTGAAATCCACGGACAAAAAAACTCTAATGAATTTTTCAAAAACGATACATTTACAATTTATTTTAATGCAAAACACATATTGTATGAGTATTATGAACCTATAAGCTAATGTATCTAATATATTAAATATGTTATCGTTACTATTGTCAAATAGCCAATTATAGCATATTACTCGTATAATTATGTGATGTTATAATATTATGTGACTCATTTGTTATTTAGACGTTTTGCTAAGTATAATATGACGATTTGCATGCTTGGATATTCTGCTACATAGACTTTTTCTGCTTAGTGGTAAGTAAGGGAGACAATATCAATGTAATAAAACTTTCATATTTTGTACCATGACCTATAAAAAATCTATGGAAGTAGTGTCACTTTAAACTTGAAATGGTTTCATAATGGTTTGTAAGAGCTTGTGGTAAGACCCCTGTTCTAAAAACGAAAACACATGGGACACTCGTTCAGGGAAAGCGTTGACGGCCCACTTATCGCAAGTGTTACAGCCGATTGACATCCGTCGCGCTACTGTTACACTATGCCTTAGACTGTGCACATACGACTAGTAGTTCGCCCAGAACCAGTGCTTCCACTTTTAGGGATTTTGCCCTTTTTTAGGGCGATTATACGACTTAGGGCTATTTAAATTGCGACAGGAATTTAGGGAATTTTAGGGTAAAGATCACTTGAGTTGTACCTTTATATTCTATACTCAATAGCTCTACCTATTAAGGGATGAAAAACACGAGTGATAATAGTGAGGTATTAACCTTCTTCATCTCAAGATAAAGGAGAGAAGTCAGCGATAGCCTGCAAAAGTCTTCTAAGTCTGCGAATGAATTAGTTTTGTTAATTTTTTTCGCATTAAATAGTACAAAACAGATATGATTTTTTAAATTATTATTCATGCGCCTTAAATAAGGGTATTAAAAAAAATTAAGGAGTTTTAGGGATAATTTCCAAAGAATTTAAGGCAAAACCAAAATCCTCAGTGAACTACCTAGAACTGAGATTTCGATGTCCACAATCCTCATTTGTATTCACGCCCTGGAGTTTTTGGACACAATTTATGTAAGTACTACATAAATAGGTCTGCCTATGCCTACGTAAAATGGTCCTAATCAAAAACAAATATTGGATTATCCTACCTAGGTACTTACACACGTGCTAAAACGTCAGCGGTTTTCTTAATTGTACCTTTTTAAAAACTATCCATTAGAATGTTCAAATATAGTCTTTTCATTTGATACACCAATCAATAAATATAAAAAAATATTTGAAATTTTGGAACCCAATATCTTTACAAACCCTTCACCCATTATTCTTCCCAGCAAATCTTCACAGCAGAATCTCTAGACCTTTTAAGTTTTGACTGATATAGCTGGCATCAATTTTTCACACATCTCGAGTTGTATACTGTCCAAAGTATTTAATATAATTAACCCTTTCGTCACGTCAAAATTAACGTCAGTACAAGGACTTAAACCGTCGCATTTTCTCATACAGAAGTTTGTTTCTAAGAATCATCAAAATATCTTCTTTACCCAGTTGACGTTATACAATTCAACACTGCCAACTTTTCCATAAATACAAAGTTGAGACTCCGTTAGAGAATACTTCACGACACATATCACTCTTTCTCAATCTGTGGGACTGGTAAGTAACTGTGTCTCAGTCTGTGGTTATGACTATAGCATTATCTGTGCCCTCGGGTCGCCGTCACAGATGATGGATTGTTAGCTACCCGCAACGGGACGAAAGCACTTGATAACTGCTTTCAATGCCGTAATAATACAATTTTTACGACGCTAATGCTTCTTTTTCATTTAATAAAAATACCTTATTTTTTGACATTATGTTGATTGACCTAAATAAAGAGCTGACTTTTGGTTGGTTTTTTAAAGTTTCAGAACCTCTTTGCATGGGTAGGGAGTAGATATAATTTATTCATAAAGAATTATATCTTTCGATGTTCTTAATTTCAAAAAAATAACAATTATTTTATGGGAACATCAACAAACCTATAAGGAAAAAAATCCAGACCAGTTATAAAAAAATACCTATTTAATTAAGTTTACTGTTTCTAAATAAGTAGGTACTTTTCAAATTAAAATCAAACCATGATCACGACTGTAATCCTTAAGCTCGGTATCTAGACTGTCTCAAATCACTTGTTACATAGGTTTTTAAGGCCAATTAAAAGCATTTTGATATAAAATCTAATAAATACATAACCAAGGGACAATAATTTTATGCAATTACTTTCAACGTCGAAGTACCACATGGCTCTTATAAACGACCTGGATCGTTCTCTTTCTCATGTAAATTAGAAATGTCAGAGATCCTCACCTTTTACTCTTTAGAATATTAAGATGATGTAGACTTTTTTAATGATAAAAAAGGCTGACTAAAGAAAAGTAATAGGACCAAAATCAGTTACTTTTAGAACTCTTTTGTATCTGTCTGTTTATTTAGTTATTCGTACAAATCTCTGAAACTAATGAACGGATTTTAATGTAGTTTATAGTAGACAGAGCATAATTGGAAGTAGATAGGCTTTGTTTCATTAAAATCCGATGTCGGATAAAAGTTATCACCATGCGAATGAAGTCACTGGCAAAATCTAGTATTTTTTAAAACAAATTTGTATAATATAGATAAAAATAACGACAAAAAATCGAATCTCATTTCGTTCAAATAAATCAAATATCCAATAGGTGATGTGAGAACAAAATACTCTTTGTTTTTACGGATTCAAAAACCAAATTCATTCGTTTTTGTCTATTTGCACAATTTTTATTCTTTCCTTTTAGATTAAGCAAGTAATTGGCCGATATCGAATTGTTATCGGTTGTTATGTAAGCAATAACATTCAATATAATTACGATAACTCAAACTATGTAATGCCTGTAATGTGACTGACATGTGATACAAAAAACTTATCACGAGACTGCTAAGTATATTATTATCATATCATTGTAAGTAAATATTTATCAAAACTTACCTACTACAACTCTTTGTATAAACCATCTTGGTATAAGTAACTTTAATTTAATCGACTTGTGCGCAAAAATCGATTCATTTACTCGAGTCAAATTCGATTCATAATAGTATTCAACGCGTAAATCGAGCGTTCTATTTGTTTGAACTCGAGTTTCGACGTAGGAGAGCATATCATACGAATTCCATTCAGCCAGTGTTCACGATATAATGTTATAACATATGAGCAACACACACGATTATCGACCGTATTCTAATGCAGATAAGAGCGAAAAGCATAAAAAAGACGGTCTCATCACATGCCATGTTGTTATATCTGAAACGCACTGAGCTTCTATTTTTAAAATCGATGGGTGACCGAAGTGGGACATTCTCTAGCTTTTTCAATTAGGAAACAGTTACGTCTCGGTGCTTAGAGACAGCTGTGACGAAACAGAGATCATTCTAGAAAGGTATTAAGTTGGTCGCTCAGCAATGTAAACAAATAAGTAAGGTTTTAGATATTTACCTAGTGCTAGTTAATTAAATTAACAGCTTGTCAGCCTTTAAATCGCCTGTTAAAGCAGTTTTGTGTTCCAACATGTCCTGCCAAAGGATTATCTTCCGTAAAATGAAATGACGTAAGATAGATAACGATACTTTAACATTCTTGTTAATTTTGATGCCAGATCAGGGAAGGTAATGCTTTGTTAGCAAAAGTTTGGTGTAATTTAGGTTAAAAAAATAAGATCACGACAAAAAATAAGTTTAGTAGACATCTAAAATCTCGTATTACTTGTGGATCTTTCAAGATAATTTAATAGGGGTAGTCAGTAGGCACGTCCAAATCCAAACATTACACATATTTGGCACCATTTTCACGCCTACATTTTCACAGTAGTTAGTATTCCGTACGTGACAAGATGTTATTTATATATACTTATCAATTTGTTTTACGATATTACCTACACGTAGGTTATTAATATTTTTATATTGTACTCATATAAGTAGGTACATATTGAGAGTCAAAATATTTTTTAGAAGTACTTATATGAAACTTGACGATAGCTACTTCGTATTTATTAGACAAAAATACGATGCTACGAGCTAATTAAGGAATGTAAGTTCTTTTTTTTATTTTGTTATCATATGAATTCTTATGTACAAAAGGCATAATATCTACCTACATACTTAGCTACCTACCAAGAAGTTTATCATTATTTAAAAAAAATGTGTTTGCTAGACTTTCCAATGAGACTTAACAGTTGTGATGTTACCAAAAAGGTTTATTTTTCACACTTGTAGTGCAAATGGGCATGTTAATTTAAGCGATATTACCATGAGCGATGGCTCGCTGCCAAACGCATTCTACATTTTAATACCAACAAAGCAGTTGGTACTACCTACTAGTTTCATGTGAATCTCTCTATCCATCTCCAAAGTAACTGTAAAAGGTAGCACTTTTCACTGAAAGGCGAGATATATTGAATTCTGGGGAAGGATATAGTCAAGTCAAAGTAAATAATTGTTTATTTAATAAAATCATATGGATCACTTTGAAATGGCTTACTTAATTTTAAATGCTAGGTGAATTTGAGTGTTTCCCCGTCCAACCCACAATTTTTCTACCCAGTATTATTTTTTCCCTTTCGACCCAAAAGTGCCAATTCCAGCAAAGCCAAGTCCGAAAAGAACAGTTGTCTAAAAAAATTCAAAGTGGACGAAATCATGAGCATGAAACTCCTTCTATATAAATAATATAATAAAATAATTTAGGTACTTACTGACATAAAAAAAAAATTCAAGACAAACTAATTGATTTGTACAAAAAAAATGTTTTTGTTGGAAGTAGGTGTGTACACCTATCTCTTTATTAAATTTCTACTTAGTTGGAAACTTATTTTTTGTTTTTATCTAACGAAGGGTAGCCAAAGACACGTACAGATTACCTTAAACTTGAATCAAGTAGAAACCTATCCTAAAATTTGGTACAAATATTTTTTTTACCTCTTTAGTTAGTACTTTGATCATTTTTGATAGCAAATTGCTCGTCCAAATTTATATTTTAGCACATAGCCCACGTTTTGTGTTATTTGTTTTACAAAATATCACAAAGTTACATTCATGAAACACTACAATTTCACCACAGGAAAAACCACTGAATAATAAAACCGTCCATATAAAATCGGCACTCACAATATTTTGTTAATAATTCACCGCAGCTGATAGTTTAACAAAAAATACATTCCGTGTATGAGTACGGCTAACAGCAGATTTTGAATGGATATAAAATTCTCCCGTAGCGGAAATAGAACTCACACTTCATGTGTCTATCTACCCACCGCGCCACCGAGGTCTTAAATCAGCTAAGACTCTTTTTTATCATATTTTGACATGTATTTAACTATTCCTAATTCGAAAACGGCTGGGCCCAATTTCAAGATATTTGATTTGTAGAATTTGCCTTCGCCCCGGACAGCAGAGTAACTATTTAAATATTTGAAAATGAATTAAATGCGGACGTAGTCACGGGAAATAGATAGTATATTTACATTACAGTGGATAAGTATACGATTTTTGTATCTTATGGGGGCGTTTTAGAGAAAGGATTTCAAGAGTATCCTAAACCATTGTGCATGTATGAAGAACTGTAATGAGAGTGAATGAAGCAAAAGATGTATGTTAGGATCGTAGCAAGTGAAGATTTGTGGTCTCTGCCTACCCCGTCGGGAAGCAGGCGTGATTTTTTGTATGTATAAGTATCCTCAACCGATTCGCATGTATGAAGAATTGTAATGAGAGTGAATGAAGCAAAAGAGGTAGGTATATTGTCAGAATCGTAGCAAGTGGAGATTTGTGGTCTCTGCCTACCCCGTCGGGAAACAGGCGTGATTTTTTGTATGTATAAGTATCCTCAACCGATTCGCATGTATGAAGAATTGTAATGAGAGTGAATGAAGCAAAAGAGGTAGGTATATTGTCAGAATCGTAGCAAGTGAAGATTTGTGGTCTCTGCCTACCCCGTCGGGAAACAGGCGTGATTTTTTGTATGTATAAGTATCCTAAACCGATGCGCATGTATGAAGAATTGTAATGAGAGTGAATAAAGCAAAAGAGGTAGGTAGGTATATTGTCAGAATCGTAGCAAGTGGAGATTTGTGGTCTCTGCCTACCCCGTCGGGAAACAGGCGTGATTTTTTGTATGTATAAGTATCCTAAACCGATGCGCATGTATGAAGAATTGTAATGAGAGTGAATAAAACAAAAGAGGTAGGTAGGTATATTGTCAGAATCGTAGCAAGTGGAGATTTGTGGTCTCTGCCTACCCCGTCGGGAAACAGGCGTGATTTTTTGTATGTATAAGTATCCTAAACCGATGCGCATGTATGAAGAATTGTAATGAGAGTGAATGAAGCAAAAGAGGTAGGTAGGTATATTGTCAGAATCGTAGCAAGTGGAGATTTGTGGTCTCTGCCTACCCCGTCGGGAAACAGGCGTGATTTTTTGTATGTATAAATATCCTAAACCGATGCGCATGTATGAAGAATTGTAATGAGAGTGAATAAAGCAAAAGAGGTAGGTAGGTATATTGTCAGAATCGTAGCAAGTGGAGATTTGTGGTCTCTGCCTACCCCGCCAGGAAACAGAATATAACAGTTATATTAAGATCGAGTAGGTCGAATACTTAAAAAATATATTTAAGCAAATTCTAAAATTCTTGCCCTAATCGACGTTTCACGGGTTTTTATGGGGTACATCCGTAATAGCTTTGGTACCTGACTCGTCTGGTACTTGCGAGAGGCAGACTATTGTCTAACTTTCCATCGTAATAGCATTCAATTACAAAGGGATACGTAATAGCAAACAAAAAGCCGAGAGCAGCCAAAAAAAACAAAAAATTGTAAAGTTCTACGTTCTACCACAGTCTACGCACAAGGAGGTTTTATGCTACAAATTTGAATGCTTTTCAGATATTATCAATCAGCTGTTCAAATGGGTAATATTGAACTCCACTTAATTTTTGTAAAATTATTATGCATGAGACGGGATAAAAAATATAATAAACCAACAAAAATTCCACGATATTTTTTTCCAAGTATTGGTCGTATTTGGTCGTAGAATTTGGTCTAAATAAAAGCAGTTGAACTCAATCTGCTAAAATCATAAACCTCGCTGATGCCTACTACACTAATATTATAAAAAGATAACATTTGTTTGTTTGTTTGTATGTAGGATGTAGGTAATCTCCGAAAATACCCATCGGATTTCAAAATCTTTCACCAATGTTTACGCCCAGGATGAACATCCTGCTAGTATTATAAACGCGAAAGTTCTGTAATAATGTATGGATGTACTTATGTTTGTTACTATTTCACCCTGAAACAGCTGAACGGATCTAGATGAAATTTAGCACAGATATAGATTTTAGTATGGAATAGCACATAGGCTAACTTTTATCCCGGAAAAATGTACGGTTCCCGTGGGATAGACTTGTTTTTGTTTTTCAAGGTACCACGCGGGCGAAGCCGTGGGCGGAAGCTAGTAGGCTATACTTTATGCAGATATTTCACAAGCGAAGCTGCGAGCAGAAGTTAGTCTATACTAATATTATAAAGAGGAAAGATTTGATTGTTTGTTTGTTTGAATTGAATAGGCTCCGAAACTACTGAACCGATTTGAAAATTTCTTTCACCAATGTGTAGAATTAACTTTCAGGATGAACATAGGCTATATTTTATGTAGGTGCTTCGCGGGCGACGCCGCGTGCAGAAGCTAGTCATTAATAATTATGGTAGTAATGATTAAAATCAGCTGAGAATACCGAAAACAATTGCTTTCGGAGGAATCGCTCAAACTGTAGTGTCTGTTTTGTAGGTTAGGTAGGTAGGTTCAGTACCCACTGGACCTTCAAGATTCGACCCAAAAGCAAAAAGTGCCCATTGGACCTCATTTATATGGACAATTCGGTCTTCTTAAAAAAAATACATTCGATGCGCCTATTGGACCTCTTTTTTAAATTCGCCTGGTACCTACTGGACCTTCAAGATTATATAAAATGTAAAAAGGAATGTATATGTAAAAAGGAAAACAAGAATTGCAATCAGTCGGCAAACGTAAGTACTTAAGGCATGTAATATAGAGCTGTAGGTATGCTTTCTCCACCAATGCCATGCGGTGCGTTCAAGCGTGGGTAATATCTCGTTTGACTTCGCGTCGCCATTGTTTTCTTCGCCATGTTTTTACATTACAAACGATTCTGGATTTGAATTGCGAATGTAATGATAACTATACTTATAGCTGTCAATTTTATTTTATTTTTGCTGTAAGTGGATCAAGTAAAAATAATTTTCTTTGAACACAAAGCAAACAACATGCAACGTAGACGTACTTAGGTACTTTTAAAACGTGATGGTAACAATTTTATCAATCAATTGAAAGATTAAGGTGTATTTTATTATACTGTGTAATTTTTTTTTTTGTATAAAAATTATATGCGCAATGTCAGTGATCTTAAGCGGTGAGGGAAAACGGGAAAACATCGTGAGAAACCCGGCATACCCTAGAACCAAAAATTAGGTGTTAAAAATTATGTAAGTATTACTGCCTACTTATAAGCGGCAATGGGCTTGCAACCTAATCCATCGGAGGAAATCCTCGAAAATTTTGAACAAAACAAAAATTTATTTAAAATTGACTTGACAATTTGACTTCGTGACATTGACAATACCACTAATTTAACACTCGACACTGGCGAAATCGATCATAAAGAGACAGATACCATAAACAAAAAAGAAGAAGCACTCTATTGACAGATTTACCTACAGTAGATTTTGAGCAAAATGAGCAAAGCAAACATCTATTTAGATCGGAGTTCCCTGTTCGAGCCCAAGGTTTACCGTCAATGTGATGTAAAGGAACACTTAACCCACCCTATGTCTCATCACATCGCGCTTTCTTATGAGGACGGCAAAACACACGTACAAGCTATTACTTATTCTGTGGCACCCCTATAAAAACGATAAAGAGACGCGGGCGTACCCAGGAGGGGATAAGAATCCCTACGTATAATAAATAATCCATACTAATATTAATATTACTACTAGCTTCCGCCCGCGGCTTCGCCCACTTTATACCTTCAAGAACAAAAACACATATCCCACGGGAACCATTCATTTTTCCGGGATAAAAAGTAGCCTATGTGTTATTCCAGACCATAATCGATATCTGTGCCAAATTTCATTCAGATCCGTTCAGCCGTTTTAGCGTGAAAGAGTAACAAACATACATCCATACATCCATCCATCCACCCTTACATTCTTACAAACTTTCACGTTTATAATATTAGTAGGATGCGAAAGTAACTTTGTCTGTATTTTTCCTTCTAATTCTGATACTATCAAAACATTGTTACAAACAGCTTCTATTTGCTAGTGGTTACTTAGTATTATGGAAAGTTTATTGCCATAAAATTATTGTATTAAATTATTTGTTTATTGCCATAGCCCATAAGTATATTGTTTGTAAAATCAGAATTAAGTAATCACAGAATAGTTGCTGATAGACATTCATTGTAATTTATTGTTATCAGAGTTACTTTATAGCCACTCAGGTCCATAATGGATCTAGTGAGATATTTTTTCCTATGTAGATCCAATTTTTGACAGTGTGGATCTACTGAGAATTATTAATCTCGCTGGATCCGTTAACCAGATCCATTTACAAAAGTGTCTCTCTGACTCTTTCCCTTTCTATCTTCACTAACTTATATCTCCTTCTCAACTCACGTTCGCCTCGCCCGATCACACTTTTCGTAACGCTCTCTTCACGCATTCACCAGTTTACTCTCCAAGTCTAGCGTGCGCAAAAAAGTTTTATTTCAAAAACTAAAAAAAATAATGCGGGCGAAGTCGCGGGCATCAACTCGTTGATATAAAACATGTCTGTCCGATTACCATTAGGTACAATATGCTAATAGCAATACTTACTTTCCTTATCATTGATGAGCGACGTTTATAGTTACGAAGCATTAAAATGTCGATGACACTAATCAATTCTGAATCATTATTGCGGTTGTTTCAGCATATTGTTTTTCTCACAGCTCAGTTGGTAGTAGCCCTGCCTTCTGCGCTGTAGGTTGTGGGTTCGATCCTCACTCAGGATAAACATTTGCGTGATGAACACCGATGTTTGTTCTGGTGTTATTATGTGTTTGTGTATGTATTTACAAAAAATGTATATTATTAATCTATCTGGGTCCCATAATACAAGCTTTGCTTAGTTTAGGGCTAGATGGCGTTGTGTGAAAGGTCCACCAATATTTATTTATTTACTAGCTTCCGCCCGCGGCTTCGCTTGCGGGTTACTTTGTTAAATTATAGCCTATGCGATTATTATTAATTATAGCGACTTGCATGCAGGAAAGACAATTTATATCTTTTTTTTTTTATTTTACTTTCTGTGTTACTTTTCTAATTTTGTTTGCTTTTACCTTTGTTTTGTTTTTTTTTATCTACTTTTATTTTCCTGTATGTGTCCGTGTCTGAATAAAAATCTATTCTATTCTATTCTATTCTATTCTATGTGTTATTCTGATGTGTAAGCTATATTATTGTAAAGTTTCATCAAAATCCATTCAGTAGTTTTTGCTTGAAAGAGTAACAAACATACATCCGTCCATACATTCTTACAAACTTTCGCGTTTATAATATTAGTAGGATAGTTTTAGGTACTTACATAGTACCTACTTTTCCATGGCGCATTCCCTTCAACGGAATACTAGTCTGAGAACCCTCCCGCAATGCCGTTAGAGAATTGAATAACCTTTTCACGAGATACATATTATATAAACTAAGTACCAGCTGCGCCCCGCGGTTTCACTTGCGATTGTATAGTTGTACCCTCTATTTCAACGCTTTTTATTTTTTCCGTGTTAATTAAAATAACCATTAATCTAGGGTACCTCTTACTTATAAATGCACTCTTGCACAATAAATTGTGCAGTAAAATCATTTAAAGGTACCTACTTGTCAATCTAGCTAGGGTATCCTACTACTATTATAAACGCGAAAGTTTGTAAGAATGTATGGATGGATGGTTGGATGTATGTTTGTTACTCTTTCACGCTAAAACGGCTGAACAGATCTGAATGAAATTTGGCACAAATATAGATTATGGTCTGGAATAACACATAGGCTACATTTGGTCCCGAAAAAATATAAGGTTCCCGTGGGATAGCTTTGTTTTTGTTTTTCAAGGTATAACGCGGGCGAAGCCGCGGGCGGAAGCTAGTATACTTATAAATGCACTCTTGCACAATACATTGTGCAGTAAAATCACTTTAAAAAAACCTTTTTGTACTTACGAATTTGAAATTCGAAATTTGCCGAACATCATTCTATTCTATTCTGAGCGACGTTCAATACTGCCGAAGCCGATAAGATAATAAGTTCACACCTGACGGCTGGTAGGCGCTGCTGCTGTAATCTTGTTGAGACACCAGATGCCACTTCTCTAACCTTTAAAAACCGGCCAAGTGCGAGTCGGACTCGCACACGAAGGGTTCCGTACCATGTTATACCTTTAAACGAGCAATTCTTGTATATATGTATGTATAAGTAAGGTACCTGGGTCGAATATGGCCTTAGGCCTTATGGCCACAACATCTTTATATTGTTGTACCTAGCTACTACAAAAAATTACTTACTGCGCATATCCATAATTGTTTTTTCATTATTTGTTTATTAGAACGGATTTGGCAAGAGACTTGATGATAATTATAGCTATTAACTATACAATTAGTAAGTACTTATTGACTTAGAATAATCCAAACAAAGTATTTTGCTTGTTAAGGTAAAGTAGACTAACTTAATTATAAAATGGAAACTTGTTAAAAATTAAATATGCAAATTGTTTAGGTTAAAAAATATCCAAGTTCACAAAAATATCTGCATAGCCGACATTGCTGTTGCTACATTATACAAAACGCTTATATAGAACAATGCAAAGTAATACGGGCAAAGAATAAAATGTGCTCGAATGATTGAAAATCCGAGCACTTTCTTCAAAGCCTTGGAAACAGCGATAAAAAATGACGATAAAACTCTACAGCAATTTGTGAGGTCCCAAGACTTTCGATGTTCCGCAAATTGTAAATTGATACTTCTCAGTAAATAGAATATTGGCGGTTTCTGGAGAAAATTTCGGGTCTTATCAACTGTTATCTATCAATAATCGAGTGCTTAAATCGTACGATTCTCGTCTAGTGATAACATAATAGGCGAATTGATTTCGCTTCAAACGTTCAAGGCGAGCTGCTCAAGTTTGCGACAGAATCAACTTATCTACACACGATCGTAGGTAGGTGTAACAAAGAGGTAGGTAGATTTCGTTTGGTTGGATGGATGTATCGTGCGGTTATTGCTTCGCAAAAAAACGTGATGAATCGAAACACAAAAAGGAACGCACTTATTTTATTCGAAGGTGTGTTTTTACACTGTGTTTTATGCATATAATTCATTACTCACAACAATATTTATTTAAATGCATGCAATAGGCATTTTATAATGAAAAACAATTATTTTACGCATGCGACAGCTATAATAAAATAGGTAATTACCTGTAAGTATTTATTATAATGGTTGTTATAAGTATACATTCTTTGGAAAACCAAACCAGATCAAATAGTGTTGTACTAAGTGTCACTTATTTGACTTCACGATATTTTATCAGAAATCGAACGTCGACTGGAGAGTACCTAAGTGCTAAGTAAGTAAATCAATTCATCTAAGTTATAAAATTCCATTCTAATGGTCTAACTCTGGATTAACATACAATTTTTATCGGACAAAACTTCTTAGGGGATGTATCCTCATACCTAGGTATAGTAGGTAATGTTAAAACTGCATTATCGCGAGTGAAACCCCAGGAAACAGCTATTATTATTAATTTACAAACATAGTTGAAAACCCTCACAAATCCTCGAATCACTTTTGTGTATCAGACCATAAACAAAATTTACTCTGAAAAAACCTCTAGTCTAGAGCTGGAGTCTACGCAAAATCCCGTTTACATACGCAATGAAAAATTAGAAGTTTAGTACAGCTAGGCCATGCGTGAATCGCTTGGCAGGAGGCCGCGTGCCGCGAACCGTTAGCGCATCTACAGAATGCCTGACCGCTGGACACCGGGCGGGTTTAATGACTGCGCGATGTGTGCAGAATAACCGCCTCTCTGCGCTCGAAATTCAAATCCAATTTTGTTCTTTTTATTTTTAAACGATATAGG
Organism: Cosmorhoe ocellata; assembly: GCA_963675405.1. NCBI lineage: Eukaryota > Metazoa > Arthropoda > Insecta > Lepidoptera > Geometridae > Cosmorhoe > Cosmorhoe ocellata. Next base: position 2,641,894 of record OY776258.1, on the reverse strand, counting down.
ATCTTTTTGTAATCGGTTTTATTGAATTCGAATTTAAAAATTCATTGGTAGGTATTCTATAATGAATCTGCACGCGTCAATTTACTTCCGTTTTAGATGCGTTTATGTTTTGATTGAGAACCTACCTACCTACATAATTATGAATGTTTTGACGAACTCTCAATGCAAACATGTTGTGTTTTTGAGAGCTTATAATACAAAAGTAAAGTTTCGTAAAAGGGTTTTTTCTAGAACACAAAAAAACATTTCTTTAAACAAAATGTAAAGCGTCATTCAGAGTTCACAAAAGAAGTTTTAGGAAGCCCGCAAGCCATTTTGATATTTCAACTCAATTTTACAATGAGTCGGTAGGTACAAAACCTTATTGTTTAACCGACTTCACGAGCGTTTATTATGTATAACTAAGGAAAATTTGTGATAATTTACTATGACATAAGGTGCAAAATACAATGATATAAGACTCTACTTTTATCAAACAGATTTAATTAATCTACGTGTGAATGAATTTTGTCATTTTGACAATATTGTGAGCATGTAGCTTTATAAAAGTGTTTATAATAAATATTTCGTAGTCTGTAAAATGTAAAATGGAGGCTCTATTCTAAGTACCTACCTATAAAGCAATATCCTGTTCCGTCAAGGGTTGGTTCAGGGTTCTTTGATGCAAAAGAGCCCGAAATAACTTCACGCAAATCTTCGTAACCCTGTTAGCTACATCCCCAGTTATTTCTGCTTTCCTGGTACAACTAGCTTACTATACTATTTGCGCCAAACTTAAATACTTCTTGTGACGTACCTAGTTAGTTACATTTCATGTCCGGTGATTTATTGGAATTTGAATCTTATGCCAATGTAATATGTTTCCTCACACGACATTGTGGGAAAGACGAACTCTATGAAGAATTATCACACTATCACACTTCAAACTAATTACCTATTTATTACGAACTAGCAACACGCCCCGGCTTCACACGGGTAGCAAAAGTATCTCTATTTTTTATATAAAATATAGCCTATGTTACTCAGGAATAATGTAGCATTCTAATGGTGAAAGATTATTTGAAATTGGTCCAGTAGATTTTGAGTTAATTCGATAAAAACAAAAATACTAAAATACAAAACCTCTTCCTCTTCATGATATTAGTATAGATATACTTAAATGCGAATGTTTATTGTGAATGTGTTAATTTTTCACGTTCACGGCTGGACAGCTTTTGATGAAATTTGGTATGGAATGACGTATAATAATAATAACAATATATTTATTTATTCAGATAACAAGATCCATAGTGTTTATACAATACAACTTATAATCTAGAGTTAGTAGGTTCCTTACAGCTAATACTTAATAATTAAAAGTGATTTAGTCCTCTGTGTGAGTTTCCACATCAGAGGACAGTTACATTTATAAACACTGGCTATTTTTTTTCTAAAGGAGATGAAAAAATTATAACTGCGGGTTAGTGCAATGAGCAGCAATCATCCGATTCTTTGTTTATTGGATTGGGTACTTTATACTTGGTTCCATTTTTCTATCAAAACACGGATAATCGCTAGTGCCTGTAAGTTTTGTTCACACTTGTCTACATGACTACTGTTTTTTGACCTAAAAACTACTCAAAAATCACTACAATGCACCATAATTCGATTGTCGATCAACAACCGCAATCCCTTATAATTGTTTGAAAAACTACCCTAGCCTTAACGTTAGCTTACTCGTGGCTCGCTTTAACAAAGGTGTATCTTATTGGTATAGAAATAAGGTGTATTTTTGTGGTGAGCAGTAAAATTAGGGGCACAGACAGTACCTACAGAGCTGTAGGGGCGAGGTATTCTGTGACAGAAGTTGTTCTATTAATTGTGTTTTCGCCCCTATTCGAAATCGTAACCGAATTGTTTAAACGATTTCGTTTTGATATCGAAGCGTGTTACTGTGGGAGATTTTGATATTATTTTAAATTAACTGCAACTCTCGGTTTCATTAGGTTTTTCAGTTTTTGACCTTATAAGAAAAAAGGGGTTTCACCCCATTTTTTCTATGATAAGAATTAACCTAGTGTTAATCCAATATAATCCACATTCATGCAAAATTTCATTTAAATCCGTTCAGCCGAAAATTACACACAAACTTTCCTATTTTTAATATTAGTAGAATTATATTACACCAACACGGAAAGGTTACAATACAAAAATATAAACGAACGGTTACTGTAACCATCGGTTGATGTTATCTAGATAAAAATATACCTAACGGTAGATTTAATAAGTTTTAGTTTTGTTTGAAGAGAACAAAATCCACGATACTAATAAACGTATCAAAATTACATAACTAATCTACATACAAAACAATGGGTGGATATTATGCGAGCGTTCAGATAAATATCTAATATTGCAATAAACATAACCTCTAAACCAACTTCTGTGCGTAAAAAAATCGTTCAACTACATTACGTATTCCTATAATTAATTTCACTTAGTGTTATTTAATCTGTGGTATTACTACTACGCCACCTCTACGCCGCTTCTACGCTGCTTTACGCTTCCTCTACGCCGCTTCTATACTGCTTTTATACGCCTATTCGCTGCTATTTTGTAAAGATTCAGAACTAAGACAAGTTTTAGCGTAATAGTACGTAAAACTGAAAAGTTTCGTTCTACATTAGTGACGCGATATTACGGCCGCAGTATCTTAAAACCGTAATATTATTGAACAAACAAAAGGTAGGTATGTTTGGGTGCTGGAAATCGAATAAGCGTTTACAAGAAATGTTTTCGTTTTAACGCTTCAAATTTACTAAACCTTTTTGAAAAGGGATCGTAGTCAATGTTATTTTACTTATTTAGTCTAAAACTGGCAATTTTACTGCGTTTATTTATAACAAAAGTATAGCAAAGTATAGTATGTTTGTCGCCCGAGGTCGACCCACTTTTAAGCAAGCGTTTTGTAGGTCGTTTATCGTGGTCATTTCCCCGGCACCCAAATCGCTACGCACTGCATACGCATAGCAATTTCGTAAGGCAAAAACCGTATACAATGCCTGCTCACTTCTGGTTTCAGCAAAGTTTATTGTTATTGAGCCAGCAACGGATGGAGACACTTATACATAGTCGTACAAAGTGAGGTAAATAGAACGTTTTTAATGTGAATTATTTGTGCCGTGAGGCAAGGTCGGTTGAGAAATATGTCATTAACGTGATCTTAATTGAGTTCGGATAGTCATTGGCGACGATGAACAATAGTATTGAATAATACAACTGGGTTAATTTTTATTCTGTGTGTAATTGTAAAACTTGACGTATCTAAGAACATAATGAAATACCTATCAAAGACCAAACGACGTTCAGAGATTCTGGGCTTCTGAAATCAATAAAAATGATCAGTTGCAGCGCAATATCACACTTTCTGCCTTGTGATTAGGTTGTAAATTGTTTCATTGTGAAAGCTATTCCAAATATTTGACTGCTGAATTTAATTCTGATCTTGGCGCAGTTCTACTAAATACAATTAAGGATTTTCAAAATACAATTAAAGGATTCGTTTTGGCAGTTTTACTTCTTCTTCTTCTTATCGTGTCTTCTTTTGGACCAGTGTGGTGAAAGGATAAAAGTGCACCTCAGAGGCACCTTTCGTGACATTCGTGGTAGATCACTCAACACTAGTAAGTACCTATTAGTATTATTATTATTAGTATTGGACCGGGATTTATCGCGTTTTATTTACCTATTTTTCCCGACGTTATAATAATAAGTGTTCAGATCGCGTATGTTTAAAAATATAATATGTATGTCACTCAACACATTTAAAGACATTGTAAATTTGTAATATTAAAGAACTAGTTAGGAGCAAATTTATTAAACAAAGAGTCATGAATCATTGCATTTCATACCTTATTTCATTGGCATAAATGTCATTTGACGGTTCTTCTTTTATCGAACAGACTCTATATTTACCAGGGTAGTCTTTTTTATATTGAAACTAAATATTTTTGAACTATTCTTTACACCACGCTTACACCAAGGTATGAGACAAGTATTCTACATCCTACTAATATTATAAACGCGAAAGTTTGTAAGAATGTATGGATGGATGGATGGATGGATGGATGGATGGATGGATGGATGTATGTTTGTTACTCTTTCATGCTAAAACGGCTGAACAGATCTGAATGAAATTTGGCACAGATATAGATTATAGTCTGGAATAACACATAGACTACATTTTATCCCGAAAAAATGTACGGTTCCCGTGGGATAGCGATGTTTTTGTTTTTTAAGGTATCACGTGGGCGAAGCCGCGGGCGGAAGCTAGTGATTCAAAAAACTATTTTCATTTATTGTTTACATCTAAAAGAAACCGTGATAACAAAAGTACTTACTTAAAAACGTGACATATTATGTTAAAGAGTCGTTTAGTCGTTTTGTTTTATCGCGGAGATATCAAAAATGTTCGTAAACGAAGAGTTGCAAGTCTATAGTCACAATAAGCACAGATGATTTTTTTGTACGTAGCGTGCATGCATTTAATAATTGACTTTACCTACTGATAAAAGCAAGCAAGGCCAGTGAGCGATAGCTGCTAGGTTACTTACTTCGTCCGAATGTTATAAGTAGCTACTTATCTAAATGACACGAATAGAGGCCAAACGAGTGCCGTCACGTGACCACTGCACTGTCAGGGGCCTTACTACGAATTCATAATATATTACCGAATTAATATTACATTGGTATTTCGTACTGGCCTATGCAATTAGTAGTGACGTTTCTATAATGGAATTGTTACGGAATCGTTCAGGAGGACTTCATGGTAAGGCCCTAGATCAGGGGTCTTACCACAAGCTCTTACAAACCATCATGGTTTAGACACGTCGCATTTCAAGTTCGAATCAACACTACTTTAATACAATTTTTGTAGGTCGTGGTACGAAATATCAAAGTTATATTACTTTGATATTTCCCAAAGAGCTTGTGCTAAGGCCCTGGTGGTAGAATAGAAGATTAATTAATCAAAACACCAAACATGTAGTACTTATTTAATAAAACAGCATAGAAAATAAACCCTCCATAGAAAATAATGCCAATGCTCTTAAACACAGAACTCATGGCTATGGAGTAGGTAGGTATTCCATCGCAGACAAAGACAGATTTAGTACAATATCTAGTAGAACCATTTGAGATAATTGTGTATAAAAAACTATAGTGAAGAATATCTGATGAGTCATGGAAAATATTGCACCACCTAAAGTTATTTTACGCAATGGATGGAAATCCCAATTTTTTGCTCTCATCCATCAAAAGTTTCCAAACAAAAGTGTGAAAAGTAATCTAAACTAATATTATAAAGAGGAAAACTTTGATTGTTTGTTTGTTTGTTTGTTTGAAATGAATAGGCTCCGAAACTACTGAACCGTTTTGAAAAATTCTTTCACTGTTGGGAAGCTACACTATCAGCGGGTGACATAGGCTATATTATATTTTCAAAAAAATTAGGGATTCTTACTAAAACTTCAATAATGTAAGCCAAGGTGTAAAAAAAATACCTAAAATATTCTTTATATCGCGTGCGCTGCGAAAACTATTGACGATAGAATAAAATAATGTACTACGACTTTGTAGAACACATCATTATTTACAAAAAATGTCGCGATAGCATATGTCCAACTATTATAGTTATGCCACAATAAGAGTTCTTTTATTTTAAAATTTTAATTGAAAGGCTACTCTTAGAAAAATGCTCTTTACTTGTATCTTAGTATTAATCCTTATCAAAATAAATCACATCATATTCTAGACTGCTTCAATACCTTTATATAGTTTTTTGAATTACTCAATTCGGACATTCCATTCAAAAGATACCATTAAATTAAAAATGTAAGCAATAGAAAAAAGTCGCGTGAGAGCCGCGCTAGCTTATGCACTGTAGGCGTCACTGGGTGTACAGGATGTGTACAGGATGGAGTCAATGTGAAAAAATAAATAAAAAATATAAACAAAAAAATACATTCTAATAAATAAAAACTTCATTAAAATAATAATACTAAAACTTTCTATACTTACAATTTTCTTTTTTAGTAACCTGACGCAGGGTATGGTTAGACGTGCGTGTATTATAAATATTGAATTTTGAAATTTTTGTTAAATTTGAGAGCACTGGTGGTGTAGTGGTAGCACCCCTGCCTCACGATCTGAAGGTCATGGGTTCAAACCTGGTCATGCACCAATGTGTTTTTCTATTCGAACAATTTATGTGCGCAATGCCTGTGTTCTTAAACGGTGAAGGAAAACAGCGTGAAGAAACCGGCATACCCTAGAACCAAAAGTTCGAAGGTGTGTGTCATAGGTTAGTATTCTTATAAGCGGCGATGGGCTTGCATCCTGTCATGTACGAGTACCTACTCAAAGATCAAAGTAACTAGAAATCTGGGAGATATCTACCGAGCCTGGGAATTACAGTCGTGACCATTTATAGGTATATATAAATACCCGTGCGAAGCCGGGGCGGACTACTAGTACCTAAATAAATAAACTGCAGCCAATAACGGCCTGTTTGCATTATTCAAGTCTTTAGGAAAGTGCTTTAGTTGATAATGTGTAAACGCTACTTGCTTTATTACTTGCTTAAGCTGTAGTACTACTCAAAAACCTTTCAAGTTGCACTTATGCACTTAACACTTCCCTGAAGACTTGAATATTGTAAATCGGACCTAATATCTTTCAAAGCATGTAAGCACCCTCTAATAATGGTTCCTTGTGTTGTGAGTATCAGAAACAGTAGCACCTATTAGCTATCCAACGATATTATGCTGCCAGTCTTTTGGGAACACTACCTGCGGACAGTGATCTCAGTTTGTATTTATCACTAGTTTTTTTGCGATAATAGTAGGTAAATCACAGTTCAATACGTAAAGGTTAGTAAATAATTTATTTTAACTCGTCTACGAACAAAGGGAAGTCTAAACCGTTGTTGTTTGACATGTTGACATGTTGTTAAATTGTCTTATACCTAAATCCAACTTAAAAATAAAGAAACACTTATCTACATTTCCAAAATAACTAGGAGTAAGTTGGTAAGTAACTATTTACGCCATCACAAGATATTATATAATGGATTCGTGGTCACAATACTAGAAGCATTACCACGTTGTATAGCAATGTTCTTTCTGTGTTCGAAATTATCTAATCTGATTTAATCTAAGAGCGTATTGGATCCCATAGCTTGACAAAAGCCTGGTAAAGTGTGTTTCGAGTTTATCCCGCCAAAGTTATAAAAAAATATGAAAACGTGCCCAAATATGACATAAAAACCACTAATGAGATCATACTAATAAAAAAACCCATAAAATAGTATGTTGCCCTCTGTTTAAGGTTAACGTTAAGAGGATTATAAACACTATTCTATCAACTAACCTTCGTCATGTTAAAACTCATTTATTAACTTCCTGTTTAATTTATCATAGAAATGTTTATTTTCTAACAAACACAGTAAATTAAATGTATCTGATTATAAATTATTTAAATAGAAACATGGCCACATCAATATGTGCAGCTTGTGGGGCAACCTTCGTAGAGATTTCTGGAATAATCCTTTTACTATGTAGACTACTAAACACCGATATACTCATAGACAGAATCCATTAAAAATTACCCTTGAGTTTGAGAATTTTCCACATAATAATCTGAAGTCTGATAAAGTTAAAAACGGGTTGTCACTTCAAAATAAAACTTCTCTCATTCAGATATCCTCAAATATCTAAGTAACGAGATACCAGAGGAGAGTCTAGAAAATCTGGGGCCTAAGCCATTTTTCAGAAACGTCACATTTCAAGCTTGAAGTAACACTACTTCAATACATTTTTAAAGGTCATGGTACGATATAATAAAGTTAAATTACTTTGATATTGCCCGAAGAGCTTGTGGTAAGGTCCCTTGCGACAGACGTGATTATGTATTTTTTAATCTGTAGAAAATAGAAACTAAGAACGTACTGTAGAATACAAACTGCCAAATAATCTGCTGTAGCTAACTTGCACAATGCATATACACGAGATTGGAAACTCAAAATGCAAAACTCCTTGCTCAAACGATAGGTACATAAAAAGTAGCTACCTACTGTCTCACTTTCAAACACTCAGCTTGTAATACGTTGTAGATAAGTACTTGTACATACATCGGTGGTAATTCTGTTATTCCGCAGAGTATATATGATGTTAAAAGAGGTACGATCTTATTTTGTACACTAGCAAGACCAAATTAGCGTAACATTTCTAAATTACAGCAAAATTGACATTTTGGTCTAAATTTAATTAATCTTCCACCATTATCCGATGATTTAGGGCTAGTTACACCATGCTCTGTTAATTAAACTAACAGCTTGTTAGCTTTCTAATCGACTGTTAAATTTTTTTAGCGTTCCACCGTGTCCTGATAAAGGATTATCTTCCATAAAAAGAAATTACCTCAAATAGATAACGGTATTTTAACATTCTTGTCAATTTTGATGCTCGATCAGGTAATGTTATGAGAAGAGATGAATGCCATGTGACAAGGAGAGTGTTAGGTATGAATGTAGATGGATACAGGGGTAGAGGTAGGCCAAAGAAAAGATGGATGGACTGTGTGAAAGATGACATGGGTAAGAAAGGAGTGAGTACTGAAATGACGAATGACAGAGAGAAATGGAAGAAGATCACATGTTGTGCCGACCCTACATAACGTGGGATAAGGGCAGGAAGATGATGATGATCAGGTAATGCTTTGTTAACAAAAGTTCGATGAAATTAAACCATAGTCAACACCAATTTACTCGAAAGTACATTACTTATAAAATAAGCTAAAACACACCGATTACACGTCAGTTTAGTCAAATAAAGATCTGTTTTTAAAATGTTTACGCTAATTTAGCCTTTGGTGTAAACAAAATAAGATCGTGTGTAGTTAAATATTTTTAAGTTAGTTTGCGGAACAACAGAATTACCACCATTGTTTGCACGCTTTGAATAAATAATTTTATTGGAGTCTGGGCTAAGCAACGTTAGAATTATGAATCTTTTAACGGGAACACATACAAGAAATCAAATAGTTGTGTGCCAGTACTTCTGCCATGCACTTACTACGAGTATATCTATTACATATTATGTACATTATCACGACTGTAATCCCTCAGATCTATAGTTATTTAGATCTTTGAGGATATCTAAAGACCCTATTTCGAGGGTCGGAACTAAATTTGGCACATGACCACATTTTGGACAGTAGTTAGTATTCCGTAGGTACGTGACAGGTTGCAAGTCCATCGCCACTTATAAGAATACCTACTAAGCTATGACACACCCTTTAAATTTTTTTGTTCTAGGGTATGCCGGTTTCCTCACGATCTTTTCCTTCACCGTTTAAGAGCGCAGATATTGCGCACATAATTTTTTCGAATGGAAAAACTCATTGGTTCACGACCAGGTTTAAACCCACGTAATTCGTATCGTGGGTTCTACCACTACACTAGTGCCCATCTACATTATGTATAATATACTATTTCTATATTGGTTCCTTCTTTTCAAACAAATGCTCTCTATTCAGAGAACAAACTGTCTTCGTCCTGCAATTTTGTTTTCAATTCCCGTGCAAGAGGGGTGATTACCACGAAACCCAAATCCAAATACACCCGAAAAACGTGTTATAAGGTTTGAAATTGTCTGTAAGTAATATCTAAACGTAGCGTGGTCAGAAATAATAATCATTATTTGCTAAAGCGAGTCGTGTAGTTGGTGAATTCTTTTCCATAGTCACTATTATTTTATAGAAGAAAGCGTGTTGTGCCGATCCCACAAAGCGTGGGAAAAGGGCAGGAAGAAGAAAAAGAAGTCACTAATATTTAAGAAACAGTACTAATGTGGTGAAAAGCTTACAGTACCCTTAGGTTAGGCTTCTTTAGCACACTAGCAGTTGTTTAACCTATTTTATTTGAGCAAGATCTTTAAACTGATTAAAATCATATTATCATAACTTTGATATTGACTTTACTTTTTGTAGTGTAAGTAGATAATGAGCAAATTTGAATTACGCGCAGGGAGTCAGGGCGAAATCCCATAGTAACGTTCCCCGGTGTGGGAACAGAGGGGAGGGATATCTGAGGGGATCAAATTAAAGCTTTATGGCACCCGCCCAGAGCCGAACGTACCGCGGAGTGTAGCGGAAATAGTAACAAGAAACGCTAAGGTTTCTGATATGCCAAAAAACAACACAATCTCCTTTAAAACTAACCTCATTTAAATTATAATATGTTTTATCTAAAATTAGTACTTAAAACCACCATAAACGAAAAAAAATGTAAGTTAGGTATTTAAAAAAATTAATATTATCTTATACTTTTTGTTTAGATACATGTATGTAGGTATATAATCTACTAGTAGTCCGCCCCGGCTTCGCACGGGTATTTATATATACCTATACATGGTCACGACTGTAATTCCTAGGCTCGGTAGATATCTCCTCAGATCTCTAGTTACTTTGATCTTTGAGGTTATCGAGGATATAAAGAGGGTAGTCAGAGGCACGTCCAAGCATGATATTTGACACATGCCCACATTTTGCACAGTAGTTAGTACTCGTACATGACAGGATGCAAGCCCATCGCCGCTTATAATAATACTAACCTATGACACACACCTTCGAATTTTTGGTTCTAGGGTATGCCGGTTTCCTCAAGCTGTTTTCCTTCACCGTTTAAGAACACAGGCATTGCGCACATAAATTGTTCGAATAGAAAAACACATTGGTGCATGACCAGGTTTGAACCCATAACCTTCGGAACGTGAGGCAGGAGTGCTACAACTACACCATCATCATCATCATCTTCCTGCCCTTTCCCCACGTTATGTGGGGTCGGCACAACATGTGATCTTCTCCCATTTCCCTCTGTCACTCGTCATCTCAGTACTCACTCCTTTCTTATCTTTCTTACAACTACACCACCAGTGCTCTAAAATTTAACAAAAAATTCAAAATTCAATATATAGCCTATGTCACCCGCTGATAGTGTAGCTTCCCAACAGTGAAAGAATTTTTCAAATCGGTTCAGTAGTTTCGGAGCCTATTCATTTCAAACAAACAAACAAACAAACAATCAAAGTTTTCCTCTTTATAATATTAGTTTAGATGAAACGGCTCCAACGATTTGCATGAAACTTTGTATGCAGGGGTTTCGGGGGCGATAAATCGATCCAGCTAGGTTTCATTTTCCAAAAAACACGAATTACCAAAAAAAGCGAGCAAAGCTCAGTCATAGTTAATAATTAGTTATTATAAGTTAGATGGTGGGAGATCTCGATGGATAGGGATGGTTGGCGTGATTTGGGCCTTTTGGACTTTTTCGCAGCGGGGCGGGACGATATAGGTAAAAAAAAGTTAAAATAAATCTTTGGTAAAACCTAAGATATTAAGGTTGCTCGTGCAAGTGACCATTTATGTACCTACAGTTACGTTAGTTAGTACTAAAATGCCGCACAGAGATGCATACAGGGCGGGAATCCGATCCACAGTCAATCGGATTATTCACAGAATGTCACTAAGCCTGCAGATTAACTAACCAATAGACAATACACCTGTTCTGGGTTATGGAAATGGAACTAGCTTGTGCTCACGGCTTCACTCGCTTCGGGAACTGAATCGTAATACAAAAGTTATGCGAAACTTAATGTGTGCTTGTGTGTTTGTCCATTTTTATCTGTAACGGCTGAAGGTAGGTATTTGAATAAATTTTAGTTTGATTATAGGTTGTTAAATGGTATCCTGAAACACAGACAAAATTTAGAAATTAATAATGTAAACGTAAAATAAATAATTGGGCTTTTGTAATAATGTTTATAAACAAGGATTGCTATTGAATGCTTCGTCAAATAAGACGTCGGTAAATCAAGTAAACTTAACCGCAAACAAACAAAGCGTGCTTAAATATCACTATCAAAAAACCCTCACAATAACCGAAAAGTAGAGCAATGGAAGCAAATTCAATAAATAAGTAATGAGCTATGTAGTTCGCCACAACACCACACCCCTACTAACTGTTGTGTATTCACAGTATTGTAGCTATTACACAACCTGTGTCGGTTCGGTACTAGCTATTGAATATTCTGTGGATTTGTTGTACAGTACCATGAGTTTTCACAATCTACACTCGCTAGCGACTGTAGTAAAAATATGTATGAAAACTTGTATAGCGCCTCTAGCGGATAGTTGGGTACTAAAACGTCACGTACTTAACTATCCTACGTCACAGCGTACTACAGCGACTGTAGTTTGCGCTTCATTCATTTGCTTAGAATTTGGTACCATGAGTAACAATTTTGACAGATGTCATAGTAACGTACTATTACTACTGTAGTAACGTCGGCCGATCTAAATGTGAGAACTCATGGTAGACGTACTGTTAAATGATCTGTGGTAGGGCACAGTACGTAGGGCCGCCGCCGTGACTGCTAGAGAGAGCGGTGTGGCCTCGTGACGTCACGGAGGTCGCATCGCGCTTCCTACAGTCTTCTACGCGTTGAGATTGTATTTTTAATAAAAATGCTCTTTGCCCTATTTTAGGCATAAGTAGGTACTATGTATGTATATAAACAAAACAAACATGATCACGATTTTAATCCCCAGGTTTGGTAACATGTCAGGTCTTTAGCTACCCCGGTCCCCAAGGATATCTAAAGAGGGTAGCTAGAGGCACGTCCAAACATTATACTTGGCACATGCCCACATTTTGCAGTATACCGTTCTTAGAATTACCCTGTACGAAGAGGAAACGGGCTAAAACGGACGAGGTTACTAGAGTGAGATTGAATAAAACATATTGACAGTTTATAAGACAGAACTGTCAGTAAACCTATACAGCCTCATTCTAGTTCAAGCTAAGTTCTAGAAATACGAGAATTCTGCTCTACCATTTTATTGAACCTAAGTGTAAAGAACTCTCTTTTAAGTAATTATGTATTGTAGGCCAAATTATTTATGGCTTGTAGATAAGTATAATCAAAACCAATTAGAGTTAATCAAGACCTACACCTAGCTAAATGCCGATCTATAGAATACACCCACATTCAAAGCCAAAGTATGAGATAGATGATAGAGCAAAATGATTCCACTAAGCGATTAAAATAAAAGACGCTTACGAATAATTTATTCCGCTTATCGATAATTTCTTGGAATATCTGCGCAGACTGTTAATTCCATTTCAGTATCTCGGTTCCGTATGGTTGTTTCACAAGAATAAATATTTTCAATTAATTTTGATCGGTATTCTATTCAATTTCGGGTCGAAAATACAAAAAGCGGTTGCGCCACTCAAGTCGCTGAGACGATCGCATTCGACGCGGCCATTATTATGCTCTAAAATAACCACAGTACGTTTATTAATGAAACTTATTAATAATATATACAGTTTATTTCGCGATACTACGATAATTTATTCAGATAATCGCTAAGAATTTTTAGTTTGTCGAGAAATCGATATTTTCAAAATACTAGTTACCGGCTACGTTTCAATTGATTCATCGTGAAGCTAAATACTCGTACTAATTCAAAGAAATGAACTACACGAGGATTAGTCTTGAAAACAATTTCTGAGAGCGAAACAAACAAAAACAAACTTATGCTATTACCAGCCGCTGCCGAACAAGGTCGGGCAGGCATGCAGCGATCGTAATACACTGAGCCTCGTCCATCGAAGTCTCTTAATATAATAAAGTGAGTTGTAACAGTGGGCACGCGGCAATGTTGTTTGTGCCGGTCGTGACAAACAAGCCGATTGTGTTACATGGGGCTACGGTGGAAATCATTTCGGCTTGTGTCGTCACTCGTCAGCGATTGTCAACAAATGCAAGAGTACTGCGTACTGCGACTCAATGAAACGTGATTCGTCTACTTATTAGGTAATTATATAAAGCTTTTGTATTTGCATTTCATTTTGTAATCCGAACGGGTGTGCCGCTTAAGCTTAAAATATGTATGGCAAAGTAGGTTACTCTCAAAATATCAAAATAGCGTGGTTGGCCACGTTATTTTGTTCATTGGTGAAAGCCTTTTTAAAAACGCGAGCGAAGCTGTGGGCAAATGTAATATTTTGCAAAAAATCTCTACAAGTCAACTGTCCTTATTGGCTTTGTTTCTTCGCATAGATAGGTACGAAATGCATTTTGTACCTAAGTACCGGTGAAATACAGAAACAGAGAACTAATTTATGGATAGAACTGTAAAGATTTTCTTTAAATGCGCTTAGGTCGAGAAAGATTTGCGAAAACTTTTTGAATAGGCTCATTACCTAGCGAAACTACACAAACACTTATTATGTAGATCCTTAGAATCCTACGTTTTTAATTCACGATAGTTAGATAATCAATATAATACATTATTCAGAATTTGATATACGTAGAATGCCTAAGTGCTTTCTTTCTCTTTATGGTAAAGCACTCTTTTAATATTTTTAGCAGGTTAGGTTATAGGCCCAGATATAAAAAATGATCCATAGAGCACTACCCTACATCTAAGGTTTGTGTTGGCTCTATAAAAACGTAGTAAAACAGTTATAAAAGCAGAATTTCTAATTGTGCTTAGCACTCAAACTAATTTACACGCTAGTACAGTAAACACCCCTAATCTAATTTGGTAGTGATTGGTTCACTCGGAATGAAATCGCTAAACCATAGAGAACCGACACAGATTAAATAGTAAATAGTACTGCGTTATTATGGACACAGTACACTTGTACTGACTGTTGTGTATTCCGTGGCGACTGCGGGGGTTTTAGGGAGATGCGGGCAGAGCGGTGGTGTGGCGCGCTCGACGTTACAAAGAGTATAAATTGAACCATAGACAAGAAGCTTGTTAATGAAACATTTGGTCGAATTATATGTAACACGAATAAGAAAAATAATATAGTTATTGAAAAGACGATGAGTGCTAGATTAGCATGCTATAGACACGTGATGAGAGATGAAAACCATGTCACCAAAAATGTTATGGGTAGAGTGTATCTGGGTAGCAAGTAGAGGAAGGCTAAAGAAGAAATGGTTTGATTGTGTGAAAAATAATATGAATGTAAGAGTGAATTTACGAATGATAGGAGCGAGTGGAAGAAGAAAACATGTTGTGCCGACACCACGCGTGGAATGGCATGAGAATGATAGTGAATAATAAATGAATCTCGAAATAATTATCTATTTATGTATTCATTTTATGTATGTATGTATTAAAGAAAAGATGGGTCGACGACATTGTGAAATCCGCAGGTCGTACTTGCGCGAGGTTGGCGTAAGATAGAGGAGAGGTGAATGATAAAAGCGAAGAGAGGCCTATGCCCATCACTGAATGAAAAGGCTGATGATATGAATTAAAATTCTAAAACAGTATTTTTTACTACATTGTGTAATAGGGTAGACTCTGTAGATTCATTATTTTTCCATGATCTTTAGTTGTTTCCGAATACATGGAAGAAATTATTTCTTAGTAGCACCACTTAGCGTTTGCTTGTGACTTTTAGTGAGTCAAATGGCCGTGGAAAATACCATATTTTTTTCACAATTTCATGGAATTTTTGAACAGTAAATACAATTACAATTAAATAAGTGTATCGTTTCAGTATAACGTCCCCCACGCTACTAGGCGTTGCAGCTGGCCCTTTAGACACTTTTGACCCTATAGACCCTTTGGACACTATTCGACAATGTACTGCAACTGCAGTCTCGACAATTACCGACTCATTGTAAACCATATCGATCACTATTTAACGATATTTTGTAATCTCTACCATCACAGATACCGATATTATAAGCGAATTTTCTCGTAAGTTTTACGAATAAGCTACCGACTCTATCGTTATGACATTAGATAGTGAATGATAGAGTGAAAATTATCTATGAATTTCATTATTATCAATAAATAATTAATTATTTACTCCTTTATTATATTCTATTTTGCCTACTTTTTGTTGGAACTAATATTACCACATTCCCGGAGGTGGGCGTTGCAATCTGCGACACAGTATTTTACTTCTGCAGATCGCATCGCTTCCTACTTTGTTTATGTACCTACCTAGTTTAAGTTCCTAAATAAATATTTTTATTTTTTATTTTTTTATTATTTTAAACCATCACCGGAGCTTTACATTCATATAAAAGTAGCATCGATCATTTCATTAAAGAATAATGTTCTAGAAGTGTAGGCCTTACTATTGCCCTTAAGGTCGAGAGTTCAATAACAAAGCTGTAGGTTATATTATGAACTCGGTGAGTTCAATGCCTATAAGTGCTTACAGCCTCTTTTATTAAGGGAGTGGAGCAGTGTGACGATTACCACGTACCTATAGTGTCTACAGAGTGTTCAGTTTTTAACCCCCGACGAAAAAGAGGGGTGTTATAAGTTTAACGTATCTGTCGGTGTATATGTGTGTTGTATCTGTCTGTGGCTTAGTAGCTCCCAAACGGATGAACCGATTTTTGTTTAGTTTTTTTTGTACTTTCATCCCTAAACTATTGTATCCCACAGGGCAGATTCAATTAAACTTGTTTAAGCACTATACCCCGAATAAATTGTAGTTATTGAAGAATAAAGTGACCTTTTACTTGCATTTCACACAACACATTACTTAAGTACCTATAAGTACCAGATGTTGATCAAATCCATCCTCAGTTATTTTTTAGTAATAATTTCAACCCAAAAACGGTACTTATGTGATGACAGTTTTTAATAAATAAATAGCAAGGAGTTCTACTAGTTTTTCATTGGTACTAAAGTAGGTACTTACCTAAATATAATAAATTTCAGCCATTAGCGGAATAACGTAAGTTTTAATGACTTTTAATAAACGTTGATATAGGTATGTAATTATAAAGTAGGTTAAGTATATCTACCCTCAACATTATATAATTTACCGTTTATCTTTGAACCACTTTGTGTCACCCTGTGTATACATAAAACGTATAACATCTGTCCGTAGGTATACTAGTCTAGACGGGTAGACTGTGCAGCTTTAAATCAGGTTTTAGGTAAGTATTGCTCTTCGTGTAGAGTTTTGAGGTTAGTTTGGGAAATAAAATGCTTACAGTAGCTATGAATTGATCTTTCGCTGTAAGAATCTATTACAGAACTCAAGTATTCTAGGTCTTTCCAGGCCCCTATTACATAAACTTTACAAGTCTACAAATTTGTAAAAAAGGATCAATATTGTCGAATTTCTTAAGTACCTATACTCGTATATAGAATGGTACCTACTGGTAGGTACAATTTTACAATTTTGTAAATTTTCTACAATTACAGTATAAGTATCGTATTTTTTCTTGTAGAATTTTAGTTGGTTACAATAAAATTGTATTTTATAATTTGTAAGATTGGATTAATTAAAGGGCCAGGTATTGGTAAGCACCTCGATACAGAAATAGTCATTACATTAAAATAAAACGTAGGTATTTTAAAATGCATAGAAAACTTATTTTTAGAAAATGGAGACTAAGTGCTAAGACGGCCTTTTTGCAATTTGCTTTAAAGATTTTTCTACAAAATGTGCAACTTTATTTATAGAAATATGCAGGTCAATCATAATTATAGATGGATCTTAATATACACACTATAATATAAAGAACAGATGAGCGTTACAAACGATCTATAGATAGCGCAAATGATCCAGATCATTGCTAGAAGGAAGCGTCCTTATGATGCTAGTGGCATTACCACATTACCATGCTGATATTCGAGCCAAATAATGAGCCAGATCTGGGGTCCCACATCGCTTCAACCAGACGCCTTGGTATAATTTTAAAACGCAATAGGCCTTAGTTACCAGTTAGTTAGAGGCACGTCTAATACATGCCCACATTTTTTACAGTAACTAGTTAGTATTCAGTACGTGGCAGGTTGCAAGCCTATCGTCGCTTTTTCTTTGCGCACCTTTTCAACTAATTTTAGATGTTTCTCAAAAAAAAACCCTGTTGAAATCATACTCGTAATTATTTTGTTACAAAAGAAAGAGTTGTGACGTATTATTTACCTCCTAAACTGTTGTTTTGATCGACATTTTGCTTGTAGTCGTATTAATACGGAGCGAAATTATTGTGTCGATAAGCCTTTTGACGCTGTTTACATTGGTAATCGTTTTATCTACTATCTTACCAACGTATTGGCGATTACAGGCGATAGTGTACACTGTAATGATTATTCTTACGTTAATATTAGAAACTAGCAACACGCCCAGGCTTCACACTGGTAGCAAAAGTATCTCTATTTTATTTTATTTAAAATTATTGCATATTTATGTCACTCGGGGATAGTGTAGCTTCCCAACAGTGAAAGAATTTTTGAAACAGTTTCAGTAGATTCGGAGCCTATTCAATGCAAACAAACAAACAAACAAACAAACAAACAATCAAAGGAAAGTCCTTATAATATTCGTAGAAGTAGATATGATATTGTAACCAATGACTTATTGCTAAAAGCTATGGACGTTAAAATAAATTCATATTTCCCAATTTAAATTCCGGTAATTATTTTTTCATTTTCCAATTAGAAACCCTTTTTATGTTAAGCCGTTGGTTTTCAATACATATGATTTAAAATATTTATTTATTTTGCTACATGCGGTCCGTATCAGAAGGACAATCTGGCATAACGCCCTTGTGGGATGAACGGCATAAATATAAAATTACCTACTAGTTAATAACCTAACGTCTGGAAATTATTTCGTCATTATGGGTATTATTTCTATAAATTATAACACCATAATTGGATATTGAAGCGGTAACTGATCAGGTGACTGACCGACTGACTAACTGACAATCAACGCGAACTCAGATCCTAAATACCTGAGGTGACATCTAGTTCCTAAAAATAGTGTAAAAAAATAAAATAAAATAAATAAAATAACACAAACTACTAGTGTGGTGAAAGGATAGTAAAAAAAGGAACTCTCAAAATTTTACACGGAGGGTTTGGGTTTTAAAAAAAACTACATAATGCGAAAGAAGTCCAGGGTAGTTTCACTAGTTCATTAATATTTAGATAACTAGGTAAAAGTAGGTGAGTATCTTTTACAGTATTCAGATGTTAGTCAAATCGAGTAAGAAATTTCATAATAGTCAATATATTTTTATTACATAATTGGATTTTTCAATTCAATATTAATTAATTAATGCGTAATTATGTGCTCGCTAAGTGGACTTGCGCTTGTACTGGCGTATCAAGGGTCAGTACACTTAACGCTTGAGAAAATCATAGTGGTACCTACTAGTTACGTCACACATCGGTACTACAACAAAGATTTAAATCGAAGATATGCCCGGACGCCAAAAACTGTAGCACTGTTTTTACTTGTGTGTGTTAACAAAATGCCGATGCACGCACACTAATGATTAGTAAAATATGAACCAAACAGTTATTTCACCATTTATTGTGCAATTATATTGCACGATCTTTCGTAAAAAAATATACTTATTCCTTTTGTACCCTGAAATTGAAAATATTTGGTGTGCCTAATGAGCGAGCTATCTTATTTCGTGTGGCAACAAAACGGCGCGGTTTCAGTACCGTACGGGCATATCTACGATTTAAATCTTTGTACTACAATACATACCGACCGACAGCGGTGGCGAGTCGCATGTGGAGGTGTATCGCTGTACACTTACCTAAAACAAGATTCAATAATACATCAAAGACATCTTTTGGCCAAAATTAAAACTAAGTGCCTCCTGATATTCTAAAGTAAATACTTACTGGTAGATAAACTAGCTTCCACCCGCGGTTCCACCCGCGAGGATCCTACATAAAATATAATATGTTCATCCAGAAAGTTCATTCTTATCATTGGCGAGTATTGTAAATCGGATAAGTAGTTTCAGAGATTACCTCCTACATACAAACAAACAAACTGTATCTTTTTATAACATTAGTAGATAAATAATAATAAGGGTGTATTTGACAACGATTCTAGAAATGTGCCTTTTTCTTCCTTAAAACTAATGAATATGAGCTTTATCGAAACGAAATACAGCTCAGATTAGCATGATGTCATAACAAGCAAGCTCTATGCTACGACTATCGGTCACCGTTAAAAAAATAATGACAATATCTGAACGGATGTGGCATTTAACATTCCCTTTTATGTTGTATGTACCGCACCATTCAATAGCCCAGAGTTCGTTCAAACGAAAAGATCTTTTTTTTTTTCAAGAATAAGATACAAGCGGTATAAAAAATTGTGAGTTCGTAAATAAAATGTCAGTATTCTGACGGTTCGATTTCATCTAAAATAATCATAATTTTCTTGTCTTGAAGATCCATCTCGTTTATTTATCAATATAAAATGAATAAATTGAACGTCTATCTTCAAATATATAGGCATTCTATAAGTTTCTCAAATATTACAGAATAATTTATTATCTATGATTCGTTCATTTTTGTCTATGCTCAGTCCTTGAACATTAGTTGAGGTTGTTCAAAGGAAGTGTCTGAAGAGTTTTCTCCAACTAAATATCTAATTAAATGCTAATTTCTTTGTCCGTACTATCGCATACCAATTGGTTACGTCATGGGCGTCACTAAGCCCCCTCCCTCCTCAACTTCCCCCCTTACTGCTTTCTTTCCCTTTCTCGATACCCACTTTATCAATCACTTTGTATAATGACTTCTTTACGCAGTACTAACTTCGTTGAAATACTCTGTATGCTATACGAAAAATGAGGTCAACTTAGGTTCTTAGTAACGGCCTTGCCGAGTACCCAACAGTCACTAGAAGCAAGGCCACTATGGAAAGATTCTGACAAAAATGAAAAATAAACGTACCTAGTAGGTAGAGGTGTACATAAACAGTAAACTCTACCTTACTATTGTAACTTGATTCCGCGTTCAATACAAACTTTGTTTCTTTACCGATCAAAAGATAACGAAGAAAGTGATATCCATAATACCATGGTATTAAACAAAACTGATACAAATTGTATCTCGCGGGCTCGAGGCCGGTAATTACAAACGTCAGAGTGGATGCTATATCAATTAGTGCGTGCCAGATGCCTTTCCACAGTAAACCAGTTTCGGACCTTTTTATAGCTGGACTCTTTATACCAACCTATGCGTTCATTCGTCGGAAAAAAGTTTGAACCTACCTGTTAATACAAAGAGGTTGACAATTACACGCACACACTGACAGTGTTTGGAGGGAGGCGAGAGCGCGCGTGTGTCCGCGAGCGCCAATCGACGGGCACTGGCCCGCTCTGCCCGTAGCGCAGTATACACAGTCTCCACAGCGTGCAAAGGCTCCACTCCGACTCCAAACCATGAATTAACCGAAGCCAGCCACGCAATATTCACACTTCAAACCAACGTGTGATAGTTTAATTCCGATTAATATAAACCGAACAGCACCGAGTCTGTATTTCCAATTCTGAGTGTTCAGTTA
Source organism: Cosmorhoe ocellata (assembly GCA_963675405.1). Taxonomy (NCBI): domain Eukaryota; kingdom Metazoa; phylum Arthropoda; class Insecta; order Lepidoptera; family Geometridae; genus Cosmorhoe; species Cosmorhoe ocellata. Next base: position 2,620,473 of record OY776258.1, on the reverse strand, counting down.
TAAAGTTTATTTTACGTTGAGAGGTTTTTGTAAGTGGCTGCGCGGTATTGGCTTGGTAGAGACTAGAGGCACGGGTTCAAGCTCGCACGAGCCGAACAGCTGATGAGGCCGGCTGGTTCCACGCACACCTGTGCTTGAAGTTGAATGCTGTTCTATGCCACAGTTTCAACAGTAACTCTTCTTACAGTATACTTCAAGTATCAAGCAAATGTCGATCGTTAATTCTTAGAAAATCACACTTCTCAGGAAACTATGTAATAGTATAGTACTTAGTTTTGAGTAAACTGGTTGAATAAGCGTTGAATCGTGTATAGACCATTAGATAATTATTATTATGTACGTAAGTATATACATTTATATAGGACCTAATTTAAATGTGTAGATAGTGTGTTAAATTTGGTTCATTTGTATTTCATTCAATGTATATGTTGATGTAAAAAATACTTACTAGCAAGTATAATGAAATTAAATCAATGATGAGTCTACTGTCTATGTACCTACTTACTAAAATATTTTTTTCGTAATTTCAATAAGTACAACAAAATTGAAACATTTAATTAAATGTAGTAGATAATGTAGATATGCATTAGCGGGTACTCGCGACAATAATTATAGGCACAGATATTATTTCCCGAAATAAATTTTCAGGTGTTCCAAATAAAACAAGTATGATGATCTCAACGGTTTTACGCTATGTCAGCCCCCACTCTCTCTTTCCCTCGCGTGCAATGCGCGCGCGCACACAGAAGAACGAATAGCACGCAGTACGAATGAACTCCGTCACGTGTGAACGTTGAGGCGGATATCTACTGTTGCTGGGTCACTGTGATAATGTAGCTGTGCTTACGTGCAACTAGGTACATGACAATCATCACCATCAGTCATGTAATGTAATCATCATATCATGTAAAGTGATCATCTTGTCATATAAAGTGATCATCGTTTCATATAAAGTGATCATCTTTTCATATAAAGTGATCAACTTTTCATATAAAGTGATCAACTTTTCATATAAAGTGATCAACTTTTCATATAAAGTGATCATCGTTTCATATAAAGTGATCATCTTGTCATGTAATGTGATCATCTTTTCATATAAAGTGAACGTCTTGTGGTATAAAGTGATCATCATGTCATGTACAGTGATCAACGTTCTGGACTTTCGAGTGTCATCATCATCACACATTTCTAACTAAAAAATCTAAAAGAGACATTGAACCTACTATTAATGAAAGTTAGACAATATAATTGTCTAGGATAGGCAACGTGCGTGTGATACTACGGTTATTGCAAGCGTCCCATAGGTTACGGTAACCACTTACCATTAGGTAGGCCGTGTGCTTGTTTTCTGGCTCGGTTGTAAATATTGTTGTTATTTTCATAGAAACTACAACCCATAAGAGGAAAATTTCGATTTTTTTTACAGTCTCTAGAACCTGCGGCCTTACAACAAGCTCTTCAGGCAATATCGAAGTAACATCTTACATATTTCGTACCATGAACTATAAAAATTGTATTGAAGTAGTGTTACTTCAAGCTTGAAACTTTGACGTGTCTGAAACATGATGGTTTGTAAGAGCTTGTGGTAAGATCCCTGCAGTTTAACTCTGCATTAACTCTGCATTGATTGTCAGTCAAAAACTAACGATTTGATATATTTAAATGATGATCAAGTGACGTTTTGTTTAGATAATAATGTCATTCCCATAAAGGTAGACCTGTATAAGTAAGTAATTACTACATATTGCTTCAGTTTTTCGATTATCTAGTGATTGTAACGTCTAGGCTAAGAGATCGAAAGAGGTAGATCTAGGTTCAATTATTGCATATAAGTGACACCAAAAAGTAATTTTGCACTAGCCAGATCCGCCTACGTATCTAGTGCACTCATTATGAAATTTTTTGCCAGGTTCTTACGTGAGTGTCTGGCACCGGCACTTTCACAAGATTACTGTTACGGCTTGATACTCCAATATGTATAGTTGGTAGGTTATACTTACCTACATTTACTGTAGGTATTCGATCACTTCGATCGTTCGACACAATCATTGTTGTTACATTATTCGCTCATTTGAGCAGGCTATAGTCATAGACCTTACTGCCTAGTCTTACGTAAATTAGGTAGGTAATTTCTTATAAAAAAAAAAATATGATCACGACTGTTATCCTCAGGCTCGGTAGATATCTCCTCAGATCTTTCGTTACTTAGATCTTTGAGGATATCTAAAGAGGGTAGTCAGAGGCAAGTCCAAACATTACATTTTTTCCCTCCTTTCAACACAATCAGTTTGTAATATGCGATTTCTTCTTTATTTATGGCATGTCTCTTTTGAGATAAATTTTGCCAGTGTCAAGTGTTTAAAATAGTAGTAAGTACTGTCAATGTCACAAAGTCATAGTCAAACAGTAAAGTCAATTTCAAACAAAACGTAGCTGTTTTGTTCAAAATTCTCGGTATTTCTTCCGATAATTTTATAAAGGATCTACTTATTCACTTTAATACACAATTTTTACAATCCTGGCTTTATTGGAAAAATAACCACAATAATTACACAATAAAACTCAAAATAACACGACAAAAATATAAAAATTTAGCGACAAAGTTGACAGTCGAATGTATCGCAGAAAATCCCATACTTATGCATTTTTTTATTAGGTCTGGACATTGACTTGACAATTTGACTGTAACTCTATGACGTTGACAACACTAACCACTATAAAACGCTTGATTTAAAAATACCCAATGCACCAATTAGCGCGATGTTATAAAAAAACATATTACCTACTGCTTACTACTCTACTTATTAAAACTGCTTATTAGTCGCACAACAGTTTTACCGATGCAATATTTGGTTATGCATCCAAAAACTTGTGCAACTGAAAGTTTAGTCCCATATTCGCTCAGCGAATAGACTAATAAATAGAAGTAATAAAAAAGATTTAAAAAAAAAATTAAATGAAAGTACTTTCACCTTAAGGAACCGAAAGCATGAAAATCTATGTCTAAGTTGTAAATTTGTATGTTTGAGTATTGATTATACAAAATGCCAATCTAAATATATATAACTCAAAGGTGACTGACTGACTGACATAGTGATCTGCACAGCCCAAACCACTAGACGGATCGGGCTGAAATTTGGCATGCAGGTAGATGTTATGACGAAGGCATCCGCTAAGAAAGGATTTTGATTAATTCTACCAAGGGGATAAAATAGGGGATGAAAGTTTGTATGAAAAGTCGCGATAATCGACATTCATGCGGGCGAAGCTGCGGGCATCAGCTCGTTGAACTATAAAATCTTATAGTAAGTAGAGAATTATCCAATCACATTCGATGAATTTTTCGATTTCTAACCTTAAAAATGTGTCAAGTCGTCATTATTGTCGATTACTCAACCGACCCGCTCTACAATCCATTTGTAACTTTTGTTTGTTTGTTTTACTTTTACTTTACTATGACTTCTGTTTCTTTATAGGTCATTTTTGCCAGTGGTTTTTGTTGAAAAAGGTTAGTATTGTCAATGTCACCGAGTCACGGTCAAGTTGTCAAGGACTTCTAATAAACGAATGTTGCAGGTACTCCGTCACAATAAAACTACCATCAAATCATTTACGTAGCACCTGATGAAGCGCAGAAACAATTTGAAATCGGAATGTTTTCCATCTCTTTCGCACGCGGGCGACCGCTCACACCCACGCAGTGGCTTCGGCGGTGATACTGTAATAATTAATGCGATGAGCTCTCTTTGTTGTTCTTACAAATTACAAAAATGAGAATTGGTAATATTTACCAGTGTTTGTATGCATTAAACCAAGGTTTTATATTAGGTAGGTTCCAACTTAGACCTTACTTAACTAAGTAGGTATAACCTACCTATAGGTGAATAACTTACAGATAAAATCCTACATGGACTCTACTTACCCCTAGGTAAGTAGAGTCCGTACTTAATAAGTAAGTACTTACTTAGGTACTTACTTACTTATTTCATTTTGTGTTTTAGGTTGTGTGTGTGTTACTCGTAGTACTTACATAAGTTGGTAGAGATACTACACAATAACTAGGTACCCTTACTTATCTTTTACCTATACCTATCTAAACTCGTGAAAAAGATAATGTAGGTACCTACTTACTTAAATAAATAGCTAGGTAGTAAGTACTTAGCTCATTTTTTTTTCTTATATTATTTTGAAATGCTTACTTTTTTGTTAAGTGTTCCAAAATACTTGTAACGTGCAACCATACCGGATATACCTATCAAGATTTTGTATATCAAAGGCAGTGTTGTTCGAATTTCAAAATTTCGAACGCGACCGCCCGCCATCGTTGTCGAGCAAGGTTGGCGCGAACTATACCTACACCCGACCGAGGTCATTACACCAAGATTTGATGTCCTAAATACTAAAGCTAGTGTAGTGGATCAGTATTTTTCAGGATTTGAAGGTGAAAATTCTTACTGCGTATTTATCTAATGTCAAAAAACACCATTCGGTGTAAACCTTGGCACGATAACGATAAAACATCAAAGAATCATCCAACCAGCTGGTCAGAGCGGAAACTGTCGTAGACAATTTGATCTCACTCTATCGCGTCAATAGACTGTGGCGCCCTCACCTTAACTGATAAGTTGATTGTACTGTAGTTTACTTTGGTGTAAATGGGTCACTTTGCAAGAGCAAGGTTGGCGCGAAACGCGAACTGAACCAGGGGTCATTGTACACAGAGATTTGATGTCCTATACATACCTACCTAACGCATAGCTGACATTGGTTTGAACATCGGATTAAAATCGCTCGTAATATTAATGCGTTGATGAATATCAAAACTGTATAGGACTTTTATTCACACCCTCTTTTTTGTTGGAAAATTAGTGCTTGGTACGGTAGGCCAAGGAAGTGGTGTACCAGTTTTAATTTTGTTTCCTAGTCATCGAAAATTACAACAAGGTTTAGTTCATACTAAAAAGATACCACTGAAAGAGATGCAAAATAATGACATATACGTATTTATACGTTGATAAGTATTCATATGTCACTTATAAGTGCATGACATTTTAACCTTTATTATAAATGGTTAAGACTTTAATTTCTGCAAAAAATATTTATTTCCAATTAAAAACTATTTAGACAGACAACCAATAAAGTAAACTTAAAAAAAAAACTGACAATAATTGACATTCTGTCAAATATATTTATTTTAGTAATTTCTATTATTTTACTCTTAGTTTTCTTCAGAAAAATCGAAAAAAATTCCATGTTATTTTATACTTTTACTTCAATGGCTGCCAACATGATATTAAATATATCGAGACGCTGTGTCCGGTTTTGGATTCGTCATGAAGGAGCGAAAGGAAGTTTGTTAGATCACAAAAGAAGTGGTTGCCGGCCTTCTCTCTCCAATAGCGACAGAGAATTAATGAAAAGGGAATTATAAATTAATGGTTTGAAACCGACAAATCATTTTGCGGAGATATTATGTTCGATGCTAGTGCCCAAACAAATAAGGAATCATCTACATTACATGGGGTGCACCATAGGGATACATCTACTTTAAGCTTTTCTTTCTGACGATAAAATAAAAACGAATCCTGAAATAAACTGTTTTATTGAACGCATATTGTAATTACAAGTTAACATAATTTGTAGTTTTTTTGACAGGTGGACTGGCCTTTTGTCAGAACTTTACAATTTTATGTAACTTGTGATCATTGGTTCCATCAAGTTCAAACTAAGGCCGGGACTCCACCAATGCGGAGACGAGACGAGCGGAGAGATGTGATTTTTAAACAACCAATAGAATTGTGTTATTGACACATCTCTCCGCTCAGCTTCAGTGGAGATCGCTGTGCAGAGATGTGTAATATTTGTATGGCGCGATGTGAGCTGTGCGCGGACGACGCGCAGTGGAGACGAGAGAACCGCACACATCTCCGCTTTGGTGGAATCCACCGAGCTGAAAAACATCTCTTCTCGCACAGCACACACCACACCGCTCACATCTCTGCTTTGGTGGAGTCCCGGCCTAAGAACGGCTGTCACATAACAAACAGTAATCATCGTTGTCAATAATTAGATAAAGATGTCAATAGAAGTTGTCAGATCGATCTGCAAGCGAAACTAATCTTTATCACCTATGAATCTGCAAGCGGCATTCAACCTTAGGGTGGTAAACCAATTTTTTGGTCGACCGTACCTTGGTATGGAGATGAAAACCTTTTTCTGTCAAGTCTTAAAAAAGTTTTATGTTTTGACGACTAAGTATGTGACGTTTGCATCCACAGACCTTTTTTAGGCGGCCATACATTGTTATGCCAACTACTTAAACTGACAATCTCAATCGTACCTAATAAAATTATTGTTGCTATTAAAGGTAAACTACGAGTAAAACCGCCGTCTGACACACTTGACAACATTCACAAACGAAAACTTTATCTTTAAAGATTATATTTTCTTCTTCTTCTTCCTGCCCTTTTCCCACGCTAAGTGGGGTTAGCACAACATGTCTTCTTCCTCCATTTCCCTCTATCATCCGTCATCTCAGTACTTACCTACTCACTTATTTCTTACTCATATCATCTTTCACACAGTCCATCCATCTTTAAAGGTTAGATCGGTAAATTAGGTAAGTATATATTTTTTGTTATTGTTGATTTTTTCAAAAAGTGATCATCAATTTTAATTCAAATTACCTAGAAGTTTAGGACAGTCTGAGAATTTCGTCGGCATTTAGATGACTATGGTCATCGGATGATCAGATATCGCACCATTGAAACGGCCATTCATAGAATTAGTCCGCACAAGGGAATATTCCTGTGATGAAGTCATTGCGATGATTCACGGACTTCGGTGAGATATTACTACAATGGCGTTATAAGGACAATACTTTTTGTAAATTAAAAGTTTTGCACTTCTACTATTAGTCATGTCACTGGTTCTTCTAAACCAGTGCGATGAAAGAATGACAGTGCCAATCCTTACTAATCCTACTAATATTATAAACGCGAAAATTTGTAAGGATGTATGGATGGATAGATGGATGTATGTTTGTTACTCTTTCACGCTAACACGGCTGAACGGACCTGAATGAAATTTGGCACAGATATAGATTGTGGTCTGGAATAACACATAGGCTACATTTTATCCCGAAAAAATGTGAACAGGAACCATCCTGTGGGATAGATATGTTTTTGTTTTTCAAGGTATCACGCGGGCGAAGCCGCGGGCGGAAGCTAGTATTATAAATGCCAAAGTAACTTTGTCCGGTGTTACGCAATCGCGCCTACTAATGAACCGATAGGTATACTTAATACTTATATAAAATTTGGTAATTATTAATGGTTATAAATTGTTATTATAAATTGGTCCGCATATTAAATGGGGACGAAAGTTTTCAAATCCTTACTTATTTAAAATTATAACCGGTATAAAAGTAAAACCGTGAAGCTTGTATTTGATTAATCAAAATGTGGTCCACAATTATTTAAGTACCTACTTACTTATTTACTTACTTATGTAAAACTTACATTCAAAGTGATAAATGAGGTAGAGTCAGGGTAGAGTCGATTAATATTTTACACTAAATACAAATAGACGCATTGTACTACGATAATGACCAAATCAAATCAAATTAAAATATTTTGTGTCACCAAAACTATTAAACCTATGACAATAATAAAGATAAACGTGACAATGACAATGGTCGTATCTGAGGGTCTACCATGAGTTTTCACAATCTACACTCGCTAGCGACTGTAGTTAAAAAAATGTATGAATAATTTGTACAGCGCCTCTAGCGGATAGTTGGGTACTAAAACCTCACGTAGCTAACTATCCTACGTCACAGCGTACTACAGCGACTGTAGTTTGTGCTCATTAATTTGCTTAGAATTTGGTACCATGAGTAACAATTTCGACAGATGTCATAGTAACGGTACTATTACTACTGTAGTAACGTCAGCTGATCTAAATGTGACAACTCATGGTAGACCCTCTGCTCTGATAGTAGCGATATTATAACCTATAACTTATTTACGGAATGAGTACAATTTATATAGATACTAGCTACCGCGCGCGGCTTCGCTCGCATAGTACCTACCTGCCTTAATAAAAAGTAGCCTATGTGTTATTCCAAGGGCCATACTACATAACAAACATTTTATAGGTCATGGTACGAAATATCAAAGTTAAATTACTTTGATATTGCCGAAGAGCTTGTAATAAGGTCACACACCAAGGTCCAAGTTTCATTGAGATTCGTTCAGCCGTTTCAGCGTGACTGAGTAACAAACATTCATACATCCATTCATCCATCCAAACTATCACATTTATAATATTAGTAAGAAGGAAGTACTTAATTCGCGTAAAATTATGTTAATTTTTGGCCAATGACCAGTAGTGGTTAGAAACCATCTTTTCTATTATTGGTCAATAAGTATTTTGTAGTTTTACGCGCGCTTCCAACTTCACAGTAAGTTTAATCATAAAATATGATAAAGTACGCAAAAGGGTACTACAGATATTTTTTTAAAGTTAACGGGTAAACAAAGAGTACCTAGTTAAAACCCCCCAAGCGTTAACCACGCAATCGCCTCAGAGGGGCAATTAATTATTTCACGAGGCCACAGAATAAATAGCAAAACAACCCGCCATTGTCAGAATAGACTTGACAAACCTTTGAATTTGCTCTGAAAAAACTTTTCACGCCTCTTTTGCAAATCAGCTAGCGTTACGAATATTGGTCAAAAGTAAACGAGCTAGTACATTTTCTTTGATATTTAGTTTCAAAGAACGCCCCCCAAACGTTTTCGAATCCTAAAGCAACGTACATAAGACTGAAATTTGGATGTCAGGAGTTGTTTATAGCCGCCCGTGTGGTCTACGCTTCGTCGACTAGCTGTCTCGTGTTTGGAGTTGAAATGTTATAAGCTGTTTATATACCTACTAATGAAAGCTATTTTGAATTTCGAATTATTCTGTCTTTGATTAGGATCCTCTTAAGTTTTAAAATTGGAATCACAGACCCGCACCTTCTTGTTTCATTAAATATTAAAATAGGGAATGATCAATTACGAATAAATCCCGGGATTCCGGAAAATATTACTTACGTATAAAGTTTCGAAATCGAGTAATACAAAGACGATAATAATGTAGTGATGTACCGCAAAATACTCGTTTTTGTTGAGTCGAAACGTTGTTGCCATCTCGACCAGATATTATGATAGAATCATGGATGCAACTACATTCTACTGTACACGGGAGAACCCGTGCCTAAATTTTTTTTTAAATGTAAGTAGTTGTGTTAGATTCAAACTTTTTAGATATCTACGCTAAACTTTAGTGTGGTGTTATTTCATGATTGTTATAAGTACACAGATATTATAAGACAATATAATATTTATTATATATATATTTTTTTTAATATAATATTTTTTTTGATACTTACCACAGAGTATCTTTAACTTATACTTGCTAGAAATATATTATATACGTAACGAAAATAGCCACATTAGTATACTTTCTAAATACCTAGCAAATTATTTTTCCTGTATACAGTGAAAACATTTATATATTTGATCAAAAGCTAAGCTTATAATTTTGTGATGTCAAAATGTGTTAGTCTATTCAAAGTGTATTAAACTAAGCTTTGTAAGACTTGGCTAGATCTAGCGAAGTGAAGGCTCAGTTGGCAACAAGCTCAATGGCCCCGTTTCAGAGGGAGGGGGGGTGGAAGGCTGCGCGGAGGGGGGCAGCGCTAAACGGGATGCGCGCCTCCAATTTACATTTATGAAGTCCCGTAACGGATTCCGGGATGTTTACTTTCGATAATTAAAAACGTCTCAGGTGTGGTGTTACCCTTATGTATAGGTACTTAGATGACTTTGATTGTATTGGTGGAGATGTTATTTTTGAAAACAATGGCGGTCCTCATCTAAAGTCATAAAGTCTAGCTTTGAACATGAATCAAAAGTGCTGAAAAATAACACGAATATTTTCCTAATTATAAATAAATAAATAATGCTGGACAATCTACACAGCATCATCTAGCCCCAAAGTAAGCTACTCAAAGCTTGTGTTATGGGTACTAGATAACTGATATATTTAATACATTATATATTATTTATACATAGATAGATATTTTTTATTATACATAGAAAACACCCAGACCAACGGAACAAATTTCTGCAGATCGTACACAAATTTGTTCCGCGGCGGGAATCGAACCCGCTCCCTCTTGCGTCGCAGGCGGACTCTCGCCCGCTGCGCCAGTGAGGTCGTCAAATACAGTAGCATACAGCTAAGTTTTGAGAGAAAAGTAGGTCTTACGGAAATTTAATTTTATTAATTTTATTTTAGTGATAAATTTTCTATGGATCAGTCAAAGAATTATCAAAATCGCATAACAATTGGCGGGTAGTCGAAAGTTCTTTTGTAACTTTATATTTATTGATGCGGAAATATATATATTTGATAAAGCTCGATTTAAAAATCTTTTGTTTTGAAATCTGTTAACGAAATTGGCTTAGTTCGGGATTTTTCACAGTTATTCGTTATCTCTTTGGTATAAATTGACAGTTTACTATCGATTTGTTTACGATATGCTTGTGGTAAGTAACTAAAATATCGAAAATTGACGCTTGTGATACAATATAATAGGTTCTATAATAAAATGATCCTTGTGATAGAGTAAATAAGTAAATTTTATGACTACAGACGATTTACATGGATTTTTTTACAGTTTTTGTATGGATGTTTGGTAATCTTTCACGCAGAAACGGCTGAATGGATCTGAACTTTTAAACTTACGCGATCTGAACACATTATTATTAGTATTAGACGGGTATTTATCGCGTTTAAATTACCTTATATTTTCCCGACGTTTCGACAGGTTTGCACGCTGTCGTGGTCACGGGTAGACTCAACTACGGTAGTCTACCCGTGACCACGACAGCGTGCAAACCTGTCGAAACGTCGGGAAAATATAAGGTAATTTAAACGCGATAAATACCCGTCTAATACTAATAATAATGAATGGATCTGGATAAAATTAAGCACAGAGATAAATAGAATAGCACATAGCCTACTTTGCGGAAAAATCCAGAATAATCCAACAACACCTCATTTGTCAAAATCCGTCTAGCCATTTGAACTCCAGTGACAGCCAAAGGAACTCGCTAACTAAACATACATGAGACTTACTTGTATACACCCCAAAAACATTACCCTCCTCCTTCACAGTCGGGTAAAAATATCTAGATGTAACTGTTTAGAATTGAAACTAACAATTCAACTTGCAATATCGTAAAACACAGCACAGTAATTGGAACTACACTTAAAAAATATTCATGCATCTACCCCAAACACATTAGGTACCCACCTCCTTCACAGTCGGGTAAAAATATCTAGATATAACTGTTTAGAATTGAAACTAACAATTCAACTTGCAATATCGTAAAACACAGCACAGTAATTGGAACTACACTTAAAAAATATTCATGCATCTACCCCAAACACATTAGGTACCCACCTCCTTCACAGTCGGGTAAAAATATCTAGATGTAACTGTTTAGAATTGAAACTAACAATTCAACTTGCAATATCGTAAAACACAGCACAGTAATTGGAACTACACTTAAAAAATATTCATGCATCTACCCCAAACACATTAGGTACCCACCTTCTTCACAGTCGGGTAAAAATATCTAAATGTAGCTGTTTAGAATTGAAACTAACAATTCAACTTGCAATATCGTAAAACACAGCACAGTAATTGGAACTACACTTAAAAAATATTCAGGTCATTGTGATAACGTGACTCGTGATCCATTTCAACGCCCGCGTACTACAAACAAACCCTCTCACACTACACAGTCCTCGAAAAAGGGCAGCTTGTTTTACATATAGGTTTCTACTGAAACTAGTCTTCTAGTGAAACGGAGAAGGAAAACATCGCGAGGAAACCGGCATACCCTAGAATCAAAAATTCGGAGTGTGTTAGTAGGTATTCTTATCAGCGGCGATGGTCTTGCAATCTGTCACGTACGGAATACTAACTACTGTGAAAAATGTAGGCATGCACCAAAATCATGTTTGGTTGTGCCTCTGACTACCCTCTTTTGTATCCTCAAAGATCTAAGTGACTAAAGGTCTGAGGGGATATCTACCGAGCCTGGGAATTACAGTCGTGATCATGGTTGTTTTTATAGTGAATCTCCCCGTGATTCGTTCGCGTAATGTCTTTAACTTCCAAAATTTAACCGCTGCGCCACTTTGGATGGATTTGAGCAAACTAGTTTAATCACTATCCTCAGAATAAGTCGTAGCTTTATTAAAGAGTAAACTGTTATTTTACTCAGTAACTCCCATTTGTTCTATAGAACTGTGACGTCATAGAACTGTTTAGTGTTAAAACTTTTTTATCCCTGTAGTTCTATGGTAGAACTGTTGAAACGAAAATAAGCCCATTTGTTCACTTGCATTTAACATTATATTATTCTGAGAAAAGTTTTATCACGTGGTTGCTAACACTTACATAATTCAATTCGCAGCCGACTACCTACACTTAGGTATTTAGTTATGTGTGAGTTATAAGAGTGTATTACTAGCTACGCACTTAGGTTTCAACTGCAGATGTTCAGTTTAAATAGTTAATAAGAACTCCATTTTCATCCCCTGGGGTTTTTTTCATAATATATGTAATCTATAAATCCAAAGAATAATTTTCATGCAAAATACGACAGAGCTGAGCCGTTCGTTCTGCCGTTTTATCGAAAAGGTAAACAGAGTTACTTTCACATCAATACATAATGAAATAGATTTCAGGATGGCTGTTGGTACATAAAAAAATAATACAAAAGAAAGGAAGAATAATAAGGAAAACTAGGGAAGAGTACCAATAGAACCAAATCAGCATCCTTCTGTGCATATTTCCGAAACTAATCAACATATTTACATGTGCGGACAAAACCGCAGACGTTCGTAAACAAAACAAAATTTAAAAAACCCGATTGAAAATAGCTTCATACAGCCACCATATTCATTTTTTTTACATGTTATAGGTAAGTACAGCCAAAATTCAACGACTCATTTGTCAAAATCCGTTCAGTCTTTGGACTCAGCGATAGTCAATGGAGCTCGCATACCTTACCCTCCTTCGTCGAAGTCGGGTTAAAACAAGGGCAGTATTCAGTAATGTAGCGTGCGTAAGTAGCATCCATCCACGCGTTGTGACGTCACGCTTTCACTCGCTGTAGCAACAATTCTAGTAAATCAAATCATTTGCGACAAGCAGACCACATCGACCACTTTTACCCTACACATGATTCGGCCTTTAATCTTTATAAATAATCGCCCGTTTCTGCTGAGAATTGCAAAGCTTTTCGCGTAATTTTGTAGAGTAGTTAGAGAAGACATTATGATGTTGTATTTCTGTTTCAACCCTATTTTACCCGACTGCGAAAAAGGAGGGTAATGTGTTTGTTTGTAGGTATGTAGGCGAGTTCCTTTGGTTGTTTCTAGAGCCCAAATGGATAGACCGATTTTTACAAAAGAGGTGTCGTTGAATTTGTCTGGATCACAAAAGTGACATAAGCTGTCAGAAATCGAATATGGCAAAATGTCAAAAAATCTAATATGGCGGCTTTAAAAGTTGTTCAGACTGGTTTTTTATTTTTTGTTATAATTACTACTAGTTCATTTAGGTGAAATGTTTTATTCTTCTTCAAAAAATGGTTGGCCTAAAAAGATACCCTTGCTTTTCTTTTTCAGTCTATCTCTAGATTTTAGTGCATACAAAATTTAAGTTAGAAAAGCAAAATTAAAGTAGGTACCTCATATGATAATAAGTGTTCTCAAAAATCAATAACAGATATAATTCGCTGATAGCATTAGTATGTGAATACTATTTAACACAAAAAGGCTTTGACTTTACCTACTGAACGATCCGATATAAGAAGGTTAGTCCATTTATCAATAGGGGTGACAATCGCAGTGCGTGGGCTATGGGGAGATTTATATCCCGTGGTTCATAGGATACCACTTCTCATGAGCTTCGTGTTCTCGAAAAGCGTTGACCGGCATGAGTTGTTCGTAATTAACTTTTTTTATAGACTAGCTGTGCCAGCGACTTTGTCCGCAAGACGATAACTTTTTGAAATAAAGCATTCTGCTCTTTATTATGCTGTGAAGATTACAGAAAATCAGTATTTTTTTATAATCTTTATTTAATTTCATCAAAAATTATAAAGACTATACAATATATATCTACTACTAGCTGATCCGGTGAACTTCGTATCACCTACTATTCTTCGCAATTTTTTTTATTTTCTCACCATTTAAACCTTCCCTGAACTCGAACGAATATTTCAAAACCGAAATTACCCAAATCAGTCCAGCCGTTCTTGAGTTTTAGCGAGACTAACGAACAGCAATTCATTTTTATATATAGGAAGAAGAAGAAGAAGACTAGATATACTATACTATATCCTACACATACGAATTTAACTAGGTAATTAATTTTGTTAAGACTTTGGCTGGCTTCGATAAGGGACCTTATATTAGGTAAGTACCTACTTTTATTGTAATTTTCAACAGTATTAAAAAATATAGAATAAAGAATATTATGTACAATAAACCATTTATTTAACAGAGGCGCGAGTAATGGAGTGCCTTATGTAGGTAAGTCTGGACAATGCTGGCTTTGAGCCAATGATGCGTGTTACCTACTATGTCACGATGGTGTACTGTCGCTGTAATGTGCATTTAGTGAAATACAAAAAAACTTGTTTAAAAATACTTTAAAATACAAACAAATAATATGACACACTAGCTTCTGCACGCGGCGTCGCCCGCGAAGTACCTACATAAAATATAGCCTATGTTCATCCTGAAAGTTCATTCTACACATTGGTGAAAGAATTTTACAAATCGGTTCAGTAGTTTCGGAGCGTATTCAATTCAAACAAACAAACAAACAAACAATCAAATCTTTCCTCTTTATAATATTAGTATAGATTAACCACCGTAATCCCCAGTTGTAGACATCAGATTTTCATTTACTTTATTCTTTGGAGGTATAATGGGGGTAGTCAGAGCCACGAATGTTCGGTCGTGGCTCGTGTATGGTTAGTGTTCCGTAGGTGACAGGTTACAAGCCCATCGCCGCTTATTGGAATACTAATATAACCACTGATACCTATATCTTTGTTGACATAATCTAGTTTTGAATTCAAGAGGATGCCGTTTCCTCTAAAATTTATTATTAAGTTTTGTTCAGTCAAATGATCATTTTGTGAAATGGTATCTAAATATATATAACTCAAAGGTGACTGACTGACTGACTGACTGACTGACATAGTGATCTATCAACGCACAGCCCAAACCACTGGACGGATCGGGCTGAAATTTGGCATGCAGGTAGATGTTATGACGTAAGCATCCGCTAAGAAAGGATTTTGATTAATTCTACCCCCAAGGGGATAAAATAGGGGATGAAAGTTTGTATGAAAAGTCGCGATATTCGACATTCACGCAGGCGAAGCTGCGGGCATCTGCTCGTTTTTTTATAAGTACTTATTTAAAATTTTCTGGGAAAAAAATATAAGTATGAGACAAAATTCAGTGATTTTGATTTTATCCTACTAATATTATATACCTACTTACGCGAAAGTTTTTAAGAATGTATGGATGTATGCTGCTTGTTACTCTTTCACGCTGAAACGGCTGAACTGATCTGCATGAAATTTGGTACAGATATAGTCTGGAATAGCGCATTGGCTACTTTTTACCCCGGAAAAATGTACGGTTCCCGTGGGATAGATTTGTTTTTGAGTTTCAAGGGATCACGTGGGCGAAGCCGTGGGCGGAAGCAAGTTGTCTAAAATAGATCCATAATAACCAAATATATTTTATTACACTTACTATTGGATTTATTAATCTTCGATCTCTAAGCCTGGAGATGTGAATGGGGTGCTTTGGCGCGTAATAAATAAGAAAGGGTTTGCGACGCCACCCTTGTGAAAAGGGGTCCCGATCAGACAGAGTTAAGGGCTACAGCTATGTTTTAACTATAAAATAAAACAAATTCAAAACTCACTTTGGGTTTTCAGTTATCTGATTTCCATTATACAAGCTTTGCTTAGTTTGAGGTTAGATGGCGTTGTGTGAATTTTCCACCAAAATGTATTATTATTCGTCATTAGTGGGTATGAAATATTTATATATTTAAATTTAAAATAATTACTTATCTACTTATTTTTTAAATCTTTTTATTTGTTTGAGTTCAGATATTTAATAAATAAATGACACCCAATAGTCCACCCACAAGATTCTCTGTATCCTAGGTATGAGAAACTATGGAAGTACTTAAGAAAGTAAGTACCATTGTACCACAACACCAAGAACCCAACATTAGCAGAACATGCAAATACGTCTCCCGCCGCGGGAATCGAATCCACACCTCTCGTGTCTCAGCCGAACACTCGCCCGTCACGCTACCATCGTCGGTCGAGGAATATTTTAACTATGGTTGAGTCTGTGGCAGTAAAACTTCTAGAGCTGGAAAGCTGCAGCAATAAGTAAGTTTAGGCGACAATAAGTTCCCAAATAACTCTAGTAATTCACAGATTTTCATTCACCCACTGAAAATGTTGTTATTAAATTATTTTAGTCTGGAAGGAATTAAAATAAAAACAAATGATAGAGAAACAAATGAAGATTCGGTAATTGGTCATCGGGTAAACAAGATCGGGGAAATAAAGCATAAGTAATTTTTTTTTAAATATTTAAAAAAAAATACTTGAGTCACTCCGCTTTCAAAACTAACCTCCATACACAAATGATCTTAAAAATTACTAACTGCTAAAGCGTGACCACGTGACAAGCTAGTATCTATTTAATCAAATAATGCAAAAATCAATAAGTTTAATGAAAGAGACTCATATAGCTAGGCATCCACAAAAACCCATGCTAGCAACAATAACCTTCTAAACTTTAGAATCTAAAGCGTGCTCCATACCTTCCTCAACGAATATGTGGAGTGAGCATTATCTTTAACCTGGGTAAAGAAACTAAAAACAAACCTTTCGTCACGTTCCGTGAAAGAACCCGCTGTAAAAGATAAAACAAGCAACTAAGTTGCCGATTATCTTTAGTTTTGTATAGAAAAGGGATTGATATTAGGATAATTACCTGCCGGCCGAAACGTCCTTTGTCGGTCGCTCGGCCGAGTTCATTGATTCTCATTCTGCGCCCCTTTGCTCCTATAACACCAACCAGCACCGCCGGACCCCCGAAAACCTACCAATCTGCACCTTTCTTTAAACATTTTGCTGAAGCCTAGCGGGGTGGGGCAGGTCTTGTAAGCTGGTTGCTCAATGCCAACATGTGTTTGTGGCATTGGCCTCTATGTCGCGCCATTCAAATTTGAACTCTCGAAATACGCAATGCGGGTTATTTTGCCCGGCGATGCGTCTGGAATTTTTTAGAAATTACTTTTTGCGTAAATAATCTTGTCTCTGCTCAAGAAGGGTTTAATTACGTTACCTACCTATATTAGTTATATAATTCAATTCATATTATTCTAAAAATCATAATGTAAGTAAGTAGTACATAAACAAAATTGTGTGCAGAAAATATTACAGCAAGAAAAATAAGTAGCAGACCTGCTACTTATTTTACGTTAGCAATTAGTTTTGTTTTTTTTTAGGAATCGATTAACTACTAAGTTTTAGCACTATCCCTAGAATAAATCGTAATTATCCAAGAGTAAACTGACATTTAATTGCATTTGACATTACGTTATTCTTAGAATAGTTATAACAGAAGTGGGTCAAATCCACCCTTACTAGGTTAACTACTTAATATTAATTTTCCAGAGATTCTTAGATAAAGCCATAGATTATTTAATATCGCTATCGTTTTTGATCAAACTCATAATTTTTATTATGTACCTAGGTCATAAAATCATGAGAATTGTGAAACTCCACACAATGCTTGTTAATTTACTTTTTCAACCAAGTTTTGAGCAGCTGTAGGCACTATTGTTCACAAATTCCAATGCAAGGTAAGTAGGTAGGTATAGTTATGTTATTTCAAGCGTGAATCATTGCATTTTGAATCTTATTGCAAGTGGTATCCAGTGTATCGGACGAATGTTTGTGAAAAATGTACGAACTACTCATGTAGAGTATAGTAGAGAGGATTGTTGAATTGGCGTTTCTTAGCTCTTAGTGAACAAATCACTTCCTGATTAGAAGTCTAATTTATTTGCATAAGAAGTAAAATGCCTAAATTTGTCATGTCTAATAAGCAAAATGCCTAAGATTCAGAATAACTAAAACGGTAGTAAGTATGCCTAGAATGCAAATTGTCCTACTTCCTAGAAAGTTTGTAAGAATGTGTGGATGTATGGATGTACATATGTTTG
The DNA here is from genome assembly GCA_963675405.1 of Cosmorhoe ocellata. Lineage (NCBI taxonomy): Eukaryota > Metazoa > Arthropoda > Insecta > Lepidoptera > Geometridae > Cosmorhoe > Cosmorhoe ocellata. Next base: position 2,602,055 of record OY776258.1, on the reverse strand, counting down.
TTACTCTTTCACGCTGAAACGGCTGAACGGATGAAATTTGGCACAAATATAGATTATAGTCTGTAATAGCACATAGGCTACTTTTTATCTTGGAAAAAGTAGGGTTCCGGCAGGATAGATTTGTTTTTGTTTCTCAAGGTACCACGCAGGCGAAGTCGTGAGCGGAAGCTAGTAGGAATATAAAAATTTTACAGTATACAAGTTATTATAACTGAATAATATATTATAATTTAGGTTAGCGTGGTATGGGCATGTTATGAGAAGAGATGAATGTCATGTGACAAGGAGAGTGTTAGGTATGAATGTGGATGAATACAGGGGTAGAGGTAGGCCAAAAAAATATGCATGGACTGTGTGAAAGATGACATGGGTAAAAAAGGAAAGGAGTGAGTACTGAGATGACGAATGACAGAGGGAAATGGAGGAAGATCACATGTTGTGCCGACCCCACATAAAGTGGGATGAAGGCAGGAAGATGATGAAGTTATTCTACGAGTAACGGACTGACCAACAATTTTTGAATTTTTAATGCTTTAGGCAAAATTATAACGAATTCATACGTTTTAGATAATTTAGGTCGAAATTCTAAATAATATTTAAACAGAGGATGTAGCTCAGACGTAATTCCATTAAATATTGAATTGTTTTTATCGCAAGTTTGACACCGGACACGCTACCTGCCCGAACAAAGGTCTTTTCATTAGAACTTATTGTCGTGTGTTCAATTCGACTCAGAACTGTTTTGTAAGTGAATCATTCTAAACCATAGCAGCTTTGTCCGAAAAATCGACGTGTTACGTCACGTCCTTCCAATGAACGAAGTTTCGTTCGCTGATTTTTATGGACCCAAAATGCAAAAATTCACATTATCAAACACACCTAGGCATATTTTATTATTAGTACCTAAGTAAGTACATAATACAAGTGCAATAAATAAAAAGAAAACAATGATTTCATCATCGACTTAAATACTTTTCATTACCGATGATAATAACCTCATTCAAGTTATAGCCAAAGGCTGGGTGACCGAAAAAAAAACAGAGATGAGATAGTAGAGGAGATTTTCTGCGATGCTTTCGATTGTCAACTTTGTCGCTCTAGCATTTATATATTATGTGTTATTTTGAGTTTTATTGTGTAATTTTGATGGTTATTTTTCAATATAGCCCGAGTTCTTGACGCGAGTGAAAAATATTTCTTAGTTCCTTTCATCACGTGAATATTGAACAAAACAGCCATCAATTTAAAATTTACTAGACTAACAATGTCACTATGACTTTTAAACACTTGCTATTTACAGGCGTAATGATCTCAAAAGTAACAGATGCCATAAAATATCTAAAAAAGAAAAAGAATAAATCACTATTGGCTGTAAACTTGCATCGGAACACAAAGCAACACGAGACGGTAAACTTGATAATTGATAAAACTTGATTGCTCTACATCGTCGGCTCTCCATTTCAATGACACTCGCCGCTACACCGCGCGCCCTATATCTGCGAGACTAGTGGCGCCATCTCATAGCTGTATAACGCAACATACTGGTTCTTATTCAGATTAAAAGAATCTGCTTACAGGCTATCTTACTTTTACAAATACATTCAGAAGAAATGAAAAGTTCATGCATAAGTATTAAGAGCTAAAAGAATAAACAATAACCAACTTAAGCAACAATAGGTAAGCATAGAGGGTATAAAAGTAGAGAAAATATTACCCGGAATGTTAAAATGGTTTTTTTCATTGATTGTCAATATTTTGAAAATAAGCTCTTATTAATTTTGCTATGTCAAATATTTTGCAGTCGTATGTACCTAAATACCTAGGTACTCTACGTTTAAAATTAAAGTAAATATTATCTTAATGATCCCACACTTATGGCAACTTCTAATAGGTACCTACCTACCTGTTTTGCTGAATTAGTAAAGTAAAACAAATTGTTTCCTTATAAAAGAAAGAGTGATCTACATGGTTTTACATCATGTATGTCGTCTGTGTGTGTAATAGGCCGGCACCATTTCACATTGACTCCACAAAGCGACTCTACCATAAACATGGTAACTCGTTCATCGCGCGCTTTCTGTTTACTGCTTGGGTTAGCGTGATACAAAAACAGTAATGAAATGAGCGTTGCTTTAAAAGTTAGGTTGACGTAATATAGCGCGCACTCTACCAGCTGTGTGTGAGCGTTGATAATCATGTTCGTTTTCCTGGCATGCGCCTTGTCGCTATAGTACCTACCTACTATACGTCATCGCCAACCTTTCGGCCGGTGCAATGTTGCATACCCAACATTGGCCCAACTTTTATTACCCATCGAACTAAGTTCGAACTATTTTACTGTAGTTTTTAACAATCACTTTTCCAGTAAGTAGTCTATCTATTCGATAAAGCTGCATTTTACCTACTGATACGTATTTTACCGTAACCTAATACTTTTGTTAGGATAACACCTCTCGAGATTCTCTATTGGTTTCTAGAAACGTTATGTTGTTCTTTCTAAAATCTATTCGAACTGAAATTGATGTTAACCGACCAAGTTTAATCGTCTTCTCTGCTCAATCTAGCAGCGAAATGGATGGTAATGTTCGTTTAGGTACCTACCCAATTTGTTCGGGTGTTAGACCAACACCAGCGATAACAAACCGCCTTCCGCACAGGTAGTGCCCTCATTTTTTCAAGATTATTTGTCTCGTATTGTTATTCTATACCTACATCTCTAAGGACAAAGGTTTGTCAAGGTTTCTACGTAATAAATGACGTGGGTAGTTCATTTCGAATTCAATGAACAAACTTGAACTTACAGACCTCGTTTGAGTTGTGATTGTGAATTTATAAAAACCTGTTTTCACGCAGTTAAGCCCTGGAGCGGCATCGTTCAGCATTGCCACAATTAGGTAGGTGACCGTTAGTGCTATTCACACTAAAACGCATTTCCGCTCGATGTTTTCCCTCACCGTTCGGAACGCGTGGTAAATAAGTGTACTTAATTGCCTAGGTTTGTGGAAAATCTCCAATCGTGTACTCTTGTTACCGGGATTTGAACATACGACATTTAAATCAGACCGGCAAAGTTTATTCACATCACCACAGAATACAATAGTAGGTAACTTATCTAAGTAGGTACCTAGCCTAGGTACACCGATGATAATGGAAACCACAAGTCACTCTCAACTTTACCCAAGAGATGATGGAGTCCTACCTTCCTAGACAAGTTTACAAACGACGAGTTACGTACTAAGTTAGGTAGGTAGGTACTGCTAATAATGGTTGCCAAGCAAGAACTTATTATCAAAGTAATATAGCCCATCGCTTTTCCTAAACTACCATCGTAGATGAGATGACGTCATCTTAGCAAAGCACACCACCCACAAATATTTATATTTTGAATGATGACGTGTACCAATACTAATACAATTTTTTTAAAACTGATATATCCCATAACTACCCCGAATATGCTCGTATTAAAATGAGAGAAGCTATTATACAAGTAGGTAGGTACTATTTTTAAATGTTTACATAAATACCATGTATTTTGCAATTGGCGGATGCAAATAAAATATTAATTCCCGAAGGAACGCCTGAAAAAATTGTGAATTAGATAATTATACTATTATATTGTAACTATTTTCGTATCAAAAATACGTCAGCTACCCACTTATGAATAAATAAAGTCGAGTTTATTCTAAAATGAATAGACTGATGCATACATTCAAACCAAATGAATTCTTTTGAGAACAAAATATCACATCCCAAACAAATCCCTACGACAAATGTTCACGCGAGGGTAAGCGTTGAACGGTTGAACATGAACACGCCTTTATGAAACTCACTGATATTGACCACTTGATTGACTGTTGAAAAAAACAGCAAACACGAACATTGGTAAGAAGAATGCGTTAATCTGGAAATACGCCGTCAGTATTTTCTTGTGGTATAGGTACCTTAAATTTAACACTTCAAAAAGTTGTCTCGTTTTTGTATATTAGAAAGTCGACCCGTAATAGTAAACTATATTAAAGTAGGTGTAATACTACCTTACCTTCTAATAATTGGATTGACTTTGTTTACATTAGCCGATCATCGGCATTTTTACCAAAGTTGCTTACTGACAAATAAACAAATAACATTACAATTTTACATACTTTACCAAGCGTTTTCATGATACGCTACAACTAGCATGGTCTCCTGTCTACAAACCCAGGTAGTCTTGATTACGAACCTACTGCAACCGTCTGAAATGAGAAAGAAAAAAATAACTGTATTCGCCGCGAGGCAACGATCGTCTTGTGCTGTTTTGCCACATAAAAACGGAGCATTTATACTGATGCGGACCATAAACTTGATAAGTTCTATGAGTTACTGGCCAATTTTAGTGAGCGGCCCCAATATCCCGAGCAACTGCTAGAGTGACCACAAATGCTATATCTTACGCTCAAAGGGAAGAAGAGGTAGGCCAAAGAAACGACGATGGATGAACTGTGTGAAAGATGAAATGGGTAAGAAAGGAGTGAATTGAGATGACGAATGATAGAAGGAAATGGAAGATCACATTTTGTGCCGACCCCACATAACGTGGGAGAAGGACAGGAAGATGATGATGATGATGAAAGGGTAAAGAAGAGGTTATATAAAATCAATCAATATATCAAATAGAAGTGTCGGAAATGAAACATCCATCCCAATGACCGCATTTGACTTCGGATGGGCGGTGGACACGAGTTCGTATCCAACTGCGGAGCAAATATTTGATCTGATGTCTATACTAATACTAGCTGTCCCGCCCGCGACTTCGTTCACTTAAAGTAGGTATCTTAACTGAGTTTCAAACAAACCACACTAATAAAAAAATCCCATAAATAACTTTGACATCCAATTTTACCCATTTTAGAGGGCTATTTTGAAATATCCAGGAATACGTTTCCATTTATTTTGCATTTAAAGTATCCAAACCAAAACTAAGACCAATCACACCACCCTTTAAAAAGTAAGTACCCATAAAAACATTGACCCCACATTTGACCCCTTTTTGAAGGTCATATTGAAAAATCCTGAAACACTTTGTTCATTCATTTTGTATTTACAGTACACAAAGTTTCAGACCTATCGCACCACCCGTCAAAAAAATCCCATACAAACATTGACCCCTTTTTTACAGTTATATTGAAAAATCCTGAAACAGAAAACAAAGTTTCAGGCCAATCGCACCACCCGTTAAAAAATTCCCATACAAACATTGACCCCCTTTTTTAGAGTTAAATTGAAAAATCCTTTAACATGAAATTAAGTTTCAGACCAATTGCACCACCCGTTAAAAAATCCCATACAAACATTGCCCCCCCCCTTTAGACCCCCATTTTAGAGTTATATTGAAAAATCCTAAAACACGAAATTAAGTTTCAGACCAATCGCACCACCCGTTGAAAAGATCCTATACAAACATTGACCCCCCATTGACCATTTGACCCCCTTGTTTTAAGGTTATATTGAAAAATCCTGAAACATGAAACAAAGTTTCAGACCAATCGCACCAGGTTAAAAAGATCCCATACAAACATTGACCCCACATTTGACCCCTTTTTGAAGGTTATATTGAAAAATCCTGAAACATGTGTCCATTCATTTTGCATTTACAGTACACAAACAAAGTTTCAAGGCAATCGCACCACCCGTTAAAAAGTTCCCATACAAACATTGACCCCACATTTGACCCCTTTTTGAAGGTTATTTTGAAAAATCCTGAAACACGTGTTCATTCATTTTGCATTTACAGTACACAAACAAAGTATCAAGCCAATCGCACCACCCGTTAAAAAGTTCACGTACAAACATTGACCACACATTTGACCCCTTTTTGAAGGTTATATTGAAAAATCCTGAAACATATGTCCATTCATTTTGCATTTACAGTACACAAACAAAGTTTCAGAACAATCGCATTACCCGTTAAAAAGTTCCCATACAAAAATTGACCCCACATTTGACCCCTTTTTGATAATTATATTGAAAAATCCTGAAACACGTGTTCATTAATTTTGCATTTACAGTGCACAAACAAAGTTTCATGAAAATCGTTCCACGCGTTAAAAAGTTTCATACTAACGTTTTCACCCTTTTTCACCCCCTTAGAGGTGGAATTTCCAAAAATCCCGTCTTAGTGGGTGGTTTTGTTATAAAAGGAACCCACCTTTCAAATTTCAGCTTTCTAGCTTCAGCGGTTTCGGCTGGGCGATGATAAATCAGTCAGTCAGTCAGTCAGTCAGTCAGTCAGTCAGTCAGTCAGTCAGGTTAAGCTCTTATATAGATATAGATTATAAAGAGGAAAGATTTGATTGTTTGTTTGTTTGAATTGAATAGGTTCCAAAACTACTGGACCGATTTGAAAAATTCTTTCACCAATGTGTAGAATGAACTTTCAGGATGAACATAGGCTACCTATGTTTTATGTAGGTACTTCGCGGGCGACGCCGCGAGCGGACGCTAGTTAGTTATAAAATAAATAAAAAGTACCTGGATGAACGAGCTTTGCTCGGTTTTTTTTTTGGTAAATCGTGTTTTTTAAAAAATGAAACCTTGCTAGATCGATTTATCGTTCCCGAAACCCCCTGCATACTAAACTTCATAAAAATCGTTGGAGCCGTTTCCGGGATTCAGATTATAATATAAACAAGAATTGCTCGTTTAAAGGTATAAGATAGTACTTACGTAATTTTAAGCTAAGTCAGAATACAGAACAGAGGTTTAGAATTTCAGTTTGATTTTCTGAGTTTGACAATTAATAATTAATGAATAGTAATGTTGATACAAAGAACCCTAGTTTGGGGCGGTTAGACTTTGGATATTATAACTACTTAGGTACTTGTTTAAATGGTACAAAGATTTGTGTCTGTGATTGGTTAGGACATTCCTTAGCACAGTAATCTACAAAATATCAGACATTATCCGTACACTCGAAAAGCTTATTTAAACTTTTTATCAGGGTTGGTTCACCCTGACTTAACCTCTCTGAATATTTATATCGGGCGAAGCCCTTGACAGGTTCCTACGCCCTTTGAGTCCCTATCGTTCATTCCATGTTTATTGTTAAACCTTTGGACATGCTTTAAATTCTTTTACGTGATTCGTTTTGATTTGCTTTTAAATTGAAGAAACTCTATGTTAATTTTAGTTCTTGGTAAAATACCAAAATTACCTATTATTAACTAAGTATTTGAGTAGATACTTAATAGGGACTTATTTTATTCAGAGGTTTAAACTTCTTTTGCTATTATTTTGCTGTTTCTCAAAGACTGAAATATATGGGAATAAAACAGTATTTTAACAGTACCTAATCTGTTTTCCCAGAAACCATCTTCACTTCAAGCCACTCGAATCGCTTCTAGAGAAATAAAATGTAGAGAGATTGCTTAGAATTCGTTGTAGCTAGAGGCGTCCACTTATATCAGGTAGCCATCGTTTTGATAATCGTATTTAATAAAATCAGGCGTTTCATCAGTACCTACCTAATTCGTTGAAAACACGCAACATAAATTCATTTTGAAATATTAAAAAACATAAAATGATCACGACTGTAATCCGAAAGCTTGGTAAATACTTCCTCAGATCTTTACTTTGTCTGAGAGGCACATCCAAACATAATACATAATTGGCACATGTCCACATTTTACACAGTATATTTTAGTATTCCGTACGTGACAGGTTGCAAGCCCATCGCACTTATAACAGAATACGAATCTATGACACACGTTAAAATTTTTAGTTCTGGGGTATGCCGGTTTCCTAGCGATATTTTCCTTTACCGTTTAAGAGCACTGGTATTGCGCACATACATTTTTTCGCATAGAAAAACTCTTGTTTGAATGACTAGGTTTGAACAGAACTTGGAATATAAAATAGAACCTCATTGGTCTAGTAACCTTCTTAAGGGCGGGAGCTGGTTTTGAGATGATATAGGTAAAACGGTCGATGTTGGGCAACAAGATTTTGGGAGAATATTATTATAACTGATCAATTGATAAAGGTATAACAAATAAATAACCCAATCGTAAGGATGAATGAATACTTGCAGGAACGTCAAGGTCGGTAATAGGAGTAGGTATATCTAGGTTGACATCATTTCAATACCTAATTACTATCATCATCCATCAATTCAAAACAAAACCAGTCATAAACAATGACAGAAGCAAAGGCCCTACAACGAGTTTTCTACGAGAGTTGAATCACAGATTAACAGTCACTCGGCCCATTCTTCTTCTTCTCCGCTATTTATGGCATTTGTCTATAAAGATCAATTTTGCCAGGGTCAAGGTGTTTAAATTAGTAATATTGTTAATGTCCCAAAGTCAGTGAAATCGTCAAGTCAATTTTAAACAAAAGATGGCTGTTTTGTTCAAAATTCTCGAGATATCTTCCGATGGATAATAAGAAAGTAACTATTTAATTCACAAATTTTACACTCGCATCAAGAACTCACTCAGGCTTCATTGGAAATATAACCACCAAAATTATATATGAAAACTCAAAATAACACGAGAAATAATATAACAACTAGAGCAACAAATTTGAAAGTTGCGTGTATTCCCGTTGTCCCCGGACGCCCTGCCCATTCAAGGGGACAGCGGGACGTGAAAAAAATCTTTCCCGTTGTCCCCGTAACGTGGATTCGGAAACGGGGACAATGAATGCATCGAAATCCCTTGGCTCATTCGCACGAGCATCATAAGACAATGCCTAGGAAAGTATGACCGGTCACTTCTGCCACAACTGTCAACGCTTGACAAATTTACCCGATGTTGAATGCCCCCAAATGCCCCTACCGTCCCGAGATTATACGTCGCAAAATGTAAAGTATGTCATAAACTGATTTAATGAAATGCCATTTCGATATAAGTAGCAGAGAAACGAAAACAAATTAATGACATCGCCAAGCACTACGACATTCAAGCCACGCCATGCGCCATGGACTTTTGAACGCATTGCCAATTTAGGGATAAGCCCCTACTTCGATCTTTAAGTTTTTGTTCGGAGGCCCCTAGACTCGGTTATCGACAAATGCAAAAATTACCATAATGCGACGACATCGCTTGATAAATAAAAGCGCTGACGCTAGTTTTTTCAATCGCTGCACCATATTTGTACCTCAAATTGAATCTTAAGTAAATAAAAATAAAAGCTTGTTTGCCATAAATCCATTGAATAGTGACTCAAGCGGCTGTGAGCCAGACCTTGAATAGATTGATTCACCTCGCTAGTCCCACTAGTATACCACGAGTGGAGGTCGATTGTTTTGATGAATTACATTTCTAGTTAATAGCTTTTGACTACAATGTGTGCGAAGAATTTGCCTTATTATAAGCTTCATAATAAGCCACATAGCCTGTAGACATGGACCGTGGACGTAGTCAAGGTGGGATAGAGTTGGGCGCTTTGGAAGTTGTATCGCTTACTGAGGCAAGTGCTACAATACAAGACAGATCGCCTAAATGTGTAACTCGCTTCTTTGACTGTTTTATTATATGGGCTAGTAATCGTATTTCACACGTTCACTTGACTTTTTGGCCACTAAAATATCACATGGCCTAAGTGAGCCTAATTACTTAGCCAGAGAAGAGGAAATATAACCTAAATAACATGATAAAAACCTCATTTGTACCACACATAGTTTCAAATTTTATCTCTTTTTTTGCGCCTGTTAAATATCCTAGCTACGCCCGCGTGATGCGTATTAAAGCCTTTCACCATCACACAAGGCCTCAAGGCTAGGTACCTACTTACTTGTTAGTGTAGGTAGGTGAATCTGGAAATAGCCCAAAAATACTTCAAAACTTGCCTGGATTAAATCTTATTAGGTACATAGTGTTCAACCTTCTTGGTATATGTAAGCTTTTGCTTGTCTATTACAGTTTCGAATAATAATGTAAATTTATAATTGGAATTAAAATAAAGCACTAGATCCACTGAACAATGTATAATTACAACTTGCCTTTGGTTTACACGGTCACGTGGTATTCGCGGAACTTGTTAGTGTAGGTCTCGGTACCCTAAGGTTAATTACTTATAAATATACAGTAGATACACCTACTTACTCTACTAATTACTCAACAACCAGCGCTAAGAAACACTTATGTATCTAAAATGTTCTCTGTAAAAAAAGTCGTAACTTTACTTAGACCCTTCTTGCAGTATATTTGATTGTGACAAGCCGCATAATGCTGTAACCGGAAAATTCATATTTAAATGAACGCATACGACATTGAATACTGAACGTTAATGAACTTTTAAACTTGGAACGCGGAGTTCGAAGCGAGTCGCACTCGTAAACAGATGGATTCATAAGTTTTTGAAATAAGAACTGTGGCAACAAGGCTGAGCCAATGAAGGCGCGCGCGATACATTTTGCTTGATTATTAAATTAGGGTTGCATCATAAACGATTTAGGCAAAAAAGTTCAATATTTAAGCCAAAGTCAGTACTTAATTAATTTTATTACGTATAAAACATTATACCTAAATGATTCCTCAAATTATTATCATATCAAATCAAATTAAATTATTTGAATAAGATGCAACTTTCAATGTAATTAGATGCTTTGTTTGAGTGTATACCTACCTATTACTTATTTTTACATAGAGAAAGCTACCATGAGTAACCTACTCGTATAAAAAATAAAAATTGAAGATTACTATAGAGTAGTTCGATGGGTAGTTTTATGACTCTTTTAGAGCGATACTTTCAATTTTATGTTTCATCTAATCCGGTAACGCGTACCCTGTTATTTTATAAACTGACCGCTCCATAGATAAAGATAGAGTAAAAATAGTAACTGTTCAGAAGTCATAAAACTAATTTCTTTGTGCGAGTGCTGCGATCGTTTGTTTATAAGGCTACGGCGATATCGGAGCGAGCTAGAGAGCGTGTGGCAACCCTACCAAGCGTAGTGTCCCCTTCCCGCCATGTGCACGTGCGCGACGACGGCACCCGAATGCGGCCGATTGGCGGCGGCCGTATATCATCTTCACTTCCATAACGACGTATAGTTTTCCACTGTCATTCTGAAAACAACTCTAAGTAGCGAAAGCAATAGTCGAAAGTTGAAAAATAATTCAAGTGCACTTAAGTCGTTATAGCACAAAAGGAATGTATGCCCTCGAGACGACTGTAGCGCATGCGAAAATACTATGTCGCCTCTCTCGTGCGCGTTTTCCATTGCTTTTTTCCGTCTTCTCTTCAAAGCAAATCATTTTGTATGCACATCAATGGACACTTAAAACTTAGAAGGTTCCGTTTATCAAGGATGGAGTTACGGTATTTGTATATAGGTCGTTACTACTCGCTTTGCGTTGTATCTTGTTGATTTCCAAACCACTTTTGTTAACACAGCGCGTTTTTTCGTAGATTGATAAGAGTTTATTGTTCTGTTCTAGGATTACAGATGATTAGTTCCATCTGTGTGCCACGTGAAGGTTAAAATGGGCTTTAAATGATGCCGTGTTAATCATACGCTAAATGATTTATTATCCCTTCGTTCATAGAAGGACTTTAGGGAATTTTCGTTGATAAATAGCACTAATTGGCGAACCCGTTGTAATTTGAGCCTTATTTGCTTTGGTGTAGACTTGATTTATCGAGATAGTGGGTTACTAAACCTTAGTAATTTCGCGAGTAATCTCGCTTGTATTCTAGTACAGACACTGCGGCTAAGAAATTCGTGAAACACTTTCGTTTGAATGTTTACTTACTTATATTTTTACGCATTTTGTTTTACCTTGTTTACAGGAAGCTCGAAAGACAGGATAATCATATCATTTATCAGTCACCGGAACTGTTATAACCAGTTAGCGACTTGCAGGTGTGAATGCAACGACCATACATTTCAATAAGTACTTAAAGCTACATAACTCCTTTTACACTGACCAATTAGAGCGTTATAAGAAAGAACACATCATTATTATCTACATACCTACTGACTAATACTTATTCTGTGATGATAATACTATAAAATTAAATACTTTATATAAATGACAAAGGCTAGGGCTCAAGAGTACCTTAAACCGACACGCATGTGTATGAAAAATGTAATGAGAGTGAATGAAGCGAAAGGATGAAAATGAGGAAATGTCAGGATCGTAGCAAGTAGAGATCTATGGTCTCTGCCTACCTCGTCGGGAAACAGGCGTGATTTTTAAATATACCTAATGTAGGTAGGTATGTATTTAAATACTACAAATACATAACCAATTTTATACATAAGTAGATCACCTAGAATATTTTCACACTAAAATCATTCAAGTTGAGATTTTTAACCACAAAAGTTACGTAACAAAAGTTTAACCACAGCTCAATCTTATAAATGGCTGACCTTATAAAAGTGAGCTTTATCTGGCAGTGCCCAGAAAAAAACATTTGCAGAGTTTTCGTAGGATCAACGGGAACAGATAAAACTACATGTGAAATCTATTCCCGTGGTCTCACGGCTCTTTAGTCGACTGGCCCCGGAAAAAACTGGCCCTACGGGACCAGTTGACCTAATGCATTTAATTAATTACTTTTTTTTAGTCGACTGGGCCCATTACTAGTTTGAACAAAAAATCTATTGTCTATTTCAAATCCATGTACAGATGTGTACAAAACGTACTCAGAGAAAAAAAATGAAACACCATTTTTATAAATATGATAGGTACTTATGTTTATTGGGTTCTTTTGCTTAGAACTAGTCAAAATCAACAATATGGTATATCGACAAAAATTGAAACACTTTTCTTCTTGACTATTCTAATAATACATTCTGTAAGCGGGGCCAGTTGACCAATTCAAAACATTAGGTCAACTGGACTCGAGGGGCCAGTCCGAGCGGGGCCAGTCGACTAAAGAACCGGTCTCACGTAGGGTAAAGCTGGTGGGGTCAACGGGAATACAAGTTTGAACGAGACTCGCAACAAAATTATCAACTCATCAAGTATCTAATCCACACCTCTCAAGTCCTAGTCGGATACTTGACCACTGCACCTCTGAAGCCAGCATCACAAAGGAACTAAGTATTTATTATATTTTTCTAATGAAAACAACCCTATTTTTAACACGCGACAATAATACTTGTCGACATAAGGGTGTTTCAGACAATTAGATACCAAGTTTAGACTAGCTAAGGGTGGTTACTCACCGGATCGAGCTCCGGAAATCGAACGCAGGACCGATGCCACAGCGGTCACGTGGCACATTCGACGCGGTCACTCACCTTGACGAGATGTCATGAACAATATAGAAAAACTTTATAGTTGTTAATCAAAGGTATTTTGCATGATTAATGCATTTAGTTCAGAAAACTTTCGATATAGACGTTTTGTTTATCGAGATTTCTGCCCTTCGTTCTATAGACCTTTGTAGTTTCTAGATAGTATTCCGTACGTGACAGGTTGCAAGCCCATCACTGCTTATGAGAATACCTACTAACATAACCTTCGAAGTTTTCGTTCTAGGGTATGCCGGTTTCCTCACGAAGTTTTCCTTCACTGTTTAAGAGCACTGGCATTGCGCACATAAAGTTTTCGAATAGAAAACCCCATGGTGCACCAGGTTTGAACCTACGACCTTCGGATCGTGAGGCAGGGTTTCTACCACTACACCACCATGCTGCTATTCCGTACTTAGAAAAAAGATTGTAAGTTTTATTCATACAATGTGGGACAAACGAAGATTTTTTCATGTGGGCCGAACGTCTAGGGACGAATATGGCATAAATCCTATATCCTCACGTAGACTTAATCGCAAAGGCTTGCGGTCTGTGACGTCATTGAGAGGCCTAACATTCGAGCAATGGCCTTGCTTATTGAAATAAATTACTGTGTTCAGACCTTACTCGTTTATTAAAAGTTGAACAACGTTCATAAAGAGCCACTTTCTTGTAAAAAATAGTTAGCATAATGATACAAAATGACAAAGATAATAATCACGATTGGCTTGGAGAATATCTCAGATTTTACTTAAGTAGGTCTTTGAAGATATTTAAAGAGTCATCAGGTGCTCATCCAAAGACATAGTTTCCATATTTATGCCCATGTTTTACCTATAAAGGGATTTACCTGTAGTAGTTTACATGATGTTTTTCTTCACCGTTTAAAAGCAGGTTGGCATTCTGCAATACATTTTTTTATAGGTACTTACTTACTTATTACATAAAAAATAATTATGATTAAAATGGCGTAGGTACTTAGGTATTACCTACTACCTAATTATTTGTGATCAATCTTAAGTAAGTTAAGTAATTTACTAAAAAAAAAAAAAAAAAAAAAAAATGATCACGACTGTAATCCCCGGGCTCGGTAGATATCTTCCTCAGATCTTTAGTTACTTAGATCTTTTGAGGATATCTAAAGAGGGTAGTCAGAGGCACGTCCAAACATGACATTTGGTGCATGCCCACATTTTGCACAGTAGTTAGTATTCCATACGTGACAGGTTGCAAGCCCATCGCCGCTTATAAGAATACTAACCTATGACACACACCTTCGAATTTTTGGTTCTAGGGTGTGCCGGTTTCCTCACGATGTTTTCCTTCACCGTTTAAGAGCACTGGCATTGCGCACATAATTTTTTCGAATGGAAAAACTCATTGGTGCACGACCAGGTTTGAACCCACGACCTTCGGATCGTGTGGCAGGGGTGCTAACACTACACCACCAGCGTTCCTGCTACCACTACACCACCAGCGCTCCCAGTAATTTACTTACCTAAAATATTATTATGTCAAAGAATTAACCAGTACCTAGGGAGGAACTAAATACTTATTATACTTATAAACATCAACATAACCCAATTCTAGCATGATTTGAATAGAACCATTTAATAATTTTCCTAAAAACAAGTAAAATAACCAATCTACTATAATAAGTAGATACTTACTCAATAAACTGTGTTTCCTTTGTGAGCTTTGTGTGAGTTATACTTATTTGATGGGAAACTGCGCAGAAACGACAGCAGTGGCGCCATCTCTTAGTAGGGACACAAAAGATCAAGATAGCTTTTGGTAGAGACATCGAGGCCTACAAAACTTCAAGGTAAAGTTGAGAATAGACAAAAAAGAGCTCAGATAAAAATACTATTTATTATTTTCATCAGTTAGAGAAGGTAGTACCTATAGGTAGTATATAAATGTAGAAAGAACGGCTTTATCCCTATTTGTCATTATTATAAACGGCGATGTGCTTGCTACCTGTCACGTACGGAATAATAATTGTTGTGTAAAATATGGGCATGTACCAAATATTATGTTTGGACGTGCCTCTGGCTACTCTCTTAAGATATTCTCGAAGGTCTAAGTAACTAAAGATCTCAGGAGATATCTACCACGCCTGGGAATCACAGTCATCTTTTTAAAATGCTACCAAATAAAATTAAACTTAAGAATCTTTTATCTAAATACAACACCAAAAACT
Source organism: Cosmorhoe ocellata (assembly GCA_963675405.1). Classification (NCBI taxonomy): domain Eukaryota; kingdom Metazoa; phylum Arthropoda; class Insecta; order Lepidoptera; family Geometridae; genus Cosmorhoe; species Cosmorhoe ocellata. The sequence continues at coordinate 2,586,627 of OY776258.1, read as the reverse complement.
CTCACTACTCTAAAAGCGTTATCAAACAAACAAGTTTCGGATTGAGATGATTAGTGTTAAAAATATTTCCCCCATAGTGCCCTACGGGGTATTGTCGCCACCCCGAGATAACCAAACCAAAACAAATACAAAGTAAAAACGACCCTATTCGCACTTACTTAAAGCACAAAAAGTAGAGTCAGCCTATTAGACGCCAGGGGAGTTTAAGGAAAATCCACTTTATATTTGGAGACGTAAGGTTTGGTTTTAAATTTAATCTTGTTCATAGAATGACGAACGCAATGCAATATCGTAAGTTTACGGAGGTTTCATGTGTGGATGGTCAAACTGTAGGTCTACCATGAGTTGTCACATTTAGATCGGCTGACGTTACTGCAGTAGTAATAGTACGTTACTATGTCATCTGTCAAAATTGTTACTCATGGTACCAAATTCTAAGCAAATTAATAAGCGCAAACTACAGTCGCTGTAGTACGCTGTGACGTAGGATAGTTAGCTACGTGAGGTTTTAGTACCCAACTATCCGCTAGAGGCGCTGTACCAAGTTTTCATACATTTTTTTAACTACAGTCGCTAGCGAGTGTAGATTGTGAAAACTCATGGTAGACCCTCTGGATTTTACTTTGCTAGCTATGTTGCTTTTTTGGTGAGTTTGTTACTAACTTACTAAAAAACATACCTACCTACAGCTGAATTTTTTGATTTGAGTATTTGAACTTCCTATTGATTTGGGGTCGGTTAAATATAACAGATGTTTTCTTCGGTAGTAAAACTTATCTCAACTGTCTGATCAACAAATTGAAAACTCTCTGTAGGTACTTTCAATATAAATTTATTAACTTGGTATAATAATATATATATATATACAGTCGTGGTCAACTAATTAGGGACACTCTTTGGTTAAACCGAATTGTGAATTTATTTTTTATTTTCCAACGAGTCTAAACCATATTCCATATCTCTTACATGTAAGTATAATTAGTCATTTATGTGCCCGATTATACAAACAATAACAACTTCTTAAACATTAAACCTCTTTACAGTATAGCTGATAGATTATCGTAGTGCTATTTGTTCAAATAATGCTGGCTGGCCATTTAATTAGGGACACTGAGATATTGCGTTCTATTTTCAAAATTTGAATCTCAATACTTTTTTACTTCTTCTCTTATTGTTTCGTGGTAGTTTTGGCGGCAATCCCGATATTTATTTTAAGTTTTGAAAAATATTTTGAAGAAAAATGGGTAAAAATAAAAGTTGCGATCCAACACTACGAAAAATTATCATGAAGTTTGTTGTCGAGCATGGTTGGCCATACCGAAGGATAGCAGAACATTTAAATTGTTCAAAAACTATGGTATACAATGCAGTGCAACATGTCAGACGCAATAACACAGATTTAAATGTGCCCAGAACAAAAAGATCGAGAAAAACAACTCCGCAAGAAGATAGAATGATAGCCAGGTTAGCTAAGAAAGATCCGTTTCTAGGCTCTATTTTAATTAAACACGAAGTGTTTGGGACAGACGAAAGAGCTGGTGTCTCAGCTAGGACCGTTCGACGACGTCTGGTAGAAGCAGGGTTGTTCGGAAGAGTGGCTCGCAAAGTACCGTTGTTGAAGAAAGAACATAGAAATACTCGTTTGGCGTTTGCACGTAAATATGGACATTGGACCTACGCCCAATGGCAACATGTATTATTCTCTGACGAGACCAAGGTTAATTTGATTTCTTCAGATGGAAGGCAATACGTACGGCGTCCAGTAAAAGCGGAAATGAATCCAAGATTCACAAAAAAGCAGGTGAAACATGGCGGTGGAAACATTAAAATGTGGGGTTCATTTTCTGGACGTGGAGTGGGACCTGTGAGGAAAGTTCAGGGTAACTTAGACCAACATCAATACAAGGCAATATTGGAGGAAACGATGCTTCCCTATGCTGAGGAGCATCTCCCTATAATATGGACGTTTCAGCATGATAACGACCCAAAACATACCGCCCGTTCAGTCAAGTCGTTTCTTACCAGTCAGTCAGTATCGGTGCTAGATTGGCCAGCAAATAGCCCGGACCTTAACCCAATCGAGCACCTTTGGCACGAAATCAAGAAAAAAGTAGCCACTTATCGTACCACAACTTTAGATGAACTTAATGAAGCTTTTTGTGAGGCATGGGCAAACATTCCTGTCGAAACATGCCAGAAACTGATAATGTCTATGCCACATCGGTGTCAAGCGGTAATTACTAACAAAGGTTTTGCTACTGGGTACTGATTTTACACGTAATAAAATGGAGCTGTTAAAGATATTATAATACTGCAGATTATTAGTTTTGTTTAACTCTATTTTTCATTATAGTTTACTGTCCTTAATTAAATGTCCAGCTACAGAATTATACCTTAAAATTGAATACATGTTCAACCTTTGATATTAAATACTTTTTTCTATTTATTTATTCTTTTATTTACAGCCATTTAAAGCATAATAATCGGACCAAATTATGCAAATAATAGTTACTGAGAAATCAATAGGGTTTTATATTTGTATGTACATAACCGGTTATTGTTCTTCACTATCTTGCATGTCCCTAATTAGTTGACCACGACTGTATATATATATATATATATATATACATATATGATCACGACTGTAATCCCCAGGCTCAGGAGATATCTCCTCAGATCTCTAGTTATTTAGATCTTTGAGGATATCTAAAGGGCAGAGGTAGTAGGTAGAGGTAGAGGTAGTAGGCTGTAGTCAGAGGCAAGCCCAAACATGACATTTGGTACATGCCCACATTTTGCACAGTAGTTAGTATTCCGTACGTGACAGGTTGCAAGCCCATCGCCGCTTATAAGAATACTAACCTATGACTTTATTATATATTTGATATTATTATTTTTCCATTATTCGTAGTCAGGTAAAAAGTTAATGATCTCCACATAATATTATGCACTATGCGACTGTACAAACTATCAAAAAAGCAAAGTTCAAAAATGCATTTTACGAAATACTCCAGTTCTCCCTGATCTTTAATCCAATTGCCCGTATATTCCTGTTGACCCCATCAACTTCACCCCACCTCCCCTTACGTCGGACAACGGGAATTGAAAATAAAGTAGTTCTAAATTATATTAATTCATTTACGATAAATTATGTGTAGGTAGTTGATACTTATATAATTTTATGATGACTTAGCGTTCTGTAGGTACCTATACATATATCAATCATATGAATGAAAGTTCGTTTCAATCAATATTCAGGCTTCAGATCTGAAGGTAGAAATGAAAAAAAATTTTTTTTTTAATGTAGGTAGGTAGTTATCGCAACCTAAGCCCACCGCAGACGAAACCCACCGCTACGAGACAATTATACCTTTTTAGGTACCTTACCTATATAATTTTTTTCAAAGTCAAAGTTCACTTTAAGATCACTTTGAAATAGGTTTTACATGCTAGATGAATTTAATTATTACTTTTACCGAGGACTTTTTGTTCTAAACGGAATCGCAAGAACTTTTTTAGGTAGGTATACAAGTAGCAACAAAAATAAAGTTTCCTCTTTATAATAATATTAGTATAGAAATGCTGTTCTAACCTTAGCATTCCTACCCATACAGCACGCTACAAAACTATAATCATCTCTCAGATGGCGCTACCATAAAACACAACATCTAACAGTTTGGAACGCGAATAGCATCGATGCACGGGACACGAGTTATTACGCCCATATGGCACAGCGAGGGTGCAATCGGTAAAAACACAACGCTTCCGGCCTATTGTGGCTCTGTAGATCAACGTTTATGAGATACTTACCTATTTTGTTTTATGATAGGACTAACCTCTTTGCTTTTTGTAAAATACATTATCTATATTTACTCTCTTTTATTAGAATATTTACTAACTCTCCTGATCCTTCTCCCGTTCCTACATAATCCCGCGCTTTTTTTTATATTATTGCATCCCTAATTTTTGTGTAAATGACAAATGCATACCTAATGCGACGCCAAAAACAAACCTCTTTGCTGACAGAAATATTTCAAATATCTTATTTTTGAATTTCGAAGCCATGGTATAGTTGTTGAGCGTCTTTTTTTTTATTCTGACACTAGCATCATCTAATTAGATAATTCATCTCAAAAGAGAGAAATGCCATTAACAAAGAAGATAGGATCCTAGGTATTTTTAAAGGGTCAAGTGGAAGTTTTTACTCACAGGACTAAGTCTATGACATTTTTATTGACAAAATAGCGACTTGTATGAGGTAATTTATTTCAACTTGTTTTGAGAGTGTCTCGTGATTGAAAATAGTCAATTATAGAGCCATGGCTCACGCCCGGCGGAGCTGTGTGGACGTTGACTGATTTAGGGAGTTACCCTTCGCTTCGACCGTGCCGTGCCCAAATACGGAGCCTAAATGTCCGTCCACACTTGTGACATTTTGACCGTGATCGGGTGGTTCTCAATATAATATTATTGTCGTTGTTTTAAACACTTTCCTAACCTTGATTTTAGATCGCGTCTTTCAAGCTGTGAAGATGGAGCAATAAAAGATTGGTTGGTAAAAAGTTATTTCACGAAGGGTACTTAAAGTTAACTCAAATTTTACGGATAACTGAAATTGTTTGTTGCGAACAATGACGAATAGTGAGAACAATAATAAAACTGTAGAGGATAATCGTCTGTGAACCGTATCTGTGAAACACACCGAGACATGTCCACTTTTTCACGAAGCCCCTAAAAACATTGCGTGTTTCTTACGGTACGGAAGACAAGAACCACAAATGTCTGTCCACACTTGTGACATTTAGCCGTGACTGTGACCCTATCTGTGTCCGAAACACGCCCACTTTTCCACGAAGTCCCTTCAAAATTTGTCAAACTGTCACGCGTGTTTGTTACGGTACGGAGACCCGATCACAGCAGTTTGTCACTAGTGTGGACGGACGATAATACTTACACAATAGGACACGTGCATCGGAGGGGTTACCAGTACGATAGCTGTTGGTAAAAGGCCAGAAAGGCCACAGAGGCCTTGCAAAAGGTTACAAACTAGTGTTTTTGATAAATCTTTTTTAATCCATATTAATTATTTGTAAAGGCAGAAAAATAATTAAATGATGTACTTACTTAATAATAACATAAAGCCAATCTACACTATAATAAACTAACGGAGTTAAATCTGTCCCTGAAATATTTTAAGTAAATTTTAATTGGGATTGCGTAACACGATATACAAATAAAAATTCGAAGGTGTGTGTCATAGGTTAGTAAGTATTCTTATAAGCGGCAAGGGCTTGCAACTTGTCACGTACAGAATACTGACTGTGCAAAATGTGGGCATGTGTCAAATATCATGTTTGTACGTACCTCTGACTACCCTGTTATCCTAAAAAGATCTAAATAACTAGAGATCTGTGGAGATATCTACCGAGTCTGGGGATTACAGTCGTGATCATGTAATTTTTAACCGCCGACGAAAAAGAGGGGTGTTATAAGTTTAACGTGTCTGTGTGTGTATCTGTGTGTCTGTGTATCTGTCTGTGGCATCGTAGCTCCCAAACGGATGAACCGATATTCGTTTAGTTTTTTTTGTGTCATAGATCTAGACACGCGGTAGCGTGTCAAGCCAAGTTCAAGCTGGCGAACCGCGCACCGTGTGTAATATTGCACGAACCATTTGGAGCCAGATTTCACTCCCTCATAACTCCAAAACTATTTCACGTAAACATGTCAAATTTGGCTCATCTATTGATATTTGCGACCTAAGTAAGTACACCAAATTTTATAATCACACCTCAAACGGTTATTTAGATATTAACGTCCAAAAATCCTAATTTTTATCACTGACTGACCTTTAGACGTTAATTCTAACCCAGTTCCAGATGACCTAGAAAGTTCAAATTTGGCATCCAGGTAGGTGGTTGGGTGAATACAAAGGAAAAAATCAGAAACTAGTAAATTTATATATTTTTATTATAATTTTTCAATTACTTAATTAATTCTCTTTGGAACTCTTATAGCGCCTATAATATAAGTAAGAGCAAAGATTATAGTGTGTCGGATCTACCTACTTAGGCATGTATAGGTACAATGTGCCAATAGTTTCAGCCATCCATGCACGTAGATGTATAAGTATTGTTCATGAGAACATACAAGAATGTTTGCACTGGTTTATTTATTGTTTGCGCCTAGAGTAGATGAATAAGACAGCAATCCACCTACCTTGAGTCAGGAAAATCTGGGTGCGCTCCGCGCCGCCGGCCGGTGATCAGTCCGAACTCCGAAAACACACCACCACACTCGTGCACAGGATTTTTGAATGTTAATTGTTAGTAGGATGAAGTCTAGGCCGCCGGTAGGCCTCCGTGGCCAACAGAACCGAAGATATCGAATAAAAGTTCAATTTTTGCCGATAGCCGATGCGCGCGCGGTGTGAGCCGCGCAGAGAGCTTTTCTTGCGCTCAGCGCCAGGTGGCGCTAGTAGTATGCGTTCGTCGACAGATAATCCAAAAAAACCTCGCAGTGCGGCAGATCACCGCCAAATTCAAAATACAAAAGGCGCAAACATCTTCCCCCCGAACCAAGGTCTCCTTGGTTCCTAATTCCCAATAGGTAATCTACACAATTTAGAAATGGGCCTTAACAGGACACCAGACTGGGTCTTTACCTCAGCTATCCGAACAACCCCATTTTTACCCGGTAATAATTTTACTAGACGACCCCGTTTCCAATGAGAGGCCGGTTGATTATCTTCTTTTATCAAAACTAAGTCATCTAACTTTGGTGGATCAGTGTGAGATGTCCATTTATACCGTTGCTGCAAAGTATGTAAATATTCCATATTCCATCGTGACCAAAAATGTTGAGATAATTTCTGAATTTGTTGAAACCGAGATAAACGAGACATTTTGACTTCAGTGTACGGGTACTCCGGCAGTGCCACTAAAGACTGACCGATCAGAAAATGTCCCGGCGTTAAAACTTCGAAATCAGCAGGATCCGAGCTGAGCGGGCACAAGGGCCGAGAATTCATGACCGCTTCAACCTTGGTGAAGAACGTAGTAAGTTCTTCGAACGTCAACCGAGTCTCACCGATGACTCTACGCGCGTGAGTCTTAGCCGATTTTACCGCAGCTTCAAATAGCCCACCGAAATTTGGACTAGATGGAGCATTAAATAGCCAGGTAACTTCTTGCCTACCTAGATGGCGTTCAATATCCGAATGATTGTCACGAAGAAATATGTACATCTCCTTGAGATGCTTATCCGTTCCCGTAAAGTTAGTACCGCAATCCGACCGTATTAATGAAGGTAGTCCCCGCCTGGACACGAACCGAGTTAATGTAGCTACGAAAGCTTCTACCGATAAATCCGAAACAATTTCTAAATGAACCGCTTTAGTACTTAAACAGACAAATACACATAAATAACATTTCTTAATTTTAGCATTCCGTAAGGAGCTCGTTTTAATGAAAAACGGTCCTGCAAAATCCGTACCGACTCCTAAAAATGGACGCGATTGTCTGATTCTATCCGCCGGTAAATCCGCCATGAAAGGTTGCGTAGGTCTCGCATTAGACCTATAGCAAGGTATGCACCGAAAAGTAATAAACCGAGTAATCCGCCGAACCGAAAGTATCCAATAAAACCGTGATAGAATAGCCGCAAGTGTGTTGGCTCCGCAATGACAATAATTATGATGATAATAAGTTACCAATAATTCCGTGAATTTACATCTTCCTGGCAACAATATTTGATGCCTGGCATCATATGGCAAAGTTGCCGCATCAATCCGACCGCCGACTCTTATTATATTATTTTTATCTATAAACAAATTTAATCTTCGCAATGAGCTTTTTATCGGAGTGTCCGACCGTAAAGCTAATAATTCCTCACAGAAAAACCGGTTTTGAACCGACCGAATTAAATAAGATATGGCATTTCGCCTTTCCGAAACCGAAATATTAATACCGATAAATTTTCCCCGATTATACCGACTACCGAACCGTAAAATAAAAGCCGTAACATTAATCAACCTTTCAAATGAACTAAACCTTTCAATTAAATCAAATTCCGAATCTATATTTCCGACATGAAGAGACTTGACCTTAAGTCCCGGTAATGACTCCGCCGTAGGGAGGTCTACACAACTCCTAGGCCACTGGTCGGGCGGAGCGCACAGCCACTGTGGCTCCCACCAGCTCCTATCCGTTAATAAATCCGCCGCTGTCGCACCGCGCGACGCTACATCGGCACTATTCATGGAACCCGGAATATGTCTCCACTGAATAGCTACCTTCGAAGTAGTAATCTGAGCAACCCGATTTCCTTCAAACACTTGAAGTTTGTGTGGCGGCGTCCGAAGCCACGCTAAAACAATAGTGCTGTCACACCAACCAGTGACATCGTCAAATTTAATGTTATTCTCCGTTGAATAATAAACATGATTAAGTAGCGTAACCAATAACGTAGCACCGCTCAACTCTAACTTGGGAATCGTACGATTCGACTTGAGAGGTGCAACCCTAGTTTTAGCTATCAGTAATCGTACTAGAACCGAACCGTCCGAGTGCTCCGTACGCACATAAACCGCCGCCGCGAAACCCAATGAAGAACCGTCACAGAAACCGTGTAATGAGTAACGTGCGTTCTTATCGGTTTTTATACACCGAGGAATAGATAGTCGTTGCAAGTTAGGTAGGTCCGTTGTTATGTCTGACCACTGACGAACGATATCCGAAGATGCCGGCGCATCCCATTCAATTTTGCGCGAGTCGTCGACGCTACCTAATAACGACTGCAATAAAAGTTTCATCCGAAAAACAACCGGGCAGATCCATCCGAGTGGATCAAACAATCTAGCAACCGTAGATAAGATAATTCTCCGAGTAACCTGCTCTTCCCGGGGCAACTCGAGCCTATAAGTAAAATTATCAATTTTAGGGTTCCATTGAATGCCTAAAATCTTTACAAATCCGGTGCCGTCATCTGTACGTTCGTCAAAGGTACGAGGCGTTTCTAAATGATCAGGTGGCAGACTACACAGTACTCGCGTATCATTAGATGACCACTTCCGAAGTTCGTATCCCGCTGAACTCATAAGTGCCGTTAATTCGTTCCGAAGGTCAATGGCCTCTTGCAACGAATCCCCACCCCCGTTAAGATCATCTACATATGAATTTTTAATTAATAACTTAGCAGCCCGAGGGTACCTATTCTGCTCGTCATTTGCAAGTTGGTGGAGACAACGTATAGCGACAAAAGGACTAGACTTTAAACCGTACGTATTCGTCGTAAGCTCATAAAGCCGAAGTGGTTCCGAACTAGAAGCCCGCCAATAAATGAGTTGATATTTTCGATCAACGGGGTCAACCCAGGTCATTCGAAACATCATTTTTACATCTGTGGTAAACACCACAAGAGGTAACCGAAAGTTAATAATAATATCCGTAATATCGTTTTGTAATCGTTCGCCCGAATACAAACAATCGTTCAATGACACTCCGTTACTAGACCGAACACTGCCGTCGAAAACTACGCGTATTTTATTTGTATCTCCCGACTTCTTGAAAACACCGTGGTGCGAAAGAATGTAATGCTGTTCATTAGAATTAATATCAAAGTTAGATAACCGCATGTGACCGAGTTTAATATATTCCGACATAAATTCTACATACTTCGTTTTAAATTCAGGTTGTCGTTCCATTCGTCGTTCGATCGACAAAAACCTACGTAACGCAATCTGACTAGTGTCGCCTAACTCGTGGTTAGGTAGCAGCGGTAGGCGGACCACGTACTTACCGTCCGAGCTGCGAGACACCGTAGAACTAAATAACCGTTCGCATTGAATATCCGATGGATCCTTCACTGGCCGTCCAGGAGGTTCCTCCGAGCGCCAAAACCGTTCAACTTGATCCGCCAAGGTGGCACTCGTTGTAAGACCCGCGTTAGTCACATGCAAAGAGGTCGTACCTAACTCTTCCGAATGTTCCGTAGGGCCGAACACCACGTGATCAAAAATCGTATTTAACGCATAGGGTCCGTTGACCCCTAAGTCAACAGCTTGGTTCAGTACCTGACCGAGAATATCTGAACCTAAAATCAAATCTATCTGAAAATCATTCAAAATACCGTCTTCCGTATTTATTTTTAAATTGATACCTAACTTAGATATACCTATCTTACGCGCTAAATAGGCAGTAGGATTTTTTAATAAAGCCGCCGTAACCGATAATAAAGGTTTTCCTGTCCGTACAGGCCTAAAATTAATTGTAACCATATGTGTACTATCTCCGGTATGAGTACCACCGACCCCGGTTAGTCGGATGAGTGTGTTAAACCGCTTTAAACGTAGTGTAGTTACTAGATCACTACGCACGACGCTTATTTCCGCCCCGGTATCTAATAAAGCACGCGCCCGTATAAACTCACCGTTCGACGCTTGAACTTCGATGATCGCCGTAGGTAGGGTAACGTTATACGGTAGCGTGGGCGAAACAGCGGTTGCACACGATTGCTGTAATTGCTATATTGCGGGGCGCCGAGCCTCCGTAGGACTCGGCCCGCGCGGGGTCCGCCGGTCGTGGTCACGATACTCGCGATTGTCGCGGGTTCGATTCCAACCGTTGCGCACATCGCCGCTCTCGGCGTGCGCTTGATTGCCGGACCTAGGCGCCGACGCCGGTGCCGAAGACCGCGGCAAGTCCGACCATCGGGCAGGCGGGGCATTACCGCCCGGGTCACCACCGCGGTGACCTTGAGGTCGAGTGACTCCGCGGTCACCCGTTCCCCCCGAACCGTTCCATCCTTCACGCGAAGAATTATTATTATTATTCCGAGCACCCTGCGAAGGATTACCGTAGCCCGCACGCGGGTTGCTTTGACATAACAAACTATCATGTCCCGAATGACCGCACTGGGAGCATTGGCTCGACCTAGTGCACTCCGCCGCCGAATGATTGCCGAAACACTTAAAGCACAGGCACTTGCTCTGCACTACATGTTTGCGGGCAGTTTTATCTAAGTTTCGAAACTTGTAACAATGATACAGTTTGTGACCCGGTATGTGACAGTACACGCACTCATTATTATTATTATCGTCAGAGCGAAAGTTACTACCTACAGCATGAATAGCGCGGTCTCCCCTGCGAGGGCGCTCCGGCTCTCTATTAGAGTCCGGGTAACAAGCCGGTTCCGTAGCCGTATCTAACAGCCTACACTCATTACCTAGGAACTCCGTCAATTGTTCAAACGTAGGCAAAGTGTTCAGATTACCGCCGTGTAATTGTTCGAATCTAGTTTTTATGTCGATCGGCAACTTAGACAAACTAATGTAGAACAGTAGGTAGCTCCACTGTTCAGTAGGTAAGCCCAAGTTTTTGAGAGCCCGGGTGGATTCCAGCAATGGATTCAGTATCTTAGTGCGAAGCCCGGTCGCTTGCTTCAATGCCGGCAAATGTAATACTCGCGAAATGTGCGAGTCCGCAAGTAGCCGAGTATTCTCATACCTACTCCGTAAAAGATCCATTGCCGTATCCAGCGAGGCATCGATCATTGGAAGATGCTTGATCAATGACTTGGGTTCCTTTTCCAGATTGGAAAACAAATAATGAAACTTTTCCGTTTTAGAAATATCTTTCCGAGAAAGCACCAGCGAGTTAAACAAGCTAATAAAGCTACTCCACGAAAATACGTCACCGTCAAAAGTAGATAGGCTAATCCTAGGTAACCTAGCTGTGGGAGCACTATCCGTGGGCATGAATGTACCCGCCGTACTCGGGAATCCCGCCGAAATCGATTCCAATTTATTGTAATACAAAGTTGCATCGGCGTACAATTTATCGTATTTTGTAATTATTTCCGTATCCGAACTTTCCGTAAATGAATTCAAAATGCCTTCGTATGAATCTGTAAGCAGATCGTAATATTGATGTATTTTCTGAAGCCTAGCCGACATCAAACTAGCCGATTTACTTTTACCGTCCGCCATTTCTATTGAATGGACGAACCAATCGTACCTAATTTTAAACTTACTTTCATAACCCTTGAGAGCCATGGTTATGTATGATGGTCTCTCAAACTGATCACCAAAGATAAACAAATGAAATGAAATTACACCCGACCCGAAATAACCGAAATCCGAATAAAATAAGTAGGTACTAGCACGCGGCCCCAGCCTAACCACAAGTAGGTATTTAACCGAAATTGACCAAAATTAACTATCCGGCTCGAAGGAAAATATGTTCATGAGAACATACAAGAATGTTTGCACTGGTTTATTTATTGTTTGCGCCTAGAGTAGATGAATAAGACAGCAATCCACCTACCTTGAGTCAGGAAAATCTGGGTGCGCTCCGCGCCGCCGGCCGGTGATCAGTCCGAACTCCGAAAACACACCACCACACTCGTGCACAGGATTTTTGAATGTTAATTGTTAGTAGGATGAAGTCTAGGCCGCCGGTAGGCCTCCGTGGCCAACAGAACCGAAGATATCGAATAAAAGTTCAATTTTTGCCGATAGCCGATGCGCGCGCGGTGTGAGCCGCGCAGAGAGCTTTTCTTGCGCTCAGCGCCAGGTGGCGCTAGTAGTATGCGTTCGTCGACAGATAATCCAAAAAAACCTCGCAGTGCGGCAGATCACCGCCAAATTCAAAATACAAAAGGCGCAAACAGTATAATAATATAAGAATAAGTACTTACTTACTTATAAGTTCTGTACAAAAAGTAATGATATCCCATCAAAAACATAAATGTGAAATGATAGCCAAGTTCAATAAGTACCTATGCTCTAGTCGTTGACTTCAGCGACAAAAGAAGTGAGATCTAAACGGGTGCCAAGTACAATGGTCAGTCCTAAAACTTATTTATAGCAATATGAAATATGTTTAACAACTTTAAAATATAATTTCATCTTATAATTTAGGATATTATATTGAAGCCTAAGGTCTGACTTGGCTAGTTTTCTTAAGAGTACGAATTATATTAGGTATTGGTAGCCTTTGCAAGTTCTTATTTTATTCTTCTAAAAATTTGACTTGATGGTAGAAACTAGCGATCGGACATAGTAGGTAAGTAGTTAATAATAGGTTGGTAGGTAATTCGTATATGAGAACTAGCCAGGTTAGACCTTAGGCTTCAATATAATATCCTAAGTTATAGGATGAAATGATATTTCAAAGTTGTTAAACATATTTCATATTGTTATAAATAAGTTTTGGGACTGACCATTGTACTTGGCACCCGTTTAGATCTCACTTCTTTTGTCGCTGAAGTCAACGACTAGAGCATACTTATTGAACTTGGCTCTCATTTCACATTTATGTTTTTGATGGGATAATTTTATCCCGAGTGTTCTTAGCCATGTTTCATGAAAATCTGTTCAGCCGTTTGAAGGTGATCGGCTCTTTTCTAGTTGATGAGAGGATCTGACAACTTCCTTATGTCCGATCGATTCGAAATTTGGTAAGTACCGTGTTACTTCAATGACGTTGATTGAAAGAACATGGTAAGATGACGTCATGAACCATGACTTTGAAATGACATGTTAGGGTAAGGTTTAGATGTCCGGGGGTTTTTTAAATTTTTAATTTTGATTAGTTATTAATATTTAGCTACAAGTTAGCTACATTGGTGGTAATTCGTTTGTTTTGTAGACTAACTTAAAAAATGCTACCATAGGTACGATCTTATTTGGCTTACTATAAAGACCAAATTAGCGTAACTTTTTTGAATGACAGTTTTAAAAAGATCTAAAATTGACATAATCATTCTAATTTAATTAATTTTCCACCATTTTCACGTAGCTTTAGTCAACACCAAGTTACATGGCTTCTAAAATAATCTACAGCACGTCAATCATACGTCAGTTTAGTCAAATTTAGAATTGTAATTTAAAATGTTTACGCTAATTTAATATTTGATGTGAACAAAATAAGGTCGTGTTTAGTTCAGCATTTTTTTAGATTTTTTTAGTTAGTCCGCGGTACAACAGAGTCACCACCATTGGCTAGACATGTAAATACACCTAACAGTTACTGCATTGCGTCTGTCACTCACTAAAAGATACTCTAGTACTTGTAATTTCACTGACACACATACCATTCGAGTCGGAACATCGCAATGAAAGCATTATAGACTGCATTATATCTTTTACCCGACTGCGAGGGAGGAGGGTAATGTGTTCGGGATAACTTTATGTATGTATGCGAGTTTCGCTCTCGCTAGAACCCTAATGGCTGGACAGATTTTGACAAGGTTTCGTTGGATTCGTCTGGATTACAAGGGATACTATGTCCAAAAATCGACTGTAAGAAGCTATTGTGAATTATTTTCATGTACTTTCATTATATTATGTTTTGTGATTAGATGTGTGTTACTCTCTAGCTACTAACTACTATTAACTCTCTAGCTCTCTCTCTTAAGCTCTATATTTGTTCTAGCTAAGTTCCCAAAACCATTGCAAGAATCGTCTCAACTCTTCTAGATTCACTTCCATAACTTTAAAAAGCAAGTAGAGTACCTACCTACTTATTGTTTAATCGATAATATTCATTTTAGACTATCAAAAAATACAGTTAAAAGTAATCTAAATAAAATATATCTACGGTTAAAGTTTTAACGTAAGTATATTTTGGTTTAGGTAACTTGTAGCTAAAACTGAGCACGAGCTGGTAATAATCGAGATAAGCTTGTCATTTTACGGTTTGGCTTTACCTATGCGTTAACTCATCTCGATTAAAAAATGATAAAAACTCAGAATCAACCCCCTGGGGATTGAAATAGATAAATCCTATCCAACAGTAGGTACTTACTACATTTCGCAGGTAAAATTGTGACTTTCCATCACAGCAAACCACACATCTGACCACAACGAACGGGCTTATGTGTGCCTTAATCTCTTAAAGGTTTAGATTGAGGAGCAGCTAAAGTTAATTTTCCTAAAATCTTACGGCAACTTGTTACAACCAGGGTCCCAGAGCTCGGGGATCTCATTGCTGTATCCCGTTGTAAAGGAAAATTCGGTAATAGAAAGAAGCGGGGTGGGTCTGGGCTGGCTGGTTTTGGTGTATTGCGTATAATTTGTGCTGCAGTTAGTTTTCTTTTATTGGAATGTAGATAAATTTCTAACTGGTTATTTTATTACATGACTGGGAAGCGAAAAAGGAGGGTAATGTATTTATAAATAAAACCTTAAGTAAATATTTATAAATAAACCTTCATACACATTACCCTCCTTTTTCACTTAAATGTGACATCCTTTGACTGTCGCTGTAGCCCAAACGGCTAAACGAATTTTGAAAAATGAGGTGTCATTATTGGATTCGTCTGGATCACAAGACGTAGGCTATACAAAATGTCAAAAAACTAATATGTTGGATGTAAAATCTATTTTCAGTTATATTCAGTCGGGTATTTTTATTTTTTTCAATATTCGTAATTATTATAATATATTTCGTTTCGGAACCATTAGCAGATTACTTTATTCTCCGTCCGTAGGCTATGTCGAACTTGGGCGAATGTCAAAGCCTTTTGACGCAATAACTTACAGTTACTACACATGATAAACCTAAATCATATTTTTTTTCAGGAGAAACACAGGTTTTATAAACAAACTCATAATTTTCTTGTCCTTTTCCCACGTTATGTGGGATTAGCACAACATGATCTTCCATTTCCCTCTGTCATTCGTCATATCAGTACTCACTCCTTTCTTACCTGTCATCTTTCACACAGTCCTTCCATCTTTTCTTGTATCATCCACATTTATACAACACTCTCCTCGTCACATGACATTAATCTCTCCTCATTTAATTATATAACAAACTATTAGAGAAAATATGTAGAGTCGATCGGGATATACTCTATCCCAATCTGATTAGCGTTACCAACACCATCACCGAATATTTTGTTCTCAACTTGTTAAAAAAATAACTTTTTATTTTCACCGTAACCGTAACAAGATTATTTGCTGAGTCGAGCGACCAGTCGTACGATCGGTCCAGCTATAGCATCAACGACCGTTTCGCACGGAATAAAATATGTTCCCGCCACAAGAGCTTTTGTCGCTTTGTCGTAATAAGTTTTCGTGCTGATATTTTTTTCATAATTGATAAATTACAGACTTTTTGTTTACGGTTGCGAATAAAAATTACCTTAAAATTATGAAGGTGTGTTATTATAAGTAGTACCTACTTCAGTTAATATTTCGATGGTCGACTCTATGTTATGTGAATGGATTGTCTACTTATTTGATAATCGATTATCAATATTAGTAATTAGTTAGTAGATGTTTCGATTATGAGAATCATTCATAATCGCCCACCGCTATGTTATAATGCACTGTCGGTACTGCTTATACTTCTTTAGTTTGAAATTCGAACAACATTAAAAAAAAAACGTAACAGAACTCACTGAGATAGCTTTCGAAATAAGAACGATATTTTATGTAAGTTTTAAAATTCACTGATATTGCTGGCTGTTGAAATATCAGCCCATAGATTCCATAAATTGAAGTGATCATAGGCCTCACAAGCGAATTGTTTGCCATTGCCATGGCTATGTTTTGGCTCAGCCAATGAAATTTCCGGTTTCGCATAATACTGCGTCTTATCTGTGGTATCAACTATAGTCGCTGGTATAATGTCGACTTTTCTTCTTATCTTAATAAATCACAAATTCTTTCGAACCTGCGTGTGTTGTGAAATAATTAAATTACACCCAACTTTTTTAGGTTTGTATGACATGCCGGTTTCCTCGTGATGTTTTCCTTCACAGCAAATTAATGTGCTAGCGCACATAAAAATTGGTGCACGTCCGGATTTGAAACCACGACCTTTGGATCGAGCAGCGGCACTGGGTAGTATTAGACCATCAGAATGCTCTCGAAAAATACTTGAAATGGGTTTAAAAATACCTATGTAATAACTACTCACCTTCTGTAGGTACTATCAAAAGCTCTAAATGTCACCAAATATTGTTTTTCCTTCTTCCGTTCCAGATAATCTCGCGTACGTATGTTTTTAATAATAATTGTTTTACCTTAAAAAAAGATCAGACGCACAAATAGTGCGACGACCAAGCAAAAAAACTAAACCAAAACATTTTTCTGAATACCTAGGAAGGTACTTAAGATGTGAAATGTAGAGATGTACCAAATGTCATGTTTGGACGTGCCTCTGCCTACCCTCAAAGATCTAAGTAACTAAACCTCTGAGGAGATAATCGAGCCCGGGGATTACAGTCGTACCTACTCGTATACCCAACCTGCGATTACTTTATCAAAATAAATATAGCAAAACGGTGAAATCTACATAAATATGAACCCGCGGATTATAGCTAAATGAATGGAAGTACAAAATTTCCACATCTCTTGATGTTTTTATATTGCGCACCAATCCAATAACCCATAGCTTTGACAAGCGACGCCCTCTGCATACGGACACCTCACGACTGAGGAGCGAGATTATAGCTTTGTATGGAAATGTCAAACGATTCATGTGGAAACATGAGATCTGAACAAGACTGCTCAATTTATGTTATGGGAGTTGTATGCGAAAACAAAACAACTAGTATTCACTACAAAAATTAAAAAACCTGACTGAATATAACTGAAAATAGATTTTTACAGCCGCCATATTAAATTTTTCGAATGGAAAAACTCATTGGTGCACGACCAGGTTTGAACCCACGACCTTCGGATCGTGAAGCCGGGGTGCTACCACTACACCATCAGCGCTCTTTTGTGATCCAGACAAATCCAACGATATTTTATTTGTCAAAATCCGTCTTGTCGTTTGCGCTACACCGACAGCCAAATGAACTTGCGTAGCTATACATAGATATCTACACCCCAAATACACCCGAAACACCCTGCATACTAAATTTCATGAAAATTGTTGGAGCCGTTTCTGAGATTCAGATTATATTCATATACCTACGAGTATACTTACAAGAATTGCTCGTTTAAAGGTATAAGAATAAATAGGCTCACGACTGTAACTCTTTAGAAAGCATGGTATAATAAGTACCTCATTGCTCAGTTACGGCACCTAACAATCTAATTAAATCCTCAATGAATCTCGCCAATGAGACAACTGAGATATTTTTTTCTCAATAATTAACTAAGCTCGATATGGATCATAAGGCAGTTGAATTGAATTGAAAAAATATTTTGAATTTTTGAATAAAAATATTTTGAATTTGAATTTGCCAATATGCTAGTATTCTCACACATTCAATCAAAGTAATAACTTTGATATTTCGTACCATGACCTATAATAATTGTATTAAAGTAGTGTTTATTTCAAGCTGGAATTGTGACGTTTTTGAAACATGATGGATTGTAAGATCTTGTGGTAATGCCTGGTCTATTAGTACCTAGTCCTTTTTTAGGGGGGTCCTTATAGATTCGTCATGTCTGTCTGTCTGTCTGTCTGCCTGTCTGTTCGTATGTCACAGCAACTTTTTTGTAAGTAAGCGTATACCCACGCACTAGGAATTCTAAAAATGCACAAACAAAATGATGTACTTACGTACGTAAATACCTAAGTAGTTTTCCAAAAATCGCGAACTTTTTCCACAAGTTTGCGGAACGCGCGGTTTAGGCGGGTAGGGGGGGGATTGCGCAGCGCGGGAATAATCGATACACCATAGAACTGAGTAGGGTGGTCATGCCCACAGGTTATAGCTGTTTTGGCGCCAAATTGCTGATCGGATTTCATTGAAGATTGACAGTTGACATCAAGCCAGCGGGCGGTGTCGTACGAATGTCAATTCAATTCAATTCTTGGTTTCAATTCAATTCAATTCTTGGTTTATGGCTACTCGTACGAATGTCTCCATATTATTCTGTAATACGACTTTGTGACATTGACAATACTAACTAATAATTTAAACACTTGGCAAAAAAATTCTCAAAAAAACAGATGCCATAAACAAAGAAGAAAAAGATCATTATAAGATTCTATGCTACGTAAATGTGAGCATATTACCGAGTAAATTATATTTTATTTGTTATTCCTGTAATAAAAAACTAATAAATCCCAAGCTGACTACGAGTTTTTTTTTTAATGTATTAATGCAGTTTTGCTTCTTACTGAAATCGATGACATGGTTCGAACTTCGTACTTAAGTCTTATAGTTTCAGACTTTCTTATACTGACCGATGTAAATGTTACCCTGTATAGTAGATACATAATTAATTCACTTCAAATTAAATGGGATTCAAAATTTGCGAACCGACGCGACTCGAACCCGCGTCTTTGTCAGGTGTAGCTGGCCAACCCATTATGCCACCGTTCCACTAACCAGCCCCATCAAAAATATTGAAGCCTAGGCTAATTAGTATTGATCATTCTTATTTGATCTGTTGTTACTGAGGTACCTACTACAAAAGCTCCGTCCAAACTTGTACTTAAATAAAGTTTCGAAAATATAATTGCTTGTTTTTCCAATTTCATCTGAAGTGTTTTTTTGTTTATTTATCAATATACATACTATAAATAGAAATAGAGCTTATGTCACTGACCATAATGTACCCAGAAGGCTGGCAACCTTACTTTGTTGGATAGCTTTAGGTACCTACTGATTCTCTGTCCTAGTTAAACACCAACCCTTAGATCTTTGCTCTCGTCTACCAGTCTCTTGGATAACTCTTTGAATAGGAGCCATGCCTCTGGCCCCCACAGAATACTAACTTAAGTACTTGATTCAAAAATAAAACATGATCACGGCTGTAATCCCCACGCTCGGTAGATATCTCCTCAGATCTCTAGTTTCTTAGATTTTAAGGATACCTAAGTATCAAAAGAGGATGAGAAATGATATTTGGCACATGCCCACATTTTGCACAGTAGTTGGTATTCCGTACGTGACAGGTAGCAAGCTTATTGCCACTTATAAGAATACTAACCTATGATACACACCTTCGAATTTTTGGTTCTAGGGCATGCCGGTTTCCTCACGACGTTTTCCATCACCGTTTAAGAGCACTGGCATTGCACATAAAAATTTTTCGAATGGAAAACTCATTGGTGCCCGACCAGCTTTGAACCCACGACTTTCGGATCGTCAGGCAGGGGCGCCACCTACACCACCAGTGCCCTCACTTAATTCATAAAACTTATAACTCGTATTTTACGTATTTTATTATAATAGTCACCCTTATCCCAAAACGTTTCTAAATAGTTCCTCCATGTACCCTCTTCCTTCCGATGCAAGGTGGTTGCACTATTGGGTTCATCGACCCCTCCACGCCTCTTGTTTATCTCTATTACCCTCAGGACGAACTCTTGGATTATCTACGGCAAGAGAAACATTACACCATCATGTCAAATCGTCAATATTTGAACTTGGCCTTTTTGAGGTGATAGTGCTTCAAATAAGAGGGTTTATTTGAGAGGCTAATAATTAGTGAGCGTTTTACATAAAGGTATAAATAAGTTCCTGGATGACCGAGCTTTGCCCGGTGTTTTGTTTGGTAAACGTTTCCTAAAAATAAAACCTAGCTAGATCGATTTATCGCCCACGAAACCCCCTGCATATTATATTTCATGAAAATCGTTGGAGCCGTTTCCGAGATTCGGATTATACTTATATACCTATACAATAATTGCTCGTTTAAAGGTATAAGATTTAGTAGGAATAAACTCATTTTGACTGGCATCACAGCCAGTTGGTAGTAACCTTCTGCTGTAGGTTGTGGGTTCGATCCCCACCCAGGTCAAACATTTTTTTGATGAACACAAAATGTTTGATCTGTGTATGGGTGTATGGGTTACACGTATATATTTACAAAAAAAAGTGAGTATAATAGTTAATCTATCAGGAATAAACTCATTTTGACTGGCATCTCAGCCAGTTGGTAGTAACCTTCTGCTGTAGGTTGTGGGTTCGATCCCCACCCAGGTCAAACATTTTTTTTGATGAACACAAAATGTTTTATCTGTGTATGGGTGTATGGGTTACACGTATATATTTACAAAAAAAAGTGAGTATAATAGTTAATCTATCAGCTATCTGTTTCCCATAATACAGCTTGCTTAGTTTGGGGCTAGACGGCGTTATGTGAAATGTCCACCGATATTTATTTATTTATGAATACTGATTGAATAGGTCCTACCCCCAATCCGAACCAACCCTCTTGCCTGGCTGTGAAAGGTACAAGATTTCTTTGTATTACTTATGTACGTGTGTAAGTACATAAGTACCTAATACATTTATGTAAGGTAAACCGAGGCGAATGTGACTATGGGGCGTATGCGACTAATCGATTTTTCTTTCTTTCTAACGGTTTTACGGAGGAGCACACCATCTATTGGTGAACAGTAAAGTTAGTGTTTGTCCCAAAAAATAACAGGAGGCGCTCCTACATATGAAACTGTTTGATCGACAGAGCTTTTTCTAAAAGTCACTATTTTGACCAACTATTTGTTAACAACCTGCTCACAAATTTTTGATAAAAATAATAGTAAACGTGGTTTTTGTGCAGTTCTGAAAGAAGGAATGAAGAAATACTAATCTTAAGTAGCTTTTACGATATTATTTGTAATCCTATGTCATATATTTCGTATGATATTCCAATAAAAAAAAAAATAAAAAAAAAATCGTTTATTGCATTTTTGTACATAACATTTTTATGTAGCCCTACTTACCAAACTAAGTTAAAAAAACTTGTGTCTTGGCAATTAGTGCCTCTCCTTAAAAAAAAAAGCAGATGTATGTACTATACTATACTTAGATTCAAATTATTAATTACTAATTATTAATATTGTTGATATTGATTAATTAATTAATTAATTAAAGCATGCAAGAAGAAACTACTAAATTTAAATGAACTAATACAACCTACTTGAAAATTATTTCAAAGATTGTGATTGTGTTCATAATCAGATATAATTAAATCTTCCGTGTTCTACCACTTAAACAATCAATCCATTATACATGCTTAAGATCTTAATACACTAAATATACCTACTTTCATTTAATACACTTCATTCATATATTTATAGTTGCAGTTAGTAGGTTAGTCAATAACGCAAAAGTTTTATATATTTACAGTGAGGAATGATACAAAACTATTTTAGGACTATAAAAAGATTTTCAGTTTCGTTGTAGGTCAAGTTTTTTAGCCAGTCTTGGACAACAGCCTTGCATTCACACGTAGAGAGATGATAAATTTGCAATGCTTGATTAACTTTATTATAAAGCCGTGCGCTCAGAACATGGTAGTGGCGCGCTGCAAGAGCCAGTCTATGACGTTATAGTTACTTTCGCCTCACTTTTTTGTGTAGCGGGGCGTTTGTAGCTATTTTGACAAATTTGAGGTAGTTGCAATAGCCCCTTTGTTTTTGTATGGAAAATGTAAATCGCTAGTGATTTTCAGTATCGATAAAATGGCATGTCGATATTTTGTAAAAAAACTGGAGTATAAAAAATTATAAATATCAGTGTCCTTTTTCTCAATATTTATTACTTTTCGATCCAGAAATAAATAATTCTATTGTATAGGTAGCTACTTACATAATATACCTACCTAAATTAACAGTCTTGAGAATCCGTTGTTGTCGGTTCATCAGTCACATAAGAAAAAGTTATCGATGAATGTTGTCCCAACATTAACTGTATGGAGCGTAGTTACATTCGCCCCAAAAAGTACTAAAAGTATTTTTTAGGCTAAATAACTGTGTTTTAGTACTGTTTGAAATAATTCATGCGTAAATATTGGTTCAAAGTAGGTGCTAGATAAATATAAGCTTTAAAGCAATAAGCACAAACAAGTTATACTAAAAAGTCACATTCACCCCAAAGTGGGGCAAATGTAACTTTTTCCATTTTCACAATTATTATATTGATTATTTACTTTAAATTTACTACTTTTCAATGTTTTTTTGATGTGATAACGTTCATAGATACATGCTTAACCATGTGGATTTATTAAATTGTCAATTTTATCTTACTGGACGATTATATCAAAAGGTAAAGTTAAAACTTGTTGCTTAAAAATGTGACTACACATTCGCCTCGGTTCACCTTATGCACTTACGTAAATATAAAAATATTGTCATCACATGCTCGTCTAAATTTTGTTCTAAATCAAGTTCAAATAAGGCTTATTTTTCTTAAACAAAACTGTTTAAAAATACCTAAATAATAACTGTTAACTAAACTACTGACAGGAAATATAACCCCTAAATTATACCGCAGTTTAGTAAAAAGTTCTATCTACTCATAGATGTATTTGATTATTGGATCATTGTTTTTCTTCAATAAATTTCAGGGTCTATAGGTGTTTTGAAGAGAACTCCTGAAAGGATCGACCCCAAAGGGGTGCAACGGAGCGTTACGGTTTGTAGGAAAATAACATTTTGGGAACAAAGTCTCCACCCTTATCAACTAAAGAATACGATTAAGGCGCTGTGCGTTCCAAAAATCGTGGCAGACACGATTAAGGGTGAAATTACGAAAATCTATGATTTTAGGTACCATTTAAATAACCAGGAATCAGAACTGTAAAGATGCTATGGTATCAAATTAAAGGTCATATATTCATCTCTAAAGGTAGCCAATAAAAACTGGGTAGTCCTATTACAACATTTTCATATAA
This sequence comes from Cosmorhoe ocellata, assembly GCA_963675405.1. Classification (NCBI taxonomy): domain Eukaryota; kingdom Metazoa; phylum Arthropoda; class Insecta; order Lepidoptera; family Geometridae; genus Cosmorhoe; species Cosmorhoe ocellata. The sequence continues at coordinate 2,563,028 of OY776258.1, read as the reverse complement.
ATATGGTTTTACCATCGCAAGCTGCGCAAGAGAGTTAACAACGCGCAGTGCGTTTGTAGCTTTTGGAATTATTTAATGATTATATTTAAGTGGAGGCTTGATCAAAAAACTGTGAAGTGAGAAACTAGATGAACATGTTACCTATCTTTTACAATAAATCCCAAGTTAATCTTCATAGTAGTTATCAAAATATTACGATTTTAAATTCTAAACCGTATCATTTTTAAAAAATATTTTTATCGAGAAAAGTTTTTGCTATGTTTTCAGCCCAGAGAGAATCTAAGTAGAAACCCGGAGGGTTATACAGGGTTATAGGTATCTAATCAATAACTTTGAAAAGGCGACTTGGGTAAATCAAGACTTTTCTTCTACGATTTTTTCTAATTCAATGATTTTTTTTCCCATACAAAAAAATAAATAGGCAAATTTCCAGTTCTAATCTTCTTAGCTCGGCCCTAATCGCTGAGTGTGTAGTACACTCAGCGTGACTCAGCTGACTGCGCATACGTCAGAATCGAATAAATGAAACATAGGTAGGTATTTACGAGACATAGAGCTAACAACTGATAGAAATTCTCACAAAAACTAAAAAAAAAAAACTTGAGATGTATTACGTTTTGGCAAAAGTCATAGATCAAAAGTTGTTAGTCTTGATTTACCCAAGTCGCCTTTAAGAGGTTATTGATTAGAAACCTATAACCCTGTATATAAAAATCGGAGACGTGGCTTGTTCAGAAGTATTATTTGTTTCCATTTGAAAAAGAGCAATCTTGGACATACAGTGCCTTAATAGGAACAGCTTTTGTGAATTTCAACTTCATTTTAATATTTTAGTGGATGATGTAATAAATACCCGAATAAGACAATAAAAGCTTCAATAAATCCGCAAGCAGGTCGTGACCTCAGCAAACCAAAAGCATCTAAACAAATTGGCAATCTACTAGCTCGAGCTAGGTAGGTACAGTCAACGACATTAACATAATGATTTATTTGGAATAACTTTTCAAATGGAACTAACAATTATAACATTCTCATGAAGTATTATTTCAATTAAAGTTTTAATGTTTTATTTATGAATAGGTAATTAGTAAGTTTGTCAATTATTGTTTATTTAATTTATAAAACATGATCACGACTGTAATCCTCACAGTCTCGGTAGATTCTCCTCAGATCTCTATAGTTACTTAGGTATTGTAGGATAATATCTAAAGAGGGTAGTCAGAGCCACGTCCAAATATGATAATGTCATACAATAAATAATTTAGTAATTATGTTAAAACTGTATAATAACGGTGCGTAGCTAAATAAAATTAATGATAGATCTCTTCTATTAGATGTCTGGAATATGAAGAGTTGGTTAAATAACACAAAATAATATCTCTAATTCCATATACGTTGGCAGCTTTGTCCAATCACGTTTGATGTTGACTGTGTCTGTGATGTGACTCAGTTACTTTTGATGTTGAGTGTACTAGCAATTTAGCAGTTCGTCATAGACCTTCAAGTGTAGAGCGGTATGATTAGCTGTATTGTTTCGCGGTCAGGCTCAGCACGACTTCATAAGCCTTCGTTACTAATGCACAATAGAAGCACCTATAAAGCTTTAATACCATATAAATGTTGACATGTTGAAACATATAGCCACGATACGGCATGTAACGTGGTGATGCGACAACGTGGAATCAAACGGTGTCGTATCATGTAAATGTATGGTGTCCGTAGTAAAAACTCACGCCACAATTTCGTGTCGCAGCGCGATGCGACACCGCGGAAATTTACGGCGTCCATCGTAAAAACCTACTAGCTAAACTGACGTGACATTTTACTAGGTACCTATGTATAAGCCATTTTATAAGTAGCAGTGAAAAATCATATGATTTAAGTTTTCATACGTTATTCGTACGATACTCATCTGTACCCCTAGTATGAGTTAGGAAATTTTAAGGTACTAAAATAAAGTCGATATCGTGAAAACTTGATTTAAAAATCATTGCTGGGACTGCCGATTACATAATATTTTCGATATTATCGACCTTATTTTAGTTCCTTAACATTTCCGATGGAGGTAAATGTATGAAAGGATACTATTCGAAAAAAGTTTTCGTAAATCAAAAACTCATACTAGGGGTACAGCTACTTTCTTTCACACACACAGTCTGCTCTAAATCACAGCAAATTATATCGCAGAACGTTCGGATTTCATCGTGAGACATCGGTTGGCAAAACCGCCGCGAGAGAGAGACACGCTAAATTAAATATGACTTTCTGTAGCAAGTGATATTTAGGTCGTTAAAATGAAAATCATTGCCTGTGAAATATCATCAATATTTCATTAAATGGAAATGAATCACTAGTAGCAAAAATTTGCATGCCTAGTTTTTACGATGGACGTCGTAGAATTCCATGACACGACAATGTGTAGTTTCACGGTGTCTTAACGAATATACGATTTATAAGTAGGTATGATCTACAATCGTACTAAATCCCATCGAAATCCGTTCGGCCACAAATATAGAAAGACAAACATAAACACTTGTTGGTACCTTCTAAACTTTCGCCTTTACAATATAAGTAGGGATATTAATATTTTTTAGAAACAAACAAGTGCCTATGTGTTGAGTATCTTGTTTTTATTTTACACAGGAGCTTAAAGGCACTTTAGGTATTTTATCGTAAAGGTGAACCAGAATTGTAACGGTCTGACATTATGCCTGATATTAAAATCAAAATAATTACTTAGTATTAGACTAGCTGGCCAATCTAGAACATAAGGTTACTATGCATTTTTTTTTACAAAAATACATTACGTACCTTTTCTTTTTTCTTTTTAGTTCTTGAGTGGAGACCGCGGTTCGGCAAACATAGTAGGACGCCCTCCAGCCAGGTGGAGTGACGATCTGCGAAAGGCTGCAGTGGAGGCTGGATGCGTCGGGCTGAGGACAGGGCGCAATGGCGCTCATTAGGGGTGGCCTATGTCCAGCAGGACTGCTATGGGCTGATGATGATGATTATTACATACATTTTATTATTTATATTTTATAGGTTTACGATTAGTTTTTAGTCAATATTCTATCATTTCCTTTTGGTCAGAAACGCACGCGTGAGGACCAGTAATCTCAAACTGTGAAGAAAAACATCGTAAGATAATGGCCATGTCATAGACCTAGGTAATAGTGCTCAAAATGAGTTTTTCAACAATCAGTTGGGAAGAACATTCTTGAGTTCGATTTGGTGGGAGTAACTTCAGCCAACAAATAGAAGAATCGTAATAGGTATGTCAAGTACTTACGGGAAAGGAGCCTCATTGAGACCACTGTAATCCTTTTAGTACTTAGGTACTCTGATTCTAATAGAGAATGAAAGTAACAGAAGACAGTTACCAAATAAGTAAATTTTATTATGATTGAAAATTCTGAGATGCTTTTTACGATAATAATCAGACCTACAGACATCAATACCTGTGGTTCGCCCAGACATATTACCACCAGAAATCAAAGGTAACATGAAGCCAAGACTGATCTCGTAAATAATTAAGTTATCAAAGGAAAACAAATTGCGTAGCGCTTTACTAGCTGACATCATTACGGCAACGTTATATCTATCGATCGGGTGGAAGTGTCGGCAGGAATATAACGGAATATAGACGATTCTATGACTGTGTACCGATGTAGTAAGTACGCAAAATATCTTATAATGTAAAATACTAATAATATAATGATCCTAAGAATAGTCGATAAGATATTTTATCTCTCGATGTTTTATATGCCTATAAAATCCATTCTAGCCTAGCTCTAACTTGCCTTTCGCAGCAAAACAGCATGTTACAACGAAAATTCGCCTTTTTTCTGACTAAGAAACGTTTTTTGTAAATTTTTACGTAATTAGGTAATATTGGTTTATTATTTTATACCAAAAAAAGTAGAGTAGAGTAGAGAAAAGTAGAGTCGTGAATAACAAAATACTATTTTTATTATCCTATTTATATTAGGATTTAATCAACTTCTGGCAATATTTATATTTATTTATTTTTCAGAATAATGTAAGTACCTACCTACTTACCAAATAATATTTTACTCTTCGAAAACTACGATTTATTTTAATGATAGTGCTAAATGAGCTATGTCGATATCAAGCTTCCTACTTTTCAAAAGCAAATGGTACTTAAACTGTCAGAGGTATAAATCAAATTTAGCCGCTAGACAGCAAACTAGCTTAATTGTTGATTTACATCGTTTTAAACCACACACTGAACAATACGGCACTGCTTAGCTTACGACGGAATGTAGTCTAAACTTCTGTTATAGTATCTCCTTTCAATCTACTCTTCAACAAAAAAAACAGCTTCGAATATAACCTTTATACTTAAGGCTTTAGAGTACAATAGAAAATGTTACCTTCGAGAAATGAGTTTCTGAACGGCAAGCTTAATTTTGCTGTATGCTATCATAAACTGGATTACAGCGTCCCATCTTGAGGACTCTATCCCATGGGAAATAAGGGGGTGTTTTGATTAAACGTAGGTCTGATGGGTCTGGTCGTATTTAAACTTCGAGGTGGCCGGTGATGGAGTGAGTCACATCACTATCGGCATGCATTCTTGGGTCGCATCCGTTTCTTACTTTTATTTCGTTTTTGGTTCAAGTTTGAGGCACGTAATCGTTCATTACTTGACCTAACAATATATCTCGAAGTAACTCCTTTTCTGTTAAACAGTATATTTGTCATAGCATAATAGTCCCCTAAGGAGAGCCAGTATGCTGATCTAAGTATTTGCCGTCACTCGCTTTGGACTTTTGCCAAATTCATTCGACTTTAAATAAATGAACCTACCTTTACATATACCTACTTACGCTATTTGCTGGTGCTCTGTAGCTTCCCACTTATAAGAAAAATCAGACTGAACTAATTTTGGTAAACTTAATTAATTACCTACAGTCAACTTTAAATCCAAAACCTTTTTCCCTTTAAAAAGTAAGTAAGCATATGTAAATTGGATAAGAATCTCAAGTATTTAAACAACAGTAGACCGTATCAATAATTGCAATCAACTCATAAGTTAACAGGTGGTAGGTATCCAGGTTTAAACGCTCTGAAACAAGCGATTACCTATCAAAACAATCCGACTTTGTTATAATCAAATCTACAGATTTGCCATGCGAATTTAAACCTTATTTTAATAATGAAAGGATTATATTGGTATGGAAGTAAAGCCCTAGTAAAATAACAGGAGGCCCTATTGTTGCTTACGCAAAGATGTAATCTCTTTATTTTATTATTACCTGAGTGGAAAGGGACACAATGAAAGTTTTCACACTCGAAATCAAACATTATACGGCTGAGAATAAAGTTGAATTTGGAATGGTATTAAATCATTGCAGAAGGTAAACTTTAAATAATTTTATAGGTTGGCCATATGTAGGTAGGTAGGTATTACAATTTACAAGGTACCTATGTTAATTTTTCTCGAATTTTACATCATGTAGGCGAATATTATTATAATTCGCATCAAAGAGAAAGGAGTAACCTCTAAGAAATTCTACAAAGAAATATTATCTAGCAGAAATTCCACTTTCTATTATGATTGTAGGTGGCACCTAGACTGACCATTGAATAATAGATTGCATATGAAACAATAGCGCCTAACACACCTTTTAGATCGAAATAACCGGAGATCTATGAAGAAATATGTATATGCCACGCCGGATCGCATTGCTCAATGTCCTAGGTAAGTATGTAATTGGCAATGGCTTTTCGATAAAGACCTTTTTTTTATAAAACCGTACCGAAGTTTAAGCTTATTATGGCCCACATAATACTAAGTGATTACTGTAAGGATCACACAAAAAAGCGCTAGGACCGAGACGAGTTTCTTGCCTGTTCTTCTCAGACTTGGGTTTGGCTGGAATTGGCACTTAGATTCACCGCATGTAAGGCGTTTCAAAGTGATCCTTGCGATTTTATTAAATAGGGAGGTAGGTGTGGGATGGGCACTTTTTCACAATTTAATGCATAAAAAATTAGATTTTATAGATAATCAAAATTTAATGCCAAATCTTATTGCACCACACATTTGGCTAGATATCTTGGAGAAATTTCTTAAAATTATAATCAATCTTGGCATTAAGAGATCATTTTAGAAATTAAGGCAAAAGTGCCCAATGCTCCCTATGGTAGGGAGGTTTGGACATACCCTATGGGAGGCTTGGGCATGACCTATAAAACACTCTAAATCCACAATAGAATCCAAAAATAAAATAAAAACCATCTTAAATACTATCTTAACATAATCTAAGATTAGGTTTAACCCATAAAGGTGGTTTTTATATTAAAGCTGTTTTTATTTTTGGTCCTCTTGATACCTCTTCTAATGGCTCGAAATATCAAATCTTTGGGAATTTCCCGTCGCAAACCTTTTTGTTTTAATTTGAATGGCATCTTTCTGCAAATAAAAATAATCTAAATAGTTATTAATTAGAATTTAAAAAAATCCTCATGTACTCAACATATAGGAGGGCATTGGGCATGCCCAAACCTCCCTCATATCAGAATGCCCATTACTCCCTCTGTATACATTTTCAACATAAGTTACCGGTATTTTTTTTTATTTAGGTATCTATGCGTGAATTTCAGTTTAATTTATACGTTAGTATACAGGGTGTCCCAAAAAGTAGTGTCAAGCGAAAGTCCAGAGATAGAACACCCCTTGGGGTACCCGAATCACCCCCATGTATGTTCCGCGATTTTCTATAGTTTTCGAGTTATTAATTTTTTTCCGAATTTTTGAAAATTTACGACTTGAACAACTTAAAACATTCTTACAAAAAAAGTAGAAAACTTTCATGAGATTTTTTTTTGCTACTGAATTGTTATGAGTTGTTCTTTTATGCATAAAATAATCAGCTACGTGACTTTGATGAAAACTATGAAAATGTTGGTGTAAAGTCAAATAATTACATTCGGTGAACTATGACTAAAATTTTCAACTTCAAATTAAAATCTTAAAAAGTGATTTCATGGTTCCTAAATAAGTCTAAAGAATTCTCCAGACTCTCAGCTTTCATAATCATTAAAAAAAAGTAGTACTTAATAGGCTACTTTTGCTAAAATCGACCTTCAAAGACGGTGAGGTGGAAAATTCTTAAAATTAGCAACCTATTAAAAAATAGATATTGGCCATTTTATCATTCCTAAGCTTAATTAGTTTGTGAACTAACCAAAAATGACTGCAGGAAAGTAAGATTTCATTAATATTTGAAGGTTTTATTTATTTAGTTTAGCTTAATTTATGAAATAAAACAACAAGTAAAATTTATTAATTTTATACAAAAAGTTTTCAAAATGTCAACCTTCTAGGTCGATACAAATCCTACATTGTCTTAAAAAGGTTTCCTTAAATCGCATGAAAGCTATTTTAAGTTCCTTAATTTTTTCTTCGGCCTGTCTCATTTTTGTTCTTAATTCGGCCATATTGCTGATTTCTTTGGCATAAACTAATTATTTGTAGTCGTTTATGGTTAGTTAACAAACAAGTTAAGCTTAGGAATGATAAAATGGCCAAAATGTATTTTTTAATCAGGTTGCTAATTTTAAGAATTTTCCACCTCAACGTCTTTGAAGGTCGATTTTAGCAAAAGTAGCCCTTTAAGTACTACTTTTTTTTAATGATTATGAAAGCTGAGAGTCTGGAAAATTCTTTAGACTTATTTAGGAACCATGAAATCACCTTTTAAGATTTTTAATTTGAAGTTGAAAATTTTAGTCATAATTCACCGAATGTAATTATTTGACTTTACACCAACATTTTCATAGTTTTCATCAAATTCACGTAGCTGATTATTTTATGCATAAAAGAACAACTCATAACATTTCAGGAACCAAAAAAAAATCTTATGAAAGTTTTCTACTTTTTTTGTAAGAATGTTTTAATTTGTTCAAGTCGTAAATTTTCAAAAATTCGGAAAAACATTAATAACTCGAAAACTATAGAAAATCGCGGAACATACATGGGGGTGATTCGGGTACCCCAAGGGGTATTTTATCTCTGGACTTTCGCTTGACACTACTTTTTGGGACACCCTGTATATACAATATCTAATCAAAAATAGACATACCTTTCGTTAGTTTTTTCTTTAATACGATCCGAAAGCACAACAAAATAGTCGGTTTTACGAGCGCATAACCTTCAAACGTGTCTGTGTTTAACAACGGACAGAAATGACAGATAGTTTATGGATGAACAGTTTTGCCAGTCGGTAAATTAAACTACCAAATTACGAAAAAAATCAAATCTGTTACAGGATCAGAATAAAAGGGGGGTGCCCATCTCTCCCGACTGCCCGTCCCACCCCTACCTCCCCTAAATATATATTTGATTTTGACTTTGACTAACCTATTGACGCTTGCAATACCTATTATAGTATCACGCGCGTTGTTTCTCTTCGCGACACGTAGAACACGTAGGAGGTTTTCCTTTCAGAGCATGAAAAAGCAAACAAAAGTATGTAAATTAAATCAACAATATTTCAAAATTACTCAAACTCAACTTTAATTTACTACCCTTGATACCATGTCGATGAAAAACAACGGCCTAAAACGTCACTTGGGGACCATAAACCGGGCGTTACGTGGCATTCGGAATGTCAAAAGTTCCCTGTTTGTGTGTGGCTTCACCCTTAATAAATGGTCTGTGCTTTCAATATTTTTACAAATCTTTAATATTACATCTATATTTGGCCTTAGCACAAACTCTTCGGGCAATATTAGGTAAAGTAAAACTTAAAATAACAAATAACTTAGATATCAAAGTATTAACTTTGATATTTCGTACCATGTCTTATAAAAATGGTATTGAAGTAATAATACCTATGTGGTTTTAGGTTGTTAGGTACATAGATAGGTACTTTTGTATTATTGACAAACTCAATATTTAGACTTTAGAATGAGTCTATCATTCATACCTCCATAATTGCTAACCAAAAAAAATTTGAAAACAAATATATAAAAAATATACTAATTCATCAAAGGCGATTTGAAAACCTCCACTGTTTTTGTTTAAGTGGGTTGTAAGAGGAAATTAAGAGGGTTTATATTGTATTCGAAAATGTATTAGAAATTCGAAAATAAATATTGATAATTATGAAGGTGCTTGTCTTGACTTGACTTACTTGTTGAAATAGAATTAGTCTAATAATGCTAATTAAGTATCCAGAAAGCACGATGCTTTAGAAATATACCGACCTAGGTACAAGTACCAGTTCTTTATTAAATTTTGTTTATTTTCTATAGAAAAGCTATACTTAGCTTTACTTTATGAGGAATTAAACAATTATTAATCCAACTGAAAGTACCTAAATAATACTAAATAGCTTTTTACAGCCGCTATCCTCTGATCACTCTTGTGATCCAAACGAATTTAACTACACCTCATTTGTCAAAATCCGTCCAGCTTTTTGGGCTAGTGACTTTCAAAGGAACTCACATACAAACCTACATTACACCCCAAGCTCCAAACACCACTTCATTGCAGTTGGCTAAAAATAAGGTCACAATGTATTTACCAAAACTCATCCATTCATTGTAGGTGTACCACTAGCATATTTTTTGAATAACTTCTTTAGTTTATGAACTGGTTCCTTCCTTCATTAGTTTACTAGAGGACATGATATAATTATGATAGTCCTCAGGTAGGCTGGGGGCGGAGACTCGGGCATAATCGCGCTAAAATGTCAAATGTTATGTGAACGTGGTTTTGCAGCAGCATAATCTAATTCTATCAATAAATTGACCTTTGAGGAGTTACCAAGAGTTTAAAAAAAAAACATAACCACGATTGTACCTACCTAATCCACAATATCATAATATATCTTCTCAGACCTCTAGTGACTTAGATCTTTGTAGAGACATTTGGTACATGCCCACATTTTGCACAGAGTTGCAAAAGCTTTTATTGCATCCTATAAAGTAGACTGAAGAAATTTAACTTTTCTGTATGTAGACAGGTAGGTAGGTATACGATGGTAGGCATTGAGAGATAGGTTTAAGTGCAATAATAACTTGTTAACAGTAAGCTTAGTTCGAGATATTTATCCACAGGTTTCGAAGGGATAACCTCGGTGTATATTACAGTACATAAATTATTGATAAGCTTCAGCGTTGGAGTCGGCGTAGCGTTACTATACCTACCTAGGTAGGTACGTTTACCTTACACTGCCTTAATAATATCTGCAACTTGAGAACCAGTAGCGCCATCTGTTATCAGGATTTCCAAACAACCTTTTAAGGGATGAAACAAGGTTTGAAAAATACTAAAAATAATTATAATGAGTACCTACATACCTAATGTAAAGGTAAGTACTTACTTATATCACAGATTTTATATATAGACTTATATTAAAGAATCTAAATAGGCAGAATCTAGCCACCAATTACCTAATTAATTAAAAACGTAAAAATAAAAGTAAAAAAACGTTTAATATCTTAGTCTCTTAATGCAGGTTTTGTTATTTTCATACATAATAAATACCTACCTAGGTAGGTACGTATTTCTACGGGTTATATATTTTTTGACATCAAATCTTTAGCTTTCAGAGCATTGCCGAACAAACAAAAATCGTACAAATTGTATTATGTTCTCAAGTATATCTACTTACAAAGTTAGGCAGTAGGTAAGTATATCCTTGAGCTAGGTTTGTGTAGTCCTGAAATATGGGTGAGCAAAATGATATGTGGGCAACCTTTCAGTAAGTTACAAGCTTTGAGTTTCAGCCACTTTGATAGATTTGTGTTGAATTAGGAGACTATCTAGGACATATTCTAGGATACATTCTAGGCATTTATTGATGACATCGTATTATAGTTAGGTACTTAGTTTATTTATTTTATTTATTTATTTAATAGACGCCAACAGCACACATAACAAAACAATAAAAATTAACATGAATACATATTTTACCATGAAAATGTGTGCCAATTAGCATCCTACTAATATTATAAACGCGAAAGTTTGTAAGAATGTATGGATGGATGGATGGATGGATGGATGTCAAGATGTCTGGATGTACCTATGTTTGTTACTCTTTCACGCTAAAACGGCTGAACGGATCTGAATGACATTTGGCACAGCTATAGATTATCGTCTGGAATAACACATAGGCTACATTTTATCCCGGAAAGATATAAGGTTCCCGCGGGATAGATTTGTTTTTGTTTTTCAAGGTATCACGCGGGCGAAGCCGTGGGCGGAAGCTAGTTTACCATAAAGTTAAAAAATCAGACAATAAGTTACTATCGACCTAACTGCTAAAATACCTTAGTAATCTATGATGTATTATAGTTAGGTAGGTACTATCGGCTTGATTGCTAAAATAAATAAGGTAGGTGATGCATAACTGATTGCAACCGGCCGAGGACAGGATGAAATGGTGCACAATGAGGCCTCAGCTGTGGACGTTTACAGACTGATGATGATGATGATTGTATCCTAAGATCTAGTAGTAATTTTTGTCCTTAATATAGGGAAACGGATATCTAGACCTTCCTAGTTGTTATTGCTTTCATGTTGGACTGTTGCTACCAGGGTCTTTTTGCCTTGTCGACGTTATGCTCCCATGACTTATTAGTACGTTATCGACGTTTTACGAACGAAAGTATTTAATTCTACGGAAAATCTGATCCGTATTCCTCCATTCGTCTTTCTGTAGCAGGTTTGATTCCGACACTTTGGATTCTTATGTTTCGATATCGGTGTCTATCGTTGGTGGTGAAAGGTCTTTAAGTGACCGATATCACTTATTATAAGTAAGCTCATAACACGTCTAAAAATACGTTAGAGTACCTAAGTACCTACCTATTCATATATTAGGTACTTATATTAATGGAGTGAGTACTGAGATGACGAATGATAGAGGGAAATGGAAGAAGATCACATGTTGTGCCGACCCCACATAACGTGGGAAAAGGGCAGGAAGATGATGATGATGATTATGAGGTAGGTACCTAGATATTACTAGTTTACATATAGATATCTACATAGACAGTAGTTAGGAACATAAATAGGTACTACAACGTAGGTATTATTTTTATTTACTTCACGAACGTTCCCAAAAAAGTTGAAACAAAAACTCTTATTACTTACCAAAACAAATCTTATGGTAAAGACACCTCGGGATACCCCATCTTATAAATTTTTGATTAACACCACAGGATTGGGCAGGAAAACTTTGTAAAATACAACGGTATTTATTTATTTTTAGGAACACAATCGAAAATGGCTTGGAACATTATTTCCTATCCAATTTGTAGTCCTTGAAAACAACAAGAAACAAAAGTTTGCGAGTACTTACCTAACCTACCTACAGGTAGGTTATGAATAGGTACCTATACTTACTAGGTACCTTATAGTTTAACAAAACGAAACAATAAACATACCTACCTAAAAACTATAAATAGTAGGTAATACTCGTAGGTACAGTTGAGTGAAGACCCTTTTTGCTGTCATAATTAAGTTAAGTTAATATTAAATTTCTGTTAAGTATTCTGTATTTGGGACACAAAATAAACTTCTTTGATTTGATTAGATTTGAAAAACATCTATAGGTACCTAGGTAGGTACTTACTTACCTACTACATTAATTTTACAGATAGGTAAATGCGCGAAAAAAAACATCCCAGGTATATTTTAATGCTTTTACCACACTGTTTTGAAAGAACTGATGATACAATAAAAATAAGAAGTAGATCTTTGACTTTGCTAATAAATAACAAATAACTTTCATCAACCTAATTACATAGTAACATTTACTTAAGTAGGTTCAGTAATCGCCAAAAAAGCTCGTAACCGATTATCCAGTTTTTATCTACTTGGTCCTTCCTCAAATCCTGTTTCAGGGACTGATCGCCCCTGACGTTTACAGCGAACCACACTTCGCCACCCTAGCCCCCCCATCACCACCCACACCCCATGGAGTTATAGGTATTCTACGAAACAAGAGCGAAACCCGGCGTTTTGAACGCCGATTATTATTAACTATGGATCTGAACGAATTTTCTAAGCCGTATTTTATTTACCATACTCCATAATACAGTTACTGATAGATAATACATAAATTAATGATTAATTTGAAATTCGTGTAATGTAATATAAGTACCTACCTGGTGCATTTATATAAGTCTAGTCCTTATAGGAATACAGGTACACCTACACATAATAAAAAAGGAACCCGGTGTGTGGGAGCGAAAAATTATAAAACACAAATCAGTGATTATTATAATCTATAAGGCATTTTGTAAAATAAAAAATAAATAAATATGATCACGACTGTAATCCCCGGGCTCGGTAGATATCTCCTCAGATCTTTAGTTTCTTAGATCTTTGAGGATATCTAAAGAGGGTAGTCAGAGACAAGTCCAAACATGACATTTGGTACATGCCCACATTTTGCACAATAGTTAGTATTCCGTACGTGACAGGTTGCAAGCCCATCGCCGCTTATAAGAATACTAACCAATGACACATACCTTCGAATTTTTAGTTCTAGGGTATGCCGGTTTCCTCACGATGTTTTCCTTCACCGTTTAAGAGCACTGGCATTGCGCACATAAATTTTTCGAATGGAAAAACTCATTGGTGCACGACCAGGTTTGAACCCACGACCTTCGGATCGTGAGGCAGGGGTGCTACCACTACACCACCAGCGCTCTGCTTTTTGCTCAGCTTAGCATCATTGGCATCACCCACTGCAGATAAATAGGCATCTCTTATGCCAGCTACCTCATTCATGTAAATTTTACTGAGGTTTTTAGAGCGATTCACAAATGTTATAAGTACAAAATCTGTAAGATTTTGCTTTAGAGAAGCTGTTATGATACGAGTACTTGAAAAATATCAGCGAGTGGGTGATCTTTAACTAGATCATCGACCTTACTGGGTGACCAAAAAAGCGCCAATGACAAATAAACAATAAAATACATAGGGTACGCTGTCCTTCGCTACGCTACAGCTCTACGCCGTAGGGCCTCTACGGTAGACAGAAAATGAATCAATAATTGAATCATAAATTAATCGATTGATATTTTATCTAATCAGTGTAGAAAGCCTGTCTTAATAACCAGTGCATCACGTATTCCAGTACTTTCGTGTTGACGTCACAAAAGCTAGCTTCAAAATCTTCAAATTCATCGCGCGAAAGCGGGCTTCATACTAAATGAAGTTGCAATAATTCAAGCCCAGCTACCGGATATGTGCCTTTCGTAGCCGGTATAGCCGTCGCAAATAACATAGCAGTTGGTACAGTGCATTGGACTAGTCGCCCGACCAGTCTCCAAACTCGTCGACCCTGATGTCTAAGTGGGGAGGTAGGTAATTTATATGCTATAATTGTTAAATTTCTTGTTGGGTTTCGTCTGCAGAAGACGTTTTAGTTATTTTAGCAATGATTTCTAGCAAACCTACCTATAAATAGGTACTTACCTACATCCTATTCTACTAATATTATAAACGCGAAAGTTTGTAAGAATGTATAGATATCTGGATGTATGGATGTATGTTTGTTACTCTTTCACGCGGATTTGGATGAAATTTGGCGCAGTTATAGATTTTAAACTGGAACAGCACAAAGGATACTTTTTATCTTGGGAAAATGTACAATTCCCGTGGGACAGATTTGTTTTTGTTTTTCATGGTACCACGCGGGCGAAGCCGTGGGCGGAAGCTAGTTTTTCATAATTGAACTCACAACAAAGTCTCGCCTGAATCAATCATTTATAATTGAACTCCAAAAACTCCCACAACTCAGGGATCGCAGTAATAGATAGGTACAAGGTTTGTATTGTATAAGATGAATCATAAGTAGGTGTAACGCACTGCATGCGATGCGATGTCATAGCGAAGACAAGCCAAACTTTTGTCTATGAAATGACAGTGCGTGAAGGCGTAGCACGAAACTACATAGAATTAAATTACAAGAAACAAAAATGTTCTATGGTATTCTTTCAACGGGTGCATGACAAATGAATGACACTAACACATGACATGACATAACAGCTCATGGCGAACGGTTTTCTCATAGTGTAGGGCTAAACAATCCCAAAAAAAACAAATCAGCTTATTTCATGAAACCAGAACCATGAAGTATCGGTCCCCTTCCCCGAGCAGCATAGGCACCGACCAAACTGAGGCCACGACGTCAACCACAGCCTATAACAGGATCAAACTTGGCCTGAGGCGATCAAACCCCGCCGCGATAGTGCTATGGGCCTTCCACAAGATACCCTCCAAAGACGGACTCACGTCTCGAAGAGTGATAAACTTCCTAAAGAAGCATTACAGGGCGATCGATAACCCTGGGCAGACGGGAAAGTCTATTGGGGCTATGTTACGTTGTGCTGTGGAGTTCGGTTTGTTGGAAAAGCGTAGAAATAGATATTATCTTGTGCCTAAAAATCATTAGTAATACCTGCGATCTTTGAGCGTTTGAATTTCCTCATGTTGATAATCATACTATGTACTGATACCTACTTCTAATGAATATACTAACTGCAGTACATATTTGATAAGTATTTTTGTCTACATATTACGATATCTAACTAAATCTAGCTGCATTCTTAAAACATTAAAATCATTTTCTAAGGCAGTCTATAAACAGCCTTATTCCTTCGAAAAAAAGTACGCTTAAAGTTAATTTTTGTGAATTCACGTAGCCTACTGTTTAGATTTTTGGTCGCGATACAATTTATGAATAAAACAACTGATTCAATAATAATATTTTTGTAATATCGCTTCACAAACTTGTATTTACATGATTGTTAAACTTAAATTATATTTGTTATGTTATTTCAACAACATCAAAACCGTTAAATACTTAGTAACTGTACTTATAGTGATTCCATACTAATCCTTAAAAGCTTTGAATAGAACGCTGGAATGCTTACATACAAACCCAAGCATACAGCCAAACACTAGATCTGTTTGACCTGCCTTAGCTGAACCGTGATACAATACAATAGGGTATATTTTCGCTCAACAAGTCTACAGTGACAACAAGATAGTATTTACAACTTTGGGACACTGATAACATGAATTCATGCAGTCAAGTTCAAAGCAAAAATGTTAGTTGAAGCACTCTTTACATCAGCTTATATGACAATCTAAATTGGCGCCAATGGGTGGTTTCATTCAATTTGTGCAAGGCAAAAGCTTTCACTCGACTTTGGCTGAAACTATAAGACTCGACTGCATACTACAGTTGGCTACAAGAAGGGAGTAGGGTTTAGAACAACAGATCCTCGTCGCCCTCGTCGAGAAGATTCGCGGAAATCTCGTCGCGTACGTCTTGACCCGCGAGCAGCATGGCTTGTTTTCTCTGAAACGGGAAAAAATATGGTAAAAAAAATGCCCAATATAAAGCAGTAAAATGCCCAATACAACCGTTCAGAGGCCTTACCACGAAGTCTTCCAGAAAGATTCCATTGTAACGTAACACTACTTCAATATTTGCATAGGTCATGGTACGAAATAACAGTATTCGGTAATGTATTCTGCCGTGCTAAGGGGGACAGCCGTAAGCAACATTTTTTCTGAAATTGAGTTAGTACCATATTCGGAATCCTCGTGTCGAGATCTATAACTTTCTCTTTGACAGTTTTTTAAAATAAAGTCTCTAAAGGCTTTTTTCAGTTGTGCTAAGCGCCGTAGCTACAATTTATTTTTTGGATTTCTTAAAATTACAGCCGTAAACGAACATTATCACTATCCTGCCCTAAACTTCTATAGATAAAACCACCGAACTGGTGGATAAAACTCATAGAGTGCTTACATTAATCGCATTAAATACATAGATGCATTACACTAAGAATGCGAATTTCAATCTTTAAGTATTTTTCTTACGTTAAGCGTGGTAACTATACATTACGGCGGTAAATTAAGTAACAATCACAGCCTTTAGCCCTTTTGATTCCTTTACATGACAGCCGTAAGTTGTGCAGTTACGGCGATTATGCTTTTAATAAAAGATTACAATCACTATGTTTCTCTATCAAAAGCGCTTTAAAGAGTGTCCCTTACCTAAAGCGCGGTATGTGTGTTGCTTACGACGCTCATTGTAAGTATTCGTCTATAAAATAAAGCAGGCTTCTATAGCATAACGAGTATTTTGATGTTTTAATATAGTAATAATTGTAATCGGAGTTTAATTTTCCAACGTATAAAAACTACATTATTTTCTTTATAAAACATTTTTTTCAGATTTAAAAAAAAGTTAATTCTGTAGACGCAATTGACAAAAACATTTTGAAAACTTTAAGCGCATTTTTCTCGAAACTAGTAGACATGCAATTACGGCTGTCACCCTTAGCACGGCAGTATTATGAATTCGTGGTGAGGCTCCAGGGCTTGGAACCGGTTAATAAATTACCAGAAAAAAACCGGTATTTCGATAATAACGTTCGGAGCGCAACCTCTTTCAAAACCTTAACTCGAACTTAGATTAAACTGTTATAGCGAGCTTCGTTTGTCGTCATAAGGGCGCGTCGCGGAGGTCACTAATGGAGGAAAAGAATGAAATCATTTCGTTCTAACCGGTTAATTGAGCGAAACCTTTTTGGATTTATCGTTCTTCACTAACCGTTTTAATAAAGGTTATGGTAGAAATAATCGAAAAGAAAAGATTGTAGGTTAAGAGCGATACCGGTTTTAAAAAAACCGGTTTCCAAGCCTGTTACTGTAACTGTTAGTAAAATGCTTGCTGACCTCTAGTTTCCTTTATTTTATAGATAAAACTTACAATACCTAAAATTAATCCTAAACTATGCTGTTTACTGTAGAATGGTAAGAAAACATACCGCCTCGGCCTTCTGTTTGATGATCTTCTTCTTGTCCTGAATCTTCTTCAGCCGGTAGAACTCCTCACGCTCCAGCTCGTCCAGCTCAGAGATGATGTAGGCGAGGGTACGTTCCAATCGAGGGATGATCACTGGAAATTAAGTCATATTTTTATAAATAAAGTTATTTTTTAAATTTATCCACAACTAGCGACCCGTCCCAGCTTCGGGTGCAATGCTGATAATAAATACACTAAAATGTGCTTATTTACATCACATTAGAAAAACTGTAAAAAAAGATGTAAGAAAAGATGTATTATACATAAAAACCTTCCTCTTGAATCACTCTATCTATTAAAAAAACCGCATCAAAATACGTTGCGTAGTTTTAAAGATTTCAGCATACATAGGGATATAGGGACAGAGAAAGCGACTTTTTTTTATACTATGTAGTGATTAGACATGTTTGCCCCTTATTCTGGAGTATTATGCAAAAGTCATGGATTCCAAATGGGTAGCAGATACTTTAAGGCTCAGAAGGAGAGACAAACTCAATACATACTTCAAAGCATGGTCTTAATTAGCCAGCAACAGAGAGGTATGGAAAGAGGGAAGAAAGGTCTTTGTCCTGCAGTGGGACACCACAAGCCCATTATAATAAATATTAAATAATATTGGTGGACAGTTCACACAATGCTATCTAGCCCTTAACCAAGCATAGCTTAATTAAATACTTTTTTTGTAAATACATAATAACACCCAGACACAGAACAAACATCTAAGACTAAGTTCATAACACAAATGTTTATCCTGGGTGGGAGACTGAACCCACAACCTGCAGTGCAGGAGGCAGAGCTACCAGCTGAGTTTAATTGCGCCACAATTATAAAAATAAAAATAATCTGCAATTACTTGGTGAGTCCAGGTTTGGTTGACTATAATGAATGGCTTGGTAGATAATTAATGGGTAATTGGAGTGTTTTGATTATATATTATCATAACCTAATAATTTATGAATATTATAATACGAAAGTCTGTAAGAATGTATGGATGTGTGGATGTACATATATGGATGTATGTTTGTTACTCTTTCACGCTGAGCAAATGAAATGAACAGATCAGTATGAAATTTGCCACAGATAATGGATTATAGTCTGGAATAGCACATAGGCTACTTTTTATTCTGGAAAAATGTATGGTTGCCGCGGGATAGATTTGTTTATGTTTTTCAAGGTACTACGCAGGCAGAAGGTAGAGGAAAATAAAACTGTGAAGCCTTACCATGCTCGATAGCATTGACACGCCTGTTAGTGATCTTGATGACCTCATCGAGGGTCACAAAAGATGTCTGGAGCGAAGCGAGCTCCACCAGCAGTTTGACGGCACTCTGGAAGTTCTTCTTGAGCTTAGCAAGCTGCTGGCCACCTCTAGCTAGACCCGCGAGCTCATACGTGTCTGAGCCATCTTGGTACGACTCAAAGATTGGAAGGGTTACACCTGGAAATTAAGAGTAAAGAAATGTAAAATGTTTTGTCAAATAAGATAACACAAATAAATTTGACTGGTAAATTTATAACATAGAAACTAAATTATGTTAATATGTTCCTTCATAGAAAGACTTGTTGACCAAATGTCATGTGCCTTTGACTCTTTAGATATCCTCAAAGATCTAAGTAACTAAAGATCTGAGGAAGATATCTACCAAGCTCAGGGATTACAGTTGTGATCATATTTATTTTTATTTTATAGAAAGACTTATTTATTTACAAAGAAAACTTAAAATACATACCAGCAACATTGTCCTTCTTTGATCGGATTTTGATTTGAGCTTTGGTTACGTTTTGGAGCACTACTTGGTTAAATTCACCGGTCGTGAATTTGGCTTCAGCGAGTGAGAATGCAGCTTCTTTCATCACTTCACCCATGAGTGTTTTTGTCTGGAACCATCAAGATATGAATGTAGCTAAGATGTAAACTAGGTAACTAGTCATTGAAAACTGAAGCCCCACCTGTTAGACAAGTACGTAGGTACCTTGTCAGTGGTCAAACGATTAGAATCTTGTTAGAAAATTTACAGCTGATTAAAATATAACAGCTGAGTGCGTCATTACTTGAAAATTAAATGGGTTGGTTGGTACATACCTCAATAATTTTGCCCAGGATCATACGGAATCTCACTTGTAAGGCATCAGCCTTTTTCTTGAGAAGACCATGGCCCTTTTGTGCTCCAGCCAGACGAAACTTTATCAACATCTGAGCACTAAAATCATAAAATAAAATTTGAAAACCAGGCCCACACGTCCAAAAAAATCAATGATTCTGAATGAGTTATAATTAGTGAAACTTACCCTCGGGAAGGGAAAATCGCTAATCTATCTTTCCCCGACATTTTGATTCAGGAATTTATTGGCGATTTTATGCTTTTTTCAGGGTTTTTTGATACCAAAACCCAAATCACCTGATGACAGAAGGCAATTGATAAATTATTGTCTATGGCTACGACTGGTCTTGTGATCTCAATAGCGAATAAAAAAAACAAATTTCCACAGATTAGGTTATAAATTATAATAAAACATAAAGTGTCATCCACGTTACAGATTAAACTGAGATCTGAAAAGTAAAAATACATGAACTAAAATTTAAATTGAACAAAATAATATTATTCATACTTTGATAAATTTCCATTATAACAATTAAAATTATTGCAATAAGCAGACTGATTGACAGAGTCATGAAGAGAAAAAAAAACCCACAAAACTATAACTCTGTGACATTGAATACAAAAATATACTTGACACTGGCAAAATGTCATTAATAAAAAAAAAGTATTTAACAAACAAAACAAGCAAGCAAGCAGTTGTGTGTGTGGTTGGTTGGTTTGCTTGTTTTGTTTTGTCGAATGTTTATTTTTTATTGTTTGAACTTTATTTGAAACAAAAATAATTCTGCTATTTGGAAATACCTAAAATGACCAATAGAAACAAGTGCAGAATTTGTCTAGCTGATACAGCCGAGTATCCAATATTTGCGAGTATTGATACTGAAGAAAGCATATATTTTAAACTCTGTGAATGTTTTAAAGAAAAGGTATACTTATATTGGTACAACTATAAATGCTTGTGTATTATGTATCCTACTACTTAGTTTGGTACACATCCCTATTTTTGAATATAGGTATTTTTCTAGATTGAAGACATAGATGGATATCCGCAAAAAATTTGTGGTAAATGCAAGGACCTACTACACACAGTGTACAATTTCATCACACAATACAAAACAACTTGCAAGTTGCTAGAGAGCAGTCTCACAATCATTAAAAAAGAAGTTTGCACTGACGATGACTTGGATAGTACATTTTTAATGCAAGAAATAGAATTGGAAAAGGTTAAAGATGAACCCGAATCAGACTGGCTGGAATCACTCGATGACTCTATATGGGATTTGGATTCACAAGTGAAAAAACCAGAGACAAGCTTGAACAAAATTAAGGCAAAACTGAAAAGTCTAAAGGAAATAAATTTCAAAAAAAAACCTGTGCAGAAAAGTAAAGTTGGATTCAAAACTAAAAAAATAGCTTCATCAATTTTGGAAGCAGAATTTGTTTGGAATGAAGAACGGTGGTGGTAATAACTTATTATGTACATAAACATTATTTTCCTGAAAAAATTAATGTTACGGAAAAAAAACAAATGTATTATACATTATTTATTAATGGTGAGACCTTTCAAAGCAATAAAAACCTAATAAAATATTGTTTAAATCTACTACTGTAGTTTCCAATTTGTTTTTTTTACTTACAAAAGGTTTTTATTACTTACTGTCCACTTTTGATTACAGTTTAAAATCCAGTAAACTGCAGAAACCCAATAAGCAAAATCCGAAAGGAAATCAAACTGATAATAAGCTAGTACTGCCTAGACTGCCAAAAGTTCCACAACCCCCGGTGTCACAATTGTGTGACATCTGCGGAGATATATTCAAAGACAATGACAAGCTAAACTCTCATAAGGAAAGGAAGCATTTCAGTTCGCCGATAGACTGCCCATCATGCCCACGAATTTTATTCACTAAGTTAGCTTTGAAACGGCATACAAGAAGATGTCACGGAACCAAACCATTTATATGTGACACTTGTGGGCAACCGTTTGCTTTCCACAGAGACTTGGACACACATATTAAAACTGTACACCTAAAAATTAAGTTGCCATTAAAAAAGAATCACACTTGTCATAGATGCGATAAAGCATTCACTAATTCAAAATCACTTATTATCCATGAAAGATCGGCACACACAGGTAAACAGTTTTGTTTTGGAATTGAATAACAGTAGTGTGATTACGGAACTCTGATACAATCAACACTTGTCAAAACTGGCTCAAATTGATTGAATAAACACTTATGTAATACCAAATCACTTGATAACAATCAAAATGGATTGACATTGATAGAAAATAGAGATCCATAATCGCCCCACTAATGTGTAGTCTGTAAGGAATAAATTCCTATAATATAAAATTTAACTTTTCTTTCAAAAACAGACTCGATAAACATTATAAAACAGTGCACTGATAAGATATACACGCATCAGCTTAATAGCTGCCAGTGTATTAACAAATAATAATAATAATAATAACTTTTAGGGATGAGGCCAGCTGAATGTACCGAGTGTAATGCTAGTTTCTTCCATGAAGACTATCTAAAAGAGCATATGAGATTGCACACGGGAGAAACCCCATTCAAGTGCCCCATCTGCGGCCGAGGGTATGCACAGCGCGGCAACATGAAAAGTCATATATCCCACAATCACCGACTAAGTGATTTAAGCCAAGAAGTTTTAAATACATTAAAACCAAGCTATTTAAAAATTTTAAAGAAGCCTTAGGAGCACTAAATGTAATGTACCAAATCTTCTTTACTGGGGAAATATTGAAGGTGGAAGTTAAACAATAATTTGTTATGAGTTAGATAGTTAGTGGCAATGATAAACCACTCTTATTTAGTTTTAAGATTTTTCCAACTAAATACTACTGCAGTTATTTAGATAGCTAAATCTTTTAAAAATGTTAATATTAAATAAATCTCAAAGACTTATTTAATTTTATTACTTTATTCATAGAAAAGCAATATTATTGTAATAAATATAATTTAATTGATGAGAGCATTACAATGTAGGTATGTGGGTATTACAAAAATATTAAAATGTAAAGGATAGGTAATAATCCTCTTTTGCAGATGTGTGTAAAATATAAAATAATGATTTTAATTATAATGTAAAATACCTAAGTAGGTAATTAAAATGTTGTGTTCAATGTCTAAGGTCTTGATTATTGTTTCTCTGTGGCTTTTGTTATTAATGTTGCCCAATTATACTGGTAGGTAGTAATAGTTACAATTTATCTTTATGTAGCTAGGTATTGGTATTGATTCTACACCTACCAAGAATGTCATTTTCAAAAATTTCAGCGCTAAGAATCCAGTGGACAGGAAAGGAAATACCTACCTTTTAAGGGCTGCTTTAGGCCACATTCATAGTGTTCTTGCAAATGTTAGGCTTCTACAATAACAAAGCTTAGGTACCTACCTAAAAAAGCTTAGTTATAGTAAGAAAAATATAAATATAAGTACTTGGGATGTAACTGCAAGGTGATATATAGCCTATTACTACACAGTGCTATATTTGTATACTTACATTAATATTTATTTATTTATTGCATGATGTATGTTTCACCTACATACGAATATTTATCGTCGCAGAGAGACGTGACTGATGGTGATGTGATGATACACCTACATAATAATCTAAAATCTTTATTTTTATAGCCCTTTTACATGTTGGCGATGATTGGTCAGTGTGACAAGGACAAAAAATTTAGACAAGGATGGCGATAACACCGGGCGAGGCCCGGCGTGCCATTCACACGTTGGCCCTCGCCTCAGTGCGCTCCGATCAGGCAGGCAAGGTGCACGTCGATTTCGACTCGGCGCGCCGGCGAATTACGATCGATATTTAAAAAAAAAAAATGAGGTCATGGATGGAATGAAATATGCAGCCTATATACCTATTCCTGAATGCATTACATAGAATAAAATAAGTCTAGGTACTTATTTTATTACCATAATATCACATACCTACTTACAGTAGGTACTTACATACCTAGTAGGTTGATAGGTATAAATGACTACCTACTTTTTCTACCTATTCCTGAATGCATTATTTATGTATAAAATAAGTCTAAGTACTTATTTTATTACCATCTTATATCACACATTTACAGGTACACTTAGGTAGGTACATACCTAACAGTAGGTAAAGTAGGTAGATTGGTTAAAATGACTACCACCTACATTATGCGATACATAAAATAAAATAAGTCTAGGTACTTATTTTATTACCATAATATCACATACTTACAGTAGGTACTTACATACCTAGTAGGTAATGTAGGTAGATTAGGTAAAAATGGCTACCTACCTTTTCTACCTATTCCTGAATGCATTATTTATGTATAAAATAAGTCTAAGTACTTATTTTATACTTATTATATTTTATGACTACCACCTATGTACATTATGCGATGTTATGGAAACCAGCGCTGTACCTATGAAACCTACCTAGTTACTTACATTTATTGATCATACCTAAATAAATAAATAAAAAAGTAGCTCAATAAACATCAAATACGTTCATTGGACCTGTCGCTCATTTTGCGACACGTATCATAGTGCATTCGGCGAGTAGACACGCACGTCCGTCCCGTGCGCTAGTTTGCAAGAGACTGAATAGCAAGCCAACGTGTAAACGGCAGGCGGGCCGCGCGGCCAACTCTCTTTGATCTTGGCCCAAAAACCGACACTCGACGGGATCGGCGGCCAGCCTGTACAGGCCTGTACAGGCGTCGGCGACCCTACGCCAACCACCTCATTACACGCTGGGCGTTGGCCATGATTGGGCCTCGCCCGGCAGGCCAGGGCCAACGTGTGTTCCCTCCATTAGCAGTTTCTTTTGAGATAAAAAAAGTCTACCAGGTAGCTAGTTGCCTACAAGCAAAAAATAACCATGACTTTGACAGTTGATTGACACTTGCTGTACCTACCTATATTGTTTATTTATTTCATTTTGACATAAGCAAGTTGCAATACATTTTGTTTACGAAACGAGCGAACAACATTCAATTTCATCAAGAACAAAGAAATCTGAAATTTTCTTCTGTTTCCCAGCGAATACTACGATAGCCGACGCTAAATAAACTTGTGGCTGTACTATTGAAAACCTACCAAGATGTTACGGACAAAAATTCATATAGCCCTAAGCGCAATCGGTGCTACACTTGGAGTATCTGCGTTTATATGTTTTTGCATAATTTACGCTAATGTGGAGGCTGGGATGTGGGCGTTATTATCCGGTAACTGTTAAAACATCCTCTTGTTTATTGCCTAGGCGACCTTTTACTCCAAACCTCATCTTCACGACTTGTTTTCATGCCTGTTTCGGCTAGTATATTTATGTATTACGCAGGTAGCAATAGGTACTTACTAAAAACTGATGAGGAATTTCATTGCGCTCATTTAGTTAATATAATAGGGTCTCAACTGAATACCTACTAAACTTTTAAAATAAAACTACCGACAATACAAAAGTACATAGTTATAATTACATACATACTTACTATATTTTGCAGGTGTCCACGCCGGCTTAGCCCTTCTGCTTCACTGCCACTATTTGAAGGAATCCCTGCACGTAAACTTCTCCCGTAAAGCATTGCAGTACATCGGAGACTTTGGTATAATTGGCTTTGTATCTGGAGCGGCTCTAACATTATTCTACATATTCCTGGAGTGCTACTACAAAACTGGTAAGGAAAATACCTATATAACTGCTTCAAAGCTGTATGGTTATGAATATAGATAATACCAATTGTAAGATAATAATAATGAAGAGAATGATTCATATGAAATCAATGTTGAGTGTCAAGCGGGGAGAAGTTTTTAACTATAGTCCCAATAACTCCTAAACACCTCTACCTCAGAAGTAGATTATCAGCACAAGCCAAAAACCATGCTGAACATTGTAAAAACTTAGTATCTGATATTTTGTGACTTTGGTTGATCAGTGACTCTTGAGGTTTGAGATGTACCTATAGGAATTATGGAGTAATGGGCTTACAACCTGTCACATATGGAATACTAACCACTGAGCAAAATGTAGCATGTGCCAAATGTCATGTTTGTATGCCATGTTTTCATATTGTAATGTACCCTCTTTAAATAAATAAATAAAAAAAATAAAATTCGTTTATTTCAGACAACTTAAGGTCCATAGCATGTTAGTAACATAAAAAATAAAAATTATAAAGAATTAATCTAGGTGTTAGTACTGAGTAATAAAAATAAAAGTATAATAATTTCCCTCTTTAAATCGTATTCTGGATAAGGGTTACCCAGAATGATGAGGAACATCTATCAGATAAAGTCCTCAGGATGCTGTTGCGACTGCCCAGTATTCTGCGGATCAGGGAGGCAGTTTTTTTGCGGATAATTGCATCAAAACCATCAGTTTGGTATTCCGCAAACATCCCTGATGCGCTACAGAAGCAGGGAAGCCGCAACATCATCCTGAAAACGTTATTGTATTGGATGCGTAGAGTAGCTAGCGACTTTTTTATATGGTTGACCCACAGACTTCCCGTGTACATACTCTGGCGGTAAGCTTTGAAAAGCGTGAGTTTAACTTCTTCTGTACAACGGGAAAATCTGCGAGCCACCATATTACCTCTCACTGCTAAAGCTCTACGCTCCCTCTCAATATCCGCATCATCTTTAAGGTCTTTAGATATCCTCAAAAGATCTAAGTAACTAGAGATCTGTAGGTCTACCATGAGTTGTCACATTTAGATTAGCTGACGTTACTAGAGTAGTAATAGTAGTTAATAGTATGTTACTATGACATTTGCCAAAACTGTTACTCATGGTACCAAATTGTAAGTAAATTATGAGCGCAAACTACAGTCGCTGTAGTACGCTGTAACGTAGGATAGTTAGCTACGTGAGGTTTTAGTACCCAACTATCCGCTAGAGGCGCTGTAGGCAAGTTTTCATACATTTTTTTAACTACAGTCGCTAGCGTGTGTAGATTGTGAAAACTCATGGTAGACCTACTGAGGAGATCTCTACCGAGCTTTTCACAGCTGTGATCATGTTTTTTTTTTTAAAGTTTTTATTGACTTTTGTTAGTGACTCGTGACTACCACTGCAGAATACTAAAGCTTGACTTCATTTCTTTTTCAGATGTTACTCCAATTGAAACCAGTATTATCATAAGGTTAGTGTGGGCATTCATGATGACTAAGTGGGGGCTGTTGCTTTACCTCACTACCAAGAAATACCTGAGAACATACAATGATAGCCAGCTATTTTCCGAAAATCCCGATATCGAGGAAACATAAATATATTTGATTTGTATTTTTTGCCTTACCACAGATCTATACCTAAGTCTTAAAAAGGAGGACTTTTTTTAAATTGTATCTGATGTAATGACTGATTGATGACTGATGGATGACTAATTGATATGTCAACATTTTCATAGATTTGTTATCATTTTTTGAAAAAAATATTTGAACAGTTTTTTGTGGTAAGGCTGGGTATTATTATTATTATTGGGAATGGTGGTTCCAGATAAATCAAATAAAATATAGAATTAAAACTGGTATTTACAGTCACAGAATGAAAAGGTTGACCAGTTTTCAAATAAATCTGTTTATGGCGTTGCAAGCACATTGCCTCTATTATGTTCAACTGTTTGACAACAAACTTTAGATTTACTTAGACAAAATGTTCTTTGACATAGCAGATAGAACAGTTATCAAGGTTATCAAAGTAAGACCTACTCAGCAATATTTTCATATATCTTAAGATGGTCAACCTTTTCATTCCGCGACTGTACGTACAAACAAACAAATTAATTATTGATTGACAAAATTTTAACTTTTTCAAGAAATAAAATTTTAGGATGTGTAAAATTCAGCTCAACCACTTAACCCACTCATTTAATAATACTTACATATTTTTTTATCTTAAATGTTTTATAGATGAACAAAAAAAAATATAAATGTACCTAATGTACATAATTATGTACATATCTGGTATCTATATCAATAATTAACGAATTTAGGTGTTTAAAATAGACTGATAAATTGGCTGCATTTTTTTCGAATAATTAATTTTAGGTTCAACATTATAATGGTTAGGTTAGAAGCTTAGAAAAAACAAACATAAGTAGGTAACAACTTGAAGTTAATTTATTATAAATAAAATAATAATTATGTAATAAGTATAAATTATTATGTATATTACGTACACTATTGTTTATATTAAGTACTTTGTTATTCTATAGTAACTTTTATTTATATCAATGTATTAATTATAATAATATCTCTATGCATAGTACTACATATTCATTCTATGTTCCTCCATGCTACTTCTCTCAAACTTGTCAAAAATATTGTTTTGTCATTCTTACATGCACGCTATAGGTTTATTTGATTTAGATAAGTACATTTTTGTTACATATTTGGCAAGTAGATTTTATTGTCTGTTGATCATTTAAGTATATTTTTCATTATTTATAGTAGAATACTGAACTACGAATTTATGTAAAACATGTTATTGCATAATTTATTAGTTATACCTAAGCTACTTAGTTACTAACCCACTTATTAGATTACTAGTAGAATCGCGTGACTTCGTTCTCATAATTTCTTTTTCACACAACTTAATGGTAATTTCCGAGAATTACTTTCTTAAAAGGTAGGTTAAAGTACCTAAACCCCGAATTTCAGCTATCTAAGTCTATGGTTTTGGCTGTGTATTGATAGTCAGTAACATTATAATTATATACCTACATTCATATTATAGACAGCTCCATAATAATTATATTATATATAATAAGATTACCACTTACTTTATTTTGAAGACTATTTTTGAACAAAACCACCTAATTACAAAAAACTCATCTCCACCAAAAATATTTTTTGAATTATATACTTTGTGATATAAATTACGATTAATAAAATTAAAATGAATATTATTATGTATGTGGGTACTACCTAATCTTATAATTTTTACTTTATATGTACAGGTATTACCACCATGATTTACTAGTACATTATACATACCTACTATTTAAAATTGGTACTTAATACATTTTTGAAAGGTAGGCGAAGATTAAGGTAGGCAGTAGATAGGTAGGTATATTGATTTAAACCTAGCCAATGTTCTACCCTATACCAAAATATCAAAAATTAAATTGTCTTGATTATCAGTTTTGATTTTTATTTTGTCGACATTTGCGTTGCAGAATCCGTTAAGAGTTATAGGTACTGCTTGTACGAGTAGTTGTAGTGTTCTATGTCCGAGCTTTTGCCTCCAACCTCCAACTTCCAAGATGGAGGGAGCGTAAAGAAAACATTCAGTCAGTTTATAGATGAGCGCGCGGCGCGACTGACGACGGCCCGTTGCCGTTCTAAATTTAAAACACAATACGCGCGTAAAAATGCATTTGACATAAAAAGTAAAAATAATGACAGCTACCTGCATTCTGCTTCTTTTAAAAAAAAACATAGATAAAGTGCTGTGAATGTGGTGAACTTCGCAAGATTTCAGTATTAACGTAATAGTGATATAGGTAAGTGAAACAGGATTGGCATAATACTAACGCTGTGTCTAATGCAGAAAAACATGTTTAGTATATTAACCCTAAGGTAATTGCTGTACGAATGGAATTACTTAAAGGGAAATATAATTCTATCGTGCGAACTTTGTAAGGCGGGGATTGTAGTTAGCTGGTAATTACGCACTCTCATAATTAAAACCATCGTTTGAATTTAATTTGAAATAGTCATTGTTACGACTTAGGTACCTAATTATTATTTAATCGGTGATGTAAGTTTGCACGTTTTGGAGGTAGGTCAACATAATCAGAATATTTCAATCTTGGGATCCCCTAAATCCCAAAACTGGGCCAGTTTTACCGCCTTTGTTTTAATGAAGTGTTAAATTTGTTATCTACTTAGATAACCTACGAACAAAAATAAAATCTATGACCACTTTAAAAGTTGTATGAAAAAAGTTGTTTATTTCGTCCAATAGCGGTACCTATTCCTAGGATATTTTTTTTTCTAAATGGTTCTATAGAATCAAGAGAAAATTTAAAATTTCAGATAAATTCCCCCATAAATTCCAGAATTAGTTTGCAAGTTATATTTTAACTCATAGCATAAAATTAAATTAATAATAACTAAATGTTTAACATTATTTAATTTTAAATGAGCGCTGGTGGTGTAGTGGTAGCACCCCTGCCTCACGATCCGAAGGTCGTGGGTTCAAACCTGGTCGTGCACCTATGAGTTTTTCCACTCGAAAAATTTATGTGCGCAATGCCAGTGCTCTTAAACGGTGAAGGAAAACATCGTGAGGAAACCGGCATACCCTAGAACCAAAAATTCGAAGGTATGTGTCATAGGTTAGTATTCTTATAAGCGGCGATGGGCTTGCAACCTGTCACGTACGGAATACTAACTACTGTGCAAAATGTGGGCATGTACCAAATGTCATGTTTGGACTTGCCTCTGACTACCCTCTTTAGATATCCTCAAAGATCTAAGTAACTAAAGATCTGAGGAGATATCTACCGATCCTGGGGATTACAGTCGTGATCATATATTATTATATTATTATTATATTAAATGTTTAACGTTGGTTAATTTTTAAAATTTTAACTTAACTAAACTGAAAAAAAAAAATTAGAAACATCGACTATTAGAAAAATTGTCCGGAAATAGGAATAAATGGAAAAGTTTGAAGTCTTTTATTCTATAAGGTTTATTGTAAAATTTTCTAAGACCAAACAAGGTTTTAATGAAAAAAAAAATGGTGAACATCGACTATTGGAAAGTTGTCCGGAAAAATAAATGGGAAAAGTTAAAAATCCTTTTTTCTATGTATATTGAAAGGTAATGAAGACGTCTGTTGAGTCAGCTAGTTTTTAATAATACGTCCTTGAGTCCCTTGATGTCGTCTTGACTGCGATGGGCCGTGTTAGTCTCCAGTCTAGTTTTTGTGAAGACGCGGCACTTGTTCTGGTTTTGATTACCCATTTATTACCATAGGACCGTGACGTGCGACGGTAATCAGAAAAGATAATTCTTAATGGCCTTTTTAAACCCTGTCAACTTGTTTACGTATCTAATAATATTTATTGGTCAGTAATTCGTTTGTAGGTAATATTCAGTGTCAATGGCGGCATTCACTTGCTCTTTGAAATAAAAAACAGGAAACACGTTTTATCAGGTAATAGATTACCTAGCGAAAGTTACGCAGGACGGAATTGTAAGTATGTTTTTGTAAGGTTTTTGTGTATCAATAACATAATAAGCTTTTTTCAGATTTCTATTTTTGGTTACGCTACGCTGATCGTGCTTGCGTTTTTGCAAAATAAAAATAAAAACTTGTCTTTGAATAATGGATTGGCAATGGCGCCTGAACTTTTCCCGCTAAAAAATGTAGAGTTTACCACATCACTTAAAATGCGATGCGAATAATTATCTAAAGTGAGTGAAATTGCAATCTTTTTCAAAGGGTAGGTAACCTATTACAAGTGTTTAGATATTAGAAAAATTATACTCAGTAGGTAACGCTCTGTGCTTTCTGCTACTAAGCCTAGATAGGTACCTATGTAGCTAAGTAGGTATATTATGTAGGAAGGTACTACGTATTATAATACAAAAACGTCTTGACGAAGTAACAATATGTACTTACCTAGACTAAACCTTTGAAGGTAAATTAAAATACCTACACGATTTCATCAAATCATACGTTCATAAACGCTTGGGTTCCTCAGAATAAACACTGCAGGCTAATCGCTAGGCTTGGCCGAGTGCAATGGCAGCTTGCGGTGAAGACCATTCAAATCTCCTCTTTTTATTGCGTATGCCCAATGGCTGGAAACTCTTGGAACTCTTATTTTAATTGAAGCAACAGGCATCCTAATGGAAGGGAACAGATCTTTTTAATTTAATTTCTCTCTTGATTCAATGAATACAAGTAAATTTTTTTACCCAGTTGTAGATTCTGAATTCAGTTGGAGCTAAAAACGAATAGTTATAATAGCAGCTTACCACAAGTTCTTACGAATCAAAAACGTCTAATTTCAAGTTTGAAGTAAGGTCGTGGTACGAAATATTAAAGTCATTACTTTGATATTGCCCGAAGAGCTTGTGGTAAAGCGCTATTTTGACTGTTTGATTTCTTAGTGTGGCAAAAAATACTCCTTACCTACCGATCTAAATTCTGGGGTTCATTTCGAAGGGGTATTTACACGGTTGCGAAATTTCTAATTCGTTTCGCAAGTAGGAACAGCCCCTCGAGCATAGTTTGATGGGCTATTCAGCCATGAAAGTCTTACATTTCTCAGGTATTTGAAATGTGTGCCTAACTCCGTTCCGTTCCGGCAGACGGAGTAGGTAATGATTGTTTACTGCTTAATATTCACCACGGTGTTGGCTGATGCAGGAAGAGGAAGCGTAGCCAACATTGTAATGGCTGTTGACTGCGACGAAATTTTAATACGATAATAAATAAATAAATAAATAAATAATGCTGGACAATCCACACAGCATCATCTAGCCCCAAAGTAAGCTACTCAAAGCTTGTGTTATGGGTACTAGATAACTGATATATTTAATACATGATGTAGGTACATAGATAGATATTTTTTATTATACATACACACCCAGACCAACGGAACAAATTTCTGCAGATCGTACACAAATTTGTTCCGAGGCGGGAATCGAACCCGCAACCTCTTGCGTCGCAGGCGGACTCTTGCCCGCTGCGCCACTGAGGTCGTCAAATCGATAATGTCTATGGAGTTCAAGAGTCAACGAAAATAACTTGTTTTTTTCGAAATGCGAGAAAGAAGTCTCTAAGGCGCACTTACCTAAATGCTCACTGGTTCAAAGAACTAGTGACACGATGGGAAGAAGACTTGTTTTTGAGAGATATTCTTTGTTGTTAAGGAGTTTTGTAGGTACGCTAGAGCTTTTTTATCCTAAAAAGAGCGAAAAAAATATTATATAGGTAAAGTTCCGATTTTCATGAAGGAATATCAATATTATTTGGCTTTTGCAGTTCATACTAAAAAAGCTTCCAAGCGGCTTACTCGAAAACAACCAATTATTTCTACACAATACACCAACTATACTCGTATTAACACTCAATATCTAAGTAGGTACTTAAGCTTTTTGCTGGCTTCCTTTAGATTCCCCTAAGTTGTACAGGAAAATGTTAGCGGCGCGGGCGGATCAAATACATAGGTTTGTTAGGAACCGGTCCAGACTGCAGTTCTCACTCCGCATCCAGACCATGGCCTTACAGAGTTACAGCCATATTTTAAATAGCCCCAATTGTTCAACCGCACGGCCCCATACATCACTATCACTGTCGTAACACAAACAATGCTCTGTAGACCTGGATAGATCTGAAGGCAACCCATACAATGGCCGAAGGTAGATCGGAGGATGTTTTGCAAGACTCGTGCTGCATCGTTTTACGCGTATCTTACGGCAGATTTTACTAAGGCTATCTTCAAATAGCAGTATTTGGTGGATCACGATTACAATAGGAACTTACCAACTTATCTGATCGATGGCGAATGCCGAATCTTTTAATCTCACAGGTATAAATGGCAATGTCAATGGACAGTGGCGCTTCTTCCACCTAAATAATAAGTTAGTTGCATGATGCACTGCACAATGAGAAGCTCTAACTATAATAACCGCAAATTTAATAATGTTACTTCGCTATTACTCAGACCACACTATCTTATGATTAAATCTAAAAACAATGCAATCTCAGGATTTCAATGAATAATTACCTACTTCTTTATTTTAGTAGAGCTGTAGCAATGAATCAAGTCCTTTCGCACAAAACACAGTAATCCAGCCATACGGGTAATTTGATCCAAAGATAGGGATAAAGCGCACTCCAAAAAGGCTAGTGAGCAACAAGAATTCTCTCACTGAAATAGCAACACTTAAGCCATTAAGTCTGAGACAAATAGAAGCCGGCTGGTCGGAGAATTTATGTTTATTATTTTAACATTAAAAATACGATTGCATGCCCTTTGTAACTATTGATGTAGGTAGATGCAAATTACTACCTGCATGTTTCGCAGTGATGCGGAGCGACGCACATCCGTACGTATAATCACTTATAGACCGTTTAACTAAGTAGATGTATTAGCTTTGGTTTATAACCTTCCTCTCTATCCATAAATTTAGAAGGAAACTGAATTGGATTCTTAAAAAAGTAGGTTTAATTGAGTTAGGGAGCTAGAGACCTTGCTTGGTGATGGAAACTTTGCATTATGGTGACCAAATTATTAGCTAAGCCGTATTTAAAACGACTGACACTTAGAATTTGAAATACATCGAGAATGGGTCAAGAGATCAATGTAGACAAAAGTCAACAGTAGGTATTCTTGGTTATGTAAGGTCATTTACTGTAAATTTATGTAAATTGGGAACTCCAGCGTTCACTTTCGGTACCTACCGCATCGAATGCAACAAAGAAAAGTAGCTCAGGGTTGCCTGATGATAACATAGATTCGACATACGGCTTAACTAATGTTTGTAGAGCTGTACCGAAACACCAAAATATGATAGGTAATTCGGACGTGCAATAATAGTGAACTGCAAGAAAATGTAAAACAGATTGTAAACAGCGTCAAAAGAAACATCTTTTGAAAACGGCAACTTATACGACAAAATAAGCAGACTTCTGGTAATGGTTGCCATTTCTATAGCTAGTTTATTTTCGCCGTTTAGAGCCCTTCTCTTCTCCCACGCGACCCTGTTGGTCTTGATTTGTTATTTTCCTATTAGGTAGTTGTATCTACACTACACGCTTATTCAGTGTGCGTTTTAATCGCAGAAATCTTTTTACATCCCTACCTAGATGCCAATTCCAGCCTAATCAGTAATTTGAGAGAAAATTATGTCAGTAAAAACAGAACACAAGAGATTTTTATTATTTTCGTAATATTCGTGCTTTGTATTTTGATGGATAGGAATTGGCGTATGAGATTGAATTCGTAACATGAATACAGTAGGAACGAACATCCATCTTATACCTTCATAAAATAATGCTACCGTTGATTGAGCCCAATCGATTTGTTCCCCTATAGTTCGTTTAGTTAGATGCACAATATTACGCAAACAAACTCTTATTCAATTTGAGACCTTACTTTCTAGACCACTTCTTGAATTTAAAAGTGTTTCTACCTATTACGTGATGTGTTTGTTTTTAAGAAATTCAAGAGTCCTGATGTAAGTAGGTTCACACCTATCACCGTAATCAGTAGGTACCTACCCATTGCTATCGTGAAAGGAACCTAACGAATCACTTATGCAATATTTATCTTGCGTGAATAATAATTTGTTTTGTCTGAAAGTGGTGGGTTTACTATTTTACCGATACCTTTCTCAGTCACTTTTCCTTCATTGACTTCTGTAGGTAAGTAATTGAAAGGCACAAGTATTTCTTTGAAAGGTTTTATATGCCTGTTTCAAAAAGCACCGAGGTGGCGAACATAATCAAACGAGAGAATTCCTTAAATCGTTTCTATTCAAATGTGAGTGCGTAGTCCTCAGTATTCGAACAGAAATACATAATTATAATCTCTACAAATAATCTTGGCCGACTCTACGTAGAGTCCTTTTATGACCACCTTTTATGAGTTCATTTATGATTGGTTAACGAACTTGCACCTGCAGCCAATGACTGTCTGTAAATCACTAGGATGATTGACAACAAAACGCAATTAGAAAGCCAACAAACCAATGAACCAATCTGAAATAAATTGATCCTTACGCTAAGCTAAAGAAAAAAGCTGTCGGTATTTCAGCAGGTAACGTAGAGTAGGTACTTACTACCATCGTAATGTTGCATTGAAAATTTTTCTCCTCTTATTTATGATCACCACTGTAGGTAATCCCTAGGCTCTCTAGATATCATTATTATTAGTATTAGACGGGTATTTATCGCGTTTAAATTACCTTATATCAGTCTACCCGTGACCACGACAGCGTGCAAACCTGTCGAAACGTCGGGAAAATATAAGGTAATTTAAACGCGATAAATACCCGTCTAATACTAATAATAATGTGTTCAGATCGCGTAAGTTTAAAAGTACATATCTCTAGATATCTCCTCAGACCTCTAGTGATTTTAAACTTATTTAAATGTTTTTAGTACTTGCCGGTTTACTGACGATGTTTTTCTACACCATTTAAGAGCACTTGTACTGCGCACATACATTTATCGAATGCGAAAACTCATGGTGTACGACCAGGTTTGAACTCACGACCTTCGGATCGTGAGGCAGGGGTGCTACCACTACACCGCTTGTGCTTTTTTCGATTCGAAGGTGAGTGTGTGTCATAGGTTAGTATTCTTACAAGCGGCGATGGGCCTGCAACCTGTCACGTACGGAATACTAACTACGTGCCAAAATTATCCTGTTCGGTCGCGTCTTTGGATACTACCCTCTTTAGATATCCTCAAAGACCTAAGGAACTAAAGATATCAGGAGATAATATCAACCGAGCTTAAGTCGTTATCATGTTTTTTTTAATGTTTTGATAATTTAAAATGAAACAAATATTTCAGCCTAGAACCTAAATGCAATGATTTATCGAAAGATGTTCTACGCATCTAGCGTGCTGTGTTGGCCTCCCCCGCAAAAGCTTCTTGCAGTCCACTTGACTCCTTACTACATTCCTGGAGTCGCTAACCCTACGGTATGGTCATCGTCCTCAAATATGCATAATACCGACGAGATTGACTAAGAACCGGCATTTTAAACATAGCATTTGATAACATGCCATTGAAATGGAGATGTGCATGGGACGGCTTCGCTTGTAGGCTCACTTTCGCACTTACATAATCACTTTACATTCTTATAACGAGGCGATAAAGCTCAAATTTCCAAGCGCTGGTATGACAAGGTCGGAAGGAAAGAGGACAGTTTAAGTCCTATTTCTTGTCGCATAATTGCAATCATTAGCTCAGTTGTATATTACCTACCTACTGTAATTACGATAATAGCGCGTATTAGTAGGACGTTAAACTTGGCGGTTGAGTGACTTCTTCATTCTTCGTGGATTGTTTTAAGCTTATGGATGGGCTAACAAATTAATGCTAAATTATTCTAATACAATCTGTCCCTGTCCTCATCTTCGTACCCTTTTCCCTCGTTACGTGGGGTCGGCAGAACATTGTGATCTTCTTCTATTTACCTCGGTCATTCGTCATCTCAGTACTCACTCCTTTCTTACTCTATCATCTTTCACACAGTCCATACATCTTTCTTTTGGCTTACCTCTACCCCTGTATCCACCCACATTCTGAGAGAGATTCTAAAGATCTGAGGAGATATCTACCGAGCCTGGGGATTACAGTCATGATCATATATTTTTTTTTATTTTTATTATTATTTTATAAAATAGTTTAATTCACTCATACCTACTTTCCATTATGTACCTAGGGTATTGTCCAAAATTTTGCCAATCGAGTATTCAAATTATTCAAGAATGGTTAGAACGAAAATCTTTTTAGACCACATCGGCTTAAGATAGCTTCCTTACATCGGATATGGAATTTCCTTATGTAAATCTGTCTTTTATGATGATGTAACAGATAAAAACAAACCGCTAATGGGCATGTAGGTTATCGGCAAAAAGCCCAAGGGTGGCTAGTACTGGCAATGTCGCATACTTCGGTAGGTGCATACCTCGACTCACCGTTATGTAGGTATAAGTAGGTGCTGGGGGGATTGTACAGGCATTTTCTAAGGCTAAAGGTGCTGTAATGACGGGATGATTAGTGAATAGGGGGAGCTAAAACTGGCCGTTTTATTTGTGTATCACCCTCTGATGCGGAGATCGTATTGTAAAATAAGAGATCATGTATCATGAAGTGTGTTCGTCTTTATTTTAGTTTCTTGTGGATTTTTTTTATTGATACGGACAGCAAAAATAGCATAGACATATAATTAACTGCCCTTCTTTTGTTAAGATACATGCTTATGTTGACAAGATGTTGACAAGGCTATGGTTACTATAACCAGCGATACTGCTGGTAACCAGGCTAAAAGCCCAAGGGTATTGCTTGGTCGCATAAGCACTCCACTAGGCACATACCGCGGCCCGGGCTAATGGTAACACCGTTATGTAGGTACCGGGATTGAGTACATGTTGCTCCGCTTCTGGGAAATCGTGCTGGCTTAATATCTTGAGAAAATGCGCACTGTACGTACCTACTGCATTTTAATGTTGAACAACTTCTATAGAGGCGTACTTATTGACTGACTGACTGATTCATCCGAGCCGAAACCGCCGAAGCTAGAGGAGGTTAGATTTCTTTCTGGGTCTAAAGGTAGACTAAGAAAGGAATTTATAAAATAGATCCCTATGAGGTATATGAAGAGTAATAGGTTGGCGTGGTATGGGCATGTTATGCGGCGGGAGGAAAGCCATGTCACAAGAAGAGTGATGGATTTGAATTTGGATGGATACAAGAGTAGAGGTAGACCCAAGAAAATGGATGGACTGTGTGAAAGACGATATGTGTAAGAAGGGAGTGACTACTGAGATGACGGATAATAGGGGAGAGTGGAGGAAGAGAACCTGTTGTGCCGATCCCACCTAGTGGGATAAGGGCAGGAAGATGATGATGATGATGATGATGATGATGAGGTGCAGCGGGAGATTGAACTTTTTATAAAGATCACGCGAACGAAATCGCGGTGTATCACTAGTCCAAACATATAAACGTGCTCCAACTAATTAAATTTGACGCTCGTAAAAACATTTCCAATTTATGCTTAGTGTCTGTAAAAGTTGTTCGTTTGTCGTGGTTCCATTAAAAAATGAGCATATTTCGCAAAACTTAACAATCATGACATGTATTCTATACAGAAGAGAGATGGCTATTAGGTATAGGTATCTACAGTTATGAAAATACCAACCAAGGTCGATACCTAGGTAACTACTAGTGTATAAAAATGATGTGTTAGTTTACATTGCATATCGCCAACTAGAACTTGGTGGAAGCAATACCTGTGTACCTAGGTACCAACCGACTCGGACAAGCTCAATTGAATTTATTATAATAAATCAAACCCATCGCAAAGCTCGGTATAAAGAGTATCAAGATCGGGTATAAAGCCAATATTCAATTATGTAATATCATAGTGCATAGGAGAATGTAAATTTTGTAATTTTGATGAGTTTTGTGTAAAGTCGGATCCTAATTTTTACATTAAATAGATTAAATTTTTACATTAAATGGTTAGACACCTACATAAGTAGGTATGTATCTAAGTAATTATACAGTAGATCAAAAAATTAACGAAATGTGTTTTTAGCGCGTTGACGAAGAAACTGTTACTTACATGTACCTACCTAACGTCATGTAAAATTACAGAACAAAAATATTGTGCAATAACTTCACTTAGTTCTCCCTAGATTCCATTCTATAGAGTACCTACCCTACCACCTAGGTACTCAGAATGTTTAGATAAAAAAAGTAAGGTATTTTATTGCCCCATACAACAATGTTAGAATAGCTGGCCTGCCGACGAGGTATTCCAATAAAAAGTAATTTACACCCTACAAGCATGTCTGCTATGCCCGAGAGGAGGGGCAGCTCATGATACGCTGGCCCTCTTAGAACAATGGGGAACTAACTCACTTCAGATACAGTGTAGGGAAGACAGCTCATGTGGTCTATCCCTGGTTCGTTCATTATTCATGCCCCGCTACCATTAGCACTATAGGCAACGTTTTTACGAGTAGAAGACAGAGTAACATTAATTTATGATTTAAGCTAATTTTATAAATGCTACTTATCATTACAAATTATTGTTTGTCTTCTCTGTGGATAAACGCTGTCTATGGTTACCTCATGCTAGAAGTCGGTCTGCTGTCCCACAGCAACTTCATCTACGAAATATTACAATAAACATAGCTTATTTGCCTTAGATATATAGCTATGGAGCACCAGGGTGAAATAATTTTTAAAATGGCTTAGAGCAATGGTAATATTTACCCACTACCTACAACTTTACGCCTTTGTATTAATTTGTGCGTAAACCTAGGTAAAGGTGTGTGTGGTTCATCATTGGGTTAATTCTTATTCAGTTTACTGACAATTGAACTGATGGTGTTCCAAAAAAAAACTGAGGGCTTCGAGTGTCTAAAATTTTATTTGATCCTCTAACACAGACACCTATTTTCATACTTAAAGTTGGTACTTTAGAATATTTGTATAATGATTAAATATTTGTATAATGGCCGAGCATTGATACCTAGTAGGGACGACGTTATGGATTTAATCCTCTAGCAAAAGCAAAACTTCTAGAATTTTCCATTCCCACATAACATAAAAGCACTCGAGGCAAGTCGCCAAGATCCAGCATGCCGGATTTGCAGTAACATTAACCTAGACCCAGCTAAATGCAGCTTCGAAGGGCGGTCGGGTGCCGTTACACGCGGAAGAGCAATCACTGATTGTATACCACGAGTACACCTAGCGATAGGTATCATACCATACCAGATTGAACCGGTTTGATAGGAGCGGCTACTGCGGTTTACTGGAGATTAAGATATTATTAAAAAATTGTGTTAAAAAAGTGTGTCTCAAAGAGTGGTCCCAATTAGCCAACAAGAGAGAAGGGGCCTTTGCCCTGTGGGACAGCACTGACTCATCATCTTTCTTCTTCTTCTTTTATAGAAAAATAATATTCTTCTTCTGTTGATTTCGTTAATTCTTTTTTTGTTGTGTTTGTTATTTTAAGGAGAAGGTACTTATAGCCTGTCTATAAGTACCTTCAATCAAAGTTGATCAATAAGTACTATGACAAAACTGGTAACGCACCGTGTCACTAAATACTTCGCATATAATTTCGACGCGAAAAATTAATCGCCTAAATTCACGATGTAATTTTTTTAATTTTAAAAACCATTTACGTACGTTCCAATAGCAGAATATTTGCGGGCCAATAAGGATTAACTCCTTCGTTCGAAAGAGGTTTTAATCGAAAATGTTGATGCAATTGTACCTACTGATAAAGTTGTTCAGCACCAATTAAAAACAA
The DNA here is from genome assembly GCA_963675405.1 of Cosmorhoe ocellata. NCBI lineage: Eukaryota > Metazoa > Arthropoda > Insecta > Lepidoptera > Geometridae > Cosmorhoe > Cosmorhoe ocellata. Next base: position 2,522,002 of record OY776258.1, on the reverse strand, counting down.
TTCTCTAGTTTACCAAACATTTCCCTTAGAGCCATTACCATGATATATTCAGGCCGTTAAACTCTTGGGCGATACGAACGCGGAAGACCAGGTTCTGCTCTCTATTCACAGTCAAGTGCGATCAACCTTAACAGAACAGATAATACAAAATACTGCTATATTCTGTGCAGTTACAGCTTATTGCAGACAGCTAGCTTATTGCACATTAGAACTTTTATCTTTAACCATTTAGGTTTTGACCTTCTATGACATCGTTTACTTCCCGACGGAGCAGTGACCACGGATTTTCACCTGCTAAAATCCTGACGTTTGACATCTGGGCTTCTCATTAATACATTTTCTGTTTTGGACCTAAAAGGTACAATACATTATTTTTGCGCTGGGGCAGGTAGGTACTCTTGAATTGCCTTTAAAAAAACCTAGGTACTTTGCCACACATAGGTAGGTACGCTGAGGTCTTTCCAACAGTTCCATTCACACTCGTCTTATGGACTAGTCAGATCTCAAAGCTTATTGAAAACAGTTTTTTAACCCTGAGTTCTTACATCTTCGATTTCGCCTCATATCAATGCTGCTTTGCGTTCCATTATAAGACCTGATAATGCGTCAACTCTAGCCCACCTAGGAATAGTACTCACATCACCCACACTCTGTCACCCGCTTTCACGATCCTTTCAAGATAGTTTTAATTAATGAGGCTTACTGGATCTCAACCTAGATTATACCTACTATCGTACAGAACTGAAACTCCTTTCTGAACAAGATTCTACCCCTGTTAAATAACAGCCAGTGTTTCGCGTTAGTTACTGACAGGCAACGCGAGTTACATGGTTTTTAGCTTTAAAAGAGTTTCACTTCTAGTAAATATCCTGCGATTGAGACTAGCTAGCTAACTGTTTCTTAGTCTACGATCTAAGGAACAACACAATAGTACCTACTAATGAGATATATTTCCCGTTGATAATGGGGTTGGGAGAGGTCTTGTAACTAGGTATTTTCATTGTAATATTACAATACTAGGTACTTAGTTGTATATTTGTATTTGCGGCTACGAGCACAAAAAAGTTTAAGAAAGCATACGAGTCATAGGTACCTAATGTGTTAATATTCTGCTAATACCGCTGCAGCTTCTTTATTACCTACCATCAGATATCTTTATTTTTTGTATTTACTCTACCTATAATGATGATTTATCTTTCTGGTAAAGTCTAGCCAATCATATAAAAACTCGTATTCTTGCTTTGCCTACCAATTTTCTAATGCTCAAAAAAATCATTTATCGTGTTCAATGCAACTCCATAACATAAAATAGACAGAATGACCTACCTTAAATAATCGTAAGCCAAAGTACCTATCTACCAATGCTTATTATTATATTAAGTCTATAACTTGACACAAGTAATATGTAAAGGATAAGTCGATAAGGGAAAAGGGAAGGGAGAAGAAGAAGAGCTCGAATTCCTGCTTGAAGACCTTGGTTGCACAAATCCACGGAATTCTCATGGCGATTCGCGGATGAAGCCGTGGTTTATTTCGTTTTAACTTATTTTGCATGACCTAAGAGTAATAAATGCAAGTTTTAGGGTTGTTATAGGTTTGAAAAAACCAATTGTATTTGAGTGTTCTTAAGCTGAGCACAAAATAAAATGCTGAGCCTAGGTTACCTACTTAATACTTGTACAAATGTGGGCATGTACCAAATGTCATGTTTGGACGTACCTCTGACTTCCCTCTTTAGATATCCTCAATGATTTAAGTAGCTAAAGATTTGAGGAAGATATCTACCGAGCCCAGAGATTGCAGTCGAGATCATTTTTTTTAATACTCAGTAGGTAGGTAGGTACCTTGTAGTTGTTGGGCCGTGATCTGTTGATTAATCGGATTTTTGAGGCTTGCTCCGCTCGCCTTGGTTTTTACATGTTGATCACTGCTCTCCCTTCATCAAATACTATGTATGAAAGTAATTATGTTTTAATTTGCTAGTGACAATAGATGTTCGTACACATAGTTTCAGCTGTGCAGTGTGCGGAGTTGGTAAAGTCTACAGTTATTTAAGATGCCCACGGTTCTTACCACAGTATCATAGCTAGTTTGCCATTAGTCTTTGGTCGGGTTAGTTGGCATCACGACTAACGGTTCGTTAGGTACCTTACACAGAATAAGTAGGTACGTACCTACTGCACCGACCATTACTAACAAGTAGGTAGGTACCTTACTATCGGCTATTAGATTGTAAATTTACTTGTAGGTTTACTAAGTTTAAATGTATTCCAACGGATATTGGCTTTGAAATAGAACGTGCAACTTTGGATTTACCTTTAAATTCTCCCTGATATCTATCTACCGCATGCATAAACACAACCACTTCATCGCAACAATTAGGAAATTCATTATATATAATTTCAACTTTTTTCACAATTTTTACAATTACTAATGTTCTTTTCCTGATGAAAATTCATTTCCTCGTTTTAAATGTGTCACGCACGGCAACACTGCCTCAGTTTTACATAAGTTCAGTCATCTACATATGAAAGTTGATAATTACCTACATGAAACTAATTTTAATTTATATAATCACTGATGTAATTAAAGTCCAGTTGAAAGATTCCATTATGACCCAAAAAGAACCTGTTCAACTAACAATGGAATGCATGACCTATTTCTGGGTAAAAAAAAAAAAAAGTAGGTACCTACGGTCGACGTCACGCTTACCTACAACCAATGATCTGACGACGTCTGCGAGCGCCGTCAATCAATTTTCCTCATTCTGCTTCGTCACGGGACCATAGACAACAGCTGTCGCACGCATTTTGTATTTTTATAGGTATGATCACGATGGAGTATTTATCTAAAGTTACGTCCTCTTTGATCATTCTTGGTAGAATGCGTCAATAACTTTAATGTCATGTTTATTGAATTCACACGCCTCGCGCACCGAGGGTATCAATGAAATCACAGGGATCATTTTGTCTTACTTATTAACCCTAGAGTGGTCGCGTGGATTACATATGTAATCCACTCCTACTAAAATGTAAAATTCTCGAAAACGGCGAACTTAAATTACGCGAGCTTCCAGGTACTCTAAGTTAAATAGTTGACGAATGCATTCGGTGCTGGGCAAGCGCCGGTCGCACGTGGTTGTGTCACAGGGGGTCCGCAAAGTCGGTGGATTACAATTGTACGCCGCGCGACCAATTACGTAAGTATTTTGAATGCAATATTATAGCCTATTTTTTTGTTTTTATCGTTATTTTTGGGTTACAAATATAGTTGTGTGATTGTTGGTAACCGCTATAATTGTTGGACACTAAAAAATAATTTCCTTTTTTAGAATAACTATGAATAATCGGGAGACTACTCAGATTGAGGCGTGGCTGGCTGAAAATGATGGCGAAATGAAACTTTTTTTTTATGAACATTGTTCTGGTTCAAATGCTGAAGAAGATCATTTAGGAGAGTAAGAACATCTACTTGCTTGGTATGGCTGTGCCAGAAACCACAGCAACAACGTCAGCACAGACACCAACTCGATCCATAAGTCACTGCCACGACTGCGGAAAAAGGCGCAATAAAAGCATTAGAAAACTGTGCAAAACGTGCAAAAAGTTTATTTGTGGCAATCATTCCAGGATTGTATGTCTATCTTGTTTAGAAAACACGAATTAGAATTTAGTATTTTTGATTAGAATTTTTGTGATCTCAATCACACCAAACTGTATGTTTTTTGTGGCATTTTAGAGGTTTTTTTTTGTTGGTTTTTTTTTATACTATTTTTTAAGTAAGTTCTGATAATAACACCAGTCAGCTAATTTGTACAGACACATAGACACGCGATCATTACAGTTTTGTAGAGATGAATGAATAAAGATTTGTTATCTTGCGCCGTCACAATGCTAGCGCGAGTGATTGAATTATCTTCAATCTCGAGAGGCGTCAAGTCAGTCATGCCTACAGAATAGATAGTTCGTATCTACTGTTAGGTCACGGCCGACGTAGACAATACTTAATAACCGTAGAGTCCCTGCATCTTCAGGCATTCCTTTCGGAATAACTGGATGAGTAAAGGTATTGCTCGTGAGCAAAGTGGAATAAACCAAATCCATATTCAATGATATCACAAGGATAATTTTAAGTCCTACGTCTGATGAATCTTGTTATTCTACACATTGCTCTATAATTGGAGGGTTGTTGTATGTCTGTCTTGGTTCGTAGTAAAGTAAAAAGGTATAATAATAACTTGACTTTTGTATTATTTAATACACACAAATGAAGTTGTGAGCGGACCAGTTAGCTGCTTGCTCTATGAAAAATGACTTAGGTGAATGAGTCTAGTGCAGGGGTCGGCAACCCGCGGCCCGCGGGCCGCATGCGGCCCGCGGACGTCTTATTTGTGGCCCGTGAATGTTTTTAATGGTTCCGTAAAAAAACGCAACCCTTATAGATTCGGCATGTCTGTCTGTCTGCCTGTATGTCACAGCCACTTTTTTCGAAACTATAAAAACTATGCTGTTTAAATGGTACCTAAGTAGATATATTCTGTGAACCGCATTAAGATTTTCACACAAAAATAGAAAAAAAACAATAAATTTCGGGGGTTCCCCATACTTATAACTGAAACTCAAAAAAATTTTTTATGAACTCGTCTAAGTATGCGAACAAACTTTTTCAATTGTTAATTATAGAAAAAATAAATATGCTTCTCGTCTCACACATGGGCATTTGAGAGCCATATTTTCAGCTTGTAGGGTTCATATCACAAATGCGGCCCGCCTTTTGTTTATATTGCCACCTTATGGCCCTTGCCTGCCAAAAGGTTGCCGACCCCTGGTCTAGTGAGCCTAATGTTGTGGGAACAGCGCTTTTACCCTCTGGTAAGTATTAGCATTTTAAATACATACCTAGGTACACCGCTGAATCAATTTTTATGAAACTTGATACAAAGATATACTTGAGAGCTTGAGAAATCTCTTGAAAATAAAAATGCTTGAAGGGGTTGAAATAAGGGATGGAAGTTTGTATAGGAGTCCGTGATTTTCGAAAGGGGGCGAAGTCGCGGGCATAAGTTAGTAATTAATATTTATGTACTGGACCTTTAGATTTAAAATAGGTATGAATTTATTTAAATATTTACGCCGTATTCTTTATTTACCGACATTAATTTGTGAGTGTCAAGGATATTAGGATATTACCTACAAGACGAGAGTGATCGAGTCGTAAACCGTCACAATTCACTTAAAGTCAAGTCATGTTGTATGGTTACGGTCACGGTCAGGTAACGGCATTCCGTCGTGCCCTAGAAAAGGGCAATGTTACCTGTTACCTTACGTCACTTCAGTAATAAATGGTAATATTTAGAAAAAAGACGTTATACAGTTTGCTTAGTGTTTTCTACTCTAATATTTTATGCACTAGTGACCTAGCGGAGACCTATTATGCTTATTATGGAAAATCCTATTAAGTATATTATACTAGCTTCCGCCCACGGCTTTCATCAAAGATCAAACTTTCATCCCCTATTTTATCCCCTTGGGGGTAGAATTATCAAAATCCTTTCTTAGCGATGCCTACGTCATAACATCTACCTGCATGCCAAATTTCAGCCCGATCCGTCCAGTGGTTTGGGCTGTGCGTTGATAGATCACTATGTCAGTCAGTCAGTTAGTCAGTCAGTCAGTCACCTTTGAGTTATATATATTTAACATCTAAAATTAGTTGGAAGGGGAAGACCTCGGCGTACGTACCTCGATCAAATTGGGGACGTTCTAGAGAAAGGCCAGGTCCAGAGTACCCTAAACCGACGCGCATGTATGAAGAATTTAATGAGGGTGAATGAAGCAAAAGAAGTATGTCAGGATCGTAGCAAGTGGAGATCCGTGATCTCTGCCTACCCCGTCGGGAAACAGGCGTGATTTTATGTATGTATGTATGTACATCTAAAATTCAAAAATCGTAGTGGCTAGCATTTCGAAAGGTAGCATAGTTGCTAGTGCGTTGGCCGGCTCTAGACAGACGCGGTTTGAGGCTCGAACAATCGTTCTGTGATTATAATGGTGACAGACGCTTAGGCAAGTCCTTATTAAAATTCCGACTGTCCTATCATGCTCTTATTTCAAGCCTTCCCGACTTTCACCGAAGGTTCTGTAGGTCATCGCCAGAGGTCGGCTACTACGCGATATCCATATAAATCAATGTACGCGGGACTTTCAACTCTACATCCTTGCATTAAGTGTTTATTCAAGTGATAAGTTATTGGGAGTAGATGGTACGTGATAAGACTTATGATGGAAGTAAGTTAGCGGGACACTCTAACGCAAAGAGGAATGTCTATCAAACCGAAAAGGAGAGAGTGTAAAACCAACCAAATTAAAGTTTCTTTAGCTTTGGTGGACATTAGCCTTTATCGCTCACATTTCAACAGATGTACGTCTGTGGGGCAGGTATTAATGTTTTCATGCAGTGAATGTAAATGTCACCACATTTATTATCTTGGTCTTATTTCAAAAGTTATGCAGGTTTAACTTGATACTTGCCGGAAATGGTAAGTAGGTACAATTCATCGGATCTAGGCAGGGCCGCGCCGACCCCCCACAGCGCCTGTGTGCGAAACCTATGAAGTGCCTCTTTTTTTCACGAATCTTCAGGTTTCAACCTATGTGTCCTATGTACCTATGTGTCGCCTGATACGGCAAAAATTTTAAATTTGGTCTATAAAAGTGGTGTACATATTTTAGGTTTTACTTATCGATACTCCACTACAAAGAATATGTTGTTGTGTAAGTATATCAAAAATAATTTCGATGGCGTGGCGGCGCCTCTATTGTCTTGGCGCCTGTGTGCGCCGCACACAGTCACGACTAAAACTTTTCAGGGTTTTTTTAGGCAATCGGGACGGGAAGAAGTACTTACCTAAGTATGTACTTTTAAACTTACGCGATCTGAACACATTATTATTGGTAGGTATTAGACGGGTATTTATCGCGTTTAAATTACCTTATATTTTCCCGACGTTTCCACAGGTTTGCACGCTGTCGTGGTCACAGTCTACCCGTGACCACGACAGCGTGCAAACCTGTCGAAACGTCGGGAAAATATAACGTAATTTAAACGCGATAAATACCCGTCTAATACTAATAATAATACTTAGTATCAAGTAAAAAATGATATCAGTTACTACACTAGCAGCTCTTTGATTAACTTCAAGTATCTAAGCGTTGTACACCCTTCTCTTTTTCTTGAGCCATAGGTAGGTATAGTTAACCACATTATAAATTATTTTTCTTGCCTGGCGACGAAACACAGTATAACGCTTTGGCATTTTACACACTACACACTTTTTAATGAATATAAATAAAATAATACAAAGTTAAAAATTTAAAAAACCATAATTAAAGTCATGGCTACCTTAACATTATTATTTCAATATCATTGAAGTAACACGGTACCAAAATTCGAATCGATAGGACAATGGAAGGTAGTCAGATCCCCTCATCAACTATTAAAGAGCTGATGATCTTCAAATGGCTGAACAGATTTTTATGAAACATGGCTCGGTATAAAATTATCTATGACACAAAAAAAACTAAACGGAAATCGGTTCATCCGCTTGGGAGCTACGATGCCACAGATACACAGATCCACAGACATACAGATACACTGACAGACACGTTAAACTTATAACACCCCTCTTTTTAATCGGGGGTTAAAAACAGTAAACAACACAAGTCACAACTAAAACAACAACAACAGATTAACAATAACGAAACACTAATAGACACCAACAAAACTCACAACACTTATAGGTAACGAAACACTATTTTATCGAAATCTAATAGGTATAACAAAATAATATTAATTTTGTCTTTGAATGTACTACTTTATGAGAGAAGAGTCACGAACTATGCACAAAAGCTGAAGCGCGAAAGAGTCAGACTTCGGGTAAACTAACGTGAGCCGAGCATTTTCGGATACTCCGATTGGTTTTTGGTAGAAATGCACCACTTAGCAAGCAGATGCTTGTTTATGGTCGATTATTGGAATCGATTAATGACTATGTTTTATTGTGTAAATATCTAATTAGCTTAGATTACCAAGTAGGTAGGTACCTAATTTATCGATTTAGATAACGTAATGCCATAATTAACCCGATAAAAATTATAACTATGACCTTACTTAACTCAGACTACTGACTGAATTTCCAATTAAAATCGATGTACATAATCGAAGACTGTATGATTGTTTTTTGTTTAGAGGCACCCCACATCTCTAGCCTAAAAGTATTCACGGTACCCGCCCCACCCCCCTCTCCATACCTCCAATTGCTACCGAGAAACGATACTGCGAAGCGCTCTACGGCTAACTTCACGAATGCCTAGATTCGTTGAGCCAATTATACCTCGGTATTTAAATAAAGCAACTAGGTAGATATCTTGATATAAAAATCTCTTATGCATCGTTTGATCTGTTTTCATGCAACATACAGTCATTTCATCTTTTGTATCGATGTTTCATGCAATTAGTGGCTTGAAGGCGTAATCTGATTTACCTACCATGTGAATGTGAACGCGGATAGCCGCCATTTTGTGAGAACACTTAGTGTCGTGCCAATGGTAGTGGACGATTGACGTATACTACACGTGCGTGACACCTGTGTCACTTTACAAATAACAAATATTTCCCTGGTTTCGATAAAAATGGCGACTTACAACGATTGTCGATGGGAAGCGGAAAAAAACATCAAATTCATCAACGAATATAAACTGAAAGAGTGCTTGTGGGACCCGAACCATGCGTTATATAAACACCGAGATGCGAGAGAAACAGCTTACAAAGATATCATGGCAGCAATGAATATGATGTCTGTTCAGGAAGTGGTGACGAGGATACGCGTGCTCAGAAACACTCTCAACAACGAACTAAGCAAAGAAAAAAAACTTCAAAAAGTCAATGGCAAGTCGTACAAGTCGAAAATTCGATGGCTACCACATTTGGACTTTATAAAAAATCTTGATATCAAAGAAAAGACGGAGAATGAGGTAAGAAAGTACCTATCTTAAGTTTTACAATCATCGTTCGTTCTATCCGTAGTTAGTTTTCGTCATGAGAACAGTTTTGTGACCTATGAAAATCGAACCCAGGACTAAAAGCAGAACCACTAAAAGACTTTCGACTCTAAAGAGTTCTCTTATATTCCTACTGACAAAAATGTACCCATTTGTCTATTTACTTTATAGTTTTACCGCATAACTTAATTGTGAACACATAATGGGTAGCTTTAACTGTGATATGTAAGTTCGTATAGAACGGGCTAATTCTGGTGACGGAGCTGCGACCAAACACCTAACAACTTTTTTATGTAAATAGGTACTTAATAGAACTAGCGTAAAATTAAATAACTATGTATAACGTCCGGTTGTTACAGAGGCTTGTTCCAAGGAATGCTCAAAATCTGCCAAGCTCAAACCTCAAAACATGCGCAGAAGAAGCAGTCAACTCGGCAGCAAGTGATGATCACCAGGATTATCCATCACAAGCCAAAAAAATTAAAAGGGATAAAGTGGATTTGTTCAAAGCCGTGGAATCTCTTGAAAAGGTCATCATTGATAAATCACAGTCAAATTTTGAAAGGGATGAATTCGATCTATTTGGGCAAACTGTGGCGCAGCAGCTTCGGCAATTACCTCTTGCAGCGGCTCTGGAGACAGAGGAAATGGTTCTAGCGGTTATAAGAAAGCAGAGAATCAAAATTGCAAATCCACCATCACCGGAAGAAAGACCAGATGATATAATAGTGAAGGTTGAAGAAGTATCAGTAGAAGCTTTGCTTTTTGAAACATGTCAGCAAAATGGTTAAAGATAAAACATGGTTATAACTACCTACCTACCTTATATTGCGTTTGCCTATTTATTACGTATGCGCTTATTATAGCCTGTACATTGCCTGTGGGACGTTCAACGATTAGTTCCTCTCATTTTGTTTCTAACAGCTGTTTTTGTGCACCTGTCAACAAAACCTACGTTTTACAGCGACCGCATAGATGTGTTGTGAACTGTGTCCTCTTCGCACAACAGTTAGATAACCATCACTCGACGGTGATAGTGAAAGCGTTCCGGTGGGTTCACATGTGATGTCTCGCGGCCGCTGGGTAACTGTCGAGGACATTTCCAAGGCTGGTGAACTTGGTAATAGTGAAATGATGGGCGATACTTCAGGCATCCTAGCGGCTAGAGATAGACCAACGGGTTGAAAAGAATATAAGTCCCGCTTTCTTAAGGTGGGTTTAATTAGAGCAAATGACCGAGTGCTCATTATTTTTGTGTAACACAGACAGCATTCTTTCGTTGTTCCATCTCTAGTCTAACGCTCTTGTTTTAGCTCTCTCTTTGTTCGTTTAGTATAAACCTTTTTCAAATAAATAAACACGAAAAAATGAACTCTTTGTACGTATGGGGATAACAGGTACCTTATCTACTTCGATCCTCGTATTATATTGCTAGCAATGCATTCTCAACCGGTGCATCGATGGTACCGCTGCTAACAGTTCTTGCGGACTTGCCGCTTGCCTCGCGGTTGCTAGTGGTTCCTATGAACATAAAGTTTACGTTAGGTACCTATGCACTTCTGAATCTGTTATTCAGGACATTACCTAAGTTGATCTATTTATTACGGTAAGGAAAACTATTGCTTTGAAATATTTCAAAATGAAAAACTTTTTAGCACTACCTAATTAATTTAGATGAAGTTGATCATGATATACTTTCAAAATCTACAAATTACGCCTGATTTTAAGTACAACCATTGAACAAAACTTTTATAATAGCCAGAATTTATACTAAACTGACTGAATTTATAATCTGCTTAGTAGGTTGGCTGTGTACCCACTAATATAGAAGCTAGGTAGGTATGTGATCAAGTTATAACGCGATGAACGGGATTTATAGTTATCCATAACTGTTCTGATTCCGTGTTTACCGGGTTTCCGTTTCCTTTTAATATGATAAACGATTCTTTGGGTGCTAGTTGGCGGCCTACATCGATCTATACAGGAAATCAAACTGTTATCTCAATAGAAGAGAATATATAATTGTAATTTCTGTTTGACCAAAATAGATGTCTTTGTACCTTATTATTAGTATAGACGGGTATTTATTACGTCGGGAAAATATAAGGTAATTTAAACGCGATAAATACCCGTCTAATACTAATAGTAATGTTATTATTAGTATTAGACGGGTATTTATCGCGTTTTAATTACCTTATATTTTCCCGACGTTTCGACAGGTTTGCACGCTGTCGTGGTCACGGGTAGACACCCGTCTAATACTAATAATAATGTGTTCAGATCGCGTAAGTTTAAAAGTACATAATAGTAATGTGTTCAGATCGCGTAAGTTTAAAAGTCTTTGTACCTTCTTTTCTATGGAGGAAATTGTTATAAGCGGTGCCTATTTTACAGGCTACAAAGGTAATATCCTATTGGAAGTCACTATGATGATCTACGAAAGTACTAGACACAGACAGATATAAACAACTATTATAGCTAGCTAGCTTTATAGTGTTATTTCTTATTCCAATGTTATTTACCAGTTTGTTCTGAGCTTGTGTAACGGAAAACAGCACAGATTAACCGACATCTATGGTAACAGTTAGAACGTTCCACGTTTGCGTACAGTTGTAAATTTAATAGGCTCAAAACGGTTTTGCTATTTTGCCAAAATATGGGGTAAGTGCCGTTTAAACTAAATCACCTACATGGTTAGAACACTGGCTTGGCCTAGAAAACTTTACTGTGCTAAGCATTTTTGCAAATGATGAATTGTTGTGTTTAGATACTAGTGATTAGGGAGACCTTATAAGTTTCAATCTACGATCACCAATGAAAGATACCAACATACATAAAATCAAGAATTATAGACCTATTTGCTCTGAAAGCACCGAAAGAAAGAGACAGCAGATTTCTTCTTGCTACGATCATCTTTATTGCAGTATGACTTACTAATTTCCGAATTCTCACATTATCAGGAAGTCGGAAACTGACCTTCATACCAAGTTTTTGTAAAACCCGAGTGAAATGATTAAAGCAATTAGAAAGCACACGTGTGCTACCCAAGAAATGGAACAATAAGGTGAAACTCTCCGATGAGTCGAAGACACAATGGATGTGGGAATAACGAACAAAAAATCTCAATCGTATGAGTATCAGAGATAGGAATTGTAGAATCTTATGTTTCTTCTCAGTTTTTTACAATATCAAGATTGGTATTGTAAAAGGCGTAGGTGAATTGCGTTTACGATATGTCTGAAGCTATATTTTATGTGGCTGCTTGGAATATAAAAAGAGATACCAACGAAATAAAGAATTCTTAACTAGAAATCTTCCTTGCATTCTTAATAATATGCAATTGTTATCTTAACAAAGCTTTAAACGAACACAAAATCAAAGAAAATAAGTAAATACTTTCTTCGTTCGTACACAATAGTTTCCATGCTATAAAACTGCATAGGTACTTCCATAGGTAGGTAATACAGTACACAATACATTTAAAATTGTATTGAAGGCGGAGACAGTTTTCATAACGGCACATGGAATTACGAGCAGCTAATGATAATGCCGCCCCGTTTGTTATTGTACCGAATTTGACTTTACCGTCGAGTTAGGATCAAAATGAATGGTCTTTTAAGTAGGTTAGGTGTCTCAGATTTTGTGGTTTACCCTAGGTACTTGTTACTGGGTAGGTAATTATAATGATGTCTACATAACATTAATGTACTTAACTTTGATTTTCATGATTGATTTAATGAAATGTGTTTGTGAATAATTATACTCGTATAAACGAAAATTTGTTTTCTCGTCAGGTATTGAATAGGTATGTTTGGGCAGGTTATCTTCACTGTTTTGGTAATAAACAGTATCACAGGAAGGCATCATAGGCCATAATTTGGGTTACTGTCAAATCTCGGCTCAAATCGATTATTCCGTGCAGCTTACAAAATTGGTCATTACCTCCAGTGGTAGCAATGAACTTCAATTATAAACGCACTGACAAGTTATTACGACCACGGTAACTGTTGACCAAAATATAACGGATGGTTACTGTAACCGAAAAATCATCCAACAATTAATAAGAAAAGAAAACAGAAATACTGAAAAACCGGTTAAAGTTAAAAAATGTACTTAGGATAAGAAGTTATTTTCATAGCAATGTCTATGTTATATGTATATAGGTAGGTACCTGCGTTTGATTATCAAATAAAATGAATGCTGAGCTAACAGAAATACCTATTGATAGAAATGAAGTGTATATAAATGTTCCTACATATCTATCTAATTTGCCGCTTTTCAAAGCGATTCGCTTACCCTGATCAATACCGACTGATAAAGACGAAGCTCAAAACGCTTTCTCTTCATATTGACGCTTCAATTCAATTAACGATATCGTATGGTAGATTTGGGAAACTATGTTTTTGAACCAGGGCAAAAATCCGTTGTTATATTTTACCACTTTCGGTAAATTTATTAAAAAAATAAAGTAAAGTACCTAAGTACCCAATTTGTCTTTCAATTTGGTAGGCAGTTACCTGGGTTTTTTTAAACTTTTTAGTACTATTTCAAAGATGATTTAGAATCGGTTTAATCTATTACGTAACTATGCATAATATGTTTATTCTTAACAAAAAAAATGCTATTTTACAAATTACATTGATTACCTAGCCTCTACGAGCTACGATGCGTAGCAGTCTGAACGCGTTGATGTCTTTTCTATGGAGCACTAAGTAGGTACGAAACTATGTACCTACCTACTAGTAGCAAGAAGATACTACCAAAAATCATTGTAGTACCAAACATTGTAACCTATTTATAGTAAGTTATAAAACTTAGGCAGTTCTCATTGTGATGTAGACCAATTTGTATTGTACACTGACTACAGTTAAATTATCTTATACCTTTAAACGAGCAATTCTTGTGTGTATATATATATGTATTATGTAATCTGATTCTCGGAAACTGCTTCAACGATTTTCATGAAATTTAGTATGCAGGGGCTTTGGGAGGCGATAAATCGATCTAGCTAGGTTTCATTTTCCAAAAAACAAGATTTATGAGAAAAAAAAACCGAGTTAATTTAACTAGGTAGCTATTTCCTATATCCTATTTGTAGAAATAGCAGTAAATATCGCATAGCTGCCTAAATCTGAGTTCGCACGCACAACTTACGCTCAATACAAACGGCTGTGATGAGTGGTCACACACACATTTACAGTTCTAATTACTTACGTACGCTAATTAGAATTACGCAATACTACCGTTTATATAATTGTTTTGTTGTTGACGCCTGGGATAGTAACGGAGCATAAACGGTGCTAAAGATAAAGGCGTAGATAACTGTTTCAACAATGTCACTCAGTATCTACTACTTGAGTTGTACGTTGTGTGTTATGTGTTCTATGACATAGGTCATAGCGTGGCTGATACATTAACTGTCCTTTTAGCCATTAGGTATACCACGGGAATCTCAGCATATATAGCACTTATAGCATGAGAATCTCGGCAGCAGCGGCTGTATGTGTCAACATCATAGCTAGCTAGTTGATCGATGGCTATGCAGGGTTGCCAGATGGCCGGGAATTCCGAGAAAGTCCCAAAATTTCACGTGTGTGTCCAGTAATTACACTTGATTGTCCCGAAAATCATGAACACTAGTATTTTTCTATTAATTAAAATAAATATGTTTTTTAAATAATTTGCTTGTACCTAACTAGTATTTTTTAGGATTTTTTTTCTATTGCCCGTCCAACAACAAACATTTGTAGTTGGATTTAGACTCAAAAACTCCAACTCCGTTTGTAATTCCATAAATGTTCAGGATATGCCCATATCTGGCAACCCTATGGCTAGGTAATGCGATGGCAATTAAACAAAGATTCCCCATTTAAATTTTGGATCTCATTTGATCATAGGTATTGGTGAACGCTGCCTTCGATAATCATTTACTACGGAGAAATCGCCTGCACCTGACCAATTTAAATTTGCTCGCCGAAAGTAAGACAGAACGTGATCATGGTCCGAACACACCGTGCTTAATTTCATCTAAACAATATCATTGTTGAACGTTATAATCTAAGTAGAATATCAGAAGTCACCGTCAGAACGGAAACAACGGTTTTCTAACAATGTAGTTGTTTATAATAAGTCGTATTATACCTACTTAGTGTTAAACTGTTGTCGGTTCCGTGGACCAATAAAAACTAGGTAAGAACAGGGATGCTTCAGCCTGTATACTTGGTAGTTTATTTCCGAGAATTTTTAATAGGACTTCTAAAATTATTCACTTTGTGAGTTAGAGGTACGTGGGATAGGCAGATGATCATCACCTATACATCTAGAGGTGCCTAGGCCTTAGAAAAAAAGAATACTCTCCTCCAAGTTGCAATTTCGTCCGAACCTAGAAATATCATTATTCTAGTAAACGCTCTAACGTTAAACATCGGTGGTTGGTTGCAATGGAATTGAAATTGTCTCAAATTGCTTTCATATCCGCCGCTGAAACCGCAAAATGAACCACAAATTCTAGATCAACAACACTCGATCGCTCTAAATTACTGTTATCTTTAGATTTTAATCATAACTCTAATACCAAGCTATAAAAGTAGGAGATATAGGTAGTCTTTCAATGATAGCCATTTTAAGGCAATTAGATTGGTTATTACTTCTAGTTACACTCAACACGGTGCTAAATGCAAAAATTTCTCAAGGGCTGTCGAAGAATATTACATAGGTAACATACCTACCTGCTTACATAGGGTCTGATAATCCCTGGGTTGGCCCAGGAGATTGCCCATGAGATTGGTCTCATGATCTAAAAAACATGATGCCTAAAATTTTATTGTCTTTTCATTGTTCAAGGACGCGCCAAAATGTGGCGTGCCATTCTACTAGTCTGCCTCGCGACTCCCATCCCTGGGCAGAAGAGCCGTCCGAACCAGGTGGTAGATGTCATCACGACGTGCGACAAGGGTGCCATGACCGTGCACCTGGAAATGGAGCAGCCTTTCAAAGGTCTCGTTTTCAGCAAGGACTTCTCAAGAGAATGTAGGATTCAAGGTAAATTGATCGCCTTAATTGTGTTAGAGCCTGTCCAGATGAGGCGATTTTCGCGCGAGTTCACTCATGCGTAAACACTAGCGCGTTCTCGAGATACTGGAGCTACTGTATCCCGTCCAGATTCTGCCGCGCGTAAAACACGGCATCTGGACGCAATAGAAATTGAAGCGCACGAGGTCATTTGCGCTCTATCTCAAAACTATCGCAAACTCTATCGCAAAACGCTCTATCTGGACAAGGTCTTAAAACAAGTCAAAGTATATTGGAACAAAGCGATTCCAATAGTTCATAGATACTCGTATGTACGTACATACACTTCACGCGGTTGAGCCGTCGAAAGATAAGGGACTTGTGCTCAGTCAGTTATCTCTATTTATCAAAGGCATTGCCAGCTTTGAAATATCTGGACTTGCATATAAAGTACCTAAATGTTCTGTTATCACTATCCTGTAGTTTTTTTTTTTTTTTAATTTAACACCACAGAAAACAAAAGGCTTTGTCGCTGAGCGACCACACCGCCTAATCCTGTAGTTGATATAAAAAATCTTTTTCTTATGGTTCTAGGAAACCTTCAAACTAAGGTGTCCCTCCACCTGCCATCAAACGCGTGTGGAGTCAGGACTTCTCCTCTGAACAGCACCCACTCCGAGCCTGATGATGAAGAAGATCTGTACTATAACGTGGAGCTGGTGGTGCAGATGGACCGGCAGCTACAGCAGTCTTCGGACCAGGAGATTCTTGTCAGGTAATGACCCTTTACGATCTTCTAGCTATACTTCGTGGAATAGAATAACTTTGATAACATACTTTTCTAAAACTACACAATGTTTATTTGTTTTGTTAATTTTTCAGATGCAAATTAAAACCGAAAGCTGTCCGCATAAATAGCTCAGCGTTGGAGACCGTCATAAACTCGAAACTACGGGAAATGAACAGCCAAGAAGTTAAGAAAACCAGGTAGGTACTATCAGTTGTTTTAAATTTTCTTTAAATTCGGCTTATTAAAATACTTATTCGCTGTTAATTATCTTGCTCAAATGAAGAAACTAAGTAGATAGGTACTGTAACTGAATCTTATTTAGACCTTTTCATGGGATAAATTTTCGATTCAAGATTTATATCAACTGATAAAAAGAAGAAGAAGAAGGCATCACATAAACTAATAATTTCATCCAGCTTACCTCTTGAATCAGACAGCACGGTTATTATTAATTCATCCATAATTCCAGAATGGGTCGCAACCGGCAAGGCTTCACCAGCTCTCTAGAACTGGAGCAACGAGAATGGCTAATGGAGGCGGCCAGGGCCTGGATGGAACTGTCTCCCGCAGCAGGAGCCAACGAACCGGCGACCGTTGAGGTCGGCCAGCAGATGAGACTCCTCATTCAGTGCACTCTGCCAGGTAAAGATGATTTTAAACCTTATAATATACTAGCAACACTTCACACGGGTGGTAAAAGTATCTCTATTTTTTTTGTATAAAATATAGCCTATGTTACTCAAAGATAGTGTAGCATTTAAATGGTGAAAGAATATTTGAAATCGGTTCAGTAGTTTTTGAGTTTGTTCGTTACAAACAAAAATACAAAAATACAAAACTTTTTTCTTTATAATATTAGTATAGAAGAATAGATTAACATAGATAATTCAATTTGCCCTAAGGATCTTTTCCATCTAAGATGCGCAACGTTGCTTACCCTCATTTTCATAGCTTAGTTCAAATGGAAACGGGATCAGGTAAGCTATTTTTTATATAGAGAGATGCGAGCTAAGGATCGATGGCTAAGCTAAGCAGCAAAGACATGTGACCGGGCCGTTTCCATTTATGCTAAGGATAAAGCTAAGAACGCGTGCTAAGCATGGCTTGCGTGTATAACACCCAGGGTATTTGTAGGACAGTCTACATCCCGATTGAATCTACTTATACCTAGTAAAACACTTCCAGTTGGAGTCGGCCTTCGCGTGACCAACTGCATCGCCCATGACGGCCTCGGAGAAGCATCGCAGAAACTTCTAGACGAAGCCGGCTGTCCCGTCGACGAAGGCATCTTCAGCAAACCCATAATCCACCACCACAAGCACAAGAGCAGTGAAATAGACTTTTCCGACCTCGAACCTGTTGACCCCGTCAAAAACCTCGATGAAAGCACCAGTATAAAGATGTCCAGGACCGATCCAGAATACATGCTGAAGAATATCATGACGTACCAACACGCTGTGACGACATTCTCAGCTTTCAAGTTCCCAGACAGAGCTAAGTTGCATTTGACGTGCGGTATAGAGCTTTGTGAGGGCCCGTGTCCACCGGTGGATTGCAGGGCCTTGCGGAAGCCTCAGCAGACGAGAGATGGACTACTGAGGAAGGCAAGACTGGATAAGGATGCAAAAGGAGTTGTCATTGATAGATTGGAGGTGTACAACAGTATAGAAGTCCACGCGCCTAATATTGAGTTGGAGGATGAAGCCTCTATACGAGGTGAGTTCAAAAGAATGGGAACCGATTTTTATTTCTGATTCTGTTAGTTACGTAAATCATCGTGATAAAACTGTGGGTGGGGCAATAATTATGGTAAGCACGGAGCGTTGCGCTAAGTAACTTGAAAGCTCTGGAGATCTAGTGGTAGTGGCGTTCTGAAGTGGGTTAGAATTCAGTTTGCACCAATGACTGTTTTTTAGAAAAATATAAGTGCGATAAACCAGTATTCCCAAACGATGAAGTTAAACATCGTGAAGAAACCAGCATGTAAGTAGAGGCAAAGAACCAAAATAGTACTTAGGTGTATACGAAGACATATTTTGTCATGTGCACTTTTAGGTATCCTTTCTCCAAAAACTGGCTCAAAAGAACTAGGTAATAACACAATAAGAAGAAGACTCCACACAACATACACATATTTTCCCCAATCGGGCAACATTTGAAATTCTGGATCTAACACTTGCGTAGTCGAGAGTAGGTTATTAAGGAACTACACAATACATATTGTTAGGATAACTAAATTAACCCATTTTTTTTCCTCATTCCAGGTTCAAGAAGAATAGAATCAGAAGAAAACGAATTCGTCCGAGGCTTTTCTCCCGGAGACAAAACAATTTGCATGTCCCCAGGGAAAATGGCCCTTGCTTTCTGCGTTCTAGGAGTCATATTCCTATGCGCGATCGCCGTAGCTTTCATCTCGCTAGTGCGAGCGAGAAGACGTATAGGAAGAGAACCGCTGCATACTTCCCTTTCGTTCTACACCGGAAGTAAGAGTGTGTTTTCGTCAAGTGAGAGTTCAAGTTCCGGTGTTAGTGGTAGCAAGCTTTTGCTGACTGATAGTCCTTACTTCGATCATCATTCTTCTTCTAGCAATAACTGGCCATACTCAAGAGCTTTTTGAAGAGTTTAATTTCGCGCCAAATAAGTTTCCGGTCGTATTTTCCAAGCTTTGGAGGTTAATTGGTGCTATGCTAACTAATTATAGAGCAGCAAAGACGACTATTTTTATCTACCTGCATCGTTTTTTAAAGACTGTATTCTTCTGCTTAAAAGTATTATTCGTATTTAGTTTGGTATGACAAAGGTTAAATCCATTAACACATAACATTCGCATCACAGCTAGACAGTTAGATATAGGTACCTACTACCTAAATTTGGGCCTTTTATAATGATGACTGTCATTATAAAATGATCGTTGTTGTATTGTAGTACAACGGGTTTGCACGGGTTGATAGTTTACAAAACTTTATTTTCTTTCATTTCCTTCTCGTTGCCATAAGTTTCCGCTAGAGGCGCTGCAAGTTATTATGGCAATCTAAGAAAGAAAACAAAATGAAATATAGTTTCGTAAACTATCAAAACTTGTACTAAGCCCACAGAGTAACAACAGATATTAGGTACTTTCATAATGCATATTTTAGCTTCGTGTGAAATCAAGAACCTTATAATCTGTGATAGCAGATATATTTATATTGTGAAATGTATTGTCTACCAATATTAATTTATTTATTTATATGGAGATGCAATAATTATCTGTAATTCCTCTAACTAAAGACTGTTGGAGTCTTCCAAAAGTGTTTCTTATTAGGTAAGATTTAAATTATTTATTTTAGACCTATGTTATATAGATTCGACAAAGACGTCTTGTCATTTGAGGCGGTGCTTTTGGAGTGGGAACTAAACCTTGTAGATGATCACTCTTTTAATTTAATTTTAGATTAATAAATTAGGTAGCTAGGTAGATAGTTCTGCATATCTACTTACCAACTTACTTTTTACCTACCTACTAGGTGAATAGTGTGTTACTAAAGAAGATACCTACCTAAGAATGTTAAAACCTTACCTACATGGCTATTTTATAAAAAAAAATGTAACTAGGCGGTCATCTACTTATTTTATTTGGTACATAAAATGAAATGTAGTTTAATTTGGGATATGGAAAGGGAAAATATTGTTCATTAGCACTGCCTCGACCGTTAGAATAAGTATCTTAGTTTATATTTATTGGTAGCGAAAACATTATAAGTATTTGTGATGTAATGATAAAGTTTTATAAAGTAGGTAAGTAAGTAAGTAGGTACTTACCTATTAGTTTTATACATTATTAAAATATTGAAAAAAATATCAAATTTATTTTAATTTCCCAGAAATAATTGTACCTACCTTAGTACTTATTATTTTACTTCAAAATGGTCAATAGATAAACTATCCTTCCTACTCAACCTTTTCGATTTCCGATACCATGAGATAGAGGAGGGATCTTCATTAGGCAGTTAAAGACAGCCTCTGTGGAAGTACGGCAGAAATAGGTACCTAGGTATTTGGATATTATGTAGTTTGTTTCTTTTTACCCACCACTATATTATTTTGGGAGACAAGGCACACTAAGCATTCTACAAGTGTTTTTTTCTATGACTCTACCACAAACTCCATCTATTGGTGATTTTACATAACACAGATAATATAACATTTTGTTTCAGTTTCTTTATTTACCGATAGATGTCAGGAGTGTTTTATTTATATTAAGTTTTAGCTTTTTTTTAGAATAATGTGGTACCTACAAACCTAGTAATTATTATATTTTTCTTCTCGATTTTTTTGAAAAACTACCTCTTAATAACTAATTTTATTTAAGAAATAGTGGATTATCCGGCCGATTGTAGTTGTAGTTTGACATAGGTACACAGACGTCACTAGAACCTACATGATGACATCATTCTAATCAAAGATGTGAGTACGTGACAGATAGAACAAGTTATTAAATTGTAGGTATTCAAAAAAAAAATACAAGGAGCGGTATTATTTAACGATGTGGGATAGGTATCTACATTTCGTGGAGAAAGTTAAATTAAATACGGCTACTTTTGGGAGATTATACCTATATCAACATTGAAGAAAGGCCTAAAATTTAGGCCTTTCTTCAATGTCAAGTCGTGAATATTTTATGGTCAGACTGCTAGGCTAACAACTAATACAAGAATAGAAAATGATGATTGTATTGCTAAATTGATATAGGTATAATCTCCGAAAAGTAGCCGATAGTGTTGCCATTTGACTATTATTGGCTAAATCTTGCGCTTCGCTTATTAATAATAAGTCAAAGTTTAGGCACTTTTAGCGGCGAAGTGTCTTTTTATTTATATCTTGTCTGTACCTTTATTTTATCTTTGACTTGGGCGCGGAACTATCTATGTTGGATGGAGTCATGGAGGATTGAATGCTTGCTTTCGCGGTCGGTCTTTCGCTCCGCTCCGATGCCGTGTTCGTACTCGTAGTCCCGGATGATTTGAATATTCTATTGAATTCCTACATGAATAGTGATTATTTATAAACTTATCAACAAAGTGGCCGGGTTATGTTAAAAGTTTTGAGAATCAGTTTGAAAACTCAAGTGTTTGTGGCGTGCGATCGAATTGGAACGATTTACTGCTCCGTGTGATTTTTGTGTGTGCTGATGAGTTTGTGAGGATACCTGTGCTGAAATTGCATACCGTGATTTATAACAAAAGGTATGTATAATGTATATTGGCATACTTTTATCGACACATTATTTTGTGGCAACTCAACTCATTGGTCACTGTTATTTTGGGTGTGTGCCGCCGTAATTCTTACCAACGCTGCCCTTTGCTCCTTTCCATGTTACTATCACCTGCATACCTACTAATTTCAATATAATGATACCGGTTTCTTTGACAAGTTTCATGCTGTAGAGGTACCTCGTAAAAATATTTTATTAACATACCTTCAACACATGTTTTAATGAAAACTATGTAGCGGTGCTCAGTATTCTTAGAAGCCTGATAAAGTATAATATACCGCTTCTTACAACATTAGTTTTTGTTTATATATATTTTACATAACTCGTAGGTGGATAAGTTACAGACTGTTTCACATAACTAAAACACAACTGTGTTTGTACAACATATACCTAACAATTGTAGGTCAAGGTAGTTATATCAATTTTATTCAACATATTTTGATTATAACTCCCTTCCAATCAATTCTACATTTATTTTATTGTATCTATTGTGGTACTCGTCTGTTGTAGGTATATTTATCTACCTACATTTACCATGTTTAATTTCACAAGTCTAGTAGGTATGTAGGCATCTATATCTACCGAAATACATTTCAGTTCTAACAAACTGCCATTTAGAGTTATTCACAACATTAGCTGCACAATTTAGAATGACAAAGGTCAGACTAATAGGCAACGTCTGACTCATCTGTGCGTTGGTATGGTGATGCTTTTTGCAGGTAAGTGCAAAAATTTACGACTACCTATATATTATTATTATCTACTTGCTGTCTCAGCGAACTTCGTACCGCCTTAGATTTAAAACAATATTGTTTAATTTTCAAATGTCACTCGGGAACGCAGTCGAATGGGAACAAAAAGTATCCTATGTCCATCTCCTGGTTCTAAGGCACCTACCCAACAATTTCAGCCAAATTCGTTTAGACGTGTTTGAGTTATAAAAAGTGTTATTAACTTATAGATTACTTAGTTCTTTATTATCCCTATTAAGACAGTTCCAAAACTAAAAGATATGTAGTTAATTGTATTTCTTAAACTTTAGCATTTACCACACATACCTATTTATACATTATAATGGGTCTCTATTGTGTTTACCTTTATTATTACCTTTATTATTTACCCAATGTTTCAACCATATTGTAAAGATCATGGACATGGCATGATTGGAGTACTGGAGCTATATAATAATTGTTGTAACAAAATGAAGGCTCTAAAAACTACCCTCACTTGGTCAAAATTATAAAAGTGAAGTCAATATATACCCATTTATAAATTAAATAGGTGGTCAACTGGGGCTGCTGTCAACTTATCCCGTCAAGGCATTTGCCAAAATGAACTGTCAATAAAAATTATATATTAGAAGCTAGTTAAATATATTTTTGTCTTCATGCAGTATTAAAATGAATTATTATTACAATTATGTCATTGCAACCAACATAATGCAAGCTGTTTCTGCTGTGACCTTTACCATCTTGTGTGCAACAGAAAAAATAAACTGATTATCCTAGGATTAAAAAGTATTGCTACCACTACACCACCAATGTACTTTATTATATCTACCAATTTTACTGATAAAGCAGCTTACAATATGCCATTATGTAACATTATCTAATGAGTAAACATGTCTGCTGCTATGAACAAAAAACTTTGTAGTATACAGTAGATAGGTATGTAACTAGGTACATCTGTATACTACACTCAGGTTACTAGTAGAAATAACATCGCTTACAAACACATTAAGTAACTGTTTGTTGTGATTGAACTTTTATTTTTATTCTTTGTTAATGGTTGGTTTATAGCAATGCACTGACTCACGACAATTTATATCAGACTAGCTTCCGCTCACGGCTGTGCTCGCCAGGGACCTACATAAAATATAGCTTTGTAACTCAGGGATAATGTAGCTAATGGTAAAATATTTTTTTAAATCGGACCAGTAGTTTTTGAGTTTATTCGTTACAAACAAAAATACAAATATACAAAACTTTCCACTTTATAATATTAGTATCTAGCTAGATCATCTGACCATTCACATATTAAGTGTGGCACACTGACCACTCTCAGGGTGATAAAAACAATGTGTTTTGGTTGATAAAAAAGCATGCATGTTAAAAATATTTATGTGCATGTTGAACTTCAATATCAATTTACAATCTGACTTGCTTTTTTACACAACAATAAAGTCTTAATTGAGAACTTTAAACTTCAAATTATATTGTCTATCAGTACAGGAACTTTTCGAATGGGAATCCCAATATAGATAAATTATAAATTTTACAATTAATGCTCTATGAGGTTTCAGATTGGGTACCTACCTGCCTAGACTAGATGTATTTGCTCTCCCTTAGATATTAAAAAGTCATTTATTAAGGGCCATAAAGCTCAATACAAACCTAATATACCACCAGCAGGGTACATACATAGCCAAGACTCTTGGCCCAAGAGAAAGGATTTAACACAAAAAGTTCAACACACTGTATAGCCCTTGTCTAAAGATCCAACAGCATTTATATGAAGCATGAGTGCATTTGAATAGTGCGCCGGACAATGTGTGCTAAGATCTGAGACAAAACGCCCCAGGCACAGCTGTGGCACAGCCTAGTCTGCCTACCCCTATTTACAAAGCGTATAAAACTCACTGTAATTTTGATTAGGAATGAAAGAACTTTTCACTGTTTTTATATTTTTCTTATAAGTGTCACAGCTTGTTGCTATCTGTGGGTTCGATCCACACCCAGAACAAACATTTGCGTGATGAACGCAGATTTGTTCTGTCTCTGGGTATGTATGTTGTATAGGTATGTATTTACAAAAAAGTATAACTAAACTATCAGCTATCTGGTTCTCATAGTAGGTTAAAGCTTTGTTTGGTTTGGGGCTTGATGGCGTTGTGTGAAATGTCCAACAATATTTATTTTATTTATTTCTTTTCGTGCTTCGCGATAGAAATCAGTTTAAAATCGTGTCGCCGCTCTATTAGCAAACTATTTCGACCGGTGTAAGTCAAGGTAGATCTTCGGTTAGATAACTACAGCAGTCATTTCTTATATATCGGCATCTCCCCACATAATTCCCTTACGAAACTCCCGTGGCGTCTAGGGGTAACGGGGTTTGCGTGGCGTGTCGGACAAGGTCGGTTTCTTGAGTGGAGAGGGAGGTAAAGTTCAGTGTTCTTAATCTCATTATGGAATGTCTCAACGGATTTTGCAAAAAGTTGCCGCAGTATTTCTCTCTAGGTAACTCAATGTTTGAATTTCATGAAGTAAAAAAGCTTTAGTTTTGTTTATGGTGTTATCTATTCGTGTTACCGCTATTAGTGTTATCTGCAAACATTTTCGTAAGCTTTGAAATAATTTTCAAAAGGGTTGTTAAGTATCGCTGTTTTAGAATCCGATTTGATCCTTTAAGGTCAACACAGAATGCTCAATATTTTTTTATTCCCTTATCAAATTCAAGGGGTGTATTATGAGGGGTGGCAAGTTGCCGGGGTGGGGCGTGCGTGCACCAGGGATATGCGGCCCGCCGGCGCCAGGAGTGCGATCGATACATTCGCTGTTTCGCCGTTCAGTCGGTTCCGTTTACTCGGGCTCGCGGCGCGCCTTCGTGTTGCGTCGATTTTTTTACCAGCACCTGTGCTCAAACCTTAACAGTTTACTGATTGTACAGTGAAGTGAACCTTGCCATTGGATGTGCCATTGAAATGAGATTATAGTTTCTTTCGGGTGAGTTTATTTTTTTTGGAAAGTTAACCGGGTTTACAGGTTTTCGGTGTGCGTGTCAGTGGTTTTAGGATCAATAGTTTCATTCGTGATGTCACCTTCTCATCTGAAGTGGAATCTGTGTTGTGCGTGATTTAGTTGAGTAAAGAAGGTAACGTTTTTCTTTACGGCCTACGCTTAGACGTTTATTTTTAAACAGATAAGCATAAAACATGAACCCTAGGCGCTTTTCCAAAAATAATATGTCGATAAAGCTCGATGTATTGTATTATTATGAATTATCCTGGAACAAACTTAGAGTTCTCAATTGTTGTTATTTTGTTTAGGCTATACTAGGTACTTATTCATATTCCGCATTGAAGTTTTGAATGATTCTTTCTACTCACCTACATCGATCGCCTACACTTCCTTTTCCTTCTAATTTCTAAACTAGCCGGTTTAGAACTTGGAAGGAAGAAAGCTATTAGGTGAGTCACTGCGCGAGACAGACCAATTTATCAGTTCAGTGATCGTATTGACCTGTTCTTCCTACTGCTCCAGACATTCACCGGGTAAGCAACGTTGCTGAACTGTCGGCCCCGCCCCCTGTCGTCATCTAGGTCATGCGCAGTGATGTACTAACTAATACTGGACGACTAGGTTTATAGCTCGAACCTGGTTTAACCTATTTTTTCCTATCGGGATACATAATAATACTCTCTACCATATTAAACGCTAAATCAAAGAATTTTAGACTGAATTTTTTGTTCTTGGCCAGCTGACAACTCTAGTAAGTTGGAGATGCGACAGCTAAGTAGGTAGTTTGGCTCTTAAAAGTGTCTGCAAGGCCTAAATTGTTAACATGCTGCGGCCATTGCGGTGCCCCGAAGCACTCCCAAGGCTTAAAAGATTAAATTAAGTGGTGCCTCGTACTGTTTCATCTTCGTATGTATGATATCATAGTCATCATTTTTATTGCGCTATATTATGATGTCATTCCTTATCTGAATATCCTATCTATGCTGTTCTATGCGATATCCTTTTTCTCCGAGTTTGAGATTACGAATTCTTTCATATTCTAATTTGTCCAACCACTGAATAGAATGCCATAGTATTTGTACTTATCTGTATATTGTGGTAATGAGTCAAGCGGTCAGGCATGTTGACCATGATAATGCTAATGGCAAAAGTAATAGATGAGCTCATCGTCAAGTCTAACCGCTCCATTCATTTTGTTTACGATTTTATCAATACCTCGCTTTGACTTCTAAAATTCGTCAGCGAATATGTGGGCGTTTTGATCGTCAACATAATAAATACACCGATCGGTCACCATACGAATGTCGAGGCAATGATTTTTTATTATAAAAAGTGAATTCAGAATGATTAACGTAAACATTCATCATAATGATAACACAGTCCACGACATTGCTTATCTGCGAACTATCTATCTGTTTTTATTTGAAACACAAGGTATAAAACCAATTTTTTTTTCAACATTGTACTTCTCATTTCTTAATTGCGTAAGTTCTTAAAAACAGGTTATTTCACGGCCAAAATGTCGTTTTAATTATTGCAGTTCTATTGCCTTATCAAGCAATTACTTCAAACATATGTATGTATGTACTTACCTAATTATGAACCCCAGTATGACCCTCTAATTGACCCGGAGACATAGCTAAGAAGACTGCTTAATTTTTATATCATTTTTATATTAGGCCGGTCATTGATACGAGTCACTTTTAAAAGTGGCTATGATGTTATTGTTAGACGAAAATAAAAATAAAGGTTTTAAAATCTTTTTTGACCATTCCACTAGCTGAAAGTTTCTTGTGCGTAGATATTGTCTCCTTCATGGACGGATTAACTAATATGCAAAGATTTGCCAAGGAGACCCAAATGCTGAACAAGTCTCTTCGCTTTTTACCATGATTATCTCGCTCATGTTTTTCTTATTGTAATATTGATCATTCTTATTTACTTTCGCGTTCTAAAGCGCCGATATAAGCTCTATACTGACTACTAGATCTTGTATGTTGTGTGTGAATACGTAATTTAGTGGAACCTTGGACGTGACTGTAATTCTTAGTGATTGTAAACTGTTCTTCTTCATTACCTACTTAGGTCGATTATTCGTTTTATTTGAGGGAATGAATTTACATACAAACGATGTTACTTGCTACAGTTACCGTACTGAATACCTCCCCGAAATCATATAACTAGAGATTCACAACGGATTCCCAGGAATTCGGCTGTAATTTAGAGATGTCTATATTTAGACGGCCAGTAGGTGGGTACCTACTACGTTCCGTTTTTTAATCATACCTATTCCTATTGAATTTGCTGACAAAAGTGTCGGCAAATTTAATTCAGACTTCTTCTTTATCTATATCCTTATTTATATCTCTAATAATATTTTTTGTAGATGATTGATTACGTTTCGGATACATATAAGTTTTTGGTTTACTTTTTGCTGACATTATCATCACTCAATTCAAATGTCAGTATTGCTTTCTTTGGGTCTGGTTTCATCATCATCATCATCATTGGCCTGTTAACATCTAATAAAGATGATTTATGTGGCGTCTGGTTATAGAACAATTCTGGGTCTGGTTTAATTGAGTAAATATTAGTACAAAGTTTTGAAACCTTTTCATGGTCGGAAACCCTATCATTAATAGTGTTAATTACGAGGCCATGCTAGACTGGGCCTTTCTAATGAAGATAATCAACAGTGGCCCATTGTGGACTACTTTGTTTTGTTCATTGTTTGTTGTGCTTTCCAATTCTATTCACGTGTGAGGAATTTTTATTCGTATTTACTTGTTTTCATTCGTTAATTTATAGTATGTGCGTCGATGGATGAAACAAACAAATTTTCCTTATAACCTTGATTATTTTAAGTTTTTAGTTTTGATTTAATCAAGAATTGTTTCTAAATGAAACCACAATGACTCAAATAAGCGTTACATTAAACTATACCTACTTATAACTGTCATACAGTTCCATTTATTTGATGCAGTTGGTTAGCTTTTAATATTCCGGCAGTGAAGTCCTGAGTCCCGCTCTATCGGGGTCGACGACCTCAAATCCAGTCCATGTCTTGCACTCGCTGGTACACGTAACAACCGTTTTATGTACTTACAAACTTACAAACGCTATAAGTTTGTTGTATTGGCGTAAGACTAGAGCCGATTTGAAGGATAATTTCTTAGCCACGCTTTTGCTTGACAACATTTGTGCAACATGACAAATCAATTTGCGTTTGTTTCGGTTGGCAACGGTAGCTTGCAGATTTACCTACAATCAGGCGCATATTTTGTTGGCCTAAGTGGTTTGTAGATTCAAAGTAAATGAAAAGTCTACGTTTACGAAAACATGATTAATTGAGAAGGCAATAGAGTTGCCGCAGTTTGCACGGAAGCATGGCTTAGAAGTTTTTATGGCTAGCGGTCGGATGTATTGGTGGAGGAACCGGTTGGAAACGTGCCACTCACTAGCTAGACCGCTTAATCGTCCTGTCAGTAGATATTTTCAGAAGATATTCAATTGGTCAATACCAGATAATGCCATAACAGGTTCGTAGGCGTGCCTTATTCAGTAACATCTTTTGGACGCGAAAAATTGAGATCATAGGTACTATAATTTGACATCAAGAAATAAGTTTCAACAGTCGGGAATCGGGATTTTTGGCGGCACAAAACAGGTTGTAATATGAACGATGAATACAATTATTGTATGTTTAAGGCCGTCTCGCGTGATGAGCATCGAGGCATTTTACTGAATGGAGCAGTTGATTATCCTTACAATTTGCTACCGCTCAAGCAATCAAGTTCCTCTTCTGAAAATAAAATTGTAATACTGTAATCTTCTTTCTAATTCAAGGTTCTCCTCACATGCTTGCAATAAAATAACTAGCACTTCAAATGAAATTATTTCACTCTTTCCATTCTTTCGTTATTTGGAAAAATACTAATCTCGAGGTCAAAACTCTGTTGCCGTTTTCGAAAATATTGCCTTTTCATGGTAACATTGGTGGAATTCAGTTACCATTGTCCTAAAAAGCATTTTTCATCAAGGCTCATTCAGCTAGAAACTACTATAGAGGTCACAGCCGGAGGGATTATTCGCTGGGTTTTATTTGAACAATGGGTGCCTTCATTATTCCCCTTCTTAACTTCATTCTCGGAATGGTGAGCTGAGCACTCAAGTGTATGTGACCTTATTTGATGTTATCTGGGTTTTCATTTCAGTGTATTGTGCTTTATCTAAAGTCTTAGTTAATCGATCGATACTTATAGTAAGTTTTCGATTATACAATAACATAGTTTTATAACAATCATTTATATATTTTATTCTTACTGATGGCATACTGTTATTTTTGGCAGCCTCAGTACAAAAATATGTTTGTCTTGTCCGTGCTTTAGTAAACAATTTTATATCTCTACTTTCTCCAGATGTTATGTTGACTGATATTATGGAACGAATACTTACGTGCAATGTATATTGCGCTAAGAATGTAAAATCATGGCTTGTGAATTATTCATAGTGTGTTGCGTTTTAAGCACGAATGACTGAATTGTACTCCTCACCTATTTTCTCTTCTGAGAATATGCATTACCGATGGAATGACACACAATTAAATCCTTTATTAGCAGGTCCGATAAGTAGCAATTTATATAATGAAAGTAAATTGTACTTTAATCAATCCAAAAAATACAGTGAATCAGCGTTTGTGAAACGAGCTTCACACCATTTCGTTAAAAAATAAATTGAGATCTTTTTGTCTCCACTTGAACATGACATGTGCTTGGGTGTAGTGTAACTCTATACTTGTTTTATTGCCCGCGGGCCGCGGATCCAGCCAACCGAGAATCCATTTGCTAAATTAATATTGATTGGCTTCTCTTCGTTCAGATTGTATTACATTTCCATCGGTTCTTCGATCAATATAGGAGTAACAAGTAAGCTCTACTTACCTACAATAAAGAAATTGACGATAAATAATGTTTTATGATAGTTGGCAACACTTCAAATATTCCTCCGGGAGAATTCAATGACCGACTGCTTATTTTAGTCGCAATCTTCATGTAGATTATGGATCAAGAAAAAAACTACGAATACGAAATACCTTCCATTCTCAGAGGTTACGGTTGGTTGGAACACAATGAACCATTAATGCATGATATAGATTTGCCATAGCTTCAACAGTTATGAGCTGCACTCATGAACTGACTGCAGCTGTTGACTTTTATAGCTGGTATGAGTGAGTTATACTTATTGACCTAAATAAGCCGGTAGCGTCATCGCTCCATCGAGGCGATCTTGCATCTGGGTGTGGCCGTTCGACAGTTTAAAAGGCATGTCTCTAATGAACGGAATAAGTCAAGAAAGTGCCTTGATAAACCCACGAGATATTCATATATCTTGAGAAACTTAAAAAACACCTGGTTACATCAATGAGTTGTATTTGCAAATTACTCAGCTGAAGGTGAAGTCTTCAATGTACACCTTACGATGTATCGCGTGATACACAAGTAACGTGCAGTGCATGTGTCCCTATAAAACCAGATCCAGTCTCGCAAACAATGGCTGCGGCGTCGCCGGCCTTCGCCACACTTGCCGACGCCCGCTGACGTCATCCTGATTATGTCATACCAATAGCCAATACAAATCAGCTATGAGTATACCGCCGAATTGACTACCAAAACTTTGCATTTCTCTACTTCTACATCGAGTGAGATTCGTATCTCCATTGCCAAGCTTATTCAAGTTTGTCACGATGAGATCGATCACGATTTCTGAGTAAATACGATTCGTTCTGCAATCATTGCAGTTGAGGACTTGACGGCCTGCTATTTTATTTGTTTAAAACAATAGGCAAGCAAGCAATATTAGTCAAACAACACGATGCGTCGGACATACCGATTGGTTTTGCGTCACGCACGATAACAGCAATGGAATCAATCATTCAGTTTAGGTACTAAAACTTATACCAAAGATCTTTACTATGATCTAAATTGGTTTTGATGGGCATCAATTTAAAGCTGTCAAAATTTATATATTCTTTATATATTTTGCCGCGTAAGTACTTCAAGTTCCATGGAGTACAATCGACACTTGATATTATAAAAGAAGCTCCACAAACTATTCTCACACAAAAGGTCTCAAGTTGTTTTTTTTAACGAAGCTCAAGACGTGTGTGGTGTTGTGAATTTTAAAGTAAAAGTTTCGTTTTCATTTTAGAGTAGCAGTGTAATTGCATAAAAAAATCGTGTATACTTCAGCAGAGTGAGAAGCATTTATTGGACGAGTACGTGGTTGGCACAAATTAGGCACATCCTACCTACTAAAGTTCTGTGACGACTCCCACGCACTAGACTCATTGACTTCTGAGAGCGATGGTGTAACCATAACATTGTACGTCTTGGATTCTATTTTGATAGATGACTAAACTTTATGAAATAAATTGTGTGATAGGGAACCTCATATTAATATACGGGAGGTAAGCTATTGAACTTGGATTAAACTAGTAAATAGAAAAAGAGATTATGTGACGCATAGTGTGATGTCGTCGCATCTGATACAAATTTTAAAATAGACAATGCAATCCTGAACGTTGACAAACAAGACGACCAAAGCGCTTCCGAAATGAATGGTCTCATTTCAGAGAAACATAAAGGTTGACTTTTAAATAAAACGACCTGGCAAAAAGTAGTAGACTACTGTGTATCTTCGGTCACTGACTGACATTAGCCGTTCCACCCTGTAACCTCGTTGTAGGGTAGCAACGCTGAGGGTGGGTAAATTATTATCTACTTAGTGATACGCGTCTCCTGTCCAGTTTGCGTAGGCTTTGTGACTGGCCTTCGTTTTCATATAAATGTGATAGGTTTGGGGAAGGTCATATTATTTCGCTAAACACTTCACGCATTAGTGTTCTTCTTTTTTTAGCATACTTAGTTTACACTTTTCAAAGCGAAATGGATTGTCGATTGAGCAATGCAGTTTTCGAAAATTTCCACGTTGGATGGTATGTAGACCGGATATCCCTTTTGTTTCTATTTAGAAGAATCATGTTTCGTGTCAGTGATGCCTTTGTTTATTATTTGTAACAGGCGGTTGTGGTCTGTTTAGGAGGGGAATGGACGCGAGGGGTAGTCGTTGATTACAGTGGAGTAGCTAATTGGGCGTGATCTGTTTGATATCCATTAAATATCGTTGTAGATATGTCATATTATGTTGCCTTGCCTGACTTCTTTGGTTTCCTAAAATATGAGTGTGTTGATTTTAACTTACTCCATTTAATTTAAATGAAATCAATTATTATCAAAGAAACTACACATTCTGACTATCTCTACAATTGAACGATATGAGCACTATTATCATATCAGGGGCATTACAGCTCTCACAGACAAGTGCTTTCGGAAAATTAGTTGACAAATACCTAACCTACCTGTGATAGATAAAGTTTTAGTGGAGTGCGAGTAAGTCACGCAAGCAGGTTCGGGCGCGGTTCTATATATGAGGTTAATAGATTCGTCCGCACACCGGCATGGGAAGTGCCTGTTAGCTAAAACACCGTCCGCTCAAACTACTTCCAGGATTTACTTTTCTAGTCGTATGTGTAGAACATTTATCTACACCGTATTCTTCTACTAATGGAAATCAAATGTGTGCACGAGGCACGAGCAAGCCGCGATTTTTTTTCTGTATATCAAATAGAAGGTACTTATGTGGGTAACGTAGTTTTATTATAGCAGGTAGGAGGTACTATCGATGTGAATGTTGATAAAATAATGAGTACAGTAAAGATAAAACATGTTCCAACTTCCATTACTGTTCACTATTAAAGATTGTAAAAAAATCCTAACGCACATAAATGAATGGTCGAATTAGTCTTACGAGTAGCGACTAGACTACTTTTGCTGAGTTAATGGCTCTATATTTAGCTGCTGTGATGTCAGAAAGCTCACACATCGGAAACTGGAAATCGTACCACTGCAGATTTTATAGCTTTTATTATAACGCTCAGAAATACAAAATTTATGTTTTCAAGATAATTCCAAAATTGGTGGATGGACTGTGTGAAAGATGAAATGGGTAAGAAAGGAGTGAGGTGAGTACTGAGATGACGAATGATATAGGGATATGGAAGAAGATTACATACATGTTGTGCCGACCCCACATAACGTGGGAAATTCCTGGAAGGAAGATTCCTGCCCTTTTTCTTGCCTTTCTTCATCTGAAGATGATGATTAATTGCAAAATAAAAACAACATTTTTGTCAAATTAATCTACCACTTAAAAGACAATTGTGATTTGAATATTAACTGAATTCATGGTGAATTTGAGCGTGTTTGATAAAAAAAATGCCGTGTTTAAAATTTAAAAACTTATTAAAATCAAATGTAATGCACCTATGATTACCCCGGCTCGCATTCGTCCTACTGCGGCGACTGTCACGGACCGTAAATATTACATTCATCCGTACATAATAACAGTTACCTTGTGCCAATCTATATTAAACTTTATTACTGCTGACGCAAGAGCTCTGTAAATTGACAAAACTGTGTGATTGAAATCATGTAGTTTCCTGTGGTTGTACTCGTATAAGGGAGTTGTTTGATGAGTGGGATCTGAATTTTTACACCTTTACTATTAGTCGTGTCACCAGTTCTTTTGACTGGTTCAAAGTGTGAAAGGTGCAAGGATTTAAGTGCGCCTGAGAGGCTCCTTTCGTGCACTTGACACATGTCATTTTTGCCGGTTTCCTCACTATGTTTTCCTTCATCGTTTTTGAGAGTACTGGTATAGCGCACATAATGTTTTTGAATAAGTAAATCCTTTGGTGCACGACTGGATTCGAACCCACAACCATAAGATCAGAAGACGGGGCTTCTACCATTAGACCACCAGTGCTCTACGTAAAAGGTAATACTGTTACACTGCTACACGCCGCTCTGATTACATTTTACATAACGTAAAAGTAAACGCGATTCACTATTCTTACATTACAGCTCTATCATCATAATAACTGTTCAAATTAGTACGCAAATTTAAATCCCTCACTTTCTCTGGTTTTGTTTCTTCAAAGAGTAATACAAGTTTAGTGCTAGTACCTAAATATGGAGTGATAGTAAAGTATGGTACCTACTCTGTGTACCTATCTATACAGATAGGATATCCGCTAAGCCAAAGCGGTCTAACCACTTATTATGTGCGACATGATGATGGTGGGACGACTAGCTATTCTATGGTCCCTCGCAATGCAGATAGCGTGTCGTCTAGTCATTTACTAGACGTTGTAAACATGAGGGGGCTCATAATGTCTATATTTTGTTCGAGGCTTGCGAGATGACACTAAAGGATTTTTAGATACAATGACTGAAGAATTCGTGGTACCCTTTAACTTTTATACCTACGATTTACAGGAAACAAAGAATATTGATTATTATAACAGGGATAAAATAATCAATATTGGGTATAATACGGATAAGGAATATTTTTTAAATAATTTAAAATTTTGTGCTCTTGCAAGCGTGTTTTATTTCCATCAACAGATAATATTAACGCCTATTTAAAAACAGTTGATTCGTTTAGGAACTCTGTATTAAATATCCTAGTAGATGTTTAAGCAATCAGTTTTGAATAATCGATAATTTAAGCATTATCGAGTAAATGATTTCATAAGGACTTTCCTTCGCTCTGGTCGACTGATCGATAAAATGTAATCAACGCTTATAAAAAGTTGAATCACGGTTTAATAAAAGTCAAAGTTTTTATTTCTTAGAAGTAATAACTAGCTTGTGTCCATGGTTGTCTACAGTAGCTGTGGTAGTAGGCTGTAGGTCGAATACTCCAAGTCTGCCGCTAAGAGGTTAACGACCGCGCCTAGCCTATTCGATACACTTGATTTGTTGGACTTTTATTGCCTTGATTTGTACTTTTTATCTAGGTTTATGTAATGCCATAAACTCAATGCAGCGTTGTGGGTTTTATTGCGAATCTTAATATTACCTGGATATAAATGTTTAGTATTTAAAACCACTACTTCAGTCAGAGAGTATCAAGATTTCTGAAAAATATATGTGTGTAGCACCATAATAATGTTTCTAATGTTATTGGCAAAAACAGTAAGACTAAATAACCGTATTTTGCAGTTTTTAAATCTACAATTTTAAAATATACGTATACAAGTGCGCAGTTCTGTACCACTCTTTCAATTAAAAGTCTATGTAATGTACACGTAATACTTACGCCTAAATATTACCTAATGATTTCATTTATACTCGTATGTCTAACTTCACATAATTTCCCTAGCCGGTTCTGTGAATACATTAGCGTTACGACTCACGGCTTGATGTCTACGAGTTATCCGTTCGCTAATTTTGCAAAGCATTTAATATATAATTTGTTTTGTCGTGCATAATTATTGCTATCGTTGTTTTTTTATGACTACTACTAGTTTTGTCATCAGTGCTTTCGAACCAGTGTTTGGAATTGAGACTGATTTTTGACTATTTATTTTTCTCCCTCTGTGGATCCTGCCACTTTCTTTCCTTTGCTTCCATCCTCTTCTTTCACTCCATCTTCCACTGAAGGAATTTCCAAGTGCACATCAAGAGCCTGAAAGTGAGATACTTTCTTCATTTCTCTTATGATTGTCGGTCTGTTTGTTAGTAAATGTTTGTATATCTATACAGATTCAGATCGTGAGACTATAATGTATGGCTATTATTGTACAAATCAATGTTCCATATTAGTTATCTACTGGAACAATTTGATGTTAATGGGTCGATGCTGTGCGTGACTGATCCGCTACGTGATGGAAAGTGCGAAACTGTATTAACAGTTCTGAATGGTTTATTGGTTGGTCTGATTAGTACCGTGAAAATCAATGTTGAAAAATAAATAAAATTTTGCAGCCTCATACTTTGATTACTTGTTTGAATTCAGCATAATTTTCTGGAAGAACCATTCTCTTGCGGTTTTTTTAGTTTATTGATTTTAATATCGATATCAACAATAAGTGACTCTAGGGATGGAAATCTTTCTCACAAAACTGTGATAATACAGCAAAAAAAAAAACAAAAGGTCGTTGTCATATTTCTGATTTGAAATCCTGAAATTCTAAACCAGGCTTACTTAAATGTACCGTCGTTATTGCAAGATACCACCCAGATCGAAAGTTTTTACTTCGCCTTACGCAAATGTTTGCACATTGCCTGTTGATAACAATTGTGAGAAATGATTATTACTTGATGGTGTAAAATGCCCGTTCACAGGTATTACGGCAGCGAAAATATGATGAATGCAGGCACATTCATCATATTTTCGAGTTTTACTGCAACATAATTGCAAAATCTACTTTCAGTAAACTTCTTTTATACTTATGGGTAATATTAGGTTTATACCTCGACAAAAATTACTTAGTATTAGTAACGTAAAAATCTATTCAACAACTCAGGGGCAGTGAAGCGTACTACGAGTATATTCTGTAATATGACTGAAAGAGCCTTCGTCAATGAAGTTCGGCTATTGTGTGTTAGAAGGTCAGAGTCATCGACGTACCTAGCAATTATGTAGACCGTTCAAAAAACGTTAGTATCCGATAAAATACAACTACCTATTAAATATGTTATTTTAACTTAAATTAACTTTTTATTGGAAAATATATGTAAGTAATCCATCTCGACTGAGTTTCGAAGTTGTTAAGAGTAATATGCCCAAGAATACGGAAGTGTTTCAAACACAGAAACAGAAATTTAACACCCAAAGAATTTGTGAGTCACGCATATTTAACGCAGCGCAACAATATCGAACTACCATTGTAGTTATAGTTAATATTACTAAGCTGTTCAATTTCGTAACCGTTGCAGTTGCAGGTAGCTGTTGCATGCGAGTGTTAATTGTTAGAAACACCTTAATTGTTAGCAAAGACATGTTACAAATTTATAACTAAGTAAGAAAACTAGCATGCTTACATAAGACAGGCATAACATATCCTATAATAAGCAATGAACAATTCGTGAAACTGATTGTACTAGAAACTAATATATCATAATCACAACTAAATTAAAACAGAATGGGCATGATCAGGTGTGGCTGCACCACTCGAAATATCTTTATCTTATCTTATCACCGGTGTGATGTCATACGAAATAACAAAAATAAGGAGCTACTTTTATGCAGTTCAACCGTGTGTATATTGGGTGTGGGATCTGAACAAATATCTATTCTGTTTATTGTGAAAAAGGAGAGGTGACGATATATCCACAAGCCATTTTCTTTCTTAAATTCCTATAAACTTGCTAAAAGAAAAGTGTTGACCTAGTATTCCACTTGTTACAGATTAGTTGAGCGTGGCGTGGTGACGTTCAGTTGGTCGCGATGACGACCGACATATCGGTGTCCCGCTGGGACCCATCCGTCGGCCACGGCCAGGAAATCATCGATGATTTCGAGTACGATGGCGGCAATTCGTCGTCGAGGCTATTCGAACGATCGCGCATCAAAGCGTTAGCAGGTAAGCTTTTTATAATTTTGTTTAAAGTTCTGGATGTTCCGGCCAATTTAGCTTAAAGCAACTATCACGTCGGTCACCAATTCTTGCGTGTGCAATCTACTCCAATGTCTCCTTAGGTTAAAAGATCACGCAATTTTTCTTCACTTGGAAAATCTTACGTACGTTTTTGTATGGGTCACCATGCAATATAATTACAAAATATACATAGGTACTTATTGTAAAGTTTCGTTGAATGATAATATTTTTTTTTCATACTTTTAAAAAGTCTACCAAAAACGTGTTTTTGTTTAGAGAGGTTTTCGTTCCATTTATTGATCGGAGTACCTCAGGGACATTTTCTTAGTCCTATTTTCTATGTTTTGTTTTCATCAGGTTTTATTTTATGAGATATCCACATATTACCATATTCAGTGAAACTGGTTTAAGGGTAAAATCACATACTTTGCTATCTAGGACAACAGGAAGGGTAGGCTTGTCACGTTTGCTATCAAAATATTTATATTATTATAAAAGGTACAACACGATATTTAAATATAGTAATTAACCACAATTTATGTTTTTCCTTTTATTTTAAATTGTAGAGTAGTTCAACATGTGGCTCTCGCCTCTAGATTTATTATTTCAGTGTCATCCACTGGCGGCTGTGAGCCTCTTGATAATAACGTTCTTTATCAGTAATGTGGAGTGTGTTATCTAAACTAACACGATTTTTCTCAGTTATCCAATTACTATTTACGGCCTAACGTGTATCATTGGTATTTTCTTTCATATATTTCATATTTACAGTGGTTTGTTTATTAAATTGAACTTTGTACAGTATCGAGCCTAGAGTAAATGTGTTAATTAATAAACCGGTCGAAAAGTTGTCGACATCTGAAGCGTTGGTATCATATCGAATATCCTTGTCCACTGGTTGTTGAATTTTGTCGCTCTAATTCATCCCGTCTTTCGCTCGATACTGGCCGGCTACCGACCAGTCGCCGCTGTGCTGGCGACATGACATCTACAGATTGCTACGAGCTGATTAAAAAAGGAGTCGATATCGAAGTGCCTGGTTTGGAAGTGTACTACGATAAGGTCGTATTGGAGCTTCGAGGTTAGTGCTCTGATAAAGCAGGTGTTGTGTGATTGAAATAGAACATTTGTGATAAAAATATGTGAACTGTATTAGAAAGAAAATACAGTGGGCAAGTAAGTATTTCATGTTTTAAATGAGCTGTTTCCTCATTGTTAGCTAGTGCTATTGTTTGTAGTCTTTACCGTATGATTGGTTCTGATTAGGTGTCGTGTTGGTACCCCGGACTTTCCTTATTTCATTAAAGTTATGCTGTTTTAATATTTTAACATTTTTTGATTGAAAAATAATAATCATAAGAGTCCCAGTGTGTACGTTGCACAATTTGCACATCTAGGACTGAGCTTTCCGCTCTAAAGCATGCGAAAAGCAATCCGATCCTCGGCTCGAATTACTATATTACTTACTGAACACAACACCTTGGTCTAGTATTGTTCTTCTGGAGTTATTATAATGGCGTTGGCGGCTCCGGACGGGCGCGGTCCACTCCTGAAGGCGGCAGTCAGGCCAGCAGTAAGGCCGGCCATCTGGTCACCGCACCGCGGTCGACCTCACTGGCTGTTAATGTGTTAACATTCTTTATTGTTTTCTTACTATTTCTCGATGAAGGTGTATTATGTGCATTATTTTTTGGGGCTCGCAGGTCCGTTGCTTCTTTACATTTCGAACTCCGTAATTTGATTATCGAAACGTGCTATTGTGTGTTAAATATAAGAAACAAAATTGAGAAGATCTATTTTTTTTTTTAAATTTTAATGACATCTAAATACAACACGTAAAAATATTAAAAGTAATTCGAACTCTTCTTACAGACGAACGAGAAAACGTACAAAAGAAGACCTTCCAGAAATGGGTGAACTCCCATTTGGTTCGCGTCGGGTGCCGTATCGGCGACCTGTATATGGACATGCGAGATGGCAAGAACCTCATCAAACTGCTCGAGGTGCTGTCTGGAGAGAGACTGGTAAGTGCATTATCAGGCAGTCTCCTTTATCAGGAGCATTTCTTCTACGGAAAAGAGAAGACAACGATTTATCGAATAGATACAAAAATTCGTTAAGAAAAGTTGAAGTCATGTTTGCCGCTAATCTATTCCAAATCAAATCACCCATTCATTTGGGGTGGTTCTTCGACTAACTAATAGTAATTAGCTGAACTACACAAGAGTTACAGTTAGGGATACCCTACGTTTACACACTCCACAGTCAATTTAAGGCCCAGAATACTCGTCACACTATTCCTTACGTAAAAGTTACAAAAAAAGTGACATAGGTCCGTATAGCAACGCGGATCTCCGCGGAATCAGACATAGCACGAAGCGAAATACCCAAATGACAAGTAAGTAGAGTGCGGCATGATAATATGGCTGCTCTGAATTATGTAACGAAAGCGACAATTTATAAAAAACATAAATATGTTCAAGTAAATAGCTTATATCAAAAAAAGGGCTGGGTTGATTTGCTTCAAATTAACTTATTTACATTCACGTGAAATAGAAATTCAAAATACCTTACTGTTTTGGATAAATTAGGGAATTTCTGAATTTTCAGAGGTGTTTTTGACATGATTTTTAACCAAGGTTTTCTAACTAATTCGTGTTTTAGCTCCGATTGATTTATCACTTATATCCTTGAGTATCGTGTAGTTCAATTTCAATGTAATCTATTAAGCGGTAATAGAATGATAAGGGTTGCAATACTTGCAATTTTCAAAATGCTGGGCCTTAAGGCAGTTTACACGATACAGATTGAAAAGTTTATATAAGTGTAATAGACAATGAGCTTACATGTGAAAGAGTGAAAATAAAAGAAACAAAACGACGTCTTTTGATAAGGGTTTGTTTGTCCTACACTCAGTTGTTATTTATTATATTGTCAGTGAAGTTGTTACAACCACGCTCAAATATTACATTCTCAAATCGGAATTATCATTTAGTTAGGCCATTCATGGGGATGGTTATTAAGAAATACCTGGCATTTAATTAAAGTCACACAAGTATGTACTCATACTTACCAAAAAAATATTATTTTCTTGGCGTGAAAATCGTGTGTTGTGTATTTACCTAGTTTAGAATACCTACCCTCATAAAAAGCTCTGTAATATAAGCATTATTTTTCGCTTGACCTGGTTTAAAGCTAGCAAGCAAGGGTCTGTATGTAATATACAGCATAATATACTGTAGCCAGGCGATGTATATGCTAATCTAAAAAACTGTGAGCAAAACGTACTCATTTGCATGACGCTCACAGTTATTATGGAAATCAGAAGACTTTCGTTTTCCCAAAAAGACCTTATCATGAATTTTAATTTGATTCGTTTGAGGATCAATTACATGACATAGTCTTGTCTGCAAACATCTTCAAAATCCATGGTTGAAACGAGGTTAGGCACAAGGAAAAAAATGAAAAAGGGTATTTTTACGGTACTGAATAAATCTCAAAAACAGTAATTTTATTCCAGCCACGTCCAACGAAAGGCAAGATGCGTATCCACTGCCTCGAAAATGTGGATAAGGCGCTACAGTTCCTGCGAGAGCAGAGAGTGCATTTGGAAAACATGGGATCGCACGACATCGTAGATGGAAACCCGAGGCTCAATCTCGGTCTCATTTGGACCATCATCCTGCGCTTCCAGGTACGTGTTCCTATGTATTTGTTGCTTCTTGAACTGATCTCCTGTGTCTTTATTACAAAAATAACACTCGAAACATCGGTTCTAGCGTATCGCGTGACGATACTTTGCGGTTTTTGTTTAGTTTCCGGAAGCGACAAAGATACGCTCTCATACATAGTTATATCATCAAAGTACATGAAAATGTTTTTGAGTCTCCGAAAACTAAGCTAAATCATCTCCTACAGATCCAAGACATTACAATCGAAGAGACTGACAACAAGGAGACCAAATCAGCTAAGGACGCTCTTCTGCTGTGGTGTCAGATGAAAACTGCCGGTTACAATAACGTGAATGTGCGCAATTTCACCACCTCCTGGCGCGATGGACTTGCATTCAACGCTATCATACACAAGCACAGGTACGACTGTCAGGACAAAAGCGTCTCTATTACAAATGTATGAAGATCTAGTTTCAGAATATAGAAATGTAAATTACCTGTTACAGACCTGATCTAATACAGTTCGAGAAGTTACATAGAAGCAATCCTATGCACAATTTGAACAATGCTTTCAACGTTGCTGAGGACAAACTTGGCCTTACCAAGTTGTTGGATGCTGAAGGTAAAGTCAACTAGATTATTTAAGTTCTAGAATCTGTCTTGATGTTAGTTCCGACGTGGAAACAAAAGTTTTACTACATCGCCACACAGCAGGATAGCACTGTTAATCTAGTAGCATGCCTTCCGATCCTTAGATAGGGTTCGGATCCGGTCGTGTCGATGGATTCCGTTGGCAAAAATTATTGCGCATTATCATCTCAAACGGTGAAAGAAAACATCGCCAGGAAAGTGCTCGAAAGGAGCCACTGAGACACTTTCGATTCGAAAAAACTAGTAACAATGACGATTAGACAAAGAGGAAGAACTAACCTAGTGTGTACTTTTCGTTATCTATAGAACAGTAGTTGATTTTGTTAATAATACAATTTCAAACCTTTTAGATATCGCCGTGGACCATCCCGATGAGAAATCGATCATCACATACGTAGTGACGTACTACCACTACTTCAGTAAGCTGAAGCAGGAGACCGTGCAGGGCAAGAGGATCGGCAAGGTCGTCGGCATCGCGATGGAGAACGACAAGATGATGCAGGAGTACGAGTCGCTAACTAGGTATGACTGGGGATTTTATCCATCTATACTAAAATTATAAAGAGGAAAGTTTTGTATTTTTGTATTTTACTTGTAACCAATTAACTCAAAAACTACTGGTCCGATTTCAAAAATTCTTTCACCATTAGAATGCTACATTATCCCTGAGTAACATAGGTTATATTTTTTGTAGGTACCTCGCGAGCAAAGCCGCGAGCGGAAGCTAGTACATTATAAATGCGAAAGTAAATTTTGTTTGTTAGCTTTTCGCGACTAAACGGCTGAATGTAATGAGAAAAATGAATGGATAGTAATGAAATTTTTCGAGGAGATAGAAAATATCTTAGAGACGGACATAGGCAATTTTGTTTCAAAAATAATCTTGAAGGGGCCGCAAAAGAGGTTGAAAGTTTGTATGAGAAACGCATAGTTAGCAACGTTGGGCGCAGTCAGTTTTTTGGATGGGTGACCGCCTGTTTTTGCACTCCATATTTTTTTTCCAAAAGCCGCGGGTAGCAGCTAGACAATAATAAACTGTAATCCATTTTTATAAAGT
Organism: Cosmorhoe ocellata; assembly: GCA_963675405.1. NCBI lineage: Eukaryota > Metazoa > Arthropoda > Insecta > Lepidoptera > Geometridae > Cosmorhoe > Cosmorhoe ocellata. The sequence goes on along the minus strand of OY776258.1, from coordinate 2,478,267 downwards.
AGGTTTTTGCACGAAACAACATCTTAGTGTATTTTATATTGTTTAATGATGTTTTTCTATTTGACAGCGATCTCCTGCAATGGATCGAGCGCACTATCGAGGCACTAGGCGACAGGACATTCGCGAACTCTTTGGAAGGCGTTCGTCAACAGCTGATACAGTTTGCCAATTACCGCACTGTAGAGAAACCGCCTAAGTATGTATCTGTTTAGTCACTAAAGGTTCAAGTTATAATGCTTGTGTAAATGGCGTGTTTTTACAGTATCTACAGTAATACTATCGCCATCTTCTTATCAAGTCGCTAGTTGAGAGGATTAAAGTGCACCTCTGAATCACCTTTCGTGCAATATCGCGATGGACACATTAAAAAATAAAATAAATAAATAAATATGATCATGACTGTAATTCCCAGGCTTGGTAGATATCTCCTCAGATCTTTTTAGTTACTTCGATCTTTGAGGATATCTAAAGAGGGTATTCAGAGGCAAGTCCAAACATGACATTTGATACATGCCCACATTTTGCACAGTAGTTAGTATTCCGTACGTGACAGGTTGCAAGCCCATCGCCGCTTATAAGAATACTAACCCATTGGTGTACGACCAGGTTTGAACCCACGACCTTCGGATCCTGAGGCAGGGTCGCTACCACTACACCACCAGCGCTCTGGTGGACATGTTATGGACACATTATTATCACTATAACAACATGGGTTAATTCAAAAAGTAATACGCGATAAATACCCCTACAATAATAAAACAAATAAAGTATACGTAAATATACATTATTTAATATTATTTTTACTCAGGTTCGTTGAAAAGGGTAACTTGGAAGTGCTGCTGTTCACGCTGCAGTCGCGCATGCGCGCGGCCAATCAGAAGCCCTACACCCCTAAAGAGGGTAAGATGATCCACGACATCAACCGCGCCTGGGAGAGGCTGGAGAAGTCCGAGCACGAGCGCGAACTGGCACTACGTGAAGAGCTGATCCGGCAGGAGAAGTTGGAACAACTCGCAGCAAGGTGAGAGTATATTCATCTACAAACATACACTCTCATGGAACTCCCGCTACTTTATTAGTGTAAAGCTTTTTCATACAAACTTCAACCCTCCAGCAGGAGCCTATTAGAGGTTTTCGGGAGTGCTTAGTGCATTTTAGAGTCTGAAATTAGTAGGTTACCCTCTAAATATTAGCGTCGCTGTTACGTTTAGTGAGTCAGTCGACTTCATATGAGTTTTATGCAGGGTTGTTACCAAACTACTTCCGAAAACTTCAGGGGGTTAAAGTACCCATCAATATAAACCACTTTTTCTAAGAAACCAACACTGTGAGCGCGAAAAAAAACAGCTGTTTCATACATTTTAGCCAACTAGGTATTGAACTTTTGTATGGAATAGCTGTTTTTTTTCGCGTTCACAGTGTTGGGTTTCGCAAGAAAAGTTATTATACTCGTATTGATGGGTACTTTAACCCCCTGAAGTTTTCGGAAGTAGTTTGGTAACACCCTGTATAAAACTCATATGAAGTCGACTGACTCACTAAACGTAACAACTACGCTAATATTTGTAGGGTAACCTACCAATTTCAGGGTCTAAAAGTGCACTAAGAACTCCCGGAAACCTTTTATAGGCTTCTGCTGGAGAGTTAAAGTTTATATAATAAACTTAACACAATAAACTTTACACAAAGTTTTTGCTGCTTAAACGATACTAGTCCGATCAAACAACGTATTTTAAGCCACAGATATTTACAAAGGGGTTGAGACCTTTCAGGATGTGGGCGAAAAGGTCATTACACCCACACATTTTCATATTAAACTTAGTCTGTAATATTTGACATTTAGGATATGGATAAAGGACACTTAAAACGTATCAGAAATTCGTCTAATTTCTGATTACTGATATTGTTTTAAATATCTCTTTTTTCACATGCGCATAGTACGAGTATTATCTTTGTCCCTCTCCCACTTTTGATATCAACAAACTCATTGATAGGATATCGACATCACATCTCCAGATTCAATAGTATTATATGTATGTGTAAAAGATGATATGAGTAAGGGAGAAGTGAGTACTGAGATGACGAATGATGAAGGGAAATGGAGGAAGAAAACGTGTTTTGCCGACCCCTTTTATCGTGGGAAAAAGGCAGGAAGAAGAAGAAGAAGATTCTAGAGATCTGAAATCAAGATTGGGGATTACAGCCGTGTTCATGCTTTTTTTCAGATTCAACCGCAAAGCACAGATGCGTGAGACGTGGCTCTCGGAGAACCAACGTCTGGTGAGCCAGGATAACTTCGGGTTCGACCTGGCGGCCGTCGAGGCGGCTGCTAAGAAGCACGAGGCCATCGAGACAGACATCTTCGCTTACGAGGAGCGCGTGCAGGCGGTGGTCGCAGTGTGCTCCGAGCTGCAGGCAGAAAGGTGAGTTCAATGTCCAAGAGTTCAAAATGTTCAAGTCTACCCGTGACCAAGACACGTGTAAACCTGTCGAAACGTCGGGAAAATAAATAGGTAATTAGGACGCGATAAATACCTGTTTGATACTAATAATAGTGAGTTCAATGGTCACCATAGACATAACAGAATTATAACTGGTGATCTAGAGGTAGTGGTCTTCCGATCCTGTGCCTTTAACTATCCCTATTATAAAAGATTTACGTAACTTGTGATCTACGCTGATGTCCACCAAAAACCTATTGATAACAAACATACATACATACATACATACATAAAATCACGCCTGTTTCCCGACGGGGTAGGCAGAGACCACGGATCTCCACTTTGACCGTCCTTGGAGCCCAAACGGCTGGACAGATTTTGAAAAATGAGGTGTGGTTGGATTCGTCTGGATTACAAGAGTGACATAGGTTGTACAAAATATCATGAAGTTCAATCATCTACCTTTAAGAAGTTATTTTCAATTACTTTTTGTAGGGTATTTTAATTTTTGCTATATACACTAATATACGTAACTAATAATTGTTTTGTGAAATACAGATACCATGATATAGAGCGCGTGTGCGCCCGTCGCGACAACGTGCTGCGTCTTTGGGCGTATCTGTTGGAGTTACTGCGCGCGCGCCGCGCCCGGCTCGAGCTGTCTCTCCAGCTGCAACAAAACTTCCAGGTAATACATTGCGCCTGTTACCCTAACATGAATTAGAAATAACCTGTATAATTTCACTTGTACCATTAAAGTGGGACATAGCGATGCTCGCAGAAATGGTTTATGGTGGTATATGTCATATCCAAAAAAATACTAATGGATAGGGACTCTGACCCGCTACTATGGAGATAGATGGAGTCAGCAAACGTACTAAACCACTATCATTCAAGTGGTAGAGTCAATACATATTGGTGGACAGTTCACACAACGCCATCTAGCCCCAATAAGACTGATAATAAGACTAATTATTTACTTTTTGTAAATACATACATAGAATACATAATAACACCCAGACATAAAAAAACATCTGTATTTCTCACACAAATGTTTGTCCTGGGTGCGGATCGAACCCACAGCCTACAGCGCAGAAGGCAGAGCTGCTACCAATTGAGCTGTGAAACCAGTCTGTGAATATTTTAGATAAGAAATGGTAACATTGAACTATAGCCTTTTTTATGCAATGACAGGAAATGCTGTACATCCTCGACTCGATGGAAGAGATCAAGATGCGTCTGCTGACAGACGATTACGGCAAACACCTGATGGGAGTGGAAGATCTTCTGCAAAAGCACGCCTTGGTCGAAGCCGACATCAACGTCCTCGGCGAACGCGTCAAGGTAACCCATGGCTTTGATACGCAAGTTGATAATATAAATTCAAAATATTTTTATTCAATCACAAGGATCATTTTAAAACGTTATTACATGGTACTTCTAGTAGCTTTTGTTGCAAGCTCTTCGCTTATCTTATAGGAATACCAACCAATGACGGTATGCTCACAATGTTTCCTTCACCGTTTCAAAGCCAATAGTTGGCACATATTATGTACATTTTGAAATGAAAAATCTACCAAGTCCAATCTCCCTAGCATCAGCTACAGTGCTGATGCTTGGTAACCTGATAGATAGTCTCCTTCTTTAGATAAAGTAACATAATAACATCGTGACATAAAAGTGTCATTTTTATTTAGAAAAATTACTAAAATAATGTTCTATGGTGAATATGTAAGACATCTAGCTGTTCCTTTTTCACTTCTCTTTCGGCGGTCGGTGGAGCAACACCAGTGCGGAGCGAGTCAATGGTCCTGAGGATGCTTCGTGTAGAAGCGAAACACGTGTCGAATTTCTATTTTATATGTATTAAGCATAATAGTTTAGCGGAAAAGTCTAGATATTTCCGTCCTTTTCAGTATTTGTTCCTTTTTACTTATTCATATTTAATTCACAGGTGGTCGTCGGTCAATCGCAGCGTTTCTTAGAACAGGAAGAAGGCGGCTACCGCCCATGCGACCCGGCCATCACGGTGGAGCGGATCCAACAGCTGGAGAACGCTTACGCGGAGCTGGTGCACTTGGCTGTGGAGCGCAGGAAGAGGTTGGAAGACAGCCGTAAACTCTGGCAGTTCTACTGGGACATGGCTGATGAAGAGAACTGGATTAAGGAGAAGGAGCAGATCGTCTCTGTTGATGATATCGGACATGATCTTACTACGGGTGAGTACAGTTGATTAGAAAACAGGGGCCTTACCACAAGCTCTTCAGGCAACATCAAAGTAATATTAATTTAATATTTCGTACCGTGACAAAATTGTATTGAAGTAGTGTTAGGAATGTGACGTTTCTGAAATATGATGGTTTGTAAGAGCTTGTGGTAAGTCCCCTGAAGAAGTGAATACTGAGATGACGGATGATAGAGGGAAATAGAGGAATAAAACGGGTTGTGCCGACACTTAGTTACGACACCCCCCTGGGCTTAGTTTGTTCTTGTTTAGAAAAAAGTTAAAAATCCTTGCTTGGATTCAACATTAAATTCAATGAAATCACAAGTATACTTTTAAATCACCTTGCATACTGAGTTTCTGCCAATTCCAATTCTAACATCGTAATAATTAGTCTGACTTATATTTATATAACTAGCGACCCGTCCCAGCTTCGCACGGGTGCAATGCTGATAATAAATACACTAAAATGTGCTTATTTACGACATCACATTAGAAAAAACTCTAAAATTATCAGTATTCCTCTACTATCATGGATGTATTATACATAAAAACCTTCCTCTTGAATCACTCTATCTATTAAAAAAACCGCATCAAAATCCGTTGCGTAGTTTTAAAGATTTAAGCATACATAGGGATATAGGGACAGAGAAAGCGACTTTGTTTTAAATACTATGTAGTGATATGATCATGATGAATTCGTGAATTACTTACGTGAATCCATTCTTACCGAACCTCTGGCATAGCTAACAGACCTTGACTCATATTACCCTCTTATTTATTAAAGTTGTTGTTGCCAGTGTACCTGCTGATCTCCAAGCACAAGGCTCTGGAGGCCGATGCGCTCGCGCACGAGCCTCAGCTGATGAGCGTGGCCGCGGTCGGAGACGAACTCATCTCGCAGGGACACTTCGGTGCGGACAAGATACAGGTACCATAATATTTATGTACTTGTTTCGGCTAGTGGCTTTATTTATGTACTTGTTTCGGCTAGTGGCTTCTTACATGCCGTACCTACATGAATAAATAAATAAATATGATCACGACTGAAATCCCCGGGCTCGGTAGATATCTTCCTCAGATCTTTAGTTACTTAGATCTTTGAGGATACTAAAGAGGGGGGTAGTCAGAAGCACGTCCAAACATGACATTTGGTACATGCCCACATTTTGCACAGTAGTTCGTATTCCGTACGTGACAGGTTGCAAGACCATCGCCTACATGAAAAGGAAGCTATATTGATAGGTACTCTTTGACTTGCCTTTCAGCTCAGTTGGTAGATTGCCGTCTGCGCTGTAGGTTGTGGGTTTGATCCCCGTATATTTGTGTGATAACCACAGATGTTTGTTCTGTGTATTTAATGTATGTATTTACAAAAAAAAGTATATATAATTAATAAGTAAATAAGTAAATATAATTAATCCATCAGCTATTCTCGTTCCCGTAGTACAAGCTTTGGGGCTAGATAGCGTTGTGTGAAATGTCCACCAATACATAGATTTATTAATTTATTTCTTAAAGTGTCACTAGTTCTTAGAAACCAGTGTGTTGAGAGGCTTAAGTGCGCCTCAGAAGCTTTTTTCGTGGACTTGACCTATATCTTCATAATATTTTGATTCTAAGACTTGCCGGTTTCTCTCACCGTTTGAGTGTACAGAAAAATCCATTGGTTCACGACCAGATTCGAACTCAAGAGCCTATTTAAATTTACCATATTGATATTACAAATCACAATAACTCTTATCAATCATACAAAAGTCTTCAATGACCTAAAATCTGTCTTCTTTGGCATTACCAATCCAGGAGCGTCTTCGTGACATCTTGTCCCAATGGAACCATCTGCTCGACGTGGTGTCTCTACGTAAGAACCGCCTGGACGCCGCCGTTCGGTACCACCAATTGTTTGCCGACGCGGATGATATTGACAACTGGATGTTGGACACGCTCAGGTATGTCTTTAACCATGTAAAAGCGTACACACATGATGGTGAGTGGTTACGGTACTCCGCAAACTCCTCCTTACAACAAGCTCTTAGAGCAATATCAAAATACTCTAATACTGCGGCGCCACGGAAGACCTCACCACGAATTCATAATACATTACCGAATTGATATTACATTGTTATTTCGTACCATGACCTATGCAAATTGTATTGAAGTAGTGACGTTTCTATAACAGAATCGTTCTGGAAGACTTCGTGGTAAAACCCCAGCGCTATAGCAACACTAGACGCTAGCGCTACTATAGCATAGAGCTGAGTGACGACCCTTTTTGCTGTCATAATTAAGATTAAGTTTCGGTTATGTATTATGTTCTATTATGTTTTGTATTTGTGACACAAAATAAACTTATTTGATTTAATATTTCGCACCATCACGTACAAAAATTGAGTTAAAGTTACTTCAAGTTTAAAACTATGACTTTTCTGAAACATGGTTTGTAAGAGCTTGTGGTAAGGCCCCTGAATTAATTACCCTTCAAACCTAAACAGTAATGTTTCATGATAATATCGATGCGTTTTCCTCAGACTGGTGTCATCAGAAGACACCGGTGTGGACGAAGCTCAAGTGCAAAGCTTGCTGAAGAAACACAAGGATGTTACTGATGAGCTTAAGAACTATGCTAACGTCATCCAACAGTTGAAACAACAGGTACTGTTTACATGTCATCTTAAGCTTTTTAACGGTGAAGAAAAACATGCTATTTCAAATCATAGGTTATTATAATCTATTCCAAATGTCATCCAAATCCGTCCGGCCTTTTAGGCGTGATGAAGTCACAAACTAACTTCGGAACATGTATTTATATTTGGGCATTTAAAATATTAGTAGGATTTCAAAACTTCAAAATGATTACCAGATGAGTCTTTGTAAATGTGAGTCTCTCCTACTAATATTATAAACGCGAAAGTTTGTAAGAATGTACGGATGTCTGGATGTATGTTTGTTACTCTTTAACGCTGAAACGGCTAAACGGATCTGGATGAAATTTGGTACACACTTAAATTATAGTCTGGAATAGCACATAGGCTACTTTTTAACCCGAAAAAATGTACGGTTCCCGTGGGATAGATTTGTTTTTGTTTTCCAAGGTACCACGCGAGCAAAGCCGCGGGTGGAAGCTAGTTTATTATATTTCTTCTTCTAGTCACTAGTTATATCAAACCAATGCGGTGAAAAGATGACACTGCGCCTCTCGGGCTCTTTTGTGCACTATATTGAGTTTGTAACATATTCCAACAGGCGCAAGAGCTTAGTCCCGAAGACGCGAATAGCGCGGAGGTGCGCGAGCGCCTGTCCGCCATCGACTCGCGGCACTCGGAGCTGGCCGAGCTGGCGCGCCTGCGCAAGCAGCGCCTGCTCGACGCTCTGTCCCTGTTCAAACTGCTGGCCGAAGCGGACGCAGCGGACCAGTGGATAGCGGAGAAGCACCGCATGTTGGACACCATGCTGCCGCCTAAAGATATTGATGACGTCGAGATTATGAAGCACAGGTCGGTATATTAGTAACTAGCTTCCGCTCGCGGCGTCGCCCGCGAAGTACCTACATAAAATATAGCCTATGTTCATCCTGAAAGTTAATTCTACACATTGGTGAAAGAATTTTTGAAATCGGTCCAGTAGTTTCGGAGCCTCTTCAATGCAAACAAACAAACAAACAAACAATCGATCAAATCTTTCCTCTTTATAATATTATATAGTTTAGACTAGTTTGTGAATACCGGTGTTACTATCCCACTAAAAAAACTGATAACACTCGCGGATAATCCAGCTATCTATGAGTGAAAGAATTTTTGAGATTTGATGAGTAGTTTTGGAAATGGAAGAAGAAAACGTGTTGTGCCGACCCCACATAGCGTTGGAAAAGGGCAGGAAGAAGAAGAGTAGTTTTGGAGATTACCTCCAAACTTTCAAAAATACAATATTACCCTTTTGTAATTTTAGTATAGATGACTCAGCCGAGTTACTGTCAATACGGCCACCACTGAAATATGACCATGCGTCATTTCACAGAAGATACAGACTTTGTCTAGTCCCACGCGTTAAACTGCTAGTGAAGACATACTTATTTGTCCTCCTTGATATACGTGTATTCAATAGGAAAGTTTCCTATATCGTGTTACTAAACTTTGTTTTATCTTCGTACAGATATGACGGTTTTGACAAGGAAATGAACGCGAACGCATCTCGCGTGGCCGTCGTCAACCAATTGGCCCGACAACTCATTCACGTGGAGCATCCTCAAGCGCCCAAGATACAGGAGCGCCAGACGGCTTTGAATGGAGCTTGGAGCGCACTTCGGGAGAAGGTATATCCTTATTACTAAAGCCTAAAACACATATTAGACTAGAAAAAGATCCAACAAATTACCTTTTCTAGTGACCTGGGGTCTTACAACAAGCTCTTACAAACCATAATTTTTCCGAAACGTCATTTCAAGCTTGAAGTAACACTACTTCAATACCATTTTTATAGGTCATGGTACGAAATATCAAACGTATATTACTTTGATATTACCCAAAGAGCTTGCGGTAAGGCCCCTGTATGAGAAGTATTACGGATATTTGCTTTGTTTTGAGTTTTGATCTGCTAATGGTTAACTTTACTGAGCAGTCTTAAAACTGCTAGTACAAGGTAAATTTGCAACAATATAAAGCTCTACGCACTAGCTCTACCATACAAACTTACGCTAATATAACTTGCAGGCTGAATCCAAGAAAGACGAACTCAAGTCCGCACAAGGTGTCCAGACCTTTCACATCGAATGCCGCGAAACTGTATCATGGATCGAAGACAAGAAGCGCATCCTGCAACAGACCGACAATCTTGAGATGGATCTCAATGGTATATAATTATTATTATTATTTTTCAGCCATTACTGTCCCACAGCAGGGCAAAGGCCTCCCTTCCTTTCTTCCACTCCTCGCGATTTAACGCTGCTGTAGGCCAAGATGGTAAATACGCGTCGAGCTCGTCTCGCCATCTTCTCCTGGGTCTGCCACGTCGCCGTCTCTCGTTGGGTGGGCTCCACTCGGTATATAAAAAAAATATTTAAAATGTGATCACGACTGTAATTCCCAAGCTCGGTAGATATCTCCTCAGATCTTTAGTTACTTAGATCTTTGAAGATATCTAAAGAGGGTAGTCAGAGGCAAGTCCAAACATGGCATTTGGTACATGCCCACATTTTGCACAGTAGTTTGTATTCCGTACGTGACAGGTTGCAAGCCCATTGCCGCTTATAAGAATACTAACCTATGACACATACCTTCGAATTTTTTGGTTCTAGGGTATGCCGGTTTCCTCACGATGTTTTCCTTCACAACGGTATAATAATAATATTATAATCTTCCTGCCCTTTTCCCACGTTATATGGGGTCCGCACAACATGTGATCTTCCATTTCCCTCTATCACTCGTCATCTCAGTACTCATTCCTTTGCCTATGTCATCTTTCACACAGTCCATCCATCTTTTCTTTGGCCTACCTCTACCCTTATATCCATCCACATTCATACCTAACACTCTCCTCGTCACATGACATTCATCTCTTACAATAATAAAACTATAGCTTTCTTTTACTAAACAATTTTAGAAAACACATATTTCTTATTTACTAAAATAAAATATCTTACATAGACACTAGTATTTTAGCGAAGATTGTCTTGCTACTCAGCATAGGCCTTTCATAAAGCTTGCCATAAAGTGCGGACTTATGTCTTCCTTCTCCATTTGGCGCCTGCTATTCTTTTTATGTCGTCTTCCCATCTCAACGGTATACAAAATATTATATTTAAATTAGGATCACGCATTAGAATCAAACGGAAAAGTTTCGTGAAAAAACTATCTTCTCCGTTGAACTTAGTTCAAGTCATATATCAAGGACATAAACTGTACCTTAATTTTTTTCACTGCACTGGTTCAAAAGAACTAGTGATACGATATAAAGAAGACTTATAACACGTAGTTTTATAAATAATTCGTTTGCCACAGGTGTAATGACCCTGCAACGTCGTCTCTCCGGAATGGAGCGTGACTTGGCCGCCATACAAGCGCGTATCTCCTCTCTGGAGAGCGAAGCGAGCGCCATCGAGGGAGAGCACCCGGCCGAGGCGCAGCTCATTCGCGACCGCATCGAAGTCATCACCGAGAACTGGGACCAGCTTACGCAGATGGTAAGTGAGCGAAGCGAGCCACTTCCGCTGACACTAAATTGCTTGAGGCATATCTAACTATAATTTTGTGTTCACAGCTCAAAGAGCGCGATTCAAAACTGGAAGAGGCGGGAGATTTGCATCGCTTCCTGCGCTCCGTGGACCATTTCCAGGCTTGGCTCACCAAGACCCAGACAGATGTCGCTTCCGAAGGTACTATATTTTAATCTAGCCTGTTTTTATAGGAAACTCATGGATCTTTGGTATTGTAAGAGTCCATAGGCTACACATTATATTCAGTATACTTTGCTTAAAATTGTTTTACCTGACTGTACTCAACAGTTTCAATAATTTTATGGTGTCCGTATCGACAGTAACAAAAATATTAAAATAAAAGTGTCAATTGGGACACTGTGTCCCAATAAAATTTGTCCGAATCGTCAGCAACCTACAATAATCACTTTATTCATTTAAATCTTATTATTATGCTGATTTGCCGCTTTAAATGTATAAAAAAAATAGCTGGGGAAAAATGGTCAATCTCCAAATTTGAAATACAATTTAAAGTTATTGACGGCCTAAACATGATAATAAGAGGGTTAGGCTTTTTTCATTGTGGTCATATTTGGTACAGTTTTAGAGGCTACTTTCATTTTGGTCGGTTAATACAGTTTTTTAATAACAAGCTCATATGTTTGTCCATTTGACAGATACTCCATCAAGCTTGTCCGAGGCGGAGAAGTTGCTGTCCCAGCACCAGACAATCAAGGAGGAAATCGACAACTACAAGGACGAATACGCCAAGATGATGGAGTACGGAGAGAAGATCACTGCGGTGAGCTCAATCATTCATCTCTCATTGTCATTACCTCTTAGGGAAATGAAAGAACTCATGTTGTGAGAAAAAGGTAGGAAGATAACATCATGATCACGACTGTATCTCAGGCTTGGTAGATATCTTCTCGAATAACTAGTTACAGACACTTTTGCGGATATCTAAAGAGGGTAGTCGAGAGGTACGTCCAAACATGATATTTGGCACATGCCCAAATCCTACTAATATTATAAAGGCGAAAGTTTGTAAGAATGTATGGATGTCTAGATGTCTGGATGTATGTTTGTTACTCTTTCACTCTGAAACGGCTGAACGGACCTGAATGAAATTTGGCACAGATGTAGATTATGGTCTGGAATAACACATAGGCTACTTTTTATCCCGGGAAAATGTACGGTTCCCGTGGGATATAATTGTTTTTGTTTCTCAAAGTACCACGCGGGCGACGCCGTAAGCGGAAGCTAGTATTTTATACCACTACAAACTGTTGTTTTAACACTAAATTTCTTTCTCACAGGAGCCATCGACCCAGGACGATCCTCAGTACATGTTCCTCCGCGAGCGTCTGAAGGCTTTACGCGAGGGCTGGGCCGAGCTCCAGCAGATGTGGGAGAATAGGCAGCAGCTACTGACGCAGAGTCTAGAGCTGCAGCTGCTGCAGCGCGACGCCAGGCAGGCCGAAGTACTGTTGTCTCACCAGGAGCACAGGTATTGTATTCTGTTATACTTGTTTTAGAGAGAACAGAGATGGCGCTCATGTCGCCTTGGTGCTTTTGTGCTTTATGACGTTTCTGTCCTCAGCGCGCTCTGTACGTCTACCATGAGTTTTCAACTTGTCACATTTAGATCGGCTGACGTTACTACAGTAGTAATAGTACGTTACTGTGACATCTGTCAAAATTGTTACTCATGTTACCAAATTCTGAGAAAATGAATAAAACGCAAACTACAGTCGCTGTAGTACGCTGTGACGTAGGATGTTAACTACGTGACGTTTTAGTACCCAACTATCCGCTAGAGGCGCTGTACATGTTTTCATACATTTTTTAACTACAGTCGCTAGCGAGTGTAGATTGTGAAAACTCATGGTAGACCTACTGTACCTTGCCGCCACATTTGTCGGCTGTTGCGTTCCGTTTGGTTTGATGACATCACTATAGTTTATCTCTCTCTCTCAGTAAAATATCTAAAAGTAATAAATATTTGTTAACAGACTGGCCAAGACCGAGCCGCCAACGAACCTCGAGCAAGCCGAGAACATGATCAAGGAGCACGAGGCTTTCCTCACGACAATGGAGGCCAACGACGACAAAATCAACTCCGTCGTGCAGTTCGCCAACCGGCTGGTCGAAGAACGCCACTACGACGCCGACAAGATCCAACGCAAGGCCGAAAATATCGAGGGCAGGCGTAACGCGAACCGGGAGAAAGCTCTCCAGCAAATGGAGAAGCTCCAAGATCAGTTGCAGCTACACCAGTTCCTTCAGGACTGCGACGAGCTCGGGGAATGGGTGCAAGAGAAGAACGTCACCGCCCAAGACGACACCTACCGCTCGGCGAAGACTATCCACTCGAAATGGACGCGCCATCAAGCGTTCGAAGCCGAAATCGCTGCCAACAAGGAACGCCTCTTCGCCGTCCAAAACGCCGCAGAAGAACTGATGAAACAGAAACCCGAATTCGTCGAAGTCATCTCCCCGAAAATGCACGAACTCCAAGACCAATTCGAGAACTTACAAGTTACAACAAAGGACAAAGGCGAACGTCTGTTCGACGCCAACCGCGAAGTTCTCCTTCACCAGACCTGTGACGACATCGACTCGTGGATGAACGAGTTGGAGAAACAGATCGAAAACACCGACACAGGCACTGATCTCGCATCTGTGAACATTCTAATGCAGAAACAACAGATGATCGAGACTCAGATGGCGGTCAAAGCGAAACAGGTCACAGAACTCGAAACCCAAGCTGAGTACCTACAGAAGACGGTACCTGACAAGATGGAGGAGATAAAAGAGAAAAAGAAGGGTGTCGAACAGAGGTTCGAACAGCTCAAGGCTCCATTATTGGACCGCCAGCAGCAACTCGCCAAGAAGAAGGAAGCCTTCCAATTCCGTCGCGACGTTGAAGACGAGAAACTATGGGTGCACGAGAAAATGCCGTTAGCGACCAGCACCGACTACGGCAACTCTCTGTTCAACGTGCAAATGCTGCAGAAGAAGAACCAGTCTCTTAAAACTGAGACTGATAACCACGAGCCTAGGATCCTGACTGTGATCTCGAACGGACAGAAGCTGATTGACGAGAGTCACGAGGCGTCGCCTGAGTTCAAACAGCTTATTGAGGAGTTGACCGCGAGATGGCGAGAATTGAAGGGTGAGTAGGGTGCGGCGTAAAGCTGGCAACATTTTTTGATCGCTTTGACGCGTTAAGCGATTATTCAATAAAAGTATATAATTTTCTTGAATAGCTTTTAAGCTTGGTAAATTTCTATGACAGTTGCTTAGAGTCTCTTAGTATGTTTTAGGTTTTAAGGGCGCTGAAGTATGTTTTACTGGGAGAATGGACAAAATAACTTCGTCTAGGGTCAGCTTAGGTTATACTTCTGGTATTTCGAGCGCCCATAGGTTACGGTAACCACTTACCATCAAGTGGGCCGTATCCACGTTTGTTGCAAAAAACAAATAACACTAGCATTTGTTTTTTGATCAATTCCTTTACCTTTACCTTCTAAGCCGACCAATTTTCTCATCGCACCATTTAGATAGACATAACTTATTCTTCAACATTCGAACGCCATAATGGAGAATATTAATTAATTTTGAATATTAGCTCTCCATATTCTCGGCCAAAAATAAAAAATACAAGTGAAAGAATTACTTCGATACGTCAATTAGCTTCCGATTTTTAGAAGTAAACGTGCGATGCGGACTTGTATGATGCGTGTGACGGTGTGACGTCATCGCATAACACAACTCCTAAGCGGAGCGTTGGAAATTGACGTCACATGCGGTCACGTGACTGCTAGTGGGACTCGATATTTATCGAAGTTTAAATGCCTTTAATATCAAAACTAATAGGTATTTTTGACTACAACAAAAACTAGTGTATTTGTATACATACAAGCTTTACTGTAACATACTTTCAACCGATTTTGCATCAAGAGCGGATCCAGCTTTGGTGCCAGGGGGGGGGTCACATAGTCGTGGTCAAGTCACAAAAAGTTATAATCCTTATCATAAATAATTATAATTAGTTATCCACCTAGGTCCTGGACCCAGCCCAGGTTTGGCACAGGTCGCACTTGGCATACTTATTAACATTCTCAATTCCTCAAACAGATGCCATCGAACAACGCAAGAACAACCTAGCCCAATGGGAGAAGGCGCAGCAGTACCTATTCGACGCGAACGAGGCGGAGGCCTGGATGAGCGAGCAGGAGCTATACATGATGGTGGAAGACCGCGGCAAGGACGAGATCTCGGCACAGAACCTGATGAAGAAACACGAGATCCTGGAACAGGCGGTGGATGACTACGCGCAAACTATCAGGCAGTTGGGAGAGACGGTCCGTCAGTTGACCTCTGAAGAACATCCTCTGAGGTAAGCTTTATTATTTGAACCACATAAAACTGTTTCATACATTACGAAGAACATCCTCTGAGGTAAACTTTATTATTTGAACCACATAAAACTGTTTCATACATTACGAAGAACATCCTCTGAGGTAAACTTTATTATTTGAACCACATAAAACTGTTTCATACATTACGAAGAACATCCTCTGAGGTAAACTTTATTATTTGAACCACATAAAACTGTTTCATACATTACGAAGAACATCCTCTGAGGTAAACTTTATTATTTCAACCACATTAAACTGTTTCATACATTACGAAGAACATCCTCTGAGGTAAACATTATTATTTCAACCACATTAAACTGTTTCATACATTACGAAGAACATCCTCTGAGGTAAACTTTATTATTTCAACCACATTAAACTGTTCCATACTTGGTAGACATTTCCTTAGATTCTTAGTTACTTAGATCTTTGAGGATTGCCGCTTTTAAGAGTAGTAACCTATGACACACACCTTCGAATTTCTAAGGTATGCCGGTTTCCTCACTATGTTTTCCTTCACTGGTTTAGATAATTTTTTAGAATGGAAAATCTCATTGGTGCACGATCCGGTTTGAACCCACGTCCTTTGGATCGTGAGGCAGGGGTGCTACCATTACACCACCAGTACTCTTTTGATTTAATTTCGTTTTTGCAACTGAAAATAAAACCTACTTTAATGCTGTACAAAGTAAAAATTCCAAGTGCGGATACAATTTTTAAGTTAAACGGAGAAAATTATTGTTCCCGTTAACTACCGATGGCCACTTCGAGAGAGCTTATGCTACTGAGTCTGGGGCCTTACCACGAAGTCGTCCATAACGATTCCGTTTTAATGTAACACTACTTCCATACAATTTGCATAGGTCATGTTACGAAATAACAATGTAATACTAATTCGGTGATATATTATGAATTCGTGGTAAGGCCCCTGTACCCCTAGTATGAGTTTTACTCATACTAGGGTTTTACTCATTTTGACAGTTTACGAATCCTTTTAGATATTATCGACCTTATTAGTTCCATAACATTTCCGATGGAGGTAAATGTATGAAAGGGCACAATTCGAAAAAAGTTTTCGTAAACTATCAAAAACTCATACTAGGGGTACTGGAGTGTGTTGATTGTGGTCTTACTTGTTTGTTTTTCAACAGTGAACAAATATCCGTGAAGCAATCCCAAGTGGATAAGCTATACGCTGGCTTGAAAGACTTGGCGGGCGAGCGTCGCGCCAAGCTCGACGAGGCACTACGTCTGTTCCAACTGTCGCGCGAGGTCGACGACCTCGAGCAGTGGATCACGGAGCGCGAGCTGGTGGCCAGCTCGCAGGAGCTCGGACAAGATTACGATCACGTTACGGTCAGTAACCTATTTTGGAACTTAAATATTGAGTTTTACAGTTCATATTTCAAAGAAACCGTTGCGCGTAAGGAATTGTTTTTTTCGTAAAGTCTAACCACTTTTTTTTAATGTATCTCCTGATTAGCTGTTACCCGCGGCTTCGTCCGCAAAAATCCATCAAACAAATATTAATTCTAAAATTATTGATATCGGTTATTTGGGAAATTTGTATGGAGTGCAAAAGAGGTGGTCACCCATCCAAAAACTGACTGCGCCCGGCGTTGCTCAACCATGCGTTCCACATACAAACTTTCAAACCCTATTTCAGTCCCTTCAAGATTATTTTTTGAGATAAAAGAAAGCCTATGTCCAGGATATAATCTATCTCCTTACCAAATTTCTTTACGATCCCTTCAGCCTTGAAAAGGTTACAGACAGACAGAGTTACTTTCGCAATAATATTAAAATGGATATTCTAAGAGCCATCTCTATAATTCTTACTTTATTTCACAGCTACTGTGGGAGCGTTTCAAGGAGTTCGCACGCGAAACTCAAGCTGTGGGCTCGGAACGCGTCGCTACAGCGGAACGCATCGCAGACCAGATGATCGCCATGGGACACTCCGACAACGCTACCATCGCGCAGTGGAAGGAGGGGCTCAAGGAGACCTGGCAGGACCTGTTGGAACTCATCGAGACGCGTACGCAGGTCTGTTTCATATACCTGTCAATTTAATTCAATTCAAAAATAATTTATTCAATATAATCGATTATATACACCGTGAAATTTTAATGGTAGTTTTCCCGCGGCAGAACAACTTGCCATAAGGAGTACTTTCGAAACACTAGTTTTTGTTTAATAATAATTTAAAAAATATTCATCAACTCGAAAACGTGAGGAAAAATAGTAACATTAGACGTAACTTGTAGGTACTATTCGAATCGCACGCGCCGCCGGCCGCCTTCGCGTAGGTATCGGGATGAATTACTATTGGTTCGTGGTCGCTTTCGAATTAAATTTTCACAATGGTATATCTCTATTTTTTGTTTCTAATATTAATTTTTGTCTATACAACGATTGTATTCCCAAGACAAAACCATTTCACTGCGGGAAAACAACCATTAAAATTTCACGGTGTATAACAAGGATCACTTTGAAACGTCTTACATGCTAAATGAATCTATGTGCCAATTCCAATCTAATCCAAGTACGAGAAGAACAGGCAAGAAACTCGTCTCGGTCCTAGCCTTTTTTGTATGATCATGTTTTATAAATTTTAAAAATTGTTTGTATAACTTTTTAGACTGTGAAATTGTCTGTTAGTCAGAATAAAATATTTCTTATTTTCAGATCATATTTTTTTATTCCAGTGTGTATAGTTGGTGTGCTTTAATAAAATACTATTTAAAACAATTCAAATCGAAAGATCGTTGAATATAATATTAATACCCAGATGCTGTCGGCGTCTCGCGAGCTGCACAAGTACTTCCACGACTGCAAGGACACCCTGCAGCGCGTGAACGAGAAGGCGCGCGGCGTGAGCGACGAGCTCGGCCGTGACGCGATCAGCGTCGGCGCACTGCAGCGGAAACACCACAACTTTATGCAAGATCTCACCACACTACAGCAACAGGTAACAATTGCACCTTAACTGACCTGGTAATGAGTGACTTGGTGATTTGGTACTTGGTGACCGAGTTTGTAGTTGCTAATCCTTCTGCCGTGAAGATTCGATTTCCACCAAGGACAATTGTTTTATTGAGATATCAGGTAACAGCTGCATATTAACCAGCTCAGCCTTTTGAACTGTAGGTTCAAAGTTCGACTTCTACCCAGCACAAATATTTGCGTGATGGAAATGTTTGTAATGATAAAGATATTTGTAGGTGTAAGTAGTAGGTGTGCATAACTTACTACAACTTACTAAACTAATTCAATTACAAGCACCATTATAAACTATCTAGCCCACTTATAAAATACCTTAAAGCTACAAAATGACGTTCGACTCGCATATGTTGTGATAGCTATAGGTTATAGCTAACACAACGCTGATCTTCCGTATAAATAAAATGTTTGTGTTATTGAGATATTATTATGTGTCCTATCATTGACATAAGACTCAAAATCGAATAATTAACCGGATCTTGTGAAATAGAATTGTTGTTTTATCTGTATTAAAATTAGCAACTCGGACTATGTTATACTCGCGCGTGGAATATAAAAATTCAGACACTTGTACCCTAATATCACAATCACACGTCTCCCAGGTGGAAGGTATAACGTCAGAGTGCAGCCGCCTAGGCGCCTCGTACGCCGGCGACAAGGCCGCGGAGATCACGCGGCGCGCCGCCGACGTGGCCGAGGCGTGGGCCGCCCTGCGCGCCGCCTGCCAGGCGCGCAAGGCCAAGCTCGAGGACGCTGACGACCTCTACCGCTTCCTGAACCAAGTGCGAACGCTCACCCTGTGGATGGATGACGTGGTCCGTCAGATGAACACGGGAGAGAAGCCCAGGTGATTGCTATAGCTGGATCGTATTGTCTCTAAGGCCAGTGTTGCCAGATGTAGAAGACCTGATGATTTTAGGGCTTAAAAAAGGTAGACCTTCCTTTTTATAACAACTTCCATAAGCATTAGTCAAGATTAGAAGATGGTCCAGCAGTTGCTGCTTGCTGCTGATCGAGTCAGTAGTTCTTTGGAACCAATGTGGTGAAAGGATTAAAATGCGCTTCAAAACCATTTCTGCCACAGTCATCAAAAACCTCACCGAAACAACTAAATCTAATTTAGACAAGTTAAATTAAATTTAAAGAATCCCTGACACAAACTCTGCCCGCCATTTTGTGGCGCCGGCCATCTTGGGTTTGAAATTTGTCATAGTACTCGTATTCTACTACTCAAACCCTTTTATTTGATGGGAATTGTGAAAAATTGTCATCCGCCATTTTGTTGCGGCGGCCATCTTGTGCCGACCCCACCTAGTGGGATAAGGGCAGGAAGATGAGGATGATGATGGCCATCTTGAACCGATTTCCATCAAACATAGCTAAGGACACCCCCCCCCCCCCTAGTTCACCTTTCAAACAAAAAAAATAAAATCGGTTCATGCGTTAGGGAGCTACTATGCCACAGACACGTGCAACTCATAACACCCTTTGTTTTCGCGTCCGGGGTTAAAAATAGTTATGAGTCTTTGGACCGGAATTTTCACCAGTCTTTGATTTTGGAGGCGAAGAGTTTTATACTGTTATTAATTATAAACGCGAAAGTTTGTATGGATGTCTGGATGTATGTTTGTTACTCTTTCACGCTAAAACGGCTTAACGGATCTGTATGAAATTTGGCACAGATATATATTAAAGTCTGGAATAACACATAGGCTACATTTTATCCCGGCAAAATGTACGGGTCCCGTGGGATGTTTGTTTTAACATATGCTAACACTCTATTATAACTCCACAGAGACGTGAGCGGGGTGGAACTGCTAATGAACAACCACCAGTCTCTCAAAGCCGAGATCGACACTCGCGAAGACAACTTCTCATCTTGCATCTCACTCGGCAAGGAGCTTCTCTCTCGGCAGCACTACGCGACCAATGACATCAAGGAGAAGCTACTGCTGCTGACCAATCAGAGGAACGCTCTGCTAAGACGCTGGGAAGAACGCTGGGAGAACCTGCAACTCAGTAAGTACCATATTTCTTTGGCTAGATGAGGAATTAATTTTGTTTACAGTTTACAAAATGGCTGCTGTAAAAAGATATTGACATTACTTTCAGTTGGGTTTTCCTGATTTTGTTTACAGTTGCCTGGGTGTTTTCTATGTATAATAAAAAAATATCTATCTATGTATATAATGTATTAAATATATCAGTAATCCCGTACCCATAACACAAGCTTTGAGTAGCTTACTTTGGGGCCAGATGATGCTGTGTGGATTGTCCAGCATTATTTATTTATTTATTTACAGTTTACAAAATGGCGGCTGTAAAAAGCTATTTACATTACTTTTAATGCCAGTGCTCTTAAACGGTGAAGGAAAACATCGTGAGGAAACCGGCATACCCTAGAACCAAAAATTCGAAGGTGTGTGTCATAGGTTAGTATAGTATTCTTATAAGCGGCGATGGGCTTGCAATCTGTCACGAACGGAATACTAACTACTGTGCAAAATGTGGGCATGTACCAAATGTCATGTTTGGACGTGCCTCTGACTACCCTCTTTAGATATACTCAAAGATCTAAGTTACTAAAGATCTGAGGAAGACATCTACCGATCCCGGGGATTACAGTCGTGATCATATTTATTTTATTTTATTTTTACATTACTTTTAATCGGTTTTTCTTAATTTTATTTATAGTTCTGGAAGTGTATCAGTTCGCGCGCGACGCAGCCGTCGCGGAGGCCTGGCTGATAGCACAGGAGCCGTATCTGATGTCACAGGAGCTAGGGCACACCATAGACGAGGTGGAATCACTCATCAAGAAGCACGAGGCGTTCGAGAAGTCGGCCGCAGCACAGGAAGACCGCTTCAGTGCGCTGCAGAGACTCACCACTGTGAGTGATTTCACGTGCATCATTGCATTTTTTATCTTATAGCAATGGTATAAGGGTTACATACCGTGCCGGGTCTAGCATTTGTCGCTGGAAATTTGAATTTTATTTTTAACTAGTTGATACCCGCGACTACGTACGCTAGATTAATATATTACTTTTTAATATTCTGTGACTGGGGCTGTGGGATTGGAGTTTTATAAAATATATCAAATTCTTATCTATTTTTTGTCAACCGATTTCGATGAAATAAAGCCTAAGTTTTAATCCAAGCTTATCATAATACATTAGTGAAATCTTCATTCGATTTGGTTCAGCCGTTGCGGAAGATTAGCATGCACAAACGCACAGATAAACAGACAAATGTGGGCGTGTTACTGTCACAGTGACGAAAATATGTCGCAAGTTGGATCAAGGTTCCATTTTACGCAAAGCCATATTAAGTTTTATTGTAGTTCGAATAAAGTTCAAATTCCAAGCGGCACGGTACGGTACAGCATGAACAAATCCTTACTGTGTCTTCGTGGTAGTTTGGTAGCAGTTGGTTAGTTTATGTTGGTGGTTGGTTTAAGCTTGAGTTGAATTGATATAACTTTTTTTGAGTACACTGTTTTTAGTTATTTACTGCACATTTATGCACTTTTAACAAGAATGATCATCAATTTTCTTGGTTGATCAAAGTATTAAGAGTATTATTGTGTTTTGTGATAAATAATTGATACTTTGATCAACAATTAGTACATTTTTCTGAGTAAATCTTCACTTATAACTGCTTTTTGGTTTTGGTTTGCATTTCTAATTCATTTTCTTCCACTAGCTTGAACTACGGGACGGGGCACTGTGGGTCACTCGTGACGCGAGCTCACAGCCTTGGAAAAACTTTGACGAATCCAACTTCACCTTCCAACACCCCCCCACATCGAATACCAAATCAAAAACCCTCCCCCCAAAACTCGTATGCACCAAATCACGTCCGATAGCTCAAGTCGTAAAAGAAATCATTAGCGATAGTACAAAGTACCAAATACCGGAGAAATTCAAAGCTCGAACTCTGAACATAAATTACTCTAAGCCGTTACTCAGAAACGACTCTTTTCTATGGTCAACGGGTTCGACTAAAAACAGCCTATCCACAATATCCGAAACGAGCAGCGCGCCTATGTCACCCCTAAAATCACCCCTAACTGCAGATATTTACAGCTCAGTTTTCTTTGAATTCCCCGACGTAGATGAGAAACCTAACATATACTTAGCATGCATTGACTTCATCTTATGGGAGAGATTATCTTACTGCAACGTGCATCCGAACGTATCCCTTCTGAAGCCTAGAGACAGTAACTCTTCTATGTCTAAAACTCTGAAGCTTATGCTCCGCAAGTTGTCGAGGAGAAGTAAGTCTTCCGACAGTGATAATAAGGGTGAAGTTGCTGTGCTGTCGATTCCTGGTTTGACGAGTAGCGACAAAGCTATCAATGATCTTGGTAAAGATGTGAAGAGCGTTCCTTTGAATCCTTCGCTCCTGCT
The DNA here is from genome assembly GCA_963675405.1 of Cosmorhoe ocellata. Taxonomy (NCBI): domain Eukaryota; kingdom Metazoa; phylum Arthropoda; class Insecta; order Lepidoptera; family Geometridae; genus Cosmorhoe; species Cosmorhoe ocellata. The sequence goes on along the minus strand of OY776258.1, from coordinate 2,455,573 downwards.
CCTATCCCAGACTAGAAACCTATTGTCCCCTGATGCTGCATGGTACTATGATTATTTGAAATGTGTAAGTGTGGGTTCGGTGTCTATATAGCATGCGCTTACGCCTTTTGCATGAAATGGCATGTTATTTAAAAAAAAATGCTGAATTTTGTATGTTCCTACTTGCCATTCTACTCAACAGTATAGTCATTGTTCTCACTTTCGTCATTGTTCGCAACAAACAATTTTAGTTATCTCGTAAAATATTAGTTAATTTTAAATCATGAAACAACTTATTATCAACCAATCTTTTATAGCTCCATCTTCGTGCTATCAGCTTGAAAGAAGAGCTCTAAAATCAAGGTTAAAACGTTTTTAAAATAATGGTAAAATATCAAATTGAGTAGAATGGTCCTACTACTATCCGGGGGCCTTACCACTAGCTATAAATATAAACCATCATGTGTCAGAAACGTCAAATTTCAAGCTTGAAGTATCACTACTTCAAGTTATATTACTTTGTTATCCCCGAAGAACTTGTGGTAAGGGCTCAGACAAGATTCATGATCATGGGATCATTAATTTTGGAAGAAAACAAACCTGGGGTAAGTTTTCGGTTGTTTACAAGTTGGTAAACGATTTAAAGCTATTGTCACTAAAACCATTTGCCTTTAAAGTTAAGTAAGAATTCTAGTTTGTTACTATAAAGCTATAAGTACAAGGATATCATCTAACTAAACATATCCCCGAAGTTCTATTTGACAGCATCTATTTCTCGCAGCGGGCGAGAGTCCGCCTGCGACGCAAGAGGTTGCGGGTTCGATTCCCGCCGCGGAACAAATTTGTGTACGACATGCAGAAATTTGTTCCGTTGGTCTGGGTGTTTTCTATGTATAATAAAAATATCTATCTATGTATATAATGTAGGTATTAAATATATCAGTTATCTAGTACCCATAACACAAGCTTTGAGTAGCTTACTTTGGGGCTAGATGATGCTGTGTGGATTGTCCAGCATTATTATTATTATTATAATTATCCAGAACTACCTACTATTGTTTTTTTTTATACAAAAAGTATCTTATATCCTTCGTGGGCGAAAGCTAGTAGATGTAATAAGGCCGTGTCGTTCACAGTTCGAGGTGAAGGAGATGAAGCGACGCCAGGAGGCGGCCGAGGCGGCGGAGCGGGCGCGGCGCGAGCGCGAGGCCGCCGAGGCCGCCGCCGCCGCCGCGCAGGACGCCGTGGACCGCGCCGAGGAGCCGCACGAGCCGCAGCCGCAAGGTGAGCCCTACCACCACACGTGAGCCTCGTCACTCTTCAGAACAGGCACACCACATAACAACACTTGCTATTCATTGTTACGACTTTAAATCGTGTGAGATAAAGTGTATTTAAAAAAAATTAAAAACCCCCCGACATTTAATAATAATTCATTGGAGTAGATTGGGAACTAATGTTCGAGATTCTTATCTTTTTTGAACAAAAGAATGGAGTACTTTGGGAATAAGCCTTACTATTTGTTCGTGGTCGCTTTCGAATTAAATTTTCATATATTTTTTTTTTGTTTCTTATATTTGATGTTTCTGTCGTGGTCACGGGTAGACTACCCTATTGAGTCTACCCGTGACCACGACAGCGTGCAAACCTGTCGAAACGTCGGGAAAATATAAGGTAATTTGAATGCGATAAGTACCCGTCTAATAATAATAATAATGTGTTCAGATCGCGTAAGTTTAAAAGTACATATTTTTACCATTTTCAAAAACAGGAGGAGGTTCTATGTTCGGCTAAGTATTCGTACGTTTTTTGTGGACCGATTTTCAAAATTCTTTTTATGATTGAATGGGTAAACTCTCGAGATGGTCCCAAATAATTCTATTACTGGAGGAATGATACTTTTCCCCTAAAACTTTAGAACCACATCCTCGCTAGTAATTTTCTACGTAGGAAAAAAATAATTATTTTAACTTTTTAATTAAAAAAAGTAATTAATGTCTTGTAATTTTAAAGTCAACTTGATCTCGTACGATTAAAAAGTCGTAATTTAAATAGCAAGTTATGTGTTGTGTCGGTGAGGATCTGTTATAATGAGTGATGATCAAAGGCCGGTTTCAGACCAAAGGCCGGATCGGTCATATTGTTATGAGGAAAAAGCCGGACTGACTCCGGCCTAAGGGTCCGCGTAAGGGATTAGCAATTATTGATGCGAATATTAATCGTTTACTTTATATCAATTTTTTTTGCATAAACGATGAACAAATAGCATCAGTGTTTGTTATCCACGTTAATATTGAAAATAGCTGAATTAAATGACCTTTAATGTCAGTGTGTCTCTTAAAGTAATAGGTAAAAAAAGGGATGGAGTTAGCGCTAGAAGCGAAGTTAAAATGTCTTGCACTTTTATGAAAAAGTACCCTTAGAAAGTTTCGTAAATAAATGGTAGTAAGAATAACAGATTCTCGAAAATCAACATCAAAAAGCTGGTTTAGACTTCGCTTCTGGTACCAATTTTAGTATAAAATACTTATTAGTTAAGTCTATCTGAACCAAAGATTCTATCCTAAAATTAATCGACTTGCAAATTCTTTTTTCGCAATTTTAATCAAAAACACAGAGAAGTTAAAATAATTTTCCAAATTAACATCACTCCGACTCACGGACTGCAAAGTGCACGCATGTGTAAAACTTCTAGCACTTTTGAATGAGGATATTTTTTTCTACAATTTACATAAACAACTTTCCACTAATCTTCACTACAACCGGTGGACGTTGCTTGCAGTTCGCAATAACACCTTCGAAGGAAAATCCAAAGAGATATAAGTCTTATTATGAAAGGGATAAAGCACATTCGCACTGCGATACAGCCCGAAATTTTACGGCAACGCTTGCCGCTTTCCGTGTGTCTATACGATAATACCCCTTTACATTGCTTGCTCAATCTGCCGACGGAATCGCGACGGGTTAGAAAAAACGCAATCGAAACATAAGTAGCGATGCTATCGCTTTGTTCAAAGGGAATGACATACATTTTCATAAGCGATAGTCTACGCTACTTACTTGGGCCATTCTTCTCAATGGTTTCGTCATTGTTCGCAACAAACGATTTCGGCTATCGCTAATGTATCCTTCGTAAAATAACTTATTATCAACCAATCTTTTATTGCTCCAAATTCATGCTATCAGCTTGAAAGACGAGCTCGAGCTCTAAAATCAAGGTTAATTTTTTTTATAACGGTAAAATATCAAATTGAGTAAAATCGCCCATGTACTGTCTTCAACTCGTCTAGCTATACGATTCTCGTTTGCCGTTTGAGCACAGCATTTGCGTAAGGGCCGTTACTTACCAATGTGTTGTCCACACATGCACTCGCGTAGTCGTAAGGAGAACATCCACTAAAGCGGCTGAGAAGGCCCAAGAGCGACCCCACTCCCAGCCAGGTAAAACGAGTGCTTATTACAATACGGTATACTGCCCTATTGGCATGAGCTTTGATAGACAACTGTGTTCTAAACTTAGTCGGGTTACACTGCGCTCGAATAGAGGACACTGGGGTAGTTTTACGGCTTTTAGCTTTTGATTATCGCAGATTATTTAAGCGTTTAGTGTTCAGTAGGTTCGAGAGTAGACGGGACGAAGTAGCACTTCTTTGTTGCACGATTTCAATCTTCACACTTCACTGTTTAGTTTAGTTATCTTAGGGTGATGGCACTCATAAACTATTTCAAACTCATTAGACCGTTATTCTAAACATTTGAATTCTTACCTTATCTAGTTCATTTTATGTATCGATATTTATTATTATAATAGATTTATATTTTATTATAGTTGTATTATGTTCATCATACTCACGGTGATGGTTTGATACTCTCATTCTCATGTCTATCTTCTGTTCTACATCATTTTATCGTAAACTGTTAGTTTATTCTTTGAAACTCAGTGCGCTGTTTATACGTTCTATTGTAATGAAGCTGTCTTCGAACAAGGTAGGTGTATATCCTTACTTAGCTTTTCTATATTATTTATAGCTCTATCACGCACCGCTTTGTATCAATAGCTATTTGTGTATTTGTTTATATTGATTTCGGAAATGTGACTTACAATACTCTATACATAATTTTGTCAATGTGAAAGTATAAAATGAGACTCGTACATAAGTATATACATAAATAGATATAACATACCTATCCACATCAAGATAGTACAAAAATTAAACATAAACCAAGGGCGCAAGTTATATTATGGCGAGTATTGTAGGCATTCTTACATTTCCAAAAAGGGTGAATGGGTAAAAATGGGTACACCACAACACATAACAAAATAAAAATTGCTATTTATTGGATTTTACTGCTTATCACTCATTAAAATTTAATGTATTGACGTAAAAATTATATAAAACTTTTTAAATAATAACTGGAATGCCAATTCGTTCTCTACTCATTGAAACTTGAACAATAGTTAGTTGTATTAATGTACTTCTAGCATGTAGTTGAGTAAACGGGTTATGTAAGCCACAATACACTTGTTAAATACGTTCTATAGTTCAGTATTCAATTATAATAATAGTTGTTTCGTTATGTATCCGTCAGTTAATTACTCTGAATATTTAAATTGTCAGATTTGTGATCATAGCGAAATAAACTGACGAAATTTCCTATTAGTTAATTCCTCTGATTATAAACCAACATTTTTTTTCATAAAGAATTTAACAGACGGATATCACTAACAGATGTTTGCATATACTGGAATTTATACTAATATTATGAAGGTGACAAGTTTGTTTGATTGAACGCACTAATCACAGGAACTACAGGTTCGAATTATTCGATACTAGCTTCCGTTCGCGGCTTTGCTCGCGAGGTACCTACATAAAATATAGCCCATGTTACTCAGGGATAACGTATCATTCTAACGGTGAAAGAATTTTTGAAATCGGACCAGTAGTTTTTGAGTTTATTCGTTACAAACAAAAATACAAAAATACAAAACTTTCCTCCTTATAATATTAGTATAGATTATTCGATATTATTATTTATTTATTTATTTATTTAGAAGACAATATAACATCATAACAGGTAAGCCTAATTCGATGTTACATGTAAGTAGGTAAAACAATATAAGACTAAACATAATATTAAACTAAGGTAGACATTTAGTTTCAATTACCACCTGAGCGATTTGTAGAAGTTTCGGCAGGTTATTAAAGAAAATATCCACGCTGTTCGATGATAAGGTATTAAGCAGATAGATAGCGAGTGACATGGGGGCAAACTTAAGTAGGTTGGTCCTGCAACTAGGCACCTCCAGCATAGCGGGGCGGCGGCGCGCGCCCACGCAGTCGCTGGGCGCGCGCAGCCGCAGCGCCGCCAGCACTGCCGGGTGGTGCAGCTCCCCGCGCAGCACGCGCACCATGTACTTGATTACATGTATTATTGTTGTGTTGTATAGTTCATTTATCGAGGAATGCTATAGGCTATATAACATCACGCTACGACCAATAGGAGCGGAGCATCAATAGAAAATGTTGCAACAACGGGAAAAAATATATTTCTTAAAATTGCGCGAGTGTCAGCCAGTCGGATATAAGTGTGTGTATTATTATAGGCTTACATAACCCAGCATGTATATTGTACTAGCATGTAGAATGTGCACGTGTAGTGTAGTTGTAATAGCACGTAGTGTACGCATGCAGAGAGTAGTCCCGCCCCGGAGCCGACGCCGGTCGCGGTGGAGTCTCCGGCCCGCCCTTCCTCGTCCGCATCCAAACAGACGCCGGCCAAACCGGCGCGCCTTTCTAGTAAGTTTAACACTTAGTGCTGTGGTAGTGTGGTTCAGTTTTGCGTACAAATTAATTAATGTAAACTACAAAATATCTCACAAATGATATACCTACACTTGCAAAAACACCCGACCCAAAGCATATTTCTATCAATTTATATTGTTCTAAATCTGAGATCTTGGGGTGGGCCGATTTATTTGCACGCAAGTAGTATGCGTATGTGAATGCAGATTTGTTTTGTTACACCTATATCAATGTTTATTTCAGAAAAAGTGCGCTAAAATATAGCTAAGCTGCAACTAAATAAGGTTCTTATTGACATTTTACTGCCAAAACTTTTTGATCTTGAATAAGGTTGTAAAGGAAATACTAAGAACAACTTAAAATTATAATCAAATTTTGATACATTATTTCTTTGTTTATCACATTTATTTTCAAAATTGTATGCAAAATTGAACCGTACTTACTGGTAATAACGTCTAGTAAAGTATTCAACTAGTTAGATGGTTGTCTGTATGTGTTATGTACCATGTGCATGTAATCTTTAACATCTGTGTTTTTGTTATTTACCCGTTATTGTTTAATGTTATAGTTTATAGTGAATCTTACAACTAGCATGAATAATTTGCTTTATTTATTTTGCTGCGCCGCAGTTTTGTCTTTATGTTTGCTTTGATTTTTGTTTTTGGTTTTTCTCCCTCCTCCCTACTCCTTTATTATTATAATTATTATAACCAATTCTTGCAATATTTTTATCAATTTCAAATATATCACTACTCTATTATATAATTTAAACACTATCAATCCTTTCATCCATATACAATCCCTAAATTATCCCTTGCATTACCCCAAACCTGTATATTGCACGTTCCTACCCCACTATCCCATATTCACACGGATAGCGCCTGGATCGAGCTCGACGCCGGTAACGCCATCTAGTTCCGGTAAGGTGAAGTCGCGTTCGAGGAGCAAGTCGCCTTTCCGGAGCTTCAGATGGCGCTCAGCGAAGAAACTAATCGCCGGATCGCATCATAGCGATGACGAAGGTATACTTGGGTGGATTGTGGATGGATTTAGGAACATCTCCCCAATATCCTCAGATCTCTAGTTGCTTAGATATTTGAGGATATCATTTGGAGGGTAGTTACATAAAAGGAATAAAAAACTTATTGCAGATAGTTTACCTTTCTATTAAAAAAAAAGACTAGTCCGGGTTAATAATTTACTGAAGTGTGTTTGATGAATTTAAAAAAAATACATTTGACCGGAAATAAGTAGACATCCGATAATAATCCGACGTTATCCTACTCATGAGCTTTTTGCCAAAAATAAATAAACCAGACTATAGACTTTATTTATCTGAGTCCTTTAATTGTAAAGATATAAAACTTTTTGCGGTGTATCTATGTTATAGTGGAATTTCCGAGATAGTGTCTAGAGGAATTTCCGAAGTTCAAATGGTATCTGTGTATTATTTGTTTATTTATTTTATTAATATATATAGAAATTAATTGCGGTTCGTTAGTCTCGTTAAAACTCGAGAACGGCTAAACGGATTTATCTTATCTTGTTCTTGAAATGTTCGTGGAGGTCTAGGGAAGGTTTAAAAGGTAAGAAAACTTCGAATAACTGCCGGGTAAACCCTAAAAATAGCCCTTTTCTATTTCCCATACAAACGTTTTCTAAATAAGTACGAAGTCTGCCGGGTCAGCTTGTCTCTTATTATTATCTATGCTGTGATAGGTTTTTAGGCAACTTTCATAAATAATACGTGTTAAGGGAAGACTGAAATTAAATCAAAATTTGAATTGTCCATCCACATTCTATTCACAACGTTTGAGCTTATATTCTTGCGACGAATGCTTTACGTGTGCTGTATGTGTTTGTTCGCGCATGAACTTTATATAGGTGTGATTATTCCAATAAATATAATGTACCTTGTGTGACTTTCATTAAGAACTATTATAGATTAGACATGATGGTATCAAACCTATCACGAATTGTGAAGTAGGCAGTTTTAAAAATATAAGATGATATAAAAAACCAGCGAAGATATGCAATAACATTGCATTCTAGATAATTTCTTATCAATAATGAGCCTGATCACCGGGGCACACAGCTCTATTTAACTTGAGATTGCATATTTTTTATGAAACTATACGTAGAACATAAAATGTATTGAAGAATGTTCTAGGCAATATTTTCGTGCTTACTCGAACTTACTACAGGTAATAAGAACACAAACGCCATATATTTCCTATATGTGGCTACAGCAATATCTTGTATATTGGTTTGTATTACTTCCCAATAACAGGTGTATAATATAATTTCAAAATTCAGAAGGTGCAAGTCCCGCGGGAGATGACGAAGGCGTGGAAGGCACGCTAATTCGCAAACACGAATGGGAATCCGCAGCTAAACGGGCTTCCAACAGGTAAATACAAAACGATTACAAATCGATTTAAATTAGGCGCCTCGGTATTCGAGTTTTCGTGTCAAAAAATAGAAGTTTCATATCCGATCATGAGTTTCGCGATAATTCTATGTGTATACATAACTGTTGTAACAGCTCTAGATAAATATCACTTTTCTTCTTATTGCTTCGCTAATTCTTTTAAGCCAGTGTGGTGAAAGGATTAAAGTGCCCCTCAGAGGCTCCTTTCGTACACTTGTCTACGAACTTTTTAGGTTCTACCACATGCCGGTTTCCTCACATTAATTTCTTTCACCGAATGAGAGTACTAGCACAATGTACATATTTGTGCGTTATCATTTCGGGTGATAGACGAAATTTACAAAAAAACTTAACTGTCAAGACATACAAATTATATAATTTTGTGAAAGTATGTGCAGGATGTTTGTTTGTTACTCAATCACGTCATAAAGTCGATTGGCGAAACAGATTTCGGAGATAACAAAAACTGAGGACGTTATCTTCTCTCCCTTTCCAGATCATGGGACAAGGTGTTCGTTGTGGCGAAGGAGGGTCGCATGGCGTTCTACAAAGAGCAGAAGCTTGCCAAGGCGTCCCCTGACCAGTACTGGCGCGGGGAGGCGCCGCTCGACCTGAACGGAGCGGTCGTTGAAGTCGCCGCCAACTACACCAAGAAAAAACACGTGTTCCGACTCAGGTAACCACATAAGCGTTTTTAGTGTCACTAAGTTCCACCGAGCAGTGTGGTGAAAAGATTGTTTCATCTAGTAATCTATACCTATATAAGAGCTTAACCTGACTGACTGACTGATTCATCATCGCCGAGCATGGATACGTATTTCTAAAAAGTTAAAATGGAGTGTTAAAGTATGGGATTTTTTTATGAGTTGTGTGATTTCAAACTCAGTTTAGATACTTTACCTAAGTGAACAAAGTCGCGAGCGGGACTGCTTGTTATAATAATAAAACATTGAATTATAGGATCCTTTTGTGCGCTTGTCTTCGAAGTTTATGGATTCTACGAAATACCGTTTGCTTACTATGTTGAAAAACAAGTCCCCAAATTTGTTCCGATCAAATAAATCAGTGCTTAAAAAATACCAAACTTCATCAAATACCATTCCAACACTGTGTTATACAGACATACCAGCAATAGCTGCTCATATATCATCTATAAATTAATGTTTCCCTTCACCGATTGAGAGTAATATTATATACTAGCTTCCGCCCACGGCTTTGCCCGCGTGGGGGTAGAATTAATCAAAATCCTTTCTTAGCGGATGCCTGCGTCATAACATCTACCTGCATGCCAAATTTCAGCCCGATCCGTCCAGTGGTTTGGGCTGTGCGTTGATAGATCACTATGTCAGTCAGTCAGTCACCTTTGAGTTATATATATTTAGACTTGTGTTATTGAATGCGTATGAACTGGTCCCGTTCCGCAGACTGAGCAGCGGCGCGGAGTTCCTGCTGCAGGCGCACGACGAGGCGGAGATGGCGTGGTGGCTGGACGCGCTGCGCGCGCGCACGGCCGCGCCCGCGCCGCGCTCGCACACGCTGCCCGCGCCGGCCAACAGCGAGCCCAAGCGCCGCTCTTTCTTCACGCTCAAGAAGAAGTCAGTACCTACAGCTTCTTTCATCACTACGTACTGCTAGCTGTTTCCTGTTAAATTAAATTGATAATCTATATAAATAATTTCGTCAAGGACGGTAAACTCGATCGAAACCTTACCTGAATAGTAAAACATAAAAAGATAAAGATTTCGAGTCGACAACAATATCCGCAAAATTCGGATTATCGAGTATTTTGTTAAATTCTAATGGTGCTGAGAGACAAATCGCAGTCGCCATATTGGCCACATTAGCGAAACGTCACTGACACCGGATGGCATCTTGATTAGTTAATAAAAACTCAAAGAGTCACTAATCATTAAAAAAATATCTACTGCACTACGTAGGTAGGTACTCATAAAAATAAACTAACGCGTACGAAGTCGCGTGTATCAGCTAGTTAATTGATAATCAGCGTGATTGAGTAACAAACATCCACACATCCATTCATACAATCTTTCGCATTTATTTTAGTAGGAAATATATTTTAATTCGATTTGAATTGCTAGAGTAATGTTTATACAAACTGTAAACATTTATTTTGGGATTGAGCGTCATGGTTACATGGTACATACAACCCGGTCACATTATCTCGAGACCTGGCGTCGATGACGTCACGTCGCGTCGGCGCTCTGATATGGTGCGCAAAAGCGAGAAAGTGCGAGCGCGGGGAGGTGAAAGGAGAACAGGGCGGTAGGTTCGCATTCCAGCGAGGTCTCGAGATAATGTGACCGGGTTGTAGTTTCAACACCAAGGCTTAGTATGGTGGGGTGTGGTGGGTTTTCAAAACGCAAAATAGCATTTATTTTTGTCTCAAGGGCCAAGACACTGAAGAGGAAGTCGGCTGAATCACTGACCTTTATATTTTCGCCGTAGACAAAACATCTAGTGCATGACGCTACAGCTCACTTGTCGCATGTGTGTATTCGGTATTAAGAAGGGTTCCTTGTAGTGTCGTGATACATTCAATGTTCATTTTGTGTCTGTAACTTTCATTAGAAAACAAGAAAAATAACTCGACTGAAAGTAATTGGAAATAGCTTATCTTAACACTGTCTTATTAGATTTTTTATATCTGTGTTCAGTTTATGTCACTCTTGCGATTCGGACGAATATGTGAATTAAAGTGAATAGTTTTTATATCAATATATTTAAGCAAAACAGCCATCTTTGACAATTTGACCGACTCTGTGACATTTAAAAAAATTCGACTGACACTAGCAAAATCTATCTCATATGAGACAAATGCCATAAATAAAGAAGAAGAAGAAGAATATTCAGACGAATCCAACGACACCTTAAATGTCAGAATCTGTTCAGCCATTTGAGATACAACGACAGTTAAAGGAACTCACATACATACACCCCAAACACAATACGCTCCTTGACAGTCGGGTAAAAAAAAAAAAAACTAATAACGGGTAACATACATAGAGTTGTAAAGTGGGAATTAGAGATTACCTTATTGTAGTTTTTTGGGAAAAGTGTCGTGGAAAAGTTCTTTATTTGGGTGCCCATTTTCTATATAAATATATTCTAAAAAATATAAGCCTACTTCTCAGAACTATGGAGACAGAGTTGGAGAGTTTGAAATATCTATCCTTGGTGCTTATCTTTGAAAAGTTGCTTTTATTGTTTATTGAATTTTATGTGTAGCAATAAAGGTATTTTTTCCTACCAAATCATTATACTTAACTGTCACAAATTCATTTTTCATTGGCGATTGTCTGCCTTCTTTGACCTACTTATATCTTTGTACACATTCATTGAGCTAATCTTGTATATCCTAACATAATGCATTCTTTGACGAAGTTTCTATAAATATATTTAATGTATGTATTTTGTTGTACAGCTAAACGACCAGGAGCGAAGCTGGGCGACATCGGCCGACATAAGTTTCCTCATTAGGCAGGGGCGTCCTCGCCGTACGTTCAGTGCGCACGCGCACGCGACGCACGTACGCAGACGACGGACGACTATTTCTCACGACGCTTGCTTCAGTAAGCTTTGCTAATGAAGAAATCATGTCGACAGCGCCATCTATCGACCGGCAATAAAGTGTTCCGCTAACACTTAAAACGTTATTTAACTATTTATAACTATTTTTGTTGCGTACAAAACGTTATTTGAGACTGTAATGAGTGTTTGAATTTCGCCTGCTCTATTTATTGGTTCGGTGACAGATTAGAGTAACGTATGGATCCCACCCCGAGAGTGTAATTGTTATATTATAAAAACGATTCTATTGAAATACATATTATTATTATTAGAGAAATTCTAAATGCGACGCTATTTACGAATAGATGATTTAAATATTTAAAATTCAGATTGAAATATATATATATTTTAATTATTTATGTGTAAAATGAAACTAGTGTAATGTAAATTCATTCGAATTAGAGATTATATCGTTCCAGTTCATGATTAAACTCTATAGATAACTCTAAAGATTCTTAATATTATCTCCTATCGACCAATATCAATCGGAATTTGATGATCGCATTTGACATTTGACTTAGCTAAGACGGACTAACCGCATTTACGTTCGATATTGACTTCCCAGTCCCTTGACGAATGCTTCGCTACATCGGAGCAAATCCACATTGATAACGTAAGCGACGTATTAGATATAGTTTTCATTATAAAGTGTCTTCTATCTGCGGCGTCGACTGCGTTGAACGTATTATGTCGCATTTAAATTATATCAAATATTTCTCCTTAGATCGTTGTTTAATAGTAAGCGTAGATGTAACGAGTATGTGTATGACGGATGCGCGCGCGCAGTCGACGCTCTAATCGTAAGTATTCCGAGTTGTAAGTACGCTTTAATGCCTCATAAGTGCTTCTAAAGTGTCGTGACTATTTTAAACGTTTTTTAATTTAATTTTTACTGCCAAGTTTCACAAATTGTTATATTTTGTAAGCAATACGTATTATCTAAATTACACGTTTTAATATTATGGTACACCTTTTATTTTGTTTACGTCTTAATGTATGTTTGTGGAGTGGCGAGTCGAGTCTCGTTTAATCTTTTCATGGGGCGTATTCTGCCACAAAGTTCCGCTCTATTGCATGCGTACCTACGTTAAAAATATGTATTTTATTTTAAAATTTTACTTTTTTGAGGAAAATATAATAAATGATGTTTTTAAACTATTTGTATTTTGATATTACCCTTTCCCTTGATAGCCGGAACTAGTCGAATAAAAAGTCGCTTAGTATAAAAAAGTTGATAAATCACGCTAAAATCATTAAAGTAAAATGTTTCAAAGCAGTGTGGTAAAAGGATTAATGTGCGCCTCAGTACGCTTACGTGCAGGCTAGACATTGTCTTCGAACTATTTTAAAATATTTCTATGATACTGTGTCTATTTTTTTTTAATAAATTACACAAAATAACGTACTGAAAGTGCAAGTGCCTATGCACTATTAGTGGTCAATATTAGGTAATATTACTAGGAGACTAAAAAAATACCTACAATACGTTACTCAAAAGCATCATTCGGTTAAGGGTAGGTTGCTTTTGTGGTCTTGAGATGCAATAAGGGAGTTGCCGAAATTTAAACTCTGAATGGTGAATAGAAAGATTGAATATTGCATGATAAAATAAATATTACTCGAACGAAGTCGCGTTGAAATCCACTGGTTATTTATACTAATATTATAAAGTGTAGAGTTTGGGTTTGGTTGAACGCGCTAATCTCAGGAACTACTGGTTCGAATTGAAATATATTGTTATGTTGTATAGTCCATTTATCGAGGAAAGCTATCTATCTATATCTATATAAGAGCTTAACCTGACTGACTGACTGACTGACTGACTGACTGACTGACTGACTGACTGACTGATTTATCATCGCCCAGCCGAAACCGCTGAAGCTAGAAAGCTGAAATTTGGAAGGTGGTTTCCTTTTATAACAAAACCACCCACTAAGACGGGATTTTTGGAAATTCCACCTCTAAGGGGGTGAAAAAGGGTGAAAACGTTAGTATGAAACTTTTTAACGCGTGGAGCGATTTTCATGAAACTTTGTTTGTGCACTGTAAATGCAAAATGAATGGACACGTGTTTCAGGATTTTTCAATATAACCATAAAAAAAGGGTCAAATGAGGGGTCAATGTTTGTATGTGAACTTTTTAACGGGTGGTGCGATTGGTCTGAAACTTTGTTTGTGTACTGTAAATACAAAATGAATGAACACGTGTTTCAGGATTTTTCAATATAACCATAAAAAAAGGGTCAAATGAGGGGTCAATGTTTGTATGTGAACTTTTTAACGGGTGGTGCGATTGGTCTGAAACTTTGTTTGTGTACTGTAAATACAAAATGAATGAACACGTGTTTCAGGATTTTTCAATATAACCATAAAAAAAGGGTCAAATGAGGGGTCAATGTTTGTATGTGAACTTTTTAACGGGTGGTGCGATTGGTCTGAAACTTTGTTTGTGTACTGTAAATAAAAAATGAACGGACAATTGTTTCAGGATATTTCAATATAACCTTCAAAAAGGGGTCAAATGTGGGGTCAATATTTGTATGGGATCTTTTTAACCTGGTGTGATTGGTCTGAAACTTAATTTCGCGTTTTAGGATTTTTCAATATAACTCTAAAAAAGGGGGTCAAATGGGGGAAAGGTCAATGTTTGTATAAGATTTTTTTAACGGGTGGTGCGATTGACCTGAATTTTTGTTTTCTGTTTCAGGATTTTTAATATAACTAAAAAAGGGGTCAATGTTTGTATGGGATTTTTTAACGGGTGGTGCGATTGGTCTGAAACTTTGGGGTCAATGTTTCTATAGGTACTTTTTAAAGGATGGTGCGATTGGTCGTGGTTTTGGTATGGATACTTTAAATGCAAAATAAATGGAAAAGTATTCCTGGATATTTCAAAATAGCCCTCTAAAATGGGTAAAATTGGGTGTCAAAGTTATATATGGGATTTTTTATTAGTGTGATTTGTTTCAGACTCAGTTTAGATACCTACTTTAAGTGAACAAAGTCGCGGGCGGGACAGCTAGTTTATCTATATAAGAGCTTGACCTGACTGATTGATCATCGCCGAGCCGAAGCCGCTGAAGCTAGAAAGCTGAAATTTGGAAGGTGGTTTCCTTTTATAACAAAACCACCCAGTAAGGCGGGATTTTTGGAAATTCCACCTCTAAGGGGGTGAAAAAGGGTGAAAACGTTAGCATGAAACTTTTTAACGCGTGGAGCGATTTTCATGAAACTTTGTTTGTGCACTGTAAATGCAAAATAAATGAACACGTATTTCAGGATTTCTCAATATAATTATCAAAAAGGGGTTAAATGTGGGGTAAATTTTTGTATGGGAACTTTTTAACGGGTGTTGCGATTGGTCTGAAACTTTATTTGTATACTGTAAATGCAAAATGAATGAACACGTGTTTCAGGATTTTTCAATATAACCTTAAAAAAGGGGTCAAATGTGGGGTCAATGTTTCAATTCAAATTCAAATTCAAATTCAAAATATGTTTATTTTCAATAGAATCACAGGGATCACTTTGAAACGTCTTACATACTAGGTGAGTCTAAGTGCCAGTTCCAGTCCTATCCCCAGTGCGAGAAGAACTGACAAGAAACTCGCTGGGCCCTAGCGCTTTTTTTGGATGATCCTTGTTAATTTTGTAAGGAATACCTAGCAGAGTTGGAGCTGATTCATCCCAAGCTTTTTTATCATCTAAGTACTCTGATATTTTATAGTAAGCTTTTCTAGACAGTTTCTGTTTAATTACATTTTTGAATTTTCCAATTGATAAATCAAGCATGTCACTTGGGATCTTGTTATAGAAGCGTACACATTGCCCTTTAAAGGATTTACTTACTTTAGTGAGCCTAACCGTGGGAACAGCGAGTTTATTTTTAAGTCTAGTATTAACATTATGATTATAATGTTTGTATGGGAACTTTTTAACGGGTGGTGCGATTGGTGTGAAACTTTGTTTGTGTACTGTAAATGCAAAATGAATGGATACGTATTTCTGGATATTCCAAAATAACCCTCTAAAAAGGGTGAAAGGGGGGGTCAAAGTTATGTATGGAATTTTTTTATAAGTGTGATTTGTTTAAAACTCAGTTTAGATACTTTAAGTGAACGAAGTCGCGAGCGGGACAGCTAGTTAGGCTATATAAACACCACGCTACAACCAATAGGAGCGGAGCATCAATAAAAAATGTAACAAAAATAATAGCTGTTTTTAGTTGATGCTGATATCTGTCAGCCTCTCGAGATTATATCAAAAGATAAACTTTTCTCACACACCTCTTTACCAGTTAGATGTAAGAATACTGTGTGAACTAAAAAGCTTATCTCAGATAACTATAGATACCTTTTTTCGGAAATTTAGTAATGCGCCTACACTCTGTAAGGAACATACTTTACATTTAAATCTCTACGACCGTTTGGGCCGTGTGTTGTGTATCTGTCCGTCACTATCATTGATATAGAAATTCTTAGGGAAGGGTAATCTTATTCTGTTGAAAAAAGTGAAAATGTGGAGAAATATAGTGTTCTTCCTCCTACCTGTAGCGTTAAGTGCTACTCAGTTGTGCGAGGGAGACGAATGCCATACAAGACACGCCAGGATTGCTGCTGGAGATGTAACAGAAGCTAACTCCAGACCTTTCCAGGTAAGAACCCATGCCTTTAGTAATGACTAGTCTCCGCCCGCAACTTTGCTCGTGAGGATCCCACATTAAATATAGCCTATGTTCATACTGAAAGTTCATTCTACACACAGGTGAAAACAAACAAACTTTTCCTCTTTATTGTATTAGTTTAGATACCAAGTACCTATCTAGTAGGTATTATAGTAGAAGACTTATTACCTATGTTAGGCGTAGCTACAAACACTAGTTAGGGGTCACACACAAAAAATGATATTGTAAGGTTAGGTTGTATGTAAACAAGCTACAAGCGCTTGAATAAGTACTCTAAATACGTAACTACTTGGTTCGAACCACTGTGATGAAAGGTTTGTTGTGCATCTCAGTGACTCCTTTCGCATATATACCTATGTATTCAATACTTTTTAGGTTCTTATTCAATCCAAGCTTAGAAAGTTTTTTAATATAGTACACTGGTAATTTCTATTGAACAACAGGTAGCGCTTTATTTGCGAGTTGGTCCGACGGGCGACCTAGGCTTCTGCGGCGGCTCCTTGGTTCACCAGGAGTGGGTCCTGACAGCTGCGCACTGCTGCTTCCACGATGGACAGCAAGTTGATGATGTTCAGGTAAGTTTTACTACAAATACATTTGTACTGTCGCAAACAAACCGAGTCGAATAACTTGTCCTAATTATTGTGATTGGTGTTGCTTTGACACGGTATAAATTTATTTATTTATTAATAACTAGCTGTCCCGCCCGCGACTTCGTTCACTTAAAGTAGGTATCTAACTAAACTGAGTTTCAAACAAATCACACTAATAAAAAAATCCCATAATAACTTTTACACCCAATTTTACCCTTTTTAGAGGGTTATTTTGAAATATCCAGGAATACGTTTCCATTTATTTTGCATTTAAAGTATCCAAACCAAAATTAAGATCAATCGCACCACCCTTTAAAAAGTACTCATTGAAACATTGACCCAATATTTGACCCCTTTTTGAAGGTTATATTGAAAAATCCTGAAACACGTGTCCATTCATTTTGCATTTACAGTACAAAAACAAAGTTTCAAGGCAATCGCTCCACCCGTTAAAAAGTTCCCATACAAACATTGACCCCACATTTGACCCCTTTTTGAAGGTAACATTGAAAAATCCTGAAATACGTTTTCATTTATTTTGTATTTACAGTACACAAACAAAGTTTCAGGCCAATCGCGCGACCCGTTAAAAAGTTCCCATACAAAAATTGACCCCACATTTGACCCCTTTTTGAAGGTTATTTTGAAAAATCCTGAAACACGTGTTCATTCATTTTGCATTTACAGTACACAAACAAAGTTTCAAGGCAATCGCACCACCCGTTAAAAAGTTCCCATACAAACATTGACCCCACATTTGACCCCTTTTTGAAGGTTATTTTGAAAAATCCTGAAGCAAGTGTTCATTCATTTTGCATTTACAGTACACAAACAAAGTTTCAAGGCAATCGCACCACCCGTTAAAAAGTTCCCATACAAACATTGACCCCACATAATATGACCCCTTTTTGAAGGTTATTTTAAAAAATCCTGAAACACGTTTCCATTCATTTTGCATTTACAGTACAAAAACAAAGTTTCAAGGCAATCGCACCATCCGTTAAAAAGTTCCCATACAAAAATTGACCCCGATTTGACCCCTTTTTTAAGGTTATATTGAAAAACCCTGAAACACGTGTTCATTTATTTTGCATTTACAGTACACAAACAAAGTTTCAGGCCAATCGCACCACCCGTTAAAAAGTTTCCATACAAATATTGACCCAACATTTGACCCCTTTTTGAAGGTTATTTTGAAAAATCCTGAAACACGTGTCCATTCGACGACGACCTCTGTGGCGCAGCGGGCAAGAGTCCGCCTGCGACGCAAGAGGTTGCGGGTTCGATTCCCGCCTCGGAACAAATTTGTGTAGGTACGATCTGCAGAAATTTGTTCCGTTGGTCTGGGTATGTATGTATAATAAAAAATATCTATCTATGTACCTATATCATGTATTAAATATATCAGTTATCTAGTACCCATAACACAAGCTTTGAGTAGCTTACTTTGGGGCTAGATGATGCTGTGTGGATTGTCCAGCATTATTTATTTATTTATTTATTTATTTATTTATTCATTTTGCATTTACAGTGCACACACAAAGTTTCATGAAAATCACACCACGCGTTAAAAAGTTTCATACTAACGTTTTCACCCTTTTTCACCCCCTTAGAGGTGGAATTTCCAAAAATCCCGCCTTAGTGGGTGGTTTTGTTATAAAAGGAAACCACCTTCCAAATTTCAGCTTTCTAGCTTCAGCGGTTTCGGCTGGGCGATGATAAATCAGTCAGTCAGTCAGTCAGTCAGTCAGTCAGTCAGGTTAAGCTCTTATATAGATATAGATTAATGTACACAAATTACAAAAGAAATGTGTGACAAAAGGAGGGCTTAATGCCTAGGGGGCATTTTCTACCAGCCAACCCATTCCGGTTTAGAGCCAGGGGCCTTACCACGAAGTCTTCCAGAACGATTCCGTAACGATACCATCATAGAAACGTCACTACCTACCTACCTATAAACTCTAGGCCGACTATTATGTTTGGTATTCGGCATGTTCGGCAGGTTTACCGAACATTCGTATTCAGCCGATTATTCGTATTCGTTGAAATCATGATTCGGCCCATCACTAATAAGCACTATCCCCAGAATAAATCGTAGTTATCGAGTAAACTGACATATTACTCGCATTTGCCATAACGTTATTCTATAGGTACCAAAGTTGGTCAAATCCACTCTTAAGGTACCTACGAGTTGGCAGCGGGCGACTTGAGGCAGCGGCAGACGACGTGTCGCGGCGACATGACACTACTGGTTTCTATGTACCTATTTCTATGAAATTCCCTCCGTAGTTAGCAACACGAAGCTAGCGACGCATTTCATAGAAATACATAGAAACCGGTGGTGTCGCTGCGACGCGTCGTCCGCTGCTGCCTCGTGTCGCCCGCTGCCAACTCGTACCCTTAACCATCTATAGGCGATAATGGGCGCGCACTCTCTCTACGATCGCTACGAGAATGGCCGGCGGATAGTGAACGTGGCTGAGATAGTTGTTCATCCTGATTTCGATCCGGCTACCTTAAACAACGACTTGGCGTTGCTCAGATTGGCTAACATCATACAGCTTACTGGTAAGTTAAGAAACCCCTAAAGTCTTACATTACTACCTATTAGATATAATTATCTCGATTAGGTAAAATTTTTATAAGAAGGATCATACGAAAAAGCGCTAGGACCGAGACGAGTTTCTTGCCTGTTCTTCTCGAACTTGGGTTAGGTTGGAATTGGCACATAGGTAGATTCACCTAGCATGTAAGACGTTTCAAGTGATCCTTGCGATTTTATTGAATAAATATATTCTGAATTTGAATTTGTTATCCCTTATCTGGTTCCCGGTAATTCCGTAATACGAGCTTTTAGTCTAGAAACAATCTGTTTCAGTTTGAGTATTTGTTTCAGAAACGGTAAACATCGTCAGATTGCCCTACTTGAACACTGTTTCTTACAATTTCGCTGGACAGGGCGGCACCGTGTCAGGTTGGGGCATAGCAGCCAATGGTATGTCGTTCTGAATTTCAGGATTTACAAAATTGATTACTGGCTAAAAATTGTAAAGTGGCTTCAGTTGGTAGCTCTGCCTTCTGCGCTGTAGTTTGAGTTTTTCAACCGACGAAAATAAAGAAAATTTATGAATTTTGTTAAAAAAAAATACCTAGGTACCTACCTAGTCAAGTCGACGATAGTACCTAGGTATTTTTTTATAGTAATAAGTTATGGTATTTTGATGTTTATCTTCGTAATAGATAGTACCTGTAGGTACTTACCATACCTCAAATTTGGTCGCATTTCCAATGAATAATTTTCACATTTAAAAAATAGGGAAAGTGTGGTTGTTTATTCGCCCTCTGATAAAAAGTACTTACTTACCTAATATATACCTACCAACAAAAAACCAAACAAAAAACAATAAACTTTGTAACTAGAGACCTGTAGGGCCTTACCACAAACTAAAAGGCGATATCAAAGATATATCTTTGATATTTCGTAACATGACCTATAAAAAATTTATTAAAGTGGTGTTACTTCAAACTTGAAGTTTGAATTTTCTGATGGCATGATGGTTTGCAAGAGCTTGTACGGAGTACCTAAGTTAGGTATATGTATTACTTTGATATTGCCGGAAGAGTTTATGGTAAGGTGTGAAGAGATGTCTACCAAGCCTAGGGATTATTTATAGTCGTGATCATGTTTTTTAGCGTTTTGTTAAAATATTATTCCAGGTGTATCTTTCATCTCGCCAACTCTCCGTGAAAAACTGATGACAGTGATGACAGATCCCTTGTGTAACACTTTCTACTCGAACCAGCTGCCTCCTAATTATATTTGCGCGTTCAATTCCGGGGCTGGGACGTGCAAGGTAAATATGATATCCTAATCTGTCTTGTTCCCACTGAGATTCAATCATATCTAATCTGACAGGGATTATTTGGGTACTATCTACAATACAATAGGTGAATGCAGTCGATTTATATGCTATTAAGTAGGTAGGTACTTAAAACGTTTTTTTTTCAAGCCTAGTTAATCTAAAAATAGTTTCATTCTACATCGTCTTTTAAGTAAAAACTTTCACTTTAAGCCTTTTAGATCATCTAGGTTTTTTTATTACGTCATATTTCTGCCCGCTGCTTCGCATGCGTGATACATATTTTACTTATCACGGAGTAGGTAAAGTCCAAAAATTCATGTGATATAATATGAGTATTTATTATTTTCAGGGAGACAACGGAGGTCCATTGACAATCTCCATGCGTCATTCAACAGCTGATGATGAACCTGAAACTATCTTAGTAAGTACTTAACACAGTTTTGCTCATCGATATAAATATTACTAAATGGTTTTTCTCCCCTTAAAATTAGTCAAATATTATTATACTACAAAAAACTTGTACGTTAAATACATAAAAGTTATGGATCTAAATATCCTAGTTATGGATATGATAATATGCCAATAACTTTTTCTCTAAAATAAAAACGTTATCGCTTTTTGTATGAAAATGTACAGCTGGAAAATTCTACGACAACAGATTTGCTCACAGCTTGATATTTTGTTTAAGGTTGGAGTTGTTTCTGCCGTTAGCACCGAAGGATGCAATAACGATCTGCCTTCAGTCTTCACGAGAACCCAGAGATACCTGCCGTGGATCAGCGAGGTCACTGGTATCGTTTTAAACTAAGAAATACCATTACAGAAAATTGTACACTTCTCATCAAAAAATCTAGGAAGTTTAGTTTAATTTTTTTGATTCATTCTTTATTACCTATATTTGTATAATCTATTATTTTAAGAATCATAATTAATAAACCAATACAACATTATGAATACGAAAGTTTTCAATTTATGACGTACCGCGTTGCAACTTCACTATTACAGTAAGTAGATAGGTACTTAAATAATCCTTGTAGTCCATTGAAAAGTTACATTTGGGGTTGCGTTTTTTAGAGGACGCAATTTTATTTTTTTGATGTGTAGGGGGGGTCAGTGTAAAGCTAAAACCAAGTTTGTGGGGTCGCCACCCATGTCCCACGGCCGCCATCTTGAATAGGGGTTGAAATGGTTTTTACGGTATATCTCTTAAACTATTTATTTGATAAAAAAAATTGTTAACATTTTTTGTTGCAAATTAAATTCTCTACAACTTTGGTCCAATAACTTTTTGTCGTAGAACTATAAATAAAAAAGTTATAAGCGAAAATCTTCAGAAGTTCGAGAAAAAATTTATAATTTTCGATGTAACTTTTTTTTTATCATTTAACGAAAAAATGATATCCGACCATTTTTGTAGATAGTTTTTTGAGGAACAACTTTTATTCGCATCATTTTTTCATTAAGTCAATAGCTAAGGTTTTACAGCGCTCCGAAGTGAGTACTATTTTTCAGTACTCTTAACTATACCTATATTATATGTGTGTACTAATAATATGTCATCAGTTTTTTTTTTTTTTTTACTTTGTTATTATAATTTTTTTAATTATAAATTTTACAATATTATTAAAATTTAATTATTGACTCTTTTTCATTCCTTCCTTCGCCAGTTCTCCCACTGGTATTTAATTCAGGAAGCCGATCAAATGCTGAGCCGCAGTCTGGTCCATCGAAACGACTGAGGACGGAGTAGTTCTAATTTAGAAAATCACCGTGGATTATGCCTATTGGGGATACCACGTAAAAAAATGCGCCTCTAGACTCTACCTCGTGAATGGTAGGGAAAAGAGTCAATAATTAATTATTAATCATATTGCAAAATTAAAAAAGTTATAATAACAAAATAAAAAAAAATAAAAATAAAATAAAAATAACTGATGACATATTATTAGTACACACGTATAATATAGGTATAGTTAAGAGTACTGAAAAATAGTACTCACTTCGGAGCGCTGTAAAACCTTAGCTATTGACTTAATGAAAAAATAATGCGAATAAAAGTTGTTCCTCAAAAAACGATCTACAAAAATGGTCGGATATCATTTTTTCGTAAAATGATTAAAAAAAAGTTACATCGAAAATTATAAATTTTTTCTCGAACTTCTGAAGATTTTCACTTATAACTTTTTTATTTATAGTTCTACGACAAAAAGTTAATGGACCAAAGTTGTAGAGAATTTAATTTGCAACAAAAAATCTTAACAAGTTTTTTTTATCAAATAAATAGTTTAAGAGATATACCGTAAAAACCATTTCAACCCCTATTTTCAAGATGGCGGCCGTGGGACAAGGGTGGCGACCCCACAAACTTGGTTTTAGCTTTACACTGACCCCCCCTACACATCAAAAAAATAAAATTGCGTCCTCTAAAAAACGCAAGGTAAGGCCTAAAAAATGTAACATTTCAATGGACTATTGGTATTTTACTAGCTAAGGTTATAAATGCGCATGTTTGTATGGACGAATTTGGATGAAATTAGAAATAGATAAAGTCTTTATTCAGGATTATAAGATAGGCTACTTTTCATGTAGATAACACGCGTGCGAAGTCGTGGGCTGAAACTAAGTAGTGTCAACAAAATTATTTCACTTGTTTGGTACAGAATATCTACGTATTTCTACGTCTATAATAAAAAGTTTTATTTATACTCGTAGATAATACCTTTATCAACATAATTATGTAGACATCAACTGAAAAAATAAACACGTGCAAAAAAAGTACATACAGTAGCGGTTTTTATGAAAAGTAGATGAAATTAAACTTTAAGTTGTCTTGTGCCAAAGGAATACGGATCGGGTGGTCCGCAGAGCAGTACCCCTAGTATGAGTTATTGATACTTTGCGAAAACTTTTTTCGAATAGTATTACATTTAGGTACCTACATCGGAAATGATAAGGAACTAAAATAAGGTCGATATCGTGACAACTTGGTTTAAAACTCATTGCTGGGACTGCCGATTATATATAATACCTATCGACCTTATTTTAGTTCCTTATCATTTGCGATGGAGGTTAATGTATGAGAGGACAATATTCGAAAAAAGTTTTCGTAAACTATCAAAAACTCATACTAGGAGTAGGTACAGTACCTTGAGATAGCTAATAATAGATATAAACCAGTATATAGACCTAAGAATAATGTACATAATACCTACCTATCTACTCTTAACTAAGTCGCCGTGTATTAGTTAAGTTTGAATTAGGTAGGTACTTACTTGCGTAAAGCGATAGCTTATCGACTATCACCAAATAATAATTATCCCTGGATTAACTAAATCAGTATCTGACACCAGAAAAGAATTGATTTGATAACGCCAAACGGTAAGTATATAAATTGAATTATAATATTACGTTTCTTTTGTTATTTCCAAAATGCGTGCCTTGATAGTTCTCGGATTCGCGCTGTTCGCTGTGGCCTCAGGGTTCCAGGATGTGCAGAAGAAATACCACGAGCTCGTGGGCATCCCTCTAGCAGCCAAGATCAAGGCTGCTGAAGAACAGATCCTGGCAAGATCAGGGCCTGTGGAAGACCTAGATGACAGGATTGTGGGTGGCGTCAATGCCCCTGCTAACGCACATCCTTATTTGGTAAGCTGCTAAGAGAAAATTAAATTTATATTCTGATAGGTAAATACATTCAGATTATATGTAAGTACAATTTATTTATTTATTTATTATTTATTTCCAACAGCAACGGATTTCTAAATAACTGAGTAGGTACCTTGTCAAATTTCATTAAGATCCTTTCAGTCGTGAAAAGTTAACAAAAAAACAGAATTAAGTACCTTCTTACTTTCGCATTTATAATATACTAGCTTCCGCCCACAGTTTCGCCCGCGTGGTACCTTGTAAAACAAAAACAAATTTACCCCGCGGGAACCGTACATTTTTCCGGGATAAAATGTAGCCTATGTGTTCTTCCAGACTGTAATCTATATCTGTGCCAAAATTCATCCAGATCCGTTCAGCCGTTTCAGCCTGAAAGAGTAACAAACATACATCCAGACATCCTGACATAGGTACATACATCGACACATTCTTACAAACATTCGCGTTTATAGTATTAGTAGGATTCTGAGAATTTTTATACCAGAAGTTGATCAAATCCCTAAAAGTAGGTATTCACAGTATGGATTTTATTCTTCTCTGTTCTTTATTTCAGGGTGGCCTAGTCATCTCTTTCCTTAACATCGCCGGAAACTCAGTGTGTGGCTCATCGCTCATCTCTGCCAACCGTCTGGTCACCGCCGGCCATTGCTGGTTTGACGGCGCTAACCAAGCCTCGCAGTTCGTTGTCGTCCTCGGCTCTCAGTACCTGTTCAGCGGTGGCACTAGGATTGCCACTAACAGTATTTTCCCACACCCTCAGTACTCCCCTAGCACGCTGAACAATGACCTCGCTATGATCTACCTGCCTACCAGCGTTTTCTTTACCAGTGAGTTTCTGAAATACTAAGATTAAACCAACAGTTTGAATATAGGCTTGAACTTGCGATACCTATTGGTATGCGTTTGAACTTGTGGCGCCAAGTTATTTCTTGATTTCTTGTTGATCTATATTGGTATAGGTACTCAACAACAGATTCTGTTGTTTCATCTACACCAGAGCCCGAACGCCTTCACTGAGAAAATTGGATAGCATAAAAAATCCTTCCAAAATGATTTTTTTTCAAAACCTTCAATAGTTTGCGTTTATGGAACATAAACACGGCTGTAATCCCCAGGCTCGGTAGATATTTCCTCGGACCTCTAGTTACTCAGCTCTTTGAGGATATATAAAGAGAGGCACGTCCGAATATGATATTTGCAACATGCCCACATTTTGCACAGTAGTAGTATTCCTAAGGTGACAGGTTGCAAGCCTATCGCCGCTTAGAAGAATACTAACCTATTACACACACCTTCGAATTTGCATTAGGGTAAGTATACCTTTTTCCTCACGTTTTCCGTCACCGTTTAAGAGCACTGGCATTGCGCAAATAATTTTATCAAATGGAAAATCTCATTTGTTCACGAGCAGCTTTGAACCCACGATCTCAGGATCGTGAGGCAGGGGCGCTACCACTATACCACTACCAGCGCTCTATATTATGACCTACAAAAATTCTATACTCGCAGCACAGACGATCAATAAGTCATCGAGTCATTAACTCAATCGGCTTATAATTTCAGCCGGCATCCAGGCCGTGGCTCTTCCCTCTGGCTTTGACGTGTTCGATACCTTCGTTGGACAGTGGACCACTGCTGCCGGCTACGGCAAGACTAGTGACGGTAAGTCTTCTTCTTCTTCTTCTTTTGGTTATGGCTGACGGTAAGTCAACAATCTGGAGATATCTCTCCGGTCTAGTGATAGACGGATTTTGACATATGAGTTGTCGTTGTCATTCGGGATTGAGACAACAATAGCCGATCTAGAGTTAAAAGTGTTCGAACTATCATCATAATCATCATCTTCCTGCCCTTCTCCCACGTGGGGTCGGCAAAACATGTGACTATATTATAACTTGTTAAATATACCTACTTGTTGACTGGCCTCACAGCTCAGTTGGTAGTAACTCTGCCTTCTGCGCTGCAGGTTGTGGGTTCGATCCCCACCCTGGATAAACATTTGTGTGGTAAACGCAGATGTTGTTCTGTGTCTGGGTGTTAATATATTTATCTATCAGCTATCTGGTTCCCATAGTACAACCTTTGCTTAGTTAGGGGCTAGATGGCGTAGTGTGAATTGTCCACCAATATTTATTTATTTATTTTGTAGCTCAAGTGGGTGTGTCGGTGAACACGATGGTGAGCCAAGTGAACCTGCAAGTGATATCAGTGGCGCAGTGCCAGGCGGTGTTCGGCAACGTGTTCGTGCAGACCTCCACGCTGTGCACGGGCGGCGCCGGCGGCGTGGGCGTCTGCGGCGGGGACTCCGGCGGCCCTCTCGTCATCAACAGGAACGGAGTGCCGACCTTGGTGAGTTACATTTTCTACGAAGTTGTGGGGAAATTTATATATGAACAAGTTACATTAAATTTAAAATTTAAAAAATTTACACAAATTTTGCCCGCCATTTTGTGGCGGCCATCTTGGACCGATTTACATCAAAGATAGCTAAGAACGCTGCCGACTAATTCACCTCGCAAAATCAAAATCGGTTCATGCGTTTGGGAGCTATAATTAGCGATGCCTATAATAGCTTATACAAACTTAACGCCGTTTTTGAGTCGGGTGTCAAAAATTAACCCAAACTGCTTTAAATAATAGGAATCCTTTACATTTCAACATTCACAACTTTTATTTTATTTATTTATTTATTTATTCCAGGTTATTATTATGGTTTTTTATTTGTTTTTGTCATGAAGTGATTTTTTTATTAGCCCCATATTAGCATAGCGAAGATTTAAAACAAAATGAACAACATCAGATCGCTCTTTCAACAATTTTTAAAAGATTTTGTTACTTTCTGCTAATAATTATTTATTTTATTTATAATTATAATTGCATGGCTAACGTAACATCCGTAACTATCGCTAGTATATCTCAAAACGAATTTGCGATTTGCAAAGTAATTTTTTCAGTTCAAGGTGAACGAAATGAACAAGTTGGTATAAACATTTGGACGCGTATCACTTATTGTAATAGTAATCGGATTACAATTTAAACTCGTGTTTCTGTTATCAATCAAATCACAGTAGCAATTTGTAATGTAGATACAAATCATGTTGTCTTATCTAAAAATGTAATTAGCTTATCTTCATCGATCAACTATTATCTGAAGAACATTGAAGTAATTATTCACGTGGAATATTAAATTTAACAAGCTTTGGCTGGGTATTTTTAAACTTAATATTTTAAAATATAATTTTAAATAATAGTTCCTACTCCTACACTGAGCACTGGTGGTCTAGTGGTAGTAGATCGACCCGAGCTAGACCCGCCTTCCGATCCTAAGTCGTGGGTTCGAATTTAGTCGTGCACCAAAGGACTTTCCCTCAAACGGTGAAAGAAAACATCGTGAGAAAACCGGCATACCCTAGAACTAAAAATTCGAAGGTGTGTGTCATAATAAGTTGGTACACATTCATATAAGCGGCGATGGGTTTGCAACCTGTCACGACTGTTCAAAATCTGGGCATGTGCCAAATATTATGTTTGGACATGCCTCCAAGATCTGAGTAACTGGAGTTCTGAGGAGATTATCTACTGAGCCTGGGGCTTACAGTCGTGATCATTTTATGCTGTTAATTTCAGGTGGGAATCAGTTCATTCGTGGCGGCTACCGGATGTCAGCTGGGGCATCCATCAGCCTTTGCCAGGGTTACCAGTTTCATCAACTTCATCAATTCACATCTATAATATGGACCAGGAACATAATATTCTTAGTAAAGGCTTGTTTACACTTTGTTTAGTACGAGGGTGAGTGATTAGTGCAAGTGCTAGCGATTAGTACCAAACACGTTTTGACCATAAATAATTAGTTTAAGTAATTATTTTTGCGGGTAGTTAACACTAAATAGATTTGTTCTAAGCGCTACACTGTTAGCTAAACAAATTACTAAAACACTAATAGGTAAGAACTAATCTCTGGTAGGTACTAATCAAAGTGCAAACAGGCCATAAGAACTTGGAAACTTTGGCTACATTGTCTCGAGAAGTGCTGAACAAATATGACTTAAATTAATAAAATATAATATGTATCAAGATTTATATTACGACGACTCATCTGATTATTTTTAAGATAATAAGTAAATTTTATAAAAAACTTTATTATGTGGATACCTACATATTAAACATTATTAAAGAGCATCTACAATATTATAGTTCACAAGTTCAATTAAAAGTTATCATACCCACATAGTTAAAATTAAATATTTATTTCAATAAGAAAATACTTTGTAAATAAAGTAATCTTTTAACTTTTTTTTTAACTAATATCGATCGTACTTTTTAGGAATACCTATTAGGTAGGTTTATGTTGTATATTTTATAGGTTATGTAGGTTTTTGTAGGTTATCTAGGTTAGGTATCAAAACGTAGTCATACGTGGTCATACCTTTTATTATCTGTCCAACCAGAATAAAAAGATTGATATATTTAAGCTCCTTTATTTCAACAGAATCGTTCTTCAAATGTCGTACGATGACGACAGCCGGATTAAAACCATTTTATTTTTACGCAAAACACTGAATATTGAAACATTTAAGATAACTTCATATATCTGATTTATTACCACTAAAATATGGGTTTAGTGTAAGTTAATGGCCTTATCTTAAATATTACGATAATAATTGTTAATTATACACTTTTACTCACATTTACAAGAGCTTTCTTATGCTAGTCGGTATCATTTCGTTTACGATCGTTCATTATCTGATGCACAACTATGTGTTTCTAAGTAAAATTTAAAATGTGCAAGTAAGCTTCCATAATTTTACGAACTGATCCAAATTAATTTTTTTTCACGACATCAATTTTGCTTGTCTTATATTTAAAAATAACAAATTATGACTAAGAAACGTTCAGACTAGAAATACAACTTAAAACTAGAAATTGTTACTAGAATTTTTATTTTTCATTACTATTGGAATATTTTTAAAATAACAATACGTAGCTGAGTTATATTGCGGGCTCTTAAAACTAAAAAGAGAAACAAAATTCGATGTGTTCTAATAAATCATAGTCAATAGATAAAATAGACACTTATCAAGCTAATTATCATGAATTCACTCACTACACCAAACTAAGAATATTAATTTATATTACGAAAAGGCGCAAGATAGATAAGGGGCGCTGCTTCGGATGTGTAATTTCAAACTTTTGAGGCGCATTTTAAAGACATCTCTTCAACTTGCATAATAAAAGACTGACTGAGACTGACGCGGCGCAAGTCAGAAACGGCGCGTTTCGGGCACGCCGACTTGCGCCTATAATACTTTGGTGTAGTGGGCAGAAACCTTCACAAATATAAATAAAGCTCCAGACATTTCAATATGTGGCAGAACTTTTCTGTAGATCAAGACACACATTATCGCTATCAATATTATCGTTGATGGAAATGAATTTTAAATAAAAATAGACAGATTTTTTATTTTTTTTACAGAAACGAACCACCACACAGGTTGTCTGTACAATAATAATTACACATACTTACCAAAAGCAGACATTAAAACTATATACAAGCCTCTTCAACGCGATGTTACCTTAAAATATAAGAGGACAATTCCATTTTAATAAATTCTTTAAATATTTACAAGTCGAATAAACATGAAAATGAAATAAAAACTTAAAAACCAGCGAAATTATTATACGACACAGAAGATGTAATAATTAACCAACTATGTAATGATATCACAGTTCATATTTATGAAAATAATAAGAGTTGAATACAAATAACATTTATAATTAAATCATCAAAATAAATCGTGTTATGGCAATCAATAATCGACATGAAACTGCTTAAATTATAAATAACATTTCAGAGTAATCATAAGCTAGCTATAGATCGAATGGAAAGTTGCTATGTACGAACTCAGTGCTAACATGAAGCGTTTCTATAGCTTGTTTAGTACAACTCTGAACCTAAGCTGATTCAACGTAAGATCAACATTGCAATGTATATTCTAACTAGTAGAGTAGGTTTAAGGTACAAACATCGAGATTTAATTTAATCTATTATAAGTTTATATTTCGATTATATTTACTGAAGGCTTATTTGATTACTATGTGCTGACTTTCAACATCTAACAGTGAGAAGCTTTCACTGGAATCTAACGTGATTTTTAATTATGATATGACCTAATGATAAGGAATCTAGTTTAATAAGATTGAACCAAGAAATGGGTGTTAGGGATCATTAGCTGCACATAGATTGTTTAATTATCTCACTATTTATCTCACCAGGAAGCTTAGTACGGGTTTTGATAGTTTACGAAAATTTATTTCGTCTACTTTACTTCCATATTTATTTGTACTGCCATAATACCGATTTTAGTTCTTCAAAGTTTCCGCTAGGGGCGCTGCAAGACAATGTATGGAAATTAAACGAAATTAAGTTTCGTAAACTATTAAAGCTCGTACTAGGCTTTATAGTAACGGAAGAGACTGAATTTCATAACAATACATGTCTTTCTGTTACGTTACTTAGATCTTCTTTCAGAGTATCTTTCCCTCTTTTCTTTCGTGATTGAAGCCAATAGCTATTGGAGAAAAAACACGCGTGCTCTCTGTCATTCTGTATCTTTTATATCTATTTCTCTTTCCTTCTTTTCCTTTACCGTGTAAGTTAGTAGGTACTACTGTATTGATGTAGGTACTTGCCATTTGGCTATGAAAAGTGCACCAAATGGTATTGTGTCTAAAGCCTTAATATAGGAAGTGAAGGTTTTCGTGCGAATGTTGAAATGTTGAATTTGATTGGAATTAGCTAGAGTGTGCTGGTAGCTTAAGTTGGACAGAGCACTTTCAGGATGTAATCTGTTAGGAGAGTGGGCACGGTAGGACTGTCTTCGTTTATCGCCTTCAGAACTGTAAACATCAAGGTAACATTTAAATAAGTACCCTTTAAAAACACTCAATCAAGTCACTTTATAAAAACTAAATCAAAATCTATTCATTCGTTTGAGATCTACGATGCTACAAACTTACACATGTTAAAGTTATGTGTTGATCTTAAGGTCATGAGTTCGAGTTCGGTCGTGCACCATGAAGGAAAACTTTTCGAGAAAACCGGCATATCGTAGAAAGATACTTCTAACTCGCTCGCACTCGTTACTGCTGTGATCGAGGGTGCTACCAAATTGTACCATAAGTAGTACAATTTGGTTGGACCTTAACTCCCAAACCAGAATCAAAATATCGTAACAATTCAAACATTTGTCCTGAAAATTATACAAGAATTGACTTACTTTTGATGAGCACTTGAAGAGACTGGTTGTCTGGGGGGCCGTTATCCAGATGGAATGGTATCACAGTCGTCAAATACTGCAAGAAAAAGCATATTTTTAATCACAAAAACTAATGGGAAATGGTGGTAAATACTCAAAGGTTCTTTCTCCACAGTTTTATTCTAAACAGCCAGCAGAAATACCTACGCATACGTAGATAACTAATACCTATTGCAAAAAATAATAAACCCGCCTGAAAGTAGGTAATTGAAAATAGTTTCTTACGGCCGCCATATTGGATTTTTTACGTCACTTTTGTAATCCAAACTTACCTATCCAACATCACCTCATTTGTCAAAAATGTGTCAAAATCTGTCCACTCGTTTGGACTCCAGTGACACCCAAAGAAATTCGCTTGGATATCTACCGAGCCTGGGGATTACAGTCGTGATCATGTTTTTTTTGGTATTTTTTTCAAAACAAAAAATATAACAAAGATCACGACTATAATCCCCAGGCTCGGTAGATATCTCCTCAGACCTCTAGTGACTTAGATCTTTGAGGATATCTAAAGTCAGAGGCAAGTCTGAACATGACATTTAGTAACATAAAAACATACTTTCATAAACATTACCTTTCTTCGCAGTCGGGTAAAAATGTTGCCCTGTGGAAGCATTTTGGTACTTGTAATTTTTTAAATAATATTGGGTAATCTTATACCTGTAAACGAGCAATTCTTGTATATATACGAGTATATGTAGGTATATATTATATATAATCGGAATCTCGGAAACGGCTGCAACGATTTTCATGAAATTTAGTATGCAGGGGCTTTCGGGGCGATAAATCGACCTAGCTAGGTTTCATTTTCCAAAAAACAAGATTTACGAGAAAAAAAACCAAGCAAAGCTCGGTCAACCAGGTACTAAATACTTGGAGCCCGGAGTAACGCATTCTTGGAGCGCGGTGGAGCTACCCGTTAGAAGGAATGTTTACCTTAGACTCGGAGTTGCCATTGCTCAGGTTGGGTGACCTCGGCGCCGGTCGTTTCTTCTTCTCCACATGGTACTGCCGGCGTTTGTTCTGGACAGCCAGGAGTAAGGAGATGAAGGTGTTCTTGAGCTCTTTCTCGTACTCCAGCTCGTCGCGGAGAGCCAGTTCAGCGATCAGGGTCTCGGAGAACTCGCGGATTAGCGTCTCTAGCTCCATGTAGATCTCGTTCAGCTGGGAGAGTGATAGCTGGCGGAGCTCTGGAGAAAAATATCCAACATTTTTATACGTTTGGAAATGAAGTTAGGTACTTTCAGATCAAATGACTAATAATTTCTGAGAAAGATTATCGACTCAAATACTTTGCTAGTGGAACCCTAAACTTTAGAGAGTTTTTATTATACCTCATCACCTTCCTGCCCTTATCCTACGTTATACGGAGTCGGTACAACATGTATTGTCTCCTTCCATTTCCCTGTGCCAGCCATCATCTCAGTACACACACACACACCTTTCTTACACATATTCTTTCACAAAGTTTTCTTAAACCTATCTACTTATATAGAACACATAGATAAGTAACAAAATCAAGGGCACGGAAAGGCAGTAGGTACCTATACCGCACTATATCTACTTACTGAATGTACTGCTAAATATTAAACTAATGATGTAGGTTTAGATGTACCAGCCTAACCTTGAAAATGTCATGTGTGCTATGAAGATACAAACAAACAGATTAATTAGTCACTCACAACATCTTGTTGACGCATTCAGCATCCAGAAAATAAAATAGGTACCTACCTACCTACTTACCACTAATTGAAACGTCCAAGAATTATCTTTGTCCCATGACGTAATTCACCACAGTAACCCACTAGATCATAAAGTTGTAGTTTACGTAATTATTGTGTGACAAAAAGTGGTAATTTGCTATGAAATCAATTATGTCGTTGGGTTGTTTGGACTCGGGCAAAAAGTTGACTCGTTAGCTTTGAACGACTTAAGCGGTTATGTGTAAGTTGGTAATTGACTGGTAATGTTGCGAGATGCATGAAATCACTCAATAACAAGTAATTTTTAAAGTTCTTTTTGTTTTGCAGTCCAAATTCATCATTGGTTCAACTTTCCAAATAAATCTATTATAGGTGCATAAATTTGCTTAGGTTATAGAACACATCTTTAGTTTTATTCCATCCAATCACATCACTGCCTTCATAAATAACTCTATTGCACTTCAAGTGATTACTCACTGTCTTCATACAAGGGAGAGCTGAGCACCTCCTTCCCCTTCTCCAGAGCCTCGTTGTACTCGATGATGTCACCCTCGGAGGATGGAGTGTCCTGCATCATGTCATCTATCTCCTGGATCACCTAGAAAGTAGTATTTTCCTTATCAGTAAGTCCTATGATTTTAATAGAAAACTAGCTCCCGCCCGCGTGGTACCTTGAAAAACAAAACAAATCTATCCCGCGGGAACCGTACACTTTTTCGCAATAAAAAGTTCCTATTTGCTATTCCAGACTGTAATCAATATCTGTGCCAAATTTCATCCAATCCGTTCAGCTGTTTCAGCGTGGAAAAGTAACAAATATCATACATACATCCATACATTCTTGCAAACTTTCGCGTTTGTAATCTATAGGTACTAATATTATAAAGAGAAAAGATTTGTTTGTTTGTTTGCATTGAATAGGCTCCAAAAATTCTGGCCCAATTTGAAAAATTCTTTCACCAATGTGTAGAATGAACTTTCAGGATGAACATAGGCTATATTTTGTAGTTAGTTAATTATATATGCTAGGGTGTAGATATTAAAGTGGGTCTAACCTCATCCGCAGTCTTCACGGGGCACTCGTGGTCCTGATGCAGCCCGCCCAGGATCAGCGCGTGCATGTCCAGGTCTGAAGCGACCGCTTCATCTTCTGAGCTGGGGATCTCGTCGTCAGGACTAAGGGAATTCTGAAAATAGAATGTAAGTTTTTAAATCGGTGATTTGTTTTTTATTTACGACTAGCTGACTCTCGCGCGTAGGTAATACTAATTATGAAACCTAGCTAGATCGATTTATCTCCCCTGATCGCCCCTGTATACTAAATTTAATGAAAATCGTTGGAGCCGTTTTCGAGATTCAAATTATAGTACCTGGGTGAACGAGCTTTGCACGGTTTTTTTTGGTAAACGACGTTTTCTAAAAATGAAACCTAGCTAGATCGATTTATCGCCCCTGAAACTCCCTGTATAGGTACTTACTAAATTTAATGAAAATCGTTGGAGTCGTTTTTGAGATTCAAATTATATACGAGTATATACATGCTGTATATACCCAAGAAATGCTCGTTTAAAGGTAGCTTTATAATATAAGCATAGATAAATTTGCGACTAAATTAAACAAGTCATACCTATACGTAAGTCAAAGGGATTAGGTAGGTAGGTATAGGTACCTACTCGTATAACTGTAGTCAAATGATCTCGCGACCTCTCCATTAGGTACCTAAGTATGTAGGTACCTATCCACCTACATCTACCGTTATAATCTAGGTAATACATTACTTCCTATTTTCTCATCATTTTTTCTGCCAACTCTCCACAATAGGAGTTTTAAAAATATGAATGTGAATTTCTACTTTTGTGTTTCCCTACAATAGATATCTAGGTTCTCGGATTTTCACAAAAGTGTATTGTTACTCTGAGAATTTTACAACGGGTGAAACCAGAGCATCCAATAGTTTTTAAGTAACTGTGACCGTCATATGAAGTTCGTAATTAAGGGGCACAGCCATACAATTGGTCTGTAATCATTGGAGACGGTAGCCCTAACTTTCTCGTGGTAATTGATAGCTTAATGTCGGTCAGCATTTTTTTCAGAATAAATTGATACGAAATCTCGTGTAGATACATGTGCCACATCAATAGCCGGTAACTATATATTATTTGAATGATGCCGACAATAATTAATTCCCACAAAACAATAAGATACTGACACTTCACACTTTTTTCTTGCTTTCCAACGGGAGATGTAGCTAGGCTTATCTTATACCTTTAAACGAGCAATTCTTGTATATAGGTATATATATATATATATAATCTGAATCTCGGAAACGGCTCCAACGATTTTCATGAAATTTAGTATGCAGAGGGTTTCGGGGGTGATTAATTGATCTAGCTAGGTTTCATTTTTAGAAAACGTCGTTTACCCCAAAAAAACGAGCAAAGCTCGGTCACCCAGGTACTTCATATTTACGAGTACTATACTTACGAGTACTATCACAAAACAAAGAAACAATGACATATAACGCCTTTAGTACACCTACGCGTTCGTATGCGGCTGCGAGTCTTTGCGAAATAATTGCGGTAGCGAAATATCTGCGGAACGTTAGTACACTGCAGTTTTTTCGCATATAAATTATAAATTTCTTACCATCTATCCCCGTCTTTTCTTGAATTTTCCTCCATGCCACCTCTTTTTTGTATGCATTTTTGTAATCAACATGCCCAACTAAATAAAATTCGGGATAATTACGAATCAAATTCAATAATAATTCAATATTTTCGGCTTCTATTGTGCGAAGTTCTATCCTCACCGACAGAACGCGTGGTGACGCCTTGCGATGCGAAACTCCACTAGCGAAACGGCTGCGTCTGTGTAACAGCCATTTCGCAGTTACTTGCGAAACAATACCGACAAGGACGCAACTATTACATCTAGCTATATATTAGAGCGAGACAAAACACATGCGAAACGTTGCCATACAACTTACAGTTTTTTCGACGTTTCGCTGCCGCATGCGATTGCGTAGGTGTACTAAAGGCGTAAAATCTGTTATTTGACATGCCGAAATATTTGCATCGTAGATGCAATTTTGGATCATAGGTATGTCTGCAAGGTCATCGTAAAAATAGATTTTGCTAGCAATTTACACACCTTTTTTTCGTTCAAATTGAGGGTTGGGATGTGCATCTTCCTGGAGAAGGACTTGGTCCAGTCTATAGGCAGAATGTTGCCGAAGTTACCGGTAATGGTCCACCACATTCTGTGAACAAGGAGACAAAACAAATCATTTCAGTGGACTCCGTGGAGACTAGTGACTTAGACTTAGGCAGTGAAGATACATTCCTGTCACGCGCATGGTAAAGATATTTATATTTATCATGTCATAAAAAAACAAAAATAGAAGAGAATTTACAAAAGTTCCCGATGTCCCTACACACCTATTTCAATAAGCATAACTTATGATACAATCCTTAGTTAACTCTATATTAATTCTCTAAAACACATCTTTCATTGAGCTAAAGAAAGATGGGAAAAGAAACAGCGGTCTTGGGACTCAAGATGTTCCTACGTGATTCATTTGAATAGTTCAAATGGTCACACAGAGTATAATACGATTATCTAGTGAATAATTTATAGATTTACACACTTTTTATGTTTTTTTAACTGTTATGCTGAGACTCAGAATACCTTAACCTATTATTTAGTTTCTTTCACAATTTTTTTACGCTGACATCTTTAATCTTAGATGAAACATTACCGCTAATTATTTTTTCCTATCTACTTTATTTAAATAAATAAATATGATCACGACTGTAATCCCTGGACTCGGTAGATATCTCCTCAGATCTTTTTAGTTACTTAGATGTTTGAGGATATCTAAAGAGGGTAGTCAAAGGCACGTACAAACATGACATTTGGTACATGCCCACATTTTGCACAGTAGTTAGTATTCCGTACGTGACAAGGTGCAAGCCCATCGCCACTTACAAAAATACTAACCATACACACCTTCGGAATTTTTACTTTAAACCTACTTTACATAAGTCATATAATTGCGCACGATTTCATACAAATGTCGCACTGACCTCAACAAGAGACCTCAAACTTGATCAGGTTAATTCCATAATTTACTGGGAACAGGCAGGAGCTCAATTGCGTTACTTCCGATTCGAGAGAAGCAAGGTCGCTAAACTAGCTAGCATTGTTCTGTGGCACATAAAACAGTCAATGCCATAACCTCGGGTTTATGGAACGATACTCTGGGGAAAGTGGATATAGAATGCCTTTGATCAAACTATCAAAGGATTGACGTCAAGAAAACTACTTTTGGGATAACGTTTGTTTACCTCTCTCTATCTGAAAAATACTTTAGGATCGCATTGATTAGTGTATCTAGCTAGGTGTAGTTACTTATTACTTACTACGGCTATCTCTGTATTTGATTTTTAAGTTTTCTTTGTCATTAATATAATTCATGGTAAATTAATCCATTCAAAACATTAAAAGGAAATAACCTGAAAATAATGCGTTGTGATAAATCCTTTCACTAGGGTCACTGATTCTTTTAGTCAATAGAACCGGTTCAATCCGGCTTTTGGAGCCCTCGATAAAGTTACTGAAAGAAGAAACAGGGACGCAACAGAAACTTATCTTAATTCTAAATAAGTCTATCTAAGTAAGAGAGCGCTGGTGGTGTAGTGGTAGCACCCCTGCCTCACGATCCGAAGGTCGTGGGTTCAAACCTGATCGTGCACCAATGAGTTTTTCCATTCGAAAAATTTATGTGCGCAATGCCAGTGCTCTTAAACGGTGAAGGAAAACATCGTGAGGAAACCGGCATGCCCTAGAACCAAAAATTCGAAGGTATGTGTCATAGGTTAGTATTCTCATAAGCGGCGATGGGCTTACAACCTGTCACGTACGGAGTACTATTGTGCAAAATGTGGGCATGTACCAAATGTCATGTTTGGACTTGCCTCTGACTAACCTCGATCTAAGTAACTAAAGATCTGAGGAGATATCTACCGAGCCTGGGGATTACAGTCGTGATCATATTTTTTATTTTTATTTTATTTTTCTATCTAAGTAGGTACAAGAACGACTTTGTTTGTAGATAGAGCACAGTGGCAACTTTATTTAGATGGCAAAAATGGCCGAGAACAGTCTCAAACTACAAGTCAAGACCACAGTTCTTTAACAGTACCTACCTACCATAGTTGTAGTTTAGACCAACGCAATGATCTAGTGACATCTTAAAAACATGGTAAGAACGATGAAAAAAACAGATGGACTGCCAGAATTGAGAGGAAAAACGAAATCGCGAATATATCTTGTCCATATTTCTCGAT
This sequence comes from Cosmorhoe ocellata, assembly GCA_963675405.1. NCBI lineage: Eukaryota > Metazoa > Arthropoda > Insecta > Lepidoptera > Geometridae > Cosmorhoe > Cosmorhoe ocellata. The sequence continues at coordinate 2,416,595 of OY776258.1, read as the reverse complement.
AGGCTTTGCAAGTTAGTAAATAGTATAATCGTCATCTTCCTGCCCTATTTTCACGTTATGTGGGGTCAGCACAACAGTGATCTTCTTCCATTTGCCTCCATCATTCGTCATCTCAGTACTCAGTTAGTAAATAGTAGTGCTATCAAAATTACACAAAAAAAACACCTCTATCCAGCTATCCTGAGCCTGTGGCCTCCCGTGAGTCACCAAGCCCGGAGGCACAAATTGGCGCTAATTCGAGATCGCTACGCCACCGTTCAATTGAAGAATGTGTCACTTCATAACGCATGACTCTGTGTGAGTAATGAAGTTTCGTTGCACTTGTTCACTGGCATTAACTAATAAACAGTGAACGCAAAAAAACATGGAAGCATTACTTCAAGGAAAATATCCGCGAAACATGACACCAAATTTCACAAATCGAAACTCCTTTTTTCAGGTTTAAATTTTCTTGTAACGTGTATATAGCTTATGTTCTACTTAGAGAATATTTTGGCATAATTGACAAGCCCCGCCTACCGCAGTACATTTTTTGAGGGGTCATTTTTTAGCTCAAAGAATGTTTCCATGTATTTTCGATTATCAAAGTAAAAAAATATCTAGGTGCTAAATCGATAGCCTGTACATTTATAGGTGTTCTATTGTAATCAAATTTGCTTTTGATTCAGTCAGTCATCATATCGTTTTGGCTTCTAAAGCACTTTTTACATACCATAAAAAGGAGTGGTGTAATAAGAGTTAGGGCGTAAGGCGTAGAGGCTAGGCGTTAGGCTCCCTTACTACCGGGCCCTGAATACCGTGTAGTGGCCGTTTAAAACAAACGGCTGGTAAAACATTTTATTTATAGAATTTTAGTCTAGGCAGGTATGAACATGCAGTGTTTTAGTTCTCATCGTCGTCATAAAATCTGAATGTAGAACAACAATCTGAAAATATTTTTATCATGGTCATCCATCAGACATTGCACGTTACACATAACAATTTTGTGTTATTTCATGCTAGATTAATAGCTGCAAAATAGCAATGCTTTTATTTTAATGGGTAGGTGTTGGTACTAAAAGCTTTCCACAACTCAAAATAAAGTTTCATACAATGTTGAGCTGGACCACAGTCATTGAAAGGAGTTTAATTGCTTGTTTCAAAGTTTTTACATTGCCATTACCCTTTATGGTATCAGCTAAATACATATAACTCTATTGTTTTTCTACAAGCTAAGGCTTATTTGGTAGTTTAACCTACATCAACATCTGTTAGTCTCTTTAAAGTTTAAAGCTTTGACGTATAAGTACATTGTTTGATGTTTTTTCTATGCGTGAGGCAAATGTTAGGCCACCTCGAGCGTTCTAGGTCTTATTATAGCTTGGCTTAAAGCAGACTTGTCTATTTCGGGATATAGATTCCTCGATACGCTACTATAGTTTACAAAATATTTGAAATATCCTTATTTTCATAAGGTTATTTTATGTTATGAGCATCTCCAAGTTTCCCTGTGTGATCCATTTAAAATATGCATTGTTTATACCTATGGTATATAAATAAACTTCTGCAGGGTATATACATACTTTAGACCCAATAAATTATTTGTAACTTAGTTTACGATGATTGTGCGATCATTAAGCGTAGCCAATAGCCACGATGTGAGGATTTTGAATGCAAGATATTTTCAAAATGTCATCAATATCCTAAGTGTGAAAATGTCATGAATAGCTTCAATAACATGAGGTCTGGCAGGATCATCATGATCGCGTTACGTCACGTTGCCATATGGCCCAGAGCCTGATAGCAGATGACATTTTGCACGCCTCGCTTGTGTTTTTATTATTAGCCGTGGGCGAAGCGCCTTTTGAGAGATTTCAAAATTATAACCACATCTTCCAAAGTTTATTTTACTTTTAAATTCTGTGAAATTGATCAGTTGACACACAAAAAGGAAGCTGAACAAAAAGACTGTCTTCAATCTTGTATAGATTCTCAATTTCAATAGAACTATTACCTAGTTCCCTAATTGCCAGATATTTTTATTTTTGAAAGTTAAGTATCCGAACATCTAGCGATTAAAATTCACTGCAGCTATTTCTTATTAGATTGGCAGTTAGTGAACCACTTCACAATATTATTAAATTCTTGTGTCGCGTAGCAACATTTTTTTAGAACTTTAGATTGGTCGCGGTTCTGATTCCTGTTTTGATTAAGCATTTAGATTTTAACTCCAATCTCTTCAACCAGTTGAGGTCACAAAAGCAGACAGAAATGGCTGGTCCACTGGCCTCAAAGGCCTAAACATACGGTTTCACCAGGCCCCCTATGGTAAGCACCGTTAGCAGTACCACTTGCTTTTGTTATGACAAGTCCGATTGCTTGTTTTGCTAGTGTGCATGTAACATCATCTTATGTTGTAGGTACCTATCGTAATGATACTTGTGGCTGTAATATTTGTCTATAGGTATTACCAATATCACTTCTAACATTATCTTCAAGGGTCTCTGTTGTAGCAAGCTAAATATGTTCGCTATTGACAAATGTGTGATTTTCTGCCTACAATGTTTCTTCAAGGCAGGCCTGTTGGTTGATGGTTTGAAGACAAGGTAAGTAAGCTGTGCTCTATGACATCAATTAAGATTTACGATGCGTTGTAAACACTATAGTGCAATTACTTTCTTACTTTATTGTTTACTTTTGGCTACATAAATACTCTGCCAAATTTTAGCTACATTGCTAGATGTGTGACTCGAAGGTGACTCTGATGAAGGTGATTGATGTTTAAAGTAGGTAGAAATTACTTATCCAAAGAAATACTAGATAGGTACCTAATAAAATAATTAATTTATCTATAAGAAGGTATTCTGGTAACGTTGCCAGCTTTTTGGGTACATTACCTGCAGTTAGTGATTGTTTGCAGTTAGAAAAATTAAGGTTTTAAAATGTAAGTTTAAGTTCAATAGTATTCAATTGTTGTACAATAGATATTATAAGTAAGTATTCTTCTATCTATAAAAATCTGACTGCCTAAATAAAGTAAGAGACAAGAGTTCATAAATTCCAAACAAAGTTGACAGGATAACACTTCTTCAGTTTCCGAGAATCCCACAAGACTGGATTTCGGTCTCGACATTCCATTACTTACCATAAAAGGTATAGCGGCTCTGCAAAGGCCTCGGACCAAATAAACTCCAGAGATTTTCAAGTTTAACTGGTTTGAAGTCTTTAGTTTTGATTTGAAATTAATTATGAAGACGCTACTAAATTACCGTAGGTTGAAGTTCAATACTATCAGTTTAACTGACAAATATATATATGCCTATAAAGGACAGCATAATAGATAATTAGGTCCTAGATAATTAGAAAATAAGTATTCATTATTCTATGCAAATGCATGCTGTCTTCAGGGCAGAGCTGATAAGAAACAAGAATGAGGTTAAGTTCATATTACACTCTTGTCTCACTCATATGACACATAACTTTATCATCACAGTCAAAGGTGAATTCATCGATTTACAACATCAATATTTTATTATAGGTACGTACGAATAAGTTATAAAAGAAAACAATCCAAGAGAAAACTTTGTCAAAACTATCGCGATGTCAGTAATGACATTGATATAAGATTCAAAATGGAATATTTCACCATAGAATAACTTTACCAGCAGAATACTTACCTATAAGACAATAATTTTTGGGCCAAAATAGGTCATAACATTGTTGTGATAAAGTTCAAAACCTTCGTTCCCTAGGTTAATGCATGCATATTAACATTTAGCCATGATAAATAACCTATTGTCAACATAGGGTTCCCCTGGGGCAATATTTCAACGCTTGATAATGTCACACTAACCCAGAAAGATTTTCTAAGGTCGAAAGGGATTTCAGTTTTTGTAAGTTGGTAATGCTAGAAGGGTGTAGGTAATATTAATATGTTGTATGTAGGTTACTTTAAAGGTTATGTTATGACATTTACAGCGTCATCCAACCCAAACATAACACACAAATCATCGCATCTTAAGTAGGAATTTAATCTTCTTCAAAGTAGAGAATTTCAAAGTTAGAATCACAATTACAGAAGCGCAGTTCCTAGATTCAAAAGAGATTCAGATTACAGAAATATCATAGCTATTGTTCTGTAGGTATACGAGTAAGTCACAATGTAAAGTAGGAGTGGGATAGTAGGTATAGGATGCGTTATTGATCGGACCAGAGCGATGGGCGACCACAGCTCGCTACCCTACTAACCCCGCCGGAATGGCGCCAATCATGCCTTTCTATTTAACTGTAATACCTACAGGGTTGAAATAATTATACTTTACTAGCTTTTGTCCACGGCTTCGTCAGCGTGGAATAGTTACTTTAGGCAGTAGGTTTTTTATTTTTTTGATTCTTATTTTGCACTTAATTTTCATCCCTTATTTCAACCTCTTCAAGCATTTTTCGCGATAAAAGGTAGCCTTTTTCAAGCTCTAGTCTATCTTTGTACCAAATTTCATCAATATCGGTTTAAGCGTGAAAGCGTAACAGACAGAGTTACTTTCGCATTTATAATATTAGTATGGGTTAACAATGTAAAAGAATTTGGTCAAGGACAGAGTTTTTTGGTGTGAGTAGGTATTATCGTGGAGGTTTGTCACCTAAATGAAAAATACTTGTTTTTTGTTAAAACTGAACTAAAAAGGTGAAAGATGATTCAAACAAAGACACTTATCTACTGCTATAGAAGGTTCTTAGATTCAAAACATGCCTATCTCTAGTCACATGTGTTTAAACAATTGATGTCTGCATAGTATCACAGCAAGGAGGACAGCAGTTAAAGAAAAAATAAATAGCTGTTATCTATTCCCGCAGTAGCATGAAACCTCATGTGAGATTCGAATTTAGAATTTTATATCAGTCGCCAGCACACTCGTCTGTCGCCTAATACTGATGTTATTTTTTTTATTTCGCCGGGCGATGTCACTAACCGACGAGTGTGAATGGGGCCACCGCGAATAGCTCTTCGAACGTAAATACCGCCTGGAGATTAATATTTTTGCCGCAGTAAGTGCCAAGAAATCTTAAGTGTTATATAAAAACCTATCTTTAAACCGTTAAACAGTGTTTCAAGTCTCAATGGATTTACAAAACAACATTCGTTTTAGAAAGATGTCGACAAAATGTCCAGTCAGCACTTAATTTACGGTTCCGTGACTGCACAGTATGGAGCCTCAAAATAGAAGACCAAGGTTTGTTTATTTTTTGTAGCAGGTGTGAAGAACTCATCCGGGCAGCAGGTAGGTAGTGGACTAACCTTATTGCCCACTTCCTTTATAAAAAGTTTAAAAATAAAAAGGGAGGCGTAACCGTAATAGCCTGGTGTTAAAGCCATAGACGGAAAACATGAAATTTTTAAATTTAGAAATCAGAATTTCGTTGTAATCGCTGAATAAAAATAATCATCTTGAGAATCACGGTGGTTTCCTATTTTTTTTATATGCCTAAAGAAAATCAGTATTTTTTCGTGTTCATTAATTTACGGGGAAGCGATAATTTGGGTGTTTTGGGCATTTGAATGGGCACTTTACGTCTGATTGATGATCCAACATTCCTTCGCTTTCCCTTTAGAACTTAAAGTCTGAGAGGTGGCTTAGACTAATTGGATGATGCATCAAAAAATGTGAAGGACCATTCAATGGATTTCTAGAAAAAATAAAGGTGTACCCACACCAATATTATAAGTTATACTTACTGTATAAATAACCGAAACATTCAATTAAGAAAACAAAGCAATATAAAAATATGAGGAGTATAGAAAGGGCCAAATTAAAACTGGGTATAGATGGACCACTCAATGATTAAAGATATATTTAGGTATTTCTAATTAAAGTAGGTTGTACTTAATTCAAATCCAAATTATGTTTTTTATTATCAATTTAAAATCACAAAAAGGAACTATTCCAAATTACGTTCAACCTCTTTAGGAACCCAAAAACGTTTCGTGTCGGCATCTAGTCCGGAATTTTTTATATTGGGCACCTGTTAAAGCTAATTAGCATTCTAAGGCGTTAAAAGTAAAAGTGTACTAGCGTAGGTTTGAGTCAAACGAGACAAGGGTAACGCATTAGCATACGGCCTTATACTTACGCAGAAGTTTACTTGTGAGGCAACGGACAAACAAGTTGATAATGTCGATATTGTTTTGGGTTGGGTCTCTTTGAAAACCTACACGCTATTCTCACAGGCAACGATTAACATAGCCAATGATTATTAGATACCTAATATTTTTTTGTTTTGAATATTTGTAAATCGATCTTAAGACCCAGAATACTCGTTCCTTACGTAAAAGTTACAAAAAAAAAGTGTAAGTGTAAAGTATAGCAACGCGGATCTCCGCGGAATCAGACATAGCACGAAGCGAAATACCCAAATGACAAGTAAGTAGAGTGCGGCATGATAATATGGCTGCTCTGAATTATATAACGAAAGCGACAATTTATAAAAAAACATAAATATGTTTAAGTAAATAGCTTATTTCAAAAAAAGGGCTGGGTTGATTTGTTTAAAATAACTGATTTACATTCATGTGAAATAGAAATTCAAAATACCTTAATGTTCTGGATAAATTAGGGAATTTCTGAATTTTCAGAGGTGTTTTTGACATGTTTTTTAACCAAGGTTTTCTAACTAATTAGTGTTTTAGCTCCGGTTGATTTATCACTTATATCCTTGAGTATCGTGTAATTCAATTTCAATGTAATCTATTATGCGGTAATAGAATGATTAGGGTTGCAATACTTGCAATTTTCAAAATTCTGGGCCTTAAATACTAACCCTGAATTCACTTATAGGTAGTTACTAGTAACTAGTCACTAGTTAGGTCATGCTAGTTTTCTTTATAGCTTTCTCACTCTGTCACATTTAAAATTTCTAAGTGCTATGAAATCGGAGTAAACTAAGCTTTTTTTAGATCCAAAAACATACTTACTTACGTATTTATTTAGTTGTTCAAATGCTCCTGTATTTGTGTTAACCTCAAAAATTATTTATATTATTATCATCGATTACTTTATTGCACAAACATGCCTTGCCTACACTGCGGACGCTTTATCACAATATTTACTCCTACGCAAGGTCATCTTCAAATCACTTGTTTGTCAGTTAAAACTTAACGACTCCATTGTAGGTCAAATGGCTATTTATTAGACACTTTGTATTTCTTAGGAATGTACCTATGTATTACCTAAACCACAAGTTTTATAGCTACTATTGTTTAGTTTTGGTTAAAATTAACGGTAAAGATTGAGTTTCTATTTCAATCAAAATCGTAGACGTGGTTATAATTTTGATAAATACCTGCAGAGGCATATTTTATCGAATTATTCCTCTACTTACTCCAATATTTTGGTAAAATTACTTGGTATTTATCTGTTATCACATCATCAGGCCAGTCTCACGATCATGCTCATTGTTTCACCCTCAATGTTAGAGTTTTCGATCTGCTAAGTACAAATAAGTACTATGATGATGTCTAGAAATAATATCCTAATCTTTTAGCAAGAACCGTTTTACTACATCTTAACTTCCTATTTCAGGACTTGCAAATTGCAGCGTACCTTTAAGTACTTAATAGGTAATGTAACTTAGGTAATTGGGTAATAGAAACCGCTGATAATCGCATTTCCGTTTCATGTTTAGGTGCACTTATTGTTCTTTATTCAGAAGGACGAGTCGTCGTTACATAAGTGGCCTGATTGGATGTAGGTCGAGCATTATTGCGCCGTCGCCATAACGCACTGTCTATTTCCTAATCCAGGGCTACAAGGGGGATAAAGGGTCACAACAAAACAAGGTCTTTGATCGAAGCCTTGCATTACTGCGCGTAGTAAACACGACCTAAAAACCTCAAACCTATGTATGAACATCGCTCACATCTGACTATATGGGTACTCGGTGTTGGAGACAAGAAACTACATGGCCATCATAATTGAAATTAATAGTTATTCCTAAATCTGTTGTGATTTTTGCAATCAGAGCATTAGACTTTGGTTTCAGAGTCATCAATCATTATTAATGAAGGCCGATGTGATGCGGCAACTGATATCAATGAATTTTGGTCATATACTAAACATTTGGGATCAGTGTGAGGCTCGGTTTGGGCTCTTATTTCTCAAAGCTCAGAAGGGCTTAGATCCAAGATAGTTATTCTTTATTACGGCTTTTTCAAGCTATCTTTCTTTTATTTTCTTTGTTTTCTGTGTATCTAAATATCTAGTACTGAAACGCCAATGTAAATTTATGATGTTTCAATAGGAATAAATAAGCAAATGCAATTACAAATCGAGGGTTAATCGCCACAGAAATAGACTAGATCGATCCGCTTCAAGGACGCCTTTACCGCTGCTAAGGTCTTCGTAGCGATTACAAATTCACGACAATACCAACATGACATTTTACAAAAACATAGGTACGATATTGTTATTGAAGTGGCATAGGAATATCATAGGTATAGGGTTTATCACCAAACTTTTATTACTACTGTTTTCTTCTCTGCTCCATGTTGTATTTTCACATTAGTTCCCAGCTGCTGATCGTATTTATCTTTAGCTTTACCTTTTCTGTATACTTTTGTACCATTCTGAATGTTCTCGATCTGTAGTTTCTTTTCGCATAAGCAAATTCAACTGCTGAAAAGTACCTAACTTTCTATGAGTTTATCCTTAAATACCTTATTTATAAACACACGCATCAAATATCAACAATGATTGGTACGCAATCTACCAATCAATAGCTTTGTTTACGTCTCTCGAGTTATTGATATTCATCAATTGAAATGGACATGATCGTGTACTAAATTACTGATGCGTGTGTGTAACTATCAACGGCTCTGACACGAACACGATGCCAGACTGTTACTTCTTCTATGGTGATGCGTAGGAGGTAACTTATCACGAAGTTTCATCAAGAGCGGTACCTTAAAGATACCCCCTGCAGTGAGGCCTATGGGAGGTTATCAGATGTTCATTAACTTCAGATTCCCTATCTTTGAACATGCTACTTTAAAATATCATTCTAGTAGCTAGATCTCCAACAATAAACAAAGACGATTTTGTTACACATCCCTCAAGGCTTTACCGCGAAATGTGTTGACATTGTCCACTGGTTTGCTTTCCCTTTGTACCTAACAACCTACGAGTACTCTAAAGGTAGGTACTTACCACGTTTTATTTACTTACATCACAACTTTCTAATCTTTGAATTTGTCATAAAAATTTGCCGACTTTTCAAATCGCGCTATATTTGTCAGTTTTATTGACGCGAAAGAAAGTCTGTTGGTACCTACTAAAATCATTTAAATCGTATGATTTGTGGATGTATCTCACTCAATTCATAATCTGATCGCAATATACAGGCATTAGCTTTTGAAATCGAAGTTTCTCCTGCCACTTAAAGAAGGTATCGAAGATATAAACACTGTAAGCAATTGCATTAAACACCATGCCCCATTAAATGCTAAGTAATTCGTTACCAGCCGAGCGGATCGGAACGTAAACGAATAACCCGCAGATCAATTACGATTATCTGGCCCTTTGATCTCAAATAACGAAGATACATGTACCTTGGAATGTTTTTGTCTCAGTTAGTTGAAAGAACTTTGATGAACAACTCTGGAAAATCTGCAGGAGAAACAAAGGGCCGAAGATGTCATCAAAAGCAAAATAAATTGTCTTTAGCAATCACAACAAAAGATATTTATTCAAGCGAAATATATTTTTTAGACCTTACAATTTTGTTTTTCTCCAAGTACCTAGGTAGGGCAGATGACCCGTTTGTGGCCATTTTAAGAGTTTTGTCCACTTTGAGGCTTTCTTACCTTATAGCTGTAATAGCAAAATGCATTATTTTTGTAAAAAGTTGTTAAAAATATATTAATGAATCCTAACTTAATCATTTTTTTAGAAAAAGTCGAATAGTTTACTAAATATACAAATAATAACAAAAAAAGTCATTTCGTGCCATTTATGGCCAGATTTACCCCATTTCTGGCCACCATCATGTGCCAGTTTTGGCCATCAAGAATAAAACACAAATAATTGAATTTTAGTTGAGTTTTTATTATGAAATTGGTGGAATGATATTATGTTAATGTTTTATTAACATATAATCATGTTTCCTTGAACAAAAAGAAAACAAAAAAGTTATTATTACAAATTAGGTACACACTGAGATCACTTTTATAGGCAACATAATATAACCTTTTATATTAAATACTTAATTAAATTTAAATATTCTATAAAAAAATATATTCTTAAAATTATTATTATTTATTATATTATTTATATATATTATATTATATCATTCTTAAAATTATCAATTCTTATTTCTTAAAATTAAATATTATTTTCATCTTCGTAATCGATCCACTTTTTATAGGAGGCATTACAAACACTGCAAATAAACAGAAAATATCAGAACACTTGAATAATAATATTAAAACTACATGGCAAAAGAAGTGGCCAGAAATGGGGTTTCCTTGTACCCACTTTTGGCCACCAACGTGGCCAAATATGGAGAATTTCGTCATTTTTTGTGCCATTTGTGGCCACCTACAAATAACTAACTTCTGAAATACTTAGCAAGTAAATTGTTTTAATTCTACCTAAATAATATATTTTTAATATACAATTAACAAAAACATTAACTAAATAAAACAAGATTTCGAAAATAACAATTGATTACTCACCCGCTCGCCTTATTATTTTTGCTAAGAAAACTGCTTATTGCACGACCGGATGGAAAAAAGGCGTGTTATGTCAAAGAGAATTTTGACACATGATTTTTGTCAACGGCAGCAGTGCTGCCATTACTTAATGTTATAGGAACCGTACTCAGCAAAAAAAATAAATGATCTATGCCTTATTTACAGCGGTTTGAAGTCCTAGATGGCCAGAAAGGGCCCGGTGGCCACAAACGGGTCATCTGCCCTACCTACTTGCTATTTTACATTTTCTGACATAAATCAGTGAAGCGATATGATCCTTTGAGAATCACTTGTTTTATCCCTAAAGCCTCGACATCTATCAATGCTCAAATATTTTACTATCCAAAATTACTTACCAATTTAGTCAAATAATTAGGTCTCTCTGTGCCATAAGTCACGTAATAAGCCAATATGTTTATTGTCATCGAACACCAGAAATCTGAAAAATGTATTTGACAAGATAGAAGTCGTGTGACTGGGATCCAATCTTTTGTGCAATCTTGTGACAACTACATGGCTTCTTTACGTGACGTAAGTCGTTATGACTTCGCCTTTATCGGTGATTTCTGTTATGCAATATTAGCAACATTTCTAGTCCTTCGTTTTGAAGTACTTCCAGGAAGTATTATTCGACAAAAGTCCCTTAACCAAAGTGCAGCACAGTTTAAGGTGCACCTGACGTCATCAACCAAGCTCAGTTTCTATTATCTCTTTCTACTGCTTTTATAAGGATTCCTTAGTGTGCCTGCCTCTGTCCTGAGCAAGTTTTTCTTGTAACAGTTACGATAGCGATGTCATCGACCTATCGCAGATAACCTATAATCAATTGCGGACAACCCCTGCAGGTAGGTACTATTAGCGAAGTAAGTAGGTACTCAGCTTGATCTAGTACCTACTGTAGACGAGCTCATAATAATTAATAATACAATCGGATGGCAACAATCTTTCTTTACGTAAGATGATTTTTATTTAGATCCCATTTCCTCTCCACGTGACGTTTTTATGCAATTTGAAACACAGCGCTTGTTTTCTCAGAGTATTTTCATTCAGGTGACTCAAGTGCGCCATTTTCTTTTTATAAATTGCGCAAATCTCGTGTCCCGTGTTTCATAAATAATCTGACCTTATCGCTGTTACATAAATATCGCGTTTTGCTTTCTTGCTGATTTCATTAGCTGCACTACCTAGTCATATTCACATTTCATAACTGTGCTTTACTTATAACTTTATAGCTCTCTCAAACTATCCCTACAATTGCTGATACTAAGCACCTAACCTACCATTTTAAATCGCGTGACTGGATCATGTAGGTATTGTGGTTTGAAACTTACCTACCTACAATATTCAAACATCACTTCTGAGACTGTTAAACTGGGGCTAAGGTTGCTCAATATTATGTAAAAAGTTTATAACGTTTTCTTGATGCAGGCTGAATATGGGCAGCCAGGATTCGCGCCGGTCAAACCGGTCGACGGTGAATGTAAAGATCCAGTTTGAACGACCGCGCCGACCTGACTTTCTTTGCCTCCTAATACAGTTCGATTTAAGCCCTTTGAACTGCCGTCAAATGGCCTGAAGCTTTTATAAACGAACTTCTGGACTTTAGTGAATTTCACTGTAGTGTAACTTGAAGAGGCTTTGTCTAGAGAACTTGACATTGACGTTGAAAATTAGCTCAATGTCCCAACGCATTTTATACCAGCTCAAAATGAATAGTTAATCTCGTTGCTGTATTTTTTCACACGAGCAATGTTTATCAGTAGGCAGGTAAATGTGACCGCAACCAATGTTTCACGAACATTTTACTTTCTTCGATTCGTTACGTTGATACAATCGTCGCGGGTAGAATTACAATGTTTCGTCAGATACCTTAGTTGATTGCTCCGAATCACGACGGTGTCTATCATAAAAGTTTCTTTGATTTTAGTGAAACTTCGCTTGATATTCATCCTATTAAAATACCAGTTTCTCGCTGACACTAATATTGATCGCATCGCAGGGAATTCCAGTCTATTTCAGGAAAGCCGAGATTAGCAAAGTCTCTCCATAGGTGAATGTATGCTGACGACTCGATTTGCCTTTGAAGATAGCAATGGGAAGGATTGCTAGGAAGATTATAGAAACAGTAAGAATAAGTTAAAATAAAAAATAATTCGCGTAGGTAAGGCTTCACAGAATCTGTATATAACTGACTTTCAAGTTTTGTAAAGCAAGAAAGAGATGTTCAGTGTTTGAAAAAATAATCTACTTACGTGACTACACTTAAATTTTGAGGATAAACGCTCTTTGATAAATACAAAGCGGTAAAAGCGTAGCGTGTTTATCTACTATAGAACTTTATTACGAGATCGTAAATCATCAGACTTTGAAGCTTGCTCACCAGCTTTTGTCATTGACCTATTGGGAATTCGTCCGAGCATGCGCACTGAGGAACGGATGTGGGGTGGGAAGTCTTTAGAAGATGTTTCGGAAGGGAACTTAGGGTCTGTCCTTGAAGTAATATTTTAGCAAGGTTACGCTTCTTATTTCCGGTATTTAAAAAAGGTAGGTATTTATTTACCCTAGTTATGATGAAGTAGTAAAAAAACATAGACAAGACTAAATTCCTGTAGGTGGTTACTCATTCATATACCGAGCAATGGGTTGTAGTCATACATGGAGTCATGCAAACAATCCCAGGCCGGATGACGTAAATCTCGCGAAAATAATCATGAAGCGAGGGTTGTATTTATAAACAGCATCAAAACGTGTGAAGTAATCCACGGCAATGGAAGAGGTACAAACCGCAGGCAAGAAAACAAAAAATAATAGTGTCAAATAATTCTTCCTTTCCAAAGATCGAGAAATGTAAATGGCAATTGCCTTCATAAACTAGATGACCAAATTATAAAATAAGTTTGTTTAGGTTATACAGAGAAGGTATTAAAATGAACATTAGGCTCAAAATTAAAATCGCGATTAACTTAAAAATCACGATAGTACTTAATTTAGGTACTTTAGAACCGAACTTTCTATAAACAAAATAACGAATACCTACTCAAAAGACTGCTTTGTTCCGTGTGTCACTAAATTAAGGTATGTAGGTAGGTATCTATTTATCATAATAAATAAATAAATAAATAATGCTGGACAGTATCACACAGCATCATTAATAAATAAATAAATAATTATACACCCATAATTCAGCATACTGTTTACAGATTATTCAAAGACTTCATCACAATGCTAGCTGCCATCAAACGAAACCAAGATAACGGTATCGAGACCATTGAAGACAATGGGAATGGTGCAAAAACCAAAAACCATCAGTGTATCGTATGCCATCATCATCAATCATGTCACAGAAAGTCAAGCAAGAAATTGAAGTAAATTGAGCAAAGGAAAATCTAAAATGAAACGAAGAAATCAGCTTCACAAGACTTTCCATCGTAATCGTAAGTAGGTACTTAAGCTGGCAACCGGTAAGTTGGCTAAGAAGGAACCAATGGTAAAACCAACAAAGGAACAAGTTTAACCAACTAAATGGTACCTAACTGTACATAACTATGTAATTGCAAGTAATTGTTCTTGTTCTCATAATAATGTAGGTAATGTGAAATGCAAGTAAAATGTCAGTTTACTTTTCGATAACTACAAATTTATTCTGGAGATAGTGCTATATTTTTAGTTTGGTCGTCATCATCATCGTCAGCCTATAGCAGTCCACTACTGGACATAGGCCTCCCCTAATGAGCGCCATTGCGCCCTGTCCTCAGCTCGACGCATCTAGACTTCACCAGCAACTTTTCGCAGATCGTCATTCCACCTGGCCGGAGGAAGTTTGGTCGAACCCGCCCTAATATAAATTATCATCAGCTTAGTTATACAACCTTGGTAGAACGAGTACTAAGTATGATGGGTTCAGAGCAACTTCGGGCTTCAACAATTTACGTCAGAAATGAATTTAATTTCTTATTAATTTAGCATGCTATCCCTATACATATTGTTTCGTAACAGCTTAGCCTGTGCGTACGTTACGTAGGTATACGAAACTGATTGCAGGCACACTACGAGTGTAGTGGTGTAGGTAGGTGCTATTTTAAATTGATGGAAGGTCAGTGGTGTACATGTGGTATTACAAATACAATACCACTATGTTGTAAAGACGTCAGTGGAGATGGTGTGAAACATAGTTAGATATTTGTACCTACATTATTTATCAATAGAAGAATTAGTTGTTTGATATCAAAGCATTCCGAAGGACCAAGTAATGAAGTTAGGAGATATAGATTATAAAAGATTATAGAATAGGTAAATATAAATTAGTACCTACCTGAAATTAATTTTACGATTCTAGACTGCAGATGCACTAGAAAACGTTGAATCAGTTATGTTGTGGGTATCAAAGCATATTGAGTGTTAAATATCGCGTTGGCGAATTCAAGGAAACCGCGACATATGGCTGGCTGGGATGCGTCAGCAGGTCGGCTGTTGTGCTGATATGGTAAAATATAACATATTTCATGAAGCAAATGATTGATTTTGCTTTGTGTCAACGTCTGTATTGTTTACTTAGTACACATTACAAAGTATTGTAGGTACCTTATTTGTAGATATCATCATCTCCGAGATAGAAACACTAGTTAGAGAGTAGAGCACATTAAGTGTCTCTATCGCCTCGATAACGCTGCTTACGAGGAGATGATTAATGAGAATGATATGTTTATTCACTGTAATGGTGCTCGTAAACATTGAGTTAGCTTGACAGTAAAGTTTATGCGTTTTAAACTAGCACAAACAGATTCAAGGTAAATAAGCGATCGCCGATGACTCGAGGCTTAAAGGACCAAAGTAGGTATATACCTAGCCATTTACTAACAAGTGGTAAACAATGAATGAGATGGTCGTCGCACCTGATGCACTCGACCGTATAATTGGTGAGTTGCCTTGTTCTGCTTTGTTAGGCGGAAATGGACCGGTGTAGAAAGGCTTGTGGTGCAAATTGCAAAATTACTTAACTTTGTCAAAAGTTTTCGGTTTACCTACGCGATACGGAGTTTTAGCCGAAATGTAAGAATGAACAGAGATTCTGATTATTATAAATGTTGTTTAGATTCATCTAATTGTTTATTATAATGTTAAATCAATTAGATGTAGTCATTTAAAAATATATACCTATCTAGAGCCAATTATTGTTTAATGATGCGTAGAACATTATTTTTATATGGATTGACGATGTTTCTTACACACTGTCATTGCAAAACAAAATGATCGTGCATAGAGGAGAATTGACTACCTAAACTTTTATAATTAAACTGTTACGAAACAACAGATGAAAATTATTGTCGAAGAGTCTAAAGAGAGTCTATACATAGGTAGATACATAATTTATCAGCTGGAATATTAGAAATGCGTGAGAAACGGATCACAGAACGCACTCTTAGTATCGGCTTTCTCATGGATATAGGTACCATAAACAGAATTTCTATAACATGTCAGCATGTCAAGAGAAGGCAGAAGAAGCAAAAAATATTATTGATTAATAATATGCGATTGTAAGAAATACGGGCTGTGGGTTGTTGAAAATTGCAGGTCACTTACCCCGGACCCGCATACGTAGGTCTTGGAAGACGTGAGAATCGAAGACTAATAAGGCGAAAGTAACGTTGGTAACTATATGTCAACATGATGATGGTATCAAGCTGACTTTAATAGATGTTGAAAATTTTTGAGATCTGCTTGAGAAAAGTTGATTTTACTATCAGAGGAGTTTGAAAAGCATCTTTTGCTGTTCAAAGCTGTTTTACCATCAGATTATTTCAGTCACGCACGTAGGTATAATCTCGGACAGGCTTTCATATTAGAACAAGAGTCCTCATAGAATACTCAAGTAGAAGTAGAGTTGCTCCAGTCGGAGTGGGGCATTATTAATAAATGCAAATTGTGAGCGGCTGTTGTCTGTAGTAGAGTGGTTAGTCAGACAGAATGCTAATTTTAATGTAGGCATATTAGATCTGGGACGCACTTCCTCAGAGCCAGAGGAAGGTCTGATAAAACTAGTAAATAAATGCGATATGAAAATTCACTTTACAGCAGCAGAAAACTATGTTCAATATTCAGCCATTTTTAATAACGAGCTATTGAACTGATAAAGTTTCAACAGTTTTGTTTTATCGCTTAGAAAGCTAAGGCCAACAATTAAAGTCTCAAGATTGTTAGTGGCACGCAAAGAACCAGAGGAATTAAAAGAACTATGATTGTAAGCCTAGTTAGGTATAGCTCTGAAGTTGCGGTTACGAAATTAGTTTCATGCATGTCCAAAATGGCCGCAATGTAAGGTCACAGGTTACTTAACCACCTACACAAAACATGTTAACCTGTACTTACACCAATTATTATTTTATCATTTAGCTTAGGTACCTATACGTATTTCGTCTTTAAATTCTTTCTTCCTCTTGAATTAAGAAACAGTTGGAAAGATTTCAATTCTCTCTAATCTACAAGAGACTGAAAAGAACAAATGAAAATAAGTAGGTAGATAGGCAATATTTCCTTTCTACGGAATTGGATAATAGCCCGCTCATTCACATTCAAAATGTGTGACATGAAGACGGACGTGTGTCGTGTGCCAGGGCCGATGCAAATGTAGGGAATATTCCTTGTGAATATCAAGTATTTTACGCAGCATAATAATTGCGGGATTTTGTTTGTATTGGCTCCACCATTATGTACTTACCTACGATTAGGTATGTATTGAAATGTTCTTTATGCTTCACATTATCATTATCGTGAGAGCTGCCGCAGATTATGAAAGTGAAGGGGTGTGAGAAGAATACACGATGTTTGATCGAAGACAGATAATTAAATTACATAACAGGTAGTCGTATAAGTATAATAGACTAGTTAATTGCCTTAGAGTTTTTTTAAATAACCTACGCGATTGAATTAGATATTAGAAGCAAACAATTTACTACGATACGACGACTTACTACGATTTACTACCTACTTATAATTACCAACCTATGTATCTGCATAAGTACGAATATTAAGTTCAAGATCGATTGGATATCTAATTATTTTCGGAGGTGGACACTTTAGGACGGAAATGGCAAACGAACGCATGGAATAATAATGAAGACGATTGCATCAATCAAAAACTGCAGAGATTGGTCATCACTGGCACAACGAGACTGCAGAAAAAATATTAATAAAGGCTAACAAAATTAATGGGTAAAGAAAGAGATGCGAAGCTTTCTACCTATATATTTAGTTTGACAAGGTGTATCACAAGGCAAGGTGATTTCGCCATCTGCGCCACATGATGAACTCAAATTTCGTTTTGAATCAATGCACGCACGCACTGCACCTGTCGTCGTCCACCCACATGGGGTTTTTTGGACAACACACATAATATATTATGTGTAGGTACATATTATGTACCTATTATTGGATGTCAGGTGGTCCTCTGCCTGGATGTGGTAGGTAAGATTTTTTGCAAATTATAGGAACGTAAAAAAGAACGAAAAGCTCTTTGCCAACGAAATGCAGGATTTTCGAATCGTTTAGGTATGTGGATCGGTTCAAACAAATAAAACTGTGTTTTCGATGCATTTGTTGTAAGGTTAATGTTCTTTAAAACATTACCAGATTTGTTTATTAAAATAGGTTAATTGTTGAGTTTTGTGAAGCCATCAATTACGAGTAGGTACACCCCTCGAACAGTTCGAATTTGTTTTTAGTGAGGTTCAGGCATTTAGGTCATCTGGACTGGCTCCAAAAGAATGTGACGCGAAAATTGAATGTTAACGAACCAAACATTGCACTGCTCTAGTTTTGTGAAGAACTGCTGAACTATTGAGATATAATTATGCATGATCCTAACACTGAGCCACATTTTCCCAATTCAGTAGCTAGGTACTTAAGTAGTAAATCATAAAAAAATTAAAGAAATCAACTAGATGGAATAAGAAGAAAAACGGTTCATATGTACCTACCTAGCTCAACTTCTTCATATAATGCAATGTATGATACCTAACTACCTAAGTACCTAGGTAGTATGAGTTTATTTAGGTAGTTACCTAGCTTAGCAGGCAAACTGAAATGTTTTATTACATCAGCAGAATCACAAACATGGCGTACTATGTTTTGTCTCCATTTTAGTTTGAAACAAAGTAGGTATGGGGTCGGGGTCGGGGTGTGATGCGTCATCAACCACCCTTAGTGACGCACCCCCTGCCACCCTCAACCAGTGCTATCGATCAATAACTCCGTCCGCTAACGCCATGCGCGAGTTTCGCCCTTTTTGTTTGTATTTCGCAATTCTATATTTTCTTAGAACTGATAGAACAATATCAGTTCCTTCCAAGAAAATGTTTGCAATCTGTAAAATATCTGTAGGAACCTATTCTTTACTTTTATGTATTGTATCTTTAGGTATTAGTGGCTGCTTGAATAAAGGCTGATTCTAGGAAATACGAAAATGCTTCCAGCGGTGATATCATAATTAGCATGCTCTAAATTAACATTATGTGGTAGGTACTCACTGGCACTCGTTCATAATTTCCTCTTGAGTGCGAACCTGGACCGGTGCGAGCTTTTCCACACTTTCCTCATAATTTCCGAAGCATTTGGTTATCTTCTCATCGAACGTGTTCACCAGATCCTCCAACGAGCCGGAGAAAGTCTCCGTGAAATTATCACCCTCTCCGTTTTGCATATTATCCTGTTTACACTTCACCGGTTTCGGTTCCTCATTATCGTTTAATTTGTTGGAATCAGTCTGAATTTTAACCATTTCACTTTTGAGTGTATTGATCTTGTTTAGGTGTATGTTATTGCCGTTAATGGTTTTCTGTGGGTACTCGGCGGTGGAGAGACAGTCGTCGGCATCTTCGATTTGCGCGAGCGGTGCTTCGAACTCGAGTTCGGCCATTCTGGTGGCTGCCTCTCGCATGACCGTGCGTCCTCCCGCGTAGCGATACGCGAGAATACTAGCGAGCGAGCGCGTCGCTTCCTTCAGTCGCCAGGCGGGGGCGGCGGGACCAGTGCCTCTGGCGAGTCGGGCGGGCGTCGATCCGCGCCGCGACGACTCGGGTAACTACCTACTACCTAGTGCCTGCATGCCGGCGCGATACCACCACATCTATACCTAATTTCATACTTTGAGCATCTGTTAGGCATAGCTCATAGCATCGCTTTGCGATGGATAGGTGTACCTACTATTATAGGTAGGTATAGGAGCATAGATTAGGTATTCACTAGATAGGTAGAGGTAGGTATACCTATCTATTAGCTGTGTTGTCCGCGACTACGTACGCAATTCATTAATTTTCATATATAAGTGGGTAGGTAACACGGTGTATCTATCACCTAGTTATTCTGCTAATCAGGGCGGAGACAAACCCAACAAATCAAAAAACATCGATTCAGCCGTTTTTGCTCGAGTTAAAAAATGGTGATGTAGGTAGCTATAGTTACTTATTACATAATTACGAGTATCACGGCATTATTCATTACCTCTATAATACCATAATTTTATTGTGCATTCTATAGCTAAAACTACCTACTACCTTTTCCCTGAGTTTTAACTAAAAAACTATTAATTCAGCACGAAAATAAATGTCACTGTAACTTTTAGTTATGTCAACTTGACATTAACGACAAGTCCCGTCATTATGTCATTTTAGGCTGAAAAAAATGGAAATTGCCAAATAGCAGAACATGAACTTTAAAATTAATTTTATAGACTTTGGGTTATCTAAATCAATATGTTTCTAATAAGGAAAACCCACGACTTAATGCCCTTATATACATTTGTTAGATTTTACAGGTAATGACAATATACAGATGAATTATTTACCTACCTACCGCTGCCGTGATCTTATATTGTTTGATGGCAAAAATATATTTAAAAATTAACTTGCGCGCTATTTTCTTGCAGTTCAACTAGAAAAAATCACTATGAGGTGCTCAATCTGCGAAGAAACTGCTCAGACAAAGATATCAAAGAGGCATTCATCCAAATGAGTAAAGAGGTAAGTCATTTATCTAAGTACTTGATTTATCTAGCTTCCGTTCGCGGCTTTGCTCGCGAGGTACCTACGTAAAATATAGCCTATGCTACTCAGGGATAACGTAGCATTCTAACGGTGAAAGAATTTTTGAAATCAGACCAGTAGTTTTTGAGTTTATTCGTTACAAACAAAAATACAAAAATACAAAACTTTCCTCTTTAAAATATTAGTCCCTATAGATTATCGTTTACTTACTGAAAAAAAACTGACTGTATTTTTGAATAGAAGATTACTCTTAGGAATATCTGCTTCAATATTTCAGTATCACCCAGATAAAAACAAAGATGTCAGAGCACAAGAGAAATTTGTAAGAATAGTTGAAGCATACAACATTCTCGGCAAGCCAGGCAGTAGAGCACAATACGACAGCAGAGTTGAGATACCCAACACTGCTGGAGCACCTTCATATGTATACAGAACACATGTGCCATACAAGTAGGTTCTACACAAACTCTAATAGATCTCCCCATACTTATATGGTTTTTTTCATAAAAACATTAATCAGTGATTAAAGTTTTTAATTTCTTCTGCATTCCTTAGGGCTTGAAATTAGGGAATCCCTTTCTTACGGCACCTCTACACTCAGAAAGAAGTATCGCCTCATTAGCTCTTCAGTTTTGCCTGGTTTGATAATGAATATGGCCCAAACTTTGTTGAAAACTGTTTAGCTATCAGAATTTCAATTTGACTTCAAGATATTAATGTTATGAAGCTATGTTAGAAAATTTATCTTAAAAATGTTAGAAAATGTATCTTAAAAAAATCTATTTCAGCTTACGCAAAAACCCAAACTACAGTTACTACTACCAATCTGAGACCAACACAAACAGTGCCAAAGAGAAGGCCAGTAACAGTAATGGCTACTACGGCTTTGGCGGCATAAAAAAACTGCCAAATTATTACATTGTCTGTCTGTTCTTTGGTGTCGCATTCACTGGCGTCATGATCCAGTTAGTTGTGATCAGGTGAGTTGATCTATATGCTGTAAGCAAGTTTATTTATTTATTTATTTATACTTTATTGTACACAAATTACAAAAAAAAATGTGTGACAAAAGGAGGGCTTAATGCCTAGGAGGCATTTTCTACCAGCCAATCCATCATGGTTTAGAGCCAGGTTGGCGCACAATAACAAATTTAAAAACTAAAAACTAAAACTAAGAAATAAAACATTCCAAAAAGTTCAAAGTCACTAGTTTTATATTAAGACTTTAGTCTGCAGTCTAGCATTTTAATCTTCTTAAATTTTTATGAGAAGACTGAATAGAAAATTCTACAAAAAAGGTTTCAGGCAGTCATGGAAAGTTGTTACTATCTCACCGCAACACCAGGGTTAATGCTGTTACCTACCTGAAGATTTTTAAATAATATGGTGTTCATTTGCAATATTCAATTACGTGTTTCAGAAATATGTACGCCGTCCAGCGAGCGAAAGCTCAGGAAAGGTCTATGCTACTGGCGGAAGAGTTAAACAGAGTGCGCGCCGCCGCCAAAGACAATGGGAATGAGGTATGTCCACTTACTATATAGTACATCCTCAGTGTAATAAATACATACACAAAATCACCTGTACCCCTATGGATTAGGCAGAGATCACAGATCTCCACTTGCTATGATCCTGACATACCTCTTATTCGTCATTCATCATTACAGTCAATGTCAGTTTAATCAATTATAGTATCAAAATAGTAAGCTATTGCTGAATCTTTACAGATAGGGATTAAATTTCGGAAATTCTTTTATTGGTAAGTTGGTACTCTTTTGTTTGAACCCGTGAATAAAACTAAATGAGGAAACTGGTATCAAAATTCGATACAAAATGTCTTCCATCTGCAGGTCCTTGTGGTACATGTAAAAACCTCATTACTTGTTTGAAGCTAATGTCCCAATTGTTAAAGGTTATAAAAACAAACAAACAAACACATGATCACAACTGTAATCCCCAAGCTTGGTAGATTATGTCCTTAGATCTCTAGTTACTTAAATCTTTGAGGATATCTAAAGAGGGCAGTCAGAGGCACGTCCAAACCTAATATTTTGCACATTTGGCACAGTAGTAAGTATTCTGTACAACTAGCTTCCGCCCATGGCTTCACCCGCAGGTACCTTGAAAAACAACAAAAAATCTATCCTACGGTAAACGTACAATTTTCCGGGATAAAAAGTAGCCTATTTGTTATTCCAAACTATAATCTACATCTGTGCCAAATTTCATCAAAATCCATCAGTAGTTTTTGCGTGAAAGAGTAACAAACATAATGTACATCCATACATTCTTACAAACTTTCGCGTTTATAATATTAAAAATAAAATAAAAAATAAATATGATCACGAATGTAATCCCCAGGCTCGGTAGATATCTCCTCAGATCTTTAGTTACTTAGATCTTTGAGGATATCTAAAGAGGGTAGTCAGAGGCAAGTCCAAACATGACATTTGGTATACATGCCCACATTTTGCACAATAGTTAGTATTCCGTACGTGACAGGTTGCAAGCCCATCGCCGCTTATAAGAATACTAACCTATGACACATACCTTCGAATGTTTGGTTCTAGGGCATGCCGGTTTCCTCACGATGTTTTCCTTCACCGTTTAAGAGCACTGGCATTGCGCACATAAATTTTTCGAATGGAAAAACTCACTGGTGCACGACCAGGGGCGCTACCACTACACCACCAGTGCTCTTTTTATAATATTAGTAGGATATTATTAGGATTCAACCTAAGTTTGATCATGATGAATTTTCAGTTGCAAACACGCTTGTTGCTTGACAAGATTGTTACCGCAGCGAACCCTACCGTCACCACCGCCTCGCTCGGCCAAGCCCTTGCCAGCGAAAAGAAGTGATATACTTTTACTTATTTTGTAGACTATGTAGACCCTATAAACTCTACTCTAAAAGCATTTTGAATATTATATTTGTGTAGATTTCACACAGTGAATATCAAGATCCAGACTAAGCAAAGCTTGTACTATAGGAATCAGAAAACTGACAGTAAACTGATATATTACACTTTTTTTTGGAAAAATATACTTACTTAGCATCATCATCATCTTCCTGCCCTTATCCCACGTTATGTGGGGTCGGCACAACATGTGATCTTCTTCCATTTCCCTCTGTCATTCGTCATCTCAGTACTCACTCCTTTCTTACCCATGTCATCATACATACTTACTTAGCATACAAAACATTAAATAATAGAACAAACTATCAATCTGTTCTCATAGTACAAGCTTTGCTTAGTTTGGGGCTAGATAGCGTTGTGTGAACTGTCCATCAATATTTATTTAAACATTACCTACATTCATCACACAAAATATTGTCCTAATTTTTAGGGTTCTGTACCTCAAGAGCAAAAGGAAACTCTTATAGGATCACTTTGTATTCTATCTGTTTGTCTGTGTGATTGTCAAGGCCCTTTGTTGATTAACTAAGTTCTTAAATCATTGATATTAAAAACTTGAACAAAGGTTAAAAAAAAACAGTTTCTGATTCAGAAAATAATGCTTTTGGCGTGGGTTTTGGGGAACGTACTACGTACATAGTTGTAGAAAACTGATTAGTAGATTATTGAATGAAACCAATGATCATTCGTTCATAATAATGAGTTATGGCTAAAAGCTGATTTGTGATAGTATACACTCAAGTACACTTTGGTTTCATTGTTAGTTAGATGGTAATTGTTATCGACAATTTGTTGTGAAGATTGAGTAAAAGTTGTTGTATGTTTTGTAAATCTTTTCACTTTGCAACACTTTTGTAGGTTTACCTACCTCATGTAATTGTAGTTGATATTTTGATATTGAGCCTTGTTGAATTGTATTAGAGTATATTTATTGAATTGTAAAAAAAATTGTAGAGAAACTGACGTAAATAAAATTATATTGATATATTTTGTATTTTTATAGAATTTTATACTAAACTTATCTACTATAATAATTCATAATTATTTGTTTTTAGGTTTGTAATTTTGTAGGTCATAAGTAATTTTGCGTTCAGGTTTTAAAGACTGCCCTAAATAAAAATAATTTTGTAATATACCTTAGGTATATGTGATGTACCTACTGTGTAATAATAATAAAAATACTTCTAACTAAACATCTTTGTTTGGAAAGACTTGAAAGCCACCTGTCAGTTAACTTGCATCGTTGCAGCCATTGGGCCTGTACACTCTTTATAGTCTTGAGTAGGCCAGTTTGTATAATAACTAGTCAATCTTTTCACAGAGATGGCTCAGAAACATTGCTCACAGAGTTCGGAATCTCAGAGGCGACAGACGAGTGGTACGACGCAGAAGACGATTTAAAGGTGAATTTATAATATCATCTTAATAGTGTCCTATATATCTCCTAGGTATGTAACTGACAGAACTTACCTTAGGTATTTATATATACTAGCTTATTTATACAATTTTACCGACTAAAATTAGCACATGCTGTCACGGTAAATCATTTAAATTTCGAACCATTTTGTGCGGTTCTGATTGGCCAAACAGAACGCCATTATTATTTTAGATGATTAATTCTGATTGGCCGTTCTGTCGTGGCGCTAAAATTACGTTAAAGGGAATTCCTCTGTTATATTGAATTTAGGTTCTGTGCTCAATAATGCATTATTTTCAGGCGTACAATCTGAAACTATCATTTGAAACTTGGTGAATTAGTTATACAAAACGTCGGTCGTGGTGTATTTTTTTTTATTAAAAGTGTTAACAGTCATTAAATAATCAGTTAATAAATCAATTTGAAAATATTAATTCTTGTAATTGGATAGTGGGTTCGATTCTTCGCTGTATTTCTAAAAGCTAGTGTTTTAGCGGTAAATCTGCGCCTTTGGTACTTTTATTTACTATGAGTCAACAAGGGCGTATTCCTAATATATTTTTGACTTGCAATTTCACTTTTAGAACAAACTCTTGATATAAACTCTGTCGTCTACATGCGGCGGTTCGGGCACTATCAAAGGGCGTCCGTCCAACGTGATGTCTGTGTATAATTCTTTATAAACGCAAGTGAACCCCAGCCTCTCTGCGGACTTGGCCGAGTAGGCACTCGATGTGTCCATTCTGAGTAGTCTGATGCCTCGCTGTTCTGTGGCTTTTCTGAAAAATCGATTTAAAACTGCGTCTACTTTAAGTCAAGATACGTAATGTTAGGTTAAGAAGCGATGTCAAATAAGCCCCCTTGGCATGATCAGAGGTCTTTCTACAAGCTCTTACAAACCATCATAGTTCAGAAATCAAGCTTGAAGTAATACTACTTTAATATTTCGTAAGTACCATGAACTTTAAAAAAAATTATTAAGTGTTACTTCAATCTTGACGTTTCTGAAATATGATGGTTTGTGGCTTGTGGTAAGGTCCCAGGAAGTTTAAAGTTAAATTAATGAATGCTGTAGTTATTAAGACTAACTCAGTCTCCGACACCAGTGCGTTCATGATCCCCTTGTTCCTCCACCCGGGATCCGTGGCAGCTATTTTCACTTCTACACAGTTCGTTTCGTTCGGAAACTTGTCCCATAGTTTCGCGCCGGCTTCTCTTCGCGCCAATATGTATAGAATCTTCTGGAATTTCTTACTCGTGCATCGTTCCGCTAGGCTGAGGAAGTCGTTGCCGTTGTCATCCTGGAAATATTGTAGAAGAGCTTATCTGTAGTGCGATTACGGAACTCTGATACAATCAACACTTTTCAAAACTGGCTCAAATTGATTGAATAATCACTCAATCACTTGATTGCAATAGATCCATAATCGCCCCACTGGGTGGTTCTTCACAATTTACATATATTTTTGTCGTTTATTTTAAAAACTTTTTTTAATCTTGATTTTAGAGCTCGTCTTTCAAGTTGATATGAAGATGAAGCAATGTGAGATTGGTTCATAATAAGTTATTTCACGAAAGGTACATTTAAAATTAACTAATATTTTACGTGATAACCAAAATTGTTTGTTTCTAACAATGAAGAATATTGAGAACAATGATGAAACTGGAGGAGCATCCACCTACCTACAGTTATTCTGACTCCTAGCTAGGAACTTTTTTCGTTTTCCTCTATTTTAGGTAAATACAAAATATATTAAACTGCTCGTAGTTTCACCCGCATGGAGTAACTTATTATCCCACTAAAACAATGCCTATTATAGGGATAATTTAAATATCCATGAGATTGTCTACGTCAGGCATAAACCAGCAATCGGATGAGTAGTTTCGGAGATAACCTAGGTACTAACTTGTGACGACACAAGAAGTGGATTGATGATCCAAACTTACAATCATCCCTTTTTTATATGCCTCCTACTCATAATATTAGTGTAAACTGATGTTGGGTTTTCAGCTCGGTAATAGCTAAACGGAAATGTCAATTACGAGTTTAAATTAACATCTGAGTGTCCTCACTCATGTTAGACACATTATGTTGAAACCTGAAATGTAACACGTTTTTAACAATGAAACAAAACAATGAACTTCACAGCTCACGCAATTATGCAAAGATTAGTACATAATTATTATTGTTCAAGGCGAATTTTAAAAAATCTCATTTTTATTTAAGTATACCTATAAATCTCCGAGATATTTTTCTAAACTTACCTAAGTACCTAATTGTCAATTCTAAAATTTAAATATTATCCACTAAAGTTTTTAAGTAGGTACTTAAGGCTTTTTTGTGCCTTACTCTTAAACCACTATGATTCTGAATAAATGTAAGTTTTAGTAGGTCCTTAACTCTTCCCTCTAAAGATACATACCTCTTTCAAAGGACATACGCCACTGATCGTGACCCCAACAATATTTCCTTCTTCATCCACAGCTTTGAATGATAATCCCTCATGCATAGTATTTTTGCAATACGCATCCAGTTCCGCGCATTTCTCAGTCTCGCACAGTGCCACTGATTGATTCAGGGGCTCGTCTATGTAAAATGTCCTGAAAATTTGGGTAATTGGGATTTTTGTTTGTATCTTTAGGTATACTTGCACGCATCAAACATTCCACAACTATCATAGAGATAATAAATAATAATATAGGTACCTACATACACTCGTAAAATACTGATTGCAGTATGGCTGCCCATGTGGGGTATTGCGTTATTTTTAAATATTACAACCACATAGGTATACCTATTTATATACTTACTTAATACATAATCTAGAAGTTTGGTCATGATATAGTTACAATAAAAAATGTGAATGATGTTTTTTTTACACAGATATGTCATAAATATCGGTAGAAAAGACAGTATGTGTCTTTTTTAGTAGGTAAGTATATACTTAGGAACGTAGATTAGATAAAATATCGATAGGTGAGTTGATATGTGCCTACATAGACTTTAGTCCACACTGTCGAGAAGTTCTGTACCTACCTACTACAAACTGACAATATAAATGTAAACTAGTATTGGTAAGATACCTACAGTTGAAGTCACCTACCGTTCTAAGAACCTCATGACGTCATCCGTATCTTGGAGTTCCACTGGCTTTACCGTGTACATCGTAGGACCTTTCAACAGAAATTGTCGAAAATTCAATACTCTTCAGTGTGAACGCTAAATTCGTTGACAATTCAAAGCCATCTAGATTTTAATTTAGACTAGGCTACTCTCACACGTTCTTTCTAAACTTTACATCTGCAAAACGGTTAGGCTATAGTAGAGTAAGAGGGAGACAAAGGGATTTTGGTGGTTCTAGTATTGTTGGAAAGAGGCGATTGGTAGGTTAACCTATTTGAAAATAAAAATCATGAAAATAAATTCCATCGCCCGTGTCTCATAGATCTATCCCACTCAATATCGATACAGATACCTTATATTCTCAGTCACTAGCTTATACTAGCTTAGGTACCTATCTAGGTACTACATTTCATCATATAATTGGAGATTCAAGAATATTCTGGTACATTTAGAAAACGAGGTACAAATGACCAATTGTGAGAATAACAATAACTATTAAGTACCTATATACGAGAAACCAAGAGACGCGTAGTACCTAATGTTGCGTTGTAAGTAAACATTGGGATAATTAGGTACATTTAAATATCAATGTAAAAATAACTTCAACATACCTCCACGGCGAAGTAACAAAGCTAAAACAAATCGCAGTAAATGTCTCCGATGAGATTCGGAATATTTTAAAATGATTCAGGACACAGATCGATACCGAATCAATGCTATTTGGTTAAGTTTCGCGCACACAACTGAACTATCAGCAAGCAGATAGGCTTTTGAGTGCTCTGCGCATGCGTTGTTTACCATAATAACGGTGAAAGATAAAAATACTATTGGAAGCGCGCTATGTAGGTACTAACTACAACAAGAACAATAAAATACTATTGGAAGCGCGCTATGTAGGTACTAACTACAACAAGAACAATAAAATACTATTGGAAGCGCGCTATGTAGGTACTAACTACAACAAGAACAATAAAATACTATTGGAAGCGCGCTATGTAGGTACTAACTACAACAAGAACAATAAAATACTATTGGAAGCGCGCTATGTAGGTACTAACTACAGCAAGAACAATAAAATACTATTGGAAGCGCGCTATGTAGGTACTAACTACAACAAGAACAATAAAATACTATTGGAAGCGCGCTATGTAGGTACTAACTACAGCAAGAACAATAAAATACTATTGGAAGCGCGCTATGTAGGTACTAACTACAACAAGAACAATAAAATACTATTGGAAGCGCGCTATGTAGGTACTAACTACAACAAGAACAATAAAATACTATTGGAAGCGCGCTATGTAGGTACTAACTACAACAAGAACAATAAAATACTATTGGAAGCGCGCTATGTAGGTACTAACTACAGCAAGAACAATAAAATACTATTGGAAGCGCGCTATGTAGGTACTAACTACAACAAGAACAATAAAATACTATTGGAAGCGCGCTATGTAGGTACTAACTACAACAAGAACAATAAAATACTATTGGAAGCGCGCTATGTAGGTACTAACTACAGCAAGAACAATAAAATACTATTGGAAGCGCGCTATGTAGGTACTAACTACAACAAGAACAATAAAATACTATTGGAAGCGCGCTATGTAGGTACTAACTACAGCAAGAACAATAAAATACTATTGGAAGCGCGCTATGTAGGTACTAACTACAACAAGAACAATAAAATACTATTGGAAGCGCGCTATGTAGGTACTAACTACAGCAAGAACAATAAAATACTATTGGAAGCGCGCTATGTAGGTACTAACTACAACAAGAACAATAAAATACTATTGGAAGCGCGCTATGTAGGTACTAACTACAACAAGAACAATAAAATACTATTGGAAGCGCGCTATGTAGGTACTAACTACAACAAGAACAATAAAATACTATTGGAAGCGCGCTATGTAGGTACTAACTACAACAAGAACAATAAAATACTATTGGAAGCGCGCTATGTAGGTACTAACTACAACAAGAACAATAAAATACTATTGGAAGCGCGCTATGTAGGTACTAACTACAACAAGAACAATAAAATACTATTGGAAGCGCGCTATGTAGGTACTAACTACAACAAGAACAATAAAATACTATTGGAAGCGCGCTATGTAGGTACTAACTACAGCAAGAACAATAAAATACTATTGGAAGCGCGCTATGTAGGTACTAACTACAACAAGAACAATAAAATACTATTGGAAGCGCGCTATGTAGGTACTAACTACAACAAGAACAATAAAATACTATTGGAAGCGCGCTATGTAGGTACTAACTACAACAAGAACAATAAAATACTATTGGAAGCGCGCTATGTAGGTACTAACTACAGCAAGAACAATAAAATACTATTGGAAGCGCGCTATGTAGGTACTAACTACAACAAGAACAATAAAATACTATTGGAAGCGCGCTATGTAGGTACTAACTACAACAAGAACAATAAAATACTATTGGAAGCGCGCTATGTAGGTACTAACTACAGCAAGAACAATAAAATACTATTGGAAGCGCGCTATGTAGGTACTAACTACAACAAGAACAATAAAATACTATTGGAAGCGCGCTATGTAGGTACTAACTACAGCAAGAACAATAAAATACTATTGGAAGCGCGCTATGTAGGTACTAACTACAACAAGAACAATAAAATACTATTGGAAGCGCGCTATGTAGGTACTAACTACAACAAGAACAATAAAATACTATTGGAAGCGCGCTATGTAGGTACTAACTACAACAAGAACAATAAAATACTATTGGAAGCGCGCTATGTAGGTACTAACTACAGCAAGAACAATAAAATACTATTGGAAGCGCGCTATGTAGGTACTAACTACAACAAGAACAATAAAATACTATTGGAAGCGCGCTATGTAGGTACTAACTACAACAAGAACAATAAAATACTATTGGAAGCGCGCTATGTAGGTACTAACTACAACAAGAACAATAAAATACTATTGGAAGCGCGCTATGTAGGTACTAACTACAGCAAGAACAATAAAATACTATTGGAAGCGCGCTATGTAGGTACTAACTACAACAAGAACAATAAAATACTATTGGAAGCGCGCTATGTAGGTACTAACTACAACAAGAACAATAAAATACTATTGGAAGCGCGCTATGTAGGTACTAACTACAGCAAGAACAATAAAATACTATTGGAAGCGCGCTATGTAGGTACTAACTACAACAAGAACAATAAAATACTATTGGAAGCGCGCTATGTAGGTACTAACTACAGCAAGAACAATAAAATACTATTGGAAGCGCGCTATGTAGGTACTAACTACAACAAGAACAATAAAATACTATTGGAAGCGCGCTATGTAGGTACTAACTACAACAAGAACAATAAAATACTATTGGAAGCGCGCTATGTAGGTACTAACTACAACAAGAACAATAAAATACTATTGGAAGCGCGCTATGTAGGTACTAACTACAGCAAGAACAATAAAATACTATTGGAAGCGCGCTATGTAGGTACTAACTACAGCAAGAACAATAAAATACTATTGGAAGCGCGCTATGTAGGTACTAACTACAACAAGAACAATAAAATACTATTGGAAGCGCGCTATGTAGGTACTAACTACAGCAAGAACAATAAAATACTATTGGAAGCGCGCTATGTAGGTACTAACTACAGCAAGAACAATAAAATACTATTGGAAGCGCGCTATGTAGGTACTAACTACAACAAGAACAATAAAATACTATTGGAAGCGCGCTATGTAGGTACTAACTACAGCAAGAACAATAAAATACTATTGGAAGCGCGCTATGTAGGTACTAACTACAACAAGAACAATAAAATACTATTGGAAGCGCGCTATGTAGGTACTAACTACAGCAAGAACAATAAAATACTATTGGAAGCGCGCTATGTAGGTACTAACTACAGCAAGAACAATAAAATACTATTGGAAGCGCGCTATGTAGGTACTAACTACAGCAAGAACAATAAAATACTATTGGAAGCGCGCTATGTAGGTACTAACTACAACAAGAACAATAAAATACTATTGGAAGCGCGCTATGTAGGTACTAACTACAGCAAGAACAATAAAATACTATTGGAAGCGCGCTATGTAGGTACTAACTACAACAAGAACAATAAAATACTATTGGAAGCGCGCTATGTAGGTACTAACTACAACAAGAACAATAAAATACTATTGGAAGCGCGCTATGTAGGTACTAACTACAGCAAGAACAATAAAATACTATTGGAAGCGCGCTATGTAGGTACTAACTACAACAAGAACAATAAAATACTATTGGAAGCGCGCTATGTAGGTACTAACTACAACAAGAACAATAAAATACTATTGGAAGCGCGCTATGTAGGTACTAACTACAACAAGAACAATAAAATACTATTGGAAGCGCGCTATGTAGGTACTAACTACAGCAAGAACAATAAAATACTATTGGAAGCGCGCTATGTAGGTACTAACTACAACAAGAACAATAAAATACTATTGGAAGCGCGCTATGTAGGTACTAACTACAACAAGAACAATAAAATACTATTGGAAGCGCGCTATGTAGGTACTAACTACAGCAAGAACAATAAAATACTATTGGAAGCGCGCTATGTAGGTACTAACTACAACAAGAACAATAAAATACTATTGGAAGCGCGCTATGTAGGTACTAACTACAGCAAGAACAATAAAATACTATTGGAAGCGCGCTATGTAGGTACTAACTACAACAAGAACAATAAAATACTATTGGAAGCGCGCTATGTAGGTACTAACTACAGCAAGAACAATAAAATACTATTGGAAGCGCGCTATGTAGGTACTAACTACAACAAGAACAATAAAATACTATTGGAAGCGCGCTATGTAGGTACTAACTACAGCAAGAACAATAAAATACTATTGGAAGCGCGCTATGTAGGTACTAACTACAGCAAGAACAATAAAATACTATTGGAAGCGCGCTATGTAGGTACTAACTACAGCAAGAACAATAAAATACTATTGGAAGCGCGCTATGTAGGTACTAACTACAACAAGAACAATAAAATACTATTGGAAGCGCGCTATGTAGGTACTAACTACAGCAAGAACAATAAAATACTATTGGAAGCGCGCTATGTAGGTACTAACTACAACAAGAACAATAAAATACTATTGGAAGCGCGCTATGTAGGTACTAACTACAACAAGAACAATAAAATACTATTGGAAGCGCGCTATGTAGGTACTAACTACAACAAGAACAATAAAATACTATTGGAAGCGCGCTATGTAGGTACTAACTACAGCAAGAA
The DNA here is from genome assembly GCA_963675405.1 of Cosmorhoe ocellata. Lineage (NCBI taxonomy): Eukaryota > Metazoa > Arthropoda > Insecta > Lepidoptera > Geometridae > Cosmorhoe > Cosmorhoe ocellata. The sequence goes on along the minus strand of OY776258.1, from coordinate 2,383,071 downwards.
CAATAAAATACTATTGGAAGCGCGCTATGTAGGTACTAACTACAACAAGAACAATAAAATACTATTGGAAGCGCGCTATGTAGGTACTAACTACAACAAGAACAATAAAATACTATTGGAAGCGCGCTATGTAGGTACTAACTACAGCAAGAACAATAAAATACTATTGGAAGCGCGCTATGTAGGTACTAACTACAACAAGAACAATAAAATACTATTGGAAGCGCGCTATGTAGGTACTAACTACAGCAAGAACAATAAAATACTATTGGAAGCGCGCTATGTAGGTACTAACTACAACAAGAACAATAAAATACTATTGGAAGCGCGCTATGTAGGTACTAACTACAGCAAGAACAATAAAATACTATTGGAAGCGCGCTATGTAGGTACTAACTACAACAAGAACAATAAAATACTATTGGAAGCGCGCTATGTAGGTACTAACTACAGCAAGAACAATAAAATACTATTGGAAGCGCGCTATGTAGGTACTAACTACAGCAAGAACAATAAAATACTATTGGAAGCGCGCTATGTAGGTACTAACTACAGCAAGAACAATAAAATACTATTGGAAGCGCGCTATGTAGGTACTAACTACAGCAAGAACAATAAAATACTATTGGAAGCGCGCTATGTAGGTACTAACTACAGCAAGAACAATAAAATACTATTGGAAGCGCGCTATGTAGGTACTAACTACAACAAGAACAATAAAATTACTCGTACTGTTTAGAATCTACACTGTGGTTGTTCTGTTACTATAAGGATTACTAAAAAAATAATAAATGTACCTTTGATCTTATTTTGTTCTCTAGAAAGACCAAATTAGCGTAACATTTCTAAATGACAATTTTAAAAATAGCTCAAACCCATGTACATTTTGTTTTAAATTGAATTAATATTTCACAATTTCCTGTTGCTTTGTCAACGCTAATTAACAGTTAAGGTGACGCCTAAAATAACAGTTTTTGAAAAAATTGTCTGTTCGTCTGTGCGTTTGTTCGCGCTAATCTCCATAACGGCTGAACCAAATCGAATGCAGTTTTGTACTAATTTATTGAGATAAGCTTGGATTAAAACTTAGGCTTTGTTTCATCGAAATCGGTTGACAAATAAAAAAGATATGCTTATTTTAATTATATTTAGCGCGCTGGACGCTACGTAAAAGTAATCTAGCGCGTACGAAGTAGCGGGTAACAGCTAGTGCAGAATAAATATATAAGTACCTAATTACCTAGGATTTATTATTGCACAATACTATACCTACTCGTAATAAAATTATACCTTGGTAGGTTATTCAAAGTGATTTGTCAACGGATGTCTATATAATTAAACAAAGTTATCTAATATATTTTAAACGTTTATTAAAATAATTACACTACATTTTTATGTCACTATTACATATCAATCTAGAAATACTTTATTATAATCTAGTGAGCTAATATATAATACTTAGGAATTTAAACTACTAAGCTACTTACATACTATTTCTATAAACAAAAAAATTACATGATTTCAACTGTAATCCCCAGGTTATAGTAGACATCTCAGATTTATAGTAACTTAGAATATTGGATATTTAAATGGGGTAGTCAGAGGCACGTCCAATCTATAAACAGTAAACCAGTAACATTAATGACATACCTAAGCCTTTGTATTAAAAACACTATATAATACTAGTGTAACTGCCCGCGGATTCGCGTATTGTTAATTTTACTATCTTCGTCGTCCAATTTAATTCCCATAAGTTTTTTTTCATGGATGTGTGGAGTGACAAGGATGGATAAAATAAGGAATGAGTATGTTAGAGGAAGTCTGAAAGTGGCACCGGTAACAGAAAAGATGAGGAGTAATAGGTTAGCGTGGTATGGGCATGTTATGAGAAGAGATGAATGTCATGTGACGAGGAGAGTGTTAGATATGAATGTGGATGGATACAAGGGTAGAGGTAGACCAAAGAAAAGATGGATGGACTGTGTGAAAGATGACATGGGTAAGAAAGGAGTGAGTACTGAGATGACGAATGATAGAGGGAAATGGAAGAAGATCACATGTTGTGCCGACCCCACATAACGTGGGAAAAGGGCAGGAAGATGATGATGATGATGATGAAGTTTTTTTCGGAGTAGGTAAATATTGAAAAAATTGTCAATCGAAAGTAATGTCTAAGGAATGTTTTTTTCTAAAAAGTGCTATTTTTTTAAACACTATTAAATCTGATGAACGTACTTACAGTTAAATAAGAAGTTATTTGAATATCAGGTACTTAAGCATTAGTTAGCTAGGTGCTAGTTCCAAGCGCCATCTCTTGGGCTAAGAATGAAATTCTGTGCTAAAGTGCTATTATTTATTTAAGCAAATTTGTACAAATATGGCGATGAAAAAAAAATGTTTTATTTGATGTCCGGTTCATCAAAAAGTTGCCTGGAAGAGATCGCTTTTTATGATGCATGTTCCTAAGCCCTTTGATTTAAACACATATAAGACGAAAAACAATATTTTTTGTCTTCTATGTGTTTAAATTAAAGTTTCTATAGGTATCGTAGGCATTGAATTGTACCTACACTAAATATTTACCGTATTGTGCTTAGTAAAATAACTTAATTCTAATATTTGCGACTGGTAACTAATGTGAATTCACGGGGTCAGGTACAGTAGGTACCCTTGCTTCTTCAGGTGCACCTGAAATTTTAAACCAATGTTAAAATTTTTATACCTACTCCTGGTTCTCACAGCATAACATTAATAAAACCCACAAAGTCTTATTTTTCTAGTCTCACTGTTCGCCTAAGAGGGTCCTCTTGCACACTCCCAAAGACAATTTATTAGTCAAATGCCTACTTGTTTCTTCAAGCAACTTTTGACTTGCGATTTAGTGAATTGCGCAGGTATTGCATCAGGCGCTTCACAAAATGATATGAATCGAACATAATATTTTGAAAAATGCCGTGATTCAGAAGCGATTTTACATTCTCTCGATGGAAACAAAAATATCCCATTTAGGTATTCCCAATGCAGGAGTTCACAGTGCTGATATTATTTCTCCACTTTAGAAAAAAACGAGCTCATCATGTCTTCTTATCGTGTTATAAGTTTTTTAACCAGTGTAGAAAGGATTAAAGTGCTCCTTAGAATTTCCTTTAGTGAACTAATCTAACTTTAGTCACGCCTCATCCCATTTTGTTAAAGAAATATGATACAAAAAAAGCGCTAGGGCCGAGACGAGTTTCTTGCCTGTTTCCTTCTTTTCCGACCCTTCTGATTTTATTGAATAGATATATTTTGATTTTGATTCTGTTTTGCTTATGGTAAAATTTGGTTGAGGCGCGAACTACTTACTTCATATCAACTCCTTGATGTACACTCTCGCTTCGAGATGTGGAGCATTTGGTTGAGGCGCGAACGGCAGGTCCGAGTATAGTGTTCCGTACACTTGTTTGTAGTTGAGCCTCTCAGCCGCCGCGGCGGAGAACGCGGATGTTGTGTCCATACGCATTGCGCTTGCGCCTATGGCTCTGGCTATGCGCCTGGAAGAGAAAATTATTACATTTTTAAGTATCGAGATAAAGCTGGTCTCGGATTAAAAAAAAAAATAAAAAAAACGGTTCAGAGCATGGCCGGTGAAGGCAGTAGTGGCCGGAAACGGAAAACGTTTCCATAGAACGAATCTCGTTCGGATAGGTTGGCAACCCTTCTTGCGTAGTAGGTAGGTACTGCCAACCTAATAACGAGGATGCGTTCGGAAACAAAACGCCACACTAACTGGCTTGTTTCTTGAATTGTTTGAGACATGTTTGAAACTCTAGATTTATCTTGATAATACATTATGGAGATGAAAATCAGTGATCCAGCGAGCCGGATCGCAACCATGACATGTCAGTTACGTTATGAAGGTTAAATGCATAGTACCTAACTATTCATTTGTTATTAAAATATTCAATTATAATACGATTAGTACTTTATAAATAATCAATGAGCTCTTAAAAGTTCTAAGAAAAAGTTGAGCTACAATAATTCCAATCTCACGTGTCAAATCGGGTAAAATAAATACCTTCTTACACAGTTCCGGCTCATACAATTCATTAGAATTTTATAAAAAGGAAGTGATGTCTGCTTCTCATTATGGTGAATAAACTACCATGTCACATGCGTTTGCTTCCTGATTTTCTGATTATGTGCAAATGTTCCTGCACAACTGACCATTGTGTAGATAATTCTAATAATCACTGATTCGTCATGCAGCGGCGGTTAATTGACTTTGCATAGTTAGGCCTATTATCAGTCCTAATAAGGTAGACAAGACGTATAATTTTATGGGTTACCGATATTATTATACTTTACACATTATTATGGTTTTACTAAAACGGATATCCTGAAAATTATGTTGAGGATGAAAAATTAATGTTTTTCTATCAATCTGGTAACGATGAGAAAAAATATGTATTCGTATAATGTAAGTGACCAACTTATGTGACGGAGTTTGTAACCCGTCCAAAGGCCTCCGACAGATCTAACAACTTCTGAAGTGTTGTGGTAGGTATATGAACATTCCATTTCGAAAGTATTCAAGTATTCATGTTTTAGATTCTAGTTTTAAACCATACAAACAAAGTCTTTGTCTAGAACACACGCAGTAGGTAAATAAATTACAAACAGATTAACTGAGTACTTTGAAACAATACATACGACATCATTAGGTATTGTGTTATCGCGAGATATGCCTCACGTATCGATGTGGCAGATTTTAGTGATGAAAACATCTCACCCTTACTTAATGTTACCCAGATACTACCTAATTAAGTATTATTGGGTAGTTTAAAGTAGTGCTTAGTAATTATAATAGGGAAGTATCCCTATGGCGGAAAATTTAGTGTGTGGAGAAACATTAGGTTGGTCGCGATTCGTACGTTCAATATATTTTAGTTTTTTTGATCGATATGGTGACTTGTATTAGCTAAGCCTTCATTTTCGAACTGTGTACCTTGTATTGTGTGCCTACTATACCTACAAACAAAAAATAACGTAGAAAGTCCCAACAAAAAGCTTTCTGATGTGAGTCTTAGTTTAACCTGCCCTTAAATAAATGATATCGAGTTTATTAATTTGTGTTGAACATTTTCATTCTATTTGTTAACATTCAAATAATTTTTATTCGATGAAAATTTAAAGTCAATATTTTTATCGATAGGAAACTACAGCACTAAGATCTAGCTGATAGAACAGTGTTGTCCTTCAAACAGTATTACACAATCTGCGTTTAGTTATTACGTTGTATGGCATAACAGGCAATTCTACAATGCACGCGTCTCCATCATGAAGATGTACAGTTAGACGCACTAATTTAACTATCAAGTGCACTTTGGTATTGTTGTTTGGATGCATGTGTGTAGCGTAAAGGCTGGTTTACATTATTCAAGTCTTTAGAAAAATGCTTAAATGCAACTTGAAAGGCAGGTATTTCAAATACAGTTCATCCAACGGATCTAGGCATTCGTGAAGTTAGCCACAGGTGCGAGTTTGCGCATGTACACTGCCCACCGTCCCTCTCCATACCTCCAATTGCTCCCGAAAAACGATACTGCGCAGCTCTTGCGGCTAACTTCATGAATGCCTCGACTCGTTGGGCCAATTATAATTTAGTACCTACTTACACAATTACTTCTACCAGTAGAGTGTCAACAACACGCAGTGTCACGCTCCTCTCCAGTTATGAGACACAGCGAGTAACAAGTAAAGACGCGGGGAATGAAACGGGGAACGGGAAGGGTATCACTTGAAAGAAAAAAAAACCGATCCTATTTGAAAGCAATTACCTACTACAGCTAAAGCAAGTAGCGTTTACACGTTTCAACTAAAGCACTTTCCTAAAGTACTTTACTAAAGACTTGAATAATGTAAATCGACCCTAAGATGTTGATTGTTATGCTCCACATTTTAGATTAGATAAGATTACAGTCGTTACAATTTAGCGATTTAATATTGCATTGTTATGTTGCTTTATTTACAAGATGGGTAGGTACTTCCATACATCCATTTAATTATTATTATCATGCAAAAATAACTGTGTTAACTTTTGATGACTAAACGTCATTGAAATATGCCAAGAAGGTAGATTGTATCCTAGGGATGGACAATGGACATACGCTAATTATCTCAAAAAAACAATGCGATTTACTACAACTAGTTGAACACTTAAAAAATATGATATAGGTAAAAAAGTTATGGGAGGTAGACCATGATTTGGTTTAACAGTGCAATAGGGTTTTAGGAATTTATTCAAAAATAATATATGCTTGTAGAACTGAAATCCGCTGTGGGTAAATAGGACATGCAACTTCGAACCAGGCGACAGGAAGTCAATAATTCAAAACCAAATTACATGTTTGTTTAGGGAAGTAGGTGAATGAAAAAGGCCTAGGTGTCGGCTTCTTTATGCACACTTGATCGCTCAAACTAGGCCCATTCGGTCCAAGTTAATCCAAAGATAGTTAATAGGCGCAGAACTTGATCCAAAGCCCTTATCAGTAGTGTTGAAATGATAGACAATTCTGAACAGTTAACGATTTCGATTTTTGTTCCCAGAATTGAATCGGCCTTCGAAACTTGGACCGACTGGATCTTCCTATTTCCAACAAGTAAAAAAATCGTTTTATGTTAATGTAACCAATATTAAGCCATGTGGTAAAAAATATTCATAATTAACCTGTTAATTATAATGTCTTTTTTTTAGCGATTTGTTTTTTTTCGTGACAAAGAATTCGATACGAGAATGACTAGTGGTTTTTTCGAACCAGGAATCTGAGTAGGTTTTAGATTACTATCAGCTTTAGAGTATAAAACCATATCTAGGGTTGCCAGGGGCTTAGGACACAAAGTTAGTTTACAAGATAGTTTACAAAACTTTATTTCATTTAGTTTCCTTCCATACATACCTGCAGGGCTCCTAGCGGAAATTTACGACAGTGCATGTATGGTAGAAGGAAAAAAAACAAGTAAAGTTCTTAAACTATCAAAACCTGTACTCAGTACAGCTTAATTTTCTGTAACTGCTTTAGTTATTGTCGCGTCGGTCGTTCGCGTAATATGGGTACAAGAAATGCGTCTGTGTTGCAGAGTAGGTTATACCTTTGCTTAGACATTCCCAACGGATCGATCAAGATCAGCCCGGTCACTATTTTCACGAGATCGCTAAGGTATTAAAATTATTATATGAAAAGAAGAATGAGTTACCCAAATAACAATTAAAAAAAGCCTAGCATAATCCTACCAAATAGGCACCTAGGTAAATAAGGCGAAGACGGGGACAAATCTATATATCCAATCCATTCAAGTAGGTACCTACTTACTTCAAGTGGAGGAATGTATGTAGGCTACACCCAATTATACGAGACTGAAATATGCTTCCGGGTTACATAATTGACTTTTTTACAATGGATATTTTTTGCATTATTCTATTTAATATTGAACTATTTGTAGAATTTAATTTCTTAGCAAAAAATATCAAGTAAGTAGGTACCTACTTAATGGATACCTAGTTCACTGTTTAGCTAGACCAGGTAAGTAAGTGCGTAGCAGTTTTATTGGAGCAAAATGTTCCTTTGTGTTTAGTTACTAGGTGATATCCAACAGTATATAACAGTATACGTTCCTAGTGCAAGAAACAATACTTAAAACTTATATTTTGGATATAATTACAGAGCTTCTAAAAACCGTGACATTTGAATCACTGTTCAAGCCATGGTCTACTATATCTCTGTACAATCAAATAGGTTTAAAAAAGTAAGTACAAAATTATGCTTTTAAAAAAAGCTTTGGTCTCGTGATTGTACCGCGCAACGCTACGGTATGCGGTGCTAGAGTGCCAGACACAATCGTATTAAAAACATCAATAATGGTCGTTTGTTCCGTCGCACTTGGCGTCAGCGGTGAAACGATTTCATACGATTTGTGTCCGGCACTGTAGGTCTACCATGAGTTTTCACAATCTACACTCGCTAGCGACTGTAGTTAAAAAAATGTATGAAAACTTGCCTACAGCGCCTCTAGCGGATAGTTGGGTACTAAAACCTCACGTAGCTAACTATCCTACGTCACAGCGTACTACAGCGACTGTAGTTTGCGCTCGTTATTTGCTTAGAATTTGGTACCATGAGTAACAATTTTGACAAATGTCATAGTAACGTACTATTACTACTGTAGTAACGTCAGCCAATCTAAATGTGACAACTCATGGTAGACCTACTGCACTGCGTTCCGCAGCGTTTTGCGTTACGATCGCGAGACTCCCGCTTCAGACAATGTTGTCTAGTGGACAAATGTGAAGGAACCTCTCATTAAAACCTCCGCCACTAAAGTTTTCCATCTCGTCCGATCCTTTCGAGTATAAAGGTACGAGTTGGCAGCGGGTGACAAGAGACAGCAGCGGACGACGTGTCGCAGCAACACTACTGGTTTCTACGTATTTTTATGAAATGCGTCGCTAGCTTCGTGTCGCTAACTACGGAGGGAATTTCATAGAAATACATAGAAACCAGTAGTGTCGCTGCGACACGTCGTCCGCTGCTGCCTCATGTCGCCCGCTGCCAACTCGTACCCTAACAAATACAAAAGACTTACTCTGATTCCTCGCAAAGTACTCGCATCAGCCCTCTTCCCCGCCACCCAGTGTGTGTGGACGCGATCCTCACTTCCAGCACTGAATGACAGTCTTCTGGAAGCTTCTGCCAGATGCGAGCTTCCCTGTCCAGGTGGCCCAGAACTTTGAGGATGCGCCGGAACTTCGGGTTGGGGCAGTCTTCCGACTTATCTGTATAGTCTACTTCCTAGAATGGAAAATTACGTAGTAATGTTTTTAAAGTTGGTTGGAATCTTGGTTGTACCACTAAGTAAGAGTGTACCTACCTACAGAATGGTAATAAGTAATGTCAATTGATTATTTCCCCTCGTGTAGTATGTAGCAACTTTTTCTTCTTGTCACTAATCCTTTCGAACCAGTTTGGTGAAAGATACTTATCATACGTGAGGGTCATGATTCCCTCGTAAAGTCATATTGCTGACAATATCTCGCCAGCCACTTCCTCGGGAAAATCGTCTCTAAATACCGAGCTAGTAGATGAGCTAAGTAGGTACCTACTTACATGCTTGTTGGAGAGAAGTACTCAGTAAGATTTTTTATCAGATTTATATTAAGAAATAATATCACAGTCATCAATGGTGAACAATTGATATCAGAAAAAAAATTCGCTCAGTATTTTTCCGAACTCAATGCGTCACAGTAGCGAGATGATTAGACGAATTGGTTTTCCGCATTTTAACAGCTAATTTGCTGAAACACTTTAGTTTTGACCACTCGAGCGTACAACCCACTGGTCACAGACATCATAGCCAATGGTAAAATACTAAACTAAACGGCTGAAGAGCTTAGTACCTAGACGATTCTCTTTACAGTTTATCATTGTTCTGACTGGCTCACACTATTTGTCGTTGTTCGCAACAAATAATTTTTGTTATCGCGTAAAGTATTATTTTAAATGTATATCCATTATCAACCAAGAGCGCTGGTGGTGTAGTGGTAGCACCCCGGCCTCACGATCCGAAGGTCGTGGGTTCAAACCTGGTCGTGCACCAATGAGTTTTTCCATTCGAAAAATTTATGTGCGCAATGCCAGTGCTCTTAAACGGTGAAGGAAAACATTGTGAGGAAACCGGCATACCGTAGAACCAAAAATTCGAAGGTGTGTGTCATGAGTTAGTATTCTTATAAGCGGCGATGGGCTTGCAACCTGTCACGTACGGAATACTAACTACTGTGCAAAATGTGGGCATGTACCAAATGTCATGTTTGGACTTGCCTATGACTACCCCCTTTAGATATCCTCAAAGATCTAAGTAACTAAAAAAGATCTGAGGAGATATCTACCGAGCCCGGGGATTACAGTCGTGATCATACATACATACATTTACATACATTATCAACCATCTTTTATTGCTTCATCTTCATGCTATCAGCTTGAAAGACGAGCTCTAAAATCAAAGTTCCTAGTGGAAACTTCCAACAGTGAGTGCAGGTAGGTAAACACATGGCAGGAAACGCAACGAAATAAAATTTCATAAACTACCAAAACGTGTATTAAACCCCCTGTTACCGTGTGGAAGAACTCTTGCCTGATAGTAGGTACTATCTAGTGTTGCCATTAGCGTTAGCTATTGTGTAACCAACCGTGACACGTTCCTTTTTATCCTTGGATCTCTGCTCTAATTGATTTGCCGGATCGGACCGGTAATGTGACCGACAGTTCAAGGTTTTCGCGGGAAGTCCGACTCAAGTTTTCTGGAAAAACTTTATTCGTGACTAAAGATAACTAACACGAAAAAAGAAGAAGAGCCTCTTAGGCGCACTTTAATCCTTTGACCACACTGGTTTGAAAGAACTAGTAACACGAAAAGAAATTGCAAGCCCACCGACATTATCAAGTCTTTTGCGGGAAACTTTGATTCAAGTTTTATGGAATAATGTTATTTAAAACTATGTAGAAGGTAGGTACATACATAAGAAACTTTATAAAAAAACGGAATAAATGAGAAATGGAATGTGATGGGCAGAAATGGGATTAAAATGTGCAGAAGAATACTTTGCCGTCCGTCGAAAAAATACCCGTTGGTCCCGGGTGGGGTCGAGCGGGAATAACTAGACAATGCGGGCAGATCCGAAACCCGCAAAATTCTTTGGGCTGTCTTAAGGGTTAACACAAGTAAGCAATGTAGTAGGTAAATGGTAGGCTGCATTGTTTGCCGTCGCTTATCTTAGCAATACGGATATTAATAATGGTTATGCGATAGGAATGGAGTGTAATTATTATGTAGGTTTTGTCGCCATTGTCTCTGCTAAGTAGGTACCTTTACCTTAACACCTGCACGGAAGTGGACCTATAAATATCTGGTACATATTTTCTTGTAGATCGAATCGATACTTAGGTACCTTTCGTGCCGTAATCAGATTTTTTCTTTATTGTGCCAGCTACTTACCTCGACAATACAATAAAATCTACTAAAATTGCACATACATTTCTGATTATAGACCTGGTCATAAATACTTGGACGTGATATTAATATTTAATAATCTTTTCAACACATGAGTTTGAAAGAGATTTTTAGATAAGATTAGAATAATTTTATACGATAAGAAGAATAATACAAAATTAAAAATTTTAAAAACCCCCCGACATCTATACCATACCCTAACATGTCATATTTAAAGTCATGGTGACCTTACCATATTCTCTCAATATCATTGAAGTAATATGGTACCAAATTTCAAATCGATCGGACATAAGGAAGTTAGTCAAATCCCCTCATCAACTAGAAAAGAAGTGATGATCTTTAAATGGCTGAACAGATTTTCATGAAACATGGCTAAGAACACTCGGGGTAAAATTATCTATGACACAAAAAAAACTTAACGGAAATCGGTTCATCCGTTTGGGAGCTACGATGCCACAGACAGATACACTGACAGACACGTTAAACTTATAACACCCCTCATTTTTGTCGGGGGTTAATAAGGGAAATTGATTGTCATAATTTACCTCTCGTCTGGCGATTCCGTTGATGACAATGCCCACAAAGTCTCCGTTCTCGTCAACAGCGGCTACCGACACCAGGTCTTCGAGGGTCGCAGCGGCATACTCTTCTAGTTCCTCGCACCTGGACTCAGGAGTCTCCAGCAGGTTCACTGCTAGATTCATAGGCTCATCGCGAAAGAAAAACCTAGAGATGGAAATTACGTGATGTGACATCTGGATTTGTTTTGATAAAATGCCCGTTGAATCCCAGAATTAACAATAGAAAGAGATGAAAATTGAGAGTGAACGAGTTAAGTATATTCATTTAAAATCCAAATCCGTACTCATATACAAACATCTAAATATTCACACATTTTATATTATTAATAGGATACTTTCTAAGGAACATGACATTTGCATAAAATGACGTCTGTATTCCTCATGGCTAGGCAGCATCGATCATCCGCTTCCTGCCCTTTTCCCACGTTATGTGGGGTCGGCACAACAGTGATCTTCCATTTCCCTCTATCATTCGTCATCTCAGTACTCACTCCCTTCCTACCCATGTCATCTTTCACACAGTCTATCCATCTTTTCTTTGATCTACCTCTACCCCTGTAACAAATAGGCAGCATCGATATAAAGAGTTAAGTACTATGCTAGGCAGAGACCACGGATTTCTACTTGGATCCTGATCTCTTAATTTACTCCATTTTCATAGACATTCTTCTAGATCTAGATGCTTACTTTCTCAGAAACTTCAGCACGAGGTCTTTATCATCAGGGGTGACTCTGCAGAGGCTGTAGGAAGGTTGGGCCATAGCACGCGGTCGCAGGCTCAAATCGGCCAACTGGGCCGGGAGCTCGTCCGAGAGCTGGACAAAACAATGTTACATTATAAATTTCAAGTCTTCATAATATCAAGTTTCATCTGTTTTTTTTTACTCATAATCCACCGAGTGTGCAGTAACATTATAAAATTAACCTAAATTATTTTTACTGTCATAATCCCCACCAACCAGGATACAAAATGTTGGTGGGCAAAACGCCGATTTTTTTTAGTTTTGTCATAATCCCCACTGGTGGGGTAGCTTAGTGGGAATTATGACAATAAACCATAGGTACGACCATGCCAAACGTCAGTGTCATGCACGATGCGATGTTATTTCGTCAATCTACGACGTGTATCGTAAAATCACGATACGACGACGCATCGTGCGTACCTATATCTTTTGGCCTATAGGCTAGAAACTAAAAATTTACGTCTGTCTAATGCGAGTTCAATTCCCTGCGTTGCATGTTTGCATATTCTGTAACTCCCATTTGTTCTATATGACTGTGACGTCATACCATGCCAAACATAGTGTCCTGCACGATGCGATGTAATTTGAGGAAGTCTACGACGTGCATCGTAATAAAAAAAATAAAAAATCTACGTCTGTTGAATACGAGTTCGATTCCCGGCGTTCCAAATGTTTGCATGTTCTGGAAATCATCATCATCATCATTATCTTCCTGCCCTTTTCCCACGTTATTTAGTACTCATCCTTTCTTACCCATGTCATCTTTCACACAGTCCATCCATCTTTTCTTTGCCCTACCTCTGTATCCATCCACATTCACACATAACACTCCTCTCGTCACATGTTCTGGAAATCAACATCATAATATCCACAGAAGGTATACTATGTATAGAATTTATTACAGTATACCTATTATAAATAATTCAAGGTTACGTCTTGAATTCGTTGGGCAGTACGAGTATAGACCATAGCTAGAACCATTGTTATGCAAGTTACTAAATAAATACCTACACTAAAGGCTTGTATTGTGAGCGCATTACTGAAATTCTTGCAGTTTCTCAAGGGCTTATTCCCAAAGTACTCCATTCTTTTGTTCAAAAAAGATAAGAATCTCGAACATTAGTTCCCAATCTACTCCAAAGAATTATTATTAAAAAAAGGTAAAATAAAAATAGTGCGTTTAAGTTTCAAGACTACTCCATTCAAAACATCGAAACAAAATAATGTTAGGAGTACAGTCTGTCACAGTATTTCTGTAATAAAATTAGGTATGCTGGCAAAAGTTTTCTTCAAATTAGGAATTTAGAACGTTTACGTCTGCGGTAAATAAAGTAAATTGTAATATCACTTCAATATCACTTAGGTACATACTTTTAATGCATTATTATTTAGAAAAAAAGGGTAGCAAAAGAGATAAGTTTTGTTTAGGTACACCTAGGTATGTTAATGTTACAAGCAAATACCAAATTACAAATTATTTAATTTCTGATAATAAGAGCGCTGGTGGTGTAGTGGTAGCACCCCTGCCGAAGGTCGTGGGTTCAAACATGGTCGTGCACCAATGAGTTTTTCTATTCGAAAAAATTATGTGCGCAATGCCAGTGCTCTTAAACGGTGAAGGAAAACATCGTGAGGAAACCGGCATACCCTAGAACAAAAAATTCGAAGGTATATGTCATAGGTTAGTATTCTTATAAGCGGCGATGGGCTTGCAACCTGTCACGTACGGAATACTAACTACTGTGCAAAATGTGGGCATGTACCAAATGTCATGTTTGGACTTGCCTCTGACTACCCCCTTTAGATATCCTCAAAGGTCTAAGTAACTAAAGATCTGAGGAGATATCTACCGAGCCTGGGGATTACAGTCGTGATCATATTTATTTATTTATTTTATTTTTTTATTTCTGAATATATTCTAAGACCTAATATGTCTTGCATTAGCATAATGCATAGCTAAAGAGACTGATTTTTACAGGTAAGTTATAATAACGGGTGTTTTTTAGAGGCGAAGAACTTTAAACTGAAATAAAACAGAGAAAAACGTTATTAATTTATACATCCAGTTGGCTTTATTCATAGCGTTTTTTTTATTTCAATTTAAAGTTTCTAAGCTTTTAAAAAAACACCCTTCTGTTAATACGTCATGGTTTTTTTTCTATCAATATTTATGGTAAACTTCTAAATTTTGGTTTCTCATAATTAAGTAGGTAGGTATATTGTTTTTTTTTATTCTACCGTCTATTTTTGAAAATGTGTACTTATGTTGATCTTCTTCTTCTTTTTCTTGATGTTGATTAGATTAATATTTCTTTTTAAATCAGTTAAGTACTGTATTTTATTTTAAATCTTCATTCATTTAGGTTTAGGTAAGGCATTTTATGACGTTATAGGCGGTTATCGCTATAATAAGAGTAGAAAAATCTGTTTATTGTACTATTAAAATATGTATTTCTTAAGCTGACTGTACGTCAGTTACCTTGTGGAGTAAAATGCGAAATAAATCAGTACTATTTACATTACTGATGACTAATATTAAATATTTGGAGGAGTTTGAGAACGAATGTATGAGATAATTATTTTTGGACACCAGTAGGATGGAGTCGAATTTAACTAAAAAAACAATATTTTGTTTGTGGAGTAGTTTGAGAATATTTCTTGGAGTACTTTTGGAACAAAACGTGGAGTACTTTGGGAATAAGCCTTCTCAAGTACTTACTCAACCCAGTTTGACCATAATTTATTACTTATCTATTTCGGTACGATTGTTTTTGGCCAGACAATGCGTTGGAGAACGTGTTCTTACTTGGTTAGTTACCAGCTGTTAATTGATTTAGGCGTGACTTGCGGAAATCCATTACAAAATATTATTAAAAATATACTCGCTAATTTAATTCAACGGGCTAAACTGCAAATGCGTGCAACACCCACCCCCTTGTATAATAAAACAACAAAAAAAACTATGCTAAACGCTATGTATTACATTTAGCTTATTGAAAAATAAATAAATAAATAAATAATAATAAATAATAAATAATGCTGGACAATCCACACAGCATCATCTAGCCCCAAAGTAAGCTACTTAAAGCTTGTGTTATTTATGGGTACTCGATAACTGATATATTTAATACATTATAAACAATACATAGATAGATATATTTTTATTATACATAGAAAACACCCAGACCAACGGAACAAATTTTTGCAGATCGTACACAAATTTGTTCCGCGGCGGGAATCGAACCCGACCCTCTAGCGTCGCAGGCGGACACTCGCCCGCTGCGCCACTGAGGTCGTAAATTAGCGGAGTAATAATGTATTGGACATTTTCTATCTTTTCAATAGTGTTTTTTATTGCTTAGACATCCCATAGGGATTAAATTAATAGGCGCCTGAACATCACCTCAAGATAGATTTCGTGCAACCCTTTCCCTGCTAGCCCCAACACTCTGCAATTTTTTTTTACATTTAACTTTAGCTCATATCAACTCTTAACTGGAACATTCTGGGGCTTTACCATAAGCCCTTACAAACCATTATGTTTCAGAAACGCCGCATTTCTAGCTTGAAGTAAAACTACTTAAATACAAACACTTTGATATTTCAAGCACTTTGATATTGCCCGAAGTGTGGTAAGACACCAGTGCGGACCTTATGGGTTCAACCAACAGAATTAATCGCTTCAGTGCTGAAAAGGGTATGTCAGGGTACATCTTTCTATAACAGCTATTTTGTTCTGAGGACTACCTCCATATTATCCTGAACAGCCAAGAACGCTAAAGCCAGAGTAGCCACATAATTCATATAAAAAAAAAGTGGTGAGGTAAGCCATGTCAAGTGGACAATTATTTGTGTCAAGAATAAACATAAATCACTTCTGGAGAGTTCCATAATTAAGTTTGAACAAATAATTTGTACTAGGTACTTACGTGAGTTAATAACAATAGTACATAAATAATGATTATAATTACTGTAATTTCATATGATTTATTATATTATTTGAAAGATGACATGTTGATTGAAAACATATTCTTTCTGCATAAATCTTTCAAGCCGTATTTGTTTGTATAAGTACCGCGTATGATATATATCATCAGTTTTATCTAGATGAGGTTTTTATACGATTATGAATAATGGGTACGATGAGGCAATTACAATGTTAGTATTAGATTAGTCTGGCGTGTTGGGCCCTCTACGGCGTAGAGACATCACGCCAATTAGAGAAAAAAACTCTACAGTGTAGAGGAAGTGCTACAGCGTAGAGGGATGCTGTGTCAAATAGAGAGAAATGGTTCTACGGCGTAGAGAGAATCTCAAAGATAACCTATCATGTATACTAAAATAAAATCTCTATACTTTCCCTCTACGGCAGCGTAGAGCAGTGCTACGAAAGTAGAGGGACATCGCGCCGAGTAAAAGAAATCACTCGTATTCTACTATGTAGAGACTAGAGAGTAAAAATCACTACAAAATACCAAATAGGTTTGTTGGTATAAATACTTATAACTAAGCAAAAAAAAAAAAAGATTGCCAAGGGCTTGAAAACTGGGTTACTCAGGCATTGCTATTATTCTAGCCCTTTTACATACCGTTTAATTAATGTCCGGTTCTGTCGCCTTGGTTGACTGCAATTAAATTATGTTAAGTCTTTGTTCGACACGGTAAGGGCTTGCTCACAATGACACCTGTTTGTCTAGCAGTGTAGTAAATAGGATTCTTGATTGTATATTATTGTCTATGCTAAGCATACACAGCTCTAAGACTCAGGCAAATGCAGCAGACAACGAGTCCGATGGAACAGGGACGATTCTACTCAATTTGGTATTTTATCGTTATTTTAAAAACTTATTTAACCTTGATTTTAGAGTTCGTCTTTCAAGTAATAAAATATTGGTTGATATAATGTTATTTTACATTTAAAATTAACTAATATTTTACGAGATAATCAAAATTGTTTGTAGCTAACAATGACTAAAGTGAGAACAATGAGGAAACCATTGAGTAAAACGGTCCAACAACTTAGTAGACACGTTTAAGAGCTGTGATGATACAGACAACACCCCATTGTTTGCGGCGAGGGTTAACTTTTAGCATGCCGGAACGTGGGCCCTCGCGACACATAATAGATTTTCTAGTGTGCAAACCACAGGTTAAAATAGTAATAAAAATAATAGCAGTTTAAATATCGTAATATAAGATAGATTACATCCAGCGTAACCATATCCTTATTCACGATCGTAGGGATATAACTCTGGATATAAAATAAACGCGCCATTTAAAGCAGATTGATTTAAATATAGATTGTGATTTAATTTTGTATGCAGTCACGAATCTTTATAGTTGTTTAATCTTGTATTCTACTTGTAGACACCTGCGTTTTATTCACACACCCACTTATGAGTTATATAATGTATCTAACTGTTGGACCTAAAATGGGATAAAACCTATAAATGAACAATTTGAATTCGGTATTATCCTCTCTTTCCTTTTTTTAAAGACAGAAAGGGAGAAAGCACTCTGAACTGAACCATACTTGCTAAATCTTTACTCAAAAAATTACCCAAATTTTATACTTGTAGGTTCTTACTTTGTTGGGGGTAAAAAAAGATAGGGTTCGCAAAATAAACTCGATTGAATTGAATTAAAAAGAAAATGACTGTAATTTTCCATTAGCTGGTAGATATATCAAGTAAACAATGCATTTACGTAGTAGAACTATAATCATCATTACCTACTTAGGTCTACCTAGGAGAGCTAATAGCCAATTATTCGTTTTACGATACCTAAGCGTAGTAGGTTTTATTATAAGTACACATAATACTAGGTTTTGAGTTGCATAATATAAAAATAAAATAAAAATAAATATGATCACGACTGTAATCCCCAGGCTCGGTAGATATCTCCTCAGATCTTTAGTTACTTAGATCTTTGAGGATATCTAAAGGGGGTAGTCAGAGGCAAGTCCAAACATGACATTTGGTACATGTCCACATTTTGCACAGTTGTTAGTATTCCGTACGTGACAGGTTGCAAGCCCATCGCCGCTTATAAGAATACTAACCTATGAGACTGTTAGATATGAGGACAGACAAGTGAAACGACCGCTGGTTAGCTTAACACTGCTTTACTAACGAAACCACTCAGTGCGGGACGCAGCCACGCACACATACATAACATCCCTCCCCCTAGTACAACAATAATCATTTATATATAACACAACATAGGTACCTATCTACAAATTAGAAATATTTTTTATAACACACTTTGGGATGCTCGCGTAACAATCTCTTTGGTGTTGACTCCTCGATCTGTTGTTCATTTGTCACCTCGCCTTCATGTTCCGCTTC
The DNA here is from genome assembly GCA_963675405.1 of Cosmorhoe ocellata. Lineage (NCBI taxonomy): Eukaryota > Metazoa > Arthropoda > Insecta > Lepidoptera > Geometridae > Cosmorhoe > Cosmorhoe ocellata. The sequence goes on along the minus strand of OY776258.1, from coordinate 2,364,354 downwards.
CAGAAACTCGTCCTCCGAACTAGTCTGGCCTGCATCCTCCCTACTGTTTGACCCAGCTTGTTGCTCACTCACTCTATTCTGTTGAGGCACATCTTGGCACTCCTCCTCCCTTGACAGCGGGGAGCTAGGCTCATATAGCTCCACTCTCCTCGCTCTGGCCGGAATAGGAGTCATGAGATCCGACGGTGAATACTCAGTTTGGGACTCTGGTGTTGTCGAAGAATTTTCTAGCGTAGATGGTAGCGACGACGGCGTGGGTGACGACGGCGTGGGTGACGACGGCGTCGGAGGCTGCGGTGTCGGCGACGGCGGCGGCGATTGCAGCGGTGACGGCGGTGAACCATAGCCGGGTACATTCTTTGAGCCTTGCTCAATGGTAACCTGATTGTTAATAGTCCCTTTGTATAGCATCAATTGATTTATGTGCCTCTTCTGGCTTTCAGAGCTATGAATATCCTTCACTAAGTACAAAACTCTTCCTATCCTACTTAGTATGATTCCCTTACACCACATAGTATTGGTTTTGTTTATAAACTTTTTATACAACACTATATCATTTTCCTTGAAATATTTTACTTTATTTTTGCCTTGAGGTTTAATTTGCATACACTGTTGGTTTTTGACAAGCTCGGATAAAGACGGTGATGAAGGTGTGGATGATTCGGGATGAATCAGATCTAACCGCGACCTTAGTTTGTGGCCGAACACTAATTGTGCTGGAGAAAAACCCGTGGTAGTGTGGACAGAGTTACGATAATCCATCAAATATTTTAATAATTTTACTTCTGTGTCCTTTGCGCTAAGGTTCAACATAATGCACGATTTAATTCCCTTCTTCACTACTTTGACAAAACTTTCTGCCTGGCCATTACTTTGAGGATGATACACCGGTGACGTACTGTGCAAGACTGCGTTTGTCGCACAAAACGCCTCAAATTCTCGCGAGCAGAAAGCTGTGCCGTTATCGCTCACTATTGTTTTCGGAATCCCGAACCTTGATATAAAATCGCAAAGCTTTCGAATGACCGCAGCTGATGACGTATTGGTCTTCATATTGTAAACTTCTACCCATTTAGTATGTGCATCTACAATCACCAAATACGTACAACCCTTTATCGGACCTAGAAAATCAATGTGAACTCTGTAAAATGGACAAGGTGGGAACTCCCAGTGAGCGAGCGGGGCGCGCGCGGGCGAGGGGCGCAGTTGAATGCACACGTTACACGAACCTATCATCGTTTCAACTGCCTTGTCTATACCTGGGAACCAAAATCTTGAACGAGCTTCGGCTTTTGTTTTGACTACCCCTAAATGTGAAGAATGTAACTCTTTTAGAATAGGTTGGTATAAACTAACCGGAATCACCACTTTATGACCTCTCATAAGGCATCCATTTTCGAATGCTAACTGTGATCTACACAAGTGATACGGTTTTAACCGTATGTCGTCTAATTTTGGCGGCCACCCATTTTTAATAAACTCGATTACTCGTTGCAAACAAACATCCTTCTTAGTCTCATAACGTAATGTATCGCATGTCACGGGCATACTGCCGTCTACCACAAAACAAACATACGTCGCCCGGTCGTACGCCACTTCGCAGTCGCAGCACTGGCACTGCGAGGTGCACGCACACTCGTGCGCCGCGCGCGGCAGGCTCGCGCGAGATAAATAGTCTGCCTTGTTATCAGCGCTGCGCACATATTCTATAGTATAGTTATAGCTGCTTAAAAATAAGGCGTATCGCTGTAACCTATTTGCAGACATCTCCGGTATACCTTTAGTAGGCCCAAATATAGACAAAAGCGGCTTGTGGTCAGTGCGTAAAATGAACGGTACCGATCGACCATATAAATATTGATGAAACCGTCGCACACCGTAGATAATAGCAGTTGCTTCTTTTTGTATTTGAGCATACCGCTTTTCGGCCGGGTTCAAAGTACGCGAAACAAATGAAATAGGCCTTTCTACCCCGTCTTGACTTATCTGAGACAAAATAGCTCCCAGCCCACTTGGGGAAGCGTCTACCGTTAAAATGATCTTTGCGTTTGGGTCAAAATGTGCTAGAACCTGTTTTGACGTCATTAACCTTTTAATAACTTTAAATGCTTTGTCATGATGTTCAGTCCAGTTCCACTTACAGCCCTTTTTCAATAATTCATACAATGGACTTAGTATAGTAGATGCGTTCGGTATAAAATTTCTATAGTAGTTGATTAAACCTACAAAGGACTGCAGCTGAGTGGCATTCGAGGGCGCCGGGGCCTCCACCATTGCTTTGACCTTATCCGGCGATTTTTTTAAACCCTCGCTTGTGATAATATACCCAAGATAGCTAACTTCGTCCTGAAAGAAACTGCACTTTTCGCGTTGTAACGTTAAACCTGCGTCCTGCAAACGTTTCAAGACGACATTTAATTTTTCTAAGTGTTCCTTTCTATCCCTTCCGGTTACTAAAATATCATCTAACAGGCACAAAACTCCATCTATCCCTGTCAGCACGCTCTCCATCGCTCGCTGGAATATAGACGGTGAACTAGCTAAGCCAAAAACGAGGCGTGTGTACCTATACAAACCGCGGCTTGTGTTTATACAAGTCAGGTTCTTCGACTCGTCGTCTAAAACAAATTGATTATACGCCATAGATAAATCGAGCTTGCTAAACTGTTGTCCCCCATGGATCTTAGAAAAAAGTTCATTAGTTGTGGGAAGTGGGTATTGTTCTATCAGTAACTGTTTGTTTATACTTATTGAGTAATCAGCACATAACCTGATCGATCCATTACGCTTTAGAACCGGGACTATCGGAGATGCGTAGTCGGAGTACTCGACGGGCTCAAGAACACCTAAATCGACCAACCTATCGATTTCTTTGTGAACTTTATCTCGTAACGCGAACGCAACGGGCCGTGCTTTGCAAAAAACCGGTTTTGCATTCTCTTTTAACAACAGTTTTATTTTGTAATTTTTAAATTTACCTAGCTTGTCCGAAAATAAAGCGGGATACTGCTGTTGCCAATATTTTATCGATAGATCGGTATCTTCACAATAATTAACCGACATTAGCTGTAATTTAAAAAGTGATATAAAATCCCTACCTAGAAGCGGCGGCCCGCCGTCCCGTACGACGTAAAGTACTATTGAGTGCGTTTGTCTCGCATAAGACACTGGTAAACGAATCGTACCTACGCATGCGATTTTCCTACCATTATACGTCATCAGCTGTTTACACGTACTTGATAAATGTGCATTGTTAAAATGTGTTTTATAGAAACCCTCCGACACTACCGTTACCGCGGATCCACTATCTATTTCGAACTTAAATGGCATATTATTAATTAAAATAGTTTCTACCATAGGTTCACCCCTTAGTGAACGAATATAAAAAATCTTACCATCATCGCCTTCATCATCCACACCCTTGTCACCGCCCTCCATTTCTACGTAATTAACTTTTTTACACATCTTACGCAAATGGCCTTTTACGTGACACTTTTTACAAACGTAATTTGCAAATCTACATTCGGATGTTTTGTGATTCGAATAGCCGCACACTTCACATTTCACTTTTCCTACACTTCCACTCTTGCCACCGTTGGAGATCTTGAAGAGCTGATTGTCCGGCGGCGACGTGGCCTGCGAGCCGGCTGCGGCGGCGTCGCGCGCGCGACTCATGTTCTCCGCCAGCTCCACGACCTTGACCAGCGTGAGGTCAGCCATGTCCTTGGAGTACAGCTTCTCCTTCTCTCGCCCCGGCTGCATGCCCATTATAAACTTATCACGAAGCGCCTCTTCGACGTTTAGAAAGCCGCACTTCTCTGTCAGCCCTCGCAGTCTGGCCGCCCACTGTGAATAGGTTTCGCCTGCCAGCTGAGCTGCAGCGTAGAAATTGTGACGCTCCCCGAACCCAACTTGCTTCGGGGTGAAATGTTTGTCCAGAAGAGCTAGGAGGTCTTCGAAAGGCACATCATTGACGTCTTTAGGTAATGCTAAATCCGATGCTAATTTGTAAGTACCCTCGGTGAGTGCGCTAAGCAGGATCGCTTTCCGTTTCTTGCCTGCCGGATCCGTCGTTCCATTGATGTCATTTGCAACAAAGTACTGACAGACGCGACCTTTGTAAGTTTTCCACGTCTGTACATTGTGATCAAAACTATTTAAAATTCCAAATTGTGCACCAATCGACATTTTCACGCTATTAATTTTAAAAATGCGGGTAGCTCGTCGCCACTGTTAGATATGAGGACAGACAAGTGAAACGACCGCTGGTTAGCTTAACACTGCTTTACTAACGAAACCACTCAGTGCGGGACGCAGCCACGCACACATACATAACAGAGACATATGTACCTTCGAATTTTTGGTTCTAGGGTATGTCGGTTTCCTCACGATGTTTTCCTTCACCGTTTAAGAGCACTGGCATTGCGCACATAATTTTTTCGAATGGAAAAACTCATTGTTGCACGACCAGGTTTGAACCCACGACCTTCAGATCGTGAGGCAGGGGTGCTACCGCTACACCACCAGCGCTCTTGTGCATAATATTACGGAGATAATAAATATTGGTGGCCATATTACACAACGCCATCTAGCCAAACTATGCACAGCTTGTACTATGGGAGACAGATAGCTAATAGATTAATACGCTTCTTTTGTAAATATAATGATCATGATAATTTGTAAATACACCCAGATACAGAAGACACATCTGTGTTCACACAAAGTTTGGAGGATCCTTGTGAGGATCGAACCCTCAACATATACAGCAGAAGGCAAAGCTACTACCAACTGATCTATGAGGGTTTTTAAAAACAAAAACCTGCCGGACATAGTATGTCAGGCCCAATATGCATTGATACAGAACGCAATATCAGCTGAGGGATAATTTCAGGCTGTCATGACACTACAAGCTGGGTTACTGACCAAATGATAACCAAAATAATGACCCTTAGAACAAAAAATCAGCGAAGCGTCCACCTTTTGGCATCGTACGCATCGGACGCATCGCATCAAACGGATGAATTTTTCGCAATACGTCCACCATATCGGCAGCGTTCGCATTTGCCGCCGCAACTACCAGCAATCGGATTGTCGACGCAACTTCATTCGGGGTGTTCGGGCGGGGTGCGTCCACCTGACCGGCATTCCGAATGACGTCATCGGCACGCATCACAAAAGTTGCCTCTCGAAGCAACGGCGTCGACATTGCTGATGAGCAGATTCGAGCGATCCGTACGATGCGGATTGGTGGACGCACTTGTGTGACTTAATATATAAAGAAAATTACGATCCTTTTGATGCGATGCGTCCGATGCGTACGATGCGTACGATGCCGAAAGGTGGACACTTAGCTTTAATCGACTTTTTCTTTTATCAGGAATAGCGGAACTAAAGGGGTGGCATATCCATAGATACATTTTTATAAGTCACGACCTGCAAAACGTGCGGTTGCATACCGGAAATACCTGCCTACTTTTATTTATCCGCTATGGGACCTTATTAGGCATTATCGCTAGCCAAAGGTCTGAATGCGTGTTCTTCTAGAGCTATTTCCGCACCTTTGACACGACTTTGTACATTTCAGTTCAAAGCTTAGGTACCTATCTATAGCAAAGATAAGTTAGTGACTTCCCTATAGCTATTTCAATTTTAATGAGTATGCGTGATTGATTCCTCATTCATTTTGACATCATTCTTTTACACTAGCTTCCGCCCACGGCTTCGCTCGCATGGTACCTTGAAAAACAATAACAAATCCCACAGGTAAATTTTTCCTTGATAAAAAGTACCTAGTCTATGTGCTATTCCAGACTATAATCTATATCTGTGCTAAATTTCATACGTTCAGCCGTTTCAGCGTGAAAGAGTAACAAACATACATCCAGACATCCTTACATCCATACATTCTTACAAACTTTCGCGTTTATAATATTAGTAGGATTAGACCTGGAAATGCCCTATGCGGACCAGCCGCTCTTGTTTGCAATCAGTAGCTACACAATTAAGGGTGAAATTACGAAAATCAATGGTTTTTAGGTACCATTTCAAGAACCAGGAATCACAAATGTAAAGATGCTATGGTATGAAATTGAAGGTCATATATTCATCTCCGCAGGTAGCCAATAAAAACTGAGCAGTCCTATACAACATTTTCATATAAATATGGTTTTACCATCGCAAGATGCGCTAAAAATGACGAAAAATGGGGTCTGGTTAGGTACCCAAATAGCTTAATCCACTGCATATTATATCGTGGAAATCATAAGAAATTGTGGCTTATATAGTCCTCTATACGTCTAGTTTATTATTTCGTTTTCAAATAAATTACTTTTTCAGTTATGAGAAAGAACAGCCAATAGAAAATGCACTATAATTTCTCCATACATTTTTGTATGGGGACGCGCTGTTATATTATTGACGGAATTTTATTTTGTTCCTCATTCCGCGCTCAGTGTGTGCAAACCGAAGACATTGAGTAATATTACAATGCAAGCCATAGCGAGATGCTAGTCTACATTAACCACACGGAAATCATGGTAATAAGAGTTCGAAAGTCTCGATTACACAAAGCCCCAGAAACCTACAGATACCGCGGCAAGTGAATGTCGTCGATCATCGAACTCTGGACCTTGGTCGTGAGCGAGGCCCACTCACTGATCCGTGGCATTGAGAGGAAATCTCGTGTCGAGCCTCCGAGCGAAAGGACGTATTGCATAATAGCGTTTTGTTGGTCTAGGTTAAGGTTGCAATTTCACTGCACTATTTTTTGACCAATTTATTCAAAAACGCTACATTTTCTCGTTCCGGTGTACAATGGTATACTATGTTGAAGTTATCCTGAACTCATCCTGAACTTGAATAATCTTCTTTTGTCTTCTTACGATGAAAATTTTGTGTTTTTTAATTAGCAGGTATTTTTTTTAACGTAAACAATATCGCAGTCAATATCAAAGTCATTGTAGTACAAGTAAATAGCGTCACTATATTATAGTAAAAACTAAAGCGTCACTATAAACGTCAATTTATGCTTGCGGATCACTGCGAGCTATTTTTAATTGACATTGGTTTTTCATTCGAACATGTCGTCGGCGCCATATCATGAATATCATTATTATACCGTCACCTAAGCCCCTATTTCTGGTATTGATGCCCAGTCTCAATTCAACTAAATAGTTAGTAAGTAGGTAAATAACTTAGCGGGTGAGTCATTTGATTAAAAAAAGCATTAGTTTTATCTGCGCTGGTGGTGTAGTGGTAGCACCCCTGCCTCACGATCCGAAGGTCGTGGGTTCAAACCTGGTCGTGCACCAATGAGTTTTTCCATTCGAAAATTTACGTGTGCAATGCCAGTGCTCTTAAACGGTGAAGGAAAACATCGTGAGGAAACCGGCATACCTTAGAACCAAAAATTCGAAGGTGTGCGTCATAGGTTAATATTCTTACAAGCGGCAATGGGCTTGCAACCAGTCACGTACGGAATACTAACTACTGTTCAAAATGTCATGGGCATGTGCCAAATATCATGTTTGGACGTGCCTCTGACTACTCTCTTTAGATATCCTCAAAGATCTAGAAAGTAACTAGAGATCTGAGGAGATATCTACCGAGCCCGGGGATTACAGTCGTGATCATACTTTTTATTTTTTTATTTTTTTTATTCAAATCCAAGCTTAGAAAATAACTTTTTCGGGCGGCAGTGTGGTCACTTAATCATCATCATCATCAGCCCTTCTCATCACACCGCTGGCCATGGGCCCCTTTTCGCTTTTGCCATTTGAAACACTGAGCTTCTTTCAAAGAGAATCTCATAATATGCAGACATAGCTTAGTGCTGCGCAAAGGCTTGCATGGTACACAATGCATGCCTACCTACACCTCGGCAGTAGGTAGGTACACCTATTAGATCAGGTACGACAAGGCCAAAAAGCATTATCATAAACATTATAAGGCCCAGTTGCCACCGAAGCAGAGAGGAGAGATGCGCTGCGAAGCTGGCAGGTTATTTCCACCAAAGCGGAGAGGAGAAGTGTAATCGTACTGCCTAAACCGAGACAAAACTTGACCGTAGATATTAAAATATTGAAGGGTGTGTTACGTACAGTGTTGCCAACACTACAAAAAACCTTAAAGTTACACTTCTGAAGGATGCAGCCGCATATTTTAAATACTTGTAACGCGTACAAAGTCTCGAGAATTTTGCTAGTTTATTACCTACTACAATTACTCCTCATCTTTTCTGTCACCGGTTATTATTATAGTTAGCGTGGTATGGGCATGTTATGAGAAGAGATGAATGTCATGTGACAAGAAGAGTGTTAGGTATGAATGTGGATGGATACAGGGGTAGAGGTAGGCCAAAGAAAAGATGGATGGACTGTGTGAAAGATGACATGAGTAAGAAAGGAGTGAGTAATGAGATGACGAGTGACAGAGGGAAATGGAAGAGGATCACATGTTGTGCCGACCCCACATAACGTGGGATAAGGGCAGGAAGATGATGATGAAGATGATGATTACCTACTACAATTAAATGGAGCGCTCATCTTTATCTACAGTGCGTATGATGCGGTTTATAAGTGATGTTAATTGGTAACTCTATATCTTTCTTTGTTCTAACGTCATTCGTGCCTTCACGTTGGGTTGGTCATAGTAAACGGAAGGAATTACAGGTCTTATGTTTTATTTCATTTAACGACTTAGATCAGTGGTTCCCAAACTCTTTTGTTTCAAAGACCACTTTCAAAATTTTGCTGGATACGGTGGACCCCCTGCATCTACATTCTACCAATTTCTAAATCTTGAAAAAAAAAAAGTGAAGATTAGATCTATCTATCTATGGAAACTTGCGTTGTGGCTGAGTTTCAACGACGATTAGGTACTTAAAAGATTTCGAAAAAAAAAAATCTTTTCCAATTCCAAATTACCCTTTTTTTCATAATTTATTTATAAATTGTCTTATTGAGAAATTTAATTTAGGTATCATATTATTTAAAATAACAAGCCAACATTTTAGTTCTTCACTATCGAAACCAAATTAATTTTCATGCACCCCCTGGGGGTCCACCTGGACCACTTTGGGAATCACTGACTTAGATCATTTAAGTAATTGTGAACATGATGACACTAAATGAAAATTAAAATTGAGAAGGAATGTTAAGATGGTTTGGGCATGTAGAAAGGATGGATGAAAGGAGACTGACGAAACAGGTGCAAAGAGTGCGAATGGGAAGACCTCGGCGTACGTATCTCGATTAAATTGGGACGTTTAAGAGATTGGCCAGGTGAGGAGTACCCATGAGAGTGAATGAAGCAAAAGAGGTATATCAGGATCTTAGCAAGTGGAGATCCGTTGTCTCTGCTACCCCGTCGGGAAACAGACATGATTTTATGTATGTATGTATGACTCCAAAGATTAGAAGAACTATTAAAATATAAAACTTCAGAGTACCTTTTTAACCCAGAAAAGTATAGGTAAATAAGTCTTTTGTCATTCTGTCTGGCATCGATAGCTTCCCAAACGAATGAACCAATTTTTATGAAAGCTTTTATGTAAGAGCTGGTACGTGAGTTGATTTTTTGGTAGAAATTGGTTGAAAGCATTTCATATATCAGTTTTATTGGTTAGCCCGATTTAGGTTGCTCTCGAATTGTCTGTATTGTCGCAATAAATCCTGTAAGTTCTTTAAGTCATGCTTATGGCGTTATTGATAATTTTTTTTGTTATTCATCGGCCAATAGAGGCAGACCACCCGGTTGGTCCAATGACATTGCCAGCGTAGTCGGCAACCACTGGACAACACTCGCTGGGGACCGGAAAGAGTGGTAATACCCAACAGTGTGTGCAAACGAGCTGAATGATGATGAAAACCTTATTGAAAAATAGCCGAGGAAACTTAGAAATTAAATAAAAATAAATAAATATGATCACGACTGTAATCCCCGGTAGATATTTTCCCCACATCTTTAGTTAAGTAGGTACTTAGATCTTTGAGGCACGTCCAAACATGACATAATGGTACATGCCCACATGTTGCACAGTACCTACCTAGTTAGTATTCCGTATGTGACAGGTTGCAAGCCCATCGCCTAATAAGAATACTCGTACTAACCGTACTAACTCGCACACACCTTCGAATTTTTGGTTCTATGGTATGCCGGTTTCCTCACGATGTTTTGCTTCACCGTTTAAGAGCACTGGCATTGCGCACATATTTTTTTCGAATGGAAAAACTCATTGGTGCACGACCAGGTTTGAACCCACGACCTTCGGATCGTGAGGCAGGGGTGCTACCAGTACACCACCAGCGCTCTTAGAACTTAGAAACTCCGTGGCATGTAGGCATGTGATAGAGACATTGATGAAATTCTATAGGTGTTCGTCACAAGTCGAATTAATGGGACCTAGTCTCAACTGGCTGAAAACGCATAGTCGCTAGGTGAATTACTAATATTGTGGTAGTAACGTTGTACCTACCTATTAGCCATTCTAAAAAAAAAAAAAAAAAATGATCACTAGTGTAATCCCCAGGCTCGGTAGATATCTCCTCAGATCTTTCGTTACTTAGATCTTTGAGGATATCTAAAGAGGGTAGTCAGAGGCAAGTCCAAACATGACATTTGGTACATGCCCACATTTTGCACAGTAGTTAGTATTCCGTACGTGACAGGTTGCAAGCCCATCGCCCATAGCCATTCTAATATTTAAATATTTAGCGACATCCTATTATAATTTATTCAACACAGACTCGACGGAACCCTTCTCTCATCCTGCGTGGGAACCTTTGATTACGGCCTTTATGAAACAAACTTGCATTCCTACGAGCCCCTAAAACTACTTTTTAACCGAAACCCAATTTGTAGGTTAATAGGTACCTACTATCACCTAGACAAAGTAATATTAGGCACCTATCATGATAGGTGAGTACTTACCTAATATTTATTTTCTAGGTAGGTTGCAACTCGTGGGGAATATAAAAAAGTTTCAATGAAATTGAATTACAATGTGACTTGTTGGGAAAAAGAACTGTAATTTTCTTGGGGAGGTGAAAAATAATTTGCTAGGAATAATTAGGTATGTAGGTAAGTAAAATACATTTAGTTCCTATTGAGATATCTACTTAATAAAAAGGTACTTATCTCTAATTCGGTGTGTGTCAGCGAATTAAAAGAAACTAGAATATTAATTGTACTCGTATTACTTAGATAAAGCATTTGTCGTGTTAAATTGTTAACTTATTTTATGCCAGAAATTTAGTACGTAAGTACGTAAGTAGGTACTTACTTACCTACTTAATTACTTTTTGCAAAATATTTAAACCGTATCATTATTAGGTACCTACCTACTTACCCTAGGTAATTTTAAATTATAGCTCTGAGGTACCCGCATTTTATTCACTTACCGTATATTTATTGATCCTAGCATTATCCCGCTCGAAATGTCCCTCCTTCAAGTTCACAATACTCCTAGCACTTGTAACAGCCATATTGAAAAAGTAATTAAAAAAACAATAAGATCTGTCACTTTTCCCGCGAAAAGGGTTGCGTTCGGCTCTCCCGCGCTCTGGTTGGATCGCGGCGAGATTCCAAGTTTGAATGGTTGCGAAATACCGCGCTTCTCTATTTAAAAGCTGTACCTATTACATATGATGGCAGTGGCTGTATGCAGGCTAGATCTACGCTACAACGCGCTCAGCGCTCTCTATTTCATTCCATTGTTGCCAACTACGAACTAAAACTTCAGTCGGATTCAATTAAACTCGTTTAGTAACTTACTCCTATAAGTTTGCATTAAAACTAACTGGATTTGATGATAAATATTAAATCTAATCTAAAATCTTTACGAGCAATTTTTGTATATTAGGTATCCTACTACTTATCCTACTAATATTAGGTATAAACGCGAAAGTTTGTAAGAATGTAAGGATGTATGATTTTTTTCTCTTTCGCGCTGAAACGGCTGAACGTATCTGGATAAATTGGCACAGATGATATAGATCATAGTCTGGAATAGCATTATAGGCTACTTTTTATCTCGGAAAATTATATTGTTCCCGCGGGATAGATTTTTTTATTGTTTTTCAAGGTACCACGTGGGTGAAGCCGTGGGCGGAAGCTAGTAGGTATATGTATCTTTGAAACGGCTCCAACGATTTTCATGAAAACTATGCAGGGGTTTCGGGGGCGATAAATCGATCTAGCTAGGTTTCATTTTCAGAAAACGTCGTTTACCAAAAAAAATCTATCATGACTATCTATATCTATTGTGGCTGTAGTTTTGAATGTACCATAAATTATGTAAGTACTTACCTAAGTTAATTTCTTAATCAATTGCATGTTAACATTGAATACAAAAAAGTCAAGTTGACTTTTAAAATTACAGACAGACGATACCTAATCAATCTAATCATTATTTAGTAAGTATTTTACATTATATATTTTCAAATAAAAATTAGTGCTATGAAAAGGGGACTAGCTACTATAATGCATTTTATATTTATTTTATTTACGGAACACTAACTAGCCACTGTGCCAAATATCATGTGTGGACGTGCCTCTCTGACAACCCTCTTTAGATTTCCTCAAATATCTTAAAATATGTTACAGATAATTAAAAAATGCGAACCTTAAATTTTAAAAAGGGGTTGCACTCATACTTGCGTCACTTTAAAACTTTGTTGGGCATAAAATTGTTATTTTTACTTGTAATATACAATACGTTAGACCAGACGAATGTGAGTACCAAGACAAACCTTACAGGGTTTTATGGTACCAATATAATGTATACTGTAATGTCTGTAATGAATAAAAAAAAAAAAAAAAAAAAACTTGTCCACACAAACGATTTCAACGCGTTTCCTGTAATTTTCATCTTGAGTAGATAAGTACCTACTTACCTAAATAAGTAACAAAAAAACATGAAATTGATTTATGGATGAAATGTCTTAAGAGCTGAAAAATTACGTTGGTTGTAAAAAACGGTGGTTTCGTAAAAAACTAGGTAGCCGTAACGAAAATTCCAGTGAAATGTTGCCCTTTAGAAATGAATAGTATCAAAATACCTACAGCTTGTTTTCAAAGCTGTATTTCAGTGCTCCTTTCATCAGTGTTGCAGTGCTCGAGTGGCTCCCGTTTTAACTATACAACCTCTGCTAAATAGAAAACATGGATCTATTAAACATTTTCACTAGTATTTGATGTGGCATTTTGGATCGCTATAAGTAATAACGTAAATACACTGCGGTAGCGTGCTGGGCCCATAACCTCAAGAAATAATACACTAGACATTGAATAGGTATAACCATTGTGTAACAATATAACAAAACTTAGAGATTTTTTTTTTAGTTTAGGCCTGGATGATAGTCCTTTTGGCCTTACATCACTTTTTCACAGTGGTCCTACTGAGAGATAAAATGATGAGTTGCCAGTTTCATTCAAAACATGGAAAACCATAGAGCAAGGTAGAGTGTTCATAATTTCAACAGGTAATTTATTTTCTTCTTCTTTAAGAAAAAAGAAGTCCAGTAGGTAATTAGGTGTCTATCTACTTATCTTATGTACTTAAGTACCTACTTCAACGGTTAAATTTATGATTTACATAACATAACATTCTATAGTGTAATAAATCAGTAGTTTAATTAAGGTTCGAAAGATCTAGTGACAAGATATATAAGATTAAGTAATAACTAAGTATTAAATTAATAATTGTGATGTGTCAAGTTGAAAAACATTTCTCTATCTATTTCCAAAAATCACTAACCAACTTTTCAGAGAGATAAATGCCTAATAAAAATGGGCTACAAGAGCCTTTTTTTTTATTTCACACAACGCCATCTAGTCCCAAACTGTTAGATTATGTATAGGTATATTCAAAGAGAATATAATCACTACGTTTATTTAATCTATACTATAATAATAATAATATTATAAAGAGGAAAACTTTGATTGTTTGTTTGTTTGTTTGTTTGTTTGTTTGAAATGAATAGGCTCCGAAACTACTGAACCGATTTGAAAAATTCTTTCACCAATGTGTAGAATGAACTTTCAGGATGAACATAGGCTATATTTTATGTAGGTACTTCGCGGGCGACGCCGCGTGCAGAAGCTAGTTATTTATAACTATAAATAATTAAATAAACGTAGTGATTATTTATAACTATAAATAATTGAATAAACGTAGTGATTATATTTAACTATTTCTTTTGTCAAAACATAGAATAAATAATAACACCCAGACACAGAACAATCATCAGCGTTCACCACATGTCTGTCATCGAGGGATCGAGCCCACAACTGTCTGACACAAGCAAACAGAACAGACGGTAGAGCTGCCAGTCTTGAGACTTTGTAGCAATGATATTGATTTAGCTCGTGAAGCAAAAAATGGGTTATTTGAAAGAACGCGCCGTTTATGTGGTAGCCGTGAAACTATATATAATATTAACAATGCGTCTGATTAACTACAGACAACATTCGAATATTCAAGATCAAGTTCAACTAAAGGTTCAATTTTTAGGGTTCCGTTTTAATAATAAACTAAACGATCAAAGCCATATATTATGTAAGAACAGTGTTATATTTCTATACTAATATTATAAAGAGGAAAACTTTGATTGTTTGTTTGTTTGTTTGTTTGTTTGAAATGAATAGGCTCCGAAACTACTGAACCGATTTGAAAAATTCTTTCACCAATGTGTAGAATGAACTTTCAGGATGAACATAGGCTATATTTTATGTAGGTACTTCGCGGGCGACGCCGCGTGCAGAAGCTAGTATTCTATAAATTAGCAAATAGGTAAATCATTTTAAGTAGCTAGTACCTACAATAGATAAGTATGTCAGGATCGTAATAGTGGAGATCGGTGGTCTCTGCTCGTCGGGAAACAGGCGTGATTATATTCGTACTTAGGTACTTATACCTATGTATGTACCACTTATACAGACAAACATGCATTCGAAAACGTTTGATACCTTATACTTACCTACTGTTAAATTGGTTACCTACCTACAAGACAGATACCTACCAACCCAACTTTGGGTTTTACACAGACTTGGCCGTTTTTTTTTGTTGAACTTTAATTTGTAACTTTCGATAAAATTATATCTGCCGACCACTTTTAAATGAAAAAAAAGAATCTGCTGACGTTGGCCCGTAGGTACACGTACGCTAGGTAATACGAGTATTAGTATAGTATAGACCGGCTTCCGTGACAGTGAAAATGGATAATGGAACCGATTTGATTGCAATTGAATAAATGCAATAACTCAAATATAAAGTAGATAAAACAGGATGAAACATAAATTTATTGCTATATTTATTTGCACATGATTTAAACTATCTGCCACTAACACTTTCTTCACCTTCCTTTCCCTGAGGCCTTACCGCAAGCTATTCGGGCAATATCAAAGTAATATAACTTTGAGATTTGACGTTTCAGAAACTAGATACTTAGTTCGTAAGAGCTTTTGGTCGGTAGGGTATAATTGTCAATGATAGTCCCTGATAGCCAATGCTAATAGGTCAGAAAAAGAGTAAGTAGGTAAAGTTTGCAATTCAAAAAATTCAATACAACAACCTTTTATTTCGTACCTATCTTGTTTATCTTTAGGTTCTTAAAAAAATAAGTTACGGTCAGGATGATGTAGTATTTAAATGCTATCCGAAAATTGCTTCCCAATTGCTTCTATTTGCTTCCTCTATATTTTAGAATAAATAAATAAATAAATAAATAATGCTGGACAATCCACACAGCATCATCTAGCCCCAAAGTAAGCTACTCAAAGCTTGTGTTAGGGTACTAGATAACTGATATATTTAATACATTATATACATAGATAGATATTTTTTTTATTATACATAGAAAACACCCAGACCAACGGAACAAATTTCTGCAGATCGTACACAAATTTGTTCCGCGGCGGGAATCGAACCCGCAACCTCTTGCGTCGCAGGCGGACTCTCGCCCGCTGCGCCACAGAGGTCGTCAAAGAAGAAATTAAACATTTAAAGGTGACCAGCCATCCTGACATCAATAAGGCTCACTCTGCTGCTTACACTAAGCTCACAAAAATAATTCCAAAACTGTAACGCAACATCCATTCATTTTGCATTCATTCGTACCTTCTTGTATGTTTTCCCATTAGTATTCATCTGGTATTCATCAAAGCACGTGTTCGCTCCGCTGAGCGCAGTGAAAACATCCCCTTTGCACTAAGCTTACCGGCTCGGGTTCAGAGAGGTTTTAACCAAATTATTATTGCAACCCTATTTTAAGTAGTTTTTATTGCTTAATTAAAAAAAACTTGATGTCTGACCGCCGCCATATTGGATTTTTTGACATTTCAATGACTTCAAAACTTGTAATTCAGACAAATCTAACGACACCTAATTTGTAAGACTCAGAATCCGTCCGCCCGTGTGGGCTACAACCAAAGGAACTCGCATAGGTACATACATAGTTACATACATATACCCCAAACTCATTTACCCTCCTTCGCGTCGCAGTCGGTTAAAGGTACACGAAAGAAGCCTCTCGTAACACTACAGCACTGATTAGAATACAATTGTAGAGTCAAAGATTATATTGCAATTTTTTAGGGTTCCATACCCAAAGGGTAGATCGGAATTCGGAACCCTATCACTAAGACTATCAGTCTGTCACCAGGCTGTATCTCATGAACCGTGATAGTAAGACAGTTGAAACTTTTACAGTGTGTTTAAGTTGCCGCTATAAAAACAAATATTTAAAAAAAGAAAAAAAAATTAAGGGGGCACAACAGACATAATGTTTTTATACGTTTTTATAGATAATGGTACGGAACCCTTCGTGCATGAGCCCAACTTGCACTTGTCAGGTTTTTAATAATAATATCGGTCGGTAGGTATCTAAGTAAGTACCTACTTAGCCTGTAATAAAAGTTTGACCACCTTTAACTTTTTGCAAAGGGCGTATACCACCTACCTACATAAATAAAAGCGAAAGGCTATTTTTTACATTTGACTCAAGTAAACAGGAATAAATTTAAAGTTGGTACCTACTTAGGTACCTAAGTAGACACAGGTACCCTAGGTACTTAAATAAAATTTCGTAAACTATCGAATCCCGTACAAAGCCTGGTTCATCTGTCGTTATTTTAAAAACTTTTTCAACATTGATTTTAGAGCTCGCCTTTCAAGCATAGAGATGGAACAATAAAGGATTGGTTGATAATAAGTTGTTTCACGAAGGGTAGGTACCTACATTAAAAATGAACGAATATTTTACGACATAAACAAAAAGAGCGAAGCGCTGAACAAGAGCGCTGGTGGTGTAGTGGTAGCACCCCGGCTTCACGATCCGAAGGTCGTGGGTTCAAACCTGGTCGTGCACCAATGAGTTTTTCCATTCGAAAAATTTATGTGCGCAATGCCAGTGCTCTTAAACGGTGAAGGAAAACATCGTGAGGAAACCGGCATACCCTAGAACCAATAATTCGAAGGTGTGCGTCATAGGTTAGTATTCTTATAAGTGGCGATGGGCTTGCAACTTGTCACGTACGGAATACTAACTACTGTGCAAAATTGAAATTGAAATTGAAATTGAAAAATATTTATTCAGTACAATCACAAGGATCACTTTGAAAACACTTTCAAATGTGGGCATGTACCAAATGTCATGTTTGGACTTGCCTCTGACTACCCCCTTTAGATATCCTCAAAAGATTTAAGTAACCAAAGATCTGAGGAGATATCTACCGAGCCCGGGGATTACAGTCGTGATCATATTTATTTTTTTATTTATTTTTCATAAACAAAAAAATATTTGTTGTGAATAATGAACGAAACCGTTGAAGTGAATCGACCGCCTAAAGGCTCTTATACACTCTTCCTGTTTTGGGTAAAAAAATACGTGTTGGTACCTATCATTTCACCTTCAGCGTCACCTAATCAACCATAAAAGCTTATTAGCAATACGTATTAGCTAGTTGATAAATCACGATTAATTAAATTCATATTACATGCCGTTAGAAGAGATTTATGATAAGCAGTCGACATTGAAGCTCACTCGCTCTTTTTAATTTGTAGTTTTTTCGCAACGCAATCACGGCGGCGACCTGTTTACTCGAGGAAGTAAATGGTTTATTGTGTGTAATGTTAGGATGCGGATATAATCGCACGACAACAATCAATATACGATATAGCAGAAAAAATGATCCATTAATTGTTATGTACCTACGTACCTTAGAGTCTTATTACTTGGTTTGATTGACACGTGGTGTCGACAGGACAAAAAAACCTTATTATGTACCTACCTACCTTGGTATGTACTTTACTACCTAAACGAAACGATTGTGCAGAAACCCCAATGTCTAACCAATCACTTCTAGTGGGGTTTATGGTAGCATGCTTTTTGAATTGTTTCATAATCTTTACTTACTTAGTTGTGGAGTTAATTTTGCTTTATAATCTCATATTCGCACGAATAAATTAATTATATTAGGTACTTGGTTGTGCCGACAGGACAATAAAAAATCTTTATGTAGGTACCTTCCTACGTAGGAAAAGATTGTGTAGAAACCCCACTATCAACTAACTAGGTACCTCACAGTGGGGTTTTTGGTTCTTATAGTGGGATTTATGCTATCACGCTTTTTCAATTGTTTCATAATCTTTTACTTACCAGTCGGGTAGAGCTGTTGGGAATTATGAAACTAGGAATATCTATTTGATTAAACCCATAATCCCCATTGGTATAACAATGATCGCGGAGATTATAATAATAAATAATAATAATAATAATAACTTTATTTCAGGCAACATTAGTCTAAGTGTACAAGATGGAAAATACTTAAAAACTACGGCCCATATAAAATACATATATACCTTACAGTCTAACATACATATAATAAACTAATTATTGGGAGCTGGAAGTGGGGGGAGAGGGGTGTCACCAAGCCTTCCACGGAATCGCCGAAATATGACACCCTTCGGCCAGAAGTCCTCTTTCATATAGAGGGCGAGATTTGAAGTCGGCACTCGCACAACAAATGAATTGAAACTCACATTGTTATGCGAATGCAACTTCTCCACCCTCAATATGACACGCTGTTTCATATTTCCTATTATGTCCTACCTACTGGTGGGACGGAGTTAGTGGAGATAATGGAAAAACTAGCAACAATTTTCTTTGTCCACATACCAACCAACATGGCGATCGCGTAGTGGGGATTATAACACTCTTATCATTTTATAAACCTTATTGTTTTTGCCAAATCTGAACCGGTGGGGATTATAATATTAACTTGAGTGGAAAGACTTCCTTATTGTGGAGTTGTCCCCATATGTAATCACTTATGTGGAGTTTTCAGTCATGTGTAAAATTGTGCTTATAAAACCTACCTACATATTATATACTTATAGTAGTTAATACCTAGTTAGATGTTCTTTACTAACTAGATAATTTAAGTCAACTTGACCCACATTTTCAAAATCAAAAACGCACATGTTTTAAAACTGGTTTCATTCATACCTAACATGACTCAAAAAGTTTTTTTATTAGACATAAATCCAAAATAAAAAACTGGCTTTGGCTCTGACGTGTAAATTATGAGGCCATTGATACTAAACTATAAATAGAATAGGAAATAGACAAAAATAATATCTTACGACGAGTCTATTTATAGGTTGAATAGTAGAATTTTTATTTCCTTGAATCGTGCATTACGTTGTCTCTGTTTGATTGCAATCTCTGAGAAGGTAACTACTTACCTACTCTAGGTAGGTAGGTAGGTACATCAGAATCACGTTTTTGAAACTGTAGTATTTCTAAATTAAGTTACCTAGGTACCCTACCTTTTTAGAAAATAACACAATTCCGTATGGTTCGACCACATTAAGCCCGATAAGTAACCTAGGTCCAAGGGTCTTACCACGAATTCATAATACATTACCGAATCAATATTACATTGTTATTTCGTACCATGACCCATGCAAATTGTATTGAAGTAGTGTTACTTCAAGCTTTGAATGTGACGTTTCTAAAACGGAATCGTTCTGGAAGACTTCGTGGTAAGGCCCCCTCTCGAAAAGACCCTTATCTCGAATTTTCTCATTATTCGAAGTAGTTTTAATATTCTTTAAAATCCAATCAACGATTCTAATCTCAAGATACTTATAATCGCGATACTAATAATAACTAAGTAACTACTTACATATAATAAACAAAAACTTGAGAGGTGTCAAGGGACACCCGGATGGAACGAAGTTCCTTTCCTTGCTTTATAAGAGAGAGAGAGAGACAGACAGAGAAACACGCGCACGCCGCACGGCTTACAACTATAGCAAAAAGTGTCGTTACAACTTTTCGTGAGAATTTTTTCCGTCTAGCCCCCTTTCACAACGCGCGATAAAGAACTTCGTTCCAAAAATCTTAACTAGTAGGGTAGGTATGGTATCAACACAGCGAAGCGAGATCTCAATTGCATCTTTGCTTCAAAAAAGCATCAAGTTTAGACTTATTAGTAGGGCAGATGACCCGTTTGTGGCCATTTTAAGAGTTTTGTCCACTTTGAGGCTTTCTTACCTTATAGCTGTAATAGCAAAATGCATTATTTTTGTAAAAAGTTGTTAAAAATATATTAATGAATCCTAACTTAATCATTTTTTTAGAAAAAGTCGAATATTTTACTAAATATACAAATAATAACAAAAAAAGTCATTTCGTGCCATTTATGGCCAGATTTACCCCATTTCTGGCCACCATCATGTGCCAGTTTTGGCCATCAAGAATAAAACACAAATAATTGAATTTTAGTTGAGTTTTTATTATGAAATTGGTGGAATGATTTTATGTTAATGTTTTATTAACATATAATCATGTTTCCTTGAACAAAAAGAAAACAAAAAAGTTATTATTACAAATTAGGTACACACTGAGATCACTTTTATAGGCAACTTAATATAACCTTTTATATTAAATACTTAATTAAATTTAAATATTCTATAAAAAAATATATTCTTAAAATTATTATTATTTATTATATTATTTATATATATTATATTATATCATTCTTAAAATTATCAATTCTTATTTCTTAAAATTAAATATGATTTTCACGTGTTCTTGTTTCTTCGTAATCGATCCACTTTTTATAGGAGGCATAACAAACACTGCAAATAGACAGAAAATATCAGAACACTTGAATAATAATATTAAAACTACATGGCAAAAGAAGTGGCCAGAAATGGGGTTTCCTTGTACCCACTTTTGGCCACCAACGTGGCCAAATATGGAGAATTTCGTCATTTTTTGTGCCATTTGTGGCCACCTACAAATAACTAACTTCTGAAATACTTAGCAAATAAATTGTTTTAATTCTACCTAAATAATATATTTTTAATATACAATTAACAAAAACATTAACTAAATAAAACAAGATTTCGAAAATAACAATTGATTACTCACCCGCTCGCCTTATTATTTTTGCTAAGAAAACTGCTTATTGCACGACCGGATGGAAAAAAGGCGTGTTATGTCAAAGAGAATTTTGACAGATGATTTTTGTCAACGGCAGCAGTGCTGCCATTACTTAATGTTATAGGAACCGTATTCAGCAAAAAAAATAAATGATCTATGCCTTATTTACAGCGGTTTGAAGTCCTAGATGGCCAGAAAGGGCCCGGTGGCCACAAACGGGTCATCTGCCCTATAGGTACCTAGGTACTCGTTTGCGCCAGGAGCCGTTGGAACAATGTAAGTACCTACCTACCTATAAAAACGTACCTACGTTATTGTCGTCTTTTCGCACGCGGCTGCTGCTTTTGTGGGCGCGGACATTTACTTCTACAGAACTACAGATAACGTTTTCTTCCGTCTTAGTCTAACCAGATGACTTTGTAAAATTCACTAGATCGCAATGACTGCAAGGCTCAGCGCAGTCACGTCTTGTTCACCTGAGTAAAAGTAATGTCAGGACTTCAGGAGCCCTTGGCAGCGATCGTGTGTTGGGCACCATTGAAATGTCTAGCTGCTTAGTTACAAGGGCATCTGCATTGAGATTTACTGTGCTGATAACTTAATACAAGCGGCAGCATCGATTAAAATATGAACTCTCAAACATATAGATGTCCTCCTCTTTCCAAAAGGGTGGCATAGGAACATTACCTGTACATGCATGAAACAGAGACAAAGGTTCACCCAATCCCTTAGTAGGTACTTGAGGGTATACATAAGTTTATTAGATAACTAGCTTCCACCCACGGTTAAGGTACATTTTTCCGGGATAAAAAGTAGCCTTCGTGTTTTCCAGATTATAATAATATCTCTGTGCCGTTCATCCAGATCCGTTCGGCTGTTTCAGCGTGAAAGAGTAACAAACATACATCCATACATCCAGACATCCATACATTCTTACAAACTTTCGCGTTTATAGTATTAGTAGGATACCTCACTGTAATCTAATAATTAATTTTAACTCTACTAGGTTACAGCTGAGTGAAGCAACGTCGTGCGCTGTCATAATTTGGATGGGTGACTGCCAGATTATTTTAGGTTGAAAGCTTCCGTGTTTCGGAGATAAAGTAGGTTACTTAGTTTGGAGGTGTGAAGACGGCTTTTTATTTCCATTATCAGTGTTAGCTACTAATTCATACAAACTTACAAAAATAAGAAGCGCTGGTGACGAATGCTTTAAGTACCTACCTACCTACCTAAGTATATTAGTCCATCCATATCCACTATTATCTACTTAGTAGGTGTAGGTAATCTAATATTATAAATGTAAAAGTAAATGTGTTTGTTATCTAAAGAAGATAGATTTATCCTGGGAAAGGACATGGGCTATCATTTGCCCTGAAACAATTGAAAAAAGCAACGGACAAGTCGCGGGTAACAGCTAGTTGGCTATAGGTAAAACAAAACCAAGGGCCTATGGACAATATTATAAACCTAAGTAGGTAGCTAGGTAGGTACCATAATGATATGTAACCGCATGATCCACTTAATAAATCCGTCATCACTCTATTAAATCTACAATTACTGCCACTGTGCTATGTTGTTAAAACAATTAATTATAATAAATTCCCAGTAATCAACTATCGTTATTTATAATAGTTTTATGGCATATTGTGACCTAATACAATGTGACTGGGTTACTAAGTAAGTAACTAATACCTACATAAAATAAGTTTTATCCAGATTTTAAACTAAGGCTAGATAAGGGCTAGACCTAAACTAGTGCCTTTGGAGTTTTTCGGAAAGAATTTTACTTTGATAACGGATAAGTAAGGACCTACCTACTTATATAAAAGAGGAACCTACCTAATACCATTACTAGGCACCTACAAAAAAAGTAAGTAGGTATAGTTAAGTGTACCTACGCGTGAATTGAAAACCTTCTTAAATATATTTCGTCGATTGATAAAAATAAGTCAGCAATATTATTTCGATGGACTGAACGAATGGTTTTTCCTGAAATCTGACGCAGAGTTGAAGCCGGATCTAATCCGGATCCGGGTCGGATATCTGTCTCTGGTGATTTTATACTTGTCTAAATACCTAGGCAATCAATCAACGTCAAAGTCTTATTCTTAGAAAATATCCAGACCTTTAGTTTACTCTCTACTCTAGACTCTAACACCTCTAGGACAATATTATCTTATTAACTCAAGGGGCGTGGCCCCTTGCAATGGCATAGAATTAGATTACTATGATTGAACTAAGAACCTAATATTAAGTAGGTAATTCAATAAAATCAGTAGGACCATTTCGTAACGTCACATCAAATTTAGGTGTCAATTTCAGTCTAAACCAAGTCCGAGAGGCGAGAAGAACAAGCAATAAACTCGTACCTACTTAGAGCTATTTTTTATGATCTATCTTACAAAATATTATTAATGGCGCTAAATAATTGTCCAACTGTGTCTAATTAGTCGCTATGATTAGGGCCCTTTCGGCGCTTTGCACAGGTAGCAACTTTAGTTGAGGCAACTATCAACTTTTTCAAAGGTTTCTTTACAAATTGCTAGTTGCTGAGGTTGCTATGCGTGCGCAATCCCATGTAAAAAGCTAGTTGCCAGTTGCTGCAATAGTTGCTCCATGTGCAAAGCTCCTTCTCTCCTTTTATTATTAATTACCTAGGTACATACACTACCTATCCCGTTTTAGGGAATGCATCCCTTCCTGAGTAACGTATGTAGGTAACAGTAAAATATCCTGACGTAGTTAAGATAAGCACTCATACCAATTAGGTAAGTACTTACCTAATACCTATCTAATCGTGACTAGGTAAGTAGGTACGGTAATAATTTGTATGCAGGTATTTTGTTCTAATTAATGACTTTCGGTGATTGATCATTGCGAATAACAGTCTTTATTAAGACTAAGGATTTGGCCACATTAATTTTGGTGTAGTTTGCCTAATCCTTTTATATGAGTCTCAGTGAGTTTTAAAAATAATAATCAACGTACGTTGTGGTATCTTATAATAAGAAATTATTTAATTTTGTTGGATGCTCTCATATACCTACATAAATAAATAATTTAATATGATTGTCAAGTTGTTCAGGAACTAAATAAAATAAATAAATTGTAGGATTTTCTGCGATGCATTCGACTCAACTTTAGTTTTTAATTTTTTTCTCGTGTGATATTGGGTTTTAGTGTGTAATTTTGGTGGTTATTTTTCTATTAAAGCCCGAGTTCTTGACGCGGTGTAAAATAGCGAAATTCCTTTCTAAATCCACCACAGAAAATCCCGAGAATTTTGAACCAAACAGCCATCTTTTGTTTAAAATTGACATGATTTTGTTACATTGTTGACAATACCTATTACTAATTTTAAACATTTGACACTGGCAAAATTGATCTCCAAAGAGACAGATGCCATAAACAAAGAAGAAGAAGAAATAAATTGTACTTGGCGTTCTGCCGCGTTAGTTAAGCGACGGCTTATCCGTTCAAATGTGGCGCCAACCTTAAGTTGTTCTTGACATTTGATTTTTTATCCCGGTTAAGTTGTTACAGATTATTAATACATAATGCAGCTTGACAAATTATTGACTTTCAGAATATTGTATTTTACTTCCTTCTATGGCATGCATAAAATAAGATTCTTGTTTTTATTGAGTATTTTTAGAATTATTTCGTGGTAGGTACTATCATACTCTGGCACACTTAGGTAACAGGTATGGTTGACGGTGTAATGGGACTTGGTGGGAAATGGTTACAGTGCACTTTGGAGTTTCTTTTCGTGCGCTAATACATACCTACTTACATGAATTCTATAAATCCCACAAACACCTGTGATCACGCCCCGATACCTAGCTTCCTTAAGTAAGCTAGTGTTGATGGCTAGAAAATTAAATCACTTTCTTCTCGAAAACTGAAGTTATCTCTACGTAAATCAGAGATGCCCGATTCAGGGTCTGAGATGAGACTGATGTGGGAATAACAAAGATGATTGCTGGATAGGGGGCCTCGGATATTGAGCCTAATTTGTTATTTG
Source organism: Cosmorhoe ocellata (assembly GCA_963675405.1). Lineage (NCBI taxonomy): Eukaryota > Metazoa > Arthropoda > Insecta > Lepidoptera > Geometridae > Cosmorhoe > Cosmorhoe ocellata. The sequence continues at coordinate 2,338,875 of OY776258.1, read as the reverse complement.
CCGCTCGTTTTATTGGGGGAATGAAATTGTGGCAATCTGAACGGAACTAGAGGCTGGTTCGCATGAGGCAGGTTGGGTTAACCATATGCCCTCAGTTAGAGTTAGAGGACAAAGAATATTCACCTACTGTAGACTGTAGGTACTATCGCAAGGGTATCAAACTTTGTCATTTTACGCAATAAAGTGCTTAAAACCTCAAACAAATTGACAGCTTACGTATAATGCTACATATTGACAGATTTTCATAGTCGATAGACACACAGTGACACAATGAATACCCTCCAAGTTAATCGGTATCTACGTCTTTAGAAGTAACCATTGAGGAGTCTGGAGTGTAAGTATCTACAATTGAAACGAATTGCTCCTAACCTTGACGCCTATTAACCAGCCAGATTTGGGACCCGATTGTGTCATAGGCATTACCTACACCTAATATTAGGTAGGTACCTCCTAACATTATTCAAGTGTTGCTCATCAAAGAATACGAAGTGGGTTTACTCTTGAAACGTCACTTCCTCAAAGGGTCATAAATAAACGAGAAAAATAAACTATGATCACGACTGGTAATCCCCTTAGATCTTTGAGGATATCAAATTGATATTATTTAGTACATGCCTACATTTTGCACAGTAATTAGATTTCCGTACGTGACAGACTGCAAGCCTATCGCCGCTTATAATCATACTTTGAATTTATAGTTCCACGATGTACCGGTTTCCTCACGATGTTTTCCTTCACTGTTTAATGTTTATTAAGCGAGAAACACCCAGGTAATAAAAAAATAAAATAAAGAATAACAACTTCCCGAGAGACGATCCAATTAAACCAATATAAAAATCGAATAAATCATTTTATTTTATTCTAAATTAGTTACTAATCACCAATCAGGCAGGGTACCGCCATTTACTCGAAGGTATATCGGCGTGGAAGAAGTTACAATCGAACTTGTTACCACACGTCTTCCCGTACCTACAGGGCTTGGGGTGGTAGAAATGACAGACGGGGTTACTACACGAGGGATAGTATTTGCACATAGCCGGAAGGGGCGTCGCCGATATAGTCTTGAAGTTCGCCGAAGGCACCACGTGGGATGCTGGAACAAAAATTAGGAAATAAAAGCAAGGTTTCTTAAGGACATGATAAGATTTTTATGTAAAGATGATCTCAGATTGAGGCTGCAGTAAATTATTAATGTTTCTACAATACCATTAATTATTAGAATGGTCAACAAACGATGTTAAGATAGAAGTCTAGTCATTGGTGTGGATAAGAAATAGAATAGGGCCAAGAGTGGTGCCCTAAGGAACACTGAGCTAGTTCTTTAGAGTGCTAATTAATTTAAAATAAATAATGCGGATTATTAGTACATGGATTACTCGTAGTACGCTATCTATCACTATCTTTCGACATAGATCACTATATCGATTAATTTCTCGCTATACCAATGCGAGAAATAGAAACGACAGTATCAAATGCTTTGGTTATCTCAAGTTATTATGATAGTCTGCTTTTAATGCTAAGGCACTCACCTACATCGAACGAGAGACAGGGTCTAATCCACGATGCTATAGGTCTACCATGAGTTTTCACAATCTACACTCGCTAGCGACTGTAGTTAAAAAAATGTATGAAAACTTGTACAGCGCCTCTAGCGGATAGTTGGGTACTAAAACGTCACGTAGTTAACTATCCTACGTCACAGCGTACTATAGCGACTGTAGTTTGCGCTTCATTAATTTGCTTAGAATTTGGTACCATGAGTAACAATTTTGACAAATGTCATAGTGACTTACTATTACTACTGTAGTAACGTCAGCCGATCTAAATGAGACAACTCATGGTAGACGTACAGATCGGGGGATGACATGCACTTCGAGTATATGTAAAGTAATCTCACCAACAACAGGGACGGGTGAGACCGGCGCCGCGGGCCCGCTGTGCGCGTACACACAGCCGCGGCGCGTGCAAGCCGCCGCGAAGCGACACCGCGGGTGTTGGAAAGCACACGCCGAGCCGTAGCGGCACTGCGGGAAGGCGCGGCACCAGATCGGTTTGCGTTCAGCTACCGACACTGAAATATGGGAGAAATGCTTTAAAAACACACAAGTTTCCGCACACACGCGGCGTCACGGAAGACCAGGCACCCACTTCACCACGAATTCATAATACATAATCGAATTAGTATTACATTGTCATTTTGTACCATGACCTATGCAAATTGTATTGAAGTAGTGTTACTTCATGATGTTTCTAGAACAGAATTGTTACGGAAGACTTCGTCGTAAAGCCCCAGGGGCTTTACCACAAGCTCTTTGGCCAATATCAAAGTAATAATAACGTACTACCTATAAAAATGTACGGAAGTAGTGTTATGCCAAGGTTGAAACTTTGACTTAGAGCTTGTGGTAAGACACCAGTGCTATGGCAGCACTTAACGCTTCTAACAGCTGAGTGACGACTCTTTTTGCTGTCACAATCTTTTTTATAAGTTTTGTATTTATGTTTAATTTCTGTTTTTGTGACACAAAATAAACGTTAATTGATTAAAAAACAGTAAACAAATAAAATATTTAAGCTTTCAAGGACGTTTTAACACATCCAAATGGAAGCTTTGTACGACTTTAATTGCATTACGCGCTTGTTTATCTAGATCGAGAAATGCTTACATGGCGGCAGCGAATCGTATTTGTTCGAACTGGTAGTTGTAGTAACAGTCACATGATTATCACTGCCTACACTTTCCGTTCTTGCTCGCTCTTTATCTTTCTCTTTCTTCTTTACATCGAACACTATAGGCGAAGACCTTTTCTTTTTAGCCGGAGGAGATTCTTGTAACTGCAACAATTCGGCACTTTTTCTTTTTTCTATTTTCTCTTGTATTTCTAGTATCTTTTCAGGTATCTCATCAGGGTTTTCTTTAGCCTTTTCAATTATTACTTGAGTATCACTTTCGTCACTCGTATTGCTGATATTCTGTTTATCAAGAGAATCTTTTATTTTGTCGTTGCTTGATGCTGAATCTACTATGTCATCTCCGACTATTTCTGTCGCCACTTCATTAGTTATCTCTGAATCAACCTGCATCTTCTCTTTTAATTGTACTGTTTCAGTATCTGCGAGCATTTTCGTAGTTTCGACCGTATCTTCATCGTCGTTGAGAAGGCCTTCAGTCTTAAGTTTCTTAGCAAGGAACGCGTTTGGATGGTATCCATCCATTGTGACAATAAATTTTGTGTTTTTGTCTTTGTCCACTGTAGGGTTGTGTATGTTTCTGTCAAAATAGATAGAGATTAAAATACATAGTACATAAACGTGATTGCTAGTCAACAATAAGTCAACGAATTTTTATTCAATTATAGATTGTCTTACATGCTGGTGAATTTATGTGTTGATCAAGAGGTTTTACAATGTCAGTTGACCTGAATGGTGCATTTATCATATATGTATATTAATCTTGCTATATAAAAGACAAAAGAGGTAAAACTTACATAGTTTCTATAATAAATGTATCATCCTTCTTGGTAGTGATCCTGTTACCCGTTGATGGTATGTAGTCTGTGTTCTGAAACTTCTTGGTTATCGACTTAGGAATGTATTCATCTTTTTCTCCATCACTTTCCAATCTGAAAAAATAAACAGGAGTTTAAGATTTTTGTTCAAAAAGAAAAGAAAAAAAATTATGAACATTTCACATAACGCCATCTAGACCTCAAACTAATAAAGCTTGTATTTTGGGAACAACTTTGTAAAGACTGAAAAGGACAAAAATGTCTAGTACTTTCCCGCTGAACTATTATTTTCAAATAGAAACTCTACACGTGTTTCGCTTTTCAGTGTTTGTAATGGATTTCCGCAAAGTCACGCCTGAATCAATCATTTAACTTTGTAAAGCTTAGTTCTGCGTGGTCATTACTTCAAAAGATACACTAAGCTAGCCATGAACTTGAGAAATGTAGGAAAAAACGACTCAAACGTACTTAGAATCCTCACTCTCCGGATCGCCTAAACTGATGGCGTCTTGGGCGTCGGGATCGTCGTGAGTGACGTTATTGCCGGGCACCTGTATCATTATCTTCTGAGGCTCGCAGCGGCGCATCGGCAGAACCATTGCTCGTTTTACTGTCGGCTCCGACTCTATTTTTGGAGGTATCTGTGGAAAGATTATAAAAAGTATTAGGGTTCGGTACCCAAAGGGTAAAACGGAACCCTATTACTAAGACTCCGTTGTCCGTCCGTCTGTCCGTCAGTCACCAGGCTGTATGAACCGTAGTTAGACAGTTGAAATTTTCACAGATGATGTATTTCTGTTGCCGCTATAACAACAAATACTAAAAACAGTAAAATAAATATTTAAGGGGGCTACCATACAACAAATGTGATTTTTTGCCGTTTTATAGATAATGGTACGGAACCCTTCGTGCGCGAGTCCGACTCGCACTTGGCCGATTTTTTATTCAACTTAAATACTCAACTACTAGTAACTGTATAATCTATATCTCTACTAATATTATTAAGAGGAAAGTTTTGTATTTTTGTATTTTTGTTTGTAACGAATAAACTCAAAAACGACTGGTTCGATTTCAAAAATTCTTTCACCATTAGAATGCTACGTTATCCCTGTGTAACATAGGCTATATTTTATGTAGGTACCTCGCGAGTAAAGCCGCGAGCTGAAGCTAGTCTAAAATAAAAATAAAGAACCAAGTCCCACGGCTGAGGCTAGCGGTAACCACATGAAAGATGTTTAGAATTACCTTGATTGGCCTGTACTTACAGTCAAGAGGCTTTTGTGTGCGTCTGCGACGGCCCGCAGCAGCAGACTGGAGGCCTGGCCGGGCATGCGCGGGCGCGGGCGCACGCGCACCACGCTCGCGCACGACACGCGCGGGTAACGATTCTCCAACACAGACACTCTGTAATAAATTCAAACGTGGTCTTAGACGGTAATCTCTCTACAAGCACTTTTTAACCGACTTCAAAAGGGGGAGGTTCTCAATTCGTCGGATTTTTTTTATTTTATGTATGTATGTTCACCGATTACTCAGACGCCTGGACCGATTTGCAAAATTATTTTTTTGTTTGATAGGGTATACTTCCCAGGTGGTCCCATAGACATGATAATCATCAAGTAAGGATCTAATGATGGTATCTTTGAGAAATTGGTGGAATACTTAAAATTTTATAGACAATTTTAACGTTTTTCTTATACTTTGAAAGTCTTAAATTTGCATAGTGCTACTTTGAAGTCGGTTTTCTTTTTAGTTTTTAAAACGTAATTATTGTAATATGCATTAAGATTAAAACTGATGGTTTGAGAGGAACTGAAATCTCGCGAACCGCAATGAATACACCGAAATTTATTTATTTATTTATTTATTTCGGAACACCATCAGCTAAACTAATTACAATAGAACTATAACTAACAACAGAAAGCTAATAATAGGTAGGTATTCACTGATTATTTATTTATTATTTTATTTATTTATTTAAATGTGAACACAAACATCATGGTAACACAAAAGAAATCGTACCTTATCAAAAAAAAAAAAATACAAAGTAGGTAGGTACTCATATTAAAAAAAAAATAGCTATAAAAATAGTAAAAACACAGAACAATTATGAAAAAGACTAAAGACTATAAATCATGTGCGAAAGGAGTCAAGAGTGATGCGTCGCCTTGCCCTGGGAACGCTGCTGCTATTAAATGAGTAGAACAATATGTACTTACTTTGAAGTGAGCCTTTTAGCCTCTTGCTTTTCGGCCTTTTCATCATGAGAATGCTTTCTCTGTGGGGAGTGCTTTCTTTTTGGGGAGTGTTTTTTATGTGGGGAGTGTTTTCGACGTGGGGAGTGTTTTCGGTGTGGGGAGTGTTTTCTCTGTGGGGAGCGTTCTCTATGTGGGGAGTGTTTTCTTTGTGGAGAGTGTTTTTTTTGTGGGGAGTGCTTTCTCTGTGATTCCGGTGGGTCGCCGAGACGACTTTTAGCCGATTTAGTCGGAGGTCGCAACTCTGGTTCTCTTTCCGGCGTGAACCTGAAATGTTAACTTTTTTAGTACATAAAAAAACGCGAAGAGACTAAAACATAACTTATCAACATTTCTCCAACTATATACTAATATGAACTCATTTAACCCAACTTCTAAAGTCTACGAGTCCCTGGATTGTTATGGCCAAATCTTTAAGTTTAAGACAGTTATAGATCTCTACAGTGATAATTAAAAAAAAAACAAAACTTAGTAGGTATGTTACATAATGTAAGTAAATCCCATTGAAACTATACGATTCTGCCATAACCGATAGGAATCAGTATACATAGTAACCTCTCACTACCTCAAATGTTTAATTTAACAACCTTTCGGGACTTTCAGATTTTTTTGACTTTTCCCCCTTTTCCTTTACTTTCTCCCGTTCTTCTGGTACTTTCTTAGGTTCTTCCCGGATACCCAGTCTCTCCCTAATAGGTCTTTTGGGGAGTTTCAGTTCTATTTGCTGCAAGACTTCTGGTTCTTTTGGCTGTGGAACCATGACCGGAAGACGAATAGGGGACTTTGGAACAGGCACAGGGGTTGTAGCTCGTATTGGGGATTTAGGCTGGCTGGGAATGGGAGGGGTACCTGTGGCTTGTTCAGATATTTCCTGTAACAAAAAGTTTTTTGCTATTACACCAACTCACAACAAATCCCAGAAACTATAAAGAGGTATATAAAAGAGGTATAGTAAACTTTTGGAACTAAAAACTAAGACAAATTTGTTATCAATTACATAAAATATACATAAAGAATCGTACTAAAACGCGAAAGTTTGTAAGAATGTATGGATGTCTGGATGTATGTTTGTTACTCTTTCACACTGAAACGACTGAACAAATCTGGATCAAATTTGGCACAGATTTAGATTATAGCCTGGAATAACACATAGGCTTTAGCACTTTTTATCCCGGAAAAATGTACGGTTCCTGTGGGATAGATTTGTTTTTGTTTTTTAAGATACCACGCGGGCGATGCCGTGAGCGAAAGCTAGTATTAGAATATAGTGTGAATAAATACCACTACTCACCTGGAATACATCTTCAGCAAAGTCATTCATAAGCTCTTCAGCCTCAGTTCTTATATTCAAGAAATCTTCGTCATCTGACATTGAATCTAACTGCTCTGCTAATTTCTGTTTTAATCCCTGGATTTTAGCTTCAATCTCATTAATTTCTTTTAACTGGTCTTCCCTTGGGGCGGTACCTGTATCTACGTCTTCCGAGTCATCATTGATAGTCAGAATATCTTCAGTTGTTGTTGTTGGTTCAGAAACTATTGTTGCTGGATCTATGATGGGCACTATAGGTCTTTTTGCAATTTCTGGTTCCTTAACCTCTTCTATTTCTTTTATATCTGGTTTGGTCTCTTTTTGCACTTCTTTAGCGACAATTTTTGGAGTATCTATAATGATTCCATGGTTCTTCAAAATCTGACCAGCAAACACATCAGTGATTGATGGTTCAGATTCCTTCTCGATATTCATGAGTAGTGGAGGTATGTTCGGACGATGGATTTCATCGTGTTTACTCTTCTTTTTCTTATGCGATTTTTTCTCTTTCTTTTTGAGTTGAGTTTTTAACTTCTCTTTTTCTTTCTTCTTGGCTTTCTTCAAATCACTTTTTTTGGTTTTATCTTTGTCTTTCTTTTCTTTAGGTTTTTTCTCTTTCACCTTGTCTTTTTCTTTGATATTTTCGTCTTCAATTATCACTGCAAAAATTACGAGTGCTAGATTAACTCATTGTATATGGTTTCCAGACATAAGTCCGTACTTTGATTGACAACAAAAAAAGCACCTACAGAGATTACTGTAGCTATAGACTCATCATGAATTATTTAATACTTACAGAAGTTCATATAGAAGAGCATAATTAACTATAGGTATTTTATATTTCTATACTTAACTGATTTAGCTTAAAAACATAGCTAAGATTTTGGTAATAGTTTTAACCTAGCTTGGGGATGTACAGTAGGCCAAGGAAATGGTGTACCAGTTTTGATTTAGTTTCCTAGTCATCGAAAATAACAACAAGGTTCAGTTCGTGCTAAAAAAATAGAAGTTGTCAGATAGATCTGCAAGCGAAACTAATCTTTATCACCTATGAATCTGCAAGCGGAATTCAACCTTAGGGTGGTAAACCAATTTTTTGGTCGACCGTACATAAATAAATTATGAAAATGAATGATGTAACATACCAGTAGGCGCAGCGACTGTGACTTCCTGTAACTTCTTCAGAACCTGATGCAGCCAGTTGACGAACAGCTCTGTGTTATCGCCTAAGAATAGTTGGAGGTCATCTTCCATTTGAGCTCGGGTTCGCTTGTTGGCTACCATTACCATCACATAGTCAGGGAGTTCATCATCTGTATTCAAAGTTTTTATTGATTGTTAAATAAATCATGGTATTGATTCGACAAACAGTACTCTTGTTCAAAGTAGATAGATAATAAGGTTAGGTACCCAATCATATAAGGTAACCGGGATAAAAGTACCTGAGTACTTATATAAAAATTCAGTAAGTAAAAAGAGTAAGTACATAATTGTTCTTTACCTCATGAACCTTAAATATTTACGACAATAATATTTATCAAGGACAGAACCACTTACCGACATAACAACCTAATTCGGTCAGCTTGGCCTTGATCGCCGACTAGAAATAGAATAGAAAAGCATATAATCAATTTCTAATCCAAACGAATATTCAAAGAATAGATAACTATTTCGTGCCCGCCGCGGTCCCACAACGGCCATTGTAATAATTATCGAAAATGCTTTAAAAAAATCCCGAATTACAAAAATAATAGGACCTATTATTTAGTAATAAACTAATTCAGAATATTTCCTAATAAATAACGGCGAAAATAGTCTATTTACCCGCATTTTCTGCCCAATCTCGCTGCCGACCACATCCATTGTGATTTTTGTTTTTCACTTTCTTCTAAAATAACTAAGGATACTGACTACTATAGTTATAATCTTAAACACTAATAAAATGATAATACGCTATTGATTTGGGTTTCATTTAGAAAATAATAGGCTGAAAAGTGAAGAACAAATAATTTTTACTTTCTTTCACACACACTATTTCCATTTTTTTCCATCGATCGATCCATCCTTCTTCTTAAATCGGCGGCCTGCTGTGCTGTGTACTGCGTGCGGTTTTTTTTACTGACATTTGACAGTGACATTAAGGTGATTATGACAATAACATTTAATGGCATCGGTGCGCGTGGCTATAGAGAATAATAGTACAGGGGTAAGTAAGTAGTGTGCGCTAAAAGCATTATTAAAAGTAAGTACCTACTTGCCTACTTACTCTGTGTTATAGATTACTGCATAATTATGATTTTTACACTTGCTACTACCATAGTATAGGTAGGTATAATGGGACAGATGGACGGGCAATACCTTAGATTCTAATATGACATAATATGAGCTGCTAAACTCACCTATCTAAGACCCAAGTATTATTTAAGTACCTACATAAGTAAGTACTAATACCCTAATGTTAAGAAGCTAAGTCCCTACCTACTACCTACTAGGTAGTAGGTAGTACTCTTAGGAACGGCGTATGGATAGGATTCAAGCTCAAGAACCTTCGGTAGGTAGGTATCTACCTACACAAGAGATGAGTAGCTATTACCTACTTACTTAAGTAATATTGAGGAACTTAGGGTACATAACGTATGTATGTAGATAGGTACTAGGTAGACCTAACATTTAACTATTGAATACTTATCTACCTAGTTAGGTAGGTAGGTACTTGCATTGAAAAAAAAAGTCGAGTTAGTTATTATCGGTATTTATTGTCTTTTATTTTATTATGAACAACCTTTGAATAGGTACTTAAAATATTGAGTAGATAATCTAAGTTGTTACTACCTTCTTGCCTACTTAGATACTACATACATTATACAACCGCTAAACCAAAAAATAAATAAGATAGGCAGTTATTGCAATGTCCATTTATAAAATCGATAACCATAAAAGTAAAAGGTACCTACTTACTAATATTATAATATTATAAATTCATAAGATTCAATAATCAATACAATAACAATACTTTTAGGAGTAGGTACTTACTGAATTTGAATCTACCTACCTACCTACTTACATTTTTAAAGATATCTTTGGTCTTTTCTACAATATTTACCTTTATTACCTATAAAATGGAATGTTACGAACAGGGTAAATAGGAATGCCAAGCAGCTATTATAGCAAATACTTACCTATGCTAGGCATACCTACTTTATACCTACAGTAAGGTATACTACCTACTACCTACTAGACTACTAGACTATTATTTATTCACAAACATAATGGTATAAGTAGGTATACATACCTGTAAATACTTAGAGTTTTAAATGTTAATAATACCTACTTACCTACCTACCTAGGTGCGTTAAGTAGGTAGGTATGTAGGTACCCAATATCATTGTGGTAGGTAGGTACTAACCAAACAAATCCGGACTAGGTACACGGTACAAACAGCATCAACAAAAGTTAGTAGTACCTGGGCCATTCTACTCAACGGTTTCGTCATTATTCTCACTTTGATCATTGTTCCAAACAAACAATTTTAGAATTATCTCGTAAAATATTAGTTAATTATAAATGTAGGTATCCTTCGTGAAATAACTTATTATTAGGCAAACTTATATTCCGCGATCTTCATGCTAGAAAGACTTGCTCTAAAATCAAGGTTAAAAAAATTACGGTAAAACATCAAATTGAGTAGAATCGACCACCTACGTAGTAGGTATTTTAAAAGTAAACGCATGACGGGAAAGATCTGGTAAAAAAGGCAATACATTTTGGAAGACAACGTTCTTGCATAATAAAATACCTACCTACTTTAATATTTAAATAAATAGGTTCTTACCCTAAGTTTAAAAATAAGGCACCATGTTACACGATTTAACTACTTATAATCAGCTATTATAGCCAGTTTGTCGTTCGTTATTAGGACGGATAGATACTTATTAAGTTAATTTAAGTGATTTTATAATACCTAATATTACTAAAAAATTTACATTATTTGGCGAGTTTGTATAATAAAATAATATCAAATGAGACTAAGTAAGTGCGGCTGTGCCGTACCTAATGATGTTCTATTCATTTTTAAATTTTATTCTTACATGCAGTTAAGCATAAAATCTAAAAAGTATTGTTATAATAAATATTTTTGGTAAGTAAGTTTATTCAAGTCTTTCATTAACTCTTTGGCATCATAATAAAGAACGACAAACGGCTAAACATTTGTTTGCCTGTCATTTCCCAACTGGAACCTCGTGATCTTGATACTTTGCGACCCCGTCTCTGACCATTCATGCTCAGTTCTGTTCGGTTGAAACGTTTGTAGAATTCTAGATCTATCCATTCCAGGTCCTAAAGTTTGCGATTTAGACTGGGTAGGTTCGAAGGTTTGATTGGTTGTCATGGTGTGCGAACGGCTGGGGGTGTAGCGAGGGTAGTGATCTACCTTCCGCCAGTGCCTAGGTTGTGGGACGCCCGAGGGTCGGCTCTGGACTCCCCCAGTGACACCTGGCTGAGTGCTGTTCGCGTGTTGCTGTAGCTGTATCCGTGACGCTCTTTCCATTTCTCTAAAAGAATTAGGGACTAATCAAATGTCGTTAGGAAACTTGTGACTGTAGAATTCAATGGATACTTAAGCTATTTCATTTTAAACATAAAATAGGTACACAAGCGGACACACAACTCGTAGGTAGACTTCAAAACATTGGCAAAGCAACCCACAGAAGCTAGGTAGGTAGGTAATCAAAATCTGGACACTGGGGTATAAATATATACCTACCAACGTTTTGATAGTATACGAAACTTTATTTCGTTTCGTTACCTTCCATAGCCATACATATCTACCTACATTTAGCTGCACTTGCACTGCCTTGCTACACTGCCGATTTTAGTTCTACAAAGTTTCCGCTAGGGGCGTTGCAGGTGTATGGAAGGAAACGAAACGATATAACTTTTCGTAAACCATCAAAAACCCGTATCGACTAGCCCCCAATGTCTAAATAAATAGATGTAATTGTTCCAATCGAACACTTTCAATTATTTTACTGGTACTGCCCATCAGTATTGTTTAGATAAGTAATCAGCAGGACAAAGCTTCAGTAATGTGGTAAAGTATGCCTACCTACGTAACTACTTCATCTATTTATCTGGACATAGATATCAGAATCACACTAGGACAGTGAGGCACGGCAGTTTCCCCTGATCTTCCCAATGTTTGATCCATTAACATGATTATAACTGACTTCGATTCATAAACCACTAGTGATGCTTCCTAGACATATCCTTAGATTGCTGGACATTTAAATTTTTGAGGGTGGTGTTTGAGGGTATTTAAACGGGGTTAGTCAGAAGCACGTCCGAACACTTAAAATGCCCATATTTTGCAAAGTTAGTAGGTACCTATAGTTAGTATTCCGTACGTGTCAGGTTGCATGCAAGCACATCGCCGCTTATAAGAATACGTAGTTAGGTACCTACCTAGATGTTATCATAGCCATAGTTGAGATCGATCTTGGAGAAATCAAACATCTACATTGTACCTACGCTTGAAATGGGTAAAACTGTTGGAACTGCCAAACTACCATCATTCTGTGCCTACCTAACACAATTTTGATAATTTCTTAATCTTATTCTCAAACATTGGGAAGCAGCAAAGCAAATGTCATAATGTGCAGGACCCGGCCAAACAATGCACAACACAGAACCCATCACCAAACACATCGCACCTCACGTCCTGACATACGAGGCGAGTGTCCGCTCCTTCTTAGCGGGCTGCGAAGTCGGCGGGGACGGATACGCACCGCTGGTGAGTCCAGAGAGCCGGGCCAGGGGGCAGCAGAGGGCGGCTGCGTACGCGGCGCGGTACTGCGCGTTCATTATCACGTAGATGATCGGATTCACGCAAGCGCTCGCGTACAATAGTATGTAGCCCGCTATGTGAAACACTGGAATACCAAAATATTTAATGCAGAGCAATTCTGCCAATACTATGAGCCCTCAAATCTTACATTCTAGGCTAGTCAAGGTTTGCATGTGCAAAAGATTTGTTTTTCTTTCAAGTTCCTTATCTAACCAGACTACAGTTCAGTAGCACATTGGGAGCAAATCTTTCCAAGTACCTAATTGAATCTAGCTGATGTTTTGTTGCCCCCTTTTTGACTGTAAAATAATGTCAAAAAGTCAGAGAAGAAAACTTGTATGCCCAATTCATAGTCAATAGTCAAATTTATTTCATTAAAATCACAGGGATCATTTAGAAACGTCTTACATACTAGGTGAGTCTAGGTGCCAATTCCAGTCATATCCCCAGTACGAGAAGAACTGACAAGAAACTCGCTGGGCCCTAGCGCTTTTTTTGTATGATCCTTGTTAGTTTTATAAGGGGCACCTAGCAGAGTTGGAACTGATTCGTCCCAAACTTTTTTCAGACTTTCAGGAGTTATACGAAATTTATTGCCGGTTGATGATGTTGATTATGGCTGATGACTTACTCGGATAATGGACATGATTATCAGCGACCTTCGCGATAGTAATCGGCAGGTAGCACACTAGGAACGAAAGGAAGATGGCGAGCACCATCTTAGTTATCCTCCACTCGTTCCTTCTCGCCTTGGTCTCTCTGTTGTCCTTGACTGTGGATCGCTTGTCAGCTGTGCTATTGTTGAGGCTACCTGGACTGTTGTGTTGGGACCTTTGGTGTTCTCGCATTCTGACTTCAGAACTGGAAATGTAAAGGAATGTATGTTAAAATTTTTGTTTATTAAACTTGATTGCTTAGATTGCCACAAGACTGAAGCAAATAGCATAGGTGAAGATAAATCTAGGTAAGAGATAGAAGAGGTTATGACTTATGAGAATGGCTGAACATGACAATGATATCAGACACAGTAGGTACATGTGACATATTTGTCTAAGTGGGCAGATATTTCTAAGCATAAGAGATGACTATTGGGTTAGGTAGGAAGTAATAAAGATTCTCGTTACCTGTGAACAACCCAGAATATTCTTGCATAGCAAATGAAGATGAGTAGGGCTGGCACTATGAAGGCTATGACGAATAACGCTGTTTTTGCTGATTTTCCATTATTGTCGGGGACGATGGAACACGTACCGAGTTCAGGATCGTAGTCAAACTTGCCTGGAAAACAAATATTTTGATGATAAAAAGTGTACCTACGCAGGCATTTTTCTATTACAAGATCCTTTTGACGAGACGCCCTATCGTAATGCGGGCCTGATTTCCGTGGAACGAGTAGGTATTTGATCTAGAATTTCTTGTAAATATTTAGGCCTATCTACCTACATGACACATTGTTAAAAGTAAAGACCAACCGCGAAACATAAGCATCGAAGAAAATGTTTTTCCTTCTTCTCTTCCGTAGAGAAAACCGTTGCCTAAGGTAGGTAGGTACCTACTTATACTAAGAAGATTGGTTATGATAAACAAAGTTTAATGATCTTACCCCAAACTCCAACAAGCGTTGGTATCTGCATGCCGTAGGAGAACATCCACGAGAAGACAATCATGAAAGCAATGTTGCACTTTTTGTAGACGCGAGCGTACCAGCTGTGGTGAGCTATCATGATGTACCTGCAAAAAGCAGAGAAACAGGTTACCCATAAACTAAAGATACTGGACCTTAGTTTTAAAGTAAAAGGAATGACACCAAAGTTGTTAAAGCAATAGGTTCTTATTAAGCGCAAGTCAGCTCTCCTTGACATCGAGCTTTACCATAATCCAGGTTTGCTACCAAAACAAACGTAGCGCACCCTCTTCAAAACCCGTAATCCGAGTAAATCCAAGTGAAATTTTGGCATTTTTCATGACTTCACTGAATCGTAACACATGGCAGGAATTGCGTGTGGATTCCAGCCGAGCGAGTAAATGGGTTCATAACCGAATTTATGTGCGAGTACGTTTTGTCTCCCCGAAGTGTGTCACAATGGAAACACGTTGGGATTAGGGATGCTAGAGGCACCGTGATGAATTAGAGAATAATCCCTATAGTGTCACACGGCCTAGCTAGAAGTACCTATGAGGCGTAGTCTATTTGCATTTTAATGAACAAAGCAAACAAGCTGCATTGTAAGCGAATTTTAAACATAATTCTTACTTGGAAATCGGTCAATGCGTTTTGCATTGATCGATTTTGAAACAAAGCAATTCGTTTGGAAATTCATTTCGTACAAAACTCACTTGGTGTAACACAACACCGCTTATTCAAAACTCGCATTGGACCCTCAAATGACATTGATGGGTAGGATGTAGGATCGCAGAAAGATAGCGAATGTAACGAAGCGCAGACCATTCGTCACGCATGTTATCGAAGAGGCTTTTATGTCCACCATTCGAAGTATTCCACTGAAATTCTAAATGATGAAAAAGACTTACGAATATGGGTATCGGTAGTAGGTACTTACTTGACCTCTCTTGTTAGTATATCATTGCCCACAAGTTATCAGGCCAGAGACATACATAAGCTCATATCATTTTCATACGATAGTGTTAGAATTATCCCGCTAAATCATAACGGAATATTTTCTGACATTTTCTCGAACTACATATCATTCAGAGGATATAAATAAATTGGATATGTGGCCTGTTATCGCCTTCGTATTTCGAGCTCCTCAATTTGAGGGAATTGGATATCAAAGTTATTGAATCCTTCTTGTGTTCACGGAACTAAGAATATTTGTTTATTAAGTGACTTTGAGAGCTGAATCAATCTGATGGCTGATGTTCATTTAAATCTCGTAAAGTTCGTAATGCGAATGCTCTTGAAGGTGTAACGGGCAAAAGGGGTCAGGCCTCTACGCCATAGTTAGTTGGTACAAAAGCCAATTATTGTTTTAAAATCTCTTGAAGAGTTTCTGTATTCTGACGTAATCTGATTGCTGATGTTCATTTAGATTTCGTAAAGTTCGCACTGCAAATGCTATTGAAGGCTAGCAAGCTGTGTAACGAGCAAAAAGGGTCAGGCCTCCCACGCGACAGTCAGTTGGTACAAGAGCCAATTTTTGTTTTAAAATCTCTTAAAGACTTTCAGACGTACCTGTTTAAAGTGATGAGTGCAATACTCAGCAGTGAGACCCCGACGTTTCCATACCGCAGGAACGGTACCAGCTGACACAGCACACCCCCATGGGACCACGTGCGCGTCCAGAAGCCAGATATGGCAAATGGGAGCACCATTGCGCAGAACAGGAAGTCAGCTATGCATAAGCTGAAACGGGAGTTTTTACAGTTAGAGCTTAAGTAACTTTAAATAAAGCTCAAGTAGATAATATAGGTTAGAAGGACATGGATTTCGTCCTCGATGCCTCAATCTTCTTCTTAATCTGTTATTGGTTCAAGAACCTATGTGGTGAAAGGATAGAAGTATGACATAGAGACTACCTCAATAATTAACTTAGTACGTTAACTACTATTCACCTCTGATCCAATCAGCCATTGTTACATTCAACCGATGATATAATAAATCTCATCACCATTCGATTATTTAGAAATACGACCAATCATAATTCATTCATCGTGAATCATAACTCTTTGAGGTTTGAGGCACAGTTAGGTAACTGTCTTCGTAAAATATCTTGGTAGGTGCCATCTTAATCATTATCTTCATACGTCACATGAAGATCATATTAGGTACCTATGCCCACGATTTTCAACCCTATGTTGGCATCTCGAAATATTACGGCAGCCATTTTTTTATAGAAACCAGTAGGTATCTAGAGACTTTTTCAAATCTTTTAGATGCTTAAACCCTTATCTACCCTTTTGTTACAGGTAGCTATGGTGCAAATTGTCTCTTTGTTACGGATGAATTATAATTTTATGAAATGTAATTGCCAAACCGTAATTAGGAGAGGTAATTCGGCTTAACCAGGCATTTTGAACATGAATGCAGGAGTGGAAATGTGGTAGGCTGGAATAGAATAGCTGATTCAATTTCACGGAAAAGCGGAAGTGGGGCTTGGACTGGGGACATTAGTGGACAAATGCGGTCGGAATCCCGGTTGATTTGATGAGTAGCTATCTCCACTATATTACACTAATTTTATGGCTTATTTATACCATGTAAGAGAATATGCCAACTCAACTCCAAAAAAATCAATGAAAAAAGGCGACATTTCTATGACAACCGTTTCATTACATCGTAATAGTGTACACGAGCGGGCTTTTAAGCACGACTGCCTAGGACACGTGTTACGTCTATCATCTTGAGAAACCTTTTGAACCTCTGGATTCATAAAAAATAGGCAAGGTACAATTTACCCAGACGAGATACTACAAGCTTTCAATCTACAAATAAAATGTCCTTTACTCTTTACCTGATTATGAAAGCAGCTGCCACATTTCTGACTTTGGGGCACTTAAGCAAAGCTACCACTGTGAGCAAGTTTCCGAACAGTCCTACCACCATTATCATGCCGGTGATGACGGCTGCGAAGGTGAGAAGACCAGGGGAGAATCTGAAATAAA
Source organism: Cosmorhoe ocellata (assembly GCA_963675405.1). Lineage (NCBI taxonomy): Eukaryota > Metazoa > Arthropoda > Insecta > Lepidoptera > Geometridae > Cosmorhoe > Cosmorhoe ocellata. Next base: position 2,321,331 of record OY776258.1, on the reverse strand, counting down.
AAATATTAATGATTACAAAATAACGAAAAATACTTAGGTTGTTACGACTTTGGAATTGATGCTATATTATACAAACAATACTGTTCATGTAGATCAAAACAAAGTCGTTTCATTATACATTACAAAGGTAATCGTTATACCTACCTAATTGTGAGTAGGTATATAGGCTTCGATAAGTATTTTCTCATAGAACGAGTATACAAAGCAATCATAGAAGATTTGCTTTTTCTTCTGATTTATGTGCTTATAATGATCAAAAGGAAATTTCACTTTGTTCGAGTTTAAAAACATTTTTGTATATCCAAATGCCATAAATAAACATTATAAAGACTTCATGCTAGTTGTTCATAAGTATTATTTTTCTTTTCAAACCATTCATGGCGTGAAATAAAAGCATTGCAATGATGAAAAGTTTGTCAGCTGCTCAACTGCTTTCACAATCATTCACAGAAATGATTGCTGAATAAAGAGTAAAAACGAAGGGGATATTATAACATAAAACTTTATACTTACCTACCTACCTACATTTTTTTTGCCTATAAGCAGAACTTACTTTGACAATTCGCTCGGCTCCGCACTAGCAGTGATTTCATCAGTGAAGTTCATTATGTCCTCCGCCATCTCTGAAACAAAGGTTTTCCTTTATTAGAAACCTTAATTATCTGTCCTCATCGAGCTCCGTTAGTAATTTGATTCATATCTTGTACAAAACCCACGTCGGTAAGTCTATAGACATACCTACCGACGGAAACGCTAACGATCGATTTATTGCCTACAACCCGGTTCTCTACTGTACCTATCCTTATATTAGTAAAAGATCAGAAATATATTCATTAAAATACATGTAGGTACCTACCTATATAAAACTTTTAAGTTGCTGACTAACTTACTAGCAGATACCTATATCAACGTAGAATCTAAACCATAAGTAGGTACTTGAATGCTGCAATTTAAAGGGTAAGTTTCTTCCAAGAGTAAAGTCTAGGTGCACTAAGCAAGGACACACTACCAAAATAAAGCGAGTCCCAAAAACACAAGTAGGTCGGTATATCAGTCATCACGAGGCTAACCGCTCATGATACATGATCTACCTTCCAGTCACCGAATCATCATTGAGGCAATTTACTATTAGTCATGGCACAAACAGCTGTCGACTATTACTGTAGCACATTACGTTCAAAAGCCGTGGATTTCCTTCACCGTTTAAGAGCGTGTATTGTAGGTACCTACTGCGAAATATATATTGAATCTGTCTGTACCTAGATACGGCAGGCATGAAGGCAAGTCTAACTCATCTAAAACCATGTTCCAGGTGCCCGTGCACCAACCTCTAAGTAATTAAAAAGTTCTACTTGATTCTGTATCTACACTGTTTAGAGAAGTAACAAAATACATTGTTTGTATTATCCACAAACAATAAACGTGCGACGTAGAACAGCAAACTTTTGAAAACCAAACGCAGGTGTAATAAGACAAACTTTTGTACAACGTCAACCAATATCGTGGCGCTTTTAAATCTTTTAACGCTGATGTGTCACAACAACAGCTGGAAACTACAAATTTGTACGACATGGCACATGTAGCCAGGTATTGTCAAGGAAAATTGGCGTAAAGAAATACATGCTAGCATCCTTGTCTTAAGGAGGAAACAAGTGGTTCTTACAATGTGTGACTAAGCATAAAACAATGTTTTATAACGCCTTTGTCTTAACATTCTCAGGTGATATACAATGTCCATAATCCTCGTATAGAACCAGACTCTTTATCCTTTGCTTCTAACTATAATTCTTCTAACTGTAACTATATTACATTACCTATACTTACAGTATTATTTGATTCCAATTTAAAATTATAAATGTGAAATTTTAAAATATGTATGGATGTTTGTTACTCTTTCAAGCTGAAACAGCTGACCGGATTTGGATGAGATTTGGCACAGATATAGAATTTAGTCTGGAACAGCACATAGGCTACTTTTATCCCGTAAAAATGAACGGTTCTTGCGGTGAACGGTGAATGCAGGCCAAGCCGTGGGCGAAAGCTAGTAAAATTACATTTCTTCATGTTCCAAAATGTACATAATTAAATACGTCCTTGACAACTAGGCGCGTAAATTAGAAGGGACATAATACCTGCTTATGAGAATAAGCGATCAAGTCGTTGACACCCCTAGGTAGCTAGGTAGCTAGGTAAGCTTTACTAGGTATTATATTACCAGCCGTATGGTCCCTACTTAACAAAACAGTGAAATGTAATACAGGCCTTTTGTCACAAACAATGTTACGATAGTCTATATAATAGTGCTATAGATGCAAACAATGCTTTTGGAGCGTAGGCCACTCCTTTGTAGCAGCTATGCTCACCCGGGCATGATATTGGTGTGCTGTAGCAAAGGACTAAAGTCCAGTATACAAAGACCATAATGATAGGAGCTGATAGTATTTTTTCAACGTCGAGAAAATAATAAGTGGGTTAAAAGATTCTACGTTGAAACGCTACGTATCACGAATGTCGATCTGGAGAAATATAGTAGGGCTTCTAAGATAGTTTCTTTCATAAAATGTAAAACTGATAGAATTAATAAGAAATCATTAGTATCCACTTAAACAGGATCTATTAATTAAATACGATCTTTATTAGGAAATTTGTCAAAATTTAATTTTCATTTATAAAGGATCGTAAGGTAAGCTTGCTAATAAGTTAATTTAGATAAATCGTAAGCTTGCTTAATAAGTTAATTTAGATAAAACTGATTTAAAAGACACGGAGTCTTCACGTAGGTTACAATAATATAGTTAGCCTCAAGGTATGAACCGTGATCAAATTACACGAAAAAAACAACAAAATTTAGTAACGAATGTGAGCGATTTATTAGTTTCCCTTCTCTTCGTTACACCGCTCTACCTTCTATCACTCAATCATAAATATGAATTGGACTGATAATTTTAGTGGTACATAAATAAGACAATTTTTAATAACTGTTCCATAGTTCTACGTCGAATGATAGGTGGTACGAACAGTACCTACCTATATCTACATTACCTTCGAGCATCTACACTTTATAGTTTGCTCATATTACTTCGTCAAGACTTTTAATTTGTCCCTGACTTTGTCTGCAAATGAAATAAGTTTCCTAACAACATAAATCGTTGTTAACGGCTTTAGTGCAGCTGTTGGCTAGTTTAATTTGTTATGAGACGGAATAGAGACATCTTAGTTATTATGTTATGACGTGAAAATTAAAAATATGCTGACGCTTATAAAATACGAGTTCTTCTTCTTCTTCTTCAATTATGGCATCTGTCTCTAAGAGAACAATTTTGCCAGTGTCAAGTGTATTTATTTATAAGTATTGTCAACGTCACACAGTCATAATCAAGTTGTCAAGTCAATTTTAAACAAAAGATGGCTGTTTTGTTAAAAATTCTTGGGTTTTCCTCCGATGGAATTTGAAGAGAACTATAAACTCTAATTCACATACTTTACACTCGCGTCAAGAACCCGGGCTTTATTGGCAAAATAACCACCAAAATTACGCAATAAAACTTAAAATAACACGAGAAAACATATAAAAACCAGAGCGACGTAGTTGTCAGGCAAACGCACCGCAGAAAATCAAAATACGAGTTATAAAAACGCATAAGTTAAGTCATTTAATTTTAACGATTGTAAGGGTGCTTTTTCACCTGATGCGCAACCTTGTTAAGATAAAGATGCGTGTCAAACAACCAATGGGATCACTTTATTTTCATAAATTAGTTCAAGAGGAAATAGGTTAAAAGCAACTAATGGCAATATGGCTTTAAAACCTATTAAGCCCGTTAAACTAGGCATTAGGTTTGTTTATTGTCAATTCATCTAAAGTTTCAAAAGGACAAACTAAACAATAGCGCTTCAAACTTGTATAACATTGTTGAAACGCTGTCTCTGCGAAGTTTAAATAACTTACTATCACTGTGTTTTATGGCGGAGTTTGCCTTCATAATAAACAAACAACAGACAAAATGTCTGAATATACAAAATATTTCGGATTGTTTTGACAAAGTTATAATTTATGCATAGGTATTTCTATCTTATACAGAAAGGTACGTGACCACTCAAGCGAAAACACACAGACAATAATGGCCCTTATTGACAATAGGGGAAGACCGGTTCTTGAATGAGGACATGAGAGATACACATGTATAGGGCGATCCCCTATTCGGTAGACGGATGGTAGTCAAGGCCGTAAAATGACGGGGAATTGCAAAACCGCACTATCATATTAATTTAGACTCTGATAGTTTAGCTATGAACATTCAAACCTTTTAAAAGATAAAATGGGCCTTATTGACAGGAGAGAAAAACCCTTTCTCGGCCATCATCGTCTATGGAAATTGCTGCAAATACGGTATAAATGAAAGCGAGTCTCCCATTGGTCTCTTTATTATGATAATTTACATGATTAACTGTGTTTAGAAAGAAAATGAGAACTCAGAACTTAAGACCAGACGATTGTGTTCCAATTAGACCACTTAACATAGCCTTGATTCAAAATAATACAAGTTTTGATTAACTTAGAGATATTAATGAAGAACTTTTACTCTGTTCAATTATGTGGCAGCTAAGACACAAAAAAATACTTTTGATTGAGTCAGTTTATCCTGTAATTGAGGTGCTTAAATTGAATTACTTTTCAGGGTAACCAGCGCAATTGTGAAGATTTATTAATTAGGTCTTGGTCATAGTTGTGGCCATGACATGGTCATGGACCATACATACTCGTAGATTATGGTGTCATCTGGGTAGTTCACTTCTTTTAATCGTATCACTAATTACTCGTATTGCAAACCACTTCTTGCACTTAAGACCATGTCTTAACTTTTAGGTTGTATGAAATGCCAGTTTTCTCAAAATTGTTTTTTCGACTTTTGTGACTGTACGTAAGATGCAAATATTCTTACGAAAACAAAAATCCATTTGTGATCGATTGTATTTGAAAGGCTACTACTTACCACTGAGCCACCAATGCTCTAGGTAAAGGTGTTTTGTTTTTCAAACTTGGCATTGTATCTGTTCAAACTTCGAAAATCTTTACTCACCTCAAGTGTTGTTCTTTAACTTTTATCGATAAACTTGGACAGCAACCCAACAATTTAGAGATGCACAGTGTCGTTATTCGGAAACCAAGTTATTTTCCGTTTCGTTCCCGAAGGAGCTATTAGTGTGAGTTTAGTGGAAAGGTTTAGATTTATAACAGGATTTAGACAGGATAGAAGGGACATGGGATATTTTGGCCCGACTGCCCAAATTTAGGAAAAATGTTATCCAAGTCCCGAACGGGGTAAGTAATAAATCCGCTTTTAGAGACATAATAAATATCCTCAAGCCCATTTATAGTATTACTCGTTGGTAACAAAATTGGTCGGTATGAGTCAAACATTCCTCAAATCAAACAATAACATAATTCGTGGGTTTGAATAACTTAAGACTATTCAATTGCTTATGTAGGCGTTCGTCCGGACCGTAAATTGTATGATTCAAATAAATATCACATGACCAGTGAACCTTATATCCTATGATATAGAAGTTATTTTATAGCTGTTTTGAAAGATCTTGGAGAGCGATGCACTGACAATTAACTAATTGGCAGCAATAAGTGGATAAAGTCCATTGTCTTAATGGAGGAAGTTGGTACCTACCAACGTTTGTGGCTCATTTCACACAACTACCTACAAAAAGATCATTCAGCTGCAATTAAAATGAGACATATTATGTTTTTGGGATGATTTGAATAACATCTTCACCGCTACATAAGGCCACTATGTTACACAGGTCCCTTGGGAAATCAGGACTTTATAATATCAAAATTATTGTTATGAACCTAACCCGTAGAATTTGAATGGGTGTTGGAAAACTTAGACCATTGTCCCTTAAAATTTCCCGAATAGTAGATATTATGAACAGTGTTTATTTAAATTCTAAGAATTTGGATTAATTGACCGAGCCTGTAACAGTTTTAATTAAACAGGTATTGCAATTTCACTAAGTAGGTAGTAGAGTATGCGTTCAGGTATGTACTCCTAAGGTTGTGCACAATCAATTTTTTTCCTCAAATAAAGTAATTAAAGATATTTGCAGTAAAAGTCCTGCAAATTTACAGAAGTAGGCAAAATATAACCTTTTTTTAAAAGATATTTATTTCATCAATATGGTAATGCCGCCAGAGCGTGTTTGTGACGCTTCCCCCTGGAAGTGATCTGGATCAGTTGAACAATCGATAGATAATTTGTGACGGTCCTTAGAAAGCGCAAACGTTTTAAATAATGCAATTATACTATAAAGTGTTTGTATAGTACCTATTAAGTATCTGTTTTAATTTTTTTTATAATTATTTGTACTATAGGTACGTATTCTGTAAGTACAACTTTAGCTTGCGTCAAAGTACTTTTTAAACATTTACAATTTTCCAAATAGGTCTACATAGGTAATACAAGGTAGATTTATACTCAACACTGAATAGTTAGATGAGGCAATTCATCGGTCATTGTAATCCACCTACACTGATGCGAGATCAGGCGTCCCATTGTAACACATTTCTCATTGTTTGTTCTTGAAATTGGTGACTTCATGCCCATAGCCTATCGTCCAACAGGGACTTATTACATCATTCAGTGTTTTTGATTGCACATTATTTATTTTATTTTAAATATTTTGAAATTTCAGTTTTGTTGGATAATAAATCTTTCGTATCCGGTGATGTGGAAACACTAACATATAATGTACTTAGGTAAGTACTTAAGCGTTTCCTTTCTATTTTAGTGCAAAACTATCAAAAAATTTTGGTAATTTCTAGAAGTAACAGTCATTTAGTGTCAAAACTATAGTAAGTACTTATAAAACCACACGATGAGTAACGAAAATCATAAAAACCTAATAACTTTTGCGGTTCCTAGACATAAATTTTTCTGCGCTCAGTCATTATCAAAAAATGTTTCCGTAACGAAATCAGAGCAGGTAGAGTAGGTGTGTTACCCAACTTCACAGAGCACTTTACATGGCAAAGATTATGCAAATTTGATTGCGGCAAAAGAATAAATGTAAATTCAAAAGCTCTAGCACAAATTACCTTTTAATTTTTATATACTTAGAGCATGGAAGTTTTTTTTACATTACAATGCTAATGGAACTATACAATATTTTTTGCAAAATTTTCACTTCATACAAATTTTACCTTCTTCTGCACCCCTCGGGCTGATTCTAGGGAATTTCCCTTGGCTGTGTTATCTGTCAGTCAGCTTCTTACTACTTTAATAATTGAATACTATCGATATTGTAAAATAATATCACCATCTTCGCGTGGAAGAAAGTTACAGGTTGGATTCATTATAGTCTGGATTGTTAAAAGTCCATGTGATCAAAATGTCTGGATGTGTTTTAAGTTGAATCACAAAACACAGTTCAGTTCAATTCAAAATGCTAAAACATAACTTGTATTATGAATAAGTCTATTTTATCGATAGAAGGTAAACTGTTAATCATATACCACCTTATGCAAAATATGTTACATTACCATAATGACTCATTGACTAGCTGACTCGAGAGAACGACCAGTGACTCACATAGTGAACGTGACGTAACTTATGCAAATATTTTACCTCTGACTTGGTGTAATCTAAAGGAAAATAATTTGAGCAAATAAGGATTTGTAAAATTTTTGTTATAGATAAAATCGTAGGAGACTAACCTAAAATATAGAGGTGTGTAAATATTTTAAAACTTATATCGTCAAGTTTATTATTAAGTATTATATTATCAATCTAGGTATTCAGGTATTGAAGACTATAAAAGTGCACGATTATATTAAGTATATACAAGTGAATATGGTAAAAAATGCTTCAATCCTAATACGAAAAAATATGATAACTAACACGCCCCGGCTTCACACGGTAGCAAAAGTAAGGTAAGTATATCTATTTTTTTAATATAAAATATAGCCTATGTCAACCGGGGATAGTGTAGCTTCCCAACAGTGAAAGAATTTTTGAAATCGGTTCCTCAGTTTTGGAGCCTATGCAATGCAAATAAACATCATCATCATCTTCCTGCCCTTTTCCCACGTTATGTGGGGTTGGCACAACATGTGATCTTCTTCCATTTCCCTCTGTCATTCGTCATCGTAGTACCTACTCACTCCTTTCTTACCCATGTCATCTTTCACACAGCCCATCCATCTTTTCTTTGGTCTACCTTTACCCCTGTATCCATCCACTTTCATATCTAACACTGTCCTCGTCACATGACATTCTTGGCTTTATAATATTAGTACCTACATAGTAGAAGTAGACTAAGTAAACATTTGAAAGCATCAAAAAACTTGGCTCAATCACTTTGGTACATTATCATGTTCGCAAATATAAAATCGTAGCAATAATTTTACAACTTATTATCTCATACAGATTTGCCTGCGTGATTCCCACTATCTTCCAGGTATGCAACTTAATACAACTCTCTTAATTGATTCACTCATTACGGCACCGGCGACGCGGTGTTATTAAACGATAGTAATAAAAAATTATACAAACATCTTTACACTTCACGTTTATATTTTTTATTACTAGAATTAGGTATAATAATCGATAAAGTTCAACCGAAGTTAACGGAAATAGGTTAGTAAATTACACCACTTATAGTAATCGCGGAAAGATAAGACTAATCACGATTACCACGATTCGTTTAGAAAAACTAGGAACTACGCATGTAACTTAACGTAACGTGGGGACGGGCCGAATATTCGTTTTATGTTTGGTATTCGGCATGCTCGGCAGGTTTACCAAACACACGTATTTGGCCGATTATTCGGTAAAAATGCCGAATTTTCTACCGAAGATACTGTTGTTTACCAAACCCTGTTCTCAAAATTAGAAAAAAAACAAAAGGCTATACATAATATTATTTTGGTAAACACATCTAAGTAAGTACTGCCTTCTTACCCCACATTTACACCTACAAACGCGGGGTAAGTGGTTTTAGAACTACTTTCTATCCGACTACGTGAGTCATTGTTTTCACACTACGTTAGCTCAGGTTGGTCCTAATTTGGACCTCAAAGATCCATTTCCACGCTTTTTAACTCGACATATTGCCTTCTTTCCAGCCATTTTCCGAATGTCATGCGTCAGTAAAGATGGTTATTGACAATCGAATATCAACCTTGTACAGCCAGCCAAGAATTCAATATTATCCGACACGCTAGCTGCAATTTTCACTTCATATAACACTGAGTTAGTGTTCCATGACTATTAGTGGGACTTTGAACGGTAAAGTGTGCTTGGTGGAGCTCAAATTTCTATGGCTATTCTGATGGGTAATCGAAGAATGGCATGAGCATGGTAAACGAGGGGAACTAGTGATGTGGAAACGTTATAGATATGTTTTTCATGTTCAAATCAGATTTAAATAAGAGGAATTTATATGCTTTTGAAACTGTTTTATTGCGAATTCTGCGCAGCCATAGTACCAACCTACTCATTAGCCGGCCTAACATAGCAGCTGTGACCAAATTTTGTCAACGGATTTGTCGTGCGTTTGCCTGATATTCGCACGAGAAAGACAAAATCGACAAAATGTTGTCTTAGTGCTCATGTTGGCCCGGCAGGTCAAAACGTAAGCACGATAGGCAATAACTCTAATTTGGAAACTAAGCCTGCTGTTTTGTGCTTACGTATGCAGTACATACTTACCAAAATTTTGTTGTGAATGATGATTTAGTTACTGGCAAGAATGTCAATGGGACATACCAAAATCTGGTCTAAACTGTAATATTTTAAATACTTATCTATATTGTTCTACGCCTAACTTTTTACTCTGTCAATTACTCATATACCTACGTACATTTCACAGTAAAAACATTTGAGATGCAAACGATCGCTAAGATTTCAACACCACTCAAGTTTCAATTCAAATTCGTTGCACACTCTTTATCGGATTGGAAAGCGATTCCCACAGGTAGGTATGACTAAATGATGACGTACCCTTATTACCCACATTTAGGTAGCACAGAGAAGCAAAGCTACTTACTATACATATAAGTACTTAGGGAAATACTTAGGAACATTTTGCGGTATTGATGGTAATTTCCATGGACTAACTAAAAGTATGCTGAAATATGCTTATTTTGTTCACCCCAAAGACTAAATTATAATATCGTAAATATTTTAAATGACATCTTACTAAGTAATAAACTGACGTGTGATCGATATGTTTTAGCTATTTTTTAGCTTATCTTAGAAACCATGTAAATTGGTGTTGACTCAAGCTACGAGAAAATGGTGAAACCTGAGTGAAATCCGATTTAGAAGAAATGTCATATTAGCTGGAATACTAACTACTGTGCAAAATGTGGGCATATACGAAATGTCATGTTTGGACTTGCCTCTGACTACCCCCTTTAGATATCCTTAAAGATCTAAGTAACTAAAGATCTGAGGCGATATCTACCGAGCCTGGGGATTACAGTCGTGATCATATTTTTTTTTTATATATATATATTTTTTTATTAGCTTTTTTTAAACTGTTATTTAGAAATGTTACGCAAAGTTAATCTTTCTAGTGAACAAAATAAGATCGTAAGTAGCCATTATAGCAGTTTTTAAGTTAGTCTGCAGTTCAAACGAATTAGGTACCTACCATCATTGAGACACATAGATTATAACGGCCTAGGTATACAAGTCTAGGACGATTATTATTTCTTTCGATGTATGGTTTAAATACGATGCATACCTACGGGTTGAGCTTTATCAATGCTTTAGGATTAAAGTGTTTTTTAACTAGGATGAAAGTGGATAAGTACCTACTGTCAATTTGACCACTTATACTTACTCTGAACTTCCAAACCATTTTTTTTATCTAAGTACCCAAAGGTCGTAAAAGCGGTTCTTTATAAATATTCATTTATTCTCTATAAGAAAAACTTTTCAGCTGGTACTTAATGGGAATGGTACTGATAAAATTATGCCAACATGGTTTTAATAGGTACGACGGCGCAGAAATTACTTTGCATAATTTATCCGCATAATATCCATTATAGGAAAACGATTTTCGAAGCAGCCTACCTGGTACGTGTTATACCAGCTTATTTTAGATAAGTGTTTCAAGGCTTAGGCCTACCTAGTTTGAAGCTTATTTTAACTACACCTGTGAAGAAAATGTGGTTAGATTATGAGAAAGGTAATAATATTACTCCTCCTACATTCATATTATGAATGTAGGAGGAGTAGAGTCAGAGAAGGTAGACGAATGATAGGAGTGAAAGAGAATGAATGATGAATGATGATTATTAGACACTCACCTTATTTTAGCTACAATTACGTCAAGAATTTTTTAGTTTCGTGTCAAGTGAGACTCGAATGATTTTTTTAAATAGTTTTTCATATAAGTGCAAAAAATGTATTCAGCAAATATTTCCATATCTAATTATCGCGTGATATTTCAAACAAAAAAAGAAATTTAAAAAAGTCAAACCACGGTCAAGTGTCATTTCATTATGTAGCGTAGTCTATACCTACTACTATGAGTATTGCTAATAAGAGCTTTTTTATTAAGGTATGAAAACTTTACCTGCAGTAATATTTTATTTTACAATCATCTTTTGATTTCGAAATTCTAAAATGAATGAATATTAAAATCGAAGCCAGTTTTCAAAGCGGTAATGCGGTGGGAAATTCTCATTATTTCCAAATGATAAACGAGGCTGCGGCTGCACTGCCCGTATGGAGCTGGCAGACGGAATGACCCCCCAAATGACACCAAATGGTACCAATTAGGTTTAATTGTCGAGAGCACGATGTGAATGGATCTGAATCGGAGAGGCTCGAATTAGTTCGACGTTTATGAAACGCTTATTAAGACCTTTTTGAAAAGATAGCACGGTTTTTGAAAGACTAGCTTTTCTTTTTATTGGAATTAGAGTATCTTTGCAAAATAAGGTCAGATTAAATACATACCTACAGCAATATGTGGTTACAGTTGAGATTTATAACAAAAACATACCTACAGCAATATGTGAATGAAATAGATGAAAGTAGGATTTACATCATAACGAAAAATGCTGGTATCAGCCTTCATCAAAATATTTCAGTCAATACTGTCGAACTAACAACTGAAACTATCGCTTTTGCACTCTAACTTATACATCAGAATCGAAAGAGATATATAATATTAGTAGATAGGCCCTTTTATTAGGCTGTGCCTCTACGCTAACAAAGGTTTTTTTTTACTTATTAAACCACTTAAAAGAAAGTACACTTGGGATGAAAATACAAGATTCACTAAGCTTTTGAAAGTAATATAGAATAAGGAGATACTTACTTTGTAACTTTGTCATGTTTCTAAGGTAAGGTAGTGTTATCCAAAGTCCCTTCAGCCCCTAGAGCCTTGGAACCTTTAAAACAAATTGCTTGAAGTATCCGTCGCATGTTTTCGAATATTGCTTTTAAAGGCAAAGTCCAACAAAAATTTCAAGTAGGCACAGACTCATTGAAGAAGATAAGTCTGCTTCAAAGGCTCTCAATCTGCTGATTGTTGGACATAAAGCTTCAATCTTTATAATTTAATATTGAGTATACTCGTTCATATCTACCCCTGATTTAACTTTTAATGACCAGCTCTAGGGAGCCCAAAATCTTTTAAAATGTTTATGTCAATTTGTGGAAACAAGGAAGGCGTCAAGCACTTTGTTCTAGAACCCAACTTGTGCTTGCCTTAATAAGTTTGATCTGAGAATTAATTGGAAATGGTTATGAGCCTCATTAATTTTATTATAAGTGACGGCGCCAACTTTAATTAAGTTTCTAAATAATGAATGACACGTCGGAAATTTGAATTGAGCGCAAACTCTTAAGCAAATATTGCTATAAATTGAACATTTTAGAGCCGCGCTTAACATTTATTATAGGTTCCACATGGTACAGTTACAACAGGAAAAACATGGTTTAGGTAAGCTAGAAAAAGTTCTGATTATATTGATATATAGGCGACCAAGAAATTGGTTTACCACTTTTGATGACATCTCCCAGTAACATAAGAAATTGGTTTACCACTTGTGATGGCATCTCCCAGTAACATAATTATTCGCTAAGGATTACTATGACAGATTCTGACGTAGCAGTTATTAATCTGTCAAGCGAAAATAGCCCTTGATGTTTTGTACGTGCAAATGATATTCAGCCCTAGAGTGGTAAACCAATTTCTTGGTCGCCTATACCTAACTAAAATACACGTTGTCAACACCAATCATGCTGAAAAACGGCAAAAAGATATATTATAATACATCATAATAAACAAAAGGCTATCACTACTGATCAATTATTTTATTGATCGCTTGCTTGATATAGCAGAATCAAAATAAAGCAGAATCAGCTGAAAGCCGTGACATTTTGTATACTTTATTAAATTAAGGTTTTCATAGTGATTCAATAAATGACCATTACATAACAAATAACTACGAAACACGCGATTCGCTGCCTTGTTGCATTATACTTTAGTAAATATCTTAAAGTAGGTGCCTACCGACAAACATTGTTATGTTATCTGACACTAACCAATCTTTCGTATGCCAAAAACAACCTACTACGGAATTTCTCGGATACCATCTCACAGGATTAATTTACATGCAAATTGGTTTATTATTCGCGTGTCACTTCTACCTGGTTGTAGTATCTTACAAATGGTGTTTTCAGTACTTAATTTGCAGCATTTTGTTCCCAACAGTGTTGCATTGGGCTCATCAAAGTACGATAGAACTGATCTGACAACTGACAACTGTGTAATCCCTAGGTTTGGTAAACATCTCAGATCTCAAATTACTTAGATCTTTGAGCTTATCGAAGCATATTAAAATTTCCTACTAAGTAAAATTAAATCAACACTTGTTACACATTAAGCTGCAAACAAATTATCCAATAAAACAGTTCGGCAGACATTTTGACAGTTATAGGGCAAGGATCTTCCGGCTGCTCCAATGCAAAGCGAATACAAATGAGCAACGAAGCGGCATTTCAGAAATCCTTATTTGTGTTACACCAGGTACTTGTACTTATCCAGTTTAGCAGCGGTTTGCCTAAATACCAGGTGGTAAGTAGCTACGTATCTGGCATATTAATGATTACGGCATAATTTTTAAAAATAATCTTCATAATGTCTGTTTATTTGATTGTTTTGTAAATCCTATAACACCAGACTTTGGTTCGTAAACACAACAACGCTGTTAGAATCAGGGGCCTTACCACAAGCTCTTACGAACCATCATGTTTCAGAAACGTCAAAGTTCCAAGCTTGAAGTACCTAATACTAATTCAATACAATTTATTTATGACATTATGGGTTGTCGGCAGTTCGTACACTCTTTATTATTATTTCAGCCTGCGTTGTCCCACTGCAGGGCAAAGGCCTCCTTTTCTTTTTTCCAGATTTTTCTATCCTTGGCCGCAGTGGGCCAATCTGGAAGATGCACTTCAACTCGTCCCGCCATCTCCGTGGTGGTTTGCCGCGCGGTCATCTTGTGTTGGGCACCCATTCATACATGACATGGTACGAAATATTAAAGTTATATTACTACCTGTTTTATTATCTTGTGCGGTTCAGGTTCGTTTGTTTTGTAGGTAAGTATAGGTAAATATGTATGTAGTGTAGTCGCCGGATGCAACAATATAAGAAGAAATAACTCACTATTCTATTTTAGTTTTCAATATCTAAAGTACCTCTGGGGTCGCGACTAAGTATAGAAAACATCTTCGCTCGTAGGAGTAGGTACTCGGAGTAATGTCACAGAGAACTTGTAGACACCTATGGAATCTTTTGGACAAACTAGATTTTTTTTGAGGTATTCTTACGAACGGCACCAATTTTTTCAGCACACTTTTTATTCCCATTTCTGTTTAGGTCGAAATCACATTTTATGCCGTTCGTGGGAATGGAAAAAACATTTGTTACGTGATAGTCAAGCTCATCGTCGCTTACAGGACCAATGGCACACTAGTTTTTTTGTTCTTGGTACCTGCATGTTTTTTACTATGTGATACCACGATCATTTAGATAATAATACAGCTTTATCTAAAAAAATACAACATGTTATTTATTAAAAAATATAATTTACTCGAAATGGCTAAACGAGCAATGGCCGAGGGGCATAGACAAGAGAATTGATACAACGAAGTTAACAAAGTGTGCTCTGTTAAGAAGATAACTGCTCTGATGTTTGATAGTAGGTCACCTTACCCACGTTTACATCTGAAAACATGTTAAATACACGATACCAAAAAAAAGTCTTTAAGTAAAATGTGACTGGCCTTACAGTTCAGTTGGTAGTAGTGGTGGCTTCTGCACTGTAGGTTGTGGGTTCTATCCCCACCCAAAATAAACATTTTTGTGTTGAACGCAGACGTTTATTCTGTATCTGGGTGTTAATATCTATTCTATGTATGTTTAAAAAAATATATATAATTAATCTATCAGCTATCTGGTTCCCATAGTACAGCTTTGCTTATTTGGGGCTAGATGGCGTTGTTTTAATTATCCATCAATATTTATTATTTTCTATATTTTGTTTTAGACAAGAAAACATTATTGACAGTCCTTGATACGTTTTCTAAACTGTTTGTTTACATTTATTCTCACAACATGTAGAATACCCGTTTTATACATTGGTATAAACGTGAGATAATGTTAACATTTTTGTTATAAGTCGATAAGTGCCTATCTTACTTTGTAAGAACAACTATCTCTATTGTATTATCTTTAACAAAAAAGTTATTTTATCAACTTTATTTTAGGTAGGTTAACATCGTTGAAGACAGATGCCCTATATAAAGAAAAAGACGTTAGCGTTAAAATTCAGGTAATTAATTAGGCAGCTAATTAAATTTACTTTAATTAAATTTGCTTTAATTAAATTAAATTTACTTGAATATTAACTAAGTATAAATAGGCATTACATGGCTTGTTTCAGGAGTTTTTGAATTTGCAAGCTTTTATTTAGATTTTGCGAATATACAATTTAATTTTTTTTTTTGTAACTAATAATAAGTCTAATAAAATTAAAAAACAAGAAGTATAATCAGTCTCGAAATATGATTGTCAGGAATAGTAGTGTCAAACAATTTTATGTTTGTGACGTAATTGGCGTTTGGCACTGCTCATTTATGAGTCGTTTTAAAGCTATTAAATGACACATAAATTTTAAGAAAACCATTTCGATATTCTTAATTTTCCGCGTGGTCAATTACAAGTGTTTTATAGTTTGTAAATAAGTCTAGTTAATTCTACACTTCTACAGGAAATAACCACTGTCTATTCCTCTAAGATAATACCTAGGTATCGAAATTAAGAATAAAGAATAATAAGAATAAAATAACTTTATTTGTTCGATTAAACTAACATAAGAAAACAAAAAAACTTATAAATTTAAAACAACATAAAAAGTCTAAAGAAACAAAATGGCGTCTGCCTCAGCATGGGTTGGTTGCTAGCGAGCTAACAGCCAACGCTGGTCTTCCGTCAGAGCCCTTTTTCTTTTTGTTGGCATTACGGACAATCTATTCACACACACAAATTATGAATTACATCAAATTACTCTAACTATTAACTAACACACTATTAACCACCTTAAACTAACAAATCCGATTATATAACACTCGTGTCATGTCTTTGACCTTCCTGCTCCCTTTGATGAATAAACAATTACCTACTTCAGTACCACACTATTATAAAATTAGCACATACCATCATGTTTCAGAAACGTCAAGTTTCAAGCTTGAAGTAACACTACTTCAATTCAATTTTTATATGTCATGGTACGAAATATCAAAGTTATATTACATTGATATGGGCCGGAAAACTTGTGATAAGGCAGGTATGTTATAACGGTTGTAGGTGCACGAGGTAGGTACTTTAATTTTCACCACACTGGTCTGAAAGAACTAGAGATAAATATGTTAAGATAACGGTTATGATAAGGTACATCATCCATAAATTATAATCTCTAGGTACTATTTGTCGTAATTAGTCACACGCTGTATCTCTTAGGTCGTGACCTTGAATGAGAAATGTCTTTGTATACATATTACAATAAATTGATTGAATAAGTACCTACTTTGTGCAATTATTTATGAAATGTCATGAGAGATGCATTGATGCGAGGTTATGGTATACCTAAGTTATGGATTTTGTAAATTTTTATGGATTTTTTTATTGATTTTTTCCCGTTTGTGCAACATTTTTCATTGATGCTTCGCTCCTATTGGTCGCAGCGTAATGTTATAAAAACTAAAGCCTCGATCAATGAAATATTCAACACCAAAAGAATTTTCAATTAAAACCAGTAGTTCCCGATATCAGCGCGTTCAACCAAACAAACAAACTCTTAATATTAGTGTAGATTTTGTAAATGATTGATTACACACTAAAAAGTAAACAGGCATTTTTGCATCTATTACAGATTTGTACAGCGTGAAGTGAAACTTTTTACTCACGGGACACTATAGTGGACGCGGGCATAGTAGGGTAGACTGGGTACGTTTGTGCCAGGGTACGGTAGTGACAGTCGTCATAATATTGGCGAAACTATAAGGAATACGGGGTTGGGTGCAAAGGAAGAAAGGAGCGGCGTGCCTGTCCGAATGTGCTTCACAGTATTGAGTCATCCGGCGCGCGACGTAGCGGCTTGCAGAGTACCACATTACTATTTTTCGATGGAAAGTAAGTTTTTTTGTTCGATTTCTTTGTATGATTGTTGTTTTATGTGT
Source organism: Cosmorhoe ocellata (assembly GCA_963675405.1). Lineage (NCBI taxonomy): Eukaryota > Metazoa > Arthropoda > Insecta > Lepidoptera > Geometridae > Cosmorhoe > Cosmorhoe ocellata. Next base: position 2,303,551 of record OY776258.1, on the reverse strand, counting down.
ACAGACAGAGTGATAAGTGTTTATTGTCGTAAAAACTTAAACATTAGTGGTTAAATAGCAGTGATTACTTTGAACGTAGATTAGTCGGTATATTCATGGCAATTGTTTTTTTGCGAATGGATACCATGGGTACGTTTGTGCCAAATTTTCTGGGTACGGTTGTGACATAATTAAACAATTTTTTTTTGCTTTTAGATGCCGCAACGACATGTAAGGAAGACGGAAAGAGGTCATTGTTACCTGCAAGAATATGAAAACGCTTATCAAGCAGTGAAACTTGTCATAACTGTGAAAAATCTGACTAGATTTCAGTAGGTTAAATTTTTAAAAGTAAGAACTTCCTTAGATTTTGTTCATTTTGTTGTTGCATGTTTAAGCACCTACAAAAATGTTTATTTAAGCTGTTATATACCTGATTAGAATTAATATGAACTAAGAGTAAGACTAATAAGACTTTTACCTAATAATTAAAGATGCTAAAGAGCCTTATTATATAAAGTGATACAAATGTTACTGTTTTCTATATATTATCATAAATTTATTGTAAAACATATATAGGTGATTGTATGACATACAATACGTGCAATAAAGTTGGTTTACGACCGTTTATGTGCGTTTTTGAACCTGTCACATTCGACCCCAGGCACTGTCACAACCGTCCTTGGGGTGGGGACGATTGTGACATTTTTTTCTTTTTTTTCAAATGGCTGCTATGGGTTAACCTTTGCCTTTATGGAAAAAATTAAAGTATTTATAAGTAGACAAATGTCCATTTTACTATAAAATACACTTTTCCTCCAGCTAACTGGAATAGTTATGAAATTATGGACGATCAAATGAAAATTGGCACAACCGTACCCAGTCTACCCTATAGATGGAGACGACATGTTTTATACCATCCTCTCTCTCTTTTACACATCAGGGATAAGAAATTACTCTAATGTAGTGTTCAATCTTCCCTTCCCTAGAGACCCAAAAACCGATAACGAATAAATGGACACCTAGTAGGCATGCTACATTTACGTTTGTCTATTGCATAATATAACATTATTTATTAAAACTTAGACATGTTTACGGAAGCCACTACCTTATTATATGTATGACTATGCGATTAGTATATAATAAGAACAGATAAGAGTCATATCGCCACAGAATAACATCAAAAGTAATTTTAACTGACCTCAGCGAAGTTGGTAGAGCGATTTAAGTTGCGGGTTCAATTTTAACTTAGATAGAACTGTTCTCTGCGTAGATATTATTATTTGAAATAGACAGGTATTTACTAAAATTTATTTATGTATTTTATTTAGTAGCTATCTGGTTTTCAAAGTACATGCTTTACCTATATAGTTTGAGGCTAGATGGCGTTGTGTAAATGTGTATTTATAAAAGACGGGAACCTTTTTATCAGGGTCAATAAGGATAGTATTTATGAAATTCAACCATAAATGACTGCAGTGACTTATTCAAAATTTAGAAAAACATGGCTTTTGGGTTGAATAAGTGGGTCGACAGACAACAGAAATAGACTGAAAATGCGAAATAAGTCTCAAGAACCTTTTCTAAGAAGCTATAACATTAACCTTAAATCGCGATCCCGAGTGGTTGAACGTATTCACACCACTTAGGGATTATTTAAAACTTTCATTTGCGTAGAGTGCTATGCCGAGGTAATTTGCATTCCACGTGCAGCCAGGCTTTATATCATGTATCTCGAGAGCCTTAAAGCATCTTAAGCCCACGTTTCTGAGGAAACAGTGACCGATTTAACTACTTTTCTTTGGCACTACCGCTTGGCTCTACTAGTAGAGAGAAGGGAAATTTTCTTTTCCCGTGACACAAACATTCTTATTGGCTGATTAAACGCATATTATATTTCTTACGTGTTACAAAACTTTTAAATATAGTAAACTAGCTTCGCTCACGTGGATGTCGGTTATCACGACTTAAAAACTTGACAAATGATATACTGTAACCTTTTTCGAGAACTACTACTCTATCCATTGGTGAAAACAGCATGAAAATCGATGCAGAAGTTTTTGATTTATTGCGAATAGATAGACAGAAAGACGCGGCAAAGGGTTTTGTTTTATAATATGTAGTGAAAAATCGTACTGCACGGCAAATAACGCGTCATAAAAACGTCGGCAGAAAATTATGTTAACTCCTATTATAATATGTATTTATATACCCAGGCTATGTATACAATTACTTCGCCACAGAATAAATATTGGCACCTTAGAACGAATAGATTGCGGAAAACCAGACGTATCCAATTAGGTACTACAATAAGGTACGATTCCGAGACAAATGAAAACTCCAAGTAAAGTTATATCTTTGCACTTTGTTCATTTAGTTAATTATTTTTTTTATTTATTTAAATCCCATATTGACGTCACAAATTCACAATAATAAACTCATGAGTGAGTTCTACGACTTCTACGTACGTTATTTGATTTCGTCTTCACGCTTAATAAACATTTTAGCGGTAGGTATTCAACTAAGCATAAGTTAGTATAATATTTTCTTGGAATAGTTTTTATGATTACACTATAAATAAATATTACGTGAATACCTACGTAAAAGTGGTACTTAGGCGTAGTATAGTACGTATGAGAAGCCGATACAGGGTGTCCCAATAAAATATATGGTAAGGCGGAAGTTCATGATATTTTTCGTATTTTTTGTCAAATCCCGAATCCCGAGAAAAGATTATTGGTCGTTTCCTTTTATAAAGAGCCGTACAACCTTAACCTTTTTATTGTAAAAAGGACACCATCAGAAAATTACTTTCGCATTTATAATATTACCCGTCCCGGCTCCGCACGCGTGCAATGCTGATACTAAATATACTAAAATGTGTTTATTACATCACAGTCATTAGAAACATATAAAATTATCAATGTCTCTCTACCAGGGCTTGGAATAGCGGTATTTTCAAATAACGGTTCGACTGACCTTGACGTGGTACCGGTACATCTTTGGTATCGATGTAAGTTATACCGGTATTTTTTTAGAACCGGTATAATTAGACTTAGTGCGGTATCGGTAATTTCATCGGTATCGATACTAAAATATCGGTATTTTCAATAAGTATCGGTATAATTACCGATATTATGCACGTATAATATCGGTATAAATTGTGGAAGCGAGAGAGAAAACTTATTAGAAAAGTGCGCCACTACAAATTATGCACAAGTTGGCAAGCACGCGCACCCATTGCACGCGCATGTAGTGATGGTGAATATGAATGGATTAGGTAAGTATGTATATTAAAAACCAACCACCCATTATGGTAGAATCCACTAATAAAGTGGATTCTACCATAATGCGTGGTTGGTATCATGAGAAAATGTATTTGCTCTTACTTTTTTTAATGTCTTCTATTTTCCTGGAGATCAATTTTGCTAATGAGTTTTCGAACAATCCAACAAGCGCGTTGAAGTCTTTTTCAAAGTCTAATTCAATAATGTTGTAGAATAAAAATGAAATTAGAGACTAAATTTTACTAATGAATCCTATTTCATTTCACGAAACCGCGTGGATTTTGTATCTTACTTGCATTTTGTATCTTATACCGATGACATAAGGATCACGGAATTCCGTAAAACGCACGAATCTACCTACATGTAAATGTTGAAAATGCACTTAATCTTAACTAAGTATGTACGTGACCTAAATACTTGCCTACAACTGTGCGAATAAATGACTAGCATTAAGCACCTTTCTCTGTAAGTTATGGGTAGGTACCATTGCAGATAACACTAAGTTATTCACATTGTTTTGTGTTTGTGCAGTGTGTAACCCACGTGATCACAAAAATTGCGGGTACCTACTTATTTCTACAATATTAGAAAAACTTACAGCAGGAGTCAATACGAAAAATAAAAATAATACCATAAATATAATATTCTTAAATTATTTAGAAATAGTATGGATGATTATGAATTTTAAGGCTGGAATTGGAACCTTATATTCACCTTGGTAAGACGTTTCTAAGTGATCCTTGTGATTTTTGACCGACTTCAAAAAAGGAGCATAGCAATTGATGATGATAGAAATTATCTAAAAACTTTTGAAATTTTCAAACATCAGTGCCCCAGTAGGTAGTTGTAGTAGTCAGTAGTTGTAAATTTACGTAAAATATCAGCCTCACTTTACTACTGGGTTAAGATCTTAAAATTATCTTTACATTGCTAGCGATCGAATAACATCTAAAAGCAAGGTATGGGCCCAGAATTTATTTCTGGAGTTTTGGTTCCGTACTTCCGGGCAACATCGAACTTAGGACATCCTGGTGTCTTAATGTGACTTTTATTAGGAGAGTTGTCCGTTAAAACACGCTATTTTAACAGCTAGTTAAACAATGTTTATTACCTAGTAACATCGATTAACGTTGTAATAACAATTTCTTTTGTATGCAAATATTTCGCATATTGTCTAACAAGGGGTCGCTGAATCGCTGAATTCACTACTTTTACCACTGTGTTTTCTGATTGTACATATCACACACTGTGATAATACGTTTGCTTCAATATACGAAATATAAAAAACCTAATAATATCTACTTCTACCTCAGTTATCTACAAAAGTACCCAAAACATAGTTTTGCAGGTCTGTTTGCGTGTTTTCATGAAAACTTAGCTTGCATGCTTTTCCAGGTTTGGTCTGAGAGGTGAACTGACTTTATTTTTAAAATTTCATCAAAATTGATTAAGCCGTTCTCGTCCGTAAGAGACGGCAAATCCACATTACGAACGAAAGAATGAGAAAACTTCACGTGAGCCTAGATTACTACAAGTACATCTTTTTTGCCCATTGAAAAAAAAGAATGTTAGGTAAACTCACCGTTTTTTTGCGAGAATAAAGGCCGAATCCAATGTCAATTTCCTCCTATTCAGCCTCAAAGCAATATCGTTTCGCTTCTTTTATGAAAGAAGTAAGTAAATAATAAAAAACTGTCACTGTTATAACTCTCAACACGTAACTTACAGTTTCTTTCATCACATCGATTAATTTCACACAGAAATAACGTATTTTTATTTTCGCGGTTTATTTCTTAAGCGTCCGTCGGTCGCGGCACCATGTGTCACACTGACAGACAATACAATACTGACATAACGAGACGGTAGCGCACAATGCGCGCACGCATTGTCAATAAAGTTGTACAAATCCCGTCACAATTCAAATTCAACTGAGTTTCAATAAAGATAAGGTGGTTTTTAGTTTGTGTACCGTGTTAAGTAAACGGTAATAAGTGAGTCATTCAATTCCGCAGCTGGCGGCGTCATTCATGACTACTAAACCTGCTTTAGCCGCTTTTACGTCACGATAAGGCTTTTATTTACATTAGGTATTTCATTTACTGCCAGTAATAAAAGTAATAGGGATAGTTTTATTTGACACAGGCAGAAAAGGAGAAAAAAGGACTGGGTACCCTAAAAAAAATAAAAACTAAAAGGACTCAAATATAAATACACCCACAGATTTAACAGTTTTAGCAAAAGTTTTAGTTTTTTTCCTGTGTGTCCAAAAGTCCTAATGATACTTGTAATTACCGACCCACCAAGGTTATATTAATAAATATTATCGACGTGATTTACAATGATTTATTATTGAACTAAAATATTTGTTATTTTCTTGGCCTTGTGTTGATAAATGCTAAAATATTTTTCTAATACAGTCATAACAAAATTTTTTAATTGCTAAGTACCTATCCATAAAACGAATCGAGCTGCTGACTGTAAGTACCTACTTTGTTAAAGGTTAGTTGAGAAAGATATTTTTATTAAAAATTTCAAAATGGTAAATCTAAAACCAGCCATGACGAATACACTTCGCATCTCTGACCTTTTAAATCTAGCTTTGAAAAGAGCATTTTGACCAATGAGGAAAGAACAACTTTGGGTTAGACTGATGGTGGACGTGAGAAGGTATCGCACATACATGGGATCATTTCCTAAGTGGTTATTTAGGTACGAACCAGTCGTAATGTAACGTTAACGACCCACCTGTGGTAGGGTCGTGTCGTTAGTACTAATGATTGCTATTTACGCTACATTCAATGAGAAAATATACAAAAAATCAAAGTTATCAAAATTAGCAACATTCCTGCGAAAGGCTGCTGGTGGAGGCTGGATACGTCGAGCTGAAGACAGGGCGCAATGGCGCTCATTAGGGGAGGCCTATGTCCAGCAGTGGACTGCTATAGGCTGATGATGATGATGATGAATGAAAAAAATGACGTTAGCTACGACGTTTTGATGTAACTTTGATTCGCCTCTTTATTTCGATGTTGACTGTACCTACCAAAATTACAAAAAGTTAAAATGAAATTTTGCATGATATTTTCTAATGTAGGATTTATTTTAGAAAGGGTTTTTTGATTAAGGTAATCATTCGGACAATATAATGACCAACCGGAACCACAGAAAGACCAAATTTTCCATGGTCCGGTCAACACAATTCACGCCTATTGAACCTACCCACACCTCCCTCCGCCGCAAAAGCGGCTTCAAAGTAAATGGACGAAATTGCGGGAAATATAGAATCTTTGTAGAGGTAGATCAGTCTAAAAATACACGCCCCTCCAATGTATTTACCTCTAAATGCGGTAAAAGTACAAGTGGAGGGGCGTGCATTTTTAGACTGAATCATCTCTAACAACGTTAGAAAAGTTTTGCTTCTTGTCGTGCAATGGACAAGTCATGGCAAAACTACTGCGGGTTCACTGCTATTGTTTCGCAGTGGAGGTATGCTAGCGAACCTCTCAAATAAGACGCTAAAAGATCTTCGCGCTGTGTCATACAAATCTCTCCGTTGGTGGTTGAGATATATAATGATGCGATGATTATGCGCTAGACTTCTTATGACGTAGAAACTGAGCTGAATAAAATAACTGCCGTCAAAATAACTTGTCCCCAAATCTAGGTGAGTTCACACCCCGAACATTTTGGTCATTAAAACGTAATTTCTTCCTCTTGAAAGGAAATGGGACGGATTTTTAGGACGTGTATTCGTTCCAGTAATTCAGCGACCGTAGCAGTTTGTATGAAAACAAAGAAATAAAGGTCACGTTTGAAAATGGGATAAAAAGGTCCCTGCCACGATGAAGGAAGGAAGGGCGTCTAGTTTATTGCCGTTTATCAAACGCAGGCATTGTTTTTGCTTGTTTTCCGTGGATTTCGAGTAACTTTTGGAGGTAACATCATACCGACGTTTTATGTAAATGTAAGTATGATGGTAGAATTACACTGTGGAAAATATCTTTGGCAACTTCTAACTACATAAAAAGTAGCGTCTATACTAATCTAGATAACCTACAGGCCGTCTAGCCAAAGGCGTGATAGAATCAGAAAATAAATCCAAACATCTAATACTTACACAAATTTTCGTAAGTATTGATTTCGAAGGACTGTAGGATAAAGATTGTGTTTGAAGTTTTCGATTTTCATGATCATAAATCTCGAAATTCATAAAAGGCAACAAAGTTTTGCTGACTATATAAAATAAATACTGCTGACCATCTATGGTAAACGATATGAAATTATATAAACAAACAATATCAGCTTATTGCTTTCAAAGCAATAAGATGGAGATGCACTTTACGACAGGGATATAAAATTTTAGAGCGCGATACGAACGACCATGGCCACTTTACCAGTTTCATACGATATTTTATGGCAATTTCACTTATATCGCGTTTTCAAAACTATAACAAGCCTCGGCATATTATGACTGATTCGAGATCCAGCATCTCGGATGCTTAATAATAACGAGAAAGTGGTAGAGATTGTGTAACTAATGTAGATCACTGGAAGCGCCAACACATGTCATGGTGTAATGTCATGGCAAGCTTAAAGCATCCCAAAATTTGCCTGATTTGTGAAGCCACGGCGGCAATCGTGAGCCTTTCACGATTTTTTTCTTACACTATCTTGCAAGCTGATTAAAGAATCGTCTAAAGACAGTATTTTGACTTGGTGAAGTGTCGATTGTAGACAAAGCGAGAATTTAATGTATATTAAGTGTCTTGCGGCCACTTGTCGCTTCTATTCTCTCCGCCCGCGACCGACACCTATCCCGTGCCTTACTAAAATGAAAAACAAAAACTACAAACATGATCACGACTATCATTCCTAGGCTTGGTAGACGTATTCCCATCTCTAGTTACTATTAAGATCTTTGAAAATAAATATCTAAAGAGTAGTCAGAGGCTCATCTAAACATTAATATTATTCGGAACACCACAGTGTTCTAAAATAAGACAACTCACGTCAAAATATTGTTTTCAAATAGTATTCTAAGCTGAAATCCAAGGACGTTCTAGATTAACAGTAGATAAAATGTCTTTGCTGAAATCAGAGAGTAAAGTTGTACCTCACTGAAAATATGTAGGTCGCTATTCTGGAATCAAATTAGGAAAATTGTCGTGACATTTCGTCCGAGCCATAATACCAGCGATAATATTTTTATGAGTTCTTATTTACGTCTTCTCTTTTATAGCGTGAATATCAGACCGCTGCAATACTGTTTATTAAATTTTCTATAAGCGGAATGAATAGACTCAGTTTTATACAAGACGATGGTAATATAAAGCCTTCGTGGAAAGCGCTTCCTATTTCATTATTAGCAATATTGCATTTAGTTCAACAGGAATTCACTTTGAACTTTCATTATTGCTTAGAAACTAAGTAAGGTAGTTGCAAAACTGAGAACTACATCTGACTGACGAAACATTCATTTGATTCTTGAACCACCAGGCCTGAAATAAATATTTATAAACGTCTAATTATCTTGTTGTTTAGTCTATTATTGGAACGAAGTTCTTTATCGCGCGTTGTGAAAGCGCGTTGTGCTAGACGGAAAAAATTCTCACGAAAAGTTGTAACGACACTTTTTGCTATAGTTGTAAGCCTTGCGGCGTGCGCGTGTTTCTCTGTCTGTCTCTCTCTCTCTCTCATAGAAAGCAAGGAAAGGAACTTCGTTCCATCCGGGTGTCCCTTGACACCTCTCAAGTTTTTTTGTGATATGCTAAACTGTGGTTTTTCGTGTAAGTATGTAGAAAGTAATAATTGAATTTTGTCACCACAGTATTTGCATAAATGTTGCATTAAAATGGTCATGTAATTATTATGGTAAAATCGTTGGGTAAATGGGATGAATGATGCCAGAACGCTGGTCTTCCTTATGATGAGGACATGTAGCTTATTATTGTGATAGGATTACATATGACATGAATCGCTACAAGTTATGATCGCTCCGACAGATGGTCCCCCACATCCACATCCTCATTACCGCGAGGGGGGCTGAGCAAATGGCGTGTAACACTGCTGCCAAGGTGACGTGGTCCCAGCACGAGCTACATGTATCCGCTTGCAGCAACCGCGCTACCAAACCAGACGAAACTAAAGACGTTTTCTGATCTGAGGCTATAACGTCATGCTGTTGACACATAAAGCTGTCTCTTACTGTCAAAAAGACTTAGTGTTGCCATTTGTCTATGCAACAGACAGTTAGATAATCTGTACGTAGTGCAGTACTTCTGCGTCTTCTTCCTATTATGCGATGGCGTCTGAATAAGAGATTATACCTTTGAAGGTATTGTAAAATTAAGTATTTTATTTACGGATCGACAGACTTCCTCAGAACCTTCAAATACTATACTCCTGCACTAAACACTGCCTTATACATATTACTTAATGCAATTCCTGCAATTGTGACCAGAATTCCCAGATAATTTGAATGATTATGCTTTGGTTAAACCCCGGCGGTCCACACCACACAATTTCGACGTTCTGTGACGTGTTGCCAATTTATATTGTAGGTACCTACTTATTTGTTTAAAAAAAACTTTTTACTCATAATAAATCTTCATTCACTTAACCAAGTTAAAACAAATGAAGCACTAAACATTTAAGTACTTGATTAAGAAACACCTAGACGGGGAATATTAATAAACTTGCAGCTGAAATAACTTCATCTGGAAAATAACGAAGTAAATTATCGTTGAGCACTTGAATCGCTCGCAAAGCCTACTACTGAAAGTCGATAGCGATTTGATATGAGTAAAAACTCGAAACAAGTAAGTTCGTAAAGTTCACGAATAGGATCATAAATCTTGTGAACGATAAACAATGTTAATAACGTTTTTGTCACGTCAATTTCACGTAATGTCTTGATCACGTTGATATTTCAACGCAACGCGATTATGTGACGCTTCCCACCCGGTGACGTTATTTGATTCACGTCTTAAGAGTTATAAAGCCATGTATTGTGACTTGCTTCATTTTATGAAATACCTCAATCGTTGACTACATCAGTGGTGAGGCAGGCCAGTATCTGGCTGAGACCCAAGAGGCGCGGGTTCAATACCAGCAGCGGGAGAAATGTTTGAACATCATATTTTTATTTTAGTGTGGGATTTGAATTTCTTAGTTGCGTGACTATTGAAAGTTATTGTTTTCATAAGGTTTTGAGGGGAATGTAATAATACGTTTCTGATACGATTTCCAATCAAAAGTACCAGAATACTGACAAAATAAAATAGGTAGGTACTGTAGGCGCTGACAGGAGGTTTCCGACAATCTTGAAGTGTTCGAGTTGATTGAATCTTTTGCGATTTCATTCATGCATAATAAAAAAAACTTTTAAAATAATTTTATCTTGATCCTTTGTTTTACTACCTTTAGCTTGCGTCTATAGAACTATAATCACTACGTCACGTCAGCTACGATAGTTCTAGGCAGTTTGAATTATTGACAAAGAATGTTATTGGAAACCATAAATTTATTGTTAAAGCGATTAAATGGCGCGTGTTTCAGATATTCGATACGGAAACTTTACAGAATCCGCTGAATAAAGCGAAATTTCATAAATTATTGTTATTTTCCAGTGAAACGTTACAGTTCACTCGCACAGCTTTATATTATCACATGTTCCTCATTCCAGACAGATTGTCAAAAAGTAACTAAAAATCATGCAGTTACCCTGTACATTTCCTGAAATATCCTAAAAATGGCTTCCAAATAAAACAAGTTTTTCATATAACCTAAATACTTACCAGTCCTATATTTTTTTTCAAAGCGTGAATACTCAAAAAATATTTTTTGGAATTAAAAAATCAAACGATACTATAGTCCTGTATTTCTTTGAGATCGTATTGTTCTATTAACATTAGTTAATACAATAGAATGTTGTCCATTCCTGAAGTTCGTAACCCATTTAAAACGAGAACAAAGACGGGGAAAACCCAAAAGTTACTCGGATCGACCGTTTGCTAATCCATTATCAATATGTGCTGAGAAATCACCTAAATCCTGTTAACCCAAACTTCGAGATGGAAACCTAGATCTGTCGATCACCTAGACATTGACATGAAAGTAATCAAACTTTTTACGATCAACGAATTAGAAATTGTTGGATAGTCACGTTAGATGCAACAAAAACGTAACACTTTTTTTGCTATAACATCATCATCATCATCTTCCTACCCTTATCCATCTTTTCTTAGGTCTACCTGTACTCTTATATCCATCCACATTCAAATCCATCACCCTTCTTGTAGCTGGCTTTCCTTCCGCCGCATAACATGCCCATACCACGCTAACCTATTACTCTTCATTGTTCACCTACATAATTGTAGTTTGCTTCAGAGGCTGCTTTCGTGCTGGTTACCCCCAGGTGTGGTAGATATTTGCTCAGGGTCTTCACCACGAATTCATAAAACAATACCGAATTAGTATTACATTGTTATTTCGTACCATGACCCATGCAAATTGTATTGAAGTAGTGTTACTTTGTGACGTTTCTAAAACAGAATCGTTACGGAGTCGTTCTGGAAGACTTCGTGGTAAGGCCCCAAATCTTTGATGCTTTAATGATCTTAGGTCCGATGATAATGTCAATTGGGTTGCCACGACCAAAGGACAAGTAGGTAGTATTTGATTAGAAGTTAGGGTATCAGTGTAGGTACCTAATCAGAAAATATTTTTTCCCATGTGGGCTCTCTGGAAATGTCTGATTTATCATAAATATAGATAGAAGTTTTTCCCGAAAGCCGCAAATCCTAACTCTTTTGATCTGACTTATTTCATATTCATTTGAACAAAGCCGCATACGGAACCAATATAGAGCTGTATGTACCATTGGCATCAGTTTCTGTCGATTTAGAGTATGCTAGACCGCTGAAAATGTAAAAAAAAATATATGATCACGACTGTAATTCCCAGGCTTGGTAGATAATATCTTCTCAGACCTCAAGTGACTCATCTTTCAGAGGCACTTGCATGATATTTGGCACATGCCCACTTTTTTGCACAGTAGTTAGTATTTCGGACGTGACAGGTTGCAAGCTCATCGCCGCTATATTATTAATATCTTCATAAAAAAAGTCGGCCAACTGGACGGGCTGGACCGATTTTCATGGTTTTTTATTTTTTGTATTTGTCTCCGCCTCGAATAGCAAAAACTATTAAAACATAAATTAATTTATAATTAATTAATTAATAATACAATTAAATATATATATATGTATATATAATCTGAATCTCGGAAATGGCTCCAACGATTTTCATGAAATTTAGTATGCAGGGGGTTTCAGGGGTGATAAATCGATCTAGCTAGGTTTCGTTTTCCAAAAAACACGATTGACCAGAAAAAAACCCGAGCAAAGCTCGGTCATCCAGGTACTATGAATTAAGCGCGGACGTAGAAAATATTTTGACTATTTTCTATAGTTAATTGATGATATAATTATAGAATCGACGTACTTTCTTGCTAGCGATTCAATGACCGAATGAATGAAAAAGATACTTTAACGTTTCATCCCAATAAATGTGGAAACAATGTCTATTGTTAAGCTTCTGTTACCGACCGTGGCAGGGTTCATGAGAAGTCGTCGATGCGAAACGACCTTCGAATATTTGGGACCATAACTAAAATATCGGGTCGCCATTATTCATACTTTCGGCGGTGAAATAAGTAAAGTTACTGGTCGAACGAAATACGACTGTTCAAAACAACCTGGAAATATATTTCCTGTTAAATCCTAGGTAATTCTAAAGATTTTAAACTTATTTTGCCCCACTGTTGTATAAAATAACTAGCTGATCCTTCTGTAATACAGTTTTAACATTATTATACAATTATGTTATAATTGTTTTCCCCCTTTTCACCCCCTTGAGTGTTTTTTCTGAGATATAGGTAGGTACATGCGTAGGTAAGTATTATTTATCTACTTACATATATTAATACTGTTATTTATTACCTTCGATAGTGTCACTTTCTATAGTACACGTAGTAAAATGAGAATAGCCTCATTGCTGACTATTCGTCAGGATATAAGGATTTCCGCTTCTACCTGATCTCAACGATGTAGGCGTTTTATGAAGAAAAGAGAACGACCTTTAAGACTTTCACGTCTAGCCTACACCATTAACTTACAATTTACCTGACATTTCTAAGAATTATTTCAAAGATAAATTCTACAAAAAGGAAATAAATGCGTAGCGATTTGTTTGTACAAATCTTTACTTAACGTTTGTTAAAGCTGAAAACACACTAATTGGTTGCATGTTAGGTTGTTTATCATTCAGCCACTGGGATGCAGAATAGTAATACCAATAGTTTTGAATAATCCTAGCAATGCTATTTAAAATATTGCTATTATCTTGTCCCTTGCGATGTAATCTCGAATGAGGTACAAAGCATAATCTAATCGGCCCATTGAATTCTACCGCTGCACAAAGGCCTTTTCCATTTGTCCCATTCAAGGGTTTTATTTAATGATTTATATACTTTAAAAAAATTCACTCCCTAGATATACACTTCGGTAAAAATATCATCATTATACTCTTGCCCTTATCCCAAGCTAAGTGGGGTCGGCTCAACATGTTTTCTTCCACTCACTCCTATCATTCGTTTACTCTGAGTCTACTACTCAAAAAATATGTACTTAAAAAATAAAAAAGTAAACTTAGATTACTCGTATAAAGGCTAGACTTCGCGTCAAGCTCATTCATAAAATAAATATAGTAAAACAATAAATCTCATTGTTACGCACCTTTACTGCCGGCACGAATTTTTATCGCCTTCAACTTGTAAACGCCTGTAATAAATATCCGAGCAACGAGCTGTGACCCAAAAACTGTACCATTTCAAAGTTCGCCCACCAATCTTAACAGACAGCCTGCCTAATGTCCCGCTCGTCTGGGGAACTTTATAGGGCAACTAGATGGATTTGCTCAGAAGTTTTACTGTTCTTAGTTATCTGTCAACAAGGTGTACCTTTACCTCTCGTTTATACCCACAAACATGCTTGATTAACTGTCTAAAATAATCTTATACATGTATTTTTCATACAAAAAACCCTTTTGACACGTTTTCTGTGTTTTCGCAAGTTTTGTGTTCTTACATTATTCTAATGAATGAAAACAGTTTGATGAAAAGTGTTTTTTATCTTGGTGTCCTTAAATGTGGTGTTATATTTACCTATACAACTAACTTGCCGTACATATTGTTCATTCATATTAATCCCATCATTATTTTCATCATTATATCCAGTTCTTACACTCGAATGCATTAGCTCTTACGAATTACGTTAAAGGTATGAGGCGTATCAGCCTCAAAGTTGGGTACCTACTATAATATTATAGAAACTCTAAAAAGGTAAGATCAAATTACACCCAAGTATTCCTGCCTACTTTATAATTTACGAACTATTAAGTCAGTCCTGAAATCACTCAAGAATCGTGGGTTCTTAGAAAGGTTTACCGTTATTGCGGTTTGCGTCAACTAGGGTTAGTTACCTTCGTCAATTTCACTTAGAAATCATTTTAAATCTATAGGAACCTATATCTAGATATCAATTCCAAGGCTCCGCTTTCATACTTTGTACCATAAAGAATAGATTAGAAATCATTTACTTTACGTCACGTTACAGATAATTTAGGTTTTTTTTTAATCTTTATTAAACTATTCGCTGTGCGAATATGGGATTAGGTAGAAAGATATACAACTAAATACATCAAAAAATAATTGTAAAACACTTCACATCTTAACACTAAAAATAAAAGCTCTTAATGATAATTTAGGTTCTACACTACATTAAATCTTACAGGGGTAACAAAATTTGTCCTGCAATGGAAATCGAAACTGCTTCTCTTATGCCTCAGCTTGCTCCTCCCCTCCTTTAACGCCACAAAGATCGTTATTTACGAAAAAACATTATTATTCAGGGAACGCAGGAAATATTAAAAAAGTCAAATTATTGAACTACGCGCCTGACTGAGAAGGAGCTAAATGAATGAATGAAAATAAACATTAGCACATGCCCACATTTTGCACAGTACTTAGTTAGTATTCCATACTCTATACGTGACAGGCTGCAAGCCCATAGCCGTTTAAAAAAATACTAACCTGTGACACACACCTTCGAATGATTGATTCTAGGGTATGCCGCTTTCCCCACGTTGATTTCCTTCACCGTTTAAAAGTACTAACGTAGCGCACATAAATTCGAATGTAAAAACTGTTTGGTGCAAACAGGTTCGAACCCACGATACACTCGGATCATGAGAGAGGAGTGCTAATATGTACTACACCACCAGTACTCAGTAAATGAAAATAGGTACGAACCAAAAACACGATCAGAAGTAAATATAATAGATAAGTGGATAAAATTGTGTAATTTTATTATTCAACCTTTGAACTTTACAAGTATTAAATTAACTTTAAACTTGAGTAAGTAAATAAATTTCACCCGGAACTTAAAACTGTTTTTTGTTTCCTAGAACATCCGCTTGAACACAGCGTAAGCTGTATAAATTAGTACAGCACAAGTCGTCATCACTGCAAAGTTGACCAAACTATGCGAGTTAATACAACCCTCTTGATCGCAAACTCCGAACCTGCGACGAAAGACAATGTGACAAGAAGCAATAAATAAACATGAATGAGTTATTCATTCACTCGTGAAAGAGTGAAAGCGGTAACTTGTATAAATAATGTGTCTGTGGCCAGCTTTATCTATAGCCACGACTATCACGACTATGCCATCGATGCTATAGGCGATGTATTAGGTTTTATACAATAACAAACATACAAGGATAAAAACAGTTTGTAAGTGTATTCTGTGTTTGTAAACTAAGGAAAGTATTTGTAATTTTGCGCTAGTCACCGTTTACCACAGGCGTGCCTTTGATGTAGGTATCCATTAGCCATTCTATTACCCATATAAAATGATATTTTATGAATGAATGAATGATTTAATGAATGCATGAATGAATGTAACATTTTATGAGCTTACTTCATAAAAATAAATCCAGCTAAGAGACTGAAGGCGATCAGGACAGTGTAGGTTACGATTTCCACGGCTGTGTGGAGCAGCGCGCGGATGATCGCCTCTATGATCTTGTATGTGATCGTCACCAACTCGGCGATCACTGTCGCGAAGGCATCCATCAATTAAAGAGCTCATTTCCGCATACACTGAAACAAATGTTTTAGAATGAACCATTTCTTTTGTGATATTTTCTTTTATAATGGTGAAATTCTCCAATTACTCCAATCAATGGTTTCAAAGTTCAATAAAATACAAACAGTACCCCAGTATAACGAAGGTTTATTGTTCCAAATCTCAACCATCATGATTTCTGAAGATGTAGGTTAGTAACTAAGTACATAAAAGGTACTTTTTAGCTTGCTAGGTACAATGGCGAATAAAGAAAGACTCACCCATTAAAACTATTAATAGAACAGTTTGAAATTTCAATTGTAATCTCAAGAAATCATGAAAACTACATAAAAATAATACTTAAAACTGACTAAGCTAATCAAAATAAACGGCGCCGTAGTATATAAACTGTCATTAAAGAGTAGCGGCTGTCAGAATTGTAAATGTCTTCCGAAAGACAAAGAAGTTTGAAACACTAAAGTCAAACGCTGAATAATTTAATGTCCCATTTGGAAGTCTACGGATATTTTGAAGGGCCAACAACATATTATACGAATGAAACTCCACAGGCTCAGATCGTCTGGCAATACTGGAAATCCTATAAGCTCATTCAGTACTAATATAAATAACTTTCAATAAAGGATTCGATTTAGATTTCGTTTAATAAAATGCACTATTTATATGCCTTGGGGATTTGTGTAGCCCACGCGTTTGATGAAAAATGGTCTTATTGAAATGCTTAGATTTGTTAACAGCTGAATGAGCTGAGTTTAAAGAACCTATATAGATTATAATTTAGTGTTGAATTGAACTATCAAAACCATAATAACTGATATAAATATAACTCTTTTGAACAAGTGTGGTTAAAGGAATAAAGTGTGCCACATAAGCTCTTTTCGTGAACTTGACACAATATGACTACGAACTTTTTAAGTTTGACTGTCCCCATAGCTTAGTTGGTAGCAGCTCTGCCTTCTGCGCTGTAGGTTGTGGGTTCGATCCCCACCCAGGGCAAACATTTGTGTCATGAACACAGATGTTTATTTCTGAGTCTGGGTGCTATTATTATTTTCCATGCATGTATTTAAAAAAAAGTATATAATTAATCTATCAATCATTTGGTTTCCATAGTACAAGCTCAGTTTAGGGCTAAATGGCGTTGTGTGAAATGTCTACAGTATTGATTTATTTAATAAGTTCTAGTACGTGCCGGTTTCCTCACAATGTTTTTCTTCAACGTTATTTTAAAACTTGATTTATACCAAACAAGTAGGTGATAAAGGAATGTATCGATGGGCATGTCGTGGGTTCAAGCTCGTCTGTATCAAAATTAGTATTTTTTTTTAACTATTAATGTCCCACTGCTGGACAAAGGGCTTTAGGGGAATAATAAAAATTATAATAATCCTATTAGGTGTGGTGATATTATTACTTCCTATCCATCGTACCACGCTATGTAGGTACATAGCGTGTTAGAAGATGAATTATTTCATTTATCCTTACGCACTCACGGGACTTACAAAGCTGTATAGTAGGTGCCTAAATCCAGGATTATCAATTTCCTAAAGTGAGCTACGATTTTACCGGAACCATACCGGAGATTAAAATTGTATCGACCCAGGTCGTATAAAAATACAACTGGGTTATAACATAATTTTGATGAAAATCCTTGGCGCCTTATCTTTGAAGGCTTTGAAGAAAAAGCTGCTTTATTCCCACAGGTCGTTGGCAGTGAAAATTCAAGGTTTTTTTTCCCGACAGCGTTTCCAACATCACAGATTTGGTTAAAGAATTTTACATGTATTCTAAGTTTATGATTTTTTTAAGGCATTTTGTGGTTTTTAAAATCGATTGCTTATCTGTATTACTTCTCGTGGCTACTATTTTTTAACAGGCTGTAACAAAAAGTTGCTTGGTAGCTAATACTTTGTCATAGTACATTATTGATAAATAGTATGACACCATGTATACATTTATATATAGGGTATATAATACTTGCTAGTAAAAGTACTACTTACATATTATTATTTTTTCAACAACAACTATATTATCTAATCATAATTTTATTTTAAGGACTAGCTTCCGCAGCTTTGCCCGTGAGGTAACTACATTATAATAGGTATAGCCTACGTTCATCCTGAAAGTTCATTATAAACATTGTTGAAATATTTTTTCAAATTGGTCCAGTACTTTCGGAGCCTATTCCATTCAAACAAACAAATTCCTCTTTATAAAAATTGTGTAGATAATAAAGGTCTTTCAAAACTTCATTATCTTTGGTAGTTTATACTAATAATAATAATAATAATAATAAAAGCCTTTATTCGCTGATCATAATTAACATAAGTGTGCCTACAGCTATATTTCAGCAACCAGTTCAGCAAGCAGGTAGTTTATACTACGAAGCACGAAATAGCTATTAGGAAGATTACCTAAAACATATTTTTGTCATGTTCCAACAGCGAAGATATCTGAAAGTTATTAAACTTGCGATGAACACTGAAGCGTAAAGGTACGCGTTGGCAGCGGGCGACGTGAGGCAGCGGCGGACGACGTGTCGCGACGACACTACTGGTATCTATGCTTTAGTAACTATAAAAGATCACTGTTTCTATGCATTGAGATGTAACTATTACAGATCACTGTTTCTATGTATATCTATAAAATTCCCTCCGAAGGTAGCGACGCATTTCATAGAAATTTACAGTAACCAGCAGTGTCGCCGCAACACGTCGTCCGCCGCCGCCTCATGTCGCCGGCTGCCAACTCGTACCTTTACTTTACAGGCACGTTCATTTACCGACCGATAAATAATTGTACGGCTACTCTAATGACAAAACGGATTAACTTCGGGCAATTACGAAAGTTTGTGACAGTTTTGAACTCCGTCAATTTGTAATCCAAGAAAGTTGAAGTGGAATTAATTGGTTCTCACCGCAGCCTCTCTTCTTCCAACTCGTGGATTATTACAGGTGATTATAAGATTTGCAAACTTTAACTTGTAATACCTAGTGGCCGAAATCAAATCAAAAGTTCTTATAGTTATGCCGCTATAGCACTGGTGGTTTAGTGGTATTGGTTCCACTTTCCGATCCTACGATCGTAGGCTTGAATCCGGTCGCGCACTCAAGGATTTTACGAAAAAAATATGTACGTAAAAAAATTTGTACGTCATACCAGTTTACCTAAAAAGTTTGTAGACATAATTATGTCAAGTGCACGAAAAGAGCTTTTGTGCCACACTTTAATCCTTTCACCACACTGGTTCAAAAGAACTAGTTACGGAAGAAGCTTTGTTGCGAGTTGGTAAAATGTGGATTGCCTTTGCGCTAACCTCTGCCTGACGCGATAATACTCGTAAGTACTTTCAACAGTAACTAGTCTAAACGAACCTTTACTTGGTGTTAAAAGAATGAAATCTAAGTAACTACTTTACTTCCAACCCTCATCAAAGCCATACTGAATCTTAAACCATAAAAAATAAAGGTCATTTCAAAAGTGTAATAAAAGTGTGCTGTGTGTGATCAATAATTCATGAAAAGGGACAAAGGCCGCAAGAAACTAAGCTTTATTCTGTGACTAGGGTTATTAATTGTTGTATTATACAGGATCTATGGTCAGAATGCTCGTGGGAGTCGCTGAGGGATGGACGCACTTCAGTTCCAGGATTTATTGTTCACAGGTCATTCAGTTGGAAAATTATATTTATGCTCATACCGCGGCTCTGGATTTACCGGAAAAATCGACTGAGTTTTGCTTAGTCGCGTGTATTTTGTGTATTAAATCAGGAAACATCAATTTTATGGCTGAACAGATAGCGGTAATGCTAAATAAATAAGTGCTTCTGTGAATTCGGTACTCTGATGAATTATAATAAAGAAAATTATTTAATTTGTTTACAAATTAAAATATGAAGACCAGTGATCTGATGATAAAAAACTTTTTCAATTATTTTGTTTTTGTTGTTTATTTTCTTATAATAACCTCATATTTGCATAGCGAATAGGCTATCAATCGTCATCATCTTCCTGCCCTTATCCCACTATTAATAACACTTAGCGAAGAGGCTATCAATAAAGATAAAAAACACTTGACCCATGTCTTCTGAGCTAATACTGATAAAATTACGATTGCAGACGAAATCAATTTAACTAATTGTTGAGTTCGATTCCGTGCACAAAACACAAAGTTTCCGATTTGTGGCAGATCCCAACATGAAACTGGACATTTTAGATACGTTATTCCCTACTGGAAAATTCGTTTAACAATTTAATGAAAATTCTATGAGACCGATGAACTAAATAAATGTGTATTCATGATAGCTTGACTCTACATGACACTAACCACTGTAGGGTGATACGATGTGTGATCGTACTGACTAGTCTGTGATGTATTTGAAAAAATCCTCCCCGTCTTGCTCTCAAACGTGAGTGATAATAAAATGCAGACTGGTGGTGGTGGTAAATAACCGTGGCGTTTCCTCACGATAATACCCATAAACCCATAGATAAACTCCCTGTAAATTCCTAGGGTAAACACCTCTTGGTTCTATAGACCGGGGTCGCTGCCACAACAACAAAAAAAACGTGGTCACGACTGTAATCCCTAGGCTCGGTAGATATCTCCTCAGATCTCTAGTTACTTAGATATTTGAGGATATCTTAAGAGGGTAGTCAGAGGCATGTCCGAACATGATATTTGGCACATGCCCACATTTTGCACAGTAGTTAGTATTCCGTACGTCACAGGCTGCAAGCCCATCGCCGCTTATAAGAATACTAACCTATGATACGCACCTCCGAATTTTTGGCTCTAGGGTAGGTATGCTAGATTTTTCGTGATGTTTTCCACTGGCATTGCGCACATAAATTTTTCGGATGGAAAAACTCATAGGTTTGAACCCACAACATTCAGATCGTGAGGTAGGGATGCTACCACTACACCACCAGTCCAACAATTTCAAAAGTGATAGTGTTTTCGTGCTAGCTATCTGAAAACTCTCCCAGAAACTATAGCGTGCTATTAAGTAAAAAGGTTCCATCTAACGCTGTATAAATGATCTACACCAAAGGCCTGTACCTCTACCATGAGTTGTCACATTTAGATTGGCTGACGTTACTACAGTATTAATAGTACGTTACTATGACATCTGTCAAAATTGTTACTCATGGTACCAAATTCTAAGCAAATTAATCAGCGCAAACTACAGTCGCTGTAGTACGCTGTGACGTAGGATAGTTAGCTACGTGAGGTTTTAGTACCCAACTATCCGCTAAAGGCGCTGTACCAAGTTTTCATACATTTTTTTAACTACAGTCGCTAGCGAGTGTACTTTGTGAAAACTCCATGGTAGACCCTCTGTTTTCTTATGAGAATAAGTTATTAAAGCCCACCACGACTATGGTATTTATTATGCGAATTTACAATGAGTTTGAATTATATGTTTTAACTTTGACTTCTTGGTGTTCCTGCTGATTTTGTGTTCATAATGTCTTTATTATGCAAACGAGCTTGTGAATATTCATCAAGTATAAGCTCATGTTAAACTGCGGCATTATCACTCTGATACCTAAGAGAATTAGATACTTATTTGATCCATATTTTTAGGAAACTTTGCTGATTAGAGACATTTATAAAGCCTTGTCTCACATCGTTATTTTTTCTATTTAACGGACGGATGATAGGGGAGAGTGGAGAAAGAGAACCTGTTGTGCCGACCCCACCTAGTGGGTTTAACGGCAGGATGATGATGATGTTTTAAATATTGTGTGATATATTTCAATAAAATCACAGTTCATTTTGAAACGTCTTACATTATTAGCTTGCGCATTATTTGGGTGCCAATCTGAGAAGAACAGGCAAAAAACTCGTCACGGTCCTAGCGCTTTTTTGTACTTATGACCTTTTACAGTAGGTAGGTACTTATTTTTAACAAGGGAACGTATTGAAAATTTTGGTAGCTATCAGAGTAAATGAGGAAGATAACGAAAGTATAAAAAGATAACGTCATTGTGAAATCATTTCAAATGAAGGGTCGAACAATAGGAGTTTGGAAAATGATTTTCGCAAATAAATTGTTTTTAGTATCCCCAATGGCGGCATGTCCTCGATTGAGTGGACCGAACCAACTGTTGATTGATCGTCTAATCAACAAACTGGAATGCCTGTTGAATGATGGTCTAACGCTCGAATGTTTGATATTTTTTATTGGAAATAATAATACGACAACTGATGGTAAATTGATAATTTCTTGTGCAATCACATAGCCAATGTAATAAAAAATACAGAATAAATTTTCATCATCATCATCATCATCAGCCTATAGCAGTCCACTGCTGGACATAGGCCTCCCCTAATGAGCGCCATTGCGCCCTGTCTTCAGCTCGACGCATCCAGCCTCCACCAGCCTTTCGCAGATCGTCACTCCACCTAGCCGGAGGGAGTCCTACACTACGTTTGCCGAGCCGCGGTCTTCACTCGAGAACTCGTTTACCCCAACGGTTATCGGTTCTTCGACAGATATGGCCAGCCCACTGCCACTTCAGCTTGCTAATTCTCTGAATAAATTTTGGTGAATATAAAACTATATTTTTTTTACTTTAGGTACTTTACAAAACTTTTACAACAAGAATCATTTTTGACCGTGCTCTAGAAAATGCCTCCATCATTATTGAACCCTAGGCCCTAGGTCATGAAGCTTGACCCTCAATTAGACCGCTTGACCCGAATACTTCAAGTGCCTTCATAACTTCTCACTACGAGTATATTAATAATCGAAACACCTAAAAACTAAAGTTACTGACTGGCAATAAGTGCCTAAACTTTAGACATAATTATGTTTAGGTTCTAAGTAAGCTTTAAGCTTTGATATAAACATATACCTATTAAGTTACTAAAAGTTTTAAGTAATGGTTTGAAAGCTAAGAAAGCTAAGCTAAAAGTCACATAGCACGTAATACGATTTAAAAAGTTTCTTGTGATTTTATTTGACTCTTAGTTTTTTGTGTTCTTGGTGATTAAGAAAGTAATTTACAAAATGGGGTATAGCAAAGAGTTTACAATAAATGTTATGAACAAAGTCGCGGAGATTCCACTAGTCTCACATAACCAAAGACTTTCGGTAACGGGAGTGATCACGTTTGGGGAAGAATTTAGGTCAAGGCATTTGTATGGCTGTGTTGTGGTATTTGAAATTAAATTCTAGCAGGTAATATAAATGATCTTTCAACACAATACACGGATCCACATTAGGATCGCTTGTACTGTGAGTATCCAAAAACTATAAGACAGTAGATATAATATTATATTACCTACTTATCTGATACCCTACGTACGCGTTAAATTAAGTAAAATAAGCATTTATCTTTGTTTATATATCAACCGATTTGGATAAAAGAAAGCCTAAGTTTTAGTTTTAAGCTTATTTTAATACATTAGTGAAAACTGAATTCGATTTGGTTCAGCCGTTGTGGAGATTAGAATGCACAAACTCTCATCTGAGAGTCTGTTTATCTAATAAACAGTTTTTTTTTTCAACAATTTTTTGTAGGCTAGTAGCATGTCTTCTTTAGCCGGACTATTTTTTATTTCAAAATATCAAACGCTTATGAACGATTTTATTTTATGTGTAGATCATTTTTTAATTTCTGGCAGATTTCACCGCGATAAGTTTTGCGTCAGTCGCCCGCTGAACAGATTACTATATACTTAATTATTTCTTCATGTCTGGTATATTTGAATGATACGATGTGATAAAAAGAAAATATGTAAGAAATAGCAAAGATTTTGATTTCTTGATATTTTTCTTCTAGGGGTATTTTAAATGTTTGAAGCGAACAAAGTATTATTTGCTTTGAAAGCAGCAATTGCATAAAGGTTCGTTTTCTTTGCGCTTAATGGAAAAATGCTGCAATTCCCAACTGTAATGTAAAATAATATTTTCACATAACGAGTAGAAACCTTTTACACGCTACATATCTTGTGGAACTGAGCACCACTTAGTAAAAGTGAAATGAACTAAGTATAAAATAATTAATTGCAATTGAAATAATGTTTTATATACGACGACCTCAGTGGCGCAGCGGGTGAGAGTCCGCCTACGACGCAAGTGGTTGCGGGTTCGATTCCCGCCGCGGAACAAATTTGTGTACGATCTGCAGAATTTTTTTCCGTTGGTCTGGGTGTTTTCTATGTATAATAAAAAATATCTATCTATGTATATAATGTATTAAATATATCAGTTGTCTAGTACCCATAACACAAGCTTTGAGTAGCTTACTTTGGGGCTGGATGATGCTGTGTGGATTGTCCAGCATTATTTATTTATTTATTTATTTATTTCAACTTTCACAAAAAATATAATTACTGCTCTTCTGAAACTGGCTTCCGTACCTACTGTAATAAACACGAGTGTCAATTAGACGTATTTTCTACGGACTCCGTGAAAAAGCAAAATACATTTTGACACCCGCGTGACATTTGTAGCAAACGTGTTTTTACCCAACTGCGAAGCAAAGAAGAAGGGTAATTTTGGGGTGTGTATGTATGTTTGTATGTATACACGTTCCTTTGGCTGTCGCTGTAGCCCAAACGGCTAGACAGATTTTGACAATTGAGGTATCATTGAATTCGTCTGAATTACCTACATGAGCTATTATATACAAAATGTGAAATCTATTTTCAGTTACGTTCAGTCGGGGTTTTTTTTATAAATAAAAAAAAAAAAAAAAAAAAAATATGATCATGACTGTAATCCCCGGGCTCGGTAGATATCTTCCTCAGATCTTTAGTTACTTAGATCTTTGAGGATATCTAAAGAGGGTAGTCAGAGGCACGTCCAAACATGACATTTTGCACAGTAGTTAATATTCCATACGTGACAGGTTGCAAGCCCATCGCCGCTTGTAAGAATACTAACCTATGACACACACCTTCGAATTTTTGGTTCTATTGGTGTGCCGGTTTCCTCACGATGTTTTCCTTCACCGTTTATGAGCACTGGCATTGCGCACATAAATTTTTCGAATGGAAAAACTCATTGGTGCACGACCAGTTTTGAACCCATGACCTTCGGATCGTGAGGCAGGGGTGCTACCACTACACCACCAGCGCTCTATTTTTTTTATTTTTTGAAATAAATAGGTACCTACCAGTTACATGCTCTATCCGCGCCTTTCGCCGCTATATTTACTTTAACGTGAAATGTCTTACAATTATTTATTTCTCAATTTACATGCCAAATACAACATTCCTTGGTATTGAAGGACCACAACAAAGCCTTCTTTACCTGCCTACATAATAAAGAATGTAAAGCTACCTCTCGGTGGAGAAGACTTGAACTCAATCTGAAGTACTATTGAGGCGAAAAGGTTCACTTTATTCAAAATTACAAGCCTCCTTATGATTTGACTGTGTTTGGATACAAAAGCATTTACTTACTACATGAGTGTCGTTTTAATTTAGTTTTCCTTAGAAGCTGTTATCGTAAGAAAAAAATGGCTCGACCAAAAAAATTAAACAATTTTTACTCGCATACCCATAGGAATATTAATTACTAGCAAGACGGCTTTACACGGGTAGAAAATTATTTACATAAAATATAGCCTATGTTACTCAGGGATGTAGCATTCTAATGGTGAAAGAATTTTTGAAATCGGACCAGTAGTTTCGTGTTTATTCTTTACAAAAAAAAATACAAAACTTTCATTGAAGGATAATAGTCAGATATACTAAGCGTGAACTTACGCTTAGTTCAACTCAATATCCGATAAGACTAGCTTCTAACCCCGGCTTTGCGTAACGGTAATAGGTAGGTACTACCTTCACTTAAAGAGCTTTATGAGCTATTCTAAACCACGGGCTATAATATAGCCTAAAAGTTAAAAGAATTTGAATGAAATTGGGAATGAATGTAGCCGCTATATCTATTCCAAATTAAAATCCGTCTAGCCGTTTAGGGATGATTGAGTATCAACCTAACATCTGCGAAATTTCTCATTTGGGAATATTACGAGGGGTAGATCTGGTAGAATATTATAGTGACCGCTCTGAAGGCGTCTGTTTGACGTAAGGAAAGTCGCAGCGAGACCTCGTTAGGGAGCAGGGCTCCACAGAGAGGATCAGTGCTTCAGCGAGCCGGATCCTAATGAGATCGATTAGTCAACCCATCCTACTTGGATTTCGAGAGCGGCCGACGTCACACTGATAGACCTCCCTCTTATACGAGTACATTATAACTTGTGTATAATCTCAGATATCCACGTATCTATATATCTTTCTCTATCCGCTATCTATCTTCAATCTATATCTATCTATACATATAATAAAATCGTTGAAAAACCGTGTCTGTAGGTACTTTAGACATTTTCAAATAAACATACATATGTATGTTCAACCAAAACCGACCGTTTTTAAAAAATTGTCTGTTTGTCTGTGCGTTTGTGCACGCTAATATCCACAACGTATTCTACGTACTTATTTATTTACCAAAAAAAGTATATAATTAGTCTAGCAGTTAGTCTTAGTTTGGGGCTAGATGGCGTTGTGTGAAGTGTCCAACAATATATTATTTATATTATAGGTACCTAAATATTGCTTCCGGTGTAACAGTAACCATAGAACGAGATTATTTCGTAGTTCCGTGGATCTTCTGCGGAACACTGACAAATGGCCCAGTTTTACAGCCTGTTGGAAGATAACATCAGGGTTCTGACGATAATTTGGTTTATTACGTACTTAAATTCTTTTCCACAAACTTTATATCATCTAAATAAATAAAACTTCGTTAATGACTGACTGAATGACATACTAGTTAAAGTACAACCTAAACCATGAGATCTAGAAAAGTTCCTTTCTTCCGTAAGGTGTGCATGTTGAAATTATAATATATGTAGGTACCTATAAACATTGATCGAACAAAATCGCGGGAAATTCTACTAGATGATTCATAGAACTCCTCTCGAGTAAGAGATATCCTTTGGCAACATGTGAAACAAACAGACGGCATGTGTTTTTGGCGTTTCGACCGTAACATTATTTGGGATAACACGGCCGTCCTTTACAAAGTTCAATGTAGCGCGAACATTTGAATATTGTTTAAAATCTGAACGGCTATAAAAGCCTTCTGAAATTAATATTTCCAAGGGTACTAGCATAAACCTCCCAAAGGTATCACATGTGTTTTATGTCTAGCACCCACGCTGATTAAAGCAACCCTTAATATTTTTTAATTTACCCTTAAATAATATTTGCGGTAAAACCTATTTTATTTGAAAATAAAGGGTGGGTACAGATTTATTGATCAAAATCGGTCTGCAACTTCCGGTTATTCATTGCCTTTTAGAAAATAAAAGTGTCCATTTTTCAGACATTGGTGTACATAAACCCTTTTATTACCTCCATAAATATTTTTTATGATACTAAATTAAGATACAGGGAATAATGGGAAAATAGTTGAAAAACCTATAGCCTGCAATCAAATAATAAGTGGACTTTTCATAAAACGTCATCTAGCCCCAAACTAAGCAAAGCTTCTGCTTGAATCAGATAGTTGATAGATTAATTATAGGACAACCAGCTTTCAGTGCTGTCTGAAGACAAGCCTTGAAAATGTTTAGTCTTTGCAGCGAGCAATCATAAGTCAAACGTCTAGGGTCAGGCAGTATGTATCTTTATGTTTTGACCCGAGATCTGAGCCTGATTTCATCTTGTGATATCAAAAATGTCCAGAGCATACTAATTACATACAATTCTGCGCAGAAACCTGTATTTATCAGCCCTTGCCGTATTCACAAAAAGATACTTTGTGTAGGTACATCCTTCACATTATACGAATTAGTTAATTTTCATTGGTGGTATACCTACTCAGTACCCAGTTTTATTCGAGCATTAGCAACCGCGCGAAACTTCACTCGCGTGGTACCTACCTGGATAAAGAGTAGTCTGTGTTATTCCATGTCATAAACTACATGACATGCAGCTCATGACATGACATGTGTATTCCACGTTTCATTCAGCCGTTCCAGCGTGAGGGATTAGCGAACATCCCTACATCCACATCCACAAACTTTCACGTTTCTATTACTAGTAGGACAGACAAAGATTTCAGTCTTAAGCTTTCATCATGGTCAAAACCATTGCTGGCCAAGGTTGAACTGTGTCTGTAAGGAAACACTACATTTTGTAATGGACCTCGGCCCCATTGTATGATTGAATAACCAACAAACATATAAACATCCACTTAAACTTTAGCTTTTATACGTAGTAATTACAAATCGAGTTTGTTTCGTGTGTGGGCGGACATAAGCTGCCGATTTTCAGTTTCAATACGAATTCCAAACAGACAGGCTGTCTTCTCCAAGCACCGATATAATTGTTGTTAGACCGAGTTTCGTGATTTTTGCCCTAAATACTGGAAACACAAAGTTTCCTAAACATTGTTTTGTAATTGCTAATTAATTGAAAAATAGCCAGTGCACATTTGAGTACAATCGTGTAATGGTCGATCATCGCTCGTTTTAACACCATTTTTGTAATGAGTTTTCATCAGGTTTTCGCCATTTTTATTAATTGGAACAATCAATAGGTGTACCTATCAAATTTCACAGTTGCCACTTGCACGAAAAAAAAATTAACACTATTTAAAAAATACACTCTATTGAGACACCCTGTCTATAAAACCAAATACATCTAAGTTCTCATTTCATTTCATCTTAACAATATCTAAAAAATAAAATATGACTATATTTATACTTGGCGTTATATAAAGCCGAAGCTACAGGTAAAATAGTATAGAATAGCAAAACTCTACAGGAACACGAACGAAAGCACTAAAGACAAAGGCTAATTTGAATAAGTTTGCCACTATCGTAGTCACTAAACAACAATTGCAATAAATTACCTTCGGAGTTCTGAAGTTCAAACTTTACCTCTTGAACGCAGTAATTAAATAGAACTTAGACCGCTGAGCTGGGGTGGACCACCTTTATTAGCTCTCGAAGATAATAAGAAACGCTAAGGAAATTGTTTGTACATTATTACGGATTTAAAAGCGTAATTAGAATACATTAATGATGAAAAGATGTATATTTTATACGTTTTATTCATAAAACTTAGCTTGGATTCGATCAAACTATTTAGTTTATGCACTAAACTTAGAATAAATCGTAGTTTTATTTAGCTTTTACTTGTATTTGACATTCCATATACTGAGAATAGTTATACCGAAGTTTTTCGAATCCACCTTAAGAGATCTTAGTTTACGGAAACCATCGGTTCAAATACTACAGTAAGTACAGGCTGAAGTTAATATTTATACTTTTATCCAACTGCGAAGAAGTATATTAAACTATACTTAACCCAAGTTATCAATCAAACTCGATAGTGGTATGTGGTCGGTATTCAAATGGTCGGTAGTCGGTGTTTTCGGCTGGTAGGGACACTTATTTTTCAATAGAGTCTAACCAGTTTTTTGAACCAGTGTGGTGAAAAAATTATAAAGATGATATGAGTTAGAAAGATGTGAAGTACTGAGATGACGGATGATAGAGGTAAATGGAAGAAGAAAACGTGTTGTGCCGACCCCACATAGCATGAGACAAGGGCAGGAAGTGGTTAAAAATTTAAAGCATCTCAGAGGTTCTTTTCGTGCAATAACGTCGATGTTAACCTCATTTTGCTAAGTGAACTTTCAGACAGCACACACTTTCGAACGAAACTGTATGAACTACTGTCAGACCACTTGTACCGAGATAGTTTTTTCGCTCTGGTTGCTCCCTTTTTAGTTTATTTGAATTTATATTGTTTTGTTTTTTATTTACTATGTATTAAATTTAATTTTATTAGTTAGTACTTAGAGTAGAATAAGATTTAATATTTAGTACTGTAAATATTCACTAGGATTAACGATTTCTACTGTAATGTTATTTCTGTTTTTTCTAAATAAATAACTTAATAACTTTCGGTATTTAAGTCTGTGCTGTTTCACAAAGGCCATAGATACTGCCATAGATAGCGATATTTTTGTTTGTCTTTTAGCGTAAGTGTTGGTCTTCTTTGATCCCGTATTTGGAATAATGCCACAATTGCATTTACAATTTGCATTTTATTGGGATCATTTGGCATCAAGTGCAGTTCAAGCTGCTGCCAACAGCGATGTGGGGCAGCAGAAAGTAAAGTGAACCTTCAGGTCAATTACAGACAAACTGAAAGGCGGAATACTTAGATATTTTATCATAAAATTTGAAGATGTATTTATGGTAAATGAAGAAGATATTAGTATTCCTATCAGCGGCACTGAATTTGCAAAGTATCTGCAACGGAAATACTTAGTACAAAATATTATGTACTATGTTAATTTTTTTTTAAACTTGGACATGTGCAAACTTATAATGATGTTTGAACACTCCTAGTGATTACAGTCATGACCGTGTTTATTTTATTTAATTTTGTAAAATAATGTTATAGTGCGAACGTATTATAAATGCAAAATTTAGATGGTTGGATAGATGTCGCAATCACGCTGAAACGGCTGAACGGATCTGCATAAAACTTTGAATACGCGTAGTATATGACCTGGAATAACAAATAGGCTACTTTTTATCCAGGTAGGTATTACGTTAAAGGAGCCGCGCGCGGTTGCTAGTATTTTATTATTTTGCAATTGACTTGCTAGGTAACATAGAAGCTCTATAACTGGAATATATAGGGTAGGCCCAGTGGCCTGCCTACTATAACCAGTGTCATTGACCGGTATTAAATTCAGCCATTACGAGTGCGTATGCTCGCCTAGCTAAAGCCCCGGCTGCACTCGCAATGCACGTGCTCAACGTGCTTCGCCGGTTAGTTGTAGGATTATGTTTTAATGTAAACATTAGTGCCGCTTTTTGTAGTACAGACTCAAAACTTGGCTTGATTGTTACTCTGAAATCGCGCATACTTTTAAGCGTTTGTCCATTGAAAATAAAGTAGTAACTAGTATTTGCGTGACGTCACCCGGTTAGGGTTCAGACTGAAAACCAGCGTCGGTACCGTCTTCTGTCGAAAGCGAGCTTCTGTTTAGCCGCACATTTAGAGGAAGACCAATTTTTCTCTTATAAACTTTATGTGTAAGCCCTTGATATTTTATCTTGTGTTGTTATTTAGCTACTTTCCTCTTGTCATCGGTGTGTGTGCTACAACATAAAAAAATATTCTTTACTAGCTTCCGCCAGCGGCTTTGTCCGCGTGGTACCTTGAAATACAATAACAAATCTCACTCACGGGAACCGTAAATTTTCCGGGATAAAAAGTAGTTTATGTGCTATTACAGACTTAGTCTATATCTGTGTCACTAGTTCTTTCGAACCAATGTGGTGAAAGGATTAAAGCCTTAAAGGCTCCTTTCCTGCTCCTTCTTAAGTTTTCTATACTAATATTATAAAGAGGAAAGATTTGATTGTTTGTTTGTTTGTTTGTTTGTTTGTTTGTTTGTTTGTTTGTTTGAAATGAATAGGCTCCGAAACTACTGAACCGATTTGAAAAATTCTTTCACCAATGTGTAGAATGAACTTTCAGGATGAACATAGGCTATATTTTATGTAGGTACTTCGCGGGCGACGCCGCGTGCAGAAGCTAGTCGTTTATACAATCAGTTTCATGTTCCGATCGATAGAACAATCAGTAGTCTCAAAAAAATTAGGATCGAATTCCAACAATTTGCGAGTTGATTACAATGATAAAGCAGATTATCTTGTGATTTGGTTCGCTACATTTGCTTTGAGCTTTCTCTTTGAAATTCAGAAGAGATCGGAGTCTCAATGTAAGAAGTAATATCGAGCTATTTATCTTTGTCATGACTTTTAGAAACTTGAGACACGTACCGTAAAATGGAGGGCTTCATGTTTATAAAATCGGAAGTTGGTTAGAATCAAGTACCTACATCTTACAAGACATCTTAGTTAGACTAACTTAAAAAGGCATAGGTACGATCTCATTTTGTTCATTAGAAAGACAAAATTAGAGAAACATTTTCTAAATGATATAAAAAAACTAAATTTTGTCATTTTAGTCTAAATTGAATCAATTTTCCATCCGTAGGTTCAATCAACACCAATTTACATGAAAATAAGCTAAACGCCGATCTCACGGCAGTTTAGTCCAATTAAGAACTGTCATTTAAAATGTTTACGCTAATGTAGTCTTTTTTGGTGAACAAAATAATATCGTGTGATGTGTTATCATAATCACGTTACCACCAATATTTACGAGTATGAATATTCCCAACTTTCATTATACCATTTAGTACTCATCGATATTTGTACTAATATTATAAAGAGGAAAGTTTTGTGTTTTTGTATTTTCGTATGTAACGATTAATCTCAAAAAGTACTGGTCCGATTTCAAAATTTATTTCACCATTATAATGCTACATTATCCCTAAGAATTATAGGCTAAATTTATTATTAGAAAAAAAGAGGAATCCTTACTAAAACTTCAATAATGTAACCCACGTTAGGTGAAATTATTGTTTTAAAATATTAAATTAATAAACGAAGTTGGGGGTAACAGCTAGTTAGTAATATCGCATATAGTAAGTTAATCTAGATAGATACTAAAATAATCGGTCAAAACCTTGATAACAAAGGAACGTCAGCACAAATCCGTTTAGCCTAATCTCGACCTCATGAATCCGTCATTAATCTAGCACAATGTCAGATGAGACTGAACCTCAGATCAGCATTGTTTGCGAAGAATTCGTATCCCTTTATCTATCTACCATGTGCTAGAATTAAGACATTAGGATATAACTGCGTTCCTTCGGTGCGGCGGACACCAATTTTCAACATTATCTATAATAATCTATTAATCTTCTCTTATCTTCTTCTTCTATATATATAAAAATGAATTGCTGTTCGTTTGTCTCGCATAATCTCGATAACGGCTGGACCGAGTTGGCTTATACTTTTTTGGTGTGTTTGTTGGAGAAATGAGTGTCGGCTCAGGTAGTATTCTATACTAATATTATAAAGAGGAAAGATTTGATTGTTTGTTTGTTTGAAATGAATAGGCTCCGAAACTACTGAACCGATTTGAAAAATTCTTTCACCAATGTGTAGAATGAACTTTCAGGATGAACATAGGCTATATTTTATGTAGGTACTTCGCGGGCAACGCAGCGAGCGGAAGCTAGTATATAATAAAAATGAACCCCTATTTCCCTTGGTCACGGATCACGCGTGAACGGCTGGATCAATTTGCTAATTATTTTTTTGGTGTTAGTTAAGTATTGTAATTTCATAAAAAATATGAAAGAAAAAAAACAATATTCATAGTTAAGACAGGAAAACGACTGTATTGTTCTGATGTGTATCCGTAAATTACGGACGGCATAAAACATTCGCTGACTTTTAGGAAATAAGCTGACTTGCTAAATGATGCGGCACTAATTTATACCTATAGCCTTTGGTAACTTTTCACATACGGTTGAATAAACTGTTCGGTATTAGTTTGCTTATTATTTGCTTTAGTTTTTTATTACGTAATACCAGTTAAAAGGAAAATTAAGGGTATTGGAACTCATGTAGAATTGAGTTGGATACATGGCCAGGCAAAGTGGTCGCAAGTTAAGTGTGCTTTGTTTAACAGAGGTGTTCGGGGTCCTTAATACAAGCTCTTTGGGTAACGTCAAAGTAATAAAATGCCATGCCATGACTTATAAAAATTTTATTGAAGTAGTGTCACTTCGAGCTTGAAATGTAACGTTTCTGAAATATGTGATATGCGGTTTAAGCTTGTGGTAAGGCCCCACCATAGTAGATCAAGGATATACTTACGTGAAGAAAGAAGTGGTGACAAGTTAAGTTAACCTATCAGACACCAGTCTCTCACAAAACATGTCTCTACCAATTTGAGCTTATGATATCAAATACACTTTAGAGCAAAGAAATATTCTAGGCAATGCTACGTTATAATTTTGGCTGTCTAAGCTTAAGTGAATCGTCATTAATTTATCCCAGCCTCAAGCATAGCTACTCGGCCCAATCTATCATTCTCTACTAACGAGTGTTTCATGTTCACTCGAGGGGCATAAATCAAAGCAATGAATCAGCTATACAGTAGGTGTACCTACACCCTACACTCCTATTGTTCGACACCTTAGAGTAATGTTGAGAAACTAAGCGAAGACAAGGTATGAATACTTGCTTTTCTTAAACGCGCGTTAAAAAGTGACAAAATATGATTAAATTTGAACAAAGACGCAAAATAGGTTTGACGATATTAAAAATATTCAAAAGTCTCTCACAGCTTAATTGGTGGCTTTGCTTTCTCCGCTATACTACTGGTTGTAAGTTCGATTCCCATCCAAACAAGTACTTGGTGTAATGCACATAAATGTTTTTATTTGTCTGGATGTCACTATTTACGAAAAAATATACTTTTATGGGTATACTATCATTTAACCGGTTTTCATAAAGCAAGCTTAGCTTAGTTTGAAACTAAATGGCGCTGTGTATCCCAATAATATTTATTATCATCATCATCATTACTGACGTAAAGTTAACATTACATTTCTCTACAAATAGGAACATTGTTCATAATACTCGTAATATATCATTATTATGTTATACCATTATGTTCCTCAGCGTAGTTACAAAGTCTTTACTATATTCGCTTTTGAAGGCGTCTGTAGGTAATTAATTTGGGGTGTTGGTTTACGTGATTACAAAGATTACAAAACAGTTTCGGGGAAGTAATAATGGGTAAATCCGCAAGATAACCTCCGGTGTTTGGGTTTGCAAATTGCAACCACGTAGAAAACTTGCCACACTTCTCCCTCTCGAAATGTCTCTTCCAAGAAGCTCTTCCTTCTTTCCTATCGTTTCACAATTTTTTAGAAATTTGTGGTCCGATTTTGCCCGTTGTACCTCTGTTGGATAGAGATACATTTTTGAAAAAGTTGTGTTACTGTCCTCCAGTGGTGAACAACGACTCACTGGTCGACCTAAAGTGGCTCTAAGGATCACTCTGAGGATACAAGAATATGAGAGGAATAATCATAAAATCCCGCACTACATACCTAATGTTGGCTTAATAATAATAAAATATTTAGATTTTGAATCTAAATAATATAAAAATCCAAACTGTCTGACTGACATTAACTCATGGCAAACATTCACAGCTGAAATTTTCATTGTAAGTCATTTATGGGTTCATTTATGTGTATACTAAGCAAAGAATTTTCTGGTATCAATTTCAACAAGGGCAAAAAAGGGGTAGAATAAAAAAAATGAAAAAAGTATTACGCAAACAAAGTTGCAGGGAGTTCAGTCCCAAATAAGAAAAGTGCTTTCTTATGTTACTTTGTTAAGTATTTTATTCAACAATGCTGTTGAAATCGTAGAAAATAATAAAAATGGCCACTTTGATAAGTTATTGTATACTTTAGGAGCAGAACAAAGATGTGTAGGTAAGTCTTTATCGCAATGAAAAGAAATATAAAGACACGTGATAAGCATTACCAAAAGTACGAGGGATAAAATAACTAGTAAATAATACTTGGCTCAACATATTAAGATTGCCATTCAATGTGGTAAAACCGGCAGCCTATTGGAGACGCTTCCCTCAGGCAGTGATCTGGATCACTTAAACTGTCTATAGATCGTTTGTTACCAACCTTAGATAGTTCAACTGTTTCACATGTACTATTAATGTACTGAGTGTACATCAGTACAATATAGGTAAAAAACGTATAGCAAATATATGTATATTTGTACACGGCAACGTTTTTTTGCCAAGTCTAGTATTAGTAAGGCTGTGAAATGTATTTCAACTAAACCTACCCTCATTAAGAACCTTCTCAGCTAAGCTTTACGGCGTAGAAGCGTGTAGCAAAAGTTTTTAAAGCTTCTACGCCGTAGCAACTAGCTACGTGTGGCGAAACTTCACGAAGTTTAGTTGATCAATCTCTAAAGACTATTAGCAACTTACAAAGTGTGAGCGGCATATCCGGTCTATCCGGACCGAGATAACAACTTATTTTTACTAGTATCAGTCCGTAAACAAGATTTATAGAGCACTTTTAAAAGTAAGTTGCGTGAATCATGTTGGTTTTACCCGACTGTGAAGCGTAGAAGGAGGATAATTTGTTTGGGGTATTTATAAGTTTTTACCTGACTGCGAATTAAATTTGTCATTAAATTTAACTGGAAAATTTAATTTTCATTAAATTTGTCTGGATCACAAAAGTGACATAGGCTATACAAAATGTCAAAAAATCCGATATTGCGATGTAAGAAGCTATTTTCAATTACTTTCAGTCGGGTTTGTTTTTTTTTTGCAATAAATAATAGTTATTAAATGTTTGTCTACCAAGCCTGGGGATTACAGTCGTGATCATGTTTTTATTTAATAGATTTGGTAAAATGGTAGCTTAAACTTGTTAGCCGACAAAAAAAGAGGTTTTTAAATTTTAAAACTTAGTTCCACTTCTTAGATAAACTTTCACTCTTTACTTATAAAAAATCTAGTTTTTCAAAAGTTTTTGAAAAAAAAATGCACTAACATACATCAAACATCATACAACCGTTATTTACTATCAAAAGGTTTGAATGTATGTTTGTTATTTGCAAACTTTCTAATCTATGCTCTTCTATCTAAACTCAAGTCTAATTTACCTATCTAGAGATACAATATCATCGGTTATGGCCTATCTACGATCAAGATGTTAATTCTAAGTTTTGATTGAGTTTGTTATGGCGATTGTTTTATAACTTTAATCAATTGGTCGGCGTTCTGCCACGCGCGCTACCCTAATATTCTGTGTATACTAAAGCTTATCTGCACTAGCTGAAGATACCTGCCTAACAAATGGCTGAGTATAGATAGGGAGAGAAGATGATACATTTTGTAATAGTTAAGTGAATTTAAAAATTAAATATAAAATTTGTTTAAAAGATCAAAATGTATGGGACTGACATTTTTAACAAGTCCCACTTAAGCCACCATCCAAATATTACAGAAATGATATTAGTCTTAGTACAAATTTCTTTTTTTTTGAGATGTTAAGTGTTTTTTATTTGTTTTTGTAATTAGACCCATATTCACACAGCGAATAAGATCAACTGTATAGAATAAACTTTAGTAATTTTTTTAGAATAAACTTTAGTAAGTAACTATTTATATCGATGTCAATAAAGATTTAAAAAAAATGACATTTTTAATTGATAAGTCACGTGATCACTCCTGTACATTAATTTTTGAAGTCTTCTATTCCATAGCTCTTTTCGAACTTCACTAACTCGGTCTAGTCGGGTTATAACTTTATCAGAAATTGTTGGTGAAATCAGGCATCAGTGTAGTAAACCTACGCAGATATTATACAAGGGTCTGTTTACCCTTGCACTGTTCCGTCCGATTGGAAACTTAAGTTGTTGATGGAAGAACAGATAATATAATATTCCATAGTTGATTAAATAAGAATATTATCATACTTAAATATTAAAGTATATCAAAAACATAACTTAGAAAACCGTGGAGATCTGGCGTCTGGTCAAAGCGACGAGATCCGACGACCCAAGATCTGATTCATATAAAGAAATACAGAACCCTAAAAAACTAGAAAATAATGTTTTCTTATTTGTTGCCATTGTTAAGTTACTGTTATTGTTGATATTATATTATATCTTCTATGAAAAAATCACGACAAAACAGTTGCAGAGAATTTAAAGAAACAATAAAAAGGTCAATAGCCGACAGTTCGCAAGGGACATTCAATATCGCGCCAATAAAATGGATAAAACACAATGGAATAAATTGAAAATTCAGTTTTAATAAGAAGAATGGCGAACCTTATAGAAAACAGAAACCTAAACATTATTTCGGAATTATTTGTGTAAGTTTTAAATCTTCAATCATCAGAGTAGCACCGAGCATCAGCGATAGGACTACATAATACACATACGTCTATAATATATTTTACGTCATACGTTTATATTAATATTATATTACCTACTATTTTTTATCCTGGACTAACCACGCCCGCTGTTTTAGGTTTTATCAAGTTCTAAACTTTAGGTACCTAACCCCGTTCTTAATACCCTATGAGATTTCCGTTCAGCCAACACTATACTAAGATATAGAGGTATATATAAACATATGTATGCACACAATGCACACATACACGTTAGCATTTATAATATTTTAGTTAGATGGAATACAATGTCCCAGAAAAAGGTAACACAGCCTGAACAATGTCTTAATATAAAACATTTTTGAGGCTTCTTTCCTGGTTATAATGATGTCAAAAGGGATTCCAAATGGTTCAAAAGCGGGGTTAAAACAGAGTGGTTAGAGTCTTACAAAGCACTCGTCGAGGTTGACGCCTTATAACGAGATGACTATGAAGGGAAATATTTGCTTAGGGGCGACTGCGCCCTTCGCCGCCGTCACGTAGCTTAGCAATAATAGCTAGGTTAATTTAAATTAGAAGTTGCGATGGAAGAAAGAAATAAGATGAAGCAAAAAGGTATGTCAGGATCGCAGCAAGTGGAGATCCGTGGTCTCTGCTTATACAATATCTTATTATTTTTTGAATATTTATTTATGTAGTTATTAATTTTTTATTTCATACTTAAGAAAAACGTAGATGAGAACGACACAAGGCCGATTGAAGTGGCGTTTGAGGGAAGGGGCTTATACCCAGTAGTGGGCTCATTTTGAGATGTACCTAAATGAAGATGAAGATACTGTCATGGATAGCTTAATAAGAGGAACATAAAAATCATTCAATCATAGAAAAATGATCTTTAATCCCTGCATACACGTAGCCACTAAGGTAATTTTCACTAGAACATTTATAATGTTCTGTCTCGGCCGAGCACTCAGTAGCTACACTCACGCTGGCTTCTGAAAGGACTGAGCTAGATTGATGTTTCCTGGTCCATGGCTTCAGTTTGCTTTATTCTTAAGTTCCGATTTGAGAATCGAGCCAAACAATAAATAATCGAGTTTCGATGGGCTCGGTCATTGGCCTACTTTCGTTCTGCCCTAACTAAACAACTATATTGTGGAATGAGCAAAAATGTCCGTTCAGAGATTATCAGGACTGTTTATATTGTAACTCAATAATATTCAACTATAAATTAAATGTATCATCTCACGGTTACAGTTTTATCATTGACTGAGAGAATGACATGTATGAATAATCAGTCAAAAAGGATTGGTTAAATTAGGAGGTTGTTAAACGGCTGGTTGATGAGTTGGTAGACGAGACATAGGGTCGTATTAGATCTAATTACTATAGATAACGTCCGATCTGCTTGAGCGGATTGATTAAGATCCTGTGTTTAGGTTCTGTTTATTGACAGATCAATTGAAAGGTCGGTTTGTTAATCAATTTGGGTTTTCTTATCGCAGTTTTATTTTTATCAAGTCCTTCTAGATTGAGGTTCTAACTTTGGATTGTTGCTAGGTACCGTGTGATTTTCCTCATTTAGAATGCTACAACTAGAATCGACATGAAAATTCAAAATAGCCGCTGTAATTTTATTGAATTGACTTTTCTTTTCAATAAAATAAGAAACATTTGCGAGTAACGTATGAATGTTCGGTGCGTCCCATAATGTCCCATATTGTTCTATTCTCTAAATGAATTTACTTCGCAGATACGTCCAATAATACAGGGTTACCCGGGGTATCTCAAATCATTCATGGCATATGTGATTTACTAAAGCCTCCGGCTCTGCTCTAAAGCTTAGTAACTTATGTTGCCAATTGGCAACAACCTAGCTAATTCTTGGCATGCATACATTTGTTTTTTCCAAAAAAAACCTTACATACAATACACTAATTAGCATAACTCAAGCTATCCGAATTTTTTGCTTACGGTTGTAGTAAATATGCTTACAACAAGATTTTAATTGGTTTGCTTACGAGCAACTGCTCAGTTCACCAAATATTTACTTAATTATATGAATACTTAATTGTTTGGTTTATCGTATAAACATCAAACCTAAAGTTATGAGAGAGATTCCTAATAAGTTTCTAGAGACCGAATGAAATGAAATGCTTCTAACACATACCTACCTAAATTTCTGAAGCTTTCTCGGAAAGTAGATAAATCATGGTTCTCGATGTTTTCATAATTTGGTAAACAATTTTCTATTACGGCTCACAATATTTTGTGGAAAAAAATAATCTTCAATAATAATTGGAATGTTCTAAATGATTTAAACTTTTTTTATGATAAATACATTTCATATTAAAATAAATAATAATCATAAAAAATATACAGATTTAACTATACAAAATACCTAAGACACAGTTGAGCTATCTAAGGACCGTTACAAATGATCACTCAGCTAATTCAGATCACTGCTAGAGAGAAGCGTGCCCAAGACGCTGGTAGCTTTGCCACGCTAAATGAAATTGCTGATGCGCTGAGCCAAATCTGTGATCCCACGTAATAAGAATAATCTTCCAGACAATACTTATCAAGCAAACAAAAACCAAACCCCTTTTAGATTATATTCTCATCAGCTTTTTAGCATTCAGATCTGTAAAGTGAACACCCAGTCGCAGTCGAAGTGCTAGAGCCTTTGTATTCTTTGTGATAACGGAGTACAATCACCTCTATATTTGGGCCCTTCCTGTTTCTTTAACATTATTGTACAATTCGGATGTGCAGCCCACGCAAATCGCTTTTCAGTTCAACACTGTTTTCCTTGTGCTTTGAAATGGCTTGGTGGATTAAAAAATTAGACAATTACGTCTATTGACGAATTATATTTTGTTTAATACGTAAGTACCCCATTCTACCCTCACGTACCCCAGTGATACCCCATGAAAAATATGGGCCTATTTCTTGGGTTATACCCAGGTTGAGCAGTGGGTAATACCAAATTACCCACTGCTCAACTTTTTGCAGTTGAGCAATCTAGTTGAACAGTGGGGAAGAATCGGATTCGTACACTACATGAGTAATGAAAATCTTTTGTTTTTTTAGCAATTCTGACAAGACTTCGTAATAAAAACTTTTGTGCAGAGATTTTCTGATAGATTTTTTTTTTTGTTATTATAGATATAAAAACAATTTTATTGACCTATTAATTTCAATCTAATTTATAAACTGGCAAGAGGTCTAACGATCCATTAGTCAACATAATTAGGTACTCTGTCAAACCCCTTATAATTTTGCGAAAGCTTAATGATATCCAAACTGGCAATTATTTTATAGAAATTGCTTTCAGAATTTAAATTTAATGTTCCCATCTAGCCATCAACTGTGTAATAAAATGAGTGATAATTATTTTGACTAAAATGGGATAGATTCAGGCGCTTGTACACGATGCATGCGTCATTCGCAATGTGCATGTTCTGGCAATTGCGGTTTATTCTCATCGTATACCTACAAACGACCGTGCGAATAAGTGGGTGGGTTTAGTGACTTTTGCATGTATACCAATTGAAATCTCTCTAGTACTCGCGCACCTAACTTACGCGATCTGTCGTGAACACGTGATATGTAAAGCCACGAAAATATCACTTAAGGAAACGGCAGCTTAAGCATGTTACCCGCATATTTACATGATTTAGTTACTTGTATCGTGTGCAAGCGCCTTTGGAGATTAGATGAAATAAAATGAATGGAAAAGGGAAGCTTAAGATGCCAATACATTATCAGACTAAACTATTGATCTACTTCTATCGCGTGGTACACTGATATTAGATGCGAGTTCACGTTTGTGTCGTATGTCAGATAGTAGGTATACGTATGGACTAGGGTACCTACTTCCATTTCTACCAGTGAATGACAATACATTGAAGCATTCCATGAGCTAAAAAATGATTCCACAAAAATAGAGCCCTGGTAGGCGTTGCTGGTCAAATATGCTTAAGAATTATATGAAAAATATATTACACGTTACACGGCAATTTAAACCTAAACGTCGCGGGAATAATGTTAACATTAATACATTTCTGACAAATCCACGAAAGAGTTTCGATGTGTGAAATTTGGTGTCATGTTTCGCGGATATTTCCCTTGAAGAAATGCTTCTATGTTTTTTTCCGTTCAGTGACTTCTACTAAATACTTGTTCTCCTGTGTAATAATTAGTTTCCGGCCTTATTGTGGAAAAGACAGGGCATTGACTGTCGGCGGCCCAGCAATGTAATGCAGTTCAGAATGGCAATTTCTATAATTAGATGAGCTTTAAATAAATGTTACTGGCAAAGTCTAAACCAGGTAACTTGTAGTGTTTATTGATACTTGCTAAATTGCATTCCTCAACCATAACAATAAATATTTGTATATAAATATTATTCCGACCATGGAGATGGGAAATAGACCACAGAAATCCACTCTGTACTAAATAAAATTTAGACAAACATCACAATAAACAGAACCAATTTTACTTTTTTATTACATGCGAAATAAT
The DNA here is from genome assembly GCA_963675405.1 of Cosmorhoe ocellata. Lineage (NCBI taxonomy): Eukaryota > Metazoa > Arthropoda > Insecta > Lepidoptera > Geometridae > Cosmorhoe > Cosmorhoe ocellata. The sequence goes on along the minus strand of OY776258.1, from coordinate 2,260,685 downwards.
AAAATATGTTTTATTATTTAAAGGATAATCCGTGTTATTTGACTGCCGATGAATTTGTTGGACGCGGTCAACTCAGCCGTAACCATGCTTGGCTCACCGTAACATTCACCACAGACAATGGCTGTAATTCTGTAGTTTCCCGTCTGTTAGGACTGAAATTTACAAAGTACTTAATTCCGAGAACAAACTTAAAAAATATCAAAATACGAACATTCATTTTTCATCACAATTTTGTTCACATTAAAAGCAACAATTAGCTTAAATACTATTTCAATAAAATTTACAATTTTCATTTTGTACTAAATAAAATTTATAACAAAACAGCAAACCTAAGAATAAAAATAGTTTATTTTCCTCCATTTTTCCGTAGCAGTCAAGAATTTAAATGGCTACTAAAATTAAGGCGCGTCAATCACGTCAGTTTAGGCAAATTACGAACTATCATTTAATTTACGCTTATTTAGTCCTCGGGTAGAAAAATATAAGATCGTGATGTATTTTATAATTTTTAGGTTAGTCCGCGTAACAACAGAATTACCACCGATGTCAGTAACTACACAAATAAAGGGAGGTTTCACTTATATCAAACTGCAGTGTAGGTAATTAGGTTTGTCTCGACATTCTTTGACGTCGCAGATTTCGTCTGGAGAAATAAGATGCAATGGAGAATTGCTCCTACTACTAACCTCACAATACTCGTATAAAACTTTTTTTATTTGAAGCCAATATAATCGTGGTAGAAGCAGACAAAGTACCTACCTAAACTGACTTCAAATCACAAGAGCTACCAAATACTTATAGCCGTAAATGAGTAGGTACACATTTATGCCGTAAAAATATCATCACATTGCAATAATATTATGATGCGAAGGTTTTGATGTTTGACACAACAGCTGAACAGATTTTTATGAAATCTGAATTGAAACATTTATTTTCGAAAAACAATGGGAATTAACTGGGACTGTTAAAGTTTGCATGAAAATAACAATACGCGAACGAAGTTGCGAAGAGTTCTAGTTGTCCATAAATTATCTCGAACTTTTATTTTTGAAAAAGTTTACCAATAAATTATTCAGGCGAAATGTGACTTTGTTTAGTAGTAGGGGCAAAAGTGGAATGTAAATTTCAAATATTTTAGTAATTTGCATTGCAAGTCCGAGTAAGTTACTAAACTTTGACGAATAATACCGCGACTCTCGAAAACTTCGTCTTGGAATATGTTTTTAGATGTTTTTGGTCAAAGTAAAAAAACTCTGAACTGAAGGTTTGAGAACTGTAGATCTTCTGTAGAGCACTTTTTATATCATGTTTACGTTCTAATTGATGTAGAGCTTTATTTTAGCCGTTTACTCTCACATAAATAAACCCAAAAACTTTATTTCGGTACTCAAAAGTCAAAACACAGAGTTGTAGGTCATCGTAAATTTCAATCAAAAGTCTGCGTTTGTGCAGCTTTACGCACCTAAACATTCGACAAAAATAGACTACGTCGATGTAGAGTAATTGAAATAAGGTTAAATGTCCAAACAAACCGTTAAATTGTTCATATAATTCATTACCTCTCGATATTGATGCCATAATTTGTATAAAGTTTAGTTAATAAAACCTTTTTTACGAACACAGACGAGTGTCTAGTGCGACGGTGGAATTTTCTATTAGGCACCTATCTAGGCTATCAGGGTGTATACTTACATAAGATTGGTATGGGCATACAAGAACTTAAATGGGTATATCTAGAAAAATAATGACTGTGATGAAAATTTCAGACACACTAGTATATCAAAGTAATATAACTTTGATGTCTCGTACCATGACCTATAAAAATTGTATTAAAGTAGTGTTACTTCAAGATTGAAGCTTTGACGTTTTTGAAACATGATAGTTTGTTATAGCTAGTGGACAGGGATCTTCCCTGTCATGGATAAAAAACAGGAGATTAAAGAGATTGCGCATTTGATAGTCTTAAAACGAGACAAATCGTCTCGCAGTGCAATCTTGCAAATGTATAAGCCAGCTAATGTCTCATAAAAGGACAGTAACACGCGGTCCCCAGCCGGAATATTAAACAGTTGTGATAATTGAAGAGCTAGTCACGTCGACGGAACTCAAGCTGTGATATTTGCGGAGGAAATAGCCATACAGTTAGATTTGAGGACAATGTGGTTGCAAATTTGGTCTAAGTACTCGTACTGCAGTGGTAGTTAAGGTAATCATTATGATCAACTTCATACAGCCTTAGATTTGTGATTAGTATTATTTATGAAGTTCTGATTTTCATCAATTCGGCTCAGTACGCCCATAAACTAAAAGATACATAGTACAGGCCTAAGCCAAGTGTGCATCAGTTAACTTAAAGATCGATTATTATTATTATTCAAATTTATTTAAGTATTATTATAAAAAAAACAAATATGCAATATCATATAACAAACATAGAAAATTAAATGCATTTACACAAATGTATTTTAATCTTACTAAGGCAAGTTCTTGATTAGAAAGAATAATTTAAAGCACTGATAAACACCCGCTACTTTGAATAAAAGCTTGAAAATAAGAAATAAACGATAAAAGTAATGGAACAAGTTTCTTTGTACCCAAAGATTTATATCATTAGGTATTGAGCAAAACGAAACGCAAATTGAAAGAGGGAAGAAATTATTCTGCTGATTTATACTCGCGAAAATACGTAGGGAAAAATACTTTATTGAGTGTAAAAGTATTTCACTAGTCGATACCTTCATTTAAAAGTTTATTTAAAGTTACTATCATTTGTTAGTAGAGATTAAAGCAGACTGAATAATGCTAGATAATATATTAGGTAGGTATCTATACCGTCCTTGTCGTAGCCGATAATGGCAAACTTGATATAAAATTACTTACGTCTATCACGACCGATAGTATTTAGCAAAGTCATATTTGTTTTTGGAGGTTCTATTGTAAGGCGAACAGTACAACTGACTACACTTTTGGCTAGGCGGGTCTTTCTATAAGGCGCTTGGAATCAAGATCTTCTAAAATAAAAATTTGTGGACATTTTACACAACGCCATCTAGCCCCAAACTAAGAAAAGTTTGTGCTATGGGAACCAGATAGCTGATCTATAAGCTAATCTATAATTGCATATTTACTTCTTATTTGTAAATACTAGAATACATAAATAGCATTCAGACACAAAACAAATATCTGCGTTCATCACACAAATTTTTTGTCCTATAGCGCAGAAGGCAGAGTAGAGAGGCCGGCCATTTGTGGCTTTATGGGCTTATGATAATCTAATGGTTAAAAGACAAATTCTGACAAGAAAACGAAGGCACCTAACAATCTTGTTCGACCCAACTTTATTTAACTTTGGCTTTTGTTTTTCGTTCGTTTTTCTCTGTTGAAAGACCTTAATTTAATCGTGTACCTACGGCAACAACACTTTTGTGTCCATTTTTCGCAAAAAGACATATATTAAGTTAAAAGTTTCCAGTCTGGGACTTTAAACCCTACATTTTACTAGAAAACTTTGTAAAATACCACCAATTATTAACATAAAAGAATAGCTACATTCATTGCAAGGAAAATGCTGACTTTCTTTTATAAGAAAAATAAACGCGTAAACCTTCATGTGGAACGTTATGTATTTTAATGTGGAAATCAAGTAAAACTTAAAAAATATAAAAGTTGTAGTAAATAACTCTCTAGTTCATGTTCCACCTTTTTCTTCTATGTCACCAGTTATATAGAACTAGTGTGGTGAAAGGATTAAGTGCGCCTCAAAGACTCCATTATGCACAATCCGCCTGAAATTACAGTATTACTGATTTCGTCATGAAGTGCCTACTAACTATACTTTTATATGCTTGCCTACAGAATTGCACAAAAATGCCCCTCAGCTTTAGATAACCCGCTCAGGGTTATCTAAAGCTCAAAACATTATAAGACCTAAAACGTTTAGTGTCTGTTTAGTAAATTACCTAAATTGCGTGAGGTCTAAATAGCAAAATGCCTGAAATGCATTAGGTCTGTTTTGCTTACTACCTAAACTTCATTATCACTAAGAAACAGTATTCCTTAAAAGCAAAACATTGTGTTTATCAAATTACCCGCACTGCATTACGTCTCAATAGAAATACGCCTAGGTATCAAACTTTCAAACATACCTACATAAGTCAAAATAATATAATTTCTATGCATAGGTAATTGTATAAATCATAAATTTCTCTGCCTATTCGAAAGGCGTCGATACAAATCGAATTCTTCCTTCAGAGCTTCTCTTTCAATATGGATTCATCAATAGTTGATCCAAGAAAGTTATTCCAATCAAACCTGCTCAAGTTTCTATTTCCTTAGGAATAGTTTAGTTTTGACACTGAATAAACAATAGTAGCAATGAACTCCAATAACACTCACGCAAACATTGTCATGAATCTGTGACCATCACGGAAATGATATTAAAACGTACGTGCAACGAAAGACGGCTCATATTTCTTTGACGGAATAAAGGCAATGATTAGCGATGGCAGGATTGAAACTTTTTCAGCATTCAACCTTAATGCTTGTGAGTTAAAACTCATTTTACGTCAATGGTGGTTCAGGGATGAGACAAGCCTGATTCAGCCATAGTTCAGCGGGAAAGATTAAATAGTAATGTGAAATATATGGGTCCTTGGCCCAGTTGTTAATATTTGGCTGCGGATCAGCCAGCATCGCCGAGGATTCTCTTAGTTTTATATTCGATGTCTGAGATACTTATTGGTTTTTACCCCAGCTTTATTTACAACAGCTTATGTTATGCAAATCATTTAAATTATATTGCAAAAATAATTAAATCGAATAAAATAAAGCAATGGCATAGTTACCAGCGTTTTATACTTGGACTCAAATTTTTTAATGCAGCAAAATTTAATTTATTCTTCATGTCTAAACAAAATTCTAAAACTATTCAGTTGTTAATTAATGGTCCACATATGAGCTTTAATAATTACGTAAGCTTGTCGTTGTGGTAACGACTTGCCAACTCCTCAAAAGCTCCAAACCATTTGCCAGTCAATTCCAGTGAGCGCGGTTTCAATACAATTAAACTGGCTCTATAATTTGTACCTACCCTTCTGAGCCCAGCGGGCGTCAAGAACACTTATCGCAGAGACCTCCATCCATCCCTCAAGAGTTTGTTGACCCCGGAGGCTGTGTTTCATAAAAACCGAGAGCTCCATGTGCTCGTATTTTCAGTTGAAGGAACTAGTCTACGGCGAGCCGTCGTCGAGGACAGACGTGCCACGGTAGACCGGTCTCCAAAACTCCGCGCGTCAATAACATCGATACCGAAAACTAAGTTTCTCTCGAAGAATCTTAGCTTCTAATTTTGTCTTCACCCGCATATAAAATCACCAATAAATTATTAATAGCAGCAATATCAAAAAAATTATAGTGGACTTTATACTTGTAATATAAACTTTCGCAGAACTGTTGTTGAAGATATAAATCGCATGCAAATCGTTCCCGGCGAAATGTAAACTGAGCGAGGACAATCAGAATATTCGAGTTTATTTGGAAACAATCGTTACTCGGTGCGCACACTGTGAATTATTTTACACTTTGACTGGCGGCTTCCTGCTAGGACGCCGGAAACGCAGTACAAAGTTATAGCACACTGCACCGAAATAGAACGATACAGCGAGCGGTAAGTTACGTCTGCGTGTTTATTGAGATAACAATACGCATTATGAAAGATACGCGCTTACAATGTTGGTGTACTTACGTACTTACGAGTTTAAATTTTGTATTGACGTTTGATATTTTAGTACCTACTACTCGAAGTTATGGTTTGTTTTACAACGAATTGGATTTTTTACTGAAAATTCAAAATAGGATATTGTGTGCATGTGTGTGTCGCAATAAAAGAGTCGTCATTATGTTTGCTTCGGCCTTCTGAAATGTCGAGCTATTGGTCCTTGTTGGTAAATTACTAATAGGTACAGTCAACTAAACTACAAATGGATACCTGTCTAATATAGACCATATATTATAAAAAAAGCACGAATTCAGCCTAAGAAATCTTGATCAAAATTACAAACGTATATTTGAAGTTCTGCGCGACAAATCAATTTAGATTTAAGTATTTTTTAGAATTTAATTAGAGTGCTGTAGTAGTGACTTTTAACGACGGGGGCCTTCGGGTGACCTAATATCTCCGTCATCACATTGGCCACTATCCCAAACAGACTTAATATTATCCAGTTATCGTCCTAACAAAATAATTATTGCAGTGCAGAGTTGTGCGAACAATACACAAACAATATTGATAGCTTCTTTAGTCTGGTTGCCAAGTTAGAATTACTAAGTTATTGTTACTGGTGGTATAATTATAAAACATGTTTTTTTTATAAAAAATATGTGTGACATGATTTTCTACACGTTGGTATTATTAATATCTCTAGTCTTTTCTGGCTTAAACTTAGAACGGTATATAATTATGTGTAATTTATTAATACTTTATTGTGTACAAACATTTTAAAATAATTGTGACAAAAGAAGGGCTAAATGTCAAGAGGATATTTTCTACCAACCAACCTTAGGGCCGTATTTTAAGAGTGAATATGTGTGAATATCCACCATAGCAAACAGGAGAGTAAATATAATCCAAACAATTCTGGGACACCATGCGTGAATTATGTCATTTCATCACGTCATCTTCGCGCGGTAGCATTGATCTATTTTACACTGTCTATCTCACTTTGGTAGATACTTGCCTTAATTGTTACTACAAAGAACCCTTCCTTTATTTATTTCAATATTCAGACCCTCGTATATTTTGCTGAGTACGTACAGCTATATATAAAATTGATAAGAAATAAAATGCGACCCTAAGTTTGCCTACGAAAAGACAATTTCACTTGAAGTGGAAAATTGGTAATAAAACTAAACATCAGTTTTACGAGAGGCTTCTACATCGAAAGCACTGGCGGCCTGGTGGTAGTGGCCTCGCCTTTCAATCCTCAGGTCGTAGGTTCGAATCTAGGACCAAAAAATTTTCTGTTCGAAAACTTTATGTAATACGAAAAACGGTGAAAGAAAACCGGCATGCCGTAGAACCTAAAAAGTTCGTTATCAGTGTCAAGTAAACGGAAGGAACCTCATACTTTAATCCCTTCACTACAATAGTCCAAAAAGAAGTAGTAACAATAACTGGTAACATAACGAGAAGTAGATAGCCTTCGTCTTATATACCTAGATAGAATAAATAAAACCTCTATGAAATATTATCTTACTGAATGAAATCTATCAGTGTCCAACACGATACGACACCTCGTCCCTTTGAACCTTATTTTATGGTATCGAACAAAGTAAACCTAGAAGAATATATTTACGAATTTATTTGGAGCTTTTATATTTTGGAGCTAAAGCCTGGGTTTATCCGTTTTATAAATGGGCAGCTGTACTTTACTCGTATATCAAGAACTTATTAATTATTTTCAAGAAAGTCTCTGGTCCGTTTTGTGTCATCAATTATTTATTAATTTCAAAAATTTCGACAATTAAGTTCAACCTAATCGTACATTTCATTGTAAAGAAAAAGATCGTCAGATTGTTATACCTTAGAACCAAAAATTCGAAGATGACAGTATATTCATATAAAAATGAATGTGGAAAATGCCTATAAATAAAAAACCTTTTAATATCCAAAAAAAACAGAATAACAAGAGAATTGAAGAGATGTTTACTATACCTGGGTATTACGGTCATGAATGTGTGTTTATATATTTTTGTTTTAAAATTTATCTAGGATAAGCATTTGCAAAGTGTGACCCAGTTTTTTTGACATGAATCCAGCTAATCCTTTGCAAGGATGAAAAAAGTGTCTGGTCCCTATTTTTTTTGTACAAATCGCGTTAACTAGCCTACTTTTCTGACAAACAGAAGTTTTTTTACTGTCCCAGATTTATTTGGCGAAGAAAACGCTCAGAAGATTGATTGATTATCTTTGCCTCTGGTCTGCACAGTCAGCGAGAAAATAAGCTCTAAAGATCTGACCAGACGCTCCGTTATGTTTCAGTTTCTAACTTTCATTTTTCCCTTTTTTACTAGAAAAGAAATTAAACGTTAGAGATTTGTCAACTTGGCGAAAAAAAAATTGAAAGGGGAAAGAACAATTAACACAGCTGAAAATAATTTGGTATGTAAATTCAGGAATGTTTTATTCAATGCAATCACAAGCACCGTTTTGAATCGTATTACCTGTAAAATTCAGTGGTCAGGTGTTATAAAAAGTTTAAGGTTAATCTTTGCTGACTTACGTAGGTACAGGACTTTTTAAACATTATAGACTTAGGAACTGTTTGATGAATGGACTTCAAAAAAAAACACGTTTGTTTTTTAGTTGCCAATTGTGAACGGATTGTGATAATTCTTTTTTTGTTTGGTAGGTACTTAAGACGTGGTCCTTTTTACCGCCGTGTTAAATTGTTACTTTTTAAAAAATAAGTAATAACAAAAATAATACGCAGATAAAGTTTTCGTTTGTAAGTTTCATGTCAAGTGTGTACGCAGCAGTGAATTGTCATAGTTATTAAAGATACGCAGGCGTTCTTCGATAAATTAATTTGCAGCAATAATTATAAGAATTAACCTGTGATATGCCGGAACGCAGATCCACGCGAGACATTATAGATTTTCAATTATGTCTAGAATCCCGGCATACCACAGGTTAAGATTGTCAGTGTATGAAATCGTTTTCAACTTTTTTGTTCGTCAGTCTATCAGTAGGTACCTACATACCATGGTCAGACTCGGTTGGAAAAGAAAAACATTGAAACATAGAAGAAAATTGGTTTCGAATTTCTCGAAATTTCAATTATTCAGGGAAGGTAAACATTTTTATCTGTTTTTTTCCAAATTGCCGATACGCATTTGACTTTGGTGTATTTTTTCCAATTTACTTTTGAATTTGCAGTCATTTTCGACATGAATAGGTATCTAACAATCAAAAGCATTTTCGGCTTTTTCGTTCATCTGTCTTGTTTGTATTGTTCCCACTTTGTTATTTTCCGTATATTTTTACAGCATTGAACTTTGTGAAAACTTCCATGGAAATGTTTCTGCATCAAAAGCTACTGTTTGGCCAGGTATAAACATCCGGCTATTACAATGAAGCACTCCACATTAATGCTAAATAAATTTTTCATGTACCTATTCATTGTGTAATAATAGACAGCAACGCAAAGAAATAATCTAAGTATACCTAACAGTAGCATAGCAAAAAAATTGATTTCTTTACAAAAAAACGTAAACAAGTATTAAAAATAGACTAACAAGAAGGTCGGTAGGTACTTAAAAAACTTTAAATAACGAACACAGATAATGAACTCAAAAATATATGTAAAATAAAAGCGTCAAAAGTATTGAAGACTCTTTCCTTTTCAATGTGTAACAATATCCCTGTGCCATAGGAAATAATACAATATTGTAAATTCTTTTTACAGGGTATTTTTTCAAATCTTCTCTAATAAAACTTACTGACACTTTAAAAAAAGACACTTCCAAATAATGTCTTATTTCACGAAACGTCAAAAAATGGACATTGGCAGAAATTGTGACAACAAGCCACAAAAGCCATAGACAAGAATTGAATTGTATTGAGCTTGAATAAGTAACATAAGATTTAATTGCAATTTTTCACACACAATAACCCACTTTCTATTAGTAGGTATTATGTTTTATTTAATTCTTCACTGGCTTACCTTCACTTTGTTTATGTTTTGTTACCCAGAACTTACAATTTTAGATATTGTTTATTGTCATAAGACTTGTAGCGCCTACTGTTTTGATAATACGTCTGTAATATATCGCTTTCTGAGCGTGGGCGCCCGGGCGCATTAGGTATTTTCATTTTATAGAAAGCACGGTTTAGTTTGAAAACTAATTACATGATTACTTTGGTGTAGATCAGTGTGATTATCGACCACGTGAGACATAAAATAGACAAAAATTATATTAGCAGACATTTCACACACCGCCATCTAGCCCCAAACTAAGCAAAGCCTGGTACTTTATTTTCAACTCACTTGTTTGTCCAGGTAAGAATCGAACCTACAGCACAGAAGGCAATCTTACTTTACCACCAACAGAGCTTTGAGACCAGCCTTTTCAATAATTCAATTCAAATGAGATAATTAAGTAAGTCCGTTCGGCATTCAGGAGAAGATTAAATTCGGAGTCCTTAAATTTAAATCGATGTCAAACTAAGGTGAGGGTTGGCATTCCCATAACAAACATATTATCAAGAAGTTCGTTTTACGCGCTAAATTCGTCTAGAAACTTCGAAATTCGAATTGAATGCTATCCAATGTTGTTGACGTCTGGCAAATTCTAAAAGTGATAAATTTCTGAACGGATAATTTCAGGTTATCCCAACTTTTCATTGTGCATTTACCAACCGTCTGACTATTTGCAAATGACATTTGGAAAACCTATTAGAGGAGAGTGTAGGCTAACAACCTCAGGGCCCTTTCACACAGGCGAATGTGCGTTGCGTCGGCCGGCTGCACGTTTAGGGTCGGCCTTATTGACAATGCGTCGGGTTTATGATCATTGAATACGTTCGACACATAGAGTTTGTAAGGTTGAATGGTTTATTAACTTTTCTGTGGTTCAGCTAAACGACCGACGAAACGCTACGCATTTCTCGTCAGAAGTGCGCCGATACTTAGCAAAGGAATTGCTCTCGAATTGTGCCCCTACTAAGTACCAACTTGGGCCATGTATAAAACACTATGAGCCACGTATACCTACTAGAATCTGGTTCACTTAGTCTAAAGGATGTAATATCTTACCATTTTCTTTAATAGTTATGTTTCTAGGCTTTCACTTTCTACTACAAGTTCTCACGCAACGCACGTTTTTAACATTAGAAATATATTTAGGTACTTAGATATAATTCAACCTGGTACGATTCTCGCAACAAATGCCTATTTACTTCATTGGATGTTGTAGTACCTTCTGACTTGAGTTTATTCGAGTGCTTCTCCGTTCGACCCAAGATTGTTCTACCCAATAGGTATTTTTCTCCTTTCTACCAAAAACCTTTAATATATTATGCTCGTTTCTACCCACACCTACTTATTCCTAATTTCTATTGTGTAAATTTAAAGAAATGACACAGTGTAAACACAGAAGCAGCAGGGTCAGCAGATCAAAAACAAGCATGTAGATATTCAACTCAACTCAAAAACATTTTTATTAAAAAAAAACTCAAATCAGACTTATCTAGGTAGTGCTCAGTCAAATTTGTCTACTGGTCAAACAACAATATACTAATCAACTTAATAATCATATGTAAGAATATACACAATAAAGTTTAGATTCGAAACATAGGTAAATACAGAGTTTAAATAAAAAAACTTATCTAGTTAATGTCAGTCATACAAAATTACGTTTTTTACGAAATAATTTGTATAAAAACTAGCAAACTCACTTTCACATTTAAATTAGTTAGGAAATCTACAAATAAACCAAGTAAGTGACTCATTGTGAATCTACTATTAAATACCTCTCCATCGTTTCTGCTATCCTGGTATCTGAACTTCTGGAATGAGCCCACTACTACTTTTAATAAAACAACGATTTTAAAACCTATAAGTACTTACTAGAATTTTTAACTTCTAATATTATACTAATATAATTAAGTGTTACTGACTGTACACCAATTCGACAGTTTCATTCAAGACATTCATGAACAAAGACATAAGAAAATAAGTCATTTTGGGAAAAGGCGATTATGGGATTTGAACAAAACGAGATTGTATCTACTATATGAATTTCAGTCCAAACAGACCGGAAACGAAACGAAAGTATGTAGGTACCTACCTATACCTACTTAAATCATATAATATTTACCTTTAGTAAAAGCTTTTGGATTTAATGTTAGTAATCATTTCATTATTACATAGATACCTATAGTGTCTGTACCTACTGCTTAAAATTTACTGTGACTCACATTTATGGATTGGGTAGAAAGGAGAATATGTTTTTGGTTGAAAGGAGATAAATACCTATTGGGTAGAACAATCTTGGGTCGAACGGAGAAGCACTCGTTTATTCAAATTTAAATTAGCAAATTGCATTTTATAATAAGTACCTGGTTGACCGAACTTTGCTCGGTTTTTTTTTGTTAATCTTGTTTTTTGGAAAATGAAACCTAGCTAGATCGATTTATCGCCCCCGAAACCCCCTGCATACAAAATTTCATGAAAATCGCTGGAGCCGTTTCCGAGATTCCGATTATATATATACTAGCTTCTGCACGCGGCGTCGCCCGCGAAGTACCTACATAAAATATAGCCTATGTTCATCCTGAAAGTTCATTCTACACATTGGTGAAAGAATTTTTCAAATCGGTTCAGTAGTTTCGGAGCCTATTCATTTCAAACAAACAAACAAACAAACAAACAATCAAAGTTTTCCTCTTTATAATATTAGTATAGATATAGATATACAAGAATTGCTCGTTTAAAGGTATAAGATTTCTTGAGGGTTAAATAATTTTGAAAATGAAACGACGGCTGGCGCGGTCTAAAATAAGTGTGAAAGTCTGGGTTATTTCATTTTCATTTTCAGACCAAGGAGTTTTGAAAAACCCAACTTTTAAAAATAAAAATATTGAGAATATTTTCACCATTAAGATTTTATTAAATTACGTAAGTAAGTACCCATTACATTTACGAGTACCTATAGCATACATTTTACCGTTACATAATAAGATAGAAAAATTCAACCCTCATCTTCTAAGACGAAAATCTCCAACAGTAGGTAACTCACCTCACTTTGTCAAGGCAAATCTAATTTATTTACAAAATTAAGCAATTAGAAAATAATTTAGATAAATGGGTCTTTTTTATTGTTTATCTTTTTTATTATACTTAGGTAACTCCTACTTATTATTTTCATTACTACGCAAATGACCCAATTATTGCGGAAAAGATTATAAAATTCGGTCACAGAGAATCCGAAACCATTAATTATGACTTCACAACTGAGTTGAAGCTAATGAAATCTGATCTCTCAGGCTTTGAATCATTTACCCTGTACCAGAATGACCCACTTTCTACCAATTACTGCGAAGTAAATCCGAAAACTTTCATAATTATACTAACGGAGCCGTCTGACGAAGATACCAATATCCGATATTATTTATGGTTTACCATTCACACCGGAAACTGATTACGGCAATTCCCCAGTGGCCTAATGCTTGCTTATTTAACTATTATACTTATAATATCACTGGACATGACACCACATTGCGCAAGGTTTTGCCTTCCTGTTTTTTCGGGAGATCAGTTGAAGCGATACGTCGACATGCAACGTCTCCAGGTGATATTTTATTCCATTACAATGAGAAATACATACCTTTGAAGTTTCGTTTCTAGAGTGTGCTCGTTTTCTCATGATAGCAATTGCGAACATATTTTTTACAAATAGAAAATGAATACCTACGCACAACGAGCTTAAAGTTTTTTGGCTTAAAAAATTCTGATTATCCGCTAAATGTTTTCTACGTGAATGCGGCTTCATACATAAATCAATAATTTAAGGAACTTTCTGATAAGTTTGTCGGTGTACCTATTTCGGGTAATAGAATAAGTTTGTCCAAGGTCGGGTCGAAGCAAATGGAAGAAAAGTTTGTTACGAGTATATTCACTTTGTACTGCTATTATTAATGTTTATCATTAAAAAGAAAAGAACTCAAAAAATACTTTTATAATTGAAAGTAATCTGGTTTACTATAATTTCTCTGTTTGCAGGATTAATTATCTTCTTTCTTGTAAATAAAGTTTACTTAGGTAATGGAAATAAAAAACTGTTTTTATGTCGAGTAATAAGTATATTTTAAACAAAATAATTGAATTCACACGAGAGTACCTACATCAAAGTCACAAAGGACCCTTTCTTTTCGACTAAAGTGAGTACGTTGTTTGTTACCAAAAAAATATTGGTGAACTGCTATCATAGATTATGTCAAAAGTCGACTGTGGGGTGTTCAAACAACTTTGAGTACTTTTGATAGCGGGGTAAGTGTTGGTTTTACTTCTATTACTGGTGTTGACGTGGGGATTGGCTGTTACGGGGAATTCTTATAATATTTTCGTTATAATAATAGCTGTATGTGATGGAATCCTGACAATATTTTTCTATAACTTTTCTTTATGATATCAATTTATTTTTACCAATATACTTACATTTACATTACCTTCTTTATTTACAAAATAAGTTCCTACTATATACAGTTATGCCATATTATAATAGTAATATTGAAAATATATAGGTACTTAATGTGAAACAGTCGGGGTATCTAAAAGAAAACGGGAGTATAGTATTTGACCTACTTCTGGTACTTATATCTATTCTCAGAATAATAAACCTAATGTCAAATGCAAGTAAAATGACTACGATTTATTTTAAAGATAGTGCATAAAACTGGTTTGGTCTATAAAAGTAAAAACTTAAACGTGATCATGATCAGTCATAGTTATTAATATTTGAAATACCTACCTAAGTAAAATTACATCGAGTTGAGTCAAAATGACGTAAAAGGCGTCTTGAGCATAACTAAGCACAAGAAGGTCTCACAAGAAGCACATCACATTTCTTTACAGTTTCATACGCAAGAGCAACAGTGCAATATAATAGAGAAGACAGAAGGTGAAATACAAAAGGCATTGTACGGGGACACTCATTATTTTAGTTCTCCGACCGTGAACACTGCATTGCTACTTCATAGCTCGCTTGCACTATAACATAAACTAAATCAAAAGTCACTATTTCCTCACTAAATAACAAAACAAGAAACCTATCTCGTTATGAGACTGTTATATATTTGATTTGACTGGCTTCACAGTTCAATTGGTAGAGTTCTTCCTATATTAATAGACTTGAAAAAGGAGAAGAGTCTACTCATATATTCCCCTGTAAATAGATGTGTTTTTTTATGTATATTTCCATCAACCCGATTTCATTTTCTTTTTGTTTAAAAGACTATAGGTACTCTCAAAGTGGGCCCGTATAAATGTTTGCGGTCTGTTTAGACTGAAATTCATAAAGTAGGTACTAATCTCGTTTGGTACAAATCCCAAAATGTACTTTTCCCAAAATGACTGATTTTCGAAATGCCTTTGTTCATGAATTGTATTCCTGAGGATTGATTTTCTTTTACCGTAAAACTTATAAAACCTCATCCTCGCTTGTATTTTTCTGCGTAGTACAACATTAATGTCGGTTTTCTTTTAAGTTTTTCTTCAATATTATTCCTTTGATAGTCTATTAGAAAAAGAAAATAAATTGGCCAAGGACCAAGTTTTAATTGCTTTTCTAATCGAAATAATCAGTGTGGTTGATCAAAATAAAATAATCTAAACAGTAGCAACACTTCATAGTTCAGGAGCCTTACCACAAACTCTTCGGGCAATATCAAGGTAATATAACTTTGATATTTCGTCGACCTCTCAAAATTATATTGAAGTAGTGTTACTTCAAGCTTAAAACTTTGACGTTTTTGAAACACGATAGTTTGTAAGAGCTTGCGGTAAGACACATTCTAAAGGGACGTAGGAGGTCAAAGTTCAGATAATTATCAGTAAATATAAAACAGACACTTGATTCACCTTTGGATAAGTAGGTACCTATGATATTATGATCTTCAAGATAAACTTTGAATGTTTCAGTTTTAACTACGCAATGTTTATATAAACATTCAATACACTGCACTTAACCATAATATCACACAAGTAGCTACATAAAGCATTAATCTATCTATATCTATATAAGAGCTTAACCTGACTGACTGACTGATTGATCATCGCCGAGCCGAAACCGCTGAAGCTAGAAAGCTGAAATTTGGAAGGTGGTTTCCTTTTATAACAAAACCTAAACTAAGGCGGGGTTTTTGGAAATTCTACCTTTAAAGGGGTGAAAAGGGGTGAAAACGTTTATATGAAACTTTTTAACGCGTGGAGCGATTTTCATGAAATTTTGATTGTACACTGTAAATGCAAAATGAACGGACCTGTGTTTCAAGATTTTTCAATATAACCTTCAAAAAGGGGTCAAATGTGGGGTCAATGTTTGTATGGGAACTTTTTAACGGGTGGTGCGATTGGTTTGAAACTTTGTTCGTGTACTGTAAATGCAAAATGAATGGACACGTGTTTCAGGATTTTTCAATATAACTCTTAAAAAGGGGTCAAATGGGGGGTCAATGTTTGTATGGGACTTTTTTAACGGGTGGTGTGATTGGTCTGAAACTTTATATTAGACTTAGATATTTTATGTGAACGAAGTCGCGAGCGGGACAGCTAGTTTAACATAATTTGACATAATACACAAATAAGGCACCAATAAAAAGTATGTAGGTTAGCCATCTGACAGTTGTCAGATGGCTAACCTACATTATTAGACTCAAATTACGACTAAATATCAGAACTATATTGTACACTAGCTGTTACCCGCGACTTAGTAAAAATCCATCAATATAACATATTAATTCTGAAATAATTGATATCTGTTAAATAGAATTCCTATGGAGTGCAAAAAGAGGCGGTCACCCATACAAAAACTGACAGCTCCCTGCGTTGCTTAACCATGCATTCCCCATACAAACTTTCAGCCCCTTCAAGATTATTTTTTTGAGACAAAAGATCTCCTTGCTAAATTTCATTGTGATCCGTTCAGCCGTTTAGTCGTGAAAAGGTAACAATCAAACAGTGTTACTTTCGCATTTTTAACATTAGTATGGATTTAACCGAATACTTACCTACTACCGTGCAAAATGTGTGCATGTACCAAAACTCATGTTTGGACGTGCCTCTGACTACCCTCTTTAGATATTCTTAAAGATCTAAGTAACTAAAAGATCTGAGGAGATATCCACCGAGCACGGGGATTACAGTCGTGATCATTTTTTTTTTAAGGTTTTAAACACTCGTGGCCGATGGTATCACAAAGCATAAGTTTGCTATACCTACATAGTTCTGGGTCTATAGCTTTTTATAGTTCTCTCAAATACTCAAACAAGATTTGAAAAGACATACCTAGTCACGGCGTAAACAGTTTTCCCACACCGAATCAATAAAATGTACCATTCGTGACGAAGAAGGTTTTCCCGCGAGAAAAAGTATATTAAATCATAATAATAGCGCTAGAGCTTCTGATAATTCAGTTGTTACGGAAACGAAACATTTGGGAAAATGGTTGTCTGCAAGAGAAAAATTACTAAGTGTTCAACTACAGAACTTGTTATACTTATACCAGTCTAGAAAAAACGTAAGGTCAGTATTATCCTAAGTCATATTTATTATAATAGCTGCCTACGCCGCGGATCGGTATTACCCCGAGCGTAACACATTATCCCACCAACATAATATGATCACATAACATAGCAGTTAGGAATGATCTAGCTAGTATATCATCATCATCATCATCAGCCCTTCTCATGCCTCTCTTTGCTTTTGCCATTCGCCTATGTACGACCGCGGATTTAACAAAGTCGTCGACCTATCTTGTGTGCGGACGGCCGACACTCCTCTTCCCGTCTCTAGGCTACCACTCGTCAACGCTTTAATAATAATACCAGTGAAAGAATTGGTTCAATAGATCCCGGGAATCCTAAACATACAGATACAACAAATATATTTACTAACTACCGCTTGTGATATAATAATTGAACCATCATTATTGTGCTACATTCATAAGATAATTGCTGTCCCTAGTCTTGAAAACAATATTTGATCTTTCTAAAACAAAGTGTTATTTCCCGTAAACTATTAGTGACAATAAACCATCAAAAACAAAATGGTCATAAAATGTACCGGAAAGTATTTCCTACTCATATAGGATGTATGGACCTTATAAAGGTCTATAAAAATATTATGACTGAGGCCCTCTTTATTGTAGTATACCTTTTACATTAGGCTGTTTCAAAATAATTTAACCTTTTCAGTGTTCGGCACTTTTTCTCAATTCTGGTTCAACCAGATTACCAAATCTGGTTCAACCTTAAAACGAAATAAAAAGGTCTCGTTAGTTATTGTGAGCATAGAGAACAATTTTGATTTTGGAGTTTTACGTTGACAATATCGATGTTGGGAGATGTGCCAAAATCAATAATATGCTAAGTGTAAAATATATCTTTACTCGTATGTCAACGATCTACGGTGTCAGTACGTACCCTATGAGTAAAGTGGAGAATCTGAATTTAATTATTCCACTCAAACCTGATACCACAAATCAGTATTCAAGTTCTGTAAGTAATAAACCAAGCAACGTCTGTTGTCTACATTGCCCCATAAATTGCACTTCAATCTTTCATTCTACGCCATTAAAATTCAGGTCTCTTTCTACGACAGAATTTAATATCATTATTGTTGTGGGATTTTTGTGTCGCACTTTTTATGATGCCTTGATTCTGATACGATTGTATAGATGTAAATTTTTATCGAGGGCGCTGGCCAGCCTTGGGTAATGTAGAGCAAAGTTATCTGGTTCCTATTGCTTTTAATACTTCTATATATTTTGAATGAATTAGAAAGAAGCGGCGCTGGCGCAAAACCTGTGCCGCTTTCGCGAAATTTTCCTTATCAATCAGATAAACCTTATTATAAAGATTTTAAGATTTTTATAAATCGTATACCCATAGATTCTTTTATATACAATTTATTAAGTTACTAGTTACTGTCCACAGCTTTGCCTGCGTAGTACCTACATAAAAAAGTGTCCTAAAAGCTATTTTAGATTACAAATTATATTTGTTTCAAATTTTTTTATTGAACCTCAGTAAAAAAATACTCATCTACCTAACCCTCTACGCCGGATAACAAACACAGTTACTGTTAGGGCCTTCCAAAGAGATTTTTTTTACGACACGTCCACGACACACTTTCGCTTTATAGATAGGTAATTACTACTGAGATATATACTTACATATGTGCGCCCTAAGATAAAGCTTCCGGGACTTCGACCGATCACAATACATTGCCATTAGGGTTAATCCAATATATCAAATTGTAACTACATTTTCCGTAGTAAGTATTCGAAAACATACGTTTATTTCTGTGTTGGCAAGGATGGCAGTTTAATGAGATTGAACTAAATTTTAGGTTCAAAATATTTTTATTATTACCTACTAAAAGTATACAGGATAAGAAATGAGTATGTTAGGGGAAGTTTGAAAATAGCGCCTGTTACTGAAAAGATGAGGAGGGCTAGATTAGCATGTATGGACACGTATGAAAAGGGAGGAAAACCATGTCACCAAAAGAGTTATGAGTATGAGTGTGGCTGGATGCGCAAGTAGAGAAAGACCTATGAAGAAGTGGTTTGAGTGTGTGAAAGATTATATGAATATAAGAAGAGTAGACTCAGAGTTGACGAATGATAGGAGTGAGTGGAAAAAGAAAATATGTTGTGCCGAGCGTGGGATAAGGGCAGAAGAATGATAACCCACTAAAAGTATACAGAGATAATACAAAGTTTTTTCTCAGTTTCGGGCTAGATAGCGTTGTGTGAAATACCCATCAATATTTATTACACTTTTAAGCTAGACCCTTACAACCCTTACTTGAACCCTGAATGTTCAGAAACTGAGTGAGATCACGGAATTGCGTAGTTTCTTACCAAAAAAATTACCCTACTTAATATAGTATGTACCTTACATATTCAACAATTTCATACATCAGTCTGCAATTTCTCCTTCTCACGCAGAACAAAAGACAAAGGAAAATTATTAGACTGAATGTTTTTGATAGGAGGTTGAATAGGTCCTATCGTGTAGGTACGTTCCTATTTTGAAGGTCCAGTGGGTACCATATTTTTGATAGGAGGTCGAATAGGTCCTATCGTGTAGGTGAGGTCCAATTATGAAGGTCCAGTGGGTACTGAACCAAAATGATGTAATCATAATAGATGGTAGGTACTACTACACATCAGGTATGACTGTTTCATTAATTCTATATCTTGATACCACTAAATATTGATTACAAGAGCCGATTCATCGCATTCCGTTTTCTCCATCCACATTCACACGAGCAGATAACAAAATTTGCGTGTTAATTGGATTTCTGTGTCATGCGTATTTGTTTACGCAACCAACTTACCTCCCTACGCTGTACCTACTGCTAAATTCGTTATTATGGTAATATAAATTCCTAGAGGTATACCTATCCCAAAGTTTTTGTCTTGTTTTATACAAAACAAAAAGCGACTGTGCAATCTGGACATCTTCGTAAAATGCTTACCTTTTGCTTACTTTACTATTTGGTCCATTTTCTAAAAGAGTATCTGAATAAAATACTTTATCAATATCTAGGTAACACTTTTTAACAAATGTTATTCATTATATGTTATGTTAACGTGATTCAATTGAAATCGGAAACAAAAATTTATTTCGTTTTCAATTACCTATGGTTTTAGGGATGGACGTGATGGACTGACCGGTGGTGCTACAAATTGGTTTTATTTATTGTTTTTTTTTTAGACACAGTTTATACGCTTTACGATAAAAATACTTAATTAGAAAACGCGCAAACTCCAAAATTCAAA
Organism: Cosmorhoe ocellata; assembly: GCA_963675405.1. Taxonomy (NCBI): domain Eukaryota; kingdom Metazoa; phylum Arthropoda; class Insecta; order Lepidoptera; family Geometridae; genus Cosmorhoe; species Cosmorhoe ocellata. The sequence continues at coordinate 2,240,117 of OY776258.1, read as the reverse complement.
ATATTCAATAACACCACAGGGATCATATTGAATCGTCTTTCATGCCAAGTGAGTCGAGGTGTGCCTATTCCAGTTTTAAACCCAGTCTAAGAAGAAATGACAAAAAACCCACTGGGCCCTAGCGCTTTTTTTATGATCTTTTGTTAATTTGTCATCTAAATAATTCAACTAGCAATACGTCTAGGTTAGGTAGCAAGACGTTCAATGAGCAAATCATCATCATTTTCCAGCTCTTATCCTGCTAAGTGGGGTCGGCACATTTATTTTTCCTCCACTCACTCCTCGCCAACTCAGAGTCTACTCCCCTTATACTCATATCATCTTTGACACGTTCCATGAGCAAATCGTCTATGAGTTTTATAGTGCAGTCGTCAACTTGTACGATTATTCGTGTACTTTTTGAAACATTTCTATTCTTGCTACCTCCTGCTGATTATCGTAAAACCGACGTAAAACTGTTGAAAGTGGATTATTGGTTGTATGCGTGAATATAAAACGAACTGTTAATTTTTAATGACTCTAATGACTATGAATAGGCTCGCGGTCGTAAAACTCTTCTCTTTACAGCTTTCTTAGTGAGATGATAACTTGAATGAGAGCTTTTTCATTTCCTTAAAGTACCTAAGTTATTGCTTTTTATACTGCCTCTGTGAAGCTCTATATAATCAAATTACTTTGTCATTGCTGTTATACAACTACGGAGTTGTACCTTCGTCTAATAAATAGCAAATCCAAGAATATATTTTGGGAAATTAGATTCTTGGGTCTTTTTTATGTCGCTATATTTAAATGGCGTAACAAACTGCTGTTAGGTACAGAAAAACTTAACTTGAAAGTCACATCGAATAATTTAGTAGAACCAACTATTTTTGAACGAAATTATTGATCGAAATTAACGTTGATTTCGCTTCAAATTAGATAGCGCCAGTTACAGGTGCCAGTAGGACTGGCCACTCTAATTTGCCGTAAATTATCTTTATCTTCACAAGTTTTCTCGTTAGTTGCCTCGTAGTAGTGCTTGCTGCGAATCTTGTTAACTTGCGGGAATTTAATTAAATGTGTTAATAAACTACCTATGTACGAGCTCACACAGCACGTGTGAAGCTAAGTCTACAAAATATTAGATCTTGCTGAAATTCTGAATAATACAAGCAGTGATCTGTTATAGTTACTAAGTAGTAATATTTTCTCTATGAATACAAGATACTAGAAGCACCTAGCTACGTCATCGCAAAGCTGTGACAAAGTTGTCTAACACTCGAAACAAAGTTTTTGGAAACTTTCTCATTTTGCCGAAACTAGTTTTACCTAGGCACCTACGCAATCTTACGTTAAAACAAAATGAAACAGCGCTAGACCTTTTGGTTAAGCGCTAAATTCGAGTCCAGATTAGAAAAGTTTTCTATTATACCTAATGTGTATACTTACCTAGACTTTAACATTCCTTTCAATTTTAATAAGTCTGTACCTACAGATAATCAAAAAGTTTTAATAAGATACATTAATTAAATAAATATTATAGTTTAGCTAAAGAAATTATAAAAAAAACTAAACTTTCAAACATTAATTATATAAAACACCACCCGCAGCCTCGATTTCTTTCGTTATAAATATTCTGCCCGTTTATTAAATATAGGCTAATGTTAATGTGAAACAGGAATCACAATTGTAAAGATGCTATGGTATAAAATTAAAGGTAATAATATTAATCTCTAAAGGTAGGTAGCGAATACAACCTGGCAGTACAATACAGCATTTTCATATAAATTAAATATTAATAATTTTCGTCCTTAAGTGATAATATTACATCAAAAGAATATTTGATATTATTCTACGGGCCTAGTGGGAGCTGAGCCAATCTTCCTAATACACCATACCTTAACTATTATTCAAAAAAAATCACGTAATAATTAACTTATTTCTGTACTTGCTCTACAAAAAGCCGTGAGCTGGTACCTACCATAAACAGCAGATAATTAAAACGTCTTCACCTATCACAGTGTTATTATGGTTATAAAAAAACTAATAAAACAAACCCAAATATGTTAGTTACAATAATAGTTTCCAGCCTAAATAAACATTCGGTAATAGCTGGCTATAAACAAAGGTTTAGCTGTAACCGTGTGGTTCTGATCTCACACGAAGCTTAACTGTCGCTGATCACGGTTTAAAAATAAAACTACTTGAATAAAACTTCAACTTTCACAATTATTGACGACCTCAGTGGCGCAGCGGGCGAGAGTCCGCCTGCGACGCAAAAGGTTGCGGGTTCGATTCCCGCCGTGGAACAAATTTGTGTATTTGTGACGATCTGCAGAAATTTGTTCCGTTGGTCTGGGTGTTTTCTATGTATAATAAAAATATCTATCTATGTATATAATGTAATAATTATATCAGTTATCTAGTACCCTTAACACAAGCTTTGAGCTCACTTTGGGGCTAGATGATGCTGTGTGGATTGTCAAGCATTATTTATTTATTTATTTATTTGTCGCAGGAGGCAGGAAAGTAGGACTAGGTGGGCGCATGTCCTCGTCAGGTTCCGACATGGTAGGTAAACCCCGAGCAAATAACAACCACGGACTTTGATAAGAGTGAATTTATTAGGTAGGTAGGTACTTTAGCGAGATATGATTATCAGAACAGATACGTCCGCTCGATGCGAGCTCCCAAAGTAGAATGCCCGCCCGCTCCGACGGTCGTATCCAAGCACGACTCGGTGTGACGTCACGCTTGCGTTCTTGATAGCTCGATCGGTAATGTCAGAGATGCAGCCGCCAGATTGTAGATGGCGCCACAAGTACCAAATCTCCGACACGGCCATCTCTGATGACTCACACGTCCTCGTGTGTACCATCTGTAAGGACAAAACAACTACCCAGTACCTTGTTCGGCTATTCTGACACTACAATTAGAATAGTAATTTCACATCAAAACTCAAAGGAGTCGTTACACTTTATTAGAATCAAAACAATTAACCTTAAACATTGGGTTCTAAAGACAATAGGATCACTATCACACAGACAACATTTACACGCATCGTATTGACGGCTCATCTTACTTTCGCCACAACGAGAGCAAGGGTACTCATGAAAGCATGTCATCGCACCAACGACTCATCCCGTTTACGCCCCCACGTAAACGAGGGTAACTACTCATGCCGCCGCACCTACGGCTCATCTTATCCAGACTCGGACAAGGATCACTTTACCACGCGCTACAACGCTCATAACAGACTAGGCATTACTATGGTCACTGTTATTTCCATCGGATTCCAGATCTGATTCCAACTCCGCTGGAACCTCATGATTTGGAATCTTTCTTACTCTATCATGTGGGTACTTGTATGTTCTCTTAGAATTTAAGGCTTTAAGGCGGTATCTATCATTTTCCAGAACCTCTATGATTTTGAATGGACCCTTGAACTTAGGGTCTAGCTTCGTTTGGTTCCTTTCCTCATTTTCTATGAGAACATAGTCACCCACACTAAATCGACTAACATTGGCTTTACTCTTATCAAATCTAACCTTATCATATAGAGCAACTTGTTTGATGTTTTGTGCAGCATGTTCCCGTAACACGTCAAGGTCTACTTCATGATTATCATCAGTTACAGACATTAGCCCCAAAGGTCGCGCTACCTTTCCAATCATTAACTCTAAGGGACTGACTTTTGTGACCCGATTCACAGTTGAATTTATGGCCAACTGCACTTCACCCAATGCGTCTTGCCACGAACGATCTTTACTAGACTCTACCGCTGTGAGCATACTCTTTAAAGTGCTCATTGTTCTCTCTACCTGCCCATTAGCACGACTACCTCCTGTTGCAATGAGGTGTAGCTGAATGTTTTGAGTTTCACAATAGTTAGCAAACTCCCTACTAGCAAAACATCTACCCTGATCAGCTACCACTCGAGTAGGCGCGCCAAATAACGACACGCTGGACTGTAGAGCTTTAATGCTACTCTTAGTGTCGATGTTCAAGGAGTGAAAGAGCAAAACGAATTTGGTGAACGCATCTATCAAAACGAAAACGTATTCCCTAACATCATTTTTACCACTTAGCTTCCCAGATGCGTCTATGTGTACCGTGTGCCAAGGAATACTGATTTTCGGAATCGGATGCAATTCCGCCTGAACTCGACCCGAGTTTGACTTTGAGATTTTGCACGTGATGCAATTCTCGACGAACCTCCGAACATACTTAGACATGCCCTCGAACCAATAATGCTCGTAAAGCTTCTCAAGAGTCTTCTCCCAACCTAAGTGCATTATTGATTCGTGGACATTGTTTATCACTGACCACCTGAATGTACGCGGAACTATAGGTAGACATCGATTTCTGCCATTTCTTTTTACCTTTCGATAAAGAACACCTGACCTAACCTCGTACGTCTTCCTAACATCCTCTGACAACAACTCATTCTGAAGGCTCGACATAGTTTTCTGGATTTCAGGATCTCTTTCTTGTTCAACTTGAAGCCAATTACTGGAAAGCTCAGCAATATTGACGTGTTTTTGTTCTACCCGCTGAAACGTGTCCCTGGATGCAGGTGGAGGCACAGGATTGCGAGACAGACAGTCAACGTGCTTCATCCTAGACCCTTCTCTATAAACGATGTCGAAATCAAACGACTGGAGGTAGGCCCACCATCTATGAACTCGTGGAGAGAGTTCAATCTTATTTTTCGTTGCCTTGACAGAGTTACAGTCGGTTACCACGATGAACTTTCGACCTTGTAAAAAGTGTCTAAAGTGCTTGACAGCATTTACAACTGCCAAGGTCTCGAGCTCATAGGAGTGATACCTAGACTCAGGGGAGGACGTACGTCGACTGTAGTAAGCTACAGGATGTTTTTTATCATCAACCTTTTGAATTAGCATAGCACCATACCCATCTGCACTCGCGTCTGTGTGAATTTCTATTGGAAGATTTGGATCGAAAATTTTTAGAACAGGTTGCGAAGTCAAGTACGTGATAATCTTTTGCCTGATTTGCTCATGTGCAGGTTGCCAATCAATGTTGCAGCCTTTGCCGCTCGTCAACCTAAACAATGGGGTCATGATTTTTGAAAATTGCGGTATGAACTGCCTAAAATAGGAAGCGAGGCCTATGAATTGTCTAAGTTGCGTGACAGTACCTGGCGGTGGCAGTAAAGTTAGAGCCTCTATCTTTTTTGGGTTTGGCATAACCTTGCCGTCTTCAATAACGAAACCTAGATATTCGATACGACGTTTCAGGAACACACACTTGGATAAATTCAACGAAAATCCAGCTTTTGACAAAACTTCTAAGACCACACGAAGACGCTCTATACCCTGCTCTACATCCGATGCTATGATCAACAGGTCATCGACATAAGCTACAACGAAAGTGTGACCTAACTCTCCTAACGCCTGCATGACTGCTCGCTGATAAACTGACGTACTATTTTTTAGGCCAAACGGCATGGCCAAGTACTCCCATTGTCCATCAGGAGTCACGAACGCTGTCTTCTCTACCGACGCAGGGTCAACAGGAATCTGATGATATCCACTTACGGCGTCCAAACAGGTGTACCATTTAGCTCCACCTAACCTAGCAATTTGGTCTTCAATTAAGGGAAGTGGGTATCTATCAGCCACGGTGTTCTCATTTAACTCTCGGTAGTCCACGCACATGCGGTCCGACCCATCCTTCTTCTTCACCAGCAGTATGGGACTAGAGAAAGGAGAACAACTGGGCCTAATTACCCCCGCTTGTAGCAGCTCATTGACCTTGTCGCGTACAACCTGCCGTTCGTTAGCACCAAGACGATACGGGCGACGCTGGACTGTCTTCATAGGGTCAATTAAGCGAATCTCTAGCTTGCCTGTGTTTACGCGCGACGTACTTACACTCTGAGAAAAGGACTTCGAAAACTCTTCTAACACAGTGATCAATTTAGGTTTGAACTCTGAGGGTATATCGGTATCAATGCGGTCAAAATTCATCTCGTCAGATTTTTCACACGTCAAAATATGTTTACGACATGACAGAGTAACCCCAGTAGACGACACGCTAACCTCAAAACCCTGAGATAGAATTTCCCTACCAACCAAGATGTCATCAGTGAGATAATCATCAGGTACCACATGAAATAATATCTCCAGGTTAAAATCCCCAATCATTATCTGCGATAAAATTTGCAACGTGCTATAAACGCTATGCCTACCTATCCCAGTTAATTTTACTACATTGTTAACTCGCTTGCCAGAAAATTTATTTGCGACGCTTTCTTTGATAAGGGAACATTCTGCACCAGAATCAAAACAAAACAAGTACAACTCACAGTTATTTGTCAGCTGACCACGTGGACTGCTCACGCTGCATATGTTGACCTGTCGTTCGCGCTCGTGCGTAGCCGACGATCCCGCCGCGTTGACTCCCTGCGACGCGCCGCCGTTGCCGCCAGCACTGGCGCCAGGTCCTCGGTTGCATTTCGAAGCAAAGTGGCCCATCCCGCCACAGCGGAAACAGACAACTCGCGACGTCTGGTTACTTGTAGGGGTAGATGACGTGGTCGCCGCCGCCGCTGCTGCTGTTGGTCTTCTTTCCTTCGACCGACATTCAAGTGCTCGATGTCCCAGTTTGCCGCAGTGATAGCACCTTAGTGGCGGCCCCGTCTTGGTTCGTTTCGCTTCTACGCGGTTTTCTTCAACTACTTGCGGCACTTTTCTTTTCATGAACGTAGATGCCTTTAGTTCTCGCTGCAGCTTCTCTCTCGTGACTATCTCAGTAGTAAAGGCCAATCGTTGCAGGCGGTTGTCGAACTTCGTTAAATGTGCCAGCACAGTAGATATGGCAATCTCTTCAGCGCTCATTTTATGCCATTTAGAGGTCAACGAGGTCATTAACCTAGCAGCATACACAGACAGACACTCATTTTCTCTTGGTTTGCTATTTTGCAGGTTAATGAGGGTAGCCGCAGATGTTTCGACACTATCGTATCTGGCAGTAAACAATTCTCGAAACTGCGGCCACTGCATTCCAGGGAACGATATTTGCGATAGCCATTGTGACGCACTTCCTTTCAGCGCACCGCAGATAGCTATTATTAGCGGTCCTCCTTCTAGCGGTTTTTCACCAAAGCAAAGGTTAACCGTATTGCACCAAGCACGGGCATCGGCGTCAGGCTTATCGGGGTCGAAATCGGGTAGCTTAATATTGCAAGCACTCACCGGATTTTTAATAGCTTCAATTAGGCTCAGCATGCTACTACTTTGCAACTCCAACATTCTCCAAAATAAATCTTCATTGACGCGTGATGGTTGCACTTCTTCGGTTCTTGGTGCTCGAGGCGATCCCACTTCTGATGTCGCAGGAGGCAGGAAAGTAGGACTAGGTGGGCGCATGTCCTCGTCAGGTTCCGACATGGTAGGTAAACCCCGAGCAAATAACAACCACGGACTTTGATAAGAGTGAATTTATTAGGTAGGTAGGTACTTTAGCGAGATATGATTATCAGAACAGATACGTCCGCTCGATGCGAGCTCCCAAAGTAGAATGCCCGCCCGCTCCGACGGTCGTATCCAAGCACGACTCGGTGTGACGTCACGCTTGCGTTCTTGATAGCTCGATCGGTAATGTCAGAGATGCAGCCGCCAGATTGTAGATGGCGCCACAAGTACCAAATCTCCGACATATTTATTAGCACACCATTGTTGAACTTCTAGCTTCCGCTCGCGGCTTCACTCGCGTGGTACGAATCAATCCGACGGGAACCTTACATTTTTCCGGATAAAGAGTAAGCTAAGTGCTATTCAAGACTATAATCTATCTCTGTGCCAAATTTTATCCAGATCCGTTCAACGGTTTCAGCCTGTCAGTTCAGTAACAGTAACAAACATCCATACATCCAAACTTTCATGTTCATAATATTAGTAGGATTTATAGATAACATCAAAGATCTAAAAAAAGTCACAAGAGTCACTTGGTCTAAGGAGATATCTACCGAGACTAGTGATTATAGACATCATCTTCCTGCCCTTATCCCACTAGGTGGGGTCGGCACAACAGGTTCTCTTCCTCCACTCTCCCCTATCATCCGTCATCTCAGTAGTCACTCCCTTCTTACACATATCGTCTTTCACACAGTCCATCCATCTTTTCTTAGGTCTACCTCTACTCTTGTATCCATCCACATTCAAATCCATCACCCTTCTTGTAACATGGCTTTCCTCCCGCCGCATAACATGCCCATACCATGCCAACCTATTGCTCTTCATCTTTTCTGTCACAGGCGCTACTTTCAAACTTCCTCTAATATGCTCATTCCTTATCTTATCCATCCTCGTCACTCCACACATCCATCTCAACATTCGCATCTCCGTCGCATGCACTTTTCTTTCATCCGTCGCCTTAGTTGTCCAACATTCAGATCCATACAATACGACAGGTCTAATGATGGTCTTGTAGATTTTCCCCTTAAGCTTAAGGGGCATCCGCGGATCACACGTAGTTCCTGTGACCTGTCGCCATTTCATCCATCCCGCATTCATTCTGTTTTTCACGTCTCGGTCTACCTCACCGTCGTTCTGTATGAGTGAACCGAGGTAGCGAAAATCGGAGCAGACTGGTAGGAATACACCGTCTAAGGCAATATGAGAGAAGCTGGAAAGACCGCCGAAATCACAAAACAGGTGTTCTGTTTTGGTCCTGCTTATTTTCAGGCCAACATTCTCCAATCTCTCTCGCCATTTTTCCAGCCTGCTCTGCACCTCGGTCGCATCTTCTCCGACAAGAACAATGTCATCGGCGAACAGCATACACCAGGGTGCTTCCTCCTGTATGTCTAATGTCAAAGCATCCATTACCAGGAGGAACAATAGGGGGCTTAGTGCCGATCCCTGGTGCAAGCCTACAGTCACACTGAACTTGTCTGTGACGCCAGCTTCTGACCGGACGTGTGTACTGGCCTGCCTGTACATGGCACGTACAAGCTGCAAGTATTTCTCAGGCACTCTCTTTTCTTTCATACTCCACCACAGAAGCTCACGGGGTACTCTATCGTATGCCTTCTCGAGGTCAACGAACACCATATGCAGGTTTTTGTGCGCACGTCTATATTTCTCGCAAAGTTGCCGAAGCGCAAATATGGCGTCCGTTGTCCCACGACCCGGCATAAACCCAAACTGGTTCTGCGATACCTCACACTCACTTCTCATTCGTCTCGCTATCACTTTTTCCCAAACTTTCATACTATGTGACATGAGCTTTATTCCCCTATAGTTGTTACAGTTCTGTACATCACCCTTGTTTTTGAAAATGGGCACCAGAGAACTGTTGCACCACTCGTCCGGGATCGCCTCATCTTGTAACAACTTGTTGAAAAATAAAGTCAGCCACTTCCATCCATCTGCTTTTAAAAACTTCCATACTTCAACTGGTATATCATCTGGTCCTACCGCTTTTCCATTCTTCATACTCTGCACTGCCATTTTTACTTCATCCACACTAATTTCTTTCACCATGGCTACGTTAGCGGGAACCTTGTCTAACACACCACTCCAATCGTTTTCTTCATTCATCAACCTTTCAAAATACTTCTTCCAACGTTCTTTTATATCCTCATCATTCGTCAAAACTGTTCCTCCTTCATCTTTTATGCATTTTATGTGTACTATATCCCTTGCGTTCTTCTCTCTCACTTTAGCTAGTTTATATAGTGCTTTCTGTCCGTGAGGGCTCTCCAGTGACTTATATAACTTGTCCTGCACGGTAGCTCTAGCTAAAGCAACAGCTCTCTTAGCGTTTCTCTTACATTCTACATATTCTTTCCTTTTAGTCTCTTTTACTACATCATTCGCGCTTTCCATACGTTTCCATTCCTTAAACACTTTCTTCTTTTCTTTTAAAACCTTTTGTACCTCTTCGTTCCACCACCATGTATCCCTATCAATTTTCCCTTTTCCTTTAGTTTCCCCAAAAACATTCTTCGCCACACGCCTGATACAGGTGGCCATTTCATTCCAACATTCATTCACCGATTTATTCACCATATCTTCCATTTTAATCATTTTATCTACCAATCTTTCCTGAAATTCTTTTGCATATTTATTCTTCTCAATCAGATGCCATTTCGTTTTTGGAGGAGGGCACAACTTGCTTTGGGGCTGTTGTATTTTGATTTTAACTTCTAGCAGTAGAAGTCTGTGCTGAGAAACTAAAGCCTCACCTGGTATAACTTTGCAGTCCCTGGCTTGCTTTAGTTTATCCCTTCTAAGCAAGAAGTAATCAATTTGAGTGCTGTGATTTCCGCTTTGGTATGTAATAAGGTGTTGGTCTCTTTTTTTAAAAAAGGTATTTACAATTGCCAGGTCAAAAGCAGAAGCGGCTTGCAGGAGGGTTTCTCCCTCTTGGTTCCTGTTCCCAAAGCCCCATCCTCCATGGACTCTTTCATAATCTCCATTCACTCTACCTACATGCCCATTAAAATCTCCTCCTATATATATTTCTTCATTATCCGGTACATCCATCAACACTGCATCAAAATCTTCCCAGAACTTCTCTTTCACAACGTCATCACATCCAGTCTGCGGTGCATACACACTTACCACATTTAAAACTAAATCTCCTAACAACAACTTCACCATTATCACTCTGTCATTCATCCTCTTAACATCCGTCACACATTTTTTCAGTTCACTGTCAAGCACCACACCTACACCATTTCTCTTACCATCGCTTCCACAGTAGAAAAATTTATATCCCACCCCAATTTCTCTCGCTTTCGTTCCCTTCCATTTTGTCTCTTGCAAACATGCCACATTTATCCTTCTCCTTTCTAATACATCAGCTAACTCTCTTCCTCTTCCAGTCATCGTACCTACATTCCAACTCGCAATCCTCAATCGTACATCATGGACTCGCGTCTTACGTTGCACCCGTCCCTGGTGCAACAACCCTAATCCATTTCTCGCAGCCGCCGGGTGCTGCGCCTGCGCGTCGCCTCGGGGGTACGCCCTAGCATTATCACTATTTCCTTTTATACTCTGAACCATGTTGTAGAAAAGGTTTGGCTTTATGTTTTATGACCGGCCGCCTGCCTGACGTCAACCCTCTTTGGGAACACTCCTTGTTGGTTGTGTCTAGCCGACGATGACTAAATGGCCCCCATCGTCGCCTTTAAGGCCATCCACATTGCCTTGCTGCCTCGCCACCGAAGGTGGATTGCAAAATGCCGAGGCAGACTTAGAGCACTAAACGGGAGGCAGCCGCATAGGCTTGAGTTAGACACTCAAGCCCCCCTCACCAGGTTTAGCCCACGAGTCGACGTGGTTTCCGGGGTGTTTTTAGACCATTACGCAGCGTAATCATTCAACACGCTGTAGGTAATGTTTCGCGAAAAGAATAAGTAAATTAAATGAGTTCCTCCTGAATTATGAGGTGATAAAGCCTTTTCCGACCGAACCAATAATGTATTGATGATCGCAAAGTAATATCACGACCAAGTTATAGGACTCTTCAGCAGGTGTTTTGGTAACTTTATTACCAGCTACGAACGAAGATTCATAAAGGTACGAGTTGGCAGCGGGCGACATGAGGCGGCGGCGGACGACGTGTCGCGGCGACACTGCTGGTTTCTATGAATTTCTATGAAATTCCCTGCGTAGTTAGCGACAAGAAGCTAGCGACGCATTTCACTTACCCTTATTATACTTACATTTCGCGTACCCTTATTTTCTTTTTCATAACCGGTTATCAAATGAGACAGTTTAGATAATCTTCGTAAAAGTCTATCATAACCACAGTTACGAAAATATATTTATTATTCTCTTTTCATTACTAGTTATCTGCCTCCAAAAGATGCAGCAAGCATTACCTACTGATTTTTTGTTTTGTAGGTAGCAATAAAAGTTATTTGTACATAGTAAAAAATAAGTTAGACCTAAGTCTCTTAACCAGATTGAGTTGGCTGGTAGAAAATGTACCTTTGGCATTAAGCCCTCTTTTTAACTTTATTTTTAAAAGAAATATGACTTGATTTATGTTTTCTATATAATTTATACTTAATTTTTTATTGTGTAACTAACTAATATTTCTTAGTGATAAAATATTAGTAAATTTTTTAAATGTTTTTCTACATGAATGTATGAATAAATAAATTAATAAATGAAATGTGTTTTACTTTTGCAAAGCACCAAAGATTTTTGTGTTTGACATTTTTGGAAATATGATTTCGAAACATACTTATCACGAGTAATTTATCAACGGTTCGCACATGGACTGGAAAAAACTCTACAGCTAGAGTTACATTATGACTCTGTACTGCGGTACCTATATCCTACCATAGATTAGATAATGCTACCTCCCTTTATACCGTTGCCACATTCGTACCATGTTGATTGAAATACTGATAGAAAGGGCGTAGGTCGAAAAGTAATTCAGGGACTTAAATGTCCCGTGTAATTCGGTGTGCGCTATTCTTGAGTATTTTGTAAGTAGATTACATGATACGGAGAAATTTCTTAGTTTGATGTGTAATTTAATTTAGACCGTTTACGGTTTCACAGACTTCTGATTTTCGCTTCACAAAATTTCTGAAAAGACAAGAAAATTTGTAATTACTAATGTATCTAAATATATAATAATCATGTTACTGCTTGTCCGTATATAACTCAACTGTTTCACATGTATTTTATACAAGTTTCCGCGCACGACTCCGCTCACGTGATAGCTAATCGCATAAAAAGTAGCAGTTATTCCAGCGTGATTGAGCAACAAACATCCATACATCAATTAAATTTTTGCATTTATAATTATTACTATTTATAATTATTATTATTTATAATTAATAGATACTAGTGAAAAATGGCATATGCAAAGAGAGGCCTATACCCAAGAGTGGGTGAAGTCGGGCTGCGGATAAAAGAAAAAAAAAATATTACTAGCTTCCCTCACGGCTTCGCCCGAGTGGTTCCTTGAAAAACAAAATCAAATCTATCCTATGAGAACCGTACATTTTTCCGGGATAAAAAGTAGCCTATGTGCTATTTCAGGCTATAATCTATATCTTTGCTAAATTTCATTCAGATCCGTTCTGCTGTTTCAGCGTGATAGTGTAATAAACATACATCCACACATTCTTACAAACTTTTGCGTTTATAATATTAGTAGGATGAAATGTGCTAGGGCAGAATATAGTGTGTATAGATAGATTTGTATATTTCTGTAACACAACCTTATGATGAAATTGAATACTATCATGTAGTTAAAGGCCTTCAAGTTTCAGAATACTTACATACATACAAAGGTACTCACAACCCTTGATAACCCTGGGTTATTGTGATTAAAGTGCGTACTTGTTATAGGGAGGTTTGTTTGAAGGTGTATATTGTAACAAGGGTCCTTTATTAAAAAACTTTGGAATATGTTACATTTTGAATAAACTTTGCCTGGGATAATATTAAAACGTCTAATATACATTGCGGTTATTCGAAACAGTTTACAAAAAATATTTAACTGTGCGAAAGTAGATATTGAAATTAACTCGTTATAACCAAAAAAGACATGAAAATATGTTTTGAACTACATAGATAGAAATCTCACAAAATCCTGTAATATGACAGGATGATATATTATGTAATTTGCCATATTTTGTAAAGTAGGTAAAAACTCTACCTACATTAAAAAAAATACTACCTAGTAAATCTGTAATAGGATAAGTACGTAAGTAGGTACCTAACTGTAATAATTATAGTCCTGCCTACCATAGATTTAAGTACCAAACGTAAAACAATAATTATAATTGGAACCCTTGAAACTTGTAGGTTCTGAAACTAACACACATAAATGTATGTACTTTTAAACTTACGCGATCTGAACACATTATTATTAGTACTAGACGGGTATTTATCGCGTTTAAATTACCTTATATTTTCCCGACGTTTCGACAGGTTTGCATAGACTCCGTGAGTCTACCCGTGATCACGACAGGCGTGCAAACCTGTCGAAACGTCGGGAAAATATAAGGTAATTTAAACGCGATAAATACCCGTCTAATACTAATAATAATACATAAATGTATTTGAATAACTAAATAAAAATAGACTCATTAATGTAAAAGTGATTTATGAGTCGCATCTGTTGCCTAATCATTGAACCCCGGCTGGGTTTACGATAGTTGTATGCTCTATTTACACAGAGCAACCTAGTAGATGAACTAAAACGGTCAGTTAGTTTTACTAAACGGTTTAAAAAAAGCTTGCCAATTCAGTCAAGTCAGAAGTATACATATTAAAAAAGTCTTCACCAACTTGTTTCGTTTGAACAAGGTTTTTCTATATCAAGTGGTTACTTCTTACTTCAGTAGCCAGCTGTCAGACGTAATTACCTGCCTAATAAAATTAAATGGGATATCACTCACGCACGATATACATCTAATTCACTGGATCTAATTAAGTACCTAGAACGCTTCGCCAATCTTTGATAGCTGATACATCTTAAATTATTAAACGAGCAAAACCTAGCTATTTTATTTCCTATCGTATAATTCATTCGAGCTTTAGAATCTTAATATTGGTATTATGACCTATTTGAAACGATTCGTACGGGTCTTCGTTAAAAAGGGAAAAGCGATATCTTTGGATGATAAAATTGCTTGTTATTTTTTTTCGTACTTTGATTTTATTTTGTACTAGCTGACCCTACAGACATTTTTCTTTTTTCTTACATAAGAATCTTCTTACAATAACAAACACGAAAAAAAAGAATTTGCGCGAAATTGGTCCAGCCGTTCACGCGTGATGCCGTGACCAAGGGAAATAGGGATTCATTTTTATATAATAATAATATATACTTTTAATTACTTTTTTATTAATCCTATGGCAATAACTTTCTTGTCGCACGATTTACTGTCTGGTTAGCAACTCGCTACATTCGCTTTTCAATTGACACTCGTATCAGCCAAGACATAAATTTAAATGAATATATTATCTCACAACACGTACCTACGAAACCTTATGAAGGTACTATTAATTACTCTGCTATTGATAATAATTATCTGCCTTTACTCTAATTGCCTTTCTGTGAATTGTAGGTGCTCTGTTGAAACCCTAGCAACGTTCTACTAATTTACTAAATTGCCAATTAGTGAATATAAATTGCATTCACGTTAAACAGGGCATTGTAGCACCTTGTAACGAAGACTCATTGTTAGATAATTAGGTGCTCAGAGTACTTGTTGTGAGTGAACCTATTAATATTTAAAAAAAATAGGTGAATGAAGAATAACGTATAATTATTAGAGGTAAAAAAAAAAGAATAACAAGAAGAAGTTGGTCTAATTAAAATGATATTCTGATAATGTTGTCGCTTTTGGAAAAGATCAAAATGTAAGGGAATACAAAAAAGTAACTATATTTGGGAATGACTTAACTGATCGATAAGTCATGCGATTATTTAAATAGGTTATTTTTTATTTTCTACTAGCTTCCGCCCACGGCTTCACCCGCGTGGTACCTTGAAAAACAAAAACAAATCTATTCCACGGGAACCGAAAAATTTTTCCGGGATAAAAAGTAGCCTGTGTTATTCCATACTATAGTTTATCTCTGTGCCAAATTTCATCAAAATCGAAAGGGTAAAAAACAAACATCCATAAATACATCCACACATCCAAACATTCTTACAAACTTTTGCGTTTATAATATTATAGTAGGATAGGATTCTATATCGATGTTTGAATGTTACCTTGTCTTTGGTCAGAGCCAAAGCAGCAAAGGTAGTTGATGACATCCAGTGAACGCATATAAACAGAAAAACCGTACTTTAAGAGAAATATCCACGAAACTAGAGCTATTTTGTGGGGTCATTTTTTAGCTCAAAAAATGCTTCTATATTTATATGCGTAGGTGTAGTGCTCGACAGTGAACTGAAAAAATGTGTGACGGATGTTAAGAGAATGAATGATAGAGTGATAATGGTGAGGTTGCTGTTAGGAGATTTAGTTTTAAATGTAGTAAGTGTGTATGCACCGCAGACTGGATGTGATGATGTAGTGAAAGAGAAGTTTTGGGAAGATTTTGATGCGGTGATGATGTATGTACCGGATAATGATGGATTTGAATGTCGATGGATACAAGAGTAGAGGTAGACCCAAGAAAAGATGGATGGACTGTGTGAAAGACGATATGTGTAAGAAAGGAGTGACTACTGAGATGACGGATGATAGGGGAGAGTGGAGGAAGAGAACCTGTTGTGCCGACCCCACCTAGTGGGATAAGGGCAGGAAGATGCTGATGATGATGATGATTTACATGCGTTCGCTGATCAATAAAGTTAAGGACAATTTTTGGATGCGTGAGACACAAAACCGCAAAAAATGGAGTACCTACATAAAGAGCCTATTGAGCTACCCAGCAAAGAGAAATTAAGGACACTGGATGATAATGAAGATTATTAGATAGTCGAAAAATACAAGCTACAGTAATTTGAGTCAATCATCTTACTTGCTATTTTATTAGAGATTTGGTAGAACTAGCTTTGCTAATTAAACTTTGGTAACCTCCACTTCAAGTGTTGAACCCTTGTCTGTTCTATTTATATCTAATTTTAGTTTTGCTTGGATAAGATCCACTAACAATATTTTTTTAGTCCTTGGCTGACACACTTTGCTAGCTTTCTGGGCAATGTTGCTGATTAAATTGACGTGTCCATAATTAAAGTAGACCCTACTCATCACTGGGTGACCCAGAGACCTTTTTAAAACGGGTTATCTTTAGGGTGGTTTCACCTTGTACCTATTTACCCTGCGTGAATTCTTGTTATCACCTATCGGAGGTTTCCGATGGCCAAGTTACATAATCTGTTCCCACAGACCGCCGTTATCAAATTCTTTGCATAGATTTACATAATCGGCTTTTTGGTTTTATAAAAATCAGGCGACAATTTTTAGTTTTTAAAGTTTAAATTTAAAACGCCAGCAAGTTTCCATTATGTTACTCTAAACAAAACATTACTTACAGTATTCTCAGTGCTCATTTTTAGTAAATACGGTTAAAAACTATGTAGACCCTTATATATCACAAAATTTTGAATTTTATATAAATTACATATACTTAGGTCACCACACCCCTCGTCATGGAATTGATGAACGATAAAAACCTACATTCATAAATTGGGCAAAAATAAGAAATGGAAGATGGGAGCTAAATTTAACTAATAACGATAACTTTTGAATAAACAAGTTGCCATTTGACATTAAAAAAACTTGTCTGGTTGTTTTGTTTTGTAAGTAAACAGCAGATATAGGCCATTTTGAAACCTCTCCTATTATCTCCTATCCTATCCTGTTTTAGTTTTAGTTAGTACAAAATAAATACTTTATAACAGAAATTATGTTACTAATACAACAGATATAATTAATTAAGATTATAATTATGTCATCAAATCACGGAAGTTTAAAAAGTTTAATACAACAGAATTCTTGCAAATTTCATACTAAAATAACTAAAAAACTAAGATAATGTTTAATAAATTTGCGTTTCTAGAAAAAAGACCATGTGCGTAGTGAAAGTTCTAAACACATTTTATTGCTCAACAGGGCATTTGTGTGTTTTACGTCCGCACGTTAATATTCATTTTGTAATGTTACAACTTCCAGCGTTTTGCCAAAACAACCCAGGACAAACATTATTCCATACAAATATTTTTATTTATATAAAAAGACTATATTTTAAAATAGGTAGCACGTAGAACCATTCATAAATAAAAATAACTACAGTACGTAGAAGGTACAACGGTAAAATTACGAGTCTAAGCACCTAGAAACTTTATCAAACTTCGTATTAGCAATACGAACGACAGTTATTTCATAAATCTAAACTTTCCGTACATCTAGCATTAGATAAAATATGGTACAAAACTTTCTCCAATTCAATAGTTCCGCAACAAAAGCGGATTACCGACCTTACAGTAGAGTAAATATGAAGGGATAAGCTGTGAATTGAGAAACCACGAGATTTTCATAATATAAGTGCCTCGTGGACCAGTAACTGTCGCGAGTAAGCCTATTTATTTTCACGCCAGATTTGTCCTCGATCCAATGCTGCGCACCGATTTTCTTAATCGTTTCGAGTCATGAAAGTCTTTTAAGCTCTAGAAAAGATGATTATTTATAAATAACTTATTTGGTGCGGCATTTATTTAGATATTTAGATTTCTGTTGTTTGTTTAGCTTGTGATCGCTAACTTGTATGTACCTTTCATCAGTCACCGTTCAACTTTTTTTTATTTTGTTTTATGCGAATACGAGTTCGTCCAACTGGTTTGGCCTGAGTCACATAAAATCATACAAATCTTTCAACTTTCTGAATCAGATTTTTGCATTTTATAATAATAGTAGGAAGTAGGTATTTCTCAACTACATTATAAAGTATTATAGCTTTTACTCGTACACAAAAGAGACAGGTTAAAAATAAATATTTTCTATTTCTGTCTTACGTCTCTACTCCAACTCACCGAGGTTCTTTAAATCATACGCCATCAAATTAATTTGATGAGTAATATCCCACGAGTCGTTTAGATTCAGTCGTAATTACGGCGACTTGAATTCCCATAACAACTGTGAGTATTATGTTTACCCTATTATCTCACACCAATACAAACTATAGTTCCCCTGTGATTCAGTAATATGAGAAAACATGGAAAATATCCCAGAAATAACAAACCTATTTTTGTTTTGGTTCGGATCGGAATCAAAGTTGGCTTCTTAGTAATAATATAACAGAATGAGACCCATAAATTTTGTTTCGTAGATAAATAATATCATATAACGTGAAGTATATATTTTAAACACATGCGAATTTACTGGTTTTTATTGTTTTGGTAAAAAAATTCGCGTATTCCGCCAAATTTTTGGTCCTACCATAAAACCAACTGCTACTAAATGCGGTTTATTACCAGTATTCTTCAAAAACAGGCGCAATACACATATGATAAAGTGGCTATAAAAAGCAAATTATCACATAGGTATTACTGGGGCTTGAAGCTCGGTATGGAATTCTCTCAATTCCCTAATGGTTCTAATGTCGTCGACCGAGACGGATGGCTCGTGAAAGAATGATTATTAATACGACCAGTGACATACTAAATGTCGGATAGTCTGTGCCGATGTCCTAGATGACATGTATGTTGACCTATATTTTGTTCTGTGCTAATTTTTCTAAAGTATGACATAAGTTTGCGACGGGAATATCGTATTTAAAACTGTCTCAAGGTGTTTAAGACGGATGTTTTGTTAAATATTTTTATAATATCAGAAGCGGTTTCAATACAAAGAACTCGGTGGATTGACATGCCGACACATTTTGGTGAGAAACAAAACTTAATTTAAGTGGTTAGAAGTTATGAGTTGAAACTGAAATACAGTGATAACGGTGAAACGGGTTTCTGAAAAGGGTTTTGATTGTAATCAGAGATAAATTGTTTGTAGATAAATTACTTAAACTAGAGACTAATATAGTCTGAGTGAGATTCATCTTACTGCTAACCTATTATATTACGAGTATAATTTGATAGCGGTACCTACCTGTATCAATTCACAATCAAAGCACAATACAATTTAGTCTTCACTGTGGCTTTTTACTCTGCAAATTCCGTTTATTTTATTCGTAGGTAGTTTAGGTATTTTACGATCGCAAGTTGTGAAGTCAGAGTCAGTGCATACGAGTTATATTTGCTCAGTAACACTAGTTTACAAAATATTCGTTTCACGTAGTTTCTGACGCTAATGATCAAATCTATTTGGGAATTGTTTCGTTGGTTCATTGTCAATATTGTGAACTTTGACTCGTGCAGTGTTTCCGAAGTACTCGTACATACTACCCGTAAGTATATACATACATACATAAAATCATACCTGTTTCCCGAAGGGGTAGGCAGAGATCACGGATCTCCACTAGTTACGATCCTGACATACCTACCTCTTTTGCTTCATTCACTCTCATTACATTCTTCATACATGCGCGTCGGTTTAGGGTACTCTTGACCAAGCCTTTCTCTAAAACGTCCCCAATTTGATCGAGGTATACTAGGTAAAATTAAAATGGATTACAAATGTATATAATGCGTTAGCAAAACAGTCTCGTCTTTATAAAGTATCTACGTAGGTGCCTAACTAACTATATAAATTTTTGAACCATACTTCTTCATTAACTCAGAAAAATATAAATCAGAAGTATAAACGAAGTTGTTAGAGATAAGACTGTCTTTGAAAAATCTTGATACAATAAAAGATATAAAAAGATACATAAACGACGGTGTCAACTGACGCCAAAATTGCCCAATAATCCTCGATATCACTTTCACCTGTGGAATTGAATATAAAATATGGGAACATTACTTTTTGATGGTAGGTACAGGTATTATTAGTGTAATGAAACCTGTCTGCGGTTAGTAAACTCATTAAATATAATATTAGCTGCAGAGCAGTTTTCAGCTGCACGAACGTTTTAGATCTATTAAACATGAGCTTAGTTGAAAATGAAAACTGCATAGCAGCTACTAATTATACTTGTAGATCTAGAGAACCTGAAATAAAACTAGAATATTTGTCCCTGTGATTTCTCAGGGAATGCTTTTGTCAACCCAAAAGCAATCCATTTACTAATTCAAATACTGTCGTCTATGATAGCTCTTGCACAGAACTATAATTTACAATTTACCAGTGTAATATAGGTACATAGGTAGGTATACTCTCACTCTCGCTTGGGCAACACAAATAATTAACAAGTAGGTATAACTGTGGGAATAGAAACAGAGATACCTACCATATTGTGTAGTGATGTGAAAATGACTTAGAACCCAGGCCCCTATTCAATAAACATTACAAGTCTACAAATTTGTAAAAAAGTGACAATATTGTCGAATTTTATGACAAGTGCTGTTTAATAAAACCTACAAATATGTAGAACTAGCTGTCCCGCCAGCGACTTCGTTCACTTAAACTGAGTTTCAAACACATCACACAACTCATAAAAATCCCATACTAACTTTGACACCCCATTTGACCCCTTTATGAAGGTTATATTGAAAAATCCTGAAACACGTATCCATTCGTTTTGCATTTACAGTACACAAACAAAGTTTCAGACCAATCGCACGACCCGTTAAAAAGTTCCCATACAAACATTGACCCCACATTTGACCCCTTTTTGAAGGTTAAATTGAAAAATCCTGAAATACGTGTCTATTTATTTTGCATTTACAGTACACAAACAAAGTTTTAAACCAATCGCACCACCCGTTAAAAAGTTCCCATACAAACATTGACCCCACATTTGACCTCTTTTTGAAGGTAATATTGAAAAATCCTGAAACACGTGTTCATTCATTTTGCATTTACAGTGCTCAAACAAAATTTCATGAAAATCGCTCTACGCGTTAAAAAGTTTCATACTAACGTTTTCACCCTTTTTCACCCCCTTAGAGGTGGAATTTCCAAAAATCCCGCCTTAGTGGGTGGTTTTGTTATAAAAGGAAACCACCTTCCAAATTTCAGCTTTCTAGCTTCAGCGGTTTCGGCTCGGCGATGATAAATCAGTCAGTCAGTCAGTCAGTCAGTCAGTCAGTCAGTCAGTCAGGTTAAGCTCTTATATAGGTATAGATTGTAAGAAAATTTTACAATTTTGTAAATTTTCCTCCAATAAATCGTATTTTTTTATTAAACAGAAACTTGTAGAATTGTAGCCGCTTACAATTAGTTGTATTTTACAATTTGTAATGTTTATTGAATAGGGGCCAGGCCTATTTAAGAAAAAAATAAAAAAAGACGATATTGTGTCATTCATAGATCAATATAGGTAAAGTTCTGTCTACATTCATTCAAATCCGTTGACTCATCCGTTTGTTTAAAACATAGTGTAATGTAAATTCTATAGAGCATTTAGTTTCTGGTTCATCTAATAAACAATAGACATTCCTAGCCCCATTAGACACAATATGTGTCTAATGGGGCTGGTAACGTGTCCTAAAATCGAATAAGACTGCAATAAAGTTAGCATAGGCTTTTAAGCTCGTGTGCTATTTAAAAGCTTTCCAGGATTTAAATGTTACAATGCCGTTTTCATTTAAGGGAATAAAATAAGGTTTAAAATGCTATAAAGCGGGGGATTGAGGTCGCGTGAATGAGGGGCGAAGGTAGTAATGAAGGAGTCATCATTGGAGTAGGCTTTTAAAATCAAGGCAGTATTTTACTTATACACACTGATATTGAGATTATTTAGGACATTTGATAAACAACACATAGATACACATTATGCCATAACCTAACACTTTTTTTAACAAAAAATTACAACGCACACAGACGCTATAACCAAAAGAAGAAGAAGTAGAACTGTTTTTATAATGAAGACTTTTTCAATTGAACTTTTTGCACCAAAACATTTTTATCAGCAAAAAAATCAAGCTGTCAGATTAATTTATTTTTTAACTCTTTCATAGAATAAATTAAAAAAGAAATCTAGATGAAAGTCCTGTCCGGCCAAATTGGTAGGGACGGAGTAAAAAATAAACTTTATTAATCAGGTCAGTTTGTCTTTCTGATAAAAACTTTAGACAAATTGAACCATTCTATGGCTACATCCTGTAACGAGGGCTTCCTAATGAAAGAACAAACAAACAGACGAACCTAAATAGGGATGATGATGTGGGAACCGTCCTCAATCACAAAGTTTACTAAATAAGAGTCTAGGACGAAAAACTTTCTGTATTTTGCTGTACTTTTATATTCTCATAGGTCGTTTTCAATTCTTGCATAATATTATGTCATTTGTGCTAACAATTATTACAAAGATTAAAAAATCCGACTGATAGTAATTTAAAATAGCTTCTTGCTTTGTCATTTCGTATAGCCTATGTCACTTGTAATCCAGACTTATCCAATGACACCTTTTTGTTAAAGCCTGTCCACCAGTTTGAGTCTCGTATAGTTCATCCAACGGATCTAGGCATTCGTGAAGTAAGATATTCCACAGGTGCGAATTTGTGCATGTACAGTTCCTTCCCCCCGAAAAACGATAAACGATACTGCGCGCTCTTGCGGCTAACTTCACGAATGCCTAGATTCGTTGAGCCAACTATACTAACATACGTACACCCAAAAACATTAAGTACCTACTCTCCTTTGCTTCGCAGTGGGTAAAAAACTGATTAAATGATACATAGTTTTTTGTCTGTTAATAAAAATGTGCTGCATTTTGTTCAGTTAGTTGTAAGCAAAAATATCATCAGTTACTTTGCACATCCTTTTGAATAAATGCCGTCGGTAACTTCAACTATATTTTTAACTCTTTTCTTGAAATTAGAAAATATTCTTCAATTGAAGTTTCAATTCAGGATAAACTTTTAAGTTTTCCTATTACTCGATGCTATTTTATTATTCACTCCGAAAGACATGATGGAACGAGACATTTATTTGTAGAACAATGTAGACTATTTAAGTACCGAGGTACCTACGTATAGTCTGAGTTTGAGTTTGATCAATGCTATTCGCCGCAGCAACATGATACCAGTCTCATTTTCGTTGGCGTTGTAAACATCTAATAAGTCGAGACGACTAATTACAGCTGTCTCTTTTCAGCGCTTCATTGTTGAGCTTATATTTTGAATTTAATACTAATAACATTTTTATAGTAGTTAGTTTGAATTCAGTTTTATAATGTTTTTTGCAATTATTTTAGAAATCTGCAAATCGCTTACTTTTATATAATGGTAAAACGTAATTTATATGAAAATGTTGTATAGGACTGCCCAGTTTTGATTCGCTACCTTTAGATATAATGCACCTTTAATTTTATACGATGATATACAGTTCTGATTCCTGATACATTAAAAGGTACTTAAAAACCATTGTCATTCTGTTAATACCTTTTAGGTTAAGTAGTTTTAATTGATGAGATTATTCAATTTTCTAAGGGATGGTTTACATATACATCGTGTAAGGTTTGGACGAGACTTTGTTTGCAACGGGGTTCCGAACTTTATAAGTCGATTAAACTTAATATCGACTCTGTCCGTGGCTCCGCGTCTCTTTACTATTATTTTATTCGGAAAACAGACAGTCGCTAAGTACCTACACTACAAAAAAAAAACTTATGTTTTCCTATACTTACAATATAATAAGAACAAAAAGAAAAAACTAACTTAATTTACGCATAGTTATATTCAGATGTATTTAGAAAACTTTGTTTACAGATATACAGATTTATCTTCATTGTACAATACATATATCAAATACATGTAAAACAGTTGAGCTATCTAAGGATCATTACCAACGATCTATAGATTGCTCAACTTATCCGATCAACTAATCAAAGTAATTTAGATCTAATAGCTGTATTAAAAATTGACCTTGGCTTGTATACGACATGGTCTAACAACCAACCAAAAACCCACAACAAAGATGAAAATACCCAGTCCCGATGTACAAAAAACGTGTACAAATTTCACGAATGAATTCACCGTGTAGTACCTTTTATGCGAGGTGGAATAACAATCGTCTGGTTGACAAAAGAAATATCTTCCATTTCAGGTATAACGGCTGTGCAATTTTCAGTCCAACTGGTACCTAGGGAGTTACTTCGAAATGAACGGCGCTCTGTCGGGTTGATATACCATCTTCACTAAGAAAAATTATAGTAAGTATGTAGATTGTAACTATCTCATTACGTGAAGCACCGTGAAGAAACCGATGTGTACTTAAAAGATCTATCCAGCAGGATCTATGAACAGTTAACATTATCTGCATGTAGTTAGTTATTTGGTTAGAGAAAACTAAGAAAATAAAAAGAAAAAAAGATTGGTCACGTCTGTAATCCCTAGGCTTGTAAGACACGTCCAAACATTATTCAAATATTTTACAACATCCACATTTTACACAGTAGTTGATATTCACAGATGGCAAGCTCTTCTTCTTCTTCTTCAATTATGGCAAGCTCATCGATGAATACTAAATGCTAACTAATGACCAAAGACGTTGTCATATAACGTCTTAAATCACTTCTAGACAGATTTGAAGTTTCGATTTGAAAAAAAAAGCCGGGCAGATGTGGGGGTCACTACTTTCGCTGCTTAAAACACATCAGAGGTTAAATTTTTGGTTTAGGGGTTTCCTCACGATGTTTTCCTTCACCTTCACCTTTGTATAGAAAAACCCATCACTACACCAGGTTCGAACCCACGACCTTCGCATCGTAAGGCAGGGGTTACTACACCACCAGAGCGCCTAGATGGAATTAAGCGAAATTACTTTTTAGACTATTAGGTAACATGGTTATTCTGTAATTTTTTTCCGTGCCATAGAAACTAATCTTTTTCCGTAAAAATGTGTCTGACAATAAGAAAACAAAAAGTTTGTAAAATAAAAAGAAAACAAAATGCAAAACCCTAAAGCTTTTGACAGCTGTGATAGAGGTTGTTTTTACATCACAAAACTTGGAAAGTACTCCAAAAATGTTACTCAGCCTTGAAAATAACAAGAGAGGTTTTTCTTATACTAACTAGATACTTGTTCATTGTTTTCACATCATCGGACCCTGAAAAAACTTTGTTAGGTACCTACTTGGCTATTTTTCCCAAAACGATTATGGGCGAATACCTTTTCTATCTATTCAATAAAATGATTGAAATAAATCATATCAGACTAATACAATAAACGTGAAAATTTGGTTGGATGTTTGTTACTTAATTATAACAAATCAGCTGGTCAGATATATAAAAGATATAACCTGGAAACTTTAAAGTTGTGAAACTTTATATATGTACCAACTTTAAGGGGATGAAATGAGACATCAAAGTTTTTATAAAAACATAAGCATAGGCGAACCATCGTAATATTAATGACGATAAAGAATTTAAACGGGAATTTGTCTCATATTGTGTTTTTTATTTTGCGATTGAAACATACTATCTGTATTGGTCTACCTAGACACTAAACATAAGAAGGAAGGAATATAGAGATCTAATCATAATATACAACAATCACACAAATTACAAATCAATTTTCTTATAATAAAATCACACCTGTTTCCCGACAAGGTAGGTAGATTGCTTCATTTACTCTCATTGCATCCTTCATATATACATATTCGCATCGGTTTAGAGTACTATTGATCTGGGCTTTTTCTAAAACGTACCCAATTTAACCAAGATGAGTCTAGGACGCCAAAGTCTTTCCCTTCCAACTGCCACACTCGCCTTATGCACCTGTTTCATCAGTATTTTTTCGTCCATCCTTTCTACATGCCCAATATACCCTGCTCAATTTTAACTACTGCGTCTTCTTTCACTCCACAATGTTCTCTTATCACTGTTTTTTATCAAGTAAATAATCTACCACAAAGACAGACACTAAGTAAGTTGGGGATGCGTATGTATTTGAAAAGGACGCAATCTTTTACTCGAGCGGAAATCAATGAAATTGAGCCCAGAAAGGATCGCGAATCACAATCTCACGAAGTTTACTATTCCGTAGAGACGAAAGAATGGAGTCAACATCTTGAGATAAATATCATTTGAAAATGTTATCTTATTGTCCCTTTCAACTTCCCTAAATGGGTATTGGATCAGCAAATAGTAAAAAGCTGTGAGATAAGTTATATCATGCATATATATTAGTTTAATATTTGAACCTAAGTAGCCTACTCTAATCTAAATCACGATCTGTCGTGATGATGGTAATGATAATGAATATCAGTAATGGCTTGATCTTTCCATCATTACTCAGAAGAAGTGGAGTAAGAGTGATATGACTCAACGCTGCTCGTCAGTTTTTAAAATTGCAAAGATGAAAGAAAAAATATAATTCATAGACAATTGCGGCTGCTCAAATGTGTGTGCACCAGTATAATTAGATGTAATCACCAAGCCTTTGTTATGCGTTATGTTTATAATGGTAAGATGTGGGGTATTATTACGATAATGTGGTGGACACATGACATGCCGAAGTAGGTCACGGCAGTACCTACTTTTAAGTCATGACCACACTTAGGATCGTGGACTCATAAGCTGTCTCATACCTATGATGGTATAAACATTATTTGTAATACCAAAAGTATTACGGCGCGGTTAGCTGACCCTGTTCAATTATTTTACAATATTCTGACATTAACAGCCAAAGTGTGTCATAAGATCGTTTAAAATCCATGTAGAATCAATTACAATTTTAGTTTATTTCATTATCTTTATGGCCTAAGTAGGTACGCAGAATTTACATGTAATATCACTGGGCAAAAGGAAAAAGACTGATTGAAGCATTGACGGCCACATGTGGAGCATATGAACAAAATAATCAACAAACAAAAGAGTGTCTTCAAAACACGTGTGGATGACTCCGTGTGAATGCTCCGACACGACCAATTATGCTGTACCTTGTGATATCATAGTTAGGGCTGTCACTCAAGCTCAACAGAGAAATAGAAATGAAAGAAATAGGCTTACGGATGTAATCCCCAGAGCATGATGGACATATCTTCAGATCTTTAAGTATGTTTTTGTTAGTTACGCAACAAAAAAAATGTGTTGAATGTGTTGATTTATTATTGGGAATACCTAAGGTTGAACCTATAAATAAGCTAATTTCCATGCACACGAATAGCTAACATGTATGCAATAACGACCAGTATGCAGTGAGAAAAAAAATTGTTTGATTGAACGAACCATGTCATCCAAAGGGTCAGATATAAAAGTTAACGTTCACCCTACTTAACGCAGACTGCGTTGAACTTCACTAAGCTGAGTTGATAATTCAGGATCACCTAAGTAATTTTCATTTTAGTATTTTGAACAAAAAATATGTTTACTCAATATGGCAACCCTAAAGGATCAGGGAAGTCAAATGTCTTGGCAGTGAGCCCAGCAGTTCGTAGTACAGATGACAGATATTACGTGATAACTTTCTATGTCTGAGAATATCAATTTTAACGTAGACTAATGATTATCTACCAGAAAATGTTGGAGAGTTCTGAGATTTGCTTTCATCTATTTATATAATACAGTAGTACGTGACATTTTGACATACAACACACAGCCTTAACCACAAGCCATCATCATCATCATCTCCCTGCTCTTATCTTACGTTATGTGGGGTCGCCACAACATGTCTCCTTCTTCCATCTCCCTCTATCAGCCGTCATATCAATACTCACACCTTTCTTACTCATATCGTTTTTCACACAGTCTATCTATCTTTTGTTGGGTCTACCTCTATTGTACATTATATCCATCCACTTTCTTAAAGACTTGAAAAGAGGATTGCGTCCTTTATGCGTAAGCGCACACAATAAAATTATAACCTACCTAGATCGTTAAAAGTAACAGTGTATGAAAATAACAATTTGCAAATTTGAAATTCCAAGTAGTATTAATTGGTGGTTAATATGGTCAAATGGTGCGTTAATACATACACCTTTTAAAACGCAGCGGAGAGTCTAAAGTTAGTCTTATATGAAATACTAGCTGTCCCGCCCGCGACTTCGTTCACTTAAAGTATCTAAACTGAGTTTCAAACACATCGCACAACTCAAAAAATCCCATACTAACTTTGACACCCCATTTTACCCCTTTTTGAAGGTTTATATTGAAAAATCCTGACACACAAAACAAAGTTTCAGACCAATCGCACCACCCGTTAAAAAGTTCCCATACAAACATTGACCCCACATTTGACCCCTTTTTGAAGGTTATATTGAAAAATCCTGAAACACGTATTCATTCATTTTACATTTACAGTACACAAACAAAGTTTCAAACCAATCGCACTACCCGTTAAAAAGTTCCCATACAAACATTGACCCCACATTTGACCCCTTTTTGATGGTTATATTGAAAAATCCTGAAACACGTGTTCATTCATTTTGCATTTACAGTGCACAAACAAAGTTTCATGAAAATCGCTCCACGCGTTTGAAAGTTTCATACTAACGTTTTCACCCTTTTTCACCCCCTTAGAGGTGGAATTTCCAAAAATCCCGCCTTAGTGGGTGGTTTTGTTATAAAAGGAAGCCACCTTTTAAATTTCAGTTTTCTATCTTCAGCGGTTTCGGCTCGGCGATGATCAATCAGTCAGTCAGTCAGTCAGTCAGGTTAAGCTCTTATATAGGTATAGATATAACGCAGACGCAGACGCAGTGAAATCCACCACCAACTTACCTAAGTAGATATAGCTTAGGTTACTTAATAGATAAATCTCCTAAAAATTTGAAAAACAAAAAGCAAGGCTTTCGGCTGCTCCTATTTTCAGTATCTTTTTCTCTTAGCTTTTATTATAACAAAACAGAAAAGATTTGCTTATCAGCGGTAATTACCAAAAAACCGTGGTTATTACCGTTGATAAGAAAATAGTATTTGGGGTCGACTTCGACTTCTTTATCAAAGGAAAATAATAATCTAAATATACAAAACTCTAACCTGATTGTATATAATGTATATTAGTATGATTTTTTTACTTATATTTCTTTTAGATAAGAGTAAATGAGTTTTTTTTATGCTGGTATTGTGTGTATACAAAACAGTAATTTAGTAGTCAAGAGAATCATCTCTATAAATTGTCATTGTAAAAAAAGCGCTTGATGTAGCGATTAAAAGTAGTCTTAAAATTATCGAATGGAATCTCAAATGATCGCAATAATGAGACAGTTGAGGTGCCTCCCTAAGAAAAAATATAATAATTCGTGTAACATGGCGTCGTGAATTTATAATATTTTTATATTATGTTAATGTTCATGCTAATTCTGCCACAAGTGAGATCCAAAGGTACCTATCTCGTACCCATCTCAACATACGAAGCCTCAGTATCCATCTATACTCACGCCCTTTGAAATTTATTTTCTAATAACTAACCCACCAACAAAAAAAATAACAAATTACAAAGCTGAATATAATGTTAGGTACCTACACAATAAAATATATTTTTCTCAGCGGGACACGAAAAAGCTTTTATCCCGTTTTTAATTCCCAGATTATTATCTTTTGAGTGTGTTCATTTTTCCAATGTAACCATTAAAGGTGCGGTTCTAACAAAATATGACCGTCACATGTAAGAAAACATTTTCCATAACAAACTGTGAGTAGTTATGTATGTTTGGTATCTTAATATGAAAACACCACTTTTTTGATACTATCTTACTTTACAGTATTTTGACTTTGACGATATTAAACAAGATGGATACTTACCATAGCATTTTAGATTCATATAATACTCTTTTGTGTTTTTATTCTTTTTCTGCACACATTTATTTTTTTTAATTTTCCTTTACGTATGTGTCCGTGTGTTTGAATTATTCGCAATATTGAATAAAATTCTATTCTAATTTATTCAATATTGCGAATAGACTTTTGTCTATGTATAGTTTGTGATGTTCATGCTATTTTACGGTCGTTATATGACATTCTCCATTTCTCAGGAAATCAAAGCGCACATAAAATATTCTACTCGTGTACAAATATACGAAAATATACGAGTGACTTTGTTTTCTATTTCCTCATAAAATTGCTCTGGCAACGATTTACATTTTGAAAAACAATCACGTATGAATTGATTCATGCGTCGGCTGATTTGAGAAACTAAGAGTGGATTATGTAAAGCATTTCCCCACTGATTGAATTCCACTGACTGTTTCAGTAATGTATTGAAAACGTTGAAATTGTGCGTGAATTTGTGTAAATTTGGAAGCTTTCACGACTACAAGCACCTTATAGTATTCAGCTATCGGTTTGGCTTTTGGGTGAAAATAAGTTTTATTTATGTAATGTAGTAAGTAGCTACTGTTTAAATGTTTTGGTGGTTGCTGGTCATCTGAAAGCCTTTACCTTTCTCTACAAGACGTTAATTATGATAGTTTTCCTCTTCTTCTTTTTAGAGTAGTTTGATCACCTAAGTCCCATAATTATATAAAGAAGAAAAAGAATATTGCTTATGGCTTAAGATGTTTTGTGTCAATGTTATTATACCTAAAGAGTAATCACTACCCGTCATTATAAGGGTTGCAAAATCTATAGTTATCCAGATAAAATGTCGTTGAGATGCCGTTGAGAATGTCAATTTCATAAATAAAATATTTTTAAAAATGGTTTGTCAGCGTATTGTATTTTATCGCTAAAGAGACTTGGGTTTACTCTCTACGAGAAAGGATCATAACGATATAATCCGCCAGTTCCACCACTTGGGTCAACTGCCAAACGGTACTTCATGCCTCTCAATAATGACACAAGTGGCAAGAAGAAAAGTTGACATAACAATAAAAAGGTCAATTTGACGAGCACCGATTCTTCTTCTTCTTCTTCTTGATTATGATTATCATCTTTATAGAAAAATATAGCCAGTGTCAAGTGTCTTTTTATTCAAGTTTTGTCAACGTCACAGAGTCATAGTCAAGTTGTCAAGTCAATTAAATCTACGAAGAATGTTATGTCGAATTTTCTGCGGTGCATTTGACTGACAACTACGTCGCTCTGGTTTTTATATTTTTTCTCGTGTTATTTTGAGTTTTATTGCGTAATTTTGGTGATATTTTGCCAATAGAGCTCGGGTTCTTGACGCGAATGTAAAATATGTGAATTAAAGTAAATAGTTCCATTCAAATTCCATCGGAGAAAATCCCGAGAATTTTGAACAAAACAGCCATCTTTTGTTTAAAATTGACTTGACAACTTGACTATGACTCTGTGACGTTGACAATACTTATAAATAAAAACACTTGACACTGGCAAAATTGTAAATTGAAAAAGATGCCATAATTGAAGAAGAAGAAGAAGATTGTTATGTCCTCTAGTAAAGTGTAGTTACTGCACTAAAGTGTTCTAACACAAAGGTGTTACAATATGAAGTGTGAATTCGATGATGACTGTACGATTGCAATTGCAAATAACAGCAGTTAGTTTCAAACAATAAAAATAATCTAGCCAAATGTAAACGGTTTTCCTCCGAAAACAATTGTTTCCAGTATACCCAGCTAAATTGAATCATAATGATTCATCTAAAGCGGTGCCTTTTGATAATTCTACAATAACGTCAATTGCATGAAATTTGCTGTTGCTGTCTGCAGTACTTGCAATCGCTATAGGGATCGCACCTTACCTCGCTCTCACCTTCACTAGTACACATGTCATGTTTACTGTTGTTTTGTCCAACTATAAAATTAGAGCGCTGGTGGTGTAGTGGTAGCACCCCTGCCTCACGATCCGTAGGTTGTGGGTTCAAACCTGGTCGTGCACCAATGAATTTTTCCATTCGAAAAATTTATGTGCGCAATGCCAGTGCTCTTAAACGGTGAAGGAAAACATCGTGAGGAAACCGGCACACCCTAGAACCAAAAATTCGAAGGTGTGTGTCATAGGTTAGTATTCTTATAAGCGGCGATGGGCTTGCAACCTGTCACGTACGGAATACTAACTACTGTGCAAAATGTGGGCATGTACCAAATGTCATGTTTGGACTTGCCTCTGACTACCCCCTTTAGATATCCTCATAGATCTAAGTGTCTAAAGATCTGAGGAGATACCTATTGAGCCCGGGGATTACAGTCGTGATCATATTTATTTATTTTTTTATTTTATAAAATTCGTAGTACCTTACAGACATTCGCAAAAAAGGCAGTAAAACAGTTGAAACTTCTCACATCGAATTACATTTTTTATTGCAGTCGTAAAACCCATGACCCATTTACCTATTAATGCTCAGCAATATGTGTATATAATACGCCATTTACTAATCTGTGAGTCAACAAGTTCATCCGTTTCACTTTCATCTTTCCCTGGTAATTTTTCTGACGTATTTTCTACTAATTTATTTAACAAGGTCGGGTTTCGGTCAGTGTAAATGTTTTAGTAGCCACATTTAATTTTTAAATAAAAGTAGTTTTATTACTTTGTTCTAGTTTAGAGGTGTATGCAATCTCATGAATGCAAGGTGAAACCTTGCAAATATCTCGATCGTTACGATTAATTTCAATTAAAAATATGTAGCATACAAACTTTTTGCACGACTAGTAGATATAACTTGTATAAATATTACAAGTATCATTCGTGTAATATTATTTACATGAAAACTTAGATCTACAGAAATTTCAGAAACTACCTTCTTAATGTGCCTCTAGGTCTAAAAAGAACTCTTACGTTTATTGTCGGTCAGTCAAACGGTATAAAGATAACCTATCTTAGCTATACATAATAACATTTATTATAGTTCGTTGCCAGCACACGTACCTAACCTAATCGTGGAAGTACCTACGTTAAATCTCATGGTGCACTTAGATAACTCAAGCTTTCTACTTTGATCTTTGAAAATACCTAAACAGGAAAACTAAACTAATACAAAAAGGGTTTATTTCGTGTTGTATAATATTGTCAAAAAAGTAATATCCAAGTTAGCTCTGACCTTAATCCGCATCTTCAAAAGCGTAGGGATTGAGAGCGTGGCCATGGCCCCGTCATGTGTTTGTCCACGATGACTGGTCGAAATTGAAACCTTATTATAATAAGGGCTAGTTACATAAAGTAAGGGAGCTTTCACTCGTAGATTTATTATATCCGGCGCGCGATACACGCTGTTTGTAATTTATGAGGGAATACACTTTGTGCTCACCTACGTGATAGAACGGAAATCAATTTATTATTATACGTAGATGAAACATGTCAGTAGTTAGTTCTTACAAACTCTCTCGAATAATGCCATATTACCATTTGGTAAATGGTAACAGTAACCTAACCTACGCTATCTATCTATACCAAGGTATAATCACTCGTTTATTTGCCGCTAATGAATTTAATGTTAAATAAGATATCACAAAAGATGGTGTGCTATTATAATTAGAAATCACTAATTTGCTACGGCGTAGCAGCTACGAAGGCGCTTCTTTTTAGATAGGCCTTTTTCTACACTGAGACATTTGAATGTCTGATTTTCTACAATGAACTTTGTTTAGACCTTGGTTTGACCTCTTTGTACGATCAAATGCGTTATTAAAAATACTAAGCGTGTTCACAAGTGTGTTCACAAGTGTATTATAAAGTTTATTCACCGAAGTAGCTATAAAATACTTAGGAATTACGTACTTACGAAGTATTAGAACAGTAAGCATTTTACAAAAACTAAAACGTAGCTTTTTATGCGATGGTACAGAATGATAGCTGATATATTTTAACAAGATCTAATACTCGAAGCTGGCTTTCGATTATACAATAACTAAGTCTCTATTATAAGTATAATACACTCGTTTATGTACGTAACTTAATTTGCTCGAGGGGACTTTATTTTGTTACCAAAAATCTCGGTCAAGCGATCCATTCACACGTAATAAGTCAATGGGGATTTATTGCGCCAAACACTGTAAGTGGTGCTTACGTAATAGGCACTGCCGTTGGAGGAGTTGGTCATATCAGCTCAAGTATTGTTACCTACGAGCATAACATAGTACAGGGTGACTCAAATGTATACCTTACATAAATTATCCTTTTTTTAATCGTCTCTTTGTATTGGATATATTAAATAATTCTGAAATTCACATGACTGAAGCTTGGCTGGATGGTAAAGGCGGTTTATTGTAAAGTTTTGTTATGCAAGTTGATAAACTAAAATACTTTTGTGCCACCCTTTACCTCCTTGAGACATTAATCGCTGGTCCCGATTACCCGACAGATATGAATTAGGAGTTATTCCCGCAAGTTGTTATTACGTGAGAATCTGCGGAAAAGCAGTCTTTCTGATTTATTTCACTTTGCCTTTAGCGATTCGGGAAC
This sequence comes from Cosmorhoe ocellata, assembly GCA_963675405.1. Classification (NCBI taxonomy): domain Eukaryota; kingdom Metazoa; phylum Arthropoda; class Insecta; order Lepidoptera; family Geometridae; genus Cosmorhoe; species Cosmorhoe ocellata. Next base: position 2,205,362 of record OY776258.1, on the reverse strand, counting down.
TTTTAATGTGTGTTGTAAAACACAGGAGTTTGGGCTGTTAAGGTGAAATCTGTTTCACAAGTGCTGAGATTTATGGCATGCAAAAAATCTAATCAGGCATCAGCCCTCAGTCTGAGCACTGAAGGCAGTCTTTATCTCTACGGAAGAGAAAACAAAGTAAAAAGTTATTTGGCCAAACAATAATTTCTTTTATCGTCACAAATATTACTTTGTCTTCTATTCTATAGAGAAAGATGCTGTTCTCGGCAACACGATAAATTATCTTCTGTATTCTAAAACCTGCTGAATGGGATCAAGCGTCAGTCGCGTTGGAAATTGATATTGACCAAGGAAACATTTGACAACCACCTGCTGCTGGAAATCAAGATGTTTCTAAAAAATACGTCAAAGCAATGTCTTTCAACACCATTCATATAGAAACTAATCCAGTTGTTTCTTTATCCTGTGCCACCTCCAAAGCAATCGAGGACTGTCCACAAGAAGTGAATCAATCAGAATGATCGATACCTAGTTGACTTTCTGCCAAACTGAGAAATTGAATTATTGACCAAATATACCCGTGAGCTGATTGAAATTTAAAGGTCCTAAAACTTGGTTTCTTGTTAAACCAACTTTTCTTATTGCTCCAGAAAACCTGACGTCTGTAAAGAATTAGGGTTGCTTGTCAAAACTTGGGATTAAACAAAATTCACGTTACACAGAGAGAAAGTTTTGGCAAGTGAAAAAATAAAAATTATCTAGCATTGATTTATGGATTTAATATAAATTTAACAGATGCTAGTTTCATACAAATAAGTCATAGGGACCTTATACGCATGTTCCCAGCAAATATTTTTTTTAAAATAGCGTAACTGTAATAGAGTAATTATCATAAAAAAAAACAAAAGTAAGTAAAGTAAAGTAAAGTAAGTAAATCATTTAGTTAGCAGAGAAAAATATCTTCATTAGAAAAACGTATACTTACCCTATACTTAACTGAAATCACTTTTAGGGTAGTGGAATTAATTATTTTCATCATGGGACATGAAGATAATAGACATAAAGTCGACCATTAGAAGGTTGTTAATATAATCATAAACCGTATCGTAAATAGAGCGCTTAGGGGCATGTTAACCAACCGATTACCGCTCATGTGGGCGGTCACCAAACAAAAATAAATGGCGAAGCACCAATTTATATAAATACCACCGAGATAAGCAAAGCCTTTAAATAACCGTTTTGTTCAAGCCTCATGTATAGTTCATCCAACGGATCTAGGCATTCGTTGAGCCAACTATAACTCCAGTGTTTTCTTAAATAATCTTCCGCTATTCATAAAAATTGACATGACTATTTTAGATTCTACCTTCAAAACATGCTTTAAACAACAATTCAATCAAAACATCAAGAGGCGTACAAAATTGAATTGAGATTTTTCATTAAAAAAATTACAATACAAATTATTATTTGCACAATGTTTTAAAACTCGTGAAATTTAAATTGGATGTTTTCCCGTGGAAAAAAGTTTCCAAATTTTCTAATTAGTAATCAAAAGTTTTTACCTAATTATTTTTCGTTAAGGCCTTATTATTTTTCAAATTACTTTGATGATTGCAGCGTCCAATATCTGTCTTAGCTTCGTTAAATAAAGACGAATTTCGAAATGAAAATATCTACGATAAAAATGCAGTTCTTTTAATAATATTTCGCATCAACAAAACAATAAATTATCAAAAAACGATTCTATAAATACATTTTATTGCACAAAACTCAATATAATTCAAAAAAATTATGTTTGATCATAATAAGGTATAAAAATAGGGTATTTTGATTTATTTTAATGCGCCAAAGTATAACTCCTTACTTGTGTATCGAACGGCCAGAATTGATCCTAAAGTGTGTGTGACATAATTTTATATTTTTTTAGTTTTTATCCGCGTTATTTACTAATAAAACATAACATAAAACGCCATTTGTATCTCGCTTTAAAAACCAATTATAAGTTTGATATTATCTGAGAACAATAATAACGTATATCGGACCGACAGCGAGCAACTAATATACTCGTACATAGTTATAACAACAAAAAATGCGTTGATATTGAGACGCAATCCCTTCTAACTCAGAAAAGAGATAAAAAACCCATAGAAGTTACCTACTAGTTTATTCACATGACTATAGGCTTATCATCATCATCATCAGCCTATAGCAGTCCACTGCTGGACATAGGCCTCCCCTAATGAGCGCCATTGCGCCCTGTCTTCAGCTCGACGCATCCAGCCTCCACCAGCAGCCTTTCGCAGATCGTCACTCCACCTAGCCGGATGGCGTCCTACACTACGTTTGCCGAGCCGCGGTCTCCACTCGAGAACTCGTTTACCCCAACGGTTATCGGTTCTTCGACAGATATGGCCAGCCCACTGCCACTTCAGCTTGCTAATTCTCTGAGCTATGTCGACAACCTTAGTTCTGCAACTATAGGCTTACACTTTAAAAATAAATTACCTTAAATGCCTTATTTATTCAATTCATCATCTCCCTGGCTTATCCCACAACAAGACCCACATTAGGTCGGCACAAAATGACTCCTTTTATTTCCCTCTATCAGCCGTCACCTCAGCACACACGCCTTTCTTACTCACCGTCTTTCGCCCGGTTCTTTTAGCTTGTCCTGGCCTACCTTTACTTTTATACCCACATTCATATCTGTCTCTCATGGTTTCTCTTCTCACTCACATTCATCTTATCTTGCACTCATCACTTTCACTCTTATCTTGCAGTGGTGGCATCCTCCCGATCCTAAGATTGTATATTCGATCGGTCAATGTTTTGCACCAATGAATTCTTTGAGACCATGTCAAGCAGTGCTGATGATAATGATGATTGCACTGTACCTATTTCCCACAACCGGAGGCGAATGCTTACCTACCGATGTAACATTTCATAAACATTTCATGATGTAGGCATTTCCATAATAAGCAAGTCGTTTCTTTATAGCGGTAGGAGAGATAGAAAAAGATATTATGTGAGTTTGTACATTATTATGTAGGTACGTTTTCTTTTATAATCTAGCTTTAATACATATCTTCTAGAAAAAAGCGGCTGGTACATTTAGCCATACCGAGCTATCCCTACTGGTAGCAATAAAAATGACGTACTTAAGTAGATTTTGAGATTTTAGAGATATTTATATCGTTACTAGCTGACCCGCGCGCGACTTCGTCTGCGCGTTTTAAGTAAGTAATATACGTTTTCTTACCTTTTAAACTTTCCCTAGACCTCCACGAACATTTCAAGACCAAGATAAAATAAATCCGTTTAGCCGTTATCGAGTTTTAGCGAGACTAACGAACAGCAATTCATTTTTATATACATAGATGGGCCCCTGTACATTTGTTTTTCAGTTGAAGAGAACTACTCAGGTGTATCATCACACTACTCATTCTTTGAAGACCTACTTTTTACAGTATCAGTAGTCTGGTTAAGCAATGTCAACTTTTATGTTTGTAGCAAAGAGGTGGTAATAAATATAAAAGAGCTAGTGTAACTTTTTCCACCAGATAAACCTTCTGGCGTCCTAGAGCTGTGTCAAATAATTTGTTTCCAGTTTACCGATGTTATCTTTTTCGCCGGTAAACACCATTCTTAGAGTGCGTGATAAAAACACTCTTTCCATCTTTAAACAAAGGGACTAAACCGAAAACACTTTCGTGTGTACGCAGACCCACTTTCACGGCTTTTGTTTGATTTTACGAGGGCTTTGTTGCCGAATCTCGAGAAAATTATAATACTGCTACGCTCTTAAAATTTAGCATTTGAGCACTACGTTGATAGAGTCGATAAAAATTAAATCAAGCGATTTCATTAGCAAGCAATATAAAAGGTCCCGTACCATGGACTCCCGAATACAAATGTAATTTTGAAATTGAGCAAATTTCGCGGTCTGTGTACTCGAAAGCATACAGGCCCCCAGGCGCCTTAAAGGCGGTCGCAGCTGGATATGCAAACAGCATCCATTAGGTTGATATTTAAAGACATTTATGTGTGTTGGGTTAGACTAAATAGGGCGCATACGTAAAAAGGTGCACTAAAAACAAAGTATCCCCCTTACAATATGAAAATACCAACCAAATATCCATAAAAGAATATTGTCAGGTAGTGAAGAATGCTGAATTCGACAATTTTCATATTCGTTTTTCTATGAGACTTGAATATCGTTGGCTAGAAAAATACCCGAAGGAAGTTTGATTATTTTGAACGTATTTTCATAACACAATTTCTAACTTTTTTCCTTTATTATTTTAGAAATATTTAACAGTTTTAGCTCTAGATAGCAGGTAAGAAATAATAGAACTTGATTAGACCAATCTACATTAAATAAATAATTGATATTGCAACCCTGGATACGTTAATTAGCTAGGTCTTCGGGCTCCTTTGATCACAGTAATTGGAATGGGTTTCAACAGAAAAAGGTTTCTAGAAAAAGGTTTGCTTTTTGCAAATATTTAGTCAACTCAAAAGATAACTAGGTAAATAACTAGTTGAATAAATATTTGGGTATAAATATTCACAAATTGCATTGTGAAGAGTAGCTACAGTTTTGCAGTAAGTACTTTCATTTTATGGAAATAATTTTTATATTTTAAAATTTTTAAAACATCTTTCATGGTATGAAATCATTACTTTGCGATATCTAAATCGGAGTCACGTGACGTCAACACAAGTAAGCGTAGTCCGCGTAGGTACGTTTTACAGCCTATAAAGGCTTTGGAATGGCAAACAATAATTTCATTAACACTGCTCTCGACCTAAAAACCAGAATCGGGTCACTCAGAGCCTTAAAGCAGCCGCGATTAATAGGGGGATGTGAGTAGGAGGAAGTAATGGAGCGTATTTGTCAAGCGTTTATTTGATTGGTCTATTTCGGTGACGATAATAAAAATATTCTATTTTCCATTGAGCTTCGATGACGGCAGGCCCTAAGCGCATCATGCTTTGTTGTTACAAACAGATCAATTTAGCATCGTTCACTGTCATCGGTATTCGGGTGATACTACATAGTTGCAATAACATCAAAACATTTTATTTTAGAAGAAATTTGGAACGCAAATTCAGTAAGTATTTTTGATCCATGGTTGTTGACCAAAAATATGGTGGACGCTCAGGCTGATGATGATGATGATGAACAGCGTCTTCCGTAGCTCTTAGAATTGGAACCACGCATTTAAAACGTTACCTACAAGGAAAATGGCCGTCACTTCAATCATCTACGACGCCTATTAGAATTAGTCTATCACAGTGCGTGCGTAGTGTGGTTTGAAACAGAGCGATAACGTATCCTCTGTCAGAAAAACTTCGTCAGTGGTTATTCTATTAGTTGGTAAGCTCATCTTTTACGACGTCATAGTAGAAAGATGACGTGGAATGCAGTAAAACGTGAAGCAATAGAGCAATTACCCTTAACTAGATAGCTTACTTTGAGAAACCTACCCGAATTTATAAGAAGCTTAAGATAAAACAATTTAGCTATGATGTTTGTTCACTCAGGCTCTACTTAACACCCCATTTTTGCCCTTAATTGAAAACGTCTCTTGTACTCACTGCTCTCTGTTTCGTGTCCTTGGGCCGTTTGTAACGGTACATTTGACTGTAATAGGCTTTGAAATACGATTATATATTTTTTCTTTTAAGGACGAGAACTTTCTATCAAAACGTTCGATCTATTGATCTTAGATAGGTACTAGTCTTACATAACAGGCTGAAAATCAATTTGAACATTGGACAATACGTTTCTTCGAGGATCTATGCGTAGAAGGAATATTCTTTAGATTTCCTACTGATTTCCTAAGTAGAAACATGGGTTAAATAACTTTAGCATAGCTCTAGATACTGTTTTTTTTATATCATTTTTCACCGACCATCATAATTATTTTGGTTTAAAAAACATTTTTTCCGTCTGGATTTTTAAACATTTTTTGTACCTACCTAAGCTACCTAGTACGTACTACACCAACAAGCTTTTGCGGTTTTTGGTAAGCTTTAGGTACATATTTCAACTTTATGCACGATTGTACTTTTCATAAAGATTTTTATGAACAAGAGCGAGGTGAAAAATTTTACACTTCGTTTTTTGGTAACACCAAAAAAACTTAATAAGCTTATATAGAGCTCATAATAAAAATGGCGTGTGGGTGAAATTATGTTCATAAAATTTAAATCTCACGGTGTAATAAGTCAGACTAATTTAAAATTTAAATTGAAACGCATTTCGCAATGACATAATATTTAGCTATGTTTATTGTAGAGCCAGTTGAGCTAGTAGGTAAGTAAGTAAGTATATAACGTTGAGCTCACACTTACACAAATATAATCGAAACTGTAGTAGTCGAAAATAAAGATGCCAAGTACAGCCAAGACAAACGAAAAACTCGGTCCCGGTGTCTTGACAGCTAAATTAATGCAAGTTCTGGCTAATATTGAATTTTAGGAATCGCTTTACTTTCCTTTAGGGTCGTCATGTCAGAGGTCTGACGTGGGTGCCGGGATGAATCGCATGACCCGCCAGGCTCGCTGACATAAACGTAACCCTTCGGACAACTTCTCCTAGAAAACAGGTTACCGGTTTCAGGTCATTTATGCGCCGGCGCCACCATCGGTTACATAAGACTCTTAAAATATGAAGCAAATTCAATGTAGATAATGAGAATATTGGTATACAAGGTATACCTCAGCCCTTACATTGCTCTTACAAACCATTATGTTTCAGAAACGTCAAACTTTCAAGCTTGAAGTGACACTACTTCAATACAAATTTTATAGGTTATGCATGATCGAGTTCTTATTGGACTCACCTAGCATGTAAGATGTTTCAAAAATTATATGATCCTTGCGATTTAATTGATGAAATAATTTTGACTTTGACTTCGATGGATGAGATTATTTTAGTTTTAACATATACTTGTTATTACTTTAGCAACTTTAAACTGACCTAGTCGCCTTAGTTTTGCATATTTGCAAATGAAAAGCAAGGGTATTTGAGAACATTCTGCTGGTAACCTGATTTCTGCGTAATGGCAGCCTTCCCCTTTTTCACCGTTTTCCATCTTATTCGCTCGGCCTACTAACGCAGTTCGAGCTCTTGTTTACATTGATTGAATGATTTGCTTGCTGCCCCAAATGTCTATTGTTTTCATCGTGTAAACAAAACTATTTAGATCATATGATGTCTGGCGATGCATGCCACATGCTTCATAACCACATTAAAATACATATTTTAGCCGTTCTCAAAAAACATGTGAGTTAGATAAGTACTCTTAATTCAAACATATTTAGCGCCTCTATTATAACTCTCATGCCTCCGCCAAAGAAGTTCTACATTTTAAATTCCACTGTAACCAAGATATTTACCACAATTTGGGTTCTATCGATTAATGACTATTCGGCACAAAGTTTGCGAGTGGGTTTTATCATAGATAAATTAGTGTCACGTTTACGTAAAAGTTTTACTCCATAGCAGATGAATTTATTGGATTGGTATCCAATTGAAATTGAATTGGTATAGCAATGCATCAAACCTCACCTCCGTGTCAGGTAATACATCATCTGAATTCATAAATCATGGTTTGCCATAGTTGAAAATTTGGGTTTCGTTCAATCTAACTTTAGTAACGGTCCTGAGATGTGGTTGAATTGGTGTCGGTGCAACTTCGACAATCAATTACTCAACGTCTCGCTCATGCCAGATTGGTCAAAGCTCTTAGGACGCTGAACTATTCCCGTTCGTGTCTATTCGAATAAGTAGGAAGTTTATGACTGGGTCTATCCCGCAGCCGTATACATTATTTGCTCGAAAGAACACTATCTAAATCTTCATTGCCAACTTAATCTATTTACCTACCTACAGTCAGACAAACAATCAAAACGTGAGAGATGTGACAAATATAAGTACCTACATAGATAGGTATATACCTAGGTCCTGTTCTCCTGAACAAACGATAACAACAACGCATTAACAAATAAACAAATCTAATTTATCTGTACAGATACGGCGGCGCAACAGTGGGACCTGATAACTGCTTCCTGAGCAGCTGTGACCTGATAACCTCGCATCGACAAAATGCGCTATCTACACACCATTACCAGTCTCTTATTGACACAGCGAGCCGAGTTCTGGGATAGTTTGAAATGTAATCAGTCGCGGTCGGGCCCGGCCAGCGTATTCACCTAGACTGGGCAAGATACAAAATGCTCGAGCACGCGTAAACTCTAAGTAATTAAACACACTGATAATTGCTCGGTTCGTAGACAGATAATGATACTGCGAGTAAAATGGGTGATCTGTTTCCGAGTATACCGAAGAGTACGTTCGCGAGTGAAGTAGAGAGGAACTGGAGTGAGCCGTTGTTGGGGCTGGATGAATACAAGTCGGACGCGGAGCTGGCTGCAGTGCTTCTGTTCAAGGACTATCCGGAGCCGTTGTTGAGGTTCGCCTCGGCTTGCTGTGTGCTGTTCATGCTTGTCGGCATTCCGGGGAACCTCATCACGATCATCGCACTGGCACGCTGTAAGAAGGTAAACTAGTTCCTCCAAATTCTAACTAATCCTTTTGAGATTCTTCTTTGTCGTGTCACTAGTTCTTTCAACCCAGTTCGCAGTGTGGTGAAAGTTTCGTGCTCTTGTTTTTTGTGGTTTTTTTCTCTCGTGATTTTGAGATTTAAAGTGTTTTAAGTATTATTTTGATACGGGCAACTGTGCGTTTACCTATACTTAGGTATATGTTTTTTTCTGTAAATTTAGATAGAAAATTTACCTGTATAAAAGGTTTATTTATAAATTTCGACTAATGATGAATCATATCTATTAAAAAAGAACCGAGCTAATAGAGTCATGAGTGTAAAAATGTCGGATGCAGTTATTCAAACGGCATCAACACAATTCACGTGCATAGTATCCTTGAAATCAAACACATAATTGTAGCAACTATAATGACGTCTCTCTCGTAACAACTGAACTCTGCAATGTGTTGATGATATGGTTGATGCAATGCTCAGTCACATAAACTTGTACTAGATACTTATAACATTTACTAGCTTATGTAGGTATAATGCCAATACTGGTCTTAAAAATGTATGTATGTACTTAAACTGTAAGCAACGCGCAATAGAAAACAGTGTTAAATCACCTTGATGATAACTAGTTTTCGCTTACTTCCGAAATCAAACACGCGTTTTAGCAAATTAGCCTTTCTTCTTACGAAATTAAGGACCATTATCAAGTTAATTTCAAGCAGGAACAAATTAATAGAAAAATATTTACTAGGCTTTAAAATAACAATGTCAGTATGTTATGACAGAATGATCTTGGTCAATTTTGCGGGGCCGTTGATAAGTCAAATCCTTGAACAAACACAATGGAAGGTGTGGTGGCTCACTTTACATATTTAAAGGAGTTTTATCTAAATGCTCTGACTGATGATTAAATGAATGCTAATAAACATTCATCGCTGACTCTTCCAGCTAAAAGTGTAAGCTTTAAAAAAAAACATTAAAAACATGACATAAGGCAGGAACATAATTAAATGTAGGTATAATATCGACAATGTACAATGACTTGGCCTAGGTCAGTGTTTAATGAACCTACTTACTTATCTCGTATTCCTTGCCAAGACAAGACATAATATTGTTTCTTAGAAAATTATATATTTACCTTAGGTACTTCAGTTCTGAATATAATCATTGTAGGTTGCGGGATACACTCGTAAATATAATGGATAGTAAAATATGATTAACTTTTTCAGGTGCGCAACGCGACAGCAGTATTTATAATGAACTTATCATGTTCGGATCTCCTGTTCTGCTGCTTCAATCTTCCCCTCGCTGCCTCGACTTTCTGGAGAAGATCCTGGGCGCATGGCAAGATCCTGTGCCGTATGTTCCCCTTGGCGAGATATGCACTAGTTGCTGTTTCACTCTTCACGGTACTCGCTATAACTATCAACCGATATGTTATGATCTCACATCCAAGACTTTATCCTAAGTGAGTATTATTGCAAATTCATATAATTATTATCACCTTTCAAAATCAATATCGTTACAATTCTGTTCCAACAGGTTGTACAAGAGGCAATATCTAGCTGTGATGGTCGCAAGCACATGGGCATTTTCATTCGGAGCACTGATTGCAACTTGGCTCGAAAAATGGGGCCGCTTTGGGTTAGACCCAACAATAGGTTCCTGCTCAATTCTCCCAGACACAAATAACAGATCGCCAAAAGAATTCCTCTTTGTGGGAGCTTTTATGCTACCCTGTCTAGCAATAGTGATATGCTACGCTCGCATTTTCTGCATTGTGAGAGCAGCTGCAAGAAAGTCACGAGCACCGATTAGGGGTAAAGCTAGAACAGGTCTTGAAGACTCCGCTGTAGGATCAGCGTCGACGGCATTGGAAAGATCTCCAGGACCTGAGAACGGAACCAATCATTTGGCTCCACCGCGAAGAGCCTTACTCGCCCCACCTGTACTACAATGCCCTTCGACTCCATGCCCGGAGCGATCGTCGTCATCAGGAGTGGATACATTGGATGGCCATGATGAGGAAGCTGCTTTAGATGGCAAATCTCGTACCAATAGCGGTGGTGAAACAGCCAAACGACTGCGCCAGGCTGCGGTAGCTCTAAAAAAGTCTCCTGTTTCTGTAAGACCACCTCGACTGACACCAAAAGATAGAAAGCTGTTAAAAATGATAATGGCAATAATGCTTTCATTCTGGGTATGCTATCTCCCCATCACACTGACAAAGATATTCCGGGAGTTCACGTCGCATCCAGCGGCGAATATTGCGGGGTATATCTTGATATACTTGACGACATGTATAAACCCTATCATCTACGTGGTGATGTCGAGCGAGTATCGGCAGGCGTACAAGAATCTGCTAATGTGCCGGCGATGGGCGTGACGCTCGCCCGGCGATGGCGTCTCGGAGAAGCGCCCGCCGTGACTAGTCGTCGATCTGTGGACATGAACTGTGACCAGTCAATGTGCACGAGTGTAGAACTGATAAAGATGATAAATCAACTTTATGTTATAGTGATGTGTTTATAGAAACTTATCGAGTTAGACAAGTATTGGAAGTTTTGTTGGAGGCATGAACCCGTCCGTGATTGTGCTAAAGGAATGGCATAACGATTTTGTATTGAGGTGTTGTATACTGATATTTAAATGTAAATTGTAAAGAATATTAATAATAATGTAAAGATACCGCAAATACTGGAGCAGTTATGAAAATAGATGTATCAGTGGAAGATAAGGTACTAGCTGTAAGTGTATAGATAGGTACCCACCTATAGAATACTGTCACCATTACCCTGAATCTTCAAATATTAATTAATCAACGCATTTATTTTTGGATTCTGTAGATCTCTCAGATAGGAATAATAAAATAAGTATAAAGTAAGTAACAACTAATAACGCTTTAACATGAAGGATAATAAAACAGAGCATATGCAGACTGAAACGCTTTATCAGTGGGCATACCCATGACAGTACCTACAAACTTGACTCATTAAAGGAAAAGACACAATGTTGTAGCATAGTCAATTCATATTCAGTTGTAAGTTGTTGTGGTGTGAAGTGTAGTGGAATTAAATATGAGTGGAATAAATGGGACAATACTAGGACTTGACGAATACGCTTCTGATGAAGATCTGGCGAAGGTGGTCCTGTTCAAGGACTACCCGGAATCACTGCTGACGTTTGCGTCGACCTGCTGCGTGATTTTCATGGTCATCGGCATTCCAGGAAACTTTATCACCATCTTGGCATTAGCACGCTGTAAAAAGGTAAAACTCCTTGTGTACAAGACCCAAAAGTTGCTATCAAAATACACATAAATAGCTGCTTAGTACGAACATTGAATAGGATGCAATCAATATATTTTTCCACAAAAAAATATACGAGTATAACACTTTTTTCAAACAGGAAGTGTCACAAAAAGCTACGGTTTGTTATCAGTATCACTGTAACGAAAGTTGTGATAACGTCAGTAACTGTAGTATCATTGACTCCTATTTGCAGTAATATTAAGAAATCATATTTCACTGTAGATAATTACCTAATGACGTTTTATTATCTATGAGCAATGTTTATTTCTCAACATTTTGATTATTTTATAATATTCTTATTCACTAAATTAAATACATTTAATCACCGTTCAAATTCTTGGAACTACTGTGGAACTCGCAATTCGTTGGCGTAATGTTTTTTCATTCAAACTTCAACCTTCCACTGCTCCCATTAGTTAGAAGTTGTAGCACAAGGAATGTACCCTTCAAATTTAATGTTTCTATGACCAGCGGTTTCAGCTCTACGTTGTTTGTCAGTAGGTCATCAGTCAGGACAAAGTCTTTTATATAGTACCTATATGATATGCTTACTGTTTATTTCATTTCAGGTTCGAAACGCGACATCCATTTTCATTATGAACCTGTCGTTCTCTGACCTTCTGTTTTGCTGCTTCAACCTTCCTCTAGCTGCGTCTACTTTCTGGAGAAAGTCCTGGAAGCACGGGAAGATCCTATGTCGCATGTTCCCTTTGGCGAGATATGCGCTGGTGGCCGTGTCGCTCTTCACAGTTCTGGCTATCACCATCAACAGATACATCATGATATCACACCCGATTCTCTATACTAAGTAAGTTTAAATTATCATCTATGAGTATTGGTATGAAACATTTCCTATTATTGGTATTATTTATTATGCTATTACATATTTATTTAATCTACATTTTTTTACTCCACACTAAGTAGCCTTGTATTTGACGGCCTCTGTGGCGCAGCGGGCGAAGGTCCGCCTGAGACGCAGAAGGTTGCGAGTTCGATTCCCGCCGTGGGGCAAATGTTTGCATTATTTGCAGATATTATGTATGTATTTACAAAAAAAAAAAAAAGTATATCTATGTCGTTTATCAGTCATGTGGTTCCCATAATACAAGCTCTGCTTAGTTTAGGGCTACATGATGCTGTGTGTTTATTATTAGCACTATAATACTTAAACCCAGAACCAAACAAAATTTGATTTTTCCAAGACTAGATAATGGAAACAATTTTTCTGCATAAATATTTCAATCTTAAATGTTACTTGTCCGTTGCAACGACTTTTTGAAAATGTTTTTATATTATTCTTACTCAACTACCTCTTTTGTTTGTTTATCAGGATTTACAAGAGACGCTACATTGGATTAATGATCGTTTCCATCTGGATAATGTCATTTGGATCCATGATCGCGACCTACCTCGAGCATTGGGGGCAATTCAGCTTGCACCCTATCACCGGATCCTGCACAATAGTTTCAGATAAAGATGGTCGGAACCCAAAACAATTCATCTTCATCATAGCATTTGCTCTGCCAAGTCTAGCAATTATAGTATGCTATGCCCGCATTCTATGGATTGTAAGAAAACAGGCAAAAAAATCATCAACTCAACGTTCTATGCGAATAAGACCGCTCAGACCGATCGAGCTAACGATCACTGAAGTGCCAGAGACATCGATCCCGAGTGTAACAGACGAAATTGTGCAAAGAAGGGAAACTAAAATTCAATTAGCTCTTCCTTGCTTTTACCCGGAACTTTCCACGTCCTGCAACGACAGTTCGTCACGCGAAGATAACATGAACAAATGTGCCCCCGAGTTCAGCGGTAGTCCACTTAGTGGTGAGAGAGCTCAAAGGATCCGGCAGAGCTTCGTAACAACATTCCGACGTTCCACGGCTTTCATCAAACCGCGACTGCCGACGAAGAAAGACAAGAGACTTCTGACTATGATCATCGCTATAGTAACATCGTTCTTAATCTGTCATCTGCCTATAACGTTAACGAAGACGATTTTTAGTGACTATACCTCGCACGCGTCAGCGAATATTGCATCCTACGTGCTGATATACGTGACTACGTGCATCAATCCTATTATTTACGTCGTGATGTCCGTTGAGTACCGGCAAGCGTATAAAAGTTTAATGAAGTGTCCCTGCTAATAAAATAGAGTATGTTCTAAGTCTGTTTCAAGCTGCAAATCTTTTGTGTGTGAGTTAAGATTGTGAAAGTGTGAACCGTCCGAGACTGAGTCTAAATTATGGTGAGGGAATAAGTGATCTTTAAATGGATATTTTAGAGTATAGTTGCACGTGATGATATGTTATAGAGTAGTATGATAAATGACATTGTGCGTTCGACTTTATGGTAGCTGTTCAAATAAGCTGACAAATTTAAAGTCAGTATCCACCGTGGAAAATTCAAAACAAGTGGGAACGAGCAGCCTAATAGAATTGTTTGTTCCCGCATGACGTCTTTGCAATTGGAATTTCTGAGAAAACCCTCATTGATTGGACTTTAAACGTTTTGTACTTACAATTCTAACAAAATTGTTTTGTATACTATATTGTATATTAGTCACAATACCAATTTGTGGGATAAAAATCTTTTGTACAAAAAGTACCGACATGTGATATTATACGAGTAGAACCTAGATAAATAAAATGTCTAAATAAAAAAATGGCTTCACATAACTTTTCGGCTCGCAGCCAAGTATTAATTGCATAGATTTAGAGATCAGTATTTTTGCAGGATTTGTAAGAAAAATAAGTTCAAATGAGGTTTTAGCCTCCGCGAAGTTAGTAAGAAACATATAACAGGCCAGAACAAGAATTATATCTAGAAGCATTACATAAGTAAAACATAAAGTTTGCTCGAATTAACTGCACGTTTTAACATCAACAGGATAATGGCAGTTTTCCTTACAGCGACACTAAGATAATCATAATGTATCATTTGGATACCTACTTTAACCATAACAATATGGTCAGGTATAAATAATTTGCCTATACAATAGTTGTATCTGGATAGCATAACTGTCTATCACCATAAATGAAAAAGCACTGGCTCTAATCATTCGAAATGTTGTGTTCGAAATACAAATTTTAAAATTTTGAATTTCAATATGTCCAGTCGATAATACCGTCAGAGAGTAACGAAATGCTATCAAAAAATTGTTTCCCAATGGAAAAAAATATATTTGCTTCCTATTTTAGAAGAAATTAAACATTTAAAGGTGACTGTTCATTCTGACGACGCTGACGTCGGGTAGTGAAGCTCTGACATTACAATTACCTACATACAAAAGTCTGCTACTCGTAGTAAACGATTTATCAAATTATGTTTATTCAACAAAATAGAACATAATTATTGTTTCAGAATATTATATACAAACATGATTGTAAATAATAAGTACCTAAATGAATTAAAACTGTAGGTATTCCAGTATATAAGTAGGTTACCATTAAATAAATAAATAAGTTTTATAAATAATAATTTATGCAATATTAGATTACTAGATCTATTGAATACAATTATATGACGGTTCAGAGGATGTCTTCAGCTGATGTGTTTAATTATTATTTTATTGTTTGTAAGAGCAATAACTGTCTGATGATATTGGGTATCATGGCTCAATGAGTTAGCAGAAAGCTCCTTGAATCGTTAGAGTACATGTAATAATTATTAAGTAGGTATTATAAGTACATTATTGACTATAATTTTTTTAACAGGCCTGGATTCTGTGTCGTTTTGGCCTTATTGTCTACAAAAATGTAACTAAGATATTACCAATATTAACTTAAACATTTTTAAGCATTCCAAAATTATAAATATTTTCTGTTCCAATTTCAAGTCGAACTTACTAATATCTTTCATTTTATGAAGTAATAGTACCTGGGTGACAGAGCATTGCTATAACTTGCTAAACCGGCATAAAACCTCATTGCTTGCTTATTATTTTGAACTTCACTGAAGCAAAAAAAAAATTAAATTATTAGCTGACCCGCGCGTGACTTCGTCTGCGCGTTTTAAGTAAGTAATATTATACGTTTTCTTACCTTTTAAACCTTCCCTAGACCTCCACGAACATTTCAAGACCAAGATAAGATAAATCCGTGTAGCCGTTCTCGAGTTTTAGCGAGACTAACGAACAGCAATTCATTTTTATATATATAGATTTGATTTCACTTATGTATCGCCATTTTATTATATTACATACTAATGAATACAATAAATAATGTACTTAAATATTTATAATTAAGTAATTTTGATGGTAATAAATTAAACTGTTATGTTACCTTTAAATTTTATACCTTAGAATAATATAATTAGGTAGGTAGGTACACTAAATGTACTATAAGTATCTACAGAGTACTTTACCTACTAAAAATATTTAAAATTATATCATGAGTGACATCGTATCTAAAAAGGTTACTCTACAGAAAAAAATTGTATAAAGTTAAATACTCATTAATATAAAAAATATAATATTTAATTAATTCCATATTTAGTAATACAGAAATTATACCAAATAACTTCGGTACCAAAGACCAAATTACGTTGGGCCAAGTCCCAGTCATTGTGCGTACCAAAGATGTAAAGTTATTAAAATAAGAAGTTCAATGACAGTAAACAAGACTTTAATTTACTACCTACATTATTCACATTTGATATACCTAGTAGTTATCTCTAAAACCTGCTCTAGAACTAAACCTAATTGCGTGCGACAGAACAGGGGAAAGTTCTATAGTGGCTCGCGCCATGCTTTGAATTAAAAAGTTGATTGGACCACAGACAATCTAAACGTTTAAGACCCAGAATACTGTCACACTGACTTCAATTCTCACCCGCACTTCCTCGAGATTTTCTAATTAATTTGTGTTTTACCTTTGATGGATTTATCACATAAATCCTTGAGTATTGTGTAGTTCAATTTCAATGTAATCTATTAAGCGATAATAGAATAATCTGGGTTGCAATACTTGCAGTATTCAAAATTCTACCCCTTTAATGCCCGAATAGGAGCTTTTTTAAAAGCCAAACTCTTGTAAAACCGGAGCCTAAAATCTGAAACAGCATAAACCCGCAGTCCTAAACAAATTGAGACAAATTTCGTATTAGACCGGGTTCTGCCGCACGCCACAAAAACCCCGATAAAGCTTCCCATTACTGCTATCTCCAACGATTTGTAAATTACTCTATTAATTTTGTGGATCGTCAAGATGTTATCGATGTGAAATATTCGAGTTTTTCGCGGTGAAAACTCCAGACAGCTCTCACAGTAAATTGATGTGTAACGTTACTTTTCGACGAAAATAAAAGTACCTACTGGAACTTGGCAAAAGCTAAAAACTTTCGGTTTTAAGGCGAGGGTGGCCAAGAACTTTAGGTAAGTATTTAGTGCTACCTCAGTTCCCGCAGGTTGAGCGCCCTGGCCCGTGCCGTCCACCATTTGACCATACCTTCCTCTACATGACCGCATAAGAAATCTTCGTGCCAGATTATAGAAAATCGAAAATAAGGTATTTTTTTAACCTATTCCGTCCCACTGCCGGGCTAATGGTCTTAAATGTACTTACTAACTAAAAAACACGCTTTAATCGATTTAGTGTACCTTTATGATTTTTTTAATCGGGCCAATTAATATACGAGTAAGTAATTCAAAAATATTTATAAAATAATTATTTATTCAGATCAGTCAATTCACGTTTCTGTCTTTACACAGCGCTTTCTGATTATGTTAATTTTAATGAAATATTTTTCCACGCAAAATTTACGATTTAGTTGATTTACACAGGTACAAAAAAGGTAAAAAGTGGAAAATCCTCGGCTTATATAGTACAGTTTATTATGCCTACCTATATACTCAATAGGTATAGTTAGGTACACATTATTACTTGTGAAGCGGAAATAATTTTTATTACAGTACCTATGAATAAACCATTTTTGGTCAAATATTTGTATTGAAAAGGTAAACTTCCATCTTTGAGACTATGAATAATAAGCAACTTGCAATTTCAATCATTTTCATGATTATTTTTTGGGATCGTGTTTGTTTTCCGAATACCTTTCGTATAACTTTACGGAAGAGGATTACACAAGAAAATTTATGAAAACAAAACAACGGCTTCTTCGTAACCGAAAAGAACTCCGCGATAACATCAAGTTATTTTGCTTATTTCCTTTTTTTTTATTTGTTACAAGGTTTCATCTGCCATCTCAATTTGCCAATAAGTTCTTGATATTTCGAATTTAGCATTAAAATAAATCCATTATCCAAAACTAATAAACAAGAACATACAATGCCTACTTACAACAGCAACAACGTAGAAATGTGAGTGCCCAAAATAAATAGGTAAGTACCTAAATATGTAGTAAGTACTGTATTACTTAGTAGTAAGATATATACCTACTTATAGAAAGAATCTATTATTATTTATGGATAAAATACAACAGCAGGTACAATGATTCACGGCCCCAAATAAATATTGTAGCATTTTAGTCACGTCCTAAACGCTCTCCTGAGGCGAAAACAGATATTTGGGCAATATTGAGGTCACTATGATAAATATTGAAGGAACAAAATAATATAAGTGAAAACTTGAAACGGCCGATTCGTTTAATAAATCGCATGTTTGTATTGGTCAATAACGAAAATTTATGACTTTTGTAAGGCTATAACACCGAATAATAGCGGTAATCATCCCTGTAGATATAAATCTCCTGATCCTAGCCATTCCTTAAATTCCGCGCACGTTTAGAATATGGGTTTCCTTTAAAAAAACCCAATAATCTGGGCACCTTTTACGTTTTTAACCCGCAATTACTCAAGTATGTAACACGCACAAGACAGGGCCTTGTTTATTTTCACCCGGTCCAGTAAAAAATTGTTATTATCAAGTTTACGTTAATTCAATTTATTTTTTTTCACAACAAGGTCAGAGAAGAGCTTCGGGTGGTAGGTAGGTTATAGCTCTAAATTCTTGGTTCCCAGTTAAATTCGGTAAATATAATAATAAAAGCATTTTGGTCCATTAGATCTAATAATTAAATTTTCTAACGAAGCCTTTGATGTCGTTGATTTCACGAAAACTTAGTTTACTTAGTCTACTGTAGGAATTTAGTTTAAGCTCAATAAAGGAAATAAATAAGTAAGTAGATGGTCAAAAACCTCTAGTCATATCTACTCTAGATCTCTGAATACACATAAAGCGCTTTATAAACTCTAGTAAAGATTTGTGTACTATAAAGTAGTATACATACTAGGTAGGTTACCTGATTGAAAATTAAGATGAAATTAGCTCAAAGCAGATTAAAATTCTATCAAAACTTGGACAAACTTTTTGTGTCACTTTTAGGAAACATACGAATGCATTTTACGATTATGTAAAATCGTCCGATGATATATGTAGCTGTAGGTATTTATATTACTGACGTAAGATACAAAATTCAATACGTAACTTGTAAACAAAAAAAACCCCAGGCTCGGAAGTTATCTCTTCAGATTTAAAGTTACTTAGATCTATTGAGGATATCTAAAGAGGGTAGTCAGACGTCCAAACATGATATTTGGCACATGCCCACATTTTGCACAGTAGTTAGTATTCCGTACGGAATACTTGTAAACAAAGTATTCAAAACGGCGTAGGTATTTCTATTTCGACTCAACCGAAAAGACATTTGACGGAGGTTGTAAGCAATAAAAGGGTCCGCTTTAGACAAATAGTAAAGTTATCAGTAAACAGATCACAGATCAGCTATTTCATAGATTTGATAATCCGAGTCTAACCGGCGACAGTCGCCGCCGGCTCGGAGCCGTAGCCGATCCAGTTTCCCGGCACGTAAGGGTCTGTAGATCTAATTTCCTTGTAATAAATGTAGGCATTCATTCGTTAAATATTTTGTGACCTGACCCGCAGTTTACCCAATACTTGGCGGCTATTTGTAACGTTGCCGTGGTACACAAGTGGATAATAAGAAATAGATATATTGCCCCTAAACTATTCAAGCAATATTATTCTCTATTGTACCTAACATTTACGAGTAATTTTTTTGGAAATTATAATACTAGTTATGCATTAATTTACAAACTGCCTTCAGCACCATTTTTTCCAATAACATTATCTTAACATTTTGAGCAATTTAAGTTTTGATAGTAGACTATTAAGAATTATGTATCACCTTACTGATGAAGGAAACAAACATTAATATATAAATAAATAAACGAATATCGGGAGAAAAAGATAAACTTAGCTGTTGACTCGAAAGACGTAGAAGTCGCATTATACAATATACCTAGCCTAGATATAGACGACCACTTGCATCAAGGCAGTTTAAAGTTTAACGGAAAGACAATCACTAATAGGCACGTAAATAATATCGTCTATTTATCATTGTATTTGTGAACTGCGACTGTGGAGTTCAAACATAATAAACGGCCTCGCTGTCTTAAGTAATTCGGAGTTTATACGCACGAATAGAGGCACTAAATCAAAGTTGTTCTTGAAATCCCAATAGGCTGTTTACCGACATAATCCTAGATTAACAGAATACCTACTGTTTAGATGAGTTGGGGAAGCTAAGTACTGAGAGTAGGATCCATGATGAGAGTTGAGGAAAGTTATGTGGGAAGTAGGCTTTAATATGAGTTTTACCCAAGCTATGTTTAAATAAGGCTTAAACCGACACGGCAGAAATCTGCAAATATATCTTACGTTTCTTGGGGTTGTGGTATCATGGTGCTCATAGCTTTTGATACCTGATATATTAATTTCTAGTGTGGGATCAGAATTATGATTCTGACTCTGACTCTTGAAATTGTGGGTGTTATTTATTATTAATTGTTATTTGATATTATTTATTGGATCAGTAATAAGCTAAATAGGTATTTATAGGTAGTGTACCTATATAATGTTCATCCATGAAGAAAACATCACATGTTGTGAGCTTGTTGTGAGTAAAAAGCATTTTCAGAGTCTAACCAAGCTGAATTTCAATAGCAATGATGGATGGCTTTCGTTCTCTCTCGGGAATTCGCAATGAACGGTGTTTCTACCCTGTGCAGATTGTGAAAAGTTTGTATTTTGCTCTTAAATATTTACAAAGCACATTTTTGTGTTGAAATTTGTAATTTAATTTACTCAAAAAACCGATAATTACAGGCTATACTTGTGTACTTACCTACTAGTTTCCACGTACCTAAGTAGGTATCCTTTGTTGGTGAGCTAAGATAAGTTGGTTACTTACCAATTTTTCTTTAGGTATACACGCTTCGCCTGAATAGCCTAGCGTGTATCTGACAGCTCATACTATATTCAACTTAAATTATACCAAAAATATTCACGAAAATACCAAACTCTATTTACACAAAAAACTTTAGCAAAAGGTACACTTAGTAGGTACAAAATATCTTGTAAGATGGGTTGTTGAGATTGAAATTTTTGTTTTTTTTTGCTCCACTATAATTTATGTTAGAATTTGTTTAGGAATAGTATTTTCTTATGTTTCGTTTATTGTGTGTCGTGTTGCTCTGGCACATCGTGACTTTCCTTGGTTTAAGTTAAAATAATTTTAAAAAGCTCGCTTTTCTCCCACTTTGTGCCTCAACGTAAACAGCGTTTTTTTTTTAAATGTAGGTTGTTCAAGTAAAAACCTAAAATGAAAAACATTTCTATTTTTAAGTTACTACTGCTGTTTTCAAAGATTCATATCGCTTACAAAAAAACTTCAAAGGTTTACGTTTCTTGATCTAACCAGAGAAATTCGATATAAAAAAAAACGACAAACAGGAATGGTAAACAATCCTCACAAATTATATCTATTTATCAAAGCTTCAAGGGGACTATTCAGTTAATCTGTGAAGCCGTGGCGAGTGGTACCTACTAGATGTATCTAGATTCAAACAAGCGGCACTGATTAGCTTCTGATTAGTAATTAACTACATAAATAGAGATCGAGCTTGTACTTATATGGTTAAGGTGGATTTGATCAACTTCTGGTATAACATCTTCTTCTTCTTCCTGCCCTATTTTTCACACTAGTGGGGTCGGCACAACACGTTTTCTTCTTCCATTTCCTTCTATCATCCGTCATATCAGTACCTACTCACACCTTTCTTACCCATATCATCTTTCACAGTTCACATCTTTTCTTTGGTCTACCTCTGCCTTCTTTACTAATTTCTGCTTCTGATATAACTATTCTCAGAATAATGTAATGTCAAATGCAAGTAAAATGTCAGTTTACTCTTCGATAACTTCGACTTATTCTGAAGATAACGTTTATATTAGTTTGGTGGACTTCGCCCTTAATGATGTTAATGTTGGATTAATTAGGTCTTATTCATCATTGTAACTACTGTGCAAAACTTGGGCATGTGTCACATGTAGGGATCGGCTCCACCGATCTCGGTATCAGATTAAAATTGCCACGGATCCCAACGAGTTGTATCTACTGAGACCGGGGTCCGTTTCTAACGTTTGGATGTGACATCTAACTATCCCTTTTATCCTCAAATTATATTAGTAATTAAGATACCACTGTTTAAGTATGTACTTTTAAACTTACGCGATCTGAACACATTATTATTAGTATTAGACGGGTATTTATCGCGTTTAAATTACCTTATATTTTCCCGACGTTTCGACAGGTTTGCACGCTGTCGTGGTCACGGGTAGACTGGAGTACTGGAGCTACCGCCTCCGCGAAGCGGGGGTCGCATTATTTGCAACTACCCTCACTTCGTTCTCGACAATAGGGATGTCCATATGTACACTCGGACGACACACAACACTAACAGTTTTATTACCTATATCTGTATATACCTACATGGGTACCTACTTATGTAAACGATTAGGCTAAAGACATAACAAGGTCTAACTCACACGCAAAGGTAACCTTCAAAAGGGTCTTACCAAAGGTCCGGCCCAAATGGGCTCTTACATAATTAACTATAATGACATGATAAGCAATAATAGGTAATCCGGAACCCTTGATAATAGAATACGAGCATACCGACTGTTCCGTATGATGTAATGAATTTCGGTTCTTACAAAGGCTTTGTTCCTGATTGATATTATGAATGGCCCAAACTTGGTCCAGTGTTTCGTATTTATACTCAAACAATATAAATATCATGATTACGACAGAAATCCCCAGGCTCGGTAGATACCTCCTCAGATCTCTACTCACTTAGATCTTTGAGGATTTCTAAAGGGGGTTCTCAGAGGCACGTCCAAACATGAATAATACATAAATAAATTTTAAAAATATATTTTTTACATAACTACATTTTGAACAATGATAAGTATTCCGTACGTGACAGGTTGCAAGCTCATCCCCACTTATAAGAATACTAATCTATGACAAATATTTGGTTATATTCTGCTGATCTATTTTCTGAGCTAAACAGAACGCAGACGCGTGCACAACACGCTCGCCTGCATATAAAAAGGAGGCCTCGCCTTTGGAAGTGAAGTATTAGTTAGAAAATTTTAAGTAAAAGGAAGTTAAACTTTATTTTCACCAGTTTTCTTCCCTAATCTATGAGAGCATGAGGGAGCATCATTTATAACTGTCTTCTGGGGTCAAAGTCCAATTAAGCATCTCCTCCGCGAATTGTATAGCTCTGTATTTCTTTTAAAAATTGTCCTTTTCATTTTATCCGCGAGTGGCCGGAGCTTAGTCACGCAAACCTCATTATTCACCTTCGTAATGCGAATCTCTTTTTATTAGCAAAAACTGCAAAAAGTCGGAAAATCTGACTAATATTATAAAGCGTGGGGCGACGATTGTATCTACGTAGATCACCCCCAGCGAAATTACAAAGAATGAGGTGGGTATTTTTAATTTACACCCTACATTATTAAAAAATAAAAATCAACCATTAACTTGAATTAATTTATAAAGTCATTGTCATTATGGAACCTTTCTTCGCTAAAGGTATAAAACATACCGTAATTATGATACTCCTTATTATCAGTATTAGCAAGGAAGTTTCTAGCGTTGACATTCAAATATTTTATTTAGCATCTTTCTAAAATTGATTATTTCTCAATTTGATGCCGATCAAAATATAATTTCCTAAAGGCCCTTCGCCTACGCTGTTTGCACATTCCCACAGTGTAATTTTCTTTTTATCGTAAATTCATAAAAATCATTTTTCATCAAACCAAATTCAGGGGCGTCGAAATAGTATTTAAATGTTTACCAAACGAATTTCGCTATTTATAGTCACAACGAATTCTTTATGATAAGTTGGTAAGTATCTAAGTAAATAAGTATCACGCTTTTCTTTTAGAAATTGATTGAGGATATAAACGAAGATCTTCAAAAGAAAATTGAAAAAGAAAATCCTGTTTACATAATAAATGTATGTAATATAGGCATGCTGAGGCCCAAAATGTTATACAAATATTAGTTTGTTTGCCGAGTACATTGCGGTTCACTTACGAGATTTATTTTATGTGCCCAGCCGATGAAGTGTAGGCAGAACTGATAACGTGGAGGTACCTTGAGGGTATTTGAAGCCAAACTTTGACGGCCGGTTCGGGTATCGGCTGGTTTAGGTTATATAATAGGTGAACAACCTTCGTTGCTGTTCTATCATTTGTTTATCGAAAAATACAATATGCTTTAAACAAAAACATACCAAAACAAAGGTCGGAGTAACTGTGACCCGAACATTGCCTATTTCTTTTTATTGCGGTAGGTTTATTTCGCTTGAGCGAGTGATAGACAATTGATAAACAAGGCTTTTTGGGGCAGAATAAAAGGATATTCTGGGTCTTATGCTTTGTATTAGTTACAAGAGCTCCTTTTAAGCGTGGAAAATTGAAGAACATTGTTCAGACATTGGACATATTTATAAAAAAATACTTACTTAGGAATTTATAAATGAAACTCGTAGGTAGATATCTACTTTTTAGTATATACTTAGGTAATTGATTCTCTTCTTTTTCGAAACTCCTTTTATGCTTTTGACAAAACATTTTTGGTTCAAAGATTCGTCAAGCATGAAAGCACGACCGAATTTGAAACTCGGAAGACTTATGTGATTAGAGGTCAAAAATAAATGCATTTGTGCGTTTGTGGTTGCGTTGTTGTTTTCGTAAATCTTATTTCGAAACACTTTTTTACGTGTCTATACAAATCATAAAGTCTGACAGCGGGATGAGTCGACCGATTCCAAAATGAATTACGTCAACTTATCCCGCGGGATAAGTTGATAGCGGCCTCAGTTGACTAAAGACCCAAAAAATCAACTCAAACTGGAATCACCATAGATCCGAAGTGCGAAGTCAAAAGTCGCTCCAAAAGGTCGCATCGTGAGATACTGTGGCTTTACTTTCCGAGCAGGTTTGAAGAGCAGCTATAACAAGGAGTTATCTGTCTCTATCAGATTCAATTACCGTTACGGAGCGCTCAGCTCGTTCTTATCATCCATTTCCGAAAACCACCTGCTGTGTTTCCCCAGTTTCTAAGTGGCAACGTGTGGCGACCGCAATATGGCGATGGGAAAGATTTGCAAAAGACGAAAGTTAACTGTAAACTGTCGTAATATTCGATAATTTTAATAATTTGTGTTGGAACACTTATAACTCTAGAACGGCTGGACCGATTTTTATGGTTTTAAATTTGTGGGATTTGTCTTGCCCCAAATAGCAGAATAACTAAAACATTTGATAATAAATTAAATGCTGACGAAATCGCAGGCAACAGCAATATCTTATTATGATTTATTCAATAGCTGTTTTAAATCTGCAGATGTTTTAATATTGGTGGATATACTCAACTAGCAAGCCCCAAAACTAATCAAAGTGTGCATTACAGAGAGAACAAACATTTGGGTAATGAGGGCAGATGTTTCTTCTGTGTCTGTCGTGTCTGGGTGTTACTATGTACCTATTAACAAAAAAGTATTATATTATTTAGTTAATTTATCAGCTATGGGTTCCCATAGGACAAGCTTTGCTTAGGTATATAGTTTGGTGCTAGATGGCGTTGTGTAAAATGTTCACCAATATATTTTTAAAGAAGAAACGTGACAACGAGTTACAACCAACTGATCTGAGAGGCATTTCTTTTGTCCTTTTAGAACCATCAATCATGCTATGTCCACAGGCATGTAGCGGTGTTTGATCTTCTGGAAACCTAGCTTAAGCGTCACACATTAACACTGTTCCAAATAAAAGGAACAATAAACTATAACGCGAACAAAAAATACCGACGTAAATGTGCCGCTGCCGCATTATGCCATTAAACTTGATATATTAAGGACCCGACTGTGAACAAGAAGAATGGAGACATTTACAGGAACTTTCATAGAAATTTACGCTTATGCCTAATACAGACCAGTTACAATATAGGATAGGGTACATTTTACATTGGTATCATTTTTACAAAATACAATATGGCAGCTGGACGAAGCTATTTTAATCACTTTCAGTCTGGTATTTTGATTTTTTTTAAATAAATACTTGGTTATTTAATTAAATAATTGCCTTAAAAATATAGCGATGATGAAGGCCTGTTTCTGTTTACAGAGTTGAAATAAAATGGCGCTGCCCTTTTGTATTTGTATATTAATCAAAATATAGCCCTGTTCGCGTTTAATTGTTTGTATTATCAAGAATTCAATAAATAATCACCAGGAAATTTTCTCATTTTGGTATCCTGCCTATAGAAGTTTTTTTTATGTTTATTAAGGAACTTAAATGACCAAAAGTTACTTACATTTACTTCCGTTATTATGACTTATCTGGGTCACTGCTCATTTCTTTGTTGTAAAAATCTTTGAAAGTATTAAGATCCTCAATTTAATAAACCTCCTTTGTGGAAGAACGACCTATTCAGCGCTCTACTAAAGAGGTTCACAAACAATTTATGAAAAATGCGAATGACATTCGTGAAACACCAAATGAAATATGAATAAAGTTCATGCTAAATAATTGTTTTATTGTTTTAACATGACTTGGTGTTTTAAAACTAGTTTTCAGTTCCCTAAAGGCCAGCGTAAGTGTTGCTAAATTGATATACTATGACTTAATTCATAAATAACTAATGATTAGTAAATTATAATAGTTAGTTTAATATTTTCCTATCCATGACGACCTCTGTGGAGCAGCGGGTGAAGGTCCGCCTGAGACGCAGAAGGTTGCGGGTTCAATCCCCGCCGCGGGACAAATGTTTGCATTATTTGCAGATATAATACAAGCTCTGCTTAGTTTGAGGCTACATGATGCTGTGTTCTAGTGTCCAGCATTATTTATTTATTTTATTTATGTTTTATCCATGTCATAGAAAAAACACTTCCAGTTTCTCCCAAAATTCTATAAAAAATTGTCAAATACTTCTACTTATTCGTTCTCAAGCGATGCGCTCACCTCACGAACAGGATTTCATTTTTATTTACTTAAAATAGAATCACCAACAGCTTATTGTATCTCTTATTACTATTATCTTACTTATACTTATTACTAGTATTGCGCTTTTCGACAGAAGCCAATCTGATAAAGGAGAACACAACATTGACTTAATGATACACTCTACAAAAACTTCCAGTTTAAAGTTGTGGGTAATTGAATGCAAAGTCCTCTGGTTTCAGATAGCTTCGTGGAGAAATGGCCTCTGATGAATTCGAACGATGTTGGATTTATCCTGATCACATACTTGCTCTTTGTGTTCAAAGTCGGCCCGCACTTCATGCAGAAGCGCGATCCTTTGCAACTCAAACGGATCCTTATATTTTACAATGCATTTAAAGTTGTAAACTCTGCTTACTTAGCTTTTAGGGTAAGCGAGTATTATTTTTATTTTATTTCATGTGACGAGGAGAGTGTTAGATATGAATGTGGATGGATACAAGGGTAGAGGTAGACCAAAGGAAAGATGGATGGACTGTGTGAAAGATGACATGGGTAAGAAAGGAGTGAGTACTGAGATGACGAATGATAGAGGGAAATGGAAGAAGATCACATGTTGTGCCGACCCCACATAACGTGGGAAAAGGGCAGGAAGATGATGATGAGTATTATTTTTAAGATTCTCATTAACTACGTCTAAACATAAATCTGAGCATTTTGTAGTTTGTATGATATCTTTCTCAGAGATATTATGTATTTATTATTATTTATATTATTTCATATTATGTACCTACCTACTTAACTTTTACTTTGTAACACAAGGATAAAAAAGTTTATAGTAAAAGAGGATTAATACATAAATTTAACTTCAAGATATTTATTTATTAAAATCACAGGGATTATTTTGAATCCACTTATAGGTATATTAGGTGTGTAGAGATGAATTCCGGTTATGATCTCAATCTGAGAAAAAACGTCAGAAAATTCTTCAAGCTCTTTTTATGTTATGAACGAACCTGTAATTAAATTAAATTGGTAACAATTATTTTTATTTTACCGCACAATTCGTAGCGCCTGTCGTAGCAATTGTCGTAGCGCTTGCTACGGTATTATGGGTGGCCTCGTTTTGATGCGTTTTTCTGCTTTCAGTTAATAACGTACATCTTGGAAAAGGGACTTTTTCCGAGAAATTGTGATTATGACGACTCAACTATTTATGTAAGTAACCTCAACTATACATTTAGTTATTTACTGAATTATTGTATAGGTATCTGTTTTATCGGAAAGTAGCCGTGTCATCACACTAACAATTACACAGATGTTTTATCTGTGCAGGTTTGTTTGTAACCCACTTTATCAAGCACGAATAAGATTAGTACTAGCGTTAACTCTCAGAATACAGAAAGAACAGAAACCGTGAACGCGCCTAATACTGAAGCGTCAAATACTACTCATAAAATGAGTAGTTTGAAGCGCAGCCGATCAGTCACTCTGTGGACGTCGTATCGCATGACGTGACTTACCGGTGTGCAATTTAAACAAATTATGCCGTTTTTTGTCGTTTCTACCTGTAAAAATACAGCGGGGCTACAAAAAAAAACAGGATGGGATCACATTTCACGTGTAAGTAGTGCATTTAGATGTCGTTTTATTTAATTACTGAATAAATTGTTTTGTTTGTAATTGTCATAGAGAATGATGCGTCCATCTTGTTAGTGTTGCCAATGTAAGAGTTTTGATTTTCCCTGCTTTTTATTACGTAGGTAGGTACTGAGGGATTTTTTTTTGAGTGATATTAAATTATTGAATACGTCTTTAAAAAACATTTTAACATTTTGATTTCGCTGAATAAAGTTATTTTGAGTTTGAGTTTAAGTTTCGTGTTTTATTTATAAAACTTTTATATCTTGAGATTATTAGTTACATAGATATAAAATATGAATACATTTATAAGAAAGGACAATGTCGATTTTATTATCTTACCTTCAATACTCTCAACGCTTACCCAAAAAAAC
Organism: Cosmorhoe ocellata; assembly: GCA_963675405.1. NCBI lineage: Eukaryota > Metazoa > Arthropoda > Insecta > Lepidoptera > Geometridae > Cosmorhoe > Cosmorhoe ocellata. Next base: position 2,176,140 of record OY776258.1, on the reverse strand, counting down.
GAGTAAGCGATGTCTAGCTAGCAACATTACGCGGGTGGGAAGTGAGGTTTTGGACACAGCGTGCGGTTTGCGATTACAGTCGAACGCGGCTTCTGGTTCTTTCTGTATTCTGAGCGTTAACTATATTAATACCTAATTACTTTATGCAAACTCAAAAGAAAACAGATTTTAATGTTGCACTACGTAGAAAATTACAAGTAAGGATAATCGTTTAAGTTTACGGAAAAAGTATCAAATTATCAATCCCTGAAGAATAAAATATATATGGAACCTATGAAATATGATCTACCAAACAAAAAAATCATCAAAATCCATTCATAATTGACGGAATTATCGCGTAACTAATAAAAAAAAACAACTCGTTGAATTTTTATTTACTTTTTTTATTTAATTTTTTAATTTTTATTAAACCTTTTTATAATTGTTAGTCGGTTAAAATGAGATTTTTCATGGAATACAGAAATTCAAAACATGTTGTGAAATACGGATAGAATCTCGAACAAAGATAGTAGAGGATAACATTTCAAGTACTCTCTCTGCATACAAAATGTGGTCTGTAATGAGTTTCAGTAGTTCACCGGTGACTTGTTACAAGGCAAGACGTACATTCTTTAAGACTATTGTCCGCAAGCTTTGTCTCTCCACGGTACAAATAGTTTCAAAGTTATGTAATATCTTACCGATAATAATGGGAAAGTTTACTTTGGACTTTACGTGATCGTAACAGAGTTCTTAATCTAATTGCAGAAAATTGCAACACTATACTGGCAGTACATGGTAACCAAGATGTTCGACCTTTGCGACACTATATTCTTCGTTCTTCGAAAGAAGCACGATCAAGTGACGTTCCTCCACGTGTACCACCACGTCTTCATGGTGTTCATCACCTGGGCCTGTCTCAAGTACGATCCATCTGACCATTGGGCGTTCATGGCAGTTATGAACAGTTGCATACACACTGCTATGTACATGTACTACGGTTTGACGGTGATGGGACCTGGATTTTCAAAGTACTTGTGGTGGAAGAAGTATTTGACTTTGACGCAGATGGTAAGTTCCTAGCCTAAACGCCACATAGGTCATCCTTCGTTTAAGGTCGTGTCCCCATTAGGTGAATTCGCTAGCTGACTCTGAGAGGCGTAGGTAGGTATCGGTCACTGACTCAATGTTGAGTTAACAACGAACTATAACGTATTAGCTGCAAAGCGCTTGCGAACTCTTGGTAAACGGTATTGAGCGACCAGGGGCCTTACCACAAGCTCCTCGGGCAATATCAAAGTAATATAACTTTGATATTTCGTGCCATGACCTACAAAAATTGCATTGAAGTAGTTTTACTTCAAGCTTGAAATGTGACGTTTTAAAACGAATGAGTCGAGCAAAACACCGAAAACTGCATACATTTCGCATAGTATGGACACTCCATTTAAAAAATTATAGGAAAGCAAACTTGAAACAGTTACTTTCTTACTGTTCACCTAATGGGAACGATCTACAACGTGGGTTACGTTGTAGACCGTGTTCCTATTAGGCGATAGTCATGTTGAGTTCCGTACAGAGCTCGGCTTGTGTCGCTACGAATCAGCTGTCAAAATTGTTTTTTATCTGCTAGAGGAAGCCCCCACGTATTCGTTTACGTAGCTATTTACATTTTTATACAAACGTTTTATTTCAAGGGTCATTCTTCTTATCTTGTCACTAGTTTTTCGAATGTTTCAATGTAGGCCATAATATATCTTCTCCAACGTTCTACTGGGGTTTGTAATTATGCTTTTATTGATCATCTTTGCTTGTGACAATAGTTACATTATTAAATTACTACTGTTTGAGGGATGAAGTCTGTGGATTAAAAGGTATGAATAAAAAAACACTATTGAAACAAATGGCCGCAAAAAAGAAGCCTTAGAAAAATACTTCGCTCTTTTAAGGCCTGTGTAATTCTAGTGGTTGCCCGTAGTCCCGTCTGTTCGACTTTTTCTCGGATTTCTGACTTTATCGAAAGAAAATTAAACCTTGACATCATCATCATCATCATCATTTTTCTACCCTTTTCCTACGTTTTGTTGGGTCGGCACAACAGTGATCTTCTTCCATTTCCCTCTATCATTCGTCATCTCAGTACCTACCTATGTCATCTTTCACACAGTCCATCCATCTTTTCTTTGGCCTACCTCTAGCCTTGCATCCATCCACATTCATATCTAACACTCTCCTCGTCACATGACTTTCATCTCTCCTCATAATATGCCCATACCACGCTAACCTATTACTCCTCATCTTTTCTTGACATAAGTACTTTTTTTCAGATACAATTCATACTGGTCATAGCCCATCTAGTGGTCCAGACATACTCTACCGAATGCCCCATGCACACTTTCAACTATTGGGTCGGTCTTTCCAACTTAGGGCTCTTCATAGTGCTGTTTGTCGACTTCTACAAGCGGCGGTACCAAGCGACGATGAACAAGGATAGTATTGGATTAGTTTGTACTAAGCTCGTTGATTAATTGCATAAGAAATAAAGGTGTTACTTATAAAATATTAATTTATTTTTAGTAAAGTATATTTAAATCGAGTCTTAATCATCTTCCGATGATTATTTTATCTCCTAATGTGTATAAAATAGCAATTTACCAATAAGAGTCTAAGGATTATCTATCATGCTTGGGTTATCTGCATAGGTACAATCGATGCCAAATTTTGGACTCTATTTTAACGAAATCTTTTTTTCATTTCGCAATGTTCAAAAGTATTTATGTTTCGCACCCTAAACGTTGATATCGCAACAACTTTCACAAATCCGTACAATGCACTTTACATAAAGTACCTACCACTACCGACGCGTCTCCCCATCTGACAATTTTATATCCATAATGCTGTATTACAGTTTCACTTTATGATAATTTCAATATTGAAACTGGAGACAGGCACCCCAAGAGACTATGTACCTATCTGTCTGAAATAAATTCACCCTACGATATAAAACGTTTCATATTGTAGTTATTCACTTCGAAAGTGTAGCAAAGCGTTGAACAATAAAATGGATAAACACATGTATGTACAGAGGGCAAGTCGACCATAAAACAAGAACAATTATGGTTGAAAGTGGCCCGTTACAGATTTACGAGCGAGGGTGCTTGCAAATGTCCAAAAGTTTACTTGTTTTATTGTTTTTGTTTGGTTTGCTTACGGAATAGTAAAGGTTTTGTAGCAGAGGATATTGACTTATACCTACTGCGCTTTCCTTGACTTTCATCACATTTTTATCTGTTTAGTATTTACTTCTCAGTTTGAAAGAGCAATTTTGAGCAGAAAAGTTTGAAGATTACAATTTTACATTATTAAATAATTCCGAAGTGTGTAGGTTGATTATATTAATGCGGTATCTGGAGAAAAACGAGCTGCTCAATAAAAACCAATATGGCTTTAGAGAAGGCAGGTCCACCGAGGATGCTGTTTTGACGCTTACTTCCTTAGTCACATCCTACCTGGATGATGGTGTTAAATGTATAGGGGTCTTTTTAGACCTCCAAAAAGCTTTTGACACCGTCTCTATTCCTATTCTTTTGGCGAGGTTAAAGAATGTTGGCATAAGAGGAGTAGCGCTTAATTGGTTTATTGACTATCTAACTGGAAGGACGCAAAGTGTAAGAGTGGAGAGCTATGAAAGTGAGAGCGCGGTGTGCACATACGGAGTGCCACAAGGTAGTACATTGGGTCCATTACTTTTTATCATTTACATAAATGATCTATGTAACATTACCTTGCCTGGCTTAGACCTTCTAATGTTTGCAGATGACACTGTGCTGCTCCTTCATGATAAGACATGGCAAAAAGTGAAAGAATTAGCCGAAAATTGTCTTTCAATTGTAACAACCTGGCTTGAGAATAGCCTACTGTCACTCAACACCAGTAAGACCAAGTATTTGTGCTTCAGTAAAACTCAAGTAGACAATCCTGGACCTAATATCAACTTAAAAATACATGCGTACCCCTGTAATCGTATTAAACAAAGATCTATGCAATGTAACTGCGCGGTTTTGGCAAGGGTTGACTCCATTAGGTATCTGGGGGTAATTATCGACGACAAACTTAACTGGACACTGCACATAACATCATTGGCCTCCAGGACTAGAAAACTCATATACGTTTTTAAAAATTTTAGGGAAGTTGCAGACGAGGAGTTAGTTTTGCAGACATATAGGGCGCTGTGTGAATGTCTTATAAGGTATTGTGTTTGCGCTTGGGGTAGTGCAGCCAAAACCCATCTCCTAAATGTGGAACGGGCACAGCGCGCTGTTCTAAAAGTGCTCCTATACCTGCCTTACAGACATCCCACTACAGCGGTATATGAGAAAGCTAACGTCCTAAGTGTTAGAAAACTATTTATTTATGAAGGGATACGGCGATACCATAAAAAAGTAGTACCCACGCTTCCAGAATGTACAAAACGAATAGACAGATGCCCGATTCCTTATGTAAAAAGCCATTTTGCGCAGAAGCAGTATAATGCCGTTATCCCACGCCTATATAACAATTTCAATAAAATATATAAGGCTAAAAAATTAAACAATAACGAAATTAAGAAACCTCTAATTACCTGGCTTAACGGAATTGATTATGAAGGCATTGAAAGCATGTTGAGTACCTTTAAATGATTCTATGTGAACCACACCTATACATACACGCTCATACACACACCCTCACATCCTCTCTCACACACACACACACACAATAGTAAAGACCATATTTATTTATTTAATAAGCGCTTATTAAATATATATATTTTTTTTCTCTTAAATTAAATATCAGATTAGTTAAAACCTATATAAAATAGTATGCATAATTAATTATGATAATCTAGATGGGAGAAGCCACTGGCACCCGAAACACAGTTGTTAACTTGTTCGGGAGCCTATGGATTCAATGATTTGTTATGTAAACCTTTTATGCAAATAAATAAATTTATAATTTATAATTATAATTTATAATTAAATATATTACAATATTTATTAAACAATGCTGAGAAAGAATCAATAAAAAGTAATTTTCCGGAAGCAGGGAAAAGTAAGGATGAATATTCAAATAAAATATAACCAAAAAATATAAAATACATTGCACAAAGCATTTCAGAATAGAATACTGCTCGGACTGAGAACAAGATGGAGGCACAATATATCTTTTGATGTCATATCACTATCATCTTCACGCACTGCTGTCTCCGGAAGATTTTACTTGAAAGAAGCAATCTTCCAAAATTGCCAGGATTCCTGACGCCTTTCTCCTTTAACATTTATTAAGCCGGGAATACAATTTGCTTTACTAAGAGCGCAAACATGCGTTTCCAGGATACGTTTCAACACGTATTCTGTACCACCTACCTAAAATATTCCGTACAAGTTTACACGTAGCCAAAGAATTATTAAATTGCAATGCTTTTTCAACTACATTTCTAATGTAAGTTATAAAACAAAATGCATCCTCTCCATACATCGTACGCCCATAAAAGTTAACTGAGGAAAAGACTACTAAAGAAGTTTGCTAGATGTCTTTAGTTAGAGTTTAGAGCGTCGTTGAGACGCTTGAACTCATCATTTTCCTCGTTTTAAAAGGCGAATGACTCGTGCATTAGATACTATTAATTACCTACAAAGATTTTAATTACAACATAATTTTAACCCTAGTGTAAGCATTTCTAAGATCTAGAATTTTAACTTAATTTCTAGATCTATATTGTACCTACCTAGCATAACGTTTTATACATGAAAATTAACTCTTGTCTTCTTCCTTCCCTTTTCCGTCGCTATGTGTACAAAAAACAACAATAAATAAGTAAGTAAGTACCTAACTAGGTAGCTTAAGTAATTCAGACTAAGTACCTACTTGCCTAGCTCTTTGGAGAGAAATTGATTTTTACCTAAAATAAACCACTTAAAAATCCAAAACTAGGGCAAGTGCTTTCAGTTTTATTTCATCCAGGGAAAACTTATTTGGCATCTGCACTACATTGTAACTGCTGGCTCTCATATTTAAGTAAGTACTGAAAACTTTCCGTCGTTGAACGAACAAACAGTGGAAAAGGTTATTCGATATGGCAAGCCTGGCAAATGTATTTCAACTACTTTTCGTTTAAGAATTTAAGAACAAACTTTGTGAATATAAGAACAAAATACTCTATGCAAATTTTTCTTTTTGCCCGACTGCGATGCGAAGGGGGGTCATGCGTTTGGGGTGTATGTAATGTATATGGGCGTAGTAGGTAGGTACCAGGAGAAGATTTAAATTTAGCCATTGACTCTAAATAAGAAACCAGAGATGCAATGGTCACGTTGCTAACTCTAGATCTTTATTTCCTTAGGCACTACCACCAGTAGTGCCAAGGGGTAGTGCCTAAGGAAATAAACACTAGAGATACACCGGTTAGGTAGGTAAATGCCGGCTTATTAATATCCTGGACGCACGTACCCCTCGTTCCGGTGTAAGTTGAATCCTAATTGAGCTATTAATTGTAATGTCTGCACCATCTATGTTTAACACCTACAGTTAAACTTGAGTTCAAGTATAATTTCAACGGAACATTACCATCGGATATTATTTTAAGCGCCCACAGAATAAGAAAAAAGTTGTTACTTCTGTATAAACTTTCTTTGAATAGAGTAGTCGAATACGTAGTTAATATGTAGGTATTCGAGCATTACATTATAGACAGAGTAGACAGCATTATATTATGCAGCATATACAATGAATTATGTCTATTAACATGCCATAATACTACATAAATTGTTATATAGGCTTAGTAGTGTCGTTAATTGTAAACGACACTACTTTAATTGCCAAATAATGAAAAATCTTATGTAGATACTTACCTACAGCCTACAGGTTATTACGTAATGTATTTTTTCAATATATTTTTTTCCGTAGCTGATCGTTTCAAAGTCCAACAAGGAACCCACTATAGTAAGTAGGTAAGTACACCTACGTATTAAGGACGCACACATTAATATATTTTTTGAAAGCTTGTGTACTATATTACCTACCTACAAATCTTTATTTTAAGATATCTCTATTTTGTATTACGAATGATTCGTAAGTTCATGTTTGCACAATACAAGTGCAGTTTTGCAGCACTTAGTTTAACATTCAATGTAAACACGACATCAATAACGTCGTAGAAAACAAACAAACAAACTTACCAGCAGCAACATTTATTCTTATAAAATACTGACCTTCCGATATTATGGACTGTTCTTTAATATCGCCATGTTTGTTTATAGAAAGGTATAAATAGTCATAATATCAGACGAACGAACATCAAAGATCTATTCGTATCTATATTGAAGGGCAAGGTTTTCGTCTTTCTTTGTAGATTCTTTATTGATATTCCCATAGGCATTTTATGAGAAAAAGCCTCATTTTGTTATTGTCCTAAATAAGACTCTAATACTGTACATACGATGACTAGATACAAAGGCTACCTACTGAATGATCTTGACCTATCTTCAGAGGCTAAGATGTTTTACACACGAACTAACGATATATGTAAGGAGATAGGTAAGTACTACTATCAATGACAACAACGAATTGAGCTCCTGTTTTTTTCCTCGCTCATTAATCACAACCATACACATGTTTTCGCAGGGCTAAGTGTGGGTTCCGTTCCCTTTCACGTTATTTATTATACCTATCGCGAGCGCTAATAGGCCATAGGGGTGTATTAGTGGCCTACTCTATTTTCCCTGGGCCCCGTTAATCAAAGTCAGGACTCAGGACTTGCCATCCAAAACGTTAACCCGAAACATTACGACACAAGTGTTACGACATGCGAAGAGATTGAGAGATCTATCTTCCGAGATCATTTGTTTTGTAGGCAATATTCAGTTCAAAGTGGACAATACAAACTGCATTTGTATATACTACAAAGTTGGCAAACTCTTACATAATGATAAATCCATTGAGTGGGCTCGTTTTAATATATTTTGTGTCGCTTATTTTCTTATTATGACTGAGATATAATAGTGTTAAGTACTTTTTATTTACCTTGCGTCGTCTTTTCTAAACATCGGAATTCGCTTTTGAATAGCGTCCTAAATGATGAATAAAATACGGCATAATTCGACATGTTGTGTCGATGGCAGGGACTTCTATCAGATCCAATTTTCGCGTTTCCTTCGTGTCAAATGCAGAGTCATGATTGTATGAGGCGGTAATGGAATCGCCCTAGTTTTGTGAGTTTATACTTGACTCCAATAAATTTGGGATTGGGATGAGCAGACTGAAACAAATACCTAGGCGTCTGATAGGTACCTACCGATTCGTACCTCCTAGTTCTTACTATTTTTTTTTAATATACGTGTTAGTTACCTATAAGTCAAGCTAATTGGTAAACGACCGAGTTCAAACCCACAACAGGCTTTCATTAGCGCTCCACTCATCAGCTCGCCACATAACACATTTATAAACAAAGATACAATCTAATAAAGGATTCGGAAATAGAATGATGACAGTTCCAGTCCACTTGCGGGTATATTTACGAGTGTGTCAGGCCTGCGGGCTAGGGTTTTGAAAGTGGCAATTTAATAACAGTTGAAGTATAGGCGGTGCGGCCTCCTACTTTATCACTATCCCACACACGGCCTAAGCTATTAAAGCACAAGACACATGATCATCAGCTAAGTAGTAGATAAGCTAGAAAATTACGGAATTCTATTTTGATCGTTTATTCCCACTAAGTAGTTCTGTTGACTGGCCTCACAGCTCAGTTGGTAATAGCTCTGCCTTCTGCGCTGCAGGTTGTGGGTTCGATCCCCACCCTGGATAAACATTTGTGTGATGAACACAGATGTTTGTCCTGTGTCTGGGTGTTATTATGTATTCTATGTATGTATTTACAAAAAAATATTTAATTAATCTATCAGCTGCCTGGTTCCCATAGTACAAGCTTTGCTTCGTTAGGGGCTAGATGGCGTTGTGTGAACTGCCCACCAATATTTATTTATTTCTTTATCCGAACTATTGGTATTCTGTGACTAAAAAAGCACATCCTTGCACATAACTACTGAGAATAAACAGTATGAAGGATGAATTATGACAGTAGAGCGGTCATACCCATACAGGGATCAACTCTACTTAAATAATAAATAAATAAAATAATAATGCTGGACACTATCGTACAGCATCATGTAGCCCCAAACTAAGCAGAGCTTGTATTATGGGAACCACATGACTGATAAACTACATAGATATACTTTTTTTTCGTAAATACATACATATTATACATAGAAAACACCCAGACCTGAGACAAATATCTGCAAATAATGCAAACATTTGTCCCACGGCCACTTAGGAAAAAACACCACGTGAGACGCATCGGTACAATGATGAAATCAGTTTGTGGGTTAGAATGGACCACAGCTGTCACTTATGTCACACGTTGCCCGCTAGATCCACCCTAATAGGTACCTATGTCATTGTGAAAGATAGTCTTGTGTAATCCTGGCTTTATGAAAACATTAGGAAATGTAAATGGATGATCATCGTCCAGTGGCATCTGAAGGGGTACATTACAAGGGTTTTCCTCGGGTACCTACTGTCATTTTCAAGAATAATAAATATTTATGTAAGTGTCACTCTCTTAAATTTTCTTCATCCCAACGGTATTCGTGTCGCTAGTAAGGTTCCTGGAACGTTATGCCGAAGTTTGTAGAGCTTGTAAAGGTCTTTCAATTTGCTTTCACTAGCCCTGTTTTGCATAATCACTGTGTTTAGATTGGAGGTAATCTTTTGAGGTTTACTTTAGCATTTCTTCCTAGGTAAATAAAGCTATTTACCTATTGTATAAATGTGTTAAGTAATTACCTATTCTGTTGTCTAAAGTAAGCCTTTAGACAACAGAATAGGTAGGTACTTAACACATTTGATAAATTTTGTTCACGACTGTAATATGTTTTAACCGATGCATGGTCCTATTAATGGGACAAAATCTTGGATCACGATAAAACACCTAAAACAGTCTTGAAATGTTTTAAAATTTACATGAAAAGTCAGACTGCATAATTTTATCGTCTTTCTAGGTATGTAACTATCCGGTTGAATGGCTCCGAGCTAGCTGATTAATGTAAGAGATGGTCACCCCTTATACCTGATCCTTGGATTCCCAAGAGCTTAGCATCTAGACTCCAGACATTAGTCTGTATTCTAACAAAAGAAACGTTAGTGCACGAGTTCAATTTGCGGGTTTCAAATTGTTGGTTCTGATTTTTTTATCTACATACCTAAGTCATGGGTAATTATGTACCTACGTATTTTCTCACAGAGTCGTAGTCGCTAGTTTTTTTGAACCATTTTTTGCGTGGCTCGGTCTATGTAAAAAACCCAGTAGAATCTACGGGATTTTATTTAACCCTGTTTTATTATTATAAGTATTGTGATAGAACTTATTGCATTTTTCAGTTTAAGTAGTTCAACTGATTTTATAAGTTGAAAAATCGGAGGAAAGTTATCCAATATGTTCAACTGATTGAACAAATAATTGAACATATTGGATAACACGTACCCCCACACAAAAAATTCAGTGCATAAGATATTTAAAACATCATACAAACATTTAGCCCGCCTTTGTCCGTCTCAGCCGACCAGGTGCCTATCACGCCAGAGGTCGTCAAGAGACAAGGCACAACTCTATGCCAACAGAGTAGCTTATAGTTGTGCCGGTGTCGTCTCTTTCGTCATAAAACTTTATCTCGAATTTCCGGAATGTTGCACAGAGGGTTCAACAAGCATAAAAGCAAGCGCCCAATCAAAATGCGGCATGTGGAACTACCGGAACGCTGTCGCGAATAAAGTCACCAAAGCCTGTGCAGTCGAATGAGCGTGGTTCCATTGAACGACACGACACGGCGTAATGCAGCCGGGTTTCCCACTCGCCCACTAGGCCATATCATGCGCCGTCGACATTGGATGATGAAGAAACGTGTATACCTACATATATAATTTTGCCTCTGAGGATTATTATTACTGAGTGGATTTCATCCAACGAAAGACGGAGACGTAGTAGACCCAGGACATGAAGAGACGAGCTTGACGCGTACTAAACATCTTGGCCTACAGCAGCGTTAAATCGCAAGTGGAAGGAAGGAAGGGAAGCCTTTACCCTACTGGACAATAACGGCTGAAAAATAATAATAATAATAAATTATTACAGAGGAACGTAATGCATAAAAGAAGCCTGTGGAGTTCACTACATTTTCGTTTTAAATAGTGACACCGTAAGCAGTGGAACGTAATGTCGAATCAAATCCATCAATGGATTTTCAATGAGATTAAAGTCGTGATCATGTTTTTTTAAACATGAGTCTAAATCGTACTATTCAATGGAAACATGCACAATCTAAGTTAATTCATGCAAAAGAGACAGATTGTGGCGGTTCAAGCTGTCTCGAAAATAAATTAATATTAAAGCAGTGTTTAATTAAAAGCAGGATTTGTGGCGCAGTGATAAATGAATCTATTCTAGGCTGGATAATCTCACTCGCATATCTACGACCCTTCGGCGAGGTCTCAAATTAACGTCTGGATAATTATCAACTAGTATTCCCTTCAACTTCTCCCCACTGGTCCTGGTAGGTACCTACTAAATAAAAGGTTGAATTTCAAGAATTTATTTCTCAGTGCATCTCCCTGAGAGGGTGATAATCTATACCTTACCTACCTAGTGTAGATAACAGATTCAATCAAGATAATGGTCCGTAGCTACTTTTGCTGTATTACAATCTCTTTTATCCATATATAGGGGCAAAATGAGAGGTAAATAAGTAATGGTTTGGGTTGAAAGAGAAAAAAATCAATGGGATTTTTTCAGTTCTCGTACGCTCACCTGTGATTTTACCTACGTCACTATAAAATCCTTCGTCAGAAGGAAATAAAAGACAGCACAAACCGGTAAGTACAGTCACCTACAAAAATCAATTAACAAAACATGCTGAACATCGTCAAGACTTTGTATAATTTGTGGCATGTGCTGAACTACTTTTGAGGTTTAAGATGTATTATGGTGTGTACGGAGGTTTTAGAAGTGTTCTTTTACTTTTGCTGGTGACTGTACTTAAGCTGGAATCTTGTGAAAAGAGTTGAGGCCAGCCGAGGACCGTTATTTATCTAAATCAAATCAATATGAAATCATATAACAGACTGGACTGAACTATGAAATTTAGTAAGCTATTTATCTAATTCCTATTCTCTCTGAATCATCAAACCTTTAATCAATCAAACATCCACTAAACAGCTCAAACTAACTTCTTGTAACTTAAACTCAACTTGGCAAACATATCGGAAACTATAAAGTTGAACGATGTCGTTGAACTCCATTACTTGTCATAATATGCACAATATTTATAGTGTTTCGCTATTTCGTTGACCAACTTTTGAAACTTGGACAATGTTCCCCGTATCTTTGGTAATAAATAAGCAGTATCGCTGAGTAAGCAAGACATGACATCTTTATAGTCAGCATTCTTAGACATAAAACCCCCAGTCTACGCCGTAGAGTCTACGGCGTAGGGCTCTCGTAGCAGTTGTAGCGTTATCTACGATGTCGTAGCATGAGGTTTCTCTATTTTTAGGGTTCCATACTTCAAAAAGAAACATATATTAATACTTGTGTAAATAAGATACATTTTATTTACACAAGTATACACATCTATCTTAATATACACTACCTATGTATAATACATTTGAGCTATCTATGGACCGTTACAAACGATCTATAGATAGCTCAACTGATCCAGTTCACTGCCAGAGCACCCACAACACGCTGGCGGCATTACCACGTTGAATGGCAATGCTGATGCGTCGAGTCAAATAGGAGTCAGATTTGGGGTGTCGCGTGACTTTGACCAAACACCCTGTTATACTTTTGAAAACGCGATGGTCCTTAGTTTCCATGAGCCTAGTATTTTATGATCACTTCATTGCCCGTCTGTCTATCAAAACCAATAAAATACTTATAGTTACTTCAGAATCATGAAATTGGATAAAAAAGACTCTCAAAGATCTAACTAACTAGAGATTTGAGTCGTCTACAGAGCCAGGATTACAGAATTGTTTTTGTAGTTAGTTTTTTTTACGGAACCCTCGGTGCTTGAGTCAGACTCGCACTTGTCCGGTTTATTTATGTTACGAGGATATCAACTGGTAGGATTACCCGATTGATATATTTGATGGCGTAAAGTAGTACTTACGCAACTGAGTTCGTCACCCTAAAATCTTAGGACGTAAACGTAAGCAAGTCTTCTTATCTGGTAGTTTTACGCAATTCTGTGGTGGAAGGATATTTTATTATTTCAACACATCAAAAACAATTCATAATTTTCCTGCCCTTTTCTCACGTTATGTAGGATCGGACGTTACAACATGTGTTCTTCAAAAACAGACTTTAAATTGAATTTTTCAGACTGATATTGTAAAATTCCAAATTTTGCAGTTTACACACTATAAAACTGTGAATTTTCACAAAATTGTCTGCAGCGTCTCTTACCTGAAAACTTTTCGCGCGAACTGTTCAACTGTCTGAAAGGTTTATATGTTGAAAATACCACACCTAAAGTAGACGAAAAAGTGCTTGTAAGTGCTTTTTCAATAAAGTGCAATAACATAGGTAAGATTTATGATTATTTATTTACAGAAATGTACAGATAATTATATCATAATATACATACATCGAAGAGCTCTGGTGGTGTAGTGGTAGCACCCCTGCCTCACGATCCGAAGGTCGTGGGTTCAAACCTGGTCGTGCACCAATGAGTTTTTCTATTCGAAAAATTTATGTGCGCAATGCCAGTGCTCTTAAACGGTGAAGGAAAACATCGTGAGGAAACCGGCATACCCTAGAACCAAAAATTCGAAGGTATGTGTCATAGGTTAGTATTCTTATAAGCGGCGATGGGCTTGCAACCTGTCACGTACGGAATACTAACTATTGTGCAAAATGTGGGCATGTACCAAATGTCATGTTTGGACTTGCCTCTGACTACCCCCTTTAGATATCTTCAAAGATCTAAGTAACTAAAGATCTGAGGAGATAATCTACCGAGCCTGGGGATTACAGTCGTGATCATATTTATTTTTTTTATTTTATTTCATACAAGTACTTGCTTATATTACAAAAACTTATAGATATTAATATAAATCAGTAAGGTAAGCTTTGGAACTTATAATCAATATTTACATTAATCGACTACCGAGAGATCTGGCTGGTGGCCTAGTGGTAGGCCCTATCTTCCAATCGTCGTGGGTTCAATCAAATGCAACAAATATTTAAATTGTTCTTTGTTCATTTATTTATTGTAATAATAAACTTTTGTGATTCCTCAAAAAAATATATGATAACAATTAAAATATAAACGTACTCTTACATTTTTACCTGATATTACGGTCTGAGCGTTTCAATTAATTCGTCGCCTGCAGCTTAATATTTTAGACGCTTTTCTACTCAACCAAATCAGCAACTATCGGTATTTTAATAAAGATTTATGTGCCCTCGGGAACAAATCGGTAAGCAATAAAACACGGTCCTTTTACAACTGCTGCCTGTCTGACTCTGTAGGGACACCCGCAGGCGGTAATAGATAGATGGTTGATTTATCTGCACGTGCCAGGTATACTATGACCGCAAAACTACCTATAGATATACCTAACTAGAGGTTAGATTAATTATTTGCTACTAAGTAGATTCAGAGATAGATTCAGATCGCGTAAGTCTTCGCGATCTGAACACATTATTATTACTTTTAAAAGGGTATTTGTGTCATCACGTGACCACGACAGTGTAAGAACCTGTTGAAACGTCGGGAAAAATAGGTAAATAAAACGCAATAAATATAGAGGTTGGATTTATTTAGTAATATATTTATATCGATGTTGGATTTGACCAAATTCTAGTGTAACTATTCTCAGTAGGTATATATGTATACATGTCAAATTTTATTTATTTTATTAATCTTTGGAGAAGTTACAGCTATGTACCTGGCCTTTATGGGTAGCTATGTAGCTTTCGCCCGCGACTTTTTCCGAGTGGTACCTTGAAAAAAGAATAGAATCTATCCCACGGGAACCGTACTTTTTTCCGGGAATAAAAGTAGGCTATGTGCCATTCTGGACTACAATCTATCTCTGTGCCAAGTGTCATCCAGATCCGTTCAGCCGTTTCGGCGTGAAAGAGTAACAAACATCCATACATAATATTACGAGTAGTAGAATGTTTATGCATCAATCTATTGTGTGTTGAATGACCAATCACAAGTTCGCACTTATAGGAAAAATGTCAAGTGAAATGCAAGTAAAATGTGAAGGTGCACTTTGAGAACTAAGATTGATTCTGGGGGTAGTATTGAAACAATTTGGTTGAACCCAACCTTAGTCTGTCTCGGCGATAGGTCATTGACTCAAATAAATTCTCAAATCTGCGTCTGCCGATAATTACCTATGTTGGGAATTTTAATCCTACTAGGTATATTAATATTATAAATGCGAAAGTTTGTATGTCTCGATATTTGTTACTCCCGCAAAAACCGCCTATTATTATTTTCTTACAATCTGAAAATCATTGTTGATCATATTTTGAAAATTTTCAATTTTATGATCACCGTTTAAAAACGTATATTTTTTGAAGTCGGTAAGTATTTTAATATACCTGATGCATTACCACAAGCTCTTACAAACCATTATGTTTCTGAAAAGTCAAAGTTTCAATCTTGAATCTACTTTAACACAACTTTCATAGTTCATGGTATGAAATATCAAAGTTATATTACTTAGATATTGCACGAAGACCTTATGGTAAGGCCCTGTAGTTTTGAAATACCTTTCTACATCGTCTCAGGTACATCACCCGTCCACCAGAAAACAAGAGTATTTTCTGCTTGTGAAGAATATTTCATTTGTTTCCCTATTTGAATGATGTCCATTGCAGTTGATATTTCCATATTTGTTTCATCAAGGGAATCTTCTATGGGACTTTTGATATGGAGTTGACCGGAGCCAGTGGCAATAATGGGACGGTACGGGTGTATAGACACGCTGTTACAACAGTCTCTATGTAGTGGGAACTGTAACAAGAAGTATTACATCAGAGATTATAGATCATAAGTCGTGGTTTTACTCTCATGGAGTAGGTACTTACTATCCCACTAAAATATACCTATCTCAGGGATAATCCAGCTATCTATTGATGACATTTTTTAAATTGGGTATTAAGTTTCAGATATTACGATAAGATTTCGGATATTAAGATAATTGGAACTATTCTAAGCATGAAAAGTTCAGTAAATGGGAGAGTATAAGTGTAATAAATCTTAAATAAATAAATCTTATATAAAACTAATAAAACGGCTATAAATATAAAACGGCTAGAACGACTTTCATGATTTTTAATTTGTTGGATTTGTGTCCGCCTCGAATAGCAGAATAATTTTAAAACATTTGAAAACAGCTAGTAAATAATGAATATATGTAGATAAAAATAATAATATTATAAACGCGAATGTTTGTAAGAATGTCTGGATGTGTTTGTTACTCTTTCACGCTGAAACGGATCTGGATGAAATTTGGCACAGATATAGATTATATTCTGGAAGAACACATAGGCTACATTTTATCCCGGAAAAATGTACGGTTCCCGTGGGATAGATTTGTTTTTGTTTTTCAAGGTGCCACGCGGCCGGAAGCTAGTATGTAGATGAAAATAATTTACCTTGTAAGTAGCGTTATCATTTTCAACCTCAAGAGCGTCACAACTATTCATCCAATCCACGTTATCTTTATCCCACACTTTGATCAGTCCATCTGTACTCCCGGTGACCAGGTACTTCCCACACGGTGATATGTCAAAGTAAACTCTTTGGTTGGTATCAACAGTTCTGCTCAAAATGTTCAGAGGTCGCCGGTAGTAGCGTAAGTCCCATATTAAGAGACGGTGGTCTTTGCGAGCTCCGGTAACTAGCTTTGTACCATCTGGCGTGAACTTCATATGTGTTACTCCACCTGGTGATACGAAAGAGGTTTATTTACTTTTTTATTTTATAAAGAAAACTACAACAACAAAGATAAATCAAAGAGGTTTTACTATTTTAAGACTATTTTAATTATTAGATCATTCATCATTCTCCTGCCCTTATACCACGCTAAGTGGGGTCGGCAACATGTTTTCTTCTTCCACTCACTCCTATCATTCATCAACTCTGAGTCTACTCCTCTTACATTAATTATTAGATCATTATATTCATCAATTAAATAAACAGTACCTGGGTGACCGAGCTTTGCTCGTTCTTTTGGGGTAAACGACGTTTTCTAAAAATGAAACCTAGCTAGATCGATTTATCACCCCCGAAACCCTCTGCATACTAAATTTCATGAAAATCGCTGGAGCCGTTTCCGAGATTCAGATTATACAGGGTGTCCCAAAAAGTAGTGTCAAGCGAAAGTCCAGAGATAGAACACCCCTTGGGGTACCCGAATCACCCCCATGTATGTTCCGCGATTTTCTATAGTTTTCGAGTTATTAATTTTTTCCCCAATTTTTGAAAAAATTACGACTTGAACAACTTAAAACATTCTTCCAAAAAAAGTAGAAAACTTTCTTGAGATTTTTTTTTTGCTACTGAATTTTAATGAGTTGTTCTTTTATGCACCAAATAATCAGCTACGTGACTTTGATGAAAACTATGAAAATGTTGGTGTAAAGTCAAATAATTACATTCGGTGAATTACGACTTAAATTTTCAACTTTAAATTAAAAATCTTAACAAGTGATTTCATGGTTCCTAAATAAATCTAAAGAATTTTCCAGACTCTCAGCTTTCATAATCATTAAAAAAAAGTAGTACTTAATTGGCTACTTTGGCTAAAATCGGCCTTCAAAGACGGTGAGGTGGAAAATTCTTAAAATTAGCTACCTGATTAAAAAATAGATTTTGGCCATTTTATCATTCCTTAGCTTGCTTCGTTTGATAACTAACCAAAAATGATTACAAAGAATTAGTTTATGCCGAAAAAATCAGCAATATGGCCGAATTAGGAACAAAATTAAGTGGGCCGAAAAAAAAAATTAAGGCACTTAAAATAGCTTTCATACGATTAAAGGAAACCTTTTTAAGACGATGTAGGATTTGTATTGACTAAGAAGGTTGACATTTTGGAGACTTTTTGTAAAAAATTAATAAATTTTACTTGTTGTTTTATTTCACAAATTTAGCTAAACTAAATAAATAAAACCTTCAAATATTAATGAAATCTTACTTTCCTGCAGTCATTTTTGGTTAGTTATCAAACGAAGTAAGCTAAGGAATGATAAAATGGCCAAAATCTATTTTTTAATCAGGTAGCTAATTTTAAGAATTTTCCACCTCACCGTCTTTGAAGGCCGATTTTAGCCAAAGTAGCCAATTAAGTACTACTTTTTTTTAATGATTATGAAAGCTGAGAGTCTGGAAAATTCTTTAGATTTATTTAGGAACCATGAAATCACTTGTTAAGATTTTTAATTTAAAGTTGAAAATTTAAGTCGTAATTCACCGAATGTAATTATTTGACTTTACACCAACATTTTCATAGTTTTCATCAAAGTCACGTAGCTGATTATTTGGTGCATAAAAGAACAACTCATTAAAATTCAGTAGCAAAAAAAAAATCTCAAGAAAGTTTTCTACTTTTTTTGGAAGAATGTTTTAAGTTGTTCAAGTCGTAATTTTTTCAAAAATTGGGGAAAAAATTAATAACTCGAAAACTATAAAAAATCGCGGAACATACATGGGGGTGATTCGGGTACCCCAAGGAGTGTTCTATCTCTGGACTTTCGCTTGACACTACTTTTTGGGACACCCTGTATATATATACAAGAATTGCTCGTTTAAAGGTATAAGATTTCACATAGCGCCATCTAGCCCTGAACTTAGCAAAGTTTGTAACGCCTACATAATTGATAAAGTATAAGACCAACACAGAACATCCATGTACATCACAAAAATATCTGTCCTTGGTGGAAATCAAACCAACAACCGTATATAGCGCTTAAAATACAGAGCTGTGTCGAATTTTTCATGTTGAAAACTTAATGTAAAAGTCTAAATCATTTTTAAACGTCTTATATGCAGTGAATTTAAGTGCCAATTCCAGTTTAACCCAAGTCCAAGAAGAACAGCAAAGAAAATCATCATGGTTCTAGCGCTTTTTTGCATGGTCCTTCTTACAAAATAATAATTATAAAATCTATTGGGATAACACTGGTATAATTATTATATACATTGCAAACTGGTAAGCTGACGTTTACCTGAGTGACCATGCATTTTCCCTATGCTCTTATATGTGCCAAGGTCTGTACTGTACAATGAGACGGCTGTGTTCCACGAACCGCTGGCTAGAAAGTTGTGGCTAGTTGCCAAGCATGATGATGACCCATTGATCTTGTGTTCCAAGAATTCTCTGCCTGGTCTGAAAAAGTAGCCTTTTAAAGATTACGGCTTAGTTTCAGGAAGACAATTTTGTTTTTTTTAATAAATTGTATGGTAACTAGTAGAACTCTTCACAATTTCCTTTCATAATGTTATTTACTTACATGCTTAACCAAACACCTCTACTGCATTCCTGAGAACTTTCCTGCTGGCTTTCCAGGAGTAGAAACTACTTCCAATAGACATGCAAAAAGGGCTGTTGCGACCTAATTTCGGAAACCATTCCACCCACCAAGTATCAAGTACATAGTCCTTAGAACTTTGTAAATTCCTTTTTATGTTTTTAATAGCATAATATCAAAGGAAAGGAGTGAGTACTGAGATGACGAATGATGAAAGAAGATGACATGTTGTGCCGACCCCACATGACGTGGGCAAAGGGCAGGAATATGGTGATGATGATAGCATATATCAAACATTTTTGTGATGTGAGGAGTAACAATTTACATAATAGTGTTAAACAGAAATTACCTGTTCACATCAAACGTTCTGAAACACTTCTTATATCCCGCTATAATATGAGCTCCATCATGTGAGAATGTAATAGATAAGGCCGGTTCCACCTCGTCCACTGCATTGTAACCTCTGTATGAACATCGTAAGGAGCCATCAAAAGCATCCCACATTTGTATCGGAGCATTTTGTATAGTGGTCAGCCAACTGGAAAGGTGCATCACATTAAAATTATTAATGCAAAAGTTCTGATGTTGTTAACAGCTGAACTGAGTTTTGACGAAACTAAGGTATATTGATAAATTACAACCTGGATTGAAAAAAGATTTTCCAGGATATAATTTTAAGTCAAAAATAAATATATAAATTCACAGGAATTTTTCTACTTAAATTTGAATAAATCATTAGTTAGTTTATAGATTAAGATTGAGCATCTATGTATTTTTCAGGTCCAAAAATTATATGCATCATTAGTTTTGAATTGAACTTTAAGAAAACAGAAGCACCACTACACCACAACTGCCTATAATAAACCTTAAGAAATATGTGCACTTAATACCAGTAGATACTCCCAAACAGTAAATTTCAAACCTCACATTGTGAGGAAGCCAAAATATTGTAGGATCTTAAAGATAGCTTAGGGAAGACATGTCAAGCGCATACCAGGGGCCTCAAATACTTACTTTAATCCTGTCACAACACAGGTTGAAAGAAATTACTGATATAATAAAAAATAAAACTATTAAGTACTAGGTATTATGAGGGAGCTGAAGAGCCAAATACTTACCAACATGACTCTGGTATTGCACTATTCATTCCTGGATACCAGCAGAAGTCATAAACCAAACCACTTTCTTTAACATGAATCACGGAATCGAGGATATCAATTTTACGGTCCTCTTTCAAGGTACCTTCGTAAAGATCCCTTGGGAGTTCAGTTATATGAACACCATCGTTATTGACCGCAGAAAGACAACAAGTACCATCAGGTGACCATTTACAACCTCGCAGATAAGGCTGCACATCATCTCTGGCCCTTGCAGAGCGGGACCATGAACTATTCGACAGTTCTATCAGAGTTTCACTGCAAAATAAAGCCGGGAACTGATATGGTATTGGTTCGAGTTGTTCCTCTCCACTTTGTAGATTGTCATCAGGTTCAGCAGTCTGCATATCATCCTCAGGTTCAACGATAACTTGATTTAAATATTTTAATTGGTCCACATGTTCAACTTCTATTGATAAATCTTCCATTTCTGAAGTTCTAAAATAATAGCTAAAACTACGAAGCAAAACAAAAACAAAGTGCACAGCACAACACCGGCGTGGGGTGACTTATGTCATATTGTATCAAACAATCACTGTCACAATCAATTTAAATGCCACTATCAAATCAAAATCGCGATAATTACACGGAAACGGAAATTGTATTATTATTCTTAACCTACTTGGTAAACCACCGGAAGTGACGTAAAATCAGCTGTCATAAATATCTCGCGGCTACATTCATTCTACAATCCTTCAAAAAATATTTCTCCCATTCGTGTCGTGAAAAATTCATTCGGATGGACGGTTACCTTACGCTCTCAGTTTTAGATAAATTCGTTTCATTCGTATTAAACATACAGCCAGCTCAATGTTACGTTGGTTGCTAAAGAGAACATTGCCGTAATAATGATTCTTGCTAAGTAACCAAATTCAGAATTATTTTGTAATTGTTTTTCTATTGGTGTACATGCCTATCCGTTCGCTGAATGATAAAATAAAGTGCGACAGATGTTTATATTCAAATCTTTGCAGATGAGACTTAAGTTTATTAGTCGCGGGTTTCGTTTCGCTTCGGGGAATTTTCCGAAAAAGATGTCTTATACGGAGTCACCAGCCAAGGCCTCGCTTTGTTGCGAGGAGTCTCTGGAAGGAGCACCGTCGACCTATGCGATGTACGAGGCTCTGAAGGATTCCTGCCAGAACAATGCGACCTACTTTCAGCCGGACGATAGTGAGAACGGCCAGCGCCTGTACCAGGGTTTCATGACACTAATGGATCACATAGACACAGTCTGGCCTCTTGTGGATCATGTGCGGAAGGTATGACTACACTATTTACACCAATTTCTCACTAGTAACCTCAGTGCAATGACTAATTTTCGGTACTCCTAGATTTGTTCATTGTTCATAAACTTAACCTTATCCAACATAGAATCATGCTGTCTCAAATAGGTTCTTAGTGTTAGATTTATCATAACATTCTACTGGGTATTGTTATTTATCCTAGATGCATATTGATGAATCATAAAAATAAGTAATCCTGAGTTAACATTTGAATAATAATTAAAATAGTAGGTATTATTTTGTTATTAAACTTATTACTTACCTTCCTTCCTGTTTCATCTCAATAAAATAAATAAGTAATAGTTTTATGTAGTAACATAGCCACATATTTCAGCAAGTAATTATATTTATAGAATATCTTCAAGTATAGTTGTTTATTGGTTCCTGGTTTGTAAGAACATTTATTTATGTTGTTTTATGATACTTAAACAAATATGAATAAACTATGTTGAATTAAAGAGTAATTAAAGATTTATTGTACCTGCCAATGCAAAAATAATGGACAATAATTTAATACAATTAGTAATTAATAATTGAATAAGTCATGTGTACATAACAAAGAAGTTTTGGTTTGACTCATAATACTGAAATGTCAGCTAATTAAATTACAATAGTGTAAAGTCTATTCTGTGATAAGATTCCTGTTTAAAGTTACAATGTAACTTCCTAGACAGATTGATTTAACTATTGATAATAATTATCTATTAGTAGCATACATAATAGTGACTACTACAGATATATTTCAAGGCATAAATTAAAATTATATCACTTGCTGTCTGCCTGTGGTTTTACTCATATAGTATTTATCCTATTATCTGAGTACCTACTAAACAATCTCATGTAATATTTTTCAAACTGATTTTGTAGGTTTGAGAATTTCCTCTTTTAAATCAACTTACCTGATTATAATTTTAGCATATTGTGTCAAACTAAATAAGTATTTGCTAACTGTAATTTTTTATGCAGCCAGAAAAATATTAATAAAAAAAGAGAACTAAGAAAAAAAACAATGAAGAACTAAGCTCCCGCTCAATATGAATTCCCACATCCTCAGATTCTCAGGTTTCGACTCAAGTCCACAGGAATTCTTTGCTACATTTTAGCAGCTAGATGATATTCCAAGATACATCCAAGGTTGAAGAGCTGATTTCCATTTGTTCAAGACTGAAGACTTAACAGAATTTACCTACTTAATGTATTGGACAGACAATGCACTTTATTATGTTAACTAAAACTCACTACAACTTAGTTTGCACAATGAGAAAGAAACTATAGCTTTTCACTACATTCCTAAGGGTTTGAAATTTGGAAAGTCCTTAGTGAGATGCACTACAAATAAAATTCTTTCTCATGTCTCTCAGACTAGTTTACACTTTGCATTGATCAGTCAATACAATAATGATTTAATATTAGTTCATATTATATTTTTTGAATAGAAAATGCAACCTCCCACTGCCCTCTAAAGCTTGAATTTTAAAAATTACTTTCTTCCTTTCCTTACCTCCGAATTTCAGCTCTTTCAGACTTACAGCTGTGCATTGATTGGTCAGTCAGTAATGTAACAGTTATGCATAGATTAGCTCTAGATTATTGCTTTGTTTATAAATTATTTAGAAACAATTACATAGTGCTTTACTATATAGGTGGCGCCACTATACGACTTCGACTCGAAATCCCCTGGGAACGGATACAGGTCTTTTGTCTCTGTCGTGGACTCCTGTGTCCTGCACGGTCTCAAACTCAGTCGCCAAGTGTGCACAGGGAGAGACGCCTTGTTATTTCGGAAAGGTCATTTTGTCAAGTAAGTTATCTTTAATAATCCATGCGAGGATGATGTTTTTAGTTTTACTGGAAAAGTATAAATTCCTCAGGAACCATACAGGATACCACCATATCCGAAAAAAAAATAGAATTTTTGAAATCGATCCTTAAATGATAAACCTGAATAAAACAGAACATCCTCTTTGAAGCCTGCTGAAAACTAGCCAAAAATTAGTGCATACTTTGTAGTTAGATATTATCCCTAAAACTTCAGTCAATAAGTAGCATTTTTTTTGTTGTATAACTAGGTAATTATTATTAATTTTATGTAGCATGCACGCTAGGAATGTTTTATAAGTTTCATTACGCGCATACACTTAGTTATTTAGATTGCCAGTTCTTAAATTACTAGGTTACCTACATTATTGTACCTAGACCTAATCTTTCGCCACATTTTAATAAATAAATGTAAGTAGGTATACATTTTTAATGTATTTTTTCTTTTGACCTAATTGGCAAATAATCAAAATGAATTAAATTGCGTCACGCACGAGGTCGCATAATAATGTTGTCTGTTATAAAATCTTACTCAAAAATCACAGAGATCATTTTGAATCGTCTTACATGGTCAGTCCATGCCAACTCCAGTCCGTCTGAGATGAACTGACAAGATACATATATTCCGTAGACATTATCCCCAGTTCGAGAAGAACTGAAGATATATTCCGTACTAGTAAGCTTCCGCCCGCACTTCGCCCGCGTGGTACCTAGAAAAACAAAAACGAATCTATCCCGCGCGAACCGTACATTTTTCCGAGATAAAAAGTACCCTATGTGCTATTCCAGACTATAATCTGTATCTGTGCCAAATTTTATCCAGATCTGTTCAGCCGTTTCAGCGTGAAAGAGTAACAAGCATACATCCACACATCCAGTTCTTACCAACCGTCTTCCTCCCTGAGACCACCTGGGTGAACCGTTGATAGTTATTTTGACAACGGTTCACCTCTCAGATTAAACTTGAACGCGCCTAACTTTATATTGGTGACGGTACACCTCACAAGTTTGGTACTGGCCGTTATAACATCTATGGTGTATTTGCGTCAGCAAATTGACAGTATAGCATTTGAATTATTGTACAGATAAGCAGAATTCTTACAAACTTTCGCGTTTATAATAATAAATAAATAATGCTGGACAATCCACACAGCATCATCTAGCCCCAAAGTAAGCTACTCAAAGCTTGTGTTATGGGTACTAGATAACTGATATATTTAATACATTATATACATAGATAGATATTTTTTATTATACATAGAAAACACCCAGACCAACGGAAAAAAATTCTGCAGATCATACACAAATTTGTTCCGCGGCGGGAATCGAACCCGCAACCTCTTGCGTCGCAGGCGGACTCTCGCCCGCTGCGCCACTGAAGTCGTCGTAATATTAGTAGGATTGCCACATTATAATTGTTTGTTATAGGGAAATAGAATCATGCGGTCAACTGCTAGCCTCCCTCGGCACGTGTCTCCACCACCTCCACACCCTGCTGTCGTGGGCTCCCAGCGGAGAGCTGTTCCCGACCGAGAACCATACTCCTGAGGAGCTGTTCTCGCAGGCTGACACTATCAACCAGTACTGTTTCTACGGACGGTGTCTTGGCTTCCAAGTGAGTTGGCAAAATGCTTTTTTTATAACCTTATTGATCTTTATTTTATGTTGTTTTAAGCTACCCGTAACCGTATTTCAATGCAATGTTTTATTTTTACGTGAGCGTGGAAGTAGTTTCATTAATAAAAAACAGAAATAACTCAAATTTTACGTAGGTAATTTAAGATACATAAGTACATTCTTACTGTACTTTAATACCTAATGTTTCAGCTACTGTTATATTGTAATCTAGGTGTTTTTCTAATCTTTTAACATTTACGTAGTAGGTAAGTAAGTACTTTATACATACAAGCTATAATATAGGTAGCTACTTATTCTTTGAATTTAAAATGCCTACAATTACGATTGGAACAATACAGTCCTATAAAAGACAGACAGACGACGCCAATTTAAATTTAAAGAGTATTATGTAGGTATCTTAGATAGCAATTCAATCCAAAATAAATATTAGTGGAGATTACATACAGACCCAAACTATGTAAAGTTATGGGAACTAGATAACACATTGATTTAATACTAGCTTTTATTTAATACTAGCATCCGCCCACGGCTTCGCCTGCGTGACGCGTGGTACCTTGGAAAACCAAAACAAATCTATCCCGCGGGAACCGTACATTTTTCCGGGATAAAAAGTACCCTACGAGTATGTGCTATTCCAGACTATAATCTATATCTGTGCTAAATTAAAAAGTAACAAACATACATACATCCAGACATCCTTATATCCACACATCCATACATTCTTACAAACTTTCGCGTTTATAATATTAGTAGGATTATGCACATTTATTTTGTAAATATATGCATAGAATACATTATAGCACACAGACACAGAACAAACATCTGTGCTCATTACACAAATGTTTGTGCTGGGTGGGGATCGAACCCACAACCTACAGAGCTGAAGGCAGAGTTACTACCACCAACTGTACGTCTACCAAGACTTGTCACATTTTAGATCGGCGGACGTTACTACAGTAGTAATAGTCAAAGATTTAAAAAATCGGTAATAGTACGTTACTATGACACCTGTCTAAATTGTTACTCATGGTACCAAATTCTAAGGAAATTAATGAAGCGCAAACTACAGTCGCTGTAGAACGTTGTGACGTAGGACAGTTAACTACGTGACGTTTTAGTACCCAACTATCCGCTAGAGGCGCTGAGTTTAGATACAGTCACTAGCGAGTGTAGATTGTGAAAACTCATGGTAGACCTACTGAGCTGTGAGGCCAGTCAATGTAGAATCCTTGACTCACAAAGCCTTTCCTTGCAGTTTCTACCATCGATGCGTGGCATACTAAAAGGCATATCAATATGCATGGCCGGTTTCTCCGAGGCCTATTACTGCCACGGCAACCTGATTAGTTCTATGTGGACTGGAGGACAGTATCTAATAGATCCAGAGATGAGGGCAAGGAGAATCGTCAATATATCGCAATCGGCCAGCATAGAGTTCTGCAAAGCGTTTTGGTTCTTAGCAGAAAGTGGTAAGATTCAATTTCACTTTTAGTTTACGCACGTCTCTAGTTTTACTATTCATGGAAAATTCAGTTCTATGTAGACCGAAGTACAGTATACAATTGATCAAAAGATGCGCATCAATATATTGCAGTTGGCGAGCGCAAAGCGTTTTGATTCATTGATGAAAGTGATAAGGTTTAATTTCACTTGTAAATTATGCACGAGTACTTTTATACGTATTGAGTAGCGAGCATAACAAAATCATATGATTCTGCAAGGCATTCTGGTTTTTATTTAATAGGGATTGGGTTCAATTTCGTTTAAATTATAGATAAGGTCGGCCATGTTTGTTATGCACAGATGTTTAAATTGTCTGAAAAAGTACACAAGGTCATCGTAAAATTGGCGAGGTTACTATAACAATACATACTTAGAATCTTTGGTTACAACAAATATACAAAAATACAAAATTTCCTCTTTATAATATAAGTATAGATAACTAGTAATAATAATTATTATATCTTTCTCATTCTAATGTCAATATTTCAGAAATAATGAAGCGTGTTCCCAGTTTGATGTCCACAACGGTAGCGGTGAACAAAATCATCACTATACTGCCGGAGCCTCTAACGGTGTTTACAAACACCGGAAAAGAAATGACTGTGTTGCCGCCAACAGTGCATATTGGACTGCAACCGCTCAACATAAGACTGATAAGCGTCAACAAAAGAGCTGGCATGGTAAGGTGGTTTTTAACCTGACTGCGAAGAAGAAGGGTGATGTGTTTGTATGTTATGTAACATATATTATGTTATGTATATAATGTATGCGAGTTTCTTTGGTCGCCGGAGACCAAAGGGTTGGACAGATTTTGACAAATAAGGATTCATCTCAGAAGAGTGACATATGCTATGCAAAATTCCATTATGGCGGATTTAAAAGCTATTTAAATCTACTTTCATTTGAGTTCCATTTTTGCAGTAAATAATACTTACTATACTTTGCAAAATGTCATGTGCCAAATATCATGTTTTGACGTGCCTCTGACTCTGACCCCCATTAGATATCCAAAGATCTGAGGAGATTATCTACCGAGTTTGGGGATTTTTTTATTTAAATTATATTTAGAATCACTTTGCTGTCCGTCTGTCTGTCAAGACACAATAAATCTAAACCTATAAGGTAATTCCCATTCCATAATCATGGCAATTCGGCAAGAAGCAAGGTCTCACAGTACAAGACAGAAAAAGCCCAAAACCGTTCATATATACTTTTATGGCAAAAAATTGTTCTTACCAAGATTTTTTAATTCTATTCAGGCTAGCGAAGGTTCATCTTCCCTGCCCCCGGCCGACGGAGTCCTGTTCCACTGCCATGGCGGGGGCTTCGTGGCACAGAGTTCCAAGTCGCACGAGACCTACCTACGGGACTGGGCGGCCAAGCTCAACGTGCCTATAGTATCAGTAGACTACAGCCTAGCCCCACAAGCACCTTTCCCGAGAGCTCTAGATGAAGTGTTCTATGCTTATTGTTGGATGCTGAATAACTTTAAGGAAATTGGCACTACAGGTCAGTGGTGTAGGGTTTGGTTTCCGTTGTTCAGCTTAGCCTCACAAGCTCCTTTCCCGAGAGCTCTAGATGAAGTGTTATGCGTATTGTTGGATGCTGAATAACTTTAAGGAAATTGGCACTACACGTCAGTGGTGTAGGGTTTAGTTTCCGTTGCATTTTTATCGTCTCAATAGTGTTGGACCAGTGTGGTGAAGGATTAAGGTGGCTACAAAGGCTCCTTTCGTGCACTTGTGTATACAAGGGGTTTGAGCTTTTGTGTACTTGTGCACACAAAATCTCATTGTGGCACGACCCAAGCCTTCGGATTGTGAGCAGGGCTTGGAATAGCGGTATTTTCAAATAACGGTTCGACTGACCTTGACGTAGTACCGGTACATTTTTGGTATCGATATAAGTTATACCGGTATTTTTTTAGAACCGGTTTAATTAGACTTAGTGTGGTATCGGTAATTTCATCGGTATCAATACTAAAATATCGGTATTTTCAATAAGTATCGGTATAATTACCGATATTATGCACGTATAATTGTGGAAGCGAGAGAGAAAACTTATTGGAAAAGTCCGCCACTACAAATTATGC
This sequence comes from Cosmorhoe ocellata, assembly GCA_963675405.1. Taxonomy (NCBI): domain Eukaryota; kingdom Metazoa; phylum Arthropoda; class Insecta; order Lepidoptera; family Geometridae; genus Cosmorhoe; species Cosmorhoe ocellata. The sequence continues at coordinate 2,147,025 of OY776258.1, read as the reverse complement.
AGAAGTAGATACTTCAAAAATATCGATACTCGAATATATCGAAAAGAAAATACCGTTATTACCGCTACAGTACAGGTATTATTGGTACCGGTAGCAAGCCCTGATTGTGAGGCAGGAGTGCTACCACTACACCGCCAGTACGACTTTTTTTATACACTAAATGAAAAAAACAGTTGTTTGATAAAACAAATTGTTAAGTAAGTGTCATTAAATTCCATATATTTAATACACATAGCTTAGCCTGTGCTTTGTTTGAGTGCAGTAATGATCTAAAATGAACTATTGTTTACAGGAAAGCGCATAGTGTTCGCCGGTGACTCGGCCGGAGCGAACCTAGTAGCTGCGTGCACGCTGAAAATACTCAACACGGGGATCAGGATACCCGAGGGAATGTTCCTTGCGTACGCGCCGTTGAATATCAGCTTTGTGCCAAGCCCCGCTCGGATGCTGTGTCTCATGGACCCCATATTACCGTTCGGGTTTATGATGAGGTGCTTGAAAGGTAATGTTTTGATATATCTTCTATCTATATATATAAAAATGAATTGCTGTTCGTTAGTCTCGCTAAAACTCGAGAACGGCTAAACGGATTTATCTTATCTTGGTCTTGAAATGTTCGTGGAGGTCTAGGGAAGGTTTAAAAGGTAAGAAAAATTCGAATAACTGCCGGAAAAACCCTAAAAATAGCCCTTTTCTATTTCCCATACAAACGTTTTCTAAATAATATGTAGAGTCAATTTGAACTTTATTACTATTTAATAAAGTTCATATTAAATTATAATCACTCACTGTTGTCTAAGCAATGTAGAAGGCGGTACGAAGTTTGCCGGGACAGCTAGTAAATAAATAAATAATGCTGGACAATCATCTCACACAGCATCATCTAGCCCCAAAGTAAGCTACTCAAAGCTTGTGTTATGGGTACCTACTAGATAACTGATATATTTAATACATTATATACATAGATAGATATTTTTTATTATACATAGAAAATACCCAGACCACCGGAACAAATTTCGTACACAAGTTCCGCGGCGGGAATCGAACCCGCAACCTCTTGCGTCGCAGGCGGACTCTCGCCCGCTGCGCCACTGAGGTCGTCGTAAGCTAATGTATATTGTCGTCAGTTGATGTGTATTGTCAGTTGGTGTAATTGTCGTCAGTTGATATTATTGTCGTCAGTTAATGTATATTGTCGTCAGTTGATGTGTATTGTTATGAGTTGGTGTATTGTCGTCAGTTAATGTACATATATGGTTGTCAGTTGATGTATATTTTCGTTTCAGCGTACGCCAGCCCTAGTAATAACCAAAAAGGGAAAGGTGGAGATAAAAAAGAGACTACAACCGCAATATCGAATCCCACCACGCCCGTAGACAGCAATGGTTTCCTCAAAATCAGCTCTTCACAAGGTAATGTAATTTTTTCTTTTAATTTCTATATAATATACACGACATTCTGTGTTACACACCTCAATCGCTTCGCTACTTTATGCAATAGGCTCCTGAATGTTTGTTTAAGTAAATAGTATGCATTTTAAAAAATAATCCCATCTGAAATTATTTAAAAATAACTTCATACAGCCTTAACTTTTTGATATGTTAGAAACTTTGTCATCAGAGTGACAAAAAAATTGGATTACAACGACAGTCAAAGAAACTCGCATACATACATTCCAAATACATTACCCTCTATCTTCGCAGACGGGTAAAATGTAAAATCTTAAGACTTTCTTACATGTAACTTTTCGTGTATCTTCTATATCTTATCTTTGGCCATGACGTAGATCTTCAGGCGGTCTATAAACGCCGTCAAATTTACCCACCGACTCATATAAACCCTCATTCTACAGAAGGTATAAGCGACAGTCAGTCGTCTTTCGAGGAGGTGTCACCGTCCGACCTGGTGGAACTACAAGCGCACAAGTCTGGTAGTGAACGGCGGAAGTCGTCTGACACCACCATTAGTGCTGCGTCGCTTCAGAGCGAACATACTGCTACAGGTACACAAACATCTACCTGTCCTTATCTCACGCTAGATGGGGTCGGCATATATCCTCTTCTATTTCTCTCTATCATCTCAAAACTCGCACTTTTCTTACTCATGTTGTCTTTAACACAGTTCAAAGACCTACCTTTACTTTTATATCCTTTCACATTCGTATATCTCACTTTCCCGTCACTTGGCAAAACATGCCTTTGACTACTAGTATAACGCATACCATAATATAACTAGTTTCCGCCCACGGCTTCGCCCGCGTGGCACCTTGAAAAACAAAAACAAATCTATCCCGCGGGAACCGTAAATTTTTCTGGGATAAAATATAACCTATGTGTTATTCTTTGTGCCAAATTTCATCCAGATCCGTTCAGCCGTTTCAGCGTGATAGAGTAACAAACATACATCCAGACATCCATACAAACTTTCGCGTTAATAATATTAGTATAGTATAATATAATATAATATTGGTATTTGGTGGACAGTTCACAAATCGCGATCTAGCCCCAAACTAAGCAAAGCTCTATGAGAACCAGATAGCTAATAGATTCATTATATTACTTTTCTTTTGTAAATTCATACATAGTACACAATACATAATAACACCCAGACACAGAACAAACATCTGTGTTCATCCCACAAATGTTAGTCCTGGGTGGGGATCGAACCCACAACCTACAGCGCAGAAGGCAGAGCCACTACCAACTGAGCTGTGAGGCCAGTCAAATTATCTTCGAATATAAAAATCAATTAGTGCCTAAAACATTTCAATGATTGAATTTATTTTTAGGCATCACACCACCGGAGGATAAATCTCAACAGATGGTATCAGATTTCCTGGAACGGTATGTCCTCGACAGTGATACTGACTCTGAAGGGCGGCGGATACCTGTCTTCAGGAACAGGAGCGGAGGAGATGAATCTCAAAGGTAACTCCACACCGTCGCTAAAACTGAGCGGTGAGACACCTAATAGAGCTCAACCTTCATGCTCGGATTGAACCGTGGCTCTCAGCATGAAAGTTGAGCGCTGTTGGCTCCTAGCTTATATATCCCAGCATGATAGTTGAGCGCTATGGGTTCTAAGATACATCCGACTAAGCCCTAAGAATCAGGCAACAAACTGCTTTGATATATAAATCTTTTTACTCATAAATAAGCATAAGTTAGATACATAGTTAAGTATACCTAAGTAAAATAACATTGTATGGTTTACCCAGCTTATGTTGCTGACTAACCTTCTTAGCTCCTAAGATCCTAATTAGCAGGTTAGTTCTTCTTCTTCTTCTTTTTGAAGAAGAAGAAGAACTAACCTGCTAATTAGGATCTTTGAAATGTATGTAAGTACATGAAACAGTGAATAAATGAATATGAATACTTGTTAATTGCAGGGAGCCAGAATCTGATAGTTCGAGTACACTTATTGGCGAGCCGCCATTACTAAACGATACTGAAAACGATAAAGAACCCAAGAAGAGGATAAAAACACGGTCAGTAGGTACAAAACTAAGATTTTTGTATATAAATACATAAATAAATATTCCATACAGCGCCATCTAGCCACAAACTAAGATGGAAAACTTCGTGAGGTATCTGGCATACCCTAGAACCAAAAATTCGAAGGACTGTGTCATAGGTTACATACATAAAATCACGCCTGTTTCCCGACGGGGTAGGCAGAGACCACGGATCTCCACTTGCTATTGTCCCAACATACCACTTTTGCTTCATTCACTCTCATTACATTTGAGTAGTCGGTTTAGAGTAGTTACTCTTGACCTGGCCTGTCTTGTGTCATAGGTTAATATTCTTATATGCGCTTATGAGCTTGCAACCTGTCACGTACGGAATACTAACTACTGTGCAAAATGTGGGCATGTGCCAAATACCTCTTTAGATATCCTCAAAGATCTAAGTAACTAGAGATCTGAGATATCTACCTTGCGGATTACATTCGTGATCATGTTTATTTTTTGATTACAGGATAAGTGAAGCAGCTACAGGATTTATGGGGGCCATGTCTTCAAGGTTATCTTACATCACAGGATCTAATACTATCGTCAGACCGACACAAGAAGAGTGAGTTATTATATTCAATATCTTAACGTGTCACTAGTTCTTTTGAACCAGTGTGGTATTAAAGTATCTTTTGGTGCACTTGACACTGACTGAATATTCATCAATACTTTTCTAGTACCTAGACTCTAAGGGCCTAAGCACACGGCGTATTTTATGCGCGCCGACGACGCGCAGATGACGCGCGTTAACGCAATTCAAACGAGATTCAGTCGCAGCCTTGTAACCTAAGCACACATAAAAAAATCAGTGGTGCCTTAAAAAACTGGTGGTGCTGTTCGTGAAACGCGCGTCGTCTGCGCGTATTAGATATATGCCTTCATCAAAGATTTAAATCGTAGATATGCCCGGACGCCACAAACTGTGGCACTGTTTTTACTTGTGTGTGTTAACAAAATGCCGATGCACGCACAATAATGATTAGTAAAAAATGAACCAAACAGTTATTTCACCATTTATTGTGCAATTATATTGCACGATCTTTCGTAAAAAAATATACTTATTCTTATTGTACCCTGAAATTGAAAATATTTGGTGTGACTAATGAGCGAGCTATCTCATTTCGTGTAGCACCAAAATGGCGCGGTTACAGTACCGTACGGGCATATCTACGATTTAAATCTTTGGCCGTCATATTACGCGCAGATACAGCGATACAAACGCACTGTAGTGGCGCGGTGCGGTGGCGTTCGCACGCCCCCTGCCCCTCCCCCGCCCCTACATCACTTTTGTATCATTCAAACGCGATACAAACGTGCGCGAGATGCGCGTTCGAAACACATTTGTATCGCTTTTTACGCGCGTTTGAATCGATACAAACGCAACAATCTTCTTTCTGGGCATCTACGGCGCCGTAAATGCGCGTTCGAGAAACGCGCGTCGCCTGCGCGTATAGAATACGTGTGCTTAGGCTCTAACTATGAAATGTATCGTTTTGACTGAGTATATATAATAATGTGTATTATTTTTTTCTTGCTGCCTTGAAGCTTTAGGTAATTATAGTGGGGGAAAAGTGTCGTATGATTCCCGTACAATGTAATGTGCAAGTGGGCATGTGACAAATATAATGTACTAGCCGACCCGGCAGACTTCGTACTTATTTAGAAAACGTTTGTATGGGAAATAGAAAAGGGCTATTTTTAGGGTTTTCCCGGCAGTTATTCGAACTTTTCTTACCTTTTAAACCTTCCTTAGACCTTCACGAACATTTCAAGACCAAGATAAGATAAATCCGTTTAGCCGTTCTCGAGTTTTAGCGAGACTAACGAACAGCAATTCATTTTTATATATATAGATAGATTGATGGACGTGCCTCTTGACTACCTTTTAAATATCCTCAAAGATCTAAGTACTTATCACTACCGATCGAGGGAATACAGTCGTGATGGTTTTGGTTTATTTAGAAGTAGTTTCCGCCCGCGGCTTCGCCCGCTTATAAAATTATAGCTTATTTTATTCAGTATTATAAGTAACCTATCTCAGTGCCAAATTTCATTCACATTCGTTCAGCCGTTTCAGCGGGATTGAGTAACAAACATCCATCCATTCAAATTTTTGCATTTATAATAGTAGGTACTTACTAGCTTTGGCCCGCGACTTCGTCGCGTGGAATAGTTACTTTAGTAATTTAACTTTTAGGATTCTTATTTTGCACTTATCTTTCATTAATTATTCAAAACCTTTCGCGATAAAAGGTAGCCCGTGTCCTGTCTCAAGCTTTAGGCTATATTTGTACCAAATTTCATCAAAATCGGTTCAGCGGGTTAAGCGTGAAAGCTTTACAGATAGACAGAGTTACTTTCGCATTTATAATTATTAGTTTGGATTAGTAAGATTCGATTAGATTAGAATCTAATCTAATCCAGTTTTTTAATATCATGTAAGTATCTATCTAATTAGATAAATATTACATGATATTAAAAAATCTGGTTTTAACCCATTAGAGGTCAAACAAAAACTACCAATGTTTTTTTCACTTTTTTTTTATTTTCTCATTGAAATATAAACTAAAAGGTACAAAACACAATAAAATATTCAAAAAAAGTATTTTTCATGATTTTTCAGGGGTGGACTCGAATGGGGACACTGACCTCTTATGTATTAAAATTTTCGAAACAAGTCTTTTCGACACAAAGTGTTTTAAGGCACTTCTCACACTGCCAATGCGCTTTTGAATACCAAAAACAAACACCGCAGCTGTTATTCAATTCCGACGGGTGTCCAACGATAGGGCCCAACTCCATCTTGAGGAAGGCCATCGACTATTGATGGAGTCCGGCGCGATTTTCTTGGTTGACTTTGGTGTATATATACTCGTATTACCGTGTCGTACCATTGATTCGTCAATAAAGATACTGACATGAAACACTTCCCACTGTAAAAACTTCTTCCTATGCTTGTCTGCCAATGTTGAAGATAGGTTGTTGTCAACAAGATGGAGGTTTCTTTTTATCCCGAAACTCATGTCTAGACATGGCTTAAGCGACCAATTCTACGCCTATAATTTTTATCTAGAGACCATTACATGGGTTCTCGAGATAGCTTATGGTACCCTGTTAGTATCAAATTCCCTCAAGTCAGAGCAATCCAGTTGAAACTCAGGTTTATTGTGTTGATCAGCGTATAGTTTGCTATTGAGTATAATCATATCAATTACTCGTATATCATCATCACTCAATTTCTGATAAACCTACAGGGTTAGGTCTTTCAGATCTTCACAAACAGCACTCTTCCTATCACAAAATTTAGAAGTATTCTCAGCTGCTGAAGAGTATGAAAGGGCACATGTCCGCCAAGTTGGGTTAGGATTCGAAGCGGATTGACGGGTAGCATCCTGTCGTCTTCTTTTTGACGCCAGCGGTTCAATATCACCATCTTCGCTACCACTACCCTCTCGGTTCATAGATACCTCAATAGTATCTACGCCATGCGGCATGGAACACGTCGCCATATCATCATCGGCAACTTCCTCTTCATCAATCACCGCAATGGATTCAGGGTGGTTTGATAGCCAGTCACATTCATCATCGTCGCTGTTCTGTAAAACGGCTTCAATAGCTTCTCCAAACCTCTTGTAGCTAATTTGAGTAGTGAAATATTGTTTCTTCATTGCAAGGAATCTAAAAAAAAAACTGTAATTTTAGTCACATATGTGGTCACTGGCCCCAAGCGAGGACGGTAAGATTCATATGACCCTAGTTTTATTTGAGCTGTAAATAATTCTAAGTATTGTTCTTTATAACTTACTCTGACATTTATTTTATACTATTGAAATAAAAAAAACAACTTCTATGCAGTAATTACTAAAAAAAAACTAAAATCATTCACTTACCTCCACTGTATTTTTGTGACACAACTTCAACAAACACTTTTTATCAAAAAATATGCAAGTACCCGCTAAATATTGATCAATATACATGAATAGGGTTAGGATGAAGTAAAATATCACGGTTACTCACGTGAACTTTATGAAATTTGTTATTGACACTTAGAAATAAGGCCGTACTCGTTTGGGGACGGTGACCTCTAATGGGTTAAGCGAATACGTTTGTATTTTTCAGTTTAGCAGTGCGGACTAATTTGGACGCGTTGATAGCTCGCAGCCCGTCCGATGAGTTCATATTCTCAGTGCCGCGGGACCCACTCCTATCGCCGTACTGGGCGCAGGACCATTTGCTAAAGATGTTTCCCCCTGTTAGAATATTGGTAAGCATACATACATACATACATAAAATCACGCCTGTTTCCCAACGGGGTAGGCAGAGACCACGGATCTCCACTTGCTACGATCCTGACATACTTCTTTTGCTTCATTCACTCTCATTACATTCTTCATACATGCGCGTCGGTTAAGGGTACTCTGGACCTGGCCTTTCTCTAGTACGTCCCCAATTTGATCGAGGTACGTACGCCGAGGTCTTCCCCTTCCAACTGTCCCATTCACACTCTCCTTATACAACTGTTTCGTCATTCTCCTTTCATCCATCCTTTCTACATGCCCAAACCATCTTAGCATACCCTTAGCATATCTTAGCATTGGTAAGCATGATTTAATTTATTGAACTTTTGTAAAAGAGCGTAGCGTTTTGTAGAGCGCTAGTGGTGTAGTGGTAGCCTGCCTCACGATAGGTCGTGGGTTCAAACCTGGGGCCTCACCACGAATTTATAATATATCACCGAATTAATAATACATTTTTATTTCGTACCATGACCTGTGCAAATTGTATTGAAGTAGTGTTACTTCAAGCTTCAAATGTGACGTTTCTAAAACGGAATGGTTCTGGAAGACTTCGTGGTAATAAATAGGTCATGGTACGAAATAACAATGTTATATTAATTCGGTAATGTATTATGAATTTGTGGTGAGGCCCCAGTTTGACTGTCATCTAGTCTGTCACTGTCATCATTTTCATCATAAAAGAGCTAGCAGTGGTTCCCAAACTCTTTTGTTTCATAGACCACTTTCAAAATTTTGCTGGATCCGGTGGACCACCTGCATCTATATTACTACCAATTTCTAAATCTTGAAAAAAAAATGTGAAGATTAGATCTATGTATCTATGGAAACTTGCGTTGTGGCTGAGTTTCAACGACGATTAAAAGATTTCGAAAAAAAAAAATCTTTTCCATTTCCAAATTACCATTTTTTTTTCAATTTATTTATAAACTGTCTTATTGAGAAGGTTTAATTTAGGTATCATATTATTTAAACTAACAAGCCAACATATTAGTTCTTCACTATCGAAACCAAATTAATTTTGATGCACCCCTTGCTTACGATTGTAGACCCCCGTCGAGTCTCCCGTGGACCCCTGGGGGTCTACCTGGACCACTTTGGGAATCACTGACTAGATTTATGTTAAACATTTAATTTCAACGTGGCGTAATAAAGCGGGTATTACACTACCCAATTTTAAGGGACCCTTACCCTAACTAAGAGTTGTGTAATAAGAGTTAGAGCGTAAGCCAAGCTCTCCCTACCTACCGGGCCCTGAGTACCGTGTAGTGTAGTGTAATACCCGTTTAAACTGGCAAGGTGTATAAGCTATAATTAAACTTAAAAATAATAAGAAAACTTTTTAAAGGCAATAATGAAACCTTTCTTTCCAGACTGTTCATTTGGACCCTTGTTTGGACGACTGCGTGATGTTCGCCAAGAAGTTGAAAGGGCTCGGGAACGAAGTTGGAATTGAAGTTCTGGAAGGACTGCCGCATGGATTCCTCAACTTTTCACTAGTGAGTTTACCTAGTATATGTACAGTTCTTCCAACGGATCTAGGCATTCGTGAAGTTAGCCACAGGTGTGAGTTTGCCCATGTACACTCACTACAGTCCCACCGTCCTTCCCATACCTCCAATTGCTCCCGAAAAACGATACTGCGCAGTGCTCTGCGGCTAACTTCACGAATGCCTCGACTCTTTGGGCCAACTGTAACTAACTAGCTTCCGCCCACGGCATCGCCCGCGTGGTACCTTGAAAAACAAATCTATCTATCCCACGGGATCCGTAATTTTTTTCGGGATAAAAAGTAGCCTATGTGTTATTCCAGACTATAATCTACCTTTGTGCCAAATTTCATCAAAATCCATTCAGTAGTTTTTGGGTGAAAGAGTAACAAACATACATCCATACATTCCTACAAACTTTCGCGTTAGAATATTAGTAGAATAGTTATACCAGAAGTTGGCCAAATCCACCATAAGGCACATAGTTAGCGTTGATATGTTAGTCAGACAGTAAGAGAGACGTAAGAGTTTTGCCAATAAAAAGACTTTGCATAAAAGTACATGAGTGAATCAGATTTTTAACTTCACCCACAGATGGCCAAAGAAGCGAATGAGGGATCGAAACTGTGCATAGAACGGATCAAGCAACTAATGGATCTCGAGAACGCACCGGTCGCGACCGAGGCCACAGAGTTATGAATGTGCGGCCTCTGCTGCCGTGCCTAATCCCTGACCGAATGAACGTAGCCTAGACCGACCCTATTCTAGGCTTTCACCCCTGAGGCCCAATAGCAAAAGACTAACTTATCAACAATACTAATAAGGTATTATTTTGATTGCAAACGAAACGTGATTGATTTGAAGTTAGGTTCAAGGAATCGGAAGCTTTTTTTTTTTGGCAGATGTTTGTTTTTTTATTAAGTTATTCAAAGAGTTCACGGTTTTGTTTATAAATATCAAATACAGAGTCTATTCGTTATGTAAGTAGAATGACGTAAGCGCATAAACGATTTTTGTCAAACCAACATTAATGTTGCACGTTGAATATATTTTCAGGATATTTTACGCAATCTTTTTTAATTAAGTTTTCAATAAGGGATGCTATATTTTAAAAGTATGCATTATTCCCAAACAAAGTCTTCTGATTTCCAAATTATATCTACTTACACAATACGCTATGTATCCAACAAGTACATTCAAACTGTACATACCTTACTAAAGGATAAGCACGGCAATGAGGCCAAAATATTACAATATTAGCAGTAAATTGGATGTGTATTGAAGTGTTGTTAATATTGATGTATCATTACATGTGTAAATACATTATAGTACATGAGATAGCCGCATAACATCATTCGATAAACTGTGATGCTCAATTTTATTCAAGATGGCCGATTCCTGCTTTACACTAGTCTCAATATGCATTGTTCGAACGAAGTTCTTTATCGCGCGCTGTGAAAGGGGGCTGGCCGGAAAAAATTCTCACGAAAAGTTATAACGACACTTTTTGCTATAGTTGTAAGCCGTGCGGGCGGGCGCGTGTTTCTCTGTCTGTCTCTCTCTCTCATAGAAAGCAAGGAAAGGAACTTCGTTCCATCCGGGTGTCCCTTGACACCTCTCAAGTTTTTTATGTATGATAATGTTTGATTGGACACTTTATTTATCTTGTACCTGTATCCAAAGCCTCGTCCGGAGTTTGGTGTGTAGTTCAAAACAAGGCGATTTATAAAAGCGTTCAAATATCGCGGCGTGAACGCTGTGATACATCGACGTATGTTTGATTGCAACGCCACGTCTCATGACATAACATTTAATTTATTTCTTAACTATTAGCTTTTATCCAACGGCAAAAGGACGTAATGCTTGCGATTGTTGTTTTTATTGGATTGTTTTATTATTATTAATGCATTTTATTATTCGTTGATAGTTTTAAGTTTTGAATGTTACTATTTTTACCAAAGGACCAACAATATTATCAGCATTGGAATTGCAAGAATGCTCAATTTGTTTGTTGGATATTTTTGATATGAACTTTTTTTATTTAAATTATTGGTTGACGCTGATAAATCAAGAACATAGGTAAACGTGTCTCGGGAAGGAGTCACAAAAGCAGGTAGTAGATCATTCCTCTTAGAAATATTCAGGATTGCATCTAGTAAGTACATACACGAGAGTACTTATTTTTATTTATTCTTAGAAATGCTAGGTGTGTAACCTTATTCTTCCTTGAAATTGTTAAATCAAGCTTTAGTGTTGGTTTTCCCTGTACATAGATTTGGAAAAAATACCTAATTGGCCCGCTAGAGGCGCTGTTTCTGAAATACTCTTACTACAACACAATTATTACCCACAATAGAGTTGTGTCTTGAGTTCATAGTTTTTGCAGTTTATTTTCAATTATTTTGCTTTTGTGATTGATTGATGACAAGATAGTAAAATTAAGTAGGTATTACGGCCCACTTGAGCGGGCATCCTTAGTCAAAATTAAAGAATTAAGTAAAAGTAATACAGCAGAATTAAACCGGCGGTAAAGCTTAATTTATATTACGGATGCTTGTGCAAGTAGGCCTGAAAGTTTGAATTGGAATAAACATATGTATATACCAAATATACTTAAAAAAATTGTACCGATTCATCATATTTAGTAAGTACATTTTATTCTGTACCTGTCAACATAGATTGTAGTGAGTTCAAGAAATGTTTGATGTTAGAAAATAATATTTGAAAATCCTGTAAAGAATACAGTATTAGCTTTTACTAATTACTCTTAGATATTATCCTAATAAGTCCTTTAGGTTTATTGGTACCTATTATTTGAATATCCCTAATGAAACATGTTGTTAAGATGATAAAATGCAATTTAAAATACGTCTGTGATAGTGAATGTAGCTTTTAAAATCTGTCAGTATAAAAAAAATGTTTTAAACAAAATGTAATGTACATACAAGTAATATATTTAACTGTTTTATCTGTTTCTTGTAAATGTAAAAATGTAATCAATATTTTTATAAATTTATTCATGAACACTAAATTGAATGGTATGTGGTACTTGGTTTTTAGGTGGGTAAAGCATAGGCCTTATATAAAATAGAATGGATACCAAACGAAAGCAATCAGAATCGATAATACATAAAGTAAGCACAACCTAAGGTTGTGCAACAGTTTTACCAGCTAGTCACTACTGCTCTATTTATATTAGTGTACAAACAAATCGTAACTAAATTAATTTCAATAAAATTATTTGAGATTTTTTTGTTTTTTTGACACCTGAATGATTCAAATTAAAAATATATTTACGTTTTAAATTCAATATAAAATTAGAGATAGTTTTGAATCGACTTACATGCTAGGTATATCCAAGTGCGAACTCCCGTCCTTAGTCCGCAAAGGACTGACACTCACTGCCACTGGGCCGTGCTTTTTTATTTCTTTCGAAACGGCGCGGTGGGACTCGAAACCGCATAGTTTTCTGTAGCCAGCCAACTTACTACCAAAGGTAATGATCCTGAACAGAAGTTACATAAAGTTGGTACCACATCTCATATAGGGTAGGTATTTGCAATATAACTTTAGGTATAGGTATGGTACCTGATTAATTAAACCATTTTCCTGTAAGCTGTACCTAGTCATTTATACACTATCCCGGTTCATATCAGAGAAACTTCAGGGCTATAACGAGAATTTATAAGATGACATTGCTGATGGGTAGGCAGTAATAGTTGGAAGAGTGAAAGAAGACGTAGTGATGAAAATTAAGAAGGGTATGCTAAGATGGTTTGGGCATGTAGAAAGGATGGATGAAAGGAGATTGACGAAACAGGTGCATAAGGCGAGTGTGAATGGGACAGTTGTAAGGGGAAGACCTCGGCGTACGTATCTCGATCAAATTGGGGACGTTTTAGAGAAAGGCCAGGTCAAGAGTACCCTAAACCGACGCGCATGTATGAAGAATGTAATGAGAGTGAATGAAGCAAAAGAGGTGTGTCAGGATCGTAGCAAGTGGAGATCCGTGATCTCTGCCTACCCTGTCGGGAAACAGGCGTGATTTTATGTATGTATGTACATATGTATGTAATAGTTGGAAAACATAATTTGAATAAATGAAACATGATAGGTAGTTAGTTAATCACATTTATTACTAAAATGCTAGTTGAAGTGTACAGTAACATGGAGGTCTGGGTAGACAATTGACTTTTTGGTAACAACTACAAAATACTACATACAAGTGCATCAGATAATAAACTGCGAACCATCAACAACAAAAATTTAGATACAACTCAACAAAATAAAACCATTTCACAAGCGCCAAATAATAAGCATGATAATTTCATTTACATAAAAACTTGCTTTCCTTATTTGAACAACCAACTGTGGATAAATAAAACAAATTAGCTTAACATCCGGTCCGAAACTTTTATCAGCAAAATTCGAGTTTGTAATCCTATTACATGCTATGCGACAAAATATACATGTACAGTAAAAAAACGGACACTGGGAGAAGTATGCCACTGGTTGGATACAGCTAAAAGAATGCCTAGAGCTAATCCCATTATTTTACATAATATTTTAAAATGTATTTTACAAGATTAAAAATACAATCAGCTTAAAAACCTACTCAAGGCAAGTGAGTAGGTACAATTCAATGCTGAGGTAGTCGTTAGCAATATATGCATTGCAACATGATCCTTGCTAGAACTTAACATGTGAAACATCAGTCATATTACAACTATTTATGGCCTCAATGTCCACAACCACATTCAATACCCATGTCAGTTACAAAATAGCCTTACATTGATTCAGTATACAGTGGGTTTATTGCATTCCTTATTATTATGTTGTATTGTTTCACTTAATTCACAAAACGAGTTGAAGCTTGCATTGTTTGGTATCGCTCAATCGTGGCCGTTGGTTTTGGCATGGGGGACTGTTCCGTTGACTAATGGAGCGGTCGTCTGCTGAGGTGGTTCACGAATTGTCTTCTGTAGGACATGAGCGTCGGCTGGTTCTATTCTTTTGTAGTACTGTTCTTTTGTCTCAACAATTTCAAAGCCAAATTTTTGGTAGAAGTCTATTGCACTTTCATTGTTTACTTGCACATGCCTGGAAGATGTAATTAGGTATGTGAAAAGTCAGTCATAACAAGAGCTAAGTAGCTAATACATACTATAGGTTCTACATAACCTTCAATTACTCAATCAATAGGTACAAAGTAGGTATTGCAATATGATAGTAAATTGAAAGATACCTATTTATTAGTGAAAATTTTAATTTAATGAAAATAGATATAGAGATCAGTTACTTACAAGAAAACGCTGTCAAAATTTCCATCTTGTTCAACATATTTGAGCACATGTTCTACCATCAAGGTGCCAATGCCCAGCCTCCTGTAGGGATAGAGGCACCCCAGGGTCATTATGTAAAGCCTCCGCGAGTTCTCGGTCGTGTCTATCCTACAGCACACTGCTCCCACCACGATATCATTGTAATAAGCCAGCTTCGCCAATTCTCCAGCCTCCAAAACATCTTTGTAAAACTTGTCATTGTAAGACACTGGGAACACCACTGTATTCAATTTCTTCAATTGCTTTATATTATGCGGTGTCACGTCGCCGAGTTCTATTTTAGCTCTGCAAAAGCACAAATCTAGATTTAATACTGAACATTGGAGCCTGCATTCGGCCTTCATCGACATTGTTGTCGTGACTAAAGATTTTTGGAGACAGGTGATAGAATTGTACGCAGCAGGGTCTTGCTTACCTAGTCATTTTAATAGCTAATCTACAAAATATACACTAAAATTTAAAAACTAATCTAACACAGTTATATCACACGAGATCACTCCCGCCATCTACCATTGGATTTCGCTTTTTTGTAGCTTACTCCTTCCTTTGCTCGATTCTCAAATTATTTTGCTCGCTCAACGCGAATTAACTGAAGTTGGTTGGAAGGTTGACAGCAGCTCATTATAGACAACATTGTTAAAAAAATCACAGCACAGGTAATAAATAAGTTGATTCCAGAAACAAGACACTATACAACACAAGCTTTTATGTGTGTGAAGCAAGCTTTACAACCATAGACCAGGAGTTTTATAATTATACATACATCAAGCAGCGCCAAAATTCAAATTTATTTATTTTTCAGCATTCCATTGTTTTGCCAACTTCTGTCGTAAGTCACTTTTTGCGATAAGTGAAAAATATTTTAGGATTTCAAAGTGAAAAAAGGCATTGTTTTATTTCAAACAGTTTACGATGATACTAAATCAACTGCGACTTATTCCGTCTCATATAAAGCTGGGGTTTGCTTATAAACAGAAACGATTATTGGTATCGAACAGAAATGTTAAGCTACAGACAGCCCGACCCCAAGAAATGCCCGCTAGTATGCCTCCAAAGGCTGATGCGGCAGTCGGGGTAGCATCATCAAGGGAAAGTATAGTAGGAGAAATATTTCCAACGGCACGTGTAGTTCCTATGGTGCTAAATAATAGAAAGGACCCTGTGGTTTTGTCGTTTGACGATGTTCCCGGTCCTAAATCTCTAAAATACCTTTCGAGTGCTCGGAGTTATCTATCTGAGATCGGCACGCAATTAACCGCAGGTGTTCTGACTGTCGGACTGAATATTGGTAAGTGCAATAAGTAGGTACCTACCTACCTACATAAATTCGGGAACTAAACAAATCGGTGTAAGACTGTCTAGTGTCTCCAAATTGCTTTGATCTCAGGTCACAGAATGTTAGTAGGTAGAATACCAATTTAACACTAATTATAAAATAATTTCAAAACTAATTAGTAACACTATTGGAACAATATTATTTGTTGCTATTTGCTGCCCACGGCTTCGCCCGCGCGGTACCTTGAAAAACAAATCTATCTCACGGGAACCGTACATTTTTCCGGGATAAAAAGTAGACTATGTGCTCCAGACTATAATCTATCTCTGTGTCAATTTTGATCCAGATCCGTGCAGCCGTTTCAGCGTGAAAGAGTAACAAACATCCATACATACCAACTTTAGCGTTTATAATAAGGATACTTACTTCATGCTGTCATACAGGAACTTACCTGAACGCCAAAAAGCCTCTAAAGAGTCTATCTGTGTTATTCGACGAGTATGGTCCGGTGGTCCGCTTTATCAGTCCATTGGGAAGTGACATAGTCCTTATAAATCACCCAGACCATATCCAGAAGGTTTACTCTATGGAGGGCGAATACCCCGTCCGATCCACACTGGACTCCTTGGAGAAATATAGGATGGAGCATAGAAATCATATTTATGGAGGGTTGTATACTTCGTGAGTTCAATTATGTTTTTTTTGTAGACTAGAAAACTATACCCATATATATTTTCTTTGGGTTTGTCGAAGTTAAATCCTTTGAATCAATGTGACTCGTATTTGGATGGGCATCTTCTAGTTGCATGTCAGCAGTAGATACATCTAGATTTATTTCGGTGTATAAGAGTTTTTTTAGCAATGAATCCGTTATGTTTTAACAAGGAAGCCTATTCAATTATAGATTTGCTCAAATACTTTGCAATAAATACTTGTGTATTATTCCACATAGCACCATTTAGCCCCAAACGATGCAAAGCTTGTACCTACTATGAGACTTATTGTACCTACTTTTAATTCAAAATTTTTAACACACAAAAAACTACTTATATTAATCACGCAAATGTTTCTTTTGAGAATCGAACCCGTAACCCACAGCGCAAAAGGCAGAGCTCCTACCAACCGAGCTGAGAAAACATTAATCCTTTCACAGCACCGGTTGTAAAGAACAAGTGACATAATAAGAATTATTATCTTGGTAGTATAATAAGGGGGTTCAGAAATTATTTCAGTCACGGCATCGAATGGAGTCGTCAAAGGTCGATAGTGTTCACCCCTCTGCACAATTCTGTTGCCCATCACCTCCAAGGGCTGAATGACGTGTGCGACAACTTCACTCATAAGGTGTACAACATCAGGAACTACCAGGACGAAGTTACTAAAGATTTATCGAAGGAGATACATAAATGGGCTTTTGATTGTATGGGTGAGAAGAGTTTAATGATTTCACAGAAGTATTCATAGTAGAGATGATTAAAAATGCACGCCCCTCCACTGAAATTGTCCTACACCGATTGTGCATGTAGAGGTAAATACATTTGAGGGGCGTGCATTTTTAGACTGAATCATCTCTACCTACATAGTTAATCACGCCTTTCCCAGGCGGGATAGGCAGTAGAGATCACGATTTTCACTTGGTACGTTCCTACTGATATAACCTACCATTTTCATTCTCTCTTATTTTCTTTACATTGTTCAGAAATGGGCCTTTGTACTAAATGGTTTCGTCATTGTTCGTAAAATTTTGTTTATCTCGTAAAATATGAGGTAATTTTAAATGAAGTCGATTCCTGCCAAGTCGACTCTCGTTTCGTCCACGATTTTCTAAGGCGTAAAATTATATTTATAAATATTTAAATTATTACTCCGCCATATAACCCCAAACTAAGCAAAGCTTGTACCATACGAACCAGATAGTTGATAGATTAATATTTCTATCTGTAAATACATAATAACACCCAGACACAGAAAAACACCTGTGTTCATTACACAAAATGTTAGTCTTGGGTGGAGATTAGTATTTCTATATTTGTACCTAAATACATGATAACATTATAACACGAAGACACAGAACAAACATCTGTGTTCATCACACAAATGTTAGTCGGATGGGGATCGAACCCAAAACCTACAGCGCGGAAGGCAGAGCTACTACCAACTGTGAGGTCAGTCAAATTAAAATAATTTAAACCACTACACAGGGTTGATATTATTTTCGAAGAGGTTCACAATGTTGGATACAGAGCTGGTGTACAGCCAGTGCGACATGTCTTGGCTCTACCACAGCCTGGAGAAGGCTACGGACGCGATCACAAAGTGCGAATCGGGACTGCAATTTTGGAAACTGTTTGCTACCCCCGCATGGAGCAACTTAGTGAAATACTGCGACAGTTTAGATAAGTACGAGTTATTTTCTAACGTCCGTCCCCGCGATTGTATGGGTAGTTTTAGGCTAAATTTACACCGCCGCGGAATGGAATGGTAACGTCTTTTTGCAACAAAATTGTACCTACATAACATTATGAGCTATATGTCATTCCCGTACAAACTAAATACGAGCCAAAAAAGGTCGCGTGTCTTCTGGGGAATCCTCACGCATTCTCGGGAATTCCCTTAACTACTGTCGGTACCTTCTCACTCCTCGAAATTAATGCTTCAATTTCCATTCCGCGGTGGTGTAAATTGAGCCACAAAATCTCGAAAAAATAGCCATTAGACAACCTCTAGATTTGAGGTCTCCATGTGCGCAGATTTTTTTTATATTTGGCACACACTAAATAATTTAATGTTAACACAGAAAATGGAATTTATTCCTATGTCATACGCGATAGACTGCAAGCCGAATGCAGCTTTTAGCTAAAAAATGAATTAAGAATGTGGATAGGCCTTAGGACCTCATCAGATCTTATCGAAAATAGAAATCTGTCCAGTTGATCGATTCGTAATAACAAAATTATATTATTTCAGTTTGATTGGAAAACATGTGCTGGAGGCTGAACAGGCTTTGTCATATAGATCTAAGGACGACATTGCAAGTAAGCTGTTTTCGTTATTTGCTCATTTAAAAGAAGCCGTTCGTAATAAAAACTTTTGTTAACCTTTGGCATCGAAGTTAGACGAAATACTATACTCTTCCTGAAGAGAACAATGCTATCTAATCTAAACTTATAGATTCTAGTTAGGTACCAACAAAATTTGGTGATATTTTTGCATGAAGCTTATGTCTAGAAAATGTTCTCAGTTTCGTCTTCCTAAAATTAAAGTTTCCCGACATTCGAGCGATTTTAAGTTTTAAGAGACGAGGATTAAGATAAATACAAACTCATACAATACAAACTAAGTTGATATTTGCTTGCAGTGGGGAATTCTTTGATAAACGCAATGCTACTTGGAGAAGAGAAGATGTCTCCAGAAGATATAGCCACTATTATTATGGACATGCTCCTAATAGGAGTGAACACTGTAAGTATGAGACTTTAGTATAAGAACATTCTGGGATTTTCATTATCTTTAGCATATGGTTAGTTGTGAATTATGGAAGTAATAGGTACCAAGCATGGTATGGGCATGTTATGAGAAGTCATGTATCATAGGATTGATATAGAAATAGAACAAATAAAGGAAAGATAGAAGTCTTTACGACAGACGATTTGAGTAAGGAGCAAGTTGTGAGATGACGTAAAAAGTAAGGAAAATGAGAGATGACTTCTTAGGAATGGAATTTCTGGAAGTATTTTCTTCGTGTTCGCCTACACAGTAAGGAACACTCCGAATTTAAAGTCTATGACCAGCGCTTTAGCTCTCTCTTTGATGTCTCTCTTCTTTTAAGTCACTCGAGACTTAAATTCCTATTTAATGTGTACAAGTCGGGAATAACCACCAGGTTATTTGTCACCAGGTTACTTCGTCAATGTCATTCCTGCTTTACCATTTGGGGAAGTATCAAAGATCACAGAAACTGCTCTACAAGGAGATTGAGGCTGCCTATCCGAACACCGAAATTATTGATTTCAAAAACATCAGAAACGAAACTCCCTATTTGCAAGCTTGCATAAAAGAAACCTTGAGGTACATTCATAATTATATCAAAGAAATACAACTTTTTATTTTATACTATGACCTTTATACAAATTGTATTGAAGCAGAGTTACTTCAAGCTTGAAATGTGGTGTTTTGTAAGGGCTTGTGGTAAGGCCGAAGCCCGGTCATAGCTATGATGCAAAAGATTCTTCAATTGATTTAAATTAATATTTGTACGCTTTTACATAATAATCTTTTACACAGAATTTTAACTTTGCAAAATTGAATTACCTAATAAACAAGTTCAACAATAAGAAAGGAAACTGATAACAATATTACTTTTCATTCAAGATTGGTGCCACCGATTCCAGTTCTTACGAGGATTTTGCCGAAAAATATAACATTAGACAGATACAAGTTAGTATTGAAAATAAATAAATTTGTGTCAATTGTCATACAACACATTTTAAAATAAATACATACAAGTGAATATTATGAATAACAAATTGTAGCGACTGCATTTTAATGGTTGAACCCAGCTTGACTTGAATTTATAATGTTTCTCGTTGCAGCATACCTCGGGGCACTCTTATAATTATGTCAAACCAGGATGCATCATTGAAAGAAAGCAACTATGAGGATGCCAAAGGTTTTCACCCAGAACGATGGCTAAAGCCAGAGAACAAAGATTACCATGCTTTTGCCTCAATACCTTTTGGATTTGGAGCCAGAAAATGTCTGGCTCAAAACATTGCTGAAACTATGATGTCATTGTTGACAGTGAGAGTGAGTATACAAATTAAGCATAAATGCTCTTATCTTTTTTTAGGGTTCCGTTCCGGTTAGGTACCCACAAGAGCGGATCCAGCTTTGGTGCCAGGGGAGGGTCACATAGTCGTGGTCAAGCCACAAAAACAGTTATAATCCTTATATATATCATTTTAATTAGTGGTCCACCTAGGTCCTGGACCCGGCCCGGGGGGGGGGGGTCATGACCCCTATGACCCCCCCCCTGGATCCGCCCTTGGGTAACCAGAGGGTAAAATGAGACCGTATTACTAAGACTCTGCTGTCTGTCTGTCCATCTGTCACTAGGCTGTAATCTCATGAACTGTGATAGTTGAAATTTTCACAAATGTATTTCTGTTGCCGCTATAACAACAAATACCTACTAAAAAAATATTTTGAGGGGGCTCCCGTACTACAAACCTAATTTTTTTGCTGCTTTTATGAATAATCATACGGAACCCTTGTATGTGAGTCGTTGCTTGGATTTTTTATATTTGTATGCAAAGATTTAATTTAATCTATTGTTCCCAGATCTTGCAAAAGTATAAACTTGAATATCATTATGGAGATATTGAAGCTAAGCGAACTTTCATTGCGAAGCCCAACAGGCCTTTGAAAATAAGGTTCATAGACAGAATCTAATTTAGACGCTAAACATGAACTTAAAAACTTTAAAGTGACTACTGAACATTGAAACATGATATTCCTATTGGAAACTTTATTAGATTAAAATTATAATTTATCTCAACTGTGAAGTTTAATAATAAAAATTTGAAAATAATTCTGTTTTACAATATTCAGATACAATGAAAACTTAACAACTAGCTGTATGTATGTTCATCTTTGCCGCCTAGAAGAAAATATATTCAAATACTTCCCTCTGGTCATTTCCTTAGCTTCTTCAAGTCCTAACTGGTATGCTAAGTCATGTAGCTTTTTAACTTCCATTATGAGTCCGCTGGCATACAGTGATCCTAATTCTGAAAAAGATAATTTTCAATGATTCTCAATGCTGGAAAATGGTAATCGAGGACAATCCATATCCTTTAGCACTAGCTAGTACTTATCTACTTAACAAAATACTCTTGCTTCATAAGTGTATGTACACTTAGGTAGTACACTCAGCCCAGAATCTGATAATTTATAAGACTACCTATTGATAGAGAACTTACGTTGCATGTATGCACAGTCTTCCTTCGTCAGTCCCTTATTCCATGATGCAGGAGTTTCGGTGGCGCTGGGCAGAGGCGTAAACTCGGAGACTCCAGGTACTGAAAAGTCAGCAGAACTATTTGACCCATTATCATCAACCTGCTCATCATCTGACCGAGTCAACGTAGTCACATTAACTTCCACATCGGTTTCACCCTCGTTCATTTCAATTTAAAGTTTGAAAATAGATCGTTTATAACCGAAATTACAACAACTTTCTCGTCTTGCAATGGCGTTACGTTACGAAGAAGGTTGGTGGGGGATGTCAACATTAGAAATCGCGCGCTTTTTGAAATTTAATAGTCCTGACCTACTAAATATGTAATTCCTGCCAAAGTTTTAGCAAAATAAGCCTTAAAAGATCTTACTTTGTTCAGGCCATAGTTCTGGTGAGGCACGGTCAAGCTTCTCGGAACTAAACAGGCTTTCTTCCAAGGACGTCAATGGAATATCGTCAGATGGTGCTTGTTCTGAAAGAATAGATTTATCATATTAACACGCACTCGGGAGTTCTACTGGTAGCCTAGCTTTAAGGTTTTAACTTATGCACTTATTTTGCGACATCTTTGCACATTTCTGCAATATCTTCATGATAAATTCTAGTTTTTACCATCTTGAACAATATTTTGTTTCGCGGCCATTTTCTAATTTTTGACACACACATACACACACACACCACACACAGACCAGTCACGTCTTCTTCTTCTTCTTCAATTATGGCATCTGTCTCTTAGAGAACAATTTTGCCAGTGTCAAGTGTATTTACTTTTATAAGTATTGTCAACGTCACAGAGTCATAGTCAAGTAGTCAAGTCAATACACAAAACAACAACAAAAGACCATATTATAATCGAGAAGAGTTTACAAATGAACAAAACGAGCCAGCAGCGTGTCAATGTCAGTTTTCATATGTTTTTTTACAGTGAATTTTAATAGGTTTTTTAATTAATAATTTTTAACTGACGAAAAATGGAGTATAAGTGGTCAACTGCGAAGACTACATGCTCATTAAATATCGTTTCGTAAATGCACAGCGAATAGGTTAATAAATAGTTGTGTTCAATAGTTTTCAATCAAAATTGCCTAATTTACTCTATGGTTTTTTGTAGTTTTTCTCCTTTTTATCTGAGTGGATACAGTATGCTAATTTCTTCTATTTTAGAAGTTTAAATATATATAAAACACCCTTGCATTTCAAATTCAATTTCTTAACAAAGTCCCAGTGCGCGAAAAGGTATAGAAAAACATCGTGAGGAAACATACTCTAGCACCAAAAAATTCAAAGTACCTCCCTACATTTTTAGTCATGTCACTAGTTATATCAAGCCATTGTGGTGAATGGATTAAACTGTGCCTCGGACGCTCTTTTCATGCTTTTGAGTTTTGACAAAATTCTTCAAATTTTTTAAGGCCAACAACAACATGGCCGGTTTCCTTACGATGTTTTCTGTCACAGTTTGAGAGTAACTGCAATTAATGCACATACATTTTTGAATAGAAAATTACAATCGTGCGCGCTCGGATTCAAATTCACGACTTTAGTATCAGAAGGAGGATGACTCACGCTAAATTAGTATTCTTTAGATCGGTACTTAATAAGTAGGTATGGTAAAATATCTGAAAATGGTTATTCAGATTTCAGATTATTCTATTAGACATTACTAAGGATTAACGTGATGAGTGGAGAGAAGGAAGGGAGGCCTTTGCCCTGCAGTGGGACACTACAGGCTCTTAAGGAACGAAGTTCCTTATCGCGCTTTGCGAAAGGGGGCTAGACGGAAAAAATCTCACGAAAAGTTGTAACGACACTTTTTGCTATGGTTCTAAGCCGTGCGGCGTGCGCGTGTTTCTCTGTCTGTCTCTCTCTCTCTCATAGAAAGCAAGGAAAGGAACTTCGTTCCATCCGGGTGTCCCTTGACACCTCTCAAGTTTTTTTATCCCATTTTTTCCACCTACGTATTATTGTGTAGTCAGTCCATGGAAGAAATTAGTAGATTTTATTTTTTTCTGATGACAACCCTAAAATCCATTTCTTTCTTCCGGTTGCCAACCCAAGGCACGGTGCGTTTTGTTGAAAAACCACATGGTTTTTCGATGAAAGATCGTTTATTTACTGAGTAGACTGTGCAGAAATCCATATACATCATGGGCAAGGTGCGTTTGTTGACCTCCTAGAAAGTTTAGCTTAGAATGGAAACAAAATAGTGCAGTGAAAACTTGCGTGTGCGTGCGTTGTCAGTGTCACGAAAATATGTGTGCAGTTTACTGATTTCTATTCAAGGGTTTCTAATCCTGACTGAAACGCCAGTGTGGCGTTGGAATCATAACACCTAGTGGAATTTGTCTGGGTACCGGTCACGCAATATATGTTGCGAATAAAGTTTCCCGACATAACCTAACTTATTCCTCTGTTCCTCTGCTCTTGTATCTTCATGACAAATGATTGGTATCACCCTTTTCCTAGACGATGTTTATTTAAGTCTGTGAATCCAGTGCTATTAGATCCCCATATCTGAAGGCAGATGTTTGTATCAGAAGTAACACCTAAGAATCTTCCATCCACATTTACATAATGTGAACAGTGACACAATAAAGTTGTATTGTACTCTATTCTATCTAGTGCTGGACACTAATTTAGTGTCCAGCAGTAAATCTAGCAATAATAAAAAAAAAATCAGAGTTACAATATTGATGTGCCCCCTCGGTAATCTGTTCATTAAATTAATAGTGATAGTACCTAGAATTGTATAACACTAAATGTGCATTCATCATTATGTGTATCTATTGATTTTGGTATGCAGTAATTGTACATGATAAAAGAGTTTTACCTAATTATCAAACATATCTATATTTCTCCTAGTATACCTATCTAAAATTCTGTTACAATCACTTTTTGATAAGAGTAATATTTTTCAGATTCGTTCCGTCACTTTGAAGGATGTCGAGCAAGACAAGATTGTCAAGGCTGTTGCCGCTCACTTGAAGAAGTAAGTTCTGAACTTTACACCCAACAGCCACATAAATTAAGTCCTCAAGTATTCATGGTACTTACCTGCCTGTGGTGAAACTTTTCCATTGCATATCATGATAAAAAGTAATGAGATGATGAATGACAGAGGGAAATGGAAAATCACATGTTGTGCTGACCCCACATCATCATCATTCATTGTCGACCTCAGTGGCGCAACGGGCGAGAGTCCGCCTGCGACGCAAGAGGTTGCGGGTTCGATTCCCGCTGCGGAACAAATTTGTGTATACGATATGCAGAAATATTTATCTATGTATATAATATACAGCGTGTAACGTAATACCCCTATAAGAACAAAAGGGTTGTATTCAGACCGAGCACTAGAATACATTGACGTGTGCAAAGGTTCAATCTATATCTATATAAGAGCTTAACCTGACTGACTGATTTATCATCGCCCAGCCGAAACCGCTGAAGCTAGAAAGCTGAAATTTGGAAGGTGGTTTCCTTTTCTAACAAAACCACCCACTAAGGCGGGATTTTTGGAAATTTCACCTCTAAGGGGTTGAAAAAGGGTGAAAACGTTAGTATGAAACTTTTTAACGCGTGGAGTGATTTTCATGAAACTTTGTTTGTGCACTGTAAATGCAAAATGAATGGACACGTGTTTCAGGATTTTTCAATATAACCATCAAAAAGGGGTCAAATGTGGGGTCAATTTTTGTATGGGAACTTTTTAACGGGTGGTGCGATTGCCTTGAAACTTTGTTTGTGTACTGTATATGGAAAATAAATGAACCCGTGTTTCAGGATTTTTCAATATAACCTTCAAAAAGGGGTCAAATGTGGGGTCAATGATTCTATGGGTACTTTTTAAAGGGTGGTGCGATTGGTCTTAATTTTGGTTTGGATACTTTAAATGCAAAATAAATGGAAACGTATTCCTGGATATTTCAAAATAATTCTCTAAAAAGGGTAAAATTGGGTGTCAAAGTTTTTATGGGATTTTTTTATTAGTGTGATTTGTTTGAAACTCAGTTTAGTTAGATACCTACTTTAAGTGAACGAAGTCGCGAGCGGGACAGCTAGTACATCATATTTGAAATTCCAATACAATTTAAAACAAATCATTTTATGATAAATTTGTGACAACCCTATGTGTTTGTTTACTATTTGCGTAGGTAACAAACACACGCGCACCCTCCTATCGCGTCGGACCCACACACACACACGTAGACAATTGAACGCGTGTGCCATGCTCCAGATGAGATAATAGTAACTTCAGCTTTCAAAAGAATTTGCAATTTTTTACGGATCTTACTTACCTACATAATTCTACGTAGAAATTAAGGTCAAAGATTAAAATCACGATATCTTTTTACATCTTTTTATTAGTAAGCTACCTATCTATCACTGAATTTTGACACGTTTTTATCACTGTTGACACACACAACACAACACATTTCACAGGAAAGGCTCAATGTGCCCTCCTTCACGAAAGATGCAAATATCTGCTCTGCGAGCCACCGTTTTTGTTGCGTTCCGAAGCTTTTCAGGCGTTATGTCCGCACACGCTGAAATTATTTTCACTCTGAGGGCATCTACTGATGGGCTTTCGACGCGATAGACGATAGACTTGAGGTAGCCCCACAAAAAAAAATCAAGGGGCGTCAGATCAGGGGAGCGTGGAGGCCATGCTACTGTACCAGCACGACCGATCCACTCGCCAAACCTACATCGTATCGTACGCTAATAAAGTTTCGCGAACCGAGAGATTGCTTGTTGCAGTTGTTGCAAGGAACGAATGCTATTGCGACTGATTAAAAATGACATTTCATTCAACCAAAAGTACCTATTGCCAAAGAGAATATAATCACTACCAAAGAGAATATAATCACTACGTCTATGAGATGGGACATAGAGACTTTTTAATAAACTTCATTTAACATACCACCTATTACTAATTTAAAAATAAAAACGTCAACAGTGTCAGTCAGCATACGTTATACCAACGTAACGATAAGAACATAGGGATGTTCTCAGGTTATTCCTGATTATATCGATATCGATAAATTATTATGAAATGCATCGTGGATTCCAGCTACAAAATTAACAAAAATAATTGCCGTTACAAATAAAATGAATAATATAATATTTAAAAATCAAATTTATTCAACGTTAATTTACGTTTAGGTACAACTTAAACTTAAGGATATTATACAAAGTACGAGCAGCTAATGTGTCAGTAGACAGCTATTGTGCCGTGTGATAGCTCGACTCGCCTCACTCGGTCAAAGTCAAACAGATTTTTTTCAGTAAGATTACAAGGATCACACTGAATCGTCTTATAGGTAGATGATTCTACTCCTGTTCCTTCGCAACCAGTACGGTGATGAACCAGGCATCATAGCATACAAATGAAAATGATCTCCACAAACGTATTTCATTTCATGAAGTTTTTCAATAGGAATATAGGCCAAGTCTTCAATTCCGATAATCTGCGCCCATTGTCTACATCTAAAATTAAACACACCATTGAAAATATCACTAACAAAAGCCATGTACTTATGTATAGCCCAAAACTTCTAATAATGTCAATAATATGTAATAAAGTTTATCGAAGTTTATCGATAAGTAATGAAGATACTTGTGCTACATCACTACTGTTTGTAAACACGAAAGTATTTTTCCTGCCGAGTATCTATTCATTTATTATGCTCTGCAGACAGTACAAAGATACAAAATTCTTCAGTATGATACTCAATTTGTACTTACTTTTCTTCATCTAGAGGGAATTTCATCATAAATATCCTTTTTTTCTCATTTATTCGACCATATCTTTTTCGACAAATTGTACATGTTCTGCAACGAGGAGTCGGTGCCTTTTTTGTTGAAAGGCACATTATAACTATTTTTAACTTTCTCACAGCCTAAAACCACGCATAAAAGACCAAAGAAACATAAAACTTTGCAATTTGCAGTAAAATAAATTAAAACAGAAAGCCGTTAACTGACATGACAGCAGACAAAGTGAGACAGAGATGCAAAAACATAGCCTGAGATAGCAACCAATGAGAAATAGGCTGTTCACATAAAAATGAAGATTAGTAAGACAGAAAAGTCACAACCTTTGACTTTAGTGCCCAAGTAGGTAGGTACAAAATTGGATTGAAAAATGCTCCGATCAACAATAAATAGGTACATTGTTGGAAAAATGAAAGTGAAATTATGGTCACGGCTTTATCCTCAGGCACGGTAAACATCCTCTCACACTTCTTGGTATCTACTCAAGATACCTTTATGGCCCAAGTAGGTAGGTACAAAATTGAGTAGGTACCTATCTCCTACTAGGTAGGTAGTTAACAAAGAGATCTGAAAGGATCTTTACCGTGCATAGGGATTTTAGTCGTGAAGTGACCTTACATTATAATTACCAATAAATACCACGGTACCTAGCAACTAGGCCTTCAAAAAAACAGAAGTTACTTATTAAGCTACCTCGTTATTAAGTAAGTAGGCTAGGTAGGCACATTATTGATTGGTGTCCGTTCTGTTACCTATTTCATCTAGAGTTCACACCTAAAGGTCAAAAAACAGCTGTTAATAGGGTTGCCTCATGTGGTGTCAAGGTACGTTTGGAGCAAAGTTTAAGAGACATTTCATGAATGAAAACCTTTGAAACTTTAAAAGTCGTTGAACAAACGTTGTTCGCAGTGACGTATAGAATACTCCCATTCCGGCCTTATAGGGATATTATGTTACTCATTGTATATCAGTTATCTGGTACCCATAACACAAGCTTTGAGTAGCTTACTTTGGGGCTAGATGATGCTGTGTGGACTGTCCAGCATTATTTATTTATTTATTTATTCTCCTGCCCTTATCCCATGCTAAGTGGGGTCGGCACAACATGTTTTCCTCTTCCACTCACTCCTATCATTCGTCAACTCTGAATCTACTCCTTTTACATTCATATCATCTTTCACACAATCCAACCACTTCTTCTTCCTTCTTCTTGTGCTGACCCCACATAACGTGGGGAAAAGTGCAGGAAGATAATGATCATGATAAAAAATATCAATCAGCCCAATTATTCCAACATGGTTTAATAGTGAAAATTACATGTGTTGATGAGTACTGTTTATCAATATCAGTATCTCAATTGGGCAAAAAAATTATAATAGTGAAAAAATCTTAAAATTATGTCAATGAAGACTATCTTTTTTTGTAGGCAAGTCATAGTATGCATAGTACAACATACTACATTATACAGTAGACAACACATACATACTAAAGAATTAAAATACTATAGTAGTTATTATAATAGTTCAATTGATCAAGGAAATAAAATACATTAAAAATTATTTTCTTCAGGTCAGGTAAAGTGCGGGTCCCTGAACACATGGACCTCGTCAAGACTGCCCGCTTCAAGGAGCTGGCTCCTTATGACCCCGACTGGTTCTATGTCAGATGTGCCGCTATTCTCCGCCACATCTACATCCGCTCCCCGGTCGGCGTCAAGACTGTCACCAAGATCTTTGGTGGCCGTAAGCGCAATGGAGTCACACCCTCTCACTTCTGCAGGTAATTTGAAAGCATGATTTTGTGCTAAGGTTGGTAGGTAACTGAAAATAGTTACCTAGTTCAGCTAGTGTGTGGTAGACCTTAACACTACAGTACACGTGCCCCCTTTTTTTACTGGAGTACATGCGTGGCCTACTATAGTAGACCAGGGTAACCTTTTTTGCTATAACTTTTTAGCTAAGCACGCTACAAACTAGTGATTCCAGGTAATCTTCGTCTATATAATTTGTAACAACCTGAGAACCCTTGTGCGACCCCTGCGCGTACGCACGTACAAGTATTTTGGCTCCAAAAACGCGGGCCTGTTATGCTCAAATTATACTATAATTCTATATTTAACATTTGAGCAGAATGGTGTCTTGGAACCATACTTCATTATTTGTAATCTTATCAATGCTGTCTTTTTATTCTTAAAGAGCATAATAGCAACAAAATGTTTTTGCTGACATGTAATTTTCCAGTCTCTACCATGAACACCATAGACTGATTCTCCTCAATGGTTTCATCATTGTTCTCACTATTTGTCATTGTTTGTAAGAAAACTAATTTGGTTATCCCATAAAATATTAGTTTATTTTAAATGTTCAAGAAAAACATTATTATCAACCAATCTTATAAGAAAATATGATTAAAATAATGGTAAAATATCAAATTGAAAAGAGAATCATCCAATCCAATTGTTTTTTTTTCAACAGAAGAAAACAAAGCAACAAATTATATGACATGCTTTTCATATCAAAGAAAAATGCTGTCTATAGTACCTTGATAAACTAAGGCTGATTTTAGTCTCATGCTGATGGCCTGATGAACTTGTAGGAAGCGTTTTTGAATGATGCGTAGCTATCAGCGCGCACGCTTCCTACAAGTTCCCATCAGCGCTGACGGTGCGCGTGCCGTCAGCGTGAGACTAAAATCAGCCTAAGGAGGCTGGTATTCCTGGAACTTACATATTCATCATTAGCAATTCCAAATTTGATCAAATAATTCTGCTCACTATATTTATCTATTTTCCCAGATCATCAGGCAGCATCGCCCGTAAGGCGCTCCAGGCCCTCGAGGCCTTAAAGCTGGTTGAGAAGGTCCCCGACGGTGGACGCGTCGTCACGACACAAGGCACCCGGGACCTCGACAGAATCGCCGCTCAAGTTCGCCAGAAGGCGAAGCTTGCCGCCAGACAGGCTGTCATTGTACTATAAGTTTCAATAAAACCTAAAAACTAATTTGGTTTATTTATTCTTTGAGCTAGGCTGGTCAATATTGTTACGAACCACTACCAGGTCTTAAGGGTGCACCGCCAAGCCACCAATAAAGCTGTGGTTTGATAAAGCTTTATAGTTTCTCTTTGTTAAGCTTTACCAAATGAAACCACAGTTTAGGTTCAAGTAGGTAGATGATTGTTTTGAGAGAAGACAAAATGACAATGACAACTAAGAAATAATTTCCAAAATGTACTTCGTTTATTCAATAGACTGTCGATTCCTGCCAAGGAGAAAATGGCGGTTAGGTTAGGTTAGATTAAGTTAGATTATAGAAAACGGAAGAAATTAATTTACGCAAGACTAGGCAGTAAGGTCTATGACTATAAGCCTGCTCAAATGAGCGAATAATTTAACAAAACATCAATAGACTGTCTTGATATCATAGACAATTTCTGGTCTGTAAAATGGCAACATTAACTAAAAATGTCAAAGTCAGTCGTCAGTTCGAATTTCGTTGCTCACTTCACGTCTATCTCACAAAAGTCAATACAATAATTTTTACGCTGCTTTCTGCTTAGTGCTTTTCGGTTTCGCCTGCAGGCAGTAATCGAAAAATCTCGCGTTCGTTCGGTCGGATGTGTTTGGACATGCAGTGATTTCAAAATGTTGGTAGCATTTCATCGTATGAATTTTATTGCGTTTTTGTTGTTATTTACGTGTTCCGCTGCTCTGCGTCAGTATGGAACACCGGGTAATACATTGTACGTGGCAAAGGATGAAAAACAAGATAGAGGAATAGTTACAGTTATTGATAGAAACGCCGAGACTAGTCCTGGTTTGGAAAGGAGAAAACGGCAAACAACGGCTTTAGACTCGCCGGTGGTATCGAGTAATATCAGTACTTGGGTAAGTGACTGTTTCCGTATTGCGTCCAATCTCTCCCCTTTGTTGTTTTCATGTTATTATTGATGGATGAGACTGATTTATTGTTTTTCATCGTACCTACCTACATACCTACCTACTATTTATGTTCATAACACATTAGATACACTTTCTACTTTGTTTATCGGTGTGACTGAGCATTTTCAGGTATTCTTGAAGGTCGTCCTTTTGTTGTATTTTTAGATAGTAGGTACTAAATTTTCGCTGTACCTATATTTTTGTACCTATAGTTTTTTGATTCAAGGTATAGTGTTGGGCAGCTGCACAATAAAGCTAAATTATAATTATTATGAATAATCATAGTACTCATAAATAGATATTAGTGTACTCACTAGGTACTGTGCAAAATGTGGGCATTGTCATTAATTTTTAGATGTGACTGTGTAATGTATATCTACCCTCCTTTATGCATACTTTAAAATCTAAATTAGGTAGATACCTTGTACTAGAAATATAAAGGATAAAAGTATTTGATAAACTGGAGTTCATGTTTGTTTTAGATATTTTGTGAACACTTGTATGTTTTGTGGGTGGGTAAATAAATGATTACCATAATAAAATAATATAATTTATGTAGGTAAATAGGTACTTTATTGAAACATACAGTCTGTGTTTGGTCTACCACTTGTAGAAATGTAAGAAAATTAAATTTACCATTTTCCCATAGACGTCTCACCTCAATGACAGTCACCAGCAGTTAATGGTCCATTGGGTTGGGGAAGGATCCAATGTCATCATATGCCTGGCCCGAGACTCCAGTCCTAGGAATAAAGGAGGCGTATCTCCCTCAACACTCTTCATATCCTACGACTATGGCAAGAACTTCACTAATAAAACTGAGAAATTCCGATTGGGAGATAACCCGGATAGTGGATATGCTCAGTTGGATAAGTTCTTCAATCATCCCAAGTATCCTGAATTTGTAAGTATTTTATTTTTTATAATAAGTAGGTAAGTTTTATTTGATATAGTTTTTATCCAAGTTTTACTAGCAGTACCTGGATGACCAATCTTGGCTCGGTTTTTGATTTCTAAAAATAAAACCTTGCTAGGTCGATTTATCGTCCCTGAAACCCCCCTGCATACCAAATTTTATGAAAGTCGTTGGAGCCATTTCCAGATTTCAATATAATATACATATTAAGAATTGCTCACTTAAAGGTGACTATGATAAGTACCCCTAATACCTTGTTTTAACATAAACATAGGTGCCGATTATTAGTAAATATATTAATATATTCATATTTCACCTTTCTACTATACGGGTGGGTACATTCATCACTTATCTCACAAGGCCATTTTCAGTGGCACTCATCACTAGCCTAATTAGAATAGTGTAAAAAAACTTGTGAATGCAAAAACCACTGTTTCTAGGTACTATTCTGACTCTAGCATAAGTAGTGTAAAGGTCGATTCACACATATCAGTGAAGTCACAGTTCCGACACAGTACCGGCACAGTGCGAAATATTCTTTCATACATTCTCTATGAACGCATCCCCACTTGTCAGTGTCAGTGACGACACAGTGCCCTTAGAGAATGTATGAAAGAATATTTCGCACTGTGTCGGTACTGTGTCGGAACTGTGACTTCACTGATATGTGTGAATCAACCTTTATAATCATTGTTTCTTAATGACAGTATATAAGAAATATAATCTATTAAATAACTACCATGACTGATAAGTCTGGGTAGGTATATTAAAAAAACATACAATAACATTTATGTTATCTTATCACTAGATATTTATCTTAAATCACAAGTGTCTTTGTATAACAGATATTTGAAACAAAAACATTGCTTACAAAATTAGTAATGAATAGATTCTAGTGTTACACTGTATAAAGTTCAAAGACCTGAGTTTATTGCCCTGATAGGCGTTCTAAGATTGTTGGTTGTTTATGAACTAACAAAAACAATGATATACAAAATGATTGCTTGTCATATGATACTCAGACTAGAAGTTGCATTTCAAAGTTTCTAAGAAATAGCAGTTGAAACTATAACAAATATAATCTTGACAAGATAATTTGCATAATAATGATTTGTAAGAGTATGTATACCAACCTGTAAACCAAGTAAAACTCCCAGTGACTTTGTTAGCATAATTATTTTCATTCAAACTTCAAGCCCTCTAGATGTTTTATTTCGGGAATTCGGAACCTACCATCCGAATTCTGGCTCTTGAATTTTATAAATAGGCTGTGCATTTATAATCAGTCAGAGTTTCATAATTAAAGAAGAAGATACTTGACAGGATATTATATAGAAGATGCTAAGAATACCTACATTTTGAAATGACAATGTGATCTTAATGTGTCACAAGTTTATTTGAACCAGTGTCACTATGATAATGTTGTTCAATACAATTATACAATACAGTCAATACAGTACAGTACAATACAGTATATGGTCTGGGTGTTTTCTATGTATAATAAAAATATCTATCTATGTATATAATGTATTAAATCTATCAGTTATCTAGTACCCATAACACAAGCTTTGAGTAGCTTACTTTGGGGCTAGATGATGCTGTGTGGATTGTCCAGCATTATTTATTTATTTATTTATTTACAGATACACAATTATACAATAAGTTAGGTGTATAAACAATACAATTTTCTCCATAGTGCGTGTTCGTGGATTCAACAAACCAAAAGTTGTTTTACACGAGCGACAATGGCCAGACTATACACCGTTCTGACCTGACCTTCCATCCCAGCGAACTGGCTTTCGATGAGGAACTCCCGGACAAATTTGTCATTCTGGACAAAGTGGACACTAATAGGAAGGTGAGTGTTTCGGAAATGTATTGTAGTGGGTACCTACAGTTTGTAGACTGTCCTGAGATTAGTGGTTGTTAATTGGACTATAACTTTCTGTTTTTTTATCAAGAATGGATCTTTGTTTAGAATTGCTGACGCTATTGGTTTAGTAATGGGGTTTTTGTTTTTGGGAAACTTATCTTTATGTAAACCTACTTTCTAGAAGCATTAATTATATATCTTTAGATTGCATTTCGCGAAGTTTATTTACTGCTCATGCTCAACAACAAATATCATAAATTCCTCTTTGGTTTTAAAGTATCTAACGAAATAGCGGTAATTTATCAGTTACTTAGGTAGGTTAGGTACTTAATAATTTATGACTAAAATCTTACAAGTGGAACAAAAAACCGGGTTTCGGAAACACTTCGAATAACACAATTATGTCTTTATTTTTGTGTCATAAAGTTCAATAACTGAATTGTACAACATAAGTGCTTTTTATTTCCATGACATTTTGAAAATTATACCTACTTATGTTGCCAGCTGAGTTGGCCTCATTTTATATACTTGAAAATGGTGATTAAGAGCACATTAAATGAACCTTACTAAGCGTTTTATTTTTTTACTAGTAGTCCGCAATTTCGTTTGAGTAACACGATAACATCAAAGCGTTGAAAAGAGTCCTATATATGTTTTGTTTTAAACAAAAATTAGTTTTGACAGTCTTTAACACGTTTTCTACAAGTTTGTATACATTTATTTTCACATTTTGTAGTCAATTAATGTTAGGTATGAATGTGGATGGATACAGGGGTGAAGGTAGGCCAAAGAAAAGATGGATGGACTGTGTGAAAGATGATATGAGTAAGAAAGAAGTGAGTACTGAGATGACGAATGACAGAGATAAATGTAGGACGAAAACATGTTGTGTCGACCCCACTTAGCGTGGGTAAAGGGCAGGAAGAAGAAGAAGAAGAAAAAACAAGTAAGTGTAAACGTTGGGTTACGATTCTCATAAGCAATGTATTTTCAGCTGTTCCTGACACTCGACGGTGGAAAGTCCTTCAAAATGATCCAAAGCTTCGTGAAAACTTTCTTCTGGTCTACTGGGCCCGGATTTCCCAAGGTCTTCTACGTGGAACGTTGGAAACCAGACGGCACAAGTACCGTATTCAGCGCAGGCGACCCGGAAGATCTCATCAATGCTGACGTGCTTTTCGAAGAGGCTAAGGACTTCCAGATCAAAGGAGATTACATGTTCGCTACGAAACAGTCTAAGGAGGTAAGTACTTATTCTGCAAGAGCGACTTTTATTTTCTCTGTGGTAGACATTGAGTTGGTGTTCGCTACGTATCAGTCTAAGGAGGTAAGGACTTATTCTGCAAAGAGCGACATTTATTTTCTCTGTGGTAGATATTGAGCAGGGGACCATTCTACTCAACGGTTTCCTCATTGTTCTCACTTTCGTAATTTTGCGCAACTAACAATTTTGGTTATCTCATAAATATTACTTAATTTTAAAAGTACCCTTTGTAAAATAAGTTATTGTCAACCAATCTTTTATTGATCCATCTTCATGCTATCAGCTTGAAAGATGAGCTCTAAAATCAATATTAAAAACGTTTTTAAAATAACGGTAAAATATCGAATTGAGTAGAATCGTACGTATCTGAACGTAAATACAGGTTTTCAAAACTGAAACAAAATAATGCACACTGTATTGTCTTTTCGTTATCTATTGCAAATATCCAAATCTCGTAAATTCCTGCCGTTTTGACGTAATTAGATAAAAATCAATTTTCCTACAAATATAATAAATATGGAAATGTTAAACGAGCTTAAGAAATAGGTCGAGTAAACAACGTCAAGCTAAGGTTTTAGCTACGTCTCTGTCGGTATTGATCTGTGTGGAAGTTTCCACTTCTTTGACGTGGAATAAATAATGTGTTTATAACTTACTAGCTTCCGCTCGCGGCTTCGCCCGCAAGGTACCTAAATAAATTATAGCCTTTATTCATCCAGAAAGTTCATTCTAAACATTGATTGGTGAAAGGTTATGATTGTTTTCTTAGATACAAATAGAGAAATACTCCAAATTTTTAGCTGTTTAAGAATTAGGCTGTTCCTTGATTATCACATCAGTCAAGTATAAGTAGTCGGTATAAGTTTTTCGATAATCCGTCTAATAAACTCAAACTAGAGTAAATAATAAAGAAGTCATTCGATTTTTGGAGGATTAGATCTATCCAAAGATCTAAAAAAAGGTATACGAACATGCGTTTAACGTAAAAATCTATACATAAATAATTGTATCACATCTCGTCCCTGTCAATCTGTAGTACAAACTACAAAGGAAACATCTTGTTAAGTGTATAGAGGCAAATTGCTGGTTAGGAGTGTCTGTCACGAATTGTACGAATCACCTTCCAGTGACCGGCGCTTTGTAGCACTCTAAAGGTCGATTCACACATATCAGTGAAGTCACAGTTCCGGCACAGTGCTACAGTGTTGCGTCGAGAGCCTGTGTCGTCACTAACACTGACAAGTGGGGATGCGTTCATCCTACTAATATTATAAACGCGAAAGTTTGTTTGGATGTATGTTTGTTACTCTTTCACGCTAAAACGGCTGAACGGATCTGAATGAAATTTGGCACAGACATAGATTAAGGTCTGGAATAACACATAGGCTACATTTTATCCCGAAAAAATGTAAGGTACCCGTGGGATAGCGATGTTTTTGTTTTTCAAGGTATCACGCGGGCGAAACCGTGGGCGGAAGCTAGTAGAGAATGTATGAAAGAATATTTCGCACTGTGCCGGTACTGTGTCGGAACTGTGACTTCACTGATATGTGTGAATCGACCTTTATGCTTGTTAGTTCAAGAACGGTCAGTGAGAGGGGACACTGGGACTTACCACGAGCTCTACGGGCAATATCATAGTAATATAACTTTAAGAGCGCTGGTGGTGTAGTGGTAGCACCCCTGCCTCACGATCCGAAGGTCGTGGGTTTAAACCTGGTCGTGCACCAATGATTTTTTCCCAAAAATTTATGTGCGCAATGCTAGTGCTCTTAAACTGCGAAGGAAAACATCGCGAAGAAACCGGCATACCCTAGAACCAAAAATTTAAAGATCTTCTGTTAGTATTCTCATAAGCTGCGAGTGCCTTCAACCTGTCACGTACGGAATACTAACCGCTGTGCGAAATGTGGGCATGTGCCAAATATCATGTTCGGACGTGCCTCTGACTACCCCCTTTAGATATCCTCAAAGATCTAAGTAACTAGAGATCTGAGCAGATATTAACCGAGCCTGGGGATTGCAGTCGTGATTATGTTTATTTATAACATTGATATTCCGTACCATAACCTATAAAAATTGTATTGAAGTTATTGTAACTTCAAGCTTGAAACTTTGACGTTTCTGAGACATGGTTTGTAAGAGCTTGCGGTAAGGACATGGTCGGTTTTTGATTATTGGGGGTATCAACATCACCTCATCATTAGTCCTTATCCCACTTGGTGGGGTCGGCACAATAAGTTCTCTTAAAAACGAAGGACGACTGGGAGAGACTCTTTTTTACTTTCGTCTCGGCTGTATAACCTCTACGTACTATGAAAGTAGGTATAATTTTAAGAAGGGGAATCACAAGTAGGTACCTACAGTCAAATACAGGAAGGTCAAATATAATTTGTTTGATTTACGAACAGGTTCGAGTTTTTACCTATAGTTTCGATCTCTGTCGGTTTCAATGTACCTAATTTTGTTTAACTACTAAGGCTCCAGATAGCTTATAAAATATCAATCAACAACAATCTTAGGGTTGACAAATTTAATATTTTAGCAACTGTTCTACTTTCTCCTGTACTGATTTGTTAACTGCTTTTGTATCTAATAATAAATAAATAAAAAGAATGAAAGTAGAATAGGAACATTGTTTCTTCTTGACAAATATATTAATCTATTTCTTCCTGCCCTTTTCTCACGCTATGTGGGGTCGCCACTACACGATTTCTTTTTGCATTTCCCTCTAACATCCGTCATCTCATATCATCTTTCGCACAGTCCATCCATCTTTTCTTTGGCCTACCTCTACCTCTAGTTATTAGGTAAATTCATACATTCTCAGTAGTGGATCATGTTTCTCCTCAGCTTTGTCTACCAGGAATTCAGATCAAGATTCTCATGCCCCAGCAAATTGTGTCACTGTTTACAAATTCATTGCAAACTAGTGGAGTTTCTACGACTTCTTTCGCGTAATGGTTTTTCATACAGATTTCAAGTTCCCAAGTCTTTAACCCTTAGAAGTTGAATTTTTGCACCTTTCGATCCAGATAAAACCTACCCTCGATACAACTATCTAGATTCTAGATAGTTGTATCGAGGGTAGGTTTCTCAAGCTCTATTCTATCTTTGTACCAAATTTTATCAAAATCTGTTCAGTTGTATAGGGCGTGTTTGCGTAACACACAGACAGAGTTACTTTCGCATTTATAATAATAGTAAGGATTTAGATAATGGTACTGAAATTTCTGTGGGCTGTATGAGAACTCTTTGTGTTATGTTTCATTATAATATTATGCTGGTAAGTATTTCCTAGAAATATAACTGGTACTCTGTCTCCAGCGTAAAATATCGCACACAGCAATAGACCTATTGTACATAACCTCATTTTTATTGCTTTGTAAGGTGAATCATCTTACTCATTGCTACTATAACAAGATAGTTTTGAATGTTTGTAATTCAATCAAGTTGCTATGGGCTAAATAAATTAAATAGAAGTTTGCATTAGATGTTATTCGTAGAGTTATGATAATCAAAGCGGATTTGACAAAACTACTTTAAGGACTATACCCAGAATAAATCGTAGTTATCGAAGAGTAAGCTGACATTTTACTGGTACTTATTTGAAATTAATTTATTCCGATAAAAGTTTTACCAGAAGTTGGACTAATCCACCCTTAACCATTTATTCAAAACATTTTAATCCATTAAACTGACAATCAAATGAATTATCGCGCACGCAAGGTTTGAAATAATAACATGATTTTGAAGTTAAAAATCTTATACCTTTAAACGAGCAATTCTCATATAATCAGAATCTCGGAAACGGCTCTAACGATTTTCATGAAATTTAGTAAACAGGGGGTTTCGGGGGCGATAAATCGATCTAGCTAGGTTTCATTTAAAAAAAAACAAGATTTACCAAAAAAAAACCCGAGCAAAGCTCGGTCACCCAGGTACTTATAATAATGAGATATATATAACTGTGAATAAAGTTTAAACAAATATGTTGTGATTGTATTTTATTGGTTAGGTAGTTAAACGGTGTATGAGTCAATATCATGCTGTTTACCTAACTGTAGTCAGAAACAGATGGCACTATGACATATCCGACAAAAAGTATGATTGTAATGAACACCGCTCGACAATTACTGATTGAAACATTGTAGTTTATTGCTTTTAATAATAAATTACTTTCATTATGTTACATTTTGTTCTTAGCAAAATGTACAGTTAAGCGGTGATATTAAATCAAACACCGATCGCCAATCGGCACTGATTGAAACATTGTAGTTTATCACTTTTATAATGTA
Organism: Cosmorhoe ocellata; assembly: GCA_963675405.1. Classification (NCBI taxonomy): domain Eukaryota; kingdom Metazoa; phylum Arthropoda; class Insecta; order Lepidoptera; family Geometridae; genus Cosmorhoe; species Cosmorhoe ocellata. Next base: position 2,107,025 of record OY776258.1, on the reverse strand, counting down.
CATGTATATTGTTTTCGTAGCAAATGTACAGTTTCCTAAATAATGTGCAGTGAAATTAAACCAAAACGCAATAAAATATCTTCATGACTGTAATTCCAAGACTGTAGTCTCTGTAGTCAGAAAGAGACATCACGTTCGATCTCTAACTTAATTTTTTGAAGTAGTACGACTATAATCATTACATTTTGCACATTTTTTTTTGCAAACTGCAAGCTTTAAGTCTATTAAAGACGAGCCATATTACTCAGAATGAGTGTAAATCATAAAGCATAGATTGGTTTGAGGTGTGAAATACTTCTCCACTTACGGTTACTATATAAACGAACCTTTGTTTAACACCCACTTTGTGATGACTAAAGCACATTAATTTGTTCCAAACCACATACTATCACAATACATTAGGTTATTATTACTCGCGTTGCCATAGTAAGCTACGTGCAGTAAGTTTGAAAGTTCTTTTCGCGATTATCACACGTATTTATAAACTAACGGTAAAAGAAAACATCGTGAGGAAACCGTCATACCCTAGAACCAAAAATTCGAAGGTGTGTGTCATAAGTTAGTATTCTCTTTAGGTATCCTCAAAGATCGTAGGTAACTAGAGATCTGAGGAAATATATTTTACCGAGCCTGGGGATTACAGTCGTGACCATCATCATCATCATCTTTCTGCCCTTATCCCACGTTATCACATGGGGTCGGCACAACATGTGATCTTCTTCCATTTCCCTCTGTCATTCGTCATCTCAGTACTCACTCCTTTCTTACCCATGCATGTCATCTTTCACACTGTCCATCCATCTTTTCTTTTCCATGTTTTTTTTAATTTATAAATTACTAACAACCGCGCGCGGTTCAACTCACGTGGTATTTACCTAGATAAAAATTAGCCTATGCGTTAATCCAAGTAATAAACTACGCGTATTCCAAGTTTTATCCAGATCCGTTCAGCCGTTTCAGCGTGATTGAGTAACATATTATACCCATCCAAACTTTCGTATTTATAGTAGGAAAGGATAACAAGTATATCACGCTTACCTTTGTTATTTTCCCGACGTTCGTTTGTACGAGTATTCTTTGAGCTTAGAGTCTTTGAGCCTTTATATCAAACTTGCATGACTCATGTCGTAACTCCATTATAACGTCTAGAGGGACAGTTGAATCTTTGTTAGTCAGGCATTGAGCTACCTAAATGGTTTGAAACCTGAACCCTCTTTGTATGCACCAATTGAGCAAATCCTTGTTTCAGAATTAGACATTAGACTTGTTATATCGCAGACGTTCCAAATTTGCAATGCTTTTACAATGAGTGTTTTATCACGTAACTAGACGAAACACGACCTAGATCGATATAGAAAACTTTAACCGTGTAACTTAAAAAGATGGTTATGTTTTTGGTGTATAGTGTATGTACTTATGTGAGATTATTTTTATGTAGCTGTAACCTGTACGGCTGGACGCATTTTGACAGATGAAACATGGTTTATTCATCGGAATCACAAGAATTTGTAAAAAATGACGAAAAAAACAAAATGGCGGCTTTAGAGATTATTTTCAGGCTTTTTTTGTTTACTGAAAACATGTTATCATTAGACGACCTCAGTGGCGCAGTGGGCAAGAGTCCGCCTGCGACGCAAGAGATTGCGGGTTCGATTCCCGCCGCGGAACAAATTTGTGTACGATCTGCAGAAATTTGTTCCGTTGGTCTGGGTGTTTTCTATGTATAATAAAAAATATCTATGTTTACTTATGTATATGTATAATGTATTAAATATATCAGTTATCTAGTACCCATAACACAAGCTTTGAGAAGCTTACTTTGGGGCTAGCTGATGCTGTCTGGATTGTCCAGCATTAGTTATTTATTATTTATTTGTTATTCTTTACAGAGAAACACTCTCCATCTCTACATTTCTCACCAACGGGGTCCATTCAACAAAGCTGAATTCGAAACAGAGTTGGATCTTCGGAGGTTCCACATCGCCGACGTAACTGACAAACGTATATTCGTCTCTGTCATGCACACAGAATCTCTTGCCAATCTCTACGTGTCGGAGATAAGCAACAATTTCACGACGTACAACTTTGTGACGAGCCTGTCGCGGATCCTTTGCTACTTCCCTGATGGAAACTGGAAGGATAGTTGGCTTGAGTAAGTAGGAATGTGCTTAATGAAAAGTGGTTACCGAGAATCATATATTTGTCTCAGTCCCGCGCATTGTCAAGCCCTGTCTGGTTTTACCGAGCAACTGAATAATCACTTATAAAAGAAACTTTTTCACTTTTAACTTGTAAAGCTTTACAATCCTACTGCAGATATCTAGCGACCAACATAGTTGCTTTGCATTGATAATGCTGGAAGTAAAAAATTACACTTTTAAAATTGTATTCAGCCGCATGACGCCTGCAGGGGGGACCGTGAATTATTAGCATATCGTATCAAGAGGATCGTGAATTATAAGCATATTATTATATCCATTGTAGCGGCGTGATTCCTACACAATGTTTTGTACTTAACTTTTGAGATTGCTACTTATTTAGGTAGATAGGGAAGTTTTAAATTAAAATGCAGTGCTCAACTTGATACCAATATGGCGAATGTAATGATACAGAAAAAATAATACAGCGGCTAGGATAGCGGGGTGTGGGAACAGTAAGTAAACCAATTAGCGCGCACTATCACGTGATCGTACCGTGTCCCTATTGGTCGTTTATGACGCGATCACTTAGAAGCAGCCAACATACCCGCGGCCTTGAAAGCACCAGCTTACAATAAATTTATTCATTCTCCACCAGTGGGCAAATTTTTGTGTATGCTCGCCTCACGATGCCTGATGAAGTCTGGATGTCGGCAACTCTCGAGATTCCGTCTTTGCCAGGTATCGTCTTCACAATGCGCCCCATAGGCCATTTCATTGGCGGAAGGTTAATGTCCTTGATAATTACCAGCGTATCAGGTTTCAAGTCTATTGTGTTTACCTTCCATTTTGTTCTGGTCTGTAGTTCTGATATGTATTCTTTGGCCCATCGCGACCAAAACTGCTGACGAAGCTGCTCCACTCTATTGTAGCGTGTTAAACGATGAGCAGGCAGGTCTCGCAGGTCATCTTCATAGACTGGTGCGGTGAGAGGTCGACCGATTAAGAAATGTCCAGGGCTGAGCGGGAGACAGTCGCGTGGATCCGAAGACATGGGTGCTAAGGGTCGAGAGTTCAGTACTGCTTCAATCTGGGATAGTAATGTCGTGTACTCCTCGAAGGTTAGATGTGCGTTTCCCATGACTCGGCGGAGATGGTACTTACACGATTTGACCCCAGCCTCCCACAAGCCACCAAAATGAGGGGAGTAAGGAGGTATAAATGAAAATTCTATACTTTGACTCTTAGCGTATTCAACAATATCCTTCTTACATTTAGATAAAAACTGAGCAAAGTCATTGTTTAAACCAACGAAATTACGACCGTTGTCCGAGTATATTTTAGCTGGCTTACCGCGCCGTGAAATGAAGCGCTTTAGCGCGAGTAAGTACGCATCAGAAGAGAGATCACTCACAAGTTCCAGGTGAATAGCGCGTGTATTAAAACATATAAATAGGCATATATAAGACTTTACTAATTTCGCGCCTCTTCCTTTGCGGTTGAGTATGAACACTGGTCCCGCGTAGTCTACCCCTGAGTAATAGAAAGGAAAACTAGCAGTTATTCGATCTTCAGGTAAGTTGCCCATCAGTGGGCTTAATGTTTTTCCCTTAACGCGTGTGCAAACAACACACTGATGAGTCACCTTCCTAGCTAGGTTCCTACCTGACAATGGCCACCAATCCTCGCGTATTTGGTACAGTAATGCCTGTGGCCCACAGTGCATAGACTGATTATGTACATGCCTAAACAATAAAAATGTAAAATGATGATCAGAAGATAGAAGTATCGGATGCTTTTTATTATAATTGTAATCAGGTGAGTTATTTATTCTGCCACCTACTCGTAAAATATTCTCACTATCTAAAAATAAATTTAAGCTTGCAATTCTATTGCATGATTTAACATTCTTTCCGTTTTTAAGTAAACTATATTCGTTTGCAAACGATTCCATTTGAGATAACATAGCAAGTATATTGATAGCTCGATTTAACTCAATAACAGTAATTGTCCCTGTCAGCTGCTGTGCTTTGTTGTGCGTATTATGAATGAATCGAAGTATGTATGCAGCGACATGACTCATGCGACTAAAATTCGAGAATCTATGAAACGGAAAGAACGTTAAAACTTTATTTATTTTGTTATTGTTTGTAATTAATGCGTTTACGACGTTTGATTTAAGCTCTGGTAATTCATTAGGTATAATTTCATTGAGTTGTAATATAGAACGTGAAATTGATTTGTCAAAATAAATTAACTCTTTTAAAAACGTGGGTCCTTCCCACCACAGGGTTGATGAAGACAAATCTTCAAGATTGACACCACGAGAAACTAGATCCGCAGGATTATCTTTGCTACCTACGTGACGCCAGGGACAGTCATTCGTCAGTTCATGAATTTCAGCAACACGATTCTGCACGAAAGTTTTCAATAGGTTCGGTGCCATGCGTAGCCACCCTAGAACTATAGTAGAATCAGTCCAAAACATGACGTCATCGAACTCACGAGTAAGCGCACAACGTATCTTATCGTAAAGTTTAGCACCTACGAGCGCACCACAAAGTTCTAACCTAGGTATACTTACAGGTTTTATTGGAGCCACTTTACTCTTAGAAATTAGCAACCTTACTGTTACCTGACTATTACACATAGTGCGTACGTAAGCACAAGCGCCGTAGGCCGTTTGTGAAGCATCTGTAAATATGTGTAACTCTATTCGCGTAGCATTGCATTGAAAGACATGGCGCGGAACTTTGATAGTGCGAAGATAAGACAAGCTAGTAACAAACCGGTTCCAAGTATGTCCAACGTCCGCAGGCAGCGGGTCGTCCCACTGCAATTTCAATAACCAAAGTCTTTGTAATAACACCTTGCCTATGATAACAAGCGGACTTAGCAATCCTAACGGGTCGAATATTTGAGATATTGTTGACAGTATTATGCGTTTAGTTACTGTAGTTTTAGTGTCGACTTCAATTTTTGTATTAAAATTAAACTCATCAGCGACATTACACCAACTCAAACCTAAAGTTCTACACTGGTTTAAATCACCTAAATTTAAATCTTGGAACGTGCTATTCAGTGACGTCGATGACTCATTGTCGGGTTCAAAGTTAAAAATCCACTTGCGCAGTGGAAAGCACCCAGACGTGAGTACTTCGGCCGTCTTTTCGCAAATATTTATTAATGTTGATTTGTCCTCACATGAGGTCAATAGGTCATCTACGTAAAAATCATCGTGTATTACTCTTTTTACCTCGGGATCGATGCATTCATCGGCTAAATGTTTCAAGCATCTGACACTAAGAAAAGGCGCCGAGGCCGTACCATATGTGACCGTATTTAGTCGATAAAACTCGAGCGGGCTAGCTGGATCATCACGCCATAGGATGAGTTGCAAGTCACGCTGAGACGGATCTACTAGTACTTGACGGTACATCTTCTCACAATCTGCAATTGCCGTGTATTTAAATTGCCTAAATCGTAATAGGATCCCGAGCAAGTCTCCTTGAATAGGAGGCCCTACGAACTGAATATCATTAAAAGACTTTCCACTACTAGTTGCAGCACTGGCATCGAACACAACACGAAGCTTCGTCGTCGTACTGTGCTCTCGAAATACCCCGTGGTGCGGCATGAAGTAGTGAGGGTCCGCGTAAGAACTAACCTTAGTCATATGACCTAGATTAATATATTCGTGTATAAAATCTGAGTATAGTTTTTTATAACTATCGGGCGCGCGTAATAATCTTTTTTCCAAAGACAGAAAACGACGCTCGGCCTGAGGGAATGAGGTACCTAGAACTTCGGGTGATTCTTTGAGTGGGATACGAACACAGAACCTTCCATCACTTTCGCGCGTAGTAGTTGTGATGAAAGACTCCTCGCAGGCCCGCTCTTCATTAGTGCGCATATCCCGAGGTTTAGGCAACTCCTCTAGCTCCCAGAACGAACGTAGCTGATTGTCGATGGATTGTGTGAAGTTACATTGGACACGTCTATCATTGTGCGTAATATAATTGATAGGACCTGAAATAATCCAACCCAACTTCGTGTTTTGTAAGTGTGGACCACTTGGTAAACGCATCTTGCCATCGATAAGCAAGTCCCAAAATAGGTCCGCACCTACTAAAATATCTATGTTTTGTGGTTTTAAAAATTGCGTATTGGCTAGCTGTATGTTGTTTGGTATGTTAAAGCGTGCGTTTTGTACTTGAACAGCAGGCAGCGTAGCCGTTATCTCCGACAGAACAAAACATTTAATGCGCTTTGAGTAGGTATTTATGCGAGACTTAATAACGATATCACACGTTTGCGTCGAATGTGATACTACGTTACCTACCCCTCGAATTTCATGAGTGGACTGTATTAGCGGGATATCTAACGATTTACATAAGGAATGTGTAACAAAGCAGCTTTGACTACCACTATCGAGTAATGCGCAAGCAACATGATAATTATTATGTTTATCTAGAATCTCGACCATAGCGGTGGATAGCAAAACCGGTTTCACATCTAAACTTTGCGTATTTGAAAACGTATCAGTATGAACATTGCTAACTTGAATGAATTGACTTTTGTCATTGCGATCGGAGGCCGTACTCGGCGTAGTCTCCGCAACACGCGTGGCAACGTTTGTCTCAATAACCGCTGCCGTCATCGTAGTATGATTGTTATTATGAATTAGCGAATTATGTTTCATATTACACTGCTTACAAGGCCCAAATAAACAGTTCTCAACAGTATGCCCGGAGCGCAAACAATTTTCACATAATTTATTTTCACTAACAATCTTTAGTTTTGATTGTAAGTCCATATTAATGAATTTATAACATGTGTAAATTGGATGTTTTCCTTTGCACACAACGCATGGATATCTGTTTGGTTTGCGGTCTGAAGATAGCGGCGGCGGTTTATTAGACGAAACATTACATTGTGAAGTATTAACTGAGCTAGATTTTTTGGTGTGAGTGTTATTATTATTATCTTTGTTATGGGATAATGCTAGTGTTTCCAACAAATCAGCCCTGTCTTTAAGAAATTTAAGTAGATCGTTAACCTTCAACTTAGACTTAGAATCCGACAAAAATGAACCCTTGTGTTCTTCCCACTCTCTTTCAGTCGTTTTATCCAACTTGGAAGCAACGATATAGATTATAAGAGTATCCCAAGAGTCTGTAGGCTCACCAAGGATTTTTAGCGCGCGTAAATTATTAATAATAACATCTATTAGTGTCCTAATTAGTGAAGGTGACTCTTTTGACAGTGGCTGTATAGAAAATAACGCCTTTACGTGACTATGTACTAAAAGTCTTGTGTTGTTGTACCTATTTAGAAGAAGCTCCCATGTAACTGAATAATTATCAGATGAAATTTCTATGGAGTTTATCACCTGCTGTGCACTTCCTTTCAATGATGATTTCAGATAGTGCATTTTTTGAATATCGCTTATGTCAGTGGAATTGTGTACTAAAGATAAATAAGTGTCCCTGTACTCGAGCCAGTGTTCATATGCACCGTCAAATGTCGGCAACGAGATTGTAGGTAACTTTACTGACACGGGTTTATTAGAGTGATGACATGTCGTGGAACAATTAGGTACCTCTCCTCCTTTGCTAAGAATAGATTCAGCTCGAGCAACAATGCTATAATAACTATCTTCGAACTGCTGACGCTGGTCTAGCTGTTCATCGATATCAGAGTCGGGCACAATTTCCTCAATTCTAGACTGAATTTCATTAAATTCGGAAAACAGAGTCCCTGCACCCTTAATGCGTAACTTTAAATCTACTCTCAACTCACTGGTAAAAGACGTTAAACTATTTAAATGGTTAGCGAATTTAGTCAACCTACCTTTAGTGATTCCGCGTTTCCTAACTAAATCGCGCATGATTTGCTCAGTTTTTTCATCACTAGAATGTTTATAAGGAGATCTATCGCGACTTTTACTGGTTCCCTCCCCATCTATAGGCATTAACGGCATCCTGGTGGCTTGCGAAACTAGGGGTACTCACGTGGCAAGTACTGACTGCGTATGAAGACAGCTGTTGCCCACAATGGCACGACCAGCTGCTGATGTGTTGATCTGCTCCGTGAACAATCCAATCCTTAGAACCACCTTAGCACACCACTCTTCCTGTTATTTCACCTGTGTAGCCTGTCCGTGTTTGCGTAGCAAGTCGTCAGTCCAAAGGTCGCTCCGTACGATGAATTGGCAATGATAGTCCAAAAAACTCGTTAAATCCGGCGTCGAAAGGATCAAATTATGTAGCGGCGTGATTCCTACACAATGTTTTGTACTTAACTTTTGAGATTGCTACTTATTTAGGTAGATAGGGAAGTTTTAAATTAAAATGCAGTGCTCAACTTGATACCAATATGGCGAATGTAATGATACAGAAAAAATAATACAGCGGCTAGGATAGCGGGGTGTGGGAACAGTAAGTAAACCAATTAGCGCGCACTATCACGTGATCGTACCGTGTCCCTATTGGTCGTTTATGACGCGATCACTTAGAAGCAGCCAACATCCATAATATGGATATTTAGATCCATAACTTTAATGTTAAGCAATATTTCTTTAAAATAAAAAAGTACAAGCCTAGTTTTTCGTTGTATCCACAATATTTCCAAAAATTATAAATATTAGACTAAGTTAAAAAAAAAGAAAAAAGAATTGTACTAAGTTAAAGGAGAGCAAAACGTTATCGCTTTTTGTAAGAAAATTTACAGCTTCACAACCCTCTTAAGGCCATGTGATTATCAACTAGTAAATTATCATCTGTAAATACAGCTTTATACAATCAAAACTTCTAGGGATGTCACGGAAGACCCTTTCACGGATCTCTACCGCGTGGAAGGTCTGAAGGGGATCTACATAGCGTCCAGGGTCGACTCGCGAGGGCCCATCACCAGTATTGGGCCGGAGCACCTCATCTCGGTGATCACCTTCGACCACGGAGTCACGTGGTCACATGTGAATCCACCTACTGAGGACGAGAATGGTAGTGTATCCTATCCTACTAATATTATAAACGCGAAAGTTTGTAAGAATGTATGGATGGATGGATGGATGGATGTATGTATGTTTGTTACTCTTTCACGCTAAAACGGCTGAACGGATCTGAATGAAATTTGGCACAGCTATAGATTATGTTCTGGAATAACACATAGGCTACATTTTATCCCGAAAAAATGAACGGTTCTCGTGGGATAGCGATGTTTTTGTTTTTCAAGTTATCACGCGGGCGAAGCCGCGGGCGGAAGCTAGTAGTAAATAAATAAATAAATAAATAAGTTCTAATGGACACTATACACAACACCATTTAGGTCTAAATTAAGCAAGATTGTATTATGGGATATAAAATATTTATATTTATTTTGTAAAAATATACCTTAGTAAAATATATAATATAACATATATTATATGGTTTTGTAGGAAAGCCGTTACATTGCCACGCTGAGAACTCATGCAGTCTACACTTGTGTCAGAAATTCAGCCAACTGTATCCAGTAACTAGGTGAGAAGTGTACCTACAATTTTCAAGAGCATGTCTAAACATTTCTATCAAAAATGAGCCTTAATACTAACAGTTTAAAGCTCTATTACTATGAATTTGTCAGAGATATATGCGAATCTTCATTATAAAAACAGCTTTGATGAATAATACAAAAGGTCTTAATTCATAATGCCTATGCTATAAAATGGAAATATTCTTCGTGAGTCATGTGTTTGATAACGTAACGTTTGTTGACCTTTGAGTATATATTTTGCTGCTATGTAATCAATGATCATACAAATTAATTTAGTTTTGTGATAAACAGAATTTCAAACTGCGCTACCTTATTTTAGCTGCAGATTTCTTGTTTCTTTCTCCTTTTTCCTTTATTAAAAAGAGACAAGAACATGTCACAGCTAAATTATACTGCGGCTACTTCTTTTTATAACGTAATTAAAGAAGTGGTTACGGCTTAGTTTATCTGTTTTATAGACTCTAGACAGTCTTAAAAACAGTGCTTCTGTGCTTCGGGATCAAAGATTTAAATCGTAGATATGCCCGGACGCCAAAAACTGTAACACTGTTTTTACTTGCGTGTGTTAACAAAATGCCGATGCACGCACACTAATGATTAGTAAAAAGTGAACCAAACAGTTATTTCACTATTTATTGTGCAATTATATAACACGATCTTTCGTAAAAAAATATACTTATTCCTTTTGTACCTTGAAATTGAAAAAATTTGGTGTGCCAAATGAGCGAGCTATCTCATTTCGTGTGGCAACAAAACGGCGCGGTCTCAGAACCGTACGGGCATATCTTCGATTTAAATCTTTGTTCGGAATGTAATAACAGCCATTACAGAAACCTTCCGAAAATCTATACACAGCGTTATAGAGTTCAATTACTCATACTTTATTCTGTAACCTATCAATAGAGCAAGAAACTCTTATCAAACAGCATTACTATAAATGTAGTGCTGTGAATTGAATGAATGAAGTAAATATTATCCTTTTGAACTGTATATTTATATACGAGTATTGGGATTTAAAACGTAATGTCAATGTCACGATATGAAACACGGTTTTCGTCAAAATACGCATTTTGACGAAAACTTTACTTATAATGAGGAGCTTTTAATTATACACATTTTGATAATATATTTTGTACCATATAAACCAGTGATCTGTTATAGTTACTAAAGTTATATCTATGATATAAACCAAAACTTGATCCATTTATATAAAAAGTGAGCGTGTCGACTTGAACACCTACTTTTTCGTCGGTTTAAAACGGTCTCATACTCTTAGTGTGGAGGCGTATTATATTGGAACGAATTTCTTTATCGCGCGTTGTGAAAGGGGGCTAGACGGAAAAAAATCTCACGAAAAATTGTAACGACACTTTTTGCTATAGTTGTAAGCCGTGCGGCGTGCGCGTGTTTCTCTGTCTGTCTCTCTCTCTCTCTCATAGAAAGCAAGGAAAGGAACTTCGTTCCATCCGGGTGTCCCTTGACACCTCTCAAGTTTTTTTGTTACAAACTTTACTTATAATGAGGAGCTTTTAATAAGTCAATTAGACACATTTTGATAATAATATTTTGTATCATATAAACCAAAACTTGATCCATTTATATAAAAAGTGAGCGTGTCGACTTGAACTCCTACTTTTTAACGGTCTCATACTTTTAGTGTGGAGGCTTATTATAATTTCTTTATTTCTCTGATGTACATATAGTCAAAAGCATCAAAAATTATATGCGTATATCTCGCCTCAACAATGTGTATTCGTATTATTGGTAGAAAATACGTAGTAGCTGCAATAGATCTAAACACGTACTTACTTTTTAATTTGACTATAATGTAATAACATTATTATTGACTCACTAGAATTATACGTAGTTATAGTACCTATTCACTATGAGGATAATTTATGGAACTAATTAACCATTATGTAGGTATGTAATTGAAAGTAATAAAACTGCCCGCTGATAACACATATTGTTTGCAGTCCACCAGAAAATGTGGTTACGAATGGCTTGAGGTAAAACTTCGATAACTAATTATAATTTTAATGTTTTTGATTTGCGTTTTATTAGTCATTTTTAGTTGAAGAGATAATCTTACACCACATATACACCAAAGTATAAAACATGTATTCTACAAGTTGTATCAGCTGTTTTCATATTGTTTATTCCTAAAACAAGTGAGAATAGTTGTATACAAATGCAGGAAACGTGTCAAAGACTGTCAAAGTAAACACGTTTGAAACAATGTATAATTATACTAGTTTGTGATCAAAACATGTTCAAGACTAATCTTTTACGAGTTTTGTTGATATTTGTCTCAAACATGTTTGTGGATGTAAACGAGGGGTTAGTCAGGTAATTTTTGCTTTTATTTAGCTCAAACCTAGAGGAGCAAGTAGTATCACCTAAATATTAAAATTTATGAAATTTTTTGCATATTCTTTTCAATATTTTTAGATAACAAAAAAGTCAATGTTAAAATACTATTGTTCGCGCTTCTATAGGTTTAAGCTATAGTTTGTTGTGTGATCAAATAATTTTATAAGCCACCATTGGAATTTGCATGTATTTTTTACCCCACTACGAAAGTGTGTGTGTGTTTTTGTATTTAAAGTCAGCATGTGATTTGCAAAAAATAACTTTTTTCTACTATTAACATAGATTTGGGGAATACATTATTTTGACTGTTTGCTTGTACTTGTATTTCTTTCTATTAAACAATTTACATCTCAAATAATAATTTAAAAAAATACTTTTTTATTACCATAAAATGTAGCTTGTGAGAAATAAATATAGTACTAAAAAGACTTACGAGCTGCATGCGACTCTCACCGACTGAAAGAACAGATCTTTATGACACTAACTAGTTTCTACCCGTGACTTTGTTCAGCCACATGGAAAAAATAGTCTCTAAATGCTATTACAAGCTACAGAAAATAACGATTCCAAATCTTATTCTAATCCGACAAATTGTTTTGATGTAAACCTAAAGCCTCACATCTTTCATAACTTAAATTTAATTAAACTGAAATAAAAAACACTGCAATTTGAAGAGGTTTTTTTTTAAGTTACGCGCTTTAAATACATTCAACCTCTAAAATGCATTTGTTAAACTTTATATGAATTCGCTGGAATTTTCATTACTTTATTGCAATAGTATATCTTATAGAGGAGTATGAATTTTTATCCAAAGTATTTTTACAGATCGGCCAGTATAATGAGCTCTAAATCCGCTCCCGGTATTATTATGGCAACTGGAGTGATGGGCAAGTCTCTAAAAGGCATCCCTGGCGTGTACATGAGTCGAGATGCTGGCTTGACTTGGAAGAGGATACTGAAGGACTATTACTTCTTCAACTATGGCGACCACGGCGGCGTGCTGGTCGCTGTGAAGTATTTCAAGTCTCGAGGCGAAACTAACAGAATATTGTACTCTACTAACGAAGGCATCGATTGGAATTCTTATCAGTAAGTAATTGGTTGTTATTTGTAGTAATTTTATATTGTAGGTACAGGAAATATATTATCTATGTTTTATCTTGGCTTTATGAAAAGTAATTAGTATTTTTGTTTACAAAAACTTAATTGAAACTGCATCCGTGGTTATTTATTCGTAAGTACAGTCGCAGAATGAAAAGATTGACCAGTTTTCAAATAAATACGATTACGCGTTGCAAGCACATGTTACCTTATTAAACTGCGTACTAGACGAGAGTTATGACTGAAAGTTATGTTTAACTGTTTGATAACAAGGTTTAAATTCATTTAGACAAAATGACACTTAGTTATCAAATAGTTACCAAACTAATTCCTACTGAGCAAGCAATAACAGATCTTAACGTGGCCAACCTTTTCATTGCGCGACTGACTATACATTGTTTTTTTTAATAGGTTCAATGCAGATGATCTTCGAATTTACGGTCTTATGACGGAACCCGGCGAAAACACAACTACGTTCACAATGTTCGGCTCAGCCAACGACCAACACCAATGGATCATCATCACCATAGACCTACGTAACACTTTCGCTAAGAACTGCACCGAGACAGACTTTAAATTCTGGTCCCCCTCTCCACCGAACTCTTCAGTGTCGTGCGTGCTTGGCTTAAAGAACACGTACCAAAGGCGTATCCCTTACACAAGTTGCTATCACGGAAAGGATTACGACCGAGCGGTGAACAAGGAAGTCTGCGAATGCAGTCGCCGCGACTTCGAATGTGATTTCGGCTTCATGCTATCGGGCAACGATGAGTGCGTTCGGAACAAATCGGTAAAACACGACCCGTATAAAGTACCCGTCAACTGTCGCCCTGGGAAAACTTACCAACGGACTAAAGGTTATAGGAAAATCGACGGTGACGTATGCACGATTTCGGGGTACATGTCATTCGCGCCAGACAAAATCCCTTGTCCGATCGATGAGCCGCAAGAGTTCATGCTCGTTGCGTTAAGAGATAGAATCGCTCGCATAGACCTATTTGACAATTCTACTATATACCCCGTCAAAGAACAGAAGAACATAGTTGCGATCGAGTTCGATATAAAGAACAACTGCATTTACTGGGCCGATATCGAGATGGATAAGATCAGTCGGCAATGTTTCAGTAACGGGACGGCGCAAGAAGTTGTTGTGGATACGGATCTAGCTAGCATCGAGGGTATGGCTTTAGATTGGATCTCGAATGTTCTATTCTTCGTCGACGGACTGAGGAAGAAGATTGAAGCTGTGCGGACAGATTTGACGAGCGAAGGCCGAATGAGAGTTACGATTCTCGACTCTAAAGTCTTGTGTAAGCCTAGAGGTATCGCCGTTCATCCTAGAGCCGGCTATCTGTTCTGGACGGACTGGGATAAGAGTACCCCATCAGTTTCTAGATCGAACTTAGACGGGACGGAAGTTAAGAAACTGTTCGGAAAGCCTATAGTCCAATGGCCTAACGGTATCACGATCGATCAAATGTCCGAAAGGATTTACTGGGTGGACGCTATGGAGGATTACATAGCCAGTTCCGATCTAGACGGGCAATACTTCAAAAGAATACTATGGAATGATGAGAAGGTCTCGCATCCGTTCGCTGTGGCCGTGCTTAAAGATAAAATGTATTGGGACGATTGGAAAGAGAAGTCTATATTCATCGCGGATAAAGATACAGGGGATAGTATCATAACTATCAATGATTCGTTTACTGGCTTGATGGATTTGAAGGTGTTCGCTCATTTCACACAGCATGGCAGTAATGCTTGCTCGTATAAGAATGCCAGTTGTGAGACGATGTGTCTCGGTGGGCCGGGGAATACCTTCAGCTGTCTCTGCCCGGCTGGCTTCACGAAAGTCGGTGGGAAATGTATGTGTCCCAACGGAATGGAGCCGAATCAGAATATGACGTGCCCACAGAAACCAGGGGGCAGTTGTGATCCTGTAAGTACAGTTCATCCAACGGATCTAGGCATTCGTGAAGTTAGCCACAGGTGCGAGTTTGCGCATGTACAGTCCCACCGTTCCTCTCCATACCTCCAATTGCTCCCGAAAAACGATACTGCGCAGGTCTTGCGACTAACTTCACGAGTGCCTCGACTAGTAGAGCGAACTATGTCTTCTGTGCACCTTTGTTGAACTTCTTAATATAGTGTCACTAATTACGTGGAACTGATGAAGGATTTAAGTGCCTTACAGCTCCTTTTGTGCACATAGCTTCGGAACTTTTTAGCTTCCTCACGATGTTTTCCATCACCGTTTGAGAATACTGGTTCTGTTAACTGTAAAAACTACATTTGTAATATTCATCTGAACTAATCCTTCTTTCGATCCAGTGTGGTGAAAGGGTTTAATTAGTGAACGGATAAAACATGGAAGAATTATGTACTTCAAAGCAAATATCCGCGAAACTTGACATTAAAATTCGCACATCTTAATAGTCGCTTATATTGTCCGAACGTGAAGGTTGAATGAAAGAATAAGACTGAATGAGTGAAGAAGGAATGGGATGGAAGGACAGATTAAAAATGGTGGTGAATGGAAGGACGGACCACAAGGCGTGATAAAGGTGTAATTTTGTAAAATAATACAAATCAAGAAGTGTTAAACTGATTATTAATGCTCTCTCATTTCTACAGCTATGAACATACTTTAACATTTATTAAATTTTAGGACCAGTTTACATGCAAAAATGGACTATGCATTACATCGACGTGGCGATGCGACGGCAACAACGACTGTGGTGACCTCTCGGACGAGGTCGGCTGCCTGTGCCAGCCACCAATGATATCCTGCGACAACACCCAGTGCTACCTGCCCAGTTGGAAGTGCGACGGTGATATGGACTGCGCTGATATGAGTGATGAGCAAGGTAGGGATAACATATGTACATATAAAGTTATACGCGGTCCATATTTACATAATATACTAGCTGACCCGGCAGACTTCGTACTTATTTAGAAAACGTTTGTATGTGAAATAGAAAAGGGCTATTTTTAGGGTTTTCCCGGCAGTTATTCGAATTTTTCTTACCTTTTAAACCTTCCCTAGACCTCCACGAACATTTCAAGACCAAGATAAGATAAATCCGTTTAGCCTTTCTCGAGTTTTAGCGAGACTAACGAACAGCAATTCATTTTTATATATACAGGCAGTGGCGGATTTACCAGCAGGCTGAGTAGGCTTGAGCCTAGGGCGGCAGATTTTTGGGGCGGCAAATTTGGGACCGATTTTTTTTTTGTTTTTTGCTACCAGAAATCAAAAAGATTTCTGGATGACGGTTTTCTGTATTCTGTTTTCTGATGTTTTACAGATAGAAGTCTGCAACAAATTTTTCCGACGACTTTCTCTTTTCACTTATCATTTGTCATTGTACGATCCGTAAATCCGTTTAGCAATCTTACATATTCTAGAGTAAAACAGCTAGTTCGCCGCCCCCAACCAATAATCGGTCTTTGCGCCCTCTCCCCGCACTTTGAATGAGTGTAAAGAGCGAAATTATAGAAAATGTATTTTTCTTTTCCTACCGTCAACCCATACAGCCAGTCCTACTATTGGTTTGTATATAATTTGGTGATTTTAATTTGAATGTAGTAAATAATTTAGTGAATAATTTTACCGATTTTAATCTTATGTATCGACTATTACAGCATGCATTACCCCGCCTTCCAAACATGATTGAGCTTTAATTAGCTCAAAAATATAACTAAAAATTATTTTACGTGCAATTCCAACAAAATTGTTGAATTGTAAAAATAATCTAGGACATGACAATTTGAAAATTGTGGAGGCAAGGGCGGCAAAAGCTTTACAGCCAATACCTTGAAAATTTGTAAATCCGCCACTGTATACAGGGTGTCCCAAAAAGTAGTGTCAAGCGAAAGTCCAGAGATAGAACACCCCTTGGGGTACCCGAATCACCCCCATGTATGTCCCGCGATTTTTTATAGTTTTCGAGTTATGAATTTTTTTCCGAATTTTTGAAAATTTACGACTTGAACAACTTAAAAAGTTCTCTAAAAAAAAGTAGAAAACTTTCTTGAGATTTTTTTTTTGCTACTGAATTGTTATGAGTTGGTCTTTTATGCATAAAATAATCAGCTACGTGACTTTGATGAAAACTATGAAAATGTTGGTGTAAAGTCAAATAATTACATTCAAATTAAAAATCTTAACAAGTGATTTCATGGTTCCTAAATAAATCTAAAGAATATTCCAGACTCTCAGCTTTCATAATCATTAAAAAAAAGTAGTACTTAATTGGCTACTTTGGCTAAAATCGGCCGTCAAAGACGGTGAGGTGGAACATTTTTAAAATTAGGCTACCTGATTAAAAAATAGATTTTGGCCATTTTATCATTTCTAAGCTTAATTCGTATGTTAACTAACCAAAAATGACTACAAATAAAGTGTTCCTTTTCTGATACAGATTGCGGCTCGCACAATTGCTCCGAAAAGCAATACCAGTGCGCGAACGGACACTGTATAGATAAGCGGTGGGTTTGCGACGGCGACAACGATTGTAAGGACGGCTCAGACGAGCGAAACTGCACTGTAAGTTAACTTATGAGCTGTTGTAAGACCACTGGTGCCTTACCACAAGCTCTTACAAGCTTCACACGGGTAGCAAAGTAACTCTATTTTTTTTTAATAAAAAATATAGCCTATGTTACTCAGGGATAAAGTAGCATTCTAATGGTGAAAGAATTTTTGAAATCGGACCAGTAGTTTTTGAGTTTATTTGTTACAAACAAAAATACAAAACTCCTCTTTATAATATTATTTTGGATTATGGAGGTTAGGCCAAAGAAAATATGGACTGTGTGAAAGATAATATGAGTAAGAAAGGAGCACTGAAATGACGAATGGCAGAGGCAAATGGAAGATCACAAGTTGTGCCGACCTCACGTAAAGTGAG
This sequence comes from Cosmorhoe ocellata, assembly GCA_963675405.1. Taxonomy (NCBI): domain Eukaryota; kingdom Metazoa; phylum Arthropoda; class Insecta; order Lepidoptera; family Geometridae; genus Cosmorhoe; species Cosmorhoe ocellata. Next base: position 2,088,967 of record OY776258.1, on the reverse strand, counting down.
AAAAGGAAATGAAGATGATGATGTCTTTGTTGGTGACTGTACAAAGATAACTTGACTTTTCGGCCAACTGTACATAGCAGCGTTCTGCATGCGCGCATACACAATACGTTTTATACCTGTTTTTTTCCTTTTGTTTTTTTTGAGCTTGTTTTATTCGTTGTGTACAGTTTGTGTGAATAAATTTTTAACACAAGCTGGTTTTATTATTCAGGTTGTATCAAAACGGCCTATTATAAGCTGCCAGAACGGATTCGCATGTGGAAACGAAAGCGGGATATGCGTGCCCAACTCGTGGGTGTGCGACGGAGAGCGCGATTGTATCGGCGGCGAGGATGAGAAGGAAGAAAGATGCAGGAATTCCACTTGTGCGCCTTATATGTTCCAATGCCCGTCTGGGAAGTGTATCTTCAAGTCTTGGGTAACTCAGTCTGACTTTATAATTTATTTATCGTTCCTAATTTAAGTAAGGTTAATACTTCATTAAGGTCAGTATTCTTATAATCGGCGATGGACTTGCAACCTGTCACGTACAAAATACTAATCGCTGTGCAAAACGTTGGCAAGTCCCTCTTACCCTCTTTAGATATCCTCAAAAAGATCAAAGTAACTAGAGATCTGAGGAGATATCTACCGAAACTGGTGATCATGTTTTTTAATTTGACTGGCCTCACAGTTGGTAGTAGCTCTGCCTTTTGTTGGTTGTGGGTTTGATCCCCACCCAGGGCAAACATTTGTTTGATGAACGCTGATGTTTGTTATGTGTCTGGGTGTATTTAAAAAAATATAGTATATAATTAATTTACGGGCGTACTTGTAATGATTTTAGTTTTTACTTATCATTCACTCATTCATTTTTTCACTTTAACAGGTTTGTGACGGCGAAAATGACTGCAGTGACGTTGAATCGTCCGACGAGAGAAACTGCTCCACAATCGGCCATTCAAAATTGATCCCTTATCCGGGTACAGAAAAACCAAACTTCCCTGTCAACGGATCTTGCTTGGATTGGATGTTCAAATGCTCCAATGGAAATTGCCTTCCTGATTGGTGGCGATGCGACGGTATTTATCTTTGAAGTCTGTGGTGGTTTTTTAATAAGTTGATTCTTATCAATTTACATCAACAATAAGCGTTTCCCTAACTGAAATTAACATTTCTGACAGTTCTTCTTAATGTTTATAGTTCTAAATGAAAATATACTTAAAAATATTCTTTATCATAAGAAAAAGAAACCTAAAGTAAGTACTGAATTATTATAATTAATTCATTCTTTCACCACACTTGTACCACAATAAGAAGACAAGATCATGCATTCAATACCAAGCTGCGAGGCCATTATTTGAGTTGCTAATGATGATAATGATGATTTATTTTGACGACCTCTGTGGCGCAGCGGGCGAGAGACCACCTGCGACGCAAGAGGTTGCGGGTTCGATTCCCGCCTTGGAACAAATTTGTGTATGATCTGCAGAAATTTGTTCCGTTGGTCTGGGTGTTTTCTATGTATAATAAAAAATATCTATCTATGTATATAATGTATTAAATATATCAGTTATCTAGTACCCATACACAAGCTTTGAGTAGCTTACTTTGGGGCTAGATGATGCTGCGTGGACTGTCTAGCATTATTATTTTGCATTATTATTTTATTAAAATGTATAGGTACCTGTGGTTAATGAATGTGACCACTGAGTATTTATTAGTCTAACTTTACAGGTATCGACGACTGTGGGGACCATTCGGATGAGGTCGGGTGTGGGATTATGGTGCCCGATATGAAAACTATAACAGAGCACACTATTCTGAAGCAGAAATGCGGGAAGAGCCAATTTACCTGCGCACCTGGTAATATACTCGTATATCTACATTTTGATTACAAGATTTGATATAATTGATTTTGCTGTTGTAAACTGAAGTAAGAATGTTAAAAGAGTAAACAATACCCGGTAAAAACAATGAAATTACTAGTTTAACCCATTTTAACACTCACCTTCGCTCTTAAACGGTGAAGGAAAACATAGTGCCAAACATCATGTTTGGACGTGCCTCTGACTACCCCTATTAGATATCTTCAAAGATCTAAGTAACTACCACGAAGTCTTCCAGAACGATTCCGTTTTAGAAACGTCATGAAGTAACACTACTTCAATACAATTTGCATAGGTTGGTACGAAATAACAATTTAATATTAATTCGGTAATGTATTATGAATTCGTGGTGAGGCTCCTGAGGAGATTACCTACCGCCCTTGGGGACTAGAGTTGTGTTATTGTTTTGACGGGGCAACGTCTTATAATTCGATGGAGCCGGCTGCACGCACGAAAAAACATGACTCATGCGGCGTTACTTCGCTCTGAGGCGTTCCATGTATTTTCTTAAGACGTTGTCACGTTCAACTATCGTCAGTAAACCGACTTTACAGTCAACCGATTTTTTTTTTATTACGCAGGTATCTGCATCCCCCTGCCGTGGGTGTGCGACGGGATGAAGGACTGCTCGGACGGGTCGGACGAGCGCCACTGCCGGCACCGCGAGGCGCCGCCGCCGCTGTGCCACGCCGCCAGCCAGTCGCCCTGCGCCGACGGCAAGGGCTGCGTCACCATCGGACGGATATGCGACGGCGTGCCCGACTGCGCGGACCACAGCGACGAGTTATTGTGCCCTAATAAGACTGTGAGTAGCATTATTCTATGGAAGCTGGCATATCTACCCGCCGCCATGTTGTTTTATTTTATTAAATTTGAAAATTATTTATTCAATAAAATCACAAGGATCGATTGCCAATTCCAACCTAACCCAAGTACGAGAAGAACAAAGAGGACAAAAAGGAGGGTATAATGTGTTTAGGGTGTATGTAATGTATGTATGTGAGTTTCTTTACCTGTCACTGTAGCCCAAATAGGACGGATTTAGACATTTTGGATATGTGGATAATAAAAGTGACATGTAGGTTATAAATGAAATCCAAAAATCTAATATTGTAGATTGTAAAATATTTTCAATTACTTTCAGTCGGGTTTTTTTTGATATTTGAAATAAATACTTATTTCTAGTACTAAATGTAGTTGTAACTTTTTTCAGAAACACAAACCGATCGGCGACTGTTCTGATAGCTTTACGTGTGACGATGGAACGCAGTGCATCGCCTACTTCGCCGTGTGCGACGGCATACAGAATTGCTATGACGGCTCCGACGAGACTAACTGCTCCAGCTCGAACCGAGATAATCATTTGTATCATGTTAGTATATCACTCTCGATCTTGATTTTGGCTGAAAATCTGTGTATACACCGAGAAATTTTAATGGTTGTTTTCCCGCAGCGAAATGGTTTTGTCTTGGTAATACAATCGTTGTATAAACAAATTAAATATTAGAAACAAAAAATGCAGATATATCATTGTGAAAATTTAATTTGAAAGCGACCACGAACCAATAGTAATTCATCCCGATACCTACGCGAAGGCGGCCGGCGGCGCGTGCGATTCGAGAATAGTACCTACATATAGTACAAGTTTCGTCTAATATCTCACGTTTTCGAGTTGATGAATATTTTTTAAATTATTTTAAAACATAAACATCTTTATTTTTTACTTTTACTCTATGTTTCGAAAATACTCCTTATGGCAAGTTGTTCTGCCGCGGGAAAACAACCATTACAATTTCACGGTGTATACTTTTAAGCAAAAATATTTCAAATGGCCTATTTGTCGTGCTGTATCACAAATTAACCTAAGTACAGTTCATCCAACGGATCTAAGCATTCGTGAAATTAGCCATAGGCGCGAGTTTGCGCATGTACAGTCCCATCGTCCCTCTCCACACCTCCAATTGCTCCTGAAAAACGATACTGCGCAGCTCTTGCGGCTAACTTCACGAATGCCTAGATTCGTTGAGCCAACTGTACATTAAGTTATTTCTAAAATACTTACTTTTTAAAATGTTCGTTCATCGTGTTTTTATTTTATTTTTAAAGTTGTATATTTATGATAATTGTATGTGTGTGCATAAAAATATTCATATTTGATATGAAATTTTGTTGGCGAATGTCTTGGTAATAATTAATTTATAATCATACCAAACCTCATCCGAATCTGTTCAGCCATTACAGAGATGAAAACGAACAAATATACATATGGTTACCATTTATAATTAGTAGGATCATGGACATTGAAAAGTGTGTTTTTATCAGGTACTCAGTATCGGAGTAGATCAGTCCACCATCAACTCGACAAGTTTCCTCATCTCGTGCTGGATGTCTCAGCAGAAGTTGGTACAGTACAGCTTCCTGCCGTCCATATCTAAAGTCGGCGATGGAAACTGGGTTAATATGACTTGGACCAATGACAGTATTTATAGGTAAGTTTGACCTTTATTTAACATTACATTTTTCAAAAAAAAATCAACTAATATTGGTTTTTTAAACTTACGCGGTCTGAACACATTATTATATAGAAAAATAGGTAAATAAAACGCGATAAAAACCCGTTTAATACTAATAATAACACATATTGGGTTTAAAATAGTATTACATGTATATAAAACTGATTGGTTACAACAATACTAAAACTTGCACCAATTCAGATATCTACTCGTTTTCTTTCAATGACGTCACCGTCAACCCCGAACACAGTTTGAACCGAACTTGGCCCCACTTTCACATTTATGCTTTTGTTCGGATTAGCATTACATGCTAGATGTATTTATATGTATATTTCGCGTCCAAGCAGAGATTTACAAGTTTTTCTAGTTTCGGAGTAAGTGGTTCTTTCCCTTAAATTAAGCTCTTTAATAATTGTTTTATTCATTTTTAGATTCACTAATCTCGAGCCGTTCACAAACTACAATGTGACATTCTACATACGGGACAGCAAGACGAACAAGACCATCGCGTCGCATGAGTACGCCAACACTACGACCGGGCAAGGAGGTAATCAAAAATTATATGAATGTAAGAGGAGTAGACTCAGAGTTGACGAATGATAGGAGTGAGTGGAAGAAAATATGCTGTGACGACCCCACTTAGCGTGGGATAAGGGCAGGAGAATGATGATGAATCTTGCTTCAAAAATTACCGAGCAAAAATCTGTCTAGACAATTCACAGCTGCTGGCTTATAATGAGGGTCACGCCAAAATTTTGTCGTCTGTTTTGTCTCTTTCTCGTGCGAACGAGAAGAGTGCACGACAAATTGGTGGACATTTCACTCAACGCCATCTAGCCCCGAACTAAGCAAAGCTTGTACTAAAAGAGAAACATCACGACTGTAAACCCTAAGCTTAGTAGATTTCTCCTCAGATTTCTAGTTACTTAGATCTTTGTGTCAAAAACACGTCCAATTATGATATTTGGCACATGCCCACATTTACAATACGAGAAAAATTGCAAAAACTAGAATAAGTTTTCAGTCCAAAAACATAAAAAAATAGTAGACTTTACTCAGAATCGATAACCTCTGGAGAATAAAGGTTTTCAGTTCTTGTCAATATATCTTACTGATATTATAAATGCGAAAGTTTGAGGATATCTTAAGAGGGTAGTCAGAGGCACGTCTCAACATGACATGGCACATGCCTACATTTTGCACAGTAGTTAGTATTCCGTACGTGACAGGTTGCACATCCCCGCTTATATGAAAACACACACACTTTCAAATTTTTGGTTCTAGGGTATGTCGGTTTCCTCACGATGTTTTCCTTCATCGTACTATAGGAACTATACATAAAATGAGAGTCTACCTGTGACCACGACAGCGTGCAAACCTGTCGAAACGTCGGGAATATAAATAGGTAATTAGAACGCGATGAATACCCGTTTAATACTAATAATAATGTGTTCAGATCGCATAAGTTTAAAAGTAAATAAAATGACCATTTCGCAGTAACCAGTTTGAACTCGCCATGTGCAGTTTTAAACGCTGAGTGTGCCCGATGCTTCAACCAACTATAGGCAGAATTCGTATATGGTGCTATTAAATATATCAGTTATCTAGTACCCATAACACAAGCTTTGTAAATTACTTTGGGGCTACATGATGCTGTGTGGATTGTCCAGCATTATTTATTATTATTATTAGCTGTTGGATTTCCGAATTTAAATAAATAAATGTACCCCACAGTTCCGTCAGCGCCGCGCAAGCTGACGGTGCGCCAGGCGGTGGGGCGGCGCGTGCAGGTGGTGTGGGACGCACCGGAGCACCCGCGCGGCGTCATCGACCACTACACGCTGTACCACGCGCCGCCCATCCCGCCCATGATGCGCATCGTGCCGGCCACCAACAAAACTACCATGTCCGTTGTCATCAATACTCTGTTCAAGCCGAACGTCAACTATTCCTTCTGGGTAAGTGGAATTTAGGGCGAATTCGACCTAAGGCTAACTAGTATAAATAGGCACTATTCCCAGAATTAATGTAGTTATCAAAGAGTAAACTGAGGCATTACATCATTCTACGAATAATACCAAAAGTTGATCAAATCCACTCTAAAAACGATAGGCTCTGTGCTGTATCATTCAGTTTATTTAGATAATTAATATGTTAAGTAATTTTGAATATTAGCTCTCCATATTCTCGGTCAAAAATAAAAAATACAAGTAAAAGAATTACCTCGATTCGAGGAGTATTGTAAATTGACGTCACTTGAGGTCACGTGACTGTTAACGGGAATCGATATTTAATAGTAAGTTTAAATGCCTGTAAAATCAAAACTAATAGGTATTTTTGACTACAGCAAAAATATTTGTATTTGTATCCATACAAGCTTTACTGCAACAAACTTTCAACCGATTTGGCATACCTATTAACATTCTTAATTGTCTCTCTTTACCCGACTGCGAAGAGGTGGATTTTAGTTGCTGATTTTATGAGAGGTTGTTGGATTTATTTGGATCACAAAAGTGACATAGACTATACAAATAGCTAAAAAATGCTAAAAATATTTTCAATTAATTACTTTCAGTCGTATTTTTTGTGTAAGTCGTACACTAAGGAGTCTCTGGACTCTTTAATTCATTCACCCCACAGTTCAAAGGAACTAGTTACATGATATGAAAAAAAGGCGCTATACTATTAAAAAGGACTTTATTTCGTTCTCTCCAAGTGTTATCGGAATGTTGCATTTCGTTCTCTCCAGTTTGTATCCGAATGTTGCATTTCAGTCACTCAAAGTGCTATTCGAATATTAATGGGTTATTTTTCTTTTTTTTTAGGTTGAAGCAACAAATGGCCAGTACACATCAAACGATTACGAAGTGGCGTACATAACGTTCGATGAAAGCGGCGATATTGATGACATAGTCAACGTCAGTATGTCGCGCCCTAACGCGACTATGGTCCACCTGGAATGGCACAAGATTCGCGGCGCGGAAGGCTATCAAATCAAGATAAGGCTACCTCCATGGTACGCTAGACGGGAGCCGTATACTACACAAGATAACCAAATTGATAGTAAGTAAAAAAAAGGAAATTTTATTTTTCACGTACGGAATACTAATCACTGCAAAATGTGGTCATGTGCCAAATATCAACGAATCACTGTGCAAAATGTGATCATGTTCCCAATATCATTTTTGGACGTGCCTCTGACTACCCCGTTTAGATATCCTTAAAGATCTAAGTAACTATATCTAGTTAAGTTCTAAGGAGATTATCTACCGAGCCTGGGGATTAGAGCCGTAATCTTTTTTTTACTCTAAAATATCACAAGGATCATTTGAAACGTATAACAAGGTGAATTTAATCTAATCCAAGACCGAGAAGAACAGACAAGAAACTCGTTTCGGTCCTAGAGATTTTTTGTATGATCCTTCTTACAAAACTTGAAGGAAAACATCGTGAGTTTTTTTTTTTTTTTTTTTTTTTTTTTTTTTTTTTTTTATTCATTACAGACATTACAGTATACATTATATTGGTACCATAAAACCCTGTAAGGTTTGTCTTGGTACTCACATTCGTCTGGTCTAACGTATTGTATATTACAAGTAAAAATAACAATTTTATGCCCAACATACAACTGCATCTGCTTGCATGTTCACTCCCTCTCGCTCGCGCATAGTTAGCGGTAGCCCCATCATGCGCTGTGGGAGGGAGCCAACAGGAGTGAACAGTTGTTTGCATGCGCGCGAGTGTAATCAGACATAATCAGCATTATAAGCAAAAGTTAGATACAGGATGATTCAATCTTTTTAGTTTTAAATTTCTGTTTTCGTAATTAATTGTTGATAGGATCAGTTGATAACTTTATTTATGTAGAACGTTTTGTATTTATTTTTATAATTTTTATTATTTATTTCTTTTTTAAGTGACGAAGGCAATGCGTTTACAATGTTTGGAATCAAGTAGTTGTTAGTGCGTCTTCCGTAGAAATTGTTTTGTTTAGGTATATATAGTTTTTCTTCTGTAATTATCCTTGTTGTTATTTTATGTTCCACTTTTTTATAAAGATTAAGGTTATCATATTGCTCAATTAATAGGTTTAACTGCACTCTGTCATGTATAGGTATTGTTTTGCAGTACTTGAACATTGCATCTAAATCATCTCCAAGTTTTTTTTTTTATGTTTTTGGGTAGAATCAGTTTTAGTATTCTTATCTGTAATGCAAAGATTTTGTCTAGGTAGGTCTTAAAAGTCCTTCCATAGCTGCTAATCCCATATGCTATTATTGATTCCACTAGGGCCGTGTACACATTTATTAAAATTTTGAAAGGTATTTTCATTTTAATCATATAAAACTGAGCCATGATTGCACGTAATTTATCGCATACAGAATTAATGTGAAATTGCCAATTGAACCTATTATCTACTATTAAGCCTAAATATGTGTGTTTTTGAACCTGTTCGATACTAGGACACGAGCAGTTTTTCGTATCTAAGTGTAAGCACTCATGAGTATGCGCAAAAATGGCAAAATTATTAGTGACTGGTAAATGGGATGAGTGCACATGAATAATTTTTGTTTTGCTTGCGTTTAAGACAAGACCATTATCGTGTGCCCACTTCGCTACTTGTGTAAAATCTATTTGCATGTCTTGTACAGCTGTTTGTAAAATCTTATGAGAGGCTATTAAACATGTATCGTCAGCGTATTGATATATTCCGCAGTTTTTAATAACGTTTTCTAGGTCGTTAACGTAGGCCAAGTAATGCAGCGGGCCCAGAACTGAACCCTGCGCTGTACCCTCGCTGACTATATGTTTGTTGCTATAGTTACTCCCTATTTTAACAAGGTAGTTTCTGTTATCCAGGTAGTCTTTACACCAGTCAAGAAGTGGGCCTCTAATCCCAGTGTTCCCAAGTTTCTCAATGAGGGTGTCATGTCTTAAGGTGTCAAAAGCCTTACTAAAATCGATAAATAAGAGTATCACATGTTTTTTTTCATTAAGGTGTATATTAATTTCATTTGTGAAGTTAGATAGTAGAATAGATGTAGACTTTTTGGGTTGGAAACCATATTGTGAGTTGGATATAATATTATGTTTGCTATAAAAATTGTGGATGATGTTACAAACATATTTTTCACATATTTTATCGATTATAGGGAGAATCGTGATCGGTCTGTAGTTTAGTATGTCATTGTGTTTTCCTTTTTTATAAATTGGTCTCACGACGCCGGTTTTTAGTTCTTCGGGGTATTTTGCGTGTTTAATACTTTGATTAATAAGTCTACCAATTACTGCGGATATTTTATTGCTTAGGGTTTTGATATCAATACAGCGAATAGTGTCAAATCCAGCAGATTTTTTAGTATCTAAGGAGTTAATTATTTTGGAAATGCTGTTATCAGTGGCACTTATAAATCGTAGTGACTTGTTTATAGGAAATGCGTAATCTGATTGATCAAGTAATCGTTTGTCACATTGAGGCATAACATCTTTGACACTTTTTTTAAACGTAGAGGCGAAATTGTTTGCTATCTTTTTAGTGTCTATAAATGATTTCTTAAAAGCCATGATAATAGCATCATCTATTGAACGTGTTGTACGCCCCGAGAGATGGTTTATTATCTCCCACATTTTTCTAGGATTAGTTTTGTTATCTTCAATTTTATTCATATAATAATTATTTCTACTTGTTTCTATTAATTTACGAGTTTTGTTTCTCTGTTTATTATATTCAAGCTTAAGTTCCATATTAAATGGATCCTTTATCCATTGGCTAAACATTCTATCCCTCTTATGGCACATATTATTGATTTTATTATTAACCCATGGGCTTTTGTTTCTTTTACTTTTATTATTTATAGTTTTAGTGTAACTAGACTTATCATAACATTTCCTAAAATTATTTTTTATATACTCATATATTTTTATCGGGCAGTCCATGTATAGTGGTTCATTCCAATTAATTTCATGTAATAGCTTATTTAATTTTGTTTCATCTAAGCGTTTAATTTTAATTGGATCATCCTGTACAGTCCGCATTCCACCGCACGACAATGCAATGAGCCGATGGTCGGCCATAACTGTGCAGACCGCTGCCGAGTACAGGTCTAACGTCCGCGACTTCGCAAAGATATGATCGATACAGCTACGAGAAGTTTTGTTATCTTTTGATTCAATCCTAGTGTAATCTGAAATCGCAGGCGATAGACCACACTCGGCCATGCAGTTTACATAGTGTTCACGGATGGGTGTGCTAACTTTTAGGTCAATATTTATGTCACCTATGACGTAAATATCGTGTTTCCTGAATGGCGGTGTGAGGCACAAATCTTTTAGGTCACTTATGAATGGATGTTTATTAAAGTTAGGAGGTCTGTATATAGCACAGATGAATGTAGTGTAATTTGATGGTGTTGATAATTTACCAATTATAGATTCACAGTGAGGTAATAAGAAATCATATTCGTTAAATGTTAGTTTTTCTTGTACATAAATTATTATACCTCCTCCTTTTCTATCACATCTAAGTTTACTTATCATATTGTACCCTGGTATTTGGAAAAGAGATACAAGACTGTTTTTAATGCCTACCTCAGTAAGTATTATTAAATCCAGTACAAAGTAAGATGTGCTAATAAGATGTTTGAGTGAATCAAAATTTTTTATGAGTGATCGAATATTAATATGAACTATATTTAAATTATTAGAGTCTTTAGGTAATTTTTCATGAAAATTATTAAGATCTACACATTTTGTTATTTCAGAAATTGTGTTAAAGGACATCTTAAACTAGGTATATTAGATATTATCTTAGGGTGATGAACTAATAAGAGAGTTGGCTGCTATAACGATCTAGACCTTGATGTGTGCGAGATCCTCCTCGCACCAAATAACGATGATTTTGTCTTTATCTCCTTTACGGGCCAACACTTTCCCAGCTTGAAACCATACGTACTTGAACGTGGGGCGTAGCTTTTGTTGGGCTTTCCAAAGTAGGGTTTTATTCGCCTTTGAGAGGGCAAGTCTTACCATGATCTTTGAGCTTGCCCCCTCTCCCTTGATGTTGGGAACCACATGTTCAGCATTGATCGGAGAAGTTTCTCTTTTAGAAGCTTGTGCCCATAAGACCGCACTCGCTTCATTCTTCAATTCCACCAACAGGGGTCCGTCAGTTCCTGGTTTACCCTCAATGCGTTTGACAACTGTAACATCGCTATCATCCACGTTTAGTACTTTAGCCACATTCTTCGTGATGAGTGTTATGTCCTCGTTTGTTGTTTTTGGGATTCCTGATATTTCCACCATTTTATCTAGAACAGATTGCTCCATCTTTCTTATTTGAACTTCGAGACTTGTAATTTTAGTTTCTAAGTGCTTATTTTTGTTAAACAGGAATGTTTGCTTTTTCTCCACGTCATCAATCCTCCCTGCAAAGGCATCAATCTTGTCACCAAAATCTTCAAGTTTTTTTCCGAAGTAGTTCAGTGTTTCTTCAAGTAGTACGTTCTCTTTCCTTATAATTTTTCTTACTTCTGAGGTTATATCACGAAGTAATTTTTTGACGTCGATGGTGCCAGAAGGTTGCTGGATATCTAAATTTTGAATATCGTCATCTTCTTCGTCATCTTCGGGAACTATGAAAGAGGATTTCCTATTTGTAGTGATTCGATTGCATTCTTCACAAGTCCACTCGAGGCTATCCGAGTTTCGAAGGGCAGCGAGCTGTTTGGCCGGAAGGCCACTACATACTTGATTGCAGTGTGCGACTTTTCCACACTTGCAGCATTCCAATCCAGGGCTTCTTTTAGTGATTCCCTTATCACATACATCACACTTAACCATTACGAACCGAAAATGCGGGTAGATATATATATATTTTACGAATACGAGTACGCTTTTGCACTACGACCATTCAGAGCGGCGGTTCTGAGACGAATGAAAGTCAGCGTAAATCAGCATACCTTAGAATCAAAAAACTCGAAAGGTGTGTGTCATAGGAGTATTCTTTTAAGCAGCAATGGGCTTGCAATCTGACCTTAGAATCAAAAAACTCGAAGGTGTGTGTCATAGGTGTATTCTTTTAAGCAGCAATGGGCTTGCAACCTGTCACCTACGGAATACTAGCCACTGTGAAAAATGTGGGCATGTGCCAAATGTCACGGTTGGACGTGCCTCTGACTACCCTCTAGAATTCTCAAAAGATCTAAATAACTACAGATCCGAGGAGATATCTACCGAGCCTGTGTATTACAGTCGTGGTCGTAAAGTCCAACAATAAACTTATACAACATCATTTTGAACTCTATTTTCTTACAGTTACGAACCTACCGACCGGCGTGGAACTATACCTAGACCTACGAGCATACAAGGATAACATCTACAGCGATCCCTTCACGATCCAAGTCAAGCCCAGCGGCCAAGCTCACGATTTCCTCAAGCCGACAGCTCAGCTGCTAGAAGAAGAGAACACGGTTATAGTGAAATGGGAGGCGCCTAAAGGCGAGCGCTATGTAGGAAAGAACTTGACGTACGAGCTGCATTATTCAAACATGATCCATAAGAGGAATCCTTATGAGTTTTCTAATGGTAAGCGTTTACAAGATAAAGATCTGAATTTGTCTTGAATGTACGACCTCAGTGGCGCAGCGGGCTTGAGTCCGCTTGCGACGCTAGAGATTGCGGGTTCGATTCCCGCCGCGGAACAAATTTGTGTACGATCTGCAGAAATTTGTTCCGTTGGTCTGGGTGTTTTCTATGTGTAATAAAAATATCTATCTATGTATATAATGTAAGTATTAAATATATCAGTTATCTAGTACCCATAACACAAGCTTTGAGTAGCTTACTTTGGGGCTAGATGATGCTGTGTGGATTGTCCAGCATTATTTATTTATTTATTTATAATTTTGTAGCTATGAATCTATTCAGCGATAATTTAGACAATTAACTAAATCATAGGTGGGCAGAAGAACATTTAGAAACCGCGCGCGAAAGAAAATTAATATTTCTATTACACAAAGCGACAAAACTGATATTTTAACATGTTCATTGGTTGTATTGTTGCATCGTTTTTACGCATAAATTGCTTAGTACCTGGGTGACCGAGCTTTGCTCGGTTTTTTTTTATTGGTAAACGACGTTTTCTAAAAATGAAACCTAGCTAGATCGATTTATCGCCCCCGAAACCCTCTGCATACTAAATTTCATGAAAATCGCTGGAGCCGTTTCCGAGATTCCAATTATATATATATATATATATATATATATACAGCGTGTAACGTAATACCCCTATAAGAACAAAAGGGGTGTATTCAGACCGAGCACTAGAATACATTGACGTGTGCAAAGGTTCAATACATCATATTTGAAATTCCAATACAATTTAAAACAAATCATTTTATGATAAATTTGTGACAACCCTATGTGTTTGTTTACTATTTGCGTAGGTAACAAACACACGCGCACCCTCCTATCGCGTCGGACCCACACACACACACACACACGTAGACAATTGAACGCGTGTGCCATGCTCCAGATGAGATAATAGTAACTACAGTTTTCAAAAGAATTTGCAATTTTTTACGGATCTTACTTACCTACATAATTCTACGTAGAAATTAAGGTCAAAGATTAAAATCACGATATCTTTTTATTAGTAAGCTACCTATCTATCACTGAATTTTGACACGTTTTTATCACTGTTGACACACACAACACAACACATTTCACAGGAAAGGCTCAATGTGCCCTCCTTCACGAAAGATGCAAATGTCTGCTCTGCGAGCCACCGTTTTTGTTGCGTTCCGAAGCTTTTCAGGCGTTATGTCCGCACACGCTGAAATTATTTTCACTCTGAGGGCATCTACTGATGGGCTTTCGACGCGATAGACGATAGACTTGAGGTAGCCCCACAAAAAAAAATCAAGGGGCGTCAGATCAGGGGAGCGTGGAGGCCATGCTACTGTACCAGCACGACCGATCCACTCGCCAAACCTACATCGTATCGTATGCTAATAAAGTTTCGCGAACCGAGAGATTGCTTGTTGCAAGGAACGAATGCTATTGCGACTGATTAAAAATGACATTTCATTCAACCAAAAGTACCTATTGCCAAAGAGAATATAATCACTACCAAAGAGAATATAATCACTACGTCTATGAGATGGGACATAGAGACTTTTTAATAAACTTCATTTAACATACCACCTATTACTAATTTAAAAATAAAAACGTCAACAGTGTCAGTCAGCATACGTTATACCAACGTAACGATAAGAACATAGGGATGTTCTCAGGTTATTCCTGATTATATCGATATCGATAAATTATTATGAAATGCATCGTGGATTTAGCTACAAAATTAACAAAAATAATTACCGTTACAAATAAAATGAATAAAAATTATGGATTTAAAAATCAAATTTATTCAACGTTAATTTACGTTTAGGTACAACTTAAACTTAAGGATATTATACAAAGTACGAGCAGCTGATGTGTCAGTACTCAGTAGACAGCTATTGTGCCGTGTGATAGCTCGACTCGCCTCGCTCGGTCAAAGTCAAACAGATTTTTTTCAGTAAGATTACAAGGATCACACTGAATCGTCTTATAGCTAGATGATTCTACTCCTGTTCCTTCGCGACCAGTACGGTGATGAACCAGGCATCATAGCATACAAATGAAAATGATCTCCACAAACGTATTTCATTTCATGAAGTTTTTCAATAGGAAGTCTTCAATTCCGATAATCTGCGCCCATTGTCTACATCTAAAATTAAACACACCATTGAAAATATCACTAACAAAAGCCATGTACTTATGTATAGCCCAAAACTTCTAATAATGTCAATAAAATGTAATAAAGTTTATCGAAGTTTATCGATAAGTAATGAAGATACTTGTGCTACATCACTACTGTTTGTAAACACGAAAGTATTTTTCCTGCCGAGTATCTATTTATTTATTATGCTCTTCAGACAGTACAAAGATACAAAATTCTTCAGTATGATACTCAATTTGTACTTACTTTTCTTCATCTAGAGGGAATTTCATCATAAATATCCTTTTTTTTGTCATTTATTCGACCATATCTTTTTCGACAAATTGTACATGTTCTGCAACGTGGAGTCGGTGCCTTTTTTGTTGAAAGGCACATTATTACTATTTTTAACTTTCTCACAGCCTAAAACCACGCATAAAAGACCAAAGAAACATAAAACTTTGCAATTTGCAGTAAAAAAATTTCAAACAGAAAGCCGTTAACTGACTGACAACTGACATGACAGCAGACAAAGTGAGACAGAGATGCAAAAACATAGCCTGAGATAGCAACCAATGAGAAATAGGCTGTTCACATAAAAATGAAGATTAGTAAGACAGAATAGTCACAAATTTTGACTTTAGTGCCCAAGTAGGTAGGTACAAAATTGGATTGAAAAATGCTCCGATCAACAATAATAGGTACATCGTTGGAAAAATGAAAGTGAAATATGGTCACGGCTTTATCCTCAGGCACGGTAGACATCCTCTCACACTTCTTGGTATCTACTCAAGATACCTTTAAGGCCCAAGTAGGTAGGTATACAATTGAGTAGGTACCTATCTCCTACTAGGTAGGTAGTTAACAAAGAGATCAGAAAGGATCTTTACCGTGCATAGGGATTTTAGTCGTGATGTGACCTTACATTTTAATTATCAATAAATACCAAGGTACCTACCAACAAGGCCTTCAAAAAAAACAGAAGTTACTTATTAAGCTACCTCGTTATTATGTAAGTAGGCTAGGTAGGCACATTATTAATTGGTGTCCGTTCTGTTACCTATTTCATCTAGAGTTCACACCTAAAGGTCAAAAAACAGCTGTTAATAGGGTGGCCTCATGTGGTGTCAAGGTACATATTGGAGCAAAGTTTAAGAGTCATTTCATGAATGAAAACCTTTGAAACTTGAAAAGTCGTTGAACAAACGTTGTTCGCAGTGACGTATAGAATACTCCCGTTCCGGCCTTATAGGGATATTATGTTACTCCTTGTATATATATATATATATATATACAAGATACTGAGATGACGAATGATAGAGGGAAATGGAAGAAGATCACATGTTGTGCCGACCCCACATAACGTAGGAAAAGGGCAGGAAGATGATGATGATGATGATGATATATATATACAAGAATTGCTCGTTTAAAGGTATAAGATACATACGATGAACAACATGAGAAAGTCACATCTTTATCGTTACAAAACCAAATCTGATGAAAACTTGGAAATCACTTTAATATCCTATGTAACTGTTGTATTAACTTCATAAATGTACAAATTGATACTTTTATCAACTGAAACCTACGGCCCGCGATTTCGTTAACAACCTAAAGTTTGGCCCGCAACTTTTCAAAACTTGCCCATACCTGATCTAATAATTGATACACGTAAGGAGTCTCAACTATCTGGTTCCCATAGTAAAAGCTTTGCTTAGTTTGGGACTAGATGGCATTGTGTAAAATGTTCAATATTTATATTTAAGTTTCCATTCATTTCCACCAGTGATTTAGACTGTGCATCGCATGTCAGTCTGTTTACTTACCACGTTATTTTGACAGATACTACCATAGTGACGACTGACACTACGGTGAAGATAGAGGATCTGAACGCGTGTGAAATCTACCAGTTCGCAGTCGGTATACTCGGCGGGCCTCTGAATAAAACAACTGAGATACTTACCCGCCCTCAGCCAACGTAAGTATAAAACTATTGTCATGAACTGAGGCTGGTTACAGTGCTCGACCGATCGTCGGTCCGTATGTCGGTCGCGCTTGTCATTAATATGAAAATCCATAATTCGTACAGTGCTGGACCGACCGTACGCACGCGTATATGCTATGCACTGCGTACGAGGACCGTCGGTCGAGCGCGTGCGCATACGGCCGTCGGTCGGCTGACGCGCTATGGAAACGAATGAACGCGTTCAGTGCTGCACCGATCGTTGGACCGACCGTACGGACCGACGACGGATGTCTGTATCAATTTTCGTCTGGTCATTTTGTTGGTCAGGAGAGCACTGAATGATACAAACTGACGGTCGGTCGTGCGTATCGTCAGGACCGACCGTGCGCACCCGACGATCGGTCGAGCACTGTAACCAGGCTTCGCCAAATAAGACGCGTACATACGCCGCGTCGGAGCGCTAACTTGACGCTGCGCTATAGCTCCGAATTGTGTTGTACTATGACGGTATTTTACCATCTGCTGGCGCCGGCGCTACTATAGTTGTTGACAAATTCAAGTATAGTTTGAATATAAATGGAAGATTTTTTTGATGTTTTGGACTGAAAAGTTATCACTCTGTATTTTTTCTCGTGTTGTTTTCAGTTTTATTGTATAAGGTGGTTATTTTTCCTATAAAGCCCGAGTTCATGACACGGGTGTGAGATATGTGAATAAAAGTGAAGGTTTCTTTCTAAATCCATCAGAAAATTTGCCAGGAACTTTAAAAAAACAGTCATCTTTAGCTAAAAACTGACTTCTGACTGTGACTTATTGACAATACTACTCATTTAAAAAACAACACAGGCAACATTTATCACAAAAGAGAAAGATGCCACAAATTACAAGAAGATTTTAACTTTCAGGGCGGCCGTCCATAATCTCAGAGTTGAGTACGATGAGACGAAATCTGAGATGCGAGTGATGTGGGAGGCTGGCTGTAGCATCTACCTCGGGCTAGTGTCTTTCAGAGTAAGTACTTATAATTAGTATCTATTAAAAACTAGCTGCAGCCCGCGGCTTCGTACGCATAATTTTTTTTCAAATGTTTTATAGTAATTGTGCTATCGAGACGGAAACAAAACTAAAAAATCTGAAAATCGGTCCAGCCGTTTTTGAGTTATAAATGTTGGAACTAACACGACCGTTTGTGAAATAACTAGTGTGCGAAAGGCCTAATTTGTTCACATTTATCAAAGTTATATTCTGAGATAATATGACGGTTTTTTACGATATATTACTTTAAGTTGAAAATATGTCAAATATTGCTTAGCTGTGACTCGAACCTACGATCTAAGTTCATTTATCAATAAGATGTTACAATCGCGATTTCAGTTGGAAATAACAGAGATGACCAGAAATAGGACAAGTCGATATGCGCTTGCGCCGTCCATACAAACCAAATACTCCCACTTACTGAAGAATGTACCAAACGGCGGGAGATACAACATTTGCGTACACGTAAGTATACTTTTTCTCTACACTATATTGTAATACCACGTTTACACGAAGGTATAATAAAGGTAGTCTGTAAGCTGTGAGAATGAATATGTATACAATGAGAATGTATACAAAACTTGCATTTAAAGGTGTCAAGTCAACAATGTTTTCTTGTTTGAAACAATACATGTTTAAGACTCATATACATTTTGTTGATAGCATGTATCGAACATGTTGGAACGAGGGCAACAATTAATTAGATTCACAACTTTGCAGTTAGTTTTTCAATAAATCATTTACAAAAAGTATTTTAAATAGTATAGTTATTGTGATGCTTGCAGGTTGCAGTTGAGGACGCTGAAGTGAGATGCGTATTCTTCCGAAGCCAGGAGTTGGAGGCTCCCACCAACGTGGTGGCGTGGCTGGCTCCCAATGGCCAGGTCATGGTCAGCTGGAAGGACGATCAAGTGCATAAGAACCAGTGAGTTATACTTTCATTTGAATATACTATGAAAACGACTGATTCCCTGACTATTGATGCCTAAGACCGGGAGTCCACCAAAGCAGAGATGTGTACGGTGTGCTGTGTGTTGTGCGAGGAGAGATGTATTTCAGCTCGGGGGATTCCACCAAAGCGGAGATGTGTGCGGTTCTCTCGTCTCCACTGCGCGTCGTCCGCGCACAGCTCACATCTCCGCTTCCATCGCGCCATACAAATATTACACATCTCCGCACAGCGATCTCAACTGAAGCTGAGCGGAGAGGAGATGTGGCAATAACACAACTCTATTGGTTGTTTAAATAAAAACTCTCCGCTCGTCTCGTCTCCGCTTTGTCCCGGCCTAAAGTGTGGAGATGTTCTATGAAAGAAGCTGTTGAAACTCAATCCCAACTTTTAGGGGTTGAGTTTCAACAGTTTCTCCTGAGAAGTTAAAATTGTATGAAAATAACAATAAGCGAATGAAAAAATGTAAATTCTACATTTAGTGATGTCATTTACTTCTTGATGTGGCACTCTAAATATTATTTCAAGTCACGAATGGAGTAATTTCAAAATGTATATTTTATACAGCTATAATTGATGGTTAAATAAACTTACCTTGTGACGTTTGACCATAATTATACAAACTTTGCATCCGAAGAGATCCATAATAAATAAGTAGGTAATTAATTCACTATGTGTATGTGCTAGGTGCCCGGTACATTAAAGAGTGGACTACATAGTGAACAAATTACCTAGGTACTTATTTAAATAAATAAATAAATAAATAATGCTGGACACTAGAACACAGCATCATGTAGCCTCAAACTAAGCAGAGCTTGTATTATGGTAACTACATGACTGATAAACTACAGAGATAATTTTTTTTTGTAAATACATACATATTATACAAAGAAAACACCCAGACCTGAGACAAATATCTGCAAATAATGCAAACATTTGTCCCGCGGCGGGGATTGAACCCGCAACCTTCTGCGTCTCAGGCGGACCTTCACCCGCTGCTCCACAGAGGTCGTCATTTATTATGGATCTCTTCGGATGCAAGGAGAAGTATAATTAGTGAACGTGATCACGTCTTATTTATTTCAGCAAACTGAAATACCAAGTGATAGTATCCGAGAAGGAGATACCAGTAGACCTCATCCACATCACCGAGGACATGAAGGCCATGACGTTCGACTTCTCTCCGTCGCTGCTGACCGCCGTGGCCGGCGCCAAGGGGCCGCTGTACGTCGGAGTGCGGCTTGCCACCCCGGAGGGGTACTACAGTGACCTCAGCGAAGTGCAGACATTGGAAATGGAAGGTTTGTGCTGTTAATTAGTTATTTCGGTCTAACTGCATTTTTGGTGATCAAGGCCCAAGGCATTTTAGACAAGTTGTAAACGTAACACACTTTATTATTATTATTTTTACCATATTTATCATACTTCTTACCTAAATACTATACATACTAATTATAAATCTTCTTAAAATAGATTATCAGTGTTTTATATCGGTCTTTATTATTTATACATAATATCTCTGACTACCCACTATAATTAGAAATTTGAAGAGATATCCACCATCAATGGGAATTGCAGTCGTGATCATGTTTGTTTTTTTATCGGTCAACGACAGAAAAAAAAGGACACTCGCTAAGATGTAACAGAAGTCTTTAAGGCGGCTTTAAAACGAACTTAGAGTTAACTACCGATACATACGAAATTTAGCTAAGTTGTATCTGAACGATACATACGAAATTTAGCTAAGTTGTATCTGACCGATACATAGGAAATTTAGCTAAGTTGTATCTGACCGATACATAGGAAATTTAGCTAAGTTGTATCTGACCGATACATAGGAAATTTAGCTAAGTTGTCGTAGTTGAAGTAAAAGTCATTGGTAACACAGGCTCGGAGGCGGAGCCGGCGCTGGCGTCGTCTGCGCTGTGGTGGGGCGCGGGCGCGGCGGCGCTGCTGGCGCTGGCGCTGGGCGGCGCGCTGCTGCACGCGGCGCTGCGCCACCGCCGCCTCGCGCGCTCCTTCCTGCGGCTCACGGCGCACACGCCGCGCTACGACAGCCGCCGCGGGGAGGCCACCATCGGCGACCACGGTAACTGAACTTATAGTTCTTCCAACGGTCCTAGGCATTCGTGACGTTAGCCCAAGTGCGAGTTTGCGCATGTACAGTCCCGGTAACTGAACTCATAGTTCTTCCAACGGTCCTAGGCATTCGTGACGTTAGCCCAAGTGCGAGTTTGCGCATGTACAGTCCCGGTAACTGAACTCATAGTTCTTCCAACGGTCCTAGGCATTCGTGACGTTAGCCCAAGTGCGAGTTTGCGCATGTACAGTCCCGGTAACTGAACTTATAGTTCTTCCAACGGTCCTAGGCATTCGTGACGTTAGCCCAAGTGCGAGTTTGCGCATGTACAGTCCCGGTAACTGAACTTATAGTTCTTCCAACGGTCCTAGGCATTCGTGACGTTAGCCCAAGTGCGAGTTTGCGCATGTACAGTCCCGGTAACTGAACTTATAGTTCTTCCAACGGTCCTAGGCATTCGTGACGTTAGCCCAAGTGCGAGTTTGCGCATGTACAGTCCCGGTAACTGAACTCATAGTTCTTCCAACGGTCCTAGGCATTCGTGACGTTAGCCCAAGTGCGAGTTTGCGCATGTACAGTCCCGGTAACTGAACTCATAGTTCTTCCAACGGTCCTAGGCATTCGTGACGTTAGCCCAAGTGCGAGTTTGCGCATGTACAGTCCCGGTAACTGAACTTATAGTTCTTCCAACGGTCCTAGGCATTCGTGACGTTAGCCCAAGTGCGAGTTTGCGCATGTACAGTCCCGGTAACTGAACTCATAGTTCTTCCAACGGTCCTAGGCATTCGTGACGTTAGCCCAAGTGCGAGTTTGCGCATGTACAGTCCCGGTAACTGAACTTATAGTTCTTCCAACGGTCCTAGGCATTCGTGACGTTAGCCCAAGTGCGAGTTTGCGCATGTACAGTCCCGGTAACTGAACTTATAGTTCTTCCAACGGTCCTAGGCATTCGTGACGTTAGCCCAAGTGCGAGTTTGCGCATGTACAGTCCCGGTAACTGAACTCATAGTTCTTCCAACGGTCCTAGGCATTCGTGACGTTAGCCCAAGTGCGAGTTTGCGCATGTACAGTCCCGGTAACTGAACTCATAGTTCTTCCAACGGTCCTAGGCATTCGTGACGTTAGCCCAAGTGCGAGTTTGCGCATGTACAGTCCCGGTAACTGAACTTATAGTTCTTCCAACAGATCTAGGCATTCGTGAAGTTAGCCACAGGTGCGAGTTTGCGCATGTACAGTCCCGGTAACTGAGCATAAAGTTCTTCCAACAGATCTAGGCATTCGTGAAGTTAGCCACAGGTGCGAGTTTGCGCATGTACAGTCCCACCGTCCCTCTCCATACCTCCAATTGCTCCCGAAAAACGATATTGCGCAGCTCTTGCGGCTAACTTCACGAATGCCTCGACTCGTTGGGCCAACTGTACCTCTATTTATCTTACTTACCTTAATTTTACTTAGTCTTTTTTTGTTGAAATATGACCTATAGACCCCTTTTTGGGTAAAGGGCTTCTCCAGCTTTTTCATAAATTCCTGTCCTTGCCTGTATTTGTAGAGTCGTTTCCTGACAATAATTCCGGATAATATCATCAGCCCACCGTCTTTCAGGTCTACCAACATTCCTCTTTTTACGACACTCCCCTGGTTAGTAGAGTATTTAAATTAATCGGTTATTTTAGAAAGGGAATAAGTCAGTTTTTTTCCGAAATGAGTAATGAATGAAAACATCTTTTTTGATATTATCTTCTTGTGTAATGAATATAAAACAACATTTTTAAATATTTTTTTCTCACTATTTCGTTTGAGTTAGAAAGGGAATAAATCAACTTATGTATTTACAATTTGCAGTTCCATATTGTAAATAAACATTATTTTTTCTATTCATGTCTGTGATAGGCACATATTCCATAGTTTGTTGTTAACGTAGCGAGATGCTGGCGATAGCATCCGACGCGGGCCGGACCTGAATGAAGCTAGCAGCAGACCGCGTATGGCATGCAAAGAGAGGCCTATTACCCGTGGGTGAAGCCGGGCTGCGGATAATGATGATGATGATTAACATTGTTGTTGAATAAATGTTTTTTTCCAGACGATGACGACATCCCGCCTATCCACGGCTTCTCAGACGACGAGCCGCTCGTGATAGCGTGAGCGCCGAAACTGCATCCGTTAACTATGTGATTATACCCTGATCTTGTCATACTATAGTATTCTATCTAAATTAGTTACTCTTATGAACGTCCACTTTACAATATCGCTGCGTCTCTCATCGTACTGCAGACCTATTCCCGCATCTTGTACTAAACGTATGGTTACGATGACATTTCTTCATAGTTTGCGTCTTTCGTTAGTACGATGCATGATAAAAGCGTCTTTATGAAGAATATGTCACCAAACTCTGCGGTATTTGCACTAACAGCGCTGCATAGAATACGGGAACGGGGCTACAGTATGGTAAATAGTAAAGAGATGGCTCTAATATTGAAAAAGGTGATTGGTAGTGGTGTGGTTGTTGGTTTAATTGATCGGTGAAATTATGAAATTTAAAAGATTGCGAATTTTAAACCAGTTATACATGTACTAAAATTCCACGTATTATTGATGTACTGTCGTCATCTTATTTGCTAAGTTGTGAAATGATAGTTAATTAAGCTCACATTAAAAAGTCATTTTTTTTTTCTAATTTTACGCACCGAAAATTCTTTAATTTGCTCAATTTAGTTTTAACATGGTGCACCAACAACCACTAACAAATTAGCAGATTTTTTATTAAATACTTTGTTTAAAAGCCTCTAAGTATTATATTTATCAAAGGCAAATTATTAGTTTTAAAGTTATCGGTTACATTTCATAACAGCATTAACATAAAATTAACTATTCACAAAAATTGTGCATTGATGATTTTTTTATTAAAAAAAATCCAAAAATGCATTATTTTCGCTGTTTAAAAATAGTGAAATGTAAACTATAATATAAAAGGGCTGCAATAGCTAAGAGCTGTTACACACGAGCGGTTCAGACGCCGCGGGAAAACGAAGCCAAGCGACAACTCACATCGCATTAGTTTTCATCATGATATACAGGTGTTACCAGACTACTTCCGAAAACTTCAGGGGGTTAAAGTACCCATCAATATAAACAACTTTTTTTTAAAAAACCAACACAGCGCGAAAAAAACAGCTGTTCCATGAAAAAGTTCAATACCTACTAGGCTAGAATGTAATCACCTTTTTCGCACTAACAGTGTTGTTTTCTTCGAAAAAATTGTTTATATTGATGGGTACTTTAACCCCCCTGAAGTTTTCGGAAGTAGTCTAGTAACACCCTGTAATTATCAGTAAAAATAGTAACGACGATTTACGGGCCGTTTTACCGGCGGTAAAACCGCTCGTTTGGAAGCTCCGCTATAATACTTGTTTTAATACTATTGTTATGTAAACATTTATAAGTTTATAGCTCACGCTGAATTTATGTAGATTAAAATGTTTAAACCATATCTATCTCATACTATCGAGTTCGACACCAAAGATAAGTACAATTAATTTATTTTTAATGTCTGTGTTGAACTTTATGTTGTAAATTCCTGTAGGATCTCGACATTCCCAATGTAATGTTAATAGGTTTTTTTAAGATGTTCGTAATTTTGTCGACTAGCACTCTTAGACCAACTAGTAGGCGGAAAAGTTGGTCAGAACAACCCAACTGGGCCTTACCACAAGCTCTTACAAATCATCATGTTCTAGAAACGTCAAAGTTTCATGGTACGAAATATCAAAGTTATATTACTTTGATATTGCCCGAAGAGTTTGTGGTAAGGTGTTCTTCACTTTGATATTTGACCGGCTTGATTTTTGAAACTGACCAGACGCCCGATTCCCGTATTTTATGTTGAATTTGGCTGCAGACTGAACGGTTAGTTACATAAATACTAGTCTGGAAATCTGCTAGTATTTTTAATTTGTCGCCAAAATGAGGCATTGCTAGTTATTACGTTTAGTTCCTAGTAGTCATCTTATGTCGCGATCGAATAGCGAACAATGTTTAAAATTATTATGGTTGTAGAGTTTTGACTTATAAAATGTAAACATCGATTAATAAAATTTTTAAGTAACTCTGGCTTAGTCATTTTAAATTAATTCCATTACCCTGTTTCACAGTTGAATAAAACTAAAACTCTACAAAAAATAGAAAAAATGTACTTATGTAAGTATGTGCTGTTGCAGACAATGCAGAGAAAAGTTTATTGTATTTAGAAAAATTGATTAGCCTATATTCATCTCAAAAGTTCATTTAACACATTGGATAAAGAATTTTAAAAATCGGTTCCGTAGTTTCAAAGCCAGTTCAACACAAAAATACAAATCTTAAATAATTATATAGGTAACTAGCAGTCCGCCCCGGCTTCGCACGGGTATTTATTACCTATACATGGTCACGACTGTAATACCCAGGCTCGGTAGATATCTCCTCAGATCTCTAGTTACTTAGATCTTTGAGGATATCTAAAGAGGGTACTCAGAGGCACGTCCAAACATGATATTTGACACATGCCCACATTTTGTTTCGCAGCGCACGCGATGTAAAGAATATTTTAGGTAATTTTTTTACACCTTGGGTTACATTATTGAAGTTTTAGTAAGGATCCCTAATTTTTTTGAAAACATAATATAGCCTATGTCACCCGCTGATAGTGTAGCTTCCCAACAGTGAAAGAATTTTTCAAATCGGTTCAGTAGTTTCGGAGCCTATTCATTTCAAACAAACAAACAAACAAACAAACAATCAAAGTTTTCCTCTTTATAATATTAGTTTAGATTTTTTTACACCTTGGGTTACATTATTGAAGTTTTAGTAAGGATCCCTAATTTTTTTGAAAACATAATATAGCCTATGTCACCCGCTGATAGTGTAGCTTCCCAACAGTGAAAGAATTTTTCAAATCGGTTCAGTAGTTTCGGAGCCTATTCATTTCAAACAAACAAACAAACAAACAAACAAACAATCAAAGTTTTCCTCTTTATAATATTAGTTTAGATAAGTGTAGATAAATTTTACATGACTGCTCTTTCCTAAACGTTTGTTAGTATTTTTCTTCTTCTTCCTCTTGAATGAATTGACTGACTGAAAGACCAGTGGCCCTTACCACAAGCTCTTCAGGCAATATCAAAGCAATATAACAAATATTTTGTACCATGACCTATATTTAATTGGGGTAGTGTTACTTCAAGCTTGAAACTTGACGTTACTGAAACATGGTTTGTAAGAGCTTGTGTTGAAGGCCGCTGTTCAGTCATTGACAATATTCGGCTGGTACACTTATCCCTACCAAGCTATCCCTACTGGTAGGGATAAGTGCACCTTTGTGTAGATCTATTTCTACCGGTAGGGATAGGCGCACAGAAAATTTCTTATTTCTACTCGGTTATCCCTACTGGTAGTTTATGTTTAAATTATTATTTAATCTGTGTTGGTATTAGGGTTGTGAAGCTGTACATTTTCATACAAAAAGCGATGACGTTTTGCTCCAAGTCTTAAGTTTAAAGGGAGCAAACGTTTTCGATTTTTGTATGAAAATGTAGTTTCACAACCCTCTTAAACATTTGCAATAGCAATACAAAGTCAATTAAAGTATTTTAAATACCTAATCCGCACTAAGTAACTCATTAGATTTCATTCCGAATTCGCGAATGGGCATCAACACGTAACCGCTGCCATCCATCGACACAACAGTTCCGACCGCGCTGTTGTGACCATCAATGTTGCAGATCAGCGAACCTCCCAAACTCGTCTGAAAACGTAACAAGTCATTTTTAAAGGATTTTTTTTTTTTTTTTACCTTTAAAAAATATAAAAAAATATCCTGTATAAATACAAATTTCTTGAAAAACTTACCACAGTGCCCCTAGGGACGCTGGCACAGAACGTCTCACTCGACTTTGCTTGCTTTTTGTTCCGTGAATCACATATTTTAATAGATGCCCGCTGCCATCGAGATCGAGTTTGGATTCCTAGAAATAAAGTTATTATGTTCTGGGTACCAAAGAGAATTTACGTTTCTAATTCTTATTCTAATTCTTCTGAGCACTGGTGGTGCAGTGGTAGCACCCCTGCTTCACGATCCGAAGGTCGTAGGTTCATACCTGGTCGTGCACCAATGAGTATTTCCATTCGAAAATAGTGGTGTTTCCCTATTGTTTATGCACTGGCCTACAAAAAGACCTGTTTTTGAGTCATAAATACCTATCCACTTTGAGAGTTATCTCTTAGCAACTTCGCGGTCATATCTACCTGTCAATTGGATAAATTACTGTTGCTACCATGTACTACCGAATGTATGACTTCTCTACTTATGACGACAGTATTCATGATGGAAACGTACATATGTTAAAAAATAGTGATACTACGATTTAAATTTGGCGCCCATGTATAGACTGTAAATGCACATTAAACTTATTATGTTGGTTACCAGGGACCTAAGTACGGGTTTTGATAGTTGACGAAACTATATTTCGTTTCGTTTCCTTTCATACATTTACCTTGTACCTACTCCGATGATGCTTCCTCTAGGGGCGCTGCAGGTACATATATGGAAGGAAACTTTGAAGTTCAGTAAACTGTTGAACCGTATTAAGCCCTCAGCATTATATTAGGTAAACATCTATGTTGATATTGAATTTGTGTGGTGTGTAGTTTTTTTTCTGTGTCCCCTCTTACCCTGATCAAGACTGCCCCAACCAAAGAATCTGCACTCATCGCCAACATGTGGCTCGCCTAGGCAAGCGGGTTGTAGGTTTGCACCCAGTTTGAATGGACGCATCCAGTACTGCAAAGTAAGGTGCTATTACAAGACAAGGATTTAAAAATGGGTAAGTTGCTTACAAAATTATATACGAGTATACCATAGTTACAATATTGTAATGTCGTGAGCAATTTAATCCATAATATATTATATCTATATCATATTATATCTATAATCAATATTACAGTTATTATCATTATTAGTATTGAAGGTATGTGTCATAGGTTAGTATTCTTATAAGCGGCGATGGGCTTGCAACCTGTCACGTACGGAATACTAACTACTGTGCAAAATGTGGGCATGTACCAAATGTCATGTTTAGACTTGCCTCTGACTACCCTCTTTAGATATCCTCAAAGATCTAAGTAACTAAAGTTCTGAGGAGATATCTACCGAGCCTGGGGATTACAGTCGTGATCATATATTTATATATTTAAATGTGTGTTGAGATCGCGTAAGTTTAAAAATATAG
Organism: Cosmorhoe ocellata; assembly: GCA_963675405.1. Taxonomy (NCBI): domain Eukaryota; kingdom Metazoa; phylum Arthropoda; class Insecta; order Lepidoptera; family Geometridae; genus Cosmorhoe; species Cosmorhoe ocellata. The sequence continues at coordinate 2,060,535 of OY776258.1, read as the reverse complement.
TTATTTATAGATAGAACGTAACATCTTGAGTAGATAATAGAGAGTCAACTATTTGTTCACTAATGCAAACATCAATGATTCAATGCATTTTTCTGAAAAGTGTCGCGTGCTTGTTATCGTTATTAGATACCTCATTATAATTTATAAGTATATTATCAATGCCAAAGTACCTACACGTAAGTATATTTTTTGTTACCTTTTCATGGCAGAATGGTTTTAATTGAAATTAAATTGTGTAAGGACGTTTCTGTGTGGTAAACAATAAAGATTTAAGTATCTATCTATTTACCAGAACTGCAAGATTGTTCTCGTTGTCGCCAGCTTTGTATCGAGGGTGAACTTGGATGTCAGCTATTCGATTCTGCAAACGAGATCTATCATTCAGGTCCCATGCTCCAGCTATCACAGTGATATCACGAGGGGACGTTCTGCAAAGAAAATGTTGTGTGAGTGATTTTTGTACTATTATTATAGTTAGGATGAAGATGTTAATGTCAGGATCGTAGAAGATCTGAGGTCTCTGCCTACCCCGAAACAGGCGTGTAATTATGTATATGTATGTTATGTATGTATTGTTGTTAGGTATTCTTTAGTTTCGTCAACTATCAAAACCCGGACTAAGCCCCCATAATATACATACATAAGTACTTAACTATGTTGAATATTTAATTTGCTTTGTAGTGTTTTCTGTGCTATTCCCCTCTTACCTTGATCAAGACCAAAACTAAGGCACATACAAATTTATATATTTTTTATTTTTCATATCTCGGTACCTATAACTTTTCAATCTGAACATACCCATGTACACAATCAGCCACTGTGATAGCCGCTCGGGGATGAATGAGTGTGGCATAGCACAAGACGTTTTGACGCCTCTTCGTCAGAACTACTAGAGCCGTCCAAGGGTGAGAGCCGCTAGCTGCATCTCCAAGCTGCTTATCTGGTAAATTACAATCACAAACTTATCATAACAATCCTGAACAAATACTACAACAGCCCCTTCCAACTAGACTATTTTTATTTTAGCTAAAAAACAAACGACAAATCTTTTATTTTTGGCATAGAGCAAAGAATCAGAATCCAGAATCATAATCATATCCCTGATCCTAAACTTTTTTTAAACCTATTTCGTCCCACTACTGCGCAAAAGTCTCCCCCAACAAAGGTATCGAGATCATTTATCCAACGCTTATCATTGATTTTTCAATCCATCATTTTGGGACATACGAGTAATTGGTTATTTGAAATGTAGGTACAGTATCTTACCTTTGTCTTTAGCCCTTATTTCGACAGCTTCTCCGCAACCACCAAAAAGTTGATCCTCTTCAAAAAACTCATCGTCAACTTCCGCGCTCTCCACAGGACTTGTACCTAAAAACTCTTTGCTATCATCAATTCTCTCTGTAGTAATTGTAGTCTTTCTCGAATTTTTCGTACGAACTCTACTTCTATTTCTAAATAAGTTAAGGAGTTTGAAACCTTGCATCACTTGGAAATCTGGGTTAGATTGGAAGTTGATCGTATGGCTTTCTGCGTCCAGGGTTACTTCATCGGATACAGTTGTGAATTTCACGGGTTTTCGTTTTTGCTTTTTGACTGCTGAAATACGAACGCATTTTTTGTTATAAATATATAGTACGTACATACTTACCTATTTACATTTCACTTTATTATTATCAAGGTCATGCTTATAAATTTTTGGATTATTAAAGACTGTTAAGTTCATATTCACCTTTCCTAGGATCAATAGTAGAATAACCAAAATCGTCTTCAACGTCATCATCTTCATAATCATCTGTGGGTTCTGGTGCACCTCCATACGTGAACCCCGTGTTACTAGCAAAAGACCAACTCGATGGTGACTTCGCATGGTCTGAATACAACCCTATGAGACCAGGTCTAGGCAGTTCTGAATTATAGTCTCCATAATCCTCACTATCGTAATTGTAACTAGGTGTTACAATTTTGCTGTTGAATTTGTTTTGGAATTTCGAGTTCTTGATATTCCAGTAAGGGTCTACGTCATCATCATCTTCAACTGGTGTTACGATTTTGGGTGTTGGCGCAACATTATTTTTTTTATGTTGAGGAAATCTGTTCTGTAGTAGGAAGTTTCTTTGGTTCATCACTTTGTCATCCTCGGATCTTTTCTGTCGGGATTTTCTAGCATCAGGGAAAGAAATCGATGCAAGATCGTCTGTTTTCGGTATTGGTTGGATTGGAAGTATACAGCAAACTATATCTTGAAGGTCAGGTTTTCTTTGATTCCTGTAATCATAATAACAGTTTTAACAAATTAGTGGACTTGAATAATCAGAATGTATGGTTCGGTCTTACCAATTATTGTAGATAACTCCTTTACTTTGATAACATTCATTCTTTTCAATGTAAGTACATATATTTTGAGCTTCCTTATTCGTAGTGCTAGACCACTTTTTATCACCGTTCATCAATACTTCACCGCTCAAGTCGTTTTCAGTCTTTTTTGTTGACTGTTGTACTATTTCAGTTGAGGCTGTGACTAATTTATCATTTTTAGGAAAATTGAATACAAGTTCGTCATTCATTTTGTTTTTGTCTACAGGTTTCTTCACTAACTGGCCATTGCTGTCATAAAAATCATTTGTTGGCCAAACTATTTTGTTATTTGTATGATCGTAGAGACTTTGTTTATACCTTCTGTTACTGGGAGTTTTCGTTAATTTATTAGTGAACAAATCATTATCTCTAAAAACTATTTTCTCGTTTTCATCGTTATCGAATTCACTCAAGACCTCAATTTTAGGTTCTACCGGTTGTACGTTTCTGAAGTTGCTCAATTTATCATTTAACCACCAGAAATCGCCGTTTATTTGTCCGTGCACAGAATTTATAAAAACTACGACAATTAAACTTTTAGTAAGCATTTTGGCACGCGCGGTCCAGATGCGTTTGTGAAAGAGATTGCAGGATGTTGCACTGGTTGAATAATAGTAGTATGATTTCGCTAAAAGTCTATTATGTGTGAACAATGTGATGATTTGTGACGATCAGGGCACAATGGACCCTGCACGTCCTATGACAATAATTTGTGGTCGAACACTGAACGATGCAGCGATGTTTAGTTTGTAACTACTCTGTTTTTAGGTCAATCTAGTAGAGTCAGATGGTCAAACTTTTCAATAGAGTTATTTATAATGCGATGTGGTTACTAATTCTGTGAGAATGTAATTTTAATTTTATTTTATATTTGTTTTTCGAAAACTTACATCTGTATAACTGCATTACTTACATGCGTTAGTTATATTAATTACACCATACAAACAGACCACTAATTTTGGTAACAATTTTGGTTAAATAAATATAATTCTATATTTTTCAATTGACTTTTCAAATAAACTTTGAACCAACTGAAAATATAGGGACAGATAAATGAATGGTAAATAACTTTGATCATGAGTAGTGATTACCTAAGATTTCACTAAAATAATCGAAATACCTACTAAGCTAAGGGTTTATGTGCAGTTAGTACCTAGGTACATACCTACTAGAACATGACGTATTTATATTTTTATCGTACCTAGGACATTTAGGTATTCCCGTAAGCTCCGTTTAGCCATTTATTACAAGAGATCATTAGATTTCGCCTTGACCTGATTGCAATAAATTGGATGATTCATAATAATATTTCTAAACTTTATCCTATTACGTTTTGCGTAGTAGGCGAATAAATAGAACCTTGTTTTCTAAGAAACAAGGCAAAGAGCCAAACAAAAAATGGTTTTCATAAGAACACTAATGTCGCCCTTTTATATTTTTTTTAGTTCATGACTTTTATGTCCTCTCGAATGTGACGTCACTTATATAACAAAACTCTACCAATCCTTAATTTGTCAAATTATGATAGCCCTTGTCATAAAGACTTATTCGTCAACTGGCGAGCGTGAATCTCGCGAGTGCGCGCGAGTTGGCACCTTCCGATTTTACCTACTTTTTCTGTCGTCAACTCGCGCGTACATATAAAGTACAGTCATGTAAAAAACGGATTGAAACAGGCTAAGTACCTACAAACGAAAGAAAGAAGATGAAAATATGTTTATCTTTCATTCTCTCTTTATTAACTCGGTCTTCGGCAGCCCGTGTGGGCCACAGGAGCCCGACGAGAGTATGACGACGAGAAGATCGGGCGGGTATCGGGTATCGGAATATAATTATGTTCATTTGACATGACAGCTTCACATATACAAAATAAAATTACAAAATATGTCAAAAATATATAACTGTTTATATTCCTGCTAATTATATTTTTCTAATAATTATCAACAATATCATACCAGGTGAGTGAAGCGAAAGCGCTCATCTTAATATAATAAAAATAGTAATTAACAAGTATTTGGCTAATTATTTCTTTATTTTTAAAATAAATCAGTCTTAAAATAAAAAAAAAAAACAACAATGATGTCAATTCAGTTGTCGCAAAAACTAAACTAAACATCAATTTTAACGGTGTCAAAATCGTTTAGTTTAGTTTTTGCGACAACTGAATTGACATCATTGTTGATTTTTTTTTCTTTACATAATATATAGGTAATAAACCAAATTCTTATACTTTTAAATTAGGAAAGTACCTATATAAAACGTTATAGATGTAGTATAATTGTAGATGGCCTTTATCATAAAAAGAGCAAATAAAGCTTTGGGTTTTGTTATAAGAACCTGCTCTCAGTTTACTTCTATTAAAGTTATTAAAATCTTGTATTGTGCACTAAATCTTGTATTGTACTTTATGTACGTAGCATCCTCGAGTATTGTTCTCAGGTGTGGAACCCTCGGTATGATATATATATAGATAGGATCGAGTCCATACAGCGTAGGTTTCAAATGTAACCATTTCGACAATGATTACTCAGCGAAATGTAAAAGACATCACATACTCCCCTTGCAAGAGAGACGTTTCATAGCTGATGTTAGCAAAATTGCACAAGGAGAAATTGACTCTGCACAGCTTCTTGAACACATTAAAATTAGAGTCCCCAATAGAACTATTAGACATCCTATACATCTAGACATTCCGTTTAGTTTCACGAATTATAGGCAAAACTCCTTTTTCAGTAGAGCAGTAGCTTCTTTCAATGGATTGGTCGATATCCCTGAGCTCGATTTATTTGATTCTAAATCATACAGTGTAAATAAACTCCTTACAAAGCGCTGGTTTGATGCGTCAGCATCTTAATATTAGTCAATATTATTTGTACTTATCTCTTTTTAATTTGAATTTTTTTTTACCTACTTATAAGTTTTTTTTTTTTTATTAGTTTTTTTTTTTAAATTTTATATTATATATTATTATTATTTTTTCCATAACAATCAGTTACTGTCCTGTTTTTGTATAATTTTTTGTTAAATATTTGTGTATAATTTGTTATGCTGTTGTTATGTTTTTTTTTATTTTTTTTTATTTAGTTGTATTACTTGTGTACCTACTTGTGTTGTATTACTTGTGTAGGTACCTACTTGGTAATTAACAGGACAGTACTGTTCATCCTCCTCCGCAAGCAAGCAGTCTCTTAGCTACTACATGCGAGGACACATCAATGGTTATTAGTTATTTTATGTAAGTTTATTTGTAAAGTGTGTAAAACTGTTTGTTCTCCGAATATAACAAAATAAAAAATAAATAAATCATTTATGAATTTATCAACGCAGTTATATTGATTTATGTATCGAACGTCTAATCTTGTGGTTTTAGCAAAGTTTTTAATAGTAACGTTTTGTTATAAAAAATATTCCTCCATGCCAAATTTCAGCCTGATCCGTCCAGTGGTTTGGGCTGTGCGTTGATAGATCACTATGTCAGTCAGTCAGTCAGTATTTAGAAGTAAGTGCCCAATCCCCTTCGTCGTCAAACCCCGCTCCTGTACCCGCACGGGCGACCGAGGACTTAGTTAATAGAGAGAGAATGAGAGATAAACATATTTTCTTCTTCTTTCTTACTTACTACGAGTAGATAGTCGGTACTTAACTGGTTTCACTCAGTTTTTTTACCACGACTGTACTTAAAAATTTGTGCGCGCGAGTTGACGACAGAAAAAGTAGGTAAAATCGGAAGGTGCCAACTCGCACGCACTCGCGAGATTCACGCTCGCCAGTTGACGAATAAGTCGTCATAAATAGTCATAGTCACTGCGCAATAACCAAAGAAGACGTGTAATAAAAATGTAAGAAATTCTAGGTAGGTACTACCTAAAATGTAACCTAATAAAGCATTTGTATAATCGCTTACATATTTCAAACCAAAGACAAAACCAACCGATCAATCATTCGATATAAGATAAGTATTAAATTAGATTACCGCCGTGAATTCTTTAGGGAAGCGAAACTTGGATGAGTTGCCTCTAAAAACTTTGTGCAGTTGCCAAATTGATTTCGATCCAAACTGCGGAGTTGGTTGAGAATCTGTAACTTTGTTTACGCTGTAACGCAGCACGGGGATCGTGTCTTTGATATCATAAGTAACAAAATAAACATGATTTTTGTTTGTTTTTTTGTAATTTCTTTGCATAATACTAGTTGCCTTAACCCACGTTAACAACTAGGTATAAAACAGATATTCTACATTTCGATCAAATTTTCATTTACCTTTATAAATTAACTAGTAGTCCGCCCCGGCTTCGCACGGGTATTTATATATACCTATACATGGTCACGACTGTAATTACTAGGCTCGGTAGATATCTCCTCAGATCTCTAGTAGTCAGAGGCACGTCCAAACATGATATTCGACACATGCCCACATTTTGCACAGTAGTTAGTACTCGTACATGACAGGATGCAAGCCCATCGCCGCTTATAAGAATACTATGATACTATGAATACCTATGACACACATCTTCGAATTTTTGGTTCTAGGGTATGCCGGTTTCCTCAAGCTGTTTTCCTTCACCGTTTAAGAACACAGGCATTGCGCACATTTGAACCCATGACCTTCGGAACGTGAGGCAGGGGTGCTACAACTACACCATCATCATCATCTTCCTGCCCTTTTCCCACGTTATGTGGGGTCGGCACATTAACATGTGATCTTCTTCCATTTCCCTCTATCATTCGTCATCTCAGTACACACTCCTTTCTTATCTTTCTTACAACTACACCACCAGTGCTCTAAAATTTACCAAAATTTCTAAATTCAATATTATAATACACACACGTCTAACCATACCCTGCGTCAAGTTACTAAAAAAAGAAAATTGTATAGAAAGTTTTAGTATTATTATTTTAATGTTTTTTTTTTTGTTTTTATTTATTTTTTCACATTGACTGGTCCTTTTGGTACTTTTACTGGTATTTTTTCACATTGAATTGTCCTGTACACCCAGTGACGCCTACAGTGCATAAGCTAGCGCGGCTCTCATGCAACTTTTTTCTATTACTTACATTTTTAATTTAATGGTATCTTTTGAATGGAATGTCCGAATTGAGTAATTCAAAAAGCTATATAAAGGTATTAAAATTGTCTAGAATATATTTATTTTGATAAGGATTAATACTATGATACAAATAAAGAGCGTTTTTCTAAGAGTAGCCTTTCAATTAAAATTTTAAAATAAAAGGACTCTTATTGTGGCCTAACTATAAGAGTTTGACATATGCTATCGCGACACTTTTTGTAAATAATGATGTGTTCTACAAAGTCGTAGTACATTATTTTATTCTATCGTCAATAGTTTTCGCAGCGCACGCGATGTAAAGAATATTTTAGGTATTTTTTTTTACACCTTGGCTTACATTATTGAAGTTTTAGTAAGGATCCCTAATTTTTTTGAAAATATAATATAGCCTATGTCACCCGCTGATAGTGTAGCTTCCCAACAGTAAAAGAATTTTTCAAATCGGTTCAGTAGTTTCGGAGCCTATTCATTTCAAACAAACAAACAAACAAACAAACAATCAAAGTTTTCCTCTTTATAATATTAGTTTAGATTTACCTTTATTTCATTTAAAAAGTCGTTTGATTGTGTGAAAGATTATATGAATGTAAGAGGAGTACGAGTAGACTAAAAGTTAACGAACGCGTGGATGAAGAAAACATGTTGTGCCGACCCACTTAGCGTGGTATTAGGGCAGAAGAATGATGATGTTTTCATTAACCTACACTAACCTTTAAACAAATTGTGAGAATAACTGTATACCATACTTGTAGAAAACGCGTCAGACTGTCAACATGTTTTCTTGTTTAAAACGGAGTTTTAAATAATGTTCTGTTTCAAATAAGAACACATTTTTGACAATTTTTGACACTTTTTCTGCAAGTTTTGCATGTATTTATTCTCACAACTTGTTTTCGATTTTTACCATAAATAAAAACAGTATGATTCTTTTTTTAAATTCCCTTAGAGTCATTTATAAGTAAGTGGTCGTTCTTTACATATCTCGACATTCGTACCTCAATTTAAGTAGTGAAAATAATAATCCCAGACACAGAATCGGTTTGTTTACGTTAATTCTTTGCGTTCATTCGCAAAGCAATTAGAATGCAAGGCTACGATGGTTCGATTTACTTTTTCAGAATGAACGAAAGGAAATTGCTATCGAATACCGTCCTATTTTCAATCTGAATTCTCGGGTAGATAACTGTTTATTTGACTTGTAATATTAGCTGGTGGAAAAAAACGTTGGAATCGCTTTCAAACCGAAATTACACGATATAAAAAAACATGTTTTTGTAAAATAAACTTAAATCATGCCCAATGGTATATGATTAGTTAATAGTATTTAAGTATACTAGCTTTTCCCCGCGACTTTTAATTTTAAGGATTCTTATTTTGCACTTAGCTTGCATCCCTTATTCAACCCCTTCAAGCATTTTTTACTATAAAAGGTAGCCTATGTCCTTTCTCAAGCTCTAGTCTATCTTTTTACCACATTTCACCAAAATCGGTTCAGTGGTTAGACAGAGTTACTTATTTACTCGCATTTATAATTTTAGTATGGAAGTATGGATTTAGATATTGTTGTATACTGCAAAGGCTGAAACGTATTTCGATGAACTGTAGTCTGGAAAACCATATAGTTTTCATAGTTTAGGCCACCTTTTTTCCGTGTATCATGTAAACATAGTCGCAGGCTAAAGCTAGTAAGAAAGTAGATAATAATAAAGCACAGTGAAAGTAATACAATACCCAATTAGAATTGTTGTACCTTAGTACTGCATTTAATTCAAATGTTCTTTGACCAGTAGTTAGTGCATTTAATATACATGTCGTAAGACCAGAGGGTCTACCATGAGTTTTCACAATCTACACTCGCTAGCGACTGTAGTTACAAAAATGTATGAAAATATTGTACAGCGCCTCTAGCGGATAGTTAGGTACTAAAACGTCACGTAGCTAACTATCCTACGTCACAGCGTACTACAGCGACTGTAGTTTGCGCTCATTAATTTGCTTAGAATTCGGTACCATGAGTAACAATTTCGACAGATGTCATAGTTACGAACTATTACTACTGTAGTAACGTCAGCTGATCTAAATGTGACAACTCATGGTAGACCTACAGTACCTAGTTACTACATTTAATTTAAAAATAAGCAATATTTTTTGTACTATTTCGCTTTGTAAACTTTCAGTTTAAATTATTAATGTTTGCGTGAGCAACTGCATGTGAATTACTACCGTAAGTAAACCATTATAGTTTACTTAGTGCTTCAAAGGTTTATTTACCTTGACAATTTTAATATTTGATGTTCCTCAATGATACAGCCAAGTATTCATTTGCGATTGCCAAGCACATTTTGTGATAATTTACATAAGAGTTTTCTATTGATCAATATGTTACTTACGTTTATTTACCAAATACACACAAATAAGATCGTTAATATTTCAGAATTTTTTGTCCTATGATTCAGTAAAATCAACATCAATCAACTTGGCTAGGATGTTTGTTTGGCGGCGTTGTTTTTTATCACAGATACCTATCTAAGACATTTTAACATTTTAACGTTTCCAAGCTTCGTAGGGTTTCCTAAGTTTTGTACTAAAGCTTATACAAAACTTTACTTAGGTAGTTACCTCGTTCACTTTGCAACCTTCGCTTTATAATGTCATTTGACTGACCAGCTTAAAGAGATTTCTGGAAAAACGGAGTACTTACTCGTACATAATATTTGCTCAGGCTTGCTTATCGCATAAAGTAAAAGAAATACTTTTGCAAAGATTTCCTTTAAAAGCTTTGCATGTGCACCGGAATGTTTGAGAAACCTTCCTAATATGAGTTTTATTGTTCAAAATCATATTTTATTCATTCCTTTAAACTTTGTAGCGAGTGAAAATTCGTTTGGAACGGAAACAATGCTTTGAGAGGCTTCCGAATACGAAACAGAGCGTCGAAGTGAGAGAGATTTGTGCTGGCATCGTGAGAATGAGCTTGCAACGGCCAGACCAGTGACAACGTACGTAAAATATTTTTCCAGTATAGCAACTTCAACGAATTCTTTGCTAGAAATGGTTCCATTCATAAAATACCTGTAGTACCTAATTGTGTCTAATTCAATAACGAAATTTTCGAACTACAAACCAGGCAATAAGTATTAGAAAAAAAATGTATTATAAAATCACGTGTAGGTATCTAGCTTAAAAACAAACCACGTTGCGACCATGTGCTTTTTCGCTTAAAGACTCCGATTTTCTCTCTTTATTTACAGAAATATATTTTTACGTGTGGAACGGTTGACCTATGTAAAGACAGTTATAAACGATCTATAGATAACTCAACAGATCCAGATCAGTAACTTGAGTCTTAAATACTTTCAGTTTAGACAAAAACTCAGTCATCATGATCATGAACAATCGGTGCCCTGTGGGGCAATTAATTTCCCCGTGTATTGCACGGAGTTCTGAGTGAACTATTTGGTTCTGTGGTACTGCGTTGGTGTCTTCGATCGTGACATAATTTTCAGTTTGAAATACTGGGTAGTCTTGTACTGTGTTATGTCTATAGGAAGGATACTTTATAGCCGATAGCCATCGGGCAATGTTCCAAAATCAACGGCTTGAGAACTGCGCCTTATCCTGCTCTTTTTTGAATAATTACGTGGCTACGTACATTTTGCATGATATTATTCAAATGGACAGTTTTTTGTAATGCCTTTTGTGGAAGCCAGATTTTTTATAACTTTAAGATACATGGAAAATGTAATTTAATGCTATCATTCATTGTAAATGAAACTACGAATATCACTTAGGTACATATTTCGCCAATTTGCTATTTAAATTCAGTGCAGGCGTTTCTCGTACATAAAAATATGCTTATGCATCGTTTGACTCTACAACGAGGATTGCTGAATGATTGTGCAGCAAGTAAATAGCTTTAAAGTTATGAAAATAAAGTTGAAAGTTGTTTGGACGTTGGCCAGGCTTTTTGGCAAATCCCTTTCTGATGTGAGGCACTAAAGGGAGCGCTTTATAGCGACCGCGGTCCGCAGTTGAACATTCGCGGGTCTATTTAACATTCAACGGGAGGAAGGTACAGAAAAATCTACATTTTTAATGGCTTCTGGCAACAACTTCTTGATTAATGTTGTTGTAAATTCAAAGTAAACAGCTCCGGATAGAGGGAATATTCTAGCAGGATCCCGTACGTGGAAACTTTCTACTCGTAGTATGACCGCGTTGACAGTTCTAGGAAAATTCTGATTCATACTAAAGGGCCATTTAGATGGAGACAGTTTCTCTAAATTGCCTCGCAATAGAATATAGCTGTCACCGTGTAAACAAAACTACAAAGCGTGAAAAAGCAGTAGTTTATCGCCTAGCGATAAATTACTTGCGAATCTCGAAATCTGTAGGCGAGAATTTAGTTCTTGCCTGTATGTAAACATTATGACATGATAATATTGGCGAATATTGCTTGCTAGATAGTAGAGTACGATTTCTCGCCAAGAAACGTTCGAGAATCTTTCTCCATCTAAATGGCCCTTTACACTGAAATCCTTATAACTCTCACTGTAGGGGTAGAGACAGAAGTGACCCCGTAGCAGTTTCTCTACGAAAGTGAAAACAATGTAGGTATTTACCTGGCATAATATGACCACAAACGTGAGTTTTAGGCTAATCTCGTCCGTAAATAAAATCGCTGTCTACGGTAAAGTACCTAATATTACTACTGAAACTCTTTTGACCCGACAACGGCGAGGGTAACAAAATAAAAAATTGTAACATTAGCAAGCGATTTTATGCTTTATGGCAAAGTGTCATATGACCACGGTTATCCTCTAAAAATCACTATGAAATAATACTTAACAAATTTAATAAAATAGAATAAGTACGTGTGCGTTTTTAAATAGTTAGTTTATAACAATTTTAGATGAGGATATGTTAGTACTTCAGCGTGATTTTTCAGTAGTCGAGTTTTAGTTTTTGAACTTACTTAGTATTCTTTATTATTTAAGTAGGTAGTTAGTTGAAAAAGTTTTTTAGTTCGCGCCGGTAATGAGTTTGGTTGAACTCTCGCTGACTCTAATAACTAGCTAACTGAACCAAGCACGTTTACTCAAATATTCTCGACAAAGCCTCCAAGGTGCTAAAGAACTTGTTAAAAAGCTTTGTTGGTACAGTAATTAATTAATTCTCAAAGCGCGGCGTCGTCGATGGCAAATGATGGCACAAAGAAGCTGCTCGCTGCATCTGGGTTTGTTTAAAACTAAATTACGCTCTCCGAGACTCTGTTATTTAAGTTTTGTTCTATACTTTAGCAATTTCATAACGGAAAACAGATCTAATTATAAGTGTTTCAAGGTAGTTGCTGAGTGATTGTTAGTACCTTTTTTTTTTTTTTTATTAACCTATATTGTCCCACTGCTGGGCAAAGGTCTCCCCCAATTCCTTCCAATGTTCCCGGTCACCTGCCACTTCCCACCAGCCCTTCTGAAGCGCATCGAGGTCGTCCCGCCAACGTTTCTTCGGCCTGCCCCGGCTGCGTCGCCCATCAGGCACCCATTGTGTGACGACCCCTGCCCATCTGTCATCATCCATCCGACTGACGTGTCCCGCCCAACTCCACTTTAACTTGGCAGTTTTTTCTTCGACGTCTGCGATCTTGGTCTTTTCGCGCAAGGTTGTATTGCGGATTCTGTCTGTTCTCTTCACCCCTAGCACGCTACGCTCCATAGCTCGTTGGCAAATCTTGAGTTTGGACTTTTGAGATTCGGTTAAAGACCACGTTTGTGCACCATAGGTAAGGATGGGCAGAATACACATATCGATGAGTTTTCGCTTCAGTGACAGAGGAAGGTTTCCCTTCATTAGCGATTTCATGGACCAGAAGCTCTTCCAGGCATTTTCGACGCGACGGTCAACTTCTTTGTCTTGCCTGTTTTGGAAAGAGTTAAGTTGAAAAGAGTTAGTACCTACAAATTTAAAATTAAAAAGCTACTGAACAACAATAAATTTAATTGGTACTGATGAAAAGTGAATTTGGTCGAGAATGCTACGAAAATTCAGCAGTTTACTTGGGAGTAGGTAAGTGAAAATACCTACCATCACATCGTCAAAACTTGGTGCTTTTCCAATTTATTAAAGAACTAGCTGATTTTCGTACAACTTTGTATGGGCGTTTTACGATATTTTTTCTCGTTTTTACTATATTTTTTAATGAAGCTCCGCTACTATTGGTCGTAGCGTTATGTTATATGTATAGGTAACCTATTTATAGCCTTCATCAATAAATTGACGCAACAATAATATTTCAATTCGAACATGTATGTAGTTAAGAGTTGTAATTTCTGACAATGTTTTCATTTCTCGAGTGGTCGATTCTACAACTGAGTTTGTAGCAGTACTTCGGGTTCTTCGTTCTTTTTAGTTACGACATATTGGTTAGTTGTGACATCTGTAATAGTTGTATCTAGCATACTTTCCGTCGTATACTGAGATTAGCGCATTCAACCATAAAAAATCTCTTCAGCTTTATAAATCAGTATAGATTTCTGCACTTGCTTATATACATTAAGGTAGATGCATAGATTTAATATCTATACTAACTACGAGTGTGTGGAATTAAATAGAGTGGTGATTGCTTTCAATGCAAATGGAATTTATACGGTCTGTGCTGACCATTCATCATTGTCAAAGCAAAATACACTCAACGCTGCATAATAACGATTCAATTTATGTGCGTAGGAGGTTGTACATACCGAGTGAATTTATCAACTCGGTCTGAAACCTATTTGCTTTTTGTATTGTTAGTACCTACATGTATTTCAACTAAAAAGACTAAAAAATGAACACAAAATTACTACATGTAGAGGTATATGTTAGTGCTAAAAGGATTTTCGATTGATTTTCTTTGGGCGATTTTATTTTGGATTATAAATTAATATGACTATAAAATATTGGTGGATATTTCACACAACGCTATCTAGCCCCAAGCTAAGCAAAGCTTGTACTATGGGACCCACAACCTACAGCACAGAAAGCAGAGCTACTATCAACGGAGCTGTGAGGATAGTAAATAGGTACATACATATATACGTTACGTAATATATTTGGATTTTTTTTAAAGTTAAGCTAATGTATTTTGAGACTTCGTTAGTCCTCACCCTAAAATAAATAATAAAATAAAATACTTAGGTACCTATAAAATACTTCGCGAAGTTTATTGACATCAATGCCGTTTATAAGCGATTCATTTTACATATTACATTTTACATTATCTTTTTATTTATTTTGTTAAAATGAAAATAAAATATAAATAACAAACCTCAAATTTAATTCAAGGCTTCAGCAATGATCACAGGTCGACCGTCGACCGAAGAGGTATACCGCAAGGTGGCACCTGGGACCCATTCTCGTGAAATACGTTCATTGGGAGGGTGAGAAACTTCGACCCCTAATTAAACTATACGAAGTGATATTTATTCGAATTAGGTAGTCATTAGCCGAGGTGGGATAATTCCTGTTTCGTGGTGGATCTTGAGACCATTTTGTATGTTATTAGAGATTATTGGGTATGTTACTTAGAACATTGTTATTGTTACTTAGGTAATTGTTACTATTTTGTGTGTATGTATCTTTTTAGTTGCTAGTTTTTGTCATCATCATTCTCCTGCCCTTATCCCACGCTAAGTGGGTTAGGCACAACTGTTTTCTTCTTGCACACTCCTAACATTCAACAACTCTGAGTCTACACCTCTTACATTCATACCATCTTTCACACAATCAAACCACTTTTTCTTCGGCCTTCTTCTACTTGCGTACTCAGATACACTCATACACATAACTTTTTTACTAGTTTTTGTATATTGTGTAATTTGGAAAGATAGGCTAACAATCCTCACATAACTTCTTTGAAAAATGCGGGCATGTGCCAAATATCATGTTTGGCATCTGACCATCTGACCTTTTTAGATCTAAGTGACTAGAGATCTGAAGAGATATCTACCAAATCTCGGGATCACAGTCGCGCGATCGAGTGATCATGTTTGTTTTTTTTTATTAGCCACAATTTATTATAAGAGCCGTAATATTAGGATTTATGAATTGAACTTTAGATGATTAGAACTTTTTAAAAAGGTGGCCTGTCAACCGCTTTGATGTAAGTTCTAACTGCGGTCACCTATCCAGGTAGTAACTTCGCTGAACGATGCCAATAAAAATAGCTCGAACAGTATTTTTTTGATAAAATTCTAAGTATTATGTTATTAATGTATTACATTACAGTCACGTAAAAACCAAACTATCGCGACTAATACTTGGATAATTGAATTACAACAATTATATTGTAAACATTATTACGAACTTATGTACAATAATTTGTTAAATTAAACTATTTTGTTGTATTTACCCACCGATATTGGTTTTAGTGCGTCACATTAATTTTCATAAGGCTAGCCAGAGTAGGACCGAGACACCAACACCGTGTAGATACCATTATAGTTATGTAATTGTTATTTATAAAACATGGGTTATTTATATTTCATTATTTATACAACGTCCATCTTACTTCTTATACATAAGTAGATAGTAGTTGAAAACACATCTGACTGAATCGATTACCGCTCCAAACTAATTTTGTCTTCTGAATTCTTGTGGCAATTCGGCCCGTAGGAACAAATTGTTATAATTTGTTTTATTTAGCTCGTTCGGCATGTAGTATTGGACAGATGCGTGACCTTTAGCCTACGTTAGGTACTGACAAAACAACATCAATACAGAGGAAAAATAAAGCAAACAAAGTCAAAATTCAAGCCATTTTGTTATATATTATATATATAATATTTGTAAATAGAATTTATGACCAGCATAATATAATTTTTTTCTTACATAATAGTATTAAAGCCACTGTACCTGATTTAAAATTAATATCTAACCCTATCTTGTCACAATCCATTGCATTCACTCTCACAATATCTTTTTTTTTGTCCCTAAAACAACCATAATAAAGTTTTCTGTTCATTGGTTACCTTTGCTCCATGGTTTAACCACCGACTTGTAGAAAAAATCTTTCACTTTGACCAAATATTAGGCCATGGTATTTTAACTTTCCATAAAAATCCAAAAACTTTCTTGTACGCTTGCCTATACTCCTTAGACATAACGACATAGATAATTGGGTTACTGCACACCGTCATGTAAAGTAGCATATATCCCATGATATTCCCATAAGGCCCTACCGCGAATTCTTCATTAGCGGTCTTTGCAATCATGATCGGAAGATGACAAGCAAAAAAAGATATCATAATAGCCATTATCATAGTCTGTAGTCTCTTGTCTCGTCTTGTTGGAGCTGTAGATAATCGCCGGTGCCTCCGTCTAAACGTAGTTTCAAAGTTCTTTTTAAATGTTGTAAGCACACCACTTGTATTTGTTTCAACATCATTGCTATTATCATCTTCTTGAGCGCTTCCAGAAGACGTGGGCTCCCTGGCGGATCCTTGTTCTCTGCTGGTTGAATCGCTTTTTAAGTTCGAAATAGTGGGTTTAGGTCCAGATGATTTAGATGTAGACTTCCTTACAATGCACATTATCCGAGTGTAACATGTAATTACGAAGAAGCTTGGGAATACGAATCCCATAACTACGATTAGAGTTTTTGAAGTTTTACCATTTATGTCTGGTATTACTGTACAAAACCCTACCTTTGGGTCTAAGCTGAATCGACCCCATACTTCAAATAGTATCGGTACAATCATGCTGAAAGCGCCAACCCATATTGCAATGATCATGATTATGAGATTTCTTGTTTGGTACAACCTGAAAGTATAATCAATGTGTAAGTAATACATACGTAGGTATTAGCTAGCATATATATTTATACAATGTTCTAGGGTAATATGCCGGTTTCCTCACGATGTTTACCTTCACCGTTAAACCGGCATAAAACTAAAAATTCGAGGGTGTGGGTCATAGGTTAGTATTTTTACAAGCGGCGACGGTATTCTAACTACTGTGCAAAATGTAGACATGTGCCAAATATAATTTTTAGGCGTGCCTCTGACTATCCTCTTTAGATGTTCTCAAAGATCTCAGTAACTGAGGAGATATCTACCGAGCCTGGGGATTATGTTTGTTTTTTGTTTTTGTTTATTTATACAATGTAAGTTGTTTATATCTTGATAAAAAGTAAGACAATACTTACTTGGGATAATGTAAGGGGTGTGACACCATCACATACCGATTGATGGTTATTGCCACTATAGTGAACACTGACGTAGCATTTAAAGTGTAATTAATAACCGGAAATAATCTACACATTAATTTCCCTGTCGTCCAAGATTCATTTAGAAACAGAGCAACTGTTACAGGTAGTATAATACAGGCAAATAGAAGATCGGAAACGGATAGATTAATTATGAAGATTGCTGTCGCATTACGTATCTGAAAATAATAATTGGCTGTTTTTTAATAATGTAAGGTGGTCCAAAGTTTGAATTCATGTAAGCAGGCTGAGTAATATTACAAAATATTTTTAAAAGTTCAAGAATGCCACACGTATCTCTCATATTGGATCTTTTATCGTGACTCAAAAACCAATTAACGCTTTATATTGGAAAACCTTAGAGCTTTGCTGAAGAGTTGTACGAAATTGTAAGAAGACTTATTTAATAACCTATATACTTTGGACCTAAGATCAGAAACAGATATAACTCTACGTGTAAAAGATTTTTTTTAATTTCCACCTCAGCCATTAAGATGACTAGCTGGTAAAAAGGTAATACAAGGTCCTTCACTGTAATACTCACTTTTCTGTAGTTGGAGAGGGCAATAATTGTAACAATGTTTCCAGGTATCCCGATGATCATAAAAATAATGCAACATGAAGCTGAAAACTTCAGTAAGGCTTCTGGGTAATCTAGAAATATGAGAACGTCAGCCAAATCCTTATCCGTCTTATATGCTTCTAGGCCTCTGTAGCACTCAGTCCAATTGTTACCACTTGACGAGTTTCGTTTATTTAATTTAACCAAAGTTTTATTTAGAAAATCACATGCCATTTTGTTATTTTTGTTTGTTTTTTTTGACAGATTAAGTAGCCGTCAGTTGTCCATAAATATTACTGAACAAATAAATAATTATTACATAAAAGCAGCTAAACAATAGGTAGGACAGTACGCAACTGGAATGTGGTTTTGTTTTTCCTGGTGATTCAAATACTGTTTGCGGGTTTAGCCATAGGGATAGGTTTATTAGGGCATAATGTACTTGAATAGGCGTCTTGTGGCTTTACATATTTTTCCAAAAGTCTTGAGGAATAACTACATACGTCAGCCTAGAAAACAAGGAAACAATACACAAACCAAAAAGACTGTTTTCGCCGTGTCGTTATTGCAGCGTTGACATTTTCATGATATTCCTCAAGTTTGTTGGATTGTTATCCTGTTTACTGTAGAACCTATTGCTCATATATCATATACCTACGCATTACAGAATAACTTTACAAAAAATTACATAACATAATATAAAACTACTAGTTATTGACATCTTCTTCTTCTCGTTATTTAAAACTAGTGTGGTGATAGGATTAAAGAGCACCACAGGGGCTTTTCGTTGCTTACTGACTGCAATATCAACGCATAGCCTAAGTTATGCGACCTAGAAAGTTAGGAGGGTAGGATTCTTTCTAAATCCAGAGATGCACTGAGAAAGCAGTTCCTATATTCAATGTCTCAGAGTGCAGTTTGTATAAAACATTACAGGAGCGAAGTCGTAACGAATTGTAGCTACTACTACAGAAATATACTACTATAGGTTCACATCTATATTTATAAAACAAAGTCATTTTAGTTACCATAATAGGTACCTATAACTCGAGAACGGTTGACTCGACTTCCATGAATTTGGATTTGTCTCAGCTTAATAGCAGACTAACTATTAAAACATTTGAAAATGAACTAAATGCGGACAAAGTCCCGGGCAATAACTAGTCTATACTAATATTATAAAGATGAAAGTTTTGCATTTTTTTTGTTTTTGTTTGTAACGAATAAACTCAAAAACTACTCCGGTATAAGGTCCGATTTCTAAAATTCTTTCACCATTAGAATGCTACATTATCCCTGAGTAACATAGGCTATATTTAATGAATGTACCTCGCGAGCAAAGCCGTGAGTGGAAACTAGTATTATATAAAATACAACATGGCCTCACAGCTCAGTTGGTAGTAGTTCTGCCTTCTGCGCTGTATGTTGTGGGTTCGATTCCCACCCAGGACAAACATTTGTGTAATGAACGCAGATGTTTGTTCTGTGTCTGGGTGTTATTATGTATTTAATTTACAAAAAAGTATTTATAATTAATCTATCAACTATCTGGTCTCTATAGTACAAGCTTTGCTTAGTTTCGGTCTACTTGGCGTTGTGTGAACTGTCCACCAACATTTATTTATATATTTTACTAGCTTCCGCTTGCGGCGTGTTGGTGTAGAATAATGTAGCATTCTAATGGTAAAATAATTTTTGAAATCAGACCAGTAGTTTTTGAGTTTATTCGTTACAAACAAAAATACATAACTTTCCTCTTTATAATATTAGTATAGATTTATATCAGGGAAGCGTCCTACGTAGGTATAGTTTTTTCAATAGTCACAATAACAAAGAATTATGTAAAGATTAAATACTTAATATGAAAAGATAAAACCCAGTCATTCATACAGGATGTAGGTAAAATGTTAAGCATTTGTTTGGCTTTAGACCGCGCCGTGCCCGGGAGCACGTATAATCCCTCAGAAGAGCCTTTGGTCGACTTAATGCAACTTTTACAAAGGAAATGGAACATGTATAACTCTTTGAAAGTAGAAAAGTCCTGCAGTCCAACTGCGGATGACTTCGCGTCGTCTTAAACTGAATGTTTCAATACTAAATTCTGCGTAGTTCGTTTTTCATGTATTTTCAGACCATCAAACGGAATTTTGAATAGTGTTTTTACTATAAATATAATAATATGCAGCTTATAAGAATAATTATGTAACCAAATAGGTAAACCATCAAATTTCATTTAAGTATTCCTAGTTTATAGTTACTAGTATGTATTTATCAATGCTGGGCAAAATAATGTAAAGACATGAAAGAAGCAAAAAAGGTATTCAGGATCGTAGCAAGTGAAGATCCGTGGTCTCTGCCTACCCCGTCCGGAAACAGACGTGATTTTATATGTATGAAAAAGATTTACATGATGACATTTTTTAACACTGGGTTCACGAAAAACTTAGTTCTGACTGTATAATGGAATACCGAAACTCTAGATACCGAAGAACAGAATTTCGAAAGTTCAGGAAACCGCACTTCGTTACATAACATAATTGTTCAGAACATATCAATGTTTAGTACGAGCCTTGGCTTTTAAAAGTTTTTTTGGCAAAAAGTCCAAAGATTTTAGATTATTTGGACCGTCCAAAAATCAAGTACTTAAGTACATTTATTTGCTTAGATTAGTGTTACATGAGTTGGTTTTCAATTTAATATTGCGCTTAGAACTTATTCGCCCGTGTCGAGCATTGCAAAATATAAGTTAAACTTAAATAATCTCGGGAAGGCATTTAAAATAAATAATAGATACTCCATTATCAAAGTCAGACACAAACTCGTACGAACTAATTAATAGAAAGTTAGTACTACCCATCTATCACGGAGTTTCCGTAGAAAAATAAATTTTGCTTTCTTAGCAAACAGAGATTCCAGCTGATTTCAGACTCCGTTCCTTGTTTTCCGAGTGCGCGGATTGATTGATTTGATATTTGGATGAACGGGAGAACAATGGAATAACACGGATTCCTACTCACCTAGTCCATTTGCACGTACCTGCTAAAACTGCCCCATATTGTTTCATTTTTTGGCAGTTCCGCCATTGTTGAATCCTTAGTATCATAGCGTAGAAAAGTTAGACATTATTTCTGAAACCAGTAACTGACCACGCTCAAATTTACTTGAGTACCCACTGTTGTAAATCACAGCCTAAACCGCTGGTTGTAGAGAAGAGACTTGAAATTTAGAGGGTGTCTGTCTTGGTTCGTAGAGGTGTGCTAAGAATTTTTTTGAAATTTAACCACTCAGAGGTGCAGCGGGACGTTGAAGTTTGTATGAAAAAATCATTACGCAGGCGAAGTCGCGGAGAGTCCAACAAATATATACATATTTCTGTTCTTCCATTATGACACTAATTAATCAAAGTTTCTGTTTGAGGACATGAATTCGTTTATGAAAAAAAGAACGTGATCTGTCAGTAGGTACCTGAAGAGTCAAAGGGACCCTAAATGCCTCGCGGAAAGCTTATCCACTGCAATGGGTTAGTAGAACGAGCTGATAGATTTGTTGTTAGGAGCAAAAAGGATGGAATCCGTACCCCGTTCGTATGCATTCGACCGGCCCGGATTACTGCGGTGTGTAAGTCGATGTGGACTCTTGTTGCGGTTACAGTGTTTGTCAATCCAATATCACGCGTTTATGAGTACCTTACCGTGGTACCTACTTAGTATAACTACATCATCATTCTCCTGCCCTTATCTCACGCTAAGAGGGATTGGCACAACATATTTAACTAAACTAAAAAAAACTCCATTTAAAAAAAAAACGATTTTAACTATTCAGACCTCATTTGCCTTTTGTCCATTTATTTGGAAATTTTACTCACTTTGTATCTCAATCAATAATTAATTTCACCATAATTTGCGTTAAATTAATTGCAATACTTTGTACTGGTGTTGCAAAATCCTATTTCATTACTACTATACATTTCTGTTTCTTGTCCAGAGTCTCCATTTCATCACGTTCAAAGTACTAGGCATCTTCCACAAAATTTTGGCCTTATTTTATCTCTCCACCAAAAAACAAACACTTCTTTGTACGCTTGCCTGTACTCTTTTGACATAACAACATAAATAATTGGATTACTACATACTGACAAATAATGAAGCAAACGAAAACAATCCACGGTATTCCCAGGCGCGTTTTCAGCGTGTACTGCCATTGCAATCAAGATCGGAAGGTAGCAACCAAAAAATGACAGCATAATAGCTAGGATCATACACTGCAATCGCTTGTCTCGCTTTGTTGGACCATTAGAAATATTCCTCTGTCTTGGTCCAAACTTACTTTCAAAAGCCTTTTTAAATATTGTAAGTAAACCGTTTGGGTTCGTTTCATTATCATTACAATTATCGCCTTCTTGACTGTTTCCAGAAGATTGGGACTCTTTCGTGGATTCTTGCTCCCTGCTGGTTGAATCACTCGCTATATTCGATGTTACAGGTTTGAGTCCAGAGGATTTAAAAGCAGACTTCCTCACAATAACTATTATTCGTGTATAACATGCAAATATGAAAACGCTTGGGAATACAATCCCAAAAATTACGATAGGGGTTTTTGAAGAATTGCCATTTTTGTCAGGTATGATAGTACATAATCCTATCATTGGGTCTAAACTGAAACGGCCCCAAACTTCAAGCATTGTCGGTACAATCATACTGAAAGCGCCAACCCATATTGAAATGATCATGAATAATAGATTTCTGGGCTGGTACAATCTGAAAAGTAATAAATTTATAAATAATGAATAAAGAAATAGTGCGTTTTTAGAAATAAACGACTAAAAATAAAGTCGAAATTAGTATTGAATGGATAGGTACTATGGTTTACTTAGAGCCGCTGTTATAAAAAAAGAAACTTACTTTGGATAGAGCGACGGGTGTGACACCATGACATATCGATTTATCGTGATTGCAACTATACTGTATATAGACGAAGTAGTTAGAGTGTAGTTTAAAATCGAGTATAATCTACACATTAGTTTCCCAGCCGTCCAAGACTCGTTCAGAAATACTGAACCCGCTACGGGTAATAGACTACAGGCAAACAGAAGATCAGAAACGGATAGGTTTATAATGAATATTGCTGTCGCATTACGAATCTGAAAATAATAAAAATTGTCTAGTATTAAAAGTTTACCATCTGAATCATGATAGCATAATCTAAGATTTATTAAGATCGTAAAAGTCAGATCACACCAATAATGAAAATGAAATGGGATACCAAAAGCCCCCGAAGTCTAACATTTGCATCTAACACTTGTCATGGAAACTTGTGAATCAATCTAATGAACTGAAATTCAGTGAACAAATTTAATGTTGACTACACTGATCAAAATAACTAAAAAAACATGATAAGAAGAAAAACTCAAATGAACTCTTTCCATTAGAAAATTGTTGAAAAAATAATGATAATACATTTTATCAATTTGTTATTAACAACATTGACAAAAACAGAAAAAATCCACCCGGCATTGATAAATGTTCTTATTTCCATCGTAGCCATCTTTTACAACCATTTTGAGACTCGAATACTCACTTTTCTGTAGTTTGTAAGGGCAATAATCGTAACAATGTTTCCAGGAATACCGATGATCATAAAGATAATACTGCAAGCGGCATAAAACTTCAGTACGGCTTTTGAGTAATCTCTAAACAGGAGCACGTCAGCCAAATCCTTATCTGTCTTGTATTCATCTAGACCTCTGTAGCACTCACTCCAATCATTGTGAACTTCACTTGGGAACTGATTTAATCTAATAAAAGTTTTATTTAAAAAATTGCATGCCATTATTAGTATTGTCTGGTAATCGTCAGTTATCCTTTAATTTCACTGAACAAATAATTGGAATATTGAAATGTAATTGTATAGAATGAGGAAATAATAATTCTGCGTATAGGATACGCGTAAATAAAATAACTGATCATAATAAATAATGAAATTAAATAATTATTGATTTCTACTGCTCTAAAATCAAGTACCTACTCACATGATTATGGTTCATGAGTTTCGTTATGCCTTGTCGATAAATTAATTGGAAATATAGTTCTCACCACATCTAAACAGGAAGTCTGGTTGTATTTAGCGTGCATAGGATCTATCTATTGGTTTTCGATGTCATAATTTATAATTTTGAAAACCCCTGTTCAGTCGATATCTAAAGCACTTACCGTCATTGGAAACTATCGCCAGAGTTTATCTTGTACCGGTACACAGAGTGCATCGGAGGATTCTAGAGAGATTATGTAAACGAACTAGGAACGTCGCTCTGAGCCGGTTAGTGGCTCTTTACCTTGCCACTGGGAACGCAACTTGCTGACGATTAGCGGTATACCGATTGTCGGAGGTAAATACATCCTTCAGGTGAGAAATTGTCTTCGGAACTGGTTCTTAGAAAAATGACACAGTGAACACACAAAACAGGAAACTATGTGACCACTTTTGTACCGTCCTTTCTGTATCTTTCCGGTCTGTGTCACCGAGGTCATTGACTGTTTATCTTTGACCCAATAAAACACCAGTACATGGGTCAAGGTTATAACCCATCAAAACCGTAATAAATTCGTCCTTATGTCATATTCATAATAATTCCCCTATAAAATTGTAGTAAATTAAAACGGGTATCTTATGTAAATATATTATAATTTACGGGTAATACCTACTCGTAAATTCTTTGAAAGCTGGCTAAGTAATCATATTATGTCGAATGTGAGTAAAGTATGTATTACGCAAGTTCATAAACTACATAATATGTACATGATCACGACTGTAATCCCTAGGCTCAGTAAATATCTCCGCAGATCTCTAGTTACTTATCTCTGAGGATATCTGAAGACGGTAGTGAGGTACGCCCAAACATTATATTTGGCACATTCCCACATTTTGCATTGTAGTTAGTATTCCGTACTTGACAGATTGCAAGCCCATCGCCGCTTATAAGAATACTAACCATGACACACACCTTTGAATTTTTGATTCTTGGGTATGCTGGTTTCCTCACAATGTTTTCCTTCATCGTTTAAGAGCACTGGCATTGCGTACACAAATTTTTCGTATAGAAAATAATTGGTGCACGACTAGTTTTGAACCTTCGGATCGTAAGGCATCGCTACCCCTTCACCATAAATTTACCTACCTAAAAGGAAAAAAAAGTTTCAAAAGATCTAGTGACACGGAAGATAAACCCATGGTCACTATGTAATAAAAAACACACAAATAAAATCGGTATTATTACCGTTTACTGCAATACATCAGCTAAATCCCGGATTTGTACAAGAATCCTGTGGATTTCCTTAGCAGTATTGGCGAAAATTTATAGAGTGCGAAAATTCAGTGTCTCTGCGGATCGCTGTGAAATGACAAACGTGACCTGAGTGTGGAAAGAGTGCTGCGCTGCGGGCTATGGGGAACACAGTTGCTAGTTTTGAGTTGCAATTTACGGTTTAGATTGGAGATGGAAATGGGGTGCGGTTTGTATGTAGATACTCTGCCAATTTTAAAACTCTATGCTGTTCTGGAAAAACTAGATGTGCTCAAAAACCATTAATATCCTACAGACTTGAGGACATGTCTACCAAGCCAGGGGATTAATGTCCTAGGTAGTGAATTCATCTAAATTCGATCAGCTGTTTTTGCGTGATTGAATAACAAACATACGAAAATACAAACGTTCACATTGTCACATTAGTAGAATGTCAGACGGAATAGAAACCTTTCCAAAATGCCTGAACAATAAATGCCTCGTTGGAAAATGGGTTTACTACCGAGCTCGACGGTAATTTTACCTAAACATATCTATGCTTAGCCGCAAGTAACTTCCGTTTGAACACAATTTGAGTTTGAGAATTTCCAATTCAAAATCGCATTTAAAATTTGTAATCTGAACTTTCAGGACTTTTAATTTTCAACTTGACTTTACGACATTTATAGCAATGTAGACCAACTGAGACTTAGTCAAATATCGATATAGTCAGTTTGCTATTTGATTGAATCACGATTAAGACCGACTACGACCTAGTCCGTTCATGTCGTCATAAAGCTTCTAACCCATACCATGACTTGATTCAAATTTTCAATTTTAATATTTTTTTAATATTTTTCACAAAATTTAAATCTTCTTAGCATCCGATAAACCACAAACAACAAACACCAACAGATAACAGAGCGAGAACATTACGCGTTATTGTGGCCCATAAAAGGGTCTAAGGATGTGGTGTCCTAACTTGTCCCATGAGGGGCATAATTTATGCCGGTGGGCCATATTCGTCGCAAGGTCCTGAGATGTTGGGCCTGAAATATAGAGTTAGGAGACGCCCTTGTCCTAAAAGTGGAAGAGTTATGGTTGGCCCGTTTTGGTCGTTTAAACTTCGTAAAGGACAGATTTCTTTGTAGTGAATCATATTGTATTATGTCATGACTGACCTATTAACAGACACCGCAGAGCTAGGGGTAAGTTCCTTTTAAGGGGTAGAGGTGGTTCATTGTTCTTAACAGTTTCGTCATTGTTCTCACTATTCGCCATTGTTCTCAACAATTTTAGTTATCTCGTAAAATATTAATTAATTTTTGTAAAATGTACCCTGCGTGAAATAACTTATTATCCAAACTTTTATTGCTCCATCTTCATACTATCAGCTTAAAGACAAGCTGTTAAATCAAGGATAAAAAAGTTTTTAAAATAACGGTAAAATATATCAAATTGAATATACCTAATCGTCCTGGATCACAAAAAGAAATTTCGAAAATTCAACTAATAACCTGTTTTTTTATTTAAAAAGAGTTTTGAAATTACCTCTGTAAAAGTTGTTAAAAGTTAGATATGACGAGATTCAGTAACACCACAAGAATCACTATTTTATAAAACTCGTGAATGGTAAGCGAAACCGTAAGAAGAAGCTCTAATTTACGTTATACTTTTTAATTAAGTGCTCATCTAAGTTTACTTTACGGATACCGTGGTTAGTTTGGACTCGGTCTTCCGTTCCGTTCCAGCTCCAATGAAATGTTAACAAGTTCCAGTTAATGAGAAACAGGTTCGGTTTATTCAGTACTTCGAAAACACAGAGAGATTTGACCAACCCATATAAGCACTGTCCCCAAAGTAAATTGTAGTTATCGAAGAGTAAACTGCAGGTCTACCATGAGTTTTCACAATCTACACTCGCTAGCGACTGTAGTTAAAAAAATGTATGAAAACTTGCCTACAGCGCCTCCAGCGGATAGTTGGATACTAAAACCTCGACTGTAGTTTGCGCTCATTTGCTTAGAATTTGGTAACATGAGTAACAATTTTGACAAAAGTCATAGTAACGTACTATTACTACTGTAGTAACGTCAGCCAATCTAAATGTGACAACTCATGGTAGACGTACTGACATTTTAAGGTACGAGTTGGCAGCGGGCGACCTTAGGCAGCAGCGGACGACGTGTCGCAGCGACACTACTGGATTCTATGTATTTCTATGAAATTCCCTCCGTAGGACGTCCGACACGAAGCTAGCGACGCATTTCATAAAAATACATAGAAACTAGTAGTGTCGCTGCGACACGTCGTCCGCTGCTGCCTCATGTCGCTCGCTGCCAACTCGTACCCTTACTTGTATACTATATATAAAATACATATGAAACAGTTGAGCTATCGAAGCTATCTATAGATAGCTCAACTGATCCAGATCACTGCTGATGGAAGCGTTCCCCTAGACGCTGTTGGCATTATAAAATAGCAATTGGCTATTTGACAGTTTTCAAAAAGATACTTATAAATATACGTAAGTTTATTTTAAACCTCTTACAATTATCTTTTCCTCAAAAAAAGCGTTATTTATCAGAAAAAATGTATATTTTCCACCAGTGATTTGAAACTCGCGCGAAAACAGCCGGTCACGTGACATTTCTGACTGTGACGTCACGGGTCTCGGACGGATAAAAGGATAAGTCCTGACTGATTTGAATAGATACAACTGCTGGTCGTACAGACTTGAAATTTGGAGGGTATGTTTGTCTTGGTATGTAGGCACCCACTAAGACAGGATTTTTGGAAATTCCACTTTTAAAGGGATGAAAAGGGCTAAAAACGTTTGTATGAAACTTTTTAACGCGTTGTGCAATTTTCATGAAACTTTGTTTGTGTAATGTAAATACAAAACAAATGTACCCGTGTTTCAAGATTTTTCAATATAACCTTTAAAAAGGGGTAAAATGGGGGCTCAATGTTTATATGGGAACTTTTTAAGGGGTGGTACGATCGGTCTGAATCTTGGTTTGGATACTTTAAATGCAAAATAATTTAAAACGTATTTATCGATTTTTCAAAACAAACAAAAAAAAAATAATATGATCACGACTGTAATCCCCGGGCTCGGTAGATATCTCCTCAGATCTTTTACTTATTTAAATCTTTGAGGATATCTAAAGGGGGTAGTCAGAGGTAAGTCCAAACATGACATTTGGTACATGCCCACATTTTGCACAGTAGTTAGTATTCCGTACGTGACAGGTTGCAAGCCCATCGCCGCTTATAAGAATACTAACCCATGACACATACCTTCGAATTTTTGGTTCTAGGGTATGCCGGTTTCCTCACGATGTTTTCCTTCACCGTTTAAGAGCACTGGCATTGCGCACACAAATTTTTCGAATGGAAAAACTCATTGGTGCACGACCAGGTTTGAACCCACGACCTTCGGATCGTGAGACCGGGGTGCTACCACTACACCACCAGCGCTCTAGAGGTGTGTGACGAGAGGTGTGTTTTGTTTGAAACTCCGTTGAAATACTTAATAGGCAAAATAAATTAAGTACACGCATTTTAAGGGTTTTCGAAAATAACCCTCACAAAGGGAAAAAAGCGGTGTCAAAGTTTGTATGGGCTTTTTGACGAGAGGTGTGATTATTTATACAAAGATTTGATTGTTTGTTTGTTTGTTTGCATTGAATAGACTCTGAAAATACTGGAACGATTTCAAAAAAATTTTCACCAATGTGTAGAATGAACTTTCAGGATGAACATAGGGTATATTTAATGTAGGTACTTCGCGGGCAACGCTGCGAGCGAAAGCTAGTATTTTATAAAATTGACAAGCTAAAAAACTTGTGCCGTGCCTTTGTGTAAAAGTACTACAATTAAATATCCTGACAAATTGTTTATACACGTTCCTAAATGTCCAAAACTCACATTCTGAAACTCAGCTGAGCAAAAGTTAGGATTACATGCAAATAAATTTGCAACCTTAAATGAATCTATTTTTGGCTGATTTGCACTATCAGCTTTTATATAGCCTGGCACCATTTTGTGGAACTTCTCAACACAAATTAAAATATTTTAGAGTAAATCTTTTCAGCAAACTGCCAACGTTAAAACACACGACATTTTACCATTGAGATGCATTTTACTGTGACACTTAGAATAGTGACGTCACGCGATGGTCAAGCATGGCCGCCCGCGTTTCGGCTTTTGAAATCCACGGACAAAAAAACTCTGATGAATTTTTCAAAAACGATACATTTACAATTTATTTTAATGCAAAACACATATTGTATGAGTATTATGAACCTATATGCTAATGTATCTAATATATTAAATATGTTATCGTTACTATTGTCAAATAGCCAATTATTACTTGCATTTGACATTATTTTGAGATATACCAGAAGTTTGTCACCACCCGAGTAGTAAAAGTTTAAAAATACGGTTTCTTCGTAGACCCGCCGTAGACCGTCTACGCGACTACGGAGATAAAAGCTTAGTAAAAGATATTATTTATTTATTTTTAAAAACTATTAAGGTATAAGTAATTGTACTTATCCTACTAATATTATAAACGCGAAAGTTTGTAAGAATGTGTGGATGGATGGATGGGTGGATGTATGTTTGTTACTCTTTCATGCTAAAACGGCTGAACGGATCTGAATGAAATTTGGCACAGCTATAGATTATGGTCTGGAATAACACATAGGCTACATTTTATCCCGGAAAAATATAAGGTTCCCGCGGGATATATTTGTTTTTGTTTTTCAAGGTACCACGCGGGCGAAGCTGTGGGCGGAAGCTAGTCTTCTATAATTATAAATATCTATTATATAAAAATGAATCCCTATTTCTCTTTGTCATGGCTCCACGCGTGAACGGCTGGACCAATTTTCTAAAGAAGTCCTTGTAAACTGTCGAGTGCGAATATTCATCATGTTTTCCAAAGCAATGAAACACTGAAATACCGCCTAAAGCGATCACCCATCCAAATGATCACCTAACTAAACGTTGCTTACCAAGTTGATCTCACAACTAAACATCTAAATCACGAGCGCTTGAATAAATTCGCATAATTTACTCCGCGGAGATAGAACCGGTAAAAACCGCTCTTAAATCACATTCGTAAATATGAAACAATGCATTTTATTATAAAGCAACTCTGCTCCCGTGCGCTTCCGAAACATTTTTAAAAAAATATATCGTAGGTACTAGCTGTTACCCGCAACTTTGTCCGCAAAAATCCATCAAACTAACATATGAAACGCGTGAATGTCGATTATCGCGACTTGTCATACAAACTTTCATCCTTTATTTTATCCCCTTGGGGGTAGAATTAATCGAAATCCTTTCTTAGCGGATGCCTACGTCATAACATCTACCTGCATGCCAAATTTCAGCCCGATCCGTCCAGTGGTTTGGGCTGTGCGTTGATAGATCACTATGTCAGTCAGTTCTATGGAGTGCAAAAAGAGGCAGTCAATTATCTAAAAACTGACTGCGCCTAGCTTTGCTTGACCATGCGTTCCCCATTCAAACTTTCAACCCTTATTTCAGCCAAAAACAAAAGCTAGCCCATATTATCCGACAAATTTCTTTACAATACGTCAGCCGTGAAAGGTAACAAACAGACAAAGCTACTTTCGCGTTTATAATATTAGTATGGATTGCATCCCAACGTCCGAAGTAAACCGAGCAACTTCCACTATAGAGCTTTTTAAAAGCTGAAGTTATTACTTATGCATGTGAGTGTGCCAAGTCCAGTGGCATTACACATGGCTACTCGAATTGTTAAGGAATTTATTCAGATGCTACTGTAGAACACCCCTGACTTTCGTCGCGTCAAGTTATCATCAGAAACTACAAGTTAAAAACAATTAGAAATTTAAAAAATTCCCGACTCAAATTTTGCCCGCCATTTTGTGGCGGCCATCTTGGACCGATTTCCATCAAACATAGCTAAGACCACTCTCGACTAATTCACTTTTCAAACAAAAAAAAACAAACACACAGAGAGACACGTTAAACTTATAACACCCCGTCTGTTTTGCGTCGGTGGTTAAAAACTGAAAATAAAAAAAGGAATAGGCTTCTCTTCGCTTGCAAACAACAGTGGGACAGAAGGGATCATGATGATGATGACAATGAAAATGAAAATAAAAAAATGGCCAAAGTAAAACTAAGCTTTTGTTTTAGTCCCAAGGTGCAAGTTAACTTGCATAAAATTTGTCTAATATAATGCTGCGCTATGGACATGGTAAATCGAAAATTGTATGTGGTTTTTAAAATTCTTTAAAAGTTTGGATCTAAAATTTTCGATTTTCTTCTTGCCCCAGGTTCTTCTATTCAATGATTAAGCACATCCCTTTTTTTAAATAAATGAAATCCACAGAATATCTTACCTACTTTATTTATTTAATAGTTATTAAAAATAATGTATCTATGGCATAAAGCTACAAACACACTCGGGAAGCCAAAGCTTTTTCGAATATTATCTGTTTTAAAATTTATTGTGTACCATAATCGGTACAAACTAACTTGTATAGAAATGCTCCATGAGAAATCAGAGCACGTTGTGATTGTGAAATACCTTTTCGCGTTCGAGTTATTTTGTTTCTAACTAGAACTAAAGTGCTTTAAGTTTATTATGAAACTGTTTTAGTTTTGCCATAAGTACCTACGCACTTGTAATATGTAAACTATTAGAAACTTTGGTTTAATTATAAATATTATATTCAAAATAGATATGGTATATTTAACTGATTTAAAAAAAAGGTAGTTTCTTTGTATATTTTTTTATATTTTATTTATGTATTCTATGTTTATATTACTCGAAGACGCATCGAAAAGTTTTTTATTATGTGAAAGCATTTACTTTCGTTTAGTGGTTTGGTTTTTAATACGTAGGTAGTGGAACATTGAAGTCGGTTTTCTTTGTAGTTTAAACGTAGTTATTGATTATAAAGACACCTTTGAACCATTGATGATAAAACAGTTTGGTTGATCGATAAAGCCTTTAAGCCTAATACACTCACGCCTGTCACCACCAAAACCAAAGCCTCAAAGCCTTTGTAAACCAATAAAGGCATCTACAAAGCAAATCTCAAGTGTTATGTTTTCGAAACGCGTCGTTACACAAATGATCAATTCGCCACAATCACAACTACAAATTCCTGTGAATCTGAGCCTGGTTGTATCAAAGTGCCCCCAGCTACAGTGTAATTAGCCAACCGAATTACTGGCTCTAGTTGCTGGCAGCTTTGGGCTATGGAATAAGCTACCTACTAACATTTTTCTTTGCTAAGATTGACCGCATCGCACTATAAAAAAATCATCGATATTATTATTATAGTTACTAATGAAAAAATGAGTAATTTTTATAGTTTGAAGATTGCTTAAATTAATAACCCAGAATGGAGGATGTACGATAGATAATACAACTTACTGTGTTACATCGAAACCATTCTAACATTTTTTATAAATTACGCGAATTAACGATTGGTATTTATTTAGTTTCCGGTTAAAAACTTATTCAGTCATAAAATTTATAATAAGTGAGTTCAAAATCTTATAAAAGTTAACTCATAACCATACATTAATATTAGGTACTACGAGTATAGTTATGTATCTAAAATAGTGTTAATACACTAAATTTGACTTTGTTACAAAATTAATACAATACCTAATTGTTAAAAACTTTTTTATAACCTAATTATAACAACTATATTCATAAAATAAATTTTTGAGAACTATTTTATTCAATAAAACTAAGGACTGTTTTTATCATTTTTACATCGCAAATTCGAGGTATTCCCACAAATGGCACAAATTTCTTCTGCACACTTTTTATTCCCATTTCTACACAGTTCCAAAATAAATTTTGTGTCGTTCGTGGGAATAGTAGAAATGAATTTAATTGTTCCTATTTCTCATATGGAAAGGAATCAACGCTCGACTCATGGCCCTCATTAATTTGCTTGCGATCAGCTTAGCCGGAAGGCATATTCCAGTTCGTAATCATACCGTTCGGGTTGATGTATTAGGAATTCGAGTTGTTTGTATTTTGACGAATGCAATTGTTTGCATTTCAGAATTACCTATTGCACAACAAGGGTTAGTCTCAAGTCAATTAGCAGTCTAGAATGAAATACAAAAGAACCTGGACCTTACTACAAGCTCTTACAAATCGTCATGTTTCAAAAGCGTCAGAGTTTCAAGCTTGAAATAACACTACTACAATACAATTTTATAGGTCATGGTACGAAATATCAAAGTTTTTTACTTCGATATTGCCCAAAGAGCTGTGGTAATGCCCCTGTTATAATTGGTCAATGGTCATACAAAAGGTTTTGCCGGAAGCGACACAAAAGAAGGTTTAATTTATATATTGTCTTCAAGATGCGTTAGTTGCGGGTATTGAAAGAGGTTGCACCCTAAATATCTACCTTCGTAGTGTAGCAACTGACACTTACAAAACTGCGTGAGAAAGTCAAAAATTTTGAAATATTTACTTACGTTTTTGCGTAAATACATTGTATGTTTTTATTTTTATTTTAGTTAAAATGGACTATAAAAGTATATGTTGCGAGGTAACCACAATGTGCGGCTACAGCCTCCGAAAAGGCGTCATATTTGTTGGCACAATTTCTACAGTATGTTGCATACTTACGTTCCTCTCTACGACACAATCTGAACTTACAGAGCTTCGTAGAGCTTTAGCACTATTGTTTTTGTAGCAATAATCTACAGCCTAAAGTGTTAATCACTTGAACTACTTATCTATATAATGAATATTATACTATTAAGATAGATCTGGAAAAATTTCTAGCTGACTGGGAGAAAATAGCACAGGCTCGCGACATCTGGAAAGATTGGGGGGAGGCCTTTGCCCAGCAGTGGGACACAAACGGCTCATAATAATAATAATAATAATAAGATAGATCTGTATATTTCTGTAAAATGAAGTATTTTAGAACTATCAAATAAATAAGTATCAAAAAGTTAGAAAAATATTTTGTTGACCTTCATAGTTGACTGACGTTGACTTGCCTCACAGCTCAGTTGGTATTAGCTCTGCCTTCTGCGCTGTAGACTATGGGTTCGATCCCTACCTAGGACTAACATTAATTTCTGTGATGAACGCAGATGTTTGTTTTGAGTCTGGTTGTTAATTGTGTTCTATGTATGTATTTACCAAAAAAAGTACTTCCATATTATAATTATATCTATCAGCCTCTGATTCCCATAGTACAAGCTTAGTTTGGGGCTAAATAGCATTGTGTGAACTGTCCACAAATATTATTACTATCATTATACATAGTTGGTAAAGGTTAATACAATAAGTGAACTCAGATTCAAATCGCGTGCATCAATAGGTTTTTCATCAAGATAAATAAAACTTGGTGAGGAAACTAGCATCATCTAGGAACATAATAAAGGTTGATAATGATGATTGTTTCAGCTCATATCGATAATCATGCTAGCGCACGCGATCGCATGCGTAGGCGCACCCGCTCCAGCTGTGAAAGGTTTCAACGGCCAGCCTGTGATGGCAGTGGACATGATATTCGGTCTATACTCTATGAGCGTGTCGTTTTATCAGATTCTGATATCGTTGCTGCTAGTTTGGCAAGCTGTGCGGGTACGTAAATACATATGTAAATAATATCTAAATCATCATCATCATCTGCTCATCATAGGCTCAGGCATAGGCCTCTCTTCGCTTTTGGCATTCGCCTCTATCTTGCGCCAACCTTGCCCATGTACGACCTGCGGATCTAACTATGTCGTCGACTCATCTTGTCTGCGGACGGCCGACACTTCTTTTCCCGTCTCTAGGCCACCACTCGGTCAACACTCTGCTCCACCTATCATCACTAAGCCTGATTATAATACAATACAAACCTAAATACAATACATAGCACATTCATAAGGTAGCTTGGATGCGGAGAGCTGAAGATCGGGTTAAGTGACGAGCCATGGGAGATTAAGAACGCTTATCTCCAGTGTGAACTTACACTGATGATGATGATCTAAATACATAATATTATGCTTGTTATGGCTCTTAATCAGGCTCTATCTGATGGCACAAAAACCGTGAAGCGCTTGACTCGTGCGTTTATGCCAGTTGCTTGTTTGTACAGCAAGTGCAGGTTTAGCTAGCCACTAGCAGTGTGTACTAGCCTATATCTGACGGAAAATGTGACACAGTTTCAGTCATTCTCATCATACTGTTTAAGCCTTTTCTAGTGAGTGTGAAAGAGAGCAGTAGAGATTAATTTTTTTAGCTGATGAACTTAACCAGTCTATTTTCACCTCAATATTTCAGACAAAAGGCGATATATTCCTGTGCACGCTGTGGCATGTCTCTCATCTTTCCATTATTCTGCTGTACTGCGTTCTCTTCACTGCTAAGGCCGTCGTCTGCTTTGTGGCCAAACAGCACTTCTCAGCGATAGCTACGGCTATAGTTGGCCTTCTATACACTGGTAAGATATAGCTTGAAGTATCTAATCTATAGAAAGAGAGACTTCTCTGACAGCCACATTGGCCAGAGTATGCGACGCTAGTAAGATATGGCTTAGCCTAGCTCGTGGTGGATTCCGTGCATTGATTTATATATTCTTAGATAGGTCTAGCTACTAAGATTCAGTGTCCAAATCTGTTGTGTCGTAGTTGACACGTGATCTTCTCATTTATAATTCTAGTGAAATGTGTGAATAATATTCACGACCTATTTGTAGGATGTGTAATATGTGAAATTTAAAATAACAATGAATAATTGTTTACCTTGAATCGAATGCAAAATTAATACGTTTCCCACTACTCATAGAAATATTTAAATCTTTAAAAACTTTTCATCGAAGCTTTGATGGATCTAAGTCTTAGTCTCGGAAGCGAAGACATTTTGGCACAAAACTTCTTAGTGGAAACTTATCTCCAATACCGTAGCAAGGATTTATTTCGGGGGTGGGCGGAGGGGGATTCAAACTCTGATACATCTGACTTAGAATCGCTATATTTTCTCTACCCCTATGGGGAGCAGCGGGGAGATGAAGTTTGTATGAAAAACACTCCGCGGAAAAAAATCGCGGAAGTTTCACTAGTACAAACAATATAAATAAATATTTGTGGCAATTTCACAATATGCAAAATTTGTCTACCACTTACATTTATGATGTGAATTTATAAATGAAATTATATAATTTCACGCGGCTTTGCTCGCATGGTACCTTGTTAAGTTGCAGTCTATGTGCTATTCCAGACTTAACTATCTCTATACCAAATTTCATCCATCCAAACTTTCGCTTTTATAATATTAGTAAGATGGTGAAGTAGTGTGGTGAATGCGGACGAGTGCCTGGCTATGGCGCGAGAAGTGCGGGTTCAAACCCCGCTATGTAAAAAAGTAGTCTAGTCAAAACTAATTATTTTCTTATTATTATTTTCAGCCACGTTCATTTACTTCTCGATTATCGTCAGCAGTTTCTCAAACACAATAGATGAAGATATTTATTATTAGAAATATATTTTATCGTATTATTTTACATACTTTTGTAGCCATTTGTCTAATTGTTTTGTTTTTATGTGATTTCTTATTATTTAAGTAAAGTATTTTCTATAATTTACGAAAACAACTTGTGTTAATAATGTGTATTTAAGGGGGGGTAATGTATCTTTATTATAATTGATGTGATGGAACCTTTATAATTTTGTTCTGCCATAGTAAATATTTACAATCAAGAGTTTCGTTTGAAGTTGATTCAATTTTTATTGAGGAAGAGACGCATCAAATTAGAAACAGAGAGCACAGTATACGTAAATAAACAGTAGGCGTACTCGGCGCAAGCAATACTCGTATGTGTGCGGGAGTATCAAAATAAAATTTACTTTTAGCCATGGTCTTACGAGTTGTCTAATGTGCACAAAAGCAATGCAAGTTGTGATACATTTAAATACGTTATTATTTAATGTATTGCTGGGTGTTTTTAGTCACTGTCCTCACATAGTTCAGAGAGTAAAGAACAAGGGTTCTCTTGGGTATCAAACATTAGATGATACATCATAGCGATGTCTGCGGCATTTTTTTAATGGTCTATTCTGAGTGTTTTTTTTTATAGTAAAATGCTGCAGATTATATCCGAATATACAGGGTGTTACCAGACTACTTCTGAAAACTTCAGGGGGTTAAAGTGCCCATCAATATAAACAACTTTTTCTAAGAAACCAACACTGAGCGCGAAAAAAAAACAGCTGTTTCATACGTTAGTAGGCGAAGTAGGTTATACTAAATTAAACGACGTATTGAATAGGTTATATTCAATTAGGTATTGAAATTTTGTATGAAACAGCTGTGTGTTGGTTTTTTCGAAAAAGTTGTTTATATTGATGGGTACTTTAACCCCTGAAGTTTTCGGAAGTTGTCTGGTAATACCCTTTATAGAGAAAATGTAATATTACTCGTTGAAGGAATGTTAGGTCCTTGGCAAGTTTAAGAATCAATTCTGTTTGATACTTGTATTGTGCCGCGAATTAACGAAGGGCGTTTTAATTCGGCTAATGTTGCCAAAGCATCCAGTTACATGATGAGCCAGTTGATTAACTAAATGGAAAGAAGATATCCACTTGAAACTCGGAGACTCCTTTTGAGAAGTCAGTAGACAAGTAACAAATATTTGTTTTTAAAATCAAAAAGGGAGTCTTGACGTTTTACAAAGTTCTCAGATAATAATATCGAGATTAAAAAAACATATTTTATCGGCCAATACGAGCAATATGTAAAAAAAAAACGACTGTAATCCCCGGGCTCGGTAGATATCTCCTCAGATCTTTAGATACTTAGATCTTTGAGGATATCTAAAGGGGGTAGTCAGAGGCAAGTCCAAACGTGACATTTGGTACATGCCCACATTTTGCACAGTAGTTAGTATTCCGTACGTGACAGGTTGCAAGCCCATCGCCGCTTATAAGAATACTAACCTATACTAGCAATATGTAGCCATCGGTAATTATATATTTTTGGCAGGCGGTTCAATTGCCAGTGTACAATTTAATATCAGGCATTTTTGCAAAATAAATACCATGATTGCGTAATGTTTGGCAATATAATGTAATATTATCAAGTTTGTAAGTACCTACCTACGCACAAATAAATCAAAAAAGATAAGTGGTAACATTTTGTTGAAATCCAAATTTTAGTTATGCAGTCAGTGTTGCCAGAGCATGTGTTTGCTTTGTGTTTTATTTGATTTTATTGTACACATAAAATGAGGGTCATCAAACAATAGATCTATTCAAAATTAGTACTGAATTTTATACTACTGAAATCCGTTGTACGTACAAAATTAAACTAAAATATAACGTTACAAAGTTGGTAACGGGCTGTCCTACAAGTTGGTAACGTGTTAATTGGGAAAGTTATAATGTAAGAAATACAGCGCAGAATTTTGAACGAGCAAAATTTACGGTGGTTCGATTTTTAAACGTAGGTAATGGAGATAAGAAGGTTTAGACCTGACGAAGCGCATTTGATTACACCAAAGGTTATGCATATCATAAAAAAACTGTGCAATAACTTAGTTTCAAAAATATTTACAAACTAAAAATGATACGATATTTTTCATGTCGGTTAACTGCACGGTTAGCCTAAAATGATTTAAAGTCGGGCATTATTCGCACTGAATTATTTAGGCAGATGGACCGACACTCAGTTTTGTTTATATTTATGGCAGTAAAAGCATTTTTACATAACTTTCAAGCGTGTTTTTTCAAACTGGCTGATGCAATACCATCTGTTTGTTGATATGCAATAACATTTCGTATTTGAATGAAAGTTTAACTAATAAATTCTAAGCCTGTTTAGTTTTTTTTTATTAATTGTATGTTATTCTGAATAACTAATAAGTTAGCCACTTTTAAAGTTGTCTACGTTAAATAATAGGAAACTTTTACTTGTTTGGTAGAGTGTACAAGTATTTCATACAATTACGATATGTGGGTCATAGGTTAGTATTTTTATAAGCGGCAATGGGCATGCAACCTGTCACGTATGGAATACTTACTGTTCAAAATGTGGACCATACTCGGACGTGCTCCCGACTACCCTCTTTTAGATATCTCCAAAGATCTAAATAACTAAAGATCTGATACTAGCTTCCGCCCACGGTTTCGCCCGTGTGGTACCTTGTAAAATACCGTACATTTTTCCGTAATAAAATGTAGCCTATGTTCTATTGTTCTTCCAGACTATAATCTATATCTGTGCCAAATTTCATCCAGATCCGTTCAGCCGTTTTAGCGTGAAAGAGTAACAAACATACATCCACACATCCAGACATCCTGACATCCATACATCCACACATTCTTACAAACTTTCGCGTTTATAAAAAAAAAAAAAAATATTAGTAGGATGTGTACCAAGCTTGGAAATTATAATCGTGAAGAAAACATCATCAAAATCTGCCTTTTGTGGCATCACCAAGCTTAAAATCATCTCTTAGTTTGATTAACTATAAACCCAACATCGAACCGATATTCCGATGGTCCTTCGAGTAATGCTACTGAATATTCCAATGCGAGTATGTTTCACAAAATTAAAACGACAACTTTTTTAAATTTCGCAATGTTTCAAAATGTACAAAGCTGCATTCGTTTAATACGCGCAGAGAGGAAATGTGAGTACTGTGCATAATTTAAAATGAGTTTTTGTCAATGCGCAATGATAATAAACTTTCGAATGGGAGCTTTTGAGAACAAAAATAGCTTTTTGACCACAAAAAAATGTATAACATTATGAATCCATCCTAATATTATAAATGCAAAAGTAACTCTGTTAGTTACCTGTTGAGAACTACCAGTAAGTTACATTAGCTAGTAAATAAATTATACCAATAATACCCAAAACCTACACCTAACCATGCGGCAGCCATCTGTCACAACTTGTTAATGAATGAAGTAGGTACTTAGTAAGTTTAAGGTCTTGAATGTTGCCTTACCGAGCTTAGTTAGGCCCTCCGTCATCACAATTTATGTCGCACTTATATAATTTATGGCCAGTTAGTTAAGCAATTAGTGTTGTTAAATTCTACCAAGCTATCATCATTTAACGTATTCTTCGACTGGCCTTATAGCTCAGTTGGTAGTAGCTCTGCCTTCTGCGCTGCAGGTTCGATCCCCACCCAGGATAAACATTTGTGTGATGAAGTCGGATGTTTGTTCTGTGTCAGAGTTTTATTATTATATGTATTTAAAAAAACTTATTTAATTAAGAGCGCTGGTGGTGTAGTGGTAGCACCCCTGCCTCACGATCCGAAGGTCGTGGGTTCAAACCTGGTCGTGCACCAATGAGTTTTTCCACTCGAAAAATTTATGTGCGCAATGCCAGTGCTCTTAAACGGTGAAGGAAAACATCGTGAGGAAACCGGCATGCCCTAGAACCAAAAATTCGAAGGTATGTGTCATAGGTTAGTATTCTTATAAGCGGCGATGGGCTTGCAACCTGTCACGTACGGAATACTAACTATTGTGCAAAATGTGGGCATGTACCTAATGTCATGTTTGGACTTGCCTCTGACAACCCTCTTTAGATATCCTCAAAGATCTAAGTAACTAAAGATCTGAGGAGATATCTACCGAGCCTGGGGATTAGAGTCGTGATCATATATTTTTTATTGTTTTATTTAATTAATTTATCAGCTACCTGTCTCCTGGTTCCCATAGTACAAGCTTTGCTTAGTTTGGGGCTAGATGGCGTTGTGTGAATTGTCCACCAACATTTATATTTATTTATTTATTTAACTCAACAGAAAACAAACAATTTTCGGTCATTAAACAACATTTATTAAAAGTTTGCCCCCACATTGTATTACTGAATCCCCAAAATGTCAGTGCATGTGGACTTTAATGTCTCGCTTTTGGGGTGCTTTTCATTTAATTTCTACCATAATGACGTCATAAATTACGGAGCTCTGTTATCTTTTCCCACTTTTAAAATTAAACTCTGTTTTAAATTGTCCGTAGCGCGGTAGATATAGCCATATCTATACTTACGTTTCTATTTGTCCGTCTTGCTCGTATTATGTAATTTGATTTGCAGACTTCCATAGAGCCTTCTGTAAACTTACTTTATTAAATCATGTATATCTATGTACTTTTAAACTTACGCGATCTGAACACATTATTATTAGTATTAGACGGGTATTTATCGCGTTTAAATTACCTTATATTTTCCCGACGTTTCGACAGGTTTGCACACTGTCGTGGTCACGGGTAGACATGTCGGTGTCTACCCGTGACCACGACAGCGTGCAAACCTTTCGAAACGTCGGGAAAATATAAGGTAATTTAAACGCGATAAATACCCGTCTAATACTAATAATAACATGTATATCTAGTTATACAAAAACAAATCGGGGGTATGTTTGCTTTTCATATTTAGCGAGTAATCTAATACGGTAAAAATATTGCGGCATCACTGAATAAATCTCAATAACAGGCCGTCAAAGCAATTTGGGGATAAAACCCACTCAATTTATTTCTATCTCATTCTCTATGTCCTTAGCCACCCCTCACAGGGGGATGAAATTACATGCAATAGTGCGTATCACTTATCCGTTAATTTGAAAAAGGCACTACAGAGATAAATGATTTATTTAATATAATAATATTGATGATAGAATAAAGAAATGAGAAATAATCTTCGATTATATTATAAATTGTAAAATGTAGGTATTGTTATTAGGCTACTTTATATATTTTATTTAATAAACTTATTATTAAAATTATTTAGCCAGTATTGGAGCATCCCACTGCGGAGCAAAGGCCCCTCTCTTCTTTCAGCTTTTTCTATCCCTTGCCCATAGTGGGACAATACAGATTATGCATCAAAACCAAGGTATCATTAAATTTCAATTGTTTACATAAACAAGTACCTACGCCGAATTTTTTTCTGTAGGTAAGTGGTTAACGTAGCCCAGGTTCTGCATAGTTAAATATTCTAGAGATCAAAGCATTTTTTCGTATAAAACCATTTTTTTATTTTCGAAACCCAAGCAGAACTATAAGGCGTCAACATTAAAATACAGCTACAAAGGACAGCGTATGATAAACAATGAAACTCGTACAATTCCCGGTAAAAACCGACAATGTCCATTAAACCTCTCGAAATTAACGCATTACGTTCTGTACAATGAAAATAAACTCGGTACATTCATTAAAGGACTCTGGTCTTGCAGGGCCGTATGTAGGTAGAATAAAATTGGGGTAGTTAATGTGGACTTTTGTATCGTCATGTTGATTACAATCTGTGATAAAAAATTAAAATCTACATCTTGCTGCAGGTAAAAGACCTCTTTTTCGTCTCTATATTGCTCAAGATTAGGCCAGTCTCTTGCGATCGAGTCTAGATCGTCTCTCCACTGTGGTCGCTCAGCCCCCCTAGCACTATCACTAGTGACTTTTATTTGTGATTTGGTCAAACAAAAATGTCACTTTACTAATCGCAAATGTAATTTAGCC
Organism: Cosmorhoe ocellata; assembly: GCA_963675405.1. Classification (NCBI taxonomy): domain Eukaryota; kingdom Metazoa; phylum Arthropoda; class Insecta; order Lepidoptera; family Geometridae; genus Cosmorhoe; species Cosmorhoe ocellata. The sequence goes on along the minus strand of OY776258.1, from coordinate 2,017,504 downwards.
TTCACTCCCGTAGAGAAAAACACTGTCTTCGGTGCTCACGCTAGGAGGGCTGATGACTTTATAGGCCCTCAAAAAAATCTATACAACCTGATTACTTCCCTGTTTCAATACATTTGTCATCGGGTGGTATTTTGAGGCCCACGGCAGTTGTTGGTAAACAGTTAAACTATTTTACAAAACTGATAACAGAGTTTCATATGGACCCGATACCAAACAATGCGGCTCCTCTGAATAGTTTATTAATTACTATTGACATTTTACGATGAAATGAATTTGAGTCATGCGAAACAAATAAAAATAATGTATAACACAGAATACATGGGCGTAAAAAATTTACGCGATAAAATATTCAGCTGAATTGACGACGAAAAAGAAGTATTTATTATAGAAATCGTCGGCTGGCCCGAACGGTTTTTATTGGGCTAAATGACGATAAACTTAATGTCAAGGACTTGTTAAAATATTAATGCTAGACGCTTGTCTAGGCATTTTAGTAAAAACGCAACGTTGGGAGCACGAACTTCATAATCAAAAACCTCACACTTAATAAAATTCCAAAAAATTAAAACTTGAAAAGCTTGTGAATAAAACCCTTTTGTGAGCCATATTCACATTTACGGGCTCAATTTAAAAATTCTCTACGAACAAAGTTGACATTTTTATCTTATTTGAGTGTGACTTTGTAGCACTTTTTGTTGCGGTTTTGCCTTTGATAACGCGACGGAAGCAGAGCTCTTTCGTTGTTATGTCTAATAAAATTTAGATGCTATAGTAAAGACATTTTAAACCTTGTAATGGTAGTAAACATTACATTTTGAACCCGAGTTTACATCAAACATGACATGTTTGATACTCAGTGAAAACAAAACGGCAAAAAGGTTCATATACTTACAAGTTTTTTTAAACATAAATCTTACCACTTGTTTTAGATGTAAACGATAAACGTAACCAGTTTGATATAATGTAGAATGTCTGTTTTATACCTTGGTGTAAAAATGGGGTCACTCCACGTTTATGTTCAAATTTAAATTCAATTCAAATTCAAAAATATGTTATTCAATAAAATCACAAGGATCACTTTGAAACAACTTACGTGCTAGGTAAATCTATGTGCCAATTCCAACCTTACCCAAGTACGAAAAGAACAGGCAAGAAACTCGTCAGAAGAACAGGCAAGAAACTCGTCTAGATTTCTTGCTTATCTAGAAGTTCTTATGCCAATACAGAGTCTAGAGTCTAGATTCCTTTTATTCATTCTATCATCATGTGCTAGGCAAAGAAACATTTATAGTGGACTTTAGAAAGGGGGTCTCCAAAGTCTAAAATAAATGACAGTTCTTTCTTTCCCTGTCTTCTACGCATTGATCTTTGGCAAACTGCCACCAATAAGATCAGCCAGCTGCTTTAACTCTATGCACGATGCAGTATCACACTAAGACAAGCTTTGAATAACTTTGACTATCAAATAATTCCCAACCCTAGTCTAATTAAGCTAATAAAATATCTGTCTATCTGCATTATACGTATCTACTTCCCTATTAAGATCGAGATGAGCTCCAGTAAGACAATTGTGAGCACCCGTGGCGGGCAGCGTCCATTAAGCCAGAGCAGACATTGGTAAGACTCCCTCCCTACTATAAGGCTTGTATTCCACTATCTATTACATCTCCTAAATCTATAAGATTTAAGTCTTTAATATGTTTTCCCTGAACATGCTTCTGACTATGTCTCTTTCAAAGATCTAAGTAAGTAAATATCCTATTAAATAAGTCTTTTGGAATATACAATTTAATGATAACCTGAATTTCGGAAACTTTAGTATGCAGTTTTAGTAAAACGGCTCCAACGATTTTCAGCAAATTTAGTATAAAAAAACGATCGGTCATTCAGGTTTTTACTAAATATTTATTTTGCCATAAAGTACTACAAGTATACATACACGAATACAAGTAGATACTCATCTGTATCTTCTACAGTACGTCAAAAAGGTCAATGCTTAGCTCAATGCAGTGAATAACAGTGCTTATTTTCATGAGGTTCAAGTTTCTGTATATTATAGCTTCAACTGGATTGTCGGTACAGTCGGCATCGGTGAACTCGGCACTTGCGCAGCTGTGGTCGTAATGGCCAAGGAAAAGCACACCTTAGGAATTCGGCTGCATTGTGGCAATGCTGTATACAGCCAGCTACTCAGTGCTTTAATAATCTATGCACTTTAAGTTATACAGCGTGCGTTTTGTAAATGAATGTGAATGGTTCCCGTGCCGTTATGTAACATGGCGTCGCGAATATCCGAGTACTTAGATGACAAAAAAGCTTGGAACGAATCAGTTCCAACTCTGCTAGGTGTCCCTAACAAATTAACAAGGGCCATACAAAAAAAGTGCTAGGGCCCAGCGAGTTTCTTGCCAGTTCTTCTTGGACTGGAATAAGGACTTAGACTCATCTAGTATGTAAGACGACTCAAAATTTGGTATTGTTTGTAAATAGTATATTTTTATTATACGAGTGTTCTTTGTTACCAAAACTTGTACAAAAACATTGCAGATAAATAATTTGCTGAGTAAAAAATATTTTCTAAGCCGAATTTCATTATCGTAGGTCACCCACCTAACTTCTATGTGACCTAAGATTGTTTATTTATCTTGTTATTTATAGCTGATAAGATATCAATATTGTTTCTTACCATAATCAAATTCTGCTAATTAGGAACTCTAAAAAACTTTTGTTAATTACTTGGCTAATTAAAAATAATTAGGCAAAAACTAGAGACCTCGTTCTTATCTTGAATTTTTACAAAGAAATTCTTATATTTTAAGATTGAGTACTAAGAAAACACTCTAGGTATTTTTATAGTTTGTTTTGCTCATAACTAAGGCCGCTCGCCCACGAGCTACTTTTTGTAGCGATGCTGTCGCGCGTTTGCTAAACGCGCGACAGCATCGCTACAAAAAGTGATAAAAGCTTATAATAATGTTATGACTTCGCGACTGTATCGATGCTAAGTGCGACAGCATCGCGACTGCATCGCTACAAAAAGTAGCTCGTGGGCGATCGCCCTAAGGCCGCTCGCCCACGAGCTACTTTTTGTAGCTACTTATAATGCGTGTTAGTCGCATTTGCAACGCGCTACAGTAGCGATGCCAACGAGCTACTAACGCGCTACTGCATCGCGACTGTATCGATACAAACGTGCGACCGTGTCGGACGACATCGGGGAGAGAATGGAGGGGGCGGGGGGGTGGCGCGTGAGTGGGAAGGCGAACCGAAAATCAGTGCAACACTGACAGGTCCAGAGTGCTGTTGTCTGTAACATATGCAAAATGGAATCATTCGACACTGAAACTTTTATAATGGAAATTAAGAACCGTCCTGTAATATGGAAATCACGTCTTCCTGAGTATTCGAATAAGATTGCAAAAAGAAAGGCATGGGAAGAGATAAATGAAGTATTTGATTTAGAATTTAGAGAAAAAACTAATAAAGAAAAGAATGCTTGTGGTAAGTTATTTATTTGCCTTAAAAATACTTTATCATTATTATTATTTAGCAAACGGGAACTCGAGGTAGCATTTTAGGACATTTTATGGTTACATTTTTCAAATTTTTGAATCTTGCCATGGTACAGAACCTTCACCGGTGAAATAGTCTGTATATATGTTTCGGATTGCAGTACCACTGAGTTCTGATCTTCGTCTTTGAATTAAATGTAAATTATTGCTGGCAGGTGAATCTTGGAATCCAACTATACTCAAGGTGTGATCAAACTGGTACCCATCTCGCTTCCGTATAAAATTGTGCAATACGCAACACGCTTTAACAATATTCGTAGTAAAATCAATATTAACGTTTATGGGCCGGTTGAAAATTTTAAATTTGTTGCTCAATATACCAAACGTACATTCAATATAACGCCTTGCGCGTGTCAAGCGGTAATTGTATATTCTCTTATTTCGTGGTAAATGTTTACCAGCGTATGGTCTCTGCAAGTGTTCTGATAAGGCAAATCCTTCATCGCCAATAAACGAAAACGGTATAGGTATTCCATTGTTAGATATAGGTTTTGGTTTAGGTATTTTATAATTTCCTTCTCGTATTTTTTTTACCCATTCGCTGCTGTCATGTATTGTTGAATCTGAGCTCTTTCCATAGCATCCGACAACTATATCTATGAAATTGTAATTAGCGTCGCATAGTGCAAGCAACACGATGAAAAAAAAATGTTTGTAATTGTAATATTCTGAGCCGGTATGACATGGCTTTATAATTCTTATATGTTTCCCATCTATTGCTCCGATTACGTTAGGAAAATTTGCATGTTTCATAAATCCTTCAGCGGTTTTTAAATGTGATTCTTCTGTAGGTTCTGGCATGGATATATCTTTTAGTTTATTCCATATTACTTCCACAGTTTCTTTAACAATTCTACGTACAGTAGTATGTCCACATTTCAAATCTAAATGAAGATCTGTGAAGCTACATCCAGTTGCTAAGTACCTGAAAAAGAATAAAAATTCACTTTTTAAACTCACACGGTTTGTATTTATTATTTATTTACTAAAAACAGGTCAAAAAATCATCAAAATTAAATATGGCCGAAACGTCGACTTTGACCCGTTTTTAGTAAATAAATTAAGAATAAGTATAAATGATAAAAGAATACATATATTTACGGCCTGTTGGTTAAACTTGTATACCTTTTTCAGCTATTGAACTCCAGAAAAAATGGAAAAGTTTAAAAGATTCCTATAATACAGAACTGGCAAAGGAAAGGAACTGTCCCATTGGGTCCGGGGCTAAACCCAGAAAACAATATGTGTACTTTAAATTATTGTCATTTTTACAACCCTTGTCCGAAATCAGACCGCCCAGTGGACCAGTTACTGAAGAAAATGACTCCGAAGACTGTTTGGAATCTTTTGTAATACCAAAATCAAAGAAGCTTAAAAAAACAAGTGATGATGCACAAAACAAATTATACGAAATTCTAACTGAGAAATTAAACAAAGTCACGCCAACCATTCAACATCCAGATGAACATTTTTTACTATCTCTTTTTCCACATTTTAATTCCATAAAGGAAGAATATAAGCTGGATGCAAAAGCAGAAATAATAAATTTGCTTCGCAAATATAACAATATGGCACAAACGTCTGCATACACCAGTCACTATGGATATCAGTCTGGATACCAAAGCTACGACACAACTCCTGCTCGCACAAGTACTGAAAGTAGCGTGTCGCAACTAATAAATAACTACCAGACGCCGACAACGCCTGCTGGTACCAATATCAATACTGCCGGTAGTTCATTGCAACATAATGATAATGAATATAATTATAATAATGATGATTCTACACAAGATTCTATTATCACAAATTTATATTCACCGTAAAGTAAAACGTACGAAATTACAAACTTGTTTATGATTAATAAGTTTTTTATTGTGATTAAAATTGTGATTAAAGTTGTGATTATCGGGGTCAGTACCACCACTATGCAAAAACCATTAAAAGATAATTAACATAATATTTGTTTTTTCTTACCTTAAAGTTATTGTTACAATACAATACAATACAATACAATATATCTTTATTGTAAAACATAAAACAAACAATAACAAAGAAAAAAAAAAAAAATTGTTAGTCGTTCTTCAGCTGATATACATTGTCTCATCACTGTATTTCTCCGTGTCAAGTCTGGTTTCACAATAGAAAGCAATTCACAAAACGTCGAATATGACATTCTATAACAACTTCTGAATTTAAGATCATAAGTTTTCAGTATTTTGAACGTTGTTACATGATGTCCACAAAGTAATCTCTCGTTATTAAATGGGTGCATCCAATATTGACGCCACTTTCGTTGCTTACGCTTTGGCTGCTTACGTAAAAGCAGCACCAAAGACAACGTGTCTAATGTTGCCTCAACGGAGTCCATCTTGCAACTGTACCGATCCAAGGTATTTTAAATGAATCGCGACTGAATCGCGTTAGCATCGCGACTGAATCGCGTTAGCATCGCGACTGAATCTGAGCCCGTGGGCGAGGGCACACAGCTAGCGACCGCTTCGCGACTGTATCGATGCTAAGACGTGCGACAGCATCGCGACTGCATCGCTACAAAAAGTAGCTCATGGGCGAGCGGCCTAAAAGGTAATAAGTACCTTGATTGTACCTTGATTTTATACCTTGATAGTTGCGATTCACTCGCTCGTAGAGGTGGATGCAACCAAACTAGTATAAGCACTATTCCTAGAATAAATAGTAGTAATCGAAGAGTAAACTGCCATTTTTCATGCATTTGACATAAAAATATTTTGAGAATAGTTAAACCGGAATTTGGTCAAATTCACCCTTACTTTGTAATTCGACAAAACGAGTTAAGGCACTATCCGTGGAATAAATTGTAGATGAACAATACAATTACATTTAACTTGCTTTTGACATACCATTATTCTGAGAAAAGTTATATAGGTACTAAAAATTGTTCCACCCTTACATAACAATTTGTTGCGCCGGCGTTAGGACAGTTCATGAAAGGCATTAAAGTCTACTGTCTTTCTATGTAAACTCGACTAACGGTCACTCATAAAAACTATGACTGTACATAAAGAGCTTAACAAATACGTCAAAAGCAGCGTTAACTTTCTTGTTACGCTGACAAAGAACGATGTTGAAAGTTATCATCGCTCAGCAAAACTAGTCTCACTCGACTAAATTAGATTTGCTGTTGTGTATTCATACGCTGGCGGAAAAATGTAAAGAAAAAAAACAGCATTTATGTTTTATGATTTATGACGGATGAATATCATGAAAGAAAGAGATAGATTATGAAAGTGGATGGATAAAAAGTAAAAGTAGAAGTAGACCCAAAATAAGATAGATGTGTAAGAAAGACGATATTTGTAAGAAAGGTGTGAGTATGATGATAGCTGATGGAGCGAGATGGAAGAAAGAGACTGTTGTGCCAACCCACTACACCCGACCACACGTGGGATAAGGGCAGGGAGATGATGATGATTTATATGTGACATTAAGGTAGTAAGTTTTTCCTTTGTTGTTTCCGAGACCAGAGCACTGACTCCAAATCAAGATTTCCTCTCTCAGTCAGAAACCACGTCTGATAATGGTACATCAAAATCTCTTATATCTTATAAAGTTGTCTTATTATAGACTTGTCCGCGACTTCGTCCGCAAAAATCCATATATATAACATTTTAATTACACCTTGGGTTATATTATTAAAGTTTTATTAGGCATCCCTATTTTTTTCATGTTAAAAATATAAACAATGATAATGTAGCATTCTAATGGTGAAAGAATTTTTAAAATTATTGCAGTAGTTTTTGAGATTATTTGTTATAAACATACAAAAACACAAATCATTCCTCTTTATATTTAGTGTAGCTATAGAACTTGCACTTATAGCGCCACTGTCAGTCAACCTTCCGACATGTCTTAGACGGAACCCTAAACACATAAGAGGCTCAGAGCATGACCTTTTCAAAATCGCAGGTAAGTAAACTAGTTACGGGATCCCAATCCCAACTCGAGGCCCCATTAAGAAAGTAAATACGAACGGACATCACAATGAAGAACGTTTTATCATAAAGAAAGGCTAAAGCGGATTAAAGCAACTATAGGTATTCTTATAAGGAAACAATCGTAAAGATTGAAGCTTTTACGAATAATATGCAACGTTTACTGACGTTTATAATGTGAATATATATTATTTAAAATAACTAGATTAATACTAATAACAAGAACCATACAAAAACACTGAGCCTGAGTTTTTTACCTTTTATTATTAGTATTAGACGGGTATTTATCGCGTTTAAATTACCTGTCGTGGTCACGGGTAGAGTCTACCCGTGACCACGACAGCGTGCAAACCTGTCGAAACGTCGGGAAAATATACCCGTCTAATACTAATAATAATGTGTTCAGATCGCGTAAGTTTAAAAGTACATATTTTTTACCTTTTTACGTACTGGGGTTAGGTCCGGAACGGAAGCGGCATCTCTATTTCTTATATATTCCTTATTACATTAATTTTATTCAAAAAATATATTATGGATTTGAATTTGTTCGGTAAATATTCGATTCACTAGATTTTTTTGAATCCATTCTAATATCTATATAAATGCGAAATGCCCATGAGAAAATTATATCTTAGAGACGGATATAGCCTCAAAAAATAATCTTGAAGGGGCTGAAGTTAGGGGTTGAATGTTTAAATGGGGAACTCACGGCTGGGTGCAGTCAGTTTCTGGATGGATGGCCTCTCAATAATTTCAGAATTAATATTTTATATTGATGGATTTTGCGACGAAGCCGCGACTTTCAGCTAGTTTTCGATAAAGAGACAATCTTTGAGTAACTTGCATTAGATGTGTAAAACTCCAAATGTACATTTGTTAACTACACCGCGGTTTTTTCACAAGGCTCTTTTCAGGGACATGTTACCTCTGTTTCTTTGTTTTCTCTGTTTTTCTCATTGTTCCAACACTTTCTTTATACTAGAAGTTGGTGGAGCCGTTAAGTCTCTACGAGTATTTGGTCGAATCAGCTTTAACATCGTTTGCCATCGCTTGCCAACTTCGAAGCACTTCTACAAATTCAATTTGACCCGGTGAAGGCTTAGTGGGCTTCAATTACAAAGAAAATTGTTTCCCAGCCACTAGCACTAGCTGTCGACCGAGTCTAGTTAGTCAATTTTAAACTAGAAATCCTTTCAATATGTTTTTTTTTGGCTTCGTACTATTTGTGCATTGGCCATATTTTTTTAAGAAGATATAAACAAAAAATATTTAATAATCTTTATTTCAGACATTAAAAAAAGAAAGAGATATTAAAACTTAATATTCGGTCCATATAACAAATAATTAAAATTACAAAGTAGGTACACGTTAGATCAGCCACATGTTACGCATGTATATCAAGTTGAAAACATGAATAAAAACATGCGCGGGATTGGATAAAGAAACGGGAAAAGGATCAATGCAGTAAAACTAAACAACCCAAAGGTTTCGTTGCGGTGAAACGACAATAAAAAGCCTTAAAAAAATTGTTTTGCTTTTAAAGTTTGAGTATAAGATTAAGCTGCTTTTAATTTATGAGTACAGTGGCACTTAAATTCCACGCCCCGATTCTCGAGTATCGAGCAATTGGGTTAAGTGTACTTTGAGTGAAACTTCTTTAGAGCTCCGGCTTGAATGTTAGCTTCAGTATATTCAAAATGTAGCTTATTTTCAAAAATAGCTGCATTTGATTAGAATAGTCTTTTCAAGTTTTTAATGATATTTTTTCTACGTGGAGCAACAGTTTTTAAGTAATGGTACACAATAACACTTGTTGCAAAATATTCCGGTGTTTTTACAATTTTATTGGTATTAAACATATTTTATTCAAATCGGACATTGTCATTTTATACATTTTTTATTTACAACAAAACATAAACAGAAATCAAAATGCTCGTTATGACGACAAAAACTAGAGCCAAACAAAGGAAAGTATTTTCAGACTAAATAAAAGTTCGGGAAACAATGAAACACTACAATATTCAAGCGACAAGCGAAAAGCTTTACATTTTTAGCTAAACAAAATATTGCCGGGATCTAGCGGAATGTATCTACTGGTTTTTTTATGAACGTGAATAATGTATAAGTAAAAATGTCCGCGAACGTCCGATGCGAGCTGATCCAGAAAAATGGAATTATAGATATTTTTTCAAAATTTATCAAACACCAGATAAAAAAATAAATGATCACGACTGTAAATATAGAATCTCTAGATATCGGTAGATATGTCCCAGATCTCTAGTTACTTAGATCTTTGAGAATATCTAAAGACGTCAAAACATGACATTTGGTACTGCCTACATTTTGCACAGTATTCCGCAAGTGTCAGGTTGCAAGCCCATCGCCGCTTATAAGAATAGTAAACCTATGACACACACTTTCGAATTTTCGAATGGAAAAACTCATTTTTGCACGACCAGGTTTGAACCCACGACCTTTGGATCGTGAGCCAGGGGTACTATCACTACCTACACCACCAACGCTCTTATCCTATCACCAGATAAATAAACGTTTAAAAAGCAACGTCAAATAATGCGCGACTATCGTAGCGTAACGTACCTATCTAGTTGTAGAGGGACCTATGATATCTTCGAAGGGCAAAGTTTTACAATTTTCTCTCACATCTCAACTTCCTTTCCATTCCCCAGACTACGAAATCCTTGTGTCTACTCGTAAGAGGAACACGAACTATGTTTTTAAAAATGCTATATATATAATAACCTTTTGAAACCAATACGAAATAGTTATAATAAGCGTAGACAAAACAAATAAAAAATTCACGATCAACCTAATTGGTTTTTTACGTGGATTAAGTGCCTAACATTGTATTTTCATTTTCAGATATCGAGTTTCGAAGTAATTATTTTTCTATTAGCTTATTTTAATAATTTCCGTCCAAATTTCTTTTCAATTACTTAAATCAACTTTTGATTGATGAAATGAATGTACATTATTTTGAAATTGATCATCACTACGAAGTTACTCATAGCAGTAAAGGATACTAGAAAGTTGTTTTGTAGGGATGGTGTCCAACTGGTGACGATATTAGGATTTTAGGCCGCTTTAAGGCCTCTATCGCAATCTAATGTTTATAGGTAAAGAGACCGATAACTTATCTATGGGGTTAGGAATGTGTATGTGACGTAGGCTGTAGATATTAAGTAGGTACTTTATAGTCTCGTAATTGTTTACCAAAATATTATTGGTCCCGCTTGAATAAACTCAAGTTAATAAATTAATAGCTTAATTTGAATCCGAAAATCGAGAGCACCTATTTATAGGGACGTAAATAACGTTGATCACGATTATTAAGCGAACGGTGACACAGCAGCAGCTATTAAAAATGGCTGCCTGTTACACGGCACTGTAACATTTTACTGTACGTGTCCGTAGAGCCCTCCGTAGTGTCCGTAGAGTTCGTAGTCCGTTTGTGCCCAGAGCTCCACGCTCTGGACACAAACTCTTCGGGCAATATCAAAGTAATATAACTTCGATATTTCGTATCAAAATTGTATTGAAGTTGTGTTACTTCAAGCTTGAAACTTTGACGTTATTGAAACATGATGGTTTTAAGTGCTTATGGTAAGTCTTAAGTAAGTCTTTAAGTCTGTAATACGGGTTTTACTGAGCCTATAATATCAGGCACCAGTTTTTATAATGCAGGCTCGATCTAGAATACTAAATGGCTTTATTTTGTAGGTATATTCTACTTTGAGAACCTTTTTGAAGAAAAATAAATGATTTTTTTAATAATTATTTTCAGAAAAGATATTTTTTGTAAAGTAGCGTTTTGATAACACTATAGAAAAAATGGGTTATAATAATAATGAAATAAAAAAACATCGAATTGATAACCTCCTCTTTTTTATAAAAAGAAAAAAAAGTAGAGCCATACTATTTTTTTGAATAAAATGAAATGTTTTTTCAAGAGTATTGAAAATCTAATATACAGATGCGACAATACGCAGAATTGGCAAAAATTGGCCAGCCTTGATCCTGCGTTCCCGAGTCTAGCTGTTTCCATAGTTAAAATTCAATAAAATGGCATTTTGTATCTTCTAGAATCTTACTTGTCTTGTACTCGTGTTATTCGTTTGTATTGTTTGTTTGCTTGGTCAAAAAATAAATAATTTGTGTCTTTGTTTAGATTTATGGTAACGCGTGATCTAATGCAGCCTCCTTTTTTCCCAAGTTGAAAATTCAATTCTATTTATATCTTATATCTGGCATTTTGTATCTTCTTTACTTCTACTTGTCTTGTAACTATGTTCTTTCTTTGTATTCATTGTGTTAGATTGGTTAACTAATAAATAAGTATTATTAGTATTAGACGGGTATTTATCGCGTTTAAATTACCTTATATTTTCCCGACGTTTCGACAGGTTCGCACGAAATATAAGGTGATTTAAACGCGATAAATACCCGTCTAATACTAATAATAATGTGTTCAGATCGCGTAAGTTTAAAAGTACATAATAAATAAGTGTCTTTATCTAGATTTCTAGTAACTCGTAATTCAATGCAGCCTCCTGGTTCGCAAGAAGGCTTCTGGTGGTGTAACAGCTGTGATGGGGTAAACAAGTTATTAAATGGGACATCGCAGGGCGTCGTTTTCATCATTACGGTATGCCGGCGCCGCGACGGCGCGCCCCGGGTGCACTGTGGCCCATCGTGACTCATTTACTGTTCCGGAAACTTGTGCCTAAGCAGTTTAAGATGAACAAAACAATGATAGATCGAAAATAATCGAAACAAAGAATTGATTTAAAACAATCTGACGGAAAGTAATTAAAAAATTTGTTCGTAGTCGAGTTTTTGTTTGTCGGAATCTAACGACATCTTATTTGTTAAAATTCATCGCGCCATTTGGGTTTTTTTAGCAATAGCCAAAGAAACTCACATTTATAAATACATACATAGGGGCAAGTATGAAAAGGAACTCAAGTTAAACCTTATTCTTTGGGTACCAAAAAAACATGCAAATTATTCTAGCGTTATTCTATACGTTAGCTATAAAAAAATACGGATAAAGCACCATATTTTTTTAACTTTGAAACGGCAAAGAATAATAAATGTCGCCTTTATTAAACTCTTACAAAAATAATTTTCTTTCTCATTTGCTCAGCACTTCACTTTTCCAATCTTTTTAAACTCAATACCGGAGTAGGCTTTCGAGGTGGATTATTTTTAATATTTCCACGAAGCTACAGGCACGTTTTGTCAATAGCCGTTCCCTCCACGATTACTTTTCGTCAATACCTTGCGTAAACATGGGGAGAGTGACATTCAACTTTTTGGGAATTCTACACGTGTCTTCCGAGTATTTGGTTTTCTTATTTCGTTGTTTGGAAATTGGTGGTGTGGTATTTGTCGGCCATAATGCAATGTGGTGAAATCTTGTTTCTAAAAATATATAATAAGTAATTTGTAGTTAGTGTCTCGTTCTAAAGTATCAAAGTTGTCAGTTAAACCAGCCTTAGAAGAATAGAAATGCAAGATCCAACTAGGCTCCTTGTAGAGTGTAGACACAACCCCAACCCAGCGCTTTGTAACCTAGTTGAACTGTTAAGACATTATGAGCTCTTTGGTTCATTGGAATAAAATCCAAATTTATCTTAAAAAGGTTTGAAGCGATAGTTAAATCTTCTGCAAATCTAAACAAGCTTAGAGTTGTAACATAGATATCAGCTCACCTGCTTCCTCTCACAGTGATGCATAGCGCCATTCGTTATAATTTGAGAGGCACAGTGCCGTGGAGCAGCAAAACAATAAATTATTTACGATTTGGCACCAACATAAGTTGAGGACAAGGTACACTATCGTATGGTTTTATTGAGACACAGTGTCTTGATTGGAACCGAAAATATTTTCATTAGTTTACATCCATACTAAATTAGGCTTTTTGATAACTGTACTACGAGTATAATAGATAACTAATGTATGGAGTAGATACTTCGCAACTTTGTTTTTCGAAATGTTTATAGTAAGTAACAACTCAGCTTAGTAACTCTTAGCTATAAGGAGTTTAATTTCAGGTTTTTTATGATGTGCGAAGGGTGTAGGCCTGTAGGGCCCTCTAAAGAACATATCATCGAAACTTGAAGTCTACAGCCAATGGTTTGGGTTCTCGATCTGTCGCTTACTATGAATAGGTACTATAGAATACTTTATAATAGATAAAATCTTTAAAATCTTTTTATAGACGAAATCTGAAAAAAATGTTAAACTTTCTAAAAGTTTTATAGGTTTTCCAAGCGTTCTATGAAGCTCGTAGCACGTAGCCAATTTTGCAAAGAAGGCACTAAATTGGCTATAGCTATTCTTTAGTTGAATTTTCTTAGCTGAGCCATGGCTGAGCCATGCCAGAGGGGGTATAAGGCATGCCTTATACCCCCTCTGGCACGTGCACCGTACCAAAGTAACATTTGTGACGTCAAAAGTAAGATTTTTTTGACCAAATCATAAATTACTGTCAAATTTATCGCTCTAGTTTTTATATTTCCTCTTGTTATTTTGAGTTTTACTGTTTTTATATTTTCTCGTGTTATTTTGAGTTTTTTCGTGGTTATTTAAAAACACAATTTTTTGTTTAAAATTGACTATGACTTTGTGAAATTGACAATACTACTAATTAAAACACTTGGAACTGAAAAGAGACAATTGCAAATGAAAAAAGACAACAAAGAAGAAGAAGAATAATTCAATGTCACTTTGTCTTCTCTTCCGTAGAGAAAAAAATTATCTACCGTGCTAATACAAACGGGGGGCCGTGCTTTGCAGAATTATTGCTAACAATGTCAAACGAATAAAATATAACTTTACGAACGCGATACTGAACGAGCAAGACATCGCGAGTAATGTCATAAAGTTTTCGAAAGTTTAACTACTCAACGGTTTTCTAAAGAACTCGAATTTTCACCACGGTTTTTGTAGAAACTACGAATGCAGAGTTTTTGGGAAGTGTCTTTTGAGAAGGAAATTCCAAAATTCAACCCTTTATAGTGTACAAACAGGAGTGTAAAATTAGGCAGAATAAAACTACTTTTCAAAGTTTCGTTTTTCAATTTCAATATACTCGTCGGTTTACTGAAAACAAAAATAAACCTGAAGAGTTTGCTTTGTTGCTTGTTTGTGGTTCCATGGATTCCTAACATCATTAGTGCGCTGGAAATAGAACTGAATCAATAAGCAAAATGAAAAAAATACAAAGAAAAACAAACAGAAATCTCTTTCCGCGGCTGCTAGAAAAATAAAGTAAATTGTACCTGAAATACTAAAAGCAAATCCATGCAAACTGCTCATATTTTAGTCAAAAAAGATATGATACATCGGCTTACCTATTCGTCCATCACATCACAATCTTACTAATATTACGAACGTGAAAGTTTGGATGTATGGATGTTTGTTACTTTTTCACGCTGACACATATGAACGGATCTGGATGAAATTTGGCACTGAGATTATAGTCTGGAATAGCACTCGGAAAAATGTTTTTGCAAGTTACCACGCAGGCGAAGTAGTGGGCGGAAGCTAAATAAAGGACTTTGTCGTGACTGAGTCCTTTCCTGACTGGTTCCTTTCAAGGCTTAAAGGTGCAATAAGTCCGACATTCAAACTCTGAGCCTCTGAGAATTCAAGCTATTCAAAAGCTGGAAGTTGTATGTATGTATGAAAAAAAAAACATTAGCAAACAAAGTCGTAGGGAGCTCCGTAGTCCATAATTTCATATCCACACTAATATTATGAATGCGAAAGTAACTGTGTTTTTTACCTTTTCACGACTAAACGGCAGCACAAATCGTAACGAAATTTGGCAAGGAGGTAGGTTATATCCTGGAGACGGACATAAGCTTTTGTTTCAAAAAAAATCATCTTGAAAGAGCTGAAATAGGGCTTGAAAGTTTGCATGGGAACGGACGTTGGTTAATCAACGCTGGACGCAGTCTGTTTTTAAAATAATAATTTGCACTCCATAGAAATTTTCCAATTAAGCGATATCAATAATTTCAGAATTAGTGAAGTTATATTTATAGTTTTTTGCGGACAAAGTCGCGGGTAACAGCTAGTTGTAAGCCTGCATGGAGTCTGAGAGATTAATGAACAGTACATTACCCCTGTAATCAGGTGAGTTCAAAACTAAAAACAGATTCACGTAAAGTGGGCTTTGATTTATTTGAGTGGACGTACTCTACCTATTTGGCAGTTAGTGATGTGGCAAACTGGTGGTAGCAGTCTTGGTAGTGGTCAACTAGGTAATATAGTAGGGATAACTGAGTAGGGATAAGAAATTTACTGTGCACCTAACCCTACCAGTAGAAATAAATTTACAAAAATGTGCACTTGACCCTACCAGTAGGGATAGCTTGGTAGGGATAAGTGTACCAGCCAAATTTATCGTGGATTTGGTCAGTTTTAGCAGCTGTATCGAAGCTGTGACTCATAGAGTTCGTCTAGAGAAGTATGTAATTAGTATTTTTGAAGTTTACTTCGTATTTAGAACTTTATTTCGAATGTCATGTGCCCGATTATTGATTCGCTGAAGTCGAGCGTATTTCTCTATACTAATTTGTTAAAAAAATAAAATATGATCACGACTGCAATCCCCGGGTTCGGTAGATATCTCTTCAAATCTTTAGTTACTTAGATCTTTAGAGGATATCTAAAGAGGATAGTCAGAGGCAGCAAACATGACATTTGCTACATGCCCAAATTTTGCACAGTAGTTAGTATTCCGTACGTGACAGGTTGCAAGTCCATCGCCGCATATAAGAATACTAATGACACAAACCTTCGAATTTTTGGTTCTAGGGTATGCCAGTTTCATCACGATATTTTCCTTCACCGTCTACGAGCACTGGCATTGTGCACATATTTTTTTCAAATGGAAAAACAAAAACTCTTTGGTGTACGACCGGGTTTGACCTTCGGATCGTGAGGCAGGCGTGCTACCATCTGCTCATTTTTACCTTTATGTAGTTACTTAAGGGTAAAAATTAACAGCGGAGATATCTTATGGTCGGTGAAGGGAATACAAGACTACAAACAAAAATTTACGGTGTTTGGTTTAGTCCCAGCACTACTGCGAAAGCTACTCGTATCGTAAATCCGCTTACATTGTTTATGAACCCTCCATTTCGAGCAAACAAATTTAAGCTCTATCAGATAGTTCTACATTCCAGCAGCACCGATTACAACTAGAACAGCTGATGCACTAAACATTTTTGACTTTACTTTGACCTGTACTAACTTTATCCTCCCTATATAGTCAAAATTTACAAAAAAACCACTCAAACTTTCCGTAAAATTGAGTTTTATAGGGTCACTTGCATACTCCAGTGGTTTACCCACGAACCCTTTTCACTACCTTTTATACGATAAGTGGACATTCCAGTTTATTCAAATATGAACAGAGCGTTTACTCCGCAAAACGACAACTATTTAATCGGAATGAAATGTTCGTTGAATTCAGTCGAACCAACAGGAGATTTGTTGTGAAATTCAAACTATCCTATCATCCGTAAGTGGTGTTATACGAGGTTTACGAGATCGATTGTCAAAAGTAATGTTATCATTCCATCATCCAAATGATAGTCAAAACGATGTAGCATAAACTACGTTTTTCACGATTATTGTGCCGATATAATCGTTGTTCGTTTTGCGAAGTAGACACTAGGCCTTTTTATTCTAGATGATTTATGCAATGTCAAAAGTAACTTTATGATATATTGCGCTTGCCCAGAAAATATAAGGAAGATTTAATTACAATAGCCTTAGTTACACTCGCTATATTGTAGCTTTCATATTTAAATCATAGAGATTAAGAAAAATCTCTAGTTAGTACCTGAGTCAGCTTTTCTAGCTGGCTGTGATCGCTACCTTCGCAAACGTAAAGGTTTTTACCGGCCATTAAATAGTTTCGTCTGAAAGCAAAACAAAGTATTTTCATCAATGGCCCGGTTATAACTTCACCTGCTTCGAGAGTTAAGCCTGCAAATATAGCGGTGTGTGTTGCATGGAACAAGGTATTTTGGAACAAAGTAAATAATGGACATCGCTTTGAATAATGTACTTTTTAAGGGATATGGTTGCATTGTTAACAAAACTGTTTAACCACTGAATCACGGATGATAGTGACTAAAGATGTTACCTATTATTTAAATTGTACCTACCACATTACATTAATAAAACCACGCTTGTTTTTTAGCTAATCTCTCTACTACTTATTTATTTTCTACTAGCTTTCACTAGCGGCTTTGCCCGCATGTTACCTTGAGAAACAAAAACATATCCCACGGGAAGCGTACATTTTTTCGGGATAAAAGGTACCGTATGTCCTTTCTCAAGCTTAGTCTATCTTTGTACCAAATTTCATTAAAATCGGTTCTGTAGTTTAAGCGTGATTGCGTAACATACTCAGAGTTACTTTCGCATTTCACTACGATCCAGAAAAATTATGTTCAAGTAGAAACACTTGTTCATTTTTTTACTTGGTTTTATGAAGTTTTGTGTATATGTATTATATATGTTGTTTAATTATATATGTTATTACCTTTTACCACTGCTCTAGTAAGTGATGGTTACTACATTATTGGAAAATTCATTGCCTTCCTCAATCATCGACCGCCGCAAGCAAAAAATGCCGGCTGTTTTTACTAATAAACCCAACTTCCACAAACATTTCCCAAACAACACGTTGACAAGAAAATGGTGGGCAGTCTGCCGCCGAAAGTTTGTGCAAAAAACTCATAGTTTTTGCGGGGGAGAAGCGGGTAAATGTGATTTCCGGAACATTACGCAAGAGTTGTATCGAGTGCCGGCAAAAAGTCTACACAGATTTCCACTCAGTCCTATACCCACAATATCTACTGGGGTTATTTTAACTTGTGGGGAAGACTATGTTTGTGTAATCCGTAAAAAGTGAATCCATTTATCCTACAACTTCGATTCGTTTCAGTGAAACTACTGTATGCAAATTTTAAGTGCAATATTAAATTCATGTAACACTTATTTAATAAATAAACATTCTTGATTCTTGATTCTTGCATGATGGTTGGTGTAGGACAGATTCGTGATTCGGCAGATTCGTAAATTGGGACGACCAAATTGTCTAGGGTCGGCAACATGCGTGTGATATATCGCAAATAACTATCTATAGTCACCTAGTAGGTCACCTGACCGTAGGTTTCTGTAATCTATTACAGAAACCTACGGTCAGGTGACCTATGCCGTATGCTTGTGGTAACAACAAAAATTTAGTCCATTTACAATCTTTAATCTAGTAAGTTACAGTTACGAGCGGTTTGGCAATGCTCTCTCGTAATTAACTTCCAGGGTCGGCTGCAAATCAACTTAACTACTCTTTCTCCAAAACTATTCGCTATATTATCAAGCTGAGAGCTTAGTACGAGTTTTGATAGTTTACGATACTTTATTTCGTTTCGTTAGCTACAGCGCCCCTAGCGGAAACTTACGGCTAACTGAATTGCTATACTAAGTCTTTTCTAAACCCTCTGTACAGCAAATGTACTGAAAACTTGTATGTCTTACGGTTTATGTATCTAGAATTAAATGCTTTGTTTTGTATCCCGCAGTTTAGTGTAAATCCGTGAACATACGTTCATTCGCCTGTTCATTCATTCAGCTATTCATTCATAAATGCAACTAGCAATCTTAGAACAAATTGTGACTTTACAAAGTCTCTCCACTATCGGGATAGATGACGTAATTGTCTTTGGTAACAATGCTATTTATATAAATAGTAGTGCAGATAAAGAGCATATTATCCTTTCACCTCAATGGTTTAAAAAAACAAGTGATAATAAGAGGAAAAACTATGTAAGCTAAGCAGTTATAGAAGAGTGTAAGAAGTTGAGGCTAGAAATTGCACCGTATTTCATTTGAAATGGACCTTATGATTTTACTAGTAACCACGCGCGGCTCCGCGCGTGTGTTATCTAACCAACTAAAAAGTAGCCTTTATGTTATTCCAATCCATAAATTACGCGTATTCCAAGTTTCATTCAGATTCGTTTAGTCGTTTCAGCGTGATTGAGTAACAAACATCCATATATCCATCCAAACTTTCGCGTTTATAATGAATATTGGTTGGTTGTGATTGAATGCAATTATTTTCAATTTTGCTTTAAAAAAACATTAGTTAGCTTTAGTTGCTCGTAATTATCATTTGTAGCAAAAGTATGTCGAGTTTCCTGCATCCTTATCAACATGTAAATTAAATATAAAAGCATATTCAGAGCAAGCGTCCGTACCTAAAGACCCACGGAGCCTGAAGGAAACATTCATACATCCGTCCCCTCTTAGCGTCTCATCGTATCACATTTTCCGTCTCGTAAAACTAAGTGGATTTGGCAATGTTTCAATAACTTTACTCGGAATATCTGTGCGGTTGTAGTAAGTAGGTGTCAGTGGTTTGATATGGGCGCATTGGGCGTACTGTGTCGTTAACACGAGTTTTTTTGCGATGTCAAATGAAGGAACCCTTTAGTGCACCTCTGGATGAATTTTTAATATATTTTTCTTAAACGTTTCAGACTGGACAGCACTTCTGCCTTCTGCACTGTAGGTTGTGGATTCGATCCCCACCCAGAACAAACATTTATTTTGTGTGATGAACACAGATGTTTATTCTGTTTCTGGGTGTTATTGTGTATTTTATTCTAATTTTTATTTTTTATGTATTTACAATAATAAATGTATATAAATAATCTATCAGCTATCTGGTTCAGCTTTACTTAGGGGCTAGATGGCGTTGTGTGCAATGTCCACCAATATTTATTATTGTTTTCTAAATTTCCAAATAAACATACCATTCAAATTTAAGCTTTCTAAAACCTATGGTTTAAGCTGTGCGCCTAACACTTTTATACAAAAAAACACCCCGATTATTTCAGACACCGATACCAAAAAATAAATAAATTCGGATTCGATTTGGTAAAGAATCGTGCTAGGATTACTATTATGAGATTTTGTTTGAGAAAGTTCTGTGAAAGCCAGCGCTGGGGAAAGTTGTGTATGATAGGAGGATATGGCGACTTTTCTTATCTGGGGGTCGAGACACACTTTGGTCCTTTGAACTAAGGAGTCGGACAGATAGTGTTTGTTTAAGGAAAGTGTTTTAGACTTGTGACCTTTTAGTTTACTTGCACAGGGACTTCAGAAGAATGAAAAAGAAAATGAATTGACTTATTACCATAATGGTATTAAGGCGGAAACATACTGTTAACACGCTACGCGACCCGACGAAACGCGACGCGTGTCGACTCGAATCAAATGAGACACGTCGGATGTTCATAGTATGATTCTAGTCATAGAAAATA
The DNA here is from genome assembly GCA_963675405.1 of Cosmorhoe ocellata. Taxonomy (NCBI): domain Eukaryota; kingdom Metazoa; phylum Arthropoda; class Insecta; order Lepidoptera; family Geometridae; genus Cosmorhoe; species Cosmorhoe ocellata. The sequence continues at coordinate 1,996,585 of OY776258.1, read as the reverse complement.
GTACAACTTGATTCGAGTCGACACGCGTCGCGCGCGTATCATCGGGTCGCGTAGTGTGTTAATAGTATGTTTCCGCCTTTATACATAACTTAACTTCCATAATACCCTGTGTTTGACATTATTTTTATTGAACAATCTTCTGACATTCTTTACCTTGTACAAGTATTATTAAATTATTACATTAATTTTATATAATGTTAATTAGTATGATTGGATACTGGCCATTCTTATTTATATTCTTAGTACCTGGATGACCGAGCTTTGGTCGGCTTACTCGGTGAAAACACGGATAAAGTTACGTTTTCCACAAATTAAACCTATCTATATCGATTTATCGCCCCCGAAACCCTCTGCATACTAAATTTCATGAAAACTGTTGGAGCCGTTTCCAAGATTCAGGTTATACTCGTATATATAGGTATATACTAGAATTGCTCGTTTAAAGGTATAAGATACTGGCCCTCAGAGTTAACACCTTTTATGAACTTACTTTCTTGTAGTCATGATTCAACATTAAATTTATTTTCAGCACGTAAAGACTGCAAGTATTAAAATACTTACGACTTCATAAGCGGGGGTGATGACACCACATGCCCTGACGAGATAATATCCCGGTTTATTTGCATTTTTATTAGAAACGTGACCGAAATTCGCGATTATACGATCTGATTAATAGGATTATTTATTTAGTTGATTTGGTGGAAAATCTCGCATAAATTGGAAAACGTACGCCATCTGATTAAATTTACATGTACCTAATTCCATTCACTGGCATCAATATAATCCATTTTGTTACTTATATTTCAAGAAGTATGGCATTGTACCTGGTAAATCTATCAGGTATTTTTATGGTGCTATTGAGATTGGCTAAAAATTATTGTTTTATGAAAATAAAAATCATAATGTCATATACTATGTCTGGGCAGTGACAACCCTAAATACCTAGGGTTGATCTTATTTCCTATGACACAAATTGTAGAACCAATCATATTAGAAAAATTCGAAGTTTAGGATTATCTAACTAAACAGATATAAACGGGAGATTAACGAAATTTCAAGGTAAGGTTTTTTCTAAAGTAAGCTTTTTCAAAAATTCCATTAAATCAGTAAACGGTATTTTATACCTGCAATTTATAACTTCTTTTCACTTAGATTGAGTCTTGTTCCTCTTCCAATATTATGCAAATCCTAGCTGCTGAAGCCACAGAATATACCTGCGCACTAGAAGTGCAACTCGTCTCGTGTCAGTGTCAGTAGCTAACTAAATGTTCTTGCTTTTTACTGGCACTTGCATCAAATAGATCAAAAATGCTTATATATTCGTGGTTTATGTGCATAAAGTTTTAAAATCTTGATCTTATTTATCTAACTATCACAAAATCAGTACAATTTATTAAATCTAACAAATCTAAAAAACATATCAATAATACATGTTTGTTGGTTACCCCAAACGTCAGATTTTTTTTATATAAGAGCCTAATAATATTATTTACAAAAAAAGTATTTAATCTATCAACCATCTAGTTTCCATAGCACATACTTTGCTTAGATGGCAAGATGGCGTTGTGTGAACAGTTCATCAAAATTTATTATTTATTTATTTGTTTACTACATGACCAGAAGCTGGTTAGTAATATTAATACTTCAAAAAGCAGTAAAAGACGCGTTATTATAACAAAACTTGTATCAAGAGTTTCAGTTCTACGTGGCACTGCCTACCATCGCATTGAGCGCTTCCATAGTGAAATATTAAACTAAATCGCCTTACCTTTGAAAGAATACTCTGCATTTTGATTTCGCGCAAAGTCTACCTGCTTTAGAGATTCCAACTCGCAAAGGAGCTTAGTTGGCATACGTTGAAACTGTAAGTAGAAGGAAGTTTGTTACCGGTGCTGTGTGGTACTGGATTGAAAAAAGTTCTACATTGATCTATGATACGTTTGGCTTTTGCGTTTGTAAAGTTGTGCGCGCAAAATCCCGTAAAATCACACCAGAGCAAAATGCCTTTGTTAAAACGTCTATAACGTAAACGCTCTATATAACCTTGTCGTATCACTAGGTCATTCTATCACTTATCTGCATAAACTATAGCATGGACAACTGCGTACGCGGATCCAAATGACATTATTCGAATTAATGCAATCCATCATTTAATTAAATAGAGGCCATTAAATAGATGCTATGCGGGAGACCTCAAATCTGAGGTATTCAATAAATTTCTTCTGCACATTTTTTACTACACATTTTTTATTCCCATTACTGCACAATTTCAAAAATACATTTTGTTCGTGGGAATAGTAAAAATGAATTAAAATTGTTCCCATTTCTGCACAACGATTTGTAGTGATGGGGTATCCGAGGTATTTTCTTATAATATCGTTATTCAATGTGTACAGGATCGCAAATTTTTATTTGCGGCAATAATTCATACAAATACATCGAAAAATATATATAATGTATACAATAATATACATACAATAAACAATACTATTCGAGGCTCTTTCTCTTGGATGGACTGTGTGAAAGATGACATGGGTGGGTAAGAAAAGAGTGAGCATTGAGATGACGAATGACAGAGGGAAATGGAAGAAGATCACATGTTTTTTGCGAACAAAAATGTTGTGCTGACCCCATATAATGGGCAAAAGGGCAGGAAAATGATGATTTGTGACTCTTTCGTAACCAGTTACCAAAGATAAGTTAATTTTTGCACTTGATACTTGATGTGTGAGTAGATACGACTGAAAAAATGTTACACAGAGATTCATTTTTAAAAATTGCACGTTCATTCACAGGCGGAATAAAATGATATTCTGTGAAGTTAAGCCAGTTAGAGAAAAAAGTTATTGAAGCGAACAGTTTGCATTCCAGCGTTGCAGGCAACTGTTTTGTTCTCTTTTGTTTTAATAATGTCAATGTGGTATAATGTAGTACCGCTGACCTATATTTTATTGCAATACCTACTGGATAAAGTGATGCCACGATTATTGTTACCTTTACATTTTTGCACAATTAAATAAAGGCAAAATGCATGTGGTAATAAAAATACGAATTGTCTACGATAGACAAAAGAAAATCAGAATAAATAAAAGTACGAATATGTACGATTTTGGTATCAGTGGGTCGGGTAGATAATAGTTTACATGATACGCTTTATCCTATAGACCGTGACAAGTAGATGAAAGTAGAGGGAATGATGAAAAATTGCTGTCCAAATGTTTAGTTAGTACACGTAATTGGTTTTCCTATTTGAGCTACGCTCGCCTCAAGTGACGTCAGACCAGGGGGTGTGCAGACTACTGGTTGCTCATGTTTAATTCATCGTACAAACAGACTTCAGATAAACACGTGGCTATGTTTGGAGAACAGGACAGATTAAACCACAAGCATAGCTGGCAAAATTTAGGAAACTGGTTTGCAATGCTTAAATACTACCCACTTGGTAACAAATTGAAATAAAAGAAGTAAAAATTCAAATTAATTATTCATTTATTTCAGATTATTAATCCATAGAACATAACAACACATAAATAAAAACACTTAAAATTACATTATAATGAATCAGAAGTAATAAGAAGTAACAAATGAATGTCACATAATTTAAAATTAATACAAAATTACAAAATTACACAATATGGACAACACAAAAAAAAAAAAAAAAAAAATATATTACATGAATGACTTCAAATTAGAATTTTGTAAATGGTTTTGCAAGCGTTTGGATAAAAAGTAGCCGCTATGTCAGGTTACAAGAAACGGTGAAGGAAAACAACGTAAGGAAACCGGGGAGTCATAGAACCTAAAAAGTTGAAAGACAGTGTGAAGTGCACGAAAGGCGCCTCTTAGGACCTCTCACCACAATGGTTCAAAAGAACTAATGGCACAACAACATGAACAAGAAGGTTAACAGGGACCTTTATTTTATAATATTGTGTGACGAAGAGAGTGTCAGATATGAATGTAATAGAAAAGATGGCTGGACTGTGTGAAAGATGATACGGGTAAGAAAGGAGTGAATACTGAGATGACAAATGACAGATGGAAATGGAAAATCACATTGTGGGAAAAGGGTAGGAAGATGATGATGAAATTACATCCAACAGCGTTGTTGTGAACGCGATTGAAACATACAAATCTAGCAATCAGTTTATAAATAGATAATCAAGATTATAACAAGGGTATTAACCCTTTTTTTGCAAGGAATAGACGCATATTGCAGTTGCAGTGTACGATGTATACAAGGATTAAAACATGCCATGTGCTCGGTCGGATAGGGATGCAATAGCAACATTCTTGTTTGTTTGTTTCAACAATGTTTGCATTATTTGCAGATATTTGTCTCAGGTCTGGGTGTTTTCTATGTATAATATGTATGTATTTACAAAAAAAAAAGTATATCTATGTAGTTTATCAGTCATGTGGTTGCCATAATACAAGCTCTGCTTAGTTTGGGGCTAGATGATGCTGTGTGATAGTGTCCAGCATTATTTATTTATTTATTTATTTATTCTAAAAATGTAGAAACTAGGAAGAATTGAGATTCAATCAACAGAATTCTCTATTTATTTTAATATTGGTACTCATACTTATTTATTTTTACATAGTTATGAAGCTGTTTTCAATATTTTAATTGTGGTTTGTGTTTGCGCCAAATAAACGTTCAATTCATTAATGTATTTATTCATTCATTCATTTATGCAATAATTGAGTTCAGGATAGGTTTTATGACAGACTATTGGTTAAAACATCAATAAAATTCATCCATCTCTTGCCAATGTGTAAGCAGAAGCAGCCACATTAATTTGCTACCGTAGTTTTTATCCACTTTTCATCATTCTCCTGCTCTTATCCCACGCTAAGTGGAGACGGCACAACATGTTTTCTTCTTCCACTCATTCTTATCATTCGTCAACTCTGAGTCTATTCTTTCTTACATTCATATCATCTTTCACACAATCAAACCACTTCTTCTTCGGCCTTTCTTTACGTACCCAGTTACACTCATACCTTTTACTTATATGGTGAAATGGTTTTTATCCCTCCTCATCACGTGTCCACACCAAAATAATTAAAATCTTATCATCTTTTCAGTAATAGGCACCACTTTCAAACTACCTCTAACATACTCATTCTTCATCTTGTCCAACCGTGTCACCCCACACATCCGCATTTCAGTAGCATGCACTCCTTTATCGTCTCCTTTTATCCGCTTTTGTCCGCCATTTTTCAAGGTATATTCTAGTTAATATGAGAAGCGCAGGCACGCTTTACCCGCTTGGACATAGTTGAAACAGACGATGGGTTTAATCGACTTACATCCCTAGCGTAAACCCTATTAGGCATTGTCTAGAGACGTAGTGTGCTGGACGCGACACATGAATAACAAAGCAAGGAGATGAATAGAGCTTTGGAACAGCTCGTGTAGTGTAGTATTACACTGTGTTGCTATTTTGGTTTATAGATCCAATAATTTATCTTTAATTATTTGTTGAATTCTGAATTTCGCATTATTTAATAGTAGCTTCCGTTCGCGGCTTTGCTCGCGAGGTACCTACATATAATTAGCCTATGTTACTCAGGGATAACGTAGCATTCTAAGGGTGAAAATTTTAGAAATCGGACCAGTAGTTTTTGAGTTTATTTGTTACAAACAAAAATACAAAAATACAAAACTTTCCTCTTTATAATGTTAGTAAGTATAGACTTGTTATAATTATTTTGCTCTTTGGGGCGGAGACGAATTCAAAAGTCAAAAATTATGAAAATCGGTCCAGATGTTTTCGAAATCGTAACTATTGTGTTGGTTCAATTAAATAGTGGTTGTTTTTTACATAAGTTTTGTAGATCCTAGTATAAACGTATATGTGAAAAAGGGGCAATGTTCAGCGTTCGGGGCAAATCATTTACTATTCCTCAAAGGTTCGGGGTTAACGGTGACGTCGATAAAAGAGCGGAGATTGGTGCCAAGTTCTAGAACAGTTATTTCAATAATACTCGTAGATATAGGAATACTACAACTTTTTTACGAGTAACATCTTCTAAATAAGTTGATAATCGTTGCATGCAAAATTAAAAAAAAAAATAGTTTTCTTTTTGCAAATTTTGTTAATAAAGTTTAAAAAAAATTGTAATTACAAGTATATCTATGGGCTTCCTAGTTTTTAAGCTTAGATCATTCATCAAAGTTTTTGAGCTATGGCTGGTATCTGAATTATTTCCAAAATGCTTCATTTAAGTATAATAATACCAAGAAAATACACACTACCACCGTTTGTACGAAGTTGCTCGTTTTTTTTAAGCTTCAGTGACTTACCGCCCTGTTTAAATAAAATGGGTTATGGGATTTTGTACCTAATGGGATACTGTAAGCATACTTTACATAGAGAAAATATTTGAATTTATTGAGTAGTAGAATAACTAGGTCAATCGGGTCAAGGTTTATTCATTAAGGTCAAGGTCAAGGTAATGTGCCAATGGTCAATTTTAGTGACGGTGTTTATAGGCCACTCTAAGGCTTACCATGAAAAGCTAGAACCGAAAGCTTTACGTGCCTTTCGAAGCACAACAGTCACCCATCCAAGTACTGGTCTCGCAAAACGTTGTTTAATTTTAATTTACGACTTCCTTCTATGCAACGTGCGCTTCGTAGGATAGATTTGAGCTACTACCCATCTATTGTGTCAGGTTTCATAAGCCGTCTAAAAGCCTCCAGCCTACCGTCAACGATATTTGGAACCGACAGTTTTGTGTCCACTGAAGTACGGAATAGTTCAGGCGTATAGCGCTATCTGTCATATGGACTAATTTGTGAGGGTCAAAACGAAAGTTACGGTATTCTACTGATATTATAAACGCGAAAGTTTGTAAAAATGTATGGATGGTCGGATGTATGGACGTATGTTTGTTACTCTTTCACGCTGAAACGGCTGAACGGATCTGGATGAAATTTGGCACAGATATAGATTATAGTCTGGAATAGCACATAGGCTTTTTAAGAAATAAAAATGTATTGTTCCCGTGGGATAGATTAGTTTTTGTTTTTCAAGGGACCACGTGTAAGCCGTGGGCGGAAACTAGTGAGAAATATAGTATTGAAGATCGTAAAATGGTGAAGTTTTTTCCAGCTTATATTACTTGAAAGGTTGTGTACATGATTTCAAATAAAGAAGAGCAGTTTGTTATAAAACGCAATTAAATGTTTGCACACCAGACACGACCCGAACTTGGAGTTGGAAACCTTCATGAATATGGAGTAGCAATACCGGACTTGGCCGTAAAGTTTATATTGAATGCGACAGGGAGTTGTGTTTGGCTGTAGCGTGTCACCGAACGTGAACTGTAAAGGATTCATCAAGATGCAACCGAAACTTGTAACTTGAAACTTTACATGCTGAGAACTGATGAAAGTGCATTTACTTGATTAGCATTGAAATAAACTTAAAGAAGGTACTCGTATCAGGTTCGATTTATCATTTCTTTATTATTTCTTAAACATTCACGATTATCACACAGGAATCTTAACACTATTACACAGGATTACTAAAATGAAAAACATGGGCACGTGTTAAATATTTATATTTAGAAAACCTCTGACTACCCTCCTTTAGAGATCTTAGGAGATGTCTACCAAAGCCTAAAATATACTTACTACTTGGGCCACAAGTTTTTCAGCCATTGTCAAAGCAATATAAATTTAATATTTCGTGCCATGACCCTATAAAAATTGTATCGAAGTAGTGCTACATCGAGCTTGAAATTTCTGAAAAATAATGGTTTTAAGAGTTTGTGGTAAGGCTCTTGGTTTACGTGGCCAACATGGCCATGTAACCCACATGTTTTGTTTCTTAGTTTATAACACAATTAAAAAAATATAGCTTGTAGTAAACAAACTACACTACAAGATAAGTATGTTAAAGTTAGTGGCAAACTTACTTTATCAAAAGGTTTATTTTTGTAAAACAAAGAAACTTACGGACTAGAAACTTTCCGATCGGAAGACAAATGTTTGGACACTATTGTAAGAAAGCTTTCTCAACCTTAATAGATTAAAACCGGGTCGATTGTTCTTTCGCCGAGAAAATAAATTCGCTCTGCGAGAAAAGCCAGCCATTGTCGATGTAATTTGGTTGACTTCCAAATAAATATATCTATCGAGGCGAAATCTCACAGACATGATCAGAATAGAATGGAAAAAAAAACGTCAAAAGGCACACACAAGAAAAATAACAATGAAATACTGAAGCTTATTCTACTAATCCTACTAGACGTGAAAGTTTATATATATGGATGTATGGAAAAATTTACGGTTCCTGTTGGATAGATGTTTTTGTTTTTCAAGTTACCACGCGGGCGAAGCCGTTGGCAGAAGCTAGTAACTAATAAATAGTATCTCTAAAATTTTTGTTTTATTTCTGCTTACTTATAATGTAAACTTAATATAATATATCAATTCAGTAGTTATACGTGTAAGTAAAAAGTATCTTGCTGTCTCCATTGATATTAGTTTTCAGCCATTCAATTCCAGCAGACTAACAAATCTACTGAGTATCCATGTTTCTTATTATTCGAAGCTAGACAGAGAGAGTCGTATTCATTATCGCGATCTCTTGTATCCTTGCTTTCAGATATTCTTAATTGCATCCTTAAAACAGTCGTAGTAACGGAAATGATAACAGATAACAGCGAATACGGCGTACACAGAGCGCAAGCGAGATAATAACAATATTCCAATATTCCACGCTACGATAACTTTGCTTTAATTCCATTTTTTCCGCCATCGAATATGTCATGAGCCCCATGACGTATCTACAGGGTGCGCGGTTTCGTCACGGGTATCGCACTTCGCCGATGGCCATTGTGCTTCTGCGCGTATCTAAACGAGCGTAAGTCATATCAATAATTTTCTTGCGTTGCCGAAATAAACGGTCGAAATAAAAGCTTTAAAGACGCATTTTAATGTTATTTACAGAATTTGTAAAGGTACGAGCAAATATTATTTTTTATGGCCTAGAATGCTTAATTAATATATTTTTTCAAATAATATAATAAAGGACTACATAGTCTTGCAGGTGGGCGCTGTAGGTTGTGCGTTCAATCTCCACTGAAGACAGACATTTGTGTAATGAACACAGATGTTTGTTCTGTGTCTGGGTGTTATTGTATTCTATGTATGTATGTATTTACAAAAAAAAAATACATATTTAATTCTTAAAAAAAATACATAATTAATACAAGCATTGCTTAATTTGGGGCTAGTTGGCCTTGCATGAAATGTCCACCAATATTTATATTCATTTAATGTATATTTAATATTAAACCAAGCCTCTTGGGATTCAACATCACTTTAATTATGTTACAACATTTGTCTGGATATATAATGACTACAAAAACAATGACTACAGCCATTATAAGGAATGGCATTTCGTGACTACATGCTCGAATATCGAAAAATAAATTGGACAAAGCTATTTTCATCGAATTGCTTCGATCCACATGTGCCCTTATGGCTCAGAGCGTCATTGTCAAAAGCTTTTGTATGATTCCCGTGCCCCTATTGTGATTTCATATCAAACTGTTATATTATTACGACTCTCGTTTATGCGTCAAAAGCAATGTCGCGACAGTTGACACGTGTTTAGCATTTGACTTAACTGCTATTGTCCCTAATCGTTTAGGGGATTTTTACAACTGTGATCTTTGACATGAGATAAAACTATTTTAATTTGTCTCTAATGTTCATTTTATAATTTTTAAATGCACTCATAGAAAATTTAAACTCTATGTATTATTTCTATGGTTTATACTGTTCATACTAGTTTCTAAGGCGTAACGACCTTCAATGGAAAGATCTACTAAAGAGTGCTAAAGAGGTAGAATAATATGTATAGGTCAGACTAACTTTTTCTGAATTTCCGTTTTCTCTAGTTTAGCACCGGTAGATTTGTAAACTCAAAATCAACGCCATACGAAATCATAGGGAAAAAATATATTCGTTTATTTTTAAGTTTTCAAGCCTTTCAAAGAAAACTTTGCCTTCAAACAGCCTACAGGTCACAGACTATATATATTCCTTATTTCATGCAATGCCATCTAACTCTCACAATACAAATGAATCCACAAACTTGCAAGTAACCACGCACCTAACTCTGGCCATTGTAATATAAGTAGGATATTGTAAATAATTCGTATGACGATATTAGGCGCCCTTTTACTTTTTTAATAAAGCCGATATGACAACACCACGTGCTCGACGTCGACGCCTGTCAGTCCGGATGACAATGAATGACAGCTGGGAGCAGAATGAACTGACGTCGCATTGTGATTTGTATGCATGGCTATGGACGATGTAGAGTCCGTTTGATTAAAAAAGAACACCCTTTGTTCGATTCAATAATTATTCGATGGGTATCTCGTTCAGTATTATCGGATTAATTGCATAAGTTACCTTTTTTGATGAATTTTATATGTTTGGAATACATTTTACACACAAAAAATAGTCTAGGTATAGATTATAAAAAAAATAGGTAATACTACCTGTCAGTAAATAAATGATTAATTTTCTTTACATTTGTAAAATAGTTTACCAATTGAAAAAATAATGACCCAAATATGCAGGTAAGTTTAAATCAGACCATGAAAAGTCATTGTTCTAATACGAGTAGGTATACTAAGTATCTCTACTATATAAAAATAGAATAGAGATTCTAGATCCATAATGAAATAGCGAATATGGTTTCGGCTCTGACGACGGTCAAAGCTATCGGAATCGCAGAGCACTATCTGTAACTAAATTAATATTTGAGTTAGCGCTGCCATTTATCATGCAACCTACACACTGAGTGGATTCAGAGAGAATTGTTCAATACAGCACACATGAACGCATCAGTGGACGCGTCTATTTGCAATTAAATAGGTCGCTTCTGTGTATTTTCAATGAATACGGCTTACTTGCAAGTTTATTTATTACCAACTAGCTTTTACCTGTGTTTTCGCATACGTAGTACGTTTGTTAAAAGTAGTCTATTGCTCAATGTCTGTGCTTTTCAACGGCAAAGGAAAACATCGTTAGGAAACGTTAGAATCAAATATATAAAGGAGTGTCTTTTGTTCCAAATATAAGATGTTTGTTTGAACGTGTGACTTAGATACCTTTACCCTATAGATATCCTCAATTATCTAAGAACATAGAGATCTGAGCAGATATTTACCAAAGCGGGGATAATATAGTCGTGATAATTTTCTTTTTGTCAGTTTATAAAAGGTGGAGTTGTGTAGCGTATGAGTTCAGTATGAAAACAAAGCTAGTCGTGAATAGGTAAGTTTTCAGTCGGTCATTAGGTTACATTCTAAATGCATAGCCTAGTATCGATCATTGAGGTAGGTTATTCGTATTCGTGGCCATTTCATGTACTTCTATGTAGGCCATCGCGTGACCGCTCACCGTTAGTAATGGGGGCATCAGTTGCTTTATCAGTGTACATACCCTACTCTGTAGAAAATGTTTTGAGATAATTTTAATCACTGGCAAAATAATCTATCTATATTTTATGCTAGTCTTTAGTAAGCGCATTACTTGAGAAAGAATGGACCTATGTAGCTCATTTTGTATTTTATATTTGTAAATAGTCCAAATTAAAAATCTTAATCGGGAAAGAACAATTGGAAAACATTTTTAATATTCCTAAATTATTTACTGGACTACAGTCCAAATAAGGTATAATAAAATTGGAAATTTGCCCAGATAGTTAGAAAATTTGCAAAAATGGGAGCTTTTAATAGGTTTTATTGGCACATACAGAATCGCGCTAAATCTCTAGCTCATGCATGACATAAATTATACTACGTACTGTTGGGGTACTTACAACTCAACGGTAAAGTCAATATTTCTGATTTTATTATCTATTTACACAATTATTTGACTTTTGCCCTTGTTGTGTTTGAAGGTCACTATTTTGCCTTCGGGCACCGAATGACCTTCCTAACCTATTCTTATATTCATAGGGCGTTAGTGGAATTTTCACGGTAGCATAAAAGAAACCATTTCTTTTTTCCGTGTTTTTTGGTTCCGTCCCTAAAAGGAAATAGGCTAAACCATTAAGAGCCTATAGTGCGCCAGATTATTTCGAGTCGCGCTCATTCAAATAACTGACTACGTATATTATTCAAAAAACGCATTTTTTGGATGATTTGTTTGATGAGTTATGATTATTTTGAAAACTGAATTATACAATACATTGTGTAGGTTGCTTGATGAATCCATAACGAATTTATAATAATATCCAATTAATAATTAAATTTATGATCAATCGTCTGTCAATAATTATTGTTCCGATTTTTTCTGTTTTAATAAAGTTTTGGTGATAATATTTTGGTATGTAATAATTGAATAAGGAACCCAGTCAAGTGTTCTGAAACTTGCCATATTAACTACTTTTATGTAACTACTACTAGTAACTTGTAATTGTTTCTAAGGAATAAAATGCCTTCTTCGAGAATACTAAGAAAAATAACAAAAATAGGTACCTATTTTCCTAGGTTATACGAGTACTCCCTATTACTAAATTATAAATACGAAAGTAACCAACCTGTTATATGTTTGTTTGTTTCCTATTCTCGATTAAAAATTCTATTTGGGCGAAGTCGTGGGCAAAGGCTACTATAAAATTAAATAGCAATCCAAGTAGGTAAAGTAAGTTGAACATAATAAAACGCCTACACCATTATTGACAGCAACACATATCGAGAATTGCTTTGTCGAGTTGAAAAGGTAAAACATATTTATAAATATCAAATTACCCTATTTATAGGGTTCTTGTAGGCACATAAAAAGCACCCACGTAACTACCTTTATCATATATTCAAACGAAACATACCAGATTGTGGTTTCATTGATACTCTATTTAGTAGGTTTTGACAGCTTTCAGACTTGTCACGCACAAATGAAACGTGAATAATGAACCGTGACCGCAGGAATTGAAAATCGTGCTGTCGACTGCATATGATTGCGTTGAATAGGTTTGAAACTTTTCCAAAACATCTGCTTTTGATGAATTATTACTCTCATGAGTAATTATTGTTAATCTATAACATAGATAATAGAAACTAAATGATGTAATTATGTTCAAAATGTTCTGTTATGTTTCAAGTTAAGGTGTGATGCTATAACTGTTATAGCATAACACCTAATCAATGTGATTTTGCATAACCACTTTATTGGTTACCTTCTAGTGAGTTATAATAGAATAGTAAAAAGTTATTAAAATGTTATCAATGGTAAGTTTAACGTAAATAAACAGAAATCGGTAGGCATTAGGTACATAAAAATAGCAAACAAAACTGTTGTGTTAATTTTGATGAAAGTTTAATAAAACAAGATTCGCTTCAGATGAATCATGATAATATGATAATAGTTCGAATTAGCTGTGACAATTCGAAGGACCAGGGGCCTTACCACGAGTTCATAATTCATTACCGAATTATTGAGTATTACATTGTTATTTCGTACCATGACCTATGCAAATTGTATGGAAGTAGTGACGTTCCATAATGGAATCGTTCTGGAAGACTTCGTGGTAAGGCCCCTGCTCAAAGTAATAGTTAGGCAGCATCACTCAGTTGACTCAGCCGAGAGTTCGTTACCCCCCGACAAAGAATAACAAAACGTTAGGGTGGTTTCACAATAAATCAAGACCATGTCATAAATACCATTCCTCCCTTCCAAGGGTAAGAAGTGTCGCATTTTCCGACTCATAGAAACTCCCTAATGCTGTTCGCGGTATTCCTTTATGGCATTTTTGGAATTCCGCGAGCTCAATTAAGTTCTGAAGTCATATATTCTAATAATGTATACTTAGGATGGGTTTTGGTTTCGGCTCGTGATTAAGGAGAGCTCTGTGGGCATGTGAGGCCTTTTTGTGTACCCGTTTTCCGTATTTTACAAATGGATCCTATATAAATTTACTAGTTTAATTTCCTACGATTTTAATTGCCTAATGTTATTTTCATGTAGGTACGTAATGAATATTTTCTATGTACGACTATCACTTACTCTTACAACACGACAAGAAAATGTAAGAAAATCCTACTAATATTATAAACGCAAAAGTTTGTAAGTATGTATGGATGTATGTTTGTTAATATTTCACGTTGAAACGTCTCAACGGATCGGGATGAAATTTGGTACAGATATAGATTATAGTCTGGACTGGCACATAGGCTACTTTTTATCTCGGAAAATTGTTTGGTTCCCGCGGGATAGATTCGTTTTTGTTTTTCAAGGTACCACGCGGGCGAAGCCGTGGGCGGAAGGTAGTTAAATATAATTGGCATGTCAAAACAAAGCTTGCATTGGTGACAGTAACTGGGTGACTGAGCTTTGCTCGCTTTTTTTGGTAAACGACGTTTTCTAAAAATGAAACCGAGCTAGATCGATTTATCGCCCCGAAACCCCTTGCATACCGAATTTCATGAAAATCGTTAGAGCCGTTTCCGAGATTAAGATACATAATATACAAGAATTTCTCGATGAAAGGTATAACATTAACATAGAAAAGTTAAAAGCTTTAGGAATCCTAACCACAACCTGATCTCCAACAAACTGTAGAAAGTTTATTTTTCCTGTATCTCCGCTTCGAGTAAACGGCAAAAGCACGCTCAACAAGATTTCGCGTCATCCCTTCATTTCACGCATGATCGGCGCCCCGTATTGCTATATTTAGAAATTCGCTATAATATTTCACGTAACCTTAACGATATTGGTGGAGATAAAGCCAGTGGCCTGGCAGTAATCCACCGGGACGGGGTGCTACTGAGAACGGCGGTTTCCCAACGAGTCACACCGTTATCCGTTGGGATTTTACTCCCAACAAGTACAGGTTACAATTATGCTTTAGTGGTTTTCGTTGGGAATATTGAAAGAAGCTTATAGTTTCGGCAAAGCTACGAAGTGCTATGGGAAGGATCGATTCTCAAAGGCTTAGCCAAGAATATCCTTTTTACATTTCTTCATTGTACATACACATCGGGTTTTACTTACATGTAGGTACGTATATTAGGAATAGTTTAGAGTCAAAACAAGGTATTAAACATTAGTGGATATTTTCTTGGAAACTTCTCAGAAGGCTAAAAATTTTTTTAACGTTCGGAAATAAAAATCTATGAATTTTTACGTAGATATTTCAAATTATAATGAACTAGCTTCAACCCACGGCTTCGCGGTACCTTGAAAAACAAAAACAGATCTATCCCACGAGAACCGTAAATTTTTCCAGGATAAAATGTAGCCTATGTGCTATTATTCCAGACTATAATCTATATCTGTGCCAAATTTCATCCATCCGTTTCAGCGTGAAAGAGTAACAAACATACATCCATACATTCATACATTCTTACAAACTTTCGCGTTTATAATATTAGTAGGATAATAAGACCACGTACACACTAGGCGCTTTGCGTTGCGTTAGGCGCGCGTTGGTAGCGTAATAAATACAGCGCGCTTAGCACGGCATTTGATCAGAAACGCGCGCTTGCATGACATGTGTACACCTAGATAAGAACTACTGGTTCTCAAAACGCGCATTACCTAAGCGCGCGCTTCAAAACGCCTATAATGTGTACCAGCTATAACAATGTGTAGATCGTGTTTTTTTTTAATATTTGGATTACTGAATACAAAAAAAATCTGTTTATGAGTAGCACTGACGTTGCTGTCGACTGTCGACCCTCGCTGTCGCTGAAACTGTCATAGAGACCGCACGAGGTGTTGTCAGCTAACTTCCCCAATGCAGGATTTTGTTTCTTATCCGCGCAAAACAAGGTGTTGTTACTTGGTTTACGAATTATAAGGAATGCTCTGATGTATCACTAAAGCTTTGAAAATGTTGTACCTAAGTAAGTAAAAATGTTATACTTTGCGATACAAAACAATTGTCAGATACCCACCAACGTAATGTGGCTTTTGGTTGCGATAAGCTTTCCGGTGGGCGTGATGGGTATTTACCCAACTAACTGAATTAACTGAAAAAAACAATTATAATTATAACTATTTGTTTTTTCAGTTATTCTATCTTTTTCAGTTTTTTTTAAATTATTCTTTACTAGTATTCAATGTAAGATGACCTTTATATTTAGTAAATAAACAAATTATATTCTGAAAATTGTACAGTGAAAATATACGTAACTAGGGTTACTTACCCAATTAATTAATTAATTTGCAAATGAATCACCTAGGTATATAATTATTTCGTCTTTCAGCAATATTATTTTATCTGCAGAATTCACATTCGTTAAAATTATAAAGATACGCCTCCAATTTGCGTTAATTGATTAAATAGGTATTTTTGTACATAATTATTGTGTTTGAACTTAATAATGAGTTGACTTGCACACTCAAATTATGTAAAACTAGCTTCCGCCTTCGGCTTCGCCCACATTTTACCTTGAAAAACAAAAACAAATTTATCCCACGGGAACCGTACAAGTTCCAGGATAAAAAGTAGTCTATGTGCTATTTTAGATTATAATCTATCACTGTACCATATTCCAACATACATCAATCCATCCATCTATCGAATCTTTCGCTTAAAAATGATCTGTGATAAAAAAAAGAACGTGATCACTTCTGTAACCCTCAGGCGAGGTAGACATCTCCGTATATCTAAAAGGGGATAGCCAGAGGCACGTCTAATGTTTGGCACCATATTTTGCATAGTATTTAGTAGGTAAAGGTACCCAAGTGTTTTACCGGTACTTATAAGTGAATTTGTTAAAGTACTGTTGTTCAACACTTTTATTTATTTCGTGATTTTATACTATTAGTTCTTTTGCTTACGTAACAGGGTTACGCATCTCACTGTCGTATTATACTCATTACGTATACATAATCCAAAACAAAAACCTATCCATGCTTCATTATTAGTCCATAACTCAATCTGTGGGTAAAACCAGCGTAATGGATGTCGTCCGTCAACGTACAAAAACGACATCAACTCGACGGCTCTCCGTTTAACAATATGGAGACGTTTAATTTGCAACGAAACGACTACGACACGTGATTTGCCTTCCAACAACCACACATACGGATCTAACTACAGTACTTACATGTTATAAATTTATCCTTATTATTAGGCCATTTATATTAGTTATTGGTTTAATATAAACGCGAAAGTTTGTAAGAGTTTTGATGAAATTTGGCAATGAGATAGATTATAGTCTTGAATAGCACATAGGCTACTTTTTATCCCGGAAAAATGTACGGTTCCCGTGTCATACATTTGTTTTTTTTTTTATTTACGCGGGCGAAGTCGTGGGCGGAAGCTAGTCAGTTGTATTATTATTCTTTCAAACTCATCTTACCAGATATTCGATAGCCAATCTCTGTATAACGTTTCATATCATGCCAAAACCAGCTTCCTTCCACAAGAAGATCACTAACTACACGAATGAGGTTCTATATTTTAACAATAATATGAACCCAATATCATGGTTGGACGTTCCTTAGATATCCTCAAAGATCTGGGTACCAAGCTTATAAACGCACAGCTAAGTCTTAGATAGCTCTTAGAAAGAAACTCATGAAATCCAACCTTAAAAGGGTGCAGCGGAAGATTGAAGTTGGTATGAAAAACATACAGCAGTTAACAAAGAAATAACATAAAACAATACATACAACATACAACAATAGTTTTAAATATAAAGAAAATCTATATAGAATTTTAGGTATTCTTCTATTGATATTTTTTGGGTAAACTCGGGTTTTCAGTTCCCGGTCCGTTTTATCCAAACAACTCTAATGGATATCGAATTTTATTTGAACATAGCTCGTTAATAGACCGATTCATATCTGTACACGGGGAGTATTTTAATTCTATTTGCTCAGTCAAAACAAGGGTAGGGTAAGCCCTGATCCCTTTTCAATTAATTTATCCCGTCTGGTCTGAATTTTGCTCTATGTCTATACGTACTTTTTATGCTTTTAGTTCTTTTGTAAACTGACCAATCGGCTAATGTTTGGTGCTATTTTTTGCTATCATGCTCATGTGACTACTTTTTACTTTGATTACAATGTCCTAGATTCCTGCTTAGGACGCAGGTTTGAAACGGGTCATGCATTATGATTTCTCTGTTCAAAAAATTTATGTATATGCGCTTTGCCAATGCTTTCGAACGGTAAAGGAAAACATCATGAGGATACCAGCATATCATATTACATGAAAAGTTGGAAAGTACGAGTATGTTTCACATGCACGATAGATGCTTCTGAGGCGCAATTTAATTCTTTCACCACACTGGTTTCGACAGAATTAATCCTAGTAATATAATAAAGGCGAAAGTTTGTAAGAATGTATGGATGTATGTTTTGGTACTCTTCACGCAGAAACGACAGAACGGATCTGAATGAAATTTGGCACAGATATAGATTATAGCCTGAAATAGCACATAGGTTACTTTTTATCCCGGAAAAATGTACCGTTCCCGCGGGATAGATTTGGTTTTGTTTGTCAAGGCACCACGCGGGCGAAGCCGTGGGCAGAAGCTAGTGACACGATAAGAAAGTGGAAACTTTAGATCACATAATTATTCTTCATTGTTATAATGAATAACTAACAAGTAAAGTCAATTTTATAAAACCTGTCTAATTAAAAGGATGGTAGATTATATTATCATAACTAACTAATTATTGACTCGTGGTAAGTAATCCAATACCGAGTAGTGACGCATACCACATCAAAGGCAATTAATTAATTACCTTACGTTTGATGCAAGCCTTTAATGAAATGAGTTAACGAGGCAAGTTTAATAGATACCTACTATATTAAAGACATTATTAATTATCTAAATACATAATATGTAAATTATACAATCAAAATTTAGATTATATTGCCAATAACTACAGATTTAATTAAACGTTTGATTGTTTTGTAATGAGTATTGTTATGTATTTTTTTATTGAACAAATTGTTTAGGAGTAAGTATAAATAAATAAATTAATAAATAATGTTGGACAATCCACACAGCATCATCTAGCCCCAAAGTAAGCTACTCAAAGCTTGTATTATGGGGACTAGATAACTGATATAATAATACATGATATAGGTACATAGATAGATATTTTTTATTATATCTACATACACACCCAGACCAACGGAACAAATTTCTGCAGATCGTACACAAATTTGTTCCGAGGCGGGAATCGAACCCGCAACCTCTTGCGTCGCAGGCGGACTCTTGCCCGCTGCGCCACTGAGGTCGTTAAAATCGTATGTGAGTACTATGTTTTTTAATGAGTTTTTCTAGACGAGGAGAAACATGACCGCTCAATATGCTTTCTGATCTTTCTGTCTTTCGATTTCCTTTCGGTATTCTATTCATCGGTATTTCGATTATCATTATTCAGTTGTACAGCCCAGTAGACTACTTAGACCAGTTATAATATTTCTCGTAGTACGAATAGTAAAAGCTTTAATGAATGTGAGTAAATGATTTAAGAGAAGATATTAGAAAATTTATTCTCGTTTTAATCCATACTTAATTTTTAAACCCTGCAAATTTTATCTAGATTCAACCTATTTACCTTATATTAGTTCTTATTTCAACCCACACAATATTTCTATGCACATGGTTTTAAAAGCTTACACACCTTACACAGTCAATTGTGTGGTAACGGTAATCTTCATCTATTGATCTACAGTTCCCTGTGACAGGCCGTGCGAACGAATAGCGTGGTATAACATATATGTATATAATATAAATATATATAGTATAAAGTAGATGGTAGAAGGTTATACTTGTAGTTTTAGATTTTCAAACGCTTAACGAACCCGATTTAGTCGCTTTTTTTGTCGACTTTGCAGAAACTTACCTACCCATAACTAAGTTTCTGAAAAGTTTCTTCAAATATTAGAATATAAAATATTATAATAATAGAAATATAGAACCTATTCTAATATACAAAAATCTTTATTTATTGTATTGTTGCAAAATAAAATAATATTCTTTTCTATTTTTACTTATTTCGGCACAAGACTCGGTTACAGTCGCTGAAAGGGTTTTGTGTAAATCATATTTACTTAAGGAGGAATTTAAGAAATAGGACGATTATCTAATCTGCAATCAGATTTAATTTCACTTACTTTTAATGCATTTTAACAATATAAACAACTAAAACTATACTTATTAAAAGTTTGATAAATGATTGACTCAGGCGTGACTTTGCGGAAATCCATTACAAATACTGAAAAGGACGGAAATGTCTAGCAGTCAAAACATGACTTTTCTCTCGGCGCTCGGTGGAGCAACACCAGTGCGGAGCGAGTCAACGCTCCTGAGGATGCTTCGTGGAGAAGCGAAACACGTGTCGAGATTCTATTTGAGGTGTGGTGTTGGGATTATTAATATTAATAATATTTCTATAAGGCATTTTGTGGGGCTCATTAATATTAATAAGCTTAATTAAAAACCTCATTAGATAATAGTTTTAGCGGGAAAGTACTAGACATTTCCGTCCTTTTCAGTATTTAAAAGTTTGATGTAAAAATTTTACTTGATTTTTTTATTGAAATTCCAGATTTTTCAGAATTTTGTTTTATTTTGTATTTCAGAAATCCTGCTGTACCTAAAAATATAGGTTTACATTTCATAGTTCGGTAAACTGCAGATACTATATTTATTCAAAGGTTACCAGGTGTCTACATCTGTGGTCCAATACGAAACTCAGGCAAACTTTGTTATTCATAAGTCACTGGGTTATTGATGGATCGGTCAATCGTTACTTTTTGGTTACGAATTTCCTCGCGAAAAACCTTTCCTAGTATCGTACCTACACAGAATTTTGATGAGCAGCTATGGGTCAAACTACACATCCATCGTATATCCTTTGACTGGTCTCACAGCTCAGTTGCTCAGAATACAGAAAGAACAGAAACCGTGAACACGCCTAATACTGAAGCGTCAAATACTACTCATAAAATGAGTAGTTTGAAGCGCAGCCGATCAGTCACTCTGTGGACGTCGTATCGCGTGACGTGACTTACCAGTGTGCAATTTAAAAATATTATGCCGTCTTGAGTCGTTCCTACCTGTAAAAATACAGCGGGGCTACAAAAAAAACAGGATGGGATCACATTTCACGTGTAAGTAGTGCATTTAGATGTCGTTTTATTTAATTACTGAATAAATTGTTTTGTTTGCAATTGTCATAGAGAATGATGCGTCCATCTTGTTAGTGCTGCCAATGTAAGAGTTTTGATTTTCCCTGCTTTTTATTACGTAGGTAGGTACTGAGGGATTTTATTTTGAGTGATATTAAATTATTGAATACGTCTTTAAAAAACATTTTAACATTTTGATTTCGCTGAATAAAGTTATTTTGAGTTTGAGTTTAAGTTTCGTGTTTTATTTATAAAAAAATTATTTCTTGAGATTATTAGTTACATAGATATAAAATATGAATACATTTATAAGAAAGGACAATGTCGATTTTATTATCTTACCTTCAATACTCTCAACGCTTACCCAAAAAAACGAGTAAGCGATGTCTAGCTAGCAACATTACGCGGGTGGGAAGTGAGGTGGGTGCGGGACGCTTGTTTGGTTTTTGGACACAGCGTGCGGTTTGCGATTACAGTCGAACGCGGCTTCTAGTTCTTTCTGTATTCTGAGCTCAGTTGGTAGTAGCTCTGCCTTCAGCGCTGCAGGTTGTGGGTTCGATCCCCATCGAGTTCAAACATTTTGTGTGATGAACGCAGATGTTTGTTTGGGTCTTACTAATATTCTATGTACTTATGTAAATATGTATTTACAAAAAAAAGTATATAATTAGTCTATAGTATTATAATGTATAATTACGTGTTCCATGTAGGTAGGTTAAATGGCTTATCCGTATATTTCGTACAAAACTAACTTTTAGTTCTAATCATGCTGAAAAACTTAAATAGACTCAGTTTAATATGTATTTAGGTTCAGTCTTGTTTGAAATTGCATTTGATTATGTAGAGTAGGTACCTACGTAGAGTCTTTAGAGAGATGTGAATGCACTCCGATCGTCTCATTGAATTTAGTGCTCTATCAGTCTAATTGATTATTTAAGTACATGTAATTTAAGTGTCAGTCGATATGTTTCTGTTATTTATAAAATTATGTTAAGCAACTCTACCTACTTCCCAATTTGTTATGTTCTTACTTTAATGTAGCTTAGTAAGGTAAGTAGGTACCTAAATCAGTTATGTACCAGTAAATAATTGATCTAATCATTTCATGTAGCACAAAACTAAGTAAAGTTGAGAAAAATGGGAACCAGATCGCTGATAGATTAATTATATTATACGGTTAATTTTTAGGGCATATACTTAATGAAAGATAAGATGGTTTGGGCATGTAGAAAGGATGGATGAAAGGAGATTGACGAAACAGTTGTATAAGGAGAGTGTGAATGGGACAGTTGGAAGGGGAAGACCTCGGCGTACGTACCTCGATCAAATTGGGGACGTTTTAGAGAAAGGCCAGGTCCAGAGTACCCTAAACCGACGCGCATGTATGAAGAATGTAATGAGAGTAAATGAAGCAAAAGAAGTATATCAGGATCGTAGCAAGTGGAGATCCGTGGTCTCTGCCTACCCCGTCGGGAAACAGACGTGATTTTATGTATGTATGTAATGTATGTACTTAATGAAACTTACATAGAATACATAATAACACCAAGAAACAGAACAAACTATATACCACTTACTCATTATAAGTGAACTGTATTTTGTTTTTATGAGTATAAAGTCTTTAAACCGATGTACCATTGGCATAGAGCAAGTACTGCATTGCTAGGCTAATAACCTAATAAAGGCGGGCAACGGGCAAGTCTGGAACTTACAAGCGCACTACCTTTTACCTACAAACTCTTGGATAATCTATGTGTTCTGCAACGCTTCTTGTAGTTCCAAGTTTTGCCGTCATAACTCCGCCGTGGCGCTTGAAACGCGCGGCATACTGACAGTATTGCCGAGTGCTCGCGAAGGACGGACGTACGCCTCTCTGCCCCCGCTCTCCCGAACACTCATCGAAACAAGTTTTGCAACTCAACTCCCCGGGTTCCTACCCCAAACCCACCAGCACACAAAGACATCACAATGGACTTTAATGCCCGCTCAAAAACTAAACTTTTGAAACTTTTCAACTAACTTTACACAGTTTTCTTGTGCAATTGTGCTCTATCTTGATTGAAAGATACAATAAGCGGTGTGACAAAAACGCGAGTGAAATTGTTTATTGTTTTGAATTCGAGGACAGATTCCGTTGAGGATTCGCGTTTGAATATACTGTTGTTTTATGCGGACCCGAACCAACAGCGTGTTGGAAAGAGACAAGATGAAGTCCAAGCGCTCGGGAGCGACAGGTGTGGTGGCTTTGGCGGTTCTCCTGACAACCATAACAGGTAGGTACTACCTTTAACTCCAAAGTCTTACTTTTTTGTTAAAAAAACACCTGTTTTAAACTGGATTGAATTGGAAATCTGAGAAGTTTTACATCCTACAGCATCAGTTAAAGGCATTTTCTTACTTCGCGGCAACGCTATGAATCATCTTACTAGTATTTGAGAATTTTGAGGTTATGTTTTGAATAAATATACCTACGATTCTAACTTGATAGCTTACTCAAGGCCGACAACAATTTAGCGTGAAAAATGTGCAAGTACTAATACGAAAGTGTTTAACTTATCAAAGAACTTATTGGATTATTTTATTATTGCACAAAAAAATCTTGTAGATTTAAAACTTACCTACTGCACTTATCAAAGATAAATTTTAGCATTAATAAAATATTGTTTACCTATGTAATTTTATTAAAAAAACACAATCTAACAAGTAAGCAACCTAACATGCATCAAATTAGAATTATTAACCTTATCAGATTCAACAATAGCTCACACGTAATCTATGACTACCTATCTATCTTATCTTGTACGTATACCTTACTACGGCATACGCTAATCATGAATCACAGTAACTGCCAGTCAGTTACACTTCATTGATGAAACGTAACAACCGATACAGTTAACTCACTCAGCCATCGCTCTTCAGCAATTAGAAACTCAAATTTACGTGACCATGATAAACCAAGGCCTAGTTGTGCAAAAGCGTTGTCGTCCGTTACACATTGAACAGGTGGGACAGAGCTGTAGATTAATTAGTAGTTGGTAAAGCGCTCACTTTTCTGGAACAATTGTGTAGTCCGCCACATTTGTTCTGGGGGCAGTGGTGCGTGTCTTCTCATCGGGCGTTTGTTAAATCGGACGGAAACCAACAGATTGTTGTTTGATCGGCGGATTAATCTTATATTTCATGGAAACTTTTGAGATAACCAAATTATGGTGATCAAAGGTAACAAAATTATAGAGTTGCTAGATAATCGCTTTTTTCGAAAAGATAATAGGAAAATCCTCGGCGTTCAAAAAGGAAGCTGACAGTTGATTCAAGAAAAAAGATTTAAAAGATGATGCGCAAGAAAATTCTTCTCCCCGAAAAAATGGAAAACTCAATGCCGGACTTCAAATAAAATCTTTTGCTTGTGATTTACAAAAGAACCTATCATTGTGCAACCTATTTTATATATTGACAAAATGTCCTTTAAGGAAAACAACAAGCAACATGAAATTATCGATCCCCACGAAATACAACATTTTTAAGATAGATTGTATTTCTGTGTAATTATCTAATGTAATTCACGACGTGCATGAACAATAATTAACATAAAAAGCAAATAATCTACATTCGCGACGGCTCGGGAATCAGACAAACCTAATCTTACAACTTGAATACGTCCTACGTGATCTTTTACTAATACAATGAGAACACACTAATAGAATGGATAACGAACTAATTCCAGCTCAATATCTCCGCGAATTGCTTCGCAGCACGTGATTTGCTTTCGTTACTGGCGAAATGAACATATTAATTGAGTTCATAATGCCCTTTCTCTACGTGATGAAATCTGGGACGAAGAAATCCGTATAAAAGGTCACCGATGGGATCTTCTACGTGATAAAATGGGGAAAAGGAAATACACAAATCTCTTGAAAAAATCGCAAAATGGAAGAAAACTATGATTTGAATATAAAATACCTATACCTTCCGACTCATTGTGTATTGAACTCTTATTGAACTATGGAAAAAGAAAAAGAATTGGAGCTAATAATAAACTATAGCAATCGATATTGAATGCTGATGATAGCAAACACAAGAGCTATATTGCTACAAATATGGATCCCAAGTGGTTACTGCTGCTCCGATATCAGTGAATATCAGATGCAAGTTAATACAGTAGTTGATTAACGGAAATTGAGCTTGGGCGTCGTGTGTAAGCGATCCAACATCCGAAGTACCATAGTCTTAACTATTATCTCATAATCTACATGTTTGCTTGATACAATTTACACAAATTTGAAGCATCTGCCGAGTCATTACCCCCGCTCATTTGAGCTAGTTAGCAGTGAGACCGCCGTATAATGGCATGTCAACGGCTTTGCTCGGTCATGAACGTTTGTGATTATGACCAGCGTTAGGAGTTTAATGATGAATCTTGATGAGTTTCTCACCAAATGGGCTCAAGATTAGCTCTTTGTACATTCTATAATACTATATCTAGAATTTTGCACAAGTTATTTTTCTTCAATTTCATTAAATATGGTAAACGAGCAGCATTAAAGAAGTAACATACATTTTAGAGAGAGGGCAAATATATTCTATAAGTAGTGTAATAGCTTACCTACTCAAATAAAAAAAGTGCATTACCAAATTATTCTTCTTTGTTCGCTTTCATATCCTAGGTCTGTACTTTCAGGTTCTCTTCTCTTTAAACTATTCTGTGGAAATATAATGGTGAACCAGAATCTAGTTCCCAAGACATATTCCTAGAAAATAAGCAATTTGGTACATCATCAACAAAATCTAAGAAACTATCTACTAGCTGGAGATTACCGCGTCACGTACCATATAGCCACATTACGTGCCTTAAAGTTCACGTGTGGTGTGATTCATCACTGCGACCCATATCACGCCTTCCTTTACTGTTAGAGTGAAATTAGTGACACTTATTTACCTAACCCACTCACTTTGATATGGGTTGTTATTTAGGGACATGGATATTATAGTGTTATTCAGCTTGCTTATTTAGGGTCAAGGTTCCTAAAGTGCCCAACAAGTTTTTACCCATCGGGAAAGTAAAAGGAGAGCTATCATTATGCGGTTTTGCATGTTGCGATCTAAAATATAAAACTTACGTTTCTGACTAAGGATGTACATATTTGATTAACTTCTGGTATAACTTTCTCGGAATAATGTAATGTCAAATGCGAGTAAAATGACAGTTTACTCTTCGATAACTGCGATTTATTTTGGGTAACTGATATAACATATCAACGCACATTCAAAACATGATTCTGTTTGCTGGGTTTTCTATAAAACCTGATCGTAATACAATACAATACCAAGCAGGATATCCATTCTATTTGTGTTCAGCAAGCTGCATGCGAGTTGGGTTCCAGATCAGATTTTGAATCGACTGAAATATTACAAGGAAGTACAAAACGGAATCCAATAAAACATTTTATTGACAAAGAGATGAGGTTGAAACGGTGAGCGAGCTGCAAGATGAAGACTGAGATACGTTGGTTTAGTTTACGTGGTGCTTTTAAAGGAATCCTTTTCCAAAGTCATTGGAAACTGTAGTAGGTACCTATAGCTATTTGAATTTCTCAGAATAACTTGCTTTAGCTCCAATTATTTGATCTTTGGTGATTTTATTGATTTTGTGGTCAGTGGTTTGTGGTGCTTCCTTGTTGTAAGGATGCGCATAGCAGGGTCCAATTACCTTGTCTTTTAATGACTAAATGTTGGAAAACGTAATGGACAAAAAGGGGTTGCAAATAGACTCATAATCTATTCGATTGAAGTTATAATAATAACAACTTTTGTAAACAAAGCTACCGTTGCAAGCCACAGAAATCCCGATGCAAAAGAAATTAGAACTGAAACAATTGAACATATTGCTTGTGCTAACGAATCAATAAACTAACAACACATTAGTTTGTTGACCACGTTGGAACTAGGCTATGTCATCAGCTGATAACGCTTATCTAATCAGCAGGTAGTCCCCTATCAAACGGCATCACATCGATTTAGATAGAGCAATGCGCCTGTACACACGACAATATAAACATTAATAATTGCGAAAAATACTACAACCGTATTGAAATCTCTGATATCGAGCATTATCAAGACGTCTCAGACAAAGCGGAAAAAGCTTTTTTATAGATAGCGTAGGTATATAATAATTATTATGTGAGTCATGACTGCGAGATTCGATCGAGTTACCTATTTTACATCACTGCTTAGGTTTGATTCTCACCCAAAAACATACATTTGTTTTGAACATAAATGGTTCTATGTCTGGGTGTTATTTTGCATGCATTTACAAAAAAGTATTTCATCAGTTATTGTGTTCCTTGCTTAGTTTGGGCACAGGTTTGGGTAAAATTTCCACCAATATTATTTATTTGTTTTATAAATCTGTGTTAAGAAATCATCATCTTCCTGCCCTTCTCCCACGTTATGTGGGGTCGGCACAACATGTGATCTTCTTCCACTTCGCTCTATCATTCGTCATCTCAGAACTCACTCCTTTCTTACCCATGTCTTCTTTCACACAGTCCATCCATCTTTTCTTTGGTCTACCTTTACCCCTGTATCCATCCACATTCATATCTAACACTCTCCTCGTCACGTGACATTCATCTCTTCTCATAACATGTCCATACCACGCTAACCTATTACTCCTCATCTTTTCTGTCACCGGTGCCACTTTCAGACTTCCTCTAATATACTCAATATATGTTAAGAAATACAAGTACGTAAATCTGAAAAGTCTTCATCCACTAGATTTCCAGAGTACACCAAATTCCAGGAAGCTCATTTCCGTTCTTCCAAGAACGGCATAGATCACTTTCGTGCTAGGATGTGGAGACAACCGGTTGACTACAGGCCTTTTTGCAGTCGCCACAACCGGCACGGCTCCGGAAATCGAATGCTAGACGTTTTTGCGACAATATTCTATTGAACGGACGGTGTTTCTTTTCTAAAAAGTCGCAACTTAAATAGGCTTTCAATTCAAGTATGATAGTGGCATCATTTTGAAGCTTGTCGTTTTTCAGTCAGGGATTCATTAGATCACATTCTAACTAAACACATAGCCGATATCCTTATCCTTACTATTATAAATGCGAAAGTAACTCAGTCTGTGTGTTACGCAATCACGCCTAAACCACTACCAAAGCAAATTTTGATGAACGCCATCAAATAAAGTTCTCAAAAACTACTGCATAATTATCTAAGCTTCAATAATGCAGGTTGGGTAAGGCGCCAACCACGCTGTATAGGAACTTAAGTAATATTTTCCGAAAGAAAATAACCACATAATGATATGTACTCGTACATTAGTATCACGCGGTTTAAAATAGGTTTTTACGTCAAATATGTTGGGCAACTGTTATATGTTTATTTGAAAAACTCCTGGCTAAATGAAAATTCCAAGCACAAATGGAAATTGAGTTTAAAATTAGAACATGGATGTAATTTTGATATACACGGGCCCGTCACGTTCCGCTGATGTCGTCAAAGGGAAGCCGCTGTACCGTGTCGCCGCGTCGTCACTAAATCAAGAGAAAAATGTACGCGTACAGAACCTTCCGTTTTATTTACGTCGGTAAAATCTAACAAAAAAACAACCATGATCACGACTGTAATCCCTAAGCTCGGTAGATCTCCTCAGATCTCTAGTTACCTAAATCTTTGAAGATGATGAGAGCAGTCAAAGACACGTCCAAACCAAAGATTTAAATCGATAGATATGCCCGTACGGTACTGAGTCCGCGCCATTTTGTTGCTACACGAAATGAGATAGCTCGCTCATTTGGCACACCAAATATTTTCAATTTCAGGGTACAAAAGGAATAAGTATATTTTTTTAAGAAAGATCGTGCAATATAAGTGCACAATAAATGGTGAAATAACTGTTTGGTTCATTTTTGACTAATCATTAGTGTGCGTGCATCGGCATTTTGTTAACACACACAAGTTAAAACAGTGCCACAGTTTTTGGCGTCCGGGCATATCTTCGATTTAAATCTTTGGTCCAAACACGATATTTGGCACATGCCCACATTTTGCACAGTAAAGTAAGTATTCCGCTCGTGATGGTTTGCAAGCCCATCGTCGCTTACTAATATTATAAATGGGAAAGTTTCGATGGATGTATGGATGTTTGTTACTCAACAACCCTGAAACGGCTGTATCTGGACGAAATTTGGCACAGATAGAGTTTAATCTTTAATAGCATAATATAGGGTACCACGCGGCAGAAGCCGCAAGCGGAAGCTAGTTATATGAATAAAATCTAAGCCGTCTGTTTCATTTAAGGCACAAAATCAGCTGTGTCACATGCTGTGAGATTCGTGATAGATGGAATTGAGCTGACACGGCTTTTTAGATATTAATACCACTTCCGAAGATATCGTGGCACGTGACTTTAATACTAAAATGTATTACGGTTACTCACTACACCCTTCGGAGTACTGGTGGTTTAGTGGTAGTAGTCCAACCTTCCGATAATAAGGTCATGGATTCGAATCCGGTCGTGCACCAATTGATTTTTCTGTTCGAAAAATGTATGTGCTCTATTATATTAGTACTCTCAAATCTTCTTCTTCCTGCCCTTTTTCCACGCTATGTGGGGTCGGTACAACACGTTTTCTTCTTTTATTTCTCTCTATCAAAGACTCTTTAGTAGGTATCAAAATCGTTATCTACCTTTCTTCAGTGAGGTCTATGATATAACAAAAGTAGAAAATCATTCTGAGGGGTATTTAAATTGAATCATGAGAAGCCATAACAATTCGAATTACTTAAAGTGAAACGGAATTGAAAAGTTCGAACCGCAGAACTAATTGTTGAGTTCGTAACTCTTACGTGCCGAAAGTATATTATCTGAATGAAACTCAGACTCTAACAGATTAGCTGTTACCCGTGATTTCGTCTGCAAAAATCCATCAATATGTACATACAACATATTCATTCTGAAGTTATTAATATCGGATTATTGGGAAATTTTTGAAGAGTGCAAAATGAGACGGCCAGCCATCCAAAAACTGACTGCAACTAGCGTTCCCCAACAAACTTTCAGTCTCTTCAAGATTATTTTTTGAGACAAAAGATAGTCTATGTCCGTCTTCAGAATATAATCTTGCCAAATTCATTATAATCCGTTCAGCCAGTTTAGTGATAGATTTTCCGGACAAAGTTGCTAGTAATCGATAAAACAATTCAATCGATATTCCGAACCTTGTCACGCTATTTTCGATAATCAGAGCACGTATAAAATCGTGTCGCTTGTGATAAACAACTTATTAAATGAAACTTTGTCATCGTTCTGTGAAACACACGCGGTATGCACTCCAAATCACGAAACGTATTAAGAACAAAACAAACGGCATTCAATAAGTCGAATCAACTTCATTGAAAAGCGAGACGCTATCATAAACATGCCACATGCATTCTTGTTGCTTCGTAAATTGTCTGAAATTGTAGCACGGGCTTATGAAATAAAAGTACCTCCGACAACAATTGGTTTGAAATATGCCTCTCCACAGCGCATAACTTGTTAAGTTTTATAGTGTGCTCTAACTGGCTTTGAGCTGTTGTTTATTGCTAGATATACTTTATTTAATGTGAAATTTATTGGTTTTGATAATTGTGTTTATAAATTTGTAATTCTAATTAAGTTATAATTACGATTCGTAATTAATTTCAAAGCTAATTAATATGATCAAAGAGAAATAATCTATTCATATTGCTCTTACTACTAAGTAATACAATAAAATAGATTGATAAAAAATCAAAGCAACAAAATAAACAAGAATAAGCCGGTAGCAAAAACTCGAGGAAGCTCGAAAAGCAAGCATTCTATAGAATCATCAAGACAACGGGCTTGCGGAGAGGGCAGTGCCAAACAGAGTGTGTCCAGACCGGACTGATGACCGCGCTCGTGGACCTTGACGAGGTTGCATTATTCTGACCGGTACCTACGCACTGCTATTTCTACTCGGGGGCCTACTCTGCAAAACGACAAAGATTTAATCAAAACTAAATGCTCGTTGAATTCAGTCGAAATTTTAGTCGAATTAAACTATCGTATCGTCCGTAAGTGGGTTTACGAGATTGATTGTCAAAAGTAGGTAATATTTGTCGTTACATCGTTCAAATGATAGTCAAAATGATGTAACTTTGAGTAGGTTTTGCACGAGTATTGTGCCGATGCAATTATTGTTGATCTTATTGCAGAGTAGGCACCCGGTCAGTACCCATTTACGCATCACTGAACGGTGGCATGATACTAAATCACAAAGCCTATGCTAAAAGGTATTGCTTTCTTTATTTTACGATATCATTTTTTTGGACGATAGACTTACATAAAACGTAGAAAATGATAAAAACTAAGATAGTGTGATTCATTGACAAATAAAACAAAAAACTGAAGTTTTCAGATCAGGACTGAGTGTCTCAAAATATTTTTTTTATAAAATGAACCGATGAATTATTAATTATGTAAATCAACTAACATTTTTGAGAGTTTAAAATAAATACTAAAAGGCAAAAGAGAGTAAATGATCAAAGTGTAAAAGTATCTAAGTTTAAATTAACTTAATAAGTGGGTACAAAATTTCCCTATCTACTAATGGACCTCTCCAAAAATTCGTTTGCAAAATGTTATTTTCTTTTCATACAAACCGTAGCCCCGATTTTCAGTTCCTAAGGGTTATATTAAACGAGCATGCTGAAAATGTATGTTAGCATAAAATTAATTATGAAGACTCTTGTTTTTGGCCTTGGTTTTATACTACAGCATTCTTACATAAGCAGAACCTGTTCGTCATGGCAATGGAAAACCTTCACGCCTAAAATTTTATGAATTTCTAATAACCAAACTCGCACGTATAGGTACGTATCCAAATAAGTTCTAGATTGCAAAAACTAATCAGTTTCTATTTCGATTCAAAATGATAATTCTACATGACCGCATGTGAATGATATGTAAGTGAAATGGATGCATTGTTTTCAAAAGATGTTTGTAGAAAAAGCTGATGCCAGCCCAGCAATGCAATGATTTGTTTTAATTTTCCCACGTAAGTATTCTCTGAGTTGTTTCTCATTATTGTTTCGGGACAATAATTGTAGAATGTTAATGAATCTGAGCGATCACTATCTAAAGATTGATGTCGTTTTTTACGATTTAATGCTACTGGATTTATATTCACAAGTTTATTGACATGACAAGAAAACTGTGCTTGAAAAATCTAGAATAACCTATCCTCTAATCTAATCTCTAAAATCTTCTTTCAAAACGCGTGTTTAAAGGATATTTATGGGCTGTAGACTGCTGTAGATCATAGCAGCTTGAATTGTCCTACTAAGTTTTTACAACTCGAAACATAAACGTTGTTCAAATTGTGTAGTTTTTTACTAAAAATAAATTTAATTGATGTGAATTTCTCTCTACAATTCCAAAAATCGGGGAACTAAGCTTTCACATCGTAATTCACTCAAAATGCGGGCGTAACCCATTTTAAGAGACGGTTGCAGTAAATGATGTTGATAGTGTGAAAAGAAAGTTTTAGACACCTTTAAAAGGTGTTAAAAGCCCTAGTTTTGGCTATCAGATTGAACGTTCACATAAGAAATGTTTTATTACAACGGTATAGCTCAAACCCCACTTTTTATAGATATGCTATTCTTCCTACCCATAATGGGAAGAAACGTGAAGGTTTCGTAATATTACTTAAACTCAGTATGTGATATAAATGTGATATCATTACATTCGTCTGGATTACAAAGATTAACATAACTATACATAAGGTAAAAAAATCCAATATGGCAGCTGTAAGCTTTTTACTTTCAGTCACGTTTTGAATTTTTTGCAATATAATGTATACTAGTTTTGCAAGATGTTGTCAAGTATTAATGATGAAACACATTGGGTGCATAAAACATATTTACGTGAGATAACAGTTACCCATTAGCAAATTTATCAAACAAAAAGTTATTTATCGAAACACTCCTTCGTTGTAACCTCTTCAGTAACTTTGTAATGACACTCGTATCTTAATTACAGTTATTTCGGAACATAAGTGGTCAGATAATGCACCGATCACCATCACAAGTGAAGTAGACGTAGTTTGTATACTGTAATACTTTCGATCTAAAGAGATGATTGAGATCCAAAATTAGGTAAATAATTTTACATTACATCAATCAAAATAACCTGAAAACATTAGATTTGAAGATGACAGTGAAATTTGAATGATTTTTGATAAACATTAGTATAGGATTCAAGGTTTTTGCAAGGGCTAGTCGAATGGTGGAACGGTGGCACATTTGGAAGAGCATTAGCTCAAGGTTGTGCGTGTTCGAGTCTCGCCCTTTGAAAATTTTTAATTTTATTTAGAGATGTTGAATGTTTTCATTAAAAGATTTCCAATCATGACAATTAACGGTATGTGTCCAAGACAGCTTTGATTTAGATTATCTGAGAATTCAGAAATCAATAATTTCAGTGGAATTAAAATAGCAAACGGCTGCTTTAGGCAGTTATTCATTTTGTAATCTAGAAGCAAAGTATCATAATGACTACGTAAAACACGGTGCGTGAACTTTAATAGGCTCTTCAAAGATCGCCGAGATGGAAAAAGGTTCAAGGCTAGAATTTTTATACGTCCATGTTCATATGCATCATTAAATAAAGAGCCTTAGCGTAACCGGTTTTCACTTACTTTGATTTATACGTAATTTACTTTTTATCTCTGGATGAGCT
Organism: Cosmorhoe ocellata; assembly: GCA_963675405.1. Lineage (NCBI taxonomy): Eukaryota > Metazoa > Arthropoda > Insecta > Lepidoptera > Geometridae > Cosmorhoe > Cosmorhoe ocellata. Next base: position 1,962,682 of record OY776258.1, on the reverse strand, counting down.
TCAAATTATTGAATGGTCCATTACCTCACCCATCGTATGCGTTGGAATTATGGGCTTAGAGTCCATGGAAAATGTGAATAATGTTAATTTCTATATATTTTGGTTCCTTATCTTCTAAAACAACATCTTCTTCTGTTTCAGTAGAAACTGTGTGTGTCTGATGTTTGTTTCTTTGTCTTATCTGTGTTTTTGTGTCTTTTATGTATGCATATCCTATATTAAGTTGCTCTGTTTTTGAAAAATTGTTTTGGTTTTCAATTCCTTTGAGATCGCGCTAAATAAGCTATGATTTCACACTTAAGTTTGATTACTTGCCTCATTCCTATCTCTAGTTTTCCCTGCTTTGTGACGGTGACGTCATCAAATAAAAGCAAGCTTTGGCGGAAAGCCAACTGATAACCACTCGACCCAGCTCACCCACAGTTAATGCCTGGTTAATGACCTATTAACTTTCCAGATTGTAAATTTAGTCAGTTAAACATTTTAGAATTAATGAACTCATAATAGCTACGCAGCTGTTTGTTTTGGAAATTGAAATATTTCGAACTTTGAGTTTCTTGGAGTTATCATAATTTACACGAAACTTGCGAAGTTATCCGCGGTCGCTATCGATTTGTGTGATTTTAATTTGGTTCTCTTAATAATTAATAGCTTTGTTGGAAATCTGTATCGCGTATCGTCCTGAAACTAGTGTAACTTTGGTCGGCAATCTTCTAAATGCAATATTCTAAATCGAGAGCCCTTATGTACATTAAGGACATTAAATGGACCCCGTATATTACTAGATAGCCAGTAATATACAACTTTAATTGAGGAATCAAAGTAATACTTAATAATTTTTATTTATTTTGTTATAGTCAACTGATCATATTATAAATCAAGAGCCATTATGTACACTTAAGTATATACATTAAATGTACCCCAATATAATTTTTCATATCATTATAATAGCTAGTAATATTCAACTTCAGTTGACAAATCATAGTTTGTACACTTTATAGTTTTAATTTACTTTGTTAATGTGTTTCACCTATAATAAATTATTTTCTATACTATTCTATTTAATATTAATATATTTAATTTTATATACTTACACCTATATTTTAAAAACTCCAGTAACATTTCCAGGACAATTTCAGTGCCATTAGATACATTCTACCCAAGTCTGACGATAAGGTGACTTGCGATTGTACGACATAAATATTAATGGTCTTTGAGAATTAAAATTAATGTTCAATTGCTTTAAACTGGCCGTTCAAGAAACCCTTTGCAATAAATGGTAGTTGGTACAGTAAGCATAATTTATTGAGTTAGATGCAGTGTTTAAAGTAATCAAAAAGTAATACTTGCGACTAAAAAGTAAACAAGCATCAATTTTAGGTGATTTATAGAGCGGCACGTGAGATATTATACTCACTTACAGGACGTTGGGACATGCTTAGATGGAAAAAGCTTGTAACTACATAATTATATTATGACTTCGAGTATACTCTACAATTTTAACAAAATTAAAACATTGCGATTAGCCTTAATGCGTTTTATAAATAACTAACTGTTATTCGCGACTTCGTTCGTAAAAAATCCATCAATGTAACATATTAATTCTGAAATTATTGATATCGATAATTGGGAAATTTATATGGAGCGCAAAAAGAGTCGATCACCAATCCAAAAACTGGAGAGTTACTTTCGCATCCTCTAAATAAACTTAAATACCGCAAAATTATTTAAGTTTCAGTTTTATTAAATAATTACATACTATTTTAGAATAAATATTTAAATTTTTAATAATAGGGTACCTAATCCTAAATCCTATTTTTAATTTTTTTTTATTAAATTCATAATAAAAAAATAATATTACATAAATGGATTTTGTAGGTAATAATAAAAAGAAATAACTCCAAAGTAGTTGTAACGATTTATTATCGTTACCTAAATCAGCATGCCACACTTTTTTGTGTTTATTGTTCCTTGAACAGTTCATAAAAATAAAATAAAAAATAAATATGATCACGACTGTAATCCCCGGGCTCGGTAGATATGTCCTCAGATCTTTGGTTACTTAGATCTTTGAGGATATCTAAAGGGGGTTGTCAGAGGCAAGTCCAAACATGACACTTGGTGCATGCCCACATTTTGCACAGTAGTTAGTATTCCGTACGTGACAGGTTGCAAGCCCATCGCCGCTTATAAGAATACTAACCCATGACACACACCTTCGAATTATTGGTTCTAGGGTATGCCGGTTTCCTCACGATGTTTTCCTTCACCGTTTAAGAGCACTGGCATTGCGCACATAAATTTTTCGAATGGAAAAACTCATTGGTGCACGACCAGGTTTGAACCCACGACCTTCGGATCGTGAGGCCGGGGTGCTACCACTGCACCACCAGCGCTTAGTTCATAGCTCTCAATAAAACTTATTTCCATTACCACCCATAAAAGTTAATACGATTTTGAGTAAAACAGAACCATGGTTAATGTGTCATCAAGCGGTGTTTACGACGGGCTCAACAAGCGGCTGCAATTAGAGGCATCCTGGAGGAGGGTGTGAAAGATCATCTCAATAATGCAGCGATGGCTGTTGGGAAATGTAAACAAATTAATAAGTTAGAAGATGGTATAGAGTTGTAACTTCTATTCTACCCGCATGATAAAACCACTCATCACGCAGCGTTTTCGATTTCAAGCGCAAATTATTTACCTACTACGCACGTAAACTGATTATTAAATTCAAAGAGGATTATACTAAACTAGTTTAAACACTATCCCCAAAATAAATTGTAGTAATCGAAGAGTAAACTAACATTTTACTTGCATTTGATATTAAATTATTCTGAGATTAGTTACACCACAAGTTGGTCAAATCCACCATCAATTAGATACTTATTTGTTCCATGTTATTTAAAATCATTATTATATCACAAAATAGCGTTAATAATTTAATTAAAAGTTCACGAAATGCTTCTTGTTTCTAATCAAAACATAATATTGTATTACGATGTAACAGGGAAAAGTTCCAAAGTTGTGTTCAGAAACAAGGTAGAGGTTAGCTTAGCAGTAACCCCATTAGTATCCTCAAACTAAGCAAGCAGTTCAAAAACTCGCTGCATTAAATATGTATTAAAATAATGGTCAAATCAAGAGCTATTTGTCGTCACATTTATTTTTCATTCAGTTCGTATAAATATTGGTCTCAATAGAGGTGCGAAAAGTCTCTGAGTATTGACAATGCATTAGCGACCACTGCCGTCACCACTTACTACCAGATGGCTTGTTCTGTTTGCTCTCCATTCTTCAAACAGGTAGGAGGCTTGAGCGAGATACCTTGACGCAAAAAATGGGAAGGATGTGGATGTCGGGACCCGACCGCAAGTTCGACGTATATATACGTGTTTTTCTATTGAAAAAATCTTGACTTGTGTGGTTTTGTTTATCAATATTTCATCACAGTTTTTATTCTTTACAATATAAAATGATTCTCAATGTTGTTTAAAACATTTAAAAAAGTTAAATACATTGTTTAAATAAGGTTAGAGATTCCTTTGCGTGGTTTGTCTCGCTAATATTATAAACGCGAAAATTTGTAAGAGTGTATGGAAGTATTAATGTATGTTTGTTACTCTTATACGCTGAAACGGCTAAACGGATCTAGATGAAATTTGGCACAGATAATTGATTATAGTCTGGAATAGCACATAGGCTATTTTTTATCCCGGAAAGATGTACGTTTCCTGTGGGATAGCGAAGCCGAAGAAGCTGTGGGCGGAAGCTAGTTGATCATAATAATATTCAAGTGAAAACCTTTCTTGTGATAATTTCATGAGTACGAGTTTCGGTGTGTTACTCAGCCGTTAATAAGTGTCGTCTGGTTTTGGGCAACACTTTATTGACTAACGAGTAACGCATCCGGGGACGCAGTGACGTGTCACGTTGCACTGAATAAACAAAGGGGCCAATTAGAGTGCATTTGAGAAAGGAAGTGGAGTTGGAATCCACTTATCTAAATGAAACAGTTGCTGGGGCCATGGAAACTGAAACTTAGTTATGTTCTGGGAGTACAAAACTAGATTTTGTGTGATTGCAAACGTGACCCATCTCTAGTAGTAGAGCGAATGTAACTTTAATAATAATTCGAATGAAATTCTAAAAAAAAAATTATGCGCCGCGTTCTTCGCAGCATCTTGCGATTGGATTGGCTTCTCTCAAAATTGGTTCAAATTTGAAATCATAATTGAAAACTAATTAAATTATATATGAATAATTTATTGGTGATCTGCCGGTATAATCACTTTTTTTTAAACTATTGATTTTCCGATTCTCTAGGCTTAGTTTAGTACGTATAATCGCCCGAAATGTAGCATAATAATAATATTAGCATAATTCGATGCCTTTTTATAAATGCACCATCTGTTTCTGTACAATGCTTAGCTGACCACGCAATGAATGCGGTGATGCAGTTAGATGTTTTACGTAACTTGCAACACACGGCTTGTAGAAGTTATGTTGTTGTTGCTACAGCTCGGAGAAATAACAGCAGGCTCCAACTCAAGCTAAAGCTTACTCAACATGATTTACACTGTGAACGGGATTATATAGTAAATTGTTATTAACGGTGAAGGAAAATATCGTGAGGAAACTCGCGGTTTGTTAGCCTGCTCCGCTCGTATCAACTGTTTCTCTTGTTTCTTTTGGACAGGTATATAGATGATACACAACAGAATAATGATATCGCGTCAATACTTCTTCTTCTTCTTCCTGCCCTATTCTCACGCTAAGTGAGGTCGGCACAACACGTTTCTCCCTCCATTTAATGATATTGCGTCACTAAATAAATATTGAATATTTATCTTATTTTTCATTTGGGTATTTTTTCATTTTTCTCATTCGAAATTGCAAAGCTATGCCTTATTTCACCCCTGGGTTAGAGAGCATTGGTGGTCTAGTGGCCCTGCCTTCCGATATTCAGATCGTAGGTTTGAATCTAGTTGTGCACCGGATGTACGCTATTCCTATACGTCTCGAACAGTGAAGAAAAAAATAATGAGGAAACCGGTATGTCGTAGAACCTAAAAAGTTTGAAGTCATAATTCAAGTGAACGAAAGTAGTCTGTAAAGCGTACCTTAACCCTTTCACCACACTGATAAAAAAAGACTTTTGGGTTGGGTAGCTAACCCGTTCTCCGTTCATTGTTAACTTCAGTGTACGGATGTTGAATTAATGCTGGTGTTTGAAGTGCCTGTTTAGGACAAAAGTTTAGAGTTTGAGTATGTACTTTGTGATAATGGATTTTGATCCTACACGCTCAACAGCAATCAAAATCTATTATAGTAAGTTTGTATAGTAGTTTGCTAGTTATTTTATATAATCAAAGTTTTACGTACTTTCCTCATTCTACACAATGCAAGACATTAAATCAGCGGGCTAATGATAGGCCGCCCAAGAAATAACAAGTAAAAATAAACATGACGTATCTTAAAGAAAAAGCTTATACGATAGTTTATATGATTTGCGAGCCAATTAAGCTGCTTAAAGGGCCTTGTTTTATAATCGACTCTTATCCAAGTAGTGCCATTAAAACTTTTGAACTTAAGTCAAAAACTCTTGAATATTGGCTGACCTACTTTACCTTCTTTTACACAACATCAAAGGCCTTTGAAGATAGAGCAAAAAGAATCGGCCCAAAAAAGGGTTTTTACCTTCATTACTCTTCGCTTTTCGTTCGCAAGTTCACACCCATCAATCTCTCATTCACACAAGCTGTGTAAAGGTTATCTTGCTGTGAGAAACTCATTTACAAACAAAATACTTGAGTATCTAATCTTAATATGTATTAAACTCTTACGTTATTGACTGACTGACAGATCAATGCAGTCTTAATGTCCTTTAATATTCTAGAGAGCTGAAATTGAGGTTTTGGGGATTGGAATAGGCTAGGTTATTCGAATATAATCTATGTTAAGATGTTCGATTTGTTTTGAAATTTTGTATATTATTCTGTAAATATTACGAGACGCATCGAACTATGGACTGTAGTCACTCAATATTTTAGTCATGCCTAGACAAAAGAAGGCTAATTTAAAAGACAATTCGTCCATATTCCATTGAAATTAATGGCAGTTTATAAATTAAAGGAGACGTTTCGTTAATTGGCGCAATTATGGACGCGACACGGCCGCATTCTGAGCTTAGTTTTGTTATCCAAACGATGGGTCACAGGAAAATATGATTAATACAGCTAGTTCACTCTGTATGCCCCATTTAACTTTAGATATACACAATAATGCGCAAAAGCAAAAATTACGATCGACTATGTATGATTAAAATGAAGTGAGCCAAAGCATAGTGACCTAAGCTGATTATTATAAATGACAAGAAACCCGTTATCCAAAGTAGCATGCTAAAAATGGAAACGAAAATCTAAATTTTCGCTTATTTAATATTAATAACAGCTGTTGGATGAAGATAAAAGGTAAAACTGACGGCTGGATAGGTGTCACGAATGGCATGCGTTAAAAATACCTTTTTTCGCTATCACGTTCAGAGTTCGCGGTCGTAGCTCAGTCGAATAACGAGGTAGTCAAATTAAAATATGACGCAACATCAAAAAGCTCTATAAACTTCAATATTCATTGATGACTCACGCGGCGTTGACGATGTGCCCTAACCAATCCTTTTATTATCTGTAACTGTATTTTATATTCAAACTGCAGACAGGATTGTCACTTGCTATACAGAGCATAAATTTATGTTTTATTTTTGCATCTCGTTTAGCAAGTTAGCTGTTAATCCAACGGTTACAAAATTTAACAATGGAGTTTTGCGTTATAATTAAAACGGGAGATTTTTTTTTGTGCTTTTTGGAATGTTTTTCATATGTTTCTGCATAACTTTTGAAAACATAATAGATAATGTCTGTAAATATTATACTTTTAAACGAGCAATTCTTGTATAAATATATGTATGTAGGTAGGTATATATAATCTGAATCTCGGAAACGGCTCCAACGATTTTCATGAAATTTAGTATGCAGGGTGTTTCGGAGGATAAATTGATAAATAATAAATAAATAAATAAATAATGCTGGACAATCCACACAGCATCATCTAGCCCCAAAGTAAGCTACTCAAAGCTTGTGTTATGGGTACTAGATAATTGATATATTTAATACATGATATAGGTACATAGATAGATATTTTTTATTATACATACACACCCAGACCAACGGAACAAATTTCTGCAGATCGTACACAAATTTGTTCCGAGGCGGGAATCGAACCCGCAACCTCTTGCGTCGCAGGCGGACTCTTGCCCGCTGCGCCACTGAGGTCGTCAAATCCAGCTAGGTTTGATCCAGCTAGGTTTCATTTTTAGAAAACGTCGTTTATCAAAAAACAAAAACTGGCAATGCTCGGTTATCCTGGCCCCTATTCAATAAACATTACAAATTGTAAAATACAATTAATTGTAAGCGGCTACAATTCTACAAGTTTCTGTTTAATAAAAAAATACGATTTACTAGAAGAAAATTTACAAAATTGTAAAATTTCTTACAATTCTACATATTTTTAGGTTTTATTAAACAGCACTTGTCATAAAATTCGACAATATTGTCACTTTTTTACAAATTTGTAGACTTGTAATGTTTATTGAATAGAGGCCTGGTACTGTAAATAAAATGGTGACTATTGTGTACTCTTTTGAAACTACTACATTTAAGTTGATCTCCGTTTTCCAAATACAACCAGCAATGTTGGTTAACATTGTCAACGAAATATATTCCAAATTTAGAGGTAAAGCGACCGCCTAACAATGTTTACGTTTGAAATACATGCTCGAGAATGCTACCTGAAACAGTTTAGTTCAGGACAAGAAACTTGACTTGAGAAACTTACGTTTAACTTAAGTTTGTATTATTTAGTAACTTCATTTATATAAAAAACAGTGACACAATGAACTATAGTGAAACAGTTGAAAGATGTGTATGATAAGAATTAATTGCAGAAAAAGTATTTTATGAAAACAGACAAATTAAAAAAAATATATAAATAACAATGTACCTACTTACTAAAAAATACAAGTAAGTACTTGTTCTTAAATAAATATTGGTGTACATTTCACACAATGCCATCTAGCCCTATCAAGTCACCTAATAAAAAAAAGATATAAGTAACAGTAAATGAAACAGTTAAAAGAATGTGTATGCTAAGAACCAAACACAGAAAAAAAGTATCTCTTTAAAAACAGATTTTAAAAAACAAATATAATTACTATAAAAATGTACTAAAACATACAAGTACTTACTCGTATTTAAACAAATATTGGTGAACATTTCATAAAACGCCATCTAGCCCCAAACTAAGCGAACTGAAAATAATAGTGGTAGTAAATAGTATGTTTATGTGTCGTCTAGTGGTAAGGTTGCCTGGGTTCAAAGCTCACGTTGTATTGCGGTGACAGCCACCTGCGACCGCAGGCTTGCGCGTGCCTCTGCTTCACCAAATCGAGAAAGCGCTACGAGTAGTTTAGCTTATTTAACATTTTTACGAGTGCTTTAAAAAGATTTATTTTTCCATTTGGCAAAACTTTTTAGTTTACAAAAACAACTAAGTAAAAATATTTAAAAACATCCTACTAATATTATTAACGAACTTTAGTCACTTTTCTGTTTAGGTTTTCTGCAAAATAATCATTTAACATTTAAGACATTTTACTTCCTAGGCATTTTGGAAATTAGACTTTCTGATCAGGAAGTAAAGTTTGTGCGTATAGATGTGTGTTACACTTTTACGTTGAAACGGCTGAACGGGTCAGGATGAAATTTGGCACAGAGATAGATTAAGAAGTCTGGAATAGCATATAGCCTGCTTTTAATCCCGAAAAAATGTACGGTTCCCGTGGGATGGACTCATTTTTGTTTTTCAAGGTAACACGCGGGCGAAGCCGTGGGCGAAAGCTAGTTGAAAAATAATTTGAAACATGTAAGTTTTTAAAATTCATGGTTTTAAATCTCAAAAATAATTACGAAATAAAAACTACGGAGGGAACCTCGTTCAGTTCAAACTTTCTACTTAACTTTTCGTACTTTAAAACTTGTTAACCAATTTTACGCCCAATCAGACAGCATCCCTGCCAAATTGCACCACAATAGAAAAAAAAACAAAAGATTCTCAAACAAAAGCGCGCGTGATGTTGGGGATAGCTCAGATACGATCGATTCTATTGTTCCCTCCCTATCACTTGTTTGGATGTCGAAGCCATAGCCCTTAGACCCTAAATGCACACGACAGCCCTACGCGCTAAGAACAAGCGTTTGAATACCGCAAATCGAGTACAAACATCCTGCTAATATTATAAACCCGAAAGTTTGGAAGAATGATGTTTATTACTCTTTCATGCTGAAACGGCTGAACGGATCTGGATGAAATTTGACGCAGATGTAGATTATAATCTAGAATAGCACACATTATAGGCTGTTTTTTATCCTGAAAAAATGTACGGTTACCGCGGGATAGATTTGATTTTGTTTTTCAAGGTACCACGCGGGTGAAGCCGTGGGCGGAAGCTAGTAACGTATAATCTTTCTTTTTAGTTAAATTGTCCAAAATGTGGTCATGTACCAAATGTCTTGCTCGGACGTGCTTCTGACTACCATCTTAAGATATTTTCAAAGATCTACTCGTAAGTCACTAGAGGTCTGAGGTGATATCTACCAAGCCTGGGGATTACAGTCGTGATCAAATGTCAAAATGTTGAAATAAATTGTTGTTCAGATCGATTATTTCGATTTCAATAGCACCATCGCATTCTTTAAAATGATCAGTAACTTTCCATTACCATTGGAATTCGTTCTCGAGAGTTTCAAATATAATTAAGTGATCGAATTTCAAGTGCATCTGAAGAACAGTATCCGAGCTATCGCTGCACCGTATCAACTCACAGGGTACCGTTACAGAACGGCTCGATTGTTCCTCTTGCGCATTTTATTACTTATCTGCTTAATTAAGTTTAACACGGTCGACATACTCTTATTCGGGCGTTATATTTCAACGGTTGTGAGAATAAATTCTGCAAAACAATGAATGGAATACTATGAAACGTTGAGCTCACGTCCTCCGGCAGTTTTCTATTTTAAGTGCAGGTAGGACCAGACAATCTAGAACTCAGCATACCAAGTTCTAAATAAAATTAAAAGCTTCATAAAGTATTGCGTAACTCGAGCAACCTTTGTTAATAAATCCGGTAAACTAAGCGAAAATGACGGTCGGTTTAATTCATAAAAGCGTTTCGCAATTTACGGATTGTTTGGATGGAAGATTACGGTTAAATCAGAAGGCGAGATGAAAAGAATACCAATGATCGGACGACGGTTTTGGAATACAAAACGGGGCTATTTTTCAAGTAAAGGAATGTCGCGAAGGTTCTGTAGGAAGTGAAAGAATCTGTGTTGAGGGTCGCGCGGCCCCGACCTAAAAACTACCCAATAATCTAAACGCAATGCGGAACCACACAAATGAAGAATTCAAGAGATTGCTTATTGGTTGTGATGTCACAGGATAACGATAGCCTGTGTCTCTCGGTCGGGCGATTTCCAACATCTAACGAGGTTCGACGGACGACTTTCCCAAGTTTTCAGAGTTTTATTTATTGTTTTTCCTCCTGCTTTCATTGTGCGAATATTGTTTATTGCGAAGTTTTGGGAATCGCTACCATATTTGAAGTAAACATTAAGTAGCCATTTATATATGGGGTAGCCATTGTGTGTCAACGTAGGCATTATCGCTTTTGATAGTTTGCTATGACTACGATAGGCGGCGATGGGCTTGCAACCTGTCACGTGCGCAATACTACAGTGCCAAATGTCATGTTTGGACGTACCTCTGACTACCCTCTTTAGATACCCTCAAAAGCTATAAGTAACTAAAGATTTGAAGAGATATCTACCAAGCCTGGGGATTACAGTCGTGATCATATATTTATTCCCTTATTTTTATGACTACGTATAATTTCATTAATGATCAATCATTTAACTTTCCGTGTAAACGACCTTTAACAAAATATAGTTTTCCTAGTTATTTGAGTGAAATTTCACTTAAGCAGACAAAAGTTTTAAAAGAATTTAAATGGTTTTTATGAAATGAGTTAAAGTGCTCTCTCTGGCTTGAAATGGTAGTTTTCAATGAGCATGAATCGCGGGTCGGTCTGGCGTCGGTCCAACCAAAGTGCTCTGTTTTTTTATGTAAAGGGGCGCCCTCTGCCAGCCACGCTATGATCCTTGATTTCAATAAAAAGTCCCTGTCATGGTCAAGTGCCTGTGTGATTTTCGTGTTGACTTTGACATTTTGTGTAAGTTGATGTAAATGTTTTTGGATGTTTGTTATTCACTCAAAAATGATCTCTCGATGACCATAGTATGCGACTAATGCTAACGAAGTCACTGGCAGAAACTAACAGGATATTTTTGTGTTATTTTCTAGAATCAAAAATTCGAAGGGGTGTGTCATAGTTTAGTATTCTTATAAGCGGCGATGGGCTTGCAACTTGTCATGTACGGAATACTAACTACTGTGCAAAATGTGGGCATTACCAAATGTCATCTTTGGACGTGCCGCTGACTACCCACTTCATCAAAGATCTAAGTATATATATAATCTATAATTTTCCAAGGTTTTTTTTAACCTAAATTTTGAAGACAATAGTGTCAAGTACACGAAAGGAGCCTCTGAGGAGCATTTTAATCATATCACCACACTAGTTCAAAAGAACTATTGACAGGATTAGAAAAAGTAATGCACTTAGTTAGGTATACCTGTCAGTTCAGATACCAGCTATAAACTACATTTGGAGTAAGAGACCATAACTTTTGAGTACGAACGCTTTATAGGTACTTGAGGATGGCTTAGATCTTATATTCGATTACCAATATACTACAGGAAACATTTTAGGGATCCGCTCTGGAACGGTTTCGGGTTCAACGTTAGCTGCTATCTTAATTTAAGGTTACTTTACTATGGCAACAAAGATAGTTTTAGATAAAATTTTAATTAAAATTTGCACTTTGCTAGTCCTGTTGAGTGGTTTCTGTGTTAAACCCGTACAAAATAAGGTAAATCTAGAGTTTACAACATCAATTAGTTCATATTTTGTGATGTAAAATGTTATTTATTAAACTAATATGTAGGTATTATTTGAAAATGGATTTGTATGTAATTTATTTGATGTTGAAATATGATTTAAAGTTAAAATCAATAAAACTCGGGGTATAATTCGACACAATATAGAAGTTACATGGGCATCATTACAAATAGACCACTTTTTTTTAAATTGTGTTTACTAGCTTATTCGTTTTGCGAATATGGAGCTAATACAAAAATATACAATTAAATAAGTATACAACAAACCGACCACTTCCGAACTAAATGACCAATGACAGACTCGCAGTATCGCGCCATTCACATGTCATTATCTAACGCCATTCATTATGCAAAGTCACGGCGTTGTCTTAAGTCCTCTCAAGTCAAACAAAAGCTTGCAAGTTTAGACGATGTAACTTCTACGTTGGATAAAACTGTACTTAACTAATTATTGACGCACATTGTGTTTCTTTGGTAAATTGCACGATAGAGCCTTTGAGATGTGCTTTAATCCTTATATCACATTGTTTCATAAAAAATAATCTATAAGTAGATACATAATAATAAAATCGTTTATTTTTGCGTTTGTGCACGCTAATCTCCGCAACGGCTGAACCAAATCGAATGCAGTTTTCACCAATACATTGAAATAAGCTTGGATTAAAACTTAGGCTTTGTTTCATCGAAATCACTTGGCAAATGAATAAGATAATAATTTGATAAAAAAAAACCTTATCTATTCGTACAGCCCCAGTCACAGAATATTAAATAGTAATCTTACGCGTTCGTAGTCGCGGGTATCGGCTCGTGATATAGTAAAAAGGTAAAGTTAAATCCAAAATGGACAAAGTTAAAAATGAGTAAGAGCCATAATAAACTTTCCTGAAACTTTCCTGAAATAATTCGGCAGCATCAGTCACGAAAACGCGAACCCATAAAACATAGATGGTAAACTTTTATGATTCTCATTTTGTTCTTTGCTCAAATAATCACAAAAAAACCTGACTTTTTTCATACATTTTATAAATAAAACTTCTCTGAAATCCTCGCGAACCCTCAGCTATCACATGAATCATAGTAATACCTCCGGCTTTTACCGAATCAGGATTTACGAGGCTCGTTTATTTCACTAACTTTAAGGAACCCCAAAAAGTTGACTATCTAAAGGCTTATACCGTGTAATAACAGTTTATATTTAGTCTCGTAAAGTTCCTTCGTAAATGTTTTCGGGTGGTTTAACAGAAATGCGTTTTGCGAATGTGCGCGAAACTTCTAGAAAACAGTGCTTAGAAAATTATAAACCCAAGCTTTCACTTCTGATTGAAATATAAAAGTATACATAAAGATGTTTTGAGATAAGACGCTTTATTATAAGACTAGTAACTCCACGCGACTTTGATCATGTTTTTGCATGGAAACTTCAACTCTGCTGCCCCTTTTAGAGGTTTTTTGTTGATATTTTGTAGCTTAAACACGCTTCATCATGTTGAACAGTACTGGATCTTACAATAATGTGGCCTAGAAAATCACAACTATTTATACTGGTACATTTAATCAAGGAAAGTATAAATAATCGGAATTAAATAACGGATTAAATAATCGGAATACTAATAAGTTGTCCAACCAATGTCTAATCATCAGACTAAATAGCCTGATGATCAGATAATAAGACTTGATCATAATTTCCTTACCCTAACCCACTTCATCTAGGTAATAAAAACATGTTCTTCTCTTTCATTCTTTTTTTTCAGCCTCTATGCTTTCTTTCATGCTTTCCGATTGTCTATAAAACTGGACTACTGAGACGAAAGTCTCATCAATCTGATCATCAGACAAGGCTTTTAAGCCTCGATCGGAAACCAGTTTGTGATATTTCAATTTGAGACATAGTGTCTAAAAGCTATTTTACATTCAGGGGCCTTACCACAAACTCTTCGTGCAATATCAAAGTAAGATATATAAAAATTGCATTAAGGTAGAGTTACTTGTTTCTGAAACATGATGATTTGTAAGAGCTTCTGGTAAGGCCCCAGGTATTTTATTTAGAGTATTGTTGTGGTATGTGAATCATGAATAAGTACCATCTATTTTAAGAAATGGTTAACAACCAATTGTCTACCACCCGCCGCAGCTATAAATTAATGCAGTTACCATCTCACTGAGAGTAAACTATCTCCGTACTGACATAAACTTTAACCATAGCCTGTTTAAGTAGCTAGATCGTTGAAATGATGCATGATTTCTTTGAAACTTAAAATTAGGCACTTAACTCACGTAATATTTCAAAAGTTGTGTTTAACCCTTTCAGACCTGAATTATTATTTTTTTGAGTATAACTTTAACAAAAATTGTGTTGATAAAAGGTGTAATAATGATTAAAAAAAACACAGAAAAAAAATTCTAAAAAGTTTAAACAAAAGTTTTGAAATTGACATTGTGGTTTTACTAACTTAATATTATGTAGATTGAGTATATTAATACACTGAATGTGAAAGGATTACGTGATGATAGAAGTTTTTACTATCCTAGGCAAACTAACTTACCAAGTTTCAGTTGATTTAGAAAGGTACCTCAGATTAAATTTTTTGAAAGAAGCTACCTTCTCAATGCACTCAAGAAAACTATAGCCAACGTGACATTAGAGTTTGAGAGTTTGGTACAAGTATGAAAATTGAATTGATCTTAATGTTTTTTTCAATTTGAACGCGCATGAAGTGACCCAGCTGTCTTTGTAACAAGCTCTGCTGTAAACCATCTGGAATGTAATGTAGCTACATAAAATTTCGTTTCATTGTTATTCCTCATTCGTGTCATAGTTTTAATTAATCGTAAGTGCCAGTATTATGACGGTTATTTAAAAAGTTTATGGGTGAAGTGTTACTTTGCTTAATTGGGATATTGTTTATTTTTACTGCTATGTGTATGAGCAAATTACAGGGGAGAATTTTGCCCGGCTGTGGGACAAAATGAATGGAAAAATACTTTTCCAATTTTGTTGGATATCTTAGCTTTTAATTACATACATGTCTCGCTTAAGTTTCTTACGCACAACGTTTTCGGGAATTTTAATAACAGGTGACAGAGGGTTGGTATTTTAATAAACGCCATAAGCAAATAAAGTTACTTGTTTAGATAAGTATATTCTCAAGGGCTCCAAGCAACCATTCAATTTGGTTCTAACAGTATCTAAGTAAAAAAAAAACTCTTTTGGTAATTTATTGGTAGAACTGTTTTTAGATAGAATAAATAAGCTTGCCTGCATTTTAACTTAGTCGGCATTATTTACGGAAAAAACATACGCACAATGATGACTATATTATAATTAATTTATCTTTGACTGAATAACTTTAAATCTTAAGTGCAAAAGATCTTAAACTTTCAGTGTTACAAATTTTATTTTTATTTTTAGGTACGTATAAAGAAAACAGAACTATTGAATTTGAAGGAAAACAAATAAAAACAAGAAAATAATATTTTCACACAAAGGCAATATAACTATTTCACAAAATTATGTTTACATAGATACATACATAAAATCACCCTTGTTTCCTGACGGGGTAGGCAGAGATCTCCACTTGCTACGATCCTGACATACTTCTTTTGCTTCATTCACTCTCATTAAATTCTTCATACATGCGCGTCGGTTTAGGGTACTCTGGACCTGGCCTTTCTCTAAAACGTCCCCAATTTAATCGAGGTACGTACGCCGAGGTCTTCCCCTTCCAACTGTCCCATTCACACTCTCCTTATACAACTGTTTCGTCAATCTCCATTCATCCATCCTTTCTACATGCCTTTCTACATAATTATGTTTACATGCGAGCAAAATTTCTGTTTTCTTTATTTTGTTTGTTTACAACTTTAGTGTGGTTGGGTAGAAGCCCGTAGAGTACGAAAGTAATTATGTTTGTCCTTTGTTGCAGGTAACCAGAGTTAGGATGGTGGCTAAGTAACGATTCGTATTCCATGGATGCTTTGTATTTAAATACATTTTCATAATCAAGGGACCTTTTGCATAAGGAAGGTAAGTGTAAATTCTAGGGGCTCGTTTTGAACAATTTTGTAAATAAGGTTGAATTGACTGAACAGAATTTGCGCCTCAGTAGCTCATATCGTTTTTTTGTTTATTTTGGAAAAAATATAAACAATATCTTACACCTTTTATCTCTAATCTTTTCACCACATTTGTTTTGTGAGAAGTAGTAGTATGATAAAAAGAAAAAAAAAATTTTTTGAGAAAAAAGTAGTGCAATATTACACATAATTTTTATTTTAGTCTGTCTTTATGTTTTTATTTTGTAATCACTCAAAAATCTTAACAGTAACTTTATTTTTGAGTTCAAAATAAATAATGCAAGCAGCTCAATCTTTGTTATCATTTAATTTCGTCTAGTGTCTGTTTTTTTTGTAATTTTGATAAAATCTATAATCGGTTAGAAATTATGGCAACAGTATTTTGCCATTAGACTTTCTCTTTTCAATTTAATTTAACAACTTCTTAATTGAACGATTACTATCAACGCTATGACCGAAGCTGTGTAGTTTTAAAAGCAAATAAAACATAATAGATTATTATGCCTCATATTTTCCAACCACTTTCATGTGTAAGTGTATTGAATTTAGTTTTTTTTTCAGCATCTAGGTAATTTTAACATGGAATTTTGAAAAAATAACAAGTTGGTTTATTTGGTAATGTTTGATTATTCATAGTTATAAAGCTCTGTTTATAATTTACAAAATATAAAAAAATATATTACTTACTCCCAAAGAATACTAAATATTTTAAGTCTTATACAGGGTGTCCCAAAAAGTAGTGTCAAGCGAAAGTCCAGAGATAGAACACCCCTTGGGGTACCCGAATCACCCCCATGTATGTTCCGCGATTTTCTATAGTTTTCGAGTTATTAATTTTTTTCCGAATTTTTGAAAATTTACGACTTGAACAACTTAAAACATTCTTACAAAAAAAGTAGAAAACTTTCTTGAGATTTTTTTTTTGCTACTGAATTGTTATGAGTTGTTCTTTTATGCATAAAATAATCAGCTACGTGACTTTGATGAAAACTATGAAAATGTTGGTGTAAAGTCAAATAATTACATTCGGTGAAATATGACTAAAATTTTCAACTTTAAATTAAAAATCTTAAAAAGTGATTTCATGGTTCCTAAATAAGTCTAAAGAATTCTCCAGACTCTCAGCTTTCATAATAATTAAAAAAAAGTAGTACTTAATTGGCTACTTTTGCTAAAACCGACCTTCAAAGACGGTGAGGTGGAAAATTCTTAAAATTAGCAACCTGATTAAAAAATAGATTTAAGCCAATTTATCATTTCTAAGCTAAATTTGTTTGATAACTAACCAAAAACGACTACAAAGAATAAGTTTATGCCAAAGAAATCAGCAATATGGCCGAATTAAGAACAAAATTGAGACAGGCCGAAGAAAAAATTAAGGAACTTAAAAGAGCTTTTATACGATTTAAGGAAACCTTTTTAAGACGATGTAGGATTTGTATCGACCTAGAAGGTTGACATTTTGAAAACTTTTTGTAAAAAATTAATAAATTTTACTTATTGTTTTATTTCATAAATTAAGCTAAACTAAATAAATAAAACCTTCAAATATTCATGAAATCTTACTTTCCTGCAGTCAATTTTGGTTAGTTCACAAACTAATTAAGCTTAGGAATGATAAAAAGCCAAAATCTATTTTTTAATCAGGTAGTTAATTTTAAGAATTTTCCACCTCACCGTCTTTGAAGGCCGATTTTAGCCAAAGTAGCCCATTAAGTACTACTTTTTTTTAATGATTATGAAAGCTCAGAGTCTGGAGAATTCTTTAGACTTATTTAGGAACCATGAAATCACTTTTTAATATTTTTAATTTAAAGTTGAAAATTTTAGTCATATTTCACCGAATGTAATTATTTGACTTTACACCAACATTTTCATAGTTTTCATCAAAGTCACGTAGCTGATTATTTTATGCATAAAAGAACAAATCATAACAATTCAGTAGCAAAAATAAAATCTCAAGAAAGGTTTCTACTTTTTTTGTAAGAATGTTTTAAGTTGTTCAAGTCGTAAATTTTCGAAAATTCGGAAAAAAATTAATAACTCGAAAACTATAGAAAATCGCGGAACATACATGGGAGTGATTCGGATACCCCAAGGGGTGTTCTATCTCTGGACTTTCGCTTGACACTACTTTTTGGGACACCCTGTATATCTCAAATAAGACTTTAAATGTGTGGGTTAGGTACTTTAAATGTTGACAAATCCATACTTCTGCCCAAAGCTCTGGGGCCTTACCACAAGCTCTTCGGGCAATATCAAAGTAATATAACTTTGATATTTTGTACCATGACGTATGAAAATGCCCCTGATCTTTCGTTTTCGTCAGTTAATGCGCTTTTATCGTGAACTTCGTCTTATAGAAATCAAGGTGCAAGCCTTATTTGAATGCCAGGCGCAACAGAGATTGAACTAGTCAATACAATGACAAGATAATATGATGGATAACGTAATTTGAGGTCACCATAGCTTTCACACTTTCAAGTTTTCAGAGTAAAACTTTCCAAGTCGATTAATGACGACATCCATTTACGAAGAACCGAACCTCGACTTACAGAAGGCACTTAGAATAGCCTTTCGTTCAGGTGAATGCGTGCCGAATGTTTGAATTTAATGAGCCAAATCGGATTTATCGATGCTCAGTATGCTCGGTCGTAGCTGTGGGTGGGATCCCTGGGATCTCACAACTTGTAGGGCCTGCGTCTCCTGGGTGGCTTTGATCGAGGGCTCTTCAAAGGGCTCTTATCTGTATTTGAACTGTTCTAAGTTCATGTTTAATATCAAGATCTAAGGACATAAGATGGAAAGTTATTTTGGACGTTGAGATTTGTAACGTTTAAGAAGGCCTGTGCTATTTTAGTATATTTTTTTATGTCCTAAGGCGCAGTTATTAAGATAGTTGCAGCATGAAACATGAAAGAAGATTCAAAACAATTCTTATGACATTAATAAACAACTTTATAAAATTTTGAGACTCTTCCATGACTCTATTATCCAACGTAATTTGTTTTTTTTTTTCAATTAGAGCCAGCATTGTTTTACACCAAAATTGGCGTCATAATTCTTTTTTTGTTTACTAAGGAGTATTTACACAAAAGGTTAATTACAGCCAGGTTTGAACCAAATAATGGAGTGAGTGAAAACAGGTTGTATAAGCTCCAGGTGTATATACATTGTGTAACAAAGCGGCACGCGTGGATGCAGGCCGTAATTGGAATCTTCTAAGAGCCTTACAAGGATTATATTGAATTTCTATTAAACGTAGGTAAGCATATTAAAGCCACATATGCTGTAGGTATAAATAGAACCAGAGTTTGTGCGTTTTTAATCCAGACGCAAAATAAGAAGTAGACAGTATTGTTTATGGTTTTATGTCTGTGGCGTTATATCTCATAGTGTTTTTTTTAGACTGATATTGAACCCAATTTTTATTTCGGACAAATGTTACGAGTATGGATTCATTCATGATGTTTATTAGTTATTAATTTAGTTGAAATAATAGTTTTACACTACTCGTAAGATTTAGACGAAATAAAAATTGGGTTTCAACACCAGCCTACAAAAAACCCTTATTGTGGACAATTGAAGCTTAGAATTTGTTAAATAAAAATGACAATAATATTGTATTTTGTCATGATTTTGATAAAAGCATGCAAATCAGCACACAGTCGACAGTTTTGATATGAAACGAGCAACTAATCGAGAGCACACCGTTACACTTTCGAAATTTTACCGATTCTTGTAAGAATGACGTTAAAACTGAACGATTATTCACGAACAGCGGGCCAAAACATAAATAAACTGTACCTACACCAAAGCATACTTACCTGCTAGCCTTAATAATCGATATTAAATAAGTGTCAAAAAACTATACTTACCTTTTAATCACAATCGTTTTATGGTATCTTAAAGCTAAAATAGCGTTATAATCTGTGTATCCATCCATTTCTTGACATTGGAATAATAAGGACAGACTATAAAATGTGACAACTGATTATGAGAAAGATGAACCACACCGTCTATGAAATGCCACTTCGCTTCAGTGGATAGTGAGCTTTAGCGTCGGTCTTATCACTCATCATGTTTAACACAATCCCGTTGGAATTCATGGGACAGTAACGGTCGAAGACAATGGTTATGGTGCCTGCTTCACTTTGATATAGACCGTCATAACTTTCACAAGGGCTTATTATCAAAACTGGTGATATTTCCTCAGACCGGGACTATTATCTCGTACTTAGTCTCATCTACATTTGTGGTAGAGATGATGAAAAGTAACGGGTAATAACTACAAGTGAAGTATTGCAGTTATGTGTGTTTTAGTACGTCGAGTTGGGTGGTCCAAAGTACTTCGCGGCAGGAAATCCATGTGTAATAATTATTAACGTAAATGTTTTAAACGACCTACAACTCTAATTTTTGACGCCTCTGTTAATGGGTATAGGATTTTATAATAATCAACATGATAAGTATCTGTAGCTGTTATTAAAATAAATGTCTTCTTTATTTTCATTTTGAAGTACTTACGGAACAGAAAGAAGTAGGCAAGATAATTATTAAATAAAAAGGGACAAATAAAATATACTAAGAAATATTTTGCCAATCTAAATATATATAACTCAAAGGTGACTGACTGACTGACTGACTGACATAGTGATCTATCAACGCACAGCCCAAACCACTGGACGGATCGGGCTGAAATTTGGCATGCAGGTAGATGTTATGACGTAGGCATCCGCTAAGAAAGGATTTTGATTAATTCTACCCCCAAGGGGATAAAATAGGGCGTGAAAGTTTGTATGAAAAGTCGCGATAATCAACATTCGAGCGGGCGAAGCTGCGGGCATCAGCTCGTCATGCCATATTTCCTTTACAGTAGATATAATCTAGATGAAAATAGAAGTATAACGATCGCAGCATTCCAAGTAGGATAAAGTAGAGGTTGAAGGCCGACAATCAGATATTGTTCTACCCACAAACAGGTTGCCGGCACCTCTTATCGACTGCAGCGATCGAGATGAATGCCAAGGTAGTCGAGATGCGTATCGTGCGATCTCACGATAGTCCCTTTAAATTCTCCAGACCAGTGGGCAGTGGTGAAATGTACGGAATTTTTATATGAGCGCCTCTCAAGGACATGAATAATGCACAGGGTGTTATATAAGGATGTGGTCATAATGCACGTATGATAGAGATCGTTGAACTTAGGAGACTTACTTGTGAGAGATAGACCGAGAAAATACCTACTGTATCTACTTCAGCTGCTAAGTATGATTTGTTGTGCTGTGTTCCCATTCAAAGTGTGTATAAAAGAATAAAGAATAAAATAAAATAACTTTATTTGTTCGATTAGACTAACATACGAAAACAAAAAAAACTTATAAAAACAACATAAAAAGTCTAAAGAAACAAAATGGCGTCTGCCTCAGCATGGGTTGGTTGCTAGCGAGCTAGCAGCCAACGCTGGTCTTCCGTCTTCCAACGTTGGTGTGTAGTGCTAGACATGACATTATAAGCACCATAAGATATGTTTATATCTCAACCATACTCACTATAGTATTGCCAGCTTAAAATGTTGTTGAATCATTGTTGGTAATCAGAAACAAACAAGATTCAACCGTAATTATAATATTTTCTTACATAATAGGCTGCGATGCGGCAAAGAGCATGGCGAAACAAGAATTTGCTCTAGAATTTGTTGATTATCCACGCTTTCTCGTCACTTGAAATCTGAATTTAGTTCACTAAAGATACGATATTAACATAATGCATTCAAAAAACCAAGTGTGGCCCAAAGTAGGGTAAAGGAGCTGTTATCGTAAGCATTTCGCTGGCAGACTTAATACTGCGATATTTCTTAAGACCCGCTGTGACAAATCGCTCTCGTATCGGTTTTCATTCGACACTTTTTATTCGCTGAGTATTTTCTTCAGAATATCAGCAGACGTCAGAATGATAAATGTCGATGTTTGAAAAACTCAAAAGAACCCAAAGATCACATTTTCCATCGAGTGTTTTAGGAGCGATTACTGGACGAGGGAAATAAGTTGTTAATTTACTTAGTTTTTGGTTGATCAATGAAGAATAAGTAATTAAGTAATGATTCCCTTATGTAGCTATATTGTGTCAAAAAATAATAAAATAAATAAAAAAACAAATAAATAGATAGAAGAAAATAACATGTTGTGCCAACCCCACATGAAGTAAGATAAGGACAGAGAGATGATGATGTGTTCAGAAAATTGGATCTAGACCAGCATGAACAAAAACGATCTAGACGTATAAAAAAACATTTTAGATCATGGCCAATCACGGAGGCTCTATCAAGCTCCAAACTGAACAAATAGACCGCGTATATCGCGAAACGATCAGGTTGGCGTAACAAAGTTTCAAGCTTGAAAATACATTGGTTTTATTCGGTTTTTAGATCTCAAATAGAAACATTGAATTTATTTAGATTTTTACTGTTTTGTTATTTTACAAGTTAAATTATCAGAAGACTTACATAAACTCTCAGGGATTTATTTATTAACAAACTGCACTGAGGTGAGTTTGTATAACCGTAAGGTCGTTTTATATATTTGGGTAATATTTACGAGTTTGTGGAACCATTCCGTGCCTAAACACGACAGCTGCAGTAAAAGTTTTATTGTTTCCCATTACGATGTACAATTTTACGATATTACTCGTATACAGATAATTTGAGATCCACGGAAAATGATAAGGAGTCGAGGTTTTGCTGGAAAGACATAATTTTGAAGGTCAAGGCAAACTGAAGAATCAAATTTAACTATTGGTTTTCAAATATCAGTATAGGAAAACTGAAAAATTTAGTAAGGTATACCAGTCGTTGTAATGACAGAAGAATTATAGAATATACTGGTACCTAGTTGTAGTTTCAAAACGCTTTAGCTATGCAAACACAACCTTTTAACCAGCTCGCTAACTATATTCATGACACAAAAATTCAGTTAGGAAATGCATAACCGCTCGCGGCTGTTCCAACACCCCTCTCAACCCTCGTGATCTCTACTCCATTCGTTTAAGTGTTTCATGTTACACAAAGCCATAACACGCCCAAGGCTTTTAGCATTTGCACCCACATCTCTAATCCAATCCAAGTACTGACCACATCATTAATTTTCTACAGCTACCCTCAAAAAGCTTCGCAGTTCAGCGTCGATATTTCAACGAACTATTTATATTTCTGGAACTAACAAAAGGCGCGGGTCATAAATAAAGGGCGCACCCTTGGGGATACCGCCTTACTGCCTTTGATACGATCCCTTTTCTTATTTTGATGCGGTCTAATGTTTCTGACTGTATCACTTGCCGTGTACGCACACTCCATAAATCATTACCTGTTCTGCGACTGGGAACCTGTCAGGTTGTCTTTTGTGTTTTGATATAGGGTTATACTCGTAATCATTGTACCCTACACTGTTTTCTTCAAACTTTGCCTTTAACCTTAATGCATTAAACTCTCATGAATCTGACTGACTGACGGAAAAGCAACACGAAGATCTAAGGAAAGAGCTGAAAGGAGGAGAGGATCCAAGAAATACAAGAAAAGTTTCAGACTTCAAAGGGATGCAGACGAGGTTAGTAAGAGTGTCAGCATCAGTATTATATTTTAGATATTAAAACAGACTTGTTTACCGGGAATTCAAGTTCTATTTCACCTGTGTTTTCTTTTACAATCTAGACGGAATTTACATTGTTCGCAAACACAATATTTTATTCTTCCTCTTCGTGTTAAGCAAATTCTTCTATTCATATGGTAATGGCAACATCGGTAACACTAGGGTGAATCTGCATAACTTTGTTTGAGTCTAGATAGTAAGTCGCAGTTGTATATTTTGTAATCCTTAAGGTATCGAACTCTGAGACGCTTGAATACACTTGACACTTGAATTACACAATCGATATTATTGTGTAATTCAAGTGAAATCCAAACTTTCAACTTCCAATTTCCTTTACTAACTTTAGCGTGAAATAACCATGCAAATATATAACTTAGATTTGCCCGTAGTTTCAACAATAACACGAGAATATTGAAAACATTTACTTGATTGCTTCGGATCTTTTATATTTTAAAGTGTTTTGCAAAACATAAAATGGTATGCTTGTGGAATATTTTAGCAATGCACTATTTATTTATGAAGCTATAAACCATCGTATCGGTTATATTTCAAGATAATCTTGTACTTCAAGTTCCAAATTCGTTCAAGTGCATAATAGCCGGCAGATGCTCTGTTTGATCCTGTAATATTTGGTTCACTTAACTCAGGAGCAGAGGCATTTAGATAAAATGGTTTAAAAATAACCTGACTCAAGTCTGGTTCAAGTGAAATAATAAATATTTTATCTGACGTCACTAAATATACCATGATTTTAGTTGGCAGCTCTACTTAAAAAAAACCAAAGCAAGGAAAGATTGGAAGAATGTAACTTCACTTATACTACTTTTTTTATTATTCACTTTATGGCAAAGGTCTTCGAACGACCTACGTCACAACTTAAGACACCATAAGACACCAAAACGGTTTTTTGTTTTATCAATATTGTACGAGTTATAAATAACCTCACTGCGGCGTTTATTGATCATTTACTTTGCAATTAAAGCGTTTGATGTAAATAAACTTTAGTAACTATTACATATCATTGTAAATAAAACTATCAATATTCGCATCAATGTGTCATTAGCGTGAATGACGTCAGACAATCGCTGATGACCGTTTTGGGGACAACATGACTACTTTATAAAAGGGACCATCCAAATAATGATCGCGTAACAGATGCCTAGCTTGAAATTTAGAAATTAAATCCTAAGCAAGCTTCATAAGCGCTACATAACCGTTCAACTTGCCTGTAAATATTAGGGTAGTAATAAATTACTTTATGTTCAAACAAACTACTTTTAGCTCGGAACTCAGCCGTTGGATTAAAATGACTTAGCTTCGTTGAAAGTTTGCGAGCGAGATAATACATTGCGTCGGCTTGTCTGAGCAAATAAGCGAGCAGCTCAACTCTGGGAACACTGAAGGTTCGTTTATATGGAAAAAGCTTCTAAAAATATTTGAAAGTAGAAGGAAGGTATCCTATAACACCTTTTTATCCGAGTAGGTAAAGTATGTCTTTACCAAAGAGAAGATTATCTTGCTAGAAACGCTATTAAGCTATTTGAGATCGTCTCAAATATTTGAGACCCTCTACTTCAAAATAAATCGTACATTGAAATGTCATAATAAGTAGGCCTTAGCTTAGTGGCGTTTCAGTATCGGGCGTCATTTGTGTAAAATAAATCACTGGAATATTTTTTTAATGACAACTACACGCAACATACTCCCGATTTCCAACAAAAAACTTAGCATAGTAGAAACTTTGTAAAGTTTTGGACTAGATGGCGCTGTAAGAAATGCATTGCAATTGTTTTAACCCCATCTAGTTTCTCTTTTTAAAACTAATTTGAATATAATTTTGTACAGGGATTTGTCTGCGTGCGCATCGAATGTAAAGTTACTAATTTAGTTTAAATAATATTATTCTCTGGAGGCTGTCTGCTCAGAGAAATTTGCGGCTGAGCGCGTTAAATATAAATCACAAGGTTTATTATAATTAACAGCTAAGCAAAGCTTGGTTAATTATTGTGTTTGAGCGTCTTGGAACTTTGTTTTGTTTCAATAGATGAAAACTTATCTGAGACCTTTGTATTGCTTGCTGTGTGTGAATTGCGAGCTTCTTCATGTAATTCTTTTTTCCGCTCGTTGACAGGTTAAACCAGTGTGGCAAGAAGCTTAAAGTGTACCTCAAGGCTTTTTTCGTGCATTTGACATGTCTTCGAACTAGTGGGAAGCCGATTCACGATACGTGCTGGTTCCATTTCCGTTACGTGATACTGACTATATACAATTTGTTCTAATTATCATAAAGACTACCTTACCTACACATTATATACATAGATAGTGAAACTTTTCGCGACTTTGCGTAATGTTGTTCTTTACCACGCTGAGTGCAACGGAAGCGGAGCTAAGTGGTACCTTAGTCTTTGAGGCCGCACTCTATTCCTTTCAACACACTGGTTCGAGAGACTTAGTTACGTAATACGCACGAAAGTGATGAATTAAGAGAATTATTGCTTTGCGCGTTTTCGACATGAGATGAAAAACTCGAAACTTCCGCTCTAGAACATATTTGACCAGTAAGTCACCTAAATGATTTTGAATATTTACATTTTATGAACTTAAATATACATTCAACTGTGTTTCATCTCGTAAGTTACAAACTCGTAGGAAATGAAAACGAAATGAATATTTGAGTAGCGCACGAATCATTTTGTCGCAGATGATATTCATATGAATGCCAGAAAATTCAGGCTGCTTTTCTCAAACAGATTTCCGGCGCGTTCCTATAAGAAATTATAATCTTTTATACATCAGTGACTTGACTGTCTATACCTAACGTGGATATCAAATTATTCTGGAAAATGTAACTATTCTCGTTAGGTAACGGACCCTACTGTGCGTCCACACTCGTGTCATTCTGCCGTGACCGTGACAGCTTCTTAAAAGACACGGTGCTTTTTACGATAGTTCAGACAAAGAACCGTGACAATTCTCGGATTCAACATTTTTGATTGTCATAATGGTTTTCTGTCCTAACATAATGTAATTAACATCCACAGTCTAAAGTCATAACCATAATTTCAGTTTAACAATGTACTTTATTATGTAAAATTATATATTATACCTATAATACTATAGTGTATAATCAGTATAGTATAAAGATTTATGGACATTTTACCCCATAAATTTATATCTATGAGGTGTTTATGGCGTGTCAATGTTTATTCATAACCATGCGGACAAACCCATGGGCGGCAGCTTGTTATCTAAGCTGTGGTTCTGATTGAATGCGGATATCATTATAATATTCATTTCATTTTGCAATACACTACTCAGATTATTTATTTGGCGTACCTCAAGGGACGAGCATTTTGAACCATTATTGTATGTAGGTACCGTTCTTTATTGTTTTCGTGAATAATAATTACTAGGTACATGCTATTACTGTTAATTAAGCTTTTGTATAAAAAATATAGGTAATCCTTTTGATATAAACTGTACAGGTACATAGAAATACATAGTTATTTCTCTTTATCTACGAGCATTACTGCTATATTTCGGTTTTCCGACACGCTATACCTACAGTAAAGCTGGAAACAAAATTATCGGACACAGCCTTAACTAAAGCAGCCTGTGATTTTTAATCCTTTCAACACACTGGTTCGAAAGAAATTGTGACATAATAAGAAGAAAACAGAAATAATGTTACAAAGTCATTTTTGTGCAATAATTAGTATATTCATTAAAACTTCGCAAAGTACGGTTAACATTTAACCCAACATTTGCAATCGATGTAAAAACATTTGAATTCCTCAGTGCAATTCTAAACTAACAAGTTCACTTCGAGCGTTTGGTCGAGAGCGGTGTGCGGCCCTCGAAAGTAACATGCTATTCACATCTGGACTATCAATTTTACCACTTTTCAGTACCTAAACAGTCGTATGTAGCTAGATTGGTTCAAACTTTGAATTTATAAAAATATTATTCTTATTATTATTCGGGAAACAGGCGTGATTTTATGTATGTATGTATGTATTATTCTTCAAATTTTAGATCATACTTTGAACTTGAAAATGCCGTCATCAGAGTTGGTTACCAGCTCACATTTCTTATAGCTTCTGGACTCGAGACAACTTACAAAATATTTAAATCTTCAATGTTTTCCACTATTTATTATTGCTTAGTAGTGTTCAGTAGTAACATAGTCCTCTGAACACCTGGTATTGGCTACTGGGTCTCAATTTATTGGCAGCATCTCGGCGTCGCTTCATTTCACGAGTTTTACCTTTAAATTTATACTTACTGCGACGGCAACAGCTTTGGAATTGAGCTCTAAATCTAATGGAAAGTATCAGTTAATCCTTTGGCATAGCGTTTAAATTACAAAGTATATTTATGAAAACTTAGTAGCTTATATTTTTGATAATTCGCGTCTCAGTAATAGCAAAAGGAACAATATTGATATTATAGAAATGGTTAGGTAATTAACCAGAGAAACACGGTTAGAAAACTTATGAAAGATAAACTTTCAAAGTGGAGTCTTGCAAAACAGATTCAATTAAATTTAAAGTTTTGAACTTTTAAGTTTTAGTACACAACTAATTATAAAAGGTGCAATTTACAATATGTTATACCAAACACCTAGACTCACAAATATTTAATACATTCACACCGTCAGCCAGGCGTCGACAAAGATACGCCTACTAGTACTGAATTATTAATTAATTGACACACGAACACGCCTATAACAACCTGGTATTTCCATATCGTTCGAGAATAATAAAGCTTCAAATGGGAAAATTGTCGTCTCTTCAGACCCATTAAACGCAACCCTTCGATTTCAGCGGCACTAAAAAGCAGACCATTTTAATGAAATAAAATTTTATTCAGTAATCTTGTTCATGTCAATGATTGTGAGACATATATTATTTTTGGATTGGTTGGTATTTGTGAACCTCTATTTCGCAAACTCGTATTATTCCACTTGACTTTAGGGTTTGGGATCCTTGATATAAAGTAAAAAGGATGAATAAATCTTGTAAATATGTTGGAGATAAGTAGATTCAAGTACCAGCGAAGCGTGTCTCGCCAACAAAATCTTTGTTCAAAAGTTTCATCGATACTTACTCGCAATTGAAAACAATTGCCGTGAAGAGGATAATAATTCGGTCACCCACACAAACATCAAAAATGTCTAGACTATTGTTTAGGAGTCCAAAAAAATATAAGCAATGATTATTAAATATAATCTAAATCTAGAGTCCTTGAAACCTAACATTGCAAGGACGAAAGACACCTCTAAGGTATTTAAATCCTTTCACCAAACTGTTTCAAAACACCAAGTGACACGATAAAGAAGAAAATTGCAATGTCCACAAATCGTGGTATTGAAGAAGATATTTTTACGAAAGTGAAGTCGCTACCCATCAAATACAAAATTAAATCATCCTTAAAAAAATATACTTACCATTAATGTTGGGAGTAAGACCACCCATCGTCACCTGTATGTCATCAAAGTGTCTTGGCTAATAGTCTCATTTCGAATTCACTATCCGGACACTTCGGAAATGTCTACTTTATCGTCTTTATGCATTCTCGATCGGTGTATACTAGCAATTACTGCAAAAGTTTTTTCGTCTTGCAACGTGAATTATTAAAACTTGTTTCATTCATTAAATACTTTCGAACTATTGGAAATCACTTTATCCTGTCGGTCTTGTTGGCTTCGGGAACTTCATTATAAGTGCTTAAACACGGTGTAATTTCTTACTTTCTTTCAAAATCTCCTTTTACTATAAAGCTTTTAGCAGTGACATAAGAAAAAAAACGCTAAGTTACTAAACGGTTTCCAAATAATGTAGGTGCGTAATGTGGAGTATAGCCGCAATTATTTAAAAAACGAAAAGACAAAAATCATGACGTGTTTCATCTGTCTCTTGTTTTAAACTCATGCCCTCAAGTGCCCCACTTGACTTGCAGGTAAAGTTTTTTTGGCGAATTTTTAAAACAGTCGCGACATGTGGGAGCGATTTTGCGGTCGAGTTGTCCCGTGG
Source organism: Cosmorhoe ocellata (assembly GCA_963675405.1). Taxonomy (NCBI): domain Eukaryota; kingdom Metazoa; phylum Arthropoda; class Insecta; order Lepidoptera; family Geometridae; genus Cosmorhoe; species Cosmorhoe ocellata. The sequence continues at coordinate 1,932,795 of OY776258.1, read as the reverse complement.
GTTTTAAACATGTGCAAAGACCCGTTTCACGAGAGGCCGAGGACACAAACCGCGATTCTATAAATTAAAACGTTGACAGATAAGCCCCATGCAAAGTTTTTGGGTATTCTACTTGAAATATTGTTGCCCCTCAATTTCTGAAGAGGGTAAAATTTAGATTGTACAATGTAGGCATGTTTTGTTCAAATTTGATGTTTTGATTAAACAATCTTGGCCTCAAGAAGTTACCAAGTCTTTCTACGATGGAAATAATCCTTATTGATATTATAAATGCGAAAGTATCTTCGTGTGTTACTCAATCACGCTTAAAGTACTGAACCGATTTAAATGAAATTTGGTACAAAAATAGAGTCTAGAGCTTGAAAAAGGACTTATTCCTTCTTTTTAATGCCAAAAAAAACTGTAAGGAATTAAGGAATGAAAGTTTGTTTAGAAATTCCGTCATTTTTAAGAAGAGGAAGTAGAAGCTAGAAACTATTTTTTTAGACTTTAGATTAAAAATATCACGTCTTTTTATTAGAATATTATTATTGGATTACTAACGTCATTCAAATTGTGTAAAAAAATTACCCTAAAGGGGGTAAAAATAGGATAGGTTTAGTGTGATGACGTCGGCAAAAAAGTTAGCTTAAAAAATGAAAATGCTGCTGAAAGTCACTATTCCACGCGGACGAAGTCGCGGACTCAGCTAGTAAACAATATTATATACCTGTTTCAATAGACAAAGAACCAATTACGCTTACCTTGGTATAATAACTAGCCATTTCGACCCGTAGTGTTTGCACAATTAGCGTCCCCTAGCCATCAGACCAGCTTCGAAATATTGCTTTGTCAGCGAAATGTCATCTGAAATCAAAACGTTTCGTTCACGTACCCTTGTTTGTTTAGTTTTGTTAGGGAATTGCTGCAAATAAGTTGGTGACGTGTGAGGGGGAGTTTTGCTCTAATTGGATGTTTTCATAAAATATCATTGTTTAGGTAGAGAAAATCGAAGGTGGGCAAAAAATATTTTATTGAATTATAATAATTAAGTCTTTTTACTGAAATCAACACAAGAGTACCAGCTTTTTTAAGTTTCAAGAAGAGAATATATTAATATATGATAGAAAAATGTGGATAACTTCCGCAAGATATTCCTGAAATAGCAAAAATGTAAAGGACTATTTGTTCGCGAGATGGAATAACCTTAAAAAAGCTCCCACATTCTATTTAAGTTCAGAAACTCAGCTCGTGGACGACTGAAACTATGTATTTGTAATGGATTCCCTTTTTTGCAGTCTGCACTTGCGATTTGCACTCGATCATTTGTACCACGTTTCACGGTTTCACACAGTGGAGTACAACAAATCGTTATAAATCAAGCGTGGGTAATATTGCGAGAGAACAACAGGTAAATTCTGGGAAATTTGCCCACAATAAGCTCTTAAGCCCTATCCACAGGAACCTGACACGTCGAGCCGATCACAGAGGTTTTATTTCCAATTCGCTTCGATTAGGCACGTTTTTGCCCATTATGTGGAGCGTGCGCTGTGCCCGAATGTTTGTTATTGTAACAAATGCCTAAACACCTCGTTTGTTTTGGCTGCATGAGAACAAAGACCTCAGCTTTTTCCTGTACAAACTTTCGTTTCGCTTGAAGTTTTTACAGCGCACTTGATCGTTTATTGGTGTTGCACAACTGTGTTTTGTTATGGCGTATTTTGAACACTTCTTCATATTCCAAAGTACCCATTAGGTGCAGCATAATTTCTTACGCTCTGTTTCAATTAATTTTAACTCGGTTATACGAAATAGTTTTCATGTTTACACCAGGACCGAAAGTTGTTTTTTTTTTGCAAGCAGATTATGCCACCGAACTGCTATGAGTATCGTCCTAATAATATCAAAAGACTGTGTATGACCAAGTGTCAGACTTAAAAACTATTCTGAAGAGTATTCTGTATTTATTTGCATATATAACTTTTTTCTTTTTTATCTTTGTTTCAAAAAAATAAATCACACCACAAATAAATCAACTCTTCAAAATATGTAAATTTTTATGGTATTTTCTTTGTTGTCAGTTTTGACAGAATACTCGGTACAACTGAGGCAGATTCTAGAGACAATTTTTTATAGCACCAACTTTGATAAAATTTTATGGACAGGCACCAAGCTTTATACTTGGCCGACTATCAAAAACAGTAGTTGCGCAGTGCTATGGAACACTGTGCATTCGGGTGGTACTGGCGAGATGCAAGTGCGTTTTACTGTCGCTATTTATGGCGGAACCGCTTGAATTCGTCGGCAATTTTAAATGTTGCCAGCAAAAAACTTAACCTGTTAATAGTCTGACTTTGTAAGGCGGCTTTTTCACTGAAACTGGTCAGTTGCTTTTTATAAAAGGATGCCAATGTTTCTAACTACATGATATGTTGGAAGGGGTCCTAGTAAGAATAGAGTTCAAAATACAATGACCGCAAAATGCCGCTCAGTCGTAATTACTTGCACTACACCCGTACCGTGCACACTAGAGCTTCAATGTATTAACAAATTCCATTTAAGGCGTGTTACAGTGCTCGACCGATCGTCGGTGCGCACGGTCAGTCCTGACGATACGCACGGACCGACCGTCAGTTTGTATCATTCAGTGCTCTCCTGACCAACAAACTGACCAGATGAAAATTGATACAGACATCCGTCGTCGGTCCGTACGGTCGGTCCAACGATCGGTGCAGCACTGAACGCGTTCATACGTTTCCATAGCGCGTCGGCCGACCGACGGTCGTATGCGGACGCGCTCGACCGACGGTCCTCGTACGCAGTGCGTAGCAATATACGCGTGCGTACGGTCGGTCCAGCACTGTACGAATTATGGATTTTCATATTAATGACAAGCGCGAACGACATACGGACCGACGGTTAGTGAAGCACTGTAACCAGCCTAATACCGAAAGCCGGATCCAGTATTGACAAGTCTCCCTTCAAAGCGTATAAAAATCTTCTGCAATCGCTAGACCAAATAACTTTATCAAACAACCTGATGTTTTTGGAAATGGAAGATCGAAGGCGACATTTCTTCAGACAAGCAGTCGGAGCAGCCTTGTCGAAACTTTTGATTTATGCGCATTTTGATCGATCTACAAAAGTTTCCGGAGGTAAACCTACAATTTGTAAAAACTTCTTAATCTACTTCAGACGTGTAAATAATGTTGGGATTCGGCAGTGGCTCAGTGGTTCTACAGAGATTGTGCGAGAACATTTTCCCTAAGAATTTATTTCAATTTGGATTCCAATAAATCGTACTTTGTGGCAGCTGGCAAAGATATGGCCACCTGAGAAACTTAACCAATAATAAAACAAGCTTACTTTACTTTATTTTTTGTACACACAAATAAAATTACATTTTAAATCTTGAACAAATGACATGTACACAGATAAGTGCTGGGTACCTACATATATGCGTATAAAAATCATAAAAGAAAGAAATTAAGAAATAGGTAGTAATGCAAAGACAGGCTTATAAAATTTAAACTTTTTTGTCATAATTTATAATTGTTTCTAATTTTAAACCGAAAAACAATTTAACGAACTCACTTAGCTTTACTTTTTACTGATTAGGTACGAGTAAGGATGCACGTACAAAATTTACATATACACATTCAGTAATTGGATATAATATCTTCAGGTGAACCAGTTTCACTGTCACACGACGACGATTAGTTAAAACAATATTATAGCAAAGGTCCGGTCAGAACCATCACTGCACGCTTATATAGATACATAGGTACTTAAGTTATATAGGTACTGAATTTTGTGATATGTATAAACCGTTACTAAAGTTCAAACCACCAGGAAACAAAGGGGACATTATAAATACCACGAAGCCCTAGCAACTCGTGATTGAAGAGTAAGGCTTCCTGTTGTGAGAATCGTTTTATGCAGCTTTCTAATTATTTTATTTCATGCTTCTATACCCACTCTTTTAACCGACTTCATTATTTGTATATTTATCTATTTACTTAAAACCCCATGTCTGCACATTTGCAACAATGTATAAAACTAGTCTGTCTATAAATAAATAACTAAAATTAATCATCGTTTGATATAAATATAAATTAGTATAAATAGGTTGATATAAACAAGCCTTAAATTTTACCACGTTTAAAATATAAGTAAGAGATATTGCCTCCTAGCACGGTATCATAATATATAATGTTAAAATATAAGGTGAAACGAAATTTTAAAAAAATCATACATAATTATGTCTAAAGTGTTCGAAAGGAGACTGCGGTGCCTTTTTTATCTTCTTCAACTTCTCAAATTATGATTCATTTCTATTGAACGATGGCGGAAATTAGTTAAGTACTTCGAGCACTATTGATCAAATTATTGCAATAAAACTAAGCGCACTTCGCTATGTTTATTAAACTATTAAACCTTTCACTTTGGGATTTTTAATACACTTTATCTTAAAAAACAATTTGTTCTCTAAAATGGAAGGCGGGACAATGAAAGGGTATTACGGCTAGAGCTGCACTAATAAAGAGCACGGCACGATAACATTATTACTAAGGAAATAAATTTAATTAGTTTGACTACCATCAAAGTCTCAAGTTTTTTAATTCTTAAGTGACATTTAATCCTACATTTTTCTGTAAGGCCTGTGAATTCATTAAACTAATTATTCGAATTTGAATTTTAAGCGTAAAAATATCTTAGCACATGTCTTATAAATAACACTTTAACACGATACGTTCCGAAATCGGATCTAGTGCGTAAATTACCATAGAAATAGTTCTACAACTATTCCGGATCATATTTTCACGGGTTCAGATCGGATTTGGATCGGACGCAGTGCGAAACCGCTCTAATTACTAAGGCTGTGTCCCCAGTAGGCAAACTGTTAGCGGCCAACTGAGTTTGCGGCGTATCGGTTTAGTACGCCCTTCCATATATTTGAAATGGAGTGTCCACAGTTTGCGAGTTTTGCGCTCACTTTACGCAGTTTGCAGCGTTACGTGCGCCTTGTTGTTTTTCGCCAGTTTGCCTACTGGGGACACAGCCTAATACTACTTTTCACAGTGCGAGTTAACTTTGATCACGCTTTTAGCTTCCCGTAACGTCGAGTTCATCGCGATAAGGGAATTTATTGAACTTTCAAAGTAAAGCCTTTTGTTTTCGCGAGATTGATAAAATTGATTACATTCAAGTTTGTTTCTGTTTCAGTATCCTTAATTACAATTCTGAGATAGGATTTAATTAGTAAAGTCTAAAGGCTTGTTGAAAATTTGCACGGTATATAATAATTATATTAAATTGCTGGCGAATTTAACTAGCAAATCGGTTTATCGGAATAGAAATCATTTATTTTATGTCACGTTATAGATAATTGTGATTTAGGTACAAATTTTAAAGCGTTGCTAAGGTTACAGTAAAACAGGCAACCATTTAGCATTTAGCTGCAATAGCTATGCACCATGCATGGCTACTAGAATACTAACTACTGAGCAATATGTGGGCGTGTGCCTAATATCATGTTTGGATAATTACCTTCTTTAGGTATTCTCTAAGATGCAACAATTTATTGATTCTCAAAATTGGCATAAATGAACTGATTCTGAAAAAATATATAAACTCCGATATAAAAAAACATGTTTGGGTGTCATAGTTGTTGCGTGCCGCCTCAAGCAAAGACATTAAATTCCGGCCCGTATGAAAATTTTGGATCACACTATAAATTTAACAAAGCAGCTTGTTCAGCGCAGTACAAAATCGAATTCAAAGATCAACTATTCAGAGTTGAACCAGGAAATTCAACCAAGCCGTGCATTGTAGCACCAATGGGCGTCAAAATAGTGCTGTACGTGATTCGAGTAACAAGCCTCACACGGAGCTTGCTTTTGTTGGATTGAGGAAATTGCATCCCCTATTCCATCCCAAAGTTGAGGGATAGCTAGTTCACGTCAAAATGATCATGACCACATCATTTGATATATTAATTTCAAAGATTGTGCGCAAGTGTGTCAGTTGTGTATTGTCTTCACACTTACCTACGCCCAAAATGGGTAAAACTGTTGAATCTTTGCGGTACCAATATCTGTACCTGCATATTAACACAGTTTGGAAAATTATTCTTATTCTTATTCTTGCTAAGATTGCTAAGATTGATAGGAAATTTTCGTAATATAAAACTAGATTGGGTAGAGATACCACTTTTAATAAAAGATGTTGAAAGTAATCTTTACGGTCTGTTGTACGGATTAATAGATCACAAATTGTAGTGTGGATAATTGAAATTACGTTACTTTATTCATTGATTTAAAATTTTATTACAAAACTTACCTTGATGTACCTAATTAGGATGGGTGACCGCATTTAAACAAAAGCGCTTTCGCGAGCTTACTAGGCTAATCTATGTATAAACAATAAAAATACAAAAAAATATACCGTAAAAATATCTCGTTCACATTATACAAGCATGCTTAGTTTCACGGCTAGATGGCGTTGTGTAAAATGCCTATCGTTATTTTATTATTTTTTAAACGAACATATTTTTCTGTTTATCGTGTCGCTAATTATAATCAGTGTGATGAAAGGTTTAAAATGAATAAAGATTACGATTATAAAAGTGTTCATATCATATCAGTTGTTTTTCATCTTAAAACAAGAAATATTATCTTCTACATCAGGGGTCGGCAACCTTTTGGCAGACAAGGGCCACAAAGTGGCAAAATAAACTAAAGGCGGGCCGGGCCGCACTTGTGATATTAACCCTAGAAGCTCAAAATATGGCTCTCAAATGCTCATCTGTGAGACGAGAAGCATATTTGTTTTTTCTTTAATTGACAATTGAAAAAGTTTGTAAGTTCGCATAAATTATAAGTGCTACCAAAAATTGTAGTGAACTCGCGCTTCGCTCATTTGTTCGTTCGCGGTCAGAGCGAAGCGCGTTTTAAGGCTGGGTCCACACTATACGGTTGATCGTGGTTCGTTCATGCATTTATCTTGATATTTAACTTATATAAAAAACATTCACGGGCCGCAAGCAAGACGTCCGCGGGCCGCATGCGGCCCGCGGGCCGCGCGTTGCCGACCCCTGTTCTACATGATTAGGTCATCACTTATTACTTCTAGCTGTCTCTAAACTTTAATACATGTGCCCATTATCTTCATAACGGCAAGGTTTATATCATTAGGTACGTACTTTATCATCAAGATCGGTTAATCTAACATGTTGACTGAAGTTCACACGGCACTCGGCGTACCGCATTGCACTTGCTCAGGTCATTAGTTCATGCCATCGGGCTAAGCTGTGGTTACACACTACAATATTCTTAGTGACGTCACGAATCTTATCATCTTCCTGTCCTTTTCCCAAGTTATGTGGAGTCGGCACAACATGTGATCTTCCATTTCACTCTGTCATTCGTCATCTCAGAACTCACTCCTTTCTTACTCATACCATTTTTACAAGTCCATTTCAAAAGTCAGAAAGGCATTTTGAAAGTAAAATACTAACAATAAAGGTAGTTGGCGAAACGATTCGACCCAAGTATTTATTTACGACGACATAACAATTTTCGAGCTTCATTGAAATGAACTGGCGATATCATTTTTTGTTTCACAACTTCATGACGACCTCTGTGGCGCAGCGGGCGAGAGTCCACCTGCGACGCAAGAGGTTGCGGGTTCGATTCCCGCCTCGGAACAAATTTGTGTATGATCTGCAGAAATTTGTTCCGTTGGTCTGGGTGTTTTCTATATATAATAAAAATATATCTATCTATGTAATATAATGTATTAAATATATCAGTTATCTAGTACCCATAACACAAGCTTTGAGTAGCTTACTTTGGGGCTAGATGATGCTGTGTGGATTGTCCAGCATTATTTATTTATTTATTTATTATTTATTTATGATTCTTTTATGGTAAACAATGAAATGATGAATAAATTAATGCAATTTTACTACCTTTTAAACATTGAGAACGTCGGAGAAAGTCAGAGGCATGAAATATTTAGAATTTGTCCACGTATGGTAGGTACCTACAGTTCATAGTTATTTTATACGTAGTAGATTGCAAGTCACGTCAACGTATAGTTTGGTTCTATCCTAGAGTACCTTCAAAGTTCATCAAATGTGATTGAACGAGCTAGAATTTGCAACTTTGTACCTTTTTATATTTTTAAGGGGCCTATAAATTGCTCATACAAATGTTATACCAACTTTTTTAATTCAATCATTATTTCCATCATTTATGCTATTAACTGGTAGGACTACCTACAGAACGAAGAGTCCTTCAACTTGGGTGGCTAACGATTGTAGATCTGTTTTCCATAACAGGCCGCTTCCGGTCCCCTATCTCCCCTCTCCCCTTCACCCCTCACGGTGACACTTGCAGAATTTTGATACACCAGACAGAAAATAAAGGAGTAACTGCAGACAGAGCTATAAAGAACATCTTTACATAAACCTAGCTGCTTAAATTCACCTAGCATGTAAGTTTGATTTTTATTAAATAAAAATTTGAATTTGAATTTATCTACTTTTTAGCATAATGATCAGTATTAAATTAAAATTAAAAATACGAAGCATTTGATAATAATTTGATGGAATCCTTTAATTTTTTTTTGTGAATAAATTATAAACTCTAAAAGTAAGAATTTACTAAAAGTGTATTTAATACACCTAGATGAATTAGTTCAGGTGAATTAAGTTTACGAAGCCGTATCTTACATAAAAATATAACTAAATTACGTAAGAACTTTGTAAATTAAAAAAAGACTTGAAATACTAATGATTTCATGAAATAAAAAAATATGGTCTACCCGATTCTTGTTTGAATTTAAAAAAAAAATCTGTAAGAAACTCATCTACTTAGTTCAGTTAAACCTACATAATTCGTTACCTTTTACAAACAGCGTATCTGCAAATAATAACAAAGAACATACAAACACCCATTAACACCAACAAGGGCTTTAATTATTACACTTTGGCAAATATTTATGCAAAACGCAAATCCTCAACGCATGTGCGCATCCCGCTTTATTTACGAGCACTCCATAAGAATTGTGTGTAAATAACAATATTATAGACACCGCAAGGGTCCGGGACACGGTGATATATATGCAAATGTTATAACACGCTTATTATATTTTCCGGGAAAACAGTAAGCCGTGAAAATGTAGCGGCGATACTCCATCAAAATTTATTGGCGCCCGTGTGTGTGCGGCTTTTCGGGAGCCTTTATGAAAAACATGTTTTCGAATTTTGACTGCTGCATCAATTTGGGTGAATTGATTGATGGTGAAATTTTTTGTTAGAACTCCTATCAAAACGGAGTATTGTGATTCGAATCGGTCATTTTACTTAAGAAATACGTGTGAACGATTAAAATTTTTGCGATACTTTTTCAAATAACATGTTAACCAATAAACTTTGCCATTATTGTTCTTATACTTACTAATTTATAAATGCGAAAGTAACAATGTGTGTTACGCAATCACGCCTAAACTACTGAACCGATTTTAATGAACTTTGGTACAAAGATAGACTAGAGCTTGAGAAAGGACATAGACTACTTTTTAATGAGAAAATAAGGATGTAAGAGGTTGAAATAGGGGATGAAAGTTTGTATGGAAATTACGTCATTTTTAAAGCCAAAAGCTTGAAACTTATTTTTTAGGCTTTTGATTAGATATAAATAAATAGGTACGTCATTCAACGTGTGTAAAAAAATTACTTACCCTAAAGGTAGTTAAAAAATACCCTGGAGGTGGAATGTGTGATGACGTCGGCAAAAAATTTAGCCCAAACAATTAAAAATGCTGCTGAAAGTCACTATTCCACGTGAAATAAGTCGCGGACGTAGCTAGTACACAATAAGTCAAACAACATGTCATCATGTATCGTATAAAAAGTTTGTGGAAGTGACTCGTCTTACCAAATTAATCCAACCGCGTCCGCTCCGACTTACTTTGCCCTCTTCCGGTGTTGCCGCGCACAACTCACCCTATTTTAGAGGAAATTCCCCTACGGAATTCCTTATTCATTTGTGGCGTTATATTGCTCGTACTGTCCCAAAATGAGCCAAAAGAAATACAAATGGGTTCGTTTAGTAGCTTTTAAATTAATTTGTGGGTTATTTCTTAAAAAATATTATGTAAGTATATTATATTTGAGTCTGTCTATTTTGCCTTACATACTATACATATATACTATCATACTGTGCAAAATGTGGGCATGCGCCACGTCATGTCCGTACGTGCCTCTGACTACCTTTAGATCTATATCTTTTCTATCTTTAGATATCCTCAAAGATCTAAGTCACTAGGTCTGAGGAGATATCTACTGAGTTTGGGGATTAAAGTCGTAATTATGTTTTTTGTATCGTGCCTGGATTATAGGTAAAAACAAGGCTGTTTTAAAATATTCTGCTATGAATCAACACTTTTCTCAAAGAGATCAAAGTTTCCTTTCCTTTGGTCAGCAATTTCTTTTGTGGTATTATCTGTGACGTCTTTTCCGGCGCATCGCCTTTTCACTATTAAAACACGGTCTGAGCCAGTTTATTAAAGTTTTTTAATACTGACTGAGGTAAAGAATTAAACGGCCATTTATATTGCTTTTGTGTTTTTAATGAACCCTTATTTTAATTTTGTATTTGAATGTCTTCAAGATTATCGTAGATATTTGTTTCAAAAATCGTTTCCAAACTTTAGAATAAATTTTGTGTTTTAAGTAAAAACTTATTTAATAATACAATTCAATTTAAATTTAATTATAAATTATTACCCTTTGATGTGATTCTCAACGCAAAATTAATTAATAACAATATTTGGGTAGGTACCTACTCATTTTACACACAATATTACATACATTCTCAAGGAATCCTTCAATTTCCGCCTTTTCCTTTTTTATGGATTCATTTGGTACACATTAATTTTCTCGCAAATATTATATAACATTCCAATATCCAGGAAAAGAGTTTCATTTCGCGATTCCCGGATCCCTTTAACAAAAACTTTCTCTTCTATTGATACAGAGATGTAATATTAACTTGTTCCTAGTATTTTTAGATTCTGTTTACTAGAACTATCTTGAATTGAGTCAAGATATTTATTGAATCATTATTTGCCATTTATCAAAGTCAGATTTAGGTACCTTAATTTTTTCGACGGAACATTCTATTAATAACTGGATACATTCAGCTACTTACGTATTTATCTAAAGTACACTCGGGCGTTTCGTAAAAGAATGTACATAGACTACATACAAAACTAATTTGCGTTTTGAAACCATATCGCATTAGGCTGTTTCTTATTCAAATTGTGCATTGAATATCGCAAGAACCAAATTTACATACCATAGCTTTGACCCGACTAGTCCCCTATATGTTCTTCCCAGGCTGGATTAAATGAACTCGAATAAATCAAGTGGAAAATTGAAATTCTACGTCTGAATCGCGTTCGACACGATACGAAAACTAACTAAGATTAACTGAATCCGTTCGCCTGGTTCGAATTTCGAGTGGTTGTTGTAATAATAAAAATTCTTACTTTTTAATTTCTTCAAGAAGTTTTTAGAAAAACAGATCGAGAGGTTTAGAATTGCTTAATAAAACGGTTTTATGTTCGTTATTGAAGTTGTTGGTCTTGACATTTTGTAGGCGTTCATCATCATCATCATCATCATCTTCCTGCCCTTTCCCACGTTATGTGGGGTCGGCACAACATGTGATCTTCTTCCATTTCCCTCTATAAAACAATTTTGTTTTTTTTATTTTACGTAGGAGATAAAGAGTGATTTGACCTTTTCGGGTTGATATTAGTGTTCTTAATATTTTTGTAGGTTTTAATGACTATTATAGAATATAAACAGGTTTAAAGAGTGCCAATTCTTTTGATATGTATTTAGATATAGGTACTTTAGCAAATGTAGGTTAGCAATAATCTTTCCATATTTTACTATACTCGATCAGAAAATAATCATAAATCAACGTTTCTACTCAACAAAAGATTCCTTTTCTATTCAACATAATATACACATAGATACATACGTGTTATATGTATGTTTTCTATTGAAAGTCAGCACAATAGGAAAGATACTATCCGCCATTGGTTATCTTGTTTATAAGTGTCGATATAAAATGGAATTGTGCAATTGTATCTAGCGAAAACCTTCTTTAGATGAAGTTAAGATAGGAAGACTAGGGTTGGTTGCACCCCTTGTCGGCATTTCTGTTTAACAAAATGAATGTTATCTATCTATACTATAATAAAACTGTAACAGAGCAAAATGGGTACATGAAACATTTTTAGGAAATTTTAATGGGGTAGCATAATATACCGAAACCGCATATTATACGAGTATAGATGCCAAAACAGTACTTTTTAGAATTTTCGTCTGTCTATATGTTTTTTTTGAAACCGCATACTGTTAAAACCACGTGATAGATTTTGAGGAAACTTGAAATAATTTTAGTCTTAATCTAGCAAATAAAAAAAATATATCCTAATATGGTGTAAGTACCTATGCAAGTTTTTTTCGCATTATCTAATCCTTTTTTTTCTTATGGACTCTTATGGATTCTTATTTTAAAGTGATTTTATGACCGATAAAATCATGGTAAATGACGCCTTAATGATAAAATCTAACAGTATAACTGATTTTTCATCACTTATGAAAAATCCAATAACAGCGTCATATAATTTCAACGCAGACGCACGTCCCTTATACAGTTACATACGGGGCATAGATGGGTTTTCTTAAGATGAAGATTGAGATAGACGTACACACGCATCTCGTAAGTAATTGGATAGGAGTTGCAAGGGGACCCTATCGGTCGTCAATCGAAATAAAACTGCGCTTAACCGCGTAGATACAATCTTTGCGAAGTTAGATGAAGTACTGTTTATGCTTTAGATTTCACGGAGCACTTATAAGAAAACTTTAAGGGAGATACGATAATTTTCTTTGTTAACTTAATGTTACTTAATAAAAGTTTATAATTTGACTAGTTAATTTTCCCGTCACTTCGTTTGCATACAAACTTTGATGTCTTATTTTACACTTATTTATTATGCTTGTATTTTAAGTTTTTTATTATTCTGTATCAATACTGGTATCAAATTTAATTTTAATTGGTTTAGCTTTTACGACCTGATCGAGTAACAGACATCCAATCATGAAAGTTAAATAAAAAATTGTGATTAAAAATGTGAAGAGGTTTGATTATTAACATTTGGCCATTTTGTTTCAGGTATGCAACTTTAAGACGTCATCGGTTTAACGGTTTGTTTTTGCATTCACGAAACTTCCCGGAGATCTTATGTGATTGACATAAGATACAAATTGCAATGATTCACGCGTCTTCGTAAAATAAAATGTACGTTATCTAAAAGCTATTAAGATACTGCTCTTTACAAACTAGTCTGCTTGTGAAGTGATCGTAAACCTCGCCGCACACTTCAGCGTCAAAAGCTCGTAACTTTCGACAGCTAAATTTATAATGTGGGCAATTTATAATGTGGGCAATTTATAATGAGGGCAATTTACAATGTGGGCATTTTGTATTTACGTTTCTACTTTATTTATGAATTAATTAACAGCATTTGTAGGTCTTAGTTTTTTACCTGACCGACTACTGATGGCCAAGTTTAAAGTAGTGTGTTAAAAAAACTCTTTTGGTTAGGTGTCTACGTCAGAGGCATTTTTTTTATAAAATTCAGCTTTCTAAAAGATGAATTTTTATTTCACGTCCCATATTTTCTCACAGAAAATGTTGTCATTTTAACCTACTATAAAAAGTGATTTTATAGTTTACACATTATTCAATACCTACTTATTCTTAGTACCTAGAGATAACTTAAAAAAAGCTTGAGTCTTAAAGCTTACAAAAAGTTCCAAACATACATACTTATTATGTAATAGTGAAAAAAAACACTCCAGGAATCTTGTTTAAATCTCTTAATCAAAATTTTTTGCAATTGACTGTACCTATTATTAATCTGAACATAGTGATAGCTTCGGCAGTTTTGGCGCCTAAAAATAAATTACCGGTAATAAATATATCGCTATCCATTCACAATTTCTCAAACAGGAAGTTTTCGGTCGAGTTGATGAGACACGCCTGTTTTTTCACACACTCTAATTTAAGATGCTTCAACTGTTCTTAATTACTTAATATTTCCGAGGGATATCGGTAATAAGTGCTTATTTTGACTACTTTAAGTACATGCGGATATAAGTAGTTACTTTTATAGGCGTAGAAGATGGAACCGGATATCAAATCAAACCTGTGTTTGTATTCATGATTATCAATTAAACACATTATAGCAATAAAAAATTAAGGAACTAATTTTTATTGCTTCTGATGAGTTAGATAAAAAAACGCATTTATTGGGTATACTCACATATTAAGTACATATATTTATTTTATTTGTATTTTAATATTATACCGAGTTGCAAAGGAATTGTTAATAATAGACAGTGAATAATGAATTTAAATAAGTATATATACATAACTAGAGAATTGTTGACATAAATTGATTGTATGCTCAAAACGCATGGTATCCTACTTTGAAATACCTTTAGAACAACAGAACAATAAACAAAAAAAAAAACAATGAACCTTTGTCCATCTGTCAATAAAATTAATCCCAAAAAACTACCGACTTACCAACGCTACTGTGATCATTCATCCGTGCGCCGTAAATAATGAGAAAGAACATAGAATAAATTTGAAATTAGAAGTCACTAACGGTTTTTTTTCAAGTGAGGAACGAACAAAGATTCTATATTTGAAATTCGATTACGTCACGACCGGGACAATGCTTTTTGTTGTTGTAAACAAATGCGCGTATTGAATGAAATACACGCGGGCACAGCACATGTTGCGGACACAAATCATTGGCGGTATGAGAAATGCATTCGTTGACAGATTGATTATAGCTATTAATTCAATGATATTGAATGCAATTAAAATTAGACTTGTCATAATAACCAACGTGTTTTCCTGATTTATTGATGACTTCCTTTATATTCTACCAGTATTAGAAAAATCACTGCTAACATTTATTAATATTTTATTGTGAAAATAGACACTAACGATAAAATATTCCTTTTTATGCAATTGATTCCAAGGGTTGAAAAAATCTTACTAAAAACCCGGTAAGCGTCGACGTTTTTAATTTTTTAAACTCAATTATTAAAGAGTTGTAAAAATTTCAGGACGTCACAAACTCATAAAATTCATGACGTGGCGCATAAGAAGTAAAGGCCCAGTTTTTATTGCCGTCTCATGTTATGAACTTCGTGGAATAAGTCACATAAGTCGGAACGAACACGAATTACGGTCACACATTAAAAATATTTTATTATTTTACGATCAGTTCGTTTATTGTGGAGGCTACAAGAGTTCCATTGTGGCACAATGTGCTTACAGAAACAGTAAACTAACTGGAAATATGTAGCTAATATTAAACAGTAACATATTATGCGTTTAAGCTCGGTTTCACGAAGCCCTTTCAAATTCTATCTCGAACTCAAAACTATTAGGTAAAATATTTAGCACTGTTATAAAGATGTAGAGTTTGTAGTTTTGTAAGTCTGTATGTTTATTTGTAGTTACAAAATTTCTAGAAAATAATACATTGTTAAGTATATTGTTTTCATCCTGATAATCTAGAGCTGGAAATAAATCATAAAATGAAATTGAAGGTTAAGTTTGTAAGGAAATTCGAAAAAAAAACGGCTTTACCATGGGTGATAAAAATCTATTCTATTCTATTCTATTGATAAAATAAAATAAAATATAAATAAATATTGGTGGACAGTTCACACAACACTATCTAGCTTCAAACTAAGCACAGCTTGTATTATGGGAACCAGATAGTTGATAGATAAATTTTGATTAAATACTTTTTTTGTTAATAAATATTACATAGAATACATAATAAATAACACCCAGACACAGAACAAACATCTGAGTTCATCATACAAATATCTGTCCTGGATGGGGATCGAACCTACAACCTGCAGCACAGAAGGCAGACTACTACCAACTGAGCTATGAGGCCAGTATGTAAGTCCTGTTGCACTACTGTAATACTTATTGTGCATTGTGTAGTAATTATCCTCCTACTTTACTTGTTTCACGGTTGCGCAATTCCCGGCGCAGATGTAAGATTTCATAATATCGGATTAAGTGTTTAGCGGGGATGGCTGACGTTGGCCCGAACACGTGTTTGGATTGTTATTATACACAAATGAAGCCAGTGTTAGAAAAACAAAAGGTTACTGACATTGCGTATTACGAGGGTACTCCTACATTGATAGCTTGTATGTTGGAGCATTTGGTTTTTATTGGCATCATTTATCTCATATAATACTCGTATAACTAGTTGACTCTCGCGCAACTTTGTCGACGCGTTTTAAGTAATTTATTTTTTTCCGTTTTTGCAACATTTTTTATTGATGCTCCGCTCCTATTATTCGTAGTGTGCTGTTATATAGTCTTCCTCGATAAATGGACTATACAACACAATAATAATATTTCAATTCGAATCAGTAGTTCTTGAGATTAGCGCGTTCAAACCAACAAACTTAGCTTTATAATACAAGTAATAGATAATATATAAAAGGATAGATTTGTTTCTTTGAATTAAATAGGCTCCGCAACTACCGGTCCGATTTGAAAAATTCTTTCACCAATGTGTAGAATGAACTTTCAGGATGAACATTGGTTATATTTTTAGTCTGACTATAAAGAAAGTTAGTCTAACTATAAAGATGGCCAATGTAAGTTTGAACTTCTTCTTCTTCGTGTCACTGGTTCTTTTAAACCCGTGTGGTTAAAGGATTAAAGTGCGTCTCAGAGGCTCCCTTCGAGCACTTAAACTTAAAAAAGTGTCTTCTTCTTCCTGCCCTTATCCCACGTTATGTGGGGTCGGCACAACATGTGATCCTCTTCCATTTCTCTCTGTCATTCGTCATTTCAGTACTCACTCCTTTCTTACCCATGTCATCTTTCACACAGTCCATCCATCTTTTCTTTGGCCTACCTCTACCCCTGTATCCATCTACATTCATACCTAACACTCTCCTTGTCACATGGCATTCATCTCTTCTCATAACATGTCCATACCACGCTAACCTATTACTCCTCATCTTTTCTGTCACCGGTGCTACTTTCAGACTTCCTCTGATATACTCATTCCTTATTTTATCCATCCTTGTCACTCCACACATCCATCTCAACATTCGCATCTCCGCCACATGCACTCTTTTTTCGTCCGTTCCCTTGGTGGCCCAACATTCAGACCCATACAATACGACAGGTCTTATGATCGTTTTGTAGATTTGCCCCTTAAGTTTAAGGGGCATTCTCGGATCACACGTGGTTCCTGTGACCTGTCGCCATTTCATCCATCCCGCATTTATTCTATTTCTTACATCCCGATCAATCTCACCATCATTCTGTACTACTGAACCGAGGTACCGAAAATCGGAACAGACTGGTAGGGATACACCATCTAAGGCAATAGGGGTAAAACTAGAGGGACCACCGACGTCGCAGAACAAGTGCTCGGTTTTTGTTCTGCTGATCTTCAATCCGACACTCTCTAGTTTACCTTGCCATTTTCCCAGCCTGTTCTGGACCTCGGTTGCGTTTTCCCCGACAAGAACAATGTCGTCGGCGAACAGCATACACCAGGGTGCCTCCTCCTGTATGTCCGATGTCAAAGCATCCATTACCAGGAGGAACAGATAAGGGCTTAAAGCCGATCCCTGGTGTAAGCCTACAGCCACATTAAACTCATCGGTAACGCCAGCTTCGGACCTAACATGTGTACTAGCTCGGCTGTACATGGCCCGAATAAGCTGCAGGTACTTTCCTGGCACTCCTTTCTCTTTCAAAGCCCACCACAGAACCTCCCGGGGTACTCGGTCGTATGCCTTTTCCAGGTCAACGAACACCATATGTAGGTTCGCGTGTGCACGTCTGTGTTTTTCGCACAGCTGGCGAAGTGCAAATATGGCATCCGTTGTCCCTCGCCCTGGCATAAACCCGAACTGGCTCTGTGATATCTCACTCTCTTCTCTCATTCGTCTCGCTATTACTTTCTCCCAAATTTTCATACTATGTGACATGAGCTTTATTCCTCGGTAGTTGTTGCAGTCCTGTACATCACCCTTGTTTTTAAAGATGGGCACTAGCGAACTGTTGCACCATTCGTCTGGGATCGCCTCCTCTTGCAACAACTTATTGAAGAATAAACTCAGCCACTTCCATCCATCCGCACTCAGTAACTTCCATACTTCCACTGGTATGCCATCTGGTCCAACCGCTTTTCCATTCTTCATATCTTGCACAGCGTTTTTTACTTCACTCGTACTCACATCTCTCACCAAACCCAGGTTTACTGGTACATTTTCTAACACTCCACTCCAAACATTCTCCTCATTCATTAGCTTTTTAAAATATCCCTTCCAGCGCTCTTTTATGTCATCGTCATTCGTCAAAACCTTTCCTCCATCATCTTTTATACATTTAACGTGCATAATATCTCTAGTATTCTTCTCTCTTTCTTTAGCTAATCGGTACAGGTCTTTTTGTCCACTTGGTTTTTCCAAGGATTGGTACAATTTATCCTGTACCTTGGCCCTTGCAATTGCAACAGCTTTTTTAGCTTTTCTTTTACACTCCATATATACCATTCTTTTTCCCTCTTTTATAATATCATCTCCACTATCATCCCCTTTCCATTCCTTAAAGGCATTCTTCTTTTCTTTCAGAACCTTTTGTACTTCTTCATTCCACCACCAAGTATCTCTATCTATTTTACCTTTCCCTTTCGTTTCTCCAAAAACATCCTTTGCCGCGCTTCTCATACAGTTAGCCATTTCATTCCAACATTCATTCACAGATAATTCACACATATCCTTCATATCTATCATTTTGTCAACTACTCGCTTTTGGAACTCTCTAGCATACTCTTCCTTTCCAACTAAATACCATTTAATCTTTGGTGGGGGCTTTGGTTTGTTTTTATTGCTTTTAACTTTGAATCTTAATTCAAGCAAAAGCAATCGATGCTGAGATACTAAGCCCTCTCCAGGTATTACTTTGCAATTTTTAATGGACCTGATGCTATCTCTCCTTACGAGGAAGTAATCTATTTGTGTTCTGTGATTACCGCTTTTAAAAGTAATAAGATGCTCCTCAGGTTTCTTGAAAAATGTGTTCGCAATAGCCAGGTCGAATGCTAAAGCAGCCTGGAGCAGGGCTTCACCATCTTGGTTCTTATTACCAAATCCCCATCCTCCATGCACTCTTTCATATCCTTCATTCATTCTTCCCACATGTCCATTAAAATCCCCCCCAATATATAGGTGCTCACTCTCTGGTACACTCATTATCATTGAATCAAACTCCTCCCAAAACTTCTCTTTCACGCTATCATCACACCCAGTCTGCGGTGCATACACACTTACTATGTTTAGGACTAAATCTTCTAACAATACTTTTACAACTATCAATCTATCATTCATCCTCTTAACATCCGTCACACATTTTTTCAGCTTACTATCTAGAACAATTCCTACACCATTCCTCTTACCATCACTTCCCTAAACTTCCATAAACTTAAAAAAGTGTAAAGAGAATTAAAAATAAAACAAAAAAATAAATAGGCACGAATTACTTAGAACGCGATAAAGTTCGCGCGGCCCGAATGATAATGGAAATTTTTTAAAGCTCCACCGCGAACATTATTGTACATTATACATACTTAAAACTGTTATGCACTGCCTGACTGACTCAACACAGAGTCTAAAACATATCCTATAGCTAAAATTTCCTTTCAGGGTTCAAAGGTGCACTAAGAAAAGAATTCCTTCTCTTCTTACCGTGTTATTATATTAATTTGTTGAAATCAGTGTGGTGAAAATAATTAAATAAAATAAAAATAAATATGATCACGACTGTAATCCCCAGGCTCGGTAGATTTTTAGTTACTTAGATCTTTGAGGATATCTAAAGAGGGTAGTCAGAGTCAAAGTGAAAGTAAAGTGCTCCTAAGAGGCTCTATAATATTAAAACTCTAACGGTATAGCGGGGGATTGAATTTTGCAAAACATTAAGCGAACGAAGCCGCAGAACTTAACTTGTCACTACATACTCGTATTATAAAAAAAAGTCTTCCGCCACGTCTGTCTGTCTGTTCGCATTAAACTCAAAAACTACTGCAACGATTTTCATTTTGTTTTCACCAATGGATAAAGTGGTTCTTGAGGAAGGTTTTTGTATATAATTTGACAAATTTTTGTTTACATTGGTTATAATAATAGTGATATTTGTTGGTGGCGGAAAAAAATAAGCGGTCTGGGAGGTTTCAACGAAAACGCTGCCTTTGAGATAACATGGGCGAAGCTGCAGGCATCAACTAGTTTAGATATAAACTCGATGACGAGCATTTACTTAAAGTCTTCACATTTGCACGCATTTCGCCTTCCGCACGTAAGTGCGTGAGAGCGGTAATATGACGTCAATTTATTCCAATGCGCGTTGAACTTTACATCCAGTGTCAAATGAATAATGCCGCCACCATTTTTCATAACGAACCGAGAAGCGAGCAAAAAGGCTTTATGTAATAACCGTAATATTAAAGCCATACTTTCTCAATACTATTCATTATTCTGTTCACATCGGATTGAAAGAAAGATTGCTTCGGTGCACATTATGTTTGAGCTGTCAACAGATCTAATGATTCCGGTACTATTTTTTAAACTAAAATATTGTTCATGCTTGTATTAATTTAGCTTTCTCTACATTGTTTTTTTTTTGGGCATCGTATCTTAATAGGAAAAAGTGGAACCTTTATAGAATTACTTTGTTGTGTGTATATTTGTCTTTAGGACACTTTTTCTCAGGAACGGCGATTCAACATGAAATATTGTGTATATTCTTCTTCTTTTTTAGAGGCGACGGCTAAGTTTATATCTTTTTCCCCAATATTGTATTTATTGAAAGCATAAAACGTTTCAAAAAATATCATTGATTTATAAGTTGAGTGTGAATTTGTTACTAATTATTTTTTTTACCTTACTGGTAGAGTAAAACACAAATAATGGAAAGCGTTTTTAATGAGTAAGTACGGATCCTTGAAAGCGCAATTCTCACTCGTACTTGTCCGTTTTTGCATTCTTATCCTAGTAATACCATCAGTATTGGATACAAACTGACATCTAAGCTCCCTGTAGTGCCAAGTTTAGTTTCCACGTAGTTTGTAAGTAATAAAAAAAAAATACTGCTATATCCGGAATGTCTTAAGCTATTCAACTCTAGTTCTTGCAGTAAAGCAGTAGGTGGCAGCAGCGGGGAGTCCCGGGGTCTGTGCAGTGTGCTTGAACGATGCTAGTACCTAATTGTTGCCCGTGACTTCATTCGCATTTACTTCTTTTTTTTTTTCTAGTTTATGTTGACAATATCCTACTAATCCTACTAATATTATAAACGCGAAAGTTTGTTAGGATGTCTGGATGTTTGTTACTCTTTCACAATGAAACGGCTGAACGGATCTGGATGAAATTTGGCACAGATAAAGATTATGGTCTGGAATAACACATAGGCTACATTTTATCCCGAAAAAATGAACGGTTCCCGCGGGATAGATTTGTTTTTGTTTTTCAAGGTACCACGCGGGCGAAGCCGTGGGCGGAAGCTAGTATAATATAAGACTAATATGGCCGTTGCCAAATTTCATTATGATCCGCTGCATAGTCCTGAAAAGGTAACATAGTAACTCTGTCTACTATGCATTTATAATATTATGTATGGTTAGTAAACATGAAGGATTTTTGTAAATATTTGTTAAAAAACCAAAGGTTGTACATCACGAATCCATGTTAAATTTCTATTCAAACCGACAATGGTCCGACCATGGTTGAGTAACGCGTGTAAATCCTTCCAGAAATCAGTTCCTTTCCAGAATCCTTGTTAACATAATATACACAAAATCGTCTAGTGAATTGTCCGACTGATTATCAAGCACCAAATTGTTTGAAAAAAAACAAAGTGAAATTATACTAGCACTATAGCTTTACAAAAATTGTATGTGGATGAAATTTTTAAATAATTATCACGTGATTTCTATACATTTTTAAAGTTTAATATTTCATAGCGATTTTCGAATGTCACTGTGTAGCCTTAGGGGCTTTGACAGTATTTTTCGGGATCTAGAGACGCATAGAAAAGAATTTCCCGAAATCCAACCTATAAAAGTGATGAGTAGATGACTTTGTAAGGAAAGGCGGTTACACGAGCGAAGTCGCGGAGAAGACCACTAGTTTACCATACGCTTGGTTATTGAAGAGGTCTTTGAATTGCAAATAGCCGGGCCCTTGGGCGGATCCATTGAAATGTCAATTTGTTTTCTATTGGGGTTGGTTGTTTGGCAAGGCTGAGACGTATCGGTTCAGCGCTCGTACTGATATCGGAATAGGTCCCTTTTCGGGAGACTGTCAATGTTTGGTGTTCGTGGTCTCAATATTGATTTGATCACTTGTACGCTGCCATAACTGGAGAATGATTTACTGGATCGTGGAAGCTGTACTGAACAGAAAACTATTTTGATTGTCCCTTTTTAGGGTTCCGTAGCCAAAGGGTAAAATGGGACCCTATTACTAAGACTAAGAGATGGACAGCGGAGTCCATCCGTCCATCTGTTTGTCCGTTTGTCTGTATCTCGTGAACCGTGATAGTTGAAATTTAAACAGATGATGTGTTTCTGTTGCAAAAAAATACTAAAAATAATAAAATATTTATTTGGGGGCTCCCATATAACGAAGACGTTGTTTTTGCCGTTTGTATAGTTAATGGCACAGAACCCTTGGTGCATGAGTCTGACTCGCACTTAATCGACACTAAGATCTGTGTAATATCTATTGTAGCGTTTTAATTGTAATATTTTTAATTTTACGGTTAGCTCACCTTTAAATAGGTGAGTACCTAAGTAGGTAATCTTCGTTTATAGATTTCTCGTCTCACGGTCGAACACTTTGACTTTCGTTAAGCCAGATTGCTTTCATAACCATCCATCCAACTTGGTACCTACATAACTTAAGAAAAATGTCCTCCATAGACAACAATTTTGCTTTTTCAAAAATACGATCTTATTTGGTTCACACCAAAGTTGAAATTAGCGTTAATTCTAAATGACAGTTCTAAAAAAGGTATAATTAAAAAGTTTTACCTAAAAACTTTTTTATTCCAAGCGCGTGTCTTAAAAACGTTCGAAAATCAAATCTGTTCGAGTTCACTCGAATATTAAGATTAAAAAAAAGCGAACTTTTGCGGTGATCGCATCTGTTTAGTACTTACATCCGGCGGATATCAAGAAGCTTCCGAGTGGCATTATGCGGTATTGTGCCATTCGAATATCGAACGCGTCTATTGTGAGCACATTGTAAGAGATGTCGCCTAGCGTTACGAGTTATATGAGTTCCCAAGCGTTTTTGTACGTTAGTACACTTGAAGTTTACGTAAAAACTCGAAGGTATTATTGGAAATTACTTTGATAAAAAACATGGATGACATTGTTGAAAGGGTACTAATACCCATTATTTGTGAAATACACGCGTTTTTGCTCTGTATTGTTATCTGAATATGACCTCGGGGGTCCGCTGGGTTAGAGGCCGGTTAAACGATAAAAGTACGGGATCCGTTCACGCTCTAGTAATTATTTAAGAAACTTTAAGGGCTATAAATTTTATATTATAACTTTTGCGTAAACATAAGTTATCCATGAACATTTTGTATGGGAATATCAAGGGAAAATGTTTTTTCTTTTATTTAATTTTTCTTCATATTTCCAATGTTTTTAATAATTATTCTGCTATTCGGGATAGAGACAAATACAACAAATCAAAAATCATAAAAATCGGTCCAGCCGTTCTAGAGTTATGTGTTCGAACAAACCCGACTTTGTTTTGTATGATGCTTGGTTTATTTAATTCTGTTTTTTTTTTGTATTTAATTTGTTTAATTTTATAAACAATATTATGCTATACTTTAAAGAAAAAATACAACCTAAAAAATAAATCCCACGATAAAGTGTAATACTATAAAAAGTAAAAGAAAGTTAAACCTTATTTAGTTTTCAACTAGTTTGATAAAACCTACTTAAAACTCCGTTAATCCGCTGTAAATAAACCGACCACAGTTTCAAAGCACCAGTTTGAAAGTACAAATCAACATTATAAAGCGAAAGAGTTAGTTAAACGTTTACCGAGGAGATTACTCTCCAATCTATTGAAATTCAGATGAAAGCATTAAGATTCCGTCCGGCGGGCAGGAGCGAAATGTTTTTGTTGCGGTGCTCTGTTTGCACTGACGCAGTAGCTGGCGCGAGTACTAGAAATGAACGAGAGCACCTACTTACTGAAACAAAACAAATAAACATCCAGTAAACACGCAGAGTCCATACCCCACGTTATCGTTGTCTATGTTCTAGATAGTACGAGCATCTCTACTTTATTTTATTTTATTCGAAAAACAGACACTATTACAAACTAAATAAAAAAAATATAATATACATATTATATTGTGTACCCACTTGTCTAACTATGGTAAAGTTATTCATATAAAATCTCTATCTCTTCTATCTTATAAAATCCAGTAATACACCGGTTTTCGTGAAACGGTCACGAAAACCGGTGTATTACTGGATTTTGAATCTTTTACCAATGACAATACAGTATATAGTCTTTATGTAATTGATGAACACAACATAATAATAATGTATACATATCTAAAGCTAAAACAGTTTTTGCTTTTTAAATTATAAATATTGCTACTGAAACGATAATATTGACATTTGAAGATTATTATGCTCGTCAGCCTTCAGAAAGCATAAAAGCTCCGCTATAGGATTAGATTAACTCAACATGAGTAGGTATACAAAGAAAGTAAGTTACACACTGACTGGAACAAATTACTAAAACAATGTAAATCATCCCTAAGATTCTTACAATGGCGGCGGGCAGCTAAAATGTTTTTGTTGTAAGCCTGCTAGAATTAATGATTCGCTTTTGTGAACGCTTGATCACAATGATTACGATCGTTTTTAGAAAACACGCCTGGAATCGCAATAGTAACTGAGGACATGGATTGATTTCTGACTCATGGCTGTGGAAGCTTTAGAGACCTTACCACAATCTCTTCGAACAATATCAGAGTATTGTTACTATGATTTGGCCCATAACCTTAAAAAATATATATACTCGTAAGTAGTGTTACTTTAAGCTAAAAACGTGAAATTTCTAAAACATGATGGTTTGTAAGAGCTTTTGGTAAGGTCCCTGGTACCTAGGTACTTTGTTATTGTTTTTAACTTCCAACAAAAAATGTATGTATCTGTGTGTCTGTCTGTGGCATCATAGCTCTTTCACGGATAAACCGATTTTAATTTAGTATTTTCTTTTGAAAGGTGTTCACAAAAGATGTTTTAAAAGGTGGACACTTTAGGGATAGTTTTGAAATGCGAAGCTTTCAAGCCGAAATTACTATAGTTCCGAAGGAATTGTTCTGTCGCATTGACTTTGGAAAAAATGGCGTTGAAAAAAGGGAACCCATAGGATCATTTCTTTGCCTATCTCCCTATCAAGACTCAATTAGTCAAAATCTATACTTCTCGTTGCTTTTTTTGCGGAACTCTTGGTGCGCAAGTCAGATTATAACTTCTTTGGTTTTTCATTTGTTTTCGCGAAGAACATTATCCAAGTCAACGAACTCTGATCGGAATAAGAATGTTTACATTACCGATGGAACTTGATGGGAATAGCTAGTTATTTTCGCGCGTGCGCTATTTATACGATTGTTTATTCATTTAGAGAATGTAGATAGTTTTAAACTAAATTGTTTGGTGGAGCTTGGTGGAATCTTTTTTTTACTCGATTGTAAAGAAAGCGGACAATGTGATTGGGTGTTTATGTATGGTTTCTTTCGCTGTCACTGGTGTACAAACGGCTGTACAGACTTTGACAAATGAGT
Organism: Cosmorhoe ocellata; assembly: GCA_963675405.1. Lineage (NCBI taxonomy): Eukaryota > Metazoa > Arthropoda > Insecta > Lepidoptera > Geometridae > Cosmorhoe > Cosmorhoe ocellata. The sequence continues at coordinate 1,906,762 of OY776258.1, read as the reverse complement.
TGTTGGATTTGTCTGGATTACAAAAGTGACACGGACTATACAAAATGTCATAAATACAATATGACGGCTGTAAGAAGCTGTTTTCAATTACTTTCAGTCGGGTTTTTTTATTTTTGCAATAAATACTATGATTTATATTTATAGCAGCAGTGGACTTACCACCTGTCACAATAAAACATTTTATCATAAAATATGTAACATAATTACGACTATAATCTCCAGGCTCGGTAGATATCTCCTCAGATCTCTAGTTACTTAGATCTTTGAGGATATCTAAAGGGGACAGTCAAAGGTACGTCCAAACATGACATTTGGCACATGCCTAAATTTTGCACAGTGGTTAGAATACCGTACAGGTTGAAAGCCCGTCGCCACTTTGTCAAATTAATATTTTATTATAAAAACAAATAATACTAAACAAAACAATTCTTATAAACAAATAAGGTAAGTACCTACCTAAAGGTAATTATACCAAAATAAACATAAAATAAGTCAATCAGTCCCTATTACCGTATTCCCTAACAAACTTCCGAAATTGAACCAAATGGACGGGAACACGGAACGCGCACATCAATCTTAATCTACAGACATCAAACTGAACTAATTTGGCGACCCTACTGATTTTAGATCTACCCTGAACATCCCTCCATCATTTACTCAGATGTGATTCTAAAGCGTTTTTGACGTAAGCTATTATTACCTTTTAAATAAATTGACAAAACTCAGCGGTGAACAAAGCAAAATTTGAGCTATTTTTAGAAAAAAAAACAGAAACCGCTTTTAAGATTATAAATAGTAGGTAAGTACGTATATAGTTACTGACTTAAAATAAAAAGTAAAATATAATATTTTGATTACCTACTGCAAAGTGCAAAGCAAGATATTGATACTTACCTATATACCTACTTATTTACAATTTATAATCAGTTAATTTTACAGTCATTATATACAAAAAGAAAACATACAGTCGAATTGAGCACTTCCTCCTTTTTTGAAGTCGGTTTAAAGAAACAGCATTGCCATTCAACGTGGTAAAGCCGCTAGCGTCTTGGGGCGCTTTCTTCTGGCAGTGATCTGGATCATTTGAGCTATCTATAGATCGTTTGTAACTTAGATAGCTTAACAAGATCATTAAGATTCATCTGTGTATTCTTGTAAATACAGTATTTTATTGAACAAAGCTTCTATTACGTGACTAATAGGTCAACCTTTAGCCTACGTTTCATAGGTTAATTTAGGCTCTAAAACTATCCTAATATTTAGATCTTAGAGAGCTGAAATTTGAAGGATTAGTTTTTATGTGAGTGTGCTAAGAAATTAATTATCGTTTATTTTCTCTAACGGATGTAAATTTCAAACGTGAAAGTTTTTAAAAATGTCTATTTCTGTTAACTTTCATCATGATAGAAGCAAATTGTTCTTACCTCTTACCTAGTCACCTTTCTAGCTTGACCTCTGTTTAATTTATTAAGACGGCCCAGACTAATGATTGACAAACACGTTAATAAAGGTAGGTAATTAATTTTATTTAGAGAAAGCGTGTAATCGTGAGAGAAGACCACGAGAAAATTATCACTCAGATCTCTTGTTACTTAGATCTTTGAGGATGTACACGTACAGTCGTATAATAATACAGTTGGTGCTGACTAAAAATTCAAAATCAAAGTCAAAATATATTTATTCAATGAAATCACTTTGGAACGCCTTACATGCTAAGTGAATTTAAGGGCCAATGCCAGCCTACTACTAAAAAAAAATTGTAAGAGCATAGAGAGCAGTATATTTCTGTTTTTAGAAAAAAATTGGTAAAATATCAAAATAGGTACGAGACATTATTAGTAAATACCGAGCTTAGCTCAGTTTTTTTTGGTACTAAAATGACTTTTCTAAAAATGAAATCTAGCTAGATCGATTTATCGCCCCCGAAACCCCCTGCATACAAAATTTCATGATTTATAGCCGTTTCCGAGATTCAGATTATATTATACAAGAACTGCTCGTTTATGGGTATAAGATTACTATTACTATTACTCTACGCCGATGATAAGTTTTATAAAATGCAAAGCGTTAATTATTTTTAAATCTCTCAACTTTTCTCATGCTTTTTATATACATTTACGTAAATAGTATAACGTTCTAAAAATAAGCGTAGCATACGCTGCTACGTGCGAATGTAAACAATGTCAGCTTCTCTAAACATCGCCTTGTTCCCTGTATTCGCAACTTGGGAATGTATCAAACGATTCGATTGCGGGTACTTATTTGTTCACGGAAGAGCAATACTCGTTTTAAATTGTAAAAATACTAGACCATACTGGGGTTTTTGAACTGTCGTAGTGGAAACAGAGATGGGAAGTATCTAGAGACCCTTGTTTTACCCTTGTTTTACCCTGGTATTGCCCTTTTGGCCCTTGAGTAAAACTTATGGTAGACCCTCTTGCATTAATTCTGAAGTATGTTCTTTGTGAAAGCTTCATCAATTTTATTGAAATAATTATACAGAAAAGCACAATAACCAAGATGAGGTTTTTGCCTCATGCACCTCGCACTTAGATTAGGACTGGAATTAGCACCAAAATTTACCAAGCATTTCTAAACGTTCCTAAATGACTCTTCTGATCGACTTTAAATTTATTTATTTTATCGTGTGTCTAGTTCTTTGAACTTTGAAGTGTGGTGAATGGATTATAGTCCTTTTCAAAGGGCTCTTGTAGTACACTTCGACTTGAAGAATCATAACTATAATTGCATGCCTTCTAGTAAAAAATTTCTTCTAATTGGTTGTATCATAACATTACCAAAAAAAAATAAGACGCTATATAAATAGAGATGTAATAAACTGTTAGCGATCCTATATGAAATAAATAAATAAAACAATACCTTAAATAATTTAACCTGTAATCAAATTAGTAGCTTTTGAGTTATATAATCCATTGCTGAAAAACTTACAGCGTCACAAAGGCCGTAAAGTGCTAACTGAAACTCCTAAATTTCTAAATTAGTGTAGCGGACCACCACTTGTCCTTGTCCACCGCTAAAAGCCTTTTCACTTCTCCACAAAGTTTGTCCAAATAATTCAAGTCACTTTTTATTAAGCAGATAATTTACTGAAGCTAATTTTGCATTACTGTAGGTAAATAAGTTAGTTTGGTTATTTTAAAATAGTGAGCAAGCCTTTGCATCTACAATTAGAACTAGATTAAAATTTAGACTAGAAAACTTATTCCGACTTTATTCTCGTAATGTTTTTTGATAAAAACTTCAACCTCTCGCTGCTCCTCATAGAGATTGAATTTTGGATGTATGTATATAAAGAGTGTACCTTCCAAATTTTATGTTTCTAGAACCAGCGGTTTAGGCTCTGCATTGAATGACAATAGGTCAGTCAGTAAATACGACAAAGTATTTTATATACGAGTATTGTGATGATTTATAGCAGGGTTGGCCAAATTATTTCATCAAGGGCTATATAAAACCTATAAAATATAAGTAATGAGGGCCAGATATTTTTACGCTGTAATAAAATTTTGAAATAAAAGTTAACAATAATAACTTTACACCAAGTTGGTCTAATTATATAAATAAAGTTCAACTCTCGTATCTGACGGCGTCATATTCAGACTCATAAGCCTTATGACATAGAATAAAGAGAACAGCTTGATCACTTTTATAAAAATAAATATAAATAATAATAAATAATGCTGGACAATCCACACAGCATCATCTAGCCCCAAAGTAAGCTACTCAAAGCTTGTGTTATGGGTACTAGATAACTGATATATTTAATACATGATATAAGTACATAGATAGATATTTTTTATCATACATACACACCCAGACCAACGGAACGAAATTCTGTAGATCGTACACAAATTTGTTCCGAGGCGGGAATCGAACCCGCAACCTCTTGCGTCGCAGGCGGACTCTTGCCCGCTGCGCCACTGAGGTGTCAAATATCATTAAAGACGTAATAATTGTAGTACTCTCAGTGAACAATAATGACAGACAGATTGAAATTCTAGAAATTGGACGATTTCACAGCGGAAAAATGCAATAAATAAAAATACTTACACTCAATTAAAAAAAAACAATAGTATCAATGTAGTAAACGTGTATAATGTGTTGGAAAGGTAAAAAATCTTGTTATAAAAAAAGCAGCCACGATGGAAGCAATTAGGCGGCTAAGCGACTCGTACGTAACAATTCCGGCAACTAGCTCATACGACCTTACTTTAACAAAAATGACAGTGTGTAGGCTGCCTTCTTTGAGCTGTGGTGTTCATACACCGTAAACTAACGTCGGCACATGTCCAAAACATGGATGTGGCACAATGTAGGTTAATAATATTAATGACGTGCGTGGAATAATGTTATGGGAAAACTTACAAACGAAGGGGATATTATGTGAATGACGTCAGTATGTTGTATTTACTCTCTGCGGCGTACTTTAATCCTTTTACCACACTTGTGAAAGAACAATTTAAGAAGAAGACGAAGATTTATAATATACCTTGGAATGAAAAGAAAATGTAGAGCTATCTCTCTCTAAAGAAATTTGTATTGTGATACGCAACATAAGAAAAATCCTTGAATTCATGAGAAGAATTTGTTTAATAATTTTATCCAAGTGTCTGGGAATTTCAAAATGCCAAGTAAAATGACTTGTACTTTAGTATCTATGAACTATGAAACGCCTGCGATTTTGTCTGCATTGAGTTATTTACTTAGTTACCGACCTATGGGTATTCCACGTCTTTTGTTTGGTAGGTCATACTTCAGAAGTAAAAAAAAAAATTAAAATTAAATATGATCACGACTGTAATCCCCAGGCTCAGGAGATATCTCCTCAGATCTCTAGTTTTTTAGATCTTTGAGGATATCTAAAGAGGGTAGTCAGAGGCACGTCCAAACATGACATTTGGTACATGCCCACATTTTGCACAGTAGTTAGTATTCCGTAGAAGTAGTCCCATATAAATTTAATTCCTTGGGAATTGACACATTTGCGTCATCACCATCATCATCCGCAGCCCGACTTCACCCACTGCTGGGTATAGGTCTGCTGCTAGCCTCGTCCAGGTCCGGCCCGCGACGGATGCTATGTCCTCAGCCCATCTCGCTACCGGACGACCGTCGCACCTATACCCGGTTCTTGGACGCCATTCAGTTTTTTTTTGCGTAAAACTTAAAAATACCGAATTCTGGCGTTTCTTGTTCTACCTAGTGCAACATAGAATGCGGTTTTCTTTTTACTTTATAAAACGTAATTGGGGTAAATTTTGAAATATCCTAAGATTCTAGAGATATCTTACTTTCAAAAATCTTAAGTTTATAGGACTCACGTATTAGAAAGTGCCGTGATGTACAGCCAGACAGGCACATAATAATTTATTACGTGTAAGTACAGAGTTTGTGCAGAATTACAAGCATACCGGAAGTTTCAATTGCTTTATTAAAAGCTCTTTGCATTGCTCAATTTTTAATACATACTGTCTTTGTTTGCAATCCATGTTTACATTAAAGTATTTCATTCAATAACTTTTTTTTGTTAAGCATTTGAGTATGGTAACAGTTCTCTATAAATATTATAAACTAGCTGACCCGGCAGACTTCGTACTTAGAAAACGTTTGTATGGGAAATAGAAAAGGGCTATTTTTAGGGTTTTCCCGGCAGTTATTCGAATTTTTCTTACCTTTTAAACCTTCCCTAGATCTCTACAAACATTTCAAGACCAAGATAAGATAAATCCGTTTAGCCGTTCTCGAGTTTTAGCGAGACTAACAAACAGCAATTCATTTTTATATATAAGATTTGAAATTAACGCTGTTTGTTTGTTTTCACGATTAAACGGCTGAACAAATACTATTGAAAGGCAAATAGATTCTAAGAAAGTAGTTAACTTTTGTCTAAAAAACCAACCAAAGCAACAGTTTGTTACCACTATGTATTACTTTGAGCTAAATGACTAGTAATAAAAATAAAAAAAACTTTCCCAGCCTTGGCTAAGCATTACTTTATGCTGAATTATTTGAATCTCGGCCTTATTGAACTCAAAGTTCATTCACGTTTGTAATTTTTTCCGAGCACTTATTTCATAAATTACATTCCATCGCCCACATTCACTCAGTGACATTCAAATGAGTTGTTAACAGTTACAGAATGTAGCATCACCCTACACATCAACTAATGGCGTGTTGAAATTGCTGAGTGCTTTTTGCAAAATGCTTTTGTTCCCTACCCAATTCCATTTTGAAAATAAAATGTAGAGGGACAATCACTAGTCGGCCCTACCAAGTTTTGACTTACTTTTCCTTATGTTTTCATACATATAATAGACATTGATCGAATATCACAATACTTTTATTTTGCCGATAAAAAGGTTTTAGATCAAAGAGGCCGGTTACTCAAAAGTCTTTAATCACGAAATGGTTTTCTGAAATAAACCATGTCAAATACTAGTAAAACCTCGCGTCTTGGTTAGGTAGGTTGTTGTTTCTGTGTAACACATTTCAACGTTTTAAACTAACCAACCCTGAACATTTCAAATATAAAAATCAGTTTTTCAGTGCATTTACGGATATCAGCTAGGATAAATAAATATTATCGGATTTATATTATTTTAAAGATGAATTCAGATAGACGGCAAAAAAGTGAAGTTGAATAATACGACCTCTGAGAATATCTAGGAATTATCTCATGAGCGATCCACTAAAGGAAATGGATTACATTTTTGATCGCTTCCATTCCACTGCGCTCATTGTCTAGGGGCAGGAATGTGAGTGATGGCATTCATCGCGCAATATATTCTCGGATTAAACTCGCCATTTCTCCGACAATTTGCAAATGAATAAAGCTTTGGAAAATGTACCTATGATTCATCGGTCGTACGCTCAAACAAGTTATCTGATTCATACTCGAGTATTTTTATGAAAAGAATACGAGCTTAGAAAACTTCGTTCATGATAAAAACTCACTTTCAATCTTACGCTAAAGAAATAACTGATAACATCTAGAGCATTACAAACAAACCCCAACATTTGATATAAAATTACTGCCAACTTCTTTGACAGACCAATCTTTATAGCCGATATTCTTTACAATAACCTCCAAAAACCCGACATTCATCTCTACTGAACTTATGTCATTAAAAGATTACTTGTTCAATTGCCGGGGGGTAAAAATCACCCTAAGGAGGAAGATTTATCTCATTAGTTAAATGGCGCGTCAGGATGGCGCAGGCTAGGCTCCTGAGGTATAAGCTAACTTGAGAATTTCCGTAAATTGGATTCTTGCCTTGAGATATTTTGAATTATAAAGCAGATTTAAATCAAGTTTGTTATTCTTTAAATTAGCATTTTTCTGTTGTGACGAGTTGTGGAATACATAGAGAGCCATGAACCTAAGAGTATATCCATACCTTTCCTGTGGATAAGGCAGAGTATGGTGACAGGATAGCATAAGTGCTAAGCAAGCATTTAATTTAAACCAAGTTTCAGGCATTACAGTGTCTTGTGGGTAAAAAGTTTCAAGAGACAATTAAATCAAATCAAATCAAAAGAAATTTATTTTGTGTCACAAATAAAGAAATAGAACATATTAGGTATCTTATTGTAAAAAAGCCTGTAAAAAAATCATGTAAAAAATCTTTACCTTCTATAGCGTACATATGTAGGTACTCAGTTAAGTTTCGCTCAGTATTGAAGTATAACTCAAGCATTTTTGTAAAAATTGGTTCTATTTGGTTTTTAATTTATAAAAACTTTTGCAAAGTGATCCTCAAACAAGAGAGCATAGTATTACTCAAGATAAAATACTGCTTGTGTTCAATTCATAATGGTCTGTCTAGACGACTGAAGGGTCATTAAGATCATTCACGATAAAACTTTACCATCGTTTTATTCTTAAAAATCAGACGAAAATAGTACTTAGAGTCTTGTAATGAAGTATTTACGTAATTTTTTTTAACTTTATCTCTAAGTTGGTACTACGTAAGTTTTCGCTTGCATATAGAAAAGTAGATTAAAAAGATTACATAACAAACACCAAATTCCAAAAAAGAGCACATTCTATTTTTCCAGTATTTGTCAATTTACTGAGTCAAAATAACTTTTTCTTATCCAATATATCCCTAAAAATATTCGGTCTATTGTAATAGATCATCTAAATGTAACTAAAAAAAGCTTTTTTCAAGTGATGCGTTTACCAAAAAACTTTTTTTTTGATAAATACCTACATACAACATAAATATTAACCCCTAAATGGTCTCGCTTCAGCTTTTCACCAGATTGGATCGTTTTACGAGCTCCCATGCAGGAATGCAAGAAGGGGATGATTATTGGGAAAGTTTTAACTGGATTACATTTGATTAGGACTTACATTTTCGAAACAATTTCGGCTTGGTGTCCACTAAGGCATATTAGATAGTTTCCAAAACACGAGCAAACTCAAGCTTCAGATATCAGAATAACGGAAATAATTTGGAATCGTCCTTAGAGTTAGGTACTAACACTAAACTACTCCAAAACATGAGCAAACTCAAGCTTCAGATATCAGAATAACGGAAATAATTTGGAATCGTCCTTAGAGTTAGGTACTAACACTAAACTACTCCAAAACATGAGCAAACTCAAGCTTCAGATATCAGAATAACGGAAATAATTTGGAATCGTCCTTAGAGTTAGGTACTAACACTAAACTACTCCAAAACATGAGCAAACTCAAGCTTCAGATATCAGAATAACGGAAATAATTTCGAATAATCCTTAAAATTAGAAGAATTTTTCTCTTTTACCGAAAAAATCCCAGATATCGTTCGCAACCGTGCCGCAATCTATCAAATAAAAAAACGATAATAGAAAAAAGGAAACAAAATTAAAAAAAATTAATCTCAATTAGGCTCAATACTATTTTGTGAACTGACGAAATATACGCTTCAGTCGACGTAGGACTCAACTTACTTCCGAGATGAGTCGAGTGAGCCTCGCTCAGTGGTTTATGGATCGTGAGTAACTTGTTACGCGGCAATTTGCGGGTTTGATGACATTTTTGTGAGTCACGTTCGGTTAATAAATGCGGGAAGTTTTATTAATACCGTAATAACTCTGTTTGTAATTTGTTGAGACGAAAAAGTTGGTTTATTTACTCTGTTACTCGTATATAGAATAACCGTCAGTTTTTTTAAATTTATTACGTGAGTGCGGAAATTTACCTTCTTAGGAATCCAGTCGGTTTAACAAAAGTGGTGGACGAAGGCAATGATAAAATAGTTTGTCGTTGTCCACCACTAAGGGACAGTAACACAACTTTTTCGAAAATGTGTCAAGCCCCGGCACTACCGGTAGAAATAGATCTACACAAAGGTGCACTTATCCCTACCTAGGGATAGCTTGGTAGGGATAAGTGTACCAGCCGCAGTAAACAAGCAAGTGGTGGACGCCAAAAATGAAGAAATGTCATTCTCATATATTTTTCTCTTTTCCATTAGCGAAATCGCTAGTAGAATATTACTTTGTACATCCCCAGACTTATAGCATGAGCTCCGTAAAAAAATCCTCATGATAATGGAATATTTTCCGAACATCGATATAAAATAAACAAAAATGCATGGCAATGTTAACATATCTTCTTGATTCCCTTGCATAACATCTGTATCATATCAGCAGTAATCATTTTATCAAAAGGAAATGCAACAAGCTCTAATTCAATGCACAAAATAAGACAAAAGAAAGGTGAAGTCAGTAATTTCACAAACAATAGAACGTCGTCGACGTAACATCAAAGATAATAGTTTGATTGCTCATCAATCGATCAATAAAGCGATTTCGTTTTGAAACAAATTACTTATAATAACTTCAATACTTGAATACAATAGATCAGTGGTTCCCAAATTTTTTATTTCATAGACCTCTTTCAAAATTTTGCTGGAGCGGTGGACCCCCTGCATCTACATTACTACCAATTTCTAAATCTTGAAAAAAAATAAGTGAAGATTAGATCTATCTATCTATGGAAACTTGCATTGTGGCTGAGTTTGTGGCCAACATTTTAGTTCTTCACTATCGAAACCAAATTAATTTTCATGCACCCCCTTACTTACGATTGTAGACCCCCATTTTTTGTCAAGTCCAACGTAGACCCCCGTCGAGTCTCCCGTGGAACCCTGGGGGTCCACCTGGACCACTTTGGGAATCACTGCAACAGATTGTTGAACGTTGCTACCGCCTTCTAGACAGGGTAATGACGGGTTACGGGTTCCTATGAACTATAATGACGGTAATAACGTGCAGTGTACAATGTATATGTACTAAGAACCAGTTTTGTTCATATTCTATACTACTAAATAAACAAATAATGCTGGACAGTCCACACAACATCATCTAGCCCCAAGCAAGCTACCCTAAGCTTGTGTTATGGGTACTAGATAACTCATATATTTGATACATTAAATAGATAGATATTTTTTTATTATAAATAGAAAACACCCAGACCAACGGAACAAATTTCTGCAGATCGTACACAAATTTGTTCCGCGGCGGGAATCGAACCCGCAACCTCTTACGTCGCAGGTGGACTCTCGCCCGCTGCGCCACTGAGGTCGTCATACTACTAGCTATCCCACTTACGACTTCTTTCATAAGTTGAAAAGAAAAGAAAATAACACATTAAGTAAAACACAGCTCTATGTATGGAATCGGTAGAAGTAAACATAGATAGTATAGACGTAGATATACGAAGTTACAAATGTTATAAGTATAGATAAAGTTTATAAAATTATAGATAAAATAATTCTGATTACATCGATTGAAGAGAAGTAAAATGTATAGAAATCGAAAAATAACGACAGTTATCTATAATACATATTTATTTAGTTTGTAGAACATAATAAAAATGTTTTTTATTGGAAAACTGAGCGTTATGCAAAATAAATAGTAAAATGCAATGATAGATTTTTATTTAAAAGACTTTAAAGACTATTTAGAGATTTCCAAACTGTGGTTTAATAACGGTAGGGTAACTGCACTCTATGGACAAAAAATAGCACTTCAAAGCTTAACATTCAGACAAACCGACGTATGGGTTCCTTGTTGAACCTTAAAAAGCTTATCAGCTAGCATTAATAATATAAAAATCGACTAATAACTGATTCAACTCAACCCAATTGAAATCAATCTTAAACAGTGAAGGAAAACATCGTGAGGAAACCGGCATACCCTAGAACCAAAAATTCGAAGGTACATATGTGTCATGGGTTAGTATTCTTATGAGCGGCGATGGGCTTGCAACCTGTCACGTACGGAATACTAACTACTGTGCAAAATGTGGGCATGTACCAAATGTCATGTTTGGACTTGCCTCTGACTACCCCCTTTAGATATCCTCTAAGATCTAAGTAACTAAAAGATCTGAGGAGATATCTACCGAGCCCGGGGATTACAGTCGTGACCATATTTTTTTTTTTCAACTTAACCCATATTCACTGGAATCTAGAACACAAATGCTTTTAGTCCAAATAACAATAACAGTAAAAGTTCTAAGTCGCAACACAACAGCAGCAAAACTGTTGAACATTACAAAAGCATTTAGACTAAACCGAATTAAATTACCACAGTTGGTACGGAAAGAGCAATATTTTATCCTTGCAAGAAAATATAATATAAATGCTACTTGAAATTTTTACTATACTATAGCGGCGATGGGATGCATGTGCCAAATATCACGTGCTTCTGAATACCCCCATTATTCATATTCATTTATTTATTGTTACTTTCTTCTCTTACCTACTTCTTCTCTTTCAATGTAGTCACGTAACATTATAATAAGTTTCTCAATAATAACTTTACTTATGACACCATCTAGTAAGTGCCTAATATCATATTTATAATGGCACTATCTTCCACTCGCGGCTTTGTCTGTACCTACATAGCATAATGTACATCTTGAAAGTTTATTCTAAGCATTGCTGAAATAATTTTTGAATTACATACAAACAAACTTTTCCTCTTTATAATATAGTGTAGATGTAGATTCATTCAGTCAGTCAGTCATTTAGTCTATATCGTATTTACCTATTAAGAAAATATAAATATTGAACAGAATAATATGATTTTAAATACAAACTTTTCGGGCGTAAAACTGAAAAACGTTTTTATAAAGTAACGAGAAAAAGTTAATTAATTAATGGAAACGGCATTAGAATTCTGTTTTTGCTTTTCTTTGTTTTGTATAACTTAAATTACTTACCAAAGATTTATGTTTTCTGTAATACAAGTTATTTGGCTTTTTTTTAAAAAGACTATTTGGCTAAACCGAGCTACCCATAAAGTTAGTAATTACTACCATACTTGGTCCTTGAATAGGGCTATATTTCAAGCATTACTAATTTACAATCTCCTTGTAATTTTGTATAATATTTGAATGCCAGCGAAAAGTATTAAATCTATTTACAAGGTTATATGCTAGAATATAATTAGAAAAATGTCATAAACTAGACTACCTACCTTAGACTATACACAGTGCCGAGATAAGCTCAGTTCGAGTGATATTCTGGATAAGCTTAAATTTGATTTTATCCTCAAACAAAAGCTTAGACTTGAGCACGTTTCCAAGGTTTTTAGGCCTATAGAAGTGGTATTATATTGTACAAATCGAGAATAACCATCATAGCAAAACTCATCGTCAAATCGAAAAATGAACCTAGATTTTCAGATAGTTCTGGGCAGTTCTGACAGCTCTTACACGTCTTACAAACCATTAGTTTTAAAAAAAAAGTTTCATGATTGTCACTACTTCAATATAATTTATATAGGTCATGTTATACTACTTTATTATTGCCCGAAAAGCTTATGGTGAATTAAACAGTCATAGTATTTTTGAGTTAGGTATCCACTGGAGATAATAATCGTAACACCAAAGGTCATAGGTATTCTGTTTCTGTCTGAATGGTAAGACGAGACAATTCAATGCGGTTTGTACTTCGATACCCATCATTAGGTCATTATTATTTATTCAAAGAAACATCGCTGTTTTATTATAGCTAATATTTAAAAGTATGTATCTCACAAAGAAAATGACATACCTACGATGACAAATTGTAAAAATTTTTCACACGATTAACCTTAACTGACTCTATTCAACTTATCTAAACCTAAAGTGTTTCTCAGAAAAAGTGAAATGTAATTTCTTTGAGAAATAAATACCTATTATTTTTAAACCTATACAAAACTTATTTTTTTCAGTAAGTTTGTTAATAATCATAAAGTTACTGCTTTATAGAACAGTCAAAGCCATAAATGACATATTCGACCGCGTTTTTCAATTCCATTTCAGTACAGAGTTTCGCGATTCTAAAAGCTGAGACAAATCTCTAAGCATTTCCCCGAGCTCATCCCGACCCGAAGAAAGCAAGCGCGTGCAGAATGCAAAACGCTGGTCAAATAATAGGGTTGTCAGCGATAACAAACGGGCAGGACCGCGGCGCTAGCGCTGACTAATGTGGGACTTTCTGCGCCAGGCCCTGAATTATTTGGCGTAATGTACCTGGCGCGAGCGTTGTGCCTTTTTACTGTCAGTTTAGTCTTTATGTCGGCCGGTTGATAGGTTTTCTTCATGTTCTTCTTCTTGACTACCAAACAGACTGAACTTAGGCTTTGGTTTGTATGGACACTTGAATTCGATTTTTCAGTCATCTTTTATACTATTTGTTTTAATTCGGATCAAAATGAATATATTCAAAGTGAATTATAATTTTGAATTTAAGGTTATAATAATTTCTTCCACTTCAGTCCCGTGCCACACGGCGCACGTTCTACCAAATAAATTTTAATAAAGTTAATTAACTTGTTCAGGTACCTACTATCTGTGTCAAAAACCTCCCCAAATTAAAACATAAAATGTCAGCCCTTTGCATTTCAGTGCGGAAAGAAAGAGATAAAAGAGATTTTTACGTGACTAAACCGCGTTTTCCTAGTCACGGGTGAATCGCTATGATGGCAGATTTAATTTTTTGGAAGGTTTGTTGGCGAAGCAAATGTAAAAAAAAGGAATAAAATTGGCCAGAATTATTATTTAGCTAGACATAAAGAATTTTAAACCTCTTGCTCTTTTTTTTGTTCTGGCTTCATCATTTAAATAAAAGCACTGTTTACATAATAATAAAATAAATTATTAGGCATGATTGGAATTACATACCTAAGTGCATAATAACGTATTTTTATGAATTCAACAAAACGAAACCTCTAACTACTATAAAAGGGGCAAAGTAGCCGGTGTATATTTATTAGGTTTCTCGAAAAAGTTTTTATCCTTCTTTTTCCATTGATATTTGACCAGTGAGCATCTGTTAGAAGAAGATAGCTTTATAAAGTGTTAAGGAGTGAAAGAGATAAAACATTAGGGGAACTCATCCGGTCGTAATGACGCTACACCTGCTCGTTGTTTGGCCAAAATGATTACTCTATAAACTAAAATATATATAATAATATTCTATGTAACATTTGTTAATAATTAATTAAAAAATAATTACAAAAGCAAACAATATAAGGATGACAATTTCTGGATGGCAATGTTTGTTTGTGATGGGTTTGTAGCTTTTAAAGTACAAGCTAATTCTGGTTGGAAAGGCAATAGAGTATTATTAGTATTAGAGGGGTATTTATCGCGTTCAAAATTATCTTTTATTTTCCCGACGTTTCGACAGGTTTGCACGCTGTCGTGGTCACGGGTAGACAATAAATACCCGTCTAATACTAATAATAATGTGTTCAGATCGCGTAAGTTTAAAAGTACATAAGGCAATAGACCTTCCTGTTTTTGATATACAAACTATGTCTAGGGTTAACGCACGATTTTCAGAGTCTTTGGATACTCCTTAGGTATCCTTAAGAATTTTATTCAATAATAGCGTGAGCTTTAGTATTCTTATAAGGGGCGATGGGCTTGCAACCTGTCACGTACGGAATACTAACTACTGTGCAAAATGTGGGCATGTGCCAAATATTATGTTCGGACGTGCCTCTGACTGCCCCCTTTAGTTATCCTCAAAGATCTAAGTAACTAAAGATCTGAGGAAGACATCTACCGAGCCTGTAACATCGAACATTGTTGTTTACAAAAGTTTGTTATTTGTTTCAGGTACTGTACAAGGAACCCCAATAACCCGAAGGCTACTATTTCTAGTATCCCCTCCAACAGATCTCACAGCTCCAAGGAATTACTCGCAGGATTTGTTGAGGATTAGATAAACGGAACCCTTTGTTGTTTTAAGCAGGCTCGCTTAACGCGTCACTTTCGTTCTGGGCTTTAAGATGGAAAATTCAGTAGGGTTGGTCAGCTATAGATGAGTTGATTCACTTAAGTTATGCCAATACAAAGTCAGCTTAACGCTGTTACCTACACTGACAATCGAGATATAAAATTATATGCTACTAGCTTCCGTTCGCGGCTTTGCTCGCGAGGTACCTACATAAAATATAGCCTATGTTACTCAGGGATAACGTAGCATTCTAACTATTGTGAAAGAATTTTTGAAATCGGACCAGTAGTTTTTGAGTTTATTCGTTACAAACAAAAATACAAAAATTAAAAACTTTCCTCTTTATAATATTAGTATAGATTATAACTTTTTTTCACTTAGATACCATTTTTTTACTTGACCAATATTTTTACAAAGTTAAACTAACACAATTTCGAAGTCCTGATTAATTAATCTTAAATTAACCTAATTAGGTTATGAAGATTTTGAAATTCTAGTGTGTAAGCTAGCTAAGTACGCTAGATATACAATAATTGCAGCAAACATTTAATTTATTTATTAAACGTCCGTTAATTATATCGTTATTTTATCAATTGGATATATTAAAACTAGCAAAATTAATTCCAGTCATAGAAATCAAATAAATCGTACAGCCAGTAATCATGGATTCAAATTTTAGACTCTAACGAGTAAACAATTATTGGAAATCGCTTCAAATTGATGTTCTGTTTTGTCAATAACAATCACATTTTGTTTTCAATATAAAATGTTATTCCGATAGTATTATTCAGTTTTATTTATTCAATGTAAAACACAAGTATTATGATTTCTTAACTCAAATATTTTATTCGAAATGAAAGACAGATACATTAAATATCGAAGAACCGTCTAAACTTGTCTTAAGCAACGCAAGCTCGTGACTATTCCAGTAATAAATCGGAGGCGACTCCGCAGTTGGCAACACTATGCAAACCGAACGTGCTGCAATATTTTCACGAGAAACAATGTTTTCCAATACCCATAAAACGGTGATAAATTACAATGGCAGCACGATTTTAATTTGCCTAATTTATTGTAAACTATTTCCTTTTTGTGTCGGTAAAGGATACGGATATCATAGTATTGTATCTATACAAACTTATCATTTTAATTTATTTTATTTGAGGTAACCTTTTTTGATATAAATTGCAGGAACCTCTTTGATGCGTCAAAATGTTTAGTTTTGTTTATGGTTTTGAAATATAATATCGTTGTTTCTTTTTATTTATGGTTTTATACAAATAAGTTAGGTACGTAACTATACCACAAGATTTACAAAATCTATTATTCTGAGACCGTGAGAGTTTTGTCTAGAACTCATTATACACAATTTTTTCCTTCTCAACTTAAATTTAACAACCTGTCAAACGCCACTTTCAATCTTTCAAACAAAACGATTCTAATCAAAATCAGTATGCCTTGCGTATTACCATCTGGTCCAAGTGACTTTAATTTACGGCACAGAACAAATAATAGTATTTTGAGGCCTGAGAGTTGGGACTCTTCCGTTAATAGCTCTTGCCTGTATAACACCTGTCACTTGTCATGTAACGGAAACACTCGCAAAAACTTGACAGACCATGACGTATCACAGACTTCGTGATCAAATCGTGGGTACGAATGAGTGGTGAATGGTGTGAATGCATTATTTTTTGCCGTTGAGCATTTAGCGTATATTTGAATGAAATTATTTTCATTACAAAAACTAACGGAGTAGGTTTTCAAGGCAATGCCTATCAATACCTACAAATGCGTAACAATAAAAACTTTTGTTCAAAGTTCTTGGGATTTCCTCCGATGGATTTAGAAAGGAACTCTATTCACGTAAAATGACATATTTTACACTCGCGTCAATAACTCGGGCTTTATTTTAAGAATAACCAAAATTACGCAATAAAACTCAAAATAACACAAGATAAAATATAAAAACAAAAAACAACGAAAAAAGTTGCGACAAAGTTGGCAGTCGAATGCATCGTAGAAAATCCCATCAAAATCGTCAACATCATAGCATATTGCTAACAATATAAAATCAGCTGTCATCTTAACGGTGATTAACCGTAAACTATCAAGCGGTTGTTGCAGCCTTGGAGAAGGTACTCCTGGCGGTGAGGAAGTGACATGACATATTAAGCATTGCACCTGAGCTTGCTGCAACCTGTCAGCAGGACATATGGCACGCTCTAGGGACCCGTTCGTCGGTCTGTCTGTGAGACACACGCTTTAATACGTTATGGGATTACTATTTGTCTGTGTCGTGTTTGGACGTGGGGTTGTGTACTAAATTAGTCGCTGGTGCGGTGTTTGTATACATAATTTGATTATATCGTTGTGCTTTATTTTTGACGCTTCAGCAGCTTGTCTACTTTAATTAGGATTTTGTTTCGAAATGAGATTCTTGTTTTCCTGTTTATCGTGTTACCAGCTCTTTTGAACCAGTGTGGTGAGAGGATGAAAGTACCTCAGAGGCTCCATTCTCAAATAAATGAGGAAGTGTCTTTAAGTGCCTAGTAAGGTATCAACAAATTTGCAGTTGTTAGAAACTTCTTGATGCAAGTGCCAGTTAGGCAGAATTTTTATTTATTTTATTAGTTCTATTTTTTAGTTTGTCAAGATAAATCATTAGTAAAGGAGCCTTTTTCTGTTTGTAAACTAGAAAAAGTATACCTAATATAAATTTTATTTAAAAAACGTCAGCTCTAAAAAATGGTATCGCGAACATGCACTTTATTTCCAAATCCTGCCCAAGCTTTGAAAACCAGTCGGTTTTTAAAATCTATCAAAATCGGTAATCCTAACTTTTATCTAGGGATTTAGTTATTAATCCGCAGTTCGTTAGGGTCTACACAAATGGGTTTGCGTTTTTAGTTGCGCAGCGTAACTCGATCTGGTCGAAATATTGAAATTCAGAAGTGCTAGTGGATAATTATTTTTGTTGATATCGATAGCTAAAAGGAAAATTGCCCAAACAAGGTGACCTAGAAATATGATATAGTTTATATAAATAGATATAAAAGAAGAGGTAAACCCAAGAAAGAGGACTGTGTGAAAGACGGTAAAAAAGGTGTGAGTACTGAGATGACGGCTGATAGAGAGAGATGGAAGAAGGAGACATGTTGTGCCCACATAACGTGGGATAAGGATGAAAAAGGTGACCATGAAAGAACAATTGACACAACCGTTGAACCAATTTAAAATAATTTGCCGATCGCAAATAATTTTACGCGTTAACGAAGTCACAAGGCTAGGCTTCAATTTACAATTCGGCCCAATTCAGCTGTGTGCAGTATTGATTTGATGTGATTGATGTCAAATAAGTATCTAAATTATTTTGCTATCATACATACGTTTACAGCTCTAAATGTTTCGATTACATAGATTACATCTGAACAGATCATCTCGTTTTATTGAAGGTTGCGGTGTGCTTCTGACTGCTCTAAAGTTTTTAAAGGCCTACGAGATATGGAAGATATCCACCAAGTTAAGGAGATTATTGTCGTGAGCGTGTATTTATTATGCAAACTTTGGCCAGCCGAAAAGTTCAAGTATACTATAAAAAAACTGTAACGGAGCAATTTCTGTACATGAAATATTTTTGGTAAATTTTAATTGAGGATAGCGACATACGATTATAGATGCCGAAACAGCACTTTCTAGAATTTTTGTCTGTCGGTATGTTTTTTTGAAATCGCATACTGTCAAAACTAAATGATGGATTTTGATAAAACTTGACATAATGTTAGCCTATAATATAGAATAGTATCTAAGATACGAGTATAATATCACGCTCACTCACGATCAACAATATTTAAACATTAATCATGAAACTCCATCACTATGGTGTTAGGGGGGTTGCACTTAATCTTTTAACATCTTACCTCACTGACAGACTACAGCGAGTTGAAGTAAATGGGAAACGTTCTCCGGGGTCAGTGGTAACAATGGGTGTACCACAAGGATCAATATTAGGGCCTTTTTTGTTTTTAATATATATAAACGATCTACCCAAACTTGTCAGGGATGATCAGGAGATTGTACTGTTTGCTGATGACACGTCACTTTTATTTAAACAAAAGCGGCGTATGACTAATTTTGACGAAGTGAATAATGCAATCTCTAAAATTGTAAAATGGTTTAATGTAAACAACTTATTACTAAATGAAAAGAAAACGAAATGTGTTCGTTTTGTACTACCAAATGTTCGACAATTAGATACCAATATCCCTCTCGCCTCTCGGCTTTCGAACTGTACGGACGTGTCGTCGGCTGTTTCCGAAATTTTGTTGGACTTCGACTCTGGAGCTGTCGCCTCTGTCTCTGGACCCGGCGCTGCGCCCTCCTGTCACTTGGAGCCCCCAAGGGTCGCGTCGAGCTGCTCGGTGAGTGCTTGATCTTGTGAGCTTGAACCAATCGCCGCCGCCTTCCGGGGAGGGTGGCCCGCCACTACGCCACGAGAGCAGTGAGCCGCCGCGCCGAAATTATTGAACCCAACCACACATATTACCAGTCTTCGGATACCGATGCAGACCACGGGTATTCATTGTTGAAATACACTTTTTGATATTTTTTATGGCTTTATGATATGCCTACTTCCAATTAAACCTTCAAAATCAAGAATCTCAAAAAAAATTAACAATACATACAACAAGTACCTACAAGAAAATAAATACAACGCCTGAACTTTTATTGTGAGCAAGACACAAAAGCGGCTGCATCTATAAAAATAACGAATTAGTTACCTCTGTCTTGCTACTTAAAATAATAAGAATGCAACGTACACCACCAAACGAATTGGAAACAGTACAGCAAGGCACGAGCCTCTCTGAAACTGAACAGGAATCTGACTGTAATGTCAATAACCGTCGTGTCAAAAGAAGAGCTCTACGAAGCCCAGAACTTGTAAACTCATTTAAGTTAGAAGGAACATTAAATGCGTTCCAACAAACATTTTCGGAACATATCACACAATTATTTAAATCATTTCAAAATGATCAAGATGCCAAGTTTGAAACCCTTATGTCTGACATACACCTCATTAAGCAGGAAGTACAGGAAATAAAAAACTTTAAGGAAGAAACGGACAGCAAAATAAAAGTTCTCAGCTCAGGTCATGAGGAAGTCGTAATAAAAACCACTAAACTAGAACAAAGATTAGAAAAAAACTCGGACAAAGTGGAATTCTTAGAAAAAAAACTAGATTCCGTAGAAAGACAACTGTGCCAGTACAAAATCGAAATCAGAAACATACCTTCGGTAGCTCTTGAATCCAAGCAAGAACTTAAACAAATGGTCTACCAGTTACTAAAAACTCTGAGTTTGGAAGCAATTATTAGTGAAGTCCGCTCCATAAAGAGACTATCAGGGAGGACAGATGCTCCTAGACCTATCCTTCTGGAAGTAACCACTGCTGACGCCAAGACTAACATCATTCAAGGAGCGAAGCGCTACAATAAAATAAACAGCACTGAGAAGCTCAATACTTCTCACTTGTCGTTAGCTGGCACACCGAGACCTATATATATCAGTGAATACCTTACATACAAAACAAAGGGCTTGTTTTATAAAACTAGAGAATACGCAAAACAGAATAATTTTGCTCACTGCTGGACTTCAAACGGGCAAGTATGTTTGCGTAAGGAAGATGGTACCAAAATATTGTTCATCAAAAACGAAGAACAACTGCAAGAAATGGGTAATAATGCATGACTAGGAATTACAACATTGATACCCATTGTTAGGTTAAGAAATACTTTACTTCTATTATTTTGCTTTTTAATTAGGTCCTGTTACAAATTAGTTTCAAAAAATAATATATTCCATTCTTTATTCTCTACTATTAAGTTAAGTTATGAACTGCATAATATTATTATAGCCCAGAATAACAATCATCCGACTGCACAGACATCCGACATCTGCTTACCTACTTTTATTCAACACATAACAGATATATCATACCTAGGCCACAACTACACCAAAACCACTTATAACCTCATGAATGCACACACCAGACACTATACTATCTCTTTAAAATATGAAATTAGGAAGCAAGTTAAACTACACTGCATGTTTTATCGCAGTGTAATAAGGTTTATTTAAGTCATGTAAAATGCATAACAATATTAAAAAATTATATGATAGTATAGATATGGTGTCTGTATCGGAGGCATATGTGTGTACCCCTGAAGAATGTTGCACGTTCCTAGGAAAAATAAAGAAACAAATTACTGTTATTTCTCATAATATAAGAAGCATTTCAAAAAATTTAAATGAATTCTTACTACTTGTAAAACGTATAAATATTTCACCAGACATAATTATTTTAACAGAGTGCTGGCTGTCTAAATGTGCTAATTTACCTATAATAGAAGGGTACGTTTCAACCGCTACTACAAATCACGCACTTCAAAATGACGGAGTAGTAGTATATGTGAAGTCACATCTCCCTACCCTCTCGTACGAACCTACATTTCTAAACGCAAACTGTCTCGTCTCTATAATTAATAATGACACTGCCATAGTATCGTTGTACCGTTCTCCTTCATACACTAATTTGGATAATTTTATTCAATCATTGGATAGCGTCCTATGCAAGTTGTCCAAATACAGAAACATATGCGTTGTTGGTGACATTAACTTGAACATACTGGACAGTGAGGTGACCAAAAAAACAATGGACTATTTAGATTTATTGGCTTATCACGGCCTTTTGCCTACGCATACTTACGCTACTAGAGATGCAAATTGCCTCGATCATACATTCCTGAAAACTAATAACGCTTCACTAACCTTAATTATCGAAAGTAGCATCACAGACCATTGTCCCATTTTATTAGCGCTCCAGTACAACAACACAATACCTACTCCACAAACTATAAAAAAAATAGACTATAAGGCCATTAAAGAGGATATCTCTAAAATAGATTTTACCTCGGTGCTTTCTTCCACCGACTGTAATCGCGCCACGGATGAACTTATTGATATACTGAATGTCCTAATTAGCAAACACACAAAATCTGCGAAACTGTCGCGACGTAAATCACCTCTTAAACCTTGGGTAACACCTGGACTTATAAGATGCATGAGACACCGCGACAAACTCCACCAAAAAGTGCGTAAGTCACCTGACAATGAAACACTAGAAATTGTTTATAAGAGATATAGGAACTTTTTTAACACACTTATGCGTAGATTAAAACTCAAATATGAAAAAGACCAGTTCGAAGAGGCCGGCACAGATGTCAAGAAAATATGGAGAGTCATAAACAACGTCACGAGTTTCAAGTCGAAAAAATCTCTACCCCAGGAGCTCATACAAGGAACAGACCCTAATTCTACATTGAATGCAGTAAATAAGTTTTTTGTTAGCATTGGCCACGATCTCGCAAATAAAATAAGTGCTAATCCACCTTATCAGATTGAATTAACTTCAAACAACCCAGTGAATTCCTTTGGGTTAATAGGCATTCAAGCATCAGAAATATTTAGTCTCATAAACTCTCTTAAAATCGACTGCTCCGTAGGGTGGGATAATATATCAACCAAAATAATAAAGCAAAATAAAGAGCTCTTAATTTCACCACTCACCCACATATGTCGCCTTAGTTTCGAAACTGCAGTTTTCCCTACTTCGCTTAAAAAAACTATTATTCTACCAATACATAAAGCAGGAGACAAAAGTATAACGAATAATTACAGGCCAATATCAATACTACCGGCTATATCGAAAATCCTTGAAAGAGCAATGAACAACAGGCTGGTTAGATACCTAGAAGAATTCAACCTGATCTCTAATAATCAATTTGGTTTTCGGAAAGGACGCTCAACGGCGGACGCCGTTTCGGAACTAAACGATTTCATTGTGGATTGTCTGGATAAGGGCGATAAATGTATGGGAATATTTCTGGACCTTGCAAAAGCTTTCGACACGGTTTCCATTCCTTTGCTATTGAGTAAGCTGGAAGGTCTTGGAATACGGGGAGATCAACTGAAGCTGTTTAATAGTTACCTTTCCGATAGAACTCAAAGGGTAAAGATTGGAGCCTACACCAGCTCGGAACTGCAAATAACATATGGAATACCGCAGGGTTCTATAATCGGCCCAACCTTATTTGTGCTCTACATGAACCAAATCTGTAACCTTCCAATACAAAATTGTAAAATTATTGCGTTCGCTGACGACACAGTCCTTCTTTTCCGAGACAAAACTTGGCAGGGGCTATTTAAACAAGCGCAGGATGGCTTTGATCTGGTTTCTAAGTATCTCTACGGGAACATACTCACTCTAAACGCTACTAAAACAAAATGTGTTACTTTCTCAATTCGCAAACCAGGACAGCCAAATAGTCCGGAGCTTAAAATAATAGCACACACCAACCACTGTCTCAAAACACCAAGCAAAAGCTGTAACTGCCCTATTATCGAAAGAGTTTGCACTATAAAATACCTTGGTGTCACAATAGACCAGCATTTAACATATGACCATCATATTAGATCAGTAACAGGTAGAGTACGTAACAAATAAAACACGCAGCATCGGATCATCAATTAAAAACCACGTTTTTTGCGCTCTGCCAGTCTCTGGTATTATACTGCATTAGAGCCTGGGGTGGAGCTGTAAAGACGCATCTTCTCCCATTAGAGAGAGCACAGAGGGCGGTGTTGAAGGTGGCGTTCTCCAAGCCGTACAGATACCCAACAACCCAACTATACAATGAAATCCAAATCCTTTCGGTTAGGAAAATGTTCATCCTTCAACTCATTCTTCAACAACATAAAAAATCACCTCATTTCGTAGACTTAAGCAAGAGACGAAAAAATAAAATCTTCACTACGAAATTCTGCAAAACATCTTTCGCTCACCGTCACTCACAGTTCTTAGGCCCTTATATATATAACAAATTGAGCAAAGTAGTAACCCTGCACCAGAAAACTCAACTGGAATGCAAACGTTCTATCAAACGCTATTTGCAAAATTTAGACTACTCTCAGGTAGAGCACTTGTTGGATATTCAATCCTAATTCTGGGTTATATTAATATTAATTATAATTTCTACATGTATTATCTTTATACTTTTGTTTTTATCTCTCATATTTCTGTAAGTAATTGATTAGGTTTAGGGTTTTTTCGAACTAGTTTATACAATATGTAATAGATATATCTTTTTCTCCAATTTCCACTACTGTAGCTACGTCCTATTATGCAACTATCTATGTATATACCTATAAGAAGCCAGAGATTAGAGCCCCCGTGTCTTAATACAAGTTAGCAAACTTAGTAAGAGCGAGGTGTCGTTATCTTTGACCCTGAAAGGTTTATTACAAGTAGGCTTGTACGTATTAAACTAGCCTTACTACATCTAATATGTAATAGATTGTAAGTTCCTACTTTGTAAACCCAACTTTGAAAATAAATATTTTTATTATTATTATTATTATTATAATATAAAAATAAATAACGAAAATATAGATCTTGTGGACACCACAGTATTCTTGGGCATAACTTTAGATAATAAGCTTCAATGGGGCCCGCACATTGATAAATTGTCGAAGAGACTTAGCTCTGCAGCATATGCAGTTAAAAAGATCCGTCATTTCACCGACGTAGAAACTGCTAGACTTGTATATTTCAGCTACTTTCATAGCATTATGTCTTACGGCATTTTGTTATGGGGGAGTGCTTCAGATATTAATACTATATTTGTGTTGCAGAAGAGGGCTGTTCGTGCAATTTATAACATGGGTCCTAGAGAATCTCTTAGAGATAAGTTTAAAGAAATAAACATCATGACAATGCCATGTCAGTATATATATGAAAACTTGATGTATGTTCACAAAAACATTAATTTATTTAGGAAAAATAGTGATAATCATAATGTTAATACTAGACTTAAAAATAAACTCGCTGTTCCCACGGTTAGGCTCACTAAAGTAAGTAAATCCTTTAAAGGGCAATGTGTACGCTTCTATAACAAGATCCCAAGTGACATGCTTGATTTATCAATTGGAAAATTCAAAAATGTAATTAAACAGAAACTGTCTAGAAAAGTTTACTATAAAATATCAGAGTACTTAGATGATAAAAAAGCTTGGGATGAATCAGCTCCAACTCTGCTAGGTATTCCTTACAAAATTAACAAGGATCATACAAAAAAAGCGCTAGGGCCCAGCGAGTTTCTTGTCAGTTCTTCTCGCACTGGGGATAGGACTGGAACTGGCACTTAGACTCACCTAGTATGTAAGACGTTTCAAAGTGATCCCAGTGATTCTATTGAAAATAAACATATTTTGATTTTGATTTTGATTTTGCGCGCTGTGATCGAAGTCGAGAGTAGCTAGTAAACCTACTAATATTATAAACGCGAAAGTTTGTGAAGATGTCTGGATGTTTGTTACTCTTTCACGCTAAAACGGCTGAACGGATCTGAAGAAAATTAGGCACAGATATAGATTATGGTCTGGAATAACACATAGGCCGGACATAACAACAATTATCCCGGAAAAATGAACGGTTCCTGTAGGATATATTTTGTTTTGTTTTTCAAGGTACCACGCGGGCGAAGCCGTGGGCGGAAGCTAGTATTACTATATAAATACCGCTTTGTCTTCTCTTCCGTAAAGAGAACGCTGTCTACATTGCTCATGTTAATGTGGCTGGCTTACTTTTAGATTTATCTTCATCTGCAGGCGGTGTTGGCAAAAGAAACAGGTATTTGTTTGGCCAATTTATGTTAATTTGTCGACTTAAGGTTAGTTTACCATGTTCTGTTAATAAAACTAACAGCTTGTTAGTCTTTTAATCGCCTGTTAAAGTTGTTTTGTGTTCACCATGTTTACCACAAAGTATTATCTTTTAATTCATTTTAGACATTTTTCTTTTTAGACATTCCTGTTAAAATTTTGATGCCTGATCAGGTAATGCTTTGTTAACAAAAGTTTAGTAAAATTGGACCTTATTGCAACAGTCCAGTTGAGTTAAATTAATTTATTATTGTACACGCTGTGGTTTCATATAATTAGTAGTAGCATTAATATAAATTTAACTTTTATGTGTGTAAATACTGCTGTTGGATTGATTTGACTTTGACAATACTTATAAAAAACTCGTCTGCCAAAATTCAATTTAAAGAAGAAGAAGAAGAAGTGACGACGATAGAGTCAAGGTTTGTTACAGCCAAATGTGTGGAACAATTATGTTTGGGGAATCAGCCGCACGTGCGGGGGCGCTGCCGTCCGGCGCGCGCCGGTTCGTTACGAACTACGTGACGTGCCTGCCGAGGGCGGGTGGGCGCGCACCTTTATTTTGTATCTACTAGACATGCACGATGCAAATTATAGCAGACAGTTGCAACAAAGACTTGTTTCACTATGTTTTATGCTAAATTACTTTTATTTTTCCGTAGACATTTTGAAATTCAAAAGATAATCAAATTTTTGTAAATTCTATAGGTAGGTACTCGTAATATTTTGGAAGGTTATTTTGATAAAATACATATTTACACACGGAGATACTTATATGAAAAAAAAAATAAACGAATCTAGTCACAATACAATATTAGATCTATCAATATAATGTACTAACTTCACTTGACGCTGTTTAAATAATTTAAAATACATGTAGATGCAAAGGCCTTACTTTTACTTACAGTAAAATATTTATTTTGAACTAGCCTTAATATCCATAACTTTTAGTACTCTGTACACATTGTAATACCACAGACTAAAAAGCTCAACGAAATAAAGAATGACAAAGCTAAAAAAAGAGCGACCTACTTCCGAGCCAATAAAGGGAAATTTACTTTTTATTCGGATTTTCTCAAATTAAAAGAGGGTTGCCTCCTTTGCGATTAACTTTATTAGAATTTATAGGAGACGACTGCTGGGAATCGCTAATGAGTGAATGAATACTCTTTTTTATCGTATTCTGATCGAGCGCCGGGACTACACTTTATTGAACGCCCTTCAGCTAATTGTCCTGCTTATTTTAGAAGTTGGTGACGATTGAAAATTAAATTGAATTACCTCGAGGTTGATGAATAAGAACACTGGTGGTGTAGTGGCGTTCCGAAGGTCATAAGTTCAATTCCGTTTAAGAAAACTGTGCCCAATGCCTTCTGTTACCCTAAAACCAAATAGGTGTGTGAGGTAAGTATTTTATTAGCGGCGATGAGCTTGCAACCTGTCTCATACGGAATACGAACTACTCTACAAATTGTGAGTATCTGCCAAATATCATGTCTGGATGTGCCTCTGACTACCCTCTTAAGATAATTATACAAAGATCTAAGTAACTAGAGAGCTAATAAGATATCTACCGAGGCAAGAAATTTCAGTCGTGATCATGTTTTTTAATGAGAAATATAATGGAGTCGTATCTGTCATCCAAACACTATTATATGGTAGTCTATAAAATAAAAAATAAACGTTGTAAATATTTAAGCATTAGCGAAATCCATTGAAATTTAACTGACTATTAAACAAAGGAAAGCAATCAACTACCATAAAGCTTTGACGCTGTGAATTATTGATCTCTCTTTCGATATTTTTTACAAATTACTTTTCGAAATGAGAGATAATATCAATACCTACATTGGTCAATCCAATAGGTACAGTCACTATAAAAAGTATAATCATACTTGGTGACCAGCATACTCTCAGCTATATCAGTTTAGGTGTAGCTCTTTTACTTTTTATCGTCGTAAACTTACAGACAAAAACACGACATGACGTTCGATATATAAAAATATCTTTACGCGTTCTGCGTAAGTTTTCAATGAAAATCTTTGCAGAACAATTATTTTGAATGGAAAAATAATTTGCTTCTATATCTATTCTATAATATAAAAATGAATCCTTATTTCCTTTGATCACGGCATCACGCATGAACGGGTAGACCAATTTTGCTAATATTTTTTTATATGTTTGTTGTTTTGAGGAGAAAGTTTTAAGATAGAACAACGTCTGTCGGCTCAGCTAGTCTCAAATAAAAGTTAAGCTGCTTTTTATGTTGACTGTATCTATTATTGGCCAATTTCCTCTGTCCATGAAAGAGAATTTCTGAGATGGGTCTCAATGATAGGTTATTAGGCCCCATTAGGTGCCATTGTGTTTGTTTAGAAGCCAGTGAACACTTTCTTGGAGAATCAATTAAATGTGATGACGCACTATAGATAGGTAGTCATGATATTAACTCGCAAATTATATCTACAGAAGAGTCATCATCATCATCATCTTCCTGCCCTTATCCCACGTTATGTGGGGTCGGCACAACATGTGATCTTCTTCCATTTCCCTCTGTCATTCGTCATCTCAGTACTCACTCCTTTCTTACCCATGTCATCTTTCACACAATCCATCCATCTTTTATTTGGCTTACCTATACCCCTGTCTGTATCTACAGAAGAGTATTAATAAAATGAATTTTAATAAATTGTGAGCACTGGTGATGTGCTAGCACATCTGCCTCACGATTTGAAGGTGGTGGATTCAAACCTGGTCGTGCATCAATGGGCTTTAACACTCGAAAAATTTATGTGCGCAATGCTAGTGCTCTTAAACGGTGAATGAAAACATCGTGAGGAAACCGGTATATCCTAGAACAAAAAATTCGAAGGTGTGTGTCATGTTAGTATTCTTATAAGCGGCGATGGGCTTGCAACCTGTCACGTACGGAATACTAACTACAGTGCAAAATGTTGGCATGTGCCAAATATCATAGGTCTAAGTAACTAGAAATCTGAGGATTTCTACCGGCCTGGGGATTACAGTTGAGATTTTTTGTCTTTAAAACGTAAAAGAGTTGTTAAAACATTTTTAATTTAAACTGTTTCTTATTTCAAAGCAGGATTAATTTATAGCGGAATTCAAAGTGTTAATTTCAGTAAAATTTACAACACAAATTGAGAATTTGATGCGAGGGCTGGTACCACCGCAAGCGGCTTAAATTTAGGGGAGAGAATTATACACTACTTGTTCACAGAATTTAACTAGAAAGTACACGAAGCAAGCATTGTTGGTAATTCTGTTGTTCCGCAGACTAACCTACAAAACCGGCCAAGTGCGAGTCGGACTCGTGCACGAAGGGTTCCGTACCATTTTCTATAAAAACGGGAAAAAACAGGTCTGTAGAAGCCCCCTTAAATATTTATTTTATTCTGTTTTAGTATTTCTTAGTAATTTGATATACTTATTTCTGAATAAATTGATGATCTTATCCAAGACGATTGGCAAAAAGATAATGCTTTTATAATAAAAAAAAACTTGTCGTAAGTAACCTAATTCTAGGCTTGGTAAGTTTATTCAAATTGGTCATTTAAATAAAAAAAATGATCACGACTGTAATCCCCGGTCGCGGTAGATTATCTTCCTCAGATCTTGTAGTTACTTAGATCTCTGAGGATATAAAGAGGGTAGTCTAGAGGCACGTCCAAACATGATATTTGGTGCATGCCCACATTTTGCACAGTAGTTAGTATTCCATTCGTGACAGGTTGCAAGCCCATCGCCGTTTACGTCATTTATAAAAAAATATATTTTTTATTATTTTTGAACGTGTTTATGCTGTTGATGTTTCTTTTATGAAAACATAAATAAACTTAGTCTCCAAAATTATATCTAGTTTAAATTTTTCTAGTGAACCATTTATTTTTTATTAATATCTGTTTAAAATATACGCAAACCCGTGAAAATAGTTAATTTATTCCCCGCCATGCTATGACTACTTCTGCAAAACTGACGTCTGCTGTCAACATATTGTCAAAATTGTGCAGAGTTGCATAATATTAATACAACGCCAAATAATTCGGCAAAATAATTTTACGTCGGCAAAAAGGCCGCATACATCTACAACCTTAAATTATTATTTTTAAATAAAAATGTTAAATAATGGTAAGGTTTATTGCCTTCTTGGTAGGTAGGTTGCGGTAAATGACTCGGTTTTCCATCTATAGTAAATTATAAGTATTTAATACTCGTAATAGCAAAAAATATCTGTAGAGTTTTAACAAAAAATAGTTTATATACTCAACTATACTATAAAAAAAAATTACACCTACAAAGTTTCCCTTTTTTGCTAACTACCTCATAGTTAAAAAAGCTTTCAAACCTCGCACCACCGGTGGAAAATCCATCCGACCGATAACACAAGCCTGTTGCTGAAAAACTATTGAAAACCATCAAAAACCAATAATTGGTGCTTTCGGTAGGTTGCTCAATTTTTATTCAGACCAAAATCAAAAGTTATTTGATGCTCATCTATTGAAGTGAAAATATTTTTATTCATACGAATTTCCAGAATCATTTCGTATATTTTTTAATTTCAGTTTCATTCTTACAGAAAGTAACAATAGTGTTTGGCACTACACATATAAAATTGCAGTTATTACGATACATTGTCTGAGTAGATAATGCTTACCAACCCTCTGTACAGAATTCTTCTACAATAGTTTTTATCGGTAAAAAACGAGTTAATTCACGATCAATCATGTTAAAGATTGTACATTAAAACCGCAGTGAAAATAGAATATAATAGAAATCATTCATTTTACGCCATATTACAGATAATTTAGGTTTAATTATAAAACGTTTCTAAGGTGACAATAAAACAGGCAACCATTTTGCACGCGTGCATTGCTGATGCAGCGCTGATTTTCGAAAATCACAAATTAAAATTACTTAAATAATAATTGTCAGTACCAAAAAAAATTTAAAGTATACGTTATACCGCAATCAAAATGTAAAAATACATTAATAAATATAATAGTCAGTGCCAATGATACTTATGCGGTTTCGAGTATATACAGAGCACAATATTAATAGTTGAGCCCTCCCTAAGCCTACGCGAAGTGTGTGCATTTGACGAGGGCCCAGAGCGACACCTCGGAAAATTGGACGGGAAATATAATTGGAAAATTATAAGGGCTCCCCAGTTAGTGCATCGGTGGATGAAAAGCCCGGAAGCCAAGTGAGTTGTGCGCTGCCCTTTAAACTTTTTGATTAGAAATATTATCCAATTTTTGGTTCGCGAAGAGATTATAATAGTATCTCTTGGGTTTAGAATATTTTATTTAAAATATTTCGTGATGGAATATTTTTAACGATTTAGCGCGAAACTATTGTTTTTTTTAAATTAATTAATTGGTAAAACATACAATAAACAACCTCCTTAGCAGACGGGTTTGTTTAAGCTCAAAACGTAGTAAGTATACGTACATATTTTTTGCTTTGTACGTTTTTATTAAATTACAATTTTTGACCAAGTAGGTAAGTAGCAATAAAACAAATAGGTCAACTTATCTGTTCTCAATTCAAATGAACATCGCTTTCAACTCAATTACTGCAACTATCATTAAATAACTTGGCACGTATAACTAAACCACTTAGTTACAACTTTATATCCTCACTTCATCAAATAGACTTACAAACTGATTCACGGGAAACTTTCATTGACAAATAGATTTCCTTGTGCGGTCTACTAGTTTGTGTCTGGAAGTCTGCACTGCGAAAACTTTTTATTTTTTCTACAATTTCTTTGAATAGAATGTGAATGTTTAAATAGATTGAATCACTGTTCAGCTTGCTTTGAAAATAAGATTTTTATCTATCAAGATATCGCGCAAGCGTTTTCAAAGTGCGGGCATAACGAAAACATGTAGGTAAGTAAACAGACGTCTAATTAATGAAGAAGTCTGTTCGTGAAGTTGATTAATTTCTTAGTAAAATCATTGGCCTTTTTCCAACTAAGTTTTTTCAAAGAAAGATAAACAAAAAGCAAGTTTTATGTCGCGAGTTTATTTTGTACGTTTTTCCATCAAAAAATTCTTATTCTTTTGCACGGAACCTATTTTAATCCAATTTAGTTTTAGTACCATTTTACCTCCATAATAAGACGCGCGAGATATAAACTTGGGAACGGGGAAGGAGTTTTTGCGGAAAACTTGCGAAATTGACACAGTTTTTTTTTCTTTTCTCGAGCAAAATAAAACCTGAAAATGCACTGCGCTTTTGTACCGGGTTTTTTTTATAATCGTTGGGCATTTTGTTACTGTCATTCTCGTTCAATGTATTGCCATTTTTAACTCGTCACAGTTTTCAATTTCCTACGACGACTGGTGTTGTCACACGGCTGGGGGACTTTGGCCGCACTTACACCAAAGGCTGGTTTACCTGTTTTAGGCCAGGCTTCTTTCGCGCTGACATTATCACATACCACCGCACCGACGGTGTGATATGGCAACCATTGGCTTGCCGATGGATTAGTCGATAACCTATTATATTTTATTATTTCTTACAGTCTTACTGTAATAGGCCAGCTTTCTTTCATCACTGATATACGGCAATCATCAGCAAGTAACACACAGCGAATAATCAATGTACATTGATGATATTAAAATAAACGCACTTGCGAATAGGTTTGACCGATCACTGGCTGTTTAATTTGCATACAATAATAATGGCTCCATGGTACCGGCTTGGCATACGTATTTGTATTATAGTAAATAAATAAATAACTCGGCGCCGATAATCAGTCTACCTGCTTCACATATAAAATGCGTTCTTTCATAATAAACTAGCAATAAATGGTCCGGAGGTTGACTTGTGAATTTTCCATTCGCTACTTTATTTCAGTTTTGGTATTTTTAGCTAGAATTCTATTTGTGAGTAGGTACTTAAAGCTGAAATTCTTGCGACTTTTGCTGGTAGGGAATGGTCTAATTTATTTTAAGTTCCTTTGTGTTGCAGCAAGAAAGTAAAAACTGTGTTAAAGTTTGTTGTTTCTGTTTTATATCACGATTGCAGTTGATGGAACGAATACAGGGCACAATCTCGCCTGTGAGTGTAATGACGAAATAAATAAAATAATTAACATCAGATGATGATCTCATACAAAAATAGGAGTTTGATCTTCTTTTTATCGTGTCACTCGAAACCAGTGTGGTGAAAGGATTAACGTACGCCTAAGAGGCTCATTTCTAGCGTGATTACATAGAAGTTCGATATGATCATCTTAGGTACCTTATATACTAACACTTCTTACATTACATACTATGACAGTATCTTGTACATACCGGCAGGTTTTCTCGGAACTAGTATATTATACCGTTGGCAAGCAATTCTTGACACTTACAAGACGAATAATAAATGTAGTTTTATTGATAAATTGATATACAAAAAAATATTTTCAAGATTGATGCCTAAGATTCAAATTTGCTTCACAATCCACTAGAACATCACAGTGTGTAAATTCTGTTTGCTTGTCACACGCCATGAGGCGGTGAAAGCGACAATTTGTCTTCATAATCCTCGTTTGCGCACTATCTTCTGCAAACAATGCAAAATACAGGCGATGATATTATTTAAAGGCATGTAGTGAATGTATACAATATAAAAGATGCCATAATATTAGGTAAAGATACCTGGTAGTTTGCTACTTGAATTAATTTATCTAATTTATAGACGCGTTGATGGAAAAAAAAACTCAAATCTAAGCAAATTCGTTACCGTCAGGATAATGAGTCCTGTCGTATTTAAAGTTGAAATGCTATTCAAAAATTCCTACATAAATGCTCTATTTGCTTCCTACAGTAAGAGCTTCCTCTATATTTTAGAAGAACTTAAACATAGGCGGCCGGTTTTTATTTTCTATCTATCTGCGGTTTTTTGATTTTGGATAGGTATTTGACATAAATCCTATAGAAGTAATGTCAAATACCTATCTAAAATCCAAAAACCGCAGATATATAGAATATAGAAACCGGCCGTTAATGGTGACCGACGTTCTACATCGATTGTTATAAAAACAAGAGAATATAACTACACTCACCGGCACGGAAACTTGGCCACTCACAATTTATGCGAAATCTCTCGATTTTTTAATTTATCTTTTTTATCAATTATAGTTAGAGGTTCAAAAATAATTTACGGTATTCTTTATTGCCTTCAGAACTGTTTAATGCTTTCAGATAACAAAGAAAGCATGCCATAATGAAAACTACGAAAATCTAACAAAAATTACGGAATTTTAATTTTCTTTTTAATTTGATACAAGACAGACAAAATAATCTTTTTGAGTTGTGTTTGTGTCAATTAATAGCGGGTGTTTCCTCCTCTAGCCCTGATGACTGCCTGCATCCTATCAGGCATGCTCTGAATCAAGTTTTTGATGTGTTCTTGCGGTATCTCTTCCCAAGCGGCCACCACTGCAACGCGAAGCTCATCTAGTGACTGTGGCGTATTGGAACCCGACTTGATTTTTCTTTTTAGCATGTCCCAGATGTGTTCTATCGGGTTCAAGTCCAGGCTACGAGCTGGCCACTGTAACTTCCGGATCCCAACCTCTTGAAGATACTCCTCGACGCACCGAGCGACGTGGGGTCGTGCATTATCGTGCATCAACAAAAAATCGTCGCACCCAATGAACTCTGAATAGGGTAGAACATGATTCTGGAGAATTTCTTCGATGTATCGAGTACCGTTTAACCGGTTGTCGACAACCACTAACTCCATACGAGCCTCGGAACTTACTCCTCTCCTAACCATTATGGAGCCACCGTGAAAGCTCACTGTTTGTGTAGTGGTAATGGGTAGATACCTTTCTCCTCTTCTTCTCCACACCCTTTCACGACCGTCTGGAGACCGTAAGGCAATACGGCACTCATCTGTGAAGAGAACTCTGGCCCATTGCTCGTGTGTCCAGTTTCCATGTTCTTGGGCGAAACGAAGACGAGCTACTCGGTGCTGTCTGAGGAGTTCTGGGCCACGCGCTGGTCTACGAGCTTTTAAATTTACTTCGTCCATTCGTCTTCTCACCGTGCGCTCGCTCACATTAATGCCTCTGACGTTTTGGAGCCGCTGTCGTCTCTCAACGGCTGTAAGGAAGCGGTTTCTCAAAATTTCCAAGACAATAAACCTGTCGTCCCGAGCTGATGTGCATCTTCTACCACCACTACCTGGTCGCCGGGTGTAGTTCCCTGTCTCCTGATATCGTTTCAGGGCATACTGCATGGAGGAACGTGGTACGTTTAACACAATAGCCACTTCACGCTGCGTCAGTCCCTGGTCGATCAATGCGACGGCTTGCGTGATCTGTTCAGCTGTTAATGGCATTTTTTTTTGTGATACAGGTTGTTAAGATACCAATTAACAACCACAAAGTCCAAAAAAATTATAACTTTTAGCTAAAGATTTTAAACACACAAAATTGAAAAATCGTCTCACTCGCTGTAATGAGCTGTTTCGACTAAATCTCAAAAAGTGGTGTCAAATTCAACTCAAGCTTAATGAATTACCCTCTCAAAAGTTAACTTATACTTTTTTTACCTACCTTCAAAGAAAACATTCATCAGAAACACTTGAATTGTTTGTTATCGCAAGTTTCGAGCTTGGCCAAGATTCCGTGCCGCTGAGTGTATAAAACATCAGAAGCATTACCTTTTTGCGTTTTTGTTTTCCGAAGTACGCATTTTTTACAATAAAACTTTAAAAAAACATAAATTTTGTTGATAAAATAGTACGTGCTTAATCGATCACTCCCTTCACACATCAGATGCCTGCCAATTGTTGATATGTCTTTGATAGCAAGAGGCTGATGGAAGATACATCGAGCAAACAGATCGTGAGGAAAAGCAATGCAGCGAGATTTGCAGGATTTGGCTTTACGTGGAGCCTTTTACAAACAAAGTACTTACTAAGAGCTTTGTTACAGGATCTACTCGTACTTTTGCATGAGGGGAGGCTTAAGAAATAGGCACGTTGGATATGGATTATGAAGTAAAAGCTACGTTTATATTGCTGAAGCATAGAACCATTGCTTTTCGTGATAGCCTACTTAATAATCAAACCCAAACTATACAATGTTTGACGTGATTGGCTAAAAGGCAGCCTTCCCCAGGATCAATCTATGTCCATGCCAAATTTTGTAAAGATCCGTTAAGCCATTTAGTCGTGAAATGTTAACAATTAAACAGAGTTACTTTTGCATTTATAATGTTAAGATGGATAATAGATTTTTTGTAATATGTATGTAGTTTATCATAAAAGAAAGTTGGTCTTTCAATTAGCGAGTGAAGAAGCAAGAAGCTTCTGATATATAAAGTTATTTCAACAAAGATGCTTAAAAAACAAATTATAATTTCGCAGAAAGTTCCAAAGTTACAAGTTTAAATTGCCGTTACTATGACTTTATGATCTTGCGGAACGTGTATCTATCGTATTACGGGTACAAATTGATGTTAGAGATTTATGCTGAAAAGTTAGGGCTGCATTGGCAAACATGGGGGGTTGGTTGATAATTAATCTGGCCAGACGGATGGTGGGCACAGGAGTGGAATACAAATTGTGACGCACCGCTCCCGTCGACAGGACGTGGCATTCTGATCGATGTTTTTACGAGACTCACAAAATAACACACAGTATATTGGGGAAACCAAAATTCACCAGATTTTTAGCATCTTCAAAACCGTTGTTATTTTGTTGTTAATAACAGGAAACACTATAATCTAAGGACTTTCCATATTTAAGGCAAAAAATCCACGCGGCAGGTACATTGATTTCTAGGAGTCAGTGGAAAAAACCCTAGTAGTAGCTATAAATAAAGAAATTCCCAATTATCGAGCAACGTTTAGAATTATCCCAAATTTCGAGGCAAAGTATAGATTTCCATCGAAACTATTTCGAATAGGCATTCCGCGAACAAATTACAATTTCCGCAAAGGTAATACAAACCGACGCAAATGCGATTAAATTCGGTTCCGGGTGCGTTTACAAACGAAATTGGCATTCCTTCGAAGAATTCCACTTTGAAAAGTTTAGAAAGGATTGAGGCTGCTCACTCAGCATCCTGTAGAAGTGAAGAAAGTGATTACTCTCAAACACCACACCTGAACCACAAGAATGGCAATCTCATTGCAAATCTGTCAAACGTAGCGTTTTCATCGTTCTACAACGTTTTCTCTGAGCTAAGCTGTTTGAAGCTAAAAATGAAAATTTCCAAGCAATTTTGCGAAGACAGAAGGTTTTGTACAATATGGCTCCAGTTTTAAATAAAAATGCTTGTCATCCGCAAGTCTTTATCATACTCGATGTCAACTTTGTGAGATTATGTTGCCTGGAGAGGGATTTAGGGTGGTTTTTTAATAGCCTTTCTAGAGAAACTACACATTAAGTTCTGTTTGTAGACGCTGTCTAATAATCTTAAAATGCCCTTGAAAGTATGGCGCGTTTATTGATAGTTAGATAACAAAGAGAGTTCAATGGCAAGTGAACTTGCCGAACCGGTTTCAACATCGTCTGATACTATCTTCAATTGATTGTAATATGAGCGTAGGTGAGCGCGTTGTCATTTCGTCTGACATCATACCGGCGATTGTTTAGTTTTACGTTACACAATCCAACTGCTCAAACAGGAACACGTTTATAAAGATGTTTCATAACTGTTCAACAATGTTCCCGATAAAGCCAAGTTCACGAGCAATTAATCATCTCAGTCGTTTGACAAGCTGAGTTCCCTCTAGTGATTCAAAATGCTTATATCATTGCTCTTTCAAAGTATATGAAAGTTTGAAGTCAATTTGAGATGAAAAGTCCAAGGGTGGCAATAAACAAATGCAGGGTTGAAATGATCGGTTTGTTTGCGGGCTGTAAACTGAAGAACGGGGAGAATAGGGCGGTAGGTAGTAATTAATGGTCTGCCGTAGAGCAGGGGGTGAAATTGGATCAATTTGCAAGCTATTCTTAGCTTTGTGGGGAATTAGTAAACAACGTTGATTAAACAAAACCGGCACCTTTTCTATAACGGTCAGATGGTCTGTCTGGCTGTGGAGAAGGGTCTGTTTTTACTTTGTACGCTTCTAAGGGTAATAAAACATTCAAAATGCGCACACACTGAACTGTCTTGTGTCTGTTCCGTCGACGAGTAAATTTTTCAAGAAACTGATATTATACTTTACCGCTGTGAAATTTGTAAAAAATAAAAGTAGTTAAATGACTTTATTTTTTATTATAGTTTTAAAACTGCTATGTCAATCTATCTCCTTTTCAATTACATTTTCCACAGTGTTGTGGGTTTCCGGACATTTTAAATTTCAACCAAAATTTATAGGTCCCCACGGACGCCGTAAATATCCCGAGCAATAAAGGAGTCCAAAATGTGCCCTATAAAAATTGTACGAATACAGCACATATTGAGTGGTCTTTGAGTTGAATGGGATATTCAGTGGAGGAACATCCGACCCCTGCATTTGGCTATTGTTTTAAGTGGGCCTCGCTTCGTTACGCCCCTGCCCTTAAGCTGATTTTTTTGAGCAGTCTTTTGATACTTTTTAGCGCAAGAGCCCTCTCGCTAAACTGATAATGACAGGGCCGACTGGGGGCTAGCGCAGGGAGTAAGCTTTAAGGAAATTTATTGTAACGCTTGTAATGCCTTCCTTAACTGGCAATAGTGCCTTTAACGGTAATCCTGAGTTCTCGAACACCTGACGCGGAACGTTTAAGTAAGTGCTCGCTTGAATTTTAGGAGTCTTGTTAGTGTTCGTTGGATCGATCGAGATGTCTCGCTTGAGATTTATCATACGAGTGACAAACTTGATAAGGACGACAAATTGTACCATCTCCCCTACACTAATGGGATGAAGCTAGTTTAATCCGTACAAATGGTAGTATTATAATTTCCGGCACCTGTGTTCGTCGTACTACAAGGCAAACATACGATGACATTAACAAAACAAAACGTAAAAATCGCAGAATTTATTATTATCTACGTAATTTTGTTATTCAATTATTTTCACCATCGCACGCATCAAATACGCGCACAATCTGACATTTCACCCCATTTGACATGTGACTCTGACTCCAAAATGCTGTAATTGAGGGAAATTAGATAAATTGTTCTGCCAAGTACAATGCGGGGGCGCGTTTGGCTTTCTGTATGTACGTACTGAATGTCCATTGGGTATTCAGCTCACGGTCTAGGAATAGACATTATTCAAAGTGTCTGTGGGTACGGTTCAATAAGTGTCTACTAAGTATTTAAGTAAGACACTAAGTATTATAGAAAGGAACTTTTGTAAAGAAAGAGTAAATTGCAAAATTGCATTTTGACTCAAATAACCCTACACATAATCTACAAGAGATCGAGAAACTTTTTTAATTACAAAGTCTATACGTACCGAAATGCCTTTCCGTTAACTCTTTTTTAGCTTTGAAGTAATCCTCATGAGACTCAAAACCACACATCCCCCAACTAATACGTTTCACACAAAATTACCTTTCCTAATTTTGTGTTCGCTAATTCAACAGATTTGCCGATTTTCTCCGTTCTGTCTAGCGGCCATTCGTATTTGTTCCAGCTCCCTCGAGCAACGCATCCGAAAGGGGAAGGTGGGCTTAATTAGGAAATAATGCTTAAGCGATTAATCACAAGCCCCTACGCTCAAGCCTGAGGCTTGGAACAGTCTTTTGTCTAAACTAATATTATAAAGAGGAAAACTTTGATTGTTTGTTTGTTTGTTTGTTTGAAATGAATAGGCTCCGAAACTACTGCACCGATTTAAAAAATTCTTTCACTGTTGGGAAGCTACACTATCAGCGGGTGACATAGGCTATATTATGTTTTCAAAAAAATTAGGGATCCTTACTAAAACTTCAATAATGTAACCCAAGGTGTAAAAAAATTACCTAAAATATTCTTTACATCGCGTGCGCTGCGAAAACTATTGACGATAGAATAAAATAATGTACTACGACTTTGTAGAACACATCATTATTTCCAAAAAGTGTCGCGATCGCATATGTCTAACTATTATGGTTTTGCCACAATAAGAGTTCTTTTATTTTAAAATTGTAATTAAAAGGCCGCTGTTAAAAAACGCTCTTAATTTGTGTCTTAGTATTAATCCTTATCAAAATAAATCACATCATATCCTAGACTGTTTCAATACCTATAAATAACTTTTTGAATTACTCAATTTGGACATTCCATTCGAAAGAAATCACGAAATTAAGAATGTAAGTATTAGAAAAAAGTTGCGTGGTAGCCGCTCACCCTGCTCGGCTAGCTAGACAGCACCCGACAGCACCAATAGTGTACGTGCGTACGTACGTACGGGACGGGAGGGGAGTAAATTTCAAATAATAACAAAAAAATCTTTTAAATAAAAATAAAATCATAAAAAAATTAAAAAATTCTTTATAATTTTCTTCTTTTAGTAACCTGACGCAAATAGAAGGGTTGGTTATGTGTGTGTATTATAATTTTGAATTTTGAAATTTTTGTTAAATTTGAGAGCATTGGTGGTGTAGTGGTAGTACCCCTGCCTCACGATCCGAAGGTCGTGGGTTCAAACCTGGTCGTGCACCAATGAATTTTTGCATTTGAGAAAATTATGTGCGCAATGCCTGTGTTCTTAAACGGTGAAGGAAAACATCTTGAAGAAACCGGCATATATTAGAACCAAAAATTCGAAGGTGTGTGTCATAGGTTAGTATTCTTTTAAGCGGCAATGGGCTTGCAACCTGTCACGTACGAATACTAAGTACTGTGCAAAATGTGGGCATGTGTCAAATATCATGTTTGGACGTGCCTCTGAGTACCCTCTTTAGATATCCTCAAAGATTTAAGTAACTAGAGATCTGAGGAGATATCTACCGAGCCTGGGTATTACAGTCGTGCCCATGTATAGGTAATAAATACCCGTGCGAAGCCGGGGCGGACTGCTAGTTTTTAATATAGTGCTCCAAAACTTGGATGTATTTGCCTTAAATACAATCCTCGTCTGCAGCTGTTTGGTTGTGCCTCGCGGCATGGTGACAGTTGTTCGTTTTCAGCATTTAATCTGCAACAAATAAAATCATTGCATTTACAAAGTAGCACAAAGCAGGAAAAAATAATCACACTGTGACATATTGTACTATTATATATTTTATAATATTTATTCAAGGCTTATTGTGAAACAATTTATAAAAACACCTCAAACTTTATACAAAATAGAAGCTTAGGTACTATGTTTTATAAGCAAAAGTTTGTGATAATATTAAGGTATTTGTTATGACTCAATTACGCTTCAACGGCCGGATTTTGATGGAATTCCAGCCCATTTCGCTTGCAATTTCTGGGCTCTTGAATTTGTAAGACTGTGTTACGATACTTTGCAAATGATAAGTGAATGCGTGGATTAGTCGGTTTATTCTGTAATGCTTGTTTTTTCTTAATTCTTTACAAGAGCACTGGTGGCCCCTGCCTCACGATCCGAAGGTCGTGGGTTCCTACCTGGAAGTGATCAAATTAGTTTTTCTATTCAAAAAATTTATGTACGCAATGCCAGTGCTCTTAAA
This sequence comes from Cosmorhoe ocellata, assembly GCA_963675405.1. Lineage (NCBI taxonomy): Eukaryota > Metazoa > Arthropoda > Insecta > Lepidoptera > Geometridae > Cosmorhoe > Cosmorhoe ocellata. Next base: position 1,865,150 of record OY776258.1, on the reverse strand, counting down.
CGGTGAAGGAAAACATCGTGAGGAAACCGGCTTACTCTAGAACTAAAAATTCAGTTTCGGCTGTCATGTGAAGTGTTATTACTAATATTGGACGGGTATTTATCGCGTTTTATTTACCTATTTTTCCCGACGTTTCAACAGTTTTACACACTATGACCACGACAGTATATAAATTTGTTGCAAAATTCGGGAAAAATAGGTAAATTAAACGCGATAAATATAGTAATAATGTTAAACTTTTTAAACTTCCGTGATTTGATGACATAATTATAATTGAATAACGGGTATTTATCACGTACCTATTTTGTTTTTATTCCCGACGTTTCGAACACATTACAGCGTTCGTGGTCGCGGGCAGACTCATGTGTATAATGTGTTCAGGCCCCTATTCAATAAACATTACAAATTGTAAAATACAATTAATTGTAAGCGGCTACAATTCTACAAGTTTCTGTTTAATAAAAAAATACGATTTATTGGAGGAAAATTTACAAAATTGTAAAATTTTCTTACAATTCTACATATTTGTAGGTTTTATTAAACAGCACTTGTCATAAAATTCGACATTATTGTCACTTTTTTACAAATTTGTAGACTTGTCATGTTTATTGAATAGGGGCCAGATTGCGTAAGTTTAAAAGATACATGTGAAATGTGTAGTGCTACACCAATTACCTATCCACTGTTCTTAAACTTGATTTCCGATGGGAAAGGGCTGTCTCCAGCAGACCTGAAACGGTTGCGGTCCGATTCACAGCGCCAATTGCTATTTGCGTATTACAAGTCAAAGGTTAAATTGAACGATTTTTAGGGGGCTGGGGTTATTAATGCTATTGATGTTATGAGAATGATAAACTTGTACGAATAAGCACATATTGAGTGGTCTGTGAGTTGAATGGGATGTTTAGTAGTTAGAGAGTGCACCTCCTCTCGTTTTTATTTTTGAAAGATATTTCGCTATGATTTTTTTGATCTATAGATACTACTCTATTATATCTATAAAAACCAAAAATAAAAACACACCATATCCATTATTTGTGTATCCACATGGTGTGGACCACATCCATTATTTAAACATCATGCACTAAATTTAAGCTAATATTATTTAAGTTTTGTATAGTTGTTATAATGACTTAAGTATTTAAAAAAAAAAGAAAAAAGCCAGGGTCCTCACCAAAAGCTTTTCAGGCTATATCAAAGATAATGTAACTTTGATAATTCGCACCTTGACCTGTACAAAATGTGTGTAGTGTAGTGTTACTTCAAGCTTTAAATGTGACGTTTCTGAAATATGCTTAAGAGCTTATGGTAAGGCTGTTCGCTGTATTATTATTTCTGTGATCAAATATTATTATGAACTACTATAAATTATAAACTAACAAGACTACTCAAGCCGAGCTCTCTAAAGCTCCACTATAAACTATACTCCACCATACGTAGTCATCATTATTAATGAGTTCACTAATCTCTCCGAGCAGCTTGTTATGTATTAAATGAACATAATTGGTAATACAAAACCGCTTGGGGACGACGCTTGTTATGAAGCATACAAATTTTCCGCAAACCCTTTAAGCCTTAGTCTTACAAAAATAACATAGATGCGGAACTCATCCTACTGATCCTATTAATATTATAAACGCGATAGTTTGTAAGAATGTATAGATGTATGAATGTATGTTTGTTACTCTTTCACGCTGAAACGGCTGAATGGATCTGGATGAATTTTGTCACAGATATAAATTCTGGGATAGCACATAGATTACTTTTTATCTTGGAAAATGTACGGTTCCCGTGGGATAGATTTTTTTTGTTTTTCAAGGTACCACGTGGGCGAAGCCGTGGGCGGAAGTTATTATAACCTTAAATCAAATAACAGGAGCGTAAATATGTATGAAACGGTTGAGCTATCTAAATACCATGACGATCTATAGATAGTTTAGCTGATCCCAGAAAAAGAAAAACTTTTACAGCTTAGAAAAACTTGTTAAAAATAATAGGTTTTTTATTTAAAACTTTTAGTCACTATTTATTGTGCTATATTTTTCTTATTTTTCAAAACAAAACATAAATAAAGAAAAGTGAATAAAAAAAGATGTTACTATTTTTCCTTATATGGAAACAAACATATTTGAACTAGTCCTAGTAAAAAAGTATCAAACGCTGAGTTGTATCAAGCTATGAGAAAATTTCACTTCTATTTCCTATTCTATTCATTTAATCCGCAGTCTCACTTATTTCACTTGTCCCCTCGTTGGCTCTCCCCAACCCGCAGTTGATGAAATTTCAGTAATACCTCGGAGGTAGGTAGGTACTCTGTAAAATTCACTGTAAGCTTTTGATGCTTCTTTGCAGAAAACCGCGCAAACTAAGAGAAATCCTAGAGGTTTTAATCTTGTTATCATCATCATCATCTTCCTGCCCTTCATCATCATCTTCCTGCCCTTATCCCACGTTATGTGGGGTCGGCACAACATGTGATCTTCTTCCATTTCCCTCTGTCATTCGTCACTTAGTACTCACTCCTTTCTTACTCCTTCTTCTTCTTCTTCATTCTTACCATTCTTTCATACTTCATTATCATAACCTTATCATATCCTCGGAAAAATATTATGAAAACTGTTTATTTTGTTTAAGCTTTTGAATGTAAAATTTGGGGGAAACTATCAAGAAATAAGCCAAAAAATTTTCGATTTGTTTCGAGAGCTTTGTTCTGAAACAAACGGCCAAATATAGAACACATTTTCAGAATTAACAGATAAACGTAGAGTACTTAGTAAGTTTCAAACTATTCTGTCCGCGGTACCGTGACATTTGAATCACAGTTTTTTTAGAACAAGCATTATTTATTTTCATTTTGTATCAAATGTTACGGTGTATAGTTTTAGCCTTACATAGAGGCATATCCACATAGTTTAAACTCCTGCGATGATTCACATAATTTCGGAACGTACGATACATTCACTTTACACATCAATTGTAAGATATAACGGAGCCTCTAATTCTTGTTTGTTACATCTCAGGTGCACTGTTCTTCGAATAGGCCACTTGGGGATGAAGTGTAATGGAGTCGTTGTTATTTAACTGCATTGGGGTATCTGCCACTCTATTTATATTCATTGCAGTAATGGACATAAAATTATAATGTTTTGGCACAACTCAAGTTCTTTTTGTAGCTATCAGTTATGTCAGTATCAGAAAAACAATCATCATAAATAGGCTGAATAATAGGGTGTGTAATTATGTTATTTTGAATTTTAAATTCAATATTCAAAACGGTTTTGCTGAAATTTTTGTACAACCTTAAATCTATAAAAAATAAAATAAAATAAATATGATCACGACTGTAATCCCCAGGCTCGGTAGATATCTCCTCAGATCTTTAGTTACTTAGATCTTTGAGGATATCTAAAGGGGGTAGTCAGAGGCAAGTCCAAACATGACATTTGGTACATGCCCACACTTTGCACAGTAGTTAGTATTCCGTACGTGACAGGTTGCAAGCCCATCGCCGCTTATAAGAATACTAACCTATGACACATACCTTCGAATTTTTGGTTCTAGGGTATGCCGGTTTCCTCACGATGTTTTCCTTCACCGTTTAAGAGCACTGGTATTGCGCACATAAATTTTTCGAATGGAAAAACTCATTGGTGCACGACCAGGTTTGAACCCACGACCTTCGGATCGTTAGGCAGGGGTGCTACCACTACACCACCAGCGCTCTTAAATCTATCATTGGTGGTAATTCGGTTGTTTTGCAGACTAACTTAAAAAATGCTACCATAGGTACGATCTTATTTGGCCTACTGTAAAGACCAAATTAGCGTAATATTTTTGAATGACAGTTTTAAAAAGATCTAAAATTGACATAATCATTCTAATTTAATTAATTTTCCACCATTTTCACGTAGCTTTATTCAACACCAATTTACATGGCTTCTAAAATAAGCTAAAACACGTCAATCATACGTCAGTTTAGTCAAATTTAGAATTGTAATTTAAAATGTTTACGCTAATTTAGTATTTGACGTGAACAAAATAAGGTCGCGTTTATTTCAGCATTTTTTAAGTTAATTTTAGTTAGTCAGCGGAACAACAGAATCACCACCATTGTCTGAAAATATTAAGCTTTTATCTTCTGTACTACAAAAATTTTAGATCTATTTTGGATAATTAGTTTGCAGCTTTACTTCACACACAGTATTTGTAATATTAGGTATACTAACGATATAAAAATACTAAAATAAAAATACTTATATTTTCCTTCTTTTTTGTGTAGTTGTTATATTCCGTGTTGGTACAAACCCGTAGGGAATTGAATACAAATTCCCTGAGCCAATTTTTAAGATGGAGGTCACAGAAACGAAATAGTTTTTGTTTGTATAAATAAGAAAATACAAGTTCTACCAAAGTAATATTTATATTTGTAAATCTTATTTTTTTTCAAAACTTATATCATTCACCTAACGTAAGTAGATACCTAAGTTTATTTAATAACTAGCTTACGCCTACGGCTACGCCCGCGTGGTTACTTGAAAAACCAAAACGAATCTATCCCACGGGAACCGTACATTTTTTCGGGATAAAAAGTAGCCTATGTGCTTTTCCAGAATATAATCTATATCTATGCCAAATTTCATTCAGATCCGTTCAGCCATTTCAGCGTGAAAGAGTAACAAATATACATCCAGACATCCTTACAAACTTTCGCGTTTATAATATTGGTAGGATTTTAGTTTTCGGGAAAATATAACGAAAAACCGTAATAAAGCTGAAGATTTCAGGGATGAACGAACACATAAAGAAGTTTTGCTGTCTACTTCATACAACATCGTAAAAATGCAACCGACGCAGTTTGTTTGAAAGTTGAGGATAAGAGGAGGGTCCCAAAACGTGCCCTGCATAAACATTGTAAAAATTCCATGTGTTACATACCCGCACATGAGAATGTTAGATGCGTTTCAGCTGAAAATAATAAAAGCCTTCGTAACAAATTGCTTTCTTAGAGAGCGCGTACGGGTTACTTTTCTCGCCGTGACTGTTTCGTCACTCTTATCAAGTCCGTGGTTATGTAAGATAAGATAAGATAAGATAAGATAATTTATTTGTAGCACACACACAGATGAACAGAGGGAAAGTAACGACACAACAACACAATATATCTGGAGGTTTTAAAACTAAACTAAACTAAGTAAAACTATACACATTACAAAGATGGACATTGGTCTTTCCCTATGCGTGCGGCTAAACAGGTCCAGCCTCAGCTTAATGTCGCTACCGGCAGAGGCCGGTACCGACGCTGGTTTTCAGTCTGAACCCTAACTAGGTGACGTCACGTTACGAATAACGGTCCACAGGTAAAATAAAAATATCAGTAAGAAAAATTCAGAAAATGGGAATATGGTATGTGCAAAATATAAATTATGTACCTAAACCATTATCATTATTACTACTATTAAGAGTCTGCAGTGTCCCACAGCAGGGCAAAGGTTTTACATCCTTCTCTCCAATTTAAACAGTAATCATGGATACATCTGTATGTATGGAGATGCGCGCATGTTACGATGTGACAACATGATGACAAAAGTTACTCGTGCGTGCTAAGAGATAGCAAGTTTTGCAAAAGCTTTTTTTAAAATTTAAGTTTTAAAACTATGAATATTGGTAAATAGTTCACAACGCCATTTAGCCCCAAACTAAGCAAAGCTTGTACTATCGAGTTACAACAACAAAAGAGACAAATTATATAGTTACATACTTGTTTTTTTTTTGTAAATACATACATAGAATACATGATAACACGCAGACACACCGTAAACATCTGTGTTGATCATACAAATGTTAGTTCTGGGTGGGGATCGAACCCACAACCTACAGCGCAGAAGGCAGAGCTACTACCAACTGAGCTGTGAGGCCAGTCATGGTTTTGTTTTTACTGAGCATCTATGATTGTTTATCACATAACATTTATCCTATCACCACATTGTTTCGATAAAATACACGATAAAAAGAAAACTTGACACTATAAAATTAAATAACCCTGACTAGATAATTATGTAACTTTGTATAACTTACAACTAGTATAACTCTAACGTCGTAGAAATTAATTTTCCCTTATCCTTCTAATAATGGTAATTTTGGTTAAGCTTGTCTCGAATCATCGTCCCAGATGTATCCAATTAACAAATAAAGTTCTGCTGAGTGTAAATTACATAGAAGAGTAACTCCATTAGCATCGTCGTCACGTGCCGGCGAATAAATTGTGGTAAACTTAGTAATGAGTTGACTCTGGCGAAGATACGTTTTGTTCGATTTACGAGAAGGAATTTACTACATCTACGGCATTTTTTTTTTCTAATATTTATTAGTATAAAACAAATTCGCTTCCCGCTGTCTGTCTTTCTCTATGTATGCTTAGATCTTTAAAACTACGCAATGAAAGGTTAGATGCATAATATAGTAGAAAAACACTGATAATATTAGAGGTTTCTAATGTGATGTCGTAATAAATACATGCGTCTTTTATAAATTTTTCTTTTTGTATTTTGTAAATATTATAACTAAAACAGTAATATTCAAGCTAATTGATTTAAATCATGTATGTTTTGTTCTCAGGATGTTCAGCGCAGAACCTGGTGATATACCCGAAGCAGAAGCAGCAGACTATAGCGATCGGCAAGTCAGTGGTGCTGACGTGCCAAGTGGAAGCTCAGAACTCGTTGCTGGTGACGCAGCCGCAGTGGAAGGACCCCAAGGGACAAGTTATCGAAAAGGCTTTGTGAGTACTCTGATCTTAACTTAACTTAAGATAATTTATTTCTATAAAACATTTTAACACATAAAGACTTACAATTTCAAAGGGCAAATAACATACAATGAACCGTGCACTAGGCCTAAGCCTGTGTATCCCAGGTGTCCGAATTATTTGAATGGTAGCCACGTGAAGTTTATAAATCATCAAGCAGACCAGCCAGGTGATGGAATTATAATTGTAAAGCTGATTGGATTCGATTGGCACTGGGCACGAAAATAAAGGTGTGGTAAAGAAGTGGAAAAAATACTGAATACTACAGAACAGACAGGACGCGGTGGAGGACTTTGTTTTATAATATGTAGTATATTAAGTTGAAATAATATTTTATATAGAGCTGGAACCCGACCTGAGATCTACACGGAGCCAACAGCAGAAAAGCAACAGCAGCTTTTATATATCTCTTCGATCACCCCCGCGATGGCTGGAAACTACACCTGCGTATCTACTTACGCCAACCAGCCTCTCAGTTCTAGCGTGATTCTGGACACATTCAGTGAGTACTTTAAATAAATAAATAAATAAATAATGCTGGACAATCCACACAGCATCATCTAGCCCCAAAGTAAGCTACTCAAAGCTTGTGTTATGGGTACTAGATAACTGATATATTTAATACATGATATAGGTACATAGATAGATATTTTTTATTATACATACACACCCAGACCAACGGAACAAATTTCTGCAGATCGTACACAAATTTGTTCCAAGGCGGGAATCGAACCCGCAACCTCTTGCGTCGCAGGCGGACTCTTGCCCGCTGCGCCACTGAGGTCGACTTTACCTTTAGATTTCGAGGATAAAAAAATCATGCAATCATTAAATCTCTTCAATTACTAGTATATTATATATTCCTTCCATCACTTAAACTTTTGAAGTAATAGGTGCTTTATTTTTCGGTTCTGCGTTTTATATTGAACCTTAGATAAAAGTGCTACGTTTTCATTCAGAATTTAGATCACTTTATTTACTTGTTGTTTTATGTTATTTACTTGGTAATATTTTTACAGCTGCGATCACATGGACGAATGCCAATGAAAACCAGTATGCTACGAAAGGAAAGGAATATAAAGTCATGTGTGAGGTTACTGCTGAGCCAGCACCGTCAGTGACCTGGTTCAAGGATGGAATTAATGTAAAAATACCTTGTTTAGTATGATCTTCTCAAGAATTTGGTTGCTGAAAGCTCATATTTTTAATAATTTCCAGATTGACACCGGAGACAAATATGTTACTAGCACCAATGGACTACTTATCAGAAGTGTAGAAGAAAGCGATGATGGTACATACACTTGCCGAGCTGTTGTGTACGAGACTGGAGAACTCGCTGAGAGGAATATCAAACTAGAAGTAAAACATAACCTCAATTTTTAAACTATTATTAGCATGTAATTTTTTTTTTTATAATACTGTTGATTTAAGGTTCACATTGCACCAGAAATGGAGGAGCGTGAAAGAGAGGTGAAGATCAAAGAGGGAGAATCAGCCTCAATATCTTGCAAAGCTAGAGGCAAACCTTTGCCAACTTATACCTGGATCAAAGCGTCAACTCGTGAAGTAAGTCTCATTAATAACTAGCTTCCGCTCGCGGCTTTGCTCGCGAAGTACCTACATAAAATATAGCCCATGTTACTAATAGGTAATGTAGCATTGTGATGGTAAAAGGATTTTTAAAATCGGACCAGCAGTTTTTCAGTTTATTTGTTACAAACAAAAATACAAAACTTTCCTCTTTCGCGAACTTTCGCGAGCTTACAAGTTTATAATCAATCATAAATAAATTATTATTACTATGTAATTAACAAATTTGGGTTATTTGCAGAACTTGGCTACGACATCTCGCTTTAGCGTAAATGAAAATACTGGTCTTCTGACCTTCGATAGAGTCGAAGCCGGTGACTACGGCAAATATATTTGCAATGCCCTCAATCAGGCTGGTCAGAATGAAACTGAAATCGAAGTACAAGTACTGGTCAAGCCTAAGATATTCGAGTTGTTCAATACGACAGCTCCTGAAAAGCAGGAAGGAAAGTTGGTGTGTAAAGCTTCAGGAAGACCGGCGCCAAAGATCAGTTTCCGTAGATTCCCCAATGGCGAACTGTTCTTGAATGGACCTAACAATAGAAGGTAAGTTTTTTCTTAAGGTTTTTTGAGTGTCGTCATCATAAGAACTTGTTATTTATTGTAAATGGTTTTGTACAGTATTTCAGTGGAAACTGAAGTTCGTCAAATTGGGGACACTCAGCAAACAATCGGAACGATCACTATTTTGCATTTGAACAGAACCGATGATGGATTGTATGAGTGCATTGCTGAAAACGATGGTAAGACTTTTTTGAAGCATAATAAAATTTTCTTATATTTGTTATCATCAATTAGAGCAGGGAAATTTTTATATAGAAATTGTGATTTGATTAATCCAGACCAAACATAAAAAAAACTACTTTATAAATCGAATTAATTACTAACCATCACCACAATTACTGTTATTATAAAAACTCCTAGCTTAACTTGTTTGCACGCTATGTCCTTAGGTGGTGAAGCTAGAAAGAACGGACTTTTAACCGTACAGTTTCCGCCTACTTTTGAAAAAATGCCTACAATGCCTGTATGGAGCTGGAATGCACAGACCGTCAATCTTACCTGTGTTGCCGAGAGTATTCCCAACGCAACTATCAAATGGAAGTAAGTGAACAATATAAACATTGACTCACTTTGTTGAGACCTTCTCTACCCATGGATTACTTTTTCTTTGGCGATTAGCGCCATCTAGATCTATTGCCATCGATGACCTATGGACATCAACTCTGCCATTATCGTTAGTAAACTCTCAAACACTTAAAAACTAATGTACTTTCTCTTAATGTTAAAGGTTCCGTGATTTGGATTTGATAGAAACTCCTCGGATCAGAATCTACGGTTCAGGGCCGATCAGTGTAATCCAGATCACACCATCAGATAGAAGCGCTTATGGAATGTACAAATGCATTGCTACAAACCTTCTTGGAGAAGCGGAACACATTATTGACTTCAGGGAGGCTTTTCCTCCTGCTGCTGTTATTCAGGTTAGTTTTCGGTTTGATGACTTTTTTCATTGATATTATGTATGTGTTTCTAAGGTACTATCATTAATGCTCTTGGTATATGTGCAGGCAAAACAAGAAACCATCACAGCAACGTCGGTATCATTCAGCATTGTCGGTCCAGCTGAAGAAATGGGACCACCTATTTTAGCCTACACAGCTCAGTACAAAGAAAATAGTAATTACGACTGGAACTACGCGAAGAACAGAACATGGTCTGCCAACTCTCCATATATTGTTGAAGATCTGAAGCCCATGTTCACCTATGACTTTAGATTTGCTGCTGTCAACCAAGTTGGCCCTGGTTCCTGGGGTGCTCCCATCACAGTTATTATGCCAAGGAGGTTAGTTACTCTGAAACGAGAAAAAAAATACACATTGAAATGGAGTTATTTAAATTTCAATATCTTTTCAGATCACCACCAGAGCAACCTAAATGGAGAGATGGCACCACCTCAGAATCTCTAGTCCATGGCACATATGCTGACAGGTTCGAACTGAAATGGAAAGTTCCAGCACATAACGGTGAACCTATCGACATTTACGACATTACGTATTGCCCTGTAAGTACATAATACACATAATAATTATGTGAATCCTGACTCTACAACCAAAATCTGTCTGTCGTGTATTACAAATTTCAAAAACCATGGTTCTTTGATGGACTAATGATACTGAAAGAGACAAAGTTTGATCATTGAAGTAATATATTTTTACAGGTTTTAAAAGTGAGCGGTGAATGGCGAGTAGCATCCGATACTCAGTGCATTAAGGAAGAACTGAAAACTAACGAGGCAATAAAATATGAAATCCGGGACCTTCACCCTGACACTCGCTACCGCATCCATCTCCGAGCTCACAACGTACTTGGATTCTCGCAACCAGCGCAGATGTACATCCAAACAGCCCTCGGTGAGTACAATCAAGAAAATAACGAAGTGCCCGACTTCTATGAGTACACCGCGTCAGAACCACCGAACGATTCATCATCCACCATCATCTCTTCTGTTCACATTCTCTTTACAACATACGTTTTGTGTTTGTTTTTGTGATGTGACTTTGGACAGTGCAGTGTTTTAGTTTTGTGCTTTTAGTTCCGTTTCCTTCTATTAGTTTCAGTGACTTGGTTTTGCTTCTTGTAAAGTGTCTTAGACTTGCTTTTAATCCGTTCGATTATGTTTAACTTATCATCTTATTAGGTACATACTATAAGTTAATATAATTTTATAACTCGTTCTTTTTAAATTTCTACATTGTCCAATCTTGCCCTTTCCTACATTATAATAACACATTAAAAACATATTTAGGTACAAATTTAATATAACCATGAACTAATTACTAAGCAAAATAATTGTGATGTCTGAATTTTGTAATGTGTGGCATGTTTTTATATTTTATAACAAAACGATGCTTTTATTTTGTATTTTAAGTACAATTTTACGATTGGCATTTTATAGTTTTTAAATTAACGAATTTATATTATGTTGGTGTTAATTTTATTAATGGTAAGTTATATTACTTTTCATGATTTGTTTTATGGTACTAGATCTTCGAAAGCTTTTCCGCTGTGTAATTTTATACTGATATTTTTTAGGTAACCCAAACGGAAGTCCAAGCCTATTCGCATGGTCTAAAATGGAAGTAATAACTACAGTTTTGATAATTTACATTAATAAACTTCACTAAAACGTAGGAAATCATCGTAGAATATTTTTTGTAATAAGTCAAGTCCAAAAGATGACTGTTGGTTATAGGAAAATACTTGTTGTGATAAACAATTTGTTACTATTATAACTATGAATGTTACTTTTGCTCTTGTGTGATGAAGTGTAGTGTCTGTGTGGTGTGAGAAACGTTTTAAAAGACGTGTTTTATACCGATATGTTTGTGGCCTATGATAATTGCACATATTAATGTACTATTAACTTCATTTCAAGTAGTGACGCATCTAATAAATTAACACTGCCAAAATATAAACAGTAGTAATCTAATGATGCCAAAAATTATGGCAAGAAAAATAAATTTAAACGTATTAGGTAGGTATGTAAAATAATATAAGATAATTATTGTCTACGAATTTTTGATGACTGTTTTGTCTTTTGATTTAGAATTAGATTAAAGCCTAATTAATAAAGGTAGACAAGGAAAGAGACACGAGATCATCATAATTAAATTTATTACCACCTATTGAATAAAAGCTAAACAAGATAATTTAGTTAATGTATTATTTTATTCAACAAACATAATAGGTAATTATTGTGATCTGTTTAGAAAGAAAAAAATATGACCAATGTGGAAGGAAATAAATGTTTTAAAAACATTCGTGGTTATTTCAGTCTCCGTAAGTAGTTCGTATTGGAAAAATTGGATCTACCTAATCACATAATTATATTTTAAAGCAAAAAATATTTTAAATCTTAATTCTTGTTCCACTATGAACTACATCTCAAAGTTATTATTAATCGCAATGTTACCATAGCCATCCTTGTATCATTAGTTAATCCTTTGACAAACCCTAAATAATTTTTGTAATTAATCAACATTTAAAATGACCCAAAGAAAGCTGTCAAGATGCTTGCCAGACAACAAAAATCTATAGTATTTTTGATCGTTGACGTGTTTGTGTCGCCCTGACTGAGATTTGGGTAAATATGTTTTACTTACATTAAGGCCCACTGGTGAGCATTCTTAATTACATGAAAGCTAATCAGTCAATAGGAAATTTGAACAAATTTATCTGATATTTTATTTTCAATACGATTTCAATAAAATAAAGCTGAAATAAACGGTGATTAAGGATTAAGCCAGAATGTAATTGAAAATTCTCATTGAAGTGGGCTCAATAATATTTTAGTCAATAATCCTGCTAGCTAGACTCCTGTGGAATGTACTAATTACTATGCATGCACTCTGTGTCCACCCTTTATAATGAGCTATCACATTGATCCAATAGCATGGTCTTACCCCAAAATGTATCCTTACTACCAATACGTGACACATGAAAACATTTTATCATATTAGATATAGTAAATAGTATTTTAGATAACGATCATAGAAATTCTAGTTTCAAAATTATAGTTGTCTACATTTTTTCTGGCATGAATTTTGTTCTTAATTGTATTATCAACATTTAATTTCTGAAAGAGTAATGTTTTCTATTAATTGATGTTAGATTTTTTATTAATATTTAATCATTCTTTTCGAACATTTCAAGAATAAACTACGTGTAAAAGTACTTGAGTAGGTATATGCCGATTTACAAATTGTTCAGACTAAAACCCCGTTATTTCTCAGGTGATGGTAATCTTTGTATTGGATTTTTTAAGAAATTTTAGATTTCTATCAACTACTTAGTTGTATTCCAAAAAAGTATGTACTATTGCTTGTTTAGATTTAAAAAGTTGTCATGGGGTTTGAACATATTTATTTTTGCTACAACGAAATCATTTTTGGAATGTCTGCATCTTGACAACTTTTCTTTCTTTTAAATTATTGTTAAGTTTAGTTATAATTTATGCATACAATTTTACATCGTTTCTACAATATTACATGTCATTATCATTTCATTTTTATTCAAACCCCATTTCATTTGGAGAGCTATTTGTAAACACTAGAATTCTTGGTAATTAAGTACAATGAATAAAAAAATTGAGTTGTTGGTGATTGGGTGCACGTTTTATACCTGAACGCACTCCCTTTTCAATTTCAACTGAATCAGTTGAAACAAAATTAATAAGAACAATAATTTAAATTTATATTTCTAAAGATTAATTTCCACTATGCTCACTCGCTGCGTTTGTTACAATCACTTTACGTCATCTAACATCTACAGCTTTTTTGATATGATGCATAAAACTAACAATAGTAAGAGAGCAGTAGATACTTAGATACCATATCCATACCATTTAAAATTTTCAACCAGGTACCTATTTTGCTTCTACTGCTCTTTATGACTCGAACAGAAAAGTAACAGATTTTTATCTTAACAGGTGTTGTACGGTCTGGTTATGCCCCACCTCAACTGCTCACAAGCGGTGCTATTATTGGGATAGCATTAGCTGGTGTCCTCATCTGTCTCATCATTGTGGACTTATTGCTGTTTTGCTTCCGACGGCAAGGCGTCATCGCTACCATTTGCGGCAGACGCGGCAAGAAGCACCAGGAAGATGAAGCCAAACTTGGAAGGTAATTCTTACATAATTGTGTCTGTTCTATATTCATATTCATGTTTATCGATATCAAGTTCATAGCACTGTAATGTAACAGTTATCTTTGTCTGTGTTCCTATTCCTTGTTACATATTATGTGTCGATTAGAGATGTTTCTGCCCGCTAGTCTGTACGGTTGGCGCTTCCCGCTCCCTTATTGCAGCACGAAGCCGCGGGCGCCGCCTTCTCCCGCGCCTCTGCCACCACCGGTCAAGCTCGTGTCCACTCCGACGTAAGGCACTATACGATCGCCATAGTTTGCCTGCATGCTTTGATTGTGCGGATGTGGTTTGAAACTAAACAAAATGTCCATTATCCGTGGAGTTTTGTTTTCGAAAACTGTAAATTATTAATGTGGCGGAAAATTTCAGAGCTTCGCGTTGTGCGTTTTGTAAATATGGCAGTAGTAAGCTTTGGAATTGTTAAGTTGTAAATTGTAGAGTGTAAGTATCGCCTGGTTTAAAAACGGTATTTTTAGGTTTCAAAACGTCTTACTTGCATAACGAAACTATAAAAATCAAAAACAATATTGCTGCATCTGGAACATCTCTTACGACAGTTATATTTGTTGTGGTCTTGTCCGTTTGTGTGTTGACTTTCTCTTTCTCTACTAACTCCATTGACTACGTTTTTGACTGAATTTGTATTTATAACTCTAATAATAATGCACATTTTTATTTTCACTAACTCAGTATTTTGTATTGTCTCTCTTCACGCTGCCTCAACCATGTGTAGTTATGTCCCGACCACGCCAGTGTAAGATATTAACAATTTCATTCATTACTTCATTTTTTTTATAATTTGTCGTCATTTGTGTTTTGAGTGTTGTTCGTAAGCTTAAATACTAATTAATTTATATGTATTATGTCTTAAAAAATTAAGATGTCATACATAAGAATAGATGTCTTTAAGTATCTTATAAACACTGAAAAGTTTTAGAAAATATGAAGAACGTACCTTTGACTTTTGTCACAATTTCAGTTCTGTCATTGTTTTTCTTAGTTGCGTTTATCTTTTAGGTATCAGCATTTCTGTCAAATGAAAAAAATGTATATATTTGGATTCTAATTTTAAAATGAAATCCATAGAGTAGTTATTTCACTTTTTAATAAGCAGGTTTAAAACTAAAATAGTTTTGGCTGTGGTTTTGGTGTACAGGTAGGTGGCAAAAGTATTGTGAGCGGTTGTAAAAGCTGTATATAAAGCTTATAGTTTAAGACACGAACTAAATACATCTTATTTAACAGGGATGAAAAGGAACCTCTAAAAGAAGATGACGCGATCAAAAGAAACTCTTCAGTGGAATTTGACGGGCACAGAGTGTATGCTACCAGTGGAGGACCGATCATTGGCAAAAACTCAGCAGTTTAGACCGACATTGAAGAGTCACAATTGGACAGTGATGAAAACTGGATGAAAAGCATGGAAGCTTGTGTCTTGTGGAGAGCGTGACCAGTATTTTAACTGCCAAAACGATAATATTTAGGCATAAGTAAATAAACAGCTTAACTTTAATACATCACAATGCTTAGGTAGGTTATCATTATAAATATATTTTGATACACCACTTTTAAGCAATAGCCAGTAATATTATAGTTATGTTTATTACTGCTTCAAAAGGTACAAAATGTGCCTTCTAGTGTATGATTCTACATCTTGTTATTATGAGGGTATATTAGGTTAGATCTTGTATATAATTATAATTTTATTGCGATAAAAACGTTTTTAAACTATATTTTTTTATACACCGCCGTCACAATTAGAGGTTATGATTTTAAATGGAAAGCTAAGTGATAGCGCGCACGAGTTACTTTTGTTGCCTTGACTGTTTCGTCACTCTTATGTTTTGTATAGAGATGTCACCCAGTGTAAGCGTCATGCCCGCATCACCTTACATAACCACAGACTTGATAAAAGTGACGAAAGTGTCACGACGACAAAAGTAACCCGTGTGCGCTATCATTATTAATGGTTAACTTACTTTTTATAAATACGATCCACAATAATTTTGAAAACAAATAGGATTAAAAATGTAACTTTTAAGATACTTAGATCCTATTTTACTTACTTATATACATTTTAGTTAATCAATGGTTTTAATACATTTGGCAGTTATCATCAAATTTTTAGATTATTTAGATCTTTGAGAATATTTAAAGAAGGTCAGTGGAAATTGAAATTGAAATTGAAAAATATTTATTCAGTACAATCACAAGGATCACTTTGAAACGTCTTACATGCTAGGTGAATCTATGTGCCAATTCCAACCTAACCCAAGTACGAGAAGAACAGGCAAGAAACTCGTCTCGGTCCTAGCTCTTTTTTGTATGATACTTCTTACGTACATTCAAACGTAATATTTAGCACTTAGGTACACGTTTTGCAAACTAGGTAATACCACACGTGAAAGTTTGCAAGTTTATCGGTATCAAGTTTTTGTATCAATAAAATCGCTTAATTTTTCTAGATTAGTACTTAAATAGCATCTACTAAAATAGGCAACGTACCTACTTATTTTCATAAACTAGCATTAAATCTTATATCTAAAAATGTAAATAATATACGGGATAATATTGTAAATATTATTATTTAATTAACAGTCTCATAATGTTTTCTCGGTTAATCTCATCATTCCGATATTTAATAGGTTATTATTTTCGAAAAAAAAACTGTCAGTTTTTTACACATTATTTAAAGTTATTATTTTTTAAATAAATCATAATTTTAAATCAGAATAATATACTTACCTTACTTTTTTATAATTAAATTTTATAATTAATTAATTAGACTTTGATGAGCTCCTTGTTTGTTTAATTTTATAAACAAAAAACATTATTCTAAGTTTTTTAATAATTATTATTTCAGTGTAATCTAAACATTATTTTGTATGTTATATTGAATAAATTATATTGATAGGTACTATAAGAACTCGCTACAACTTCGTTCGCGTTTCTTTCAAACTTTTACCCGACTGCTCACCTTGGGTGTTATGTATAGAACCGGCAAGAAATACATAATTGTATAAGTACCATAAACTCTAGGATCTATGACTTAGGCTGTAATTTGTCTTTGTGTCAGTCAGACAGGAATTTGATTTAAATTCATAAATTATCTCATCTCAAGTAGAATAAGATACTTACTTAATTATAATGCTTGATTATATGATAATGCCACCAACACTTAAACCGGCGCGTTAAAGTAAAAGCATGGGTTAAAATAACTTTTTATTGTACGATTCCGGACAAAGTATTTTCAGTTTCGTATAAAAAACTCATCCTGTATAGTTATAATAAATATTTAGTTTTTATAATTTATGACATTATAATATAACAGTATTAGGATAAAAAGCCTCAGCATGATTATAGAATTGTAAAGTCGATGGTTTTCTGCAAATGTTTTGTCCTACACACTACACAAATCATTGTTGCTTTAAATTGTTGATTACACCGATGATTTGAATTTGTTTGTGTAATTTTTAAGGCAAAGCACGTGCAGCGAACGCGGCTAAAGCTTGAATGTTTTGTATGAATGTTTAATGTCAGCTTCATGTTCGTTACACAAATGATAATGAAAAGCATTTTTGATAAAAATAAAATTATGAAAATAATCTGATGTTGTTTATTAGAGCGCTTTTATTTTTATCAAGTTTTTTAAGAGCGCTGGTGGTGTAGTGGTAGCACCCCGGCTTCACGATCCGAAGGTCGTGGGTTCAAACCTGGTCGTGCACCAATGAGTTTTTCCATTCGAAAAATTTATGTGCGCAATGCCAGTGCTCTTAAACGGTGAAGGAAAACATCGTGAGGAAACCGGCATACCCTAGAACCAATAATTCGAAGGTGTGCGTCATAGGTTAGTATTCTTATAAGCGGCGATGGGCTTGCAACCTGTCACGTACGGAATACTTACTACTGTGCAAAATGTGGGCATGTACCAAATGTCATGTTTGGACTTGCCTCTGACTACCCCCTTTAGATATCCTCAAAAGATTTAAGTAACCAAAGATCTGAGGAGATATCTACCGAGCCCGGGGATTACAGTCGTGATCATATTTTTTTTTTTTTTATTTATATTATTTTGTTTATTATATTTTTATCTATTACTCGTATGAGATGAACGTCTAGAACCGGGTATAGGTGCGTCGGTCGTCTGGTAGCGAGATGGGCTGACGACAGCATCCGTCGCGGGCCGGACCTGGATGAGGCTAGCAGCAGACCATGGACAATGGCATGTGCAAAGAGAGGCCTATACCCAGCAGTGGGTGAAGTCGGGCTGCGGATGATGATGATGATGATGATGAGATGTGAGATGACGAGTGACAGAGGGCAATGGAAGAAGATCACATGTTGTGCAGACCCCACATAACGTGGGATAAGGGCAGGAAGATGATGATGATGATCTATTATAAAGATAATCTAAAGCCTTTTTTTTAATGTCTCACTGTTGAGCAAAGTTTTATTCATTGTCTTTCAGACATCGTTCTTTGGTAACCTACCATCGGACGATTCTTCTCAATTTCATATTTACCGTTAGTTTTAAAACTTTTTAATCCCATATTTTAGAGCTCGTTTTTCAAGCGCTGGTGGTGTAGTGGTAGCACCCCTGCCTCACGATCCGATGGTCGTGGGTTCAAACCTGGTCGTGCACCAATGAGTTTTTCCATTCGAAAAATTTATGTGCGCAATGCCAGTGCTCTTAAACGGTGAAGGAAAACATCGTGAGGAAACCGGCATACCCTAGAACCAAAAATTCGAAGGTATGTGTCATAGGTTAGTATTCTTATAAGCGGCGATGGGCTTGCAACCTGTCGCGTACGGAATACTAACTACTGTGCAAAATGTGGGCATGTACCAAATGTAATGTTTGGACTTGCCTCTGACTACCCCCTTTAGATATCCTCAAAGATCTAAGTAACTAAAGATCTGAGGAGATATCTACCGAGCCTGGGGATTACAGTCGTGATCATATTTTTTTTTTTTTTTTTTTTTTTTTTTTCAAGCTGATAGCATGAAGATGGAGCAATAAAAGATTGGTTGATAATAAATTATTTCATGAAAGGTACATTTTATATTAACTAAGATATAATGAGATAACCAAAATTGTTTGTTATTAACAATGACGAAAGTGAGAACATTGACTAAACCATTAAGTAGAAAAGTCCCAAAACTCTCCTTCAAAGTTATCAAGGCAGTTTGGCTAACGCATTGTCGCCATAAAAAAATTAAAAAAAAAAAAAAAAAAAAATTAGTGATGGACGCCCAAAATATTAACTGTCGATAAAAGACTAGATTTATCCTCAATTTTAAATAGTTAGTGACGCTTTTTAATCGATGTTCATAATACAATGTAATCTTTTATGAGGGGATGCGTAAATAGCAGATGGGGTTCGCAGTCCTTATAACAATAGGACAAAATGTTGGGCAACAACACTAGCAAAAGAATTATCAATAGAGATGTACATAGATAACGCCGATGCTTAGTCGATAGGTAAATATACCCTACATCTGATTCGTATCATATATTTTCAAAAATACAACGTTATTCATTCTAACTGATTTGTGTTAAGTACTTGATAATAATTATATTGATATATCTTTATAATGTTTTTAACATTTTTTTAAAGTAACGTTATAAAACACTAAGATAAGTACTTATAAAAAGTAAAATAAAATCTATACTAATATTATAAAGAGGAAAACTTTGATTGTTTGTTTGTTTGAAATGAATAGGCTCCGAAACTACTGAACCGATTTGAAAAATTCTTTCACCAATGTGTAGAATGAACTTTCAGGATGAACATAGGCTATATTTTATGTAGGTACTTCGCGGGCGACGCCGCGTGCAGAAGCTAGTATTAAATAAGAGAAGAAAATAATAAGGGCAGAAAATGATATTATGCGCAAGCCTAACTTGTACAAAACTTCGACAACTTATGGTTTACCTTTTAGGCTCGACTCAATCTTTTTTATTTTGGAGCGCTGTGGAAGCATTTTGGTAGTTATAATTTTAAAAGTTATATTGGGTAATAAAAACTTGGAGCCCGGAGGAATGCATTCTTGCATACTTGGAGAACTAGGTACCCTTCGGTATCAACTGTCACAAATCGATATTATATGTTACTGGTTACATCACTATCTCTACAAAAACTACGTCACGCATCATTCAGCAGGGCTCAGTCAATCGCTGTGGTTTAATACATTTCGGAAAATGGACAAAGTAAAGTGACACACCCTGTATTATAAATTATATTCTTCTAGGATAGGGGAACCAAACGTGCCCAATCTTCGTGGAAGTGCAAGATTAATGAATTGGTCTGCAGTCAATTACATATTTATGGTCTGGTGATGGTTGTCTATGATCAAGATGCGAAGTGATTAATGAGAAAAGAGCTTTTAATAGGTTATTATTTGAACTTGCTTGCGACCTGTGAACAAAAGTAAATACGTATCAGGTTTGTCTAATGAAGCCATCAAATTACACAAAAAAAAAGTAATTATTCTGCTAGTAACTTACAAACTCTTATTAGAAACAAAACACGAGATAGGTATATTTTTATCAAACGCAGTCATTTATAAAAAAACAAAATTCAAAAATAACCCAGTCAACTAGCGAAATCGTCAAGTCCTATGGCAATGCTTAATTTTCTGGCCAAAAATAAATATAATATAATTATATATGTATATGGTCAAGAAATCAGTTTTCGCTCAAAAAAGGAGCGCTGGTGGTGTAGTGGTAGCACCCCTGCTTCACGATCCGAAGGTCGTGGGTTCAAACCTGGTCGTGCACCAATGAGTTTTTCCATTCGAAAAATTTATATGCGCAATGCCAGTGCTCTTAAACGGTGAAGGAAAACATCGTGAGGGAACCGGCATACTCTAGAACCAAAAATTCGAAGGTATGTGTCATAGGTTAGTATTCTTATAAGCGGCGATGGGCTTGCAACCTGTCACGTACGGAATACTTACTACTGTGCAAAATGTGGGCATGTACCAAATGTCATGTTTGGACTTGCCTCTGACTACCCTCTTTAGATATCCTCAAAGATCTAAGTAACTAAAGATCTAAGGAGATATATACCGAGCCTGGGGATTACAGTCGTGATCATATTTTTTTTTTTTTTTTAATCAGTTTTCATCACAACAAGACACCCTAAAAACTGATTTTGTTGATGATTTTATCGTCAAAATTGAACGTCGGTGAATAATTAGTTCATGGCCACCCTATCCTAAGCCCTATTGGTGACCGGACGCAAAATTAGGGCGCGCCACGCGTTGAAGCTTACGTGTGGTTCATAATAGTGCCCTTATAAATAATTACCCCAGTAGCAGATGATACGGATTACCTATAGAATACACCCCATAACATCCCATAGTAAAAATGGGTCCAATCTATTTGTGATATTGAGATACATGCACCCTAAAAAGCTCATTGACTACCGACTGCCCTTTTTAATTAGGGGTAGCTAAAAAGTTTGATATTGGTCACGCAAATGATGACTAATTTATATTTTTGAATGGAATAATGGCAACATTAATTATTGGAAGAATGACTGGTGGCTTCTGTGGCTCAGTGGGTTTGCATCTGAGACGAGAAAAGTGGGTTTGAAACTACTGAAAAAATGATTCAGTATTATCATAATTATCATTCTCTTTTTGTTAGTTGCGATATTTTGTCTTTTATCTTATTATGTTTTATATTTTTTTATATTTAACAAATTATGTAATATTACTAGATGTAGATTTGTAGAGTTTGTTATTAATATTTAGTGGCTGCATGTACCATTTCTGCCAGACATGAACTAAGGCATTTAGAAAATTAGTCATTTTGGGAAAAAGTCATGTTCATTCATGGTCAATTTGGGATTTGTACAAAAAGAGATTACTTTATGATTTTCAATCGAAACAGACCGGCAACAATAAGTTTAAAATTTATATGTATTAGAAAAGTCCTCCGATAACTTTTATGTCGATGACATAAGATACAAAATGAAATAATTCTCCACTTTTATTTTATCGAAAAGCTAGGTTTGTATACTGTGATATCGATAGTATAAAACATGTTGTGAACACGTAGGTAACACCCGACCGTGACAAAACTTTGCCACTCTATCAATTTACCTCACTTATTGACAGGCTGTTGGTGATAAGTTATCAATCAACCTGCCACTACCCCATCTGGCAGGGATGATAAAATAACCCTAACCCCTTAGGTTCCTTAGGGTTGATTCAAATCAGTGCCAATAACACTCTTTAAGTTTGAAAATAAAATGTGGTTTCGACCTAGCGTATTATGTAATGGTACGGTCGTGGTCATCAATGTAGTCATGGGTATAGATTGCGAATGATTTCTTTTTTTACCTGTAAAAATACAGGTTAGCATTTTATTTTTTGCTGATTTGAGTAAGGGTAGAAGAAGACCTAAAATAGATGCATGGACTGTGTAAAAGATATACGCAAGAAAGGAGTGACTACTGAGATGACGGATGATAGGGGAGAGTGGAGGAAGAGAAACTATTGTGCCGTCCCCACCGTTGGATAAGGACAAAATCCTTTTTTATATTATACAGACTACTTAATTTGATATTATTTCGTCTTTTGGAGAAAACAGAGCTAGTGAGAATAGCGGAGAATATCAGTCTTTGTGTAGAAAAGTATTTCATTTTTCCCCGGCAACAACCCTGAGAAGGCAGCGTTACTCATAAAGGGGTATACACATGCCCTAAGAGCAAGCTAGACGGTAAAGCTGCGTTTACATGAAGAGTTTTACTCGCGTTACTACCATAGCACAAACTCGTAAATGGCTAGGCGAAAATATGTAAAGAACATGCCTCCTAATTTCATGTTTTTACGATCAGCCGTATGTCATCAAGTCACTTACAAAACTGAGGCATACTAATCAAATTGATTAAAAATAATTAATTATTATAATAAATAAATAATAGTTTAAAAAAACTAAAAAACACGCTTTTTATAGAAACCGAACTAAAAAATAGAAAATAAATTTAAAAAAAAGCGTGGGGTGATTTTCATTTCGATAATATCTTAAAGAGCACCCCACGCTTTTTTTAAATTTATTTTCTATTTTTTAGTTCGGTTTCTATAAAAAGCGTGTTTTTTAGTTTTTTTAAACTATTATTTATATTCTATTTTTTAGTATTTTTTTATCAAAATAGTGTATTGTCATCGGTCCTCGATAAATCTACAAAGTTTGAACGAAATCTGGCCGTTTAAAGTGGGTCAAAATCGCGCCCAAAGAAGTCGGTTACAAACAAACATACAAACATACAAACATACAGGTGAAGCTAATATAAAGCGTGTAAAAGAAGAAGCTCATAGTCATTTAGTTTTATGCATTTTTTGATCTCATATTTAAGTTTATTTTTCGTTCTGTCGATAATGTTTTATCCGTCTAACAACCCCTAACTGCGTATTCAAACCACAATGTTGCCTGACAGCAATGGGTTTTAAAATCGAGTGTCATAATTTCTGGTTACCATAACCTGCTATAACAAGTAGGTACTTAGTCTCCAGATGACATAAATTTCAAAGATAATACCAACTTCTGTTTTACCTCGTACACATGAATGGTAAAGTTAAGTTAAGTTACAGTAAAGTTCTAACTTTACCGTAAGTTCTATTAAAGTTAGTGGATAGTATTCTGTGGCTCTATTACTTGCAATAATTAAAGTAAGTTAAGAAAGCTTACTGAAAATATTAAAAAATAGCTGACCCACGATTCACTGGTTGTCTCGTGGAAGTGGCCCCGCCTTCCATCTTAAAGTCGTGGGTTCGATCCGGCACCAACGGATTTTTCTGTTTGAAAAATGTATGTTCGCTAACCAGTATTCTCAAACGGTGAAAGAAAACATCGTGAAGGAATCGCTTAGAACATAAAAAGTTCAAAGATATTGTGTTAAGTTCACAGTAGTTTTAAGTTTTAGTGTGTAATTTTGGTCATTATTTTTCTAATAAAGCCCAAGTTCTTGACGTGAGTGAAAAATATGTGAATCAAAGTGAATAGTTACTTTCTAAATCCATCGCAGGAAATCCCGAGAATTATGAATAAACAGCCATCTTTTGTTTAAAATTGACTTCACAATTTGACTATGGCTCTGTGACATTGACAACACTACTAATTTAAACACATGACACTGACATTTTATCTCAAAAAAGACAGAACTTTGAACAAAGAAGAAAAAGAGGAGCACTTTTTACTAACCCAACTTATTTATTTTCTCGCACTACCCTTTTTTTATAAATCAAATGGGCTTCAAAATTAAGGTTGATTCTCCGTTCGGAAACCGACCATATTATACCAAACACTTCCAAACACATAGTTCACGAAACGTCATGAAACGGACATTGGCAGAATTGTGACAACAAGCCACAAAAGCCATAAACAAGAATTGAATTGAATTGAGGAGCACTTTAATTCTTTCACCACAGTGTCCGAAAAAACTAGTTACCCGATAAAAAGAACGCGCTATTGTAAATAAAAAAAATACTTTAAAAAAGGGTTTAGAACTCAATTAGATATAAGTATAAACAATGAATAAGTAGGTACATATAAAATGTTTTGATTTTTCCAATCCGATCGAGTCTATCCGTCAAAGGAGCCGATGCACTCATCACTCAGACGGGATTAAAGTTTTCTCTGTCAACTTTCAATAATTGGCATTGCAGGAGGGGCGTGAGGAGCTTCTGCATCTAACAACAGTATCCAGAAACCAGTGTTTCATTTCAAACAGTATTATTTACAAATGTGTTTAAAGTATTAATGTCCACACTCGAGAAGTTCCGCCGTGACCGTGGCTCGTGGAACTCGTGAAAAAGCATAGACATTTTGCACATGATTGACATGTGACACTTACCACCGCGTGACATAGTAGCGAATGTGGACGTATTGTTATAATTATTCAATTAATGGCTATTATAATTTTACGCTATCTCCAAGGGAGACAATATTCTCGACATTTACACAAACAACAAAATTTTCTGAGTAACTTTTTTTTATTTTTATTTTAATAGTTTTATTTGGTGAATACATGGGGTTAAATGTTTAAATGATTTTTATATATGTAGGTACTTAGATATTCCTTAAAAATTTTAGGTAGGTAATATTAGAGGATAAAAAAAATATATCTTTGTAACTTGGCTGTTATATACAACTTTGTTTTAAAAGTCACGAAACACGTGCAATTTCAAAAATTGTGGGTAATACAAAATGTTGCGATACTTTTCCAGTTCTACTATGGTGTGGGTGTGTGGGGTTTCTGCGTCTAGACGGCCCTCTATAAATAAACCAACTTGGAAACATGTTTCATAAAGTTTACCATCGATTCCTACATTTAGACAGGTACCCGAGGGTTCCTCTAATAACCTTGTTTTTCTGAGGCACTGATGCGGCAGGGAAATCTTAAAGTAAAGTAACTAATAATAAAAATGAATGAATGTCGTTCTATCCGTGTTTTCAGGCAATAAAATACTGCTACTGTTTTACCGACACAGCAACATTTAAGCTACTTGACAATAGATGGCGTTGTTAAGCAAACGTAAAAAAAGCTAGCAAAGATCGGTCATCCAGATAATAATAATAATAAATAATGCTGGACAAGCCACACAGCATCATCTAGTCCCAAAGTAAGCTACTCAAAGCTTGTGTTATGGGTACTAGATAACTGATATATTTAATGCATATTATATACATTTAATACATATTATATACAAAGATAGATATTTTTTATTATACATAGAAAACACCTAGACCAACGGAACAAATTTCTGCAGATCGTACACAAATTTGTTCCACGGCGGGAATCGAACCCGCAACCTCTTGCGTCACAGGCGGACTCTCGCCCGCTGCGCCACAGAGGTCATCCAGATAATGTTATAAACTAGCTAGACAATGATACGAGAACGTTTATGGGAAAGCAAAATTGTACAATAACTCCATTGGACAAAGGATTAGCGGGTTCTAATCAGCATGCATCATCACGGACGAGGGTCGTGCTCAGGTTCTCAACCCGAAACGGTGTCAATTAGTGTAACGTCATAATCCCATCCCCCTGTTTGGTCAACGGGGGTAGTATACTATAGGGTTGGACTATACAAACGAACAGCGCGATTAGATTAATATGTGCGCTGTTCATTGCCAGAAACCATAGGCTAATAGGTAAAGCTGGTTTATTAATAATAATAATAATAATAATAATGCTGGACACTATCACACAGCATCATGTAGCCCCAAACTAAGCAGAGCTTGTATTATGGGAACCACATGACTGATAAGCTACATAGATATACTTTTTTTTTTTTTGTAAATACATACATATTATACATAGAAAACACCCAGACCTGAGACAAATATCTGCAAATAATGCAAACATATGTCCCACGGCGGGAATCGAACCCGCAACCTTCTGCGTCTCAAGCGGACCTTCGCCCGCTGCGCCACAGAGGCCGTCTATTGTCGTTCTATGTTAAAATCTTTACTGTTACTCGCCAATTTATAAACAAAAAAGTTAGCCAGCTGTTGATATTCGCAGCTGTGTAACGATTTCAGTTGTGTGCGTAAAATATTATATTTATTGCAATGCGCAACACTTTTGAGGTCAGCCAATAATTATAAAGGACTCTAACATATTTCTTTATTAATCCTACTAATATTATAAACGTGAAAGTTTGTTTGTATGGATATTGTTACTCTTTCACGCTGAAACGGCTCAACGGTTCTCGATGAAATTTAGCACATAGATAGATTATAGTCTGAGACACGGGTGCAAAATTATGTGAATTATAATTTATTTTTAAATCCATCGAAAAAAAACCGAGAATTGTAAACAAAACAGCCCTATTTTGTTTAAAATTGACTTTACAACTTGAATATGAATTTGTGACCTTGACGATACAAAACTGTTCTCAAAAGATACAGATACCATAAACAAAGAAGAAAAAGAAGAAGAGATAGAGGCCATAAATAAAAAACCTTTTCCTTCACCGTTGAGCACTGGCAATGCACACTTTTAGAAAAGAAAAATCCATTCAAAGCCACAACTTATTCGAAAAAGGTCTTATAACACTTACACCAACAGTGCTTATTATATTACAAAAACTACATAACCCTAACCGGCTATATATTTTATAATAAACCCACAACGAAGAATCACCGTGACCGAACGTTTATCAAAATCGTGACCCTTCGAAGCAGATGGTCAAGCAATTGACCGAACCTATACAAGTATACCAAATCTCACCTAATTCTCAATATTACCAATCGACAGATGTTGTACACTGGTTGGGTATATGAAAACTGTTGGCTTTACGGTTGAGAGCCGTTTGGGATTGAAATTTGGATTTGGATTATTATTTAAGCATACATTATATTCTCTCCATCATCATCAGAGGCTTAGAGAGCTTCTAAATCTCTGAAGCGCACTGTAATTTTTTTAACACCACACATTGGTTTCAAAATAACTAGTAGAATATAAGTAAAAGAAGCGGTAGTGAATCCTAAGATTTAAATTCAAATTTTAAATTATTTATTCCATACAAGTTAAATTAAATTAAAAATTCAAAAAAACCCCTACACGAATTTCGTGATGGCAGCCATCATACATTTTAAATTTGTCATAATGTCTAATATTTTACTCAAGCCCTTTTATTTGATAACTACGAGTAAATTGAGGGATTTGTGAAAAAATATGTAATCCGCCATTTTGTGGCGGCGGCCATCTTGGACCAATTTCCATCAAACAACAGTTGAAAACTCTTTCGGAGGATAACCTATAAACAGAACCAGTATGGATAAAAAGTAAGGAAAATATACAGAAGCATACTTTCCTTCTGATTTACAGTTAGGAAATATGGAAGGAAAAATGGCGCTTAAGTAGATACCTACGTTACACGAGAAAGCACGTTGATAAACGACTGAAGCATTTGCAGGTAGTAAGTACTACATAAATTATGCAAATCCAAGGCGTTAGCGTGTGCGTTTCCATCTCTAGTAATGAATCCCTTCCCATAAAACTGTAATCTTTATAAGTCTCTCGGAGTGAACGCTAAAATCCGCGTCCTATCACGATTTTAACGAAATTTAGAGTAAACTCGGTATTTTGTTAACAAAAAAATTAAATAATAATCATTTATTTCAAGCAACAGTAGTATAGGATGGAAAATACTTTAAAACTACGGCAAATACAAAATATATAACTTAGTCTAGCATACATAAAATAAATCTAGGTATTTACTACATTTATAAACCTAAGTTGATAAAAATCAAACGTAACATAAATCAAAATCAAGATCCATGTACAAATAAATTATTAGACATTGTGATTTTGATTTCGATTTTGAAAGATAAATCCTACTAATATTAAAAACCTGAAAGTTTGTGAGGATGTTTTGGATGTATGGATGTTTGTTACTCATTCACACTGAAGCGGCTAAACGGATCTGGATGAAACTTAAAACTTATAAAACTTTGAATACGCGTATTTTATGACATGGAATATCAACATAGGCTTCTATTTGTCCGGGTAGGTAGGTTACTAGTCTAAAATTTATAATTAAAGCGTGATCCTGCAACGTTTTACGTTTGTACCGGTAGACTGTTACTTAAGTAAAGCGAGTAATAAAACGGGGAACACGTTTTTTCAACAAAAATGCGAGAAAATAAGGAACACAACCTTTGGGAGTCAGTTGATGGGGTCACGTAGAAAAACTTTTTCGGTATTTAGTTAAAGGGCAGTTTCCTTAGAATGCTTTCTGATTGAATTATACCTGCTAGTGGGACAATCGCATTCAAAAGTTTTTGTAGCTAGAATTTCTCGTTGGCATATTTGGACAAAGCAACACAGAGAGCATAAAAACTCAAACTTTACTATACTCCTTTTAGTCGGGAGTTTAATGGTTTTTGCATGTAGTTCAACAAAAAAAAAAAACAAGTTTCGAACTACATGGGTTTTAATGGTTTTATAAGATTGAAATCCTCTACGTCGTAGCGCTACGACATAGCCATTGCGAGTGATTAAAACCTGTAAATATTGCAGGTATTGCAACCCAAATCATTGTATTACCACTTAACTTAAACTACACGATACTCAGGGACAATCAAAAAAATATAAGTGATAATCGAAGATAAAACACCAATTAATTAGACAGTCCAGTTTATACAACAGTCTCACCAGTTACTATAACTATCTTTAGATCATTTGTAACTAACTGTCTTTAGATAGCTCATCTATTTCACATAATATTGCACATATTTTTATTTTTTTATATACCATGTGTACCTGTTAGGATCTGTATATTTCTGTAAATAATTTTTTTTTAAATTACTTACCAAGATTACCTAGAAAATTTCTGGAATAATCCATCTGTAGCTGGAAGTACCAAATCGTGTCTCAAAAGAATCTTGGCGTTGCGTTTGCTTCAACGTATTATATCCAGGAATGCAATTTACGTAATGGATTCTGTGTGTGCATGTTCCTGAATTTCAGACTAACGGAGTAGCTCGTGTAATACTTAGAAAAGTGTTCTAAGTATATTATTCCGTAGCATCATCATCATCATCATCAGCCTATAGCAGTCCACTGCTGGAGGCCTCCCCTAATGAGCGCCATTGCGCCCTGTCTTCAGCTCGACGCATCCAGCCTCCACCAGCAGCCTTTCGCAGATCGTCACTCCACCTAGCCGGAGGGCGTCCTACACTACGTTTGCCGAGCCGCGGTCTCCACTCGAGAACTCGTTTACCCCAACGGTTATCGGTTCTCCGACAGATATGGCCAGCCCACTGCCACTTCAGCTTGCTAATTCTCTGAGCTATGTCGACAACCTTAGTTCTGTGTCGGATTGTCTCATTACGGATTCTATCCTTCAGAGAAACTCCGAGCATAGCTCGTTCCATAGCTCGCTGAGCGAATTTAAACTGGTGAACTAGCCTAATTCCGTAGCACTATTACAAAAATTCAAACAAAAATTATACAAAAATTTTGTTCAAAAAAATAATCTCTAAGGGGCTAAAACAAGGGTTGAAAGTTTGTGTGGGGAACGCATTTTGGATGGGTGACCGCCTCATTTTGCGCTCCATAGAAATTTCCCAATTAACTGATATCAACAATTTCAGAATGTTTATGTTATATTGATGGATTTTGGCGGATTCTTGGAGGCTTACACTATTATAGTTAAAATATAATAATTTAATATAAAAACAATAATTTCATAGTGATTTCAGTAATTTTAATTGTACCTACATATTAGATAAGTTTAAATTTAAGTTATGTTAAAATTTAGGCGTGAGGGAGGAGTGAAGCTCATTTCATTTTATTTTTTATTTTATTGATTTTTGTGAACAAAATCGCGGGTACAGCTAGTCATAATCAAAACGACTATTCAGTCGTTTTGATTATGTGACATCTCTCATGTGTGAGTATTATCTCTCAGTCTTATCCCTCCATTCACTCGTGCCTTCAATAAACAATCTTGATGTAAATAAAACAAAACGTAAAAGTTAAGCCCCTTTATTTGGCACGTTGTAAAGTTTTACGATAGGTATGCCGTTTGAGGTTCGACGCAACGCGAATGGGAATTGAGTTATTACACTTTGGCGAGTCTAGAGAAATAGTTCAGTTTCGAAATATAAAGATTTTATTTCATTTTCAAAATATTATACATACCTACCCAGTATACTTATTTAACTAGCTAAATAAGCAGGTATTTTTATGTACACTTATACGTGACTTTATCACTTTTGAAAATTTAAATTCTATACGCATATAATCCAAAAATACTACTTTATCTTGTTGACTGCTTATTTTGTTTCTTGGGGATTCACAAAATTAAAATTTATTTATTTATTTATGCATTATTTATTTAACAAGTGTGGTGAAAGGATGTGCACCTCAGAAGCTCCTCTCGTGCATTTTAAACCAAAATTCAAACATATTAAAAATGTACTATAAGGTTTTTAATGATTTACGATCCGGAGATTCATGAAATTTAAGCACTTAGTTACTTTTTGTATCAGCGCCCATAATACTGTAACTATTTACCACTATAAATGCTTGCTGGCTGAACATGAACTACGTAACATGAAAAACATGTTATAACTCTTACATGTCACGTATTGAGCTTCGCAGTGCGTCTTCTGCTTGGCGAGTTGACCCTTCCGCGAAACCCGGTTCCAAAAGTTTATAATTTAATTACAGCACCCTTAGGAGCTGTTATCTAGGACCCGGAGCAAGGCCTTGGAACATGGAGGTGAAGTGGAAATGTCACATTCAAAAGTTCTGGCTTTGAAGCTTTAGCAACTTTACATTCAAACTATGTAAAACTCTCTGCGACTGGTTACGCAGTTTTTTTTCATCCACGTATGTTAGGATTGGGTTAAAATTGTTTTTTTTAATTGCCTAACGGCCGATTTCTATATATATTTGTAGTTTTTGGATTTTGGATAGGTATTTGACATTAGGATTAATGTCAAATATCAATCCAAAATCCAAAAACCGTAGTAGATAGATAGAATATAGAAATAAGCCGTAAATCGAGAAAATCAATGACGTTTAGCACTCAAACTTTCGTATTTAGGTCCTTACTCCTATATGAATAAAATATTAGGGTAACTATTCAACGTTGCGGTAAAGGTTCCTACTAAAATTACTTACTTATTCATAAAGTAGTTAGTATCAAAATTGATTACGGTCCGTGATAAAAGTATAAAAGCATCCATTACCAAGTCTAGCGTGTCTACCATTAGATAGTGTGATAAAGTAGTCCATCCCCGCGATCCCAGCTGGGTGCAAGTTGTGAGAGTAAACAGCAGCGTTTGTGTAGCTCCTAGACACCGGGGCCAATGACACATGCCTGAGTCACGGGTCTAAACTTCCAGTCTCCTCATGAGCAGCGGAGACAGCGGTAGAGATCTGTACCCCTAGTATGAGTTTTGATAGTTTACGAAAACTTTTTTCGAATAGTAGGTACCAAGTACCAAGTAGGTACCAATTCTTTCATACATTTACTTCCATCGAAAATGTTATGGAACTAAAATAAGGTCAATAATATCGAAAATATACTGACCTTCTCATCTGTAGAGAAATCTACGGGTTGGAAGCAAAGTGACATTCGTTTGGGATTTGACCAAAAATAAAAACGTTATTTTTTTATAATACTAGTTGTTGCGTGCGACTTCGTCCACGTGAATATCAGTTATCACAAAACCCATTAACATTTTGTATGGGAAAATCAAGAAAAATATTTCTTCTTTTTATTTTTCGTAATTATATTTATTCTGTTATTCGGTATGGAGACAAATACTTACCTACAACAAATCAAAAACCATAAAAATCGGTCTAGAGTTATAAAGTGTTCAAACAAACCCGACTTTGTTTTCTTTGTCTTAGATTTTTTTAACGGATCTGTGGAGATACCTTTATACCTACTTAGCTGTAAGTATCCGGGATGTCAATACGAGGGCGTGAGACACACATTCGCCTTGTAACTGGTACCTAAACATGCTAAACTGAAACCTACTAGCAAGTATTAATTAAGTTTGTAACTGCATGCAGTCGATAGCTTATCCGATAGCATGGATATCGCAAGCTTATTAATAATTCACAAACTTTAGCCCACCTAGGTTGACTACCGTGCAGTATCTTACCACCCACCAAAGTCACATGCGCTCCTGTATAGTTATTAATAGCAATAAGTTAACATGTGCAAGGCAAATAATTCCATTAGGCGCTTTGAACGCTATGTGCCGCAGATTATGCCCAAGTCACTTTAAACGGTGCATGGGTATGTTATGGTGTAGCTTACACTAAGCCATCTGTTCTGAGTAACTATGGTATTTGTAAACAGGTAACTACGTAGACATACGTACCTAATAATAATTATAATGGTAGAGGTACAGATAGATACAGGTTACTATTTGGTCAATGTTGTTTGGTATCTGTATCAAAATATTTATCTAAGAGCACTACCTAATAGCGATACGATTTGCTGTTAGCAATCCTATTTTAATAAA
Organism: Cosmorhoe ocellata; assembly: GCA_963675405.1. NCBI lineage: Eukaryota > Metazoa > Arthropoda > Insecta > Lepidoptera > Geometridae > Cosmorhoe > Cosmorhoe ocellata. The sequence goes on along the minus strand of OY776258.1, from coordinate 1,832,031 downwards.
TGTAGTAGTATTATTATACTACCTAATTAGCTACTCCTAAATCCTAAAGGAGGAGAAAAGATGTAGTTTTACCTAGATTTTTCTCAAAGTTTTCAACTAAAACAATCTAAACACTGCCTATTCGACAGATAGTTATGTAAGTTTTAACATACTTACCTAAGCAGATAGGTTGGTAGGTAGGCACTGGTAAATAATACATTTATTCCAAAACAGAAAGAAACTCGCAATAATAAAATTATACTTTCTCCGCCTCCGTATTTAATTTTATGGTGTGGAAAAAGTACTTCTTTAGGAGGGTCGTAGGACAATAGTATGATTTGTTACCCGAGATAGCTATCATCTCAGCAAAATTACCATCTAAGAAAACGATGTTAAAGAAAATAATCATAACCTTCTCTTTGAGTTATCTGATGGAATCGGTCTAATATATTTTTGTGTCATCACAAAATGAGGGTTTTATTTAAATAAACCTTCAATTGTTCTCACTTAAGTTGTTTAACATAATATTAAATCATTGTTACTTATACACTCCCTGTAAATTTCGCTTGCAACTTGTGATACCTAACTACTAGAGTGGCTGTTGCATAGGTAAGTAGGTAGGTACAGCAGAATGCCAGGTCTTGCACAATGCTCTGCAAAATGGAAAACCTTTTGAGATTTTACCGTAAGAGCCTAGAGTTGCTCGATGGTTTTATGTCTAAGTACGTTTGAAGAATCTACGAACTGAAATGCATGGTTTACAAATACTTAGTACCTTTCCATGTTCGTTTACTGATTTGGTACGAGTAGGTACACCTATATTCCTAATTCTAGAGATTTTACCTGTCAATGGATCTAAAAAACAAACCTTAAGACAATAAAGGCACGCTCTGCGAGGCAAGACTGCCTACATAGTCCACTACCTCGAAAAAGTTTGTTAGAATGTTTCCGCAAAACTGTTGGAGATTAAATTTTACGCATTCATCTTATAACAATAAATTCAAACGTCCAACAATACTAAAAGCGTCACATGTACCGATTGGCCACGCAAAATAAACATTGGCAAGGGGTCACCCCGGCCACCCTCGGGTCAGCCCTTGTATTGTCAATTAATTAATTATCTTCGGCCGATAGTCCAACGGATTTCAGCCGTCCACAGCCCAAATACGTGATGTGAAACTAGAAGCCGAATCTTTTACATAAAGACGGACTTCAACTTCTTGCGAAACGGACTTAGTAAAACTAAAACTTGGTAAATAGACCTAAGGAAAAATTACAACTCTCTACGAATAAGTGTTTAAGTGTGAAATCCCATCCATTTCCTCACAAATTTTGTTAGTAACTGTCTCTAGAAATAAGTAGTTTAGGGGTAGGTTTATAAATTAACCACATTTTAGAGCGGCTAGTTTTTGTTATTTATCAAGATGTCATGATGGGAATAAAAAATTGCAGTTTTTGTCAAATACCAACAAATATCTACTGCGTGGATAAAGGCCGGATATAATGACAGATTATGGCCGGATTATGCCAGAGCTAGCATTATTCTAGGCACAGCACTGATTCATTATAGAAATTGATGATTGCTATGATGGAGGCCAGGCTTTCATTACGGCTATCAATTATTAGCTATAATATCGCACGGGACTGATTATAGGGTTTCCTTTTGTCTGTTTTGGGGACTCTAATTCGATTCACGTGGGGTTATAAAGGCAGCTTAGTAACAACAAAACTTAAACTAAGAGACTGTTAGCCAACTGGAGTACTGTGGTGTCACAAAATGTCATTTTGCCACAAATTGAATTGAATTTGGAGCCAATTTTGACCCCCTAATAACTTAAAAACTATTTCACATAAACAAGTCTTTGGCTCATACCTATATTGAGACCTGCGAGATACTTAAAATTCGTATGAGAACTAGCCAAGTCAGACCTTAGGCTTCAATATAAATTATTCTAAGTTCTAAGAATTAAAGAAATTGTTGTTATAAAATATTTTGTTGTAATAAATAAATTTCAGGACTTGAATTTTGAAACTTGAAACATTGAACTTGGCACCCGTTTAGATCTCACTTCTTTTGTCGTCGAAGTCAACAACCAAGGTATATAATCATAATAATATTTACCTGGCTTTCATTTCAAATAATTTATGTTTTTAATGGGATATTACATTTAAGTAAGTGCACTGTTACAATGCTCGTTTGTCAGTAAGGTTGAATAAAAAAAAGTGCTGGGTAATAGAAATAAAAATGTTTATAATTCAGGGCGTAAACAGATAAACCTTAGACCCTTTTACGGACTAAAGGGCAAACGTCACCTGGCAGACACCCGAAATAATTACGGATAAACAAAAACAATCTTTTCCACTTTACGACTGCCTGAAGAGAATATAAAGAAGTAATGTATCGTTGAGTTTCGGATAAAAAATGTATTAAGGGTACGGTCAGTCCCTCTGAGGTCGGCGAGTCCCTCCAATGTCCCGTAGTCCCGTGACGTCCCGGGGGACAAGGGCTTATGCTTTGTTTTACGGCATAAATAAGTACAGTTTTATTAGGGCGGAAAGACGGAGCCTTAAGTAGGTTATTTTTAAAAACAGGTGAGTTCTGTGATAGATGAAAACACCAAATAGATTTGAAGAAATTGACGGTTCAAACTTAGCATTGACAGCCAATTGACAATTATAAGAAAAAGAAAGAAGAATATATGTTTTAGGAAATACAACGTGAAAAAAACTATTTCGTCTTTTGACATTGTCTTGTAGCCCGAATTTTTTTTCTCATGATTGACAAACTTTTAACTTTGGTTATTTATGTTCGATTCGTACATTGTATCAATTGAAGTACGAATAAAAAAGCATAAAGTATTATCCACTCAACAATGAACTGTTCGTACACTCTTTCTAGGTAGATTTTCTTAATAGAGATAAAAATAAAGAATGTAAGAATATAAGAATAAAGATCCACCTAAACAAGGATATTGCATTGAAATATTGGTAATGTGGCAATGAAAAAACGCGTGTCATTTGTTTTTGAAGCAGCTTCCATCGCGAAAAAAAACCGTCAAGAAAAAAAGTGATCTGTGCGCGGACTATCTATTTATTATTAGTGGACGTTGACTCTTATCTCGAGGCTCAACTGCATCATTACGCCTAACAAAAGGGCACAATTACTCCTAGTACCCATTTTTCTTCAAATTGCAGCATCAACGAAACAGACAGTAAAATCCTCCCAGTGCCTCATAACTCGAGTTTAGCCCTAACCACTGCCCCTAATAAAGGAGTTAGTACAGTCACAGATTAGGTGCGCGCTAGTGTAAGGTAATCTTTGGACACCTTTATTTACTTCTCTTTCAGATCTTAAGGTCGTGAATTGTAGCGCGGGTTCGAATCCATTTGTACACCAATCGATTTATTCTAAACTAGTTTCCACCGACGGCTTTGCCCGCGTGGTACCTTGAAAAACAAAAACAAATCTATTCCATGGGAACCGTATATTTTTCCGGGATAAAAAGTAGCATAATGTGCTATTCCAGACTACAATCTATATCTGTACCAAATTTCATCCAGATCCGTTCAGGCGTTTCAATGTGAAAGAGTAACAAAATACATCCAGACATTCTTACAAACTATGGCATTTATAATATTAGTAGGATAGGACTATTCGAAAATTTGTGTGCGCATATACCAGTACTATCAAACGGTGGAGAAACCGGCATGTCATAGAATCTCAAAAGTACAAAGACATCTCAAAAAAACTTACAATCAAGAAAGCCTTCTCATTTTTGGAGTCGGTCTATAAGACAATAAAGCCTCTTCTACTCTATGGCACCTTTAAATCCTTTAAAATTATGTAAAGTGATAATTTACTAATTTAGGAAAGTGCATTAGTAAATGATTGGAGAAACTCCGATCGAATGATACTTCACTGGTAGAAATATATAAACATTCGCTCGCACGTGTGCTGAAGAACTAAAATATCATCTACCTTTCAAGTTGCACCAAAGCATTTTCTATAGACTCGAATAATGTAAACCGGCCCTTATATTTCTTCACAAAGTACAGTCAGAATCAGAAATTTCTTAAGCATATTTCGTAAGTACAGTCAGGTTGAGGTTCCTTGTAGGTGAACGACCCCGCCCCGCGGGACACCTCCTGATGTTATTGACAACATGCCGAGTTCCTTTTTATTTTCCACCAGGCACTTGGGGGTTGAGTGTAATAATTTTGCGAGTGCGTGGTGAACTGGTGATACAAGGGTTTGTTTTTGATGATTATTGCGGGTTTAATTCGACAACCCTCCGTTTCATGGTCCGAAATGAAGAATTATTTTTTATGGCTTTCCGCGTTTAGGTTCGCAAGAAACACGACGCGTGTTTCATTTTATTTGTACGGTGTTATTTAATTTTATAAAGGAAGTTTAGAAAAAATTAAAGATATTTTTTCAATTTTTAAAATTGAAACAGTCGATTTTGCCGATCGTTTATCGTGACTCTGGTTTTTGCCGCGACAAAATACTCTTTTCTTATCTAGTTCTTTCGGACCAGGGTGTTGAAAGGATTAAAGTGCGCCGTAGATGTTTTTAGAAAAATGACAATAAAAATAATTATATTTTCTTAAATTAAAAAAAAAAATATTATTCCTAGACAAAAAATATGAACTTTTCCGAGCATAAGGCATATACCAAAATCCTAAAATTTCCGACTGAATAGCACGATACGTCTGGCGATAAATCTGACGACATGTCCTGGGTCATAAAGTTAAAGTTCACAACTCATTAAGTACCTACGTAACGCAACACCAACAATACCTACAATGATCTTGCACAAACAACCCTTTGCCCTCCCCAAAATCTCCGAACAAAATATTATTCCCCTATCATAAGATAAAATCAAAGAAACGCGTGTTTTTTTCGTCAAAAGTCCTCTTTGCTATGAATTCTTTATGTTCTAAAGGCAGGTTAAGCAGACCGTTGTTGTGGCGAAAAGGTTTGTTGTTTCCTTCCTAGACGTTTACCGGGAGTTCGGAACAACTTTAAGTAAAATTGAGTAAGGTACAGTATTACCTACTGATGGTAGGCAACGCGACGTGCAAATGCTTGGTCTCAGCCATTTTATGAAGGGGTGGTCAGTTAGTTTTTGATTGAAGGCAGTTGCAGAAGAAAAAACTGTAACATTTCGTTTGGACATAAAGTGCATTTTTTTATTAGTTTTTGCACCACTCCAAGCTCTATCAGAAATGTCAAATTTCAAGTATAAAGTAACAAAGTTATAGTAGAAGTAAAAGAAATTTCAAAGTTATTTTCCTTTGATATCGCTCGAAGAGGTTGTGTTAAGGCCCTTGACTTATATTGGAGTTTTAAAACTCATATGATGTGTTTGGAATATTAAATTCGTTCAAAGAATACAAGACTTACAATATTTAGTAACCCTCAAAAAACTTAAAAATAATCCTCTGGGGTGCACTGTCGTAACCCATCATTTACCACACTGGTTTATACAAAGAAGTGACAAGATAAAAACAATTCACTACAAAAGATTACCGAAAGATTTTAATCCTACAAACAGTCCAGATTAAATACAAGTAACAAACAAACTAATCCTTACAAACTTTTAGTTCAAGAAACTGCCGTGAAGAAAGTCTTTGTATTTGTCAACAGTGTCTATCAGTATTTGACTATAATAACAGGGGCTTAGTAGGCTTTTCATAGTTTACGAAACTTTATTTTATTTGATTTCCTACCATGCATACGTACATATAGTACGTAAAGCGCCTCTATCGGAAACTTACGGCAAGTATTGGAAGGAAACGAAACTAAATAATAGTAGATTAGTAGACAAGGGCTGTAAGGCATCTTACACCCGAGCTAACTACTCTGCTTTACATCTCGATTGTGAGACATTTTAAAGTAAAAGTTTTCTATTCCCGCCTTTTTCATCTTTTTTTTAAATTATTTTTTTCAAGAACGAAATTGAGCTTCGCCGTTCGATATTTAAAATGGATGACTATTATACTCATACGAAGACAAGGCTGAATATCGAAGCGACCTCTTTTGTCATTGGCCAGAATGCATGATGTCTATTGCCAGTATAATGGTTAGATGTACGCGAACTTTTCTAGCTACATTATTATCCTAGAGCGCTAATTAGTTACCTACAAGCCCCATATGGGGGTAATAAGGACCTACTTACCGAATATGAGAGATGTAAAGTACCTATTGTAAACTATCAAAACCCAGTATAATTTTATCCTTACAAAAGAAAAAAAAATCAATTGAATAATTCAAAATGTTTTCATCGAGCGCAATAATTTCAAAATATGCAACGCAAGATAAACGGAACTGTGAAAAAAGGAAGCGGTACCAATCCAAGCGTAAAATCGGAAATGGCCGTCCCCGCTCTAGAACCGTTTGCCACTAAATCATAGTCACTATAAAAGTCCCGATAAAGTAGTAAATATCCATTGAATTTTATTGTGTTTCTGTAATATTCACAAATCTTTGGGATCTTTACAGTTGCGACATTGTATTGCAATGTTATGGCTTTGTGAATGCAATTTAAGAAGTGTGACGGTATTTAAGGCAAATTTTCATTATGAAAGCACTGACAGTGTAACTGATTTAGTAGATACCCCTTCTAATTCTTCGTCTTCTGATTTCTTTCGATTTGAACCCTTATATGCAAGAAATGGAAGAAACGGGCATATTGAACCAAATTTTTGAAGGTGTGTGTCATTAGTATTCTTAATTAATGGCGTTTGGACGTGTCTCTGACAAATACCTACCTTAATATAATTATCCTCAGAGGTAGATTCTGAAAAAATCTCTAAGAAAACTTGAAGTTACAGTCATCGTGGTCATGTTTATTTTGGATTTTATCATTATTTATTACACGCTATCTTACTGGAATTAAACACAAGGTTTGACTCATTTTGTAAGTGGGGTTAAACGTCTACTTCCCTTAGACTTTGTCATCGCTAAACAAAACAATCGTAGTCTGAACAAATCCTATTTTCTGCACAATCTTCACGATATCAAGAGTATGACTGGACCGGTGACTCATTTTCCGGCCTTCCCATCTTTAAGTGAGTACAATCTAATGGAAAAATTGCTTGAAATCTTTGAGCAATGCCTATGTTTAGGTATAGCGTTTAGTACAAACCGCCCAAATTATAAGTATGTAATTGTGGCAAAATATCTAGCGTTGCGATGGCACCCGAAAATGGACTAAAGTTAGTTTATTGTTAATATAATTATGGTTTTCTTATTGAAAGTAAGTAACATAATATTTTGTTTTGTAATTTCATTTTCTCTGCAGTGGTCTTTTTATGGTATGTGTTTTTGTCTGTAATGTCACTCCATGTAGGTCCAATCTGCGAACTAGCGCAACTTCTTTACATACCAATGCGGTGTACTTACATCTTTTAGTTCTGTGTATTTATTCTTTTTCCGTATGTTTTTTTTTATTACGTGGACATACGTATTACGTGTGTTTCAATAAAATTATATTGTATTCTTTATAGCTGTATGTAAAACAGCGAGGCGCTACTAGTTGTTTATAGCTAGGTTTACTGTATATTTCAATGAATTAATGAAATATTATGGACAACAAACTTTTCCTTATCCAAGTATAAGTGTATTAAGTACAAAGCTTAAACAGAAACCCCGTTACATCCATTAAATTATATTTCGTGATAGAACTCACTGTTAAATATTAAATTCTAAGACGAATTATAAAACAAACTCCGAACTCCAATTAAGCGTATCAGATAAGAGTTGAAATTAATTAGTGCGAAACGAATCGGTCATAAATTTCGGAGGAACGGGATGGTTCTGAGGTAGGTACCTACTTTTCGGAATTTAGCACCTCACCCCCTTGTATGATTAATTACATTAAATGTCTCCGTTGTATTTCTTACCGCTATTAGTAAGAAGTAAGAATAGTAGACCACCATAAGTACCGAAAGACTGGTAGACGAGACCAAAGATCAAAGTGTGTTGATATCGGACAGAGCATCAGGGAGAGAGAAGATTTCGTAGAGGCGGCAGCTCCTGTACTCCAGTCTACCCGTGACCACGACAGTGTGTAAACCGAAACGTCGGGAAAATAGGTAAATAAAACGTGATAAAGAGCATCAGGGAGGCAATAGCGGATATTTAACTTATTTACCAAAGCCAAGACACATTCGTAAACGTACCTTATGAACTTACCAATGATGCTTATAAATATTGGTAGACATTTTATAAACCATCTAGCCCCAAACTAAGAATGCTTGTGCTATGGGAACCAGATGTTTGATAGAATGATTTTTTTATACTTTTTTTTAAATACATACATAGGATACATACACCTAGAATCAAAACAAACATCTATGTTCATCACACAAATGTTTATGCTGGGTGGGGATCGAACTGACAACCTACAGCGCGAAGGCAGAGCTATTACCAACTGAGCTATGAGGCCGGTGTCGTGTGTAATAGTTTAAAAGTATGTTCTTTATTCTTTGTTCTCAAAGATTAAAACATAAAATGTTTTAAAACAACAAGCGTAAAACATATTAAAAAGCCCATCTAAAAGTAGTATAAAATGTAATTTACACGGTTTTCCCATTTCATCCCAGATGCTGGATAATGATACAACGTATTACAACGACGTCAACCTACGTCATGTTACTACGAAGTGGGGTTTTATTATGACAGCTTGTTGCTACCCTTACATTGTTCATACAATATCTACGTGCTTCTAAAAGTGGTGTTTACAAAATTCTTCTAATCGTTACACTTATGACAGAGTCGTGACAATCACGACATAGGTACGTCCCGTCAAAAATTCAGGATAACCTAAAAAAAGTAACGTTATAGCTAAAATTTAGAATCCTCAAACCTTGAGGTTAAAAAATATTATGTTGCTTTTCGTGTGAAGTTTTGTGAGTTTCAAATACTCCGAAATCATTAGGGATTTTGTTATTATGTATTTTATTCGAACATGTATGTTATACTCGTATATTACTTACCATGAATAAATTAATAATATATAATGGTAATATTGTGGTTACTTTGAAATTAAAAACTGGTAGGTACTACAGAGTACGTACAATTTATGTAAAATGAATATTTAAATACTTTCCGCTGATCTTATTATTCCAAAAAAAACAAACACTAAGGTAGGTACATACCTAAGAAAACAGTAATTTTTTGTTCGTTCAATTTTCAAAGCACAAATTCTGTTGACAGACAGCGTTACATGCGTTTCGTGCGTGCTCTGCATTGTTCTTTCAACTGTATGTTTAGGAATGGTAGGTTGAGAGTTGATTGCGTGTTTTTATAGTATTTTATATTGTAGACAGTCTGGTATCAATATTCCGTTGGCGTAGAGGAGGGAGAGCACAGAAGAGCATCAGCATTTCATTACTGCATCCCCGTACACGGCTGATACTTGCCTATGAGACTTTTTCACAAATAAACGAAAAGACTGCACGTGCGTCTCTTCTGCTTCGCTGACAATATTATCAGTGTTCCTCGTTTCCTGTTTATTATTATTTATATATGTGATCGAAAAAAGTCTGGAGATTTTTACTAGGGGTTCAAGCAATGCCACAATTTTTAGTTTGTTTGATACTATTTACCAAAATACTATATTGCTTGAACCTGTTACATTATTATATGTAGTGAAATTCATTTTTTATATCATAAAATGACACATTTTACGCTTATCTTGGTACATGCATGCGTATGAGTCAGGAACTTAATATTCACTAGAGTCTGTTAAGCAAAGGAAGAGTCGTCCAGACAAAACTCGTGACTTTTCTTCTATCAAACACAAGCTTCTACCCACGGCTTCGTCCGCGTGGTACCTTTAAAAACATAATCCAGGGATAAAAAATTGCCTATGTGCTATTCCAGACTATAATATATCTCTGTGCCAAATTTCATCCAGATTGGTACAGCCGTTTCAGCGTGAAAGCGTAACAAACATCCATACTTCCAAACTTTCACATAGGTTACTGTGGCAGTCTATAGAAGTAATAAACCTACTTTACAGACCCTTATAAAACCGTTTCATCATAATATCGCTAGGGATTCAGCAGACAAGCCTGGATTATGTATTTGTCTCTCAAAATACGTCGAAAACGCCATTTTACATTGTTTCGCTTCACACCCTTTGGTGAGTAATCCCCAGTAATGCTGGAAAACGTCAACGAAAGGGTTCCGTATAGCTTAATTCCAATAAAACTGGATACGTGAGATGAATCAGATTTGGTAAAGTACTGATTTCTTGAAGTCATACATTTTTGACACTATTCTACCACTAAAGGTAGAAAACGTAGGTATAAAATCAACTAACTTCACACAAACTAATCTTTAGAACTTTAGATTCGTACGAGAATTATAAAGGTCAACCGTAAAATGTGTAACTTTTCTCTAAAATATTTCAATTTTTCACTTTTTATTGTTAACCTTCAAAGCGAAGCTCTTCGGGCAATATCAAAGTAATATAACTTTGATATTTTGTACCATGACACATATAGAAGCTTGTGGTAAGACCCCAGTCTGTTCTCTCAAGTTTTTTTATCAAAAGTTGTTTTTTTAGATTTGAAAAACTTTAGAAGCACATTTGGGCTATATCTATGTTGGTAGTTTCAAATAAATATAAACTCTATTTTAGCCAGAGCTCCAACTCACAAGCGGATAACAGTTTCAAATATTTTGGGTCATATAAATTGACCTCAATTTGATTACGCAAGCCGGTAATGAACCATCGCACTTGTTAGTACCATCAAATAGTATTGTTCGCGTTGGAAATACCTATTTTATGTGCTGTTAATTGTAGTTGAAATTTACTGTTCAAAATTTGAAATAAAAATAAAAACAAAACAAATATGATCACGACTGTAATCCCCAGGCTCCATAGATATCTCCTCAGATCTCTATTTATTTAGATCTTTAAGGATACCTAACGAGGGTAGTCAAAAGCACGTCCAAATATGATATTTGGCACATATTATGTACTTACATTTTGCACGGTATTTAGTATTCCGTACGTGACAGGTTGCAAGCCCATCGCCGCTTATAAGAATACTAACGTATGACACACACCTTCGAATTTTTGGTTTTAGGATATGCCGGTTTCCTCACGATGTTTTTCTTCACCGTTTAAGAGCACTGACATTGCGCACATACATTTTTCGAATAATAACTCATTGGTGCTCGACTAAGTCTTAAGTTTGAATCGACGACCTTTGGATCGTGAGGCAAGGGTGCCACTACACAACCAGTGCTCTTTATAAAAATATGTCTAAACTTATTATAATAATATAAAAATGTTGCATAAACGGGAAAAAATATATTACTTAAAACGCGCAGACAAAGTTGCGCGAGAGTCAGATAGTATGAAAATAAATATCTGTATTATCTTATTGTGCTACACTACAACACAATTACACTCTCAAGTGAGGCCTGGTAGGGTTAAGAGGGGTAAGTTTAGGTACCATTACCATAGTAGGTAAGTCAAACTGTGTATGCAGTGTCATAAAATTCGAAGCACACTCGTAAACTATTGTGCGTTTTTATGTTTCATCTTCAATGTTTGCGAACGCCCTAAGAGTACAGTCGCGTGCTTCGGGACTCGTAAATATAATGCAGAGCTCTGTAAAACGGAAACTTTGAGGTTTTTAGTTTTATGGCACGCGTAAAAAACTGAAAGTGATGTATAAAGGTTAACCTTGCATCTTTTTTTTAAAGACGTAGGTACCTAGTATGCCAATACACATCTATATCTATATAAGAGCTTAACCTGACTGACTGACTGACTGACTGACTGACTGACTGACTGATTTATCATCGCCCAGCCGAAACCGCTGAAGCTAGAAAGCTGAAATTTGGAAGGTGGTTTCCTTTTATAACAAAACCACCCACTAAGGCGGGATTTTTGGAAATTCCACCTCTAAGGGGTTGAAAAAGGGTGAAAACGTTAGTATGAAACTTTTAAACGCGTGGAGAGATTTTCATGAAACTTTGTTTGTGCACTGTAAATGCAAAATGAATGGACACGTGTTTCAGGATTTTTCAATATAACCATCAAAAAGGGGTCAAATGTGGGGTTAATTTTTGTATGGGAACTTTTTAACGGGTGGTGCGATTGGCCTGAAAATTTGTTTGTGTACTGTATATGCAAAATAAATGAACACGTGTTTCAGGATTTTTCAATATAACTTTCGAAAAGGGGTCAAATGTGGGGTCAATGTTTGTATGGGAACTTTTTAACGGGTGGTGCGATTGCCTTGAAACTTTGTTTGTGTACTGTAAATGCAAAATAAATGAACACGTGTTTCAGGATTTTTCAATATAACTTTCAAAAAGGGGTCAAATGTGGGGTCAATGTTTGTTTGGGAACTTTTTAACGGGTGGTGCGATTGCCTTGAAACTTTGTTGGTGTATTGTAAATGCAAAATGAATGGACACGTGTTTCAGGATTTTTCAAAATAACCTTCAAAAAGGGGTCAAATGTGTGGTCAATGTTTGTATATGAACTTTTGAACGGGTGGTGCGTTGGTCTTAAACTTTGTTTGTGTACTGTAAATACAAAATGAACGGACACGTGTTTCAGGATATTTCAATATAACCTTGAAAAAGGGGTCAAATGTGGGGTCAATGTTTGTATGGGATCTTTTTAACCTGGTGCGATTGGACTGAAACTTTGTTTCGTGTTTCAGGATTTTTCAATAAAACCTTTAAAAAAGGGGTCAAATGGGGGGTCAATGTTTGTATGGGAACTTTTCAACGGATGGTGCGATTGGTCTGAAACTCAATTTCGTGTTTTAGGATTTTTCAATATAACTCTAAAAAAGGGGATCAAATGGGGGGGTCAATGTTTGTTAACGGGTGGTGCGATTGGTCTGAAACTTTGTGTACTGTAAATACAAAATGAATGGACACGTGTTTCAGGATTTTTCAATATAACCTTCAAAAAGGGGTCAAATGTGGGGTCAATGATTCTATGGGTACTTTTTAAAGGGTGGTGCGATTGGTCTTAATTTTGGTTTGGATACTTTAAAAGCAAAATAAATGGAAACGTATTCCTGGATATTTCAAAATAACCCTCTAAAAAGGGTAAAATTGGGTGTCCAAGTTATTATGGGATTTTTTTATTAGTGTGATTTGTTTGAAACTCAGTTTAGTTAGATACCTACTTTAAGTGAACGAAGTCGCGGGCGGGACAGCTAGTTTACAATATAGACGTAATAAGTAATATGCATTGGGCAAATTATAATAATTGCGTTTGTTTCTGCCAGGACCCTCTTTAGTCATCCCAAAATATTTATAAATATAATGAGAGAAATATGTAGATTGTCTTGACACGACCTAATTTCAAATATGCATAATTGCACTTTAATTAACGACACAGTAATATTTTTGATAATATACAAAATAAAACAAATGAAATAAATCAACAAATAAAAAAAATATAATATGTATCCGTACATAAATCAAAATTTAAAAAAAAATGCTTTTACTGAAAAAGCTTAAGAGTATTTTTCGCTGTTTGAAACATCTTTAGAAAAGACCTAGTATTCGTATGATAAAAGTGATTATTAATAACTTATGTGAGAAAAGCAGAACTCTTCGAAGTGTCATTACAGAGTTGCGTGAAATTGTGCAGGGTTTGTGTCTAAGTAAATTTGGTCATCTCACCCAATCTGTGTTTACGAGGGGTCATTCCCGCGTCGAGATTCGAGGGCTAACGATGAATTATTGGATGGCGAAGGCATTTTCTTATTTTGTTTCATTTTCTGTCTGATTGTATTACCTTCAATAATGTGCTTGTTGGAAATATAATAGTACATTATTTATGTACCTAATCGTACTAAACGGTGAAGGCAAATATCGTGAGGAAACCGGCATACCCTAGAACTAAAAATTCAAAAATGTGTGTCATAGATTAGTACTCTTATAAGCCGCGATGGGCTTGCAACCTGTCACGTACGGAATACAAATCACTGAAAAATGTGGTCATGTGCCAAATATCATGTTTGGACGTGCTTCTGACTATCCTCCGCCAATATTTGTTACTCTTTCAGGCTGAAACGGCTGAGCGGATCTGGATGACATTTGGCACAGATATAGATTATAGTTTGGAATAGGACATAAAGGCTACTTTTGTTTGATCCCGGAAATATGTACGGTTACCGTGGGATAGATTTGTTTTTGTTTTTAACGAAGCCGTAGTCGGAAGCTAGTACATTTATAATGCAACTAGCTTCCGCCCGCGGCTTCGCCCACGTGATACCTTAAAAAACAAAAACATCGCTATCCCACGGGAACCGTAATTTTTTTCGGGATAAAATGTAGCCTATGTGTTATTCCAGACCATAATCTATATCTGTGCCAAATATCATTCCGTTTTAGCGTGAAAGAGTAACAAACATACATCCATCTATCCATACATTCTTACAAACTTTCGCGTTTATAATATTAGTAGGATTTATACGATGTATTTCTGTTTCAACCCATATTTTTATTTGATTTTTCATCTATACTAATATTATAAAGAGGAAAACTTTGATTGTTTGTTTGTTTGTTTGTTTGAAATGAATAGGCTCCGAAACTACTGAACCGATTTGAAAAATTCTTTCACCAATGTGTAGAATGAACTTTCAGGATGAACATAGGCTATATTTTATGTAGGTACTTCGCGGGCGACGCCGCGTGCAGAAGCTAGTAGATTATATTTTTATTTCTCACTAAAATACCAATTGTAAGTGTCTAGCTCGTACAAACATATTGCTTTGTTTTACGGCTTTAGACAACATAGTAGGAGCGAAAGTAAAGCTACGTTTAAAATAAAGCCACGTTTCATTAGCATTTTTACGTTCGAGTACCTATGCGTGCAACGAGTAATGAACGGTTTAAAATTAAGTTAATTACACTATTTTAATAAAGAGCTTTTAATCAGTGACCAGTCCTGTGGGAGTCCTATCTGTAATTAAACCGGGTGATGCAAATGAGTAAATATACTTAATATTATTTATTTTATATTGTTTATTTAATATTAAATACAGCTCAGTATCCATATCTTATTGTATGGAAAATCCATCGCATGGTCACATAGCTACTGCCTACATCATCGGAACTGAAGGAAGACAAAATACAGGTTTGGATACTTTTTATTTATTTATTTAATTTTCGGAAAACCAATTTTTTAATTTTAAAATTTAAAATGAATACATTCTACAAATATTATAAACGTGAATGTTTGTAAGGATGTATGGATATTTGTTACTCTTTCACGCCGAAACAGCTGAACGGACCTATTTCTGAAGATCTTCTTTGGCCTAGTACGCTTTATGTAACTTCACAAAACGTACATTTTTGTTATATTTAACCTGTAAATGCAATTTGGCACAGAGATAGATTATAGTATGGAAATAGCACAAAGGTTACTTTTTATTCTGGAAAAATGTACGGTTCCCGTGGTATATTTTTGTTTTTGTTTTTCAAGGTACCACGTGGGCATAGCCGCTGGCGGAAACTAGTATGATATAGTTTCGTAAACTATCGAAACCTGTACCAAGCCTCTGGACCAAATAAATTATTACAGTAGAGGAAACAAAAAACTAGCGCACTGGACATAATAATAATAATAAAGCCTTTATTTCCGAATGTTTACAAGAAAAATTTAAATTAATAAGTACTAAAAGACTGTTATAATAAAATGTCTCTTGTTTCGGTGTGCCTTACGGCAAAGGCCTCCTCCAACTCCTTCCATTGTTGTCTGTCTGCCGCGACTCTAGTCCATAGGGGTCCTAATGTCATTTTTAGGTCATCCTCCCATCTTCTTGCTTTACGACTTCGAGTTCTACCTCCATCCCTAGGGAACTAGACATATACATAGACATAAATGCAATATAGAGAAATAAGAATAAAGCGAATGATGATAACAATTAAGATTGTGTATGTGTGTATGCTATAGCAGCAAATTGACCTCAACTCAACATAAATGACTATAGTTTTAGCAATAGCCGTTGATGTCTTGCTATCAAATACTAAGTAGGTACTAGGTAGGTATTATAAGAGGCACAATGAGCGAGTTTGTATACGAAAGGAGGCTCTGAGGCACACCATTATCTTTTCACTGCATTGGTTCGAAAACTGGTCACACGTTAAGAAGAAAAAGAAGGTAGACTACCTCTCTCTCTCTCTTAATTGAAAGCTTTGACTTTTGTCGTCATAACTGATGATTTTTTCTTCACTGAAGTATATAGTTCTCTCCATGCAGCCTCTTTACACATTACTTACCGTGCTATAATTCTTCCCCGCAAAGTTTGCATCGCATTGTATTACTTTTGTTAAATTAACGTAAATGCAAATGTCTCTTTTGAGGCCATTTGCGTTTCCCATTTCATTATGCGTCCGCTCGCTAGTTCTGCCATTCAAATTAGTTTTGTTCGCGAGCTTACAATTTATTTTAAAGATAAAACAATATTTAGAATACGTTTTTGTATCACTGAAGTGGTTTATTATACTTTTAGAAGTTACTAAAAATATTTTAGTATATAACATGGAAAACAGATTTACCTAGGTTACGAATAAAAATGGTGGAACGCAGCCAAGAACAGGGACTACTGGAGGGATTTGGGGGAGATTTTGCCCAGTCATGGGACAAAATAAGTTAGGAGGAAAAAACTAAGTAAATATAAATAAATAAACGTACTTACCCATGTAATTTACAGAATTAATAGATAATATTAATACATGTGAAAAAGTTAAATAAAGGGCTTAAATATCTATCTAAATTTAATTTCTGATAGTAACAATATATTTCAACTTTGAATTCCTTTCATAGAAACTCAATTTCACCGGCGGCGGAAACAATTTTATTAAAATAGCACGGAAACTTTCGTCAGAGCGAAAGAAATTCTTGAAAAATGTTCTTTAAAAAGGACAATTTAATTTAAAGTCTGCTCTATTGGTATGCGAGCCGCGATTTAACAAATCAACATGCGGATAAGCATTGTCTATTCGTTCCGCGTCCCAACCCTTTCGCTTTTCAGTTCATTTCTTGGCAAACTCGTGATTTTATTCTTGCGGAGGAAGCGCAATAAAAGATCGATGAAAACTTGTCGCTTTCATAATAAATGAACTTAGTTTTTCTGAACATTTTGTTAGCACGGGTTACTTTTGTCGCCGTGACTTTTTCGTCACTCTTATCAAGTCCGTGGCTATGTATGGAGATGTCACCCAGTTGTCACGTCGTAACATGCGCGCATAAAAATTCAGTACCTGGATAACCGAGCTTTGCTCGTTTTTTTTAGTAAATCTTGTTTTTTGGAAAATGAAACCTAGATCGATATATCGCCCTCGAAACCGCCTGCTTACTAAATTTCATGAAAATCGTTGGAGCCGTTTCCAAGATTCAAATTATATAAAATACATATATACAGAAATTGCTCGTTTAAAGTTGTAAGATAAGTATGGTTAATTACCAAGGTAAAACGTATCTACTGGGTAAAAACCGCTAAATCTAAACGTACATATAAAGTGTTCAAATTTTAGAACTATAAGAATCTGTTGCCAAACTCAGCGCATGTTTTTTATTAATATTATTTCTAATATAGCAAAAACGGTAAGTGCCCAAAAAGTACGAAATCAAAGAAAAAAACTGTATCAGTAACAAACCTATCTTTGTAAAAGTTTGTTAATAAATCTCAAAATTATGTCACGGGTATACAAAATTGAAACGCAATTTTTAAGTCAAAAATCATCATTAAAAGTATTGGTCTGTCTAGTCATATTTAACAAGGCAAAAATAACAAAGGGCAATCTCCGCCAATAACAGTCCGATGTTCAGTCGGATGGTCGTCTGGTCGCCGCAGGTTTTCGATTAATTATAAAGGTCGACAGTCAAAGGGTTGGCCGCAGATATCATTTGCAATAGAACAGACTAAAATTGTATAAGCCTTTTCCGGTTAAATCGTCATGCGTTATGGAAATTTCGAACTTTTTGACAATTCACAATAAAAATTAGGTAAAGAAAATAAAAAAAAGGAATGCAAATATTTATGTAGTAAGAATAGAAAAAGATACTCATAAAACTGTTACAAAAATAATTAGGATGTTTAAGGCCCACGTTTAAAGGATGCATCCCACTAATGCAGTCGACTTCCAGAATTAGTTGAAAGTCAACTACATTTGTGGAAACATTAATTGGCTGATAAGGAAGTTGTTACTTACAATTACAAATGTTAGCTATAGACAGTGTAAGGATTCAGTGGAAGTAAAAATATTTTTATTCAATGAAATCAGACTATAGAGACACGATGTATTTGAAATTTATTTAATTATTTTTTTTTAACTCATCAAAACATTTTTTTTTTGTATTCTTGAGAAACGGATGAATGTCACAGTATAATTTGTGAATGGTTATACTCGTAAAAGTAGAGCTATGCCAAATAAATTATGGATGGACGGTGTGAAAGACGAAAGGTACGAATACTAAGCTGACGGCTGATAGAGGGAAATGGAAGATGACATGTTGTGTCGAGCCTATCGTGGGACAAGGACAAGAACATGTGGTGATAGAGACAAAAAATAGTTATTCATTTCATTCTATGTTGCCTTGATTCTACGTTGCCAACCACAGCGGCTCTACCCTTCCAGTTGGCGTCACTACCGCTCAGTCTCACTAACATTCAGTGTATTATTGCACGGGTGAACTGCTCTGTTTCGCATGTTGGTTACTGTTCTAGGTACTATTTTTTACGCGACTACGAAAGAGAGGGGGAGGGGGTAATGTGTTTAGGATGTGTGTGATTTCTTTTGGCTTTCGCTGTAAGGGGCTAGACGGATTTTGGCCAATGAAATAGAACTATTTCATTGGTGCATTTTTTTTCAAGATTATAGTTTTTTTTATCCTTGAACTTAGTTAAATTAATAAGAAACTAACGACAAGACAATGACCAAGATAAAAAAAACGGACAATCGAGTCTGACTTGGCCACCAAGAGTTCCTGTAAAAAAAATATTTTTATATAAAATAGAATGGAATAGAATAGAATAGATTTTTATTCAGACACGGACACATAGGTACAGGAAAACAAAAGTAGTTAAAAAAAAACAAAACAAAGGTAAAACCAAACAAAATTAGAAAAGTAACACAGAAAGTAAAATAAAAAAAGATATAAATTGCTAAAAATTAAAACTATTTACACAAAAGTATGGTTTTAAATTATTGGGTCTTATACAGATAGGTAATCTTTTTAGAGGTTCCTTTTGAGGTACGGAAATCTTAAAGTTAAAAGAACCTGCATTAAAAATAAGCCAAAGTAAAGAAGCACTCTAATCCTCAAAAATATTATATCCTCAACTCCTCAATAATTCAAACTTCTCTTTAGTTGGCACGTGTCTGACGTGTGCTAGGCGACGGCGCATATTTTTATAAGAAATATTTTTGTTTTTTATTCGATTTGCTCCTAAAAAAACATACTCCATATTTTTGACTGAAGTAGCTTCTCAATAAAACATAAGCGCTCCTCTTATTCGGGAGACGATAACTAATGATGAGGGTCAGACAACCACGTAACTAATATAATATTTAAGTATTGTAAAAATTAAAAAACCTGACTGAAAGTAGCTGAAAATAGATTATTACAGGATGCTAAACTTAAGAAAACTAACAATTTAATATTATAAATGCGAATGTTTGGATGGATAGATGGATAGATGGATTTATAGATGGATAGATAGATAGATTGATAGATAGGTGGATGGATGTATGCATGGATGTTTGTTACTCAATCACGCTTAAACAACGAAACGGATCTGGATTAAATTTGGCACCAACATACTCGTAGATTATAGTCTGGAATAGCACATAAGCTATTTTTTATCCCGGAAAAATGATCGGCTGTGTGATTCTGTAAGACCTCATTCTAAACTTCGAATCTAAATCCGCTTTCTTGATTGGCATCCTAAAAATTCGGTTGATAATTCGACTTACTAGCGCCACTCTTGCGAGCGTGTTAGCGAGTGGAACTAAATTGACGGGGAGATTTTGACAGATAAATTATGAGATGACGTAAGAAGGGCATTCTATACGGTAATTCCCAAGACACTTCGACACTCGCTTCGCACTCGAACC
This sequence comes from Cosmorhoe ocellata, assembly GCA_963675405.1. Taxonomy (NCBI): domain Eukaryota; kingdom Metazoa; phylum Arthropoda; class Insecta; order Lepidoptera; family Geometridae; genus Cosmorhoe; species Cosmorhoe ocellata. The sequence goes on along the minus strand of OY776258.1, from coordinate 1,811,927 downwards.
CGATTCAAAGTGTCAAATAAAAAGGTCAATGTCAAATGTCATTTTGAACCTTAGGCGAAGTGAGAGTGAATAGCGATGTGAGATGCGAGTTGATGTTTGAATTTTACAGAATCGACGTACTGTTCTCGTGGGATAATTTTTTTTTTGTTTTTCAAGTTACCTACCACGCGGGCGAAACTGCGGGCAGAAGCTAGTAACAAATAATAACGTCTTGTAAGTATGTAGGTAATATATTCTGCCACCCCTAAAAATAATACTGAAATCTTACGTTTTCTGTTAATTTGACAGAACTACTGGGGTTGGGATAAGCATTCGCAAATTACGAAGGCACAGTGCCACCCTCCACAGAGCTATACACGTTTTGTGCGGCGCCTTTGTAGAAAGTACCAATGAACTTAATCAGCTACAAATTTCTGGTTCTAGCTACAAAATTCTTTTACAGTTTTCAGAAATTTTTATCATGTCAGCAGGTTTTTCTTCAATAAATTTGTACGAATCAGTGGCTACTAACTTTTGAGGAATTTCGCACACGCTGGCGCTGGTTTGTGGTAATTTTTACCATATTCCACGGTAAGAAGAAGTAAAAAAAAATAGCATTATTTTCATACTGCTCGAAAACCTCCTCTGTGGTTTAGTTGTTTTAAACTGACTTAAAATAAAGGAAAAGGTAATCATTCGATTCAATTTTTTAACTATTTCACCATGTCTTTCAAAAAAGTATGACGTACAAAAATACGAACAAGCTACGTCACAAGCTACATTGTTTAAATACGTCTCTACAATAGTACAGTTTCATAGCTTTGTGGTCATGCCATAACTATGGGGGGTACAATCACGAAATGCTTTTTATTTTTTCAGTCCTTCACTTTTATTGCCTCATCAGGGCGGAATAGTGCGCCCTACGCGTAACTGCAGGTTACGTGTGAGTTATTTTGTTTGGACAAAGATATATGAGGAATAAAAATAATTTTGTAAACAAAATGATCACTCAACTATTTTGCTCGACTGCGACGAAGGAGGGTAATGTGTACGTATGATTTATATGTATGTATGAGAGTTTTTTTGCCTGTCGCTAGAGCACAAATGACTGGCCAGATTTTGACAAACTTTGGATTAGTCTGGATTACAGGAGTGACATAATATTAAAGTAAAAAATCCAATATGGCGCCTGAAGAAGCTAATTTAAATAAAATTCACATATTAAATCTCATGAAGTTCCAAAGTAAATTCTAACAACGTTTAACTTCGGTCAACTTTAGTCGCTATGCAAACTAAAGTGAAATCATTGTGCTTCCAACACCCCGTTACACTACTTCCGGTTGTGTTGCCAACTTAACAATGCTAACGCGCTGAAAATCCACTTCCGGTGGGAAGGCTTTGCGGTTGAATGCTGGACGCATTGTCGGGTTAGGATTTAGATTTTAGAAATTTAGAGAATAATTTTATTGTAAGTAATACATTATTAATTTCATAAATAAGTTCAAACATCTAATATAACATGATTGCAAAAGCTTAATAAAGTTCTTCACAAATAGAAGCTTTTAGAAGGAGTTGTTATAGCTTACTATAACAACTCCTTCTAAAAGCTTCTATGAATATCTTCTGAATAAATATTTTTCCAATATTTTGGATATATTTTTGGAAAAATATTTATTCAATAAAAATCATTATGATCACTTTGAAACGTCTTACATGCTAGGTGAATCTAATGTGCCAATTCCAACCTAAAAATGCGGTACATTGTTTGACTGTTCGTTATTTGAAGTATCGAAGTTCAAAAACGAAACGAAATAAGTGAATCACTTAGATTTTTCAACTTGAAAAACTTTTCATAGGTTAAATCCTATTCAAAAAGTCCTTTACACCCCTTGTAGCCATGGATGGGATGCGTCACGCGTCGCGACGCATAGTCGCGCCGTCTGGTCGCTTGGCAACCACCTCCCGGTGGCTGACCTCCTGGTACTTAGGAAGATGGATGGCCGTTAATCAATTGGAATATATTGATTTCCGCACAGCAGTAGAATGCACTTAAATGCGGAGGTGTGAAAATTTATATTGGAGGTGACAATGGTATTTCGGTCAAAACATTACGGAAATAAGGTATCGCATTGTTGCATGTTGTGATGTTATGTTGTTTAAATCTACAATGTGCATTGTATTGTAACATCATAGAGTGACTGGCCTCACAGATCAGTTGGTAGTAAGTAGCCTTCTAGCGCTGTAGGTTGTGGGTTCGATCCCCACCCAGGACTAACATTTAAGTGATGAACGCAGATGTTTGTTCTGTCTGGGTGATATTATACAATGTATTCTATGTTTTTATTTCCAAAAAAAAAAGCATACGATTAATCTATCAGCTATCCGGTTCTTAGCATACGATTAATCTATCAAGCTTTGCTTAGTTCAGGGCTGGGGGGTGTTGTGTAATATGTCCACCAATATTTATTTATATCTATAGCTTGACATCGCGTCATAACTAAGACTTTTTGAAAATAGCGAGTCTAAGGAGATACCTTTTTCTATTTAGGTGACCAACTACAACTACGTGATTTGGGGGAGACAGCACTTTGCCCAGCAGTGGGACGAATCATCATCATCATCTTCCTGCCCTTATCCCACGTTATGTGGGGTCGGCACAACATGTGATCTTCTTCCATTTCTCTCTGTCATTCGTCATTTCAGTACTCACTCCTTTCTTACCCATGTCATCTTTCACACAGTCCATCCATCTTTTCTTTGGCCTACCTCTACCCCTGTATCCATCTACATTCATACCTAACACTCTCCTTGTCACATGGCATTCATCTCTTCTCATAACATGTCCATACCACGCTAACCTATTACTCCTCATCTTTTCTGTCACCGGTGCCACTTTCAGACTTCCTCTGATATACTCATTCCTTATTTTATCCATCCTTGTCACTCCACACATCCATCTCAACATTCGCATCTCCGCCGCATGCACTCTTTTTTCGTCCGTTCCCTTGGTGGCCCAACATTCAGACCCATACAATACGACATAATACAGCATTGGGACGTATAAGGTTAAAAAATAACTACTGTAGGTTATAAACAATGGGATATTTGTTTATCACAAACCCAGCCAGGCCGCTCTTTCCGTTTTATTTCAACAATAAAGTTTCGTCCACTAAACACCCAAAACATTTGGCCCGCATAAATCTTCTTATCAGTACTTAAACACGTACATGTGACCCTCGGTACAAAACGAAACGTTGGCAGTGTGGGGTCAGGTAATCCCAGCTGGCTAGGCCTTGCCGTCCGCTGCGTCATCTCCTAGGATTATGCAGATTAGTGGACGTACAAATTTGAACGGGATTTAATAGCCCTGTAAATCACGTGTTAAGTTGTTATGAAAATTCAAATTGACGTAGCGGCAATTACTGGGGAATTCTTGCGGATTTTCACGGTCATTCAATGGATGACCGCTAGTATAAAGATCCAGAACTAGTGTGGTGAATGTGCGCATCAAAAGCTCATTTCAATGCAGAGACAAACACTATCTATTTATTTAGGAAGGTTCACTAAAATCGCATGTAACATAACGTTTCAAAGTGAACCTTGTGATTTTATTGAATAAATATATTTTGACTTTGACTTTGTTCTTAAATAGCAATTTTGAATTGCTTTTAAAAACGGTGACTCAATGCTGCTTTTTCTCAAAGTTCTAGACTGTTATTATCATAAGTAGTATCTACTTCATTTTCATTTAGAGGAAGCTTCCAGAACTTTCTGTAAACCCCGCGACTATGCTAGCGTATTGTTATACTCATACAAACTTCAACTCTCATTTAATCTCTATCCATTGTTTCAGGATGAAAAGCATTTAATGCTTCAACATACTGTGTACCAATTTATTCAAAAATGATTACTGTTTAAATGTGATTGAGTAACAAACATCAAAGCTTCCACATTTCTAATAAAAGTGTGATTTCATTTCCATATAACTAAACAAAGTGTGCTTAGATTTTCTTTGTTCAGATGTAACGTAAAATCAATATTGTTTAATATTTTATAACATTGTCCCGCGGGATCCTCTACGATGTTATGGGCCATTAGGACGTCAACGCTGCGACCCGGATTATAAGCTTACCTACTTTCAAAAGGAAAATATTATAGCTACTTTACATTTTGTGATGTTAGGTAGATCACACACCAGATACTCAATGTGACGGAGTGCCGGGACGCACGTGTGTTCCCTACTTTGTTACGTTGTGTGGTTTGTTCGATCCTTTTCTGATCGTACGAATTGGTCAGTGCCTCTAAGGTTTTAAGCAAAACACATTTTCATAAGGATAATATATTCATTAAGTTTTCTTAACATTTTAACAAAGAGATTTTATAACAGGATGTTGTCCATTTGACGGGATTTTCTTTTCGGGAGAATTCTTTAAGTAAGGTTTTTTGGATATTTTTATAAATTGCCAAAAACCACGTCACAATGTATAGGTAGGTACGTCTTACTGATGAGGAAAAAGACACGGTTTAATGTAACAAGACCCTTATGTCGGTATTTTTTCGTACCTTCGCAATCGGATTCCGTGAGGTATGTATAAGAAAGCTCCTGTAACTAATTGGGTTAGGTGTCTACACAAGGAATAGTTAAAATCGAAGTCTATTCTATAGTAATTGCTTTGTTAATTTGAGAGCTCTGGCGGAGGCGGCGTAGCGGCAGCCGGTTGTGAGTTCAAACCTGCGGTAATTTACTGAACAAATTAATAATTAAAACACGTTACTGTATCATAGTTTTGGTGTACAATCCTCATATCAAAAATGTATTTTTGATCTGCCTCTCTCACTTGAGCATTGTAGACTGGGTTTTTCTCTTCTTCTTTATCTTTGTTTATGGCATCTGTCTCTTTTGAGATATTTTTTTCCAATGTGAAGTGTTTAAATTAGTAGTATATTGTCGTCACAAAGACAGTCAAATTGTCAAGGCAATTTTAAACAAAAGATGGCTGTTTTGTTCAAAATTTTCGGGATTTAGAAAAGAACTATTGACTTTAATTTACATATTTTACACTCGCGTCTAGAACTTGGACTTTATTGGAAAAATAACCACCAAAATTACACATTAAAACTCAAAATAACACGAGAAAAATAATAAAAACTAGAGCGACAAAGTTGACAGTCGTGTGCATCGCAGAAAATCCCAGCGTTTGTCTCAAGCAAGACGCAAAATGACATTTATGACTACAATGCTGTCATGTACAAACAAAAGAATGAGAGTGAATGAAGCAAAAATGTCAAGATCAAAGCATAATGTGGAAATTCGTTCGGTCCATGCCTTAATGTGATGAACGAATTATTATAAGTATTAAACGGGTATTTAGCGCGTTTTATTTTCCTATTTTAAACGCGATAAATATCCTTTTAATATTAATAAAAAAACTTGAGAGGTGTCAAGGGACACCCAGATGGAACGAAGTTCCTTTCCTTGCTTTCTATGAGAGAGAGAGAGACAGCCAGAGAAACACGCGCACGCCGCACGGCTTACAACTATAGCAAAAAGTGTCGTTACAACTTTTTGTGAGAATTTTTTCCGTCTAGCCCCCTTTCACAACGCGCGATAAAAAACTTCGTTCAATGTGTTCAGATCGCGTAAGTTTAAAAATACATGTGATGAACGATGCCACAGACGCAAATTTAGCTGAGTAACAACATGAAATCAAATACTAGTGATTACAATTTAATTGGAAATGGATTATGGTACTTGATTGAAATCCATTTTCAATATTAACTAGCAGTCAAATCGAGCGACTGAACGTTGATGACGCAATTACATAGTATTTGCCATCGTCAATCATTTTACTAAATGTGAAGTAGAAATTGATTTGGTACTTCATCAATAATGGCCGTGACTAAAATAATACTACAAAATGGTGAGCTATTAAAATTTTTTGACCATTGTTGGTTTAGTAGTATCCTACCTTCTAATTCTAAAGTCGTGGATTCGAAGATGGTCGTGGTCCATTAGTCGACCAATTATTTAAATATTTTTTACTATATTTGATTGTACCTATGCTTGTCGCAATATGGAATTAGCATAACATAAAAACAGCCTTCGATTCACTACACCATGCTACGACATGGAAACAGTGCATTGTATTGTATAATGTACACACAGTAGTATAAATAGTTTAACGCAACTTGAAATTCAGTTCGTCTGAATTCGTAAGACTGTGCTCGGGGCATATTCCGCTGGCGAAGTTCAATCATCTTATGAAAATCTCAGACTCTCCCGACTTTTCCACTTGTGGAGTTATAGAAGATGTGCATCATCTGCTAGTGGAGTGTGGCCGGAGCCAGTATCTGAGATTGCTGATGCAAAGTCAGAATGATCTGAATTTGTTGGATGTTGGCGCATTCCAAAGTGTCCTAACTGCCCCGTCATCCGAGGCGGTTAAGGCCCACAATACTCGTCACACTATTCCTTACGTAAAAGTTACAAAAAAAAGTGACATAGGTCCGTATAGCAACGCGGATCTCCGCGGAATCAGACATAGAAAAAAAAAAAAAAAAAAAAAAAAAGTTTTCTAACTAATTCGTGTTTTAGCTCCGGTTGATTTATCACTTATATCCTTGAGTATCGTGTAGTTCAATTTCAATGTAATCTATTAAGCGGTAATAGAATGATTAGGGTTGCAATACTTGCAATTTTCAAAATGCTGGGCCTTAAGGTACCCTATATAATGTAGTAGATAGCAAATGCAAACTAATATAGGGCTTTGTCGCTAAGCTTACTTCGTCAAATTTAAGAAAAAAAAAGTTCCGTTATTTAATCACGATTTTACTTTTTTGCAATTCCTCCTCAAATTCACGACGAAATAATCTCACAAATTATAATAAAAACTTACATACCACGAGACCTGTTGTACTTACACACCAAATTGAATAGAAAGTGTAGTAAGTGCAATGAATAGGTACTTATTAGTACAAAGGGAGCTCTTATTGCATAAAACGATCTCTTCCGGATGACCTGAGAGATGAACTTATGCGCCGTGATATTATGACGAATGTAAGACGTATGAGATTTTAAGCTAGTAGGCGGGCGAGGGCTCCGTCGAAATGTAATTGGCTGGTTGCGGGTTCGATTCCCGCCGTACCTGCTGTAGTTTTTTACAGTTTTTCAGATTTATGATCGATCTTCCGCGTCTTAGTCGTTCGAAAATGATAGACTCCTATACAAACTTTCATTCCTTATTACCCCTTCAAGCATTTTTTTCGCAATACAAGGTAGCCTATGTCCTATTTCAAGCTCTAGTCTATCTTTGTATCAAATTTCATTAATATCAGTTCAGCGGTTATAGCGTGACAGTGTAAGAATTAGACAGAGCTACTTTCGTATTTATAATATTAGTATAGATATTTTTTTTGATAAACACGACGATTATCATTAGCCGAAACTGTAAATTATGGTCGTATAGTAACATTCACCCTCCTCTCTTCCCTCCCACTAACCCTCTTTTTGCGGATAAACAGTCGACCAAAATACAAAGGATAGATTAGGTGCAAAAAATACCGAAAGTTTTTTATGCCGAAATCAGACTTTGACAAGATTTATAGACGACTTCCGTGATGACTCGCCTTAATAATGAGTTTTTCTTGATGATAGGTTTTTGTTGAAACTATGGTTCTATTCTGTGGATCTTGATATTAATTGCTATTGATTCTGTGGTCTCCCTTCGTCAGAGTAATGAATTGTGAAATTGAAATGCAGAGTTTGGTATTAGACGAAAATGTTTAATGAGGTTTTATAAGTTTCTTACGAATAGGTAGTTACCATTTAATTAATTAATTATCCAACATAATACTCGATGAGAACGCTGGTGGTGTAGTGGTAGCACCCTTGCCTCACGATCCGAAGGTCGTAGGTTCAAAATTTTTGTGCACCAATGAGTTTTTCCATTCGAAAATTTTATGTTCGCAATGCTAGTGCTCTTAAACGGTGAAGGAAAACATAGCGAGGAAACCGGCATGCCCGTTTTTTAGAACCAAAAATTCGAAGGTGTGTGTCATAGGTTAGTATTCTTATAAGCGAAGGCTTGCAATCTATTACGTACGGAATACTAAGCAAAATGTGGGCATGTACCTACCAATTGTCATGTTTGGACGTCCCCTGACTACCCTCTTAGATATTCTCAAAGGTCTAAGTAACTAAAGATCTGAGGAAGATATCTACCAAGCCCTGGGATTACAGTCGTGATCTTATTTTTTATTTATTTTTATACTTTAGTTGTGGTTACGGCCACCCAAAAATCTATCAAAATTTAAATAATTAATAACAAATCCTAAGATCTATAAAGAACTTAGCTTGTTTGCTTACAGAGTAGAGGTGTAATAGGTTACCGTGGTGATATTGATTACCGATTTACTCTTAAACTTCCCCTGCTTAGGTGGTAATAACAGTGGACCATCTGTGCCGACTATCCCCTCTGTAGGGATGCGTCTGTTTTGCCGTGGTGAACATAATATTTTGAAACAAAAAATTCTATCTAAAATAAAATTAAGAAATACTTTCTTATCAGGTGGAGTCACCAAAAAACAAAAACAAAATCCCCAGGCTCGGTAGACATCTCAGATCTCTAGTTTTGTAGATCTTTAAGAATATCTAAAGAAAATCTAAAAATCTAAAAAAACTAGAAAATATAAGTCAGAGGCAAATCCAAAATGTTATTTGGCATATGCTCACGTTTTGCACAGTATTTAGTATTCCGTACTTGACAAGTTGCAAGCCCATCACAGCTATTAAGAATACTTATGACACACACCTTCGAACTCTTGGTTCTAGGGTGTGCCGGTCTCACGATGTTTTCCTTCACCGTTTAAGATCGAATTTGCTTAACAATTGGCATAGATATCGAGTAACACAACGTCCAAAATTAAATCGATTAAAAAATTTAGCCCAAATCTATTTAGGAATTGAATAATTTATAATCATGTATAATAATGTACAAGAATAATAGAAAATAAGGGGCTGAAAACTCATGATTATTCAATACTAAAACGTTTTAGTAAATTCAATCAAGCCTCGTTATATGAACATTTTCACTCATGAGGCCGAAATGTGACAATCAAAAGTAGCTCTAGGGATTACAGCAGTGGGTTTTCGTCTGGTCGATTTCTGGCTAGCTTTTAATCTAAAAGCACCTAAAAGCTATTCTATGTTACCACAAACCACGGTAACGACGCGAGAGGCACAATGTAAAATAAATAAAGCAGTGTCTCAACTCAAACATAATAAATAATTCGTATCAAAAAGAAAATAACAGATTAGTTTTAAGTAGGTACTTAAATATCAAATTTAATACACAAACGTAATGAATATTCAAAACTTATGAATATCTGAAATTCAACTGCTTTACTTACAATTGTAAGTTACAATAAATAAAATAACAGAAAGTTTGGAAAACTTAAATAGATCATTTTTCGACTTCTACGCGGGTGAAGTCGCGGGCAAAACAAAATAAAAACTTTAATTTGAACTCTATGTATTTTGTAATGGCAACAAACCAGTTACAGATAGAAAACATATTTTTTTTATCGTAAATAAAAAACTGCTTTACTGTTTAATCCTCTACTATGCCATGGTGGTAAATAAATGAATAGCCCTCCTCATTTTTCTGACGTACTTTCTCTAAAATCAATCATTCCCCAGTGAGTTCAAAACACAATACATCCATTTGACGAGATTTTGACTTGCAAATTTTGTTGCTCTTATATATTTTGTGTTATTATACTGTGTGCATAATTTTTTACTTTGTAATATTTTTACCATAGATTTTAAAATTTTAAGCGGCAATGGGCTTGTAGCCTGTCACGTACGGAATACTAACTACTGTGTGTATATACTAAAAAATGTGGGCATGTGCCAAATATAGTGTTTGGAGGTGCCTCTGACCACCCTCTTTAGATATCCTAAAAGATGTAAGTAACTAGAGATCTGAGGAGTTATCTACCGAGCCTGGGGATTAAAGTCGTGATCATGTTTTGTTTTTTTAACAAAGAAATTAGGTATTATTGGATAAACATACTTAGGTACATGATTGCTTACGTTAAGATATCTACCAATAATTGGTCACTAGGGATACACACTAGGTTACAGTCGTAATCACGTATTTTGGGGTTGCTGACGATTCGGACAATTTTTTTGGGACACAGTGTCCCAATATACACTTTTGATTTTAATAACTATGTATTACAGTCGATTCGGACATTAATCATAAGTTATAAATTACAATCTAAATCAAAATACAATCTGTTATGTTACTTGGAGTATATATTGAATTTGAATACTGAATTTGAATTTAAACAATACTTTTTTTTACTACCAACCCTAAATGTTGAGGTTACCTACGATTACTGATACTAAAATACAGTAAACAACCATTATTCGGTATAATTTAGGCTTATCTTGGTATAAAGGATTATTTTTATCATCACGTGGTTGGTTTTCTATGAACCTACGTACACCGACGTATACCTTTTCCAATTACGTTTCCATTATAATCATATCCCGTGAAGATGGAGCGAAAATTGAAGTAACTCAATGTTTGAGAAATCACGCTATCCTTGCCCGAAGGATACAAGAAAACGTATTTGAACGGGAATCGAAAACGTTTCACATTTTATATATTTTCTTCTATAAAACTAGCTGGCGTTTTAAATATTCTAGCTTTAATAATACAGCTGTAGGTCTTTGCAATAATTGGAAAATATTTCAGTGCTTTAGTTTTTCTTCGCTAACTAGGTAGAGATGTTTCAATCTAAAAATGCACGCCCCTCCACTTGTACTTGTACCGTATGTAGAGGAAATAGAATAGCAAATACATTGGAGGGGCGTGCATTTTTAGACTGATCTACCTCTACTTACCTATTGTTCCATTAATTCCACAAATTGTAATTGTTTTCGTGAACCTATGCATTTTTATGCACGATCCTTTCACCACACTGGTTAAAAAAACTAGTGACACGATATAATAGAAGATTTGTATGTCTTATGAATGATATTACTATAAAATGATTCTTCAAAACGAGCAATTTTAAACGAACACACAAACGTAAGAAAATGCAAATTCAAATGCAAATTCAGTTTATTAAACTCAAAATAACATAACAGATAATTAAACAACGCGATATAGAGGAACAATGTAGGTAGGTATGTGTAATTCATCTTAGACATACGTAGTTTCACTGTAAAACATCTAGGTTCTTACAACAATGTTTTACAAGTACGGAAACAAGAAGTACAAGTACTAGTACCTACACTGAAAACAAAATACGCGGCAACAAAGTTCAAAGTTTTTGGCAGTTAACTGCAAATAAACAATTCCTAGCAAGAGTTTCAGCCGTGAGTTAGGGGGCGAGAAATTGCAAGACTCCAAAACTATTTATTGCTAGGTGCAAGGCGAAAGCACTTTCAGAGTTGTTAATAAATACTTTTTGGTAAATGTTGCACTATTTTCTTAACCTTCCTCTTTAGTAAGTTTGTAAAACAAATTAAAAAATAATTTAATAGCGTGTGAGCAAACGTGTGAGCGAGTGAAATCTTTACTTATGTAAATACTGTCACAGGTAGGACCTTGAAATCGAGAGACCGCCCCGGCGCGGCCCAAAGCGAAACCATCCAAATGTTTTCATCCCAGGACGGAACGCCGCGTTTCTCGTTCAATGTAAATACAATTAGCGGGAAGTGATGTTTAGCTTAATACAAGGTATATTTTTGTCAAAATTATTTATCATTATATCTGCTTTATTACCAACATTTCGCGGTTAGCAGGAATATGAATCAAACAACAATATTAGGAAATACTGAAAAGGACGGAAATGTCTAGTACTTTCCCGCTAAAACTATACTAGACATTTCCGTCCTTTTCAGTATTTGTAATGGATTTCCGCAAAGTCACGCCTGAATCAATCATTTAACAATATTAGGACATGCATTGACAAATTTTGAAAAACTTAAAAGCTAGGTACTACAACCATTTTGTGACCTCATTAAAAGTTTTCGCATCATGGAGGTTCAATAGATGCATATTTGGTTAGAACTAAGTAGGTACTCATTTCATTAACCTTTAGCTCTATCATCTCAGTTTCTCGTATTTTACTACGAAACTTTAACCTTTAGCTCTATCATCTCAGTTTCTCGTATTTTACTACGAAACTATCTCAAGGGGCCTTACTTACCGAAGCACACTAAAACTGCACAGCTTCGTCCAAGACAATTGTTCTGAAACAAGTTACAGTATAAGGTATATCGAGAGACACTAATCAGTTTCTTACGTCATACTTCTTAAAAAAAAAAAAATATATGGCATCTGTCTCTTCTTTTGAGATCAATTTTGCCAGTGTCAAGTGTTCAAGTTAGTAGTATTGTCAATGTCACAAAGTCAATCAAATTGTCTAGTGACTAGACTCTAGTCAATACTCATACCTACAGCTTAAAGTTTGAATAGCCTTTAAAGGAAAGTGACGTAAAACTTGCTGATTTATTTGTCTAAGGTTGATTTATTCGACTAAACTAGTTTACAAATAAATCATAGTTATCAAGAAGTAAGCTGAAGCTGATATTTTACTTTTTTTTGACATTATATTATCCAGAGAAGTAGTCATACTAAAAGTTGGGTAAATCCAACCTAATACCTACCGATATTTCTATTGATTTTTTAATGTTTTCTAATCTTTAAATAGTCAGTATTTTCAGTTTAAGCGCATTTTAATATAAAAAACCCTTTTATATAAAATAAACAGCCGTGTGAGTAAGAACAACTAAATAGAGGTCGCGAAGTTAATAAATTACGATTTGACGTAAGATTATCATTGCTGGTTCCTGTGTTATAGGGTAAACGCCCGCCTGCTTGCCCCAACACAGATGTCAACTATAGGATATTAGTTCAGTAATTGGCCAGTCAGGCGATTTAAAATTTAATCAGACACAAAACGGAGAATCGTTTTTGGAGCAATTTGTGCCAAAGTTCGTGGGTGCAGGTTTGGAATAGAATCATTTTAAATAGTGTAGAAATTTACGAAAATTGAAAAAGCATTTATTTTTTGAGTAAAAGACAAATGATTGCAACTATGGTCAATCCGCCAGAAAAATAATGGTAAAACAACTGTATAAGTGCTTCCAAGTTTAGTTAAGGTTTGTACACATGAGTTAATTTCAATTCACAAATGTGTCAACAGCCTCTCTGTTTGGCTAGGTACATACGAGATAAGTACAACCGCGTTACACGGAACAGACACAACAAACAGGCAGGTAATGTTTACCGATCGCTCCAGGAGTTTACCCCAAATTAGGGGGATGTGGTCAAAACGGTCCCCTGAACGGGTAAATTGAGGAAAATTGTTTTTCTGCCGGAAAGGTTGTTGCAATACGGCTGAAAATCATCGCATTTACCCTACGTTAGGGTGTTATTGCTTTTGGCTTTTGTTTTAAGAAGATTACTCCAATTAATCCTTTTGTTTTCGATTGTACACGAGTTCATGAATTTGTAATAAAAGGATTAAAATAAAGCAATTTGCACTTAATTTTATTCAAAAAATTGTCGATTTAGTCGTTTTCTATTATATAATAGTTATGAATAACAAAATATAAATATCCTTCTCTTTGAAATTGGTTAAAATGGCATTCTTTTTAGATTTTTTTTCCTTTGGTTGTGAATGTGCCTTGGTTTACATTTAATTTCTTAGTACGTACCTAACCTCAACGTTAAAAAGCACCCTAAAAACAAATTGCCTAAATAAAGGAATCTCAAACAATGTTTATCTTAAAAACACAAAGTGATCCTAACAATAATAATGTTTCACCAAAAGCGAATGATTAAGCAAAGTTGCCATTTTTCCACAACCCTTTCCATTTTACCCCCTTTTTGTAACAAGATGCGATTTGTTTAAGTGGGAGAAAAACTTATTGCTTGTTCATTTTCCCCAGTAATAAGATCCACAAGAAAAAGGGTGGTTTTATAAAAAAAGTATAACATCATCTCGTTAGGAAGATAACGATTAAATTGATGGATGTTATGATAAAAATACAATTTCGCAGGGGTTTAGCGTGGAAGGTGAAGGAAAATTAATGTTTGAATAAGGCGAGCGAAATGAATGTTATTTTTGGTGTTATATTACTGAAATTTTAAATTTCTGGTGTTTTATCTGGCTGGATTGTGGATTAATTTTGCTTGAACAAGAGCGTTATATAATTTTGGAACGTTAGGTACTTTATATAAAACCCTGATATTGAAGAGTCTATTCAAGCTATTCACAAAGTGATGCGACCTCTATCTATCATCTAAAATACATAAATTATGGTACTGGCTGACTGCCATTCAATATAGACTTAATCATATATAAACTTTTTTGAAAAACAAGGACTTTATTTATTTTAAGCAGCGCAAAAAACAACGACCTTAATTAGACACTAGGTCAATTATTAATAGAAACTGACTCTAAACATCTTCTCTAGTGACTTTGTTCACCAATTACTGAAAGAAATTCCAACCACAGGATTCAGTACACCATGACATACGACAACAGCGCTCTAAAAATAAGCATGATGTTTATGCTTCAATAATACGTACCATTTCCGAGCTCAGAGTGTCAGCTAAACAGGCACAAGTCAAACGTTAGTTCAGTCTATGCCCGGTCGAACGAACACGCACAAAACAATTTATTCTTGTATTGAAACGTTACTTCCAATTGAATTTGAACTTAGAACGCGGGAAAATAGGATGTGTCAACCTTGACATTTATCCATTGTTGTGTTTTAATAAAGGAGATTTGAATTAGGAAAAATGTTGAAAGGAGGATATTTAATTTTCGCCGTGTTATTTGCCGCGGTTCTAAATGGTGAGTTTTGTTTTCATTATGGTTTTTACTTTTGTCGTTTTACGCCATTTTGATTAGTAGATTATACCTAACGTAATATAGAAGATATTTTTTTGGTAGGTATTTAGTTTATTTAAATTATTAATTATGTACTTATCAAAGTATCTATTTACTTTATTTTTTATTTTTTACTCAAGTTATATTTACATATTTTTTAATAGTTTTCGCGGTGTTCATTGAAACTTTTCTGTCTTAAAAATAAACGATTAGAAACCAACGTAGATTGGAACAAATAAGTGACATTTACTTACTTTAATAAGTAATTACCGAAGTCGCACATCAAGGTTAAAATAATTGAAAATATATATTTCATTGAAATGTCACTGTCAGCCAATAATAATCAATCAATGCAAACAATATCAAACTTTAAAAATAAAATTGGCTATTTTATTCTAACTATTTAAGTAAGTAGATGGACCAAGCTAAACTATAAGTTAAATTGAACGTTTTCACCAGTTGGCTATTGATTGACATTGGAAAATTGAGTTGCATAAACTTTGAAGGCAGTTAACGAGAATTGGACAGTTTGACAGTGTTGTTCGGTGGTTCCTTGTTTGGGGGTAAAAATAGACACTTTCAAATTAGTATAAGTAGGTACCTTATACCTTAGTTATGATGAAAATTGGAAGGTATTCGAAGAAAGGTGGCGAAAAAAAAACATGTTGTCATGAGTCATGACAGTGTTGGTCGTTGGGTCCATATTTTGGGGTGAATATGGTTGTTGACTAAAATAAAAACTTTTAAAACTATTTTGTTTATGAACACGGGACTAGATATTTATATTGACGGTTCAAGGTAGAAACTTTGGTTTAAATATAGCATTCAAGATTTAATATTGTCAGATAGAGTAAAGCTATATTTAAATGTAGGTAATGTAACGCGTCGAAAGCCTTTACTACATATTATAAAACAAAGTCCTCCGCCGCGTCTGTCTGTCCGACAAAAACTCAAAAACTACTGCACCGATTTTCATGCTGAAACCAATGGATAGAGTGGTTTTTGAGGTCAAAACAAACTGTATTTTTTGTCAATTTGTCAAATTTTTAAATCGCGATAACCGACGTCCACGCGGGCGAAGCCGCGGGTATCAGCTAGTAATTTAATAATGATATTATTAGTATAGGTTCACTACAAGTCTAACAAGTACAGTAAGAATCTTTGAGTAACAATTGTACAACAAATTGACCTACTTAGTAGAACTCATCCGTCATACTTAAATTTACCAGTCGTCTTTTGATCACTGCTTCACTTGATCTTTCTTAGCCACCCTGCTTAAAGTCAATAACCTGATATATTTTTTTGTGAGATTAAGTAACTTACCTTACGGCTAGACTATGAGATGAGTAAAGTAAGTAACTCACCTTATAGCTAGACAATGAGATGAGTTACCACCTTATAAGGGTACTGTTAATACACAAATCCAAACGTCGTTTGGATAAACCGGCTGATAATGGATTACAACCGCACAGTGCAATTGCATTTGTGTGAAGGTGAAGCCTTAGATATTATGTTTGCGGTAAAGCCACACATACAACTATGTAACACACACGCAACATGTAACACACATGCAATATGTTCTTTCCTTCTAGCATAAAACACTGTTCTATTTATTGGTAGGCAAAGTAACATTAATTTGTGATTTGGCCAATTGTCGTCATAAATGTAACCTTGTCTTCTCTTCCGTACCAAAAAAAGAAGGCCATATGATGCTGCTCATGTTGATGGCAACACTTTTTTTTGGACATTCCACACAACGCCATCTAGCTCCAAACGAAAGCTTGTACTATGGGAACCAGATAATTCTGAAATAAAATACATACATAAAATATACAGTAACACCCAGATACAGAACAAAAATCTGTTTTCATCACACAAAATGTTAGTCCTGGGTGGGGATCGAACCCACAACCTACAGCGCAGAAGGAAGAGCTACTACCAACTGATCTGTGAGGCCGATCTGACATATACACCGTGAAATTTTAATGGTTGTTTTCCCGCGGCAGAACAACTTGCCATAAGGAGAACTTTCGAAACATAGAGTAAAATTAAGATGTTTTTGTTTTAAAAAAAATATTAATTAACTCGAAAACGTGAGGAACGATTGTAACATTAAACGTAACTTGTAGGTACTATTCGAATCGCACGCGCCGCCGGCCGCCTTCGCGTAGGTATCGGGATGAATTACTATTGGTTCGTGGTCGCTTTCGAATTAAATTTTCACAATGGTATATCTGTATATTTTGTTTCTAATATTTAATTTGTTTATACAACGATTGT
Source organism: Cosmorhoe ocellata (assembly GCA_963675405.1). NCBI lineage: Eukaryota > Metazoa > Arthropoda > Insecta > Lepidoptera > Geometridae > Cosmorhoe > Cosmorhoe ocellata. Next base: position 1,794,749 of record OY776258.1, on the reverse strand, counting down.
ATTACCAAGACAAAACCATTTCGTTGCGGGAAAACAACCATTAAAATTTCACGGTGTATGTATAACAAAAAGCAGCCATAACACGCAATTTAAAACAGTAACAGAACACTGAAAGCGTGCATCAAATGAGTATTTGATGCGTTCGGTCACCCGCTTATTGAGCTCGTTAGACAACGTGACGACACCAATTCCTAAAATTATGTTCTATTGCTGTTATGGCGTTCTATATTACTGACTATGTGGGACACGGACTCGGACAATAAATATATAAATAAATAAATAAATAATGCTGGATACTATCACACAGCATCATGTAGCCCCAAACTAAGCAGAGATTGTATTATGGGAACCACATAACTGATAAACTACATAGATACATTTTTTTTGTAAATACTTACATATTATACATAGAAAACACCCAGACCTGAGACAAATATCTGCAAATATTGCAAACATTTGTCCCGCGGTGGGAATCGAACCCGCAACCTTCTGCGTCTCACTCAGGCGGACGTTCGCCCGCTGCGCCACAGAAGCCGTCAAACGACGACGATGTGGGATAATTTTTACTTAAATTCTAACAAAAACAAAATCACGACTGTAATCACAAAGGAAAACAAAGTGAGTAAAAGTATATCTACCCTAGAACCAAGTAAGAAAACGTATTCGGAAGCCAAGGTGTGTCATGGGTTAGTATTCTTATGAACGGCGATGGGCTTGCAACCTGTCATGTACGGAATACTAATTACTTACTGTGAAAAATTTGAGCATGTGCCAAATATCATGTTTGGACGTGCCTCTGACTACCCTCTTTAGATATCCTCAAAGATTTAAGTATCTAGAGATCTGAGGAAATATCTACCAAGCCTGAAGATTACAGTCGTGATCGTGTTTTTTTTATTGTAACTTCGCTTATCATCATATTTTATGTTCTCAAAAGATTTGAGCTATGCTTAATTATTTTTTATATTTTTCACTCGTTACCGTTCAGTGTCTTCAGTGTCTTAAAATGAATACCAAAAAGACATTTACTAAGGGCAAATCTTACCAAACTTTCCCCAGAATAAATCTTAGTTTTCGTAGTTAATTATGGAAATAGTGCGATGGTTTGGGCGAATTCGCACTAAGTTAATCAAAAAATTTAGTTAGATCATAAATTGTAGCAAAAAATTGATTCAATGTTAGATATAATTCTTTTGCTTATAATTTAGCTGTCAGTGGTAAACCACTGCCGTAATTGAAATCTACTGGCACCTGGCACGGCACAAATAAGAATAATTATTGAAGAGCCATCATCACACAAAGCAAATTGCTAATTGAAATTCTTCGATCCTCTCGAATGAGATACAATAATGATTATCATCTTGGCTTGATTACTTTTTGCCATTTGCAGAAAAAATAAATACTCGTACCATTTATGCACACGATTGCGGTCACGCTGCACAGCAAACGCAGTTGCTCATACGAGCAATTAAATAGCAAAAAAAAGCATAAAACAAAGCAAATTCAATTGCACTATTGCTGACGTTTTACGTCACGAATAATATAGGCAAAAAAATATCACAATGCATAGAAATAGAGGTATGCCCAAGAAAAGATGGACTGTGAGAAAAACTAAATAAGTTAGAAAAGGGTGTGCTGAGATGATTGCTGATGGGAGGAACTGGACATGTGTGGGAAAAGGGCAGAGAGATGATGATTATCACAAATTGCCGAATAAAAGTTGCCCGTTTGTGGTGATAATTTTGTAATCCATCCTTTTTGTCTCGTTGAACCATAACAGAATATCAAAGTTCAGTGTAACCTAAATACATATATAAATTATTGTAAATAATTAACATACCTAGGAGTATATTTAACCAAAAAAAATATTTAAACATAACATAGTTGCCTTACCGACAGACAATTAACTCACAACCAAAACCCTTAGAACATTTAGGGCTAGTTTCACCATGCTTTGTTAGTTAAACTTACAGCTTGTTAGCCTTTTAATCGCCCTTTTTGCGTTCCACCATATCCCGACAAAGTATTTTCTCCGTAAAATGAAATGACATAAAATAGATCAAATTTTGGGCATCAAATTTAACAAGAATGTTAGAGTATCGTTATCTTAACGATACTCTAACATTCTTGTTAAATTTGATGCCCCATCAGGTAATGATTTTTTAACAACAGTTTGAAATTGAACCTTACTCTCCTGAAACCAAAGAACTGAAATTCCACCAATTAAATAAATAAAATAAATAAATAATGCTGGACAATCCACACAGCATCATCTAGCCCCAAAGTAAGCTACTCAAAGCTTGTGTTATGGGTACTAGATAACTGATATATTTAATACATTATATACATTAATTCAGCACCTAGCGCAATTCCCGTTGGCACTATCTGGGTTTATGTTGAAACTACACCTAATACCCCAATAAGACCATTGGTGTGTTACATAAATGCAATAAACATTTTGAATTTGAATTTGAAATGGAGAGTCTATGTTCAGGTTTAGAGGCGAATACTCTCGAAATTCAACTTATAAATGTGGACATGTGCCAAATATCATGTTTGGACGTGCCTCTGACTAACCTTTTTAGAGATTTGAGGGAGATATCCTACCCAGCCTGGGGATTACAGTTGTGATCAAGTCTGTTTTTTTTTTGTTATTGAATTTGTGATGAAAAAACAAGTTTGTAATAATGTCGGAGTGCTTAAGGCAGTTCTTAAAAATATTTTCCAGTTATGTAAGTTATAAGGCTTAGAATTTAGAAACAAAGTGTGTTCGCCTAAAGGCCACATTGCTCCTGATTTACTCTTAATATGGTCCCAGACAAAGGAGCCGTTTACAAAATTTATTCAATTGGATAATGAGGAACAGAGAGTCTTTATTACTGTCTTTCTTTTTCGGAACTGTTACGAAAATGTAACAAAACTTTTGGGTTGATGTAAAATAAAGATATTTAATAAGTTAAAACGTAATCAAAAATGTTTAAAAAATGTTTGTTTTCAATGTTTAAAAACGTATTCAAATCGAAAGAAAAACGTCTTCAATGTGTGCGTGGGTTTGCTGTAGTGTGTGTGATAGTGCTGATAGCTTTTGAAAGCATTAAAATGTATTTACATCCTTAAGAAAAGAGAGTACCAATGAGGGATTTACTTTGTGGTACACGTAGTTTCTGATCGGCCATAGATTCGAACCTAATAATTCATATTCAGTAGAATTTTGTTATAAAAAAAATAAGTGCTATGCCAGTGGTCTCAAACGGTGAAGGAAAACATAGTGAAGAAATCGGCACACCCTACAACCAAAAAAGTTTCAAGCTGCATACCATGGGTTTGTATATAACTAGTAGATATAAGCAGTGATGGGCTTGCCACCTGTAATTTACGGAATACCTAAATCTACTGGAAATAGTTTGAGAAAAAGTTTAGTTAGTGTCGTTTTAGTTCATAAATAAGTTAGATCTATATTGCCAAAATATAAAGGTCAGTTTACCCAATTAAAACCTATTAACTTTGTGGATCTAGATTAATCCACACAACCTAAATAAAATGTACAATTGAATTCACAGCTCAAACAATATCGTCGTATTCACAACCCGTGACGTGTTTCTATTCTTGTTTTATTTAGATTGACACCGATTAACAAGGCTTTGCACTCAATTCCATATCTAGATGTTGTAAATAATGCAAACTAATTCAAATATCTACCTACAGGAACTTCTATCTAGTAACGTTCTAAACCAAAAACGGTAAAACGGAACGCTGATGCCGACTATTAGGTATATCTATAGTAAAGTATATGCTTTTAGAACAAGATCCCGAGCGACATGCTTTATCGATTAGCAAATCTAAAAAAAGATTAATCTATAAAAATCAATATCTGATATTGACCTTCTTAAATGAATCTTTTTCGTCGATGAATCGATTTAGATAACTAGATGCTTGAGACAAGTTACCTCCATCTCGACTCGGCATATAGGTATAAAAAAAATACGCTTAATAATATACGCTTACTTTTCTTACGACGTCGTGATTAGCAAAGGTGTAGTCAAACTTTAAAATTACTACTTCTTGTGATAGCGGCAATGAGTAATTCAAAGAAAAGTACCTACCAAATCTTTACTCTTTTCCATGAACTAAGAACAGTGGTAGTAAGTTATAAAATGTTTTCTAAACAAGCGTAATAGCGGCTTTTTAGATGTTAATTGAGCAAAGTGTCCGAACACGCGACTCAAGACAGTACCAGCGATTTAAACATGTCGTAAGTAGTTATTATGGTATTTAACTTTGATATGAGGACAGACATAGTCAATTGAAACTGAACTGAAGTGGATTTATTCAAACTTAAGCATAGGTATTAAAAAGAAAAGTTCACGACTGTAAAGCTGTTTTCAGGCTTGGTAGATATCTCCAGATACTTAGAACTTTGATAGTAACTATAAGAGTAGTCAGAGGCACGTCTAAACATGATATTTGGCACATGCCTACATTTTTCACAGTCGTTTCGTGACTAATTGCAAGCCCATCACTGCTTGGAATACTAAAATACTAATAGATCTTAAATAAGACTTCAAAAATTATACACAGCATTTCGTAGAACATTGACACCATTATTTTTAAAATAAAAGCCTCCATAATAGAAAGCCGGTAAGGAATGTGATGAAAAAATGTCTCGTTTTAAGGTCTAGTGGTCCTGACCGTGTTTTTCATAAATCACCCTCGACGCGACACTCTCCTGAATATATTTTCCTCAGAAAAAGATACGATAATTTATTTCAACTAAATTCGGGCTTTTTATACAAAAATCAGACTAAAACCAAACAGAACAAATTTTTCCTTATTGCTTTTATGTTCTGAACTATAAAATTAACGTGTGTATTACAGAGACGTAGAGTTGTGTAAAATCAACCAATACAACGCCTCAAGACTAAATGTTCCATTGAGTATTACCCAATGATAATCAATACGATGGAACCAATTTGTCTCTTCTTCTTTTCCATTTACTTATTATCTGTGGTTTTATTTACCACAATTTTTCCAATGTCGGCGTTGACATGATTTAATTATGTTGGACGATTGAGGTCTAAGTTAAATGAAAGATACTGATTTTTCTCACTTTGTAACGACCCAAAAATACAAGTGTTCCGCCCGGCTTCAGTCATAATTTCGAATAAGTATATGTTTCATCATTTCACAAAAGTATATTTAGGCATCTATTTTCAAGGCTTGGATGTTTACCTGTCACTTATCATTGTGTTGGTTTATCTTCTTTTTCTGTTTCTTTTATATTTTTTCGAAGTCTTATTTACCAAATAAAATAGTTTAGATGAAAAATGTTATCGTAAAATCAATCATTATTATCTTCTGTATACTAAAAGCAATATAATTACGGTTCAATTACGAATGATTGCTACTCACGAGCTCTTGAAGCTGCGACACATGCCTCAAGTGTTTATTACCTACCACTCCGCATCGTTAGATTAATATTAAGATGTTGAGTGCGACATGATGATGAAAAAACAACTTAGCCAGAACGGTTACCTTAAGCAGTTTCATCGAAACCAATTGTTTCATAAGTTTCCAGCAACGCGACATTTTCTGCGACCATAATCATTTTTTACTAGTCATATAAATATACCTAGCTGTCCCGCCCGCGACTTCGTTCACTTAAATATCAAGTTTTAAACACAACTCATAAAAATCCCATACTAACTTTGACACCCCATTTTACCCTTTTTTCGGGTTATTTTGAAAAATCCTGAAACAGGTGTTCATTCACTTTGCATTTAGAGTACACAAACAAAGTTTCAGACCAATCGCACCACACATTGACCCCACATTTGACCCCTTTTTGAAGATTATATTGAAAAATCCTGAAACACGTGTTCATTCATTTTGCATTTACAGTGCACAAACAAAATTTCATGAAAATCGCTCCACACGTTAAAAAGTTTCATACTAACGTTTTCACCCTTTTTCACCCTCTTAGAGGTGGAATTTCCAAAAATCCCGCCTTAGTGGGTGGTTTTGTTATAAAAGGAAGCCACTTTACAAATTTCAGCTTTCTAGCTTCAGCGGTTTCGGCTCGGCGACGATAAATCAGTCAGTCAGTCAGTCAGTCAGGTTAAGCTCTTATATAGGTATAGACTAGTGAGAGCACCGGTGGTCTAGTGGTAGTGGTCGCCGTCTTCTGTTCTTTAAGTCGGGGGTTTTAATCCGGTCGTTCACCAATTTTTCTATTCGAAAGAGTTAAGTGATTAGAAAAAGTTTAACTATGATCTAATGTATATTAAGCCTGGGAATTGCAGTAGTGATTATGTTTGTTTTTTGGTTCATGTTTTTTTTATAACTAACTGATATAAATGTGGTTTAGTGGTAGGTAAGAACGATTGCCTCAATGCGCCCACCGTAATTGTATACCTACTAACTTCAGAGGTTTCTGATGAAATGTTACGTCAATCCAATGTGTGATTTGAGTCTGGAGTTGTAATGCTTCTAATTATATTTTATTTACATTAGAGCGCTGAGATCAATGACAGATTGATATGTTATAAAAATATTTATATTTAGCATTTTATTAGCTCTGTGTAGGTTATTTTCGTGTTTTTAAACGTTAGGCAAATAATCAATCGCAATGGTGTTGTGCGAAATGTTTGTTAGACATTATATTTATTTTTATTATTATTTAAAATCAATACAAGTTTATAGATTTAATTTGGGTGATGGCAACAAAAATAGTCTATATTGCTAGTCCAGATAATATACTCGTAGAAGGTAATTGGTATCTATTCATATCATAATCCATCCAGCCCCTATGCTTCATTGAGTCACAAACATGCAAATATACGAGTAATATCGACTATTAGCTTAAATAATAATAATACGAAATATCTTTGAAATAATCCCGGTTTTCAACATACCGTTTTTTTAATACGGTACAACAATATTTATATTTTTAACCGTCTTCAAAAATAAGGGAATTCTCTATTCGACTGTGTATGTTTTTTTTTTAATTTATATTTCGACTCAATCGCCAAAAAAATTTAGTTTGCCAACATACTCTCGTACCTGATTTACTCTGTAAAACAATTTAATTATTATTTTTCAAAGCTTGAAAACGAATGTTATTCCATCTGATACCTACAACGTACAATAATGAAGTGCTACTTTAAAAAATACTTATTTAAAAAGCCGCCCCTGCATCCCCTACGAATGCTTTCCATGTGCTAATTTCCACACTTGGGAGAAATAACATTAAATCGTGGATTTCCATTGCCTCCGATACTTGCTCTAACGAACCGATCATTCCGAAGGAGGGTTACGAATTAACGAGATCGTTTTTTGGACCACTATTTTCAAGCCGAATTTGTATAGGTATTTACAGGACCTACCCATTAATATCCGTAAATGGATTTGAATAATGGAATTTCTTGGAAAAGTGTACTTATAAAGTTGTAGTAGGTACCTGGATGACCCAGGTAAAACATGTTTTTTGGAAAATGAAACCTAGCTAGATCGATTAATCGCCCCCGAAATCCCCTGCATACAAAATTTTATGAAAATAGTTGAAGCCTTTTCCGAGATTCAGATTATCTTATACCTTTAAACGAGCAATTCTTGTATAATCGGAATCTCGGAAACGGCTCCAGCGATTTTCATGAAATTTAGTATGCAGGGGGTTTCAGGGGCGATAAATCGATCTAGCTAGCTTTCATTTTTAGGAAACGTCGTTTACACCAAAAAAACGAGCAAAGCTCGGTCACCCAGGTACTAATTACTTATAGCATGTATATACAAGAATTTCTCGTTTAGAGGTATTACATAGATAGATGGATGAATGAGAAAAAAAACGTAGGTACTGTACTATCTATGACATATTTTGAAAATAACCAAACTTAATGATTCCGACCTCGCATTCCATTTGAAACAGCAACATTCCTACTCGTACCTCACAACAAATTTAATCATTCTAAACACAAAGAACCGCTACTTTATTTGTCGTAAAAATAGTGATGATTGTAATTTGGTCTTAAATTAGTCAATGATGTAATCTGGTGGGTTGTCTGCATGTGCAGTGTCTGATTTTAGAAGTTAGCTCATAAAACTAACAATATTAACGCGCTAAGTAGACCACATGAATAATTATGTAGAGTGAATGAAGCAAGAGAGCGATTGTAATAGTTGGTAAGTATTATACGAGATCTATTGTATTGTACCTAGATAAAATGAGACAAGACTATCATTTAAGTATCAAGTCTATCTTAACGGCTAGATAGCACCTTGTGAAATATCTACCGATGTCTGGGTCTAGAGTTTTAGGTTTTGTGGTCTATAGGTACATTCGATCAGTGGTGCAAACATCAAGAAAAATATTTAAAGCGCAAGCGATGTAGGTACATGATTTGTTACTAAGCAAATCAATAATGTACCTAACCTACTTTATAAAAGTGTAATAGCTTCTTTTCATGATCGTATAAACATCACTACTTCAATTTTGTTTACAATGAAAACATCTGTAAGCAATGGCAGTACCTAACATTAAACGTTTTTAGTATTTTACTGTACTTATTAACGGCAATTAAAAGTAAGGTCATTTTGAGTTGAAGTGCGAACAAAATAAAAGTATGATACAAATACGAATACCTACATAGCTGATAAATTTGATAACTTATGTTACGAGTTTATAACGAAAAATAAAAATAGTAGGTACCTTTGTATTAGACTTAGATTACTCTCCGTTATTGCAGAGTTAATTATGACCGGCCTCACAGCTCAGTTCGTAGTAGCTCTGCCTTCTGCGCTGTAGGTTGTGGGTTCGATCCCCACCCAGGATAAACATTTGTATGATGAATACAGATGTTTGTTCTGTGTCTGGGTGTTATTATGTATTCTACGAGTAAATATATATTTACAAAAAAAAAGAATATAATTCATCTACCAACTATCTGGTTGTCATAGTACAAGCTTTGCTTAAGTTAAGGCTAGATGGCGTTGTGTGAAATGTCTACCAATGTGACATTATTCCTGATTAACATGCTATATTTCATATATTTAAAAATATGCTTTTGCTACCCGTGTGAAGCCGGGGCGTGTTGCTAGTTTATTATAATTATGTCGTAACTCTTTTAGAATGCATCGCTTGCTTTCAAAGTAATGAACATCAAAAGACGCTTCTGAAAACCGGGACTTCATATTACCAAGAATGCCAGTGCACGGAGCCAGGGTACACGATCGAAAATCTCCAGTGGCTAGATGACAACGACCAGCCGGTTGAGAGGGGGTATGTAACTACGTAAACTCGTTTCGTAGAGAAGCGAATTATTTTTTAGGTAGTGTGTGCTTTTTAGCGCTTTGCATGGCTTTTTATTTTCGAAGGGGCGAGAGGTTAACGTTTCTGCATTGTGATTGGCTCATTATACACCGTGGAATTTTAATGGTTGTTTTCCCGCGGCAGAACAACTTGCCATAAGGAGTACTTTCGAAACATAGAGTAAAAGTAAAAAATAAAGATGTTTTTGTTTGAAAACATTTTATAAAGTATTCATCAACTCGAAAACGCGAGGAACGATAATAACATTAGACGTAACCTGTAGGTTATTCGAATCGCACGCGCCGCCGCCGACCGCCTTCGCGTAGGTATCGGGATGAATTACTATTGGTTCGTGGTCGCTTTCAAATTAAATTTTCACAATAATAAAATAAAAATAAAATAAATAAAATTTGTTTATACAACGATTGTATTACCAAGACAAAACCATTTCGCTGCGGGAAAACAACCATTACAATTTCTCGGTGTATAACAGTTAAGCGGAATAGTACTACCTAAATATTCGTCATCATGGTTGTAACTGAATCAATAAATTACATAGACTCGTCTAGAGATTGGAGTAGGCTTGCCCAGCATCTATCATACATCTTCTGAGTTTATTCAGCCTAACCATAAGAAAAACATGGTCAATAGTGAGGAGTTGCCTAAACCACAAGGCTCTCACGATGTTTCCGACTACTTATATACAGGGTGTAACTTTTAGTGTTAATATCCTTTAATTTATTTTAGTAGCCGTTTGATATGACTACCATTTTTTTCAATACAACATTCAATATTTTTTTAATGTATTACAGCAGTTTTCTTTGTTACTAAAATCGATGACATCGTTCCTAAGAACAGATTTCCGTATGTCTTATACTTAATTTCAGACTTTCCCATACTGACCGATCTAAATGTTACACCCTATAAACCTACCAAATTCATCAAAAGGCTCTATCTCTCGTTATTGTATCATCTCCACACTAAAGTAAATTGTTCTCACAAGACCAGGTACAAACAAAGTGTACACGGAGGTAGCACAAGATACCATCAACCTACACATACCTAGCATTAGCAAATCAATGTCTGGCAAATACAAATGCGTCACAGAAGTCCATGGGATCAGATACACTCAATCGTACACTATTGACGCATATGGTACGTAAGATCTCTTTTAAGATACATATATACATATATACTAGTACTAACTAGCCCACTTTATTTACTTTCCTGTACGTTTTTGAGGATTTTTTGAATTATGATGACTTATTGAGTGTTTATATTTTTATTTATTTTTTATTGCATACATTAGGTACCTTACGAGCATAAACTATATATCGATTGCAAAATGACAAAATTATTGAATCACATTTTCATACATTTATAATTACGTATACCTACGTATTAGTTATATTTCAAGGATGTTCTAGTAGATATTGTAATAAGATATTATTTCAGAACCGTTATACTTTTTCAAAACACCAAACGATCAGCATTTGGTTTTTGAACGTGATTCAACAATAGTTTGTGAAGCTAGGGGGGAATCTCCCCCGAGAATAAGCTGGCAGAAAGAAATAGGCGAGGAGTTCGTAGAAGTAAGTACAAATAATTTAACTTTTGATAGCTAATAATAAAAATAATAAATTTTGGTAGACAGTTCACACAACGCCATCTAGCCCCAAACTAAGCAAAGCTTGTACTATGGGAACCAGATAGCTGATAGATTAATTAATAAAATACATAATAACACCCAGACACAGAACAAACATCTGCGTTCATCACACAAATTATCCTGGGTAGGGATCGAACCCACAACAGAAGCGCAGAAGGCAGAGCTACTACCAACTGAGCTGTGAGGCCAGTTAGTAAGATAATACATCTGAACGTGAATGTTTTATTGAAGGTTCCTCACATTGCTGGCAAATTTGAAATCAGTCCTGAAGGTCTAATGATAAGAAATGTTTCTATGGAAGACGCTGGAAAGTATAAATGTACAGCGTTAGTGATGTCTACTGGTGAAGAAGTAGATAAGTTTATTGATGTCGACGTAAGTACAACGGTTTCAAGCATTGGAAATCTTTAAAAACAAATGATTGTAATATTGGTATTTGAATTACGATATGATATCTATATCTTGGCTAGAGTGCAGATAGTAAATCAACCTATAGTAGTGCAACCTAGTAAATTAGAGATTGCTGATGTAGCAAAACATAGATTTGGTAAGACTATTGTGAGTTCATAAGCTCGATTTCATATACTATGTTACGTTGCAGATCCAAACAGTACCAATTATTGAAGAATTGCGAGCATACCCAGATGTAGCCGTGGTTGCTGGCCATTCAATCTCTGTAGATTGCATAGCTGAAGGGGTACCTACTCCTCAATATGCTTGGAAAAAGATTGGAAAAGAAACTGTAAGATAATGATGCTTAATGATAAACAAAACAAAGCTTTTGCTTTGTTAATATGTTTATCTAAATTTATTTGTTCCTATATTAATTTTTACAAGCAATGAATTTGACTGTGAACTAAAATCCTTAAAGATTATTCATCGTTTATTCTATGCAATTGAAGATATACATAAAGTAAACGATAAACTAACATAATTTTTACTCACGTAAGCGTTTCGGGTAACCTATAGGAAACTGATGGAAATTTGTACTGTGATTGAGGTATTATAAATTTAAGACAAGACTGAAAAAGCTCTATATTAACTTTTGCAGGATCCAGTAACTAAGACTGGAAGACAGGTTGTAAACACTCTAGTCATTGACAACATACATTCGGAAGATGGAGGATTATACGAATGCAATGCTTATAATGAAGCAGGAAATTCTAAAAAAGACATAAATATACAGGTACGGGAATTTTTTTTTTTTGAACTTTACTCTATCGACCGACAACAGCTGTGAAATAAAGATTCTCATAAGGATGATACTGAAAAAAGACTTGAAAATATTGTATTTTCATGGCCTCTATGACTGATATTTTTTATCAGGTGTTGGTGCCACCACTTATAACGTATTTTACGAATATAACTGAAGTAGAAGGAACAACGATACAACTCATTTGCAATGCAACTGGCAAGCCTGAGCCCAATATTACAATCACCTATGAAGGATGGGACATCGATAGTGATTGGTAAATATTATTTAAAGTTCAATAATCTAGCACTTTAGTATGACTTGAGATTTTCTATGAAGGGTTGCTGCTTTGAATATACTATATTTACTTACTTAAAAAGCATGGCTCCGAGACAAATAGATAAAAAAGTTTTGACAGTACAAATATTAACATTCAGTCATCCTCAAAAAATTTGGTAGGTACCAATATAGAAAATAATAAGTAAAGTTAGTTTAAAATGTTATAGATGTACTTAAATATTTTTAAGGGAATTGTCGGAATATGAAGAAATACCAAATAAGGCATTTGTGAACCTCGACAGATCCCACGAAGGAATTTATGTCTGCAATGCAAGTAATGAAAGTGAGTATAAACCCCACACACAAACTTCAATTTATGGTTAAGCGTTTTAAGGACATTGGTCCTTTATACCGGATTTTAATTGATACTACAGTATTTTTCAGTTGGATACGATACATTACCGATGTATTTGACTGTTTTACATCGACCATACTTCAAGGATAATAATAACAACGCCATAGAATGGGGTTATTTTGGCAAAACAGTGAAGTTAAACTGTGCTCATAATAGCAATCCACCAGCAATAATTACTTGGAGGTATTGAATAATTTAATTAGTTGAATCAGCTTAGAGTTTACCTAGATGACATAATAACCAATCCAATGGCAAACATTACTATTTAATCAAACCAATAACAGCTAATGAAAACTTCTCGTTTGCTAAATATATTGAGAATAATAATCACATTTCATAGATTTGAAAGCAACGACATACCAATGGAGGAACAAGTGGAAATTAATAAGGCATTACTGGATGTGCAAGAACAGTACCTTAATTTTGATATAGATGGAAATACTACTTACGGAATGTACGTGTGTACAGCGAGGAATGAGTTAGGAGAGGCTACGAAGTTCGTCACTTTGAAAGAAGGATTCAAGCCACTAGCTATAGAAAACGTAAGATTTTCCATTTAGGTAGGTGTTTCTTTTGTCCCAATACAGTTGACTATATTAAAGATGCCTACTGTTCATACTCAGTGGATCAAATAGCGTATAGCCCGTTTACCTCTGGAGTAATTCACTGTGGAACGCAAATATTTTAAAGTACCTGATTTAAGTACACAAGCCTTTGTATCTATATTTAAGCGTCAAGTCGACTAATTTACTGACTTAAAGAACGATTTTAGTGCTTAGCCTCAGCTATGTCAAACGTAAGAAAGACTGATCAATACGTGCGCATTTGACTGAGCCACCAGTTTTCTCATGATGTTTCCCTTTACCGTTACATTAATGTTACAGAAAGTCAATATAACCGAAATAACAGCCACTACGGTGTCCTTTCATATCGAGGGTCCCTTCAAAGAAGATACACCCGATATTCTCGGATACACTGCACAGTACGATGAAGACAGAATGTATGACATCACAGATATACATTTGAACCGGACGTGGTCTGTTGACAGGCCGTACAAGATTGACAAACTAAAACCTAACACGACCTATCAAGTCAGTTTCGCGGCAATAAACGAAGTCGGGACAGGAGAGTATACCGATCTGCTTGAGTTTACAACACTTGAAAAGTAAGTTACCATGACATATAAAAATTGTACGGAAGTAGTGTTATTTCAAGCTTGAAACTTTGACGTTTCTGAAACATGATGGATTGTAATGTTGGATGGAGCTTGTGGTAAGGCCCCTGGTCATCCATCAATAAAGTTTTGATGTGTAACACCAAACATTCTGCTTTGAATACTACTGTGTTTAAGTTTGAAGAGTTGAAGGTTTGAAATGATTTTTTTAGCGAATAGACAACATTACTGTCGTTACCTTTGTTCATCCTTAAAATTAATTCTACACATTAGTGAAAGATTTTTTGAATCGGTCCAGTAGTTTCGGATCCTATTCAATTCAAACAAACGAATCTTTCCTCTTTATAGTATTAGTGTAGATAACACATCAATGGCGTGATACCTCTAATATTACAAACGCTCATAAGCTACCGCTAAATTACCAAAGGATGGGCCGTACGTTTGTCTGCGAGCTCGGTAGTATAAAAAAATGTGAAGGCAATAATAAACGTAGGTATTATGATGATTGGATACTAACTCCAGAATGTCGTTCGTTTCCGATCTTGCACGTTTGCTCCAGAACTGACTCGAAGTGGGTCATGACTCACGAACTACCTTACTCCCAGCGTAAAACTGAATCGAAGTACTTTTACGGGCTATTTCTAGAGGCTTTTTACGAGTATATTTACTCGATTATTGTTTCGTTTCACTTACCATGGTACGAGTATATCAACTAATATGCCTACTAAATTACAAAGACCAGCCAAGTCATTTCCTTCACCTTTTTGTTTATTTTCTTATTGTTTTAATTTTCCGTTCTGTTTCTTTTGTCTTTCAAATATTTGTCCATTTGGAGTACCTAAGAATTGCACTTAAACTTTCGGCGAAACTTATTGAGAAAAGCTTGACTAAGTTGCAAATTTTAAGACTATTGTTTATAGGTCAGTCCCAGAATCACCGATCTGGGAAGAGGCGTCCATCCAGCGCTCCCCAAATGGTAACCACCTTCTTAAATGGAAAGAAGTGGCTGACAATGGAGAACCTATCGATTTCTACGTTTTGAAATACTGCCCGGTAAGCTCAGATTAGTTAGTAAGGGTGCTACCGAGAAGGCATGATGGTTATTAGATGCAAAGGTTCACAGAATGCCTTTAAAGAAAACCTTTGACAACAAAGTTTTCTGTAGAAAAACCTGGTGGCCTTCCAGGTGGACTCTTAGGCGCTTGAACACGGAGCAACTTTAGCTGAGGCTACTAATTAAATTTTTGAAAGTTTTCTTGCGAAAAATCGATACTCGAGTTTATGTTAACTCGAAGCTATGTGTGCGCAATCCCATTTGATAATTTGTAAAAACTAGTTGCAAGTTGCTGCAATAGTTGCTCTATGTGCAAAGCGCCCTAAGAACAATCTGTAAAGTCCTACCACCTGGATTACCAACAGGTTCATTCTGAGAAAACTTAACAAACATTAAATTTGTAGGTTTACAACGAATTTGACGAAACTCTATGTGAAGTACGCCACATGGAGCCAACCACAGAACTGGAACTCTCAGACTTTGAATCCAACACCACTTATTTCCTAGAACTGGTCGCACATAACGCCGAAGGGAACTCTACACCTGCCAACATATCCATAACAATTCCTGGTAAGTTTAATCTTTAGTCAATTCTTTTTAGTGGGTCCAAGCACTGTTTTTGACATTATCATCATCATCATCATCATCGTCCGCAACCTGACTTCACCCACTGCTGGGTATAGGCCTCTCTTTGTATATATCATTGTCCACGGTCTGCTGCTAGCCTCATCCAAGTCCGGCTGTTTTTGACAAATCATATTTTATCGCGAGCTCAAAGTAATAGTTTTCGGTAATCTATAAAAGTTTTTATAAATGCAAAAGTAGCTCTGTTTTTTTATTACATTTTCACTAGAAAACAGCTGAACGAAACTGAATTTTTAGTAAAGAGTTCTACTCACCAGTTTCTTCATTGTTCTAACTTTCGTCATTGTTTGCAACAAATATACCCTTCGTGAAATAACTATTACTCTATCTTCATGCTTGAAAGACGAGCTCCAAAATCAAGGATAAAAAAGTTTTTAAAATAACGGTAAAATATCAAAATTAGAAAGGCCTAGTTACGGGCAACATTTATTTACAACATTTATTGTATTGAATAAAACTATGGCTTTGACTAATTATAGTCTTCATTCCTATGCCAATAATCATGTTACGATTCCCAGTTCTAGAAGATGATGGACCAGAATCATTGCTGTCAGGAGGCACCATCATTGGCATATCAATAATCGCAGTGCTGGCATGTCTGCTACTCCTGGACCTCATCCTGCTAGCATGGAGACGACAAGGCATCATCGCCACCTGCTGTTTAAACAAGAATAAGAAAAAGAAAGAGGATACTTTGAATTCACGGTGAGTCTGTCAGGGGCTTAGTAGACCTTTCTAGTCAACCGTTTTGTCATTGTTCGCACTTTCGTCATTGTTTGCAACAAGCAATTTTGTTTATCTCGTAAAATCATCTTTCTGCCCTCTTCCCACATTATTTGGGGTCGGCACAACATGTGATCTTCTTCCATTTCCCTCTATCATTCGTCATCTCGGTACTCACTCCTTTCCTACCTATTTTTATCTCGTAAAATATTAGTTAATTTTAAAGGTACTCTTAATTAAAAAACTTATTATCAACCGATCTTTTATTGCTCCGTCTTCATGCTATCAGCTTGAAAGACGAGCTCTAAACTCAAGGTTATCATTTTTTTTGAAATAATGGTTAATATATCAAACTGAGTAGAAACGTCCTAGTACGGCTGTTTCAGAAACGACACATTTCAAGCTTGAAGTAACACTACTTCAATACATTTTTTATAGCTGATATTGCCTGAAGATATTGCTTGATAAGGCCTTACCTTTTATAGGTATAAGGTTAAGTTATTATAGTTGGACAGCTTGACGAAAATTCAATCCTTACAATACTGTAGCGTACATTTTCAATAAACTCATTTATCATACTACCTACGTGAATACAAATATTGAGGCCATTGATTTAACCGACAAGAAATACCTCGAGCCGTCAGACAGGAGGTTTGAATGCCAACAAAGAGTTCAATACAAAAACAGCAGCCTTTGTGTCAACAGCGGAAACATTCCTTAAATAAATGAAAATATAAATTGAATGCTATTCATGAAAACTGAATATAAATTGAGTTTCAGATTTACCTTTTGTCCTTTTGAATATTTTTTTTCTTTGAATTCGTACCACGGGTTAACTTTTATAATAGTTGGCGACTGTTCGAATGATCATGCGCCAAATAATGTGAGAGATTATAGGAAAAGTGAGTAAAATGTCACACGTTAAATCTCAGTTGAAACAGATGACAACCAACGTTGAGACGCAAATTATAAGTCACTTTACTGATAACGTTTATCTCACTTTTTCAAACATATATTTTTTTTCATTTTGTTTATTTTCTCTGTTGTTCTGTAAATCGTATCTTTGAATCGCATGCCGTATTTCTGAACTGACATTTGATAGAGCATGGATGAATCTACTATTTGCGTACTAGAGATGCCGTCATAGGTAGGTACATACATATGTTTTGTTCCAAAATAAGTTTAAAAACGCGAAGAAAAAAGCTTTTGATGTTAAAGTTGCTGCAATTTCATATTTTTCAGTGACAAGAAAGGATTGCTGATTGTGGAACCTGCGGAGGCGAGGCTCGACAACGGCCACAGAGAGTACGAATACAACAAAAACACCGGCATTGTGACTGGAAAACATTCCGCTGTTTAAAAACATTATATAAATACACTGCATATCAGAACAAGGATAATTTAATTGATAACTGCTATTATTTTGACAATTGATTAATAAAAAAAAATATTTATGGTCAATAAAATTACAAGAAACATTTCGAAACGTGCACAGTTACACGTTACATGCTAGGTGTAATTCAAAAATCAAAATCAAAATCAAATCGTCTTTGTTCGGTAAAATCACAGGGATCAATTAGAATCGTCTTATATAGGTACTAGGTGAATCTAGGTGCCAATTACAGTCATATCCCCAGTCCGAGAAGAACTGACAAGAAACTCGCTGGACGCTTTCCTTGTATGATCCTTGTTGATTTTGCTAGGGATACCTAGCTTAGTTGAAGTTATATTCGTCCTAAGCTTTTTTCTGAAAAAAAATAAAATTTGAAAATAATAATATGTTTTAAATAAATAATTAATATTAAAGCTATTCAAACAAAATCAACTACTCATCTACTCGCAGAGAGCTTGTTTACTTCGACTTATAAAAAAAAGTTGTGATTGTAAAAGTTGTCTCTAGTTTGCTCACAAATAAGTGGTTATTATAACTTTCCTTGCTCTGTAAGCGTTGTATAATTGTGTGGAAAATGGCAATGGACTTGAGTTATTATTTTTAGTAAATGTACAGTGAAAAGTGTTTTTTATTTAAGTAAGTATTTAAGATATTCTTATTACGAGGTTATTTCCATTAAGATTTTCTAAGGTACTTTAGGTAGTTGATACTTAAACATAATTATGATTATACTATATCAAGAAATATAATTATGTAGAGTATCTATTTGAGGAGTCATTCGATTTTGAATCTTATACCCATGTCATAAATGTCATCGAATAGAAATGACTTTTGATAAAATGAATAATCTATTCTCTTGCAATCCTAAGTTCATAATAAGAACTTGGGCCATAAACTAAAATAGTACCTATATTTATTTCCTATGGAAGAAAAAATTAGTTATTTTATTATCTATTTCATTCCAAACGTAGTTAAGTATATCAAAGTTAGTTCGTTACATTTTTATATATATTTTATCAAAATACCATTTATTTTACGTTGAGGATAGGGGTCTTGGGTTTATACTATTACATTTTAATATATTTAAATTTCTCCGACTCAAATACTAAGAAAACTTTTTTCTCAGCAATTTTTAATTAAGTTAGACGAATTAGATGTAAGTAATTACTTATGGTGCCAAAGAACTTTATGTAAATAAACGTATACTTAATAGGACCAAATATGCGTTTTATTAATAACTAGCTTCTGCACGCGGCGTCGCCCGCGAAGTACCTACATAAAATATAGCCTATGTTCATCCTGAAAGTTCATTCTACACATTGGTGAAAGAATTTTTCAAATCGGTTCAGTAGTTTCGGAGCCTATTCATTTCAAACAAACAAACAATCAAAGTTTTCCTCTTTATAATATTAGTATAGAAGTATAGATATACCTGCATAAGTGCAACTAACCAAGACATCACCCATTATAAATGCGAAAATTTATGTGTAAACGTATATATGGACTTTTATAATTCTGTAATGGCTGAACGGATTTAAATGAAATTCGGCGTAAATATATATATAATCCTATATTGATATATTGTTCCCAAAAAAATCCCCAAGGATATGAAAAGCGGGGTAAAAAAAACTGTATCACAGCGGGTGTAACTGCGGGTTGCATTTCGTAGGTAATCCTACTAATATTATAAACTCGAAAGTTTTTAAGAATGTATAGATGATTGTTATTCTTTCACGCTGAAATGGCTGAACGGATCTGGATCTAAATTGGCACAGATACAGATTATAGTCTGGAATAGCACATAGGCTACTTTTTATCCTGGAAAAATGTACGGTTCCCATGGGAAAGATTTGTTTTGTTTTCAAGGGACCACGCTGGTGAAGACATGGGCGTAAGCTATTTAATAATAAAAATTAGACTGAAAAAAATGTAGCTTGTGTATTTCTCAAAGGAACAACTTATGGATGAACAAGTTATAAATTTTCAATTCCGCTCAAGACTTGGACGACCTCAATCACACCTGGGTTCGATATTAAACGTTTGAGAGCGCCAGGTGCTCGTTATATTGAAAATCTGTGATATTTTACGATACATTTAACGCGGTCACGCAGTTTCATCATCAACTTACTGTATCTACCAATATTTGATTGAGTTACATTTCGTGGCTTTGCATGCAAGGTAAGTAAATAATAAAATATATCCTATGTTAATTTTGAAAGTTTATTCTAGGTAGGTACACATTGGTGAAAGAATTTCTGAAATCGGATGGATAGTTTATGAAATAATTATATGCAAAAACTTTACCTCTTTATTACGAGTATAATTAGTTTAAATCAACCGAAGAAACAAACAGAATCAGATTTTCTAAAACCAATGTAAAAAAATTACAAAAAAAGACGATTTTCGGCACCAACATCGGTAACGTTCGACGATTCAGTTCCTGGGTGGCTACTCCGCAAAACAAAAACGATATAATCGGAATCGAATGTCCGCAAATTCAGCCGAATTCACAGCTGTTTCGTTGTCACATTGAAAATTTCGTGTCGTCCGTAAGTAGTGCTACAGTAGGTTTTACGAGATTGATTATTAAAAGTAATGTCGGTCGTACCATCGTTCAGATGTTTGTCGAAACGATGTAAATTAGAGACCTACTCGTAGTATTAGTAGTTCGGTTGACCGAACTAATGAGACTTTTATGTATCAGCAGTTCTGTTGGACACGTCAACCGAACATATGAGATACCTCTTGTATAAGTAGTTCGGTGTTCACGAAAAACTTGTGTTTGCGATTGTCTTGCGTTTTTATTAGTAAGTTATTGTCGTAGTGTAGTCCGATAATAAATTCGGTGTAGCAACTTGTAACGAACGCACTTTTATCAAGGTAGACCGAATTTATATTTACTTTGTTCTGTAAATATCCGGACAAACAGTGTGTTCCCTTTCAGTGAAGCAAATAAATAGTTAATTATAGTTTTTTTTTTTATTTCACCCATAATATAGACATTATGTCATAACTATTGCCCATAAATTGTGATTGCTCGTAAAATAAGTTATTACCACCGAAATCCATTAGGCAATTACTGCGATTAGCGAGACCGTTAGAAAATCTGTAAAAACGATTGCGTGGTTTGCAACTGACATTTCCCAGGTATAAGTAACTAGTGATGTTCCTACTTTTATTCATAAAACTTTTATCGATACTTCGACAAAAATATCAAATAACAAAACGTCTGAAACTGTAACGGGACTAAGAGATAGTGGTTTAATAATTTTAAATTGAAATTTCAGAACGACAAAATTTCATTGTTCGCACACCATGAACAATGAGGATTAATAATTGGTTGGCAAGAAAACATTATGATTGTGTATTTCTCAAGATTTTTAACTCTGAGCTACTTAATTGGAAATTGCATTGTTTATTTCATTTTATGGAGTCATCGAGCTATGGTAATACTTTCTAAGCAACTACAGTAATAATTCGACAAAACCTGCAAAAACGGATATTACCTTGAACCAATCAACCCCTTGAATCGAATTCTGAACATCGATACCGAAATGGCAGATCGCAAAAACGACTGCGAATATTCGAACATCCCTACTGCATGTGTCTATTTGTGGAATTTATAGGCTTTCTAACTGAATGGCCGCGCAGGTGTCAATAATGGCTTTGCACGGCAACATTTTCCGGTAAAGGTAAATTAAAAGTTTACTTGCTTCTATGAACAGTGGGTTTATTTATCTTATGGTGTGTCTTGTATTGGGGAGAGTTTGTATTACGCCTATTTTTAGTATAGAAACGAATTGTATTGCCAATAGGTACATTTTTACATTACAACTCTACATTTTTCAGCGGCTGTTCCAT
Organism: Cosmorhoe ocellata; assembly: GCA_963675405.1. Lineage (NCBI taxonomy): Eukaryota > Metazoa > Arthropoda > Insecta > Lepidoptera > Geometridae > Cosmorhoe > Cosmorhoe ocellata. The sequence continues at coordinate 1,773,043 of OY776258.1, read as the reverse complement.
GGATATTAATAAATACCTACTAGAATACTAACATTGGTTTCGGAGTAGGTAAATATGAAGATTTATGTTGACTTTATTTACGGGATAATAGAGTTGACACGTTATGGCACTGAGAGAGGAAGATAATAAGGAAATAGGTAGGAAATAGGGTTTCAACATTTTATTAGTCGTTGGTTTTTTTAAATACGAATTAAAAATATAGGCTTTGACAAACCCCAAGAAAATAATTGCCTCAAAAATAGTAGAGCAATATTAGGTATCTACCTACCGAATATAAGAATATTTTAATCAATCAACAATTTCGAAGTACTTTCTTACTTAGAGTACCTACGTACCTAATTATTATGGACGACGAATAAATAACTCCTGCACCTACAGTTTAATTAAAAATGACTGATTTATTTACGCAGTTACTTTCATCTTGATACGATTGAATTAAATAAACATTATCGCTAGGGATGTTTATTGTTTATGCGATTACGTCAACGCAATGTTATAAACATAGGCTAATGGAGTAACCGATCTTAAGACGTGCCTCTGACTAACCCCCCCCCCCCCCCCTTAGAAATCCTCAAAGACCTATGTAGCTAAGGTACTTAGATCTGAGTAGCTTATCTTTCGAGTCTGGGGATTACAGTCGTGATCATGATTTTTTTTTATGCGGATGCTACTGAAATAACCATGTAGCAATTATTACAGGGCTAGGTATAAGGTATTCAGAAGGGTCGGTTAGGTTAGGTTAACCTAATGGTTAAGTAACATTCTGTTTTTGAACAGAAACGTGGTATCACAGCAAACAAGCATCTAAAACATTCTAAACACGCGCTTACACTTGTGAGGAAAGTCGAACAACACAACTTGAAACAACGGTTTAGAGAACCACTGGAGTAGATAACATAAATTTATTAGAATCCTACTTATCGAATTGTAAATTTAATTTTACTCTATGGTATTTGCTGTCAAACGTCGATAAATCAGATCCGATATGAATTAAAAAGAAATTGATCGGTAGGTGGACAAACCAAATCCGTTCGTGAATATACGGCTATGTTTATGTATTTATCAGTTGACCACATTGACCAGAATTTTGAACCTTATTTCGAACCACAGACAAGTAGAGTTCGTGGTAGGTATAATCCTATCAAACAAAATGTAATATCAATGATTATGATATGCATAAAAGGTCGCAGCATATGCTATGACCAGTTTACTTACCTTAAAGCCTCTTAGGCATACATAGTTTTGGCCAGTGCAGAGAATTAAATGATGGCTTTGATCATGTTATATTTAACAAATGTATTGACAGTGGTGTCTTTCCTAATTTGATGAAACATAGCAAGATTACACCTCTGTTCAAATCTGGTAGTCATTCAGATCCTTATAATTTTCGACCAATATCAGTGTTACCTACATTTAGTAAAATATTTGAAAAACTTATTCTTAATCAATTACAAAGACATTTTAACATTAATAATTTACTTGATAAAAAACAATTCGGATTTACAAAGGGCCGCTCAACCACTGATGCCGGTGTTGAGTTGGTATCACATATTTTCAATACCTGGGAGGAATCTCACGATGCCTTAGGTATTTTTTGTGATCTATCTAAAGCATTTGATTGTGTGCACCATGAAACATTAATCATGAAACTCCATCACTATGGTGTTAGGAGGGTTGCACTTAATCTTTTAACATCTTACCTCACTGACAGACTACAGCGAGTTGAAGTAAATGGGAAACGTTCTCCGGGGTCAGTGGTAACAATGGGTGTACCACAAGGATTAATATTAGGGCCTTTTTTGTTTTTAATATATATAAACGATCTACCCAAACTTGTCAGGGATGATCAGAAGATTGTACCTACTGTTTGCTGATGACACGTTACTTTTATTTAAACAAAAGCGGCGTATGACTAATTTTGACGAAGTGAATAATGCAATCTCTAAAATTGTAAAATGGTTTAATGTAAACAACTTATTACTAAATGAAAAGAAAACGAAATGCGTTCGTTTTGTACTACCAAATGTTCGACAATTAGATACCAATATAAAAATAAATAACGAAAATATAGATCTTGTGGACACCACAGTATTCTTGGGCATAACTTTAGATAATAAGCTTCAATGGGGCCCGCACATTGATAAATTGTCGAAGAGACTTAGCTCTGCAGCATATGCAGTTAAAAAGATCCGTCATTTCACCGACGTAGAAACTGCTAGACTTGTATATTTCAGGAACTTTCATAGCATTATGTTTTACGGCATTTTGTTATGGGGGAGTGCTGCAGATATTAATACTATATTTGTGTTGCAGAAGAGGGCTGTTCGTGCAATTTATAACATGGGTCCTAGAGAATCTCTTAGAGATAAGTTTAAAGAAATAAACATCATGACAATGCCATGTCAGTATATATATGAAAACTTGATGTATGTTCACAAAAACATTAATTTATTTAGGAAAAATAGTGATAATCATAATGTTAATACTAGACTTAAAAATAAACTCGCTGTTCCCACGGTTAGGCTCACTAAAGTAAGTAAATCCTTTAAAGGGCAATGTGTACGCTTCTATAACAAGATCCCAAGTGACATGCTTGATTTATCAATTGGAAAATTCAAAAATGTAATTAAACAGAAACTATCTAGAAAAGCTTACTATAAAATATCAGAGTACTTAGATGATAAAAAAGCTTGGGATGAATCAGCTCCAACTCTGCTAGGTATTCCTTACAAAATTAACAAGGATCATACAAAAAAAGCGCTAGGGCCCAGCGAGTTTCTTGTCAGTTCTTCTCGCACTGGGGATAGGACTGGAACTGGCACTTAGACTCACCTAGTATGTAAGACGTTTCAAAGTGATCCCTGTGATTCTATTGAAAATAAACATATTTTGATTTTGATTTTTTGATTTTGTTCATTTCTAGTACCAAAACAAAGATCTGTGTTCTAGTCTACATGTCAAACTAACTCCCGGATCGCCACAGCCAACAGGGGATGAACAGTATTCAAAACTTTGCCTGCCGCCGACCGCCTCTCGCGAAGGTAAATAGTTGCTTTCTTTAGGTATCGTCATTTACGGATGCACCCACCAGATTCTATGGATTACCAGTAGGTCTACCATGATGAGTTGTCACATTTAGATTGGCTGACGTTACTACAGTAGTAATAGTACGTTACTATGACATATTCTGTCAAAATTGTTACTCATGGTACCAAATTCTAAGCAAATTAATGAGCGCAAACTACAGTCGCTGTAGTACGCTGTGACGTAGGATAGTTAGCTACGTGAGGTTTTAGTACCCAACTATCCGCTAGAGGCGCTGTACAAGTTTTCATACAATTTTTTAACTACAGTCGCTAGCGAGTGTAGATTGTGAAATCTCATGGTAGACCTACTGATAGACTGGTAAATGATTGCTAGGATAAACATCTCTTTAGATCTTAACTAGGAATACGCTGTAACACAGCCTCTCTAAGGAAACCTAACACACTTTTCATTCCCCAAGTTCCGAGAAATTACGGACAAAATGCTTTTAATATAATTATTTATCTCTAGGTTTATTTAGCTGTAAATTTTCCAACAAATTATAAAATAAAATTAATTAATTAATATTTGAGAATACTCGTATTACAGCGTAGACTAAAGTGTAGTTTGACGCTAAATACCCAAATAATCTAGAATGCAAGGGTTTGCTTTATTTTTTAATAAGAAACACGCGAATTGAGTTCCTACTACGAAGTAGGTAGGTATCTATAGAATCAAGATCTTCTCAATGCTCAGATAAAATGATATCCGTGCCCAACGACTTGCAATATCCTTCTAACGTCCTTTCCTACATTAAATCGTTTCAGATTTTAAGAAATATTCTTGTGAAATTTACTTTTGTTACTGTTCCTAAATATAATGATTTGAAGACAGATTTGGAATATGCTGCAGATAGCGGTCATTGTCTACTTCTTCTTCTTTATAGGTAGGTATATAGCATCTGTCTCTCTCCAGATCAATTTTGGCAGTGTTTTGTTTTTAAATTTCATTGCACATTCAACATCACAAAGGCACAGTCAAATTATCAAGTCGCTTTTAAACAAAAGACTGACAAAAAACATGAGAAAAAATATAAAAACTACAGCTGCTAGAGTTTACAGTCGAAGCATCAGAAGAAAATCCCGCAGTGTTCTTAAATAAGACAGAATTGGAGTGTGCTGATATTCGTTATTGTCACGACGTAAATTTTCTTTCTCTTGTTTGCTGCGTGTAGGTTAATGATATAGATACTTAATGATATGCGACCTAGCACTTGGCTGTCTTCATTCATACACGTTAAGTTTAAGATAATTTATGTGGGAACTTGTCCGTTAACTCAAACGCTATTCAAAAACTAGTCTTGTAACCTACTTACAAAATGTCAAACATATTGTTAATGAATAGGTACAAGCAGAACAATTTAACAGACAATGAAATATATTTTTTCAACAGAGTTTACAAATCTTGCTGTCTTGTAAACGAGAAAGTAGGTACCTACCTACTTAGCTAAAAATATGAGGCAAAACGAGGATTCGGGTTTCATACAATGGTTAGGACCAAAATGCCAAAGGGCCGGCCAAAAAAGAAAAATGTGGCCGCGTTTGGGAAGTAGGTACCTACCTAACTTGAATATTTTTCATTAGCGCACCAAGTCTTTACAACCATACCTTCAGTTATTTTTGTAAGGTTATATATTATGTGATTTCCAAAGTACCTACCTACATTTTATCTAACAAATATCGAAATACTCAACACCAGTGCGGAACGAGTCAATAGTCCTGAGGATGCTTCGTGGAGAAGCGAAACACGTGGCAAATTTCTATCTAAGTTTGTGTTGTGTTAAGCTCATTATATAATAGTTTAGCAGGAAGTAAATAGGTATTAGATATTTCCGTCCTTTTCAGTATTTGTAATGGATTTCCACAAAGTCACGCCTGAATCAATCTTTTTTTTTAAATACCTACCTACCCACTAAAAATGGATAAGCTATGCGTCGCTTGGATCCACGTTCCAACACGTCAAAGGTTACCAGATCTATGATACTGAAGTGTATAGCACCTGCTTCTGTCCGCCACAAAAGAGCAATTGAATCGAATAGATAGGTATTTATAAATTGGCCAGAGAGTATGATGGAGCACGTTCGCCAGAAGCCATTAGTGAGTTGGCGCCGCGGAGCTGAGGACTAATGTTCGAGACGTGAGAACCACTGAGCAGATGGACCAATGGCCATCCCGGAATTACTGCTGGAAACTGCTATAACCGACGGAAACTAGTATTTATAACAAAAACCAAAAAACCCGACTGGAAGTAATTGAAAATAGCTTCTCATTGCCATGTTGAATTTTTTATAGCATGTCTGACTCTCGTCCTTCGCAGTCGGGTAAAGTTCTCAAAAAAAAATAAAAAAAATAATAGATAATAATACTGCTGGCTGTCGCTGTAGCCGCAGTAGCCCAAACAGCTGAACGGATTTTGACAAATAGGGTGTCTATAGATTTATCTGAATCAAGAAAGTGACATAGGCTAATATCAAAAAATCCAATATGGCAGCTGTACAAACTTATTTTCAATCAATTTCAGTCTTTAGTAACTATAACAGATCACTGATTTCAGTAGTGTTTTTGGTTTTTGAAATAAATATTTTGGTCAAGACATTCTAGAAAAGCACGTGTTAAGTCTAATGATACTAATGATGAAACAACACCATCACTCTTTCTCATTCTCTCCACGTATAATGGCAAGTATAATTCTCATAAGACCGTACAGCGTAAGGACTTACATGAAATATTCAAACGTGAAAAGGGTACGGACTCAAGGGAGCTGTAATTTAAACAAATATTTCAACGCATATTTTATGTATGATGCGAACCTGTCTGGGGTAATGTAGCAGTGTATCACCCTGTATAAACCCACTTGCCTCTTCTACTGAAAACAAACCGCAGAACCGCAAAAAAGCAACCTGTAGATTTTTCACTACCGCCAATATCGGCTCAAATAACGTGCCTCTGACTAACCAAATATTTAGAGATCTGAGATGATGTCTTTGAATTGGGAGATACCATTTGTGATCATGTTTTTTTAAAGTTTTTTTTTTTTAATTCCTAGTTCATCTATTTATCTAGATTTCTAGTAGATCATCTATATCATCATCATAGATCATTATCTTTCAAGAGAACTTCTATCTTTGAGTACCCACTTACCTATATAGTTACGACAAATTCTGCTAAGGCACGTCCTGAATAACGATACATTAAAATGTCGATTACGGCTGTAAAGTCTACGGTATGGAAGCCTTATATTAAATACATCATTATTATGTAAAGCAATTACCTACTAAAATGAATCCAAGAATATGAAATAGGTACCTACTTTCATTAATATACTTAAGTACTTACCTACCTAGTTTCCGAATGTCTGCAACAAAAAAGTTGAAATCCCCGTAGTTCATAATCTCAATATCTAAAAAATATGCCAACATTATGCGTTGCAACAATGTTAGCGAACTCTACCTACCTGACCATGTACAATACCCACAACCCAGCGGTTAATGCCGGAAAGTTTATAAGTTTTCGTCACGTAGTTAGGTACGTTTTAATCACCATGCAAAGTTAACAACACAAAGTGCTACAGGATCTTATAGAGACGTGATAGTCGTCAGGGAGAGAAAATATTGTCCAACTTCTGTTAAAATGTCAGTTTATTCTTGGATAACTACTATTTATCCTGGGGATAGTGCCTTAACTAGTTTGGTCGAATCCGCCGTATTATGTAAAACGAGCGAGAAATTTTGCAATGGTTTTTTATAGGTAAAACTTTGGCAGGGAAAAGCGCGAATTAAACTTCGGGTTGGATATCAGTCAATAGCAATCGGTACACTCTAGATTAAATAAAAGCAACGTTCAGCGCAGACATTTTAGATTAAAAATTAAATATGATCACGACTGTAATCCCCAGGCTCGGTAGATATCTCCTCAGATCTTTAGTTACTTAGATCTTTGAAGCAGCAGGTACCTACAAGTACCTAAGTACAATAATAATAAAGTGCCTTCAATTATTCAAGGCACACATTTTCACATAAATGTACCTAGGTACTTATACTCGTATAATGAGGTTAGTACCTGGATGACCGAGCTTTGCTCGTTTTTTATGGGGTAAACGACGTTTTCTAAAAATGAAATCTAGCTAGATCGATTTATCGCCCCCGAAATCCCCTGCAAACTAAATTTCACGAAAATTTTTGTAGCCGTTTCCGAGATTCCGATTATATTATACACCGTGAAATTTTAATGGTTGTTTTCCCGCAGCGAAATGGTTTTGTCTTGGTAATACAATCGTTGTATATACAAATTAAATATAAGAAACAAAAAATACCTACAGATATACCATTGTGAAAATTTAATTCGAAAGCGACCACGAACCAATAGTAATTCATCTCGATACCTACGCGAAGGCAGCCAGCAGCGGCGCGTGCGATTCGAATAGTACCTACAAGTTACGTCTAATGTTACTATTGTTCCTCACACTTTCGAGTTGATTTTTTAAATTATTTTAAACAAAAACATTTTTATTTTTTTACTTTTACTTTATGTTTCGAAAGTACTTCTTATGGCAAGTTGTTCTGCCGCCGGAAAACAACCATTAAAAATTTCACGGTGTATATTACATATACAAGAATTGCTCGTTTAAAGGTATAAGATGTATATAGTAGGCAGTGTACAAACCGCTACTAGGTACATAATTTACAAAAAATTGCATAACGGAGCGTACGAAACAGATACAATGTAGGTACCTACTTACCTACCTATCACCATGTTTCAAGTATACACGTTCTGTGAAAATAAACTAGGTATGTAATAAGCTTATATACCTGTGCCCAACCTCGTCACGAACCCATTTAAATGTCATATCGAAATTCGATATCAAATGCATTAAGTATGCAGCTCACATATCTTCCATAGCTAGATTTTGGCGTGTGGCTGCCCCTTAATCATCCCTCTTGTGCCGGCAATAGGCGCACAATTCATTCATTCATTCACAATTCATTCGTTAGAGTGTGATTGAAACGAAATTATATTGGGTGCTTTTATAATTAGGGGGGGAAATGTCAAAGCACGGTAATAGGGGTTATTAAGTTTTTGGTATTTTGATTCATCCAAGTTGGGAAATTTACTTAGATTGAGATGATCTCGTCAGTATTATGGTAAAATAATTATTAGTATTAGACGGGTATTTATCGCGTTCAAATTACTCGTCTACCCGTGACCACGACAGCGTGCAAACCTGTCGAAACGTCGGGAAAATAAAAGGTAATTTGAACGCGATAAATACCCGTCTAATACTAATAATAATATTGTGTTCAGATCGCGTAAGTTTAAAAGTACATAATTATGGTAAAATTATTTATCACAGCAAGTTTACAGTCCATCAACTAAAATGGGCTTGCTCCGTGAGTCTGTGAACAAAAACATCGCATTGCTGAATTAAATCATCGTATTTCGTAGGTAAACCTTCGCAATTATCACACATTTATTATATTCATGAAAAGGTAAACGCGATAAATACCCGTTATATTTTATCATTTTGTAAAGTAAGTTTTCACGATACCGACCTTATTTTAGTTCCTTATCATTTCCGATGGAGGTAAATGTATGAAAGGATATTATTCGAAAAAAGTTTTCGTAAACTATCAAAAACTCATACTAGGGGTAGGGTAGACTGGGTACGGTTGTGCCAATTTTCATTTGATCGTCCATAATTTTATAAGTACCTATTCCAGTTAGCTGGAGAAAAGGTGTATTTTATAGTAAAATGGACATTTGTCTACGTATAAATACTTAAATTTTGTCCATAAAGAAGCCATTTGAATTATAAGAAAAAAATGTCACAATCGTCCCCACCCCAAGGACGGTTGTGACAGTGCCTGGGGTCGAATGTGACAGGTTAAAAAACGCACATAAACGGTCATAAATCAACCTTATTGCACGTATTGTGTGTCATACAATCACCTATAAATGTTTTCAATCAATTTATGATAAAATATATAAAACAGTAACATTTGTATCACTTTATATAATAAGGCTCTTTAGCATCTTTAATTATTAGGTAACTGTCTTCATATTAATCATATTAATTCTAATCAGGTGTATAACAGCTTAAATAAACATTTTTGTAGGTGCAACAACAAAATCAACAAAATCAACAAAATCTAAGGAAGTTCTTACTTTTAAAAATGTAACCTACTGAAATCTAGTCAGATTTTTCACAGTTATAAAAAGTTTCTCTGCTTGGTAAGCGTTTTCATTTCTTGCAGGTAACAATGACCTCTTTCCGTCTTCCATACATGTCGTTGCGGCATCTAAAAGCAAAAAAAATTGTTTAATTATGTCACAACCGTACCCAGAAAATTTGGCACAACCGTACCCAGTGTATTCATTCGCAAAAAACCAATTGCCATGACTATACCGACTAATCTACGTTCAAAGTAATCACTGCTATTTAACCACTAATGTTTAAGTTCTTACAACAATAAACACTTATCACTCTATCTGTACACATAAAACATCAATCACACAAAGAAATTGAACAAAAAAACTTACTTTCCATCGAAAAATAGTAATGTGGTACTTTGCAAGCCGCTACGTCGCGCGCCGGATGACGCAATACTGTGAAGCACATTCGGACAGGCACGCCCGCTCCTCTTTTCCCTTGCAACCAACCCCGTATTCCTTACGGTTTCGCCAATATGACGACTGTCACTACCGTACCCTGGCACAAACGTACCCAGTCTACCCTACTGTAGGTACCTACCCATAAAACAGTTAAAGCCTGAGGTATCACGGCAGCGAGTTTTCACCATATTTACAAGCGGTCATAATTGCTGTAGGTAAGAACACCCAAAGTGTAGTAGGCTTGCGGTAAGCCAACACTGCACTTACCAGAAGCCAATTCCCCGATCAATTTTCGCGTTTAATTCAATCTTGGGTCAACATGTCAGGGGTCTGTCGAAACGGAACTCAAGGTAATCAATCAGGTTCTATGGGAACAAAAGAGCTTCGGAAATGCTTATTCTTAAGATTTAGGAAAACTTTCTTAAAATAAATAGATGATTATTGCGTTCGGGACAAATTTCGTTCCGTGCAGATAAAGAATTTACTTACCTAAGTAGGGGAGGTAGGGGTGGGACGGGCAGTCGGGAGAGATGGGCACCCCCCTTTTATTCTGATCCTGTAACAGATTTGATTTTTTTCGTAATTTGGTAGTTTACTTTACCGACTGGCAAAACTGTTCATCCATAAACTATCTGTCATTTCTGTCCGTTGTTAAACACAGACACGTTTGAAGGTTATGTGCTCGTAAAACGGACTATTTTGTTGTGCTTTCGGATCGTATTAAAGAAAAAACTAACGAAAGGTATGTCTATTTTTTATTAGATAACTATTGTATATTATACTAACGTATAAATTAAACTGAAATTCACGCTTAAATACCTAAATACCGGTAATTTATGTTGAAAATGTATACAGAGGGAGTAATGGGCATTCTGATATGAGGGAGGTTTGGGCATGCCCAATGCCCTCCTATATGTTGAGTGCATGAGGATTTTTTTAAATTCTAATTAATAACTATTTAGATTATTTTTATATACAGAAAGATGCCATTCAAATTAAAACAAATAGGTTTGCGACGGGAAATTCCCAAAGATTTGATATTTCGAACCATTAGAAGAGGTATCAAGAGGACCAAAAATAAAAACAGCAGCTTTAATAATAAAACAACCTTTATGGGTTAAACCTAATCTTAGATATTATGTTAAGATACTATTTAAGATGGTTTTTATTTTATTTTTGGATTCTATTGTGGATTTAGAGTGTTTTATAGGTCATGCCCAAGCCTCCCATAGGGTGTGTCCAAACCTCCCTACCATAGGGAGCATTGGGCACTTTTGCCTTAATTTCTAAAATGATCTCTTAATGTCAAGATTATTATAATTTTAAGAAATTTCTCCTAAGATATCTAGCCAAATGTGTGGTGCAATAAGATTTGGCATTAAATTTTGATTATCTATAAAATCTAATTTTTTATGCATTAAATTGTGAAAAAGTGCCCATCCCACCCCTACCTCCCCAAGTACCTACTTATTTATGTAGGTAGGTACCTATAGAGGTACCTACCTATAATAAATATGCCTTTTTTATCAATTCTAGGTGATATCAAGTGGAACTTTTTACTTACTAGGTAAGTTGGTTTCTCCGAAACAAAACCTTCGTTTTTCCGAAACATTGATATTATGTGCTTGATGTTTACAAATGACTTAGGTAAATAACAGAAGTAGGTAGGTATTCATTGCAACATGAATTAGGTACAATGAGATAACAGATACCTAGATATTACCTATTCATTCCAAATCGTGGGCAGTTTTCGGTCATGCATAGATCATTACTACGCTTTGGTCGACTGCGTGTTAGTTAGCGTAGAATAATCCAATAGGTACCTACCTACTACGTACTAATACGTAGCTATACCTACATAGGTAGGTAAGTAGGTACTTGCTATCAACGCTGACCCACGTCATTAATGTTTTAATTGAATTACGATCAGCAGCTGTTCGCTATTGCTAATTTAGTTGATTGGTAGGATTTATGCTATCTATAGGATTATGATTTAGGTACCTACTTATACCTACCGACTTAGATACAAATAAAAATTGCGTTTTTATGAGAAAGTTCAAAAGTGACGTCGGTGATGAAAAGATGAGGATTAGGTACCTAAGTACTTAGAATTAAGTACCTACTTACTTAGATTAGCGTGATAATGAGTACAACGGTACCTAAGTACCTATAATGATTTTCCATGGGGATTGTTATAAGATAGGTACGTATTTGGAGGGTCAATTCGTTCAGGGTAAAGAGGAAGCCTCCTTGTTGGTCGTTTTAGAAAGACATCTAGTAGGTAGGTACCTACCTGGATGACCGAGCTTTGCTCGAATTTTTTTTTCCAATCGGCTTTTTTGGAAAATGAAACCTAGCTAATCGATCCTATATCGATTTATCGCCCTCCAAACCCCCTACATAGGTACCTACCAAATTTCATGAAAATCGCTGGAGCCGTTTCTGAGATTCAGATTAGGATATATATTTACCTACCTAGGTATAGGTACAAGAATTGCTCGTTTATTAGACATCTATTTATTAATTAGCTCTATCACAAAAGCATAGTTTAGGTACATTACGTACGAGTCGTGAGAAGAAAAGGGAATCAGGGGCCGGAAGTTGTAGGTACCTACATAGACAATCTTCTCAGTCATAGACAACATACAAACTAGGTACTTAGGTACCTACCTACACAGATACTTAAAGAAGTTTCACATCATAATAAACTAAATTTTATCTCAATTCCGTTTCGGAAGATGCATAGGTAGGTAGAGGTAGATCAGTCTAAAAATGCACGCCCCTCCAATGTATTTACCTCTATATCCGGTAGGTAGGTAGGTAAGTACAAGTACAAGTGGAGGGGCGTGCATTTTTAGACTGAATCATCTCTACCTAGATATTTCCCAAGATATGCACAAACTCCTTCGTTAGCTCTTCAGACCATTTATTATCAAGCAACATTACAGATGGCTTCCATATTTCAGGACGTATGCAGATAGGTTATATCTCATCGCGGTACAGGAACCTAGTTTCATAATTTGTCTGTGTTCCGGGAAATTCAGACGGAGAAACAGCGTCGTGGGATCATTTTATGAGCGTGTCTATCTACCACATCCAAGCACGTGAAGCGCTGAATCACCTAAGCACATTCAGTCAAAGATTTAAATCGTAAACGTGGATATGCCCGGTACGGTACTAAGACCGCGCCGTTTTGTTGCCACACGAAATGAGATAGCTCGCTCATTTGGCACACCAAATATTTTCAATTTCAGGGTACCTACCTACAAATAAGTATATAATAAGTATATTTTTTTACAAAAGATCGTGCAATATAATTGTACCTACAATAAATGTTGAAATAACTGTTTGGTTAATTTTTTACTAATCATTCATTTGTGTAGGTACGTGCATCGGCATTTTGTTAACACACACAAGTAAAAACAGTGCCACAATTTTTGGCGTCCGGGCATATCTACGATTTAAATCTTTGCATTCAGTGTGGTCTCTCACTTATTATATCCCACTCATAACCTGAGGTGAGGTTTAGGCCTTTGTTTTCGTGCCTAAAACACAGAAAATATCTCCAAGATTATATTACTTTTTACAGAAACAAGCTACCTGAGTGATCTAGTTTTATTTTTATAAGTATTTAGGTACCTATACCTAATTATAAGGAGCGCTGGTGGTGTAGTGGTAGCACCCCTGCCTCACGATCCGAAGGTCGTGGGTTCAAAACCTGGTCGTGCACCAATGAGTTTTTCCATTCGAAAAATTTATGTGCGCAATGCCAGTGCTCTTAAACGGTGAAGGAAAACATCGTGAGGAAACCGGCATACCCTAGAACCAAAAATTCGAAGGTATGTGTCATAGGTTAGTATTCTTATAAGCGGCGATGGGCTTGCAACCTGTCACGTACGGAATACTAACTAGGTACTGTGCAAAATGTGGGCATGTACCAAATGTCATGTTTGGACTTGCCTCTGACTACCCCCTTTAGATATCCTCAAAAAGATCTAAGTAACTAAAGATCTGAGGAGATATCTACCGAGCCTGGGGATTACAGTCGTGATCATATTTTTATTTTTTTAACGGTTTTTGCTTTGTTCTTTGACAGGCTAAAAACTCCATGAGAACGCAAGTTGTGGATGAGTAGGCAAAGATTTAAATCTTTGTGAGTAGGTAGGAACAACTACCTAATGTTTTTTCAAATTAGTAGGTAGGTACTTACCTAGGTACCTACATAGAAGTTAGTAACCAGCTAATATAGCGTAGGAAGGTATGATTCCCGATTACACTTCCATAACCATCCCATTAGTAAACCAGGCTAAAAGGTAATCAGTAGTTTAGCGCAGATTAAATTGAAGTTTCGCGATTATCGCGTCTCCCGATTAAACTCTCATCTTGTCTCGGGTAAACTTTGAGGAAAGCTAATTATACCAACGGCGTCTTCGCAGAACTTCCAAGTTAGGTAGGTAGGTACCTACCTACCTAGCTGTTGTAGCATGGTTGTCTGGTTTTTTTATCTTCTTTTTACCCTGGTTAACAGATCAGCGGGAATTACAAAAATTTCAGATTTTTTCGAGTGGCCTTAGAGCTCAATTGGTAGGTACCTACCTAGTGGCTTTGCCTGCCAGGACAAACATTTGTGTGATGAACACAGATGTTTGTCCTGAGTCTGGGTGTTATTATGTACCTACCTATTCTATGTACCTAGGTACATAATATACCTATTTACTTACAACAAAAAACCTAAGTAGGTATTTACCTAATATAGGTAAATACTAATATTAGGTAATATTATTATTAGTACCACTTATTATCTTTAGCAACTATCTGGTTTTCATAGTAGGTAGGTAGGTACAAGCTTTGCTTAGTTTGGGCGGTTTGGGGCTAGATGGCGCTGTGTGAAATAAATAAATAATGCTGGAAAGCACAAACTCTCAATTCCTAACTGAACGCTATAGAGGCTTACCTACACACCTTACGAAGCAGAAGGAATTGAGGGTCTATTCCTAACTGAACGCTAGTGATGATCTTACCCCACATTCTTACCAACAAACTACCCACAAGGTAGGTAAGTAGGTATTACCTAATAAAATACTGTAGCTTTGCCCTACTTTTAGAAATTATAAAAGTTGGATGTGGATACCGGGAATTTTGCAAAGAAATTGCTAGCGGGCCTAAACTTGTGTAATATCGCTGAACTGAGAGCACGATTATGTAAAAACTCTAAACAGTAGGTAGGTCAACTACTCGTATAGGTAGGTAGGCTTAGGTAGGAAAACTTATCAAAGAAAAAAGTACTTACCTATCCAATATTGCCTAAGTAGGTTTCTAGGTAAGTAAGTACCTACCAAGTCTGTATGTTCGCGGTAAACTCAAATAGGTACCTACTACTGCAACGATTTTCATGTTGTTTTCACCAATGGATAGTGTGGTTATCGAGGAAGGTTTTAGTGTACCTACCTACCTATATTTTTTTAAAATACGATCACTACTGTAATCCCCGGGCTCGGTAGATATCTCCTCAGATCTTAAGTTACTTAGATCTTAGAGGATATCTAAAAGGGGGTAGTCAGAGGCAAGTCCAAACATGACATTTGGTACATGCCCACATTTTGCACAGTAGTTAGTATTCCGTAAGTGACAGGTTGCAAGCCCATCGCCGCTTATAAGAACTAACCTATGACACATACCTTCGAATTTTTGGTTCTAGGGTAGGTATGCCGGTTTCCTCACGATGTTTTCCTTCACCGTTTAAGAGCACTGGCATTGCGCACATAAATTTTTCGAATAGAAAAACTCATTGGTGCACGACCAGGTTTGAACCCACGACCTTCGGATCGTGAGGCAGGGGTGCTACCACTACACCACCAGCGCTCTTTTTAAGTCGTGATAACCGACATTTACGCGAGCGAAGCCGCGAGCATCAGCTAGTTCTTTTTATAAATTGATTGACAGGCAATTGTACAAAATGTCCCCCAAAATATTCAAATTCACGCCATGAACACACCTATAAAGCCAACTGCAAAGAATATAAAACTTGTCACTCAAAAACTTTTCTAAGTAAACGCCGAGGAAAACAGAATTTTGCATTACAAGGCTCTTTGACGATGACGAAATTCAATTTAGAAGTTAGTAACGCGAAATACTTACCTACCTACAAGTACCTACTACAAACTTTTTCTTACAAAAATATGATGCTTCTCTGCGTTTCTTATTTTTCGTCAGTTCGGGTTTATTTTTGACCCATTCTGATTGTAGGTAGTGCTTGTAAGTAGGTACTAAGTACATAATTTTTAAGATTTCTATCCTAAAAAAAATACTTATTAAATAGCTTCTTAAAGCCAGCATATTGAGTTTTTGACTTCATTATAGCATATAGGATAACTCTTGTGATACATAGGTACCTACAGAAACTCGCATACCTACATGCATAGGTAAACCCCAAACACTTACCTTACTTCGTTGCAGTCGGGTAAAAATAATAATCTTTGTTTTCTTTACAGGCAAAACTGAAACACAAACCCTTTGGAAAGAGTTTATTTTGTAGTAAAAGTGTAGGTACCTACAGAAACTCGCATACATGCATAGGTACCTAACCCCCAAACACTTACCTTACTTCGTTGCAGAGTCGGGTAAAAATAATCCCATCAAAAACATAAATGTGAAATGAGAGCCAAGTTCAATAAGTAGGTATGCTTTAGTCGTTCGTTGACTTCAGCGACAAAAGAAGTGAGATCTAAACGGGCGCCAACTACAATGGTCAGTCCTGAAACTTATTTATAACAATTTGAAATATTTTTAACAACTTTAAAATATCATTTCATCTTAAAACTTAGGATATTATATTGAAGCCTAAGGTCTGACTCCATAACAAACAATTTTTGGATGTTAATATCTAAATAACCGTTTGAGGTGTGTTTATGAAATTCGGTGCCCATATTTTACTTGCAAATGGCAATAGATGAGCCAAATTTGACTTGTTTATGTGAAATAGTTTTTGAGTTACGAGGGGGTGAAAAATGACCCAAATGGTTCCTGTAATATTACACATGGTGCGCGCTTCGCCCGTTCGCTTGAACTTGGCTGACACGCTGCCGCATGTCTAGATAATGTTTGTTTTCTTTACAGGCAGAACTGAAACACAAACCCTTTGGAAATAGTTTATTTTGTAGTAAAAGTGTAATTACTAACAAAATAATATTATCTCTAAATGGATCACATAAGAGTCGTTTATCTAATTATTCATCTCTAACTAAGCACTATGATAACTTGGTATACATTGGAATACATTTTATTAATTCAAGTTCTAGCCGTTATTACAATCAGTTTAGCTTAGAGTACATCGATTATATATCCATATTCATTATTGTATCCGTAGATAACAATAGGTCTAGGGAATTGGTTGCTTTTTATAGGTAGCATTGATCAAGAAAAAACTGGTTTATGTTTTAACTTATTACAGATCTTGTGTAGAGTTAGTTACTTTTTAAAAATATAAAAATTGTCTGACTTTAGTTCTAGGTGAGTACCTAATTATTTTGTGTTTGATAACTTTTACTTACGCAAAGGTTCCTTTATCTTTATCGATCATTGATATAATAACGAATAACTTAGAATATTTGTAATGAAAAATTCGTCTTTATACGTCGTATAGTATAAGTTTAAAAGCAACAAAGGCCAAACTTAAAAAAGCGAATAAATTAATAAAATACAATCTCGATACATAAATAATCTTAAAAGTAATAAATCATGATTTCAATATTAACACAACATTACATTTACAAGCGAAGAATATCATGACCGCCAATAGATGTCGCTGGGCGAGTCTTGTAATTTAACGTTGTGTTCTATTAAAAAATGGTATACTTATGACTATATTATTATAAATAAAATCTCTTAAGATTAAAAATTAATAAGATAGTATAGTATAAGTACAAAATAATCACTGCTATACGCTAGAAGGAATCATAACTACTTAGACCGTTATGAAGAGTTGAGCATTTAGAACTATTATGCTTATGACGAGTGTAAAAAGCATTCTACCAGTCATTATTATATCTATCCGAGCATTATCATTCAACGTGGTAATGCCGCCTTGCTTCCCTCTGTCATTGATGTGGATCAGTAGAGATCATACTATTGATATTTTATAAGCCCCCTCATTGGATGATTCGTGGTGCCAGACTTTGATCAACCAAATTAAGCTCAAAGATCCTCGCACAACCAGTGGCGGATTTACACATTTGCCGCCAGTAGGCTATTAAATTTAGCGTTTAGTAATTTATCATGTAAAATCGTTGGATTATTTGGTATAGGTGTATAGTATTAAAATATTGCAATTTTGTTAAATTTTTTCTCCGTGTATATTATAATTTTTATTGATTATTTTGTGTAAGGTAATAAGCCAAATTTGCCGCCCCCTAAAATTTGCCGCCCTAGGCTCCAGCCTACTCAGCCTGGTGATAAATCCACCACTGCGCACAACGCACTTTCGTATTGGTTCAACGTGGTGATGCCGCCTTGCTTCCCTCTGTCATTGATGTGGATCAGTAGAGATCATATTATTGATATTTTATAAGCCCCCTCATTGGATGATTCGTGGTGCCAGACTTTGATCAAACAAATTAAGCTCAGAGATCCTGGCACAACGCACTTTCGTATTGGTTCAACGTGGTAATGCCGCCTTGCTTCCCTCTGTCATTGATGTGGATCAGTAGAGATCATATTATTGATATTTTATAAGCCCCCTCATTGGATGATTCGTGGTGCCAGACATTGATCAACCAATAAGCTTAGAGATCCTCGCACAACGCACTTTCGTATTGGATAGTTTTTTAATAGTTTTCATAAAGCCAGATCATAGAAAACATTGTAGCTATGAAGACAAACATTTATCCAGAATTTATGTTTCC
Source organism: Cosmorhoe ocellata (assembly GCA_963675405.1). Lineage (NCBI taxonomy): Eukaryota > Metazoa > Arthropoda > Insecta > Lepidoptera > Geometridae > Cosmorhoe > Cosmorhoe ocellata. Next base: position 1,754,451 of record OY776258.1, on the reverse strand, counting down.
ATGCTTTTTACATTCGTCGACTTATATCTAAAATAAAGTTAGAACTAGAATAAGAGCAGAATTCAGTATAAAATGATCAATGTCATAATTATAAAGCAGCAATTTCTAGTTTCAATCAAATTAACTACTATTAATTGATTTTTATATCAGTAAATATTTTGCCTTCTTATATCAATTTGCCTATAAAAATGCAACAAATCACACTTTTGATGTAGGTACAATTAGCTTCATGAGCACTAGAGAGTAATTAGCCAGAATAAAACACCTAATACTATAAAAAAAACAAGCTTTGATCTAGTATTTAGTGTTCATATTGTTTGCTTTAAGATGCCGATTTGTATGGAATCAAAGTTATTTTAATACAAACTTTAACCTCGCTAACCTTTTAATGCGCCTTTAGATTCTGAATTTCACTCTAAATTATAGCTTTCTACGGTTTAGCTAGGCTAAATGTTGATTGTCTGTCAGTCAGTCAGTCAGTCAGTCAGTCAGTCAGTCAGTCAGTCAGTCAGTCAGTCAGTCAGTCAGTCAGTCAGTCAGTCAGTTAGTCAGTCAGTCAGTCAGTCAGTCAGACAGTCAGTCAGTCAGTCAATCAGTCTTATTTATTTAGTTAATTAATTTAAAGAATTATGGAGGCGTCATGAAATTTCCATACAAATTGACAATTTAGTAACATAACAAGTTTTTTCTTTACAAAATCACACTTTTGAATCTCACCAATATGAATTCTTATAAAATATTTAAATGAGTGTTTGGTATCACTGGAAGTAAAGTTGATTAATTCTATAAATACAAAGTGCATTTGAGTTAGAAATACGAGTCTCTGTGAAATAAAACTAAAAAGATGAACGCGCATTTGTCCGGATAAACAGTGGCGAAAGAATTATAAAAAGTTATTTTACGCTTTTTGGTGCGCAAGGTTTTATATTATAGCATTTCCATTGCATATAATACAAAAGTGGTCGCAGGACAGATGCGCATTTAGCCTAAGAGGATATTATCTTACATGACTGAGTAGGTATTCACAATGAAACTTAATTAATTTTGATAATATTAATATTACTTAGTGGAATTTAATTAAAGTGGCACAAAACTGATAATGATACCTAACTTACAAAACAAGTGTACATGGCAGTTAAATATAGTATGAAAATTATTCATTGGATAATTCCAGAGATTAATAAAATATACTTACACAAAAAAATAGTCTTTGTAAAAAAACATAGAAAACATAAAACAAAATCTATCTCGTGATATTAATTACCTAAATTAGTTTCATCGTCATAAATTTAAATGATTTGTTCCAGTTTGTCCAGAAGCATGCCAATTGCACCATTTAAGGTACTAATGGGACAATTTGGTGCCAATTATACCATCAAAGGTACAATTGGTCTGGAGGTATTTTCGAGAGTTAGTACTTAAGATTATAAAAAAATATAATAAATATCTTATCCTGAGTACATTTTTATTTGTTACCTTTTACCAATATGAGAATTATTTAAAAAAAAGCTTTAAAAATACCTACATTATTTAGTTGCACAAGCAATTTTTTTTTTTAAATATCGTAACTGAATTTTACGATTGTAAATACTTAAGACATTATATTGCTTTTTATTGGCATATAAGGTAAAAATACATTATTAAAATAAAAAGATATTAAAATGACACCTTTAAGAAAAGACTAGACATTAATAAAACTACTTCGTGGTTACTAGGTTTCCTTTTTCCAGCCAAAAATCTAGACATATTTTAGTCTTCCTAAAATTATACTAACTTACTTTACTGAATAGGACGGAAATTTCTAGTACTTTCCCGCTAAAACTATTATCTAATGAGGTAATTAATTAAGCTTATTAATATTAATGAGCCCCACAAAATGCCTTATAGAAATATTATTAATATTAAAGGAGCAATTCTTGTATATATATATGTGTATATATATATATAATTGGAATCTCGGAAACGGCTCCAGCGATTTTCATGAAATTTAGTATGCAGAGGGTTTCGGGGATGATAAATCGATCTAGCTAGGTTTCATTTTTAGAAACGTCATATTTACCCCAAAGAGAACGAGCACGCTCAGTCACCCAGGTACTATTATTAATATTAATAATCCCAACACCACACCTCAAATAGAAACTCGAAAACTATTTCCGTCCTATTCAGTATTTGTAATGGATTTCCGCAAAGTCACGCCTGAATCAATCATTTAACTTACTTTAAATGTTGTCAAATTATAACTAGTGTTATTGCAAAAAATAAATAAATCCGATTGAAAATAATTGAAAAAAAAGCTTCTAACAGCCGCCATATTAGATATTTGACATTTTGTATAGCCTTTATCACTTTTGTAATCCAGACGAATCCAAACATATAACCTTCTTTGTTTGCAGTCGGGTAAAAATACTAGTGGCACTAACCCGATTTCACTCGCGTAATGTTATTTAATAAAATGACTTCCCATTTCATAATCAATAAGTTATTTTTTGAATAAAAGGTTCTATGTTCTATCATAATATCAATAACGTACATCAGGGGTCCATCAGACGTCTTGCTTGCGGCCCGTGAATGTTTTTTATATAAGTTAAATATCAAGATAAACGCATGAACGAACCACGAGCGACCGTAAAGTGTGGACCCAGCCTTAAAACGCGCTTCGCTCTGACCGCGAACGAACAAATGAGCGAAGCGCGAGTTCATTACAATTTTTGGTAGCACTTTTAATTTATGCGAACAAACTTTTTCAATTGTCAATTAAAGAAAAAATAAATTTGCTTCTCGTCTCACAGATGAGCATTTGAGAGCCATATTTTGAGCTTCTAGGGTTAACTTGTGATACAAGTGCGGCCCGGCCCGCCTGCGCCTTTAGTTTATTTTGCCACTTTGTGGCCCTTGCCTGCCAAAAGGTTGCCCTGACGTACATAATCTATCCAAATATTAAATTTCGTCGAAATCGATCTAGCTCTTATGACATGATTAAGTAATAATCATGCAAACTTAACACCACTCCTCGATATTTACAAAAATACTGCAAATTATTATTGTTCACTTTTATTTTAACAGTAGTTTTGTCAGAACTATTGAAACCCAAACTTAACTCAAGGAAAAATGTATCTTTTATATGAAAATACCAACGGTAAAGTATATGTAAAAGATTATTTTAAAACACAAAGGTATGTACGTACATAGCTACCTAATTATACAGGGTTATAGGTATCTAATCAACAACCTTAAAAAGGCGACTTGGGTACATCAAGACTAACAACTTTTGTTCTACGATTTTTTCTAATTCAATGATTTTTTTTCCCATACAAAAAAATAAATAGGCAAATTTCCAGTTCTAATCTTCTTAGCTCTTTCTAGGCGGTCACAGATTAAGACAAGTCGGTACATGCTGTGTGTGTAGCACACTCGGCCGAGCGATTGCGTAAAAGTCGTAGCACTCAGCGTGACTCAGCTGACTGCGCATACGTCAGAATCGAATAAATGAAACAGGTAGGTATTTACGAGACATAGAGCTAGCAATTGATAGAAATTCCCACAAAAACTAAAAAAAATTATAGCTTGAGATGTATTACGTTTTGGCAAAAGTCATAGAACAAAAGTTGTTAGTCTTGATTTACCCAAGTCGCCTTTTCAAGGTTATTGATTAGATACCTATAACCCTGTATAAATAATTATTTATTTAATTTATAAAGCTTGAGCTCGGCTAAGAATAATATGTCACTGGTACTTTCCTGGCCACCCTGACGAAAAATTATAAAAAAAATTGATCTTATTTGATGTAAGTAATAATTTAAGGAAAATTGATCAAACGCCTACAGAGCGGTGAGGTGTCATCCATAAATTACGTCACACGAATTTCATGATTTTTTGCCCCTCCCCTCGTTTTTGTGAGACTCCCCCCAACCTAGTCTGACGTCACGTACGTCGACAGACAAAACTATTAGTATCTTATATTTACACAGATATAGTTGTAAGTATATGTTTTTAAGGCAAGCGGCGATGGGCTTGCAACCTGTCACGTACGGAATACTAGCTACTGTGCAAAATGTAAGCATGTACCAAATGTCATGTTTAGACGTGCCTCTGACTACCCTCTTTAGATATCTTCAAAAGATATAAATGTAACTAAAAAATCTGAGGAGATATCTACCGAGTCCGGGGATTACAGTCGTGATCATATTTTTTTATTTTTTATGTTTTAAGGTTTCCGTAAAGTAATAGTTTAAAGTTCGTGTTTTTTAACACAGATTATAATAGATTTTGAAATTTGACGTCACGAAATTTAGGACCCTTCCCACCCCCTTGTCACACAATGTCACACTTCGTCGATCCCCCCCCCCCCCTTAACGTGTGACGTAATTTATGGATGTCCCCTAAAGTAGACATAGAAACTGTAATCCCCAGGTTATCTAGGTAGTCACGTTCAAATATTATTCACGTTTAGCAAATACCACTAAAAAAAATTTGAAATGGTCTAGATTAGATGCCCAAAGTTGTCTCACACAATTATTTTAATTAGGCCTACAATGAGCTCTCAAAAGCATAGCATCTGCTATACCCAGTCATCAAAAGATTGTAAATCTACTGTATTATTGTAATCATAATTCGTCGAGATGTAAAATTATGTCCATTTTTATAATAAATATTATTTATAAATTGTATTTTCAAAATTCTATCTGTTATGTGTATATGTGATTGATTAGTGTAAGTGGTGTAAACCGTTCTAATTCAATAAATAAATAAATCAAATGCTTGGAAGATAAATGGCATTGGCGCTCATCGTGGCCGTTTTTTAACCTGCAGGGTTAACATAGCCGGCACGACACAATCATGTCGACTGTCGTCTCGCTCTTTCTCGTGCGAACGCACAATACAAAATGGTCGACAAAATATTGATGTAGCCAGGAGATTCAAACCTCAATAGCGGTATCGTCAGGCATTGTAGGATTTTTAGATTTCTTCACATTGAGTATTTGTGGTTTCTGTGTCCTCGTGTGCCAAACGTAGACTTTGGAACAGTTGTCTGCCAATGGCTCCAAGTCTTCGGCGGTCTTCGCCATGTATTTCAAGATTTCGCTTTCCTGAAAATGAGAAGGTATTATCTAGATAAAATCGTCTCATTACTTTTTGATACACTGGCGAATTCAACGGGGCAAACCAGGCAACACAGATTTTCTGTTTGCGTTAAATGACATTAACTTGTGAATTCTCTTCCATACTATTCGATCTTTCCGCTGGCGTGTGTCGTAAATGAAAGATAGGTTGACCAAGACTAACTTTTATTTTACTACCCACAAGTACAAAATAATATAAAGGACACAATCTAATAAACATAACAAGGGTAAGGCACACTAAACCAACATATTATTACAACATCTTCACCACATTTTTTTTTTTTTTTTTTTTTTTAATACATTTTTATTATCATTTCTTAATAGCAATAATTATGTTTGTAGGAATTGCAACATTATTAACCAAATTGTTTGTGAAAAATACAATTACATAATTAATTATTTAATTTTTTATAAGTATTTATTTATTAGCATAATATACATTATATTAATTATTTACAATTTTGTTACGAGCTACGACAGCCGCCGCTCTCTTACTCGGGCTGCGCATTCGATTGATTGGCACATTTGGCAAGCATGGAGTGATCTCGGCAGTTTGTTCCGATACCGTTTCGGATGGTTGATCGCCGTCAGGGTTGTCATCACCCCTAGGGCTCGCCCAACTTTCCTCATCACTCACCTGTTCACTTGAGGGACCAGGAGATGGATACGGAGACACCTGGTCTTCAGCTGGCAGTTTCAGTAGATGTCGCCTATTACGCCTGAGCTGTCTGCCAGAACTGTCCGCGACAACGTATGAACGCGGCTGAGCAGCGCGTTTAATGATGCGCGCACTTCTACGCTTACCTCCGTCAGCAATCAGAACCGGTTGGCCAGGCGCTAACTCTGGTAGCAGTTTCGCCCGTTTGTCGTAGCGTGTCTTATCTGCCTGCTGATTACGTAGCATTGCATTGTAATCATTTTCATTGTCTCTACTAGGTTTTAACTTACTTATGTGAGTTGGTAGTCTAGTGTTTAGGCGACGGCCCATTAACAGCTCTGAAGGTGCACCGATACCATTGCGTGGCGTCGCTCTATGATTCAACAGGCCGAGATAGAAGTCAGTTCCCGAATTTATAGATTTAATTAAAATATTTTTTATAGTCTGAACACTCTTCTCGCTCTGTCCATTGCACTGAGCGTAGCCAGGTGAACTCGTAATATGCTCAAAACCGTATAATTTACTAAATTCTCTAAACTCCTTAGAGGCATAGGCAGGCCCGTTATCAGTTATTAGCTCCTGCGGAATGCCATGTCTCGCAAACTGATCTCGCATGGCCGTTATTACTGTTTTCGTGCCCATGTTCGTTAGTGGATTCACTTCTATGAAGTTTGAGAAATAGTCTACAAGAATTAGGTAGTACTTCCCGCCGTGTTGAAATATGTCTGAGCCTACCTTAGCCCAGGGTAACGGTGGTATGTGATGCGACATGAGCGGCTCACGCGCGTGCCGGGGCGCGCGCTCAGCGCACACCTGGCAGCGACGTACCATGACTTCTATGTCGCGCGACATGCCGGGCCAAAACATAACCTCGCGAGCGTGGCGCTTGCATCGGTCTATGCCCAAGTGCCCATCATGTAACTTATGAAGCATTTCTGCTCGCAAACATTTTGGAATATAGACTAAGTCGTCCTTAAAAAGTATGTTACCAATAAATTCAAAATTGTCCCTGTAAGACCACTGACCTCTTACTCGTTCATCGACGTCATATTTATTGTCTGGCCATCCCTCCTGAATATACTTAAGAATTAATTGACATTCAGCGTCATCAGATATGGCATCTTTTATGGCACTTACCTTCGATGCGCTGAATCTAACATTTTCGAGTAAAAAACACGATTGTTCATCTATTTCCTCCGATACCTTCTCGGTCATCAGTTCCGGTAACGCCGCTCGCGATAAGGCATCCGCTACATACATATACTTGCCAGGTTTGTATATCACAGTGAAGTCGTAGCCCTGAATGCGTAGCATCATGCGTTGAAGGCGAGACGGGATGGAGTCCAGTGATTTTTTGAACAGCGCCTCCAGCGGTTTGTGGTCCGATTCGACGATGACATCGTGACGGCCAAACACGTACTGGTGGAACCTTTCGAGGCCAAACACGATGGCCAGCAGCTCCTTCTCTATCTGTGCATACCTGCACTGCGTGTCGGTCAGCGTGGCGGACGCGAACTCCACCGGGCGGCCGCCCTGCAGCAGCACGGCGCCCAGCGCGCGCGCGCTGGCGTCCACGGACAGCAGCACCGGCTCGCGCGCCGAGTACAGCGCCAGCACCGGCGCCGCCGTCACGGCGCCGCGCAGCGCACGCGCCGCCGCCTCCTGCGCCGACTCCCACACCCACTCGCTATCTTTTTTCAATAAATTACGAAGGGGGAGGGCTAGCTCTGAATAGTTTGGAATGAACTTAGACAAATAATTTATCATACCCAAAAACCGCTCCAGTGACGCTCTATCTTTAGGAACCGGCATGTTCTCTATTGCTTTGATCTTGTTTGTATCAATCGCCATTCCTTCCGCGCTGAATACGTGTCCTAGATAACAAACTTTTCTAACCTGAAATGCACATTTTTCCTTATTAAATTTGATACCTACCTCCCGAGCTCTGTCTAGCAGTTTTGCGAGACGTACATCGTGCTCCGCTTTGCTGGAACCCCAGACTATCACATCATCGATGAATGAATCGACTCCATCCAGATCCTCCAAGATCTGACGAATCTTCGAATGGAACACCTCCGAAGCGCAGTTAATTCCATACGGCAAACGTAAGAATTGGTACCTTCCAAACGGAGTCCCGAATGTGCAGAGGTCAGCACTTTCATCGTCGATCTGCACCATCCAGAATCCTGATCGAGCGTCCAGCTTGCTGAAGTAGTGCGCGCCCTCAAGCTTGGTCGCGATCTCCGAGAGCGTCGGCAAAGGATAGTGCGCGCGCCGCACTACGCGGTTGAGCGGCCGCGGATCTAGACACACTCTGATGGAACCATCCTTTTTGGCCGCTACCACGATGGCATTCACCCACGGGGTAGGATGCGATACCTTTCTGATCACTCCCATGCTTTCCATGCGCCCTAATTCATGTAATAATTTATCCCTAACGCCAATTGGAATTTTTCTAACCGGACAGATCGTCGGCTGAGCGGACCTATCTACAGCAATACTATACTTGCCGGGTAACTTACCTAAACCCCTAAACAAATCGCTATAATTATCCATGTTTACTGATAATATACGCTTTACCATTCCTAGTTCTTCACATGAATATTTTCCTAGCACACTTTGGCAATTTAAATCAGCAACAATGAAACGCAAGTTATAACATACATTTTTGTATAAACAATCTAAGTAACAATGCCCTGCAATAGGTATATAATTGCCACAAAACGACTGCGCCTTGGTGTTATCAAGATGTAGAATATTAATACAAAGCCCTAATCGCTTAAATGTTTTCATAGAAATTACATTTAAATCAGAACCAGAATCCAATTTAAATTTTTCTGTAGCACCTGTACATTTAATAATCAAACTTTCATACCATTTAGAGTCTTTACGTTCCGTTGCACCCAACAGAGAAGAAATATAGTACATCCCGTCACTGTCCTCGTCACCGTCGTCGGCATCGCTCATGGACCCGGCGTCGATTTGCATCACTCGTTTACGCAACTTAGGACACATATTTTTAAAATGACCTCTTTCATTACACCAAAAACACATTGCATTTTTAGCCGCACACTTGTACCCATTACATGCACGACCACCGCACGCGGAACACAACGCTGTCGGCCTGGCGGCCCCATCGCTCGTCGCATTCGCGGGGCGCCGCTGTTGACCCAGCGAGCGCTGCGCCTGGCGCGCTCCGCCGCCGCCGGCGCCGCCCGGTGCGCCGGCGCGCGCACGGCTCCCGCCGCCGGCGCCGCCCGCGCCGCCGCTGTAACCGGCGCGGTGACCGCGCGCATACATCGCGTCGACCGCTACCGCTTGTCCTGCTGCTGCCTTGGTCCCCTCGATCTGTTTCTGCTCTTCTGTTGACATTTCGTTGGCTTGGCATATCTTAACTGCTCGCGTTAACGTTAGATCGTCGGCTCTGAGAAGTCTGTCGCGTAGCTTGCCATCTTGGACTCCGCATACGATTCTGTCTCTCACTAGGCCTTCTTCAAGATGCTCAAACTCACATCGCTGGCTGAGAAGCTTTAGAGCCGTTACGTATTCATCGATAGGTTCGCCGTCCTCTTGATTTCTCGAAAAAAAATTTAAAACGAGCCATTGTGGTGTTTTGCTTCGTTCCAAAATGGATGTTGAATTTACTCACGAGGGTATCAAATGATTCTTTGTTCTCCTCTTTGGTAAACTTGAACGTCGTGAATACATCATATCCTTCAGATCCAATTAAATTCACCAACAGACTGGCTTTCACATCAGAAGACTCTTTATCAACACCCGACGCTTTGAGAAATACATTAAATTGACGCAGCCATTTTTGCCACGCCTCGGCTCGACTCGCCGGACCACCTTCCAGACACAATTCCGGTGGAGGCCGCGCGTGTTCCATTGTTTTATATTGATAGAAACGTAAACTATCACTTTAATTATACTTTCTTGCTTGTAACGCTATTTAACGAATTTTACGTAATAATTTTCCGCTGTCACCATGTCGTAAATGAAAGATAGGTTGACCAAGACTAACTTTTATTTTACTACCCACAAGTACAAAATAATATAAAGGACACAATCTAATAAACATAACAAGGGTAAGGCACACTAAACCAACATATTATTACAACAGCGTGAACGCTATCAGAAAGTGAATCTTGTCTGTGGCCCGGTCTAGACCCCTAGCATCAGCTTTCATTTGAATTACCAGAGCATCTTATGTCGGTTTATTGTCATAATCCCCACTGTGTCACCAAGTTGTCCCCACTAGTGGGGATTATAACATCTATTCGAAAAGTTGATTGCGCATCTATCAGAATAAAACGAATTTAAAAATTATTTCTAAAGATTGACGCGGTCGGTTTGGATTAGTTTTTTTTAAATTATGTTTATTCAACGCGTTTGATTAGGACAAGCACACGTTCGCCCTCACAAACTGGTCACGATTCACAACATAACCTCACGTTTAAATATATAAAACCGATTTCCTACTTATTGTATTAAATTATTTACATTTATTGTTTACACCTACAATAAGTATAAGAACAAAATATAAGCAAAACTAGTAGAAAACATACCAAAGATTGTCAAATGGTGTAAAAACTTTAGACATTTTGTTTTATCGTGTATCACACGCTTTAGTAACTGCTTTGATAGGTTTATGTTAAGCGATAGCAGTGACGTAGTGACAATAAAAATTATCATTAATTTGTTAAAATCCATCAAACAACTTCGTTATCGGGTAATACAACCCGTTAAATGAATCACGCGTAGGCGATACCCGCTGATAAGAGTTCAGTGGTATTGAACTGTTATGTGAATAGAGTTACATTCTACTAATATTATAAACGTGAAAGTTTGTATGTATGGATGTTTGTTACATTCGCACGAGAAAGAGCAAGACAAAAAAATTTAAGTAAGTACTTACTTACAATAATTTGTCATAGCGGTTTTCTTAGTCCGGTAAGACATGGTTTTTAACACATTATTATTACTCGTAGTATTAATAGGGTATTTCTTGCGTTCTAACTACTTACCTACATATTTATTTTCCCGACGTTTCTACTTACTACTTAAAAATCGTTAAATACTAATAATAATAATAATGTGCTCAGATCGCGTAAGTTTAAAAGTATATAATATGGTTTTTAACAAACGCGAAAGTTTGTAAGAATGTATGGATGTATGTTTGTTACTCTTTCACGCTGAAACAGCTAAACGGATCTGGATGAAATTTGGCACAGTTTTTATTCCCGAAAAATGTACGGTTCCCGTGGAATAGATTTGTTTTTGTTTTTCAAGGTATCACGCGGGCGAAGCCGTGAGCGGTAGCTAGTTATAAATAACAAGCTGTTGCCCGCGACTACATCGCATTTAATTCTTTTGTTTTTTGAGACAAAATGAGCCTAACCTTACCCAGAATACGATATAACTCCTTGTGAAATTTCATTACGTTTCGTTCAGCCGTTTAGTTGAGAAAAGAAACAAACAAACATTGCTGCCGTCCGATTACTAAAAGGCCGTTAAGTGACATTTGGTCAAAAATGACTTTTATATACCACGCGAAAGCCCGCATTTTTCTCTATCGACCAGTCTTGGACACATAATTCTATCATTTATAGTTACTGAGTTCTGGACACCTCGTACACGGCTATCTACACCTTTTTTGGACATGTCCAATTCTTAAATACGGTTAACTCGTATTAAAACACTACAATACGTTTAAATGCACTTAACAGTACATTTCAACATTAAATTATATTTATGAAACAAGCCTAAAAAACGGTTTAATGATGTTACTATACTACTTAGCCGTTACCCGACTTTAGATGTGTTTTTGTCATTTATAAATTGTAATCCTCAAAGGTATCTACTACGACTAAAAGACAGTTTTCCTTCAACTGCTACTCTATAACACCGCTAGACATACTTTGCCGCTTATTTGTTTTTCACCTCACGTGGGTACAAAACTATTACAACTCTAAAATACAGTGACTGTTTTTTAGTCTTGAAAGTTATTACTGAATGCTAATAAATACAATATTAGAAACTAACTAAACAACATTCCAACGGTAAAAAACGTCTATTTGCAGTACCTTCTCGTACGCACCGTACAATCCGCGCACTCGTTATTTAATCTCTAATATGGTATGGACACGTGATGAGGAGGGATGAATACCAAAACAGTATAAGTGTATAAGTGTGGCTGGGTGCGCAGGTAGAAGAAAGCCGAAGAAGAAGTGGTTTATTGTGTGAAAGATGATATGAATGAAAGAGGAGTAGATTCAGAGTTGACGAATGATAGGAGTGAGTGGAAGAAGAAAACATGTTTTGCCGACCCCACTTAGCGTGGATGGATATAAGGGCAGAAGAATGATGAATGATTATTTAGATATATTAATATTATGTATCGTTTTAAATAGATAGAAGGTTATTAAATAGTTGTTGAAGTTGTTCTTTTTCATGATAGGCATAATCCTTACTAATATTATAAATGCGAAAGTAACTCTGTCTGTGTGTGTGTAAGGCAATCACGCCTAAATTACTAAACCGATTTATATATTTATTTATACTTATTATTTTCTTATGTAACTCTTTATTATAAATTAAATATTTACCTTTGAAAGTTTGAGAAGTATGTGTGGTTTAACTTTGAATTATAGGGAAGAATATGATAAGATAAGAGAACGTTGTAGAGTGAAAGACGTAGTGATGAAAATTGAGAAGGGTATGTATGGTTTGGGCATGTAGAAAGGATGGATGAAAGGAGATTGACGAAACAGGCGCATAAAGAGAGTGTGGATGGGACAGTTGGAAGAGGAAGACCTCGGCGTACGTACCTCGATCAAATTGGGGACGTTTTAGAGAGTACCCTAAACCGACGCGCATGTATGAAGAATGTAATGAGAGTGAATGAAGCAAAAGAGGTATGTCAGGATCGTAGCAAGTGGAGATCCGTGGTCTCCGCCTACCCGGTCGGGAAACAAGCGTGATTTAATGTATGTATCTAAATATTTAACTATTTTCAGACACCGTTGGCGAGTTTTATTAACTTGAAATTATTTATTTACTAAATAATAATTAAGCAGGATACAGATAGGAGTTCAAGGACATCTTTTTATATTCTAAAAATCAAAGTCCTGACTAAAATATTCATTCTAGACGCTGACATTATAGACAACGCACAGTCTAAATCGCTGGTCGTAGAGACTTGAAATTTGGAGGATACGACTTTCTTAGTACGTGGACGTGCACTAAGAAGATTTTTTTTAAATTCAATCTCTTAGGAGGTAAAAAATGAGGGTATGTTTGTATGAAAAATCGTATTCTAGGCACTTGGAAAAAATATTCTTCAAGATAAATAAAAAAGAATAAATTTATGTATCTTTTCCCAAACATCGTGAGGAAACCGGCATACCCTAGAACCAAAAATTCGAAGGTATGTGTCATAGGTTAGTATTCTTATAAGCGGCGATGGGCTTGCAACCTGTCACGTACGGAATACTAACTACTGTGCAAAATGTGGGCATGTACCATATGTCATGTTTGGACTTGCCTCTGACTACCCTCTTTAGATATCCTCAAAGATCTAAGTAACTAAAGATCTGAGGAGATATCTACCGAGCCCGGGGATTACAGTCGTGATCATATTTATTTTTATTTTTTTATTTTTATCTTTTCCCAAAGCTACTCTTACGAAGGGGTGGTAGGGGTGTTAAAGTTTATATAGGAACTTTATAATGTGTGATGCGATTTGTTTAAAACTCAGCAAAAAATACTCTTCAAGACATCAAAGTTTATGATTCAATTATTTAAAAAAATATCCTTAAAGCGTGGTGTAAACGACATAAGAATTTTATAATATAGTTAGTACATGATACCTATATTATTATTATAATATTAAAATATTATTATAAACGGCAAATGCCGTTGCGAGCGGGCCAGCTAGAAAGCACATAACATTAAGCTGTGAAGACGTACAATACTTTGAGTAAATTAATAATTGATTTCATTTAGTTCCTTGGAACATATTGATTAGACTTAATTAAGTTACTATAATAGTAAAAAGTTGTGCCATTTTATTTGTAAGAGCTCCTTATAAGTGTAAGGACTTCATCATCGAAAGTTTTTTAACTAACAAGTACTATTTCGTTTTATTTAACAATCATTTTCATAATATAATACCTTGTTAATGTAGGAAAAAGTTACGCTTAGCCGTTCATTTGACAGTACATCATAACATTTCAAATATTATTGCCAACGCTAAAAAACAGTTTTCATTGTGTGTTCATTCTAAAACTGTGTTTAAGTGTAGAAATATAAAAAAAAATTAAGTTTGAAAACAGTAAATAAACGGTTTTAGGCTTTTCACCTTGTTTTTAAAAATTATGTTGAATGTAATTAAGTTAAGTTTCAATTCTAGAAGAAGGTTATGTGACTTAACTGTTATATAGTATTGTAATTGTTTAAAACTGTGACTCATTTGGAATGAGTGCTGCAGTTACAATCGTATCCAACTCTATACAACGGTTGTACTTCAGCCAGCCGTTTTTTAGTATTTTAAATGATAGCATTTTAAAAACATATGTCGATGGCTAAAACACAAAAACTTGAATTAAAAATTAAATAAACAAGCTACGCCTGATTGTAACATAAATAATAAAAGCTTATAATAATACAAAAAATTTGGTATAGCAAAAAAAATTGTAAGTCTTCACAATTTCTAGAAATACCATTTTCCCACGTTTTTGCTCATTCCCAAAAATTTGGTTTTGTCACTTAGCCGTCTTTTAACAAAAGGACGGCAGATTGTTACTCTCACATTTATAATGCTTGTATGGATATACGACATCTTTATATTATAGACAAAAGGCGATAACGACCTATTAGCGTTCATATTTTGTTTCCTTGTTAGATTAAATTCTACTATTTTTATTTTTACTAAAAAATATTATCCCAAATAGACATCATGTAGGTACATTATTATCACACATGTAATACCTGTCAGGCTGACATAGCAGTAACGGCAAAATTTTGTCAAGCATTTGTCTTATATTCGCCCAAAAAAGAGCGAGACAAAACAGTCGTCAAAATTTTGTCGTGGTGGTCATGTGAGCCCGTCACGTCATGTTTTTTATTTAAATATTATGTATACTTTATGCACAGGAAAAATATAATCATTCCGAAATGCAGAGCTGATGTAACAGCGGGTTTGTCCGATATTTTACTTCACTGTTTACTGTAAGTACCTAACCTATCAGGGGTTTTACATTTACCTAAACTAACGTACTCCTAATTTTAATTCTTCAAAGTTTCCGCTAGGGGCGCTGCAGGTGTAGAAGAAAACGAAACGAGATAAGTTTCGTTAACTATCAAAACCCAAACTAAGCCTCCAGTAATTACCACATTAAATTATATTTATTTACATTAGGTCAATGAATGCCCGAATGACCATTTTTTAATTTTCCAAATTGAGTGCTTAAGATGGCACATTATTTGTGTTTATACAAGGATATCCGTTTATTGACGATCCGTTGTCCGGTGAAAAAAAAGGACGTCTCCAAGCGCTCTTAGGCAATATAAAAGTAGTATAACTTTGATAATTCGTACCATGACCTATAAAATTTATCAAAGTAGTGTCATTCAAGCTTGAAATTTTGACGTTTCTGAAATAATATGATTTTGTAAGACCCCTATACTAATTCTATAGTTATAATTTAAAAAATACTAACCTGAAAGCCAGACTGCACTTTCCTCGAGAACATGGCATCGGGATGATCGAGGAACAATGTAGCATTGATGGCAAACCCTGCCATGTCAATGGGAAAGGGCCGGAAAGGTTTCCATAAGGCGTTGTACCCTACGATTTTACCCCCAACGACAAGGGGCATCTCAACTCGCATGCCCCCCACTATACCGACGGGCCAGACCCCAACTTTCTTGATTTTCCGCATCTGAAAAGCATCATTTGATTTTTATTACTAAGGAAAAAGAGCTGAGAAAATAAAGTTAGGTAGTGAGAGCTAATGGGAAAAGAGCTTTGGTACCTAGTAAGGTAAAAAGAGCTTGGGAGGAAAGAGCTTTGGTACTAAGGTAAAAGGAGCTTCGATTTCATAAAGTTAGGTAGTCAGATCTAATGGGAAAAGAGATTTGGTACCGAGTAAGGTAAAATGAGCTTCGATTTCATAAAGCTATGTAGTCAGAACTAGAAGGAAAAGAGTTTTGGTACTCAGTAAAGTAAAAAGAGCTTCCTTCGATTTCATAAAGTTAGGTAGTCAGAGCTAATGGGAAAAGAGATTTGGTACCGAGTAAGGAGAAAGGACCTGCGATTTCATAAAGTTAGGTAGTGAGAGCTAATGGGAAAAGAGCTTTCATACCTAGTAAGTTAAAAAGAGCTTGAGGGGAAAGAGCTTCGATTCCCTAAAGTAGTTAGAGCTAGGGGAAAAGAATTTCAATTGCTTAAGGCCCAGCGTTTGAAAATTGCAAGTATTGCAACCCTAATCATTATATTACCGCTTAATAGATTACATTAAAATTGACCTACACGACACTCTAAAAACCACAACTAATGTTCATGGGCATATTTTGAGTCATGTTCTTCAAGGTTAAAACATAAAATATTGTACGTCATAATTGCAACGGTGGTAAGTACCTACCTACCTATAATTATTATATACCAGCTGCCACCCGCGACTCTGTCCGTAAAAATCCATCAATATACTTAACATATTTATTCTGATATTATTGATACTATCGTTTAATTGGGAAATTTCTATGGAGTGCAAAAAGAGGTGGTCCCCCATCCAAAAAAAAGACTGCGCTGAGCGCCAGCGTTGCTTAATGAGTTCCCCATACAAACTTGATTTCAGCCCCTTCAAGATATTTTTTGTAGATAAAAGATAGTCTATGTGAGTCTCTAGGATATAATCAATCGCCTTGCCGAATTTTATTACGATCCGTTCAGCCGTTTAAACTTCGTAAGAAATAAACATCTGCCTATCACAATATCTTAGACTAGCTGTCCCGCCCGCGACTTCGTTCACATAAAATATCTAAACTGAGTTTTAAACACATCAAGCAACTCATAAAAATCCCATACTACTTTGACACCCCATTTTACCCCTTTTTGAGGTTATATTGAAAAATCCTGAAACACGTGTCCATTCATTTTGCATTTACAGTACACAAACAAAGTTTCAAACCAATCGCACCACCCGTTAAAAAGTTCCCATACAAACATTGACCCGACATTTGACCCCTTTTTGAAGGTTATATTGAAAAATACTGAAATACGTGTCTATTCATTTTGAATTTACAGTACACAAACAAAGTTTCAAACCAATTGCACCACCCGTTAAAAAAATTCCATACTAACTTTGACACCCCATTTTACCCCTTTTTAAAGGTTATATTGAAAAATCCTGAAACATGTGTTCATTCATTTTGTATTTACAGTGCACAAACAAAGTTTCATGAAAATCGCTCTACGCGTTAAAAAGTTTCATACTAACGTTTTCACCCTTTTTCACCCTCTTAAAGGTGAAATTTCCAAAAATCCCGCCTTAGTGGGTGGTTTTGTTATAAAAGGAAGCCACCTTCCAAATTTCAGCTTTCTATCTTCAGCGGTTTCGGCTCGGCGATGATCAATCAGTCAGTCAGTCAGTCAGGTTAAGCTCTTATATAGATATAGATTCAGTTTTCTGATTCAAATGCCACAAATTGATAATCTGAGGTGCGTGTCTTCTATAAATTAGCACTATCGTAAATCAGGGCGGGCATGAGGATACCGCGCTGGAGGTTGGGGGAAAATAACTGTTTTTAAGGGAAAGATAAGCTCTGACATAAGCGCAATCTTGTCCCAAATTAAGCAAAGCTTGTACATGGGCAGATCTTGGAACCGGTTAATAATTTACCACATTTAAAAAAACCGGTATTAAAAGGTATTTCGATAATAGCGTTCGGAGCGCCCCACCTCTTTCAAAACCTTGAACTTAGATTAACCGTTTACCGATTAATCGTTTGTTTGGTTGAACGCTAATTTACTGGTTTGAATAAAAAAAATTTTTTTGTGTTAGATAGTATATTTATTGAAGAATATAACATAGGCTATATAACATCAAGCGACCAATAGGACCACGAAAAAGTTCAATACCTACTTGGCTAAAATGTATGAAACAGCATGAACACGAACATTCAAGTTCAATACCTACTTGGCTAAAATTTATTTATTTATTTATTTATTTATTTATTTATTTCACTCGCTAACATCTATTTTTACAGGATTATCCTAATACAATAGAGTAGGTATACATTAATATCAATTAAATTAAACATAACAAAAAACAATATCATAACAAATAAATTCAGTCATACATGTCAATTCCTTATATAATACATTCATTAAATTAACAATTACAATACACAAAGCAAAACAAAATAATCAAATAGTCATCGATGTCATATATAACATAAAACATACATTGTAACCTTTACGAATTCGCTCAGAGGATCGTGGAATATATCTACGTTCTCCGCTACTAAATTGAGTGTGTGCAAGGTGCGCGTCAGAGGCGCTTTAGCCAGCAGGTTGGTCCTGCCGCGAGGCACCTGGAACAGTCGCGGGCGCCGGCGCCGGTGCACGTACTCATTGGGCACACACAAATTTACCATCGCCAATATGTCAGGGTCAGTAATCTTGCCTCGAAACACCTTGAAAACGTAGAGAGCGAGTGCCATATCCCGTCTCGTTTCCAGCTTGTTGTATCCAACCATGCCCAATACGAACAAGGTTGGATACATCAACGGATAGAAGGGGTAGACACCGTATCGTTTCCAGTAAAGGTATCGAGTGAACTTATTTTGTACGCGCTCCATCATGAGGCTATATTTAGCTTCATGTGGAGCCCACACTGACACGTTGCACTCTAAATGGCTCCTGACTAGAGCATCGTACAATGCCGTTAGCGCGTTCATGTTTGTGAAACCGTTAGCTTGGCGCAGCACAAATCCTAGGTTTCTAAACGATTTTTTACACACACTAACCGCATGCTCCCGGAATCTAACATCGGCATCCATGCGAATTCCCAGGTCCCTCGCAGAGTCCACGCGCTTCAATTGCGTCTCGTTTACTACGTAGTTGTAGTAGAGCGGTGTTCTTGTTCTAGTAAATGTAAGTACAGAACATTTGGTAACATTAAATTGCAATCTGTTTCTTCGACTCCACTCAACCACTCTATCCACATCTTGCTGAAGGCGCTTGCAGTCGTTCAACTCATGAATGGGCAGAAGCAGCTTGAGATCATCCGCGAACAGCAAGCATTTCGCGTTCTTTACCACTTCCGGCAAATCATTTATCATGATGATAAACTTTAGTGGACCCAAATTACTTCCTTGGCTCACTCCTGTTTTAGTGGAATAATGTTGGGATTTGCACCCTGCGTACTCCACATACTGCTGCCTGTCCCTCATGTAGCTCGCGAGGAACATAAGCAACTTGGTGGTGCAGCCGAACGTCGCCAACTTTGTCAATAAGATGTCGTTATCGACCAGGTCGAATGCTTTTTTGAAGTCAAAGTAGGCGGCGTCGACTTGCACCCCCGCGTCGACCTGCGGGAGTACGTAGGCCATGGCGTTGAGTAGGTTGCTGGTGGTGCTGCGCCCCGGCCGGAACCCGTGCTGAGCCTCCGACAACTGGGCCACTACCTGCTCCTGCATGCTCCGCTGCACCGCCGATTCGAAAACTTTCGCTGGCGTTGATAGAATGGCCACTGGTCTAAATCCGCTCACCTCCGAACCGGCTTCACCTTTAGGTATCGGGATCACCCGGGTTACCTTCCAACGCTGTGGAAAATATGATACTTCCAGACACAAATTAAAAATATACTCCAGTGGACCAGCAAGAACCAATCGACAGTCTCTAAAAACAAAAACAGGAAAGCCATCCGGGCCCGCAGAGCGTTTCGGCTTGAGCTGAGCCAGTGCCTTGCTGACCGCTGCGAAGGAGAGGCGAGGGATGTGCACGCGCGCGGCACTCGCGCGACTGGCTGCCTCAGCCGCGTGCACGTCCAGAGTTGCTGGCTTGTCGCCGTATACCGACTGAAAGAACTTCGCGAACTCTTCTGCACAGTCCGTCTCTGGTAGAATTAACCCATTCTTTGTAATTTTTTTACGGTTAACCGTTCCACGCTTCGATCTTACGTAGTCCCAGAATGACTTGGGATCTCTAGTCAAGTTCTGCTGGACTAGGTCCTCATGCTGCTTCTGAGTCTGCTCTATCATGTTTTTCATTCTCGCTCTACATTCCGAGAAGGCCTGGTAGTCCCATCCTGTTCCACTCGACTTATATCGCTTATGCAGCCTCGCCTTCATCTCTATTCCTCGAATAACCTCTGCAGTATACCAATGTGGGTAATTATATCTGGTGTTCATTTTCTTTGGACGTTTTTTTGGCACCGACTTATCAACGATCTTGTTCAGTACGTTATCGAAACAATCCAAAGCTGCATCAGGTTCATGGATCTCATATAAGGCACTCCAATCTGCCGCCGCTATATCCGCGTAGAGCGAGTGATAATCCGCTTTTGAGAAGTTCCACTGGTCGGGCGCAGGACGTGGTTCCGGCTCCGGCGCGGGACCGGGTGTTCGTCTCGCCAACATCGCCGAGACTGTGAGCGGCGGGTGCTGCACGTCAACCGGCACCAGCGCCTCGTCCGCGGAACATACTCTCACCTCCTCCAGGTCCTCCGTGATCAACACTAAATCTAGTAGCCGGTTATTACAGTTTTTTACCTCGTTCCTCTGAACGAATTCGCAAAAGGCTGTAAAATACTCAAAATAATTAATAACATTGTCATTGCAAGAATATAAATTAAAATCTCCTAATACTATACTAGTCTTATATTTAGCACACCACTTTTCTATAATTCTAAATAAAATCATGTACTCATTTTCATCACTATTCGGTGGAATATACACAACACAACAAAAAAATAAAAACTTGTCTTTCAAAAACACTGTAGCTCCAATTATTTCGAAAGCACAGCTGTCCACATTAACATCATCTGGTATCTTTGCTCGTCGCAGTTGCAGCCGGTGTGAAGCGACAAGAAACGCGCCGCCCTGCTTCCGCCCGTCACAAAAATGTATGAAACAGCTGTTCTTTTCGCGCTCACAGTGTTGGTTTCTTAAAAAAAGTTGTTTATATTGATGGGTACTTTAACCCCCTGAAGTTTTCGGAAGTAGTCTGGTAACACGCTGTATACATCTTATAAAGGTTTCATTTTCCAAAAAACAAAAAATTACCAAAAAAAACCGAGCAAAGCTCGGTCAACCAGGTACTATCTATCTATATCTATATAAGAGCTTGACCTGACTGATTGATCATCGCCGAGCCGAAACCGCTAAAGCTAGAAAGCTGAAATTTGGAAGGTGGTTTCCTTTTATAACAAAACCACCCACTAAGGCGGGATTTTTGGAAATTCCACCTCTAAGGGGGTGAAAAAGGGTGAAAACGTTAGTATGAAACTTTTTAACGCGTGGGGCGATTTTCATGAAACTTTGTTTGTGTACTGTAAATGCAAAATAAATGGATACGTGTTTCAGGATTTTTCAATATAACCTTCAAAAAGGGGTCAAATGTGGGGTCAATGTTTGTATGGGAACTTTTTAACGGGTGGTGCGATTGGTGTGAAACTTTGTTTGTGTACTGTAAATGCAAAATGAATGGACACGTATTTCTGGATATTCCAAAATAACCCTCTAAAAAGGGTAAAAGGAGGGTCAAAGTTATGTATGGAATTTTTTTATTAGTGTGATTTGTTTCAGTTTAGATACTTTAAGTGAACAAAGTCGCGAGCGGGACAGCTAGTTACCTATATAATGATTTAGTTAGTAGATACTCGGACATGGGCTGCCAAGCCAGCTAGGTCACTAGGCTAAGATAAGATGCTATAGAGCCCGGTCGTCGAACCCAGTTTAAGAGGTCTGACCCACCTTTAAAGGGACCTGCTATATTTTATCAGCTACCGTTTCTCTACCTTATTTATATTATGTCTTAACCTACTTCAAAAAAGGAAGAAGTTCACAATTCGACTGTTTAAAAAAAAATGGACTGTAAGCCCCGGGCTCCGTTGACATCTTCCTCAGATCTTTGAGGATATCTAAATAGGGTAGTCAGAGGCACGTCCAAACATGGCATTTGGTGCATGCCCATATTTTGCAGAGTAGTTAGTATTCCGTACGTGAAAGGTTGCAAGCCCATCGCCGCTGTTTTATTTTTGTTTGTTACCTCAGAACTTTCGACTGGATGAACCGATTTTGATGGTTCTATTTTTATTTGAAAGCTGGTGCTTCCCGTGTGGTCCATTTGGTTCAGTTCTGACAATGACGTCCATGAGAAAACCATATATGTCTTAAATTTGCAAAGTGCTACTTTTAAGTCGGTTTTCTTTTTAGTTTTGAAAACGTGAAAACAAAAACGACAAAAAACAAAAACGTGAAAACAAAAGAATTGCGAATTATATCTTTTTTACTTGTGGCATCTGTATTCATTAGAACCAAATAGCGTAGATAAATGAGATCAAATCAAAAATTTACAAGACGGTTATCAGACCTGTCGCGATGTATGGATCAGAGTGTTGGGCAATGAAGAAGACGGATGAAAGAAGAGTGCATGCTACTGAGATGCGGATGTTAAGATGGATGTGTGGGGTGACACGGTTGGACAGGATTAGGAATGAGTATGTCAGGGGAAGTCTGAAAGTAGCGCCTATTACTGAAAAGATGAGGAGTGCTAGGTTAGCATGGTATGGACACGTGATGAGGAGGGATGAAAACCATGTCACCAAAAGAGCTATGAGTATGAGTGTGGCTGGGTGCACAAGTAGAGGAAGGCCGAAGAAGAAGTGGTTTGATTGTGTGAAGGATGATATGAATGTAAGAGGAGTAGATTCAGAATTGACGACTGACAGGAAGGAGTGGAAGAAGAAAACATGTTGTGCCGACCCCACTTAGCGTGGGATAAGGGCAGGAGAATGATGAAATGAGATCAAATCAAAGTTTCTTTAGTTCGATAAACAACCATAGGTAAACGTACATAGTGATCGTTAATTATTGTTTAATAATAGTAAGAATGCGTTCGGTATTTTGTTTGTCACAATAATTTATAAACAAGTATTCAAATATAACATCCGTAATCGAACAGTGTATTTTACAGATAAATATTTGGCGAACGAAGTTGCGGGGTATCCCCTAGTCTAAACTAATATTATAAAGAGGAAAACTTTGATTGTTTGTTTGTTTGTATCGAATAGGCTCCGAAACTAATGCACCGATTTGAAAAATTCTTTCACTGTTGGGAAGCTACATTATCAGCGGGTGACATAGGCTATATTATATTTTCAAAAAAATTAGGGATCCTTACCAAAACTCCAATAATGTATCCCAAGGTGTAAAAAAATACCTAATATATTCTTTCAATGGCGTGCGCTGCGAAAACTATTGATGATAGAATAAAATTAATACCCGTGCGAAGCCGGGGCGGACTACTAGTATTTTATAAAACCTATGTAATTGTTTACAATGATGTGGTGAAAGATGGTTCTTACCATTTTTTTTGTTTTTGTCGTTATTTTAAAAACCTTTTTAACCTTGATTTTTGAGCTCGACTTTCAAGCTGATAGCATGAAGATGGAGCAACAAAAGATTGGTTGATAATAAATTATTTTAAGAAGGATACATTTAAAATTAACTAATATTTTACGACATAACTAAAATTTTTGTGTGTGTGAGAACAATGATGAGACCGTTGAGGAGAATTAAAATTGAAAAATATTTTATTCAATAAAATCACAAGGATCACTTTGAAACGTCTTACATTGTATGCTAGGTGAATCTATGTGCCAATTCCAACCTAACCCAAGTACGAGAAGAACAGGCAAGAAACTCTTCTCATATTATAAACACGAAATTTTGTGAGGATGTCTGGATGTCTGTTACTCTTTCACGCTAAAACGGCTGAACGGATCTGAATGAAATTTGGCACAGACATAGATTATGGTCTGGAATAACACATAGGCTACATTTTACACCGAAAAAATGTACGGTTCCCACGGGATTGATTGTTTTTGTTTTTCAAGGTACCACGCGGGCAAAGCCGCGTGCGGAAGCTAGTTGACGAAAAAATTAGAAAAATAGATAGGTAGGTAGGTAAAGTGTTGCCTGAAGGGTGAAATATAGATGCACATTATAGATGCAATTTTGATACAGGTAGATAAGTACCACACGCGAAACATTGCGGGCAGAGCTAATAAAGCAAACTTACCTTAGCATCTGCAATAAACAACAAAAAAAACAATAATTGGTGGACATTTCACACAACGCCATCTAGCCGTAAAATAAGTAAAGCTTACCATAGGAGCCAGATTACTAATTGAATCTTAGATATTTAAACGAAAAAAAGATGATTTGTTTGCACAGCGCGATTATGGGAACTAGATAGTTGATTAATTAATTACTTATACTTTTTTGTTAATACCTACATAATATGTATATAGAATAATTAACAACCATACACGTGCCGTACCACAAACTCCAAACCATCATGTTTTTAATATATTGAAGTCTCAAGCTTGAAGTAACACTACTTCAATTCAATTTTTATTAGGTTATGGTAGGTACGAAATATCAAAGATATACCTATTACTGTGATATTTAAGAGCTTGTGGCAAGGTCCCAGAATAAAAACACAATTGTTAGTCCTGGGTGGGGATCGAACCCACAACCTACAGCACAGAAGGCAGTTACTTCTGTAAACAATAAGCCATCACCTCATCGAATATCTTCAGAGAATATGTATTATCATCGTCCATGAAGTACACCACTCCTCGCTTGTCTTCAGCATTCCTGATATGATCTCGCAGCCAGTCGAGGGCCAAGTTCCTCTGCTCTACTCCGCGGGCCTAAAATTCAAAAAACTTACATGAAATTTTTGTTCCTGATTATAATTTAAGTTTTTTGGAAGTGACTTTTAATAGAGATAAAACAAACAGTGTTACTCATTGGGAATTATAACAAAAATAAATACATATATAAATAAATATAATATAGATGGACATTTGAAACAACGCCATATAGCACCAAACTAAGCAAAGCTTGTTGTACTATGGGAACTAGGTTGATAGATTAATTATATATTTTTTTTGTAAACACATAATACATAATTAACTTCCACACTCAGAACAAACATCAACAAACTGTGTTCATCACACAAATGTCTGTTCTGGGTGAGAATCGAACCCACAACCTACACCGCAGAAGGCACAGCTACTACCAACTGAGCGTTAGGACAGTCAACAAAACAAATTCCCAAATGACACTCAGTACTACATGTGGGTTAGTTTTTATTGAAACATTGCAAAAGCTTTAGGATAGTGTGTATGTGTACCTACAATTAATTTGAAAACCTCAGATCAAGGCAAAATAGCAAACTACGAAATTAGTAGTGCACTAATTTCAGTTAATCACGTTTAATACGCGCATAGGAGATTAAAGAATGTAGAAGAAATGTAGTGGCGAAGGTACACATCAATCAAAGGCATCTTTAATGCACTTCATAATTTTGAACTTTAAAGTTTCTACAATATGTCGGTTTCCTCACAATGCTTTTTGAAAGTACTGGGCGTCTCCGAAAACGAAATGCGGCGAATTAATATGTTTTATCATCAAATTCAAATTATCGTATCGATTTTACGAGATGTTATCGTTAGGTTTACACAATTGTCAAAGCAATCAAATTTTTTTTGAACTGAAAAATCCATGCACGGTTCAAACCCTTAGGATTGGAAAGTGGAGCCAGTACCACCAGTGCTAAAGGGGCTTAGGTAGTAAGTAACAAAACAGTAACACAAAAAGTGCGGTATAATAAATGCCACATACACAGAACCAATATGTGTGAAACTTTTCACTTCCGTATAAGCACATATTTATATCCAATATCTGTAATAAAGTTGTATGACTTTAACTTAGATGAGGTAGTCTTTTAATCTATTTTAATTTAGGGACCTTGGTCATGTTTCTACCATCACATCAGTCCCATAGGTTACAAGGTTATTTCACAAGCAGTGTCTGTTGGTTGAGTATGATAACCACATCACCATGTCTATTGTCTATGCACCTAGACCCTAAATCCTAAAACAGACCCACATCAAGCCAAGCAAATTAAATTGAAGTATCTTTATGTACTGACAAAATAACAGCTGTTTATTAAATGCATAAGATAAAACAGAACTTTTATCAAAAATACTTTTTCTTTTCATTTTTGTCTGTCTGTTACTTTCGACTAATCCTTGACTCAGCTGGACCAATTTTGAAGGGACTTTCACAGGCAGATAGCTGTTATTATACAGAGTAACTTAGCCTACTTTTATTATAGAAAAAGAAAAAAAATCTGCAGAAAAGAAATAATTAAAACTGCATAACCACAGGTAAAACTGTGGGCTGCAGAGAGAGAGGGAGGGGGGGAGCGAGAGAGAGAGAGAAAGAGAGAAGGGGAGAGAAAGAGAGAGAGATATATTAAATAACTAGAAAAGTAATACTTACACTTGAATGTTTAGCCTTATGCGTAGCAATGTTAAGATGTGTGTATGTAAGGGTGGATTCTTGCAATAAGTTCTCAACCAGTTTAGTTTTCTTATCCGTGTCCTCAATGACGATCCAGTGGAAGTTTTTCACATGCATCAGAGTTTGTGATAACCTGTGTGCAAATAAATAGGTATTAATTCTAAAACGGTGAAAATATATTGTGAGAAAACCAACATAGCCCAGAACATAAATTTAAATTTGTTGTCATTGGTTAGTATTCCTGCAGTGATATGCCTTTGACTATCACCATAGATAGGTATTCTCAAAGATCTAAGTAACTTGAGATCTGAGATATCTACCAAGCTAGATAATCTACAGTTATATTTTTTCTCATCAGTAGATCTAGCTTCTATATATTCTATATATATCAGTACCTATGTATCTAAATAATGAATAGCTTTAGTCAATTACTAGTAACATCTATAGGTAATTAAACAAAATTCTTTCTAAAATTACAAACTGTAAGTAAGTAAACATAAAATATGACTGAGTGAAAAACTTCAATAATTTAATTGGAAGGTTTCTCAATGTAGCATTCAATTCATCTGCTTACAATAAATAAATTGTGTAGTTACCTACACTTGAGCAACCATCAATTTCAATAGTAACCAGCTTATGAGGTCCATTGCCAAATGTATTAGACAAACAAGTACTTATTAGTAGTGTTCAAACATTATTTCGAGGGCATAGATTGCACGATTTATAAACAAAAATTACCTTGTGAGATCCGCTTTCTGAGCCAGTCTGAAGTACGTAGGAGTGATCCCATAGATTGTAGGGAGATATGAATTATCTTCTGCTTTAAACTGGCATTGAAACGTAGGTTTATTGTTGAAGAAAAACAGCACAACAAAAAATAGTAACATCCCAAGCGCAAAGTATTGCTTTTTGATGTTTAAAAACGGCATTTTCTTCCTTTATTTTACTATGTATGACTCAACAATGCCCGGTCGCACTTTCCCTTATTCACCACATTTATAATCTCATTATTTGTTGCGATTATTTACCGTGACAACAATATTTTGGAAACGACGCGTCTTGCCACAAGTTTACAGCAAACAAAACTAGCTAGCGTCAGCCAGCGAGACAGCAGACGTCACAAACGTCAAACATTGACAGACTGATTCTTCTTCTTCTTCAATTATGGCATCTGTCTCTTAGAGAACAATTTTGCCAGTGTCAAGTGTATTTATTTATAAGTATTGTCAACGTCACATAGTCATAGTCAAGTTGTCAAGTCAATTTTAAACAAAAGATGGCTGTTTTGTCGAAAATTCTCGGGATTTCCTCCGATGGAATTTGAAGACAACTATTCACACTAATTCACATACTTTACACTCGCGTCAAGAACCCGGGCTTTATTGGCAAAATAACCACCAAAATTACGCAATAAAACTCAAAATAACACGAGATAACATATAAAAACCAGAGCGACGTAGTTGTCAGGCAAATGCACCGCAGAAAATCCAACAGACAGACTGATTATTATTACTGAACAAAAACAAACAAACACGAAGCAGCTAATAAGCATTGACTGACATTGACATTTTGATATTCTCCAACTAGGACTCAAATGGCAAATGAAGTCAGACCTCAAGTCAGACAGATGCCGTAGTATAAAAAATAAATAAATAAATAAGATCAAATAATAATCTTACTTTTTGATTCGACTTCATGCTACGCTCAACAATAAATAGGTACCGCACGTATTCTGTGAAGTACCTACACACGTTTCAACTCGTAGTACATGTAGCAGTAAGCTAGTTAAGAAATCAGAAAAAGCGTCATCTGTTGGAAACATTTTAAACAATTTGCATTAACGTCACTTTTAGAATAAGAGATTGTTAGAACCAGCTTAAATGTCGCAAGGTGGCGCTCTTTTCATTATTACTACCTACTAATTTGCAATTACTCACTCCAGAGGTCAGTGCCCAAGCTGTGGGAATATTGATGGGAACGAAGACTGGTGATCCTATAATGGTTACATAAAAATGAACAGCATGTAAGTACATGCCATAATTAAATAAGCAGAGAATATTTGCACTCAATGTACCTAACTAATAATTCACAGAATAATAGCTAGTGGGAATCTTGTAGGTGGGTGGAATGGTGGTTCTTCTCAATTTATATTTCTGTCGTTGTTTTAAAAACTTTTATAATCTTGGTTTTAGAGCTCGTATTTCAAGCTGATAGCATAAAGACGAAGCAATAAAAGATTAGTTGATAATAAGTTACTTCACTAGGTTTATAGGTACATTTAAATTAACAAAAATTTATGAGATAATCAACATTTTTTGTTGCGAAAAAGGACGAACAGTGAGAATAATGATAAAACTGTAGAGGGGAATCGTCCAGTAGGTCTACCATGAGTTTTCACAATCTACACTCGCTAGCAACTGTAGTTAAAAAAATGTATGAAAACTTGTACAGCGCCTCTAGCGGATAGTTGGGTACTAAAACGTCACGTAGTTAACTATCCTACGTCACAGCGCACTACAGTGACTGTAGTTTGCGCTTCAATCATTTGCTTAGAATTGTGTACCATGAGTAACAATTTTGACAAATGTCATAGTAACGTACTATTACCTACTGTAGTAACGTCAGCCGATCTAAATGTGACAACTCATGGTAGACGTACAGGGCCGTAGTTGGACGCATTGTTTGCAGGCTTAAGACTTGTTGCTACGACATAACTAACACGTAGCAGTGCTACAAAAAATTGCATTATTTATTGTACTTACTAAAAAAATTAAAATAAACGTTCAACAAGATAATTAAGTATTCTCAACTTATGTATCCATACTCATATACAAAAACTAAGGTAACTCTGTTTGTTACCTTTTCACGACTAAACGGCATTAGCATTGTAATGAATTTTTGCAAGGAGATGATTATATGCCGAAGACGGACATAGGCTATCTTTTATCTCAAAAAATAATCATAAAAGGGTTGAAAGTTTGTTTGGAACGGATGGTTATGCAACGCTGTGCGCAGTTAGTTTTTGGATGGGTGACCGCCTCTTTTTGCACTCCATAGAAATTTCCCAATTAATATGTTGAATTAATGGATTTTTGTTACCGAAGTCGCGGGTGACAGATAGATTAATTAATAAGTAACAAATCTCGTAGCTATCTGTTGCTACGACGTAGCGCTACGAGGATTACAATTTGATTGTCTACAATTACAATTCACAAAGAAAATATTTTTTTATGCATTTCAATTCAGAGCATGCACAAAGAGATACTAAATACACTTTTACAACTAAAAGAATTCAAATGTAAAAACATTAAATTCAATTACTTTTTCATTCGTTACTTCATGCTACGTGTATTTTATGGCTCTGTAGTAAAAAGGAAAAACGAAACCGTTAGCTTAAGCTCTATGCCGTTGTAATAATGATAATTAAATAAAGATACAAGACTTTATTCTCTTTACGTAACTCTTTTGATACATTTTCAAAATGACTTCACTATAAAACCGGCGTAATGTACCTAACCTATGTACTCTAGAATAAAAGGATTAAAGGGCCGTTGTCATTGGTTATTCTGATGAGCGGCAATAGGTTTGGGACCTGTCACGTGCAGAATACTACCTACGGTAAAAAATGTGGCCAAAATGATGTTTCTGACTACCTTAAAATATCGTCAATGACTCAGAATTTGTTTTCAACTGTGTTATTTGATGACGTTTTTTTACGTGTCATTAGTTCACTAGTCACGTGTTATTTGGTACCAGTGTATAATAATAATAATAATAATAATAATAATGCTGGACAATCCACACAGCATCATCTAGCCCCAAAGTAAGCTACTCAAAGCTTGTGTTATGGGTATATGTGTTATGGTAGTGTGGTGAAAGGATTATTTACGGATGCTTTCAAGGCTCAAGAATGACAAATTATTATTATCTGCCGTCCGCGGCTTCGCCTTCGTGGTACCTTGTTCCACTTATTCCACTATTCCATTCAAATATTCCATAATAGCCTAAGTATTATTTTAAGTTAATGGCGGTATTATAAGTAAGACTATAATGTATGTATCTCTGTGCAAAATTTCATACAGATTCGGTCAGACGTTTCAGCGTGATTGAGTAATAAACATCATCCATAATCCTCATAAACTTTTTTCATAATATTATTAGGTTATAGTAAGATAAGGTAAATACGTAGGTTGTACGAAGGCTGTACGCCATTGTTTGAATTTCAGCAGCGAACCTAATCTTATTCATCCTTGTGAAATTAAAGTAGTTTTATAGAAATGCGCTCGGTCTGAAGAGTTCTGCTAGAAGAGTATTGTTCTCGACTGACGCTTCCAAGGCAATCAGCTCTTTGTTTAGTCTGTTTACCATTTTATAATATTTACTATAGTTCTCAGCAACTTTGTTTATGAAAATGTTCTTTTCACAAAGTTTACCCTCCGGCTGCATCCTTTGGGGGTTGAATTTTGAGAATTCTAAATGCGGCTAAAGCAATCCTCTACTACAGGTATTAACGGGTTGTTTCTAAAAACCTCTGTTTCCAAAAGAATGGGTGTGTTTCACAATCTCTACTAGATTTTGCCCACCAGTGGGGATTTAGGATAAAAACTAGCCTGTGTTAATCCAGGTCATAGACCATGCTTACTATAAGTTTCATCTAGATCCGTTCAGGCGTTTTAGCGTGATTGAGTAACAAACATCCATACATCCTTCCATCCAAACTTAAATCATTTCTATTATTATTACTATAGTAAGAATAATAGAATAATAATAATCAGCCCTCTCATCGCCAAAACTTCAATAAAACAAAAATAAATTTCTGTATTAGAACATCACAAGACAACATCACGCACCAAAACTCACAAGACATTGTGTACCTAAATAAAATGTTGGCGATACTATTTTAGTAAATTGAACAGTGATCTTCCATTTCCATCTATCATTTTTCATCTCAATACCTACTAACTCCTTTCTTACCCATGTCATCTTTCACACAGTCCATCCATCTTTTCTTTGGCCTACCTCTACCCATGTATCCATCCACATTCATACCTAACACTCTCCTCGTCACATGACATTCATCTCTTCTCATAACATGCCCATACCACGCTAACCTATTTACTCCTCATCTTTTCTGTCACACTGGTGCCACTTTCAGACTTCCTCTGATATACTTATTCCTTATTTCATACAGCCTTGTCACTATTTTAGTAAATAAATTAATAAATAGGTAGCAGGTAGATACCTACATCATAAAATTCCACCTCCATTGGCAAACACGTAGCAATGTTAGCAATTAAAGCAGTCAGTTTTAATTAAAACAAGCTAAATTAATATAAAATTATTGTTCTCCAGATAGGAATGCAAACTATTCATTGCGATCGAAGATTTAAAATGGCTGGAATGGACAAAGGTACCTAAGTTATATAGATTAGATAAATATCTAAGATTATGCATCTTTAATATAATAAACTAGCTGATACCTGTGTCTTCGTTTGCATTTAATTAATTTTCAAATGTTTTAATTGCTATTAGGGGCAGAGACTGAAACAACATATCAAGAATTGGTCCAGCCGTTCTCGAATTATAAATGGTGTATTATAACACGACTTTGTTTTTTTATATTATTTAAAGTACCTGCATGACCGAAGTAAATTGTGTTTTTTGGAAAATGAAACTTAGCTAAATCGATTTATCGCCCCCTTACGCAAACCAAATTTCATGAAAATCACTGGAACCGTTTACGAAATTCAGATTATATTTAAACATAAATATACAAGAATTGCTCGTTTAAAGATATTAGATATAATGATGCAAAAGTTTATGTGTGTATATAATTTTACTCTACTCTGATATCACATCTATTTATCACAGTTCCATGTGATTTTCCCTGTTTGGGCCACTGAATAAATATGTACATTAACTCGGCGGAGCATGCAGAAGTTTTAAAGCTCTTAATAGGTATCTAAGCCTTAGATAGTCTCATAGTGTGTACTAAGATACATGACTATGACTAAGCATGACTTTGGGTAGCATCGATGTCACTATCCTTAACTTTGCTTCGGCAAGATACTGCTAGCAAGTAATGCTTAGGTCATAAAGTACTTAGGTACTGATAATCTTGTTTTGAAAAATAATAGGTATATAACGTTTAGCATTTTTGGAATTTTTGCGTCTATCTTGTTTGTCTTTATAACCCTTATAGATATGGTTAGAGAAGCTATAGAAATTTACTTACGTACTGGTTAAACAATTGAAGTAGTAAGATTTCTTACTACTTCAATTGTTTAACCAGTTTTCATTTTTTTGTTTTTTTTTTCGACGTTTATTTTTTTTGCTCACAATACACAAATATCTATATTGACACACACACTATAAGTACAATATAATTATTGAAACAGTTGAGCTATCTATGTTACAAAACGATGTCTATACAGCTAAACTGATACAAATCATTGCTAGAGAGAAGCGTTCCCAAATTGCCCTTGAAATTTATACTAAAAGACTAATATTTTTCAAGTTCGATTTTAAACAAAGATTTCTACACATACGAATCACACAAGAAAATACTTATTCAACAAATTGATAGCGATTGCTGAAAACCAAAAATTGTGGACGAATGAAACGAAAAAAAGCGAAACCCCATCGTAAGGTTCACTTAAAATTATCTAATGGTACAAAACCCTAACAACAACCGTTTTTGAAGTCTTCCCATTGTTTGCTATACAAAAATCAGTTCATAAGCAACACAATTTTAATCAAGAGTATACGCCGTGCCAGACAATGCATGCAAAATTTCTTCATAACCAACGTACCTATGTGTGCGTTGCTAATGTAGCTCGAAGGTAGTTGGTACTCATCGAGGCATGCCACTGTAAAAGCGGTATAGATAGGACAGGGACGAGCTGGGTTCCCGGGGCTCGGTCTCACCTGTACAGAGCCGGGCGCGTCACTACACACACAGCTGCAAGTGTACGGACAAAGGCAGCGTGTACGGACAGTGCACGCACACAGCGGTACAGTGAAGGCTGGAGCGCAGGCACACACGCAAAGCCTCCGCCGGAGCGGGCGCCGAGCTCGGGACATTGGCGGGCGAGCCTTCCCGTCGCGTGGTCCCGTCCGACCCGCGCCGCTAGCCCTCGCGAACCACTTGTTGAATCACTAAATCGCTCAAACCGCGCGTGTTTTTTTCAATCTACCCGCGTTCTGTTTCAAATCTCTCGACCTGTGATGCCTAGTCTCCGCTTCCTCTCTGCCTTGTCGCGTACCCTCGGGTCGGTCTTCCCTCGTGTTATTATTGCGGACGACAATGTCGCGCGCAACATGTTGTAACTTTTGAAATTTTAGCTGTTGTTGATAGCTCTTATCTGTGTTAACTGTTGAATACTTAGATGTTTGTATCTTTCGATTAAATAATATTATCCGCCGCGTAAAATATTAATTCGCGGCACTGAGAGCTAAGAAGCGCTCCCGACCTCAGGTAAGTGAATAATAAAAGTCTGTTAACTCTAAATTAAAACAATTTCTGACTAATCGTCTTTAAACATTCACATTTTAGAAGATTGGTTGAATGTGTAATTTTAATCTTAACAATATTTCATTTGCATAATATTTGATTAAATATATGTAAAAAGTAAAATATAGGTATGTACAAAATACCTTCATAAACAGTTAGGTACACATCCATTACTTTCTTAGCAGCTCAACTGATCCAGAATCTGAATCTTAATAAAGATGCTATTAACTACCTACCATCATATTATCATGAAAAATCACTTTAGAAGCCTTTATAGCTAACATTATGTAGTTAAACGTAATGCTGGCCAAGATCAGGACGACGTAATGGGAATATAAAGACACGTTCAACAGGTAAGAGGAAAAACCGAGGATGTTTCCGCTGTGTCCTGGATACTTGGGTGTTTAGACGCAAATGGAAATGGCATAGTTACATTACACGAACGATTTGCATAAAAGAGGGAGATTTTTATCGTTTGTGTCGGAATTTCTCGTAAAATTCAACCGTTTTGAGCCCTATTACGTGTGGTCACGCAATTTTGTGATATCAATTTAATTTTCATATTTTTTCTGTTTCAAGATTTTTTTCTCTAGAAATAAAGACGGTTAGAATGTTTAACCTTGTTTAAAGCTTAGTCAGGTGTTCAAGAAGTGTTGGGTTTTAAATAATATTTGCAAAACGTCTTATAAGTCCTATTATACATGAAATACATAGAGTTTTTCAGGATAATTGAATAGCACACTATGTTATACGTAAAATAATTGTATCATATTGTACTACTGTTGTACTGACAGACCCTTAACGATTCGAAAAAATATTTAAGTAAGTTGGTAGAGACTTTTTCAAAAACATTAATCTTGGAAATTATTTTATTTATTTAAAAACCAAGAATTAACCATTTCTAAATATCTATGTAACACTAATTTGAATGTGACTAAGTAACTTCAATTGAATAGACTATCTTAATTTCTACGGTTCGCCTTTGAAAAGCTGGTAACACGTCAAACGCTTTCATCGAGTATTCAAAGATACAAGCTAATAATATAATCGAATTATCATGAAGACTTCAAAGACAGATCAGATTCAAACGAAATAGACTACTAATATAACATAAGTAGAGTTTAAATTTCAAGCAGTTTTCGTGTTTTATTGGTAGGATAAATTTTCGAATCAACTCTTATTTGACTTTGAAGAAAAGAGCTTTTAGGCGACATGATCAAAATCTGCTAGACCAAAGTAAATTTGATGACTATTTGGCGATATTTTGATCGTGGAAACACTGATTAGTGTATTTGGACAACGTTGTCCAATCAAAGTGGACAATAGACCGTATTTTTTTTTATTTAGATGCTGATGACATTAATTGTATCACATAGCAAAACGATGGATTGGAGTATAAAATTACTATGGTATTTTGAAATGAAACTGTAATTATTACAAAATTGAAATCATAATTAATTTAACGTAATGCACATACATCGCTCAATCGCTCATCATTATATTCAAACAGAATTGGGTCAGGACCCGCTTAATAACTATTTTTGAAAGCTGATAATATTGTAATAGTACTTTTACATTTTACAGGTAGCGTAATAACGATAGAGTATCTATCTAAAATAAAAAAAATATTCACCATTGTCGAGCATTGCAAAATTGTATACCTAGGCGGCATAGCGCTGGAACTTTAAATATAGCTTTTTAGCTTTTATAAGCTACCTAGAATACCTTGAATCAAAATAGTTCGTCTATAATACTATTTCGAACTTTGGAAAACAGTTTTTAATAATTAATCAGGTACTCTGCCATCGATGGATCTTCAAATGTAATCTATCAATTAGAACATACAGCATCACTCGCAGACAGCCATTTATTTGTTCTACTAATTGAGGGTGAACTCGAAAGCTTACCCTCTTTAACAATAGCATGTAGTTAGACCTATTGCTAAATGTTCACGCACGATTTAGTTCAACTGGATCCAGGACATCTACCAACGAAAATGTTCGAATCATCGAATCATAATCATCGCATTCAATCGAATTAACAGTTGTTTTGTCAGTGAGTTATAACTACATAATATCAACGTGTTTCATTGTCTTTAAATTATCCTATTTGTTAGCGGTGTTATAGTAGGTGTACGGGATATTGTCAAAAGTAAAAGTTTGTTTCATCGTTGAAATGATAGTCGAAACAATATAACTTTTATTGGTCTTGCATATTATTGTGCCGAGATGTCGTTGATCGTTTTGCGTAGACACCCAATTGAATAAGAATTGAAGTAGAATTATGATAATTGAAGAACCAGCGCTGAACGCAAATCTGACGCCATTTTGTGTCTCTCATTGTCACATAACTAACATTTGGCAAGTATTTTTGACCTTGTCTTAATTCATAAGACATAATTTGAGGGTTTATTGTCTTTTAGTTACATAACAAACTTTTTTTTGAATGGTCACTCGCGAACAATTCAATCATGATATCTAAAAACGTCAGAACTAGAGGTTCCCAGTTTTCCAAAGTTACCTAACTACTCGTACTATTTATCCAAACTACCGTATGGGTATCCAGCGAGCAGGACTGAAAATCATCAAACTATTAATTGTTTCCCAAATAGTTGGAGTATTAAATTAAATAATTAAGTTGCCAAGAGCAAGGATTTCAGGACTGCGGTTTAGCTTTGAAATTTCAGGTACCTAATGGATTTGGTGGACCGCTGACAATTATTATTGAATTTGTGACTTTTGTGTGGTTTGTAATAAAGATATTTTATTTCTACTATGTCAAATATTATCATGTAAATACATAGATCGCTTTTGACAACCTTTTATTTTACACACAAGCATTATGTTATCAGAAATTCATAATATTCAATATCATTCAGACCCTGGACCAAATAATTTACTTACATTGCAAAAAAATCCTACAGCACGAAAAGAATCTGCACTTCTCGTGTTTTAGCCGTTCTGTCCGCGTCGCCACTTTGCCATCTAAATGTTATTATTAGCAATATTGACGTCAGAAAACCTTTTGCTCCGACTCTCTTTCAGAGGTAGGTACAAAATCAAAGTCAAATTAACTTTATTCAATGAAATCGCCAAGGGAATATAGGCCATTAGGTAATTCTGTAATGCCTAAGTAATTATAAGTCTTGGTCTAACAAGTCGCCTAAAGTAAACGAGCTCGAAATGATAGCTTATTTAGAAAATGCGGCTTGTTATAAAAGTTTATACTACACATCGTATATAAATTTCTTTCGTAAAACTTTGCTTAAGAATATATTCTATCAAGAATTTATGAAGTTTTCTTTCGCAAAGCTGAAAACTACCTATGAGTGCCTAATATATTATATGCCCTTAGTATTCGAGCCACTTGCTATTTGATATCGCCTAATATTTGAGACCTTTTTATTAATCAAACGTAAGTATAATAAATGCTAAGACGAATAGTCATAAATTACCTTAGTTGTCTGAATATTTCGGTCAATAGTTGGATTTAACCATCATTTATTTTAATGTTTTCATATGGAGACTTCTATAATTTGGGCACATTAGAAGGTAGACCATTATAATAAACCCTCCTCCGCAAGTCACGGGTATCTGGAACACTGATTATAGAATATACCGCCTCAAACATGACGGGTCAATCAAACCTTAGTAAATCTACCCCAAATCATTTCTGACTCAGGACACATTTACATAGAAAGTGGGCTACCTTTATAAATAAGTGCGCATTAATTTTTTGTTTTCCTTTTTTGTACTAATTCATCTACTAAGAACTGCATTTTGCAGAATATTTCGGTCACACCTAAAAACCTTGTCATGCGTATCCCATTACTGATATATTAATGCAATAATTGATTTAGATGGAAACTTAATTTACAGAAAAATACGGGTCTATCTTCATTACACACTATTATATAAAATACATGTGAAACAGAGATCCTGATCATGAAGAAGAAGAAGAAGTGTCCCCAAGACGCTGGCGGCATTAAAACGTTGAATGCCAATGCAAATTGATTTAGTTAGATTATGCGTTCAAGAGTGATTAACTGACATTAACATGTGATTAACATTTGTGGTAAACTGACAGATAATGATAGTGATTAAAATTTTGTTAGTATACCGTCCAGCATTCTAGCTATATTCAAAATTGTAAGAGTTCCCAATCGTAGCTCAAACGACCAACCATACTAAAATTATGATTTATAACCCATGAACTACAATTGCCCAGAATCTGGTTACAAAGAAAACTCAATTTGAGGTTTGAATACCGACCATAATATTGGCATATAGTTTTGTTTCCAATACACGCATCGACTAAATTACTCCCCGAAGGATGGAAGGGATTATCCACTAGCCCACGAACGTAATTGTCTACGTGACTGATCAAAGCAAACGACAATGCTGGCGGGGCAGGCTAGATATTAATACAGCCTTGGGAGATTTGCGTAGATGATGGACAAGTTGAGATAGATTAGGCGCTGTTTATATAAGGAACGGAAACATTGTCATATTAACTTAAAAAGTTTAAAGACTGTGTCAATTGCACGAGCACCTGCCACACTGAGTAGAAACAAGTGATACGATAATGAGAAAAAAGAAAATTTGCGTAGATGACGGACAAGTTGAGAGAGATTAGGAGTTGTTCAGACAAAAAACAGAAAGATTGATAGCCCTAAAAGTATTTTAAATACTCTAAAATTAAATATACATGTAATATTATAATAATGAGCTAGTTGCCCCGTAATATCTGAAACATAACATCAGGTCTTGGAAAATTATTATTATTAACAAATTTTATCGATTGAAATAAAAAAATATCTGAATGAAACTATAATTATTTTCAAAGATTTTATTTTCAAATTTCAATTTTTGATGCCAAGTCTAATTAGGGACCAGTTTAGTAGGGAGTAATCCACAGTACGCGAGAACACTCCAAATAGTAGGGACTATGCGTGTATAGTGTTGTATGTGTCTTAGGATTTTTTTATACGAATGAGACACATAAACACTTTATAATCTTTGCTTTGAAGCATTGTCTTTGGCTTCTTTGATAATAAAAGAATACAATCAAAGATGCGCCCATCGAGAGTTTGCGCCTGTCCGCGCTTTGACATTCAATCTGCTAACGACCGACCAAGGGATTTTCTAAGCCCAGATGACATAAAACAAGCTCAAAGCATTCCCGGACAAACATTTATTTAAATTTAAACAGGTATCCAAAGAGGCTTTTATAACAAACTTTGTAAGCCCGTTCCGATATCGGTACTGATTTTACATAAAAGTTTTTGAGGAATTTTGTACTAGCATAAATTTAAGGATCGGTATTCACCACAGGGAAAATAATGTAATACTTAATTATGATAATGCACAAGTTGTTTTGATGAACGATGGGTTTGTTGTCTGTCAGATGGAATCTATCTATCTACACTCTAGTAAAATTGTAACGTAGCAAAATATGTTCATGAAATATATTTAGTACTCAAATTTTAATTTTAGATAGCACAAAATACACATAAAGCACTTTTTTGAATTTTGATGAAACTTAACATAATGCTAGCCTATACAATAGGATCTAAAATGTAAGTCATCATTTGCGCGTTTCGCGGACGAAGTCGCGGATACAACTAGTACAGGCAAAAAATTCTGTCTTTTCTAGCCATCATTCGGTGTACCCACCCAATCTATTACGCAATTTTGATAGATATAACTAAGAAAATGTAGTCACAAAATTTAGAACCGTTTTTTTGTATAAGAATTTTCCGTTCTGAAATTATCAAAAATGCACATACTCAGTTTACACGGTAACTTTATTAAACTCGTCCATCCAATTTACGAAGCAGCTGGCATCAAGTTTTCAGACAAAATTGAGTTATATCAGGAATATATTCAAAACCTTTAATGGATACAATAAGTATAGATACTAGCTACATCGCCTCTGGTGCCTTGCTGTAAGTTTTATTGATCTCTTAATGAGTCTGAACAACTATAGACTCAGTACTTCCACTTTCCTCTCTTTGAGAACTTAAGTTGTATCTACTCTTTCAGCAGCTTTCAGTAGCTTTAAGGATTTCATAGAATGAAGTTTTTCTAAGCACATTATTATTGTGAGCATTACAAAAACAGTTACATAATAACAAATTAATTTTTAAATATCACTATCATATTATAAAACAGAGTCCTCCGCCGCGTGCGCGTCTGTCTGTCTGTCTGTTTGCGGTAAATTGAAAAAGTACTGGACACCAATGTATAGCGAGGTTCTCGAGGAAGGTTTTAGTATATAATTTGCCAAGTTTTTAAGTCGCGATAACCGAAATCCACGCGGGCGAAGCCGCGGGCATCAGTAGTTATATTTATAATTGCTTGTTACATAATAAAAAGCTCTGTGATCGGGATTTTAAAAAGTTTCAGACAGATGGAAAATTTCATTTTAAAATATTAAATCACGAGTTACCTACGTATAAAAGTTTTGATTTTTGATATTTCTAGACAATGTGTAGTTTTCTCACCTCGTTTTAAGTTAAATAATTATATGTTTATTATATTATATAATTCACATAAATTAGCTTTTCTTTGGTCTTTCAAGGGCTAAGATCGCAAAATTAATTTCAATATAATTAAATGTAATCTACAGCTTATGTATATAAAGGTTCTATGATCCCGCTGTTTCAAAATTTTCGAATAGAACATTGTTATGGCTTCACATAAATGAAAATATTGTAAGTCCATACGGTTAAGGCTGATTTACATTGATACAGTAGTTGGCGCCAGCATCACTGGATTCCTGCGATGCACATGTGGTCATTTCTACTTTGTTGCGGTTACTACACGTTCTTAAAAAGTGAGTGTTTCTCAAAAAAGAAGGAAATTGAAAACAAAGATCCCTGTAAAAAGTTGGCCACAAACGCCTTTTAGGCGGCCATACATTGTCATGCCAACTACAAATCTAGTTACTTTAGTAACTATAAATCGATTTATAGTTACTAAAGTAACTAGATTTGGTAAAAAAAAACGCGTGTTTACTGTAAGATGCGCTAGCGATCGCTGGTGCGTAGTGTTTATACGAATCCAGTGTCACTGGCATGGGCTGCGGGGCGTGCGGGGGGCGGTCACAATCGAAAAATAGGCGGCCGACTATTTCAATCCAGTGCTGGATACTGGATGCTGGGCTGGATTGGAACATGTTTACATTGATACAGTGCTGATCCAGCGTCCTAATCCAGTGATGCTGGCGCCAGTTACTGTATGAATGTAAGTCAGCCATTAAAGTCAGCGTTTATAATCGTCTTACGACGCTCTTGGGAGATACTTGGGCAGACAGTCTGGTGTTTCGGGAATTGGACCGCGCAAAACTACCAACTATCCTAGACATTTTGTCTCAGTTGGTTTGATAATGCTGAATATGTAGAGATACGTTTAAATTTTATAAGATAGCAACTCATACGTAAGTATCTATAAAAAAATATATACAAAAGTATGTACTGTATAAGCATTTCTACACGTGAAATTTAGGACTTTGAAAGTTTGAAAGTCATGTTGGCTATGATTTTCAATATAACTATTCCTTAAGTAAGCAACGCTTGTTTTTTTGTAAATACATACATAGAATACATAATCTGTGTTCATCACATAAATGTTTGTCCTGGGTGAGAATCGAACCCACAACCTACAGGACAGAAGGCAGATCTACTACCAACTGAGCTGTGAGGCTAGTTAATCGTACTATAATTTAACGTAAAGCGACTTATAATCAGTGAACGAAAAAACATAGGAGCATTTCTTCAAGAAAATGTCCGCGAAACATGGTACCAAATTTCACACATCGAAAATAAGCTTCTGTAAATTTTTGATATAATTCTTTGGCAAAACTGACAAGCCATGCCCACCAGGTCTCTTTTTATGTGGGGTCATTTTTTAGCTCAAGGAATACATCCGTTCACTGCCTATACTCAGTTAAAAAAAAAACAAATTATCGCAATGACCTAATGTCATTGCAACATCAGAATTAAATTAAAAGGTTTTTACTAAGATACCTAGTATGATTTAGGAAAGCGAGATAGCCACATTGTTCCCAAAATATCTTCAGCCGCAGGCTCGAAAAACACGCACAGCCCACAAAGTAACGTAAATAAAGTTAACATGCAAATATTTAGAATATTCCAGCATGCGTTCAGCGAATTCAGACAGAATTTAATTACCATCGTAGGTCTCATATCCCGGCATTTGCCATGGAATTTTATTACGATCGAGCTGGGATTTCAGATGAAAAAAATGAACGGTTTTATAATGTGTCACAGTCAATTCGCGTGAATTGTGACACAACTGTCTGCGTCACTGACAGTCGTGAGTATCCAATCTATCGTAACTTTACATACTCCTAGCCTCCTAACCATCGATATGACAAATGACCTAACCTAACCGAATTAATATGTACCTTGATGATTTTGCGTCAAATAATTTCTCAGTGGAAACTTTTCACCATTATAATACTACATTATCCCTGAGTAACATAAGCTATATTTATTACTAGAAAATATTAGGAATCCCTACTAAAACTTCAATAATGTAACCCAAGGTGTAATATATAGTCCTCCTCATCGATTTCGATGACGGCGACCCGGACTAAGTAATTTATATATTTTTTTTTTTTTTTATGATTATTATTATTATTTTAAACTACATTATTTACATTTACATTTACATATGATATTAAAAACAAAATTCTATATAGTTATTTACAAATTAAAGTTAACTTATTTACAACCAATTTATTTCTTTATTTCCTATCGTGAGCCCGAATGTGGCTTGCTAAACCGAACTTTGTTTTAAAGACTCTGTCGCAAGAAATGCAGTAGAGTTGGCCTTGTGAGTTGTAAGTATAGGTATAGGAGGGCTTGGGTCTTTCTTTTTGGATTTGGCGTTTTAGGTCGAGCGTTTGAAGGCGATTGTCCTCAAAAGTTTTTATATTTTTATTGATGGTAGAGCGCCATGAAGACCTCTTAGAAGCTAGCTCCTCCCAACCTGTAGGGTCAATAGTGCAAGCGTTTAGGTGCCTTTTGAACACGTCTTTATAGCGCAGATGTTGACCGCCGTGCTTCCGTTTACCCTCTGCTATCTCAGAGTAGAAGACAGCTTTGGGTAACCGGCAGTCATCCATGCGTAGAACGTGTCCACACCACCTGAGCTGACGCTGCATAAGGAGAGCCTCCATGCCGTACATTCCGGAACGACGCAGAACCTCAGTATTAGGTACGCGGTCCTGCCACTTGATCTTAAGGATGGATCTGAGACATCTAAGGTGATACATGTCAAGTCTCTTCACGTCTTTTTTGTAAAGGCACCATGTCTCTGCGCCATATAATAGGACAGGCAGGATTAGCGCTTTGTAGACGCTAATTTTTGTCTCTAGCTTGAGATCATGGGACTTCCAGACACGATCAGCGAGTCGTCCGAAATTGGCAGCAGCGTTGGCAATGCGCGATGGTATCTCCGAAGCTAGGGTGTTATCATTTCGGATATTGCTACCTAGGTACTTAAAGTGCGGTACCTCCTCTAGCGGTTTCCCATCCAGATTCAGTGTCTCTTTATCGGCTTCACAGCCCCGGGGTGGCTGTTTAAGAATTTGGGTTTTGGTAGCGCTAATAACCAAGCCAAACCTTTGACAGGACAGATGTAGTGCGTCAATGTAGCTTTGGAGATGCGCCACACTGTCGGACATGAAGCATACGTCGTCAGCATACAGTACTTCTAATATAGAAATCTGCTGCACTTTGGTTTTCGCTCTAAATCTTGAAATATCAAACACGCCTTTCTCAGTCCGGTATTTAAGCTGGATTTGATCATTACAATATTGCAGCGCATCTCTCATCACTACTGCAAAATAAATGGCAAAGAGTGTGGGCGCCATCACGCAACCTTGTTTTACTCCACTTGTGATTTGGATCTCCTCAGAAAGTTCGTTTTCATGTTGAACCTGCGCTTTCATGCCAACATGAAACTGGCGTATGAGGTTGACAAACTTCTTCGGGTATCCACATTTTAGGAGAACAAGCCAAAGGGCCTCGCGTGGAACTCTGTCAAATGCTTTCTCTAGATCAATAAAGCACATATAAAGTGGCCGTTGATGTTCGAGGCTTTTCTCCTGGAGTTGCCTTACGACACTTATTGCGTCGATAGTCCCCCTACTGGGACGGAAGCCACATTGGCTTTCAGGTAGGGACATTTCAGCTATTTCGCTAAGGCGGGTGTTAACAATGTGCGCGAAGACCTTACCAGCACTAGCAAGGAGCGATATACCTCGATAAGAGCTGCAATCGGAGACATCTCCCTTCCCTTTGTACAGCTTACAAATCACCGCATCCCGCCAGTCACGCGGAACTTCTTCACTGACCCATACTCTTTCCACTAGATGGTAGAGCCTTCTTAGGATGTTTTTCCCACTATATTTGTATACTTCGGCTGGAAGCTGGTCCATACCGGGTGTTTTTAAGTTTTTGAGACGCTTGACTGCGTTCGCGAACTCCTCAAAAGATGGTGGATCATCTAAGGTTTGGAAAACTGGTGACTCTTCAAGCGAGTTTACGTAGGACAGGTCAACGCTGAGCGCGCTAGGATTGAGGACATCAGTAAAATGCTCAGCCCAACGCATTAGTACGTCAGTTTTATTCGTAACTCGGCGCTGTCTATCCCTCGAGAACATCGGTGCAGTTTTTCTAACACGTGGACCAAAAATCGCTTGTATGCCTTCGAAAAATCTACCAGTTTGGTGAGTGTCAGCGCAGTGCTGTAATTCAGCAGCTTTCTCCTTCCACCACTTATCTTTCAGATCGCGAACCTTTGATCTCAGTTTTTGTTGAGCTTCTTTTTTACTGTGTGCGTCTGGAGTTTTTGTAT
Source organism: Cosmorhoe ocellata (assembly GCA_963675405.1). Taxonomy (NCBI): domain Eukaryota; kingdom Metazoa; phylum Arthropoda; class Insecta; order Lepidoptera; family Geometridae; genus Cosmorhoe; species Cosmorhoe ocellata. Next base: position 1,709,664 of record OY776258.1, on the reverse strand, counting down.
TCAGTTCATGTCTATGCGCTTCTACTAGAGACTTGATCTCCTTGTCTGATGAGTCGAACCAATCTTGGTTTTTCTTTTTAGTTCTTCCTATAGTATTCAGCGCACATTCGTGAAGGTGTTTAGCGAATGACCTCCAATCTTCATCCACGGTTGACTCAGTTTGCGGAGCACTAGCAGTAAACAGTGTATCCAATGTGTTTCCCAGTTCTGGAGAGGTAATTAGCCTTGAGAAGGCTAATTTTGGTGGGATTTTGTGAGGTGCTCGTCGTGGTGCCTTAAGCTGCAGTAGCATCTTTGATCGTATGAGACGGTGGTCAGTCCAGCCCATCGCTCCGCGCATTGCTCTCGTTATGAGAACGTCACGCAGATCTTTACGGCTTACAATGACGTAGTCTAGAAGGTGCCAATGCTTGGATCTAGGGTGCATCCACGAGGTCTTGTATTTATCAGGAAGCCGAAAAAATGAATTTGTGATGCCAAGATCGAATTCAGCGCACAACGACAAGAGGCGTAATCCGTTGTCGTTACATTTACCGACTCCATGCTTACCAAGGACACCATTCCAGAGGTCATATTCGGTGCCGACTCGAGCATTGAAATCTCCCAATAAGATGATTTTGTCGTGCTTCGGGATGCATTCAAGAATTTGGCGTAGATGCTGGTAAAAAGCTTCTTTATCCTCATCCGGCGATGGTAGAGTAGGTGCATATGCACTTATAAGATGGACGTATTTGTTGTTAATAATCGGCAGACGTAGAGTCATGAGGCGGTCATTGACACCCTTGGGTAAGTCACTCAGATCTCTAGCCAGGTCATTGCGTATAGCAAAGCCTACGCCGCTTCCCGCCCGTTCGCCGGCAGGACGTCCGCTCCAGTAATATGTGTAGCCACCGAGTTGTTCGCATAGTTCTCCACTGTCACTCAGGTGAGTTTCGCTGATTGCGGCTATATCGATGTTATATCGGGCCAACTCTCTTGCTATGAGAGCGGTTTTTCTTTCTGGACATATGTTACGGTCATTGTCTAACAAAGTTCGGACGTTCCATGTGGCAATGCAAAGTCGTTTTTGTTCAAAGGTAGATCGGTTATTTTTCTGTGTCTTGTGACCGCGTTGACGATGTCTAGACGCCCGCGGTTTGGCATCTAGATAATGGGTGAGACGGACTATTTTTAGGCCACCTTTTCTAGGCCCCTCCTCTATGCAGAGGAAAGCAGAGCGATCCTAAATAGGGCTGCTTTGTCGCCAGTTGTGCTGCCGAACCCTGAGTCCCGCCTACATCGACTCCGGGAGCGACCACTCTCTCCTGACCGCCTACGTGCAGGATGTTAACTAAAGCCTCGGCACACCGTTGCCTTAACCCCACTGCCAACACCCCATCGCCGCAGGACTTTTTTAAGTTCAGATCCAGTATGAATATGTAGCCAGGGTCATCTGCGCGTGAATTTATTTAAAGTGAACTAACGGTTGCGCTGGTGCAAGTCCACTCTCTCGTCCCGCCCTCTGTGGTCCAATGGTCCGGGAAACCGGTACGATCGGCAGAGATTGGGATGCAGCAAAGAGGCCGTAAACCACTGAATGGATCCTGATGAACGCCCTTAAGGTGTTTTGCATTACCTTTTTGCAACGATGGTTAAGAAATGGTGCCATGTCGATGCAGGTTTGATCGGGGATCTTCCGATAGCTACTATACAGATCTTCGTATATGTAGCCCCCTTCCCTAGGTTTAGCCCACTAGCGTGGTTTACCGGAGTGTGGCCGCTGTAACTACAGCTTCTTGGAGCCACTAGGAAAGAGATTATGGAGGTTAAATATCGCGGAACACTCCACTACACTCCAAATATAATAGTTACTAAGGTAAGGTGTAATATAATAGTTACTATAGATATACCTAGAAAACTTATTCTATTTCAAAATTTGCCTAGTCTTACAATTAAGTATGCTATAATCTTACTTCCTAACCAATCCTACTAATATTATAAACGTGAAAGTTTGTTAGGCAGTATGTATGGATGTTTGTTACTCTTTCACGCTGAAACGGTTGAACAGATCTAAATGAAATTTGGTTCAGAGATAGATTATAGTCTGGAATAGCACACATGTTACTTTTTACCCGGGTTGGTACCACGTGAGCGGAGCCGCGCGCAGTTGTTAGTTTCTAGTCAATGTCACTTGGCTTTCAGTCCTGTCGCTTGGAAGCCGGCTGTACCTATAGATATAGTTAATACTCTCCATTTGTCTTTCTCTTCTTTGCTCATTACTGTAATGTTACGGTGCGCTGCTTTTAATTTCATTATTCATAATAAACTTGATGAACGATTATTGTCAACTTCAAGGCAAAAATGGGGGCGAAAATGTAAGATATTCTTTGCATTTAGTAATGTTACGATTTTAGAAGAACCAAGCTGAAAGGGTATCGTTAACCCTTAGAATTTGTCGATTTTTCGTCGTGGATAAGCGTGAACCTTCTTTTGTTACACATATAATAAGCACGCATGAAAAAAGGTCATTTTATCTAATGTGCCACATTTGGTTGAAACACCACACCCCGGAACATTATATAAGGCGCAGCTTGGCTGAATGCTTAACCCTTTTTATAGACAACAGCAATGAATGTGCGTAACTATCTAGATTTTTCCAGGATTACTTAAAATCCACTGTCATTTAAAGTCATATTTTGATATGTTATATCGTCATTAAAATAATAAAAACTGGGGTTAAACTTAGAGGCTCATTTTCGGTGCTTACTTTTCATTTTTTCTTTTATAAATGTTTTATAATATACTTTGTATTTAGAAAAAAATCTTCGCATCATACCGTAAAAGTATCATTTCGTAATGTCAAAGCCTTTGTCATCGAACACAAGCATCTAGGAGTTTTTATTTACATAATTATTAGCATTTTTTTTCGGTAAAATGTGAGTTGAGAGTGTAATAGACAAAAGCACTTAAAAATGTATATCCCAAGAACAGCCGAAAGATAAACGAAAGTGAATTTTCATGTTTAGAATTTCTCTGTTTGTTACTGTGACTTCGCACTCCATAAGAATACCGGAAATTAATCTCCACAGTTGACAGGAAGCTTTCTACAGCGCTGTTTACTTCAAATCGCTATTAAATATTCAGCAATGGGTGAAGAGTGTTAGATGATGTAAGAATTTATATCAAAAATTACCTAAAAAAGTAGCTAGCAGAAAATTATTTATCTTCCTAAATTTAAATTCACACAATTTCAGTGATTCTTCAGCGCAAAAAGGCTCGAGTATTTACGATTGAAAAGAATTTCCACTTAACCACCAATAGGCACTTAGTATCCAAGCTTAAATAGGCACTTGTTATGGCACTTTTCGCTGACGAAATAATAATATTGCAAATTACAGATACCTAACCTCTATAATCATCTCTCTGTCCTTATCCCACTTCACGTAGGGTCGGCACAACATGTTTTTTCTTCCACTTTTATCAACTATCATTTTTACGTTCTCTTTTGTTACCCATATCCTCTTTGAATAAGACCTAAGATGGACTGTGTGAAAGACAATGTGTGTAAGAAGGGAGTGACTTCTAAGAAGACGGATGATAGGGGAGCGTGGAAGAAGAGAACCTGTTGTGCCGACCCTACTTAGTGTGATAAGGGCAAAAAGATGATGATGACTATTATTGATAGGCTTATATTCAAAATCTGATTATTTGAATGATTGTAGCTCAATCATATAACAGCTGAGCTTATTTCAAAGAAACTTGAATAAGTGTTAGAGAGCTGTAATTTAATTGTAGATCCTTTCTGTCTCCAAAGGTGCAAAAAGCAAGGGATTCATAATTCAACCTCTAAAAAGTATAGCGCAAAATAGAATTTTGTATAAAAAACATGAGTAATTACTACTAATAAAGCTCTACTTAGTGTAGACATAAATTAAGTAAGAAAAGTTTGATCGACCGAGTCTCGACTTGGGAGGTTTCTCGCAATAAAAAGATTTATAGCCTTCTTTACATCATTATTTTATCTTGTGTGGTTACGGAACGAATATTTTTTACCCGACTGCGAAAGAGGGTTATATATTTAAGGTATATAAACTATATTTAAGGTATATTATGTGTATGTATCTGAGTTCTCTTGGCGGTTCTTTTGTTGTTTCTTTTTTCTTATATTTTTATTATATGAAGAGTCGTACATTCATTTGAAACATAAGAATGAATAAAATCACATAGGCTATATAAAATGTCACAAAATGTAATGAAACGGCTGTAAAAAACTATTTTTAGTTAAGTACTTTTAGTTTTTTCATTTTTTAAATAAAAAGTTCCTACAAGTAGTTTATACCTACTTTTCGTAAAAGGTAATACTTTTTATAACTATGTGGAGTAATTAAACATGGCGTGGCCTGGACTATCTGTTGCGTTTCAATTTAAAACAACAATATAGCGAGCGGAAAAGGATTTACAAATTAAATAAATGTCTGTGTTTTTAAACAAAACAAACGTTTTCATAATAACATGCTTCAAACATAAATCCGGAGACCACAGACAAAAACACGATACGAATTTTGAATCATGTAAATACCTACTTGAATGAATGGGTACTTTATTGCCAGGTAGGTACCTATTAGTATACATAATCCAAAATCCCATTGAGTTTTGGTTTAACGGTGCTAATTGAATATAGGATCAGTATAACAAACGAATTGACGAGTTTCATGTCAGATAATCAAGGACGAAATTGCGTTCTACACAACGCCATCTGCCTTCAAACGAATTAAAACTTGTGTTATGGAAACCAAATAGCTGATATACACATTTTTTTTAAATACATATTATTCATAAAAACACCCAGACACAGAACAACTATTTCTATTAATCACACAAATGTTGAGCCTCGATGGGGTTTGAACCCACAACCAAAAACCGCAGAAGGCAAAGTTACTACTGATATAATAAGATGACACCTGCACAGTTGCTAATATAATAAATTTAACTTTATTAGTAATAATAATAATAATAATAATAATACTTTATTTCAGGCAACATTAGTCTAGTACAAGATGGAAATTACTTAGAAACTACGGCCCATATAAATATATACCTTAATCTAACATACATAATATATAAACTTATTTATTAGTAGGTGCTAGATCTATAAAAGATGAAAAGATAGTTTTCATTAAAAATAGAGGACCTCATTATAATTTTTTGATCTAAGCAGTATTAAACTAAAATCTCTGAATAGTATAAAATAAACTTAAGTAAAACTCAGTTCAAGTAAATATGAATTTCTGCTCACAAACCTGTATGAATAGAATTAGAATACTTTTGAAAGGTTCGCTTATTTGCAGTAGCTTTCTATCTCAGCTATTAAAATTGTTTAATTAAATTCGACTTTCACGTTATCTTGTTAAAATTTCATTTTGTTTGACTTAGAAGCACCAGGGGAAATCATATGACGTGATTATTTGTTTTACATTTAGTAAAATATCAACAGAGATTTTAAAACTCTTATTTATTCCAGAAACTTTGGTAAATAGACAAATATAATTCATTGATTAGCATTGTATGTAATATTATTTGAAATGCAACTGGTAATGCCGCCAGTCTCAAGGTAAGGCGGCATTACCCGTTGAATTTCAAAGTTTTTAACTTAGATTAAAACTAAAACCTATGCATACATTTTTAGACAGTTCAGTAATATGTGGGTAAGTATTTGTGTTTTGAAAAATAGTCCTAAGATAATGTTTACCATGTGAGTCAAGTTTTGTTTGGAGTGTTCGAACCAGTAACAATGTAACTCGCTGGAGTTTTTCAACGGGTCCCACTGGTTTGGTTATCTTTTTCAAAAAATCTCTAACGAGAAGTATCGTAAAAATATTTGCTAGTACAGATTTTGAATGACCTTTTGTTTATGAAAAACTGCTAGTTGCCGCCTCGCTCGTTATTCGGAGAAATAAAAATAATGAAAAATAACTGTCGAGTCTTTTTAATATTTGGAATGTTTGACATTTTGTATAGGTCCAGTGACAGTTTGTCAAAATGCGTCGAGCCGTTTAGGCTACAGAGGCAACCAAAGGAAATTAGCCTCCTTATTCTCTCCGCAGTCGGGTATTGATGATAGGAATGAATATATTGATGATAGGAACTCATGGCCCGATGTCACTCCGCCCTCCGACAGCTAACCAATTTGCAATGTAAACGCTGTCCTTTTGTTTTATGTATTTATGTTCTGTTTTGTCTTTTGTTTTTATGTTATTATTATGAGATAATCTTGATTACATTTTTTTGTAAGAAGGATCATACAAAAAAGCGCTAGGACCGAGACGAGTTTCTTGCCTGTTCTTCTCGTACTTGGGTTAGGTTGGAATTGGCACATAGATTCACCTAGCATGTAAGACGTTTCAAAGTGATCCTTGTGATTGTACTGAATAAATATTTTTCAATTTCAATTTCAATTATTAACAAGCACGATCACGATTTAAATCCCCAGGTTTGAAAGACATCTATACAGATTCTTAGTAAGGATATCTAAAGAGTAAATTCAGAGGCACGTCTAAACTAACTTATACCTTTAAACGAGCAATTCTTGTATAATTTATATATTCTTGATTAATAAATATACAGGGTGTCCCAAAAAGTAGTGTCAAGCGAAAGTCCAGAGATAGAACACCCCTTGGGGTACCCGAATCACCCCCATGTATGTTCCGCGATTTTCTATAGTTTTCGAGTTATTAATTTTTTTCCGAATTTTTTAAAATTTACGACTTGAACAACTTAAAACATTCTTACAAAAAAAGTAGAAAACTTTCTTGAGATTTTTTTTTGCTACTGAATTGTTATGAGTTGTTCATTTATGCATAAAATAATCAGCTACGTGACTTTGATGAAAACTATGGAAATGTTGGTTTAAAGTCAAATAATTACATTCGGTGAATTATGACCAAAATTTTCAACTTCAAATTAAAAATCTTAACAAGTGATTTCATGGTTTCTAAATAAGTCTAAAACATTCTCCAGACTCTCAGCTTTCATAATCATTAAAAAAAAGTAGTACTTAATAGGCTACTTTTGCTAAAATCGACCTTCAAAGACGGTGAGGTGGAAAATTCTTAAAATTAGCAACCTGATTAAAAAATAGATTTTGGCCATTTTATCATTCCTAAGCTTAATTAGTTTGTTAACTAACCAAAAAGGACTACAGGAAAGTAAGATTTCATTAATATTTGAAGGTTTTATTTATTTAGTTTAGCTTAATTTATGAAATAAAACAACAAGTAAAATTTATTAATTTTTTACAAAAAGTTTTCAAAATGTCAACCTTCTAGGTCGATACAAATACTACATCGTCTTAAAAAAGTTTCCTTAAATCGTATGAAAGCTATTTTAAGTTCCTTATTTTTTTCTTCGGCCTGTCTCAATTTTGTTCTTAATTCGGCCATATTGCTGATTTCTTTTGCATAAACTAATTCTTTGTAGTCGTTTTTGGTTAGTTAACAAACAAATTAAGCTTAGGAATGATAAAATGGCCAAAATCTATTTTTTAATCAGGTTGCTAATTTTAAGAATTTTCCACCTCACCGTCTTTGAAGGTCGATTTTAGCAAAAGTAGCCTATTAAGTACTACTTTTTTTTAATGATTATAAAAGCTGAGAGTCTGGAGAATTTTTTAGACTTATTTAGGAACCATGAAATTACTTTTTAAGATTTTTAATTTGAAGTTGAAAATTTTAGTCATAATTCACCGAATGTAATTATTTGACTTTACACCAACATTTTCATAGTTTTCATCAAAGTCACGTAGCTGATTATTTTATGCATAAAAGAACAACTCATAACAATTCAGTAGCAAAAAAAAAATCTCAAGAAAGTTTTCTACTTTTTTTGTAAGAATGTTTTAAGTTGTTCAAGTCGTAAATTTTAAAAAATTCGGAAAAAAATTAATAACTCGAAAACTATAGAAAATCGCGGAACATACATGGGGGTGATTCGGGTACCCCAAGGGGTGTTCTATCTCTGGACTTTCGCTTGACACTACTTTTTGGGACACCCTGTATAATCGGAATCTCGGAACGGCTCCAGCAATTTTCATGAAATTTAGTATGCAGGGGGTTTTGGGGGCGATAAATCGAACTAGCTAGGTTTCACTTTCCAAAAAACAAAATTTACCATAAAAAACCGAACAAAGCTCGGTGAACCAGGTACTTATAATTTATAAGTGTAACCGATATTTATAGCTCGAATAAGTTATGCAATGTTAACTAGTAAGCACCCAAAATTTATAATTCTCTCTAATTCTAATAACATTTCGCATTTGAGTGCTCCAGTTTTATTCATTTCAACATCGATATACAAAATATGTAAAGCATTTCAAGAAGATTTCTCGGGTGAACTTTATGTTTTAGAACTTTATGTCATTGATTTAGGATAATAACGCTGTTATAAACGGTTTCGTTAAGTGAAATAATAATCTTCAGTCTCTACAGCACGGCCTATTTTGTGACACAACATTGTAATAACAATGAGTGACGGCTACACGAATATTCGCACAAATTCGCATAACAAACTTGACAGTGTCAAGACAGTGGAACGTGAATACAGGTGGCTAGCACAAGTTTAGACGTTTTTAAAACGCTGGTGAGCTCGCATCGAAATGATAGCAGGCATTGGCTAGTTTTATTAAAGTGAAACTTCTAATGCAACTTCCAAAAAGGTTGCGGTAAACGTTTAAGGCCCAGAATACTCGTCACACTATTCCTTACGTAAAAGTTACAAAAAAAGTGACATAGGTCCGTATAGCAACGCGGATCTCCGCGGAATCAGACATAGCACGAAGGGAAATACCCAAATGACAAGTACGTAGAGTACGACATGATAATATGGCTGCTCTGAATTACGTAACGCAAGCGACAATTTATAAAAAACATAAATATGTTCAAGTAAATAGCTTATTTCAAAAAAAGGGCTGGGTTGATTTGTTTCAAATTAACTGATTTACATTCAAGTGAAAAACAAATTCAAAATACCTTACTGTTCTGGATAAATTAGGGAATTTCTGAATTTTCAGAGGTGTTTTTGACATGATTTTTAACCAAGGTTTTCTAACTAATTCGTGTTTTAGCTCCGGTTGATTTGTCACTTATATCCTTGAGTATCGTGTAGTTCAATTTCAATGTAATCTATTAAGCGGTAATAGAATGATGAGGGTTGCAATACTTGTAATTTTCAAAATGCTGGGCCTTAACGCTACCATGGACGGTTATGAAGGAGACAGCGCGAGCGTTCTAGTTCAAAAGTGTTTTTGACTAGGTACTTTATATTTTCAAAGATCTGAGCGTGTCATCAATAATACCTAGTATGTACCCGGATAAATTCTGTAACAAATTTCTTATACTAAATTTGAGTTCGCTAGCGTTTTTTAAACGTCTGAAAAGTTGTGCTAAACAACCTGTAAATAAGCTTTATATGTTTCAAATTTTAAGAAGCAATATCTTGGAAGGTTATCCAGGTACACGTATTTTTACTTTATGAAATAAAATAATAAAATGTACAATCAACATCAAACAAGAGACGCATCTTTCCCGTATTTTGATAAAATCTAAGACTCAAATACCTACCAAATATTAAACTTTAGTCAAAACCTATTCCTTAGCCAAAATATAGTCTTATAACTGTATTTTTTTTAATCTAAAATATTTATTGTGTATGTAGGTATACCAACAAAAACCTATTTCCGCGTAATATATTTCCCATAAATATGTATTCGGTTATACCTTAATTGGCATGAGAAAATTGAATGAAAACTGAGTGATCCTCTCTTAGAGGAAATACAATTTATTAAGCCTTTACCCCACCATTAGAAATATGTGAGGCAAATAAAATGATACATTATTGGCTTATCATCTCTCGAGGAAGCAAAATAAGAATATCACCTATAGATTATTACCTATATAAATAATAAATAAATAATGCTGGACAATCCACACAGCATCATCTAGCCCCAAAGTAATCTACTCGAAGCTTGTGTTATGGGTACTAGATAACTGATATATTGAATACATTATATACATAGATAGATAATTTTTTATTATACATAGAAAACACCCAGACCAACGGAACAAATTTCTGCAGATCGTACACAAATTTGTTCCGTGGCGGGAATCGAACCCGCAACCTCTTGCGTCGCAGGCGGACTCTCGCCCGCTGCGCCACAGAGGTCGTCAAATAGGTATGTATAGGTTATCTATACTCAATTAATATTATAAAGCTGAAGAGTTTGTTTGTTTGGTTGAACGCGCTAATCCAAGAAACTACTGGATTGAAAAAATATTTTTGTGTTGGATAGTTCATTTATCGAGGAAGGCTTTATAACATCATGCTGCGGCCAATAAGAGCGAAACATCAATGAAAATTTTTGCCAAAACGGGAAAAATCATATCACTTAAAACCCACAGACAAAGTTTCGCGCTGACCAGTTAAATGTCTGTGCTTTTTCACGAAGTCCCTTCAAAATCTGTCAAATTGTCACGCGTGTTTGTTACTGCACGGAGACATGGTCACACCATAAAGACACGTGTGTTTGTTACGCTACGGAGACATGGTCACGCCATAAAGACACGAGTGTTTGTTACGCTACGGAGACATGGTCACGCCATAAAGACATGTGTTTTTGTTACGCTACGGAGACATGGTCACGCCATAAAGACATGTGTTTTTGTTACGCTACGGAGACATGGTCACGCCATAAAGACTCGTGTGTTTGTTACGCTACGGAGACATGGTCACGCCCTAAACACACGTGTATTTGTTACGCTATGGAGACACGGTCACGCCATAAAGACATGAATGTGTTTGTTACGTCACGGAGACACGGTCACGACAATTTGTCACTAGTGTGAACGCGTTTAATCATCGCCAAAAAACTTCTGGAAACGATAAATTTCGCGCGATGGAAATATACCTTGCGAATATTTACATTATCAAGTCAGAAATCCGGTGCGATCAGCGATAATCCGGTTTTGGAGGCTGCGTAAATGTTGCTTAGAAAATTATTTTGTGTATCCTGCCCGCGGCTAAAAATCAATAAAGGTACTCCGTTATTGGAGGTAAGCATTCCGGTAAGTAGGTTATAAAGATAGTTTATTTTGTTGACAGTTTGCACAATCTACCCTCGCTAGCGACTGTAGTTATTTTATTTTAAAACTTGTACAGCGCCTCTAGCGTATAGTTGGGTACTAAAACGTTACGTACTTAACTATCTTACGTCACAGCGTACTACAGCGACTGTAGTTTGCGCTTCATTAATTTGCTTAGAATTTGGTACCATGAGTAACAATTTTGACAGATGCCATAGTAACGTAGCGTAGGTACTATTACTAGTGTATTAACGTCAGCCGATCTAAATGTGACAACAAATGGTAGACGTACTTATCTCTCAAAAATATTCTCCTCTCAACGCAACTTTTTGCTACGATCTATACGGCTAAGCACAACGTCCAACTAGCAAAACGTTCAATAAGCATATATCGTCCATTATTTTGAGTAACATTTGTCAACTTTTCGTCATGTATCAAAAAACAATGTTTAGTCTAGACATTATTGTGTAGTCATGTAAGGCAGAATTTTTCTGTTCAAAAAATATATTTGCGCTATAAATGTATGTACTCTCAAACGGTGAAGGAAACATTGTAAGGAAACGGCTGTTGCATAGAATACAAATATTTTTTTTATTTTATATGATCACGACTGTAATCCCCGGGCTCGGTAGATATCTCCTCAGATCTCTAGTTACTTAGATCTTTGAGGATATCTAAAGAGGGTAGTCAGAGGCACGTCCAAACATGACATTTGGTACATGCCCACATTTTGCACAGTAGTTAGTATTCCATACGAGACAGGTTGCAAGCCCATCGCCGCTTGTAAGAATACTAACCTATGACACACACCTTCGAATTACAAATATGGCAACATTAATTGTTCATTCTCTACTAAATGTACTTATAGTGCAACACTATTTCCTGTTTCCTCTCTCTCCGTCCGTGATGGCGTAATAAACGTTGTGAGTTACCAGAAATATTTTATTTACTGAATCCAGATTCCAGACTTTACTCAGCACCTAAATTATAGGATATACAGGCTGTACTAAACAGGCATGTCAAAACTAAAGAGATTGAAAACCTGTCAAGTCCACTAAAGGAGCCTAAAATTCTTTCACCACACTGGTTCAAACGAACTTTAACACGATCAGAAGAAGAAGCAGAGAGTGAGCAGTATTCAGCGTAAAAGAAAACAATAAACCAATCAATTACACATAAAATAAGCTCTCATTAGGGGTTAGGTTAGTTCATTGAGACCCCGAGGTAAAGAGTTACTCGCCCATTACGAAATAATAATATCCCTTGCCTCCTTTATTTTATTATTTGCCCTAATGGGACTTTACGCGAGTTTGTTCGTATATTTTTTTCTTACTATTTGCAGCTTTGAGAGGTTGAACTGCGGATTCCTTTTTAATGCACCTCTAGACCTCGAAATAAAGGATCTTTAGTCAACTGAGCTGTCAACTTATCCCGCGGGATGAGTTGACCTAATGCTTTTTAATCGGTCAACTCATCCCGCTGTCAAAAAACAACAAAAAGGAATGTATTATTTGAAATTTATGTACACACGTGAACCTTTATCTTTGGAGAAAAAATAATAATTTGTGGGGTATAACATATTACAAAATAATTGTACATTACTACATCTCTTTTCTGTTTTATACTTCTCTGTAGTCTACAATTATATTAATATCTACGCGTTTTTTTACGGAAACTTTTAATTGGTCATTAGCAAACATGTGCCTACACTCAAAAGGCACAATTATGTTACATAATTTTACCTATTCTATGTTAAATCTAGCTGTAGGTTTTCCAAAAAAAAAAATTACAAACTATAATAGTCTGACGATCTCAGTGGCGCAGGGGGTGAGAGTCCGCCTGCGCCGCAAGAGGTTGCGGGTTCGATTCCCGCCGCGGAACAATTTTGTGTACGATTTGCAGTTTGTTCCGTTGGTCTGGGTGTTTTCTTCGTATAATAAAAAATATCTATCTATGTATATAATGTATTACATATATCAGTTATCTAGTACCCATAACACAAGCTTTGAGTAGCTTACTTTGGGGCTAGATGATGCTGTGTGGATTGTCCAGCATTATTTATTTATTTAATTTATTTATTTATAGTTATAGTAAGCCCGTAAACTCTTGAGTTAGAGTGTAAAAACTATACTCGTACATTACGACTGAAACGCTACGCACTGTAGTTATTTTTTATAGCCCGCTACGACTCTTAAGAGTGCAGGAATGTAGAAGCGTTCGTAGCAAAATCTAAGTATAGACTATGCAGACTACGAGTATATTTGTAGCTTTAGTAGCTAACTCTATGTACACGTACCTTCAGAGTGTATGAACTATTCGTAGCAACTGCTACGATGCCATAAAGAGTTAGTTGCTTGCTACTACAGCTTGGCAAAAGTTTAGGCTATTGTCTTAATAAGCTCATTAAAACTTTTTATGGTAAAAAAATGAAAAAAAAAGTTTCCGGCATCTTGATTAAATTAGACAAGTATTTATTTCGAATATCAAAAAACTGACTGAAAGTAACGTAAAATAGCGTTTTACAGCCTCTATAGTGTTTTTTTTAATATTTCATACAGTGTTACAGTCACTCTTAAGATCCAAACACCTTATTTGTCAAAATTCGTCCAGCCGCTTGGGCTACCACGGCAGCCACAGTTTTACCACAGTTGCGTATAGATTTTTACAGCCGCCATTTTAGGTATTTTGACATTTTGTATAATTTACGTCACTCTTTTGATCCAGATGAATTTATAGACACAGCTGTTTTTTCTTCGCTTTGCAGTCGGTTAACAAAAGATATAAAAGTTAATTGAATTACATCATCATCATCTTCCCGCTCTTTTCCCATGTTATGTGGGGTTGGCACAACATACATATCTTCTTCCATTTCTCTCTATCATTCGTCATCTCAGTACTCACTCCTTTCTTACTCATCTTTCATTGAATTACAGTAATCACAATAAAACTGAATATCTTAGCACATAACAGCAACAAGTTCAAGACCGAAATTCAAAACAAACCTCCAAAGTGTCGAGAATGGTATAAAATAAAGTTCTCTCCATCATTTCAGCAGAGAGGGTAGCCCTCACCATCACAACCTCTCATTTAGTTGATGTTTATTGATCCCAAACGAACCTTTTGTATTCAAAGAGTCTCCGGTTTTCCAACGGAAGTAAAAATGTTATGAGAGCGAACCCGAGGATTTGTCAAGCGAATATTTGTGGATAAGAAATTGAAACAATACAGGCCGCGCGTTTTAACCTGACTCCAAAGAACGAGGGTAATGTTGTATTTCTTATCTTACTTAATATTATAAATTGCGAAAGTTTGGATGGACGGATGTGTGGATGTTTGATTGTCACACTGAAACAGCTGAATGGATCTGGATGAAACTTGGAAAACGCATAGTTTATGACCTGGAATAAAACGTAGGCTACTTTTTATTCGGGTAGTTTACGTATAGTTTGAGTTCCTTTGGCAGTCGCTGTAGCGCAAAAGGTTGGGTGGATTAAAATGAGATGTCATCAGATTTGTCTGATAATATGAAAGTTACATTATAGATTATATAAAAAAAAGTCTATAATTTATATCTGCCTACCTTCAGTGGGGTTTTTGGTCATTAAAATATTTAAAATAATAGTTTTATCACTCCTACCACAATTAACATCATTCGGATCTATTTTAAAGTTGTCTATTTCTAGAATGTTATTACCCAACTTCGAATGAAGGTTATGTATCTGAGTGTATGTTTGTTTGTCTATAATATAGACAAACAAACATACACTCAGATACATAACCATAGGAACCCATAAACATACATGCTTTATATACATAGACTCTATATAAAGCATGTATGTACATATATGGGTTCCTATATTTGTCACTGTATTCCAAACAAAAGATTAAAATTAAGTCTTCTTTAATTAATAAATTGTTCCAAGATCTAATTGTGTCTCTAAAGTTTAATATGAAATTACATTTTCAATATGAAATAATGAGTTTCTGTGCCATTTTGACAGTCCCATCTGTTTGGGCTCATTTGCTATTCCCATTTGCAATGCCTCATTAGGCTTAAATTACGAGAACGTATCTGAAAATAAATAGCTTTTCAAACTAGGTATGTAAGTATCTTTCAATAATGGCTGAGCAACACGTGCTTAGTCAGACTATTAAAACTGCTTAGCTGTTACTGATATTCATAGAGAGCACTGGTGGTGTAGTAGTGGTAGCACCCCTGCCTTAAGACCTAAAAAGGTCGTGGGTTCAAACCTGGTCGTGCACCAATGAGTTTTTCTATTTGAAAATTTGATGTGCGCAATGCCGGTGTTTGTAAACGGTGAAGGGAAACATCGTGAAGAAACCGGCATACCCCAGAACCAAAAAAATTGAATGTCATGTAAGAATTCTTATAAGTGGCGATGAACTTGCAACCTGTCACGTACGGAATACGAGTACTAACTACTATGCAAACTATACCATGTTTGGACGTGTCTCTGACTACCCTCTTTAGATATCCTCAAAGATCTAAGTAACTAAAGATCTGAAGAGATATCTACCGAGCCTGGGGATTACAGTCGTGATGTTATTCCAAGAGTTCTTAATAGCCAATGATGGTCACCCATCCAAATGATGATTGTACTGATCGTTACTTAACATAAGTGGTACATCAAGAACGCTACTAAAGGGTACTAAAAAGTTTTTTAATACGTGTTAAATAATTAAGTAGATGGGGATAGGAACGGATGAAAATTGTAATGTTGTGTGTAGACTTTGTTGTTTAGTTACTTTTAACGGCTTTTGTACCGAAGTACCGAAAACCTCTGACAACGTAAGCTCCATTGAGTCGTAACGTAAGAGGATTATTATAGAATGTGACGTCAAATTTGTTGTAACGGTACTTTGGCGTACATTTTTACTAAAATATGAATATTTAAAACTCTTTCGTCACTGAGAGTTACTGATTTTTAGTTTTGTTTAATTTTGATGGTTATTTTTCCAATAGAGCCTGAGTTCTTGATACGAGGGTAAAATATGTGAATTAAAATGAATAGTTCTTTTATGTCTATCGGAAGAAATCCCGAAGATTTTGAACAAAACAGCCATCTTTTGTTTAAAATTAACCTGACAATTTGACTATAACTTACTAATTTAAACACTTGATACTAGCAGAATTGATCTCAAAACAGACATATGCCATAAACAAAGAAGAAGAAGAAGACCTTAAACCAAGGGAATGCCATATAAATTGCAAGAGTGACATAAAGGCTATATAAAATATTTATATAATGTGGAAGCTATTTTCGGTTACATTCAGTCAGGTTTTTGTTTTTAGAATACTTGTTGTTTACCCAACTCCATGTTTGAGCCCTTGCAATTAATGTCTAAGAACGTTTTATCCGTTTCTACCTGTTGACAATCTTGCCACAAGCTGTGCTTCCCCCCCCCCCCTCTCCCCATACTGCTACCGCTAGAAAATACAGTTTTGGAGTAAAAATACTGTTTCAGAAAATGCTCGTAGCAAAAATGCAATTTTCCGACGTTACAACCTGATGAAACGTTGGAAAAATAATAAGAGTAAACGTTTTAGTTAATAAGAATGTGTGATAATCGTAAAAGATTAAAAAATACTACATTTCAAATATTCAGAGGTATCAGGCATTTATTATGGCGTAGCCAATAAATAATTGGTGTAATCCAAAATGTTAGTAATAAAATTATTTTAATGTTATTTTTTTTTTCCATTTATTTCTAAAATTCCAAGTGACTCTAGAGTACCTAATATTGAATGGATGTGATATTAATTATTTAAATCTGAATTTAAAAAAACAAACAAAAACAACATGATCACGACTTGGCTAGATACTTCTTACCCTGAGGCTTGGTAGATATCTCTTCAGATATTTGAGGTTATCTAAAGACTGCAGTCAGAACGTCCAAACATAATATTATACACTGTAGTTAAAATCATTGATATACCTTTTTTTATGTTATACAATAGCTTTTTAACTTCAATTGTAGGGACACATTATATAGTATACCTTTTTAGGACACTTTGCATATAAAAAGCAATATACCGAAGATGACAAGCAAAACTTAGGGCTGAAACTTCTCCATACGGTTCGATGTAGTGAAAGGCTCATTATTTCAACCCCAATGACTTTGCAGGTTACAAACTCCAAGGTTGTCTGAAAGGTATAAGTTGTAAAGGTTTTGTCATCCATGTAACTGCATTCATTATTAAAAATACCTGCCCAAATTTTGATATAAAATGTATCTGAGCCTTTTTATAAAATTTAAGTTTAAAGTAGTTAAGTAAAATTTTCAACTATCTTGAATCATCAACATCAGCAAAATGGCTTCGTATAATACGGGATCGGTCTTCTTTTGTGTGTGCCATTTGTCCACCGTCGCAGCTAGCCTCATCCAGGTCCGGCCCACAACGGATGCTATATCGCCAGTCCATCTTTTTAATGAAAAACCTTATATTCATTTGTAAATGTTTGTTTGATAGCATAAATAAGACTAGGCCTACAATACCTTATTGTTCCTACAAAACAGTTGCGGTAAGATAAGTTCACATTACAATAAAATTAGATAAGGTTGTCATTACGCGCCGTGCGTTTTCGTCAGCGTAATCTAGGATTCTGACTGGGACATCTAGTTATAAAATACTAGCTGTCCCGCCCACGACTTCGTTCACTTAAAGTATCTAAACTGAGTTTCAAACACATCACACAACTCACAAAAATCCCATACTAACTTTGACCCCCATTTTACCCCTTTTTAAAGGTTATTATGAAAAATCCTGAAATACGTGTCCATTCATTTTGCATTTACAGTACACAAACAAAGTTTCAGGCTAATCGCACCACCCGTTAAAAAGTTCCCATACAAACATTGACCCCACATTTGACCCCTTTTCGATGGTTATATTGAAAAATACTGAAACACGTATCCATTTATTTTGGATTTACAGTGCACAAACAAAGTTTCATGAAAATTGCTCCACGCGTTAAAAAGTTTCATACTAACGTTTTCACCCTTTTTCACCCCCTTCCAAAGGAAGGGATGGAATTTCCAAAAATCCCGCCTTAGTGGGTGGTTTTGTTATAAAATGAAACCACCTTCCAAATTTCAGCTTTCTAGCTTCAGCGGTTTCGGCTCGGCGATGATCAATCAGTCAGGTCAAGCTTTTATATAGATATAGATATACTAAATGTACTCTTATATAATTTCTATGGTAACTTTTTGGACATATTATAAATACATTTCTATTTCTATTCCTATCGCATCAAAATCGGATGAGTTTTTAGAAGCTACATACATAAACTGCTAGAAACAAATCTTATTTTTGGCTTTGTCGTACTAAAAATAGGAATTTTACTGAGTTCTCCGAATATCCATCATCCTTGTTCCACCCCAAGCGCACCCTACATTAGAACGTATAGAATCACAGTTGAGGTCGGGCCCGCATATGAAAGTAGGAGCAAGCGACGAGTATTCTAAGGTACGTTTTCACGCGTGGCTTGCTGTAATATTATTTAGCTCGTGCGAATCTGACGCAATAAAGTTGTTTCTCTTCATGTGGGTGCTCAGTGTGGCAGTGTAAACACGTGTCTACCGACACGTCTGTTTCATCTTTGCAACCTTCAATAAATGTAATGCTAATTTTGAACATTTTCTTGGTAATGCTCGGAGTGTAGTCTGGCCTCTCCTCTGTACAAAGTATTCGTATGTACGCAGAGTATGGACCACGTAATCAGGGAATTCAGACGACAAATATTTTAAAATATTTGTAAATATTGGTTGCGAAAATCAAACCAGTGCCCTAGTTGAGCAATTTACCGCACCACAGGGTTTTACGAGGAGGGCGTTTTGTAATTTCAAATTTCTGCAAAATGATTTAAAGAATAACCTTTATCTATTTACGTACTGCAACTAGTATTTATGACTGAACGTAACTGGAAATAGATTTTTACAGCTGCCATAATTAGATAAATAATATAAATAAATATAAATAATGCTGGACAATCCACACAGCATCATCTAGTCCCAAAGTAAGCTACTCAAAGCTTGTGTTATGGGTGCTAGATAACTGATATATTTAATACATATTATATACACAGATAGATATTTTTTATTATACATAGAAAACACCCAGACCAACTGAACAAATTTCTGCAGATCGTACACAAATTTGTTCCGCGGCGGGAATCGAACCCGCAACCTCTTGCGTCGCAGGCGGACTCTCGCCCGCTGCGCCACAGAGGTCGTCAGATATTTTGACATTTTGCATAACTTATGTCGCTCTTGTGATCCAGACAAATCCAACGACGCTTCATTTGTCAAAATTCGCCCAGCCGTTTCGGCTATAGCAACAGATAAAGGAACTCGCATACGTACATAAATACACCCCAAACACATAACCCTCCTACGTGCAGTTGGGAAAAAATAAGCTGTTAACAAAAGTATGATGTAATATATCGACCGGCAGGATATACGCTTCTGAAATTACTGTGGTAACAACCTTCAGATTGGACGCATGCTTATTTGCCATCAGCGATGTAAAACTATTTTATACCGGAAGTCCTGAAATAGCTAAGCAGCGTTTCTGATGACATCCGGTGGCCGTGTCGTGCCCAAGCAAATTATTAAGATTAAAGAGTAATTTTGCAATTTTAAAAATAAGCTTTTTATATTGTGGAGACCTGGAGCCTCACCACGAATTCATTACCAAATTAATATTACATTGTTATTTCGTACCATGACCTATGCAAATTGTTATGTTACATCATGACGTTTCTAGAACGGAATCGTTCTGGAATACTTCGTGGTAAGGCTCCTGGGGCCTCACCACGAGATCATAATACATTACCGAATTAATATTACTTACATTGTTATTTTGTATATGACCTATTCAAATTGTATGGAAGTTATATTATGGAATCGTTACGGAAGCGTTCTGGAAGACTTCGTGGTAAGGCCCCTGCTCTGGCCAGGTATGATTTTCAGTTGTACGATCCTACTAATATTACAAACGCGAAAGTTTGTAAGGATGTCTGGAAGTATGTTTGTGTCTGGATGAAATTTGGCACAGATATAGAATTATAGTCTGGAATAGCATATAGGCTACTTTTTATACCGGAAAAATGTACGTTTCCCGCAGGATAGATTTGTTTTTGTATTTCAGGGTACCACGCGGGCGAAGCCGTGGGCGGAAGTTAGTGTGAAATAAATCTAAGCAGAAAGTGTGCTCGTTTCAGGCAGTAGTTTCTTCAAAAACCTCGTGAACATTTAGCAAAAATTTCACTTAGGTATATAATCTAGCTAGTGCATCCACGCCGTTTTGCTCATGTAAGTATTTTGTTTAACAAGACCTACCTTAGATCATTTTAATTCATCGAAGGATGAAAATTCAAAATCCAAACCCTACAGTGTGTTTCAATTTTGAAAGGTTTTCATTCACACAAGATCTGATGTCTGTGGTTTAGCTCTCTTTATTTTTAGTCAGTCATTCATTTAACGTAACAGTTTTATATAGATACCGCCCACGGTGCGAAGGGTCAAGGACTCAGCCTTTCAGGCTGAAAGTATTTTCAAATGATTTATTACAATAATTTTCGTTTCAGTTCTTTTTGTTTTCTTTATGACTGTCCTCATAGCTCAGTTGGTAGTAACTCTGCATTCTGCGCTGTAGGTTGTGGGTTCGATCCCCACCCAGGATGAACATTTGTGTGATGAACACCGATGTTTGTTCTGAGTCTGGGTGTCATACTATGTATGTATTTACAAAAAAAGGTATAGAATTAATCTATCAACCATCCGGTTCCCATAGTACAAGCTTTGCTTAGTTTGGGGCTAGATGGCGTTGTGTGAAAGGTCAACCAATCTATACTATATAATATAATATATAATATAATATTATAAAGAGGAAAACTTTGATTGTTTGTTTGTTTGTTTGTTTGTTTGTTTGAAATGAATAGGCTCCGAAACTACTGAACCGATTTGAAAAATTCTTTCACCAATGTGTAGAATGAACTTTCAGGATGAACATAGGCTATATTTTATGTAGGTACTTCGCGGGCGACGCCGCGTGCAGAAGCTAGTATTTAATATTCAAAAGAACTAACATCCTCAAGTTACGGATCGTGCAGCGAATCTACCGATAGTTTTCAGGGTTCCGTACCCGAAGGGTAACCCACGGAACCCTATTACTAAGCCTCCGCTGTCCATCCGTTCGTCTGTCTATCAGCAGGCTGTATCTCATGATGCGTAATACGAAGACATTTTTTACAGAATGAGTATTTTTGTTGCCGATATAACAATAAGTAATAAAATTAATTTAAAAAAAAGATTACGTACATAATACAAAAATATTGTACGATGGTGCGGAACCTTTCATGCTCGAGTCCGACTCGCACTTGACCGGTCTTATTTTATAACTGCCACGATTTTCAGCTCAGTAACATAAAAGTTTCACATATTTAGATTTTTCTATAATGCAACAAAAACTAACCGAAAAACTGAAAGCGGCTGAAACAGTATTTTTCAGTAGGTCTACCATGAGTTGTCACATTTAGATTAGCTGACGTTACTACAGTAGTAATAGTACGTTACTATGACATCTGTCGAAATTATTATTCATGGTACCAAATTCTAAGCAAATTAATGAGCGCAAACTACAGTCGCTGTAGTACGCTGTGACGTAGAATAGTTAGCTACGTGACGTTTTAGTACCCAACTATCCGCTAGAGGCGCTGTACAATATTTTCATACATTTTTGTAACTATAGTCGCTAGCGAGTGTAGATTGTGAAAACTCATGGTAGACCCTCAGTACTGGTATGCGTTAGGTATTCAAAGGTACAATTAAAACTGTCAGGCATACTAAGCGAAGCATCGCTAAAATAGATTTTGAACAGATTAGTTCGTACATGAAAAAGCACTCGAGACATTAAATAATGGAAGTCGGGTCGGACCGTTCATAATCAGCAACCAAAATATTAATGGAGGAAGCGACCTACCCGCCTAGTGCAGGAGCTTTGGCTTATTTAATAAATAAATAAATATATAAATATCGGTGAACATTTCACAAAACGCCATCTAGCTCCAAACTAAGCAAAGCTATAGGAACTAGATGCTTGATAGGTTAATTCAGTACTTTTTTTTTAACAAACCTCACAATATTCATCACATTTTTTTTATCGAACTCGCAACCTACAGCGCAGAAGGCAGAACTACATTAAAGTAAGCACTGCTTATAAAATAACCAATTATAGATATAATATAAGATGGCATATTAGAAGTTAATAAATACATTTAAAGTGATAAAAATTGCCATTCAACGTTATAATATTTCTTGTGTCTTGGCTCCGGCAGTGATCCAGATCAATTGATCTATCTAGAGTTAGTTTGTAATAGTTAGACAGCTCAACTGTTTCACATGTATTTTATTTCATAAATTTCATATATTGTTCTTTTATCTGTAAACTGTAAATTTGTGTAAAAAAAATTGGCTACAATTTTTATTCATTGCATTTTACGTTAGAAAGTGATCGTTGTCTCCTGAGGTATAAAATTGAATCACTGCAAATTGTGCCTTAACAAACAGCCAATACCAAAATATAATATTGAACTTGCCTCAGGTCTGTTTGAGAGAAAACAGATCGATTCTTACTATTGAGCTTTCTATATGTACCTACTGCCTATAAACCTTTCGGTATTGGTCAACCAATATCACAGGTATAGTCATTGTTGGCCACTGTATAACTTATATGTACTTTTAAACTTACGCGATCTGAACACATTGTTATTAGTATTAGACGGGTATTTATCGCGTTTAAATTACCTTATATTTTCCCGACGTTTCGACAGGTTTGCACGCTAATACGCACGATCTAATACTAATAATAACTGTATAACTTTTACCATCGCTATTCACGACGTGGTAGGAATAATAGCATAAGCATAAATTCACGACGCCGTTTAACACGGCGGTATGGGAACTATTGAGTATTCTATGTTACATTACTTTTATAAGTATGTATGTAGTGTATTTAAACCAATAAGTGTCCATTTATATTGCAGTTCGTGTATCTAAATTGTGTTTCAAACTAATCACACTTCTCGTCAAAAAGTTTTATAGGTATAAACTATGACACCCCTTTTTTTTAAATATAAAGGTGATAAATTCGTTTGGTTGAACGCACTAATCTTAGGAACTACTGGTCCGAATTTAAATATTATTTTTGTGTTAGATAGTCCATTTATCGAGAAAGACTATGCTATATAAAATCACACTACGACCAATAGGAGCGGACCATCAATAAAAATGTTGCAAAAGCGGAAAAAAAATATTAGATAAACATATAAAAAGATTCCATTCGTGCATTATCAATCATTTCAATCTGCATGTAAGCAAGCATTTCAACTTAATGGCAGTGTTTGATGGCTGGCGAAAATGTTTTGATAGGTTTAGCTGCTATCACGTATGGTATTAGTTATTAGTATTCGTTTTTAGCCGATATTAGTTTGATACTCAATAGTGATCAGTATTTTGAAACCAGAACGCTGTATTTACAAAATTAATGCAATTAGGTTTGACTTAGCTCGATGCGGCAAAGTAAAGGGCAGATTACGGTTTTAGCAATCTATTTATATTGTATCTTATACCATTAAACGAGCAATTCTATATATATATATATATATATATAATTGGAATCTCGGAAACGGCTCCAGCGATTTTCATGAAATTTAGTATGCAGAGGGTTTCGGGGGCAATAAATCGATCTAGCTAGGATTCATTTTTAGAAAACGTCGTTTACCAATAAAAAAAACCGAGCAAAGCTCGGTCACCCAGGTACTGAAGTATGAAAAGATCAACTGTAGCAACTAAAAATACGAGTACCAAAACATTTTCCGATAGGATGAGATAATTAAATATACACAAATCATAAAAAAAACATAGCTGAATTTGGTAATCTTCTTTTCTGAAGTCGGTTAGGTTAGGTTAAAAGTCAAACACTTGAAACTAAAGTTGAAATCAATAGTTTTATTTAGTAAAATCAGAAAAAGGTGGGTACTATTATGAAACTTCTTATGTTAGGTAAAAGGTGACAATTCTAACTTAACACTAGTCCGAGAAAAACAGGCAAAAAAAAGTTTTAACACTTCTATGACGTCACAGTCCTATAGAACAAATGGGTCTTACTGAAACAACTCACCTCGAAGCCAAAGTAGGTCTAGCTAAATCCTTTTTAGGTAAAAGAGTTATTATATGTTGGTATACGTCATTCTGAAGTGGGATTACAAAGAAACGCACTTTCGCACTAAGTTTGATAGCTAAATACTTTTAGGCTTATAGCTTTTAAAGGTTATTTTTTTAAGATTTTTGGAATTTCGTAAAAACTACTTAAAATGTTTTTCAATTAACATTTTTACATTTAACGAGTAGCTCTTACTCACTTACCTGTACTTATCTGTCTATCTACTTAATTTTATTTGTTTATCTCTATAAATAATTTATAGATGGCAAAACTAAATTATTTATTTCTTAGTCTTTCTCTCATTCAAATGTGTTTTTGAATTTTTTTATATCTAAACCTAAGTAGAGTAGGTATCACTAAATATAATATGAATTATTGACTTATAAGAAACGTATTTCAGAACAAAACTTTTAATAAAACTAAATAAAAAAAATATGATCACGACTGTAATCCTCAGTCTCGGTAGATATCTCCTCAGAACATAATTGACTTAGATCTTTGAGGATATGTAAAAAGGATAGTCAGAGGCACGTCAAACATGAAAATTGGCACACACCCACATTTTGCACAGAAGTAATAAATTCCGTACGTGACAGGTTGCAAGCCCATCGCCGCTTATAAGAATACTAACCTGTGACACACACCTTTGAATTTTTGATTCTAGGGTATATCGGTTGGCTCACGATGATTTTCTTCACCGTTTACGAGGACTGGCATTGCGCACATAAATTTTTCGAATGGAAAACTCATTCGTGCACGACCAGGGGCCTCACCACGAATTCATAATACATTACCGAATTAGTATTGCATTTTTATTACGTACCATGACCTATGCAAATTGTATTGAAGTAGTGTTACTTCATGACGTTTCTAAAACGGAATCGTTCTGGAAGACTTCGTGGTAAGGGCCCAGGTTTGAACCCGCGACCTTCGGATCGTGAGGCAGGGGTGCTACTAAACTACCAGCACTCTTACTAGAAATAATGAGCATGGATTTTTGATTTTAAATTCGTTCACTAGATTGGTTGAATCCGCTCTTAGGCACTTTAAGTCTTCTCATAAATTAACTTGAAACCAAATAGGTACTTACTACGTCATCTATCGTCTACGTCGCCGAGTAACGTGTGTATAATTAAGTGTTATCGTCTTACATTGTAAGTATTCTGCCTTCAAGCAATAGTATACAAGAATTACTGTCTAAGTTTGAAGGGTAGGTTAAATTACTGGGTGAATAGACTAAGTTATTATGTCTAGGATTTAAATTGGCAATATACAAGACTCTAATTGCTCTGTTTTTGTTTTTTGTATATTTTGTATTATATTGTTTGACACTGACGTAAATATATCAAAGAACGAATGAATAACAGTTGCCACAGTAAAATAATCTTGTTAGAAATTGACATTCCAATAACCAATTCCGATTCCAACAAGCCGTTTGGTCGACTATAGTCGCCTAGACGCTCGAGTGGATAGTCAGTTATTAAAATAGAATAAGTTTGAATAGTTTGTAAATATTTACTAGGATTAACAATTTAGAGCGGTTTCGCACTGCGTCCGATCCGAATCCGATCCTAACCCGTGAAAATATCTAGAAAACTCGGACCGAATTCGGATAATGCTTACGCAATAGTCCGATCTCTGATACAAATCCAGGCAATTCAGGAGCCACCTTTTGGCATACGTCATTTTACGTGACGGAAATGACGAATGACGGAAAGAAATCGGATGAGGGTAATCGGATCTAGTGCGTAACTTACCATAGAAATAGTTCTACAACTACTCCAGACCATATTTTCACGGGTTTGGATCGGACGTAGTGCGAAACCGCTCTTAGCAGTGTAATGTAATGTTTTTTTTTAATGATAGTATTATCCTTATTTTTTAAAATAACTAATTAATACTACTAATGTTATGAATGCGAAAGTTTGGATGGATGGATGTTTGTTACTCAATAACGCTAAAACGGCAGATCGGATCCGAATGAAACTTGTAATAACACAATGCTACTTTTTATCCGGGTAGCACGCGAAATCATAAGAATTATTATTAAAAGAAATAACAAAAACAATTTAATTATAATATAGTAAATGTAATAGTGTAAATATCTCGCATGAAGACGCAAAAATATAAGGAATTTAAATAGGAACTGTAGTTGAGTGTTTGATGAGCTACAAAACCCGCCTGGCGGTCATTGTCCGAGACAATCATATCTGAAAGACTCGCTCAGTGTAAACGACGCTTTGTGTAACACGGCGATTTAGAGTAGGTGCCCAAGCTCACGTTCCGTGTGTCATTTAGCCGCCATTGTTGTTTAGCATTGTAGTCACGGCTTCGTAGGCCGGTCTCATCGCACGCCGTAATCCTAATGTGAAACGTCCGATTGAATTCGAGATTGAATCTTTTTTCTGTTGTTTTTACAGAGTTTTTTGAGCAATGTCACCTGAAAATCAAATGTGACTTCGAACCTGGGGCTTTACCATAAGCTTTTCGGGCAATATCAAAGTAATATAACTTTGGTGTTTCGTACCATGACCTAAATAAATAAACAATGACTAATAAACATGATGGTTTGTAAGGCCCCCGGTCGTGAACCTATTAAATTTTGAATTCGAAAAATGTATGTGCACAGTACTCAAAACAGTGAAGGAAAACATTGTGAGAAAACTGGCATACCCTAGAAATAAAAGAAAAAATTTTCGAAATTCAACCCCTGAGAAGAGCAGAGTCAAGTTTGTATGAAAAGTTGAATGTATTTTGTATGAAAATAATACATACATTCTGCATCTACATTCATTATAATAATAATTCCCGCCGCCCCCCCCCCCCAAAAAGGCGGAACAGGATATACATTATTTGCTTATTATTTCTTGCCGACTCCAGACATGCACCTTCGTTGATTACATTTCCAAATTGATGTAAATAAAATTGTCGTGTCCAAAACACAAGATTGACTGTAAAATAAGTCTTATAATTATTTTGTTTCTTTGCTTTTATTTTTTACCCGACCACAGTGAAGTAAAATATAGTTATATATGTTTTTTGGATTACTAGTGATAGTAACACGGGAACTAAACGTAAGGCAAGTATAGTTATTCTATATTATCCTGTGACATGCCGGAACGCAGATCCACGCGAGACATAATAGATTTTCTATTGTGTCTGGAATCCCGGCATCCCAGAGGTTAATAAAGTAAAAAAAAATTAAGCTTTATTTGAGCTACTTTAAGACGCAAAGTAAATAAACAAAATCAAACCTGATCACGACTGTAATCCCCAAGCTCGGTAGATATCTCCCCAGATCTTTAATTACTTAGATCTTTGATGATTATCTACAGAGCGTAGTCTAAGTCCATTGAATTATTTTATTTTGAATCTTATATCAATGTCATAAAAGTCATCGCACAGGACTTCGTTCACGATAAACTTAAAGTATCCAAGCTACGGACTGTTTTTGATGTATCGATTGATTTTGTATATGAAATTATTTCCAGCAATTTGGTAATAAGTTGCGTACAAAATCATATCTAAAGCTAAAGGCATTTTCCAGTTCCTTTGATAACAAAAAACGCTTTGAGAATTTATATTTTTTTCTTTCAGATTGATTTTGCACTGCCATCGAAAAAAGTTGGTTAACAAGTTGGTCGAACAAGACAAGTGTTAAGCGAATTATGAATAATTGTGTAGTGTTAAGGAAATCAAGTGCCTAAGTTTGAGCTGAGAAAGCTAGAATTTTAAATGCACTAATTTTTACGCAAGTTCATTCTTAACCTACCTAGTATTTAATTTAAACTAGTTTCCGCCCGCGGCTACGCACGCGTGGTACATTTTCTCTGGATTATAAGTAAACTATGTGCTAATTCAGACTATAATCTATCTCTGTGCTAAATTTCATCCAGCCGTACAGATCCGTTCAGCCGTTTCAGCGTGAAAGTAACAAACATCCATACGTACAAACTTTTCAAAAAATCTGACTGAAATCAATTAAAAATAGCTTGGTCGTGGGAGAAAAACGTTCCCAATTTTCTATATGGTTTCAAGTAGTTAACAAGCTAGTTAAAACTAGCTATATTTTTTAGTGGTCGAGCCCTGCTTAAAGTCAAACTCTTCTTCTTCTTTATATGGCATCTGTCTCTTTTGAGATAAATTTTACCAGTGTCGAGTTTTTTAAATGAATTAAGTATTATAAACACAGTCAAATTTTAAACATAAATGGCTGTTTTGTTTTAAATTCTCGTGATTTTTTCACGATAGATTTAGAAAGAAACTATTGAAATTAATTATGATATTTTACCCTCACATAAAATTAAAAATAACCCGAGAAAATATACAAAAACTACAGCGATAGAGTTGACGATTTCATGCAGCAGGAAATATTCCAAAAGATAGACTCACAAAATATTCACCCAAGCTTTGTTTATCCTCTTCACTCTTGCGGACGCACGCACAAATGTTTATGCACTAACTGTTATTTAATCTAGGGTTATTTCCATACCGACTGTTACTCAGTTTATGCCATAAGCCACAACTCCACCTTACGCCGATAACCGCAAGCTTGCGAGGCCTCTCAAACGTTTAATAGTCACTTTGCTTTGAGTAGAAACAATATTGTTTGTCGCATAGCCGTTCTTTGGAATGTTACACGGCACCACATTATCGTCTCTCACAATGTTTGTAATTATACCGGGAAGTTAGACAAAATAACATTCAAATATCGCTATGGAATCTATATCTATACTAATATTATAAAGAGGAATGTTTTGTATTTTTGTATTTTTGTTTGTAACGAATTTACTCGAGTTAATATCGAGATTTTCTGGCTCCAGTGAGAGGCAAATGTACTAGCATACATGTACCTTCATACACACCAAAAACATAAAACCTTCCTTATTCGCAGTCGGGTAAAATGTGTAATATGTAATGATCACGTCACATCGATAAGAAATGTAATTCCTATACATTTTTTTTTTCGATTAGCGCCATCGCTAGTGGAATGTCAATTTGTCTAAACCCATACATTTTTCTCTTTTCGATTAGCGACATTGCTAGTGGAATGTCAATTTGTCTAAACCCCAATATTGTTTAAGCCCAGGATGATTGATCAGATACCTATAGGTTTTTGAAGTTCTGAAATAAAAATAAACATTTTTCGGAGCGACTAAAGCCTGCAAAAAACTTTCAAATAATTTAAGGCGTAACTGAATTTCATTTTTCACAGCGTTTTTGCCAGAAAACGTTTTGTTTTGAAGTACCTGCTAGATATCTAGAGCAATTTTAAACAGATTACCAAAGGAACGCAACGTTATACGAGTTAGATGGGTGACCGCAATGACAATTTTGACAATGACGGTTACGGTTAAAAAATTAAGGACATGGAGGAGGCCTTACAGCGGCCTATTAGCTCAGTTGGCCACTGAATTACGACTTATACGAGAAAAAAGAAGTTAGTTCTACAGTTGACGCTAACTGTTTATATACAAAGTATGTAGTTCAATTTGACGGTTCATTTTTACTGGATAAAATATACTTCAAGGTTAGTGTTTATTAAAAAAAATCCCTTAGGTGTAGGAAAATATGGGGATGATTGATTGTTCGACTGTTGTGGTTGTTAATATAATCAATCCGGCACTGCATATTTTTAGAAAAATTTGGCTGAAAATTTCCCTGCTGTCATTTAATTAACACCGTAATGGATGGAGCTTCAAAATAACAGCGTAGCATGTTGTGAGTACAGTCGGAAACAAAAACTCTTTTGATTGCTAAGTACAAATTTTAAGTATCAAATTTTTCATCTCATATTGCAACATAATGTTTTGTTATTATAATTTTGCAGGTAAGAGGTGTTGACATCATTATATTTTTTTTGTATTTCTAATTGTCTGTCACCACAATTGGTTATTAGTTATTAGGCGAACTAATTTTTCAGTTATTAGAGGCTATATAAAAAAAGTCACATCATATAACAAAAAAAATTTCAATCAAGCAAAAGAATAAATACGAGTATACCTAATTAGCTTTAGTTCGGGATTGCTTTGAAAGATTGGTAGGAAGTACATATTTTATCACTTTTTACTTTTGTTTTCATAGAAAAAACATCAATGGTGTAAAAAATCTGCAAAAATGACAGCGTCTTAAAGAGGCTATTTCTGTAAATTATAATCTTGAGTAAAATTTTGACTATTAGTGTTAAAAATAATTTAGTTTCTATTGGCATATTGAATAAAGGAACAATATATTCTGAGTTTTGAGATTTACAACGATGATAAATACTTAACACAACATTTTTTGATCAAAAATATGGTTGTGTAAGAGATAGCGCGCATGTATGGAGATGTCACCCAGTTGTCACGTCGTAACATGCGTGCATCTCCAAACATAACAAATAACTTGATAAGAGTACCTACCGAAACAGTCACGGCGACAAAAGTTACCCGTGCGTGCTATCTTTAACTTATTGCAGACTGTACCTGATAGGGATGTACCTTAAAATGGTGCAATTAAAGCAAAGGGTGAGTAGTGTTACGCGGCTCGGTCGGAAATTTGCATGTAAACGAGCGGCGGTGATTGCATTACGGCGAGACCGCGCCGCGCCGCTTCGATCAGCGTCAACTGTCCCACCAGTGGAATCCGCTTTCAAATGAGCTACATCCTGCCTCGAGTTTTTTCAATTTTAAACGACTTCAAAAAGGAGTTTCTCAATTCGTCTGTAATATACAAAAAAACTTGAGAGGTGTCAAGGGACACCCGGATGGAACTAAGTTCCTTTCCTTGCTTTCTATGAGAGAGAGAGAGAGACAGACAGAGAAACACGCGCACGCCGCACGGCTTACAACTAGCAAAAAGTGTCGTTACAACTTTTGGTCTTAATTTTTTCCGTCTATTATTTATTTTAGCCCCCTTTCGCAACGCGCGATAAGGGACTTCGTTCCAATAAAAACGTTGCTGCTTTTATGTTTGTTACGCGATTACTCCGCCAATTATGAACGGTACTTGATGATTATTTTGTTTGGTAGGTCAAACTTAATTAGTCTTATAAATTTTATCGAAAATGATAAGCACTATAAAATAACAAAAATAACATAAAATATATATGTACATATAGATGACATTTTCGTTTGTAAGTGTCAAGTGTGTCTCGCAAACTTTCAAGTTAAAAACTCCTTCGTTAAACTCGCGGTTTTAGTTTGCAACAACAATAACTACGATTAAGATTGTCAGTTTATGAAGTCGTTTTTTAATTTTTGGAAAAATATAGTATGTTAAAAGCAGACAAACGAATTTATGTCGATAGTCGCGCGCGGCTTCACTAACTTTAGAACAGTGACTGACGTCATAGGTGAATGACAAATGCAGTAGTACGAAGCGACGCAAAAATATAGTAGTCGATATGTCGCTTACGTTGTCGTGCTAAATAATCAGCGACGAGACGAAGTGCGGCCTTGCATTAATGCTGCGTAGCTTTTTCGTCGCGTCCCGTCGCTCACATAAGATAACGGGTTAGCCTGCTTCTCCACTATACGGGTGGTCACAGCGACTGTCAGTTTTTTGTCAGTCGTGGTGAAGTAGCTGCTACTTACCAAATGATCAATCAACAGTACAATGATCTGCGCGTGCGACTCGCTCAATGGAAACTACATCAAAAAACATGACTACTTGTCATGCACGCAACAGAAGACGAAGATATATGTATATCAAAGCTTATCACGAAAAATGTTACGTAGTTATTGAGCTTCTGAACAAGAAGCCAACGAACTCACCTAATTTTGTGGGTGAAGAACCATTCGCAGTGAATACACTGTAGTAATTATTATGTCGAAATGCTATAATTACAACGTAAATTCATTACAGAGCCTACTCAGTTGAATTTCATTCGATCAGTGAGTAGGATCAAACGCCGAAGTTTTCAATTAGGAAACGTGCCAGGGAAAAAGCTCGGCTTTAAGCTGGACACTCACAGTCAAAACATCGAGTGAAACCTTACGAATGTTTTGACGACAATATTTTGAATTTGAAACGCATCAATATATAGATTTTGTTTTATGTGTGAAGTGAAAAATAGTATAATAATTAGTATAGTTACTAGCGGTGAAATAATCATGTTGACCATTATTTTGCACTAGCTGACAGGACAACGTCTGTCGGTTGTCCTGTCTTAACTTTAATATATAAAAACCGTCTCCTTACAAAAAAGACAACAAATACTACAAGCACTACAAAAAAGAATACTTATATGAAATTGGTCCAGCCATTCACACGTGATGCCGTGAACAAGGGAAATAGGGATTCATTTTTAATAATATCTACATATGATGATGATTGGTTTATTGCCCAAGGTATAATGTTTAGCAAGTATTATAATTACATTATTTATTATTGATAAACATTAATGGTAATTGATTGTATCAAGGGATTCATATAGCTACTCTGATTTTTCATTACATAATTTATTTAAAAAAAACTGCTCTTACCAATACTCTAGGAAGTTTCCAAACTTCTCAGGGGCACAATCTCGAGCTGAAACGTTTGGCAATCAATTATTTAGACGGCGAAGTGATTTACCGTCTAAACACTTGATCCAACGTACTTATCGAATGTTGTCCAATTACTAAGCCCTTTAAAAAAGGGCTGACGCTGCTCTTCACACATCGTTTGCTACCTACGCTAAGAGGAAACATGAGTCACGTTTGACATTTGAAAATAAAGCCTTATTTGTGATATTTTAAGAGACAAATTTAGTTATCTGTAGGTACCTGTCAAATTTATACTTATAAAACTGTAACAGGTCAAATTCTGTAGGTCGATTCAATTCAATTCCTATATTGAATGTATTTAGAAAAAAAGTTTGGACAGCACATTATAATCGATACTGTAGCCAAAACTTTTTTTACTTTAATTTGTCTGTCTATGTCTGTCTGTCTTTCTGTTTTCCTGTCTGTATCTGAGCTGAGCATCGCACGCCGAAACTACTGAATGAAATCAAATTAAACTTGGCACGGCTTTGATCTATGTAACTTGAGATCTGAAGAGATATACTAAGTATGGGGATTACATTCGTGATCATGATTGTTTTTGTATTTTTTTGTCAAAAGAGCATCGGAGAAGAACCGGTATTTGAACTTATGATCTTGTGATTGTGGAGACTATGCTACAACTCTTATATACGCTTCAGTCAGTTTTCATTTCATTCCAATAAACCAGTACTTGGAATCTAATATCACCGAGAGCTGAACCAACATTTTTGTATAAAGTCCCTCGGGTCATCAAACAAACGATTCAATAGCGCCAATAAATAAAGCTGTAGCAAACCGTATGCATTCGGTACTGAGTAACGGGTACGCGATCTAGTGATCGCGTACCCGTTACTCAGTACTCGAGTGTTAAGTTAACGAGAGTAACTTAACACTCGAATTCATCTACTTACTCACATCTTTTGCAGAATCGGAACATAGTGTCACAGGCAGTGATTTGTTATAGTTACTACAGTGGTCACACACAGGTTGTCAGACAAAGCATTTGTGCAGTCCGAAAAAAAAAGGTTCAAAATAAAGTGAAAAAATGCACCTTACGCAGTTTGGTATATTTTCTACAAATTATGAATGTTGCGATGTCGCGACGTCATACTGTACGCGTACGCAATACGACTCGATTCGGTGCTCTATAGCATAACAGCATGTATGAGGTATCAGAAGTAACGAGTAACGTGTTCGATACAATAGTAACGAGTACTCATTGTTATAGTAACGAGTACATACGCTTTTTGTCGTTACTTTTACACCTCTACCAATAAAGGTGGTAGCACACATATCAACTCGGAAAGGGAACGTCACCGTATCGCCTCGCCGTCAACCAGGCGTCAACCTAACGTAAGCGCGTCACCAAGCAATGAGCAGCTCCGAGTCGACTCGGCTACGGCTAGGCGACGCCGCGCTTACGGCTCGCTGGCCGCTGGTTGACGGCTAGGCAGGGTGCCTTGTGAATGACAGCACGTTCGTCAAAGCAGCGCAGTAAGCTAAGGTACGGAGAGTCGTAAGATAGCGTACGGTGAGACATAAGCGCGGGAACGGTAAGTTGACCACGCACCGTTCCGCGGTTCGTGAGCTTGTCTCGAGGCGAGGCGATTACTTTACGATTCCGATTAGTGTACGTTGCAGTAGGGAGTTTCATACAAAGAATACTGAACTGCTAGAGTCGAAACGTTTACGTTCCGTTTACGAGTTGATATGTGTGCTACAACCTTAAAATGAATATACCTTCTCGTACAGTGGTAATAAAATACGAGTTGGATAACCGTAACTGTCTCAATAACGGAGAAGCAACAAGCACGATTACATAAAGACATTCTTGACAGCTCTTTCGGATATAAAAGCAATCGTCGCATTGAATAATTGAACAAAAAGAATGAACATTTTTAAATGGGAAAGCAACTGTCGAAATAAAACTGGAGCACAAATATTTCCCAACAATTTTTTTATTGAATAACAATTTATTTAAATATAAAATCCCATCAAAAACATAAATGTGAAATGATAGCCAAGTTCAATAAGTATGCTTTAGTCGTTGACTTCAGCGACAAAAGAAGTGAGATCTAAACGGGTGCCAAGTACAATGGTCAGTCCTAAAACTTATTTATAACAATATGAAATATGTTTAACAACTTTAAAATATCATTTCATCTTATAATTTAGGATATTATATTGAAGCCTGAGTTATTAGAAATGAATTAAGTAATTGAAAAATTTTAATAAAAATATATAAATTTACTAGTTTCTGATTTTTTCCTTTGTATTCACCCAGCCACCTACCTGGATGCCAAATTTGAACTTTCTAGGTCATCTGGAACTGGGTTAGAATTAACGTCTATAGGTCAGTCAGTGATAAAAATTAAGATTTTTGGACGTTAATATCTAAATAACAGTTTGAGGTGTGATTATGAAATTTGGTGTACTTACTTAAGTCGCAAATATCAATAGATGAGCCAAATTTGAAATGTTTACGTGAAATAGTTTTGGAGTTATGAGGGGGTGAAAACTGGCTCCAAATGGTTCGTGTAATATTACACACGGTGCGCGGTTCGCCAGCTTGAACTTGGCTTGACACGCTACCGCGTGTCTAGATAAAGCTGTCGAAGTTGAAAATTCTGTACCTAATTACATAAAATACTTTAAAAAGTATTTTTATTTTAAAATTGTAGTTTTCTAGTTTTGTGTCTTTGATTTCAGTTTAAAGCAAAAAATACTGGATCAATTTAGATGGAGCTTTTATTGTAGTTACGATAGTTTATTCTCCAACTTAGTCAGTGTGGTACTTTTGTCACAAGTTTTATTAAAATAAAAAACTAACACTGTAAAACGCACATTCGGCAATCAAAAAAATTACAAATATCAGGTTTGGATATGCCTCTGACTACGTTCAAAAATCTAGATAGAGGAGAGATATCTACAGAGCCTTGGGATTATAGTCGTGATCATGTATAATTTCTACTTCAGCAACTCAAACTACTAGACGTATGATGAGTACGATAATAATATCGTAAAAACAGAATCCGGTCATCCGTCTCAATCCCGATTTTATGCTCACTCGTTTATCCAGAGACGATCTTTACTTGAACGACCTTATGTTTTATGGACTACTGTAGCTTCCGCAAGCGGCTTCGCTCGCATTTTACTTTATTTATTTTATTTTTTAATCATACTAAAAGCAAAGAAACTAACAGCTAGGTACATTTAACTTAAGTTAGATAAATAATTACCTACATGCAGAGTAGTACATGTATGCTGAAGGCCAATTAAAAGGTTCCACAGACATATTATAAAGGTTATACACTAAGAATACAGTTACCATGAACAACACACAACAAAAAGAAAAAAATTATATAAAATAAAATAGAAAAAATAGATAGATAGATAGATAATGCTGGACAATCCACACAGCATCATCTAGCCCCAAAGTAAGCTACTCAAAGCTTGTGTTATGGGTACTAGATAACTGATAAATTTAATACATGATATAGGTACATAGATAGATATTTTTTATTATACATACACACCCAGACCAACGGAACAAATTTCTGCAGATCGTACACAAATTTGTTCCGATGCGGGAATCGAACCCGCAACCTCTTGCGTTGCAGGTAGACTCTTTCCCGATGCGCAACTCAGGTTGTCCAAATGTAGTAAGTACCTACACAAGAATGAAACAAAAACATATTTATTCCCGTGGGATAAGAACAGCACTGGTGGTGTAGTGGTAGCACCCCTGCCTCATGATCCAGGTCTTGGGTTTAAGCCTGGTCGTGGACCAATTACTTTTTACATTCGAAAAATTTATGTGCGTAATTTAAAGGAAAACATCGTGAGGAAACCGAATATCCTAGAATCAAAAATTCAAGGATGTTTAGGTTAGTATTCTTATAAGCGGCAATGAGCTTGCAACCTCTCACGTACGAGATGGTGAAAAATGGGGGCATGTGTCAAATTTGGAAGCGCCTCTGATTACCTTCTTTAGATATCCTCCAATATCTAAGTATCTAGAGAACTGAGGAGATATCTACCGAGCCTGGGGATTATAGATATACAGATAATATATAAACTCACAAATTGTTGCATTTAGTATTAGTAGGTAAGTAATACATCGTGATAGTAGTATGTAGGTAACGTATTCTAGAGTACACCTACAAAGCAAATCTATTAAAAGCTCTCTGCCATTAGTGCTCGTAGCACAGAGGCAACTTGTAGATAGCATCAATTTAGTCTCAGTGTATACATGGGAACCTAAACCTATTATGTGCTATGCACTCAAACAGATGGATATCTAAGTTAATGGTAACATGTTTATGATAACAGGGCCCTTACCACGAATTCATAATACATTACCGAATTAGTATTACATTGTTATTTCGTACCATGACCTATGCAAATCGTATGGAAGTAGTGACGTGAAAAATTAAAAAAAAATACGACGGGCTCGGTAGATCTCTTCCTCAGATCTTTAGTCACTTATATCTTTGAGGATATCGAAAGAGGGTAGTCAGAGGCCCGTCCAAACATGACATTCGGTTCATGCCCACATTTTGCAACAGTAGTTAGTATTCCGTTCGTGACAGGTTGCAAGCCCATCGCCGCTTTAGAAATACTAACCTATGACACACTTCTTCGAATTTTTAGATTTAGGATATGCCGGTTTCTTCACGATGTTTTCCTTCACCGTTTAAGAGCACTGGCATTGCGCACATAAATTTTTCGAATGGAAAAACTCATTGGTGCACAACCAGATCTGAACGCACGACCTTCGGATCGTGAGGCAAGGGTGCTTCCACTACACAACCAGCGCTCTTTCTGTTAAAAAAATATAGTAGGTATTTAGTTTGATACATCATAACATGAACATTATGTAGGTTTGTGGGCCACGCGAGGGTATGGAATGGATCCGAGATACAGTCATTACGGAAAGTGCCTTATGCATGTACGCAACATACTCGCTTTGAACGTAAACTAATGCTAGGTTGGGGCTAGTGGCCTTCAGTCGCTACGGATCCCAATGCCTGTGTTCTCTTCCAGTTTTTAATCCAAAAAATATGTCAAACTCAAAGTCTTTTTTTTAACCTTTAATAATCTGTTTGCTGTGCGAATATGGGATTGGATAGAAAAATATACAACAAAAACAAATTAAAAATACTTCACATCTTAAAAATAAAGATAAAAACTCCTAATATTACCTACGTACCCTATTATTTACAGCAAATTGTACTAAGGCTAGTATCATTTTCGTCCTATATGGATGGTAGGAGTTGCGTCTTTTTTAATTAATATAATTTTAACGGAGAAGTTTACTGGAAATGCTTAGATTAAAATAAAATAACACGAGAAAAATTATAAGAACTAGAGTGTCAAAATTGACAGTGGAATGCATCGTAAAAATAAAAAAATAAAAACTTAGGACTTTAAATTTTTACGTTAAGTGTCAAGTTTTTTATTGAATAATGTCAACGTCACAGAGTCACAGAGTCCACAGACAAATTGTCAAGTCAATTTAAAAAAAAAAACATGGCTGTTTTATTCAAAATTTTCGGTAAATCTTCAGATGAATTTAGAAAAGAACAATTAACTTTAATTCTCGTATCTTTTATTTTAGCTCTCTTTAGTTGTGACATTCACTTTTAGATTTAACCAACTTTTTACGAATCCAGTTGATTCGTAATAAGTTTACATAATCTCAGAATAATCTAATGTCAAATGCAAGTAAAATGTCAGATTACTTATCGATAACTACAATTTATTCTGATGATAGTGATTAAACTCGGTCGAATACGCCCAAGAATTACGTTTTGTACTTAAAATTTCCAACAAAACATGACATTTCGAAAACAAACACAATACTACATTGTACTTTAGCACATTTTAGGTAGATGTGTAGTGAATCTCAAAGAGGGTGAAACAATAAGATGCGTAATTATGATAAAGCACGTACAAACAGAAACTTTCATTACCTCCTGCTAACGACGTTTCCTGAAAAGCGGTGACGTTATATCGGTCGTAATATGCCGGAAAATAAATCTTGAAAACTTTCGATGTTGAAATAATTATAGACACTGAAGATAATGCTAGTAAAAATCGTGCGTTTTCGTAGCATAATCCTACACCAACCGCTGGATGGTTGGATAGGAATTTTATTATTTTTTAAGATCTTCTATTTATTTTTACCGGTATAATTAACGAGCGTAATATGAAGGCTACCGCATTATTGAAACCGAGGCTTTATCGTCTTTGTCGACCATATCTGTGAACAGAGTTTGTCTTATTATATCATTTCATTTCTATTCAAGACTTCGTGCGTGGTTATTTTAATATTATTATTTTCTCTATGAATCTCGATATACAGACGGACCGCAAAATTATTCTGTAAAGATTCCAATTGGAGAGCAATGATGTAGAGCTCTCTGCTTACGATCCTGGGGCCTTACCACAAGGTCTTACAAACCATCATATTTCAGAAACGTCAATTTTCAAGCTTGAAGTAACAGTCCTTCAATACAATGGTCATAGTACTAAACTAAATATTAAAGTTATATTACTTTGATATTGCCCGAGGAGCTTGTGGTAAGGTCACGAAAAAGAAATCATAAAACCCATTGTCAAAGAAAAATAATTTATGATAAGAATAAAAAGGTAAGTTAGATCTTCTTGCGGTCTTTAGATAATACAATTTAAGGCCTGTTTAGATGGTTTGAGAATTGCGTATAACTGTGTTTTTATGATTAAATAATTTTAAAAATTCCGAAATCGCGAGCAAAAAATATACCTTGTCATAAGCAATTTTCAACCCGTCTTACAGAATTCGTAGAAAAAGTCTTATTTGAACTTTTTATGAAATACTAGTATAAATAAATAAATAAATAAATAATGCTGGACAATCCACACAGCATCATCTAGCCCCAAAGTAAGCTACTCAAAGCTTGTGTTATGGGTACTAGATAACTGATAAATTTAATATATGGTACATAGATAGATTTTTTATTATACATACACACCCAGACCAACGGAACAAATTTCTGCAGATCGTACACAAATTTGTTCCGAGGCGGGAATCGAACCCGCAACCTCTTGCGTTGCAGGCGGACTCTTTCCCGATGCGCCACTGAGGTCGTCAACTATGATAATATATGACTTCAAAAATGTATGGAAATATTATTATTAAGAACTTGTAGTGTCCCACTGCAGGGCAAAGGCCTTCTTTCTTCTTTCCGGACATAACGGTTTTTGTAATCTATAGTGTCATATAGATTACAAAAATGTAATTTCTATGAATTTAGCTATTTTCTATTAGTGACATCGCTATTATTGAATGTCAACTTGTCTAGACCATCGTTCATTTTGACTGATAAAGTATGAGATGACGTAAGAAGGACATTCTATACGGTAATTCCCAAGTCACTTCGACGCTCGCTTCGAACTCGAACCCGATTCAAAGTGTCAAATAAAAAGGTCAATGTCAAATGTCATTTTGAACCCTAGGCGAAGTGAGAGTGAATTGCGATGTGAGATGCGAATTGATGTTTGAATTTTACAGAATCGACCTGCTTTGACGTATACAAATAACAATTTTATAGAATTAGATACCACGGGGCACAAAAGCAATTAGGATGTTAGATAAAATTGCCAGATACGAAAGAATCCGATTTTCATTTCGAGCTTTTACAGCATTTTCAGGTTTACGGTTGTCCATTAATTTGCAGAAATCGTGAAAGTTTTACCGTGACTAGCTTTTTCACGTAACTTCTGCGACGGGTATTCAAATAAAAAATAAATAGGTACTCATTTCACGGAGACTCAGGGAGTCTTAAAAGTAGCCTACAAGAAGTCAAATGATCAATTTATTTTGTCTGAAGGAGTACGAAAGAAATGTATTTCTTTCGTGTCAGTTCAAACTAATAATAAAAAAGTATATTAAACAATTTTTATGATATTTATTATATAAGAAAGGAATAAACAAGGAATGGTCTTCTATTTTTTAAACTAAACGCACAATGAAATTCATTATCCATTTCAGCATTCAGCCACAAAAGAAACGAAAAAGAAACTAAGGTAAAATCTTTAATAAAAAATAGAAAGTGGTCATACTATGCACAATATGAATGAAATAAAATCCCTTTGGTAGAGATCAGGATCAGTTGAGTTATCTAACTAAAGTCAAAATGTTGCATAGGTGCGAATTTTTTGCACCCAAGTGTATATAGTATTTAGCTAAAGTCAATATGTTGCATTCATGCGAATTTTTTGCACCCAAGTGTACCTAGCAGTAGGATTAACAGTAACCTCAGTCAGCAGCAAGGGTAGAATATTAACTAATTATGTATAGATAGGTGCTTCAAGTCGTCTAATGATGGCTCGGAGTATCCGCTGCTTTTTTGCTCTCTGTACAGAGCACAAAGTGGCTCTTTAGTCGACTGGCCCCGGAAAAAACTAGCCCTACGGGGCCGGTTGACCTAATGCATTTAATTTATTACTTTTTTTAGACAACTGGTCCCATTACTAATTTGAACAAAAAATATATTGTCTATTTTAAATCCATGTACAGATGTGTACAAAACGTACTCAGAGAAAAAAATGAAACACCATTTTTATAAATATGTTTATTGGGTTCTTTTGCTTAGAACTAGTCAAAATCAAAAATATAGTATATCGACAAAAGTTAAAACACTTTTCTTCTTGACTATTCTAATAATAAATTCTGTAAGCGGGGCCAGTTGACCAATTCAAAACATGCATTAGGTCAACTGGACTCGAGGGGCCAGTCCGAGCGGGGCCAGTCGACTAAAGAGCCCACAAAGTGTAGTAAACTGGTTTATTTATATTAAAAAGGACGCTTTGAGTAAATCTGTTGGACTTAAACGCTTTTAAGTCCAGTCACGTATTCTTTTACGGACGGAGGAGATAGGGCTCGATACAATATAGTTTCGAAGTTTCTAGAAAATCGACACATTTTAGGGCTGATGCTTTGACCAAAACTAGTTATATACACGATAAATTTTTGATTAGTTTTTGATCACAACCGGCGCTTACGTGATCTAACACCAAAACGTGTTTATACTTTAAGTACTTTGTATTTATAGTCATAATTGAAGAATTCAAATATTTTTCAATAAAATCACACGAGCCATTTTGATTTTGGATGCCATTCTAACCCAACAGAAGAAAAGAACAACAAATAACTGAGAAGAACAGACAATAAACTTGTCTCAGTCTTAACGCGTTTTGTACAAAAATGCCTCACGCATCCTCCGATTAGCCACTGGTGGCTACCATACACGCAGAGTGGATGAGCCACAAATATTTGCAGTTATAGATTAATCACATCGGTATTATAAACGAGAAAGCGTGTGAGGATGTGTGGATGTTTGTTTCAAGCTGAAATAGTTAAACAGATCTGGATGAAAGTATTTAACACAAAGGCCAATATTTGTCAGGGTTGGTACCACTCAAGCAGAGCCGCATGCGGAAGATAGTATTCACATTTTTTACGACACTTTTTTTTGCACGACATCGTTAGATTCTACGATGTGACGTGTCACGTTTCGACGCCGTGCCGTGACTGTGTGTTGGCTCTTAGGCCGTAATTGTTTGAGTACATTTCTCTTTAAGTACATGTTCTAAGATAGAATAAAATACCTACACGTTTCTTTTTTTTTTTTTTTTTTTTTTTTTTTTATTTATTTAGACGCACAAAACACATTACAACCACAAAATATAATATTGTATCAAACAAAGAAGTTGTGAACTTGATTGTAACATAAAACATGTGCGCACATCTAAGCTAAGGCAAAAACAGAACAGAACTACAAAAACTTATTACTGAATTATATCAACTATTGAACAAAACGGAAGAGAATAATTATACTATAATGAGTGGTAGGTACTAAATATCTTTTATCTGTTTTCATGTGAAAGTTTACACATATTTTTTTAACTTGTGCAAAGTTCGGTACAGTAGATTTTTCTTATACAGCCCTCTGTGGAGGTAATACGGCAAAAACTTTAAAAAATAAATAAGATTATATTGTGAGAGCACGTCGTGGGTACCTAACGACACTTGAGTAATAAAGTTTTTTATGTGGAAAATCTGAATAAATGTTTTTCTATGTAATAACATTTTCTATACGAGCTATTCTACAACTGCTTACTAATAAATAAATAAATAAATAATGCTGGACAATCCACACAGCATCATCTAGCCCCAAAGTAAGCTACTCAAAGCTTGTGTTATGGGTACTAGATAACTGATATATTTAATACATTATATACATAGATAGATATTTTTTTTATTATACATAGAAAACACCCAGACCAACGGAACAAATTTCTGCAGATCGTACACAAATTTGTTCCGCGGCGGGAATCGAACCCGCAACCTCTTGTGTCGCAGGCGGACTCTCGCCCGCTGCGCCACAGAGGTCGTCGATACGCCCTACTATAAGCCCTCAATATAATTATTAATTTTATAATATGTAAATTTACGAAAAGAGCTACTCAGGCGCACTTTGGTCCTTTTACCACACTGGTTCTAAATAACTGGCGACAAGATAAAAATAATTATCTCTTTATCCGTCAGTATTTTTTTTATAATGAATAGGTTCGCGTTTGACCTCACTCTGCCAGATGTTAAGCATTAGTGAGGTCTACGATGGAGTACCCTTACCTAGAAGAAACCTATTGACCCTCGATTATTTTACTACAATATTTCGCTGTAACACGCTCAATTGCATTTCTGTAGGTTGTGGGCTCGATCCCCACCCAGGACAAACATTTGTGTTTCGTTAATTCTGTGTCTGGGTGTTATTACCTTTTTACAAAAAAAAAGTATATAATTTATCTATAATAGGTATATATTTTTTCATATTACAAGCTTTGCTTAGTTTGGGGCTAGATGGCGATGTGTGAATTGTCCACCAATATTTATTATTATTATTATTGCTACCTACATTTATACCTCGTAATCTGTATATTTTCTCTATAATAAACATCCATGCTATATAAACTGTGCAATATATTTCAACGCGAGACTATTTCAGTATAGCTTACCATTTAAATACACGTATAACATAATTTCGTTTGATTATAAATGAGAAAGTAAATGTGCCTAGTTTTTCCTTCTTTTGTCAGCAATCAGCGAACATAAAGAAGATTACACAGCAAATTCTTTTGATGGATCCACGGTTGATGACATTTATCAGGAGTACGCCACATGAATCTGAATGAAAGAACACGAAAATCTTATTAAATGAACACTCGGGACCTTGCGGTTCGGAATTCGTCGGTATTTTGAGTCGCTACTGATTGGAGTGCTTTTGTGTAAAGGTCGATTCCAAGTCGAAGTTGAATTTACCTGGTTATAAATAGAAGTGGA
Source organism: Cosmorhoe ocellata (assembly GCA_963675405.1). NCBI lineage: Eukaryota > Metazoa > Arthropoda > Insecta > Lepidoptera > Geometridae > Cosmorhoe > Cosmorhoe ocellata. The sequence continues at coordinate 1,665,411 of OY776258.1, read as the reverse complement.
ATTAAATTGATCTTTGCAGCTCAGTTATACCTTCCTTTTGCGTTGTAAATTGTGAGTTCGATTCTTATCCAGGACAAACATTTGTGTGATGAACATAGATGTCCTACTTTCAGTCTTCCTCGTCCTGCCCTTTTCCCACGTTATGTGGGGTCGGCACAACATATGATCTTCTTCCATTTCCCTCTGTCATTCGTCATCTCATTACTCACTCCTTTCTTACCCATGTCATCTTTTATACAGTCCATCCATTTTTTCTTCGGCCTACCTCTACCCCTGTATCCATCCACATTCATACTAAACACTCTCCTTGTCAAATGACATTCATCTCTTCTTATAACATGCTAAGATGTCATGCTTTCAGTATGAACATTAAAAGGTAATAAAATTTCAGTTTTTAAAATAAAGCTAAATCACACACGAGACTTACCATGAGGTTTCCGCTGTTTGTCCTAAGCCTAAAAGTTTATCTAAAAATATATCATTCCCCGTCATAATTTGAACGTTTCCGCTCGAAAATGTAATAACCAGCAAAAACGCTGCGTAGGCTAAAGCAAGGCAAGAGGTAATGTTGCGAAAATAACACATCGTTTTATGAATTTTTCGCGTTGAATTACCATTATTGCCCAAGTTTAGAGATGGGAATTACTTTTAGCACAAGTTTCTGACTCGTTTCATCGTAAAATGTCAAAGTTCAGTAGTGTTTATTTAGTAAACCATAAAGATCTTACACACTGGGTGTTGGGGTGGAGCAAGGAGTATTGCAACACCTTGTCATTTACCAAGCAGGTTGCTACACTGGGTATGATTTCTCATCAACATAATTATGCAATACTAAAAGATAATAATAAAAGTCACCTAGTTTTGAAAAAAAAAGTAAAACTCAAAGTTTGCATTGGAAGTTAATAAAATAAACCTCGGTTACACAAAATTCAAACTCTTATCTTTGTCATCAGTCAAAAGTTTACCATGAATAATGCCCCTTGGTTGGCCCTGTGTTCCGAACCCCCTCGAAAATCTTTATTAATTATATTTTGTAATTCATGGGTAGCCCAAGCTTTGTTACTTACTTTAGGAGTCTGCTTGTCTTGCTTCAGTCTTTGTTTCAGGAGCTTTAATATCTAAATCTACCTTATACTTTTTTGTCATTGTTTATTTGAGTTGCTAGCTAAGATAAAAGTTCTCTCCTAAAAGTACTCGTAAGTGCACATAGCTTCTGATGCGTTTTGATATTCTCACCAAATTGGTTTATATCTAGTGATAAGTACGATAAGAAAACTTCAACCAGCACTTTCAAAATTTCCAAGTTGGTTTATTTTTACCCTGCAGGTTTCTCAAGTCCAACCTATCGACCTACCAAACTTCATGGAATTTGGATCAACGTTTCACGACAACCGTCGTATCATGCCACGTTGCAACGTCATCACCGTGCCGTATGTATGTGATGTGCGGAAATATACGCTGTGCATCGTAGAACTCACGACACGGCATCGCATCGTGTCATGTATATTTTTGTTTTTCGTTTGTATGTTTGTTACGCGATTACTCCACCAATTATGAACGGACTTTGAATTTCTTTTGTATGGTTCCTTTATTTGAAATTCTTCTTTTTCTTTAGAAGAGTGGTCCCATATAAATTTTATCAAAATTAATTGATAATTTTTTGATAAAAATCAACAATAACAAAAAATATATATAAGTACCTACACAGATGTTGTTTTCGTTTGTGAGTGACATGTGAAGTGTGTCTCGCAGACGTTTCAGATATAAAATCTTTGGAAAAGCTCGCAGTTTCATAAGTAATTTTCAACTTTCTGTAAAAAATATATTCTAACTTTTATCTTCGAACAAACACTCATACCTCTTCAATAGTCTAGATACTCAAACTTGAAATGAGAAACCTATGCCTAAATATCTCAGCGTTTCAAAGTTTATTCGGTCAGACGCCCTCTAAACAGGCTGTCTAGCTCTGAACAATAAAGTTAATATCATCGTAAATCTGAAACCCCAATGGACAGACTCTGTAAATCTTTGACACAAAAAGGTCTACTTAAGAATATTGAAAAGCATCTTTTTTACCTAGATATTTTATTCATAATGTCTCGACAATATTTAGAATTAACCAGTTAGAATATATTCAAAAGAAGCTTTTTAGTTGAATAAATATTGTTAAGCAAGATTGTGCTTTTGTAGTTTGCGTAATTATGGAGGATTTTATTTGAGGATTTTATTGTTGTGTGCTCAGGCTTTTACTTCTTTTGTCTAAGCACATTATATTCCGTGAATGCACGTTTGTTCATAGTGGAAGTATACCTTCTAATTATATTATTTTATACTATAATTCATTTAAGTATATCATATTCTCTCAGAACATAGTACTGCAACTAATACAGTAAGCATTTAGGCACGCTGATTCAAAGGCAGTTTACTGATGTACCCACCAAACTTTAATTTACAATATTTTCGTTGAATTTTGTTTTCTATGTATAATAAAAATATATCAATCTATGTATATAATGTATTAAATAAATCAGTTATCTAGTACCCATAACACAAGCTTTGAGTAGCTTACTTTGGGGCTAGATGATGCTGCGTGGACTGTCCAGCATTATTTATTTATTTATTTATTTATTTATTTATTTAATTACAAAGATCTTTATTTAACGGCTGAACCATACACACTACTTTAACATTTTTTTGTTCTTTTTTTGTTTATTATTATATATATTTATAATTATTATGTGTTATGTATTGTATGCTAAGAAGCAAACAATCCGTGTCTATGTCTATATATAGATAGAAGTAGATTGAAACCTACAGTTAAACCAGTCATGGCCTCACTTTTTTATGATAGTTTTTTTCATGATACTTATTAGCTGTTGGTTTTCCGAAAATAAATAAAAATAAAACCATTTTACATTTTGTTCTATATATATTTAGAAGTATAACTCGTGCTAAGGGTACTTGTCACGCTCCCATACCATTAAACCGATATCGATATGCCACATTTGGATAGGAAGCAGCAATGCACATTACAAAGAGAATACCCCGGGGGTGAGCTCTTCGGACCATTATGGTCTGTGAATATAGTATAGAGCTCTTGTGTGTACCATTGTCCATGATGGACAATAGCCTTATACTATATCCATCAGTGGATGAAATCGGGTTGTGGAGTGACTATATATGATTCTCGTTTGTGTGTTTGTTACTGTCACGTCATGGTGTAATGTCACAAATGTGGACGGGCGCTAACTAATCAAAGATGGGATCTTCTACGAAGCATTCGACTGTTAACTTTGTCGCTCTAGTTTTTCTGTTTTCATATGTTATTTCAAGTTTTATTCTGTAATTTTGGTGGTTAATTTTCCGATAAAGCCCGAGTTCTTGACGCGAATGTAAAATATGTGAATTAAAGTGAATAGTTCTTTCTTAATCCATTGGAGGAGATCCCGAGAATTTTGAACAAAACAGCCATCTCTTGTTCAAAATTGACTTATCACTTGCCAAGTTTTCCTTCACCGTTTAAGAGCACTGGCATTGCGCACATAATTTTCTTTAATGGAAAAACTCATTGGTGCACGACCAGGTTTGAACCCACGACCTTCGGATCGTGAGGCAGGGGTGCTACCACTACACCACCAGCGCTTAAAAAAAATCAAAGATGAATTTTCCGAAAAACCAGTCAATTCCGCAATAACCAGTTTTCCATCTCAACATTGACCAGATATACCGGAGAGCGAAATGATTGCTATATTCGGAGAATCCCACTGCGGCTGTAAATCCTTTTATTTGACTCGTTATGTTGCTCGCGTGTCGCTTGGATCTCGATGTTTGCACTGGGATATATGACACCTTGTTTTTCTTATTTTTATGAGAGATCATGCCATTTTGCCATGAAAAATACAGATAAAAGGCATTTTTAATCTAAAACAGACCGCAATGCTATACACAGGGGATTTGAGCATAGGTGCAACTATTGTTATAATAATGTCATGTCAATTTCAAATGATGATTCAAGCGGCGATGGGCTTGCAACCTGTCACGTACGGAATACTAACTACTGTGCAAAATGTGGGTATGTACCAAATGTCATGTTTGGACGTGCCTCTGACTACCCTCTTTAGATATCCTCAAAGATCTAAATAACTAGAGATCTGAGGAGATATCTCCTGAGCCTGGGGATTACAGTCGTGATCATATTTTTTTTTTTTTTTTTTTTCAATTTTAAAGAAAATGTCAGTTTAATCGTTGATGATTAAGTATCCGTAGAGGGATTTTCTGCTATGCATTTGCCTGACAACTATGTCGCTCTGGTTTTTATATTTTTTCTCGTGTTATTTTGAGTTTTATTGCGTAATTTTGGTGGTTATTTTGCCAATAAAGCCCGGGTTCGTGACGCGAGTGTAAAATATGTGAATTAGAGTGAATTTTTATATTATTATTTTTTTTTATTTTTTTAGTTCTCTTCAAATTCCATCGGAGGAAATCCCGAGAATTTTCAACAAAACAGCCATCTTTTGTTTGAAATTGACTTGACAACTTGACTATGACTCTGTGACGTTGACAATACTTATAAATAAATACACTTGACACTGGCAAAATTGTTCTCTAAGAGACAGATGCCATAATTGAAGAAGAAGAAGAAGTATCCGTAGAGTAACTCGTTCATAGGTTACATAAAAAAAAGTGTAAATATGCCTACCTACTGTTATTCAGTTACTTTTTGAATGTATTTTTAACTTATTTTCATAAATTCAAGAAATACAAGGTTTTTTATTTTTATTTATTACTAGCTTCCGCCCACGGCTTCGCCTGCGTGGTACCTTGAAAAACTAAAAAATATTTATCATTTTTCCGGGATAAAATGTAACCTATGTGTTATTCCAGACCATAATCTATATCTGTGTCAAATTTCATTAAAATCCGTTCAGCCGTTTTAGTGTAAAAGAGTAACAAACATCCAGACATTCTCACAAACTTTCGCGTTTATAATATTAGTAGGATTAACAACGATTAATTCTGGGGATAGTGCATAAGCTACATTGGTCGAACCCATTAAAAATCCATTCATTAATCTATCAGCTATTTGGTTCCCATAAAAAGACATTACAAAACTATATAATGAAAAATCTTCAGAAGAAACATCGGTTCAACGTCTTTCTCAAATCATCTAAATGAGGTTTTAACCTGCTTTGATAAAAGATACAGCTCAAGAGTAGATAAACTCAAGTTAATTATTAATTAAACGGCGCTCCAGTACCGAAGCTAAGACAAACAAGGCCTTTTCATCTGAATCAGCGTTCACAAAGGAATAGTTTGACTTATTCACGTCATAATTTTAATCTGTTTAACTTAATTAAACACACATTAACTTTGATAACCCTTTACCTGAGTATCATAAACTCATATCATAACTTTATTAATAAAATTGATTATTAAGTTGTGGAAGTAAAATAAATTATGATATTATCATATCACTCATACTCATTAGTTTGAATGCCGGCCCATGAGTTTTTAGAAAAGTGATGATGAAAAATATTATGTTTAAGTAACGAGTTTTACAAAATATCTGTTTCCTTCAGCATCTCCACCACAACAGCAAAAAAAACATGATCACGACTAATCCCCAGGCTCGGTAGATATCTCCTCAGATCTCAAGTCACTTAGATCTTTGAGGATATATAAAGAGGGTAGTCAGAGGCACGTCCAAATTTATGACACATGCCCACATTTTGCACAGTATTATTAGTATTAGACGGGTACTTATCGCGTTCAAAATTACCTTTTATTTTCCCGACGTTTCGACAGATTTGCACGCTGTCGTGGTCAGGGGTAGTCTACCCGGGAAAATAAAAGGTAATTTTGAACGCGATAAATACCCGTCTAATACTAATAACAATGTGTTCAGATCGCGTAAGTTTAAAAGTACATTTTGCACAGTAGTCATATCTAAAGAGGGTAGTCAGTGGCACGTCCAAAAATGACATATGCCCACCTTTTTCACAGTAGTATTTCATATGTGACAGGTTGCAAGCCCATCGCCGCTTATAGGAATACTAACCTAAGACACACACCTCCGAAATTTTGGTTCTAGGGTATGCCGGTTTCTTCACGATGTTTTTCTTCACCGTTTAAGGCCCAGAATACTCGTCACACTATTCCTTACGTAAAAGTTACAAAAAAAAGTGACATAAGTCCGTATAGCAACGCGGATCTCCGCGGAATCAGACATAGCACGAAGCGAAATACCCAAATGACAAGTAAGTATAGTGCGGCATGATAATATGGCTGCTCTGAATTATATAACGAAAGCGACAATTTATAAAAAAACATAAATATGTTCAAGTAAATAGCTTATTTCAAAAAAAGGGCTGGGTTGATTTGTTTCAAATTAACTGATTTACATTCTTGTGAAATAGAAATTCAAAATACCTTACTGTTCTGGATAAATTATGGAATTTCTGAATTTTCAGAGGTGTTTTTGACATGATTTTAACCAAGGTTTTCTAACTAATTCGTGTTTTGGCTCCGGTTGATTTATCACTTATATCCTTGAGTATCGTGTAGTTCAATTTCAATGTTATCTATTAAGCGGTAATAGAATGATTAGGGTTACAATACTTGCAATTTTCAAAATTCTGGGCCTTAAGAGCACTAGCATTGCGCGCATAATTTTTTCGTATGGAAAAACTCATTGGAGCACGACCAGGGGCCTAACCACAAATTCATAATACATTACAGAATGAGTATTACATTGTTATTTCGCACCATAACCTATGCAAATTATAAAGAAGTAGTGACGTTTCTATAATGGAATCGTTCAGCCCCTTTAGACAATGTGGCATATAGAATAGAATTCTTAATATATGACACTAGCTTAAGAAATTAGTTTCGTAAACTAGAATAAGAATTAAGAATTCTATTCTATTCTATTTCATTAGCGTCTATGCCGCTTGTCTAAGCCCTCTGGAAGACTTCGTGGTTGAACTCAAGACCTTCGGGCTACACAACCAGTGCTCAGCAAAAGAAACTAAGTAAATTTAAAGTAAGCAAGTTTTTACATTCATGTAGTTGTAAGCTGTATTCATGATGAGACTAGCAGTAGAAAGTCGACAACCTTAGTGCTGAACTTTGTATAAACAAATGCATTTCGTTTATTAACTCAAGCTGTACCCTGGCGTCTCTAGCCGCTGGGTTCAAAGGACTTCACTAGTTTCTGTACGTCTACCATGAGTTTTCACACCTACACTCGCTAGTGACTGTAGTTAAAAAAATGTATGAAACTTGTACAGCGCCTCTAGCGGATAGTTGGGTACTAAAACGTCACGTAGTTAACTATCCTACGTCACAGCGTACTACAGCGACTCAGTAAGTAGTTTGCGCTTCATAAATTTGCTTAGAATTTGGTACCTTATGTAATCTGTCAATAGTCAATAGTCAATAGTCAATAGTCAATAGTCAATAGTCAATAGTCAATAGTCAATAGTCAATAGTCAATAGTCAATAGTCAATAATCTTTATTCAGTTATATCACAAGGATCATTTTGAATCGTCTTACATACTACGAGTCTAGGTGCCAATTCCAGTCCTATCCCCAGTACGAGAAGAACTGACAAGAAACTCGCTGGGCCCTAGCGCTTTTTTTGTATTATGAACCTTGTTAACATTGTTAGGGATACCTAGCAGAGTTGGAGCTGATTCGTCTCAAGCTTTTTTGTCATCTAAGTACTCTAAGTACTAAGTACTAAGTATATTCTATAATAAGCTTTACGAGACAGGTTTTGTTTAATTACATTTTTTAATTTCGTATTCGATAAATCAAGCATGTCGCTTGGGATCTTGTTATAGAAGCGTATACATTGCCCTATAAAGGATTTGCTTACTTTAGTGAGCCTAACCGTGGGAACAGCGAGTTTATTTTTATGTCTGGTATTAACATTATGAAAATCACTATTTTTCTTAAATAAATTAATGTTTTTATGAACATACATCAAGTTTTCATATATATGTATACTGACATGGCATTGTCATAATGTTAATTTCCTTAAACTTCTCTCTAAGAGATTCTCTGGGACCCATGTTATAAATTGCACGAAAATTGTCAAAATTGTTACTCAAGTTTGTATAAGTTACAAGTTTACTGTTACAAGTTTTCATAAAAAAATTAACTACAGTCGCTAGCGAGTGTAGATTGTGAAAACTCATGGTAGTGACACTGATCTTATCAAGACCGCAACTGATAGCGAGTTCTCAGTACAATATAATAGACCTGTCAAATCTAAAGACGGTTTCCAATTGAGAACTATCGTTTAAGTATTTGGTCACAAATTCAAAGGCCCAGGGGCTCTACTACAAGCTCATCGGGCAATCTTAAAGTAATATAAATGATATTTCGTAAAATGGATTTTTATTAAAAACTAGCTTCCGCCCACGGCTTCTTCCGCGTGGTACCTAGAAAACAAAATCAAACTTTCATCCCCTATTTTATCCCCTTGGGGGAAGAATTAATCAAAATCCTTTCTTAGCGGATGCCTACGTCATAACATCTACCTGCATGCCAAATTTCAGCCCGATCTGTCCAGTGGTTTGGGCTGTGCGTTGATAGATCACTATGTCAGTCAGTCAGTCAGCTTTGAATTATATATATTTAGATAGACTATGTATCCGCCGCGCCAGCCGTAACAATATCGCGACGTTTTACGCTATATAATATGTTTTACTACTTTGATCTTTAACCAATTCACACTTGAAAAAATTACAGCTTATTTAAGGCAAATATATTTTTTAGTCATAGTCAATTTTATTTTGCGATGATCGCTTTTCTATTTAAATAAATAGACGCAATAGTCGGTATATGAATTTTTTATCTCAGAAAATGACAGGCTCTAAGTGGCAGAAAAACAGCATCCACAAAAGATTTATTTTACCAGTCGCGGGAAATCATATTACTGTTTCGGAAAAGGGGCTTATATCGATTTCGTCTTACAGAGTTTCCACACGTAGTAACAACCCAATCAGTTCGCTATACCGTTGTTCCGTTGTCGTTGAGTAGACGTAACAGTTAAGGCGCGGTGGTCAGCCGATCGCGGAGTTTTGCTGTTTTTCAGATGCTGTACTCTCAGTTAATAAAGGTAGTGGAAAATAAGTGAAAGGACACAAAAAAAGTCAATATTTTCATAATCAATATAATCTTTAGTTGTTTTTTTATTTTGTTTAAACGTCGTCTCGAAAAAGCCTTAAAAAATAAACAGAACCTGCTTCTCCTTTTAAAGTTTAGGTCTTTTTTATATTTTATTTACACAAACGGGTAGATAATTTATTTATAAATAAAATGTGAGTTTCATGTTAACATAAAATATAACGTTAAATTGAACACAAATTATTATTTCAATTCGAAAGGATAAAACTTAGACTTTTCATACTCTCAAAAGCCATTAGCTAGCCACAGCGCCTTAAATCACTGTTGACAGTTTGATTGCAAGTGTGGAAGAGCTGTAAACCCGACCCTGTATATTCTAATTTATATAACAAAACGCAGAACGAACCTTCGTCCTTGCTATACGTATATATATAAGTAGTACCTTTAATTTATCTTTCGTCTCTGCATAATTCGTTCTTTTGCGAGTACCTATTATAGGTCGTAAGATAGACTAAAGTGCCAACGAAATGGATTCATTATAATCTCCAAATAAAATAAAAATCTTTTGGTAGTTGTATATATAAAATAAAATAAAAATATGTTGGTAGTGCGGAGCGAGTCAACGGTCCTGAGGATGCTTCGTGGAGAAGCGAAACACGTGTCGAGTTTCTATTTGAGGTGTGGTGTTGGGATTATTAATATTAATAATATTTCTATAAGGCATTTTGTGGGGCTCATTAATATTAATAAGCTTAATTAATAACCTCATTAGATAATAGTTTTAGCGGGAAAGTACTAGAAATTTCCGTCCTTTTCAGTATTTGTAATGGATTTCCGCAAAGTCACGCCTGAGTCAATCATTTATCTTGGTAATCCAGATTTATGTACTTTTAAACTTACGCGATCTGAACACATTATTATTAGTAGACCGTCTGTACAGACCAGCCATTGTGCAGTCGCCGAAGCTATATGGTCTGCCGAAAGTACATAAAGCAGACGTACCACTACGACCAATAGTGAGTCAAATAGACTCGCCGACTTACCATCTGGCGAAATATGTAGCTGGGGTGTTACAGCCACTTACGGGGAAGACATCGTCTTTTGTGAAGGATTCGCGCCATTTTGTCAGCATCATCGGTGACATAACGTTGGAACCGGGAGATTTATTGGTGAGCTTTGATGTTGAATCTCTGTTTACCAACGTTCCACTTATTGATTGTCTTGATGTTGTGAGACAGAAATTGAGTGATAATGAACTTCCTGAGCAACACGTATTACTTTTACAGAACTGTCTTGATGGCAATTTCTTTTTATATCAAGGGCAACATTACCTCCAGATAGACGGTGTAGCAATGGGTAGTCCTGTGGCACCTGTACTTGCCAATATCTGGATGGAACACTTTGAATCCAGGATAGACCTTGCAGCTTTTGGTATAAAACTGTGGAAGAGATATGTCGACGATGTGTTTTGTATAATGAAAGGAAGTTGCCAGGAAGTGAATCAGCTGACAGAGCATCTGAACTCCATACACCCTAAGATCAGGTTTACGCATGAAATGGAGGAGAACAGATCGTTGGCTTTCCTCGATTTAAAAGTAATGGTAAAATCTAACGGGACCTTAGCACACACTGTGTATAGAAAGCCGACACACACGGACCGATATTTAAACGCTGCGTCACACCACCATCCGTCACATCTGGAGTCAGTAGCATCTTCTTTGGTAAACAGAGCTCATGACCTCTGTGACCCTGAACACCTACACAGTGAGTTGGAACATGTTCAGGAGGTTCTGAAACGGAATGGCTACCAGACTAATATCAGATGGCAACCCAATCGGAGGCGCAAAGAAAAACAGGTTGAAGCGACTAGACAGCCGGCGTTTCTACCTTATGTGAAAGGAGTGACGGACAAAATTGGAAACATTCTTAGGAAGTTTTCGATTAAGTCGATCTACACTCCGCTCACTAAGATGGCGAAACGACTTCGGACACCTAAAGACGTAGTACCCTTGCAGGTTCCAGGAGTCTATAAGATCGATTGCAGCTGCGGGCGTTCCTACATAGGCCAGACTAAACGCACGGTCGCAGAACGCGTAAAGGAACACATAGCAGCGGTCAAAAATCGACAAACATACAGATCGGCAATAGCTGATCATGTTGTAGACTCAGGACCCAATCACTGGATTGAATTACACAAACCGCAGGTCATCTGTAATGAAAGGCATTACTACAAGAGAATGGTTCGGGAAGCGATTGAGATTAAGAAATATCCTAATTTCAATCGTGAAGACGGTTTCAGACTCTCTGCCTCATGGAATCCAGTGCTAGCTAAGTGTACTCGTCGTAGACCGGTTATTCAGCGCGTCGCGGATACTGTTAGTGTTGTGTGTCGTCCGAGTGTACAGATGGACATCCCTATTGTCGAGAACGAAGTGAGGGTAGTTGCAAATAATGCGACCCCCGCTTCGCGGAGGCGGTAGCTCCAGTACTCCAGTCTACCCGTGACCACGACAGCGTGCAAACCTGTCGAAACGTCGGGAAAATATAAGGTAATTTAAACGCGATAAATACCCGTCTAATACTAATAATAATCCAGATTTAGGATTTAAAATTTAACCAATTTAGCTGTAGACGTTTTTGTATAGTTTTTTATCATCTTTCTCGTAAGTGCACACTTATTATTTTTGCTACAAACAATCAAAGCCATCTTACTAATTATAACTTTTTAATGTATATATATTTATAAATACTTTCTTACATTTTAGGACTTATAAGAACTTATAAGGAAATTGGCGGTGTAGTGGTAGCACCCCTGCCTCACGTTCCGAAGGTCGTGGGTTCAAACCTGGTCGTGCTTTAATAAGATTTTCGTTTTGAAAAAAATATGTGCGCACTGCCCGTGTTCTTCAACGGTGTAGGAAATGATCGTGTGGAAACCGGGAATACCTTTGAACCAAAAATTCGAAGATTTGTGTCTTAAGTTAGTATTCTTATAAGCGGTGAAGGGCTTGCAGCCTATCATATAGAGAATACTAACCACTATGTATCAAAATTTAGGCCTGAGTCAATTATCATATTCGGACCTGCCTCTGACTATTCTCCTTAGATACTCTCTAAGATCTAAGTCACTAGAGGTCTAAGGAGATATCTACCAAGCCTGGGAAATTCAGTAGTATATAAAAATGCTATTAAGAATTTAAAAACAAAGTCAAAATTCCTTTTGATTAATCTACCGGGTACCAAGACTGAACAATATTCCATACCTACTACTTTGTTTGTAAAAAAGAAGATGCCGTCTCATAATACTAATGAAAAAAGAAAAAACGGGGACAGCGGGCATAATTTTTGCATATTTAATTCAACTATAAAAACGGGGACAGGACACGGGGACAATGGACATTTTAAATTTTAAATTAAAGTGCCGCTGTCCCCGTTAGACGGGGACACAGAATTCGGGGACAACGGGAATACACGAATTACAGTCGTGATCATATTTAAGATGGTAAGTACATGAGAGTACGGGAGACCTCGAAGGATAGAGATGGTTGGTGTGATTTGGGGGAGACCTTTGCCCAGCAGTGGGACGACATAGGTTAGAAAAAAAAAAGTACATGGATTTGTAAATTCAATATTCAAATGTTAGTTTATAAACCGAATACAAAAATCTTTTACCATTTGTTATAATAGAGTTGCGTTCAATTTAAGCCGAACACAAAATAGGTCATCAATAATACACTTTGAATACGCGCCGGGGCTTATTCATGATCGTAAAAGGTTTTAACGCGCCATATTCAATGAACCGCATAATTAAAGCACCATGTGTTGTAAAATTAGCTAGGAAGATACATTCTTTAGCTATTTGACAACCAGCAATATTACCATTGTCTATACTATACTACTCAAAACATAATAAGGGCCACCACTAATTTTCCGTTTTTTTTAAATCTCTTATTGTTTTACATTTGATTAAACAAATTTTTTTTGAATTTATTTAATGAATTTTAATGCAATGAGGCAAAAAAATACTCAACCTTAGGTATTTTTTTATTTTTATTACCTTTTATGAAAATTAAAAAAAAACTCGAGTGGCCCTTATTTTATTTTTAGTAGTACTTATAATATTATAAAGCAGAAGGGTTTCTTTGTTTGGTTGAAAGCGCTAATCTCAGGAAAAACTGGTTTGAATTCAAAAATATTTTTTGTGTTGGATATTTCATGTAAGTATCGAGAAAGGCTTATAATTATAAAAACACATGTATAACATCAATGAAAAATTTTGCAAAAACGTGAAATATTATATCACTTCAGACAAAGTAGCGCGCTGGTCAGCTAGTATTAAATAAACACATTTGCCACAAATGTCACGTGGTATTGTACGTGTCACGGTAAAATGTCTGTGCTTTTTTGTCACGCGTGTTTGTTACGGTACGGGGCTATACGTAATGTCACAAGTGAGGACATAATAATTATAGTTAGAGAAACGGACTAGTGAAACTCACCGCGACTTCTGTAATGTTTTTTATACAAATTTCATAAAATTTGGGACTGCATTAAAATAAGGCTCAAAATAATATTGCTGGTATTTTCCAAAATGCTTTACGAAACTTTTTGTGATGCTCAAAAATAACTCTTTTGAAGTGGGTCTGTTTGTTTCGGCAAGTTATAATAAGAAATGTTTACTCCCATCCACAGAATATAAATTATGGGTTGAAAGAGCTGTTTCTAGCTATAAATAAATAGAATTAGGTATAGTAAATTTCAATCTACATAATATTATAAAACTTTTATATGAACTGACTGTTACCTTTTACATTAGTGACACGATAAAATGAAGTATTTTTTGATTTTTATTTACAAAGAAAAATAATAAATATTTTTTTATTGGGAAAGAAAAAAGGTCTCTCGCAATGTTCGGATTATATGCAGTGCAAGCAACGTGAAGTTGTGACGTGCTTACTCGAACAAATTAATATTTTTTTTTTGCAAAAATTTTATATTGTAAATAAATAAATAAGTATTGGTGGACAGTTCACACAACGCCATCTAGCCCCAAACTAAGCAAAGCTTTGTAAATAATGACACCCAGACACAGAACAAACATTTGCGTTCATCACACAAATGTTAGTCCTGGGATTGAACCCACAACCTACAGCGCAGAAGGCAGAGCTACTACCAACTGAGCTGTGAGGCCAGTTAGATAGGTAAAAACTAGAAGAAGATAATAACTTTTGCATAGAACTAAGATCTTATTGGCCATATTATCGAATCATAGTCAATCAATTCAGTTCGGGCTTGCCCACGATATTCGTTTGAGTCATGAATGATATGGAAAACAAACTTTTCGAGCCAAAAATATTTATTGGTGTATGATTTCCTATATATATATATAGGATTATTTTATATTTTATATATTTTATATGTATCCCTACCAGTCTGTTCCGAGTTCGGTACCTCGGTTCAGTAGTACAGAATGATGGTGAGATTGATCGGGACGTAAGAAATAGAATAAATGCGGGATGGATGAAATGGCGACAGGTCACAGGAACCACGTGTGGTCCGAGAATGCCCCTTAAACTTAAGGGGAAAATCTACAAAACGATCATAAGACCTGTCGTATTGTATGGGTCTGAATGTTGGGCCACCAAGGGAACGGACGAGAAAAGAGTGCATGCGGTGGAGATGCGAATGCTGAGATGGATGTGTGGAGTGACGAGAATGGATAAGATAAGGAATGAGTATATTAGAGGGAGTCTGAAAGTGGCACCGGTGACAGAAAAGATGAGGAGTAATAGGTTAACGTGGTATGGGCATGTTATGAGAAGAGATGAATGTCATGTGACGAGGAGAGTGTTAGATATGAATGTGGATGGATACAGGAGTAAAGGTAGACCAAAGAAAAGATGGATGGACTGTGTGAAAGATGACATGGGTAAGAAAGGAGTGAGTACTGAGATGACGAATGATAGAGGGAAATGGAAGAAGATCACATGTTGTGCCGACCCCACATAACGTGGGAAAAGGGCAGGAAGAAGAAGAAGAAGATTTCAATCAACTTTCGATTGAAAATCTGGCAGCATAAAAACAGCACAAAAAGACAAACACATTTCGTCCGGTTCACTGGCATTATTATTGAGTGACCAGTGAAATCCACTCACAGAGGCAGGATTGGAATCTCAGCGGGCTGTGTTACCACAAATCCTTCTAAGTGCTTGTCAGCAGGGATTCCAGCGAACGACACGAGTAAGCTGGATACATTAGTCGCTGGAATAATACGTAATATCGGGTATAAATGCTGAAACGCTTTCGCGGTAGGTGATAGATATTATCGGAGCGGATTGCCATCTGTTCGATATTGTTTGTATCAATTTGTGCAGTTAGATATTTTGTGTAGATAAAATGTCACATGTTATTTGGCTTTGTAGTATTATTTTCCCCAAAATCATAAAAAAGAGCATAAAACCTGTAACGAAAGTTCACGATTTACGTCTCTTAATCCTTCATAAACTGTATAATGTATATTATGTATACATTATATTATGTGCAATGCACGAAAGAAGCCTCTGAAGCGTACTTTCATCCTTTCATTCACATTGGTTTGGGACGACCAAAATCACGATAAGAGTAAGAGACATTGCTGTGCTTTTAAATGTTGCTCACTGTATTTGATTCGATCGCAACCACCACGCGATTGATTCGATCGCGAATTTATATGGGATTTGTTCATTTTTGGCCCACCTATTCGTTTGTGTGGGCTAGTTTGCAAGACTAGCGCACGACCCAATTGAGTGTCGATCATCCTAACCTGCGACCTGCGCCCGCCACCTGTTTAGTATTAACCTGCAAGTCAAGGGACTCATGGATACAACAAACACATCTGTCTCTTAGATTACCCGCATGGGTTGATTGATTGAATCTTTGTAACCCGATCACATAGCCGACTCACTATCGACCTGGGTCACACGAAATGATCGATTGACACAGGTCTGATTAAAGTGCGTCTCAAAGACTTTTTTCGTGCACTAATTACTGTTACTGTATTGATTTAGGTGCATCAATGAAATGGTAGCGATTGCTACCTAACCAGAGATCAGACAATGGTATGATAAGTATGCCTAGGATCAAGTTAAGCGGGACTTTATTAGTTGTTTACACAGTAATAATTACCCCCTGCTATAAAGAGAATGTTTATTGCGGAAGGGTTGAGCTGTTTGTGAAACCTACGTACTCCGAGCACTTTGGTGACGACACAAGACAAAGGTATACATAGAACAGCTAGTTCAATATTCAAATTTAATTAAACTCAATGAACCGTATAATTAAAGCGCCATTGTTTCTGAATTAGCTAGAAAGACGAGCAATTTTACCAAATAAGCCATATTCTGAAACCAGTTAATGGTAATCACTATGATATTTTTATTCATTAGTGGCGCTTTTTTATTACAAATCTGTTTTTTTTTATCTTCTCTTAATTAATTATGTTCGAAAATTTTCACAACGTGGACCATAATTTGGATGGACTTACTTAAACTTGGTACTTGGCAACTTAAAATGCACTTCACAGTTTTTATTTATCAAAGCTGAGTACGCAAGCGCTTAAATCAGCAAACTTTATAAAACTTCTCTCTATTAGTTAAAAATAAATATTTTTCTTCACTTCCCAGCGGGTAGTTGATTTTTGCGGAGCTGCAAAGTGGCTGTGGCACAGTTTCAATATCGCTTGTTTCAACAAACACTAATATACAAAATTAAGCAAAATAAACTCTAGCGCGTGGGTATAGAGAGTTAATTTGAGTACGTTATGTGCTCTACCTGGTCGGCAGAATTGTGTCACCGTCTATTTGTGTTTGCAGAAGGAAGTTCAAACTGTTCGCTAAACAGAGACAGGGGCGGGAACCAGTGACGTTATTTTCTTGTTCCGCAAACTTTAAAAGTGCTAAAATATTTGCGACCTTATTTTGTTCTCTATAAAGACTAGATAGGCGTAGCAGTTTGAAACGATAGTTTTATAAAACGCAAAAGTTGGCCTTTTTTTTTTTTTTATTTTATTTTACACCATTCTTCGTGATATCGGTCAGCACTTATTTATACGGCTTTTAAAATAAATGAAAAATCTGCGATCACTCGTTACTAAAGTCAAATTAAGAACTGTCATTTAATAATTTGCGCTAATTTAGTTTTTGGGTTGAACCAAATAAGATCGTGTGATTTTAGCATTTTTCAAGTTAGTCCGCGGAAGAACAGAGTTGCATAGCTCAAAACAGAAGCAGCTATTTGTTTAGTAGCTCCAAAAAAACGCTAGTATCATAGCTACGTTCTTCTTAATAGATCAACGAAGTTAGATATTGTTTTCCAAGAATAATACATTCATGGGTGATCATCATGAAATTTGAATAAAAATCATGGAATGAAAATTATTTTTTTTTTTTCATCCCGATCTCTCCCCTTATATAAACGCTATCCTTCTGTCAAAAAATACCAACCCAAAGAAAAAAAAATATATAAACTTAGCTGTTGACTCAAAAGAAGAAGAAGAAGAAGAAGCGAAAATTGAGCTCAAAAATCAGCATAAATTTCAACGGCGGCAATCTTCTCTAGTAAAATTAATTTGAACACAGACTTAGTAAAACGTTTTTATTGAATTCCCCAACTTCATCCCACTATCCGACTTTATTGTCAAAGGACTTTGTAAAAAAGAACGAACCCGCGTGACATTTATAGCAAATGTGAGCGTGTTTTAAAACGACCCATTCTGTTTAATAAAACAATGTTTTACACGCCCATTCTACACAAATCGTTGTTTCTCTTACGAAAATTACTCAACTTCAGAGTAATTTTGAATGGAGCAAAAACTTTAATAATTTATAAAGTTTGTTGGATAGCGGGGGGATCCAATGACGCACTTTTCTTTTATTATTCGCTGAAGTACAAAACATTTGTGAATAGACACCGAGTTTCATTCATCACGATTGCATCGCTTTTATATTTGGAAGTAGTGAAAATGTGACAATTCTGTCGTTCTGCAGACTAACTAAAAAAAGGCTGAAATATTTATTGGAAAACTAAAAGCTTACAATTTTTACATAATTTTCTGCAGCATCAAAGAGAAAATTAAAGGTTTTCACGTGTAATTAAACAGTGTATGATAAAAATGTGAACTTAAATTGTTAATAACAATAATAGAAGTAAGAATTGTGTGTTGCAGAAGCAAATAAATGTCTATCTATCTATCTATCTAATTGTCGATAGATTACATCAGTTAACCTAATATAACTAATAAAAAGAATATAAAATATTTATTTACAGATATATACCGTCATAAGTACCTACTTTGTATTTTTTCATTGACTTTTTTGTAAATATTCTACTGAGTACAATAAAAAATTACCGAATTACTATTATAAAAAATTTAAATACATATAAAAAATATATATGTAAATACTAATAAATGTAAGTGTTATATTAAAAAAACCGAAGAGTAACTCATTGTTACAAGCGAAACTTTTAATCAACTGAGTGACTGCAGTTCCTAGGTACAGATACGAGATTTATCACACACCACAGCTACAGTTGAATTTGTCGGATTGGAATTTCAGGCGTGTGTGAATCGGTCAAAGGTATCTCTTCATTTGTTCGGTGTACGAATAGAGCACTAAGCCGATCGTCCACCACCAGCTAAACTACATAAGTGATGGTCAGTTTGTGCTAGAACGTTGAGTTGATCGGACGTGATTGAACAAAAGACGAGCTATGACGAAAGTTCAGAAGACAAAGTTACAATCGTCATAGGAAAAGAAGATTCTTGCCCATTTCATAAAGAAAAAACACAAACACAGATACTGGATAAGTAAACACATTCAAACGTGACGTGAAATACATGATTTCCATTCTATTCTATTCTATTTTGGAAAACAAAGTAGTGAATTTAACACTTTATTTACGAACAACGAGAGGGGTAAGGCAAGGGAGTGAGGGGCGTTTAGTTTAGCTCACGTAGTTACGGATTGGCCTATACAACAAAGTAGTTCGACCTAGCTGGGCTATTTTACGAAGCTTAGCTTGCATAGATTGCGGTAGACGCACATGTATGAAAAACTAGCTCAACTATGCGAGCTAAGCTATTTTAGTATAGTTGGCGGTGGACGATTGGCTTAACCCCCCAACTGCCGATCAATGCTGTCGATGTGTTTGACATCTAAATAACGACATTACTCCATCAGAGTTAGGGTGTACTACTCCGCAAAACAATTAACGTATCGGCACAATAATCGTGCGAACCCTACTAAGTTACATTGTTTCGACTATCATTTGACAATACTTTTGACAATAAATAATAAATAAATAACACTGGACAGTCAACACAGCATCTTGCCCCAAAGTAAGCTACTCAAAGCTTGTGTTATGGGTACTAGATAACAATCACTGCTAAAACTTTAACACTCATAAGAACGATACGATAATTTGAATTTGATAGCAAAATCTTATATCTTTAAACGAGCAATTCTTGTATAAATATATATATATGTATATGTAATCTGAATCTCAGAAACGACTCCAGCTATTTTCATGAAATTCAGTATGGGTTTCGGGGGCGATAAATCGATCTAGCTAGGTTTCATCTTATACCTTTAAACGAACAATTCTTGTATATTATATATATAATCGGAATCTCGGAAACGGCTCCAGCGATTTTCATGAAATTTAGTATACAGGGGGTTTCGGGGGCGATAAATCGATCTAGCTAGGTTTCATTTTTAGAAAACATCGTTTACCAATAAAAAAAACCGAGCAAAGCTCGGTCACCCAGGTACTTTTTATAAAACGTCGTTTACCAAAAACCGAGTGAAGCTCGGTCACCCAGGTACTAACTGTTAATTCGACTAAATTCGACCAACATTTTGTTCCGATTATATCGTAGTCGTTTTGTGGAGTAGACACCCTAAATATGAGGCATGTTTAAAATATCCGTGTTTTCATTGTACTTTTTGGCTCAAATAGTTGAACCAAAAAGTAAAATGTAAACATGGATATTTCAAACACTATGGTCGGGGTGTCTACAGTATTTTTTGTAAAAGAATTCTGAATTTTCAAATGCTCAGAGCTTCTGTGATACAAATATAAAAACAGCTAAATAGAGATTTTTTTTCCGTAATCTTTAAATGGAATGATGAAATTTAGGTGGAGAAAATGATGTCATCGCTCGCTCTTGTCCTTTTGACGTAAAAACTGAGCCTAAACGTACGTAGTGACGTGAAAATCTACTATGTCCATTGTGCGTGTGTTTTAGCCTTAATTGCATCTTAAAGGTTAAGTTTTCGTATTTCCAGTCATATAATGATAAAATATCATCTAGATTTTTTAGTGAAACAAGCGGACCCGGAAGACGTCGTCATGCCCGACGTAAGCGCCACTTACCGTATCCAATTCTATTTTCAAACCATCCAAGAACCAATTGAAATATACACAAAAATTCATCCGAATTGGTCCAGCCGTTAAGGAGAAGTTAGGTGACAAACACACTTACAAAATATGTAGTTAAATATATTATGATATTGTTATTATGGGATAATTATCGCGTTTATTTTGGTATTCTTTTGAAGGTAAGTGTATAATCAACCATTTTTGAAATTTCAATGGGTTATGAATTCTATTTAAACATGGAGTTTTAAGCTTTATTACGCAATGCGTCACTCAACACCCAAGGTACTCTCATCATTACGTTACAGAAATAAGTACCTTGGCAATGTTTTGCAACAAAAAGAGGTCCATACAAAGATCAATGAAAGTTTGCGAGGGATATTGAATTTTCTCTTAAAAGGCCACTAACAATGCTGCTGATGTGGGTCTGAACACTCTGAATGGACAACGGTGAAGTGGTTAGGCATTTAATGTTCCCGTGGGAAATAGAGAAATCAATGCGAACAAATGATCAAGCTAGACAAAGTGATATTTTAATAGTGATGCAACATCACATGGAAACATTATATCAGCTTTTTTTTAGTTAACACCAGTGTTTATAAACCTATGTGAAATTCTGTATATTAGTATAGAAGTATGTCAGGATCGTAGCAAGTGGAGATCCGTGGTCTCTGCCTACACGTCGGGAAACAGGCGTGATTTTATGTATGTATGTAAAATGCTGGTAAATTTCAGTCCAATCGAAATTTAATTCACAACCGTATTCTATTTTCATCTTCGACAGTCGACAATAGCAGGTTTCATAGAATGTTCGATGAAAAAGCGTTCATCTCGCGAACTCGCGTTGAAGTTTAATTAGTGGAGTTTCGCAATACGAGTATATTCGGGCACAAAAATCACAGCTTTGGGTCACGCGATGTTCTCTGTAACAGAATTAGGGAGGGCTGTTAAATAAATCTGAACAATCAAAGCTACGAATACTCAACATGAAGCTTTTAATTACTTACACGACCTAATTATAATTAAAAGTTTCAAATGACAGAGTCATAATACAATACAGCGTAACCCCATGTTCATACTTAGGTATAAAGCGCGTATTCTTTATGTTGTATCATTAATTGTTCGCACCTTATACAAAAATGACAAAAAAACATGATCAAGACTCTAATCTATATTATTAAACTTACGCGATTTGAACACATTATTGTTAGTATTAAACGGGTATTTATCGCGTTTTATTTGCTTATTTTTTCCAAAGTTTCGACAGTTAGAGTCATCCTGTGACCACGATAGTGTGTAAACCTGTCGAAACGTCAGGAAAAATAGGTAAATAAAACGCAATAAATACCCGTTTACTTAATTGGATTATATTTTTTAATAATAAGACTAATCCCCAGGCTTGGTAGTTATTATGTCCACAGATCTCTTACAAAAAACATTGAAATAATTATATCTTGCAATTTTTGATAGCAGAAATATTTATGAAACTATCACGCTTTTCAACATAAACTAAATCTCACAAATTATGGTTAATATCTCTTTTGAGGTGAAAACTATGAAGTGTATTGTTTATTGTTTGTGCTTTTATTGAAATTCCTTTGTTTCAGATGTTCAATTGTAATGAAAATACAATGTACTGGTAAGTGACTTTCCAATAAGTTATAAAAAGACCATTCAAGAATTATAATCTTACTAAAATAATTATTGTGAAATATTGGACGTTTACTTTTCACAAAAAATATATCTGTAAATAAAACTGTAAAAAGTATATACTAAATACAATATTATTAGGTAAAAAAAGTGTTAATATTTAATTGAAATATAGTCGTGACAAGTAACCGATTTCGATTAAATTTCGTTTCATTTAATAAAAACTTACACACCATAATACAAAACAAAGGTTATTTTATAATTTATTTAAAGTATTTTACTTATGAAATTATAACACTACCTAGCAATGATACTGAGAGGAATTATATTAAAAATTCAGGTCAGAAGAGACAAGAAATTAAAAAGAAATAATCTCGTAGCAAGGCTGCTACGGCAGGTCTACAATGGCTACGGCGTAGCACGAATAGCAGACAAAGGTATTTTTTGTCGAGGAACAATACAATAGTGAATAAAATCGTACCAACACAATCTCACAAGCTTTTGATGTCAATCTCTTTAAAGGTGTTTTGTACGGGAAACTTTTTTAGCAATTAATTGTTTCCAGGTATACAGAATATAATTTTGCCAGAACACATGCTCAGTGGTGGCCATTTTGGTAACCATTACCATTTTTATTTACTTCTATTTTAATTGAGCACTGGTGGTGTAGTGGTAGCACCCCTGCCTCACGATCCGAAGGTCGTGGGTTCAAACCTGGTCGTGCACCAATGAGTTTTTCCATTCGAAAAATTTATGTGCGCAATGCCAGTGCTCTTAAACGGTGAAGGAAAACATCGTGAGGAAACCGCCATACCCTAGAACCATAAATTCGAAGGTGTGTGTCATATGTTAGTATTCTTATAAGCGGCGATGGGCTTGCAACCTGTCACGTACGGAATACTAACTACTGCAAAATGTGGGCATGTACCAAATGTCATGTTTGGACTTGCCTCTGACTACCCTCTTTAGATATCATCAAAGATCTAAGTAACTAAAGATCTGAGGAGATATCTACCGAGCCCGGGGATTACAGTCGTGATCATATTCTATTTTAATCTTAATATTGTGATCTTTTTTCAAAACAAAACTGGGCCATACTATGATGCACGGCTCTAAGCCAAGTGCATATTTAGTACCTAATGACTGTTTGAGGTAAATGATTGAAGGTCTATAATCTGTAAAAAAAATCTTACTTAATGTTTTCTTAATCATTTTTTGCAGTGTAATGAATCGAGCAACTTAAGTTGCCCGTTTATGAGCGATTTCAAAGCTGCTTGGTGTTGACCGATAATCTTAAAAGACGAAAACTGGCAATCGAAAAATTTTAAGTTGGCCAAAGTCGATATTTTATTCATGCTCTGAAAACCACAGCAGACTCAAGGCCGGAGACTCCTTCGTTGAAATTGATGTTTGCCACAAACTTACTTAGGAGCGATTTTGATTACAAGACAAACTTCGGTGAAGACGTTAAATAAACTTAATCTATACTTTGGAGTTGGTTTTGGCAATTTTCTCTTCGGACCCTATTTAAGGACTGTTTGATCTCGACATTAGCGTCACTTGTTTTTTTATGGTTAATACGCGGCTTTTTGCGTTTCACCCAGTACTTATACATATACACTTTAACCCCTCTTCTTTATCCTCTTGAGAGTTTTTTGGGAATCGAAAATGATCTATGAGTTAATCCAGAGTATTATCTACATCTATAATTTCATCCAAATCTGTTCAGTCAACATACACTAACACACAACCTAATTTATGGAAGGAAACGAAACGAAATAAAGTTTTCGTAAACTATCAAAACCCATAGTAGTTAAACAGATCACATTAACAACATTAAAGCCTAAGTTTTAATCCAAGCTATTTCAATACATGAAAGAAAATTGCATTCGATTTGGTTCAGCCGTTGCGGAGATTAGCGTGCACAAACGCAAAGATAAACGATTTTATTATTATGTATAGACAAAGATATAGATGGTATTATGTAAGTATTTTGTAAATTCACAATGAAGAAAGACAATTCAAAATGCTCCGTGATTTTATTAAACTCTCTTGACTTTGGGCTCAAATGCCTTTCACACAATTCAATAATACAAATTCAATACGTTACTGACTGATTGACTCAAGTACAGCTTTTAATGTTAAAAATATATATATACTAGCTGTCCCGCTCGTGACTTCGTTCACTTAAGGTATCTAAACTGAGTTTTAAACAAATCACACTAATAAAAAATTCCATAAATAACTTTGACCCCCCCCTTTCACCCTTTTTAGAGGGTTATTTTGGAATATCCAGAAATACGTGTTCATTCATTTTGCATTTACAGTACACAAACAAAGTTTCACACCAATCGCACCACCCGTTAAAAAGTTCCCATACAAACATTGACCCCACATTTGACCCCTTTTTGAAGGTTATATTGAAAAATCCTGAAACACTTATCCATTTATTTTGCATTTACAGTACACAAACAAAGTTTCACACCAATCGCACCCCCCATCAAAAAGTTCCCATACAAACATTGACCTCACATTTGACCCCTTTTTGAAGATTATATTGAAAAATCCTGAAACACGTGTCCATTTATTTTGCATTTACTGTGCACAAACAAAGTTTCATAAAAATCGCTCCACGCGTTAAAAAGTTTCATACTAACGTTTTCACCCTTTTTCACCCCCTTAGAGGTGGAATTTCCAAAAACCCCGCCTTAGTGGGTGGTTTTGTTATAAAAGGAAACCACCTTCTAAATTTCAGCTTTCTAGCTTCTGCGGTTTCGGCTCGGCGATGATCAATCAGTCAGTCAGTCAGTCAGTCAGGTCAAGCTCTTATATAGATATATATATAAATGGCACTATATAGCGATGTTCTTTACGAAAAAGAAGACAAACGAACGTAACATTAATTTTGTTTCACAAAAAAAATTACACAAATGTTTCTTTTGGTGCTCATGTTGGCAGCTTTACCGCAAGCTCTTCGGGCAATATCAAAGTAATATAACTTTGATATTTCGTACCATATAAAAATTGTACTGAAATACCTTGATGGATGGACTGTGTGAAAGATGACATGGGTAGGAAAGGAGTGAGTACTGAGATGACGAATGATAGAGGGAAATGGAGGAAGATCACATGTTGTGCCGACCACACATAACGTGGGAAAAGGGCAGGAATATGATGATGATGATGAAGTACCTAGTAAATCTTTAAGCTTGAAAATTTTACGTTTCTGAAACATGATTGTTTGTAAACTTGTGGTAAGTGGTGCTTGAACAAAGTCACGGGCTGTCACTCATTGTCCTATTACCCTTTATTTCTAGAACCACTTATGCCGAAGCCCACGCACAAAGTGTTTATTAACAAATGTTGAGGTGAATTCTATAAATGTAGGTATCGCCTCTCCACAATCAGGTTATCTGCCAGCCCACCACGCTCCTAGGTAATTACGACGAAGGTTAAAGCCGTTTAGCAGAAAATCTAGAATTTACTTTCTAGATTCTTATAACACTTGCGATTTTGATTGTATTCTATCGTTGATTGCATGAAAATATATCAATGGTACAATCGTTGCGTTCGCAAACGCTCTCTCATAAAAACATATGATCATGCGTATGGGTTAGGTAGTTAGGTTTACGTTATTTTGTCTATCGTCTTAATGTTTTTTGTTTATTCTATGTATTTATCTCTTACCGGTTCTTTTTTTAAATTGATTATTAACTATGTTTGTGTTTTATAAAAAAAAAAATCTTTCCTTCGAAACAGTCCACAAATAATGTCATTTAGGATTTTTGCACATGTTGAGACATTTCGAACCTTTTGGCGCATGGACTTGTTCAAACATCGTAAGGTTGAAAGTCCTGCGTACTTCCGCTTAATCTTGGATAAATTCCCGCGCCCACTTCCACCTCCGCATACGTTTCATATTCCGTGCTACTTCTGAACCTGACACTGCGCTATCGGTAGTATAATTAAATTCTAAAACGCCCCGGGCGAGTTGCTTAACCGATTTAGCGTCGAGAAAAATCAAGTTTCACCTTGTATGTACTTCGGTGACTTATCTTATTTAAAATATGGTATTTCTGGGAAGGAAAAAATGAAGTCCTTGACTTAAAGTGGAACGTTTATAAATAAATACGTATTTATAAATTTATTTTGGAATAAAAACATAGTCTGTATACAGTAGTATTATTTTTTGTGCAAAAACAGAGAGTTTTTGACATTTTGTATCTTCAGACAAATAAAACAACTTTCTTCGAGAGAGTGTATGTACATTGTATGCATTACGTGTGTTTGCATGTGTATGAAGGGATGTGTATATGTGCGTTACAGTTTCCTATACTATACTAATACTTAGAATACTATCTAAAACTCTAGTATAGATCTAAATAGTATTTAAACCTTAGAAAATGGTGAATGAAGTTGATTCATTACTGTGTTCATTCTATTAATCAAATTAACTTTAGTGAATAACACACAGTAATATATTTTATTCGCTCATGCAGATATTTACCCAACATTCAATTTACTTAAGCCCGTTCATTCAAACCCAGCCGACCAATAGCTTAAAGCTTGCCAATAAACCGGAATGTCCAATATTTGTCCTAAAGGCATGTAGGGGCTAGATAACGATATTTGAAAAACCGATGTCGGTTATAGCTTCTAAAACAGTGTTTTTTAACTCAATGTATTATTATATAAGCCTATAATTACAACCTAAATCTTAAACGGTGAAGGAAAACATCGTGAGGAAACCGGCATACCCTAGAACCAAAAATTCGAAGGTATGTGTCATAGGTTAGTATTCTTATAAGCGGCGATGGGCTTGCAACCTGTCACGTACGGAATACTAACTAACTGTGCAAAATGTGGGCATGTATCAAATGTCATGTTTGGACTTGCCTCTGACTACCCCCTTTAGATATCCTCAAAGATCTAAGTAACTAAAGATCTGAGGAGATATCTACCGAGCCTGGGGATTACAGTCGTGATCATATTTTTTTTATAATTACAACTAGCTTAGGTCCAAAGTTTTGCAGCACTAATAATAGTGTTAGCACCCCTGCTTGACTATATGATGGTCGTGGGTTCACATCTGGTCATGTACCAATATTTATTTCTATTCTAAAAGTATATGAGCACAATAAAATGGTGTGCCGACCCCACATAGCGTGGAAATGGGACAGGAAGAAGATTAAGATATAGTAATAGCAGTACTGATCTTGATTTCGCAAATAGTATGGAAGAAGAAAACGTGTATTGCCCATATAGCGTGGTAAAAGGTCAGGAAGAAGAAGAAGAATAAGATATAGTTATAGCAATAATTCAGAACTGATTTAGAGTTCGCAAATAGTACCTATAGAAGAAAAAAAAAACGTGTTGTGCCGACCCCACATAGCGTGGGAAAGGGGCAGGAAGAAGAGGAAGATATAAAAAAAAATAAAAAAAAAATATGATTACGACCGTAATCCCCAGGCTCGGTAGATATCTCCTCAGATCTTTTAGGATATCTAAAGGGGGTAGTCAGAGGCAAGTCCAAACATGACATTTGGTACATGCCCACATTTTGCACAGTAGTTAGTATTCCGTACGTGACAGGTTGCAAGCCCATCGCCGCTTATAAGAATGATTACTAACCTATGACACATACCTTCGAATTTTTGGTTCTAGGGTATGCCGGTTTCCTCACGATGTTTTCCTTCACCGTTTAAGAGCACTGGCATTGCGCACATAAATTTTTCGAATGGAAAAACTCATTGGTGCACGACCAGGTTTGAACCCACGACCTTCGGATCGTAAGGCAGAGGTGCTACCACTACACCACCAGCGCTCTTAGCTCTAGAGGAAGATATAGTAATAGCAATATCCTAATGATCTTGAGTTCGCAAATAGTTGTCAATTTCACAATATCCCGTGCTGTAACTGGGCCAAGGGCGGTAGGCCAGGGTCGCCTAAACAAGTTATCGGTCGCTAATGCATCGGGTCAAGTGCATTACGGCCACCCACTCGTCTAGCTTGTTTATTTTGTTAACTTCTGTGGAGATTGCGGGTTTTATTTTTAGAAAGATCCCTTTCCAGATTTTTGGTGGTTCAATGTATAATATATTTACTTATTTCAAGGGATCGCTTGCTTGTTTGCTTACGTGGTGTTGACTTCAGTTAGGAGCAATAAAATTGTGTTTACAGAAATGTACCTACAGATAATATAGAAATATAGATAGTACTGTTATGTAAAACAGTTATGTTCTCCATATTACCATTAATATTTTTTTGTAATAAGAATTATGTAGTAAGACATGGTTCGTAATTAATTTTAAATATACTTTAAGTGAATTAATCCACGCTTAGATGGTTCAAAAATTCTCTTCAAATATTGGATTTTGATAATAATAAAAATGTCGAATGAGCTTTTACGCAATTTTATAACCATTTCGATTAAATTCTCGTTAACATAATATTTGCTTATAATTGATAATAGTATAAATGATTATAGTTAATAACAATAATAGAAGTAAGAATTGTGTGTTGCAGAAGCAAATAAATGTCTATCTATCTATCTATCTAATTGTCGATAGATTACATCAGTTAACCTAATATAACTAATAAAAAGAATATAAAATATTTATTTACAGATATATACCGACATAAGTACCTACTTTGTATTTTTTCATTGACTTTGTTGTAAATATTCTACTGAGTACAATAAAGAATTACCGAATTACTATTATAAAAAATTTAAATACATATAAAAAATATATATGTAAATACTAATAAATGTAAGTGTTATATTAAAAGAACCAAAGAGTAACTCATTGTTACAAGCGAAACTTTTAATCAACTGAGTGACTGCAGTTCCTGGGTACAGATACGAGATTTATCACACACCACAGCTACAGTTGAATTTGTCGGATTGGAATTTCAGGCGTGTGTAAATCGGTCAAAGGTATCTCTACATTTGTTCGGTGTACGAATAGAGCACTAAGCCGATCGTCCACCACCAGCTAAACTACATAAGTGATGGTCAGTTTATTATTAGTATTAGACGGGTATTTATCGCGTTTAAATTACCTTATATTTTACCTTATATTTTAAACGCGATAAATACCCGTCTAATACTAATAATAATGTGTTCAGATCGCGTAAGTTTATAAGTACATGATGGTCAGTTTGTGCTAGAACGTTGAGTTGATCGGACGTGATTGAACAAAAGACGAGCTATGACGAAAGTTCAGAAGACAAAGTTACAATCGTCATAGGAAAAGAAGATTCTTGCCCATTTCATAAAGAAAAAACACAAACACAGATACTGGATAAGTAAACACATTCAAACGTGACGTGAAATACATGATTTCCATTCTATTCTATTCTATTTTGGAAAACAAAGTAGTGAATTTAACACTTTATTTACGAACAACGAGAGGGGTAAGGCAAGGGAGTGAGGGGCGTTTAGTTTAGCTCACGTAGTTACGGATTGGCCTATACAACAAAGTAGTTCGACCTAGCTGGGCTATTTTACGAAGCTTAGCTTGCATAGATTGCGGTAGACGCACATGTATGAAAAACTAGCTCAACTATGCGAGCTAAGCTATTTTAGTATAGTTGGCGGTGGACGATCGGCTTAACCCCCCAACTGCCGATCAATGCTGTCGATGTGTTTGACATCTAAATAACGACATTACTCCATCAGAGTTAGGGTGTACTACTCCGCAAAACAATTAACGTATCGGCACAATAATCGTGCGAACCCTACTAAGTTACATTGTTTCGACTATCATTTGACAATACTTTTGACAATAAAAAAATAAAATAAAATAAATATGATCACGACTGTAATCCCCGGGCTCGGTAGATATCTTCTCAGATCTTTAGTTTCTTAGATCTTTGAGGATATCTAAAGAGGGTAGTCAGAGACAAGTCCAAACATGACATTTGGTACATGCCCACATTTTGCACAATAGTTAGTATTCCGTACGTGACAGGTTGCAAGCCCATCGCCGCTCATAAGAATACTAACCAAATGACACATACCTTCGAATTTTTAGTTCTAGGGTATGCCGGTTTGCTCACGATGTTTTCCTTCGCCGTTTAAGAGCACTGGCATTGCGCACATAAATTTTTCGAATGGAAAAACTCATTGGTGCACGACCAGGTTTGAACCCACGACCTTCGGATCGTGAGGCAGGGGTGCTACCACTACACCACCAGCGCTCAAATCCTTTTGACAATAAATAATAAATAAATAACACTGGACAGTCAACACAGCATCTGGCCCCAAAGTAAGCTACTCAAAGCTTGTGTTATAGGTACTAGATAATAATCACTGCTAAAACTTTAACACTCATAAGAACGATACGATAATTTGAATTTGATAGCAAAATCTTATATCTTTAAACGAGCAATTCTTGTATAAATATATATATATATGTAATCTGAATCTCAGAAACGACTCCAGCTATTTTCATGAAATTCAGTATGGGTTTCGGGGGCGATAAATCGATCTAGCTAGGTTTCATCTTATACCTTTAAACGAGCAATTCTTGTATATTATATATATAATCGGAATCTCGGAAACGGCTCCAGCGATTTTCATGAAATTTAGTATACAGGGGGTTTCGGGGGCGATAAATCGATCTAGCTAGGTTTCATTTTTAGAAAACATCGTTACCAATAAAAAAAACCGAGCAAAGCTCGGTCACCCAGGTACTTTTTATAAAACGTCGTTTACCAAAAACCGAGTGAAGCTCGGTCACCCAGGTACTAACTGTTAATTCGACTAAATTCGACCAACATTTTGTTCCGATTATATCGTTGTCGTTTTGTGGAGTAGACACCCTAAATATGAGGCATGTTTAAAATATCCGTGTTTTCATTGTACTTTTTGGCTCAAATAGTTGAACCAAAAAGTAAAATGTAAACATGGATATTTCAAACACTATGGTCGGGGTGTCTACAGTATTTTTTGTAAAAGAATTCTGAATTTTCAAATGCTCAGAGCTTCTGTGATACAAATATAAAAACAGCTAAATAGAGATTTTTTTCCGTAATCTTTAAATGGAATGATGAAATTTAGGTGGAGAAAATGATGTCATCGCTCGCTCTTGTCCTTTTGACGTAAAAACTGAGCCTAAACGTTACGTAGTGACGTGAAAATCTACTATGTCCATTGTGCGTGTGTTTAAGCCTTAATTGCGTCTTAAAGGTTAAGTTTTCGTATTTCCAGTCATATAACGATAAAATATCATCTAGCTTTTTTAGTGAAACAAGCGGACCCGGAAGACGTCGTCATGCCCGACGTAAGCGCCACTTACCGTATCCAATTCTGTTTTCAAACCATCCAAGAACCAATTGAAATATACACAAAAATTCATCCGAATTGGTCCAGCCGTTAAGGAGAAGTTAGGTGACAAACACACTTACAAAATATGTAGTTAAATATATTATGATATGGTTATTATGGGATAATTATCGCGTTTATTTTGGTATTCTTTTGAAGGTAAGTGTATATCAACCATTTTTGAAATTTCAATGGGTTATGAATTCTATTTAAACATGGAGTTTTAAGCTTTATTACGCAATGCGTCACTCAACACCCAAGGTACTCTCATCATTACGTTACAGAAATAAGTACCTTGGCAATGTTTTGCAACAAAAAGAGGTCCATACAAAGATCAATGAAAGTTTGCGAGGGATATTGAATTTTCTCTTAAAAGGCCACTAACAATGCTGCTGATGTGGGTCTGAACACTCTGAATGGACAACGGTGAAGTGGTTAGGCATTTAATGTTCCCGTGGGAAATGGAGAAATCAATGCGAACAAATGATCAAGCTAGACAAAGTGATATTTTAATAGTGATGCAACATCACATGGAAACATTATATCAGCTTTTTTTTAGTTAACACCGGTGTTTATAAACCTATGTGAAATTCTGTATATTAGTATAGAAGTATGTCAGGATCGTAGCAAGTGGAGATCCGTGGTCTCTGCCTACACGTCGGGAAACAGGCGTGATTTTATGTATGTATGTAAAATGCTGGTAAATTTCAGTCCAATCGAAATTTAATTCACAACCGTATTCTATTTTCATCTTCGACAGTCGACAATTAGCAGGTTTCATAGAATGTTCGATGAAAAAGCGTTCATCTCGCGAACTCGCGTTGAAGTTTAATTAGTGGAGTTTCGCAATACGAGTATATTCGGGCACAAAAATCACAGCTTTGGGTCACGCGATGTTCTCTGTAACAGAATTAGGGAGGTCTGTTAAATAAATCTGAACAATCAAAGCTACGAATACTCAACATGAAGCTTTTAATTACTTACACGACCTAATTATAATTAAAAGTTTCAAATGACAGAGTCATAATACAATACAGCGTAACCCCATGTTCATACTTAGGTATAAAGCGCGTATTCTTTATGTTGTATCATTTATTGTTCGCACCTTATACAAAAACTAGCTGTCCCGCTCGCGACTTTGTTTTACCCTTTTTAGAGGGTTATTTTGGAATATCCTGAAATACTTGTCCATTCATTTTGCATTTAGAGTACACAAACAAAGTTTTACACCAATCGCACCACCCGTTAAAAAGTCCCCATACAAACATTGACCCCACATTTGACCCCTTTTTGAAGATTATATTGAAAAATCCTGAAACACGTGTCCATTTATTTTGCATTTACAGTGCACAAACAAAGTTTCATGAAAATCGCTCCACGCGTTAAAAAGTTTCATACTAACGTTTTCACCCTTTTTCACCCCCTTAGAGGTGGAATCCCGCCTTAGTGGGTGGTTTTGTTATAAAAGGAAACCACCTTCCAAATTTCAGCTTTCTAGCTTCAGCGGTTTCGGCTCGGCGATGATCAATCAGTCAGTCAGGTCAAGCTCTTATATAGATATAGATGACAAAAAAACATGATCAAGACTCTAATCTATATTATTAAACTTACGCGATTTGAACACATTATTGTTAGTATTAAACGGGTATTTATCGCGTTTTATTTGCTTATTTTTTCCAAAGTTTCGACAGTTAGAGTCATCCTGTGACCACGATAGTGTGTAAACCTGTCGAAACGTCGGGAAAAACAGGTAAATAAAACGCAATAAATACCCGTTTACTTAATTGGATTATATATTTTTTAATAATAAGACTAATCCCCAGGCTTGGTAGTTATTATGTCCACAGATCTCTAACAAAAAACATTGAAATAATTATATCTTGCAATTTTTGATAGCAGAAATATTTATGAAACTATCACGCTTTTCAACATAAACTAAATCTCACAAATTATGGTTAATATCTCTTTTGAGGTGAAAACTATGAAGTGTATTGTTTATTGTTTGTGCTTTTATTGGAATTCCTTTGTTTCAGATGTTCAATTGTAATGAAAATACAATGTACTGGTAAGTGACTTTCCAATAAGTTATAAAAAGACCATTCAAGAATTAATAATAATAATAAATTAATATAATCTTACTAAAATAATTATTGTGAAATATTGGACGTTTACTTTTCACAAAAAATATATCTGTTAATAAAACTGTAAAAAGTATATACTAAATACAATATTATTAGGTAAAAAAAGTGTTAATATTTAATTGAAATACAGTCGTGACAAGTAACCGATTTCGATTAAATTTCGTTTCATTTAATAAAAACTTACACACCATAACACAAAACAAAGGTTATTTTATAATTTATTTAAAGTATTTTACTTATGAAATTATAACACTACCTAGCAATGATACTGAGAGGAATTATATTAAAAATTCAGGTCAGAAGAGACAAGAAATTAAAAAGAAATAATCTCGTAGCAAGGCTGCTACGGCAGGTCTACAATGGCTACGGCGTAGCACGAATAGCAGACAAAGGTATTTTTTGTCGAGGAACAATACAATAGTGAATAAAATCGTACCAACACAATCTCACAAGCTTTTGATGTCAATCTCTTTAAAGGTGTTTTGTACGGGAAACTTTTTTAGCAATTAATTGTTTCCAGGTATACAGAATATAATTTTGCCAGAACACATGCTCAGTGGTGGCCATTTTGGTAACCATTACCATTTTTATTTACTTCTATTTTAATTGAGCACTGGTGGTGTAGTGGTAGCACCCCTGCCTCACGATCCGAAGGTCGTGGGTTCAAACCTGGTCGTGCACCAATGAGTTTTTCCATTCGAAAAATTTATGTGCGCAATGCCAGTGCTCTTAAACGGTGAAGGAAAACATCGTGAGGAAACCGCCATACCCTAGAACCATAAATTCGAAGGTGTGTGTCATATGTTAGTATTCTTATAAGCGGCGATGGGCTTGCAACCTGTCACGTACGGAATACTAACTACTGCAAAATGTGGGCATGTACCAAATGTCATGTTTGGACTTGCCTCTGACTACCCTCTTTAGATATCATCAAAGATCTAAGTAACTAAAGATCTGAGGAGATATCTACCGAGCCCGGGGATTACAGTCGTGATCATATTCTATTTTAATCTTAATATTGAGATCTTTTTTCAAAACAAAACTGGGCCATACTATAATGCACGGCTCTAAGCCAAGTGCATATTTAGTACCTAATGACTGTTTGAGGTAAATGATTGAAGGTCTATAATCTGTAAAAAAAATCTTACATAATGTTTTCTTAATCATTTTTTGCAGTGTAATGAATCAAGCAACTTAAGTTGCCCGTTTATGAGCGATTTCAAAGCTGCTTGGTGTTGACCAATAATCTTAAAGACGAAAACTGGCAATCGAAAAATTTTAAGTTGGCCAAAGTCGATATTTTATTCATGCTCTGAAAACCACAGCAGACTCAAGGCCGGAGACTCCTTCGTTGAAATTGATGTTTGCCACAAACTTACTTAGGAGCGATTTTGATTACAAGACAAACTTCGGTGAAGACGTTAAATAAACTTAATCTATACTTTGGAGTTGGTTTTGGCAATTTTCTCTTCGGACCCTATTTAAGGACTGTTTGATCTTGACATTAGCGTCACTTGTTTTTTTATGGTTAATACGCGGCTTTTTGCATTTTCACCCAGTACTTATACATATACACTTTAACCCCTCTTCTTTATCCTCTTGAGAGTTTTTTGGGAATCGAAAATGATCTATGAGTTAATCCAGAGTATTATCTACATCTATAATTTCATCCAAATCTGTTCAGTCAACATACACTAACACACAACCTAATTTATGGAAGGAAACGAAACGAAATAAAGTTTTCGTAAACTATCAAAACCCATACTAGTTAAACAGATCACATTAACAACATTAAAGCCTAAGTTATAATCCAAGCTATTTCAATACATGAAAGAAAATTGCATTCGATTTGGTTCAGCCGTTGCGGAGATTAGCGTGCACAAACGCAAAGATAAACGATTTTATTATTATGTATAGACAAAGATATAGATGGTATTATGTAAGTATTTTGTAAATTCAGAATGAAGAAAGACAATTCAAAATGCTCCGTGATTTTATTAAACTCTCTTGACTTTGGGCTCAAATGCCTTTCACACAATTCAATAATACAAATTCAATACGTTACTGACTGATTGACTCAAGTACAGCTTTTAATGTTAAAAATATATACAAATAGCACTATATAGCGATGTTCTTTACGAAAAAGAAGACAAACGAACGTAACATTAATTTTGTTTCACAAAAAAAAATAAAAAAAAATAAATAAATAAATATTAGTGGACAGTTCACACAACGCCATCTAGCCCCAAACTAAGCAAGCTTGTACTATGAGAACCAGATAGCTGATAGATTAATTATATACATTTTTTTTTGTGTAAATACATACATAGAATACATAATAACACCCAGACACAGAACAAACATCTACGTTCATCACACAAATGTTTGTCCTGGGTGGGGATCGAACCCACAACCTGCAGCGCAAAAGGCAGAGCTACTACCAACTGAGCTGTGAGGGCAGTCAATTACACAAATGTTTCTTTTGGTGCTCATGTTGGCAGCTTTACCGCAAGCTCTTCGGGCAATATCAAAGTAATATAACTTTGATATTTCGTACCATATAAAAATTGTACTGAAATACCTTGATGGATGGATTGTGTGAAAGATGACATGGGTAGGAAAGGAGTGAGTACTGAGATGACGAATGATAGAGGGAAATGGAGGAAGATCACATGTTGTGCCGACCCCACATAACGAGGGAAAAGGGCAGGAAGATGATGATGATGATGAAGTACCTAGTAAATCTTTAAGCTTGAAAATTTTACGTTTCTGAAACATGATTGTTTGTAAACTTGTGGTAAGTGGTGCTTGAACAAAGTCACGGGCTGTCACTCATTGTCCTATTACCCTTTATTTCTAGAACCACTTATGCCGAAGCCCACGCACAAAGTGTTTATTAACAAATGTTGAGGTGAATTCTATAAATGTAGGTATCGCCTCTCCACAATCAGGTTATCTGCCAGCCCACCACGCTCCTAGGTAATTACGACGAAGGTTAAAGCCGTTGAGCAGAAAATCTAGAATTTACTTTCTAGATTCTTATAACACTTGCGATTTTGATTGTATTCTATCGTTGATTGCATGAAAATATATCAATGGTACAATCGTTGCGTTCGCAAACGCTCTCTCATAAAAACATATGATCATGCGTATGGGTTAGGTAGTTAGGTTTACGTCATTTTGTCTATCGTCTTAATGTTTTTTGTTTATTCTATGTATTTATCTCTTACCGGTTCTTTTTTTAAATTGATTATTAACTATGTTTGTGTTTTATAAAAAAAAAATCTTTCCTTCGAAACAGTCCACAAATAATGTCATTTAGGATTTTTGCACATGTTGAGACATTTCGAAGCTTCTGGCGCATGGACTTGTTCAAACATCGTAAGGTTGAAAGTCCTGCGTACTTCCGCTTAATCTTGGATAAATTCCCGCGCCCACTTCCACCTCCGCATACGTTTCATATTCCGTGCTACTTCTGAACCTGACACTGCGCTATCGGTAGTATAATTAAATTCTAAAACGCCCCGGGCGAGTTGCTTAACCGATTTAGCGTCGAGAAAAATCAAGTTTCACCTTGTATGTACTTTGGTGACTTATCTAATTTAAAATATGGTATTTCTGGGAAGGAAAAAATGAAGTCCTTGACTTAAAGTGGAACGTTTATAAATAAATACGTATTTATAAATTTATTTTGGAATAAAAACATAGTCTGTATACAGTAGTATTATTTTTTGTGCAAAAACAGAGAGTTTTTGACATTTTTTTATTTAACACCTTTCTTCGAGAGAGTGTATGTACATTGTATGCATTACGTGTGTTTGCATGTGTATGAAGGGATGTGTATATGTGCGTTACAGTTTCCTATACTATACTAATACTTAGAATATTATCTAAAACTCTAGTATAGATCTAAATAGTATTTAAACCTTAGAAAATGGTGAATGAAATTGATTCATTACTGTGTTCATTCTATTAATCAAATTAACTTTAGTGAATAACACACAGTAATATATTTTATTCGCTCATGCAGATATTTACCCAACATTCAATTTACTTAAGCCCGTTCATTCAAACCCAGCCGACCAATAGCTTAAAGCTTGCCAATAAACCGGAATGTCCAATATTTGTCCTAAAGGCATGTAGGGGCTAGATAACGATATTTGAAAAACCGATGTCGGTTATAGCTTCTAAAACAGTGTTTTTTAACTCAATGTATTATTATATAAGCCTATAATTACAGCCTCCTATAATCAGAGTAGAATAAATGCAGTGGAAATGAGATCTTTGAGAAGTATGTGTGGTTTAACTTTGAATGATAGAGTGAAGAACAGTGTGATAAGAGAACGTTGTGGAGTGAAAGAAGACATAGTGATGAAAATTGAGAAGGGTATGTTAAGATGGTTTGGGCATGTAGAAAGGATGGATGAAAGGAGATTGACGAAACAGGTGCATAAGGAGAGTGTGAATGGGACAGTTGGAAGGGGAAGACCCCGGCGTACGTACCTTGATCAAATTGGGGACGTACTAGAGAAAGGCTAGGTCCAGAGTACCCTAAACCGACGCGCATGTATGAAGAATGTAATGAGAGTGAATGAAGCAAAAAAGGTATGTCATGATCGTGGCAAGTGGAAATCCGTGGTCTCTGCCTACCCCGTCGGGAAACAGGCGTGATTTTATGTATGTATGTATGTATGTATAATTACAACTAGCTTAGGTCCAAAGTTTTGCAGCACTAATAATAGTGTTAGCACCCCTGCTTGACTATATGATGGTCGTGGGTTCACATCTGGTCATGTACCAATATTTATTTCTATTCTAAAAGTATATGAGCACAATAAAATGGTGTGCCGACCCCACATAGCGTGGAAATGGGACAGGAAGAAGATTAAGATATAGTAATAGCAGTACTGATCTTGATTTCGCAAATAGTATGGAAGAAGAAAACGTGTATTGCCCTTATAGCGTGGTAAAAGGTCAGGAAGAAGAAGAAGAAGAAGATATAGTTATAGCAATAATTCAGAACTGATTTAGAGTTCGCAAATAGTACCTATAGAAAAAAAAAAAAACGTGTTGTGCCGACCCCACATAGCGTGGGAAAGGGGCAGGAAGAAGAGGAAGATATAAAAAAAAATATGATTACGACCGTAATCCCCAGGCTCGGTAGATATCTCCTCAGATCTTTTAGGATATCTAAAGGGGGTAGTCAGAGGCAAGTCCAAACATGACATTTGGTACATGCCCACATTTTGCACAGTAGTTAGTATTCCGTACGTGACAGGTTGCAAGCCCATCGCCGCTTATAAGAATGATTACTAACCTATGACACATACCTTCGAATTTTTGGTTCTAGGGTATGCCGGTTTCCTCACGATGTTTTCCTTCACCGTTTAAGAGCACTGGCATTGCGCACATAAATTTTTCGAATGGAAAAACTCATTGGTGCACGACCAGGTTTGAACCCACGACCTTCGGATCGTGAGGCAGAGGTGCTACCACTACACCACCAGCGCTCTTAGCTCTTAGCTCTAGAGGAAGATATAGTTATAGCAATATCCTAATGATCTTGAGTTCGCAAATAGTTGTCAATTTCACAATATCCCGTGCTGTAACTGGGCCAAGGGCGGTAGGCCAGGGTCGCCTAAACAAGTTATCGGTCGCTAATGCATCGGGTCAAGTGCATTACGGCCACCCACTCGTCTAGCTTGTTTATTTTGTTAACTTCTGTGGAGATTGCGGGTTTTATTTTTAGAAAGATCCCTTTCCAGATTTTTGGTGGTTCAATGTATAATATATTTACTTATTTCAAGGGATCGCTTGCTTGTTTGCTTACGTGGTGTTGACTTCAGTTAGGAGCAATAAAATTGTGTTTACAGAAATGTACCTACAGATAATATAGAAATATAGATAGTACTGTTATGTAAAACAGTTATGTTCTCCATATTACCATTAATATTTTTTTGTAATAAGAATTATGTAGTAAGACATGGTTCGTAATTAATTTTAAATATACTTTGAGTGAATTAATCCACGTTTAGATGGTTCAAAAATTCTCTTCAAATATTGGATTTTGATAATAATAAAAATGTCGAATGAGCTTTTACGCAATTTTATAACCATTTCGATTAAATTCTCGTTAACATAATATTTGCTTATAATAGTTAATTTCGAAGTTGTAACTCGGGATTGAAATAGCGTAGTGAGGGAGGTCACCTCGTATTATTAAGGTATGGTATCGATACAAGCGACAGGGACAAGTGACAGTGTTGCAAACCGCAATCTTAAAATGTGATATACTTTATAAAAACTGGCGCTCTTTAGCTAGAGCACCATAGACAACGCTTTCTTTCTCTTTTGAATTAATTCAAAGTAATATCTCAAAGTCACAGTCAAAATTGTAAACTTTTTAAACAATAGATGGCTGTTTTCTTTCAAATTCTCTGGATTTTTTCCTGGTTGGTTTAGAGAAGAACTATTCACTCTAATTCACACATTTTAC
The DNA here is from genome assembly GCA_963675405.1 of Cosmorhoe ocellata. Taxonomy (NCBI): domain Eukaryota; kingdom Metazoa; phylum Arthropoda; class Insecta; order Lepidoptera; family Geometridae; genus Cosmorhoe; species Cosmorhoe ocellata. The sequence continues at coordinate 1,625,245 of OY776258.1, read as the reverse complement.
AACCGCGTCAAAAATTCGGGCTTTATTGGAAAAATAGCTACTAAAAATACACAATAACACGAGAAAAAATATAAAAACTAGAGCGATAAAGTTTACAATCGAAGGAAAAAAACCTAGCTTACATTCAACGACATACTTCACTGTCTTTCCGCCAGCATTGGAACCATACCTTTAGTAAGGTCAGGGTGACCGGTATATTAAAGTTTATGATTAAAAGCGATAGGTACCCATAATTTCAAAGTTACATATAATTCAACTTTATGCTTGGGTACCGGGTAATTTCGTAAGTTTAACAATGATTTATTAGTCCAGTTCATGTTTTAATAATGATATCTAATTAACATCCATCAAATATTTAATGTCCACATTAGTTACTTCCGTTTCAATGATAAATGATGGAATTATGTAAATACATTTTTAGTAATGAATTAACACGTGTGGAATACTTATTGATCGTACAAATGCATGTGCCAAATATAATACTTGGAAGTACCTTACTACTCTTAGGTATTTTCAAAAGTAACTATAATAATAATAATAATAATAATATCCATTTATTTCGGTTTTCACCATATTGTATTAGTAACATTCTTAGCCTAAATATTAGTCAATACAATACATTATAATAAAAATAAATAAATCAATCAGATCATGTCAACATTGCAATTAATTAAATTAAAAAAATAAAATAAAAATGAGACTAAAAAAAAAAAACTATATATGTATATAACTATAAACTATAAAAAAAAACTATAGATCCAAAGAGATATCTTCCAACTTAGGAGGTACCAGTCGTGAGCTTTATTTGGGTATTTATTATTTTTATCGCTGCATACCTGTATTTTGTAGTTTGTAACGAATAAACTCAAAAACTAAAGAACCAATTTAAAAAAATATTTCTCCATTAGAATGCTTCATTATCCTTGAGTAACATAAACTTTATTTATTATTACTAGATAAAAATAAGGATAAATAATCTCTAATTAAACTTCAATAATGTAACCCAAGGTGTATTAAAATGTACCTACGTTTATGTACTTTTAAACTTACGCGATCTGAACACATTATTATTAGTATTAGACGGGTATTTATCGCGTTTAAATTGGTAATTTAAACGCGATTAATACCCGTCTAATACTAATAATAATGTACCTAAGTTTATCCAAAAATTAAAAAAAAATATAGTTTGTCTACTCGTGTGAAGTCGCTTGTATTATATAATTTAAAAGCAGATAATATTATTCTTCTTTGTTTATGGCATCTGTCTTTTTTGATAATATTATTACGAACCGCAGTCTTTTTATGCTTCTTTTCTATTTGAAAGGTAATGAACCTCTTTAGTTTGACCTACCTGAAGAAAGTGTTGCCATTCTTTCAAAAGAGAGGTACTTACGACTAGTACAAGAGCTACGTTGTTGTTTATAAAATAGCGTTCATCTTATTTTCTTATCGATTAGAATGCACCTGCAAACACGTGTCTTCGAACTTTTAAGGTTCTACAATATGCCGGTTTTCTCACAATGTTTTCCTTCACCGTTTGAAAGTACTGGTTTATCGCATAATATATATTGTTCGAACCGTAAAGTTGGTGCACGAATGGGTTCAAACCAACAACCTTAGAATTGGAAGGCGGGGCCTCTACCACTGTCTAGTTAGTCGATCCTACTGCTCACAAAATTAATTAATTTAAAGTGTAATTGAATCATGTTGAACAGGTTGCTTTATCATTATTATAATATTGAAAGCTGATAATGCAAACGAGTGCTTTTACAAAATTAATAATTTGTACTCGTACATAATTAAAAACTAAATTCAATGTTACATTACATAGAAAATTACCTACAAGCAAGAATGAGGCTTTTTAAGTTTTACTGAAAAAATATCAATATCTAAGAAATCAATTTATTTGAGACCATTTTAGAAAAATGAGCTAACCAATAAAAAAAAATCATCAAAATCCATTCATCGGTGAAATAAATACTTGTTTGAGTTTTGAATGAAACTTTATCGAGTTAAGGTTTATATCCTCCCAGTATTATCTCTGCACATTTTATATGTACTGAGCAAAGGCCTTTTATAATACGGAACTAAATCCCGAACAAAACAAAGTAGTTTCCCCAACACGTAATTCAAAGTAATCCTGTGATAAATACTCATAAGTTTCAAATCCCACGAACAACGGCCTAATAAATTATTACTGTACTGTAAACAAATTATTTAATACAAGCTCTGAATAATGTAAGGAGCTACCCTCATCATAGAAATGTTACATACAGAATGAGCGCTCACAGGGAATGTGTAAAGAAGACTGGTCAGAGTTACCGGGATGATAAATTATGCGTTCACTAGCCACCTGAACCGACCTTACGTATGTACTGTAACCATGGTTACGTAAGTAGTATCATCATTGGCCTGTCTACATCTAATACAGATGATTTAGGTGGCGTCAGATTACAGAACAATTCTTAGTACTTGAACATTTCTGTTCGTGGCTCAAAAACCTTTTACAAATATAATGCCCGCTTTCCACTGCGAACGGCTATCTTCATAGGAGTGCTTCCACTGTGAATGAGCGGATTTCAATACAATTTCAATCCGTTCAGATCATTAGCTCAGTTTCCGCTCATTACCCTTTTTAAGTGGAAGGCGGGCATAAGACCCTGAAGATGTTACCGGGTTTGCGGTGCGTTGGTGACGTTTAGCCCGTTTGTGTGCTAAAAGGTCGAGCCAGGCGTTATCGTGTGCAACAACACCGTCATCATCATCATCATCATCATCAGCCTATAGCAGTCCACTGCTGGACATAGGCCTCCCCTAATGAGCGCCATTGCGCCCTGTCTTCAGCTCGACGCATCCAGCCTCCGCCAGCAGCCTTTCGCAGATCGTCACTCCACCTAGCCGGAGGGCGTCCTACACTACGTTTGCCGAGCCGCGGTCTCCACTCGAGAACTCGTTTACCCCAACGGTTATCGGTTCTTCGACAGATATGGCCAGCCCACTGCCACTTCAGCTTGCTAATTCTCTGAGCTATGTCGACAACCTTAGTTCTGTGTCGGATAGTCTCATTACGGATTCTATCCTTCAGAGAAACTCCGAGCATAGCTCGCTGAGCGACTTTAAACTGGTGGACTAGCCGTACCGTGAGTGTCCACGTTTCGGCTCCGTATGTCATGTAACAACACCGCCAGCGACAGTTTTTCTCCAGCCATCACGATCTTCGGCCTCGTTCTCCCATTTAGAAGGGTACATTTCAAAAAATAATAAGGTAGGTGAGGTCGTACCGCCAACGTTTCTTCAGCCTGCCCCGGCTGCGTCACCCATCAGGCACCCATTGTGGGACGACCTCTACCCACCTGTCGTCTGTGTGTCGTCCCACCCATGACTGACGAGTCCCGTGGTCCGAGGGTTTAGTTAAATTGGGAAAAATATTCAAATAAGAAGTTAAAATCTTGCTCCAAAAACAGCCGAAGAAATTCCACTCGAAAGCACATAATGCTCAAATAGCACTAAAATAGCAGTCCAATCTGTGACGACAGGTAAAATTATGGAAGTCAATTTATAGCACCAATCAATTTTAATTGAAAGCGTCTGACGCATCACAAACTCAAAGCGTGGCCTTGTATAGCAGATAATTATAATAAAAGATTTAAAAGGCCATTCCAGAAAGCACTTTTTGAATCGCAATTTATAAGATCTATTGTATTGTATTGGTCTGAATGTTGGACCACCAAAGGAAAGGAAAAAGTGAAGAAAAAGAAAAGAGTGCGGAGATGTGAATGTTGAGATGGATGTGTGGAGTGACAAGGATGGATAACTGAATGAGTATACGAGTATTAGAGGAAGTTTGAAAGTAGCGCCGATGACGGAAAAGATGAGGAGTAATAGGTTAGCGTGGTATGGGCATGTTATGAATGTTGATGGATACAGGGGTAGAGGTAGGCCAAAGAAAGAATGACTGTGTGAAAGATGACATGGGTAAGAAAGGAGTGAGTATTGAGATGACGAATGGCAGAGAGAAATGGAAGAAGATCACATGTTGTGCTGACCACATAACATGGGAAGAGGGCAGGAAGATGATGAATTGTCTTAAAACTGGTGCTGGTAACACTACATCCTCTTCCCATAAAGTAAAAAAATATAAAGAAAAATCCTCGAATATTTCCATCTCGGGTATGTGTGTTTGTTTGACTATTATTGAAATGAGTTCCAATATGGAAATGATTCAGAGTCAAAGCCTTACACTCCTAATTCCATTAAAGATATTTTACGAAGGCGCGTCCGGGACATAGCCTAATAAAAATAAAGTAAATATATCATATTACCTGACGAACTGAGGGTGCTTTCCTCAGCACGGCACGGCAGGTGGCGGAAATACTTGTCATCTTCTTTTACGTTGATGAGGGTGACTGCGGCTCTGCTTATTGGAATCGCTTAGTGGATTTTGATAATTTGATCTGGGTTTTAGATACCGCGGGTCTGAACTAAAACACATCTATACTTCTATATCTATACTAATATTATAAAGAGGAAAGTTTTGTATTTTTGTATTTTTGTTTGTAACGAATAAACTCAAAGACTACTGGTCCGATTTCAAAAAAATCATTCACCGTTAGAATGCTACGTTATTAACCTGAGTAACATAGGTTGTATTTTATGCAAGTACCTCGCGAGCAAAGCCGCGAACGGAAGCTAGTATATTATACAACAGAGTGACGTTTTGCTTCCTGGCCTTTTTTTATAAAAAATAGGTTCGCGTTTGACCTAACTTTGCCTGATGTTAAGCATCAGTGAGGTCTACGATGGGGCACGCTTACCTGATAGAAACCTATTAACCCTCGATTTGAAAACACCCATTATTATATTTTTCTGGAAATTCAGACCCCGGCAAAGAGTTCCACATCTTAGGCTATAAAAAAACAAACAGGAATGTAATCCCCGGGCTTGGTAGATATCTCCGTAGAGCTCTATTTACTTAGATCTTTGAGGATATTTAGAGAGGGTAGTCAGAGGCACGTCCGAACATGATATTTGGCAAATGCCTACATTTTTGCTTACACGATGCAATACACAATATCAAAAATGTAATATAGCAGCTGTAAAATTATATTTTCAGTTACGTTAAGTTTAATTTTTATTTTTTTTGCAATAAATACAAGTTACGTTTAAAAAAATAAAAAATAAAACTATCTTCAATGTTACACTACAAGTACTAGAAAAATACAAGCAAGGTTGAAGTCCTTTGGTTTTTCCCTCGAAAGAGTAATAAAAAATTGAATGAAATCGGTCTGAAAGCTGTCTTTACTTGCTTCAACGTCCGATTGATCAAAGAAAATATGTAAAAAATAAAAAAATAAAATATGATCACGACTGTAATCCCCGGGCTCGGTAAATATCTCCTCAGATCTTTTAGTTACCTAGATCTTTGAGGGTATCTAAAGGGGGTAGTCAGAGGCAAGTCCAAACGTGACATTTCGTACATGCCCACATTTTGCACAGTAGTTAGTATTCCGTACGTGACAGGTTGCAAGCCCATCGCCGCTTATAAGAATACTAACCCACGACACATACCTTCGAATTTGTGGTTCTAGGGTATTCCGGTTTCCTCACGATGTTTTCCTTCACCGTTTAAGAGCACTGGCATTGCGCACATAAATTTTTCGAATGGAAAAACTCATTGGTGCACGACCAGGTTTGAATCCACGACCTTCGGATCGTGAGGCCGGGGTGCTACCACTACACCACCAGTGCTCTATGTAATTTGTACAAAAATTATTTTAGAAAATATGTAATTTGTACAAAAAATATTTTATACTCCTGTTCAAAGCATCCGAACATGCAGCGAAACCGATAGGGAACGTTTTCGATTACTAATTGGTATGTAACTAAGCTTCGAAACGGCAAGACTTTGCTAATGAAAATATTTGAAACGCTCCACTGAGTTCTATTTCCGAGAACGATATTTGCACAGTGCTTTCAACTATTCTGTTAATATTTGCAAATAAATTGGAATATCTGCAACGAGTTACCTGAAATGTGGTCAAATAGCCGAGTGAATGTAAGTTTCAGTTTGAAGCGAGTTATTGGAAATGTATAAAAATCATAACTAAGATGACGACTGTAATCCTCGGGCTTACTAGATATCTCCTCAGATCTTTAGTTACTAAGATCTTTAAGGATATCTAAAAGGGGTAGTCAGAGGCACGTCCAAACATGACATTTGGTACATGCCCACATTTTGCACAATTAGTATTCTGGGGATTACAGTCGTGATCATATATTTTTTTTACTTAGTTCCATCTTCTTTCACCTCCTTGTATAACCTGACACTTTTCTTTAACTTGGCTCACATAACGTTTGTATGATTTGTATTTTGGCATGGATCAGAAAACGTTCGTGCGTGTGAGTAAAGAATTGTTGGATGCGACACGCGCGAGTGGAATACGTGAGATTATTGAAAACTGATGCCGGCGCCGCTTCGGATATCGTTTCGAATTTCCCGGATTTTATTACATCTCCGATGGATTTGCAAAAGTTTCCTTCGTAAAAGCGGTTTCGCACTGCGTCCGATCCGAATCCAATCTGAACCTGTGAAAATATGGATCTAGAAAACTCGGACCGAATTCGGATATTGCTTACGCTCTAGTCCGATCTCTGATACAAATTCAAGCAATGCAGGAGCCACCTTTTGGCATACGTCATTTTACGTGATGGAAATGACGGAAAGAAATCGGATGTAGTGCGTAAGTTACCATAGAAATAGTTCTACATCTACTCCGGACCATATTTTCACGGGTTCAAATCGGATTCGGATCGGACGCAGTGCGTAACCGGTCTAAATGTTATCGTAAACATTCTATGTATGTCATGCATTTGACGAATAACTTCTTGACTCCGTAACAAAGACTTATCTGGAAGTTAAAAGTTTGATTTTATTTCAATGTTTCAAAGTAAAAATGAAGCTAAGTTACACACTTAAGTGTAATTTCGACATAGATAAATATTTTTCTTTTTGGTAATTGAAATTCAAATGGGTCCTCGCAATGAACGACTCTCATTTGAAAATATAGTTTATTATTTTAGGACTACGTTATATAAATAATCATATTTTATACTCATTTTACTGTTGAGTATCAAAAATTCTTGAAATCCTTACAAAATTAATAAATTCCTCTCAATGCACGATGTTGAAATTGTTCAATACATTATGATATGGAATGTATTAAATAAATTCAATTGCAATATTAATTGTGCCACAAATGAAATACTATTAGCGAGTATTTACGGAATGATTGAAAATTATCTAACATACATAAGTATATAATTCTTCTGTACGTGTGTCCGTCACCTACCTTCTCCTAAATGGCTGGGCCGATTTGGATTAGAAAGATTGGATTATCTGCAGAAACGAAAACATTTCTCGCGCGGGGATCATATTCGCATTTCTCGAGTCTCAGCCGGACACTCGCCCACCACGCCATCGAGGCCGTTGTAAAAGTTACCTGGGGTAATCCACAAGATCTTGTCGCCATATCAAAGTAATATAACTTTGATATTCGTACCATGACCTATAAAAATTGTATTGAAGTACTATTACTACAAGCTTGAAACTTTAACGTTTCTGAAACATGATGGTTTGTAAAAGCTTGTGGTAAGGTTTTACACAGTCTTTTTATGACGAGAAAAACACCCTATGGTATTAAAAATGGGCTTAAAGTTGACGTGTTAAGCCGCAAGGTGCCGCTAGCGTCTCATTCGATCAATGGGTACTATCAACCAGTAGTCAAGAACTCTACTCCGTCCATGTACTATTATAGGTCTACCATGAGTTTTCACAATCTACACTCGTTAGCGACTGTAGTTAAAAAATGTATGAAAACTTGTACAGCGCCTCTAGCGGATAGTTGGGTACTAAAACCTCACGTAGCTAACTATCCTACGTCACAGCATACTACAGCGACTGTAGTTTGCGCTCATTAATTTGCCTAGAATTTGGTACCATGAGTAACAATTTTGACAAATGTCATAGTAACCTACTATTACCACTGTAGTAACGTCAACCAATCCAAATGTGACAACTCATGGTAGACGTACTGAACCCGACTCCTTTGATGTGTAGTGTGACTATGTACCATCGTTTCAAAGTTGGAACACCGTGAAATCGCGAATGACAGGTCAGTGCGTAGCTGCATTATTCTCAGGCCGAATAACCTAGATTTTTAAGTACACCTTTATTTATAGCGGGTTACGGTTTATTTTAAACAAAATAATATTGAGCTGAAAAGTGTGGCTTGATATCGAAATATTTACATTAATGTACAGCAGATTTTAAAAGCGATACGGCAACGTAAATCAATGAAACAATAGTTTGACTAAAACTACAGTAAATTGCTAACCGTAGCGCTGGTGGTGTAGAGGTAGCACCCCTCACGATCCGAAGGTTGTGGGCTCAAATCTGGTCGTCCACCAATAAGTTTTTCTAATCGAAAAATTTACGATATCGGCATACCCTAGAAATTCAAAGGTCGAAGGTTAGTTTTCTTATAGGAGGCAATAGGTTTGTGACCTATAAATTTTTACGAATGAAGTCACTAGTATTTTATAAAGTGTAACCTCCGATTTATTTAATTAGCATTATATAACACGTCGTCAATCAAATCTTTCGAAATTACTCATTATAATAGACTGCTGTAGTCCGGGTCATGTTAAATTCTCCCGCCATTGAATTCAAATCTTCCTTTCATTAAGATAGAATAATTACCTAATCAACCCGGAAGGCCCAGGCCCGTTTTGACGGTCGGCCTGTCACTGTCATTATTGTTTCCTCTCTACTTTATAATCTATACAACCTAAAATTATTATAAAATTGCCAACATCTACCTGCCGTCGACATTCCGATTGATATGGCGTTTGGTTAGTAATCCCGCGATTATTGTTACCGAAGCGAATGGTAGAATATAAAGATTTGCGTCGCAGATCGATAGAAATTTCTGGCGGTTTTTTTCCCAGAGCGGGCATCACCGAGTAACAGCTGATGACATTGCGATTTTGAACTTGAACTTGAAATTAATTCGGTTCGTTACAAGGGTTGATTTGCGAATTACAAAGGACATTTACGTTGTTTTACTCTGGAAATAACCCTATATTAAAACACTGCTGAGCTACGCGGCGTGTTCCCTTTCGTGTGTCCGACGGAAGCGAGTTCGTTCGAGGTTGTTCGAAATATCATATATTCCACCCCGGTAAGCAAATTGTCGTTTTCTTTCTAAATCCAGGGCCCATATTCTGAAAATACCGGCCCCACACCCGCCGCCTGGACACAGGAGGTGAAGGTGCCGTGATTATTACCTAATTTCTTCTCTGAAGTCTAAATGTCAATACTTGATTATTCAACACCGTAAATATCTCATTTATAGATACGGGGTGTCTCCCAAGACCCAGTTCCACCAGTTAGAGCTAACCTCCGGTCCAGACCCTCTCTCCAGCCGAGGTGTGAGCCCCTACGCGCCATAGAAGACTATCCGTTATAAGGCCCAGGTATTTTATTGATTTGCTAAGGAGATCGTTCGGAGCAACAGGTCAGTCGTTCAATACTAGGGCGCCCGCGTGAATTTCGGCCGATTTATACCAAGAGCGAGTCCACCAGACAACGGTGACACTCTGCGTGTCCGTTTGTTCCGGCCCGCATAACGGACGGATGCATTTTACAACTACCGATATATTCTAAGGCTAAGTGAGGGGTATAATTTAAATTCTCATAATAAACCGAGGCTAATCCAAGCACAACGCCGATCCTTTCCTACACATTCCTTTCGTTCTAGAGATAACATAATTACACTAGCATATGCATTAGCTTTTAAGTTAATTTTGTGAGTTACCAGTCTATAACTTCTGATTTAATTGTTACTTTTATTGTTAATGTTGTGGTTAAATTTATGGGTGAATTAATGGCGAATGATTAAAATAGATAAAAGATAAATAGAAAAGATAGGAAATAAAGTTATATTTGTTCATTTTTCTATACTTAGTTGTAAGAATTTTATTTTCCACCTTATCCCATATCCCGGCTTTCCCCTAGGTAAGGAATACAGTTACAAAAGGCACGCCAAGCATAAAATAAGCTAGTAGGTTGTATATATCGACGTATCTTGGTGCGTCTTGATATCTCAATATAAGTAGGTACTTACCTAAATATTTGTCACTTCGTGCACCCTTATAATCCCGGTAGAGTGTTGTCCAAGGCTGGACCCACGAGCAAACGCCAATTCAATTTCCCTGCAACCCACAAAGTGCTCGATTATACGCAGATATTTGTATCCAAACCCTTCAAAGTGCCCTTTATTATTCAAATTCATCACGAAGGATTGACTTTATTTTATCCTTCTGCTCTGATAAAGCGTAAACTAAAATAACAAATAGAATAGGTACCCGACGGAAAGTATATAAAACTAGCTTCCGCCCACGGCTTCGCCCGCGTGGTAACTTGAGAAAACAAAAACATCGCTATCCCTCGCATCCCATCGCATTTTTCGGGATAAAATGTAGCCTATGTGTTATTCCAGACCATAATCTATATCTGTGCCAAATTTCATTCAAATCCGTTCAGCCGGTTTTAGCGTGAAAGAGTAACAAACATCCAGACATCCAGACATCCTCACAAACTTCTGCGTTTATAATATTAGTAGGATAGCTTTAAACAGCCGCCATTTTGATTTTTTTGGCATTTCTTATAGCCGATATCGCTTTTGTAATCCAGAAAAATTCAACGACACCATATTTATCAAAATTCATACAGCCGTTTGGGCTACAGCGACAGCCATAGAAACTCGTATACAAAAATATATAAAAACGTACACCCATAAAAACATTGCCTTCTTTGACCGCAGTCGCATAAAAAGCAAAGTTTAAGAGTGAGTTTAATGAAAGTCGGGAAGAAGTAGCTCAGTAACTATTTCAAATAATAATCCCAGTCCAAACGACGATATTTGTGGACACACTAACAGGATGGATTCTCCACGAGAAACACCGGTTACAGATATTTAACAAAAAAGATTTTGCAACGTATATTTTTTCAATGTGGCAGTGTAAATCTCACACAGTCCACAGAGACAAAAAACATGATCACGACTATTAGACCCCAGGCTCCTCAGATCTCTAATCACTAAGATCTTTGAGGATATCTAAAGAGGGTAGTCGGAGACACGTCCAAACATGATTTTTGGCACATGCCCACATTTTGCACAGTAGTTAGTTTTCCGTACGTGACAGGTTGCAAGCCCATCGCCGCTTATAATGGTATTAGCCTACGACACACCTTCAAAACGATATTTTCCTTCACCGTTTAAGAGCATTGCGCACATCAAATTTATGAATGGAAAATCTCATTGGAGCACGACCAGGTTTGAACCCATGACCTTCGGATCGTGAGGTGGAGGTGCTACCACTACACCACCAGTGCGCTCCACAGAGACAAAGGATTTTGTCTATATTTGGCTCACTGCAATCAAAACGAGTATTCATTCTCATTTGACTACGCCGGCTCGCATACCTCACATATTCGAATTTTTGTTTACACAACTTCAAAAGAACACGGGTGGTGGAGTGGTAGCATCCCTGCCGCACAATCTGAAGGTTGTGGCACGTTGTGGGTTCAAACCTGATCGTGAACCAATAAGTTTTTTATAGGTAAGTATTCTTATAAGCGGCGATGGGCTTGCAACCTGTCACGTACGAAATACAAACTGTGCAAAATGTAGGCATGTGCCAAATGTCATTCTTTTAAACTTACGCGATCTGAACACATTATTATTAGTATTAGACGGGTATTTATCGCGTTTAAATTACGTCGGGAAAATATAAGGTAATTTAAACGCGATAAATACCCGTCTAATACTAATAATCAAATGTCATTCGCACGTGTCTCTGACTACCCTCTTTAGATATCCTCAAAGATCTAAGTCACTAGAGGTCTGAGGACATATCTACCGAGCCTAGAGATTACAAATTGTGGCCATGTTTTTTACAACTTCAAAAATTCGACTACATTCACATTTGTCGCGCACCCGCTTTTGCCATATTCTCGGTTTGTTTTCGACATCAAACAAGCTCTACCTATTTGTTGCCGGTTCTATCTTCAAAGAACTGCGGTAGATAAGAATGTTAAGAACCAACTTCACGGCGTCACTCGCTCCACTGAACATGCGATAACGTTGTACAACCAACATAAGGTTTACAAACAGGTGAATTAATTTCGAAATTAAGCTTCTTTTATATACCCGCATTTTTTCAATTAAATTGCAATCTTTGCCAGGGTGCGCTCGGATATGCGACAGTATTTTTAAGCGAAATATTTTTGGAATGACGCTGTGCTTTTGTTGTTTGTTATTTTATTTAATAAAGTATTAAAAAAAACCTTTTTGAAAACAGCTACTGCCGGCTCTGTTATGTTTTAATCTCAATAGTAATATATTATTGCACTTTCATCGAAGTTTTATTTCAAAAATCAAAAAACCCGACTGAAAGTAATTGAAAATAGCGTTATACGAGTAATGGTGGTGATTCTGTTGTTCCGCGGACTAACTAAAAAAATTTAAAAAAAATGCTGAACTTACCACGACCTTATTTTGTTCACATCAAATACTAAATTAGCGTAAACATTTTAAATTACAATTCTAAATATGACTAAACTGACGTATGATTGACGTGTTTTAGCTTATTTTAGAAGCCATGCAAATTGGTGTTGACTAAAGCTACGTGAAAATGGTGGAAAATTAATTAAATTAGAATGATTATGTCAATTTTAGATCTTTTGAAAACTGTCATTCAAAAATGTTACGCTAATTTGGTCTTTATAGTAAGCCAAATAAGATCGTACCTATGGTAGCATTTTTTAAGTTAGTCTGCAAAACAACCGAATTACCACCAAATAACTGCCATTTTTTTTTAATTATCCTTTTTATTTATCAAAATATGTCCAACCGTTTTGGATACACGACAGTGTATGCTGCTCTGCACCCATACCTAACAGGGCAACCTTAAAAAAATTGCGGGCAAACTTTTGATTATTAACGAAATCGCGGGCCGTAGGTTTCAGTTGAGAATGTAAAATGTGTTTCAATTTATAAATTTATCAAGTTAATACAAAAGCTACATTGGATAATAAAGAGTTTTCGAAGTTTTCATCAGATATGGCTCATCATCATGTTGTTTATCGTATGTACAAGCAATTTTATGCCTAAAATGTAAAAAAAATGTAAAATAACAATCAATGGACATGTTAAAGTTATTGGTTTTATCGCTTTATGTAATATAAATACTCGTATATACTTTCTTTCGCGTGAGGTTTCGAAATGTTTCGCGGGCCAGATCAAAAACTGAGGCGAGCCGGGCGTTTCCCACCTATGCTTTAAATCTCACCGCACTACTTGCGACATCAGACACTAACGGTAGATTTACTCTAGCTACCTCCCCGAGGGAAACTCAACACGTGGAGTTTCGTAGCAACTTAGTGGTTTAGTTAAGTTATTGTTGATTGTTAGCTGTTTACCTCTACAACTAAAGTTGTTACATAACCCTCGACGAAAAAAAGGGGTGTTTTAAGTTTAACGTGTCTGTCAGTGTATCTGTGTGTCTGTGTGTCTGTGTATCTGTGTCTGCTGTGGCATCGTAGCTCCCAAGCGGACGAACCAATTTTCGTTTAGATTTTTTTTGGGTAATAGATAAATTTGTCCCGAGTGTTCTTAGCTATGTTTCATGAAAATCTGTTCAGCCGTTTGAAAATCATCAGCTCTTTTCTCTCTTTTCTTCAATGATATTGAAAGAACATGGTAAGGTAGCCATCTATTTTTTATTTGTTATATATTTTTAATGTATTATCTTAATTCTATTATTTCTAATCAGCTACAGTTGAGCCCACGAGCTATATTTAGCTATGAAAATATTGAACAATATACATTTTTATTTCATGTTCTTCTCATCAGTTAATTGTTGTATTTTAAAACCGGGAATCACAACGCGGTCGCCGTCTCGGGGGACATGAGATACAATACCAGGTTTTCAATATCGTTCGACAAAAGACTTTTAGGTACTCGCAGGTACAAAAGACTTAGAGAAAGATTAATACTAGATAATATAAATGGTTCATCCTCTTATTCACTGAGATTCCGCGCAGCAAAAACGAAATATTGCTCTGTTATTTTACATATTTTTGTTGGAATATCAACTTTAGTAACGTCATAATTTGACTACCTTTATCTCTTTATGCCCTTATCCCTTATCACTCATCCATTCTTTTGTCTTCTCTTCCACTTGGAAAGAAGAGAAGAATAACAAGAAATATATGAGTTTTAAGTAGGGGATTTTATTATATTTTACCATTTTATTTCGATTGTAATTTTGCTTCTTGATTATTATTTTTATTATTTTTTTTTTTTTATTATTTTTGATTTTTGACATAGAATAAATGACCACTTTTAATATTTGCACACCTGCTTGCGGGTTGAATACATTTGACATTACTCTAGTTATAAGACCTGACATGTTACCATTATTAATGTATTTGGCAAATAAATAATTTGATTTTATTCGATTTGATTTGAAATAAATAATAAATAATGATAAATAAAGTCATCCCACAACTCGGTAGATATCTCCCCGGATCTCTAGTTATTTTTACTTTTTTAGTGCCATTTTTGAGAACAAAATATATTTAAACCTAATGTTGAAAGCAAAACGTTTTCAGGAGATAGGGGCTTTAAGTATTAACTTCGACGTTCAGCGGCTTCATTCATTCATCGGTACAGGTAAGCCTAAGTGACGCGTTCAATGTTCATTCAGAATGCGAACTAATTAACTAAAGTGCTCCATATATTCAATGCACCGCAAAGCCATATCAATTGATACATTGAATTCAAATTGGTGTATTGATTTGAATCGTACTGTCTTTGTACGGAGTTGGATACCGAGGGAATCCGATAACTAATTGTATTGTATTACAACTGGGAATATTAATTAGTATCTAATTGCTTGCATTCATGTTGCATTGCTGATTAATCGGCCGATTATGTGACAGCTAGCTGAACGCTCCCAACTTCGTCTGCGCCTCTGACTACCCTCTTTAGAGATCTAAGTATACTGAAGAAAAAGTGTTTTTCCTCTCGGTCCTGAGCATGCTTCGTGGAGAAGCGAAACACGTGTCGAGTTTCTATTTGAGGTATGGTGTTGGGGTTATTAATATTAATAATATTTCTATAAGGCATTTTGTGGGGCTCATTAATATTAATAAGCTTGATTAATAACCGCATTAGATAATAGTTAACCTCTGACGTCCCGTCGCCGTGATATCACGCGAGACATAATAGATTTTCTATAGTGTCTGGAATCCTGGCATACCACAGGTTAAGCGGGAAAGTACTAGACATTTCCGTCCTCTTCAGTATTTGTAATGGATTTCCGCAAAGTCACGCCTGAATCAATCATTTATCTTAGATCTAAGTATCTAGAGATACTACTTAGCCTGGGGATTACAGTCGTGATCTTGTTTTAAGACGTTTTTGCTATAGTAAGTTCCTAGACCAACTATAAGGTTATTTTCTAGGTGGAATACTTATAAACGGCGATGGGCTTGCAACCTGTCATGTACGAAATACTACTGTGCAAAATGTGGGCATGTACCAAATATATTTAGGCGTGCCTCTGACTACTCTCAAAGATCTAATTAAATAGAGATCAAAAGATACTACCAAGTCTGGGGATTAAAGTCGTGATCATGTTAAATAAAATGTTCGCCAATATTTTTATTTACATTCATACATTTTATATTATAATTCCTTTGTAGTCGATTTATATAAAAAAATATAAATGTCACCGCTGATCACCTTTTTTCTTTTATAAAAAATGGTATTTATCTCAATTTATTTCGTAAATTTTGTCGTACTGGTTTTCTTCTAAAGTCGTGTCCGTCATAAAGCGGTGAACATGGAAAATTTTATTCGCACGTAAAATAAAACACTGAATTTTGAGATGAATTAACATACAAAAACAAATATGATCACGACTGTAATCCCCAGTCTCGGTAGATATCTCCCCAGATATCTAGATACTTAGATATTTGAGGACTATTTAAAGAGGGTAGTCAAAAGCACGTTCATTGAAGTGCTTTGGCCAAAAATTGGGCCCATATTTTTCACAGTAATTAGTATTTCGTACGTGACAGGTTACAAGCTCGTTGCCGCTTAAAAGTATTCGACTTTATGTCACATCTTTTAGAATATTTCGTGATCTTACTTCAACAAAAATGTTTTACACAAGACAGTAGTCACTTTTAGCCCTTTTATTAAACGCACAAGGCCCAAACTTACTGCCGTAATATTAAGGTCACAGCTATTTTAAAACCAGGGCTTAATCTGTGTAGATGACTCAAACAGTAATTTCAAGTTTGTAATATCAATCTTAAGAGCTCAGGTGTTTGCAAGCCACCCTGAGATGAGCTACTTTGCAACCATCGCTTGTTTCTCATAATTACTGCCATTTGTTACGCATTATAAGAGCGCTGGTGGTGTAGTGGTAGCACCCCTGCCACGATCCAAAGGTCGTGGGTTCAAACCTGGAAGTGCACCAATGGGTTTTTCCATTCGAAAAAATTATGTGCGCAATGCCAGTACTCGGTGAAGGAAAACATTGTGAGGGAACCGGCATACCCTAGAACCAAATTGGATGGACGATTAACTAGCTTTCGTTGTTAACCGACCGTCTAGAATAAGCAGTTTTAGTGCGGTCACTGGGGTTAAAAACTACTCTTATGCCTCTTAAGCTTAAGGGGAAAATCCTGTCGTATTGTATGGATCTGAAAGTTGGACAGCTAAAGCGACGGATGGAAGAAAAGTATAGGCGACCAAGAAATTGATTTACCACTCTAAGGCTGAATATAATTTGCACGTACAAAACATCAAGGGCTATTTTCGCTTGACAGATTAATAACTGCTACGTCAGAATCTGTCATAGTAATCCTTAGCGAATAATTATGTTACTGGGAGATGTCATTAAAAGTGGTAAACCAATTTCTTGGTCGCCTATATATGCGACGGAGATGGGAATGTTGAGATGGATGTGTGGAGTGACGAGAATGGATAAGATAAAGAATGAGCATATTAGAGGAAGTTCGAAAGTAGCGCTGGTGAAACAAAAAATGAAGAGTAATAGGTTGGCGTGGTATGGGCATGTTATGCGGCGGGAGGAAAGCCATGTTACAAGAAGTGTGGGTGATGGATTTGAATGTGGATGGATACAAGAGTAGAGGTAGACCTAAGAAAAGATAGATGGACTGTGTGAAAGACGATATGTGTAAGAAGGGAGTGACTACTGAGATGACGGATGATAGGGGAGAGTGGAGGAAGAGAATTTGTTGTGCCGACCCCACCTAGTGGGATAAGGGCAGGAAGATGATGATGACTGGGGTTGAAAACTAACTCGTTCCTGTTTCAAACATCAAAGCTCCCTCGTTAGTGTGATTCTTACATAACAAGTAAAATAGGTACTTAGTGACAAAGTTAGCAACTAGTACCTATGTTACAAACTATGAACATAGAGGATTTATGCAATGTTAGTAATATTAAAGTGCTACGAGCGAGCTACGAGCGTAGAGGTTCTACGAAATCCTACGAGCTTTCAATAACTTTGATGTAGTATCAATAAGTCTCGCTAAGTGAATACTCGGCGTGGGTTTTTGTTGTTTACTTACGTTATTGTTTACATTTAATACATTTTAAGTACTTACGCGTTTGTTTTATTGTTCAAAAGATTCCGGCTTTTCTTATAGCGGTATGGTATTTAATAAATATAGAAAGAAATATGAAATAAAAGCGTTTATTTAGCTAGAAACGAAAATTCGAAGGTGTTTGTTGTAGGTTAGTATAGCGTTTTAATTGCCCGTCACCGTGTGTCTTATTAGCGGCGATAGGCTTGCAACCTGTCACGTGTGGAAAATAAATAATTAGAGTACAAAATGTGGGCACGTGGCAAATTATCATGTATGGACGTGTTTCTGACTACCCTCCTTAGATATCTTCAAAGATCGAAGTAACTAGAATATCTCTAGTTATTTATTGAGCCTGGGGAGTAGAGTCGTGATCATATTTTTTTACATAAAAATAGGTAAAAACACTAAAAAATAGTGAAGCTTATCGTGTATATATCGATATCGTGTCCTGAGTTTTTACGATAGTCGTTTAAAATTCCGTTCTGTAGCCACAAAATGCCACTGTTTTAGAATATAAAATAAAAATAAATATGATCACGACTGTAATCCCCAGGCTCGGTAGATATCTCCTCAGATCTTTAGTTTTTAGATCTTTACTTAGATCTTTGTGGATATAATTAAAGAGGGTAGTCAGAGGCAAGTCCAAACATGACATTTGGTACATGCCCACATTTTGCACAGTAGTTAGTATTCCGTACGTGACAGGTTGCAAGCCCATCGCCGCTTATTTATAAGGCAGGGGTGCTACCACTACACCACCAGCGCTCTTTAGAATATATCCATACTTAAAGGCCACATAATTTATTCAGGCTCTATACAACCAATTGTTTATTACATTAAAGCTACAGCCACACGTTTCCATCAACAAATCACAACACAATTATTAGTTCTCAATTTACCCGCAAAATGAGGAAAAGTTTCCCAAGCGATATGTTGGACACACACCGCTTCTAATTTACTCTTAACTGATTTCTTGTGGGCAAGTTACGAGGAGAAAGATCACAAAATATTGGTACAGTCAACAACAAAAATAATATATACTTTATTTGTACCAATATTTTTGATTGAAGAGCGCTGGTGGTGTAGTGGTAGCACCCCTGCCTCACGATCCGAAGGTCGTGGGTTCAAACCTGGTCGTGCACCAATGAGCTTTTCCATTCGAAAAATTTATGTGCGCAATGCCAGTGCTCTTAAACGGTGAAGGAAAACATCGTGAGGAAACCGGCATACCCTAGAACCAAAAATTCAAAGGTATGTGTCATAGGTTAGTATTCTTATAAGCGGCGATGGGCTTTCAACCTGTCACGTACGGAATACTAACTATTGTGCAAAATGTGGGCATGTACCAAATGTCATGTTTGGACTTGCCTCTGACTACCCCCTTTAGATATCCTCAAAGATCTAAGTAACTAAAAGATCTGAGGAGATATCTACCGAGCCCGTGGATTACAGTATATATATTTTATATTTATTTTTGGTTTGGCATTTTTTAAAATGGATTATTCACATCAAAATCAGTGCGCGGAAAAACTTCTGTGGCGCACTGTACTCCTTTCACCACACTGGTTTAATAGAATTAGTGACACGATAAGAAAAAGAAGGTGAATTAGAATCGTAAAAATTTATTGTAAGCTTAATGGTGTAATTTGTTTCAACTTATAATTTCAGTCAGATCTGCACTGTTCTATCACGATCACAAGACCGCAGCTTTCAGAGGAAGTTTTAGATACTCGGCAACGAAGTGCTGGAACAATATTCCTCCCCCAATCCGTAATGTTAAAACTAAGTACACATTTAAAATACATTTTAAAAAGTTTTTGTTACGGAAACAGATTGACGGTATTCCTAAGCGCTTCGTATGCCAAAAATAAAACTACCATCTGTTTGCACTCTGGTTGTGTAGGTATGTCACTACTAAGAATGTAGGAAACGCCTATTTTAGTTCATCATTATGATTACACAAACACAAACATCTAGTAGCTAGGTACACATTACACTTGAAACTCGTTCTGCTCACTCCCAATGGGTTATGGCTGAAAATCAGTGTTTTTGCTTTCTTAGCAAATATCACGCTGAGCCAGCACCTTTTTGACTTACTGCAGCACACACAGACATTCTACTTAGATTTTTTATCTAAGTTTCTGTTTCTTTTTGTCCACTGTATTTTATTATTGTTTTTTTTTTTACTAGTGTTTGTATAACTGCTGAAGTCTGTATGTGTGTGTCTGAAGTAACCAATAAAGTTTTTATCTATCTATCTATCATAATTTCTCACCGCTTACATTTTATTTATGTTTCTTATAAAAAAATTGTACAACCATTATTCCATATCAACCCAATCTGTTTTTATTTCAACCCGCAGCCATTTCAATAAAAGTTTATGGTTTTAATATGCTTCTATATCCTCTTCTAGATTTATATTAATAAACACACTTATCCTGCTAGTATTATAAACGCGAAAGTTTGTAAGAATGTAATATCTGTATATGTCTGGATGTATGTTTGTTACTCTTTCACGCTGAAACGGCTGAACCGATCTGGATAAAATTTGGCACAGATATAGATTATAGTCTGGAATAACACATAGGTACAGTTTTACGAAAAATCAATGAACAAAAATTTAATAAAAGTATTAGCGGCCACATTTTGATAGGCAACCTGGTAGATATATATTCTCCTGGTCATAAATATGCGTAAAAGTTAGGATTTTAGCAAATACTCGATGAATGCTTAATTTTACAGACGGATCTCGTACTATGAACCTTACCAACGATCTATAGCTAGCTCAATTGATCCATATCATAGCATATTTCTGTAATTACAGTGTATAACCCTTTAAATATCTACGAAAAAAAAAAGATCAAAATAACTAGAGATTTAAAAAAAACCTGGAAAATACAAGAGCGTGTTTGTTTATATATTTGTTTTTTAGTTCCAAAACTTTATGATAACACCTACCGCTTACATTGAAACAAAATGGACAAAAACGATGAGGCAACTAATTGGAAACATGCCACTCTCACGCGCACAACTTTAATAAGAAGCTTACAAAGTAGCGCGGCCAGTCTGTCTAGAGTGCCCAGCCCTCAGAGCAACAGTATACTTTATACTAACACTAGCTGTCCCGCTCGCGACTTCGTTCACATAAAATATCTAAGTCTAATATAAAGTTTTAGACCAATCGCACCACCCGTTAAAAAAGTCCCATACAAACATTGACCCCCCATTTGACCCCTTTTTAAGAGTTATATTGAAAAATCCTGAAACAAGTGTCCATTCATTTTGCATTTACAGTACACGAACAAAGTTTCAGACCAATCGCGCCACCCATTAAAAAGTTCCCATACAATCATTGACCCCATATTTGACCCCTTTTTGAAGGTTATTTTGAAAAATCCTGAAACACGTGTTCATTTATTTTGCATTTACGGTGCACAAACAAAGTTTCATGAAAATCGCTCCACGCGTTAAAACGTTTCATACTAACATTTTCATCCTTTTTCACCCCCTTAGAGGTGGAATTTCCAAAAATCCCGCCTTAGTGGGTGGTTTTGTTATAAAAGGAAGCCACCTTCCAAATTTCAGCTTTCTATCTTCAGCGGTCTCGGCTCGGCGATGATCAATCAGTCAGTCAGTCAGTCAGGTTAAGCTCTTATATAGATATAGATTTAATAACCGACGAAAGTTTCACAGGATAAAAAAAAATGATTGATTCAGGCGTGACTTTGCGGAAATTCATTACTAATACTGAAAACAATACTTTCCTCTCGGCGCTCGGTGGAGCAACAGCAGTGCGGAGTGAGCCAACGGTCCTGAGGATGCTTCGTGGAGAAGCGAAACACGTGTCGAATTTCTATTTGAGTTTGTATTGTTAAGCTCATTAAATAATAGTTTAGCGGGAAAGTATTAATGATCAAACGAACTTACCCTTACGTGAAGTTCGATCATAATTATGTGAACAGCTTCATTCGATGCGATTTGAGATTTTACATGTTGTAGTAGCGTTTCCTAGTACTAGCCTTACACACGATATTTTAAAGTTATTTTTTTTATTTAATTTTCTAAGAAATTAATTTGTTAATTTGACTTGACAAACCCTGTATTGACTCTACGATACCATGCTGCCCTGTCATTGGCTCTGCCGTTCGTGACGTTGTTGGGTCGTCTACCTGTTACCTGCGCTGAGACTTTCTCGTCATTTGTTTAAAGTAATATCTTTGATCAAGTGAACGCCTTGATCGATGGTATTATTAGATGTAAAAATTTCACAAAGGGATTAGGGTTAAATAAGGGAGGGTGTATATAAATCGCATCGAATGAAGCTGTTCACATAATTATGATCGAACTTCACGTAAGGGTAAGTTCGTTTGATCATTAATTATGTATCACAGCTTCATTCTTAGCGATTTGAGATTTTACATGTTGTAGGATGTTCAGAGATTAACAAATGTGAAATTTTTCAACATAATCAAGCTATTGAGCATTTATTTACAATTACATTTATTTACATAATTATGATAAATTTAAGTATAAATCACTTTTAGCTTTAAGATTCTAAAATTGATCTCGCAAACTGATTGGTATCATGCATAACCTCTCTATTATAGAACCTAGCAAAGACACATGAATTTTGTGTCCAGCCAGCAGTTTTTCTAATCACATCCAGATTTATACCGGCTCTGTTGGCTCTCGATGTCGCAGCATGTCGCGTGCTGTGAGCACTAAACATGCTGGTGTCAACACCACTGCTCTGTAGGGTATCTTTAATCCAATGGCTTAATCGTTGGGAGCTTAATTTTGAGTAAGGTCTACGGTAACTTATAAAAAGAAATTCATTACTAGCTGATCTGAGTGATTGAGTTTTATTCATATATGACTCTAGGCATGTTGCTGGGCATATTTCTGGCCTTTCAGTAAAATAAGGTATTTTTAAAATTGGTTGGGGTCTATGAGGGCCAGAAGTTTTTATTAAATCAGGAATTACTATTGTTATTTCATTACCGATGACGACAGTTATATTGCACATTTTTATAAGTGAAAATGTTTGAACCCTATGAGCAGTGACGAGAGCCAACAAAGTAATTGCCTTTTTAGAAAGAGTTTCTAGGTTGAGATCTTCATGAGGCCATTTTTGGGCTAAAAAATCTAAGACCTGGGCTGGATCCCAAGTAACAGTATACCGAGGCAAAGAGGGTCTCAGTCTAAAAACCCCTTTCATAAAGCGTTTTATCCTATCATCATTTACAATATTACTTCCTAAAATAATTGATAAAGCAGATTTGTAGGCGTTTACTGTTCCATATCTAGCACCCCTATGAAATACTTCACTTAGGAAATCAAGAACCCTTGGAACAGACCTTTCTAAATGGTGAAAATCTTGCCGTTTACAATATAGTACCCACGCTCTAATACAAACATCATACTGTTTGTATGTGTTTTCTGAAATTGACGAAAGCATTATTTCGATTGCGGACGGGGACAAGTCTTGGAACGTCTGCCGGAGAGCTTCGCGGCAATCAATGTCAACGTGCTGTGAAGATTGTGGACTGATCTGAAAGGAGATTTCAAAAGTGTTTTATTTGGGTAAAAATATATAATGTCAGAAATAATGAGTTTTAAAAATAAAGGAAACCAAGGCTGTGATGCCCAGTTTGGAACAACTACGATGCCTTCTGCTTTGTCAGTAACAATCTTTTGTAACATTTTTAGAATTAAAGAGAATGGTGGGAATGCGTAAAATGATAATTCTGACCATGATATAGTAAAAGCATCTACTGCCCATGCTTCTGGGTCAACCTTCCAAGTAACGTATGATAAACATTTACTGTTACTACGACTAGCAAATAAATCTATTGTTGGAACCCCTAATTTTAGTTTTATTTTGTCAAAAGCATAGTCTCCTAATTCCCATTCGGTATCATGAAATTTTTTACGCGACAATGAATCTGCTTCAAAATTATCATTAGTGTTTATGTATGATGCAAAAATTACGATTTTACGCATTTCACACCATTGCCAAATGGCTCTAGCTATATCATTTAAATGTGGGTATTGCACACTGCCCATTCTGTTTATACATGAAATTGCTGTCGTGTTATCAATACGTAAGAGTATTTCACAATCAGAATAATCCTTAGCGAATACTTTGAGTGCGAAAAAAGCTGCTTTTAACTCCAAGACATTAATGTGTAAATACTTTTCGTTGTCTTTCCAATAACCATAACACCGATTATTGTTGCTATAAGCCCCCCAACCAGTACCTGATGCGTCTGAAAATATTTCAGCGTGAAATAAATTAAATCTAAATAGACTGTGACCTGTTTTAATATTTTCCATCCACCAATCAAAATCTATCTTTATATAATTAGGAATACTAATATTCTGATTATAGCTTGGATTTTTCAACAAAGAAAGGTACTTGTGACGCTCTAATAGCTTCGTATACATCCAAGAATACTGTATGGCTGGGCATACAGATATAAGTAACCCAATCAACCTAGCAAAGTCTCTGAGTTTACATTTTCTCTCTGTTGAAAAATGCCCAATATTATCTATTATTCTATTTTTCTTATGATCAGGTAAAGTAAGATACATTTCACGTGAGTCAAATATAAAACCTAAAAACTGAGTACGAGTTTTGGGAATTAAGCAGCTTTTATCGTAATTTATAACAAACCCTAGTTTTTCTAGTAATGATCGTATAACATCAATGTTTTTTGAGCAAGATTCAAATGAGCTTCCTATTACAAATATATCATCAAGATATTGGACAGTAGCGATACCCTGTGACCTAATGTATTTCATGACCGGCTTTAATATTTTCGTAAATACATAGGGGCCGGTGCATAAGCCAAATGGTAAACAATTAAATTGATATAAAATATCTTCATATTCGAAACGTAAATATTTTTTATGAGAGTCATGAATTGGTATCAAAAAATAGGCATCCTTTATATCTATTGTTGCCATGTAACAATTTTGTGTTATTAGTTTCGACGCTGTACGATAGTCTTCCATTTTGAAGTGACAATTTTGAATGAATTTATTTAAACATTTAAGATTTAGAATAAACCGTTTGTCACCATTTGGCTTCGGCACTAGGAAAATACTAGATAAAAATTGCCCTACTTCATTATTACATCTAGAAATTGCTCCAATAGACAAAAGCGAATCAATGGACTTTTGAAAATCAGCTACTTCTTTAGACCTATTGTTATTAATCGGATTGTCATTTCTAGATGGAATCGAAGAAAACGGTATAACATAGCCTTTTATCCAAGATAAAACTGTTGAGTCTGATGTTATGTCTGCCCATTTATGAGCAAACCGTTGAAGTCGACCCGCGTGGCTTACCCCATGTTCGTCTATTTCCTGTACGCAGTCTTCCGGACCGGTGAGCGGCTCCGTGCCTGGTGCTGTCCCTGGTACTGCTGGTGCCGCGGCGGGTTGTTGTTTCTCGCCGTGGGCGGGCGCTGGGTTGGGTGATTTCTTTCTGCTCTCGGCGCCTGTCGATGCAGAACTTTGTAGTTTAAATTGTTCTTGCCGGTGTTCCTTGTAAATTGCTTTTTATTAAATGGCTGCTTTGGCGGCACCCTTAACCCTTCGCCGGACCTCTGTATGGTCTGGGCTGCTTTAACTTGGTCCGATAATTTTTCTCCAAAAAGAAACTTATCCCTAGCGGTGTTAACCAAAGTTTCTTTGAGATCTGGTTTTACCGACGATACGACGAAGGTTCGTCGAGTTCTCGTGTCTTGAAAATGGATATCGCATAATAGGCGGCAGGCATCGCTTAGAGGCTTCAAGGACTTTTCAGGTGCTTCTTTCGCAATTAGCGACTCAGTGGCCTGGGCCAGAGCAGCAAGAGCGGTTCCAATTTGTTGTTGTTTTAGTGACATACTCTGGTCCCTCTTTACCATAAAATCAGTGAGTGCTACCTTAGCCTCAGGGTTGAGAACTGGTGCCATAAGCAGGTCACAATTTCCAGGGACTAGGTACTCCTGTTGAATTTTGTCCTTTGACTCTTTCGCTAATCCCTTAGATAGCACTTCCTGCCAACGTGATGCGATCGCTTGGTGTATATCTTTTCCGAGGGAATTTTGGGTTTTTGGGGCCTCGCCCAGTAAATTCAGTATTTCCTCATCAAGCTCTACCTGTGAGGGCTCCACATGTCCAGGCTCAATAATTTCATCGGCTATTGTCTGCTCCACGATCGATGGAATGGATGGGTCTAGCAGCGGCTCGTCCTGCCATGGTTGGCCTGGAAACGGCTCGTCTCGAGGTTGTGATGCCCGTGGTGATTGTGAGCGTGGTGTGTTGTCGTCATTCTGGCCAGTACCTGGAGAACACCAGTTTATGATTAGAATTTCTGGTCTACAGAAATAGATCTGACGGAGAAAACTCTCATCACTAATCGTAAAACAATGGAGAAGTTCGATTAGAACTCCTGGTTAACAGGAATAGATCTGAAGGAGAACCAATAAATGGAAGCTCACATCACTAATCGATATCCTATTTGTCCCCGATTAGAATTTCCGGTAAACAGAAATAGATCTGAAGGAGCTAGTCTATAGGACAGCTCTCATCACTAATCGGTCATAATAACTTATTTGGCGAAATAAGTTTGTGTGATAGGTCAGAAAATACTTTATAAAAGTACTTACGTGGCAATTCGTCTTCAGAAGACGAAGACAAAGCCCTTATTCTTCGACGACGGGGTGGCTGCAAGCGCTCTTCTAACTTTCTTATTTTTCGTCGTATTTCTTCATCCTTGTCCTTGTTCTTGTTCTTCCTTTTGTGGCCCCCCATAACCACAATAAGTCTTATTTCACTTTTTTACTTAAATTTGAACTAGTATGCGCAGAGACGTGCGAAGGCTTGAGCACGAAAACACGTAATGACGAGAAAGTCTCAGCGCAGGTAACAGGTAGACGACCCAACAACGTCACGAACGGCAGAGCCAATGACAGGGCAGCATGGTATCGTAGAGTCAATACAGGGTTTGTCAAGTCAAATTAACAAATTAATTTCTTAGAAAATTAAATAAAAAAAATAACTTTAAAATATCGTGTGTAAGGCTAGTACTAGGAAACGCTACTACAACATGTAAAATCTCAAATCGCTAAGAATGAAGCTGTGATACATAATTACATATTTCCGTCCTTTTCGGTATTAACAATTGAGTACTAATTACCATAGTGTTATGATGATAACTGATTAATTTTTATGATAAACTAGCTGATCCGACACACGTTGTTCTGTCTTAAGTATGAATATTGATTTTTTCTTTCATAAGAACCTTCTCCTTAGAAACACAACAAAAAATGAATTTTTTGGCCGAAGGGTGTTGTGTTCAGGAAGTTTATCGGCAGACTGACTCGAGACACCCCGCATAAAATTAAGTAGTTTATTAATAATTGTGTTTTATGTATACACTTTTTAGTAACTATTTTTATAACAATAGCCCAAACTTTTTATTTTTATATATTTTAAGTTATGTTAATTAATTAAACTCTCCCTCGGACACCCGCGACACAGGCTTAAGCCTCGTGCGGGGTCATTGTATATTATTTGCCCTTTGAAATTGATACTCTTTATGTGTTTTTGTGTAACAATGTTTTATTGAAATAAATAATCTTTAATCTTTTAATTAGCGAAATTGGTCCAGCCGTAAAGATAAAGATAAAGATAAAGATAAAGATATACTTTATTTGTAGCTGAAGTAGGCATTAATATAAAAAATCCTGACTTACCTACTAAACTAATTAAATTACCAACACCATTATAAACTAAATAACCCACTTAAAGCCTACCTAAAAGCTACAAAATGGCGTTCGACTCAGCATTATGTTGTGATAGCTATAGGTTATAGCTAACACAACGCTGATCTTCCGTCGAAACCATTGCGTTGCGTCACGTACGCGACACTATATACATATAAATTAACAAAAAGATAAACTATAATAAATAAAAATCCTACCATAACAACATAACTATGTAACAAATGATATAATACACAGCGAGCAATACTTACAAATTTATGATTTGAAATCGGACAATACTATATAGCAGTACCTACGAATACAAAAAAACAAACGAACATACTTGTACCATTAATTAATAAATAATAAATAAATGAAATAGTGCCAAGGCTCTCAATGCATTATAATATTATAATAAAGCACGGCAAGTAACCCCAACAAGAAAGTGAAGAGATAAGCTAGAGGAGGTAGGAGAACATACTTTACAATACGAGTACACATACACATAAAGTACCTACTACAAAATAGAAATTTCGTGTCTGAGATCTTCAGTGTCTTTCTGGTGATCTAAAATGAACTTTTTGAGTTTGGACCTAAAATTTGAAAAACACTGAAGCTCCCGTATTGGTGGTGGGATATTGTTCCAGCACTTAGCTGCAGCGTAACGGAAGCTGCCTCTAAAAGCTGCCGAGTGGTGTTGATGAGTTGACAGCTGTTTAGAGCATTTGCGCAAAGAACTCGTTTTAGACATCCAACTGAGTCTCCCGTATAAATACCCAGGCGTGCGAAACTTTATCACCCCAAAAAGTAAGCAGGCGAGATGGAGCTTCTGACGCGCCTTCATACGAAGTATGAAGTTCTGATTCAGAAAAGGGGTGACGTGAGTCAGGGGAGGAATTTTAAAACAAAAGCGAGCGCACGCATTTTGTACTCTCTGAATCAGACGCTGCGTGCGGCCCAGCAATCGAGGTCCAGTTACAGTGTCCACATAGTTAAGTCTAGAGAGTACAAGTAACTCAACGAGCTGAATACGAAGTTCCTCACTTAAGTAAGGTCTGATGTTGTAAAGCACTTTAAGCTTATAAAAGCAAGATCTAACGGACTCAGATATATGTTTCTCGAACCTCAAATTAGAGTCAAACAGAAGACCTAAGTTGTGTGCCTCGTATACTCTCTCAACAGGCTCTCCCATCAACAAAATATCCAATGGCGTATCAAATTTAGCAAGCTTGTTTTTGGTACCAATAGCTAAATATTTGGTTTTTAAAGGATTAAGTACTAAACTATTCCGGCTTGCCCAATCTGCAATCCTATTCAGGTCATTATTTAGCTTATAAATAGCGGTATTCACATCGTCAGGCTTAAAGGAAATATATAATTGAACGTCATCAGCATATATATGCCGTATACGCGTTCAATTTCAAAGTCATTAAATTTTTATGTTTACCGTACTTTACGTAACATAATTAATCCTGTTGACGTGTCTGTTTTTTCAGAGTAGTCCTATTTTGACGTTTTTTTTACGGGATAATTTTTATCATCATTTTTTTCAGAAATGGCTTTTAAATATGCCTAGGTTTAACAATAATAATGGTTTTTATTATCATTATATTATAACGGTTTCTTTTTACTTTGTCTAAAAATCATTAAAATTCCAGTATTTTTTTACCAAGCAATTTTTATTATGAAGACTATTGAAATATCGAACACCATATTAACAGACAGAAAGTCTACAGACACCCCACACGAACATTGAACGTTAAACGTTCAGGTAATCACTAAAACACATCTGAAAAGGTTCTATTTCCGTGAGAGGCTTCCAGGAAATTGGAAAGCCTATTTCAATTGTTCCGGTGAGGGGAGGTGTCACCAGTCCTACCCGACTGTCTGTAGACTGTTCTAATTTTGCCATTTACCGGAGCTACTTTAAGCACTTTGCAGTTTGTTTTGAGTCAGTTTATACTTTGAACCTAATAATGGACACCGGCACAAATTTGGTTCACAACCCCAAATAACGAAGCGAATAAGCTTTTATACTGCTCAAAACAAAGTAAAGGCCACCACTATGTGATTCTAAAGCACTTTTGAGAATTTTTGTCCGTCTTTATATCCTATTTTGTTGAAACTACGTGATGGATTTTTATGAAACTTGACAATCCATATAATAAGTCATCAGGCTCACTCACAATCATTATTTGCGCGTTTCACGGAAGAAGTCGCAAAATACAGCTAGTAATAAATAAAATTAGATTGATGGCATAGAGTAAGTAATGTCAGAGAAGACGTGTTACCACTGGCCCTATGTAGACGGTTTCATAAATAAGGCGCCTACGGTGAGCTTGTAGCTACATTTTTAATGCGCACGTATCCACGCATTAAATAGTAACGGTACGTTTACCGCAAATTGGTTGAGTATCCATTGACGAAGAAAGGACGATGTAGGTATTTTCTGCTAGGTTATTCTAGCCCATTTTTGTACATCATTGTCATCGTGCTACATTTTTGTGGAATACGAATAAAGTGTTATATGCTAATATTAGTATTAAGTGGGTATTTATTGCGTTTTATTTACCTATTTTTCCCGACCACGACAGTGTGTAAACCTGTTGAAACGTCAGGAAAAATAGGATATAAAACGCGATAAATAACTATCTATAACACTAATAATAATGGTGCAGAGCGCGTAAGTTTAAAAATATATATTTTTATATTCTATTTCATCAATACTGACACGATAAACTTATTTGGCTTGAGTTGAAGATTTATCGGTATACTGGCAACAGCGCGTGACTCCGCTCGCATGGTACCTAGCCGGAAAAAAAGTAGCCCTTGTGTAGGCTATAAATTACGCGTAAGTATTCCAAGTTTCATCCAGATCCGTTCAGCTGTTTCAGCGTGATTGAGTAATGAACATCTGTAATTACATCCAAAATTTTGCATTTATAATATTACATAGTAGAAAGGATATAAAGTAAACTTAGTAGGTACCCTATTATTAAACCGCAAGTTTATGAGGTTGTTGAGATGTTTAAATCTTATATGTTTATGACCTCTTTTCATCGATATTCAATAATATTTATCTCACTTTTCCGAACATAAGGCTAGAAAGATTTGGGAAAGATTTGCGCCCAACATTAGGCTAATATAAAAAAAAGAGTGACTTTCCAAGTTATACCAAACAATATTCCACCCTGATCTCACTTATGCAAAAGCAACATAATTAAATTATGCTTTGAAATCGGCAAACATTTCCTCGTTACTTACACCAAGTGAACCGTATAACGAGATGTCCCAAAGTACGCTTCTAACGGCATCCATAAAGTTTATGTGTAGTAATAAGTGTCACTTAACAGCATACAACTAGGTTAGCGAAGTTGAAAAGAAACATTGTAATAGAAAATCAAAAAATAAGAGTGCTGGTGTAATGGTAGCACCCCTGCCTCACGATCCGAAGTTCGTGGGTTCAAACCTGGTCGTGCACAAAAGAGTTTTCCCATTCGAAAAAATTTAATGTTAGCAATGCTAAAAAATAAATAATAAAAAAATAAATATGATCACGACTGTAATCCCCGGGCTCGGTAGATATCTCCTCAGATCTTTGGTTACTTAAATCTTTTGAGGATATCTAAAGGGGGTAGTCAGAGGCAAGTCCAAACATGACATTTGGTACATGCCCACATTTTGCACAGTAGTTAGTATTCCGTACGTGACAGGTTGCAAGCCCATCGCCGCTTATAAGAATACTAACCTATGACGCACACCTTCGAATTTTTTGGTTCTAGGGTATGCCGGTTTCCTCACGATGTTTTCCTTCACCGTTTAAGAGCACTGGCATTGCGCACATAAATTTTTCGAATGGAAAATCTCATTGGTGCACGACCAGGTTTGAACCCACGACCTTCGGATCGTGAAGCCGGGGTGCTACCACTACACCACCAGCGCTCTTGTTAGCAATGCTAGTACTCTTAAACTGTGAAGGAAAACATCGTGAGAAGCTGGCATGCCCTAGAACCAAAAATTCGAAGGTTAGTATTCTTATAAGCGGCGATAGGCTTGCAACCTGTCACGTACGGAATACTAACTGTTACTAATACTGTGCAAAATGTGGGCATGTACCAAATGTTATGTTTGAACGTGCCTCTGAC
This sequence comes from Cosmorhoe ocellata, assembly GCA_963675405.1. Classification (NCBI taxonomy): domain Eukaryota; kingdom Metazoa; phylum Arthropoda; class Insecta; order Lepidoptera; family Geometridae; genus Cosmorhoe; species Cosmorhoe ocellata. The sequence continues at coordinate 1,593,590 of OY776258.1, read as the reverse complement.
CACTCTCTTTATATCCACAAAGATTTAAGTAACTAAAGATCTGAGGAAGATATTTACCGAGCCCGGGGATTACAGTCATGATCATATTTATTCATTTTAATTTTATTTTAAAACCAACATTTCTGTTATTCTATCTAATGTTTCTCAATACTCATTGAACTGTAATTATAATAATCACAAAAGTGAAGGAAAGTTTACACTTTGGGACGTGAAAAGGTAACTACAAGTCAAAGTGGTACTTTTTAAGCGAAGTCCCAGAAGGACAAAGTAAAACGAGATGTAATCTTGGGCCTGTAATTATGCCCAGTAGACTCTACAATTAGGAGCGGGTTTACAGCCTACTTTGTTAGTCAACACCCGCTTCAAAAGGGCAACCCTGTTTGCCCTGTTGGGCAACTTGACCGTTGGAACTTGGAATCAGTTTTCGGATGCCTCAGTTTCATAGTTTACGAGTATGAAAGGTCACATTTCTATGATCAATGGGAGCTTTAGATATCTTATATTTCTAAACGAGCAATTCTTGAAAATATATAATCTGAATCTCGGAAATGGCTCCAATGATTTTCATGAAATTTAGTAAACAAAGGATTTCAGGGACGATAAATCGATCTAGCTAGGTTTCTTTTTTAGAAAACGTCGTTTTATCCATGTTTTCAGGCAATGAAAAACTGCTACTGATTTACTGTTTTACCGACACGGCACTAAAGCTACTAATAATATTTTCAAATAAAAATTAATGCTACGTAAAAAAGAATTACGCTACTTAGCCTAAAACAACCGTTTTTTGAAAACAAAAATCTGTTTATCTGTGCGTTCCTGCACGCACATCTCCACAACGGCTGAACCAAATCCAATGCAGTTTTCATTAATTTACTGTGGTAAGCTTGGATCAAAATAGTCAAAGGATAAATACCCTTTGATGGTTTATTTATAAACAGCAAAACTAACCGGGAGACCGTATAGAAATAAAATCTTCTTGAATAAAGAAGATTAAAGCTTAGTACGCGACCGTATAAGAGGAAACTTCTTTGTTTGTTGGCCTTTAGTCGAGTAACTGGCTCTGTATGTGTGTCAGGTACGACGTTGCGAAACCCTTTAGAAACAAGCATCTAATTTAATAAAACTTCAATGTTCGAAACGGGACTAGCCTTCCAGATACCTTTAGAGCGACTTCGCACTACGTCCGATCCGAATCCGATCCGAACCCGTGAAAATATGGTCAGGAGTGGTTGTAGAACTATTTCTATGGTAAGTTATGCACTGGATTCGATTTCTGTCATCCGATTTCTTTCCGTCATTCGTCATTTCCGTCACGTAAAATGACGGTGGCAAAAGGTAGCTCCTGAATTGCTTGGATTTGTATCAGAGATCGGACTAGTGCGTAAGCAATATCCGAATTCGGTCCGAGTTTTTTAGATCCATATTTTCACGGGTTCGGATCGGATTCGGATCGTAGTGTGAAACTGCTCTTACGCTACACAAACTTGAGACTTCAAACAAATGAACTAACGAACTTCACAAATTTTTCAATGTAAAAGCCTATGAGTAGTTTTGGTACTTGTTTAAAGCATACATAAAATCACGCCTGTTTCTCGACGGGGTGAACAGAGACCACGGATCTTCGGCTACGATCCTGACATACCTCTTTTGTTTCATTCACTCTCATTATATTCTTCATACATGGGCGTCGGTTTGCTTACCTAAATATGCTTAAAATACACCCACACATCAAAAAAAATGTCACGCGTTTGTATTGTCACGGAAAAATGGAACCAAAAGCTATTACAAACTATCATGTTTCTGAAACGTCACATTTCAAGCTTGAAATAACAGTACTTTAATATATTTTTAAAGGTCATGATACGAAATATAAAGTTGTATTACTTTGATATTGCTGGAAAAGCTTGTGGTAAGGCCCTTTCACGAAGCCCTTTGACAGTCCGTCTGATGGTCACGCGTGTTTGTTACAAAGCCGACTACAATTGGTCACTGTCACGGTGGAATGTAATGAGTGTGGACATACCCTTACATTATAACATGTTTAGTGTTGGACGTCTTATTATAGTGCTTTTTCTTTGTTACAGATGCTGTTAGACAATACTCTTGAGGAAGGGAAATCCACTGGTGATATTTATTAGAAAATATTATGTAAGTATCCTGTTTGATGTTGGTAAAGCTTTATTTACATAGGTTCTTGTGTCCTTATTGCATAGCTTCCTCCCGCGGCTTCAAATGCGTGGTACGTACCACGCGGAAAAATACTATAAAAATTAATTTAAAATAAATAAAAACCTACATAAAATATAGCCTGTATATCAGTTCATTTTATAAACATTGGTAAAATATTTTTTGAAATCGAATGGGTAGTTTCGGCGATTACCTACATACAAACAAACAAACTTTACCTTTTTCTCTTACAAATTCAGTTTTTTGAGATTTTTCAGATATTTTTTGCAAACTACCACATATGAAAAACACAATGCGGGGCGTACGTCGTCTATCTCCACTTACAAAGCTTTCTATATTGATGATACATATTTTTTCCCATTTAAACTTTACCCACCCCTTTTTGCAGGGGAATGGAATAAGTTTTACTAGGGTAGGGTCTAGTTATTGAGTGGGAAAATAAGGTAAGTCACTAAGGGTGATGTTTAATATTGTGAATTTTATAAAACGTGTCACAAAATAATTGATTTTAACGTACTTTATACACTACTAGCTTCCGCTCGCGGCGTCGCCCGCGAAGTACCTACTTACATAAAATATAGCCTATGTTCATCCTGAAAGTTTATTCTACACATTGGTGAAAGAATTTTTCAAATCGGTTCAGTAGTTTCGGAGCCTATTCGTTTCAAACAAACAAACAAACAATCAAAGTTTTCCTCTTTATAGTATTAGTATAGATTTTAATAGGTATTAAGTACGTTTTTAAACAAAGCTGTATTTAATTAAAGCGATGCATTTTTATTTTAACACTATTTTCCGCCCACGGCTTCGCCCGCGTGGGGGTAGAATTAATCAAAATCCTTTCTTAGCGGATGCCTACGTCATAACATCTACCTGCATGCCAAATTTCAGCCCGATCCGTCCAGTGGTTTGGGCTGTGCGTTGATAGATCACTATGTCAGTCAGTCAGTCACCTTTGAGTTATATATTACTAGCTGTCCCGCTCGCATTTACAAAGTTTCATGAAAATCGCTCCACGCGTAAAAAAGTTTCATACTAACGTTTTCATCCTTTTTCACCCCCTTAGAGGTGGAATTTCCAAAAATCCCGCCTTAGTGGGTGGTTTTGTTATAAAAGGAAGCCACCTTCCAAATTTCAGCTTTCTATCTTCAGCGGTTTCGGCTCGGCGATGATCAATCAGTCAGTCAGTCAGTCAGTCAGGTTAAGCTCTTATATAGATATAGATTTAGTTTGCTTTAGTAGATATTCCAATATTCCGACAAGGCTTTATTCCTTCATGTTTAGTTGTGCTCTCTGACACTTCTTATTCGGACATCCGTAACAAAGTAGGTAGTCGTTATTCAAGCTTGATGACAGCTCTAGCGATGCGAGTCCATCAGGCTTCATTAGTGACATTGTTAGATGTGGTAATGGTTGTGTGATGGATATTCTTGAGCTGATTAATCAAATAGCTAACACACTCGTATTATCATACTAATCCTACTAATTTAATATTATAAACGCGAAAGTTTGTAAGAATATATGTATGGATATATGTTTGTTACTCTTTCACGCTGAAACGGTTGAATGGATCTGGATGAAATTTAGTACAGGTATAGATTATAGTCTGGAATAGCACATAGGCTACTTTTCATTCTGAAAAAATGTACGATTCCGGCGGGGTAGATTTGTTTTTGTTTTTCAAGGTACCACGCGAGCGAAGCCGCGGGTGGAAGCTAGTAAACCATAATCCCTGATTTGTGCCAATCATTTAATTGACATCTTGCTACCTACGTATTGCTGGTCTGATGATTTGCTTATTGGACGTCGTGCTACCTAGAAGTTTTGCTACTTACTCGTAGACGTAAGAAAAAAAAATGTTTTTAGTATATATAAACATTTTATTTTACGCACTATAAAAAATCTATGAACTTGTGTAGTTTAGATCCAAAAATTCGAAAATTTGTGCTTTTAATTTACTAATCAACCTTTCACGTAAGGTAATTACTGTAAATAACGTTAGCAATGTTTGCCCACTGAATTTAGACAGTTTTAGTTTTTTGTAAAAAATATTTAAAAAAAATTATGTAATAACTAGCTTCCGCCCACGGCTTCGCCCGCGTGGTACCTTGAAAAACAAAAACAAACCTATCCCATGGGAACCGTACATTTTTCCGGAATAAAAAGTAGCCTTTGTGTTATTCCAGACTATAATCTATATCTGTGCCAAATTTCATCAAGATTCGTTCAGCCGTTTCAGCGTGAAAGAGTAACAAACATACATCCAGACATCCTTACATCCTGACATCCATAAATCCACACATTCTTACAATTTTTCGCGTTTATAATATTAATCTATACTATATATAATATTGTAAAGAGGAAAACTTTGATTGTTTGTTTGTTTGTTTGTTTGTTTGAAATGAATAGGCTCCGAAACTACTGAACCGATTTGAAAAATTCTTTCACCAATGTGTAGAATGAATTTTCAGGATGAACATAGGCTATATTTTATGTAGGTACTTTGCGGGCGACGCCGCGTGCAGAAGCTAGTAGGATAATAAATGTAAGGCAAACAACGCGCAAGAGACGTCGTTAATAAAGCAACGCCCTACATTAAGCGTATTGTAGAGTGGTTCCCATTTACCTACAGTAAAACTCGCTTGCAAAATGACTTGCTATTCATTATCTTAGCCCAGTAGGGCCATTACGATATTATTATTAACGGAGCATTTAGATTGGAGATTAATTGCTTCTTCTTCTTCATATCTGGTTCTTGACACTTGACACATGTCTTTGAACTTTCAAGATTGTACAATATTCTGGATTCTTCACGGGCTGCGTACGGCATACTGCACGTACTTAATGTGTGAGAGTGTCTTATGTTCTTGTTTATGGATCGACAGATAGAAATAACAAGATTTTAAACCCCCGATACCCCCGAACCACGGGGTGTTAAAAGTTTGACGTGTTAGGGTGTGTGTGTCTGTGTGTCCGTCTGTGGCATCGTAGCTCCCGAACGCATGAACCGATTTTGATTTTCTTTTACTTTGTTTGAAAGGTGAATAATCCGGGAGTGTTCTTAGCTATGTTTGATGGAAATCGGTTCAAGATGGCCGCCGGCACAAAATTACGGATTACATATTTTTCACCACTCCCTCAATATAGGTATTAAATAAAAGGGCTCGAGTAGTAGAATACTATACACTCTGACAAATTTCAAATCCAAAATGGCCGCCACAACAAAATGGCGGGCAAAATTTGTCGTGGGTTTTTTTTATTTATAATTTAATTTAACTTGTTAGTGATCGAAATGACCAAGCAGTTTTGCCATTAAACGGTGTCCATGCACTGGGATAGGTAATAGTCTCAAAAACAATAATGACCGACCTCATGTCACTCTAGTGAGGGGACAACTTTCTAGGGATGTGATCGTGTTAGTGATGTCACGAATAATCGCCACACTGGTATTATACTGATTTAAGATTTAAGAATTGCGTTTGAGCTCACCCAACCTCACTTAGCCCAATTTTATAAATAGAACTCTTTCTGACAAATTTTATCTTCACTGCACTCTGTTAGGGGCAGAATTGCGAAATTAAAATGGTTATTTCGTGCATATCTCTAAAAAGCATGGCATGATAACGTAACGTAATAAATTCGCTACTAACTCTTAACCTAATTTTGCTGTCTCGTATAACATGGCCGTCATTAGCTAGACATTTGCATAAAGCCCCGTATTCACTTGAAAACATTTGTTGATAAACATGGTATGTTTATGAAATAAAATCTACGGGTTTCCGTTACAAAATAGTGTTGTTTTTGTACAATTTGAAACTGTTCCTGTAAACAACGTCTTTCCGAGAAAATACAACCGGAAAGTTTTTTGTTTTTGCGACTAATGACTGACTTGATAGGGATAGTATTTTTCTTTTTATTTATTTATTTATACTTTGTACACAGATTATACATAATAAAACTTAAAACTAGTGGCATGTACACAGGCGAGCTTAACCCTAAAAAGAGTTCTCTTCCAGCAAACCTTGGGATATGGAGATTTTAACTAATTGGTGGGTATATTTCTTCTATTTTTTGATCTTATATTTTTGCTAGACATCGCATGTAACACGCATTTGTCGTGTTTGCAATACTACTGAACTACTTTATTTACATACTATTGAAAATGCAGACGGCAATCAGAAACATTGTATCTACAACATTTTTGTTTCTGAAACCAATATTTCTCACTGAATGCTTGGCTTTAAATTCAATTAACGAGGACTTAGTGCAAAATCGTTTAGGAAACTTCTGCGGCGTAAAAAGTAGGCTGCAACAAGGTTGGTCGCGTTTTGCTGCGAGCTGTTCTTAATTAGGTTGTAAGTATTTAAACTAGGTTTAATACACTAGAAAATCTTCTTATCATATCACCAATTCTTTTGAAGCAGTGTTGACAGGATTCAAATGTGCAATTGACACTCTCTTAGAACTATAATATTTAGGTTTTCTATGGCAACGTGTTGTTTTTTGCGACATTGTTCTTTGTTTCAACGTTCTTATTTATAAAAGGCACATAAATATTTAGTATAGAAAAATAAAGTAAGCTCTATCAATAAGAAAAATCAATTTATGCAAGACCTGATTCAAACCTGCCGTCTTCGAATTGGAAGACGAAACGCAACCACTAGACTACTAGAGCTCCACGGGAAGATATTTGTAGAATATTGAGCTATATCTTGAATGCAATGAGAGTGAATGCAGCAAAATAGGTATGCCAGGATCGTAGCAAGCGGAGATCCGTAGTCTCTGCCTGCCCAGGCGGGATTTTATGTATGTTTGTATTATGCTACATGGATGTTGTGATATTATGTACCTGGAGACACTTGACCAGAGATTTGTTATCCGAACATCACAAGCGATTTCTATCCTAAACTTCAATCGTCATTACTAATATTTTCACAGTTTATTAATTGCGTTTTCAAAGCGAGACGCTTCACAAAATATAAATAAATATACCCTTGGAACACAGTAATTTCGAATAATTATTCTTTACGATTTGTAATATTTTACGATGTATGATCACTTCTAGAAATGTCTTGGCAAACTGCCAATTTTTGTCATTTTTATTATTTTGCTCTTCATAAAACGTCTGGCATTGTTACCAGCACTTGTAATGCCACTCGTTACACATAAAACATAAAGTTTTTCATATATATGTGTTTGTTCAAACTATAGTGTTGAGCTATCTTGCAATTAGTAGTAATGACGAATTTTCGATGTAATCAAAATAATTATCCTATATGAAAATTTTCTGGAAATAACATCCAAATGCTTATAATTTTGTGTTTCGATATAAACGTAAAAAAGTTAACATAGTCTTCAAAAGGCTCGGGATGGCTGTGACAGAGGCAGAGGCTGCAGGCAGAGTCTATATTACGAGTATATTCGGTTTCAGATCTTGGTACGAAACACTAAAGAAATTTGATAAAAATTAAAGTTATTTGGATAATTTCAATACCTAGCGACCAAAACATCCCATATTTGGCAGCTTTCTTCTTTTGAAACAGGTTAAATTAGTTCTACGAACACAATCAAAGTACGAAAATATATCAAAGAGAGTCCATAAAATTTCATCTGATTACTTTATCAATTTTCTCTTTTTACTCACCAATCTTTGCAAACTTTCCGTCGGTCGACTTAATCATTCACAGTGCTACCCTCGCAGCAATTATCTCTTCCTTTTTAATTTATTGAATTCTTACAAATATTATAAATGCCAAAGTAACTCTGTTTTTTACCTTTTCACGACTAAAAACGGCTGAACGGATCGTGTGTTATTTGGCAAAGAGATAGATTACCTCGTATATCCTAGATACGGATACCAGCTATCTTTTGTCTCAATGATTAATCTTGAAGGAACTGAAATACGGGTTGAAAGTTTGTACGGGGAACACATGGTTAAGCAACGCTGGGCGAAGTCAGTTTTTGGATGAGTGCATTCTATATTAATTTCCCAATGAACCGATATCAGAATTAATACGTTATATTGATTAAATTTTGCGGACGAAGTCGTGGGTTACAGCTAGTTTTATTATAATCGAATTAGATATTCAAATCGTCCCATAGATTTCTACTCACGGAAAGCTGAATAAACAAAAATGAATAATTTTTGGACATATTTTTGGTTTTGGTTTGGTTATTCATAGGTTACCGTAGTCTACCTGACAAGTTCACCTGGGTGGGCTATGGCCACTTGCTTGGACCACAGAGCTGTTTCGTGAATATCGCTATAAATCTTACCAATTCACCCGAGGGGTGGACTTATTGGTTATTCCTCATTCATCAGTTGAAAGACCCACAATCAAAATTCAATTTTAGAGATTGACTTATCTCTAAAATTGAACCCGACTCCAAGCCTGCTAAGTGTCTTCAAGGTATCTACTCGCACCATCGGTTTTGCGATAAAATAAACGTTATTCAGCTTAATTAAAGCTTGTTACCGAGAATTGTAGATTATTAATCTATGCTTAGTTCGTTTGCCGCGAGTTAAATGATTATAAGGTTTTAATAATCTTACTTTATTAGGAACAATAATGGTGTATTGGTAGCACCCCTGCCTCATGATCTAAAGTTCGTGGGTTCGAACCTGTTTGTGCACAAATGTTTTTCCATTCAAAAAATGTACGCCATGCCACGCTGAAAGAAAACGTCGTGAGGAAACTGGCATACCCTAGATAGATCTAAAAATTCGAAGGTGTGTCAAAGTTTAGATTAAGGATGATAATGTGTTTGATTTGAATGTATGCGAGTTCTTTTGGCTGTTGCTGGAGCCCAAACGGCTGGACAGATTTCGACAAAATTCAGGCGTCGTTGGTCTTTATTGCAAAATAACGTATGTCAAAGAATTCAATATAGCAGCTGTAAAAAGCTATTTTAAATTATTTTCAGTCGGGTTTTTTGATATGCAAATAATACACATGGTTGCTTTCATCGTTAATATTTGCTACGTTTTCACAAAACAAACAAGACATTTACGTATGTGGTGAAATATCAAATTAACCTGTATATTAAACCCCCAATTAGTGGTTAAGCTTTTCAGCCCGTGTCAATATGTGGCTTTGCAGTAAGCCGTCACATCATTTTGTTTTATGTTTCAAAGCGGCCATATATTTCGGTTTTATTGCCAGTTGAATCAGTCAGTTCAAAGGAAGTATGCGACAACTTTTTACATATCGTACTCATATTGCATCTGTGCAACATAAATGTTGTTGAATGTTATTTTTACCCGACTGTGAAGAAATAATGTACTGTGTTTGAGGGTATGTATGTATGCATGCGAGTTTCTTTAGCTATTACAGATTTTTCAATTATTAAGGTGTCGTTTAATTGAAATTGAAATTGAAATAATATTTATTCAATACAATCACAAGGATCACTTTGAAACGTCTTACATGCTAGGTGAATCTATGTGCCAATTCCAACCTAACCCAAGTACGAGAAGAACAGGCAAGAAACTCGTAATTATAAAAGTGACAAATTAGGCTACACAAAATATCAAAAAGTTCAATATGAGAAGCTTTGTTTTAATAAAAGCTGTCATTTCAGATGTTTACATAATCTTTTGGGTGGATAAATAAGATCGTGCATATTTCACCATTTTTTTACTTATTCCGCGGAACAACTAAATTATCACCAGTTACCTTAGAAATGTTCATTGTTAAAGTTTCTGAGTTTTCCGATTTTCCTTTCAAGGTACGAAACCCCAATCTTTTATTGAAAATGTTTCAATACCATCAATCAATTAGTCAAAATAAACGAAGGGAGGGGCAGTATTGAAGAATGGGGTATTTTTCCGCGGTATTGAGACCACTTTTCAAGGTTTACCCGGATTTGCGAGCCTCCGGAAGGTTCTCGAGCAATGGGCCCGAGTACCAATAGAACAACGTTCAGAGATCTTTTGTATGAAATTTCAAATTATTATTTTCTAAATACACAAGGAGTTTTATGAATACCATCTCGATGTTGTTTTTCTGGCTGTTTTTCCAGCTAGCTGTTGCCTGGGACTTCGTCCGCATTTAATATTATATAGTTTTAATAGTTATTCTGTTACTCAGGGCGGAGACAATAAATCAAAAATCATGAAAAGCGGTAACACGACTTTGTTTTATATAATACTAGCATCTACCACAGTTTCACCCGCGTGGTACTATGTTAAATATCTATCTTTTTATCTTAATTATTCTCTCTATCTTTTTGCCTAAATCATCCAGATCCGTTCAGCCGTTTCGGTGTGATTGAATAACAAACATCCATACATCCATCCATTTATCTAAATATTCACATACTTTTTTGACTGACCTATCTATATACATATAAGTACTAAAGTCGTGGAAAATCCTTGTCCGTACTTTGAATATTTTCAAATTAAAATGGGCACCTAAAGTCTGCGGACTACCAGATAATAATGCGATATTGGCTAAAAATATCGAGTCATACCATCACTGCATAGTTTTGACCAGTTTCATAACTATGTTCATAGTTGAGACTAGTCTGTAGTCGAGCGTTGTGGTCAGCGATCCGATATGCCTTGTTAAAACTTTGCACTCGAACTAAAACGTGCACTCGCTACTTGAGTTCGAAATAACATGCTGGGTGTGTCTAGTATCTAATTTACTCTTCTATTATTATTACCTTACGAGCTTAGCTCCTGTCAGTGCAATGATGCAATTTCTTCCATTTCTCTCCAATGCAGGGTTTTAACTTTTTTATATGACATGACAGCGACCTCTTTTGTCCGGCTTATGTAGTTAGCTCTTCGTTTTTTCTTATCTCGCTTTCTTTCCACTTGTCTTTCCTTTTCAAAATTCAAAATTCAAAATATGTTTATTTTCAATAGAATCACAGGTATCACTTTGAAACGTCTTACATACTAGGTGAGTCTAAGTGCCAGTTCCAGTCCTATCCCCAGTGCGAGAAGAACTGACAAGAAACTCGCTGGGCCCTAGCGCTTTTTTTGTATGATCCTTGTTAATTTTGTAAGGAATACCTAGCAGAGTTGGAGCTGATTCATCCCAAGCTTTTTTATCATCTTTCTTTTACAAGTATATGTTCGTTCTATATAAAGTCATCTTTTTAATATGTTGTTTAAAAAGCAATTAACAGATCTATGTTAAAAAGGCGTAAAGCTATATATAACTAGCTGATGCCCGCGTGTATGTCGGTTATCGCAACTTTAAAACTTAACAAAAAATATATTAAAATCTTTCTTGAAAACAATTCTGTCCATTGGTGAAAACATCATGAAAATCAGTGCAGTAGTTTTTGAGTTAATCGCGAACAGACAGAGACATATTTTGAATGTTTTTTTCTTATCGTGCTACTAATTCTTGTAAACCAGTGTGGCGAAAGGTATAAATTGCGCCACAGAAGCTCCCGTTTTGCACTATTTCTGTAGAATAATTATTGTACCTTACCTCAACCCAAACCTTTGATAACGCCTATACCATACTGAACAGACGAGAGCGAGAGCGGAAGCGGGCGCGGGCGCTGTGAAAGTTTATACTGTTCCTATACGTATTCATAGATACGATTCCCGATACAATAGACAATGCTTGGCTAACTATACTTACTTCTAGCCTCGCTTTGCGGCTAAACTAACATCAGTATAACCGCAATTCGGGGAAAAGATCCTTTGTTTAATCGCCCAGTAAAAGCCCGGGTAAGTACTATAATAATTATAGGCCGCAAAGCTAGCATACATGTGAAGTGATCGTGGTATGGTTAGGTTGTCCGGACGTTGAAAAAAAATATATTTCCGTGGCACGGTGAAGGATTTGATATGAACATTCAAATATAACCACAACATACATGCCATTATTAGTATTTATTGCAAAAATTTCAAAACCCGGCTGAATGTAATTTAAAATAGCTTTTTACAGTCGCCATATTTTAATATTTTATATAGCCTATGTGTGTACCATATATGTCACAATCGGTCGCCTATCCAGAGATAGCCAAAGGCACTCACATAGATACATACACTCCAAAACCATACCCTCTTTCTTGCTTCGCAGTCGAGTAAAAAGACATAACATTATAAAAAAAATACTTTCACTTCTTTAAGTTGGTTAAAGTACCCATCAGTCTGGTTGTAGCCTTATTCAGCTGCTGTCATTATCATCCGTCTGTATCAGGTATACCAATCAAGTAATAATTGAAATGTTGAACACCATAACAACAATGAAATATTAAATTGGTAACTAAAATCCCGGTTTCACGGATATAACAAACTCCGAAGGTTCATTAAGACGGTGCTAGTTGGAATGGTTAGCTACTTGCCTAACCAAGCTAACAAAATACGAGCTTTCTTTTTATCGGTCCAATGGTTTTTAAGGTCATATTTTGTTACAAACATACAAAATACAAATCTTTCTTCTTTATTATATTAGTGTAGATTGACGTGTATCAGATGGGCTTTCTACCAATTTTGATACATTATTTCATATAAAAAAACACAGTATCATATATTATTGTAACATAATATTACAGCGATCAGAAGCAGTGAGCCTTAGCCGTCAGTTTGGTAGTCACACGAGTGACTGTTAATAAAATATAACGTATAGTAGAGGTGGTCTCTTATTATAACTATTTAAACACTTTTAACACTGGCAAAATTGATCTCAAAAGAGACAGATGCCATAAACAAAGAAGAAAACGAAGAAGAAGAAGTAGTCTCACACATTTGAACCCAGTCTAAACACAGCATGGTTATCGAAACGGTACATCAAAACAGAGCAATCAATATAATTTTACACACAGCAGCAGGTAAGTGACAGACTTAAATAAAACTAAACCAAAATGGTCATATATACTTAAAAAGGAGGTCTAAGGTAAAAAAAAAAGGAATTCCCGAAATTCAACTCCTAAAGGACCATTGCATTTATGTTTCTATGAAAACAATAGTCGCAAAATAGTTGTACTACTATAAAAATAAAGCAGAAACTTGCTTGCAAGCAAATTGCATTGTGCAAATGCTCCTTAAAATTGCATTTTCGACGTGTAACTCTATACTGCTTACTCCAGTGAAATGTATTTCCAATGAACAATGAGAGGGCGCGTGTGAGGATGAGACTTCAATTAGGTTCCAAACATGCTTGCCCCGGGGATTTCTGCCTCTATACATATAATAAAATGGTTGAGAAGCCGTGTCTGTATTTTTGATATTTTCAAATAAAAATTAGTGCTACGTAAGGCACGCTACTTAGCATAAAACAACCAATTTTGAAAGAATATCAATTTATCTGTTTGTCTAAGGGGCGAATAGGTATAGAACACAAATCATTGCTTTATAAAATTTGTTAATTTGTTTGTAAGGGATTTTTGATTGAGCGAGCGAAGCGAGCAAAATTTCAGTGGCAATGAGGGCGAACTACTAATATGTTTTCACTGGTGGACAGAGTAATTAGAAGCAGAATAATTATGTTACATTAAAATTGGTTGTCGGAAAAAGTTATCGTCATACGGACTAAGTCGCTGGCAGCAACTAGTTTACATGAATATTATAAAGAGGAAAGATTTGTTTGTTTGAATTGAATAGACTCCGAAACTACTGGACCGATTTGAAAAATTCTTTCACCAATGTTCTAAAATGAACTTTCAGAATGAATATAGGCTATATTTTATGTAGGTATCTCGAAGTCGAAGCCGCGGGCGAAAGCTACTCTATATGGAGATGTCGAAAGCTTTTATTGGGTGTTTTTTGTTTCGTTAGTAAAACGTGCCATTCCTTTTCGGCTGATTGGATTCCCGTTTATTCCCTAACAGGTTTTGAAGCGACTGATTTTAAATATTCCATTTGGTTTATCAGAATGGGAACTTACGAACATCGATGTCTACTTAGTTCCGTTGTTTGTGTTCTATTTGAGTAATCTTGGGAAAATAGCGCTTATTTAGTTTGAAGTATTAGTACCTAGTAACTGTTAGTACATCCATGGTTTATAAAGCTTAGGATGGTGTTTTAGGACTTAGCTGTAATGGGGATTAAGGACGTAATTACAGATTTGACGTTCTCGAATTCAGCTATCCGCGTCAGCACACTACAGCAAAGTCCACACGCACACATTGATACCTTTGGTATACTTTTGGTACCTAACCAGACCCCATTTTTCGACATTTTTAGCGCATCTTGCGATGCTAAAACCATATTTACATGAAAATGTTGTATAGAACTGCCCAGTTTTTATTGGCTACCTGCAGAGATGAATAATTATGAACTTCAATTTCATACCCATAGCATCTTTACAGTTGTGATTCCTGGTTCTTGAAATGGTACCTAAAAACCATTGATTTTCGTAATTTCACCCTTAAGATACAGATGCACAAGACTGTCAACAAGTAAATAATAAAAGTGATAAAACACAATAATAAGATCTAGAACACGCGGCCTAGTATCAGCACCTAATCCGATGTTTTAGTCCGATGATCAGGCTGATGAGACTTTTTAGTTTTATCAGTCCAATGATGCTGATCAATACAGATCATCGGATTACTGAGCCTTTTAGTCCGATATTAACACATTTCGACTTACCCAAAAAAATAAATGCACTAACTTCAGTTTATTTTTTTCAACATGCTAAAATATAAAGGTTTTTTTGTACAAAAAATAGGCATTCCTATTTTTCCACCAGTCAACTGCATCTGGGTTTCTATAATAAACTTATCTTTTTTTATGTTCTTTTTCTTTCTTTTTTTTATTTTTTATAGCAAAAACAGTATACTGTCAAAAGAACGTGATTAATTTTGATGCAACTTGACATAAAATTCTAACCTATAGAATAGATCAAAGATAATAGTCATCACGCTCACTAGTCGCAGCTAGTTTATCCATAAAAAACACTTGAAAAAAATGATCTCTAAAAAAAATCCATAAAAGAAAGAAAAAGAAGATTCAAATTCGACCACCGCTTTGTATAAGTAGGTACTTATGATGTCTGTCGCCATGTAAAAATAAGGAGTGATAGACTCAGTTGACTGAAATTAATTTTAACTTTACCAGTCCATCAATCAAAAACGAAATTACTTTGGAAAACATTATTTGTTTGTGGATTATGATCGTACTTATTGGAAAGGTTTACCCGGAATTCAGATTAATTTACTTTTCACGGCAGGGTACAGTCAACGCCAAATGACTTCGGTTTATCCCACATTAACCATTTTTATTTCAAATATACCATTAGGTAATCATGTTGAATAGTTTGTTTTTTTTTTACTGTAAAGAAATAAGGTAGTGTATTTGATATGAATGTGAGTTCTTTTGGCTATCACTGTAATCCAAACGGCTGGACAGATATTGACAAATGAGATGTCGTTAGAATTGTCTACATCACAAAAGTGATATTATGTTATTCAAAATGACAAAGTAAATCAATATGGTGGCTGTAAGAAGCATTTTTTATTACTTTTATTACTAGTAAGAAGCATTTTTTATTACGTCTTATTTTTTTATTTGATATATTACCTTAGGTATTCACAGCTTCATTAGACAAAGAAAAGTTCAGGGGCCAAAAAATCATGTTTCAAAAAGGTCACGTTTCTAGTTTGAAGTAACACAACTTCAATATAATTTGTATAGATCATAGTACGAATTATTGAAGTTATATATTACTTTAATATTTCCAGTTCATAACAGCCGGACGGACTAATATACTCGTATAATATAATTGTAATACCTGAGTGCATAATCCCTACGTAAGACCTCTAATTGGGTACTACATTCAGAGCGCTGTTCTGAATGGAGTCTAAATTCGCTTCATTTCAACAGCCAGGGACGTAGCAAGGAAAAAGGACAACGCCATCGAACATTGAACTGTCTTTTAGATCATTCTGTGCCATCGTAATGGATCTTCACATAGCTTTCTAGGGTTCTGAAATCCAACAGCGAACCTTTACAATTTCACCATTTCATCAGTTTTTTTGTTAACAAAGCATTGATCGAGCATCTTTATAGCAAATTAATAAGAATTTTAACAAACATCGAACTGTCTTCTATGTAATCGTGTTTTGACATACACTTTGAAACATGCATTTTGAAAAAGGTATATTTTGCGTTTAGTACATTATGCGACTGAGCCCTCTTATAGTGCGTGATACGACACGCCCTTGCCCGATTATATATTTTTTTCACTACTTTTCGTTCTTGACGCTACTCTGCGTTCGCGTTGGTCGGAGTTGTATAGAATTATAGCCTTTATACCTTTGATTTACATACGACAGTCGCGTCATAAAGGCAACCTCGAATGCTATTTTGGATTATTAATTGAACATTTATAATAGACAATTATAAACGTAAATAATATGAAGATTTCTCAATAAATGATGGTATGGTATGGCAGTATTTCGATTGATTCTATATTTTCTTTATAAATAGCCATTATAGCTAATTCATTGTATTTTGATAAGCATTATTAATTTAATGGTTCCATGTAGTCTTCACATTTTACGATGTGAAATCTGTTTTATGCTATGATCTCATAGTACCTAGTTAAAAAAAACTTAAGGTTTTTATTTACTGTTAAGAAAAGTATTAATACTATTTTTTTTAAATGTTCTTCCCAATCACCTAAATCTTTGTACAAACATAAAACTTACTAATAAAAGTTCAGCAAAGTAATTAGGACATAAAATGTTGCCAAATCGCATACATGAGAAAATATTTTTTATAACAATAACAATTTTTCATTGTGCATTGTTATGAAAGCTATGTAGAGGAACTAGCTACGAATCACTTTCGTAGCACCTTCGTAGGCACCTGCATAGCGCCCTCTAAGCATTCTCTAGGAAACTAAATTTAACTTTAACTGCAGTGCTGCCACCTATAGCGGATACGACAGACCTTACAAAAGTATTGTGGAAAAGCTCCGCTTGGTGGCGCTAGCTGTATCATTGTTATCATGAATGAGAGATACCTTCTCACAGGAAAATGACTGCATACTCTATTATAAACGAAGTACAAAGCAGAATTACAATTAACTAATATGCTTGTTATTCAACTACTCAATGTTTTGGAGTCTTATTTATTTTTACCTGACTAATGACTAATTAGAAGGAGGGTTATGTTTTTACTTATTGTTGTGCAGATGAAAAGTAATATCCAGGTTGGTAGGTACCTACTTTTGCACCCTGCTTTAACCCATTGAATTAATAATTTACCAAATAACAGACTTAAACTTCCATCATATCAACAACGGATTAGACAACAAAAAATAAATTAAGCAGCTAACATAACTACTTTAATTTGCTCGTATTATTTACCTACCTGCGTGATTTTTTTTTATTTCGAAAACTAACATTTTGCTTATTGTTTCAGATATACAAAGTGTTTGATGTGATATTTATGTGGGCATTTACCTCAGTTAGCGCCCTGTACCCCAATGACCCGGCTTTCGACATGCCACAGTCCCCTTCACCTCGGCTGCGCCACTACAGGTCCCTGAAAAACTCCTGGCATGAAAGATTTCCGCATGAAAAAGCTAAAAGTATCCAGCATGAACAAACTTTATCTCTCAGTAATAAAAAGCGGTTTGACCTTAAAGCGCTTTGAAGACTAACAAAGAATTAGTAGGTGCCTACTTTTGTCATATGTATAAAAAGTTATGTACCTCTTAATAAGCTGTTGAATTTATCTTTAATAAAAAAAGTACCTTAGAGCGCTTTGAAGACAAAGAATAAGTACTTAACTACTTTTATAATTTGCAACTCAGGGTTAAAGTTATGAATTAAAAATCGAACTGCAAAAAACACAGATGTATAATAATAAAGATATATCATAAGATGTCACAGAAATGGGAATAATTTTAAACTTTACGTATATTCAATAAGATGATATATCTAAACATACAAAATTTTTAGCTATAAAAACCGCCTCCAAAGGTATGCTCATTATTACTTTGAGAGATTGATAATTTTTGTGTTGAACAACCCTATATCATGCATGTTTTACTTGAATGCATCCAAGCTTTTGCATTGTTACTCCTTCCTTTGATTTCTATCCGATAGTATAGCAAACTACCTTGAAAAACCGTAAGAAAGATCATAAAATAAACCATCTTATCAGCGGCAACTTTCAATATACATACAACATACTTTAAAAAAGCTATTCATAGTTTTGCAACAGGCACTCAATCAATATAGCTCAGCACTGAAGCACTGAAAATCCACAATCAGACCATAACACGGTACTTAGTCGTAGTTTTTATCACAAATTTAGGACTAAAACTAGACGAATTATCAAAACCATATTTCAGACCATTCATTTATTTAGTTTTCAGGCAAATCTTTCTAGATAATATATGATTATGATAAGTTAAGCCTCAAATCTAGCGCCCAAGTCAATGAATGCGTTGGTAAGCTTATCCCAAACAAAAGAGTTCTACGTTTATCTCAAAATGGTACATATTGTTCGGCTTATCTTCAGTAAGTCGGTCCCTGTCGAACGCATGAATTCAGACCGAGTGAACACATTCCAAGTTTCCACTTCACCAAGTATTAGTAGGTACAAATTCGTCCTCGTGTATCAAGGGTGCGCTATTCGCTCATCCGAACAGCCTGTAGATAGGCTGTTATCTGGGCATCACGTCACGTCGTGTAATAACAATCATACGCTTATCTAATGATAAATGTATTAACATACAGAAGCTGAAAATGTGTCAAAGGCTCGAGCCGCTGATAAAGTTAGGAGTTTTGTCCGTTGAACCATTGATCTGTTTGCATTGACGGCGCTATCAAATCTATCAATAGTGCGCTATTACGAGGACTATTGATACTACTGTCACTACCATATTGGGGGAAGAAATAGCCTTGTTATAGTGTAACTTGTTGACGATTATGGGTGCGGTTATTACTTAATATCAGTAGTTCGTTTATCGAGCAGTATTGCAGTCGACGCGATATGTTTCATACTTATTCATACCGCGCCCCGAGGCTGCCTAACACACCAGCCATGTACCGTAAAAGTAAATTTCGAAATAACAAGGCGTGAGTTCACAATAAAATACCCATCCTTATATATATAAAATGATATTATGATTAATGTTGCCTTGTTTTCTGCAGGACCATGACAGCAATATGTTTCGTTTGCAACCTTCCGATATTATCCCATCAAGTGGGCCTGGTCTGGGCGGGCGGCAATGGCTGGGACGAGCTGACCAGATCCACGCTCGAAGAGAACACCCTTCGGCAAAGACTTGGCAGTCGCAGAGACTCCGCGGCGCAGGTCTCTTGCCTGTCACCTCCGGAGCCCGACATTTCAGATCAGCAAAGAGGTTTGTGGAGTTTTCAGCTTTAATCAGTTAGTTGTAATGTAGACCTTGCTAGGAGATATTAAGTATGTTGGTTTTGTAGGAGGAACTCGCCGCCGTCGTTCCTCGCTGGCCCAGCTCACGGACATACTGCGCGAGTGGGGTGGCGGTGGAAGCGCGCCTCGCCGGCAAAGAGCCCCGCTCTCCCGGCGCGAGACTCTAGCAGACCTGGCGCGCTCCCTGCCCTGGGCTCGCCATGAACCACCTCCACGGCGCAGACGAGACTCATCTGCCGACTCTGGAATAAAATCTATGAACTCCAAACGTCGAGAATCCAAAGCGCCTCAAGATTTTAAAGCAGACTGGGATCGAAATGATTCAGTGACAATCATGCCGACAAAAGAGCGTCGCATCAAGAGACGGGGCTCCGAAGAAGATAAACACAGAGATCGAAGAGATTCCGTTGAAGGTCATCGACGACGTGATTCCGTAGCGGCCCCACCGAGAATAGTCGCAACGCATAGAAAAAATAGACGCACTTCACCCCCAACGCCTGGACCTCCTTCTTTCGCTGATGCGGGGTCCGATCCTGGACCGTCTACACATACGCACATGCCATCAGTAACAATTGTTTCTATTCAAGAACCAAGTCGCTCTGACGGAGAATGTCAACCGATGATGCCTATGCCAACTATCATCACGTCTGCAGTGACCCCGTCTCCAACTTCACCGACAGTTCCAAGCGGCCATGCGACTCAGACTGTCCAAACATCCTCGCAGTCAGCTCAAGCGACTCAAGTGACTCCCGGCCGTTCACCACCTAATTTGGCAATAAGACGAGACTCGCAAACTCAGTGTGGAAGGAAAGATGCTCGAATGGCAAGAAGAGATTCTCGAACAGCTGCTAGTCCAACGAGATTGGGTCGACTGCAACGCCAGGCCACAGCGTTTGATGACCCTACAGGGCCACCAGGCCCGAAACGCAGAGATTCAGGTCCGTCTTTGGGGCCTGATGACGAGGGTAGAGCACGAAGAGACTCTTTAAGCCCGGACTCAGCGAGACCGCGGCGGGACAGGTCACCTGGAGCAGGAGGCGAGTTGAGTCCTTCCGCTGCAAGGCGACGTGGTCGTTTGCGTAGACAAGCTTCTTGCGCTAGAATGGGACGAACGAGGAGTCCAGAGTCCAGCTCGTGTTCAAGTAGAGATCCTAGTCCAGGTGCACGCCCGCCCGACAGATCAGAGAGAATGATAAGACGCCAGTCTACCACGGAGGAGATATTGATAGCCCGCGGCTTTCGCCGGCAGTCTACAACTGAAGAAATGATCAGATGCCGGAATTTCAGGCGTCAGAGTTCACAGAGTGATGACGCGTGCATGCGAGCTCGTGGTCGTCGTGACTCATCCACGCAAATATTGGATGGCACCATAGGAACCATGACTGTGGAAACGACGAGTACTTTTTTTGACTCCAGCACACAAACTGGTAAGTTTACTGATTGATTCGTTTATATAAATATTTAATATCAGCTTTTTTATGATTTATTATTTTATTCAAGTTTCTATAAAATCTGCACTGAAATAAAAGCGTAAAAGAATGCGAGTAAAAGTTTTTTAAGAAAAAACTTTTACGCGCCAAAGAGCTTTCACGAAACGCAGCCAAAAAAACTAAGCGTGAGTAGGTACGGTATCTTACGGTGTTCTTACGATACTCCATGCCATCGCCACGTGCTCGAACCCCCGCCCCTTTTCACCAGCCAATCGATTCACTCCGAGTTTCGCCGTTTCAAATTAGCTGTGCTGTTTTATCGACGGGACTCCGAGGGGAATAAGGAGAGGTTCGGGTTCGGAGAGGGAGAGGGCTCTGTTCGGTAGCGCGGGCTCATACTGGAGAGCATCGGCCGGGAAGCCGCACTTAAGTTTGGCAGAGCGATCGCGCGGACCATGCCGGCATGAGATGAACCGAGGAAACGGCGCTCTCGGCGCAGGCTCGCTCGCCAGCGCCCTGTCATCTGTTGCGGACAACTGCCTGTAAATGTTTACTAGAACCAAAGTGACGTGCCGAACACAACGAATACCTCACTCCAGCAATACAATATCTCCGATATCGCACAAAAAAATATATAAAATATACACCGGCCAACGTAGACGTTACAACGAATAAAAAAAAATATATAAATAAAACTGTAAAATAAATTAAAAGACCGCGGTTTAAATTGTGTTTTACAAATTTTTGTACAGATTCGTTTTTAATAGATAAAATATTTTATACGCCAGTTTTTATCAGTGAAGTGAATGCAATAAATAAAAATAGTTTGGTAAATGTTTTGAACAAATATGCAAAGGGTGTGACTTTCAAGGACAACCGTATTTACATTGGAACAATTCTAAACTAGCCTTAGTTCAAATCGTTTTTGCGAGACAACAAATTATATCAAAAATTTAGAAGTTAAAAGTATTTAGCAATATTTAGTGATAAAGTGCTTATGAATAAAAAAATAATTGAAGGACGATATGGTAAGTCAAGTTTAATTATTATTATGCATTCAAGAACACTTTTCTGCATCAGTTGCTCGCCTTATTATTTTATAAAATAATAATTCAAATTGTGATATTAAAACAAAAAAGAAATGAAACCAATATTTGCAATGAATAGCATCAAAGTTTTGTTTGCAAACTATATTCAAACAAACACATGACGAGCCTAACGGGGTGACTAATGGAGGTTAGCATTAGATAATTGGGTCAATGTAGTACGGTTGAGTAGTATTTTATCGTAGACGCTTCGTAGACATTCCGTAGGTGTGCTGTGGGCGTAGCTCTACAAAGCTACGATAAGTAAAAACCAGACGTAAATAAACAGAAAGTTTTAATCACCCAAATCTATAGATTATATACCGGTTACCCGCAACTTCGTCCGCAAAATTCATTATTTACCACACCTTGGGTTACATTATTGAAGTTTTTGTAGGGATCCCTAATTTTATTAGTAATAAATATAACCTATGTTACTCAAAAATAATGTAGCATTGTAATGGTGAAATATTTTTTGAAATCGGACTAGAAGTGTTTGAATTAATTTGTTACAAACAAAAATACAATTTCCTTTATATAATATTAGTAAAGATATAGACTAGCTTCCGTCCGTGGCTTCGCTCACAAAGTACCTACATAAAATGTAACTTAAGTCCTTTCTCAAGCTCGAGTCTATCTTTGTACGAAATTTCATTAAAATCGGTTTTGTGGTTGAAGCTTAAAAGCGTAACAGGCACAGTCTTTCACATTTGTATAGTGATAAGGATATAAACAATAGAAGTCGGTGTGTCTGTAAATGAAAAAAAGTAATAAAAATAGAGAGTTACTAAAGAGGAGTAATAAAACGGCAGTTTTTAGAATTATTTTATGTCAGTTTGTTTATTCGTTTGTTTGCACACACATCTTCGAAACTGCTGAACATTTTTATGTAATTTTCAAAGGTGGACAGAGATAATTAGAAATAGAATATAGACTTCGTTTCATAAAATTTGGAAGTCAAAAAAGAGTTATCGTCATGGGGACAAAGCAGCTGGCAACAGCTAGCTATTGTAGAACAAATTTCGAAATAAAAATATTCCCGTAAAAAATATCGTATCTTATTACGCGGCATGTCCATAAACGAAAACAATATTGAAACAGTATTATTTCCAAGGCCCATTTCATTATATTACCTCGGAAATATACTTTTCTGCTATAAAATCGAGAAAGCCCTTATTTACCGCCCGTTTTATGAAGTCTTGTTCGAACACATTAATTACGGCTCCTTTATTTCATTAATATCAATTTACGACATTTTCAGATAACTTTTGTGATTGTGTTATCAAAGACCAGTATAAAATACAATATTTACCCGGCCTTTTAAGTATATTTGGACAAAAAATACATAATGTTCAACTTGATTGGGTCGAACCGCTATCAAAAATATTTTACTTACATAAAAATAAAGCCGTATTACGAAAGGCTGTATTGGTTATTGAAGCAAGCTCAGTTAATGTAAGCATCTATGCAGACGTTATTTGTGAAGTATAATTGACGACAGATCTAAAATAATACAAAAAAATCTGTATTCACCAATCGTATTTATAAGACCATAAAATCTTGAAAATTTGAGATACGATTTTAAACCTTAAAACCTTGGAATTCAGATCAAAGCAATTCGTAGGTACATTGGCAAATACCCACTTAGGTAACTTGTGATATAAGAGTCTTCGGCGACACTCGAAATTGTAGGCCTAGAAGCCTAGATTGTTGGCAAAGTTTCGAAAGTCCTTTGGCGTAGAGCCAAGTGAAAATCGGGCTCTTTCTTTTTGAACAAACGATTTTGCTCTATTTTCATACTTTTCGTTTTATTCAAAAGTAAAGATTTCCCAGATGGTCATGGAAGTGAATTATTGCGTGATCAAAATAAACGTGATTTTTCCAGCTTTTCAGTAACAGGCGTAAATTCACTTAGCTCCGACGATATTCTTAAAACAAATTGAAACATTTTACATGTAAAACGAAAATTAAATACCAAATTGACTGTAATTTTTAGGGAAAACTTCTGAAGAAAAAATGTTACTCTTGCGTCACCAAAAAATTGTTGGGTTCGGGCCAACCGCTTTGATTTCAAAAGATTTGGGTATATTCAAATTCACTTCTCACTAAAGTTGACCTTTTTTCAACAAGTTCGCAATTATTATAAAAGCAGTTTGCTTTTATATGATATCGTAGCTTTTGTTTGTAAAAAGTGGTGGTTTACAGTTACCTTTTCAGTGCAGGTTTTAACGTGTATATAACAAACTTTGTTTATTTATTTTTTGATAAAAACTTTTTCGAATCAGCCTTTTGAATAAAGACTTCCCAAATACGAAAGCACTTGTGTAATTAAACTAATGTAAAATATATAAAACCTCATTAATTTATTTTAAATAAAAACTTTTTCGAATCAGTCTTTCAAATAAAGACTATTCAAATATGAAATCACGTGTTTAATTAAACCAATGTAAAATTATATTGAATAAATATGGTTAAGTATTGATTGTGTATAAAAATATGTGAATCATAATCAATCGACACCTTTTGACACCCATTTCTTGTTTTGTTGTTGAGCAGTGAACGAATATAATACTGTTGTTGAGTCTCAATACCTATTCACACGAATTATGCTTGATACGTCAATCAATCGACGTAGGTAAGTAAAAAATAAACATTCTTATATCCATACAACGACGTAAACTCCTTTTACATCTCTCATATTCGGTAAGTAGGTCCTTATTACCCCCAAATGGGGCTTGTAGGTGACCAATTAGCGCTCTAGGGTAATAATGTAGCTAGAAAAGCCCTAGGCGGGAAGTAATTAAAAAAAAACTTCACTCTTTCAAAAAGTTTGCGTACATCTAACCATCATACTGGTAGGTAATAGACATCATGCATTCAGCCCAATGACAAAAGAGGTCGCTTCGCTATTCAGCCTTGTCTTCGTATGAGTAATAATAGTCATCAATTTTAAATATCGAACGGCGAAACTCAATTTCGTTCTTGAAAAAAATTATTAATAAATGAAAAAAGGCGGGATTAAAAAATTTTTACTTTAAAATGTTTTATTCTTGTAATACCGGTTTTTTTCTACTTACCTCACAATCGAGATGTAAAGCAGAGTAGTTAGCTCGGGTGTAAGCATCAATTGTACCCTCGAACTATAGGCGCCCTCGCTGCGCTCGTGCGCCTAAATATCTCGGACTGCAATTGATGCCTTACAGCCCTTGTCTACTAATCTACTTTTGGTGTTACTACTCCATCATTACTTCTTCATGTCATGCACAGTGCGATCAGTTACTGCAACAGTAGCTGTCACGTCGTTTAAACTAAACGCGCCCTGCTGTTATCGCAAAATAATAACTTATATAAGTATATTATATTATATATGTATAATATGTATATTGGTGGTGCAATTCACACAACGCCATCTTGCTCTAAACTAAGCAAAGCTTGTACTAGATAGTTGATAGATTAATTATATTTTTGTAAGCACATACATAGAATACATAGGTAATAACACCCAGACACAGAACAAACATCTGCGTTCATCACACAAATGTTTATCCTGCGTGGGGATTGAACCAACAACCTGCAGCGCAGAAGGCAGAGCTACTACCAACTGAGCTGTCAAGCCACTTAAAAACTTAACTTAACTAAACTTAACTTAATATAATAAAATAAAGTAAAATTTCTTTAATTTTGTCAAGTAGATCGCTACCGTGGCCATGAACGAAGATTGAACGCTTGATTCGAGCGTACCTTTACGACATCAGGGACTTCATTAACTTATTTAATTATCTTCTAGAACCATCTCCATTGTACGACAATAATCACTACCACGAGGAATGTCTCCGCTGCAACTCCTGTGGACTGAACCTGACTGGACCGAATCAGGTGAGTCAACACAACTTCAATGTATAAAGGTATGAGTTACCAGCGGGCGACGTAAGGCGGCGACGGACGACGTGTCGCGGCGACACTACTGGTTTCTATGTATTTCTATGAAACTCCTTTCGTAGTTGGCGACACGAAGCTAGCAACGCGTCGCCCTACCGCAGATCACTGTTCTCGAACACGTCAGACATTTTGCAATGACAGGACGTAACTACGTGTCGCGGCGACATGAAGCGACGACACGTGGTCGGTCGCCGCCTCACGTCGCCCACTGCCAACTCGCACCTTTACATAAATTAATAATATTTTATTTATCCACTAAGTATGTCAATACTTTCTTGTTGTGGGTAGTTTTTTTGTGACAGTCTCGTAACTTCTCTCTGTCTATTTTCTCTAACTTCCCTCTCGACATCCGTTCGCCTCGCCCGATCACACTTTTCGTAACGCTTTCGTCACGCATTCACCAGCTTACTCCCCAAATCAAGGCGCTCGATTATTATTATATAGTTTTTTTAATTTTTTCCGTTTTTAATTATAACAATCGTTTTAAACTCGCACAGTTTTATAAAGGCAGCTATTTAGCTTGGAGGCAAAATAAAGGTAGCTCTTTGGAAGAGTATAAAACGTCTATGAGCAATAGAAAGGGAACGTAGGATTTGTCCGATGTTTTATGTTCTTTTATATAGTGCACTCTGCAGGCTAGCTGGGGCTATATTGACAAGCTGGTTTCGTTTTAACAATAGTTTTGATTGAAAAATGTTGATACTTTTACAATTCAAGTGAATTTTATTCCTTTATATCACACTAGTACAGTTTGCCGGATCAGTTGAGTTTTTTTCATTCATTTTAACATGGAAAAACTTTAAAGATGAATTGGTTTTTTTATTCATTGCGTAGGTAAAAATCTTTCTTTATAATTACTATGTTAGTTTAGTTCTTTCAGCATTTGTTTTTCTTAGAAAAGTAAACAGGAGTATTAGGTTTGGACGTTGGTGGATGATTACACCGCCCAGGTGTACATCGCCTTACGCGACTCGAGAGTTTGAGCTTTGCTTATGTTTTACTAAGATTTCGAGCAAAAATCTCGCTTCAAAACATTTGTGTACATAACATCAAAATACGCTTCTACTGTTTCTCTGCAAATATATTTAGTGAAAATAAAGATACGCTCATCAAATATTATGAACAACATAAAGATTTTAATTTATTTTTAAAGAAAATATGAACTTTAATATTTTAATCAAAGCACTTGCACAATATTAAAGAAGGTTTTTAAAACATGTGTCTTAATAGGTATCCAAAACTTTTGAGTGCATTCATACCATACATACATACATATGAACCAAATTATACCCTGAGTTTATATAGTTTTCAGGTTTATTCTAGCAATAACCGACAGCAATTCAAACGTCGTAAACGTCTGGACAGGATCATATCTTTCAAAAATAAAATATTTTACCAGGATGAACTCGTTTTGATAAATGACCTAAATGTTTTTTTTTTTATAAATTACCTCAAAAAATGTTCATTTAGGGTTTTTTCCTTTAATAACGCTACAAGACAAAGAACAAGGTCAAATGGGTAGTGATCGAAATTAATCAAAGGCGAATCAGAAGCCCGTCACAAACTTATTACAGCCGAGAAAAGGAATCAATCACGGTACCAAACAAAGAGTTTGTACGCACATTTTTATATAACGCTCATTTAGGAAAGGCTTTGTAAATATAACGTACAATAAATGTGCATGGCTAAACATCGCTCAGTAATGTTTCCGATAAAAATAAAATAACGCCCGGTGAGTATCGCGGTGCGAAACTTAATATCCGGTACGTAACGACTTGCTCTTGTGATATTATATTGAAATTTCAAATAAAAATTTGATTTGATTTTTTTGCGGGAAATAATGTTTGTAGCCCAATAACAGAAATATGATAGTAGATTTGAATGCAAACTTCCAGCTAATAATACTTAGGTAGTAACTAAAACAAGTACTTACAGGAAAATGAAACTAATGTCTAAGGTCTTGTATACGTAAATGCTGTGCGTTGGGCGTCGCATTAGCGGTCCATCAAACGCAATAGTATTCATGGCATCGTTCACACCGTGCTATTTCAACGCTATAAATTGCCTTATAAATCAAACGTAGGTATAGTTCATCCAACGGATCTAGGCATTCGTGAAGTTAGCCAAAGGTGCGAGTTTGCGCATGTTCAGTTCCTTCCCTCCCTCCTCATACCTCCAATTGCTTCCGAAAAACGATACAGTGCAGCTCTTGCGGCTAACTTTACGAATGCCTAGATTCGTTGAGCCTACTATACGTTTTATTGATGACGCGCCACAAAAGGCGCCGCTCAACGCACCGCGTTTCGGTGAATGAAGCCTTATTAATTAAAATATTGTGTATCTAATTTTAATGAACCTAATTCATACTGTACATACCAAATCATTGCAGTTATTTTTATTATATAATTTCATTTATATTTTCGTGATATGAAATAAACATCATTTGATTTTTATTTTTGATATTGAAAAACTAAACACGTTTGGTATCCCTCAAAGTTAAGAAAACCAATAACTCCCCAGTTTCAATTCTAATCTCATCCATCACGTAACTTATTTAAAGTCGATAGGTCCTTCAACTTCCCCCGCTCTGATTTATCTGGGATCTAAATGAAAATTTGTCTACTCGAGATTATGAACTTCAGTTGTACTGACTCGGTGGCTTTCAATTCGTGGCAGGTATCAAATTGATCAAACAGTTTGAAACATCAAGGCTAGGATGATTGTGCCTACCTTTGATATTATTATTATACTATTTTTTTTTTAAGAATTAAAGTTATTCAAGCTAATTGTATTTTTAGTTTTTCTAATGTCGTCTCAAATAAAATATACATTACTATTATTTGAGCCAGATACTAATCATAAATTAGCTAACAATAGTATGGTTTTCTTGCGTATTTGCATAAGATCAATTTTATAAGCAAATTAACTTTATAAAAACATCTTATTAGCAAGGCGACCTAAATAAGCAGTAGGTATGCCTTGTAAGCAGAACATCTTACTTGTAAAGTAAACACAGTCACCATCTTAAGTTTTCGTGGCAACTTTCTACAAAATACACAGTTTAAAATGAAAGACCGTAAAATTGCATAGTTATTTTAAAGACGTCAACGAGCTACGTGAACTCCGTATACTTTGTACTTGCATCTATAAAAGCTTTAAAGATGTCGAAAGCACTACCGCATTAAATTACCCTCGTGTAAACAGACGATGCTCTTAACTTGTTTTACGCTTTGAATGTCTTTTGAAACTGCCGAGTGGTGGGTGCAGTGCAAAAATCTGTCCAAATACCAAATAATAATTTTAGTAAACTTTGATGTGCGGAGCAGAATATTTTTAAAGCGGTTTCTGTTAAGCCGGCTCTACACTCGCGTGTGACGTCGCGCCGTGAATAAAAGCCGTGATCCGAGTGTGAACTGTGTCCCTCCACACTCGCAAAGCCAGTCTTTTTCGCGACGATGATGTGCCGCAAACCCTTTGTCGCGGGCCAAAACCGACACTGATCGGGAAACGGCGTGAAACGCGAACATCCATCTACACTCGTGGTTTGCAGTTGTCGCGAGCTTTTGCGGCCGTTCGCGCCGCGAGTGTAGAGCCGGCTTAAGACTATACGAGCGGCCTTATGCTCTAAGTCTAAACAGTTTGCTGTCTACGCGGTCCCTGTAGGTGTAGTAACCACTAGGAAAGTTTCAACAGTGACCAAAACGAGACAGTGTGCGAAGTACATTTACCTACCTAGTTTATCATACAGTGCACGTAAAACTTCATATTACAGCATGCTATATATGTGCAAACAATCGTATGTATGATGTAAGTAGATACTGTGTAATACAAAGTCAATACCTTTCAACTAGACAGGTATTTTCAAGCTAGGTAATACTATACGCAATTTCAGTCGCAGGAAGACTTTTAATATCAGTAAGTACTACAGGTTGTCATAAGACCACGTTTGAAACTCAAAAGGAAAGGAAATAAGAGCTTCTTCAAGTAATTTAGTATTATATAAGTTGGGACTCGAAATGAAATATCTGTAAATGGAAGAAAGTGGCATTCATTCGTTGTCGGTTGTAAAATCGGAATCCTTCACCTTTTCAAAAGTTTCTAAATATGTTTTAAAGACTGTCAAAAGATTATGATGTATAGTCCATCCATCTTTTTTTAGGTCTACCTCTACCCATAAGGGTATAAATCCATCCACATTCAAATCCATCACCCTTCTTGTAACATGACTTTTTTCCCTCCATAACATGCCAGCGATGATGATGAACACTGTGCACATATATTTCTTGACTGGAAAACCAATTGATGCACGACTGGACTAGAAACCACGTCTTTACGATCGGAATGGAAGGATGCCTATATAAGGCCAGGACTCCACCACAGCGGAGACGAGACGAGCGGAAAGGAGATGTTTTTAAACAACAAATATAATTGTGTTATTGACACATCTCCTCTCCGCTCAGCTTCAGTGGAGATCGTTGTGCGGAGATGTGTATGGCGCGACGGAAGCGGAGATGTGAGCTGTGCGCAGACGACGCGTAGTGGAGACGGAAGAACCGCACACATCTCCGCTTTGGTGAAATCCCCCGAGCTGAAAAACATCTCTTCTCGCACAGCACACAGCACACCGCACACATCTCTGCTTTGGTGGAGTCCCGGCCTAACCAGTGATTGACTGTGCTTTATGTTTGTGTAGAAACGCGCGAGACGCTTCAAGAACCAGATTCTGTGCGATTTGCACTTTGCGGACGTCGCACTCATGGAGTGCAGTGACTTCATGCAGCAGCTACGTAGCTTCAAACCGCAGTCGCTGGGCTGTGCCGTCGCCAGACGCAAGTCTTCCACCACCCTCATATTCCCTCTGCCGCCGCAGGCATGCTCAGGTAACTGAAACTTTACCCCTAGATTTTGCATCATCATAGCTTACAAGACATATGTATTTTGTTGCATAAGACGTTCCATCGTCATAGATCGTTCTATTTTTATAAAATGTATCATTATCATCAACAACAATATCATCATCATAATTATCATCGTTATCATCGGTAACATCTCTTAGACCATATTTTTTCATGTGGAGTCGGCAAATGAAATACTTATTATTTCCAATTCTTTTCTTCTAATCTATATCTATATAAGAGCTTAACCTGACTGACTGATTGACTGATTGATCATCGCTGAGCCGAAACCGCTGAAGCTAGAAAGCTGAAATTTGGAAGGTGGTTTCCTTTTATAACAAAACCACCCACTAAGGCGGGGTTTTTGGAAATTCCACCTTTAAGGGGGTGAAAAAGGGTGAAAACGTTTGTATGAAACTTTTTAACGCGTGGAGCGATTTTCATGAAACTTTGATTGTACACTGTAAATGCAAAATGAACGGACACTTGTCTTTTATATCAGCTGTCATTTTCGTATTTGTTTTTCATATCCATGTTTTCTTTTTTAAGCTTACATTGGCATAGCATTTTCACAGTGATAAAAACATCCATCGCCATAGAATATCGCCATTTGCTCTATTATTTACGTATGTTGTGCAAATTATTCAATTATCATCACCATAATGAACCACGTCATAGGAAGTTACAATATCAATAAGCAATAAAATAATCCTTTCTATGATTTACCTAAAGTTTAACAACTTTAAAATCATAATGCATATTTGATCTAGCTCTAACAAGGTCTTTAGAAAAAAAAACCAAGTTAGGCACCTAGATATTATTATATAGATTCATGAATACGTTTGCCGATAGGATTCAAATAATATGACTTTAAAATAGCAAGAATTCTTTGCACATTCCATTGAATAGGTAAAGTATATCATCTCACAATCGTGTCCTATTCAAATACGCGGCGCTTTCAAAAAGCTGCATTTTCTATTGGTTCAACGTGTTTACGGGACTGTATGCAAATGAGGTAGGTAATACGTATTTTATCTTTCTCAATATTTAGCTTACAGATGCAATAACTTGGCAATAGTCTCGACTAAGAATAGAAGATTAGAATTTAATTCGAACAGACACATACACGAAAATAAAAATAAAACAAATTAGTCAAAAAAAATAACACAAAGGAGGTACTTACACAAACACAAAAGAGATTTATGCCCTTTCTCCTTGCATGTCGCGTGACCGAACAGGACTTATCACAGTTTGATGCTACCTCCAAAAATGATAAGAATATTGAGCTGGAGCCAAAACTAAGAGTCAAAATCTACACACGTCACGACGCCGCATCGTTGGTCAATCATCCACGGCACGGCGGTTTTGATACAATCTAGATGAAAATTACCATAGTTGATGCGAAGATCAGTACCTACGTCGATTCTGTAAAATTTAAACATCAACTCGCATCTCACATCGCTATTCACTCTTACTTCGCTTAAGACGCTTTTTATTTGACACTTTGAATCGGGTTCAAGTGCGAAGTGAGCGTCGAAGTGACTTGGGGATTACCGTATAGAATGCCACTTCTAGCGTCATCTCATACTTTATCTGTCAAAATCTCCCCGTCAATTTAGTTCAACTGGCTGACACGCTCGCAAGAGTGGCGCTAGTGTAAATTCGAATTATCAACCGAGTTTTTAGAATGCGAATCAAGAAACTCACAGCGGTTTCAGATTCGAAGTTTAAAATGAGGTCTTACAGAATCACACGGAAGGACATCAATGCACTGTGCAGAATTGTATCGTTATTTTTCACAACGCCATTTGTGCACTCACTGTGCATTATGCATTGCATCGTACCGCGATGCGACGTGCATCGTGAGTATTTATAGACATTGTCTCTAAGAGATTTTCAAATCGTCTTAACAGCCAAGTCTCGCAATGTCTATAAAATCTTGATAACGGCATGCTGCTCTGTCTTTGCTCCCACTTAAATTTTCTGGATAATTGACAGGATTAAAAGCGCAAATCCAGAGCACGGAATTAGAATAACGTTCAGTTTTACTTCCATTGGTATTAAGATCCGTTCAAAGTTTCTTGGTTTAAACGAGTTTTATGTAAGTACTTAGGTACTTATTACATTGCCACTTAATTCTTTTTAAATATTTGAAAGTCAACGGTATTTATAGTTTGAAAAACAGGTTTTTTCAAAAGTGGCTAGCAGATTAAATTGCTGCTGTCTAGCTGATTTGATTAGCCCTCACCCAGTCAATAACTATCAACTAAAAATAGTGATGCATGTTCTCGTCCGTATTCACCTGACAAATACAACTGAAGCCTTTTTGATAATAATATCTATCAAACTTTGAAATGGATTCGTTGCCTGGGGGCTTAGTACGGGTTTTGATAGTTCACAAAATTGTGTTTTGTTCCGTTTCCTTCTATACATAAAAAAGGTCACTGGTGGTGTAATGGTAGCACCCCTGTCTCACAATCCGAAGGTCGTGGGTTCAAACCTGGTCGTGAGATTTTCCATTCGAAATTTTTATTTGCCCAATGCCAGTGCTCTAATTGTTGAAGGAAAACATCGCTAGAAAACATACCCTAGAACCAAAAATTCGAAGGTATGTCATAGGTTAGTATTCTTATAAGCAACGATGGACTTGCAACCTGTCATGTTCAAAAACTAACCACTGTGCAAAATGTGGGCATGTACCAAATATCATATTTAGACGTGCCTCTGACTACACTCTTTAGATATCCTCAAAGCTATAAGTAACTAGAAATCTAAACAGATATCTACCGACCTAGGGGATTTTAGTCGTGATAATGTTTTTTTTTCTATACATTTACCTGCAACGCCTCTAGCGGAAAC
The DNA here is from genome assembly GCA_963675405.1 of Cosmorhoe ocellata. Taxonomy (NCBI): domain Eukaryota; kingdom Metazoa; phylum Arthropoda; class Insecta; order Lepidoptera; family Geometridae; genus Cosmorhoe; species Cosmorhoe ocellata. Next base: position 1,559,869 of record OY776258.1, on the reverse strand, counting down.
TTTCAAGAATTAACATTGGCAGTACGGCAGTGCCGGTAAATCTATGAAAGGAAACGAAACGAAATTAAGTTACGTAAACTATCAAAACCCATACTTAACCTCCAGGAGGTTAAATATACGCACTGACTTTTATAAAAAAACAAAAACATGATCACGACTGTAATCCTTAGATTGTACATATTTCAGATCTCTGAAGATATTGAAGGGTAGTCAGGGGCACGTTCAAACATTATATTTGGCACATGCCTACGTTTTCCACAACCTAACCCAGTAAGTAATACTCCGTACGTGACAGGTCGCAAGCCTATTGCCACTAAAATTAATTTATAAATTAATAAATTTATTATAAGTTAAATTATAAATTAAGTTTGTAATAGACTTTTTCCGCTTAGCCATAGTACAAAGTACTTTTTATATCCGCCTTAAAAATAAAAATTTGAGTATAAAAACGTTTCTATAGCTTTTTAATGATAATGAGCCATTTCCTTGCTTTTAGTCTCATCGCAAAAGCCAAAGAGAAAACAATCATTGTTCGCACTGAAAATTATTTTTAAAGTTACATTACAAAAGTTTGCGTATGACTTTTACTCGCTGAACAGGGCTCTTTGGGCAATATCAAAGTAATATAACTTAGATTTGTTGTACCATGGCCTATAAAAAACGTATTTAAGTAGTGTTACATCAAGCTTGAAAGCGACGTTTCTGATACATGATGGTTTGTAAGAGCTTGTGGTAGGCCCCCTGAACGTTGATTCTAGAATGTATTTTTGCACTAATACTCTTCACTTCTAAATCTTAATTTATAAAATAACTTAACTATGTGCTATTCCAGACAATAGTCCATCTCTGTGCCAAATAACATCGAGATCCGTTCAGCCCTTTTAGCGTGAAAAAGTAACAAACATACACCCATACATTCTTACAAACTTTCGCGTTTATAATATTAGTAGGATTGAAACAAAACTTACGGCAAATAAAATATTATGTTGATAATATATTTCATTTTTTTTTTTAATTCGATCCGCAGTATAGCTCCGTCCCGTCCGGACGATCCTCAGATATCCATTACCGATCCGAGACGTCCATCAACGTCGCTGGCGGAAAGGTATGTCTGTTTGACAACGACCGACGGCCCACGAAATGAAATGCAAGGAAACTTAATTTCCGTTGAGTGTAGGTGACCTATAGTGAAACTCCCACGGCTTTGTTTGCGACTTCAACCCTCTAGCACCCTACGAGAGGTTTTGTTGTGAATTTTGAAAGGACTGTCACGTTGTCAAAGGTTGAATATAAATTATGAAATAGGGAAAAATGGCTGGAACAAATAGTTCTCGCTTAAGATGTAAATGACAGTTCAATGTTACCAATGTATTTTTAATGAGCAAAAGGCTGCTGATTGCTAGATTATAGAAACAAAAAGTGTTGCCAACTAATCCATATACTTATTTAAATATGCGAAAGTAACTCTGTTTGTTTGATACCTTTTCACGACTAAACGGCTGAACGGATCGTAAAGAAATTTGGCAAGGAGATAGATTATATCCTGAAGACGAACATAGGTTATTTTTGTCTTAAAAAATAATCCTGAAAGGGCTGAAATATGAATTAAAAGTTTGTATGGGAACGCATGGGTGCAGTCAGTTTTTGGACAAATGGCGGCCATTTGTCCTCTTTTAGAAATTTCCCAATTAACCGATGATATCAATAATTTCAGAACTAATATGTTATATTGATGGATTTTTGCGAATGATATCGCAAGTAACAGCTAGTTAGATATATTTCAAGATTTTTGGAATTCACCGCAACTTTGCTATTTAATGTTTTTCTCTTTAATTTCAACCCTTACGTTGCACCTCTTCAAAGTTGAATATCGATAATTCCGTTTTTAGAACACCCAATTAATAATAACAACAAAATTAATGGATGATCAATATGTAATATTAAGCTCGTTAATTAATTCCGAGAAATAAGTCGTATTTCATACCTAACTTTATATTTACTGTTTCGTTTAAATTGTCGCTTTCGTTATATAATCCAAAGTCTAGTCATTTCATTTCTCTGTGACTTATGGTTTAGGCCGTGCATGGGTATGCGAGTCAATCAATAATGTAAGTTATATTATATAACTAGTTGATACCCGCGACTACGTACGCGTTAGATTACTTATTAATATTCTGAGACTGTAATTTCGTTCAGCCGTTGCGGAAATTAGCGTGCACAAACGCAAAGATAAACGATTTTATTAGTATGTCTAGATATATCTATACATATTATAACCAAATCGAATGCAGTTTTCACTAATGTACAATACATTAGTGATACATTAGATAAGCTTGGATTAAAATTTAGGCTTTGTTTCATCGAAATCAATTGACAAATAAAAAGATAAGAATTTGATATATTTGATGAAAAACCTTATCTATTCGTACCCTAGTCATAGTATATTAAGGCCCAGAATACTCGTCACACTATTCCTTACGTAAAAGTTACAAAAAAAAGTGGCATAGGTCCGTATAGCAACGCGGATCTCCGCGGAATCAGAAGCATAGCACGAAGCGAAATACCCAAATGACAAGTAAGTAGAGTGCTGCATGATAATATGGCTGCTCTGAATTATATAACGAAAGTGTCAATTTATAAAAAACATAAATATGTTCAAGTATATAGCTTATTTCAAAAAAAGGGCTGGGTTGATTCGTTTCAAATTAACTGATTTACATTCATGTGAAATAGAAATTCAAAATACCTTACTGTTCTGGATAAATTAGGGAATTTCTGAATTTTCAGAGGTGTTTTTGACATGATTTTTAACCAAGGTTTTCTAACTAGTTTGAGTTTTAGCTCCGGTTGATTTATCACATTTATTCTTGAGTATCGTATAGTTCAATTTCAATGTAATCTATCAAGCGGTAATAGAATGATTAGAGATGCAAGACTTGCAATTTTCAAAATGCTGGGCCTTAAAAAGTAACGCATGCGTAGTTGCGGGTATCAACTAGTACATAATATAAATCGTGCGACGGACTCTGGGAGAGGTAAAACTTTCTTAATAATAACGCCGGACGCCCAAACCGCAGGAAAGGCTCGCATAAACATGCTCTTTGTTACCCATTTAAGGACAGGTTTCTTTGTACAGTTTAATTCTCGAGATAAAGCTAATACGGAAATTTAGTCTAACTCGAAATGCTTTTAGACTAATTATAAATTTGTCTGATATAAATTTTACATTCTAATTTTAAATTGTAATTTAATTATAGATTGCACTCTAATTGTTAATTGCAGTATAATTGTTAATTTGTGTATGTTTTTGTAATGTAAAATTGAAGCCTAATTGTAAATAGTCTAATTTTAAATTGTTGTAAGTACCTATAAAAGTTTTGGGTAGTCTAATTTGAACTTCGTTAGCAATTAGGATGGCTCTCTACCAAGAAGACTGAGTTTTCCTTTGTATTTCAACCTCCGTCTCAAATTCTAAGATGTACGGGTACCTACATAGGTACCTAAGCAAATAAATTTGACCTAACTCGGAATCCAAAACTGAAAATTATATTTTTTTTTAGATTTAGGTACGTAATGCCATTTTTTTTAATTGTAAATAAAATGTAATACATATTAAATACAACTAAATTAATCCCATTTCGTCTACTTATCGTTTTAAAGGTTTAAATAATACTACTTACCTACGATACGAAACGGTATACATTTGTACATAAAGTACACGGATAGTTAGGTCTCTGTATTGACACTATTGAATGCGAAAGTCTAGCCAAAGATATTCTGATTGAGTAATCAGTAAGTATTTTATATTCAAACAGCCTAACAACTCAAAAGAACAATAAATTGTACATTTTCCCTTTCACAAGAAAATGATAATATTGGGCAAACTTTGTTTCAATGAAGTTTGCCGTGCCTTGCGTCTCCTTTTACATTTTATGATGAGGTCTTTAGAGATCACCGGCTCTACTATTAGATAAAATATTTGATGTTTCGTTATACACTGTTTTTTTAAACATAATTCTTCTTCTTCCTGCCTTTTTCCCACGCTATATGGGGTCGGCACAACACGTTTTCTTTTTCCATTTCCCTACATCAGCCGTCACTTCAGTGCTCACATATTTCATACTCGTCTCATGTCATCTTACACAGTCCATCAATCTTTTCTATAAACTTAATTATTTTTTTAATTTAGTTTTTGCAAGTCGTCTTAATTTATTTTTAACAAGCAACCTTATTTCAGAATGCTTTTAATAATAGGTACAATACATATGTACTTTTTATTTTGTTATAGTTCTTACAAAAACTGCATATTCGCTCACCGTTTAAGCTTTTAAATAAATTAAAGCATTGCGTGATGTTGTGTGATATATATATGATATGCGATACACGCATAAATGAATGCTGGATTATGAAAAATAAAATCAAATGCAAGCTTTATAAAACATCAACCTGCCTGTATAAAAGGTAAAAACAAACAAACTTTGTCAGGCACTGTTCAACACAATACCAAAATTAAAATCCCAAAAAAGATTACTTTGTGAGTATCTGTGTCTGCCGCAAGCCAGAATAAACAGTGAAATATTAATTAAACCCGAAATCCGAGTGATAAAGCACGTATACTCTATGAAAAACTCACATTTGCACCTGAGCTAATTCTCTTCTAAAAAGGTATAAAATATTATGTGTATATTGTACTAAGTTGAATGATTGACATGATTCAACAAAAACAATGTTTTTTTTTAATTTTGACATTCAATCTTCATTAAACTGCCAGTGTCAAGTGTTTTTTTTTCGATATCAAACCGCCAACCCTAGTTTCAAGACATGCACTTTCACTTTCAGATCTTTCGCGTGACTTTGTTTCAAAGGAGTTTTAATATAAAAGTCTTAACATTATTGATCTTTGTTTCGTTTCACTTCGAAACAAAACTTTTTCTATCAAGATATTCCTTCTAAGTCATTTAAGAAAAGTTTTTCATATAACTTGATAAACGCAATACGTGACATGAAAGTAATTTTTATTTCTTTGATTGCATTCTTGTTTAAAGAAAACAGTATTGCATCGATATTTTGATCGATATTGAAAGTTATTTTAAATCCAACACCTGTAGTATAACTTTTTTGTATCACCAAGCATAACCTAAAAATAACTGAAATGGAACGCTTTGTATTCAGTGAAGATGTAGCAAGATTTATGCTTTTGCAGAGATAACAAAATGTAAGCAAAAAATATGTTATCCGCATATACCAAAAGAAAAGTGGCCAACGGAGAAAAGTACGACACATCCTTTGTAAAAAAGACAGCGACAGATTGCGTGTAGATTGTATGTAGTTTTAAAATACTTTTTATAAATGTCACGCAGTGTTGCAGGTGCATGTCACGCCAATTCATGACGTCATGACAAAATTTGAGTACTTTTTCACGAGACCAGGGGCCTTACCACGAAGTCTTCCAGAACGATTCCGTTTTAGAAACGTCACAAAGTAACACTACTTCAATACAATTTGCATAGGTCAAGGTTACGAAATAACGATGTAATATTAATTCGGTAATGTATTATGAATTCGTGGTGAGGTCCCTAATAATTTTTATAAAATTTTAGGTACAATTTCACGTCCAATTTAAATTTTGTTAGCAAAGCAATACCTGATCGGGCATAAAAATTAACAAGAATGTTAAATCTTTTTTCATTTATGAAAGTTAATCCCTGAGCTTTTACAGAAGATATAGTGAAACCCGAACAATTTAAACAAGCGATTAAAGGGCTAACAAGCTGTTAGCTGAATTAAAAGTGCATGGTGAAACTAGCCCTTATTTGGGGTCAAATCCAACAAATCAAATATATCGAATATCGGTCCATCCGTTCTTGATTTTTGGTGTAACTAATACGACTTTGTTTTATATAATTATATAGATATAGATAGATATAACAGGTGCAATCAGCAATATTACTACAGAAGCTAAACTACCACCTGAGAGCAGAAGAAGAAAGAAAGAAAACAAAAGAGTGAACAAAGGAGTGAAGATCTGTGAGATTTCAGTTCACTCTAAGTATGAACGCCAAGCGTTTTGTATAAAGTTTGGTGTTCTACCTTACAGTGAATTGAGGTTCATTCTTCCAGCAGCACGAGTGAGAAGAAATTGAACGAGAGAAAATCAACGAAAAAAATTCAACAACGTCCAATTGAATAACAAGCTAAGGCAAAGCAAGAACATTGTATATATTCTTAACTTATTAACTTGGATTGAAATGAGGGCTGAATAAATGTAGGTTGAAAAGGTATTCAGGTTTGCATATCTATGTATTTTTAATATGAAACGCAAAAGGTAAAATAATCTCTCTAGGTATATATTTATCTACACATAATAATTGTTGTACAAATAATGTGCCTGTACTTCGATATTTATAAATCAGAATTAGGGCTACCTAAAGAAGATTTTGACTAATGTATTGAGATAAGCTCGGATTAAAACTTAGGCTTTGTTTCATCGAAACCGGTTGACATATAAAAAAAATAACAATTTGATATACCTGTCTTATTAAACACCTTATCCATTCGTACAGCCCCAGCCACAGAATATTAAAAAGTAGTAGTAGTAAAAATGCGTACGTAGCCGCGGGTATCAACTATTATATACCTAATAATTATGTAGGTACCTATATAGTTACTTCTTTATAGAAAGCATTATGTAAGTAGATAAGTATAGCTGTCTAATTTCGTGCTAGCAAAATTCAAAATTCACCTTTCAAATTTCTATCTCAGCAATGCACAATCATCTCATTCATACTAATTATAAATCAAACAAACCTTTGTAGTAAACGTAATGCAATCTTTTTATACCATTCTTATATAGGTAGAATTTATTCGAAATTCAAATTTAAAAAACTAGCTATTCTATTTTGGCCGAACCTGGATTTCTATTTTGCTTTTGTTTGTGATTCTGAATGAATTGCATTTGTTTTGTTTTGTGGTGTTTTCATAGAGCGTCCGTAGCGAATCTAATGCAGAGCGTAGTCAAATTATTTCAAGTTTAGCTAAATATTTGGTCTGTTTAAGTTCACAATAAGGTTTGTTAGCACAACCAAAGAAAACTTGGCTGGACTATTTACAAATAGCTACAAAATTCGCTACAAATTTTATCTTCAATAACGTTTAAGCTTTTTAGCCGTACCATTTATGTCCAAGAATGACAAGAGAATTTCAGTTTGGTTTGTTTGACATTCAATTAAGAGTCTGTAAAAAATCCAAAGAACTTCGTAACGAGATATTCAGGCCAAGTCCATTCAATCCACCCTTATCCTTTGTAATAACGTCCAGAAAGTATTCGGTGAGGGCTTATCCCAGGTACATTCGGCTATAATTAATTGTAATAGTAGATATTCTAAGGCTTTTGAAGGTAATTATGTTCATCAGTGATTTCAAACAACACTATTGGTGAATATTTGCGAACATTTTTATAAACTGACCACTTTGACTTAATTTTGTGAACAATTTTTGTCACAATGGGCTTAAGACGTTGGCATGTGTTATATTTGGAGGTGTCGATGTCTACCTTCTCTTGAATATCCTCAAAGATCTAAGTAAATAGGTACCTACAGATCTGAGGAAATGTCTATCAAAAAAAGTTCCTGTCTCTATATTTTAGTCTCTTGTAAAATCAGTTAGTTTATCCTCATAAATATTGTAAGGAAACTTACAACTAAAATAAAAAGTTTACTCATAGGCTTTATTTACAGATATATACAAATCTATCTTATTATACACACTATATTATATAAAAAAAAGTTGAGCTACCAAAGGACCGTTACAAACGATCTATAGATGGCTCAACTATCCCAGATAGCTGCCACAATAAGCGTCCCCAAGACGCTGGCAGCACGTTGAATGACAATGCAACAGTTTACTAACATGGTTCTCAATTCCAGATGAATTCTGCGAGGAGTACCCTCACAGTCTCATACCGACTCCGGGCTACTGGATCGAGTGCTCGCGTCAGAAAATAGCGACTGACACTATATGGGACGAGTCTGAATCGGAACACGACAGCGGTCCGGACCGAGACAATGGCGATAATGGTGAGTAACCTTCCAGCCAACCCTACATGACACTACGCAAAATATAGGACAGAAATCTGGTAGAAAGTTTCCTTACAAATTACCCAGCTTTGATAAGATGGCGTCGCTTTATCCCGCTCTGGGCTCAAACTTATATTCTAAGCACATTCCTGCAAATTTTATTAGCCTTTCCCAGAAATTTGGCTAAGCTGGGTGTATAAGCAAACCATCTAAAAATTGCCCAGACACTACAGCGTCCTGAGAGTAAAAAGAAAATCGACTCCAATGTTATAGTACGTAGAAAATTAGGTACAAGCAATGATGAAGTTTTTTAAGTTTACTTTATGGACCAAATTTAAATAGGATCACCTCGAAAGTATAAAACAAAAAATAATACTTTCTGAAATCGGTCCTCAAGTGACGGAGATATCGGTGATCAAAATATAAAAAATACCAACATAATTATAGCAGACCTTTGACAATGGCATATACCTACAAAGAAAGACCTATACCCAGCAATGCGTGAAGTTGGGTTGCGGATGATAATGATGATAGAACTTTGGATAGAATCTCTTTTTTAAATCTGTGAAAAATATGTAGTTACTGCAAAAATATAATATTGTTCTGCTTTGGAAAACGGTGATGAAAAGGTAAAAAAAGATAAAAGTAAGATAAGTTCCATGAAACGACAATTTTGTCTACTTTTCGGTGTACACGTGAGTTTGGAACTGGGTAGGTACTTATGTAGGTGAGTTACAATTGGCTCACGATCCCGGAATGTTCCGCTCGACCCCGGTAATAGAATTGGATTCGAGGGAAAGTGTAAAATTTAATTTTCGTCTTATTCCACGACTAACGTGACAAGGGAAGAATCACGGTACCACCGAGGGGAGTGTTGTGTAATAAATTCAAATTATGTTTTGATTTATACCTGGATAGCGATGAATGTAGGTCGGCACTAACTCTTGTTTAATTTATAGACACATTATGTACCATAGGTAGCTTATTATATTTTTAAACGAATTTAAAAATATTCGCGTCTTTCTTCAGCCGAAAAATGTTGTAAAATGTGGGCAGTGTCAGATTATTATATCTCGACCTTTTTTTAGATATCCTCAAAGATTTAACTAACTACAAATCTGAAGACATGTCTACCAAGCTTAAAAATTACAGTAGTGAACATGTTTTTTTACATTTTTTACGTTCCTGCGCTCACAATAATATCTACCTACGATTTTCTCAAATACAACTTAGTATTTTTATTGCAGCACCTTTCCAATATTGAGAAAATTGGTGTACCTACTCCTTGCATCGATTCGGGCACTCCGAAATAATATTTTGAATAAGTAATGCATTATGCCTGTCAAGGCTGAAGTGCTTTTAGTGAGCTTTATTTTCAAGGCGTCCCACAGGTACTTACAAGTTTTTGGTGTACCTAATAGGCTTTACGCTAGTTTGCACTTTGATGCTCTTATGGTTTCTGCATAATTTATTTCGTCTTTGACTAAAATAGGTGCCACTACTGTCTACATTTTTATTTACAAAATGATATATTAATTTCTTTATTTTGCTGTTGTCACACCGGGCATCCCAAAATAGTAATGGTTTTTTATATTAAGATGTGCTTTGAATTTCTGGGCAGTAATTTTTTATTGAAGGTCATATTTTTAATTCGATTCCATGTCAATAATAATGGTCAATGACTTGTTTAATTTTAAAATGCTAGTAGTCGACCAAATACATCATTTTTAGACTTTAGTGCATATCTAAATAACTTTATAACTCTGCCGATTAGAGTTTTATTGAATCAATAACGTAGAAAGTAGGTTTTTTTGAGACCATCTAAATTCTAAAGCTAAAAAAAATGTTCATAATCCCTACAATCCGATTATAAATAGAAAAAAATGTTCATAATCCCTACAATCCGATTATAAATAGGAGTGAGATATTCTCATACTTGTTTCAGAAATTGTTTATAACTACTTTGTCGAAGAGAGCTTGGCTAGGATTTTGTAAATAAATATACAAAAGATTTACCTCTATTAGGTACTAAACCACCATTTACTTTACCCCCCTTTTATCTCTGTTTCTTTGAATATTGATATTGTCACTCAACTTGATGGATTCAAAGTCCCAAAGACCATCCTTCATACCTGAGGGTTCTAAGCCAAATAAATGTCATATTTAGGGCTCTACCTTTCGCTCTCGTTTATCTTTTACTATATAGCTTAATAAAAAAATCAAGCTATATAGTTAGGTACGCATAAAATTATAATGATTCTGAATAGAATTTTATATCATTTATTTAAAGTCGAAAACTGCCTCATTATGGTGATCAATAGAAACGAAAAATGTCTGACTTGGAAAAGGTTATACCCAGCTGTAAGTACAAATAGGTTGAATGAAGAATAATGACCTAACTTAGTCATAATTTTTGCGGTTTTTGTCAATACAGTTATTGGCTATAGGTATTATAGATCACTGGTCACGTACGGAATACTAACTACTGTGCAAAATGTAGGCATGCGCCAAATATCATGTTTGGACGTGCCTCTGACTACCCCCTTTAGTTATTCTCAAAAATCGAAGGACTTGAGATCTGAGGAGATGTCTACCGAGCCTGGAGATTAAAGCCGTGATCATGTTTTCTGTATTTTTTTTACATTTACTCAATAAAATTGTAATGATCACTTTAATCTGTCTTACATGCTATGTGAATTTAGAAGTATTTTGATTTAATTTAATTTGATTTGGTAACAACTTAATTTCTCTCCTCTATCTTTCAGTAAATGTACGTTATTTATAAAGCTTTCTTTATAAAACAGAAAATATTTCATCTCAAAAATGATATCTAGTCAGTTTACTATTTACATAACATAGTAATGTGGTTAGGAACAAACTGAAGTATTTTTCAGTAGTGAAATAAGTTGACCTCACTCATAATACTGAATACAAGCAACTTAAGTACGTAGATATTTGTCCCGTCCACGTACTTATCGTAACAATAGAGCCTCCATGAAATATTAGATACTCTACTCGTAACTTTATTACAACGTATTAAACAAAGTCTGCCTCTCTGTATTTACGCTTAGATCTTTTAAACAACGCAACGAATTATAATTGTTAACTGTACAATTTAGTTCCGCCTTCTTCCATAGAACCTCCAGATACTCGGAAAAGCGCCATTTGTACATGGTTGATATTCCCAGTGTTCAGACTAAGTCGCTTGAGTTTACATTTTTCATATGCACTGTGAAAATGTAGAACTCCTTGCCGGGGTCTGTATTTCCAGGAAAATATAATATGGGTGTCTTTAAATCGAGAATCAATAGGTTCCTTTTTAGGCGTGTTCCGTCGTAGACATCACTGATACTTAACATCAAGCAAAGTGAGATCAAACTCGAAAATATTCTTTATAAAAAAATATAAAAAATATAGTCTGCGCGATACAAATTTAATGTGCAAACTACCTACTCTTAGCTAAACGCAACTTCGAACAGGCACGACAATAAAGTTCAAAACGCATCGGTTATGCAAAGAGTTTTAGTCAAAGTGAGCACTCTCACACGACGACACCACATTTGCTTTCACTTGCAGAGTTGCACTCAAACTTAGTCGTCTTTGATACTATACTCAAGAAAGTTTGCTTTACTTAGTTTAAACTTTGTTACAGTTTATGGATTTATACTTGTTACACTAGTTTTAATGCTACAAGGAAAAGTTGGGACGGAACTATAAGTCACTTATGTCAAGAGTATTTACTTACCTTACTAGCACAAAATAGGGTTTTAAATGGTCAAAGACTAGTTGTCCCTAGGCATGCTATACGTCCCCTCAGATCTTTCATTGCCTTCTCATATCCTGAGGGAGAGTCAACAAAAAACTTTTTCACTAAGTACCAATGTAACAAAAGAGTAAATACTTGTATGAGTAATTTCTCACGTCTGCTCCCAAGAGATTCATAGTACCTAACTGAAAAACTTTTGTTCGTATAAATATAAATCAACGCGAATTCACCAAACTTGGGCCTCTTCAGCTGAAGAGCTAATGGATATACTCTGGGCGATCACTGCTACTTTATTTTAAACAATCAACGACAGTGTGATTCTTGTGTTAAAAAATGCAACAAGTAGGTATAGGAAGACTATAATAGACTCGTGAGCAAAAAAATCGACTCAAGCCTCACACTCGCATTCAAAATCCTCTGCCGCAAAAGCAAAAGCTGAAATTTTATTTTTCCTTGTAGTATCTGAAAGTTTATGGTCTTAACTTTAAAACGAGTATAGATTATTTTGATTTTTCTCATGTTATAGTCTATGCAGTTTCTAATCCACCCAAGTAACACAACAGGTTTTATAAAAAAATAAAAACTATTTATTGTTTCTCCGCAATTTTCAAATAAAAACCGCATTAGGTATTTTTAAATGAACGTCCAGAATAACTTTGTGTGCAACCAGATGATAGCCCGTTTCCAAAATAGCTAATTCTATTATTCCGCTCAATAGTTTCTGGTGGTGTTGCGCAAACATGATAGGGCTGTGCAAACGGTGACCATCGACGATGTCTCATTCGACACACGTTTTCAATTTATCGTCCGCACTCATCATTGTCTGAGATCGGTGGCAGATCTACGGCGCCCGTCTTTGCGTCTCCGTTTAAGCTGGTATCAGACAGCTCACTCGGGAGAATGGTCACTCGGGCGACCCATTTTCACCCAACTACATTAATTAAAACGTCACTTTGGTTTCACTTTGGGTTGTTTCATTCCTAGTGAATTGGCAGAATGAATGAAAAATGAATCGTATGATCCGAGCTTTATCGTCCCCTTCCAATTCAACAGTCAAATCATGTACGTACCCCAATACTGTAATGTACGTCTGTGACCGAATCGTTTTGATACTCCGCAGTGAATGCCTGGCCATTCAACGTTCACCTCCTAAAGATATGAGAATCTATTTCCATTATCATTGGGACGTCGCGTCGCGTTATTATTATGATGCTAAGCCGTCTCCAACCAATAATCGCTTGCAACATTATTGGGTAGATCGTTTTGTAAGCATTTAATTCTTTCTTTTTTAAATATTATTCGAGTTTATTTTATTTGGGAATGTACCTACAATGCGCTTTCTATTATTAGTCTGTTTTACTAGTGTCATAATTTGGCTTGAAGAAAAGTTAATATTTGAATATGGGTCAAATACAGCTTAAGGAGTCAACAGTTAATTAAATAGGTATAGTGTTAGCTTTCTGGAACGGATTGCCAAGAAGCTTCAAGCCTTCATCAATCTACACCCCATTCATCGAAAACAAAGGCCTGGATGTAAGGGAACGATTGTTGACTGTTATTCAACTTACGTAGATATTTCCTAAGAACTGAATATCAAATTCGCTTTAACTTTATAATATTCAAAATAGTTGAAAATGTAATATCATCAAGCTGATTATTATAATAACTTACAAGTGTTATGTGTTCATTATTGTCTGTAGCTATTAGAAAAAAGATAATCTCAAGAAGCTACTAAGTACCAAACGTTTTTTTATGAGTAAATATTAGTTATGCTCCAGTAATATAGGTATTTCCAAAGCTAATGGTATTGAGGCGCCGGCTTTTACCCCTTTCGCAGTCATCAATCACACTCATACCTACCTACGATGGCAATTCTTCATTGTACGTTTGCTATGATACATGCCTCTGGAAAAACAGAGTACTGGAATATCTTGAGTAAATTTTAACTTTATAACTCTTTTTTTACAAAGGATTTGAAACGCCCAGCGGCAAAGCTAATCCGGCTACATAGTTAACACTACTATGTATATCACATAATATCCCCACACCTCTAGAGAGTAGGTTGATGATAAATGTGAGGTTTCAGCTATCTGAGATTCAAACAATTATTCACTGTAATCTGCCTCTATGGGCCTACACATTCAAACTTAATAATCTTTAGATACTGTATTACAAATGTGAGGAAACCGACTAAAGTTTACCCTTGGTAGAAAAATACTGAATAAGTTACTTCAAGTAGAATGGAAAAACTAGGATTATTTGAAGCTAGCAAAATACTTAGGTACATAGGTCCCTACCGACTTAGTAGATACGTAGAAAGTTGGCAATTTTTTTACAGTTTTTATTTAAAGTACTCATACGGATGTTTATGGAAAGACTTCGTATTATATCGTGGACCTATGTAGGTAATACCTAGTATTATATTATCTGGGGTAATACTATTATTAGTTCTGTAATACATCTAAATAATCGTGAAATAGACAATTATATCATATTGTTGGTTAGTGGCCTTTGTGGAAGGGACCACATAATGTCACGTTTAATGTTCATCCTTTGGACTAGAAGGTGGTAATGATTATGACCAGTAATTACGAGTATACGAAAATGACTAGGCATTCTTATTTTCTAAATTGTAGAAGTGACTTTTAAAACTTATGAGACTGGTCTGATAACTTTGTATAGATACCTAATTATAAGTTCATAATTAGTTAATTTAATGATAAAGTCAAAAGCAATATAAATATCACTTTTAACGTAAATAAAATTATATGCCTCGCATCATATTAGAGAGTTCCATCAAAATAATATTCGTTGGTTTCATTTGGGGCTTGTGTTCGCATTAAGTCAGGTGCAAAAAGCAGCTTAAACGCTATTATTTGTGTATATCTTGCCAGCTAGGGAGGCCGACATTTCGAATGAAGGAGGATTTAACAGAAAGTGTTGTTCACTGATTATAAATTTAATAACGAACTGAAATGAAAAGTCGTGATTAAAAGCTTACCTATTTGCATAAACAGCCTCAAGAAAATATTATCCAGCTTGCAAATCTTCCAATATTATAGTGTAATAATAATTGTCATTTAGCCATTTTAAGGATTATTTAAATTTAATATTGGATAGACTCGGCAATTTAATATAGACCTCAAAGAAACAACGTATTTAGGCCGCTTCGGGCACAATATTACAACGATCGTGTAACTTATTAAAGTATTCAGGTAACTTAGACAGAGTTTAAATTTAATTAACAGTTTGTGGATTCAATTAACAAGCTGTCTCCCAAATGGAAAGTTAATTCCAGGACTAATACGAATCCAGCTTTCGGGTTGTTACTACGCTCTGTAATACAAGTTTCGTATTGTAATGTATTATTTGCCGTCACATGAAATGAACAATTGCTATAGAAGAGAATTGACTGCACTAGTTATGCCGTACTAACTATATATACAATACATTCGAGATCAAAGCCTTTGATACGACGGAAAATGTCACTCATGTTTTGTAGATACATCATAATAATATCAAATTGATGAATGGGGATTCAATAGGTAGACATTGAGACATGACTGAACTAGTTAAATAAGACACGTTCAACCTCTTTCATTTTTTTCACCTCTTACATCAACCTTTTCCATCCAATGCTTTTCAACAACCTTTAAAATATCTTCTGTCTTGTCGTTGACTTCATTATTCCAAAAGCTAAGATCTGCTCTATGCAACCTTTTCAAGCTAACTTCGACCAACGTCTTTTCCAGACTATCCTATACCGGATCTTGTATCTTTAGGTAATTCAATTCAGAGAATGATAGCTACCTGACAAGGCTTTGCAGCACGAAGTTATCATTCTCGTCGGCTAGATGAGTAATAAATAGACGGCATACCCATTATCTGAATACTGTGTTTGGTCGGGATTGTGTTTCGTAGCAATTTGGTCGCGTCAACCATCTACCTATGCTAACAAACAAGTAATGGAAGGTTTAAATATAGCTTTCATTAAAATGTTATGTTTGCATCGCCAAAATTGTTTTAAAAAGCATGATACTTTTAAAATGCAGCTGTTAGGTTAGGTTAACGATGTTTCGGTTTCTCATAATGTTCTCTTATAAGTCGGAGCAAAAATGGTATTAAAATTAAACATTATTAAAAAACTTTCATGATAGCTAAAATTTTTGATCGTCAAAAGTCCCCAGACGAGCCACAGATCGGTTAGTTAAAAAATCGACAAATAAATCTTTTCTTTAGGCAGCTTTGCCGAAGGTTTAAATTCTCTAACTGCACAGATGGATAAGAAAGGTTTCAGTGGAATAAATCCTTACTTTAATTTGACTTTAGCAAACATTCTCCCATGCGCGAATGACAAGGTAAGCTGGGGATTAGGACGGGTGGCATGGCTAGACTCACGTCGTGATAACGGTGCAGCTACGTGATATCATAGTATAGAGTATGTTACATCTATCTATTCGAACTAGAAAACCCTTCCACCATCCATGGTCAAAAGACCCTTTTCAGGGAAACCATATTAGCACCTCTGTTGTTGTCCTAATAATTATCGTTCGTTCGACAGAGTTAATGAAATTTGTAACAAAATACACTAATGCAGTTGAAATTAGAAATAATTAGCTGAATATAAAGGTAAGGTTCAAAAACAATTTTTCTTAATTTAAGAAAACGTAAGATGAAGATGAGAGAAGAGTGAGCTAGTTGACTATAGGTTAGTAGGTAGTACCTAATGGTAGGCAAAAAGTAATAAAAGTAATCGAGCACTTTGTTCGCAAAACCACTAACTACGTACAACAGTCGTTTTAGCAACTCTAACACTATTGTTTATTTACAAAGAGAAACTGTAATGGAAAAACTCTGCTATCAGCTGCTAAATTATGTGTGTGGTGGTGTCTCGGATAAACGGTGCTGACGTGCACATGAATTATTTGAGGCGTTATAAAAGTTTATTTTCTTCTGCACTTCGAATACCGATAATAAAGCGGGTCTTTTACTGTGGACCTTTCTGTTTTGATATTTTTACGATGCGGCCGCATTAGTTCGTGCGTGACTACATTGTTTAGGCGGTAGTCTTGTTGGAAATTCGGTAACTAAGCTCGCTTTTGGTTAGATGCTACAGGAACTCAATTCTGTCTAACGTTGTATTTTTGAAAAAAAACACTAAATTTTAGTTAGACTTTAAGAATGTTGACTGAGCTACGTATGGTATCTGACTCTAGACAAAAACAAACCTTTCCCCAAATGGCACTTAAGTATCTTACCTTTTATCTCAATTTAAAGAAATAGGTCAGCCAAATACTTATTGATCTGAGCCTATCATTCAAAGAAAGTTAGACGTTCCAATAAAAGTTTTTCTTGAATCTAAAATTATCTTATTCATCCTCTAAAAAGAGATTTCATTCAGGAACTAAAACATTCTGACTAAATAAAAAAATAACCTAGTTTAGTATGCTTAACTTCCCCGACCCCATCCCTAATTTACAAACTTTTACTAACAGATAAAAATCAATCAGGATCGCTCGACGAGGCTGCTGAAGACAGCAGTGACAACGGAGGCAGCACGCCAAAGAAGAAAACAGTTATCGAAGAACAGTGGGAACGATCAGGCGGCTTTGAACTCACGTCTGTCGAGCAAGAGACATACGAACGGTACTTCTACGGTTCAGAACACTGGAACTATTTCACGAACGACGAGGATCTTGGCCCAGTTATACTATCAATAAAGCAAGAAACCCTCAACGGAAGGGACCAGTTCAGGTAACAATCTGCTTAGTTAGTAACTAATAAATGTTATAGGCATTGAAGTTGTGTTATCGCTTACCGGTATTGATTATTGGTTTATTTAGGTTGGCTTTATAACTTCGTATCTTTAGTTTAGTATTTACTACTTTGGATTTCATCAACATAAATTGGCGAATTGCCGAAAACCAGTTTTGTCTTGAATTTATGATTGTATACAAATATAAGCAAAGTAATTTCAAAGTTTTACCAGTAACATTACATCAAATATGTCCCATAACTCATTATCCCACAGAGTTCATGTCTCAAGTTGTTTCATCAAATCATCGTCGAAACATTCGAAATCGAATCTCACGTCTAGGTCGGATAGATGATGGAATTTAATTAAAATATGATTAAATTAAACCGACGACGATATGCCGAATAGCATACGGCGGTGGCGTCAACGGGGGGTGGTTAGCAAAATATGAAATTCCAAAGATGCCATAACACCTGGCCGTCTTGTGTAGGTATTATGAAAATATGGTTTTAATAAGGAGAATAGAAATAACGTGGTTTGCAAATAACTGTGTTTTCAAGGTTTTTGATCAGCACTGCAGTGTTTGAGCCTAGGTGTTGTGATCTGGAAACTTTACAGCACACAAAACTCATAATCTGAATACATTTAAAGGATTGAATTATAGCTAGTGGTGCCTACAAAATGTTTAAAATAAGTACCTACAAATACGCAGGTAGGTACTAACTATTAACTAGTATTTCATTGGTTGGCTGCTCCTAAAACAATACGATTTCCTTATCATTCACCTCCAGTGACCCCTGCCGCCGTAGATTTTCCACAGACGTATTTTAATTAAAAATGGCGAAATAGGGATGTGCCCATTGTAAAACGGAATGGTCTACAGTAAATTGTTTGTAGGTACTATAATTAACTGCCCTCTAACGGCGCTGTGACCTCACCAGGTTTACTTTTGTGACCCTCTCGTAAACTAGGAATGCGATTTGCATAATGTCACGTTCAGGCAAGCCTGAAAAGAAAAGATTAAGTTCCAAAAATATTTCTGGAAATGTTTAAATCATTATCATCATCATCATTGACAGCTAAAATAATTATATTACCATGTATCATAGACCAACTCTGCATTTTTTGAGAGTCTTGTGCGATAGGCATAATTTCTCAAAGCGATAATGTGAGAATCACTTTTCTTGGTGCTGGACGAAAGATATTAGTGTCATGTAAGTATTTTCAGATATAAAAGGTCTGCATTACGGTTATTTATACGCCAAATACTGCCGATTCAACTTAGTTGGTGCTTCAAAAATGTTTGCAAAGCATTTTTCATTATAAAATATTTGCTTTTGTACAAAATAGGTTGGAAAAAGTTTTACATAAATTATCATAAACTTTTGTACCGAGAGGTACCTAATTTTGTTTGGTATTTATTGAATTTTCATTAATATGCAATTTCTAAAATATTCTATCTAAACATCTGATCTACCTAAACATCAAAAGTTTCTTGGGTTCACTTATTTCAACCCATAGATTCATTAATTTAGATAAATTTTTGTTTTTTTATAAAACCGCGTCCACACTAAAGACCAACTGCCGTGACCATGTCTCCGTAAAGTGTAGAAACACGCGTGACAATTTGACAGATATTCAAGAAACATCCTAAAACATTGGGCGTGTTTCGGACACAGTTACGGCAAAATGTCACAAATGTGGTCGGATACTAAAGGACGCAGACCGATATCAGGATACACTTAGCTATTTAAATGGTACAATCGGTATGAAAGAGGTTCTTCCTTATTGCATGTCACGCGGCCGACAAACCTCATGGCCACATGACCGCTTGCAAAGGTAGATTGCGTTGAAATTAGTTAGCCGGTTATAAAAGATGATCTACCTACTTTATATGTCCATTTGTCCCTGACCTAATTTTTATCGTATTATTCGTTTTTAGGTGGCAAATACCTTTTACTACTTTTATACGAATAATGGAATCACCGTCGGCATCTGTCTTTTCGTGGGCTTTAAGTGTGTACCAAATTGTGGTACCTACAATCTAAATTCTAAAAGAATACGTTAACTTTTGTAAGAGGAGTTCTGTACAATAATGAAGAAAGTAGCTACGAAGATACTCGGAGCGTTACTCAACATAGGTAGGAGGTACAATGTGAATGTTCCATTGCACTCACTCGCGCTAACATATAAAATTCACGACCCCTCTACAAATTGTATCACTTTACTCAAACC
Source organism: Cosmorhoe ocellata (assembly GCA_963675405.1). Classification (NCBI taxonomy): domain Eukaryota; kingdom Metazoa; phylum Arthropoda; class Insecta; order Lepidoptera; family Geometridae; genus Cosmorhoe; species Cosmorhoe ocellata. The sequence continues at coordinate 1,540,038 of OY776258.1, read as the reverse complement.
GTAGGTACAGCTACACAAAGGTCGCTATCATAAGCTAACTTTCATTTCTCATAAATCTTCTTCTTGTTTGTTTATGCCATCTTTTGAGATCAATTTTGCCAGTTTCAAGTGTTTAAATTAGTAGTATTATCAAAATAACACGAGAAAAAATATAAAAACTAGAACGACAAAATTGACAGTCGAATGCAACGCAAAATTACTCTTGTATAAGTCTACAGAGATATCTAATCAACATAATATCAATAGAAACCTATAGAAAATTAGTTTTTCGGCTCTAGGAGTATTATTTAATACTGGAAGCCGGCAGAATTCCGACTGCCACAGTCAGAGGTATCAAATAACAGAGTTGTTTGGAGAACAAGTATATTAAAACATCTAAGGCTCCGTACTCACATTCAGTATTACTCGATTGTTTTACTAGTCGAGTAAAAATCGACGCAAAACTCACAACTTGTAGACTCGCTTCGAGCCGACTCGATGGCATTAAATAAAATTTCCTTCGTACCTATTCGAAGCAAGCCGAATTACTATTTATTCTGAACGTCTTGGTTCGTTCGATAGATGAAATGAGGAATGTGTGGACGAAAACCTGTGCCGTGATTTTTACTCGACGTGTTTGCTCGATTGAGTAAAACTGTACATGAGTACGGAGCTTTAAAGCTGCGAGTTTGTAATGCTACCTTTGTCAAATAATAATTTTTATGTTGTAGTGTACAAGAAGATTGTTTTTCCGATGGAACAAGCTTTAGTATTGGTTTAAATCGCATGTGACAGGTTGACAGACAGGCTGACATAATCTATTACTGTAGCTGTAGACTCCTATGTAAGTAAAATGGCTACGAATTACTTGTCTAATACATAATAGCATTTCAAAGTCGGTCCTATAACTAAAGCGTTTTTTTTTTAATTTTAGTAAGTAGTTCTGTATATAATTATTGGTATGAACAGGCAACATTAAGGCATCATTAGTCTAGATAACCCCTAAATCTGTGTTTTCATCTCTGTGGTGTTATACTAAATATTTTTAAACTTACGCGATCTGAACACATTATTATTATTAGTATTAAACGGGTATTTATTGCGTTTTATTTACCTATTTTCCCGACGTCGACGTGACCACGACAGTGTGTAAATCTGTCAAAACGTCGGGAAAAATAGGTAAATAAAAAGCGATAAATACCCGTTTAATACTAATAATAATGTGTTCAGATCGCGTAAGTTTAAAATTATATAGTTCTTTAGATACAAGAACGGAACGGAACACCACAGAGATGAGAAACACAGATTTAGGGGTTATCTAGACTAATGATGCCTTTTAATAAGACAAATTGCCCTTAATCCTAACTTCTGGTAAGTTAATTGGAATCCGTCATTATGGTAATGAAATGGGTAGGCTCTTACTTCTCCAAATGAAGACAGCCTCTCAGGAAAAACGTCCGCCTCGGTCCGGTCGGTCCCGGGCAGCAGTCGTGAACGACACGGAACGATTTTATTAGTAAGTAATTTTGTCAAGTAGCTACCTAATTTGGTACCCTTGGGTATTTTGATACATACATAAAATCACGCCTGTTTCCAGACGGGGTAGGCAGAGACCACGGATCTCTACTTGCTACGATCCTGACATACCTCTTCTGCCTCATTCATTCTCATTACAATATTTACAACCTTACATGCGCGTCGGTTTAGGGTACTCTTGACCTAGCCTTTCTCTAAAACGTCCCTAATTTGATTTTTTCATTTTTTTCGGGAATTTAGAGAATGCAATTTTACAAAAATAGAAGCATGTAGGTTATTTTATACATTTATTTTCCATTAAAACACACAAAGCGTTTAGTTCAGGTACTAATATTAAAAATACGATACTTAGGAAACACGTTTTTAACTCAATCACAGCTAGACAGATTTACATGAAATTTGAAGTAGTTATAGGCAGGCAACTTTGCAACATGTTGTGTAAGGACTACGCTAGTTTATTAATTTATTATAATTCATCCTTTCACCACACTGAAAGAATTAGTGACACTGTAAGAAATGTTTACGCGTGTGAAGCCACAGGCAGATGCTAGTAACGAAAACGGAACGACCCCTCGTTCAGAGTCTAAAACGTTATTCCTTTTAAAAAGGTAAAGGAACTTTTTATAAATACATAATGTATTCCTGTTCTAGTGTTTTCATTATTCTCGTCATAGGGAAACTCGAGCGCGATGGTAGAAATATCTATTATTGAAAAATTAATTAATTAAAACGCTTCGATGGATATTTTAGCTCCTAAAATTTTACATAGACAATAGTGTTTACTCTGTTTTTACGCGGTCTGACTTAAAAAATGCTAAAATACACACGATCATATTTTGTTCAACCCAAAGACTAAATTATCATAAACATTTTCAATGATAGTTCTTAATTTTAACTAAACTGACGAGTGTTCGACGTATTATTGCTTATTTATTGTGGAAAATATGTACCTACTTACTTATTTTAGTTAAAAACAAAGAGTCATCATCATCAATCATCCTTTCTGCCCTTTTCCCACATTATGTGGGGTCGGCATAACATGTGATCTTCTTCCATTTCCCTCTACCATTCAAAAATTTCATTTGAAACAAAGAGTAAATTTCAGAATTTTTAAAACTGTAGTTTAGAAATGTTAATCTCATTTCATTATAGTAAAAAAAATAAGATCGTACGTTTTTTCGATTTTAAATTTACTTCGCGAAACTACAGAATTGCCACCAGTAAGAGTATGGCGAGAGATAATTAATTTAATGGAGCACCCTAGGTACTCGGTCTGTTGTCCTTATGTAGGTAATAAAACGGACAAGTGCGAGTAGGTACCGCTCCTGCACTACGCTTTCGTACCGTTACTTTCACCCAAAGTTCTATAACTATACTCGTAGTACTTATATAAAATTATATAAGTACTATTGAATCACATTAAGATCTTACTTCATTAGTGTTGGGTGTATTTGTATGTGTGTGTGTCTGTCTGTCTGTCTGTCTGTGGCATCTTAGCTCCCGAACGCAAGAACCGATTTCGATTTTGATTTTTTTTGTTTGAAAGGTGAATTAGTCGGGAGTGTTCTTAGTTATGTTTGTTCGAAATCGGTTTAAGATGGCCACGGCCACAAAATGGCGGATTACATTTTTTCACAAACTTCCTCAATATACTCGTAGGTATCAGATAAAAGGGCTTGAGTAGTAGAATAATACACTATGACAAATTTTAAATCCAAGATGGCCGCCACCACAAAATGGCGGGCAAAATTTGTGTCAAGGGTTTTTTAATTTAATATAACTGCTTATATTTTTTTAAACATACAAAAGGAACAAAAACATTTCCGTGCAAATTACGAAAACGTAATTGCAAATTGATGAGACTTTATTGTTTTAGGGTATCTCCAGGTATCTCAAAAGCCTTAAAAGAAATAAACGGAAGCCATAAACAAGCAGGTTAATATAGTTAGATTGAACATTGTACTTAAATGGCGATAAAGGAACAATTTGTTGTTCCTTCTTTGTCTTTTTACTTATATGAGATCCTTTCTTTTAGAAATGGCTGAAAGGTATCAACTTTAAACCTATAAGTATGTAATTATCCTGTGTGAGCTTTCACTTTTCATCCCTTTGGGTGTTTTTCGGGGATAAAAGTAGTGTTAACTATTTTCATATGTTTTGATCCAAATCCGTTGTCGTGTCAGTGCAGAGACACACACAGTACACCCTAAATACATTACCTTCGTTCGCTTCGCAGTTGGGTAATAAAAATTAAAAAAAACAAAATCTCCATCGAGTAGAAGACCATTGAACCAGCAATAATATTAATTGTCTATTTACTCATTCCCCGTTTGTTATTTACATTTGAGGTGTTCCCGATTCAATTACTGAAATGCTCACCTTGCTTCGGTCCTTCTGTACCTGGACCTTTCTACTCAACGATTTTGTCATTGTCTCACTTTCGTCATTGTTCGCAACAAATAATTTTGTATTTAACCAATATTTTATTGCTCCATGTTCATGCTATCAGTTTGATAGACGAGCTCTAAAATCAAGGATATTTTTTTTTTAATAACGGTAATATCCTCATCTCGCTCGCGGCCCACTCGATCCACACGCAAACCATCATAACGTGGTGTATTGTTATGATTTCTTAATAATGTTATAAAGTAAGTAAATATAGATTTATTTATTACAAAAAATATAAATAAAACAATAAAATAAAATGTTATGTTTTTATACAAACTTCAACCTTTTGCTGCACATCTTAGAGGTTGAATTTCGAAAAATCCCTTCTTATTAAACCTCTACAAGCTAAGACAGACATACCCTCTCAATTATAAGTCAGGACTTAGATTCTTATAAAAATAGATTTATATTTTGATATTTTTAATTACATATATTTTTTTAAATAAGTAAGTAAATTTCTAAAATAGAAAGTCAATTTACGTAGGTATTGAACAAAAAATGCTAAGCAACCCTCAGGCCATGAATGATGAAGGATGTCGAATAACTAAAACCTTCTTAGGTATGTAGCAGAAATATTTTGTCCATAAAAAGGTTTTATAAAGTGATACAGACCGGACGCAGTTCACTGCGCTACTTTCCATGTTATCTGCTCTTTTATACCTTCGTCAATCTCAGAACCACCAACCGAATGAAATAAAACTCCAATGTTTTGTATAAGAACCACCTTAATCCGATTACATGGTTCAACAAATCCAAGGATATGACGGAAGTGTAATGACTGTTTTGTCTGTCTGAGGGTTTGAAAAGATTGTCAATGAAAATTATTTATATTAACACTAGCTGACCCGTTTGCATCTTCCTTTGCGCGTACCAAACCGACTACAAGTTTCAAATCAATCACATTACCTACATGTAAAAATCCCATACAAACTTTGACACCTCATTTGACCCCTTTTTGGAGGTTATCTTGAAAAATCCTGAAACATGTGTCCATATATTTTGCATTTACAGTACACAAAAATCGCTGCACGCGTTAAAAAGTTTCATACTAACTTCACCCTTTTTCACTCCCTTAAGAGTGAGTGGAATTTCCAAAAAGCGGGTGGTATTGTTATAAGAGGAAGCCACCTTCCAAATTTCAGCTTTTTAGTTTCGGCGGTTTTGGCTTTGCGATGATGAATCAGTCAGTCAGGTTAAGTTCTTATATAGTTGTAGATTGTTATTAAGAGTCTGCTTAACAGATAATCAGACGAAATAATTAGAAAATCAAAACGGACAAAATAAATACGCAAGCGAGACTCGCGCCTCGAGGGTTACATAGGTAACTACTTACGTACCCTTTTCCCCTTTTCTCTCTTCACCATCCATCCCATTTAACGGGTACCTAAAATGTCAAAACTCTTCAATTTATTTTTATTTCTCACAAAGACGTTCCGAGCTTCAGAAGTGAGGTTATTGAAACTGCGGCCTTACCACAAACTCATCGGGCAATATCAAAGTAATAGAACTTTTATATTTCGTACGATGATCTATACAATTGTATTGTTACTTCGAGCTTGCTATGTAACGTTTCTGAAACATGATGGTCTGTAAGAGCTTGTGGTAAAGAGCCTACTTTTCGTTTTCGGCACTCCCATGCAAAAGTTAGACTTTCATTCATCACTCTCCTGCCACAGGGTTGGCATAACACGTTTTCTTCTTCCACTTACTCCTATCATTCGTCCACTATGAATCTACTCCTCCTACATTCATAACATCTTTCACACAATCAAACCACTTCTTCTTCGGCCTTCTTCTACTTGTGCAGCCAGCCACAATCATACTCATAACTCTTTTGGTGACATGATTTTCATCCCTCCTCATAACGTGTACCACGCACCTTGATAAACAAAACAGTCTATCCCGCGGGAACCGTACATTTTTCCGGGATAAAAAGTTATTCCAGACTATTTATCTCTGTGCCAAATTTTATCTAGATCCGTTCAGCCCTTTCAGCGTGAAAGAGTAACAAACATCCACACATCCATACATACAAACTTTCACGTTTATAATAATTAGTATTGTCTAGGTATCTAGTTATATCGAAGTTTCCCTTACAGAATCCTGGTCCGGGCGATAAGTTACACGGTCCACGGGCTGATCCCGGCGTCATGCGTGTTCGCCGACCGATACAACCGGGAGGAGGTGGTCCGCTCTCTCGGCAAGGAGGTGAACATCAACCCACCACTGATGCTGGGCCAGCTGCCGGACACCCCCGAGGAGCTGTTGAAACTGGACCAGGTTAGTAGACCTATCGATCACGATTGATTGGATCATTTTGATTCGATCGAAACCCATACGCGAGTGATTCGATCACGAAACATATGTGATTCGATCATTTTTGACCCGTCAACCCGTTTTTTGGGCTAGCTTGCAAGGCTCGCGCGCGACACAATCAAAGCCACGAACAAAATGTTTTATTATTTCGATCTTTTCTATAACCAGGATGTCTAGGTACTCCGCAAAACGATCAATGATATATAGGGACAATAATTGTGCAAAACCTACTCTCAGTTACATCGTTTTGACTATCAATTCAACGATAGAACAACAGATATTACTTTTGACAAAATATACTATAGCAACACTTACGGACTGTACGATAATTCGAATTTGGCAACTGAATTCGACGAATATTTCGTTAGAGGCTGAATTTCGGGTATTTCTTTTATTAGTACATTTCTAGGCTCCGAAAGAAACCTACTTTAATTTCAGCTCTGTAGGATTTATGATCAGGCTGTGTTTCATCTATCAGTCAATTAATCAATAACGGGGTAGGTTTATAATATTATATTTATATATTACCTATAATATGACTGGCCTGGCCTTACTGTTGGTATCTTCTGCGCTGTAGGTTATGAATTAGATTCCTAACCGGGATAAACATAAACACTGTTTATCCTGTGTTCGGTTAATTTTCTGGTTTCCTTACACCTTAGAGTTTTATTTAGTGTCAGGCTAGATGGCGTTTTAAAATCTCCACCAATATTAATTTTAGATGATCTACCAAGGTGTTGTCTAATTTATTTCAAACTTATCATACATCCTTATTTCAAGAATATTGGGGTCACCAAAGGACTATATTGATTTCACGAATCGCAGGCACCATCGTATTGGTATCGGGTAAATAATGGTTTATGTGAGGGTTTATCACAGGGAATGGGGGAAAACGAACAAAACTGAAACGAATTTCGTGATCTTATCTCATTTAGCATTCGGCGCGGGTGAACTCGGAAATCGCGAGTGAATTAGCAGTAAAAACCTTTCCCTGTCGCGTCCCTGCGATTATTTTCTATTCTAAATCAGGAACAAGCGACGCCACCGCTCAATGCCTGAAACATTGATGAGTCCCGTTAGTCGCGAGAAGCACGTCGCCTCTCCCTCCCCCAAGTAACTTCACGAGACTTGCGACTAATCACGGTAATGGACTAATAGCAAGTTAGATGCCAAACTACTCGGTGTGTCGTAACTCGGTGCTCGCATGAAATTTCTCGAGTTTATTAAAGTATAGGCTGATGGCGCAGGAGCATCGAATGCTTATAATTGCCCTCATTTCAGCGTAAGCGAACATAAATTTGTTAAAATGTGATTTCTCAGTGTTCAAGAACATTGTAAGTACCTAGGTATCGAATTGTATATTACTCTAATACTTTATATGTATATTATAATAATATAATTATGTATAATGTACATACACTTCCCCATACATACATCATCATCTTTCTGCTCTTTTCCCACGTAAGGTGGGGTCGGCACAACATATTTGTGATCTTCTTCCATTTCCCTCTGTCATTCGTAATCTTTCACAATGTCCATCCATCTTTTCCATACATATACTCGTATAAAGATTATTTTACCTACAATTCAATAAAGATTAAGTTAGTTAGCTACAGCAATTTTTTTTAAATGTTACCTACGCCAATATTTATTAAGTAGGTAGCTACCGACCTAAATCAAAGTATTTGCAACCAAAACTCAATAAATTCCAAACAAAAGATTGGAAACGTACCTCATTTTCATTTCATAGTCTGGATTCGGCGCATGTAGAAGTTTACTCGACCCAGCAAGCTGCCAATTTTCATTAGGAGCCGTCAGGGGTACTCCGCTATAAGTCGGAACTTTGTTGAGAGAGCTCGTCCCGTCCGTCCTTTACATTTCGAATTCAGAGAAATGTCGGATTTCATGAATACAACGCTAGCGAGCTGGCACATGTGTGAATTAATCCGCTGGAATGGAATAAGACTTGCAATTTAACATGCGAGTCACTGACATAAAGGATTTAACTAATGTAAGAGCAACTTTATGTGTAACTACATGTAGACTAGTAGGTATCTATGCGTATGCAGAAAAGTAATTGGTAGCTACCAATTTAAATGTTATAATTTATAATGTTAAATTGCAAGTCTTATTCCATTCCAGCGGATTAATTCACACATGTGCCAGCTCGCTAGCGTTGTATTCATGAAATCCGACATTTCTCTGAATTCGAAAGTTTCCATTCGGTTCACTCGTAACTTAAGATAACTTGACTGGCCTCTCAGCTCAGTTGGTAGTAGCCCTGCTTCCCACGCTGTAGGTTGTGGGTTAGATCCCCACCCAGGACAAATATTTGTATGATGAACGCAGATGTTTGTTCTGTGTCTGGGTGTTAATATCTATTCTATGTATGTATTTACTAAAAAATAACAAATAATAATTTGACCTATAAGTTATCTGGTTCTCATAGTGCAAGTTTTGCTTAGTTTGGGGCTAAATGACTTTGTGGGAATTGTCCACCAATATAAGTTATTTTCTGATCAAACTTATTACCTTAACACCCCGAAGGTACCCCTGGTACCCCACCTGAAGGTAGTAAGTTTGATCAGAAAATAACTTTTTAGTAAATTAGATCAAATCCCGATGGATTTGGTGAGAGTGACTGATCCCCAACTTATACCTAACCGGGCACCAATCTTACTGAAGTTCCTTGAACTCCACTCCACTTGATTAGACTGGAAACGCGACGCCCCATTTTCTTGTTCACTATGACAGTAACCTCTTGTAACCATAGTTAGGGGATTTTTCATCTAAGGTCGAGATCATCTATGCCACGAATGCCCGTGCAAAGACATTAAGGCATTGATATAAGATTCAAAATCGTGTAATTCACCTGACTTCATCAAACTACCACCCTACCTACCTAATGTATATTGACACGGATGGTTCGCTGAAAAAACGCTTCGCTAGTTTCATGAACAATATTTTCAGATGGATATTGCTTACTTTTTCAACTGAACGACAGTCGTGATTGTTTTCCAAACCACATTTGTAGGGTTCCGTCTTTTATGGAACAAATTGATCCCTTTTTGCCCGACTGCGAGCGAAGGAAGGTAATGTATTTGGGGTATATGTATGTATGCGAGTAATCTATAGCTGTAGCTGGAGCCCAAATGGCTGGACAGATTTTGACAAATGAGGTGTCATTGGATAAGTCTGGATTACAAGACTGACATAGGTAGGTACATACATAAAAACTAATAAATAAAATAATAATAAAACAATTAACTGACTTTGTGACAATACTACTAATTTAAACACTGGCAAATTTTACCTATAGAGACAGTACAATAACAAAAAAGAAGAAGAAGAAGAGATCGATTGTCAAAGCATTGTCTCTCATTCAGTCAAACGATAGTCGTGATGATATATCGTTGACCGTTTTGTGGCATAGACACACTGCATTGCTAAAGGCATCGAATGGGTATTTAGTCCCACCTAGGTAGGTAATAAAAAGTATACTGCTATCTTTTATTACCTACTTACTCTATTCTCCATAGCCTACATTCGCGTGCTTCCAATGTGCTTCAGTCGTTCCACTCTTATCTTATCTGCCAATTTCTCGCACCGTAAAAGTTAATGACGTAGTAAACAGTTTTTATAATTATTGTCACAATCATTTTATAATGACATAAACATCCACGTCATTTTAAATGTAAGGTAGGTACCTACTTAACTTTATTTTTCGCAGAAAAGTTTTCTTTTATTATCCGCTAGGCACCAATATTGTATTGAGGGTATATTTTTAAGTTTGGTTTGAGCTTTTTGTAAAAGATTATTATTGAATAAATAATGGTTAAAAAGTAGCTACCTAGCTAAACGCGCTAACCCATGCCACTAGAGACCAAGCTCTCTATTTTTGAACAGAGCTGAGAGTGGTTTGTCGTGTCGTTCCAATTCAGTTTTTGACGTGACGTCGGTTTAATATTTTAGTAGTTCTATCCGGCTGAAATATTAATTATCTTTTATACTACCGCGAATATCACATTGAAAACTATTTAATTTTAGCTAAAATTATAGGTTGAGTAAGTAACCTTATTTAACATGATATCTGAATGCCTGTTTTTATTTACAACTACCTTCCGCTCGCGGCGTCGCCCGCAAATTACCTACATAATAATATAGCCTATGTTCATCCTGAAAGTTCATTCTAAACGTTGGTGAAAGAATTTTTCAAATCGGTCCAGTAGTTTCGGAGCCTATTCAATGCAAACAAACAATCAAATCTTTCCTCTATATAATAATATATGTATATAGGATAGACAACAATTTCATTCGGTAGTAGTAGTAGGCATGATAAATAATGAAATGCAGCTTGAGTTGTTTAAAACTCCGTAACAATACATGCGATGCGACGTCATTCTTATACGAGTAAAATAGAAGTACCTACGTCATACGAAGCGTATGGGAAGATAATGAGCCTAGTCTCAAGAGCCCGAACGGCAAACTCGTGAACATGATAGAACTTAGGACTTCTCTAAAGGGGCTGTCTTCTGAAATACACAAGACTAACTTTCCCACAAGAAGTAAACAAGTATTTCAGTGTCTAAGAGTATTTTGAAGAAACTTTAAGTAAAGCTCACATGTCGCAATAGTAAAGATTTGTAAATTTTGGTTTTCATAATCGATAGTAGGTTTTCGCAACTGTTTTTCTTGCTTTCTTCTTCCCTTCGTACATTCACCCACTTCAATTACTCTATGATAGATTACTTTCTGCCTAATACCATCGCAATAAGCCGATGGTTATGAGGAAAATATAAGGGTGCTCATGAGGTTTTTGTCATAATTATCTGATAGATTGATTCCACCGGCGTTAATAGGCAATTTACTATGGAAAAGCACCTAAATCACGCCATTTTATGGTGGTGAGTGAAAGTGTACATATATCGAAATAATGTTAGCAAAATCAAAATATTTTATAACAAAATAAAAGTTACTTATCAATTTATTTTTTTAATGTTCACGCCATGACAGAGTATATTCCTGTCTGAGTTTACATCCTTTTTTTCTCAATCGCCTAACATACGTACTTATAAAAATATAAGTACAGAGCACTTATTTTTAAAAGCAAGTGCCTTGCTTCTATAATTCACTTGTCCCGTCGGTACTCGTACTCGAAGCTATAAGAATTTGCAGTAGCATCGTAATTAGATTAGATTGCCGCTCACCTACATAATAAATGTGTATAATTCCGACAACAAATTACGTTTAATTCAAAAGCAAGCCGCATCTGTTTGTAAACCCCTCTAGTTGATGCTCATCTCTAAAGACAAATCTTAGTTAATTTTACAAAATCATGTCGAGAAACGGAAAGACAAGTAGAAAAAACAAGCAGAACATTTCTCATGGTAAGTGTCGTTTCAGGTGTTCATTAAATCGGAATTGAAGGTCGGTGTGATTTATGTAAAAGAGAATCAGTTCACGGAAGAAGAGATTCTAGACAATAACGAGAACTCGCCAATGTTCGATGAATTCCTTCAAGTTATGGGAGAGAAAGTGAGACTAAAAGGTAAGGGCAGTAGCAATATTATCTAAACATCCAAGACAAATAATAAAACCATATAGGTATCATCTATCCTTTTGAAGAGCTTAAGGAAGCAGTGTCAGTTTTAAATCGATTGTTATAACTTTCTTGCAACAAATAATAACACCAATTAATATTGTGAACAATAAAAAAAACTCAACTGCTTACGAAGATTCATAATTAGTATTTAGCAAATGTGAAACAATAAAATATTGTACTCTTAGGGTACGAGTTGGCAGCGGGCGACATGAGGCGGCGGCGGACGACGTGTCGTGGTGACACTGCTGGTTTCTATGAATTTCTATGAAATGCGTCGCTAGCTTCGTGTCGCTAACTACGGAGGGAATTTCATAGAAATACATAGAAACCAGTAGTGTCGCCGCGACACGTCGTCCGCTGCTGCCTCACGTCGCCCGCTGCCAACTCGTACCTTTAGCTGTAAAAACATAAAGCCAAATCTTTGGCAAACGACAAAACAAGTAATTAAAAAGGCAGAGAACCAGCTAAATGTTTTCTTTTACTTCAGGTTTTGACAAATACAAAGGAGGGCTAGATACTGTACACGACCTCACCGGTTTGTACTCAGTGTACACGAATTGGCGCGGGATTGAGATCATGTTCCATGTCTCCACACTCCTCCCTTACGAAAGGCACGACCCTCAGAAACTTCAAAGGAAACGGCACATAGGGAATGACATTGTATGCGTCGTTTTCCTAGAAGCCGATAACACAGCATTCTCACCTGCTTGTATCAAAAGCCATTTTTTACATACTTTTATATTGGGTGAGTTTTTACAAAATACTATCAAAATCTACTTACACCATGGTACTATATTTTTTTAGAAAAGACAAATATTAAACTTAAAGGAATTCTCTTCAAATTACTTTGCGAGAAACAGCATTGAAAAAACTTTTTACTGTTGTTTCAAAAGAGCTTTACGAGCTATTTAAATAAAAGTTAATCCAACAAGAGCATTGGTCTTAATACAATTTTTAAAATAGCATTAAAGAAATGAGAATAGATATCGTAGAAGGAAGTTGATGACAATTATTTTCAGTCCGAGTATCAGCTAAGATCAAACGGCGACCGACGCGTTATGAAGTATCTGTGGTCACTCGGGATGAAGTTGGAGCTTACAAGCCTTATCTTTGGGAACAGAGCGTATTCGACCGAGGCCCTATGTTCAGGTAAGTTATCATAGCTTGAAATAGGATTATGATTATGATCTAGGTACCAAAAGGTTTCGCAGATATACTCGTACTACATTTTGTGTTCCAGTCAGTATACTTATACTTGGGTTCCCGCAATAGAAGACAATCAATTTTATCCGAAATGGCGTTCAATAACCTGTTTAGTTGATAGTTAAAGATGGCATAAAAGATGCTAAATATAGTCTATTTGATGTTTTTCATTCCCAATATAAATATAAAACTAGAAACACTTAATTTACTGAAATATATGTATCTACAGATCTATCTTTAAAATACACACTAAATAAAATACATATGAAACAGTCAAGCTAACTAAGGACCATTACAAACGATCTATAGATAGCTCAACTGATCCAGTTCACTGCCAGATGGAAGCGTCCTCAAGACGCTGGCGGTATTGCCACGTTGAATGGCAATGCCGATACGTTGAGTTAAAAAATAATACTAAATCTGTTAATTGTGCTCTCTCAAATTAGTAGTTAGTGTAGTCGGCTATGTTTGTGTAGAAACTTATCGTTCTATTAGCACAGAGATGCTAAACATGCTGACACAGCGAACAAGGAACCACGTAACTACTGTTCAAGCTGTATTACCCAGGCACCTACGAAAAGTGGAGCAACCCTAAAACTCTGAAGTGTTCACAATAGCGAAAGTGCAGTCTTCGTTTTGAATAAACTTTGCTGTGCTTTAAATATGTTTTAAAGTCTTAAATGATGAATTAAAACATCGTGAGGCTTTTTAAATTTTAATGGACACACGACAAATTAAAATTATTTTTTAATTTCAGAGAATGGTTACTGACAAAAATAGTGAATGGCGAAAGGGCTTCATACTCGGCTCCGAAATTCGCAAGAATGCAGGAAAGAACCAGAAGTCAGATGCTCGAAGACATAGTCGCCAATCTTCAGAATCACGCTGAAACTGGACAAATACCGAAACCATATCGAAGAGGTAAATTAATATCTCAAAGGTCATAAATGCTATGAATGAACCGTCGAAAGATCAGGCTTTTTGTCAATATCACTTACGAAACGAACGATCTATTTTAGGATATTATTTATTCAGAAGCAGGATAAAGTTTATTTTGCTTACTTTGCTACGATTTTAGGCTTACTTACTTTTTTCTTAATATTATACCTACTAACCAATCTTTTAATCCTTAATGAAAAAATCTGATGGAACATAAAAAGGAAATAAACACTTATTCCCTAGGATCATGGCGTCCCATCGGACACATGCGACCGTCTTCTCCACTCCTGGACTCAGTGAGAGACCAATTCGAGGACTACGACCAATTAGCGAAAGACTTTACCCGCGTGTTCCTAAACAATGAACTGAATATTGCCACAAATGCTCAGCTGTTTGACGTCGTCTTCCTCGTGGGACAATCTAAGCCGAAGGCCAAGTTTATTGGTGTTCGAGCCATACTGGGAGTGAGGAGCAGGTAACTTTATATAAAACTAGCTTTCGCTCGCGGCTTTGCTCGCGAGGTACCTATATAAAATATAGCCTATGTTACTCAGGGATAACGTAGCAATCAAATGGTGAAAGAATTTTTGAAATCGGACCTGTAGTTTTTGAGTTTATTCGTTACAAACTAAAATACAAAACTTTCCTCTTTATAATATTAGTATAGACTACTAGCTTCCGCCCACGGCTTCGCCCGTGTAGTACCTTGAAAATCAAAAAATCTATCCCACGGGAACTGTACATTTTTCCGGGATAAAATGTAGCCTATGTGTAATTCCAGATCATAATCTATATCTGTGCCAAATTTCATCCAGATCCGTTTAGCCGTTTCAGCGTGAAAGAGTAACAAACATACATCCAGATATCCAGAGATCCAGACATCCGGGTTCCGGGATCGGAAGAAAACGCGCTCAACAAAACCTATAATAACTCTTTTATATTCTCAAAAAAAATATTTACATCTGAGCCCTGATAACGTTTAATTACATGATATTGTATATAAAAGGGATAATATCTGCTTACTAAACATTTAAAGCTTCGAAGGTCGCCACGCTAGCCGTAACACTATATTGGCGCCCAACGTGGGACGTGATAATTCCAAAGTTGTATGATCGTCAAAACGTCAAGGGATTTCAATTGAGATAAAAACATCGTTTACACATATTTTTTTTATTATTTACAGAGTGTTCCAAGAAATGCTTTACGGAATTCAGACTGGATTTGGCTCACCACAAGTGCCGGTGGCAGAGTTACTATCCCGACCTGCGCCAACGCTTTTATCCCCTACCCCGAAGCAAAAAAGTAGCAATTTCCTACAAGTGCCTGATATCGAATCGCCAAGGTGAGTTTCATGTAACAGTCAGAATTTTAAGATAGCTCACTACACATTGACCTTTAAAACAACTGATATTAACTTGTCATACCTAACTACCGTTTGATAGATGAGTCACTGAAGTGAAACCAGATGTTTTGATGTGTATACTGAAATATTTTGAGCTAATTAGAATTAAAATTAAACTCAACGTAGCGTTCGCCTCTAATTGGCTTCTGTATCAGAACATACTACAGAACTCAAGACATTATGTACTTAATTATAGATACAATAAGCTGTTGGCTACAATATTTTCAATCACAATATTATACTCGTTTATAAGACTTTGTCTAACCGACAGACCTATCAACAGACAACGCAGAGCCTAACCCCTAAACCGCTGGTCCTAGAAAACTGAAATTTGGAGCGCAGGTTTCTTTTGAAGTCTAGAGGTGCACTAAAGACAGAAATTCCTGATATCCAAGCTCTAAGAGGAGGAGCGGGAGGTCAAAGAGAGAGAAAGAGATCCACTAAATATGTATATATAAAACATTTAAACGAGCAAGGGTGATAAATCAATCTAGCTGGGTTTCATTTTAAGAAAACGTCACTTACCAAAAAAAAATGTCATCCAGATACTGCAAATAAATAAAGCTAAAAGTTTTGATGACTTCATATAATATTTCAGGCCAAAGAGCGTGCCTAGTTCGCCGATGGTGAAGCGAGCGTTCTCTCGACTAGGGACAATAACGGCCGGATGGGGGCGCTCCATCCGAAAACAACACTCGCAACTCAACGCCGATGACAAAAAGAAGTGGGCCAGCTCTCAAGACTGTTCTAGTAAGTTTTATAATTACATGTGCATTCCAATTTCAGCAATTCTAAGCCTTATCTTCTTCCTTTTGGGTTTAGTCCTTTCGAACCAGTATGGGGAAAGGACTATAGTGCGCTGCAATATAGACTAATGGAAGTCAATGATCATAAAAAGTTGGATATTAAATACCCTCAAAGAATTCTGTGAGCAAACGCAGGAATGTTGATCACTCATTTAAAAAAGACAACGTTTACAGAATACAAACTATTGGTCAGAACATGTGCATGTACGAGTACCAAATATAATGTTTGGACGTGGCCCTGACTATCTCTTTTTAGATTTTCTCAAAGATCTAAGTAGGAAACTAAAGATCTGAGAAGATATAAATATGTGCACGGTTGGGCTAGGTACGCGAAATGCTCCGTAAAACATAATGGCTGACCTCGTGTATTTTACTAGTGAGAGGACAAATTTTATAGGGATGTAACTATGTCACTAGTGATGTTACGATAGTCGACACAAACTCATTCTCTTTCGTGGTATTACAGATAAAGAAGGCAAGGATAAAGAAAAAGAGAAGAACGCAGCTCTAGCGGTGCCGAGACTGTCCGTGTGCGCAGACGCACAAAAAGTTGACCGCGCTAAACTAGCACAGACTGAGGTAACATTATTTTTGGGAAAGTTTCCTTACTTCACAGCTTTTCGAGAAACTTACGCTAAGTGAAATAGTGAGGCTTATAGAGCCTTATTTAATGTCGTCTCCGTCTATCTGCAACCAGAAATCGGAGAGAGACAAAAAATAAGCTGTGTTTTTTTTTAATGGGCATATTTTATCCAACTTTTATTGAAAAAAGTTATTTAAGTTATTTAAGAGCTTTAGGTACTAACTTTAAACGAAACTTATCAGCTTTTAGAGAAATTCTTGTTAAGTGAAATCGTGAGTTGTGAGGCTTGTAGAGACTTATTTTCATATCGTCTCTGTCCAATTATCTTATAAGCAAGATAGAGAAAGACAAAGAAAAACTGTTAATTAGGTATAAAGTTATTATAGCGACTTTACCAAAACCTGACTAAGTTTAAAAGATATTTTACTTATTATAGATGAATGTCATGTGACGAGGAGAGTGTTAAATGTGGATGGATACAAGGGTAGAGGTAAAAAAAAAGACCTAAGAAAAGATGGATGGACTGTGTGAAAGATGACATGGATGGGTAAGAAAGGAGTGAGTACTGAGATGACGAATCATAGAGGGAAATGGAAGAAGATCACATGTTGTGCCGACCACACATAACGTGGGAAAAGGGCAGGAAGATGGTGATGATTTTATCTTTTCCAGTTCTCAATAATCGAGTTTGACCCTGAAACATTCCGCATTTTGCTGGACTACCTCCACACGGGCAGCTGCCCGCTGACGTGCGCCTCCATCCCGGGGCTGATCTGCGCCGCGGAGCACTACGACCTGCCCGAGCTGCTGCAGGCCTGCTTCCATCACGCCAAGCAGTTCCTGAGGATAGAAGTTGTAAGTGATCATTGAGCTAATTTCTTTTCTGACAATTGCTTTAAGGAATTGTTTTTAAAGTAGCAAGTAAGTATAGTTCATCCAACGGCAAAAGGCATTCGTGAAATTAGCCACAGGTGCGAGTTTGCGCATGTACAGTCCCTCCCCCCCCCCTCTTCATACCTCCAATTGCTCCCGAAAAACGATACTGCGCAGTGCGACTAACTTCACAAATGCCTAGATTCGTTGAGCGAACTATAGTTTAATTGGTTTAAAAGTAGCACCGGTGACGGAAAAGATGAAGAGTAATAGGTTGGCGTGGTGTGGGCATGTTATGCGACGAAAAGAAAGCCATGTTACAAGAAGGGTGATGGATCTGAATGTGGATGGATACAAGAGTAGAGGTAGAGAAGATGGTTGGAGTGTGTGAAAGACGATATGTGTAAGAAGGGAGTGACTACTGAGATGACGGATGATAGGGAGGTGGAGGAAGAGAACCTGTTGTGCCGACCCCACCTAGTGGGATAAGGGCAGGAAGATGATGACAATTGCTTTAAGGACGTACCCACACTTTCACGTTCCCGAATTCAGCTATCCACGTCAGTACACTAAAGCAAATTGCCCACATTGAAGCCGCTTTACGCTCGATTCTATACATTAGCTAACTTATTTTGGTCCCTTTCATCCCACAAGGGCATTATGCTAGATTGTCCCTCTGATACGGACCACTTGAAAGTCATGTAGGTAAGTTATGAAATGAAATTTGTGATGTAGATTCGCTGTATGTTAAGTTGTCTGACAGCCTGTGACAACGTTACGTGGGCTGAGGTTAAGGATCTTTTTCCCAATTTGCAGACTGAAGTGCAAAAAACCATTGATATTTGTAAATACCTACACCCTTCACTTAGTATGTCACAAGAGGATGAAAAGGTGTTTTTACGATAAGATATTAGGCGCTTCACGATTTTCATGAGTTTTCCTATTTTACAGGCGTCCATAATGCTAATAGCTTTAGAAAACTATTACTGGCGGTACACGTCAGCGTCAGAACTGATGAACATGATATTCGCGTTCATCGAGCAGCGAGCCAACGCACTCTTCCAAACGCCAGAGTTCCTCAACCTCTCCGAGTCCATGGTTCAGATGATCATGAGCAGAAATCTAGAGATCTCCGAAGTCAAGAAGTTCGAAGCCATGCTCGGCTGGGCGCGGCACAAGATCAAATCCGCAAAGTCCACCGCCAATAAGACTGACGTGCGAAATGAATTTCGATGCATTATGGATAGGCTATCGAGAGATCTGAAACTGCACAGAATCACACCTCAGGAGTTGATCAAAGTGGTGCTCCCGACGAAAACGATCAAGAACGAGAGGATCCTGGAGACGTTGACGTATCAGGCGTCGTCGGGCATGTACCGCATGCACGACGACTATATCGAGGCTTGCCAGCAGAGACTCCTTCAGAAGCAGGACTCCCGCTTTTCGGAGAGCTTCGACTACGAGATATGAACGGAGCTGTGAGGAATATCAGTGTATTAAATCAGGCCCGTAGCCAGCCAAAGTTTTCGAGGCTCATAAGCTTACTGCAAAAGTTTCGGATGATTTAGATAAACTTAACTGTCTAAAGCATTTGCCTCAGTGTAAGCTGCCATTATTTGATAGCTGATACAAAACAGCTTACAGCTCGTGAAAATTTCGGATGATTAGACAAACTTCACTGTCTAAAGTATATGTGGCAATTGTAAATTCCCTAGATTTGCTGACTACATCTAACACACCTTATGCTGGCAAATCTTTAGGACAAAATTGAATGTAATTTCAACTTGTGTGATGTTAGTGGTTTCTGAGCCTCGTATCTGGTCCTTTCCCTGGCACTGGCTGCGGCACTGTATTAGATAGATTATGAAGAGTGCTCTGACCGGGTCCTTCTTAGTGGTATGTTGAGCCTTCGTAAAGTATTATTGTTATATAGATGTACTGGACGGTAGTAGAGTTCGAGATATATTTGTACAAATCTCGGATACCTATCCCTTGTTGTTGTTGATACCTATATTTTTTACATCTAGCTAGACGTGTTCAGTATAAACATCTATTTTTGGTACCTTAGCATTTTTCTCTAAATCGTGCAAGTAGGTACATCCCTTGAAGTGATTCGCTCTTGCTGTGATCCAACTAACATTGAACTCAATAAGCAATAACTTAAGTCTTATAAGACATATAACTTGAAGTGCATATAACTTCAGTTACTTCAGTTTAACGCACGTTTATAGAAAACGACTGATACATTAACCTGTTACTAATAAAATTCTAAAATATTATTGTTCTAGATTATAAAAAATATATGTAATATAAATTAAACATCAATATTTATTATGCACCTAAACGTGTTTGTCGATGATGTTTGTACAAACCTGGAGAAAGTTTATATTATATTAAAAAGTACTTAGATCGTATGAAATATATATTTAAATTGATGTTATTGAGTAGAAAACCTCATTCTTGAGGTTTTTCATTCTACTTATATTAAATGCTAAACGCTTAAAAAATGCAATACATTCGTTATAATTAACCGGCCAAGTGCGAGTCGGTCACCTGACATTGTGTGTTCTGTCTGTAATTTTAGTTGTTTTAGTAATATTATTATATTTATATCAGTCTATCGTCTAGTTTATTAATCTATAAAAACTAGTGCCTACGAAACTATACATATTATTATACTGTTTTTTCATTAAGTTGGTAACCCACTTGTTTAAGTCTCAGTGTTACCTACAATAGCCATAAATTAACAGCTCAGGGGCCTCGCCACAAGCTCTTTGGGTATAACTTAAAATTAAAGTAATGTTACTTTAAGCTTGAAACTTGACATTTCTGAAACATTATGGTTTCAAATCTTAAAACGTAATCTTAAATTTATCAAACAACGTCTTTGCCTGAAGACGGCCAAAACGTTATTACGAAACATTGGATCTTTTATTAAATCAGAAATTTACGAGAACGTCAGATAGATTCAGACTTTTTCATTACAGTACCTACTTACAAATTTCCCTACTTTCCTGTTTATTTTAAGATATTCGTAAGTAAAAACTTTATTTTTATTATTATAGAAGTTGATGGATGTCCTTATCTACTTAATAAATGTACCTTTGTGTGCTCAATCTTAGTTTCGAAGCTGATATTTACCCATTTTGTATGGTAAGCTTGATGTCATCGATGTTACCAAAAACTAAGTACTTACGTATTCTATTAGTCTCCTTTTGTCTATGTTTTTAGCAAATAGTTGTGCGTCCAAAACATTTGTTAGTTCAATAATGTGCTATCATAGTTATAAGTATCTTTATCTATACCTTTGTAGATCTTTTAATCAAAGAGAATCCGCACTAATAGAAGTACCTACCCCTACATTATTTTAAACACATTGTTGCCATTATCTATACATACTTACTATAAATAAAACAAAGACATGTTAGTTACCTACACCATTTATAACTCAAGAACGGCTGGACCGATTTTTATGATTTTTGATTTGTTGGCTAATAATACATTTGAAAATAAATTTAATGCGGACAACGGTTAATTTTATATACTTATATTTTTTGAAAGTTTTCTAAAAAAACACTAGGTATGCTAGTGAATTGAATCAGTTACCTAGTTATATTATCTACCTACCTATAGCAACCGGCAACGCAATGGACTTTCGCTAAGATAATACAATTATTCATAACTTGCAGGTTATTACTACATTGCAACCTAGTTATAATAATAATAAATTATGCTTTTGTTTATGAAAATTAAAAACAACTTTGCTCAAATAACAATAAAAAAATGTTATATCTGACCGAGGGTGTGTCAAACAAAGCTACATCTAATTTAGGGTTCAAATTAAAATTCAAAATGTTTATTACATTCATGATGGGTTTCGTAGTCATCGTATCTAATAAGTACTTTGTATTTATGTTTCCCGAAAACGGCTCTAACGATTTCAATGTTTGGCTGTAGGTATAAAGGTGCGGAATTTCCAGAGGTGACGATGGTTGAAAAATTATGTTTTACTTCAAATGTCATGCATGACTAAGCCCAAGGTTATGGTTTTTATATATTTTTATTTGACAGATTTTGTAGATCTCTCTGACTTCGTATGTATATGACTACTCCTGAAAAGAATGATAAAGTCAAAGTAAGAGATATTTTATTCAATAAAATCACAGGGATCATTTTGAATTATCAACTGACAAGAAACTCGCTGGCCCTTAGCGCTTTTTTTGTATGATTCTTGTTAATTTTGTTAGAGATACCTACTATCAGTGTTGGAGCTGATTCGTCCTAAGCTTTTTTGCCATCTAAAATCATGGAAACATTCCATCTCCGGTAGGAATGTTTTAATTCCCTAATTAGGCGCGCATTACAAAATTGCAAACAAATTTACATATCGAAACTACTTTCTTTGTAGGTATGTCTACCTCATTGGATAGACGATCTTTTATAAGGGTTCTCAGGCTACGGAATCCTAAGAATGTGTATAGATAGATATTTCAAACTAAATAGACTGCCTATACCTATGTACTATCCAACTTCCTAGAACTCTTCAGTTATGATAATAAAATACTCGTATTGTATGTATGTATGTACTTATGTGTTTTAGATTACTTACCTACTTAGATTTAATTTGTAGTACATTATATACCTATTGACGTGTCATGGTCAATAGGTCTCTTTGTCGTAAATAAAAACAAAACGTTTTCTTTACTTAGTACCTACCTTCTTACCAAAATTAAACTTTCCTGTGATCGTGAATATCGCTATAAATTATGAATAAAAATGGGAACTTCAGAGAATTAAACTATAACTGTTATTTTGCAAGAGCAAGATTATAATTATATCCAATGAAGTTTTATGTGGTGAATAAATTTTTGTGTATTTTAAAAGTGTCGTTTTCATTCAATTTACAAGTTCCGTGTTCCAAAACATAGCAGATAGCCAAAGAAAAAAAATTTACCAAGACATACTTAATACAACTTGAGAACCAACTTATTTGAAGAGTCGGTCAAACCCTACCTTAGGTACATACCTAAAGTAATTCGTCAGGGCCAAAAAGTCTTGCGTTAGAAATTACAGAAATTCATAATAATGCCGAGTTTAATATCACTAGAAATGGCATGTTCCGCTTACAACCGCGCTCCGTTACGATGTAGCTGCCTACCTTCTGGTTCCCATCTGTCAGACGAGTTTGACAGATGCGAATTGCGCGTGAAACGGAACGCAAAGCAAAAGTTCCCCGTTTCACCGCTGACAGCGCTTGTGTGCCAGTGTTCTTGCAGCGGGCGAGCGGCCGGCTGCCTGTTGCAGTGCGTGGAACCCAACACACGCGAGCTCGCGGTCATAGGCTCGAACGAACATCGAATCGACGGTCAGTGCGGTGACCATGATGATGGACAACGGGGTGATGAATAGCTATGAGTACACGGACGGATATATGGAACAGGAGGAGGAATGGGAGCGCGAGGGTCTGCTAGACCCGGCTTGGGAGAAGCAGCAGAAAAAGGTCAGTTCCACATGACACACCTCACATTTGTTGACACATTGATTCCTGAAGGTAGGTGCATCTATAAGGGTAAATTAATATCAATTTTTCAACAGTTATCGCGTTTACTTAGCAGGAAAGCCTTATCTATCACCGTTCGACCGCGAAGTGATTCATGTTTTTGTATTTACATTTTTTTTAATCTGGTAATCAATATTGCTGAATCGATTCTGCTGTCCTAATCAAAACACGCTGCCTACTATGAAATACTACATCAGATCTGCTCCCGGGTACAAATTGGCAGCGCTTACAAAATTATCTGATTGTGTAGGTATCTAATTTTAGAGCAAAGGATAATTTATACATCCAAATTTTTATATTTTATCTATAAAGTGAATTTATTAAATTCATATAGGTATATCTATAATTTCCAATAAATATGCCAGCCTGTGAAAAATACCCACGTCTTGCACATTTCCCGCCGCTAGTTGAAAGTAGATCGCAGCCGTGGACACTATTAAAAGATTTCTTGAAGCTTTTCGCGCGAGCGAGACAAGTGCACACCGCTTCCCGCGGGAGTGAACGGGCCAGAGAGAGGAGTCAAATTTCCGTTAGTCATGTCCTAAAATGGGTTCAGCGCAGGCGCCGCTGAAAGCGCGGGCGTCGGACTTTGCGTCACCATGAAAACCGTATTTCAGGAAATTACTGAGCCTCTTGCGTCTACGCAAAATGCATCTATAACGTGGGATCTATTTACATGGTGCCCTGAGGAACGTTGGTCGGTGACAACGATCTGACGCGCTCCGAGCCCAACCAGGCGGAATGTCATTAACGACTTGCCTACGACACTCTCCAGACAAGCGAACACTTTCATCTACTCCTATTGGGCTTGCATCCAGCTTTTGACATCTTGTTATACATGTTGTTGTCAACTTACCTGGCGTTATATTGCAATTCCTGTCATCATAAAATTACATGACATAATGCCCGTCCATTTTCCCAAAAACCTTGTGCTAGTATTTATGTTACAAAGGTACTAACAGTGCAGATCTATTTTCTCAGAGGTATGAACAATCTTCAGGTAGGCAGGTACTGGACGGTAATATTATATCTTATGATTGTTTTTATTATGAATGTAAGAAGTATTCCAGTAAACAAACTGCCTTAATTTTTTATCAAAGGTCAAAATCATATTCACAATTGTCGTAGTACCTACTACATAAAAAATACTTTGTCATGACTGTCCTATTGACAGATAACGCAGAACCTAAACCGCTAGTCCTAGAGACTTGAAATTTGGAAGGTGCATTTCTTACAGCACCTAAGGAATTCCAAAAATTTAGCCTCTAACGAAAGCAGCGGGAGATAAAATATATTAAGCAAACAAAATCACGGGAGTTCCACTAGTAAAATATAAAACCACACATCATTCGAGACAAGGCAATAAAACACATACGAAGTAATGAGACTTATTTAAAGTTACGAGTCCATTAAGTATGGAGGCTAGATGTACGACGCCGTGAGGACAATGAACGACCGAGGGTCGCACAGTAGGCTTCGCAGGATATAAACAAAGAGCCTGCGACACCCGGTGCAATGGCCGATCACGTATGGCGGGTCAATGTCGCGGCCGAACGAAATGAGGTGCGTCTGCGCAGAAAGTCGCTCGACAAGTCGCGCCCGACCGCTGGAATCGCTCTTCCGCAAGGAGGTCACCGGCACACGCCTAAGAAGCGCCGAATCCTAACATTCCGTAATACGGAAACGCTGAGCCAATCGCTTTCTAATCTCAATTAATTTAAACTCATCGATCCATATGACTTACGTCACTTTTTTAAAAACAGTCTTAACCACGAAAACCGGCGCGGTTCGAGTTCACGTTTAATTTATCAAAAGTAAGATCAGCGAGCATCTGGTCACACTAGAAATCGTGCGTGAAAGTGGTGAGGACGAGCTTAGAACTGGTTTCAAAATAGTAGGTAATTTACATGAATCCAATGTACAAAATTCAATCATCGTTATTGAAAGCCCTGGAAGGGTAATTCGCGATTTTAATCGCTTCGAACATTTATTTATTTATTTATTTATTATTAAGCACACAAAACAGAACACAATCAAAGCATTAAAAATAGAAAGATACAATATTATGATCCAGATTGTATCCCTAAGTATGTGTACATAGCATGATTTATACAGAGCAGATCTGTGTATCCAAATATTGGAGACGAACATTAAACATATTTAAAGCACGAGTAAAATTAATGTATGATAATTTTTTTACAATAAAAAGAAAAAATAAGAAAGAGAAAAAAGTAGATAATAACAGTTACAAAAAATTTAGTCCACTCTCCTTAATGAGAATGGCTTCAATGTCTTTTTTAAATTTAAATATTCTATTGTAGAGTGAATTATTTAATTATGATATGAATTATTTTCATCATAAGTTGTTAGAGTTCGATTTATGCCGTATCTATACCCCAAAATTCTAAGAAATATTTTCTGAATTTTCTCGAGGCGCTCGATGTGAACCTTATAGAAAGGAGACCAAACTACTGCATTATAATCCATAATACTGCGAACAAGTGAGTGGTATAGACAGATGAGACTCCGTGGATCCTTGAAGTCTCTTGTGGACCTAGTTATGAAGCCGAGAAGCCTGGAGCATCTGGCCGAGACATAGTCGTAGTGGGCATGGAAACTAAGTTTTTCATCGAAAATAACTCCGAGATCCCTAATCGCAGATTTCCTTTCGATAACATGGTCCTTCAGCTTGTAGCTTGCAAAAATTTCATTGCACAGGACAAACTGAAATAATAACATTATTTTTGATGCATTTACCTACATCTGCCACACAGTACAGTCTAGATACAAGTAGAATAATACTGGTGTCTGTGTGTACTTGTTTACGAGGTTTTGAGTGTATACGTTTGTTCCAATTTCCAGTTTTAAATGCTTAATCTTACGTTCACCTTGGTTCTGTCACCTTGGCATACCTTTCGCGCACCTAATTCATGTGACCCGAGGACATTGACACCCGATAAGCCAACGTATGTTATGTGTTTTGTCGATAGTAGATATTGAAACAGGAATAATCAATGGTCGTTAATAGGAAACATACTGTTGTGTAGGTACTTTTCTGTTTCATCTTTTGCAATAATCGGATTGGTTACAGTAAACAGATGAAATTATTGTAGCACCTTGAGTTTTACCTGACGTATGTTTAGGTTTATTTGCACAACTGAAAGAATTTAGAATCGAAAATATTGGCATAAGTATAACATTTGACATTTCAGTTTATTAAACTCAGAATATCATAACAGATAATAATTATCCAATGCGTTATAGAGGAACGGATAAAATATAACATATACTTACATTTCAACATACTAGTAGGTAATTATTTAAAATAAACTTAACATAAAAAAAGTATAAAAAGTTTCATGATATTTTTAGAGTAGGCATGTAGTCAAACGATATAAATACAGTCTTCTGGATATACTGTCTATTAGTCATCATTCGAACGAATGAACTTAGGGACATTCTACTCAATTTAAATTATAGCATTGGTAGGTAATCAAGTAATATCAGTTACATAATAATTTGACAAGGTTATTTTTTCCTTGTCGTTGTTAGTTGCTTTTGGCACAGCTTCAAGAATTGGGGCAAAGAAATGTCTGCTCCCAGCAACACAGCCCTCAGTTTTATTTTGCCTAATATTTAATAATATCATATCAGCTGATAATAATATTAATGGCAGAGCATAATTTTTGATGGTTTGATAACCAAAATTTGACCACATTCTAGGAGCCACACATTTCTACTTAGATATTTAAGAGTGCTTTCGTTTATAATAAGTACATAGTAGTGTGATGATAACTGATAAATCTAAGGTGTGTTAAAATTAAAACTTCCTTTGTTCGCAATAGAATTTTCAATGTACTTATCTAACTAAGCACACTCATGTTGTTTCTTGTGATCAATTAAATTATTGAACACGTCAAAGGCAGGTCAATTCTTAGAAAAGTCAGATCCGCCATGAACTCGTACCGAGCTGTGATTTTGTATATTTGAACATACACTAACGACCTACGTGCAGAACACCACGTAGATCTGTAGGTACCTTTGCAGTTGGCACAATCATTTTGTAGCAAAAAGAACTAAATAAACAAACAATTGGTGGACATTTTACTCTAGCCTCAAGTATTGAATGTATATTGAAAACCTTCACGATACCCGCGTTATTAAACCTACTTAGATATAAATGCAAAGTGGGCAACGAACATTGTCCTTGAACACAACTACCTATCAACCAACATAAATGCACGGAAAGAACATTAACTAGTGAACGTTGAACGGAAAGTAACTTTCTAAGCCCTGATAAGGTTTAAGTAATGGAATGGAACTATGGAACGTACCTATAGAACCTGCTTTTCACTCTTACACGCGTGAACTATTTACAGAGTTCACTGTGAAGTAAACTTATTTGGTAAAATCATTTAAAGATAGATCAAATTCAAAATCTTTATGGATAGATAAAAAAAATAGTATAGAAATTGTTTATAAATCACCTCGCTTAGAAAGTGATAAAGATAAAATTAAATTGTTAAAACGCAAGTTTTTAAACGAAGTGCCTCGCAATATTCTGAATATTTGTTTCATTTGTATTGTCAGATTAGCAAAAATCTACACATTAGGAGATGATTAAAAAAGACCATAGGATAAACAGTAATGGGATAATTTAGATCCATTAGTGAAAACAGTCTAGGGTAATCCGGTTCATATAAACATTATGATAACTTTCATCTGATATAACGCTATTGGTTTTGCAGATACGTATTTAAAATAAAACAAATTACAAGCTCAATAACATAAACTTTCAATTGTTGTTGAGGTTAAATAATAACGACGCGATGGTTTAATAGCAAACCGATGTTTTTCGAAAGCCAAAGAGAACGTGAGTCGGTATAACTTTCAAAGATGTGAAAAATACACTAGCGATACCTACACGTAAAGCTAATAAAAACATGTTGTATAGGTAATAAAAGCTTCGGTGCAATTAATGGGAATTCATCGGTCACATGTGCATTGTCTTTGAACTTTTAGTAAACAATCTCATTATCATTGTTGTCATTAGAATTTGTTGAAAAATACATAAGATTAAGATTAAAAACGCATTTAAATGTTTACTAATCTAGCGTGTACATAATTTGTATTTTGAAGAGCGTGTTTGAAAAGCATGCTACTATCATTTTAACTAGATCAGTTTAAGCTGGGTACTTGATGTTGTTAGTTTGCATACAATAAAAAAAATAGTTTCATTATTTAGTGTTTTTTTACATTACGAGATAAAAAAAACGTAGAAAAGAATTAGTTAATTTTAAGATCAGTATTTTTCAAAACTTTAGCTCTCATAATTTTAGGCACAATGGTCATTATAAGAGTTAACGTTATCGCTATTGAGTCATGTCTTATTACTCCATGGTTGCCTAGGCTGGAGGCACGTAGGTGTCACACTTCCACCCACACTGCACCCAGGTACTGGCTGGCCAGGTGTGTCTTGTGAGCGGCGGCGTTATCACAACACAATACACCTTTACTGTCTCCTACACGGTTTCGGTTTAAGTGCCTCGTTAAAATCTGAGAATCCACTCGGAGTTAAACATAGAGATCTGGGATATAAAACTGTATTATTCCATGATATTATGGTCATTATGCTATAAAATATACTAAGTAGGATGCTTTTGAATCTTGAAAAGATAGCTGCATTCTGAGCTAAAGAAAAATAAATAAAGAATTCCTAGATTTGTAAAATGAAAATATAGAATAGATTATATATAAATGTTGACCGAGATATTTCTTTTTGCGAAAGCTAGAAAAAATGTGAGACATTTCTATGAAGACAGACAGATCGGACCGTTCCTCGTACAGACTGCAGCCGAGCCGATGCCAACAACATCTATTTTCAACTATGTCCAACAACCCACGCGAAATGCTTACACTCACTTGCTATAAAATTAGAAAAGCGTAGGAAAATATACCCGAAAGTCGTTTGGCTTCGACTACAATTATTTTTATTATTTTATATAATTGCTCTCCTTGGTAAATTAGTCTCGTGTTATTATTTTTATCCTCAAACGGAATTTCCGATTGTTTAGTCTATGCTCAACATTTAATATCAACTTCCTTATCACATCCAAACATAACACTTGCATGCTATTACCACAACTATCGCTCGGATAAATCCCGTAGCCAACTCGACGAGGGGACACGAGCGCTCTCAATTTACTGCTATTATTCACTCGGACCATTCCCCATTCCCCTCTCATTCACAATAGATATGAGGGTTGCAAACCGAGCAACTTGCGCGACCTTTGATGCGCCAGCTGCGTAAGTTTGAAACGCGGCTAAAATTAGCTGCTGTAATTGCGGTAATTGGCTACTGATATCATGTATGTTAGTAGCGTGAATGCTAGCGATCTTACGTCCATATAGTACCCGTGTCCTATTCTAAGCGGTATCAATGAGAATTCCTATGCGTAAGACGCTTCCGCTTCTACATTGCTTGCACAACAATAAATCCGTTGGCCAAATAAACCCTACATTGTGTTCGAAGATTGAAGCCGAGTGCGTCAGGCGATCCTACAAACAGGATACGGATGATACGCCTCTTTTCCAATGCATTAGAGGCCGTTATGATTGTGGCCTTATAGAGTTATCGATCTCCGTATGGATATGGAATCTAAGATTCTTAGAAACCATAATCTAGAGTTACCGCTTCTAATACTTCTGTTCCACAAGGCATTGGATCACTATTCTTGTCTTGCTTTTATGGCTCGTGTAATAGTCGGTTACGGTAGGTACCTATGCTGGAGTCTCAAAAATATCTTCTTCTTTAATCTATCTGATCATTCAGTACCAGCTATCATCTGTAGTTTTGCTTCAAAGAGGTGACTAGCGATTTGCCTATGTATAAATGCTTTATTTTAAAAATGTTGTAGTTTATGTTGACTGCTGATCGATAATCTATAAGTACCTGAATATTATTTTTCATCCAGATAACACGTCACTGGTGAACCAAAATGATGATTCTGTTTATAATTTATCTAAGTGAGATGTTCAGCTAACTGTTATCATGAAAAGTATATTTTTTGATCACATTACCATCACAGTTTATTCTAATTTAATTGTTTTTAAGTTTTGTTTATATGTTATCTAAATAAACAAGTATAATATCTTATATTAAATTGATGTTTTATAGACGTCCCAGTGATAAGATACGGTATTGATTAGTATGGAATAGTTGATATTGAATTTAAACGATATGTTACAATAGGTGCAATTCCTGTTTTCAAAAATTAGTAGGTGTCTTGGATTTTTGTAGAGTTATTCTAAGAAATATTCATATTCAGCAAGAGACGCAGGTATAAATCTACTTTTGCGGTATTGAAAATGAACTTTTATTACAAAGCCACAAAGTTTGATATCGACAACACGATGAAAGTTCATTGTTGTAGGTATACACCTTTTGTGCTTGCGTGACATAATACCCTGTACCTATATTGTACAGACTAGAAATGAGAACACAACAATACATAGGCATGTGGTAGACACTGCCAAACGATTATTCTAGGATAAGTGGGTGGGGTAGGTATAGATAGATACCTTGTTTTATTTAGTTGATGTTAATGCAGTAAATATAGTCGTTAAAACTAATGTCAGCAAAGGCTCACTTACAGTTGAATAGATTGAGGCTTTAAAAGTATGATTATTTACCTTACAGTTATGTGGCTATGGTTGATATTATTATGTAACACCGATCACCACACAAATACACCAATCACACACAAAGATACCGCTAAACTTGTTACGTCGCTCGTAAACTTGCTTAGGTACATCAATCATCTAGAGGACAAGAGTATGTTATAGAGTTAGGTTAGGTTAGAAATGCTCACAGCTTTTAACACCGATATTTCATGTGACTTTGTGACTCAGCTTGCCTAAGCCATAACTTATGCGACTCATAGCATTGTGGAGATTCTAACAAGCTTGTTTGTGCGTGAACTGGTCCAGATTTACGCTTCGTTACAAGGTTCTTTTAAACTAGTCGCCAACAAAAGGAGTCAATGTTCTACCCTTACTACAACTATCTCATTACATTAAATTATAATTAGTTACAAAGTAGTGCTGCATGACCTATTTCTATAATTCATAGTTCATCGTTTTTTGTTACACAGTTTGCCATTTTTTCTTAGTCATATTTGTTGTTATTTGTTTTAGTCAACCCTAATCCAAAGTCAATCGATTTCAATATTCCAAATTGAATTAGACAGCCATCCTTTAGGGATGCCAAGTAGCAACGTGTAAATATAATATAGCACAGAACGTCCCAGACGGCTTAGAAACACGCGTTGCTCAGATTTTAGATCGATCGCGTCTGGGATTCTGTGTCTGCCCTTAGATACTCGTACCTTCACTATGGAAACTCAAACAATAGATGTAAATCGCTTTCAATTAGCATGGCGGGTCGATGCCTCCGAAACAATGGGCCAATAATGACGTTGGTTGACTTCGGTGATATATAGGTACACACAAAAATATCTGTAGACAAATATCTTGGGCTATGTGCGCAGCTATACCTACTTCTCATCAAAATAACCGAGCCATCTCTAATGCTATGATAAAGATAGATTGAAAAACTGAAAGCACCATTTAATAGGAGGTAGTATAAGCTTTCGAATAACATATGTACCTAAGTAGGTACCTACTTATGCTAGCTTTGCGATGAAACTTTTTTAAAGTGAAATAAAACTTTTTGAGTTACTCGACACCTAAATGAAAAAATGCTGTTGTGGTTCGACTTTTTCATGATAAGTGAAGGTCTAAAAACCTCAAATATTTTAAGAGTTGGTACCTACCTATTTAGATTAAATGGTCCATACATTTGCTTACACCTAACTGAAAACGAGTATTAGTTGAGTCTCTAATTTCAATAAGTACTAACAAATCTTGAAATCTTGGTAAGTAACAAAAAACTCCGAAGAGCTAAATGAGACAGAACCGGCATCCTGATAACGGATCATCATTGTTATCCTTCGTGCGTGACGTGCTATTGCCCTCCAAAAAAATATCAAATATCGTTGAATCTAGGACAGGGCACTGATATAAATAGAGATAGATTTTTGTCTTGCCACAAGTCGAACTTACTTCACATTATTATTATATTCTTAAGCGCGAAATAATAAGCAATATTCAAAATTATGTGTACGGATTTCATAATGTAGAAATGTGTAAAACTCAATGTATTAGTGAACTATTGATACCTTTACATAAATTTAAAGGACTGTCTAACCAGACAGGCAATAAAAGATCGGAACTATGTCTGAATCAGTGGCCAACTCTGATGACGGAGTTAGGCCACCCAAAGGCCGCTGTAATGGCTAAACAATTTTTGATAAGAGTATTCCATTACCTCAAACTTATTACCGACGCTGCTGTTATATACCGTACTAGCTGTCCCGCTCGCTAATAATAATAAGCTAAGTCTAATATAAAGTTTCAGACCAATCGCACCACCCGTTAAAAAAGTCCCATACAAATATTGACCCCCCATTTGACCCCTTTTTAAGAGAAATATTGAAAAATCCTGAAACAGGTGTCCATTCATTTTGCATTTACAGTACACGAACAAAGTTTCAGACCAATCGCGCCACCCGTTAAAAAGTTCCCATACAAACATTGACCCCACATTTGACCCCTTTTTGAAGATTATATTGAAAAATCCTGAAACACGTGTTCATTCATTTTGCATTTACGGTGCACAAACACAGTTTTATGAAAATCGCTCCACGCGTTAAAAAGTTTCATACTAACGTTTTCATCCTTTTTCACCCCCTTAGAGGTGGAATTTCCAAAAATCCCGCCTTAGTGGGTGGTTTTGTTATAAAAGGAAGCCATCTTCCAAATTTCAGCTTTCTATCTTCAGCGGTTTCGGCTCGGCGATGATCAATCAGTCAGTCAGTCAGTCAGGTTAAGCTCTTATATAGATATAGATAGATACAAGTTGTTTACATCAAAGGCTGTATTTGTATTGTCAACAAACTTGGTTTATGTTGTAAGCGTCAATAGTATCGTATCTATCATCAGATATATACCTATTCATAGTATTATTCATTCTTGTGTTAAAATAAATATAGTTTGTCAATTTTGTGTGATCAACTAGACGGGATTAACATAAGAAACTTTCTCATTGGATAAATCATCTGTTGGCTACTAAGTTAATTCAACTATCCATCCTACTATAATAATATATATTGTTACTAAATACGCTGAAAAAATTATAAACGGTCCTGATCAGAGATAGGTTATATAGTCTGGAATAGTAAGAACATACGGTGCTCGAAAGAACATGTGACATGGTATGAAGAAGATCTATCGGTACGACCATGGTACGACACATAGTAGAGAGAGGCAAAGTGAAACGTCGAACTAATGAAATAAACGGCATCAGCTTTCCACAACACATTCACACGAAGTCAAAGAAGCTAACAATGGGAAATACTTGGTGATCGATATAAAAAAACTTATAGAAATCACGCAAAAGTTATTCTTATGAATATAAAATTCACGCACAATACAAGATAACTAGATAATAAGTAGGTATAGGTACGCTAAGGTTTATGAAAATGCGATGGTTTTAAAATTGTTGATGAATTGTATAACATATATATATATATATATATATGGGACAGTTGGAAGGGGAAGACCTCGGCGTACGTACCTTGATCAAATTGGGGACGTTTTAGAGAAAGGCCAGGTCAAGAGTACCCTAAACCGACGCGCATGTATGAAGAATGAAATGAGAGTGAATGAAGCAAAAGAGGTGTGTCAGGATCGTAGCAAGTGAAGATCCGTGATCTCTGCCTACCCCGTCGGGAAACAGGCGTGATTTTATGTATGTATGTATGTAATTGTATAACATGATTCATTTCCCTTATCGACACACTGACAAGAAGGATAGGGAAGGAGACCTTGTGATTCTTTGTAAAGATTTACTTGTCCGGCCAGAGAAAGTAGTTGAAATATTGCCAAATCCTTTGAATGTATTGTGACCACACAGTTTGTTTTATCTTTATGTACAAACGACGGCATTTTTTGGGTTTATTATGATTTTGCGTTTAGAGTAATTTCACAACGACATTTAAATTCGACATCTTGAAAAAACTGTTAATCGTTGCGTCCCTGCAGTCGTCGGGTCGAGGCGATGGCGCCAGTGTCGCCCGAAATCCTTTAGAGAATAGTTAAGAATAAAGAATAGTTATAGCACAAAACATCAAGGAAGCACAACGAAAATGTCCCATCAATCAACAACTAGTCTATATTTACCGAAAGTTTATCAGAAACTGGGTTAGACGGATGTTACAGGCGTTGAAATCTATGTAGGTACTATGTGTTCTAATGATCCAGTTTCTAATGCTGGATCCAAAACGGTGGTAGTAGATTTTACAAAATTGCCAAATTATATCCAGAAATAGTTATTTCAAGATAAGCTGAAACGATACTGACGAATATTACAATTATACAGCACATTGATAAGTAAGTTACCTTTCATACAATAAAGATTTGAAAATATAAAAGATACATTATTAGAATCATGATAAGTCCTTAGATCATGATAAGTCATCCAAGTAGCCAGCCGACGAGAGATGCGTCAACGCTCCCTAATTTAACACCAATTAAAGTTTCAATAATAAACATTGACGATGCTCTTACATCATTATTGACATAAGGAAGCCTCCAGTAGATATGCTTGCGAAACACGAGATTTCGTTCGATGTATTTATAGCAAAACCGTGTTAGTAACTGGGTTTATTACCTTTGTTTATTTTTAAAACAATGTAGGGACATGACGTTTGAATATTTTCGCTGCCTTGGTTTAGGGAAACAATATTTTTCATTACATCTGTTTCATCACTCGACATTTTAACCTAAACAAACGTTTGATTTGCAACAATCACATAGCGAATCTATTAATCCGCTAGTTTTATTTATCTTCAACAAGCAGCTTGATGCTTTAGATCTTTAGAAGCAAGGAAACGAAAAATTTCTTAACTTTGAAAATACTAAGTAAGATTAAATTTTCTGGAAAGTAGGCAACGCAAGATCTCGAGCTTCCACTAGGTCTCATCTCAGCCTCATTTACTTTCATCACAATACTCAAAAATGATTATCGGTCCCAATTAGGTGCCCATGACCTCTCAAAAATCTCTTAGATTTGGTCAGGAGACCCGTCAAAGACTGAATCTGCTGATCTAAATCTTAAGCTATAACGTGTAGGTGTAACACTATAGTTTAGTTACTGATTTGCATTTGCAGTTCATTAATAAGTTGTAACTTGTCGTCAATAATGTATGGCTATTGAATGTAAATTATATAGAAAGGATTCCTTTCCTTTCAAAGGAAATATTTCAGAGTTCAAATTACTCATGATACGTTTCTTTTTTCCAGGTAATGAAACTGGGACGGATACAGATACCAGAATTAATAAATAAGTTATTCGAAACGTGAGTGTTTTGAGGTTTGTTTGAATAATAATTATGGTTTATCAACATGCAACTTTTAGCAGTTATCCGTGAGACTGGATTTTAAGCCATGTTTCCTTATATTACGCAAATATCTTACAACGTGGTAGTAAGTACCTACGTAGTTGATCGTAAGTCTGTAGTCATACCTTCAGTTCATACAGTAACTTTAGGTTCACAATGGAAAAGCGGCTTTAAGCTTAATCAGAAGCACCGCCGGTACGACTAAAATACTTACTTCTTTAGCTATTGATAAACTCGGTCAATGATCTCTCGTGTCTTAATATCATTAATCAAGATAAGCGAGTAGGTGCCTACTATAGTAGATACATAAACTTATTTTTCGTATCGTCTGGTTTTGTGTCGGGTAACGGTCACGTTATTGTTTATCGTAATAAGTGGGCGGTTGGCACCGGTCCCAACTAGCTACCTTCGCAGGTGTGTCACTGAAATTGTTAATCAGAAGTGGGATAATAACAAGTTGTTATTATCCTACTCTGATATAACATTAGGTATTGTACAGCCGCTTACATCGACTGATATAGGTACCTAATTAATAATAGGTTGTCAATTGAACAAATAAACGCCAAGCTTTTATTTGTATTGAAAACATTGACTCACTCGACATTGAACATTCATTTATATTAAAATGATTTTATGTTTGGATAACAAAGAAAATTTGGATTCAATGAAACAAGAATTTATTTTACCACAAATTAAATACAGACAAGAATAGAGACCACTGGGAGGATTCGGGGAGACCTTCGCTCAGCAGTGGAACAAAATAGGTTAGATTTTTTTTTTAATATTTGCAAATAGGTACATTAAACCGTAATAATTGATAACCATTTACTTTGACATTAGATTTTTTATACTTAGGTAAATATCCACATTTAAGAAAAATGTATAATAGGTATACCTACTTTGGACGATATTCTCATAACATGTGAGCAAACGATTTTATGATGAAGCAGTACATATTTTTATTCTTACTCATGTTAATCACGTCCAAACTATTGGAGTCAAGAGTCGCCCACGAACCTTCATCATCAATCAAAGTAATCACCGATTGTCTTGTCACTGCACTAGATGCATCACATTCCAGTCTTGTTGATGTGTGCTAAAGTGCTAATGGTCTCATAAGACTACATCATACAAAAAACTATGTTAGTTCTTTTTTGTTTGACTATGAAGAAACTGTTAGAAGGTAAGGTTCATTTGATGAATATCTTCCAGCAAATACCGCAGTGGTTATAGTACGTATAATACTTATAATGTAGTGTGAATGGAACAGTTGAAAGAAGTAAAAGAGATAGGTCAGGAACGTAGCCAGTGGAGATCTGTTATCTTTGCCTGCCCCGTCGGGAAACAGGCGTTATCTTAGGTATGTATGTAGTATGTTAGAATGGCTAATTCGTGCCCCATAAAGCAATTGCGATTTACGGATATCGCTCTAAGACAAATAAGGCTCATGCTTGCATTGCATGTGCTTTTATTATCTTGGCTTGTAGGCAACAAACAGAGTTTCTTAGTCGAATTCTCCATCAGATGAATTTCTCCTTTAGGAGCAATGCAACCTAAAAATACGTTCAGTCGTTTGCGTACTTCACGGTATTGCATAGTTCGTAAATGGCAGGGATAATGATGATTGGGCCATCTGCCATTTAGAAAATTTCAACTTTGGCAACAATAACGCGCGTGAAGGTATGTGTATACACATACCTATATACTCACGTGCAAATAAAGTAGGTAGTCTTTAAATATAATTTGATTAAATACGGCTAAATGGACACTTGCGCCTTCATTCACGCGTCAGCATTTATCTAGTTATAGCAAAATATTATTATTCGAATGAAACGATTTAAAATAGAAACACACATACAAATTACAAACCATATAGCCAATAAACTATGCTTTCGAATCCAATAATATCATAATATCAAAGCTTTATACCCGATTTATAGACTTGTTGGCTGAACAGAACCAATAATGCACCTTGAACTGCAGATATTCACTGCAAAGTGAAAGTCTGGCCTTTAGAAAACGTTTGCTAATAGAAACAGCTATAATGTAGGCTGTATTTTATCTAGAATCCAAAGATTCTATGTTTCTAAAGTAACAATGAGTTTTTTCTTCTATCTACACAAAAACAAGTAACTACCTAAAGCTTTAGGCCAAATCTAAAGAAATATCAAAGAGGTAATGAAACAGCTTATTTGTACAAGTTCTATAAAGATTGCTTAATGTTAAAACCCTCTAAATTATTTAAAATTTACCTAACGTGACGGCTTATTAAGCTTACAGAATTAAAATTTACGGAAACACTATTGTTTTAATACTTTGTCTAACACTTGTCAGGCTAACGGTAACATTTGGTATAACCAATAGGTCAAAAACACCAAAATATTTATCCTAACAACTCAAGCATATTAATTAATACCTTCATCACTCGTTTCTCTACTGAATAATTCATCAGCTATGCATCCTTTTCGTAGCTTGTTCGTATTAATTAAATATGCATAATGAGTAAGTGATAATAAACACGAATCATTAAAAGCACCTTTCAAAA
This sequence comes from Cosmorhoe ocellata, assembly GCA_963675405.1. Lineage (NCBI taxonomy): Eukaryota > Metazoa > Arthropoda > Insecta > Lepidoptera > Geometridae > Cosmorhoe > Cosmorhoe ocellata. The sequence continues at coordinate 1,501,725 of OY776258.1, read as the reverse complement.
CAATAATTTTCAAATTCACTTTCGAAATTTTATCGATTACTTACCTAACACGCTCGGGGTAATGCCGCGAACCGAAGGAATATTTAGTCGAGAATTCAGACACTATATCTTGGCAAATCCACTTTAGGTGTCAACCGGTGTCTCATAACGAGGCTTTGGCAATCAATGTGAATGAACATAACATTAATCATAATGCTGACGCTTCGTTATTTACTGAAGACAAATAGGGAACAGATGAGTTCTAAGATAGCGCGTGCTCCACAAAAAGTTATTGGCTTGCGGACTCTGGAAGCTTTTATAACTGGATGCATCATTAATGCTATCTCATTAAAGTTAATGCAGCGACCAGGAAGATGAGTATTGAGTATGCACAGAACAGGTTCTGAGAACTATCTTGACATTAACAGGCCACCTTCAATTGAATTTGCCTTCATTACTATACCGGAGAAAGTTTTTTAGACTTTTCGTTTTTTACCTTATGGTATCGCAAAACTAACATCATCTACTTATATTCTAAACATCCTCAACAACTATTTTTTACTTATGCTCATTAATGATAAAGGACAAGTTGATAAACGCACGTATATAAACAATAACCATCATCAATGCAATGATTGTCATCAATAAGATAATTGTAACGGATCTCAATGCCAGCAACTTCTTGTAATTGATTATGAGTAGGTAGTTATGCCGACGAAGCAAGGTTTTCATAGTCGACTCAAATCGATTACTGAAGAAGTTTACTGAATTTAAGAAATCATACTCATTCACAAAACACCGTTGAATTCAACAATTCGTAGATCTGTTATTCGAATAAATAACGTTCGACTATAACAAACGATAAAATAGAAAGCGAAATATCGAACATTCAAATCATGATAGGATTTGAGAAATAATTGGCCAAACCAGACTAGATTCACCTTGTTATATTTGCCGTGATACAATTATTAGTAACCTTCCATTCTTCACACTGAGTCGTTGACAGTAGGTAGGTACTTAGCTATAATATGTGGAGTGCGACAGGATGATATTACAACTCTCCTACTCATTCCAAGTAGTTCGCGCCCTTTGCTGTCCACACCTGCGTACTTTATTTTAGAACGGGCTCGACCGTGGCGGTGGTAGCAAGGTGATTCCGGATTATTTTCATATTCTGGGTCACGAGATGTAGGTTGTCTCAGGGACGTGTGTATTCCTGTGTGCGTGAGGTCACTACTGCATGGTTTGATGACAGTTCATTTCGCTCATCGCTCATAATATATAATACGAGTAGCTTCTTACATTTCATTTTGAGATACTGTCATCGGATAAAACCAATACTTTTTTATAAATCTCATGTTGTCCGGTTCTAGCTTCCCAATTTATCGATGATTCGAATTTAACAACGAATAAGCAAATTATCTTTTTCATAGTCAGCGTCGTGCGCGTAGTACCTACCTAAATTGTGGATTATGAGACATCGCGAAGTGTGCTTTCCCTTATTTAAAGGGCTATAAATAATTCAAAACTTTCTTAATCGTATAATATGACGAGCAACGGCGACGGTCAGCTTCTTTCCTACGTGTCAAGTTTCCGGCAGCGATCACCTGCTCGTAAATTGATGGAAATTACTTAGATAGGTACTAGTTATACCTACCTATCCACTTAAATAGTTATGTCGATAATGACACCTCAGTATGCAAATTTTAGGTCATGTAGCAAGGAAGGTATTATAATTTTACTGTCTTGTGCCAAGAGGCGAGATGCAAAGATGAATCATCATTACGATCTGAGAATGCCGTTTGGGCACTTTTAATATTCCGCAAATAATATTCGCCTGCCACTGTTCTAAAGGTAGACAAACCGAGATAATATCGTTATAAATAGTAAAATATCGGAATACCGTAAATATCGTACGCAATACACAGAATTAGAATGTGCTATAGGTACCTAAGTAGATTACTAGAACTTTTTACCCATGTCATGTGCAGAAAGTAACGTTTACAAATTGTTTTTGGCTTCGATTTAGCTTTGATACTTGTGATATGTTAAAAATTACCGCGATTGCCCCCTTTTTTTGTCTCGCATACTGTTTATACGTCTGAGAACTGTTCAACAATAGCTTCATCTATGTCAGGGTTTAAATAGGTTGTTGTGTGTGGTGTTGTTATGTTCATTGCTTTGTATTTTCTAATCTAATTTCTTTCACAGCGTTGTTCGAAATCAATTGGTTACGCAATCCAATTGTAGTGTTCTCAGAGGTACTTAATTGTCATCGGCTTTAGAATGTACCTACTTTGGCCACGCAAGCCGCAGGCAGTACCTATTCAATAGACTGGTTCTAAAGTTCTATTTATCAGGTACGACCTTGCCGCCTCCGGAACCAATCGTTTGTAGGTGTAAACATGGGAGCGCCGTTTGTGCAATGTAGTCTGTTGCAGTTTAGCTGTCTCTTAAACTGCAAGTTTGTTAATCAAATGCACACTGAAAATGTCTCTAGCATTGTCAGTGTTTGGACAAATACGATAAGTCTCCTGTTCATTATTATAGTTTCTGGGACATTCTAGGACATCTTATTTTTACTTTTTAGATGTATATAGAACAAGTAGATTTATATCGCTGTCATATAAATTCTGATGTGTGATTCAGTATTTCATATCAGCAGAACACAGGAAATGTCTGGTCCACAGTTTGAGAAAGATTCGCTACAGTTATGTTCATTTTTGTTGATAGAATGGCGCACATTTTATTTATTTTTGTACTTGTGAACAAAAATATTTAGGAAGAACAAAATTTTCGCAAATCTTTTTTCCAATACGAGCAAATTGTCATCACCACACATTTTTCAACGAGAGCGACAAGGTTTTACAAAACAACCAACAATTCTACCTTATATCACGACGATAAGGTTTACAATAAGTGAACCTATTCGGCTTGTAGGTATTCAGCCCACTTGCGTATTTGGCTTCGGCACAGAAGGGTCGAACCCTCGTTTCGGTCCCCTACCTGTTTGCAACTGCAGTATTGATTAACGGTACTTGTGCACGCTTTAAATTATCCTTCCGATACCGTAGAATTGAATGATCAAAAGAAACTGCTTATCAGCTGCCAACTCATGTGGTATTTACATTACAATTATACAATTTACCTCGGTACCTATTATTTTCGATCCTGTGCCAATCGCAGACGTTGTCATCATCATCTTCCTGCCCTTATCCCACGTTATGTGGGGTCGGCACAACATGTGATCTTCTTCCATTTCCCTCTGTCATTCGTCATCTCATTACTCACTCCTTTCTTACTCATGTCATCACACAGTCCATCCATCTTTTCTTTGGCCTACCTCTACCTACGAATGTATCATGTATCCATCCACATTTATGAATGTGCCACATTATTAGGTAGGTACCTATGCCTAAAACTCTCCTTGTCACATGACATTGAATCGCAGACGTTCTATCCCATCAATTTACTTATTACTAAAGAATGTTCTATAATCATTGTCTCTCTATTTCAGACCTTCACAGCATGGTGCAACAGCCACTTGAGGAAGGCCGGCACTGGCATCGAGAACATCGACGAAGATTTCCGCAATGGCCTGAAGCTGATGCTGCTGCTGGAGGTCATCTCCGGCGAGACACTGCCCAAGCCCGACCGCGGCAAGATGCGTTTCCACAAGATCGCTAACGTCAATAAGGCTTTGGACTTCATTGCCTCCAAAGGTAATGGCTGTTACTAATCTATACTCTACCTATACTATTATAAAGAGGAAAGTTTTGTATTATAACTCATAAACTCAAAAACTACTGGTCCTATTTCAAAAATTCTTTCACCGTTAGAATGCTACGTTATCCCTGAGTAACAAAGGCTATATTTTATGTAGGTACCTCGCGAGCAAAGCCGCGAACGGAAGCTAGTACTATTATTAAGAGGAAAGTTTTGTATTTTTGTTTGTAACGAATAAACTCAAAAACTACCGGTCCGATTTCATAAGTTCTTTTACTATTAGAATGCTACATTATCCCTGAGTAACATACGCTATATTTTATGTAGGTACCTTGCGAGCAAAGCCGCGAGCGGAAGCTAGTATTACATATTTTCAAACTAACACCGTGCGTCACCAGGGCAGTTTTATTGTTAACTATAATATTATAGACCACCGAAACCGTATTAATTAGATGTCCAATGATTTACATATATGGCGATATTGAAAATATTAGGTACGAAGGTATTTGGTCAACTGCAAATCATTCGATAATACCCTAAAATAAAATGACATAATTCGTAACTTTAAATAGTAAATAACAAGGATAGGCATTAAAATTACTAATGAATAATGAGTAATGTGTAATCATATCACATTTTCAGGCGTAAAGTTAGTATCCATCGGCGCTGAAGAAATCGTCGACGGCAACCTCAAAATGACCCTGGGTATGATCTGGACCATCATTCTGAGATTCGCTATCCAGGACATCTCAGTCGAAGAAATGACCGCTAAGGTAAACCATCTAACAAAAAGACAACTAACGATACAGTAGGCAGCCAATATTTTAAGTTTTTTAACCAGCCAGTAATATCCGTGAACTCATATGACAATTTTCAAATTATAGGAGGGTCTGCTGCTCTGGTGCCAGCGCAAGACAGCGCCTTACAAGAACGTCAACGTCCAGAACTTCCACCTGTCCTTCAAGGACGGTTTGGCTTTCTGCGCCCTCATTCACAGACACAGGCCCGACCTCATCGACTACAGCAAACTCTCCAAGGACAACCCTCTGGAGAACTTGAACACCGCTTTCGATGTCGCCGAGAAATACCTGGACATCCCCCGCATGTTGGACCCCGACGGTAAACATCAAAACTATTTTGATTCTCATCAAAACTCATGTTCTTATAACTTATGAATAGATTTCCCGAGAAATATAGTCATCCAAAACTTGGGCAGTAGCTTTTAGCTTAAAAGTATCAGGGAGGTATTCAAACTAGAAAGTATTCAGTTAGAATAATTTTCATTGATTCATTGTCAACCAGATAAAAGATGAGATAAACACGAAAAATTAATAAATATTGCAGACCTTATAAACACACCAAAGCCGGACGAGCGCGCCATTATGACCTATGTGTCATGTTACTACCACGCCTTCCAAGGCGCGCAACAGGTACTAAACAAACAGTGGCCAACCAAGCGATCGCTACCGAAGAGTTTGCTACGAAAACTTAACGCCAGGCCTTTGTGTGTCACTTATAGCATGATTGAGTGCCCCTTCTGCTTTTCAGAATCTATTAGCTTTCCTGACTACGATGATCTACTACGTCTGTGTGACGATTTTTAAGATCAAGTACGCCAGTCTTCGTCACGTTTTTAGAAAGTCAGGTGTTTTATAAACAAAAGACGTTTTCACGTTTTACTTGAACTTTATTCAGAACAGCCACCAAATTCTCCCTACTTTTCCTAGCAAGTAGCGATACAAACAATAGTTTTCCGAATCGATGTTGTATAATGACAGCAAGATCCTACGTTTATCTTTAACCCGTAGATGTAAGCTTTTATGTTATTAACGTACCTTACCATAAGTTAAATGTTACAAAGCAGAATGCTTGTGTTTGAGTCCTGTGCAGAGCCAAAAATGGGGAAACATCATTGGCTTAATGCTTGCAAGGGGCGCTAATATCATGTACCATTAAAACATTTTAAAAGATACGCTTTACATGTTGTTTTGTTATCTGATCGTAACTACCTGCTATGAGTTATGAGGAAAGATCTTCTTTCATAGAAGAATTTTTCTGTAAGACACAAGCATTCTTCGATTAATCATAAACATCGCATGAGAACTAACAACGTTGCTTGCGTACCGCTTGTCAGATCTGCAGAACACTGCGATGCCGGACGAGCGAGCCGTCATGACATACGTGTCGTCATACTACCATTGCTTCTCTGGTGCTCAGAAGGTTTGTATGAAACAAACATTCTATTCAAACTAACGCTATTACACGTAGTTTTGTTACGAGGAATAACCAAACTTCCATAGTGATTGTCTACATCTATCAACTTTTGCAGCTTTAATTCCTTATTTCTAGATGTTTCGGCATATGATAATACAATCTGATAACTCTTAACGAGTTAGTAACATGAGCAAAAGCAGCATATCACTCAACTCTAAAAGTGTCAGAGATATTAAGGTTATTTTATTTTACCAGGCTGAAACGGCCGCGAACCGCATCTGCAAAGTTCTCAAAGTCAACCAGGAGAACGAACGCCTCATGGAAGAGTATGAGCGTCTTGCCAGCGATGTAAGTTTCTTCATCATTCACACAAAAAGTACCTACCAACACATCAAACATCGACAAGTTTTCCTAAATACTAATTAACTTTTAGCTTCTGGAATGGATCCGCCGCACTATGCCATGGCTGAACAGCCGCCAGACCGACAACTCCCTTGCCGGTTGCCAGAAGAAACTGGAAGACTACCGTACTTACAGGCGTAAGCACAAGCCACCACGCGTGGAGCAGAAGGCTAAGCTTGAAACCAACTTCAACACTCTGCAGACCAAGCTGCGCCTTAGCAACCGCCCCGCTTACATGCCCACTGAAGGCAAGATGGTCTCTGTAAGTATCTATTCCTCAATACAGTTATAGATTAAGGTATTTAGGACGCTCGTGACAACTATAGATGTATGAGAGAATTAAACTGGACAGTTTATAATGCGCCAGTCACGATTCTACTAAAGTCAGCAGTTATGATTATTATTATTAGCTATAGACAACTTTAAGAGTAACAAAAAATATGCCTACCTTGTAAAAGTTATGTCAATATAGGGTGACTAACTATTATGTAAAAACCCATTTTATAGGACATCGCTGGAGCCTGGAAAGGTCTGGAAATCGCCGAGAAAGCGTTCGAGGAATGGCTACTCAGCGAAATGATGCGCCTTGAGCGTCTCGAGTACCTTGCACAGAAGTTCAAGCACAAAGCCGACATCCACGAAGACTGGACCAGAGGTAAATCAAGCTTTTTCACTCATTAACAATCATTGGACATTTCGATTGACACATTACATATTACACAAGTTTACAATAAGGATAAATGCAGGGTTTTCGAATTTAAATTCATTTCCACTCATAACTTTAAAAATCATTGGACATTTCCATTGACACATAGGTACGTTACGCCAGTTTACAACCAGAATAAATAAGGCTCATCATAAGTTTTAACACCATTCTTCTTTAACAGTTTCTCATATACGTAAAAACTGCATGCAAAGGAAATATTTAGAACGATGTTTTTGTTTAATATGTTGTCATCACCTTTCGGTTTCTAGGCAAGGAAGAAATGCTGCAATCTCAAGACTTCCGCCAGTGCAAGCTGTATGACATCAAGGCGCTTAAGAAAAAGCACGAGGCCTTCGAATCAGACCTCGCTGCGCATCAGGACCGCGTCGAGCAAATCGCCGCTATCGCTCAGGAGCTCAAGTCAGTATAGTTTGGTTTCTTGAAAATCTACTATTTTTTACATGAGTGTACCAATCATTCAGACCTTATCACTTTTCATTGCTGTTCCTTCTCTTCTTAAAGCATTTGTTGTGCTCATCAGCTAACCGTGCTACATTTGGGTGTGACCTCGATGCCATATCTAGCACCTGGCACTCTGTAATTTGGAGAACACGATTATCTGTCAATCCCCTCAGCTCAGTCACCAATATTGTTTAGACTACTGACATGAAAGCACACTTCCTCTTCCACTTTTATTCCCAAAAGATTTATAATACGCTCTTCCATAGCACTCTGGAGTACCACGAAGTCGCCAGCGTGAACGCGAGATGCCAGCGCATCTGCTCGCAGTGGGACAGGCTGGGCGCGCTCACACAGCGCCGCCGCCACGCGCTGGACGACGCGGAGCGCGTGCTCGAGCAGATCGACTTGCTGCATCTCGAGTTCGCGAAACGCGCCGCTCCTTTCAACAACTGGTCAGTATTTAAGAAGAACACCACCAGTATTAATTGAAAAAGAGTCAAAGCTTAGGTACACATTAGAAAGTTGATGACCATCAAAACCAATCGCCTCACATGCATTCTTTGTATGTTCTCTACAAAGTTTATCTTAAGGTGTGTCCAAACACAGCGCGGCAGTGATTGGATGACTGCCGCGCAAACTTTCGTTGGTTTAGTCCTAAATAGAGCACGGCAGAAATGTGTCTTGCAAACGCCGGCAAGTGCCGGCGTTTGCAAGACACTTGCAAGACACTTGCCGTTTAATATTTGGACACACCTTTAAATGTACACAATACACATACAGATATTAGTAAAGAAGATTTGAGCTAGACAAAATGATCATAAAACATTCTGAAACTGATAATTTTATTAAAAACAGGTTGGACGGAACCCGCGAGGACCTCGTGGACATGTTCATCGTCCACACCATCGAAGAAATCTCAGGCCTCATGGACGCACACTCTCGCTTCAAGGCCACCCTTGGTGAGGCTGACAAGGAATATCAGGTAAGATTGTATAGAACTTCTATAAGATGCTGTAATCTCTTATTCTTCAGTGGTACTAATAAAGTTGTATTTGGCAGGCGATAGTCAACCTGGTTCACCAGGTTGAGTCCATCGTGAAGCAGCACCAGATCCCTGGAGGTTTGGAGAACCCCTACACCACACTTACTGCTCACGTAAGTATCTAATCCATCAAATATAATTAAAAAACTCATAACTGATAGTGACAGACAAATACGACAAATGTACCACCATGCAGCGTCCATATGGTGTCAACCAACATAACTATAGACAGCAGGATTAAGCTCTTATTTAGCCAATGGTATCTTCTTATTTCTAACATGATCTATACCAACCAATCTACGAATAAATCAAATGTAGCCAACATTATTTTCTTGTTTACCTACTTTTTAACCAAACTCTGATATTTTCCAGGAGCTGAACCGCAAATGGTCGGACGTGAGGCAGTTGGTGCCCCAGCGCGACGGCACATTGGCCGCGGAACTGCGCAAGCAACAGAACAACGAGAACTTGAGGCGCCAGTTCGCCGAGAAGGCAAACGCCGTCGGACCCTGGATCGAGAGACAGATGGACGCTGTCACCGCCATCGGCATGGGTCTTCAGGTAGTTATAATGGGGCTCTAATATGGCATAATACAAATTATAGCAATGTTCCACCCTGAGCTTTTTTTAATCGGTCAATCGAATAAGAAGCATCAAGTGATCAACTCCATTGCTTCATTATGTGGCCAAAAATTTTACCTGACCATTTTATTTTTATTTTCTAGGGCTCTCTGGAAGACCAGCTGCGTCGTCTGAAGGAGTACGAAGCTGGCGTGTACGCTTACAAGCCACATATCGAAGAGCTCGAGCGTATCCACCAAGCAGTACAGGAAGGCATGATTTTCGAGAACAGGTAACCATATGATCTGATACTAACTGTACCTACTTTTGACTTAAACCTTAGTCACAATTACTAGCTACCGATATCTTCCAGATATTCACAATACACGATGGAGACGCTCCGCGTGGGCTGGGAACAACTGCTCACCTCCATCAACCGCACAATCAACGAGGTCGAGAACCAGATCCTCACGCGCGACTCCAAGGGCATCACGCAAGAACAGCTCACAGAGTTCAGGGCTTCCTTCAACCACTTCGACAAGAACCGCACCGGTAAGGACACCATTCTTTGAAACTATTACAACTGTAGGTAATGTCCAAACAGGGTTAATAATCCGCCAATGGACCATACCAAATACTGTTGCAGGCAAAAAATCCAAGCATTGATATATAATTATTCCATAAAGATTCGGGGTTGACAACTTTATTTTTACAGGCCGCTTAGCACCCGAAGAGCTCAAGTCGTGCCTGGTATCAGTTGGCTACAGCATCGGCAAGGACAGGCAAGGAGAACTCGACTTCCAGCGCATTCTCGCCGTCGTCGACCCCAACAACACAGGTAACCATTACGGAACTTTCCAAACTGAAATTAGTTTTCCTCTCAATGGCGATTGGTCAATGATGATCAATGGTTATGAAATGCCTATATATTTGCCTGGCAATTGTATTTTATAGAAGTAAGTTATAGTTTTAACTAGCCTCATAATTTTAGCTACTAGCAAAAACGATGCCATTCCAAAGTATGTATTAACTAAGAAGAATGTATGAGAAATGAACACATTTTTAACAAATGTCCATTTGCACATTTCAGGCTTCGTATCGTTCGATGCGTTCCTGGACTTCATGACAAGGGAATCGACAGACACAGACACCGCTGAACAGGTCATCGACAGCTTTAGGATTTTGGCTGGTGACAAGGTAAACAAATGAAAAGTAATTCTAAAAAAATTACTTGTTCACAATGGCTTCTCCAACTATAGATTTTATCATAGACAGATTTATTTATAGACACTTCAGATTCTGCTTCCGTATGACAGTATGTTGTACAATCAATATCGGTTTCTCAGAATGTAGGAAAATTGGAACATGGCGATGAATATTATCAGAGATAATGACCAGCAACACACGTGAAGACCTCACAAAAATTTATTGCAGAAGAAGAGTTTATGATTATTTTTCTCGTTTCCAGCCCTACATCACCGCAGACGAACTGAGACGCGAGTTGCCTCCGGATCAAGCGGAGTACTGCGTAGCACGCATGCCTCCATTCCGCGGGCCCGGAGCGCCGGGTGGCGCCCTAGACTACATGGCCTTCTCCACCGCGCTATACGGCGAGACCGACCTTTAGGTAACTTGAACCTTACGCCCGGGCGTTATACCACGCCACTTCCGGCTGTCCAAAAGTCGATATCATACCAACGCGTTTTGTTATTATTTGATGGTCACACAGATTTCAAGTGGCTACAAAAAATCTAAACTAATTTAAACTACAAAAACAGGTTTGCAACTAAATCCGTGATGTCTTTCAGCATCATGTTTACTGAATTATTTTAGTTTGTCACCTTGCAAATATTGTTTAGATGTACGAAAAAATATTTGTGTGTTTGGCTGCTCTCCAATTTGTTGTATTGGCCTTTTGCCCACATTATTTTTCTATCTAATATTAGATGGCAATTAGTGGTACTGAAGTCATTTTGCTCAGATACAGGTTGAAGGAACATGTAATGGGACATCCTCGAGTCATCAGTGGGGAGGTACGAAGAAGGAACACGTCTGGTTGGTGCTGCCACAGCATCTCAACACCATGGCCGGATATACCAAGCAGTATCCAAGCACATCAATTATTTCTCTTACATTGATCTCGCCCTAAACTTAGGTCAATGTAAGCCAAACAATTTTTGTCTTAAAATTAGTCTATATTACAGTTATATTATTTATGTGCAATGTTCAAACCAAAAATGCCATAAACTATCATATCGTAAAATTTCTTCTCCCTTATTTAGTAATGTTGGCTCAAATCAGACAAACCATGTTTACAACTCTATTTATTATTAGGCATTAGATATTTGTAATTTTTATATAAAATCTCAGGGAAGTCACAAAAATATAATTTGTAAGTTAAAATGGTGCTAATGTTAGGCTTCACTAATGTCTGACACCAAAATAAGACTCACGCAGTATGAGAATGTTTTTTGTTATTTTTTTATTTTTAAGCATATTTATACAAAGATCAATTATAATTACTACCATTAAAGTAATTGATAGGTTTTGATACTTTATCACAAAACCTAAATTGTGTTTCTCATCTTCCATCTAAATGTTATTGCAGGAAAGTGTATTAAATTATTTCTATAATAGATTGCCATAGCTTGCCTGCATCTATTTATTTGTCATTTTTATAAATTATTGTTGGTATGAGTATTTTGGATTTACTCCGAATAGGTATATGATCTGCCATATTTTGTCTTTTAATATTTGACTGTGTTGTTCATTCAGTCATAACGATGAGTAGAGCCGTACATAGGATAAGCATAGTATGTGCCCAAAAAGTATAATATACTAACTCGAATGTACAGCTAATTTAATAAAGAGCTCTTAAAATAAACATTTATTTTTATTTCAACAAAACAACCTTTAACTACCTTCAGATTTAAATAACAATAATATAAGTTATTATGTAGAAATACACAAAAGAGCTACAACATATGAACCAATATTATTAATAAAAATCAGCAGTTATTTGTAACTTTGGTGTCAGGAATTTAATAACACATTAATTAAATTTAAACACTCAGATGAGCGTCACGCAGATCAAAAACATGTAAATCATGGTAAATTGTAAATCAAATGCTAGATATATAATACATTGAACTCCAAAAAGACTAACCAGACTACTTTGTATCCTCTTTCTTTTCCTCCGCTGCTGCCGTTAAGAGAGCACTTGATATTCCAACCTTTTTCAACTCTTCAACCAGCTCTCCGGACTGGTGCATTTGCAGCATAATATCACAGCCACCGACAAATTCTCCATTTATATAAACTTGAGGTATTGTCGGCCAATTTGAATAGTCCTTGATACCTGAAAGAGAAATATAAACATCAGTAACACCTGTGTTTGCTATTTGTCTTATGAACAACGAACAAACTATGCGACGACTGAAACGCAGAATACCCCAAGATCTAACCAAGTAGAAACTTAAAAAATAAATTACAGGGTGTGACAAGGGTCACACGCCTATCAAGACACAACATAAAACGCTCAACATATTACTGAATGTCCCACCAAATGGAGACAGATTGTAGTAAACAAGAGATAAAAAAAATAAAAATAATTTGACTTATTATTACTTTGGAAAATCTTTAGTAAAAACAATTTATAGCAGTATGATGTTGGACAGAGCAAAGACTTTTGTCAGAGTAGTCCATGGAAACTATAATTTGTGCCAGACTTTGGTTAAATGATGATAATGAATGAAAAGCATCTTGTATTACTTCATTGCCTATAAAAGTTAAAGAGCACTTAGAAATTTACATAGGTACCTCTACGTAGTACATCATACATACATAAAATCATGCCTGTTTCCCGATGTGGTAAGCAGTAGACACGGATCTCCACTTGCTACGATCTTACTGGTAGCTACCTTCCTAGTTATTGTTATGATTATAGGTTGAGATTGTTGCAAGCGTTACGACGCGTTGGAATCATAGGGATGATGATGAGCTGAGTAATGATTCGATAGAGTCGTGAATATTGATTGTACCCATAAGTCACAGAACCGTAGGTATTGTTTACAAATAAAGTATTGAAACTAACCTTGTCTAATGTCTTCATCTGATAAAACATCGTGACTATCATAGGGCACTGCGTGCATTCTCATTATTTGGACCACGGCATTGCTAAAGCCACACCTAGGGGCGTCGGGGACGCCTTTCATAAATACAACAACCTTATTATTTTTTACGATTTTGTCAATTTTCTCCTTGATGGGAATATCGGCAAAAGAGCGGCATGATATCTTGAATGTGTTATTGCATAATGGGTACAAGCTCCTTCTCAATAAACTATTCATTTTGTTAGTCACCTAATTGTTTTTTAATTATCGTTGTACAAACTCTGGTTCCACACACAATAGTTAATTCTAATTTCCCAAACAAATCTCAATCAGATTCAGAATTTTTGTTTGATAGGTATTTTTTTTCAACCAAAAAGAAAAGGCGACCAGCAAGACGTTGACACTTAACAGACACAAGACAGTGACATGACAGAGGCAGCAGTGACTGCTGCTGATAACTTAAACATCTTTGGATTTGGTTGAATCTTTTTATTTGAAGTCTGTGCCAAAAGCCAGCCTACCCAACTTTCAGTACCTACCTATATTATTAGAGGGTCTGTGATGCTTTCTGACAGGAGAAATACAGTACTGTAAACTGTCACTCAAAATTAATCTGTGGTGATGCTGTTTTATTGCTCTGCTCTGCTTCTGTGCTGTTGATTTAATAATACGTTCCGGTTATTTTCATTTTCTCTGCTGCCTGCCTGACTAAGAATTAAACAATACAGAATAATGGAAAACGCTGAAGAAATATTTCACTCCCTTGATGATTTCTCCAAGCGCAAACCGAAAACTATACCTCAAGAACTGAATGAGTACCTGGCCTACGTAGCGCGCACCGGTGACCCCGTATATCAATGGTCTCTTGTAAAGAGTTTATTCAAAGAGAAATTACTGAACGTGATCACAGACTTCTACGAAACAACCCCAGGTATCGTAATTCCACCATATCCTAACGTAGACCCGTTCAATTACGATGTTTTGAAAAACAGTTTGCTAGAACGTCTCGATTCATTCACATCGGCCCCTTTCACAGTACAACGGCTTTGTGAACTTCTTACATACCCGCGAAAACAATACAATCGTGTAGACAAGTTCATGCGAGCTATAGAGAAGAATATCTTAGTTGTAAGCACCAGAGAGCCGGGTATCCAGCGTCATTCTGAGTCAGAGAATGGTGAGGCCAATGAACCTATAGTCAATGGCTCGGACAATTCTGAATACCATGTTGATGTGGAGATGGAAGACATGTCCCGCAAGGAAAACAATGATCAGTGGGTCAATGAACCTCAGCCGGGGTCATCGGACTCACACATATCTGTTGATGATATTGAAGCGCGTCTGAAAGCTAAAGAAAACACTTCCATTGACTCTCAAAATAAGAAAACCACCGAGTATGAGTCTGTGACTCCCCCTGAACTAAATGTCACTACAGACGACTCGGTAGAACTGAAACCTAAAGAAGTATCACCTTCCAAGTTAGAGGCTGTAGAGATGATGAAAGATGAAAAAGACAAAGAAGAATCTAGTGAAGTGCTGGATACTCAGGCATCATCAACTGAAGATAAGAAAGATGAAGAAATGAAGACTGAATGCGCCAGCACACTGGTGATTCCTGAGATCAGAGTTGACGATGCTGAGATGACTGAACAAAAACTTATAGAACAAGCGAATACAGAAAAACAGATGGAAGAACAAAAATCTGATTCAAGTTTGGAAGCTAAGGTATCGGAGTCTGCAGTAGAAAACATTCAAGCATGTGATGACAGCAGCTCAGATTCCAAAGATGAGTTGGAAACAAAACTTATTTCTGAAGTATCAACCTCTAGTGAAGAAAGTTCATCGTCCAGTGATAACACGGATGGAAGTAGCAACTCTCCTAAGACTGATGAGGGGCAGATTGACATACAGGAAGAATCTAACCAATCAGAGCCCACTATAGAAGTGCCAGAGTTACCTAAAGTACCTGATACTGAAAAAGTATCACCTACTAAACCTGAAAATGCTACACCTAGTAAAATAGAATCAGAGGCTTATTCCATTTCAGATGTAAAATCAGAATTACCCTTAGCTGTTGAGGTTATAAAAGAAGAAAAAGCAAGTGATATAGAACCAACAGTAACTGCAGAGGAAAGTATTGAGAATGTTGAAGATACTGAAATTGAGAAGAAAGAAACATAAAGAATTCGTAATGAATGATGAATTGTATCAAGATTGTATCAGCATTTAATTTTTCAATTTCTGAATAGATTGTGTGAGTATTAAGTACTTTAAAACATACTGAAGTAAATGTAATGTTTAATTTGTGTTTGTTCAGTTTTTTATAATTAATTAATTGTAATAATAGCAATAGTTTTTTATATTTAGGTATGCCAAAATAAAACCATAATTAATTTAAAAATGTTTTATTTAAAACTATACTTAATTCAATATTATTTACTCACAAAGAAACAATAACTACTTCACCAAGAAAATTGTACTTAAAAAATTATAAAAATTCCTTTACTTACTACAACTAGTCATTAAAAATATCACAATTAATATTATTTTCTCATGAGCTTAATTAAGTTTTCATACTAACATCCTTGAGGATTTCGATTAAGCGCAAATTTTCGTAAAAATTACTATGTACATTTTCTATCCTATGACTACTTATTTACAAATTATCTACTTAGATCTACAGACTCTCGTATTGACATTTTTATAATCTTGAGAAAAGTATTTTATATACCAATTACTCACACCTTGCAATTAATGCTTTTTAGGGCGCGCCAGAACTTTAAGTTCATTCCTCATGATTTTCCCCGCTACATTCCTCGGAATGGTATCCACAAAAACAACTCCACCCTCCAAATGTTTGTATTTAGTTAGTTTGGTTGCTACTGCGTCATAGACTTCCTTCTCTGTTAGCTTGTGTGACGGCTTGAGGACCACAAAAGCTTTGGGCAGCTCGCCTGCCAATGCGTCTGGAACCCCGACAACAGCCACGTCTGCTACCTCCGGTCGCTCCATGATAACACTCTCCAGCTCTGTTGGTGACACCTGAGGAAGGAATCAATCATGTCAAATGTCCATACAAGCGATAAATAATCAAATATGATCACGACTGTCCCCAGGCTCGGTAGATATCTCCTCAGATCTTTAGTTACTAAGATCTTTGAGGATATCTAAAGGGGGTAGTCAGAGGCAAGTCCAAACATGACATTTGGTACATGCCCACATTTTGCACAAGCGATAGAAGCCAATTAAAATACAATTCCTGATACAATGATTTGCAACCTCTTGCAACCCACACTTCTCGAACAACTTAGCTGAACAAAATTTTCGCTAAGCTTAACGAATTGGATGGTAGTACAATAGATAGAAAAAAATGCGAAGACGCAGGTTCTGATCCGTTCGAAAACTTTGGATCACATTTTAAATCAAATAGTAGACTTGGACATTAATCTAATATTCATTGAAGTAAATAAAGTCTCGATCTTGTGTATAGGGATTAAATTGAATTCAGAAGTTTGGCCTAGCGAAGAAGACGTCCCTATTACTGCGCACGCGACGCAACCGGGTACATTAAACATACTGCCACGCGAGAACCCGATAGATAATCCAATTTGATTCGCTTTCTCCTGGCATGCACTACTATTAGCAATCTATTTCGATCATCGTACCTGGTTGCCCTTAACCTTAATGAGTTCTTTGGTGCGGTCTACGATGTAGAAATAGAAGTCGTCATCGTAGTACGCTACGTCGCCGGTGTGCAACCAGCCTTCGCTGTCGACGGTTTCCTTAGTGGCAGCCTCGTTGTTCCAGTAACCTTTCATTACCTGAAACATTTCATATTAGATTCCTGTTGTTTCTGAATTTTTCATTTCTTTGTTCTTATATCACCATCATTAAGCCATCATTACTAGTGTTACGGACGCGCATTGATTGCTTGCAAGGTGCCTCTAAAAACTGCTCTCGATGCTCTTTTGTTTACAAGCATTTTACTCCTGATAAACTTTTTTTTCTTAAAAACTCAACCCATTTCCATTACTCGCTGCTAGTTTTTGTGAGTTTATTGCGTTCGTGTTGCTATCAAATCTACCAACAACCTTAGTCTGCTCTACCTAAAAGGATACCTTACGGATATTACACATGCCCGTACATCATGCCTTAGGACATGTGCTGGTTTACCTGTGGCCCCCTCAGTAGAAGCTCGCCAGACTTGTGTGGGCCCAGCACTTCTCCCGTGGTCAAAGACATGATCTTGGCTTGCGTGCTCGGGACCAACTGGCCCACTGAGCCGATTTTGTTGAATGGATAGATGTATGGTGTCATCAGGGCAACGGGGGAGCATTCCGTCATTCCGTAACCTATAGGGTATTTTAGTTAAGTTAAAACTTGTCTTCTTTTTTTTAAATGCTTTCTAGTAAAAATATTGAACAAGGTAAGGTGTTTTGCTTGTCTAGGTTTGGTCACAAACAGAATTACCAAGCGTCTGAAATTAGGAAGATTGGTTTCTGATAGTTCAAAGCTGTGGGGTCCGATGAAACGGTAGGTAACAGTTGGAGGTAGACTCAAATCTCAATCCTGATCCACCCTTTAAGTTTGCCTGGTAATTTTTTTTCAAAAATACATTGTTAAATTTTAGACTTACCTTGCAAAAGTCTAATTTCTTCCTTAGTCTTATCACACTTAAGTAGAAACTTCTCGAAGATGCTGTCAGTGGTCGGTGCGGCGCCTACCATAATCGTGTCTACTGATAGCAGGTGCTCTTTCTTCACCAAAGGATGAGTGGCCAAGAACGCCAGCAGTGACGGTACCACGAATAATGTTGTGGGCTCATACTCAAGCAAGCATTTTAGGTAATCTTCTGGCGTGAATCTGAAATTGTTTTTCGTGTTTTGGTTAGCATCTTGGGCAGTCTTATTTGTCTTCTGAATTAATTCTTTTTCAACGTTTTTAATCTCTTAAACTGGTCGACCAAATTCGGATTAGACACGACTGAAAATCCACTGATAGCATCCCAGGTGATATAGCTTACATGGACTTGTCATCTACAATAACCTCTTAGTAGTTATCGGAATCGTTAGACTCAAAAAAAATAATGTTAAGGATACAGCTTCAGATGAGGAGGGATGAAAACCATACCACCAAAAAAGTTATGGATATCATTGTATCTGGGTAGGCAAGTAGAGGAAGGCCGAAGAAAAAGTGGTTTGATGAATGATAGGAGTGAGTGGAAGAAAACATGTGCCGACCCCACTTAGCGTGGGATAAGGGCAGGAGAATGATAATGACGGCTTCAGTGAGATGACTAGTTAAGCCAAGCAAGATGTGGCTGTAGACGAGTCGTTTCAACAATTTTCAAAGGGTTAATTCGTGACAATTTTTAATTAAAATATATTACCTCGGCATGGTGACCACATGATAGCCAACAGCCAAGTTGTAGTTGAGGACGCCGTTGAAACCGTAGATGTGAAAGAAGGGAGGCACGGTTAAGATCGTATCGCCTTTGCCTGGGAACGCAAAGGTAATCATTAATCCTTTTAAGTTGCTTGAGTTAGCATCAATAGTTTAGAACCAAGACCTTTATTTCTTGGTTGGATTTTCTTACCTCATATTGATATTTATGCAGAATTATTAAAAAAATATGATAGTTATGCAGAAAGTAGGTATAGTTTTGTTTTGTGGGAAATTTTCAAGGATTTGAATAACTTGACATTGGAGAAATTCACCATATATGGAAATCTTTCTTCTATCACATAATTTGTTACATTACGGAAATCCACCATGATGGCCCTAAAGTAAGTATAATATGAATAATTTCAGAGAGGCACTTATTTGTTTGGCCCTTTATTCTCTGTAACGACTAACGACTAAACGCATTTGGATAAATGTAGGTTATAACCTGACTTAACACATAAGCTACTGATTATCTCGGAAAGAACACAAGTTGAGGATAAAGTTAAAAACTGCATAACCGAAGCTAGTTGTTTTAAAAACTAGTTCATGCATGTTCAATTTTAGTAAGTATTGTAATTAAACACATATTTTGAGGATCCCGTACCTACCTAAAGAGTAAAACGGGACCCTATTACTAAGACTCCGCTGTCCGTCTGTCACCAAGCTGTATCTCATGAACCGTGATAGTTAGACAGTTGAAATTTTCAACTCACCTTATAGTTATTTATAGTTACTTTTCAACTCACCTTTCTCTCCCTCATATTTCATCATCTTCGCGCATTGAACCTGCTTCAAATTACTGACGAGGTTGCTGTGAGTCAGCATCACGCCTTTGGGCATGCCGGTCGTGCCGCTGGAGTAGGGAATGAGGCAGACGTCATCGGGACTCACTTTAGGAAGGTCTGCTTTGTGGTCCGCCATCAAAAGAGATTGCAAGCCGTACACATCTAAAGAATAAAACCATGGAAAAACATATATTTTCTTTGCTTCTTTATTATGCTATGCATTCACATTAATTTTACGAGAGAAATAAGTAAAATTATCTTAAACTAGCTTTCCCGGTGAACTTCATACCGCCTTAGATAGTGACTTGTATTCTCTTTGACGTGTTATGTTATGTCACGTCACACGGGAACGCATTCGAACGGGATAAAAAGTCCTATGTCCGTCTCCTGGTTCTAAGCTACCTCCTCACCAATTTTCATCCAAATCGGTTAAGCCGTTCTTGAGTTATAAATACTTAGTGTAACTAACGCGACTTTCTTTTATATAATACCTATATAAGATTCTTTGTTTAACTGATCTCAATGAAACAAAGCCTAAATTTCGATCCAAGCTTATCTCAATACATCAATGAAAACTGCATTCGATTAGGTTTAGCCTTTGCGGATTAGTAGTGTGCACGAACGCACAGATAAACTGTATTTTTTTTCAAAAAGGCTTTTACTCGTAGGCTAAGTAGCGTGTCTTCTAGATTTACTAATTTTATGTGTAAATTTGAGTTCTAATAAGAGATTGAGAGCCTAAAGTGTGACGTCATTGGTCACGTAATACCTATCCTAGGTAATCTAGGTCCACATAGCAAGGTTTCAGATAGGAGCAAATCGCCTAGTTAGATAACTGACAAGCGACTCAATGAGTTAATTGCAGCCTGGTGTACCAACAGTAAGTTGGCCTAGCTCAGACTGTGAGTTATGAAAGTACCAGGTTCTGTCTGACTGGTTATTCTAGATTCCTTGAAGGGCTTATTGAGTGGAAGCTGGTTATATAATGTTGCTTTAAATATAAAAAAGCCGATCTGTGTGAAACACTAGTCAGTACTTAGGTACTTTGTAGACGGATTTTTTAATATCATAAATGAAACTGCGGACAATGTTACTCAAAGAGTTATGTTAACCTAGTACCTACTGTGGACCTATCTGCTTCAAATATGTCTAGACTAATAATTATAGAGCTTTAGATATAAGGTTCCCTAAACGGGATCGCTCCCGGCGATAGGGTCTTGTATTGCCTAATTATATATCATCTTCTATATTGCGTTTTTGATGAACTATAAAGAGTTATTTAGAAGGCCACTTTAACTGACTCCAGCTCAGTTGGTAGTAGCTCTGCCTTCTGCGCTCTAGGTTGTGGGTTCGATCCCCACCCAAGGCAGACATTTGTGTGATAAACGCAGATATTTGTGTCTGGGTATTATTATGATTGTATTCTATGAATGTTTTTACACAAAAAAAAGTATAGTACAGGGTGTTACCAGACCACTTCCGAAAACTTCAGGGGGTTAAAGTACCCATCAATTTAAACAACTTTTCCCAACTAACCCCTAAAAGTTTTCGGAAGTAGTCAGTTAACACTTTTATAATTAATCTATCAACTTTCTGATTCCCATAGCTTTGCTTAGTTTGAGACTAGAAAGAGACTGGCGTTGTGTAAAATGTTAAAATAAAACTATTTACGTAACACTTCACTTACTCTGTGCCTTATCATCGTTTCCACCGACCCATATAGTACCGTTGTAGTCCTTCAGCGATTTCCCGACCTCTTGGGCGATCGGCATGAACATTTCTATAGTCGCGATGCATTTCACGTTGCAGTCCGCGAATTGACGGCGAACCTCCTCTACACACAGAAATAGATTTTTAATAACTGCCAGTTACACTCAGACTAGAATAGACACTCGATGCAGGAGATACGTTGGTTGTTTAACAACTTTGACGCCCCGCGGTTTAACCGTATGGATTCCTTACCATAGGTATTTTTGACGGAAAAGTAGAGAATATGGTATGGGCATGATATGAGGGATGAATGTCATGTGATGTGAAGAGTGATAGATATATAAGTAGGGGTAGACCGAAGAAAAGATGGGACTGTGTGAGAGATGATTATGAGTAAGAAAGGTGTGACTGAGATGATGACTGATAGAGGGAGACACGTGCCAACCCCACATACCTAAATGTGGGGAAAGGGCAAGTAGATGAGTGCATACGGATAATTGGAAAACGGCTGAGTAATTTCGGAAGTCACCTATGTACATCAAACTTACGAAGCTACAAATATTACCTCATTATAATTTTATTATAATTATAGCCAGCCATGAGCATCTAATCGAATTTTGATGCATATAGTGTAGATACATGCTTATAGTTTTACCTCGATCAAATTGGGGACGTTTTAGAGAAAGGCCAGGTCCAGAGTACCCTAAACCGACGCGCATGTATGAAGAATGTAATGAGAGTAAATGAAGCAAAAGAAGTATGTCAGGATCGTAGCAAGTGGAGATCCGTGGTCTCTGCCTACCCCGTCGGGAAACAGGCGTGATTTTATGTATGTATGTATGTACATGCTTATAGATACGTAGTAGATAGGTATAGTCTATGCGTCCGTCATATTATTAACTACCTTGGCCTTATTAATAAAAAGGGTTACTACACTACCATTTATCTCATTCTTCACGTCACAGACACTCATTGGTCGGTTTAAGGTTTTGAACTGAATTGAAGATTTGAACTAAATGCAAAGGACACTACAGTTGCTGAAAACATTTACATTGCGTCTGTATGGTATGGTGTCACAAAAAAGGCATTTTTAGCCTGTAATTAAGGCAAGCTACTTTTGGAAAATATTTGAATGCAGTTTTGTTTCTTGTTAAAAATAAAGGAAATATGTTTCCTTTTGAAAAATATTCGAACCCTATTTGAAATCATCTTGGACGAAAATGAGAACCCAACCATTGAGACGCATTTAACCGATGTCACTTTATCCCACATTTCGTCGGCATTATGGTGAAAATAGGTAGATAGTTATTGATGCATGCGGATGTTACAAAAAACATCACAGCTGTAATCCTAGACTAGGTAGACATTCTCCTCAGATCTATTGTTACTTAGATCTTTGAATATATACTCGTACATTGAAACGAACTTGTAAAATAGGTACATTAAAACGAAATTAGTAAAAAAAAAATCTATGTGGTTTTCACTAAATACGACAACAATTTGTCGATCGCTTCCAATCCAAGTATAGCGTTTGTAAGTAACGTGGGAACTAGCTACCTGCAGTGTACAGCGGATTGGCGAATGTGACAGTAAGACCGGCTTTCATGGCTCCGTGAACGAGGACCGTGAATTCAGGAAGGTTCGGCAGGATGAGTCCTATCCGGTCGCCGGGCTTGAGTCGCAGGGGACCCGCCAGCGATGCGGCGCAACGTTCGATCATCAGTCGCATCATTCCGTAGTCGTAGCCCCGCCCTGATGACCCACATGTCTGTGGAGACGAAAACACTGGATGGGAAACTTTACTTTTGACGACCTCAGTGACGCAGCGGACGAGAGTCCGTCTGTACCTATATAATGTATTAAATATATCAGTTATCTAGTACCCATAACACAAGCTTTGAGTAGCTTACTTTGGGGCTAGATGATGTTGTATGGATTGTCCAGCATTAATTTTTATTTTTTATTTTTTACTGGCAGTAGATTTTAAGAGCTAAGTTTCAGAAATTGTCAGTGGCCAGGGGTTTTAACACAAGCTCTTCCAAACCATCATGTTTCAAAAACGTCACTTTCAAGCATGAAGTTATATTACTTTGATATTGCCCTAAGAGCTTGTGGTAAGACCCCTGGCCGTCTACTCCGCAAAACGACAACGATTTAATCGAAACGAAAAATTCGTCGACTTCAGTCGAATTAACCGTTTTTTGTTATCAAATACAAATCATTGTATCACCCGTAACTATATTACTCGCACCTATGTGATAGTAGATTTATGAGATCGATTGTCAAAAGTAAGGTTTATCGTTTCACCGTTTAAATATTAGTCGATTAGAAACGATATAGATACCTAACTTAGAGTAGGGTTTTACACGATTATTGTGCCGATATAATTATCATCGATGTTTCTGTCCCACTATAACGCATTGGATAACAATCTGTTAAGTATTCTATTTTGAGTTTAATAAAGGGAATTTGAATTGATAGGAGTAAATACCCTAGCCAAGCATAAAAGTGTCGTACCTTAAAAGTTGTCCTTCACAGACCAAACAAGTTTCAAAAGTTCAATAATAACATTGTTTTTCTAATCAATTTATGTCACCTGCTTCATTATGCAGTCTACTTGAGTCTATTCGTATAAGTGGCATGGCAGGTAATGTAGAAAGTAACTTGCAGAGTCAGTGTTCAAAGTCCAATCGACGGACATTGGTCAACTCACAAGACAATTATGCCCGGTTTTCCGTGTTATTTTTGTACAGTCAGCGTCAAATTGAAATGAGCGTCTAGAGTAGTCATAATGATCTGAAAAACATAAAAGCAATTTGATATAGATACGCAGTTCGAATCATCATATTGTTGCAAGCACCTAAGGTGTTCGAAATATCTTACTACTCATTGTTTCATATTTATATGAGCAGTCAGGGTGTTCAAAATTATCTTAGTAAACAAAGCTCTCAAAGTTATCTGTCTTTTGAGAGCTTTGTTTATGCACAGTTAACTTTGAGAGCCTGTCTGAACAGCCTGTCTGCTCATATAAAAAAGAAACAATGAGTAAGATATTTTGTACACCTTAGGTGCTTGCAACAATATGATGATTCGAACTGCGTATATCAAATTGCTTTTATGTTTTTCAGATCATTTTGACTACTCTAGACGCTCATATCAATTTGACGCTGACTGTACTAGTTGACTGCGAATACGAACGCAGTAATGGAAATGAAATGGGGAAATTTATTCAACAGGACCTATTGGTATATCTAATTCTTATCAAAGATTTTGGAGAGTCTAATGAGTCTAGCTAGTCCTTCTATTCTACACCGGCTCTTATAACTTTAGAAAACTCGGGCCTTACCACAAGCTCTTTGGGCAATATCAAAGTAAATAAATAAAAAATACGAGTATACAGAAATAGTGTTACTTCGGGCTTGAAATGTGACATTTCTGAAACATAATGGAAGAGATGTAAGAGTTTATGGTAAGGCTCGGTTGCCCGTATCATATAAAAGTCGCTTCGATAGAAATCGTTCATACAGATCGATATGGTTATTGTTATACCTAAGAACATTTTTAAGTGGACCAAAGTCCAGAATTTCAATATTGAAATGTCTCGCAAACACGAAGATGATAATATTTGGCACGAGACGCTACTCGAACAAATAACAAACACTGATATGAAAAAGATACTACACTTTTCGAAGACACTTGTAGGGTAGAGTTTACAAAGTGATAAAACTTCGCTTATTTACCTATAACACCTTTGTACGTAGAAGGCAATTAGAATTACTCTTGACAATAGTAACCTAGGTATATTATTTACCTAATAAATCTGTGGCATTAGTTAACACATTTTATGGTACCCAAACTAACTTTCAAAGGTTGGTCTAACTAAATAGATTCAAATTAAACTGTATCACGTCTCGGTATATGCAATATTAGAACTTTTTGTGAACAGTGTACATTATAATTTTACTTCTATGTTCCGCGTTTATGTTAATGTAATAAGGAAATCAAGACGCGTTACCTACAGGTAGTTAATTGTATAGGAAACATGCATTAATTCTGTATTGCAGCCATTTCTTTTATTATTTCAGTAAGTAGGTATAGGCAACCAAGAAATTGGTTTACCACTCTAAATATCATTTGCACGTACAAAACATCAAGGGCTATTTTCACTTGACAGATTAATAACTGCTACGTCAGAATAGTCATAGTAATCCTTAGCGAATAATTATGTTACTGGGAGATGTCATCAAAAGTGGTAAACCAATTTCTTGGTCGCCTATACCTACCTATTCACCTAATATAAAGTAGAAACTTTTCTCTAAAGACAGCGTGTCAAAAAATCAACAGTTAGAAGGTTGAGTTCCATTTTACGAAGATCGGTAGGTTACCTAAATTATTGGATTTGGAATCTTATATCGATCACATAACGGTCGCCTCACCGGTCTTCGTGAAATAGATGAAGTTTAGTAATATCATCATTGAGCTGTTTACTTACATCTACTAAAGATGATTCTTATTGGGCATCTCAAAGTCTGGCGAGGGTGGTTTGTAGCGATATACCCGCCCAAAATACTGAGTAAATTTATTTTTGTATAGTTTCCGTGTGATGTTCAATAAAGGCATCTATTCTAGCTTGAGACCAAGGAATTCCCACTTCAGTAAAACTTGTTTACAAAGCTGAAGTTATCTAATTTTCCTTCCATATTGAATTTGCTTTGCTATGTATTTCCTTCCCACAACTTCCCCATATTATCTCGACGGTGCCAAGCATCCATGACTCTAGCCTCGCCCTTCGAATGGCAACTATTTATACAGCGTAGTATCACGTCCGTATAAAAATATAGCGCACTGAACTTTGCACCCGTAATTATTGTACTGCACTATTGAATAGTTTTTAATTGATTGATGCAGGTTGTTTGCTATTTGCTATAACGCGATGTACCAAGCATGTATTTTTTATTCGTATTGTTTTAATTTAATTATACCTAGGTAGGTAGATACACTAGGCTATTGGCGTGAGATTTATAATAAATTAAAAATAATGCGCTTCAGTTTTTTCAGCTAAATGTATAAATATTTCAAGTATCTAGAAAATTTAGGGGAAGCTATAAATTTATATTGAAGTGGGTACAAAACTAATATTAAGGATAAAAAACATACCACTGAAGGCTTGTCCGACCATAGCTCGAGATCCGCAAAAACGTAGTCAGTCAAAGTTTCCTTTCCCACTTGTATTTCACCCCACGGCGAATTCAGCAGCTTGCAGTCCGGCGCGGGCGCAGGTTGAGTAGCCAAACATCTACTTAAAAGACAATTAGACACGCTATTACATTTTTTCTTTCCGTTTTTCGCGGAATTTATAATTTGCCGCGCAACATTGCCGCGTAAAACTTTCAGAGACATGGTGTGTATGCTCCGGCGTAACGCACGATAATGACGCGCAGACACCGTCTCCGCTCTGCTTGTGTTTTGGCGCGTTCCCTGCGCGAGGGCAAGGTCCAATCACATATTTAAACTGTAAATACGAAAAGCACCAACAAACAAGATTTACGTACCGTTTTATTATCACCGTGTAGTAATGAATGGAGCACGCGCGGCGGCGCTATGCTGAACGCTGACCTACATTCCGTAAAACATTAATTGTAGGGAAATTATTATCAAAAAATATCACTAATTAAATTTAAAAGTTACTTTACTCATGTTTGAGAAAAAAACTCGTGTATAATTGTTTAACGCCTAAAAAATTCCGATGCTACAATTTTTTTAGCCGTGTCTTTATTTATATTTGTATTCTATATTTAATTTAGGTATCTGAGTATTTCTTTCATAAAGTAACATTCGCGATTATCACACACATGTAAAAACTATTCATCATCTTCCTGCCCTTTTTACGTTATGTGGGGTCGGCACAACATGTGATCTTCTTCCATTTCCCTCTATCATTCGTCATCTCAGTACTCACTCCTTTCTTACCCATGTCATCTTTCACACAGTTCATCCATCTTTTCTTTGGTCTACCTCTACCCTTGTATCCATCCACATTCATATCTAACACTCTCCTCGTCACATGACATTCATCTCTTCTCATAACATGCTCATACCACGCTAACCTATTACTCCTCATCTTTTCTACTATTATTACTCAACATGTAAAAACTATTAAAAGTCTATATAAGGTCACCTACCTTTATTATTTTCCCGTCGTTGTTTATATGTTTTCGTGTCATATGATTAAAATTTACTTTGTCAAACCAACCGAGACAAACTTTAGGTTGGATTTGTATATCCAATTCATACTACGATAACCTTACATGATAAATAAATAAAAAACTAGCAAATAAATAATAAGAACTTTAATTGTGTCACGAATCCTTTACCCGTTATCACTCATTAATTTAACTTATCACCTAATACTCACTAATTTTACCATATAAAATATTTTCACTCGTAATATTTTGTTCCATGGCATAGTCTATCACAAAATAAAATTTCATCATAATCCTAAAATATAAATGTAACATAAATAAAATTGGAAATGATATATATCAACATAACAGGATACAACATACGTACTTATTGTATTATAATGCTGTATAATGACTTCCGAAACAGAGCTATACAATATACAATTACGATCAAACCAACCATAATAGAAGCTCCAAAGTATCAAAACTAAATTACCCAAATAAATTTAATTACAACAATAATTTAAATCGGTATAACAGTAACAATTCGCTACGTTGTCTGAGCGTCTCGTTTCTTCTTTGCGAAAGTCTGATGCGTTATTAGTTCCCTGAAGAAGCCATCTTGTTTCGCCATAAGGTCGGGATATGTACCCTTTTCTATCACAACGCCATTTTCTAAAACCGCCACTTCGTCCGCAGATTGTATGGTGCTGAGCCTATGGGCTATAGTGAGGACGGTTCGTTCTTTACTGATTTCTTTCAGAGCTTTGTCTACTAGGTACTCTGAATAAGCGTCTAATGCTGAGGTAGCTTCGTCTAATATTAGGATTTTCGGGTTCTGAAACAATATAAAGTAAAGTAAAGTAAAGTAGAATTTATTGCAAGAAATACATGTTACAAAGATGTTATTTTTCATAGTATGTCCATTGTACGAGTATTCTGCCATGTTATGGCGTGCAATATTTAATTGGCTTATTCCACTTATCCCCGTTAACTGATTAGAACTTTTTTTATTATTCCCCGTTGACGCTGATGCGAACTCGTAACGGGGATTAGTGAACTAAAAAGTTAATTAATCCCCATTACGTTAAAAATAAATTACTAATATTTGGAATAAGCCTATGAATCATGTTTTTATTTCAAACTAGCCCGCGTGACACCTTGAAAAACAAAAACAAATCTATCCAGCGGGAACCGTACATTTTTCCGGAATAAAAAGTAGCCTATGTGCTATTCCAGACCATAATCTATATCTGTGCCAAATTTCATTCAGATCCGTTCAGCCGTAGCGTGAAAGAGTAACAAACATCCAGACATCCGGATATCTTCACAAACTTTCGCGTTTATAATATTAGTAGGATAAAGTACATGGTATATAGATAGATATGACTACCTCGCACTGGTGGTGTAGTGGCAGCCCCTGCCTCACGATCTGAAGGTCGTGGGTTCATATTTTTCAAGATTCCACTCAGACAAAGCCGTGGGCGGAAGCTAGTTATATCCATAATCGACTTGTAGTATTGCTGGCGAACCTCAATCAGTCTCAATAAAACATTATACACCTAAGGGCAAGTGTATAATGTTTTATTGAGACTGATTATGAACTTTATGTTCTAACTCATTGCAATAGAGTTCACTTTGATAGCTCACTTCAAACGGATGTATGTGCTAATCAATAAAAGGCACGATTACAATTTCTACATTATATCATACTAGCTTCCGCTCGCGGCGTCGCCCGCGAAGTACCTACATAAAATATAGCCTATGTTCATCCTGAAAGTATATTCTACACATTGGTGAAAGAATTTTTCAAATCGGATCAGTAGTTTCGGAGCCTATTCGTTTCAAACAAACAAACAAACAATCAAAGTTTTCCTCTTTATAATATTAGTATAGACTAATAATAAAATCGTTGATCTTCGTGCTTTTGCACGTTAATCACCGCAACGGCTGAAAAAATCGAATGCAGTTTTCACTAATGTATTGAGATAAGCTTGGATTAAAACTTAGGCTTTGTTTTATTGAAATTGGTTGACGAATAAAAAAGATAAGAATTTATACTGTATATAATCTGAATCTCGGAAACGACTCCCAACAATTTTATTAAAATGTAAAAAAAAAAAAAAAAAAATATGGTCACGACTGTAATCCCCGGGCTCGGTAGATACCTTCTCAGATTTTTAGTTAGTTACTTAGATCTTTGAGGATATCTAAAGGGGGTAGTCAGAGGCACGTCCAAACATGACATTTGGTACATGCCCACATTTTGCACAGTAGTTAGTATTCCGTACGTGACAGGTTGCAAGCCCATCGCCGCTTATTAGAAAACTAACCTAAGACACATACCTTCGAATTTTTGGTTCTAGGGGATGCCGGTTTCCTCACGAGTTTTCCTTCACCGTTTAAGAGCACTGGCATTGCGCACATAAATTTTTCGAATGGAAAAACTTATTGGTGCACGACCAGGTTTGAACCCACGACCTTCGGATCGTGAGGCAGGGGTGCTACCACTACACCACCAGCGCTCTTTTTATTATAATGTATAGATTATTATTGAACACCGGCTCCTTCTGCACACATATTACCTTGACGATGGCGCGCGCGATGGCCACGCGCTGCTTCTGGCCGCCGCTGAGCCGGGCGCCGCGCGCGCCCACCTGCCGCGCCCAGCCGGCGCGCGAGCTGGCCGCCAGCTCGTGCAGGTGCGCCGTGCGCGCCGCCTGCAGCCACTCCGGATCCTTCTGCATCACATATTCGGAGTTACAACCCGGTCACATTATCTCGAGACCTCGCTGGCATGCGAACCTCCCGCCCCGTTTCCTTTCACCTCCCCGCGCTCGCACTTTCGTTGCCGAGAGAGAGAGAGATCAGAGCGCCGACGCCACGTGACGTCATCGACGCCAGGCGTCGAGATAATGTGACCGGGTTGTATATCATTATTTAAAAAAACTCGCCCACCGAGGGTTCCGTGCAACTTTGTATGTTTTTTATGATCTAATTACAAATAAGTACTTATAGTTTCTTCCCTCGGTATGACTTGCCAAATTTCATAGTTCTAGATCAACGGAAATTAAAACCCTATATACTTTGATTCCATTATTTTTTTAGTGCCAAATAACGAACTGAATTAATACTTACTTCAGAATCATACATTTCGTCATAGTTATCATGCGCCCCGTATAAAATATTTTCTTTGATTGATCCACTGAATAACACAGGTTCCTGTAACAAAAATCAACCAATCAATTCTGATAGAATCAGGGAATCAAACTGGCGGTCGGTGCCGTAAATTAAGTTTATATTCTATCATAACAACTAATATACTTGCAATAAAAGGCGAACGTTTGTGCGTGTGTTAGTTTGTAACTTCTTCACACTCAAACGGTCCAACCGTTTTGCGGTGAAATTTTGTATGCTAATAATCTTTCTACCGTAGATTAACATAATATCGTCATAGATAGTAATTTTTTTCAAGGAAATCCTCTAAAAAGACAAAAATCAAAACCGGATAACTGCAAAGCGCAGTTGATTAATAAAACTATATAAGGTCGTAGAACACATATCAACTCGTAAACGTATCAACTCAAGCAGTTCAGTATTCTTCGCCTCGCCTCGGGACAAGCTCACGAACCGTGGAACGGTGCGTGGTCAACTTGCCGTTCCCGCGCTTACGCCTCAAAATACGCTATCTTACGACTCTCCGTACAATAGCTTACTGCGCTGCTTTGACGAACGTGCTGTCATTCACACGGCACCCTGCCTAGCGTCACCCAGCGGCCGGCGAGCCGTAAGCGCGGCGTCGCCTAGCCGTAGCCGAGTCGACTCGGAACTACTGATCGCTTGGTAACGCGCTTACGTTAAGGTGCGTATAAATTAAGCGCGGCAGCCGCGCGAGCCAATGTTCGGCCAGAGTTGACGTTCATTTGCCGCGCGAGCCAATATGTAAATACAAATTTTGTTGGACGTGGCAGCCGCGCGCGGCAGGCGATCGCTCTACGAACAGACCGCGGCGGATAGTCAGACCAGGGGCCTTACCACGAAGTCTTCCAAAACGATTCCATTATAGAAACGTCAATACTTCCATACAATTTGCATAGGTCATTGTACGAAATAACAATGTAATACTAATTCGGTAATGTATTATGAATTCGTGGTGAGGCCCCAGTTCACTCTTGTGATTTTCTTACTGATTTCTACCCACGCATCATACCTCAGCGATTTATTGTGGTATTGGGAGGATTTGCTGTTCCACAAAAATTTTAGTGCTATACAATTGTATTAGTAAACGGCACTTTTCGTTGTCCATTTTTACGTATTCGCCGCGCGAGCCAAATCATTAAAACTACAACCGTCCCAACTGCGCGCGAGCGAATGACTGAAGCTCCTTTGATGCGGTCTTAAAAACCGACAGTGAGCGGATCGCCCCGCGGCACGTTCGAGAGCGGCAATGTTCGCGTCGCCGCGCGCGTCCATCCCGTCTACATAGAGCGCGGCCGCCGCGCGCGCCAATGTTCGATGGTTTGCCGCGCTTAATTTATACGCGGCTTTAGGTTAACGCCTGTACCCCTAGTATGATTTTTTGATAGTTTACGAAAACTTTTTTCGAATAGTATCCTTTCATACATTTACCTCGATCGGAAATGTAAAGGAACTAAAATAAGGTCGATTTCGTGAATACTTGATTTGAAAATCATTGCTAGGACTGACGATTACATATTTTCTGTAGGTATGGTTGACGGGGCGAGGCGATACGGTGACGATCCCTTTCCGAGTTGATGTGTGCTACGACCTTTAGGAAAAAACATTCGATACCCAGACATACCTGACTGACGTAACCGACATGACTCCTCAACCAGACCGGATCCAGCTGCCTAATATCCACTCCATCCAGCAATATCCTGCCTCGCTCCGGGTCGTACAGCCTCAGTATCAGAGAGGCTACGGTACTCTTCCCACACCCAGACCTGCCCACCAATGCTACTGACTTCCCAGGGTGTAGGTGTAAGCTAAGACCTTTTATAAGAGGCTGGTCGTTGTACGAATAATGGATGTTTTCTAGAATTATCTCGCCGTTTGGCCTCTCTGACGGCCTGAGGCCACCTGGAAATGGATATAGATGAACACACAATCGCCACATAAATAATCTTATACCTTTAAATGAGCAATTCTTGTATATATGCATATAATCTGAATCTCGGAAACGGCTCCAAGGATTTTCATGATATTCAGTATGCAGGGGGTTTCGGGGGCGATAAATCGATCTAGCTAGGTTTCATTTTTAGAAAACGTGGATTACCAAAAGAAAACCGAGCAAAGCTCGGTTACCCTGGTACTAAATAATAAATATTGGTGGACAGTTCACACAACGCCATCTAGCCCCAAACTAAGTAAAGCTTGTACCATGGGAACCAGATAGTTGATAGAATAATTAAAAGAATAATTAAATATAAGGTAATTTAAACGCGATAAATACCCGTCTAATACTAATAATAAGAATAATTACATACATAGAATACAATTTAATAACACAGAACAAACATCAACAACATTTATCTTCATCACACAAATGTTAGGGATCGAACCCACAACCTACAGCGTAGAAGGCAGAGCTACTACCAACTGAGCTGTGAGGCCAGTCAACATACACGGGGATATATCAGGAGCACTGGTGGTGTAGTGGTAGCACCCATGCCTCACGAACCGAAGATCGTGGGTTCAAACAGGTCGTGCACAAATGAGTTTTTCTATTCTAAAAATGTTTGTGTGCAAAGTGATCCTTGTGATTTTATTGAATAAAGTATTTTTCAATTTCAATTTCAATTTCAATTTCAATGCCAGTGATTTTAACCGGCGAAAGAAAACATCGTGAGAAAACCGGCATAACCTAGAACCAAAAATTCAAAGGTGTTTAGTATTCTTAAAACCGGCGATGGGCTTTCAACTTGTCACGTACGGAATACTAACTACTGTGTAAAATGTGGGCATGTAATGTTTGAACCCACGACTTTCGGATCGTGAGGCAGGGGTGCTACCAATACACCACCCGGGGATTACTGTCGTGATCATTGTATGTATGTATGTATGTATGTATGTATGTATGTATGAATGAATGACTAACTGTAATAACCCTAATCAATAATATCCCACAATCGAGGTCCCCATGCTTTTAGCATAAACAGCTTGGTAAAGTAACTGCAAAAGCCATCAATATTCTTCAATTCGGACATAACATACGTAGAGAAAAATACTAAGTTATATTCTTTCCGCTCAGCTGTTATACAGCCGCCATTTGTAAAGAGCGAGAACGAATGAACGACTTACCAATAACTGGAATTGAAGGTTCCCTATCCATGATGTCCCACAGTCTGGTCGCAGCTCCTATGCCTTTGTTCAACTCGGTATAGAAACTACTAAGGCCACCGATGCTTATTCCTACATACGCAGCGTATAGTAAGAATGATGTGAGGTTGCCAACTGTCAGTTGCTCTGTGGCGACCATGCCTCCGCCGTAATATAGAACTAAGATTATGATAGTGTTGCCAGCTAATCCTGTCTACAAAAAAAAGTCTTTTAGGGCGCGTTCATACGAGTATAGATACTTATAAAGTTGTATAATTTTAATTTCGTCGGCGTATAGTGAAAACCTTTAGATTTTTATCATTTTCGTTGCATTGCACCATTGTATATTCTCAAAATAGTAACAATAGATCTGAGAAGATGTCTTTGAAGTTTGACTATTTAGTCTGGGGATTACAATCGTGTTCATGGTTTTTTGTACCGCATACATCTTTACTAGGATTTTTACTATACGCCGTCGATTTGTGGTGAAATGTTACATTTCAGAAAGTTAAATATGTACAATTTTTACGTTATTGTTATTTTTTTTTTGCAAAAATATCGGCACACTCTAGGCTTTAATTACTATGCGGGGTGGGTCGTTTTTTTTGCACGCAAGTGTATTTAAACTTTGACGTGCCTCTGACTACTCCTATTTAATTATACTGTGTAGTAACACTTACAGTAGCATAAAAACTTCCAATAGCGAGAGACTCTTTGTATGCCAACTGCAAAACATTCTCTATTCTCTGTGCGTAAGATTCACGTTCTTTCTCTTCTTTGCTAAACGCTTTCACAGTCTTTATGTTAGATATTTTTTCTTCTGCAAGCTGTAAAAAAAACATTATGTAAGTGCAGACTGGCCTCACAGCTCAGTTGGTAGTAGCTCTGCCTTCTGCGTTGTAGGTTGTGGGTTCGATCCCTACCCAGGGCAAACATTTTTGTGATGAACACAGATGTTTATTCTGTGTCTGGGTGCCACTATGTATTCTATGTTTGTATTTACCAAAAAAATATAATTAAAAAAAAAAAAAAAAAAAATGATCACGACTGTAATCCCCGGGCTCGATAGATATCTCCTCAAAAAAAGAGCGCTGGTGGTGCAGTGGTAGCACCCCGGCCTCACGATCCGAAGGTCGTGGGTTCAAACCTGGTCGTGCACCAATGAGTTTTTCCATTCGAAAAATTGATGTGCGCAATGCCAGTGCTCTTAAACGGTGAAGGAAAACATCGTGAGGAAACCGGCATACCCTAGAACCAATAATTCGAAGGTGTGTGTCATAGGTTAGTATTCTTAAAAGCGGCGATGGGCTTGCAACCTGTCACGTACGGAATACTAACTACTGTGCAAAATGTGGGCATGTACCAAATGTCATATTTGGACTTGCCTCTGACTATCCCCTTTAGATATCCTCAAAGATCTAAGTAACCAAATATAATTAGTCTATCAGATATCTGTTTCCTAATATAGCTTTGCTCAGTTTGGGGCTAGATGGCGTTGTGTGAAATGTTCAACAATATTTATTTTAAAAACATGATAATAGTGTCAAAGTTTGAATTGACTCCCAATAGAACACCCTGTAACTTTGTTGGCCTGTAATTTTTTTTCGTACAAAATGTAGCCTCCCTTTGTACCTTAACCTTAGGAGGTTGAATTTTAAAAGTTCCTTTTCTAGTGTACCTAAAACCCAAAAAGGAACTTATATTCAAAATTTCAGCCCTCTAGAACTTATACCTAGTTCAGTTAGGTTAGTTAAGAATGTAGGGATGTATGGATGTAGAGATGTATGGATGTATGTTTGTTACTCTTTCACGCTGAAACGGCTGAACGGATTCGGATGAAATTTGGCACAGATGTAGATTATAGTCTGGAATAACACAATACTTCTTATCTCGGAAAAATCTACGGTTCCCGTGGGATAGATTTGTTTTTGTTTTTTATAGTACCACTCGGGCGAAGCCATGGGCAGATTCTAGCTCATCATACAACTACAGCCATGTGGTTTATTGAGCC
The DNA here is from genome assembly GCA_963675405.1 of Cosmorhoe ocellata. Classification (NCBI taxonomy): domain Eukaryota; kingdom Metazoa; phylum Arthropoda; class Insecta; order Lepidoptera; family Geometridae; genus Cosmorhoe; species Cosmorhoe ocellata. The sequence continues at coordinate 1,466,049 of OY776258.1, read as the reverse complement.
AAATGCCTCTCACCTCACTGGTTTCCGCAAGAGAGTCCTGCAGTTGTCTCGTGATGCCGCGCACAAAGCGGCCATAGATCACAGCGAGCATTGACACCGGCGGCACCACGCATAATCCAATCATCGCTAAATTGGGAGACATGTAGAACTGAAAATAGATTACAAAATGTTTGAATGTAAAAATCAAAGGAGGTTTAAGGTTCCATACAATGGCTTTATTAAATACTCCTTTGATTTTTGCTGAGCACAAAATGCCATAGTGCCGGCCAACAATAAAAAAGGTGTGGCCACATTTGGGAAGTTAGTCTGAATACTTTTCATTAGGACACCAAGTCTCTTTTGAAATGGATGAATCAGGGAAATGAGGGAAGAAAACATTTTGTGCCGACCCCACTTAGCGTGGGAAAAGGACAGGAAGAAGAAGAAGAAGGGCACCAAGTCTTGACAACCAAAATCAAAACATCTTTATTAAGAAAATTGTATTGAAGTGGTGGTACTTGGAGCTGAAATATGACGTTTCTGAAATCATGATGGTTTGTAAGACCCTGTGGTTAGGCCCAGACTTTTCTCTAAAACATCCCCAATCTGATCAATATAGGTACGCCGTCTTCCCCTTCCAACTGTCCCATTCACACTCGCCTTGTGCATCTGTTTCGTCAATCTCCTTTCATCCATCCTTTCTACATGCCCAAATCATTTTAGCATATCCTCTGTTTAGGCACTCTAGGGTGATTTAATGCGTCAGTCTCTCTCTCAATGGTGATTGATGATATAGCACTAAAGACGTACCATCATACCGGTTCCAGCACCAACCATAAAGAGAGATCTCAGGCCGTCGCTGACATTCTGACTGAGGTTTCGGCCAACAAGCTGTGTATCAGCTGACAGTCTATTCACCAGCTCTCCAGTAGACGTCTTGCCGAACCATGCAGCTTCCTGCCTGAGGATAGCTCCATAGACTTGCTTCCGCAGGTTCTGTGTCATTCTTTGACCTGGAACATTAACTTCTATAATGCCCGCCTTCCACTAAAAAAGGATAATGATCGGAAACTGAGCTAATGATCTGAGCGGATTGAAATTGTATTGAAATACGCTCATTCACAGTGGAAGCACTCCTATTAAGAAAGCCGTTGCGAGTTAAACGGAGTCTGTACGGAGCCCGCTTCGCTCGCAGTGGAAGGCAGGCATAAGTTTAGTTTATCCAACGGATCTAGGCATTCGTGAAGTTAGCCACAGGTGCGAGTTTGCGCATGTACAGTCCCACCGCCCTCTCCATACCTCCAATTGCTTCCGAAAACCGATACTGCGCAGCGCCTGCTAACTTCACGAATGCCTCGACTCGTTGGGCTAACTGTACTTAGTACAAACAAAAAAAGGCAGGTAGGTAACCTACTTACAGAATCATGTTAATTAATACGTAATTTTCGCGCAATTTTGACATAATTCCATTGGTTGAACCTACTTGGTTATCTGGATAACCACTCTATACTCTAATGTGAAATATAATTAGAATGGTTATTATTACTAGCAGGTCACCATAACTTTTTTTTTAATTCATGTACTTGTAGGTATACATATATTATGTACTTTTAAACTTACGCGATCTGAACACATTATATTAATACATTATGATTGTTATCAATAAATCATACATTTCTTAAATTTTGTTATGTGCTATTGAAACAATATGACAAGGTTAAGATAGTTTTATCACAGAATTGAGTCAAATTGTAGACTGAATTCTACACTTATGAAGTATATGAAAAGTGATAAGAAAATCGAAGGTCATTTCAGATTGGTTTGTGACTTATCAATACTTTACTTATGTTAGATACGTTTTATAAACAAATAATATCCAACTAAATAGAACTGAACATTGTTTGAATTAATAATTTCATTTTGTACTTGAAACTACAATGTATTATTGCTCTTTTTTCAATAATTGGTCAGTCACAAGAAAAAAATATTTTCAAAATCATCTCTTTGTGTGTATTTCAAGTTGTTTCACTCTATATTTATCATTGAAACTCTACGGCACACTTTAACCCTTTCACTACACTGGTTCGAGAGACCTATTGACATGATAAAAAGAAGAATCATTGTGTCTAGCTCTTTCAAACCAGTGTAGAGAGAGATTAATATGCACAGGTTTCCTTCATGCATTTACATAATGATGCAACAAAAGTAAAAATTTATTACAAAAACTTACCTGTGTGATAATTATGATAAGAGAATGTTGTGGAGTGAAAGAAGATGTAGTGATGAAAATTGAGAAGGGTATTAGCCAAGATGGTTTGGGGATGTAGAAAGGCTAGATGAGAGAAGACTGATGTGATGAAACAGGTATATAAGGCGAGTTTGAATGGGACAGTGGGAAGAGGAAGCTTATATACCTTAATCAAATTGGGGATGTATTAGAGAAAGACCAGGTCAAGAGTACCCTAAACTGACACGCAAGTATGAAGAATGTAAGGAGAATGAAAGAAACAAAAGAGGTATGTCAGGATTGTAGCAAGTGGAGATCCATGGCCCCTGCCTACTCTGTCGGGAAACAGGCATGATTTTAAGTATATGTATGTATGTAAACTTACCTGATATCGACATTAGGTAGACCCGTCCAAAGTTGCATAGACCTCCAATTAAGAATACACCACACAACATTAGGCATAATGAATCTAGCTTCTCCCGGGCCGCACCCAAGTCTCCGGTGCTGCCATAGATTATGTCCAGCACCTTTCCAAGGGAGAATGGTACGGCCATAGTCACACTGGACGATATTATGAGGAAACCAATTGCGCCTGGAATAAACAAAAACAGATACTGTAATTAAATGTTTAATCAGTGGAATTTGATACATTTTGCTTTAATATCTGTACTTATTACTACGAATTGTAGTTATGCGATACTTACTAGTTAATTTCCATTTTTCTGGCTCTGCTAAACTGAAAAGCCTCCTCAATTCCGTAGGCTTTAATTTTACGTTGATCTTTTTTGTAGAAGTAAAACTTTGCTTATCTTTTACACTTTCAATGTGCTCATTTTTCTTTTGTGCGTCCACTTGGCTTGTGTAATACCGTAGTCTGATATTAAACGAGGCATTTCTGATAGGAAAACTTCTTTCGTAACATTTTATGAAAGTAGGAACTCTGGAACGGGAATATAACCTACTTCCACATTGAAAACACAAATTACTCCTTGACGCAACTCGTGTTAGGAAATTAGATTTTCTACTGCATATTTTAAATTCAAAACTGCTGTGAATTACACGTTGTAACATTTTAAAACAATTTTTAAAATTTACAATCAAACCAAAATAAAAAAATCATCACTGCACTTGATTTGACTGCTGACTGACAGTGATAAACAGTGACATGACAGCAGTTTTCCTTCATACGTCATTTTCTTTTTTTTTTGTTGAAACGGTTTCATGTCATGCCATCTATCTTTGAAGTCTAAGCCCTTTAGAAGCCAAGTTATAGAAGTTATGCCCTACTGCCAACACATCCTGAGGCAACGGCATAGGTACCTATTTAGAAACAAAAATTCGAAGGTGTGTCATAGGTTAGTATTCTTAGAAGTGGCGATGGGCTTGCAACCTGTCACGAACGGAATACTACTCACTGTGCAAAAAATAGTCATGTTCCAAATATCATGTTTGGACGTACCTACCTCTGATTAACCCCTTTAGATATAGCAAAAGACCGAGCCTAGGGATTACAGTCATGACCATGTTTTTTTTTACTTATCTAATGTTGCCAGGTGACTTGAACTCTGTCCGTCTATTTCCTATTTATAATTTACTTGTTGTGTTGCTGTATTATCATTAGGTACTAACTTCCGCCCACGGCTTCGCCTGCGTGGTACCTTGAAAAACAATAACATATGTATCCCACGGGAACCGTACATTTTTCTGGGATAAGTAGCCTATGTGCTATTCCAGACTATAATCTATATCTGTGCCGAATTTCATCCCGATCCGTTTAGCCGTTTCAGCGTGAATGAGTAACAAACATACATCTAGACATCCATACATTCTTACAAAACTTTCGCGTTTATAATATTAGTAGGATTCATTATGTAAATAAAAAAATAATTAATTCATGTTAAATCAATTTCATATTTGGTTATAAATTACTAACACAATTGTATGGTGCACATAATTCAATGAATTAAAATCTAAACTAATAAATTAACATGTAAATGCTATAGATAATACTCTTATTGAAACATAGAAACATAGAATCACATACATTATACCTACCTACAGACATAATGAGGAGATCAGTCTAAAAATGCACGCCCCTCCTATGTATTTCCAATGTATTTACCTCTGCATGCGGTACAAGTACAAGTGGAGGGACGTGCATTTTTAGACTGAATCATCTCTACTTGTACTGCTAAGTAGAAGAATGGTAAGATTTTGATAGACTACAACATTTAGACAACAATTTTAAATATTTTTCATAAAAACTTTGGGTGAAATTCTACATTAAGTACATAGATGGCACATAACAAACATTGAATATGAAACATTTTTTTTAAAAGACCATGATAGTATTCACAAAACACAAAATAAATAATAATTCTGTGTTATTTTAAAAATACTTAGGTATAATGAAACGGTAAAATAATACCATTTTACAAATAAATACATAATTCATACATTTATATCAGAAATTATTAATTTCTGGCTCTATAATACTTACAAATTACGTCTCATACATGTATTACATATTCCAAATTATGTGGCTTGTAAATATTGCTCAAATTTTTATGTGAATTGCATATTATACAAATAACGTCCATATTTTTCAATATTAACATAATTAAGTATATACTCACATATAAATCACTAGTTCACCAAACCCATAGATGGAAATCATAAATATTAACTGATACTTATTACAGTTTAACACAAAGTACAGAAAAATTGAGGACGCCACTTTCTTTGTAAAAAAATCAATTTATCTAAGTCAGTGGTTCCCAAACTCTTTTGTTTTCATAGACCACTTTCAAAATTTTGCTGGATCCGGTGGACCCCCTGCATTACTACCAATTTCTAAATCTTGAAAAAAATAAGTGAAGATTAGATCTATCTCTATCTATGGAAACTTGCGTTGTGGCTGAGTTTCAACAATGACTAACAGATTTCGAAAAAAAAATATTTACCATAAATAAATTACCATTTTTTTCTCAATTTATTTATAAATTGTCTTATTGAGAAGGTTTAATTTAGGTCAGTTTAATTTAAGTTGGTATTTACCGTGAACTTGAGTGCCTCAATATAAAGCAGGAAATGTATCATAGCGGCATGTATAACCAACAGTGATACGATAACCAGCCAATCAAGGCTATCGTGAAGTAAGCTAACATAGTTAGTAAGATATACAATTGTGATAATATTTCTAGATGTGTTTCATTTCTACTGCTTTTATATTTATTACAATAATGTATTACACATCAGTATATTATTTGTGATTTACATACTTATACATACGTTTTGTCATGAGCTCATAGCCTACGGGGCGCTGCCTACCATAGCACGAGCTAAATACATTAGCATATTTTCCATTTTTGTACCTAATCGCTTGAATCTTGTTTCACATTATATAAAAAAAATCAAATTCGTATCCTTACACCAAAGCCATACCGACTAGGGTTAAGTATAAAACTTTAAAAATGTATCATGCGATGCTACAGCGGACGGCGGCCCTAATAATACATTTACTGCGTATAATATACTTTGTAGTAAAGTGATTTGGATCGCCACAAACTATAAGTGTTATCGAACTTTAGTAGATACACTCCTTCGCCGGGGTAGGTGTGTGAACCAGCATACACCTGCAATCAATAGATGTATATTAGAATAGAATAGAATAGAATAGATTTTTATTCAGACACGGACACATACAGGAAAATAAAAGTAGATAAAAAAAAACAAAACAAAGGTAAAACCAAACAAAATTAGAAAAGTAACACAGAAAGTAAAATAAAAAAGATATAAATTGTCTTTCCTGCATGCAAGTCGCGTGGCTGAATAGGACCAATCTCAGCTTAATGCTACCACCTAATGTTAAGGAGGTAGCGCTGGTTTTCGGATTGGACCTAACAGAAGTGACATCACTAGCGAAAACACATAGCAAACTTGAAAAAAAAACGATAAATAATACTACTGCAAACATAGCTACAAATAGGTAGTACTAACGGGAAATAACGATAGAGATATTAGAGATAGCTTCAGGCAGGGCTTGGAACCGGTTAACAATTTACCAGAAAAAAACTGTATTAACCGGTATTCCGATAATAGCGTTCAAAGCGCAACCTCTTTCAAAACCTTAACTACAAGCTTTAATTAACCGGTTAAAGCGAGCGCACATGTAACGAACGCATTTCGAATACCGCACTGTAAACTAATATGGAAAAGAATGAAATAATTTCGTTCTAACCGGTTAATTGAGCGAAACCCTTTTGAATTTATCGTTCTTGACTAACCGTTTCAATAGAGGTTACGGTAGAACATAAGAAAAGGTTGTAGGTATTTAGAGCGATACCGGTTTGAATTTTTTTCGGGTTTCCAAGCCCTGGCCACGGCTTCGCCCGCGTGGTACCTTGAAAAAAACAAATCTATCCCACGGGAACCGTACTTTTTTCCGGGATAAAATGTAGTCTGTGTTATTCCAGACTATAATCTATATCTGTGCCAAATTTCATCCAGATCCGTTCAGCCGTTTCAGCGTGAAAGAGTAACAAACATACATCCAGACATCCTGACATCCATACATCCATACACTCTTACAAACTTTCGCGTTTATAATTAGTATGATACATATATACAAGAATTGCTCGTTTAAGGCGCGGCAGCTAGCTAGTGGCCAGCGGCATACTGCCCGTTGCATGAAAAGTCCCTTTTTGTCCCTTCAAATTGTAATAATTTGAAATAATAATTTGTGTTAAATTTAAATAATAAAAATGAAACACACATTTTATATATAAGTAAATTATCTACCCAACGTTTAAACAAAATTTAAAACTCATACTTTACGAGATAAAATATTGATTATTTTCAGTGACCTTTCAGTGGTTTTCCACTACCCTTATTTACCGAGGGTAAAGCATCTGAAAAACAGCAAAACTCCGCGATCAGCTGACCACCGCGCCTTAAAGGTATAAGATAGTAGGATATTAGACCCCACCTAGTGGGATAAATGCAATGAGATGATTAAAATAAATTCCCCCAGGCTCAATGGCATGTACCTCCAAGTGACTGTCGCGGCGGTATATCGGCACCACCAGGCTGATCGGCGGGCGGTTCGCCTTCAGCACGCGGGTGGAATCGCCCATCTCGGGGTCGGAACTGCTGTTCAGAGGCACTGGAAATGAAGGATAAGTAAGATTGATATGGTCATAAAGATTGGAGTATAGTGAAAACTTAGTAGGTATAATCATCATCATAAATAATAAAAATAAATAAATAATGCTGGACACTATCACACAGCATCATGTAGCCCCAAACTAAGCAGAGCTTGTATTATGGGAACCACATGACTGATAAACTACATAGATATACTTTTTTTTTTTGTAAATACATACATATTATACATAGAAAAAACTTAGACCTGAGACAAATATCTGCAAATAATGCAAACATTTGTCCCACGGCGGGAATCGAACCCGCAACCTTCTGCGTCTCAGGCGGACCTTCATCATCATCATCAGCCTATAGCAGTCCACTGCTGGACATAGGCCTCCCCTAATGAGCGCCATTGCTCCCTGTCTTCAGCTCGACGCATCCAGCCTCCACCAGCAGCCTATATAAGGTATAATATTTTTACAAAATTTCGTTTTATTGTGCTATTTTATTTTATTTTTTTTTTTTTTTCTGACTACCCTCATTAGATATCCTCAAATGATCTAAGTAGATACTATTTCACATTGTCATTATAGAACATTGTCACTAGAGGTCTGAGGAGATATCTACCAAGTCCAGGGATTACAGTCGTGATCATATTTTTTTTTTAAATAAATATTTGTGGCCATTTCACACAACGCCATCTAGTCCCAAACTAAGCAAAGCTTGTACTATGGCAACCAGTTAGTTATTAGTAGTTTAAATATGCTGACTTTTTTGTAAATACATAATAACACTAAGATACAGAATAAACATCTGTGTTCATCACACAAATGTTAGTCTTGGGTGGGGATCGAACCCACAACCTACAGTGCAGAAGGCAGAGCTAGTACCGACTGAGCTGTGAGGCCAACCACTGCGGCTTCGCTGCTATAGTTTTCAATGCTTCCTTCATCAGAAAATTGTTAATTAATGTAATTGGTATTATCCGTGTTAATTAATTCAATAAATAAATAATAATAAATAAATAAATAATAATAAATCAGTATTATTTACCATGATGTTCATAAGAATCTTCATCATCATTATCTTCTTCGTCGCTTTCGGACACCACTATCGTCACTTCTGTGGTCGGCGACTTGCTCCACTCGAAATATAACCCGAAACCTGAAACAAACACATCACACTAATATTAGGTAGTCACATAACGGCTGAACCGATTTTCAAGAATATTGGTACATCTAGATTAAACATACATAGGATACTTTTTATCCCGAACAACGTTTATTGAAATTGGCCTATAGAAAATAAGAGTTATGGGAACGAAGTCGCGAGTTTCACTAGTTAAAAAAAAGCTATACAAATATTATGTATTTATTCCAGGTCTGGGGATTGCAGCATGTTTTTTAAACTCATACTGTCTATTTATTCTATAAAAAGGTCGACCACTTGACTCAGACCACACCTTATGAGAGTAGGCAAAGAGTTTATAAGCAGGGGTAGGCGTTTTAGATCAGTCTCATTTAACTAGGACTTCAGATTATTCAAATAGTGTGTAATAAAGCAACCAAACTTACTATCTCGATTACAATTTTTGTAAGGATCATACAAAAAAGCGCTAGGACCGAGACGAGTTTCTTGCCTGTCCTTCTCGTACTTGGGTTAGGTTGGAATTGGCACATAGATTCACCTAGCATGTAAGACGTTTCAAAGTGATCCTTGTGATTTTATTGAATACTAGCTTTCTCTCGCGGCTTTGCTCGCGAGGACCTATATAAAATATAGCCTATGTTACTCAGGGATAACGTAGCATTCTAACGGTGAAAGAATTTTTGAAATAGGACCAGTAGTTTTTGAGTTTATTCGTTACAAACAAAAATACAAAACTTTCCTCTTTATAGTATTAGTGTCCTACTAATAATATAAACGTGAAAGTTTGTAAGAATGTATGGATGGATGGATGTCAGAATGTCTGGATGTATGTTTGTTACTCTTTCACGCTAAAACGGCTGGACGGATCTGAATGAAATTCGGCACAGATATAGATTATGGTCTGGAATAACACATAGGCTACATTTTATCCCGGAAAAATTTACGGTTCCCGTGGGATAGATTTGTTTTTGTTTTTCAAGGTACGACGCGGGCGAAGCCGTGGGCGGAAGCTAGTCTTACTTAATTAAATCTTGCTGACATCGACATTGGCAAAACTCAACTCAACCACAGACGCCATATCCAAAAGAAGAAGAAGAAGACGTATACCTATGTCGTAGTTGTCTGTGGCGAACTCCCAGCATAGGCAACGTGCTCTATGGTGCGTCGGCACGCGGACGGTGACCGTCTCGCCGTGCCCCACGTGCAGCTTCCCGCCCGACGACTGCGCAGAGTCTTTGAACACTTGTATGTCGGGGCGAGTCCACATCCGAGCCTCTTCGACTATCGAAAATACATCTGTAAGTATAAATTAAAAGATTAAAGATTATTTATTTCAATAAAACATTATTACACAAAAACACATAAAGACTATCAATTTCAAAGGGCAAATAATATACAATGATAATATAATATAATATAATATAATATAATATAATATAATATAATATAATATAATATAATATGCACTAGGCTTAAGCCTGTGTCGCGGGTGTCCGAGGGAGAGTTTAATTAATTAATATAACTTAAAATACAGTACCTGGGTGACCGAGCTTTGCTCGGGTTTTTTTTTTGTTAAAGACGTTTGCTAAGAATGATACCTAGCTAGATCGATTTAGCGCCCCCGAAACCGCCTGCATACTAAATGTCATGAAAATCGCTGGAGCCGTTTCCGAGATTCAGATTATATACAATAATTGCTCGTTTAAAGGTATAAGATAATGCAAAAAATAAAAAAAAACCAACTAATAGTAATTGAAAATAGCTTTTTAAAGCCGCCATATTGGACTTTTGGACATTTTGTAGAGCCTATGTCACTCTTGTAATCAAGACGAATCTAATGACACCTCATTTATCAAAATCTGTCCAGCCGTTTGGGCTCCAACGACAGCCAAAGGAACTCACATACTTACACCAAACACATTACCCTCCTTCGCTACTCAGTCGGGTAAAAAGGTAGTTCATAATGCCTCCAAGCACAGTAAGCACAGTATTGATCGCGCTGAATATTGCTTAACCTAGTCTTTTACTCTTACCATCACTCTCTGATTCATCATCTTTGCATTCTTCTGTACTCTCCGGGTCTAACTTCTCTAAAGTCTGCATTGACCTAGAAAAGTTCAAGAGATATTAAAAAAGAAAAAAACCCGGCCAAGTGCGAGTCGGACTCGCGCACAAAGGGTTTCGTACCATTATCCATAAAAACGGCAAAAAAAAAAAAACACGTTTGTTGCATGCCATGTTGGGAGCCACCTTAAATATTTATTTTATTGTTTTTTAGTATTTTTTGTTATAGTGATAACAGAAATACATATGAAAATTTCAACTGTCTAAATATCACGGTTCATGAGATACAGCCTGGCGATAGACGAATAGACGGAGATCGGGGTTTAAGTGATAGGGTCCCGTTTTACCCTTTGGGTACGGAACCCTAAAAGAGAAACAGTGTACGAAAGGTGCCTCTGAGGTGCACGCACTGTAATCCTTTCACCACAATGGTTTGACAGAACTAGCGATACAACAGTCAAGAAAAAACTGGCCAAATAGTACTAGGTACTCGGGAAATAATATTGTTTCTGTACGTCTACCATGAGTTGTCACATTTAGATCAGCTGACGTTACTACAGTAGTAATAGTACGTTACTATGACATCTATCGAAATTGTTACTCATGGTACCAAATTCTAAGCAAATTAATGAGCGCAAACTACAGTCGCTGTAGTACGCTGTTACGTAGGATAGTTAGCTACGTGAGGTTTTAGTACCCAACTATCCGCTAGAGGCGCTGTACAAATTTTTCATACATTTTTTAACTACAGTCGCTAGCGAGTGTAGATTGTGAAAACTCATGGTAGACCCTCTGATAATTAACATAAACAGTACGTGATGAAATAAAACACTCACTTATTATCCATTTCAGTCTCATTCAGATTACAATCCCTCACCACAGCTTCCTTGTTTTCAAAAACAATTTCCTTTTCCATAGGCATAGCGGAATTTTCAGTCCATACATTAGTATTTTCCATTTGTGCATTGGAATTTTCCAGGCGTTCAGTGGAATTATCAGGTATGATGTTATTTTCCATCTGTATAGTTGAATTTGCAAGTCTCTGGTCAACGGCGAGCTGCTGTATGTATTGTTGGTAATGTTGGTCTTGTAACTGGCGGATCAGTATTGCCTGCTGATCAAAGTTGCCCGGGTATTGCTGCTGTGAGTATAGCAGGAACTGATCGTAGGTCTGCGCGTTCAGAGCATCTTTTATTCTTTGCCTAAAATTACAGCAATAGATAAGTACTTTGATCATAGACAAGTGAGCACTGGTGGTGTAGTGGTAGCACCCCTGCCTCACGACCCGAAGGCCATGGGTTCAAATTTATATGCGCAACGCCAGTGCTCGTAAACGATGGAGGAAAACATCGTGAGGAGACCAGGATACCCTAGAACCAAAAATTCGAAGGTGTGTCATAGATTAGTATACTTAGCGGCGATGATGGTCTTGCAACCTGTCACGTACCAAATACTACCTACTAGTGGTCATGTGCCAGATAACATGTTTGGACGTGCCTCTCACTACCTCTTTTAGATATCCTCAAAGATCTAAGTAACTAGAGATCTGAGGAGATTATCTACCGAGCCTGGGGATAACAAATCATAGACAAAAAACTTAATTCCAAAAAGTTCTACATGTATTAAATAATGTAATGTCAACAATATCACAGAATATACAATCTACTGAAATAAATCATAGTCTACATTTTGATAATGTACATATACAGACCATAATTATGTAGCTTGCTACACTGGCCTTCTTATACTCAAATATTTATAAGTACCATAATTACAGTGTGAATTTAAATGGAGCTGGATCAATAATAGCCTTGCTGTGACAACTAGGTCAAGGCTACAAAATCACTGAATCCTTAAACAATAGTTTGATACTTGCTAGGGGTTTCCAAATTTATTTTGTCTACTGCCCACTTTGAGAATAAATTATTTTTTAACACCCCCATTTTTTCACCTACTTAAAAATCACTATAACTTCAAATTAAATTAATTATTGTGAGCTATATTAGCAGAGATTAAATATTCATCAAGAATAACTATAGCCCGCAAGAGTTAACTTGAAACCCTGAGCGCAGTAGGTAGTACATAACTCTGGGTTTTTTCTTAAGTCTCTTACTGCCCCCCTTTAGGCCCGCAGCGCCCACAAGGGGGCGTTATCGCACTGGATACAGTAAGTAACATTTAATTTTATTTGTTATGTTACAAAAGTTTTACTATCACTTTTTCCAACACAATTTCCGATGCACATTCTAGGTTCAAAGGTGTGAGAGACACGAGTGACAGAGGGAAATGTAAGAAGATCACATGTTGTGCCGACCCCACATAGCATGGGATAAGGGCAGGAAGATGATGATTCTAGGTTCAAAGGTGTGTCATGCAAAAAGGGACCATAAGTACCCTAGTTGTAGAATCACATTCGCTCAAAACACCAATACATAATTATGTTGAAATCAACACTTACACTTGCTGTTCCTCTGATAGTTTGTTGCTTTGCTGTTTTTGTTTTTCTGCAATTATTCTTTTCTGTAGTTCCAAGTGTGATCTTTCTTCCTCTTTCTTCATAAGCCTGTGATTCCAGTAATTTTAAATATATACAAAAAACAACACTTTTTTTAAAGATGTTGAAACATATTTTTAAGAGTCTGATTCTGTTTTATAACTATTGTTACAAAATGTAATGTTAGACTGCTAAGTAGTAAATTAAAACTGTCAATATCAACAAATAGTATAGATACAAAAAAACATGATTCAAAACTCTAATATTAAATGATAATTGGTAGACAGTTCACACAACACCATTTACCCCCAAACTAATCAAAGCTTGTACTATAGGAACCAGATAGTTGATAGTTTAAGTATGCTTCCTTTTTTTTGTAAATACCATACATACAACACATAATAACACCCAGATCCAGAACAAATACTGCATTCATCACACAAATGTTTATCTTCGGTGGGGATCGAACCCACAACCTACAGCGCAGAAGGCAGAGCTACTACCAACTGAGCTGTGAGGCCAGTCAATAATAATGAGATTCAATCCCATCATGAATGTCCCCCATGCTGGTACTAATTACCGACAAAATTCCTTTTTATGGCGAGCGAGTAACAATTTTAACAAAATAAGTATGCAGCATGATCTGGACCTATTCTGCACGAGTGTCAGCTCGGCCAGGCGGCGGCTGAGTGGACAATTCTTTGGCGCGAATGATTAATGTACCTATACCTGCATTAAACTTACATTATAAAAATAGATTAAGTAGTCATAATTGAATGTTCATAGCTTGTTTATAACTTACTATTCTGTTATATATCCGTGAAAACCTTCGATAAGCTTTCTAGTATTTAAAATTGTTACATTAAGTTGTTATTATAAGCCTCTGGTTTTCCTCGAAATAAATATAAAAAAATATATAAATATAAATATAAAAATATAATAATAAAACAAATACTTACTGTTTTTGCTTCTTAGACTCTTGGTCTTTCAGGATTGCTTCAAGGTATGGCCGGAATAACACACACAACCTGCAATAAAAGGTTTTAATAATTTTTCTAGAACTTCTTCCGGAAGTCAGTAACCACGACGTAAGTTCCATGCATAAAATTAATGTAGTGATAGTATTCAAACTAAACATTTTAGTAGGAAGCTGGATATTTCGAGCAACAGAATAGAAAATATACAAATTGGAACTATAAAAACTTTTATTGATTTGAACAAAGTAATTGCCAATTATACTACGGAGATTTCAGTAGTGTGGTCGGTATACCTGTCCAATGTGTGTACAAATCCAGCCATGGCTTGAATCTGGGACATTTGACCTAAGGCCTGCCATGCTGCTCTTCTACTGCGGCCAATCACATCCAAAACTCCTAATGGAGGTGCCGAATTCACATCAAGAGGTCCATGTGCTATTTGCTGGGTGTATGCTACCAATTTCAACCTATCTTCATAGCTCAAATGATAGGCTTTGCCTTCCTTTTCTGTGAGGAAATAAATCAATGTTACCTAGGCACTTAGGGCGAAGCATTTTTAGTTTGGTAAATGTACCTATGTATCTAAAGCTATTGATTTCGGAATAAGAGAACATTATCTATATTTTACTAATATTTTTTAGCTATTTCATTTACCTGATTATTTTTTTTACGAGATTATGGACTTTATTTTTAAAAAAACAAACCTTTGTAAAAAGCTAGTCCGTATTTGTACACATCTTTCAGTGGCAAGCCCCATTTTCTCTCTTCGCTTTCAATGATACCTTGGTCAGTTTCTAAATACACTTTTTCAGGGTTTACTTTTATGTTGTTTTCAGTTTTGTTAGCCATTTTTCAGTTTCACAAAATATTCTGTCCGCCTGTCTCCGCCTGTCTTGTCTGTCCTGAGCACAGACGTACTAGGGATACTACGTATGTCCTAAGTTTCCGATATAATAAAGTACTCTGTGGTCCTGAGTGTCCTGTCAAAAACAGATAAGTAGTGTAGTGTAGCAACTAGTAGCCTAACAAGCAAGCAAGCAGCAAGTTTTTTTTTATTTTCCAAGTATAGTTTGGTATTTGCATCGATAAATAAATAAGTAGTATAATTATGTACTTAACGTAGGATAAGATAAGGGTTGCAGAATTATGATGATGATGATGTTATCTGTTTTTTGACTCCGTATAGTCAAATTACTACTATTTATTTTAGTCGATTAATTACATATTTGAGTCATTTTCAAAAAAGTTGTACATAGTGACACAAAATAAACACAAAGGAATTGTTACACAAAATAATTATAAAGAACCGTTCATAATGATTTTATTATACCTATAAAATTGAGTAGGATCTAGACAGGTACAATGAAAAGTTATTTTACAAAATATTATAATTTCTTTATTTCTAAGTGAATACTAATCTTTAAGTTTTAACATTATACAAAATGTCAAACAATCATAATTATGAAGAAAGTTTTTACAAGAAAAAAAACGACGTTCTGCTGGAGTCATAGGCGCCATTATTATTTATCATCACCTAAAAATAACCCACTTCTTATATAAATAATAGTAATGCTGTACATTATCATCACATCCCACAACATTATAGTAGCTAGTAGCCCAACTTAAAGTGGTAATTTTATGCTTTGTAAATGCAGCTTTACCTATGACGTCACGTCACACAAAGGATGTGTAACGGACTAGTGTTACACATTGGAACGAAAAATCAACGTGAAAACACAACAAAAAATTCATTAAAAAAAATATACCGTCTATTATTGCAAACTATCAACAGTATAACTATTGAATAAAACTATACAATGCAGTAAAATATTTATGATTTTCATTAAAACTTACCAAAAAATCTCGTTACACAGTCTTATCCAATTTTTATGACAAAAACCGGCACCACTATGTTTTGTTGAATGTCATAAAAACTACAATGGCTACGCTTTATTTTGTTAGATTGGTAGCTCCGTGCAATGTTGCAAGGTTTGAAAAATTATGGATGCGTTCACGACACGCAAAATATCTCTGACAAGAACCGTTACAAAATCAGTTACACAAAAGAATGAAAATTGTGACCACATCTTTTAATTTGATTTAATTATTTATTTTTAATAATATAATAATTTGATTATTATTTATAAATAGAAAAACATTTTAACTAACGTATTAATTACACAATTTAGTAATATTTTGATGATAGGAGTATTAATTCATACGTTGCACTCGTAAAAACGGACGTGACCATCCTTATTTTTGTACTGAGAGAGAAATTAGCATAGTGTTTTGTTTTGATTTTGACATAGTAAATAATAAAAATAAAGTTAAATACTGCATTAGATTTATAAAACGAAGTCCAAGCAACAATACTAACTAATTTTTGCCATTGTACGACCCCCAATTTTTTTTTAATTTTAATTTGAATCCGTGACCACAATTTTGTGTCACAATGTACAACTTTTTTGAAAATGACTCATTTATCACCTGGCGGTGGCGGGTGAGAACATGATTTTTAAAAGTCAATAGAATAGAAGTCATTGTCAGCATCCGATCGTCCAGTTGTCAACGTCACGTTCTATCGCTAATCGCTTTTCATTCGTCGTCGTGTTTATTTTTCTGAGAATTTCTGAAATTTACAAGAAAAATACTTCTCGATTTTCTTCGTACGCGAGTTATTGTTTCGCAGAACACATACACTATACAGTGCTTCAGTTTCAGCGTGGTGGTGGTGCACAATCGTACCTCTAGTGCAAAGTGCGCAGTGAACACAATGTGCATATTAGTTAATTTTATGCATCGAAATCCTTCTGTTTTATTGCATTATTTTGATCAAGTCATACTTTATAGTATTTTTCATTGATTGCATTCGACGTATCACCATAATGGAGGTGAATCCTTTGAACATATTTTTCGTAAAATCAGACAGTAAAGGCGACAGGTTATTGTTTAGATATCCTTACACAACTGCGAACAAAGATGAAAGTAAACAGAGCAAATGTGGTCGACACAATCCCTATGCCATCACCTCTACAGAGGACTTATTGCAGAACCCTCAGTCACAGACTTCTAATATAAGTAAAGGTTAGTTTTTGATACTTCTACTAATAGTAACTCATATCACCAGCTTTCGAGGCTACTTTCCTTCACTTTTAATAGTAGGTACCTACCTTTACTTAAATTAAAATTGAAGTACATTATCATGTTTTATTTAAGTGTAATAGACAAAGTTTTCAATACAAAACATCCTTGCATCCTACAAATTTTAAACGAATTTTCAGGCCAACTCAGCGGCTTCACAGATGAAATGCTCTCAACCCTCTTTGCTGTAAAGGCTGAACTATGCAACAGGAAGTTTGAGCTGAAGGTGAATGATGTCAGGTTTGTTGGCCACCCAACCCTGCTTCCATACCGGACCAACAAGGACGACACCGCTGCTAGCATTGTCACCAACATTGTGTTTGCATTGCAGGCCTCTGCAAGTCACTCTATAGGTAAGTGAAATAAAAACAAATTTTTAGTCATTATACCTACATACATACATTCATACATGATCACGACTGTAATCCCCAAGCTCGGTAAATATCTCCTCAGATCTGTAGTTACTTAAATCTTTGAGGATATCTAAAGGGGGGTAGTCAAAGGCATGTCCAATCATGATATTTGGCACGTGCCAACATTTTTTACAGTAGTTTGACGATGTTGTAGCTTGTTTAATAAAATGCTTTAAAAAGTAAAACAAAAATAAAGGAAAATGATATTCCCTAGAGTAACATTACGAAAATAATATTTGTAAGAGCAAGTTTTACCTGAAAGTTTATTTATTTACAAATTATGTTCACAGTAAAATGCTACTATGATCTGAGCAAAAGACTGGGAATCGCACTCAGGCATGAAGAGAAGAGGATTTCTTATTTGAATGAAGAAATGAAAATTATGGTAAATATGACATTGTCTTACAAACAGTACAGATTAAGATGACGACCTCAGTGGCGCAGCGGGCGAAAGTCCGCCTGCGGCGCAAGAGGTTGCGGGTTCGATTCCCGCCGCGGAACAAATTTGTGTACGGTCTGCAGAATAATCAAGCAATATCTATCTATTTATCTAATGTATTAAATATATCAGTTATCTAGTACCCATAACACAAGCTTTGAGTAGCTTACTTTGGGGCTAGATGATGCTGTGTGGATTGTCCAGCATTATTTATTTATTTATTTATTTTATTATATTAATATTAAATGTATCAAAGAACATACAAAATTAATCTGTACTGATATTAAAAAATTGAATAGACTATGTAGGTTTATTTGTAGGGAGTAATCTGTAAAATATCTCACTTAATTCTAAAAATGATTATTCTAATAGGAGTAATAATAGTAGTTATGTTTTCCACACGTCTTAACTGTGTGATGAGCAGTTATTGATGTAAATATAAGTGTACTATAATATTTATATTGCTCTCATATAGACCTTTATAATGAGATAGGTCAGTTAAATATCACTTGACTTAAACAACAACAAGCCTATTAATTAAATATGCATAGTTTTTATATTGTATGCATAAATATTTTATCCTACTAATATTATAAACGCGAAAGTTTGTAAGAATGTATGGATGGATGTATGTTTGTTACTCTTTCACGCTAAAACGGCTGAACAGATCTGAATGAAATTTGGCACAGATATAGATTATGGTCTGGAAAAACACATAGGCTACATTTTATCCCGAAAAAATGAACGGTTCCCGTGGGATTGCTATGTTTTTGTTTTTCAAGGTATCACGCGGGCGAAGCCGCGGGCGGAAGCTAGTTTAAAAATAATTATAAATAAGTTTAGTGACCTCGTTAGGTCAAGGCCATTGTCTGTTAGGGCGTCTTCATACCGTGGCAGTTTCTGTGTAAATGTGCAAACAAATTATCGTACTAAACAGCTTTATACTCGTAGTTGGCTCAACGAATCTAGGCATTCGTGAAGTTAGCCGCAAGAGCTGCGCAGTATCGTTTTTCGGAAGCAATTGGAGGTATGGAGAGGGGCGGTGGGACTGTACATGCGCAAATTCGCACCTGTGGCTAACTTCACGAATGCCTAGATCCGTTGGATGACCTGTACCTGGTTTTTATACTTCTACTATCAAAACATTGATCGATGAAAGTTCGCGTTCTTGCTAAATAATACGCGTTGACTAATATATCTTTTTGGTAAGTTTTTTGTGTTTCAGCTTTAAACTCAAGATGATTCAGTATTTGATATATTTTTTTTAAGTTAGATTATAAAAAAAACGGAAGGAATTAATTTACGTAAGACTAGGCAATAAGGTCTAACTAAAGACTAAAGCCTGCTCAAATGAGCGAATAATATAACAAATTAAAGTGTTTGACCCTTTTTGCGGCGTCACGGAAGACCAGCGCTATAGCAGCACTAGACGCTAGCGCTACCATAGCATACAGCTGAGTGACGACCCTTTTTGCTGTCATAATTAATTTTAGTTAATATTAAGTTTCAGTTATATTCTACTAACTTCCGCCCACGGCTTCGCCAGCGTGGTACCTTAAAAAACAAAAAAAATCTATCCCGCGGGAACCGTACATTTTTCCGGGATAAAAAGTAGCCTATGTGTTATTCCAGACCATAATCTATATCTGTGCCAAATTTCATCCAGATCCGTTCAGCCGTTTCACCGTGAAGGAGTAACAAACATACATCCAGACATTATGACATCCATCCATACATTCTTACAAACTTTCGCGTTTATAATATTAGTAGGATTATGTTCTGTATTTGTGACAAAAATAAATTTTTTGATTTGATTTGATTTCAGCTAGCGGCGCACGATGAAGTCTCGTCCCTAGATAGTGAGATGAATGGTGATAATGATGAAGAGGAAGACAATCTTCGCCACTCCGTCAGCTCCGCGACCCACGCCGAGCCGAAGTCTGCCTTCCACCTGATCTTACAGCGTAGTTCACTAGCGAGGGCTATGAAGGCGGTCTTTGAAGAACTTAGCAGTACTGGTTGGTTGTATTGGATTTGCTTAAACTACCCTTCTTTGACATCCTCAAAGATCTAAGTAACTAGAGATCTGAGGAGCCCAAGTCTGCCTTCCAATCGATCTTACAGCGTAGTTCACTAGCAAGGGCTATGAAGGCGGGTTTTGAAGAACTTAGCAGTACTGGTTGGTTGTATTGGTTTTGCTTAAACTACTCTTCTTTGACATCCTAAGATCTAAGTAACTAGAGATCTAAGGAGCCCAAGTCTGCCTTCCACCTGATCTTACAGCGAAGTTCACTAGCCAGGGCTATGAAGGCGGTTTTTGAAGAACTTAGCAGTACTGGTTGGTTGTATTGGATTTGCTTAAACTACTCTTCTTTGACATCCTAAGATCTAAGTAACTAGAGATCTAAGGAGCCCAAGTCTGCCTTCCACCTGATCCTACAGCGTAGTTCACTAGCAAGGGCTATGAAGGCCGTTTTTGAAGAACTTAGCAGTACTGGTTGGTTGTATTGGATTTGCTTAAACTACTCTTCTTTGACATCCTAAGATCTAAGTAACTAGAGATCTGAGGAGCCCAAGTCTGCCTTCCACCTGACCTTACAGCGTAGTTCACTAGCCAGGGCTATGAAGGCGGTTTTTGAAGAACTTAGCAGTACTGGTTGGTTGTATTGGATTTGCTTAAACTACCCTTCTTTGACATCCTCAAAAATCTAAGTAACTAGAGATCTGAGGAGCCCAAGTCTGCCTTCCACCTGATCCTACAGCGTAGTTCACTAGCGAGGGCTATGAAGGCGGTTTTTGAAGAACTTAGCAGTAATGGTTGGTTGTATTGGATTTGCTTAAACTACCCTTCTTTGACATCCTCAAGATCCAAGTAACTAAGTCCTCCACTGACACGCAAAATAAGATCAAACGAGGCCTAATTGCGGAAACTGTTCACCAAGTAGATCTAAGTAACTAGATATCTGCGATGTCTGTCTATCATAGAGCTAGTTATTTAGGGTCTTTGGTCAACTGAGGCCGCTGTCAACTTATCCCGCGGGATGAGTTGACCTAATGCATTTTTGAATCGGACGACTCATCCT
Organism: Cosmorhoe ocellata; assembly: GCA_963675405.1. Lineage (NCBI taxonomy): Eukaryota > Metazoa > Arthropoda > Insecta > Lepidoptera > Geometridae > Cosmorhoe > Cosmorhoe ocellata. The sequence goes on along the minus strand of OY776258.1, from coordinate 1,444,938 downwards.
GCTGTCAAAAAAAAACAAAAAGGAATAAGTATTTTATACACTTGACAGCATTTATGTTTTTTAATTATGTTTTCTTGTAGCAAAAAAGCGTGGGCTTTGCTCACAATTAACATTTAATCTTCAGGTATAGTTCAAGTACGGATAAACAATTGGGTGCTCCTGTCATTCTGCTTGCCGCACAAAGCACATCAGATACACAACAGGGGTCTGATCATAGAGCCAGAGACCATAGACAAGTGTTTGGGCAAGCTGCGGCCATACCATGGCATACTATTGCTGGTAAGATACAACTTTCTAAATTTTTGGCTATTCTTTTTAGCCTTACTGGAGGTCTATTAGCTCCGTCATCAAAATAGGTCACTGACCCTTTCTGTATCATAAAAAAATGAAGCTCTAACTCTAAGTAATTTAAGCTCTGGGAAGTAACAATACAAAAAGACAAGACACCAAATTGAGAGCAAATTTGAATTGCCCATTTTATCACACTTGGTACAGAACAATAAAAATGGAACAGACTCTCGATTAGGAATCTCCAGATACAATCATCGTCTTCCTTCCCTTTTCCCACATTATGTGGGGTCGGCACAATTTAGATCCTCTTCCATTTACCCCTGTCACTCATCATCTCAGTACTCACCCTTTCCCGCTCATATCATCATTTACACAGTCCATCCATCTTTTCTTTGTAAAAGTAGGCCAAAGTAGGGTAAAGGTAGGCCAAAGAAAAGATGGATGGACTGTGTGAAAGATGATATGAGAAAGAAGTGAGTACTGAGATGATGGATGATAGAGGGAAATGGAGGACGAAAACAAAAGGGCAGGAAAAAGAAGATCCATCTTTTCTTTGGCCTACCTCTACCCCTGTATCATTCATCCCTCCTTATAACATAATCTTTAGATATAATAGACTATTTTAATTCTCTTTTTTTAGGTAAACCCCAACGAACTGCTTGCCTCTATACCGCTGGACGGCAGTTCAGCGTTGCTAAGACTGATCAAGCTATACAGCCCCCTAAAGAGTCTGCAAACCCTTGCCATTGAAGCTGATTTAACTCTCAAACAGGTGAGATAGCTTTAAAGTTATTTTACCAAGTTGCATGTACATTTTTTTTTTCTAACCTATATCGTCCCACTGCTGGGCAAAGGTCTCCCCCAAATCACGCCAACCATCTCTATCCTTCGAGGTCTCCCACCATCTGCCCTCTAAGGTATGTACATTAAAATACATATTGACTCTTGTATTAAATGAAACCTACCCTGAGCTTACGGTCAGTTTTGTCAACTATTAGTTAGGCCTTACACGACAGAGGCATAATGATGAACACACTAACTCTATCTAAAACTGATTCTTATCAAGATCTGAAACTATGAAGCTACTGCTATTAGTCTCATCCAGGTCTGTTCCAGATTTTTATCAGCCCATCTCGCTGCTGGACGACCGAGGGTTCTGTAGCTTCTGTTCTATACCTATACTTTTATTGACTGATTGTTAGTGACTTTTTTAACCCCCGGCGAAAAAAGAGGGGTGTTATAAGTTTAACGTGTCTGTCAGTGTATCTGTCGGTGGTAACGTAGCTCCCAAATGGATGAACCGATTTTTGTTTAGTTTTTTTGTGTTACAGATAATTTTATCCCGAGTGTTCTTAGCCATGTTTCATGAAAATCTGTTCAGCTGTTTGAAGATTATCAGCTCTTTAATAGTTGATGAGGGGATCTGACTAGCTATGTCCTATTGATTCAAAATTTAGTACCTTATTACTTTAATGATATTGAAAGAAAATGGTAAGGTAACCATGAGTTTAAATATGTCATGTTTTGGTAAGGTTTAGATGTGGGGGGGTTTTTATTTTGTATATTTGACCGTTAAAATAATGTTTCAGGTGTGCCAACTGACCGGTCACTTAGTATACTGGGCGAAAGCTACTGTGATCTTCCCGCTCTGCGAGGGTAATGTGTACGTAGTGGCGCCTGGCGCTAACGTGCATATCCATTCGCCATTAGTCGAGGAGTTCTCTAAAGAGTTCCCCGGACTCTGTTTATTACAGGTAAGAAAGTGATAGAGAGCGCTGGTGGTGTAGTGGTAGCACCCCTGCCTCACGATCCGAAGGTCGTCGGTTCAAACCTGGTCGTGCACCAATGAAATTTTCTATTCGAAAAATGTATGTGCGCTATACCAGTAGGTAATCTATAACCGTGAAAGAAAACATCGTGAGGAAACCGGCATCCCTAGAACCAAAGATGCGAAGGTGTGTGTCATGGTAGTATAAGCGGCGATGGGCTTGCAACCTGTCACGTACGGAATACTAACTACTGTCCAAAATGTGGGCATGTGCCAAATGTCATGTTCGGACGTGCCCCTGACTACCCTGTTTAGTTATCTTCAAAGATCTTAGTCACTATAGGTCTCAGGACATATCTACCGAGCCTGGAAATTACAGTCGGGATCATGTTGCTATGTTTTTTTTTATTTGTACTTGAAAGTGTTTTATAAGTACACAATGGCGTCTAGAAAGCCTTGGTGATCGGTAGCGAGACTCGTATCGATGTTGTTGTTTGTCACAGATGCTGAGCGAGTTCTCGCTGCCCGCGCCGCTGTGGTACGTGGCGCGCGGCGCGTTCGGGGGCGGAGGGGGCGCGCGCCTGGCGCGCTGCGTGGCGTGGCTGCTGCAGCGGCGCCTGCTGCTGCAGCTGCACACCTACGTGCAGTTCAACTCGCCGCACTGGGGCCGCGAGCCAGGTACGTCACAGTTCTCGCTGTGGCACGTGGCGCGCGGCTTAGTGAAAACTGCATTCGATTTGGTTCAGCCATTTCGGAGATTAGCGTGCACAAACGCAAAGATAAACGATTATATAATATGTATAGAATATCAAATTTAGCTGGTTTTTAACAACTTTTCGTTTATATTTACAGATGGCAAAGAGTATTACTGCGAGAAACACGTTGACTTCTACAACCAGTCGTGTAACGTGTCCTTTTCGTCTCTGAATAACACGGGCCTCAACGTGCCGGAACCGGTCGAACCACGGGAGAGCACCAACGTGTTCCACGACTCCGATGAAGATTACCCAACAGAGAACAACCTGAATCAAACAGACTTCTCTCACACGAAACCTATAGTGATCGATTCTGACTACACGAAATACGAAAAGTTCCAAAGAATCCACGAAGTTGATTCTGCAAATCACTCGTTCGACGACGGAGTTGATGTAGTAGACGGCGTAGTGAAACTCAACGTTATCGACAGTGATAAGAAAAAGCACGGTAACTCCATAGACAGTGGTATATCGAACAATATAAATAACGGTGTGAGTGAAAACGGGATTGAAGTGAACGGTGAATTGGAAAAGGATAGCATTAAGATTAAGAGCTTGCCGTCGAGGCTTTCGGATTTGTCTTTGAAAGAAAGTGAGAGTTCATCGAATAGGGATAATAGTAGTGACGAAGATAAATTCGAAAGTGATCAAGATGTGTCGCCGCGAATAAAGAGTAACGGCATGCTGAACGGACACGGGAAGAGAAATGGAGTGTCACTGAATCTCAAGTTGCAGACTGAAATGAGGTATTTATTTAATTTACTAGCTTACGCCCACGGCTTCGCCCGCGTGGTACATTGAAAAACAAAACTAATCTATCCCACGAGAACCGTACATTTTCGGGATAAAAAGTGGCCTATGTGCTATTCCAGACTATAATCTATATATTTGTGCCAAATTTTATCCAGATCCGTTCATACATTTTTACGAACTTTCGCGTTTATAATAGGTATTAGTCTATACTAATATTAAAAACAGGAAAGTTTAGTATTTTTGTATTTTTGTTTGTAACGAATAAACTCAAAAACTACTGGTCCGATTTCAAAAATTCTTTCACCGTTAGAATGCTACGTTATCCCTGAGTGACATAGGCTTTATTTTGTGTAGGTACCTCGCGAGCAAAGCCGCGAACGGAAGCTAGTAGGATATAATTTATAAACTATTACCTTTACATAACATCTTAATTTATAGCCGCAATATTTTTAGGAGAACATCAGTCACGGGGACCACCATGCTTTTTTACATAGATGGCATATAAACGCGAAAGTTTGTAAGAATGTATGGATGTCTGGATGTACAACCCGGTCACATTATCTCGAGACCTCGCTAGAACGCGAACCTTCCGCCCCGTTCTCCTTTCACCTCCCCGCGCGTCAGTACGGCTAGCACTTTTGTTGCCGAGAGAGAGAGAGATCAGAGCGCCGACGCGACGTGACGTCATCGACGCCAGGTCTCGAGATATAGGACCGGGTTGGATGTTTGTTACTCTTTCATAAATGTTTTTTTTTTTTTTTTTTTTTTTGCGTTATATCTTGCGATCAGTCCCAGGACTATGAGCAGATGGGTTGCGTGAAAGTGTCGTGTAGAGCGAAGTTCCCATCGGAGCTTCCTCTTTCTGATTCATCTATCTAAGATGTTCCGTCTTTTCAGGCGCCTCAGGGCACCAGGTGCAGTTAGGTCTACTGCCAGTTGATTGGGATGGCAGAGAAGGCGCTCATTATAGTGCATAGTGTACGATTTGATTTCCTCCTTCACCGTGGCGATGTGTAGGTTGTCATGGACCTCTTGGTTTTTTATGAACCATGGCGAGTTTGCCAGTTGCTTTAGAATTGCATCTTCAGCTCTTTGAATGATTTTTATATTGGAGTCACAAGCTGATCCCCAGAGTTGTATTCCGTATGTCCATACTGGTTTTAAGATGGTTTTATAAATCAGTAGCTTATTGTCCAGAGACAGTCTTGAATTTCTGCCCAGCATCCAGTGAAGTTTTCGGGACTTAATGTTGAGTTCGTTTCTCTTGGTTTTTATGTGCTTTCTCCACGTTAGTCTGCGGTCTAGATGCATCCCGAGGTATTTTACCGAATTGTTGTGTGGTAGTGGGCAGCCACCCAAGTTCACTGGTGGACAGTCTTCTCTCCTCAGCGTGAACGTTATGTGGGCAGATTTTGTTGCGCTGGCTTTGACTCTCCATTTTTTAAGCCATGTGTGGATATTGTCCAGGCTGTTTTGTAGCTCTAGTGAGGCTTCATCAGGGTCGTCGCTAGATGCGAGTATGGCGGTGTCATCCGCATATGTTGCTATTGTTACCTCAGGAGTGTGTGGTAGATCAGCTGTGAATAGGGTATACAGCACCGGCCCTAGCACTGAACCCTGGGGTACACCAGCTTTGATGTCGTAGAATGCTGATGTGGTGTCATTTTCCCTTACTTGAAATATCCTCTCGGATAGATATGACTGCAGGACATTGAAGAAGGTATGAGGTAGGCAAGATTTTATTTTGTACAACAGTCCTTTGTGCCACACCTTGTCGAATGCCTGTTGTATGTCGAGGAATACGGCTGAGCAGTATTCCTTTTTTTCGAGAGAAGTTCTTTCATAAATGTACTAACGTTGGTTGGATAGCTTCCAGCCGCCGACGGTGTGGGCGGGGCCGGCGCACTGCGAGGCGCTCGCGCTGGAGGCGGCGCGCGCGGACGGCGCCGCGCTGCTGGACACGTTCAGCGCGGCCGAGCGCGCGCAGCTGGCGCACCTGCCGGCCGCCGCGCACCCGCCCGACCTGCTGCTGCTGGCACAGCTGCACAAGAAAGGTCAGTTTGTGGCTAGGTGGCGTCGTGTGACCTGTCCACTTATACAGAGCGTCCCACGGCTATGCCACATGAAGGGAAAGTACCTTGAATATTGAAGATGGAACATTTTACTGAAAGAAGACATTATTTTAATTTAAAAAACAATTTAAACTGCATTCATAAAATAAATAAAAATAAAATAGCCATTTATTCTACTAAATTAAATTACATTCTTAATAATTTATTTTCTAATTATATGAATTAATGTTTACTAGTTTTTATGCTACCTAATATTACATCCTTATTTTATCATTAATTGTATATTCATTTATTTCATACTGTTGCAGTAGTCGCCTCTCTGGCGTAGGCCTAAACTGCATTCATAGATATTTAAATAGTGACATCTTCTTCTTCCTGCCCTTTTCCCATGCTAAGTGGGGTTGGCACTACATGTTTTCTTCTTTCTTCTGTTTTCGTTTCTCCATTTCGCTCTATCGTCCGTCTTCTCAGTACTCACTTCTTTCTTACTCATATCATCTTTCACACAGTCCATCCATTTTTTCTTCTAATTCTAATCTATTATAAAATAGTGATAACCATAATGTTAATACTAGACAAAAATTCAATGGTGAAACATTCCCAGGTTACCTACGGGGCGAGCAGCATTTAGAAGAGATAATGTTCATGGAGAATGTGAGCCGATCACAACTTATGCAGCTACTGGACAAGTTCAAAGAAGTGCTCATTACCTTCGAGACTGAAGACCCGGCTGTGGCTATGCTGTATCCCTATCAATAATCACGATTAAGTTAATCCCTGCCGCCCACGGCGCTATTCAAAAGGATTAAGTTAATCCCTGTCGCCCACGGCGCTATTCAAAAGGACTATGGTAATCCTACGGCGCTATTCAAAAGGATTAAGTTAATCCCTGTCGCCCACGGCGCTATTCAAAAGGACTATGGTAATCCTTGTCGCCCACGGCGCTATTCAAAAGGATTAAGTTAATCCCTGTCGCCCACGGCGCTATTCAAAAGGACTATGGTAATCCTACGGCGCTATTCAAAAGGATTAAGTTAATCCCTGTCGCCCACGGCGCTATTCAAAAGGACTATGGTAATCCTTGTCGCCCACGGCGCTATTCAAAAGGATTAAATCCCTGTCGCCCACGGCACTATTCATACGTGACTGAAGTTAATTATAATTATTATATTAGTTTGATTGAGAAATTAATGAGTGATTAGTTACGAACCAGTTAGTGATTGGTAGCTTTGACCATCGACAACCATTAAAATACAAATACTGTGACTGATATTTATGTTGAGGAGCGCTGTGAACGGCAGGGTTAAATTTTATGGCTCATTTTTTTTAGCAAATAATACAAGCCAATATTTTTGGAAATAGGTTACTATGTGAATTAATTTAAATTGAAATATAGTTGGGGATCCGCCTTACGAGTCACGAATTTATTTCTCTCAATATTTATTGCTTAATTAATAAGTTTGTTTTAAAATTGTACTATGTTATTTTATGTACCTACCTACCTACCATACCAGGATCTTCTTTCTACAAATAAATACTTTTTTTTTATAAAAAAAAAATGCATCTGTGTCTATCAGTGGCAAGTTGCTGTTCTTATTTTGTAAAACAATTAAAAAAAATTGTTGTGGTTAGTGAAATTGTTAAAAACTGGTTTGATTATCAACTACCTACCTATGTAAAGTTATTGATAAATAGTGAAATTATGCACATCATTAATTGTTTAGACTAATAAAATATATTTTCCAAAAAGTTGAATGTTCCATTTCATTTCTAATATAGGTTATCCTTGTTAACCATAACATAATACAAAAAAAGCGCTAGGGCCCAGCGAGTTTCTTGTCAGTTCTTCTCGGGACCGGTGATAGGACTGGAATTGGCACTCACCTAGCAAGTAAGACGATTCAAAATGATCCCTGTGATATTACTGAATAAATCATTATTGACTATTGAAAACCTGCCGAAGAGAAAAATTGACTTTAGGCGCATCAGAATGAGCGATGTCAAAATTAAAACAATGTTTTCTACTCACCGCTAGATGGCAATGTCAAAATCTACTAAAATAAGAGTTTGATTGAATTGCGCACTAAGGTCAACTCTAGCCGTGTCGTCGAACGAAAGTGACATTTTGTCTACTGTCAATAATTATTCTGCGTCAGTCATTCACATCACACGTCAGTCAGTCAGCTGTCGAATCTATTGCGAATGCGAAATTGTTGTTGTTTTCTTTTGTGTTATTTATTTTGCAAGGTTTAGTAATTATGAAAAATTTTCCAGTTTTCGTATTTCCCGTATCTTTAGAATTCTATTTGAATGCTAGACATACTCACAAACAATTGTTAACAGTGTACAATCCCTACGATTTCTCTGTAAACTTCAAAGGTAAGATAATAATAGTGTGGTGATTTTGGTTGGTCTGGAAATAACTAGGTGCTTACCACTGCCTTTTTAATTCATTTCAGTGTTGTGTACGTCTCCGAACAAGTTCACAGTGATCGATCCTGAAGGCGTGATTGCTCCGCAGAGTTGTATTGATATTGTGGTCAGATATACACAGCCATCTGTTAGCCATTGCGATGCCATTGATAAGTTCAGGATTACTATGTATGATAGTAATACCCAGCAGGTATTTAACTTACTTCAGTTTTGCTTACGAAGTTAAAAGCATGGTTACCTACCTAAATAAATTAATATTGTTGGACATTTCACTCAATGCCAATTAGCCCCAAACTAAGCAAGCTTGCACTAAGGGAACCAGATAACTGATCATAATATTCATCAGATTAATAGTATACTTTGTTCTAAATATTTAAAACACTCGGACACAACAAACATAATTAGTGTTCATCACACAAATATTTGTTCCTGGCGGGGATTAAACCCACAACCTACAGCGATGAAGGCAGAGTTTTGACCAGCAGCCAGTCTTTCTTTGGCATCAAGAAACCTATCTTGCAAGTTTGACGACCTCAGTGGCGCAGCGGGCAAGAGTCCGCCTGCGACGCAAGAGGCTGCGGGTTCGATTCCCGCCTCGGAACAAATTTGTGTACGATCTGCAGAAATTTGTTCCGTTGGTCTGGGTGTGTATGTATAATAAAAAATATCTATCTATGTACCTACATCATGTATTGAATATATCAGTTATCTAGTACCCATAACACAAGCTTTGAGTAGCTTACTTTGGGGCTAGATGATGCTGTGTGGATTGTCCAGCATTATTTATTTATTTATTTATTTATAAGTAATTTTATGGTGTTTTTTAAATATTTTTAGGCTCTGGGAAAAAGGGATATACCCACAAAGCTATTAGAAGGTGAACCATCCAGTATAAACACTGAAAGTTACGGAGACAATTTCCATCCGATTGTGTCTCGGGCTACTCCAGTCAGGCCCACCGAGGATCATTCCAGGGTCACTTGCAATCATCCACACACATCACAGTATAGGTAAGTGTCAGAAGTTCTGACCTAGAAACTATACACCTAACGTAAAAGACAAGACACTAATATGGAATAGAAAACAAAATAAAATTATGTAGGTATGCATGTTCTTTTCTATGCAACATCACTCTTAGAATTTTAATTTGCCTAAATTAAACCTGATACTAAATATTCAAGAAAGTTTCACTTACACCTCAAAATTAAAAACTTAATGGACTTTGTTTATATAACTATAGACCTAGAATGCTAATCATTTCAATGATTTGCAGTTTAAACTAATCTAGACACGCGGTAGCGTGTCAAGCCAAGTTCAAGCTGACGAACTGGCAAGCGCACCGTGTGTAATATTACATTATAATACTACTGGAACTCACATGAATGTGTTTGCACAATGTTTTTTAATACATATAGCCTATTTCCATTTTCAGGATATAATATCTATCTCCTTGCCAATTTTCATTATGATCTGTTCAGCCTTTTAGTTGTGAAAAAGTATCAGACATAGGTACACAAGTTACTTTCGCATTTATAATACTATCTGTTGGTCGCACTTAGTTAACATTTAATTTTTTAGTTTTTTTTTTACAAAACGTAAACTATGTCCTTTCTCAAGCTTAAGACTATTTCTCTGCCAAAGTTCATTTAAATCGATTCATTAGTTTAGGCGTGATTGCGTAACACACAGAATTACTTTCGCATTTATAATATTAGTAATGATTAAGTTTTTTTTGCCCAGCAGTGGGACACAAACGGCTCATAATAATAATAATAATAAATAATAATAATAATAATAATGATTAAGTATGGAGTTAGATTATAAATGGTATGTTAAGAGCGCTGGTGGTGTAGAAGAGCGCTGGTGGTGTAGAAGAGCGCTGGTGGTGTAGCGGTAGCACCCCTGCCTCACGATCTGAAGGTCGTGAGTTCAAACCTGGTCGTGCACCAATGAGTTTTTCCATTCGAAAAATTTATGTGCACAATGCCAGTGCTCTTAAACGGTGAAGGAAAACATCGTGAGGAAACCGGCATACCCTAGAACCAAAAGTTCGAAGGTATGTGTCATAGGTTAGTATTCTTATAAGCGGCGATGGGCTTGCAACCTGTCACGTCCGGAATACTACTGTGCAAAATGTGGGCATGTACCAAATTTCATGTTTGGACTTGCCTCTGACTACCCCTTTAGATATCCTCAAAGATCTAAGTAACTAAAGATCTGAGCCTGGGGATTACAGTCGTGATCATATTTATTTGTTTATTTTTATATTTCCAGGGATCCACAACCAGTAAACATTGTAGCTGTAGCAGTCAGTATATGCTGCATAACTGCTTTATTACTACCCACTCAGCCGGAACTAGTGGTGAAATCACAATTGCCAGAATGGGTCCACATTGGTTCGAATCTCAAACTAGTGTTTGCATTTGTTCTCGGGTTAGTGAGTATGCTTGTTTTAAGACCTTGATAGACAAATCTAAATACATTTTGAACAATATGGTGTTATGGAACAGTAAAATCTAAGTTTAGTGACAAATTTTTAAAGTAGATACCTAGACAATATTTAATTATCAATTATTAATATTACAATAAAGGCCTTAATCACTTCTTAAAACATAAAAAGGAACTACTTAAGTCAATGCTACCTATTTTGCCAATGTTGAAAATCAAAACATTGTGAAGAAATTGCTGTTATGTTTGGTTAACAGGTTCATTGTATCACTTAAATGTTATGTATTAATAGTGCTGTTATATAAGTGTGAGCCAGTGGGAGAAAATGATACACATAATCAGTTGAGAGAATTTATTTCCGATTCAATAATATTGTCATGCATTTCATGGATAAGACTTATAATAATGTAGCAGCTAATTTCGCTAAATAAAATAATAAATTCGTTTTGGTGATACTTAAATAGTAATTTAAGTAGGTACTTAAAATGTAATTATTACAAAGTGTGTTTTTTATTTGTTTTACATTATAGGAACTCAGTTTGGCTTGTACTTGGTGTAAGGTGCAAAATATTGCTTTTTATTTAATTTAATTTTTAAAGGGTGCTATTTTCCCTATTTAGGGTACATCTAGTAAAGATATTTTACTAGCTTTTGTGTGATATTAACACTGTTGAACAGAGTGTGTTATATTTCCAAAGCATTTATCCTACTTAAAAGTTAAACTACAGATAAATAATAAATTAAATATACCTAATGAAGATCCCTAGCTAGATAATAGATAAACGAAACTTCAAATTACTGTGCAGTATTTTAAAAGCATTATAATGTATTCTTAAATAATTGAATGTTTCCTTATTTATTGTATTCAATTCATCACATGACAGTTTCACAGCCTTTGGGAATTGTATACTTAATTATGTAAATAGAATTTTTGTATGAGAAATTATTTGTAAATTAATTACGATACCTATGTTTGTACTGAGAAGACACATTAATTCACTTTATTAATTAAGCAATTCCGTGTGGTTTGGGACCATTTGCTGTGAGATATTTTGCCAAATACAATGTGTATAAGAAATATGTATTTTCATTAATTGACCCATCGCGAAAAGTCCATCACTTTTAAGAATCTTAAATACAATTCCTTATACCTTATTATTACTCTTGATATGTACTACCATCTCAATTACAATTTGATTCATTTAGTTATTATTGTTTAAAGTTCAATCATGGTTTTCCTAAGATTTATGTAAATACACTCACCGGCACAATTAACCACCCACTTGTAGTTTTGCTGTTTTTGGTAAAAAAAAAATGATTGTCTGAATACTGCTGGTATTTTTTTTGTTTTAGAGCTATTTTTACACTAATTAAAGGCATAAATTGGTATGATTGATTATGATAATTTTCAAAAAAACGGAGAAAGCAATAATTGCCATTTATCTTAAAATTGTTAAAAATTACTAAAACCTTCAAAAAAAATTAAAGAACGTGTTTAATGAAATTTAATGGTGAGTATTTCCACTTCGAGCCCTGATCGCTTCCCGCAAACGGTTTGGAATGCTATCCATGACGTCTTTAATTCGCTGTTGAGGGATGTTCTGCCATTCTTCAATGACGGCGTTTTTCAGCTGTTCTATTGTTGTTGGAGCTGGTACACGGCTTTGAACACGTCTTTTTAAATTGTCCTAAATGTGTTAAATGAGGGCTGCGAGATAGCCATAGTAATCTTCGAATACCAACAGTATCAAAGTACATAGGTCAATCTTAATCTAAAGGAACTTAATCTGCCTCTTTTCAAGATGATTAAGTCTGTACGTGCTTCATAAGATATGCCATGCCATCCCATACCATAGTAGAGCCTCTTTGATAACCGTCTGTTTCCACGACAGTACATCGTGCAAACCTTTCCTTCTTGCATCCGTAGATACGCTGGTGACCGTCAGAGCCGTGCAAAGATATTCTGCTCTCACAAGAAGACATCACATTCTTCCATTGCTATAGAGTCCATTCGACGTGCTTTCGAGAAAAGCGAAGTCTTTCTCTTCGGGCTCCTACGAGCAGTTGTGGCACTCGTAAAGGCTGGAAAGCTTTAATTTCCCTTTCCTTTAACTTTATTCTCACTGTTCTTTCACTAAAATGGACATCACGAACTTCACGAAGCTGGTTACGTGCTTCAACAGCCGTGGTGAACCGGTTTCGAGGACGTTGGTTACAAGAAATCGATCATCGCGAGCTGAAGTGCACCTTTTTCGGCCCTGGCCTGGTCTTCGCTCATAAGAGCCAGTCTCTTGGAACCCTTAGACTGCATCCCTCAAGGTGGTACATGCTACCCCGAGCTCATGCGCCTTGTAACGCTGACTAAACCTTTTGGCAATAAGGGCGACAGCTCTAACCACTTCAGGAGCATCAAATGGCATGTTATGTTATTCAGACACTATCTTTAGTCAGTAGAAACAAAAAAATCTCCAATTGTTTACAGTCAATGCAATAAAACGAAGTTAACAGCTTAGCAACAATAACGTCAGTGAAGTGAAATTCGTCTTATATCATATCCAAAGCTTTAATTGTATCAAAAAGTGGAGTTAAGTACCCACTTAACTCCAGTTAGTTTAGTTTGGGTAGTTTTTATTGTTTTGTTCGTAAAATACCCTTCACATTTCAATAATTTACATTTCAGGAGTTAAAACTACGACAAGTAAAAAAAATGCCACTTTTTTTACTTGTCGTAGTTTTAACTCCTGAAATTGAGTGGGCGGTTAATTGTGCCTCTGAGTGTACTATAGTTTATTAACTCTTTAGCATGAGCCCCATAGATCGTGTTTATGTCTACGGAAGAAATTATGGTAGCAAGTGGGATTTTTTTTAGGCCAAATCACAAATATTATATTGTCATAGATAAAAACACAGTCCATGATACTCATGCAAAATGGACAGAAACAAGCAATATCAAAATGTAGATTAAAAATAAACAAGCTGTAGGAACTAATCTTGGTTTCTAACTCTAATGAGATCTATGACAATAGAACAACTAACTGAGCCTTTAATTTTTTACCAATAAAGGCACCACCTTATTGACTGTAATAGTCTAAGACATTTCCTCCAACAAATAATATTTCTAAAATTGTGTGCTGTGTTGCAGAATATCTATCTGCTGTAACCCAATGCAGCCATTTAATAATCCAATACAGCTATTTAATAATCCAATACAGCTATTTAATAATCCAATGCAGCTGTTTAAATAGCTAGTGAATACGTATGTACTGTCGTCGCCCCTACGTACACATGTTCTTTACCTACTCTAGAGAAAAACACCGTATGATGCTAATGCTAAGGGGCCTGATGCACTGTTCTAGGGTGCTTAAGAGTTCAGCTAAGTACTTTAGGCCATTCACACATGTTCAACAAATTGCATAAATTGTTCTATTCAATAACAGACCTGCAAAAGTGGCAGGCACCCTTAAAATCTCTAAAGCAAAAATTTTAGATGTGATATGATAAAATCACTGAGTAAAAGGATATGCTACAAATCTACCATGATATGAGTAAAGAGTGGATGAAGGACTGTCGCCACTTCTGTATACTTCAGTGAGCTCAATCCATCTGCAGCTATCCTTGTTTTAGGATCAATCAAAAGATTGTTTCTTTTCTCCCTAAAAAATATAAATGGTTATCATAATATTTTCACTAACTGTTCATAATGATAACAAAGTTGAAGTATGTGGTACTTGAGACTTACTTGGTGAGGGAGGCTTAAAGGTAGCCTATTAATCCTGTCACCAGATTTGGCCACTTTTGGTTATATATATTTTGATAAGTTCATTTTACAAGTAACATCATAATATCTAATTTAATTTTGACTACATACCCTTTCAATGCTGAACGGTGATTGAACTTATGATACTTGCTAGTGTCAGGTTCGAACCTACACAGCTTCAAGTCATAAGTCTCAATTCTGGAGTAAAAGTCATCATCCTCTCCACTCCATCCAAAGAACTCATTGCTCATTCCGTTTATAATCTGGTACTGCTTTGTCAGTATTGCTATGACTCCCCCAAAGAGGTTCAAGTATGGTAGAACAAACCTGTTAGATTTACATAAAGTATATATTATCTTGTCATTTATATGAAAGTTAAAAGCGATAAACAATGAAAGCAAAAGTTGTTTGGAATAGCTGATTGAGTAAGTCAAAATTAGTGGTGGATCCAGGATTGTGGTTTAGACCTGCTGAGGGTTTGTTTGTTTGTTTTTTACCCCAGATCCAGAACTGTCAAAAACAACTACCTGTGATAGTGTAAACTTTGAGGCAATTGCGATGATCATGTAGGTAGGTATAGTTGACTCAATGAATCTAGGCATTCGTGAAGTTAGCTGCAAGAGCTGCGCAGTATCTTTTTTCGGGAGCAATTGGAGGTATGAGGAGGGGGTAAGGAACTACACATGCGCAAACTCGCACCTGTGGCTAACTTCACAAATGCCTAGATCCGTTGGATGATCTATACAGCATGTAAGTGTCTAAGTTAGCATAACTAAATATAAACAAAAGAAGCTTCACACATCAAGCACAAGAAACAAGCTTACTGTGATGGTCATTATGATAATATTTCTTTGGTAAACACCTAAACTTGTTGATGCTTGACGACATATGCCTTGGACGTACAGTACAAGAGTAAAGATTGGCCGGCCGCAGTGGTAGTAAGTCTAAATCGTGCAGCACAAGGCAAGGGTATCCCGCTCTCATAGCTGCAACAGCACCGACATTCAACAGTTTGGCTCTGTTGAAAGGTCGTGAATCTACTTGTTCAACCACATAGATGCGGTAATGGATTTTTTGGCGTCGAAAAAATGTATGCATGTATACCAGGAAGCCACGGAGCTGTTCTGCTTTGTCTCTGTAAAGTTCAGTGAGGATTTTAGTAGTGGAAATCAGAATTAATTTAGAATGAAAGGCTGACTATCCCCGTTGCATCTATTATCTCAATCAATAGGTTTTTAGATTACTTAGCCAGTGCATAGATAGCTGATGAGTAGGTAGATATCTACTAGTTACTTATGTCACCAGTTATTTCGAACCGGTGTTTATAGGATTAGGTACAGTGTGTCTCTTTTTGTACATTTGACAGGTCTTCAGACGTTCACTACAATATATTCTTCATTATTTTTTCCTTCAAAGTTAGAACATTGTATATAAGAATGTAGCTGACTAGCTTTCGCCCACGGCTCCGCCCGCGTGGTACCTTAAAAAACCAAAAGAAACTACCCCACGGGAACCGTACATTTTTTCGGGATAAAAAATAGCATGTGTGCTATTCCAGACTATAATCTATATCTGTGTCAAATTTTATCCAGACCTGTTTCAGCGTGAAAGAGTAACAAACATTCATCCATACATTCAAACAAACTTTCGCGTTTAGCATTAGTAGGATGATGAGTGAATTGCTTACCGGTAGGGTACAATGATAGCCGTACTAAATTTAGGCTTGCAGTCTTGGGGGGAATACTCCCCACCTTCTCTTATTCTGTGACCTTCCACCAAATCTCCATCGATTAAGCTAACAGAGAGAGTTGTATCATCATAAATTACATCGTGGTAATCACAATCGATTACCGCACTGCTGGTGAAGTTATGTGCAGTTTCTTCGTGTAGGTAATCCAAGATATTATCTTTCTCTATGTATTCGTAGCTGCGGCGAGCGTTCATGTCGGGGTGCAAGAATATCATCAAGGATGTCACCACAACTCCAGATAGCAGTATCTTCTTTTTGAGCGCATACCGCATTGTATAATGCTAAACGAGCAACAACGTAACTATCCTACCTTTAGGTAGTAGGAGGAACACCAACCACCTTATACCACCCTTACGAACAAAATACACAAAAGAATTATAGGTTTAATAACACACAATAAATAAAATAACCGATAAAACCGAATACCACAAAATGTTTAGCCACAAATAAATACTAAAATGGACTAGTGGATTGTGTTTGTGTGCGACTGCGCGACTGCAAGTGACACACTGAACTTTGACATCGGAGTATGACAGCATGACATTAGTGATTAGTGTCATTGACCTTAACTTCATCAGCTGATTTTGCCGCATTCAAGCTTCGAAGTTCGCATATTGAATTTCCCGTGGTAACGGCATCTCGCGTGAACTGCTGGACAGATTTCGCTAATTATTTTTTTGTTGTATTTGTTATTGTTAGGAGAAGGATTTAGATTGGAATCTCGGAAACGGCTCCAGCGATTTTCATGAAATTTAGTATGCAGGGGGTTTCGGGGGCGAAATCGATCTAGCTATATCCAATAAAAAAAACCGAGCAAAGCTCGGTCACCCAGGTACCTACTTAAATTAATAACCGGTAATTCCAAAAATTCTCGATGGCGTCGTCTGGTTGTACAGATAACAATGTAGATCGATGAATGGCTAAATAGCAAAAAAAAAATAAGTGTGGGTAGTTCTAAATAATTATTTAGACGTTACTTAATTATGTAGAAAGGTACCTACATAACAAGACTACATATCCAAGACAATGCAATACTAATTCGTAAGATGTATTAATTTATGACCTCTGAATAGTTTTTGATTTAAATAACTATAAACTATTGACTAAGTATAAAAACTCTTTGAAGTTGTCTAGACAACAAGCAAAATGTCTTTCTGTGAAGAAAAAATCACGTCAAGCAACAGTTCCGAAGAAATAGAAAATTCAAATTCTATCGAACTTATAAGAAAATGCGCACAACTGGACCAGATTAATACATCGTGGGATAACAGTTACTCTGGTGAATATAATGCGCAAAAAGTAAATAACAAGACACCTCCATTTGTGAGTATCATGATCACTGACGACAACAGCCCTAGCGGTAATGTAACCACCAGTTCCACCCAAACGGAACAATTTGTGACTCTGCCAATAAACTGCAGTATTGTCGACGTAAGTCTATCATTCAACAAAGACTTCAATGCACTGGATTCAGATAACTGCGAACAGTATGGAACCAAGCGTTTCAGACGAGACAGTTGTCAAGACAATGGGGAAATAAGACCCTTGAAAAAGACTAAATGTACAGAATCCTGTACATCGAGCACTTCTGACCTGACTGAGAGTGAGGGTAAACTATTGTTGGGACGATCTCTCTCTCCTAGTTTATTATCAAGCAACTCTGAAACATCTTTTAAATCGATCAATAGTAACACTTCTTACAAAGTAAGGAAGAGACGTATGAAATCTGACTCTAACTTGTTTAGAGATGCTCTTCAGCGATCACGAAAGAGTATTAATCTCAAGCAAAATTACTCTGAAAATAGTACACCAGGTGAGTCATTTAAACCTCTAAAATAGATTGTATATCATCATCATACAGCTCTTATCTTACAAGATGGACTGGCACAAAAAGTGCTGTTCCTTCATTTTCTTCTACCCTACAAGTGTACTTACAAATTACGTTACATAAAATTACTGTAGGTACCTACCTTCTACTCAACGGATTCGACATTGTTATCACTTTCGTCATTGTTCGTAACAAACAATTTTATTTATCGCGTAAAATGTTACCTAGTTAATTTTTTAAACGTAGATAGATAGTACCCTTCGTGAAATAATTTATTATCAACCAATCTTTTATTGCTCCATTGTCATGCTATCAGCTTGAAAGACGAGCTCTAAAATCAAGAACAAAAACGTTTTTGAAGTAACGGTAAAATAACAAATCAAGTGTAGAAAGGTCCCTTACCTACTTTGATATTGGGGGAACTTTGAAGTAGACGAAATTACTCAAACGGGTATTACACTACACTTTATTCAGGGCCCGGTAGTAAGGGACCCTAACGCCTAGCCTCTACGCATTACGCCCTTATTACACCACTCTTATTTATGGTAGGGTCCCTGAATTCAGGGTAGTGTAATAAGTGCTTTGGGTAAGTTAAGTAAGTACCTACCTACATACCTAAAAGTTAGATCTTTAGGTGGGTACTGATTACCTACTTCATTTTTGGGACAGCCATTAAGTTGTAATAGTATCACTAAGATAACACTTTTTATTCAAAACATCTCAATGTCTGCTGGCTATTCCAGCTTATGACATCATCGATACGTTATTGCAGTCCAAAACATAACTAGTTCCTTCAACGATCGCACGTTTTTCAAACTTGTTCAATGAAGTCATGGATTCTAAAGAAAATTATATAAAATTGGAAGTAGAAATAGAAGGTGGTCTAGATACTACGTTGTTAAGTGATGTGGAATGGTTTGTGTTGTCAGGTGGGACTCCGCGCAAGGAGAGGAACCATCGGCGAAATATAAAGACAAAAGCTTGGAAACTCTTTGATATCTGCACTTGGATTGGTAAAAAGGTAAAGTAATCTAACTACGGATAGCAAACGTCAGTTACATTAGGCACACGGATTGCATTTTTTTTATATTAATGATCGTTCTTTGCGAGTTAAACTCATTTCAACATGTCTAACATTCTTGACTGCGGAGAATTCTTGCTAATTCGTCATCTCACGCGATGTGGGTCGAAACAACATTACCCTTTTTCCATTTCTCTCTATCTAGCATCTCAGTACCTACCTACCTACTCACAATTTTCTCACTCAATTATCGTCTATCACATAGTCCATCCATCTTTTCTTTGACCTATCTCTACTTCTATACTTATCGATTACCTAACTACCTACTCTTATCGTCAAATGACATTCATTACTTCTTAAATTATGCCCAAACCGAGAACTCCTGCTATATTATACCACTAGTAATCGGTTGGTCTATTGATCCATTGAGAAACCAGAGTTGATAGGTGTATTATGTGCGTTGCATAATCATTTATTTTTCAGGGCTTTCAATCAATCACAGGACTTTACAATGAGCACCGAGAGCCCCTCACTCCTTGCGAAGCGACAAACGAAAGCCCTATTGAAGAAATAAAAAAACTCAGAATGTATATGGAAAAAGTAAACGAAAAACAGGCACAGTTGGAGAGAGAAAACGATATTCTTAAAGAGAACATGCAAAAGATGATGACTAAGATGGAAGAACTCGAGGGTAAGCTCAGGTAAAATGATGTCCTCCCTTCTTATTCACCTAATTTATTACTAGCCTCGGAACCACAAACTGATTTTCCATCAATGTGATCCCTTCGAAAATTGCAATGTAGTAAGTCCTACGACCTATAATGATGAAACACAAGGTATGAGGACAATATCATCATCATCAACATCTTCCTGCCCTTTTCCCACGTTATGTGGGGTCGGCGCAACATGTGATCTTCCATTTCCCTCTGTTATTCGTCATCTCAGTACTTACTCTTTTCTTACCCAGTCATCTTTCACACAGTCCATCCATCTTTTATTTTGCCTACCTCTACCCTTATCCATCCACATTCATACGTAAACCTTCCTTCTGTATGACGACAGCATAAGTGTCCAAAATATAGTAAAGAGTCATACTTCTGTCTGCTTCGTAAGAAAAAACTTGAGAGGTGTCAAGGGATACCCGGATGGAACGGAGTTCCTTTCCTTGCTTTTTATGAGAGAGAGAGAGACAGACAGAGAAACACGCGCACGCCGCACGGCTTACAACTATAGCAAAAAGTGTCGTTACAACTTTTCGTGAGAATTTTTTCCGTCTAGCCCCCTTTCACAACGCGCGATAAAGAACTTAGTTCCAAAAAACAAGATTTTACTTGACAACTGACATGTTCCAGGTGTCAGACGATACAGCCAACGCCATGTGTGCCTCCACCACCACCACCTCCACCACCACCGCCGCCACCACCGCCACCACCGGCCACTAAGTTGATCCGGTCGAACACGATACCGCGTTGTGGATCCGCACCTCCTCGGGTCGCCGCACCAAGACTCACAATCACTCCCCAGGACATTGCTAATGTTAAACTGAGGAAGGCCAAGGTAGTAAGACAACAACCTAACTTAAGGGTACCTACGAGTTGGCAGCGGGCGACATGAGGCGGCGCCAGACGACGTGTCGCGGCGACACTGCTGGTTTCTATTAATTTCTATGAATTGCGTCTCGCCGCTAGCTTTGTGTCGCTAACTACGGAGGGAATTTCATAGAAATACATAGAAACCAGTTGTATCCCCACCCCACGACACGTCGTCGGCCGCTGCCTCACGTCGGTCGCCCGCCGCCAACTCGTACCTTAAGACTAATACTGAAACATCTAGTAAGTACCTACTTTCCCGCTAAACTATTATCTAATGATCTTCACAACACAAACTCAAATAGAAATTCGACGCGTGTTTCGCTTCTCCACGAAGCATCCTCAGGACCATTGACTCGCTCCGCACTGCTGTTGCTCCACCGAGCGCCGAAAGACTTTCGATATTTCTGTCCTTTTCGGTATTTGTAATGGATTTCCGCAAAGTCACGTCTGAATCAATCATTTAACTTAAGACTAGCCTAGTGCAGGAAAGGAGTCGCTGAGGATTAAAATGTGCATTTTCTTTATCTTGATTATCTTTCTTGCTGAGTTTAACTCATTGCAACATGTCTAACACTCCAAATTCAAATTCAAATTCAAAGTACCTATTTATTGCATTTAATAGATAAATATATATATATATATATATAATTAAAATATGAAATAATACCAAATTATTAAATAACATTAATTTATTGACATTTAATTGGGTCTATGCTACAAATACTTTTTAACACTTTGTTTGAACGTAAAATATTCAAGATCACACATTATCTAATCCACTAAGTTATCGAAATTATTTAATATAAAATCATATCACAAAAAGAAATCATAAAATAAGATCCAAATTAATTTAATGAAATAAAATGATAAACTGTACTTTATTATGATCTTTGAACCAACAATAGCCAGCGATACACTACAAATAATATTATATATAATACATTTTAACTATATAATTTTACTTAGCTTGTTATTCCGTAGTGTTGGAGCTCTGCTCGGTTTGAAAGTTGAAGACAGAATGATGTCGCTTACCAAGCGGCACGGCCTTTTATACCAAGACGTAAACAAGTGACGTCACAATCGCCTGTTGGGGCATTTGTTTTATAAAAATGAAAACTAGAGCCTTTTGAACCGGGATTTTTGCTAATATGTTTGTAAAAAGCTTTACTAATCACTTCTACAAAACAATTAATACATAATATGTGTTATTTACATAGTTATTTACTGATATTCTAAAATTATGTAATAAACCTCTTATATTTTACTAAATTCCTTCTATTTAGACAGAAACTACATCGAAACATCATCATCATCATCACAGAAGTCACATACACATATTTATTTTTGTTATTTGGAGTATATTATTTGAAATAATCTATCACGGCCAAACTGACCAGTACTTCGCTCTCGAAGTACACAACCATTATTATTTGTGATCTCTAGACTTGCCATACAACACCTAATCACCTGCTACACCATGAGTACCAGTGAAGTATCAGACTAGAGACCGACTAGCAGTTTATTATTATTTGTGATCTCTGGACTTGCCATACAACACCTAATCACCTGCTACACCATGAGTACCAGTGAAGTATCAGACCAGGGACCGACTAGCAGTTCATTATTATTTGTGATCTCTGGACTTGCCATACAACACCTAATCACCTGCTACACCATGAGTACCAGTGAAGTATCAGACCAGGGACCGACTAGCAGTTTATTATTTGGCTTGTGAACTTGACATATTAGCCCTGCCACCCGCTGCTAGTGACATTCAAGCTAACATCAGATCAGAAGCGACCAGCGGAAAACTCTAAATATGTGTATGTTCCCATTTTATACATTTTCTCATTTACTTAAACTACATTTTGTTATAAGTATTACTGAATTCATAGTTTAATTTACTATAACAGTATCTATCATATAAGATGTTTCTATCAGAAGTAATATTTACTCCATAGTTTAATCAAGCTTTATATTTTAGTAGGTATATTAATCCATCAATCAATAAGTATTTAATAATTAAACATTTTACATAATAATTTACTAATCCACAGTCCCATTTAGTATTGAATTAAACATTTAACATCATAATCTATCACGGTAATACATCATGACAATAATATTATGGTAGTTCAAAAGAAACGTTTTGTTCAATCCATTCACCCGGCCAGAGTCGCAATTTTTCTTTAGCTAATGTAATGTTTCGCAAGTTATTGTGACCTCTCAAGGAAAACCTATCATTTTGCAATTGTTCTATTATCTCGTAAGGACCTTTATGACCATTTTGAATTTAGTTTATCATGACGTCTGTGATCTTGGCTTACATAAACGACGTCTCCTATATTATACGTTTTATTGGTTCGTCTGGTTGTATCAAAACGCTTCTTGAACTGGTTAGCAATATTTACAAGACGTTGCTGAGCTAATTCCCTATCAGTATTTACGTTAATTGAAAGGTCTCGAGAGCTATCGGCTACATCATTATTACAGGATTGTATACATGGTATTTTTTGCCTAAATACCGATTACAAGACTAAAGGGTGAGAACCCCGTCGATTTTTGAAGAGTGGTGTTGATTGATTGTTGAACCTTCCATAACACGTTCGGCCAATCTGACGCTTCATTACACATATCATATCACTAACAGTGGAAACAGCGTTCTAACTGACCGTTACTTCTTTCCTTTAAAAAGAGCCTGGACTTGGTTACTACCTACTAAAGTTGGCGCGTCGATCCGAAATGACTAAAGAGGGTGACTCGAATAAGGTGAAAGTATCACGGATAATTGGTATTAATTCATCTGCACTTAGGTTTAACGTTTTTAGGAGACGAAATTTGGTAAACCCATCAACTATTAGAAAATGTGTTTATAACCCTCATTAGATTGTGTAAAGGGTCCCGTACAATCCATTTGTTTTCGCCTTACTCTACTCCCCGTATTATGTGTTACTATTTCTATGTCATGGTAATCTACACAATTTCGACCAATCAAGAGATTGTATTTAAACTCCTTATTCTCAACAACAAATATATCAAGTTCTATATAAACATCCTCAAACCTAACAGGGACAGTTTTTTTTCGAACACCTCTAGGCTGCCACAACCTATTTCGTTAAAACACAGAGTATGCGGATGAATAGAGCATTTTTAACGTTTAGCAATAGATTCCTTAACAATACAACAATTAAGGGTCATTTTTAGCCTTGACATAACTTGAAAAGAACGATATTAGCTCAGAGGTTGTCTTTACATTACTATTGAATGATGCCATTCTAACATTAACGTCCGTATAACTACCGTAAAATAATTCATTGAGTTGATTTTCTGTAAAAGCCATTTTTGTGTTGCGAAGCAAACGAATCTTTTCTCTTGCAAATTCATAGTAGGTATCGGCTGTCTGATATAAATGATACAGCAGTTGACAGTTGTTCAGCAAGATTGCATTTTCAGGGTACAGATCAGCGAGGTCAGTGCGAAACTTTTCCCATGTTCTACCCTCCGTTTAGGGTTCCCATGAGTCAAAACATTTTAATACAGACCCCCCGAGGGTCTTACCTGCTTTTGCAACGGTTGCCAACTACTCCATCCAAATTCCTTCGAAAGCTCTTCGATGTCCTTTACACCACCAATGGTTGTGCTGTTGTCATGTCACACGTAGCTGGGTCGAAAATGGGTAGCGCCACATCTTCCATCAGTTCGTCGTTTATGCCAGGGTATCTCGTATAGCCTTTAAGATGTCAGTCAGGAGAGCGGGATCTATTCTGAAACTTAGACACGTGAGTATTAGTAATGGAATTACATAGATCCCACTTCTGATAATAGATAAATATATATATATATATATAATTAAAATATGAAATAATACCAAATTATTAAATAACATTAATTTATTGACATTTAATTGGGTCTATGCTACAAATACTTTTTAACACTTTGTTTGAACGTAAAATATTCAAGATCACACATTATCTAATCCACTAAGTTATCGAAATTATTTAATATAAAATCATATCACAAAAAGAAATCATAAAATAAGATCCAAATTAATTTAATGAAATAAAATGATAAACTGTACTTTATTATGATCTTTGAACCAACAATAGCCAGCGATACACTACAAATAATATTATATATAATACATTTTAACTATATAATTTTACTTAGCTTGTTATTCCGTAGTGTTGGAGCTCTGCTCGGTTTGAAAGTTGAAGACAGAATGATGTCGCTTACCAAGCGGCACGGCCTTTTATACCAAGACGTAAACAAGTGACGTCACAATCGCCTGTTGGGGCATTTGTTTTATAAAAATGAAAACTAGAGCCTTTTGAACCGGGATTTTTGCTAATATGTTTGTAAAAAGCTTTACTAATCACTTCTACAAAACAATTAATACATAATATGTGTTATTTACATAGTTATTTACTGATATTCTAAAATTATGTAATAAACCTCTTATATTTTACTAAATTCCTTCTATTTAGACAGAAACTACATCGAAACATCATCATCATCATCACAGAAGTCACATACACATATTTATTTTTGTTATTTGGAGTATATTATTTGAAATAATCTATCACATTCATGAGCCATATACAATACGCATGTATTGTATACAATAACTAACTAATAAAGGAGAATTCTTGCTAATTCATCATCTCACGCTATGTGGGTTGTCACAACATTAACCTTATTCCATTGCCTTCTATCTGCCGTGATCTCAGTACCTTCTCACACTTTTACAACATTAATAGATAGACGTAGAAGTGATTTGCCTATGACAATGGGTAGATGGATACCTACCTACATGGCAAAGTTTGTAATGAATAAAATATGAGGAATTAAGCCGACGCTTATTTGGACCAGCCCTAACCACCAGCGGGTAAAATCGTTCGTTTGTCTGTTTTCACATCATCTACCTCATCTTGAATACCCACTTAAACTTGTATGAACTGAAGACATTCAAACAAATGCATTTCCGTGATTACAGGACAATCCAGTTCGTACGAAGTCCGCTACGCAACAGCCGCTGGTAACGCAACAAATGTTGCAGTCGACGCGAGCCAAGCTCGGCCGCGCGCGCCCCGTGGCCGCCTCAACCCCCAAACAACAGCTTTCGGAGTTGGAGAAGTAATTAGTCATTTATTTATACTTTTTTGTACAAAGATAATAAAAATATGTGTGACAAAAGGAGGGCTTAATGCCTAGGGGGCAGTAGGTAGACCAACACATTTGTAGAAAGAGCTTTGACACTCACGAAATGGTATTTTAATAAAAGTATTTTTTTTCAAATTCCGATGATCGGAATCTCTAACCATTCTCGAAAATAATGACCAAAGAATGATCCAATTTTCTTAAAGAATGATTCCAAAAACGCGAAATGAATAAGTGATCATTGTTTTGTCAGGTGCCTCCTGCAAGAGACGATGGTGACATCTCTCTACAGGCACCGCGTGGCGCGGGCGACGTTTCGCAGCGCGGAGGAGCTTCGCCCCCGGCCGTACCCCGCCCGTTCCCTGCGCTCGCCACAATCTCCTCGCTCCAACTCCCTGCCTAGGGTCAAAAACGTCTCACCACTCAAGTTTCCAAACGGTGCTCTACCCACATAGGGGTGAGAGGGAAACTATGAAGAATAACTCTTTACCGACTGATGCATTTGTACAACAAGTAACCTTGATTTAACCTTTTACCGACTGATGCATTTGTACAACAAGTAACCTTGATTTAAGCTTTTACCGACTGATGCATTTGTACAACAAGTAACCTTGATAACCCTTTAGCGATTGATGCATTTGTACAACAAGTAACCTTGATTTAATTAGCTTTATAATCGTATTAGGTAGGTATCTGTTTAAAATACTTGTCTGCTTGTTTCTTTCTGCTGTGTGGAAAGATCAAATGAAACATTATGTAACTAATAGATACTTACATAGCGTATTTTTGAAGAAACAATTAGTGTAAGTAGGTATAGGTACCTAGGATTCTGACATAGGTAGGTACAGGTACACCCTATGATAGCTAAAAGCTTCGTTGTGTAGCTATGTGTGTCTAAGTACGTAATGATGTGTCATTAAAAATATGTGTTGATGTGTATCATATTAAAAATATTATGTTGATGTGTGTCATTAAAAATATGTCTGAGTGAACGCGCCTTGATAGGTTACTTAAACGTTTTAACATACTCATTATTTAATCTGTGACCATACCATCTACTATGTATACCTACCGGTACCTACCTCATACATTGTAGGTACACGCTTGTAATAATGATTATACCTACTGTGTTGCCTACACATTTTTTCGTTTGCATTTACCTTCTTATAAAAAGAAAACTAGACCTTAGCTTGTTTCTGTAAAAAGTAATGTCATTTGGGGTATTTTGTCTATGCTTTAGGACACTAAAACAACCGAGAATGGCAACAATTTATTTTTATGAGTGAACTGCCGACACCCATTGTTTCGCTAATCTATGACGTCATCCATGACTCACACATACATATTACCAAAGACGCAAGGAGATATTTTAACGGCTTCTACAGATTGGAAATGTCCCTAGCTTGCTAATAACATAAACTTGTACAAACAAAAGTAAACTCTATCAAACCGAAATTTGAGTTTCAAGTGGCTCGGCTGCGCTGTCGCCCCGGGACGTTTCCGCCTGTTGACGGGTTTGCTAAATTATAAGCAACTATCTTGAGGTTATGTTTACAAAACAGAATAGAGTAACCCGTAAACTTGATACTTTATTGGTGTCGTTTTGTCATGAGAATATAAAGTCCTTAAATCTTTGTTTTCTTATAGGTAAATCTGTCAGTACAGTGAAAATTATTGTTAATGAGGGTGCAGTAAACAATGGCAAATTATGTTGTGTTAACCAACAAGATGACAGCAGCAGTGATGACACCACAGAATCAGACTCTGAAGATAACTTACCCAATATTGCACAAGGCTCAAGTGAATTTGAATTTTCAGGAGTTGAATAATTGGAGGATGATCTGTTGGGTTAATAAAATGTATTCTTTTTAAAAAACAAATAGTTTTATTTGTTCAAATAATATTATTATAAATAAGAAAATATTGTTTGTAAGTTTGACTCTCACGCCGGATGGGATTTAGATGAAATTTGGCTAACGTAAATTATACCCTGGATTAACACATAATTTAGGTACTTATATCCGAGTCCTACGCGAGCAAAGCCTCGGGCGGAAGCTCCGAAAGTTTTTGAGAGAAGGTTTGAGAGTCTGTGTTTATGTTTTACTTAACTCCGTAACAGCTGAACGAATTTTGATTAAACACCCACATAGGCTACTTTTTCAAAATTTGTGTCGTAAGATGGTGTAAAAATTATAAAAATCATCAAGTATCAAAACTATTTGGAATAACATTATAGGGTGGCCATATATACGCGATAGTGGCGCCTCCATTATTTTCTATACTTTTTTGCCAAGCTGTACCTACAACCTAACTACTATTGCATTATATTGCAACCGATACGTTTGGTGTAGGAAGGAACTTGTATAAAATATATGAATACGTTGTGATTGACTTAATTTTAAAATAAAAATAATAAACCATTATTTTATTGTACCGGGTATCTTAGGGTGTCTCCGTGACGTTGACAAATACATAAAACGGGTGCCATAACTAGAGAAGAAAGACGGATAAAGTTAACATAGACATTGACATTGACACTAGAAAAAAAATACACCCAATTCATGGCCTAGCAGGATCAAATCAATCTGAAAAAATCTAAAACAAACAACAAAACAAAACAAAAAACAAAAACCAACAAACAACTGAACTGAACAACACTGAATCAACTTTTTCGTTTGAATAAATCGGTTTGCTTTATAAGAATAAGCTCAATCTATTAATAGAATAATCAGTAATTCATAATAATTACCTATTTTAATGCTTGTTACAAAGTTGTAGTTACGATACCATGATTGTGAATCTTTGATCAGAGGTAAAAAGTAAAACCAAAAAATGGATTTTAGTTCTCATAATCCTACAACTTCAAATTCATTGAGCCTGGCAGCAAGAAACAACGATGTTGCAAATGTGCGTCTTTTACTAAAGAAGATCAATCCGAACTGCGTAGACAACAGGGGATGGACGTGCCTCCACGAAGCAGCAAATAGTGATAGTTACGAAAGCTTGGCGCTTATACTACAGCACCCTGATTGTAGGGCCTTATGTAAGACGCATGAAGGCCACACCGCTCTGTACCTTGCGTGTCGAAACCGCAGTTCTCTCAAAACTATCAAACTGATACTCGATAATGTAACAGGTATAGTCAACCAGAGCAGCACTGAGGGTGTGACGCCGCTACATGTTGTCAGCAAACAAGGCAGAGTAGAGTTGATTCAGTTACTATTAGAGTATGGGGCAAGCATCGACGCTCAGGACTTTGATGGTGACACTCCTTTGCATGAAGCGTGTCTGGCAAAGCAACCGGAGGCAGTAAAGCAGTTACTGCGAACCGGTGCACGCACCCAGATTACAAATGAGCGACACTTCACCCCATTCCACATAGCATGCGCGGGACCTTGCTTCAAAACAGTTGCAAACTTTATTATTTACCAAACCGTAAATGTCAATCAGAGAACTGCAGCCGGAGATACTCCTTTAATGCTGGCACTGCGAAGTTGTAATGATGAAATTATATACTTTCTGTTAGATAATGGTGCTGATCCAAACTTGAAAAATAATAATGATAAATTGGCACTGGATATTGCTCTAGATCTGGGATACAGTTGGGCCTTTAAGAAACTTTTATCGGTTACAAACAATGATGTTATAAATGTGAACATAGTATGCAGAGCTTGCAAGCCACATTATTTTACATTTGAAATTCTCGGCCCATTATTGACTAGTAATTTAGGTCCAAAGTATTTTGAGTTTACGGAGCCTTGTAATTCTGTCGCTGAAACTATTAAAGAATTGAAACCTTGCTATAAAACTCATGCACCGTTGAATGTTTATTTGAATGTTGCTGAATACATCTACACTGTATCACGTGAGAAGTTCAGAGAGTATTTTAACCAATTTCTAAAGAGGGGAGTTTCTGTTAATGCAGTGAAATCTACAGAGTTTCCACCTTTAGCATATATTCATTACTGTAACCATGTTGTGTGTATTCACGAAGTAAGTTTGCTAAATTCATGTATAGACATTTTTTTTTATATTTAAGAGCTTTTTCAGCTCTTGTCGGTGATCTGATGCATTTCTTTCCATTTTGTTCTCGTCAATGTCATCTCTTTTAACTCCTTATACAACATGACAGCAACCTTATATAGATGTATAGACATTACATTTTAAAATCTCAAAATATTGTTACTGACTGACTGAAAAGCACAGCCTAAATCATAAGTCCTGAGAGATGAAATTTGAAGATTCCTCTTTGGATCTAGAGGAGCACTAAAAAAGAATTCTCATAACACTTAAAAGGGTGCAGTAAAAGGTTGAAGTTAGTATAATAGTTGTGGGAATTTCTGTTGGAAAAATAAACTGTTTTGGTTTTTTAGGTTTTCGACATACTGATGAAGCATGGATGCAATGTGGACTATTGCAGTACTGATGATAAAATACCACGTATCACCGATGCGTTCCTCGCTTCACTAACTCTTGACCCTTCCACCACAACACTTATGATACCTTACAGCCTTTACTGTGATCCTGATACTATTATAGAGGTTGCAGCTAACAATGGGATGTTAGATAGAATACCATTGCTAGTAAGTTCTTGCCTTTTTTCTGGAAAGTTCTTATCTGTGTATTATTGTACTATTTTGGGACTCATTATTTCCAGGTACAGAAGAAACTGCTCTATATAATTGATAGTGAACTTGAGATGACAATTTCTGAATATCGTTCAAGTTTCGTGCCCTCTTTGAAACATATAAGTAGACTAAAATTAAGAGACATAATAAAGATGAAAGATGGAACAGTGAAAACAACTCAACAATTCATAGATATTGTCAACAGCTTAACAATACCGCAAGAAGTAAAGAATTATTTGCGCTTCTTTTAGAAATAACAACAAATTGCTTTGAATTAATCACATTTTAATGTTTAGTAAATATTTTAATAAATTGGCTCAAAGTATAAAAACTTAAACAAATAAATAAACAGTTTTATCTTACTAATATTATATCACCAAATATTATTCTTATTATTAAAATTCTGATTACACAAAGATGCCATAATTCTCCCTAGCTATTCCAAACGATTGCTAACACTTACAAACTCTTTGAAGTTTGCCCCGTTTGCCATAAAGTCTTCAATTTCAGCCACACTACAAAGAAATAATTGAATTTTGTTTTAAGGAAGGAATCCTGATCTATGGTGTCCTACAATAACTCAATGACTACTGAGATATTATTTATGACCCTATGAAATGTTTTGCATAATATTGCAAACAACATTTAATGTATATAAATATAAAAAAAGTCGTGATAATTAAACCATTATAATTCAAGAACAACTGGACCAGTTTCACTATTTTTGGATTTGTCTTTGCCTCAAATAGCAGAATAGCTATTAGAACATAATTTTGAAAATTAATTAAATGTAGCATATAATTTTTAAAAAGTATTCCCTAGGCTTGGTAGATACACTTGGATCTTTGAGCATATCTAAAGGGAGTAGTCAGAGGCACGTTCAAACATGGTAAGTATTTGGCACATGCCCACATTTTGCACAGTGGTGAGTATCCCGTACGTGACAGGTTGCAAGCTCATCGCCGCTTAGTAAGAATACTATGATACTAATATGTCAGTGTGTCGATTTTTTCATGATGTTTTCCTTCACCGTTTAACAGCACTAGCATTGCGCACATAAATTTTTCGGATGTAAAAACTCATTGGTTTGAACCCACGACCTTCGGATCGTGAGGCATCACTACACCACCAGTGCACTTGTGTGTAAGCTGTCGAATATGAGACTTACGTTCTGGGCACGAAGGTCATGTTTTCAACGCCGTCGTCTGTAATCAGCACATCATCCTCTATCCGCACGCCTCCGAACCCTCGGAACTGGTCGACTCGCTCCCAGTTGAAGAACTGTGTCTGGTCTGGATTGTTCTTTGCGGCGTCTAGTAGCTGGAAAGAGAAAAAAAATAATTAAAAACAATTACTGGGCCTCACAGCTCAGTTGGTAGTAACTCAGCCTTCTGCGCTGTAGGTTGTGGGTTCGATCCCCACCGAGGATAAACATTTGTGTGATGAACACAGATGTTTGTTCTGCTGTGTACAAGCTTAGGTTAGTTTGGGGCTAGATGGCGTTGTGTTGTGTGAACTGTCCAATATTTTAATTAAATATTTATTAAGGCCTTTGCCCAGCAGTGGGACACAAACGGCTCATAATAATAATAATAATAATTTATTAAGTACTAAGTTACGCTGTGTAATTTACATAGTCACTATGATGGAGCGCGTTCGTTCAATTGAGGTCAAACGTCAAAGCCTCTAGGACTAAAATGGATCATCATCATCTTCCTGCCCTTATCCCACGTTATGTGGGGTCGGCATAACATGTGATCTTCTTCCATTTCTCTCTGTCATTCGTCATCTCAGTACTCACTCCTTTCTTACCCATGTCATCTTTCACACAGTCCACCCATCTTTTCTTTGGCCTACCTCTACCCCTGTATCCATCTACATTCATACCTAACACTCTCCTTGTCACATGGCATTCATCTCTTCTCATAACATAATGCGACTCTAGGACTAAAATGGATGTGCTTCTAAAATACACCACTCCAATAAACAACAACTAACATAATCCTTCCATAATAATTCAAAGTAAAACGGTAAAAGTGCAGGGCGAACGGTGACGATGTTCGAAAATGCGTGCGAATGAAAGCAAAGCACACCCCAGCCGTTCATACATTTTTCTGCACTGCCGATTTTAGTTTTTCAAAGTTTCTGCTAAGGGCGTTGCAGGTACGGAAGGAAACGAAAAAAGTTTTGTAAATTATCAAAACCAGTACTAAGTTTCGAACGGAAACGTGTACTAATTTACGGCAAACGAATTTAAATGATCACCCTCGGGATGAAGTAGCAGCCCGGCTCGATGGTGAGCGCCATGCGCGGGCGCAGCGCGCGTGCCGTGCGCAGGCGCGCGAGTGGCGCGGCGCGCGCGCGCGGCGGGCAGTGCGGCAGGTAGCCGCCCACGTCGTGCACGTCCAGTCCCAGCAGGTGGCCGAGCCCGTGCGGCTGCAGGACTCCGTTCACGCCGTGCTGGAAACCATTGCATACATTATTCCTTGTGACCGTAAATCTTTCTTCTTCTTCTTCTTCTTTGAGATATGGCGTCTGTGGTTGAGTTTTCCACAATTTTGCCAACGTCAGCAAGATTTAATTATGTAAGACGTTAAGAGACCGTAAATCCTTTCTAGCGATCCTAGAGACTTCAAATTTAGAGGGTGGGCCTTTCTACACTAATGGACACTCCATTTAGAAATGATATGGAGGCAAACTGTTTGCTTCTAGTTTGCCTCCCTATTATTCTCATTCTACTCAACGGTTTCGTCATTGTTCGTCAGAGTTCGCAACAAACAATATTGTTTGTCTCGTAAAAAAAGTTTTTAAAACAACGGTAAAATATCAAATTGAGTATAAACGTCATAGCACGTAGACGTCCACTAAGGACTTACCGAAATTCAACCTCTAAGGACTCACCGAAATTCAACCTCTAAGGGGAACAGCGGAAGGTTGAAGTTAATAAATAGTATAAAAAACACATTATGCGATCGAAATCGCGGGGAGTTCCTGTAATGTGATGTGCTGTGTAAAATAAAATGTGCTCACTTCAATCATCTCATTGATATCACCCTTTAATAGGCCACCTTCCTTCAAATGTTCCAGCATGACCCTGTTAGCAGTCAAATGCATATCCGTCCACAAAACACCGGGTTTCGCCTCTCTAAAAAAATAAATTTAGCTGAAATACTTAATAGAAATAAAATTGAACCCACTATATTTTGTTTACATTAATTCATTTTGTCTCGTATTATGTAACTAATGCACGGGAAACTTCGAAATATAAAAAACAGGTAGGCCTTTTAAATTTCAAAAATAATTCAACGCAGACGAAGTGGCAGGTAAAAGCTAGTATTATATATGTGATAGTCTGATGATAACCTGATAACAGCATCTCTAGCCGCCAACACAGCCTCATAAATGAGCTTTTGGTCGTCTGTAAACTTGCCGTTAGCGGGAAACGAGCAGGTTATGTCGGCCGCGTAGCCCGCGTAGTTGCCGCCCATGTCGTATAAACTGAAATATAATCAACAATTTAAAGTGCTAATCCCGCCAGCATCTTAGAAAAAATGTATGGAAGGAAACAAAAGCAAATAAAGTTTTGTAAACTACTACTACCGTACTAAGCCCCCGGAAGTTACTTGACAGCTCAACTTTTTCACACGTATTCTAAATATAGTGTGTATATTAGATAAGAAAAATCTGTATATTTCTGTAGGTAAAAGTAATTCTCTGTCTCTTATTTATTACACTGAATTTTACATCAATTATGTCATCGGCCGCTTCCTGAATGATAAGCAAACAAATCTCAGCTAACTGCGTACATTACGCGCTGTTTTGACACTCCATTTATAAATTACAGGGAGGCGCGCTGTTTTGACACTCCATTTATAAATTACAGGGAGGCAAACTGGAAACAAACTGGAGGCAAACTGTTCGCCTAAGGGGACACGACCTTAGTAAGCTAACTTACCACATGTCACCGTCGTTGACTAGCTTGGCGTTGGGCGCGGCCGCGTGTCCGTAGTGTAGGGTCGCGCAGTTGTCGCCCGAGCCGCAGATACAGGTGTACGAGACGTGGCGACACCCGCCGATGCGATAGCAGTAATCCAGGAACACAGACTCGCATTGGTATTCCATGCGACCCGGCTTGGTGTAGAGCATCACCTAAAATCACATATTAGCTATTAAATAAAAATGAACCCCTATCTCCCTTGGTCATGGCATCACGCGTGAACGGCTGAAACAATTTCGCTAATTATTTTTCTGTTGTGTTTGTTATTGTATGAAGTTTTTTTATATATAAGGTACTATTATAAAAAAAACATGACTGATTGACTTATTGACAGAGCCTAAACCGCTGGTCGTAGAACCATTAAATTTGGAGGGCATTTCATAGACCACGTAGACGTAGACTAAAGAGGAATACCTACCCATAATAAAAATAAGAAAATTTAAATAGAAAGATTACTTTCCATTATAATTTTTACTAAGATCCTGCTAAAAGCGCACTTAAACCACTGCTACTCAACGCTAGATGGCGCTGTTAGTAAATACTCAAAGTTTACAAATAATACGCTAGATGGCGCGGTCAGTATATACGTAAAGTTTGCAAAAATTACTTACGTTGCTACGAAACGAGGTCAGTGGGCTCACAATTTCTTTTTACTTTTACGCAATCATGAATCTAGGTGTTTACCTGTTTGTGTGCGTCTGATGAGACTTTGCAAACGTATCTCATAACTTCCACTTCTTCCGGTGTCTTTGTAACGCGTCTGTAAACAAAAACAGAGCAGTTATTATCTAGTTCATACATAAAAACAATTTGTTTATACACCTTTGACCTTAAAAACAACATGATTCACTGTTATAACCGTTACACACGCGTGATAACTCGTATTATTTCCCTGATAGGTAGGTAGTTTTTAACCGACTTTAAAAAAGGAGGAGGTTCTATAAATTCGACTGTATGTTTTCTTTATAATTATGTTATATACCGATATCTCCGTCAAATGAGGATTGACTTAAAAAAATCATTTATCGATACTCTCGAGGTGGCCACATAATGTAAATTTGATTCGAGAAGTATTGATTGATACTTCTTGTATAATTTACTTTTCTAGTAAGTACCTAGGTTCCTACTTTTATTTTAATTTGAATACTTACAAAAAAATTAACTAGAAAAGTATAAATACTTTAGTACTTTTCTTCTTTAATATTATAATGAGGTTTTCTTTTGGGTTTTCTTCATCTTTGCTTGTAATTTTCTTTTGAATTATTAAAAAAAAACATGATCACGCACGACTGTAATCCCCAGGCTCGGTAGATAATCTCCTCAGATCTCTAGTTAGGTACTTAGATCTTTATAGTGACGTAATTATTGCTTACTATTGATGTGTGGGTAAGTAAGGTACCTACCTATACCTACTAATGAGTGTTTACAACAATGAGTGCTATGTTTTTATATCTTCTACTAGATTGATGTTTATGAGGAAATCAATCACTATTTACCTTTAAGTACTTACTTACCTCCATAATTAAAATAAACCTGTTTATAGTTACGGCAAATTGTTTATCCTTATATGCCTCATATGTACAGAAAAGTAAATAACTAATATTTTGACTGGAGTACCTCAAGGTTCCATTTTGGGTCCTAGCTTGTTTATAGTTTTTACAAATGACTTGATAGATTATATGATTAATATGGTTCCAGACATTGAATTAGTGGTGTATGCAGATGATACGAATGCCATAATTAGTGCTGATGACATGCTGGCACTTAGAATTAAAATGAATGACTCGATGGCGGCCTTAAGTCAATGGTTTTCGGCAAATAATCTGATTATAAACGTAAAAAAGACAAATGTTATGTTATTTAAGACTACTTCAAGAAATAAAGACTGCCTAGATACTATACTGGGTAATGATATTGTTAAAAACGTACAAACAGTTAAATTATTGGGTATACATATAGATTCGTATCTTAGTTGGAAGAATGAGCTTGCTAGTATTGAAAGTTCCATTGCATCAGCATGCTATGCTTTGAGGACATTACGAGATGAGTATTGACCAAGTATTGACCAATTAAAGTTAGTCTACTACGCGCTTATTGAATCAAAACTTAGATATAGCATTCAGTTTTGGGGGAATAGTTACAAATATAATGGAGAAAAAGCCTTTATCTTACAAAAACGTGGTATTCGAACCATTATGCGTATCCCTCAGACCGTTTCTTGCAGGGATTATTTCAAAAGGTTAAGTATTCTTACAGTACCTAGTCTATATGTGCATGTACTTCTTAGTTTCCTTGCTAAATACTTACCGGTTTATGAAACAGAGAAAGAAAAGGAAGTGAGGTTGAGCACTAGAAATAAGAATATTAAAAATACAGTCCATCCCAACCTAAATATCATGAAGCACAGTTCTAACTACCAAGCTGTGGAAATTTTTAATAAGCTACCGACGGAACTAAAAGAAATTATTCATCAGCCTACAGTATTTAAAAATAAATTGAGGATCTTTTTACTAGATAAATGTCTATATTCTTTGGACGACCTGTAGTAGACTTGATCGTTTGGTATCGTTTGTCAATCACCTACTTTAGGTACTTATTAGTTTAGAAAAAACGTTTTTTATAAGTTGACATTGAAATGTAGTGAATTACTTACTTTTATTTTTGTTATTTTAATTTTAAATAAGGACTACCTAGTTTTCAGGTTAAGATATTAGACATGGTTAGTAGCTTAGTAGGTAAGTAATAATTTTTGATGAAATAAGACTGACATATTTATATTTTATTTTTTATTGTTAATAACTAGTTTCAATTGATTTTAATAGATTGTTGTAATGCATGTTTTAATTTTATAATACTTATTTTATTTTTAAGCCTTTCCGTACACAATATTTTTGTTTTTGGAAATAAATGAAATGAAATGAAATGAAAATAGGTCGGTATGTAATTAGAGCAATTCAATTTAACAAAACACCTAAACTATATCCACAAGCTTTTTAGTTTAGGTATCTGCATAGATCTTTAGGGGTACCTAGATATTTTTTTGGATCTACTAGAGCGGGATAATCAGAGGGACATCCAAACATCTTAAAATACAGCTCATAGGTAGTTTAGGTACCAACAGGTAGGTAAGTTCGTATGATAAAGCTTAGCTTTGTGTAAAGAGTAAGAGATATCAGGATTGTAGTAACATTTATAGGCCTGAAGGCTTAATTACTATTACATCTCAGTACACGATTTTGAAGTATAGAAGGCGCCTCAAATATTTGTTATGTTGGCAATAAATTGATTAACAAGGTGATCACATAAATCAAAGTTTGCTAAACGTGTAAAAATTATTTTGCGACTGTCGCAAAACCACATTTCCACTACTCATTAAATGCAGGAAATATTAAACTAAATATTAAAATTTTGGACCCAAATCAAAAGTTAATATTTCTTTACTTACAATTCAGCAATGATGGGGAATAATGTTTCATTGTCCACGTTGAAACTGAAACAATTTGTTTTTTGTAAACGAAAGATTATAACTAACTTTATTTGCTAAAAATAAAGTTAACAAGGGCAGACTCAACCATGGTTTAAGCACTATCCCCAGAATAAATTGTAGTTATTGAAGAGTAAAATGACATTTTACTTGCATTATTCTGAGAATAGTTATATCAGAAGTGGGTCAAATCCACCCCAAGTTTACTTACTAAGCAAAATGTTACACAACTAGGGAATGCAAATCTCGCGAGATTGAGGCTCAAGCGAGATCTCGCGAGTATTACACAACACTAAATTGGCCATATTTTGGATAAACATAGTTTCTCAGGGTCAAGCAAGAAGTAGTTTACAGAGATTACTGTGTTCAAATTTTCTAAATATTTAGATGACAAATAAGCTTGGGATAAATCTGATCCAACTCTGGTCGGCATCCAAATTAACAAATTAACGATCATACAAAAAAAGGGTTCTTGTCAGTATTCGGACTGGAGAAATTACTAAAATTTCAGGACCAGTGGTGCCCTTCAACTAATTTATAAATAATAGCCGGCTCAAAGTAAAATTATTCAAACAAATAAAATAGGCTAAACCTGACTCTTATTCAAGTATATATTCTTACATTTATGTGGTGGGTAAGAGATTCCCATCCAAATCTTTGAAAATATGGTCCGGAGTAGTTGTAGTCCTTTGTCATTTCCGTCGGGTAAAATGACGTACTTATGCCAAAAGGTGGGTCCTGAATTAATTGGATTTGCACGAGTATAAAGGCCGATTTACATCAAACGAACATAGAGCTAGAGCTAGAACAAGAGCATTCTTTCGTAATCTTTTAGTGTAAACGAAAGCTAGTGGTATCGATTTACATCAAACGAACATAGAGCTAGAGCTAGAACAAGAGCATTCTTTCGTACTTAATCGCTAGAACACAAGAACGCTTTGATGAGACCGCTCAGTGGCGCGAGCACGTCCGAACGCTAGAACGCTCTAAGCAACTGTTCGCGCGCTCTTGCGCCGTTTACATCAAGCGAGCGAGCTTTCTTAGAATATTCTATAGAATCTTTGCGAACGCACTAAGAACAACGAAAGAATGCTCTACGCCTGTTTACACTAGAAGAATTTGATGTAGTGGGGATAGAATGAGCATTCGCTCGTTTGATGTAAATCGACCTTAAGAGATCGGACTAGAGCGTAAGCAATATCAGAATTCGGTCCGAGTTTTCTAGATCCATATTTTCACGGGTTCGGATCGGATTCGGATCGGACGCAGTGCGTAACCGCTCTAAGGTACTTACTCATTGATACCTTCAAAGACTGCTTCTCTTGCTGTTAGACCACTGTCCGTGTTTGGGCCACTCTGCATAAATAAATAATTATTTAGAATTTATACAATTATGCTAAATAATTCAGATGTTTACAAAATAGACAAAATAAGGCTGTTGTAAATGTTGATAAAATGGTAGACATTGATAATAGACAATTAGACATAGACTTAAATAGTAGACATTTCTTACCAATGTCAGAAGAGCCTCAGGTTTCAGACTTTTCAATACATCTTGTAACTGCAAAAAAAATTCATGATTTATTCTTAGATTTTTATCATAGGTATTGTAATGTTATCAGAGATTTGCATAAGTACCTACCTAAATCCTATCAGAACAATTAGTAGTATATCTTATCAGCGTAGTATGGTTATTGATTGGTTTATGCAACAAATAAATATCATTTTGTTCATATATAAATACTTGAAATGACTTATGCAATGTAATAATTAGCTTTTATATGCATGGATTTTTTCATTTGAAAAATTTATAAATGCACTAAATCCCAGATCATATATAAATATACCAGTTTCTGAAAAAAAAACAGGATCACGACTGCAATCCCCAGGCTTGGTAGATATCTCTTCAGACTTCTAGTGACTTAGGTACTTCTTTTTTCTTAGGAGGGTCATCAGAGGCATGTCCAAACATGACATGGCATTTACCCACATTTTGCACAGATATTAGTATTCCGTACATGACAGGTTGCAAGGCCATCATCGCTTATAAGAATACTAACCTATGACACACATCTTTGAATTTTTGGTTCTAGGGTATGCCGATTTCCTCACAATGTTTTCCTTCACCGATTTCTCAAACGGTGAAAAAATAGTCAAGAAACCAACATATTGTAGAACCTAAAATGTTCAAAGACATTTTTGAGACACACAGTTATCCTATCACCACACTAGTCATTAAGTACTGGTGATATGACAGTTTAGCGGTATAACCTCATCAACAAAATGCACTTCATCAATGGCATAAAGTTTTTTGAAGTCCTCGCAGCCCAACAGCTTTCCCATCCACACTTCATACTCTTCTGGGAGACGAGGCACAAATAGGTATCCTTTCGTAGTTGCCACATCCAAGGCAAAATAGCAGCCCGGCTCTCGAACTCCGCATACCCAAGTGAAATAGGACTCCTGTGAACAAGCAAAGTAAGTATAGATCATTTAAGTACATACAAGTACCTATCATATTTCCTAGAAAAAAGACAGCTAACATTTGTTTTTTTAATACCTACTAATAAATTCTAATTTTCCACTAAAGGTTTAGATAGTTTGTTGTCTATAGTTTTATTTGCAGAACTAATAGTTACTTTGGATTCCTAATAGACTAGTAAAAATATTCTCCGGTTCTTTTCTACAGTTTTATCATATTAAATTTTTTTTTTGTTTTTAGAGCTCATCTTTTAATATAGAGCAATAAAAGATTGGTTGATAATAAGCTATATCACCAAGGGTACATTTAAAAAACTAATATTTTACGAAATAAACTGTTGCGATTGCGAACAATAATGAAAGTGAGAACAATGACGTTGAGTAGAAAGTGCCAGGTACTTATCTCACCTGTCTAAAAGTGTTATATTGGACGTCGGTGTCGTATAAGCTAACTTCGTCACCACCTTGCAGTACCACAACTTGGCCACTATTCAAGTTTTCAGCTAATCGCTCCCTGTTCTTAGCAAACAAAGATAATGGAACTCTTAGTGTTCCAGGACCCATGGACCACGTCGCAGCCATTTTCTCCGTGTGACTAAACGATTGCGCCGGCCGCAACAAGTATTTATTGTTTCGCAGTGATAAGCGTAATAGATTGTGATAACGTTGTATTGGCAGAGACACTGTTGCGCCAGAACATCGAGTTATAAAGTAGCGGTATGAAACGTACGTTTGTAAACACTTATTAAAGTTGTTTGTAAAACTTTTATAAAATTGCATTTAGATTGGTATTACAAATACAAATTGCTTTGTTTACTAATAGGAAAGCCAATGTGCTCGAACAAGGAAAATTACTTTGTTTATTTCTGTGGACAAGATAAATAAATAAACAGACTTTCTTACAGACTTTCTTGTTTTGATTTTTTAGTTGACTGACTGACAACTCTGACCTGACATGACTAGTGACAATTTATCAATCTTATTGTAATGTCACAGTCAGAAACAATCAGTCAGCCAGCCAGCATGTACCTAGATGTAGTGTTAGCTACTCACCGCTAGATGGCTGTAAAGTAGTTCAAAGTTATAAAAACAGAAATTAAAAAATAAAATTGCTAAATTAATGTTTATAGATCGTCAGACAATCATAAAAATACTTTCTAGTACCTATGTATATATAAGCAGGTCGAGGTGAAGGTCATTATTAGAGAAATATATAAATTCGACCAACGATAGGTTATTATTTACTTCCGTAATGGGTTCCGTATACCTATTTCAATAATTAAATTTAACTTTTTTTAAACTTTTCAAAACGGTTTAGTTCCTGATTTTTATTATAATATAAACGGACTTTTATTTTGTCTATAGCAGGTGAGCAGTTATGTTGCTTATTTGTCTAATAAAAATGTTCTATAAGACGGACAAAATAGATTACTTAAGTGTAAATAATAACAAGCGTAATTTTTTTGAAGTTTTATTCGTTTATTTCTTACCTAAATCACAAGATCGACAATAAAATTAACTATCTAAAAATCACAAAATGCACTAAAACATGCACACATGTATTATTACATTGATTTTATACCAATATTGGTACCATTGTACGTAATTGCTACATTGATTT
This sequence comes from Cosmorhoe ocellata, assembly GCA_963675405.1. NCBI lineage: Eukaryota > Metazoa > Arthropoda > Insecta > Lepidoptera > Geometridae > Cosmorhoe > Cosmorhoe ocellata. Next base: position 1,403,102 of record OY776258.1, on the reverse strand, counting down.
ATAAATCAAAGAATTAGTAAAAGTAGGAATAATTATTATAATAAAATTATTATTAAGTAATTATACTAATGTCTACAAATTGTCTACGTTGCACAGAGTCAACTACAATAAGTAGGTACTTTCTGAAATCGCATTGTGCGTGGGTACGCCGCCGTAATAGATTTTTAAAACTAAGTAGGTACTACATGCGAGGAAGTAACTGTGCTTGATAGGTACAGTCCAAGTACTGTTAGCTCTACAATCACTAGATATATTTTTGTTACATTAGACAGGTACCTACATTATATTGTGAAACGATTAAATCTAGGTGTTTACCTAAGTTTGTACCTTGTTGGGTCAGTATACTCAGTATTAGATAAACAAGTAATTATTGTAACTTTATAAATGTTCTTAAGTTGACAAAATAAATAAAATGTAGTCTAGTTGAGCCCAATACTTAATTATTTGAACGGAGATTTGGTTTTTGGTTACTTTGCTACTTAAAATAAGTTAAAAAAAGATGTACCTATTTAAATTAATTAAAGCTCGATGTTGCATCATTATGTTGATTATAATGGAAATGTTATAAACGGCTGTATTTATTGTATAGGGTTACCAATGTAGTATTGGTACAATATTAAGTACATAAAGTTTAATTATGAAACACTTTAGACTAACTCTTGTTATGTAATCAGTCAATACTTGTGGACTGTAAGGTCACATAAAACGAAGAATAATATTATGATTGTAGAGAGTATGAGCGGCCATTTTGATTCGCTCTCGTGACTCGTGTCGTCTGGACACGTCATAGCCAACTATCTCTTTCTTGCACGCACTCTGCATATAGCACCATTGTAATCCGACACGTTTCTTACACACAAGCGATTTCACAACACGATCCGCACTTTCACAACTAAAATGTTTTGTTTAGAAATTATGAATCTACAGATATTTCATGACATGGCTGTTTCTTTTCTTGCAATCTTCTTACAGCCTCCGCGACAAGGGCGCGCTCTTCCAGCAACCTTTCGACAAGATCAACTGGTTCTTGCTTTCTAATATTGTAGTATGGTGCAGCTCTTGCGCGAGCCTGGAGGTGAAGTTTTTGTTTTAGGCCAAGGGTAAGTTCATCAATAGCAGGTAGCCTGCTCGAGGCCAAAGGGCGTCCATCGCCCTGAGATGTGTGGCGATGCTCGTACCGTGACTTCTCTTTCAGCATTGCGATCAAGAACAGCGAGTTTTGCAGTTAGATTTCACAAGAAGACTAAATTATCACCGGCACAGAATGATGTGGCTGCGCGCGACAATGTTTGCGAATGCCGAATGAATGAGCGAGTGGCGGCTCGATCCATCGCGTACAATTACGGGTCTCCGCGGGGGTACAGGGGAGGGGCGATGACGTACTCAGATGCGCAGTCGTGCCGGGCTGTATACAAACAATACGACGGACGTAAATAAACACAAGAACGCGACAGGCCAACGGTGTTATCTGTGCATGTAGTAGTTTTGCTCGGTCGACTAACCTCAAACTCAGGCGTAAAATGTATAACTCCAAACCCACACTCAATTAATGAAGCCTGTTGATGTTTATAATGAAATTAACTTATAGTATAATAACGAAATGAACACTTTAGACATTAGATAGGCAATAATTTAACCTATGAACCTTCAAAACTGTACTATAGCGCACATTTAAAATCAATACTAACATCAAGTTAAAAATAAACAACTGTGTTAGCTTAGTTATCAGGGGGCTTGGGTTTAACTAGGTTTAATGTACCTATTAAAGGTAACATTTTTGTAATAAAATAAGTCATTAGTTCAATGACTACGTACTTATTTGTTTATTTAGGTGTCTTATTCACAAAATTCAGACAGCCGAAAGAGGTTATGGTCCAATAACTAATAGATTATTAAAAAATAACTTTAAAACATACTGCAAAGTTAATGAAGATTGATCTACCTATAGGTACCTACTTATGTACGCAAAAATACGCCAAAATAGATAGGTAGGTACTTGCATAGGTACCAGGTATTCATATTTTGCTAAACCAGTCCAACAAAAACGGACATTGCCCTCTGTTTTTTTCCAGTCTAGGTAGGTATGATTAATTCCGTTCTGCCTCTCGCTCGATGTTTGCCTGAGTTTTATTGTTAGTCACCTAATAAGGATAACAGCAACATTTATGAGTAGTAGTATTTATGTGTAGTAGGTAGTTAGTCTTTAGTCCACCTATTTATATTTTGTTCGACGATCAGCTTTTGACATGCCTCAGTTTTTTGGTGTTTTTATTTATTTATTTTTTATTTATTTATTAGGCAACGCCAACAGTACACACAACAAAACATTAAAAAAAACAACATGAAAACAAATTATACTATGAAATGTGTGCCAATTACAGGCATGCACAACATTTACCATAATGTTTAAGGAAACAGACAACAGCTTCAAAAACTTAAAATTAATAAAGAAAATTTTATCAAATAGAATTAAGTCTAGATGGTTTGGTAAGCAATAGTGTGGGTAGCTAAATATATATAGGTAAGTATAATGTTATTTCGGATACATAGTGCCCACGTAGATCAATGTCACTTTGGGAGGCTACCAAACTTGGTTGCATGGGTGGTTGCATGCAACAAGCCAAGCTTAAGGCGATATTTACCTCAGACCGAGGATTTCCTTGGAATGACGGCGAGAGAAAAATTGTACGACTTGCAAATATTATTTGTTATTTATTTAATGATTATGAAGTTAACTGAAATAAAATCTACTATGGGCCTAAGTAAAACGTAAGTAATTCCATTTTGTCAGTGGTTGAGCTTTTTTTTGGAAAATGTCACTTAGTAGTTAGAGGTAGGTACCTACCTAAGTATGAATTTATGTACCCATAATCTACCTACATTATTTAACTTTATAAAATTTCACGTGATCACATTTTATTTATCTATACCTACCTACCTTACTACCTTAATACTTACAAAATCACAGTAAATGTTGATGAATGTTGTATTAAGCTATGACAATAGAACACAAACTAGCAACCTCCAAAATAAAGTCATTGACTTATAAATAGTGCGGCCTCTGCCTTAGGAAGAGCAAAAACTCTTCTCTTGGGTCTATTATACTACCTTTAGGCACGTAGGTGAGTAGTGAGTAGATATCTACCTGCGGAAGTAAAAAGAAAAAAATAGAAAGCTTAATGTAGGTACGTAACTATTTAAATGTGGTATAAGTAACTATGTGGCTGTAATAGTATTTTATTAGGTAGGTATATATTTTGAAAACAATCAAAGGTAATATAATTTCAATTTCTGTTGTAGGTCACTAGGAATTATTCTGCTTTCAATATAAACTGATCTTAACTGCGTTCTTGTTAAGAATAGTATTGCGATAATGATTACCTAATAATGATAACATTATATATACTTAAATAATACTTATCTATGTAGGTAGTACTTATATAATGATATCAAAGCAATACATACAATACATATACCTAAATGTAGAGGCACGTGCCAATGCGGCCTGTGTTTTGGTTATTCGTATGTAAGTAGGTACTCAGCTACGCATCTTTCAAAACTTTTGATAACCTGCTTATTGTTGAATTTATGAAATTAATAATAATAATAGTTATAACGGCCAGGATGTCACGTTCACTCATTCTGTAGATTTATGTTTTTTTTGTATATACATAAGTTGGTAGGTACCTATCGAACCTGTACGAAGATCTCTCCTAGGCAGGTAGCAAATAAGCATAAAATATAAAGCTAAATATAAAAACCTCAATTATTTTAGGTATTTTATTCGGAAAACATACGATATTACAAACTAGATAAGAAACAACATTGTAGGTATTGGTTTACTGGGTAGGCATGAATTTTAATCATTATTAGGTCGTTTTCTAGTTTCCTCTTTTATGTCCTTCAAATTAAATATAGGTATTTAGCACAGTTTATAATAATATTGTTTATTAGACTGGCTACTTACCTACGTATTAGTGATTCGTAAATAAGAATTTATTCCTATTTTACCTCAATAATGGTGTGCTATTCTATAAAATACGTAGGTACCTACCTTATTCACCTAGGTGCGTATTTACCAGCTTGTAGGTAGGTATTTTTTTTAAAGAAATTGTACTTAACCTAGGCGTGTTGTGCGTAGCAAAATTGTATGAATAAATAATCCAAGGTCAGGAAACCATTTCAAAACGTTAGTCAGGTATTTTTGGCATTATTGATAAGTTACATTTTTTATCTATTGTTTGAGTTTAATCTCTATGGATGATAAATTAGGTAATAAGCCAACTAAACAGGATTTTTGCTGTTAATATTGAAAATAAAAAGAAAAACAATATCTGTTCTATTTTGGTATTTTTTGTTTAGGTATAGGTAGGTAAGTACATAAAAAGTAAACATTTATGTTAATGGTTATCATAACATATACAATTTATGAATAAACGATTTGTATTGGTTTTCTATTTTTACTCGAGGAACCCTGATGTTAGACAATCGGTAAAATTATTATTAGTGACATCTAGCGTCGAGTAGCGTTACAAACTCCATCCATTATTAAATTAGTCCACCATAATAATTTACTCTAAGTACGTGATTGATGAGAGATGAAGACATTTAACTCCCGTTCAGGATAGTTCGTCCATAATCTTTGCTGTTATTATAAATTTTAACAGTTTGAGATTTATTCTTCGGTGTAGGTAGGTACCAACTATTCTTGTTGTGGTCACTACTGCAACTTTTGACGTAAAAACTAAAGTAAAAACCCCGTTACGTAGATCAGCCTGATCAGCAGAACAAGAAATGATATATTTTATTCTGTGACAATATATTATAAAGCCCCAAAAGCTGGGGAAAATATTAACAAGGTGATCACCCGAATTCTCAGAATCCAAAAATGTCCAAGGGGGCTTGGTAGTAGTACCTACCTACCTTTTTATCCATAAAAATAGATTTTTGCAACTGCCATATTGGTTTTTTGACATTTAGTCACACTTGTGGTCCAGAGGAATCCAACGACGACACCTCATTTTTCAAAATCTGTCCATCCGTTTGGGCTACAGTGACAGCCAAAGGAACTCGCATACCTACATACTTTAGTAACTATTACAGATCACTGCCTACATATCTACCAAATACCAACACATGTACATACACCCCAAACACATTATCTTCTTTTTCGCTTCGCAGTCGGGTAAAAATAGCTCAACCATTCCAACTTATTTGCGGTACCGCGGTAGGTACCTAGGAATTTAGGAATTGTAGGTACGCGAAGGTAGGTAAATACCTACTTTAAACTAAAGTTGGTCGGGTGGTCGCTATGGAAGCTTTGCCTTCCGCCTGGCAGTGGCAACTGGCGTCTGGCAGTGGATCAGTCAGCCAGTCTACATTGACGCTTTGGCTTCACCGCTCGTTTCGTCCAAGTGGGAATGCGCACGAACTTTGAAACAAATCCCAGCTGTTTGCGCGATGTTATAACATAAACTTTGATTATTTCAACTGAGTGATTATTCAGTTAAAATGGATTTATACAGTGAAACGGTCGGCGACAATAGACTCCTCGTTCCCCGTCACATAAGTACAGAAAAACCCTTTCCGAAACTGAGTATCGCAGTAAATACTACGACAGCGACATCGGTGTCTTGCCATAGCTACACAGTTCTACCAGATTTTGGAACTTATTTTGCAGGTAAATTATATTTTTGTAACTTGTGCACAAAACGATAATAAGAAATACCTACATATTTTCATCAAAATTCATGTATTTAGTAGGTATTAGACTTACTTTTGCGTTCTATTCAAGAGAAGGCTATAAAATTTACATACGCTTCGAAATTGTTTCCACTTTCACCTTTAAACCTTCGCGCAAAAATTTGTAATAAGCAGTTCACATTAACATTCATTCGTTCATTTCGTAATACCTACTTTTAAATGCCGGGGTAGGTTACTTTGAGGACAGCCGGTGTTAAGGAGTGGTCAATATTAATTTGGGTCTGGTTGACCTCAAAATCCGGAAACAAGGGTTACTCAACTCATCCAATAAAGTCAAGGGCGCAGTCGCCGCAACTTTCCAAGCTTTGAACGATTGGGTGGGACTTTTTATTTTTTGAACGAGACAGAAATAGAGCAAGGATATTAACCGGACTGAACCGGGTTAACTGGCCCCTGGACCTTTCTACTCAACGGTTTCATCATCGTTCTCACTTTTGTCAATGGTCGCAACAAATTCGTCATTATTCTCACTTTCGTCATTGTTCGCAATTCGCAACAAACAATTTTGTTTATCTCGTAAAATATTAGCTAATTTTAAATGTACCCTTCGTGGAATAACTTATCGCTTCATCTTCATGCTATCAGCTTGAAAGACGAGCTCTAAAATTCAAAAATAAAGAAGTTTTTAAAATAACGGTAAAATATCAAATTGAGTAGAATCGCCATCCTATAGTTACATGCAACGTGGGGAGGTAACTTAAAGTAGTATCGATGGCCACTAGCTAGCCTGGAAAAACCTCCAGTACCTTAACTACCTACTTACGAGTAGATTAGGTACTTAACTACGTAGTTCTGCCTGACCTTATTTATGTTCACGTTCCTATTTTTATCAATATACCATTGAAGGGCTAGAAAAATTACAAATAATTGACAGTTGAAGTTTTCAGCCGCTAACGCATTATTTATTTTGCTACTAGCTGTTGCCCGCAACTTCATCCGCATTTAATTAATTTTTAAATGTTTATAGTTCTTCTGCTATTCAAGTTGGAGATAAATCCATCAGATATCCATTTATATACCTAGTCTATACGTATCTACCTTGATCTGACCTTATATTTAAGTAAGTAGGTACTTACTTACTTACCTATACCACAGATTTTATAATAGACCTATACGTAATAGTGTATTTAGTAACTTAAATCTAAGGGCAGATCGCATTCGATCGTGAGGAAGACCGCAATATATTGTTACATTAAGGAAACTCAACTACCTACATTGGTACCTATCTAGGTAGGTAGGTACCTACTCGTATTTTACTAGCGTCATTTATATTCCTATTAATTTATCCTTTACGAACCGAACGCTTCCGACGAATTACGGCCGACTGTAGGTACTTACCTACTTATGTACCTGATGAATTCTTATAGAGTTACTACTTGTTGCCCCTTATAGAGTTACTAGCCCCTTATAGAGCCTAGATTAGGCTAATCGGTTTCGTCACTGTTATCACTTTCGTCGTTGTTCGCAACAAACCATTTTGTTTATCTCGTAAAATATAGTTAATTTTGAATGTAGGTAGGTACCCTTCGTGAAATAACTTATTATCAACCAATCTTTTATTGCTCCATCTTCAATGCTATCTCTAGTGACTTATCTCTATCTTTGAGGATATCTAAAGAGGGTAGTCAGAGGCTCCTCCAAACATGACATTTGGCACATGCCCACATTTTGCATAGTAGTTAGTATTTCGTACGGGACAGGTTGCAAGCCCATCGCCGCTATAAAGTTATAGTTAAAAAATTAAAAAAACGGTAAATATAGAGTCTTATGTCACAGCCTAAATAAGGCCCCAGCTAGAAGACAGTAGATGTTCCTATCTTATCGCATGAGTGTTGGAATGTCCATTCATGCATTAGGTAGGTACCTACTGTTGCATTGTATGTTGCGTGTTTTCAAGCTCTACTGCCTTAGTAAAGGTGTTATAAAATCGATCGCAATCTTTCACTCTACTTTGAATGTTTGTTTGTTTCTCAATCAGGCTGTACCTAACAGTGAACTATTTTCATCCATGTTGGAAGTAAATTGGACTTTTTAGTACCTACCCTATAAACAAGTATCTTTGAGGTCCTGAAAAGAAGCCATGGGTATTTACTATTTACCTACCTACAACTGGCCCGTCGCATGTACATCTTTTCGGGATAAAAGGCCTTTGTCCTTCCTCAAGCTCTAGTCTATCTTTGTACTAAATTTCATCAAGATCGGTTCAGTAGTTTAGGCGTGATTGTGTCACACATCGAGAGACTAACTTTCGCATTTATAATATTAGTAGGGAAGTAGGGATTGATCTATCTTAACCTGCTTTAGACCTACTTATATTTTCTGTGATATAGGTACCTACTTATATCTAGTAGTGACGTCATTTCAGATCGCATAGTCCTGCAATGACTTATAAAATCCTTGGTCGTTTGAATCTGTGAACTGTTGGCCCTTTGATACCTACACATGTTTAATTGATACAATCGTGATCAGTATTTCCTCGTTGTGATGGTTTTTCCTGAGTTTACCTACCTAGTCTTCCAACACGTAAAATTGATAATGTTAAGTAAACATGAACATTTTTCGATAGTTCGTCGATCGATTGTTCGTCGGCAACCTTTTGGCGGGCAAGGGCCACAAGGAGGTAAAACAAACTAAAGGCTGCACTTATTACATTAACCCTAAAAGCCCAATATAACCTACCTAAGTATAATTGGCCATAATATCCCATAGAAAAAATGAAAATGCTGTAAAAATTGGCAGAGCGAAGCGAGTTCTTAAGGCTGGATCCACAGTACTATACGGTCGATGCGTTTCGTTCATGCATTAATTTTGATATTTTTAACTTATTTAGAAAACATTCACGGGGCGCAAGTAAGACGTCCGCGTCCGCAGGCCGCACACGGCCCGCGGGCCGCGTGTTGTCGACCGCTGCAGTATAGTGCTATTAATTGTATATAAGTATATATTGTATATATTATATCGAGATTACCAGTCGTTTGTTTGTTTGTCAACAGCTCTCGAATCATATGCCTGGGCGTTATGGTCTGTCGAGCTGATAGTTCTACTTGTGACGTATATGCTCTACATCATCACAATGCGGTCAGCACTTCGGCATTGGAGGCAGTGTTCCGTCAACGTTGGCGTCGTGTTGGCTGTTTACCCTGTAAGTAACAGTTGGCTTGTGCCCATATCGACTGTGGAGAAAACATATAACGTAATAGACCCTTCGATCAACATCAGATGTCTACTCTGCAAAATGAAAACGAATAATCGGAGTTCGTCGAAAGTCAAATTCGAAATTTCGTGTCCTGCGTAGGTAAGTGATGGTACAGTAGGTTTACCTACGAGATTGTCCAAAAAAAAACAGTGTGCTTTAGACCACACGACTGAAGTAAGACTTCTTTAGCTCCATATAATGTAGGCCTTCACTGTGTCAAATATACGAAACGTAACTGGCTATGAGAGAAAGAGTGAAATCAAATGTGTGCTCGCACCTCTCTCTCTTGCCCCTACAGTAATAATAATATACGAAACGTAACTCTCTCTCTTTCTATCTTATATCTACCGCCCACTTCCGTTCGCCTCAACCGATCACACTTTTCGTGACACTCTCGTCACGCATTCACCAGCTTACTCTCAAGTCAAGCGTGCGTAAAGAAGTTTTACTTCAAAAAATGTCGGTCGTACCATCTTTTAATAAATAGTCAAAACGATGTAACATAGAGTAAGGTTTTCTCTACTATTGTGCCGATTAGGTATATCGTTGATCGTTTTGCGGAGTAGGAGCCCAGAAACCTGGCGAGTATAACACTGCAGGATGGAAGCAAGCGGCCGCGGCGCTGTTACGCGAGTCATTATTACGCAAACAGACTCGGTTAGTGACGCAACGCACCGTAATGATGAATGCAGCACTTCACCCCACTATCACCTACTTAGACTTGGCTCCTGATTCTGCAGCAGTAGCTAAAGCTAACTTTAAAATATACCTACGTGCCTCATTCGTTTATATTGAGGGTAGGTACCTACTTAAAAGAGAAACCAAGATTGTCAATTATGCCAATATTGAAAAATGGTGCTAGTCATAGCGCCATTTTCCTACAATACCCCCTTGTTCTTAGGATGACTGTACAAAACAGCTATAGTACTTCGATGGTGGCCGAAATAATGTCGTTTCAGCTGAAAAGTTGAAAAATTTTCGGTCGCAACGTGTTTTGCCAGTTTTTTTTAGCTGCAAAAATTATTATAATCCTTTGATGTGTGATGCGTAGGTTTGCTAGAGGCTGCTAAGATATTCGACTGTCTAAAAAGGACCTGCTTTATCTATTATTTTAGGAATAAATGCATGCATTTATGTAGTACCTAGTTTTGTATAATATTAGCTTTAGCCACTTCTAACCAATATTTGGATACCTATCTCAGAATGTGCAATCCGCTATGGCGCCGGTAGAGTCAACCACTTTCATAATTTTACCTACTACCTAGTTACATAGCATTTATCTTAAATGTACCTACCTATGTAATATAATATACTATGATACCTACTTATCCCATAAACTGTATGTAGGTGAACGCGAAAGTTTAGGTGTTTTATAAAAGACAATTTTGTTTGTTTCTAACTCAATCATGATGATTACGGCTCGACAGATTTTGATGACCCATAGACTAATTAAACCTTACCTACAGTAGGCACTGTAAGTTAACTGTGTGATTTCACTATATTTTATTTAGGTCAGGTATTATTTTCACTTTGAGGTATTTCCATTTTACTATTTTACCCGGTAAACCGGTACCTAAATAACTATCATGTACATTTATATATATTAGTCATATTTTAATTACAAGGGAAATTGAAAGCCACACCTGAAGCCATAGCCACAAAACACGAACTAGCGATTTTGCTTACTTAGTAATAACAATTAACAATTTTATCGTTCTTCCGTATTGCCCCGTTGTCGTAAGTTTTTTGAAGGAGGTTAAATTTTCAAAACATATTTTGAAGTGCTCTACCGCACCTACCTACAGATTGAATAAGTAATCTGCAGATATCAAACTTTATTGCAGTGCAGATTCATTTGTGAAGAAAATAAAGGCCATGAGTTCTCTAAACCGACGCCCATGTACCTATGTAGTTACTTACACCGTGTTGTTCTGCGAAAATAAATTATGAAGAATACAATGAAAGTAAATGAAAATTTCAGTCCGAATTCGTAGCAAATGGAATTCAGTGGACTCAGTGGACTCACTGCCTACCCCGTTTGTGAAAGCACAAAGACATAAAATCATTTCGAACAGTGTAAAATAGAAAAAATATTATATTACCAAAGTTGCAGGAGAGTCAGCTAGTATAATACGAGTAATATAATAAATTAATACCTACTTTGGTGTGCTTTTAGGTAGTACTAAGTAGGTACCTACCTACTTTTATTTTTTGATGTTATTGTGACTCGGAACTGTTTCATAGTGGTGTCAGTCGAACAGCAGTCAAGGTTAAAAAAGTTTTTAAAATAACGGTAAAATATCAAATTGTAGAAATAGAATGTCCAGGCCCCTATTCAATAAACATTTAAAGTCTACAAATTTGAAAAAAAGTGACAATATTGTCGAATTTTATGACAAGTGCTGTTTAATAAAACCTACAAATATGTAGAATTGTAAGAAAATTTTACATATACATATATGTAAATTTTCCTCGAGTAAATCGTATTATTTATTAAACAGAAACTTGTAGAATTGTAGCCGCTTACAATTAATTGTATTTTACAATTTTGTAATGTTTATTGAATAGGGGCCTGATAGAAACAACTTATTATTATAGCTTTTATTGTAATACGAATAGAGACCCTCCGGCTATGAGCCCAACAAAGAAGTTAAACCTGTGTGAAAATGTTACGAAGTCAATATTTTCAACATAACCACTTTGACTAAGTCGTAATCTTGTCGTAATCTGCGTTTTGTGTGATTGTATTCTTGTTCTTGACCAAATTGTCTCCTACTAGGTAGAATACCTCAAAATTAAATAAGTTACCTACCTGTAGGTAGTAAATCAATGTCCCACTTGACTAAGCATACCATGTCACACACAATATTTTTACTCTGAGCATGTCACTTAGTAATCTAGGTATAGGTACTTCTATTATGACAGCGAATTAGTTATGTGTATTTGTGTTGTGTAGTCTTAGGTAGGTAGGTACCTACTCTAGGAAAGGATTTCCCGAAAGTGAATCCCTAAAAGGGTGCAAAAAATGTTGTAAGAAATAACTGAAATTTTGTCTAGTCTAGATAACATTTTATAGTTAGGTATTTAATAACCAAACTAGTTAGGTAATACTTTTTTTTACTTATTCCGTCCCACGGCTGGGCATGTCTCTCTCCTGGGGCCTTACCATGAATTCATAAAACATTACCGAATTAGTATTATATTTATATTTCGTACCATGACCTATTCAAATTGTATGGAAGTAGTGACGTTTATATAATGGAATCGTTACGGAATCGTTCTGGAAGACTTCGTGGTAAGGCAGGGGCCTTACCACGAAGTCTTCCAGAACGATTAAACGAGAGAGACCAGGGGGTCTCTCTCTCAAATCTCGCAAAATTAGATAGGTACTTTGTTAGTCCCCAATTTTCACTGTGTTGCCTTGTACACTTTTTTTGTAATTTCGAAGATTCTACCTACCTACTTTTAAAACAATTAATTTCGCAGAAATATGATTTAGACGAGTTGACTCCAATCTCTGGAGTCAATTGCCAAACGGTTGGTAACTATGGTTTTCCCCATTGCGTTTTTAGGTTCTGAATCATGATCCAAATTAGAATGGGTAACTACCTACTTACCATTGACTAATCAATGGTTAAGTGTGAAACTAGAACTAAATCTCTGGAGAGAATGCTTATTACAATTTCAAGGTTGAAACCAATAGGTAGGTACCTAATGATAACCTTCAAAATACGTTTTAGGTTATTCACATTGCAAAGTAAAACTGAGATTTTGCGTGCGATGTCCACAATCCTTATTTGTATTCACGCCCTGAAGTTTTTGCACACTTTATGTAGGTACCTACTAGGTACATACTTTGCCAATATAGGTACCTACCTACCCTTGCTAAGACGTCAGCTGTTTTCTTAATTTTACTTTTTTTTCTTATATTTCAAAAAATATTCTAGAGTAAAAATAAAAACCATTTTAGAACGTGAAGTCCTTTCACTTGATACCCCACTCAATATATAAAAAAATTAAAACAATTTTGGAACCCAATATATTCACAACCCTTTCACCGATTAAGCTCATGCTTATTCCCAGCAAAACTACATAACGAATCTCTAGACCTTCCAAGTTTCATGTAGATTTGTTCAACCGTTCTTCAGTTATGCTCTAACAAACAAACACAAACATACAACGCCAAATCGTCCAACTTGGCACTGCGATTTTCACTCGCTTCGCTCGCTCATGAGCGGAAATTCCGCTCATTCACAGTAGAAGCACTCCTATGAAGAAAGCTATTGCGAGTTAAAAGGATAGGCTCCATACGGACTAGCCCGCTCCGCTCGCAGTGGAAGGCGGTCATAAAAAATTTAAGCGTGGTCTGATTCAAACTCTATTAGCTTTCAATCTTTCAAGCTTTCTGATTCAAGCTCTATTATTATATTGTTCTAGCTTGTATCAACAGCTGGATTCCTAGCAGTGGTCTTGCCGAGAGCGAGACTGCTGGCTGAGGGAATCGCGCAAGAGGCCGTGATGATAGCTATGTACCACCTCTATTCTATGATCGTCGCGGAGTGCGGGGGAGCTGACCAGTTTGTTAGGTAAGAGCTGAGGCAGCTTCATTACAATGAGCTGTGTTTACTATGCCAATATTGACAAAGTGCCTATTTGTAATACTACACTCAGTATTATACCAAAGCCACTTTATATGCTAAGTAAATACTTTAATTCACTATTCCCATAAATTGAGGTATGAGGCCGGCTTACCGCGGCTTACGCGTTTACAGCGAATAATATTACTTAGTTGACTTCTCATTTTACATCACTAAGGTATGAAGTTCACAAAAAAACGTGCAAGATCACTCTAAAATATTATAGCATTGAGAATTATTAATTTATTATAGACCTAGGGAAACTATCAAAACTATGTCCCATGTTGATTGGCAAAATGCCTCCTTGGCATTAAGTCCTGTAACTGTACAACACTAGTCCTTAACAGTAACACAAACAGCACATTCGCCTATGTCATAGGTACGAGTTGGCAGCGGACGACGTGTCGCAGCGATACTACTGGTTTCTATGTAGGTTCATATTTCTATGAAATGCGTCGCTAGCTTCGTGTCGCTACTACGGAGGGAATTTCATAGAAATACATAGAAACCAGTAGTGTCGCCTGCGACAAGTCGTCCGCTGCTACCTCATGTCTGCCACTGCCAACTCGTACCTTAAAGCTCAAAATTCTTTTATTAATGTAGAATTCAACATGGATTATTCCAGAACCTCTGCTGGGGTTCCACTGGAGACGAGACTCCCGCCATGCTGTTGTTGGCCTTGCTGCGTCATTCCGAGGCCAACCTTGCACAAGTAAGTTAAAATAGCAGAAGTCCTACTCCTACTATCTGCACCTACAACTCCTTATATTCTTCTCATCGACACAATTTACAACTCGGACCTTCTTCTTCTATGTCATTAGTTCTTGCAAATCAATTTGGTTGAAGTATAATTTGCACAAGTAGGTAAGTTGAAGTAGCAGAACTCTTACTCCTACTAGATACCTGTACCTACAACTCCTTATATTCTTCTCATATTACAACCTACGACTCTGGAACTTCTTTTTCTATGCCATTAGTTCTTTCAAATCAATGTGGTGGAAGTATAAGTAAAATGTTTGATCCAGTTGCGTTCAACAGCTTTTTCATAACGCTTGTTCTGGCTAAATTTTAAACTTAGTTTTGCTGTTCATGCATTGTGACCTAGTTATGTATGTCAATCGACTGTTTAATTTATTTCCCAAGACTACCTACACCACAAAAGCTAACAAAATTACATAGCGGATACTTACAAAGCCACAATGACAGAGGTCTTACGAAATGTCCTTACTTAGAAGTATGAAGATTATCTTCGTAGCGGTCTAGATACCTTGCTTTTACATCTTGGCTCCCCCATCCATGTAATTTATGTCATGCTTTGTAGTAAAGATCAGGATAGACCTTCACCCAAACATCACACGACCCCTAACATGGAAGCATTAAAAAAAATCCAGGATAGTTTTTTCGATTTCGAAATGTTGATTCCACTGCTTAGTTCCTACAAAATGGTGGAGCCAATGTTCTTTGGACCCTTGGATCTTTGGATCGCACCGAACTAAAAGTACAGTAGGTACTTTTAGATCGGTGTTGGGTCGAGTAAAATGGACTTGTTCGCTCTATAAACGATCACAGATGATATGATCCCAAAAAGGTGCTGTTTACAAATTTCAGGAAAATCCATCTTTAAGTAGTTACTTACGTCATTGTTTTTTCACGGTTTTTTTTAATGTGATCACTCTCAACAATACCCGTGACATGAATAAAGTTTTCCTTATTATTAGGTAATTACCTAAACAAAATTTTAGTTGTGATTTAGTTAGTATCTTTGTGACCAACACTTTTGTGTTACAATTACCTATTTATTGACTTACCTATTACAATGAATTATTTCGCAATTTACCTTAAAATAGTAAATTATTAGTTTAATACTTTGGTACTTAGGTACCTACTATAATATGCAATAGGTAAGCATCATGCGTTAGGTAGGTACCTACAGTGGTCTACTCTCGAGCGTGATAGGAATCCACGTCAGTGTTTGTTCTTTTGGGTTCAAATCAAATCAAATCAAATCATGTTTACCTATTCAAATTAATCACAGGGATCATTTTGAATCGTCTTACATACTAGGTGAGTCTAGGTCTAATTCCAGTCCTATTCCCAGTCCGAGAAGAACTGACAAGAAACTTGCTGGGCCCTAGCGCTTTTTGTCTATGATCCTTGTTAATTTTGTTAGTGATACCTAGCAGAGTTGGAGTGATTCGTCCCAAGCTTTTTTGTCATCGTACCTACTCTGATATTTTATAATAAGCTTTTCGAGACAGTTTTTGTTTAATTACATTTTTGAATTTCCCAATCGATAAATCAAGCAAGTTGTTTCTTGGATATCCTTATGCAAGTTGATGATTACGCAGAAGGTTTTGCAGTCGTAGGTTAAGGTAGGTTTAAGTAAGACCTATTGTGTTTAGAAATAGGTAGGTATCTAACATGAAGAAAGACGTCCACCTTGTAACGTTTGCAGATGAATGATGCGATCAGAAATTGGCCTTCAGTGATTTACTGCATTGTTTCCATCGCCTCAACATGCAATATTTTTTGTAACTTACCTAACCTACTCATTTGTAATTTGTAGGTAAGTTGATCTGTTCGATACTATATCGAATTAAGCAAGTCGTTTTGATCCAAAAAAATTGGCAAGCCTGATTGTGAGTGCTCAACTCGTTCATGACCGTGACATATATTCCGATCATGACATATTATTGCTAAGTAGGTAGATTCTTAATAGGTAGGTACATGGCTTTTGTGAAAGGAAAAAATCATTCCAGGAAAACTATAGGAACTCTTATGGCGCACTTTAATCCATCATTCGACTTCATCCTTTATCCAAAGGAGTCCAAAATAACAAAGAGAATCTTGAACATCTCTTACTTTACTTTACTAAGCTTACTTATAGATTCTTAATACAAGGCTTTTGTAAAAGGAAAAAAACATTCCAGGAACTATAGGAACTCCTGTGGCGCACTTTAATCCATAATTTGAAGGTGTTTATCCTTTATCCAAAGGAGTCCAAACTAACAAAACACTAATCTTGAACAGCTCTTACTTATAGTACCTACTTAATAAATCCGGTCTCGTTTATATTCTCGATCTATCAAAAAATCAAAATCAAAATCAAAATATGTTTATTTTTAATGAAATCACAGGGATTTTGAAACGTCTTATATACTAGGTGACTACTCTAAGTGCCAATTCCAGTCCTATCCCCAGTCCGAGAAGAACTGACAAGAAACTCGCTGGGCCCTAGCGCTTTTTTTGTATGATCCTTGTTATACTCTCAGTCTAGACAGAGCCCTTCGGGAATGAGAGGCCCATAATCTAATTTACATTTTTTGTTATTTCAGACGACATCTCACATGGTTGCGATATCTGGTTCTACAGATGCCCGTGGTGCAAGGAGTGCTCTACACTCTCATTCTAATCCTGTCAGCTGAAGACATTGTGAGTTGGATGAACTAAAGTCCCCTAAAGTATCCCAATTATCTAGCCAATATAGCAATAATGTCTCACTAGTATTTATTTCAAGTTATTGAAAAAATAGATTCTATAAAGCCGCCATTTTGGATTTTTTTGACATTTGTGTAGTCTGTCTATGCTATTCTTGTGATCCAGACGAATCTAATGACACCATTTGCCAAAATCCGTCCACCCGTTTGGGATATATTGGGAACTCACATACATTCACCCCAAACACAGTCATAACCTTCCTTCTTCGCAGTCAGGTATAGTGTAATATTTAAGCACCACTCGTATACGTTCGGCACCATTAATTTTAAGGTGAGTCCTAACGTAGTTATAATCTTTATGACGTTTCCAAATAACTGTAATATTGGTTGACCCAAATAACTGTAGGTAGGTAATTATTATCTACCCACACTATTTCAGTTTATTTGGAGCTTTTAGTTTAATTGGTCGAAAGGGCTGTCGTATCCAAAGGGTTTACAAATAAAGTGTCGTTGGATTCTCGTCTGGTATTTCGAAAGTGACACAAGCAATAGAATGTCAAAAAATCCAATATGGCGGCTATGAAAACGGTCAGTCGTGTTTTTGATTTTTGAAGCAAATTCAAGTTTTAAATCTAATTGTCACAAAATGTCTTTTTGTTTCAGCGTGTTTACCTGGCATGTTTCTCTTACATCCAACCTTTCATCGCTGCATCCATCCTGTCGGGGGTCTGGGGGGTGATAATGACCGTTCGTGCTGCGACCACGGCGGGACACAGTGTCCGACCGCGGTTCTTCGCCCTGCAGCTCGTTCTGGTGATAATCAAACTGCAGTGCGGCTTCGCGAAGGTATTGCCGGAGATCGCACACCTGCCTTGCATCTTGCCGTTGAATCCTTCAGTCTTCACCAACAGTAAGTTCTGGATCTTTATTTTATTAAATTGTAGTCAATATTTTTTTTTCTAGATAGTACTGAAAAATCTTTTGATGAAAGTAATTTAATTCCGAATGAGGATTTTGGGAAAGAAAAATTTGAAAAGATACTCGGAAAATTGTAAAATAAGGGAATAACTAAAAATATGTACTTTTTTTCCATTGCGCATTGGATAGGTACCCAGGTACCTACGTTTGTCAAGCCAGACTCTGTAAAAAATGATGCGAATTGATGATTGTGTTGCGTGATGTAAAGTTTCTCCTACTAATGCAATAAATGCGAAAGTTTGGAGATGTATTGATGGATGTTTGTTACTGAATCACGCAGATACGACTCAAACTTGGCAAAAAGATTATAGTCTGGACTAGCATATAGGTAGGCTTTAAGGAATATAACAAGGTACCACGCGGTCGGAAGCTAGTTTATAATTTAATAAAGATTTTGTCACCTGGTGCACAGAAGGAGTCTCTGAGGAGCCCTTTAATCCTTTCAATAAAATATTTTAATAATAAAAAAATCCTTTCCATGAAAAGACCTAAAAATCTAAAGAAACATTTTCTTTTCAGTGATCCAGAACAGTGTGATGATGATTGAGATGCTCTTACTGTCGATATGGGCACAATTCCTGTACCGGAACCCTCCCGGTAAGGACCTGGACAAGTCACGACAAGTCTCTGTAGCTGTTATGGAAGATAACTGTTCCAGAACGTTCGAGATCAAGTCTGCTAAAGAAGGGGTTGAGAACAAATCTTATAAGTGATCAAATTTACAAGCATCAGTCCGTATTTTTTTCATATTGAACTTTAGAAAGAGACTGTTTCTATAGCGACATTTCTTACAATTTTTAATGGTACTTACCTAGCTAATTATAACTTTAACATTACAATATCAATACCTAGCTATGGGTGGACGATTCTCCTCAAATTCATATTTTAAAAACTTTTTTAACCTGGATTTTAGAGCTCGTCTTTCAAGCTGATAACATGAAGATGGAGCAATCAAAGATTGGTTGATATTAAGTTATTTCACGAAGTGTACCTACATTTAAAATTAACTAAAATTTTACGAGATAACCAAAATTATTTGTTGCGAACAATGATGAAAGGGAGAACAATGATGAATCCGTTGAAGAGAATCGACCTACTGATTGGTTGTAGTCCATGCTTAGTATTACGGCTATTGATTATCTACTATAATAGTAGGTACTACGCTTACATTCTGCCGTGCTAAGGGGGACAGCCGTAAGCAACATTTTTTCTGAAATTGAGTTAGTACCATATTCGGAATCCTCGTGTCGAGATCTATAACTTTCTCTTTGACAGTTTTTTAAAATAAAGTCTCTAAAGGCTTTTTTCAGTTGTGCTAAGCGCCGTAACTACAATTTATTTTTTGGATTTCTTAAAATTACAGCCGTAAACGAACATTATCACTATCCTGCCCTAAACTTCTATAGATAAAACCACCGAACTGGTGGATAAAACTCATAGAGTGCTTACATTAATCGCATTAAATACATAGATGCATTACACTAAGAATGCGAATTTTCTTACGTTAAGCGTGGTAACTATACATTACGGCGGTAAATGAAGTAACAATCACAGCCTGTAGCCCTTTTGATTCCTTAACATGACAGCCGTAAGTTGTGCAGTTACGGCGATTATGCTGTTAATAAAAGATTTCAATCACTATGTTTCTCTATCAAAAGCGCTTTAAAGAGTGTCCCTTACCTAAAGCGCGGTATGTGTGTTGCTTACGACGCTCATTGTAAGTATTCGTCTATAAAATAAAGCAGGCTTCTATAGCATAACGAGTATTTTGATGTTTTAATATAGTAATAATTGTAATCGGAGTTTAATTTTACAACGTATAAAAACTACATTATTTTCTTTATAAAACATTTTTTTCAGATTTAAAAAAAAGTTAATTCTGTAGACGCAATTGACAAAAACATTTTGAAAACTTTAAGCGCCATTTTCTCGAAACTAGTAGACATGCAATTACGGCTGTCACCCTTAGCACGGCAGCATTGTAGTAGGTACGGCATTTATGCCCTTAGCTTGAATAGTGTAGGATATTTTTGAAGGATATAGGTGATGAGGCTAAAAGGCTATGCTGTAAGGAATCTTATTTTGTAGGTGTAGTAGCGAAAATAATATAGCTTTTATCTAGACCAGTGACAATAGAGTTTGTAGTTGTGTTTAAGTCTAGCTCTGTCTAGGTTGGTGCTACTGTTTGTGTAAAGATACCTCCTGTAATAATGTTGAATTTTAACATCGTTATTGAGAAGGAACTTTCATGGAAATTAAAAACCTAGGCTTACTTATTATCTCTCGTTTACATCCACAAACATTTATGTTATGTTATCAACAAAACTTGTAAACGTGATAAATGATCATTATTTTATCTAGAAGTGCATGAATGAATCACATTGTAGGTAAACTATAGTAAAAACAATTTGTTTAGCAGTGTTCGCATGTGATTTGCTGTACCTGATTAAACTTTGTAATTAAACAATTGTAAGTAATTGAAAATGACTCGTTTTTATTTCCTTAAAGAATGACAATGCATTGTGTTATTCATTATTTGTATCAGGATCTTCATCGACACTTTTTTCGCTTAAGTCATTGTCTTCGTCATTGCTCCTATCTGTATTATCTTCCGACGGCGTGCCGGCTCGAGAATTTTCAGATCCGTAGATGTTATGTAACTCTTGAAGCTTGTAGTGTATTTTGACTCCTTTTGTATTCGTTTTGTTTACCCTGTTTACAAGTGATTTGGTTTGCTCTTCGAGTCTTTTAAGGCGAATGTCACGAGCGGCAAATCTCGCTTCGTGGTCCACTTCTGTAGAAGTCGATGGTTCATCCAATTGGTTATCAATAGCCTCATTGCATTCCAGGTCATTTGATCCTGCAACTTCAGCAGTGTCATCTTTGCAACCATCGTGAAGTGTGTCGAGTTTTTCTACAATTTCTTGACCAGTATTTAAAGTGTTAGTTAAATTTTGCACTACGTCGAAACAACCTCTTTCTAAGTCATCAAGCCGTTTGTCTTTTTTAGCCAATAGTTCATTCTGTCTTTCAACATTTTCAATTATTGTTTTGAAATCTACTACTGGGATTTCCGGGCATATGGAAGAAGAAGCGATCGCGTCATTTGCATTGTCTTCAATACTTTCATCGATAACGCGATCTAACGGTTCAATTTGATTATTTAGTACTAAACTTAACACATCTTCATTGTTTGTGTTTAAGGATACAGTGCTATCTTTGTCATTTAGTTTCGATTCCAGGTTATCGGTTTGAATATCAGCAACTCCAGTTACCTTTGATATTTCAGCATTTGTCTCCATTTCGGTGCTTTGTTTAGCAAAACTAGAAGTGGGTCGGCTAAGTAAGTGATCCAATGTACTGTTTATTTCCTGGCTGATTTGGGTAGTTTCTTGAGTTTTTTTTAATAAAGCCGCGCTATTGGTCTCTAAGTTCTGCAATCTTTCGTCTTTTTTTGCCAGCCTTTCATTTTGCTTTCGAATGTTTTCCAAAATAATAGCAGGATCCGTGTGTGGTAAATTTTCTGATGCTGTATTGATAGATGATGACTGGGACTCTGACTGCAAAGTAGAAGTTTCAGTATCACTTGTGATATTTTCAGGAACATCATTATTCGTCAGCAGATTTTCATTAGAAGACTCTTCTATCACCGAATCATCATGAGTAATTTCACAAATTTCATCTTCTGTTTCACAAATCTTTTCGTTTTTACAGATATTTTCACTTTTACTGCACTCCGAAGTCGTCGCTCCATGATTTTCCCCATCGTGTGTATCAAGCGGTAAATCGGCGACATCTAGCATGTCGCTGACAGGGTCTTCTCGTTCTGCTGCGCAATTAAAATCAGTGCTTGAATCTAAAATTGTCTCAAAAGATTTCTTCATCTTTTTCTTACACCTGGTTGGATGTTCTGAGACATATTCACTTTCGTCATTAGACTCCGATGACTCATCAGAAGGTCTTTCATCGCTGTATCCACTTTCTCCGGAGTTGTTGAATGACGGTGACCCAGATTTAGTTTTTCTACTAGTGAACTCAGCCCTGAGATTTTTCCAATCTCTTTCCGACTGAGAATTTTTCTCCCGTGCTTCGTCCCATTTTTCCCGACAGTATTCTAACTCTTCTTTAAGTTCATTTAAGAGTTTTCTTTTTTGTTGCAATTCGTATTTCAATATTTTTTCATGAGTGTGCAATTGATAATGTTGTTTCCTCAGCTTTCCAACCACGTGCCATGTTTTACCAAGCTCTGTCGTCACTAGACATAGTCTCTTTTCTTGTTCTTGCAAGCGATTTTCTAAGTGTGAATTTAGTTGCTTCATGCGATTCACTTCTTTGACTAAGCCCAATTTCTCTACGATGAGATCCTGAGAAGTTAAATTGTTTTTATTAGAACTCATAAAAAATTACGGGACGTGTGATTTTTCTCTGCATAAAAATTGGCTCCGAATCAACTTTCACAATAATTAGATGGAGCCATTGCCAAGTGCAGCATCATACAGTTCATTTGAAATTTGTCATCTTCTAGAATGTTCTGCGTGACTAATTTTGTCAAAACAAACAATGATAATTGCGATGCTTACAAAGTGAGTAAGGTTGTTAAGATACTTACTTTCAATCTGATATAAGTCTGACTAACGCTTGGCACCTCAACAGGGCCTGATTTTGTTTCTACTAATTTGTAGCAAGTTGTTATCTTTTCTGCGGAATCATCAGATACAGCTTGGTGGCTCAAAAGTTCCATGAGAACTCTCCAAACTTTCGGTAGGTTTTCAACTATCTCTTCTGCAGTTGAAGCTGTAGGTGATGTATCTGAAATAAATAATAGATGTATAGGTATAAATTATATAGGTAGGTACTGTGATGGTTTGATATCATATACCTACAACATATCGATGTGACCATTTCAATTTTATGTACTTTTAAACTTACGCGATCTGAACACATTATTATTAGTATTAGACGGGTATTTATCGCGTTTAAATTACCTTATATAAGAAAATATAAGGTAATTTAAACGCGATAAATACCCGTCTAATACTAATAATAACACTTCAATTTTTTTATTATTTACCTAGAGCTGGAATGACGTCGTCTTTACTTTCCGATTCTTCATCATTTTCAGATTTTTCGTCTGCTATTTCATCAACTTCTGTCACTAATTCAAGTAAAAGTTTAGGGAGAGCAGAAGATGCTTCTGAATCGTTTTCATTTTCAGCCATATGCGTTAATAGTCCATGATTTTCTTCAAGGCGATGAACAAGCTTATCCAAATCTTGTTTAGTTTTGTAGCCCAATAACACTTGAGAAAACAGCTAAAATGAAATAAGTATTTTTATACAATTCAGCAATCTTTTTTCTACAACATTTACGTTTTTAGTAAGTAGGTATTATAACTCTTTTTTAAAATGAAGTACCTGTAGTAATGTATGTACCCACCTTGTTCACAACGGTCATCTCAGCTTTTGTTCTATTTGTTTCATCTTGGCACGTTGATATTTCAATATTTTTGTTTTCAACGGTGTCTTCCAAACGTTCCACTTTTTCTTCAAGCACTTCCACTTTATCAGTAAGGGCTCTGTTCCTGAAATTATAATATTTATAAGCCTCATACACAATCAGTACAATAAACATACAAATCATTCGTTATGTAGGTGATCAGGAACACATCGATTTTAGCCTTTACATTTTTAACACTTACTTCAGTACTTCAGCTTGATGAAGAACTTTTTGAGCTGCAAGATCCCTGACGAGACCCTGACGTGTTATTTCAGCAATCCTGGCTCTTTCTTCATAAAGACCACGCAGTGTGCGAATGTTTTGCAGCTGTCGCTCATACTCTTGCCTTAAATCAGATGACAGCATATTTGCTTCCCGATCACTTAAAGATCTTTCTATTTCGTTGAGCTTGTTTTTGAGCTACAACATAAAAATATAGCTATGTACCAATTCTATCGGCGATAGTATTTTATTCTAGCCTATGACGAAATGTAGCAATGTTATGTTGCAAAGTTACGTTTACTTATTTTAAATCTCTATAAATTATAATATTATGTCTAAAGTTGGCATCCAGTCAAATATTATAGTGCCAACAAATTAAGGGAATGCATTCTTGGAGCGTCTGGCGGTCCATGACCGGGAAGTCATGTTTACTGCAGGTCGTTGGCTCAGCATAGTATATGGGCAAACTAACAACATAAAAGGAAGTTCTGAGCAGTTTTCCATCGTAGTTTTTAGTGCCACTATGTGCTTAAAAATTGAATTGTATCTTCACTTAAACCCCTGTGTCGTGGATATCCAAACTAAGAATACCATCACAACAACCTTTTTACCTTCGGGATAAATTACCCATTATGGTGTCTCGGTTAACTAGTCACGTCAGCAACATTGTCTTCAAGCTAGAAGAATGAATTAGAGCTACCTACTCTGATCAACTGTCTATCTTTACTAACTTTACTTACCTCATTCAGTTGCCCTTCGCGTAAACTAATCATAGTTTTACTGACTGCCACCACATCCTTCAGGGCATTGATATGTTTAATGGATTCCGTGTTTTGGGCATTCAGATCAGCCATATCGGAATACGCATTTTGTAAAGAGACGTTGGCATCAACAAGATCACGACGCAACTTATTATTGTCAGACTTGAGTTTTTCAAATCCTTCTCTCATTTCATGAATGATACCTGTGAATTCTGAAGTATCCATGGAAGACGTAAGATTTTCCGGAATCTCAATGTTATTTGCTTTCAATAGCTCTCGAAGCTTTTGATTGTTATCATAAAGCTTATCTTTCGAAGCCCTTTCATTCTGTAGAGACTTTTCTAATGCTTCCTTCTCAGTTCTATGGCGTGTCAGTATTTCTTTTCTTTGTTCACGCTTTAAGCTCAATTGTTTTTTGAATTCATTCATTTCTTCTTCCCTAACCTTTGATCTCGCCTCATCGTCATCAGCTGCATCATGGAACTCTTCGTTGCTATCATTGCTATCAGTCTCAAGGATAGCGTCACTGTTCATTGTTTCACTTTCACTTGTGACGTTATCTACGTCACGTCTTCGCTCCGGGTCTGCGGAACTACTGAATGCACTTCCCATTTTGGACACTTTTATAAACGAGGCGCACTTTCATGCATGTATGTAGGTATTATATAGATACCTATAAAAATACTAAGTGAACACGAATTTTATATAAACGACCGATACGTTTTTAATAAGACAAAGGACTGCCGACTTGGGCGGTGCGAGTGTGAAGCAGCGGTGGCCAGAAATAGACAACTCGTCAGCATCAGGCGTGCGCAGAGTGCTACTGGTACTGGCATAAATATATCTATACGTACCTACATCTACAGCACGTATGTATATAGTTACGTGACGTATGGGTCTTCAAGACTGCTAGGTACGTAGGCAATTTTCGACGAATCTCTGTCAATATTTTATTTTTACCGGAGTATTTTGGGCGTTGCTAGCTGTTGCGAAATATCAAGCATGTTGCAGTTGCCTAGTAGGTGTCAGTTTTAGGCTATTAGGTAGTATCATTATCTCTATTTAAATATATTTATAAATAATAGGTACCTACCTACCTACCTACTTAAAATACCTAAATTAAGTAGATACACAGAAATATAGAAGCAAAGCCCAAATCATAAATGAAAGGTGAGTAGGTACCTACCTATTGTAACCACCTACCTAATAAAAGGGTGAATTTAAAGCGGTTGCAACTAGCTATTTGTGACACAAAAAACACGTGTGATAAACACATCCTATTACCATGTTTACCTATGGGCAAAAACTGGTCAGAACAGCACAAGTGGGCTTTGTTATTTTGAGGCATCGAAACTGCAATAGAGCCCTATTTAAGTACCTCGCTGAATACCTACCTAGGTACTGTGCAGAATGTAGGTAGGTAGGTAGGTACCTACTTGATTACCTCTATAACGCATTAGATAATTATTATCTGTTATGTTATTTTGAGTTTAATAAACTGAATTTGAATTTGAATTTGAATAGTAGGTAGGTAGGTACCTATGTGGATTGTGGTCGCACTTATGTTAGGTAGGTACCTACAAGAGGTTTTGTAAGTAGGTATCATAATAACATTATTAATTATTATTAATGGTACTTAACTGTATAGTTGGCTCAACGAATCTAGGCACTCGTGAAGTTAGCCGCAAGAGCTGCGCAGTATCGTTTTAAGGGAGCAATTGGAGGTATGAGGAGGGGGGGAAGGAACTGTACATGCGCAAACTCACACCTGTGGCTAACTTCACGAATGCCTAGATCAGTTGGATGACCTGTACCTACTGTAAATGGGCTCTCTAGTAACAAGGTACAATACCTACACAGCTAGTAATAGGAAAATAAACTGACATTTTATACATTACATTGTCTGTCTTTAGTTTCGACGGCAACAGCAAGTTGTCACTGTCACTGCTTTTTGACAGAGTGCAAGCAAACTCAATGGCCACAGCCACATCTTCCATCAGTCAGTCCGTCTCCGTCTGGTAAAGTCAGTTTTCTTTTTTGGAAAATCCCAGTTTCAAGTTTTCCAAGATCCGATTCATAAATAATTCAATAAATAGGTAGCTGCTACATAAAAATGTAATGATAGAACTTTCCAAATGAGTCATTGGCAGTGGGCAAAGGCCTAGAAAATAAGTAAATATTTCACATTGTGTCGCGATTGATTTTTTTATTTTATTTGGTTTCAACAGTGGCTTATTGATAATAATAGCTGATAAAATCACTTTGTGTGCCGTTGTTTGCGATCGGACTGTATTATGTGAAATGTGAAGTAGATTATAGCTTACTGAGCTATGAATGAGAGTAATAAGAACTCCCCTTGTAAGGTAAACCCAATGGCAATATTTTGCTACATTTTTATCTAAATACTTGTAGAAGGGTAATCGAGCTATGTTCCCTGATTATTTCTACTGTAATTTCTTTTAGAATGCTTGAAAACAGATTTATATAACTACTACTTCCTTAACTATGTAGATTTTTCATTATTGCATTCTTTTGTAGAGATAAAAGTTGTATTTTGACCTTGTAGAGTTGTTGTCTTCACCTTGTTGATCAATTCAAGGGAAGATCCCCTTCCATCATTATTATTAGTATAGTCTTGTTCTGAAGATAAATACTAGATAGGTATTACTGTTCCGTTAGTAATATTAAAATAGTTAAAATTATTTTTGACATTGTCTGTTCAATAACATAAGTGATAGAATGCACTATGCTTCTCATATTTTATTTGCATACTTATTATTTACAAATTGCAACAATTTTGCCAAACTTAGACAAATTATCGCTGCATATTGCATTTAATCAGCATACACAGCTTGTTTCGTTTACAATTTGCACAAATTCTATAGGAGTGTGATGGGGCAGAAGAGTTGCAACTTAACGCGGAAGTTGAACACTTACGGCAACACCTTGCTGAGCGGGACTCGCACATAGTGGCCCTCGAGGGAGAGTACATTAAGTGCACCTCCAGGGCCAATGAACTTGAGGAGCAAGTAGCCACGTGGAGAGAGAAATACGAGAGGTAAGCTGTCTACTAAGTTAACTAACTTACTTAACAATGTCTGTTTATCTGTCTATTCATCCCACATTCACTGATGGTTAGGTATATTATAAGCCTGCTCTTTATATACTATACTATAGTCATTTTTTATGGTGTCTTAGCTTTGTCATCCAATCTCAAAAATGTATTTCTAGTTATTTTGTTTTCCAAACACTTGGTATACAAACAAAAACAAGTTATTCACATAACACAGACATGCCAGCATTGTCTGATAATTTTCCTTTGCAATAATGAAGTATTTCTTTAATGACTACATTGTGACAGCACTGAATGTTAATATTTAGTATATAATTTATGTAAGAGCATAAATTTAAACTACATGGTTCCTAGTGTGTTCATTACAGTGTGTCCAAAAAAAAATATCCCAAATTCAACCGTAAGGAGGTGAGGGGTGTAGTTGTCTAAAGTCTGTGTAAAAATGCAAGTTAAGTTATGGCTAGTTCAACAAGTTAAATTATAAAGATAGATATTATGTAGAAGATAGTAGCTATGTCATTTTTAATGTCTATTAGTAATTGAGTGATTGTTTCCAGATTATATGATTCACATAAGAGAGTGCAGAAACTAAACCAAGTTCTAGAAGACAAGTTGTTGCAAATGGTTGATAAGATGAAAGGAGATAAGAATCAGTTGACTAAAGATATAGCCACACTGTCGGTGAGGCTGGCAGAGTCAAAACATAGCTATGGTACCCTGCAGAAAGAAAATGTACGAGACGAATTATCTAAGCTACTAAATACCAGTTTATATTATGAAATGCTTATTGAATTTTTATAAAACGGTGACTTATATTTATTTCAGGAAAGGTACAAAAATGATATGAATTTGGCAATTCAGTTGTTGCAATGCAAACCAGACAATTTTGTTTCACAGAAGTTGGATAATGTAAGTAACCAAATCAATTCAAAATAATTTTCAGGTTTTTTAAAAAGTCCATCACTAGAATAGACTTTGACTTGTACAAACCTACTTTGTTAACATGCTCATACTTTCTTCTTTACAGCTTTCTGTAGACACTCAGGCAAGAGTATCCCAGTATGTAATGTCTAAATCCTCTAAGCCGTCCAGCATTGCTCAATCGAAGAACGGAAACGGTGATCTCGACACCTTCGACGCCAGTGAGTACGAATTCAATATCTCTGCTTCACTCATGTCCAAGATCTTAGAAGACAGCATCCAGGACACCGTGACTAAGCACTGTGACACTTGTACTTGTAGCAAGTCACAGAACAAACCATTCTGCTACAATGAAAACAACTACTCAGTCGGCACTCAAACATTCTTGAGTGGTGAGATGAAAACCTCATTATGCCTCAGCTGCAACTCTGAGATGAAATCGCATAACTCAAACATGAGTATCGGAAGTGTATCTCCGCAAGGAATCAGAATCATCAATGATAGATCCCCGAATCACATAATAAGCCCTCTCTATATTATTCCGCAACCGGATGAACTTCCGAAAGACATTTATGTCGCGCCGATTGATAATTCAATCAAAACCAGCGTTTCGGTGAAAGACGACTTGGAAGTAGATGATAAAAGTATTGGTTTGGATGTTATTGTGGCTCCACAACCTATACCAAAATCAGTGATCAATATTGAAGACCTAAAACATATTAGAAAGAGTAACGGTATGAGTATGGAACCAGCGGTGCATCATAAACTTTGTGACCGTACAAGAACTTCCTTGTCAAGCCATAAGGGAAGTATCTTGAGTGCAGGACAGGACGATATACTCATTGCTAAAGAAGTGCTACCGATTAAAGAAATTAAATCGAAAAGCGAGAAGTGCGAAGACAACGCGAGCTTACGAAAGAATTCTCACAGTTCCACTGGTGCTATAAGTAGGACGTCGTCTATAGCTAAGTCTACTGTCAGCAACCACAAGTCTAATACAGCTGTCGGTCCGGGGCCTAGGTTCTGCCATTTACGTCTTCAAGCTGGCTCTAAAAACATACTGCTCGATAACGCAGAACCTGACGTTCCACCTGTCTTATACCGAAGACAAAGCAAATGCAACGAAAGTTCACTCTTCAAAGAACTTACTGATGATGTTGACAACTTTGTGTTGGACAAACGTGGTAGTGACTTCAAAGATGACGTTAAATCTGATAATGTAGTGGTAGAGAGCACTCTTATTGATGTACACTTTGACAGCAACTATAAAGAACCAGACTCTAGCGATAAAAACGCGTCCATCAATCCCGTATTGTTAAATGTGTCTTCCTCACCGCTTCAACCTCTGAAAACGCACAATTTCTCCAATAGTTCGGAGAATAATAACAATAAATCCCAGAGCGCTGGAAGCCATCACAATACATCAGAGATCGACAATTTGCTTAACGACTTCAACGCGGTCACTAACGCACAAAATAATAACAATGTTCCGGCTACTGATGTCTTAAATGCTACCGCTATCACAACACCCACAGATGATAATGACGTCAAAATATTTAACTTCGATCGTTACGAACAGAACAAAATGACAGTTTCAAGTCAATACAGCAAACCGATGCGTAAAATCGAAATGGCACAGCTGCACACTCTCGAAAACACGAGAATTTCGAAAGATCTACCACCTCAGGGCGTTATCTCAAAGTTAGAGAAAGCAATCAAACCAACATTGCCGCCTATCGTCAATGTTTACCCGAATTTGACGCAAACACATTTGAAAGTAAACGAAAATAAAAAGGCGTTTACAAACGAGCAAAGCACAAGCTCTCTATCAAGCGACGATAGTGCTGCGTTGTTACAGAAACAACAATTGCTCCGAGTTGCCGAATGGGTCGAAAAAAACTTAGAACAACATAACAACTACAACGATCCTTTAGAAGAAGACGTGAATTTCGTCAATAGAGCAGCTAGAAGAGACAGTAAACTTTCTCGACTCACCGAAACACTGAACGAATTGGCACTGAATATGCCACATCCAGTCAGCAAATTCTCCAAATCATACTCCAAAGAAGTCCAGAAATCGTGGGTGCATATGCATACCCAGAATGATGGAGCCAAGCAAATACCTAAAACGGCTATAAACGTTATCAAAGAGACCATTTTCCCCGTTGAATCTGGTGATGCTACAACAACAGAAGTAACTAATGACAACGCTTGCAATAACAACGCAGCGTACAAAGCCGCGAAGGATTTTCGCGATGCTTTCAACGGGAAGAGTGAGAAAGAGATAACGCCGGAGGATTTAGCCAGGATGGAGTATAATGTGAAGAAATTTCTCCTGAGCGGCCCGCACTGGGCGAACCCAGACTCCGCGGTCAGGAGTCGGCGCACTAGCAGCAAGACTGAAACTGATGTATGATTCCACTAGGTAGCCAGATACATTCCATAAGCTGATATACGTAAGCGGTATCGCATTGTCAGATACGGCACGACATTATCTCTGAGTTTTTCACTGACTTTACACGGCACGATAATACAAATGCAAAATTTTGTTACGATAATATTTAAATGTTGATTTCTCAATCTGGTGTAAATACTACTAAAACGTAGCACTTTTACCTATTATACATAGATAAAGAATTATTTTTAAATCGGTTCATTAATTTAAACAAATCCCATAAAAATATAAACTGGTTTACCCCTTTATAAAACAACTTCAACTTGCCAACTTCATAGGCAGAACTACGAACAAAAGACAGATTATTTACGGCTTTACTAGTTTCGTTATTTTCCTAAAATACCGTGTCGTGTCTGTCAATGGATATGCGTTGACTGTAAAAGCATTCCGACTTTTATTATTTATCCAGCATTTTATTATTCTCATGTTCCTACTTCGTGTTTAAAGAAAGTAGGTATTGTTTTACGGATTTATTCATGCTAGTCTTTATTCACGGTTGTTTTAATCTTATAATTTTAATATTCAAATGAAATTTCTATACTTATATAACGCACATCAATTGTAATCTGAAATAAGTTGACTTTACGTCAGGGGCCTTACCACAAGGTCTTATAAACTATCATGTTTCAAAAACGTCGGAAGTTTTAAGCTTGAAGTATCACTATTTCGATACAATTTTTATAGGTCATGGTACGTATCGAAGTTATATTACTTTGATATTGCCAATACATTATCGAATTAGTATTACTTACATTGTTATTTAATACCTATGCTACCTAAATTGTATTGAAGTAGTGTTACTTCATGATGTTTCTAGAACGCAATCGTTCTGGAAGACTTCGTGGTAAGGCACCTGGTTATTGAATGATGTCGAACTCTTGCCACTATATTATTCTTCTAACAGTGGATTCGACCAACTTGTGGTATAATACTCAGAATAATGTTATGTCAAATGCAAGTAAAATGTAAGTTAACGATACAACAAATTATTCTCGGGAAAGTGCTTATACTAGTTTGGTCGAATCTACTTTAATGAAGTTTTTATAGCCTTGCGTGAAGAGTGGGTTATAAAAAAAATTGGCAATCAATTTAACAAAATTAGTTGCTGTTTAGGTAAGAAACAAAGGCTGGCACAAAATATCGTTTGGGCTTAAGATGTAAATGACAGTTGAATGATAGCAATATATTTTAAATTGACTATAAGGCTGCTGATTTGTAGGTTATAGAAAACAAAAAAGTATTGCCAAGATTATAACTAGTTAGCTATATTTTAAGACTAGTGGAACTCCCCACGTTATAGAATAGCTTTATTTCTGGCAACATTAGGAATTTCAGATCTTATTTAACTTAACCTATGGCCCATATAAACATAAAAAATAGCGCGGAAGAAGTGAAACGTGAACGCTACGCATTCACTCTCGCTCTGTCTCTTTCTATTCCCCTCCCCAGGAGCGTTAAACTTTTAACGCAACGTTGTTGGAAGTTACATTAGAAGTTTCGCTTCAATAAAATATGCAATAACTTAAAGCTTAGACGTATTGTCGTGTTAAACATTCTAGTGATGTCCGGCGTCATGAAGAACGAAAGACTACTGCCTACTGCCCAGGCACTTTCCATAAAATGTAATGTTTATTTCATGCAAACTTTATTCTACTCAAAAATCAAAAATCAAAATATATTTATTTTCAATAGAATCACAGGGATCACTTTGAAACGTCTTACATACTAGGTGAGTCTAAGTGCCAACTCCAGTCCTATCCCCAGTCCGAGAAGAACTGACAAGAAACTCGCTGGGCCCTAGCGCTTTTTTTGTATGATCCTTGTTAATTTTGTAAGGAATACCTAGCAGAGTTGGAGCTGATTCATCCCAAGCTTTTTTATCATCTAAGTACTCTGATATTTCATAATAAGCTTTTCTAGACAGTTTCTGTTTAATTACATTTTTGAATTTTCCACTGTTTAACTTTAAAGGGGATGCAGTGTGCCCCTCTAGACCCAGAAATAACTATCATCAGCTCTCTAGGACTCATGGCTTAGACCAGGTAAGGGCAACCTTTGAAAGTTGCGGGCCAAACTTTAGGTTGTTAACGAAATAGCGGGCCGTAGGTTTCAGTTGTGAAAATTGTTTCAATTTATACATTTATCATGTTAATTCAAAAGTTACATTGGATATCAAAGAGTTTTCCATGTTTTCGTCAGATATGGTTCTATGGCGAGAAAGTTGTAACTTTCTCATGATGTTCATCGCATGTACATACTCGTATAAGCAATTTTATGCGTAAAAACAATGGCACAAAACAAAAACAATCAATAGATTTGTTAAATTTATCAGCTTTGTCGCTCTGTGTAATAAAAATATTAACTTCCTTCCGCGCGCGGTTTCTGTTCCGCGGGCCGGATCAAAAGCTGAGGCGGGCCGAGGTTGCCCACCTATGGCTTAGGCTGTGCCTTGATCTATCAGTCAGTCAGTACCGTTAGAGTTTTAGTATATTGAAACTTATGAATACTGTGTTTGATATTATTAGTGGAAGTTAAATATAGTTGTATGCAATGTATTAATATTCGTGTGTTTATTCTGTTTGTAAATGTTAAAATTCTCGATGTGCTTCGTAAAAATGTGATAAAAATAATATTGTATCGGCACGCCCTCATTAGTGAGTTACAGTTAGAATCTGATAACATCTCTGCCCTTAAAATAAGGTTTAAAATTGCGTGAAATTGTACGGACGCCGAGATATTTGTAACGTAATCATGAAATGTACAAATTGTAGCAATGGAATTAGACAGATTAGAGGCGTAACTATTTAGGCCATTATATACCAAAGATATGGTCAATAATACTGAATGAAATCCGTCGATAAATTAAATATAAAACAGATGTAAAGTACTTTCCTCGCACATTCGCCCAACAAAATATTCCTAAGGATCTCATAATTATTGTTAATTCCTTGCACTATGTATGAACCTACTAAAAACTTCCCACACAATGTATTATGCAACTGCTTACACGGGTAATTAATGATCTATCTCACGAAGTCCTGTGCAGTGACATTTATGACATTGATATAAGATTCAAAATCGAATAATTCACTTGACTTCGTGA
The DNA here is from genome assembly GCA_963675405.1 of Cosmorhoe ocellata. Taxonomy (NCBI): domain Eukaryota; kingdom Metazoa; phylum Arthropoda; class Insecta; order Lepidoptera; family Geometridae; genus Cosmorhoe; species Cosmorhoe ocellata. Next base: position 1,369,060 of record OY776258.1, on the reverse strand, counting down.
GATAGAATAACCTACTATATCAATCTCAAATGTCTTTTGTGCATATTTTCCTAATCAAATGAAATATGAAGTATATTTTTGAAATATAAGATTATGTCTCGAGCGATATACTGTAGTTAGGATGAATGAATATAACGCGGTAGGCCCTATACTGTAGTCTTTAGGGGAGCTTAGATTAGATGTTGGTGGTTATTCTATTGTTTTACGGACTAGCTTAAATTTTCTAAAATCAATTTTCTTGGTTTGTTCACAAAAATGTCTTCTTTTTATTTTTCACTAGCTTCTGCACGCGGCGTCGCCCGCGAAGTACCTACATAAAATATAGCCTATGTTCATCCTGAAAGTTCATTCTACACATTGGTGAAAGAATTTTTCAAATCGGTTCAGTAGTTTCGGAGCCTATTCATTTCAAACAAACAAACAAACAATCAAAGTTTTCCTCTTTATAATATTAGTATAGATGGCATCTATTTCTATTGAGATCATTATTGCCAGTGTCAAGTTTTTTTACACAACTTTTATACAATGTCTAAATTAGTGTACTTACTTACTTAAACATTTTAAAAGACAGTTCGACAATCGATATGTTTTAGCTCATTTTAGTAGCCAGTACCTGGGTGACCGAGCTTTGCTTGGTTTTTTTTGTTGGTAAACGACGTTTTCTAAAAATGAAACCTAGCTAGATCGATTTATCGCCCCCGAAACCCTCTGCATACTAAATTTCATGAAAATCGCTGGAGCCGTTTCCGAGATTCCAATTATATATATATATATATATATATGTATATACAGTCGTGGTCAACTAATTAGGGACATGCAAGATAGTGAAGAACAATAACCGGTTATGTACATACAAATATAAAACCCTATTGATTTCTCAGTAACTATTATTTGCATAATTTGGTCCGATTATTATGCTTTAAATGGCTGTAAATAAAAGAATAAATAAATAGAAAAAAGTATTTAATATCAAAGGTTGAACATGTATTCAATTTTAAGGTATAATTCTGTAGCTGGACATTTAATTAAGGACAGTAAACTATAATGAAAAATAGAGTTAAACAAAACTAATAATCTGCAGTATTATAATATCTTTAACAGCTCCATTTTATTACGTGTAAAATCAGTACCCAGTAGCAAAACCTTTGTTAGTAATTACCGCTTGACACCGATGTGGCATAGACATTATCAGTTTCTGGCATGTTTCGACAGGAATGTTTGCCCATGCCTCACAAAAAGCTTCATTAAGTTCATCTAAAGTTGTGGTACGATACGTGGCTACTTTTTTCTTGATTTCGTGCCAAAGGTGCTCGATTGGGTTAAGGTCCGGGCTATTTGCTGGCCAATCTAGCACCGATACTGACTGACTGGTAAGAAACGACTTGACTGAACGGGCGGTATGTTTTGGGTCGTTATCATGCTGAAACGTCCATATAATAGGGAGATGCTCCTCAGCATAGGGAAGCATCGTTTCCTCCAATATTGCCTTGTATTGATGTTGGTCTAAGTTACCCTGAACTTTCCTCACAGGTCCCACTCCACGTCCAGAAAATGAACCCCACATTTTAATGTTTCCACCGCCATGTTTCACCTGCTTTTTTGTGAATCTTGGATTCATTTCCGCTTTTACTGGACGCCGTACGTATTGCCTTCCATCTGAAGAAATCAAATTAACCTTGGTCTCGTCAGAGAATAATACATGTTGCCATTGGGCGTAGGTCCAATGTCCATATTTACGTGCAAACGCCAAACGAGCATTTCTATGTTCTTTCTTCAACAACGGTACTTTGCGAGCCACTCTTCCGAACAACCCTGCTTCTACCAGACGTCGTCGAACGGTCCTAGCTGAGACACCAGCTCTTTCGTCTGTCCCAAACACTTCGTGTTTAATTAAAATAGAGCCTAGAAACGGATCTTTCTTAGCTAACCTGGCTATCATTCTATCTTCTTGCGGAGTTGTTTTTCTCGATCTTTTTGTTCTGGGCACATTTAAATCTGTGTTATTGCGTCTGACATGTTGCACTGCATTGTATACCATAGTTTTTGAACAATTTAAATGTTCTGCTATCCTTCGGTATGGCCAACCATGCTCGACAACAAACTTCATGATAATTTTTCGTAGTGTTGGATCGCAACTTTTATTTTTACCCATTTTTCTTCAAAATATTTTTCAAAACTTAAAATAAATATCGGGATTGCCGCCAAAACTACCACGAAACAATAAGAGAAGAAGTAAAAAAGTATTGAGATTCAAATTTTGAAAATAGAACGCAATATCTCAGTGTCCCTAATTAAATGGCCAGCCAGCATTATTTGAACAAATAGCACTACGATAATCTATCAGCTATACTGTAAAGAGGTTTAATGTTTAAGAAGTTGTTATTGTTTGTATAATCGGGCACATAAATGACTAATTATACTTACATGTAAGAGATATGGAATATGGTTTAGACTCGTTGGAAAATAAAAAATAAATTCACAATTCGGTTTAACCAAAGAGTGTCCCTAATTAGTTGACCACGACTGTATATATACAAGAATTGCTCGTTTAAAGGTATAAGATATAAATTGGTGAAATTAACGTAAAACATTTTAAAAGACAGTTCGACAATCGATATTTTAATACTTATCTCATTTTAGTAGTCATGTAAATTGGTGCTGAAATATATTTAAGGAAAATAGCGGAAAATCAATGTAAGAAATAAAAGAAAAAATTACAATTTTAACTGCCAAATAAATGTTACGCTAATTTTGTCTTTGGGTGTGAAAAAATAAGATCGTTTGTATTTTAGATTTTTTTGAATCGTCCGTTAAAATAACAGAATTACCACCTTTCAGCACAATTTTGATGTCTTTAATGTTAGTGTCTTGTTCAGGAAATCAAATGCAACTGTAATCAATTTTTTTTCGTTTACTTTTGTTAAAATTGTTTTAATAAATTTGATTATTTTTGTAAATGTTACAGCCAAAGCTTAAAACCGGCCAAAGTTAAAAAATATTTATTCAATAAAATCACAAGGATTTGAAACGTCATGCTAGGTGAATTTAAGTGACAATTCCAGGTTAAAGGTCAAATATAGTGTTGACTGAAGACGTCAAAACTATTTTTGGCTAAAAACTAATGGGTAATATCGATATTGACTAAAACAATATCGGTTAAAACCACAGGAGTAGGTGGCTTCAACCCGATTAGACTGTTTTTTGCAAGAAATATTGATTTCTTCTTCTTCTTCAATTATGGCATCTGTCTCTTAGAGAACAATTTTGCCAGTGTCAAGTGTATTTATTTATAAGTATTGTCAACGTCACAGAGTCATAGTCAAGTTGTCAAGTCCAAATATTGATTTATTACTGGTTATGAGTTTTGACTGTGACATCAAAATAGAGATATTTCAGAAGTGTGATTTTTGAAATCCTAAAAAAAACGAGAAAGTACTCGCAACTTCGCCTCGCAACATCTGTGGTGAAATATGTTTACTTACAACAATATTTTTTCAAAAATAACATTCCTGATTTAAATTTTTACATTTTTATTTATAAAAAAATTGCTCATTAGTACTAAATAGGGTTATTTTGTACTTCCTTTTGACCGCCATAGTCATCGATAGTAATATTTAAATCGATGGTCATAGTCACATAAAAGAAAAAACGCCAGCGAGCCCTGTGTCACCTAGTTAGGGTTCAGACTGAAAACCAGCGTCGGTACCGGCCTCTGCCGGTAGCGACATTAAGCTGAGGCTGGACCTGTTTAGCCGCACGCATAGGGAAAGACCAATGTCCATCTTTGTCATGTGTATAGTTTTACTTAGTTTAGTTTAGTTTTAAAACCTCCAGATATATTGTGTTGTTGTGTCGTTACTTTCCCTCTGTTCATCTGTGTGTGTGCTACAAATAAATTATCTTATCTTATCTTATCTTATCTTATCTGTGCGCTAATGACATCTAGTGACAAAAAAAACGATAAATATGTAAAAGAAGACAGGTGTAGACTTATATTTTTACAAATGTTGTTGTTCATGAGTGAGCGGGATGACATTATATCTTAGATCCTATTGTATACTATAGGCTAGCATCCATTCCATCCAATCCATTCCGTAGTTTTCCAGGATGCAATTTCAAAAAGACTAAAAAATGCGGTTCATCCGTTGTAAAGACAGATAAACAGATTTTTTTTTCAAAAACGGTTGTTTTAGGCTAAGTATCGTGTCTTCTTTAGGTAGCACTAATTTTTATTTGAAAATATCAAAAGTATAGACACAGCTTCTCAAGAAAATTATACGTATAGATAGATAGATATAGATAAAATATTCACGGATATCTACGTATAAAATTAATGGAATTGCGTTTTTGGCGTGGCGGTCAAAAGGTAAAATATTCTTTAGATTTGTTCTACTTTCGTTGACCTAGATTAAGTTAAGTCTAGGGTCTGCTTCTGGGTGATTCCACGCTAGCGCAGATACACTGACAAGGCTTGAGCAGCGTAAATGTAACGTGTTTTATTTATTAGATATACTTGTGAAACATAATTTGACATGTTTTATTTGTACCCGTAAGAAATCTTACATCAAAATTGAAAATGATACATGATTGATATTGGTCTTGAAATCAGATATCGAGTTGTTATTCATATAAATATTTAAATAGTACAGGGCATGTGTCAAATATCATGTTTGGACGTGCCTCTGACTATTTAGATATTCTCAAAGATCTAATTCGCTATATGTCTGAGGAGATATCTACCGAAAATGGGGATTACAGTCGTGATCATGTTTTTTTTTAATATATGTAGCTCATACTAATATAGGGCATGTGTCAAATATCGTGTTTGGACGTGCCTCAGACTCTTTAGATATCCTCAAAGATTTAAATAGAGATCTGAGGAGATATATACCGAGCCTGGGGATTACAGTCGTGATCGTGTTTGTTTTTTTTCTTCATACAAGTATTTGTAAATCCAATTACTCTCGTACATAATATAAAAACAAAAGCTAAAACGACAAATGAGGTACTACTTACTAAGTACTAGAATATTTTCTTTTAGGAAAGCTAGCTCCGTCCTAGACCTCATCTTTGCCCAGGTAAGCTCATCAAATATAAATATTCATTTTGTAAGTGCCACAGACAATAATCTAGTTTTTGCTCTCTGGTGTGTAAGTATTATCAAAGACAAAGACAACAGGGAGTATTTATATAATCTATGGTATTATGTTTGCGGTCTGGAACCCCTCCAGAAACCATGCTATCATAGTATTACCCAATCATAATTCGATTGAGCAAACAAAGCTTCCAAATCCAGCCCACAGCTGCGTAACGTAAAGCTGTGCTCACCACCGTGAAATAACTTATCGCATCTAACAAGGGTTTATCCATCGTTCATCGAATCCTGACCTTCACATTTCCAAAAGCACCATAGGTACTGCCATTGTACACGTGACCTTGTATTGTACACCTATTGTTTGAGTTAAATTTTCGTTATTACACAAAATTTCACCTTGACTGGTTATTAACAAGCTCAATTGTTATAATAATGTACGTATTTGTTTATTGAAGGTATTCGTGATAGTAACTATGGCGAAGTTATTACTCGTCTACACCGAAGGGTTTGCTTTTGTAACTTGTATATTTTCATAACGACTATAATTTTTTTTTTAACAATTTTTATTGTTTCATGTTTCCTGTTTTAATCCTTATTTCATTGTTTAATGTTTCATGTTTTAATCCTTACATATTTTTCATAGCATTTCTTCTCGGACGGCCATCTATCATTCGATATTCCACGGCTCGTAAAGATGGTATCTACAGATGCAATAATGAGTGGTATGGTAGGTAACCATTGTGAGTGAATGACCGCGATTCGCGACACGCGCCAGGTGGTCAGTCCTGTGTCTTCCACCCCACCATCAATCTACCTGTAAGTTTGACCGGAGACTTGCTGGTAATAAGCACCACAAACATTGAGGATGGAATGTTATGCAATATGAAGATTTAGGTACTTTAGGCTCGGCGCAAACGGGCCACCGACCACAGCCACCGGTGGCCACCGATAGCGACTTAACACACTTTTTTGTATTGACGCGCCGCACACGTGTAGCCAGTGGCGGCCATTCGCTACAGCAGTGTAAATATTGTATGAAAACGTGTGTTAAGTAGCTGTCGTTGGCCACCGGTGGCTGTGGTCGGTGGCCCGTTTGCGCCGAGGCTTTCTCCATGGCGAAGCCTAGCTGGACTACTGCCTTTAGCATGAGGATCGTAGATAGCTTTTTAAGTAGTAAAAGAAGGCAGTAACATTTGTGACGACAAAAGTATCTTTTTATTTTTGCCAAATCACAAATTAATGTTTCTTTATTTTCACTTCCGTGCTCATAATTAAGGAGACAAGAGTCTTAGGGAATACTTTTTCCCATCTACAGAGGAGCCAGTTATCTTACTATATTAATCTGGTTGTTTTATATGTAGATAAATAAATAAATAAATAATGCTGGACACTATCACACAGCATCATGTAGCCCCAAACTAAGCAGAGCTTGTATTATGGGAACCACATGACTGACAAACTACATAGATACATTTATATGTATTACTAGCTGACCCGGCAGACTTCGTACTTATTTAGAAAACGTTTGTATGGGAAATAGAAAAGGGCTATTTTTAGGGTTTTCCCGGCAGTTATTCGAATTTTTCTTACCTTTTAAACCTTCCCTAGACCTCCACGAACATTTCAAGACCAAGATAAGATTAATCCGTTTAGCCGTTTTCGAGTTTTAGCGAGACTAACGAACAGCAATTCATTTTTATATATATACATACATACATAAAATCACGCCTGTTTCCCAACGGGGTAGGCAGAGACCACGGATCTCCACTTGCTACGATCCTGACATACTTCTTTTGCTTCATTCACTCTCATTACATTCTTCATACATGCGCGTCGGTTTAGGGTACTCTGGACCTGGCCTTTCTCTAGTACGTCCCCAATTTGATCGAGGTACGTACGTTTATATGTATATATATATAGAAGTTTTATATATATATATTTATAGATGCTCGTATCTTTTATCTGGACGATAGACTAATCAAGAATTTGCATTGCACCGCGTGTATTCCATCCAATCTCCACATTCACCACGGCCTCTTCCGGAAATAATTATATTTTGTACTTTGAATATAATGTAAAAAAAAAAAAAAAATAAAAAAAAAAATATGATCACGACTGTAATCCCCGGGCTCGGTAGATAACTCTCCTCAGATTTTTAGTTACTTAGATCTTTGAGGATATCTAAAGGGGGTAGTCAGAGGCAAGCCCAAACATGACATTTGGTACATGCCCACATTTTGCACAGTAGTTAGTATTCCGTACGTGACAGGTTGCAAGCCCATCGCCGGTTATAAGAATACTAACCTATGACACATACCTTCGAATTTTTGGTTCTAGGGTATGCCGGTTTCCTCACGATGTTTTCCTTCAAAGTTTAAGAGCACTGGCATTGCGCACATAAATTTTTCGAGTGGAAAAACTCATAGGTGCACGACCAGGTTTGAACCCACGACCTTCGGATCGTGAGGCAGGGGTGCTACCACTACACCACCAGCGCTCTAATATAATGTACCTAAGTATATTTAAATCATCAAAGGTTTTGTCGGTAAAGAATTGAATTATGAAGGGATATTGGCGCCTCGAACATCTGACGTAATGGAACAAGACGATAGAAGAGTTAGCGAAACCCAACTTAGTTCAAAATTGAATTTGTAAAACGACTTAGTCAGCGAGTGGAATGTTGATTGCATTAAAACTAGCTGTCCCGCTTGCAACTGTATCCAAACCGATTTTCAAACAAATCACACAACGCATAAAAAAATCCCATACTACCTTTGACACCCCATTTTACCCTTTATGTTTAAAGATTATTTATTTCTCATAAGATTTACATCACTTACAATCACTTCTGAGAAACATTATATACTACAGAGTATTTACATTTATCTTAAATACAGTGAGCTTTCGGTATTCTATAATAATTAAATTTATATAAAAGAAACAAGTGTTAAAAATAAAATAACAAAAAAAGCAGGGTAGTTTTGTGCGATGAAGTGTGTGAACTAACGCTTTTAGAAAGTTATTTTGAAATATCCAAAAATACGTTTCAAATCAACGTTTTCCAACGTGGAATTTCCAAAAATTCGGCCTTAGTGGGTGGTTTTGTTATAAAAGGAAGCCACCTTCTAAATTTCAGCTTTCTAGCTTCAGCAGTTTCGGTTCGGCGATGATGAATTAGTCAGTCAGTCAGATTAAGCTCTTAAGTATTATAGGTATAGACGTAGTTTGTCCATTGTTCCTCGGCTCGAACACAGGACAGATTGATAAATAAATCGGTGATTAACTCTTGTTTGCCCCTCGCAACACTCGAATCGAATCACCGAATACAGCGGGTAATTGCTCTTTTTGAGACCATCAACCCGAGCGAATAGAGCTTTCCGATAAATAATCATTTACCTAACGGCCGTGCATTTCATGGAGACTCACGATGAAATGTTCATTGAGCTGTAATAGCCTAGGCACTAACAATAATGAAATACCTACTCAGCTGTTCACGACTAGGTAGGTACAGTTCATCCAACGGATCTAGGTATTCGTGAAGTTAGCCACAGGTGCGAGCTTGCGCATGTACAGTCCCCACCGCCTCTCTCCATACCTCCAAATGCTCCCGAAAAAGTGATACTGCGCAGCTCTTGCTGCTAACTTCACGAATGCCTAGATTCGTTCAGCCAACTATACAGCTATACCCACTAGAAATGTCCTACATGACTGTAATCCCCAGACTCGGTAGATATCTCCTCAGATCTCTAGTTACTTAGATCTTTGAATGTAGTCAGAAGCACATCCAAACATGATATTTAGCGTAGGTATGCCTACATTTTGCACAATAGTTGGTATTCCGTACGTGACTGGTTGCAAGCCCATGGCTGTTTATCTAGACACGCGGCAGCGTGTCAAGCCAAGTTCAAGCGAACGGGCGAGGCGCGCACCGTGTGTAATATTACACGAACCATTTGGAGCCATTTTCACCCCCTCGTAACTCAAAAACTATTTCACATTAACAAGTCAAATTTGGCTCATCTATTGCCACTTGCGAGTAAATTATATACTCCGAATTTCATAAACACACCTCGAACAGTTATTTAGATATCAACGTCTAAAAATGGTTTTTTATGAAAAATTTTATCACTGACTGACCTATAGACGTTAATTATAACCCAGATCCAGATGACCTAGAACGTTCAAATTTGGCATCCAGGTAGGTAGTGGGGTGGATACAAAGGAAAAAATCTGAAACTTGCAAATTTTTATATTTTTAACGTACTTTTTCAATTAATTGATTCTCCTAGGAACCCTTACTAGCGCCTGTAATATAAGAATAGCAATCTAAATAGATGACAGTCGGTCATTATGTGGATTTTAATAGGGTCTTGACGTGAATATAATAACGAGTGGAAGTAGTGTCTTGGATTGGTAAGTAGTACACTCTTACCTAGGTATACAATGTGCCAATATTTGAGCCGTCTATGCAGATAGGTAAGTATCACTATAGGTATGTATACCTACAATGTGCCAATAGTTTGAGCAGTCTATGCAGGTAGATAGATATGGCTAGATAACTATTCAGGCCTAGATTATAGTGTGTCTCGGCTTGTCGGATAGGTAGTAGGTAGGTATACTTATTCAGTAAGTACTCAAGTACCTACCTACCTGCTTAGTATGTATACCTACAAGTTGCCAATAGTTTGAGCCGTTTATGCAGGTAGATTATATAAGTGTAATAATATAAGAATAAGTACTTACTTACTAATAAGTTCTGTACAAAAAGTAATGATATCCCATCAAAAACATAAATGTGAAATGAGAGCCAAGTTCAATAAGTATGTTTTAGTCGTTGACTTCAGCGACAAAAGAAGTGAGATCTAAACGGGTGCCAAGTACAATGGTTAGTCCTGAAACTTATTTATAACAATATGAAATATTTTTAACAACTTTAAAATATCATTTTATCTCATAATTTAGGATATTATATTGAAGCCTAAGGTCTGACTTGGCTAGTTTTCTTAAAAGTACGAATTATATTAGGTATAGCCTTTGCAAGTTCTTATTTTATTCTTCTAAAAATTTGGCTTGCTGGTAGAAACTAGCGATCGGACATAGTAGGTAAGTAGTTAATAATAGGAAGGTAATTCGTATAATGAGAACTAGCCAAGTTAGACTTTAGGCTTCAATATAATATCCTAAGTTATGAGATGAAATGATATTTTAAAGTTGTTATAAATAAGTTTCAGGACTAACTATTGTACTTGGCACCCGTTTAGATCTCACTTCTTTTGTCGCTGAAGTCAACGACTAAAACATACTTATTGAACTTGGCTCTCATTTCACATTTATGTTTTTGATGGGATAAGAATACTAACCAATCACACACCTTCGGATTTTTGGTTCTAGTGTACCTACCTATGCCGGTTTCCTTTGCGCACATAGTTTTTTCGAATGAAAAACCTCTTGGTGCACGACCAGTTTTGAACCCACGACCTTCGGATCATGAGGTAGGGGTGCTACCACTACACCACCAGTGCTCGGAAAGTGCTAGAAAGATTCTAGGTATTAAGCATTCAAGCATACCTAATAATTACTAGAAATCTTGTTCGTGACAGAACCACGATTCAGATCTAATCTATTAGATAGTTCTTTTTAACTAGTGTGGTGAAAGGATTAAAGTGCGTCTTAGAGTCACTTTTTGTGCACTTGACACCATGTCTACAAATTTCTTTGGTTCTACGAAATGCCGGTTTCTTCACGATGGCTTCATAAGATTCAGATATTGAGTTATAGGTACACATTTTATCCACTTATGTTACCTTCGTTCGGTGTAGGACAGATTATGGATTGGCAGATTCGCTACTCGACAGATTCTGGATTGGGCAGATTCGTAATTAATTGGGCATATTCGTCTACTCCGCAAAACGACAACGATACTATCGGAGTCGAATGTTCGTCGAATTCAGTCGAATTAACAGTTGTTTCGTTGTCAAATTGGAAATTGGTTTACGAGATCGGTTTTCAAAGGTAATGTCGGTCGTTCCATTGCTCAAATAATAGCATAAACAATATTAATAAGAGTAAGTTTTGCACGATTATTGTGCCGATATATCGTTGATCGTTTTCGGAGTAGACGCCCAGAAGTACTGTACCCCTAGTATGAGTTTTTGATAGTTTACGAAAACTTTTTTCGAATAGTATTCATTCATACATTTACCTCCATCGGAAATGTTAAGGAACTAAAATAAAGTCGATATCGTGAAAACTTGGTTTGAAAGTCATTGCTGGGACTGCCGATTAGATAATATTTTCGATATTATCGACCTTATTTTAATTCCTTAACGTTTCCGATGGAGGTAAATGTATGAAAGGATACTATTCGAAAAAAGTTTTCGTAAATCAAAAACTCATACTAGGGGTACTGGTGTAAATAAAATAGCAAGGGGAACCAAACATTTTATTTAGTTTTATATATAAAATTTATTTGGCATGTTTCAAGCATTCAATTACGGTTAATTTGTTTTTCAATGTCGCTGTAATATTTTTTTCTAACAGCTTCCCCCTAGGTCTCTCTAAGGTTTGCTGGTAGAAAACTCTTGTAGGTTTAAGCTCGCCTTTGTGCACGTATTTTTTCAATGACTTGCTTGTAAATATTTTACTGTGCACAATAAAGAATTAGGTACCTACAAGAATTTGAATGGTGTCGTAATGTTACTGCGTTTTGCATGAAGTGATCAATTTATGAAACGCGTGTAGCCCCCACACAGTTAGGTAGATATACGTAATGCCAATTATGTGTGTAATTCAAGTGGGTTTCGCACGAAGGTTCTTCTTCTTCTTCTTTATTATGGCATCTGTCTTTTAGAAAATATTTTGCCAGTGTCAAGTGTATTTTTAATTAAGTGTTGTCAACGTCCATAGTCAAGTAGTCAAGTCAATTTTAAACAATTGGCAGAATTGTGGCTTTTGACACAGAGGCCAAAAATAAAGAAGTGAAGTGAATTTTAAACAAAATATGGCTGTTTTGTTCAAAGTTCTCGGGATTTCTTCTGATGGATTTTGAAAGGACCACTTTTATATCACATATTTTACACTCGCGTCAAAAACTCGAGCTTTATTGGAAAAATAACTACCTACCAAAATGACGCAATAAAACTAAAAATAACACGAGAAAAAATATAAAAACTAGAGCGACAAAGTTGTCAGTCAAATACAACGCAGAAAATCCGCTCGAAGGTTTCTAAAGGTTACGTTACCGTGAGATCCCCTAAACTTTAAGGGATCTCACGGTAACCGAGTAACGTCACGCGACATGTGACAATGAGCGAAATGCATGGAACTACCGCTATCTGGATAACTGTGGTCTTCAAAATGGGAATTAGTAAGTTCACAACTCGGAATCACGCACACCGCACTAACTCGGTAATCGGTGGTGGTTCCGAATGCTTGGCTCCATTGCTGCCTTGGTTTTTCTTTTTGGAACTCCCCGTAACTTGTCCGTAGTGTTTTTTACATGCAAACTTTCATCTCCTGCATCCCTTAAAAGTTTAATTTCGGAGTGAACTTTTTGACTCCAAATGGAACCTAAACTCTAAGTGGCTCTAAGACATAAAAATACATACATAATGTGACGACCTGTGCCTATATTTTCTTCGTTACCTATAAACTTAGTTACATACTTATACTACTAGTAGTTACATAGTTTGATCGAATTTGCCCTTAAATTACCTACTTCATTAAAAATAGAATAAAATTATTTAGCACACACAAACAGAAAACAAATTAGAAAAAAGAAAGAGATTAAAAATTAAAACATTCACATGAGAAAGGACATAATTACGATAGCGTCATCAAATCTACCTGAACATTGCGAGTTTAGTACCCTTAGTATGAGTTTTTGATTTACGAAAACTTTTTTCGAATAGTAGGTATCCTTTCATACATTTACCTCCATGGGAAATGTTAAGGAACTAAAATAAGGTAGATAGGTAATATCAAAAATAAATTATCTAATCGGCAGTCCCAGCAATGATTTTCAAACTAAGTTTTCACGATATCGACTTTATTTTAGTTCCTTAACATTTGCGATGGAGGTAAATGTATGAAAGGATACTATTCGAAAAAGGTTTTCGTAAACTATCAAAGACTCATACTAGGGGTACTGTACTCAAATCAAACAGCAATCGGATTTAAATCTGTACCTAGTCTAAATTGTAGTCTGTAAATTGACAATGGAAACAAGCCAGCGTCACGTACTTTACCAAAATACTACGATCCGTACGATACGTACGAGTCTGGCGAAACGACAATAAACTTACATTGTTACTCATCTGTGGTAGAACGGTACTTTAGACCTAAGTACCAACTTACCAACGAATAATAGTTCTAAAAACAGTAGGAATGCTATAGGTACGTACGAGTCACGCCTCGGTAATGTATGATGGTATTTTGATAAAAGCTGTTTAATACTGCACATTGATAAATAATAAGTAGCTAGACTTACGAAAGGTTAAGAGTTTATTGATTCTCCCAGCTCTCCAGTCAAAGTTACTTACAGAAATTTGAACTTAGTTATAAAAAGGTTTATCTACAGAGTAGGATACAGTTTGAAATAAAAGGATCTTTATTTGAGTTAGATAAGAAATATTGGTGGATAGTTCACACAACGCAACGCTATCAAGTCCCAAACTAAGCAAAGCTTGTACTATGGAAACCAGATAGCTAATAGATTAATTAAATACTTTTTTATGGTAAATACATACAATAGCATACATAATACCCACCCAGACACAGAACAAACATCTGTGTTCATCACACATTTTTTTATCCTGGGTGAAGATCGAACCCACAAACTACAGCGCACAAGGCAGAGCTACTACCAACTGAGCTGTGAGACCAATCAAGATAGATCATTAGGTACTTTTTCCACCTAAAACTAAATACATTATATGCCTTATTAAAATTTCATAATATTCTGGTCGAATCAAATAAATTTCATAATAATCTGAACTTCAGTCTAGTGGAAATATTTTTGTTGTAGAAGCAAGTCCTAAAAAATGCTAGCTCTTAGTAAAATCATGATTAAACCTTACCCAATGACTTATGGATAATAGGTAAGGTACAAGTCTTCATACAATTCATTTTCGTAGATAATATTTGGATAAGCAGAAAAGAATTTTACTGTTTCGTAGAACGCTATTCAGGGCGGGTGATTAGGTGTGAAACATGATTGGATGGGATTCGCACGGTTTGTGCGCCGGCGCAGAAGTGTACGTGCTTTGACACTGTGCTGTCAGGCTTACCTTAAGATTGTCTCAGCATTACGTTTGGTTACTTACCTACATACGATAATATCCAACTTTGTAAAGTTGCGGCGTTATAATAAAAAAACAAAACAAACACGATCATGACTGTAATCCCTCTGTACATATCTCCTCAGATCTCTAGTGATCTTTAAGAATATCTAAGAAGGTAGCCAGAGGCACGTCTAAACATGATATTTGGCATATGCCCACATTTTGCACAGTAGTTAGTATTCTGTACGTGACAGGTTGCAAGCCCATCGTTGCTTAGAAGAATACTAACATATGATACGCACGTTCGAATTATTCTAGGTTCTAAGGTATGCCGGTTTCCACATGATGTTTTCCTTCACCATGATCGAATTATGCTGCGCTGAAAGCTAAATCTTTGATATATACAACCTGTTTAGTTTATTGAGGTTTTATTCCGATTGAATGACGTGGAAGCTTTTGACACTCACTGTTATAGGAAAATATTGTGACTGATAATTATTTTTTTATCAAATTCAAAATATTCTATCTATTTTTCAATTTATTAAATCGCACGTGTTATGTGAACCAGTTATTGATACCAGAAAACGTCACAACCAAGTAAGTTCTTGACTGTGTTGTTATTTATTACCTACATTTTACGGCTTTTCATAACTTGCTGGCTTGAAAGTGGCGCCGGTGACGGAAAAGATGAGGAGTAATGGGTTAGCGTGGTATGGACATGTTATGATGAGAGATGAATGTCATGTGACGAGGAGAGTGTTAGGTATGAATGTGGATGGATACAGGGATAGAGGTAGGCCAAAGAAAAGATGGATGGGCTGTGTGAAAGATGATATGAGTAAGAAAGGTGTGAGTACTGAGATGGCGGATGATCGAGGGAAATGGAAGAAGAAAACGTGTTGTGCTGACCCCACATAGCGTGGGAAAAGGGCAAGAAGAAGAAAAAGAAGGTTCAGTTGTGCTTATTAATAAAATAATGACGTGTTCCAAGTGAGCAACGACCCTGAACCTCTCCCTTCTTCGAGCAAGGGGCCCTGTGAGAGCCAGCAACTAGAGAAGTATACACGAAAAGACTCAGATGATGGTAACAAGGAGAGCAGTTCCTGGCGCAGGCAGTGTGGATGTCTGAAGACGAGGTAAATCTAAATATATATAACTCAAAGGTGACTGACTGACTGACATAGTGACTATCAACGCACAGCCCAAACCACTGGACGGATCGGGCTGAAATTTGGCATGCAGGTAGATGTTATGACGTAGGCATCCGCTAAGAATTTTTATTAATTTTACCCCTAAGGGGATAAAATAGGGGATGAAAGTTTGTATGAATGAAACTTTGTCAATTTAGTATATATAAAGTCGCGATAATCGACATTCACGCGGGCGAAGCTGCGGGCATCAGTTCGTTTTATATATTTTTAAACTTACGCGATCTGAACACTTTAATTAATATTAAACGGGTATTTATCGCGTTTTATTTACCTATTTTTCACCACCTTTCGACAGGTTTACACACTGTCCTTTTTCGTGGTCAGTCATCCCGTGACCACGACAGTGTAAACCTGTCGAAACGTCGGTACAATATGGTAGATGTAAGGACGTATTTCCGTTGTCCCCATTGACATTGTCTCCATTATGGGGACAACGGGAAGTAAAAATTCCTTCCCGTTGTCCCCATTGATTCCTTCCCGAACCTATTTTCAGTAACATTCAGTCGGGTTTGTTAATTATTGCAATAAATACCTGCTAGTTTTATGAGAAGTATGTTCTTCTTTACCAGTGAAAAGCTGAGGAGGATACTACGAAGTTTCCCAGCGCCGCCGCCGCCATCTCCCAGCACCACTCCACCCTACAGCAATGCTCCAGTAAATACCCGTTACACCTTTTACGTCATACCTCCCCTTATCAGCATTGTTCAAAGATTCTTGACTTGGCATGACTTGTCTCGCATCTCATTTTTAGGGTTTCATATCCCAAAAGGAGATGAAATCAGGAACGTGTCAACTTTACGATTTTGCTAAAATGGTAAAAACGGCGCATGTAAAATATAGGGAAATGATGTTAATTAGATAATTTATTATTATTATTAAGAGTCTGTAGTGTCCCACTGCAAGGCAAAGGCCTCCCTTCGTTCTCTCCACTCATAATTAATAATTAAATGATAGTAGATAAAATATTGGTGGACAGTTCACACAACGCCATCTAGCCCCAAACTAAGCAAATACACCAGACACAGAACAAACATCTGTGTTAAAAAGTGTGTAAGTACTTACAACCAGCTACCCTAGCATTAGTAACGTAGGTAGACAGCGTATTCCTACAGAAGAGAATATAAAGTACCTACAACTTATTATGTGATTGTTGGGTGTATTAGTATCCTCAAAGATCTAAGTAATTCGAAATAGAAGCTACCAAGTCTGGGGAATACGATCGTGATGTTTGTTTATTTTTTTGTTTTTTTTTCCACAGTTTGAAAACACGTGTATATCTGCTTACTGCACCAACTTGCACCAGCCCATTATACCCAATCCAGATTATCGGCTGTTGCCAGAAAAGCCCAGCGAAGGACTGATCGACCTACCACAAAAGGTAGCTACTTCTTTTCTTGTCACTGTTCTTTCGAACTTTGGAACCAATTTGTTAATAATAACCGTACCTCTACGTTATTTTTATCGAGTTATTTATTTTATTTTGTTGTATTCGGAAAACAAACAGTTTTACACACTTCCTACTTATATTATAACATAATAACATGCCCATACCACGCCAACTCTTCAACTTTTCTGTCACTGGCGCTAATTCCAAACTTCCTCTAATATGCTTACCTAATCCTTATCTTATCCATTCTCGTCACTCCACACATCTCAACATCCGCATCTCCGTCGCATGCACAGTAAAACAAATGGTATTGGCAAGAGTATGGAAGAAAAAGAAACTAAATATATAGTGCGTCGAGTCCCTCCGCGCGGAAGAAGTGAAACTTCTCGTTGCTAACGCTCGCGCTGGCCCTGTAACAGGTATACTACGCGCATGCGTTCGTACCACGCATTCGCTCTCGCTCTATCTCTTTCATACCCCTCCACGGTAGCGTTAAACGTTTAACGCAACCTTGTTGGAAGAAGCATTAGAGTTTTCACTTCACAGTCCCCTGCGAAAGAATGCGCTATTGCGTAACTGCAAGTGTGGACTACACCGTCGGGCGGCGGGTCGTGTGGTCGTGTCGCAGGGCGCGCCCGGCGTCACGACCCGATCCCTCGATGCAATCGCTTCACGAGCCGCCTTTAAGAGCACTATACATTGAGCGAACACTTTACGAACATAGATAGAAGCCAAAACTTGAAATAACTGCAGAAAAACTCCAATACTTTTGGACAACACAGACAGAAGACCAAAACGAAAAATAACTGCAGAAAAATCCGGACGTAGACTTTCGCCAAATTAAAAACAACATCACGTCTGTAATCCCCAGGCACTGTAGATAATCTCCTCAGATCTCTATTTACTTAGATCTTTGCGGATATCTAAAGGGGATAGTCAGACGCACGTCCAAACATGATATATGGCACATGACCACATTTTGCACAGTTACCAAAGTTCCGCCAAATTACATAATTTAATTAGGCTTATAATGGAAAAAGAGAACGTTCTGTGCCGACCCCATATAGCGTGAGAAAAGGGCAGGAAGAAAAATAAGAAGGGATTATAAGACGCAAAGTGTAGACTTACATAATTATGTCCTACGTGACACCATATCGCACCTGTCATCCAAAGTGAAAATATAACAGATATGGTTAGATGAAAAGATGTCTACTAAGCCTGGGAATTACAGTCATGTAGGTAGGTAACATAGGTATGTTTGTTTTGGAAAGAGATTAAGAAAATATTTTATGGATCTGTTATTTCTCCAGCGCCTATAAATCGAACCAATTGGAACATAGCAGTGCGAAATCGCCATCATTGGCGGGAACACTGGCGAGAACAAATATTTTCATCCCATGTGTGAAAGATCCTTAACAATAAGTCACCACCGGTGCCTACAGGAGAATCAGTCTAAACGACATTTTTATCGCTACGAAAATCCAGGAAACAATCTAATGACAATCTCGGTCAAAAACCTTTGTGAGTTTGCAGTTTTTTTAAGAACTTTATTTGGCTAAAGCCTTATTTGGAACCTTCTAAAGATGTTTACAAAATTGTCGATAGCACGTTGAGAACCGCGAGGATAGAAAATACGATCTTCGATATTACGAGTATATTTAGTTATATACGCATCAGATTCTTTTATGCCATTGGCTGAGTACTGCAGGGATAATAAGTAATAGAGTATCTGTTTTGATTTTTTCAGTTTTTTATACGTTTTATGTAAGTATGTTTAGCGGCGATGGGCTTGCAACCTGTCACATACGGAATACCTACTAACTATTGAGCAAAATGTGGTCATTTGTCAAATATGATGTTTAGACGTGCGTCTGACTCCCCCCTTTAGATATCCTCAAAGATTTAGGTAACTAGAGATCTGGATATCTACCGAGCCTGGGGATTACCGTCGTGATCATGTTTTTTTTAATGCAAGTTTTTATTAGGTAATATTATAAAAAAATGTTTTAGATGTAAACACTTAATGAGTCTAGAGTCAAAGTATCTTTATTCATTAAAATCACGGGGAACATTTTGAATCGTCTTACATACTAGGTGTGTCTAGGTGTCAATTCCAGTCCGAGAAGAACTGACAAGAATTAAAATATTTGATACAATAAGTAGAATACGTTTTATGCCTTACTGTAAAAGGGGGTACTTATGTAAACGTAACAAAAGCTTATCCCCACAAATAAAATTCTTGGCATTCTGTTGATATTGAACAGTTGCTGGCTAAACTGAGCGAGGCCGGGAGAGCAGTAGGTCTACCATGAGTTTTCACAATCTACACTCGCTAGCGACTGTAGTTAAAATGTATGTAAACTTGTACAGCGCCTCTAGCGGATAGTTGGGTACTAAAACGTCCGGTAGTTAACTATCTTACGTCACAGCGTACTACAGCGACCGTAGATTGCGCTTCATTCATTTGCAGTAGGTCTACCATGAGTTGTCATATTTAGATTAGCTGACGTTACTACAGTAGTAATAGTACGTTACTATGACATTTGTCAAAACTGTTACTCATGGTACCAAATTGTAAGAAAATTATGAGCGCAAACTACAGTCGCTGTAGTACGCTGTGACGTAGGATAGTTAGCTACGTGAGGTTTTAGTACCCAACTATCCGCTAGAGGCGCTGTAGGCAAGTTTTCATACATTTTTTTAACTACAGTCGCTAGCGTGTGTAGATTGTGAAAACACATGGTAGACCTACAGAATTTGGTACCTACCACGAGTAACAATTTTGACAGATGTCTTAGTACTATTACTGCTGTAGTAACGTCAGCCGATCTAAATGTGACAACTCATGGTAAAGGCTATGTATCAAGGAAGCGCCGTCGATGCCTGATAGTCCAGGGTCCAGACACGACCTCTCCATCATTGGTCACGACCCAACTAATGCTGAATGATGATATCGACTGAATACTGTACGGCTTTCGATCCCGATTCAACCCTCAATCAAATAAAAATCAGTCATATCACTCAAAAAGAAACATTTATTACTTTAGATCCTATTTTTTTTATCTTATATTTAAAGTAAGTACTAATAAAAATATAATTAAAATAATTATAAATTAACACTAAAAATTATATGTTAAAATAAATTCATTAAATTTTTTATATCTTAAAAATATTTGTAGGTACTTACCATAAACTTGCTTATCAAAACTAAATACTTAAAGATTCTTCAAAAAATATTTTTTAATCCAAGAGTTCTTTTGCCGATTTTTTTAAGTACTTGGTGTAGTAGTTATTAGCTTATCTTCATACATTGTTCCACGTAGTAATTGTAAGTAGGTATAGTCACCAACAAAAATTAATGAATACCTACTTGAGTCAATGAAAACCTTCACAACTCCTAAAGGTGCCTACATCCTAATCTTCAAAATTAGCCAATCAGGAAGAGCCACAAAACATGATGTACATCTTAAGACTATGATGTTCAGCAAATGTGGAATTATTGAGAAACTTTGAATAGGAAGGAGGTTTTAAAGTCTTCATTGACTTTTGTTAGTGACTGTACTGTATTAAGGAAACGTGCAATTACCTACTTATTTTATTGGCTGTTTATTTTGGTAAATAAAATGCGCGAGCGCAAGCGAGGCTTAGGTACGAGTTACTCTGCTAATGTTGTATGTAATTAACTTATTTAGATATAGATCTCTCTAGGTTAAACCCGTGTAAATATTTTGCTAGTAAGTAGGTATACTTTTGGGTTATATTCGTCAGACTATAAAAATTGTTGGTACTGTCATGGAATATTAGCTTTTATGCAGTCTTATATTGTGTTGCCATAATGCTGTCCACATTGTTTTATGAATTCTCTCTCACCTATTATACTCTCTTACCTTAACTTTACTCTGTTTAAATCTGAGTTCTTCATCTCAATTCATTGCCTACCGAAATCTGATTTATGTTAGATTTTCCAACAGTTAATTCCTAAGTAATCTCTATAAAGGAACTCGTAGTATAAAGTATCTTCCTCTGTATGTATTTTAGTACTTTGATCTAGTAAACTACACATCGGATTTCAATGCGGTTTTCATCAATAGACAGAGTGATTTAAGAGGAAGGTTTATACGAGTATCTAAGCCACAGAGCCAGCCAAACCAGGGTGGGTGGCTAGTGGGAAATAAGAAATGTTACGTTCTTCAAGAACTGCTTTATTTTTCTTCATTAAATAAGTAGTTCACTTACAAAAAAATTATCGTTTTTTTCAAGGTTCTTTTTTAAGAAATTATTTGTTCTCCTTCCAGCAAAGCCGAATGCAGCGTATGGTATACGACCTAGTGCAGCTAGTACAGCTGTCTGTCACGGCTACGGCTCTAGCTCTGTACTACCTCATCTATTGCTACATGCAACTCATTTACTACACCCTACGGAGCGCTATGTACTTCCACAATGCTGATGGGCAAGTCCAATTACCTATAATAGCTCTTTTAGCATAAGCACTCATTATCATCTTCCTACCCTTTCCCACGTTATGTGAGGACAGTAAAACATGTGATCTTCCATTTCCCTCTGTCATTAGTCGTCTCAGTACTCACTCCTTTTTTCTTACCCATGTCACCTTTCACACAGTCCATCCATCTTTTCTCTGGTCTACGTCTGTATCCATCTTTTAGCAGAAGCACTGTAGATAACAAATTTCTCTACAGAAGAGAAGATAGAAAGTGATGAGTTTTAGATGATTAAGGGTGAAATTACAAAAATCAATGGTTTTTAGGTACCATTTCAAGAACCAGGAATCACAACTGTAAAGATGCTATGACATAAAATTAAAGGTCAAATATTCATCTTTGCGGGTAACTAATAAAAACTGGACAGTTCCATACAACATTTTCATATAAATATGGTTTTACCATCGCAAGATGCTCGAAAAATGACGAAAAATGGGGTCTGGTTAGGTACCAAAATAGCTTAATCTACTGCATATTACATCGTGGAAATCATAAGAAATTGTGGCTTATATAGTCCTCTATACGTCTAGGTTATTATTTCGTTTTCAAATAAATTACTTTTTTACTTATGAGGAAGAACAGCCAATAGAAAATGCACTAGAATTTCTCTATACATTTTTGTATGGCGACGCGCTGTTATATTGACGGGATTAAAATAAAAACAGAAATATCTCAAAAACTAGACTTCCTAGGTTAGTGGTTTCTTTGGAGGAGTTATAGGTATCCACGAGATCTACATTTTGTTTGACAGCTGTCAATCTTTAAACAGCAATATCTTGGAAACTAGACGTTGTAGGCTAGTGGTTTCTTAGGAGAAGTTATAGCTATCAATAAATTCTACATTTTAAGTGACAGCTGTCAAAGTTAAAACTGCAATATCTCGGAAACTAGACGTCGTAGGCTAGTGGTTTCTTTGGAGAAGTTATAGGTATCATTGAAATCTACATATCAAATGACAGCTGTCAAACTTCAAACTGCAATATCTCGGAAACTAGACGTCGTAGGCTAGTGGTTTCTTTGGAGAAGTTATAGGTATCATTGAAATCTACATTTCAAATGACAGCTGTCAAACTTCAAACAGCAATATCTCGGAAACTAGACGTTGTAGGCTAGTGGTTTCTTAGAAGATGTTATAGGTATCCACGAGATCTACATTTTAAGTGACAGCTGTCAATCTTTAAACAGCAATATCTTGGAAACTAGACGTCGAAGGCTAATGGTATTCTGGAACAATATAGGTATCATTAAAATCTATGTTAGTAAATATGTGTTATTAAACTAACTACAGAATAACCACCAGTGTTCTTATTTTATTATTTTATTTTCCAATTGCTATAGTACGTTTGATATCGATCTGTCACGGGAAATGTTCTTCGCTACTTAGGACATCTAGTTTTCTAGATATGGCTGCTTGAAGTTTATCGTGTGTTTGTAAGTGTTATTCGTTGGAAAATATTTAACGAGTAACAAAAACAAAAAAAATCAACTGTGCGACTCGTTTTGGTGGTACTCGTAAGAAAACCATTTGGGTACCTACTTCAGTTTGCCATGTTAGCAAAGTGTCATTCGTTGGGAAAAAAATCCGCTCGCCTAAAGCCCGCGTAACGCCGTCACAGGCTGTCAGACAACCTAACATACAGTGAGTTATGGAATTACATTACAAATGTAATTTCATAACTTACCTATCTGACCTTCAAGTACCAAGATTAGTTAGCTAATGTATAAAATCGAGCGTCAAGTGGCTTCAATGTGTGCGTGTGCACTTTGCTGTAGTGTGCTGACGCGGATAGCTGAATTCGAGAACGTCAAATCTGTAATTACGTCCTTAATACAGCGTCATTTGACAGTTTTTACTTACTGACAGGACAATGCTTGGGGCAGAGAGGAAGGATATTTTTTGACTTCCCGTTGCCTCATGTATGATTGTATGATTCTCAAATAAATTGTAAAATTAGGTCGTTATAGTCAAATGTTAGTATAACTGTCATGTGTCTCGCAGCATTTTTAGTTTAACTAATAAGTACTTAGATATATTAAGTAGAGTACTGAGATGACGGGTGATAGAGGGAAATGGAAGAAGAAAACGTGTTGTGCCGACCCTGCATAGCGTGAGAACTGGGCAGGAAGAAGAAGAAAAAGTAGTCAGATTATTGAAATTGGGTTTTTGTTACACAGGCCAATGAAAATAACAATCGGCGTGGTCACGGTGACGTCACTGGTGGTAGGCTTCAATCTGCTGTTGCGGATAGAAAGAATCATTGGAATTGTCATGTAAAATAAATTGTGTTGTAGAAATTGTTGAAAGTATCAGTTATGTTCTACAAATTGTTTTTCCTAAGCGACGTTTTGAAACCAAATATAAACAAAGATAAATCGTCTAAGTTATTTATTCGTATTCATTTCGATATCAAAAAACCTACCGGAAAGTGATTTTTAATAGATTCTTACGAGTATAGTCGCCATATTGGATTCTTTGGTTGATTTCTTTGTATTTTACCTTACTTTTGTGATTAAGACAGGGGTCTAGAGTCTAGATCACAAAAGTAAGTTGTTTATACTACTCAGAGAAGACCTCAGTGGCGCAGCGGGCGAGAGTCCGCCTGCGACGCAAGAGGTTGCGGGTTCGATTCCCGCCGCGGAACAAATTTGTGTACGATCTGCAGAAATTTGTTCCGTTGGTCTGGGTGTTTTCTATGTATAATAAAAAATATCTATCTATGTACCTATATCATGTATTAAATATATCAGTTGTCTAGTACCCATAACACAAGCTTTGAGTAGCTTACTTTGGGGCTAGATGATGCCGTGTGGACTGTCCAGCATTATTATTATTATTATTATACTCGTATTGATAGTTACTTTAACCCTTGTTGTCTGTTTCCTTAAACATTATGGTAAATGTTGTGCATGCCTGTAATTGGCATTTTTTTTTCATAGTATGATTTGTTTTCATGTTGTTTTTTCTTAATGCTTTGTTGTGTTGGCGTTGCCTAATAAATAAATAAATAAAATAAAAACCCCCTGAAGTTTTCGGAAGTAGTCTGAAAACACTCTGTTTAGGTAAGTACTTCACAAACATAATACAATACCTCAGTCGGGTAAAAAGCATCATCAACAAATTGTTTTCTTTCACACTTCAGACGCCATTGGAGGCTAATTGCCTTTGAACTTGAACCGCGTCGGACGAGCCGTGTCGACCTCTCCACCTGGACATTGTTGGCTGCAGCGGGAAGTAAAGTGATTTTTCCCCGCACTCTCGCCATTGCTAAAGAACCACGGCGGAGACTCAACACTTGATGTTCTGACGTGCTGGAGGTCGCGCGCGTTCTAACACCGTTTCTTTGCGCGTTTATAATGAACAATTTTTCATCGTAATTTTTGTGTGAGTGTTGTTGAATGAACTATTGTGTACGGCATATGTAGTGCATCGCGAAAATGGTGCTAAGTTTGAGGTAAGTAGAGTATGGTGATTTATAATTGTTTTGTTTAGATGAACATTTAAATGAGATAGATAAGTAACAGCGGTAAAAGCTGTTTGTTGTGATAATATTGTATTGTGTACCTATGTGTTTATGAAAACAAATCGATTAAAAGTATTTTAGTTAAATTCATGATTTCTATTTTTTTTCATGTCGTTTCTATTGATGTCTGTTATTTTTAGGATTTGATTTATGTAGGTAAGGTCCTTGATTAGGCTTACAGTTTGATAATAATAAAATAACTTGGTTCCTTTTGTACCTACTTATTATGTTAGTACAATACTTTTTTTACATTTCAAAACTTCGGCATGAATTACATATATCTAAAAAAATCTGGATAAATTTCTGCATGGGTATATTAATTTGCGTCTAATATTTAAAAGAACTGTAAAGGCTGTTGAGTCATATTTCAATTACAAAAAAATATGCGAATCGGAAGATAAAGATTATATTTGTACTAGTTCTGTGACCCGGCTACGCTTGAACGCTGTTAAAAAGCGTGCTTTATCCGCGTCTACGCTTCGAACATGACAATTTGAGCAGCTGCCAAACTTTTCCATTATGAAAGTAATTTTGCAAATATTTAAAAGTTGAAAATTTAAATTGTTTACTACTTAAAACTTTTAGCTGGAATAATTTAAACACTATGCGGCGATGGGCTTGCAACCTGTCACGTACGGAATACTAACTACTGTGCAAAATGTGGGCATGTACCAAATGTCATGTTTGGGCTTGCCTCTGACTACCCCCTTTAGATATCCTCAAAGATCTAAGTAACTAAAAATCTGAGGAGAGTTATCTACCGAGCCCGGGGATTACAGTCGTGATCATATTTATTTTTTTATTTTTTTACTATTCGGCTCTCTCAGTTCGACATTTCTATCGTGTTTCAAGTTTTTGTAAATATTATTTCTGTAAGTAGGTACCTACATCTTGTTCTTATTTACTGTTGTTTCGGCATATAACATCAAAATGATTATTTTGTGATACCTATGGAATGGTACATTCCCAGTTTAAATTTAAATGCTGCATGCCTATATACAGATAGGTAGAAGACATTGTTTCCAATTAGAATCCAACATGTTTTTCAACATATTATATTCCAAGCAATAAATAACTACACTTTGACTTTGATATATCTTTTCTTGCACACACCTACCACTAGTATTTAGTTTTCATCCCCACAAGCTCGTAGAGACTATCATGCTTCAGAAACGTCACATTTTAAGTTTTGAAGTAAGTAACACTATGTACTTCAATACAATTTTTATAGGTTATGGTGCGAAATGTAAGATTATAGATATCCTACTATTATTATAATCTTGAAAGTTTGCAAGAATGTATGGATGTATGGATGTCAGGATGTCTGGATGTATGTTTGTTACTCTTTCACGCTGAAACGGCTGAGCGGATCTGGATGAAATTTGGCACAGATATAGATTATAGTCTGGAAGAACACATAGGCTATATTTTATCCCGGAAAACAGTATGGTTCCCGTGGGATAGATTTGTTTTTGTTTTTCAAAGTACCACGCGGGCGACGCCGTGGGCGGAAGCTAGTATAAGATATTACTTTTATTTCCCGAAGAGCTTGTAGTAAGGCCCCAGTATTAGCATCGGATCTCTACATGTCAGGTCAGGCGCACATTATCGCGCAGCACCCGAGATGCGCGCGCGCCGTGGCGCGTGCTAACGGTGCGTTCCGCCGTTTGTCGCAAACTAGAGTTCACTTCACACCCTTGTAATTGATTTGTGATGATGTGGTAATAGCGCTTATTTTGCCCAAGATTAACTATCTATTCAAATCTTCGCCTAAATCTAGGCCCTAACGTTTTAGAGAATTGAAATCTTGTAGATACTTTCTTACTCATCAAATTCCAGCTTAGGCAAACTAAGAAAATTAGAGCTAGTTTCACCATGCTCTGTCAAATAAACTAACAGCTTGTAAGCCTTTTCATCGCCTGTTAAAGTTGATTTGTATATCACCATATCCATACTTTAACATTCTTGTTAATTTTGATGCCTGATCAGGTCATGCTTTGCTAAAAAAAGTTTGATGAAACTGGACCATAACGGCCTAAAGTTCGATTGGTTCAGGCTCGAACTTGCGGAGGAAATCCATTACAAAATATTGAAAAAGATAATTTATATCTAGTACTATCCTGCAAAACTATTATGGGCTAAAAAAGGCAGACTTTTGCACCACCTGTCCGCAAATAAAGAGCCATGCAAAGCGCTAGTGGCACACACAATCGGTACCTATATGCAATTCAAAGAAGTGAAGTAAGTAGTAGACATTCTTTTAGACTTAAATTTTGTTGCACGTCTCTGGTATACTGAATTACACTGACTGAAACAAAGGTTGTAGACATCTCGTTGGTGTATGATGAAAAACCTGAACTATGGTATGAGGAAGAAGATAAATCCATTTCTATGTGAAGCGAGACTAGTTGTGATTTTCCAAGTAATTGCAACTATTATTGTCGCGTGGATTGTGAAGAATGTGGTGTTATAAGTTTATCAGTTTATCTGTGTGATTGCTTTTCACTTTCGTTGGAACTTCACATTGAAATAATCTCATAAGAGTTACTTGATTTACTATTGTAATAGGTTGTTTATTGTTTAACCTAAACAATCTGTCAATTATATACCTAACTAGTAACGGAGACAAATACAAAAAATCAAAAACCATGAAAATCGGTCCAGCCGTTCTAGAGTTATAAGTGTTCGAACAAAAACGGCTTTGTTTTAGGGTTTTAGGTATATAATAAGAATATTGTTTCTTAGAAGTCTAAAATAGGACGAATAAAATAAAGGATATTAATATTTCTTCCTAAAACAACAATCTACATATATAAAAATGAATTTCTGTTCGTTAGTTTCGCTAAAACTCGAGAACGGCAAAACGGATTTATCTTATCTTGATCTTGAAATGTTTGTGGAGGTCTAGGGAAGGTTTAAAAGGTAAGAAAAAATCGAATAACTACCGGGAAAACCCTAAAAATAGCCCTTTTCTATTTTCCATACAAACGTTTTCTAAATAAGTACGAAGTCTGCCGGGTCAGCTAAAGTTTAATATAAATTTAGTGCACGAAAGGAACCTCTGAGGTGCAATTTTTTTTGTATTTATTTAGTTTGAGTGATAACAATTTTTTGGACTAAAATATTAAATAAATAAATAAATAAATAATGCTGGACAATCCACACAGCATCATCTGGCCCCAAAGTAAGCTACTCAAAAGCTTGTGTTATGGGTACTAACTAACTGATATATTTAATACATTAACTACATAGATAGATATTTTTTTATTATACATAGAAAACACCCAGACCAACGGAACAAATTTCTGCAGATCGTACACAAATTTGTTCCGAAGCGGGAATCGAACCCGCAACCTCTAGCGTCGCAGGTGGACTTTTGCCCGCTGCGCCACTGAGGTCGTCAAAATATACTAAATATTAATAAAGTTAATTTAAAATAGATAACCTCAAACATAAACAGCTAGACTGCGATCTTATCAAGTGTTTCATAAAATTAAACAAATTAAAAAGAAGCAAGTAAAAAGTGAATCGTGTTGAGTGATCTGCCGTCCTCGAATGATAATGACCTAGTTATAGCGTGGAAGGAAGCGGTAATGAGCGGAGGAGATGTAGGAAGTAGCGAGGCCACGAAACCGAAACCGCACCGAGTTCCGACTTGCAGGCGGACTTAAGCCCTCTTCACCCTGCCTGCAAGTAAGAATACTAACCTATGACACACACCATAGAATTTTTGGTTTTAGGGTATGCCGGTTTTCTCACAATGTTTTCCTTGAATTTAAGCACGGACCCACGATACCCCTGGAAACACCTATTCCACTAAGTTCAACTATAAGTTCAACCGTTGAACTAATTGCACCAAAAAATTCCAGTTCTTTCAACTTTGTTATTTTTTTCTAAAAATTGAACTTTCTGGACAATATTGGTGCTATTAGTTCAACTTTCTGTCACAATGGCCCTCCGATACAGTAGTTCAACTGAGTAGTTCAACTAGTTGTACAAAGTTTTATTCCATGACGGTTTTCAATACTATTTAGTCAGGAAATACAAAAATTCTCAATCTGTATGGAGGTGCAAAAACTTTCGGTCAAATAAATACCCCTGGTGGTATCGTGGGTCTTTTAAAACCAAACGATACCCCTGTTCGAAATGACCGTAGTGTTGCGGTGTGGAATGCGAAAATGCATTCGGTGTTGTAAGAGCACTGGCATTGCGCACATATTTTTTTCGAATAGAAAAACTTACTGGTGCCTACCAGGTTTGGACCCACGTCTTTCGGATCGTGAGGCAGGGGTGCTACTACATTATTTAGTGATTGATAGGGATAAAGGCGAATAGTAACTAATAATCAAATGTAGGTACTTTGGTAGCATCATCATCATCATTCTCCTGCCCTTATCCCACGCTCAGTGGGGTCGGCACCATGTTTCCTTCTTCCACTCCTATCATTCGTTAACTCTGAATCAATTCTTCTTACATTCAATCATCTTTCACACACTTCAAAAACTTCTCATATTCAATTAAGTCATACATAATACATTATTTTTTATGTATATTTCTAAATAGTTTCATCCTATCAGTTATGGGTTATTTTATTACCCACTAAAAATCTGTTAGTTTTTTCAATTTCTCACTTAGTCATCGTGCCGGTCTGAATGCGCAAGCGCACAGTAAAAGACATCAACGCGCTCGGCGTGCTACGAGGAATCTAGACAAAGTGCAATTTACTTTGCTTTTAAGGTTAGAGTTCATTTTGTCTGTGGTTTTTTTTTGCTTTTCACGCCGGTCAAGTGTAAATCGGGTAGACAAATTGACGCTAAGTACCTACCTATATTTTTTATTCGTCTGCGAGAAAATGTAATTTGGGTACTTTGCAAATAAGGACATTAATTATGATGGAACTGTGAAGATATTTTAGTAAGCACGTTCTTTGTAGATAACTAGTACCTACTTATTTTATATTGATCGCAAGAAGGTGCTTTAAGTATACTGTAGGTTCGTTGTATTTGAACTTATTTAAATATATAGGTGGATGGTGGATAATAACTCCACATTTTTTCTTACATAGGTACTCGTATTGTTAGATCATGCGTTCTAAATGGTATATTTTTAGGCATGCCAAAAGAACGCATTTATACCATAATTACCATAATTACCTAATCTGAGGAGATGTCTACCAAACTAGAGAATTACAGTTGTAATATTTTTTATTTTTTTGAGAAAATGGAAATGCAACAAAAATAAATCTAAGGGTGCATTCCACCAAAACAGTTTACATAGTCCCCAGAATAAATCGTAGTTATCGAAGTGTAAACAGACTATTTCCTTGCATTTTTACAAGCTTTTATTTAACTTGCAATGTACCTAGGTATGTAAATATGTTTGTCCGAGTGGAATCTTGCAACTGAATTTTAAATCAGTTATCTCTAACCTGAAAATTTGAGCTGAAATTTGTTATACCTACACGCTTTTATTTTGGGTGACAATGCATGCATAGCTATGTGACGTCATTCTAATTCATATATGGCGGATCATCCAAAATGGCGGGCTAGTTTTTTTTTCTGCACTACCACCACAGAATGGGTATCGAATGAAAGGCTTGCTGAGGAGAAAAAGAAAGCTTGTTTTTAAAAAGTTTTTTTTGCCTTTTATCTTATCTTATACCTTTAAAATTTCAATTTTCCGTTAGCCATTCCGAGCCGTTCAATTAGCCGTTTCCGAGATTCTAATTATATATATATATATATATATATAATCAGAATCTCGGAAACGGCTCCAACGATTTTCATGAAATTTAGTATGCAGGGGGTTTCGGGGGTGATAAATCGATCTAGCTAGGTTTCATTTTTGGAAAACGTTGTTTACGAAGAAAAACACCGAGCAAAACTCGGTTACCAGGTACTTTATTATTAAGTACACTATTCTGAGATTAGTTATACCGGAAGGCAACCTAGTAATACACGTACGTTCTTAATCAAAGTGGTACGATAGCTCTTCAATCAGATTCAGATACCATTCGATTGTTTCTGTAACAGTAGTCAAAGTCGTGTCTGTAACTAGCTAGTGATTCCTGCAAACTGTGACCGCCGGCGATGTAGCCGAGGAGTTACGCCATGTCCCCGCTGGATGTGCACGAGTAACGGGGTCTAATCAGGGCTCCATTATGGGGTGTGGTCATGGTGAGAGAGGGTAGCGAGCTGGTCACAATCAAAGTATGATTATCCCCGAACCAGCGTGATGACCACAGAATGTGTAGGGTTTATATTACTATCGTTAGGCAAGCAGAATGTATTTTTTTTTACTGTTTTGTTCCTTTTTTTTATTACAAACAAGCGTACGGCCCATCTTATGGTAGAGACCTATAGCGTACCTAACGTAGTAAAGTAAAAACTCAGTGCGTTGTTTTAATGCAAACCATTTTTCTCTTGGAGTCTGATCTTCATTCCTTTAATCCTAATAATCCTTCTTAATTTTGTTATGGATGCCGAGTTGAGTTAGAGCTGATTCGTTTCAAACGATTTTGTTATCTACATCTCTTCTTCTTCTTCTTGTGTCAGTTTTTTTTTGATCCAGTGTGGTGAAAGCATTAGTGCGCCTCAGAGCGTCCTTTTGTCCTTTCAACACTCTGCTAAGTACTCAAAACGCTTTTATCTGCAACTCGAACCACACAGCGATTGAATCTGTGAACCTTTAATTGCGGCGTCCATCACGAATTGAACACTGAGTCAGAGTTCAATCTGGGAAAACAACAGTAGTCTTTACTCTAGAACAATGTTTGAACTTTGTTTTAAGAGGCGGGGAATGTAGCAATATTGTGGATAGACCTGGCGAAGCGAAAAATTCATACTTTATTACATGTGGAATAAAACTCAAACTCAAACGCAAATCTGTTTATTAAGTAAAATCATAGGGATCATTTTGAATCGTCTTACATACTAAGTGAGTCTAGGTGCCAATTTCAGTCCTATCCCCAGTCCGAGAAGAACTGACAAGAAACTCGCTGGGCCCTAGCGCTTTTTTTTGTATGGTCCTTGTTAATTTGGTTAGGGTTACCTAACGAGTTGGAGCTGATTCGTCCCAAGCTTTTTTGTCATCTAAGTACTCTGATATTTTATAATAAGCTTTTCGAGACAGTTTCTGTTCAATTTCATTTTTGAATTGAATGTGATCAGACGCGCTCTATGCTGTCTAAATAATTCTTTCTTTTCTTTTCGTATGCTGGAAATCGAACCGCATCTTTCAAGCCAGCTGCTAGAGTTATAATTCAGAATCCAGTTGCACTGAGGATGTCAGGTCACGCTCCAGCGGTAGCCTTTAGAAGGTCAACGACTTCCGAACTGGAGTCATTAACTGATTGACGTGGTCGATTAAAATGTTATCTTGCATTTGCTTATGTAATAAACAATAAGGTAGTAAATAAGGCACTCGAGCATATAGGCTTATGGGAGTATGAATAGTAGCAATAACTTCGCGACTTCGTCTGAGTTTTGTTATTTTTGTACAGACGTCCCACTTCATTTCCGTGAAGGTTGTTGTAGACTTCTATAAATCATTTTTCTCGAAATTAGTTCAGCTGTTATGACATGAGTGGGTAACAAACATACAAACTTTCGTATTCAAAATTTTATCGTGATTATCGTAAGAAATAAATATATTAGGTACCTATAGTAAAAAACTTGGCCCAACAACTACTGATTTCCAAAGTAGAGAAACGCTCAGATGTAAGGTAGCAGCGGTATCTTATCCAAATGATAACCGCGCTGATCCGTGAAATGACACAGGTACAATAAGTAGGTACCTACCAATAACCCCAAAAAGGTAAATGACTTAAGAATCGATCGGTATCATCTATACAGGTCCCGTTAGGAATGAACTTCATAAAATATCGATCAGATCAAAACAATGGGCCATGCACCTGATATAATTTCAGAAACAGTAGGTAATTGCTGATTCCGACGGAATGATTCAATGATTCAATTCTGTACTCTGTCATTACCTCACCGTATCTTTGACCCCATGTTAGATGTTGAAAAATTGCCTCGCAAATGGACCTTACTCCTTGGTAATAAAGGCTGCTGGAATCGCCTCATGATGCAACAGGACAGAGGTAATATGGCCGGGCACGACCGGGTCATGAGTTTGACTGCGTTTATTCGTATTTATTTAATGATACATCAACATCAGCATCACGATTCATATTCGATTTGCTTTAGTAATATGTTATTGAATTTTCTTTATTCAACTAAACAAGTGAAATTATAGGGAATTATAGATTATTGAACAAAATAATCATTCTACCTTTTGGAGTACAGTCAACTTAATGTATTGTTATTGTTTCAGATTAATATTTGTATGCAGTTTGCTTTTAGTATCAAAAGTAAGTGTGTTATGACTATCATTATTTATTACAATTTATACCATTTAAACCAAATCTCATGATTGCACCAGTGGATTTTGACAGAAGTTATGTAAAGGAAAACATCGTAAGAAAATGGACTTGTCCAAAAACGACTTGGGTCCCAAAAAACTGTCTTCTAATCCTAATTGGGCACATAGCGTGCAATAAGACAAATCAGACGAAGGAAAACATCGTGAGGAAACCAACATGTAGAACCTAAAAGTTCCAAAACGTAAAAACCACACTGGTTCAAACTGGTGACACAAAAAGGAACGTGTTTTGCTATATGAGTCATATAGAATCAAAGGTGGCAATCTGTACTTGGGATGAATTTTGGCAATTCAATAAAAACGTTTTACTAAGTCTGTTTTGAAATTATTTTTATTATCGAAGATCGCTGATTTTTGAGGCCAATTTTTAACGCTATGATGTCGCCTTTGATATAAGTAGATTGAGAAAATAATGTAAGGTTATTTCAAATTCCCTAATACGGCCATATCAATAAGTAATTTTTGACAAATTTGACAGATTGCCCCCCTATGATTCTATACGACTCATATCTTTTTTAATGTTTTCCCCAGTCAGCAAACACTGCAGTACCCCATTTGGACACATCAGCGGAAACTGATCTTGAATCAACGGAAGTCTCTGTCGTGTCAGTGTCAAGTTCCTCTTCATCATCAGCGGAGGTGCAGGAGGGGTCAGGAGACGAGCCTGAACCCATGCCGAGCTCCAAAATCATTGTGAATACTTTAAATGTAAGTTTCTTTATATATAATGTTAGTGAGTTTTTTTTAATGGTAGAATGCCTTTCCCTCCCTTGCACTTAAGCTTCAGTTTTTTTTATATGTTCAATTTTTTTTCACGGAGTGTATAGGTTGACTAAAAACCTTCATCGTGACTTCTAACATTTTTCCAGTAGTTCGGCGTTAGTACGCGATGTTTCATAGTTTTCAGCAGCACTCTTAATTTGGCCCCTTTGATGCAATGGTTTTGGAAAGATACGTGTTCACCTTTATTCTCTTAAATAAATGATTTATGATTATGAGTCGTGTTATCATAGACCCCACTGTCTGGCGTAGGCTTCTACGTAGATACTACGGCGTAGACTCTACATAATAAGTGGTCGGTTATAAGAAATTAAATATTATGTACATAATGTAGGTACCTAACCAGTAACATAGATTATATATATTATATATAACTTTATTATATCAATTAATTTTGCTGTTATTTTTTCGGCAGAATGAAACAAGAGAAGCCTTGAAAACAGATGGCAGTGAACAAGACCCCGTAAGTTACAACATTATTTTACTATTTACAGTTATTCCAAGACGTTATTGAATGGGTAAAATAATTTTGACTTTAAATCACGGATGATCCACTAGTATAAAAAATAATAAATAATAAACAATAGACTTTAGTTAAAAAAAATTAGAGTGAAAATGAAAATGGGGTTATGCGATTTCTATGTTCTCGAGTGTATTTAAAAAAAACCATTCGAAGATACCGACCTCTTTACCTACATGCTAAGAGTTTCGCGCTCACACCAAAGAGGCTTATACCGAATAAGCTTTATCTGTATATAGGTAGGTACTTACCTATTTTTTCTTCAAAAAATAATAATTTCTCTTAAGAAGTGCATAATAATAATCTGAGAGGACTGGTAGTGTAAAATGAATGTGCGTAATACTAGTGCTCTTACTCGTTAACGGCGAAAGAAAATATCATGAGAAAAGCAAACCATAGAACCAAAAATTCGAAGGCGTTGTCATAAGTTAGTTTTTAAGCGGCCATGGGCTTGCAATCTAACACTGCTGTGCAAAATGTGGGCAAGACGTGCAAGTTCTGTCTTAGATATAGATTTTAGATATCCTCAAAGATCTAAGTAACTAGAGAACTGAGAAGATACTACAAAGCCTTGGGATTACACAGTCGTGATCATGCTTTTTAATGTGTATTTGTTGGGAATTATGTGAAAGGCAATAATAGCGCCCAATTTACATCCATTAGCGTGTCCAATGATAAAGTGCTTCATTGATTCAGTCGACAACTATCGACATTCGTCACATTCAGCGTTTTCCTTTCGTTTTGTGGTGTGGTTTCGCTTGTCTGTGTTCGAAGCGGTCAGTTTTACTTTCTTTTGAGAATATTTGCTTTCTTTTGAGTTTTTATGCGTGGATCGATAAATGAAGAACCTAATTTTTTAAATTATCTCAGCCGAATTACGAACAATGCTGAACATAGGCCTCCCCCATAGATCTCCATAGATTTCCAACGGCTCCCAGCAGTATTTACTAGGTCGTCTTTCCATATAGTGGGTTTTTTTTGGTGGTCGCAAAATTTTATGTTAGATTTTGCGCCCCTCAAAAAATTAGTGTCTCAGTAATTTTGTTCTTGTGGTCGGAAAGAACATAGAATTTGGATAATTGCATTTTGTAATTATAAAATACACATTTCAAAAAAGTATTTTGAATTTTTAGTCGAAAAGTCAAAAGTCAAAATATTTTTATTCAATAAAATCACAGGGACCATTTTGAATCGTATTATAGTCGATAGCTAATAAACCGGTAATAAACCAATTTCGATCAAATTTGATAGAGTAGGCAGGGTTGAAAAGACAATCTATTTCATACCGCAAGTAGTCAGAGGTAGTGTGCAGAGAGGAACAGAGCCTATTTCTTTGTCCCTTATTACACACTACATGGTACAATAGTTACAAAACTATGTTTTCACGCGTGGAAAGGCTGGCAAGGTGGCGCGTACGCATCTCGTTGCCCAACCCCCGACTTGCCGACTGAATGGGGCCCTTGTGCAACACATTGTGTGCCTTTAACCTTATTGAGATGTCTTTTCTACTTGCTTTGTTATTTCATCTTACACTGAATATATATTTTTATACTCTGATGCCGCTTTGAAAGCAATCAAACTCAAAATAATTTTATTCAATGAAATCACAAGTTGACATGGAATAGAATAATACCTACTGTGAAAAATGTTGGCATGTACCAAATATTATGTCTGGGCGTGCCTCTGACTACCCTCTTAGTAGCTACTAGAGATCTGGGGAGATATCTACCTAGCCTGGAGATTAACGTCGTGATCATGTAGTTTTTGTTTTTAATTGTCTTTGATAGTCGCAGTAAAATTATGTATTTTTTTTAAATATGAACTATATTTTGTTTAACTTTTGTTTTTTTTTTTTATTAAAATTCAACGTGTAGGTAGGTATCTGCTATACTGCGATATCGTAGCTTCCAAAAGGATGAACCGATTTCGATTTAGTTTTTTCTTTGAAAAGTGAGCGAGAGTGTTCCTAACAGCTATGATTTAAATTAATTGGTACGACGCGTGCGAAATGGCAGACAAAAGCTAGTCTGTGATAAAGCTTGAAGGAACAATTCTATTTGTTTAGTCATGTCTCATTTGTTTGCGTATTTATGGAATGATGGGAACAAATAGCTTATTGGTAATTCATTCACGGTTTCTCATCGCTGCATTAGTTGAGAAAAAAACTGTGAAGAAACAACACTTGCACACTCAACTGTTTCTCTTCCTAGACTTTTCAACAATGAATTTTACAGTTAGTAGGTTTTTACTGAATTTGCATGAGTTAACTGGATATTTATCTGGCGGATCATTAATTCTAATAAATAGACAAATTAAGTTCAAAGAACGCAAAGACATTGTAGCCCACTCTGTAGAAAGACACATTGAGATAGCCTGTGTGGAGTTGGAGCAGTTCATTGTTATAAGCACTTATAGCCCACCAACCGCTTCATTTGATATTTTTGAAAGAAATATGGAGGAAATTTTGAACAATATTATATCAAAATCAAATAAACAAATCATAGTATGCGGTGACTTCAATGTAAACTTACTAGAGAAAAACTCTTTAAGTACCAGAATAATTAGTTTGTTCAAATCATTTAATCTTGAACCATTATTTATGGAGCCAACTAGAATAACGGCTACTTCAGCCAATTGCATAGATAATATTTTTACTAATATAAAAGAAATAATGAAAAAATTAATTAGCAATATTCAATCAGACCATCTTGGTCAACTAGTGACAATAGAAACAATAGTAAAAATAAATACTCAAAAAAAAATAACTTATACACCTGTAACCACTAATCGTTTGGAAAAAATGAAATTGAACCTGGCTACCACTTTACCTCGCTTATTATATTATAATGATGACAATCCAAATGATTTATATAATACTTTTTTCAATGAGTTCAATCAAAAGTTCAATGCAATTTTTAAATCCAAAACGGTTGTGGTCTCTAGCAGTTCTAAATTTTGTGAGTGGGCAACAGCAGGTATTCATAAAAGCAGGCGCACTTTGTATGAACTATACAGTGAAAAACAGTATAATTTTAGTGAAGAGTTTAAAACTAAAGT
Source organism: Cosmorhoe ocellata (assembly GCA_963675405.1). Classification (NCBI taxonomy): domain Eukaryota; kingdom Metazoa; phylum Arthropoda; class Insecta; order Lepidoptera; family Geometridae; genus Cosmorhoe; species Cosmorhoe ocellata. Next base: position 1,331,264 of record OY776258.1, on the reverse strand, counting down.
TAAAAATTACTCAAAAATTTTTAAGAATGTTTGTCGAATTGCAAAGTCTCAGCATATAAGTTCTAAAATTAAAACCAGTCAGGATAAAATCAAAACTACTTGGAAAATTATTAATAGTGAGACTGGAAAAGTCAAAACTCATAGTACTGTATTCAATTTAAACATTAACAATACAACAATCAACCAAGATAATGATGTAGCAAAGGCATTTGAAACATTCTTTACTGACATTCCAGTCTCTACTACAAAATCCTTAAACTCTTCACCTGTAATCGCGCAATCTATATTAAAAGATAGTTTAGCGGAATGTGATGTAACATTCCATTTTGATTATGTGAACAATAACGACATCATTAAGGCATTTAAACTGATTAATGTTAAAAAGACTCCTGTTACTGACCTCTGGGGCGTTTCTGTTAGCGTTGTAAAACCATTGATTGAAATTATTGCACCTGACCTAGCTTTTATATTTAACAAATGTATTGACAGTGGTGTCTTTCCTAATTTAATGAAACATAGCAAGATTACACCTTTGTTCAAATCTGGTAGTCATTCAGATCCTTGTAATTTTCGACCAATATCAGTGTTACCTACATTTAGTAAAATATTTGAAAAACTTATTCTTAATCAATTACAAAGACATTTTAACATTAATAATTTACTTGATAAAAAACAATTCGGATTTACAAAGGGCCGCTCAACCACTGATGCCGGTGTTGAGTTGGTATCACATATTTTCGATACCTGGGAGGAATCTCACGATGCCTTAGGTATTTTTTGTGATCTATCTAAAGCATTTGATTGTGTGCACCATGAAACATTAATCATGAAACTCCAGCACTATGGTGTTAGGGGGGTTGCACTTAATCTTTTAACATCTTACCTCACTGACAGACTACAGCGAGTTGAAGTAAATGGGAAACGTTCTCCGGGGTCAGTGGTAACAATGGGTGTACCACAAGGATCAATATTAGGGCCATTTTTGTTTTTAATATATATAAACGATCTACCAAAACTTGTTAGGGATGATCAGGAGATTGTACTGTTTGCTGATGACACGTCACTTTTATTTAAACAAAAGCGGCGTACGACTAATTTTGACGATGTGAATAATGCAATCTCTAAAATTGTAAAATGGTTTAATGTAAACAACTTATTACTAAATGAAAAGAAAACGAAATGCGTTCGTTTTGTACTACCAAATGTTAAGCAGATAAATACCAATATAAAAATAAATAACGAAAATATAGATCTTGTGGACACCACAGTGTTCTTGGGCATAACTCTAGATAATAAGCTTCAATGGGGCCCGCACATAGATAAATTGTCGAAGAGACTTAGCTCTGCAGCATATGCAGTTAAAAAGATCCGTCATTTCACCGACGTAGAAACTGCTAGACTTGTATATTTCAGCTACTTTCATAGCATTATGTCTTACGGTATTTTGTTGTGGGGGAGTGCTGCAGATATTAACACCATATTTGTGTTGCAGAAGAGGGCTGTTCGTGCAATTTATAACATGGGTCCCAGAGAATCTCTTAGAGATAAGTTTAAGGAAATTAACATTATGACAATGCCATGTCAGTATATATATGAAAACTTGATGTATGTTCATAAAAACATTAATTTATTTAAAAAAAATAGTGATTTTCATAATGTTAATACCAGACATAAAAATAAACTAGCTGTTCCCACGGTTAGGCTCACTAAAGTAAGCAAATCCTTTATAGGGCAATGTGTACGCTTCTATAACAAGATCCCAAGCTACATGCTTGATCTATCGATTGCGAAATTCAAAAATGTAATTAAACAAAACCTGTCTCGTAAAGCTTATTATAGAATATCAGAGTACTTAGATGACAAAAAAGCTTGGGACGAATCAGCTCCAACTCTGCTAGGTGTCCATAACAATGTTAACAAGGTTCATAATACAAAAAAAGCGCTAGGGCCCAGCGAGTTTCTTGCCAGTTCTTCTCGTACTGGGGATAGGACTGGAATTGGCACCTAGACTCACCTAGTATGTAAGACGATTCAAAATGATCCTTGTGATATTACTGAATAAAGATTATTGACTATTGACTATTGACTATTGACTATTCTAGACTTCTAGCTAGATAACTGGTCTAGTGGTAGTGATAACGCCTTCCGGTCCTATGGTCGTGAGTTCGAATCTGGTCGTGATTTTTCTGTTCGAATAATGAAAATGCGCTGTACCAGTACTCTCAAAAGGTGATGGAAAACATCGTGAGGTAACCGACATGTCGTAGAATCGGAAAAAAATTATAACAGTGTCAAATGTATGAAAAGAGCTTCTGAGGTACACTATAATCCTTCTACCACACTGGTTAACATAATGAGAGAGCTTGCCTTGCTCTAGTATCATCATCATCTTCCTGGGCCTCACCACGAATTCATAATACAATACCGAATTAATATAACATTGTTATTTCGTAACAAATTGTACCAAATTCATATGCCAATTTTATTGAAGTAGTGTTACTTCAAGCTTCAAATGTGACGTACAAAAATCGTTACGGAAGACTTCGTGGTAAGGCCCCTGCCCTGTCAAATAATAATAATAATAATGCTGGACAATCCACACAGCATCATCCAGCCCCAAAGTAAGCTACTCAAAGCTTGTGTTATGGGTACTAGATAACTGATATATTTAATACATGATATAGGTACATAGATAGATATTTTTTATTATACATACACACCCAGACCAACGAAACAAATTTCTGCAGATCGTACACAAATTTGTTCCGAGGCGGGAATCGAACCCGCAACCTCTTGCGTCGCAGGCGGACTCTTGCCCGCTGCGCCACTGAGGTCGCCAAAATATGACAATGTTATATTATATTGGACCATAGGGGTGATCTTATGACTCATAAGATCACCCCTATGGTCCTATATTATGAGGGCCATCTTTTTTACCCGACTGCGAAGCGAAGAAGGAGGGTAATGTGTTCTCCTTCTTTCGAGACAACGGCTGAGTTTAAATGATTTTCTCCCAGCACTCGGCGACTTTTGCCGGATGTAAGTATTATGTGTATGTATGTATGCGAGTTCCTTTGGCTTTCGCTGGAGCCAAAATGGCTGGACAGATTTTGACAAGTGAGGTGTAGTTGGGTTCGTCGGGATTACAAAAGTGAGAAAAGCTTTACAAAATGCAAAAAATCCAACATGGCGGCTGTAATAATCTATTTTCAGTTACTTTCTGTCGAGTTTTTTATCTATATATATATAAAAACGAATTGCTGTTCGTTAGTCTCGCTAAAACTCGAGATTGGCTAAACGGATTTATCTTATCTTGGTCTTGAAATGTTTGTGGAGGTCTAGGGAAGGTTTAAAAGGTGAGAAAAATTCGAATAACTGCCGGGAAAACCCTAAAAATAGCCCTTTTCTATTTCCCATACAAACGTTTTCTAAATAAGTACGAAGTCTGCCGGGTCAGCTAGTTTTTGGAATAAATATCTACTTACTAGTTTTCTTTGATTGTTCATTTACTAGCCTATTCGCTTTAGTGGCCATGTAGAACCTTGTTTGTAGACCTTTTTTTTAATTATAATTACGTGAATCGGGTTCAGATATAACTTTCATCGTAAATAAAATGAACTTACTCAAACGGGGTAAATCTCCACAATTACGATGTAACGATTACGATATCGTGAGAATAACACTAGCAAGTTCAGTGTCAAATGTAGGTAGGTGTACTAGTACGAGATCCGGCTGCAAAGTTATGCACTCATCGAGTATTTGCTAAAATCAAAATTTTTACGCATATTTATGACCAGGAGAATATATGTATATCTACCAGGTTGCCTATCTAAATGTGGCCGCTAATATTTTTTATTCAATTTTTGTTCATTGATTTTTTGTAAAAAAAAATCACTTGTACACACAATAAGTATCGTCCAATTCACCGCAATATACCTAAAGACTCTGAAAAATCCGTGTAAAATGGTTGCCGTGGCGCACTTGGCCGCACCTCTTCGCAGCCAGGTACCTACAGGTGTATGATTTTGATACATTTTATACGTTCATAACGTACATTCGATTTCGAGTCTTTACGTATATTGCCGTGCATTGGACGATTTTTATTTAAAAACAAGTGAATTTTTTTACGAAAAATCAATGAACAGAAATTTAATAAAAATATTAGCTGCTACATTTTGATATGCAACCTGGTAGATATATATTCTCCTGGTCATAAATATGCGTATGTTTTGATTTTAGCAAATACTCGATGAGTGCATAATTTTGCAGCCGGCTCTTAGACTACACGCAGCACATGTGATAGCCATCTGACCCGGTCGCGTCTGAGCCGTGATGTAGGTAGCTGTTATTCGACTCACATTGCATACAAACCATGAAGTATTCGCATGTCCTATAAATAGTTGCAACTGTTTTTTAAATTATTGAAACGTTTCAATTGGCGATGGCCTTGCCACCTGTCACGTACGGAATACTGTGCAAAATGTGGTAAATAGTTGCAACATTTTCATGAATTATCGAAACGTTTAAAGAGGCGATGGGCTTGCGCCCTGTCACGTACGGAATGTGCAAAATGTGGTCATGTGACAAACATCATATTTGGACGTGCCTCTGACTACCCCCTTTAGAAATCCTCAAAGATCTAAGTAACTGGAGATTTGAGTAGATTTTCTAGTGACCCTGGGGATTGCAGTCGTGATAATGTTTTTTTTTAAAGAAAAAAAATTACCATTGACACAAATGGATAGTAAAGGGAGTACAAATGGATAGTAAAGGGAGTACAAATGGATAGTAAAGGGAGTACAAACGGAAAAAAAAAACAAGCATAATCACGACTGTAGACTTGGTAGACATTCCTCAGATCTCTAGTTATTATGTTACTAGTTACTATGTTTGAGGATATCTAAAGATAGTCAGAGGCTCATCTATATGGCACATGCTCACATTTTCTACAGTAATATTCCAGAACTTACGGAAAATTATAAAAGAATTTTTTTACAAGGGGTGTCCTTGTCAATAGTCAATAATCTTTATTCAGTAAAATCACAAGGATCATTTTGAATCGTCTTACATACTAGGTGAGTCTAGCTGCCAATTCCAGTCCTATCCCCAGTCCGAGAAGAACTGACAAGAAACTCGCTGGGCCCTAGCGCTTTTTTTGTATTATGAACCTTGTTAACATTGTTAGGGACACCTAGCAGAGTTGGAGCTGATTCGTCCCAAGCTTTTTTAAGCGATATCTTTTCGACCTTTGGAGACGATGAACAAAAACATTAATGCACAATTAGAATGACATCACGCGTGACCTAATTTTTTATTTTTTTTAATCTATGTGTTAAACGTTATCACGGGAAGTTTATGAATGTGAAAGTTGAATGAAAGTTTATTATAGCAATTAAACTTGGTAATTAATAAATAGCCGTGTACCTACTTAAGCATTAAGTCTGCTTTTATTACGCGAATCTTGTAGAACAGTATGTTAGTTTACCTTTTAAATTACTTAATATGTAGATATTTGGGTTGTTAGGTCAAATTATAAAGCTAGGTCAATAATTGGCACGTTTCGAACCACAGATGTTCAGGTAAAATTCCACGGACCACCTTTCCATTGTTCACTTTCTGAATAAGCTACCACATAATTGGGCAGTTTTATTAGTTTTTTTATTTTACATCAGAATCAATTTGTGCGAGTGTTGTGGCGACAATGAGTGGCTGCTGGTACTCCACTAGCCTAATTTTATAATGTTGCGTAGACGCGGCCGGCGTTGCCAGCAGAGCTGCGCCGGCGCCGGCGTGCGAACCGCCCTGACACACTTCGCCGGCCATTTATGACTTTTTGTACAAAACTTTCAAGGGGTCGTGACTGTGAAATGGTGCATTACCGGCGGCCGCCGTAATTTGATAGTTTGTTTGAACCTTTTTTCATCTCTCCATAATGGAGACAATCTAGACCGCGCTTATCGACCGCCGCTCTATTGATTCAACTCACTTTCATGTTTCAATAACGTTAGGTTTTAGGTCAGTTTATCTGTTAACTTGAAGTAAACTGTCGGTAATTAGCGGAGGTTGTAAAACTCATAAGTGTTGAAGGCAGTCAAAAGTCGCGTGTGCCGGAAGGTGGTAGTTACACCTGTGTTATCCCAGGGCTATCACGTGTTGAGCAATCTCCGCATCATGCTACCTGCTATAACGATGCAGCTTGTAAAGGATTTTGTAAACAAAGCAACGCAGCACAATTTGATGTCTTAATTGGTTAAATTGTTTGCGCACGAATTTCACGGCGGTTACCGGCGAACCCTGCCGTGTAAATTGGATTATGCACCCAGACCACTGAAGGATTGCGCTGTTTTTCGTAATCAATACTTAGATGCGTAATGAGGGTGAAATTGACAGCTTTCAAGGCTACAGTTAAGTTTTGTGAAGTTAAATAGACTAGCAAATTGTAGCGGTCTTAAAATCCAATGAAGTTTTACTAAATATTTTTCGATAGTCTCTAACTAATACTGAAAGTCCAATTAAATATTTAGAAAACTGAAGCCTAGTTATTATGATCATTGAGTACCCATAACATTTAAAGGATAATGGGGTCTCAAATACATAAGTGGCGTTTTAGTATCGGGCTTGGACGAATAGCGATGAAATTCAAAACAAAAACAAACATGAACACGATCGGAGTAGTCAGAGGCACATGCAAACATTATATCTATATTATAACTCTATGAAATTTATTAGAGATTTTTGTTAAGTTGTACGGATTAGCTCCGATTTTTGATGATACAAAAATAAAGTGTTCAAGTTAATCAAACGATTATCAAAATCCATGGTCTCTTCCAGGTGGTGTTCCTATCAGATAAGAACAGCTACATTCCTGTGAGCATCAAGCCAAGGTCTCCGCCCACTGACAGCAGCTGGCGAGAGCCGCCGGCCTGGGAGAGAGAGTACAGGAGGCATCGGACTAACGGAAGTCGGGTTCAGTGTGAGTTTTTATTATCCTTGACTAGCTTCTGCACGCGGCGTCGCCCGCGAAGTACCTACACAAAATATAGCCTATGTTCATCCTGAAAGTTCATTCTACACATTGGTGAACGAATTTTTCAAATCGGTTCAGTAGTTTCGGAGCCTATTCAATTCAAACAAACAAACAATCAAATCTTTCCTCTTTATGATATTAATAATAATAATAATAATAGTATAGACTAGCTGAGTCCAAACTCTGAAAGTCGCACCGGTGCGGTTACAGAAAAGATGAGGAGTAATAGGTTAACGTGGTATGGACATGTAGAAGAGATGAATGTCATGTGACGAGGTGAGTGTTAAGTATGAATGTGGTTGGATACAGGGGTAGAGGTAGGCCACTGAAAAGATGGATGGACTGTGTGAAAGATGACATGAGGGTAAAGTGTTTGGGGTGTATGTTTGTTTGTATATACAAGGTTATAGGTATCTAATCAATAACCTCTTAAAGGCGACTTGAGTAAATAAAGACTAACAACTTTTGTTCTATGACTTTTGCCAAAACGTAATACATCTCAAGTTTTTTTTTTTTAGTTCTTGTGAGAATTTTCTATCAATTGTTAGCTCTATGTGTCGTAAATACTTACCTATGTTTCATTTATTCGATTCTGACGTATGCGCAGTCAGCTGAGTCACGCTGAGTGCTACGACTTTTACGCAATCGCTCGGCCGAGCGAGTGTGCTACACACACAGCGATTAGGGCCGAGCTAAGAAGATTAGAACTGGAAATTTGCCTATTTATTTTTTTGAAAAAAATCATTGAAATAGAAAAAATCGTAGAACAAAAGATGTTAGTCTTGATTTACCCAAGTCGCCTTTTCAAGGTTATTGATTAGATACCTATAACCCTGTATATGTGATTTTCTTTGGCTGTCGCTGTATTCCAAGCGGCTCGACGGATTTTGACAAATGAGGTGTCGATGTCGTTGGATTTGTCTGGATCACAAAAATGACAGGCTATACAAAATATATTTTCAGTTACGTTTAGTCGGGTTTTTCAATTTTTTCATTAAGTCTAGTTTAATTGTTTCTTTCAGTGTGAGTTTTATTCTTATCCTTCATTTAATTGTTATCGATCATTTGGTCCTAAAAAAATACGAATGCCGTGACTAAGACTAGGTGTTGTGAAACAAATTGAGATGTTATCATAACCCGATGTCGCATTTACTGAAAAACCAGGCCACCAGCCACTCAATATTTACCGCTTTTTTAAAAACAAAAACAGACTTTAATATTATTAAAATAATAGGTACCTACTTATGTAGGTACCGGAGTAATTTACCTACCTAGTAAAACCTTTTTTGGTAAAAAATATAAAAAAATAAAGCTAATTTATTTATTGTTTTTTGTTTGGTCAACCCACATCATCAATTAAGGACCTTCTTTTTTAACCTCATTCTTTCTAATTCTAAGGGAATCCAGTGAGTTCAGAGTCTTATTAATATTTCGGATATCTGGAGGTCTACCTTGAGTAACGCGTTCGTATCTAGCTAAATCAATAAATAAAGATAGTGAGTGATTGTGTATTTACCCGACTGCGCCGAAGGAGGGTTATATTTTCGATAGTATGTAGGTATGTAGGTATGTATAATTGTTTGACAGCGCGATGGATTTTAGCTTGAGAGGTGTCGTTAGATTCGTATTTAAAAAAATAGCGAATTTTTGGCGCCAAATTAATTTCAATTACTTACTTTTCAGTCGGGTTTTTTTATTTTGGCAATAAATACTATTCGCAAATATTCGTGTGTATGCGCCGATAAGCCTGTAAAGCGCCCACCGGCTTTCTACGCTAAATTCGTCGACCGCGTGGCGCCGCTTGCGCAACCCTTTGTTTTGCTATTATAAGTTTTTATGGAACTATTCAAGTACTGGAAGCAGGATATGGAGATTATAACGTGCGGAATCTATGCAGTTTGACCAAACTTCCTCTCAGTAAAGTGCTTTTGGAAATAGACATCCATCAGAAATTGCCGTGACCATTGACCGCGTCTGTAGGACTGTAGCTAGTATTTCTAGCAATTTAGATTTATACTACCTACTTAGGTACTTTTAATACCTACATAAGTACCTATTTCCTAATTCTAACTCTGTTTTGTGATGACTTTTTATGGTCAGAGCTAAATCATATGAGGTACTTCAAAGATATGGGTTCCCAAAAAGTTACACTCAATCTATTAACTTTTCTCCACGAGCGATTCATTAGTAACATTTTCCCAATGAGTCTTAATGTTACTTGCTGAAACCTTTGTACTGAAACCCGTTCCTACCGAGTACAGTTAAGAGGGTTGTGAAGCTGTAAATTTTCATACAAAAGCGATAACGTATTGCTTCCCTTTAACTTAGTCCAATATTTATATTTTTATTTTTTTTAATCTATACTAATATTATAAAGAGGAAAACTTTGATTGTTTGTTTGTTTGTTTGTTTGTTTGAAATGAATAGGCTCCGAAACTACTGAACCGATTTGAAAAATTCTTTCACCAATGTGTAGAATGAACTTTCAGGATGAACATAGGCTATATTTTATGTAGGTACTTCGCGGGCGACGCCGCGTGCAGAAGCTAGTATATAATATTTCTTTTAAAATAAAAACGTACAAGACTAGTTTTTCGTAGTATCTACAACATTTACAAAAAATATTAGTATTGGACTAAGTTAAAGGGGAGCAAAACGTTATCGCTTTTTGTATGAAAATTTACAGCTTCACAACCCTCTTAACTGTACCTACTCTATTCGAATGGAATGTCACTCGACTGATGACGTATTGACTAGTGCATTGCCGAGTCTAGATGAATAAAATATTTTATCCACTTGTTGTAGATATCGAAGCGGAGTGTCAAGACGACTTCATGAAGATCAGAGTCGGTTTCAACGGCTCATTTGCTGGCTTAGTTTATTCTGCTGGTAAGTGTTGCACATATTACTCGTAATATGACGTATGCGACCTGACTATTTTGGTATCTAAGATTAAAATAAATTCTTGAAAATTGTAGTTATTTAACCCTTTACCCCACGTTTACACCTAAAACAAGCTGTGAGAATAAATGTATACAAAAGTTGTAGAAAACAAGTCGAAGACTGCCAACAATTATTATTTGTTATAAAAAAATACATTTTGCTGCCATGTTTGTAGATGTAAACGCGGAGTTAAAATTAAACCTGGAAGTGTATACGTAAACTGGTAAAAATAAGGATTTTAATATAAATGAAAGAATAATAATACTCGAATGAAGTCGCAGGAGGTTCCACAAGTCACGTAAAAAGATGATGCACAAATCGATTTAGTAGTAAAACAAACAGACAGACAGTAATCTATCATCCTGCTGTACGATTCACTTAACTGTCACAGATTAAATATAACCGTTCCTTAAATTGGCTATTACGTTGGCGCCAGTACTTAGGTGTCATTACATTGTCTTTGTACCCTACTTACTATTATTTCCTCTATGAGCCTACTCCCACAGGGCAAGATCACAGTTCCAAGATTGTATAATGCACAGTAGCGGTTTGATGGCTATCGTGAGTTACCGCTTCAATTAGATTATGTTATCTGTAGCTGATGAAAGGTGTGAGAAGATACTGAATGGGGGGAACTGACCTAGTGTAATTGAGTCACTGGTTATAGAAGATCAGTATCTAGATAAATGTCTTTTTAAGCTTAAAATTCAATATATACTTAGAACATTTACGAAGCATACTGACTTACAAACCATACGCGTATGATGTTGCAAGGGGTTTTTATAATTTCAGTAGCTGTTGAATAATTAGGATTGAATGAATGATTAAAACTGAATGATTGAATTTGACGGATGTGCGAAGAATCAAACGGACAAAATTCGAAGTTCAAATAGTTTTTTTTATAGTTATCAAGTGATGAGTTGATATATTTATACCTGCCTGAGCATAACAATTGCAGTTTTGTGGGCAGTACCTATTGCTTTCAAGAGAAGTATATAACCGAACCCACATGTATATTATACCTAATAATATCATCTCTCTGTCCTTATCCTACTACATGTAAATTTGCACATTTATCTCTTCTTCCACTCTCTCTATCATTCACCACTTTCGTATTCACTCATCTCTTACTCATATCGTCTTTTACTGTCCTTGACCCAACACCGGTGTCCCAGAATAAGAAAATCAGAATACTGGTCATGATTATGACGGAAATTCTCAGCTTCGTAACTATATAAGAACACCTAGGCGTTAATAATAGAGCCCTCTTCAACTAGCAGATTACCAGATATTAAGAGTACTGTACGTAAGTGCACGTCTCCACGTCAATTATGATTGGATTGTGAGATTAAGGTCTGTATTGTTCAGTGATTCGTGAGACGAGCGATTATTCACAAGATTCCGCTAGAACGTATTGATTGGTGCGTTTAATACTAGTTTATACAAGGCTGTTGTAAATATATACGTATAATAAAACAGTATGTATCCGAGGTGTCTGTATATTGAAGAAAAGTAACAAAAAAGGGAGTGTCGTAGAAGAATATTAGATCACATATCAGCAATTTTTAGAAATAATTTTCGTTTGTCTGTCTGTAGTCAAATTTTCATGTAGTTTTCATAGATGCACAGGGCATAATTGAAAGTAGAAGTAAGTTGGCTTTGTTTCATTAAAATTAGATGTCGGAACTAAAGTTATCGTAATGCGAATGAAGTCGCAGGCAACAGCTAGTTGAAAACATAATTTTCAAGTAGGTACAGCTTGATATTTTTATGCTCAGGCTAAATTATAAATATCTTGTAATCCAAGCATTTTTTTCAATAATAATCAGAATAAATATCTAAATTTCTTCTAATAAATCATTTAGGTACATATTGGGTTCTAAGAAAAGATGGATGGACTGTGTGAAAGATTACATGAGTAAGAAAGGAGTGAGTGCCGAGATCACGAATGACAGAGGGAAATGGAAGAAGATCAACGTTGTGCCGACCACATAACGTGAAAAAAAGACAGGAAGATGATGATGTAAGATTCTGAGACAGTTTTTGTATTGAAGAATTGCACACTCTGGTCAAAAGATGCTGTTCTAACGGTAGTGCGATAGGTTATGGATTAGCTGGGCTTGTGGTTGATTGGTGCAGCGAATCTGACGACCTTGTTCCTTGAATGAGCGTGTCGTGTTGGTGCCGGTTTTGGATTAGAATATTAGAAGGTTATAATAAAACGATTTTATTAAATTCCGCCACTTTCATAGTGATTGGAACTCCAGCTGATGCTAAATGTAATTCAAATTGAAAATGTTACTAATTAACTTGTAACTCATATTAGTCTTCATCAGGATGATCCGATTTCAGAAGCTAAGACAGTTGTGCTTTCAATATTGCGTAATATCAAAGTTATATTACTTTGACATTGCCTAAAGAGCTTGTGGTAAGGGCCCCAAGGGCCCAGGTCGACAACGCGTGCACTTTTAATATGGCCATGTGTTTATGTGTGTGGTTTATTTGATCCCTTTGATGTGAAGCTGATCACGTTTTATTGGTAACGCGTATTTGCTATTGCCGTTTTTGTCAAATAGACAAATAAGGCCAATACTTTGTCAAATATACCTACTCTCCACACGTGGTAATGGTTTGCCAAATACGAAAATACAAATAGTCATGTGAAATGTCACCTTAAGATGTGTGATCTTCATTAAAAAATCTGATTCACCAGATTAATTCGTTACAGGGTACTCGTATGACCCTGACTGCATGTATATAAACGGCACGGGGCGCGATTATTACGAGTTCTACATCCAGCTGAACAGGTGCGGGACCCTGGGGCGGAATGGACAGCATGAGGATACCAGGAAACATCCTACCGTGAGTAAAATCACTTGTGAGACCAACTTTGATATTGGGACACCCGGATGGAACGAAGTTCCTTTCGATTAATTTGTGAGAAAGAGAGACAGACAGAGAAACAGGCGCACGCCGCACGGCTTACAACTAAAGCAAAAAGTGTCGTTACAACTTTTCGTGAGAATTTTTTCCGTCTAGCCCCCTTTCACAACGCGCGATAAGGAACTTCGTTCCAAAAGAAAACAGTATGTCCACGGCTGTAGTTTCTTGGTTTTGGAAGACATCTCAGATCTCTTACTTAGATCTTTGAGGTCTTAAGACTTAGTAAAAGGGACAGTAAAGATAGTTTAGTTTATGCCCATGAAAAAAGGAAGTTTAATGTGAAGAGGTAGGTAAGTAAAGTTGGTACCTAAGTTTATTTTTAGGACTAACTAAACCTAAATGTGTAACATGAATGTACCTAACATTTTGAACTTTCGAACCGATTCTGATTCTTTCAGTTATTTTAAGCTTTTTTGAATAGGGTCTATGTACTATCCAAAATAATGTTTGGACATGTCTCTGACCTCCGTTTAGATATCCTCATAAAGATCTAAGTAACTAGAGATCTGATATGTCAACCAAGTCTGGGGATTACAGTTGTGATCATATTGATTTGTTTGTATTCTTCGCGAGTGAAACCATAAGGTGGGCACAGCTAGTGTGGAGTAAAGCAGGGTGATGGTACCGAATGGTAGTATAGATGGATACAGGGGTAGAGGTAGGTCAAAGAAAAGATGGATGGACTGTGTGAAAGATGGTTAGAAAGGAGTGAGTAGGTATACTGAGAATGAGGGATGATAGAAGGAAATGGAAGAAGAAAACGTGTTGTGCCAACCCTATATAACGTGGGAAAAGTGCTGGAAAAAAAGAAAAAGGTAGCGAATGGTAATGTGGTAGGTACAGTTGGCCCAACGAGTCGAGGCATTCGTGAAGTTAGCCGCGGAGCGCCGCGCAGTATCATTTTTCGGGAGCAATTGGAGGTATGGAGAGGAGCGGTGGGACTGTACATGCGCAAACTCGCACCCGTGGTTAGCTTCAAGAATGCCTAGATCCGTTGGAAGAACTGTACTTATGTGTGGTGTAACTGAGTGTGCCGTTGACAGAAGAATCTGATGTGGAACACGATCACGGTGCAGTACAACTCGCTGATAGAGGAGGAGCTGGACGAGCACTTCAAGGTCACCTGCGAGTATGGATATGACTTCTGGAAGACAGTCACTTTCCCTTTCTTGGACGTTGAGTAAGTTACTTTCATTTAATTCAATACTTATGTGTACGTATCTTTGTTTGATAAATGTTATTTTCATACCCCGTAAACCCATCGTAAGCCTTTTTTCGCGTTCTGGGGGTTAAATAAGGGTTTTGGTAGTTTACGAAAGTTCCCGATGTACCAAATGTCATGTTTGGACTTGCCTCTGACTACCCTCTTTAGATATCCTCAAAGATCTGAGGAGATATCTACCGAGCCTGGGGATTACAGTCGTGACCATATTTATTTTTATTTTTATTTTAAAATGTATTTTACTTTGTTTTATTCTATACATTTACCAGCCTGACATGGCCAGTGTCTTTATTTACAAAAATGATTCTTTTGAAAATTGATTAAATACCTACTCCATATAAAGACGTGAAAAAGTTAAGCTATCTAAGTGTACAAACGATGTATAGATAGCTCAACTAATCCAGATCACTAGCAGAGGCGTGCCCAAGACTATCCATTTAGCTGATTAAATTGCTATTAAACTCCGTTAAGCTATAGAAAAAATTCCATCATTTCCCACGACCGTTGATTGAAAGCACCTTCACTTTCGCTCGGACAAATAAACTTGTAATTATAATACTCAGCTTACAAACCTAGTTTACACTTTTACGGTAAAACATCCACATTAATATTAATCTTAAAATATTAAAGTAACTTACTACCTTTTAATGACTAAACGGCTGAACGCGTCGTTAAGAAATTTGGCAAGGAGATAGATTATATCCTGGAGATGGACATACATAGGTTCTCTATTGTCTCAAAAAATAATCTTAAATGGGCTGAATACCCGGTTAATACTAATAATAATGTTCAGATCGTGTAAGTTTCAAAATATTACTTACTAACTTCCGTTCGCGGCTTTGCTCGCGAGGTACCTACATAAAATATAGCCTATGTTACTCAGAGATAACGTAGCATTCTAACGGTGAAAGAAGAAGTTTTTTTTGAAAATTACAAAACTTTCCTCTTTATAATATTAGTAGGTATAGATATAGAAGTATAGATTCCACAATCCCGGTAGATGATGGTTTTTGTATTCTTTCCAGGGTAGCGACAGGTAACCCCGTGGTCTTCACTCTGCAACCTCCAGAATGCTACATGGAGATCAGGTCTGGGTACGGAGCGGGGGGTGCCAGGGTATCTGGCCCCGTGCGCGTGGGAGACCCCCTCACACTGCTCATTTACATGAGAAGCGCATATGGTAAGGCATTTAAATCAAGGCCGTCTTAAACTTTGCTGGGCCCTTGGGCACACAAGAATTTAGGGCCCTTTTGGACAGTAAAGCTAAAATACTAACATTTTTCTATTATGATCTTCTATTTAGTATGGGTAATCAAAATGATATTTCTTAGTTATACATCTGCTTTTTTGGCGGTGGCGCTGTTAGGTACTGTGCTCGACATTTTTTTTTTGAGAATAAATGTGAGAGAAATTGACGGTTAGTCGGGGCCCCCTGAGGATGGGGGGCCCCGGGCATGGGCCTCGGGTGCCCTTATGGTAAAGACGGTATTGCTTTTAATACCAGTATGTGGACAGCTAGATCACAATTATCCAGACATGGCTGAATTGCAGCAGTTACTTCGCGATGTTTTCCTTCACCGTTTTTGGCTCAGAAATGTTCAAATGGAAAAAAAAAACTGTAGTACGATTAAATATGATTATACAGATCACCTCACAGTTATCCAGGTATAGCTGAATTGCAGCAGTTACTTCGCGATGTTTTCCTTCACCGTTTTTTGGATCAAAAATGTTCAAATGGAAAAATTTATCGGTAGTGCGAATACATTTGATTATCTTAAGATCGGAAGGCAGGGTTGGTACAAATAACCTCTTATAATCAAAATAAAGAATTTCTGAAAACGGTCTAAAAGGGAACCTAACTGGAAAGAGTATAGGTATATAGTATCGTATTGTTTAAGAAGCCAAAATGAGTGAAAACGTGATACTATTATTTACCGACTCTTAAAGTGCACCAAGTTGAGTTTTATAACAGTTTTTGTAACTCCTTAGTTAACCTTAACTGATTCGTCATTGCTAAAGAGCGTGCGTGCGTCATTTTGTATAAGAACAGTTAACCGTCAGAATAAGGGCATAACAAATGGCCTTAGATTAAAAGTTAACAGTAACATTTGCGTTTTGCCCAAATTGATAAACGATTAGGAGGTACCGACTCCTGAACTACATGCTTCGATTAGACGGACGGAACGTGGTGTACCTACTTGTAATTGTTTTCTTTGGAGCTGTGTCTAATCTAAGGGCTATAACGGCATAGAGGTGGATAGAAGTGAAACTTCTGTTATCTTACCTTACATATAATCTTTTCGAACCTCTCAGGCGTACGTACTTTTATCATATACCACAATGGTTTGAAAAAACAAGCAATACGATAAAAAGATCTTTTCTAAAGAATTTATTTTAAACTAGCTTTTGCCCGCGACTTCGTCCGCGTGGAATAGTGACTTCCGGCAGAAAAGTATAGATAGCTGTGCCCGCGTCTCCGTCAGCGTGTAACTCCTTGTGTATTAAGTTAATGTATTGGTAATATTTATTATTTTTATTTATATTGGTAATATTGTTTAGATCACGTTCACATGAGGCTTAACCCTTTATAAGACACAGAACTTAAAAATATTTATTGCTTTTAAACTTTATAATAATGTGTTAAGGTTCAAATTTTGGTGGCAATATAAGTACCACTGCCTTATAAAGGTAAGGTAAAGGTACCTATAAAACGAAAATACTTCAGTGCAAAGCTTCCGGGTAAACTATATTGAAAGTTGACCCGTCCGGCACGTGAACATAAAGATTTTTAGAACTGCTAACACGGGAGAGAGCAACATACAACTGACCATGCGAGAAACAACTGACACTGAGATCTACTCCAGCAACACCAAAAGTCTGCCCTTGAGCCTTGTTAATTGTCATTGCATAACACACCGATACTGGGAATTGCGTCCTTTTAAATTGGAATGGAAAATTATTTGGTATTAAGGGTATTCTGGGAATAAAGACGGTTTCTCCTGCACCGCAACCTGTTAAAATTTGAGCCTCGATTATATTTTGTTGCAACTGGGTTACTTTTAGTCGAGTTCCATTGCAAAGTTGTGGTGGTCTTAAATTTCGGAGCAGAATAATCGGTATCCCAATTTTTAAACAAATTTCATGAGCGGGAAGTCCGGGCATATTTAAAGAATTTAAAAATTCTATCGGGTAATTAGTGGCTTCTTGTTCATCGACCATTCTATTTATTGATCTATAAACTTTGCTTTCCCCCTGTATATTCGACAGTATTTTGTTATTGATCTCAGATGCCTGGTCATTGCGAGGAGTTAAAATAGATCTTTCGCATAGCCAAGAATTGTCCCTATTTAATATATTTGTTACGTCACCGTAAACCGACGATATAAGATGTGGTTGAGATTGCACCATACAACATAATTCAGGCGTCAGAATAAGTTTTCCTTGGTGTAGTTGTGGATAGGTACCTTCACCAATCTTTAATAATGTGTCAGAAAATTGACTATCATCCGGGTTATCTCCAGTTCTCACTCGCATATTTATAGTCAAATGCACCGATTGTATATCACGCCATAAATAAGAGCTTTTCAGGCAAGCCCTAACCTCATCAGCTCGGGTTCCCCGTGGTATTACTGGTAAGGTTTGTCGGAAATCACCACAAAATAAAACCGTGATACCGCCCATTGGTCGATCATTTTGTCTTATATCCCTTAAAGTTCTGTCTACCGCTTCTACTCCTTTTCGATGGGCCATCGTACATTCATCCCATATGATTAAACTACACTCGCGTAATACCTTAGCTTTGTCGCTATTTCTTGAAATACTACAGGTTGGACTTTCCGTGCGATCTAAATCAATTGGTATTTTAAACATACTGTGAGCAGTTTTACCTCCTGGTAGCAATGTTGCAGCTATCCCTGATGAAGCTACGGCAAGAGCAATTTTACGCTGATTTCGAACATAAGCCAATATTAATTTAGTCAAAAAGGTTTTTCCAGTTCCTCCAGGTGCATCTAAAAACCATATTGTTCCCAAATTATTTTGAACACTATTGCACACGCGGTCATAAACTGAACGTTGTTCTGCAGTCATCATTGGGACACCGTTTTCTAATGTTGTCAGCAGTTCCATTAAATTGTAACCAATCTCTGCGGAATATTCCCTATTAGTTACCTCTCCGACTGAGGTTGGTGTTGGCAAACCATATTCACAGAGTGATTTACCGCCTACTGCTGTTAAGTCATCCTGAAGAGCTAATAAGCACTGATTTATGGCAAGATCACGGAAATTATCATTAGTTGTGCCTTCATCATTGTTAGGTATATTTCTAAGAAAGTCTTCTGCAAATTTTTCTTTATATTTTTCCCATAATTTTACAGCATCTGACAAATTACAAAATATGAGTAATGTTACAAATAAATGGCGTAACCGTCGTGGATTATCACTAACACAGGATTCTGCTAAAGCGTCATCCCAATGCTGATCATTTTCAAGCAAATGACGTGCTTGGCAAGCTGCTTGATAAGTGGGATAAACAACATCGTCTACTTTTCTCAAATCTATAAATGAGGTTGGTCCTCGCACGGTATGTAATAATAATCGCAAATAGAAACACTCAGCGTTGTTAGGATGAACGGTGTACACTCTACCAAGAACATGTTCTTTAAAAATACCTGACTCGCCATCTACAGGCCTGCCACGGCGTCTTCGATTAAAGACACCCCGTTGCTTATCGTAGGTATAATACGATGGAACTTCCTCATACAAAAGAGATTTTGCAAAATCATCAGTTTGGCAAAGTCGAAAGAATGCTAATAAAGTTGTTTGTCTAGGGTTCTCTAACCGTTCTGTGAAATTTTCGGCGTTGAAATATATACGTTGGCCGCCTTCAAGATGAACATCCAGATGAGTCACAGGTGGATATCTTTCGTGAATGTTGAAACTTAAGATCCGCCACACAGCTTCTGAAGAACTTATATATCTGCCTGACTGAAATCTTGTAACTTCATCATGTTCATTTCTCAAAGCAAATGTAGCTTGGTCACTGCCCTTATTAATATACTTACAAATATATTTTATTGACTCTACACTATTACACATTTCAACATTTATGTGAGCTTGAAATGCTCTGGACAACACAGGAGAATACGGAACGACCCACCTATTATCTAAAGTAACTTGTTGTCCAGACACTCGCTTTTCAACAGTAAAACCACCATTATCTCTTGAACGGCGACGATATAATGGGTATCCATCATGTCCTGTTACAGTGTCATCCACTAAGGCTTTTGGATATCTTTTAGTGCAACGACCGTCTTGCATGCAAGGAGAATTCCCGTTAAATGCACCACATGGACCATGTATCATATGAGTTTTAACAATGTCGTATAACACGGGATCTGCAATCGGACTTGGAATTTCAGCACTGATTAAACTGTCTACATCATTAGGTCGAACCTTATCTTTTAACCAAAGCAGGATATGTGCGTGAGGTAAGCCGCGTTTTTGCCATTCAATACTATACATATAACACAATACTTCTCCAAAAATGTTATCTTTGGTAAGTAGATCTATCATTGATTTTAATTTTAAATGAAAAACTCTTGCTATGATATCATGGCGGTCATGCGGTGCTTGACCCTCAAGAAGCTCCCGAGTAATTTCATCCCACTTAGGATTGGTAGTTACAGTAATAAATAAGTCGGGACGTCCATATTTTCTTACGTAACAAAAAGCATCTTGAGTACGTTCGTGCATGTATCGTGGACCACCAGTAAAAGAAGAGGGCAAAATAACTAAACGACCCATATTCACCGTATCGTTATCTTGCTGCATGGCGTCGCGAAGGTGCACGTATTCTTCAGCGCGCAGCTGCCTTTGATTAGATCGTATATAAACTAATCTTTCGGTTTCAATTTTTGCGTACATGTCTACAATAAACTGATTGAATAAGCCACGAAAACGTTGAAAGTATACAAACCTATTCCGTCTTACTTGCAAGTGGTAACAGTAAAATTGAAGGCATGAAATCTTTTTATTATAATTAGGTGCGCCTGTACGCGGATCAGTTTGGTATAAAGCAAAATTATAACCATCTTCCCCTCGACAGTATATCAAAGGATATTGCAAACTGTCGTAAGCCCTGTGGGTTTCATAAATACGTTGCAAACGATTATCTCTGGAACGGATAACGATATCACGCCTATCACATTCCTGGTCGACCAATACCACAGCAACTTCATTCGTGGATGGAGCATTATAACGCCCAGGGTGTTCCTGAGTTGGACGCCTATCGGCATTTATAACAATTTTATAATTGTTATCATCATCTCGAGGAAGAGCTTCTAATGCCGATTTAAAACTGCATACATACGAATTAACCTGATGCAACATGTTCTGAAGTTGTGATATGAGTTCAGTATTTAAATTCGGGAAATATTGATTTCTTATATTCGACTGTTCGTTGTAGTCGGATACAAAATATATTTGAAGAAACTTAGGTTGGTTTTCAGGCAAAAGGGATCCTATCAAATGGTAAACCTGACCTTGTATCTTAAAAGTAGGCATGAAATGACCTTCTGAGATTTGTTGAGCGCCAAAGGATGTCATTTGAAATGCACTATTATAAGTGCGAATATTATCTAAAAACTGTTTAGATTGTATATGTTCCCCTAAAAGTAGTGATTTCAAAGGTTCCGGTGGGTCTTCGAATGAAGGCAAATTTATTTTACCTGTAGAACAACAGAAACCAGCTGACTCCTTACTCCACTTTGCAGCATTACAAAAACGACATACCACGTTCATATCGCCTATTACAGAAGATGATCCGTAATCAATTGTGAGGTTATAAGCAAACCCACTTTTATATTTGTCGGACCAAACCACCGAATTTCTAGATTGATCTTCTATGTGTACATCTAAGTTATTAAGGCTATGTCGAAATCTGTCTGCAGTAAGACGGGCCTCTCGCTGTTCATCCGTTTCAAGAGACCGAATATTTTCGATTCTTAATCTTTCATTAGACAAACTTACTGATCGTTCTTGTCTCAAAGAATTATAATATTCGCGTACCGACTCTAGTCGTTGTTCATGCTCATGTGCGTCTTCGAGAGATCGAATAACATTATGGTGCACCCTATCATTTGTCAAACGGTCTTCATATTGAGTTAAAGTTTCAGATTCTCGAGATAAAATATGACGTTCGCGGTCAGCTGTGAGACGCAATTCCCTCTCAGTGTAGGTTTCTGACTCGCGAGACAATATATGACGTTCGCGGTCAGCAGTGAGACGCAATTCCCACTCAGTGTAGGTTTCTGACTCGCGAGATAGTGTATGCCGTTCGCGGTCAGCAGTGAGACGTAATTCCCTGTCAGTGAAGGTTTCTGACTCGCGAGATAATGTATGCCGTTCGCGGTCAGCAGTGAGACGCAATTCTCGTTGTGACGCAGTTTCAGCATCTCGGGATAACACATGTTGTTCTCGGTCAATGGTAAGCCTCAGCTCTCGTTGAGAAGAGCTTTGAGACGCCCGTGATGTAGCTCGTCTCGCTCTGTCAGCTGCTAATCGCATCTCTCTCTCTGGAGAGCTTTCATTGGCTCGAGAGGTTGAGGCACTAACTCTCATAGAGTTTAACCGATGTGCTCTTTCCTCTGCCGATTCTTGAGAACGCGCATTTCTCATCCTTTTAGCATCTCTCGAATTTCGAGATAAAGATGGTCGTTTTTTAGGTGGCATTGTGTATTTTTAATCGACGGTAACTGAAGCTACCTTACACTTACAATTATATATAGTAATTATGTAATAATTACGAAAATAAACTATTAATATAATTAAACACTACCAATTACGAAAATAAACTATTAATACAATTAAACACTACCAAAATAACTAATATAATAATTACGAAAATAAACTATTAATATAATTAAACACTACCAATTACGAAAATAAACTATTAATACAATTAAACACTACCAAAATAACTAATATAATAATTACGAAAATAAACTATTAATTTAATTAATCACTACCAAAACCTCTTATACCTAAAACTAATAATATATTTAAACACTACCAAAACTTCTAATACCTATTATATAAAATAACAACAAAACAAATCTAAAAATAAATTATTCAAAGACTAAAAGTCGTGCTGATAAGCACGGTTTGCAAATAACAATTATTGGTTGTCAATAAGGTCGAACAGTCTGAACGTCTATTCGCATCAACAGCCAAATATTGAATGACGCTCGAGCGCGGACCCCCCGCCTTTTTATACCTCCCGCCACGACGCGCGTCGAGCGCGGCAACCGATACACAAAAATAATCCTTATAGCATGACTCTGTATTCACGCGCGATGACTTATTATTTCATGTATAACTTTGGTGTTTCTACACCGATTTACATGATTCTTTTTTTATTGAATAGGTAATAATGTTAACTTTTTTTAATTAGGGATGAGTGATAGTGTTGTAAACGTTAGAGTAGACAAATACAATCAGAAATCTCCGAATTGCCAAGCTATCGGGAGTTTCACGTGTTATTGTGAGTCAACCATAAAAGATAGACATATGCTGTCGAGGAATATTTTTTATATAATTTTAGGGAGAATATTTCCGTCATACATGATTTCTATGTAGCTTTAACCTATAAGCCTGCACACGCGACGGAAGCTTAAAAAATGGAGTATCTTCTCCCGTTTTCCCAATATTTCCCTTCACTGCTCTGCTCCTATTGATCGTAGCGTAATGAAAAGTATACTATAACCTGCCCAAGAGTATGAAGAATAATTGTGCCAAATTTCGTTGAAATCCGTCGAGTAGTTTTTGTTTCCATAACGAATATACAGACAGACAGACAGACAGACAGACAGACAAAAATTTTACTGATTGCATTTTTAGCATCAGTAGCGATCCCTAACCACCCCTTGATAGTTATTTTTTAAATATATTTTATGTACAGAATTTACCTCTCTACAGATTTATTATAAGTATAGACTAGCTATCCAAACAAAAACGAATCTATCCTACGATATCTATCGATAAATCTGAACGACAACATAAATCACGGCCAACTGCATCTCAAATGCAGTTTTAATAACTCTCTCAATGACATAATTATAACTATTTAGCATATTTATGTCCCAGAGATGCGAAGTTATCTCTCACAAAAGCACATTTAGTAGAATATCATAAATATAAATAAAAAAAAAATGATCATAATCATGACTTACATGAATAAAAAAAAATAAAAAAATATGATCATGACTGTAATCCCCAGTCTCGGTAGATATCTCCTCAGATCTTTAGTTAGGTACTTAGATCTTTGAGGATATCTAAAGAGGGTAGTCAAAGGCAAGTCCAAACATGACATTTGGTACATGCCCACATTTTGCACAATAGTTAATATTCCGTACGTGACAGGTTGCAAGCCCATCGCCGCTTATAAGAATACTAACCTATAACACATACCTTCGAATTTTTGGTTCTAGGGTATACCGTAGCCTCACAATGTTTTCCTTCACCGTTTAAGAGCACTGGCATTGCGCACATAAATTTTTCGAATGGAAAAACTCATTGGTGCACGACCAGGTTTGAACCCACGACCGTCGGATCGTGAGGCAGGGGTGCCACCACTACACCACCATATCCGGATAAGGTCTCTGAAATCAGGTTTTGGCCAGAAGTTTTCGACATCGGGATAAAATATGAGTTGCTCATCTGTGCGCATGATTATCTATTGCCGTGACTAAGGGCTGTAACGGTGCGAGCGGCGAATAGCGTGATTTGCATCCATCTATAAACACCATTCGATTCCGAACTCGTAATAGATGCAGGGTCGTTGATCTTCATTTTATTGGGATTCGCCGATTTGTAGACGTCTTTGCAGAACTAAGATGTTCATGTGTCATGATTACATGTGTTTATGATATGTATGAATTTTTAAAAAATATGAAAAAAATATGTCTTTATGGTATAAAGACAACCTCAGTCGCAGTAGTAACGTTATTGTATGTACCTTCTACTTCTTAACTTCCATTATAATAAAATCGTTGAAAAGCCGTGCCGGTACAAATTAGTATTACCTAAAGAAGACAACAACAAAAATTGTCTGTTTGTCTGTGCGTTCGTTCGCGCTAATCTCCACAACGGCTGAACGGAATCGAATGCAGTTTTGAGACTTGAATTAAAACTTAGGTTTTGTTTCACCGAGATCGGTTAACAAATAAAAAAGATAAGATAATTTGACTTATTCCTCGCGCGCGCTGGACGTTACGCGTAAAGGTATTCTAACGCGTAACAATTCGCTGCAAGTGTATAATTAATGTGTAATGTCTTGAATTTCAGACGGATTTGACATTGTCGTGAACGACTGCTTCGCTCACAACGGCGCCACGAAGAGGATACAACTCATCGACGAATATGGGTACGTTAAATAAAGGTATCCTTTAGAAAAAGTTTGATGAAAAAGATCTTCCTTTCATGGACAAGTGATTAAAGGACGAAGCGACAGCCGTCCTTTTTAGGTTCTAACCGAAATCGTTAATTGGTGGATCAGGTTTGAACCCGAGATCTTCGGATCGTGAGGCAGGTGACCACTACACCACCACGAGCAAGTGGTAGAAAATTAATGTTATTTTGTCTTCTCAACGTTGTCGACAGAGCTTAATATTGTTTATACCATTCCCCTTCTAAAAAGCTCATTTTATTCACCAAAAACAGTGAATAAAAAGCACTCACTTTTACTCACTGTTTTGGTGTTTGAATTTAGAACACATCAATATTTTTGAACTCCATCTCAATGCTATTATAGGTACTAACTCCTTATTCAAATAACTCCTCGAGCTTTGATTGGTTGACATTTTCGACAAAGAGTTTAGTTTACTTTCTTTTTCTCGGGGTCATGGTATAAAGTATCGTATGCAACTCTTGAATAAAACGGATTTATATCGAGGGCCATGAATCACTCGCTACGCGAGTGATTCAATAATTCTGAATCACACCCTACGGTCGTGATTCAGTCGTTAGAATCCTTCACTTGCTCGTGACTCATCTATGGCCCTCGCTTTAAATCCGTCCTTTATTCACTAGTTGCTTAATATACTATTACCTACTTGTTACTATGTTTGCGATGTCCTGGCATGGCCAGAATGGAGTGGTATTAAAAGAGTACTGTACGTTCCAGGTGTCCGGTCGACGACAAGTTGATCTCAAGGTTCCGCGGCTCGTGGTCGGAGTCAGGCGTGTTCGAGACGCAAGTATACGCGTACATGAAGACTTTTAGATTCACGGGCTCGCCCGCGCTCTACATCGAGTGCGACGTTAGAATGTGCCATGGCAGGTGTCCGGTGAGTATAGCCTCCAGTCCAACCAATGAGCCTTTAGAGTCCCGCTGCTATCTTTTCATTATACTGGTGATAGTAGAGATAGAGGTGATAGTAGGATAGAGTAATTGCATAAATGAGTAAAATCAATCAATAATTGATGCTATATATCTAAATATATAACTCAAAGGTGACTGACCGACTGACTGACTGACATAGTGATCTATCAACGCACAGCCCAAACCACTGGACGGATCGGGCTGAAGTTTGGCATGCAGGTAGATGTTATGACGTAGGCATCCGCTAAGAAAGGATTTTGATTAATTCTATCCCCAAGGGGATAAAATAGGGAATGAAAGTTTGTATGAAAAGTCGCGATAATCGACATTCACGCGGGCGAAGCTGCGGGCATCAGCTAGTCAATAATAAGATGCTAGAAGACTGATAAGTTGATAGTAGATCTGCCTTTTACGCTGTGTTGCGGGTTGGTTCCAGTATAAAAAATGTGTGATGAATAAATGTTTGTTCTGTGTCTGGGTGTTGTGGTAAGAATTAAATTAGTTAAGAACATTTCACACAACGCCTATACTAGCGTATTGGCGTTCGTGTGAAATGTTCTTCCAGTATTCATTATTATTCTATTTGTATACGAGTACATTTGGGCTTTGAGCATGTGATATTTTTGTTTCTTACACATACATTCTCGCACATTTTTCTATAGTTCTCGCACGGGTAGAGTTGGAAGTCCTGAGCGATGAAATTTTACACATTTAGATTCAACAAGATTCAATTACCAGACATCGGGAAATACGTAGTAATTTCTTTTTGTTTTTTTTTGACAGCGGGATGAGTCGACCGATTCAAAAATGCATTAGGTCAACTCCTCCCGCGGGATAAGTTGACAGCGGCCTCAGTTGACTAAAGACCCGTATTATCTTCTTCTATCTATATCTATATATTATATAAAAATGAATTGCTGTTCGTTAGTCTCGCTAAAACTCGAGTACGGCTAAACGGATTTATCTTATCTTGGTCTTGAAATGTTCGTGGAGGTCTAAGGAAGGTTTAAGAGGTAAAAAAACGTATATTACTTACTTAAAACGCGCGCGGGTCAGCTAGTGTACTTATAAAAATTGCCGCACAACATATTTTTTGCTCATTAACTCTTTCTCACACAGGTAGGTAGTATTGATTCTGTTATTTCTCTCTTTATCACACAAGTAGTGTTGTTCTCGTTCTTTCTCATTTTCTCACGTAGGTAATGTTGTTTCAGTCGCAGCCCTGCCATTGGAGGAACATGAAGAGTGTGCGTCGCCGGTCGGTGGACTCGCTAGCCACCACCAGCGCGCCAGCTCGCCTCTCGGAGAACATATCGCTGTTCCAGTCACTGCGAGTCTTGCAGGAGGGGGAGGAGGATGCGGAGACTGCGGCTAATACTGGTAATGCTTTAGTAGACCCCGGCCTTTGTATTGCACGACTACGCAGGGTAATGTGTTGGGGATGTATGTTTGTATTTTACTTTAGCTTGTGTCTTTTTTTACCTGATTGCGAATGGGATGTATGTATGTAGGTATGTGAGTTTCTTTGGCTTTAGCTGTAGCTTAAACGGCTGGGCGGATTTGGGCAAATGAGGTGTATTTAGATTCGTCTTGATCACAAGATTTACATAGGCTATACAAAAATAATGGCAAATGCAGTGAACGCAAAAAACATGGAAGAATTACTTCAAGAGAATCCACGAAACTTGACACCTCACACATCGAAACTCCTTCGTAGATTTGCAAAAAATTTATTCATGTCGACTTAATTCTCTCGACGTTTGGGTTTAAATTGCCGTGTAACGTGTAGATAGTTTATGTGCTGCTTATGTGAATTTTTAATATAATTTTTGGCATAATTGACAAGCCCTGCCTACCACGGCACATTTTTTAACTCAAAGAATACTTCTATGTATTTTCCGTTCACTGGGCAGCTGTAAGAAGGTATATTTACAATTTGTGCGCACATCGAAACTACAGAACGGATTTTTATGTAGTTTTCACAGGTTGGATTTGGTGGATTAGTTTTCACGTTTTCATACGTAACTGGGAGCAGAATATAAGCAAACGTTTTTATAGGTAACTGGGAGCAGAATATAGGCAAACGTTTTTATAGGTAACTGGGAGCAGAATATAGGCAAACGTTTTTATAGGTAACTGGGAGCAGAATATAGGCAAACGTTTTTATAGGTAACTGGGAGCAGAATATAGGTAAACGTTTTCATAGGTAACTGGGAGCAGAATATAGGCAAACGTTTTTATAGGTAACTGGGAGCAGAATATAGGCAAACGTTTTTATAGGTAACTGGGAGCAGAATATAGGCAAACGTTTTTATAGGTAACTGGGAGCAGAATATAGGCAAACGTTTTTATAGGTAACTGGGAGCAGAATATAGGCAAACGTTTTTATAGGTAACTGGGAGCAGAATATAGGTAAACGTTTTCATAGGTAACTGGGAGCAGAATATAGGTAAACGTTTTCATAGGTAACTGGGAGCAGAATATAGGTAAACGTTTTCATAGGTAACTGGGAGCAGAATATAGGTAAACGTTTTCATAGGTAACTGGGAGCAGAATATAGGTAAACGTTTTCATAGGTAACTGGGAGCAGAATATAGGTAAACGTTTTTATAGGTAACTGGGAGCAGAATATGGGCATAAAATCCTACTAATCGTATTATAAACGCGAAAGTTTGTAAGAATGTATGGATGGATGTCAGAATGTCATGGATGTATGTTTGTTACTCTTTCACGCTGAAACGGGTGAACGGATCTGGATGAAATTTGGCACAGATATAGATTATAGTCTGGAATAGCATATAGGCTACTTTTTATCCCGGAAAAATTTACGGTTCCCGCGGGATAGATTTTTTGTTTTTCAAGGTACCACGCAGGCGAAGCCGTGGGCGGAAGCTAGTACAATAAATAGCAAAATTTATAGTCATGCGGACAAAGTTGCAGGCAACAGCTAGTTATACTCGTATTCTATTATTCTCTTCCAGCACCAAAAGAAGGGCAAACTTGTATGAAGTCATCGGCTTTGACTGCTATTCTGGCATCTTGCGGGGTGCTCGTGGCCGCTCTACTTGGAGCCATACTAGTGGCAGCACGTGGCTGTCGACGCGAGTCCGTCGCCTCACACAACGCATACGTACCGCACAAGGGACGAATCAAGTAGTGGTGATATTGTGCATGACATTTAAATGATTAATATAAGTTACTTATACCTATACAGTACGTCTACCATCAGCTGTCATATTTAGATCGACTGGCGTTACTACAGTAGTAATAGTACGTTACTATGACATCTGTCAAAATTGTTACTCATGGTACCAAATCTAAGCAAATTAATGAGCGCAAACTACAGTCACTGTAGTACGCTGTAACGTAGTATAGATAGCTACGTGACGTTTTAGTACCCAACTATCCGCTAGAGGCGCTGTACGAGTTTTCATACATTTTTTTAACTACAGTCGCTAGCGAGTGTAGGTATATTGTAAAAACTCATGGTAGACCTACAGGGTGTACCAGACTACTTTCGAAAACTTCAGGGGTTATAGTAGTCGTCAATATAAACAACTTTTTCTAAGAAACTAACACTGAGCGCGAAGAAAAACAACTATTTCATATATTTTAGCCAAGTAGGTATTGAACTTCTGCATGGAACAGCTGTATTTTTATTTTTTGCGCTTACAGACTTACGTTTTTTTCAGATTTACATGAAAATCTGAAAAAAATAATTCAGGAAATGTTTATTTTCCTGGTCTGAATCATTCCCCTCAAGCTTAAGATTCTAGTTCTGAGACACCCTGTATAAGATTATTGAATAATATGAGAAATAAGCTCTAAAGTACAGGAGGTATAGAATTCAAAACTCATAGTAAGGTAATTAATTACCAGCTAAGTGGACATTGTACAATATATAAAAGTTAGTTGGGAATGAAAATTCCAATCGATAACTAAGGTGATAATTCCCATAAGTAGGTACCTACATTTTTTGAAATTTCTATACCATAGCGATATTTATTTATACTTGTTTTTAGAGCATTTGGCTACTTGAGTTTATGAAGAAATTGTAAATATATGTAGTGTAAGTAGTTATATCTAAATACCGTCTTAATAGTGATGCAATTCAGTGATCCAGAACTTTCAATTCCCATTTAACTGAATATTTTACGTTTCCGTATTATTACTTTAAGAGTGGATTTGATCAACTTCTGGTATATAATCCTCAGAATAAATAATGTCAAATGCAAGTAAAATGTCAGTTTACTCTTGGATAACTACGATTTATTCTGGGGATAGTACTTAAACTACTTTGGTGAAATCCGCCCGAAGTGGAGTTTATGTATTCGGCCATTAGTCTTTAAATACACGCAAAACCTGTTGATTTTATACGTTTATAACAAAACCCAGGTAAATAAAAAGACAAATTGTGAGGACTATTATTTTATTAATATAAAATATTTCTCCTCCGTTTGTCTGTACAATTTCGATATAGCAATTTGAATTTGTGATACATAATTAGATAAATAAGCGTAAAAGCGGTAGATAAATGCAGACGTAAGTATGTACATATAGCTTTTATAAGTAATTTAAGTTTGATATAAGATTATATTAAAATAATAGGTATAGCCTAATTGTGTAAGTTCAGCCAATGTATTTAATTTATATTTTGTATAAGTACTGCCTATATAATACAATAGAAAATTTATATAATTTTTTATTTATTTTTAACTACCCTTTATAAGATATCCTCAAATATCTAAGTAGGAGATCTCGTGATATTTTTTTTTCTATTTTCGTTGGTTATTTGTGAAAAAAACAAAAATAGTATTTTTTCCGAGGAGTTTATTTTAATTTAGATTTGACTATCAAGCCTTAAAGTCTATAAAGCTAGTTAAAAATAAAAACGGATTTAAACAAAGTAATTTTATTAAAAATTGCACACAATAACGTAAAAGTCACAAAAATTATAACTACACACTTACAAAGTAAAACAAAAAATAATTCTGTAAATTCGTTGCATAAATTATCGATAAATAAAAATCCCTAAAATATAAAACTCTTAAAAAACAGGAAAATACTGTCATGATTTGTTCAAAGTGAAATAAATCTTATACCCTCTCATTTAAGTTCAGTTTACCTTCGGTATGGTATAGCAAATTTTTTGCTAAGCTAATTTCGATTGATACCTGTGGTATTATGAGCGTTTATAGATTACAGTGCTTATTTATACTCGCTAAATCTACAAAGATCTAAGTCACTAGGGGTCTGAGAAGATTATCATGTTTTTTTAAAAAAAAAGTCACAGTGTATACAAAAAGCTAAACCGAAGCTAAACTAAACAATTCGCCTGATTTTATTAATAAGAGGAACTCAATATAAATATATTAATATAATTTATATATTTTAATAATAACTTACATACAATTAGTTTGTTCTTCAGCGGCGGGTAGTTTTGATAAAGCCTCCGTTAAATATCCTATGGCACCATCCAATATTTGTACTTCGCAATCTTTTAGAAGTTTTATATTATTACTGAAACAAATAAATGTTGGTGAATAACACAGCGCCATCTAGTGCCTACAGCCAAAACTAGTCTCCAAAATCTATAGGTCTAGCTAGGCTATATTGGTGTAGTAAGTAGGGTTGGAAGTCGGAGGGTTACTTTTCTTTTAGTGTTTAGAGGTGCTCTTGGAAAATAATTTTCGAAATTCAACCCCTAAGGGGTGGAGAGGATAAATATATGTAAAGACACAAGCTTTGGTCGGATAATCACAATCTTTGAAATTGAACATCGCTATGAAATAGAAATCTTCAAAAATTTATGACAGCGATTACGTGTCTTTTCGGCTAGAAATGTCATTCCCATATATGTATTTTTCTCTTTTCCATTAGTGACATCGCTAGTAGAATGTCAAATTCAAAGTATTTTATTTTTCTTCTATTGTTATGGCATCTGTCTCTTTTGAGATAAATTTTGCCTATATTTTATTCTATAAAATGACAAGAATCATTTTGAAACGTCACACTTTGCCTAGACCCCCTAACCTGTGAACAGTGACGGGTCCCTCGGAGTCCCTGTAGGAGGCCCGCAGCAGGCGGCAGCGCGTGAGCAGGTAGGCGTGCGCGCGCCGCTCGACGGCCACGCCCACTGCGCGCGCGCACTCTTCGTCCGCCGACACCAGCTCCCCCGCCGACCCTCCGCTCAGCCATTTTGTTAACTCCTCTG
Source organism: Cosmorhoe ocellata (assembly GCA_963675405.1). NCBI lineage: Eukaryota > Metazoa > Arthropoda > Insecta > Lepidoptera > Geometridae > Cosmorhoe > Cosmorhoe ocellata. The sequence goes on along the minus strand of OY776258.1, from coordinate 1,299,535 downwards.
GAACAGGGACGACACATTCGTTAACGTTACATTATGCACATTTTTTCGCTAAAGGATTTTTCTGTTAGAAATATTTTTGTGCCAGTACTCTAAAACGGTGAAGGAAAACATCGTGAGACAACCCGCATGTCGTAGAACCTAAAAAAAGATACTAACTGGTTTAAAAGAAACTAGAAAAGCTAGGTCAACCAGGTACTAGTGTCTTATAGAAGAACACTATAAGAGGACTTTAGTAATAAACCTTGGTTCATGTTGAATATCCTGATGAACGCTAGCAGTTCCGCGCTGATGGGACAGTCTCCGCGGTACAGCTGGTAGTGCGAGACGGTCACCAGGCCTAGCTTCTTAAGCAGCTCCAGTTTTGGCTCGCGCAGCGCGTCGCTCGAGCTCACCCCCAGAGTCACAGTAAGACTGTCGTGTTGATTCTTCGGGTCTACGAAACTGGAATTTGAGAAAATAATGCTCAAAAAATAATAAAATAATGACGACAAAAAAATATTTGAAAAAAAACACTCGCACGACTGTAATCCCCAAGCTCGGTAGATATCTCCTCAAATCTTTGAGGTCATCTGAAATGGGTAGACCACATTTTGCAGTGTTCAGTATTCCATTATAAATTTATCTGAAATATCAGTGATCTGTAAATGTGAAATATCAATAAGCCCGACTAATGGCGGATTAGACCAAACATGTTTTAAATTATCCAAAACATTATTCAAAATATATTATTATAAAGAGGAAAACTTTGATTGTTTGTTTGTTTGTTTGAAATATAAAGAGGAAAACTTTGATTGTTTGTTTGTTTGTTTGAAATGAATAGGCTCCGAAACTACTGAACCGATTTGAAAAATTCTTTCACCAATGTGTAGAATGAACTTTCAGGATGAACATAGGCTATATTTTATGTAGGTACTTCGCGGGCGAGACGCCGCGTGCAGAAGCTAGTTCAAAATAAATCGCAGTTATCGCAGAGACAATAAACTGTCATTTTACTTGTATTTGACATACGAAAAGGCGCGTTTTAATCCTTAATCTTTAATCGTTCGAAAGAACTAGCAGCACGCACGGTAATAAGACAGCCGCCATGAAGGATTTTTGACACAAGCTCAGTCAAAAGTCAAGACAGTACACGTAGAGTACTAGGTACTGAGATTTAAAGCCAGTCAATTAAAATAGATATATCAGAAGTCGAAGCGCGCTGAGGTCCTTTTACCACACTAGTTCCTAATGACTGGAGGTACGAAAATAATTACATCGTAAAAAATCAGACAGCCATAAAGGTTTATTTTAGCATAACGTCTGACATTTGAAGATTGATAATTGCTGTAATAAGTAATAACGTTGTGAGTAAAAAATGTTATGTGACGCGGTTACATGGGGTATAACGTTAGGTAATAAGGGTTTTATTATTTTATGTGCAGTTCCTCATGTTAATAACCGGAAAATAATTAAATAACAGTGCTACCATACAATCACTATTTCCATTTGAATAAAATATGTGCGCAATGCCAGAGCTCTTTAACGGTGAAGGAAAAAGTCATGAGGAAACCGGATATACTTTAGAACCAAAAATACGAAGGCGTGTGGTTAGTGTTCTTATAAGCGGCGATGGGCTTGCAACCTGTCACGTGTGGAAAACTAATTATGTACTATGAAAAATGCGGACATATGCCCAATATCATGTTTGAACGTGCCTTTGACTATCCTCTTGAGATATCTTCAAAGATCTAACTAGAGATCTGAGGAGACATCTACCGAGCCTATTACAGCCGGTTACAGTCGTGATCATGTAATTTAATAATGTAATGTTGCCATAATCCTTTGAATTATTAATTAAAAATAAAGTTATTGCATTTTTTTTCTATAGATTTACTCTTTCACATTATGAGAGGAAGTGTGAAAGTAGCGCCGTGACAAAAAAGTTGAGAAGTAATTTTCACGTGACGAGAAGAGTGATAGATATGAAAGTGGATGGATATAAAAACGGCTGATAGAGGGAGATGGAAGGAGACATGTGCCGATGCCACATAACGTGGGATTGAGCAGGGAGATGATAAGTTTCACACTTTCACACAAGTCATAGGTAAGCCGGTGTGAAATGATATAATCGCACATAATCAGTTGGATAATGCTTACGGCACCAGTTATGTATCTTGACAATACTGCATGAATGCAGCGTACGTGTATACTTAGGCCGGTTACAGTGCTCAACCGATTGTCGGTGCGCACGGTCGGTCCTGACGATACACACGGACCGACCGTCAGTTTGTATCATTCAGTGCTCTCCTAACCAACAAACTGACCAGATGAAAAATGATACAGACATCCGTCGTAGGTCCGTACGGTCGGTCCAACGATCGGTGCAGCACTGAACGCGTTCATACGTTTCCATAGCGCGTCGGCCGACCGACGGTCCTCGTACGCAGTGCGTAGCAATATACGCGTGCGTACGGTCGGTCCAGCACTGTACGATTTATGGATTTTCATATTAATGACAAGCGCGACTGACATACGCACCGACGGTCAGTGAAGCACTGTAACCGGCCTTATAGGATTTTATGCAACGCATTCGACTGTCAACTTTGTCGCTCTAGTTTTTATATTTTTTCTGAGTTTTATTGTGTAATTTTGGTAGTTATTTTTCCAATCAAGCCTGAGTCTTGACGCGAGTGTAAAAATATGAATAGTTTCTTTTCTAAATCCATCGAAGGAAATCCCTAAAATTTTAAGAAAAACAGCCATTTTTTGTTTAAAAGTGACTTGACAATTAGACTTGACAATTTGTGACATTAACAAAAAGTGAATTTGATTTGAAAAGACTAATGACATAACAAAGAAGAAATTTCATGCTTGGACGAGCCTCTGACTACCCTCTTTAGATATCCTCAAAGATCTAAGTAACTAAAGATCTCAAGAGATGTCTACCGAGCTTGGGGATCACAGAATACAGAATACAGATTATTTATTTGGATTACAGTCGTGGTCACGTTTTTTTAAATATTTCTGTTAACATGCATGCAATATTCACCCTTAAAAATAAATATATAAATAAATTCACCCTTATTTCACCTTTATTTAATATTTTAGGCTTAGGCCTTGTGCGAGGTTCATTGTACATTATTTGCCCTTTGAAATTGTTAGTCTTTATGTGTTACAATGTTTATAGAGAAATAGATTATCTTATCTTATCTTACCCATTGTGCAGGAACAGATCTGCATTGGGCCTAGCGCCGTAGAATATGAATATCTGGTCATGTGGCTTGAAGTCACGTAGCGCATAGCACTCTCCTTGACCTAGTTCTCTGTTGAAGTCTGTAGTCACCTGGAATACAGTTCTGTAAGTAAGCTAAGTAAATAAATAAGAGAAGTATGAGCAATGGTGGTATAGTGGAAGCACCCCTGCCTCACGATCCGAGGGTCGTGGTTTCAAAGCTGGTCGTGCAAATGAGTTTTTCTATTCGAAAAATTTATGTGCGCGATGCCAGTGCTCTTAAGCGGTGAAGGAAAACATCGTGAAAAAACCGGCATACCCTAAAACTAAAAAGTTCGAAGGTGTGTGTCATAGGTTAGTATTTTTATCAGCGGTGATGGGCTTGCAACCTGTTACGGGATACTAACTACTATGCAAAATGTCGGGATGTGCCAAATTTTATGTTTGGATGTGCCTCCGACTACCCTCTTCAGATATCCTCAAAGATCTAAGTAACTAGAGATCTGAGAAGATATACGTGTGATATAGATGTTTTTTTTTTTATTTGTTACCTTTCCATGTTCATGATTGCACATGTCCCAAAGAGGTATGAACGCCGTCACCTCACAGGTCCCCAGGCTGATCTTGTTCTGTCGCGTCATTACTGTGGACACCGCCCATCTATGGACAATATCGACCATAGATATTAGAGGTCTTTACGATAAAGATTCTAGCAGTATCAAATTTAGTGTATTTTTGAACTTGGTCTATTTTTAACCCCAGACGCAAAAACGACGGGTTGTTAAAAGTTTATCGTGTCTGTCTGTGGCATCGTAGCTCATGCACGCATGAACCGATTTTGTTTATTTTTTGAAAGGTGAATTAATCGGGTTTTATGGAAATCGGTCCAAGATGGCCGCCGCCACAAAATGACAGATTACAAATTTTTTCACAACTCTCTCAATATAGTTTCAAATAAAAGGGCTTGAATAGTAGAATACTATGACAAATTTCAAATCCAAGATGGCCGCCACCACATAAAGGCGGTCAAAATTTGTGTCGGGGTTTTTTTTAATTTTTAATTTAATAAGTACATGCTGCAATAAATATTTTTCTATTTCATAAAATTTCTTTATAAAATAAGGACAATATCAATTCAGCTCTAGCTATCTCATTAGATATTTTTTACTGAGTCAGTTTTAAACGCAATCTTCACGATAATCGGACACATAATCAGTATTATCTTACCAAGTTGCTCGTACCATCCTAAGCTTTTACTTTTGTTTAATTAAATTCTTTACTATACTATTCGTCTATTGTCTATGCATTCTGTACGACAATCTCACGAGATTACGCGCTTTCGACTCCATTATCTAATAACATGTGGGTAATAAACGTGGGACGGGTTTCCTCGCAATATTAGTTTGGGCCGCTTTACACAGAAAGCTTAAAAATATGCTTGCAATAGAGTTTATTGAGAATGAGGGAGTGAGAGATATATAAACAGAAAGAGAAAGCCCTGACTGTCCAGTGGTAAACCAAGTGTCATATAAAAATTCAGCGCGTTTCTGTCCTTCAATAGAAAGGCGTTTGATTTTATATTCTCTATTTAATGTTCTCTACAGAACAGTTAAGTACTGTTTTTCTTTGTCCGGGCTAGACAGTGAATAAACAAAGATTATTGGAACAAATATATCAAAGCAGCCGGACAATCGCAGCAGGCACTCGCCCTATTAAGTTGTTAGAAACTACCGTAATTTTACTTACTAATGCTTACTTGATACTATGGTTATTATTAATATTGGTATTTAGTATTATTGGGAAAAGGACAGGAAGAAGAAGAAATATTATAAAATACACATATGTAAATAAGTTTATTGTGTTTGTTAATATCCAAAAATAAGGGATTTCATTTGATTTTAGCAGCTAAGCACCGGATATTGCCAGCGACTGGCTGGTTATATACATACTTTCTATGCAAATGCTGTCGATATACGGACGGCGCTTTGCTTGATAATCTTGCTTTCTCGAATTACAACGTACATTGTTAGGGATATTATTTACAAACATAGACGTACTGTCACGTATATAGACGAAGTGGAAGTTAGTAAAACATTCGGTTACTTCAATAAAAAGTAGAACTAGGTGCTGATTCTGTTGTTTCATCGGACTAGCTAAAAATTTCTAAAGTACGAACGATTTTATCTTGTTCACAACGATGTCTTCTTCTTTATTTAATAACACCTGTTTCTTTGGAGATCATTTTTGTCAGTGTCAAGTGTTTTTTATTGAATACTAGCTAATGTTTTTATAGTTATTCTGCTATTCGGGATGAATACAAATACAAATAAAAAACCATGAAAATAGGTCCAACCGTTCTAGAGTCACAAGTGTTCGAACAAACCCGTCTTGTTTTATATTATTAAGATTAATATTGTCGACAACAGAGTCACTGTTTTATTGTCAAGTCAGTTTTAAAGAGAAAAAAAAAAAAAAAAAAAAAAAATATGATCACGACTGTAATCCCCAGGCTCGGTAGATATCTCATCAGATCTTTACTTACTTAGATCCTTGATGATATCTAAAGAGGGTAGTCAGAGGCAAGTCCAAACATGACATTTGGTACATGCCCACATTTTGCACAGTAGTTAGTATTCCGTACGTGACAGGTTGCAAGCCCATCGCCGCTTATAAGTATACTAACTTATGACACATACCTTCGAATTTTTGGTTCTAGGGTATGCCGGTTTCCTCACGATGTTTTCCTTCACCGTTTAAGAGCACTGGCATTGCGCACATAAATTTTTCGAAAGGAAAAACTCATTGGTGCACGACCAGGTTTGAACCCACGACCTTCAGATCGTGAGGCAGGGGTGCTACCACTACACCACCAGCGCTCTTAAAGAAAGCCTTTTTTAAATTAAATTTGCGTACATTTTAAAATACGTACTGTTTTTAATGTCGTGTGATTAATGTATTTTCTTTTAGCTAATTTTAGTTGCCATTTAAATTGGTCTTGTATAATTTCTTGGTAAACTTGGGTGGTATAAGATCGTTTGTATTTTAGAAATTTTAACTAGTTTGACAAAACAACAGAATCGCCACAAATTACCATTTTTTTTATGATGATTCATTAAGTCGATACTGACGTCACGTGTGTAATTTTGAGAGGTTATGAGGCAAGTTACGTCTAAACAGATCATATTGAGCATCCGTATCGCACCGTAATACTTCATGTCATGTTAATATTTTCACAAGACTTGTGTCTTTACTTCATGGATATAAGATACAAAATCCAATGATACTCAGAATCTATACATATAATAAAATCGATGAGATGCCGAATTCAAATAAAAATTTGTGCTACCTAAACTTGTGTTTTTGAAAAATGGTCTGGTTTGTCTGTGTGTTTGTTCGCGTTAATCTCCAGTTCTCCACATTGGCTGAACCAAATCGAATGCATATTTCACTAATGTATTGAGATAAGCTTGGGTTAAAACTTAGGCTTTGTTTCATCAAAATCGGTTGTGTATTAAAAAATATATGCTTATTTTCGTGCGAGCTTGACTCTACGCGTGAAAGTACTCAGACGCGTAAGAAGTCGCGGTAATAGTTAGTCATGAAATAAAACAGGTATAATGATGAAACGTGATCCGATAAATAAATAAATAAATAAATAAATAATGCTGGACTATCTACACAGCATCATCTAGCCCCAAAGTAAGCTACTCAAAGCTTGTGTTATGGGTACTAGATAACTGATATATTTAATACATTATATACATAGATAGATATTTTTTATTATACATAGAAAACACCCAGACCAACGGAAGAAATTTCTGCAGATCGTACACAAATTTGTTCCGCGGCGGGAATCGAACCCGCAACCTCTTGCGTCGCAGGCGGACTCTCGCCCGCTGCGCCACAGAGGTCGTCAAAATAAAACATAAATAGAAAGGAAATAAAACAGGTATAATGATGAAACGTGATCCGATAAATATTAACTCTATTTTCTGATTTAAGCAAAAGTATGACATGCATTTCATCAGTTAAATAACAATGAGATTGCATATAGCTTAGTTATTTGTATTTCATTTCAAGAAGAGCGACGAGTTATTGCTTTTTGAATCTTATATCACTGACACAAAGGTCACGACGCAAGTCTTCGCGAAACGATTTGCGGTTTTCTAATAATAGGAAACAAGGTATAGAAAACTAGTGGAATACACCGTGACTTCGTTCCCGTAATTTTATTTTCATATACAAACTGCGAGTTCTACATCTCTTACCTCGAAAGAAACTTGCCCTCAAATTTCTTCTCTCTCGGACCTATGGTGCTTTTTAACATTTCCTATGTTCCCTGAGTAAGTTTTACGACAATTGTAAGCTATTTTTACGACTTCGCATTGAACACTTAAATTTAAACGAATAGTTTAATAATTTGGTCGATGAAGATACTTGACAAAATCTAATAATAACCAGACTGACCCCATAGATCAAAGTTTGCTAAACGCGTAGACGTGGGAAATGTTTTGAATTATATTACACAGGGAATACAGCATCATCTAGCCCCAAAGTAAGCTACTCAAAGCTTGTGTTATGGGTACTAGATAACTGATATATTTAATACATTAGATACATAGATAGATATTTTTTATTATACATAGAAAACACCCAGACCAACGGAACAAATTTCTGCAGACCGTACACAAATTTGTTCTGCGGCGGGAATCGAACCAGCAACCTCTTGCGTCGCAGGCGAACTCTCGCCCGCTGCGCCACTGAGGTCGTCAAGATACTATACCGTGTCCGAGCAAGACGAACCACCATAATATGTTAAGGCAGTGCGTTGTTAAGTCAGTCAGTCAGAAACAGAAGATTTTATATAGATAAAATTATGAAAGTGATTGCAGCTCCGCCTGCAAATAGCTATAAAATTATGCATACAATATTACCAAAGAAATCATCAGGAGATGAATTTTCACAATCAGTTCGTTTCAATCTTAAAAGAACGTTATTTTTTTATACACAAGAACTATTTTGAAATGGCACGCGTGCTACGAAATCAGATGATCTATATTGATCGTGCTCGGATCATCTATCTACATCAAATTATACAATACGACTGACTGACTGACAACTAACATACATACAGCCAGTGAACGACAATATAGAAGCAATCCTTGAGCTAAAAAATGACCCCACAAATGCCCTGGTAGACGTGGCTTGTCAAATATGCCAAAAAATATTTTTTTACACGTAACACGGCAATTTCAACACAAACGTCGAAGGAATAAAGTCAACATTAATCAATTTTTGGTAAATCCACGAAAGAGTTTCGATTTGTGAAATTTGATTTCATGTTTCGCGGATATATTTCCCTTGAAGATGTGTTTTTTTCTGATCTGCATACAACCAACGCTTTACCCTACCTGGATTAGTAACATTACATTCTGTAGGTACTAAATCGAAAGTTCCAACAACCTGTAGAAGACATCTGTAAAATATATAGATATATATTTTACAGGTTTTTCAACTGTTGTTGAAATTATTTTAAATGTTGCATGCAACAGGTTGTAAGAAAATTGTTTAAGGAAACAATGTCATGGGGAGTTACCGCGGGTTGGTATAATGAGTTTTTGTCATCTCACGGTGATCTCGATAGATTTATCTACGAGTTACTATGCTTGTTAGACTGTAGAAAGTGAGTCTGCGTGAGAACACTTTGTAACAATGACCCCGCCCGTACAATATACGAGACTTGTAGTTGGCAACACTAGATATACTTTCAATCATTGATAAAGTAGATTTTTAAGACATTTGTGATCTCCGCTGTACAATCATTATTTTCCTGCCCTTTTCCCACGTTATGTGGGGTCGGCACAACATGCTATCTTCTTCCATTTTCCTCTATCATTCGTCATCTCAGTACTCACTCCTTTCTTACCCATGTCATCTTTCACACAGTCCATCCATTTTTTCTTTGGCCTACCTTTACCCCTGTACTCATCCACATTCATACCTAACACTCTCCTCGTCACATGACATTGATCTTTTTTCATAACTTGCCTATACCAGCTAACCCATTACTCCTCATCTTTTCTGTATTAGATTTCCGCTGTACCATGGGCTTTAAATTTTGGGATATTTTTAGTCTAACATCACAATACTGTAAAATGTGCTTTGAATATTTTAATTAGCGAGGCTAACATGCAGACGGGACAAAACTTAGTCGACGCTTTTGTCGTAGTAGTAGTATACCATTCCCGGGGCGACTGGCAATTTTATCAAGGTAGTCGTTTGAATACCCTTGTATTTGATTAAACTCTTTTTATCACTTTCCCCAGAATCAATCTCAGTTATCAAATGTAACTTGACATTTTACCTGCATCTAACATTTCTTATCTAGCTAGGTCTCATGTTTAGAAAACGTCGTTTACCAAAAAAAAACCGAGCAATGCTCGTTCATTCAGGTACTGAAAATAGTTATTACCAGAACATGGACCAAGAATTGATCGCATCGTGTTCAAGTAATATAACTATACCTGTTAGTTATAGTGAATTTCCTTGTCATTATAAAGTTTTCTGCTTCACCGCCTGTGCCTGTATAAGTTTCATTAGTATTAAATGTTTTCATACAAACCGCAGTTCCGCGTAGCGACGTGACAACAGAATTCAAATTTTCACGCCCACTTACGCTTAAGCATTTCACTCAGTCTTCGTTTTCTAGTAATACTACGCTAGATTATTATGTAACTATTTAGTAAAAGGCTGACAAATTACTGTGGTTGCTTGCATAACCGCGTCTTGGCATTATGCGAAAATGAAGATGATTACTTATTATCATATTTATTGTTTTTCTGGTAACATTTCAAGTTTTCTACTGCATATCTTTGAACGTTTGGGCAACAGATGATGATGCATTTATAATTTTTATTTGAAATTTTAATGACCTTACTGGCGTGTTGGCCGAGTTTCCGGCTTGTGATAAGTGCAGGTTTAATATTTCGTCTCCGTTCTGTGCTCCAATACAACTCTAATGTTTCCGCCGGGCTAACATGAGTGCCACGACGAAATTTTGTCGACTGTTTTGTTTCGCTCTTTCTCGTACGAAAATGCTTCGTGTACCCAGTCTTTTCGAACCAGTGTCGTGAAAAGAGGCTCCATTCGAGCACTGATATTTCGGGAAAAGTTTCTTTATAATTATAGGTCTCTTTTGCAAATAAATAAGTAAATAATAAATAAATATTGGTGGACATTTCAGACAAATTCTTTTAGCCCTAAACTAAGCAAACCAGTAGTAGTAAGCAGTAACCATACAACCGATAAACAAATATATTTTTTTTTAGTAAATACGTGTAGGTGGTCTTCTACCTACTTTTTTTTCTTTTTTGAGATCAATATTGCCAGTGTCATAAATAAGTAGTATTGTCAATGTCACAAAGTCATAGTCAAATCGTCAAGTCAATTTTAAGCAAAAGATGGTTATTTTGTTCATAACTCTCGGGAGTTCATAACCTAACCTGTTCCCACTGAACCTTTTCTATTTACGGAATTCTATGAACCACTACATCTTAAGAAAACTAGTGAAACCGATTTACTTTATTTTCTCTCGTCAATTTTATAACGATACGCAAGAGAAATGCTCCACTTACCCACATTAGCATGTAACACGTAAGGTAGCGATCTCGTAGCGCCTAATGAGCCTACCAATGACGTAGAGTTACCTACTGCAGCATAAAACTAGTATTATTAAAAAAAAAGCCCGATTGTCAGTTGAAAATTACTTCTTGCAGCAGCCATATTGTATTATTTTTTGTAATTTTATGAAGCCTGTTATCTATTTATGTTTTATTTTAATTTTTTGGGTTATTGGAAAAATCATGTTTGTTATCAAAATGTTGGTCAATCGATCATTTTCAGAAACGTCAAATTTCCAGCTTGAAGTAACACTACTACAATTCAATTTTTATAGGTAAGTAGGTCCTTAATTATAAAAAAAATATTTAGATATAGAAACATTCAAAACGATTTGTCCAAAGCGCTTTTAACTGGAAGCCTGGTATAGCTTAAGATTGGGTTACTATTACTAGCATCTATTATATTTCCTTTAGTTTTAGACTACCGTATAGGAAAAACAGTCGATTAAGTGCGTAAGATTAGGATATATGACGTTTTGTAGATGATCGATAAATATGCATGTACGTTTAATAGCTACGGCTCGTGCATACCGCGCGGGTGGCGGCGCGTGCGCAAATTCCGTTTCACATAAACGCTGCATCTGCCATCTTGGAAATCGTAATCGTGTTTGAATATTCCTGATGCATTATAAGAATGGAAACTCGTAATTTATGCTAGCCAATTTCGATATTATAATGTTGTGTAACTAATGGACTCTCAGTTCATATGTAATGTGATAGCTCAGTCAAAAGAGCCGTTTTTAAAAGTTCGTTAAGCTACGAGCTGTGGATACAACACTTGGATGGGTGACCTCTAGAGGCAATTACATGTGTCCCATGCTTAATGAGTTAAGATCTATAACGCAGGCTTTCAATAATGATAGTAAACTTTCTTCACTTTAAGTAGGTTTTTTTATTGTCGTAAGAGTTGACTTTTAGAAATAACTTTTCTTGTGGGCTATACTTCAGTTAATTATCAACCTCGCAACTTTATTTTTAAACTGTATTTTATAGCATCCCCGCTGTACTCTTTAAAATTTGAATTTAGGGAGGAACACACCCTCCAAAATGCAAGTCTCAACGACCAGTGGTAAAGCTGTGCGTTAATATGTCTGTCACTACTTTTTAATAAATATTTATTATACTCATAAAGTTATGCAACTTAAATATTCTAGAAATAACTTTTGCGATTCCGCGAGCTTTCACATATTAAAAAATCGGGAAAATTACAGATGCAAAATCACAATACGCAATCAAAGCAAAACAACGATTGTGGTTTGACGTTCTGCTGTTACTTAGGCGCTGTTAGCCGCCGCGTCCCGACGTGTGTCACACTTTCACGGCAACCGAGAAAAAAAAACCCGCGGAAACTTTGTACAGCTTCCGAACATAATCAAATTAACGTGCGTGAGCGCACAATGTGAAAAATCTCGTCAAGGAAAACTTGTAAACATAGTGAAGCGGTTTTTAAGCTTTATTTCTTTTTCTTCCTCATTCTTCTTCTAGTTTCTTTGTGTTCGGCTCAGTGCAGTGTCAGTGTATTCGGTATTATGGGTATTATTTGGAGGTTCACAATGGTTTTATTGAGCACGCTGGCTGCTTTGGTGATAATCGTGCATTCTGCCGAGGAGGAGTATGAGAACGAGTACCGGAGGGCGCTGAGACCTAGAGCTTTGGACACGGGGACTCGACGATATGAACAGGTATGTACGTTTTGATTTTGGAAACGTACTTTTTAAGCTTCGTACCTCAAAAGAAATAATAATATTTTTAAAAACTAAAAATAAAACTGACTTCAATTGGTTTAATTTCTTTGAATAGTACAACAGTACAACGGAATGTATATATTCTTTCATATAATTTTTTTTTTCATATCGGTTCTTATATGACGCAGTTGTGAGTATGCGATAACAAACAAAAAATATACAACCGATTTGAGAATCTCCAAAGTCTGTTAAAAAAATAATTTTCAGTAAAATTTTAATTGAAAGAAACAAGGTCACAATTTCTCAAAAGAAGGAAAAAACCACAAAAAAATACGAGATCTGTAAATCAAGCCAAAACAGTCAAACTAAACCATACTCGTACCGATAACAGTACCTTCTTCCTACCGTATCACTAGTTCTTTTTAACCAGTGTGTTGAAAGTATTAAGTGCATGTCAGCTCCTGTCATGCACTTGACATGTCTTCGAACTTATGACAGTATCCAAAGCCTTATTATCAAGCGGAAATGTTTCAGAGTTTTTGCGGTTTATTTCATAACAATGGAAGTTTTCCTTTCATCTAAAGCCTTTTATTTTTCACATTGTTCCGTGTCAAGCCCAAGCTGATACACTGAGCTACACGCTGATATAACTTGCACCTGACTTACGTAATGGTAAATTGGTCTAGCCGTTGCACCGAAAAATAGTAAAAAAATGTTTGTTAAACCTATCATTAGTGATCTCTCAAAAATATACACTAATGATGGTGATTATATTGTTAAGACTCAAACGATCTTATTTCGATTATTATTATTATTATTGTTCTCGATTTAACCGCGGTAGAACTAAAGTGGGCTTAAGCAAAGTGCACTTCAGTTTGTAAGATGAGGTCACCTTCACCATTAAAGCCATCTTGTAAGATTATCTGTACCCATACACCAACTTAACATAATCATTTTTTATTGACCAAAATTTTTGAAAATTTGAGTGTTAAAAATTTACACCCTATTGACAAAAACCACGATAGCTCAGGAAAATATTAACATACACACAAATAATCAACATTCACGACAATTTAATTACCTATATCAAAAAAGGTCTCTAGGTCAGTATTTCAGAATAAAAATTTAGCTGAACATAAAATTTCTGGTAATTAAATAAGAAACTAACAAAAAGAAACTTAGATTAATATTTTGGCTAAAACTCAAATGTAACTAATGGTGTATTTATTTTTTTCAAAACTGACACGGAAGTAACTACTAAAACCAATCTAAGCAAATTCAAAAGGAACAAATCTAAACAATCACATAAATTATTCTAAGCAACTGCTCAAGGTAAGATACGAACATCGTTAGAAAACTTATGGACATTATCACGTGACTTATCGATTAGAAATGTCATACATTTTGCTCTTTTCCATAAGCGATGTCGCTAATGTAAAGTTACGAGTAGAATGTCAGTTTGTCTACACTTAAATGTTTTCTCAGAATGCATTCCTCACACCATAGAACCGGTTGGAAGATGAGACAGGAACTTGACATTAACAATAATTCTCGTCTAGAAACTGGTCTAGAAATCAGGGGTGGTGCGGCAGTTAGTGGAGCATTCAAAGTATAGGTTGCAGTGCCTATAACCGATAATTAGACAAGCGATAGCAGGCTGTATTTTATAAGCACAAGAGTTTGAAATTGTTTTTTATTGGGTCTATTAATACAACCAAATTTGGACCAAATCAGTTATCGAATGGTAACCAATAGAAATGTAACTACCTTGAGGCAGAACACCTGCCCGATGGTGATTTGGAGGCATTGGAGGCAGGAGAACAGTGAAACAGACAGGAAAGACCACCAGAAGTGGCGTGATAGAGAAGAGGTCTTTACTCAAGTACGGGTGTTATTGGCTCCTTATATTGATAATATTATTATGCTCTTTTGTATTTAAGTACCTTATATTGTATCTGGACGATTCTTCTCTACAGTTTTATCATTGTTCTTACTATTTGTCATTATTCGCAACAAACAATTTTGGTTATCTCGTAAAATATTTGTTAATTTTAAATGTACCCTTCGAGAAATAACATATTATCAACCAATCTTTTATTGCTTCATCTTCATGCTATCAGCTTGAATCAGAAAAGAACCAACTCTAGGAGTCTATAGGATGACGTTGGATTGATGAAGTATCTTTCAACACTTATTTTTATAAATATAGTGTTTGAAGGATAGCGAGATGATTCTTAATTTGGTGGAAACTGGTGTAGCCGCTTCTAAGTCGTTAGGTGCATAGGTGTTTTCCACACAAAATGGGTAAAAAGTCTCTGTAAGATGTAATGACGGACCAAGAAAGAATCAGTGATCCAAATAAGAATGAATATGAGGTTTTGGGCCACTTAGCATAACAAATATTGAATGATTGGTTACATAGACAAAACAGTGAATTTAAGCCAAAAAATCTATGTCCATATCGGCTTCGGGTAAAGGTAAATAGCACCAGCATACGTTTACATTACATGGACAAATATAAAACGGGATCGAGTTTCTGGCATCGATGGGAAAGACCTTGCGGAAGCAATCGTTAAACAAACCTAATGTTTTGGTTTTGCGATAGCGTGCTCGGTGAAAATCACGGAATAGTGACTGGCCTCACAGCTCAGTTGGTAGTAGCTCTGCTTTCTGCGCCGGAGGTTGTGGGTTCCATCCACACAGGATAAACATTTGTGTGATGAACGCAGATGTTTGTTTTGTGTCTGGGTGTTAAATATCTATTCTATGTATGTATTTACTAATAATAATCTATCAGTTATCTGTTGCCCATAGTACAAGCTTTGCTTAGTTTGGGGCTAGATGGCGTTGTCCACCAATATTTATTTTATTATTATTTATGTTTTATCCGTATTGAAGTCTTAAGAAGTCCTTCTTTTTGTCTTAACGCGTGTCAAAAAAGTTTGTGGTAAGGCTCCAATTCTCTCAGAGGTTTCTTTCATGCTAGGCTTGGGCAATATTATATCGATATTTTTTCATAAAGATCTTTTAATTTCGCGCACAGTATTCAGTAGTCCGTATTGAATTCAAAACCAAGTAAAGTAAAGTAAAGAGAGCGCTGGTGGTGGTAGTGGTGTGGCACTCCTGCCTCACGATCCTAAGGTCGTGGGTTCAAACCTGGTCGTGCACGAATGATTTTTTCCATTGGAAGCGGCGATGGGCTTGAAACCACGTCAGAATACTAACTACTGTGCAAAATGTGAGCATGCAATATGTACGTGTCTTTGATTACCCTCTTTAGATTCCTCTAAGATCTAAGTATCAAAAGATCTGAGGAGATATCTACCGAGCCCCGGGGATTACAGTCGTGATCATATTTATTTTATTTATTTAAGTAAACAAGATTATCTCGCTCAACATTCGTTACACAACCATAACGATCATTGAGTCTTGCGATCATTACCATAACTCTTGGCATATCAAGTTCGCGCCAAACCGGTATGCCACTTTCGACTTTTCCCGCCATAACTGCGTTATGCCGATGCTGTAACCGCTTTCTTCATAATCGATTTGATAACTAGATTATCATCGATATTTGTTTACACCGAGACGGGATCATCCTTACTAATATTTAAAATGCGAGTAACTCTATTTTTTTTTTTTTTGTTGCTTGTTTGTCACCTTTTCACGACTAAACGGCTGAATAGTACGTAATAAAATTGGGCAAGGATATAGATTATATCCTGAACCGGACATTATTGTATCCATTATCTCAAAAAATAAACTCGAAGGGGCTTTAATGGGCGTTGAAAGTTTGATGGGGAACGCATGGTTAAGCAACGCTGGGCGCAGTCAGTTTTTGGATGGGTGACCGCCTCTTTTGCACTTCAAAGAAATTGTTAATTTTTGAAATTGTTGAAAATGTTATATTTCTAGTTATATCAAGTAACTCTACGCGACTTAGTTCGCGTATCTTTTTCATACAAACTTAAACCTCCCGCTACTACCCTTAGAGGTTGAATTTCGGAATTTCTTTCCTTAGTGTACATCTACGTGCTTTAAGGAATGCATCCTCCATATATCAAGTCTTTAGGACCAGCTGCGTTGTAAGTCAAAGAAAGATTGTTATTGTGATTTTGTTTGCATAGAAATTAAATGAAGACACGAAAATATAAAGGTATTTTTTTTGGTATAGAATACCTAACAGAAATTCTACTTTAGCGTTCTATTTTTATGGACTAACTATTCTGAGTCAGATATACGAGAGAATTCATATCTGCTATCAGCAAAGTAACTGAACCCAGTATTTCTGTAGAGCGGGAAGGCCGACAATACAAAAACACTAACTAAACACTTTCTATGGAAAAGGAATTACAGCTAAAACGCAACCTGAAATCACCAGACAACTCTGAGTCTTAAACCCTTAAGCATAACACCACAAACGGATTGAACAAATAAAGACACGCAATGAAAACCACTCATTGATTCACTCATACGCGCAATTGCGATAATTGCCGCCGTGTCGTATAAACGTTTTTTACCAAATGTCAGCAGAATTGTTAGGCCTTTTCACACGGGACTAGAAGAGATTTTTTCTAGAGAATTAGCAAATAGTAATCGGGGTATGTAGAGCATGGAGCGTCGTCTAGAATTTACGTAAGACACGCAGATCTTTTTACGAATGATGAACAAGAAATATGCGATGGCAAACTATGTGAGCATTATAACCGTCACGCTAGCTCGCTAGACAGCTAACCATGTAATTATCTAATAGGCAGCTTACCTGCTCTCATAATCTCTAAATTTTTTACTTGCCTAAAGTGTGTTATTAGGTTACGATCTGACAGACTATAATCAGTTTTGTTGTCTATTACCTACGGCTAGATAATGTTTATATAGATGTTCAGGGCAGAGGGAGATGCATGGATTGTGTGAAAGAGAATATAGGAAAGAAAGAAAATACGGAAAAGATGGCTGATGGAGGAAAGAGAGAAAATAACACGTTGTGCCGACCGTAAATGAAGTAGGACAGGGAGATGATTTTAGCTGTTTCTTGTATTACTAGTTTCTATAGAGATATCTTACAAGTCCTGTCCCAGTGACCTTTATGCCATTGATAATATGATTCAAATTCGAGTAACTAACCGGGCTTTATGAAATAAAACACTTAACTAATAGAAAAGGATACAGCAGCAGTTTAAATCTAAATATGACGGACAATTACAATAAACGATTACACTTTTTGTAAGTAAAAAAGTTTGGCAGCATAATAATTCCTAAGTAACATCAACAAAAAGCAACCTTTAATTAAATACAAACCACAGTTGATTTGTACATAAATACCGAAACAAATTAGTATTCAAAGTTTCTTCAGAGTGTTAGTAAACATTTATCAAATACAACACAAAAAATAAATGGACAGAAAACACTAATAGATTACTTACTTTACTTTAAAATATGGTAATGTTTTCAGCCATGGAGAACGTTGGAGGTAGAGCCAATAATGCACCAGTCAACGTCAAGAGCAGAATTAGAAGACAAATCGTCTGAAGAGCCACCGAGGCGCAGAAGAGCCGGGCGCAAACGGAAACGCCGACCAGAACCAACCTCAGCAGAAGTAAGCTCAAGCGAGAGGTACGCAGAAGACCATGTTCGACCGCATTTCGAAGATTTCAGCAGTGAACGCAAAACACCCGAAGCACCTAAAAGAAGAAGGAAGAAGATCGAACGGAGGCCCAAATGGGCTGATTCTCTAGAAGAAGACAGGCCATTACGAAGACGGCAACGAAGAAAGCGACCTTCACTTGACACTTGGTCTGAATTAAGCGAGTTTACAGCATACAGACCTAATGAGCCCGCTCAATATACAGACGAAGACATTAATACTGACCAAGTAGACAAACATGGTGATAATTTCGGTGATTCTCGACATTTTTCTCAAAAACAAACGGATGATGTTATAGAATCTAGAGAGGAAGTCTTTGAAATTGATGACAGAGAGCAAAACGTATATCTAAGTGATCAGAACAAGAAAGCCGAAAAAATACATAGTCCTATAGAAAAAGAAGACGGATTCTATATAAACAGTCAAGAGAAAGATAAATCTATGTCAGAATTTTCATTGGAAGATTTCGCAACTGTCTACGGAAATGATAGAGCAAAGACACAGGTACGAAAGTTAATACTTATTTCATTATGACGCATCACTTGAGCTATTTCTGAATATTGTTACATTTTTATAGGTTACGTTGTACATGTTGTAAGACATAATATATTTTGTAGGAGCCCTTTGTGATGCGGCGGAGGATTGATCGTCTTAAATTTTTACTCGAATTTAATCGAGACAAATCGTTACTATTTGCCTAAACATAGCAAATGGAGCGCAAGTCAGTGGGCAAATAAATATTAAAAGGGATGTACCCTAACAATATTTAAAATAATAGGAATATTAATTATTTAAAACAGCGATAGAGCAGCTTTGAATAAAATTAATTAAATATTTACGTTGTAGCTGAAGATATTAATTCGTAGTAAGATTATAATATTGACAGGCGATAACAATATTTATATTCATTTACAGCATAGTGGACCTATAGACCCGCTCACACTAAAAGATATACTTAAGAAGTCTAACGGTACAAGCTTGAGTGAAATATTGCAACAGCACAACCTCTCCCTGACTGACTTACTCCACGGAAAAGAATTGGCGTTATCAATATTGAAATCAGAGAATATTGCAAAAACTCAAATACCGTCAACGCAAACGCGACCTGTAGACAGCTTGGCGAATAAACCGATTCAAGTAAACTCTGAGGAAATGGAAACAAATGATGAAGAAAAACTATTGATAAATTCTGAAACGAAATACGTGACGGAACCCATAATAGAATCTTCTACACTTACTATAGTAACACAAGAAGACGAAGATATAACCACGACAGAACTCACTTATACAACCACTACAGAGAAGCCAAAAGTAGAGAAGCCAACAGAACGTGCTCTTATTCATCGATTTCCAACTGGCATTCGTAGAAAACAGCGAATTAGACCTGTGATCAACAACAATTACAAAAGCCAATTAAATAGGGACATATTAGCGCTCAATGCAAGAAAATACTTCAACAATAACAGTAGAAGAAGAAACGTAACAAAATCTCAGGAGTGGAGAGATGTTATCCCTTTCATGAAGAACGTAACTGAAATTGTAAATGTAAGTGAAAAGCCTAAGAGCTTAGTTGAAACGACAACACTTAGTACCGATGTTGAAGTCACTACAGTATACGAAGAAAATATTGCAACAACGGTTTCAATGAATGAAAGTAATATAACAAATGACACAGATATTAAAATTACTGACAAAGAAATTCTTCAGAATGAAACTCAAGTCGCTAATCCAGATGATCATCCAAAAGTCATTGTCAATGAAATTGATAAGTCAAAAACAACACAGCAAGGTGAAAATACTTCAGGGTTGCGGCGACAAGCATTCAACAATATTTTAAAAAAGAAGCGTAGAAAACATAAATATTCAACTACTGAACCTCCCCCACAAGATGATTTTATGAAGAATCTTTTTGGTATGCCTAATTTAGTATCATCTTCAGAATTTATAGCAAGAACTCAAGGGCCAAAAACAAGTTTAGATGATGTTACCATATTGGAGGACTTTATAACTACTGAAATGCCTAGTAATGCCGAGCTTCCGCTTAAAAATAATGAAAATAAACCTAGAAAAAACAGATATTCGACTAGATCACCAACGACTTATATTTACAGGCAAACATTCATTCCCAGTTCCACAGAAGAGTCTGCTAAAATCGAAATAGAGGAGATTCTCAACGATACCCGAGGTAGGTAATAATATTAAAATAAACATTGGGTACCTATATAAAACTAATACTAATATTCGTAATCATAATAGAGTAAAGTAAATAATTGTGGACTTTTTTATTTTCAGCAAACGCAAGGCTTTCGAAGATACTAATGGAAAGAAACATGACGCTGAGCGAACTGGTTGAGCACAGGGAGCGCGGATCGAGTCATGTCCACTTGGCAGACATATTCCACAACGCATCCAAAGAGCCCAATCCACCAGAACCATTCTTATCAAAATCCGCGATAGAGCCTATCTCAAAAGAAATATATCCATTGAGAGCTCTCTTGGATGCTCACGACACAACTACTAGAGCTACAACAACAGACCCAGTGCAGGATGAATTTGTGCATATCCCAATGAAAATGGACTTTGGTAACAATGTTAACGAGAACGCAGAAACCATGGGTATTATGTCGCTGTTTCGCAATATTACTAAACCTAATACGAAAGCAGATGCTAGTAAACTGAGAAAGGATTCACAAGGCACCCCTTACAGTGCGTCTGTTATCGTGGTAAATACAACTGATGATAATGTAACTGAAGTTGTAAGAGAAAGTAGAGTTATGCATTCGATAAACGAAAGTCCAGATGACGTTGTTGGCTGGAACGAAATATTTACACTCATGAGAAGAAACTATGAAAACAAAACGAAGGAACTAACAGGCACGTACTTAGATGGTAAGGCTGAGTTTTAAATTTGAAAAGTTTCCGTGTCTATGACTATCATAGTCATAGCTTAAAATATTCTAAAGCCAGACATACAATTATTTGGTTAATATTTACTGTAAATTTGGTCTTATTTTAATTAATTCATTTTCAGGGTTAATACCAGCAGAATCGATACGGAAGTCGTCTTCAGAAGAGGATTTGGATGGCGACGGCCTGATTGTGTTAGAAGATTTGCAACGCCTCAGTGACTTCAGCAGCAAAATATCATCGGACGAAAAGCATGACATAAAAGAGAAAGACAGAACAGAAGTTCCAATAAATTCGCCGGGTATTACTGATAAAACGTACCAGACAATCAGTACTAGATCTGTGACTTTAGCGACGGCAAGTATTGTCGGACTGGTAATGGTATTGTCCTTACTGTCTTACATCGGATACAGGTGGAGACAGCAAAGAGATTTGGTAGACAAGAATAATTTCCCAGACGAGAGAATCCCAACTCCAGTTTTTGAGAACAGAAAAGGGCATAAAAACAATAGCAGTACACGAAGTATAAGCCCTATGCTATCGTCAAATATTTATACACTTAGCACTTTAGATTCTCAAAATGGTAAGGAATCACCTGATTATATGTGGGACTCGTTACGGAAACCATTCCAATAAATGTAGCATTCTTAATTTATAGTTAATTGTGCTCAAATTGTAACGGGAACTGATACATACATTTGTTTGATCCGTCGATTAAATTAATATGTTATGGGCTAAAATACACAAAAAGTTGTATAATGGGTTGGATAAATCTAATTGAATATGAGGCTAAGAGGGCATAAGTATCTTAATTAGTAATAAGTATTTTTAATTCTCGAAAGCTAAAATTATGAGTAAGATTAGGTAGGTAATTTATGAAATAACCTATTTTTTGGTACCTCTTTCTAATACTTGAAATTGTGAATTGAAATCTAGGTTTACGAAAATTTATGTCAATTCAAGTGGAGGACTGCATTATGTAAACATAGAATAGCACATCAAGGAGTCAAGAAAAATTATTGGCTCATTATTGGTGGATTTGACTAAACTGCACTATCCCCAGATTAAATTATAGTTATTGATGAGTAAACTGACATTTTACTTACTTCTGACATAACGTTATTCTGAGAATAGTTACACTAGAAGTTAGTAAAATCCACCCTAAGAAAAATACTTTAAGATTAGTATAAACAGGGACCTGATATTTATAAAATGCATTAAAGTATAGATAGTTCAGCTGGTTTAGCTCGGTAAAACAAAAACTGCATTTTGTAACATTATATAATTATAGGTATGCTTGTATCAATAACCCAAGTATTATGAGGCGAGTGCAATTTCTAAAACATAATGTAGCCATGTGTGAAAAATACATTTCTGATGAATATGTTTGTTTCATTTACCTGTAGTTATCGAATGTGAAGATATCTTGTAGATTCTTGAACACAGGTAAGTCAAGAGTGTTGATTTTATTGTAGAAATAAGCATACTGCCGGGCAATGCTTCTGTATATCTTGAGAGATGATTCGAAAACTGGTGAAGGCTGGAACACGAGAAAAACAAAGATTATTCTTCTTGGTACTTAGACTGGTAGGCGACCTCAGTGGCGTAGCGGGCAAGAGTCCGCCTGCGACGCAAGAGGTTGCGGGTTCGATTCCCGCCTCGGAACAAACTTGTGTACGATCTGCAGAAATTTGTTCCGTTGGTCTGGGTGTGTATGTATAATACAAAATATCTATCTATGTACCTACATCATATGATGTATTAAATATATCAGTTATCTAGTACCCATAACACAAGCCTTGAGTAGCTTACTTTGGGGCTAGATGATGCTGTGTGGATTGTCCAGCATTATTTATTTATTTATTTATTTACTTGGTAAAGGGACTGGTTTCCACAACTAGACTGCAGATGGGCCTATTTAGCATGTCAGGTGGAGGTGGTAGCTACTCCATCCATCCTATATCTTCCAGGAAGGCCATCAGGTTGCCTATGTAAGATTATTCTTAATTTTAAATTTTTTATTTACTATCTCTGTATGTAGCACTGAATAAACAAAGTGACTTAAATACAGTAATTGACTTAAAGATGCTGCAAAATGGTCATAATAACTTAACACATTTGTTGCTGCAATTAGTTCCGTTGAGTAGGCATGAGAATGATACATTAAAATTTTATTACATTTACATTTTTTACTTACCCTTAACTCGGCTAGTTCTTCAGCAGTGAAATATAAAATTGTAGAATATTTTTCAGGTAGCATATCAATGTATGGTTTCCAAAATGATTCTGAAATGTTTTTACAATTATGTAGTTGAGGAATGATAAAAAATATTGTTAATTATTTTGTTTTTGTAAATGAAGTATTAATTAGAATGAATTTCCAATGAAAATAAAGTTATTTGAATAGTTATTGAGTAAGTTAAGTACATGAATAGTTTGGGTCGCTTTTAAAATATTAGAATCTTGATCAACTTACCAGGATTATTTTTTTCGAGCAACAGAAACAGAGCCAATGTAATATTTGGCATATTTTGCAGCAATGGATCTACAGCTATAAATGCAGATAAGGCTGATTCCTTCGCATCAATCTCTGTCATCATGACTTTTAAAGGTATTGTGAGTACAAGGGAGCCCTCGGCAAATTCTTTGGTTGCTTTAAGGCCCAGCTCATAGCCTTCAAATTCAGCTATTTCAACACCTGAAATAAGAAAAGGAGAAATTTTAGCGTAGATAGGTTTTAATTAATATACCTAAACCAAGATTTTGTAGTCTTTTTAACATTTTGTTTTTCTATAAGTACTTGAAATATATATTTTTAAGTAGGTTACACTGCAAAATTCTTTGATAATTAGGTATTATATATTTTGGTAGTTAACTACTTACCTACAAGCACCTATTACTACAAGATACTATTAGTTAGTAGGTGACGGAAAATATCAGGAGTAATAGTTTAGCGTGGTATGGGCATGTTATGGGAAGAGATTAATGTCATGTGACAAGGAGACTATTAGGTATACCTAAATGTGGATGGATACAGGGGTAGAGGTAGGCCAAAGAAAAGATGGATGGACTGTGTGAAAGATGACATGGGTAAGAAAGGAGTGAGTACTGAGATGACGAACGATAGAGAGAAATGGAAGAAGATAACATGTTGTGCCGACCCCGCTTAACGTGGGAAAAGAGATGACTATTAGTTAGTTAGTAGGTACCTTCATAGTGAACTCCGTTTTCATTCAGCCACTTCAGATATTTATCTATACTCGACTTGCGGTGTTTGAGAAAACTTTTTTGCTGAGGAGATTCGATGTTCGAGATTTCTTTCATTAGAGCATCTATCTCTAAATGTTGCTCCCAAGCCTTGGTCACACTGGCTGAGGCTTGGAAGACGCTGGTCCATCGTAGCACTTTATCAACGAGAACAGAGAGTTCTTTACGTTTTTGCTGGACAAACTTGTTGTCTTTCCCAGAGTTTTTCTTGGGTGCCTGTTTGGATTGCGATTTGCGACCCATTGTAAACTTTAGATTATAGAAGCAGGTGGGTTAAAGCCGTATTATAAAAAAATATTAAGGTAATATAATCTTAGAGCGACGTGGAAAAAGATAAAAATAGGATTCTAAAATAATTTGAAATATTTTTGTAACAAAAGTTTGACTTGACATAGTTTTTTACGAATGACAGATACTTATTTACTTTTATGACATTGACAACTTTTGTTAGTTGTCACTGTCAGTGACACGTCCCAATGGTACCAATCATTCATCATTACCTATGCCACAGCCTGAATTCATCCAGTGCCTGGGCTTCATTGAGGTATAATTTAAACGACTAGTCAAGTCTTTTTCTAGACTAATGATTTACTTACACCAAAATCATCTAATGCTATTAATTTAATAGGTGCTAATGTTAATGATAAGTAGGTACCTACCTACTTCCCACCTTCCTACCTAATATAGGTAGGTAGGAAGGTAGGTGACCTACCGTAGGTCCCTAGTTAATATGACTATGTACCTATACGAGTATTATATGCAGGCAGTAGGCACATAGACACCTACCTATCAGGTTAGGTGCTACAACCAACACTGGCATTGACAGTGGCGCAGAGCACTTGGCAATAGAGCTCTCAGTTCTCAGAAAAGTTATTTGAAACTGCCCTCATTTAGTACATACCTACCTACCTACTCGAGAACTAGGTATCTTGGTACATAGTAGGTACCTACTACCTATTCAATTTTGATTAGGTACCAACGCGTACGCTGCTTTGCTTGGTAGGTACCTACCTACCTACCTACAGCATCGGTGCAGCATTCAGAATAGATACCTAGACTAATAACGTTAATAGACTTAATTTTAAGTTTTACTGGTTCTACTACACACTATACTTCACACTGTATCGAACAAATTAATGACACGATAAGAAGAAAGAGAATACCTACTACATACAATAGGTAAGTAGGTAAATAACTTATAGGGTGCTTAGAGGTAGGTATTTTAAATATGTACTTACAGGTAGGTAAGTACTTAGGTACCTACCTACTTAAGCACAGCTATATAGGCAGGTAGTTAGATACAAATCATAAAAAAAAACCATTTGGCCTTGTTTTCAGATTCATGGGTGTGACAGCAACAGGTCAAATCACAGATCAATAACGATAGTTCAACAGGAAGTACCTAATAATAATAAGTAATGAAATAACGAAATAGTATAGGTAGGTACTTACGTAGATACTTATCAATAATATTTTAAAAGATAACCTAACGGTTAACATAAAGGTTAGTTATGTATTTTTAATCTGGGGTTAGGTAGAGGTACCTACATAATGCACTTCCGAACTACCTAGGTACTTACTTAAAAACACAGGGTACCTATTAATTTAAAATACGATCGCCAACAGCTTGTTGTTTTTCTTTGGTAGGTAAATGTACCCAGTAGGTACAGTAATATCTTTCAAAATCTAATTCAAATATCGGCACGGCGAAGCGGCGCGCCCGCGCTTCTAATAGGTAGGAAGGTAGGTACAGACTACAGAGGTAAGGTAACTATCTAATCCACAAGTGTCAATTTTTGAATTCCACAAGCGGCGACACACCTTTCATTATGAAGTCAGAGCGAGCGTAGCTAGGAGTAGGTTCGGCCTAAGTTTCTCCAAGCTCAGAGGGTCTACCATGAATTTTCACAATCTACACTCGCTAGCGACTGTAGTTAAAAAAATGTATGAAAACTTGGTACAGCGTCTCTAGCGAGCGGATAGTTGGGTACTAAAACGTCACGTAGCTGACTATCCTACGTCACAGCGTACTACAGCGACTGTAGTTTGCGCTCATTAATTTGCTTAGAATTTGGTACCATGAGTAACAATTTTGACAGATGTCATAGTAACGTACTATTACTACTGTAGTAACGTCAGCCAATCTAAATATGACAACTCATGGTAGACCTACAGGACAGTTGCGATACCTAAACAAAGCTAGACTAGCGAAAGCCTTGGCTTCACATGACTATTGAGTGTCTCTCTCTAGTCCCCTCATACCAGTATGGTAAAAAGATTAGTAGCAACTTACTTAATTAGGTAATGGTTTTCTTTTCTAATGCTTTAGGCATTTTCGAATTAACTTTTCAGTAGGTAGGTTTTCTTTGATATTTTCAGAGCCTTCAAGATTATTCTTAGTTTTAGCACAGATTTTATAATGTTTTAGCGAGCGAAGCGAGCAGTGAACTTGGAAGCAAGGAGAGAAACAAACAAAAACTAACTACGTACCTATAAAATTTATTATTAATTTAATAATAATTTTATTGAAGCGTGACAGAGAGCTAGGTAATTAAACTACACAAAACACTTGTCTCTATCTTTCTCCCTTTCTTAAAAGTTGGCAAGATAACTGATCCAAACAAACCACGGCGAAAGATGAGCATCGCCTTATACCTACATAGACTTATTTACTTAGGTAAAAATGACTACATAATTACCATAAAAAGTTCAAGGAGATCAAAACATCACTGTCAAACGTACGTATACTTTTTTTATATATCAATAATGCGTTGTCTATTAAAGGCTGTGAGCTCACCAGGCGTGGAATACATTATGTACGCGTGAACTTTATGTAAAGCTCAACTTGGACCGCTTAAGGCGGCAAGCGCTGCACAGAATTTAATTTATGAAGTCAGAGGACCTAAACACAAGAGACGATACGACGTTGCGTCGTAAAACGATGTTTATGATACGATATTGTTGGAAATTGCCACAGTTGATCCGGAGATGGGCATCAAACGCGGCAACGGCGTAAAATTGCATCGCTTGTTTTCACGATACGACCTCGTACGTCGTCGTTTCGTTCAGTACGTTTGTAATTTAGCCCTTACGGTCAAAACACATACACACGCACTATGCGATGCATGCCGTTTCGGGAGTTTTTACGAGAACACCGTATTTTCCGCGGTACGGCATCGAGTCACGGCGCGGCGCGACGGCGCGTCGCAATATACTACGATGCGACGTCGTTTCGTATACCTAGTATATGATTTGGCCCTTAGTCTGTTTTCAATTAAGCATAATGTGCCTTATCTTACCTTTATTAACTTGACCACTACCTTTGAGTACTATTATTAGTATCAAGAGTTTTGTAAATGTCGCTTACGCATAGCGTTATAAAATATCGATTAGGAACGAATTGATGATAGCAATCAGCTATTGCAAAGCTGATTTGAAATGTTTATTGAATTATTCTGAAGTGGGTACCTAGGCAAAAGGTAAGCTCTTATATGAGTACTTAGATCTTACATTATTCTGATTTTATTATCGAATATATAATAGACATTATTAATGATGATGATTCTAGAACAAACGATGGTCCATTTAGCTCTGTTTTATAAAATAATTCTAGAGGTACAGAGTGTAAAAAAACTACTACTTACTCCCAAAAACTGAGACTGAACGTCTTCATTTTTCTTGAACTTTTTTTGATTCTTAAAAAAAATAAATAAAAATAAATATGATCACGACTGTAATCCCCAGGCTCGGTAGATATCTCCTCAGATCTTTATCTTTGATGATATCTAAAGAGGGTAGTCAGAGGTAATCATGACTTACATGAATAAAAAAAATAAAAAAATATGATCATGACTGTAATCCCCAGTCTCGGTAGATATCTCCTCAGATCTTTAGTTAGGTACTTAGATCTTTGAGGATATCTAAAGAGGGTAGTCAAAGGCAAGTCCAAACATGACATTTGGTACATGCCCACATTTTGCACAGTAGTTAGTATTCCGTACGTGACAGGTTGCAAGCCCATCGCCGCTTATAAGAATACTAACCTATGACACATACCTTCGAATTTTTGGTTCTAGAGTACCTATGCCGGTTTCCTCACGATGTTTTCCTTCACCGTTTAAGAGCACTGGCAATTTGATTCTTTTTCTTTGAAATTTCAATTTGTCATTTTCTCCATCACGAATAAACGTCACCTAAGGTTGTTGGGTTAGGGAAAATTGTTCATACACATCACTGAAGATTTTTTTAATTATTTTCAATTCTACCTTGCTATAGGTACCTAAGCTTAAGTTTTGGAAGCTGTTTTTTAACACACGTTCGATATTTTTTTAAGCAATTATGAGTAGCTAAAGTCAAGGACCGTTGGCTTATCTGACCGTCGAGACAAGAGGTGTGGCTCTCGACTGGATTAGATAGCCTCCGAATTATTTATTGGATGCTTAAACTAGTTTTAACTCGTTGAACTGGACATAACCTAAAATACTACGAACTGAAATCCCTGCTGTTGCTTTCTTATAGCAAACATCAAACTACCTATCCTATATAGGTACCTATACCTTCGCCTATCTATTATATCTATATAAGAGCTTGACCTGACTGATTGATCATCGCCGAGCCTAAACCGCTGTAGCTAGAAAGCTGAAATTTGGAAGGTGGTTTCCTTTTATAACAAAACCACCCACTAAGGCGGGATTTTTGGAAATTCCATCTCTAAGGGGGTGAAAAAGGGTGAAAACGTTAGTATGAAACTTTTTAACGCGTGAAGCGATTTTCATGAAACTTTGTTTGTGCACTGTAAATGCAAAATAAATAGACACGTGTTTCAGGATTTTTCAATATAATTTTCAAAAAGGGGTCAAATGTGGGGTCAATGTTTGTATGGGAACTTTTTAACGGGTGATGCGATTGGTCTGAAACTTTGTTTGTGTACTGAAAATGCAAAATGAATGGACACGTATTTCAGGATTTTTCAATATAACCTTCAAAAGAGGGTCAAATGTGGGGTCAATGTTTGTATGGGAACTTTTTCACGGGTGGTGCGATTGGTGTGAAACTTTGTTTGTGTACTGTAAATGCAAAATGAATGGACAAGTATTTCTGGATATTTCAAAATAACCCTCTAAAAAGTGTAAAAGGGGAGGTCAAAGTTATGTATGGAATTTTTTTATTTGTGTGATTTGTCTAAAACTCAGTTTAGATACTTTAAGTGAACGGAGTCGCGAGCGGGACAGCTAGTGCCTATATATACCTTGGCTTCCTCACGCCAAAATCTATAAGTATCTTTAGATTCTAAAGATCTAGATTTTGGCGTGAGGAGTTTCGTTCTTCCCCATTTTTGCAGTAGCTAGTGGGGTGCAGGGGTGACCTTCTTCAGACTACCTATTTCTTATTCCGCAGACAAAATAGGTCGACGACATAGTTAGATCCGCAGGTCGTACATGGGCGAGGTTGGCGCAAGAGAGAGGGGAATGGCAAAAGCGAAGAGAGGCCTATGCCCAGCAGTGGGATGAGAAGGGCCGATGATGATTATGATGATTTTTACAGTTGTAAATATTGGTGTAAAAATAATAACCATTGTTTATCGTTGCGTAAGGTTACGATGGTAAATATTACACCAAAGTGCATACTTACGTAAGTACCTATATGAATGAGTGTGTCCTATTTCACTTTCAATGTCATCCCAGTCGGTAACTTGTGACGTCAGTCGTGACGTTGCACCTCGATTTCATGACGACTAAGACTGCGGTTAAACGTAGGGATGTTCGTTATAGAACATCGATATCGATAAAACTCATTATGACTAATATAGTGTTGAATAAGCAAGCGGCTTGAAGATAGAGTTCACAGCTTGTTTTTCGTTAGAAGGCTTTCGTCATTGCAATGTTTGATTTTCGACAAACAATGCATATTTTTGTCGGTAAGAAAGTTAAGCAATTATCTAAGATTCTAAAAGAACAAAATACAAGCGAAAATTGCTCGTCTACGTGATTAAACATAAATCATTTTAAGAAATGATGAAGTAAGATGAGTAGGTAGTACCATGGTACAATCCAGTCTCATCTTCTCAATGATCGTTAGGTCTCATATTTCAGGCGAGGCTATTTACTTAGCTAGTAGATAACTACCTAACTCGATCTAAATTCCTGTACAAGGTTGAGCTATTGCTAGTTTTATGGGTAAGATATCTAAAAACTTACAACCCATTGATTGTTTGAATAAGATATTAGGGTGTTACTAGACCAATCGATCGATCGTCGATCGACGGCATCGATCGATGGTAGAATGGAATAGTCGACGTCGATCGATAGTTTCTACCAGTCGATCAACATCGATCGACGTTGATCGATGCCATCGACCGGCAATCGATCGATTGGTTAGTCGAACAGTATCTGTCGATCAATTGAAGTTACTAGACCAGTCGATCAACTTCGATCGATGCCGTCGATCGACGATCGATCGATTGGTCTGGTAACACCCTTAAGGTTGGCAAGATTATCAAAACATTTATCAAGAAATGTAATTGAATAGATACTTATCTGAATTTTTGATCCTGGTAAAGGCCTTATTGATTATGTTGTAAACAGTTTGAATCTTTAAAAAAAAGTAGTTTCAAAATGATGAAAAAGTTTCTTAACTTTGGCTGAAACACACGATTAATTAATCATATCGATAAAAAGACGTAAAGAGGTAATTGAATTAATAAAACGTCCGTCACTATTAAGTAACGAATCATCGATTCTTTTCTTAGGATTACATCATGGAATTGAGTCACTGTCACGACTTTGCATCGCTTAGTCCTTCCGTGGGTGGATATCCTTTAGTCACACATAATGGACCTACGTTCTGTGATCAGTCACTACTGACCGCAATATCGTAAGAGATCATACCTCGTATTGTTTGTTCTGACGTTTTATGATGATAAATGATGCATAGTTCCAGTTAGGTATTGTGAAGGACTTTCGCCTCCACAATAATTTGTAAAATCCTATCATCCTGAATCAAAACACGTGGTGTGATCAAAGTTGTGTTGATCAGTTGATCCTACTGTTCAATAAAACAAAACCTTCAGGCAATAAAAGTTTGAACGAAAATCTACTTTTCTGTAAAGAAAAAAAAATGAGGCTAATCATTAGTTGGTGGCCAGTAAATACCAGTAAATAAATAAATAAATAATAAATAAATGCTGGACAATCCACACAGCATCATCTAGTCCCAAAGTAAGCTACTCAAAGCTTGTGTTATGGGTACTAGATAACTGATATATTTAATACATTTAATACATAGATAGATATTTTTTATTATACATAGAAAACACCCAGACCAGAAAATTTCTGCAGATCGTACACAAATTTGTTCCGCGGCGGGAATCGAACCCGCAACCTCTTGCGTCGCAGGCGGACTCTCGCCCGCTGCGCCACAGAGGTCGTCAGTAGGTAAATAGTAATGTATTGATACCGAAGCAAGGTTAATTATGTAATCCTGCTTACAGTGTTGGTACCAGCGAGTACCTACCTAATCTTAATGTGTCGTCTTTTCATTCACTTAAAAGTCAAGGTCCGGTATAAAAAATTGCCTGTCCAAGGTAAATTGACTTTTGAAAGCAAATCTATGTTTGAAAGTACCTAAGCTTTTGCTATGGTAGGATAGAAAAGGCGGTTTTTATACCTAGGCTAGGTTATAATGGTTTACCAGTAAATTGATTTAAATACATTGTTTTGAAAAATGATTAAAATATAATGTCACTTAATTTTTTCTATCTTCTATCTTCTATATATATAAAAATGAATTGCTGTTCGTTAGTCTCGCTAAAACTCGAGAACGGCTAAACGGATTTATCTTATCTTGGTCTTGAAATGTTCGTGGAGGTCTAAGGAAGGTTTAAAAGGTAAAAAAAATTCGAATAACTGCCGGGAAAACCCTAAAAATAGCCCTTTTCTATTTCCCATACAAACGTTTTCTAAATAAGTACGAAGTCTGCCGGGTCAGCTAGTTTTGAATAAATATTTAATCATATTTCTTAAAACAAAATTGTTAGAGGTAGCCTTTCGAACAAAGCGTCACAAATTAGGCGGTAATTAATCAGAATTGAACAATGATCTTCCCATTTCAGTTTTAGGCAGTAATTTTGTTACGCCTTTTAGATTTTAAGTAGGATTCATGAGAGGACTAAGTATTTCAATTAGTTAAATCTAGTGATGTGCTCAACGATGGACAACATTTAATTTTAAGGTAGGTATAGGTACCTATGGATCATGATTAGGTAGGTAAGGTACCTACCTACCTACCTACTTGCCTAAATATTAAAATAATCAATACTTATGTCAATATTTCAACGCTAGCGATAAGTAACTAATCGGAATTTGAGTACCTACCTAACCG
Source organism: Cosmorhoe ocellata (assembly GCA_963675405.1). Classification (NCBI taxonomy): domain Eukaryota; kingdom Metazoa; phylum Arthropoda; class Insecta; order Lepidoptera; family Geometridae; genus Cosmorhoe; species Cosmorhoe ocellata. Next base: position 1,266,763 of record OY776258.1, on the reverse strand, counting down.
TACACTTTATGTTGCAACTCAACCTTAAAACCTCAAGTAGGTAGGTAGGTACCTATAGCAATTTGTTTAAGATTATCAAAACAGCTAATAAGTTTCAATTCATAAATAAAACTTGAAAAAGTAGAATTGAAGCCTTGCATTGAACTTTTTTTTAAAACTTTAGTTGTTTTAGCTAGGTTACTGAGTTTTTTAAAAGATAGCTTGGATATTTATCTACCTACAACCTCAATACACATAGACAAAAAGGATACCTTGATATTACCTATAGGTACCTACTCGTATACTTAGACTAGAGCGTCATACTTCGCGCGATACTTAGGTACATAAAATCCCTAAAGCCTATGTTCGTCGGTGAAAGATTTTTTTATGACAATGTTAAAATTGATCTCAAAAGAGTCAGATGCAAAACAAAGAAGAAGAAAAAGATACAGGTGACCTAAAAAAAATGACATCGCTATGTTACGCACATTTTAGTGCAAGCTACTTACTAGCATCACGTGTGAAGATAGTCTAGTGCTGTTATTTAGACCCTAGTTTATCGGTTGTGTGGAAATATTAATATTTTATTAGTGAATCAACACGTTTTACTTTCTGTAATCAGCACAATGGTCATTCAAAGACACGTGAGAGTATTCTAGTCAATGCATTGCCATTTTATTGTGTAGGTAGATGAGAGGAACTTCAGGAGTACCTACCTACTATAATAGGGCAAGTATATACCTACATTCCCATGCCATTTGATTTTAATTACTTAATTGAATATTATTAAAGTTGCTTGTCCATTGGAGCGTAGAGGAGCAAAAGAGTGATGCGGGCGGAAAGACAAAGATTGCATTGCTTTGTAGAGATACGTCCTGAGATACAATCTAGCTAAGAAGTTAATCATTATTTTTGTTCATTTTCTTACTTAGTCTTCGCAGCTGCTAGCTGACTGAGTGATCGCCGGAGCAAGCGGATGGTCTAAGGTGGTTCTTTTCAATTTATACCTAGGTAGGTACTTTTGTCGTTATTTTAAAAACTTTTTTAACCTTGATTTTAGAGCTCGTCTTTCAAGCTGATAGCATTAAGATGAAGCAATAAAAGATTGGTTGATAATAAGTTATTTCTCGAAGGAATAATTAACTAATATGTTACGAGATATTCTTACAAAATTGTTTGTTGCGAACAATGAAGAAAAGTGAGAACAATGATAAAAATGTAGAGTAAAAATGTAGAGGAAAATCACTAGGTAAAGATACCACTCAAAAATGACGCAATGGGATAACACTTTATACCTTACCTATTGGTCGATTTCATTTGATCGCTCACCTTTGGTCGATCCCGGACCTTAAGGTTAGTCAAAAGGACTGGATGATTCATAATCTACCTACCATAGGTAAGTATAGATTAAATACCTGCCTAGATATTTATCTACTCGTACGGTAGGTACATAGGTTGGGTAATATTTTGTCAATTTTTTTTTGTAAAATTAGAATTAAGTAGGTACCTAATACGTTCATAAAAATAAAAAGCAAGTAGGTACATACTTATACAAAAAATATACATAAAATATATGTTAAAGAAAATGTGGTTAGTTCTTTAAAAATTAAATAATTAATAACAGTAACAGTCGTAATTCAAAGATGGCGTCTCATTTATAACATCAAACTCCAATGTTTATGTCTCCACATTATCAACGCAAGCACGTGTTGTTCTTTCAGTTGGGGTGACCAACTCTGTCCCTGAATTTCAGGATATTCAGCCGATTGTTAGTGTAGCGTAACAGTAACACAGAAGGCTGAATGATTCTGACTGTCTACACAGCTCAGTTGGTAGTAGCTCTGCCTTCTGCGCTGCAGGTTGTGCGTTCGAACCCCAGTCCCCACCCAGGACTAACATTTGTGTGATGTACACAGATGTTTGTTCTGAGTCTTGGTGTTATTAATAACACCAAGACTCAGAACAAACATCTTAGTGTTCTGTGTACCTATGTATGTAAAAAATTGTAAGTATAATAATTAATCTATCAACCATCTGGGTCCCCGTAGTAGGTACAAGCTTTGTTTAGTTTGGAGCTAGATGGCGTAGTGTTAAATTTCCACCAATATTTATTTATATATATTTATATTCATTCGAGAAATTGCATTGCGTCGTTATGTACGACGCGTTCTTAAAAACAAAATAAAAGACATAAAAATAAATAGGTATTCGTATGATAGAAGCGTGTTCGCAAGTGAGTTTGAATGCAATTCTCGAACCGTCTAGAAAAAAATAAGGTGAACTGGAGCGGTCCAATACACTAAATAGAAATTTTTGTTTTGTTTTACGAACCTGCCTACCTATGTACATAGAGCAGCGTTTGGTTTGGTTTTGTTTTTAACGAGAGCGTTGCTTTGGGGCTTTACCACAAGCTTTACGGGCAATATCAAAGTAATGTAACTTTGATATTTCGTGCCATGACCTATAAAAATTGTATTGAAATACCTAGTGTTCATTCAAGCTTGAAAGAGCTTGTGGTAATCAAATAAAATATTGATTTATTCAATAATATCACAGGGATCATTTTGAATTGTCTTACATACTAGGTGAGTCTAGGTGCCACTTCCAGTCCTATTCCCAGTCCACGAAGAACTGACAAGAAACTCGCTGGGCCCTAGCGCTTTTTTTGTATTGAACCTTGGTCATTTTGTAAGGGATACCTACATAGCAGAGTTGGAGCTGATTCGTCCCAAGCATTTTTGTCATGTAAGTAGTAAGTGGTTTGTAAGAGTTTGTGGTAAAGTCTGGCTGGAGTGATCACGTAAGTTTATCACGTGTCGCCTCTGACGTTGCTGTCATACAGAGGTAAATGCAACCTCATTAGACGGTTTTTTGGTTTTTTAGAGTTTAGCAACTTCCGCCTTCTTGGACAAAATATTGACCAATTAATGATTAACTTGTCCAAACGTCGATTACCTACTTATTATCTTTTCAACTTCCATTATCCTTCTATTACTTATGTTGGTACCTAATGATGTCATGTTACACTGCTAGCTATCTTAATCATAATATCCAACTCAAAAAAATCTACCTAATTTAACTCACATTACGTAAGCTTTATTGGGCATTAAATCATCGAAGATTATAAGTTATACACTTAAATCATTACAATCACTTTTGACCTTAAAACTTTTTGAACAAAAAATAAGATTCAATGCATTTAAAATTTAAAAAAGAATTCCTTCTTTCTATCATGTCACTAGTTCCTTATAAGCAATGTTATGAAAAAAAAAGAATTAAGTAAGTATTTATTATTATGACCTACTAGCTGACAGACGTTGTCCTGTCTTAATATGATTTTTTTTCTTTCATAAGAATCTTCTGCTTATATTATAATAAAAAACTCAACAAAAAAAGAATTAGCGAAATTGGTCCAGCCATTCGCATGTATTGTGAAAACGTGACCAAGAGAAATAGGGATTCATTTTTGCCTACTTATAGATTATTATTTTTTTCTAAAAACTAAAATAAATAAAACTGTTCGTATTAAAAACTATAAAACTGTCTAAAAAATAACTACAACGTCCTGTATGTTTATGAGTAAAAAAGTTCCACTTGAGGCTGTGTAGATCGTCCTACTAATATTAAAAACGTGAAAGTTTGTGAGTTTGTTACTCTTTAACGCTGAAAGAGCGGGACAGATCCGTATGAAATTTGGCAGAGAGATAGATTATGGTCTGTAGCACACAAGCTACCTTTTACCCTGGAAAAATCTACGGTTTTCGTGGGATAGATTTCTTTTTACTTTTGTTTTTCAAGCTACTATTTATGTCAGAAAAATGTACGGGTCCCGTGGAATAAATTTGTTTTTATTTTCCAAGGTACCACGCGGGCGGAAACTAGTCTAAAATTAATGCAAAAGCCTGTTTACTTATGACGCATTGAATTGCCATTATTTGCAACAATATTTTGAGTGTGAATAAACTTAAATTGAATTTAAATTTGAAATTCTGACTCAGAAGCAAATATTTGCATTAAAATTATTTTTTTAAAATCTTTTTCCCACAATTTCGTATGTGTGAAAAGTCGTAAAATAAACAGTTTTAATTGATAATAGACGAGTCTGTGTCACAAGTAAGCTAACTTATAATGTTATTCACCTTATAATGGCACTGTTTTATAGAACCAGTGAAAAAAATTAAGTTATTTTTTCGAAAACTAAAATGTTGCAACTTCTGTTCAATACCAGAAAAAAACCAGCCAAATGTTGCGACTCTTGCTTAAAAACCAAGAAATAAAAAAAATGGTGGTTAAAGACCAGCAAATATAAGTTAATAATTTTCAAATACCATTGTCACTCTAGTTTCAGACAAAGATTCCCAACACCCGGATATTAACGATAGATGGTGAACACCCCACTCTAGATTTGTTACTTTGAGTTTGAACAAAGGACATCAATTATTGCACTGACATGTGAACTATGGGAGCGATTCTTTTCTTCTACTGAAAGATGCTTATGGATATCAAAGTCAAAGTCAAAGTCAAAAATTCTTTATTCAGTAATATCACAGGGATCATTTTGAATCGTCTTACATACTAGGTGAGTCTAGCTAGGTGCCAATTCCAGTCCTATCCCCAGTCCGAGAAGAATTATTATATACCTACCTACATTTAAATGTACCTACCTATATAATAATGATAACAACTTTTATTACAAGCTTAAAAGTAACTTAATAAGGGCCTATTATAATAAAATACCTTAGAGACTACATACATCAAAATTCTGACGTTACTCGCAAACAGACAAACTGACTGAAAATTAACGCATGGCTGTAATTTCTTGCTTGTAAAATTCAAACATTGTGTATTAGTTTATTTTAAATACTTAGGTGTATATGTATGCTGAAATAAATATATTTTAATTTTATTTTTTGGGATCAGGTGCACATAAAATTCCTAATATTCAACCCATGGAGGCTGAGGTTTGTATGAAAAAACATTACGCGTGTAAGCAGACAAAATTAGGTCTTACTTACTTGTTTTTCGTTTACTTAAAAAATAAGTTACCTACAAGTGCCTTAACGTTTTCTTATATAAATAAGAATAAATGAAAAACACCCTTTTAAGATTGCAGAACCCAATTCATAAAATGCATCAACGTAAATATTTTTATTAATTAGTGCCCACGCGATTTTGGAGGAGTGGCGATTTCTAGCAACTTCCATGTTCCACCTGCATTAATTTTAATATAATACTTGAATCATACAATCATTTTAAACCTTATTACCAGGATTTAGAGTATATAAAGTCAATGTAAATTTTTAAATTTCGAATGATAATAATACGGAAGCGTATCTATGCTATTCTAATGTCACTTGCGCGTAAGATTTATTGTGGACGCGTGCTATTCCTTTGTCCCGTCAATACGTCAACGGGGGGCCACACTATTACGTTGGTACGGCCCTTTAGATTTTTGCGTAACTATCATTCGTTACCAGTGTAGATGGGATTTTTTCTTTCTTTGTAACCAGCTATGAGGTAATAAAATCGAATTCTGAAATTCGTAGGTATAGATTGGTGCACGGCAATACAATTTTCTTTGGTAGGTACAACTGGTTAGGTAGGTACTTACATTAGTAGGTTATTCGATTCCCACCTAGGACATTCACTATGTTAATTCCGTGTCTGGGTAGTTAGGTAGGTACTATAGGTAGTAGGTATTCTATGTAAGTATCGATGTATAAACGTGTTTGGACTGAGAAGTTATAGCTCTACTTTTTATATTTTTTCACGTTTCATTTTGAGTTTCATTGTGTAACTTTTGTGGATATTTTTTCAATAAAACACAAGCTCTTGAGATGGGTGTGAATATGTGATTTAAAGTGAAAGTTCCTTTCTAAATCCATCAGAAAATTTTCCAAGACTTTTAAACAAAACAGCTATCTTTTGTTTAAAATTAACTTGACAACTATGACTCTGTGACGTTGACTACAAAAATGCATTTGACACCATAGAGATAATAGTAGATTAGTAGACAAGGGCTGTAAGGCATCAATTGCAGCCCGAGATATTTAGGCGCACGAGCGCAGCGAGGGCTCCTATAGTTCGAGCAATTGATGCTTATGCTTACACCCGAGCTAACTACTCTGCTTTACATCTCGTTTGTGAGGTAAGTAGAAAAAAACCGGCATTACAAGAATAAACGATATTTAATGTAAAAGTTTTCCATTCCCGCCTTTTTTCATCTTTTTTTTAAATTATTTTTTTTAAGAACGAAATTGAGCTTCTCCGTTCGATATTTAAAATTGATGATTATTATACTCATACGAAGACAAGGCTGAATAGCGAAGCGACCTCTTTTGTCATTGGGCTGAATGCATGATGTCTATTGCCAGTATGATGGTTAGATGTGCGCGAACTTTTTGAAAGAGTGAAGTTTTTTTTTAATTACTTACCGCCCTAGGGCTTTTCTAGCTACATTATTACCCTAGAGCGCTAATTGGTCACCTACAAGCCCCATTTGGGGGTAATAAGGACCTACTTACCGAATATGAGAGATGTAAATTACCTTTAGCTCCATCTATTATGTATGTAAGCCTGCACTGTGTCTTAGATTATACGAAACTTGAGAGAAAAAGAGAAAGAATAACTAACGTTCTTTAATAATTTTGGTGATCCAAAAAAGAGTCTTCTCTACATTGTCTTTTATTTATTTTTACCTATATTTGTCCTATCTTATCAAAGCTTTTATTGCTAACTGTACCAAACAATTCCATGGACCCTTTGGGAAAGGAAATATTTTTAATTTTAAAATGTCGTGGACCCGTTGGGAATCAATGTATGGACCTTAGTTTTTTGAAAACAATAGAGTCGTGGACCTTTGGGAATAAGCCGTGCTCGCACCTCTTGCCCCTACAGTAGGTAAAAAACAAAACGTAACTCTTTCTTTTTATTCTCACTATTATAATTATCTCCCTCTCAACTTCCGTTCGCCTCACCCGATCACACATTTCGTAACGCTCTCGTCACGCATTCATCAGCTTTCTCCCCAAGTCAAGCGTGCGTAAAGAAGTTTTGGGTACTTCAAAAAACTGAAAAACTCGAGGGTTACGCTTTTGTCCAACTGTGGGACAGTTCGGGCTTGAAACAACAACAACAATGTTGAATTGTTGTATAAGCTATCTGGCAGCTTTGTTTAGTTTGAGGCTAGATTGCGCTGAATGAAAATTCTACCAATATTTTCTTTTGTTTTGTCATTTTTATTCCCTGAAAAAAGATAACGTAACTAAATACCTATGGTTCTATCAGGCCCCTATTCAATAAACATTACAAATTGTAAAATACAATTAATTGTAAGCGGCTACAATTCTACAAGTTTCTGTTTAATAAAAAACTACGATTTACTGAAGGAAAATTTACAAAATTGTAAAGTTTTCTTACAATTCTACATATTTGTAAGTTTAATTAAACAGCACTTGTCATAAAATTCGACAATATTGTCACTTTTTTACAAATTTGTAGACTTGTAATGTTTATTGAATAGGGGCCAGGTCTTAGATTAGTGTTAATGATAAAATGTAGGTAGGTAGCTAGGTACCTAAAACCCGACCAAAGTTAATCATAGGATTAACTTTAAATATTATCTTGATGTTTTCTTGACATTTCCGACGGCCGAGTTTTGGGGCTATATTGTTTGCTTGTCGAAACATTTATTTACCTAACTCGGAAGGCTACTGAAGAAGGCATATTTTGCAGTAATATTATGATTCATCTAACATACCTACTAATGAATAACGACTTAATCTAGTTACGAAGAATTAGGGAATAATTTGCTTGTAAGTAATTAAAATACTAAATACCTTCCTATAAACTTAATGGTATACTCGTAATAGAAAAACGTCCTTGAACAAAAACTGTCTCAAAGAAAAATATTGATGGACATTTCACACAACACCATATATCCACAAACCTAAGCAAAGCTTGGGAAACTATGGGAACCAAATAAATTGATGAAATACTTTTTTTTGTAACTTATAATAGCACAGTATTTAGATGACAAAAATGCTTGAGAGGAATCTGCTCAAACTCTGTATCCATAACAGAATAACAAGGAACATACAAAAACTTCATAGGATAGCTTACTAGTTCTCCTTGGTATTGGAATCGGCACATAATATTCACACCATGTAAAAAGATTTAGGTGTGGGTAGAAACGGGAACATAAGTAATTCAAATGTTTTGGTCGCACGGGGATATTAGGTACCCTGGGTAGATCCCCTGGTAGACATCTTGGGTCGATTATGAAAGCACTAAACACATTGCAGATAGTGGGTATGTTGCTAAAACTCATGTTTAGTTGGACATGCCTCAGACTACCCCTAGATTTCATAGAGATTAGAGAATCTAACAATCAGGATTTTAACTTTAATCTTGATTCTTAAGACGCTTAAATTAAGCTGCGCGCACGCACACATCACAACGAAATCTATTAACCGACTATTACATAAGTCGTTTTTTGTTACAGACAATTTGCTTTTTAAAATTCAGTTCTAAAGTCTTTGAATTAAGGTCTACTTGTTGAAAAAATCGATAGCGCAAAAGATCGTGACCCCTTATTTCAATATACAAGCAAAGATTGTTTTGTTAGTGTGTGTTATTCAAAACCTGATTTCTGCTGAAACTTTATACTTAATGGCTTCATAAATTGCTGGATTTTATTTACATTAGAATACGGTTTTGTCAGTAAAAACACGTTTAGAAGCGTCAAACTTACCTTTTTTGACTCTCCTTTTAAAGCTTTTACAGTTCTATTTTTATCAAAACAGCGTAGTAATAAACTAAACGGAAAATAAATGAGTTTCTTATCTACTTCCATAGCAAGCCCATCAGGCAATGCCGGCAACATTCATTTAGATTCTTCGCGCCAAACACTAGACAGTGTTCTGAAACTGGCTTCACTTCAGTAATCCCTGATAACGTTAACCCCGTTTAAGTGTTATTAGATAAGTCTAACGGTTTTATAAAGCCTATATCAAAGTATCAATCTGCTAAGATTTCATATCAGTAAAGTTTTATCGAAAACTTTTCGTTAATCGCGAATTCAAACGCTCGTGGTAACTGGTAGCCAATCTATCAATGGTGTCTCCAGCGATCACAAGCCGGTTATGCCGTGATGTAGCGCGAGCGCGATTGGTGGAAAATGACGTGATGTCTATTTTCGTACGGAGCTAGAATGCGCGCGCAGTGCCGGCTGCGCATGTGTGTTCGCGATACGTGAGCTGTCGCTGTGTGCGTGTGTTGTTGAGCCGCGATCAGTGTTTACAGCGGCGAAGAGGCCGGCGAACGCACGCCTTTCGACACTGTGTCGCGTAAAACCGAGTTTCGCGGCGACTCCCGAGGTGCGATATCGCCCATGGTGTTTTCATAGCTGTTTATCGGTGCGTGTCGGTCCTAACGCTATTGGTGACAGCGACGGTAGAGCGTGCATTCGGTGCTCATAAAATTTTTAGTTGTTTTCGGCGGATGCGATGAATAAATTTTGCAAATCGAGTGTGTGTGTCGAAAGTGTTTGCGCGAGCAATGTTTTGATCTGCCGGCGTTTAGTGGATGTGCCGGGTGTGGATGCGAATCGGCTGTTCGGTCTGCCCAGGTTGTGCATATTGCCGGCCGCCGGCGTCGGGCGGGCGCTCTGCTCTGCCGACTCTAGCTCGCTGGCCGGGCACGTGCTAAGGTAAAACTTGTTCCCGTGACCTTGGCATCCTTGCTTTGCTTATCTTTCGGTAGAGTAGCTAACATCTCGCTAATAACGCGGCCAATTTGTTTCAATTTTCATTTTTCTCTACCTAGATACATTTTAGCACCGTTTATCATAGCCTACGCATTTCTGACATAAAACTCCTGGGTTGGATTCAGTTGGTCGCATTTCCCCATTCAGATATCCCAAAAAAAAAAACATTTTTTTGATAAGATGAGGATTTCTATATTAGCATGGACACGTGATGAGGAGGGATGAAAACCATGTCACCAAAAAAGCTATGGGTATATACATGAGTGATTCTGCGTACCTACGCAAGTAGAAGAAGGCCGAAGAAGTTGGTTTGTTGTGTTGAAGATGATATGAATGTAACAGGAGTAGATTCAGAGTTGATGAATGATAGGAGTGAGTGGAAGAAGAAAACTGTTGTACCGACTCTACTCTTAGCGTGGGATAAAGGCAGGAGAATGATGATGATAAAGAAAACGATATTTTATCGATATTATTCTGAAAATAGTTATAAGTACCAGAAGTTGGTCAAATTCAACCTTAGGTAGGTAAATGTTATGAAAATAAGTAGGTACTAATGCTTCATGCTTTAAATACCAAGTTTCTCTATATACCTAGGTCTTACTTATATCTACGAACATTTCCAAAACGAATTAGCTCAGTTCTGCTTTGCATGAATTTCAATCAGCTCCACTTCAATGCATGAAAATGAAACACTCCTATTTCAAAGTCTTCAGTCGAGCGTCAAATGCTTTTGCTTCCTTATTGCACACGAATGTACTGTTAGCATTAGTTTTAACGTGTTTGAACCGCTTGCGATTCGGGCGCAAATATCAAATCACCCATGACAGCTAAACCTAATTGGATTGGTCCAATATTTGGCACAGTACTATGGCACTGGCAACCATAAAATTTATAAAACATCGCTCAATTCATGGTTCATCAAAAACAAAACTCAGATACTAGATCGGACCACTGGAGACCCCATCGCGAAGCAAAAATACATTAATAAACAGAAAAACTGTTAAAATCTTCTTAGGTACTTTTTACCCACTGCAGCATCAAGGCAAGGGTTGAATTTTGGAAATAATTTTTTAGATGCATTCCTAAACCCAATAAAACCCTAAAAATTCTGACCAGAGTTGCCAAAAATGATCATGACTGTAATCAGCAGACTTGGTAAATATCGCCTCAGACCTCTAGTAACTTAGATCTTTGAGGATATCTAAAGATCAGAGACACGTCCAAATATATTTGGCACAAGCCCACATTTGCACAGAAGAGTATTCCGTACGTGACAGGATGCAATCCCATCGCCGCTATAGCCATTCGATTACCTACTATAATTTCATAACTAACATATTCGATTTAAGATGTTTATTCCAACAGCCAGCTGTAACCTGACCTCCATAGGAACAAAGCAGCACTGGTAATGCGATTAATTTTCGAGCTATAAAAAACATGTTTTGACATTATATATTATTCTGTAGAGCGTGGGCGAGAATCCATTCATGAGCCGACAGCTTCGTAATATCTTGCACATGTTCATATATCGATTGTATTATTGAATTCACATCGTACATACAATACAGTCTTACACATTGTCATAAAAACTAGACTAAATAGCGTGTATAGATCACACGAGACTTATTATTTATGTTGAACCACAGAAAAGAGGGTACTTCTCTATTACAGGTGTTGGAGACATAAAAGAGAAGATCCCACAACAAATATTGTAGAACTTGTAATTTTGAATAAATACTTTTTACTTTTTTTCTTACTTTTTATTAAGTAAAATGCATCGGTTTGACTATCTCTATCTGATATCTATTGACTTAATACGAGTACATTACTAACTTACAGACTGACGTAGGTTCTAAAGAGCTGAAATTCGGAAGGTGGGTCCTATTCGGGGTCTAGAGTTGCACAAAGAAAGGAATTCTTAAAATCAGTTGGAAGGTGAGGTTTCACTTTTCCCCCAACAGTCACTATGTCAGTCACTATGTGAGTGACGGAGACGACACTACAAACCGATGTCTTCTTCCAAAGCTTTATGTAATAAGTAGGTTATAATATTTGCTATGCAGCCAGCCGTAGTCAAAGCAGACTATTTGCTATGCTTAGACACTACTCCATCAAAACTTCTATGTAGTTCTATGTAGGTAGGTGCTCTATATAAATATTATGGCTCACTGGAAGTGGATTTGATATCAACACTTAAAAAGATACCAAATGCTTGATAAGGTTTGAAATTAATCAAATCTTGCTTTGATAACATGATTCTTTACTTACAGTTTAAAAATACTTTACTACGCTTAGATACTGCAATCATGAGTCTTTAGGGGCCTTACCATAAGCTCTTTGAGTAATATCAAAGAACTTTGATAATTCGTCCCTTTGCGGTTTTCATATTTCCTGTGTAAAATGGTTTGCGTAGATATAGCTTTGTGGAAATTGTAAGCCACGTGCTGAGAAAACTTAATATATATAATTATCAGCTTGATAGTAATATTGATTTGATTAAATTTTATGATAATCGACCAAATTACCAAACTGATCGAATAAATCAAAGTTTAAATAACACGAAGCCATAGAAAAAGACTCCCAATCGCGAAATTACACCTTCGCTATATATTACTTGGGAAACGCAAGAAATATTAAAAAAAAAAAGCTTTTTTTTTTAATTTACGCAAAGAAACAACACAAACCTCTTTAATTCAAACTCTACAGTTATTAAAAAAGTACTGTACTCGAAGCTAAGACTGGCCATATCCGCGATAAGAAGTAAGAACAGAAGGCTCGTACGTGAATCAACTCGACCTCCACACAGCTGAATGGATGTTAATTAGTATACGTTTGTTTTAACGCACACACGTGTAAGCTACGAGTGTGTGCCGCGAACCTTCACAACACTGTTGCTGTGAAACTCGTAAATAAACGGGACAAATTGGACATTCAAAATCAAAGTACCTTACATTCGTGCCCACACGCTCGTAGGCGATACCTACACAACATAATTTCAGACAGTGAAGTTGTTGTGTACCACACATACAAATTCTAGTGATAACACAAGTCAAATGCAAGAACAATAACGTATTTTTTTATCGAACACTTAATCACTTCCTACAGACTGCTCAAAGGGCGGAAGGCTGTATTTACAGAAATATTAAACTGACACATTGTATCTCGATAGAATAAGTACTTGAAAACGACCTTGAGAAAAGGTCAAGTCAATAGTTTAGTGGAAACTCTGTTTCAACACGCTTTACAAAGTTAACAAACCGTATGTTTGTTTTTTTAACATATTCGGTAATTTTCGAGTACTTGTCGATCACTTCAAGTGGGCAAGGAAGGACGGCACTCGACTCCTACGCATATTGGAACACAATAAGGCAATGTTTTCAAAGACTCGCTATAAATAATTCACGAGGATGTCTCAAAATTATTCCTATTTGAACGATAATGTAGACATTTCCGCGATTTTCATATTACTATGCTTATGTTAAATTGTGTTATTAGATTCTTACTTACAACATGTTTTATACTACCTAATGTACACTATGAAATTATAAATTTGAAAAAATACCCAGAAATTGGTTACCGAAATAAGTCAATCTGATATACCTAACTGAAACATGTTCTGACGGTTAGATTCAAATTATTAATTGAACAAAAACAATGTAAATTATAATGGGCTTATAAAGAAGAGAAAAAGAAATAAACTAAACTGAATAATCGAAAGATTTTTCGACGCGGATAAGACTAATCTCAGTAAATTGGTATTAGGAAATATGAGAATTACTGCCAAGGCTAAAACTCAAGTCACTACATTGAAATAGCTGATAAACTACCACTAGTATTTTCTGATGGAAAATATTCTATGAATAATGATTGTATAGAATGTACTAAAGTCTTATAATAGCACATACCAGTTCCTTTAATAGAAAATTCAATAGTAATAAGAACTAAATTCACAACATGAGTCATTTGTGTCTTGTTATTGATTTTAATAATAGTAATGAAGATAAATATATTTAAATTTATTGGCTATAGGCATATATTAAAGTTTTCCACATAAATTCGTTGTCGTAGAATTAACAAAAGAATTATGTAACATCATTGTAATATTATCTTTTGTTTTAATTATTTAGAACGATGTGTCTACTTTGTTCTAAGATTTGTATTTGAACTTATCATAGAAAAGATAGCTGACAGCCAACCTGGCTCTAAGTAAAGTAAGCTATATTCACAAAAGCTTTTGGTGTTGCCACACCGCAGTCATAGGTTTTAAAACGGTATTGAACTTTATGTAACACTGTAACATTTACAATCATCATCATCATTATCCCACGCTTACACGGCACAACATGTTTTCTTCTTCCACTACTCCTATCATTCGTCAACTATGAATCTTCTCTTCTTACATTCATATCATCTTTCACACAATCAAACCTCTTCTTTTTCTGCCTTCCTCTACTTGCACGCCCAGCCACACTCATACTCATAGCTCTCTTGGTGACATGGTTTTCTTTCACTGTAACCTTTACAAATAAGTTACATTTTGTTACGATTCGTTAGACGTTTTCAACACTTTCACACTGATGAAAACTTTGTATCATTGTTGTGTCACAGTCAGTAATTGTAATCTAACGCTTCTATACCTTTCTATAACTTCATGTCAATTACAGGTAAATGAAAATTTTCGAATGCTTTACATGATCTTGCGTCGTTTATCGGAAATTTAGCTATTCATCTTCATCTTTTTCCAAGTATCAGAAGAAAGTTAACCTCATTTCCAACACTAGCACCCCTACAAGTAAACGTTACGGATAAGATTGTTAGCTTGAAGTCAATATTTGCCGCACACGAAACGTGTCAGGCAAAGACGCTAGAACGGCCATTTGCAAGTTCAAATTTTCCGAGATAAAAATAATCTAAAGCATCAACTAATAATGTGATAACGGACCAATAAATTATTTTTTACCTACTAAAGATTACGCTGCACAACTCTTTTTAGTCTTTTAAACATTAACTATTATGTATCCTGTGGTTTTGTTCTATTTTACAGTAAACTGGAAAGTAGGTCATTAAAATTATGATAATAAAGTTTCAATTGAATTTGTTCGTTGATGTTGTGCCGTTGCAACAGAGTAGGCTGAAATTTATCGTGTCCATAATTTTAACGTTCAGCTTGCTATAGTGTGATGTGAGCTCCAACATTTTCATAGAATCACGCGGGTTTCCTCGGCGCGAGATTCTCGAACGAAAACAAACATAGGCTACTACTCGGCTACCGGCGATAAATCAACGCAACACCCACTTTTTATTTACTCTTTACAGTTTTGTAATAGCCGGTATGTTTGTTCGAAATGTAGACTCTTGCGCATATCAGTGCGACATTACGAGTCGCTGAAATGCAATCGAACAGTGGTGATAATTCTACGTCATCAGACTAAATAGCTAAAATATGCTTATTTTGTTTCCCCAAAGACTAAATTATCTTATTGGTAAAGATTAAAAACGAGCTGGGGCCTTACCACAAGCTCTTAGGACAAGATCAAAGTAATATAACATTGATATTTCGTACCATGACCTATAAAAAAATTAAGAAAGTAGTGTTACTTTAAGCTTGAAACATTGACGTTTCTGAAACATGATGGTTTGTAAGAGCTTGTGGTAAAACGTATCGAGTATGTCAATTCAGTCAAAATAACTATGGTGTGAACAAAATAAAATTGCTTCACATTCTAGGGTATTTTAACTAGTTTGGACGAAACAACAGACTTACCATATAGTACTATCAAGTAACTGCTCAATAGTTTGTCTAATGAAAATACATTCCGCTTCTTGTTTACATAATATAATGAAATCCACAGACATAGACATACTGTCCTCTGTAATAATGTCTATGATGGTTAACTAAATGTCTACGAAAACCAGGCGACAGTCGCCGTCACCAAAGCTTTTCTCTACCATCCTCAGATTCCAAAGCAGAAAAATAAACCACTCGATAGGAGAACCCATTCCGCCCGGTAATCAGGTCGGCTATTTCCACGGCGCTCCAAATCCCATTGTTCTCAATAATCTAAAAAAGAAATGCAATTTTATATTAAAACTTTTCTTATTTCTCTTGCGATATGACTTTGAGCATTTTTGACAAACGGATGAATCCACGTTAAAAAAAAACCTTTATTTATACATGAACAAAACATTAACAACTTATGGTTTACTGAAAAAGACGGAAATATCTAGTACTTTCCCGCTAAACAATTATCTAATAAGCTTAACATAACACAAACTCTAATAGAAATTGTGTTAAGCTCATTAGATAATAGTTTAGCGGGAAAGTACTAGATATTTCCGTCCTTTTCAGTATTTGTAATGGATTTCCGCAAAGTCACGCCTGAATCGATCATTCTGTAGGTGAAAAGCGAGTTAAAGGGAAATTTTTCTTAAATTTTATTGCAGATTGTTGTATACTCGTAGAATATTGTAGATACCCTTTTAGCTGTCTTTATTTTTTCTATTTTGGAGCGCTGTAGAAGCTGTGTTTGGTATAAGTACTTATAATTTTTGAATGATTTGGCTAATATATACCTACTTAGAACTTGGAGGAATGCATTCTTGGAGCGCGGTGGAACTACCCATCAGGTCATAGGTCGCGCCGTGAATGCGAACTTCTTATTGACACGTCTACACTGCAATCCATTAGTAGGTTAGCCTTGCGTGTTATTTAGGAATTTATCTCTAACTGTCTGCTTCTGTCTGCTATAGCACTCAAAAACAAGGCTGGAAGTCTAGAAAATAGATTAAATTTAAAGTCGAATTAACCTTACGTTAGGCATTTAGCTAACAAAACTTATCTAGACAACACATTCAAGGCTAAACACGAACGGAACAAGTAATAAAGGAATATTGATTCTACAACATTGTTTTGTGTATAACCTTGTATATTTGCAGTTTTAAAGTGCTTCCTAAAATTTTAACTGACCCCGCCAGTCAATTTGGCTCTCGCTAAAACCAAACAGATCCATCGCTTCTCAAGGCCGGGAACTTGCGAATTAGTGCACACTGGAACAGTAAACTAGAGCAAGCAACTGGCTAACATTGCCAGCATTGACTTACAACGTAGGTAGGTATTCTTGATAAAAACAGCTTCTCAACCATAAATGGTATAATTATCGCGCGGCGAACATCAAAGTGCAAAATGCCAACATTATTCTAGAATCTTATATTACTTTATGGTCCCTTATCTTGACTGAGAGTTAAGTTATGTTCATATTGTAATTCTGAATTACAAATTTTCGTTATTAAACTATTTATAAGCTCAATATGAGTGCATGAAATAGCAAACTTGGTAGAGCAAATATAGTTTTGCCGAGAATTTTTTTTAGAGATGTTGAGCAACGTTTGAATAAACAAAATGTGCATAACATAACAGTTACAAATGTGTTTAGGCTTTGCTTTGGCTTTGGTAAAAGACGTTAAAAATTATCGCGATTGTCTCCCATGGACGCGTACTTACAAGTCAATTGAGGCTTTTTTGCTCAATAAAATTTTTACCTAAGCCTCGGTGTATTTAATAAGTATATAGGTAACTATATAAATTTTCTTTGAATTGTAAAACTTGTGCTCACTTAAGAATCGCTTAGGCGTACTAAGCTTAAAGTTAACTCCCTAATGGCTGTCCATTAAAAGGCTTTTAAAGTTGACAAGGCTTGAAAGCGTTCGCGCAGGTTTGCTGTTTCAAATGACACAGACACAAAGTTGTTTCTACAGCAATATATTATTATAGTTACTAATACAGTACCTAGGTATGTTTCTATGTAGGTAAAATCATATAGAGCTGAAAGAACCTCCAATTATTGTAAACTAGCCTCCGCTCACGGCTTCGCCTAAATGGTACCTTGAAAAACAAAAACAATTTATCCCGCGGGAACCGTACATTTTTCCGGGATAAAAAGTAGCCTATATCTTATTACAGATTATAATCTATATCTGTGCCAAATTTCATCCATATCCGTTCAGGCGTTTCAGCGTGAAAGAGTAACAAACATACATCCATACATTCTTACAAACACCCTCTTACATTCTCACAAACACACATTATATGCGTCTCGTTCACCTAGGTCTACCTAGGTAGGTATGTGCTAAGTGTTATTCCAAGCACTCTTTTAGGCTTGCCGCCCGATAAGTACTTAGCTACAGTTGATAACAAAGCTCCTTCGCTGACCGAGGGGTCGCGGTATCATTCCCTGTTCAATAACAATTTGTCGACAGTGCTTACTGATAAGAAACTGACTAGACTATACAGAAAACTAACATTAATATCACAATTTGACTGTCCTCACGCTCTTCTGCGCTGTAGGTTGTGGGTTCGATCCCCACCCAGGACAACCTGTAAATTTGAAGAGAGATGATTTTTTTTATTTTTTTATTAATAAACTAATTACTTAATATTATATTTGACCACGAATGTTGTGATGATCACAGATATAAATAAAACTATGAGCATTAGCAAAAACAACTCACCATCGAAATCATTATGAGGTCAAAATCCATAAATATTTTATCGATGCATATTAAAAATACACCAACTAGTGTTTATATAAATAAAACCCTTACGTTACTGACTGACTGATACGTACCGTAACCTAAACTTAATCCATGTCTTGTATAGCTGAAATTTGGAGGAAGGGTTCATTTCGGGATACTAAAAGTAAGGTAAGGTATTCCTAAAATTCAATCAACTTAATTATATAATGACCTGGTTTACATTATTCAAGTGTTTAGTCAAGTTAAGTGCAACTGGAAAGTCAGGTCCTTCAGTATTTCGAAGAAACTAAGCCTGCTTTATTACAGCTAAGGCAACTACTAAAGCAAATATCGTTTACACGTTTCAACTTAAGCATTTTCCTATAGACTTGAATAATGTAAGCCGAATAACACGAACGAAGTCGCGAGTTTTCCACTAGTTGGGTCATAAAAGTCGTGATTATACTCCACCTCGAAGGAGTGGTCAATCACGGCTTGATTTTTCCGTTAAAAAAACATGTCGTCTGCTTAATATTTTTGACAGGTGTGTAATTTCTTGGCTAATTTATAATCTGTGAAGGTTTAATGCAACACGCACTGGGTGCTTTTGAAAGTCAACCACTTACATCTGGGTGCTAACGAAGGTTGAGTGCGTTAGTTTCAAGCGATTTAAGCGCTTGCTGGATTTTCGCAACATACCTATAACTTATTATTGAACTAGTACTTATTTATGAAAGAAATATAAAAAATAAAAAGACCAGTCTGAAAGTGATTGAATATACTTTCTTACATTTATTTGTCACTTTTGTAATCCAAAAGAGTCCAATGACGCCTCATAATTTGTCAAAATCTGTCCAGCCGTTTGGCTTCCAGCGACAGCCAAAGGAACTCGCATGTATAGATGTATACACACATAGGTATACCTACCTCAAACACATTACTTCTTTTGCTTTGCAGTTGGGTAAAAATACATCAAAACTATCTGCCGGTTTCCCAAGATATTTTCCTTCGCATGAATCAAGCCATTATATCATAAAAATATACTAGTAGATTGACCATTCTTAAATTCGGAGTTCTATCTTCAATAATGCGTTATTAATTCCAAAATTATAGCCATAATAATAGGATTGAGAATTTAAATTATTCCTACGGTTAGTATGAATACAAAGATTATGTAAATGTATACCGTAGTTATTGATTTTTACATCTCCAAGGCGACTGAGAGGCGTCTATAACGTGATTTATTATTATGATAATTCGGAATCACTTTTTGTGAGCATTTATTCAAGACTAGTGGAACTCCCGCAAGTTTGTTTGCGAAATGTTTATTCTATACAAACTTTGACTTCCCCACAATTTTTTGTTTGTGTTTGAGAGTATCTTTTTTAATGTGCAGGAAATGTTATTATTATATTTATAAAAATAATAATAATAATAAAACATACATTTATATATATTGTATATATAAAACATACATGTAGGTATGTGTGTACATTTATGTACTTACATAAAATCACGCCGTTTCCCGAAGGGATAGGTGAGGACCACGCATCTCCACTTGCTACGATCTTGACATAGGTAGGTACTTCTTTTGTTTCATTCACTCTCATTACATAGGTACCTACTTCATACATGCCTGCCTTATTTTTTGGAATTTTTATACAAACTTTAATTCCTCCGATACAGTATTTTGGGGTTGAATGAGGAAGTTTCTTTATCAGTATGTTTGAAATGTTATTTTCATACAAATTTTAACCCATCCCACCTCTTTGGGGTCGAATTTGGGAATTTATCTTTTAGTGTGCACCTACGTACTGAAGGGAACAAACTCTTCAAATTTCTGTCAGTTAGTCAGTCAATCAAGACTTTCATTCATATACAAGATACCTTTTGATTTTGATCATCTTAATTTGATCTCTCCATCAAACCATAAATAATCAAAATTAAAGATGGAATTGCACCTACCTATCGATCCTACTAATATTATAAACGCATTTGTAAGAATGTATGGATGTATGTTTGTTACTCTTTCACGCTGAAACGGCTGGGATCTGGATGAAATTTGGCACAGATATAGATTATAGTCTGGGATAACACATAGGCTACTTTTTATGTCGGTTAAATTTACGGTTCCCGTGGGGTAGATTTGTTTTTTTTTTCAAGGTACCACGCGAGCGAAGCCGTGGGCGGAAGCTAGTTTTCAATAATATTGAAGTGGGTTTATCTTTATCTTAAGAAAAGTAAGATTAATCTACGTCTAAACGATTCTTATCATCTATGTATTTCGCTGAGATTTGATGCAGATTTGACGTCATACTCTCCCAGTGACATTTATCTCACTTTTCCGAGATATGGCCCTCACCTACCTTAGCCTAGATTTTCTACAGTAGGTATATACATATTTATATACTGTGTACTTTTGAATTAATTCATGACATTACTTTGTATTAGGTTCACTGTATATTAAATTTTAACAGAGTGCTTTTCGATTCAACCCACGATCTTCCAACCCGGTCAATATTTTTCTTTACTCTACCTAAAACCTATAAAAAAACGATACAAAAATATAAAATCTAAATATTATCATATAATTGACGATTATCATAGACTATCATAGCGAAGATAACATTCTTATCATAGATTTTTCAATAGGCAAAGAGTATTTATAGCATTATGTTTTTTTTTTTTTTTTTTAATCTTTGGTAAAAGGATATTAAAAGAGTCTCGTAAAGAGTTTATTCAACATCATAATTCAGTTGTTAACCTTAGTTTAAACCTAATAATCCTATAGGTACTGTTTCATTGAATTCTAGTTTCTGTAATATTTATTTGTACTTGTAATATCGAGGTCAATTTAATATTTTTCGTGGGTCGTTATGACAGACGCGCCTAATTTATTAACATTATCTGCCTCCAGAGGGCGCGGCGGTAACTAAGCACACAAAGGCACGCCACTCGTAATTACTTTCTATTTATATACTTCTATTTATTTTACTTTCTATATTATTCATTCGTGGTTTTGGTAAATATTCTATACCTAGTCACCATAAATAGGGTAGACTGGGTACGGTTGTGCCAATTTTCATTTGATCGTCCATAATTTCATAAGTATTCCAGTTAGCTGGAGGAAAGGTGTATTTTATAGTAAAATGGATAACCACTAATGTTTAAGTTTTTACTACAATAAACACTTATCACTCTATCTGTACACATAAAACAACAATCACACAAAGAAATCGAACAAAAAAACTTACTTTCCATCGAAAAATAGTAATGTGGTACTCTGCAAGCCGCTACGTCGCGCGCCGGATGACGCAATACTGTGAAGCTCATTCGGACAGGCACGCCGCTCCTTTCTTCCCTTGCACCCAACCCCGTATTCCTTATAGTTTCACCAATATGACGACTGTCACTACCGTACCCTGGCACAAAGGTACCCAGTCTACCCTACTGTTTTTAGTGTTCAGTAGGTACCTTAAAAAGAAAAAAGAAAACTTCGTTGTCCGTCTTTCTTTTTGTTTCTAAAACTTCCTTATAAAGTTCGTTAATTTGTAGTTTGTCACATATAAATATATTTTTGCGAAACTTATAGTGCACAAGTCAGACTCACACTTGTTTAATTTAAAAAAAATAGTAACTCGTAGAATTTCCCGCAATTTCATTCAAGTGTTTTTTTATGATATTATAATAACATTTTATTTTCAATATTTGGCACATGTCCACGT
Source organism: Cosmorhoe ocellata (assembly GCA_963675405.1). Taxonomy (NCBI): domain Eukaryota; kingdom Metazoa; phylum Arthropoda; class Insecta; order Lepidoptera; family Geometridae; genus Cosmorhoe; species Cosmorhoe ocellata. The sequence goes on along the minus strand of OY776258.1, from coordinate 1,244,782 downwards.
TTTGCATATTAGTAAGTATTCCGTACAGTGATCTACATAATATAATAGTTACATATTCCGTACGTGATAGGTTGCAAGCTCAGCGCTTATAGAAAAAACTTACCAATAACACTGTTTTTGAATTGTCGATTCTAGGGTGTTCAAGCTTTTTGGGCCATATCAAAGTAATATAACTTAGACATTTCGTACCATGACCTATAAACATTGTATTGAAATAGTGTTACTTCGAGCGCGAAGCGTGACGTTTCTGAAACATAATGGTTTGTAAGAGCTTGTGGTAAGACCTCAGGTTTTCTCAAGACAAGTGTTTAAAAAAATGTCACGACAGTAACAAGTTAAGCTTAATGGAAAACTAGTGTTGTTATAAAACGAGATCCTTGCCGGATATCCGTTTGTTACATAAAACTAAAATAACAAGTAAAACCTTGAGCTCTTTCTTAATTTTAACGGGTGCATTGAATGTTTCGCCATCACATTTATTATTGTTTACGGTTTTAGATTTTTATTAATACCTTTGGGCACACAGTAAGATGTGTTACAGTTTTAATAAAATAAAACAAAATTGGACAAAATATCATGAAAAATCGTTGCGGAAAAGTTAAAAAATGTACGGGAATGATGACTTATCGATTAGAAATTACATTACATTTTTCAACAATGTATAAATCCTTTTTTAGATACCAATAATTTGAATCTCGGAAACGGCTCTAACGATTTTCATTAAATTTAGACATCGTTTACCCAAAAAGAAATCCAGGTGGTAAAACGTGTGAAAACGTAAAATTGGTGATAGTTTTTTTAGGTACTGTCTGTTTTAAGACGGTTTTCTAAATTAAATGAAATTATATTAGCGACAGCGCTAATAGAACGTTACTTTGACTAGGCCCATGTGTAGCATCTGCAACATATCGAAGAGAAATCGCCAAAGGAGTGTACTATCATAACATACAGGTAGGTGGTCTATTTCTGGCTCAGTTCCAACAAGCAAAGGTGCGAATGAAACCCCGTGCGACCGACAGACGTCGCCCCAGACAGAGAATCTAATCAGTTTGTAATTTCTACTCGCGCGGTGATAAATTGACTATGTCTAATAGAAATGACAGGAATTGTAACTGACCCAGTTTTTGCGACTTTGATAACTAGCCTTAGCAAATTGCTCTACGAGACTGGGATGTTTGCAAGCTGGCCAGTGAGAGCATTATGAAAAGATCCAAACGTCAAATTTTTTGTCCGTTTTTCTCGTAAGTGTTTTCTTTGTACGTTCTATGATACGAATCTAACCTCGATCACGATTGATTGGATCATTTTGTTTCGATCGCAACCCATAGGTATGTAAGTTAGTAGTGATTTTATAGACATTAATTCGAAAACGATAATGTCTATTATTAAGATCGATGTTGAGAATACATTCAAGTCATGACATCTGTGACAGGATAGGCACTTATTTCGGTGGACATTAGACAATAATGCAAAAATAGAAAATGATGTGTAATTTTGGCAGCCAAAGGAAAGTCGTTTCATTTTATGGACGGCGAAGGACAACAGCGCTATAAAACTATTGACGTGCGGTAAATTTTAATTCATAAAACGTACAGTAGGTTTGTTGTAACATACGACTTTTTAAAATGGTTTTTTTTAAGAACATGAATAGGCTGTTGAATAGGCTAACGCGTAACCGCAGCTTTGATTACGATGGACATAGAATGAACAAACGAAATGAACATGAAGAAATTTGGAGCAAGATATCTATATTATACTAAAACTGAAACGGAGGAAAATTTGTACAAGGACTATTTTTAGTAAATTTTAATTGGGGATAGCATAACATACGATATAGATACCGAAACAGCACTTTTTCGACGTTTTGTCTGTCTGTATGTCTTTTTGAAACAGCATACTGCCAAAACTACGTGATGGATTTTGATGAAACTTGACATAACGCTAGCCTATAATATACAATAGGTTCTAAGATATAAGTCATCACACTCACTCATGATCAACAACAGTTGTGCATTTCGCGAACAAAGTAGCAGTCTATTTAAATAAATCTCAAAAACAATTTTATAACGAAAGCTTAACTAATAATTAACTAATGGATTGTTACGCATATAATTGCATAACGTAGATAAAACGTGAAACATTGTAACAAGATAAAATGACAGATGCTTCCGATGTCCCATTTCGTTGAACACGGGCGCGATGCCAATTGAGGAAGTCAAATATACATACATACATACATACATACTTACATAAAATCACGCCTGTTTCCCAACGGGGTAGGCAGAGACCACGGATCTCCACTTGCTACGATCCTGACATACTTCTTTTGCTTCATTCACTCTCATTACATTCTTCATACATGCGCGTCGGTTAAGGGTACTCTGGACCTGGCCTTTCTCTAGTACGTCTCCAATTTGATCGAGGTACGTACGCCGTGGTCTTCCCCTTCCAACTGTTCCATATATTATAATTGTTCTGGAAGTCAAATATTTTTGAAATAAATGGTTTATTTCAAGAACCAATGTTTATTCATGTGTTATCAGTGTGTTTATTTTGTTAAAAATGGTTAAGGAAAATACTAAATAGGTATATGTATACCTAAGTATATTTAAGGCAAAATACTAACTCATCACCGGATAGGTAAGAGTACTTAACATATACAACAGTGTTTTTATAAAGTACTAGCAACCGCGTTCGGCTCCGCTCGCGTGGTACCTACCCGGATAAAAAGTAACCTATTTGTAGTTACAGGTCATAAATTACGCGTATTCCAAGTTTTATTCAGATCCGTTCAGCCGTTTCAACGTGATTGAGTAACAAACATTCATACATCCTCACAAACATTAACGTTTAGAATATCAGTAGGAAGTAGGATTCAAATTAGTAAACTTACCTATTTATATCCATTTTTTTTGCATTTCACTTGGAGTTTCTTTACAACGTGTGGAGATTTGAGAATGAACTATTTTCATTTAGAAACAAAAACACGGGCGCTCTGCCAACAGCAAACATTAGGAATACCTAGGTGAATTGTAAAATATCGCCTATTACACCGCCATTTTATTTATTTCTTCATCGCCGATTATTTTTGTTCTTTCATCAATTAATTAATCACTTTAATTGTTTATAACCGATTTGAAAAAAGAGTAGGTTCTATGTTTGACTGTTTACTATGTTCATCGGTTCGAAAGGACTAGTGAAACTATAAGAAAATCACGAGCAAAAAAAATATTGTTAGATTCAGTTCATTAATCGGTAAATATCTGACGGAAAATGCGTCGAGCGAACGTATCTTACTTAGGTTGAACGTATCATAGGTTGAGTGTGCAAGTTTGAATGTTTTAGTATTATACTAGCTTCCGCCGGCGACTTTTCTCGCGTGGTACTTACATAAAATATAGCCTATATTCATCCTGAAAGTTCATTCTAAAAGTTGGTGAAAACATTTTTCAAATCGGCCCAGTACCTTCGTAGCCTATTCAATTCAAGCAAACAAATCTTTCCTCTTTATAATATTAGTGTTAATTGACTGTTTTGGCGTTACGCGATAGATAATACGCGACGTATCTACGTTCAGATGTGGGCTGGCCCTTAAAGTTATAAAAAATTGCAAATTCTCTACATATCTTTTTGTTATCTATATTGTATTTTACCAATACGCTATGTTTTTAAGTACATAATGCATCTACCTACGTTATCTCAGTCAAGTTGTTAGGTATATTGATCTCAAAGGGTAACGCCCTGTCAGATCATCACGTTTCGTTGGCAAATAGAGCTATCTCCATCTAAACTTCAATATTTACTAATGCAAAGTAAGTTTGTACTTATGTTTAGTTGTAGGTGATCTTTGGAATTACTGAGCGATTCTAAAAATACTTTCACTGACAAAGAGCTAAATAGTGAGCGGGATAGCTAGTCTTATATTTGTTAGGTTGTAGTCTGAATGCTTGCTCTACCTAAACCCACTAATATTTAGGTACACGTCAAAAAGATCAAAATATTTTTGACCAATTTAGCTACCCCATTCAAATTAAATAAAAACATCGGTGTAAATTAATCTTGATATTGATGTAAGTACTTACTTATGTTATTTTTTTTGGAATCTTGAGGTCGGCTTATACAATTTTTTAAATTGGTTTAGTCTACAAAGATTTAGTTAGTGAGGAAAAAATGTGAACAATGTCACGTGCGTTTCGCTAGATAGGTATACATTAACAAGCATACCTTTACGAGCTGAGATTGCGATTTTCACAGCTGTGTTTACATTTATATGAACTCTCAGGTTACTCAATACAAATTCACTATTGTATAGACAGGTATAAGTTGCTTAGAGAAATACATGTTACTTGGGTTACCACAAGCTCTTACAAACCATCATGTTTTAGAAACGTCAAATTTTAAGCATGAAGTAACACTACTTCAAAATATCAGAGGTACAAAATATCAGAGCTATATTACTTTGATATTGTCCGACGAGTTTGTGGTAAGACGTACAGCTTGCAAATATCGTAGTCTCGTAGAGCGTAAGGCTAGTTATAAAGTCAGTTATAATTCCTGTCACTTCTTTATGACATAGCAGTGCCTATTCGATTGCCTATTCGATTTTATACTGCTGCATTTTCAGGGTCGTTTTTCCTGAAACACTAACCTTGAAACAGTTTTGCGAATATTTTGTAGGTACCTAACCCATTGACTAACCTATTGAATCGTAAAAACAACTAATTTATTACTTAGTCATTTATTTATGTAGAAAGAGCTCACCAATATTAGGTACCTACCTATCAAACTAATCGTAAACACATATTTTATTCAGAAAAATAATTTAAGGTTTTTTTAGAAAAATGAATAATGCCAAAATTGATATTTTACCGTTATTTTAAAACTTTTTTAACCTTAATTCAAGCTCTTCCAAGCTGATAGCATAGTCTACCCGTGACCACGACAGCGTGCAAACCTGTCGAAACGTCGGGAAAATATAAGGTAATTTAAACGCGATAAATACCCGTCTAATACCTACTAATAATAATGTGTTCAGATCGCGTAAGTTTAAAAGTACATAATGATAGCATGAAGATGGAGCAATAAAAGATTGGTTGATAATAAATTATTTCACGAAAGATACATTTTTAAGGACTAATAGTGAGAACAAAATATGTAATATGTACTTCACGTACGGAATACTAGCTACTGTGCAAAATGTGGGTATGTACCGAATGGCATGTTTCGACGTGCCTCTGACTACCCTCTACCCCTAAGTAACTAAAGATCTGAGGAGATATCTACCGAGCTCGGGGTTTACAGTCGTGATCATATTTATTTTTATCTTTATTTTAGTGAGAATAATGACGATACCGTAGAATGGACCAGGCACCAAGCCTTCAAGCGCACCTTGATTCTTTGACCACACTGATACAGAGGGTCTACCATGAGTTTTCACAATCTACACTCGCTAGCGACTGTAGTTACAAAAATGTATGAAAATATTGTACAGCGCCTCTAGCGGATAGTTGGGTACTAAAACCTCACGTAGCTAACTATCCTACGTCACAGCGTACACTACAGCGACTGTAGTTTGCGCTTCATTCATTTGCTTAGAATTTGGTACCATGAGTAACAATTTCGACAGATGTCATAGTTACCTACGAACTATTACTACTGTAGTAACGTCAGCTGATCTAAATGTGGTAGACCTACAGAGTAATGCAACTCATGAAAGTAAAACAAAGTAAAACAACTCATGGTAGACCTACAGAGTAATGCAATGTTGCTACAATGCTATCAATGTAGTTAGGTACCTAAGGGCGTTTTAGAGACACAGCCGTGCCAAAACAAAATGAACTTCTGAGAACAGTGTCGAACGAGCCACCAGGAATGTTTTCCAATGACAATGAGGCAGATCATAGACGAACGAACAAAGGGTTTCAATAGATAATAGAACAAATCAAAACAAACACACGCTAGGAATATTTTTCAGATGATTCTAAACAACGGACACATAATACCCCGCGTCTAGAAACATGTTTTATACACTATAACAGCAAAGACTCATATGCTAGAGAATATCTTTGAAAGTCTTTGACAAGTTTTCTACAAGTACACATTTACAGTCTTTACGGAATACTAATCCTGTGTAGGTATGTAAAATTAAATGTGAGCAAGTGCCGAATATCATGTTTGGATGTGCCTCTACCCTTACTCAAAGATCAAAGTAACTAGAAATTTGAGGAGATATCTACAAAGCCTGTGGTTGTGTTTCACAAGAGAACTGCACAAATTTTAATACTTAGCCCCAAAGAAAAAATATATAATACTTATCGTAATAAATATCCTGTTATTTTTTGTCAATACTAGTTTATTTCGCATAGAAAACACCTTTTACACCGACTGTCCAGGTAGCCAGTGTACTAACTGCCCCAAAATTTTTGTAATCTGCATAACAAAAGAGTGTACCAACTGCCGACAACCCGGATTACAGTCGTGATCAGGTTTTTTTTACATCTACAGGCAAAACAATAAATAACAACATTTTGATGCAACATGTAAAATAGCTTACCTTGGTGTAAATATTACAATGTAAAGCTGTTGTACCTTGGACTTTATGGAAAGAACAGTGAAGGACAGCGTAATCTATCACTACTAGGTACATACTTACAACTCAACTACTTAAACTATTAATTTTCCACAACTTTTTCAATTATCTGATACCTATTTCCGTAACTGCGTTTCCATAACTGCTGTTTTCGATTTAAATTTTAAATCTATTCTTCTAATCTATACTAATATTATAAAGAGGAAAACTTTGATGGTTTGTTTGTTTGTTTGAAATGAATAGGCTCCGAAACTACTGAACCGATTTGAAAAATTCTTTCACCAATGTGTAGAATGAACTTTCAGGATGAACATAGGCTATATTTTATGTAGGTACTTCGCGGGCGACGCCGCGTGCAGAAGCTAGTTAAAAAATAAAACTATTCAAGTAATATTTTATGTAACTTGGTTTACTTATTCAATATTGCTATCAAGATTAACGTTTCGAATTGTCTTTATGTCGTGTACCTTTCATCTAGAGTCTAGTTGGAAGGTGTTAGTATCGTTCTTGTTGGATTTTGGATAGGTATTTCACATTAATCCCATAGAAGTAATATCAAATACCTATCCAAAATCCAAAAAGCACAGATAGATAGAATATAGAAACCGACCGTTAGAGCGGTTCGAATCCGATCCGAACCCGTGAAAATATGGATCTAGAAAACTTGGACCGAATTCGGATACCTATTGCTTACGCACTAGTCCGATCTCTGATACAAATACAAGCAATTCAGGAGCCACCTTTTGGCATACGTCATTTTACGTGACGGAAATGAAGAATGACGGAAAACGGATATAGTGTGTAAGCTACCATAGAAATAGTTCTACAACTACTCCGGACCATATTTTTACGGGTTCGGATCGGATCGGATTTGGATCGGACGCAGAGCGAAACCGCTCGTCGCTTCCGATCCGCAGATTGACAGTGCCTCAAGTCAAACGTTGAAAATGAAGTGAGAACTTATAAACGTTTCTCTGTAATGGGTTGTATAAGGGTTGACCGATTTCCAACAGCAATAAAAGATTCTCATTAGCATTCTCATCAAGCACGTAACATGCTACCGCAACTGCCTTCTGAATTCCGCCAATAGCTGCGTTGCCTTGCAAGCCTTCGCTCCGCCTACACATTGCACTAAGGCAGGCTTTAGACATCCGGAAATTTCAGAGATGGAATTTATCCGGAATTTTTATCTCCTAGGGCGGATTTGGCCAAACTAATAAGCACTATCCACAGAATAAATCGTAGTCACTGAGAAGTAAATTTAGGTTCATCATGCTTACATCTTACTTGCATTTGACATTATATAATATTATTCTGAGAATAGACGAGGATAATCCACCCTTTAGTTTATCTGTCGTATTTTCTGCGATGCATTCGACTGTCGACCTTGTCGTTTTAGTTTTTATATTTTTTCTCGTGTTATTTTGAGTTTTATTGTGTAATTTTGGTGGTTATTTTTCCAACAAAGCCCGAGTTCGTGCTGCGGTTTGTAGGTAAAATGTGTAAATTAGAGTGAATAGTTCCTCTCTAAATCCATAACGATAAAATCCCAACAATTTTAAACAAAACAGCCATCTTTTGTTTAAATTGACTGACTTTGTGACATTGACAATACTATTAATTTAAACACTTGACACTGTCAAAATTTATCTCAAAAGAGACAGAAGCCATAAACTAGAAGAAGAAGAATTACTAGGGTTAATTATTGCCAAAAACGCAATATTTTGTTTCGGCAGCATTCTACGATCTACAGGTCTGAACTATTCTAAGTCCTAATCTGACTGACTTGTTGAATGTACCACCGTTTTCCGTAGTTTCGAGGTCACCAACACACATTAGCATAGTTACATCAATGCTAGTGTGAAAAATTACTTTATACGGATGAATATGAGGCGGATTGAAATTTCACATGTTTTCGTGATTTCCGAGTATAACCATTACCAAAGACGACGTTACAATACATGCCAGGTGTAACTATTAGGTACGTTGTAATATTTACCTTTAGTCAAAAAACATTTTTAAGCCCGGAAGGCACTGTAGCCAAGTTCTTTTAAATTATGCTATTTTCGATAAATATTTTTTTTTTCATTTTATTTTATTTGAACTATAAAATGAATATGATCACGACTGTAATCCCCGGGCTCGGTAGCTTTCTTCCTCAGATCTTTGAGGGTAGTAAGAGGCACGTTCAAACATGATATTTGGTACATACCTACGAGTAGGTACATGCTCATATTTTGCTCAGTTGTTAGTATTCCTTATTATTTGAATTACAAATTCATAAAATGACAATAACTCTAACAACCACAAAGTATTGTGCTATTACTAAATATAGATTATAGTCTACAAGAAAACAAAATAATGTTATCTATTATTAATCTATCCAGTTCCAGCTAGATTTTTTTTGGTTGATTTTTAAGTTGGCTACAAAGAACCTGGAATACATACTATAAGAGTACAAGGATTTGTGCTGATTTTATGTTATTTTTAATCAGTGTATATATGTAGGTAAGTATTGTTAGATATTTCACACATCGCCATCTATAGCCCCAAACAAAGTATACCATATGGAAATATGATAGCTCATAGACTGTTTATGTTAATTCGATATTTGTTTTTTTCAATTAGTAATTAATATACGTCGTTCTGTGTTTTCAATTAAAAATATTTCCTAAGATATTCTCACGCGCAGAGAACGTCATTAATCAATAGCATGCAAGGTTGGAGTCACCTTGATTGTTATACGCGCGTCGTGATGAGATGAAATGAATAGTAAAATAATAAATATTTGTCTGGAGTTTTAAGATTATAAATTACTAGACTAGAGGGCGACTCAGGGAAAATTAGCACGCGCTATTGTTGCGTTTTGGTGTCGGTATAAGAACTTTTAGAAAGAGAAGATAGTTTAATCAAATGATTTCCGAATTTATGTTTTACAATAATAAAAGGATAAGTAGGAAGTAGGAAAAGATTGGTAGGATTGGTAGATTCGGATCGGACGCAATGCGTAACCGCTCTTACGCACTGCGTCCCATCCGAATCCGATCCAAACCCGTGTAAATATGGATCTAGAAAACTCGGACCGAATTTGGATATTGCTTACGCACTAGTCCGATCTCCGATGTAAATCCAAGCAATTCAGGAGCCACCTTTTGGAATACGTCATTTTACGTGACGGAAAGAAATCGGATGACGGAAAACGGATCTAGTGCGTAAGCTACCATAGAAATAATTCTACAACTCTCCGGACCATATTTTCACGGGTTCGGATTGGATTCGGATCGGACGCAGTGCGTAACCGCTCTAATCATAAAAAATAAAAAAATAAAATAAAATATTTATCGTCGGATTGAATAAATAATATTTTTTTTTTAAATAAAGTTTTCTATGTTTAAAAAAAAAGATATTGTAGGTATGTATCTAGGTAAGAACAATACAATATTTTCAGGTTTTTACATTAACAGCAATAATTTATTTATACTTCTACTATAAATAAGTGATAACATAATGTTCATGTAGCAGGAAAAATCAAAGGGGTTTTACAATTAAATTATCTATAAATATTATTTTTTTCCCAAACAAGAACATGGTTATAACAGGCAGAGTTTAAATGTATGTAAAATTGAAGTTTTTGGAAAAAAAATATGTTATCTTACCCATCATATGCAAATGTATTATTTTTTAAGTATTTTCTGTCATGCCACACAGAATCAAAGTGCTAAAAAAACAGTTTAATATTTTTATATAAATTAACATTTTATGTTCAAAATTCTCGATACAAAATAAGAAATTAATCTCAGTCACATTGCATTGCCTTGCGTAATATAACAAGGCGTTAGTGACCTAGATCAGTCGTAGCTCTACGCAGACTACGTAGGCGTTGGTACTTATACTGCGTAGCTAATGGATTTCCTTCGCAGAGTCAAAATAAATACTTATTTAGTCCATTATCAACCGTTGTATTGTTTTTACTAAGCTGGTAATGCGGCCCAATTGTATATGAGATTTATCGCGCTACTAAGAACCTATGTATTTTCTTTGATTAGTCCAGTCATTTCATTAAACTTTAAAACAAAAATCTATGATATACCTAGTCAGTAGTGTATCATCGTCACTTATGATAATTAAAAAAAAAATTAGACAATATTTTTAACATTTGTATATTATGGTACTTGATATTATTATATTTGTTGGATAAATTATTTATAATGTTACAATCAATTTTGTAGGTATCTTGTATAAACTTTTCAAGATAAAAATACTTTCATTCAGCAACTTTTACTTGTACTCAAAATGTACACTTATCTAATATATTACGTAAATAATATTCCTGTATATATGTATAAATAAATATATAATCTGAATATCAGAAACGGCTTCAATGATTTCCATGAAATTTAGCATGCAGGGGGTTTCGGGGGCGATAAATCGGTCTAGGTTTCATTTTTAGAAAATGTCTTTTACTTAAAAAAACTGGTCATCCAGGCACTTATTATTAATACTATTTATTTATGAGAAAAGAATGGAATAATGAGGTGTCAGAATGTCCTATATCAGATAGCGTAGCACCACGTTGACTGACGTAGGTGCGCGTAGCTAATGGATTTTCATCGCAAGCAAATAATTTATACCGTTTATGGATTATAATTTTCATCGTAAACGAGGTCGTAATTTATTTGACCTTTCTAACATTAATTTTATTTTATTTTCTTTATTAAGGTTTTCCAACAGCGGTACAAAAAATATAATATAAAAAACAGTAAGAAAAAAATAATAATAAGGCCAAATAAGGAAAACACAACTAGATTAAATTATGAAAAAAAAAACAAGAATAAAAGTTGTACTTAATACTAACTATAAGATTCGGTGGCGGTGGATATATTAATGGGTGTGTACGGTGTATGAGTGTGCGTAGTGTGAATGTGTGGGAGTATAATATATGGTATGTGTGTACATAATAATAATTTTATTTCAGGCAATATTAGTCTAAGTGTATAAGATGGAAAATACTTAAAAACTACGGCCCATATAAAAACATAATTATATACATAGATTAAACAAACATACTTATTTAGTTGTTATGCTAAGCCAATTTTTTTATCTATCGAATTAATTAAAAATTTTGGTTATATAGTCTTCTAGTCTCTAGTCCTTGCTTCTTCTAGTCCTTCCGCGCTAGGTATATAACCTCCAGTCCAGTATAATACCTAATCTACCTAACCGCAGTTTGAGAGTATTTATTTTTCCTGCAACGGGAATAGACATTGCATCTCAGTCGGACACTCCGCTGCCGCGCTATCGAGGTCATTTCAGCACGTGTGAAAAATAATAAAATATTTATTTTCTTACACGTGGTCTTATTTACATTGAAGACATTTGACATTGAGATTATCGAATAGTTTTGAATTTCATTAAAAAAATACAAAGCATTTGTGATATAAAAAATGATTAATGTGAGTAAATATTTTGTTCGATATCTTGGTTTATGATTCATGATTGAGGGGTGCGTATGCGCAATTAATGCGACGATGTGGTAGCGATATATTACGATGTAGCATCGACACAAATGCAGCGTAGTTCTGATACTAGAAATAATATCGAAGAAACCATAAAAAACTGACCCTTATAATGTTTTCGATTCTCTATCATCCTACCTACAACATAAGAACTCTTATCTACTGGCAACAAATTATAAAGCTATAAAAATATATTGATAATACCCAATAGGTAGATACATTGGGGTCAAAAATAACAAGTGATTATACTTAGTTTAGTATAAACATTGCTATGAACATTCATGAGCTCTGTAGGTAAGCAACAGATTTATCTGTGTCTAAGAGTCATAAAGACTTGTGATATATTGTTTTCTACAATGTAATTGTTCATTTCTAATGCACCCAGAACAGCTTACTACATAATTAAGCCTGAGTTGTCGACTAAGTCTAGGGATTAGAGTCTTGATTATGTTTTTTTTGAGAAATGAATTTTCGAAATAAAGAGTCCGAAATTGAGGTCAAAATTATGCTTGTTTGTAAATATAATATTGCAGTTTTTTCTTTCCATACCAACTAATTGTTCTAGAGTAGGAATTGAACATGCAACTTTTGCATCTCAGCAGGACGTTGAACCGCCGCAATATACTTAAATATTAAATTTACCGCAAATGATATAAAAAAAACTGAATATAAGTAGTAATAAATTTAAATATTAAGTGGATTAGGCAGAGTTTAATAACCTTAATTCATACCTGCAATCAAACCAGATCAAGGATATACTTAATGTAATAGCAAAAGCACGTGTGTCATTTCAAAGTGATGTATTTATGTGTCTAAAGGCAATCTAGAGAGAAATCTAGATATAATTATGGTATAAACAATGTACATAACTTATCTTGTGCTATTCCACTAGGTTTGTTACTATTCACTCCGTAACGACTACCTACGTAACACAACCGAAAGGGAAATACGAAGTAAATAGCTGAAAATAACGTATATTTAGGCAAATTTTACCCCATAAATCTGTGCCCTTAGAGTGTATACCTATGGGGTGTCATTTCAAAGTTTCTTAAGAAAATTGATTGCGTCTTTGATACGAAATAACGAGTCAAAGATGAAATAATATTAACGCAAAACCATGCGAGCGAAACCGTTTGTAGTTGGTAATCATACTAAAAGATCTTACGAACTAAGTATTTAAGTTAACTATAAACTTACCTACAATAAGTTTGTAATAAGTATTATTTATGGAAGGGCAAATGGATGAGATAATAATGAACTCACATGAATTGTATGGTTAAGTTTTCAATGCGTAATTATCATGGACTATTTTATCTGAGCACTTTATATGTACAAGATAATCTACTTATGGATTCATCTAATTGCACAATCAATGACTATTCAACTTGTAGGGATAACTTTGATTAATAGTTGGTCTAAAATTGCACTCTGTTGTGCAAGTAGGTATATTCGTCTCTAGTGACATATTTTACAAGCCAAGTAAAGCTTCCATCTTGGTTAGGCAGAGCTGTTAAATACCCTTTGAACTGAGTACCATGGCTAGGTCTTTACTATAAATGAGAATTAGTAAGCTTAAAATACCTACAATGGCGCCCAACACAATCTCATATTATTATTGTCTTAGAAAGTTTAATATTTTTAAGTGGTCAGTTAAGGGAATGTATAGCTTATTTTTATGCATATTGTCTTCGAACAACTAAAAGGTTAATACAAAGTATACTAAACCATGTACTGCTTGTACCACGTCGGGCGCCAACTCGCAAAACTATTGTTAGAAATTCCACAAAACAAAACCCTCTCAATTTAGGAAGTCAAATCATACTAAAGCTATTTCATTCTCAGATGTCGTTACGTATGTTCTTTTATAATGACAGTTCTGCAAAACATAAAGCATGTACCATGTTTGGGCGCCAGTTTATGGAAACCTCTTTGCAAAAACTAGCGAACAGCACGATCAATAAAATGAAGTATAACGAAGCTGGCAGACACGTAAAAGCGCCATCACGTAACAGATTAAGTTGCTTTAAGGGGCGTTATAATGCGAAACTTAATCCCTATTCCGATATAGAACATATCTATCTACCCTTGGATTATACAACCTAACGTTTCAAACGAGTAAGTTTGTTTGTAGGACAAAATATCTGTTATTTTACTAACCTTATTGTTTTTTGGTTGATCAAAAACAAGAAGAGGCTCTGCCAATTGCCAGCTAAAAAACTTTAAAGTCTTCTTTCAGCTTAACACGAGCTAAAGCTAGTAAAATGTATGTGAGCAACTTCATACCCCTGAAACAGGCAGCCTCCCAGAAGCTAAAAACAAAGGCATAGCGAGAGCGACCGCGGTGAAAAACTAGTTATCGACAGATCTATAAACAGTTATGGGCACCATAGGAAACCTTCGTGTATCGTGATCGTAAAAGCCTTAATCAGAGAATTGCAATTACTATTATAGAGTATGTATGTATACCAACAATGGTGATTCTGTTCACTGATGAAAATTTCGAAAAATACGATTATTTTTACTATAATACTAGCTGTCCCGGCGAACTTCGTACCGCCTTCTATTTGTATGCGAAATAGAAAAGGGCTTTTTTTAGGGTTTTCCCGGCAGTTATTCGAATTTTTCTTACCTTTTAAACCTTCCCTAGACCTCCACGAACATTTCAAGATAAGATAAATCCGTTTAGCCGTTCTCGAGTTTTAGCGAGACTAACGAACAGCAATTCATTTTTAAATATATAGATGTTATGTTTGAAGATAAAGAATTACATTCAGAGTCATCTCGAAAAGTGATTTTAATAAAATAGGCGTGTTTACGGGTAGTTTTAATAATACTGTTTTTAATGCGGAAACTACGCGGAAGTTACCTATTCAACGTATTTTAGGAATATCACCGCGTCACGTTAACTTGGTCTTTAACATAATATAGGAGCATTCGTGTTTTGCGTTTTTGAATAACCTAGTATACAACAGAAACACTATCCGAACGTGATAAGCAGACAAATACTTCCGGGTGAATTTTTCAAAAAAACCTGCAATTTCAATATTGTTGGTTGAAAACAATATGTGTCATGTACATAACTTCGCATACTATTTCTTATCTATGAGTGGTATTCGACTCAAGCACGTTCCAGTGTGGGCTGCTTAGATTAGGACATAACAAAGATATAGGTCATCATTTTAGTGCTTCTACGTGAATGCTTGACTTATACTTCTTTGTAAAATGACACGTTTTGGAGTTCGTTTACCTATATCTACGTCTAGAGACTGTGGAATTACTTATATATTTACCTAGATATTCTTTACCTGGATATCTGTACCTAATACGTTACTGACGATATCAACGGCTTTATCCGTTGCTGTTAATATCGTTTAGTTTATTTAACCAATTTCTGGTATACTTATCATATAGGTAATCAAGTAAAATATCAGTTTATTCTTGGTTAACTACGATTTATTCTGGGGATAGTTAAACTAGTTTGGTCGAAACCACCCTTAATGTCTATGGAATCACCTATTTCTTTAACTAGATATTCTTTACCTGGATATCTGTGTCTACGTTCTGGCGATACGGGTTTATATGTAGTGAGTACTTTGCCGTCAATATGTTTGAATTTTATTCTGTTTCTCTACTTCAAATAAACGTATTTAATTTATTTGTAAGTATCTGTTTTTGATAAAGGATATTTTTGCGTTCGTACTTTGTTTTGTAGAATTAGATGCGCTATTTAAAGCACTGTATAATATTCATAACTACAAATTCGGTCTGGCGTAGGTATGGAAGTGATCCGCATAACACGTAAGTAAGTGGGTACCTACACTCATGATGGCAGTCAAATAGAGTAGTTACATAGTAGGGAGCGCTGGTGGTGTAGTGGTAGCACCCCTGCCTCACGATCCGAAGGTCGTGGGTTCAAACCTGGTCGTGCACCAATGAGTTTTTCTATTCGAAAAATTTATGTGCGCAATGCCAGTGCTCTTAAACGGTGAGAAAACCGGCATACCCTAGAACCAAAAATTCGAAGGTATGTGTCATAGGTTAGTATTCTTATAAGCGGCGATGGGCTTGCAACCTGTCACGTACGGAATACTAACTACTGTGCAAAATGTGGGCATGTACCAAATGTCATGTTTGGACTTGCCTCTGACTACCCCCTTTAGATATCCTCAAAGATCTAAGTAACTAAAGATCTGAGGAGATATCTACCGAGCCTGGGGATTACAGTCGTGATCATATTAATTAATTTTAAATTAATTTAATTTAATTTAATTTATTAAATAGGTATTAGGTGCAGTGACCCTACTTTGGGGGCACATTGCTAATTTCGTATAATATAATCAACATCTCGATAAAAACGATCAAACTCAGCAGCCGACGCCAAACAAACACGAGTTAAATAAATAAATAAATCATGCGCTTAGAGCAATATTTAAATGAGATATCATCATCATCATCAGCCTATAGCAGTCCACTGCTGGACATAGGCCTCCCCTAATGAGCGCCATTACGCCCTGTCTTCAGCTCGACGCATCCAGCCTCCACCAGCAGCCTTTCGCAGATCGTCACTCCACCTAGCCGGAGGGCGTCCTACACTACGTTTGCCGAGCCGCGGTCTCCACTCGAGAACTCGTTACATGAGATACATTATACATAATATAAATCAGTTGAGTCCGGTGTGTATGTAAATTGAATAAAGTAATAAAAAAGGGGGTGACTAAAGAAGAGTACCTAAAACAGCACAAACAAACGATTTTTAGAATTAACTTCTGTCTGTCTGTTTTTTGGTTGTTCGCTCACAACTCTGAAACTACTGAGCGGATTTTAATGTAGTTCTCACAGCTGGTGTATAGAGCATATTAGGGAGCAGAATATATGCTTTGTTTCATTGATATTGAATGTCGGAAAAGTCATCGTCATGTGAATGAAGTCGCTGACATCGACTAGTCTAGACATATTGGACGAGATCCCAATAAACAAGTGCACCTACTTATTTATCTTTTATATCTGTTTGGATACATTTTTATGTATAACTAGCTGTTGCCCTGCGACTCCGTCCGCGTAAATATGTTCTGTGTGGGAAAATTAAGAGAAAATCAAAAGATCATAATAATACAGTTTTTATTATTTAAAAACACAACTTTAAGCATTTACACTCAAAACACAAGCAAATGTCTTGACTTTTTTGAATTATCAAAGTATCATTTGACTGTTTCGAAACGGTATAATGTAATATTACACTCTTTGCGAAACGTCTTCAAGATGTCACAAACAAGTTTTTTTTTAATAAAGCCCGTAAAGTAGGCTAAGTAACGACTCCTGCGCAGACTCGCGTCCTACTTGCCTTACAAGAGTGTCCCGTTAGGACATTGTGTTTGTGAAACATTACTGCGGCTCGAGGATTTTATAAAGATTTTATACATGAGACACGAAATGTGTGCGAAAGAAAATTAATAATCTTAAACTTTTCTTTCTACCAGTTTTGGTTATTGCGTGTCTGGTTAAGTTTTCCACAATTTTGAAAGGACTTCTGTTTGTCATTGTAAGAAAGACGCATTCAAACGTAGGGCAATATAAGATACACGAGATTTCGCCCGTTCTTCTCAGACTTGGGTTAGATGGTTTCTTTCTACTACTTTTGGTTATGGCGTGTGTGGTTTAGGTTTCCACAATTTTGAAAGGACTTTTATTTGTCATTGTAAGAAAGACGCATTCATAAATAGGGCAATATTCTTATATTCTTATATTACTTATATTCTTATACGCTGTCTTGCGTTCACAAGAGACGCGAGTTTTCGCCCGTTCTTCTCGGACTAGGATTAGATTGGAACCTACACCTGTTACCAGCATGTGACAAAATTCAAAATGACCCTTGTGATTTAATAGAATAAGTAAAGTTATTTTTAAATTATATCTGCACACTATAAAACTAATTTAAAAGAGATTAGTTGTGTTGTGGCGACCTTCCGCTATGATGATGATTAATTTTAGCTGTGCATAAAGACTACAATACTCGTACATAGTATAATAGCAATCCTACGTGATACAGTCGACTGCGAAAGTTACTAGACACTATCGGTACCGCCCCACTATAATCCCTATGAACCCTTGGTCACGGCATCACGCATGAACGGCCAATTTCGCTAATCCTTTTTTTGTGTTTATTATTGCAAGAAGGTCCAGGAAAGAAAAAAACTGATATTCTGAAGGTCGATTACGAGTATTATCATAGTTAAGACGGTACAACGTCAATAAATAATAAATATAAATAAATGATTTAAATAAACTTTAACAACCCTTTTTATCTGGGTTTTGTTCCGGGATAAAAAGTATGCGTATGTGTAAATCCAGCGCAGGTATAATCTACACTCAAACAGTTTTGTTTGAGTGTAGATTACACGATATCCATGTTTATGGATATCCGTTCAATCAACAGTGATAACGAAATACACACACCCTCACAAAATCTCGAATTTATAATGATAGTAGGATTATTAGGATTTTCAACGAATTTATTTTACAGTAATACTTGTAATGTAAGGAATTAGGGTAAACTTTTTGATAAAATAGGATAAAAAATGTTGAATAAGTCTGGGTTCTAAATTAGTCTTGACAGATATTTCTGTCGCCGACAGTACGGGCTAGTTCATTGTAATTAACTAAGCTTTGTGAGTGTCCAGGTATAACGTTTAATAGGTTTCCTGTCGTAAACCTGCGAGGTCGCACAACAAAGTGCAACTGATCAATAGTTGCAGTTTTACAGCGAAACGTGCGCTGAAATAATCATTTTATTTTACTGTTACAACAGGAAATAAGGTTGTCAATTAAAATATAGGCAAAAGGGCTAAGCTATATGTAAATAAATAACTTGTTTGGTTGCTATTTCAATAGAATAGTACCTGGGTGACCGAGCTTTGCTCGGTTTTTTTATTGGTAAACGACGTTTTCTAAAAATGAAACCTAGCTAGATCGATTTATCGCCCCCGAAACTATCTGCATACTAAATTTCATGAAAATCGCTGGAGCCGTTTCCGAGATTCCAATTATATATATATATATACAAGAATTGCTCGTTTAAAGGTATAAGATTTTTCTTATTCCGTAACACTCTTAATCTTAGGTAGTTATCTTTAGACGAGCAGTTCTTGTAATATATTCTGACTCTCCGAAACGGCTCCACCGATTTTCATGAAATCATGAAAACTTAAAACTAAAACGGCTGGACCGATTTTCATGGTTTTTGATTTGTTGTATTTATCTCCGTCCCGAATAGCAGAATAACTGTAGCTAGTACCTAGAAGAAAAAAATATATTCCCAAACCCGGAAAAATCCTGTACGGTTCCCGCAGGATAGATTGTATTTGTTTTTCAAGGTAGCACGCGGGCAAAGCCGCGGTCGCTAGTTTATCTAAAATGCATAAGTACATCCACAAACAAAAAACAATCACTTTATATTATGAGCGTGGGCGATTACATACAAGTTTGCATTGCAAATTCTCAGTCTGCGGCGCGGTCCCAAACTTCGGATAAACGATACATGCCCAAAACTTACTGTTTCATAATCTGCGGCGAACTTCCTTTGTTCCATACACATACAAAGAAATTAGACTCTATAGTTACCTATCTATAGATACCAATTCCAATGTACCTATGGTTAGGTATTGTGGCGCCACGCTGGTGTTATAGCATATGTAGATAGCTTATGGCGATAGAAAGGACATCATTTTTTATTATCTGACGACCTCAGTGGCGCAGCGGGCGAGAGTCCGCCTGCGACGCTAGAGGTTGCGGGTTCGATTCCCGCCTCGGAACAAATTTGTGTACAATCTGCAGAAATTTGTTCCGTTGGTCTGGGTGTTTTTCTATGTATAATAAAAATATATATCTATCTATGTAATATAATGTATTAAATATATCAGTTATCTAGTACCCATAACATAACACAAGCTTTGAGTAGCTTACTTTGGGGCTAGATGATGCTGTGTGGATTGTCCAGCATTATTTATTTTTTATTTTATTTATTATACTCACTAGTGAACTTTCTCGTTCAGTTTTTTTCAAACCTACTTCAATCTCCCGCTGCACTCCATAGAGTTTAAATTTCGATAATTCTTTTCTCAGTGCACCTCTAGGCCCCAAAAGATATCTGCTTTTCAAATATTAGCTGAAAAATTGTGTCGATCTGTCTGTATTTTTTAACAAGGTACTCTACCAAAGAGAGAGCAACTTTGAACGAAAACATTACGTTTTTACCGTATTTTTTAAAGGGTTGGGTAAAAAGAAAGCGTTTTATCACACGGCCGAGACTTGGTCGGTGGGTTTACAGATTTGCCCTTGCTTTAGCAATGAATAGGTACAAGATGTTTCAAGAGATTTAGTAAACACATTATGTTGTTGGCAACTCTAGTTAACCTATTTACTGAGAAAAACAATACAGCTAGTAAATTACGTTATAGCTAGAGTATCTTTGCCTTCAAGTTCACTGCTTCGCATTGAAAATCATTCAATCAGTATACATAGGTACTTAACTTATATTTATTATTGGTAAAGTTATGGGCATACTGTAATTTTATTCAAGGCTCTCAGTTACGTTGCAAAAATATATGGCTGAATTTTATTATCATTGCCTAGTTATTTCTTATTATTTACTGTAAACGCTCAATTCAATCAGTGATCAATGATCTTTCTTTTATTGAATACAAAATCATAAACCTACATGCTATTATAAGGAACTACCATCAAACCACGATTCTAACATAACCTAATTGCCAATTTTACAATAAATGAAACAAAACGATCAAAGGTTTAATTTTAGACTGCGTAGGCGTCCCAAGCGTTTCAAAGTAGTCAAGCAAATTGGGAGCCCAAATTGTTGACCTCAAGCTTGACTCACTGAAGCGGTGTGCGTGAAGTTAGAATACGCGTACGCTCTGCGCGTTGTGTGCTCTGTGGCATGGGGATTCGCGTGTGTGCGTGCGTTCGGAACACACCCACCAGTCGCGCCGAAATTACGCCTGATAGTTTTTGTCCGCTGCTGAGTGTCAAGGACGCGCGCTTTTGATGTTGTTGCCACGCTGCGGAACGTGCTTCCATGGGTTTGATTTTGAAAAAAGAACAAGCGGTTGAGATCATCAGCCGGGGTTCTCAAAACGGGGTAAAACAAGGTGTCGTGCAAGGACCGTATTTTTTGGATCACTTTTCGTTGGCTTCGGATCTTAGTTCGGTAAAAAACATAATGAAAGAAAGGTCAGACCAAAAAGACTCTACCTACGTAAAATCAATGAGTCTAAATTCAAAAATAATTTTATAACTAACGTAGACTAAATACTTCCTAATAGGTACCGATAAACTAATAAAACTTTAATTGCCATTGACCTAATCGGGTAGCAATCATAAAAATGGAGCCAAATTATCAATAATCGCTGGAGAATTTAATAATTAAAATCCTTTTAAAGAATGATGATCGATTAAGATTCCTGCTTAATAAGTTGATGTGACGAATGAATAGGTAGGTATGTATACTTCGATTATTGCTTTAACAAACTAACTTTATACTTACTTTTACTCATAGATATATATAGTATATGTAATACAGGACCTACCTTTGGAGTTGTAAGCCTCCATTTATGCTACGGTAGCCGTTTACATTCAGGTCTGTTTTTTGTAAGTATAAAAAATTGTTAAGCTTGAGACGAATCAGCACCAACTGTTCGATCGATAGATCGAAAGGACTGGAAAACTCGAAAGGCCTTTGCCTGCCAGTGGGACAGCCCAGGCTAAAAACAACAACAACAACAACAACAACAACAACTTACATATTTTGACATTGACCCATTTAGGTCAAAGGAAAGCATTTAGCAATGTACAATGAAAATTTGACTAACAAATCATGCTAAGTTACTTATTTTCCATGTAGACGAGACAAGTTGCTAAGTTCGTGCCAAGTCGGACAGCCTTATAGATGAACTGTTGCCCCTAGCATGACTATATTGAATTAATCGCAGCTATTCTGGTACAACGTTCCGAAGTTCTCTAGTTTCTATTATCCATTACGAAATTTCAGGGTTCTGATACGAACCTCGAATTGATAATAAGCTTTTAAAAGTTGGGCTTACAAAATGTCACGTTCGGGATACTAACTACTATGCAAAATGTGGCAAATTTCATGGACGTGCCTCTGACTGACCTCTTTAGATATCCTCAATGATAAAGTAACTAGTGAAAAGATATAGCCGAGCCTGGGGATTGCAGTTGTGCTCAGGTTTTTTTTTAAAGCTTACATTTTTATTAGCTAAAGGTACTTTAGTTTGAATCTACAGTAATTTTTAATGCAACTTTACCCAGGTACCTATCTAAGTAATTCCCAAACTTGCTATTATCTCCTCAGATCTCTAGTACTCCTCATAGATCTACTTAGATCTATGAGGTGTAGTTAGAAGATCGTTCAAACATTACATTTGGCACATGTCCACGTTTTGCACAGTAGTTAGTATTCCGTACGAACGAAGTAGGTTGCAACTTGCAAGCCTATTGCTCCTTATAGGATTACTAACATAACACACACCTTATATTTTTTGGTTCTAGGTTATGCTAGTTTCCTACACCGTTTTTACTGAATTCACGCTTAAAATTGGTAAAGTTGTATGTTTATTTTTTCCCAGGCTTAATTTAAATATCTGAGTTTGTTACCTACAACGAAAATTTGTTGTTTCCGTTCCAAAACAAAATGGTTGTTGCATTGTTTCGGTCAGTAAAAAATTACGTACCCAACATGTGAATAACAATGAGTCTAAACATACACCGAGATTTATATTATCATCTATTGTGTGGGTACAAAACATTTGGCTGTCTGTCATAATGAGGTACTTACCTGTACCATAGATAAATGATTTTTATATGGATAGAATTTATGAACACATCAGCGTTTTGTAGGTGTAAAAATTTCCATTTCACGCTGTATTTTTACATTTAGAATATGGGGGGACAAGACTGCCTTGGACGTGGCATAGGTACCTACTGTTTATTCTTTAGGAAGGGTTAGTATGCATAGGTACACTCAAATCTCGAAATTCATCTCGTAAACTCAAAAACATGAAAGGTAACAAAAATTTGCAGGATGCTTAATGGATAGAATATGGTTGACCCGTAGCTTAGTTTTCTTTTGTAAGACGCTTTGTTTGGAATTTTTTGGTAGCTTCCTACAAGTTATTCATAAGTGTGGCGTACTTTGTAGGTACTGTAGGTCTACCATGTGTTGTCGCATTTAGATCGGCTGACGTTACTACAGTAGTAATAGTACGTTACTATGACATCTGTCAAATTTGTTACTCATGGTACCTACCAAATTTTAAGCAAATTAATGAGCGTAAACTACAGTCGCTGTAGTACGCTGTGACGTAGGATAGTTAGCTACGTGAGGTTTTAGTACCCAACTATCCGCTAGAGGCGCTGTACCAAGTTTTCATACATTTTTTATTTATTTATTTACAGTCGCTAGCGAGTGTAGATTGTGAAAACTCATGGTAGACCCTCTGTGATTATTCATCATTTTTACCAGAATATTATCAACTCTTCATTTTATTCCAAGAACCTGTTGCTTTAAATATACCTAAGTATGTTTTAAGTCAATTTATCTTTGACGAACTGAATACGGAACTCTTCTTAAACTATGTTGACACACATTTGTAAGGTTTGTATGAACGATTTTTGATGTAGCAATACCTATATACCTACAGATACCTAAACAAGTTTCTGGAACTATCAAATAAAATTGCACCCTCGCATTTAATTACAGATCTACTCGTAAATTTGCAATTAAGTTGTCTCGTATTCACCAAGTACCTACGCAGCGGGTGCGCCAGAAACTGGGTCACCCATTTCTCGATCCATAACGAAGACAAAAGGACGTAACAGACACTGTTTTACTGCACTTTTATGCCCTTTTAAAACGAACTAGCCTGACCCCTTTGGAAGCTCATGGCGACGTGCGCAGCCGTGCTTATTTCCATAACTCGGTGGAAAATAGGACGAGAGGACAATAAAACTTTGAAGGAAGCTATTGATTGCGTAGTTTCTTTAGCTGCTGCGGGAGAAACAAAGAAAGTTTTCTACTTTTTTTTTGTGGTGTGGCATCTTCGCACTTATAAGATATCTTTGAATTAGCAGTTGTCTAGAACACCTGGGCGATTATTATCTACAGATTAATCATTCTTCTCACTATTTGTCATTGTTCCCAGCAAACAATTTTGGTTATCTCGTAAAATATTAGTTAATTTTAAATGTAGGTACCTACCCTTCGTGAAATAACTTATTATCAACTAATCTTTTATTTCTTTATCTTCATGCTATCAGCTTGAATGACGAGCACTAAAAATAAGGTAAAAAGTTTAAGATAACGACCAAAACAATAAATTGTGAAGAACCATCCACCTACATTTAGTTCGTTAGTAAAATATAAAACAATATCCAAAGGAACTTATAGACTTGTTTACGTAGATGACTTTCGCGACAGTATTACAAATATAAACAGAATATCAAATTACGATAGAAAACATAGAGAAAGAGCATTGCAAATTGCCGTAGGTATATCGAGAACTAATTCAAAGCCCACGCAACGCCGAGCGGATACATTAGTGTTATTTTCTTCTCCCCTTTTGGGGCACGGACGTCCTACCCAATGTGTTTTGCATATCGATAAGGCAGTTTTTGGCGCCCACACCTCAGACAAGTTTATTCACTTGTGTCAATAGACCTTTCAATGTAGCTTGGCGAGAATGCATTTTGATAATACAAGCGATTGAAACTCTTGGGTTTATATTTTGAGTAACTTGATTCCTAAGTGTAAAGGCAGTGATCACACATCAACATTGTAATGGCATATGCTGTATGTGTTTGTGTGTCCGCCATACCATCAGTAGCTAGGGATTGCTTAACTTACAATAAAGATACGTTCGTATAAACTCTTATTACTTTTAAACTAGGAACATTATCATGGTTTGAACATACCAAATTTTCATCATCATAATGTAAGTTTTATTTATTTATTTTTAAGATGAGGAGTAATAGGTTAGCGTGGTATGGGCATCTTATGAGAAGAGATGAATGTCATGTGACGAGAGTGTTAGGTATGAATGTGGATGGATACAGGGGTAGAGGTAGGCCAAAGAAAAGATGGATGGACTGTGTGAAAGATGACATGGGTAAGAAAGGAGTGAGTACTGAAATAACGAATGATAGCGGGAAATGGAAGAAGATCACATGTTGTGCCGACCCCACATAACGCGGGAAAAGGCAGGAAGATGATGATGATGAATGTAAGTTTTATTTCTCTACGAGTTTATCTCGTGGTCATGACGCATGCAAATGGTGCCGGAATATTGGGAATAACTAAAACTTGGTACTTGGCTCTTGGTGAACGGACTGGTTTTCACAATTAGGCCGCAGGTAGGCCCATTTTGCGTGTTGGGTGGAGGTGGTTGCTACTCCATCCATTCGATGTCCTCCAGGAAGGACAGCAGGTCGCTGATGTTGGCGCAGGCTTCTCTGAGTGTTACAGAGGTACCTAATATTTATCCCATCATCATTATCATCATCATCCGCAGCCTGACTTCAACCACTGCTGGCTATAGGCCTCTCTTTGCATATGTCATTGTCCAAGGTCTGCTGATCCTCATCCAGGTCCGGTTATATTATATTTATCACATTTGAGTGAAAATTATGACATACCTACTTAGCTAAACCCTCAATATCTCATCCCCAACATTGAAGCAACTCTTTAATTGTCTTATTGAAAAGCTCTTTCATTACTCAGATGTTTTTGTACAGTCGCAAAACTTGGCTCAAAGCCTGCTTAAACAGTTGTCTACCTACAGAGTGTTCCCTGATTGATAGCATCATGTAACGATTGACACAGGTTTCCTATTTTTTGTTTGGGTAGATGCAGTGTGTTGTGGAAAGTATAATGTTTACGAGGTACTTTGGAAGATAAATAGCCAAACGATTTGTTGGACCAGCTAGCTAGATAATACTCACCCGCCCATGGCAAATATTTTTGTATTTTGATGATTCGCGTTTTATAAGTAGAGCTATCGGTAGAGGGGTATAAATATTTTTCTCGTCACAGTTGTAGTACTTACTATTGGTAATCCTTACGACATTTTTCGCTTAATCTGCACCTCTTAGTAATTATTAGACTTTAAGAGTTTCTTAAGTGACTTCAAGAAAGGCTACCCCTCATAATTTTAGCTTTCTAGGACTTAATCGTTTAGTTAGGCTGTGCGTAGATATTTCAGTCAATCAGTAACGAGTTTTATATTATTTAGAGTAGGTAGCTTATGTAGTTAAATTATTAGGTAGGTAAAAACAGATTTTTTGCTTAAGGCGAACACCTGTCGTGGTTTGTTTTACGTAAGGATGTTTGGAGTTAACGTGCTAGATAAACCGTATGCGCGAACCACAAAGGATAAATCAGTTATTATTCCGCGTCCATACAATAAGCATTGAATGCGGTCAGTTGCTATCTTATTGGAATGTTATTTTCCTATAGCACTTTAACCTTGGATATGTCTGGCCATATCTGGCTTCATTTCTGGCTACACGACTATATTTTCCTCACGAACCGCGAGCGGAATGGGCAAACCTTAAAGTAGGTTAGTTCGACTCTGTGCTTTATTGTGTTTACGTGCGACAGATATAAGATACACAGATATACGCCAGGTCAAGGCGCGCAACTGCTTTCGACTCTATCTATATATGGAACTAGCGGATTTAGCTCCTGTTTGAATGGCTGATGAATGTCGTGCCCTCATTATGCGTGACACCCTAATTTCCACATAATGTTGTCTCGAGCAACATCGGTATCGTGATGCTAGGTAATTGCTTATCCGCTGTGTCCTCGTCGCGTCTTCAAATCCCGCGGCACCGTAGTCGAACAATGAAGGCGACGCGGTACACGGAAGAGCGTTTAAAATGCGTCGTAAAAAGTCCGTAGTTTGAATGTTTATAGCTTGCGTTCAATTGGGGCCTGTAAAAAAGCGTTTTATTGGAGTAGCATCCTGGCTGCGAGGTCGAGACGAGAATGTTCGGATAGCTCTAATTAAAAATCAGCCTCATGCGCTCTTGCGAAAGCGCGGCCGCCGAATTGACCAATTGCGAAACGCGCCCTTCGCATGTTACCAGGTTTCGGGACAATCTTGTTATTTATAGATTTCTGCAGAACTGCTCACATAAACTAAGCCGAGATTGTCATTTATTTTAATGAGATATGATTAACGATCAATGATTCAAAGTTACTAGAAGCTGTGATACCTAATAACTCGTAACAATAATAGATACTTACAGAGCTTATGTATTTACAGCGCATAAAAACATATCTGCTACCATCTTATTGCACATTCGACCACTGTTATTGCGCAAGTAACCATCAATTATTTTCTTTCCAGGTGCGAAACCGAGTGAAGTGTGCTACCCGTGAAGACTTCTCGTGAAGACATTAAGTGCCATTCGTAACCAGATTACCACAAGCCAGTGATATTTAGTGATAACTAGAGATAGGTAACCGTGATCTTAGGATAGGTGATAGTTTTATTGTGACCCGTTACCAAAAAAAAGCGAAACTGGCTCCTTACAAGGATATAATGAATTCATCGAGCATGAGTTCTGCCGTGCCGACGATTAAGTGCGAGGACACGTCTCCGTCGCCTGCTACCGCGGCAGGGACTGATGGGGATGGCACTTACAACCTGAGCGTGAATGTCAACCTCAGCTCAGCGATGATCAACCTTCTGTCTGCGGAGAACGCGGGCACCACGACTCTGAGGACGCCAGAGATCGTCAACGATGTTATCACTATGACCAACCCCTTGGATCAGTTGGACCAGTACGGTTATGAGAAGCCTTCCAGTTTTAAGGTATACTAAAATATTTAATTAATTGTAGAAAGGATGAAAGGTGATTGACGAAATAGGTGCATAAGGAGTGTGAATGGGATAGTTGGAAGGGGAAGACTTCGGCGTATGTATGTATCTTGATCAAATTGGGACGTTTTAGAGAAGGCCAGGTCAAGAGTACCTACCCTTAACCAACGCGCATTGTATGAAGAATGTAATTGGCTAAGAAAAATATTCGGGTGTCCCATATTTTGTTTTGAGTAGTATAAATGTTAAATTTGTCCTCTCTTCTGTAGATAAAACGCTCCGGCGCTAACGCTAGGGAGCTGTTGTCTAAAATGAGTCTGCATACCAATTATCAGTGGCTTTATTAGCATTTCTCATTGCTATTCGCTTTCACAGCATTGCACGTACCATCCTTGTAGTTAGGTCACATCGGTGCACACTGGCTAGCATGTAAAATAAGTGTTACACTGTCTTGAACGTCTGCCAAGTTCTGGCCACGTAATACCACGTGATCCATCCTGTATAAACATTGGACCAGTGATGGGCAAACTGCGGCCCGCGAATCGTTTCGGCCCGCTGCGCTAATCTGTACTCAATCCGCACTCGTAAACCCAAGTAGGTACCTACTATTTTTGTACGGTAGTCACTTATTCATCAAAGAAACTTAACATGAATTTCTCCATATTTTTTTATTTTTACGTTCCATCCAACTCAATGACAAGTTAAAAACCAGTAAAAAAACTGGCTCACAGCACATTTTATAGGCTTAATTTGGCCCTTAACTATGATGATAAAGGAAAAGATTGACTACCCCTGCATTGGACTGTGGTTGCTGGCTTGCATGGGGTCATGCACCTTATGCAGACTCCATGTTTACAGACAGACTCCACGGCGCCACAATCCGGTTGCCTTCTATCATATCTAGGTACTTACATAATTATTTGTAGAACAGATTATCTCGTGCTATAGGTAGGTACTATCTGCTGGTAATGTGAATGAATTTTATTGCCCCGGAGTATAATGACAGGGAATTCAGAGCGTGACAATTTAATGTTTAATTATCTGATATGAAATGTTAATTAGTGCCGGCTTGGTTATGTGTGGGACCAGAACCACAGGAAATTCTATTAGATCGTTATATGAATGTTGACTGATAATATTTCTTTAGTGTAGGTATCCAAAATATCCTTTCCTACTAATATTATATATGCGAAAGTTTATGATGTTTGGATTTCATTCTGTTACGACCCTATCATCTAAACAGCTTGACGGATTTGGGAGATGTAAGGCAACGTTTTTCATGTAGATACCCCGCGTACGAAGCCACAGCCGTATTAAGTTAGTAGACAAATAAAATATACCTATAACTAGGTTGCTACTTATCTAGAACCTCAGAACCGAAACAAATTATAAGTAAGTACCTAAGTGTTTGAGCTGGAATGGAATGAAAAAGACAAGTGATTTTACTAATGCGTGATGAAGTTTTAGTTGAAAAGTTTTTTTATAAGCATTACACTAGACAGTTCAACTAACTTAGTTTTTGGATTTTAAAATTTATGTATAGTGTTGTTTCACTTCCGCCTTTAATATTGATGTAGGTACTAGTAGACAATTAGCCATTGATATCCCTACCTAAACACGTTGGTAGGCACATAGTTACAGTTCAAGGAAAACTATAATAGGATAGTCGAATTGTAACGTTTTTACATTGATGTATTCGTTATTTTTTGTTATACATTTTTGATACGACCGCGAGTATTTTTAAATGACCCGTATAAAAAGGCAGCCAGGTGAAAAAAGCTCCATTAGTAAGCCGTGTTGGATCCTCACAATTTCCGTCTCGTTTCAGCCCGGAAGCGGAAATGACTCCAACTCTTCGATATCCAACGGCTCGTCGGCTACCTCGCCAGCTTCTAGCAATCCGCCTAGTATACAGAAGGTAAACTATGATACAATGATACTCCGGTGTAACTATAAAACATGAATGCTTGCACCCAACAATCCAATTAATTATTCAAATGCTCTTATGCCAACACCAAAGCGCGTTCTAATTTTTCCTGTGGCGCCATCTCATCATATCTTATAAATATTATTTATATATGAAAATAAATTGGTATAACTCGTTGGCATTTTTTCTCCTAATGAATTTTGTCACTTTTTTTAGAAGAGTTCCCAACGTGTCACTTGTGTAACAGTGTAACTGGATGGGGTAAAAAGTACCAACGAGTCACACTGTGACCGGATCTGGTGTGACTCGTTGGGAACCCATCTTATCAGCCCTCTAGCATGATTTTCTCCACGAAAGAGCAGACAGTAATGTTTATTAGGTACTGTCTATTCCGCTATCTACAGTGCTCATACTAAAGTAGGAACATGCCTGCAATATCAATTCAAACACTGCAGACAAAACAAAATTCTATAAGAACGGTAGTTGCAAAAGATGTCATTAATTAACTTTGATAAATATACACTAGGTAACAAATACTTACCTGTAAGGAACTCGCAAAAAATTCAACCCATTGTATGTGTTCAAAGTCAAACAAAAACCATTAATTCATGGTCGGTTTTAATATAGGAGTAATTTACTGTCATCAGTGGTAATCGAAGTTTTGTCTTGAAACATTAAAGTACCTAAAATGTTTCAACACAAAACTCTTCTAAAGACAATATTTTCAAAGTCATGAAACAAAGAGTTAGGATCTTTCCGACGTGACTGGAATATCAATAAGCAAATGCAGATGCATAGTAAATTTCCTACGGCCTCGTCTTCAAATCGTTATTACTTAATGAACAAAGCCACCATTTTTTGTCTAGGCTATTATGTCGGCGGCGATGTTAATGTAAACTCAGTCCTAGACAATGGACGGACGTATAATATATAGAGAAAAACAAACCATTGATATCAATTCTATAATCAATCTGATTATTTTTGCTGCAACTGCAGTTTTAAAGACCTACACCTGATCTCAAAACGACCTTGATTAAATAATCGAAGGTGAAGTGACAGTGAATCATTACAAGGTACAAAAAATTAACGAACGTCTATGAAAATATGGTTATCGTAAACATCCGTATCAAGCCCACACAACCATTAGGTTTATTCAATCAACGTTCCAACTGTTGAATACGTATGAATGGATGGATTGATGAATGAAGACTAGGTACTTGGGTTATCCCGATTTATTGAACGGGAGTAGGTAATATTGGCAACTACATGCTCTGAAAATCTAACCAATTCACGTGCGATCAAGAGTCAACGAAATATTTTTATGATCATGGATGTTGATAAGATTTTTCTATATAGTCTTCACCTTGACTCAAGGATTTATGTTCTAAGATTAATCTTATATAAGTACCTACGTCATGTGGTAGGATTAGGTATTTACACAGTAAAGTCCACGACTTGCACCATCTTTGATAAATAGGTATACTTATATACAAAGACATGGTTTCGAACACTCTAAAACTGTTGAAATGCTTTACAATGACAGTAATTCAATACAACTTGAATTAAAAGCGCCATACCCAATTTAAATCAAATCATCATAAAGTGAAATAAACGACTAAATGAAATGGTAAAACTCACCAATCAAATAACATAGACTTCAAATAAGCAGAAAGATCTTCTAAAAAAATAGAGATGCAGTAAGATGTTGACGATCTTGTAAGTAAATAAGTATTTAAATATATTTTTCGTTTTTCAGACGTGTTCGGAATTAATCAAGGCTGGTCTGAAGCTTTCAATCGAGTCCAAAAGGAAAATGTCTGGCAGCGACACAGACATCGGAGTGAAGCGGATGAAGCGAGAAGACAGCGATGATGACTATGACAGCAGTCATACTAATAATACTAAATCAGATGGGGTAAGACATTTTATCATACTTTTGTATAACCATATAGCTATTGTCGAAATGGGTAGGATCTTGGACTAGATTTATTTTCATGATAAAGATAATGACAGTGAACAGTCAAACCCATATGTTGTAGATAGGTGGAATGTGGATGATCAATTGTTACTTATAAACCGACCTATAGGCGCACAAAAAGAGGAATTGTTGAAATACAACTCCGAGATGGAGAATGAGGCTAAAATTTGTAATAAAAATAGCTTTACGCTAACAAAGTCTCAGGGATTTCCACTAGTTGACAATGTAAGGAATAAGGACGAATTTATTTCTGGAATAATGGAATAATTAAATCTAGGTTTGGTAGGAATGGTACCTTATGATAGGTATCTACATTTTTTTTGCAGACCCTCGAGAAACCCTTGAGAAATTGAGAATAAGTAGTTGTGGGTGATTAAAAACGAGAAAACAATTCCATTTTTTTGGATCGCAAGGGGAAGAATTTTTATTTTTTTCCCGTTCGACCCAAAAAGTGATTTCTCTACCCAGTAGGTACTGGAAATCTTGGGTCGTACGAGGAAGCACTCAAGTTCTTGAAAATAGACTTAGCGATAACATAGTAAGATCTTACGAAGATTCACTATGAATATAAATAAACCACAGGTGACAAAAGATCGCAGTTGATAGATAAAATAAACACGCGCGGAATAATACACAAAATACATAAAATAAGTAAGCGGAAAAGATCAGCATGATACTGAAAAGTAATATACATAAATGGGCTAGTCACGGCCTTGCATGTAAATAGGCGCAATATTTTATATTGTTTCAGCGAACTGTTGCTTTTGAGTTCTGATTCACAAAGTCACACTTGTTTATATACCTAACTAACTCCCGCAACTACGCTTGCGTAATGTTCTTACTGCGAAGCGAAGAAGGGTAGGTAATGTGTGGAGTGTATGTAGGTATGTATGTATGTATGCGAGTTACTTTGACTGTTGCTATAGCCTGTATTAAAATAAATACTTAAGGGGGCTACCATACAACAAATGATTTTTTTGCCGTTTTTTATAGATATTGGTAAGGAACCCTTCGTGCACGAGTCCGACTCGCACTTGGCCGGTTTTTATATATATAGTTATATAGATTACTCCTCAAAATCTTTTCCCAGAGCTCCTAGAGCTGCATAGATGAGTGTAAATGTTTATTTATGTAAATTGTAAAGGATTATCTCTGATTGAGAGCCTCTTCATTTTCCTGTTAGCTTTGCTCTTGGCACACTAATTTAAGACCACAACATTCCCACTAAATTGATATTGTGCGGTAATTCTAGCTTGAGAGCAGTCACGTCTTCTCATAATAGTTCTGTTTTGTAGGTAGTTATTAAAAACATAATATGTTGTTTAACAAAATGAGTGTAATCCTTCAAAGTTCTATACACGTGTTAATTTTTTCAGCTACATGTGCATCGTATCTTATCTTAATGATGTTGCTTTATCCAATTTTGTCATAAACGATAAAATACTACAGAATACAAATAGCAGCAAACAACTTTTGAGTAGATAATTATTATCTAATACTTAGCTAAAAACAAAAGTCATGTAGGTATTGTGCGTACCTGTAAATTCACTTGAACGCTTGAACTTATTTACATGTAAGAAATTACTTAGGTACTATAGAGACGAGGAGAGTGTTGGGTATGGGTGTGGATGGATACAGAGGTAGAAGTAGGTCAAAGAAAAGATGGATGTGTGAAAGATAATATGAGTAAGAAAGGAGTGAGTACCGAGATGATGAATGACATGGGAAATGGTAGAAGATCACACATGTTGTGCCGTAACCACATAACGTGGGAAAAGGGCAGGAAGATGATTAATTACTTACAATAAAAAGCTAAAATTGCTACAAAAATACAACTAGAAAAGTTTACAACTGACTGAAACCCTATTAATCACTAAATTAAATAAAGTTCAAATAGTCCGCTAGACATTATCAGTATGAAGATCATAGAATATGTAGGTATAGATGTTCCATCCTACTTATGCCACCCAGCAAGGAATAATATAAAGATAACCACGGAAGATTGCGAATCGTATCTAAACTAGCTTTTATAGACGTAGCTTCGTGCATTATAATCGAACGGTTTCATTGATGATTTTATGAGTTTACGAAGAAGGCATTGCAAATGCGATGTCATGAATACACTTCCTGAATTCAAAAGACGATATGGCAATGAGAAATGATAGTAGGACTGCATTCGAGGCTATACTGCTATAAGCTTAGAACTGAACAATACTTGGAGATATAAAAGACAGTTTAGAATCCACCCACTAATAGTTTAACCTGTTCAAGGTAATTTAGTATTCTAGGATGCAAGTTCACGTAGCTAACAGGAAGGAAAAATAGTACCACGTGATGGAAAATGAATCATTAGAAAGTTAGAAGCACGTTGGAGGAAGGAAACGCTGCTATGGTACACTGCATCAATGTATCCATGACTAGCAGAAATACCTAATCCAGTAACTAAATCACTGACTATTTATTTATAGGTAGGTGTTTTATGGCGAAGAGATGAAATATATTGAGAATTTTGGAGTAGGATTTCCCTTAGCCAAAATCTTGACACATTGTTGGATACACGCCTACGCTAGACCAACACGGTCTAGCGTAGGCGTGTATCCAACAAACAATGCAGCATAGACGCTTATGCGAAGATGTCTTAAGAAACCTGTCATTTAAAGGCTCAAGAACTAAGGTAAAGGTACATAAAAGAGACAAAAAATATTCACACAAGAGACTAAATGACGTACCTATACCTAAACTACTTAAGACCCAGTCAACATGCGGTGTGGCCAAAAAGGGCCATCTCAGCATAATGCTACTTCCAAACGCGATGGTACAACATATTCTAACAATTAGTTTTAATCCTCAGCTAACACCAGAAGACGAAGAACGCAGACGGCGAAGAAGAGAACGGAACAAGATAGCAGCGACCAAGTGTAGGATGAAGAAAAGGGAGAGAACAGTCAACCTGGTCACAGAGAGCGAGGTTCTGGAAAACCAGAACATTGACTTGAAGGCACAACTCAAGGTAAACAAATAAATCAAAAACTAGCATTATTTACGATATAGGATAATGACTAGGTGACAACACATGTCTTGAAAGATCGTCATAAGATAGACAAATCGCCGTTGCTAGGTATTATAATGATTAAAGCAGAAACTACCTAATCAACTAGCGAGTGGAGATGTGTGTCCACAATGTCCACTATAAGCAATCTAGCTACAAACAAACAGCTTAAGAATTTCTCAAACATTTCACTCAAGTCATTCCGTTATCAACTTTGACGTGGCTTGAGGCATGTGATAACAATTTGAGGTGTACGAAACACTCATTAGTCTTAATTATAATGTCGACAAGGTCGATAAGACTTACGCCTGACATTTTCGGTACATAATAACAAACACTGACAGTCTAATAAACTGAACCACACATAAACTTAGGCATAAATGCTTAGCAGTATCAAATTTTATGAATATTAGGTACATGAAATGAACGTATTGAACTTTTTGATAAGTATAATCACTGTATACATAATTATGTACATTCAACGAACTTTTTTACACACAGTGTAATTATTAATAAATACAAAATAATCATGATCACGACTGTAATCCCCAGGCTCGGTAGATATTTTTTCAGATCTCTAGATACTTAGATCTTTTGAGGATATCTAAAGAGGGGAGTCAGAGGTACGTTCAAATATGATATTTGGCACATGCCCACATTTTGCTAGTGTTTATTATTCCGTACGTGATAGGTTGCATCGCCGCTTATAAGAATACTAAACTATGACAAACACCAGGTTCGAATTACACATTAATGAATGAAAACAATCATGATCACGACTGCAATCCTCAGGATTGGTAGATATCTCACTTAGATCTTTAGTGACATCCGAGGTGTAAATCAACCAAACATTTGACACATGCGTACGCTTTGCGCATTATTCCTTACGTGACAAGGACTTTTGTAAATAGTTCTTATTGTTTTACAGGAGCTTGAAGTTCAGAAGCGACAGTTGATGGACATGCTCTCCCTACATTCAGCTTCCTGCGTGAAGAACCACTCAAACAACAGGGGTTCTCCAACAACGCAATACAACATGATTCGGTCTTTCGAATCGCCAACAGCATTCCCCAACAGTTACGAAGCTCACTCGCCGTACATCAGACCCGAGTCGGCAAATATTCTAGCTTCCAGCTACACGTGCGTGACTCCCCTCAACGGAGACTCCGCCATCGACACCATGTCGTCCTTCGACGCGGTCTACGTGACGCCTCAACTCATAGAGAACGACTACAACAGACCTGATAGTGTACTTAGCCTGCCTGTTTCTTCCGAAGGGAACTACGTATCGACAGATGGATACCTCCCTAAGTCTACGAATCTTCTCGTCCCTATCGATGGCGAAACAGAATATTATGACCCGGAAGTGAACTATAATATGATTCAGAATCAGCAGTGTCATAACTACCAGGGACCCATCCCGGACGGCCAATCGAAACACAACAGCGGAATAAACGATGGATGCCTTGTTTAGTTATCGATACAACTTTTTGCGGGGTCCAAATTTATTTTCGACATTGTATAATGTATACGTGTATACGTCTTAGTGATTATGGAAATATTCGGAATATTATCACCGTTATAAATAGAAGATTATATTTTTGTTTTTCATCTATTTATCATGCACAAAAACATACGTTAAAATGAAATTTTATTAATTTATTTGCTCGTTTATCTGGCTGGGTGGGTATAGTTTACTCAAATTATTTACAGTTAAAGCTCGGATGTAGCTAAAGAAGTAATAAAAAGGGGTGGCAGAAACCAAGGGCGGGGAATTTATTTCGAAACGAAATCGTATATCTACTGTGTAGAACAAAAACGTAGTTTACGTAATATGGTGTCTATACATTATGTATTATACACATTAAACATGGAAATGAAATGTATTTAAAAAAGTGGAAAAAAATCCTTTAGGGATAATGTAATGCGTTGTGAAATAATACATTTGAGTCACCGATAATATTATTTGTTAAATGAGTAACATCAAAAACTGTTCAACAGTTTTATAGGTAGGTATTTCACATTATTTTATTATTAGTTGTCTAACAATTTACAACATTCGTTTTAACTTTTAAGTTCTTTAATTTTGCTTTGATCTGTTCGAAATATTTAGTTTAAGAATTTGAGATCTGAATAGTTTATCGGCAGTGACTAAATTATACTTTTACAATGATATCAATCTCACTAGTCGGCAGAATTTTTTTCTGTTATAAATTATATTACATCCAAATATAAATATTTCCTACATCACATAATAAATTATAATAATATCTTCCAGTACAATTTGAAATCTAATACCTCCTGTTATATTCCAAGATTGTATTATTTTATAACTTACAGAAATATATTAAACAGATTATAAAGAGATATATTCCACAAATATTATGGCGTTAAATATGCATAAGATAGATTTAAGGTGCTTATACTCAGATTAAGTCGTGATAATATTATTTAGGCCTTAAAGCGTAAATCGCGCGATGAAGATTCATAAATTTTGATATAATATGACATTTCGTATATATTAATGTATATTTACTAAATACATTTTAATGTTTTTGTGTTAGGTATAACTGGACAACTGGATTTAATAAGCCCACGCGCCAAAGTATGTGTAAATTTACATTGTCCAAATTTTTTAAGTAAAAAATTTAAGGCAGGTAAACTTAAATCGAAAAATAATGTTACCATATACAAATATCCGCAGATTGCAGCTTAAAATACCAATTAAAGTGCCTCTGTTTAAACATGTTAATATCCTGTTAAATTTTTATAATGATAAATTATGTACCTACTATAATATAAGGATAATTAGGTAAGTACCTATGTACATAAGGTATTTATATCTGGAAATTAATTAACAAATGTATATAACAATACAAAATAAGAGCTTGTCATTTTAGCTTAAACAAGAAAGCATAATATATTGTTGTAACAACTGGAGTTGTACTGTTACAGCACATAATTATTATGTTACGAAAGTACAATATGTATTTTTATATGTAGTTCAGTAGTCGGTGCCGAGTAATGATAAATTATTGTAGGTTTAGTGGCGTCAACTAGATGGCAGCACAACCGATTTTAAAATAATAATATGATGTTTTATTAAATGAAAATATCTTAGTATTTATAGTCGTATAAGTTGGTGCATTTAATAAAGACCTTTATTTAATCGTTTTAAGATTCAATATGATTTACGCGATTTCGTTGAATAATCGACTTCATAGATGACGCCACTTTGACCGATTTTTTTACAATTATTTAAGTAACCAGCCAATAGAATCCCAATTACAATAATAGGGAATAAGGTTCAATTTAGAACAGCCTAAGCATTGTGCCTTCTGCGTACCAGTGACCCTAGTCTTGGACTGGCTCTCGAGCCCAGTCAGTCGCGTGAGCATTTATTTTTATATTGTTGATAATGATTAAAGTTACTTATTATAGAGCATTGTTGACGTAAAATTAGTGTTACTCTACGCAACATTTAGGGCCCCTTT
The DNA here is from genome assembly GCA_963675405.1 of Cosmorhoe ocellata. Lineage (NCBI taxonomy): Eukaryota > Metazoa > Arthropoda > Insecta > Lepidoptera > Geometridae > Cosmorhoe > Cosmorhoe ocellata. The sequence continues at coordinate 1,206,318 of OY776258.1, read as the reverse complement.
CCCTAAATCGTGGTTGTGAAATAAGAAGGAGAGGACGGGACCCTAACTATAATCACTGTCTCTACATATTATAAAACAAAGTCCTCTGCCGCGTCTGTCTGTTTGTCTGTTCACCGATAAACTCAAAAATTACTGCATCGATTTTCATGCTGTTTTCACCGTGGATGTTAACACTGCGTGTTAAATCGCGATAACCGATATCCATGCGGGAGAAGGCGTGGGCATCAGCTAGTGTGAATATATAAAATCTTACGTTACTGATTGACTGACATCAACAAACAGCTTAAAATTACTACTGTTACTGTAGATTTCTTAATTTTCGATAAATAAAACCTCTAAGGTGCAAACTTTGGTGAATTAGTTTCCACGCTCCCTCACCCTAAAGCACTTATTACATTACCCTGAATTCAGGGACCCTTACCCAAAATAAGAGTGGTGTAATAAGAGTTAGGGCGTAAGGCGTAGAGGCTAGGCGTTAGGCTCCCTTACTACCGGGCCCTGAATACCGTGTAGTGTAATACCCGTTTAAATATCGGGCCCTGAATATAGCGTAGTGTAATAACAGCTTTCTAATACTTTTATGTCTTGTATGACAAGAATGAGTCTCTGTTATAGTTTTTAGATGACATGAGGCGATACAATGAACTTTGATTTAGGTCTTATTTCTTCTTCTTCTTCTTTATGACATCTGTCAATTTTGTCAGTGTCAAATGTTTAAAAATTAAGATCATGAACATAGATAAGTCGAAACACAATGTGTGACATTATGCAAATGTATATTTGAATATTGTTTTATTTGTATAGGCGACCAAGAAATTGGTTTACCACTTTTGATGACATCTCCCAGTAACATAATTATTCGCTAAGGATTACTATGGCAGATTCTGACGTAGCAGTTATTAATCTGTCAAGCGAAAATAGCCCTTGATGTTTTGTACGTGCAAATGATATTCAGCCTTAGAGTGGTAAACCAATTTCTTGGTCGCCTATACAAATACCTTGTTAAAATATTAGGTAAGTATATAAAAATGTTAAAATCTTTATGTAATGTTTCAAAGTTCATTGTGTTAAACTCAAAGGCTTGTAGTATGATCGTACCGTCATAGTAATCTTACTTATAAGATTATCTTTAGAAGGTATAGTTTTGAGGCGCTCAAGTTATCTTTGCGACAATTCGATCAAATAATTACAGATAGTTGACCAAAGACATTATTTTTATAATGGGCATAATAGGTATAATGGGCCTAAAGTTGGGGAATAACGGGCATAAAGTTTGGCATAACGGGCATAAGGCAAAATTTGGATTGCTTAACTGTCTGTGTATTATAACGATCAACCTTGTTTATTTTTAATTAATACAAGGTGTCCCAGAACAGTGGAGTAATTGTATTCTGATTTATTGTTTGCATGTACTTATAAAACTGCTACTGAAAGATAGCTTTAGCTGCTTTTCAGATAGAAATAACATGGTTATAAACAGCAAGATCTAAACCAGTTGATGAAAATTTTATTTTAGGCTAGATTTGACCCAACTTCTGGTATAACTATTCTCGGATAAATGTCAAATGCAAGTCAAATGTCAGTTTATCTACGATTTATTCTAGGAATAGTGTATAAACAAGTTTGGTGAAATCTAAGCTTAGAGAAATAAGTCTATCTTATGTCATCTTTGTTTACCTAAATGTTTAAAAAAATATCTTTTGCAGTTACGAAGTTGATACACTAATTCTAGGACACCTTGTACATCTCTACTATAAACAGTTAACAAGATAGTACATTACTATCGTGTATGTAGTTGTAGTAATTAGTATTACACTTTGTTTAACAATTGTTGTTGGTAATAAGATTTAACTTTGTCATTTATATTTTATATAGTTATTTACCACAAAAATATAACATGTTACCTATCTTTAATATAAGTATAGTATGTTACGGTAGGTACTAATGCTTTCTTATTAAAGACAATGTCATCTATTTTATAAATGTATAAGTTTTCATATTTAACTACTTTGACTATGATCCAGGGGTTTTACCACAAGCTTTTACAAACTATCATGTTTCAGAAACGTCAAAGTTTCAAGCTTGAAGTAACACTACTTCAATACATTTTGTATACCTATGTCATGGAATGAAATAACTAAGTTATATTAATTTGATTTCCCCCAAAGAGCTTGCGGTAAGGCCTTAAGTTAACAAATAAATATTTAAATAAGTATTTAATATTTTTACTTGTATTTCAAAAATTGCGAATGGAATATTGTAAGAAATAAGTTTTGAATGTTGTAAACATCACTTGTACCTGCTTGGTTAAACTTAAATATTTTGAAAATCAAAGCAAAATTATTGCGCTTATATATCGAAGAATAAATCATAATTATAGCTGAGTTTTTTTGATTTTATAGACCTTTTTAAAATATATATAGTGATCACGACTGTAATCCCCGGGCTCGGTAGATATCTTTCTCAGATCTTTAGTTACTTACCTAGATCTTTGAGGATATCTAAAGAGGGTAGTCAGAGGCACGTCCAAACATGACATTTGGTACATGCCCACATTTTGCACACTAGTTAGTATTCCATACGTAACAGGTCGCAAGCCCATCGCCGCTTACCTATAAGAATACTAACCTACGACACAGACCTTCGAATTTTTGGTTCTAGGGTGTGCCGGTTTCCTCACGATGTTTTCCTTCACCGTTTAAGAGCACTGGCATTGCGCACATAATTTTTTCGAATGGAAAAACTCATTGGTGCACGACTAGGTTTGAACCCACGACCTTCGGATCGTGAGGCAGGGGTGCTACCACTACACCACCAGCGCTCTAAACCTTTTTAAAACTCGGTGCAAAAAAAGATAAAGCCTTGGTTTGTCTGTGGAATCGGAGCTACCGATTTTGATTCGGTTTTACTTTAAACCTAGAGTTTGCCTGATACCTAAAAAGGCTAGTCTGAGGAAAGTTCAAACATTATCTTAATACTAGCTATTACGCGCGCCTACGTTGTAAGTTTGGTGGTCCAAGTTTCATCTAGATCCGTTCAGCCGTTTCAGCATGAAAGAGTAACAAACATACAAACATCCTCACAAACTTTCACATTTATAATATTAGTAGTATATATAATTTTGTATCTATTTTTGTATCTACGTGTGTTTGTTACCAAATTTCTCCTAAACGTCTGGAACGATTTGGATGAAATTTTGTGTATGACAGATAACAAGGTCATCGCCTATTTTATTTGAGGATTAAAGAAAAATCATTTTACTGAAGACACAATCTTCTTTAATCGTCTTTATTTCTCGGTCATGTCGTGTTTATACTAGGAGAATAAGGCGTCGTTCAAACTGGCAACGAGCATACGATCAAAGGCTGCGTTTTCATCGCGCGTTAAAAATGATCGTACGTACATCCTCTTTCTTGCAAGCTTTAGAACATTAAAGAATGTGAATATTTTTAAACTAACGCGATCTGAACACATTATTATTAGTATTAGGTAAACGGGTATTTATTTGTATTTACCTATTTGTCTAAATGTCGGGAAAAATAGATAAATAAAACGCGATAAATACCCGTTTAATACTAACAATAAAGGTGTGTTTAATCCCGTGCGACAAAAACGCATCCTTGATCGTACGATCGTTGCCAATTATGACGTTGCCTTATAACGTAGTCAAAGTGAGCATAAATACTATATGATCACAATACACGGGTAGTTTCTGGTCAGTTCAGTTATATAAAATAATAAATAAAAAAATCACGCGGACATAGGTATATACGAAACGTAACGTACCTACAGGTCTTCTAACGGATCTAGGCATTCGTGAAGTTAGCCACAGGTGTGAGTTTGCGCATGTTTAGTTCCTTCCCCCCTCATACCTCCAATTGCTCCCGAAAAATGATACTGCGCAGCTCTTACGGCTAACTTCACGAATGCCTAGGTTCGTTGAGCGAACTATACCAGCGCGTGCGCGTGACGTGACCAGGGCTTGGAACCGGTTAACAATTTACCGGCAAAAAACCGGTATTAACCGATATTTCAATAATAGCGCTCGGAGCGCAACCTCTTTCAAAACCTTAACTACGAACTTTAATTAACTGGTTAAAGCGAACCGTTCGTTGTTTCATCGTAAGCGCGGGCGCGTCACGAGAGGGGGGGGGGGGGCGGGCGCCCGCCTCTCCCCGCCGCCCTCCGCGCGCCGCGCGAGGTCGGGTCATTCGTAGATCGCTTTCTACACCAGGGTAGAAGCCTTTAAATTACTAAAATATGATAACTTATAAATGAATAACGTATAAATATGATATAAAAATATGATCACGACTGTAATCCCCGGGCTTGGTAGATACCTTCTGAGATCTTTAATTACTTAGATCTTTGAGGATATCTAAAGAGGATAGTCAGAGGCACGTCCAAATATGACATTCGGTACATGCCCACACTTTGCACAGTAGTTATAGTATTCCGTACGTGACAGGTTGCAAGCCTATCGCCGCTTATAAGAATACTCACCTATGACACATATACCTTCGAATTTTTGGTTCTATCTAGGGTAGGTATGCCGGTTTCCTCACGATTCACCGTTTAAGAGCACTGGCATTGCGTACATACATTTTTCGAATGGAAAAACTCATTGGTGCACGACCAGGTTTGAACCCTAGGTTTGAGGCAGGGGTGCTACCACTACACCACCAGCGCTCTTTAAAAATACTAAAAAAGGAAAAAAAAAATAGTACGATGAAACCCATTGGAAAAGGAGGAGAATATTATAAAAATGAAAGGAAAAATAATTTACGGGCGATCTGAGGTCGGGAAGGGGAAGGGGGTGAGTTTTTTAGGGTAAAAAACGGTTTATCTCGATTTCTGGCAAAACTAAAAGTCCTATGGAAAAAAGTCAAATGGTGAAGTTGTAGGTACCTAGTAAAAAGATCTAAAACTTTTGTATACTTACACATTTTTTTCATATAACCTCAAATTTTATGCGAAAAGTTCAAAAAAACAAGTTTTTGGTTTTTTATCTTTATCTTTTACAAAAATTCTTTTTTTTTTTACGAAATTGGGTGGAAATTTACTTTTTTATGTTAATACAGCGTATTCGACGCTGTAATTTATTTGATTTGAAATATTTATTTTTTCATCTTATTTTGAATTAATTTTGAAAAAACTCCCTGATTTTCAATCAAAAATTCACCCGTCAAATATCAACTTTTTTCAAAAAGTTGTGCTTCCTGTTCGTTGAAATCTCTACTTTCCGATGGTGTAAAAAATATACAGGGTGTCCCAAAAAGTAGTGTCAAGCGAAAGTCCGGCAATAGATATCCCTTGGGATACCCGAATCACCCCATGTATGTTCCGCGATTTTTTATAGTTTTCGAGTTATTAATTTTTTCCGAATTTTTGAAAATTTACTTGAAAAACTTAAAACATTCTTTTAAAAAAAGTAGTAAACTTTCTTGAGATTTATGTGTTGAGAATTTTCCAGACTGCTTTAATAATCATTAAAAAAAGTAGTACTTAATGGGCTACTTTGGCTAAAATCGGCCTTCAAAGACGGCGAGGTGGAAAATTCTTCAAATTGATTAGAAAATAGATTTTAGCTTTTTTATCATTCCTAAGCTTAATTAGTTTGTTAACTAACCAAAAATGGCTGCATAAAAGTAAGATTTAATTAATATTTTAAGGTTTATTTATTTTAGTTCAAAATGTCAACCTTCTTGGTCGTTATAAATCCTACATCGTCTTAAAATTTTCCTTTAATCGTATGAAAGCTATTCTATTTTTCCTTAATTTTTTCTTCGGCCTTTCTTAATTTTGTTCTTAATTCGGCCATATTGCTGATTTTATTGGAGTAAACTAATTCTTTGTAGTCATTTTTGGTTAGTTAACAAACAAATTAAGCTTAGGAATGATAAAACGGCCGAAATCTATTTTCTAATCAGGGCCATTATTCTAATCAGGTCAATTTTGAAGGCCGGTTTTAGCCAATGTAGCCCATTGAGTACTACTTTTTTATTGTTTATGAAAGCTGAGAGTCTGGAGAATTCTTAACACTTATTTTAAAACAATGGAATCACATGTTAAGATTTTTAATTTAAAGTTGAAAATTTAAGTCATAATTCACAGAATGTAATTATTTTACTTTACACCAACATTTTCATAGTTTTCATCAAAGTCACGTAGCTGATTATTTTATACATAAAAAGAACAACTCATAATAAATCAGTAGCAAAAAAAATCTCAAGAAAGTTTTCTACTTTTTTTTAAGGAATGTTTTAAGTTGTTCAAGTCGTAAATTTTTAAAAATTCGGAAAAAAATTCATAACTCGAAATCTATAAAAAATCGCGGAACATACATGGGGGTGATTCGGGTATCCCAAAGGATGTTCTATCGTTGGAATTTCGCTTGACACTTTTTGGGACACCCTGTGTATTAGGTACTGTAGTAAATCTTCTCAGAAAATGCCATCTTGTACCGTTGCTTGGAACAGATGAAATTTTTTCTTTTGAAATATTACCGAAAAACCGACCGCAGAGAAAGCAATGAGATTGTAAATTAAATCCAACAGCATCTTTCTACAAAATATAGCTATTGACAAATTCGATGAACAAAAGCTGCATTTTCCGAGAAGATTTCCTATAGCATTAGGTATATATTTTTTTACACCATCGGAAAGTAGAGATTTCAACGAGCAGGAAGCACACCAACTGTCTAAAAAAAATCTATTTTGACGGGTGAATTTTCGATTGAAAATTAGGGAGTTTTATCGATATTAATTCAAAATAAGGTAAAAAAATAAATATTTCAAATAAAATTGATTACAGTGTATTTGGGACATAAAAAGGTAAGTTTCCACCAAATTTCGTGAAAAAAAAAACAATTTCTGTAAAAGATAAAGATAAAAAACCAAAAACTTGGTGTTTTGAATTTTTCACATTAAATTTGAAGTTATGTGAAAAAGCGTGTATTTAAAAGTTTTAGATCTTATTATTACCTACAACTTTGCCATTTAACTTTTTTCCATAGGATTTTTAGTTTTGCCAGAAATCGAGATAAGCCGTTTTTTACCCGTAAAAACTCATCCCCTTCCCCTTGCCAACCTCAAATCGCCCGTAAATTATTTTTCCTTTCATTTTCATAATATTCTCCGCTTTTTCCAAAGGGTTTCATCCTACTATTATTTTTTTTCGTTTCAAAACTTATCGACTCTGGTCTATTCGATAGTCAGTCGAGTTTGTGGTTGGACAAGTAGTGACGCGTTTTTCAATCCCTATTGGATTGGAGTGGTTTCGACTAGGTATTGTACCTACTTGTAGCTGCACCAATATGGGAAAACGAAGAGAAAACTGTGTATACAGTTACTTTGATTACGACGTACCTACCTAAAATACTATAATACCATAATAAACTATATAACTATATACATATATGTACTATAATACTATACTACCTAAAACCTCGAATAATAATAATAAATAATGCTGGACAATCCACACAGCATCATCTAGCCCCAAAGTAAGCTACTCAAAGCTTGTGTTATGGGTACTAGATTACTGATATATTTAATACATTATATACGTACATAGATAGATATTATTTTTATTACTATACATAGAAAACACCCAGACTAACGGAACAAATTTCTGCAGATCGTACACGAATTTGTTCCGCGGCGGGAATCGAACCCGCAACCTCATGCGTCGCAGGCGGAATCTCGCCCGCTGCGCCACAGAGGTCGTGTAGAATAAGCAAGCAAGGACTAAATCCTTGCTCGACCCGACCGCACACGCAACGAACGCATTTAGAATTTCGAACTAAAGTGGAAACGACCGAAATTATTTCGTTCTAACCGGTTAACTGAGCGAAACCCTTTTGAATTTATCGTTCTTGACTAACCGTTTTAATAAAGGTTACGGTAGAAAGTAACCGAAATGAAAAGGTTTTAGGTATTTAGAGCGATACCGGTTTGAAAATTTTTCGGGTTTCCAAGCCCTGGACGTGACTGACGGCTGCGCTCAGCTGGTTAGGGTCATTGAACTGCGTAGGGTTGTCTAACCTTATTCAATGTTTAACTCACGTTTTAATATTTGAGTATTGAGTTCTGACTGCTTAGTACGGATTTTGATAGTTTACGAACGTTATTTTGTTACGTTTAGATTTTAGTTCTTTAATATTTCCGCTAGGGGCGCTGCAAGTAAATGTATAGAAAGAAACGAAATTAAACTAAGTGTAGTAAACTATCAAAACCTGGGACCTCGCCACAAGCTCTTGCAAACCATCATGTTTATCAGAAACGTTACATTTCAAGCTTGAAGTAATACTAATTCAATACAATTTTTAAAAGTCATGGTACTAAATATCAAAGTTTTATTGCTTTGATATTGCCCAAAGAGCTTGTGGTAAGGCACTTGTACTAATTGAAATTGAAATTGAAAAATATTTATTCAGTACAATCACAAGGATCACTTTGAAACGTCTTACATGCTAGGTGAATCTATGTGCCAATTCCAACCTAACCCAAGTACGAGAAGAACAGGCAAGTAACTCGTCTCGGTCCTAGCGCTTTTTTGTATGATCCTTCTTACAAAAAAATGTAATCAAGAAAATCTAAGCCCCCTGTATTAAATATCAAAGTATAAAAGTGTACTTAAAATACAAACAAGTTTTGGTGATAGATCACTCGGTTTTAAACTAACCAAAAATTAACCGTGTATATATTATACGTAAAATAAATTTACCGTGTGTATATAATACATAATATAAATTATATTATAATGACTTGCAGAATTCACTGCTGATAATACCAAAGATGTACGGCGCGAAAGATTTGTTCCATCTATCTAGAATACAAAATTGTATTAACTTTTGTATTATATTATTACACTTTGATATTTGCATGCAAAGAAGCGAATGGTTAAAAAAATAATTCAATTAATGATAATTAAATAATATTATTAGATAAAAGCATATCTATTAAGAATATGGGTAAACACTGAAGAGTGCTATATGATTATATACAAGAAAAATAATAATAAAAATATAGGTGACATAGAAAATTCAAAAAGTCTGTTTATTTATTGTTCGCGCACAAAACCGAAACTACTGTAAGGATTTACATGTGGTTTTAACTGATGGTGGATTCCGCAGGATTTGTAGGGTTTACTTTAGATGTCATTTTTTGTAAGGATCATACAAAAAAGCGCTAGGACCGAGACGAGTTTCTTGCCTGTTTTTCTCGTACTTGGGTTAGGTTGGAATTGGCACATAGATTCACTGCATGTAAGACGTTTCAAAGTGATCCTTGTGATATTATTTTACAATTTCAATTTGTGGTCTCAAAAAATAAAAAATAAAAGTTAAATGCGTCGCAGGCAGCAATAATAGCATAATGTTAGATACAAAATGTAAAAATGCATACTTTTCGGAAGTCAGTTAGGCCGCTCCTCACTCATTTCAAACACTGGTGACAAAAGAAATAACACTTCAATAAACTCATAATTGAAGACGTACTTTAATCTTAAAAGGATGTTTAAATAAAATCATAATTGATTAACAAAAGAAAAAAGAATGAGAAGAGTAAAAAATGAGAAAAGAGAATAAAAGAATGAGAATTGCCGAAATGTTTCAGAAACATCACATTATAAACTTGAAGTAACACTACTTCAGTTAAATTTTTATAGGTCACAGTATGAAACATCAAAGTTATATTACTTCGATACTGCTCGAACAGCTTGTGACAAGGGCATATATTGTAAATAGAGTAAATAAGAGGACTTTGCTACAAGTTGTGGAAAACAGAAGAGGAAAAATTGATCATTTTATACGACAGTTTCATCAAAAACTGAATATAAGGTAAAGTGGAATGAACGAGAGAAAGAGCAAGAGCGAGGATAAGCTATATGAGCCGAGTGAAAGAGAAGGGTGCTGTCATGTCGTATAGATGTCAAGGAGGTTGCCCTGGTAAGAACTAAGTGGAGAAAGATTTATCAGTTATGCCGACAAGAGTCTTACTCTTCAATTAAGAAGATGTATGGGAAAGTCTGAAACTATAAGATATACGAAGATCTGTTTTTCATTGATTTTAGAAATAAGGAAAACTCTTAAATTAAGAATGGAATAGAGTATTGGACTACATACCATTTGGAACGTTTGGACCAGTCTTTGGGGGTCCAATGCAAGCATTTTGGATCGATCCGTAGTGTTCTCCTTTCCATAGTCCTCTCGTGTTGCTATGTACCTGAAGTTGTAGGCACATCAATGCACAAATACAAGGGATTTTAAACTTTATAATAATAGTAATACAAGTCACCTGATTCACTGATATGATGTACTGCCCTTTGTAGTAGTTGATAAGGTTGAGGTTTTGTAAAGTGCTGATAACATCTTCTTTCTTTATGCTTGTCAGTTCACAGATTTCGCTGTAATGAGAAATAAATTTACATGAATCGGTGTGAATAAACTAATTTATTTGAATCGGTGTGAATAAAAGAATTTATTTGAATCAGTGTGAACAAACTAATTTATTGAAATCATTTAACAAAACGAATTTATTTGAATTGGTTTGAAGAAACTAATTAATTTGAATAGGTGTGAATAAAACTAATTTATTGAATCAGTGTGAACAAATTAAATTTAGTTGAATCAGTGTGAACAAAATAACTTATTTGAATCAATGTGAACAAAATAAATTTAGTTGAATCGGTGTGAATAAACTAATTAATTTCAATCAGACGTGTGAATAAAATAAATTTAGTAAAGTCGCTGCAAAAATAAAATTTAGTTAAAACGATGTTATCAAAATAAATTTACAAAATAAACGAATCTTTGGAAACAGAATATTTCTTTGTTGAATTGGTATCGACAAATTAAACTTGTTTGAACTGATACAACTATTTTTTCATAGTTGATATGATAGGTACTTACTTGATAGTGATGATAGGTTTCTCATTATCCCCAACGGGCTTGGCGTGCATGAGTATGTCCAGTATAGTCTGAGCCCAGTAACTGCGGTACGAGAGTAGGCCCAGATCTGACAGAGGCTTTTCGGGAGATCCAGTTTTGCCTTCGAATTTCGATAATTCGTAGCCTGATCAAAATAAATAAAATTAACATGATCACGAATACAATCTTCCTACTAATATTATAAACGCGAAATCTTGTAAGAATGTATGGATGTCTGGATGTATGTTTGTTACTCTTTCACGCTGAAACGACTGAATGGATCTTGATGAAATTTGGCACAGATATAGATTATAGTCTGGAATAGCACATAGGCTACTTTTTATCCCGGAAAAATGTACGGTTCCCGTGGGATAGATTTGTTTTTGTTTTTCAAGGTACCACGCGTGCGAAGCCGCGGGCGGAGGCTAGTCTTGTATAATTAAGTCCAAGTTCTTGACAACGAAGTAAAATATGTGAGTAAAAATGAACAGTTCCTTTCTCAATTTATCGGGAAAAATCCCAAGAATATTATCAAAATTTTATTATTATTATTAAACGGGTATTTATCGCGTTTCCTTTACCTATTTTTCCCGAAGATTACCTAGTTTTACTTATTTTTCCTGTACACAAGTCATCCCGTGACCACGGCAGTGTGTAAACCTGTCGAAACGTCGGGAAAAATAGGTAAATAAATCGCGATAAAATAAATACCCGTTTAATACTAATAATAATGTGTTCTGATCGGGTAAATTTAAAATTATATATTCAAACAACCATTCTCTTATTTAAAATTGACTTGCGACGCACATTTTGTTCACTAGTTTATACATATAAATAAATAACTCCGATGTACCTACTTTTAGCATTATATAAGTTTGTTACTGAAATAAATTTATCTTTATCTTTATCTTTATCTTTACTAGTTTTACCTACAGGTTTTTACTGGAAATTTCCAGTAAAAATACTGGCAATAACTAAGATATAAACGGTATTTTTGACACTGGTAGTACTGAAAATAACAGGTACAGGTCATCAAACGGATCTAGGCATTCGTGAAATTAGCCACAGGTGCGAGTTTGCGCATGTACAGTTCCTTCCTCCCCTCCTCATACCTCCAATTGCTCCCGAAAAACGATACCGCGCAGCTCTTGCGGCTAACTTCACGAATGCCTAGATTCGTTGATCCAACTATACTTACTGAATTCTATGAGCAGTTTTCCGTAACCCTTTCTTTGGTACGGGGGTAATGTAAGTATACATGCTACATTGTAGTCTTCTGTACTTTCCTTCTCCTTGGAAAAATAGCCCACTATGTGGAAACCTAAAATAAATAACACATTTACATATATTTTTGCCAAGTTTACTGTTTGTATATTCAAGGAATACGAGTTTTCATACAAAAATTATTGCCTCTTTTAAAAATCGTATGTAAGTATGAATTTTTGGTTTTAGGGTATATACCGGTTTTCTCACGATGTTTACCTTCATCGTTTCAGAGCACTGACATTGCGCACACACAATTTTCAAATAGAAAAATTCATTAACACGACTAGGTTTGAACCCACGACCTTCGGATCGTGAAGCAGTGGTGGTTCCACTACCCCACCAGTGCTGCACTGTAAATGGCAATGTAAATAAATAAAAATAATAAAAAAATATGATCACGACTGTGATCCCCGGGCTCGGTAGATATCTCCTCAGATCTTTAGTTACTTAGATCTTTGAGGATATCTAAAGACGGTAGTCAGAGACACGTCCAAACATGACATTTGGTACATGCTCACATTTTGCACAGTAGTTAGTATTCCTTAAGTGACAGGTTGCAAGCCCATCGCCATTTAAAAGAATATAACCTATGACACACCTTCGAATTTTTGGTTCTAGGGTATGCCGGTTTCCTCTCGATGTTTTCCTTCAATATAAAATTCAAAATTAATAACTTAAATATGTTAGTGAATAAATAATTCAACGTTTCCCATGATGACGTCATGGATAGGGCGAAGTGGAAGAAGAGTGTTAGGAAGGCTGACCCCACCACCATGTGGGATGAATAGTCAGGAAGAGAGAGAGAGAGTTACTGAATAAATAAATATTAATTTTTTTAAGTAGTCTCACTTCAAGCTTGAACTTTCTGAAACATGATGATTTATAATAGCTTGTGGTAAGTCCCCAGCCGTACCTCTAGAATCAAATTCGGTCATCACATAAAATAGAAAGGGGTCTGTGTCGTAGTACAGGGTCTTGTGGTCGAGAAACAGCTTGGCTAGCAGGCAGAGGTTTTGGGCGTAGCATTTGTTCTTCCGCCCGTCGATTTCGAAGAACGATATACTCCCCTTGCGATAGATCTCGTTGCCCGGCGGATGTTTGAGTTTGCATTTAATCTGGAATTAAACATCACACTTGTAAAGTAACATGATAAGATGTAAGATGACATGGGTAAGAAAGAAGTGAGTACTGAAATGACGAATGACAGAGGGAAATGGATGATCACATGTTGTGCCGACCACACATAACGTGGGAAGACGGAATTTAACTGAAAATTTACAGCCGAAATATTAGATTTTTTGACATTTTGTAGAGCCTATATCACTTTTGTGATCCAGGGGAATCCAATGATACCTAATTTGTCAAAATCCGTCTTGTCGTTTAGGCTACAGCGACAGCGAAATGACATACATAAAATTACACCCATTTCTCTCCTTTTTCGTTTCGCAGTCGGGTAAAAACATAGAATAGGTACCTAGCTAATTAAATTATGTAACATGTGCCTATACAGTGTACTTAGGTACATGTTTGCTGGTGGTTAATCAAAAGTTTTATTTATTTACTTATATGAAAACTTACTTACCACATGCCTTTCTAGACACTTTTTACTCTTTCTATACTTTAGGCAGAATTCGCAAATGTAAATGCAGGGTAGGTTCACCATTTCCTGAAACATAAAATTATGGTTACATGAGAGCTCTGGTGGTCCAGTGGTAGTGGTAGGCTTTTGATCCTAAGGTAGTAGGTACGAATCATGTCGTGCACCAATGGATTTTTCAGTACGGAAATTCTATGTGCGCTATACAAAAAAAAAAATTACCACGACTGTAATCCCCAGGCTCGGTAGATATCTCCTAAGATCTCTAGTTACTTATCTATTTTATTTTTACTTTAGTTATCTTTTGAGGATTCTTAAAGAAAGTAGTCAGAGGAACGTCCAAACATGATATTTGGTGTACCAAATTTTGCACAGTAGTTAGAATTCCGTATGTGACAGGTTGCAAGCCCAACGCCGCTTGTAAGACTACTAATCTATGACACACATCTTCTAATTTTTTGTTCTAGGGCCTAGAACTAAAGATTCGACGGTGTGTGTCATACCCAAGAATCTAGGGTATGCCGGTGTCCTCACGATTTTTTCCTTCGTTGTGTTCATAGCTATTTTTAATTTAATTAATTTAGATCAATTTTCTTTCATCACCTTCACTGTTTTGATAACCAAATTAAAACTATCTCAACTGATTTTTTAACACACAGAATATGTCTCGGAAGGCTTGCCTACTAATTTCTGTGCATGACTACCTGGCAAGCCGATGTGAACAGGTAAGTCTATATAGGTAACAACACCGATCTGATAACCTATCCAAATTGATATCAATAATAAATTTAATTAAATATAAAGGTTAAATATTTTAATTACAAAACCAACTCGCCAGGCTTGCCAGCAAAATATAAATAAATAAATTAAATTAAAAATAGCTATGAACACTTTTTAATAGGCAAGCTATGATAGGCATATTTGCTTATAAATTATATTTGATAAAAAATACGTCTCATCTAGTTATCAGATCGGTGAAGGTCGTTCAGCGGTTCTTAGACTAGAATAAGTGAAGTAAATATACCTGAGGATAAGGCGCGAAGTACCAGGGGCGGATCTTGTTGCGGCCCAGCTCGATCATCTCGATGTTCTTCATGCGCGTGACCAGGTCGTCGTGCCCGTGCGCCAGCATGCTGCCCGACGTGCGCGGGCGCGGCGCCGTGGGCGTGGCCGCGCCGCTCGCCGCCTCCTCCGGCTCCGGCTGCGCGCGCGCACGATGCATTACAAGTAAGGTAAGCAACTCCTACCTAAGCTACCATCTAATTAAGACGAAAATGATACTAGTCCAAATAGCTTTTAATAGGTAGGTAGGTAATTGTGTTTTTATTTTTATTTTAAAAATGTTATACCCGGGCTCGGTAGATATCTTCTCAGATCTCTAGTTACTTAGATCTTAAGGATTTTTATAGGGGGTAGTCAGAGGCACGTCCGAACATGATATTTGGCGCATGCCCACATTTAGCACAGTAGTTAGTGTTCCGTACGTGGCAGGTTGCAAGCCCATCGCCACTTATAAGAATACTAACCTATGACACACCTTCGAACTTTTGGTTCTAGGGTATGCCGGTTTCCACACGATATTTTCTTTCACCGTATAACAGCAGTGGTATTGCGCACATAATTTTTTCGAATAGAAACACTCATTGGTACATGACCAGGTTTGAACCCACGACTTTCGGATCGTAAGAAAGGGGTGCTACCACTACACCACCAGCGCCTCAGTTTTTAATTTGTTTTTTGTTGTATATAGTTGAGGATTCGTTGATATACCTCGCTCTCCAAGGAGTTGGCTTTCCGTTTCCTGTTCATCTTCTTCTGCAGCGCCGCAGCGAGCACCGCGCCGCCGTTGACCAGCGAGGCGGACTCGCTGGCGAGCGTGGGACTCGCTGGCCGGGACACCAGCTGACGAGGCTCGATCGCCATCGCTTGAACCGTCCCACCAATAATATTAATGCCATTATCAACAAGTTATTTCAACTAGTACCTATTGCAAATATAAAAAATCTGGAAAGAAAGCAAGGGTAAAGGTAGGCCAAAGACAAGATTGAATGACTGTGTTAATGATGACATTCTCCTGCCCTTATCCCACGCGTTGGGTCACAACATGTTTTCTTCATCCACTCACTCCAATCAGTCGTCTACTCTGAGTCTACTCCTCTTACATTCATATCATTCTTTCACACAATCAAACCACTTTTTCTTCGACCTTTCTCTACTTGCGAACCCAGATATACTCATACCCATGGCTTTTTTGTTGAAATAGTTTTCATCCTTCCTCATCACGTGTCCATACCATGCCAACTGTGACTGTGTGAATGATGACATGGGTAATAAAAGGAGTGAGTACTGAGATGACGGACGACAGAGGGAAATGGAAGAAGATCAATGTTAAGCCGACCTCAGATAACGTGGGAAAACAACTGAAAGCAATTGAAAATAGCTTTTTGCCGGGTGCCATATTGTTTATTTTGGCGTTTTGTATTGCCCACGTCACTTCTTCTTCTTCTTCTTCTTCAATTATGGCATCTGTCTCTTAGAGAACAATTTTGCCAGTGTCAAGTGTATTTATTTATAAGTATTGTCAACGTCACAGAGTCATAGTCAAGTAGTCAAGTCAATTTTAAACAAAAGATGGCTGTTTTGTTGAAAATTTTGGGGATTTCCTCCGATGGAATTTCAAGAGAACTATTCACTCTAATTCACATACTTTACACTCGCGTCAAGAACCCGGGCTTTATTGGCAAAATAACCACCAAAATTACGCAATAAAACTCAAAATAACACGAGAAAACATATAAAAACCAGAGCGACGTAGTTGTCAGGCAAATACACCGCAGAAAATCCCGCCCACGTCACTTGTTATCCAGACAAATCCAACAACACCTCATTTGTCAAAATCTGTTTAGCTGTTAGGGCACCAGTGACAGCCAAAGGCACTCTCATACATACAACACCTAAACTCATTGCCCTCCTTCTTCGCAGACAGGTAAAAAAAAAACGTGGATCGTTTCGAAAAATTACAATTCGCAATGCCAGGACTCTCAATAATGAAGGAAACACAAACCTTACAATAAGTGAGTTCCACGGGCTAAATGTAGGTATTGAATTGACTATGGTATTTCCTGTTGATTGAAACCGGGGGTACAGTTTTAGCTGTTGTGGGTTTCCAGTCAATCTATATATATAAAAATGAATTGCTGTTCGTTAGTCTTGCTAACACTCGAGAACGGCTAAACGGATTTATCTTATCTTGGTCTTGAAATGTTCGTAGAGATCTAAAAGGTTTGAAAAATTCGAATAACTGCCGGGAAAACCCTAAAAATAGCCCTTTTCTATTTCCCATACAAACGTTTTCTAAATAAGTACGAAGTCTGCCGGGTCAGCTAGTAAATTAATAATAATATGCCACTGAGATTGTCGCTTCGCTCGCTCAATCAACTAGTACCACAATCTATGCTAATTGCTAAGACACAAACATTATAACAAAGCAACAAACACAAAAAATAAACAAAATGTTAACATACCAATTGAATTTCTATGAGCCGCACCACTATGTGGGGTGTTTATGACGTGGCTCCGTTCAGATCTAAGTTGGAACGGTGGATTCGCGATAGGCGTCCTAACATTTGTACTAGACTTCTGACTTTCATTGTAGACTGTATCATCTGTAGAACAAAATATGAGTTTTAAAAGATGTTTTATGTCAGTGAACTGAGAGTAATGGAAATGTTTTTGAGTGAATAAGTTCATGGCTTATGTCACTAGTTTGTTGATTATACAAAAAAGCGCTAGGATCGAGAAGAGTTTCTTGTCTGTTCTTCTCGTACTTAGGTTAGGTTGGAATTGGCACATAGATTCACCTAACATGTAAGACGTTTTAAAGTAATCCTTGTGATTTTATTGAATAAATTATTTTTTAATTTGAATTTGTTAAACCAGTGTGGTGGAAAGATTCTGAAAGTCAAGGAAGGTGCGTTTCAGCAGATTCTGTCGTTATGTAAGCAACTTAGTTTGTCATTAACGGATATCACATGAGTTCCTTTCCTGAATAAATGGCGAACTGATTATCAGGTTATTATCTACAAGATAAAAGGATAACATCTACGTGATCAGCTGGCTCTGGCTCTCACACATCGCATCGGGAGTTCGTTACAGAGTTCGTCAAAAACTAAGTTCGTTCGTCACAGAGGTCACTAATTTAGTTCGTCGTTGACTCGTGTCAACGATACAACTTATACAACTATGATAAAGATGATACATAACACACTGATAAACCAAGTTCGTCACTAAATTAGTTCGTCGTTGACTCGTGTCGGCACTCCTCAAAGATCTGAGGAGAAGTCAACTTACAGTAATGAATGACTGATCATATATTTTGGTTCAATTTCACACCAAGAATCTTTAATGTTTAACAAGCTAAATAATTTGTAGGTAAAAACGAAATAAAAGCGAAAATAAAAAACAGCGAAACACATACTAATAAAACTAGGCATCATTCCACCTCCAGATCCGATGTGGTGCTTCTTCGGCGTAGTGGTGCCCCCGGTGGCAGTGGAGCCGGCGTCCCGGCGCGGGAACTGAACCTTGCGCGTGTCCAGCCACGACTCGCCGACCCACTCGTCCAGCCGCTTGTTGACTGGAAAACAAATACTGGACATTTTACACAACGCCATCTAGCCCCAAACTAAGCAAAGCTTGTACTATGGCAACCAGAAAGCATCATCATCATCTTCCTGCCCTTATCCCACTAGGTGGGGTCGGTACAAGAGGTTCTTTTCCTCCACTCTCCCCTATCACTATCATCCGTCATCTCAGTAGTAGCCTTTTTTTATATATATTCATACATACATATAATAAATAACACACAGTAATAATACAGAACAATCATCTGAATTCATCACACAATAATGTCTGTCCTCAGCGGGGATCGAACCCACAACCTACAGCGCAGAAGGCAGAGCTGATACCAACTGAGCTAGATACTACGTGAGTTTAAGTGCCAATTTCAGTCTAACCCAATCCGAGAAGAACAGAGAAGAATCTAGTCTCGGTACTATTTCAAAAAGCTTTCATTAATGTTCTATTCGTATACATTAGTGAAAGTTTTTTTTCTTTGAACTTTCAGGATGAACAAGGGCTATATTTATGTAGATACCTTGTAGGCAAATCAGAGGGCGGAAGCTGGTATTTTATAAAAAAATGAGGATGGTTAATAGCTAGATCAATAGGGGCGAATAATATTCATTTTTTTGTTTTATATATTCGTATTTTTTTAAACTTTTTAAAGGTTTTTCGTTCAGCGAATGAGCTTCAAAATAATTTAAAAAAATAAATGATCTCAGTTCCTAGAACAAGGAAACTTTTTTGCAGCAGCTATGTTGAAATAACAGGAAAACTTTAAGTTAATATACTGGCTGGGCGATCTATTTTGTTTATAATACTACCTACCTACTACGTATTCGTCTTGATTACGACATAAGTGGCATCTTTGTGTAGAAGTCAGTAGGTATGTACATACTTACAAACTTGTTTTGCTCTATAGTTTGAATAAACTGTGAATCAAAGACCAGTTTAGCGCAATCTGCCACTACGTCAATGTGTTTTGCGAGACTGAATTCATTATAAATATTATGAATATCGCTATTTTTATTTTGCTATTTATCGGTATTACCACAAAAACATCTCTCGCCCAGTGCAAGCGACGCGAATTCATCTGCGATGGAAAGTGTACCTCTGTACATACAGTGTGTAACCAGAACAAAGTGTGCGCCCCGAATGAGTTTCAATGTGGCAATCGAAAATGTATCCTAAAGTCATGGCTATGCGACTCTGTAGATGATTGCGACGATAAATCGGACGAGAAAAAATGTCCTCCATTAGATCTGAACGATGTTTGCCTGTCAAGGGAGTTCACTTGTGCTTCCGGCTTGCAGTGTGTGACCAAGAGATCACAGTGCGATGGTAATAATGACTGCTCCGATGGATCTGACGAAGTCGAATGTCAGCCCGCCAGTATTGTGAAATTGTCTCCTAACCAAGCGCTGAGCGCCGGAGACACTTTGGACCTGGTTTGTGAGGCGACCGGCAACCCCGTGCCTGTTATCTCGTGGCGCCTCGACTCCGGCCACTTGCCTGATCAGTGCAGGACCTCGAACGACAACGGAGTTGGGAGATTAACATGTCCGAATATACAGCCTGAGCATAAAGGAACTTATTCTTGCGAGGCTTTAGTCAAAAATACGTCTACGTCAGCCTCCGCCGCAGTATACGTCAGCACTAATTATATCTCCCTATTTCAAGACAGGTACTGTGTTCTGCCGGATTATCCCGCGAACGGAAACTTTTCAATTCCAGGGAGATCTGATGATTTACCCATACCGAGACCTGGACAAATCTTTACGAAGTCCGTCATCTTAAATTTCACCTGCAATCCTGGTTATCAACTTCTCGGTTCGCAGTCTTTGTATTGCGTTGATGGTGAGTGGTCGGGCAAGGATCCTAAATGCGTGACACAATGCCCTCTTAAAAGTCATTCCAGTATTATTTACTGGTGCCTCGCGAGGGGGCCTCTGCTGTACTTGGAAGAAGATCAGGAGTGCGGCGAGCTCGTCCCCGACGGCACGACCGTGCGCCCCGAGTGCCGCGGGCCAAACTACCAATACACCGGAGGATCGAGGAATTCTGCACCTAGTCCGTACTACGACTACGGCGTGCTTACAACAATGCGCTGTGTGGGTGGAGTCTGGAACTATGTGCCAACTTGTTCTCCGAAGTGTGGGCTTGTGACCGGGCAGGGCGATCCGCTGGTGACGAACGGAACATCAGCCAAGCGAGGTGAGCTCCCATGGCACGCCGCTATTTACAAAACGACGACGAGGCCGTACGAACAAATTTGCGGGGGTTCACTCATCAGTAACAATATTGTCATAACCGCCGCCCATTGCTTCTGGTCGGACATAGAGAAGCAACTACCCTCTGAGAACTACGCCGTGGCGCTGGGGAAGCTCTATCGTCCCTGGAATAACGCCCGCGATGTCGGGGTCCAAGCATCTCTTATCCGGGAGATAAAAATCCCCTCTCGGTTTCAAGGGCAGGCGACGAACTTTCAGGATGATATAGCGGTTGTTATCCTGGCTATACGCGTGAAATATACGGACCAAGTGCTTCCAGTGTGCGTCGACTTTGACGATAAGTTTGAGCGGAGACAGCTGATAGTTGGGCATAGCGGTAAAGTGGCAGGCTGGGGGCTGACGGCTGAGGACGGACGAGCATCACCAGTACTCAAAGTGACCGCTCTGCCGTACGTTGATATCGATCGCTGTATCTCCGAATCACCGTTCACCTTTCAATCGTTCATCACGAGTGACAAGTTCTGCGCTGGATATTCTAATAACACAGGGTCGGCGCTCTGCAAGGGCGATAGTGGGGGAGGGCTGGTGTTTCCGTCGCGCGAGCGGTCTGATGAGGTGTACTATTTGCGAGGAGTGGTATCCACTGCACCGAGAAATGACCACGCTTGCAACACATTTGTGTACACTTCTTTCACGCAGATCTCGAAACACAGACAGTTTATACAAGAACATTGGAATGAGGTTATTTTACGGCCGTATTGAGGTTCTTTCTGCATCTCATACTCAGCTTACTGAGTAAGAACTTTAGTCATCAACCCAATATACTGTAACCTTAATTCTTATATTATACGCTTTTTAAACCTTAACATATCAGTGAAAGGATATCAATGTGTAGGTTTGATTGGTTATAAAAATTGTATACTTACATAATAAAAAATCTATAAAACACATAGAAACATATTTTTTTGAAGTCCCATAATGTCTAGCAGATCTAGTAGAGCACTGGAGGGTTAGTGGTAGTGGCCAACCTGATTGGTTCTTTTCAATTTGTTATTTTTGATATTATTTTTAAAACTTGTTTTTAGAGCTTGTCTTTCAAGCCGATAGCATGAATATGGAGCAATAAAAGATTGGTTGATAATAAGTTATTTAATGAACGGTACATTTAAAACTAATAATATTTTACAAGATAACTAAAATTTTTTGTTGCAAACAATGACAAATAGTGAGAACAATGATGAAACTGTTGAGAAGAATCGTCGACCTATTAACTTAAGGCCCAGCATTTTGAAAATTGTAAGTATTGCAACCCTAATCATTATATTACCGCTTAATAGATTACATTGAAATTGAACTACACAATACTCAAGGATATAAGTGATAAATCAACCGGAGCTAAAACACGAATTAGTTAGAAAACCTTGGTTAAAAATCATGTCAAAAACACCTCTGAAAATTCAGAAATTCCCTAATTTATCCAGAACAGTAAGGTATTTTGAATTTCTATTTCACATGAATATAAATCAGTTAATTTGAAACAAATCAACCCAGCCCTTTTTTTTAAATAAGCTATTTACTTGAACATATTTATGTTTTTTTATAAATTGTCGCTTTCATTGTATAATTCAGAGCAGCCATATTATCATGCCGCACTCTACTTGTCATTTGGGTATTTCGCTTCTTGCTATGTCTGATTCCGCGGAGATCCGCGTTGCTATACGGACCTATGTCACTTTTTTTGTAACTTTTACGTTAGGAATAGTGTGACGAGTATTCTGGGCCTTAAGGTTGTGGTTTTGACTTTGGTTTTGCACTAATGGATTTATTCATTTGGAAAAATTATGTGCGCTTACACAAATTTTCGTTTTGTGTTCATCATATAAATGTTGGTACTGGGGATCAAATCCACAACCTACATCGCAGGAAACACAACTAGCTACCAGCTTACAAAAACTCTCCAAACTTTGTTTGCATTGTGATTTTAATTCAAAGTTTGATATACTCTTTGTACCTAACTATTACAGATCACTGGATATATTATTATATACCTACTATTTCCATCCCACTGTTTGTTCTAGTTCCCACTGTTGTTTTTATTGATAAAAACTAGATGATTTATCAATATACTTACCAAATTATGCCATCAAATATGCTATTAGAATTATTATGATTGGTTGAACATCCCAACTTGCAAAACTTAGTAAGTAAGTACTTGTAAAGAGTGAAGATAAAATCATTGATGTAAACTTACAATCGACATAGTGAACGTAGTATCCCCGTTGCCCTCGAACTTCCTTGATGCTAATGATCTCGGCCAGGGGCCAGTCATCACCTCCTTGCATTCGAACAGGCAAACGGCATCCTTCAACAAGGGAGGCCTAAAACAAAACAGCATAAGATAATATTGTGAACCACAAAAGACTTTGTAAACTCTCACAAAACAGTTACCGCGGAATCACAAAACGTAAGATCGTCGTCATTTTCATTCATTTTATTAGAAACTATAATAGGTAATGGAAATGTTTTTCTTTGGCTTGGCCAGTTGGCCTTGCTTATATTTTCTTCTTCTTCTTCTTCAATTATGGCATCTGTCTCTTAGAGAATAATTTTGCCAGTGTCAAGTGTATTTATATATAAGTTTTGTCAATGTCACAGAGTCATAGTCTTGTTCTTCTTCTTCAATTATGGCATCTGTCTCTTAAAGAACAATTTTGCCAGTGTCAAGTGTATTTATTTATAAGTATTGTCAACGTCACAGAGTCATAGTCAAGTTGTCAAGTCAATTTTAAACAAAAGATGGCTGTTTTGTTGAAAATTCTCGGGATTTCCTCCGATGGAATTTGAAGAGAACTATTCACTCTAATTCACATACTTTACACTCGCGTCAAGAACCCGGGCTTTATTGGCAAAATAACCACCAAAATTACGCAATAAAACGTTGCCGAGTTAATTTCAATTCTGACAGAGACAGAATGACAGGTTATGTTCAGTTGAGTCAGTCAAACAAATGTACAGTCAGTCACAGTCACAGACTATCTTACTCTGAGCTGAGGTCAGAACCATACAAGACAGCTTGATTGATTTGCCTATTTACTTGCTTGCCATCAATTATGTAAATTATTGATTATTAATTAATATACTGTGCTGCCAGCTTGTTTTACTGAAAAATTCTATTAATTAATTACCTACTTCGTTTTGAACCGACGAAAAAAACTTTGCAGCTTCATGCGCTGCTCATTCATTTTGAAGTGAAAATAGTTTTAAGTCTTGCCCTTAGATGTCACTGTTTTAAATTATTACGATTATAATTTTGGGTTTGTTGCTTTTGCTTTGTTGGGCAATGGCAGTGGGGTAGTGACTAGGTTCGATTACACTTGTTTTGTATACCCACAAACAAACATGTTTTATACACGAAAACAACAAAACGTTTATTATAAGACTTATAAATATTATTATGTAGGATATACCTACCTACGGTCAGTAGATAACCTACCAAGAAGTTAGGTAGGTAGGTAGGTACACCTACTTACCTAATATACCTAGGTACAAATGCGTCTTTGCTAATATTTATATAGTAGGTGCCTGTAATGTAGAAACCAGCAAACCTACCTACCTACCTACCTAACAGTGACCTTAGTACCTACCAACTACCTACTTATAGAAATGAAGAAAGGAAATGATGAAGCACTTTAGTTGATAATAATTTTATTGATAATCACATCCACATAGCCACGTCATTTACCTACGTCATCGCCTGCCTGCCTAGAGATAGGTAGGTAATATTATTTTGACTCTAAGTAGGTACGAGTAAGTATGTAGGTAGGTAGGTAAGTAGGTACTTAGGTAGGTACATTTTTTTGTAGGTAGTTAGGTACCTATAGTTAGGCCTAAAAGATTCCTAATTAGGTATCCAGGTACAATGCTGTTGCCTTTAAGTGTGACTAAATCTCTTGGCCACACTCTCGTCTTTATTTTTGTTGACTCCTCGAAAAAGCCAGCCGAACCCTGGCTGCACCCTCAAGTCTACCGCCGGCAGCTGTTTATCATCAGCGTTGATGTACTGGACCAGGAACATACGCCTGTTGCGGTTCCTGGAGGTGTTCAAGGTACTGCCGTGAACGAGCAGATAAGAGAATATCACGATGTCACCCTGCTCAGCAATAACTGGTGTGGCCTTCTCGATAGGAAACTTTTTCTGGCAAGAAGAAATTAATTAGTTAGGCAACTCATCAACCAACTAATAAATAGTATCTAGATACCTATGTAGGGGTGACTACGGGTATGCGAGAAACATTCGGTAAGATGATCCTCATAGCAGGACAAGGTAGGTATTTGCAAGATTTATTTATTTATTAGGCAAAAACAGCACACAACAAAACGTTAAAAAACAACATGAAAACAAATTATTATACCTACTATGAAATGTGTGCCCATTACAGACATGCACAACATTTACCATAACAACAGCTTACAAAACAAATGATATAATGTGGGAAGGTACCTACTGCCATAGAAGATTTTTATCAAAAGAGACCCCGAATTAACAATCATTCCTGTAGCCCCAGCAAAAAGTTCAAGGGAACATCGATGTGGTTTTAGTTAGTATGAGTTTGACGTCAGTCAGGGGCTGACGAACAGCCCGATGGATGATAGGCCATAGGATATATAGGTACCTACTATATCGATAGAATGAGATGCTTTAAAGAGAAAGACTTGGTGAGAACGGCAGAAGGCTGCTTGAAGTGGTGTTTGAGGGAGAAGGCTTATACCCAGCAGTGAGCCATTATTCTGAGCTGCCAATGATGATGATGAAGAGTCTAACATTCTCCCTCAAGGCCCCGCTTGTAGAGGAATCATACGGAATTTCCAGAATAAAAAAAGGAGTATCATTAGGTACCTTGTCAACCCAGTGATAATCTCCCTCCTTGGCACCCCAATCTTCAAGAGGACCTAACTTGTGGGATCCAGGGTACACATGCAATCCTCCGTTCTCCGGGTCACACCGGTCCAGGTGGAGGAACACCGCGACTGGGGAATCCAACTCGTATGGGAAGTAATGGTAGTCCTGAAATGATGGTAGATCATGATCCTTTGTTGTAATTGTAACTCATCTTGGGTTCTTCTACAGGCCTTCTTCCTCTTAACATAATCATTAGTTCTTTGGAGCCAGTGTGGTGAAAGGATTAAAGCGGACTTAAAGGGGCTTTTTTCGTGTTCTAGACTCAAATATCTTCGAAATTTTTAGGACATGTCGTTCCTCACGATGTTTGATGCATGATGGATTTGAAACGATCTTTGGAGCACAAGACTGCTGCTAAAATTATTTTACCTGGTGCATGGGGTACATAGCACCCTTTTCTGGGGGCTTAAAGTGTGCTTTAGTGTGATGCAGCATGATGTTAGGAGTCTCCATGATATCTTCGAGGCAGTCTAACAGTTTTTCGTTGCTAATAAACTTGCTGAAGCACGCGTGGTGGTTTTGCAGATTGTGTATTCCTTTCACCTGGTTTAGAGATTAGATATTGGCTTAGAGTAGATTTGACCAACTTCTGGAAGAAACGAGTACCTACCTACCTAAGTGTGACTATTGTCAGAATAATGTAAGTTCAAAGTATGCCAGCAAAATTACAATTTACTCTTCGATAAACTAAAATTTATTCAGGGCATGGTATATTAGTCTGTAAGGTCTTTATTTAAGACTTTATTATTGTATGGGCTTTGTTTTTGTCTGTAACTGTTGGAAGTACGGCAGTTCACCCAAATGTAGGTATAGAAGTTAATGAAAACAAAAACCAGGAAACTCTTATTAATCTCCAAAGTCATACGACTGGTTTAAATGTTTAAGCGAAGAATGACTTACAGAGTAAGGACTATCTGTGATCCTCAAATCATCAGCAACTCCACCAACCCACGAGTTCTCCATAATACCCTGATTCTTCCGACGGAACAGGTTATCATATTCATTACTTATCTCCTCCAGCTCAGCTCGACTCAGAAGGTTCTTGATGTGGACGTAGCCATTTTTCTTGTAAAATTGGATCTGTTCTTCTGTCAGACCCTTACCCATTGTTAGTGATGTAACGACTCTTGGACTGGGGAAGTAAACAGGTTATTTATAGCATAGATTTGCAGATGTTTATGGTGACCTATGTACCTATCAGGTCGCCATTATCGTGCGATGATAGAAATTATGATCTAGGGATAGGTTATCGGACGGACGATATCTACTTGCGTGCGTGGATCTTTACCAACTTCTGGTGTTACTATTCTCAGGATAATGTAATGTCAGATGCAAGTAAAATGAAAGTTTACTCTTCAATAACTATCTACTTACGATTTATTCTGAGGATAGTTCTTAAATTGGGTAATCCCTAGTTTAAGAACTATCCTTTTAAAGTTTGTTTTTGGTAGGTAATATGTTTTAGTTTTAATTTTATTATTAAATTTGATTTTTATGTTGTTTTATTGGGCGCCGATCAAGATCTAGATCTCCATCTAGATAGGGTTGGCTGGTAGAAAATGATCCCTGGTCATTAAGCCCTTAATTTAAAAAGCCCTAACATTTTTTTGAAATTGGAGGGTTATCTTGGTTCTAAGAGGTGAACTAAAAGGGATTTTTCGAAATTGCAGATTGAAGTTTGTATGAAAAAATATTATCTACGCGGGCGAAGTCGCGGGGAGTCTTTCTATTTAACTTATCATATCAATAGATCGCTTGTAACGGATCTTAGATAGCTCAACTGTATTTTCGTTCAAAACCAGTGTGTTGTAATTTTGAATACCTAACTAGGTACCTACTACCTACGTACCTACCTAATACATAATCCTACCAAAATAACTATGATTTCCTTCAATTTCGCTGCAAAGGGGGGGGGGGGGGGGTGTCACGTGCCACTGACGTTTAATAAGGCTGCGCGCCAGATTTACCAGTTCACTATGAAATGTTAGGGAGCTATATTGTCCTTTCCTTCCCTCCTCGGAGTGACTCAAAGAAACCTCTGAATATACCTACCGGTTCTAACAACTGAACTCTTTGGTTAAACGAGTAGGTATTTATTTCAAAGTCAAAAAACTTTACATAGGTAGTAAGTACCTAAAGTTTGTCACTACGAAAGACATAAAATGATAGATACCATTGGAACTGAAGAAATTATTCTAGGTACCTACGTAAGACAAGGCGGTATCGTCTTAAGTACTTTTAGTTCGGTGGTCTTAAGACTTTAGCCTGCTCAAATGGGCGATCAATAACAAAAAAAAGTACCTAAAGTTTGGCAAAATAGCCTCTTATATAAAAAGTAGCTGGGTATGTGCTATTCCAGACTATAATCTATCTCTGTGCCAAATTTAATCCAGATCCGTTCAGCCGTTTCAGCGTGAAAGAGTAACAAACATACATCCATACATTGTTACAAATTGTCGTGTATAATATTACTAGCTGTCCCGCCAGCGACTTCGTTCACTTAAAGTATCTAAACTGAGTTTCAAACACATCACACAACTCATAAAAATCCCATACTAACTTTGACACCCCATTTGACCCCTTTATGAAGGTTATATTGAAAAATCCTGAAACACGTGTCCATTTGTTTTGCATTTAGAGTACACAAACAAAGTTTCAGACCAATCGCACGACCCGTTAAAAAGTTCCCATACAAACATAGACCCCACATTTGACCCCTTTTTGAAGGTTATATTGAAAAATCTTGAAACACGTGTCCGTTCATTTTGCATTTACAGTGTACAATCAAAGTTTCATGAAAATCGCTCCACGCGTTAAAAAGTTTAATACAAACGTTTTCACCCTTTTTCACCCCCTTAAAGGTGGAATTTCCAAAAACCCCGCCTTAGTCGGTGGTTTTGTTATAAAAGGAAACCACCTTCCAAATTTCAGCTTTCTAGCTTCGGCGGTTTCGGCTCGGCGATGATCAATCAGTCAGTCAGTCAGTCAGTCAGTCAGTCAGTCAGTCAGGTTAAGCTCTTATATAGATATAGATAAACCTTTGGCTGTCAAAACAATAATTATTGAACGAATTCTAGAAAATTCCATAACAGCTGCAGCTGATAATTATAGGTAGGTAAATATTAAATCACTAGGTACCTAGGTAGGTACTACCTACCTACTAATTAGATAATTATTATATGACTCGTTAATGAGTGATTGATTACGTATCTATAATTATTATTAGATATTATATTTTATTTGCTAGGGTACCTACCTACATTTATTTCCTTACGCAGTAACATAAAAATAAATAAATAAATAATGCTGGACAATCCACATAGCATCCTAGCCCCAAAGTAAGCTACTCAAAGCTTGTGTTATGGGTACTAGATAACTGATAGATTATTTAAAACATTACTAGCTGACCCGGCAGACTTCGAACTTACTTAGAAAACGTTTGTATGGGAAATAGAAAAGCGCTATTTTTAGGGGTTTTCCGGCAGTTCATCGAATTTTTCTTACCTTTTAAATCTTTCCTAGAGCTCCACGAACATTTCAAGACCAAGATAAGATAAATCCGTTTAGCCGTTTTTTTTTTCGTTTTTCTCGAGTTTTAGTCTCGCTAAAACTCGAGAAAAACGAAAAAAAAAACTCGAAAACTCGTGATTCCTAATTTTTTTGAAAATATAATATAGCCTATGTCACCCGCTGATAGTGTAGCTTCCCAACAGTGAAAGAGTTTTTCAAATCGATTCAGTAGTTTCGGAGCCTATTCATTTCAAACAAACAAACAAACAAACAATCAAAGTTTTCCTCTATTATTATATAGTGTAGATAATTATATGTAATATACCAACTTAACCCTAGGCAGGAATGTTCAAATTATTATTATTTTGAATTTAATTGGCGATAAAACGAAGCTCGGGTTTTAACGCTAGTTAAACAATTAAGATTTATTAAGTCTGATGAAAGAGCGGCTCTCCGCTTGCAGCATGAGCATTGAGCACTATAGATGGCGTTTTTCTTTACGGAAAGAGAAGACAGTGACATTTGTGATGACAAAAGTGTAATTTTGTCCAGGCCCCTATTCAATAAACATTGCAAGTCTACAAATTTGTAAAAAAGTGACAATATTGTCGAATTTTATGACAAGTGCTGTTATAAAACCTACAAATATGTAGAATTGTAAGAAAATTTTACAATTTTGTTATTTTTCCTTCAGTAAATCGTAATTTTTTACTAAACAGAAACTTGTAGAATTGTAGCCGCTTACAATTATATTACATATTATATTACATTTGTATATTACAATTTGTAATGTTTATTGAATAGGGGCCAGATCTTCTTTGTGGCATCCAAAGACGTTAAACTGTTAGGTACTACGTCAGTAGTTATTAACGTCGTTGATGGCATCTGTCTCTTAAAGAACAATTATTTTGCTAGTGTCAAGTGTATTTTATATAAGTGTTGTCCATGTCACACTGTCAAGTCAATTTTAAACAAAAGATGTTTTGTTCAAAACTCTTGGAATATTTTCTGATGGATTTAGAAAGGAACCTTCACATTTACTCACGTATCTCACACCCGAGTCAAGAACTCGGGCTTTATTGGAAAAATAACCACCAAAATTACACAGTAAAACTCAAAATAAACCGAGAAAAAATTTGAAAAACGGAGCGATAAGATCTCAGTCCAAAACCACAGAACATTCTCCCAAAGCGCTGTCTTCGGAGATCATGCTAGAGAGCTGGGCCCGTAGACAAACGGCCATTATCTCCTCTCCAAATTTGAGCTCTCAAGGACAGCTCTCTTAAGGTTTAATTTGTGATAATGTTGTTAACTAATCAGTTACATACCCAAACATCATGATAACTACGATAAATATTATGAAAAAAAACAATTTTTCTTTTATTTCCCAAAAACTTGTTCAAACTTTTACATTGAGAATCATCATCATCATCATCTTCCTGCCCTTTTCCCACGTTATGTGGTGGACACAACATATGTAATTTTCTTACTTCACCTCTGTCATTCGTCATCTCAGTACTTGCTCCTTTCTTACTCACATTGTCTTTCACATATCTAGTCCATCCATCTTTTTTTTCTTTTTAATTTTTTTAAAGAACATTTTGGAAGTAGAAAATTTCTGCCGATTACGTCATTTTAGTCAACATCGAGTCGATTCTAATTGGCACCGCTGTGTGGTCGCGTTGAAGCGTATAACGAGCGAGTTACTCTCGTGGCGTTAGCGAAACGAATGCGCTCACAAGTGTTTTGTTTACAGCTCCACGAGTGGGCAATTTTGATTGCAGAATTTTATGACTTGCATACGGAAGGTGTGAGTACCTAGGTATAGGTTAGCTGCGATCTATCACGTACGGAATATTATCTACTGTGCAAAATGTCGGCATGTACCAAATATCATGTTTGGACGTGTGACTACCCTCTTTAGATATTCTCAAAGATCTAGGTAACTTAGAGATTTGGGTGTCCATCAAATCAAAACAACTATATTTATAACAGTACAATCGTGAAATACTTACTGTAAAGCTACCTACATTATTGATTTGAACGATGGAAGGACCAAAGACGTTATAACTACTGACGTAGTAACAAATTTGAATTTGACAACAAAAATATTGTAAGTTCTTCTGAATATAACGAAAATTTCCTTCCGGTTAGGTACCTATATCGTCCTCACCCTGAGGAGATATCTACCTAGCCTGGGAATTACAGTCGTGATCATATCAACCAGTATGTAGCTAGTTTGTAATTGGCAGCATGGTGCTTGATCTGTTTGTGGTTTAGGTACGCGTAGTTTTAGTAAGTGTTCACATTTCATTTCTATCCCGTTTCTATTTGTGAAGACCTTTAATTGGCTTGCTGTTTCTATTTTTTCTTTTTTAATGTCATTTTATGTTAGCTGTTGGTTTTCCGAAAATTAAATAAATAAATAAATAAATAAATATTTGTTTGCTTATTTGTTTTAAAATTCGAGGACGATGACAAACCATGTTTCATCATTAGGTATTTTTAAAAGGTAATTATTTAATTATCTTGTTAAGTAGGTACTAAGTACTACGTGGTACTACTTATCACACGAAATCCGATTGCAAAGTATTTAAAAAATAAGTACCTAATGCGTGTAAGATATCCTTCCTAATCCTACTTAAGGCGAAGCGTTTTCCATACAATAAAAATCAGGATTAAAGTACTTAATCGGTACATCGAAGAGTGTTAGTGTAGGATCGCAAATTAAATCCTACAAATATTATAAACGCGAAAGTTTGTAAGAGTGTATGGATGTCTAGATGTATCTTTGTTACTCTTTCACGCTGAAACGGCTGAACGGATCTGGATGAAATTTGGCACAGATGTAGATTATATTCTTGAATAGCACATAGGCTACTTATTATCCCGGAACAGTTACGGTTCCCGAGGGATAGATTTGTTTTTGTTTTTCAAGCTATGACGCGGGCGAAGCCGTGGGTGGAAGTTAGTAATCTATAGGTACTATGATAATTACTTATTATACACTTACGTAAATAGCTGACCAGCGCGCGACTTTGTCTGATTTTCCCCTTTTTTGCAACATTTTGCATCGATGCTTCGCTCTTATTGATCGCAGCGTGATGTTATAAAGCCTAAAGTCTTTCTCGATAAATGAACTATCCAACACAAAAAATATTTTTTCAATTCAAACCAGTAGTTCCTGAGATTAGCGCGTTCAATCAAACAAACAAACTCTTCAGCTTTATAATAATTAGTATAGACAAGAGCCCTAGTGGTCTAGTGGTAGCACGTCTTCCTCACGATCTGAAGGTCATGGGTTCAAACCAAGTCGTGCACCCATGTGTATTTCTATTCAAAAAAAATATGTTTGCAAGTATTCCTATAAGCGGCGATGGGCTTGCAACCTGAAACGTACGGGATACTAACTTCTGTGCATGTGCACATGGACATGGACATGTGCCAAATATCATGTTTGACGTAGGTACCTACCTACCTCTGGCTACCATATTTAGATATCCTCAAAAGATCTAAGTAACTAGAAATCTGAAGAGATAGGTATCTACCGAGCCTTGGGATTACAGTAGTGTTTTTTTTAAATACTTCCTACTAGTTTTTAAGAAGCTACTATAGTAGGTACTTACAATTATCTCACACACACACATGCACAAGATCACAACTAAAATACGAAAACGTCTCGTTGCTTTGAGGATATCTAAGGGGGGTAGTCAGAGGCACGGCCAAACGTTAGGTAGGTATATTTTGATCAATAAAAACAAGTTCAAAAATAAAATTTCCAATTTTTATTTATTATAAGTAAGTACCTACATATTTTATAAACCAGTGTGGCGCAAGGTAAGTATTCTAACAAGGTAACCACTCCATGTAGGTTTACTTAGCAATTTTTTCTAGGTACCTAAGTAAATACCTATATAAGTAAATAAGATTTTATGTCTGATAGATAATTCTTTGCAAAGACATTTTCTATAAAAATAGAAAGACCAAAATTAATATACATGACATACCATGACATAAAAATTGTACTGAAGTAGTGTTACATAATGCTTGAAACTTTGACGTTAAATATGATGGTTTGGAAGAGCTTGTAGTAGGTCCCTGGTAAGTCTTTACAAATTCTCGTTGATGAAGGGCAAGAATGAGGTGACCCTCGCGAAGGCAGCTGGAGAACCAACCTCGCATCCACGGGCAGACCCGAATGAAGTGACACCAATCTAAAAAAATATGATCACTTTTGAGTCTGTCCAGATGGAGTGTTTTGCGTGCGTAAGCACACGCGCGTAGCAATTAATATTGCGTCGAGATGCGTTCCTATGCGCGTTGTGTTTGGGAGGGACTCAGGGACAGTTAATTTAGGGAAAATCAGACAAAAAGCTCGCAAAACGCTCCATCTGGACAGGCTCTATATCTCGGGCCACTCGTCGCAAAGTAAAATTTTAGGAAAACTAACAGCTCTAGGCAAATGCAGTGGGTAAATCCTACTTATATTATATAAGTGAAGGTTTGTATGTATGGATGTTTGTTACTCTTTCATACTGAAACGGCTTTGGAAGAAATTTGGCGCAAAAAAATTGAAATCTAGCCCCAAAGTAAGCTACTCAAAGCTTGTGTTATGGGTACTAGATAAAATCATAATTAGGTACATAGATAGACATTTTTTATTATACATAGAAGATGTACACACAGATCGTACAGAAATTTGTTCCGAGGCGGGAATCGAGCCCGCAACCTCTTGCGTCGCAGGCGGATTCTTGCCCGCTGCGCCACTGAGGTCGTCAAATACAGAATAGAAAATTAGTGATTGTAGGTACATACCAGAATAGGCCTGTCATCTCTAGAGACAACGAGAGGACCGCCAGAGTCGCCTTGGCAAGTGCTTCTGCCACCGGCGCCGCTGATGCAGACGTTCGATGACTGGACGATGAACGGGAATGACAGGGAGCAAACGGTGTTGCTGATCACATCGAGCTCAACGAAACTCTTGAACTGAGAAGTAGTGACAGAGCCGCCTGGGGGAAAATAAAATTAAAATATAATAAATAAATAAATATGATCACGACTGTAATCCCCAGGCTCGGTAGATATCTTCTCAGATTTTTAGTTACTTAGATCTTTGAGGATATCTAAAGAGGGTAGTCAGAGGCAAGTCCAAACATGACATTTGTTACATGCCCACATTTTGCAAAGTAGTTAGTATTCCGTACGTGACAGGATGCAAGCCCATCGCCGCTTATAAGAATACTAACTTAAGACACATACCTTCGAATTTTTGGTTCTAGGGTACCTATGCCAGTTTCCTCACGATGTTTTCCTTCACCGTTTAAGAGCACTGGCATTGCGCACATAAATTTTTCGAATGGATAAACTCATTGGTGCACGACCAGGTTTGAACCCACGACCTTCGGATCGTGAGGCAGGGTTGCTACCACTACACCACCAGCGCTCTATACTACAGGAGAAAATACATTATTGAAAAATACTATAAGAATTAAATTTTATTTTCATTTAATACGAAACGCACGCGCACGCTATCCGTGGAAGAAGTGCGGAAGTGGTAGTTAACCGCACACTGCGCCTCGTTCATCCCGCGTACATATTTAACTGTATCATACACTCTTGTTCGCTGTGTGTTTTGAACCGATAATTCAGATAAATACTTATACGGTCGAGAAAAAGGTAAGTTCTAATAAAAAAAATGAATTATTTTTTCAACTCATATTATAGATTTGGGTACGTATAGCTCAAAAATGCAATAAAAACACTTGGTGTATCTGGCACATACACTGGTGGTATTAATACGTAGGACGTGACGAAATCATCTTTTTAACCCCCGACGAAAAGGGGTGTTATAAGTTTAATGTGTCTGTCTGTGTATCTGTCTGTGGCATCGTAGCTCCCAAACGGATGAACCGATTTTCGTTTAGTTTTTTTTGTGTCATAGATAATTTTATCCCGAGTATTTTTAGCCATGTTTCATGAAAATCTGTTCAGCCGTTTGAAGATCATCAGCTCTTTTCTAGTTGATGAGGTTATCTGAACTCCCTTATGTCCGATCGATTCGAAATTTGGTACCGTGCTACTTCAATGATATTGAAAGAACATGGTAAGGTAACCATGACTTTAAATATGCCATGTTAGGGTAAGTTTTAGAAGTCGGGGGGTTTTAAAACAAACATGATCACGACTGTAATCTCCAGGCTCGGTAGATCTCTGGTTACGATCTTTGAGGATATCTAAAGAGGGTAGTCACAGGTACGTCTGAACATGAGGTGTCATTGAATTCATCTGGATTTCAAGAGTGGCTTGCTATACAAATTAGCAAAAAATTCAATATGGCGGCTATAAAAAGCAATTTTTAAGTTACAGACAACTAGTTATCAATATTCATAGTTAAGATAGAAAATAATCAATATTCATAGATAAGACAGGACGTCTCTCGGGTCAGCTACAACCCGGTCCATTATCTCGAGACCTCGCTGGAATGCGAACCTCCCGCCCCGTTCTCCTTTCACCTCCGTACGGTTAGCGCGCCAGAGTGAGAGAGAGCGACGTGACGTCATCGACGCCAGGTCTCGAAATAATGTGACCGGGTTGTAGTACTTTATTATACCATCTTACTTACCGTCTCTAGTGAGACCGAAACCAGAAGCAGTAGCCCTTTCTCCAGCAAAGTTCTCGTTTACTTGAGGACCGGAAGGCAGAGCGATGACTTGAATGTTAGCTGAAAATGTAATTAAATGTTAAGTACTTAAGTACTATAGGACCATTTGTCTATAATATCAGCCTAATTTACAAAGCTACCTACATATGGGTAATTTATTATATTAACTAGCTGGTACCCGCGACCTCGTACGCGTTAGTTTACTTTTATGAGCACCTGCACCTACCTACCTACGTAACGCAATAGCTCATTTTTTAATGGTGGAAACGTTGTGTCCAGCGCGCGCGAGAAAAAAAAAACGCTATCTCACGGGAACCGTACATTTTTGGGATAAAATGTAGCCTATGTCTTATTCCAGACCATAATCTATATCTGTGCCAAATGTCATCCAGATCCGTTCAGCCGTTTCAGCGTGAAAGATTAACAAACATCCAGACATCCATACAAACTTTCGCGTTTATAATATTAGTAGGATTTATGCCATGTTTTATAACTTTATTGGTTTATCTATTTTTACTAGTAGTTCGTCATAAGCGATCGGGTGTTTTTTTAATAATTGCAAAATCGTACAAACCCCTAGAGGTGACTGATTCAGGAAGTTTGATAATAGCAACATCGTTGCGGATCAAAGACGGGGTCCAGCCACTATGCACAACCACGTCGTTAGATGTCAGCCTGATGCCACCGGAGAATAGGTAGATGGAGCCGACGACAACGAGCACTTCCCTAGCCTGGTTGACGCCATCGAACCAGCAGTGAGCGGCCGTCAGCACCCTGTCTGCTTGAATGAGGGAGCCACCGCAGACACCTTGCCCTGCGTTATATTGAGAAAGAAGTCCAGCCTGGGAAGAAGATAGATTTGTAGTAGGCTAGGTTAGGAGTACCCTAAACAGACGCGCATGTATGAAGACCAATTCATCAAAAGAAGTATGTAATGATAATGAATGATGACGAAAGGGTTATAGTAAGCTTTAGAGGCTTTTATCGTGCACTTGACTGTCTCAGAATATTTAAGGTTCTACATTTGTGTCGTAGATTCTACGACATGCGTTGCCTCACGATGTTTTTCTTCACTAGCTCGATTGCAGTCATCGGTTCCATATCCGATGATGTCATACCGATGAAGTATTTGTAGCGTGCTCACTAAGGGTATGAGTTGGCAGCGGGCGACATGAGGCGGCGGCGGACGACGTGTCGCGGCGACACTGTCGGTTTCTATGAATTTCTATGAAATGCGACGCTAGCTTCGTGTCGCTGACTACGGAGGAAATTTCATAGAAATACATAAAAACCAGTAGTGTCGCCGCGACACGTCGTCCGCCGCTGCCTCACGTCGCCTGCTGCCAACTCGTACCTTAATTTTCAAGTTATGATTATCATCGAAAAATACGTAGTAATTAAACAAATATTTCAAAAAAGGTTCTATCTGGTATGGGAACTGGCCTTCTTCTGTCACCGGAAATTAAACTTAAAAAAAATAATTAAAAAAGGTTTCTACCTGGTATGGGAACTGGCCTTCTTCTGCTGCTGATCCTCCAACAATTCTGCCCTGGACGTTAGCTTCCTCAGCAGCTCGGATCTCTTCAGCCAGAGGCAGACCGTACTTGGCCAGGTAGTTGTAGGCTGTGATGTCCTCGAGATCTACGACATTCCTGGCCTGGGCCACGGCCACGAGGGCTAGAAGAGAGAGCGCGAACTTCATGCTGTGACTTGTAGGAATCTTATTGTGATTCTCAAAATAATTAACGCCCCTTTTATACGATATCGGAAAGCAGCTACTTGAGATAACGATAAAGATTTGGAATCAATGCAATGTTGCCTACACTCACTATACTGCCTAATTATTGGACTGTAAAACGTAATATCAAAACTCGCGATAACGAAGAAAAATATTC
Organism: Cosmorhoe ocellata; assembly: GCA_963675405.1. Classification (NCBI taxonomy): domain Eukaryota; kingdom Metazoa; phylum Arthropoda; class Insecta; order Lepidoptera; family Geometridae; genus Cosmorhoe; species Cosmorhoe ocellata. Next base: position 1,168,648 of record OY776258.1, on the reverse strand, counting down.
CGAATGGACCAGAAACCGCATATATTATGACAGAATTCATGAACTAAATGAACGAAATACTTCATCCGCGTTGTGTAGATACTTTAACTTATTAGATGATATTGTATCATAATCATCTCTCCGACCTTATTCCACGTTATGGATGGTGAGAAAAACATGTAATTATTTCTATTTCCCCATTAACTATTACAATTCACTGTATTTCCCTCTATTATCTGTCATCACTGTTAGAAGTGAATCCTTTCTTACTCATAATCTAGACACGCGGCAGCGTGTCAAGCCAAGTTCAAGCGAAGCGAACGGGCGATGCGCGCCTAGTGTAATATTACAGGAACCATTTGGGTGATTTTTCACCCCCTCGTAACTCAAAAACTATTTCACATAAACAAGTCAAATTTGGCTCATCTATTACCACTTGCGAGTAAAATATGTGCACCGAATTTCATAATCACACCTCAAACGGTTATTTAGTTAGATATTAACGTCCAAAAATGGCTGGTTATGGAAAATTTTATCACTGACTGACCTATAGACGTTAATTATAACCCAGTTCTAGATGACCTAGAACGTTCAAATTTGGCATCCAGGTAGGTAGTGGGGTGGATACAAAGGAAAAAATCTGAAACTTGTAATTTTGTTTATTTTTATCGTACTTTTTCAATTAATTGATTCTCTTAGGAACCCTTACTAGCGCCTGTAATATGAGAATAGCAATCTAAATAGATGTAAGTCGGTCATTATGTGGATTTTAATAGGGTCTTGACGTGAAAATACTAACGAGTGGAAGTAGTGTCTTGGATTGGTAAGTAGTACACTCTCGGTAAGTACCTACTATTATCGGGCTAACCTATCTACTTAGGTACCTAGGTATACAATTAGTTGAGCCGTCTATGTAGATAGGTAAGTATGACTAGATAAGTATTTAGGTTTAGACTAATAAAGTACTCTCGGTAAGTACCTACTATTATCGGGCTAACCTATCTACTTAGGTACCTAGGTATACAATGTGCTAATAGTTGAGCCGTCTATGTAGATAGGTAAGTATGACTAGATAAGTATTTAGGTTTAGACTAATAAAGTACTCTCGGTAAGTACCTACTATTATCGGGCTAACCTATCTACTTAGGTACTAGGTATACAATGTGCTAATAGTTGAGCCGTCTATGTAGATAGGTAAGTATGACTAGATAAGTATTTAGGTTTAGACTAATAAAGTACTCTCGGTAAGTACCTACTATTATCGGGCTAACCTATCTACTTAGGGTACCTAGGTATACAATGTGCCAATAGTTGAGCCGTCTATGTAGATAGGTAAGTATGACTAGATAAGTATCTAGACACGCGGCAGCGTGTCAGCCAAGTTCAAGCGAACGGGCGAAGCGCGCACAGTGTGTAATATTACAGGAACCATTTGGGTGATTTTTCACCCCCTCGTAACTCAAAAACTATTTCACATAAACAAGTCAAATTTGGCTCATCTATTGCCACTTGCGAGTAAAATATGTGCACCGAATTTCATAAACACATCTCAAACGGTTATTTAGATATTAACATCTAAAAATGGTTTGTTATGGAAAATCGTATCACTGACTGACCTATAGACGTTAATTATAACCCAGTTCCAGATGACCTAGAAGCAAGTGTACTTAGATAGGTACACTTGCTCAATAGAATACTATTATATAACTTGTAAAATTAAGTAAGTAGGTACCTACCTGACTATAAGTAGGTAGGTACCAACTTATCTGACACAGTAAAATACACAATACGTTATTTTATTGGTAGGTAGCTTATAATAACAATAACTCACTGTCTAGCTATTAAAGTTTCACTTTCAGGAGATTATTTACCATTTTACCATAATCTTAGGAAAGGAAAGGCAGATTTTTTTTAAATGTACCTACATACTTAGCGTAAGTTTAAGGTTCTATTATATGACCAGTACCTACAGTTCGTACATACTACCTAGCTAACGTAGGTAGCTCTAGCTGAGTGTACCTATCTATCTATCTAACAACCCTCAATGACGTTTGCCCCGCGTCTGCCCGCATTCGGCGGTCGCGTACCTACTCAGCGATGAGCGACATCTTCCCCCACCCCGCCCGCAGACGACTTATTCGCCCGCCGCCGGACCGCATAATAATATCGCGCACGCGGTTGTAAGTTTTTATTGTATTTATGGTTCACTATTTTGACGATAATGGCTTACACATAAATGATAGATATAGGTAGTAGGTATACTTATTCAGTAAGTACCTACCTACTTAGGTATACCTACATGTACCTATACAATGTGCCAATAGTTTGAGCCGCCCTTGCAGGTAGATATATAAGTATAATAATATAAGAATAAGTACCTACTTACTAATAAGTTCTGTACAAAAAGTAATGATATCCCATCAAAAACATAAATGTGAAATGAGAGCCAAGTTCAATAAGTAGGTATGCTTTAGTCGTTGACTTCAGCGACAAAAGAAGTGAGATCTAAACGGGTGCCAAGTACAATGGTCAGTCCTGAAACTTATTTATAACAATATGAAATATTTTTAACAACTTTAAAATATTATTTCATCTTAAAACTAGCCTAAGGACTTGGCTAGTTTTCTTAAGAGTACAAATTAAATTAGGTATTTGTTTTAATTTTATTTGCAAGTTTTTATTTTATTCTTCTAAAAATTTGGATTGCTGGTAGAAACTAGCGAATGGACATACCTAGTAAGTAAGTAGTTAATTCGTATATGAGAACTAGCCAAGTTAGACCTTAGGCTTCAATATAATATCCTAAGTTTTAAGATGAAATTATATTTTAAAGTTGTTAAAAATATTTCATATTGTTATAAATAAGTTTTAGGACTGACCATTGTACTTGGCACCCGTTTAGATCTCACTTCTTTTGTCGCTGAAGTCAACGACTAAAGCATACCTACTTATTGAACTTGGCTCTCATTTCACATTTATGTTTTTGATGGGATATCTTTCACACAAATTCTCCTATTCTTTGGTATCTCATTACCCATACCACTTTCCTCATCACTCTTCATAGTACCTACCTAATGTCTGCATTATAATTATGTATTTCCACCAAATTTAGAACAATGTCCCTAACAGTTTTCATACAAATGGACAAGTACGAGTGAGATGAGTGCTCAGTGGGTTCCGTTCCGTGCTATAAATAATTGGAGCCTTTTGGACCTCGATTACTCATTATTCCCATCAAACATAATTTCTTCAAAGAGTTTCCTTCATTTGTATTCCAAATTTCTGAATTAATTTGGTTATTTTGATCCGTAAAGCCATTCACATTTGTATTTAGCACTAGCTGTCCCGGCAAACTTCGTACCGCCTTCTACATTGCTTAGACAACAGTGAGTGATTATAATTTAATATATATGAACTTTATTAAATAGTAATAAAGTTCAAATTGACTCTACATTTTATTTAGAAAACGTTTGTATGGGAAATAGAAAAAGGCTATTTTTAGGGTTTTCCCGGCAGTTATTCGAATTTTTCTTACCTTTTAAACCTTCCCTAGACCTCCACGAACATTTCAAGACCAAGATAAGATAAATCCGTTTAGCCGTTCTCGAGTTTTAGCGAGACTAACGAACAGCAATTCATTTTTATATATAAGAGAAGAAGAAGATTATGTTAGAAATAATAACTATAGTAGGTACTTACATCGGTAAGTTAGAAGGTTATAAATATTTACAACACCATAAACTTGTATAATTGGTATCAATAGGATATCTAAAAACCTAAAACTATGAACAAAAGTAGTGCTTATGAGCCAGATAGCTGTTTCCAAATCCTTAGGTACCTACTGGTGGAAAACCTGGTAGAAAATTTGGAAAAGATAGCGACTAAAATTAAAGTCGATAAATAATAAGAGCATGCATAATTAGGTTTGGTCATGAGTAAAGTAGATAGTATAATTAGGCTTTACTGAACTCCGCATTAAAGGTGATTATGGCTTTTGATAGCACGCCTTTAATCGTAACCAGAACTTAGCGTGATTATCATATCAACGCATGCGGATTAGGATCAGAAATCGGACCTATACGTAAAACACTTCATCATCCATAAAAACAATGCAGTTAAAATTATATATTTTTTGTTACAAAAATCTAAAAAACTAACTTTCTTGAAATCCAAATTCATAACTTAACCTCAATCATATTATATTATACTAGTTTCTGCACGCGGCGTCGCCCGCGAAGTACCTACATAAAATATAGCCTATGTTCATCCTGAAAGTTCATTCTACACATTGGTGAAAGAATTTTTCAAATCGGTTCAGTAGTTTCGGAGCCTATTCAATTCAAACAAACAAACAAACAAACAAACAAATCTTTCCTCTTTATAATATTAGTATAGATAAGTATATATTATATACATATATATATTTTTTTCAAATCTATTTTGTCCCACTGCTGGGAAAAGGTCTCCCCCAAATTCCTCCAGTCATCTCTGTTCTTGGCTGCATCCCACCATTCTTTCGCAAAAGCTGCGAAGTCATCCCGCCAACGCTTTCTCGGCCGTCCTCGACGTCACCCCCTCAGGTATGCAGATGTCCACCCACTTGTCAGGAGGCAGTCGGCTAACGTGCTCCGCCCGCTCTCATTTGGATCTAACAGTTTTCTCTCCTACGTTTGCAATACCAGACACTACTGGTTTCTATGTAGGTATTTCTATGAAATTCCCTCCGTAGTTAGCGACACGAACCTAGCGACGCATTTCATAGAAATACATAGAAACATGAGACGACGTGTCGCAGCGACAGTACTGGTTTCTATGTATTTCTATGAAATTTCCTCCGTTGTTAGCGACACAAAGCTAGCGACACGTCGTCGAACGTGATCAAAGTGATCCTCGTGATTGTACTGAATAAAATATTTTTCAATTTCAATTTCAATTTCAGCGGCAGACGCCAGTGTCGCCCGACCGCGGATCAGTCAGACATCTTGTCTCACGGAACACTCGAAACCAACTGGATGAACCGTCTGCAGTCGGGTTCGAAATCATGGCTGCAGCGACAGGACGTAACGACGTGTATTGGCGACATGAAGCGACGACACGTCGTCCGCTGCCAACTCGATTCTTTTGTAGCCCAGGACGCTTCGCTGCATTGGCTTCTGACAAATTATACGTTTGGACTTCTGTTACTCTGACAGCGACCATGTCTGCGCACCGTAGGTTAGGACAGGTACACCGTAGATTGTTTGTTTCCTTTTCACGACTAAACGGCCGAACGGATCGTAATGAAGTTAGGCAAGGAGATAAGTTCTAGAAAAATAAATAAATATTATATCTCCTTTACCTAACTTATCCTAGAACAATATCCCACCACCAATACGGGAGCTTCAGTGTTTTTCAAATTTTAGGTCCAAACTCAAAAAGTTCATTTTAGATCACCAGAAAGACACTGAAGATCTCAGACACGAAATTTCTATTTTGTAGTAGGTACTTTATGTGTATGTGTACTCGTATTGTAAAGTATGTTCTCCTACCTCCTCTAGCTTATCTCTTCACTTTCTTGTTGGGGTTACTTGCCGTGCTTTATTATAATATTATAATGCATTGAGAGCCTTGGCACTATTTCATTTATTTATTATTTATTAATTAATGGTACAAGTATGTTCGTTTGTTTTTTTGTATTCGTAGGTACTGCTATATAGCATTGTCCGATTTCAAATCATAAATTTGTAAGTATTGCTCGCTGTGTATTATATCATTTGTTACATAGTTATGTTGTTATGGTAGGATTTTTAGTCATTATAGTTTATCTTTTTGTTAATTTATATGTATATAGTGTCGCGTACGTGACGCAACGCAATGGTTTCGACGGAAGATCAGCGTTGTGTTAGCTATAACCTATAGCTATCACAACATAATGCTGAGTCGAACGCCATTTTGTAGCTTTTAGGTAGGCTTTAAGTGGGTTATTTAGTTTATAATGGTGTTGGTAATTTAATTAGTTTAGTAGGTAAGTCAGGATTTTTTTTTTTTTTTTTTTTTTTTTTTTATATTAATGCCTACTTCAGCTACAAATAAAGTATATCTTTATCTTTATCTTTATATTTAACTTCATTACGATCCGTTCAGCCGTTTAGTCGTGAAAAGGAAACAAACAAACAGAGTTACTTTCATTTACGAGATAATATTAGTAGATTATGGTTTTTACTAAAAAGTTTTTGGGCTAAACTAGCTTTAACAAACATTTTCAAATCTAAGAATGTAAAAACAAATAATTGTTGTCACAATACGGATTACATTTAAAGGTGCGTTTCCATGGGCGATTTTTTGAGGAAAAATCTAGAGCAATTAGTCGACTTAAGTTGCTCCATATCGCGAGGAATGTGGTGGAATCTCTGTACCATTACTACTGTTTCCATTGTGGTGAATTGCTTGATGTTTCTGTGCCGTAATACTGACAAGCCCATAGTGTCTACTCTACTAAACGACAATAGTATAAATGAACGAAATGTTCGTCGAATTCAGTTGAATAAACAGTTATTATGCTGTCAAAATTTAGGTTTAAAAATTACCTAGGTTTTTTAATATTCTAAATATATTTAAAAATATATTATGTAATATCCTAGTTACTAATATTATACTTTTTTTTTGTAAATAAATACATAGACTAAAATAATAACACTCAGATACAGAACAAACACAAATGTTTGTCCTGAGTGGGGATCGAACCCACAACCTACAGCGCAGAAGGCAGAGCTACTACCAACTGAGCTGTGAGGCTTTATGGTTTCTAGTATACCTGACGTGACGTCCAAACGAGTATCACCTGTGCCTAACAGGATACACCTATTAAATAAAATAAACTAATAATGTTGTAATGTATAAGTTTATTCAAAGATACATGACTCGGATCCTGTTAGTCTTCTGGTTATTGTTAAATTATAGGCGCTCGTTAATCCAGTTAATGTAAGAAGTGACCCTGACGAAGGCTGCGGGGAAGTTTTGTTGGCAACCACGAGCAGAACCGAAGGATACAATACCAACCTGTGAAATATTAAATATTGGTAAATAAACAATCTAAGTAGAAAAGTTGCGGCCAAACAGAACGAAGCGCAATCGAGGAGAATCAATGATCATAATGATTCAAATAAGCAATTTAGAAAACAGTTGCCTTCGGATAAATAGCTTAAAGGAGATCAATCAGGTTTCATGCATGGTTGGGCCCAATGCCAACAAAAAAGCTGTGGTCATGTTTGGGAAGTCAGTCTGAGTATTTTACATAAGCACACCAAATCGCTACAACCATTCCTTCAATTGACTTTTCAAAATATATTTTTATTACAATGTATGAAATCAGATTTTTAACCTTATTAATTTTTTTTTGTTGGCCGGCTTTGGCATTAAAATATGTTATAATTAAATTCGAATGCCTATATTACCTCCGATTGAATGGTATCTTTTGTATTTTCAGTCTATCTCATCAAATCAAAACAATAAATAAATTAAAATAACTAATAATAGCTTATTAGTAACAAGGATTTTTTGATCTAAAGACTAATCTGCCAATGACAAATTTTGTGATATTGAGTTACATACATTCCCGGGCACAGCAAAAAAAAAATTAAGATTTTTACGATAAACAAAGATTCAGCTTTGTAACTCATCTCCAAAGCAATTGAAATAAAACGCAAAGTTTTTTCAATTTATCTCAAAATTTAGTTTTTAGCCGTTCTGCTTTTTTTCCTACAGACGGCAGTCTTTAGTCAGAATAAAAAGCCACACATTTGCAAAGTTAAAAGGTTAGTTACTAAAGATACAAAAATGGTCAGAATAAAACGGTAGCAAATAAAGTACCTGGATAGGCGCTCCATTCCTCCTGACAGTTAGGGGACCGCCGGAGTCACCGCTGCAGGTGCTTCTGCCACCAGCACCGCTGGTGCAGATGTTGGAATCCTGGACAATGTTGAACGAAAATCGGCAGACGGCGTTGCTAATAACGTCGAGCTCGACGAACCTCATAGCCTGGGAAGTGGTGATGGCACCGGCTGCACCTAAAATAATATAAAAAACTCAGTGCTACCCGCGCATTAGACGCAGCACCCGGCGGCTATGGGAAAATGTCATGTGAAGAGAAGAGTGTTGGTATGTGGGTGGATACAGGGGTAGAGGTAGGCCAAAGAAAAGATGGATGGACTGTGTGAAAGATGATATGAGTAAGAAAGGAGTGAGTACTAAGAGGACGGATGATACAGGGAAATGGAAGAAGAAAACGTGTTGTGTGTGCCGACCCCACATAGAGTGGGAAAAGGGCAGGTAGAAGAAGAAGAAGTGTTACTCCCGAATTGATTCGCAAAAATCCATTCATTGATATTGGTTAATTAGGAAATTTACATGGAGTGCATAGTCACTCATCCAAAAACTTTGCTTAAACATGCGTTAAAAACTTTCAAGTCCTATTTCACCCCCTTTACTGTACTAGATAACTGATATATTTAATACATTATATACATAGACAGATATTTTTATTACACATAGAAAACACCCAGACCAACGGAACAAATTTCTGCAGATCGTACACAAATTTGTACCGCGGCGGAAATCGAACCCGCAACCTCTTGCTTCGCAGACGGACTCTCGCCCGCTGCGCCACAGAGGTCGTCATCTGGGATGACAAGGTAAATAAAGTTTAATAAGGTTTAAAACATTGTTTAAGTTTGTAACACCGTGTTTAGTAGGTAAGTATATTATTAAGAAGTTCCTTACTATCTGCAGTACGACCGAAGCCAGAAGCAGTAGCCCTCTCACCGACGTACAGCTCATTAAGCTGAGACCCGGAAGGCAGGGCGATGGTACTGATGGCATCTGGAAATGAAAAAAAATAACAATCGAAATAATGTAATATAATAATAATATAATATATTATACGATTATACAAACTCGTACAGAACTAAAAAAAACTGACTGAAAGTAATTGAAAACAATTTCTTACAGCCTATTTATTTATACTGTTACTATACTATTAATTTTGTACCATTTCCCCTCTAAAAAGCTTATTTTATTCACCGAAAACGAAAACCATGAATAAAAAGCACTTTTCCTCACTGTTTTGGTGTTTGAATTTAGAACACATCAATATATTTGAACTCAATCTCAATGCTATACAAACTCCTTATTCCAAATAACTCCTCGAGCTTTGATTGGTAACATTTTCGACAAGGTCAAGGAGTTTACTTTAGTTTCTTATTCTCGGAGTCATGGTATAAAGTATCGTATGCAACTCTTGAATAAAACGGATTTATATCGAGGGCCATGAATCACTCGCGTTGCTCAAGATTCTCACACTTTAATTAGTATTTTTTTTCATTATGTAATTATGATTCGTTAGAATCCTTCATTTGCTCGTGACTCATCTACCTATGGCCCTCGCTTTAAATACGTTTTCTTTCTCTTTTATTCACTAGTTGCGTAATATACTATTTTTGACATTTCATATACCTAACCTAAGTATGTAATGTGTGACTATGAAAACAGAGATCTATAGAAATATCTACTATCTTGGGGATCAAAATCGCGATCATGTTTTTTTAAATAAATATTGCATACCGATACTAACCGCTTAGTGTGACGAAGTTTAGTAAACGGATAATGCCAATATCGTTGCGAATCAAATTAGGGTTCCATCCTGAGTGCATGAGAACATCAGAGGATCTGATCCTGGTGCCGCCGGAGAACAGAGTGTTCGAGCCAAGCACGACTAAGATATCCCTCGCCTGGTTTACGCCATCGAACCAGCAGTGAGCAGCCGTCAGCACCCTGTTTCTAGAAATGAGGGAGCCACCGCAGACACCTTGGCCAAGACCAAAGGTCGCCAGAAGTCCAGCCTACAATAAAAAAAATAAAAAATAAAAATATGATCACGACTGTAATCCCAGGGCTCAGCAGATATTTTCTCAGATCTTTTTAGTTACTGAGATCTTTGAGGATATCTAAAGAGGGTAGTCAGAGGCACGTCCAAACATGACATTTGGTACATGCCCACATTTTGCACAGTAGTTAGTATTCCGTACGTGACAGGTTGCAAGCCCATCGCCGTTTATAAAAATACTAACCTATGACACACACCTGCGAATTTTTGGTTCTTGGCCATGCCGGTTTTCTCACGATGTTTTCCTTCACCGTTTAAGAGTACTGGCATTGCGCACAAAATTTTTCGCCGCGGAACAAATTTGTGTAAGATCTGCAGAAATTTGTTCCGTTGGTCTGGGTGTTTTCTATGTATAATAAAAAAAATATCTATCTATGTATATGTATATAATGTATTAAATATATCAGTTATCTAGTACCCATAACACAAGCTTTGAGTAGCTTACTTTGGGGCTAGATGATGCTGTGTCGGTTGTCCAGCATGATTATTATTATTATTATTATTATTAATTATTTATTAAAACTCAAGAAACACTATTGGTGAAAACATCGGGAAAATAGGTGCAGTAGTTTTTAAGTTTATAGCAAACAGGAGGACTTTGTAGTGATGATGGTACGAAATATCAATGTTATATTACTTTGATACTGCCCGAAAAGTTTGTGGTACTCCTGTGCAGATTCAAAAAATACCTGGTACGGGAACTGGCGTTGGGCCGCTAGCGATCCTCCGACAATTCTGTTCTTGATGTCCGCTTCTTCAGCGGCGCGAATCTCCTCAGCCAGCGGCAGACCGTACCTGGCCAGGTAGTTGTAGGCGGTGTTGTCTTCGAGATCTACGAAGACATTCCTGGCCTGGGCCACGGCCACGAGGGCTAGAAGAGATAGCGCGAACTTCATGTTGAGCAGAATATTAATTATCAACCGTAGATACTGTCCAATTTATATACCGTTCGTAAGATATTACTGATGATAATGTCGTGATTAAAGGATTTGATTTGATCAATGAGCGATTTACAAAATAAAAAAAAAATAATCGCAAACATTTATCACAGTTTTGATCGTCTGGTAGTGTTTATATGATTTTATAGCTCTATATAATCTCATTCATACACAGCCAAAATGGTATCCCGATTCCCGTATTCTAGGCAGACTGACTTCTAAAACGGAAATCAAAAAAACGAAATTGAAAGTATTGATTTCTTGAACTTCCAACTAATTTGAATTATAATAATTAAAAATAAGCCATAGTTTTGCTTCTAAAAAAAATACTTGAAGGAATAAATCCTGGAGGTAGGGTAGTCAGAGACACGTCTAACCATCATATTTAGCACAGGCCCACATTCCGCACAGTAGTACGGGGTACTAACCCCGAACGCGACAGGTTGCAAGCTCATCGCCTCCTAAGAATACTAACCTATGACACATACCTTCGAATTTTGGATTCTAGGGTATGCCGGTTACTTCACATTTTTTTCAAATAGAAAAACTCATTGGTGCACGACCAGGTTTGAACTCGCGACCTTCGGATCGTATGCTTAAGGGATAGGTAGTTATGAAGTACGCAATTTGAATAACGTGTTTATGTTTTTAGGGTTCCTAACAAAAGGGTAAAACGGGACCCTTTAACTAAGACACCGCTGTACGTCCGTCCGTTCGTCTGCCGTCTGTCACCGGGCTGTAGATATAGGCCGTGATAGTTAGACAGTTAAAATTTTCACAGATGATGTATTTTTGTTGCCGGTAAGTATAACAACAAATACTAAAAAACAGAGTAAAATAAATATTTAAGGGGGTTCCCATACAACAGACATGATTATTTTATCGTTCTTATAGATAATGGTACGGAACCCTTCGTGCGCGAGTCCGACTCGCACCTAATCAGTTTTTTTATCTTTGTACCTATACCTATTACCTACCTATAATTTGTTTACCTATCTCTTTCCGGCTTTGTTTAAATATCTGATTGATTATTCCTAATTAGGTTCTATGTGTGAGTGTGTCAAATTATTTTTTTCTTTCAATCTTTCTTCTTTCTTTGCTCCATTGTGCCTATTAGGTTTGAAAGTAACCACATTTTACGATGAATGCTTAGGACAGTTCATAGATAGAATAGCATTGTCTTCTATGCTTACTTCTTCTTCTTCTTTTCCTTTGTTTATGGCATCTGTTTCGTTTGTGATCAATGTTGTCAGTGTCAAGTGTTTACATTAGTAGAACTATCAATGTCACAAAGTCAGTCTTATAATTGTCAAGTCAATTTTAAACAAAAGATGGTTGTTTTGTTCAAAATTCTCGGGATTTCTTCCGATTATTATCGACCTATTCACTTTAACTCATATTCTGAGTGATTTGTTATAGTCAGTGCTCGAATGCATCGCAGAAAATCCTTCTTCTTCTTTTCTTATTTATGGCATCTGTCTCAATTTAAAAAAAGAAGTCCAGTTAAAAGAAACATGTTTTGCCACTGTTAAGTTTTTTTTTAAGTGTTGTTAATGTCATAGTCACGTTGTCAAGTCATTCATACACAATTTTAGCTTTGATATTTCTGACGTTAGAATTTGTATGGTTTTGAGCAGTGATCGTAGTAATATTATCTCTATGGTTTTGAGTGGTTATATTTTTTGGTTTCGACAATTACATTGCAAATATTAATACCTTTGTAATTTTATTATCTAAAATCATTAATTAGATATTTGGGTCGCGACTCGTGGTCCCACTAATTTGACCCACTGGTGGGACAGTGTGTCGATTTAATGGGCTCGTGGTCCCACTGTTTGGTGGGACCATCAGTCAACGTAAATTTTATCAAGCTAGTAATTCCCCACCATATCTTATCGCAAACCAGTTTACAAGGTTTGAATTGTGATTATCTACTAGACATCGTCAACAAATCCTGTAGGTACCTAGGTATAATAATTTCAATGTGTTTTTTTAAAACTTTATATACATACATCATCATCATCATCATCATCATCATGTTCCTGCCCTTATCCCACTAGGTGGGGTCGGCACAACCGGTTAAGTTGACTAAAGACCCTTCTTTTCCTCCACTCTCTTCCGTAATCTCAGTACTCACTCCCTTCTTACACACATAATATCGTATTTCACACAGTCCATCCATCTTTTCATTTTTATTTTTATCTTTTAATTTTTTCATTCACTTTTTATACATACCTACATAAATAACACTCAGAAAGCCAGAAAACTCAGAAAACACCCATAAAATCACGCCTGTTTCCCGATGGGGTAGGCAGAGACCACGGATCTCCACTTGCTACCATCCTGACATACCTACCTCTTTTGCTTCATTCACTCTCATTACATTCTTCATACATGCGTGTCGGTTAGGTAGTTTTGATCTTTATACAAGTAGGTACACGCTTATTCGCTTTGCAAACATGGCATAAAAATATGTATACCTAACAACAAAAACAAATTAAAAATACTCACAGATGTTTAAAAATATTAAAAACATTACTTATTTATTTAAAGTTCTTGCACTAAGGTATCTAGCTAGTTTTTATCTAACATCCCTGACACTGGGGCCAAAATTCGAGTAGCGTCTGCTGTCGGGGCTGATGACACAAAAAGTTTCGTTTGTCCCGGTGAACAATCACCTAATGGAATCTGTAGGTAAAAATGACATAGTATATTCGCGCACGATCAGAATGGAATGGAACCTTGTCAAAGTAAATAAAAAGTAATACACATACCTACCTACGACTTTGGCAAAACCAAAATGCTTCGTGGAGAAGCGAAACCTAAGCGAATAAAAGTGGTTGCGTGCAGATTGGGTTACTACTATTTTGGTTGCTACCATTAGATGCATTTTTTTGCGTACGGGCGAATAGTGCACAAGTATAATAGTGTATCGGAATAGTGATAAATATTCGTAATACACTACACATTTATTACCTACCTTCTTAATGTTATCTAAAGATATATTTATTAAGCCTGGGGATTACGCCTGATCATGTTTTTTTAAGGAAATTATTTAGGACATACATTCAGAGACCTAGCGTAGGGGACAGAGTTACGTCAGGTACAAACTCTGGTCATTTGGTGCCCATTTAATAATATAATTAAACTACTGTACTTTCTAATTAACTATGGGTAATATAAGACCACTAGATGAAAACCCGGCTTCGCTCGGGTGAAATGTGCCTTTTCATAATACATAATATGTGTCTCTGAGCACCATTAAAATTTAACGACTGTAATCCCCGGGCTCGGTAGATACCTTCTCAGGTCTTTAGTTACTTAGATCTTTGAGGATATCTAAAGAGGGTAGTCAGAGGCACGTCCAAATATGACATTTGGTACATGCCCACATTTTGCACAGTAGTTAGTATTCCGTACGTGACAGGTTGCAAGCCCATCGCCGCTTATAAGAATACTAACCTATGACACATACCTTCGAATTTTTGGTTCTAGGGTATGCCGGTTTCCTCACGATGTTTTCCTTCACCGTTTAAGAGCACTGGCATTGTGCACATAAATTTTTCAAATTGAAAAACTCATTGGTGCACGACCAGGTTTGAACCCACAACCTTCGGATCGTGAGGCAGGGGTGCTACCACTGCACCACCAGCGCTCATTTAACATAACAAATAATAACGGATATTATGGCCCAGAATACTCGTCACACTATTCCTTACGTAAAAGTTACAAAAAAAGTGACATAGGTCCGTATAGCAACGCGGATCTCCGCGGAATCAGACATAGCACGAAGCGAAATACCCAAATGACGAGTAAGTAGAGTGCGGCATGATAATATGGCTGCTCTGAATTACATAACGAAAGCGACATTTTATAACAAACATAAATATGTTCTAGTAAAAAGCTTATTTCAAAAAAAGGGCTGGGTTGATTTGTTTCAAATTAACTGATTTACATTCTTGTGAAATAGAAATTCAAAATACCTTACTGTTCTGGATAAATTAGGGAATTTCTGAGTTTTCAGAGGTGTTTTTGACATGATTTTTAACCAAGGTTTTCTAACTAATTCGTGTTTTAGCTCCGGTTGACTTATCACTTATATCCTTGAGTATCGTGTAGTTCAATTTCAATGTAATCTATTAAGCGGTAATAGAATGATTAGGGTTGCAATACTTGCAATTTTCAAAATGCTGGGCCTTAAGCTACCAAGTTTGCGATTACCTAGGTACTTACCTACCAACCTACGTAGTGCAGTAGAACAAAGAGGTTGGTTGCACTGTTAATTGTACCTACTTACCTACCTACTTTGAGTTTTTATTACTCAAGATGTCATCCGGTGTCAGTGACGAATATGGCGACTGCGATTTGTCTCTCAGCACCATTAGAATTTTACAAAATACTCGACAATCCGATTTTCCAATTTCGCGGATGTATGTTGTCGACTCGAAATCTTTACTTTTTTATGTTTTATTACTCAGGTAAGGTTTCGATCGAGCCTACCGTACCCCTTGACGAAATTATTAATAAGAACATACTGTACCTTTTTAATTGTTGAACCAAATAAAGTTATTATTATTATTTGTAATATTAACTCATATAAAAAAAACTAGATTATCTAGAAACCTAACCTATTTTTTTTGCCACTCATTATTGTGAAGGCGCGTGACAGTTTGCTATAAACGACTTGGGCATTCTAGAGATTTTTGTAGCTATTCTGTAGGTAAAACAAGGTAAAATAAGAAGCGATATAACGCCATAGTTAACATAATTATATTTTGACTGGTCCTACAACTCTGTTGGTAGTAGCTCTGCCTTCTGCACTGTAGGTTCGAACCACACCTAAGACAAACATTTGTGTGATGAACGCAGATGTTAATTCTGTGTGAGTGTTATTATGTATTCTTTAGAGGTAGTGTATATAATTAGTCTATCAGTTATCTGGTACCCATTAGTACAAGTTATGCTTAGTTTGCGGCTAGATGGCGTTGTGTGAAATGTCCAAAAATATTATTAATTATTTATTTATTATTAGTAAGTAAGTAATTATGCCTCATCCAGGTCTAGCTCGCGGCGGATGCTATGTCATCAGCCCATCTTTCTAAGGGACCTGGGTGAGGCTAGCAGCAGACCGTGGACAATGGTATATACAAAGAGAGCTACATCTATCCAGCAGTGGGTGAAGTTGGGTTGCGGATGATGATGAAGTAAATATGACTAATTATTCTAAGTCATATGCTTTTTGATAAAGTCCAAGTAAGAAGTCACACGTATATATCCATTTGGGTAGTTTGAATCGCATCCATTCCGATGTCCAAATGATGATACACCAATCTGGAAGACAAAATAAATAGTCAATACATTTTTAAAAGATTTTTTAAATGATGCTATGCTATTTTATTTAATATCTGAATATACCTATAGTAAAAAGTCACCCCACTTCACAGGAGAGACAACCTCAATATTTTATAAACTCAGATGGTTTGGGCATGTAGGAAGGATGGATGAAAGGACTGACATCAAGATCGTAGCAAGTGGAGATTTGATAACATTGATGCACCTACAGACAGACAGACATAAGAAACTTTAATGTTTCTATGCTAATCTTTGGAACTCTGTGCAAGCTTATTTTTTTGGAATCATCTTCTAAATCTAAGAATCTAAGAATAAAATGTAAAAGAACTACCAAGATAGGGTTTCCCTTCCTCATGAGCGCCAGTGGACCACCAGAGTCGCCGCTACAGATCGCCACGTTGTCAGAAGTATTGTAGCCACTGGTACAAATGTGGGATGGGTGGATAACCTCAGGGTATACCAATAAACACTCTTCGTTTGATATCACTATGAGTTCCACTTTACTCAATACTTGGTCTGCTGATACTGGAGTGTCTGTTAGAAATAATCCATATTATTTGTTAGAACATGTTAGATCTACAATGACTGATCTAAGTCTGATATTTAACTTACTCTGACTAATTCTTCCAAATCCCGAAGCAACGACTATTTCCCCGACGAAATCTTCATAGATTTCACATTTTGATGGTAGAGCAATGGGAGCAATAGTATCTATATAAAAGACACAATATCAATCAACGTTTTAATTTCATCAATCTTAGTTTAGTTTAGAATTCGATACCACAGAGCTTCAAGATAAAAGTCTAATCAGTGCGTCTTGTCAGTGACACGTGGTCATTTACTATTGGTCTCATTCATAAGCTCAAGATTGCACAACGAGTCATGGAAAGAGATAATGTATGAAATTTATATCTATGTTAGAAATTTCACTACGCGATAGAATCTATAAATAGGAAACCCGTAAAAGAATCAAGATTTCTAACATGGCTCTTAGAATAAACAAGTTGAACTGGCAGTGAACAAGGCATATTATAGCTCGCGGAAACGATAACCACTGGGAAATTTAAGAACCTTTGTTTTTTAATAAGAACCACGAACTGGAAAACTAACTAGACGGCCTCCCACTCGATGAACCGATGATATTATAGTGATTGCGGGAAGTCAGTGAATGGTTCTGGGGGATGGTGAAGGCTCAAGATTGGTCGTCATGGCGCTCTTTTGGGACACCTTTGTCCAGCAGTGGACGTCTATTGACTTATAGATAGATAGTTTATCGAATTTCTCATCAACCATTGTAGCACATTTTTTAGTCTAACTCACATTTGCATTACCGTGGCTCCAGTGTCAAAGTTAAAATATATTTATCCTTTGTACATCTTACATGTTTGGTGAATTTTAAGTGCCCATTCCAGCCTAATCCTAGTCCAAAGTGTCATAGTCACTTACCCGAGAAAGTAACATGTCTCAGCAAATTTACCACAGCTACATCATCCAGCGCCTTAGCCGGATTCCAACCTGGGTGCATGTACACTTCGCAAGTCTTTATCCTCGTACCACCAGAGTACAATTTTGAAGATCCGAGTACGACTGTCAAGCATGACCCATGGTGCAAGCCATCGTACCAGCAGTGAGCTGCCGTGACCACTCTATTGTCGCTGATGAGCGACCCTCCACAAAGAGCGAGGACCCCAGTTATATTCTCTAGTGATACCAACAGTCCAGCCTGAAATGAAGTGTCTCACTAAGGTGTATACGATTCAAATTTGACGCCATTTTTTTCTATGCTGGCTGCAGCTCTAAAATTTGGCAGCTGGCATCAACGATTGTACCGATTATAAATTTAGTATTTTGTTTTTTTGGGAATTTCAATGTTAGGCTATTTAAAATGAGAACCGACACGTTTCGATAATTGGCATCCTCGTTTACCAACCCATCTTGTTCATCTGTCTTTCGACGAAATGATCTAAGCTTGGGTCCACATTTCTAACATTCTTCCGTGGCTGTGACTGTGTGTCCGAAACCCACGACCTACGGATCATGATACAGGGGTGCTACCACTACACCGCCGCTCGTAAGGCAGTGCTCAGTGAAAAACGTAAGGAAACCAAACGCACTTCGAGACTCTAAAAATTATATTATTTTAATGGATGATAGATGGATGGACTGTGTGAAAGATGACATGTGTAAGAAAGGAGTGAGTACTGAGATGACGAATGATAGAGGGAAATGGAAGAAGATCACATGTAGTGCCGACCCCACATAACGTGGGAGAAGGGCAGGAAGATGATGATGACCTACCTAGTAGATTTATATTTTCATAAAGCCAGATCCCTACCTGATAGTTGTACTGGAAAATATCAGTTGTTTCACCCCCAACAATCCTTGGCATCAAAAAGTTTGAATCTTCTTCATCTTTTATTCTCTTTGCTTCCGGTATACCGATTTTTTCCATATATCCATAGGCAGTATGAGAAGGTTCATTATTATATGCATTGACTTTATTCAAATTTTGCGCGCAAGATAATATCAGGAGGCTCATCTCAACAACAAAGAGTGTAGTGAACTTCATAATCCACTGTTTGATAAAATAGCTTTCATTTTCTGAAACGGTTCAGTTTATATTTTATTTTTAAACCATAAATCTTAGTCAGGTATCTGAAACTGCTTCGACCCTGCGACTTTGTTTGCGCAATTTTAGCTCTGCCTTCACAAGCAAGACTGGCCTTACAGCTCAGTTGGTAGTAGCTCTGCCTTCTGCGTTGTAGGTTGTGGGTTCGATCCCCACCCAAAACAAACATTTGTGTAATGAATGCAGATGTTTGCTCTGTTTCTAGGTGTTATTAATATTCTATGTATGTATGTATTTATAAAAAAGTAAGAATATAATTAATGTATTTATGCTTAAAAACAACATAATCAGCCTTGCCATTCAACATGGTACTGTCGCCAGCTTATTGAGCCCTGTAGCAGTGATGTGGATCAGTTGAGCTATCTATAGATAGTTTGAAAACTAAGCTCGACTTTTTCACATAGTGTGTATTTTAAGATAGGTATTTAATATTTAGTGTCAGCCAGTCATTCAGTAACATGTAGATTTTAACAAACAAGTATTTTTAAAGTATTAAGTATTAAAAACCGGTAACTATTTGCTTATCCTTTTTAGATGGTGGAATTAAAATTGATAAGTTAATTGTTTGGAATTGGCTCAGCGCCGTACTTACATTAGAGATTAGGGTTTTTTATCCGACTGCGGAGAAGGTATTATTGTATTTTGTTTATTTATATTATAAGTTTATGTAAGTAAGTATGTAAGTACGTCGTCTTTGTCTGGACCACCGTTCATTATTATTTGTAGGGTTGTCTGGAAGAGATCACTTTAGGCGTTAAAACCACCCATTGTGACATTTAGTTTTATTGTATTTCTAATTGGTTCTTTAATTATGCGTTTATAGTAAAAAGGTACATTGTATTGTTATGTAAGGTAATGTAAATGTTTGAAAGCTGAAATATAGCCTATATTTTATG
The DNA here is from genome assembly GCA_963675405.1 of Cosmorhoe ocellata. Lineage (NCBI taxonomy): Eukaryota > Metazoa > Arthropoda > Insecta > Lepidoptera > Geometridae > Cosmorhoe > Cosmorhoe ocellata. Next base: position 1,148,935 of record OY776258.1, on the reverse strand, counting down.
TAGATACTGCGCGGGCGACGCCGCGAGAGTAAGCTAGTTTTAAATATAGACAAAATACAAGAAACTAAATAATTATATTTTATTGATTCGCTGTCTTAGAAGTACAGTTTATAGGTGCTGGTTGAAAAAGTCGACAAAGGAGGTGACACGAGCGTAGGCCCCGGGCAGGTTCGCCTGACATCCCAGAGCAGAGCCGAAAGACACCACACCAATCTGTCACAAAATAATACAAAATCATTTTAAAAACCCTTTCGACATCTAAACCTTACCCTAACATTGTCATATTTAATGTCATGGTTACCTTACCATGTTCTTTCAATATCATTGAAGTAAGGTACCAAATTTCAAATCAATAGGACAATGGAAGGTGGTCAGATCCCCTCATCAACTATTAAAGAGCTGATGATCTTCGAACGGCTGATCAGGTATGATTACCTTACCATATACTCTAAATATCATTGAAGTAAGGTACCATTTCCAATCAATAGGACAATGAAAGGTGACTACCTTCAGTGTGTACCTACCTAACAATGTGTTTTCATCATTGTAGGACATTTAGCTATTGGTTTAGCGCACATTTATGCCCGCTTTCCACTGCGAGCGGAGCGGACGGATCAAAAGAGTACAAAGAGTTACAAAAGTGGTCACACCTTCTGGCAGCTATGGAAGGCAAAATCTGAAACTCTTTCTTAGTGGAAGTGCACAACTATTTTCATTCCGGTCCGCTCAGATCATTAGCTCCGTTTCATTACCCTTTTTTAGTGGAAGGCAGGCATAATGCCGGCCTTCCACTGCAAGCGGAGCGGGCTCTGTACGGACTCCCATTTTTGAGTGGAAGGCGGGCCCCGCTTATAATTGTAGGTCCGGATCCGGTCATGACCTCAAAATTTTATAGCTCAGCCACCTCCACTACACTTTTGATGTTCTTAAGGTTTAGAACTAACAAGAGAAGGTTACTTACCAAAATAGGTCTGCCATTGCTTGTAGTAACAAGAGGACCGCCAGAGTCACCTCCGCAGGTTCCGGAGCCACCGATACCGCTGGTGCAAATGTTGGAGCTTTGCAGGATAAGAGGGAAGGCGTAGGAGCAGACACTGTTGGTGATGACGTTTAAGTTCACGTGGCTCAGGACTTGGCCGGAAGAAATGCCTGCACCTATAAAAAAAATGTTAAAAAGATAAAAAGAAATAAATTTTATAGGTATAATGTATACGTTTTCATCGGTGGGGGGAGCGGCTATAGATTGTCGAAACTGTAAAAAAAATATATATCGAGCGCGTCAGATTTTCTAAAGTGCACAAATAAAGCTCTCATTCAATAATGGTACGATTTGGGTGTGACGCAAACATGCAACAAAAAATAATGTGCAAGAAGAAATTGCTACTTTGAAATACTCAGCGCGTCAGATTAAGATATATATGGTTAATCTTTAGAAATATCGAAATGCCTTTTTGGGCTCCCCTATTACTAAAAAAAACAAAAATAAACCTGATCACGAATGTAATCCCCAGGCTAGACATCTCACTCAGCTCTTTAGTTACATCTGGATATCTAAAGAGATTCAGAGGCACGTCCAAAAATAATATTTGGCACATGCCCACGTTTTGCACAATAGTTAATATTCCGTACGCGACAAGTTGCAAGCCCATAGCCACTTATAAGAATACTAACCTATGACACATCTTCGAATATTTGGTTCTATTGTATGCCAATATCCTTACAATGTTTTCCTTCGCCGTTTAAGATCACTCAAAATTCGCATGTCAATTTTTATAATGGAAAAACTCATTGGAGCACGACCAAGGGCTTTACCACGAAGTCTTCCAGAACGATTCCGAAACGATTCCATCATAGGAACGTCACTACTTCCATACAATTTGCATAGGTCATGGTACGAAATAACAATGTAATATTAATTCGGTAATTTATCAGGAATTCGTGGTGAGGCCCCAGGTATGAACTCACCGCCTTCGGATCATGAGGCAGGGGTGCTACGACTACACCACCAGAGCCGACTTTACTCAACGTTTGTGTCATTATCTCATACTTTTTTATAACTACCGCTATATTATTATATCGGTAATTTCTACCTAAAATGTTCAGTAATGGTAGTATCATGCTTAGTTATATGGCTTCGGTTTTAAATCCCGTCTATTCATGAACGCGTTTAATTTGTTACTGAAGTTTGACCATTACTCCTAAACTGTCCATGTAACAGCCAGAGGGATAACGTGGTGTCATTGCGATTCCATCATCAATAAATGCATAAACTGAGTCAGATTTGTCCTACCATCACAGATGTTAGGTTGACGTTCTCACTCACACATACAGTAAATGTTATGTGTGCGAGAGGGAAGAAGTTAATTGGTGATTTATTATCTTAGTTGTTCTTTTACCATCAGCAGTGAGTCCAAAGCCGGAGGCAATGGCGGATGAGCCAGCATAGTTCTCGTAAAGTTCCGATCCAGAAGGCAGCGCAATAGGTGCAATTGTGTCTGAAAGGAAATAATTAAATATTTGAATCAAGAAAGCAGATTTAACAATTAACTTAGTAGTAAGGTTGACAAATATCACGAAGCCAAAACAGTTAAAGGAAGCCTTGTGGAAACCAAAATTACATGATTGTGTGCCATATAACAACCAACATTAGTTCCACGTTTACCACTAACTTAAAAGTATATAAGGTGACATATCGGAAGAAGACTGATTATAATGAAAGAAACATACCTGAGAATGTAACAGAGCTAGGCAGGTAGCACACGGCAACATCATTGCGGGCCAGCAGGGGTTGCCAGTTAGGATGGGTAGCGACGACACTGGTTTCCACCCTAGTTCCACCAGAGAAGAGTGTGATAGAGCCCATGACTACTGTAAATCTCCATGCCTGGTTCAAACCATCAAACCAGCAATGGGCAGCAGTGATAACTCTGTTGTTGCTGACAATGGAACCACCGCAGACACCTGTGCCGTCGAAGCCGATCAAATCAATGAGTAGACCAACCTGTTATGAAATAAAAGATAAATAATAATAAATATGATCACGACTATAATCCCCGGGCTCGGTAGATATCTCCTCAGATTACTTACATAGACCTTTTGAGGATATGTAAAGAGGGTAGGCAAAGGCACTTCCAAACATGATATTTGGTACATGCCCACATTTTGCACATAGTTAGTATTCCATACGTGACAGGTTGCAAGCCCATCACCGTTTATAAGAATACTAGCCTATGACACACAGCTTAGAATTTTTGGTTCTAGGGTATGCCGGCTTCCTCACGATGTTTTCCTTCGCCGTTTTAGAGCACTGGCATTGCGCACATAAATTTTTCGAATGGAATAAATTGGTACAATAACTCATTGGTGCACGACCAGGTTTGAATCTACGACCTTCGGCTCGTGAGGCAGGGGTGCTACCACTACACCACCAGCGCTCTTTGATATGAAATAAAAGATGTACCTACCTATTCTTCTCATTAAATTCTTGCTTTTCCACCCGATGTCTTTTGTCAATCGTGTCAAATCTATAACCCTAAACGGATCTTGTCCTAATCTTTCCCTAAGTTTCGTACAAAAAAAGCTCAGCCCAGCGATTTTCTTGTCAGTTCTTTACGGACTGGGGATAGGAATGGAGTTGGCACCTAGACTCACCTAGTATTAAAGACTCAAAATGATCCCTGTGATTTTAATGAATTAAGATAATATTTTGACTTTTGACTTTAGACGTTTTATTGAGTCCTTCTTTTCTCATCGTGTCAATCTTTCAAATCAGTGTGGTGAAGGGATAAAAGTGCGCCTCATCAGAATAGATTACTCAGTGGAACCAAAGGAATCTCCTTTGGTTCCACTGAGTAATCTGTTCTTATACTATTTTTTCCAGCTGCACCTTTAGATGGTAACTTTTTCATGACTTCCTTTACATTTGCTTTAGTGACTAAACATTACCTGGTACGGGTATTGTCCTAGAGCTGCTGGAACACCTCCGACGATCCTGGATGCCTCTCCCTTTTCCTCAGCCTGACGTATCCTCTCCGCCTCTGGGATACCGTAGTTAGTAAGGTAGCCATAGGCCGTGTTACCAGGAATCACTTCCTTAGCAACATCGGCTAAAGCAAAACTTGCTAATGCAAGCACCGCGATAAAGGTCTTCATTTTGGCTTCAGACTAAGTATTAATTTGAGTGTATCCTAGTATTTATAAACTTGACTGCAGATTATTGATGACGTATTACTCGATATGCTATCAGGATTAAACAGTTGCAGCACACTGATTGTATAACGATTGAAGTTCGCTTAAGTACTTGATTTTACAAGGTGCCCTAAATAGGGTTAATTATTTAAAAGGCATTATTTTTTTCTTAATTAATACCAAGAACCAAAAAGTCAAAGGTGTGTGACATAGGTTAGAATTCTTATAAGTGGTGATGAGCTTGCAACCTATAACATACGGAATACTAACTACAGGGCAAAATGTGGGCATATGCCAAATATCATGTTCGAACGTGCATCTTATTGTCCTTTTTAGATAATCCTCAAAGATTTAGTAGCTAGAAGTCTGGGGAGACATCTACCGAGCCTGGGGATTACAGTCGTGATAATGTTTGTTTGTTTTTTGTTTTTGAATTTATACCTAACTACCAACTTTCATCATGTTTGTTTGTTTTTTGTTTTTGAATTTATACCTAACTACCAACAATTTCTGCTTTATAATTCTTGCGGAGTATGATTATTAAAAATTAAAAATACATATTATGTCTTTTAATGTATATTTGGCTCTTTATTATGACTCTCTATGTCATGGATAGGTACTCCCACTACTTATTTATTTATTTTTTTTACAATAATGAAAATAATTTTTACGAGTCTTGTACCATCGAACACTAACTGTAATCAAACCTAGAACAGTACCTAAAATACCTTCTTTGGAAAATAAACCTTGAACTGGTACCTACATAATTATTTTGCAAGCAAATACGACAAACATGTATAGCAAAGTCACTAATTTGCCTGACTTGTAGGTACTTAAGTACCTACTAATCATTTTACATCTATAAATGTTTTTTTTATATCAGGATTAAATATTGATTTATCGAGTTAAAAATCTAAATCGCCACCAACGATAATACAGCAAGAATTATCTGTTGTAGATAACGATGTTTTTAATCAAAAACAGAATTATTTGTCGTTGATAACGATGTTTTTAATCAAAAACAGATGTTACGAGTATCTAGGTAAAATGTTGAATCAGCTTTAGCTCGAATGTAGAAAATACCTTTATTGATTTTGATACCTTATTGGTAAAAAAAACTGGACGTAAGGTTTTAGGTAAAAAGAATCTGATTTGTAAGTAATTTTATTTTAAACTAGCTTCCGTTCACGGCTTTGCTCGCGAGGTACCTACATAAAATATAGCCTATGTTACTCAAGGATAACGTAGCATTCTAACGGTGAAAGAATTTTTGAAATCGGACCAATCGTTTTTGAGTTTATTCGTTACAAACAATAATACAAAAATACAAAAAAATCCTCTTTATAATATTAGTATAGATTTTTTATTTTCAAATTACAGTGGTATCGCCGCAAAATTACATGTGGTCAAGGTTGAAGTTCTGTTAAAATTTTACTACTATTTCCAAATTTAATGTTAGCTGGGTAGAGTTTCTTCAGTAAAAGATTTGCTCGGTGATATTTAGGTATGACAAGATACAAAATGCAAAAATTCACGACTGTTCATTTACTGAATAAACATTACATTAGGTAAGTACCTAAAAATACTACTTCTTCAATTAATTGAATCTATAGCTGAAGGCAATATAGGTAATACTGGTAATATTGAAAATAGTGAGGTATTGAAAACTGATTACAAATGCGAGTTGAAGAAGTCCAAGTAAGAGGTAACACGGGCGAAGGCAGCTGGCAGGCTTGCTTCACAACCGAAAGCAGATACAAACGATGATACACCTATCTGAAAAGAAAAGAGCAAGACATTAGCAGCTTTCAATAACGATGGATTTCACTTAAGATCTACAGAGGTAATTTGTGATATCTTTTTGTTTATTTTGATCTCTTCCATTCCCCTAGTCTTTGAACTTACTCTATGTAAGGTCAAAAACTAGTTTCGGCAACGGGCATTTTGCAATCTTACAGTTCTATAGTTAGGATAGGTGTTTCTATAAACTAAGTTCTGAATAAAATCAAAATCTATTGTTAAACACCTAAATGCCTACTGCCATACACCTTATACATATAGGTACTATAGCGTCCTGTTGTTGAGTAGAACTACTTGAGACTGTATAAATTATCTAGAATAGATTCAAAGTCCTGTTTATTTTACTCTTGATAAATAACTTGCTTTTACGATTGATATAAAAACAATTTTCTGCGTAAATTGTTTTTCTACGTTTTAGTTTCTGAATGAAAAACATTTATTAGTGATCCTAAATGAATTTATTTGTGTAAAATGCTGTTTAATTTAAAAGTTTCCGTATAAAGGCTTACCAGAACTGGTCCGCCATTCCTAGTAGCAAGTAAAGGACCACCAGAATCTCCGGCACATGTGCTAACTCCTCCGATGCCACTGGTGCAGATATTGGAAGGCTGGATGATGAGAGGAAATGTAATGCTGCAAGCGGTATTTGTGATGACGTTCAACCTCACGTGATTTAAGAACTGGTTAGGGTTAATGACACCATCTGCGAAAAAATATTTTCAGATTAAGATATGACAAGCAATATTTATACACCCAACATACTACAGTTATAGTTTTTTTATGGCACATACAATATAGATTTATAGAAAATAAAATCTAATTGCATAAAATGTGTTTTGTCTTACCATCACTAGTTCTCCCAAATCCTACAGCAATAGCTGGCTCACCAACGAAATCTTCAAATATTTCTAATCCAGTTGGCAACGCTATTGGTGCAATGTTAGCTGAAATAAATTGATTCGTTGATACAATGTTGAGAAGAACATAATCATAAATCTAAGACTATGACAAAATGTAGGTACCTGTAAACGAAACTGGTCTTGGCAAGTAAGCTACAGCAACATCGTTTCGGCCAAGTAGCGGGTTCCAGTTAGGGTGAGTAGCAACGACGCTGGACTCAAGCCTGGTGCCACCACTGAAGATCAGAACGGAGCCAAGGACGACAGTCAATCTCCACAGTTGATGAACGCCGTCATTCCAACAGTGAGCAGCGGTGATAACTCGGTTGGCGCTGATGAGGGAACCACCACAGACTGTCCTGCTGTCGAGTCCAATGATATCACCAATAAGACCGGCCTGGTTGACAAACAAATAGATATAAGCAATAAACAGTTGAATAACAAAGAACATAGATACCAGAATTGATTGTTACCAGGAAAGGATATTGCCCAACGGCAGCTGGAACTCCACCGACAATCTTCGACTGAGCGAGCCGCTCTTCAGCATCACGAATTTCTTCAGCTCTTGGTATAGCATATTTCTTCAGATACCCAAAGGTAGGAGCCTGGACATTTTCTGCCCAAGCAAAGCTAGCCAGGACTACAAGAGCAACACACAACCGCATGACGGCTTTGTTATTACAAAACTAGATCCTTAGTCTTGGGAACAGTAATAGGTATCAAATAAGATTACTATATTAATTACCTTGATAGCATAATGCATACAATTATTGATAAACTGTTTTCATCAGATCAAACCAGCGATTAACAAAATAGCTCTTCGAACTCATAAGGCTTGCTTCAAAAGTTGCAAAGTTATGTAGTACGAGTAAAGTAGCTAGGTATATGAATAGCATGAGCCGCGGGTGAAGGCTCAACTCCTGCATTGCGCTTCTACAAACAATTTTCGGTCTGTGCCTCGCACAGGGGACTGTCACTCAAGCGCTCGCGCGGAACAACCCAATGATATTAGCTAGCCATTTAGAACAGACCCTTGCTACTCCTACCTTCCACCCTTACGGTGATCGCGAATGGAACTGAGTGGGGCCCGAGATAGATCAATATAAACTGGCACGTCTGTTTAGTCTGAAGTCAAAGTCTTTAGTTATGCTGACATAGTATTCAGATTCAATTCGCATACCCCCGTGTCTGTTGGCGTTCGGTTATCTTTCATTTTCGTTGGTTTCAGAAGTATTTTGTAACAATAAATAAAGGGAATAATTTCAAGTTTGATTTATAGACTGAGAGCGATTTTTCAGTCAAGTCTGTGTTACCTTGAGTAACATCGATGCTTGAGTATTCTGATATTGATGATACACCAGTTAAGGTATTAATCATAGACAGCACTGGTCTATTGATAGTCTACCTTCCGATCCTAAAGTCGTGGGTTCGGATCCGGTTGTGCACGTTCTGTTCGAAAACGTATGTGCGCTATACCAGTAGGTACCCTCAAACGATGATGGAAATCATTTTGAGGAAAGAACATAAAACTTTTGTATTTTTTTTTCTTAAAAAGTTCAAAAATAGTGTCATGTGCACGGAGGGAGCCGCTGAAATGCACTTTAATCCTTTCACCACACTGGTCCAAAATAACTGGTGTAGTAAGTCAACTAAGTTCATCATCCGATATAGGTACCTACCGAAAATACGGTAAAAGTTCCAGAAATACATTTCACCGAAAAGCGTGTGTCAAATAGCGTGATTCGATTAATCGATGCGAACTCGATACAGAGTGAGTAGTGGCGGGCTCAAACATTAATCGAATCTCGGTCTTCGCTGGCGGTCGATCAAGTACGCGTTCACATTACCAGACCTCTCCAGTCTCACTCGACACGAGCACACGATAAGGTAGGGATGTCTGCCTCAAGTGACGTACCGAGTCAAGAGCTGTATCAGTGCAACGTGAACCAATGCTGCGGAAGCATTCACTTCATTTTCAATAGTGGTCGGTTCACATCGGAATGTCATTCGATAACGCTTACCTCGAGTTGTATGCTGTTCTGTGAACTCAGCACTGTTGTCTGGTGCCACCGAATTTTGCTATTTGCGAACACCTTTGAAGGCAATTGTTTTCTAATTTGCTAACTGATACATTTGAATCACGTTTTGATTTTTTGATGGATTTTGTAAGGGAGAGAATACAATAACGGAAAAGTTATAAAATTATAAAATATTACACGTCTCTAATATCTATGTATAGTTTTTGAAATCGGATGAATAGTTTATAATACAATTTTGCTGAAAGATGGCTGGATTATTACCGAGTGCTGCAGGCTATGTTTTAATGGAATATTATTTATTTGAGGCGATTAAAACCTCGACTCGAGGCATAGCTAAATAAAATACATGTAAAACAGTTATTCATACAAACAACCTATAGATATAAATCGTAGCGCTTGACCCAAATCACCCGGTAAACTACCCGAAAAAAAATTGCCTAAAAATGAAAATATTCTTTAAATACCGATGAGAATTTCACAAAGCGCCATCTAGTAATCTAAAGAAAATCTTTTTTGTAAATACATGCATAGGATACATTATTAACACCCAAACACGGAACAAATATCTGTGTTCATCGCACCAATGTTTATCTTGGTTGGGGATCGAACCCACAACCTGCAGCGCAGAACGCAGAGCTACTACAACCCGGTCACATTATCTCGAGACCTCGCTGGAATGCGAACCTCCCGCCCCGTTCTCCTTTCACCTCCCCGCGCTCGCACTTTTGTTGCCAAGAGAGAGAGAGATCAGAGCGCCGACGCGACGTGACGTCATCCACACCAGGTCTCGAGATAATGTGACCGGGTTGTACCAACTGAGCTGTGAGGCCAATCTTTGGTTTTATTAAATAGTGCTAAGGGTACCATTACTGGCTAGTGATAGGACGACATGGTGACATTTCTGGGGTACAACGTCTCTACATCGTGAATCAATTATTAATATTTGCATTGAAATATTGAAGAACTTCCCGTGACTTCGATCGCGTAATGTTTTTCATACAAACATCAATATCATAAGGTTGAACTTAAGAAAATTCCTATCATTATTAGCCATAGGGCTTATGGCCAATTCTATACATATATAATTAAATAAGAGGTGGTTTGTTTGTTTGAAGGTGTTTTTTTCCGAAACTACCCATACGATTTCAAAAGTTTTTTAACGATTGCTTAAAGTGAACTTTCAGAGTAAAGATAGGTTATATATTATGAAGTCATCTCGCGGGCGAAGCTAGTTTATAAGGTATATTTTATTCTATATTTAGTGAACCTCTAGTAGAGTCTAGTCCAGAGTCTAGACCCTAAGAGGAATCTATCCTCCATTAAATTTCTAGGACTTACGGTTTAGGCTGTAAAATATTATTTGCGTTACATAAAAAAATAAGTAAGTACAGCCGAATTGATAACCTCCTCCTTTTTAAAGTCGTTTAAAGGTAGTTGAAAACTCACTGCCATTTTCAGCGATTTTATAAAAAATTCGTTTATGACGCATGCGACGGCTGATTTTGAAATATTAAAAAGACCAATCTAGCGGACAAATGAAAAATCCTGAAAAGACAGGCTAAACAAAAGAGCTGATGAAACTTTGGACGGGTTTAATTTATTTTTTCGGGGCATCAGCCGGAAAATTCATAGCTGTCGTTAAAGAGATGTGAAAAGGCGAAAATGTTCTTCATGAGCTTTTTACTAGTTCAGGGAAAATGAACTGAAATTTTCCGCGGGCCGTTTTATTGGATGTAATGATTTAGGAAATGAAAACTTCTAACAAATTACCTGATTGTTAGCTACGTATTTACAAAAAAATAGCGATCTATCAAGCACACTATTTATAAAATACATATTGTGATACAGTGGACTGTTACAAACGATCTATAGACAGCTCAAACGATCCAGATCAATGCCAGGGAGAAGTGCCTCTCAAGTGCAAAGCCACATGTACAAGTTGGTATGTTTTGATTAGATAAAAAAATTAGAATATAAAGATTAAAAAAAAATAAGTAAATAGATTGTGTACATCAGTTAGCATTTCGTACGTGACAGGTTGCAAGCCTATCGCCGCTCATAAGAATACTAACCAATACACACCTTTGAATTTTTGATTCTAGGGTATCTAGGGTTCCAATTTCCTCAAGATGTTTTCATTCACCGTTTAAGAGCACTGGCATAGATTATAAGATACAGATAAAAAAATTGTCTTAAATTTTCACAATAACTGTAATCTGTCGGTAAGCCACACGTACAAACATTAAGACCCATGTCAACAAAAACAACGTGGAGATATTTCGCAGAGGGGCTTCGAAGATTTTGCATTAATGTGCACTTACCACCACTTTAGGGGAATTTTAAAACCTATTAATGTGTTGGGAGGGATGTCCATTAGGAGGTTAAAGCATTTTACCTCGTTTCTTGCGGTAATAGGTAGCCATATTAGAGGTAATTACACATGGGTATGGGAGATTCGTATGCGCTAAGGGATTTTAACCGAAAAATATGTTATTTTAACTCTACATTAGGCTTGGCATAGGATCTAATGTAGGCTGCTATACGAGTAGAATAGCTAGAAATCAACCAATTACTTTATAACAATTTTATGATAATATTAGCTACTGTTTTTTCTCTTATGAAAATCCAAGGTTTTTATAATTTTGTTAAAATGATATAGTATCCAAACAAAATAGATATTTTAACGTGTTACAACTACACAAAGAAATAGTTTTACAAAACAAAAAAACATTATATGATCACGACTATAATTCCCAGGGCTCGGTAGATATCTCTTCATACCTTTTTTTTTTTTTTTTGTCCGGGGGGGCAATGCATTACGCATACCACTCGGGCGCAGGGGGCACCTGAGTAGTTATGTGGGACTCCCCATATAGGCTAATGACACCCACGGTATACCCACTAAAAACCCCCCGTCTTCCGCCTCGCCGCCTAGTGACGGGGCCACGGGAACGCTCTCGCACACATCCGCGACCCCGCCGGCGGTAGCCGCCTACAAGCGGCTCCATCCCGGAAGCCCGAAGGCCCTCCAGATAACTGGTACCCTGTGGCAGATCAGGTCTGTGGTTCTGCCATCTACCACACCTCGGCCGCAGAGGATAGGACAAGCGGCGCACCGATATACCGACATGTCTCTTCTTCTGCGGTACTCCCTCTACACGCGCGTCCGCAGCGGACCTGCTCAGCCCGCTGGGAGCGCCCCCCTCTCGGGCCAGCCGGCGACCCAAACAGGCCGGCCCTGGTTGGTTGCCTCTTAGCTTCACCGTGGGTGACCAGTCCACGGTTACTAAGCCCCCCCGCCACGACAAGGCGGGCAACCCTCGGGGGGGATATCTCTTCATACCTCTAGTGACTTAGATCTTTGAGGATAATATCTAAAGTGGGTAGACAGAGGCACGTCAGAACATGACATTTGGTACATGCCCACATTTTGCACAGTAGTTAGTATTCTGTACGTAACAGTTTACAGGCCCATCGCCACTTATAAGATGACACGCACCTTCGAATTTTTGGTTCTAAGGTATGCTGGTTTCCCCACGATGTTTTCCTTCACCGTTTAAGAGCACTAGCATTAAAAAAAAGTTAACCATTAAAACTAGTTTGGTCAAATCCGCCATAAGTGCCATGAAACTTAAAACACAGTAAGTACCATTAAACTTAAAACACAGTAAATACAACAAAAGCGGTATTACAGCGATCTGTGCGTGCTGTTGTTGTCGTTGGAAAGATTATACGCGACGTAAGCCAGGCTTAGCAGTTTACACATAACTAGCAGATCGATCGCGTGATTGACAGCAAGGGGGCTGTACAGTAACTGGTTGATAAAATGGCAAATACTTCTTCTTGTTTCTGCTCAATATGAGTGAGTAACAAAAAAACTCAGGTTACGGTATCAAATTGAATGGCACATACTTATTCTTCTTCTTTCTGCTCACTATGAGTAACAAAAAAACTCAGGTCACTAGGTCAGTATAAAATTTAATGGCATCAAAGATTTTTCCACAAAGATTATTTAAGCTAGATGATCTGATGATCTAACTAAGAAATAGAAAAAATATCACATATTTTTAAGTCGTCTTCAATCATTTTTTTTTTCAACGTTTTAAAACTTTTATTTTTTTTAACATCTTTTAGGTAAATAAAAAAAACTTTAAATTAATTATAAATATAATGTGCCAACTATAGAACCAATAAGTATCTGGTAGAACATTTACAAAGAATATATACTACATAGCATATTGTGCCGACCCCACATAACGTGGAAAAAGGGCAGGAAGATGATGATGATGATGATATACATAGCAAAATACCTAATCTATATTTACTATAAAAATTTTTGTTTTGTGTGGGAGTCGAATCCAAAACCGACAGAGCAGAAAGCAGATATCAACTGAACTGCGATTCCAGTCATTAACAGGCATGTGCTATTGCAACAGCCATCAACTGCAGTATGTACAGCTGATAAATATATCTACAGATATGCTTGTATCATTGTCAGAATGCGCATCAGATATTTGGTGATATGATTGCAGCATTAGATTGTGACAGGAGATTAGGATGATAATGTGAGAATGATATCAGGTATTTATTTATTATCTGGGTATTTATGCCAGTGCACTTAAATGGTGAAGAAAATCATCGTGAAAAAACCGGCATATCCTAAAACCAATAATTCAAAGATGAGTGTCGTTGGTATTTATACTCGTATGAGCGGTGATGGGCTTGCAATCTATCGCGTACGGAATACTAACCAATAAGCAAAGCGTGAGCATGTGCCAAATATCATGTTTGGGCGTGCCTCTGACTATTCTCAAAGATCTAAGTAACTAGAAATCTGAGTAGATTATCTACCAAGCCTGGGGATTACAGTCGTGACGACCTCTGTGGCGCAGCGGGCGAGAGTCCACCTGCGACGCAAGAGGTTGCGGGTTCGATTCCCGCCTCGGAACAAATTTGTGTATGATCTGCAGAAATTTGTTCCGTTGGTCTGGGTGTTTTCTATATATAATAAAAATATATCTATCTATGTAATATAATGTATTAAATATATCAGTTATCTAGTACCCATAACACAAGCTTTGAGTAGCTTACTTTGGGGCTAGATGATGCTGTGTGGATTGTCCAGCATTATTTATAATTTATTTTATTATTTTATATTCATATTTTTCATAGCGGAATCCATTCCGCTGCCTTAAAACATAACATTTGAATGCATTTCAAAAGCCATCAGAGAACAGCACAACAAAACGCAATCCCCAATAAACATCGCAATAATAAAACGCGACAAAAGCGTAGATTGATAAATAGAATATAATTAAACACGAAGTGTGCGGGACGTGACAGCGGCGGACGTTAATGCCATGGACTAAATAACGTTAGAGCACCCTTGTTACTGCAATTACGCTCGGCAGGACAAAATGGCCGACCGGTTAAAATGTCGGGCCGTTTTAAAGTTTTCATCCGGATTTAGCGACGGACAGAGTTTAAAGCATCAATCAAGCCGGCCTTCCGACACTTCGCACCGATGATTTTTGGATTGCAGCTCTTTATTTTTTTATTGTCTGCTTGCATTAATGGGCAGCTGAATTGCTGATTCTCTGTTTATTTTCGATCGTGATTTAAATGTTTATACGCTTTGCAGTTTATGGTTTTAATAAGAGGTTTATATGTATAGATAGATATTATATTAGGTCTGTATAATTTTTTTACAAAGAAAATTAACTAAAAATACCTCAACAACAAAGGAATATATAGAAACAATAGATAGAAAACGGAGTTCAAGTCACTGACCACAGGTTATGTCATCATCTTCCTGCCCTTATCCCACGTTATGTGGGGTCGGCACAACATGTGATCTTCTTCCATTTCCCTCTGTCATTCGTCATCTCAGTACTCACTCCTTTCTTACCCACAGGTTATGTATCTTAATTATGTATGTATGCTTAAGATTATTAAATTTATTACAAACAAAAACAACAGTTACCTACTTAGTACTTAGTCTTTGTGGATATCTAAAGCGGGTTCAGATGTACGTTCAAACATGATATTTGGCACATGCCCACATTTTGCACAGTAGTTATTCCGTACGTAACAAGTTGCAAGCCCATCGCCGCTTATGAGGATACTAACCTATGACACACACCTTCGAATTTTGTTTCTAGGGTATGCCAGTTTCCTCACGATGTTTTCCTGCGCCTTTTAAGGTGTTTATTACAAATTATTACAATTTATTAAAAACACATAAACAAAAAAGTTATTATAGGTGATCATATGGCTATTTGCGATCTCTTCCATTATTCACTTGATTGTGCGCGATGAAAAGCACAGTAGTTTACCTTTAACACAACTATCCATCCTTTGACATGGTCTGTAACCAAGTACATGTGAAAAGGAGACTGGAATATTCCAGCCACCCATCATTCTCATAGCATATGACGTAAAAATAGCTTATTGAAAGACGATTAATTTACGCGCATCATAATAAAAGTGATCCAGCACGATTTATTATTGCACTGTTTTGACTGGCGGACTTTTATTTTACAAAGGCCTCCCATGTTTCATTGTCATTATCTGCAGCAACACTATGACACAGCTCATAATGAAAAAGCTGGGATACTCCGCAATTGCATCTATATATGTGTTTGATGCACGATAACAACGAATCGTCAGTATTCAATGTTTTGTTTTGAACCAAAAATGTTCTGTTTTGTTTGTTGTGGCGGTTAGGTTAGGTTAGATTAAGTTAGATTATAGAAAACGGAAGAAATTAATTTACGCAAGACTAGGCAGTAAGACTAGACTATAAGCCTGCTCAAATGAGCGAATAATTTAACAAATTTGTTTGTTCTTGTGGTTTAATATATGACTTTATATTAGTTTTTATAGGCTTTATAAAGTTTTGTATACTTACTTACATTTATTCTCACAAGTTGTAATAGGTGTAAAAAATAAAAACTTGGTTTGATAAAACATGTAGAATACCTGTTTTATATATTGGTGTGGGGTTACAAGGTATATGTAGGTGTATATTTTCAATTTATAAAAAGCTAGATAATTTCTGATCCGTTTTCCTAAAAACTATCAAGTAAATCCTTAAGTCTATAAAAAGTTGCAATTTTATCAAGCTAATATAAAAACCAAAAGAAAAATCATCTACCAAAAATGTATAGCAGGTCGTAATTCCAAAACATTTAATTAACAGGTAATTCTTTTGAGTTTTGTAGAAAAATTAGCAATTCCACGGAAATAAAATTTATATGGGACCACGTCAGAATCATTTTTCTATAGGTACAACAGTTGTTAAAAGTTAAAATATAATTGTCAGTGACATCTGTCAGTCTCGACAGTGACTTACAACGTCCGACTCGGACTTGCGCTCTCTTGCACGGCGACCGTCCGCCCGCTCGCCACCCAAAATGTTACTTGATTTCTAAATATATCTACCTTAAATACTGTGTGCGTTTTCCTTAATATCTATCAGAAAAAACATTAAAATCATGAAGGAGATATCGAGTAACAATACACAAAAATGTAAAAAAAAAACAATTGAGAGGTGTCAAGGGACACCCGGATGGAACTTAGTTCCTTTCCTTGCTTTCTATGAGAGAGAGAGAGAGAGAGAAACATGCGCACGCCGCACGGCTTACAACTATAACAAAAAGTGTCGTTATAACTTTTGGTCTTAATTTTTTCCGTCTAGCCCCCTTTTGCGCGATAAAGAACTTCGTTCCAAAAACCGAATCGATAACCTCCTATTTTTAAAATCGGTTAAAAACGCAGCTAACTGAGTAGCACTGTGAGTTTCAACGGTAATGCCAAAATTTCACGTCGCTCCATAGTATTATACTTTAAATTGGCTGCGGATAAATGACTCAATCAATTTATACGTTAATTTCACCCTGAATTAACTCTTTTGGAGGAAATAAATAATAATTGTTTTTCACACTGGTATTACTGTGATTGCCATTCCAAATTATTTCAATAATAATTTACGTAAAATGTAAGGTATTTGTAGCTTGGTTATTATAATTCTATAGTAAATTGCTAATTTAACTGATTGATAAAATTATTTAATTGATTTTGTACCGCAGTTTATATTCCGTACTTGCAAGCTCATCACCGCTTAGGTATATAAATCTTACAAAATATACTATTTTCAAATGTTTTGGTGCGCGGGTGGGTGTGCCAATTTTCATACTATGATTTATTTTTTTCTCTATCGCTTAAGAGCAGTTTTATTATGTAAAAATTCTTTGGTCCCACAACCTCTTACAAACCATCTTGAAGTTACTTGAAGTAATACTACTTCAATTAATTTTTTATAGGTCATTGGTTGCCCGCAACTTCGTCCGCTTACATTTCTAGAGACAAAAGGTAGCAATGTACTTCCCCAGGTTATAGTCTATCTGCATCTCACACTTGGCAAGGAGATTATATCTTAGAGACGGACATAGGCTTTAGTCTCGAATAATAATCTTGTAGGGAGGGGTCTGAAATAGGGGTTGAAAGTTTGCATGGGAAACGCATGGTTAAGCAAAGCTGGGCGCAGTCAGTTTTCATATATTGAAGAGTTTTTGCGGATAATAGCTAAGTATAGTATATAGTAGAGCTTGTGGTTAAGTCCTAGATTCAAGATTGCACGTGGCGCCATTGAAGCCATCGACTTGCACAATGAGCTCCTTCAGCTCTACGTCCCGAATAACTACATTCGGGGCAGGAGCCGCCGACTATTGGTCAGTCCCGCGTGCCGCACCCTCGCGCGCGCCAACTCCCCGCTGCCTCGCACTCTCAACTCTCTCAACAAGCTAGTAGCTACCTATCCACATGTAGACATATTTGATGATGAATGGAAGGACTTCATTAGTGAATGCATGAGATTTTGTGAGATAGATGGATGATATTATCAGCGGAAAACCGCCTAGAAAAGCTGTAACTCGCAGCGGCCGCCCGACAACCAGTATAAATAGCGCGCGAGCGGCGCGCTCCGGTCTTTTTGCGCTCTGTCTTTCGAACGGTGAGGTTCTGGTTGTTGGTGGTCGGTGCGATTTGCAGTAAGTCCGTTTATTTTTCGAGAGTATTTTTATTGTATTTTGCTTTGTGGTTTTTAATTAACGGCTGTTTGTGATTGTTAAGATTTTAGAGGTTATTTTGTTTGTTTTAGAAGTAAATCTTTTTCAGTTTGTAAAAATCGTTCTTTTTTTTATTTTAAATTTCTTTGAGAAGCCAATATCAGAAGTGGGATACGTAGTTCACTGCTCACACGCCTTTAACGGCCGAAAAACAGCCGTTAATTATAACCATGCCGCGACCATCTCGTTCGCGTAGTAGCATAAAAGAGACGCACCGCCGAAGGGCTAGGCGATCTCGTAGTAGAAGCAAATCGCGCCGATCCCATCATACACCTCGCTCACGATCCCGTCGTAGACACGTATCAGGGTCTCGGTCTCGTGAAGGTTCCGTCAAGGAAGCGTTAGGTTCTATAGTGGCGCGATTAAATGCTATCGAGGGTAGTATAACAAGCGGACGGAGTGGGGTACATTCGCCGTTACGACCCACTATCCAAACACCACTGTTACCACCTCCTGTTTGTGCCGAAACACCTCAACGCGATGATGACGCAATGTCAGCCACGCGTGCTCTCACGAGTGCACTTCTTGCCATGGATAGGGCAAAACCAAAGGGTTATTACGTGTCCAATTTTGATCCCGCCGTTAATGTTTTTGAGGTATGGTGTAACGAGGTGGAGCGTGGTAGGTTAACCAATGGTTGGGAAGATTCTGAGTGTTTATCAAGGGTCGCGAATTGCCTTAAAGGAGACGCTAAAACCTGGCTAGATGAGTGGACTACTAGTGAGCGTACATGGTCTACCTTCAAAAAGGAATTCGCTTGCCTTTGTCCGAAAAAAATCGATTTTGCTCAAACTCTTTATGAGGTTATAAACACGTCTTCGGATAAATTTCCTACTTATGCCGAATATGCGCGACGGTCTTTGTTGCGTCTGCGCGTTGTACAAGGGTTGAGTGAGGAACTTATGGTAGCGATAATCATACGAGGCATTACGGATGTGCAAGTACGCGCAGCAGCCGTAAATGCCAATTTAACCGCTGACAACTTGATCTCTTTCTTGGCTATTTATGTCAAGCCTGGTGGCAGCCAGAAAAACCATTCAGCACCTAATACGAATAAGAAAAGAAATTTTGATCGTAAAGACATAAAATGTCATATCTGCCACCAGACTGGACATAAAAGCTTAAATTGCTCTAAAAAAGCTAAAATCACTTGCACGTTTTGTAAGAAGATAGGGCATAAGGAAGAGAACTGTTTTGCTAAAAATAAGTCTCAAGGTCAAAAAGGTCAGGGTGATAAAAATTCTACTCAGAAGGTGAATCTGTGCAACGAACTCACAGCGGAGACCCGTAATAGTGATATTAGCACCGCAGTTATACAGGGCATACCCGTAGATATTTTGATCGATAGTGGCGCGCTTAACGTGTCTCTTATATCCTCCGCGATCTTGAAGCACTTCGTTTGTCAACGAAAACCAATACACCGCGTTTTGAAAGGCATAAGCAATAGGGAAATTGTTTCTCGCGAATACGTCACCCTTACGGTAGAATTCAGTGAAATCTCACTGGAGGTAGATTTTATTGTGGTACCCGCTTCATACATGAATACACCGATTATTATCGGAACCGATGTTCTCAACAGAGACGGTGTGACTTTTGTTCGTACAAAACACAGTCAATACCTGACACACCAGCCTGACACAATCTCAAAGGTAAACTCTGTTGAGAATGTCGAACCTGATAACCTTCAGGTTACGACACCTCTTCAAGGTGATGAGCTCTCTGCGTTAATGACCACCGTACACGAATTCAAGACGTTCCTAATATCCGGTACTGCCACTACCACCGTCACGACCGGTTCGATGCAGATAAAGCTGACTAGTGATATACCAGTAGCCTACCATCCGTACCGCCTTTCTTATCAAGAAAAACTGAAAGTCCGCGAAATCATTAAAGATTTACTCGATAAAAAAATCATCAGAGAATCGAACTCCGAATACGCGAGTCCTATCATTTTAGTGAAAAAGAAAGACGGCACGGACAGGATGTGTGTTGACTTTCGCGCGCTCAACCGTATCACTGTCAAGGATAGGTATCCGCTCCCTTTGATCGATGATCACATTGATCGTTTAGGTGCCGCGAAATTCTTTACCAGTCTGGACATGGCATCGGGCTTTCACCAGATCCCGATAGAAGAGGGCTCAATTCACAAGACTGGATTCGTTACGCCAGAATCGCACTATGAATACGTAAAAGTCCCATTTGGGCTATGTAACAGTCCCGTTGTTTATCAGCGCATTATTAATAACACACTCCGAAAATTGATCGAGTCAGGAAAAGTTCTTGTATACATGGACGATGTACTAATATTGAGTATGACTGTTAGTGAAGGACTTGACCTGCTGCACGAAGTACTAAAAACGTTAACTGATTCAGGCTTCTCGATCAATCTTCGGAAGTGTACTTTTCTCAGCACAGAGATAGAGTACTTGGGACGCGTCATCAGTCATGGTCAGGTCAGGCCGAGCCCCCGAAAGATAGAAGCATTAGTTGATACACCAGTCCCGAGAAATGTCAAACAAGTACGCCAATTGTTAGGCTTAGCTGGGTATTTTCGCAGGTATATACGAGATTACGCGACGAAAACTGCAAATATCTCTCACCTCACAAAGAAAAACGTTAAGTTTGAATGGGGCCCTGAACAAGAGCAAACCCGTAAATATTTGATAAAGCGTTTGACTAGTGAGCCGATACTTGCAATTTTCGATCCGTCTTTACCCACGGAACTCCATACGGATGCGAGTAGTGCAGGCTATGGAGCTGTTCTCATGCAGACACATGTGGATGGTAGTAAGCGCGTGGTAGCCTACTTTAGTAAGGTTACGCTAGGTGCAGAGAGCAGGTACCATTCTTACGAGCTGGAGACGTTAGCAGTCGTCAGGGCATTGCAACACTTTAGGCATTATTTAGTGGGTCTAGAATTTAAAATTGTCACCGACTGTAATGCCCTGAAAGCCACCGAACGTAAGAAGGATCTGTTGTCGAGGGTTGCGCGCTGGTGGATTTATCTGCAAGACTTTAATTTTACCATGGAATATAGAAAAGGCGTCATGATGAGCCATGCCGATTACTTGAGTAGGAATCCACCAGTAGCGCAAGTCAACAACATCGACAGACCCTTAAGCTGGGCGCAGATTGCTCAGTCTGCCGATAACGAAACGCAGGAGCTCATACAAAGGCTGAGAGATGGCCTTTTGGACTCACGGCGCTATGCGTTTCAGAACGACCTTCTCTACTACCGTTACTCCCCTGTGGGTGAGGAATCTCGTTTGCTTTGCTATGTTCCCAAAGGCCATCGACTGAGCTTGTTGCGCGTTTTTCACGATGAGCATGAACATATCGGAGCGGACAAGACGTTAGATTTGATCTTGAAACATTTTTGGTTTCCTGG
Source organism: Cosmorhoe ocellata (assembly GCA_963675405.1). Lineage (NCBI taxonomy): Eukaryota > Metazoa > Arthropoda > Insecta > Lepidoptera > Geometridae > Cosmorhoe > Cosmorhoe ocellata. Next base: position 1,127,493 of record OY776258.1, on the reverse strand, counting down.
CCTCAAGCCTTTTGTAAAGAAATACACTTCACACTGTCTGATCTGCATTTCAAAGAAGAGAGTACCTAGGGCCCCACGTCAACCCATAACGTCATGGGAAAAGACTGATGTCCCCTTCGATACTGTTCATGCTGACGTACTAGGACCTTTGCCTGAATCTGAAGGATACAAGTTCGTACTTGTACTGGTGGATTCGTTTACGAAATATTGTTTGCTTTACCCGATGATCAGACAAGACACCACTGAACTCAGACGTGTCTTTGAAAACGCAATCTCACTATTTGGTACTCCCAAATTGTTGGTTTGCGATAGAGGTCGTATGTTTGAAGCTGCTAGCTTCACTAACTGGATGTCCGAACTGGGTTGTGACGTTCACCACATAACGCCTGAAATGCATCATGCAAACGGTCAGGCTGAACGTTATGTGCGAACCGTTCTCAACTTAATTCGTGTTGAAAGTCACACTAGAAATACCACTTGGTCTCATGCATTGTGTAAAATTCAGTTAGTCTTAAATATAACTAAGCAAAAGACTACACAGTATTCTGCCTTACAACTGTTAATTGGCACGGATGCGACAACTCCTGTAATACGTGCTCTGGTCCGAGACGTGGCAGTAGAAACCGCGAGCCCTAATCGTGAGGCGATGAGGGAAATCAGCAGGAGTCGAGCTAAACAGTTGCTTAAACAAAATAGAGAAAAACAAGACTCCTATGTAAATCGTCATCGACACCCTCCCAGAATCTTTCAGGTTGGCGACCACGTATTTGTTATCAAGTACTCTCAATCTACTGGGAAACTCGACCCTGGTATGAGAGGTCCGTACCGTGTGATAAGAACGTTACCAAGTGACCGATATGAGTTGAAGCTGCTTAGTGGTGCCCGTGGAAAAATTACCCGGGCCGCAGCTCAGTATATGGTGCCTTGGAAGGGAGAGTGGTGTCCCGAGAGTTGTGCCGCATTTTTTGAAAGTGAGTTTTAATCTTATGATTGTGTTTCAGAAAATGTTTACTGGCCTTGTGTGACTGTGCGTGAGTGCATGCTGGTCACTTTGTGCAGTGAGGAGGCGACGAATTAACCGTTGCGCACTGCGACCGAGAGCCCTGCTCTGCAGACGTGTCCCTGACGCGTGGAGGTCCTGCCTCGCAGACGTGTCCTTGACGCGTAGGGGCTATGCCTTGCAGACGTGTCCTTGACGCGTAGGGGTTATGCCTTGCAGACGTATCCTTGATGCGTAGGGGTTCTGCCTCATGAACGCTTTAGCGTGTTAGAGCTCTCAGGGCCCTAGCCCCGTAGGAAAGGGCTCTCGCCCCATAGACGCGTTCCTAACGTGTAGTAAATTGTTTAGGCACATGTAGGAAGGATGAACGATCTTGTGTCTGATGATGAATGTTACTGCACAAAGGTGATGAATATGCGTCTGTGTAGAAAATAGGAAAAACAGCTACGTGTGCTACTTTGAATGAGGGCCTTGGATGTGTGATGAATGAAAGAATAGGCCTTAACCTTTTATTTGGTAAATCAAAATGTTCTATTCCTTCATAGATTCTGACGATGACGACGATGGTGACACAGCTGGTCCGTCCTCCGCCACTGCTCGCCTCGAAAGTACTCCCGACGAGCTCACCTCTCGTGATAATGACGTCGCCCGAGACGGCGCACTGTCAGGAGAAGCCGTATCAGCGGAAAACCGCCTAGAAAAGCTGTAACTCGCAGCGGCCGCCCGACAACCAGTATAAATAGCGCGCGAGCGGCGCGCTCCGGTCTTTTTGCGCTCTGTCTTTCGAACGGTGAGGTTCTGGTTGTTGGTGGTCGGTGCGATTTGCAGTAAGTCCGTTTATTTTTCGAGAGTATTTTTATTGTATTTTGCTTTGTGGTTTTTAATTAACGGCTGTTTGTGATTGTTAAGATTTTAGAGGTTATTTTGTTTGTTTTAGAAGTAAATCTTTTTCAGTTTGTAAAAATCGTTCTTTTTTTTATTTTAAATTTCTTTGAGAAGCCAATAATATAATTAACTTTGACATCATTATAATATTATTTTAAATTGTAGGTATTATCATAGATCCAATCACAACTAGTATTATAGTATTTAAACTGATTTTTTATTGTTATTATATAATTATAATTATGTTTTTATTTGAATTTGTTATTGATTTACTGTATTCAGAATGTATTTTGTAGTGTAATTATGTACTTTAATTTTTATTAGTTAGTGTAAGTGGTTTCTTTGTAACCGTTCTAATTAAATAAATAAATAAATAAATAAATAAATAAACCCACGACCTGAAAATCACAAGCCAGGTACACACGATCAGTTTTCCGTTTTAAACTTGGTTAATTGTAGAAACTTAGTAAGACGTTGACCGAACTAGCGACGGTGAACTACTGCAATATTCGCAGACCGCTCGCGGTAACTGTCCATCGAAGTCAGCCAAATTGTTTACGGCATACGGCAACCCAGTTTTCAGGAACTATTTAATTCAGTTGCCGTGGGAAGTCGGGAAGTTGAGACCACTCTGTCGATAGCGCAAAACTAGCCTAACTTCATAGATAAGGCCTCATCATCATCAACTATCTATATTAATAATTTCTTCAAGGGGTACGGTAGACTCGATCGATACCATACCTGAAATATAAAACACTAGCTACCGCACGCTGCTTTGCTCGCGAGGTACCTACATAAAATATAGCCTGTGTTACTCAGGGATAACGTAGCATTCTAACGGTGAAAGAATTTTTGAAATCGGATCAGTAGTTTTTGAGTTAATTCGTTACAAACAAAAATACAAAAATACAAAACTTTCGTCTTTATCATATTAGTATAGACTAGTATAGATAGATAAAAAAATAAAGATTTCGAGTCGACAACATAATATTCTAAAAATTCAGAATATCGAGTATTTTGTTACCTTCTAATGAAGCTGAGAGACAAATCGCAGTCGCCATATTGGGCAGTCTAGCGAAACGTCACCGACGCCGGATGACATCTTGAGTAAATAAAAATTCAAAGTACTTATTCAACAATGCAACCAACATTTTTGTTTAAATGACAGTTACCAAACTAACGCGTACGAAGTCGCGGGTTTCCGCTAGTATATTATAATTTAGTACACAAAACTAACCTACAATGCTGAAACATCTACTTATGTGTATGTATCCATCTATACATCTAATAAAATCGTTCAGAAGCCGTCTGTACTTTAGATATCTAAGGCATACGAGCTGTTACCCGCGCCTTCGTACGCATTTTTATTAGTATTTTATTAGTATTACTTTTAATTTTTTTTCAAAAACGTGTCTTCTTTATTTAGCACTCATTTTAATTTGAAAATATCAATAGTACAGACACGGCTTATCAACAATTTTATTTTTGTATAGATACATAGCTATATGGCTCATCCAGTTATCCCGTGACCACGATAGTGTGTAAACCTGTTGAAACGTCGTGAAAAATAATTAAATAAAACGCGATAAATAGGTACCCGTTTTAATACTAATAATTTATGAGCTACTGTGAGACAGCAGCTCACTTGTACCGTGCTACCGTGAATTCATTATTGTTTATTTTTAGTAAGTATGTACCTACTTAGAATAAAATAAAGAAGTTATAATTTTTGTGTTGTAAATATGTACTAAGAACAACGATTTAGGCATTGAATAAATAACTAACTAACTTAAATGTGTTCAGTGGGGCAATTATGGATCTTTACTTACAATCAATGTCAATACGTTTTCATTGTAATCAAGTGATTTGGTATTACATAAGAGTGTTTATTCAATCAATTTGATTGACATTTGACAAGTGTTGATTGTATCAGAGTTCCGTAATCGCACTACAGATCGCGTAAGTTTAAAAATACACACGAAAATCACCTTTATTTTTAGCAAAGCAAGAAGTCTGTCCATAATACTGTAAAGAACAATGGCCACAATTCTCCACCCACCTTTCCCAAGAGTGAGCGAAGTCTAACCGCCGGCTTAACTCCGCTAATGGGTCGGCTCAAACTACAATAGCCTAGCCATAAGAGCATTATTCCCGCGGGACACTTCATCTGTCGAATATCCCGGGATTAGAGAGCGTCTCTTGAACTACTTTTATTAAAAGTATAGTAGAATACATCTTTTGTGAGTGAGGACGGCTGAGACTCGGAAGGTGTGGGTTTGATTTGGCAGATGTTTTGGCATTTTGTACATACATAGTATTCGTTTCTGGTTACATTTTATCAAATAGAACTTACTTAAAATATAGCCTTACGTTCATTCTGAAAATTCATTCTGAATATTGGTTAAAGATTTTTTGAAATCGGATGGGTAGTTTCGAAAATTACCTCCTACAAACATTATCTCTATAAAATAGTGTAGATTTGAGAATAAGGCCCTAAGGCCCAGAATACTTTAAATTAAAAAATAGTTTTGCCTCTACACAAGAGAAAAATATGTTAGACCCTTGAAAGTTATATACATAGTTTATACATTGGGAATAAATGGCTTAAATAAGTTACAAAAGTCTGTTCTTTATAGAAAGGGATTTTCTGCGATGCATTCGACTGTCAACTTTGTCACTCTAGTTTTATATTTTTTCCGTGTTATTTTGAGTTTTATTGTGCTTTTGGTGATTATATTTTCAATAAAATCCGAGTTCCTGACGCGAGTGTGAAATATGTGAATTAAAGTGAATAATTCTTTTCTAAATCCATCGGAAGAAATCTTGAGAATTTTGAACAAAACTTTGTTTTTTTTATTTATGCCATATTCGTCCCTAGAAAGTTCGGCCCACATGAAAAAATCTTCGTTTGTCCCACATTGTATGCCTTACTCGGCCCATAATATATTTTATATCATAAAATCTTATTTCGTCCCACTTTTCAGCTCCACATTCAGCCCACGTTTTTTGTATAGGCAAATTATCATCGATTTAGTACAGTTGAAGCAATAAGTCTTTACTTGACTTTTATATTGTAAGTATGATATGAACAATGCTCAGAAAGGTAAACTCTATGGGTAAACTCAATTTAAAGCGCACGTTTTGGGGTAGTCGATGAAAAAGAAAGCTGCGGCTAAGACTAAATTGCTATATTTTTTAGAAATTATGACTTTGGCTGATTAGTGTTTACGGATTCATACTGAATAGGTATATAATTAAACGTTAAATTTTTAACCTACATATTTAATCATCACCTCGGAAGTTCTTTTTTCTATAATACTTTATTAAACGAAATGTAAACGGATGAATATTAATAAAAGTGTTTTATAAGTCTTACCTACATATAATATGTATTAAGGCCCAGCATTTTGAAAATTGGAAGTATTGCAACCCTAATCATTCTATTACCGCTTAATAGATTACATTGAAATTGAACTACACGATACTCAAGGATATAAGTGATAAATTAACCGGAGCCAAAACACGAATTAGTTAGAAAACCTAGGTTTAAAATCATGTCAAAAACACCTCTGAAAATTCAGAAATTCCCTAATTTATCGAGAACAGTAAGGTATTTTGAATTTCTATTTCACATGAATATAAATCAGTTAATTTGAAACAAATCAACCCAGCCCTTTTTTTGAAATAAGCTATTTACTTGAACATATTTATGTTTTTCTTCACCCACCGGTGGGTGTAGGGATAATTCCTGTTTACCCGTGTACCCACTGCGATATGGTTGGAATTAATTATCGATGAAAAAAATACAATAATAATACGATAAGTTAATTTGTTGAAAAAAATGCATTAACTTCAGGAAACATGTAGAAGTCCAAGTACCAGGAATGCATAAACCATGAAGAGGTTTTCGCTACCCGTGATCTTTTGGCTCTTTGTGATTCTACAGTGAAATACCTCTCCATCGTTTCTGCTATCCTGGTATCTGGTATGGATTAGTTCATTAGTTCGGTATATGGTTGGAATTAATTATCGATTAAAAAAATAAAATAATAATACGATAAGTCAATTTGTTTATTAAAACTACGAAACCAAAGGAGACTGGATTACATTTAACATTTAACATTAAGTATACTAAAATAGCAGTAAGGAATAGTGGAAATTTTCTGTGCGCCTATGCCTACCGGTAGAAATAGATCTACACAAAGGTGCACTTATCCCTACCTGTAGGGATAACCGAGTAGAAATAAGAAATTTTCTGTGCTTCTATCCCTACCGGTAGAAATAGATCTACACAAAGGTGCACTTATCCCTACCAGTAGGGATAGCTTGGTAGGGATAAGTGTACCAGCCGTTTTGGTCGTGGTGATTACACTTATGACGTTCACTGTAGTTTCAATAATTTTGGTATGAGGGACGAATGTGGACAAATATTATCATGAGGGACAAACAAAGACTTTTTAATGGAGAGGGCCGAACATTAGGGACGAATATGGCATAAATCGTTTTTTTGCCATCTTTTGTTTAAAATTGACTTGACAATTAGACTTTCTGACATTGACAATACTACTTAACGCTGGCAATATTGATATCAAAAGAGGCAGATACCATAAACATAGACGAAGAAGATTCTATACACAACAGCATAGGTAAGAAAGTTTGGCAACCCTCGAGCCTAACCCTTCACTAATCTTGGCCGCTAGAGACACCGCTTGCTTACTTGCTTTGATCCGAAGGGTACTAATGAATGATGATAAATAGTTCTGGCAGGTATTGAGGGAAGGATTGATCCGAAAATCGGTACGTCTGCGGATACTTTGAAGAAAATATTTGGGTGGATTTGATCTACTTCTGGTTAAAGTGTTCTCATAATGTAGTGTCAAATGCAAATAAAATGACAGTTTACTTTAAAATAACTATGATTTAGTCTGGGGATAGAGTCGAAGAAATTATGTCGAATACATAATAGCCCTAGTTAGTAACCAACTAAGGCCACATTTTGTATTTACAATGTTAAATTGCAAGTTTTAATTAGCTATCTGTCGCTATAGAAAAATGTGTGATGAATGGTAAGCTATTGGTTTTACAATTATGTATACCTAAATAAATAAATAGAATTTAATTTTAGACTCTTGGTACCCAGACTGTTTGATTTGCATCTAAATATTTTCACACTTTTTTTTTTAAATAGTGACACAATAAAAAACAACCGAATAAAAAATCAGTAGCTAAGCAAATAGGTAAGGGTAAGTTAAACGTCAAAAACATGCAACCAAAGAAAATGGTAAAAAAATATTGCCAACTTCAAGTTTCCCAAAATATTCCCAAGTAGATATATAATTTTAATAGTCAAGTACCTTTGAGGCTGCTGCATAAAACGAATATAAATCCTCTATTTTTTTTTTGCTTTACGATAAACGTTTTACTGGAACTTTCTATAAAAACCAAAGTGCTCCAAACATAAGTTACCGTTCAAGGAAATGCATCAGCGAAAATTCCTTGCAATAAATCGTTGAGGGCGAGCTATAAAATCGATACACGTATCGCAAGCTATTCTTAGTTCTGGTACGAGTTTGCTTCTCGCTTGACTGAGTGTACCCGAAACACCACTTAGTTTGGTATAATTTCCAATGAGTAATGACTATAGGAGGCGCAAGGAGCCGACCTAGGTCAACGCATTACTGACCGGAGCACCGCTTCCGTTCAGGACATAATGGTGTAGAGTGGCCACGTGATATTCAAATGCATCATAAAAAAAACATGATCACGACTGTAATCCCCATGCTCGGTAGATATCCCCTCAGACCTCTAGAGACTTAGATCTTTCAGGATATCTAAAGAGGGTAGAGACACGTCCAAACATGACATTTGGTACATGCCCACATTTTGCACAGTAGTTAGTATTCCGTAATGCATGATAGGCTTAGAAAATTGAAGGTTTTTTTTCTAGTACTCGTACTTTTGAGTTGGTAAAAATAACATTCATGATTACGACTGTAATCCTCAGGCTCGATATCTCTCTTCAGATCTTTAATTAGTAACTTAGATCTTTGAGGATATCTAAAGAGGGTAGTAGTTGGCACATGCCCACGTTTTGCACAGTATTCCGTACGTGACAGGTTGTAAGCCCACCGCCACTAACCTACGACAAAACCTTAGATTTTTTTTTATTTTTAGGTTATTCTGGTTTCTTTCACCGTTTGAAAGCACTGGCATTGCGCACATATATTTTTTGGATGAAAAAACTCATTGGTGCACGACCAGGGTTGAACCACGACCTTCACGACGTGAGGCAGGGGTGCTGCCACTACTCCAGTGTTTGAGTATATTATTGTTATTGCTATGATTTTAATACTTTTAACGATATTTTTAAATCATGTTATTTCGGAGAAAAGTTTTATAGCGATTGTAATCACACGTGTGTTACATAATGTAAAGGAATTTCAATTTTAAATCAATATTAATTGATGCTCTAAGCGTTTTCTGTTCCTCTCTATCTCGTGATATCCTGTGAAGGGCGTGCACAGATCGGTCACGCTTATCTCGCTCTGTAAACATTGTAATGTCAGATGACAAGGCGGCCTTAGCGCTGGGGGACGTCTCCGGACATCACGCGGTGATTGAAATGGAAATTATCTATTTGTTTACTTATCATCTTCAACCTACACAACGTCATGTGATATTTAATCCTACAAATGTAACACACAAGTACCCTAATATTATTTAAAAAATATCGTCAAAATCCAATATCAAAAGTCGTGGTGATATTTTTTTTATTTAAATTTATGATATGACGTAACGGTCCTTATATAGCTCAACTATTTTATAATATGTATATTATATACATACAGTGTACATAAGTTAGATCTGTATATTTCTGTAAATAAAGTAATCTATACTAATATTATAAAGAGGAAAACTTTGATTGTTTGTTTGTTTGTTTGTTTGAAATGAATAGGCTCCGAAACTACTGAACCGATTTGAAAAATTCTTTCACCAATGTGTAGAATGAACTTTCAGGATGAACATAGGCTATATTTTATGTAGGTACTTCGCGGGCGACGCCGCGTGCAGAAGCTAGTAAACAATAAAAAACAATGATATTTTTTATATAAAACAAAGTCGTATTAGTTATAACTTGAGACCGGCTGGACCGATTTTATGATTTTTGTTTGTTGGATTTGTTTCCGAAAATATTCGAAAATAAATTTATTGCGGACGAAGTCACGGGCTACAGTTAGAAGTCTATATAGACTTTATTTATTTATATAGTTAAAATAATATAAAAAAGTTGATATGAATAAAATTATAATCATATAAGTTTCAGTTATTACTAAAATCAGAGACTTAGCATAAAGCTCTTCGGGAAAAAATACTTTGATATTTCGTACCATGAACTATAAAAATTATATTGAAGTAGCGTTACTTCAAGCTTGAAACTTTGACGTTTCTGAAACATGATGGATTATAGAGCTTGTGGTAAGGACCCAGTTTACTCATTATGAATATTTATTTAGATATTTGTTTGAAGAGCGACGTAGAAAACATGCATCATTTATATGCATAATACATCATCAATGTAAACCGAGAGCACTTACCTTTATTGGACAAACACGTTTAAATGCAATTAAATAACCTCTCTTCTTAATGAACACTTAAAGCACAAAGTACCTTACAGCTACTGCAGTTACCATATAAGGAAGTCAATGTTAAGAGCTGTAATAAAAATGGCTCATGTTTTGTACTGGCTTTGTCTATTCCACTAATCTGTGCTGTTTTTAAGCGGATGTCCATTGCACAAGAGTTTTACCTTGGCCTTCTCTAGATTATATATTTTTAAACTCATGCAATCTGAACACATTATTATTAGTATTAAACGGGAATTTATCGCGTTTTATTTACCTATTATTCCTGATGTTTCGACAGGTTTACACACTGTCGTGGTCACGGTGTAAACCTGTCGAAACGGCGGGAAAAATAGGTAAATAAAGCGCGATAAATACCCTTTTAACACTAAAAATTTATCTAGATTTCTGCTTAAAAGACATACGATAGATTGTTTTAAAAATTCAAAAATATCAAGCTGAATAAGTGATTCATTTTTGAAAATATAGTTTTTTTTTATAATTTAGCTTAGAAATCAAAGATATTGTAATAATAAAATGTCAACTGTGATGCATGTTTTTGTATTGAGTAAAAGCAAAAATAAGTTTTAGGTGGGGTCAAAAATAATTGACTGGTTTAACAGATCATAGGTATATAATAGGTATATGTACATGACCAACGGCCATTGGAATTTGCATCCTTGCAAAACGGTCAAAATGGGTCTTGGGATTTTATTGAACAAAACTTTTTTTGAATTTGAATCTATTATGCACAAAATTTGAGTTAGATTTTTTTTCCCACAAATACGAATATATCTGTAATTTTTAGTTACCTAATGACCGAACAGTGACCTTTTGTTATTACAATTTTGCAGTAATTCTATTTACCCTTATAAAAGTTCATGTATTGTACCATAGAATGGCGTAATGCACAACACTAGCACTCACTCTGCAATTGTTCTTTTCTGGCTGGGAATTAGCAAACATTGCGAAATGCTTTTTGATACCGCTCTCCAGTCATCTACAGATTATGTATGGAAGCTTTTAGCTCGCCGTCATTCCTGTTGTTTATTGAAATTAAATGTAGAGGATGGTGATGAATGAACAAAGCATTAGTGCTTTTTGGGTAACTAATGTTGGGCTGTGGTTTCGTAGAGTATTTTATAAAAAAAGGCATAGTAAAGAATATACTTTTTACATCGAATTCAACAATACCGCGTTGTTTGAGCTCTACTTATATTTAGAGTTAAACCTCGTGACTGTTTATTCATACATTCATTCATTCAGTCATTTATTTATTCTTTCTTTCATTCGCTAATTCAATCATTCGTTCATTCATTCATAGTGTCATTGATAGTGTCCAGCATTATTTATTTATTTATTTATTTATTTATTCATTCAATAATTCATCGTAATGACATTAACTTATGAGATCAAATGACTGCTAATGTCATTTTCATACAATTCTTACCCCCCCTAAGTTCTTCTTTTATCGTCTCACAAATTCTTTTAAACTGGTATCGTGAAAGGATTAAAAAACGCCTTATATCTTTTCGTGCACTACAGAATACACAGACTTAAGGTAGGTATATTATTTTGATTTTGATTTTGAATAAAGGCATATGTATACTTAGTTAGATAGTTGAGACACGTGTACAGATACATCAGGCACAGGACTGTGGTCGCGGGAGACAGGTAGCAACGGTCACCGAGCGATGCAGCGGCTGCGTGCCAACGAGCTTTGAATCAATGCCATTACACTTACCCACGACATTAGTACACAATGGAATGCTAGCTAGCTATATAAAACTAGTATTTATTTCTAAAATAAAAACAACTCCCATTGAACGAATGGGAATGAAGCGAGAGAGGTATGTCAGGGTCGTAGCAAGTGGAGATCCATGATCTCTGAAGTCTCATGATGTCGGGAAACAGGCGTTTGTATGTAAAAAGCCGACTGATAGTAAAAATAGCTTTGTTGAAAATAGCTTTATAAAACCATTTTGACATTTGTAGTTAACCTATAACATGTTTCACGTGATCTTGATCGTGAATTATACCTCATTTGTAATACCGTCTAGCAGTTTGGACTATTACAGTGAAGACCAAATAAACTTACAATCTCCATCGATCCAGAACTATTGCTAATAAAAATATAAATTCCAAAGCATATGGTAAAAAAAAACACATCAAATCAATTCCACTCCGAGACATTTTTACTAGCATTACTTCCTGATATAACTAAGATAGCAGAGCTTACCACAAATTCCTCAGACAATATCAAAGTAATATAACTTTGATTCGTATCATGACCTGAATGGATGTATACTTCAAGCTTGAAATGTGACGTTTTTGAAACATGATGATTTGAAAGAACTTGTGGTAACTTGTGGCCCCAGGTAGCTATCACAAGTTTTTTACGAAACAAAAACGACAGTAGCACCTAATTCTGGCAACCCTTCTGTGCATTCATCAAAAAGCAGCGCCAAGACAAGTAATTTGTTCTGCTACATCCATCAAATGAATACGAGGGGCAGAGACAACCCCTTGCTTCGGAATGAAACGATTCTGCGGAATCTATTGGAGTTTCACGCTTGTGAACTTGGAGACAAGTTTGTCATATATCAGGAAATTGGATGTAAACTGAGAAGGGTTATTGATTTCTTACGATTTTATTGTATCAAATCAGAATAGTTTTTGAACCTAAAAAGTTTAAAGTGTTAGAAAATAGAACCTCTTTCGTGTAGGTACGAACTGCCGACAACCCTTAGCAACGGGTATTCTTGTGGAAAGGAGCCGGTTTTGAAATGATTTGAAACATCATTCAGAGATTAAATAGCGGATGTATTTGGGAAAATAACAATATAACGGTTAATTGAAGATTGAAAAGTTTAATGCAAAATATCAAAGTAAGTACTTAGATGACAAAAAAGCTTGGGACGAATCAACTCAAACTCTGCTAGGTATTCATAACAAAATTAATAAGGACCATACAAAAAAGCGCTAGAGCCCAGCGAGTTTATTGTCAGTTGTTCTCGGACTGGGGATAGGCCTGGAATTGGCACCTAGTATGTAAGATGATTCAAAATGATCCCTGTAATTTAACTGAATAAAACACTTTTGACTTTTGAAGAATATAAAGAAATTACTAATATAAATGGCTCAATAGTAAGGATGAACTTAAAAGGCATGAAGAGAATTTTACATGTTTGTAGATGTATCAATGTTTTGTTCTTAACGTGTATTAAACATGTGTGTAGATGTAAACGCGAGGTAAGACCATGGGTTGCATGATGTGGTCAGTGGAATTATGCTCGACACGTCCGCCATAAGCTCACCACAGTAATGTTATGCCTTCGCATGGTACATTGGTTTCAACTCGACTGTGACTGTGTTAGGATCTGAATTAGTATTATCACAGTTTACATTATAATAAGTAGCTACAGTGTTGTGATCTATCCATACTATGCTTAAACGGTGAAGGAAAATATCGTGAGGAAACTGACATACCCTAGAAATAATAATTAATGCATAAAATATTGTTACAAAAAATATAAAAAGACTTCATACACTGATAATCTCAATCGTAATATTTTATTGTATTGTTGCGGCAAACTACTATTCAAACTAAAATCGCGAGTTTATCCAAGGAGTTTATAGCTTGAATGAAGTTTGCTTGACACTCACAAACGAATATGAAAACAAAAACGATTGTTAATGAAAATGTCTGTCAAATATAGAAAAAATAAAATAATTCCTTCGGACATTGGCAGAATTCTGGCGTAAGACACAGAGGCCAAAATAAAGAAGTGAAGTGAAGTGATTCCTTTAAATTTCGCAGTTATGATTCTTGCGAGCTTTTAGCTAGTTATGTTGAAAATATCAATAAAGTTATACCGAAATATATTTATTAGGTATTTTACCTTTGTAATAATAACCTGTTCAAAAGCCAATTTATTTTATAGCGCCTTAAAATCTGAGGAAACCTGTTCCCTCCCTTGGTCTCGCTCGTTGGGCACCTTGGCACTAAATCTGGTCGAACAGACATATAAACAAAATTTTCCACCCCAACCTGAACTGATTAACCTACCTAAGACCACATTCTAAGCAGAAAACAGGTTGCCGGCGCTTATAACCGGCACTGACCTGCAAAATTAATGTTATAATCGTATTACCGTATTACATACATACATAAAATCACGCCTGTTTCCCGATGGCGTAGGCAGAGACCACGGATCTCTACTTGCTACGATCCTGACATACGATCTTTTGCTTTATTCACTCTCATTACATTCTTTCTTCATACAATGAGCGTCGGTTTAAGGTACTCTTGACCGGCCTTTCTCTAAAACGTTCCCAATTTTTTTAATCGTACTAAACTTGGCAATATAAGGATTCTGTCAATATTTTGAAGGCAAAAGTTTATATATGTTTTTAAGTTTGCTTGTTGTTCGGTCTTGGCACAGTGGCACAATTTTTTTTTAGGAATTTTGCCCTAATTGTCCACAATTAGGGCAAAATTCCTAAAAAAAATTTGTTGTCTTATTTTTTTGTGTAGGTACCTACAGTTTGCAATTTTGATATCATCATCATCATCAGCCTATAGCAGTCCACTGCTGGACATAGGCCTCCCCTAATGAGCGCCATTGCGCCCTGTCTTCAGCTCGACGCATCCAGCCTCCGCCAGCAGCCTTTCGCAGATCATCACTCCACCTAGCCGGAGGGCGTCAATTTTGATAGCACTTACGCAATGTAAATACAATGTAAGCCGTAAAATCTTGAAGAAGGCTGCGATTTTGTATGAGTTTTAACTACGTAGTTAGTGTATAACTACAAATCTGGTTTCTATGTAAATCTGGATTCAGCTACGGAACACTGAGCTGCGGTAACAGGATTACATTTTAATTATTGTCTCGCTGCAAATAGCCAATGAAGGTGTAAGTTATGGCCAATTTTTCTGAACTTTTTCCTTGAAACTCACTCTTTTCACCCTCCTCTGATTAGATTTTTAATCCAAAATACAAAAAAAAACAGGCATTGACACGGTGGATAATAATAATAGATTTTTTGCATCGGGTGATGACTGAAATGTGTGTAATTCAACTTTTAAGTTGCATTAAATTTGTAATACCTAGGTAGGTATTATTTTTTTGTATATTCACGTAAGTCTTCTGCAATAATTTTTATATCATTGATTTAAGATTCCACATTTCTTCTCCGCTTAGCTTCGTTGGAAATGGTTCAAGCGGAAAGGAGAGGAGAGATGTCTCATTTTTCTATAGAATTTTGTGCGGTGAGCGAGGCGCGGCAGAGTGGAGATGTGTTTTGTCGGGCGGCTCACTCATACTGGGCTAGCACACATCTCCAATCTCCTCCGCTTTAGTAGAAAAAACCTGCCAGCTTTGCAGCACATCTCTCGTCTTCTCTTCTCTCTGCTTTGGTGGAAATCGGGCCTTACGGTTCAGTAACAGCTAAAGTTTCTACTAGAAAAGCTTCATTATCAAAAGCTGCTATTACTCAGTGTAGCTGTGTAACGGTGTAACTTGCTATCATTAGCGGACTGCCCTCATGCGTGACTCTTTATGGTCCGTGACTCTTCTCACCCCTTCATCCCTAAATGCGGACACGTGCGAAAATGAAACCCGATTTTTGGGTTATGTGAGCAATATTAAAACCCTTTTTTTTTGTAACAAAAAAAATCTACTTAATTATTCTTCTTTACATGGTTAGCGTGATTTGGGGGAGATCTTTGTCTCAACCCCCAATCCAATTCGACGAAATAGGTTAATCAAATTAAAAAAAAAGTGTCACTATTTTTTTTAATCAGTGAAAATATTGTAATATGCCTCAGAGGCTCCTTTTGTTATTCATCATAGATTACTAATAGATAGAGAAAATAAAAAGAAAAATCACAGACTATTGTCATCTTTTCCCAAGTTATGTGGGGTCGGCATAACATGTGATCTTCTTCCATTTCCCTTTGTCGTTCGTCATAGTCATCTCAGTGCTCACTCCTTTCTTACTGATATCATCTTTCACACAGTCCATTCATCTTTTCTTTGGCCTCTACCCTTGTATCCATCCACATTCATATTTAACACTCTCCTCGTAACATAACATTGTGTTTTGGTCAAAAATACTAGTATTTTACCATAAAACCTTGGTCAAAAACCCATTTTCAAAGTGATTTTTGATTCAAATACACTCCCGCAGTCCAGGGAGTAGCTCGTAACTCGGACCGGAACGTACTTGGCAGGTTTTTTGCCAATAAATCTCGACTCGAGGCGAAGGTCCAATTGTTATACAATTCAATTTCAACGCGTGAATTGAATTGGTGCTTTCGTCATTTGGATTGTGGTCAATTTTACGTCAAATGTAAAGATGAGATTTCGAGGAAAATATAATAATTTAGAGATTTAGAGCTCAAATCTTTTTTATTGAAAAACATATTAATACTTTTTGTAAGTATTAATATGTTTCACTTTTAGGGGTATCACTTGAGAACGGGGTGATTTGGCTATTTATTTTTTAATGTTCGATAAATTTTGTATATGGTTGAAATAAAAAAGTTTATGGAAAATTAGAATATACGAGAAAGACCGATCAAAGAATAACAGAAAATTATTATTTTTACGACATTTTTTGAAATTAAGTTAGGTTTAAACCATCTAGCATGAAATAAACAGAGTTAATTGTGTAAGTATCAATGCTAGATATAATTTATAAAGAAAACTAAATATAAATGTAAAAACCAAATAAGTACTTAACAATAATGAAAAATATTTCATGGGATTTTATAAATTCATGGTGATGCAGTATAAAGTAATAGCAGAGAAAGGATATTAGTTTCAATAAAACACAGCGATATTATTTATCAAAGGTACATTCACACGGAAAAGGGTAAGGACACAATGAGAATTTGTGGTTTATTTTATGATCCCATAAACAACAATTACGGCATACATTACAACCAAATTCACTTTTTGTGGCGGAGTTTGCCGTAGACCTTTTGTGACCGCGTGTTCTTCATACACAGATTTGAAGTGGCCCTTACGTTTTATGGTCAATACGTAGCTTATAAAATTTGCATTCTCGTTCACACTCTTCCTCGACCATTACCTTTCTATTTGGTAAATAATTTAGAAGCCCTCTAGGAATAAGCCAATATTAAAAGTGATGGGTCCCCGAGGTTTAATATTAGACTCCCCTCGTATTAAATTTTCTGTCACGGAAATTCCCAAATGCACAGCCAGATATTTTTTGCACATGTTCAAATTCACTCTTTTGTTTGCGTTTCGATACAGAATGGCGTACTCCGCGAATGGTATTGATAATCAGAATTTAGATATTGTTTGTCTCACTGCGGAATTCGCCATTGACATTTGAAATTTAGTCATTGTTAGATTGTGTAGAGTTGTTGAACATTGAATAAAATACATAAAAATAAATAAATAATTCTATGACCAATATATTAAGTTAAACACACAACTGAAATCTATATCTATATAAGAGCTTAACCTGACTGACTGACTGACTGACTGACTGACTGACTGACTGACTGATTTATCATCGCCCAGCCGAAACCGCTGAAGCTAGAAAGCTGAAATTTGGAAGGTGGTTTCCTTTTATAACAAAACCACCCACTAAGGCGGGATTTTTGGAAATTCCACCTCTAAAAGGGTGAAAAAGGGTGAAAACGTTAGTATGAAACTTTTTAACGCGTGGAGTGATTTTCATGAAACTTTGTTTGTGCACTGTAAATGCAAAATGAATGGACACGTGTTTCAGGATTTTTCAATATAACCATCAAAAAGGGGTCAAATGTGGGGTCAATTTTTGTATGGGAACTTTTTAACGGGTGGTGCGATTGCCTAATTAATTAAATTTAATTTAATTTAATTTAATAAATTTAATTTAATTTAATTTAATTTAATTAAATATGGGAACTTTTTAACGGGTGGTGCGATTGCCTTGAAACTTTGTTTGTGTACTGTAAATACAAAATGAACGGACATGTGTTTCAGGATATTTCAATATAACCTTGAAAAAGGGGTCAAATGTGGGATCAATGTTTGTATGGGATCTTTTTAACCTGGTGCGATTGGTCTGAAACTTTGTTTCGTGTTTCAGGATTTTTCAATAAAACCTTTTAAAGGGGGTCAAATGGGGGGTTCAATGTTTGTATGGGAACTTTTCAACGGGTGGTGCGATTGGTCTGAAACTTAATTTCGTGTTTTAGGATTTTTCAATATATCTCTGAAAAAGGGGATCAAATGGGGGTCAATGTTTGTTAACGGGTGGTGCGATTGGCCTGAAACTTTGTGTACTGTCAATAAAAAATGATTGGACACGTGTTTCAGGATTTTTCAATATAACCTTCAAAAAGGGGTCAAATGTGGGGTCAATGTTTCTATGGGTACTTTTTAAAGGGTGGTGCGATTGATCTTAATTTTGGTTTGGATACTTTAAATGCAAAATAAATGGAAACGCATTCCTGGATATTTCAAAATAACCCTCTAAAAAGGGTAAAATTGGGTGTCAAAGTTATTATGGGATTTTTTTTTAGTGTGATTTGTTTGAAACTCAGTTTAGTTAGATACCTACTTTAAGTGAACGAAGTCGCGGGCGGGACAGCTAGTGAGTTAATACAACAGTACATTAGTACCTACCCGACAGCTAGACTGACAATCCTAGCAGAGTACCATAGTTTTTTCTTTATTTTTCTTATATCAAAAAGTTAATGAAAAGGATGCAACGCATCATATGGCCTTAATCTTAAATTCATAGACAGACACAAAGCCAGGCAACGCGAGTCGTGAATAATCGACCTCATTTTATATGCATCAAATTCGCAGAACAAAACTAATCTAGAGCTTGGGGGCAATAAAAATGTCCCACTTGCTTTCTCGTTTTAAAAATAGATGAGAATAAGGTGTAATCTCGGCTATACTTATTATAAAATTTTGCATGAATATTACAACATTTTTCAACAGCCCAATTCACGCCCTATGTGTTTTCTGAGTGAGGGTGCAGCTTTATTGCCAGGTAACAAAGCTGAAAATACCGTTGGCTACTTACACTCGGGAAATGAGGATGAATATCTAAAGGTTAAACTTCGGAGTGGTAGATTTTTATAAGAAAGTTTTTGGCGTTTCGTTATGTTTTGTTTTAGTTTTTAAGTTTTATGGTGATGAAATTATTTTAGGAATAATGTTATAGCAATGAATTATTTGATTAAATTTCTTTGCTTATCAATTTGAAATAAAGAAATTCTTCTAAAATTGAATTTTGTCTCTTAATTACATAAAATATATCAAGATTAATTCCGTTGAAAAGGTCTTCTCACAAGTAAATATAATGAATCTATGCAACAATACGCGTTGATTTATCGGAAACAATCTCTTTGTCGAGAGCAATCAAATTTATCGCTCATTTAAATCTCTGATTCATTTTAGGGGACTCTCTGTGACATTGAGTTTGACCAAAAAGAGTCAACACCATAATATCATAGGTTATAGTTAGTTCTTAGTTAATTTATACATAATAATATTATGTAGATCAAAGGTAATCTCAACATGGCTTATTCCCAAAGTACTCCATTCTTTTGTTCAAAAAAGATAAGAATCTCGAACATTAGTTCCCAATCTACTCCAAGGAATTATTATTAAAAAAAGGTAAAATAAAAATAGTGCGTTTAAGTTTTGAGACTACTCCATTCAAAACATCGAAACAAAATAATGTTTCATTCTACTCCATGAGATGAAGGAGTACAGTCTGTCACAGTATTTCTGTAACAAAAAATTAGGTACCAGCTTGACAAATTTAAAATAGCATGGCTCATACAAATCTTATTTAAAAATTACATTGTGAAAATAAAAAATGAAAATAAAATTTGCGAATTTACGCTAATATATAAAGATGTAAAGTTTTTATGTAAGAGGTACTCTGAAATTACCCATCTGATTTCAAAAAACCTTTCATCAACGTATGAACTTATGTTTTGTGTGTACTTCGAGGGCGAAGCCGCGAGGAGGGAAGCTAGTTCACGGCAATATTTTTTTCGTAACATAAAAAAACTAACGACTAAAACATTGAAATATTTGTTTACTAATTCAATTTTTTAAAGAGTCGCATCATTAAAATCTAAGTCTAGTAGCTTATTCTGAAAAATCCATAAGTAACCAAAAAAAACATTCTAATTTGATACGCCTTAGATGGAAAAATTCAGAGAAGCATTCCGGATGTCTAAGACAGGCCAACCCTCCAAAGGCATACTTATAACAGCAAGAAATAAAAAGTTTCAAAAAGATGTTTCGCATAATATTTACCTGTATTAAAAGCGGATCGGGGACCGATGTATCCCTTCCTAGCAAATATGTCTTGACGTTCCCCATCGGGACAACATGCCTATTGTTTGTTCCTCGTATTTTTCTAAAGCCGAGCAATAAAACGTTGGCATTTTACATTTTTTGGGGGCCATAAATAAAGGTGCTCGTATAAAATTGCATTTTAAGCGTATTTTAACGGGGTCATTTTTATTTGAGTTTGGCCAAGAATAAAGGTGGTTTCATAGGATGTGCTACGTTGCTAAGTTAAGGATGCGTGTGAACGTAGGACCGTTTCATTTTCATTGCTTTGCTTTGCGAACGGGTTACTGAAAGAGCGCTGGTAGTGTAGTGGTAGCACCCCTGCCTCACGATCCGAAGGTCAATGGGCTTGCAACCTGTGACGTACGGAATACTAACTACTGTGCAAAATGTGGGAATGCTCTAAATGTCATGTTTGGAAGTGCTTTTGACTACCCGCTTTAAATATCCTCAAAGATCTAAGTACCTAAAGATCTGAGGAGATATCTACCGAGCCCGGGGATTGCAGTCGTGATCATATTTTTTTTATTTTTGTTGTTTTTTCTATTTGGGTGACAGCTACAGCCAAAACAACTCGCCATACATACATAGAATACAAACATACACCCAAACATACCTTATTCTTCGCTTCGCAGTCGGGTAGAAAAAATTAATAGCAAATATATTTATGCAATAAA
Source organism: Cosmorhoe ocellata (assembly GCA_963675405.1). Classification (NCBI taxonomy): domain Eukaryota; kingdom Metazoa; phylum Arthropoda; class Insecta; order Lepidoptera; family Geometridae; genus Cosmorhoe; species Cosmorhoe ocellata. The sequence continues at coordinate 1,106,963 of OY776258.1, read as the reverse complement.
TAACCGTAATAAAATTGGATGGTCATTCACAATATCGACTTTAAAATCAGAGCAAACCTAAGCAGGCTGTAAATTATAATTACAAATTGCTGTAACCCATGTCCTCGGGAGCCAACAGGACTTGGGGTTCAAGTGAAATTAAATTACAAGTTGACAAAATGAGTTACGCCCTTTTCTGTAGATTAACAAACAAAAACTGATGGCATAAGGGTCAGGGTGTAGCTAATAAGGAACCAGCTTACTCAGATAGAATGAAGCAAAATATGGACATGAGTCAAAAGGCTAGACTCAGACACGAGACGGCGTTGTGTTACGTTACGATATCGTGAAACCATACGATAATTTACGATGGACATCGTCAAATTTTCACGACACGACACGGTGCCTTCTGTCACGTTATCGTGCATGTCTATATGTTATGGCCGAAATATTATTTACGTACTACTGACTACTAAAGACCATAACTAGAGATATGCGAGTATTGAACCTGGGGATTACTTGTTCATGTTTTTTACAGACAATAATAATCCAATTATTTTCATGTGACGAGGAGAGTATTAGGTATAAATGTGGATGGGACGGGGGTAGAGGTAGGCCAAAAGATGGATAGACTATTGTGAAAGATGACATGGGTAAGAAAGGAGTGAGTACTGAGATAACGAATGACAGAGGGAAATAGAAGAAGATCACATGTTGTGCCGACCCCACATAAAGGGTAGGACACCACAGAAAGGGTAGAAAAATGACGATGATGATGAATAATCGAATTATTATAATAAATGAGACAGGTTTTGTATGTTTGAACGGTAATTTTCCGTCTTTATCATAAGCCCTTGCCATATATTTCCAATCTTTGAATACGGCAGCAAAACATACAACTATTCAGCATTTACCGAACATATTTTTTTTAAATCTAGACACGCGGCAGCGTGTCCAGCCAAGTTCAAGCGAACGGGCGAAGCGCGCGCCGTAATATTATTTCGTGAGCTAGCTGTATTCATTTTGCTGTGTCGAGGCCCACGCAATAATGTTGTTAAAAGCAAATGACTCTATTCTTTGGTCGTGTTGTCGTACAATGTGACAATTTAAATTTGCTATTGTTCTTGCTCTTGCTTAAATCGCCTCTATACATATATTTTTATTATAGCTGTTCCTTTGAATGCTTAGTATACGAGTATATTATAATTGTAACGCAATGAGTTTCAAAACATTTCAAAAGTCAAAATATCTCACTGAAATTAGCAAAAAAAAACTTTACACAACACGTTATATTTTGTGTCTAACCTATGTACCTACACCTATGTCTATTGTGATCTAGACTCTAGTCTATACGATTCCAAAGACACTTCATTTGTCAAAATCCATCCAACGATAGCCAAAAACTTACTAATACACACTTTTTACCTTTTTCTTAGTAAGATAAAATATAAACACTGCAAAGCGTCTCTCGTGGTTTTTACACGCTTTATATTAGCTTCACCTGTATGTTTGTATGTTTGTTTGTAACCGACTTCTTTGGGCGCGATTTTGACCCACTTTAAACGGCCAGATTTCGTTCAAACTTTGTAGATTTATCGAGGACCGATGACAATACACTATTTTGATAAAAAATAACTAAAAAATAGAAAATAAATAATAGTTTAAAAAAACTAAAAAACCCACTTTTTATAGAAACCGAACTAAAAAATAGAAAATAAATTTAAAAAAAAGCGTGGGGTGCTCTTTAAGATATCATCGAAATGAAAATCACCCCACGCTTTTTTTTAAATTTATTTTCTATTTTTTAGTTCGGTTTCTATAAAAAGCGTGTTTTTTAGTTTTTTTAAACTATTATTTTTCTATTTCTGTCGGTAGTTTGTAGTTCTACTTACTATCTTTTTCGTTGTAGTTTTATATTCGTCTCGGCGATTCTATACAAAAATCAACCTATCACCAACCAATGTTGTTTACTCGAAACATAATATTATAAATAAATAAATAAATAAATAATGCTGTACAATCCACACAGCATCATCTAGCCCCAAAGTAAGCTACTCAAAGCTTGTGTTATGGGTACTAGATAACTGATATATTTAATACATTATATACATAGATAGATATTTTTTTATTATACATAGAAAACACCCAGACCAACGGAACAAATTATAAACTAACTAACCCGGCAGACCTGTCTGAACTTTTTAAAAGATTTTTAAAGATTTTTTTGAAATAAGAATTTAATTTTCTCCGTAATTTTAAATTACCTATTCTCCCGTTTTGGAGATTATCGTCATGATTACTTTTTTCATTTTTATAAGTGTATAAAATATGGGAAAATAATGGCAGTATTATTTTATTTACCAATATTGACCGTTTGGCAAAACCCAATTTGGAGTTTGATCTACTCGCTGACCGCAGCGGGGGAAGCGAAACGCGATGGAATTAGCCACGGTTCCAGATCCAATTAATTTAAAAATCGCCATATCCAACCGAACCCGCGTAGAGGGCTTTATTGTTATGTAAATTTGTGCAAACTTGGTGGGCAGACGTAGGCACGACTAATTGTTAATACGGAGTAATTCAAGTAAGGCTATGTTTGTTTGTATAAGAGCGAAGCGAGAAGCGGGAAGCCCTAAGTGCAAACTTTATCTATACCTACTAATATTATAAAGAGAAAAGTTTTGTATTTTTGTTAGTAAAGAATTAACTTAAAAACTACAGGGCCGATTTCAAAAATTCTTTCACCATTAGAATGGTAAATTTTCCCTGAGTAACATAGATTATCATTATTTTTTATTTAATTTAAAAATAGAGATAATTTGGCTACTACTTTTGCGAAATTTGGCACAGATAATAGATTATAATAATAATAATAATAATAGAGATAATAGTCTCTGATAAGCACATAGGCAACATTTTATTCCGGAAAAAGTAAAATTCAAATGGGATAGCTAAGTTTGTCAAGGTATCACGCGAGCAAAGCCGCTAGCGGACGCTAGTAATAAATAAATGGTAACTTCGTACAGAGTAATCCAATTATGATGTTTCTTTTATATAGTTCGCTAGTCGCTCCGCGCGTGTGAGGTTAGGGCTTATTACAAAATTAAATGCGCTTACGAGCGTGGCGCGCCGCGGCCCGTGTCGAGCTTAGAAGGGATTATGCCTGATCTAGTCAAAGCCATGCTTTTACTCAGTTTTCTCTAACGTGAAGAATTGATTCTTTGATTTATTGTTATAAAAAATGAAGGGTAGTCCAAACATGATATTTGGCCATGCCTAAATTTCGCACAATTATTTTTTGTGATGTGGGATTATGAAAATTGAAATTGAAATTGAAAAATATTTATTCAGTACAATAACAAAGATCACTTTGAAACGTCTTACATGCTAGGTGAATCTATGTGCCAATTCCAACCTAACCCAAGTACGAGAAGAACAGGCAAGTAACTCGACTCGGTCCTAGCGCTTTTTTGTATGATCCTTCTTACAAAAAAATGTAATGGGCATGTACCAAATGTCATGTTTGGATGTGCCTCTGACTACCCTCCTTAGATATCCTCAAAGATCTAGTAACTGAGGAAGATATTTACCGAGGCCCGGGGATGAAAGTCGTGATCATATTTTTTTTCATTAAACAATGGGGGAGTGGAATACTCAAACATGATCACCAGTGCATGTAATGTCTCATTTCACGGCGCCACCACCGGACTTCGTCTCCATTAAATAATTACTTATGGTGGGAAACTTTAAGGGCTGAGCTTGCTGTCAGGACGCAAGGTTTTGGTGATTGAACGGTGCGGCCCGCCTCAAAAATGAGAGGGACAAAGTATTTGCAGATACGGTTACTAAATTTCATCTCGTTTCCACAACTTTTATATTTATAGATACTAGCTGTTACCCCGCGACTTTGCCCCCAAAAATCCTTCAAATTAACTTATTAATTCTAAAACTATTGATATTTGTGTCAGCCTCTTCAAAACTATTATTAATTTTATGGGATAAAAAAATAGCCTATGTCCATCTCCAGAATATGATTTATCTCCTTGCCAAATTTCTTTGCGATCAGTTCAGCTACAATAGGTAAGTGCAGTGACTTTCTGATTGAAAAGCAGAACCACCGTTCAACAAAAAGTACTCTCAAGACAAGTGCATAAATAAACTAGTATACACCGTGAAATTTTAATGGTTGTTTTCCCGCGGCAGAACAGATTGCCATAAGGAGTACTTTCGAAACATAGAGTAAAAGTAGAAAAATAAAGATGTTTTTGTTTTAAAATAATTTAAAAAATATTCATTAACTCGAAAACGTGAGGAACGATAGTAACATTAGACGTTACTTCTAGGTACTATTCGCATCGCACGCGCCGCCGGCCGCCTTTGCGTAGCTATCGGGATGAATTACTATTGGTTCGTGGTCGCTTTCGAATTAAATTTTCACAATGGTATATCTGTATTTTTTGTTTCTAATATTTAATTTGTTTATCCAACGATTATATTACCATGATAAAACCATTTCGCTGGGGGAAAACAACCATTAAAATTTCATTCACGGTGTAGGTACATTCGTCATTGAAGAATTTTTACCGAAGTGAAAGAACACAAAAAAAACTTCATCACGACTGTAATTCCCAGTAGATATCTCCTCAGATCTCTAGTTACTTAGATCTTTGAGGATCATCATCATCATCATCCGCAGCCCGACTTCACTCACTGCTGGGTATAGGCCTCTCTTTGCATATGCCATTGTCCACGGTCTGCTGCTAGCCTCATCCAGGTCCGGTCTGGATGCTATGTTGTCAGCCCATCTCGTTACCGGACTATCGACGCACCTATACCTGGTTCTTTGAGAATATCTAAATATATTCAACACACCACCTACTTCGCAGTCAGATAAAAAACTGTGCATACAAATTACAGGAATAGGACCAACTAAATCCAGCTTCCCCTGCATCCATCTTAATATTCAAGCAGTATTGTCAAGCGCGTTCTAAGTTGCACCTACATTTTGATAAATCCCCAACTCCCAGACTCGGGTTTATGATGCAATCTGGAATCTAATCTTCGGGCCGCTTCCTGGGACAAACTACTTGTAACTTGTCAAGCGGAGTTCTCGCTTACAATGCATGCTTCGGTAATCTGTGTTGGTGTCTGTTTAAACCTCTGGTTAGCTAGCCACTATACCAACTGTTCGCCCCGAACTATAGGTCTACCATGAGTTTTCACAATCTACACTCGCTAGCGACTGTAGTTTGCGTTCAAATAAATGAACGCAAAGTACAGTTACGCAAACGCAGCTTAGAATTTGGCACCATGAGTAACAATTTTGACAGATGTCATAGTAACGTTCTATTGCTACTGTGTATAGTAACGTCAGCCGGTCTAAATGTGACAACTCATGGTAGACGTACTGAGATCTCGCGCGCGATGTCCACAATCGTCATTTTTATTCACGCCCTGATGTTTTTGGATACACTTTATGTACTACTGTATTGGTTCTATTACGTAACCTAATCACAAACAAATATATTATTATCTTACCAAAATAGGTACTTATGCCCGAGCTAAAACGTCCGCACAGACGTCCGTGACAGGTTGCAAGTCTATCGCCATTTATATGAATAGTAACCTTCACACACACCTCGAATTTTTAGTTCTAGAATATATTTTCACTGTTTAAGAGCACTGGCATTGCGCACATAATCTTTTCGAATGGAAAAAGTCATTGTTGCACGACCAGGTCTGAATCCACGACCTTCAAATTGTGAGGCTGGGGTGCAACCACTACACCACCAATGCTCATAATTGCTCATAGTACCTATAATCTGAAAAAAAACTAGGTACTAAAGTGGTAAGATTTTCTTCTAAGGAGTATTTTACTAAACTAGTTTAATGCACTATCTCCAGAATAAATGGTTATCGAAATAGTTTTACCATAAAATAGGTATAGCTTTAAAAAACGGATTTGCCGTCATCGCGAATTAACTATGTAATTCATACAGTACCTACTCACGAACAATCGGACTAAATTCATGCTTATAATAGCGTCAAAATCGCAAATTACAGTCGTTAACATTTAAAACTATAATTATGAAAAGTTGCCGACTACACGCAACACCTTGAAAAATGAAGGTCATAACAATTTAAGCCGTCATCAGCTTTTCATTAATGCTGCGAGCAATTTAGTCATAAACATGTACATTAGCAATTCATACGAAATAACACATAAGAATAGCAATCACCAGTTTGGTTATGGAAGAATAATCACATTTCGTCGGGCGGGGCGGTGCCAATCGCAGATTTCGTCGGCAATGTATCGTGAAATTAGTTTAGTGGCACTATATAATTACGCGCCCTTATTTTTTATAGTCCCTTCGACGGATCACTCACGCCTACGTGCCCCGTGACGAGGCGCGGGACAAATAGAATTAATATTATTGCACGTCGCGCTGTGATGTGAGTTAATTTTTTTTAACCTATTTTGTTCCACTTCTGGGCTCTAAGGTCTCTTCAAAAAGTAAAAAAACCGTCCTCAATATCACCCTTACCACCTCACTGTACATCTAGAATAAAAAAGAAACGTAAAATTATCTACAAAAAATGCTTTTGATATTGGCTAAAACTCGTACCTATGTACTCTACAACCCCAGAGCTCAAATATTGATGGCAGTCAGCACGCTGCTTTTCTGTAAAATATACTAGAACTAATCCCTGTGCAACTGGTAGTAAAAACTACTAATATAAATATGTAATTATATAAATTGAGATACTCACATTACAACAGTACTTAACCTACCTACTTCCGAGCGACGCGACTGTTCATGTTGCAGTGTGTGATTTGCCCTACAGGCCCTTCGACGCAGATTAAATGTTAGTTCGTGCGAGGGCGCCCCCCCCCCCATGTTATGACGGAAATGTCAACCCAGTATGCGACTTGATGAATCGACACTATTTTAAACATTTTTGATCGCTATGAGAATTTTTGACGGCTCTTTTATAAACAAAAACAAATGTACGTAACAACGTAATAATTGAATTTTAAACCTTCAAATTTTAAAGTTTTTATTTTCAGCTAATCTGTTGCTGTTTCAGCTAATGTGTAAACTCTGTCTGTGTGTTACGCAATCACGCCTAAACAGCAGAACCAATTTTGATGAAATTTGGTACTAAGATACACTTTATAAAGTACATAGGCTAAATTTTATCCCAAAAAATGTTCCCATGGGATGAATATGTTTTTAATTTTTAAAGGTAATATGAAATTGAAATTGAAATCGAAAAATATGTATTCAGTAAAATCACAAGGATCACTTTGAAAAGTCTTACATGCTAGGTGAATCTATGTGCCAATTCCAACCTAACCCAAGTACGAGAAGAACAGGCGAGAAACTCGTCTCGGTCCTAGCGCTTTTAATGACTATGCGGGCGAAGTCCCCGGCGTAAGCTAGTAGAAACTACATACAAACACTACCACGACTAGTAATCCTCAAGTGGTAGATAATATCTCAGATAATAGATTTGCCTACTTAGATATTTGAAGATATAGCTAGAGTCTCAAGTAGAAACACTATCATTTGGTACTAATTTTAGTCTTTATTTTTTTACTGCGCATAATTTTTGTGCATGACCAGGTTCGAATAAACGACCTTAAGGGTGCTACCACTACACCACCAGTGCTCTCCTATCCTCCTATTCTTATACAAATACCTATTTTCGGGGACTAAGCATGTTAGAAATAACAAAACAAGGTACATTTCATCAATTTATTATACAAAATCTTAACTCTACATTCGAAATTTAGCTTATCATAGTAACATAATGTGAAATTTACAGAGCTATTTCATTAGATATAGATAATAGTAATTATAATTATTGCGCTCAGATCACCCCAGAAAGTGGGGCGTCCGTTTTATCACTAAAACACTAACCCCCCTATTCATAATCACTTATTGAAATCACTTTTTTCTATGTATACAACAAAAAAAACATGATATTTAATCTTTATCGACATCTCCATATATCTCTGGTTCTGAGATCAATAAGGATTCAAAAATTGTTAGTCAGGGACACGTCCAAACATTAAAATAGCAAATCTCCGCATTTTGCACAGTAGTTTTTTTTGTACGTGACAAATTATAAAAAATTTCAACTTTATTTACTGACATTGACATGACAATTGCTTATACATGCGTTTAGAAATGACGTGTGATTATGAATAAAAAGGTCAAACTATGCTAAATATTACATTTTAAACGTCGAAGCTCAGATATTTTCTTAAGAATTTATATCTATTACGATATATTTACAATATGATATGGGAATAGGGAAATGTTTTAGCGAAATTAATGCATGCATCTAATTACCTACTATGAAGCAAGATGGTTTGATGATTGATATTAATACTTTAGCTAAGATCCCTACGATCAATATTAATATTGTTGTACAGAATTAGACTGATTGAAAATTAATAATACAATATTCTGAACTCACTCAAAAAAATCTGTAGTTCGTTGCAAATAAAAAAATAAAATAGGGGTCAAGTATTTTTTTACAATGAAGTTTAGTCATTTTAATTATAGTTTTTAAATAATACAACAGTTATAATATTTAAAAAAAATTAAGGTTAAACGTGTCGCGTTTAAATAAAGTTTTTGTGATTAAATTAAAATAAAGCTAATTAGCTACATAACTATTTATAATTTTGGGAACTCATTGAATTTAGCTATTTTCTCAAACATAATTATTTATTTAATATGTATTTTTTAATATTTGCTTATATATTACGATTTAATTATTATTGGCAAGATAACTAAGTACAATGGCAGCTATTTAAAAGTGGTAATTTTAATAAACTTCTAGAAAAATAGATACATGACTTATTCATTTTAATTAAATTTAAAAGACTTATTAATGTCCTAATGATTTTCATTGAATTTGTAAATAATCAAATTGTGTTGTGACTTTTATTATATAAAATTTAAGTCATGATATGAGAATTGAGTAGGTACTAAAATGATACGTGTACTTGTGATGAAATTGTTGATTTTTTTACCCGACTGCGAAGCGAAGAAAGGTAATGTTTGAGGTGTGTACATAATATTTATGTTCCGTTAAACCCAAACGGCTGGACAGATTTTGAGAAAGGGGATTCGTTTGGATTACGAGTGACATAGGCTATACAAAACGTAAAAAAAAACAATATGGCGACTGTAAGAAGCTATTTTCAGGTACTTTCAGTCGGGTTTTATAATTTTTTCAATTAATAATGGTTTGAATATATGATTAAGCCATCATAATTTAATCTAAATAATATTTTTGTCTTATTGGCAGCGTAGCCTTACCACAAACTTTTACAAACCATTATGTTTCAGAAACGTTAAGTTTCAAGCTTGAAGTAACATTACTTCTATTTTTATAGATCATGATTCGAAATATCAAAGTAACATTACTTTGATATTGCCCGAAGAGCTTGTGGTAAGGTCCCAGGCTTTATTATGACAGTTTATTAATTAAATTAAGTTAATGCAATCTTATATTATTTATTTATCTGTATTATGCTTAATACGTTGCTGGTACCCTCATGGGTCTTTATTTAATTGTATTTAAATAATATAAAAAAAATAGTGCTGCTAAAATTGTTATTCTAGTGATATAATTATTATTACGTTTTCGATCATTAGAGTGAGACAACTATACGATGAGATTCATCAATTCAGGACTTGGAACCGGTTAATCATTTACCAGAAAAAAACAGTATTAACCGGTATTTCGATAATAGCGTTCGGAGCGCAACCTCTTTTAAAACATTAACTCGCGAGTTTTGTTTGTAGTCGTAAGAACGGGCGCGTCGCGGAGCTCACTAATATGGAAAAGAACAATTTTTTTTCTTACCGGTTAATTGAGCGAAACCCTATTGTGTTTATCGTTCTTGAATAACCGTTTTAATAGAGGTTACGGCAGAACGTTACCGAAAAGAAAAAGTTGTAGGTATGTATATCTAGCGATACCAGTTTGAATTTTTTACCGGTTTCCAAGCCCTGAATCAAATAATTACGTCAATACTTAAATACAATTTACTAATGAGTTATTCATTCGTCCAAATACTTATATATCACAGGCTTAAAATATAATTAAGGACGTGCGTACTATAGGTACATACTTATGTATACAAACGAAATTAGTTAACTATTTACACAAATAGGGGAAAAATAATGAGGCGAACCCTCCCACAACCCTCAGAGATTTCAAATTACAGTGCGCGCAGTACACACGCAAATACCTATCTTTGTTTACGACTAATGTGTTTTGATCATTTGTAAACAAAAAACTAAAAAATAATAATGGGAATATCTAAAAATCTATTAAAAATGGCAAGTTTATTGGAGTTACATTTCAGGCGAATACAAATATAAAATTCCGTTCCATATCACTAATTTCACTATCTTTATAAAAAAAGCGTACTTATTATATCAAAATTTCGGATTTTTTTTAATCCTATTACCAACAAGCAACGCACAACTTTCATTTTCACTAATTAATAGAGTTTTTATTTTTAACTTTCGAATACCAATCGCCTTCTCAAGAACGTCACTTTCGTATCACTACACTTTGTCTATAAAAGCTAGAGGGAGTCACAATCGGTTTTACACTATTAGTCTTGAGTATTGTGCATCTATGGAGTTGACATCTCTTAAGAGAGTATGTTTAAGTACTGGAGGCCAGCTGATACGTATGGTACCGGTATAGCCCCTCCGTAGGTAACAGATTGGAACATGAGATAGGCGATCTGTAGAAGCTATCACACGATCTCGTTTGGATGTGTGTTCTGATTTGAGTCGTTTTGCCGTGCACATTGCTGAAACAATAAAAAAAACATTGACTCAAAAGATCATGACCCAAGTCACAGATGACCTATAGGATCACTTCACAATAACATGGATCATCAATCAAATCTGACACAAAGATCAATAGATTTTTACCTCTTGCTTCCGCTCCCAAGTCTTCATAGCACTTTTGTACTTCTCAAATTCATGACACCAGTTTGAATAAATCTTTTGATATTCATTGCTCTTTTCTGGTGGTGAGCATCTGCAACACAAATAACATTACAAACACCCTATCTGTGTTATTTATTGATGTTTTACTGGTGTTTACCACGTACGTTTATGATTTGGCGAATATGATGCCTCTTTACAATAAGTGGTTGCGTGTGGACAGAATTTAACATAGACACAATAAGACAACGTGACTGACCTAGTCGCGGAGTCTAAACCGTTGGTCCTAGAGACTTGAAATTTAGAGGATGAATTCATTAACGCACGTGGACGTTCACTAAAAAAGTCAATCTCGAAATTCAACCTCTAAAGAGAGCATCATGACGTAGAATTTTGAAAAAAAAAGAAACGTTAGGCAAAAAAAGTCACGAAGATTTTCACTAGTAACAAAATAGATACATAACTGTCCGTGAGATACTTGCTAAATAAAAAAAAATGTTTGACCTTTTTCAATTGCTTTTTGTTTCTTACCTATGGATATCAACAGTAATGTTGTAAGAACACAACAAAGACCCTCCAAGCCAACAGTCGTACCGCCCAGCGTCGCCTTCATTCACAGATATGATCAGCAGTCCATGCTCTGATGTTTCTATGTATTTCTCCGGCTTACTGCAAAATAAATAATACATAATTATAATTGGATAACGGGTATTTATCACGTACCTATTTTGTTTTTATTCCCGACGTTTCGAACACATTACAGCGTTCGTGGTCGCGGGCAGACTCTGCCCGTTATTCAATTATAATTAAATAATACATTTCAGTAACATCGTACATCATCACCATCATCATTATCTTCGTACCCTTTTCCCACGTTATGTGGGGTCAGCACAACATGTGATCTTCTTCCATTTCCCTCTATCATCATCTCAGTACTCACTTCTTTCTTACCCATGTCATCTTTCACACAGTCCATCCATCTTTTCTTTGGCCTACCTCTACTCCTGTATCCATCCACATTCATATCTAACACTCTCCTCGTCACATGACAATTTACAATAATGTTCTGATTAACGACAATTACATATTTTTTTATATGTATTACAAAAAACATGACAATTTAAAATTTTATCACAAAATATATTTCAACGATCAAGACGTTTCGTCGCGCTTTAACGTATTTGCAATATTGAGTTTGTTTTAAATAATTTCGTGGCATTGAGCTGGTTATTACTTACAGTATTCATATTTATTAAATGGAGGGTTTTTTGATGTGCCTAAAGATCCCAAAGAATCAAATTTCAATATTATTTTCAATAATTGTAAAATACGGGCGTTGCATTATAGATATTATTTTGAAATTAAATGTAACACCGTGTGGTTTTAATAGTTTTTGGGGTTTAAGTGTACCTTTAATATATTATTATTGTAATAAAGTGTTCACAATAAATTTATTTATAATAAATTGTGTTATAATAATAATTGCATCGGAACTCTATATATAAAAAAAATTATACCATTTATTACTTTAATATTTTACCTGTAGGTCTACCATGAGTTGTCACATTTAAATCAGCTGACGTTACTACAGTAGTAATAGTTCGTAACTATGACATCTGTCGAAATTGTTACTCATGATACTGAATTCTAAGCAAATTAATGAGCGCAAACTACAGCCGCTGTAGTACGCTGTGACGTAGGATAGTTAGCTACGTGAGGTTTTAGTACCCAACTATCCGCTAGAGGCGCTGTACAATATTTTCATACATTTTTGTAACTACAGTCGCTAGCCAGTGTAGATTGTGAAAACTCATGGTAGACCCTCTGAATTTAAATTATACCTAAACAGTTAAACTAACTTATTTTAGATTTAGTCTAATGAGCCAAACAAAACTTCGACATCGCCATTCCAGTTAAATAAAAACACATTTCAAAGGCATTAGGAGACCGATAAACAAAGCGTTAATTTTAAAGTTTCCCCTTGCATTTGAATTGTATCACAGCTCAAACAACCACAGCTAGCTCACTACACTTAATGTTCCTAGATCTAATTGAATACCAATTGATGGTTCTATAATATTGTATCACCAATATTGGGAATGTAACGTTTTTACATTATTTTGACATTATTTTCTTCTGTCAATTCAACCATTTGTGCCAAAATGACAGTCTTCATAGAACATTATTGACACTAGTATTATTATTTCGACCGTTTTATGAAACTTTTGTAGATTTAATTTTGTTTTTTAACTGATAAGTATATTATGTTATAAAATAAATTAATCATTTGTAACGTGGCGTAATGTAAATGATTTTTTTATAATACTTAACTTGGCGATCAGCTGTAGTTTGACGTTGAAAAAAATACTTTTATCTATAGGTACTTGACACTGGCAAAATTGATTTTATCGAAAACAGATGCCATACATGTAAAATATAAACCCCGTGAGGCAAACCAGCGCGAGTACTGGGCGTCTACTCCGAAAAACGATCGACGATATATCGGCACAATAATCGTGCAAAACCTACTCTTAGTTACATTGTTTATGCTATTATTTGAACAATGGAACGACACGAAATTTCCAATTTGACAACGAAACAACTGCTAATTCGACTGAATTTGACGAACATTCAACTCCGATAGTATCGTTGTCGTTTTGCGGAGTAGACCCCCTGGTATTAAATCGTTTCTGTGACATGTGAACCAGCTTTTATGCATAAGCTGTGTCAGCCGGAAGTGCGATAACAGAAGATTTGGGAACCCTTTAATTAATGTTGTTGCATGCGTGTTCGTTTCGAATGTTTTCTAAACTTCAAAGCTGTTGGGAGCAATTATCTCTCAAATTGAAATAAATTAGCAGTTAAATTCAGTGTGTTTTTAATTGTTTGTTTGCTGTTTTTTATGTCTGGAGTGGTCAATAAAAAAGATTTTGGTTTAACAGTTATTTTAGATTTTTTTAACGGTTTTGGTTTCGACATTTGCGCTTACAAATACAAATATTTATATTACTTACCAAAATAAGGATTTATAGGCACTAAAAATATGTGCAAGTGGACGGTTTTCAAATAAAAACAATTTCCTATTAAAAAATATAATCCACTCAAAGTCAAAATATCCAGATATTATAATAATTAAGCTGTCTTGGCAGTTATTGACAATATTATAAACTACCGGTGTAACAATATAAACTAAATGTTTTATATATTTTTTAAATTGAAAGTTTCATGTCAACTGAATAAAATGTGAAAAAGCTTTATGTGAACTGCACAGGAATGTAAAAAAGCTTTATGTCAAAGGCATCATCATCATCTTCCTGCCCTTTCCCACGTTATGTGGGGTCGGCACAACATGTGATCTTCTTCCATTTCCCTCTATCATTCGTCATCTCAGTACTCACTCCTTTCTTACCCATGTCATTTTTCACACAGTCCAACCATCTTTTTTTTAGTCTGCTTCTACCCTTGTATCCATCTACATTCATACCTAACATTCCCCTCGTCATATGACATTCATCTTTTCTCTTCACGCCCATACCACGCTAATAGATAAAAAAAAAAAAAAAAAAAAAAAACCTTACTCCTCATCTTTTCTGTCACCGGTGCCACTTTCAGACTTCCTCTATACTCATTCCTTATTTTATCCATCCTTGTCACTCCACACATCTATCACTATCTCAGCATGCACATCTCCGCCGCATGCACTCTTTTATGTCAAAGGCATAAAATATAAAAAACTATAAATAATATGATCACGACTGTAATCTCCGGGCTTGGTAGATATCTTCCTCAGATCTTTAGTTACTTAGATCTTTGAGGATATCAAAAGAGGGTAGTCAGAGGCACGTCCAAACATGACATTTGGTACATGCCCACATTTTGCACAGTAGTTGGTATTCCATACGTGACAGGTTGCAAGCCCATCGTCGCTTATAAGAATACTAACCTATGACACACACCTTCGAATTTTCTGGTTCTAGGATGTGCCGGTTTCCTCACGATGTTTTCCTTCACTGTTTAAGAGCACTGGCATTGCGCACATAAATTTTTCTAATGGAAAAACTCATTGGTGCACGACCAGGTTTAAACCCACGACCTTCGGATCGTGAGGCAGGGGTGCTACCACTACACAACCAGCGCTCTTTTTACCAAAGGCATAAGAATGTAAAAATGTCTTATTACTCACTTGAATGTAATGGGATGTCGTCCTTTCTCCCTCGAGTAGTGGTACCAGGTGACTGCCCTGGGGTGGAGTACCTCAGGCATTTTTACGAAGCTTCCAAGGTGGAGGCTCTGCCCCCAGGTGGCAGAGACAGCCTTGCGGGATATTGATGAGTCGCAGATGTCTGCCGTTTCATTTGCCACGTCTTGTATCAGCCTGTTGAGTTTGCATTAGTTACAATGGTGTATTGAATGTGTAGGAAGGGAGTGAGTACTGATATGACGAATGATAGAGGGAAATGGAAGAAGATCACATGTTGTGCCGACCCCACATAACGATGATGAACTAGGTTGGGTGATGATATTCGTAAGGCAGCGGGCAGGAACTGGAGGAGACTGCTGAAGGCGAGCTCAGTGGAATGCCATGGGGAAGACCAGCATTGGACTTATACGGGCTAATGAGGATGATGAATCTATACATACTCGTATAATAATAATTTATCTTTGCGTTTGTGCACGCTTATCTTCTGAACCAAATCGAATGCAGTTTTCACTAATGTATTGAAGCTTAGATAAAAACCGTAGGCTTTGTTTGATCACCTTACTAGCCTTCAAGACCGACGCACCTTGATGGATATGTCATTCTTACATGGTCTATGTAACGGGTACATAGATTGCCCCGAACTCACAGCTAGGATTCTCCGTATATGGGCCCCAAAACGACGCACAAGACATACCAACACTAAACTCTTCGCTACTTCAAAGTCTTCAACTAACTATGCACATTACTCTATTGTTAACAGGCTACAAAGACTCTATAATCTGAAATTTCACACCACTGACATATTTCATGTCGGTAAGGTAGCATTTAAAAGAGACGTTTTAGAAGTTCTGCGGGACGACAATGTGTAATGTAATAAATAATAGGTTTAGTAATGGATTTTCTTTTAGCATGAATAAGATAGATATATATAGATAGTTAAGTAAAATTGATTAAAAACTAGCACTGGGTAACTAAAATATATATTTTGCTATTTTATAGCTCTAGGTTAAATTATTTGTCTCCTGTGTTTTTTATTTTATATGTTTAGATATTCACTGTACTTTTCTAATAGGTAATTTCTGTAAGTTGTGTTCTGTTTAAGTTAGACTGTCGTTATTTTGTATGTGTCTCTTAAAAAATGTAAATCTCTAATTGGCCTTAAGTTACATTAATAAGGTTAGTACTGTTTATACCATAAGGGCTGTTGATTTTGTTTGAACAATAAAATAAAATAAAATAAAATAAATCAAAATAAAAAAGATAATGATAATTTTACTTATTTCTCGCGCGCACTGGGCTGTTATCCCCAGGCTCGGTGGATCTCTCGTTACTTCTATCT
Organism: Cosmorhoe ocellata; assembly: GCA_963675405.1. Classification (NCBI taxonomy): domain Eukaryota; kingdom Metazoa; phylum Arthropoda; class Insecta; order Lepidoptera; family Geometridae; genus Cosmorhoe; species Cosmorhoe ocellata. The sequence continues at coordinate 1,090,453 of OY776258.1, read as the reverse complement.
TTGAGAATATCTAATGGTAACAAAAATGTCAACAAGTAAGTACCCGGGCATGTATTCTCTGCAAACGCCGGCGTCCCTATCCCAGCCGCAGTAAGGGTCGCGTGCGCATCTCACGCATGCGTCGTAGCGGCGTGCGCACAACGCCAGGCGCAGCTGCAGCACTCTTCGATCTGATGCCGCGTAGAGTGAACCGTGCATGCGAGATATAGCCATCGCCTGTTATTGGAAGAGAAAGAGACAAAGGTAATAAATAAATAAATAAATAATGCTGGACAATCCACACAGCATCATTTAGTCCCAAAGTAAGCTAATCAAAGCTTGTGTTATAAAAAAAAAATAAAAAAAAAAATATGATCACGACTGTAATCCCCAGGCTTGATAGATATCTCCTCAGATCTTTAGTTACTTAGATCTTTGAGGGTATCTAAAGAGGGTAGTCAGAGGCAAGTCCAAACATGACATTTGGTACATGCCCACATTTTGCACAATAGTTATTATTCCGTACGTGACAGGTTGCAAGCCCATCGCCGCTTATAAGAATACTAACCTATGACACATACCTTCGAATTTTTGGTTCTAGGGTATGCCGGTTTCCTCACGATGTTTTCCTTCACCTTTTAAGAGCACTGGCATTGCGCACATAAATTTTTCGAATGGAAAAACTCATTGGTGCACGACCAGGTTTGAACCCACGACCTTCGGATCGCGAGGCAGTGGTGCTACCAATACACCACCAGCGCTCTCTTCGGATCGTGAGGCAGGGCTTGTGTTATGGGTACTAGATAACCGATATATTTAATACATTACTTATATACATAGATAGATATTTTTTAGTATACATAGAAAACACCCAGACCAACGGAACAAATTTCAGCAGATCGTACACAAATTTGTTCCGCGGCGGGAATCGAACCCGCAACCTCTTGCGTCACAGGCGGACTCTCGCCCGCTGCGCCACTGAGGTCGTCAAAGGTAATAAAAGTAGCACGCGTGGCTCCACTCGCGTTTTACCTACCCGCATTAAAATTAGCTTATGTGTCATAAATTACAGGTGTTCTAAGTTTCATCCAGATCCGTTCAGCCGTTTCAGAACAAACATCTATCCATCTATCCATACTTTTGCATTTATAATATTAGTAGGATTATATTTTAAATCTCAATATTAGGTATAATCGCTTTCAATTATACTCAAAGTAAATCAAAATTGACAGGTCTCAAACAAACGTTAGCAAAATAATGCTGTACAATAATTATCCGACTGGCAAACCTAAAAAGGGGTTATGATTTTATCAAATTATTAAATTTGACATAAACATTATGAATAGAATATAATAAAAATAGTTTATTCATACGTTACAGTTCAAAAACAAATCTATCCCGGGGGAACCGTACATTTTTCCGGAAAAAAGTAGCCTAAGTGCTATTCCAGACTATAATCTATATCTGTGTTAAATTACATCTTGATCCGTTGAGCCGTTTCAGTGTGAAAAAGTAACAAACATACATCCATACATTTTTACATAACTTTCGCGTTTACGAGTATAATATAATAGTAGGATAAAGCGTTGCTAAGATGACAGTAAATCGGGAAACCATAATAGAATTAGCTGCTTTTAGGAACTTGTGGTAAGGCCTATAGAATTACCTGGATTGGTTCACCAGGAGTGACGTCAAAGATGTCTAGCAACGCTGATTGGCTGTCTCCGTTGCGAGTCCACTGAACTATTTTGTGAATTTTGCCTTCGTCTGAAACAAAGTATTTTAATTAGACATTTTACATAGTGCCATCTAGCTTGAAACTAAGTAAATCTTGCATTTAGTCTTAAGAAAGAATGGGTCTTATTGTACCATATCTATACCATAAACAATTTTACAAAGTTCCTAATTCAAACACGCAATTCGTCTTCTTTTTCAAATATTTCTCTTTGCAAACCTCTTTTAACAACAAAATTCTATGCAATAACTTTATGTGTTGAACCTTCAATCAACAAAAATACATCATTATTTTGAACAGATAAAAACAAAAATAAATCACAGAATAAATTAATCCTTGGGCATATTATTACTACGCTCTAATACTATATCATAATTAGGTAACTAAATAATTTTTACTCTTAGGTAAGTTAACACGTCATAACGTCTCGCGATTATTACTACCTTCAATCCTTTCACCACACTGGTTCGAAATAACCTGATTCTACTGCCAAGAAAAAGAAGCTGATTCTACCGTCAAGAAGTAGAAAAAGCTGATTCTATCGTTGGTTTTAGACAAAGCTCCATCAAATTCTGATCGCGCGCGGATTATTAACCACGTTATTGTATATAATATACTGTACATTATATATATTCAGTGAATTCCGACAGTTCATTGCGTTCCGGAATCAATTAGTAAATTCTCGGAGGGTTGCCAGTCTCTCAAGCGGTATAATAATTTAATTGAGTGCTAATGATTCATTAAATCGTGTTAATATGGAACGTATGGCAGCCAAAGGAAAAGCAACGTAAAGACAAGATTAACTTCCTAAAATCTAAATTCACACTTTTCAGATACAAGCAAAACTTGGTGGAAATCCATTACAAATACTGAAAAGGACAGAAATATCTAGTACTTTCCCGCTAAACTATTATCTAATGAGCTTAACAACACAAACTCAAATAGAAATTCGACACGTGTTTCGCTTCTCCACGAAGCATTCTCAGGACCATTGACTCGCTCCGCACTGGTGTTGCTCAACAACAGTGTTATAGGTTTATTCTTATAAGCGGCGATGGGCTTGCAACCTGTCACGTACGGAATACTAATCGCTGTGCAAAATGTGGTCATGTGCCAAATGTCACGTTTGGACGTGTTTCTGACTAGAAATCTTCAAAGATCTTAGTAACTAGAGATCTGAGTAGATTATCAACCGAGCTTGGGGATTACAGTCGTGATCATCATCATCATTCTCCTGCCCTTATCCCACGCTAAGTGGGGTCGGCACAACATGTTTTCTTCTTCCACTCCCTCCTATCAGTCGTCAATTCTGAATCTACTCCTCTTACATTCATATCATCCTTCACACAATCAAACCACTTCTTCTTCGGCCTTCGTCTACTTGCGCACCCAGCCACACTCATACTCATAGCTCTTTTGGTGACATGGTTTTCATCCCTCCTCACCACGTGTCCATACCATGCTAACCTAGCACTCCTCATCTTTTCAGTAATAGGCGCTACTTTCAGACTTCTCCTGACATACTCATTCCTAATCCTGTCCAACCGTGTCACCCCACACATCCATCTTAACATCCGCATCTCAGTAGCATGCACTCTTCTTTCATCCGTCTTCTTCATTGCCCAACACTCTGATCCATACATAGTATTGGATATTGGATCCATATTGGATTATATTGGATTACAGTCCTGATCATGTTTTTTCTTTAACTTGGTAACAAAATCTAAATATTTCTAAGATGATTTCCGAAATATTTTTAAATGAAAACAAAACCGAATCGCTTGCAGGTAATCACAAAGTTGATTAAAAAAACGAAATTTCCACCTCAATAGTTTCCATTTGATGGAAAAATCACGGAAAACATTAACAAATAGAACAACAGACTTGGAATTGGAATTAAAGACGTGTCCACACCGACGGCCTATACCTATACATAAGGACGGCACCCCTGTTTCCTTACAAAGCGGAATCGGCATCGAATTAATATTCGACCCACGGATCTTAATAGCTAATTGGATTAGAGGCATGTACCGAAATTACCTAACCCAGTTACGTACAATAACGTACGTGTAGCCGAGGCACAATGAGCGTCCTGGCATAACTAAATACTATGTAGCAAGGTACTATTAAAGGTATGTATTAGGTAAGTGTTAGGGCCCATCGATCAATTTGAGAAGGGTGTCTCGTTCAGAGCACTGGTGGTGTAGTGGTAGCATCCCTTACGATCTGAAGGTCGTGGGCTTAAACCTGGTAGTGCACAAATGAGTTTTTCGATTCGAAAAAAATATGTGCGCAATGCCAGTGCTCAACGGTGAAGGAAAACATCGTGGAAACCGGCATACCTTAGAACTAAAAAGTCATAGGTTAAGTATTATTAATAAGCGACGATGGGCTTGCAACAATGCTTTTTTTAAATTTTTTCGAAATTTGTCTGAGGACAGACAATAGTCAGAACGGCCGAATATTAGAAAATAAAACCTCATTCGTGTAGTTAGCTACCTTCTTGTGAAAAAACTTTTTGGTTCCGCTATATTCAGTCATCTAATAAAAAAAAATATATAAATCGCTATATTTAATAATTAATTGTGTCAATCAGTGAAATTGTGCACGAATTCCTTTGATCGTCACAATAACTTTATATTTTCACTTCCTTTGATGTTCCGACCCTAGCTCAAAATGGCGGCGTGGCCTCATACTCGTGTTATAACTACACCTATAAAACAATAATTATTTAAGGGCATTTGTTACTAATGAACAGGCTCAGCACAAGCTGTTCAGGCTTCATGGTGCGAAATATCAAAGTAATATAACTTTGTTATTTCGCACCATAACCTATAAAATTAGTATTGAAAGTAGTGTTACTTTAAGCTTGAAACTAATGTTTTTGAAACGTGATAGTTTCTAAAAGCTTGTGGTAAGGCTCCTAGTTCTATAGTATTTTATACTAACTAGCTTTCGCCCACGGCTTCAAGAAAAACAAGAATAAATCTATCCCACGGGAACCGTACATATTTCCGGGATAAAAAGAAGCCTATGTGCTATTCTAGACTATAACCTATCTCTGCGCCAAATTTCATGAAAAACTATTCAGTATTTTGGGCGTGAAAGAGTAACAAACATACATCCACACATTCTTGTAAACTTTCGCGTTTATAATATTAGTAGGATTCTGTATACGCACTACAATATCTTGTTATTTTCACATTACGGTCACGAAAAAACAAAGCAATCTGTGTAAAATAAATTCAAGGTTGTAATCCCCAGGCACTGAAGGAATTTACAGTATTCTAGATTATTCAGTTCGTCTAAACTAATATTATAAAGAGGAAAACTTTGATTGTTTGTTTGTTTGTTTGTTTGTTTGTTTGAAATGAATAGGCTCCGAAACTACTGAACCGATTTGAAAAATTCTTTCACTGTTGGGAAGCTACACTATCAGCGGGTGACATAGGCTATCTCATATTTTCAAAAAAATTAGGGATCCTTACTAAAACTTCAATAATGTAAGCCAAGGTGTAAAAAAATTACCTAAAATATTCTTTACATCGCGTGCGCTGCGAAAACTATTGACGATAGAATAAAATAATGTACTACGACTTTGTAGAACACATCATTATTTACAAAAAGTGTCGCGATAGCATATGTCAAACTCTTATAGTTATGCCACAATAAGAGTCATTTTATTTTAAGATTTTAATTGAAAGGCTACTCTTAGAAAAACGCTCTTTATTTGTATCATAGTATTAATCCTTATCAAAATAAATCACATCATATTCTAGATAATTTGAATACCTTTATATAACTTTTTGAATTACTCAATTCGGACATTCCATTCAAAAGATACCATTAAATTAAAAATGTAAGTAATAGAAAAAAGTTGCGTGAGAGCCGCGCTAGCTTAAGCACTGTAGGCGTCACTGGGTGTACAGGACAATTCAATGTGAAAAAATACCAGTAAAAGTACCAAAAGGACCAGTCAATGTGAAAAAATAAATAAAAACAAAAAAAAATTAAAATAATAATACTAAAACTTTCTATAAGTACTTACAATTTTCTTTTTTTAGTAACCTGACGCAGGGTATGGTTAGACGTGTGTGTATTATAATATTGAATTTTGAATTTTTTGTTAAATTTTAAAGCACTGGTGGTGTAGTTGTAAGAAAGATAAGAAAGGAGTGAGTACTGAGATGACGAGTGACAGAGGGAAATGGAAGAAGATCACATGTTGTGCCGACCACACATAACGTGGGGAAAGGGCAGGAAGATGATGATGATGGTGTAGTTGTAGCACCCCTGCCTCACGTTCCGAAGGTTATGGGTTCAAACCTGGTCATGCACTAATGTGTTTTTCTATTCGAACAATTTATGTGCGCAATGCCTGTGTTCTTAAACGGTGAAGAAAAACAGCTTGAGGAAACCGGCATACCCTAGAACCAAAAATTCGAAGCTGTGTGTCATAGGTTAGTATTATTATAAGCGGCGATGGGCTTGCATCCTGTCATGTACGAGTACTAACTACTGTGCAAAATGTGGGCATGTGTCAAATATCATGCTTGGATGTGCCTCTGACTACCCTCTTTACATCCTCGATAACCTCAAAGATCAAAGTAACTAGAGATCTGAGGAGATATCTACCGAGCCTAGGAATTACAGTCGTGACCATGTATAGGTATATATAAATACCCGTGCGAAGCCGGGGCGGACTACTAGTAATGTATAAACGAAATTAGATAACAAAACCACCACTCAGTTTTTAGGCATGTTAATGCCGAATTTCAACTCAGATGGCATAATACATTTATAACCTTGAAAATTGTACAACACTTTGAGTAGGAATACATTTGAACAAATGAAATCCATTACAGTAGATTATATTAAAGGAACAATAAGATGAAATAATATTATCTTATACCTTTAAACGAGCAATTCTTGTATATATGTATATATATATATATATATATAATTGCAATCTCGGAAACGGCTCCAACGATTTTCGTGATATTTAGTATTCAGGGGGTTTCGGGGGCGATAATTCTATCTAGCTAGGTTTCATTTTTAGAAAAGGTCGTTTACCCCAAAAAAAAGCTCGGTCATCCAGGTACTAATCTTATAAGCGGCGATGGGCTTGCAACCTGCCACATACGGAATACTAACTGCTGTGCAAAATGTGTGAATGTGCCAAATATCATGTTTTGACGTGCCTCTGACTAGGGTAGTATTTAGATAGATTTTTTTAATTCGATCTCTGATTCGACGGGGCAGAGTTGGATTTGGTATAATATAAAACCAAACGAAGACACGGGAAATTTTACTAAACAGATTTGGTATACGCAAGCAAAACTTCTGTCTTTGTCCGTATCAAAACAATGAAATCGGATTATGTAGGCGTACCGCATATTTTTTTACTTCGTATAGCGTGGGTGGATCTTAAAATATATTTCTCTACGAACATAAATAATGTAAACAGACCTTGGGATCTATTCTAGACTAGAGTAACTCCCCGCGACTTCATTCACGATATTTTTTTTATACAAACTGCACCTTTCACTGCACCCTTGTATTCCGTACGTGACAGGTTGCAATTCCAGCGCCGCTTATAAGAATACTAATCTATGGCACACACCTTCGAATGTTTGGTTATAGAGTATGCCGGTTTCTTCACGATGTTTTCCTTCACCGTTTAAGAGCATTGCGCACATATTGTTTTCAAATAGAAACATTCATTGGTGCACAACCAGGTGAACCCACAATCTCCAGATTGTAAGACAGGGGTGCTACTACACCACCAGTGCTCTATACACCGTGAAATTTTAATAGTTCTTTTCCCGCAGCGAAATGGTTTAGTCTTGGTAATACAATCGTTGTATAAACAAATGAAATATTAGAAATATAAAAAAAAAATATTCGAAAGCGACCACGAACCAATAGTAATTCATCCCGATACCTACGCGAAGGCGGCCGGCAGCGCGTGCGATTCGAATAGTACCTACAAGTTACGTCAAATGTTACTATTGTTCCTCACATTTTCGAGTTTATGAACATTTTTAAATTATTTTAAAACAAAAACATCTTTATTTTTTTACTTTTACTCTATTTTTCGAAAGTACTCCTTATGGAAAATTGTTCTGCCGCGGGAAAACAACCATTAAAATTTGACGGTGTATATAAATATATTTATCTTAAGTTACGTAAAATGTTTTACTATGATACACTAATGGTTCCGTACACTTTGACAGGCGAGTTGATACGGTAATAGGTACAAGCCTCGAGGGAAAGTACATTTTGACAAACAAATCGTGATACGATAATAGGTACACGGGAAAGCGTTCAACAAACAAGCTGGGAGTAAGTCCCGACTGCAATCTGTTTAGAGAACCCAGTTACACGTTTTAAGCTTTAAGAGGAGACTTGAGGGGGCCTAGACCCAGTCACAACACCGCGACGTAACGTGGTACCACGAGACACCGTGGAATCAAACGATGTCTTGTCGTGAAAATTTACGTGGTTTTTGAATGACTAAATGGCTGTAAAACGTCCACGAATATTATTATTATATTTTTATCCATATTGCGACAATAGTTTATAGTAATTTGCAATGGGCCTCTATTATATTTGGCTGCGATTCATTCTGATCACGGTAGACCCGAGCGAAATAATTAAACAATCCTACATTGAACGTGGTGACTCTCTGTGGGCCCGTCACACAAACAAAACTGAAATGAATAAATAAATAATCACAAAAATAGTAGACCTTGGTGGCAATTCTGTTGTTCGTTGGACTAGCAAAAATTTTTATCTACGAAAATCTTATTTTAATCCAGAAAAATAAGCGTAATATTTTGTGCAGCCATTGCCGAACCTTATGTCTCGCAATGCTGATAAGAGAATACGTAAGTCTATATTCTAGGCTTTTCAATGAATTCACATATCGACAGTTTCAAACCAAACAATATAAAAGTCTTAAATAAAATAAAGAATATTTTCACCGAATTCACAAAAATGTTTTTGTTTATTTTCTTTGAACGATCACAATCACTCACTGTTATTATATCACCGGCCGCGGTCTCAAAAGAAATAATCCAGCAATCCAATAAGATTTCGCTTCGACTGGTCTAAGTGAAACTTTTTGCGATCCCCGAACAATATAAGTTTTATTCCTCCAAGTGGTATAAATTCCCAAACACAAAGTAGCGGTAACGGCTTTATTGCTTTTCATAAAAAAATCCGCTTCGATGTATAGATTTGGCAGTTCGAGATCGGGGACTTTTACCTCTCGTATATTGTACGTTTCATTACGACACCCAGAATTTTCAGTCGCAGTAACATTTTTGTGTATTTTCTGTTCATATCTCGCCCGGTGTTATAGCCATAACTTACTCGCAGATGCCTAAATAAACTACTACGTTTAGTTATTATTATACAACATTTTTCAGAAAGCAAATTCGTTGCTTTCTTTATTATTTGCGGTAAGATCGCTGGTGGTGTAGTGGTAGCACCCCTGCCTCACGATCTGAAGGTCTTGGGGTTTAACTTGATCGTGCATCAATGAGTTTTCCATTCCAAAAATGTATGCGTGCAGTACTCTTTAACGGTGAAAGAAAACATCGTGAGGAAACCGACATACCCTAGAACCAAAAGTTCGAAGGTGTGTGTCATAGGTTAGTATTCTTATAAGCGGCGATGGGCTTGCAACCTGTCACGTACGGAATACTAACTAATGTGCAAAATGTGGGCATGTACTAAATGTCATGTTTGGACGTGCCTCTGACTACCCTCTTTAGATATCCTCAAAGATCTAATTAACTAAAGATCTGAGGAAGATATCTACGGGGCCCGGGGATTATAGTCGTGATTATTATTTTTATTCTTTGCGGTAACTAATAGATAGGTAGGTATTTCCGACATAAAGGCGTCCCTGGACGGATGAGATAAACTCTTCGATTGTCGCTATGAACAAATTCAGAAAGGACTTTTATCACGAATCGCAATATGTATTTTATAGGCGCCGTAAATCGGAAAACGTGGGTTTTTAACGTTTGCTCACGAGCGCTCGACTGACTTTTACGAGATTCGATGCGAGAGATATTTATGTGACTGTCAAAGAATCAGCCCGTGACCCGATTTCGGTGTCCTTCATTCTTCCACATTACGAATAATTATTGTGTAGGAAGTACAAATGTTGAAAAGTTTTAAAATAATTTGTTACTTATTCTGAACTTTATATTACAGGAGTAGGTACGGTTTCAATCCGCTTTAACTTTCTGACGTATTAAATTATTCTGAATTCTCATTCACGAACTGAACTTTTTAAACTGGAAAGGTATTCATTTGTAGAAAACACTCTTCTTTATAGAATTCTTTATTGATATAATTAACCTTTGATATACCGGACTGGATCCATACGAGACATAAGATTTAAATTTGGAATCAAACGCGGCAAACTACAAGTTGGCAAAGTAAGACGCCAGACTATTTAAAAAAAACAGAACTAGAACGACAATTTTCCACTAGTTCTATAAACAGAACTAATGCGACATTTTTTTCCCACTAGTCTTGAGCACAGAATTTTTGTTACAAAAAGTCTCACTAGTTCTGAACACAGAACTAGAAGTAAAATTGTATGCATTTTAAAAATATACATACCTAGTAATATCCCTATGGACGTAAAATATTTCCCGGCTATATTTTAAGAAGCAAAACGATCGGTTAATCCAAACACGTTCCAAAGGTGTATTTTTAAAAAGGCTTTCACGGTGGCCGCTATTGGGGATGCCACGGCCGCCCCACCCTAAACTTCCTCCAGAACACCTTTTGATATTCAATATACTACGGGACCTAAGCAATCCTTTGATGAGATGTTTTATGCAAAAAACGTTGGCTGCCTTTTATAGGGGCGCAAATAACCGTTCAAAAGTGAACGCATTAGTATTCTGAATCTCACCCGGCGCCATAGCCGCTCCCACTTTTGGGAAATAAAAAATCAATGTTTATTCCTAGCGAACGCGATTCGAATGATAATTTAGGTTTAATCTAATTGCCGTATGTTTGTGTGAAGATCGCTTTAAAACGCTTTCGAATACCGCAGGACGAATCCGGACCGGGTTTCCATTTCCGTGATGGAGAGATTAATTAATTTTAAATTTCTATTGGCGGTTTCTGCCCGTCCCCAAAGGGTACGCGGGAAAATAAATACAAAAAGGTATTTTTGTCTGCGAGTATTGCAATTTAAAATCGTTTTTTATTAAAGGTCGGTTACGTTCAAAAGTGCATGCCAATTTTTGGACGTTATTTATAAAAATTGGTATTATTTCAAGTTAAACTTTTTAAACTTCCGTGATTTGATGACATAATTATAATTGAATAATAATAGTGTGAACCTGTCCTTATCTGAATCTGACGACGAATTGAGGGTAGATAAAGATTCTACTCTCAATAATAAAAACTAGCTCGCTGCACATCAGTCTGCCCGCGACCACGAACGCTGTAATGTGTTCGAAACGTCGGGAATAAAAACAAAATAGGTACGTGATAAATACCCGTTATTCAATTATAATTATATTTCAAGTTAGTTCGTACATACACACATACGACTGTTTCCCGTTGGGGTAGGCAGAGACTACGGATCTCCACTTGGTACATCACGCAAATAAGTTTACTGTGCAAATAAGTTAGTCCAGTAATGAATAAATAAATAAATATTAGTGGATAGTTCACAAAACGCCATCTAGCCCCAAACTAAGCACTTGTACTATGGGAACCAGATAGTTGACATAGTAATTATATACTTTTTTTTGTAAATACTAACACCCAGACAGAGACCAAACATCTGTGTTCATCCCATAAATGTGGGGATCGAACCCACAACCTACAGCGCAGAAAGCGGAGCTACTACCAACTGAGCTGTGAGGCCAGTCAATACAGCAACGAATATCATAAACTGTAAATTACTTCAGAATTTCCTCTCCAGTGTATCGCGGCGCTATAAACATTGTTGATTTTCGTCCTGTGGGCACTAGACGTCGATGGAGCTATGCTTCGTTAGGGATTGTTCGAGACCTCGCATTCCAGCCACTACATAAATACCCTCTCGGCAGGAATAGCTCACGATTGCAGCTACCCAGATGGCTCATACATAAGCCCCTAAAACTAACGGCATCATACCTCACCTGAACCTTAACATATCATTTTGTACGGACCGCATTTCATGTTTATGGCAAAACTTGGACTTCATGCACTTAGGCAAATGGCTTTCCAATACTTACAACTTACGCCGATACATTTTATGCAAGGCAGAAAGGCTTAGAAATTATGACTAGCGTTATTTCAATGGCGTAAACAAGGCTTTATTTTATGTTCTCTGAAAAAGTTTTCAGAGAACATAAAATAAAGACTTGTTTTGCATACGAGCTCAGTTTATTTTAACAGATATTTTGGTTAGCATTTCAAACATCTTGCCACAAAGTAGTCAAAGCTTGTACAGGAACCAAATTTGACAAAACTAGTATAAGCGCTATTCTCAGAATAAATCGTAGTAATCGAAGAAACTGACGTTTTAGTTGCATTTGACATTACATTATTCTAAGAACATTAATATGTACCAGAAGTTGGTCAAATCAACCCTAATTAACATATATTATTTTCATTATAACTATACATAACTTAATGACACTTCAATCCTTTAACCACACTGGTTCAAAAGAACTAGTGACACTTTAAGAAGAAGAAGGTGACACCCAATAATAAAGAAAAATATAAGCTCATCCACACAAATGCTATTTCTGGGTGTAAATCAAACCCACAACTTTCACAGAAACCAGAGTTATTTTTGAGCTGTGAAGGCTATCCTGTTATATCGACTGTTATTTTACAAAAAGATAAGGTTTAAGTTGTGAATTGAAGTTTTATCTCTTTGCATCAGAGCTTGAAAACCGGTTTTTTTAAAACCGGTATCTCTCTAAATACCTACAACCTTTTCTTTTCGGTTACGTTCTATCGTAACATCTAAACCGTTAGTCAAGAACGATAAATCTAAAAGGGTTTCGGTCAATTAACTGTTTAGAACGAAATGATTTCGTTCTTTTCCATATTAGTGTCCTACGCGCTCACTCTTACAACGACAAACGAAGCTCGCTTAAACCGGTTAATCTAAGTTCGAGTTAAGGTTTTGGAAGACGTTGCGCTCCGAACGCTTTATCAAAATACCGGTTAATATAGTTTTTTTTCTGGTAAATTATTAAACGGTTCCAAGCCCTACTTTGCATATCAAATTGGGTTGTACCGAGGGTCCGTTGTGGCTAAATCTGAAGCTGAAAATCCCAGTTACTTAGTAAATATTCAGTAAGTGCACCTCGCATACATAACTGAATTTCAAAACTTCAAAGGACCATACATTTTGCGAGAGCTTACATAATTACGTCATCAAAACGCTGTGACGTTTGCAGCGGCCATTCGGCTGAGCCTTCTGTGAATTTTAAATCGTTTTTAATGGCGCACGCGACGTCAAAGCTGACCCTATAACTGTTCATAAATTGATTTCCTATACCAAAACGAGAAAAGCATGATGCAGTTTCTTTCCCTGGTTTTATATCTATATGTTGCAGGTTCAAACTTGGTTGTGCATTACGGAATTTATTACTCTGAGTTTTTTCTAGAGATTTGACATGTTTAACTAAACCTGGATTATTATCATCTAACGAGGACGTTTTGGTTTTCGGATAATTTTCTAAAAATCTTTTTTAAAATTCTTATTTTGATTACTACATTTAGTAAAAAAAAAAAAATGCTCGGTAGATATACATTCGATATTTAGACAGGTTTTTTGATATAATTGTATGACATTTTCCATGCTTACTACTATTCAATGTAGCTAAGTATACGAATAAATATGAATCTGAGAAGGTACTTATTAGTTAATAGTAGGTAATTAGTGGGTGTCGAATTTGAGTTGGTGTTGTGTTAAGCTCATTAGATAATAGTTTAGCGGGAAAGTACTAGATATTTCTGTCCTTTTCAGTATAATGTAATAGTAGGTAATACTAATTTTGCTAGCGATATTGATATCAGGTTATATTTTCTTTACATTCCGCCCGATCGCTGTCACAGCAGTCAGCACGCGAAGATCACAGACGCTTTCTTTTGTCAGCAAAACAAACGCGCCGTAATTACGTTCGGAGGCTGTTAACACAGTCTGTACCCCCAAGATACAACATTAATATGTTCGTTTGTTTACAAAAGCTCTTGATACTAAAGAGCGACGCCTAACTCGCTGAATTTAATTAACTTCGTTAACTTCTAAATACTCTTAACGTCTTTGATACCTCGGTGGCCTTTCATTGAGAGACGCGTTCTCGCTGCGTGCACGCGACGTTCGCTGTCAAACTTTTATCAACAGAGCGGGGGCAAAGTTGTATGGCAACTGTGATTTAGGCGTGATAAAACAAATGGAACGAGTTGAGAGAGGGCCGCAATGCGGGCGCATCACGCGCTCATATCTCATTGTCTGCTCGCACCTCGCTACAACTTTCTGCCACTGCAGTTTAGTGCATATTATAAAGCGGTAAGCATTCAAAGCGGCGTAAACGTAGGTAATACGCGGCTGTTTATTGAAAGGGTAAACTGTCCTTTTTCACGGGACGCCTCGAGCTCTTTGTGATGGAATTTCGTACAACTTATTTCGTTCTCGAGTGTGAATAATAGTGAAATAAGCGCTTCGGATTTTCGGACGCTCCCACATTTTAGTCTGCGGTTGTGAATACAATGTTACTTGTATTTACTGTGGACTATCGCGAGCCCGGCGGCGCTTGCAAAACTCAGTAATTTATTGACGATAAACTTAAGTTTGCTATAAATGGTTCTTTATAAGGTAGCAAACAAAATTTTAGTCCTACTGTATAACATTTATGTTTACTGTGCCACCACTGCGCCTTTTCCTAGTGTACGAGTATAGATGGTGTTATTATCAAATTGAATACCTACTTAGTTCTGTTAGTTTCCGCAAACGAGAAATTGTCTGCGACAGCGTAGAATTTGGGGTGAGGAAGTGCGGGTGAAAACTTAAGTTAGTGTGACACTAGTCATTTGAAATTTGATAGTAACAATAGGTACAAAAGTTTCACCAAACGAAAAACTGATGACAAAGTTAAACCGTATCGAGTTTGGATAATTATGGCGGGGCGTGCGATGGGTTCCAAAGGTAACGTTTAAACAATTTAATATTCTACACACAAGCATTTGAAACGCAACTCAAACGTTCCTTTGGTAAAAGTTTCAGAAACGAACCTCTGTTCGTTAGATATGTACGTGAGTTTAATCCAGTCTGCGAATGTTCGGTCGGGAACGATTTCCGTGGTGGAATTGGTGAAAATTGCAACAACATGGGTGAAAATTACCACTTGGAGGCGTTGTTTAGAGCGGCGGGCGGCAATGGCGACGGCGGCGGTGAATTTATACTATCCGTTATGTGACGCGTTGCGGGCCCTTAAACGTCTTACGCGAATAATGAACCTCTTCTGTTATGTTTTTGTATTAAATAAATAATACCCAATATGAATAATTCTGACTCAGTATCGCAGAAAACGCGATAAATACCCGTTTAATACTAATCTATATCTATATAAGAGCTTAACCTGACTGACTGACTGACTGATTGATCATCGCCGAGCCGAAACCGCTGAAGATAGAAAGCTGAAATTTGGAAGGTGGCTTCCTTTTATAACAAAAACACCCACTAAGGCGGGGTTTTTGCAAATTCCACCTCTAAGGGGGTGAAAAAGGGTGAAAACGTTAGTATGAAACTTTTTAACGCGTGGAGCGATTTTCATGAAACCTTGTTTGTGCACTGTCAATACAAAATGAAAGAACATGTTTTTCAGGATTTTTCAATATAACCTTCAAAAAAGGGTAAAATGGGGTGTCAAAGTTGAACTTTTTAATGGAACTTTTTAACGGGTAGTGCGATTGGTCTGAAACTTTGTTTGTGTACTGTAAATGCAAAATGAATAGACACCTGTTTCAGGATTTTTCAATATAACTCTTAAAAAGGGGTCAAATGTGGGGTCAATGTTTGTATGGGAACTTTTTAACGGGTAGTGCGATTGGTTTGAAACTTTGTTTGTGTACTGTAAATGCAAAATAAATGGACACATGTTTCAGGATTTTTCAATATAACCTTCAAAAGGGGGTCAATGTTTGTATGGGAACTTTTTAACGGGTGGTGCGATTGGTCTGAAACTTTGTTTGTGTACTGTAAATGCAAAACGAATGGACACGTGTTTCAGGATTTTTCAATATAATCTTCAAAAAGGGGTAAAATGGGGTGTCAAAGTAGTATGGGATTTTTATGAGTTGTGTGATGTGTTTAAAACTCAGTTTAGATATTTTATGTGTACGAAGTCGCGGGCGGGACAGCTAGTAATAATATAAATTTCTAATCAACAACATTGGCTATGAATATTTGAAGCATGCCTCGGGGTTGTATTAAAATCGACGCGTTTAGGAGTCAATAAAATTGAGCTTCAAAACATTGGTTTTTCCACGGCGTTTCCGTACGAGCAATGAATGTATAATCGGTTTTTCATGTTTTGCAGTATATCCTTTGTTTCAAGTGCCTAAGCTGCCGGGCGCGCCAAATTCAATCCAATTGATACCCAATTTTTATAGTTAAAACTTTTATAGATGTATATAAATATATGTACTTTTAAACTTACGCGATCTGAACACATTATTATTAGTATTAGACGGGTATTTATCGCGTTTAAATTACCTTATATTTATCGGGAAAATATAAGGTAATTTAAACGCGATAAATACCCGTCTAATACTAATAATAATATATAAATATATATATTATGTATACTATATAAATATACTGACTAATTTTCGCACGCGGCTCCGCTCGAGTGGTACCTACTGGTATAAAAAGTAGCCTATTTATTACAGGTCATAAACTATGCGTATTTGAAGATTGATACAAATCCATTTCAGTGTGATTGAGTAACCATCCATCTATCCAAATTTTCGAATTTATTTATATATTATTAATTGAATTGTATACCTTTAAACGAGCAATTCTTGTTTATTATATATATGTATTTATATATTCTGAATCTCGGAAACGGCTCCAACGGTTTTCATGAAATTTAGTATGGAGAGGGTTTCGGGGTCGATAAATTGATCTAGCTAGGTTAAATTTTTTGAAAACGTCGTAAAAACAGGTTTCCAGGTACTAATATTAGTAGGAAAATCAATGATAAAAAAAATATGACGTATTTACTGGACAAAATTTGGTTCGCTACCGAGTACGATCGTACTCATGCTAGACGAAAAGACGAAAATCCGAATGTCCGAACGTCACGGGCGAGACGAATTATGGCCTTTGTGCCACTTTCACTGGGCACTTTTTAATTTCCCAATGGGAAGGCATTTTTTAATTCGTGAGCGTTTTATAAAATTTTATGTCCTTCGTATCCGGTGATTGTTTCGCCAGTTTTGGAATTCGATTGTTCCGTAGAGCTGTAGCAAACCGTATTCGGTATTGAGTAACGGGTACGCCATTTCGAACCGAGTATCGAGTCGTTACACCCGAATGCATCTCGTTACTTGCATCTTTTTATAGTATCGGAACCTAGTGTCACAGGTTGTCAGACAAAGCATTTGTCCAGTCCGCAAAAATTGTTTCAAAAAAAAATATAATATATATATGATCACGTCTGTAATCCCCAGGTTCGGTAGATATCTCCTCAGATCTTTAGTTACTTAGATCTTTAAGGATATCTAAAGAGGGTAGTCAGAGGCAAGTCCAAACATGACATTTGGTACATGCCCACATTTTGCACAGTGTAAGTATTCCGTACGTGACAGGTTGCAAGCCCATCGCCGCTTATAAGAATACTAACCTATGACACATACCTTCGAAATTTTGGTTATAGGGTATGCCGGTTTCCTCACGATGTTTTCCTTCACCGTTTAAGAGCACTAGCATTGCGCACATAAATTTATCGAGTGGAAAGGATCGTGAGGCAGGGGTGCTACCACTACACCACCAGCGCTCTTGTTTAAAAATAAGGAAAAGTGAAAAAATGCACCTTACGCAGCTTGTTATGTTTTCTACAATACGAATGTTGCGACGCCGCGACGACATACTGTACGCGTACGCAATAAGACTCAAATTCGTAATCTAACATAACAACATATTAAATATGAGGTATCAGAAGTAACGAGTAACGTGTTCGATACGATAGTAACGAGTACTCATTGTTATAGTAACGGGTATACACGGGTACGCTTTTTGACGTTCCTTTTACACCTCTATTGTTCCAACGCAGGTGCCCTTGTTTGTGATCTTTATAAGAATATTTCTTTGTTCGAACAATCCCAAAACTTTTGCAGAAAGGTACGCTGAAAAGCCACTTGCAAATTTATTTTTGGCAAATTAATTAAACGTCGCTCTGTTATTTTACGGCCATGAGGAATTAATTTCTGAATGTACCAATTACAAGATGAGATTTTATTCCAATTGCCTGTGGAATTGAGACCAATTTACACTTGATATTTCATTTCAAGATCTAGAAAATTTACAATTATGTATATGAGACGTGTTTAGATCCGCCACATATTCTCTACCTAATTAATCTCTGTACAAGCTGATACTTGTCATGACACTCTTTTGAGCCAGTGTGTTGAAATAATGACAGTTCGCCTCGAAGACATTTTTTTTTGATATGTTGTTTGTATTCCTACAAGAATTCGAATTTCATAAACACTGATAAAATATTGGTAGCGGAGACCTACGACGAAGAGTAGTAGGGGACAGCGTGCCAATAAAAACAGGCGCAAGCAGCCTGCAGTACCCCTAGTATGAGTTTTTGATTTACGAAAACTTTTTTCGAATAGTATCCTTTCATACATTTACCTCCATCGGAAATGTTAAGGAACTAAAATAAGGTCGATAATATCGAAAATATTATGTAATCGGCAGTCCCAGCAATGATTTTTAAATCAAGTTTTCACGATATTGACTTTATTTTAGTACCTTAAAATTTCCGATGGAGGTAAATGTATGAAAGGATACTATTCGAAAAAAGTTTTCGTAAACTATCAAAAACTCATACTAGGGGTACAGTTCAATTGCGTAAGAACCTTCGACGAGTGAACATCTACGGAATTCGGATTGTCGGTGATTGTAAGCTACCTATCTAGTTAGATCACGGGTGGTTTCTCTAAGTTTATGTTAAAATTAACTATGATCTGTTCTAAGTTTGATTTGTTTCCTTTTGGTTATCTATTTTGGTTATTTGTTATTTTGATAAAATTTGAAAGGGTTTAGGTTAATCCACTTTCCGTTGGTATTTTTTTAATTTGTGTTATTATTTGATTCCTAAAAATATAATAAATCTTCTATACACTTACTTGTGCCCGCGTAGTACACCGTATAATCCAACTGATGTCCCAACATGTCCACTTTGACTTTGTCGACGACCAGACGAGTGAAAAACAAGTCTCTCTTATAGTAAATTGGTTTCTCGTTTTCATGTGATACAGCGCTGTCCATCAGAGGGTGTGACCTGTGGGAAAATAAGCTTATTATAACACCAATTATGATTATAATAAGAATATGAATACTTATTATAACAACCTATAATAAAATTTATTATAAAACAAAAATTAGCATATTTTTTATTTGTCAACCGATTTTGAAGAAACATTTAAACTAAGTTTCAATCTTATGACTATACATTAATGTTTGTCCTGGATGGGGATCGAACCTAAAGCGCAGAATACCTACTACCAACTGAGCTGTAAAAAAACTATGACAATAGTAATATTTTTACGTTAAAATCTAATTTTCATAATTAAAACATTAATGTCTAAAATTTAGTTCGGTCTAAACCACTTTTCACTACAAAGTTTTTGATTGCAGCGAAAATTGGACGTATTACAGCAACAATGTAAATTCACTCGGGACTTCCATTATTAGGTTACGACAGACCACTAACATGGTAATATTTACATTATATTATTTTATGTATATTATTATACAATGCAGGTACAATTATTTAATCAGAGAATATAAAAATCATTGCGACACACGACAGCTATCACGAACAAAATGATACAGGAAAAAGTACGCATGAATATAACATTCAATTTATAAAAACTCGTATATAACGTATATATTATATTAATGTATAATACTTAAGAAGTTTTTCGATAAAGAAAGAATCAACAAAGCGTAACAAAACGTTATGAAAAATTGATGGAAATGTGTGATGTCGAGATGTCTCACGTACGATAATGTCGAGCAACATTGTCGCACAACAACAATGAAAATAACTCATTCATTTAATTAAAATCTCTCTCGTTAGAATAAAAATACACTATTTCCAGACCGACGCAGGTGAAGTGTTAAAATCTCAACGTTTCCACGCGAGGATCATGGAAAAGCGGGAAAAAAAATAATTGAACGCTCTCGGGCTGAGTACCTCGGATAATTAACAGGACGTGTCGCCAGATAAAAGTGCCTGTGGATTTCAATGAGTGCTGGAGACTCGCTGGAGACACGTCATCCACTGAATCTGTTTTTCACCTTTTTTAAATGACAATTTTGTACTTTGCGACTGGCGTGCTTGTCACAAAGTTCAAAACATTTTTAATCTGTTACTAGTATTTATTGGCAGACATGAAAAAACCCGACTGTATGTATATGTCAGGGTCGTAGCAAGTGGAGATCTGTGGTCTCTGCCTACGCCGTCGGGAAACAGGCGTGATTTTATGTATGTATGTAGTACCGTCGAGAGCATTGGTGGTCTGGTGGTAATGGTCTTGCCTATCGTTTCTAAGGCAATAGGTTCTAACATGGTCGTGCATCAATGGATTTTTCTGATCGAAAATGTTACATGCGCTACCAGTGCTAACAAATGGTGAAGGAAAACATCGCGAGAAAACCAGCATGTTAAGAACCTAAAAAGCTCGAAGAAATTATGGAGAGCAGAAAAGAAGCTTTTGGGCCACACTTTTATGATATTATTACAACATTGGTTCAAAAAAACAGTACCTACGCCTAGTAAGAGTTTTTGATAGTTAATGAAAACTTTTCTCGAACAGTATCCTTTCATACATTTACCTCCATCGGAAATGTTAAGGAACTAAAATAAGGTCGATAATATCGAAAATATCTAATCAGCAGCAATGATTTTCAAACCAAGTTTTTACGATATAGACTTTATTTTTTAGTTCTATAACCGATGGAGGTAAATGTACGAAAAGATACTATTCGAAAAAAGTTTTCGTAAATTATCAAAAACTCATACTAGGGGTACAGCTGTGTGATTCTGTAAGACCTCATTCTAAACTTCGAACCTGAATCCGCTGTGAGTTGCTTAATTGGCATTCTAAAAACTTGGTTGATAATTCGAATTTACACTAGCGCCACTCTTGCGAGCGTGTCAGCGAGTTGAACTAAATTGACGGGGAGATTTTGACAGATAAAGTATGAGATGACGTAAGAAGTGGCATTCTATACGGTAATTTTCAAGTCACTTCGACGCCCGCTTCGCACTCGAACCCGATTCAAAGTGTCAAATAATGTGAAGTGAGAGTGAATAGCGATGTGAGATGCGAGTTGATGTTTGAATTTTACAGAATCGACGTAGGTACTGGTGACAATATAAGAAGGAAGGGTCATCTTACCTGATGAAGTTTAGCACAGTATCCGGGAGAGATGAAGTATCATTGACACACGTTCCAGGTCTTGGCTCCGGCACCTTGCTGCTGATGACTGGCAGCCAGGCAGATGAAGAAGTAGCCTGCTCCTTATACTTCCCCTCGAAAGCTTTCTGGATGTCTCCGATGGTGAAGGTACAGATGGCTGAGCCCATGAGACCGGTGGAGGCGGTGGTGAAAACTCCGTAGAACCGGCTGTCATCACCAGGCACTTTGTAGATGCTCTCTGTAAGCAAAATACATGGTTATTGAGAAGTCATAATATTTTGAAACTAACATTGTTTAGACCATAATTTTCGTTTGGAGTAGGTACCAGATTTGGTCACGTGATGAGGAAGGATGAAAACCATGTCACGAAAAAAGTTATGAGTATGAGTGTATGTGGTTTGATTATGCGAAAGATGATACGAATGTCTGTTAATTCAGATAGTCAGTTGCCTAAAGATTTATATTTATATTTATATTACCAGACAGCTTTATCACCCGAACTAAATTGCAGAAAGTTTAATTTAAAATTCGGGCGCTCATTTTGTGAGTGATCGTTAAACTCAGCCACTCAGGTGTATAATATCAAAGATGTATCAAACTAATTTAAATTCAAAAAGACCTCACTATTTAGTCTGAAATGTGCTAGCCGCAGAAAACAATATACGCAGAATTAATTAGTTGATTTTCAGTTCAGAAGTGCCCAACTAACCACTCGAATCGATCTCAATACTGTGCATAATATATTATTTTTTTATAAACCAAAAATCGACTTTAAAATAAATTTTGAATACTAACAATTGCAATAGTATCTACACTAATACAGATAATTTATAATGAGAAAACATTTGTTTGTTTGAACGAATAGGCTCTGAAACTACTAGAACGATTTGAAAAATTATTTTACTAATGCTTAGAAATAATTTTCAGGGTGAACATAGGCTATATTTTAATTTACAATGCGTGTGAAGTGGCGGGCGGAAGCTAGTTGTATGATAAATTAAAAAGTCTCCAAAAATGTTTCGGCAAACCGTGATTCCAAAAAAATAATGGCGTAGCAATGTTATGGAAATTCAATGAATAAAAACATCAAAAAACATTAATTTCGGTTAACGAATTGGGAAAAATATTGAGTAACTTATAACATGATAAAACATAATGCGACTGAACTTGACAACCTATTTATTGAAGTCGGTTAAAATCATTCTTTCGCTACAGATTTTTTTATCTTAGCTTATTTCCACAGAACGGCACATAAGTATATTTCAACACAAAGTAATTAACGATGTTGGTTACGTCCCTAACATTAGTAGAGACTCAACCTTAAGGCTGGTTACAGTGCTCGACCGATCGTCGGTCCGTATGTCGGTCGCGCTTGTCATTAATATGAAAATCCATAATTCGTACAGTGCTGGACCGACCGTACGCACGCGTATATTGCTACGCACTGCGTACGAGGACCGTCGGTCGAGCGCGTCCGCATACGGCCGTCGGTCGACCGACGCGCTATGGAAACGTATGAACGCGTTCAGTGCTGCACCGATCGTTGGCCCGACCGTACGGACCGACGACGGATGTCTGTATCAATTTTCATCTGGTCAGTTTGTTGGTCAGGAGAGCACTGAATGATACAAACTGACGGTCGGTCGTGCGTATCGTCAGGACCGACCGTGCGCACCGACGATCGGTCGAGCACTGTAACCAGCCTAAGCCAGAATATATCAAGCTTATTAAAGACATCTAATCGTTTCTAAGTTGTCCAAACTTATGGGAGTTGACTATCGTAATAATTCCGAAGCCCAACTTTATCGCGGCGTCGCCAAAAGTTGCCGCAACAATTAAACAGTTCCCTCGGGCAATTAATGTCGCTCGGAACTGTATATTAATGATTCATTTTGTTCTCATTCATCATTTGAGAAGATTCTACCCTTTAGAATCTTGATATTTGGAGAATTAGAAGATATAAATTATGCAAAACTCACGATAACATGATCATGACTGTTATCCCCAGGCGTGGTAGATACATATATCCGCAGATCTTACTTAGATCTTTAAAGATATCTAAGGAGGGTAGTCAGAGGCACGTCAATACTAGACATTTTGTAAATGCCCACATTTTGAACATTAGTTGGTATTCTGGTATATAAGATTGGAAATTCACCGCCGTTTAAAAGAATACTAATCTATATATTTTTAAACTTACGCGATCTGAACACATAATTATTAGTATTAAACGGATATTTATCGCGTAGGTAAATAAAACGCGATAAATACCCGTTTAATACTCATATAAATACTAACCAAACCCTTGATATTTTTGGTTTTAGAACATACCGGTTTCTAACGTTTTCCTTTACCGTTTAAAAGCGTTTAATAGCGCTTAAATGAATGTAAATAGCAATAAGTATACAGAAGGCTTGAGCGTTTATTAAACACTCATAAGTTATGCAGTGCAGTACCGGTTGCAAAGCGTGAAAAACCGTGGCAAGCCTGAACCGAAGGCTTTAATATTAGATGAACTCAGTCTGGGAGGCTTCGGAGCAAATCGGCTAGACGAGTCCAAATCGGTGTGCACTTTTGAATTTACCGAATGTTTACCGACAGTCAATATTGGCGTGAGGAAGAGAAGTGACGTGACATGGCTTTGCGGAAAACATTAAGTTTCGTAGAGGTTGCTAAGAGTTTTGAGGCTTTTACGCTCTCTGTTAAACTAAGGGATTCTGTTGTTTTTTCTTTATTAATTAGATTATTTGTTATACGAATATAGACTTTTAAACTTACGCGATCTGAACACATTATTATTAGTATTAGACGGGTATTTATCGCGTTTAAATTACCTTATATTTTCCCGACGTTTCGACAGCGTGCAAACCTGTCGAAACGTCGGGAAAATATAATAAGGTAATTTAAACGCGATAAATACCCATCTAATACTAATAATAATACGAATATAGGGCTAATTTAAAAAATATACAACTATAAGTAGAACAAAAGACAAGTAAAAACCATAATATTACCTACTCGTAACTATTATATAAAGGTATATTATGTGTAGTTTTTGAAATATCGTATAATAACGTATACTAATTAAAGCACACATACTGCAAGATACGCGCCGTACGTTTTTGTCAGCGCGATCTAGTATTCTGACAAATTTACCAGTGACATCTAGTTATAAAATATGTACTAATGTACCATAGATGTGCATTATAATTACTACTAGCTGATGCTCGCGGTTTCACCCGCGTGGATGTCGGTTATTACGACTTAAAAACTTGACAAATTATATACCAAAACCTTCACAAAAACCACTCTATCTATTGGTGAAAACAGCATGAAATTGGTGCAGTTGTTGAGTTTATCGCGAACAGCTAAACAGACAGACACGGCGGAGAGCTTTACTTTATAATATGTAGTGATTGTTAAACTATGTAAACAGTACTGTACCATTCGGGTACGAAACCCTGAAATACTTACGAATCTCATTGAAGTAGAACGGAAACTCTCCGGGTATGCTGCAGTTAAGGCGTGCCTTCAGGTAAGTTGCCCAGTTCTGTGCTAGTATGTTCTTTCCACCGGTATCACGCTTGCAGACTCGCGCCACCCTCGAGTACACAGCCTTCCCACAGTTGATATACTCCACCGCCGTCTCCCGGAAGAAGAAGAGGACGTATTCCCCAACGTCGAAAGAACCCACGAAGTTCGGCTCTGGAATTAACGAAAATGGTTACTCAAATGCTGGCATAAAAAAATCTAAATCAGACTATGAGAAATTTCAACGTTTTTCTTCAGTTGCAATTAGGTACTAAGCGCATCAAATAATTGCAAATGGTGGATGAAAACATCGGAAAATGGTTCAATCAGTTCCTAAAAATCATCAAATTTTAAAAATTATCAAAGTAATATAACTTTGATGTTTTACCTTTATGTATATCCAAAAAGTAAAGTATGTATGTGAGTTTATAGGCCTTTATTTTTGTGCTTATAACACAGAAAATATATCCAAGATTAAATTATTTTTTACAGAAACAAGCTAAGTGATCTATTTTTATAAGTAAGAGTATTTATATGAAGTAGGAATTTGAAAATTTGGTTTTTGGTTTGTTACTAGGTAGCTTAAAAATTGTATTGAAGTAGTGTTACTTCAATCTTGAAATGTGACGTTTGTGAAACATGATGGTTTTTAAGAGTTTATGGTAACACCCCTGGCTACGCTATTAAGGCGCGGTGGTCAGCTGATCGCGGAGTTTTGCTGTTTTTCAGATGCTTTACCCTCGGTAAATAAGGGTAGTGGAAAATAACTGAAAGGTCACTGAAAATAATCAATATTGTATCTCTAAAGTCTGAGTTTGAAATTTTGTTTAAACGTCGTACTAACTTTAGTATTCATTCTCGAAAAAACCTCAAAAAATAAATAAAATCTGCTTCTCCTTCTAAAGTTGAGGTCATTTTCATATTTTTTTTACACCAACGGGTAAATAATTTGCTTATAAATAAAATGTGTGTTTCATTTTTATTATTTAAATTTAACACAAATTATTATTTCAAATTATTACAATTCGAAGGGATAAAACTTAGACTTTTCATGCAACGGGCAGTATCCCGCTGGCCGCTAGCTAGCTGCCGCACCTTAACAGCAACGTTCTTTAAAGCTTACACAAAATAATCAAAAATAAACCAGTGACAAACAAACGCAATGCTGAACTATAATTTTAATTTAACGTTACGATGTAATAATAGTAGTGAGCGCTATACAATCTACTCAATTATAACACATTTATATTCACGGCTTTACGACTAATGGTGTAGTTGATAGTTCCATTGTAGTTATTCTGATGTGCAATAAATATCAGATGAACTCGGGTGTCAATTATATTGCACACTTTTATATAGTACTATCGGAACTCCCCGTGACTTTGCTTGCGTGTAACACCACTTATCTAAACTATAATAATAATAATAATATAATATTATAAAGAGGAAAACTTTGATTGTTTGTTTGAAATGAATAGGCTCCGAAACTACTGAACCGATTTGAAAAATTCTTTCACTGTTGGGAAGCTACACTATCAGCGGGTGACATAGGCTATATCATATTTTCAAAAAAATTAGGGATCCTTACTAAAACTTCAATAATGTAAGCCAAGGTGTAAAAAAATTACCTAAAAAACTAATATTATAAAGAGGAAAACTTTGATTGTTTGTTTTAAATGAATAGGCTCCGAAACTACTGAACCGATTTGAAAAATTCTTTCACTGTTGGGAAGCTACACTATCAGCAGGTGACATAGGCTATATCATATTTTCAAAAAAATTAGGGATCCTTACTAAAACTGCAATAATGTAAGCCAAGGTGTAAAAAAATTACCTAAAATATTCTTTACATCGCGTGCGCTGCGAAAACTATTGACGATAGAATAAAATAATGTACTACGACTTTGTAGAACACAATATCATTATTTACAAAAAGTGTCGCGATAGCATATGTCCAACTCTTATAGTTATGCCACAATAACAGTCCTTTTATTTTAAAATTTTAATCTTTCCCCCCCTCCTCATACCTCCAATCCCGAAAAACGATACTGCGCAGCTCTTGCGGCTAACTTCACGAATGCCTAGATTCGTTGAGCCAACTATACGAAGCGCCATGACAAAATTTGTCAACTGTTTTGTCTCGAATATGAGGTAAAATGTCGACAAAAGCGTCAAAATATTGTCACGGCCGCTATGTTAGCCTGGCTGGGAATAACTTTCCGTGGCTCTAGTGGAAGTCATTAACGGCCGGTTTCAATATTCTATCTATCTGCGGTTTATGGATTTTAGATAAATATTTGACATAAGTTTATAGGATATATTATGTCAAATACCTACCCAAAATCCAAAAACCGCAGATAGATAGAATATAGAAACCGGCCGTTAATCATTTTGACACTCAGGGGGTTTCAGGGGTTATCAAAACTAAAACCTAGCCTCCAAATTTCAGCTCTCTAGAACTTATGATTCAAACTGTGCATTGATCAGTCAGTCAGTAACGTAGAACTTTTATATGTATAAATTAATAGGTGCTTGTCCGCTATGAAATGAAATCGCCACGTGTTAGGGATTACTAGAATATGGATGCGACACACGATCCTTATAACGTGTTCTATTGTAATTTTTACTAAGCTACGAACGTATTACATTTTAATAATGTTTCGGGGTCTTTTAAAATTATTGCCAATAAATTCGGCTCTGCTATAATTAATACGCCGATAAACCGGCTTTAGTTGATGTATTTGTTGAACGTGGAATTATTATGGGACTATCGATGAACAGGTAATGGAAAATGGTGATTTTGGTACCGTTATCCCATGCTCTAGAATTATGACACTAAAAAGGTATTATTCTAATTTAGGGTATCATAACCTATAATATTATGCTATCTGTTTTAAATTATTATTCTTGTTTTTTTTCTCTTATGATGATTAAATGTTTTTGGAACGAAGTTCTTTATCGCGCGTTGTGAAAGGGGGCTAGACGGAAAAATTCTCACGAATAGTTGTAACGACACTTTTTGCTATAGTTGTAAGCCGTGCGGCGTGCGCGTGTTTCTCTGTCTGTCTCTCTCTCTCTCATAGAAAGCAAGGAAAGGAACTTCGTTTCATCCGGGTGTCCCTTGACACCTCTCAAGTTTTTTATTTAAGAGTCGTGTACAATGTTAAGGTTGAAAAATGTAATCTTTAATATTTTATTAGCAACTGTTCCACTTTCTCTTGTATTGGTTTGTTAACTGTTTTTGCACCTAATAATAAATAAATAAAACGCCGATAATGTTACAAGATGGATGCCAGAAACAGATAATAAAAAATACGTTTTTAAAGATTGACTATGAGTTTGTGGCGTTAAAAATCCTTTAAGTGTATTTATTTAAAAAGAACAGAAATGTAACTATATTTAACTGAAAATACATTTTTACAGCTGCCATATTGGATTTACTAACATAAAACATAATAGAACTAATATAATAATCGTGTAACGAATGTAACAACACTCAATTTGCCAAAGTCCGTCCAGCCATTATGGTTACAGCGGCAACAAAAGAATTCACATAAATTTATACAAACATACATACACTCCAAAAATATTCTCCTTTTACTTCGGAGTCACTTGACACTGCAAAATTTGTCTGTTTAGATATTATGGTATTAATTAAGAAAATATTATGACGACTCAGAACGAAAAGTAGGTTTGTATTAATGAAAATAAGGCGTAAAACAAAAATAATATCACGCCACCTTTATCCATATCACCAAAACATCTACACAATCCCGCGAGGAGAATTTATCACCCGCGTAATAAATACTTTGTCGTAATATTTTATGTCATCGCTTTGCGCGTGAAATTCGCGCAAAAATATCAGAGTAAACCGGGCATAATCCGGCCATAGATCCGAGAGACATTAGCGTTCGTTAGAGCGTAAACAGTTTAATTTTCCATTGTTTAATCGCAAATAGGAGCATTGAATAGGCATTCCCTGTAAATCGTTTAGCGTTGGTAATTGTAACATTTTCCTAATTATTAGTGGCGTTTATTGATGTTATTGGATACACGGTGATTGTGCACACGTTAAATTCAATGCTGATTTTGTGATGACCTATTGAACGAGCTTACGTGATTAGGTTGGTGAAATGATGCATTTTATTCAAATGTTTGTTTAAAAATATGTTTTTAACATCATGTTCTGTAATTTTAGTTAGTAATATGATTAGTGTAATCTAAACACAAATTACACAGGAAGTAAAAGTAATAAAAAAACAATGGTTGTGCGAGTGTGTTGGTACGCATGCGATAAAATAATTATTGTTTGTTTTTTATTCGTTGCTGAACTTTACGGAAATCTATCATATTATTTTTGTTTAGTTATACACAAAGAAAAATACAGCACTGAGGCTGGCCCAAAGAAGATATTCTTGCGTGATGAAGTCTTTACGTAGTACTCAATTTTTTATTTGTATCATAAGTTCTAATAATTTATTTAGTCCACTTAAAAGTAAATTAGCGTAATTCCTGATTGAATCAAGACCTATACTTTTAAAGCGTTTGGTTCTGTTTTACGAAGTTAAGATTTTTAATCGCCTAATTATTGTTTGGTTTAATAAATACTAGATAATTTGTTATGATATAGTTGAATAAATAAATGATACTCACTGTCAAGCCACTTCGAGTCGTACTTCAGTGTTCTTTTGAAGGAAAACTCCCGCCTTCCCGTAGTCAGGTTATGCAAGTCAGTTCGAAAGATAACTGTGTCAGCCTTAGTGAACTCTGCGTTCGTTCCCGAGTACAATGCGGGTAGACTGCCAGGGTTGCCTCTCTCCACCCACAAAGCCGTGGAGTTGTCGGCTGGATCGTACGGACACTTCGCGACACCCATCCCGATCCCCGGGACGAACTCGTGCCGCGGCAGGTGCGTTAAGTTGGACTGCAACAAAATAATTCAGTGTTTATTTTTGTGAGAGGTCGTTTTAGGCGCTTACATCGTAAAGTGACATTTCTCCCCTCCCTTATAAAAAATAAACAGCAGACTCGACGCTGTTTTGTTTTAACAATTTTACAGTCACAATGAAGCTTTTAATGGAAATGAGAGTCGGTACTTAAAAAAGTAAGTTACGGATTATTTTGTTACGTTTAGTTCAACTTGAATTAAGTTGCATGTGTAAAATTTTGTTTCATGTGTTTTATCGTCCGTGAAAATTATGCAAATAATGCCATTTATTACGAATTCCAACATTTAGAAATAATGTCATTGGGGTGCTGAGGGATGTTTAAGAGAAAAAAGCGAGCTAAATATTAAAACTTCCACATGACCACTTCAATTTTATGAGCCATTATTCATAAAATATTTCTAAAAAACAAAAAGTTACGAGTGAATTTATGCGTTTCAAAGTCACTAACAGCGCTGGCCGCCCCTGCGCCCCGTGCAACTCAACAACACATCTGCTATTAATTCCCGAAAAATTTACGTCCGTTTCACGTTTCACGCGATTTATTAGGCGAACTTATTTGAAAGGCGGTCGAAATTTTTTCGACACCGTCCGTCCTCCGGAGAATTCCTCTATTAGTATAATGCGATGGGTGGCGGTACGGTTTTCGAAATTATCATAAAATTACTAAATGTAGCATAAACGTGGGGTGGGCACTGTCGGCTGCCTTCGTGGATTGAGACTTTATGTAAATTTTAACGACGCTGCGACCATCGGGGCCACCTGTGCCCAACCTCCCCTCGACCGCGTGGCTCGCGGCACCTGTCGAAAACCTATGTCGTTTTTATTTCAATAAGCTGAGGATTAAATTAGGCGTGCGGAGACGTGCCCGCCTCTACCCCAAGTAACAGTTTTCTTCATACTTTCTTGGAAGCTTTGTGTTTATTTTTCTTCTTAGGCGCTCAGAATTTCTTTGCCGTAAGTGGATAGTTATTGTTCTTTGTGACTTAAAAAGTATTCGTTTTTATGATAATTTAACAAAGCTATTTTGTGATGCAAGGCGGCAGACAGCGTATTAAACGTAACTTTATATTTAAGTGGCAACAATTTGTTTATGAAAAGGTTGTTTTCTTATGTACTTTCACAGACTTTAAATTTTACAAAGCCTGTGCCAATGCATCATTTTCTCGCGGGTCCCGGTAATAAGCCATAGATAAACAAGCAAATGGACCGAACGGAAGAGCTTAGTGCCCTTTCTCCCCCTCGCGAGCAGGGTTGGAGATAAGAACTATACGCCAGGGGCACTCTTGTTCTGTCCTAACTGAACTTTTACTTGAGCTGACTGAGAAACGAAAAAACGAATTACCAGCTTTATGGTTATAAGCCATGAACAAAAGAAAACAAAAACATTTTTTTTTTCAAAATCAAGAATCATGATTTTTGGTTGACATCTCCTCAGATCTCTTGTTGCTTCATTTACAAAAATAATACAGAACTATTTTGATAAACACACTATAATAATTATAAATACATGTGAAACAGTCGAGCTATCTAGAGATCATTTTTAACGGTCCTTAGATCTCTCCCAGATGGAAGCATCTTTGTTATTTTGATCTATAAGAACATTTAAAAGTAGTTAAAGTTTCTTGTATTTTTGTATAATTGCTTCAAAAAGCTAAAAGAGTAAAATGCCAAACATTTTCAAGACTCAAATTTTTCACTCATTCCATTTTCAGAGCCCCCTTTGCCCCCGCTACCTTACGGAGACTCTGTTGACCAAAAAGAAAGTTTGTCTTTGGACTCACAAGCCCCTCATTAGGCCTCCTCTTTTGTTTGTTTACCAAATTAGCATCTAGAAAGCTTTCATTGAGCGTTCGTTGACAGTCTAATGATACGATTGAAACAGGGCAGGATTTTCGTTGGCTTCATTATTTATTCTGAAATCTGGTTTAAGGGCCGCCGAGCTTATAATTAGTTTGGGTATAAAACTTCTCTTATAGCGTTGGCGTGAATTAAGCTTCTGGAAATACATGAGTTTTAATATTGTGCAAATATTACCTATCACTCTGCAAAGAATGAGTATGCTGCAAGTAAATGTATAAAATGAATGGTTTTCGAAAACTATCAAAACCCGCACTAGACGTAAGTACTTACTTAACTGTTCACACAGCGCCATCTAGCCCCAAAACAAGCAATTTATACCGTGTGTAATTATCTTCGAAAGCGTCAAAACTTAGTTGAAACACAAAATAAACTCTTTGCAAGTATGTACGAGTACCTTCCGTTGTTTAACTTGAGCAAGTGTTTCTGAAATATAGTTAACTACCTATATTATTATGAAACTTGTCACTGTCGCTAAAGAGTTAAGTAACTTTCAAACGCACAAGGGGTGCTCGAATGCGAGATATTAGGGGGTACAAGTTTTGACAACCACGTCACTATCAGTTAATAACATGTAAGGATGATCTGAATTCATAACAACGGGTACTCTACATGTTATAGATTCTAAGACGATGTAACTTTGTACTTAGGGTGGATTTGATTAACTTCTGGTATAATAGAATAATGTCAAATGCAAGTAAAATGTTGGTTGACTCTTCAATAATGACTGAATTGTGTAATTTATTCTGGGAATTGTCACGCGTGTTTGTTACGGTGTGGAGACACTGTCGCGGCGTTATGTCACGAATGTGGGTATTTTCACATCAGAGTCTGTCTATTGCTTTGTCAATCATTTCATCTGTAACTAGTTTATTTTTAGTTATTGTATCATCATCATCATATTCCTGCCCTTTTCTCATGTTATCTGGGTTCGGCACAATATTGTGATCTTCTTCCATTTCTCTCTATCATTCGTCATCTCAGTACTCACTCCTATCTTACTCATGTCATTTTTAACACAGTCCATCCATCTCTTCTTTATCCCTATAGGTATACATCATATAACATTAATTTTAATATTAATTATTATTATTGAAACGTTTGGAGATTTGTTACTCACTCACGTTGAACTGATTTCGATGAAATTTTATATATTTAATAACGAATTTTATATCCCAAAAACTAACTTCCAAAGAAATAAAATAAGATATCAAAGTTCGCGTGAAAATAAAAATACACAAACGAAGTTGTGAGGTAGAAACGAAACTGCAATCGTCGATAAATATCAACCAGAAAATGTATTTTAAAAAACCCATCAGCAAACATTGAAATTGTAGCTACAATTTTCATTTTGCATTAAAATATGAGAGCATACGACGTCTCGAAAGTTTCCAGCTATTCAGATATTATGCTCGTTCACAATGTATCGGGAAGCCATTGACGTATATCACATGACCGCTATCTGCAGGTGCCAAGTGTGGAGTGTCTCCGCCTCAGCACGAGTTTCTGTAGGTCTACCATGAGTTTTCACAATCTACACTCGCTAGCGACTGTAGTTAAGAAATTGTATGAAAACTTGTACAACGCCTCTAGCGGATAGTTGGGTACTAAAACGTCACGTAGTTACATCCTACGTCACAGCGTACTACAGCGACTGTAGTTTGCGCTTCATTCATTTGCTTAGAATTTGGTACCATGAGTAACAATTTTGACATAGTAACGTCAGCCGATCTAAATGTGACAACTCATGGTAGACGTACAGATGTTTGAGTCGCTGGCGCAAACCGCAGTACCGAAACACTTGAAAATAAATTGAATGCGGACGAAGTCACGGGCAACAGCTAGTACTCGTATAAAACTAAGTAAAACTTTACTAGCTAGGTAAAAAACTAATACACAGGATAGCGTATTAGCTACTTGACTAGATTACTAGTATTGCCCGTAGTATGAAAATACTTATACCAGTCCTAAAAGTGCCTTATAATAAGGTGCCAAAGGTACTGACAACTGCGGATGCTTTGTCTGCATAGTTTTGTGAACAACTTGTAAGATGATGGAAAACTTCTCATAAAGGTATCGTGTCATTGTGAATATATTTTGATAGAAATACGAAAGATCTCAATTCAATTATATAAAACTTCTATAAAAAAACAAAGCAATTGGAGAATATAAATTTATCTTAAACTAGCTGAGCCGACATACGTTGTCCTATCTTAAAACCTTCTCCTTACAATAACGATGTTGCCATTGTTATTGTACATTGTTACAAAAAAAGAATTAGCAAAATCGGTCCAGCCATTCACGTATGATGGTCACGTGACCAAGGGAAATAAGGATTCTAACTAACACGCTTTAGAAGATAAATGAAGTAGAGAATTCAGAAGATGCAATTCAAATTACTTGAGAACTTCAGAACGAAGTAGGCGTTTCAGAACTCAAAACTTGCTGTATTTCACTTCAGGTGGATGAACCAACATAGCCTACATAAGAGTCTGCATAATCAGTTCCCTCGAAGTTAGCACACAAGTTTGTAAAACCACATATCACTGATATTATTCGAGTATACACAAGGATAAAAGTGATTAGGGTTGTGTTTTAGATCATAGTTTATTTTATTCGAATAGCGATTGGTATAACTTAAACGTAAACGTGAAAGTTTGTGAGGATGTATTTTTGTTGCTCTTTCACGCTGAAACGGCTGGACGGATCTGAATGAAATTTGGCACAGAAATTGATTATAGTCTTGAATAGAATAAAGGCTTTTTATACCGGAGAACGGTTCTCTTAGGATAGATTTTGTTTAAAATGTCTTTTACGTTAGATTGTGTTTTAGAAAATGTCAGTTTACTTAGTATGAAATACTTGGTAATAATATAAGAAAGTGCCTAAAATAGTGTTAGGATTTCCCCTCATTTTAATATCGTCAGTGATCTTGTAACTTTAAATCTGAGGTGTGTGAAATCTGAGAAATACAGTTGTGATCAAGTTATTTTTTTTTGGTAAAAGAAAATGTGCGCCCAGGTATTGGAAGAAAATGAAATTGTATTTGGAGTATAATTTGACCATATTCTTAGTTTTAAAGGCAGTGTGTCGTAATTACATTTAAAAACTTATAGTAAAAGCTAAAAATAAAAATTCCAGTTGTAAATTTTATTTAATTTCTATCCTGTTTCTATTTGTGAAGACCTTTAATTGGCTTGCTGTTTCTGGGACAATCTTCAAAATCAGCGTATTTGGTTGACCTCTCTGGTGCTTTTTGAATACTAATATAACAGCTGTTCTGTATTTTTATATCGAAAAGGAGGTGTCTAAATAAGCGTATTTTCATATTCGCCCCTAATTTTCTCAACCAGTTTTCGAAATATTTAGGTGTGAAAATTTCGAGACCATAGCAATCAATATTAATGCCAGAGCAGTCAATAAAAGAAGGATTTGTATTAGAAAAAAGATTATAAAACAGTTAAATTATTTATTAAATTATTCAGATAATATCTTATTTGTAATAGGATTACATAAAAAGTAAAATGTAGGTGGTACAAACACTTGGTTGGTAATTTTTGTAGCATCAATTAGTAAAAAAAATAAACAAGTTAAAACAATAGGATCTAAAAATATAAGTAGTTTATGATTAAATATAACATTTTCAGCCTAGAGAATCTGGCAGCATGTACACTTTGTAATATTTTATGACTTAATAGCAAGAAAAATGCAATTTTTTGATGGATCTGGTCTTTTTGACCACAGTGATCAATACCATATCAATCAAAAAAAGTTACTAATTCAATGATAATGCAGAGATGCAAAAAGATAGAAAGCTATCACTTGTACAGGTTAAATATATTCCTAAAACTGTTCTAATTATTAAATTAAAACATTAACAAAGTGAAAATCAAATGAGAAAAATGTACCATAGCAATCAAACATTTACAAATTGAAAGCCAGAGTAGTCATACGTTTACCTCTTTATCTCAGCACCTTGGCAAAGCAGAACATGCTCGTTCCCCTCGGTAGACAAAGCAAGCCTGTTGGCAGCGCGCATGGTGAAAACCAATTGTCCAAAGCGTTCAGTTGGAGATGTGAGCACGAATTCGTGTCGCTCCAGAGCGATAAACAAGAACACGCGGACACAACTTATTTTTCGAATTGAAGCTAAATTATGCATTTATTATTGTAATCTAATTGAATTTCATAAATAATAACTTTTCTTTATGTTAGATAAATAAAGAAAATGTCATAATGTTTCAACACAAAAAAGTTACGATTATTTTTTTAAGTCAATCTGTAGTCAGGACAGCCCAGAGCAATCAAGTTTTCGAGGTTTCCGATTTTTTTTTATATACTTACAACAATGTTAGAGAAATAATTCTGAGTGCCCAAGGTAGCTTACAGGCCAAGCTATCCAACAAAAAAAACTCCTATTCAAAAATATTATTTTAAGGTAGACTTCTTCACTCGGACACGTAATATTTTTGTTTTGGAGAATGAACCTTCTATTCTTTCTTTTTTTGATGTCATTGTATATTGGCTGTTAGTTTTCCGAAAATTAAATAAATAAATGTATCAAAAAGGCAGCAGCCCTAAGAGCAGTATTTGTGTATACCGTCTGTTTTGAGC
Organism: Cosmorhoe ocellata; assembly: GCA_963675405.1. Lineage (NCBI taxonomy): Eukaryota > Metazoa > Arthropoda > Insecta > Lepidoptera > Geometridae > Cosmorhoe > Cosmorhoe ocellata. The sequence goes on along the minus strand of OY776258.1, from coordinate 1,054,081 downwards.
TCATTTCGCATGCCTAAAATAGAAATAAGCACGAGAAGTTTACTTACAGAGCACCACGTGGGGTGGCTTAAGACTCGGGTATATCAATAGGCGGACGCGAGAGTAGAAGCCTTATCACGAGCTCTTCAGGCTATATTAAAATAATAATTCTTTGATATATCTTAACTTTCAATTTAGCTTGAAATGTTACGTTTTTGAAACATGATGATTTGTAAGTTTGTGGTAAGGCTCCAGATCTAACAGAGAAAAAGTTGTACACGATAGAGATAACAAAAACACTACGTTTTTTGACCTAAACAGAAAGCTTTAAGAGTTTCTGAAATAAATAGTTTCGTATCAAACTCATTGTAGTTTAAAAAAAGTTAGTAGAAGTAATAAAACAGATATTTACGCCATATTTTAATTTGAATCTAGTGCCTATGCTCAAGCTTTTATTCAATTTTGAAACAATAGCGCAAAGTGGAAAATAAAAAGATGGCGGCCATTTTAGCTGCAATGCATAGGCCAGCAGACACTTTAGAAGATTATATTTAATGCTACATACCCGCCACACCTACGTATCTACCGTATTGTAGTGTTATATGCAAAGTTTATAATGGACTTTAGTTTTGTAGGCGAATTTAGTATTGTATTTTATTATGGTAATATTTCCACCTACTTTCCACGGAACTTTGCCGCTAAAACTGATGTTTTCATATACTAACAATATGAGGTTTTGCTTCTAGGTGTTGCTTAAAAGTGCAATAAAGCTTTGTAGCCAAAATAACACCTGCAAAGTTGCTCCATAATATTAGTATGTAACAAAAATATTACGTACAAAGTTGCTCTGTGATATTTGTCAATATGGCCCGTACTATCACTTTATTAAATAAAAAAAATAAAAAAATAAATATGATCACGACTGTAATCCCCAGGCTCGGTAAATATCTCCTCAGATCTTTAGTTACTTAGATCTTTGAGGATATCTAAAGGGGGTAGTCAGAGGCAAGTCCAAACATGACATATGGTACATGCCCACATTTTGTACAGTAGTTAGTATTTCGTACGTGACAGGTTGCAAGCCCATCGCCGCTTATAAGTATACTAACCAATGACACATACCTTCGAATTTTTGGTTCTAGGGTATGTGCCGGTTTCCTCACGATGTTTTCCTTCACCGTTTAAGAGCACTGGCATTGCGCACATAAATTTTTCGAATGGAAAAACTCATTGGTGCACGACCAGGTTTGAACCCACGACCTTCGGATCGTAAGGCAGGGGTGCTACCACTACACCACCAGCGCTCTATTATCTTTCTATCGCCAGCACTTTATTAAATTCATTATCATTATTATATTGATTACTTTTTTATATGCAATACCTGATTTTTTTAAATACAAATAATCATACAATCTTTGTCATAAGTAATGGTTTAAAAATTCTCTCTCTTTCTATCTTCACTATCTTATATCTCCCTCGCAACTTCCGTTCGCCTCGACCAATCACACTTTTCGTAACGCTCTCGTCACGCATTCAGCAGCTTACTTCAAAGCCAAGCGTGCGTAAAAAAGTTTTACTTCAAAAAGGTAAATACAATACATTATTATTACAGCTTGTTTTTGTTACCCAAAAGTTTTTTTTTGGGATAATGATTCTATGGTATCAATCATAATACAAAATGAGTAGTTAGTTCAATACAACGAAATTTCCACTTTTATCTAGTAGTGTGACAACCACAAAAAACTGTTTACCTTTAAACGAACGGTAGGTACATTCAATAAATATCAGTAAAGTGAAAGCACTTTGTAATAAGTACGCAAAGAAATTCAAACAAAGCGTTTCAGGCACCGTAAACCCTGAACGATATTGGCTCCTAATTCTATACGGGACACTTGCACCTGTGCACTGACTAGCGCTTTGCGAAATATTGCTGTACAATCCTGGTTTTCTAAAAAACGCTGCTGTTATACAACGGTCGTAATCGTGTAATTTATTTACAATTTGGACACCGCTTTCCGATCCAAAGGTTACAAATTAGTCCACCAATGGATTTTTTATTCAAAAAATTATGAAGAAATCAGCATTTTTATTCCAGAAATAAAAATTAAACCATTATTACAAACATATGACAAGGATCACTATGAATTGATTGCTTTGTATTCTTGTAGAGTTTATAACGGGTTTACAATCTACTGTGCAAAACGTTGGCATGTCTCAAATATGTGTCTGGAAGTATTTCTGACTACCCCGTTTATATATTATCAAAAATCTAATTAACTAGATATCTGGATAGATCTCTACCAAATCAGCTAGAGATTACATTTTCTGATCATGTTTGTTTTATCTTTATTTTTTACCCGACTGCGAAGCGAAGAAGGAGGATAATGCATGTATGATTTTATGTATGTGAGTGCCTTTGGCACGCTATAGCTCAAACGGCTGGACAGATTTTGACAAATAAGGTGGAGTGCTTCCCCGTTCGACCCAATATTTTTCTATCCAATAGGTATTTTTCTCTTTTCGACCCAAAACGTTTGATTATTATGCTCGTTTCTACCCACACTTACTTATTCTTAATTTCTATTGTGAGAATTCTATTAATTCGGTGTCATTGGATTTGTCTGGATTACAAAAATGATATACAAGTTATACAAAATGTAAAAAAATCTATTATGGCGGCTGTAAAAAACTATTTTCAGTTACTTTCAGACGGATTTTTTTTTAAATAGCTATAATAAATACTAGTTTACAATTGATTGGAACAAAAAATTAAATAAATAAATAATGCTGGACACTATCACAAAGCATCATGTAGCCCCAAACTAAGCAGAGCTTGTATTATGGGAACCACATGACTGATAAACTACATAGATATACTTTTTTTTGTAAATACATATGTACATATAATACATAGAAAACACCCAGACCTGAGACAAATATCTGCAAATAATGCAAACATTTGTCCCACGGCGGGAATCGAACCCGCAACCTTCTGCGTCTCAGGCGGACCTTCGCCCAATGCGCCACAGAGGCCGTAATTGATTGAAAGTGTTTTGCAAGTACGCTACAATTACGGCCGTTATAATGTTGTGGCGACGCAAGAGGTTGCGGGTTCGATTCCCGCCTCGGAACAAATTTGTGTATGATCTGCAGAAATTTGTTCCGTTAGTCTGGGTGTTTTCTATGTATAATAAAAAAAATATCTATCTATGTATATAATGTATTAAATATATCAGTTATCTAGTACCCATAACACAAGCTTTGAGTAGCTTACTTTGGGGCTAGATGATGCTGTGTGGAATGTCCAGCATTATTTATTTATTATTATTTATTTTAATGTTGATTCGCGCTTTTAAGAAATATTATGATTAGTGTTTTTGTCATGTAACTGTTGAACTAATAACATGGATATTAATGACGCCACGCGCCTACTTATTAAGAGTGATTCTGTACACTACCATCTAATTATCTACAACGTAATATTTCAGTAACATTAGGTCTGTAGTTAGGCACGAGTTTTACGATGTTATCAAAAGAGTATAATTACAAAACATTTTTAATGTTTGGTAAGGCCTTGGTATTACCTGTGGTATTACATTATTTTACACGAAAAACTCTAAAATAACTATGTAAAAATAACATAAAATAATTTTATAAAATAATTTATGAAACTTTTGTAGCTTGGTTTTAAAAAACAGTGTATTTATAACCTGTGGTATTTCGAGGGTTGGTCTGTCATGTCTTGTCACTTTACATTGGAACCAATCTACACTAATATTATAAAGAGGTAAAGTTTTTTGTTTGTAGGTAATTTCCAAAACTATCCATCCAATTTCTAAAATTCTTTCACTAATGTTTAAATTAACTTTCAGGATGAACATCCATACTGATATTATAAATGGGAAAGAAACTCTGTTTGATAAATTTTCACGACTAAACGGCTGAACGGATCGTAATGAAATTTGGCAAGGAGATAGATTATATCCTGGATATGGACATAGGCTATCTTTTGTCTCAAAAAATAATCTTGAAGAGGGTTAAATAGGGGTTGAAAGTTTGTATGCGGAACGCATGGTTAAGCAACGCTGGGTGCAGTCAGTTTTAAGATAAAATTAAAAGAAATTTCACAATTAACCATCATCATCATCATCTTCCTGCCCTTTTCCCACGTTATGTTGGGTCGGCGCAACAAACCAATATCATTAATTTCAGAAATGATGGATTTTTGTAGACAAAGTCGCGGGTAACAGCTAGTATTTCCATAAAAGTAATGTTTACAACAAAAGCAAGTGTACAAGTTATACAACTCCGGTCATACAATAAACGGAAAAGCCTTAAAGTTTACACTCGTTGAAAACTTCAAAACAGCACTAGAAACTTACGTACCTTATTTCAGTATAAGATTGAGGTACGAAGGTAGCGTTTACATCAGATCATGATATATGAATGTCGCAATATTTTTAAGCTTCTTACAGCGTGAGAATCAAACGTTTTTTATACCAATAACATAAAGAGAAGATAGGTTTGTTTGAGAGCACTGGTGGTGTGATGGTAGCACCCCTGCCTCACGATCCGAAGCTCGTGGGTTCAAACCTGGTCGTGCAACAATGAGTTTTTCCATTCGCAAAAGTTATGTACACCATACCAGTGCTCTTAAACGGAAAGAGAGGAAAACATCGTGAGGAAACCGGCATACCCTAGAACCAACAATTCGAAGGTGTGCGTCATAGGTTAGTATTCTTATAAGCGGCAATGGGCTTGCAACCTGTCACATAAGAAATACTAACTACTGTGCAAAATGTGGGCATCGTACCAAATGTCATGTTTGGACGTGCCCCTGACTATCCTCTTTAGATATCCTCAAAGATCTAAGTATTTTTTTTCTTATTTCAATAAAAGCAAAAACCAAAATACAGTTTCATCAGACCACAATTTCTGCCCTATCAATTTTATTGTCACATGTGATTTCACTCGACTTTTGAAAGTGACGCGCCCTAACAGCCCCCGGGACGCATTACTCAAATCACAGATTACGGATTCAATTTGTAGGTATCAATAAAAGCTTTTTGCTGCATCAATAGCTGCACTTACTATTTTGTTTCGGATCGAAAAAAGGCTTCATAACCCGACAATCGATCTAAGAAAATAAATATTATATTATTTTTGGACGTTTAAGAACGCCATCTAGCCAAAGCTAGAATGGAATAGAATAGAAATAATTTATTTACAAATATCTTACTTTAGCAACTATAACAGATCACTGATATCTTAGGTTTAATTATGAAGCGTTGCTAAGGTGACAATAAAATAAGCAAAGCTTATCAAAAGAAGCAGTTTTTATTTTGTAAATATAAAGGTTGAGGGTGTTGCTATTTATGAATTACGAAGGTTTTTGAAATTTTAATTTAATTACATTTTGCATTTGCAATAATTACTTTTAACCCGTCAGGAAACAGGCGTGATTCTATGTATTATGTACATTTATGTATGTATGTACTTTTTGCAAGAGTAATTTAATGTGAAATAGGTTTACGTTTTCGATATAATTGTAATCTTAATTCTACCAAACAATGCCAGGACCTAAATAAACTTGGGACAACATATTTGAAACATTTTCTAAAATAGTATCAAGATTTTTCAGCTGTGCCCAAAGCCAAAACTATTGCACCTATCAATGTTTTGACAGCGCGCCGCTACAAAACGCCAGGAATAAGGCTGGTTTACACGAGTAGAGTTACTCATCTCAAAAATGCGATAATCCAGTTAAAATAAAAAAGTTATCCTACTAATATCGTAAGCGTGAAAGTTTGTATGTATGGATGTTTGTTACTCCTTTACGCTGAAACGGCTGAACGGATCTGGATAAAATTTGGCACAGAGATAGATTATAGTCTGGAATAGCACATAGCTTACTTTTAATCCCGGAAAAAAATTACGGTTCCCGCGGTATGGATTCGTTTTTGGTTATCAAGGCGGGCGAACCGCGGGCGGAAGCTAATATAATATTATTTGTGCAATACTTGTATATACATTATAAACATGTTGTGCCGACCCCACTTAGCTGGGAAAAGGGCAGGAAGAAGAAGAATACTTGTATATAAACTATAAAGATTCATTAGATCTGTGCATTGAATCCTGTTGATATTGTATCCTGTTTGTTTAGTGTCTCAACCACGCCTTGACAGATTGTATGATCTCAATGCATATAGCTGGAATGTCTATTAGGCTTTTTGTATAGCTCTTACGCGAGCAACGTTGAGAAAACGAGTCGTATTAAATTATTTATTCAATCCATTTAATTTTTATTTGTTACTTAAATGTAAACTTATGAAGACAATTGTCTAAAGATTGTCAGGGTCAGTTTAGGCAACTGTTATTAAAACGTACGAGTAGCTTTTCCCGTGTGATCGCGGCTTTATGAATCGGTCCCCTCTCCCCATGAGGATGAATGATATATTTTCAATTTTTGGCTTCCTATTAGTCCGAGTTTGGGATCATATCCCGGATTTATCTTTAGCTCCCTCGTAGTTCAATGTTTTGGTTTATTGGTCTATTTGGCGAGTGTAATTTAAAATGTTTCAAAGTTGCTATGATGCTAATTTATCCGAAACACAACTAAAACAGAATACAACGTAGATAAGGATGTTTATTAAATCATTCGAGTTGTTATTGCTTAAATTTAAAAAATTAAAACGTACGATCTTTTCAAGGGTTAGTTAGACAGAGATCTTGGATTTCCACTTGCCTACTATCTACCTGTAATTTTGCAGTCTCTTTTTTTACTCATTGACAATGAGTATAGATATAGGTATGTTTTAACATAATAGCCTCATTTTAAAAAATACACTAAAGGCATAAAAAACATAAAGCATCAGTGGATATCAGATATGAAAATGCATTTAACGTTATGATCTTTACACAAGTCCCATGTGAATTTTAAATCGAAAACTTTCTATATAAAATACTCTATACTTTGTGTTAGAACGATAAAATGTGTGAAGGGTCAAAACGACCGGCGATACATCATAAAATTATATGAAAGTCAAGAGCAGGGAAAGTGAGAGGTGAGTCAGGGAACACTGAAATTTATTGCGGACTGATTTCGATACCTATTGTGTAAAGATCGTTTATAGCCAGTATTATTATGAAAATAGCAGCGCTTATCATCGAACGTGTAGCCCGATAAATAATAAATCTGAAAATGATATGAAAACGAAAAATAATGGAACATTTTAGAAATAAGTATTTAGAGCTAGTGCTATTGAAAGAATTTGATAAATGCGGTCGTGTTCATAACGCGATTTATGAGTACGTTCGGGACTTCGGTCGTAGTGATAATAAAGTTGGCTTTCAATTAATTTTGGAGAGTATAGTACACTTCTCGTGAAAAAAATCGAATCATTCTTGATTTTTCATTCAAATGATGATCAACTAAAGCTGATAATTGCTTGGTTTGGCCTTAAATGGCGATGTATAAGTTTTGGACCAACGTTAAAAAAGTATATCAGGGGAAGTTAGAAAGTAGAAAACGACGGACAAGATTAGTAAGGTATGTTATGAGAAGAGACGAATGTCATGTGATGAACAGAGTATTAGATATGAATGTGGATGAGATAGGGGTAGGTTAAAGAAAAGATGGATGGACTATGTGAAGATGACATGGGTAACGAAGGAGTGAGTACTGAGATGTTGAATTACAGAGGGAAATGGATGATCACATGTTGTGCCGACCCCCATAACGTGGGAAAAGGACAGGAAGATGATGATGTTTTGATATTGAAAATATTACTGATAACTGATACATGCCAAATAGCAAACAACGTAAAGGAACACGGTGTAAATTCCAAAAATATTTGCGGCTAGAAATGTCGTTCCTGTAAAATCGTCACTCGCCGCGTTTCGCCGAGTCGTTCGGTTGGAAATTTCTCTGGCGGCAAGGAAAAATCTTCGTTCGTCTTATGACATCATTCGGAGTCAGCGTCCGTGAAATTTGTCGCGGTACGAACGAGACTTGTATAGTTTGAGCAGAGAGCATACATAGAAATGGAACTCGTTTCGTGTGATTCTTCTTCTTCTTATGCTGTCATAATTTTTTTAAAACCACTGCGGTGAAACCATGAAAATGTGCCTGAGAGGCTCTTTTCGTGAACGTCGTCGTGATTCAGGTTGATTCCGCAAAATGATCAACGAAATTATAATAACACAATCGGGAAAAATCTACTCTTAGTTGGTTGGCGCCTTGATGTTTCAATATTTCCTAAAAACAAACATTATCGTTCACACTAAATTCTTAATAAGCATTATTCAAATTAAAGTTTAAAATAGTCTTATAGTGCATTAGTTTTCTACAATTTATTCACAATTTTATTCAGCACTAATTATAAAACTACTCGAATGAGCTAAATCTTGTCGATCACACGTCAACTTAGTCAAATTAAGAACTGTTATTTAAAATGTTTACGCTAAAATAACATTATTCGTATTTTATACAAATTTCTGCTAGTACGGTGAAATAACAGAATCACCACTATCGTGGCTATAGCTACAAGTATTCATCATCTTCCTGCCTTTTTCCAACGTTATGTGGGGTCGGCACAACGTGTGATCTTCTTCCATTTCCCTCTTTCATTCGTCACCTCAGTACTCACTCATTTCTTACCCATGTCATCTTTCACACAGTCCATCTTTTTTGTGGCCTACCTTTACCTCTAGCTACAAGTATTATCGAAACTTTAAAATGAGTGTTCGTTTCTAGGTTTACTCCGGGACTCCACCTATTCTAGGTTCAGGCTGCATCCTAACTAACTGCATGCAGAATAGCAGCTTAGAAACGTCTCACTGAGAGCTTTACTTTGAGAGTTTTACGAGCGTAACATAGAAAATATAAAATAAAATAAATCAAATACCTATGTCTAGACTACAAAGAATCTATATAACCTTTAGGTTTTAATTCTATTGATAATTATTTTAAATCTATTATATAACAGACTTCTTGACCAGAACCCAGCCTGTGATATGTTCGCAGACGAATGGAAGAGTTTAATGTTGGTATGCCTGAGGTTTTGCGAGAGTGATGACTGAAAGGATGCTTGTTTGTTTTGTTAATATTATAATAATTTGTATTATTTAGTATTATGAAATCTTATTTATTATTTAAATTAATTAATTTATTTGCCTTGTTTGAATACTATTTATTTTTCAATGTATGATAGCTATTTTATATTGATTTGAATATTTTTAATTTTTTAATTTCTTAATCTTAAGTAACTTATGTAATTGGTTTTTTAAAATCGTGTAAGTTACTGTATAAATAAATAAATAAATAAATAAATAAATAAAAATGACTCCCTATTTCCCTTGTTCACGGCATCGCGTGAACGGTTGGACACATTTCGTTAATTCTTTTTTTGTTGTCATTTATATTTTAAGGAGAAGGTTTTTATATATACGGTCTGGTCGGCTCCGCTAGTGTCTTTTAATAATCACTTGTTGACGCGATTATTTCAATGAAAAAGTGATTCTAGTGGTTTCAATAAATAATACTCGTAAATATAATTCAATTTGAGTTGTTTGATTTGACATACCTAAAGCCAAGTCATTGTATTTAAGTGCTTGTGATATTTCTAGCAGTTTTTTTTGGACTCTGAAAAGTTGTAATACACTCAAACATAAGGTCAAACAAAGAGCGCTGGTGGTGTAGTGGTAGCACCCCTGCCTCACGATCCGAAGGTCGTGGGTTCAAACCTGGTCGTGCACCAATGAGTTTTTCCATTCGAAAAATTTATGTGCGCAATGCCAGTGCTCTTAAACGGTGAAGGAAAACATCGTGAGGAAACCGGCATACCCTAGAACCAAAAATTCGAAGGTATGTGTCATAGGTTAGTATTCTTATAAGCGGCGATGGGCTTGCAACCTATCACGTACGGAATACTAACTACTGTGCAAAATGTGGGCATGTACCAAATGTCATGTTTGGACTTTCCTCTGACTACCCCCTTTAGATATCCTCAAAGATCTAAGTAACTAAAGATCTGAGGAGATATCTACCGAGCCTGGGGATTACAGTCGTGATCATATATATATATTTATTTTTTTTATAGGTCGAGAGTTCTATTGTATTTATTTACCATTCGGTAACAAAAGTAACTTGTTGAGATCTGTAGATCTGTTGCATCTGGCGGCGATCCAAGCTCCTGACGGTATCAGTTCGAGAAGGCCTTAGATAATGGCGTAAGGCGCCAAGATATACGTGTTAGTGAAATTGATGCGTATAAGCAACATGTAAGTGACGTCATGTAGTAGGGGACGTTGAACAAGGGTGGATTCGACCAAACGAGAGTAAATTCACGAGTAACTATACCGAGAGTAATCTATTCCATCAACTTAATCTCGAGTAAAACAAAAGCTGTTTTTCCATGCAATGTAAAGTATGACTACTCTTCGAATTGCTATACGCGAATAGGTAAACGAACGATGAACGAATGTATGTTGCAAATATATGTTGTTCTATAAACGGGACGCTGAACTAGCCTAGGACATGTCAACATCGTATGTCGTATTATAATCTGATGCTAGCTGTTATGTCAATCAATAGTTGAAATAAATATTAAAAAAAAAAAAAAAAAAAAAATGATCACGACTGTAATCCCCGGGCTCGGTAGATATCTCCTCAGATCTTTGGTTACTTAAATCTTTTGAGGATATCTAAAGGGGGTAGTCAGAGGCAAGTCCAAACATGACATTAGGTACATGCCCACATTTTGCAAGTAGTTAGTATTCCGTACGTGACAGGTTGCAAGCCCATCGCCGCTTATAAGAATACTAACCTATGACGCACACCTTCAAATTTTTGGTTCTAGGGTATGCCGGTTTCCTCACGATGTTTTCCTTCACCGTTTAAGAGCACTGGCATTGCGCACATAATTTTTTCGAATGGAAAAACTCATTGGTGCACGACCAGGTTTGAACCCACGACCTTCGGATCGTGAAGCCGGGGTGCTACCACTACACCACCAGCGCTCTAATAGTTGAAATAACAATACAGCAAATAACCATATGACGCGAGGACGCCATTAAAATATTCTTCGGAATTGCTGTTGCTCCACGCAAAACGGTGGTATAGTGACTATTCGCGAATAGGCTCGATATTCTTAGAATTGCAGATGGTAAAACGTAAAATTGATTTACTCTGGAATAAGTGGTGCTTTATTCTAAGAATAAAATTTACTCTCGTTTGGTGGAATCCACCCTTAGAACGATTAGTGATAGCGCGCACGAGTTACTTTTGTCACCGTGACTGTTTCGTCACTTCTTCCATTTCCCTCTGTCACTCGTCATCACAGCACTCACTCCTTTCATACTCATATCATCTTCCACACAGTCCATCCATTTTTTCCTTCTTAATACTATTTGTGTTACTAGTATGAAAGGAGTGAGTGCTGTGAAAGGTTTGACGAGTATAAAATTTTACAAATCAATAATTTGACGACTGTCTGCGTAATCGTGTTTGTTAGTAATTTTAAAAGGTACTTACGTATAAAACCCAGTCTTTGGGGCTGTGTGCGTTAGTGCCACACACGTAGAGTCGGCCTCCATCCCCCATTGGTTGGATGACGCGGATATGGTTGCGACAATCGAAATGCTGAAAATAAAAACACATTTTAAAAGATACATTAGCAAAACTCCTAAAAGTAACTGGGTTTTGGAACATTTATAAATTGGACACTTAAAATATTCTACGTTATATTAAGTATAAGTAAAAGTTAAGTGAACAAACTCCAAAAAAAAACTAAACTTTGGAACATTTATAAATTGAACACTTTAAATACCTATAACTTCGTTATATTAGGTAAAGACGCAAAAATTAAGTGAACAAAGTCCAAAATAAAATTTTGGAACATTTATAAATTGAACACATAAAATGGAGGTAAAAATTAAAAAAAAAAAATATATGATCACGACTGTAATCCCCGGGCTCGGTAGATATCTCTTCAGATCTTTAGTTACTTAGATCTTTGAGGATATCTAAAGGGGGTAGTCAGAGGCAAGTCCAAACATGACATTTGGTACATGCGCACATTTTGCACAGTAGTTAGTATTCCGTACGTGACAGGTTGCAAGCCCATCGCCGCTTATAAGAATACTAACCTATGACACATACCTTCGAATTTTTGGTTCTAGGGTATGCCGGTTTCCTCACGATGTTTTCCTTCACCGTTTAAGAGCACTGGCATTGCGCACATAAATTTTTCGAATGGAAAAACTCATTGGTAAAAATTAAGCGAACTAAATTCCAAAAAATAACTAAACTTTGGAACAGTTATAAATTTAACCCTTAAAATATACGTACGAGTAGTACTTATATAATGTATAATATTATGTACAATAAAACACCCAAATAACAAAGATTATTTAAATAAGTTCATTAATTTTTTTGTTAGGTTGTCATAAGATTCTACAACCTACAGCACAGAACAACCTTAGCAACTAATCTGTGAGGTCACTTTTATCCATCAAAGGTATAATCTCAAACTTGTCAATATATTTTATCCTTTAGAACCGATTCTAAGTAATTTTTCTTCTTACTTGGATTAGGTAATTTTCATTCTAAAGATTAGACTTTGAAAATAAAGTAAAACAAACCACTGAAACACAAACACACACTGAAATAAAAATAAAAAAACTTGAGAGGTGTCAAGGGACACCCGGATGGAACGAAGTTCCTTTCGATTAATTTGTGGGAGAGAGAGACAGACAGAGAATCATGCGCACGCCGCACGGCTTACAACTATAGCAAAAAGTGTCGTGACAACTTTTCGTGAGAATTTTTTCCGTCTAGCCCCCTTTCACAACGCGCGTTAAGGAACTTCGTTCCAACAAAAACTATTCCAAAGGTAAACTGACAAAACATGCCGTCTATGTATAATTTTTGCAATACTCAACAAGGGCAAATAAATTTTAAGTGAAATATTAATTTTAAACCAACCCATCTAACACTTATTTGGCAAATAAACAAACGTTTAATTCTTGAAAACTTTATGTAAGCTCGCAAGCTCTATTTTGGTGTTTAAGTATAAGTATTTCGTTTATAATTTCTCATTATGTGAATTGTAAATTATTTTATGTGAATAAAGTATTATAAGCCGTGGAATTATATCGAACGGGGCCAAGGAACAAATTGTTCAATATCGACACAAAAATAAAATGACTCAAAACGGAATACCTTTACGGCGAGCGACGTTTGCAATGTGCATATTCCGCCTCGGGCGAAATTCATTGTGAATAATAGCACAGCTTAAAGAGTAAATAATTGGCTCACTCACTATACATATAAAAGGATGGAAAATATTGGGTCGGTAGAAATAGGTATATAATAAAAAACAAAAAAACAAACACGATCACGACTGTAATCCCCAGGCTCTGTAGATATATCCTCAGAACTCTAATAGTTACTTAGATCTTTGAGGATATCTAAAGTGGGTAGTCAGAAGCACGTCCAAACGTGATATTTGGCACATGCACATTTTACACAGTAGTTAGTATCCCTTATGTGACAAGTTGCTAGCCCATTGCCACTTATACTGACCTGATGCACACCTTCGATTTTTTATTTCTAGGGTATACCGGTGTCCTCACGATGTTTTCCTTCACCGTTTAAGAACACTGGCATTACGTACATATTTTTTTACACTAGAAAAACTCATTGGTGCACGACCAGATTTGAACCCACGACCTTCGGATCGCGAGGCAGGGCTGCTACCTCTACACCACCAGGTGCTCTAAACACATTATAGTATGAAAATAATCTATCATCATTATCAAAGCGGGACGAATTTGTAAAACTAGTAACATTACCAAAGTCATTATGTAACATTCGAATAAAGTACAAAATTAGTCCTACAAAATAATATACGAGTGTTATAAGGGTTTATTGTATGTTTAATAATGATAACCTTTGGTTTTATCAAGATCCGATTGTTTTCATTGTTTCTATAGTTGTTCTTTACACGATTCTACAAATATGTAATATAAAATACTATAATGTCATGTTTGGACTTGCCTCTGACTACCCCCTTTAGATATCCAAAAGATTTAAGTAACCAAAGATCTGAGGAGATATCTACCGAGCCCGGGAATTACAGTCGTGATCATATTTTTTTTTTTTTTATAAAATACTAGCAATTAATTTATGTGCGCAATGCTAGTGCTCTTAAACGGTGAAGGAAAACATCGTGAGGAAACCGGCATACCCTAGAACCAAAAATTCGAAGGTATGTGTCATAGGTTAGTATTCTTATAAGCGGCGATGGGCTTGCAACCTGTCACGTACGGAATACTAACTACTGTGCAAAATGTGGGCATGTACCAAATGTCATGTTTGGATTTGCCTCTGACTACCCCCTTTAGATATCCTCAAAGATCTAAGTAACTAAAAATCTGAGGAGTTATCTACCGAGCCCGGGGATTACAGTCGTGATCATATATTTTATTTTATTTTAAATACTAGCTTCCGTTCACGGCTTTGCTCGCGAGATACTTACATAAAATATAGCCTACGTTACTCAGGGATTAATAGCATTCTAACGGTGAAAGCATTTTTGAAATCGGACCAGTAGTTTTTTAGTTTATTCGTTACAAACAAAAATAGAAAAATACAAAACTTTCCTCTTTATAATATTAGTATAGATATAGATGTATATTACAAAATACATATGTATGTATATTGACTAAAATATTATTACTTTGATATTGCCCGAGCTCATGGTAAGTCCCCAGACCCATATTCGTGCTAAGTATACCACCGGTGGAAATATTATGAAGACTGTTTATAAACCTAGCTGATTCTACTGAGCTGTGATAATAGTGATTCAAAGTACCTACGTGGATGTGTATGAGTGCTCGCAGGCTGTGATTATGCAAATTTGCGTTCGACATAAATATTAAACAGCCATTAATATTCCAAACGACAGAAATATGCATTCCTCGCTTAAATGGGTAAAACAGTATATTGGACCAATTCGGTTCATCAAAGTTCCAAAAAATGAGATTAATGCAGTTAATTTAGCAATGAAAATAAGGTGTCAATAGATAGAAGTTTGGGCAGTTCAGATTTGCTTTTAAAACGAAGTTTTGCACGATCCATTTAGTTCTTTTAATGTTATAAACGCGAAAGTTTGTAAGAATGTATGGATTATGGATGTCTAGATGTCTGGATGTATGTTTGTTACACTTTCTAATCTAAGACTAATCTACAATTATCTGTGCTAAATTTCATCTAGATCCATTCAGCCGTTTTAGCGTGAAAGAGTAACAATATATACATCCATACATCCACACGTACATACATTCTTATAAAATTTAGCGTTTATAATATTAAGATAAAGTTGCGTAAGTTATCCAGTCATAGGGCAGTGTTGGGTGGAGAGAAAAATGACAACATCTAGTGAAGAAGTGAAATATTTGAAATTTATAATGATCAATATTATAGGTTTGTTCTATACATGCTATGGAAAAACAAAAAAAAAAAAAAAATATATATGATCACTACTGTAATCCCCGGGCTCGGTAGATATCTTCCTCCAGATCTTTAGTTACTTAGATCTTTCAGGATATCTAAAGGGGGTAGTCAGAGGCACGTCCAAACATGACATTTGGTACATGCCCACATTTTGCACAGTAGTTAGTATTCCGTACGTGACAGGTTGCAAGCCCATCGCCGCTTATAAGAATACTAAACCTATGACACACACCTTCGAATTTTTGGTTCTAGGATATGCCGGTTTCCTCACGATGTTTTCCTTCACCGTTTAAGAGCACTGGCATTGCGCACATAAATTTTTCGAATGGAAAAACTCATTGGTGCACGACCAGGTTTGAACCCACGACCTTCGGATCGTGAGGCAGGGGTGCTACCACTGCACCACCAGCGCTCAAAACAAAAACACGTTAAAGGACTCAGCTGGATTGGAAGCAAGGTGTGCTTTAACAATAGATTGGTTTGTAGCGGTCGCGGTCAGGGTCCGGTTAAAACTAATTTTCTGTACGTCATAGCCTCGCTGAGGACGTATACCATCAGATTTTATAATGGAAATCACAAATGGAATAAAAAATGAACATTTCATCGAACCGCACGATCGAAAATTCAATATTGACGCAATTTTATAGTTACTGGTAATTCTTTTGTTCTGCAGACTAACTAAAAAAATACTAAAATATGCACGACCTTATTTTGTTCATCCCAAAAACTAAATTAGCGAAAACATTTTAAATGACAGTTCTTAATTTGACTAAACTGACAGATCATGTTTAGTTTATTTTAGAAGCTATGTCAATTGGTGCTGAATGAGAATGGATCCAAATACGGAGTGAGTATATCAGAGGAAGCCTGAAAGTGGCGCCGGGGACGGAAAAGATGAGGAGTAATAGGCTAGCGTGGTATGGGCATGTTATGAGGAGAGATGAATGTCATGTGACGAGAAGAGTGTTAGATATTAATGTGGATGGATATAGGGGTACAGGTAGACCAAAGAAATATGGATGGACTGTGTGAAAGGTGACATGAGTAAGAGAGGTGTTAGTATTGAGATGACGGATGATAGAGAGAAATAGAAGAAGAAAACGTGTTGTGCCGGCCCTTCATAGCGTAGGAAAAAGGCAGGAAGATCAATCACAAAATTTAGACAAAAATATCAATTAGCTCATTTTACACATTAATTTTTCAAATAGAAATATCAGTTGGTGATGACTGTATTCGAACCCGCGACGATATCGGAAGGCCACTACCACTACACCCAGTGGCGGATTTACACATTTGCCGCCAGTAGGCTATTAAATTTAGCGTTTAGTAATTTATCATGTAAAGTCGTTGGATTATTTGGTATAGGTGTATAGTATTAAAATATTGCAATTTTGTTAAATTTTTTCTCCGTGTATATTATAATTTTTATTTATTATTTTGTGTATGGTAATAAGCCAAATTTGCCGCCCCCTAAAATTTGCCGCCCTAGGCTCCAGCCTACTCAGCCTGGTGATAAATCCACCACTGACTACACCACCAGTGTCAATAGTAATACAATTACGTTAACATGGCTCACGAAAAATACCCATTCTTAACAACAAAATCATTTACTCAATTCTACTTATTTTACTTACTGCAAAGTTATAAGCTGAAATAACCTAGTTGCTAAGAATGGGCACGTAGGCGAACAATTAACTTACTATGTTTGTTAATAAAAAGTTAGCGAGTTTCTCCGGCTCGACCCGCGGAGGTAACTTTGCGAGATTGTTCGTAAGTAATTATCGGATTAATATAGGTACAATACTTGGAACAAACTGACGTGAAATGCGAACTGTTTTGCACATACAAACTGTAGACTGAGCTCGGCGATTCTACTCAATATGATATTTTACCGTTATTTTAGAGCTTGATATTAGTGCTTGTCTTTCAAGCTAATAGCATGAAGATGGAGCGAAAAAAGATTGGTTGATAAGTTATTTCACGAATTTGCGAGATAACCAAAATTGTTTGTTGCGAACAATGAAGAATAGTGAGAACAAGCGTTGAGTAGAATGGAAATATAAATAGCATAGAAACTTCAAATTGGAACTTAGAAAAAAAAACAAATTAAATTGTCTATGATATCACAAACAAAAAAAAATCATGATCACGACTAAATCAATGCAAAAGGTGGGCATGTACCAAATGTCATGGACGTGCCTCTGTCTCCTCTTTAGATATCCTCAACGATCTAAGTAACTAAAGATCTGAGGAAGATATCTACCGAGCCCGGGGATTACAGTCGTGATCATGTTTTTGTATATAACCTGAAGAGCTTGTGGTAAGCCCCAGGTTTGACCTTCGGATCATGAGGCAGGGGTGTTACCACTACACCACCAGTGTTCTGTGAAACGGAAACTTACAGCAAGAGAACAACGTTTCGACGCTTAAGTTTCTTTTAACGGCACTTAGCTTGAGCTCTCGCATAACTTCAGAACTAATGCCTTCGATTGGTCCATTCCGTTAATTATTCGCCACTTTGTCCGTAAGTAAATTTACGAGAGCATTTTCCAAGGTGGCTTTAGCACGAGCTAGTTGCTCTATCAAATCCACTGCAGTAGTTACAATTTTTTACTTAATACAGGTTGTTACCAGACTATTGAAAAAAAGTGAGTAGGATGAGTAGGAGTGAGTACTGAGACGACGAATGATAGAGGGAAATGGAAGAAGATCACATGTTGTGCCGACCACATAACGTTGGAAAAGGGCAGGAAGATGATGATGATGATGACAGGCTGTTACCAGACTACTCCGAAAACTTCAGAGGGTTAAAGTACTCATCAATATAAATATTTTTTTCTACCAACACTGTGAGCGCGAAAAAAAGAAGCTGCTCCTTCCAAAGTTCAATACCCAAAATTGCTAAAATTGTATGGCTAAAATGTATGAAAGAGCTGTTTTTATTTCGCGCTGACAATGCTGGTTTCTTGTACTACTCTTTGGTACCTAGCAAGCGAAGTCGGGGGCGGAAGCTAGTGTATAAATAGTGAGTGTAAGAAATTAAGTACTTAGTTATTGTGCAAGTAGTGGAAATGTGTCAAAACCAATGTTTGGTTGTGTCTCTGACTAGCTTCTAGAGATATCCTCAAAGATCTAAGTAACTAGAGATCTGAGGAGATATTTACCAAGCCTGGGATTATAGTCATGATCATGTTTATTTTGATTGACTACAGGTTTGCAACAGAATCGATAGCGCAAGAAACTAGTATCAAGTCAAGCCATTTCTTGTTTTTCTAAACGGTTTTAACAAGGAGTTAAAGAGAGTTCATTTGCATTTCGAATGCAGAAAATGTTATTGCTTTCACCACGATACTATTTTTTGAGTTCGTTGAAATTTCAGCGGCAAAAGCCCCACTCAAAGTTTTATTTAAAATACTTAATTAAGTGGAAAGTTTTTACTATAGTTTTGATTGAGTTCGTTCGCATTAATTATGATCATCTTTCAACTATACAAAATTAAGGGCTAGACTGTAATGAAAATGGACCATTAAAAACTTAATTACCAACTGAAGTGGATACTACCGTAGCAACATTAATTAAAAGTAATTACACCACCGAGATATTGATTTCAATATTTCTAAAACATTACAATGGAAGTCAGATATAAAGTATTTTACTACACACTTACCGTACATAATGAAGGTAATTTAATATTTGGGGCCCAGTAATCTGCCCCGCTCATCCCTTGCTTAAAATATTATGAAGTGAAATTGCGGTCGGCCGCATCGCAAAAGATATGTAGTCGTGATTCTAGCGCATATTTTATTTAAAATCTCGAGTCCTCCGATTTACCTAAGCCAGTGAATTTTCCTTAATAGCGGCACAAAGCAGAGTTGGCTTAAAACAACAAGCCTTGTTCGGGCCTTACGGAATTCGCCGACGGCATTTTCCCAGCCTTTTTCGTGTTACGACATCGTGTTTAGAGGAAAGAAAACTCGTCGACAGCGAAACTTTGATTATAGCCTTCACAGTGGCCATTCTATAGCGACCGAGGTGATAGGCTCGAAGATATTTCCTTTTTATATACCTCTTTGATGCTAATAAAACAAATTTACTCGTCTCACATCCAGAGTTTGGGTAGCATGTGGTCAATGGCTTTTCTTTGCGCTACTGCGAAAGTTAGACCTTTAATTTGGTTGGATTATATGTAAGTATACGGTGTATACGTCTGTACTAAACTTGTGAATATACTTGTAGCTATTTTTGCCGTTTATTCAGTACCTTTTAGACTCGCCGGGGGGTTTTACTGCTTCCTCCGCGGCTTATACATTTTGTATGATGCGCTCTTTTTTGGTAGCGAGTTTATGACTTTCTTATTAGATATAAACGTGTCTGGGAAATTCAGCAAACAAATATAAGTAGCACAGTGTACCTCGATTTCCGGTAAAATATATTCTATCGAACGCGCAGATACATAAACCTGTACGTGATAAAATATATCACGTCGCACGAGATGTAGACCACTCAAGCGAAACATCTCGCTTAGAGTGGGTATTATCGAATAATTCGATAATGTAGAGAGGCAAACCGCAATAATCGTTCCCCGATCTCCGAGACGGCTCAGACTGCTGAGAAATAAAACAAATATTGCTTTTACGTTGCGATTGTAAATCAAAATTAACTGCCTTAATATAGCAGAGCAAGCGTGGCTGTAAGCCCCCCGCTATGAAATATGCTCGCCGCCCGCCGCTCACAGTTAAAAATGGGATTAACCCTTGATGGAAATAGTGCTAGTTGTGAGTAATTCTCCGAAGAATTAAGACTTTTAATTAAATTCTCTATTGCCTTGCCAAATAGAACTCACCTCAGATTTTCCTTTAGATACGCATTGCGCCACATTGCTCGGCTCCAAATTTATCGTGTCTCTCTGCAAACAAAATCATTATTGTAATTAAACACTCTGAGCTCAACAAAACAATTTAATAAACAAGAGGAAATAAAAAAAGAGCAGTAGTTAGATGCTTAATAATAAAAAAATAACACAAATGTGAACATAAAAACTAATAATTATTTAACATTCCCTGCGTACTGTCACTTTGCCGAAAAGGAACAATCTCACTAAAATATTATTGCAAAAAGCGAAAAACATATTTATATAACAGAATAATATTTCAACTTACTTCGCAGTGCGTGGCGCTGATGTTATTCATATTGAGCCGATACAACCGATCCCTGGAAGAAATAACAAAGTTTAGGAAAATAAGCCATAACCCTTTTTAACTTTCGCTATTTGAATGAAAAAGTTGAGCGGATTCACTGCGGGCCATATAAAGGAGTTCTTACAAAGTCGCGTAAAGCCACCATAATGTTTATAAAAGAATCGTTTTATAGCTCAAAATGCGGTGGTTGTTATTCCCGGAACGGAATTAGCTACCTTCGTGACACATACAATTGACCTATATCACCTTTTTGTTTCGAAACGCCAATGTAAGTTGACCTGGCTGATTAATGAGGCATGGACAATCATTTTAGTGATGGAAGCTTTGATGTTATCACAAATATTTAATAGAAAATAAAACGTCTAAACATGGTAATGTTTATAATGTGATACATAATGAGTGGTAATGGCCTTGCAACCTACGGAATACAAACAGCAAAATATGAGCATGTGCCAAATATCATGATTGGACGTATTTCTGACTACCCTCTTTAGATATCCTCAAAGAAAGTAACTAGAGATCCGAGGAGATATCTACCTAGCTTGGGGATTACAATCCCGATCATGTTTGTTTGTTTTTAATACAATATGACAATGAAAATGTAATTATGTCTACTTACATGGTTATTTTTGAAATTTTAACACTTAAGGCCCAGCATTTTGAAAATTGCAAGTATTGCAACCCTAATCATTCTATTAGCGCTCAAGAGATTACATTGAAATAGAACTACACGATACAAAAGGATATAAGTGATAAATCAACCGGAGCTAAAACACGAATTAGTTAAAAAACCTTGGTTAAAATCATGTCAAAAACACCTCTGAAAATTCAGAAATTCCCTAATTTATCCAGAACAGTAAGGTATTTTGAATTTCTATTTCACATGAATGTAAATCAGTTCATTTGAAACAAATCAACACAGCCCTTTTTTTGAAATAAGCTATTTACTTGAACATATTTATGTTTTTCATAAATTGTCGCTTTCGTTACGTAATTCAGAGCAGCCATATTATCATTCCGCACTCTACTTACTTGTCATTTGGGCATTTCGCTTCGTGCTATGTCTGATTCCGCGGAGATCCGCGTTGCTATACGGACCTATGTCACTTTTGTAACTTTTACGTAAGGAATAGTGTGACGAGTATTCTGGGCCTTAATTGACGTGCCTAATTCACATAGCCTATTTATTGGAGGATCCAAATACGTATCTATACCGTTTCTTCAATTTACAGTCTTTTAGTATACGAAAGGATTTTCGATCAGAAATATGAAATATTACGAAGCTCAAGCCTTAGATATCATGAAAGATCTTAATATCTGAGATCTGAGGTCCACCGAGCCACTTCAGCCAAGACCATGTTTTATTTTAATACGAGCTTAAAATAAAATATCCACAACTTTTTACGCGTTAGATTTCTTTTACGCATAGCGTCCAACGCGCGGAAGGAATAAGTAAAATTATCATATCTTTTTTTTTTGTAAACCGATCTCGATGAAACAAAGCCTAAGTTTTAATCCAAGCTTATCTCAATACATGAATGAAGATTGCATTCGATTTGGTTCAGCCGTTGCGGAGATTAGCGTGCACAAACGCTAAGATAAACAATTTTATTATTTGTATAGATATTCATGAGATACTTACATAGCTCCTACGTAAAGTGCATCCCTCTTGGCATCCATGAAGAAAGTTCTATAAAAGAGAGTCCCACAGCTGAACTCCCGGACATGATCTGTAACAATAATATTTCAATTAAACGTATGTAGGTACATAACTAATTTTTATACAGTTTTAACAGGTGATAAGAGAACTTTGTGGAGTGAAAGAAGACGTATGATGAAAATTGAGAAAGGTATGTTAAGATAGTTGGGCATGTTGAAAGGATAGATGAAAGGAGATTGACAAAATAATGGAAAAACTCTATTCAAAATATCGAAAATCCTAATCTGTATGTCGGCTTTAAAAAGCTTTTCGATTACTTATAGCCAGTTTTTTAATAAATACTAGTTTATAAAATGTTTTCAATATACAGACTGATTTATCTACCCATTTTATTTATTATTATGTCTGCTCTAAACATTGCATATAACTAAGTCAAAGTAAGTTACGACACGAGCGCTTCAATAAATATAATTTAAGTTAGAAATAAGTAAACTTATTGCGAAAGTTAACACACGACCTTCAAAACCTTTAAAGAAAAGTCGTTCACTTTATCACGACTGACATTACTGGTAGTTTGACTTGTAAACTCGTGAGGATACACATTTGGCTCGCGTGCGTCGGTTGGAAAATGAGCATCAAGTCACGACCTTAAATGAGCCAAATGTTTCTTTCACATTGTAAGAATTTGGGCATGCAAATGGTAATTTTAATATAAAAAATATTATAAGCATGTCTTTGCTGTAACTTAGACGAAAATTGTTGATCCAGATATAAAAAAATGGCAAACCAGACCACTCGTCCGATGGTCAGACAACATTGTGAGGGCAGAGGAAGAACACTGGATCCGTCTGTCACAAGACCGCCAGGAGTGGCGTGATAGAGACGAAGCCTGGATAGAAAAATTAAATAGATAGAAAATAAATTAATAGTATATATAAAGTTTTTTTTTTTTTTTTTTTTTTATTGTGTGAAAGATGATTATACTCGTAAGTAAGAAAGTTGTGAGTACTGGAGATGACGGATGATAGAGAGAAATGGAAGAAGAAAACGTGTTTTGCCTATCCCACACAGCGTAGAAAAAGGGCAGGAAGAAGAAGTTACCCAGTTATGCCTCAAATCTCAAAAGATAGGTATTGTATTGTCAGAAATAAGAAAAATCCAATAGTTGCAAAAAATATGTACGTGATATTGCAACCTTAGATAGTTTTAAATATCACTCGTATTAAAAATGTATCTGATGTCTTTTGCGTGGCGTGAAAAAAACGAAATGCATCCGAGCGTTCCGCCATCAACTCGACCGGAAACCTTTTCAAACTGTTCAACTAAGAACTTAGGCACATGACGGCTTATGGCGATACAGTCATAAAAAATATAGCTTTGCACCATACGCTAATCATTACTGTCGTGATAGTAACTAATATGTATCGTGATAATAATGATACATGATCATTTCTATCAATAGTCAATAGTCAATAGTCAATAGTCAATAATCTTTATTCAGTAATATCACAAGGATCATTTTGAATCGTCTTACATACTAGGTGAGTCTAGGTGCCAATTCCAGTCCTATCCCCAGTACGAGAAGAACTGGCAAGAAACTCGCTGGGCCCTAGCGCTTTTTTTGTATTATGAACCTTGTTAACATTGTTATGGACACCTAGCAGAGTTGGAGCTGATTCGTCCCAAGCTTTTTTGTCATCTAAGTACTCTGATATTCTATAATAAGCTTTACGAGACAGGTTTTGTTTAATTACATTTTTGAATTTCGCAATCGATAGATCAAGCATGTAGCTTGGGATCTTGTTATAGAAGCGTACACATTGCCCTATAAAGGATTTGCTTACTTTAGTGAGCCTAACCGTGGGAACAGCTAGTTTATTTTTATGTCTGGTATTAACATTATGAAAATCACAATTTTTTTAAAATAAATTAATGTTTTTATGAACATACATCAAGTTTTCATATATATACTGACATGGCATTGTCATAATGTTAATTTCCTTAAACTTATCTCTAAGAGATTCTCTGGGACCCATGTTATAAATTGCACGAACAGCCCTCTTCTGCAACACAAATATGGTGTTAATATCTGCAGCACTCCCCCACAACAAAATACCGTAAGACATAATGCTATGAAAGTAGCTGAAATATACAAGTCTAGCAGTTTCTACGTCGGTGATATGACGGATCTTTTTAACTGCATATGCTGCAGAGCTAAGTCTCTTCGACAATTTATCTATGTGCGGGCCCCATTGAAGCTTATTATCTAGAGTTATGCCCAAGAACACTGTGGTGTCCACAAGATCTATATATCACGTAAGACGTGATACAAACGTGATTCAAAATGTTGCATTTACTTCTAATTTTAACCTTTTCTACGATGATTTTGTATCTTGTTTGAATTCTGTTGTTTTCTCTGTTTAATCTCTTAATCAGGCCTTTTTATCGATGCAACGACAATCATCATCTGCCCTTATCCCACGTTATGTGGGGTCGGCACAACATGTGATCTTCTTTCATTTCCCTCTGTCATTCGTCATCTCATTACTCACTCTTTTCTTACCCATGTCATCTTTCACACAGTCCATCCATCTTTCTTTGGCCTACTTCTACCTCTGTATCCATACACATTCGCTGCAGCGACAATGTTTGACTAACAAATTGCCACTGCGTCGCTACGGCACTGCTATTGTCATGATACCTTACAATCAACAGCTGACTACATTGTCCAAACTCCGAATGTATCTATAGCATTAACAAGACCACATGCGATTCAGTATTGCGAGTTCATCGCCATAAAAAGGCATTATGTGCACATTGTGTAAAGGCTCGAATGTATTTTTACAGTAGGCAACAGCGTCTATCACCTCATGGAACACATACATTTTTCACGAAGCCAGCCGTCACTGCTCGCTGCCATACTCACATATGCAAGTTTTGATCTTTTCCCAAACGGATATAGAACGGGGAATGGGCTGTTTGGTGCTGCGGTTCAGTTTTATTTTGTTATGTTTTTTCGTATTTGCCTCACAAATTAAAAAGAGATTTGAGCTATTTTAGGGATTGCAAAAATCTGTATCGTCAATATACATCTCTATTGATGTCAATACAATTGAAATCTAATAACGTGAAAATTAAAAATATTTAATGAAAAATATACAATAAGTAATAATCTATTTTTTGTTTTTGAAACAACACACTTTTAAATTTAAAAAGTAGCTTAAAATACGACAGAAAATCTTTTAAGAGAAGATGCTATTACGAAAAGAAAATATAGAAAAGACAAAAATGTTAATTCAATGGGGACAACTCTAGACATTTCACACCAGCAGAATGGAGTTTGAATTTGAAAAGGCATCGGCAGGGAATTGGGCAGGTGCAGACGGATTCAGGAATCAGTATTGCTAGCAGTCGCGCCGGTGGGACCATACTTTGTATTTGCATACACTGCAACGAGTAAGTTCTGTTGTGCATCGGTCGATTTCATATGCTAGATGCAACTATGGTGCAGATTGCGGACTGCGTCATGCTCACTTCGGTGATGAAAATGAATAAAATATGGAATGAGTATATTCTAGAGGAAGCCTCAAAGTGGCGCCGGTGACGGAAAGATGAGGAGTAATAGGTTAGCGTAGTATGGGCATGTAATGAAGAGAAATGAATGTCTTGTGACGAGGAGAGTGTTAGGTATGAATGTGGATGGATAAAGGGTAAAGGTACCAAAAAAAGATAGATGGACTGTATGGAAGATGATACTACTAAAAAATAATAACAATAATAATAATAGTAATATGTATTTATTTTCAATAGGTTTTTAAGAAGAGTGTGAGTACTGAGATGACGGATAATAGAGGGAAATAATTAAAAAATGTAACAAAAATATAAACAACATATTCAATGATCAGACTTTTCAACCCTATAGATAGCATTGAGCACACAGTATCAAAACATGACAAGAAAAATAAAACAGGCAATGGTAGTAAAGATGGCGATAACTGAAAGTTAACTCTGAATACACTAGATACTATTACTAAGACTAGACAGACTGAACATAATATGACTCAACTTAATAGAACCTTATTTTTATGATCGTTTTATGTTAGTGTTTGATGAGAGCAATGTTCTTATAGATTGAACATTGCTGCTTTAAAAACTAAACATATTTTACGTGACCTTATAAAACTAGTATTAAATACAGCGCGTGAATATTATGAAGCTCAATTTTTAAAAATATACGTTTTTTGCGGCATAAACTTTATCATCTTTTTACGTTAACTTAGAAGTTTGATTTTTTTCGCAACCTCAAGAGTGGGTATTTGAGTATATCGTTTTAATTTCAACTCGATACCTCCACGCGTAGCCCAGATAAAGAGTCTTGACGGACAGATGGACGGACAACAAGTGATCCTATAAGGGTTCCGTTTTTTTCCCTTTTGAGGTACGGAATCCTAAGAATGATAAAGACGATCTAAATATTATACTCTTAGCTTAGGAACACAAGTATCAGTAGTAGTATGAATAAATTCTGCACTGAGAGATATCACACTATAAAGCACTTCATATTTTAGTTCGACACCGCCGGCTGTCGTATCTTTCATTGTCACTCGTGTCAAAATCACGTATTCAGTGACAGTGCATTTTTCATCATTCAATCTCCTGTGAATCGCAACTTTGTAACTAGTCAGGGAACCGCGAGCCAATGTTGCCAACTGATTTTTTTACATACTCTTTTAACGTAGTAACTAGTTTTTCGTAGTTGCCGTATAAATATAATCTGAATATGCCTAAACATTTTTCGAAAAACAAAGTTTTCAAAAAGCAGGCACATGCCCACATTTGGACAGTTGTTAGTATTCCGTACGTGACAGGTTACAAGCCCATCACCGCTTATAAGAATACAAATCTATGACACACACCAGTTTGAGTTTTTGGTTCTATGCCGGTTTCCTTACGATGTTAGCCTTCGCGGCATTGCGCAGATAATTTTTTTTAAATGCAAAAATTCATTGGTGCACGACCAGATTTCAACCCACGACCTTCGGATTGTAAGGCAGGGGTGCTACCATTACACCACCTGTAGGTCTACCATGAGTTTTCACAATCTACACTCGCTAGCGACTGTAGTTAAAAAAATGTATGAAAACTTGTACAGCGCCTCTAGCGGATAGCTGTTGGGTACTAAAACCTCACGTAGCTAACTATCCTACGTTACAGCGTACTACAGCGACTGTAATTTGCGCTCATTAATTTTCTTAGAATTTGGTACCATGAGTAACATTTTTGACAGATGTCATAGTAACGTACTATTACTACTGTAGTAACGTCAGCCGATCTAAATGTGACAACTCGTGGTAGACGTAGAGTACTCTTATTTCACGCTACTACACCGCTTCTATATCTAATTCGAAGGTGCCCTAAGGGATCGTATATAAAGCTACACTTCATAGCGAGTATCAAAGTGTTGTCCCAATTAAAAAGACATTGTCTGCACGAAACCAACACTGTTGCAAATTAGTCAGAAGCGTAATTACAAGAAAGGAATTATTTGAGGTCGCGGGTAATAAGCAAAACTATAATTAGTGAGGCATATCAAGATCCCTGTGGCGCACGCGACTCGTTTAGACGTTAACACGACTAGTTGGGTAAGTAGGATCAGATTATTTTCTTTCGGTTTATTCAAATAAAAATTTACGTAACTATACCGTTTTGGGCATGAGCCAAAAACAATAAAACTTGTTAGTGGGAAGGTTAAAGTTGACTTGGCGTATTCATCAGCTCTCCAACACTAACCTATTTAATATACACGGAATATAATTAGAAACTATAACAAATATTGATTATAATGCTATTAGATAGAAAATATAGATCCTTTGTAACGGTCCTTAAATTATGCTCAAATTTTTCATTACAAAAAGAAAAGTATATACCTATCTGCGGTTCCCATAGTAGAAGCTTTGCTTAGTTTGTTTCTAGATGGCGTTGTGTAAGCTATCCATCAATATTAATTTTATTTATTTTATATTATGTAGGTAATGTAGGTATTCTGAAATCTTGGGTAAAAGATTTAAAATAATTATTGTGCTTTACATTTTATGAACTATTTTTTTTTCTATTCTATTCTCTTTTTAAGACCTAATTCTAATAAAACAGTGACAATGTTCGATCATCAATAAAAAACGTTAGATCGTACAAAATATTTGGATTTTTTTAAGCATTTATTATGAAATTCTTTTGCACTATAATTTATTTAAGTTTTTCTATAGTTTTTCTACATGAAGAAAACACGATTTCATCGAGGTAATTGTTTTATCGCATGAGCACGCTTAGTCAGGTGAGGGGTGGAAAATTGGGGGGTGGGGGGGGCGCAGCCCGAGAGGAAGAAAGTTACAAACCAGTGCACGTTCAAGATCCTATCACACGAAATTATTCTGGTCAAGAACAGTTTGAGCAAACAACATGAGTTGTGGTTTTATGGACGCTGCAATTTGTCCGGGGCAACTTTTGATTTGATATGGGATCTTACCTTGGGATTGGATTAGTGGTGAAGTTGCTTGGAACATGACATTGGGGTAACTAATGATAATAAGGGTATAAATAAATAAATAAAATAAATATTGGTGCACATATCACACAACACGCTCTAGCCCCAAACTTAGAATAGCTTGTACTATGGGAACCAGATAGCTGATAGATTAATAGGTTATTTTTTTTTAAATTTATACATGGAATAAATAATAAGACACAGCACAGAGCAAACCTCTGTGTTTATCATACAAATGTCTGTCCTGGGTGGGGATCGAACCCACAATCTACAGTTACGCAGGTATACTTTTAAGTTGGACCACAGAAAAGAGGGGACTTCTCTAATACAGGTCTTGGAGACTTAAAAGAGGAGATCCCACAACATAATAATGTAATACTTGTAATTTTGAATAAATACTTTTACTTTTACTTTTACTTATTGAATGCAAGAAAAGAGCTTATAAATGTACTTTAAACTTTTTACCGCATTAGTTCAGAAGAATTAATCAATACTAATAATATTACATATATGAAAGTATCTCTGTTTCTTTGTGGTTTTGTTTATTTGTAGCTTTCTTTTGTTTCTTGAAATTAAATGAAGACGAAGTCGCGGGCAATACCTAGTAATATTATAAATGCAAAAGTTTGGATGGATGGATGTTTGTTACACCATCACGCTGAAACGGCTGAACGGATCTGGATGAAACGCGTAGTTTATAAGTTGGCACACGTAGGCAACTTTTTATCCGGGTAGGTGCCATGCGAGAAAAGCCGCGAACGATCGCTAGTGATACTATAAGAAGAGAAGAATTAATAAAATTGAATGCCAGTGCTCTTAAACGGTGAAGGAAAACATCGTGAGTAAACCGGCATACCCAAGAAACAAAAATTCGAAGGTGTGTTTCATAAGTCAGTATTCTTATAAGCGGCGATAGGTTTGCAACCTGTCACGTACGGAATACTAACTACTGTGCAAAATGTGGGCATGTACCAAATGTCGTGTTTGGACGTGCCTCTGACTACCCCCTTTAGATATCCTCAAAGATCTAAGTAACTAAAGATCTGAGGAGATATCTACCAAGCCCTGGGATTACACAGTCGTGATCATATACCTATATTTATTTTATTTTTATAAAATTTAACGGCATTCTAAACTAGGTTTTAGCTGGTAATCGTTTATAAGAAATGGTTAAAGTAAAATTTTACGATATCAATTATTTCGACAACGGCCTATCGTAACGTATCAGTTTTGATGGTCAAATTTACCCGGCGTGTCCTATAATCATTATTACAGTATATTCAGTGCTTACGTGGTATACAATTTCTTTCGTCTGTTATCGTTATAGACAGAGGCGATAAGCACGAAACACACGCCCAATGGGAGCGTTCTGAATTATTCCAATCCACGAAATAGAAACGGAGTCAGTGGTCAATTTATTACACCACTAGCTGTTACTTGCGACTTCATCCGCAAAAATCCATCATTCCTAATTCCTACTGTATAATATTACTAGCTTCCGCCCACGACTTCACCCGCTCGGTACCTTGAAAAACAAAAACAAATCTATCCCACGGGAACCGTACATTTTTCCGGGATAAAAAGTAGCCTATGTGCTATTCCAGACTATAATCTATATCTGTGTTACATTTAATCCAAATCCGTTCAGCTGTTTCAGCGTGAAAGAGTAACAAACATACATCCATACATTCTTACAAACTTTCGCGTTTAAGTATTATAGATAACGTGACAAAGCCACCGTTGGCTTCCTTTCTAATATGAGGTACGAAGCTAATAGGGCAAAGTTTCCATGTAAGCCAATTGTGTGCGCTTAATCTAATCGGTGCCGTGTTGAACGATATTTTGATATACCGTTACAATTGCCTAATGAAAAATGCGCGTATTTCCGCCGCCCGTAATCGCCGTGTAATCCATCAAATGGAACGATCTGCCGCAGCTTACGACAATAACAGCTAGAATTCTTTGTAATAATTAAATTACCTGTGCTAATACTGAAAAGAACGGACACGTGTCGAATTTCTATTTGAGTTTGTGTTGTGTTAAGCTCATTAGATAATAGTTTAGCGGGAAAGTACTAGACATTTCCGTCCTTTTCAGTATTTGTAATGAATTTCCGCAAGTTCACGTCTGAATCAATAATTTGTTACCTGTGCTGTTAATTACGTCAAAAGTCTTAAATATTGAAAGAAGTAGGTGGTTTTTCAGCTGTGCATTCGACTGTCAATAAGGTCGCTCTAGTTTTTATACTTTTGGATTTTCTGCGGTGTATTTGCCTGACAACTACGTCGCTCTGGTTTTAATATGTTTTCTCGTGTTATTTTGAGTTTTATTGCGTAATTTTGGTGGTTATTTTGCCAATAAAGCCCGGGTTCTTGACGCGAGTGTAAAGTATGTGAATTAGAGTGAATAGTTCTCTTCAAATTCCATCGGAGAAAATCCCGAAAATTTTCAACAAAACAGCCATCTTTTGTTTAAAATTGACTTGACAACTTGACTATGACTCTGTGACGTTGACAATACTTATAAATAAATACACTTGACACTGGCAAAATTGTTCTCTAAGAGACAGATGCCATAATTGAAGAAGAAGAAGAAGAGTTTTATACTTTTTCTCGTGTTATTGTGTAATTCTGGCGGTTAGTTTTCCAATAAAGCTAGAGTTTTTGATGCGAGTGTGAAATATGAGAATTAAAGTAAATACTTCCTTTCTAAATCCATCGATGGAAATCCCGAGAAGTTTGTACTAAACAGCCATCTTTTGTTTAAAATTTACTTGACAATATGACTATGCCTTTGTGACATTGACAATACTATTAATTTAAACCGTTGACACTGGCAAAATTGTTCTCTAAGAGACAGATGCCATAATTGAAGAAGAAGAAGAAGAAAAAGTAGTTATTTTAATTTAAGACAGATAGGTACCTAATGTGTTCCTTACAACATTTTAAGTTGCATTTTTTGATTCAGGACTAACATTTCATGTGGATAGATGATGTTAAACTGCTATCTCTTTTATTCACATGCGCAAAGTAGGTCGTTACTTTCCGCTTGTCATCAAAGCAGGCACAGAGGCCTCACCACGAATTCATAATACATTACCGAATTAATATAACATTGTTATTTCGTAACATGACCTATGCAAATTGTATTGAAGGACGTTTCTCTAATGGAATCGTTACGGAATCGTTCTGGAAGACTTCGTGGTATGGCCCTTGGTCTGCAAGATTTTTTTTCTAAAACTTATTAGTCATTACCTGTAGTAGGTCTACCATGAGTTGTCAAATTTAGATTAGCTGACGTTACTACAGTAGTAATGGTACGTTACTATGACATTTGTCAAAACTGTTACTCATGGTACCAAATTGTAAGCAAATTATGAGCGCAAACTACAGTCGCTGTTGTACGCTGTGACGTAGGATAGTTAGCTACGTGACGTTTTAGTACAAAACTATCCGCTAGAGGCGCTGTAGGCAAGTTTTAATACATTTTTTTAACTACAGTCGCTAGCAAGTGTAGATTGTGAAAACTCATGGTAGACCTACTGAAGTAACCGTACTGCTATTCTTCCAGCTGTGTAAGTACTTTGTGGAGCCTACTGTATTACGTATTGTCACATTTTAATGCGACTGATATATGAGCTATTTGCGTTTTATTCTGATTGATCGCGAGATTGGAGCGATTATGACAATGGATCGTTTTATTGATTGGCATATGTCTACGTTTGTAATTTGATGCTCGTAATACGATATATTCATTCAAACAAGGCTTAATTACTGGTCCCTAGGCATCGAAGACAGCTTTTTTTCTCGACAAAAAAGGAGTAAAAGTTAAATTATGCAATAGAGCTAAAAGGAATTGTCACATTTGTTGTTATAATAATAATAATAATAATGCTGGACAATCCACACAGCATCATCTAGCCCCAAAGTAAGCTACTCAAAGCTTGTGTTATGGGTACTACATAATGATGGTTATAGATCATAACTTTGCCTTTTGACAGTTCTTGTAATTCTTTATTGTACACAGTAAAATATTTACAAGAAAGTTATCATTATAGAGATTCAAACGTTATCATTCTAGTGGTCAGATTCTTCTTCTTTTTCTGCTCTCGTGTCACCAGTTCTTTTAAACCAGTGTGATGAAAGGTGAGGTCTAGATTCTGATAGTAGTCTAGGTCTGATTATAATATTGATAGTTTTCACGTTCCCATTTTTCTAAGACGCAGCAAATCAAAAAATACTGATATCGTTAAGGCTTTAATATCAACTTTACGGGTTTCTTTAGCCTCAGATATTAAATCTATTACTAAGGTATACTGCCCACTGAAGCAGAACATACTTTATACAGGGTGTCTCAATACTATGTTATGCCTGAAGGGGTGATTCAGACCATGAAAAAGCAAAGTTTTGGGGTACAATTCTTAAGAATTTTTATTTCTTATTTTCATACATATTTTTTTTTATTCACTACAGTAAATAAAACTTACTACCCTTATTTGTCAAGAATGTTGCTTATGGGTAGGGTAAGGGCTTGTACACAAAACTGCGAATCGGTGCGACGCGATTTGATTTCTTGTGACAAAAGATAGGGCTAGATCGCAGATTTTTGCGATGCGACGTTCGCTTCGCAGTTTTGTGTACAAGCCCTATGTAGCACATTTCCTTATGTATGTACAAGTACTTTTGTGTTTTTTTGGTTAGCAAATCATGATTCCATGAATACTGTTTTAGAGATAGTTCAATATTTTTTTTAAATACCTCCTGTAATATTTACCGCCTTTAGATATCCGCAAAGATCTAAGTAACTAAAGATCTGAGGAGATGTCTACCTAGCCGGGGGATTACTGTCGTGATCATGAATTCCTGCTAAAATTGATTTAGAAACTCTCGAGACACGTGTCTCGTTCAGCCCTAATACACTTCCAGTATCGCCACGTACAAGTAGGTAGTCAAACGTGACAGAAATATCATATCTTGTTAATTTAGTTGCGAAAATGTAGATAATAATAAAATAAATAAATAAATAAAAGCGCTGGTGGTGTAGTGGTAGCACCACTGCCTCACGATCCGAAGGTTGTGGGTTCAAACCTGGTCGTGCACCAATGAGTTTTTCCATTCGAAAAATTTATGTGCGCAATGCCAGTGCTCTTAAACGGTGAAGGAAAACATCGTGAGGAAACCGGCATACCCTAGAACCAAAAATTCGAAGGTATGTGTCATAGGTTAGTATTCTTATAAGCGGCGATGGGCTTGCAACCTGTCACGTACGGAATACTAACTATTGTGCAAAATGTGGGCATGTACCAAATGTCATGTTTGGACTTGCCTCTGACTACCCTCTTTAGATATCCTCAAAGATCTAAGTAACTAAAAGATCTGAGGAGATATCTACCGAGCCTGGGGATTACAGTCGTGATCATGTAGATAGGTTAACATATTTAATATTGTTCTTTGAAATAAACTTTTTAAGAGTTTGCATAAACATAAATAATAGTACCTGAATGGCCGGTTTTTTTTGGTAAACGACGTTTTCTAAAAATTAAACCCAGCTAGATCGATTTATCGCTCCCAAAATTCCCTGCTTGGGAGCCTATTGGAGCCGTTTCCGAGATTCAGATATAATGTATACAAAAATTGCTCGTTTAAAGGAATTAGTTGTATGTATGTATATCCTACTAATATTATAAACGCGAAAGTTTGTTTTTGTTGAAAGGAGAAAATTTGGCACAGATATAGATTATAGTCTTGAATAGCACATGGGCTACTTTTTATCCCGTAAAAATGTTTCCGCAGGATAGATTTGTTTTTGTTTTTCAAGGTACCACGAAGGCGAAGCCATTGGCAGAAGCTAGTTGAATGTAAATGAGTGAATGGTAAAAGAAAATATCTAAATGTGTTTATTATTATATATCTTAAATATCTATTGTGGCGTCATGGAAGACCAGCTCTATAGCAGCACTAGACCCTAGCGCTAATATTATAGCATAAAGCTGAGTGACGATCCTTTTGATGTCATAATTATAACTCTTAGAAGTATTATAAAAAAATATTTGATTTAAAATAAATAACAAGCCTTTGTATAAATTTTACGCGATGCTGCGAATTAATCTGATTTTATTGAATACTAGCTTCTGCACGCGGCGTCGCCCGCGAAGTACCTACATAAAATATAGCCTATGTTCATCCTGAAAGTTCATTCTACACATTGGTGAAAGAATTTTTCAAATCGGCTCAGTAGTTTCGGAGCCTATTCATTTCAAACAAACAAACAAACAAACAAACAAACAATCAAAGTTTTCCTCTTTATAATATTAGTATAGATATAGATAGGTATCAAATAAAAAGCTATTCTTAAAATAGTGCTCATTAAAATTCATAGTCAATCCAGTATTTGTCGATTGCTATTAGTAACTAAATAAAATTCATTATTCCCGTTTATCGATCAATATTCTGAACTAAGTAAATTGTACATGAAACATCAATTAGTTGGCTAGACAGCCAGTCAGTAGATACATTACACTATAGCCGTGTTGATATGTTCGTGAAGTGAAATAGCGTGACTGACATGCTTGATTGTGACTTGAATTCTACCCTTTGGTAGTTTATTATTATCTTTAATAGATCCGCAAGTCGTACATGGGCGAGGTTGGCGCAAGATAGAGGCGAATGGCAAAAGCGAAGAGAGGCCTATGCCCAGCAATGGAATTAGAAGGGCTGATGATGATGATGATTATTATCTTTAATGGTACTTACTTGATTACTTCAAAATATACACACAATTTTATTTATACACCACAAACATTATATCAGTGTGAATATTTTAAATGACAAATCTTATTTTGATTAAAATTACGTGTGCGGTAGAAATAGATCTACACAAAGGTGCACTTATCCCTACCAGTAGGGATAACCGAGTATGTATAAGAGCGCTGGTGGTGTAGTGGTAGCACCCCGGCTTCACGATCCGAAGGTCGTGGGTTCAAACCTGGTCGTGCAACAATGTGTTTTTCCATTCGAAAAATTTATGTGCGCAATGCCAGTGCTCTTAAACGGTGAAGGAAAACATCGTGAGGAAACCGGCATACCCTAGAACCAATAATTCGAAGGTGTGCGTCATAGGTTAGTATTCTTATAAGCGGCGATGGGCTTGCAACCTGTCACGTACGGGAATACTAACTACTGTGCAAAATGTGGGCATGTACCAAATGTCATGTTTGGACTTGCCTCTGACTACCCCCTTTAGATATCCTCAAAAGATTTAAGTAACCAAAGATCTGATGAGATATCTACCGAGCCTGGGGATTACAGTCGTGATCATATAGATAGATAGATAGATAGATAGTATAAGAAATTTTCTGTGCGCCTATCCCTACCGGTAGAAATAGATCTACACAAACGTGCACTTATCCCTACCAGTAGGGATAGCTTGGTGGGGATAAGTGTACCAGCCGTGATCGATGAGTTTTTAGCTTATTTTAGAGCAATGGGGTGGCAAAATTGTGGTAGGCTCAATCCTATGATTAAGCCTACCACAATTTTGCCACAAAGGAGCCATGTAAATTGGTGCTAACTAAAGCTAAGGAAAAATGGTGGAAAATTAATTAAATTAAACAAAATGTCAATTTCAGCTTTTTTTTAAATTGATATTATGATAGAATGCTACGCTAATTAGGTCTTTAAGGTAAGCAAAACACGATTGTGCGTATTTTACAATTTTTAAGTTAGCAATGTACGAGTATAATTATAATTGAATAACGGGTATTTATCACGTACCTATTTTGTTTTTATTCCCGACGTTTCGAACACATTACAGCGTTCGTGGTCGCGGGCAGACTGTAATGTGTTCGGCGGAATGTACGAGTAGTATTAAATATACTCGTACATAACACATAACATAAAAATAGTGAACCGCAACTTCGCGCGGATTGAATGTTTTTAAGTGTTTTTGAGATACTTTTATCCTATAAAAGCTCATATCCTTCTCCAGAATACAGTTTTATTGGTAAATGACGTTCAATCGCGAATGTGTAACAAACAAACGGAGACTCGTGTTTACCTATATTTTGTTAGTATGGATGGTGGAGCATTCAGATTGCGACTACGCACTTGAGTTTAAACAGAAAAATGTAAACAGTAAAATAACTAATTTTAACTTTTTACTCAGCGAACTCTTTACATAAGTTGATGGTATTTTAAAACGATAAAACGCACGCAGGCTAAGCGTACTATATCGTTAACGCTAGGGAAAACTTCAGTCATTTAAAAGGGAATTATTATTCACTCGACTGTAACTTTGAGAGCAGTTACTTTCAACCTGAACGATCAGAGCGTATTTACAAACATGAAATATAAAAAAAAACATTATCACGACTGTAATCCGGGCTCGGTAGATATCTCCTCAGATCTCTAGTGACTTAGATCTTTGAGGATATCTAAAGCGGCGTAGTCAGAGGTACGTCAAAACATGGTAGGTATTTGGCACATGCCCACATTTTGCACAGTAGTTAGTATTTCGTACGTGACAGATAGAAACCTCATCGCCGCTTATAAGAATACTAACCTATGACACACACTTTTGAATTTTTGGTTCTAGAATATGCCGGTTTCCTCACGATGTTTTTCTTCACCGTTTAAGGGCACTGGCATTGCGCACATAAATTTTTCGAATAGAAAAACTCATTAGTGCACGGCCAGGTTTGAACCCACGACCTTCGGATCGTGAGGCAGGGGTGCTATCACTACACCACCAAACTCTTTGAAATGAAAATATGAACTGGGAATATTCGATTAAAATAATAAAAAATCCTTACCAAAGACCAAGAAGGGACTCTGTCATTGTAATCCTTTCACCATTCGTCTTCGCAGACACGAAAAGGCTTTCGCGATGGCGGGCTAATTCCGAATGCACCTCCAATCGTAAAAGAAGTCGTAAAGAAACGAATCTCCCCTCGAACTGCACGAGAATCAGGGGAAAATAGTTGATTTCTTATTGGCTTCCGCCCAGACTCAGATTGAAAATTCGCCATAAAGACATAGAAACACGCCTGGCCGGATTAAAGGGGGAAACTAATAAAGAAAACTTTTGCGACACCGTATTTTTACCAAACGCGCTCCTAAAACTCCTTAGCCTTTATTAGCGTCGGTAATTTGAAAAGTGCTCTGTGGTGTTTGAAGCGTTTTTCCTAAACTGCTATAAAACGGATCTCTAGTTTGTGTTATGGCTTTCTGGAGTTGATTAAGTTCTTAAATCTCGGTATATTTCATAAAATATCGGACGATAAAGAAAATTAAATTGTTTTTTCTTCTATTTGTGGAGCGTTCTAATAATGTTGTTGGCGAGTGTTTGTATATTAGATTGCTTTTAGAGGATCATAACATTCGCTGTAGCAAAAATGATGATACATAGCTGAAGCCAACAGAGTTGATAGTGATACGAGAGAAGATAATAAAGATAAAACGCAGCTATAAACATGTTTTGGGAACATGTCAGGGCGCGCACATTCCTTCGAATAGGAAATAGCGTAATGCGTATTTCATTTGCATAAATTATCTCGGAGTGAAATGGTGTCTATCAGAGAGAAGCAATGGAGCACTGCCGAGAAGGAGTACTGTTTACGTAACACGTCGTGATCGCCCATTGGGATTAATTTACTTGAGGCTTCAAGAATAATACAAAAGGCAGGGGAATTTAATCTTGTTTTTTTTATGAAAAATCATTGTGCTCTTACATACAACTTGGAAACATAAGGGTCTAGGTAGACAAAGTAGCATTCTACTAGCGATGTCGCTAATGAAAAAGAAGGATTGATATTTCTGATCGATAAACCACGTGATCACTTCCATAATTATATTTCTTTTTTCAAAGCGATGTTTGAATGTCTCTTTCAAGAGCCATCTCAAACTGCTTCGATTATTTCTCGTAGTAACTTGCTTCCTAATGTTTCACACACGACAGTGTGTCATACAAGTCTAGAATCTAATCTTTCGACATATAATCAATTGAAGGTAATCGTCCGTGTAAGAGCATCTTTAAAAACCTTAAAGGAGCGGTAAACTCACAGCGTGCGCTAACAACATAATTTCACACACGCCTCGACTCATCGTTCCCGAAATATTAAGGTGTATAAAATTTTATTACAAGCATTACCCCTTACTCTGTTCTCTCTATAAACATTTTCTGTTCCCCCTGAGATGGGACGCAACTTTTGCTTTACCTTATTTCCCTCTAATGCCACATTTGCTTCTTAATAACGAATGGTATTATGTTACTCGTTTTACTGTTTGATTTGGAATCTCAGGAGATTTTCTCTCGATCCACTAATAGCCGATCGGAAAATGGAATATTAGAAACACTACATCACACTGAGCTTTATTGATTACTAAATGCGTTTTGGTGTTGGCATAAGGACTTTTAGCGAGAGTCGTAAGATCAGTAATGCTCTTGCATTCGTAATATTAGTAGGATTAAAAACATGAAAGATGACATGGGTAAGAATACTGAGATGACGAATGGCAGAGGGAAATGGAAGAAGATCACATGTTGTGTCAATCCCACAACGAAAAGGCAGAAAGATGAGGATTAAAAAAACAGAACAGATGATTTAAAAACAAAAGCCCTTCACGACTATGCTCGGACAAACATAAAAGAAACTACCTCTTTATTATAAGTGTAGATAATTTAAACTCATTGAATTATCGGGCGTTTGAGCGTTGAATTGGTTCCATTTTTAATAATGCAGTACTTTGGACGGTGGACTGGAAATGTTATATTCCATTATGAAGCGAAATGAGATGTTTACTTTCATCGCACTCGACGTGAGAGCGCGACGCAAATGAGTACGATAAAATTGTATTTAATTCGCACATCAACGTTTATGGGATGGGTAAATTTTATATTCTACTAACCTCCTTTTTTATTCTATATGGTTATCTATACTATAATAATCTATACTAATATTATAAAGAGGAAAACTTTGATTGTTTGTTTGTTTGTTTGTTTGTTTGTTTGTTTGAAATGAATAGGCTCCGAAACTACTGAACCGATTTGAAAAATTCTTTCACCAATGTGTAGAATGAACTTTCAGGATGAACATAGGCTATATTTTATGTAGGTACTTCGCGGGCGACGCCGCGTGCAGAAGCTAGTAATAATATTATAAAGAGGAAAACTTTGATTGTTTGTTTGTTTGTTTGTTTGTTTGAAATGAATAGGCTCCGAAACTACTGAACCGATTTGAAAAATTCTTTCACCAATGTGTAGAATTAACTTTCAGGATGAACATAGGCTATATTTTATGTAGGTACTTCGCGGGCGACGCCGCGTGCAGAAGCTAGTTACTTATACATTTATTCATTTTACGAAGTCGCGTAAATCTTTGCATTTTGGTGTCATAAATCAAATAAAAGATCTTCAGGAGAATTCTAGATTTATTCCATTTGAGAGACAAGGACAACGCTCTACAAACTGATGAGTTTTCTGCTTGATATTTCTCTGGTAACTAGCTCTGGTAAAGGTGGTAATGTAAATGTTGGTTGTCATAAAGAAACATTGGTATCAATCGAAGCACGTGCATCCCCTTACCTCAACTATACGTCGCGAAGCTTATTGATAGCACCGGTGTCGACTATTGGACAGCTACCAGACGTTTACCTGGTTCATTTCCAAAAAAATCTAATATTTCTTTCCAGGATAGATTAGGATATCAAGGTACTTGTGTGAGAGTCAGTTATTACTTTTGACTTAGGTCTTCCTTTTCCTTCTGCCTCATTCTCACTCGTTTCATGCACCTTGGCTGCGGTTACGTTATTCTGACACTAATTAAATGTAATTACTTGTAGCTTTTAGTTACTAGCGGTGAAAGTGTAGATATTATAGAAATGTATTGCCATAAAATTATGATATTACATAAACTATTGGTTTATTGCCATAACCACATTATTTGTTAGTATTTGAATTATTTAATCACAGCATTGTTGATTGATTTCAATAAAAGTTCCATTAGCCACTCTGTTTCATCAATTGAAATAAATTCATGAAAACGATAAAATTCCGTAAAATATTAACAAGTTTCTGTTATGAACCAGCTCCTTTAGGCAATAGCACCTGTGTCATCTGAGGATATTGGCTATATTTCCCGGTGTTGCCGCTTGTTTGTCTTGCACCTGTTATATTGACTATCGACGCACTGGTTGCTACACCACTTTCTCCCCTGTTATTGTCTTTCCTTTCCGTAAGCATTCATCGGTACGGAACACTGATATAACTATTGGCTTCATATCTTTTCAGGGAGGGTCTCAATATGACGACTTGAATTGGTTTGTTTTCATACACCAATGATTTGTTACGAATAAACATTCATAACTTGGGAGAAAATACAAAATTGCCTAAGCAAAAAAAAGGAGATTTTGATTGTTATTTATTTTGCCAAATACGCTGCATTGGTGCAAAAAATATTGCTAAATAAAGCCTACACAAACATGAATCACTGCTGCCTTTTTAAAATTATGTTCATTCTACTAGTCATGTGAAAATAAAGATAGTTACTTTGAAAAATAATGTATATACACACACACACCCAATTGGAGATACCTGATTGGAACGAGCTTATATTTGCCCCGAGAAAACTGAGTTACCAAGATTATGTCTATTGAACCGTGAGAATGAAATCACTGTCCAAAGTTTCCTCGACGACTTAGCTGTTCGCACCCTCGTCTTCTATATGGGTTTATTGAAAAATAAATATTTTAATGTGAAACGATAGTCGGTAAGGGATAGAGGTAAATCTTTGCACCTTTTCACGGACTCAAGAGAAATATTCGGGGCCAGCCACCGCGAGGAATCCTATTGCAATTTATGCTCATTGAACTGGAAAAAGTATATGGGGAAACTAAGGTCGGTGCTGATTCTTTTATTGCCAAGAAATCAATAAGTAGCGTGACGTGGCAACAGTTTTCTACAACCATTTTCATGTAATAGAACTCAAGTCAAAGTCAAAGTGAAAATAGTCCAAACAAGTTAAAAACCCACTTCAAATAATACCCTGAATGCCCTAACAACCTCAATTGCAATTACTGATCCCTAATAAAAAACGTTTCTGAAACTCAATAGTTTTGTAAAAGCTTGTGGCTAACGGCCCATGGACAATTTTGGATCTAAATGCTGTTCCAAGTAAGCTAGAAGAACCTGGCAATGAGCACTTTTGCATCCTTCCAATAACTAACTAAAAATAAAGCCACTACAAGCGGGTTTCATAATTCAAAACTTAGATTGGGTCGTGCTTTAGAAATTATTCTGAATATATTATTGAGGAATCAAGTTGGGCCGATACTGTGCAATAAGTCACCAGACCCTCTAGGGAGCCCCTGCCACTCCTCCGGACGTAATTGAAAATTGAAATTTGTTTAGGACTCTGCTGGACTCGTAATTTGATTTCGTCGGCGGCACGCGCGCAATCGGACTGCAATAACAATAAATATAACCACTTGAGGTGAGACTGTGTGATTAATCCGGCAATCATTGTCCTGGTTCGTTCTACGTCTAGTCTACTTGAGAACGACACCACGGATTTAATTAACTAAAAGCATTTGGTGAAGGTAACATTTTTCTTGGCTACTCTCTCTACATCTATAGCTCTGTAGTGTTCTGTATAGTTTGGGGTTAGTCATTAATTAATGAGAATACTTTGTAAGAACCAGGGTGGATTTAACCATTTTCTGGTATAACTATTTTCAGAATAATGTAGGTAAGTGTAAGTAAAATATCAGTTTACTCTTTGATGACTACGAATTATTCTGGGCCTTAATCAGCTAAGTAATCACAAATTCGGACAAATTGTAAATTGTGATGCAAATATCAGTTGATTAGGTTGAATGATCATCATCATCAACTTCCTGTTCTTATCCCATGTTATGTGGGGTCGGCACAACATGTGATCTTCTTCCATTTATCTCTTTCATTTGTCATCTCAGTACTCACTTTCTTACTCACATCATTCACACAGGCCATCCTTCTTTTTTTGGCCTACCCCTGTATTCATCTACATTCATATCTAACACTCTTCTCATCAGATGACATTCATCCTCCTTGATTAGGTTGAATATTTCTAAGAATATTTTCTTTTTCGATTTACGATTGACGAAAAACTTTACGACAAACACAACAGGCACTGAAACCGGTATAAACTGCTTACGCAGATACGTAAAAGCGGTATGGTGTTCCCCTTTTACCTTGGGAGCCATTCTTTTGCGGTGTTTCATATCCCTTGGAACATATAACTCTGGGTATAATGCATCTGAAATCTTGGGCAAAATTCGTGTAGAAAGCCGTTAGCCGGCGTCGGTTTTACTGGCACTAAGTGGCACGTCTATCTTGTTTTTGTTTTCTTCTTCTTTTCGTGTCATTAGTTCTTTTGAACCCGTGTGGAAAAAGGCTTAAAGTGCGCCTAAAATACTACCTTGGAGCATGTCTTTTAAAAGAGTTATTATATTTTTTTTCTTTGTCCTATAATATCCTACTTACTTGGTACTTGGTGAACGGACTAGTTTCCGCAATTAGGCCGCGTGCGGGCCCATTTTGCGTGTTATAATATCCTACTTTGTACTATCCAATGCGTAATTGTTTCTTCCATTAGGCTATCGATTTTAAGATTTTGCCTAGTTTCCCATTCTTATTAGTATTAATATAATTTTAATCTGTTTATATGACTACTAGCTGTCCCGCTCGCGACTTCGTTCACTTAAAGTATCTAAACTGAGTTTTAAACAAATCACACTAATAAAAAAAATTCATAAATAACTTTGACCCCCCTTTTCACCCTTTTTAGAGGGTTATTTTGGAATATCCAGAAATACGTGTCCATTCATTTTGCATTTACAGTACACAAACAAAGTTTCACACCAATCGCACCACCCGTTAAAAAGTTCCCATACAAACATGGACCCCACATTTGACCCCTTTTTGAAGGTTATATTGAAAAATCCTGAAACGTGTATCCATTTATTTTGCATTTACAGTACACAAACAAAGTTTCACACCAATCGCACCACCCATCAAAAAGTTCCCATACAAACATTGACCTCACATTTGACCCCTTTTTGAAGATTGTATTGAAAAATCCTGAAACACGTGTCCATTTATTTTGCATTTACAGTGCACAAACAAAGTTTCATGAAAATCGCTCCACGCGTTAAAAAGTTTCATACTAACGTTTTCACCCTTTTTCACCCCCTTAGAGGTGGAATTTCCGAAAATCCCGCCTTAATGGGTGGTTTTGTTATAAAAGGAAACCACCTTCCAAATTTCAGCTTTCTAGCTTCAGCGGTTTCGGCTCGGCGATGATCAATCAGTCAGGTCAAGCTCTTATAT
Source organism: Cosmorhoe ocellata (assembly GCA_963675405.1). Lineage (NCBI taxonomy): Eukaryota > Metazoa > Arthropoda > Insecta > Lepidoptera > Geometridae > Cosmorhoe > Cosmorhoe ocellata. Next base: position 1,009,823 of record OY776258.1, on the reverse strand, counting down.
AGATATAGATTAGCACATATTTTTGCTTCAGAATAGTTTGGCTGTTGCAATTCCTTAATTAATGACCTAATGACATACTTCCATAGTTACTTTAGTAATATTTATATTGATGCTTCTAAACCACTACCACTATCAGAACGTTGACTGAATCACACATACAAATAAAACTGTGTATTTTGTTTTTACCATATTCTACGAGTCTGCCGGTAAACCGGTAAACGTTCCAAAACCAGCGTCATGACCTGTTTCCTATCTAACAGCAGTCTAACGTGGCAATAAAGTGCATGCCCGCTGCCTACATTCTGTAAATTTATAGCCACCTCCGAAATAACACAGCATTAGTTTTCGCTTGAAGTATGACCTACTGCTTAGGGGTAATAACTTTCCTAGACTTTAGGTCCTGCATTAAATTTCTTGTCTAAAAGCTTCTGAAGTTTCTAATGAACCTTGTCGTCCAAAGCAAATACCTTAGTACCCAGGGAGGTATAGTATTAGTCACCTACAAAATTATAGCCTTTATTTACAGGCATATACAGGCATATACAGAGCGCTGGTGGTGTAGTGGTAGCACCCCGGCTTCACGATCCGAAGGTCGTGGGTTCAAACCTGGTCGTGCACCAATGAGTTTTTCCATTCGAAAAATTTATGTGCGCAATGCCAGTGCTCTTAAACGGTGAAGGAAAACATCGTGAGGAAACCGGCATACCCTAGAACCAATAATTCGAAGGTGTGCGTCATAGGTTAGTATTCTTATAAGCGGCGATGGGCTTGCAACCTGTCACGTACGGAATACTAACTACTGTGCAAAATGTGGGCATGTACCAAATGTCATGTTTGGACTTGCCTCTGACTACCCCCTTTAGATATCCTCAAAAGATTTAAGTAACCAAAGATCTGAGGAGATATCTACCGAGCCCGGGGATTACAGTCGTGATCATATTTTTTTTATATACAGATATATCTTAATAAACACATGTGAGAAGGTTGAGATAACTAAAGACCGTTTCCAACGGTCTGTAGATAGCTAAACTGATACAGATCACTGCCAGAGATCACATTTTCCTTTACCGTTTAAGAACACTGGCATTTTGCGCACTACAAAGGCAGGGGTACTACCACTAAACCAAATAGCAATATCATAAAACTTGATGCTGACCTTATTAACCCGATCCAAGATTACCTTATTTTGAGTATTATTGTGAATAATAAATTTTTATGGCGTACTGTCGCAGGCCATGTCTATGGCACGTGCCTGTGTCATTCCCCTGATCATCTCCCACCATTCCCACGAATGCATAGAAACAAAGGCACACGACACGTGAACATTGTATTTCTAATATCCAAGAATTCCGAGGATACAAGAGATACACTATTATTAGCTAGGGGTCCCCCGACGCCCCCTCCCTATCACTCACCTATCCGTATCACCGGTTGAACCCCATACGACTAATCACAGAGAATACGGAGACGTGCTATGCATATTTATTAATGCCCAAAGAATTCTCACCGTTCAATACCTAGAACGTGGCTGTTTTTCATTTACTGGGCTTATTTATTTAAAGGGTCCCAGGTTTGTTTGATGAGTTCGGATTCGGCCCGCTTAATTTCTACGTGTCTGTTACGTATTAAATCTAGAAGATCGCGGCAAGGCCGTCCTAAATGGATTAAGTTCTGTTCGACCGATAAAAAGTTTAGTTCATTTTCTACGTCTAACTTTCAAGTGATGGTCGAAATTCGGTCGGGTGATTTTGGCTTTGTTATTTGACCGAGCGAGCGATCGTCTATAGTGTAAAAGATTTACGCAAAAGAGCGATTTACAAATACATCAAAGATTGACATCTCAGCTCAGTTGGTAGTAACTCTGCCTTGTGTGCTGTTAGGTTGGGGGTTCAATCCCCATCCAGAACAAAAATTTTGTGTGATGAACACAGATATTGGTTCTGTATTATTTTATGCATTCTATGTTTGTATTTACAAAAAATAGTATATCATTAATCAATAAGTTATTAGATTTTCATAATACAAGATGGCGTTGTGAAAAATGACTACCAGTATTTATTCATTTATTTATCAAGTAATTCTGCGTCCAAACTCCCACGTACGTATGAAACGCACGCAATTAAAACTTCTCTACCGAAAGAAAGTCCAATAAAAAATAATTAACGTTCCCTATCGTGAAGAGTCATGTGAGATGAATGAAAATTAAAATCGTTAAAATGTGTAGGTAAATAAATATTTTCGCTCTGCGCGAATTAAATTCCCAGCGAATGCTAATGTTTAGCGAACGGGGAATTCTTGTACAGTTTAAGGGGGGTCGGGTTAATTAAATGGGCCTGGGGTTCATTTTCATAAAATTATTTGATCCTTGGCCAACACGAGGCGATTCAAAGCGATTCATTCTCTGACATCGCTGACTTCAATTTTCCTTTTTACATGATTTTACTTTAAACTCTTGGGTTCAGTTTTGCGATGAACTAACTAAGTACATAAACACGAGTTTATTGCTGTCTGTCTGTCTTCATTTCCAACTTGAAGGATGGTGCACCAAATTGACTGAAGTGCACTCTCGTGTTTCGAGTGAAACTGACGACGCGAAATCACATCACCATCTCTTACAACTAGGACATAATTTATGTCATTAAAATGTCATACAATATTTTTTTCTTTATTGTATGTAAACAATGGAATACATACCAAAAAGAACTAAGACCTACGTATGAACAAAGGCGAGCAAGTTTTCATCGAGAAAAATCTTGGATTTATAATAAAGAATCAGAATCGAATTATGCTGATATTATAAAGGGGAAAGATTATGATTGTTTTTTTGTTTGCATGAATAGGCTCCGAAACTACTGGACCGATTTGAAAAATTCTTTCACCAATGTGTAGAATGAACTTTCAGTATAAACAAGCTACCTATATTTTATGATGACTGATATCAGTGATGAGTCATCTCGTGAACACGAGAGTGTGTAAACCTGTCGAAACGTTAAAAAAAATAGGTAAATAAAACGCGATAAATACCCGTTTAATACTCATAATAACATTTAAATTACTTTTTATTATCTTTTTACTTTACTTGTTACTTTTTACTTTAATTCTTTTTATCTTTATAATAAACCAGTGTCACAAAAATGATTAAAGTATGCCTCAGATGCTCCTTTTGCGCATTATAATGACGCAGTTTCATAACCCGCTTCATTTATACAAGGTGTACAAAAGCTACAAGCTCATACCAAAAATTATGACTACTTACTTGATCCTAAACAAACATAGGAGATTTATATCATGGAGTGCAAGCGACAGCCTGCATAATTTAATTACTCCCTCACACCCTTGATTAAAATTTTGCAATAACGCATTAGCAGTAAGATGCCTAAGGGCGCGTTTACATTTACGTACAAAACAGGCGTTACCACAAGCTTTTACAAACCATCATGTTTCAAAAACTTGAAATTTCAAGCTTGAAACACTATTTCAATTAAATTACAGGTCATGGTACAAAATATCAAAGTTATTGCTTTGATAGTGCCCAAAGAGCTTGTAAGGTCCTAAGATTATGCCTGTCAAAATGAGAGTTACTTAATTAATCGTATAACTACGCTACTTATTCAGCAACGTTGTTACAATAAACATACACCATTATGAGGTAATGTGATTTAATACAAATAACAAAATATATCCATGTGATTCTAATGACTAAAACTCTGTGCAAATTCATGCCGGCATGAGCTGGTAGACAAGCGCTGGAAACCGGCTTTCTATCTGATTTTATCCATAGGAAATTAAGCGGTCCATAATAATTTCTTACGTCAGTGGCATGATTAAAATCTTGCAATTAATTAGGAAAAGTTTGATTCTGCGTAAGGCATTGAGGGGATGCCCTTTGAAAATATGTAATGGATCTCTTATATATTACACTATAAATGGATGCTGCAAATGGCAGTATTTATTTTAATTTTAGCATGAAACATTTAGTAAACATACAAATCTTTTACAAGCAATTCTTGTATATATAAAAAAAAGATGAAATATAAATAAATGTATAATTATATATAATCTGAATCTCGGAAACGGCTTTAACGATGTTCATGAAATTGATAATGCAGGGGGTTTCGGGGGTGATAAATTGATCTAGCAAGGTTTCATTTTCCAAAAAAACAAGAATTACTTACCTGGATTTACTGGTCGCTACAACAAAACTACAAAAGTAGCCGTTGATAGAAAATAGTTTTTATTTCAAAACATTCGACTGGAAATACTATTTTGCTAACGAAATTAGCTAAACGAAACTTCCAACATCGAACCTAAGAAAAACAACTTTAAAACTAGCGGCCCGTAAAACTTCTCCTTCATTAAGTCTGCACCTACCCGAAGGAGGTAATTCTAATTCTGAGAAGCAACTGTTAAAGTTAAAGGTATTTTAGCACTAACTCCGAAAGTTAGAATGAGCGCATCGACTTTTCGGCTCACCCCACCGTAGCTAACGGAACTTCCACACTTACTAACAACCAAATCAGTTTTAAAGGGATAGCGAGTCGTCGGACGCTCTGTGTCGGTTGCAACCGCAAAAGAACTTACAGCTGTCAAGAAGCAAGTGTGGAAAGCTCTTAATGGCTACCTTCAATCGTGGTGGGAAACTTTGCCGTCGATAATTACTCGAGTGTGAATGCCCACAAAATGTGCACTTTACCATCACACCTTTTGGGTGGGTAAATATTTTTAACTAGCTTCCGCCCACGGCTTCGCACGTGCGGTGTCTTGAAAAACAAAAACAAATCTATTCCACGGGAACCGTACACTTTTCCGGGATAAAAAGTAGCCTATATGTTAATGTTGTGTAACAAACATCCAGACATTCAGACATCCAGACATCTTCACAAACTTTCGCGTTTATACTCGTAATATTATAGTAGGATGTATATTTTAAGACATGATAACAAGTATGGATGATGAACCGAATCACTATTCGTAGTCACGTGATTCCTTAGGACTCCATCGTCAGAATCACTAGCTCAAACCAACATACTACTACAATTCGTACATAAATAAATAAAGTAAATTGATAGTAAAATGACAATTAACACAACGCCATTTACCCCCAAACAAAGACCTTGTACTAAGAGAACCAGATAGCTGATAGAAATATTAAATACTTTTTTTGTTAATACATCCATAGAATAAATAATAACACCCAAACATAGAGCAAACATTTTGTGTTCATCACACAAATGGCAATCCTGGGTGAGGTTTGAACCCACAACCTACAGCGCAGAAGGCAAAGCTACAACCAACTGAGCTGTGAGGCCATTCTAAGACATACATCGTCTAAGTCAGTACAAAAACATGATTGGCTAGCTGATATCCAAAAACTATTATAAGCTGATCTAGTGTGTGGCAAACTATACTACAACAATTCGTACAAAGACTTGATCAGCTAACTGATAACTAGAAACAAGACTAAATTTGTTGAGCAAGTCAGTGGAAAAGCTCCAATAGTTGCGTGGCAAAACTTTATCGATAATTGAGGAAGAGTAAACGTTTCTCGAACCCAATGACACACCATGCCAAAGTTCGCTCCGAACCATTATCTAACGAGCTCACACTTTGCAAATTTTCTATTGTCAGTAATTGCGGGAATTACGACGTGGTTATGCAAACGAGGGCCATTTCACAAGGAAATATTTTGAAAATTTATGCATAGCTTTGCAGTGCTGTTTCAAGTGAAACGACGATTGGAAGAGTTTTATTTGAATCTCGATATTGACGAATTTTATTGCCCTATATACAAACAAAATGGGGGTTAGAGTGTAGTATAGGTTGGTATATATATTAAAAATATTAATATAAGTGAACCTATAAATTTGATGAACCTATTAATTTGATTTCCCCGAACATTCACGACAATTTTGGCTGATTATGCAGCTAAAATTGTCGTGAATGTTGGGGGAAATTTCTCACAACGCTATCTAGTCCCAAATTTAGCAAAGCTGTTCTGCGAAAAGTCAACAAAGAACTTCTGACTTAGCTGACTTTGAATAAAAGGATAAGCATAGACGAAGTGCATCGTTCACTTCGGGATGTCAATAAACATAAAAGCAACTTGATAGTCACCACTATAGAAAGTTCTAGGCATAGACTTAGGTTATATACATAGACATCTTTCTAGGGTTAAGCTCGCCGGTGTAAATGCCATTAGCTTTAAGCTCCAATATTATCTGCGTTTACAAAGAATAAAGTAAAGCAAAGTAAAGTAGACTATTTTTCTCAGTACATAACAAAGACAGTAAGTTCATGTTGAGAGTTTTAAACAAAACTAATATAAAAACATGATCAAGTCATAAACTTTTGGTGCATGATCAGCTCTTCAAGCAATATCTAACTAATATATTTCGGCATGACATTTCGTACCATGACCAATAAAAACTGTATTGAAGTAGTGTTACTACAAGCTTGAAACGAGACGTTTTAGAAACATGATGGCTTGTACAAGCTTGTGCTCAGGCCCCAGGTTAAAACTCACGACAAGGAAGCTACCACTATACCAGTGCTTGCATAAACAAAATAGCCAATAATAGTCCAAGATAAGTTTCCACAAAAATACCCGACACTCTCTGAATTATAGATGCGCGTACGAAGCCGCGTTGTGCTGTCGGTTGTGTGATTTTGAGACAATCTGATTTGGTGCTCCCCCGCTCTGGTCTCTGAATGTTTTATTAGATTGTTCCTATGTATCTACGAGTGCTCAGTTCTAATAGCCGTGCGGTCGGCGTATTATCTCTCTTTGTTTACTTGTGAGCTTTGTACGAATATACTCCGAGCTCGTCTGACTCAGACTATTGCTTTGATACAAGCTGATTGCGTTTTGAATGGCTCGGAATATTTGATTTTGGTAATCAAGCTTTATTAATGCTAGTGAGTAAGATGTCTAATCTATTTTCAATGTTATGAGTAATAATAATATTGTGGGCATGTGCCAAATATTTTATTTTCATGAGCCCTTTGGTCAATCCTTTTAGACATTCTATTTCAAAGATCTATCTAAGTAACTTAAGATCTGAGAAGTTTGATTTGTTTATTTTCGTTTTCGTTTTGGAAACCGTAATATCTTAAGAAGAGTTGTTAGATAAAATAACCTATAAACTGAAATAATGTACGAATGAGACCCCAAAACAATAATTTAAAACATAAAATCTAAGGTTCCATTTTAATTTGTAAGTGCACAATTATAACGGTCTCATGGTCATATTAAAATGATTTAAGTACTACAAATTTCGTAATAAAGGGCCAAGTTTAATTATATTGGCGGAACCGAAATCGCGGTATGGCATCGCGGTACATTTCCCAGGAGCCGTCGACATTTATTGGCGTGGAACGGCGGATAAAACAATAAAGAATGGTTAACGGCGTTTTAATGTGAACAAGAACACGGCTGGACAATGGCCGGCGATTGGGGTTCGCTGGGCAGTGGTCAGTCGAACTCACCGCACGGTGCTCAACTGCTCTCTAGTGATGTGGAATGCTCGGCCGTGCTTCATCGATATCGAAGACCATCGATCATTCGTCTTGAGCTACGAACCATGTACGGTTGGAGACAAAAGTATTTTAGCAGTGTTTGGGACTAAATAGAATAATGTAGTTTACTTTTTTTTAAATAAAATAATTAGTAAGACATCTCAATAATTGACCACTGAATTTGCAAATTTCCATACATAAGGCATCAATTATGTTATAAAAGTGACGCTACTCCCCCATATTTATTGTTATAAAAGAACATTCTTCAAACATCAAGTTCGATATCAATTCCTTTCAGCATATTGTGACAATGGTGTGATGATTTATATGATATGCTATGCTTTCAAATATCGATACGGTATTAGACCTTAATTCGTCGACCATCACACATCCTTAGTAGGTAAGTAATAAAAGTACCCGCATAAACCTTTGAATTGCTGACCACGGCATCGAACCTGTGCCCTTTGTCTATGTCCGGCCGCAAATTGTTGAAGAAATAAAATAAAATCTAATTTACCGGCTTGCTACGTTTATGGGAACTGCTTTACGAGTGCCGCTGACTCGAGAGTATTGTTTACTCCCAATACCCTTCGCATTTTTATTTGTTTTCCTTAATACGATTAGAGCTGTAATTGGAGGAATATCATTTATCGATAAAGCATCTGCTTCAATAATTTCATTCGTATAAACTTCTATACCATGCTTTATTTCTAAATTGCGGATTTTTTCAACATCGCCAATGAATGCATTATGTGGTTATCGATGTCGTAATCTCACCCTCTAAAGGTGCATTTATATCGGATTTATATAATTTTGTGTAATTTGTGTAATAAAACAAAGAATAACATGAGCACGTTACTTACTGTACTTTTTTTCTATTAATTGTCTAGATGCATGGGAAAACTTTGCAACACAAAATGTTACTTCAGTGGTCTTTACGATAAAGTAAGATGTATTGCGACCAACTGAATGCATTCAAGACACTCCCGAACTTATATCTCTTATTTATGTTTATTACATTCGTTTCGCAGTAACACTCAGATGGACAATAGAAATTGGGACCATATTTGCAGATAATACAGTTACCGTGACTGGGGACAGGGGACAACGCCCATACAAACAGAAAAATAGCCCCAAGGCAAGCTGCAAAATGTCCCGAAAATACATTAGACGCATTAGAAACACCATTAAGGGTCGGACCGCCGATAACAATTAGGGTGGATCTGGAATCTTAAGGGGAATTAACAGCGCATTGAGAGTTAGCACAGATTTAAAGGAAATTTTGTCACTGCGCTTTTAAATTTTTCTTTGCATTAATTAGAGGTCCCTAGACACCATCTGTTGCGAAATATCTCACTCCTTTTTATGGTAATCCTTACAACGTTTACCCAGATGTTGGTTCATCCTGTAAAATAAGTGCCAGGTGAGAAAAATAATCACCATAAAAAAGGAATTCCTTCATAATAAAGCGAAAGAGATAAAAGAAAATATACGCAAAATAAGACATCTACAACGAAGGATATAAAAGAGACGCCGAAAATTCTTGTAACCGCGACACCGAAGACTTTTACAATATGCATAACTTGTTGAGAGAGTAATCAAAAGACGATATAAAAGTGTGGAGGAAGACACGAAAGGCTAAAAATGTAAACCCTCTCTTAGATTTCCTTGAGGCGACCCCGACCCCTGAAGCGAAACTTGTGCAAGATGGAAAAAATTACCAAGACCCGCCGAACTTTTTTCCATTTGAATTATGATTCCTTAGTTCATGCTCCGCTCTCGCAAAGTTTGTTTTACATTGACCTGAGCATATTCTATGGTGTGAATTAATAAATCACCAAGAAGTGCTAAGGAAAATGTAACCGACTAAAGACTAAGGGACTTTAATTAAAATTTTGTACCTGAGAACAAGACAAGTGGAATTACCCAATCTTTTTAAACTAAGTCTATAACAAACGTGTTGTGATGTGTCACAAAGTGATAAATAGAATATGCATTCTCGAGTAAGAATGATAATTTCCAAAAACTTCAGGATAAGCAACAAAATAGGTATGTGACCATTAAAAAATTTGTCATTTGAAAGTAAGTTTCGTTTTCTTGCCGCATAATAAGTTTTCATTGACACTTTCCGTTCAAAATAAACTTTTTATCACAGGATTGTGAAAATAATCACAATATTCCAAAGGTTATTTTATTAGAATTAAACTTAGCACAGAGCGACGCCAAGGGATTATTACTTTGCAAGAGGCTTTGACTTTCAACTTTCTAAAGAGTTTGTTGAATAACTTTTCTATATTAGCCTCGGTAATATAATTTGTGACTCGGCAAAGAGACACTGCAAAAATATAATATTTATTGAAGAGAAAAGTCTCGTAATAACTGAATAATAGATGCTTTGTATACGTTTTGATATTGTTTCAAATCAAAAATGATTTAAAACACCTACTTCTTTGAGGTTCAATAAGATTGTAAACTTAAGTTCTAAAAGCGTAGGAACAAAAAAGTTGAAATAAATAAAAAAAACAACAAAAACTTTGTAAACAAGACTCCTTTAAACGTGACTAAAATACTCCTTCGCGAAAAGATTACCTCCCCACATTTAGTTACACAAAGAAAGCCCGTAGGCGCGTTTTCATAGTTTCTTTCACAGAGAAAATATTATGTAAACTTTTTAAATTGTATTTGCATTTCATACACGACGGATAATATTGGCTCCGTGCTTGCAAGACACCGCAAAGTCTCATGTCGGATCCGTAGGGATGTTAGTGGGGTTGCATGCACTCCGAGCGATACCTTCATTATGTTGAGGCTTAGGGAAGCAATACACGGTCTGAAGCAATTTGTGTGAATTGTTAACAACAGTTTTTTATCGACATCGTGAACAATTTTGCGTGTAATAGATACTTTGTAATAAGTTTTGTTTGGACATCAAAATAGTACATGAAGAGTTTAAAAGACAAAGAAGTAATAATAATGGTAAAGAAAATAGTTTCCAAATAGTTGTTTTAACTACATACTATTTGAAACTTAGGAATAAGAAAGAACACTATATTTACAAAGTTCTAAACAGGTTTCATCCATTACCTAACTAAAAACTAGAAACAACGATCAAAGGAAAACTTTATTTCATTTACTGCCTTCCAACCTTAGACCCTAATCCATTAAACTATTGTGTTCAAAATTTCATCTATAAATCTCGACGAATGAATAGCCAATGCTAAACTATAAACGCCGCAAAATATGCAAATAAATCTTTACTGTTAAATTTCCTGGCATTTGGTTAAGTGCTAAATTCGAGTTTCGAAAGGCTCTCAATATTAATTGTTTAGAAATTACCTGAGGTCTGGGGCGCCGTGGCCTTTGCTGTGCCCTTTCGGTGACCATAAACGTCAAGGAACAATAAACGACCAAGGAGTGACCCTTGCTGTACCCCTCGATAAGTTCTTAGCTGGGTCAGTCTCTGTCCACGATCACCCCAGTCAAAGGCCAGCCTGCAGACCCAGGGGAAATTATTGTCGGGATTTGAAGGGCATTGCTTACGTGAAAGTATAAAAAGCATACTTTAATAAAACTTTGTATTGGCATAGTACGTTTTATCGTTTATCTACATCAGGTCACGTGACTATTTCAATTTATATTATTATCAACTTCGGGCTCAGCGCTTTTCTGTTATTGAAAGCAGAGACGGCAAAGTTTAATTGATGGATAGTGATCGATACGAATTGTTGATTTTATTCATTGTTTAATATTTTTTACGTCGCTGTATCCAACTTACGCTATTTCTATTTGTTAAAAGTTTGCTCGTTCAAACTTTATATTAGCTGCTATAAAAAAAAATCGATTTATGTCCAAAAAGCTCATAAATCAACTTTGAAAACCTACATTTTGATGTTTATTCTATTTCATATTTTCGTATTTTGTATAGCAGAATCGAAAAATTTATATTTTGCAAAAAGCCTTCCAATGCACTCAAAATCTATAATTCAATAAGAATTCAATTCACCCTTACTCAGAATTTGTTTTGGCAGCTTATGGTGTTAACGGAAACTTCACAGCGGATGTTTGGTTTACTTGAACGGGATAAATTCTCCAATCAGGATCAAAGGACCCTACACTTTCAAACTTTGAGAACCCAGTCGGATGGAGCCTGCTTCGAATTTTTTTTCCTTAAATCAATGTCAGTTCAAATAAAATAAGCAAAATTAAATAAACAACCCCCGGAGATAAAAGGTCTAGACATCGAAGACCGCACTTTTGATGGTGTTGTATTTTAAAAAGTTGGGGGAGAGTTGACACTTGGACGAATTTAACCTTCCATTGTATTAATTATTCAGGGTGGTGCGTTCGTGTTTCAAGGTGCGCATGCAGGGGAAGAAGGTAATTTGTTTTGGTAAAAAAACTTTGGAGAAAAAGAATTTAGGGAAGTTCCTGCAAGCGTTCGTCCAGAATGGCAGGGTGCGAGGAAAGTTTAATAAAATTGTTTTGGAATGCAGCGCGGAACGAGATAAGTTCTGCCTGTTCGAGAGTGTACCTACCATCGATAGTAGTTTAACAATAAAAACACTCGATTGCTTCATGATGTTAAAGTTTTATTCCATGGGGAAAACAGAGGTTTTAAACTTTAGAACGAGCTAAACATTTTGAGCTGTTAGCTTTTTTCCGAAGGTTGTAAACCATTTTATTAGGACAAAGCTCCTAGCTGTCATGATAAAAGGATATTAACTCGAAATTTTATTCAAATGAAAACACTAAAAATATCTTGAACATAATTAAGTCTACGGCGAGTTCACGACATGGGTGTGTACACAAAAAGAATATTCCTACTCCGAACTCATTTGTAGATAGACGGGGGGGGCTTACCGTCCCGCCCGGAATACTTTAACTTTTCAATTGTAACTTTTGATGGGTTTTCGAACGTAATAATAATCGCTGTATCGTAGTGATGGGGAGAATCAACGAATGTACAAAAGAATGCCAATTTTTATACGGAAAATTGAGTTACATCTGGAGCGTTATTCACCTTGTCCCTAACTTTGATGCATTTTTTATTGACACGGATTTCAATGCGAAAATTATGGAGGCGGAAAAGTGATTGTGTGTTGTAAATTGTTTTTGCTATATTATGGGAATTCTCGTCTAAATGAAAATCAACTTTTTTTGTTATGTAAATGTTTATAGACTTATTACTGATGTACTGATACTACTCCCTGATGAGACTTAGTTATATAGTAAATGTAAATAGTAGAAACTTAGAGGGAAATGTTAAATGTGGTAACAGCTTCGAAGTAATCTTTTCAAAGCATGATTAATATCTTAGGTAAAACAAATACAACGAAACTGAAACTACTGTTTCGGAATGCGGTAGCTATTTTCAAACTCACATATTCCCGGTCCGGATAAACCGCAATGTAGCAGAACCGTTCAAAAGGAAAAACATAATTTTCAATGAGGGAAATCGATATTTTGTTACCATTCATCTGGTGCGTAGACACGCCGGTAATACTCTTTTCTCAAGCATACATTTCATGGTAGATAAAGCTCATGAATCAGAAGTCCATATGGAAGCGAAAGAAGGTGGGTTCTTTTAGAAATGTACTTCGCGACGAAGCGAGTCGAATTTCCTGTACGATATGAATCTTCCCTACTCGCTTTCGGTGATGTATTTTCCTATTTTCTTCCCCTAAGATTATGGGGATGTCCTACGTGAAGACAGAATTCGTCTGAAGCAAGATGTAGCCAGGCAAGATGAAAATTATTCAATTCAGAAGATGATAATGTTAAATTATTTAGTACCTTAATAATGTATAAATAAAAAATTTGAAGTTCTATCTTTAGGTATGTTTTTTCCAGTAGTCTCTAATTGGAAGATATTAAAATTAATTTTGCAGAAAATAAAAAAATTCGTCAGCAATTTTAGACCCCATTTTTTGCCGACATGTTATACGTACCTACTTGGTCTGGATTTGTCGTTTCATCATCGATTCCTTTGAACTACATCTGCACCCCTCATGCATTTGATTTTCAATTTGCTTCAAATGCGGTTTATGATGCTTTAAAGGTGGTGAAGCTGAAAATTTTACCGTGAATTTATAGTGTGATTCACTTACGTTATGATTTAGAATGCTGGATTTATTATTATTATTTGATGTACCTATAAATACTGAACGTCAAAATAATATGTACGCAAATATTGATTGTACAATATTTTGTTTTGTAACATTTTACAGCTTCTAAAGCCCACTTTAACACACCACATTGGTATAAAGAGACAAATGACACGATAAAAATAATATTTTGTTTTCCCGCTCCATATATCAGCTTTTATAATAAAAATCACATTAAAATACCTTGTATATAGAACATGTTACGGAAACAAAAATATACGTAGTAATATTTCAGACTGTGTCGTTTCCAAAATATACGAAAGCTGAATATTAATAGGGAAATTCTCCCTTGACAGTGTAATAAATTTATATTAACTTCTCGAGATGTTCTTCCATTTTATTGTGAAGTGATATGGATTAATTCATCTGACTTATGACTGTATTGTACATCTTTTGTCTTGGGGAGTGGTAAAGCTTCTTCGCGATTATATTAATACGAGGGGACGAAATGATCCGGGTAGACTTTAAGCCGTCTAAGTGGTTAGCCAAAGGTGGTATACTTGTCCCGTAATTTGAAGCGAACCCTTAGGGATGCGCGGACAAGGATAAAAATGAAATTTCAGTTCGTACTATATCTACGAGCAACATTATCACATAAGCGAACGGTCCTAAATTTGTGATTGATGATGACCTTGCGTACTCGAACAAGGCCTAACTTACTTAGGGTTAGTTAAAACATGCTCTGTTTATTAAAATAAACAGCTTGTTAGTCTTTTAATCGCCTATTAAAGTTGTTGTTTCGTTCATCATGTCCTGACAAAGGATTATCTTCCTTAAAATGGATAACAATACTTTGACATTCTTGTTAATTTTGATGCCCGATCAGATAATTCTTCGTTATCAAAAGTTTGGTGAAATTGGTCCTTAGCCTACGCTTGGCTTAATGTTATTTTTCTTCTTCTTGCTTAAATAAAATCACATGCATATGGATTAAAGTCTATATACTTACTATGATAAGATTCTGCACTAGCAATTCCTCAACGAAACTTTAATAACAGAACTAAGTAACGGGCAAAGACAAGATAAATAAAATAAATACGCCCGTCTCTGTTTACGAACAAATGCAATTGTCATTACAAAGATTCACAAAGGAAAGTTTCCCAGACGCCCCGTAGCTATTCTGCGACTTCCCTTGATTAATTTCCAATGATATTTGATATGTTTATCTGACAGCCAATGGGGGAACTGACAAATGATAAGATTTTCATGGCTAAAGGTCGGCTATTAAACGTCTTCAGTATTAAATTGCATCGTATTAATTACAGATTGATGCTCCTTTTGTTCTACTCTTGAATATTATACTGTATCTATTTTGATATCAAACATGTCCATTATTGTTCTTATGTCTGGTATGACTCAAGTTTATATTGTTGACTTTGTTGCAGAATACAATTAATTTTTCAGTTTTCAACAATAGTACAACTTCTTGTTGTATTTGGTTTCGATGATTATCTATGATTAGAGCTTCCAAAACCAAAATATTTTTCTTTTCATTAGTTAAATGCACTGAATCTTAATTTCAAAGAAACAGTTTTGATATTCCTCTCGAAATGAATTCAAAGTAATCACTCCTAAGTCTTCCATTTTATAATTATATAAGTTATTCATAAGGCGGTTGCATTGCCGTGGGTTTCATTGTCCCCCTTAAGGATAAGTCTCTCAGCTTCTTGTAGTTTAACATTTTAGCTGGAAAACGAGCCCTCTCTTCCCCATCTTTTGTCGTGTCGCCGGAACATCTTTATGAATATCTTATTATGAACCTAAATTGAGAAGCTTAGGTACCAACTTATTTGCGTACGGTACATTTTTGCTTGGATTTACTCAGCCATTCGCAAACAAATTTTAATTGGGTTTTTGTGCCTGTCCAAACTTGTTTTGTCCGAGAAAATTAAAATTTTACAAAATTTACTCGTGAACATCAACAAACTATATTATAAATTGGTGTACTTTCAGATCTCTTTGAAAAGGCTTTGCTGTTTGTCTCTGAGGGTGTTTCTTTTTAATTTTCAAGTGTTTCTTTATAGCGATATTTTATTTCACGTGACTTGTGTAACGACGATACGGCATCAAAAGGCGTCATTACATCTCGCGTGTATATTGCGTCATTATGCCAGCAACACGCTTACAACTGACAATCTGAGACGTTGCTAATGGAAAGAACACGGGAGTTTTGAAATATGCGCTCATTCCTCCCCTTCTTAAAAAGTGGTTCCACGGGCGTCGCGTATGATGGCACGTGAAACAGGATTGGGTGGAAATGAGCCGTTCTGATAAGGATGCTTTGTTCGACTTATCATCGGTGTGACGTTTTCTCTTTAACATAAAGTGCTAAACTCAAATCTCAAGATTATAGCTGTAAACAAGAGTAATTTTTGACTATTGCTAATGTACACACACACCACTATCCATAAAATACATTTGAATCAGATCTAGATCACTGTTAGTTCTACTTTTTATATATAAATGGCGATGATAAATTTGTACAGAAGCTATATTCAATGCATTTTGGAAATTATTTATGTCATTTTGATTGTCATTTCTCTCCTCTCAAAAGCAATACAACTATTTGACTTTGAATTAGAACTCATTTTTAGTCACTTAATTACTTAGACAATTGATTGCAATTGTCTAAGTACCTATCTGAACAATAGCTATTCACTTATATATCAATGACGCATTATCTAGATAATGGATCAACGTGTCATGTTTTACAAAACGCAAGCCTTCATCAGTTACGATAATAATGTCAGGAGCACGTATATTGTCATTGTAAAGCAAATAATCTGGTTTTTAAACCTTGCGGCTTTCAGCCATGGCCACCGGTTCACCGCCGCCGGTTGGTGCAACATTTGGTGTGCACAGACCTTGTATTCCTCAGGGCATTTCCACCCTACTCATTATACGCGATAGTTATTACTGTCATTTTTCAACTCGTTATTTACTCTGACGAGAGCTGATAGCACGACATTTGCTCTCAAGATGGGGTAGCTTAGCAAGCTTAGAAGAAAATTGAAAATAGCCCTTTCGAGTGCGTTTTCCTCCCTCGTGTTTATACAGCGAGATTTGAGTGCGATAATGTCTGAATGGAGTGTAATTACATCAGATTGCGCGCTAAATTTATTTCACACTGAGTTGGAGAAAAGGTTTTTAGGTGACAATTATTTTTAAATATTTTTGCAGAATCCCGTTTAATTACTCTCTCTCTCTCTCTTCCCGTCTATTCATCCCACATGGTAAAATTAAAATAAAAAAAATACTTAAATAAAAAAAATAAGAAAAAAAATCCCATTTAATTACGTTGGTTGATAATAATTATAATTAAATATCAAGCGTTGCTTTTATTAAAGATTGACAGCCTCTATAGTCCGAAAAGGAGAAATTTAAAATCAATCAATTACATACAACTTGCGATGAGTCATAATTACGATAGTAACAGCATTGTTTGATTTTACATTTTTAGACCATGTTCAAAAAATTGTTCAAAGGTCAAAATTATTTCTATTCACCCCAGTATTTGTTCGAGTTTTGGAAAAAGATGAGAAGAGGTATAAGAAAATAAAGCAAGTCACTTTTCCACTTAGCGAAAGCACAGAACAAAATATCAGCGAAGACACGAAGAAGGTTTCTCAATGTCACCTTCAAATTGATAACAACTTGAATGACTGGAATGATATCTTGATAAAAATACTTGAAATGAGAAAAGTTTCTCGAAGACTTTTTCAAGTTGACTTTTATGATACTTTAATTATTTCGTTGATACTTTTACTCAAATAAAATGGTTTCAGGAAATGAATAATTCAGCAAAACGGTTAAAAATTAACTTTTTGAAGAAGCAGGCTGTTTCTTTATTGTTTTTTGTAGATTTTGGATAAGAAGGTATTTATATAAAAGTATTTTCAAGTAGATACCACCCTGTATTTTCGTTTGTTCATTCAGATTAACTTAACAAGGCTCAACGTGGTCATCTTTTAGATGGCCTTGTGGTTTGTTCATTGATTTTTTACCCATTGCCTATCAACTCAGTAGGTAATATATCTCGTAGTGCCTACTTTAATAATATATATACCATACCCCTGATATTATTTTTACCCCTTGTCATCTATCGGGTGACGTTGAAGGCTTTTGCGTCGTGCCAATGTTTTTATTTATTACCCCTAAAAGGTTTTTAAATTACTATCAGAGTTGACGTCACTTTGTAATCCACCAATGAGAGCACTGATTGTCTGGTAGTGGCTTCCCTTTCCGATCCAAAGGTCGTGAGTTCGAATCTAGTTGTGCACCATTTTGTTTTGGTCGATTTCTTTTCATAATCGGTGAACTTTCCGTTGTCCCCATCCCCGAAACTCCGTTATGGGGACAATGGGAAATAAATTATATCACGTCCCGCTGTCCCCGTGACAGGGCGTACGGGGACAGCGGGAACACACGGAAAATCATCGTAATAATTGTGTATGGTGCCGTTTTGCCCGGTTCACGTATTCAGAAGTCGCCCGTTTTTATATGGTCATGTCATCAACCCATCACGCTATTGGACAACCTCTGTTGCATTGGCCTGTTCTTGGCTTTCTTCCGGTCGAAGCCCTATTACTTCCATAGCATAACATAATTAAAGGTTCTATAATGAGAGTCGTTACGATCGTTATGGTGAGGCTCACCCTTCGTGTGTTCACCTTTAAATTGCTCTAACAACTTATAAATTCATGGTTTCGTGACAGCAAATACTGGAAAACTAGAGTTTTGTGTCTAGACATGGCATAAATAAGTAACGGTTGCAGGAAAGAATGGCTTGTTATGGAGAAATTATTTGTCGGACGCGACTTTTGAACACATTTAGTTTCAAAAATGATATTGAAAAATAGAATGGTAAGGATTATTTATTATAAACTCGCTACCGCCCGCGGCGTTCGCCTGCAATCTACCTATATAAAATATAGTCTATGTTCATTCTGAAAGTTCATTCTACACATTGGTGAAAGAATTTTTCAAATTGGTTCAGTTGTTTCGGAGCCTATTGATTTCACACAAACAAACAATCAAAGTTTTCCTCTTTATAATATTAGTATAGAAGTATAGATAGCCTATGTTCATTCTGAAAGTTCATTCTACACATTGGTGAAAAATTTTTTCAAATTGGTCCAGTAGTTTCGGAGCCTATTCAATGCAAACAAACAAAATAAAAATTTTCCTCTTTATAATTTAAAGTATAGAAATATAGACAAATCTATTTATGCCATGAATGTGAAAATTTGTGTGTTTTTGTGTTTTTGTATTTTTGTATCTCTTTATCTCTGCAACTTCCTAATAAAGTTTAGGGTACAACCAGCTTCTGGTAATACTTACTATTCTCAAAATACTGTACTTTCAAATGCAGCTAAAATGTCAGTTTACTCTTGGATAACTAAGATTTATTCTGAGGATAGTGCTAAAACTAGTTGAGTCGAATCCACCCTTACTCGGAGTACTAAATCTAAAAAAACGCATTGAAAAGTCACGTCATATATTTTTTCTAAAATTAAACTTACCCTAAGCTGTAATATGGTTTATAAAGATTATTTATAATGGATTCGGCCGCTCAGTATTAGGTTGGTTAATATTTTATTGGTTCCATTGTGAAAGTGCACTGTGATTGACAATTGCTCCCTGGTGGCCTGGTGAGGGACACGAATAATAATTCAAACGTGTAAAAGACTCATTTCACTTTTTCGGTGGATTTTCAACGAGCTACGGATGAATCAGCTCTGGTTCGGCTCGAAATTTATAGCAAAATTAAGGTTCTGACGCACATGAATCATACAAAAAAGGGCCAAACGAGTTTCTAGTCAGTTCTTGCACTGGGGATAATAATGGAATGGGACCTATCATCTAAGAAAATTCTAAATGATGTGTATTTTTTCGATTTGAATTTGAATTTGAATTTTATTGTCACCCAATCGAGACACACTGATCCTCTAAGTCACTCGTGATATTTTCAATTGTATACCACACTAGCTTTTGCCCGCGTTCGAAAATGACGGACTTCCAAACAAACTTTCATCCCTTATTCAACCCCTTCAATCATTTTTGCGATAAAATGCAACCTATATCCTTTCCCAAGCTCTAGTCTATCTTTGTATCAAATTTGAAAGCGTAACAGACAGAGTTAGGTATTTTCGCATCTTTTCTTTAATATATAAAACAAAGTCGGGTTTGTTCGAACACTTATAACTCTAGAACAGCTGGACCGATTTTCCTGCTTTATGGTTTTTTGTATTTGTCTCCGTCCCGAATAGCAGAATGATTATTAAAACGATTGGAAAATTGTAGAAAAAATAAAATTGAAAAAAAATAAGAGGTAAAGTACCACGCGGGCGAAGCCGTGGGCGGGAAGCTAGTTTATAATATTAGTATGTTAGTATGGATTATTGTATCGGACTAGTATCAATCTAAATACATTCAAGATAAAGCATATTTTGTACAAAATACGATTGGGAGTAACCTAAGCATGGTAACTCCCTTGTGACCAGCGTGGGCGCACACAGCGAGAAAATGCATTTTATTTGCGCAGTATGGCGAATTAGCAATATTTGGTAATCTGACAGAAGATAGAAGGGGCTTCTGATTGCTACACATGTAAGGCATTATACTCTCTATTTGACAGCTAATAGCAAAGTACAAATTATAGGTTACTCGATTGAAAAAGTACATTAGTTAGAGGAACTTCATTGCAAAATGTGTGACATCATGCAAACCAAATCGCAGAAAGAGCAAATACAATAGATACAAATGTTAAAGTTTTATTCTTTGATCTATTAGCTACTAGCTTCCGCCCACGGCTTCGCCCGCGTGGTACCTTGAAAAACAAAAACAAACCTACCCCGCGGGAACCTTATATTTTTCCGGGATAAAATGTAGCCTAGGTGTTATTCCAGACCATAATCTATAGCTGTGCCAAATTTAATTCAGATCCGTTAAGCCGTTTTAGCGTGAAAGAGTAACAAACGTACATCCAGACATCTTGACATTCATCCATCCATCCATCCATCCATACATTCTTACAAACTTTCGCGTTTATAATATTAGTAGGATTTATGTGTGTGAAGGTCCAGACAAAACAATGTCGTTTGAAATTAGGAATAGACCTCTGACAGCCTATGTAAGCAAAGTTAATTTCAATAAAAGACGAAAGGAATCAGTACTGATATAAAAGATGATAGAGAGAAATGAGAGGAGGCCATGTTGTCGACCCCTCATTGCTTGGGATAAGAACAAGACATATTGCACTTGGATTTGACCAAACTATTTTAGTACTATCCTCAAAATAAATCAAAGATTAAACTGACATTTTACTTAGATCAAGCATAACATTATTCTGAGAATAGTTGTACCAAAAGTTAGTCAGATTGATAAACTTTTTACCAGTTAGATGGATAAACTTTTCAACACACTAGTTCTAAAACTGTACTGACACAATAAGAAGCGCAAAACGATGATGATAAGGTAAGCATAAAGCTCGCTTTCTTCGTGAAAGTGTCGTTGTGAATTGTCCTACAATATTTTCAGAAACTTCTAATGCGAATAACATAAATCATAACCCTATGGTACCTCGCCAGGTACTTAACGTACACACCTGCGAATACTGTAACTGGTAACTAGTTTGTAGTTGCAAAGTGGCTTTAAATTGAACACCTGAACAGGTCTCAACAGCCCTGCTCTCGGAGCGGCCCTAAAACGCGATATTAATCAACATTTAATTCCATATCGCGTATGAAGGCTTATACGGTCGCCGTGGGAGTAAGGAACGGAAGGTAGTTTGAAGTACTTCACCGATAGAGGAAAATTTAAAGGTAGCAATAAAATTATACAAATTTTTAGTTAGCTTTTATAAACATTAGCACATCTTGGTAATGAACAAAGAGTAATTAATAACACCTATTGTTTGTTTACTTTTATGAATATTATGGCATAATATTAAGTCTAAATAATGAACAAAAATCAGACGATACAATATTAATCACGTCATTTATCATGTAACGCGAATCAAAATGATGCCTGGTATTTAATTGAATTTGAGATTTTAGTTTTTGCCTAAAATATTTTATTTTTGTATTAGAACACATTGCTTTTTGCAATATGCATAATCAAGTATTTTAATACGACGAATATGTATAATTTTAATTTTAAAAATAAAGCCTACGAATTTTTCAGCTCTTAGACTCGTAGTAGGTACTCGTATATGTGATATATACGTTGTCTAATCTTTAAGGCTGTGCTAATAATTATAAATTTTCAACTTTCAACAACTCAACAGCCGACTGAAGCGGCGAAGCAGAGAGGGTTTATAGAGATTTCAAAGTGCGGCCAGTCGGAAAATTCTCCGAACATTTCCAACTTTGTATCGCCGAAATAGATCTTAACACTGTAATATTGAAGAATCTGTTAAACTACAATTCCATCATTTAGGTTTATTATAAATTTCGATTTATGGAACAACACTTCTGTCTTAAAATATTTAGATTTAGCTAATGTTACCTTTACTTTGTGATCTAGCGCTCTTACCTGAAATGAGAAAAGATTTTGTTAATATATTACGCAATATAAAATATATAAATAGGGATAAGGTTTTTTTACAAACGGCCAAGAATAAAAAAGTACAAATTATACATGTAAAATAAGGATTGAGCTATCCAAGGACCATTACAAATGATCTGTAGATAGCTTAACCGATCCAGACCATAAGAATAGCCAAAGCGTAGACAAGACAATTTCGAATCGCAATGCTGATACTTTTAGCCTAATATGAGTGAGCTTTTGGATCTCGCGTTCTGAATTAATTCGAATTAATTAACTTCAAAAGAAAGTTATAATAAGGGACAATTTAATTTCTTAATAAGATTTATCGGTAAACATTTTTTATAACGAAGAGCTTACGATGACAGGTCCCGGTAGATTTAAATTCGCTTGATATGTAAATAGATGCGCCGTTTTTAAAAATTACTTATTAAATTTGGGTTAATTGAATTTTTGTTCGTAAAACTGGATGTGAAGTACACCTTCGTTTAATTACTGGCGAGGGTTTGTTAATTTATAACTAGTGCTAGGCCGAAACTTTAGCTTGGCTTTCGGCTCAGCCACTGTCTGCGAACTAGCTTTTGCCGAAAGTTATCTGTTTAGTTACAGAAACCTTTCGAATAGACTTTTTATTTTTATTTCAATCTACATTCTCTTTTACTGTTATGATTTTACTGCTATTCCTTGTGTTTTGGATTTATTTTCGAATTACTTCTAAAGTTTAATTGGCATTTTTGCCAATTTTTTTTTATTTTTATCTCAATATTTGCCGTCACAGAATGAAGTACTTAGTCGATACACTTTTATTTGAACGGCGTCGCTCATGTACCCGCGGCATTTTAATTAACTAGCATCCACTCACGGCTTTGCCCACGTGGGCAAAGCCACTTACCTTTAAAAGGTAGCTTATAAGCTAATCCAGACTTCTATCTATCTCTGTGCCAAATTTCATCCAAATCCGTTCACCCGTTTCAGCGTGAAAGAGTAACAAACATCCATACATAAAAACTTTCATGTGTATAATATTAGTAAGATATCCGTTATTATCTCTATATTGCCGTTTTATCACCTTTTTGAATCAAAAATGAATGCTGATTGCTAGTCATGCACACTTCGGCTTGTTTTCGGCTACACTCTGCACTAAGTCTAATGTCCAACAGACTTGGTGCTCTCCAGAGTTGAATAGGGCCAAACCCCTCAAGATTAATTTGCCTAGGTACTTTGAGAACTTTAACTGGTTCGCCTTCGAATTCCCAGTCGGCCCTTGAGTTTAGAATTAAATTTAATGAAATAAATTCGGGGAATCGGCGGAGAAAGTTGCGTCTTGGGGTCGGGATGGACATTGAGATAGTTTCGCGCGCCTGCGGGTTATCTTACTGGTTTAATAGCCTTAAGGGTAAGGTTGTTGACATTGCTCCTCATCAAGAGTGTTAAGGTTTCTTCTAACGACTTAGATTGTCCTATATCTTATACTTTTAAACGAGAGGGTTTTAGAGGCAATAAATCGATCTAGCTAGGTTTCATTTTTAGAAAACGTTGTTTACCAAAAAAAAACGAACAAAGCTCGGTCATCCAGGTACTAAAATTATTCAACTTAACAGTTTGGCCTTTTCACTAAATTTGATATTTTACCGTTACATTAAAAATTGTGTTTATCCTTGTTTTTAGAGCTCTTCTTTCAATGTGATAGCATACAGATAGAGCTCTAAAAGATTGGTTGATAATAAGTTAATTCACGAAGGGTACATTTAATGTTAACTAATATTTTACGAGATAAACAATGAAGAAACCGTTGAGTAAAAAGGGCCAGGCTAGAAACTAAAAATCGTAATTATAAAAAAAAATCTATAATAGTGTGTAGTGACGAAATATATAAAAATAGACGCCATTTTGAGACAGTGAGTCTTAGAAGCCTTCTAAAAACTTTTGGGCGCTTATTTAGGGGTAGACAAGACGAAGCCCTATCAGATTTCAGCGTCAAATACCCGATATATACTCCAGGCTTGCGTAGGGAATTAATTAATACATGTCAAGGTGAACTTTTTAAATGGATTATGGGTGTACTTTTAATTTTGTACCTACTAAAAATAATATCGAAACGCGTAAAATGTAGCTCGGATTCTGAAAGAGGTAGAAAGGTTTGCAATGAAAAGGTTTTATGACGGCTAGACCTTCACTGACTATACGACTTTCCAGTATTTGACGAGCGTAATAAGAAGCTCTCGCGTTGCAACAGAAACTCATTAGTGCTGGAGGCTTCGTGCGATGAGCTACCAAGCCTCAAGTGTCAATTCAGGGAACGTTTTGAGTGTCACCGAAGAGGGAAATTAAAAATTGAAAAACTCGCCGCCATGATGGCAGTGGCGTTAATGGCTGTACATAATAAATAAAGCGGGCCGTTCGTGGGCTTATGTGTCGTCGAGTGGAGGGTGTGGCCGGGCCTCGCGAATGGGCTCTTGGAGTGACATCTGAGACGCCGGGCCCTTTGGAGTGCGGATCACTAGGCTCGACCTGTTTCACATTGCCCTGCCCGCTGCCCAAGTGCTGCTTCACTTTGATTTAAGAGAAAAAGCCGTTTTGACACCTTACACAGGTCCTTACGGAAAAAATCCGTTTCGGCCGTACAGATGAAGTTCTTTCATAAGTTCCCAGAAAGCTGTGAAATTAAATGTAAGAGCGGTCGCTTTTCTAACGAATACAGGCGGGAAAGGTTCAAGGTTAGATTTCCAGGCTTCTAAAGAGGGCACTTAGGAGAATTAATTTCCTTTTGGAAATTATGTGACCTTTAAGCTACTCGAGGTTGAAAACAGTTTTATTTAGGGCACTCGCTTTTGCCGCAGAGAAAATCAAAGGTGAGTTTCTTTGCTCTATAATGTTGAAAATGCAACACGTTTATGAATACATGAAGTAAACGCTGATTTCATACAAAAATACCTAAATAACAACACTTTAATTAAAAAAAGCTAAAACCGTTATAATATAACTCTGTCTCAAAATTATCGGATGTTGAAACTGTGTCTTTGATACTAAAATTATCAAATAGGTACTAAAGCACTCAACTAACCCCTCTAAAGCGGCCATTTTGTTTTTTTCTTCACACGTCAGATTGTCTGACATGCCGCCATTTTGAAAAAAGTACTAGAGCCCGGCTTCCTTCCGGAGGGCTGTCATGAGAAGTAGTGTGACGGCGACACCCCTTTTTTAGTTTACAACATACATGAGTACATTGGATTCATTGTTTTAGTAGCATCAAGTACATACGGTTAACTTTCGTCGGTTTGGAACTGAATAGAAAAGGGAACAAGATGGCGAGGCGAACACATGATGACTACAGGCTCAGACTTTTAATGACAAATTGTTCTTGCAACTGACACGTACGGTATGCTAACTACTGTGCAAAATGTGCCAAAATCCTCAAAAAGATCTAAGTAACTAGAGATCTGAGGATTACAGTCGTGATCATATTTTTTTTATGATGAAGTCAGTGGCGTCAAGAGTGCTTAGAAATAGCTTGCAGTTAAAATTAAACCTTTTATAGGGCGAACGACGAACTAACGGTTCTATTTGTATAAGCTCGTTTAGTTTATTATATTTTAGTGGCGTTTGCTCAACATTTTAGTTTTTCAAAGTTATTTTAGGATTTTGAATTATTTGTATAGTCAAGAAAATGAGGTATCGCACACTTTTCTCTTCAAAGTAAACCTAAAATAATAAGTTGATCCAGTTGTAACAAAAGATGAATATTTTAGTACTATACCTAACTAATTCAGTACATAACTGATACAAAAAAATACCCTCTTCAAAAATTACAAATACCATTTTGTATAATATACATGTACCTAGGTAGATCCTACTAACATTATAAACGCGAAAGTTTGTAAGAATGTATGGATGTGTGGATGTATGGATGTATGTTTGTTACTCTTTCACGCTGAAACGGCTTTACGGATCTGGATGAAATCTGGTATAGATATTAGATAATAGTCTATTATGTGGAATACCACATAGGCTACTTTTTAATTCGGAAAAATGCACGTGGGATAGATTTGTTTTTGTTTCAAGGTACCACGCGGGCAAAGCCGCGGAAGCTTTTATTTTATAAGGGTTACAAAATTTAAGTAGTGCAAATAGGAAGTGGAAGTATACTCATCAGCAATCTTTGCAAATCATTTGAAAATATTCACAACAATTGAAAAGGGTGTATTTCCAAACGTGCCCCGTCATAATTTCCCCAAGTTTGTATTTTTCTCTTGTGTAACAAGCTACAGGAAAAGAAGCCGTCATCTCTTCCACTGAGTAGTTTCGGGGCCCTCGGTACAACCCCTATTTTTAGGGTTCCACAGTTGCAAAAACGCGTAAGGGCCTGACGAGTTTTTTGCTAGTGCTTCGCGGATTGGGGTTTGTACTGGAATTGGGATCAATTTCACCATGCTTCACAGACGATTATCCAACTAATATTATAAACGCAAAAATTTGTAAGAATGTATGGATGTATGAATGTATACTTGTTACTCTTTCACGCTGTAACGGCTGAACGAATCTGGATGAAATTTAACACAGACATAGATTATAGTCTGGAATAGCACATTGGCTACTTTTTATTCCGGTAAAATGTACGGTTTCCGCGGGATAGATTTTTTTTCAAGGTACCACGTGGGCGAAACCGTGGGCGGAAGCTAGTAAATAATATTTTCAGTTTGAACTCGACAAAAAAAATTATAACCAAATGAGTATCAGAATAAAGTTTTTCTTAAATAAAATCAAAACGCTTAGTCTGTACTTTTTAGACGCACAAAATTAAATACTTTTCTAAAAAAAGTTTTCGTTATTTATATTTTTTTACAATCACATTTTTTCACTTGCTATCCTGGCATACCTCCACTTGTCATTGTCTACAATTGTATGACTGAAACGAAACCCTACAGGTCCGACACACACTTGGCCGTTTACTCTCAACTCGTTTTAATTGTTGCTCCTGAGTGGTGGGAGGATCAAGAGCTCAACTCTTTTATATTTGAAGCGTAAATGCTTAGAGGCGATGCAAAATAGGCACATAGTCTTAGGTAACACATACAAAGCCATTGCGATACGGCACAAGTGTGTTGTTGGTATATTACAGCTCACATGTTGCAGAAATATATATATAAAGCTAACTGAAAGGGGATGGTTTAATGTACATATTATCATACATACATACATAAAATCACGCCTGTTTCCCGACGGGGTAGGCAGAGACCACGGATCTCCACTTGCTATGATCCTGACATACTTCTTTTGCTTCATTCACTCTCATTACATTCTTCATACATGCGTGTCGGTTTATTTATTAATTTTTATTTATTTTATTATTATAGACGAGTAGCTGTCGCTGGTCTATGTCTATATCACACAGTGTTGGAATAGTCTTTGTTGAAATAGTAATTAATATTTTTTTCCTTTTCGAGCACTAGTTTCTTAGTTTGTTTGTTCGTAGCCAGTCATCGAGCTTGTTCTTAAACTTTAGGGTACATATTATCATAATATATATCATATATTGATATATATTATGATAATGATAATATGATGGCAATGGAACGCGCCATGCTCGGGATATCACTACTGGACCACATACCTAATGTTGAAATCCGACGTCGCACAAAGGTTGTGGATGTGGGTATGCGAATCGCCAGATTGAAGTGGAAATGGGCAGGACACTTGGCAAGAAGGGATGACGGGAGATGGACAAAGGCGATAACGGAGTGGTGGCCGAGGAGTGCTCAAAGGCCAAGAGGCAGACCACCCGCCCGATGGTCCACCGACATCGTCAACGTAGTCGGCAACCACTGGACGAGACTTGCTGGGGACCGGAAAGAGTGGCGTAATAAAGAGGAGGCCTATACTCAACAGTGGGTGCAACCGGGCTGAATGATGATGATGATGATGATATCATATATTACATATTATCATATATCAATATATATTAAGTATTATCATTAAGTAAAAAAAACCTTTTTGGAAAACTCTTGTATTCAATATCAACATTGATAGGAGAAAACTACTCAGGGCTTGGAACCGGTTAATAATTTACCAAAAAAAAACAATATTTCGACCGGTATTTCGATAATAGCGTTCGGAGCGCAACCTCTAAAACCTTAACTGGAACTTAGATTAACCGGTTAAAGCGAGCTTTGTTTGTTGTAAGAGCGGCCGCATCGCGGCGGTCACTAATGTGGAAAAGAACGAAATAATTTCGTTCTAACTGGTTAATTGAGTGAAACCCTTTTAGATTTATCGTTCTTGACGAACCGTTTTAATAGAGGTTACGGTAGAAAGTAACCGAAGAGAAAAGGTTGAAGTATTAAGAGCGATACTGGTTTGAAAATTTTCCAAGCCCTGAAACTACTTTAATTTGGAACTAAAGAACCCTACAAAACACTGATTTATTTGGTAAAGAAACATTGTTGAGGATAAATAGGGCGTTCGCTAAATCGAATGTAATTACGATTCCTGAATAGAGATGGCGCTGTACAAAAACAACGCCAGCGGGTATAAAAACATGGGGTCGTTACAAAAACAGAAATTTACTCGGGTCAAGATTTAGTGATACAACTTACACGAGGGTTACTTACAATAATAATTGAACATGTACAAATCAGATTGGTCAATGGCCTTTCCATAATTATTAAGCACCATTTTTTAAAATTATTTTCATAGGTTGAAATCTACAAGTTCTTAGGCAATATTAAAGTAGTGTTGCTCAAAGCTTGAAACTTTGACATTTCTAAAACATAATGATTTGTAAAAGCTTGTGGTAAGGCCCCGGAAAGAAAATTAAATGATCAAGCAAAAATTCAAACAGCAAAAAAAAATTAGGTACAAACCAATTTAATATTTTACTTAATAAAAATAAAACTTGTCATAAGTAAAAAAAAACATTAAAAGATATGTTTTTGTATTATTATTGTAATATAAATTTATGTATCATGACAAACCAAAAAATCTATGTAAATAAATAAATGTAGATACCTACCTACGTACAACCATTATTAGCATTTTTGTGAAAAGAAACTCGACTTCAAACGCTTTTCGTTACAAAATTTACACGAAAAATATCGACTTTGAAGTTAACCTAATAAAATCCTTTCCTCTTTTTAAAAAACACGGTACCTAATCAAAGGCTCAATGATAGCGTAAGGTGGAAAAAGTCTTAGCACAATCAAGCCACCCTCCATTTCTTGTACACTCCTCCGATATCCGACAAGAAAATGCAATAGTAAACTTTATGCCAAGCTAAATAGAGAACACCGTAACATTGCAGAGTTGCCGCTAACTGTACCAGCTCTTTTAGGCCCGGTTTCCACCAAAGCAGAGAGGAGAGGAAACGATAGGAGATGTGCTGCAAAGCTGGCAGGTTATTTCCACCAAAGTCATTTTGTAAAGAAAATAAATATTTTTCTTTCTTTCTTTCTTTCTTTCAAAACGGCGAGGAGAATTGTAGCGGAGAGAGATGATCGATTGGAGATGTGAGCTAGCCGAGTGTGAGTGAGCCGCCCGACTAGACACTTCTCCGCTCTGCCGCGCCGTTTATTCATTCGCCACACAAAAATCTATAGAAAAATGAGATCTCCTCTCCTCTCTGCTTGATCCATTTCCACCAAAGCTAAGCAGAGAAAAGATGTTGAAATAACGAAATCTGATTGGTTTAGTCAAACACATCTCCTCTCGTCTCTTCTCTTCCCTGCTTTGGTGGAAACCGGACCTAAGAAGTACACATCTTGTCAATACACAAAACAAACAGTGAAAACGAACTACGGTATACGGATGTTCGCAATTTATTTTGTCACATTTTTGTTTTCGCTTTACACCTTCGTCGCTTCTAACGATTGCTTTCTTCTGTAGAAAATCCCTAAGGGTTTTAAAAGTCTTCAATATTGTAAAGTACCAGTTTAATCCGTCCAGGTAATTAATCCAGGTATAACATAATCACGAATGTAATCTCCAGGTAATATTCTTCTCGGATCTCTAGTTACTTAGATCTTTGAGGCTATAAAGAGTCAGAGGCACGTCCAATCACGATATTTGGCACAATCCCACATTTTGCACAGTATTCCGCACGTGACAGGTTGCAAGCCCGTCGCCAAGCAAAATAAAAAAAACATGATCACGACTGTAATTCTCAGGCTCGGTAGATATCTCTTCAGACCTCTAGTTCCTTAGATCTTTGAGGATATATAAAAAGTCAGAGGCACGTCCAATCATAATATTTGGCACAATCATGCCCACATTCTGCATAGTAGTTAGTATTTGTGACAGGCTGCAAGCCCATCGCCGCAAAATATTAAAAACTTCTGATCAAAGTACCTATACTATAAGGTAAACTTACATGTCCGTTGGACTTGAATAAAGATAAATGTGAATGCACACCACTATATTCCTCAGAGTAACAACTGCGAACAAAAAAGGGCGAGTTGCACCCACAGAAGTTTCAGTTCGAAAGTTAACTCTACACCCATAAATAAACCTTCGGTTTTGCTACGATCGGGGCCGATTGCAAATTTCGACGCTGCGGTTTAACTGTGAAGTCGCATAAATTACAGTTAGCGACACTAGACGGTGGGAAGAGAAAAACAATCGGAAAGTAGCACTTAGCAGTTTGACTAATCGCCAGTCGGCAATGACAGTTGAGAGGAATTTGGCCAGAGCCTCACCGCACGGCAAGTCGACCGCCAACGTAATGCTTCTTCGTGTCCACATCTTTGAGTATTTTACCCTAGATTTAGGAGATTTTTACGCGTTTAGGGTATTTTTTAGGGTAGAAAATTGTTTATTGTATTATTCAGGGCAAAATAAATATAAAGGGAATTTTAGAAAATGTTTAAAACTTCTTGCAAGCAAATTGGTGATTGATTGAATGTGTTTCCGATCGTACCCAACTTGTTGTGACAATGTTTCGTTATCTTCCGCTGGAATTAAACAAGAATCTATTTTTCTCTTTGACACTCGAAGGTTTGTGTACGCGGAAGAGAGATGTCGTGTGCGTATAGAAACATTTATTTAAAAAAAATTTAGGTAAAAAAAATAAAAGTGCCTAATATAGGGTAATTTTGGCGAGCTTTAGGGTACAACACCAAATGTGAGGTGGCAACACTACGTCGTGACAAACTGCCTGTGAATAACGAATCGGTGCTCCCAGTCGATTTGTCTTGGTATCTGTTTTAGGTCTCGAGCACTGGTGGTCTAGTGGTAGTAACTCCGCCTTCGTATCCTTAGGTCGAGAATTCGAATCCAGTCGTGTACCTATGGATTTTAAATTTATGTGCGCTTTACTTGAATATAGACCAAAACGGAGATGGCGGGACGAACTGGACAAGTTCCTTGCAGATTGGAACAATATCGCTCAAGATCTCGGGGTTTGGAAGGATTGGGAGCATCCCAACAGTGGGCCACTTACGGCTGATATAACAATAATAATACCAGTACTCACAAACGGTAAAAGAAAACATCGTCGCAGAAGTCTCTAAGGCGCACTTTAATGCTTTCACCACACTGGTTCACAATAAGATTTATTGATATAAGAAGAAGAAGAAGAAGAAGAAGTCTCTAGAAGTTCAGGTTTTTTCTGCACACGCTTTTAAAACTTAAACGTTTTTGACTGAATTTACTATTTTATTCAGTCATTATATATTTGTCCGTATAATTTTAAGGAGAATCAAGTTGTTACACCATAAACAATTCAGTACTGCATCGTCTGACTCGTTTCTACGCTGTAGTTCTCAGTGATATAAGACCCCATGCCGCAGGTAACGCGGTCAGGTCACCTCATATATCCACTTGTGAGGGTTGTTCATTTGCTTCACGCCTCATACCCACAAATAAATCAGGGGCCTTGTTTTACCCTGATACGCTAAACGTAGAACAAAGAACGACCAACTTAATCCGTAAAATATGTTAGTGAAAATGTAAAAAACTTTTGATAGCATCTGTAAAATGTCTGATCTTAATATGATCGTATGACTTTGATCACTTTTTATCTTGAATCTAGAAATTAGAAGTTATCTTTTACGATTCCATTTAACGACCTTGATGTCATAAAGATAGACATTTTCGCTGTCGTAAAATACGATGAAGTCTCTCCAATAAAGGCAGAGACTAAAATCCCAGCGGGCTAAAGTTCTCAAAAGGTCAAGTCAAATATTTGGCTGTAGCGCGAACAGCCAAGGTACCTAAACACACTGAGTTGTTTGCACTGATTACAAGAACAACCGGAGCGTACAAACTGTCTGAGCCTAAGTCGGTTCACACACACCACTCGACCACAGCACGCGGCGGCAACTTTCTTTGTTGCGCTTAACTATTGTTTGGAGTTAAACTTACTCCGGATACGGAATGGACAGAGCGAGTCTGTGAGAAATTGTTTTGTGTGAGTTACGAAAAGGAAAACATTCAGCAGCTTAGGCAAATTGCTTAAACACAACTCTCGGCGTTCCTGGAGTTCTGGCTTGCTCATATTTTATTAGGTAAATTGAAGTTTAATTGCTGTTGCTCGACCGCTTAGTGCTGACTGCTGTGTTTAATATTTACAGTTATATTTACACTTTGTAAGACAAGACACTAAAGTTTCTTTGAACAAATAAAGGGAAACAGGTAAAAAATCACATGAAACAAAACATACTTAAGCCAAAAATTTTACAATTTGTGCTTTATAATCATAAAAATTTGAGTAAAAGCAGATAAAAATAAGTATTTTCGTATGAGATAATGGCCAATTCTGGTGACAGAGATTAATAAGCCAGCTAAAAAATAAAAAAATATTTTTATTCCAATAATAAAATTTTATAACCACATCAGCGCAGCCAGATAAAGTTTACAAGTTCTAAATTTCAGCTTATAGCTATAACTCAAATTTAACTAAATTAACATAGAAATCTGTAAATTCAAAGCAAACACGATATTTGCAATACACCGGGATTACGGACAATTAAAAGTTGGTGGCCCAATAGCGCCCATATATCACTGCAGATCCTCGAACATCTGAGTCCCGTCTTGTGGCCGTATTACAAATAGATTTCGGTACTAAGCTAAATTTACATTGTAGTAAACATTTGTGCAAACATAGTTTAAGTCAAGAGCTTAGTATTTGTGAGCAAGTCTCAAAAAGTCTGACTGAAATTGGTAAACGACTAACTGGTAAAGTCTAGTCTGCAAATTTTATACCCAGTAAAATCCTTTGAAAACGTTTAGCACATTCAAAAAAAGAAAAACTTCGAAAGAAAATTCCAAAACGAACCCTGAAAATCCAAACTCGTTTTGCATAAAGTTCTTTGTTTTTTCTAATTGCTCAAGTGGCTGCTTAGTGGTTTGTTGCCAGTCATTGTTTTCGACGTGCTCACGGGTGTAATAGGAATATTTTCGGGAACACCCCTTACCAAGTATTCGTGACTTTCAAAAATGCGAACGGTGGCGACAAGCTGCCGAACGCTGCCATACTACTAAGTAATTTGAAGCTCCCCAGTCAGACAATATTAATACTGAGTAATCGATTGATTACTTTGACTTTTGTAATCGATTACATTAAAATTTTCCGATTTTCGGATGGGAAAGGGTTTTTATATGAATGAAAGTATTCAATCACTAACAGACTCCAATATTGAATTGAGTTCAATGTTTTAAAGAACATCAAACATTTGCCTTAAGAAATTGGAAAACGTGCAATTTATTCCAATTAATATTATTTCATTGCTCGGAGTTGATCCCGTTGGCCTACAGAAACAATCACTCAAATAAGCTGTTCATATTGAATATTAATCGCCATTTTCACTGGCGAATAATCCGAAAAGCGAACCGAGACGTTTGAGGAAATAAATTTGTAATGCAAAGTTAGAAATTCCATTCCTGTGTTACCGATAAAGTAAACGTTCTTACCGGGAACGCCGCACAAAGGTAAGAATACGTTTAGCATTTTACTTTCCGATTGAGACACAAAGAAGCGACGGGAAACTTGGCGAAAAATAATCCAGTGTCGCCCCAACGATTAAACGTTGGGCCAATAAGGCCTAGGTATTCCGCAATTTATTAGCCTTGCAAATTCGAGTTCGCCGCGCACTTGCTATGAAATATAGCTGCGGCCGCTCGCCTTCCGCTCACAACGAGTATTACATCCCTATTTTAGCTCTAATTAAAAAGTCATCAAAGAGTTTTCAGTCATTAATCATGAAACTGTTAACGGTGAATGCCGACTTCTCTGCAGACTCGAGGAAAAAGGAGGATTAGGATATTATCAAAATGTTTAAAATATTCAGAGTTAGTGGAGTGGTAAGCTTGCAAAAAATACGTGGCTGGTACTGATTTAACGCGAATGAATCTTAAGTTTTGAGAGGTTTAAGGGATTGAAACCCTTCCTCTTTGGGATTAAGAAAAAAATACCAGTGAAATTTAAGATTTGTAATTGACTGTAGCGGCTTTTTCCTACTTTTGCTGAATTTAAATTTAAGAAAAATAAGGATAAGATAATACATAGACCCCACATAGCGTGAGAAAAGGGCAGGAAGAAGAAGAAGTATAAGATAATACGATAATGGTGAAGGTTTGTCTGAAAACATCTTTGTAGAATTTGGCATTGTCAAATTCCTTAGTAACATTAGAACAATATTTCACAGCCTGTTATTTCCAATACCTACTAAATCGAGCGTATTGAGCTATAATTTGCCAATTACTAGACAAGTCTCCAATCGGGCCAAGATTGAGCGAGCTGCCGCTGTCACTCGCAAGCACACCTCGCCTCTAACTTGACAGCTGATTATACAAACAATCCCAGTGATTTCAAGCACTCTATTGATCAACTCAGTAGTTTCGAACGTCATAATAATTGATAGAGAACATCCTACTGAGGTGAAATACAATTGGGACTTAACATTTATGTCTCTATTGCTCAATCGCCTCATTGCTGAACACGTTTACAAAATATCTAACCATTACAATAGCCTAGAAGCAGGGGTTTAATTCCAACTGTGTTAGATATTATGGACGATTTACGAATGTTATGTAATATTTTGTGATCCAATTCAAATGACACAATATTAATGTTGGTGATAGAGATCGTATGTATTATTAAAATTTCAAGTTTTTGTTTATGTTTAGGCTGCCGTAGAAAAACGTATGGAAAATTGTGAATTCCATTAGCTGTCCTAAAACCTGTGTGTCTAATTCCATTAGTGTCATCGTCGTGTGAAAAGCATTGTACATTTTGATTAGCTCCGCTCACCACCATGTCTTTATCAAGTCCGACTGAATCCTTCACTCTGTTATTACCGTCCCTTCGTACAAATACGTAACGTCGCTCGCTGTTTCCAAATTATATTACTTTATTGTTATACTTTTTTTACTCGCTTCCCCCAAACTAACGTAAATTGGCTAGGGATCACGCTACTATAACCATAAACTGTGCTATTGGATTGGTTTTATTCGCCTTTATAACGGTTTATATTGTGGAGTTTTACTTTTATTTGTACCTAAATGAGCTTTTAGCTACACTGCCGTCATTATTTCTAGCTAATTTGCCTGAATTGTTTTGGGTTTTCATTTAGAGTGTTACTTTTTAGTTTATTTGCCGAATATTATTTACCATTGGATTAATAATTAATTATTGAAGTAATTTTATCAATTTATTCAGTTAGAGTGTTTTCTTATCATTTTTTTATCTATATGTGTGTTTGTCAAAAAATATAAAGATATAACATTATTTATTGCGCTATAGACCATAAGAGAAAAGATATCTGAACATAAATAATTTGTGTAGGCCATATACTTACATAATATATATTATTGCCTACTATACTATTACAAATAGTAATAATAGTCAAACTGCTTGACCTATTTCGCTATAGCCATTCTATATTTGATTCAGCGTTATGCAGGAAAGGGTTTTTGTTTACCAGTTTCAAAAAAATCGATATCAATCACGATACTGAATCATATTTATTGAGCAGACTGAAGAGCTCTCATTCAGACGTATCCCTACTGACACACGTCCTAACGAAATCGGAACGGTCAGATAATTATATTGGCCTACAAAAGTACGCGTAAGTAATAATCACATTGTCTTGTGTAGGGGATTTAAGTGCAAAAATAATATGCCTATTTCAATACAAGGCCATTCTATGAATATTTGCTCTGCTGAACTAAAGAATTTTACTGTTATTTAGCAATTAGCATTATATCCAGATGCAGTACATAACATCCCAACTTTTTTTAAAACAAACAAACAAAAACAACGTTTTGGTTCCAATTCAGGTCAATTTATTCAAAACTTTGAATGACTGCAGCAGTTCTATCATTGAATTATATTATAATTGATAACTCATGTTATGATAATTGATAAAACAATTCATGCCAGGTTTTTAGATAAATCCGACCATGTCAAATCAAAGCTTTGAAGATAACCATGGATTCGCCCGCATGTCAATGGTCTAGTCTAGTGCCTACTTGTCCCATCACGTCGTGAGCACACTTCTGTACCGGCCGCGGATTGGTTGGGTAATTGAAATCATATCGACCAATCTATTCGGGTTCTCAATTTTCAGGTTTTCATCTCTAAGTATCGTAGATTTTTAAATAATCGGTTCTCTAAAAATAATAGATCATAAAGGAGTTATATAAAAGTGTTTATTCCGATTGTTACGAGCAATATAAGACGTATGGTAAAATGTATATCGGAGATAAGATTTGATAGGTATTGGGTATAAAAAGTAGGTAGGTAGTGCTTAAAGTCCGTATTGATGGTTGACAACCGGTAAAAGCGATAATTGGGTAATAAATAACCAAAGATATGTACATAATATAATAATGAAGATTGCTGGTCCTGGTTTTCAAAAGATGAAGTATTGAAAAGGATGAAGAATATCTAATACTTTCCCGCCAAACTATTATCTAATGAGCTAACACAATGTTGACTCGTGCACAAAAGCAAAAAGTTAATAACTTTTGAAGAAAACAAATTTTAGCAAAAATTATAAATTTTTCATCGGCTCTTTGTGAATTAGTTGTAAAACAAAATAACAGACCCAAGACATTTGTTCCTGATTGCAAATCAAGTCCAAGTAAACAAGACAGACCCAATAGAAACTCCGAGCCCTGCGGCAGAGCACCTGATCAAGGCACTTGGTAATTAATTTTGAAACAAACCCTCAAGAATTGTAGCTGATTGAAGACATTGAGATGAAGGTTAAATTTGGTTGTAACAACCATGTAACAACTGTCGAACTGTATAACAAGGTACAACTGTTATAGGGTTAAATCTAGTTGTGCACCAAGAAATGTTCTATTTGAAATATACACCGTGAAACTTTAATGGTTGTTTTCCCACGGCAGAACAACTTGCCATAAGGAGTACTATCAAAACATAGAGTAAGAGACAAAAAATAAAGATGTTTTTGATTTAAAATAATTTAAAAATATTTATCAACTCGAAAACGTGAGGAACTATAGTAACATTAGACGTAACTTGTTGGTACTATTCGAATTGCACACACCGCCGCCGCCGGCCGCCTTCGCGTAGGTATTGGGATGAATTACTATTGTTTCGTGGTCGCTTTCGAATTAAATTTTCACAATGGTATATCTGTATTTTTTGTTTCTAATATTTCATTTATTTATACAACGATTGTATTACCAAGACAAAACCATTTCACTGCGGGAAAACAACTATTAAAATTTCTCGGTGTACCTATAAAATATGTATGTGCGCTATACCAGACTGAAAGTTGGCAGTATAAATGTTTTTTAGTAACAGACTTCCGCAATCGCATCACTCCGCATCACTGATAGACCACCAATCAGCATTACGCGTGTGACAATCATCGATCACTTGATTCGAATCGATTGAATTGATTCGAATGAAACGATAGCGGCCATAAAACAAACCTCTAGATTACCGATTAACATCGATATTGAAGCAGTTAAAGGGGGTTAAAATGGGAGTTATAGAGGTCTATAAATTAACAATACTAATTTAACTAATGACACTGTAAAAGGAAGGTTTATTTTTAGTGCGATTGGCTTGAAATGATGAGGTTACGATGTTTGATGAGGTGTATCAAACGGTACAGTAGATGCCTAGGTACATTTGGGACATTTTTTAAGCAAAACTATCATGGTATCAATGAAATAAATCATAATGTAGACGAAAGAAGAGATTTAAT
Organism: Cosmorhoe ocellata; assembly: GCA_963675405.1. Taxonomy (NCBI): domain Eukaryota; kingdom Metazoa; phylum Arthropoda; class Insecta; order Lepidoptera; family Geometridae; genus Cosmorhoe; species Cosmorhoe ocellata. Next base: position 971,422 of record OY776258.1, on the reverse strand, counting down.
TATCTAAGAAATAAGATAACAGTGATAAAAAAAACTTAAAGTGGAAACATTTCGAATAGAACTCCCAATCTCATGCTGAAAATTTGGATGCGGACTTTGAAAGATAAGTAAATTGTGAAGACTCAGCCTAAAAAGGCAATGACAGACATTACAAAATTAAATTTTTACCACTTTAACCCAAGTTTACCCAAAAAATCCAATCAGACCCTAATTGCAATTTCATTTTGATATCTAAAGTGTACCCGCGGGAAATCTGTTGTTATAACCCAGTTTAATGAAACGTTAAAGAGATATCATTAAAAATATGTGCTCAATTTCTTCTGAAAAAGTAAAAATTATAGTCTCTGGGGCGTGATACCGATACCAATTTAAAATAATTATTGTAAATTAAGTTTTTTCGGCATTGACGGTGTAGTGGTATCAATGCATTTCGGGTTTAGATAGTGATTTAAATCTGGTTGCGAAACTTTGGATTTTTTTAATAAGTATGCTTTAGTCGTTGACTTCAGCGACAAAAGTAGTGAGATCTAAACGGGTGCCAAGTACAATGGTCAGTCCTAAAACTTATATATAACAAATGAAATATTTTTAACAACTTTCAAATATCATTTCATCTTATAACTTAGGATATTATATTGAAGTCTAAGGTCTAACTGGGCTAGTTCTCATATACGAATTACCTACCTACCTATTATTAACTACTTACCTACTATGTCCGATCGCTAGTTTCTACCATCAAGTAAATTTTTTAGAAGAATAAAATAAGAACTTGCAAAGGCTACCTATACCTAATATAATTCGTACTCTTAAGAAAACTAGCCAAGTCAGACCTTAGGCTTCAATATAATATCCTAAATTATAAGATGAAATGATATTTTAAAGTTGTTAAAAATATTTGATTTGTTATAAATAAGTTTTAGGACTGACCATTGTACTTGGCACCCGTTTAGATCTCACTACTTTTGTCGCTGAAGTCAACTTATTGAACTTGGCTATCATTTCACATTTATGTTTTTGATGGGATATCATTTATACTTTTTGTACAGAACTTATTCGTAAGTAAGTACTTATTCTTATATTATTATACTTATACATCTTCGTGCATGGACGGCTGAAACTATTGGCACATTGTATAGGTACATACCTAAGTAGGTAGATCCGACACACTATAATCTTTGCTCTTACTTATATTATAGGCGCTATAAGAGTTCCTAAGAGAATGAATTAAGTAATTGAAAAATTATAATAAAAATATATAAATTTACTAGTTTCAGATTTTTTCCTTTGTATTCACCCAACCTACCTGGATGCCAAATTTGAACTTTCTAGGTCATCTGGAACTGGGTTAGAATTAACGTCTAGATAGGTCAGTCAGTGATAAAAATTAGGATTTTTGGACGTTAATATCTAAATAACCGTTTGAGGTGTGATTGTGAAATTTGGTGTACTTACTTAGGTCGCAAATATCAATAGATGAGCCAAATTTGACATGTTTACGTGAAATAGTTTTGAGGGGGTGAAAACTGGCTCCAAATGGTTCGTGTAATATTACACACGGTGCGTGGTTCGCCAGCTTGAACTTGGCTTGACACGCTACCGCGTGTCTAGATAATTGGTGGACAGTTCACACAACGCATCTAGCCCCAAACTAAGCATAGCTTATATTATGGGAACCAGATAGCTGATAGATTGTTTTTTTTATAAATACATAATAACACCCAGACACAGAACTAACATTCGAGTTCATCACACAAACTTTAAAATTATTATTATTAGGTAACCATTGCTCTTTTCTTTGCACAGTAGTTTAGGGCAAAAAAATATTGAAAAATAGTTTTTCTACAATTCCTTTTACTAAAGTACTTGTATGTTTTGATTGGGAGTGTCAATAGGGGTGCGAACGTCGCCAGTTTCATATTACCGTATAAAACAAACTAAAGGCACAATACTTAAGCGCGAAAACAAAACGAACAGAGCTTGCTGATCGAATTACCTTTGGCGTAGTGGGTTGTTCATACAAAGGACTGGGTAGGAAGTCACTTCAAAAATGAACCTTGGTCCGTTGAATTAGAGTATCATTAAATAACAGACGAGCTGTAGAGATTATGCAAATCGATGATGAAAGAATAAAAGGTAGCAACTTTGTAATGTTAGTTTTTCACTGTTCGGAGAGCATCTTGAAAGTAAAATTTACTACTTAATTTATCTAGGATTCAGAAACTATTACTCGTAAACATTTCTTCTGCCGCGGGAATCAAACTTGCACTTCCTGAATCTCAGTCGGTCGTACGCATGCCACGCTACCAAGGCACTAAATTTGGTATTATCAACTTGTTTCAAAAACATATTACGTGACTATAGTGTAATTATAATAAAAAGAACTTCATCTAATATTATAATAATGTCTAACTAATCATATAATCTAATTAATCTAACTAATCTATATTGGTACCTCAAACTCGTTTGGAACGTAAATCGGATACGTAAGTTTGTAGGAGGACAGACAATACGTCGCTAACGTAATTATAATAAATCTTTACTTGAACCAGCTTGGTCCGGACGTTTTCTCACGGTTGCACTTTAAGAACCCATTTTTATACAGCCGTATAACTACGTGTAACCGTGTAACTGCGTGTAACCGTGTAACGGTGTGATAAATATATCTGAAATAGTGATATCTCGCAATTATGCAGATTTCCCCATCTTCTTTAGGATTTTACTGAGATAAAAAAATGCAGGGAATCCAGGGTGCTGGTATAAGTTTATAATCATGCCAAATTTTAGGCGAATAAATTAAGCCGTTCGATTAAACACTAATGTTTCTTTTAGGAAGGATATTAATACTCTTTTAAGTTGACTTATTGCCAGTTTTATAGCTGAAATTTGAGTTTACAGAGTGCAACGGAGACTTCAAGTTTGCATGAAAAAAATCATTACGCAGCGGATTAGGCCATCTTTTTCTTGTTCTTTAGATACAAAATTCACACACAACGGGACTAAAGTATAACCACGTAGTCCCGTTTTTAAAATAAATACATTTTCATGTTGCCACTTCCTTGTATAATTAGTTACACGCTTGTATAAAAATGTGTCCGTGATATGGGCTCTTAAAATTTCGTTTGCACGAATAATGGAATAAGTTTAATTAGTTCTGGAGGTGGCTAGTCTTAATTAAGCTTGGGTTTACAAGTTAGATGTGTCTGTTTGTTTCTGACGCCTAAAAACCTTTCAATGACTGCGAATATACTTTTGTCAAAGTCAAAGTTAATTGACTTTTCGGGTTACGACAGAGTAGAAGCACTACGCATTGGGTACGGAATACTAATAGGCCTATATTAAAAACAAAAAACCAAGCAAACATGATCACGACTGTTGTCCCCAGGCTTGGTAGAATTTCTCAAGATTTGCTGAGTTTGGGGATAGATGGCGTTGTGTGTGTCCATCAATATTTATTTCATAACTATATTTTTTATATTTTTAACCTATTTTGCCCAATGCTGGGCAAAGGTCTCCCCGAAATCCTTCCAAGCGTCCCTGTTCTTGGCTGCGTCCCACCAACATAATGAATTAAAAAAAAATCTAAACGGACGTAGTCAGAAGCACGGTCAAGCATTTTTTTTCATTAACACAGCGCCTCTAGTGGAAACTTATGACTGCAAGTTTCGTAAACTATCAAAACCCGCACTAAGCCTCCAGAATTACGATTTATTTTGAAAAACATCTAATAAACTAAACTAAATAGCTCAATTAGTATCGTTTCTCACGTAACGCCTTATTCACTGGATTAGAATACGCTTGTTATGCTAATAACTTCATTCTCAGTTAACGAGTAGATATTTCATTTTTATTCATCTTCGATATGATCTTGTGTAAGTGGGAATAAATTATGTAAATATAATGTTTGAGATAAGTTTAAGAGTGGTGTGGGCAGTTTTTTAAGTATTTTATGTTTATGTTTTGTTATTTTAAGTTGTGTAAACGATATTAAATTCTTCATCTTTTCGGGTTCCGTTCTTTAAAAGAAATTTTTATAAGATCACTTTGTTGTCTGCTTGTCTGTCAGGACCTATCAAAACCTTTAGTACTTTCCGTTGACTTAAGGTGGATTTGAACAGTTTCTGGTTTTCAGAATAATGTTATGTCAAATGTCAGTTAACTATTCGATAACTCCGATTTATTCTGAGGATAGTACAAACTAGTACTGTCAAATCCGTACTTAGAACCATTTTTTTGATTTTTTATTTGAATTTTGATTAAATTTGGCTAAAAACAAAATCAAGCAAGGGAAAAACAAAATCAAGCAAAAACAAAGGAAAATGCCATTAATTTATAGTTTGGCTGAATTTACGACAAAAATTGGGGAACCCTCGTTGCGCCAGTCAGCCTCACACTTATCCGGTTTTTTTCAGATTCTATCAGTCGGAGAATTTATAATCTTTTCCCATTTTGAAAAGGACAAAAGGACTAAATCGTCCGCACAATTGTCGAGATGCAATTTCCAAAAGCACTGTTCACTGGGACTTATGGGCGGAGCGGAGATTAAGTGAGTGACTTGTGAGGCTTCGAGTTCTTACAAAGGCTTCCAGACTAGATTTTTGATGGTAGCAACATTGTGACAATGAAGAATCAGCAGTTCTTTTCAAATTTGGGATTTGTGGGTGAACAATTTGGGATTATTGGGTTGTTTGTGACTAGTAAAACTAGTGCACGAATGCAGCCTTTGAAGGGAACTTTAATCATCACTACGTTGGTTCAAAAGAACTGGTGACATAGTTAGAAGACTGGGCGGTAGCTACATATAGGCTTTTTTACTTATGAATCAAGGATTCTAGAGTTATATACGAATAACTATATATAATAATTATATATAATAATCCGATTTCCGCTACCTCGGTTCACTCATCCAGAACGACGGTGAAGTAGACCGAGACGTGAAAAACAGAATGAATGCGGGATGGATGAAATGGCGACAGGTCACAGGCACTACGTGTGATCCGCGGATGCCCCTTAAGCTTAAGGGGAAAATCTACAAGACGATCATTAGACCTGTCGTATTGTATGGATCTGAATGTTGGACAACTAAGGCGACGGATGAAAGAAAAGTGCATGCGACGGAGATGCGAATGTTAAGATGGATGTGTGGAGTGACAAGGATGGATAAGATAAGGAATGAGCATATTAGAGGAAGTTTGAAAGTAGCGCCGGTGACAGAAAAGTTGAAGAGTAATAGGTTGGCGTGGTATGGGCATGTTATGCGGCGGGAGGAAAGTCATGTTACAAGAAGGGTTATGGATTTGAATGTGGGTGGATATAAGAGTAGAGGTAGACCTAAGAAAAGATGGATGGACTGTGTGAAAGACGATATGTGTAGGAAGGGAGTGACTACTGAGATGACGGATGATAGGGGAGAGTGGAGGAAGAGAACCTGTTGTGCCGACCCCACCTAGTGGGATAAGGGCAGGAAGATGATGATGATGATGAATCGTTAAAACCTTTAATGATATAAATAACAAAGCTATCATTTTTAACAGAATACTGTGCAAAATGTGGGCATGTGCCAAATGTCATGTTCGGACGTGCCTCTAACTACCCTCTTTAGATATCTTCAAAGATCTAAGTCACTAGGGGTCTGAGGAGATATCTACCGAGCCTGAGGATTACAGTCGTGATCATGTTTTTATTTTAGATTTTTTATATAGTTTTTAGATTTAACCTTACTCGTATCTATCTGAAGATTGACGGGAACGTATTGCTTTTAATGATGAGGCTACCTATTGTATTTATTTTGTGTGTTCACAATAAAACTATACTTTATTCTGTTGTACATACATTATCATTTTGTCTATTGTACCAGTATTCAGACCAGACTAATTAATTTTTCACCTAAAATTTGTGGTCTTTGAAGAAAATGTCTGAAATGAACAAAAGGATCACATAATTTATTTAAAGTAGTCTACCAGTGATACAACGTACTCAACAATTCTAATCTAGAATTTCTCCAACCTTGCACTGTTTGAGAGCGGGAACTTTATGCTTTATCTACTAACTGGCTTTGAAACGTTAATTAAAATAATTAGATTTATAAACTTTATACATACAGGTGCAGATTCTTTGTTATCAAAAACGTTTAAAGTTAAGGACTATGAAAAGAAGCTTCTAAGGAAAATGTAATCCTACTAATATTATAAACGCGAAAGTTTGTAAGGATGTATGGATAACTGGATGTCTGGGTGTATGTTTGTTACTCTTTCACGCTCAAACGAATGAACGGATCTGGATGAAATATGACACAGATATAGATTATATGTAGTCTGGAATAACACTGAGGCTCCTTTTTATCCCGGAAAAATATGAATTAATTGAGTATCACACACGATAAACTCGATCAGACTTAAACATCGTTTAAAAACTGTTATATTTTTTTCCAATAATAATGTTTTTCAACCGAAATATAGTTTTCATAGTCTCATAATAATAAGCTCATTTAATTTTGTCTTATCAAAGTAATTTCATCAACGCTTATTTCCAATATACAAAGTTTATTACTCGTGAAGTGACACGCGGAGTTCGCGGAATTATTTTTAACCATGTTTTTATTAATATTTCAGCATAAAAAACTCCATTATGTCATTATATTATATCAAACATTGGCAGGACATGCCACAGCAGTCGAAACGGGAAAAAATATATTATAACATCAATAACATTCCATTACATTCCGCCAACGCTTTTAAGTAAATAAATTCGGATTTTTGTGACTCAAAAATGTTTCGTATTCGTTTTAAAGTGCCGAATGGTGTCTCATTTAATGTTAATGGTCACATCAGTGCTGCACAATGCGAGTCCAGCTAAAGCAAATGTTTCCTTTAAATCAAAGGGCAAGAAAAGAATACAGACTACTCTTTGCTGACTCTTTACTTCATCAGATGCTTTCTGCACCTTTGAGCGTTAGTCAAACACGAAAACTAGCAAATATTTAAAGTGAAATTGGGATAAATTCACTTCGGAATAAAATATTCACCTAGCATTTTCTAGTTTGCAAGTCGATATAATACAAGTTTCTATTAAATTTTTCGGACAGTTAACCAGATCTGTACTAGAAATCTTCATTCTAAAAATAGCACCAAAACGTACAATCGGACTTGAGTCAAACCATTGTCTCTTCACCCTCTTCACAAGGCTTACCAAGTTCTCAAACAAACATAAAATCAAGGTTTGAAGATAAAACAAAACAAAATCGATCTCGGAAAAATAAAATAGGGTAGAGGAAGGATACAAGTTCGAAACATCACATTGTAACCTATTCGGTCCCGCCCGGCAACTTACGAAGCAGCCACCGATATATTCCAAATACCTGAACGTTTGATTCCAAAAGGCGGTTTGACGAAGGTAAGCATACTCCTAGCATCCTCAACCCTTTGTCTCCTGGGAATACAATGGACAATCGCAAATGCTTGAGAAGCGACATGGGACAGGCTACGTGACTAAATTTTGAGCAAAATGTTTTGCGGCACACCTTTATTTGCGAAATAAGTAATGCTATCTTTTTTGCAGAGCTGAGTATCGCGTATCATATCCGAAACAAGGGGACTGTTAAACTACTGTTCATCTAAAAGACAAGACCAGCCTGAACCACAAGTGAATTGCAACCTAAGAACATTAATAAGCGGTTTGAAAAAATATTCTTGTCCTATTTGAATGAATGCAGTTGAACTCGCTCTTCAAAACGTTAACATTAAAAAGCTCGTCGTCCGAGTTGTGGTTTCTGAGGCAACGGTCAACGCGGCCCCATTCGGGTCCACGTCTCGTCCGGACGTGGCCGTCTCTGCGACTTATTGTGTTCCTTCTTTTACCTTTTTCACTTTACTGGCTGAGTGGGCTCTTTTTTCAACTCAGTCTGCGTATTGTTTGTTTACTCACCACTGGCGTGGACATTTGCCTTTAGTTAGCCAACCTTATTTTAGATCTCTGAGTGTCTCGGTTCATGGTCACTTAAGTTTTACTCCGTCCGTTGCTCCGGCTTAAATGTTTTACGAAGTCGACCTCGGTAGTTTTTTGGGTCTTCACATTTTCCTTTTAAAATTACAGAGACTGACGCTTGTAAAGTTGGTATAATTGAAGTAAACGTGGGTTTTAAGTGCTCTGTGAATCTGCTCCATCAATATTTTGTAAATGTAAAAAATATTCGAACGAAGAAGGTCTCCGGTAATGGAAATCGATTAGGAATGCGGCTCAGGGACGTTCGGTTCATCTCAAACGTCATCAAAAGTGTCAATCACGGATGTTTTCGAATAGCAAAACCGATTATCGGGCGTATTAAGTCGGTTATTGTTATCGACTGCGGCGGTCCCGTCCATCCGAGCATGAAGTAGATTAGGGACATCATAATTTGGCATATTTGGCGTCAGCTGCATGCATCGCCGGCACACCTCAAATTTCAAACGCGTATTTATTCGGTTCTTCACAATTTGCTATGTCGTAATAAATTGTATTGTGAGGACCCTCTTATATTTAATGCAATTTTTGGCGTCAGCTGCATTAGACATTATTGTTGTGTGCAATAATTTCCGAATTGAATTACAATACTATTTTTTTTATTTTCTGCATTTAATGTGGCTTTTAGTAACTATTTTCCATAACCATTACCTCGCATAAAATAGTCTAGCAGAATTGCTGCCGCTGCTAATTAGAAGGGTTAAAGCCTTGAACGATGGGCAGGGTCGGGCCGAAGGGATGAATAAGTTGGGATGATTCTTTGGTGTAGTAGGGAATGGACAAACGTTGCGAGCGAAGCCTGTCATTAGGAGGCTATGTTTTGGAGGCTTATTCCCAAGCGCCTTGTAAATTCTGGGACACATCAGAGCTGAGGTAAAACATGGCTCAGAAGAAAATTTAGGAAAGATAGTTGAATAAAAAACAAAGGTTGAGCCATTTCTGTGGTTGTTACGTTGCTAGATTTTTGGTTAGGTTAGGTGGGTGTTTATATTTACCTAAGAATATGTTTTTTGGACCTATTAGGAACAAGTCGTTTCAGGAAAGTTCCTTTTGTCCCTAACTAATTGACTCTATAGAGTAACCTTGAATAGCTCCTTAATGAAAGGCTCTTTTTGGGCACAAAAAATTGTAGCTTGAGTTTTCAAAATACACGGAAAATGAACAATAATGATATCATAAATTATGTTCTGTTTTAAATGTCACTTGTAAGAAAGATTATTTTTTTCAAAAATATGCCTTAAATTTCATTTAATACAAAAACACAAGTAACAAAAACCTTTTTATGTGAAAAAAGTCTTCTGTCTAAAAAAATTTATATTAACCATCATAATCATCATCATTATCTTCCTGCCCTTTTCCCAGGTTATGTGCGGTTGGCACAACAGTAATCTTCTCCCACTTCCCTCTATCATTCGTCATCTCAGTACTCACTCCTTTCTTACCCATGTCATCTTTCACACAGTCCATCTTTTCCTTATTAATCATAGTTTAAAGATACTAGGTACCTATAGAAAATAATATATGTGCTAGCTTCCGCCCGCGGCTTCGCCCGCGTGGTACCTTGAAAAACTTAATAAACCTATCCCACGGGAACTGTATATTTTTCCGGGATAAAAAGTTGACCCTTAAAAAAACAAAATTTTAATCCAAATTTATTTAACGGATAGCAAATTTACTAGGTCAGTCAGGCTATAATAGTTGTAGTGTAGTTGGTCCAAATTAAGTGCACTGTTTAATTATGCCTACAAATTCAGAATTAATTAATACCCTGTTTAAGCTCGAATAGTTTAATGAAAACGGGCAAATTTAGTATTAATATTGTGGTTTAGGATGACCACCTTTTAGTATCTTAATTGGCATAGACCGCACACTGTTATATTATGAAATTGTTTTGGGCAAAAATATTAAACAATAATTGAAAACTTTAGTGATGCTTGCTAGAAGTTTTGTCTAAGTACTTACTTTGGTTTTTTTGTGTATTTCTAAAGGTTGTATACTTGACAAGTTGATTAATATATAATTATTTTTGTGCTAATTTCTTTTTGCATTTTTTTTTCAAAATTGATAAATTCATATTTATAATGTACCTGGTCTATCTCGTATGTGGAAAAATGTGAATTATAATTTTCAAACTTTCTGATATTTTTTTTTTATTAATAGGTACAATATTATTATGTACTTAAATGTATTGTTTTGCGACACATAAGCATAAGTCACACCCTAATACACACTACAATTCAAGTAAAATTCTGACTACAACTGTATTAAAATCTTCACTCTCGGCATCATTGCTGGGAGGGCAATGAAACAAAAGAATTTTCTGTCGCACTTACACTCGCAAACATTTATATTTCCGTCTCGGGTGACATCATGTACCCTCAAATGCGTCTCAGTTTGAATGTATTAGTTACGCAATACTTGTAGTTTTGCATGTGTGTGTAGTTGATTTTTGATGATGATGATTCTTATAAACTTTTTTTAAATCATACACATAAACGTATTTTAAATATTTTAATTTTAATTTGTAGGTAGGTAGTTTATTATTTATTTTAATAATTTACCGATGCAATAATTTTATGTAATGAAATTAAATTATAAAAGCATTAGACTTACCTCCTCTATGCCGAACGTGATATTTCCTCTTGGTCACAGTAGCCGTGCAACAAGGCTGTTCGTAGTAAAAATTATAAGAACTGTCCACTTCAGCCGTTTGTTGCACAATCTGGGATCGAACCTGCCACCCCACACCGACCAGCAGGAGTACCAACCACCGGACAACGACAGCCAAAGCACCCATAGTCCGGATGCTAGACCGACACATTGTTTTTTAATCACTTCACTAACACTCAGTACTAAAAAAGTTTAAGCAACTTCTAGAAACATATTTTTCTTATATCTGTAAAAGAAATGGCTACCTAAATTACCAAGTTTTCTTTCAGTAATAACTCCCGCACACTTTTACTCTCACAGAAACATAGAAAACATGTTAAAACAAAAATAAAAAGTTTGGAATTATCGTAAAAGTGAAGTTTCGTACGCGCTGACAGAATTAGTCTAGCTTTTAGGCCTAAATTACGGTCCGTTTGTAGCTAGCGACGGCAGCGGCAGTAAAACAAAACGTACCCAGGAATGAAATAATGGAACCTACATTACATTTAAATAATTGTTTCACAGCAAACATTTTAATCGTGTAGAGCATACATCAAAAGAGTGGTAACAAGCCCTATAATATTAGATAAAAGTTGAAATTGCCACTACGCGTAATTTGCTTAATTCAACCCGTTAACAGTTCTGTGAATTCATTTGTTGCAGGTACGTTAAATTACGGTATGATTGATGACAAAGACGAGAAAGGTAATAAAGATAAAGGTAATTTAGTAGCAAATGTCACAAGTCATTGTAACCCCAAAGATAATGATAACCAATAAAAAATATATGGGAACAAAAAGCAGCGCTTACGCCTATTTGGCAATAAAAATGACAATTTTCCTTGTTGACTTTACATTAAAAAGTACCATGCTGTGGGGTAGCTTAATGGCAGTGGAGACCATTACGCGACCCGATGGCAATAAGCAAACCTCGTGGACCTAATGGAAACCGCATGGCTAGGGGTACTACATACCCTTTACACCGTTTACAACGCAAATATTACATATTACAGGATCCGTTATTCAAACTAATCCATTAAAACCTTATCAGCTCGATGAACGCAGTCACCGTTGATGATTAAGGGGTATCAGTGAATAAGCAAATAAATGTCTTCTAGTAAATTTAACTCCAATCTTGGCAAGGGGTTCCGTCATGTGACCGATATCTTTCAGTGAATACGGTCAGAGATCGCCTTTTGAAAGAGTCCAGAGATGAATTAAATAGATAAGCCCACCAAAAAAAGGGGTGAAATAGGTAGATCTAATGTTTGTATCATTAAAGTTTGGAGCCTATTATTGAGGTTTTATACAATCTATTCAAATACTTAAAGAAGATAATCTTAGTTGAGGAGATAAATTCAGTAGCAAATGATTAATGATAGGGCTAAACGCATGGGAAATACTGTCAATTGAAAGTAGGTTCTTTGCAGTATATATTTTAAATCTCCCCCATTCTCAAAAAGCACATCACCAGCGTCTAAAAAGAGTCTCTTATTTTATTTATATCCTTAAGGATCATTTTAGACATACAATAATTCATTTTGAAGAATGAAAAATGATTTGGCGGCGGTACTTTGATCTTTGCCATTATTGCTTAAGGATTGAAAGTGTTATTGATCGTCGTTTAAATCTGCTGTATTTTATACGGATTTTTATTTTAATATTTTGAGGTTGTTGTTTTTGTTCGCGTGAATGAGATACGCTTAAAGCCTCACGACGAGACGGTCGTTTTGGTTCGGTCATTCTCATTAACCGGTTCTACAAAAATGTCTTTATTACCATCTGATGATTCACAACGGTATCTACCTCTGGCATTCTTAGTATAATTAACGTGTTAACTTTTCAAGTTACTCTATTAAGTTTCAACGATAAATTATTAATTTATACAGATAAGGTATAGACATCATATTTTTAAGAACTCATTATAATCTTCAAGTTTTAGAACTCTATGATTCTTAACTAGCATTTTAAATGTGTATAATAATTCATCTAAAATGATTCAATCATGAAATATTCTGAAATGTTTTAAGTACTTACTTAATCTGTAATTTTATTAAACGGGTTCATTTAGCAGATTTTAATCTCTTTTAATATCCCTCCATCTCGTTTCACAATACAATTACACCGTTACTGCCTATCGCACGACAGGCTCCACTCATTATGAGCGAAGAATGTTAAGAAATTTCATCCGACAACCTATTGAGGCAGCCCTTCCAATTGTGCGAAGGTGTTCCGATTGAATGGTGCGTAGGTGGAATGGGGTACGATTATAATGAAATTTTGCCTCGATAAAGACCAGTGAGCCCAGAAACATAATACTCGATGTTTCCTCTTCAACCCGTATCCATATCACATCATTTAACCGCGGCAAAATATCTGCAGACGCATCTTAAGTAAATTAACGGTGGCGTGCCCTTTAATTAAAACGATACGGCCTCATTTTGAGAAATTGTTTTCATTTTTAATTTATTTTAATGAGATGCCGGGCGTGATGTCAAAATAGTTTATTTAATAACACATGGACTAATTTATTTATTTTAGTTTTGCAGCTACCTAGAGTAAGTAACTCATGAAAATGTTATTATGAAGTTTTTTTTTTTCAAAGTTATATAATATTGTCAGTTATTCACGTTTTCTATGTGAGTTTAAATTCCAGTTATAACTGATAATTATAATTTAACTCGTAATTAAATCATTTCTAGACTGTCAAGCTGTCAACCACAGCCATGCTCTATTCTAGATTCCCAACGTGTTTGTTACTTTAATTCAAAGTGAGAAACACATTTTACCGTTTGAATTGTAAATGTGCGGAATATTTATTTTAAAAAATTGGCATAAATTAGAATTTAAAAGTAGCGTAAATTGAAGAGGTAAGAAATCTAAGAGAAGGAATTGACTGTCCAGAAGAGATACGGTAGAACCCGGAAATTCGTATTGAATTATTAATACAATACTGTTACAGCAGCGGATTGTAAGCTCCTTACCGAGGAGACTGAATAAATATCAGTAGGCCGATAGTTAGGAGGAAACCCAAATACAAATAAGTAAGATTTGAACATCTACATAAACGAGTTGATTCAGCAGTTATTGATAAAGAGGATTTGGAAGTAGGTGACGCAGAATTCTCATTAACAGTCACTATTTTCAAAAATATCAATTTGTGTTTAGGTTTATAAAATTTGCACCGCAATGAAGTGAAACTTATGTAAGTAAATATTGGAGCTTCACTTACGGCAGATTTTTATATTCTATCTATTTGCGGTATTTGGAATTTGGATAGGTATTTGACATTAATCCTATAGAAGTAACGTGAAATACCTATCCAAAATTCAAAAACCACAGATAGATAGAATATAGAAATCGGCAGTTAGAGGGATTCCAAAATCAAGAATAACCTTTGCTTATGTTGTTCCGAAATATTAATTTATTCAATTAAGCAAGATGGATTAGGGAGACAAGATTATGTGAGGGCCAACACGATAACTTATTAATACGGTTCGGTTACATAAACCTCAAGTCTAATTAGTTTCTGTAGTACAAAATCAATTAAATGGTACTAACGCTGCTAGATCTCCCGACTCCCGACCGCAACCTCAAGAAATGTTCGCTGAGGATTCAAAGGGATGCATAAACATCTACGTAGTGAAACGCAAATTGTTATTAGAATTTACTTTAGATTAATGAATTGATATATTGGGTTAATTAATCTTATATGGCTTCGAATGCTGGGATAGAAAAACCATATGGTTGCTTAATGTGGCTAAGAAAGTGGATTGATTAATATTTAAGCAATTAGATTAACTTGAGTATAAAGAGCTTATTAATTGGCTTATCTAGATTTAAATTACCTCAATGTTTTACTGAAATTGATTGGGTTTTGCTCTTAACTACTTCACCAATATTCATTTCATATAATAATTAGCGTTCTAAAAGTACAAATCATAGCTAAACACTTTAAATTTAAACTTTTGTTTTACAATTCCCTAAGAGAATCTTAATAATAGTAAATTTTAGGCGGCACGAAGTTCGCCAGGACAGCAGCTAATTATTGATATATAGTATAAAATAAAGTCGCTTTCCGCGGCTGTCTGTCTGTCCCTATGTATGCTTAGATCTTATGCTTGAAAAACTACGCAACGGATTTTGATGATTTTTTTTTATTAGATAGAGTGATTCAAGAGGAAGGTTTATATGTATAATACATGGTTAACATAGTAGAGAAACACTGATAAATTTAGAGGTTTCTAATGTGATGTCGTAAATAAACACATTTTAGCATATCAGCATTGCACCCGTGCGAAATCGAGGTGGGTTGCTAGTTTTCAATAAATAATATAACGACCCGCAGCCACTGGCCACAGATTAGGGTGGCAGAGTTTCTCACTGAATTCGGAACACGTACAAAATGCACGTAAACGTCTGCCTCCATATTATTGATACAAATAGAGATATCAATTGTTTAGGACAAGGAGCAACAACAGCGTGGCAATGATAGTAATTCTTTTCCCGGGATGTTAGGGGCCTTTATGACCACTGATATCTGTGGGGTGAAAGTTTTGTGTATTACGAAATGAGATTTTTACGAACTTGGGACGGTCGTAATGCTATTGACCTCTTTGATGGTGTCCAAGCGTATTTTATGTGTGGTTAAATGTATAACTGGTTACAGTAAGTAGTCTCGTTCTGGTAAATAACTATCTGGTATAGTTATTATGATTGGATAAGGAAGTTTAGCTGTTGATTTGGAATCATCATTATCCTATTATCTAACGCTAGTAAGGCATTTCTTGTTTGGTTCTTTTAATTCTCTCTATGATTCTCATAAGGTAAGATTTCTTTTTTGGCACTTTGATGTTAATGTTCACATTTACACAATTTATTCAGTTTCTATCTGTGAATACCTATTATTATTAGCGCTCTGTTGATACCTTAATCTTTATTGACATTATTCTAGCTCATGGTGTTCCGAAATAAATAAATAATTTTCCTCTATCATTTTGGTCTTTTAGCATTACTTCACAATATTTTTTTACCCCTTCTATTTTTTACATAAACCATAGATTATTATTTTTTTGGGAATGAAAGATTATGAAATTTTTCATGTATTAATAAAAAAATGGATTAAATTCCAAGAGCAGCAGGTATTCGTAGGGTTAAGTTACCTATATTCTTATAATGGAAGTCAGTATTATGTGTGAGTACTTGCCTAAAATGTTTATTAAAAAAATTAATTACAATAATGTAAGAGAAGGGAATTTTAAACGAATGCTGAGAGCATTTTCTTGCCTGTTCTTCTCGTACTTGGGTTAGGTTGGAATTGGCACATAGATTCACCTAGCATGTAAGACGTTTCAAAGTGATCCTTGTGATTGTACTGAATAAATATTTTTCAATTTCAATTTCAATTTCAATTTAGTATGAACAATTTTATATTTTACTTGGCAGATTTCGTAATTTTGTCATAATGTTTTCTATTTATTGCTTACTGGAATTCTACTGTACTTTTTATTTAAGACAAAAAAATGAACTTGCTTTAAATTTGGTACAGTTTTTCGATACAATCCACAATCTTTCAACTGTCATTATTTTTCTCGATCCAAATAATTTATCTACATTTTCGTTTATCTTAAAACGCACCTCACAGCGAAATTGAGAGTTGAAATAAATTTTATATCATAAATCATAGTACATTTATTTTTTTAAACTTCATAAAAATTACTTCACGTAAACCTAATAATATAATTAAATTATTTTTAATCTCAAATTTCCAAAGAACTTAAAAAAAATTTACAGTATTTACTTCCAAACTTATTGCGGTCATAATAATTAGATTAAATATACTTTACTCAAAGATCAAATTTTATAAACATTGCGTCACTTCCAATAGTGGACTGCGGTACCTACTTGTGAAGACGAGTATTTAAAACAAAATCTGGAGCCATTAGTAGGTACTTAAAACAAACATAAATAGAGTAAGTTCTAAAATGTCACCTGCTATGAATTACAATATTTTATTTCTACGCTTTTATGAAAATGGACTAATTACCATCTTAGAATTTTTATCAAATATCGTTCAAAGCAAATCTTCAGAAGATTTGAAAAGGGGAGAATGTTTACCGACGTTGATGTTTGTAAAGTGTCTGTATTTTGTCTATTTATATACAAAAGGTTATTTAACTCGTCAGCAAGACTAATGAAACAGGCGTCGAATCCTTTTTTGATAAATTAACATTGATTTGTTCTAAATTGCGCGATTTTTATTAAATTTTAGATTTTATAAAAAAATTGTTCTTTATTTTTAAATATTTCATTTTTTAACGGTTTGATATTCATCATGTCTTTAAGACCAAATCAGGCCGTATTGTTTTAACTTGATTTCATAAGTAACCATTAACACATAGTTAGTTATCAAAAACAATTTTGTTACGATTATTATGTGTTTTATATTTGAAACAGCTGTAAATTTATCAAGCCGGCTTGACTTATAATTATTTAATTTTGTTACCATTGCTGTTTACTTTGAAAACTTAATTTTTTATAGAAATTTTTGTTTTCTTTGAGAGATATGCTGGAGTTATTTCACACACAATAGCCTACACGAGAATACCACGACCAACCTCCTCCGTAGTCCGTTGAACCAAACACGTTGCAGTTTCACAAGAAATAAACAACACTAATAATTAACGAGCCACGAAAGAGAACAATTATTATCAGGAAAGCAGCCTAAATCCAGATACAAAATCCAAACTTTCAGTACTAATGTCCAAAAACACAAGTTCTGTTATTCGTAGATTTCCGAAGAAGTTATACACGGTCGGTCCGCACGCGTGCGTCGAGCATGCCGGCCGGCGCTGAACTACCTCGCTGGTGGACTCATTCTGTTCAAAACTTTTAAGTCATGGAGACGGCAATGCTATGTCGCGCCTCTACAACTCACGCACACAATCGCGCCCAACACCCTATGCACAAACACGAAGCGAGCTTCCAAGTTCACTAAATAAACGAACACCAACACAAACGCAATAACACCGTCTACCCCTTGTTCGTGAAACGGCAGAGCGAGAGGCGAATATCAACAATCCATCCGCGGTAGCGAGTGCAAAAGAGAAACTACACCGCAACAGATGTATATCATTTTACGCAGGTAAGTATTGAAAATGTTGGTGTGTACGAATGAGACAGAGTATAAATTTAGCTTAAGCGAAGCCGGTTGTGCGAGAATGAGACAGGAACTGTTCAAGTCACCCGCTGTACATTCCTTCCTGATACCGGCGCGCCGTCGTACCTTTCGATCGTTCAAGTGGCAGATGAAGCTTTTTAGGGTTATCACCCAATTATTACCTACGCAAGCGAATATGATTATGATGTCAATAAAGTAGGTCAAAGCACAATTGACACAATAGCTGTCATAAACCAAATCATTAATCTTATTGATGAAAATAACGTTGATGCTAATAAATTCAAAACTTTTGATGTTTGGAAGATAGTTACGAATGGAAACAAAAGATTTACCAAGACGCAAATAGAATATACTATTCCTAGTGAGGGGGGATGCTAATAAATGATTCAGTGGGAACAGGTAGGCAACCCTATGTCAAGATGTCACAAAGTAGCAGGTACGGTGCAAGTAACGTGTGCTGCTAAATTTGGGATGTTTTTTGCATGCTTCCCCTTGCTATTTCTCTCGGTATCGTCCCATACAATGAAGACATCTGCCATTATGAATGCAATGCCTTTGTGTCCTCGGGGTATAATTATGCCATCGTTAACCTGTTATTTTGTAATTGATCCTGAAACATCGGGATCAGTATAAAAGTATGGTGTGTTTTTGATATTATTTATTTGGTACATGTATAGAAACAGCAGTCAACGTAACTAGACACAGTAGCCATTTTAGACTAATTTTAAAACTGTCTTATGTTTTGTGTCATAAAAAGTTGTTGGCCATTAAAAACTCAGAAATCACAGAGTTCTGAGGTAAAAATATTATCAACTCTGCGTCCAGAGTCCGGGATTGTGTATTATCATTCCGGAATTTTCGTATGACAGTGTGTAACATTTTGTTTAGTTTTATATTTTTAGCTCTCTAAACAAACCCCTACCAGTAACTTTTTTAGACTACGACACTAAGCTTAAGTCCACCAAGCATAAGTGTCAGGTTGCAAGCCTATCGCCGCTTGCATTTGACATTTCATTATTCTGAGAATAGTTATACCAAAAGGTGGTCAAATCCAACCTAAGTACAAATTATTATTAATACTTCATATGCCTACCAAAAACGTATATTCACATCTAGGTACGAAATAAAAGGTTGTCTGTATAATAAAACCAAATATCTAACGTTCATTCTCAGCACGCAAAATTCCATTATTATTATTTATTATTTATATTGAAGAGCGCTGGTGGTGTAGTGGTAGCACCCCTGCCTCACGATCCGAAGGTCGTGGGTTCAAACCTGGTCGTGCACCAATGAGTTTTTCCATTCGAAAAATTTATGTGCGCAATGCCAGTGCTCTTAAACGGTGAAGGAAAACATCGGGAGGAAACCGGCATACCCTAGAACTAAAAATTCGAAGGTATGTGTCATTGGTTAGTATTCTTATAAGCGGCGATGGGCTTGCAACCTGTCACGTACGGAATACTAACTATTGCAAAATGTGGGCATGCACCAAATGTCATGTTTGGACTTGTCTCTGACTACCCTCTTTAGATATCTTCAAAGATCTAAGAAACTAAAGATCTAAGGAGATATCTACCGAGCCCGGGGATTACAGTCGTGATCATATTTTTTTTTTTTTTTTTTTATTATTTTAGCCTTGTTGTCCCACTGCAGGGCAAAGGCCTCTCTCTCTTTTTTCCAGCTTTTTCTATCCTTGGCTGCAAAATTCCATGAGAACAAAAATATTACAAAAGACTCGTTTGTAACGCGACACCATCAAAATACCATCAGGAGTCCTGTCAGGTATCCGAGAAGCGTTAAGCGAAACACTTCTCCGAAACCGGAGCCCTACCAGTGGCGTCCCGGACTTGACGTTAATCTACGGTGACAACGTATCACAATATACACTTCGTTCCCATGTAGGTAACACACAAATTAGTGTAGTAGGTATTATGTTTACACTTTTTGTTTTTTGTACCTTTGTCAACCTTCACGCTAAATGACAGGACTCGATGTTGTTCTACTTTACCACGGAGGCAATTGCCGTTATTGTTAACATTGTTAAGAGCGCTGGTGGTGTAGTGGTAGCACCCCTGCCTCACGATCTGAAGGTCGTGGGTTCAAACCTGGTCGTGCACCAATGAGTTTTTCCATTCGAAAAATTTATGTGCGCAATACCAGTGCTCTTAAACGGTGAAGGAAAACATCGTGAGGAAATCGGAAAACCCTAGAACCAAAAATTCGAAGGTATGTGTCATAAGTTAGTATTCTTATAAGCGGCGATGGGCTTGCAACCTGTCACGTACGGAATACTAACTACTGTCCAAAATGTGGGCATGTACCAAATGTCATGTTTGGACTTGCCTCTGACTACCCTCTTTAGATATCATCAAGGATCTAAGCAACTAAAAGATCTGAGGAGATATCTACCGAGCCTGGGAATTACAGTCGTGATCATAATATGCTATGCTATGTTAACTGTATTATAAAGATTATTGTTAACGTATTTACAAAAGGCAAAACACATTTGTAAACTTTACTTTATTCTAATATTTGTATAGGTAAAGCAAATCAAAACAGCAGAATCTATAGACCTTCCAAGATTCGTGTACATTGGATCACCGGTCTAAGTTATGCTCTAAATAACATACAATACACAATCATACAACGACAAATCTCCCTAGTTACCACTGAGATCTTCGCTCACTTCGCTCGCTCGATCAATTAAATATTTTTAATAAGCGCTGGTTTGATGAACTTCCTATCTAATTATGCCTATTTTTATTTTTTTTAAATATGTTTCTGCTTAGTTTATTTTTAAATTGATTTTTACACCTACTTCTTTTGAATGCAATAGTTTCAATTTGCGAAAACGTTATAACGGTAAATAGATACTATTTGATCAATCAGCAGTATTGATTGTTTTCATAAAAATTAAAAATAAATAGCATACTATTCGTCGACTTGGTGCTCAAATCGGTGCTCTATGTAAAACACCTCATCATTTAACCTCGTCTTCTGATGAAATAGGAATTGACGTGGCGGGCACTAAAAACAAAACGTAGGGCAAATATGACGTGTGTCTGACAGTTTGACACGGGTGTTCGCGGAACACTTCATTAACTCCACGAGTACCTGAAATCCGGATCCGAAAGCACTCAGAAAAACCAGTTAACCCGAAGCGAAGAACTAAAAATCTGCACAGTGCACACCTATTAGATTCTCTGTATTTTTTAAAAAAACTTTAACGATAAACACACAAAGGAAGTCTGCTGGTAGCATAACAATGATTTTATTTTCATACGGAGTATAAGCGTGGTCGAGAACACGGAACCTTTATTCAATTGTTTTTTTACCTTTGCTTCTGATACCTGCAAAACTGTTCAACTCGTTAAATTGAAATCTAGAAACGAAAGAGTAAATGAAAGAATACCCTACCAGTATCTCAATTATAGATTTATGATGACAGATTTTGATAACCCTTTTAAAATGTAGATATACGTCAACTAATAGGTAATTAGAACGCGATAAATACTCGTTTAATACTAATAATAATGTGTTCAGATCGCGTAAGTTTAAAAGTGTATAAGTACGTCAACTATTTCCAAAAAACACAATTAATTTCGCAATATAAGGTTTCAATGGTCAAGAAAATATCGCGAGGAAACCGGCATAACCTAGAACTAAAAATTCAAAGGTATATGTCATAGGTTAGTAGGTATTAGATTTAAGTAACTAGAGATCTGCCGTGTGATTCTGTAAGACCTCATTTTAAACTTCGAATCTGAATCCGCTGTGAGTTTCTTGATTGGCATTCTAAAAACTCGGTTGATAATTCTAACTTGCACTAGCGCCACTCTTGCGAGCGTGTCAGCGAGTTGAACTAAATTGACGGGGAGATTTTGACAGATAAAGTATGAGATGACGTAAGAAGTGGCATTCTATACGGTAATTCCCAAGTCACTTCGACTCTCGCTTCGCACTTGAACCCGATTCAAAGTGTCAAATAAAAAGCGTCTTAAGCGAAGTGAGAGTGAAGAGCGACGTGAGATGCGAGTTGATGTTTGAATTTTACAGAATCGACGTACTGAGGAGATATCTACCGAGCCTGGGGATTACAGTCATGCGATAAAGATTTTTTTTATTAAGGCTGTATTCGGTGTTTTAGTCAAGATGGCTGATTGTAATATTTAATGCTTTTATTTTATTAAAAATATTAATATATTTATTAAAACTGGGTCGTCTTTAGAATCCCTGCAACATACTTTTTATTCTAAAATAACTTGTTATTTGATTTTTTTTAATGTCATCGCCTGTTAGTTTTGAGCTGAGACCTTCGATTTTTTGGGTTGAAATGAAAACAAACTTTTATCTGATTTTTACTCGATAATCAGATAATCAGATTTATCTTACGGTTTCGTTACTAAACCATCAGATAAATAAGTTCTTTGTAAAACAGCCAACCTTAAGGCATGGTTCTGTTATAAAGGGTAGAATAATAAGATAGTTTAGGAGTACGAAGCTCAATTGTTTTGACATAAGGCGTCGCACCAACTGTGGAGATGGAGTGTAAAGAAGGCCTGTGGCTCACTAAGCACAAAATAATGACGACGCATTGTAGCTTCGGATCAAGTAAGTCGCTATCATACAGGGTGCTCCATAACTAGTATTTTATTCCGTAGGGAGCCGATTTTTAACATACGCGAAAAACAAAGCTGGTGGTGTAGTGGTAGCACCCCTGCCTTACGATCCGAAGGTCGTGGGTTCAAACCTGGTCGTGCACCAATGAGTTTTTCCATTCGAAAAATTTATGTGCGCAATGCCAGTGCTCTTAAACGGTGAAGGAAAACATCGTGAGGAAACCGGCATACACTAGAACCAAAAATTCGAAGGTACATATGTGTCATTGGTTAGTATTCTTATAAGCGGCGATGGGCTTGCAACCTGTCACGTACGGAATACTAACTACTGTGCAAAATGTGGGCATGTACCAAATGTCATGTTTGGACTTGCCTCTGACTACCCTCTTTAGATATCCTCAAAGATCTAAGTAACTATAGATCTGAGGAGATATCTACCAAGCCTGGGGATTACAGTCGTGATCATATTTATATTTTTTATTTTTTAGAAAAACAAAAACTTCTACAACTTTTCTGAATTTGATTATTTTCATTGTAAGTATCAGAAAAAATATCAATTCCATCTCTGGAATAAAGTGCAGTAAGTTTTATAAACTGCATATTTAAAGAAAGCCGTAGTTGTGATTCGCGTAAGTAATAAAATTATAATATAATCAATTCGATAATTATCTGATGTAAGTATCTAACATCAGAAAACTATCAACTTCATTTCTCTTCTACTTAGTGACAATATATTATAGTTTTATGGAAATCTGAACAAAAACTACCTATTTGTAAAAAAAAAGTAATTGTATCTATGAATAACTCATTTCCAGACACCCTGTACTTTTTCAAAGCTCGGCAATCTTTCTGTACAATAAACAGCTACTTTGTAGCTGCATTATATTGTACCTAAAGATGACGTAAGTTACCTGCATTCACTGGGATATAAGCAATATTATCTTGATGTCTGGAACTTGTAGAGTCTAGTTCTTATCTATTGTGTCCAGCCGTATTGTGTTGAGGCAGTTTTGTTGACGACTATACTGATATTTATGCATTAAAGATTATTTTGTTGACGACCATACTGATATTTATACGTTGAGCATTATTCTTAAATCATAACTTGTGTTGTTGTGATATTGCTAAGATGACGTTTCTTGTATTAAGACCCAGTATCTGGATGACCGAGCTTTGCTCGGGATTTAATTCTGGTAAATCGTGTTTTTTGGAAAATGAAACCTAGCTAGATCGATTTATCACCCCCGAAACCCTCTGCATACCAAATTTCATGAAAATCGCTGGAGCCGTTTCCGAGATTCCAATTATATATATATACATATATACAAGAATTGCTCGTTTAAAAGTATAAGATTTTTTACTGTCCCTTGAAAAGTTCATTGGTGCAGCGGTAATTCTGTACAGTGAACGGAAAATACATGGAATCATTCTTTGGGCTAAAAATGGTTCAAAAAAAATGGAGATCGTAGAACCTAGTAACGTCGAAGAGGTGTGTCAAGTTGAAAGGCAGGAAAGTTGAAATTTTAAGTTGTATTTTATTTACCTAGGTAGTTTGTTTTATTCAATCTGTCCATTTTCCAAAAAGAGCCGGCGCAATTTATATCTTTCACCATACTGGTCTGAAGAAGAAGTACAAATTCGAGAGTAATAATGCGTTGTACGAGTATACATTGCAAACGTGGGTTCAGTCAGTTTGAATACATTTTTGACATGGGCTCAGTTATTTTGACGACCTCAGTGGCGCAGCAGGCGAGAGTCCGCCTGCGACGCAAGAGGTTGCGGGTTCGATTCCCGCCGCGGAACAAATTTGTGTACGATCTGCAGAAATTTGTTCCGTTGTTCTGGGTGTTTTCTATGTATAATAAAAAATATCTTTCTATGTATATAATGTATTAAATATATCAGTTATCTAGTACCCATCACACAAGCTTTGAGTAGCTTACTTTGGGGCTAGATGATGCTGTGTGGATTGTCCAGCATTATTTATTTATTTATTTTATTTATTTATTTTAAATACATTCTCGACGTGGGCTCAGTTAGTTTGAATACATTCTTGAAATTATGGGCTCAGTTAGTTTGAATACATTCTTGACGTGGGCTCAGTTAGTTTGAATACATTCTTGACGTGGGCTCAGTTAGTTTGAATACATTCTTGACGTGGGCTCTGTTAGTTTTAATACATTTTTCTAAGTCAGATAAATAGTAAATCCGATTCGAATGTTCTGGAAGCAATTTTAGTGCGAGTACCGAATGGCCGAAAGTAAGGGATGGCCAGCAAAGCGGACCGCGTCCACGTAATGGGCGCAATAACAAAAGTGAGTCGACCATTGATTTGGATTTTACGTAGTCCGGCAAAAAAATGTGCCTTTGTGTTGCAAGCGGCCAGTCGAGGACAAATGCATGTCAATGGAAGTACAACGTGCTCAATGGAAAGCTTGTGGTATTATTTCAGCCCGGCAGGTGAATACTAAGTGATAGTTTTTATTGTTAGCTCGCAATGTGCGAACGCTTATCGGCTTTGTTGGTTTCCGTATTGGAGTGAAATAGCTGACGACTGCAGACAGACTACGTTGCATGAGAGGAGTGATAAAGTTTATAGAAAGAGAGAAATTATTTTTCAAATAAGTTGTTGTTAATATTTTTGGACTCATTTGTCAAAATCTTAAATAGCCGCTTAAATAATATAAGAGCGCTGGTGGTGTAGTGGTAGCACCCCTGCCTCACGATCCGAAGGTCGTGGGTTCAAACCTGGTCGTGCACCAATGAGTTTTTCCATTCGAAAAATTTATGTGCGCAATAATGCCAGTGCTCTTAAACGGTGAAGGAAAACATCGTGAGGAAACCGGCAAACCCTAGAACCAAAAATTCGAAGGTATGTGCCATAGGTTAGTATTCTTATAAGCGGCGATGGGCTTGCAACCTGTCACGTACGGAATACTAACTACTGTGCAAAATGTGGGCATGTACCAAATGTCATGTTTGGACTTGCCTCTGACTACCCCCTTTAGATATCCTCAAAGATCTAAGTAACTAAAAGATCTGAGGAGATATCTACCGAGCCTGGGGATTACAGTCGTGATCATATTTATATATATATTTTCATAATATAACTTGCATACATACCAACATACACCCAAAACAGAAAATAAACAATGAGTTAGTTCAAATCAACAGAGATTTTCAAAGTCAAAACAGTAATAAATTAATTAATAAATAAATATTGGTAGACAATTCAAACAACGCCATCTAGCCCCAAACCGAGCAAAGCTTAGACTATGAGAACCAAATAACGGATAGACTAATTATATTTAGTAAATACATACATAGAATAGATATAAACACCCAGATACAGAACAAACATCTGCGTTCATCACACAAATGTGTCTATCCTGGGTGGGGATCGAACCCACAACCTACAACGCAGAAAGCAGAGCTACTACAACTGAGCAGTGAGGCCAATTAATGTTACAATAAATTTTTATGTACTGCCGTTGTATAACGTTCATCGTTTTTAAGGAAACCTTTAGACCACTTAATTTTAAAGATAGCACGAGACTAAAACAGCTGTTAAACTCTGCCATGTAGTTCCTACTTAATGAATGTCTGAGTATCCAGCACGCTAGCGGGATGACGTTAACTTGACGTCAGTCTGACGTGTGCGCACTGAGCTAAAAATGAAGCAAGCCATTTCAAGCTGTCAGTCCCGACTTTGAAAAGTTGTTAGACCATAGTGGCCTCTGGGAGTGGCGTTTGATCGTTTTCTAAGTGAAGTCAAAAACTAAAAGAAACGAAATCGCTATTGAAGCATAATAGCAAAGTGGTGCCATTTCGAGAAATCAATCAAAGCTAGTCGTACCATCAGCGTGCGTGGTCGGGCGGGCTAATCAAACTAATGGCCACATGAGGGCTGGAACAAATCACAGAAGAAATACGTAATACTAAATGTAGGTACCTACGATTCGGAGCCCTATTTCGGTTGAAAGCAAACTAGAGATTTGCGATAGGATTGAGGCTTCAAACACAATAACGATTTAAATGTAAAAAATATATTATTTAACATCGATATAAACAGTTGCTAAATGTTATTTTAACTCAAAAACAGTGATGAGTCCAAGTTAATTTAGAAAATAATAGATTATTTATAAGGAGTTTTATTTTAATTGATTTTTTTAATTTGTTTTGTACATAGTTGTATATTTTTCTATTTAACCCTACATTCGCACAGCAAAAAAATTAATAAAAATAAATGCAAAAACTTAAACTACGCTGGCCCTAGTCATTCCGGGTCGTGCGATTTCGTAAGCGCTATCTAAAAGACGGTATTTTCACTAACGCCATCTAGTTATGAACGCTATAACATTTTTTATGCCATTCAATTATATTATGCACATTATAAAAGCACAAAGTAGCTAATCCTATTTTTATCGAAGTATAAAAATAAATAATTCATTGAGATCTACCTTAGGTTTTGATTTAATTGGTCTTAATAGAAAGACGGACAACGAAGTGATTATAATAAGGGTTTTTTTTACTTGCAAGATACGGAACCTTAAAAGGAAATGGTTTTTGTGATGAAAAGCTCATTTTACGTGTGTAATTTTATAGCGCCAAAGTATTTTTTAATATTCAAAAAGCGGGTCATTCATTTAATAGCTAAACAAAATTAAGGCCGGATAACAATCTTCTAACGACGTAAAATCAGTGCCTACAAAGTAAAAGGGTATTGATTTCCGTTCCGATTACAACGAAACATGTCATTGTGCCTGAAACACGGGGGCATTGTACTCTCACAAAGGCTACTTCGGGAATTGAGAAGCATAAACTGTTTACCCCTTAGAAATTCGTTTCAATGTCAGTGCAAGGCAAACGTGCCCCAACATTCCTTGTCCCCAAGAAAGTAGGCGAAGGCAGAGATAGCGAAATAGTAGCTATTGTACAACTTTCACTTACCACAAACACTCTTGACTCCTAATAAATCAACTTAAGTTTACGAGAGCGGACCTCTTAAACATGATTTCAAATAAAAGTTCGCAAAAAAAAAACCCGACATTAACTTTATTTAATACTTCAACTTCAATAAAATTTAAACCCGTTAATATTATCTTGTAAACGTACTAGATTAAAATATTATCCTGTGCTACCAGAATATATGTATCTATAACAGGCAGACAAACAAAGTTGAACCTTATTTTAAGCTGTAAGTACCTAATTTATTCATCTTGAGTTAAATTTTTCGTAAAATTTTTCTAACAGACTTAATTTCATCGTATGAAACTCAGCCAAGTCAGACATCTCACAGTAAAACAGCAATTTGAACCTTACTCCAGAGTAAAGTAGCTCTTATTCCTTAAAAAGCTGATTGTAACCGACACAAACGGAGTGACGGAGACGTGAAAAATTGTCAGAAACTTGCCGAAGAAAGGTACAGTCGTGACGGCCACCAGCTCCCCCTAAAGGTCTACGACGATGTCATGTTTATTTGCTTTAAAAAGGGTACGCACTTTCTTTAGCACTATAGATGCGATCTCTGAAAAGCATGTGACGTTGAAGAGGAGACGTGAGTCCTCACAGAGGGTGATTTAGGTAAACAGGTCGGAGTACTTTCCGTCAGGTTAAATTACAGGAAACCTTTTTGACGCTATGTGTACTATTACACAATTTAATTCTGTACGTCTACCATGAGTTGTCACATTTAGATCGGCTGACGTTACCACAGTAGTAATAGTAAGTTACTATGACATCTGTCAAAATCACTCATGGTACCAAATTCTAAGCAAATTAAATGAAGCGCAAATTACAGTCGCTGTGACGTACGATAGTTATCTAGACTATCGTACGAACG
Source organism: Cosmorhoe ocellata (assembly GCA_963675405.1). Taxonomy (NCBI): domain Eukaryota; kingdom Metazoa; phylum Arthropoda; class Insecta; order Lepidoptera; family Geometridae; genus Cosmorhoe; species Cosmorhoe ocellata. Next base: position 943,138 of record OY776258.1, on the reverse strand, counting down.
TGACGTTTTAGTACCCAACTATCCGCTAGAGGCGCTGTACAAGTTTTCATACAAATTTTAACTACAGTCGCTAGCGAGTGTAGATTGTGAAAACTCATGGTAGACCTGTCAGCAGTCGTTTTTGATAGTAAATAAAACGAATCAATGGCTTTTGACGTTTGGACTAGAGCTATGGCGAACCGTATGTATTCGGTACTGAGTAACGGGTGTAAAATTTAGTACCAAGTAACGAAACGTTACACACGAATGCTTCTCGTTACTCGCATTTCGTCATACTATACGCGTACGCAATACGACTCGATTCATCAGAAGTAACGTAACGATACGATAGTTACGAGTATTAATTGTTATAGTAACGAACACATACGCTTTTTTTCGTTACTTTTACACCTCTAGTTTGGACTTTATCCTTATGTAGTACTGCCATTTTATTGTATGACATCATGAGTATTAAACATTTGAACGTATGATACAGTATTATCCATAGGAAAATAACCTAATACAGCAGAACAACTACTTATATTATTAACATCGCTGCACATCTTAAAGTTGACCAACTTTGTTTTCGTCTTTTGATTTGTTGAAACTAGGAAGTCTCGTTTACTAGAAATTGAAATTCAAAGTGGGTGTATTTCCGGTGGCGTTTGAACTCGATTTATACTGCAACTTCTCCAGGGCGCCCCTGAGTTTCTGAATAAACTGAATATTAGATAACTAGAGTTTCCGGGAATCGATCTGAGGCGGTCTATCTCTGTCCAGTTTAATCCACTGTCCCTTATTGTCTGATGAACAATCCACTGAATAATATATCGCTTATTATTTGAGCAGTAACCCACGCTATATCGCTTTTCGTCTTATGCCTTTTACACTGAATTACGCTTACCTATCTTAAGATTTATATAAAAACCTATCACTCAATAGTCAAAATTCAGTAAAATCACAGGGATCATTTTGAATCGTCTTACATACTAGGTGAGTCTAGGCGCCAATTCCATTATAATGCCAATACTATTTTATTTAAGCGAATAATTCACGTCCTTAGCCATTATTATTCTAAATGCTAATTAAATTTGTAGACAGGGATCATACACTTTTTAGTCCTAGAATAAATGAACAATCACAAAATAAATTTAGACAAATTCTTTCTTGATCTTGTTTCCAATAAAACCTAGCAAAGTTTCCAAACTTAGCAGTCAGCACCCCAGTCAAATCAAAGATGCCAGTACCAGGTATGTTGACTTATAAAACTTCTACTTTAAATTAGTTTCAGCTCAATACAAGAACGTGATCAGTTTGTATAATTGCATTTACCCTATCTCCGCACGAAAGAATTGTATCGATTGGGGTAGTCTTGCTAAATCGAAGGCAGGATAGCCCACAACTCAACTGGATGATCAAACTGCAGGAAAAAGGACAAAACAAAATGTATAAAGGAAATTGCTTCCACAAATCCACTCGTATCTACGACAATAAACGTGGAACGGCTCGACCGCCCTAATAGCAATGAAATCACGAAACCAAAACTGTCTCTTGTCGGATTTGGTCGATGCGAGCACAACTTAAGAATTTTATAGACTACCGGTCTTGAAATGTTTCATATTCAACTAGTTATATCTTTTCTCTTTTCTTTTTGAGGTTCGCAAATCTGGACAAATAATAAAACAGTAGAAGCTATCTATCAGCTATCTGGTTCCCATAGTACGAGCTTTGCTTAGTTTGGGGCTAGATGGCGTTTTTTACTGTCCACCAATATTTATTAATTTATGCGGGTATGTCCGTACATTGAAGAAAGTTTTCAAAAAATAAAAGGGAATGTTTATAGAAGAGAGAACACAAATCAGCGATTTTAAAAATTATTTTCTTTACCAGTCTGTTTATTTGTGGTCGCGCACATCTCCGAAGCTATACTGAATAGATTTTTATGAAGTTTTCACAGATGGACGGATCATAATCGAGAACAGAAGAAGGCTTTGTTTAATTAAAATTAGATGACGGACGAAGTGGCAGGGAACTGTAAAAGCTAGTAATAAATAACACGACTTTGCATCTATCCATTTTAGATGATAGATAGGGACAGTTGGAACTTTTTTTACATTGTGGACACTTTTGTGTCTGAAATTTCATTTACATAGATGTAGAATTGCCCAGAACCATTCTCAGAGAGTCATTTCATAGAAAAAAATATATAATTAAAAAAATCATTTACCATTCATAAAATTCTTCTTAAATAAATAATAAAATTACGTACTTACTAAGTGGATCATAGAATTGTTAAAACATTAATTCACCTTAAAAAAGATACTTTTTTAATAATATTACTTTCAAAAATATATTTTAGAGCACTTTAGAAAGTCACATAATTAATTTACTGAGAATCCAGATATTGCAATTACATTTCGTTTTCTTCAAAATAAAAATAACAAGAATTTTATCTTAATTGAATAAAAATTTTGGAACGGCTTCAAAAAAATATTTATTGTAAGAAATTTTAAGTCCATCGCAGCGGTGATCGAGTACCTAGGTAAGGAGGTACTTGTTCGGAAAATATCGACATAAAGCCAATATGTAATGGTAGTGGAAGACGAGTTTATTTTTTAAATATTTTGGTACTACCAGTGTTAATTTTTAAAACATTTTGGTATAACCAGTAAGTCGATAAACAAAGATTTTTTAAAAAGTTTACAGCTACTTACCTACTCTAGTTATAACAGTAACTATTCGTTAACATAAAATGTTATTCTGATCACATAATTGTAATAACACACAGAGTTAATATTGCTGACCTTAAGAAATGTATTCAAAGAGCTGGCAACATGGATAACTGACTTTCTGTCTGAGATAAACACCAGCCATTAAGTCACTGGTCTCTACCACCAGTATTTTAGATGTAGTATTCATTGCAAAAATAAAAAAACCCGTCTGAACGTAGCTGAAAATTAATATTTACAACAGCAAAATTACATTTTTCGATATTTTATATAGCCTTTGTCATTGCGTTCAGCCGTTTGGGCCAAACCGACAGCCAAATAAACTCCCATACGTACACCGTAGACACATTACCCTCATTCTTCGCTTCGTAGTCGGATAAAAAATATACTAACATACTTACTTATTTTAAAAAATAATGTGTTCAGTTTTTATGGTTGTATTTGTTTCGCTTCAAACACGACAAGAGAATGGAATGGCAAATAAAATTCTTGCACAAACTATACGTTTAAAGAGTATAAAATATAATTATACTGCGGAAAATTGCCTGTCGCACACACTACTGGTCAAAGGATAAAGAAAATAAGTTTTTAACTAGGTACCTACGAGCACTGGTGGTGCATTGGTAACACCCCTGCCTAACGATCTGAAGGTCGTGGGCTCTAACTTGGTCATGCACCATTGGGTTTTTTTATTCGAAAAAATTATGTCAGTGCCAGTGCTCTTAAACGGTGAAAGATAACATCGTGAAGAAACCGGCATAAACTAAAATTTAAAATTTGAAGGTGTGTGTTATAGGTAAGTATTCTTATAAGCGGCTATGGGCTTGCAACCTGTCTGGCAACGTGCGGAATACTAATCACTGTGCAAAATGTGGTGCCAAACAACATGTTTGGACGTGGCTTTGATTACCTTTTTTAAGTATTATCCTTAAAGATCTAAGGATATAGAGATTTGAGGAGATATCCACCGGCAACTTGAGGACTACAGTACATCCAACATGACATTTACAGGACTAAATGGCTAGACATTTTGCTCTCACGACTAAGACTATATTCCCAAAAAACCCTCCCTATAACAGGTATTTCCCTTAGTGTATTTGGGTTATTCGTTATCTGTATATGTAGGGAACTCGGAACGAAATGACATACGCTGTCACATCACGAGAAACGTCTTTTTTTTTTTTTACTTTGTACATTTAGTGGTCTACGCGGGCTCAGGCCGCTACTATACCTAGTAATAGTTATCAGGTCTTCGGCTAAGTTTATGATTACTCTTCTGAGTTTCAAATTATATACACCTCCGTTGAGCGAAATTGCTTTCAAGTTAGACATCCTAAAGCAACAACTGGACTAGACCAGCGGCGAGTTAAATTAATATCTCTTGTATCAACTTTACGAGAAATTAATTTTAGATTGTTCCGTACAAGGAATATATGAAAGTCTGAGTTGGGTAAGGCTGGCATTCTCAATCGTTGCCTATCTGTAATTCAACTTTAGCAATGTCATTTTAACTATTTTTCTGCCGGTGATTTATTAAAAACTCAATTCAATTCATTAAAAAAAATTACAATTGTATATAAACTTCAACTTGTAAACTAAAATTAAAATAGAATAAACTAACGAAATATAAAAGATTTCGACTTAGCATTTGCCTCAACAGCTCTGTTGAGGCCGTGTTGAGAGAAGATCCTCGTACAGGTTTTTGGGCACTAGGGCCACTCCAGCCAATGTGACATAGACTGCAATATACTGCATGAATGACGGGACGACTCGAAATAGATTTGAGTCCACGGATACCGAAATCAGATTAAATTAGCCACTGATCCCGCCAAGTTGTATCCACTGATACCGGAATCCGTGGCGACAAGAAATGAATAACAGCATGAGATTTATTCTCAGTTGAAGGCCTATCATTTGACGACATCCAAGTCTTCTCAAACTCTGAGCCGAGTTTTAAGACTTGCCTTCAGCGTAAGTGAAAAATCACCCACGCTAATTATAATTTAACCCTCAACTGTAAAGTATTCAAAAGTTGACAGCGGCTCTGTTAGATGGGTGAAGTGTCAAAGTTAAATTGAATATTAGAGAGAATGATCCGACCGGCGAAGTTTCGTCGGTTGGTGCTGAGTAGTTAATCCAATGCCACAATTCACTTCAAGTTATTCTAGCACAATTGGCTGTAACTCGCGTTGCTTATTCATTGGCAGACAAAGGAGACCAAAGACAGACCGTTTACCGGGCCTGCCTGAAGAAAGGCATACACAAGGTGCTTATGTTAGGTTTTTTTTTAATATTTTTTTTTTAATATTGGTGGACACTTCACACAACGGCATCTAGCCACAAACTGAGCAATGCTTGTATTAAAAGGGTATGTTAAGATGGTTTGGGCATGTAGAAAGGATGGATCCTTTCTACATTCCCAGGCTCGGTAGATATCTCCTCAGACCTCAAATAACTCAGATCTTTGAGGGTATCTAATGAAGGTAGTCAGAAGTTCGTCCTACCATGACATTCGGCCCACATTTTGATTAGTAGTCAGTATTCCGTACGTGACAGGTTGCAAACCCATCGCCGCTTATTACCTTCGAGTTTTTGGTTCCTAAGTATGCCGGTTTTCTCGCGATGTTTCTCTTCACCGTTTAAGAGCACTGGCATTGCGCACATAAATTTTTCGAATAGAAAAATTAATTGGTGCACGATCAGGTTTGAAATCACGACCTGAGGCAGGGGTGCTATTACACCACCAGCGCTCTTTAAATGAATTGATAATAAAAAAATAAAATGGATCAACAAAAAGTGAGGTTTTAAATTCGGCTAATGTTTTCTAATAGAAACTATAGCAAATATAAATGGCCTGAAATTTGTGTGTAAATTAAATAATCGGGGACTGATAGCGGAGGCAGGTCACGTCCAATTAGGGTCGCGGTCTCTGTGGACATGTGATCATACCGACCGGTTCCCGTATTCACAAGCAAGCTTCTAATCTACAATCCGACTTATTCGTCAACTGGCGAGCGTGAATCTCGCGAGTGCGCGCGAGTCGATAAAACTGTCAATTGGTTGACGCAAATACACCATAGATTATTACTCAATATTTAGCGCCCTTTACGTTATAGACTGATTGACTTACATGTCAATGCACAGTCTATACAAATCCTAGAGAGAAATTTTGTAAGTTTGTTTTTTTTAGGTTTTAGAGGTGCATTAAGAAGGGAATTACCACTTAATTTTAAATAATGCAGTGGTATGCAGATTTCCTCACGATGTTTTCCTTCACCAATTAAGAGCAATGCATTGCGCATTATTCAAATGGAAAAACTCATTAGTGCACAACAAGGTTTGAACCCAATACCATCGGATTGTGAGGCAGAAGTGCTACCACTACACCACTAATGCTTCAAGTGATTTAAGGTGACTTCTTAGTGAATATGGGGGTCACCCCTCACGGGTCCCGCAGACGCTGCGTAGGTTGTTCGTGTTTACCTACAGGCTAGCGCTTTTTGTATAAACCAATACTTAAACACACAATATTGAAAAGCTACGAAAGTTTCGAAAGGACAGATTCAGAATAATGTCGTTTATGACCTACCATACAATTTTCCTAATCTAGGCATTCTTAATTTTTTATCCCAATTATTTTATCCCACTGTTAAGTAAAGGTCCAAATCCTTCCAATCGTCCCTGCTGTGTCCATTCCTTCCTAAACGCTCCCAGGTCATCTTGCCAACGTTTCTTATTCATATGTCATTCGTCGTCAAAGACCTAACTAGAGATCTGAGGGGATGTCTACCGAGCCTGTGGATTACAGTCATTATTGATAGCCTTTTCATACCACTATTTATAAATAAAAGCCTCAGAGATGCACTGCAATTCTTTTATCCTTTATTTTAAATCCACGCCGAGAAACATACGGCCCACCTGATGGCTCATCACGATCTGGACGATCTTTTAACTTAATTCCTACTGAATTCCTTGCGAATATCGAAAGCAAGGTAGTCAGAGGCTCGTCTAAACATTATAGTTGGTACACGTTTTGCACAATAGTATCATTATCATTTATGTGCCTTATCCCACGCTATCCCTTGCCAACACATTTTTTCTTCTTCCACTCACTCCTATCATTAGTCAAGTCTGAGTCTCCTCCTCTTACATTCATTATTATCTTTTACAAAATCAAACCACTTCTTCTTCGGCCTTCCTTTACTTGCGTACCCAATCACTCTCACACTGATAACTTTTCCACAGTATCAAATTCTTCGTTAAACTGATTTTATGATGTAGGTACCTACATATTTCGAACTCATTATTATACGATTTGAATGGCGTTTAGTTAACGTCCCGTATTACCGCAGACGAGTAATGTTACGTTGTGATTGCTCATTGTTCGTTCAGCTGTATTATTCAAAACTAGCTGATGCCCGTGACTTCGTCCGCATTTAATTCACTTTCAAATGTTTTGATAGTTTTTATGCCATTGCGGAGACAAATCCAACAAATAAAAACAAATAAATATCCAGCCGTAATTCACGAGTTATAATTAGTTTAACTAACACGACTTTGCTTTATACATAATATAGGTATAATATGTATATAATATTAAGATCTTTCTGTATATATTTCTGTAAATAAAGTTTATAAGTAAATACATTGAAACCAACGTGTCCTTGTCGTAAGGCTGAGCAGAGTACTGCCGGCGTAAGAAATGTAACAAGGATCCTGTGCCGGGTAGAAAGGCAAATTCAAAGTGACAAGATTACCTTGCACAGTATTGGATATCTTTTGGCAGTAATGACAGTTGAAGTGAATGAAATAAAACAGACAACTACGAGCGAGACTCGCGCTTGGAGGGTTTTGTGATGTATAAAATTTTGTAGTTTATTCCAATTTCAACAATTTTATTTCTTAACTGATATATTTAAGAGGTTAAAAGTAGAAATTCCACAGTTTTTTGACTGCTTGACCATGTGACTGGAAGTCGGCAAATACTGTTTTTACTGTCTACTTTATACTGTGCTTGGGGGTATCAGAATAAGGTACAGGTGACGTGAAAAAGCTTTGTGCTAGAATCTCCTGCCAAGTTGATAAGAATAAACTTCGCGAAATGTTTAGCTTTTGGACCGGGACTCGATAAAGTGGATTTCTTATCGTGTCTATCAAGATCAAGGCCCTTAGCACTAGTTTATTTACTATTATTATGTTTTTAAATTGCTAGCAAATCTGTAACAAATTGTGTTAGAATCTTTAGCCTAAAAACTTAATATTCAGTGATCTGAAAATATTTTTAACCAAAGAAGATTAAAAAAGAAAAATTACAAAATGAAACTTTGTATAGGTACGTGCAGAAATGTCCAAAAGCTTCGCGTATCCTCGGTTTAAAATTAAATAAACGTCAAAGAGAGAAACGAAAAAGTTGCAACGCCCCTCTTACAAAACTCATTACAGGACGCAAACAAGGCGTCGTAAAGTAACCTTTTCACGGGGCCTATTAGGCTATGCCAAATGATATTTTGTCTTCTAGGCTCGTTTACAAGGGGCGGGGGCGCGGGGGTCTCTGCAAATACGACCCGAATTTAATCTCTGCCTGCTTTATCGGGCCAATGAGAAGAAAACTTTATTTTGTGCGTAAACAAGGGTAGGTAATCGGCTCCTTTTTCCACTAGACGGTTCCGTATCTTTTATTGAAAGGTCAGGTAATGTTGTGTAGAATACTTAAAGAGCGGGCCCGAGATTCACTCCTTGTGGTACCCCGGGAAATGTTTATCTTCGAACGCTTACGCGCACTTTTTGTGAATCTATTTTACGTAAACATAAAATTCTATAATAATATTATTATGTATATTTTATTTCAATAATTCGAAACCGTGATAAAATTCACAAAGAACAACTCTTAGGTCTTCTCTAACGATGTGGTATAACATTTCAATAAACAAGGAAAATATTGGAGATTTTTTTTCTTTTGCTGATACCTACTCGTAAAATATAACCAAACTTTCCACGCAAAAAAAAATACTTTTGGTGATGATATTTTTGGCCACTATAATACAACATTAGACGATTAAAATAGCTTTTAGAGTTCCGGGCTCTAATTAAATCCTACGCTTTATTTTATAAATTCTTTTGTTTTCATACATGTCTAACTAGAAATTAATTTTTAAATTCCAAAACACGTGGGCGTTGGTTACCCCAAACCCCGACGCCTAAAGATCCCATATCCTATTTTTATATATGGCAATAAATTGCAAAAATATAAAGGCCGCGGTAAATGGTATAGGCGACACGCTTGCGAAAACCTGTTTGCATAGCGATATTTAAACGTTTTATGTTCGCAAAATATCGATAGGAGTTTTATATGATCCCGTTTGACGCTTTTTATTGAATATTGAAAGGTGTTTGGGTTAAAATGGGATGTTGTTTTTTGAAGCGCTTTATCCTATTTTGGAGATTGATAAAATGTATATATATTTTATTGTAAATGCGTAGGCATATTCGTAATTGGGTTGAATGGATATTTCGTAAACATTTTCAAAATGGTTCCTTGGTTTGTTGGTTTAAACAGCACCACTCACTACGAATTGTAGGTACAAATATTTTGACATCATTTTCAATTTGTTTTTTCCTTTTGTATAATTCTTTTCTAAAAATAAAACCTAGACCAAATATTGAGTGCTATTAAAAATCAAATCACTGCTAATTAGAGAACTGAATTTTTAAAAGACACTGATTTAAAGTTGCCAAAATAAACTATTACATTTCTATAATTTCTTTCATTTATAGTGGTAAACAGTTTTCACTCTCTAAACAAAATCATTCGCTATAAAAGGAAACATCTTAAGGCACGTCCATACCTGTGACATTACTCCATGACCGTGGCTTTGTGACAAACACGCGTGACAATCACACAGATGTGTTGAAATTTGGAGAGGAAGGCTATTTTGGCTTTTAAAGGTGTACTAAAAAGGGATTTTTATAAATTCAACCTCTAAAAGGTGCAGCGGGAGGTTGAAGTTTGTAGGAAAAAACATTACGCGAACGAAGTCGTGGGAAGTCCCTATAGTAAAGTCAACGATGCCAAAGACTGTAAACTAAATATCAAAATTCGAAATACCGATAAATTTAATTTGAAAAGTACCAAAAACCGCTTATCGCAAGACAGAACGGTCAGTGACGGTGAACTAGTCGACTTTATTTCGACTTTGTAGCGTAACTGTGTAATAAAAGTCGGTTTTTTGATTGGAGTATCAGAAGATTTTTATGTATCATGTTCGTGCCGGTTATAACAAAACGATAAAAAAGTTGTAGCTAAACTTTCCATTGCAATTTAAGTTTTGCAACGCGACGGAAAATGTCTGCTTCCAACTTTAGTTCTGAAAAGAACAGAGATAATTAGACATTTTTCTGATAAATGCAAAAGTAATTTGCGAAGTCTTATTAGTGTTTAATAATTAGTGCTGTCTGTGAAGTCAATGTACGATTTATAAGTTGAACTCTACTCATTATTATTTAGGAGAAAAGTGAATTTTGGAAATAAACTTAAAACCTTGACAGGTTAATACCTTTTTTAGTGACTCGGTCGACAGGTTATTTAAGAACAATGGTTTGGTTCTCACGGTGAAAAAAATTTCCAAAAAATAGTAAGTATTTAATTAATTTATCAACTATTTGGTTCCCATAGTACAAGCTTTGCTTAGTGGGCTAGATAGTGCGTTGTGTGAACTGTCCACCAATATTTATTTATTATTTACTAGCTTCTGCACGCGGCGTCGCCCGCGAAGTACCTACATAAAATATAGCCTATGTTCATCCTGAAAGTTCAATCTACACATTGGTGAAAGAATTTTTCAAATCGGTTCAGTAGTTTCGGAGCCTATTCATTTCAAACAAACAAACAAACAAACAAACAAACAAACAATCAAAGTTTTCCTCTTTATAATATTAGTATAGATTTAATTAGTTTGTTAAGTAATTTTCTTGAGCAGACTATTGTGATACCAAACACGTAATTTTTACAAGTATTGCTCTTTACTTTATACATACTCCTATTTTATTTTGGTAATGATGATAAATATAAAGGTCAAACGTTTGCAAACAAAAACGTCATCTGTGTAGGTATATATTTTTTGTTACTGTTGATTTTCCAAAAAGTGCTAATCAATTTCGATAAATTTTATTCATACTAGTATCTCTGAAGTATGACCTGTCTAACAAAAAGTATCATAAAACCCGTTTATAATTGGCAGAGTAATTGCGTTACAAGCATACAAAAAAAACTTGAGAGGACAGATGAGGTGTCAAGGGACACCCGGATAGAACGAAGTTCCTTTCCTTGCTTTCTATGAGAGAGAGAGACAGGCAGAGAAACACGCGCACGCCGCACGGCTTACAACTATAGCAAAAAGTGTCGTTACAACTTTTCGTGAGAATTTTTTCCGTCTAGCCCCCTTTCACAACGCGCGATAAGGAACTTCGTTCCAAAAAAACATCCTTTTGAAGTTGTATATAAATAAAGTTTATTCACAGTACAAAGTCAACTAGTTAGCAGTAAAATCACTTATTTTCTTATTGACTAATTTGGCAACATTTCTTCAGTGGCTGCACTATTCTGCAGCTTTGTGCATGTTGTCAATCGAGCGTGGAACACGCTTCATTTGTTTTGGTGTCACAAATCACGAGAAGGGGGAGGGGGTGCCTTCCGCGGACAAACCCTCAACAAACAAAACAGAGTGTTCTTAAATAACTGAAGCTTTTTTCGCTATGGTAACTTTAGACAATCTTTTTCGATACTAACTTACCACAAGCTCTTACAAACCATCATGTTCAGAAACGTCAAATTTCAAGCTTGATGTAACATTACTTCAATTCAGTTTTATAGGACTAGTCACAAATTATTAAAGTTTTACTTTGATATCACCCGGAAAGCTGTGGAAGGCCCCAGTTTTGTCAATAATTTTCAATTTATTTTCAAAAAGTAATTTAGTATCATACATTACAAACAATCATTGTTTTTCCCCGATAGGTAAGCAGAGACCACGGATCTCCACTAAGTTACGGGTACAATTCTGACGTACAGGTATCTGGCTCCCGTAGTACAAGCTTTGCTTAATTTGGAGTTAGATGGCGTTGTGTGAAATGTCCAAATATTTACAATATATTTTTTGCTTCATTATACAGTACCATCATAATCTAAATATATAAAACTGTCCTGTTACTAACTGACTAACAGATCTGACTGGTTTCTTTAAGGGTGCACTAAATTCTAGTCAACTAGCTAGACGAGCGTATTTATATACAACTAGCTGTCCCGGCAAACTTCGTACTATTTTATTTAGAAAAAGTTTGTATGGGAAATAGAAAAGAGCTGTTTTTTGGGTTTTCCCGGCAATTATTCAAATTTTTCTTACCTTTTAAACCTTTCCTAGACTTCCACGAATATTTCAAGACCAAGATAAGATAAATCCGTTTAGCCGTTCTCGAGTTTTAGCGAGACTAACGAACAGCAGTTCATTTTTATATATAAGAAGAAGAAGAAGAATAATAACTATAATTACGTCATGAAACGTTGAGCTATATAAGAACAGCTGCAAACGATCTTATTATAGCTAGAGATCTGAAATGGTTACCAAGCGCGGGGATTACCGTCGTGATGTTTGTTTTTATTATGCACTAGTCATACTATGTAGACTTTGTAGCTTTCATAGCGGTGACGTCTGCCACCCAAATTAGTTCTCCACTTCTATACTTGTTAGTACGGGTTTTGATAGTTTATAAAATTAAGTTCCGTTTGCTTTTATACATTTATCTGCATTGTCGTATTACCGATTGTAGCTCATCAAAGTTTCCGCTAGAGGCGTTGCAGGTAAATTTATCGAAGGAAATGAAACTAAATAATTCAAAATGTGGGCATGCGCCAAATATCATTTTTGCACGAGCCTTAAAATATAAGTAACTAGAGATCTGAAAAGATTGCTTTGGAATTACAGTCGTGATCATGTTTTTTTTGTTTGGAAACTAAACGAAATAAAGTTCTGTAAACTATCGAAACCCGTACTAAGTCCCCTGAAGTGGCTGTATCTTATACGCGCTCGATAACTTAAAACAATGTAACCAAAATGTGAATGAGAAGTATAAAATTACCCTGGAACAGTACAAATGCAATTAAACGTTGCCGTTAAACTCAGGCACTGCCGTAAAAGTTAAGTAAAAGCTCCGGAGAATCTTTGTTAGATTTACGTTTAAACTCAAAAATAATAAAACCGAGAATAATTTAATAACTTTGAATTATGAACGGTTTTTTCGAGTTTTTGCAAATACACAAAGATGAAGGTTTTTTGTGTAAGCAACAACCATTTAAGTAAATCACTTACAGTAATTTTGGTAAAATCCTACTAATATTATAAATGCAAAAGTTTGGATGGATGTATCAATGTTTTCAGTCAATCACACTGAAACGGATGTTAGTCTGTGATAGCACATTATGCTATAATTTAACAAGGCTTTACGTGGGCAAAACCGCAGGTAGAAGCTAGTAGAAACGAAGCTTGCTAAGTCCATTTCACCATCAATATCGTCACTACAACCTAAACTCACTGATCACATTAAAATTAAACATGCTTAAGTTTGGATGTTTGAATATTTTGTCTTTCCATGAAAATGGACGTCAAAATTTGTACCTACCTACTTCATAATAACAATAAGCAAAGAAAGTCGCGATGAGTTTCACTAGTTGGACAAGTACAATAAACAGAGCTTGTGATCTTTGCCGGTTCCAACTATTTCGAAGAATATAAAAAACTATACGACAATACAAAAAAATATTTTTCATCCTTAGAATTTGCCTTTGCTTCCATCACCATACAATGAACTATTGAACAATATCCAGAACATAATGTCTCAAGTGACCAGTCATTTGTTTCTTCATAACCTTTTTGAAACACAAGTGATTATTTATCCAATAATGTTCCCATATCAGCGTTCACAAAATCTACTTCCGATCATGATATCATTCCTTTTGTGTCACCACATATCCCGAACATCCTGTAGCCAGATTTCGGGAGCGGTGCATAAAACGTCGCGTACGTCCGGACTCGGCCATCCGTCGTCGACATGCTACCATTTATAGTTTTAATTGGCAGTAGATTTGCCCTGCAGGTATCAGGCATGTTGGTGCGTGGACCACATTTTGTGTAGATATGAGACAAGCTAGTATAAACAACTTAGGTATTTTTTATTGTAAAAACTGCTTATTTCATTATTTTATTTTTTACATGGTAGATAGACTTTTACAAAAGTCAGTCAGTCTGCAGGAGCAGTTCCTCTTGCTGCAATCCTGACATACCTAATTACATGCTTTATTTTTTTCATTACATTCTTCTAGCATTCGCATCAGTTTGTTTCTTGGCTTTTAGTCTAGATTTTCATCTCAATCGTACTTGCCTTTATGTTTTATCAATCTTTTTTTTTACATTCCCGAACCAACTCTTTATTACATTTTATTTTACTTCACACTGCTTTTCTATTCTTGTATCAAAAATATCTGATTTTCAAATTGAAATTAGATTTTGTAAATTTAAGCTATCAGTAGCTTTAAATACTTTGCTTAACAAGCTATTCGTATCTTCCTGCACTTGAATAAATTAGTGCAATCAATAAGGCATTTATGTGCCGTTTTTACTGCATTTCTACCTTAAACAATTCAACTGGAATGTCTCTTCGTGCTTTATATGCAGTTGGCGAGCTCTTAATTGTAGTTAGACTTCGTGACCTGAGTTACAACTTGCTTAGTTGGCGTCACTTTGCTTGATTCATTTCCATACTTTTTTATAGGCCATGAATACATTGATATGTAAAGCTTGGAATACGTCATTATCATCATAATTCTTGTCCTAATCCTTTGCTATGTGGTCAGCACAAGATGTCTCCTCTCATTTCTCTCTATCAGCCGTCATCTCAATGTTATTACTCATTATCGTCTTTCACACAATCCATCTTTTTTTTTAATACTTAAAGTATAAAATAAACCAACACAGAGAGGTGAGAAATTGGGTGGCTAAATCTGTCATTCACAAACATCGAATAATGAACCCCAAGTTTTAATTATTGCCCCGATCCACTGTCAGTGGCTCTTAACAAACGGGCGACAATTCCGAATCCATTCAATTATTCAAACTTTTAATTAATATTAATAGAAGCTCACTTTCAAAAGAATATAAAAAGCATCCTTAGAAATCCGCGTTAGCAGCTGTGGACTGTAAATTAATGCGAAAACAATAAAGCTATCGCGGTCCAAAAATAGACGAAGAGGAATAATTTTATTCTTTGGTTATTAGTGCCTTGAACAGAAGTAGGTAGCGTTGGGCCCTCGGAGACTCAGTAATAAACGTCACGGGAAGAAAGATAGGAAATTAAACAAAACTAAAGCGAAGTCGGTCGTGCCAACATCTGGGGAGGGAACTTGGGAACGCTTCGAGTCTTAAAAAAACTAAATTAAGACGAGGAGCCCGATTCTATTTGCTTTACTGTGAGCGACAGGTTGAACTGTTTAAACGCATTCCAAACTGTTCCAACTGTTTAAAGAAACTGTCGCTTGAGTTGCTTTTATTTAATCAATGCAGTCTCGTAAGTTACATAATTTAGGTAGGTAATTTTTGCTTGTGAGAATCTCTATTTTGAACATTACTCGTAGCTTCCAGCTTTATGTATCATAGTACTCCAGAGAATAGATTGAAAATAATTAAAATTTCAACACGTTACAGATAAATAATTAAGTTTTCAATTTACGGTAAGACAGGCAATTATTCAGTACTAGCTTCCACCCGCGGTTATGCCCGCGTGGTACCTAGAAATACAAAAATAATCTATCCCGCGAGAACCGTACATTTTTCCGAGATAAAAAGTAGCCTATGTGCTATCTAGACTATCTGGATAAGATAAGTAAGATTTGCTTTAGAAAGACACTCACTGATAACTTTATGTTTGTCTGAGCTCCATGAATAGTGGTGCCACACGAGCGTTCAAATTGAACTTGCAACCTTTTTCCTACTACAATATTATAAACGTGAAAGTTTGTAAGAATGTCTGTATGTAATGTATGTATGTTTGTAACTCTTTCACGCTGAAACGGCTGAACGGATGAAATTTGGCACAGATATAGTCTGGAATAGCACATAGGCTACTTTTTATCCCGGAAAAATGTACGGTTCTCGCGGATAGATTGGTTTTTGATTTTCAAGGTAACACGCGGGCAAAGCCGTGGGTGGCAGCTAGTATATAATATTATAGAAATATTGACTAACCTTTAGGTAGTGGTTCTATGACGACCTTGATTGCTCCCACCGCTGTGATTCCCGCGAGTACCCATAAAAGAGTCATGGCGAAGAGCCGCGGGCGTTCGAACTCTTCCATATTGTCACATTACTCTAGGCCCATGTCGCTAAATCTGGAAAAATGGAAAGATATATTAATGTTTCTTGGAAAGTAATTTATTACTTGTTGACAATATTTGATAATGACATACGAGCTTGTGTTATTATAACCTTGTAGTTTTGGTTTTGCTAAAAATAATATTACATTGTGGCATAGTTGTCATAGAAATGTCACCTCTATTTTTACCCGATTGCGAGGACAATGTGTTTTGGGTGTATGTGAATTCCTTTGACAATGATGCCATATATAAAGAAGAAGAAGAAGATAAATGTGTCGTTCAATTCTTCTGAATTACAAGAATAAATAAATAAATAAATAAATAATGCTGGACACTATCACACAGCATCATGTAGCCCCAAACTAAGCAGAGCTTGTATTATGGCAACCACATGACTGATAAACTACATAGATATACTTTTTTTTTGTAAATACATACATTATTATACATAGAAAACACCCAGACCTGAGACAAATATCTGCAAATAATGCAAACATTTGTCCCACGGCGGGAATCGAACCCGCAACCTTCTGCGTCTCAGGCGGACCTTCGCCCGCTGCGCCACAGAGGCCGTCAATGATAATGCAAAATGTCAAAAAATCTAATATGACGGTGTAAGAAGCTATTATATTGTATTTTTATATTATATATCATATTTATGATTCTTTATGTAAATAACTACTACTGTTATTTTCACAATAGGCCAATATAGATAAAAATACTATGTATGTTTCGAATCGGTTCTAGAAGTTTCAAAGATCACCCTCTACTAATAACCTTACAAACCTACTTTTTACATATAAAGCTTAAATGCTTATATCAAAACGGAATTTGGTTAAATCCTCAGAACAAAATTAAATCAGACATCATATACGTAAGTACATCAAGATCCAATCCATCCCGAGAATCCAATGCTTCAAGTTCCAAAGTGAGTTCTCCTAATATCTAGCGCCTTTGCATTTATGAATAATATCTGAAAAAAGTTAACTCCAAAACCGTCCCGATCTGAATATTGTAAGAACTTCAAAGATAACTCGCTAAGAAGAAAATCTTTATTTGCCTGCGTTTGATGCTCTGACGTTTTTATGTAAAACTGAAATTGATACAAGAATAAATTCGAGATTTTCTTTTTAATTTGCTTTGTAAATGAACTAGAATAAAGAATAAAATTCTGGCACTTCTTAATACTCTATACCCATAGCAAGGTTTTTTTATAAAGAGCACTGATGGTGTAGTGGTAGCGCCTCTGCCTAACAATCCAAAGGTCGTGGGTTCTAACCTTTCGTGCACCAGTGAGTTTTTCCACACGAAAAACATTTTTAGAAAAAATAAAGAGGGGGGGGGGGGGTTATGCTAGCTTCTATAGAAAGAAGTTCGAACCTCTTTATGTTCCTTACCTCAGCTAAATTGACTGAGGGTGAGTTATTTTTATTTATTTCTTATAAAGTTATTTTTATTTCTTATAGAGTTATTTTTATTTATAAGAAATAAATAAAAATACCAGTGTAAGCTGCCTATAACAATAATTACTGTGCTTTTAATTGTTATTTTATTCATAGAGGTGAACATTAGCTTTTTGTATATGCTCGTTAGGTTAGTTTGCAAAAAATAGCTTAAGACTATGTACTTAGGTACTTGCATTTTAGTCCTTTTAAAAAGTTTACTTGAAACCATATCTTCTGTATTGTAAACACAACACAAAAAAATCAGAAATATTTGCATACATTCTCCAACACCCTCAATTTTATTTTTTCGCTTTGTGTTATGAAATAAATATATTTTATTATTATTATTTTAGCTATGCTGAAATCTGTGATGTGCTTAAGAAAGGAAGCCTTACGAAAATGAATGAAAATGTTTAAATAGAAAAAAAATTGGTGGACATTTTACACAACGCCATCTAGCCCCAAACTAAGCAAAGTACTAATGGGAATCATAACATGGTTAATAGATTAATTACTTAGATAACTTTTTTTTGTAAATGCATACATAGAGTACGTATCTCATAATGAAACTATATTTTATATTGTTTATATAAATTTATATCTTTTTTTTTTATAAAGGTTTCAATACATTGAAACCTTCCATAAGATTATTCTGCCACATTGAATGTTTTAAATGGGTGACCATCAGACTATTTGACTAGATAATTAAAAAATACTTGATGCTTTCACCGACTTTGATAAGAAATTGAGTTCCGAGACCCTTTGGCATAGAGGTGCTATACAAGAGACATTCTAATTACTGCAGAGGGCGTGGCGTTGGTGCTAGGTAAGCTTTTGGAAAGCCAGAGCAGGGAGGTATGTGAGTTTTCAAAAAAGCCGGACTAGACTACCAACACTTTTTTTTATATATATATAAGAGTACGTACTTTATTAAGTTACTCTTACCCGACTGCATAGCGAAGGATGGTAATGTACGAGTATTTGGGGTATGTATGCGAGTTCCATTAGCTGTCACTGGAACATTTATATTACAAGTCACTTATTTTTCTTTGTTTTTATGTGTGACTGTCTTCAAAAGTGTTTTATATAAGAATGCTTTTATCCGCTCAACACTGCTGTTTTGCTGTGCGCTAAAAAGTTAGATATGTTCCAAACCAGATTAAATCTTTATTCTAGTTATATGTACGTAAGTACATATTTATTTTTGTTTGTAACGTGAACTGTGTGCCTAAATAAAAACAAGACTCTAATTGTACTTAGAATCATCATCATCATCTTCCTGCCCTTATCCCACGTTATGTGGGGTCGGCACAACATGTGATCTTCTTCCATTTCTCTCTGTCATTCGTCATTTCAGTACTCACTCCTTTCTTACCCATGTCATCTTTCACACAGTCCATCCATCTTTTCTTTGGCCTACCCCTACCCCTGTATCCATCTACATTCATACCCAACACTCTCCTTGTCACATGGCATTCATCTCTTCTCATAACATGTCCATACCACGCTAACCTATTACTCCTCATCTTTTCTGTCACCGGTGCCACTTTCAGACTTCCTCTTATATACTCATTCCTTATTTTATCCATCCTTGTCACTAATTGTACTAATTGTGTCTAATTGTACTTAGAATGAACATTCAAAATATTAAAAATATTTTGCTAAGCTTATAAATTTAAGGAAATTGTTATCTCAGTAAATGATCTAATATTCTCTTTAGGGTTTCGTTTATCAAATGAAAAAGTAAACCTAATTACGTTCACTTCGTTGTCCGTCTGTCTGTCTCAAGACCCAAAAAGCAAAGTCTTCAATACCTACCTACTCAAAGGAAAAAATCCGTAAGTCTATAATATAGAGTTACTAGCTTCCGCCCATGGCTTCGCCCGCGTGGTACCTTGAAAAACAAAAACATGTCTATCCCGCGGGAACGGTTCATTTTTCCCGGATATAAAGCAGATAATGTGCTATTCCACACTATAATCTATATCTGTACCGGATTTCATCCAGATTCGTTCACCCGTTTCAGCGTGAAAGAGTATCAAACATACATCCATACATTCTTACAAACTTTCGCGTTTATAATAAAAAATAGGATATTTTTTTTACTCACATGTCCGGCTAAAACTAGATTTCAGACCTCCCTAGCTAGGTCGTCACCTGATTAAAGCATCAAAGATTCCACTCTGAGTCATAGTAATTATTTGGCCTTAGTGCCTTTGAGGCATTCACTACTTTACTCTATGAAGTACCTACTTACAGTGTTTCTGTGTTATTAGGAGACTCGTTAACTAAAGGAATTCTTAAATAAGCTCCGGGCAGTTTAATGTTTAAGAAAACTGTAGGTAATAGTTTCTGATAGTATATTTTATTTAAAAAATATGATCACGACTGTAAGTAATCCCCAGGCTCGGTAGGTATCTCCTCAGATTTTTAGTTAATTAGATCTTTGAGGATATCTAAAGGGGGTAGTCAGAGACAAGTCCAATTATAACATTTGGTACATCCCCACATTTTGCACAGTAGTTTTTTTTATTTGAAATGCTAGTCAACAATATAAGTAATCTATGATCTATTTACATCCACACTATTATTATAAAGAGGAAAGATTTCCAAATATTTTTACATATTTGTTTGTAATGAATAAACTTTTATTGGACCTATTTTTTATATTTATCACGAGAAAAAATTAGGGATCCTTACTTAATAAAACTTCAATAATGTAACACATTGTGTAAACAATTGTGTATTATTTTATATTGATGTATTTTTGCGGCCGTCGCGTATAACAATTGAGTAAAATACAGTCAAATTTAAGAAAATATATTTATTCATGAATATTTTATGAAAATGATATTACAGATCAGCTTGATTCGTCTTACATGCTAGGTGACATAAATGCCGGTTCCACAGTTCTAAGTATAATAATCAAATGAAACTGGTAGATTAGTCATCATCATCATCATCATCATCATCATCAGCCTGTAGCAGTCCACTGCTGGACATAGGCCTCCCCTAATGAGCGCCATTGCGCCCTGTCTTCAGCTCGACGCATCTAGCCTCCGCCAGCAGCCTTTCGCAGATCGTCACTCCACCTAGCCGGAGGGCGTCCTACACTACGTTTGCCGAGCCGCGGTCTCCACTCGAGAACTCGTTTACCCCAACGGTTATCGGTTCTTCGACAGATATGGCCAGCCCACTGCCACTTCAGCTTGCTAATTCTCTGAGCTATGTCGACAACCTTAGTTCTGTGTCGGATAGTCTCATTACGGATTCTATCCTTCAGAGAAACTCCGAGCATAGCTCGTTCCATAGCTCGCTGAGCGACTTTAAACTGGTGGACTAGCCGTACCGTGAGTGTCCACGTTTCGGCCTCCTCTTAGCCTCCTTCTCAAAGTTGTCTCTACCTAACTGTAAAATCTGTCCGAGGTATGTGTACTGCGAAACAACTTCAAGAAGGTTGCCATTAACAGCGACAGGTCTCGGGTCAATTCGGTTATTAACCATGACTTTGGTCTTATCCAAATTCATGCCGAGACCCATCATCCGCGAGGCTGATGCTAGGTCGTCCAGCATCTGTTGCAGCTCCTCCAGCGACTCCGCCAGTAAGACTATGTCATCTGCGAATCGTAAGTGTGAGATGTGTTCGCCATTTATGCTTATGCCCATGCCTTTCCAGTCCAAAGTCTTAAACATATCCTCCAGCGCGCTTGTGAACAGTTTCGGAGATATTACATCTCCCTGTCTCACTCCTCTGCGCAGCTGGATGGGCTTAGACTGCTGGTCCTGTACTCGGACACTCATGGTGGCGGCTTCGTACAGACATCTCAACACTTCGATATAACGATAGTCTACTTGGCATCGCTGTAAGGATTCCAGAACAGCCCAGGTTTCGACAGAGTCAAAGGCCTTCTCATAGTCCACAAAAGCCAGACACAGGGGCTGATTATACTCTTCTGACTTCTGTATAATCTGCCTCACTGTGTGAATGTGGTCTATGGTGCCATATCCTCCGCGAAACCCGGCCTGCTCCGGTGGCTGGTATTCGTCGAGTCTTCTGGCGAGACGATTCGTGAGAACCCTAGAGTACTGGTACCGAGAGATTAGTACTGGTTTTTTAATTTACGAAACTGCATTTCTTTTTTTTCCTTCCATACAACCCGGAGCGTATCCTATCGGAAACTTATAAATAAATAAATAATGCTGGACAATCCACACAGCATCATCTAGCCCCAAAGTAAGCTACTCAAAGCTTGTGTTATGGGTACTAGATAACTGATATATTTAAATTAATACATTATATACCTACATAGATAGATATTTTTTATTATACATAGAAAACACCCAGACCAACGGAACAAATTTCTGAAAATCTTACACAAATTTGTTCCGCGGTGGGAATCGAACCCGCTACCTCTTGCGTCGCAGGCGGACTCTCGCCCGCTGCGCCACTGAGGTCGTCAAATGGCAGTTACAAAATTTGTTTTTATGGCAGTGTAGTTACAAATTTTGGAACTAAAAGTTGTGTGGTTGAAAAAAAATGGCCCCCACTACCAGTTTTATTCCGGCACTACACTAAAAACATAATTTCCACTACAGGGTGATTCCATACCGTAACCTGAAGAATTAGTGGAATGACTATTAGCGGGGGAGTGAAAAAAATGTAATTATGCTCTTGGTAGGTCATTAGCAACAGTTAGCGCACCGCTAGAGAGGTGCAAAAGTTGCTCAGGAAACGAATATTAATTTGTACATTCTCGCTTACAACCCTACCCCGTTTTTGATGAACCTTATATGTACTTAAATAAATATAAAGTACCTGGGTGACCGAGCTTTGCTTGTTTTTTGGGGTAAACGACATTCTCTAAAAATGAAACCTAGCCAGATCGATTTATCACCCCCGAAACCCTCTGCATACTAAACATGAAAATCGCTGGAGCCGTTTCCGAGATTCAGATTATCTATATATCTATATAAGAGCTTAACCTGACTGACTGACTGACTGATTCATCATCGCCCAGCCGAAACCGCTGAAGCTAGAAAGCTGAAGTTTGGAAGGTGGTTTCCTTTTATAACAAAACTACCCACTAAGGCGGGATTTTTGGAAATTCCACCTCTAAGGGGATGAAAAAGGGTAAAAACGTTAATATGAAACTTTTTAACGCGTGGAACTTTGTTTGTGCACTGTAAATGCAAAATGAATGGATACGTATTTCAGGATTTTTCAATATAACCATCAAAAAGGGGTCAAATGTGGGGTCAATTTTTGTATGGGAACTTTTTAACGGGTGGTGCGATTGGCCTGAAACTTTGTTTGTGTACTGTAAATGCAAAATGAATGGACACGTGTTTCAGGATTTTTCAAAATAACCTTCAAAAAGGGGTCAAATGTGGGGTCAATGTTTGTATGTGAACTTTTTAACGGGTGGTGCGATTGGTCTGAAACTTTGTTTGTGTACTGTAAATACAAAATGAACGGACACGTGTTTCAGGATATTTCAATATAACCTTGAAAAAGAGCTCAAATGTGGGGTCAATGTTCGTATGGGATCTTTTTAACCTGGTGCGATTGGTCTGAAACTTTGTTTCGTGTTTCAGGATTTTTCAATAAAACCTTTAAAAAGGGGGTCAAATGGGGGGTCAATGTTTGTATGGGAACTTTTCAGCGGGTGGTGCGATTGGTCTTAATTTTGGTTTGGATACTTTAAAAGCAAAATAAATGGAAACGTATTCCTGGATATTTCAAAATAGCCCTCTAAAAAGGGTAAAATTGGGTGTCAAAGTTATTTATGAGATTTTTTTATTAGTGTGATATGTTTGAAACTCAGTTAAGTTAGATACCTACTTTAAGTGAACGAGGTTGCGGGCGGGACAGCTAGTATATATATATATATACAAGAATTGCTTGTTTAAAGGTATAAGTTAAGATAAGATATTGATGGACTTTTCACACAGCTCCAAACTCAGCAAAATTTAAACTATGGAAACCAGATAGCTGATAGATTAATTATATAATGTTTTTTTTGTAATTAATAAATAATCACTCAAATGTTTGTCCCGGGTAAGAATCGAACCAAAAACCGCAGAAGCGCAGAAGGCAGAGCTACTACCAACTGAGCTGAAGGCTAGTCTTTACGAATACTATAGCTAGAATTGACGATACTTTAAGCTTAAATTATACCAAACGTAGTATCCTTAGAATAAATCTTAATAAACTAACGTTTTATTTTGTATTCAACATTCCATTATTCTGAAAATAGTTATACCAGAAGTTGGTCAAGTCCATCCTCAATAATATACTCAAAAATAAGTAGGTAAGTACTAAAATACAAATCAATGAGCAATAGACGTAATTAGTATCAGTTCGAGTAACTTAGAACTATTTCTTCTAATCGTGCAATTAGTTCTTGCAAGCTAGTGTGGTGAAGAGATTTAAATGCGCAGAGGCTTTTATTCGTGCACTTGACACAATCAAACTTTTTATATTCTACAAGATTGCCTGGGGATTACAGTCGTGATCATTTTTAATGTGCTTGTTTTATTTATCTAAGGAGCTTTTATTTTTTCTGTAATATGACTCTAGATCTCCTAGTTATTTATTTTCAGACGCTGATGAAGCTATAATTAAAGCACAAAGCCGATATTTTTCCATAAAATCTTCAGAGGATAGCACGAAGTAACAATAATCAGAAGATATTTAATCCCAACGTCCGCAGTTAAATGCAAGGACCAACTCCATTGTCAACTCATTGACGTCGTAAAGTAAAGGCGCCGATAGCGCGAGCCTTATCTTTTATACGAACGGTCCAATTTTGAAGCCAACTTACAAGCCCAATTTGATTGTATAGTCTACGTTGAAACTTCCTAAATCTAGGGCTCAAATCTGCAGGC
This sequence comes from Cosmorhoe ocellata, assembly GCA_963675405.1. Lineage (NCBI taxonomy): Eukaryota > Metazoa > Arthropoda > Insecta > Lepidoptera > Geometridae > Cosmorhoe > Cosmorhoe ocellata. The sequence continues at coordinate 918,680 of OY776258.1, read as the reverse complement.
AGATGCTAATGTGGCAAGCTGACAGGCTATGGCGCTCATTAAGGAACGCTTATGTCCAGCAGTGGACTATGATAGGCTGATGATGATTATTTCTTAAAAGTATGGAAGTAATCAAGTCATTTTACCAATTAGAAATTGTCATTTCCATAGATGTTTCTCATCTCCATTAGTGACAACTACGAAACATGATAATACATGATACTTTGTAAATCTGTTCTGTTAGAAACACTGACCGGTTTTCTGATTTGCTAGACTTGATTGAGGTCTCTATTTATTTTGCAGATTAGTTATTTCAACAATCATTGTGCATTTTTTCTTTTCTATTGAAATGAATTGTTAGAAATCTTTCGTTTTGTTCCTTTGCTTTGATCCAGAAAACCATCTTTACTTACTCGTATGCAGTAGTCCATTTTGTTCATTAGAGTTTTTTCAATTTCTATTTTCTTCTGCTTCCTATATCTACACTTATCTTTACCCTAATTCGGGATAATTACCATCCCTATTTATTGGGCCGTACGTCCAAAATTTCAAAGAATAATCGAACGACCAGATAGCCTGACGGAGACAAAAGAATACTTTCTGGTCTATTATCAAAATTATAGGCGGCGAGAATAAGGAAGACAATAGAAAACGTCTTATTTTAATTGCTTCGTTCTGAGGCGCGCCAGTTTGCGTAGTCGTGTTATTTTGTCATTATCTTAGAGACGTACCTACTATGGGATAAGACATTCCATTTTTGGGTTCTCTTTTCTAGATCCTAGTTCTAAAGGTTTTTTGTCAATTACTTAACGAGGTTTTCTTATTTAGATTTTAAAAGATTTTAGAGACTATTTAAATTTTACTTTAAAAAGCTGGTCTTCCCTTCAAATATCTCGATGATTTATGCGAATAGAACTTTTTACTTACTTACAAAATGGTGTAGTACTTGGGATATGGTTTTAGAATAGAAAGGATGATAACGTAATGATGGATATAAAGGATGATAACGGTTGAAACGATGATGGAAACATTATAATAATTACAGAGGTGCTACCACAACTCCACCTATGCTATATTGCTTTAATACTATAAGTAAACATGCCTTTGCCATACTTGATGATTTAATTGTTGTACACAAGACGTTGAAGTTTCTGAGAAATAGTTTTTAGATGGAGAGTGGGTGAAGGCTTGGCTGACCCGTGGTGTTCTTTCCACTTAAGGCCCAGAATACTCATCACACTAATCCTTACGTTAAAGTTATAAAAAAAAGTGACATAGGTCCATTAGCAACGTGGATCTCCATGGAATCAGACATAGCACGAAGCAAAATACCCAAATGACAAGTAAGTAAAGTGCATGATAATATGGCTGCTCTGAATTATATAACGAAAGCGACAATTTATAAAAAACATAAATATTTTCAAGTAAATAGCTTATTTCAAAAAAAGGGCTAGGTTGATTTGTTTCAAATTAACTAATTTACATTCATGTGAATAGAAATTCAAAATACCTTACTGTTCTGGATAAATTAGGGAATTTCTGAATTTTCAGAGGTGTTTTTGACATGATTTTTAACCAAGGTTTTCTAACTAATTCGTGTTTAAGCTCCGGTTGATTTATAACTTATATTATCCTTGAGTATCGTGTAGTTCAATTTCAATGTAATCTATTAAGCGGTAATAGAATGATTAGGGTTGCAATACTTGCAATTTTCAAAATTCTGGGCCTTAATACTTTGTACGAAATAAGTTTATTATAAGTCAATTGATATTCACAAACAGATGTTACTGCTTATATACCGTACACACTCAACGAGTCTTGGTTAAAATTAACTGCACCGATTTCATTAAAGGTGCGGGCATGCACAAAGGTAACTTGTACTGGAAGCGGCTCTGGAACTGACGTTATGCACAAAGAAATTCAACTCGGCCAGCCTGGTGTCGGCAACAAAGTGGTTTTGCAACTGGAAACGGCAAAAAAGATTAGCGTTGGCTGAATATTCTGAACGAGCATTTCCATAGTACAGATTTTTAAAAGAAATAAAAGTTAAATTGAAAATGTAAGAATGTGTTTTCATTATCTAATTAGTTCAACGCAGTAGCTACAAAGTTTGTAAGACGTGATTTAAAGTGATCCTGTTTTAGTGAATAAAAAATTATGTGCTTTTGACTTGTAACAGATTATTGAAACTAGTTCTTGATATATGAAATTCATAGCGGTTTTCAGATAAGATTTGAAATGAATAAACTAAAACACTTACTTTGAAAATATACTATGACGTAAGGTTAGATAGGACGGATATAGAACCGCTGAGCTGACCGGTAAACGGATTATGATCGGAGATAAGGACACATGTAGCATAATGTAAGAAGCAAAATATCAACCTAAGCCTAGAAACTATCGTGTAATCTGTGCTCCCGATCGGGGAAAAGGAAAATATTATATTGTTATGGAATTAGGGTAATACATACGAGTATTACGAGTAAAAGTTATTAGTTTTTAGGCTTGTGTTGTTATTTACCTGGCAGTTACAAACTCGTCAATAATTGCCGGTTAGTTGAAAAACCGTCAACTTCAATCAAAAAACTATTTTAAAAATCAATAACTATCAATATAAGATTTAGTTTCGTAGTTGAGCGCCATTCGATAAGGGCAGTAGGTAATAGGCTGGCAATTCAGGGTGGTAAAAATTAAACATGAACACAAACTACTTGGCACAGCCGGATAGGCTGGTACAGGAGAAAACAAAAACGAATAACCTAAAATACCCCAAAAACTAAGATGACAAGATTGCAAGACAAAAAACCTAAGAGTATTATTCTAACTAGTGGAGACATAAAAAAACGCTTTGCTGGAATTAAATGTAACGCAAGTCAAGTATGTTACTGATCAAGATAATTTTGTACAAAAAAGTTACTTTCAATTACCCAACAGGAAAATGTTGAGTATTTATAAACGTAGTGAAACTCAAGAAACAATTACGGAAACCAGCGCTCACATTCTTTACCGACTCCTGCCATCTTTGGCACCGTTTTTCCACAAATACTGCCAACTTGCAAACTGGCAGATAAGAGAATGCCAGACGTAGATAAAATGGCGGAAGACATGAAACATAGGACGGTTGCAATGCTAATATTTTTGCATTTTAATTTGCTTTAGTCTCTTGTTCCGGAGACGGCCCTCGATTGCTTTTGTTTTCCGTTTTCAATTAAAACGATGCCATCAAAACGGGATGCTTGACGTGATAATGGAACTAGAAAAAAGTCTAACGATCTGAGTATCTATATTTTTAACGAGAACTTTGTATTCTCTGATGGTGAAAACGTCCTGAGGAAACTCACGGGTTGTCAGCTCCACATTGTGTGATGCTTTCCTGGAGATAAAGTTGTTTAAACAGGCAAGGAATATTGACATAAGAAAACCTAATTTGTCTTAGAACAACTGAGACTCTACAAAGTCTTCTATCTAGATTTGATTTGGATTTTAACTTTTACTCACGCCGTATGGTAAAATCTTTACAAATAATTGCCAACGAAAAAACGAGTAGTACATCTCCATACCTGAGCCCCCAGACTCATATGAGACGCTCTGCCCACCAATACCCTACACTACCAATATACACACATAGATTTGTAGTAACGCACGGTGAAAATAAGCAGCGAATTTTCACACCCTCGCTTTTAATGGTCTGGTTAGCAAATACCGACTGCAAAAACGTGAGCTTACCTACTTAAGCTATGTAGACAACAAAATTAATTATTTTCATTGAAGCTGCTAAACTTGCTATAATGTTAATGAACGGTAGTTTCTTTATGATTATTGCGAATTAAGTCCATAAAAACAATTCCATCATAAACAACATTTTTCATCAACATTCTTTCTGATTTTTGAGAAACAATTAAAATGACTTTTGTCCTAAAATTAACAAGTACTACGACCAAATGATTTGTAATACGCAAATATTCGTAAAATTTTGGAGATAAATCTAACAAGACAAAAAGTTTTCCGTTATAACATAGTCGTGGCTGAAAGCGTATTTTGTTCTATTAAAGCAACTATTTTTCCACCAGTACGGTCTAATTTCGAGTCGGCTCAGAGGCACCTCTCCACAATCCACAAAGTAGCGAAAGTGGCGCGAAGTGCTCACAGCAGACAATCCGACCCAGCCATTGTAGCCTTTGATTTACCCACCGCCACGTTCTATGCACGCTGGACGAACAACCTCATTTTGAGCTGGTTTCTTGGCTTCCTCTTCCCAAAGACAAGTCAAGAAACCTTTATGTAGATGACTTGTTTAGTCTATGGACCATCTTTGAAGATGTTATTATCTAAAGAGTTGCAAAAAAGTCAACTAAAGAAACGAAATAACTAGTACGAGTTTGTAAATAATAAAATAGAATCGCCTTTGGATATATCAATCGAAGGAGTCAAAAGTAACCAACGAATAGCCATTTATCAAACTCAGATTCATGAACCTTTGTTGATTTAGTGTTGTTACCTATATTTTACCTCCAGCCATATAATTTCCCTGTGTAAATGTCGCTCATTCTTTTATGGAGCTTACATTTCCCTTAATAATGTGAGAGAACCGGATGAATCAAGGGTCTTCCTATGAGTAGGACAGTCAAATAATCGTTAACAATAATGACAGCCATCAAATATAATACCTGCCCTCCTGCCCTATTGAAAAGGTCCGTGTAAATAGCAAATGATAGCGGATACCACCCTCGAAAAAATCTGCGAAATTTTCATTTCATCACGTCATTCGTATTAACTCCGAGAGCTGCCTAAATATGTACGCAATTTTCATCCATTCCATTCCTAATGACTTTCACTGACACGGCGCAAAACCCCTCATTTTACACTTTGACGCGTTCACTTACGCCTTGTCCTGTTCCGATGACATTTTCCAATGGAAGCCAAAAAAACTAGCGCAAAGTGACACCTGCTCCCTTGAGAATAAAGTTGTAATTTGAAAGCTGACAGGAGCTGAGCAGGGTGACTTTTGTCTATTCTGTCTTCGAGGTTATAATTTCTGCTGAATGTAGTACAGCTTAACTTTCGCAACTTATATTTGAAATTAAGTCGTATGTCCTTGGATTAAACTTGAAAATGGGTTACCGTGTAATGTAGGATGTGGTTCCTATTGTTGGGTTGATGTAGCTGTCGGATCGTTTTGTCTAACGGTAATATGAGGCTGAGTTTGCACCTCCGAACAGAGCCTTACTTTTTTACACTCCATGAAAAGTCTATAGACGCTTATGCGTTAGTGGTTTTGAATTACTCTTGTCTCGTGCATCTGTTTCAATTATCCTCTCTTATTCACTACCAATAATATCTATCCGTAGAGCAGTATTACTAGAGTAAACAATTACTATAATAAGGATTGTCTCGAAGAGATTGCCAATGATAGCAACTACAATGACTTATATTTTTACTTTGAAGTTTTTAAGCGCTTGATATGCAACAACATTTCTATTCCTTGTAAGGCGTTAGTTCCATTTTCAGTAATTTTTGGTATGAGTAAATTTTTGATGAACTATTCGAAGAATTTCCAGACTGTAATTAAACTTTTAAAATGTACAGAAAAGTAATGCTTCGAGTCTCGTACTTTATGGCCGTCGGCGTCGGGAATGTTCGATATTCCGGACATATTTCGATAAAATAATAATGAAGCTAGTCAAATACCTGCGGTGACCATCCACTCGGACGTGGCACGCCCTGCATTCCTTGTGCAAGTATGACATATACCTTGCATGAAACTATGGGAATTTCAATTTGTGCATCCTCAAGATAAACATTATCATATATTTCAAACACTACAACTTTACTCAGCTGGGTCAGGCCTCACCATGTAAGTGCTTCTTCTGGTCTTCTGCCAGCCTCATTCAAATCCTGGCAACTGGATAACGCGTAAGCACAGTAAGTCCAAAAATTTAATCCAAACCATAGTAATATTATTCTTTAAAGTCTACTTGCTTTATGGACTGTTACCCGGTGACATTTATGTCAATGGCATAATGTTCAAAATGCAATGATTCACGACTTTTATAACAAAAAAAAATATCTGATCGTGTTTCATTTAAATAATGAAAAATTGACTACAATGTACATTTCTGATAAGTAATTGAATGCTTTCAACATGCTTACGTAATGAGAGTCCCAATTACGTCCACCATGCAAAGGTTACCGGTAAAAAGCGGGTTTGCCCGAGGCGAGTCGTCATATGGGACACATTCCCCTTTCGGATTCCCTCGGTCGTCCTACACGATTTTACACTTTTGGGAACCCACAGCGGAGGGGGAATTTGTGAGAAAATTACACATTTTCGAAAAGTTTATGATAAGCGCCGGTGAAATTTCACTAAACTCCGGGCAGTTTTTGAACCTTATAACGATGAATGTGGAGTGATGTCTGTGGTACAAGACCAAAGTTAAATTAGAACTTTTTGTGTTATAACTTACAGTTAAACTTACCTTTCTAATATAGTTAGTCTTAGTTTTAATGAGGATTTTAAAATGAAAACTAGGTTTTGCGGGTTGGAAATTGCCATTTACGAGTAGATAATGTCGCAATTTTTGCAAAAAATAATAACGAAAAAAGTGATAGCAACTAAAATGAAAAATCTCTTTTTTGCGTGAAAAAATGAGCAAATATAAATATAGTATGCAAAAGTACCGGTAAATACATTTTTCGTGAGACTCAGCGCTCTTGAGAAATCAGACAAGACACACAGCCGTGTGCACACAGTGTGAAATAAGGTTTTTGATCAGTTTAACGTGATGTTATGAAATAAAAATCCTTGTATTATTTCTAGGAATTACATTTTTTTCAAATAATAATAATGCCCTTGCCGGGACTATATTTCCATAGATATATAATATAGGTATCTTCAAATCGAAATCTTCTATCTTCATCTTAGTCTTCTGGTGCTTAACATCAGGCAAATCAGGTCAAACGCGAACCTATTTTCATAAAAAAAAGTCACCTAATTATCATAATCCTATAACCCTACTAATATTGAAACTTAATTTCCAAAATTAAGTTGTTTTAATAAAATAGTCATGTTTGCGGGTAGGTTAAAAACCCAGATTTTGCTTGCTGACTAAATCTACATGAATATTAGGAATGTCAATTTGTAATTCATGCATTAGACATTAGCGTGAAGTAAATAGGAACTTCGTCTTTTAAGAAATTATATTAAACTAGATTCCGCTCGCGGCTTTGCTCGCGAGGTACCTACATAAAATACAACTTATGTTACTCAAGAATAATGTAGCATTCTAATGGTAAAAGAGTTTTCGAAATCGTTTTAGTAGTTTTTGAGTTTATTCGTTACAAACAAAAAATACAAAGCTTTCCTCTTTATAATATTAGTATAGATTAGTGCATAACAATATCTCAATCAATAGTTTTAAATAATATATTCAACAAATTATTCATTATGTCCAATACCAAGTTTCAATGAGGCCCAATACAAATCCAAATACCAAAACCAATGGTTTCGGCCTCAGAATTCAAGCCATTTCATTAATAATTCCTGTAATTCAATACATTGACACCCTGCATGGGGTGGCCATTATACATTACACATTATACATTTTGTTTGGATTTCTTAATTATAATAACTTTATAATGTATCTACTAGGTACAGGCGAAAATACAAGTGTAATTCTGTTTAAACTCAGTTTCTCAACACTTTGATTTTAAATCTGTTTCTCAAAAAAAATATTATTATTAGCTACAGGATTCTTATTTTATCCTTACTAATATTCTAAATGCAAAATTAACTCTGTCTGAGTTGCACAATCACTCCTAAACTACTGAACCGATTTTGAAATTCAGTATAAATATAGAATAGAGCTTGAGAAAGGACATAAGCTTCCTTTTATCCCGAAAAAATGTACGGTTCCCGTGGGATAGATATGTTTTTGTTTTTCAAGGTTACATGCGAGCGAAGCCAATGGAGGAAGCTAGTAGGTTATAATGTAGGTTATCTTCGTAATGGGTTTGAAAACAAAATTATTTTGTTAAAATACAGACGATGATGTTTTTCTTCACCGTTCAGGAGCACTGGCATTGCGCACATATTTTTTTCGAAAGGAAAAACTTATTGGTGTACGACCAGGTTTGAACTCACGATTTTCGGATCGTGGGGCAGGGGTGCTACCACTACACCACCAGTGCTCTATATACCTATATTCTTACGCCAATATATTGTCCTCTAGCTACCTTAGGGCGGGCGAATTGTTTGGATATCATTGAATTCCATCTCTAAGGCATGCGAATATGCAGATCACCTATCAATTAACAGTCCCTTCTATGCATATACCTCGAGAGCTCGTGATGAAAATTTTACAACAAAAGCTGATTATTTTTTTACAATAAAATTAACAACCGATTATGTAGGTACTTAATCTATTATTGCTAATAGCAAAACAGTATGAAAAATACCCAGTGTGTCTATAATCATTGAAGAAAAGTCATAAACAACATTATTAGAATCTACTGAACGGATTGAAATGTAATTTTTACTAGTGGACAGTTCATAAAAACATTTATCTGCATTCCTGTAAGTTAACGCTAAAGGCGCTACTAACTATCTAAATAAATCGATGGCTACATGTAAAAAAAACGATACTAAATAAAGTTTCGAAAACTATAAATACCCGTACTAAGCCCTCAGCTCCGCGACTAATACCTAAACAACGTGTAATTCGAAGAACGTATGATATTTAGTTTGATAGTAGAATATTCATAAATTGACAACACACTAATTAACTTAAACTTTGTGCGTTCACCTTACAGACAAATATTGATAAACACAAAAAACATTGATGTATGGTAGCGAAAGTTGGGTATGGCAGAAGAAGCATCAGAGTAGAATACATGCAGTGGAAATGAGAGCTCTAAGAAGTATGTGTGGTTTATCTTTGAATGATAGATCGAAGAAAAGCGTGATAAGAGAACGTTGTGGAGTGAAAGAAGACGTAGTGATGAAAATTGAGAAAGGTATGCTAAGATGGTTTGGGCATGTAGAAAGGATGGATGAAAGGAGATTGACGTAACAGTTGTATAAGGAGAGTGTGAATGGGACAGTTGGAAGGGGAAGACCTCGGCGTACGTACCTCGATCAAATTGGGGACGTTTTAGAGAAAGGCCAGGTCCAGAGTACCCTAAACCGACGCGCATGTATGAAAAATGTAATGAGAGTAAATGAAGCAAAAGAAGTATATCAGGATCGTAGCAAGTGGAGATCCGTGGTCTCTGCCTACCCCGTCGGCAAACAGGCGTGATTTTAAAATAATGGTAAAATATCAAATTGAGCAGAATCTGCCAAAAACTCACGATAAAATCAAGTTAGTCTAGCTAAAAGGTTTTAACAATGGTCACCGTAGTACAGCGTCGCATCGTGCCACGATACGTTGTCGTGTCGTGAGTTTTACGATAGACCAAAGATTTAAATCGTAGATATGCCCGGACGCCAAAAACTGTGGCACTGTTTTTACATGTGTGTGTTAACAAAATGCTGATGTAAACACACTAATGATTAGTAAAATATGAACCAAACAGTTATTTTACCATTTATTGAGCAATTATATTGCGTGATATTTCGTAAAAAAATATCATTATTCCTTCTGTACACTGAAATTGAAAATATTTGGTGCCAAATGAGCGAGCTATCTCATTTCGAGTGGCAACAAAACGGCGCGGTCTCAGTACCGTACGGGCATATCTTCGATCTAGATCTTTGTGATAGACACCATACATTTTCACGACACGAGCTCCACGGTGTCACGTCGTGTTATGTTACGACGCCGCGTCGTGGCCATGTTGGGCGTTACTTCGTCTGCACCAACACACAGTTTTATAAAAAAAGTCCGTATCGCAGTGAGCGTTAATTGAAATCAAACAGAGATTAGCCACCGATCGCGGAAGGATCAGGAACCTATCCCGGATCGCAAGAATTTATCTCGTTTTAAATGTTCTGCGGATTTGATGAGAGCGAGTTTCTGATTGAAACTGTAGTTTCGCATTTACGTTCAATATATGATTTCCTTTGTGCATTTTATGTCTTTTGTGTATTTATATCTACGGATTCTTTTGGATGGTCGTGGGTTCGAACCCGGTGATGCACTAATAGATTTTAGTATTCGAAAAACTTGTGAGCACAGTACCAGCTCTGAAATGGTGAAGGAAAACATCGTGAGGAAACTTTTATTCATCAATTTCTTTACTATTCAGTTCAGTTGGTAGAGTCCACGTAAGATAAGTCTACCCGCGGCCAAAACCGAAACTATTTTGGTCCGCTATGTTATTACAAAATAATATGATAATTTATCAACAAAAAAATTAAATACATGAATATTTACCAATGTATGCATCAATAAATCAATTCATTGTCAATAATGTGCTAAATTGTGTCCATTAGCTATGCCAACGCCATCATTCGCGCGTAGACTTACGTATGCGCCTTCGATATAAATACAGTAGTTAAATCGGTAGTAGTAATACAGTAGTAATACAATGTAGTTACTAAAATAACTAAGTAACTAGTTTGTCTACCTCGATAGTATGCGCACTCCAGTCCGCGAAACAAGATAAAAAGCCAGAGATAAATTAGTAAAGCAGATGCAACTTTGTACGAGTTTTTCTACACAAAAATATCTTTGCCACAACAAAACATTCGTTGGCACACAGCTCACTTAATCAACTGGCGAAAGGCTTGCTCGTATCTTTTTATAAGCTTCCCTTGAATTTAGTTACTCTAAAAAGTTAATCCAGTTACTCATACATCTATTCATATAGTAAAAAAATCGTTTATCTTTGCGTTTGTGCACGCTAATCTCTGCAACGGCTGAATCAAATCGATTGCAGTTTTCACTAATGTATTCAGATAAGCTTAAAACTTAGGCTTTGTTTCATCAAAATCGGTTGACAAATAAAAAAGATAAGATTATTACCCTTTTTTGCAGTCGGGTACTAAGTGAATTTGTTTCTATTATACAAGAAAGAAGTTATCAAGAAAGTGACCGAACAATGGATTATAGGAAATTCCTCTCACGTACAGTTGCCTTAAAATGCGGAGCTTAAATCCATAAAGTAGGTACTCGGGAGAAGTATTACTATTCTTTGACTGTACACTTCCTTCTCTCTAGTAGTTTATTTGCAACTAACTTTTTCAAGCAGTTTTTTGAAAGTTTCCATATAAAAAATAATATCGATAGCATATTTTCCATTATATTTTTGACGGAATACAAATGTGGGCATGTACCAAATGCCATGTTTGGACGTGCCTTTGACTACCCCCTTCAAAATATCCTCAATTATCTAAGTAACTAGAGGTCTGAGAAGATTTAATTAAGAAACTGGTATTTATCGCGTTTTATTTAAGTAGGTACCTATTTTTCCCGACGTTTCGACAAGTTTACACTGTCGTAGTCCCGGGATCAGAAAAATAGTTAAATAAAACGCGATTAACCTGTGGTATGTGGATTCCAGACATAATAGAAAATCTATTATGTCTCGCGTGGATCTGCGTTCCGGCATATCACAGGTTAATACCCGTTTAATACTAATAATAATGAAGAGATATCTACCGAGCCTGGGGATTAAAGTCGTGATCATATTTTATTTTATTGCAACTGATCATATTATACTCACCACAGAACAACACAAGGCAACTGCTACCGGATATTGTTTACATTATCTCAATTAAGTCTACGTTTTGTTTACAATTCCTGTTTGCAGAGCAGCACTTTCGAAACGTTTGTTTGACTGTTGGTTTAAGTTTGTTTGTGGCTTTGGATTGTTCGGTTGGTGTATGACGAACTGTATTTTTGTTTTGACACACCTTCGAATTTTTGGTTCTAGGGTATGCCGGTTTCCTCACGATGTTGTCCTTAAAGAGCACTGGCATTGCGCACATAAATTTTTCGAATAGAAAAACTCATTGGTGCACGACCAGGTTTGCACCCACGACCTACCACTACTACGGGGTGCTACCACTACACCACCAGCGCTCTACGATCAGTTACATTACAGCAAATTTATAAAACGTTTTAAATTTAAGCTGGCTATAGTACGAAGTTTAAATTTAAACTAGTAATTATTTTATAATAAAAAACCTAATCAAAAATAATTAAAAATAGCTTCTTACAGTCACCGTCGGTGAACGGAAAAAAATGGAAGCATTTCTTCAAGTGAAATATCCACAAAACCTGGCACCAAATTTCACACAGCGAAACTCCTTCAAAAAAAAATGTATTTATGTTGACTTTATTCCCTCGACGTTTGGGTTCAAATTGCCGTGTAACGTGTAATAAGCTTCTGTAAATTTTTGATAAACTCTTTAGCATAATTGACAAGCCCCGCCAACCAAAGCTCTATTTTTGTGGGCTAATATTTGAGCTAAAATTTTGTAGAAAAAAAATTGTCACAATAGTCAATGGTCAATAGTCAATAATCTTTATTCAGTAATATCACAAGGATCATTTTGAATCGTCTTACATACTAGGTGAGTCTAGGTGCCAATTCCAGTCCTATCCCCAGTACGAGAAGAACTGACAAGAAACTCGCTGGGCCCTAGCGCTTTTTTTGTATTATGAACCTTGTTAACATTGTTAGGGACACCTAGCAGAGTTGGAGCTGATTCGTCCCAAGCTTTTTTGTCATCTAAGTACTCTGATATTCTATAATAAGCTTTACGAGACAGATTTTGTTTAATTACATTTTTGAATTTCGCAATCGATAGATCAAGCATGTCGCTTGGGATCTTGTTATAGAAGCGTACACATTGCCCTATAAAGGATTTGCTTACTTTAGTGAGCCTAACCGTGGGAACAGCTAGTTTATTTTTATGTCTGGTATTAACATTATGAAAATCACTATTTTTTTTAAATAAATTAATGTTTTTATGAACATACATCAAGTTTTCATATATATACTGACATGGCATTGTCATAATGTTAATTTCCTTAAACTTATCTCTAAGAGATTCTCTGGGACCCATGTTATAAATTGCACGAACAGCCCTCTTCTGCAACACAAATATGGTGTTAATATCTGCAGCACTCCCCCACAACAAAATACCGTAAGACATAATGCTATGAAAGTAGCTGAAATATACAAGTCTAGCAGTTTCTACGTCGGTGAAATGACGGATCTTTTTAACTGCATATGCTGCAGAGCTAAGTCTCTTCGACAATTTATCTATGTGCGGGCCCCATTGAAGCTTATTATCTAGAGTTATGCCCAAGAACACTGTGGTGTCCACAAGATCTATATTTTCGTTGTTTATTTTTATATTGGTGTTTATCTGCTTAACATTTGGTAGTACAAAACGAACGCATTTCGTTTTCTTTTCATTTAGTAATAAGTTGTTTACATTAAACCATTTCACAATTTTAGAGATTGCATTATTCACATCGTCAAAATTAGTCGTACGCCGCTTTTGTTTAAATAAAAGTGACGTGTCATCAGCAAACAGTACAATCTCCTGATCATCCCTAACAAGTTTTGGTAGATCGTTTATATATATTAAAAACAAAAATGGCCCTAATATTGATCCTTGTGGTACACCCATTGTTACCACTGACCCCGGAGAACGTTTCCCATTTACTTCAACTCGCTGTAGTCTGTCAGTGAGGTAAGATGTTAAAAGATTAAGTGCAACCCCCCTAACACCATAGTGCTGGAGTTTCATGATTAATGTTTCATGGTGCACACAATCAAATGCTTTAGATAGATCACAAAAAATACCTAAGGCATCGTGAGATTCCTCCCAGGTATCGAAAATATGTGATACCAACTCAACACCGGCATCAGTGGTTGAGCGGCCCTTTGTAAATCCGAATTGTTTTTTATCAAGTAAATTATTAATGTTAAAATGTCTTTGTAATTGATTAAGAATAAGTTTTTCAAATATTTTACTAAATGTAGGTAACACTGATATTGGTCGAAAATTACAAGGATCTGAATGACTACCAGATTTGAACAAAGGTGTAATCTTGCTATGTTTCATTAAATTAGGAAAGACACCACTGTCAATACATTTGTTAAATATAAAAGCTAGGTCAGGTGCAATAATTTCAATCAATGGTTTTACAACGCTAACAGAAACGCCCCAGAGGTCAGTGGTCTTTTTAACATTAATCAGTTTAAATGCCTTAATGATGTCGTTATTGTTCACATAATCAAAATGGAATGTTACATCACATTCCGCTAAACTATCTTTTAATATAGATTGCGCGATTACAGGTGAAGAGTTTAAAGATTTTGTAGTAGAGACTGGAATGTCAGTAAAGAATGTTTCAAATGCCTTTGCTATTATAAAAGATTATAAAACTAAATAAATCGAAGCGAAGTGAAACTCCAATCAGAGCTAAACGCAGTCATTGCAGCGGCAAACCACGTAACTCATTAGTCTTATCGCATAGATCAAACTTATAAACGGTCTATTAGAAGTTTTCTTATTAGAACTTCCCCTATTACAACTCTAGAAGTACAAAAACCACGCCGATAAAATCACATACTTTTCCAGGTCATAAAACAAACAGAAAAGATTAATTGGATAATGAACCTTAATAAACACACTAAAAAGACACAAAAATAAATTACGTAAGAAAAGTTTTTAAATCTATTTTGTGCCATTTTGTGCTAAGTGTAATTTTAAATCATTTTTAAACGATTTTAAAGAAGGTTCTCAATTTGTCAGTACTTGTGTTTTTTTGTATATTAATTAAATAAATATTGGTGGACAATTCACACAACGCCATCTAGCCCTAAACTAATTAAAGCTTGTAATATGGAAACCAGTTAGCTGATAGATTAATTATATAAGTACTTTTTTTTAACCGTAAAACCAAAAATATACAAACCTGCTCACAATATTTATATGGCTACTTCCCCACTAGATTGCTCAACTAGTTGAGCAGTTGAGCAATAGGTCATAGTTTGTATTACCGAACATTTTATGCTCTATAGCTCAACTATTTTTTGCTCAACTTAATCGATCATCTTGTTATAAAATAAGCTTTATCCCCACTGCTCAACTAGCTATTCAAAATATTGTAAAATATTTGTTAATTCCTAACTGTAAAACTTGAAGAAAGTTTGTTTAAAGTTCATTGTAGACAGGCGTTTGTGCGTTGGGTTTAACGATCTCTGAAAATTTGCGAGCCGTGAAATAGGATAGAGGCAAACGATGAAAACTGACAGCGTGAATATTTTTTGCGGGATTTACAATTAAAATGGACTTATTCATTGGCAGTTTCATATCTGTCGACATCGAAATACTCATCATACCAAAATACTATGTCCAGACGATACGACATTATACCATTGGGGTAACGTGAAATTTGAAAGCGCAATCCTGCGCTAGTGTCGCATATAATTTGGTCCATCTTTAAAAAAATAAATCTCTATTTCCCTTGGTCATGGCATCACTCGTGAACGAGGAGAATTAATAATTTGTCATTAATAACTTTATTTTGGACAATTTAGTCCTTATAATGGTTAGTAGAGCGCTGGTGGAGTAGTGGTAGCACCCCTGCCTTACGATCCGAAGGTCGTGGGTTCAAACCTGGTCGTGCACCAATGAGTTTTTCCATTCGAAAAATGTATGTGCGCAATGCCAGTGCTCTTAAAACGGTGAAGGAAAACATCGCGAGGAAACCGAAATGCCCTAAAACCAAAAATTCGAAGGTGTGTGTCATAACTCATAAGTTATCATTCTTATAAGCGGCGATTGCAATCTGTCACGTACGGCATACCAACTACTTTGCAAATTGTAAGCATGTACCAAATGTCATCTTTGGACTACCCTCTTTAGATATCCTCAAAAATCTAAATAACTATAGATTTGAGGAAATATCTACCGAGCCCGGGGATTACAGTCGTGTTTTTTTTATGTATAGAAGTTACATTTTTTTTAAAATGCTCATCGAATCAGCCCTTTGATGCCTGCATTGCGCATTTTAAAATCTCAAATTAGGCCTAATATAAAATATTAACTGATCAAAATAATTCAAGTGAATTTGCACAAATGTACGTGTGATGTACGAGTACCTACTGAGGGAGAGAGTTCAGCGAACATATTAAATCGTTAAGTGTTTTGATAAATACAGACAGGGGTTTAGCGATGATGCGATTCGAGAGGGATTTTAGCGAATCATCGTCGATGGGGAAAAACATCAGAGTAGTATAAGACGATAATATGGGTGATGAAATAACGTATTAAGTATGAACCGATGTTACACATGAGCAACTGAATATAGAGGAAGAACAAATAAGAAAAAACAGGTCTTCAATACTTTTATATCAAAATATATTATTTAGCGTGGTATGGCTATGTTATGAGAAGAGATGAACGTCATGTGAAAAAGAGAGTGTTAAGTATGAATGTGGATGGATTCAGGGGTAGAGGTAGGCCAGAGAAAAGATGGATGGACTTTGTGCAAGATGACATGGGTAAGAAAGGAGCGAGTACTAAGATGACGAATGATAGAGGGAAATGGAAGAAGATCACATGTTGTGCCGACCACACGTAACGTGGGATAAGGGTAGGAAAATGATGATTATGATGATGATTCAAAATCAAAGTAACAAAAAATGATTCCCGGAAAGCGAAATATTAATCAAAATGGTAAACAATTGACAGAGATATAAATATTTGAGTAACTACACAACACCTTAAACAAAATAAAACCTTAATTTACTCCGCAGATCTTATTATTCATAGCTCCGGATAGATCGTGGTTTGAATGCAAATAGAGTCTCATTTGAACCCAAAATTATTGGAGTTGCACGCGGAGTTATCAAATTAAATATGTCGTAAAACGAGATGGGGTTCAAGAGATTCGATACTATAATGACGGATTTGAAGAGGACGCAGCGACTTGGATTGTTGGAGCTCGCAAAAGCTCCCAAATTAGCTATCAGAGCAGACGGCGACAAAGAGCAGAGCTTATCTCCCGGATTTAGATGAACTGAACCCTTGGCGACTATGCGAAATAATAGCTGGCTAGATAACGTCATTGTTTGAGCATGAAATTAAAATTGAGCGAGTTCACACGTGCGCACGGCCGAGATAAGGGGTTGTCCCGTGCAATCGATTCGCAACTCGCTGTGTTTGCCCGCACTTTGATACTGGAGTGGTAGGGTTTGCGGGTTACCGGCCAGCGAGTCCGGCTTTTTTATAAGAGATACTTACACCTGGATATCTAAAACCAATAAAAAAGAAGATTTTGCAATAGGGCCAATACGTTCTCATTTTACTAGTTGGAAAATAATCTATTAGAATTTTTATTTATGGAAATAACTAAGTTGAACTCACAACGCTTGTGTAGTATTGGGTCCGGCTTTTTCATTAGAAATACTTGCAAGTGGATACTCGATATGAAAAAAATAAATTATGCAATAGGATAAATACGTTATCATTTATGAATAGCTGGAAAATTATCTTTTATTATTAGAATTTTAATTTATTAAAATAACTAGTTAATTCACACTTTATCTTATGTAGTATTTTTTTGTTACTAGCTTCAACCCTCCGCTGCCTTACGGGGACAAAAGGGGATGAATTTTAGAAATTTCTTGTATAATGCCTTTCTAATTCTAAACCTTCAAAAAACGTACTTTCCAAATTTCAGCCCAGGATAGCTCAGTTTCAGATACCTCTCACGGTTTCAGTTGTACGCTGGTTATCAGTCAGTCGCTCAAATACATTTTTTTTATTATATTTAGAAAATACAAAGCATCAGCTTAATATTGGTAGGTAGGTCATATTATTATAAGTTTAGTAGTAGGTATTAGATAAGATAAATATCATTGTAGTGCCGCAACCACTTAGATAAGATCTACTTAATTTAATAAAATACTAATATGAAACAATGAATCAAAATAAATACGCATCAGAAACCTCTTGATATAGCCACAACGACAAAAGTTATCTTTGGTCTTTTTCGTTCGGTTTTATGAGTCCGTCTTTTTGGACAATTTCCGGCCACTCATGGTAGGTAACTACGCGTTTGTTCATTTCTATTATTTGAACGCTAACAAGTGCTTGTCTGCTTTTGTACTGTGTAGTTTATTAAAGTAGATACTGTTTACTTTGGATTTGCCGGCTAACCTTGCTGGGGTAGAGCCTTCAATCTCTGTAAATACAACAGGGATTGAACTTGTATCTCTGGATAAAGGGTTAAATTGAACTTTGTAAAATCGAGAAAATTTCACAGCGTAAAATATCAAGACTTTATTTGAGTTTATTATTTTGTATACCTACATACTTTTTCAATATTGAGTCATCAATTCTCTTTTTAATTTAGTTTTGTTTACATATACCGAAATATCAAAATAAATCTATGTGTATTTACCTGCATTTTACACGTGGAAATATCAATATAATTTCAAAATCCATATCAAAATATTGAAATGAATTAAAAGTATCGTGTGTATTTCTTTAAAAGTAATGTACACTTTTTACTTTATTTTTTTAACTATGTTATCCAATGAGCTAAGCAAAGTCGTGTAGAAAATTAATACAAGCCTAGTACTTAGGTATTGTAAAGCTGTCGACTGTCGTTATCATTCATGATCTTTTGATACAACTGTATACACAACCATGTGAAGGCTTAGCTCAGTACAAGCCTAGACTGAAATCAATTACCAGCGCACTTCAGAGCGACAAGCTAACGTGTCCATCGAAATTAGATCTATTAGGGGAGTACTATCAAACTGTTATATTCTGTCTACACGTTAAGGTGCCGTTCTGACTGTAGAGACTGCGACCCGCGACCGAGCTGATCTATTTCTAACAAGTCGCAAATATGATATTAATAAAACATTCGAATATGACGAAATTTAAGTTAAGTGTGCTTTAAAACAATATGTTTTATGACTGTGAAGTGTACTTTAATCCTTGAAACTTCCATAATCCGGAGCAGGAAAAAAATAGCATTAGGTATATTAATTTTAAATTGTGGTTATTTTGAAAAATGTACATTTTAAGAACAAGTAATTAAAAGCTGTCTTGAGAAATCAGTAAAATGACTTCAAATCGAAAAACGGACATTTTGAGATGTGATCTCTTTTTGTACCTAAATGATTCCGACTACTCGCTGGGCTATAGCAAATCAAAACCTAGGTTGTTTAGCTGCCTTGTTACCTTTGCCAGCTTTGACGTTTTGCTATGGCCTTAAACTCGCGAGTACCAACACACGCCGTTTCTGGGCCACAACATTTGGTCGTTATTTCAAAGTCGCTACGATAGAAATGCCACCTTTAGATGCGTACAAGCGATTATTTACCTATTACCATGGAATGTAGCTCTGAATGTAGGCGATGCAATTTAATTTATCGATATCAGTACGAGGAGTGTGTGTTTTGCTAAAGAATATTATGTAAATGTTTAGACTATCAAAACTTTGTATTGAAAGTCTTTGAATTTGTTTTATATCAACCAAAATCAGTTTTAGGTTTAAAGACATTTATTCTCGAAAATACCGAAAACACTAAATGGATAGAGCGCTGGTGGTGTAGTGGTAGCACCCCTGCCTCACGATCCGAAAGTCGTGAGGTTCAAGCCTGGTCGTGCACAAATGAGTTTTTCCATTAAAAAAAAGGTTCTTTTTTTAATGGAAAAACTCATTTTTACCGTATAAGAGCACTGGCTGGTAAAAGAAAGAACCTAGAACCAAAAATTCGAGGTGTGTGTCATAGGTTAGTATTTTTATAAGTAGCGATGGGCTTGCAACTTTAAAATTGTTATAAAGCTTGGGACGAATCAGCCCCAACTCTGCTAAGTGTCCCTAACAAAATTAACAAGGATCATACAAAAAAAGCGCTAGGGCCCAGCGAGTTTCTTATCAGTTCTTCTCGGACTGGGAATAGGACTGGAATTGGCATTTAGAATCACTTAGTATGTAAGACGATTCAAAATGATCCCTGTGATTTTACCGAATAAAGAAAATTATATTGACTTTTGACTACAAAACTGTGCTCCTTAAAAAGTAAACATCTTTTTTCCGTAGTTCTAACTCAGTTTTACATAATACCATCAAAGAAAAAGCTAAAAAGCCCCACAAATCATGAACTCTTTATGCAAATCCGAGCTCAGGACAGGATTACATGGACGCATCTGTGTGTACACTCACTAATGAGATTAGCAACACCAAGTAGAATTATGTCTGTGTTCAAATGGTTCAGGTTAATAGGTCTGCGAAATTGTTTTACGCATGCGTGATATACCTTTACAAGGTTTTTATGAAATTGTTTAAAAATTTATAAGGGGTTTAAGCTTATTAAGGTTTTCCATTACACAAATCCTTAAATAAAATAAAATGACCGCTTATTTGAACACAAAACCACTGTGACTGGCCTTACAGGTCAGTTGGTAGCAGCTCTGTCTTCAGCCCTGAAGGTAGCGAGTTCCATCCCCAACCAGGGCAAACATTGTGATGAACACATAATTATGTTTTTGTGCCGTTTAGTTTTTGTTTGATTTTTTCAAGTCCACCCTTAAACACTAGGCACTATAATTTACATTTTCCAATCTTCCAAACTTCCAATTTACCACCACAATTTCAGTAGACAGCAAACCCATCATTTTATGAAGCTAAAAGAAATAAAACTACCCGGCAGTTTAAGCTTGCATGTAAACAGCCCATAATGGCGTCGAAACTCCGTAATACTATGAAAACTTGCCCATTTGTGGGATTTTATAAACAAGAATAGATAAATAAAAGCTGATGATAATGTATGATATGAAAATTGGATGGACCCCAAATGTTTCTTTTCCGTTCGATAGCCGAAGTTTACGAGTGTTTGCTTTAGTTACGGGCATTTTAAGACTGCGACTTTATATAAATACTAGCTTCTGCACGCGGCGTCGCCCGCGAAGTACCTACATAAAATATAGCCTATGTTCATCCTGAAAGTTCATTCTACACATTGGTGAAAGAATTTTTCAAATCAGTTCAGTAGTTTCGGAGCCTATTCAATTCAAACAAACAAAACAATCAAATCTTTCCTCTTTATAATATTAAGTATAGATAAATTTATGTGAAATGGTCTTAAACGGTGAAGAAAAACAGCGTGAGGAAACCGGCATACCCTAGAACCAAAACTTCGAAGATGTGTGTCATAGGTTAGTATTCTTATATGCGGCGATGGGCTTGCAGCCTGTCACGTACGGTAGCCACTGTGCAAGATGTGGGCATGTGCCAATGTCTTCTTATACGGCTTATATTGCCTTTTAGTTGTTTTTATATTTTTGTGTATAATAATAAAATTTGAATACATATAGTAGAACTCTCTCCACAATTAAACTTTGCCATCAACGAAAGTTGCATCAAACAATGCACAGTCGTTACTCACACGCTATTCAACCGTTACCGGCATGTCGATTTATCAATAGGACATTTATACTGCTAATCGCGTTGGTATTGGCTGATAGGGGAATGCAGCGTGCTACGTGATGATAGCCGTTATTAGGGGATAAGCGATCGGTCTCAATGAGTAAATGCAGGTAAAGTGAACCATGTGAATTAATTAAAATAAAAAACTAGTTTCCGTTCGCGGCTTTGCTCGCGAGGTACCTACATAAAATATAGCCTATGTTACTCAGGGATAACGTAGCATTCTAACGAAAAAAGAACTTTTGAAATCGGACCAGTAGTTTTTGAGTTTATTCGTTACAAACAAAAATACAAAACTTTCCTCTTTATAATATTAGTATAGATAATAAAATCGATAAGAAGCCATGTCTGTACTTTGATATTTTCAAATCAAAATAGTGCTACCTAAAGAAAACACTTCTTAACCTAAAACAACCGTTTTTGAAAAAAAAATACTGTTTGTCTGTGTTTATCTGTGCATTAATGCACGCATTTCCGCAACGGCTGAACCAAATCGAATGCACTTTTCACTTATTATTATTGAGATAAGCTTGAATTAAAACTGTTTAAAAAAATATATAATTAAGGCGTGACTTTGCGGAAATCCATTACAAATGCTGAAAAGGACGGAAATATCTAGTATTTTCCCGCTAAACTATTATCTAATGAGTTTAACAGAACACAAACTCAAATAGAAATTCGTAAAAAACCTTATCCATTATTTGAACAGCCCCAGTCACAGAATATAAAAAAGTAATCTAGCGCATACGTAGTCGTAGGGTATCAGATAATCTTCTCTTATATATAAAAATGAATTGCTGTTCGTTAGTCTCGCTAAAACTTGAGAACGGCTAAACGGATTTATCTTATCTTGGTCTTGAAATGTTCGTGGAGGTCTAGGAAAGGTCGAATAACTACCGGGAAAACCCTAAAAACAGCCCTTTTCTATTTCCTATACAAACGTTTTCTAAATAAAATAGGCGGTACGAAGTTTGCCGGGACAGCTAGTAATACAATAAATAATTATTTTTAGAAAACAAAGTTCAAGTTATTGACCGCAGGTAATGTATCCAAAAGGCAACGTTACCTCGTAGGATATATAAATACTGATTCTCTGACCGGCTCTTGGTCGACTGGCCCCGGAAAAAACCGGCCCTACGGGGCCAGTTGACCTAATGCATTTAATTTATTACTTTTTTTAGTCGACTGGGCCCATTACTACACAAAAAATCTATTGTCTATTTCAAATCCATGTACAGATGTGTACAAAACGTACTCAGAGAAAAAATAAGGAAACACCATTTTTATAAAATTATAATTATGTTTATTGGGTTCTTTTGCTTAGAACTAGTCGAAATCAACAATAGAGTATATCGACAAAAGTTGAAACACTTTTCTTCTTGACTATTCTAATAATAAATTCTGTAGGCGGGGCCAGTTGACCAATTCAAAACATGCATTAGGTCAACTGGACTCGAGGGGCCAGTCCGAGCGGGCCGGTCGACTAAAGAGCCCCTCTGACCACGGTCAGAGGGGTCAGCGGGTGCTTACCACGGTAAGCACCCGCCTTTTGATCCTTGGTCACGTCTACCAGACTTTTGGATAACTCTTTGAATAGGAGCCATGCCTCTGGTCTCCACTGACCTAAATTTTCCATCCTCATGTGAATTGGATATTTTACGTGCTTTGTTATTACTTTACTTGGAGTCAATAGGAAAAATGTTTGGAGACAACGGGAATAAGGCGTTTTTCTCTTTGGTATTCAGACCTCAGCGCCTTTAGTTCCCTTTATCTGTATTTGTCTCAAAATTACGCCATTATTTAACCTACTTACAATGTAAACAAACCCGGTAAACGACTTAAGATCGGCCTTGGCCTTGTTGGGAGCAAACATTAGGAGTGAAAGAGCTTCCGAGTAAAGAAAGCAGGTATAGAGCGAGATATATTAAAAAATCTTCTTTTCAAAGGGGACTCCGTTTGATCTTTGATGCAAGAAAATATTAGGGAAAGACTATTCGTTTTGCCTTATTTTATTATTACAAGCCTTTTTTATGTATGTTTGTCCGGGTGGAATCCTGCAACTGAATGTTAAATGAGTTATCTTTAATCGTTATTCTACTTTTTATCGAAATTCTACTTGGATGACAATGCATGCTTAGCTATGTGACGTCATTCTAATTCCAATATGGCGGAACATCCAAGATGGCGGACTAGTGTTTATTTTCTGCATTACCACAGTATGGGTATCAAATAAAAGGGCTTGCTGAGGAGAACGTGAATATGAAAACTAACAAATAAATACATACGTCATACTAAAATCACTCCTGTTTCCCGACGGGGTAGGCAGAGATCACGGATCTCCACTTGCTATGATCTTGACATACAACGTTACATTAAAAATCTTAAAAGCTTGTTTTTAAAAAGATTTTTTTACAAAATTTAAATTCAAAATAATATTAAACTATTATGCTTGTTTTGAAGGGATTATAGTGCATCGCAGAAGCTCCTTTCATATACTTTTTGCTTTTATGATGTATGCAAAACCTAGATAGAACCTTGTACGTTTAACTTTTTGTATTTACACGCGAGGAAAACAAAAGTTTCTTAGATTTATTACTTTGCGCGGTGCAGTAAGTGTTTTTAGTATATCAATATAAACGGCTTGTTTTACACAGAAATATTACATACCATGCAAGAGAAATTACTTCGACTTTAAATATAGTAACTTGCAAAGCATTGGTGGTCTAGTAGGTAGTGGCTCTGCCATTAGATCTTATGGTCGTAGGTTCGAATCCGGTCGTGGACTAATATTTTTTTTTGTTCGAAATATACATTGTGCACTATACTAGTAAATGATTGATTCAGGCGTGACTTTGCGGAAATCCATTACAAATACTGAAAAGGACGGAAATGTCTAGTACTTTCCCGCTAAAACTATTATCTAATGAGGTTATTAATTAAGCTTATTAATATTAATGAGCCCCAAAAAATGCCTTATAGAAATATTATTAATATTAATAATCCCAACACCACACCTCAAATAGAAACTCGAGACGTGTTTCGCCTCTCCACGAAGCATCCTCAGGACCGTTGACTCGCTCCGCACTGGTGTTGCTCCACCGAGCGCCGTGAGAAAAGACTGTATACTTGTAAATACTTTTCTCTCGGCGCTCGGTGGAGTTTTAGCGGGAAAGTACTAGACATTTCCGTCTTTTTCAGTACTATACTAGTACTCTCAAAAGGTGATGAAAAACATCTTGAGGAAACCTACATGTCGTAAAATTTAAAAAGTTTGAAGATATGTGCACGAAAAGAGCCTTTGAAGCGCACAGTAGTATATATAGTATATATATAGTCCTTTTACCCCACTGGTTCAAATACTGGGTTGGCACGATCAAAATAAGGACTTATAAAAATCTACATAACTGATTGAAAAATCACAATCACGACGTCACGACGCAACTAAAAAATTTAGAAGGAACTTAAAAAACAGGTTGAATTCAACATAAAAGATAACTACTTTTTAGTTCAATATAAAAAAAAAACATGATCACGACTAATCCCTAGGCTCGATAGATATCAAAATGAAATATGTAGATCTAACAATAACGTGTAATAAACGAGGACTGAGTTAATAGAGAATGAGAGATAAACATATTTTCTTATTCTTTCTTTCTTTCTAGATAGTCGGTACATAACTGGTTTGAATCCGTTTTTGTTTTATAATTGTATTAAAAAATTGGTGCGCGCGAGAAGACAAAAAAAAGGGGTAAAATCAGAAGGTGCCACACTCGCGCGCTCTCGCGAAAATCACGCTCGTGAGTTGACGAATAACTAAAAGGATCTTTATATTCAATATCTTAGTGTTGAGAGTGTTTGTTGAGAGCTAAACATTTACAGAAATCACGGGTTTTGGTTCGACGTGTGCCAACCACTAGTGATAAGGTTAAGCTAATAAAACAGTAGATACCTACTCAAGAAAGGAGGTTTATTTACCTCTAATCCCGAGCACCTACACTTGTGTTTATTTATACAGTACCTCCGTGATTTCAATCAGCGTTCAGCCCGTGCCAACTGAAACCAATAAACCCTCCCTCGCATTGGAGGCAGTATTATCTTTGATAAGTCGACTGTCAAAATTTAATCTACACACATAGAGCGTTGAGCCACAGAAAATAGAAGCACGTATGCATACTATAAATGATAATACTCTTAATATACTTATAGTTTTAAGGTTCATTATCAAACGCACAGATCCATTATGACTGAAAAAACAGTGACCCGCAAATAAAGTTCTTATTTGCACTCTATTTTAAACACACATTTGCTTATTCTAGACGGCTTATCATTGCTAAAGAGGAAAGTTAACAGTGCTGCATGCAACTATAGAAAAATAATTACTGGTATTATGTGCTGCCATATTGTCATCAATTTAAAAAATGGTTGCTATAAAATACCACATCATCTTAGGATTCTATTAAAAATCAATCTCTCAAAATCTTCAGGCAATACTTTGAATCTCTTCTTTGCTCCTTCTTTTATACTAGTAACTACTCCTTTTATATTATTTTATCTGTTTACCCTCAGTTCGTGAGGATTTTATATATATTTTGATATTGTGTAGTAAAATTGACAATTGCTTTCTTACCAAATAAAAAAGCAGTATCGGTGTACCGGGAACAGGTGTCCTAACCGGCATTTAACTAATGAGGTTGAAAAACTAAGAATAATTATGTTTAAATACTCATCACACTCAATACTTACAAAACTTTTGCCCAAGACTGTCACAGTCCAATGGGAGTTACCGATAATTATCAATACATTACCGCCCACAGTGGCAATTAATGCCAGCTGAAAAGATTCCCCACTGCTCTGTCTCAACACAGAACACCACAGTGTGCGTTGAACCGAGCACATGCAGAATGATTTTGCGCATAGGATTTGTTTTATTTTGACGACAGGGGATGCGCTTCGCCGCAGCTTCGATAATGGAACGGTGAATTCAAAAAAGCAGCTAAGTGCTTTGGCTTTTGTCTATTCAAAATTCATGTAAGAAGGAGGCAAAGTGGTTGGGCGATATTAAGATTTAGCTCTCTTGAAACGAGTATTTCAATGAAAAAAATCATTGTATTTACTGTAGTTCCACTTTTGATTCCCGAATCTCTTGTGTGTCATACTTAGTCTATGTTCTCTTTGCGATGTCGTGTTATCATTTTGATATGTACCATAATTATATCTGGGCGGCTTATGAAATCAAACATCAGATTCACTGGTTAGCAAAATTACTTTTAAGATCGATGTGTATTGTTTGAAATGCAAAAGCCTATAAAAATCCACAGTCAAAACTCTCTTGAGAGGGGTGCATAATCCCCTTTAGATCATTATGAAACATCAATACATCAGCAAATGAAATCCTCGCAGTCATAATCATGCAAATGATAGTTAGTATGGAAACATAGGTGTCTGTTTATCCAGCTGATTTAATAACCCAGCTCATCCCGGGATGGAACTCAATGCGGGATGGGCAGATCCAATGTGGGATACAACCGCGGAATGTCAATGTGCTGTTACAACGCATTAGTGGGATAGACAGACAACAAATATCCAGGGCTGAATTAGTAGCAGCGTTTCGAACGGTGAAGGAAAATGTGAGGAAACTGACACACCTAAAACCAAAGGCGTGTGTTATACGTCATTCTTATAAGCGGCGATGGGTTTGCAACTTATCACGTACGGAATACTAGTTACTTTGCAAAACTTGGACATGTGCCAAGTATAGCCGTGGACTAACCTCTGAATACCCCGTTTAAATACCCTCAAAAATCTAAGTAACAAAAGTTTTAAGGAGATGTAAGAGATATTGGATTTTTTTGCCATAACACAAAGCAGGCTGTAGGTGTAGGTGCTATAAATGAAAATATAAACCTTAAAATACCTAACTTCTGCACAGGTCAAAAAAGTTGTGCCAATTGCAAAATATTATTTCTTACCTTCCGTCGCTTCTGCAGAAGCTATTTTTACAGATTTATCGTTTGAGGACATTTACACGTTCCTTTTTTTAAGTACCTATCCTAACCCTTCCAAAAACCAGTTAAAAAACTCCTAAAATGGTCATTAAAAGTATTAGACACGTATACAATAGCTGAAACAATTCGCAGCTCTCCGAGTGCCTCTCTGTGCATCCAAACTGATAAAAGAAGGGTGAATGCACGAGTGCGTTCAGGTTCTACCTTGGGGTAGTTTGATAGGGGTGAAAGGGGGGAGGAATACCAACGTGATTAATGGATTCCGAGCGGCGATAATGATAATGACCTGTCTGCGACCGCGAGCACAACATCGACGGGACTAGTGTGTGAAATTTGGAATATGATAAAATTTGCGGAAATTTTTGTGTAACTTGTCGATTTGCTTTCAAATTTTTCATTTTCCGGATTCGTAGTATAAAACAAAATATTGGGCTAGTCCTAAAGGTTCCACGTTCAAAAAAATAATAAATTAAAATTTAAAAAAAATACTCAATAAAATATTTAACAGCTAAAAATTTTTCATAAATTTTATGAAGACGACATTTTTGTATAAATAAGTACTTACCTATGTTAATGTTTCAACACTTTTTTTCGCTAATGATTAGGTATATCATGCCAAATCCAGAATCAGTTAAAAATCGAAGGAATAAATATTTCCCTAATTGTACTAGTAGTAAGTCCCAAATCATTGAGGATTTTTATATTCAAGGTTAGTTAGTCTATATAAATTTAAACGAAAAATTCGGACATTGTGCAACAAAGTAAGTCATTATTATAATGTTCGATAGTGGTGACTTTGTTGACGAAACCCTAAAGTCTAGCAGACACGCAATGTGGTCGCCAGTATAGTTTTTGCATAGTTGCTGAGCGGATTCACTGACGAGAGGCGGGCGATCCAATTGATTTAGTGCACTTGTGTTTCGGTTAGTGGACTCAGTGCCGCTCTGAGTGCATCAGACTAACAAACAATGATGTTTTGGGAACAAGGATTTCGGAAATAATAATAGGATGACCCATAAAGTAAGAGGCAGCGGTCAGGGGCCTCACCACGAATTCATAATACATTACCGAATTAATATTATAGTGTTATTTCGTACCATGACCTATGCAAATTGTATTGAAGTAGTGTTTCTTCATGACGTTTCTAGAACGGAATCGTTCTGGAAGACTTCGTGGTAAGGCCGTGGTCGGAGTTCAATTTCCGCTGAAGAATATTTTTTTTTAGTTTGTGCTTAAGGCAATTTTGACCATTGAAATCAATTTAATCCCAAAGTACCTGATACCCACAATCAAGAGAATAATAGTGTGGGATTCAGCCATGAATATAATGTTATTGCAATTTATATATCATAATAAATAACAATAATGAAGATTAATTTGAACAAATGAATAGATAAACATTAATTGAATAGAATAGAATAAAAAATATTTTATTTGACACACACACACATAGTAAAGAATCAGTTTAAAACAGAGATAAGGAAATTAAAAACCATGTCACTTGAAAACCATGTCACCAAAAGAGTTATGAGAATGAGTGTGGCTGGGTGCGCAAATAGATGAAGGCCGAAGAAAAAGTGGTTTGTGTGAAAGACGATAATGAAGTAAGAGGAGTAGATTCAGTGTTAACGAATGAAAGGAGTGAGTGGAAGAAACAAATTATACCGACCCCACTTGGCGTGGTATAAAGAAAGAGAATAATGATACATTAATTTTCATTATTCTATTAGCTTATTTTAATAAGAGCTAGCATCAGGTGTAGCTCAGCCAATTGTATATACATTTTCAAACCACAATAAACAGAATATCAACATTTCTACTGCGAATATATTTCAAGAATAACCGAAAGAAAATTTCATTACTGCCGTTGACAACTGTCAGCGGCACGTTTAGAATAGTGGTCCCATATGCGCCTCCCTGTGGTACGCCGATATTTCAAGACAAAAATTAAATTATGTGCTTGGTTTGCTGTATTTTATACATGGAAAATTATTTCACCATTAATGACATCTTCAACTGGCGTGGTAGGCTGAGGCGTGAAAGGTGCATGTTCGATTCCCAATGTAGATCCAAATATTCAACATCTATCACTGTTTAACTAATTATTTTTTAAATAATGATGTATTTTCATTGCCGCTATAACAACAAAATATACTAAAAAACTAAATATTTAATGGGGCTCCCATACAACAAACGTGATTTTTTTGCGTTTTATATATAATAGTACGGAATCCTTCTCGCGCGAGCCAGACTCGCACTTGGCCGGTTTTATTTCATTTAAATATTTTTTTTGCTTCCTCCACATTTGCCCTGGTACACGAAAACCCGAAACCCGGTACCCGGTAATTTCAGTTTAGTCCGTATCCTTTTGTCTTTGCATCAGATAGCGATGCAATTCAAAGACAGTTAATAGACAGTAGACTGTAATCTGCCTGTATATCACCAATAATAGGTTGTGATGGCATAATTGAGTCGAACCAATCCGATAACACTTGAATTATACTGATTTACGTGTTTATAATAACGTGTATTGATGCGTAATTGCATTTTGTGAGTAGCTAATATTATGCAATCATCATCATCATCATCTTCCTGCCCTTATTCCACGTTATGTGGGGTCGGCACAACATGTGATCTTCTTCCATTTCCCTCTGTCACTCGTCATCTCATTAGTCACTCCTTTCTTACCCATGTCATCTTTCACACAGTCCATCCATCTTTTCTTTGGCCTACCTCTACCCCTGTATCCATCCACATTCATACCTAACACTCTCCTTGTCACATGACGTTCATCTCTTCTCATAACATGCCCATACCACGCTAACCTATTACTTACTCCTCATCTTTTCTGTCACCGGTGCCACTTTCAGACTTCCTCTGATAAATTATGCAATATTCAATTAATATAAATTTTAAGAAATGTCTATATAATAGATTTATTATGTCTTTGTGTATGTAGATATTTCAAATTTAAGGTAGACATGGGTGGCTGTAATATGCCTTTAGAATTTAAGATCAGCGATCTTTAGTAAAGGTTTTCTGTCACAGAAGATCATCATCTCATCATCTTCCTGCCCTTTTCCCACGTTATGTGGGGTCGGCACAACATGTGATCTTCTTCCATTTCCTTCACAGAAGATATTATAATAAAAAAAAAATATATTAAAAAAAAACATAATAAGTCAAAGGGGTACATAAAGTGCACTAAACGACTAAATAAAGCTAAGTAAAAAATTATGATTAGTTTAAGCTCTAAGATTATTTCGCGATTTAGGAATCTTCAACTTTTTGCACTATAGTTCTTAATGTCTGCGTATAGATGTCTCTAGTTATTCGAGTGTTGAGTTCGATCTAAATGATGTTTCGCTGGTAGTGTTATTTCACGTGCAATACGTAGATGTCAAGCGATAGATGGCGCTACAAATTCATTCTAATTTTAAATTAGCGTCAAATTTTCAGGACAGCAGGTTTTCGATACTAGCGACCAGTTTAATCATGTTTATTCAACGTTTAATTCGACTAACGTTGTATCCTTAAATAATTGGTTTCATAAACGATGCCCAAAGGATTCACATTTTGAATTCACTGAAACTGTTTCAGCCAATTTAATGCTGAAACCTACAAAGTATAGTTAGGTACAGTTGGGGCACAAACTATGATAACTTTGTGTAACATTTCAGACCATCACTTCTTCAAATAATAATAATAATAATAATAATAAATATTAGTGGTATTTCACACAACGAGCGCTGGTAGTGTAGTGCTAGCACCCCTGCCTCACGATCCGAGGTCGTGGATTCAAACCTGGTCGTGCACTAATGAGTTTTTCTATTCGAAAAATGTATGTGCGCAATGCCAGTGCTCTTAAAAGGTGAAAGAAAACATCGTGAGGAAACCGGCTACCCTAGAACCAAAAATTCAAATGTGTGTGTCATAGGTTATATAAGCGGTGATGGGCTTGCAACCTGTCACGTACGAAATGCTAACTACTGTGCAAATGTGGGCATGTGCCAAATATAACGTTCGGACGTGCCTCTGACTACCCTCTTTAGATATCCTCAAAGATCTAAGCCTAGAGATCTGAAGAGATATCTACCGAGCCTGGGGATTGCAGTCGTGATATATTTTGTTTTCATTAACCAGTGGTAGCTAAAATAATCATGTCTAAAAAATGGAGTTAATTTTCAATAGATATTCATTTCACATTTGACAATGCTTTCGGAGGGTTGGAATTGTACGTATAATTCTGTGAGCACGACGCGGTGTGCCTGATACCATCTTTCATGGGGGTATGACGAGCCCACTTCGGTCAGAAATCGATACCATGAATATTTGAACGGTTTCTGGACATGGAGTAAAAATAATCTACTAATAGCGCGCATGCGTTTATCCTCTTATATTCGTATTGTTCTCTAGCAACCGCAGGCGGCTTCGCTCACGTATTTATCCGGATAAAAGGGAGCATGATTGTGTTATTCCAGGTCATAAACTACGCGTAAGCATTCCAAATTTCATCCAGATCGTGTTACAAACATTCATAAATCCATTAAATTTCAATTTCGTTCACATTCTGTTCCAAGTTATAACTAAATTTTTTATAGAATTAAACATAAAAGCTATTAATGACGTCAAATTTCGTATTTTAATGTTGGTGAGTTGGTATGTTTTATGAGGAAATTTAAATCAACGCCATCTAACACGAAACAAAGAAAAGCTTTGTTTTATTGGTACCAATAACGTACCTACTTGTTAGATGGGTGTTAGATACAACAGCGCAAAAGGCAAAAGTACAGACAAACTGAACTGTCAAACTTAGTCAATCTATGGTTTCCTAGGAATAGTTTTTTTTTCCTAAGTATTTTTCTCTGTAGATTTCTTGCTTGCTTCTACGCTGGTGGTAGGCGCGCTTCAATATTATGCCTCTATCACTTTATACAAATTGATGTCTTTGTGTGTACATCGTATCTTTGTGTGTACATCGTATCGCGGTAATGATTGTGCTTTGACCAATAAAATTCAATTACTTGGTTAATAATTCAAAAGTTTATTGATTGTAATCTATCCTATTAATTGCAGGCTTTTAGATACTAGTGTTTATTTTTACATTTACCTATATGTGGACATACATACAGGTAAATGTAAAAATAAACACTTCTTTACCAAAGAATACTGTAGTACTTATTAATTTTGTATTCATTCTTATTAACATTTTAAATCCTTAAAATTCAAGCATTTGATTTAATTATACTAGACCCTTATGTTTATTATAAACCCTTACTACCTTTAAATTAAATTCTGAACCCGTTTAGGATTTCAGTAATTATATTTCTCACTAGCTGTACTAAATTTCGTACAAATCCAATCAGCCGTCACGATAAAGCGTCACAAACATATGCATATACAAACTTTCACATTACTTATTATACTATATCTGTATTGTAGAGATCAACTGCATGTTTTTCTTTTTTAATATTGATGGCATTTGTCTTTTATATAACAACTTTGCCAGTGTCAAAACAATATGTTTCTTTTATACCT
This sequence comes from Cosmorhoe ocellata, assembly GCA_963675405.1. NCBI lineage: Eukaryota > Metazoa > Arthropoda > Insecta > Lepidoptera > Geometridae > Cosmorhoe > Cosmorhoe ocellata. The sequence continues at coordinate 885,742 of OY776258.1, read as the reverse complement.
ATAGGTACTGTATTATAGAGCCTTAGATCATTTACTCTTGTTCATCAAACGTTGTAGGAACCCGGCCATTGGCAATTAGACTGTCCAACAATTATTCGTATTTTCCAGCTGCTACAATTTCGATAGTGTTATCAATAGAACCGTGCTTTAACAGTTTTTCAAATTATTTATCTATGGTATTTCTTTCCGCTAATTATTTAGCCCGTAAAAAACTCCTTAAAAATATTTTCGTGCAAATTTTCAGGTTTCGCAAACAAAAGTAGTCTCGCGTCGTTTACGCACGCTGCAGTAAATTATACAATAATTCGAATGGAAAATGAAATGTCTGCTTCCGAGCCATTAGGCAATTTGAATTTAACACTCGTCCCTTCATTTTCATATTACCAAAAAGTAACTGCAGAGTCGGTACGACTTATTTCCTTTGCACAATCGCGGACCTACGTTAGTCCTTTTGTTAGTTCTTCTGAGACTGGTGGTCTACTGGTAGTGGCCAATAAAGGCCAATATAGTTGTCCAATAAAAACAAAATTTGCATCATGCTAAAATCAAACTAAAAAAAGGACTAGGAAAGATATACTAAAGATTTCTGCATAGCTTTAATTAGCTTTTAATCTTTTCTATCCACATGAAAGAATCGAGGTTCCGATCCACTTTTAAGACCAATCATGCACGAAAACACCATAAGTTCACCGATAAAATCGTTTCGCAAAAGAAAAATCTTTTTCTAAACCATGCATCAAAGAGAAATGGAGTAATCGAAGTGGAATAAATCAACACAGAACAAATTAAATACGTGTAGAGCAATTGAGTCCTCAGTACTTATGCTGTGAACCAATCCAACGATCGGAAACTCCTTCAAGGAAATGAAAAAAATAAGTAAAATGAACGGAATAATATGAACCTGCTCGAACGCTTGATCGCAGATGTTATATATTAATTGTCGAGATTTTATTGAGAGATGAGAGTTCAGCTTTTGCTTTTGCATTGAATCAAAATTCAAAGATTTTTATTCAATTATATCGTTTTGAATGAAGATACGAAGTAGACAGTTGACTTCGTGAGTCTGGAAGAAACAAATACAAGTTTGCTAATTACTTTTCTACGACCAAAATTTAGCTAATTTTACGATTATAAAAAAAAAAAATATTGCATTGATGTAGGTATATATTTAGTTAACTGAGCCACAGTTTTACCAAAAAACGCAACTCAATTTTAAAACGCACCGTATTTACAGAGTGAAAATGTATCACCATGTCTAAACACTTAAGTAGTGATAAAACACTGGCAACGGGGAACATTTTATTGAACTCCACGAACCGAGCGGCGGATTAGTATTCTGCACTTGAGCCAAAAGGGGTGGCAAGATCAAGTTGCGTTTTTTAATCAAACACATCGCAATCCGTCAATGGGACGCGCCACTGACTAAAACAAAGCGATAAATTAAAGCAGGCAACGGGAGGCGAACGCTCGCTGCTCGTATTGAAAGATTTACTTCCTCTGTTTAATTGCAATAACGACTAGGCACGTTGGTATCGTATTTTTCTTTTTACTCTCCAGCTCTTATTGCCTTCGGGCCGTTAAATAAATTTATGACGCCCGACAAAGTTCAGCCCACCTCTACGGGCAGAAATTAGGTGGAAATGCGAAACAGAAATAAAAAGCCGGTCTCAGGTGCGCTCTATCCGCGGGCCGGGTAGTGGGATTAGCTTGACTCGCGGTTAAATGGGGCGTCCGCTCATAAAAGTTTCTTAACACTCATAGTTCCAACTACCTTCCCGTTGACCAAAATTTCCCTGTAAAAGTTAGCCAGCGTCCGGCCACTAGTTTTCGTTTCCCATTACGTGGGCCTAGGAATCTGCCCCGGGTTTTATTGCCTCGCCCGCAGGTACCTCACGGTTACACTTGCTGGACACGATACTTTCTTATTTACGTTCATTCGCCTTCGTAATTTTGCGTTTATGTCCAACTTAGGTACTAAGAAGCGGGCCGAATTCAATTACGCCCTCGCATAATAAACAAAACTGAATTTCGGAAACTCACATTAGCGGCCGGTTCCTTTAAAACCTCCGATGTAATCTGAAACAAGGAACAAACACGCCTAAATAACAATAAAATTGTAATAAAAACTTTGTGCACGCAACCGAAGTTGTAGAAAATTGACCAAATTATTATTTACGGTTGAAAATTAAAACAAGGCATTATAGAAGATTACATTCCCCTCTTTTAAACAACTCGCATTTATAAGGGACGTGACTAACGCTTACTTATTATCTTCTAATAGAACCTATACTTATGGTTTATTCTGTAAACGAACAAATTTGTTCATTTTCTTGTGGTGGGGTCACTTGTAAACGACACTACTTATTTTCCCTTATTATAAGTAGTTCCAAATTACTTAATAACACGCCTTGAGAATCCAAATTTCCCCTTCAGTCACAAACTTTCCGGGCGTGGACAGGTAATAAGGCAAATTTTTATCATGAAAAAAATTTTAACCAATGAATATTTTTAAATTAATTATAATGGTTTTAAATTTCAGATCAAATTTGAAACTACGAGTAGTTTCAATTTTAAGTAGCCACATCAAAGCATTACTTAAATTTTGTTTTAAACCAATGAATATTTTTAAATTAATTATAATGAATCTGGTTTGGAAAAATTTAAAATTAATAAAGCTAAACATTAAAAAATAATAAAGAATAACCTAGATATAGATACCTATTTAAAAACTAACCTTACGAACTAAGTTGGTAAGTTAACATAGGAAACATTTTACTTTACTTGTAGCTAAGTATAAATTATGTTTTATCTATTTTTGTAAATGAGCGTATACATAGATTGAAATAAAATAAACAAAAACACATATTAAACGATTTTTTTTTTCAATAGTGTATTTTTACCAAATGAATAATCTTTTTTATATTTAAGCAATCTATGTAAAATTTTACTATCCTACTAATAATATAAACGCAAAAGTTTGTAAGAATATATAGATGTATGTATGTATGTTTGTTACTCTTTCACGCTGAAACGGCTGAACGCTTCTAGATGAAATTTTGCACACATATAGATTATAATCTTGAATAGCACATAGGCTACTTTTTATCCCGTTGATATGTACAGTTCCCGTGGGAAAGATTTGTTTTTGTTTTTCAAGGTATCACAAGGGCAAACCGTGGTCGGAAGCTAGTATTATGTAGATAAATATACATATTATGTAAATAAATGGAGAAAAAATTACATGCATTTATGGAATAAAAGGCTTCAGGTATCACAAGTTGCGGAATACTTTTCCTCATTCGTCGCAAAAAGGGTTGAATTAACATTTTGTTGTGGCGTTTCACTCTCGTGAATTCCCGTAAATCCCCGCGTTGAAAAGTTTTTGGGTTTGTGATGGGCAAAACTTCGTTAATATCCAAATAATACGTACATTTCATAATAATGTGGTCAGTTTTTGTGTACGCATGGGATGAATTTTATTATAATTACGCCATAATAGGAAATTCTTTATTAGTAGGTATGTATCGACATCAAAATTGTAAAATAGGCCTATTAAAATAAACTGTAGAGTATTGTAGCAATTAGAAATTATTCTAAACGATATAAATTTTGTGTAATAACTCTTAAATAACACGGCATAATAATTTTATACCTACTCGAAACTTATTTTAATAATCACTAAACTATTTTTTTTAATAAATAATTAAAATTACTTCTTTCAACTAAAAGTACAAACCTACAAAATTACCAACTATTATGACATGTGTCAGGTGACATAGACGAGATAAAACTAACGAGTGCAAAAACTCCTTTGAAGTTTCACTAGAAACTAAATTAAATCAAATTAGCCTAATTTCAGCGAGCAACACCACCTAATACGTAACAAAAACAAGAATTCCAAATTCGTGTTACAAGATGTAATCTCTAGAGCGAGTTTTATAAACCTTTTTGCATCAAGAGATTTATCAAAGTCGTATATCTGTAAAGAGATTGTCCAGATATGAGAGAACGGAGAATCCAGAACACTCGTTAACTCAGTTGTCCCATGTCGCCGCTGTGGACGTGGCCAAACAAAATGTAATTTTACCCTGAAGCGACCTCTTACGTGACCCGAGAAAGATATAACGCTTTTATTAAATTATTACAGCTTTTATAAGTAACTGCTGCGGACGGTTCGACGTAAAAATTGCGACACCCAAGACTAAGTAGATTAGGCAACTTAGGCGTGTGCCGAAGCCTAACAATATGAAGGCCGCAGTATGTCCCCAGTGCCTCCGCGAATGTGTAGGCTGAATATTTTTCACACCTTGCGAAACGCTAGTGAAAATAAACGGTTCAATAATGTTACAGTCAACGCCAAAAGACTTGCTCGGAAACTGACGGAAAACTGTAAAGGTACGAGTTGGCAGCGGACGACATGAGGCAGCAGCGGACGACGTGTCGTAGCGACACTACTGGTTTCTATGTATTTTTATGAAATGCGTCGCTAACTTCGTGTCGCTAACTACGGAGGGAATTTCATAGAAATACATAAAAACCAGTAATAATGTCGCCTGCGACACGTCGTCCGCTGCCAACTCGTACCTTAGTAAACGCCAAAAGACTTGCTCGGAAACTGACAGAATACTGATAAAGAAAAAGAAAAAGATTATAAAGTGTCAGGACCACAACCAATTGAAGACACTGTCTATATACTCGAAAGATGACAATTAGGTGACAATAGTGGACAATTTAGTGTAATTTTGATAAAGTTGTTATTTTTCCAATAAAGTCCGAGTTTTTGACATGGGTGCGAGATATGTGAAAGATACACTTGACATTGGCAAATGTATTTCTAAGAGACAGATGGCATAAATAAAGAAGAAGAAGAAGAAAATTTGTATGAAAAAGCTGCAATGCGCTACGCATGCCTATTGGAAAATTTTACAACTAAAAAAATGTATCGACAGACTTTTCATCTTGAAAAATTGGTTGTAGAAACTTGAAGCCCCAAAAAAATGCTGAGACTGTCTTTCCAAATGTCATATCTTTTTTGTTGGGTTATTTTTTGGGTCCAAAAGGTTAAAATCACGTTTTAATTTCAGCTCGGTTCATTAGCGTTATTCATATAGTGTACAATCGAACAGATAAGCGACTTCACGGAAGCAAGCTCACCTTATCACTGTTCTGTCACTGTGAAATAAACGTCTGATTTTATTTATGTCCGGAAGAGGGCGCTATGCTAGATTGCGATTTCGACTCCCCAATGATATTTCGCACAATAGTTAACTACCTTACAGGGACTGCCCGTGTTACTTATAGAATGGCATGCAAGCCATTTGCACCAGTGTAGTGGTACGATTAAGGTATAAATTTATATGACGATTTATTATAACCTGGTTACCAAAACTGTCTCTTCATCAGCACTACTATGCTTACCGGTAAATGCGGTCGTAAACTTACAGTCACCGTTTCTTAAGAAACAGTCTTAAACTTCTTTAGAAGTTGAAACTGTCTTTATTACACAAAGATAAGTCTAAAACAAACAAAAGAACTTTTAAGTTTCACTAAGCCCTAGTTGTTAGCAAGTTTTTAAGTCTTAATCGTTCATTACTGAGCTTTACTAAACTAAGTTAGTTACTACAAACATTTGTAAAATAAATTTTTCTAGTTTCCTAATCCTAAATAATATGTCTAAACACTTATTTGAGTTTTTAAATTAATTTCGTTCTATCAAACTCAATAATTTTATTACCGAAAACATCTAAAATTTTTTTTATCTTCGTATCGTATATACATGTATATCTTAATTCATTTACTTTCTATCAACATCTTAAAATAAATCAACTATCTGGTTTCCACCGTACATGCTTTACTTACATTGGGACTTCATAGATGGCGTTGTGTGAAATGTCCACCAATATTGATTTAATATCAACACTTTTCTATTCAAGTGTATCTGACATTTAAAAAATGGTGCGTCAAAAAAAAAATATGATCACGACTGTAATCCCCGGGCTTAGTAGATGTCTTCCTCAGATCTTTAGTTACTTAGATCTTTGAGGATATCTAAAGAGGGTAGTCAAGCCAGAGGCACGTCCAAACATGACATTTGGCACATGCCCACATTTTGCACAGTAGTTAGTATTCCGTACGTGACAGTTTGCAAGCCCATCGCCGCTTATAAGAATACTAACCTATGACACACACCTTCGAATTTTTGGTTCTAGGGTATGCCGGTTTCCTCACGATGTTTTCCTTCACCGTTTCAGAGCACTGGCATTGGATGGTGCGGCAACTAGGATAATATCGGCTCCGTAATTATAGGCCGGTTGTATACTCATATAAGTTTCATGTGTGAACGATTATATTGATTTCTGGTGTAGCAACTTGATTGATTTACATGTAGTAAGTGTTAGTAGACTGGGCAAGTACCTGCTACGTACTGTGTTATTATTTGCCAGCCCGTGATTAAGAGCTAACTTAACCTAACCCAATAGTATAAAAAAAGTACTGTTGGCGTAATTGTAGCACCGCTTTTTTTCGTTTTTAAGGTGGTAGGTTTTGCACCATAGACTTTTGTTTTCGATAAATATGAGGCTTGAAGAACCAGCATTTTTATTTATTTAAAACTAGCTGTTGCCCGCGTTTTTGTTTGAATTCAAATTATTTTTCAATGGTTTAATATGTAGTTATTCTGTCTCTAAACAGCAATCCAACAAATCAAAAATCATGAAAATCGGTGGACCGTTCTTACAATCTGTCGAACAAACCTGACAGAGAAAGAATAACGAAATTGTCAAATTTAAACAAAATTGATGTAAGTATCAGAATTCCGTACATCTTTATAGGATTTTATGATCTAAAATATTAAAAAAATATCAGGTAAACCAGGACTTTATCTCTAGTTTCTCAGATCCTTAGATATTTCTCAGGGGCATATATCCAAAGCGATTTGAAGCCCTAAGCCAGGACGGACATTGAATCAACAAATTGTTTTTTTGAAAAGCATTTGATAACATTTAAATCCCTTCTCAGAAACGTTCAAATTAATCGAAATCGCGGTTTTACCTTTGGATTAAAAGCACTGATTCAATGACAGGAACCGGCCTAATTTGTACTGTCGCAATTCTGTGTCATTCGTACGGATTAACTGTGAATTAATTAAATGGGTTTCCTTTTAATCTGCTACGTAATTTTCATCAACGCAATTTGCCGGCAATCCCGCTTGGAAAATTTGAAAGGCTTGAATCTTCTCGGACGCGTTTACATAGAATGCGGGTTTCCGGCGTATGCTGGTATGTTCTTGCCTCATTATTTATCATCTGACTTAGCACAGATACTTCTTAGTTACCATCAAATTCCTATCCATCCACCGATCCTTCGATAGTTTTATCGATCAACGGCCTTCTTTAATATTGATTATGCCGCAAGCTTTTGTGCTGACGTCATATTCTCTTATCAAGACATCCATAAACTATTTTAAGCTATTTATAGTAGATTTTACCAACTTCTAGTAACTATTCTCAGAATAATGTAATGTCAAATTAAAGTAAATGTCAGTTTACTTTCGATAACTACGATATAGTATTGCTTAAATTTATTTGGTCGAATCCGCCCTATATTTTTGCAGGAATAAAAAAGCCCGACTGAAAGTAATTGAAAAAATTGTTACATCCGCCATATTGAATTTTTCTATATTTTGTGTAGTCTATGTCATTATTGTAATCAAAACGAATCTTACGACACCTAGTTTGTCAAAATCTGTCGAGCCGTTTGGACTCCAGCGACAGCCAAAGGAAGACACATACATACATTCACCCAAAAAATTACCTTCCTTTTTCGGAATCAGGTAAAAACTAGCCATAAAATGGTCGTCTTTCACGATTTCCTTGTAAATTAAAGTAAAGTAAAGTAAAGTAAAGTAAATATTGTAATAATGCTTTCTTAGTAAATGCATGGAATGAGTATCTTGGACCTTTTCCTTCTACGCTGTCACAATCAGAGCTTATGCATAAATTTGAATTTTCAATTAAGGATGCTATGAAGGAAATTTTACTAGACACAAAGTGGAACCTTTGGTCTCTGACGAAACACGTTTAGCACAGAACATGGCAAAGAGTTGACTTTAATGAATAAATTGTCTTTAAATGTAATTTTTAATCAATTACTTACTGATATCAAAACAATACCTATATTGTAAATGTGGCCTTATGTCAAATATTATGTTTGGACGTACCTCTGAATACCTACGTTAGATATTCTCAAAGATCTAAGTAACTAGAGATCTGAGGAAATATCTTCAAAAGTTCATGTGAATGTTGTTTGTTTTACGTAATGGATGAAATTTTGTAGAAAAAATGAGCGGAATTTTTGCATAACAAATCATAATATTTCAGACCATTGATTCATACCACTATTCACGCTACGACCAATTTGAGCGCAGCATCAATAAAAAATGATGTAAAAACGGGAAAAATAATATAATATTAGGTACTTAAAACGCGCAGACAAAGTTGCGCGCTGGTCAGCTAGTACAATATATAATTATCAACGATACAAACTAATAAGGTATTACAGTTGGACACGTAATAGGTAAAGGACAAAAGAGTAGTTTCCACAAAGGTTTTCTTACTCCCCTACATTCCTAATTCCCACACGACCCAGCCAAGTACAAAAACCATCTAAATCGTCTCCACTAAACACTGTCCCATTCAGTTGCACCCCAAAACGTCTGAGAGGCGTTGGCTATCTTAAACGAGTTTCGTTATCTCGAAAGAAAATGGGATTAATAGTTAACAGGGAGTCGTGCCAGAGCCAAACTCCACAGCTCCGAGCACTTGTAAAAACATTACTAAGCACTTGTGAGAACATTTATTTAGTTTCTTATAAAGTGGCCAAGATATTGATCGTTGGCTGATTGTTGAGGTAAGAGCATTTTTTTATGAGCGCTTACGTATTATTATTAGTATTGAACGGGTATTTATCGCGTTTTATTTACCTATTTTTCTCGACGTGGTCACGGGATGACGGAAATGCCCGTTTAATACTAATAATAAACTGTTCAAATCGCGTAAGTTAAAAAAAAAAACGCTTACGTAGTTTATACATAGAAACTATATTATGTACATCCATGGTAATTTAGTACATATTTTATAACTAGATCATCATCATCATCTTCCTGCCCTTATCCCACTAGGTGGGGTCGGCACAACAGGTTCTCTTCCTCCACTCTCCCCTATCATCCGTCATCTCAGTAGTCACTCCCTTCCTACACATATCGTCTTTCACACAGTCCATCCATCTTTTCTTAGGTCTACCTCTACTCTTATATCCACCCACATTCAAATCCATAACCCTTCTTGTAACATGACTTTCCTCCTGCCGCATAACATGCCCATACCACGCCAACCTATTACTCTTCAACTTTTCTGTCACCGGCGCTACTTTCAAACTTCCTCTAATATGCTCATTCCTTATCTTATCCATCCTTGTCACTCCACACATCCATCTTAACATTCGCATCTCCGTCGCATGCACTTTTCTTTCATCCGTCGCCTTAGTTGTCCAACATTCAGATCCATACAATACGACAGGTCTAATGATCGTCTTGTAGATTTTCCCCTTAAGCTTAAGGGGCATCCGCGGATCACACGTAGTGCCTGTGACCTGTCGCCATTTCATCCATCCCGCATTCATTCTGTTTTTCACGTCTCGGTCTACTTCACCGTCGTTCTGGATGAGTGAACCGAGGTGAACTAGATGTCACTAGTAAATTGCGCGTAATGATTTTTCTCATCCAATTTTATTTTAATGTGAATTGCTTAACTTTTGCTATCCAGCCAAATCCAGACACCTTAGATATATTTTTCCTGATGCATCCGATTGTCAACTTTACCGCTTTAGTTTTTATATTTTTTCTCGTATTATTTTGACTTTTACTGTGTAATTTTGGTGGTTATTTTTCCAATGAAGCCAGAGTTATTGACACGGAAGTAAATATGTGAATTAAAGTGAATAGTTCCTTTTAAATCCATCGGAAAACCGCCTTAATTTGTTTAAATTGACTGTGACTTTGTGACGTTGACAACATTTATATAAAAATAAACTTGACACCGTCAAAATTGATCTCTAAGTGACTGATGTCATAAACTCAGAAGAAAATACCTCATTTTTCAAAATTTGTTCATCCGTTTGGGCTTTAGCGACAGCCATATAGGAACTCGCATACATAAACATACACCCTTAACACATTACAGAAACGGACTGGGGTTAGGTTAGAACCGGCACCTAAATGCATCTAGCATGTAAAACGAAAACAGTTCATGTGGTTTTATTGAATAAAAATATTTTGAATTTGAATCAAAAACCATTTCAACCTCTCGTTCCTTGAATCGAGATTTTGTTTTTATTTCAAAACTAGCTTCCGCCCGTGGCTTTACCCGCGAGGTGCCTACATAAAATATAGCCTATGTTCACCCTGAAAGTTCATTTTAATTGGTAAAAGATTTTTTCAAATCGGCCTAGTAGTTTCGGAGCCTATTCAATTCAAACAAACAAATCTGTATTTTTATGATGTACCTTTTTGTTTAGTTTAATTATAGCTGAAGCAGTTTACCTCATCCACCTGAACTTGCTTCCGCAAACTATTTGCAGGAACCGTAATGTCATATAATATTCAGGATCCAGGAAGTAAAATGGTCTTAGCGAAGGTACTAGTAAGTATTATTAGACTGGCCTCACAGCATAGTTTGTAGTAGCTCTGCCTTCTGCGCTGTAGGTTGTGGGTTTAATTCCGACCACAGTAAAACGTTTGTGTGATGAACGCATATGTTTTTTCTGTGTCTGGTTAATACGTAGATATTTACAAAAAATTATACGAGTATCAATAACTTATCAGCTATCTAGTTCCCATAGTACAAGCTTTGCTTAGTTTGGGGCTAGGTGGTGGTATGTGAAATGTCCACCAATATTTATTTATTTATTATTTTATCCGTGGGAAAAGAAGCTTAATTTCTTCTTCATCTTTTTTATTTATATGATCTGTCACTTTTAAGATAAATTTTGCCAGTATCAAGTTTTTTAAATTAAATTGTATTGTAAACGTCACAGAGTCATAGTCAAAATTGTCAAGTGAATTTTAAACAAAAGATAGATGTTTTGAGAGCAGATTCCTGTCTGGTTTTATACAGTGGGAGATTCGGCTTAAAGAAAATAATCTCGTGGTGATCTCATTATAAATTGAATTCCCGTGGGATTGCTACTTTTCCTATAAAACTTAAAAGACTTCATCATTACCTAGAATCATGAAAGAATTTTTCAAATCGGTTCAGTAGTTTTGGAGCCTATTCATTTCAAACAAATAAACAATCTAAGTTTTCCTCTTTATAATATTAGTATAGATTATTGTGATCGAGGTTGAAGTATTCAGGGTGCATTCGATTGAAGTTGATTTTAGCCTTTTCTTGATATATATCAGCTGTATTATTTTGATACAAATTCATCATCCACAGAAGTCGTTTTCACACACACGTCTACTTGTAATTCCATGGATTTCTTCTTTCCACAGGCTGTGTCAGTCAGACAGACAGCTTGACAGGACAACAAAGTAATCCTATAAACGTTTTTTATGTACAAAACCCTAAAAAAGTAATGTTTGTTTTCAATTCTGATGAAAGCCGTTTCTTGATCTCATGCCAAGCCGTACGAGCGTTATGCAAAAAGAGCTTACTCCATAAAAGGGCTATAAAAACCGCCGTACAAAGAATGCAAAGTGAGAATAGTAGTAAACTCGGCTAACCTCTCCGCGGTGTCCTTTACGATAGATTTATATTCATGGCAGTGTCTCCTAAGCGTAAAAATTCGGGCATTGGCGATCCTGAAACAGGTATATGTAATTTTATTTGAATAAGCAAACAGGGACAAAGGCTATTGGGTATTGATCTTGCAAGAATAAATGGATCCCTGGGATCATTTTATGCGATACTATAAATGGATTTTGAAGGATAGTGTTATGGGATTATTGGTTCCTTGGAGGCGGAGAGACCGAAGTAATGCGACCTACCCTTACATTACCTACCTCGGTCTCGTGAGATAACCTAATACATCTCGCATCCTGCTCTCGGTTTAACAGTTTCTAATATGTATTAAAACCAAGGCTTGGAACCGGTTAATAATTACCACAAAAAAAAACCGGTATTTCGATAATAGCGTTCGGAGCGCAACCTCTTGCAAAACCTTAACTTGAACTTAGATTAATCGATTAAAGCGAGCTTTGTATGTCGTCGTAAGAGCAGGCGCGTCGCGGAGGTCACTAATATGGAAAAAAATATGTCGTTCTAACCGGTTAATTGAGCGAAACCCTTTTGGATTTATCACTCTTGACTAACCGTTTTAATAGACGTTACGGTAGACCGTTCCGAAAAGAAAAGGTTACCTATGAGTTAGTCGCTGAAAATGTAGCTTAGGTAAGTTCTTTTTCAGATTATCCATACCAAAAATACAAATATTTTTTCTTTATAATATTAGTTTAGTTAGGATAGATAGATAATATTTGATTTATATAACACTAGCTTCTCCACGCGGCGTCGCCCGCGAAGTACCTACATAAAATATAGCCTATGTTCATCCTGAAAGTTCATTCTACACATTGGTGAAAGAATTTTTCAAATCGGTTCAGTAGTTTCGGAGCCTATTCATTTCAAACAAACAAACAAACAAACAAACAAACAATCAAAGTTTTCCTCTTTATAATATTAGTATAGATTTAGAAATAAAATATACAATGATCTAGAAATTTCTACCAGACAACCTTTGGAAAGAAAGAACGCTTAATTTACATAATATAAATCATCATCATCATCATCCGCAGCCCGACTTCACCCACTGCTGGGTATAGGCCTCTGTTTGCATATAATATAAATAACTAGTATTAATTGCATAAATTACAACCCGACTAAAAAAGAATTGAAAATAGCTCCTTACAGCCACCATATTGGTTTTTTGACAAGTCTTTGACACTCTTGTAATCGAGCCAAATCCAACGATATCTAATTTTTCAAAATATGTCCAGCCGTTTGGACTCCAGCGACAGCCAAAGGAACTCGTATAGATTATTATTACTATTAAACGGGTATTTACAGCGTTATTATTAGTATTAAACGGGTATTTATCGCGTTCTAATTACCTATTTATTTTCCCGAAGTTTCGACAGGTTTGCACACTGACGTGGTCACGGGATGACTTCCCGTAAAAAAATAATTAAATAGGTAAATAAAACGCGATAAATACCCGTTTAATACTAATAATATCTTATTTAAATATCCAGTATTTACTGTGCTATTCAGTTCTATGACTTAACCAGTAAAATTAGGACGCATTGGAAATGCAATTTCTATTTTACTGCCGCCCGGTAGTTATTTTATAGCGGGACCTAACGTCCGAACCAAACCATGGAGGCATTAATCATTCAACGGTGACGACTGAGTTCGTAACATTTATTGGTCGGACCTTTAGCACGAACTTACTCGGTTCGGCATAAAGGATTAAGAACTATAGATTCTTGAAAAGGGTTTTCCGTAGCACGGAGTCGCGAATGCAGGTCTAAAAGAAACAGGATCACGACTGAAATCCCTAGGCTTGGTAGATATTTTCTGAGATAATTGAAGATATCTAAAGAGGTAGTCAGAGGCTTTTCAAACATGATATTTGGTATACGCCCCCCACATTTTTAAGAGTTGTTAGTATTCTGTACGTGGCAGGTTGCAAGCCCATTGCTGCTTATAAAAATACTAACTTAAAACACACACCTTTGAATTTTTAGTACTAAAGTATGCCGGTTGCCTCACGCTGTTTTCCTTCACCTTTTAAGACGAATAATGCTCGTTTATTGGTTTTTTTATTCTAATTATTCCTACTGACATCACTATGGAATCTAAATATATATAATTCAAAGGACTGACTGACTGACTGACTGACTGACATAGTGATCTATCAACGCACAGCCCAAACCACTGGACGGATCGAGCTGAAATTTGGCATGCAGGTAGATATTATGACGTAGGCGTCCGCTAAGAAAGGATTTTGATTAGTTCTACCCCCAAGGGGATAAAATAGGGGATGAAAGTTTGTATGAAAAGTCGCGATAATCGACATTCACGCGGGCGAAGCTGCGGGCATCAGCTCGTCTTTTATAAGATGCTTGAAATATAAACTTGTGCCAAGGGTACAGACGTCGTGAAACAAACAATACGACGTCGTAAAAGAAAGGGATTTAATTCGTTCTCGCATACATATTAATTTTCTTTTTTCCAAAAATGTTAGATAAATCCACACTGTGACAGCTAGACAGAAACACTACGCAAAAAAACAGAGTAAAAGTGTAAGAAGGATTTATCTTTGCTAAATTGTTGCTGTGTGGCAAATATTTTGGCATGTTAGCCTTAGCTTGTAATTTTACGCCGCTTTACGTATAAAATAAAAATACTTGGTACAAAAACGTTATCCCATTGCTCAATGGTTTTTGAGTAACCAGGAAAAAAATGTAAACCAGGGCTCTATTTTTGTGAGATCATTTTTTAGCTCAAGAAATACATACATACATACATACATAAAATCACCCTTGTTTCCCGACGGGGTAGGCAGTGACCACGGATCTCCACTTGCTACGATCCTGACATACTTCTTTTGCTTCATTCACTCTCATTACATTCTTCATACATGCGCGTCGGTTTAGGGTACTCTGGACCTGGCCTTTCTCTAAAACGTCCCCAATTTGATCGAGGTACGTACGCCGAGGTCTTCCCCTTCCAACTGTCCTATTCACACTATTAATTATTATTAATTATTACTTCTAGCGGCGATGGGCTTGCAACCTGTCACGTACGGAATACTAACTACTGTGCAAAATGTGGGCATGTACCAAATGTCATGTTTGGACTTGCCTCTGACTACCTTCTTTAGATATCCTCTAAGATCTAAGTATCTAAAGATCTGAGGAGATATCTACCGAGCCCGGGGATTACAGTCGTGATCATATATTTATATATATTTTATTTATTACTTCTAGGTATATACATAGTTGTCAGTTCCCTGGGTCAGTGTTAAAGGTTTTAAAATTTACTAAGCAAATAAAATCACACAAAGTCACGGGCATTCAACTAGTTTCACAAAATTTTCTAGTGATGTTACTCGGAGATAATTTTAATAAGAGGTAATAAAACAAGTACATAAAACGAGTGAAAGCGTAAAACGGATTTTAATTAAAGATGTAGCGCTAATCTTTAGTCGCATCGAGATAAAGTGAGGGTGAAAAATTTTATAGCGAGTAAAAAAAAAACAATTTGCCGTTGACATTCGAAGGAAAAAGTTTTTTGCGCTACCGTAATGTTTTTTTATAATGAGCCTAGCAGAGTGCCTTACTCCATATAAACGCAAAACGGATCTGTATAACGTATAAATGTGGTGGTGAACTTTTCATCTGTTGTTATTACATTCAATTATCTCTATTTACAGATATACAAATCTATACAAAAAAAGATTAAATATTGTAAAATTCTTCTTCTTCTTCAATTATGGCATCTGTCTCTTATAGAACAATTTTGCCAGTGTCAAGTGTATTTATTTATAAGTATTGTCAACGTCACAGAGTCATAGTCAAGTTGTCAAGTTGTTCAAAATTCTCCGCATTTCCTCCGATGGAATTTGAAGAGAACTATTCACGACTTGACTTAGACATTGCCTTTATGACATTGACAGTTCTAATCATTAAAAAACTTGACACTGGCAAAATTTATCTCTTATGAGACAGATGCCATAACAAAAAAGAAGAAGAAAAAATGTACCAAGGACTTTCTATAGTAGATAAAATGTCTTTGCCAATAACACACGATAGGTCGAGGGAAAAGATATGGTGGTTAGGTAAGGTTAGATTTTAAGTGAGATTTTAAAGAAATCGGAAGAAATTAATTTACGTAAGACTAGGCAGTAAGGACTATGACTATAGCCTGTAGGTCTACCATGAGTTGTCACATTTAGATTAGCCGACGTTACTACAGTAGTAATAGTACGTTACTATGACATTTGTCAAAACTGTTACTCATGGTACCAAATTGTAAGCAAATTATGAGCGCAAACTACAGTCGCTGTAGTACGCTGTGACGTAGGATAGTTAGCTACGTGAGGTTTTAGTACCCAACTATCCGCTAGAGGCGCTGTACAAGTTTTCATTCATTTTTTTAACTACAGTCGCTAGCGAGTGTAGATTGTGAAAACTCATTGTAGACCCCTACTGCTCAAATGAGCGAATAATATAACAACAGCAACCAATAACACACTGAAAACAAATTAATTATACATAGAATACAGTATATAAAATGATATATTAATTCGAAGGTGTGTGTCATAGGTTAGTTTTCTTATAAGCGGCGATGGGCTTGCAACCTGTCACGTACGGAATACTAACTACTGCAAAATGTGGGCATGTACCAAATGTCATGTTTGGACTTGCCTCTGACTACCCTCTTTAGATATCACCAAACATCTAAGTAACTAAAGATCTGAGGAGATATCTACCGAGCCCGGGGATTACAGTCGTGATCATATTTATTTATTATTTTATTTTTATATTAATAAAAGTTACTCACGAAAAAGAGCATAAAATACTTTTATTAGAAAACATATTAAAAACCTCTATTAGCAGCTGGTTTAGGTTTTTGATGAGAAAAGTTCGTTGAAAGGTCGTAAAATGATGTACCTCCTTGTGAAGGCATGTCCATCTTATTTCGTTACTTTATAATCCCTTATATTAATGAGTATTCTTTATATTTATATCATAAGTTTCTTAATTAAACTGAGTGGTAACTCAAGTAAGAGAGAACTGAGTTCCGTTTGGTTGTCCGTACTGACCCGTTTCCTGAAATCTTACAAAGGTTTCAAGTAAGTGTCTAACTAGTGAAATTCCGAGCTACTTCATTTTTGAAACATTATTTTCTTGTAACTTTAAAATCCTCGTTGTAAATGTAGAGGCGAAATTTTGAAAATTTTACTTATTGTACGACTAAGGACAAGTTTAACCATGCTCTGTTAATTAAATTAACAGCTTGTTAGCCTTTTATCAAATAATTTCAATAAGCTTTTGTTAACTTTTTTTAAGTTGCTTTTGATTACCTGAACGGGAATCAAATTTAATAAGAATGTTAAAGTATCTATATATATATAAAATGAATTGCTGTTCGTTAGTCTCGCTTAAACTCGAGAACGGCTAAACGGATTTATCTTATCTTGGTCTTGAAATGTTCGTGGAGGTCTAGGGAAGGTTTGAAAGGTAAGAAAAATTCGAATAACTGCCGGGAAAACCCTAAAAATAGCCCTTTTCTATTTCTCATACAAACGTTTTCTAAATAAGTACGAAGTCTGCCGGGTCAGCTAGTCGTTAATAATTTTACAGAAGATAATCTTTTGTCAAGACACGGTAGAACATTAAACAACTTTGACAGGCAATTAAAAGGCTAACAAGCAACTAGCCATTATTTTTCAAACGTAATAAAATTTCGTTAAGTAATTGTATCTTATATACGCATCACAAAACATTAGGTAAACTAGTAAATTTAATTTACCGCGCTTAGTAATAATCCCCTCTGACGCAGAATTAAATTTTGTTATTCCCCAATGCTCTGTAAATGAGTTGACCACAATCTAGGCTGCGAATGAAAATCTTTACCAAATTGGTTTACCATTATTTGGTGAATTATTTTTAAATGCATTATTTGAAACTATAGTATTTCTAGTTAGATGTTTCATGTGAACCAAATAATATCATACATATAAATAACATTATAAACATTTGCAATAGCACTGGTGGTGTAGTGATACCCCAGCATTGGGATCTGATGTTCGTGGGTTTGAACTTAAAAAAAAAAAAAAAAAATATGATCACGACTGTAATCCCCAGGCTCGGTAGATATCTTCTCAGATCTTTAGTTACTTAGATCTTTGAGGATATCTAAAGAGGGTAGTCAGAGGCAAATCCAAACATGACATTTGGTACATGCCCACATTTTGCACAGTAGTTAATAATCCGTACGTGACAGGTTGCAAGCCCATCGCCGCTTATAAGAATACTAACCTATGACACATACCTTCGAATTTTTGGTTCTAGGGTATGCCGGTTTCCTCACGATGTTTTCCTTCACTGTTTAAGAGCACTGGCATTGCGCACATAAATTTTTCGAATGGAAAAACTCATTGGTGCACGACCAGGTTTGAACCCACGACCTTCGGATCGTGAGGCAGGGGTGCTACCACTATACCACCAGCGCACTTGAACTTAATTGTACACCAATATATTTTTATATTATATTTTTTTTGTCCGCAATGTCAGTGCTCAAAACGGTTAAGGAAAAAATCGCGAGGATTATCTATAAAAACAAAATAACTTTTGCTGTATGGCAAAATATTAATTTCATTCTGTTTTTTAGTACTTAAGTATTTGTTGTTACTGCGGCAGCAGAAATACATCTCTGTGAAAATATCAATTGTCTGACTATCACGGTTCATGAGATACAGTCAGATAGACAGACGGACAGTGGAGTCTTAGCAATAGGGTCCCGTTTTACCCTTAGATTACGGAACCCTAAAAAATCGAGTATATCCAGGTCTATACAAATGTTCGTATCAAAATTTACAATTTTACAACACAATTAACACACGGTTCGCGGAGGAAACTTACTCCTTTAAGCGTGTTCAGTGAATCTGAAGCTCAATTATTTATAAAGGGTAAGGGGGCCTCACGTAACAATATTAAAGTGGTAAGCACATAATTAGAGTAAAAGCGCCTACACATCGCGACATAGTAGGTAAGGAACACTTACAATAGGTAATGTACTTAATGTACTTAGCTGGTGCCATTTTCATTACTCTGAGACGTTATTGAGAGAAGGAAAACTGTGGAGTGACAATTTTACGAAGAAAAAATCAACTAGAATTAGTTTATTATGAATTTTTTGTATGTATTTAGAAAAAAAAGTATTATAAGTAATCTTTATTATAAGAATCAAAGTTCTGTCTGACTGGCACATCACTGACATAATTGTATTAAGTATTCTATGTACTTATGTATCTTATCTTATACCTTTAAACGAGCAATTCTTGTATATATGTATAATTATATATATAAAATCTGAATCTCGGAAACGGCTCCAACGATTTTCATGAAATTTAGTATGCAGGGGGTTTCGGGGGTGATAAATCGATCTAGCTAGGTTTCATTTTTGGAAAACGTCGTTTACCTCAAAAAAAAAACGACAAAGCTCGGTCACCCAGATACTTTACATAAAAAAGCATACACCGTAAAATTTTAATGGTTGTTTTCCCGCAGCAGAACAACTTGCCATAAGGAGTACTTTCGAAACATAGAGTAAAAGTAAAAAAATAAAGATGTTTTTCTTTTAAAGAGCGCTGGTGGTGTAGTGGTAGCACCCCTGCCTCACGATCCGAAGGTCGTGGGTTCAAACCTGGTCGTGCACCAATGAGTTTTTCTATTCGAAAAATTTATGTGCGCAATTCCAGTGCTCTCAAACGGTGAAGGAAAACATCGTGAGGAAACCGGCATACCCTAGAACCAAAAATTCGAAGGTATGTGTCATAGGTTAGTATTCTTATAAGCGGCGATGGGCTTACAACCTGTCACGTACGGAATACTAACTACTGTGCAAAATGTGGGCATGTACCAAATGTCATGTTTGGACTTGCCTCTGACTACCCCCTTTAGATATCCTTAAAGATCTAAGTAACTAAAGATCTGAGGAGATATCTACCGAGCCTGGGGATTACAGTCGTGATCATATATATATATATATATATTTTCTTTTAAAATAATTTAAAAAATATTCATCAACTCGAAAACGTGAGGAACGATTAACATTAGACGTAACTTGTAGGTACTATTCGCATCGCACGCGCCGCCGGCCGCCTTCGCGTAGGTATCGGGATGAATTACTATTGGTTCGTGGTCGCTTTCGAATTAAATTTTCACAATGATATATCTGTATTTTTTGTTTCTAATATTTAATTTGTTTATACAACGATTGTATTACCAAGACAAAACATTTTGCTGCGGGAAAACAACCATTAAAATTTCTCGGTGTATAATTAATCTATCAGCCATCTGGTTCCCATAATACAAGTTTTGCTTAGTTTAGGGCTAGATCGCGTTGTGTTAACTGGCCAAAAACGCATAGTCTAAACGGCTAGTCGTAGAGACTTGAAATTTACAGGTCGTTTTGTTTAAATTAACCTAGCATGTAAGAGCGTTTCAATATACTGTGATTTTATTGAATAAATATATTTTGACTTTGACTTTGACTTTGCATGGATTACAACAGTGACACAGGTTATGTAACTTGTTAAAAAAATCCAACATGGTGGCAAGATGTAATTTATAACTAATTTTTATTTTTTGCAAAAAAAACTAGTTTATAAAATTTAGTTTGAATGGCGACTCTACGCCACCCTGTCGCCCCCAGCAAGATAAAGTACATTTAGATAAAGGAGGAGCATCCCTTAGCCGGCCACTCTGGGCTAAACGACAGTCTTAATTTTCCCAAAGTATAATTAAGAATGAAGGCTCGCGAACAACTCTACGAGCGGCGCTAAATTTTTAAACAAGCTTTAAGTAGAAAGTCCGATACGTTCCGAGTTAATTATATTAATAAATAAGGAGCTGAAACTTGTAGTTGAGCTATTTCATTAAAAGTTTCCAGGGGTCGATTCTAAAGTGAATGTATCTTATTTAAATTTATAAAATCGCGATTCCGGTTTTTTATCACGCAAAATACAATGTGTAATTCTTCAACTTAAAACAAGTAATATATTATAGGTTTTAACCATTTGTAATATTTGTGTAGGTATTGAAGATTAATACCTGTCAGATTTTCTGCGATGCATTTGACTGTCAACTTTTTGCTCTACTTTTATAAATATTTTTCGTGTTATTTTGAGTTTTGTGTAATTTTGGTGGCTATTTTATAAATCCCAAGTTCTTAACACCAGTGTAAAATATGTGAAATAAAGTGAATAGTTCCTTTCTAAATCCATCGGAGAAAATCCCGGGAATTTCGATCTTTTGTTTAAAATTGACTTGACAATTTGATTATGACTTTGCGACATTGACAATCCTAATAAATCTACCCTACTAATTTTAACAATAGACACATTAAAATGGATCGCAAAAGAGACAGATGCTACAAACAAAGAAGAAGATAATATCAGTCAAAATCGCGAACTGTCAACATTTTTATTTATTTTTTTCTTAACAAAATTTTGGCTATATAAATTCGATCACAGTAAATAATGTCTTACAACCTTCTCCGTTTAAAATATCCTGGCCACAAATTTTATAGCAGGGCTATCATGAAATAACCAGAATTTTAAATTAACTCGACATTAAAACTTACAAACTGGAATGCAAAACTCTATGAGTTGAACTAATACCGTTAAATTTACCCTCAGAAAAGTTGCACTTGAATTAATCATAAAAATAATTAAATCAGTCAGTTGCGAGTTAACTAAACGAAACATAGAGTTACTGCCGACTCAGCAAACTCAAGTGAATATATGAAGCTCTCGTAGTTGAAACCTACCTTCACGGCATATCGCTTTTAACACAGATAAAAATAATGTTTTATGCCAATATTATGGTATCATCTTCCTGCCTTTTTCCCACGTTATGTGGGGTTGGCACAACATGTGATCTTCTTCCATTTACCTCTGTCATAGCAGTACTCACTCCTTTATTACTCATTATCATCATTCACACATTCAATATTATATTATCCAATATTATGATTAATATACCAATAATAGTGAGTACTAATATTAGTTAAGTATAACCAAAAACAAAAAAACAAGAACTCAAGTATACCTACTCTTCTTCTTCTTCTTTTTCCTGTCTTTTTCTCACGCTATGTGGGGTCGGCACAATACGTTTTCTTCTTTCATTTCCCTCTTACATCCGTCAGCACTCACACCTTTCTTACTCGTAATATCTTTCACACTGTATTCTATGTATAGATATCTACCGAAACATTGGTACATAAATACATACATTTTTATCTAGTCTAGGATAAAAACTGAAATTGTGAACTATTATCTAATGAGCTTAACACAACACGAGCTCAAATAGAAATTCGACACGTGTTTCGCTTCTCCACGAAGCATCCTCAGGACCATTGACTCGCTCCGCACTGGTGTTGCTCCGAATGAGAAGTTTTCTTCAGTTTTTATAATAGATTTTCGCAAATTCACGCCTGAATCAATCATTTATCTAGTCTAGGATTTTTACTTGCTTGTTCTATGAGGGTCAATAAGTAATACGGGAGCCTGTTTAAAAGTTATTAATTATATTACCCCCGGTATCATTACTTGAATTAACCGTCTAATTTCTTTGAATACTTTCTTCGCTGGGGTCTAATTAAGTTGGCGATCGAGATGGGCTCCCGGGATAAAAGTGTAAGATTCAGATCATAATCGTGTTACCCAAAATTCGTTTGCCGGATGAGAGCTTTGAGTTTAGTGCAGTATTTTTTAAAGTTTAATGTTGAGCTTTTTGCGAAGAAATCTACGACAGTTATCTGCAAGCTTAGAGGCTTGGTTTATCATGTTCTTGTCTCTCAATCTTCTCTATCAGCCGTCATTTTGTATATTCACTCGTCGTGTGAAGGTTCTTGGCCTCGCTACAGTTCTAATTTAAATATGGCCAGCTGACTATATTATGACTAAATAAGCCGTGGGCGGAACCCACGGCTTCGACTGCGGGGTACCTAGAAAAACAAAAACAACAACAATCTATCTAACGAGAACTGTACATTTTATCAAGATAAAAAGAAGCCTATGTGCTATTTTAAACTACAATCTATCTCTGTGCCAAATTTCATCCAGATCCGTTCTGACGTTTCAGCGTGAAAGAGTAACAAATATCCATACAAACTTTCATGTTTATAATATTATAGTAGGATTTAAATTGAAAAAATGTACCTAAGTACTAATTTACGTCATTTTACGTACATATTTTAAAAAATGTATAACTAGGGGTCATGAAAAATGTGATAAAATATGAGCGGTTAGAAAGTACGTCATCGGTGACAGAATTCATAGGAAGTACAAAATATTGTACACTCAGCCTTATAAACCTATCTTAAAACTGTATTTAAAATTAATAAAAGAGTTTAAACGAACTTCAATCGTTAAGTTGTAGCACAGACAGATCCAAAGGACGCTTTTCGCTTGTGATGGGTCAGCAATAATCATTTAATATCCATTAACAACTACTCAGACAAATTGAACTGAAAAACGTGCTCGGTTTAGCTAAGCGACTCAACTTTATTTTCATGAGAATAAGAACACTTTATTTACCTTTTAAGCAAACTTGATAAAAAACACCCAAACCTATTAATCTCTATACCTGATAGAAATCCAGACCGTCTTCAACCTAAACCACGTACAGACAATAATTTTTACAAGGCTGACTATGACAACATTTTAACTAAATTGAGTGACGTTGACTGGAATACTGTTTTTCTCGAATGCAACGATAATATTGACGAAATGTTATCTGTATTTTATAAAATTCTTAAAACTGTCATTGACAAGTTTGTTCCAAAATACATCAATAGAAAAAAATCTCAAGTTCCTCCGTGGTTCTCGCATAATCTAAAAAAACTTTTGCGTGAAAAGGATAAATATAGAAATAGATATAAACGTTATGGAAATCCGAGAGATAAAATTAGCTTTGAAATTTTAAGAGATAACTGTCATAAATTAATTGATATTTGTTATAATAAATATTTAAGTAATATCGAACATAGTATTTTAGAAAATAAAAATCCCAAGTTTTTCTGGAGTTACGTCAAGGACAAGCGTGGTGGTAAATCTAATCTACCGTCTACCATGTTCTTGAATAACGAACAATCTGACTCAGGAGGGGACATAGCCAATCTTTTTGTCCGCCATTTTTCTTCTGTATATACTGATGATATCAATAACGGAAGAAGTCCTACTGATCTAAATACAAACCTGCTTAATGATTCTCTCGGTAAAATAGTACTTACTAAGGCAGATATACTGAACAAAATTAAAGCACTCGATTCATGTAAAGGTCCAGGTCCGGATTCTATTCCCCCAATTTTTGTTAAACGTTGTGGAAAAATGTTAGCATATCCTTTGTCTATTCTGTACAACAAATCTTTATCAATCGGTGTCTTTCCAGAGATTTGGAAAAAATCCAAAATAACTCCTATTTTTAAAAAAGGTGACCCCACAGACGTCACTAACTATCGACCTATTTCTATTTTGTCTTGTTTCTCCAAGCTTTTTGAGTCTCTTGTTTATCCTATAATTTCAAGACATCTTAATCTTGTCATATCTGATTCTCAACACGGATTTAGGTTAGGCTGCTCCGTACAGACAAATCTAGTGAATTATATTTCTGATATTTCTCAAGCGCTGGATGATAGATGTGAAGTAGATGCGATATACACTGATTTTAAAAGTGCCTTTGATAAAGTCAAGCATTCTCTTCTGTTGCAAAAACTTGAATATAATGGTGTTCATGGCTCTATGTTAAGCTGGTTTGCATCATACTTACACATGCGATCTCAAGTTGTAGTTGTGAATGGGTACGAATCTCATACTTATTATACAAAATCTGGTGTTCCTCAGGGTTCGCATTTGGGTCCAATTTTGTTTAATTTATTTATTAACGATTTAACACATACTCTTAAAAGTAATTCACTAATGTTTGCTGATGATTTAAAGTTATATAGAGTGATTAAGTCTAGTGAAGATGTTAATATCTTACAGAGTGATTTAGTCGCTATTCAAAACTGGTGTATTAATAATTTCATGGAACTTTCTGTTCATAAATGCTTCCACATCCATTTTTCGAAAAAACGTACTCCAAGTATTGCGACTTACACATTGTTTGGCTCTAATTTAGAAACAGTGCACCAGATCCGTGACCTAGGTGTGATAATAGATAATAATTTAAATTTTAATGCTCATTTTGATCATGTAATAAAAAAATCTGCTCAAATGACTGGTTTCATCAGACGTAATGCTAAAGACTTTAAACATAGAACCAAAATTGTCCTTTATAACGCGCTTGTGCGCAGTCATCTTGAATTTGCATCTGTAGTCTGGAATCCATTTTACGCAGTTCACTCTCAAAGATTTGAAAACATTCAACGCAATTTTACGAGACATCTTGCATACATCTCATCAGGAATTTTTCACAGAACTCCTTACACAGAACGATTAATTTATTTTAATATGATATCACTTAAAAACCGTCGCACATTTCATGACCTCAATTTCTTACACAAAATCGTCAAAGGCCAAACTGGATACAGTAGTTTGATGTGTCGAATCCCTCTCACAGTTCCCCACAACTATCCCAGGAAGCCCATTGCTAACATTTTCAGTACCCCTTTTTCACGCACTAACCTCGGTCTTAACTCTCCCCTAACTAGAATATGTAATGAGTATAGTTTAATTTCGCATAAAATACCCGATTTGGATCCGTTTGGTGACTCGTTACCTATTTTTAGAAATAAATTGCTTGAACATTTTTATAAACTTGAGCACAAGTCTCAATAACATGATTAATCCATAATATTTGTATAACAATATAAAATAATATAAATTATGTATGTATATAACATTATACTTATATATATTTAGCTACCCGCACTATTGCTTACCAAACCATCTAGACTTAATTCTGTTTTTTTTCTTGCCTTATTTAGCATTCTATTTGATAAAATTTTCTTTATTAATTTTAAGTTTTTGAAGCTGTTGTCTGTTTCTTTAAATATTATGGTAAATGTTGTGCATGCCTGTAATTGGCACACATTTCATAGAATAATTTGTTTTCATGTTGTTGTTTTTTTTTTTAAATGTTTTGTTGTGTGTGCTGTTGGCGTTGCCTAATAAATAAATAAATAAAATAAATAAACACTGGGCTCTTAGAAAAACTGCTCGCCTTGCTAAGAAGGACGTCAATTTTTTCTTTTAATGCTTTTTCTTATATAATATTGAAAAAGATTGTGTATTTGTAGTAGGTACTATTCCGGCTGGTACACTTATCCCTACCAAGCTATCCCTACTGGTAGGGATAAGTGCACATTTTCCACTAAACTATGTATTATCTAATGAGGTTACACAATGCAGAGCCTGAAAATAGTGTTTCACTTTTTCACAACCACTGACTCTCTTTCTTCTTCTTCTTTGTGTATGGCATCTGTCTCTTTTGAGATCAATTTTGCCATTGTCAAATGTTTAATTAGTAGTATCGTCAATGTCATAAAAGTCATAGTCAAATTGTCAAGTCAATTTTAAACAAAAGGTTGCTGTATTGTTCCTAATTCACGGGATTTTCTCCGATGGACTTAGAAAGAAACTTATTCACTTTAATTCACATATTTTACTTTCGCGTCAAGAACTTGGGATTTTTGGAAAAATAACCATCAAAATTACTTACACAAACACATAAAGCTAAAAATAGCAAGAGAAAAAATATAAAAACTAGAGCGACAAAGTTGATAGTCGAATGCATCGCAGAAAAACTTGTTATCATATCAGCTGGTGGTTTTCAACAATTTAGCAAATTTAAAAAATCAGCATTAACATCTAAAATAATGTAAGACCCCTAAGCTAACGGACAAAGATCTAAGTAACTAGAGATCTGAAGAGATATCTACCGAGCCTGGGGATTACAGTCGTGATCATGTTTGTTTTTTTTTGAGCCAATTGATGGTTGAATTAACCGAGAGAGACTCATTAGTTTTTTTGCTTCTCTCAATAGTTTAACAAAACCATATTTCGTCGTCACCATGTTTAGAACACAGCATTGATAATAATTTAATGCATATATAGTAGATTAGTAGCCAAGGGCTGTAAGGCATCAATTGCAGCCCGAGATATTTAGGCGCACGAGCGCAGCGAGGGCGCCTATAGTTCGAGGGTGCAATTGATGCTTTCACCCGAGCTAACTACTCTGCTTTACATCTCGATTGTGAGGTAAGTAGAAAAAAATCAGCAATACAAGAATAAACAATATTTAAACTGACCCAATGACAAAAGAGGTCGCTTGGCTTTACAGCCTCGTCTTCGTATGAGTATAATAGTCATCAATTTTAAATATCGAACGGCGAAGCTCAGTTATTTCGTTCTTGAAAAAAATAATTTAAAAAAAGATGAAAAAAGGAATAGAAAACTTTTACTGAAATTGAGCTTCGCCGTTCTATATTTAAAATTGATGACTATTATACTCATACGAAGACAAGGCTGTATAGCGAAGCGACCTCTTTTGTCATTGGGCTGAATGCATGATGTCTATTGCCAGTATGATGGTTAATGTACGCGAACTTTTTGAAAGAGTGAAGTTTTTTTTTTAATTACTTACCGCCCTAGGGCTTTTCTAGCTACATTATTACCCTAGAGCGCTAATCGGTCACCTACAAGCCCCATTTGGGGGTAATAAGGACCTACTTACCGAATATGAGAGATGTAAAATTGCTTACCGGCCGTCATCCGAACTCTTCCCGCGGGATACCGAATTATACAATTCAATTATCTAATTTGTAAACATAAATACCTAATAACAATTTGCGTAAAACAATTGTAATAAACAATAACTCACACGAAATGTACGTAATCAGGCAGTGGATGTGATTAAATGAACCGTTCGAAATGCGCTTATTAAATTTAAGTTTGGTTTGACGCTGTGGTAACGAGTTGCAAATGATTTACGCACAGATAAGGTAAACCGACTGGTTTTAATAATATGCAAATTTTCGTATTGTTTGGATATGGGCAGTTTTACAAACAGAGGGATCAAATATATTATGTGATTCGAAATTTTTAAACGAGCGAAACGCGACGCCGCGCTTTGCTTGTCTGCTGTCTTTACAACTATGACGGTGGTAACTCTCTTGTTGAGAAAACATCGGTTAGTATACATATTAGTATTCTTATAAGTGGCGATGGGCTTGCAACCTGTCATGTGTGGAATATTAACAACTGTGCAAAATGTGGGCATGTGCTAAATGTCATGTTTGCACATGCCTCTGACTATACATAATCCTCAAAAATCTAAGTCACTAGAGGCTTGATATCTATCAAATCTGGGGATTACAGTTATGTAAAACATATTTTTGACACGTTGTCTTCAAGTTTTGTATACTCACAACTTGTTATAAAATATGAAAACAGTTTGATAAAACATGTAGAATACCTGTTTTATACATTTGTGTAAACGTGGGGTAAGGATAACATTTCAAGACAGATATTATGTTGATAAAAACCATCAAAAATATATTTCTA
The DNA here is from genome assembly GCA_963675405.1 of Cosmorhoe ocellata. Lineage (NCBI taxonomy): Eukaryota > Metazoa > Arthropoda > Insecta > Lepidoptera > Geometridae > Cosmorhoe > Cosmorhoe ocellata. The sequence goes on along the minus strand of OY776258.1, from coordinate 857,386 downwards.
CTCTACATCATGAAGAGAAAAAATGGAAACAGATGTATATAACACTTGATCAAAAATAAATAAATCTAAACCACAAAGCCGATTGGCGCAGTAAACCTCATCAAATGAGCATGGCGTGTGTCGAAATACTTCCAATAACAACCGATAACCAGCTGAAAAAGAATAACTGATCTACTGCGATTAATACACCAGTAATAAGCTATCCATTGGTATTATGAAAGATAAGGTTTAAGCGTCAATTTTTATCATCAAGAACAGATGATTAATAAGATCTTATTTTAATTTATTTTTGTATTAATTTCGGATCGTTCTCGAGCCGTCATGAATTTGAAGTCTTTGTTATATACTATCCATACTTATATTATAAATGCGAAAGTATGCTTGAAAGGGTTGAAATAAGGCAAATAAGTGCAAAATAAAAATTCTATAAAATTAAAAATACTGCTCAAAGTAGTTACTTTGAGCAGTATTTTCACACGGACGAAGTCGAAAAGCAAAAGCTAGTTCTAAGTAAATAGAACTTGACATATATTTTAAATGATTTATACGAGTATACCTTCAGGTGAAACTTGTTATTGATTTACATGACATTAGTGTCCAGAACGTGTTTCAGATAGAGTAGGTAAGTTTTCTTAGCACCTATACCTTCCCCTTAGTTTTTTCGGCTATATTCATGGAAAAACAATACTTATTTTTATCGTGTCTAGTTATTTTCCAACCAATGTGTTGAAGCGATCAAAGTACACTTCAGAGTCACCTTTCGTGCACTTTTTTGCTATTGCTAATGCTTTTGCTAATTATTCCCACCACGTCGTGACGCAATATTGACTGAGCTGTTCCCAAAAGACAGTAACATTTCTATAAATAACTTCCAAATATATATTTCATCTAATAATTCCCACCACGTCGTGAAGCTGTCTTTACCGAGCTGTTCCCAAAAGGCTGTAACAGTTCTACCAATAAGTTCCAATAGATGTATTAATCTGCTACTAATGTAGTGTACCCCGGGGCAACCTCGCTCCGTATTGATGACCACGCTTTGTCTCAGTCGAGTGGTCGCTCCCCATCCATTGCTAACGTGTTGTTCCAAACATAGCCTTTCCCAACCATTCCGAGGGTCTTGGCTATTCAGTACGATCTTGGTAATGTTGTTTGAGGTCGTATATTTTACTGGTAATTCGGGAGTATTTATTACGCTTTTGGTAACAGAGTTGAATGAATAGTGGTTTCTTGATTGACAGATGCGGGGCGGTAATATGTAGACATACCTTTAAGATTATTATAGATACATCTGGGGCATTACCACCTCTTACAAACTATCATGTTTCAGAAACGTGAAAGTTTCAATCTTGATACACCTACCACTACTTGAATATAATTTTTATAGGACATATTACAAAATATCAAAGTTAGATTACTTTGATATTACCCGAAGAGCTTGTGGTAAGGCCTACGTATAAATTATCTGTAAATAAAGAGTATTAATATAAATTATTATATTTATTTTGATTAAGTATGTTGCGCACACCGAGACGATGCTCTCCATAAAACGTAAATAAAAATATACTCAATTTAGTAAAATTAATATTTTTTTATGATTGTTTTTTTTTATCTTTATTTATAATAATTTAGTAGCATATTCGCTTTGCGAATCGCACGTTTACTTCTATAAATCGGAAAGCAATTCTTTCACTTGTTTTTTTTTATATTTGACCTAGAATATGGAGAGCTAATATTCAAAATTAGTTAACATTTTTAATTACAAGATACCAATGAATCTTATTTATAGTGGTAGAAACAGATTATTAAATCGTTTTCTGTTTAAAGAACTCTTGAAACTCCGACACAAATTTCAAATTAAGACGATACCAGTTTCTCTACCCTTATTAGAGTGACGCATGTGAGCGTAACTAATTCTTGTTCAACAGACTTACAGTTCTATAGATGTTGGTATAAGGTTGTGTTTTAGTTATAATGAAGTTGGGCTGCAGCTAAAATATGGTTCATTCTACTGCCCTAGCGTTCCCTTTACATGCCACGTGCGTCACGCTTTGTTGACACTGTATAATGTTGTTACAGCGGTGGAAAAAACATCCGTTTCCAGGCTATTTAATTAAGCGCGAACTTGGTAGGATTTATTGAATCGGAACGTAGTGGATGCCAAAATTTTAATTAGTCTTTGTCGACTCCTGTTTGGCTTAGTTACTCGTGTACACTAAAAAAACAGCCTCACTAATCATCCAATGTTTTATAATAAATTATTGTTTCAGGCGTGACTTTGCGATATAATGATTATTGATTTGTAATGTTTTGTGAAGCGGGTTTCTTTTTCTTTAAGAGACTGATGCCATATAATCAGTCTCTTCTTCTTCTTCTTTTTTGTTTACGGAATTCTGTCAGTTTTGGCATCAATTTTGCCTTGATTTCGACATGATTTCGTCAGTGTAAAGTGTTTAAATAAGTAGTATCGTCAACGTCACGGAGTCATTAACATTTTTCGTCTTTATTTATGTCATCGGTCACTTTTGAGAACATTTTAAGTCAGAAAATATGAAAGTTAATGTTATACTAATGCTTCACAGTCAAAAACATCAAAAGAAGTCCAAAGCTAAGTCCTTGGATGGACAACTGCAGTAACATTGTGACATGGTGGTGACACCAGATTTGGCTGGCCATTGACTTATCCCAAATTAAGCTTATATTTTGTAACTTTGTAAAATGCCCTCAGATTTTTTGTTCCAAAAGAAGTTTGGTATTAAATCTGCAAATATAAAAAGGTCAGAATGTATACGAAAATAAGATAATATTATTTAAAATTGTCACTTACTCATGATTACTTAAATATGATAATCAAATATTAATGTTCTTAAAAGAAAATTATTTTTACAAAAAGAACATAGGTCAAGCAATAGGAATAAAAATAACAAACCTTTTTCCCAACAGCAAATAAAACAAAACCTACCACTCTTTATCCGAATTATTCCACTTCGGCTGTTTCAACCCCAAAGAGGCATACGTTTTAATAACGTTTCAAAAAGCTTTTTATCTAAAGGCAAAGCCGTCGATAATGATGCTCACTAGAGCCACAGTTTCATTAAGTTTTCTAGTCCAAACCCAGTAAAACACGCTTAAGAGCGACAGAGACGAAAGATACACTTAAACCTTATAAAAGCGAGACAAAATATTCTAAAAGTCCCGCCGCATTTGATCCTTTATCATTCACAGGACTTATTAAAGCGACCAACACGCGTGTTACTGTAGCTCAACTTTAAAGTTGGCCAGGAAAACTTGGAGACGGTACTTTTAAGTTATTCCGAAAATTTCATGTTAGGAAGTTAATATTTGATCACGTACCGATGTTTTAATATAAAATCTATTTTAATATAAATTGAGCCTCTGCACTTTGATCTTTAGGTACGCCTCAATATTTCGAATCAGGAAAAACATGGTATGTGAGTATGTCTATACAGAGTGGCACGACAAAAATAGAAGAATAATAATTTGGTATGGTTCCTTATAAAATGATAAATAGTGTAGACCTACCTGTATGTTTTAAGATAATATTAACAAATGCAATAATTACATTTGTGCCGTTCAAAAGTTACCTTTAATACGGGTACAATGAAGATTAAACAAACAATGGCGTGCAACTCGATGGAGTCCAATGTCCGACAGATTGCTATTTCCATTCATATGTAGATTGCAACACAAAATCCAATAAACAAGACATAGGGTACTCACATCTCCCCTCCCATCATTATTGAAAAGAATGTTAACAGTGCACCAGGCTACCGGGGGTCGTTTTACCAAAAGAGTTAGACTAACGAACGGCTGCCCCAGTCTCGTTACGCTTGACACTTCAATTCGGCTTAGTTGCGCGTTTAAATTCGACAATATCGAGTTTGGGTCGTGTTGATTATCGGGGGAAAGAAGCGGATTAGTGCGCGAGCATATGTCATACAATCGGTATTGCGAATTTTTTTACTTTTTTAAATCGTAGCTATTCGAAATTGCATCGCATAGCTACGCTGAATTTCGGTTTGAATGTCAGAAATCTTGACTAGGCCTAGCGGCACGCGCGGTATCCCAGATATCCGCATATTAGCCATCCGTTTTTCCACTTCCGCTCCGCTTAGCACCACTTCACAGAGGATTCATATTGGCGCAACGGATGCGTTTGTTTTGCTCAAATTTATTTTATCAAGTAAACGTTGGCCTTCCGCTCAGTGGGCCGAGAATAATGTGCAGTAATGCGGGCACCGAACCCCACATACCGACACACAAAATAGGTATTTGATTCCCGGTAATGAGGGAAGTTATTTGCTCAATTATATCAGTACTAAGTATACCTTTATTTGGTTTCGCTATGGTTTTACCCGTATTTAACATTTAAAGTGTGATTACCTGAATGAATTGCGAAAGTTTGTGTTCCAGCCATGTATTTCCTACTTAAATTCATTATTTTTTTACCATGAGGGGCTTAGTTTACCTGCCATTCGTTTTGATTACCGCTGTAGCGTACGAGTAGTAATTTCAACTTCTCTTTCCGTACAGGATACCAAATTAAAAGACAAGAGTAATAAAACCACAGTGAAGAGACACAGACCGCAGAATAATTTTGCTGGGTTTATTTCAATGAAAAATCTCAGAATGCCACTGTGATTAATCCCATTTTCATTATCATCACATCGAAAATGACATGGTTATGAGTTGCCAGTTCAATCAGTTTCAATAACAATTTTTCATCCACGACACACTAATTAAGTGCTTTTAGTAAATATCCACGAAGTTTCCATGCAAATACCAACCGTGGCTTCTTGAAAATACGCTTCATAAACGTGTGACGCAATTAGTACAGCGACGGCAGACTTGTAAGCGACATCCTTAGAAACAAGTGTAAAATATTTTCCCCAATCGTTGTACCTGGCGCCCCTAGGGATATTTCAAGGGTGAATAAGCTCGCATAATGGCAAAGGGTACAATATTTTAAATTTCAATCGCTGCAAGCGGTCCATCGCTTCTCCCCAGGGTGGCGAAGAACAAAGATTTCACTCTGTGACTTTTGCTAAGTGTCGTAATGACTTATTGTATCGCTATATTTATGCAAATAAGCCAAATGTCTTTAATTTCTATAAAAATAATGTTACATTTTCATTAAAAAAAATTTATTTGGTACCTTTCAAGCCTCAATTTGAAAAACAAAAACAATTTTTATTGTCAACAAAAAAATTGAGACCAATTTTGGTGTATCTCATGTCATACGTAGTCAAGATATTAAACCATACAAACATAATATTCGTAAGTAAAGCTTATAAATTTCAGGAAAATGTTAGCATTGGAAATTCTGTCCAGTATAAAGGATAATTCGGAACAGTCACGCCATTTATTTCATATCTAAATCGCTCCCAAAATGTAACTAATAAATATAAACTGACTAACTGTCGGCCATCTATCGACGTTCCGTCTCGTTTCAGCACCCCCGCAGATTCACGTTTTTCGCACTGAGATTAATTCTCCGAATCGTTATCGGCGCCTTACGATTGCGCGCAAATTTGTTACAGCAGAGTTCACCTTTTCAGTGAAATTGCAAATTTTTATGCGGGCCCAAGATAAAGTACCTATAATCATTATTATAACTCATAAATTTGATTGAAATTCGGTCACATTTCGAAAGGCGCTTATCGCGTTTCTGCAGTCGACTTGAGAACACTCCCGCATCGAGTCCCGGTTCGTCTCGCTTCCGATCGATTTGCGTTTAGTGCTACAATAAAGGTGTTTAATGTCGACATTTGCATACTAAATTTGCAATGTTAAACAGGAAGTAATTTTTCGACGAATACTTTGAGGGAGCTTGTTGCATGCTTTTGATGAGCGAGTGTTTTGAATAAAACGATTTCTACTTTTTGTGTACTTATACGTAAAATGTTGTTTAACTGTATTGTTAGATCAATGGATAGGGCCCACAGAATGTTTTATTCTTTTTACATAAGATTCAAAATCGTGATTTACGCCAAATCTAAATATATGTAATTCAAAGGTGACTGACTGACTGACTGACTGACATAGTGATCTATCAACGCACAGCCCAAACCGCTAGACGGATCGGGCTGAAATTTGGCATGCAGGTAGATGTTATGACGTAGGCATCCGCTAAGAAAGGATTTTGATTAATTCTACCCCCAAGGGATAAAATAGGGGATGAAAGTTTGTATGAAAAGTCGCGATAATCGACATTAACGCGGGCGAAGCTGCGGGCATCAGCTAGTAGAATATAAAAGGACATCAAAGTTTTTTGAAAATCGTCAAAATAACTTATGGGAATCAAATCACGGGGAGTTCTGCTGGTTATTAATATTCAGCATTTGGCAAATGCGTCTAATTATCAAAGCAGTCGGTGAAACATATTACCCAGAGTAGTGGAGGGTGAATTTTTAATCCATCATCTATTTTGGTCGTAAGCCGAACGTGTTTCCTCGTAAATTTATTGATTCAACTGCCAATTTTATATGTATTAGGAATTTCAATATTTATACTTTTAAAATATTTTTTGAATAATCTGTACGCAACGTTGTTGCATTTATTTGGAGTAATTACGTTTTCATATGTACACTTTTTCGTTCAACTGATAAGTTATCTGGATATTTAGACTTGATACTAAAAATAACATGATCACGACTGAAATCTCCAGATTTGTGGTAGATACCTTCTCAAATTTCTAGTTACTAAAGACCTTTGAGGATATCTTAAGAAGTAGTCAGTGGCTTAATAAAAAATAAAGGAAAAATACTTCAAACTTTTTTAGATTCATCCTCACAACTTAGAATCGCATGGCACCACTAAGCAGCCAGTGCCCTAAATCTATCTTAGATCGTATCTTTAAATTGAAATATTGCTTCAAATAAAACAAATCGCATTAAACGAAACAAAGCACTCCTGATTCACCCTGGAAGATCTCGTTAGAGTCTTAATGAATCTATTGAGGGTAGGTCGAGCGAGCCGGACGAAAGAAAGGTAGGAGGGGGTTAAAGTTGCGCTAATAATTTGCGTTAGACCCGGCACAGAGCTGTCGACACTGAAGGGTTAAGGCCCAAATTATTTCGAGACTTGTTTTGTTTAGATATGGACGTAACAAATAATACCATGTTTTGATGCTATTCTATAGACCTTGCGTTTTTTAACATACGAATTGACAAATTTCGAATTTCGATGTGCGTTTTAGGCACTGAGTTTGTTGAAAGCTGGTTCTGAACTAACAGGTTATAAACTACAGATTTTTTATGGTTAACGAAGCTTTATTTCTCATAAAAAATATACCAGTTCACTTACAATGAGAATAAGTAATTATTAAAGTTTAACTTACATATTACCTCTAGGACCTACTTTTACGTGTTAATCGAAGTTCTTATTATAATAATAAAATACAACTAATACAATAAATTGCTACAATCAAAACATAGAAACCATTTACAGATTGCAACACCCCAACTTATACTATAAGTATGAGGAATTGTCAACACAAGACAGAAACATTTAACCTCGTAACTCAAATAACCCAAGACGAGTTTCTTGCCTGTTCTTCTCGGACTTGAGTTAGGCTTGAAATGGCACTTAAATTCACCTAGCATGTAAATCGTTTCAAAATAATCCTTGTAATTTTATTGAATAAATGTAATTTGACTTTAACTTCCAAAACCTTTTTAATAATTATTCCCATCACTAGTGTAGGCGACTCAACACGAGCCATTGAGCCGTATAGAAGCCTAATGCCATTTGCTCTCGCCAGAACTTTTGCAGACGCGCTTACTGCAATTGTCGAAATATTAAATCTTACATTTCCTGACGAGTTTGCTGAGAGTTTAGAGAACAATCGGTGTCTTGCGAAACAAATTGTAAAAACACTTCAGTATTTAATATTAAATTTTCTACAGGGTACAGCTTTATTTTTATTTTGAGTAATGAAATAAAACCGAAATTTGATATGTCTTAATATTTTGTATCTTTTTTCAAGACGATTGTCCAGTCATCAATATTTAAGTCAGTGACTCAAACACGTATCTATCATAAAACTAAAGTAAGAGCTTACATAATATCTGACTGGCTGACTCATCAAATTGTTAAAGCTATGATTTCTGGGCACTAAGAAAGGAAAAATTTCTAACAAGGAGGTTGAAATTTTTATGAAAATGTGCCAAAGCCACGGTTCTTTAGCTAGTTTTTTGAAAAGTACTGCTAAACTATTCATTATTTTTATGAATCGCTAGAATATAAAATCCTTGTAAAAATCTTGCAAGTCTTGCTCTAAAATTGAATTACTTATTTCTAGATAGAATAAAAGTTTGACGTGATTGCATTAGCAACTACTAAACAATATTTTCTTATGAGCACTCCCGGGTAATCTTATTATTCCCCGAATCATAGTTAGGTTGCGGAGCGGTGTCGCGCGGTGTCGGTGCCTTGGCGTACACTAATTGCATTTACAGCGATAGAGCACTCTCAGAGAGCGAGTAGACAGAGCTCTGACGGAGCAAGCGATGCTAATGGACGATATTAATTAATACCGGCGCGTCTCGTCAAATTTCAACTGAGTCTGAATATTATATTTCGAAATATCGTGAATATAATGTAACGGAAGATTGTAATTCACAAAATCATGGTTTTTAGAATAAACCACTTCATGATCAGAAAGTTTAATTTTCAAACTGCATAAATGTGGCCTAAAACGAAAAAAATGAAGAGATTACATCGCCGAAAACTTCAACAGAGCAATATATAATTTTATCTATTATAATCTTATACCTTTAAACGAGCAATTCTTGTATATATGTATGTATATATATGTATGAGTATATATATAATCTGAATCTCGGAAACGGCTCCAACGATTTTCATGAAATTTAGTATGCAGGGGGTTTCGGGGGTGATAAATCGATCTAGCTAGGTTTCATTTTTGGAAAACGTCGTTTACGAAGAAAAAACACCGAGCAAAGCTCGGTCACCAGGTACTTATTATAATGCCTGAAATATAAAAAAAAATAAAAGCTACTTAATTTTATTTATCTCCTTTTATTTATTTTGAGTACAGCGTATGAAGGCCAATTGCAACATATTTTGATGTGTTCGGTTATATTTACCTTTCTTATTTATGTAAAGATAGTTGTCTGAAATAAAAGTTCTTCTTCTTCTTCCTGCCCTTTTCCTACACTAAGTGGGGTCGGCATAACACGTTTTTTTCCTCCATTTCTCTCTATCATCCGTCATCTCAGTACTCACTTCTTTCTTACACATTCATCTTTCACAAAGTCCGTCCACCCATCTTAAAAGTTATTCTTATTGTTATATTCTATCTATAATAATGAAAATGAAAAAAGTTGTAGCTTCTAAATTTACAATTGCTTTCTGTCATTCAGTAGTTCTTAGTTAAGGCTTTTAAGTGTTTTTAGAAAGGTTTTAAACTTAATTTTAAGTCGTGAATTTGTTAAGTTACAAGTCCAAGTCAATTTATAGAACCACTTATCTTTTACGTAAATGTTTACAAAGAGCCTTAGTTTCAAATCCGTAACGAAATTTAAATTCCATTTTACAATCAAAGTGGAATAAAAATTTCACGGAATTTTAAATTAGGTGGTAATTTAGCTCAATGTAAATAAAGCATTTGAAGAATATTCTTTCTTTGAAGGTTTCTATTAAAATTCAACATCTCAAGCGTCTACAATGGCGGCCAAAAACAGCGATGACAACTTTAAAATCAGATTAGGGCTGCAATTTATTTTAATGGTATGAGTCCTTAGCACTACTTTCTGACATTTTCGAATAACTCAAGAATATACTTTTTTGACTAACCTCGTGCCTCAGAGTAGGCCCGATTCAAACCAATCTTTATTTCTGAAGGTTGAAGATTGAATGGTCGTGCACCATTATTTTTTCCATTAGATAAAATTATCTATGTGTGCAATGCTAGTGCTCTTAAACGGTGTAGGAAAACATCGTGAAGAGACCGGCATACTTACTTGCGGCCTGTCACGTAGGGAACACTAACTACAATGCAAAATATGGGCATGTGTCATAATATCATGTTTGAACGTGCCTCTGACCTGACTAACCTCTTTAGATATCCTTAACAAGAGATCTGAGGAGATATCTACCGAGCCTGGGGATTACAGTCTTCATCATGTTTGTTTATTATTTTTTATGACCATTATTTTCTAATAAGCTACGAATGCCTAAACAGAAACTAGATAGTGCTAATTGCTGAGTATCTTTACTGTTACATTATAATTTGTCCACGATTGCTTGAATTTTGCAGCCATGTTGAATACGTAAGGCAATTTTCTAATGTATCTTCTAACCGTATTTTTTTTATATGTAAGATTGCGGTCTGTTCGGACTGAATTCATAAAGTACTAATTTTAACACGTTTGGTACAAATCCCAAAATGAACTTTTCCCAAGATGACTGATTTTTGAAATGCCTTTGTTCAAATTCATGTACAGTCAGTCGAAAAAAAAACATTAAGTACATGAAGAAAGTCGCGGGAAGGTCCAATAGTAGCAAACAAAGTGCAATGCCACCAAGTACAATCAAATAAGCTTATCATAATTTCCAACGTTTGCGCAAAAAATATCAAATTCTCGAAACGACGGCAGATGGCCTATAAAAGTCTAAATGTCTAAAGTTTTCCCACTGACAAGAATACCCCACTTGGAAGGGAAAGTGACGCTTAAAAAGAAATGACGCTCCACTCTCAACAGCTGACGCTACGCTGCCACTTTGATAATTGTTCCCTGTAATTATTTCAACACTTTAAAATAGCGTGTTCGAACCGAACTTACCAAATTATAGCCCGAAACTTCCAATTGTTGTTTGACGTTTCGGTTTTAGCTTTCAACTTTGATTTGTATCGTTTGATTTTAACTCGCTTAGACTGGTGCTTTTATTGGGTAATATAACTAAAAAGTTTTTACTTTTAGCTCAGAGTGCTGTAAAAAATAGATACAAGTGTAAAGAGAATTTTACTATGATTTTCTATTGACATATAATTTGCTTAAAAATTAAAAAAAACACCACTATTTTTTTACCTAATTGCGAAGAAAGAGGTTTAAGTGATGGTGTGTATGTTTGTATGTATGCTAGTTCCTTTATGGCGCTGGATGGATTTTGACAAATCTTATTGATTTGTCAAAATTAGATTCCTCTTCATTTTAAAAATGCGTTATCGTTATGTTATTTTCATACAAACTTCAATCACCTAATTAATTAATTTCTCTAAGACTTATAATCATTTATTCAGTAACGAATGAGTCATAAAAATATATTTAGAATATTCAAACAGTTTTTAGTATTAATAATATGTTATGGTGGATTTGATCAACTTGTTGTATAACGATCCTCAAAATGCTAGAGCTACTGCCGACAAACTGTTGTACAGTTTGCAGAAACTTTATAAAATAAAATAAATCATGTAAATTGTCAAAGTATGTATGTCTCGTGTTTAATGTCAGGTTACTCTTCGATGACTACGATTTATTCTGGGAATTATTACTAGTCGAATCGAAGCTTAGAAGAAAGCACTCTAACTTGATTTCAGAGGTAATTTTGAGTCCAGCTAAATATCAAACATGCCACTCAAACGTATAATATTTACTGCACAACTGAATCCTTATCCTTTGACTTAACGACTCGTACGAACTCACCGAAAAATCGTACCAAAAGAGTTCAGTACAAAGATGTGCTTGGATCAAAAGCGTTTGAAGCGGATCAGCACTTAGTGAAAATATTTGAATCCGGTCACCGGGAAGTTTGTCGAGTGCTGGAGGGTCGATCGATGCACCTGGAACTTGACGGTAAGCGCTCGTCTAGGGTGCATGAGCGGGAGCGGGCGCGGTAACGGGCGCGACTGGGTGGTCGTGCACCGAAAAAATAAACATTGGTGGACAGTTCACACAAGCTATCAAGCCTCAAACTAAGCAAAGCTTATATTAAAAAAAGTATATAATTAATCTATCAGCTATCTGGTTCCCATAGAACAAGCTTTGCTAATTTGGGGCTAGATGGCGTTGTGTGAATTTGTCCACCAATATTTATTTATTTATTTTTGCTCGTGATTTCTAAAGGCCTTAAAATTTTTATTAGATGTATACTTTTTATATTGTACAGTGAAATTCTTTAGTTGTGCATCTAACAAACTTTTGTCTTTTTTGAGAAATACGAGTAAATATTTTAAAACTAAAAAAAACAGGCCACATAGGGCAGGAAGAAAAAGAAGAAGATGATGATGATGAGGTAAGTACAACTCATTAACATCAACCGCATCCCCTTTATCACTCTAAACAAAGCCTTATCCGCGACTTTCAACATATTTTCTCAGCAGTGGAGTTGAGTAGGACAAAGTTTGACGGCTGTTACACTCGCGCCATTATTGAAACCGAGTTCCCGAGTTCATGGGGAATAGAAAACTTTGTAAGTGAATAAGATAACTAAGTCGAGTTAAAGGGATTTGTGCATGAGAGCCTGTGTGATGAGACGCTAAGGGCTAATACAAAAATAAGTTAAATTAAATAAAAAAAAATCAAAAACCATTGACACAAATTTTGCTCACCATTTTTGGCGATATATCAAACGGTGAAGAAAAACTGTGAGTAAACCGACATGTCTTTTTTGCACATTTTGCAGAAACTAGTGACTCTTTAAGAAGAAAAAAAAATATGGTCACGACTGTAATTCCCAGGATCTTTGATGATACCCAAAGAGAGTAGTCAGAGGCACGACTAATCATGATATTTGGCACATACACACATTTTGCATAGTAGTTAGTATTCAGGATGTGACAGGTTGCAAGCCCATCGCCGCTTATAAGAATGCTAACTTATGACACAATCCTTCAGATTTTTGGTTCTAGGGCATCCCTTCACGATGTTTTCCTTCACGCACATATTTTTTTCGAATAGAAAAACTCATTGGTACTACACGACCAGGCATGAACCCACAACCTTCGGATCGTGAGGCAGGAGAGCTACCACTATACCACCAGCGCTCTTATAAGAAGAATAGTTAATTAACTTGTATCTTAGCTTCTAAAGTAAGGCAAGCTTAGTAACACCCCAGTTCTTCCTAGAATTTAATATAGTTTCAAATTGGCAAAATAATAAACTTGCACGTCAGTTGCAGGAAATGCAATCACTTCAGTTATGGGGCACGTAATTAAATGTTGAGCTTGTTGTGACGGCTTAGTGAGGCTAGTGGGAATACACGCGACTTCGCTCGTATTGTTGTTTTAAGCAATTTTTATATATTTTTAAACTTACCGAAAACACGTTTCGTTACACACTGTGACCGCGACAGTGTAAACCTGTCGAAACGTCGGGAAAATAGGTAAATAAAACGCGATAAATACCAGTTTAATACTAATAATAAAGCAATTTTTAGCAATGTTTTCATAAAGATTGTTCTGTTCTGGATAATAAAATCTAAACTTAAAAAAAAAAAAAAAAAAAAAATACTTACTAAACGTATTTGAGTCAATAAAATTTATTGAAAGAATCATATCGCCTTTACCTTCAAAAGGCGGGAAAATAATAAAGGAATCGCGATATAAAATTAGTAAAATTTTGCATTATATTTTATTATTTTTAGGTATGAATGTGGATGGATACTGGGGTAGAGATGAATGGACTGTGTGAAAGATGACATGGTCAAGAAAGGAGTGAGTACTGAGATGACGAATGATAGAGGGAAATGGGAGAAGATCACATGTTGTGCCGACCCCGCATAACGTGGAAAAAGGGCAGGAAGATGATGATGATTTCTTATCCCTTAGTCTTAGTACTGTTGGTTTTCTAGAGAAAAAATATAAAAATACAATATCGGATTCTCTTCAAAATTGAATATTAAAATTATTGACAAAACAATTCAGCCTGTCAACTAATATTTTAGTACTCTTATATAATTCACCTTCAGTTAATTCTCCTTAAAGTTATCGGCAAAAATGGTGAAAGCCTAGACAAGGCTTTTTAGAAATTAAATTTTCCTCCGTGGATTTCGCTCTGAATGGACTCTCGACAGCCTTTTAACCTGCCTTAAATCTAGAAGAAAATTAAAAAAATCTTACTTCAACTTCAGAGAATTTAATAAATGCATTTTTTACGTATTCAAATGCTAGTTGTTAACATGTATCATGAAATAGTAGGCTGCTTTCTTTCCTGAAGTGTTTCATGGGCCCGACTGCGGGGTCGGTCGGAAAAATGCTAGAGGTCTGCGCCGGCTACGCTGCTTCTCATGGGCTCTGCTATAATGTTAAGAAATGTGAATACATGGTCTTTGGGGCCGCCGGTAGTAGCATGACAAGTTCTCTAGATTTAACCCTTAACGGAATGAGCATTAAAAAAGTGACTAACTTTAAATATCTGGGTCATAGCATTACCGACGGCCTTAAAGACGATGTTGACATAGAGAGGGAACGCAGGGCTCTAGCCGTCCGAGGAAACATGTTGATCCGTAGGTTTGCCCGATGTACTGAAGAAGTCAAGCTGACACTTTTTAAAGCTTATTGCCAGAGCTTCTACACGGGTAACCTATGGGTCAACTACTCCAAAAAGCCCTTGGACCGGCTCCGTGTCCAATATAATAATATTTTCAGGATGATGTTAGGGCTGCCTCGCTTCTGCAGTGCGTCAGGGATGTTTGCAGAATACCAGACGGATGCTTTCAAAGCTATACTACGTAAAAAAACTGCATCCCTGATTCGCAGAGTGCGGGATAGTCAAAACAGCATCCTGAAAACTATATCGGACAGGTTCACCTCTCCGATCTGGAAATGTTTCGTGCGGAGGGCGATTTAAACCGCCGGTGCCGTATGTTTTTAATTAGTTCTAAGTTTAGTTTTTAAATATTTTATTTTAGTGATGTATTTATGTGATTATTTGTTTTTGTAATATGGATTGTAATTATCTGAAATAAAATGAATTTGAATAAGGCTTTTGCATGGAGAGAAGTAAGAGCCAGTGGGAAAAAAAAAATCTGCGCTTGTTTGTTTGTAACTTTTTCACGACTAAACGGCTGAACAGATGCTGGAAACGAACGTAGGTTATTATTTGTCTCAAAAATTGATCTCGAAGGGGCTGAAATAGGAGTTGAAATTTTGTATGGGGAACATATGATTAAGCAACGCAGGGCGTAGCCAATTTCTATGAATATTTCAACTTGTATGCTGATATATTCTCAACTTTTAAAAAAATTACACTACTGATTGTGGGAGGACCCCTATTCAAAGGGCCGATGACATTACATAGCTATTTTCAGCAGTGGACTGAAATGAAATTCCGTCTAATAATATTAAGTACTACCTATAAGCTAATTTTTATTCCGAAAATATGTACGGTTCCCGTGTGATAGATTTTTTTTTTGTTTTCATGGTACCACACGGGCGAAGCCGTAGGCGGAAGCTAGTACCAAAATAATGTACAAATAAGTAGCGAAATATTTTATATTTTTAAACTTTCGCGATCTGAACACATTATTATTAGTATTAAACGGGTATTTATCGCGTTTTATTTTCCTATTTTCAGTCATCCCGTGACCACGACAGTGTAAACCTGTTGAAACGACGGGAAAAATAGGTAAATAAAACGTGATAAATACTCGTTTAATTCTAATAATAAAGCGAAGTATTTGGTCCAATCCAAATACATAAAGCCGATAACACACTCGATAGAACTCCACGCTGCGACACAAAGGGTTCAGAACAGTGCTTTAGCCAATAACAATATAAGTTTAACAAACTGCAACATAAAGCCAGTTTAAAATCGATAAAGCTTTTCCGCACCATCGATTTGCACATACGAGTCATGAGGCTGAGTCCCACTGTGAGCGATGACTAAGTATAACACGCATTATTTATAAATTACTAGCAACTACGCTTGGCTGCGCTCGCGTGGTACCCTGATAAAAAGTAGCCTATGTGTTATTTCAAGACTTAGACAACGCTTTTTCCAAGTTTCATCCTAATCGTTTTAGGTGTTTCAGCGTGATTGAGTAACAAATATCTATTATTCCATTCAAATTTTTGCATATAATAGTAGGAATGAACACACAATTATCAATTTGTACATTTTACAATTGTTTTGAAATATATCAAAGCACTACTGCAAAATAATTTAGTATTTAGTATTTATGTATTACACATTTTATTTGTATTTGTAAATAATTTATTTATAATATTGTATAAGAAAAGTGCTTCACAAAAAGTATAATAAAGTAATACTTTTTATAAACTATCATAGGAATCCAAACTTATCTCATTATTAACTAGCTTCCTCTCGCAGCTTTGCTCGCGAGGTAACTACATAAAATATAGCCTATGTTACTCAGGGATAACGTAGCATTCCAACGGTGAAAGAATATCTGAAATCGGACCAGTAGTTTTTGAGTTTAATCGTTACAAACAAAAATACAAATAAACAAAACTTTCTTCTTTATAATATTATAGTATAGATTGCGAAAGTTTGGATGGATAGATAGATACATAATTATAATAATAATGGCCATTTATTTCAGACAATTGAATGGATAGATACATTTTTGTTATTTAACACGCTAAAACGGCTGAACGAATTAGAATGAAACTTGGAATACACATATTTTATGACCTAAAATAACACATAGGCTACTTTTTATCCGAGTAGGTCCTACGCGAAAGGTACCGCTTGTAGTTTATAAAGATTTAATTGTACGTGTATATCTCTATCGCTAAAAGTGTGACCACACCTCACTCAAAGCATAGCCCCCTACTGTTCCCTTTGAGGCTCACAAGGAACGGACACAAAGAGCCCTCAAGAACAACTGATACGAAATTAGTACTGTCGCACACTAATTATTGTTTTAATTAAAGTGTTAGGGGTGTGTAGTCACCTTAATCTTCTCGTCGAGGGGCCGGAATATTAAACTCTCTGTAGTTGTAACTAACAAACGTTCCACTCCGATTATAAGTAAATTGAGTCAATAAGTTTCATAAATACTTAAAAATATATATACTCGTATAAAACAAGTGTTTAATTGAAAAATATTAAAAACCGTCTGTAAGTTACGTAAAATAACTTTTTACAGTCGCTCTATTATATTTTTGATCGGAAACCATTAAACTTAGACATATGTACTTACTAATATTGTAAATGCGGAAGTAATTCTGTTAGTTTGGTAACTTTTCATGACTAAACGATTGAACGGATCGTAAGGAAAATTAGCAAGGAGATAGATTGAATCTTTGAAAATAATATACGCTTCATTTTGTCAAACGAAACGCGGGCAAAAGCTAATATGCTATAAACGTGTAGTATGTATAATAATTTCCTTGGTATTGTGGTATAATTGCATTTGATTTGATGCTAGCGCTGAAACTGGCTGAAACTACTGTGAAATTACAGTTTACGGCGTGCGATATTAAAGTAGTTGTTTTCGCCGCTAATAAATAATGAGCAATTTTCTCTGAACATTTTGTTTTCAGAAATATTCATTACTATTGATATATACATATAATATTTTACAAAATTGATTTAAGCTTATCATTTTTTTCGCTTCTCAACCTCATTTTGTGTAATAAACTCGTAGGTATTGATACGACGAATTGCATCCAAGACTTTCCCCCTCTCAATGTCATCGATCCATCTGGTAAGTGGTCTGAATACATAAATAATCTATACTTTATATTATAAAGAGGAAAGTTTTGTATTTTAGTATTTTTGTTTGTAACGAATAAACTCAAAAACGGCTGGTCCGATTTCAAAAATTCTTTCCCTGAGTAACATAGGTTATATTTTATGTAGGTACCTCACGAGCAAAGCCGCGAACGGAAGCTAGTGTTATATAAAAATATATTTACTTACTTACATAAATTAAGAAAACGTTATCTCTTTTTATTTGGTTTTATCTTTAAAAATGTAAAAAACAATAATATAATTTTATACTAATAATATATGGCTTATTTTAGAAATAGGAATTTGTTATCTTATTCTTCTTCTTCTTTGTCTATGGCATCTGTCTCTTTTGAGATCAATTTTGCCAGTATCAAGTGTTTAAATTAGTAGTATTGTCAATGTCACAAAGTCATAGTCAAATTTTCAAATCAATTTAAAAAAACGATGGCTCGAGGAAGTCCCGAGCATCGTGAACAAAACGTTCACGATGCTCGGGACTTCCTCCGATGGATTTAGAAAGGAACTGTTCACTTTAAATCATATATTTTTTGCGTCAAGAACTCGGGCTTTATTAGAAAAATAACCACCAAAATTAAACAATAAAACTCATATTTACACGAGAAAACATATAAATAGGTACTAGAGTGACAAAGTTGACAGACGAATGCATCGCAGAAAGTCCGAAGTCCGTATCTTGCGTCAAATCGTGTTTTGACAAATGGAAGTATAAATGGCATGTCAAAAATAACCATTTTCATGCCAGATGTCTATCAGAAAATTGCTGTTTTGTGACGACGACTCGCCGTGGAAGCGCCCGTTCTCGTGACTGTAATGAACCCACTATAAACTGTCCAATAAGTCGCTTGACATCAAGCTCTTAATTGTTTTGAGTAGTGCAGTGGTAGCACCCTAATTTTCGATCCTAAAGTCGTGGGTTTAAGCCTTGGTCGTGCACCAATGGGTTTTTGCAAGATTTTTATGCCAGTGGAAAACATTGCGTGGAAATAGGCATACTTACTATAGAACTACAAAATCGAAGGTAAATAATATAAGCAGAATTTTTACTGAAAAAACTTTTGGCATAATAAACATTGAATATATTGGCTCTATAATCCTTTCACCACACTAGTTCGGAAGACAAGATAAGAAGGAGAGTTGGTAAACACTATACGAGTGTATAAAATATCTAAAACATTTGTACTATCTAAGAACCGTAACAAATGATCTATGGATAGCTCAATTGATCCGGATCACGGTGATGCATTATTATTAGAACTTTGTAGGCTTCAGCAAGTGCAGTTTGATGACCATCGTATCATTCTTGTGTATAATGTATATCTGAACCTCGGAAATAAATGTAGTAAGTTGAGTTATTGGACAGTAGAGTCATACGTAATGGACACAATACAATCGCAATCAATATGGAAATAATCCATGGATTGATGTTCAATTTACAATCTTATCGCTAGTAGCCTTGCTGGATAATTAAATGATCCATAGATAAATAAAGTGTTACGGCCTATTTTAAAAGATAGTTTATATTAAACCACTAAAACTGACTTTTTTGACTAACTCACAGCTCAGTTGATAGTAGCTCTGCTTTCCACACTGTAGGTTGTGGGTTCGATCCCCACCCAGGTTAAATATTTGTGTATTGAACGCAGATGTTTGTTCTGTGTTGTATGTGTATTGTGTTTATATTATGTATTCTATGTATGTATGTATTTACAAAAAAAAGTATATAGTTAATCTATCAGTTTAAGTTGAAGAGTAATAGGTTGGCGTGGTATGGGCATTTTATGCGGCGGGAGGAAAGTCATGTTACAAGAAGGGTAATGGATTTGAATGTGGATGGGATAAGAGTAGAGGTAGACCTAAGAAAAGATGGATGGACTGTGTGAAAGACGATATGTGTAAGAAGGGAGTGACTACTGAGATGACGGATGATAGGGGAGAGTGGAGGAAGAGAACCTGTTGTGCCGACCCCACCTAGTGGGATAAAGGCAGCAAGATGATGATGATGATGATCAGCGCTCTGGTTCCCATAGTACAAGCTAGATGGCATTGTGTAAAATGTTTGTTTATTTGGTGTTTATGTTCATTTATTTATTTAACAGTAAAATAAACATGATTATTGTAAAATTATGTTATTTCACAGCCAAATTTAAGTATAATGCCCAAATACTGAAAAACCATATAGCTGTTTGAGATAGTCTCAAATATTTGAAACTCCATCCGTGATCATTGTTTGTTTTTTTTATTAATTTAATTTCAAACTATTGTCAAAAACAAACACACAATGTTAAATCAAACGCCGGCATTTGTCTGACAACTACGTCGCTCTGGTTTTTATATTATTTCTCGTGTTATTTTGAGTTTTATTGCGTAATTTTGGTGGTTATTTTGCCAATAAAGCCCGGGTTCTTGACGCGAGTGTAAAATATGTGAATTAGAGTGAATAGTTCTCTTCAAATTCCATCGGAGGAAATCCCGAGAATTTTCAACAAAACAGCCATCTTTTGTTTAAAATTGACTTGACAACTTGGCTATGACTCTGTGACGTTGACAATACTTAAAATTAAATACACTTGACACTGGCAAAATTGTTCTCTAAGAGACAGATGCCATAATTGAAGAAGAAGAAGAAAAAATCAAACGCCGCATTTTGACAGTACGTGTGCAAACTGTTTGAAATAGATTATTTTCGGTTCGTGCATATAGGAGTTGCCGGCGGCTTCATTCAATTATGCAGAGCTACCATTTGTTAACAGATTTCAGGGCAATTCGGTGGATGTCGTGGTTTTATGCTAATCAGCTTAGTGTCCATTATTTATGTGGTATACGCGACATTTATGAATACCGGTGTGTAGAAGTGAAAGTTTTTTGACATTTTTGTCATGCGGCATTTTTTAATGACGCATTAACTAATGAATACCGCGATACCGGATAGAAGTGAACCGTTTTTGTAATTACAAGCAGGGCTTTAATGACGCATGACTAACTAATAGAGCATATAAATGCAAAGTAAAATAATGTCAACTATAGTCTTGCTTATGTTGCGCCATCTAGCGAGACTCTATTTCGGGAAGAACCTCACATTTAAATTGTCAGAAACAAAAAAATAAGTAATTAGAGATTCTAAGAACATTATTTAAAGTATAAATTTAAAAAAAAACTTCAAACAAGCATAAATTATATTTTTTTCCATTCAACAAATATTATTAAAATATGTTAAAGTTTGTGAATTGTGTAATAATGTGACACTTAGGTACTTTTAAACTTCCAAAGGCAAAATCTCTAACAAATTCACTCTATTACTGACTTATTAAAACTAACTTTTGGTCTGACTTTTGCGATAAAAAAAAATTGTTAATATACACCAGTACTAAAGTTTGTTTTATGTTGTATCAAAGCACAATGGTTGCTTACAATTAGAGTGAGTGAGAAAAAAATAGTTTGATTGTCATATAAATGAGAGTTTCACATCTATGTACTGCCATAAGCTCTTGGCACATGGTTGATAATAAAACACGCTATTAATTGCAGAAATACTTATAGTCTGATTTAACGCGTATTAACATCCGGTCACGTGGTTTTTGAAACTGTTATTTTGTGTTAATTCATGCAAATTGCGATAAGCGTCTAAAATAATGAGTTCGTTTTGGTAATTGGTATAAATAGATAAATTATAGCAAGGGCGTAAATATGCATTTAATTTTTAGTTGCGCAATGTTCTGTTGATACTTAAGGGTAACTAGATAGAATAAGGCGCTGGTGGCTTAGTGGTAGTGACCCCACCTTGCGGTACTAAGGTCATAGGTTTGAATCCGGTAGTGCACCAATGTATTTTTCTTATAGCAAAAATGTATAATGTAAAAGTCGGGATGCCATAGAACTTAGCGCGAGGCAGTCTAGTCTATACTAATATTATAAATGCGAAATTAACTCTGTTTGTTTGTTACATATTCACGACTAAACGGCTGAACGGATTGCAATGAAATTTGGCAAGGAGATAGATTATATCCTGAAGACGGACATAGGTTATCTTTTGTCTCAAAAAATAATCTTGAAAGGGATGAAATAGGGGTTGAAATTTTGAATGGGGAATGCATGGTTAAGCAACGCTAAGCGCAGTCAGTTTTTGTATGGGTGGCCGCTTCTTTTTGCACTACATAGAAATTTCCCAATATCGGTTATCAATAACTTCACGACTGTAATCAAATGACTCAGGCTCGGTAGTGTAAGCAAATCACTATATTAGTAAATAATGTTAGAATAAATCACTTATTGAATTAAGGTAAACGTATATTATATAGTTTGGTTATTACATTAGCAATAATATGAAGGATGACATTATTGACTGACATCAGCCTTTAAATGGAAAAGAGGTTAAAGTGGCCACTTATATTAAACTTCTTATCCTTAGAGCATTTATGTAGGTACTACTTGAATGTTCTATATTATTATCATAGGAGTAACGAGAAACTTATACAGGAGGTAGATTTTTGATTCACCCTAGAATAGGAAAGACAGAAATAGGTCTCCCTCGTGGTCCTACTAATAGGAGAAAATAGTAGGTCCATGAAAAAACGGCTATATATTTAAAGGTAATTTTATGTTGAGAAGTAGACGGCGATTGACTCATGACGTCATTAGGAACGCGCGAGCGAAAAGTGTGGGTCGGTTGTTGAGATGTAAAAAGATTAGCAATAAATGTAATGATCGGAGAAGTATCTAACAATAAATACAGTTCTATCGCTTTGGCTTAGAATAGAATAGAATAGAATAAAATATTTATTTTCAGACCTCGTAATAAAAAACTTAAAAAAACTTAAACTAAGGCTTGTTTGTTATGCTCGAAGTAAACCCGTAGCAAGTTTTCAGTAGATATCTCCTCAGATCTCTAGTTAAGTACCAACTTAGAGGATATATGTATAAAGAGTTTATAAGAATTTTTGGTTCTAGATCTAGGTTTCCTCACGATGTTTTCCTTCAGTTTAAGAGGACTGGCATTGCGCACATAAATTTCTCGAATAGAAAAACTCATTGGTGGGCAACGAGGTTTGAACCCACGGATTATAAGACAGGGGTACCACTAAACTACCAGTGCCTGACAATTCCAGACAACTATTGTATAACGCAGTATAAAACGAAGTTGTGATATTAATAGTGGGAGTTTTTGTTAACATTTTGTACCGGCGGGGTTTTATGTAAATACAGCGGCACAGGCAAACTTTACCAAAATGGGTTTGTAACGAGTGTCTGGAGCAAGCCTCGCATACTAACTGTCCGAAAACTGGGCGTCATTTTGTTTTGGCATGTACTTAGTTACATGCAACATGCATATTTTTATTTCGACACACCCTGAACATTCCTATTCAATGTGTTGTTTCGAAGCACTGAGTGAATAGTGTTCTGTGAAAATTTAGTGCGAGTTTGAACTGAAAACACATCTGGTTTTATTATTAGTATTAAATGGGTATTTATTGCTTTTTATTAACCTATTTTGGTGTGTAAAACTGTTAAAACGTCGAGAAAATAAGTTAATAAAACGCGATAAATACCCGTTTAATAGTTCAGATCGCGTAAGTTTAAAAATATAATACATGTGGTTTTTTTTTAATAATTATATCCGAAACAGGGAAACTTTCAGCGATTTCGTTCGCGTAATGTTTTTTTTTCAAATTTCAGGAATCGTTTTCTTAGTGCACCTCTAGAGGTGGAATCCTGAATAAAAATTACCGCCAAAATTTCAGTAAGTCAGTCAGTAACGTACGAATTTTATACTTAAACCATATATTTTTTTGTAAATACATAGAATACGTAGTAACACTCAGACACAGAACAAACATCTGCGTTCACCACGCAAATGCTTGTCCTGGGTGGGGATCGAACCCACAACCTACAGCGTAAAAGATCTACCGACTGAGCTGTGAAGTCAGGCATAAAATAGTAAGTGCATAAGGAAAACTTACAATTTATTCTTCTTCTTCCTACGCTGTGTGGGGTCAGTACAACACGTTTTCTTCTTCCATTTCCCTCTATCATCCGCCATCTCAGTACCCACTCCTTTCTTACTCATACTTTTAACTTTCTTAGCACTTACAATCTATTAACGCCACAAATTAGTAAAATACTTAGCTCGAGCCAACGAAAACCGTGAAGTCTTAGCACCCATACAATTCAGTTCACAAATCATAACTTCAGTTAATTCAAAGCGTCGGAAGCGGTTGCAAGAGAATGCAGTTCCCTCCGAATTGAAACTGGAATTGGTAACAGAAAGGGAAACAATGGCTGGGATCTAATTGCGGAGCGAACACCGTACTATCGGCATGGAGTACTGCAGTGTAGAAACGAAACACCACTCTCTTCACTGTGTCTATCCAGGATAGGGTTAATAAAGGGAGCCTCGAAAAATGAACAAGATTTTGTCAACAAAGTAGAAATAAAATCATGGTAAACTACTCCTTTGAATTATATCGAAGTGAAATTGGTAAGGTTTACAAAAATTGATTTAAAATTTTAATTTTAGTTGATTCAAACAATAACGTGCACAAATGAGTTTTTCTATTCTAAAAATGTATTTGCGCAAAGCCTACGGTAAAGGAAAACATCGTGAGGAAACCCCCATAAAACTAAAAATTCGAAGGTGTGTGTCATTGTGTTAATATTCTTATAAGCGGCGATGGGCTTGCAGCCTGTCACGTACGGAACACTAACAACTGTGCAAAATGTGGACATTGTGCCAAATGTCATGTTTTGTCGTGCCTCTGACTACCTTCTTTAGATATCCTCAAATATCTAAGTAACTAGAGATCTGAGAATTGATACCGAGCCTTGAGATTACAGTCGTGATGTTGTTTAATCATTTTCAGTCATTTTTTTTATAATGCTGGACAATCCACACAGCATCATCTAGCCCCAAAGTAAGCTACTCAAAGCTTGTGTTATGGGTACTAGATAACTGATATATTATATAATACACTAGCTGACCCGGCAGACTTCGTACTTATTTAGAAAACGTTTGTATGGGAAATAGAAAAGGGCTATTTTTAGGGTTTTCCCGGCAGTTATTCGATTTTTTCTTACCTTTTAAACCTTCCCTAGACCTCCACGAACATTTCAAGACCAAGATAAGATAAATCCATTTCGCCGTTCTCGAGTTTTAGCGAGACTAACGAACAGCAATTCATTTTTATATACAGGGTGTCCCAAAAAGTAGTGTCAAGCGAAAATCCAGAGATAGAACACCCCTTGGGGTACCCGAATCACCCCCATGTATGTTCCGCGATTTTCTATAGTTTTCGAGTTATTAATTTTTTTCCGAATTTTTGAAAATTTACGACTTGATCAACTTAAAACATTCTTACAAAAAAAGTAGAAAACTTTCTTGAGATTTTTTTTTTTTTGCTTCTGAATTGTTATGAGTGGTTCTTTTATGCACAAAATAATCAGCTACGTGACTTTGATGAAAACTATGAAAATGTTGGTGTAAAGTCAAATAATTACATTCGGTGAATTACGACTAAAATTTTCAACTTTAAATTAAAAATCTTAACAAGTGATTTCATGGTTCTTAAATAAGTCTTAAAAATTCTCCAGACTCTCAGCTTTCATAATCATTAAAAAAAAGTAGTACTTAATTGGCTACATTGGCTAAAATCGGCCATCAAAGACGGTGAGGTGGAAAATTCTTAAAATTAGCTATCTGATTAAAAAATAGATTTTGGCCATTTTATCATTCCTAAGCTGAATTTGTTTGTTAATTAACCAAAAATGACTGCAGGAAAGTAAGATTTCATTAATATTTGAAGGTTTTTTTATTTAGTTTAGCTAAATTTATGAAATAAAACCACGAGAAAAATTTATTAATTTTTTACAAAAATTTTTCAAAATGTCAACCTTCTAGGTCGATAAAAATCCTGTCGTCTTAAAAAGGTTTCCTTAAATCGTATGAAAGCTATTTTAAGTTCCTTAATTTTTTCTTCGGCCTGTCTCAATTTTGTTCTTAATTCGGCCATATTGCTGATTTCTTTGGCATAAACTAATTCTTTGTAGTCATTTTTGGTTAGTTAACAAACAAATTAAGCTTAGTAATGATAAAATGGCCAAAATCTATTTTTTAATCAGGTAGCAAATTTTAAGAATTTTCCACCTCACCGTCTTTGATGGCCGATTTTAGCCAAAGTAGCCAATTAAGTACTACTTTTTTTTAATGATTATGAAAGCTGAGAGTCTGGAAAATTTTTAAGACTTATTTAAGAACCATGAAATAACTTGTTAAGATTTTTAATTTAAAGTTGAAAATTTTAGTCGTAATTCACCGAATGTAATTATTTGACTTTACACCAACATTTTCATAGTTTTCATAAAAGTCACGTAGCTGATTATTTTATGCATAAAAGAACCACTCATAACAATTCAGAAGCAAAAAAAAAATCTCAAGAAAGTTTTCTACTTTTTTTGTAAGAATGTTTTAAGTTGTTCAAGTCGTAAATTCTCAAAAATTCGGAAAAAAATGTTTAAATCGAAAACTATAGAAAATCGCGGAACATACATGGGGGTGATTCGGGTACCCCAAGGGGTGTTCTATCTCTGGACTTTCGCTTGACACTACTTTTTGGGACACCCTGTATAAGAGAAGATAGAAAACACCCAGACCAACGGAACAAATTTCTGCAGATCGTACACAAATTTGTTCCGCGGCGGAAATCGAACCCCCTCTTGCGTCGCAGGCGGACTTTCACCCGCTGCGCCACAGAGGTCATCGTTCGTTTTGTCCAAATTGTAGCAGTTGGATTTCTACACAATGCCTATTCTATGGAGTACTCCGTACAATTGGAGCGCAAACGGCATTCAGGCGCGCCGCAATCCGCAGATGCCTCCGTTAATAAACGCAGGTGCTAAGCGCTTGTCCATTCTCAAGGTTAATTTAATGGAATTTCTTAATGCCCCTGTGTAATAGGACCTTTAGTGCTTAAAGGTGCTGAGTTTGAGACTTAAAACAGAAGACACCACAAAACCCTTTGAAACAGAAAAAGAGTAAATCAGGAAGAATGATGACATTTACTGCAAAAACAACAAAGTCAAAGTCAAAATATATTATTCAAGAGGTTAAAAGGTTAAGGTCTTTGTTAACGTTTCAAAGATCACTTTGAAACGTCTTACATGCGGTGAATTGAAGTGCCAATTCTAGCCTAATCCAAGTCCGAGAAGAACAGGTAAGAAAATTGTCTCGGTTAAAATTTAAAACCGAAATAAATAGTGAGTTTTTGAAAAGACATAATTGAATTTAACTGATACTGAACTAAGCATTAAAACCTACGCAATAGGTAATGAACAAAGACATGATGAGCAAGTAGAAATTTAAAAAACTAGCAAAAAGTCAATAGGTATTACCTATATCCCTAGCTCCCATGTCTTTTATGAAACATTCAAACATTAAGTACTTACCTACAATTAAAATTGTAGTAGCTAAAGTTTAAGTTTATAAATTCTATTGAAATGCTCGTACATCTCCGTGACATATACTCTGATGCGAAGGTTACAGTGGAATTCGAAGTTTTGTAGTATCAACATCATCATCATAATTCAGCCCGGATGCACCCACTGTTGAGTATAGGCCTCTTTTTTAATATGCCACTCTTTCTGGTCTCCAGCAAGTCTCGTCCAGTATCTATCTATATCTATATAAGAGCTTGACCTGACTGATTGATCATCGCCGAGCCTAAACCGCTGAAGCTAGAAAGCTGAAATTTGGAAGGTGGTTTCCTTTTATAACAAAACCACCCACTAAGGCGGGATTTTTGGAAATTCTACCTCTAAGGGGGTGAAAAAGGGTGAAAACGTTAGTATGAAACTTTTTAACGCGTGGAGCGATTTTTATGAAACTTTGTTTGTGCACTGTAAATGCAAAATAAATGTATACGTATTTCAGGATTTTTCAATATAACCTTCAAAATGGGGTCAAATGTGGGGTCAATGTTTGTATGGGAACTTTTTGACGGGTGGTGCGATTGGTGTGAAACTTTGTTTGTGTACTGTAAATGCAAAATAAATGGATACGTGTTTCAGGACTTTTCAATATAACCTTCAAAAAAGGGCAAATGTGGGGTCAATGTTTGTATGGGAACTTTTTAATGGGTGGTGCGATTGTGAAACTTTGTTTGTGTACTGTAAATGCAATATGAATAGACACGTATTTCTGGATATTTCAAAATAACCCTCTAAAAAGGGTAAAAGTCAAAGTTATGTATGGAATTTTTCTATTAGTGTGATTTGTTTAAAACTCAGTAAGTATAGATAATTTAAGTGAACGAAGTCGCGAGCGGGACAGCTAGTATTGTATATATTTGTAAGTAGTATATTGACACTAAACCTAATCCTAACCACAGACCCTGGCTTTGAACAGATCGATAGAGCCACAAGACACGCATATAACGATCACCACTAGTTATATGCTTCTAGACCGTAACCCAAACACAATAGTTCTGATTTGATTGTGAAACGTTTGGAATGCAAACGTCAGACGTTCTGCAATTTGGAATTCCCATGGTGTTTGTAAACAATAGAACATGCCTTACTTAGGGTAGATTTGACCAACTTCGGGCATAACTATTCTCAGAATAATGGGATGTCAATGCAAGTAAAATGTCAGTTTACTCTTCAATAACTAGGTACCTACACAATTATATATTATTCTGATTCTGATCATGATTTCTTAACTAACGCCTAGTGTATTTGCGCTATAAGGTAGGTAAAGTTAGTACAAAAAGTAGGTACCTATAGAACCAATTGAATTGCAGACTCAAGAAATAAAACTATGTTTTGTGTTTCCCTCATTTTCCGGGAAGTTTGAGGAGTTGCATGTCTTTGATTAATTCTGCTGCGGCCTGGGAAAAGTTTTTCGGTCCCATGCTTCTTTTTTCATTTTAAATAAATATGTTGGTAAGATAGGTTTTTTTTTTCCAGTAAAATATTTTTATGTGCTAAGTAGGTACCTATGTCATAACTTATATTTTATAATAAAAATAACACAACAAAAAAGCAAATAAATATTTATTAATTAAATAGCTTTTTATTAAATTGAATAGCTTGAGTTAACTGATAAATGGTAACGTATCACATTATGGAGGTAATAGAGGTATTGTGTTCGAAGTTTAATAATTTGCTTCTTTTTTTTGGCGTCGCATTTAAATAATTTGCTTTACTAAGCATACTTTATTTATACAGTATTAGCGCCATCTATAAATTATCTGCTGAATTTTCTTGATACAAGAACCTTGCACAGTAGCGCCACAGTGCGGTGTTCAACGGAACTACATGAAAGAAAAACTTACTACCAATAGATGGCGCTTTATTAAAATTTACTTACCGCGTTTCCACGTGTTATTGATTGCGCCTTCCTTTTACCTACTTAACTACTAGTAGGTAACTACAAGCGAAAGGTAAGTTTAGTAAAAAATAACTTTGATTTATTTTATAACTACTTACCTGCCTACCTAATATTGAAATAGGAATGTAGATAAGTACTTAAAAATGGCGATTACCTACTAAATATAATTAACTTGGTAGGTACACCTATATCTACGTGTATGTGCCTAGATAAAAAGCCTTGATCTACCTACAAAATATGGGAAGATAATCTACCTTCAAGCACTTAGGTAATAATAAAGAATAACCTAATATTCGTAGGTACGTAGTATCTAACCTACTAACCTTTCTTAAGTAGGTACTTAGACAGGTAACCTAAGTAGGTACTTGCTCGTATTTCACTACGCTTGGATTTAACTAACCTCTGATATAACTATTCTTGGTATAAAGAAATGACAAATGTATGTACCGAAAACGCCAAGTTACTCTAAAATAAATTATATTTGTTCCAGGTATTGTAGGTACCTATTTAACCCAAGTTTAGTAGTTCTAAGATTATATTTAAGAAGTTTATGCGAAGCTTTTTTTGATTATCAAATTAAAAATGGTAAAAAAATATCATTGAAGATACCTACTTAGTTCTGAAGGAGTTAGTCCCATGACGGCCGGTGACGGGCCATGATGGGAAGTAAAAATAAATATTATTTTTATTCCCTCAATGGCTCGTGCTATATTTTTATCATGAAAAATATCGAGTAATACCTGTCGTCAACAAACATCTGAGAATAAAATGTAATAAAAATTATAGTGTACCTACCTATTATGTATAAGTACCTACCTATGTACTTAGTAAATATGTGAAAAGATAAATACTTAGTACCTAATTAATACTAAACTGGTTATAAAATATTTAGCTGAAAAACTATATTTAACTGAAAAAAACTAAGTAAGTACTTACTTATCTACTTACTTAACTCCAACCGGAAATACAAATAAGATGACCCAGTTCCGGACGGAAAAGCGGAAGTCACATTTGCAATTTTTGTTGCCATGCTTAGTTATTTACACGTAAAAGAATAGCAGATAATAAACAGAGTTTGAACCTGAGACCATTTGAATAAAAAGGTAAAATACTGGTTCCAAAGAACTGTTACACGATAAAAGGATGGAGATATGTTAATTTATTTAGGTAAGTATTCATATTTTGAAAACAAACAGTGATTAAAAATAATATATTCGCTATGCGAATTTAGGGCTAATATAAAAGATTAACAACAAAAACAAAAACACACAGCAAATGAAAAAAAATAATATTATAGCTATAATCCAAAAAAGTAGTTGTGCACCATTACATTAGAAATACAACAAAAGTAAGACCTACTATGTATCACATTTATTTCTAGAAAGTGTTTATTTCAGCATAACGTATTTATATCTACAAAGTCAAATAAACGCCTTACATAAAGGTAGTTCATATTAAATTATATACATTTGTATCGCTCAGTTTTCCTCCCACACATTTTCCAGCATCATTAACTCGTATGAATAATCTCTACTAATGTCTCAGCCTGTAATCCCAGAACTTCAAAGCAGGTAAGCCGAAGAGTTATACAGTTTCAGCTATAGTTCAAATTGAGTTTCCTGCAACTTCTTTTGGATGTTATTTTCACGCTAACTTGAATTCTTTGCTGACACTTTAGGACTTGATTACGGAAAATTCTTTCTTAGTAAACTACAAACTGTTAGGAAAGTAGGTACTCTTTAAATTTAAGTTGATATAGGCTGTGCGTTGTCAATCATTTACGTAACGAATTTTTTTTTAATAACCTTATTATGATAGGTATGTAGCTACTTACAAAAAAAACAAATCATGATGTAGATAAATCTATTCTATTCTTTACCGAGCTCACACAGCATATCTTGAACAGTTTAGCTATATTTACTATTTACTAATTTATAAATGCAAGGAAACACGAAGAATCAGAAACTCCGTAGCATTATCGGTCAATATATCAAACGCTGCTACGTATACTACGCAAGCGGCTACGCGAGATACTGAGAATCTCTACGAACAATCATAGGTTCCCGCCTGCTTACAGTTCACACCTTTAATACCTCACTTCCACAGCTACAAATCCTCACTCTCAGGGATAAGCTTAATTTGTCTTCGTTACTGGCAAGACGCTCTACTCTTCGGATTAGGTGGTTCATCGCATCTTAATAGAGATGGCGCCTGCTAATTTACCATGAAAGTACTGGTTTATTTGATCTGGCTTTATTATTATTGATGTATTAAAAGCGCTGGTAGTGTAGTTGTAGCACCCCTGCCTCACGATCCGAAGGTCGTGGGTTCAAACCTGGTCGTGTACCAATAAGTTTTTCCATTCGAAAAAATTATGTTCGCAATGCCCGTGCTCTTAAACGGTGAAGGAAAATCTAGAACCAAAAATTCGAAGGTGTGTGTCATAGGTTAGTATTCTTATCAGTGGCGATTGGCTAGCAACCTGTCACGTAAGGAATGCTAACTACTGTGCGAAATGTGGGCATGTACCAAATGTCATGTTTGGACGTGCTTCTGACTACCTTCAGATATTATCCTCAAAGATCTAAGTAACTAAAGATCTGAGGAGATATCTACTGTGCCCGTGGATTACAGTCGTGATCATATTTATTTTATTTATTTGTATGTATGTAATAAGGCACGTCAAAATATTTAACCGTATATTTAAACTCTAAGGTGTTTCGCATTGGTTAGTAATTACCTACAATCGGCGATGGATTTGCATAAAAAACCGAGATTTTCTTCTGATGCACTCGACTGCGAACTTTATTGCTCTAATTTTTATATTTTTCTCTTGTTATTTTGAGTTTTATTGTATAATTTTGGTGGCTATTTTTCTATTAGGGCCCGAGTCTTGACAAAAAAATGACAAGAATTTTGAACAAAACCACCATCTATTGTTTAAAATTGACTTGACAATTTGACTACGACTATGACTATTGACTATGATTATTGAGAGAGAGAGTGCTGTGAGACCTTGCTTCTACGGACATACAGACAAACAGACGGACAACGAAGTGACCTTAAAGGGTATAAATCTATAGAAATTTTAGCTACAGTTTCATAATTTTCATTACCATATACATATATTTACTATTACATTATATAGTTACATATATATTTATAGAATGTAAAGGGAACCTCAAAAACCATTGTCCAAACTTCAGTTACATGCAAATCTCAATACCTACTCTATCATCCCTTCAAAATCGGCCCAGCCTCCATGCAAATGCATGAGGTGCATAACTCATCGTATGGTAGCGGGGACAGTGTGACGTGAGTTATGACGTCACAGGATGTGACCTGCCGTGACGTCATTGAGGTATAGGGCTGTCAGGAATGGGCTATTAATGTGATATAAACTTTATTGCTTCCAGCGAGTGTACGACCCAAATTGGCATTCATGTATGTATCGGAAACAGATAAAGATATCAGATGTTTATAAAGATACTAAGGTGGTTATTCTAATATTTTGCGGGACTAGCTAAGATTTTCTAAAATACGAACTCACTTTGTTGACGCAAAAGACATTTTGTCCAATTTAATGGCTACTAAAAATATCAATCTTACGTCAATTTAGTCCAATTTAGAACTGTCATAGTAAACCAGTGTCTCGTGTGGACAAAGCTTAATTAATCTAGGTACCTAAGCCATTATAAAATTAACAAGATTATTACAAAAAAAGCGCTATGCCCAGCGAGTTTCTTGTCCGTTCTCGAACTGCGGATAGGACTGGAATTGGCACCTAGACTTACCTAAATTACCTTGTATAAAATTTGAATTTAAATATCCTAAAAATCTAAGTAATTACAGAATCTGAGATGTTTGGGAATCACAGTCGTGATCTGTTTGTTCTGTGTATCAAATGAACATGTTAGCTATTGACAGTAACGTCAATAAACGTAAATAATTCTTCTTCTTCTCTACTTAATTTATGTCATCTGTCACTTAGAGATCAGTTTTGCCAGTGTCAAGTGCCAGAGTCATAGTCAAGTTGTAAAGTGAATTTTAAACAAAAGATGACTGTTTTGTTTAAAATTCTTGTTTTGTTTTCTGATAGATTAAGAAAGTAACTTGATATAATCTCAGACTTGTGTCAAGAACTCGGGTTTTATTGGAAAAATAACCGCCAAACACACTATAAAACTCAAATAACACGAGAAAATATATTAGGAATATATTATACTAGCTTCTGCACGTGGCGTCGCCCGCGAAGTACCTACATAAAATATAGCCTATGTTCATCCTGAAAATTCATTCTACACATTGGTGAAAGAATTTTTCAAATCGGTTCAGTAGTTTCGGAGCCTATTCATTTGAAACAAACAATCAAAGTTTTCTTCTTTATAATATTATATTATATTATTATTATTATTATTATTATTATAGTATAGATAATTAAAATTAGGGCGTATGTCCTTAGTCCAAACAAAAAACGTACATGATACAACAGTAATCCCGAGGCTCAGTAGATAATGTCTCCTCAAATCTTTAGTTAATTAGATCTTTGAGGATATCTAAGGGGGTAGAGGCACGACATTTTGCAAATTATTTAGTATTCCGTCAAAAACATCAGAAGACAATCCACAGTCGTACCTATTCATGTTTCGTTTGCGTACGATTAAATTGTATTATATTAACCAGTTAGCATTGACAGTAACAAAATGTAAATAATTAAGAGCCGGCAGGATTTTGATTGTGACATATCGATTCGCATCCATAGCTCATCCATCACGGGGGCAGTACATTAGCCCCTTAATTAAACCTCAACAGATGGCGCTGCCATCATATATTTCAATTAATCTTGTCACCGAACAAACTTGACTATTCATTAATAGTCAATGTTTGTAGGTAATGATTTGATGCCAGCTTCCACGCGCGGCTTTGTTCGCAAAACACAAACAAACATCACGACTCTAATCCCCGGTAGATTTCAACTCAAATCTCTAGTTACTAAGATGGTTGAGGATATTGAAACGGGGATAGCCAGACGACCAAACATGATATGGCCACATTTGCACAGTAGATAGTATTCCGTACGTGACAGGTTGCAAGCCCATCACTCAAGAGAATAGAGTATACATAGAGTATTATAATATGACTAAAAAAAAATAGGGAATATAAAAAATAGGTACCTATCCACACTAAAACTTTAATAAAGCAAAAAACAACTTGCTAAACTGTTTAAGTGCAATACTTACTTAATCTATACTAATGTTATAAAGCTGACAAGTTTGTTCTTTAAGCAAATCCTTTATAGGGCAATGTGTACGCTTCTATAAAAAGATCCCAAGCGACATGCTTGATCTATCGATTGCGAAATTAAAAAATGAAATTAAACAAAAACTGTCTCGTAAAGCTTATTAAAGAATATCAGAGTACTTAGATGACAAAAAAGCTTGGGACGAATCAGCTCCAACTCTGCTAGGTGTCCCTAACAATGTTAACAAGGTTCATAATACAAAAAAAGCGCTAGGGCCCAGCGAGTTTCTTGTCAGTTCTTCTCGGACTGGGGATAGGACTGGAATTGGCACCTAGACTCACCTAGTAAGACGATTCAAAATGGTCCTTGTGATATAACCGAACAAACGGAACAATTTGACGGCCTCTGTGGCGCAGCGGGCGAAGGTCCGCCTGAGTCGCAGAAGGTTGCGGGTTCGATTCCCGCCGTGGGACAAATGTTTGCATTATTTGCAGATATTTGTCTCAGGTCTGGGTGTTTTCTATGTATAATATGTATGTATTTACAAAAAAAAAGTATATCTATGCAGTTTATCAGTCATGTGGTTCCCATAATACAAGCTCTGCTTAGTTTGGGGCTAGATGATGCTGTGTGATAGTGTCCAGCATTATTATTATTTTTTTATTTTAAAGATTATTGACTATTGACTACTGACTATTGACTATTCTCAGGAACTACTAGTTCGAATTGAAATACTCGTATTATTAATGTGTTGTACAGTATATTTATCGAGGAAGGCT
This sequence comes from Cosmorhoe ocellata, assembly GCA_963675405.1. Classification (NCBI taxonomy): domain Eukaryota; kingdom Metazoa; phylum Arthropoda; class Insecta; order Lepidoptera; family Geometridae; genus Cosmorhoe; species Cosmorhoe ocellata. Next base: position 822,286 of record OY776258.1, on the reverse strand, counting down.
ATTTTAACATTACACGGAGCATCAATATAAAATGTTGCGAAAACGGGAAAAATATATTACACTAGCTTCCGCCCGCGGTTTCGCCTGCATGATACCTTGAATAACAAAAACAAATCTATCCCGCGGGAACCTTACATTTTTCCGGGATAAAAAGTAGCCTATGTGCTATTCCAGACTATAATCTATATCTGTGCCAAATTTCATTCAGATCCGTTCAGCCGTTTTAGCGTGGAAGAGTAACAAACATCCAGACATCCAGACATCCAAACAAACTTTCGCGTTTATAATATTAGTAGGATTAGTATGATAATAACGCACAAACAAAGTTGCGCAAGAGTCAGCTGTTATTATGTACTTTTAAACTTACGCGATCTGAACACATTATCATTAGTATTAAAAAAAAAAAAAAAAATAAATAAATAAATATGATCACGACTGTAATCCCCAGGCTCAGGAGATATCTCCTCAGATCTCTAGTTATTTAGATCTTTTGAGGATATCTAAAGAGGGTAGTCAGAGGCACGTCCAAACATGACATTTGGTACATGCCCACATTTTGCACAGTAGTTAGTATTCCGTACATGACAGGTTGCAAGCCCATCGCCGCTTATAAGAATACTAACCTATGACACATACCTTCGAATTTTTGGTTCTAGGGTATGCCGGTTTCCTCACGTTGTTTTCCTTCACCGTTTAAGAGCACTGGCATTGCGCACATAAATTTTTCGAATGGAAAAACTCATTGGTGCACGACCAGGTTTGAACCCACGACCTTCGGATCGTGAGGCAGGGGTGCTACCACTACACCACCAGCGCTCGCGACATTAGTATTAGACGGGTATTTATCGCGTTCAAATTACCTTATATTATATTACATTATATTATATTACCTTATATGGTCACGGGTATGCTACCCGTGACTACGACAGCGTGCAAACCTGTCGAAACGTCGGGAAAATATAAGATAATAAAATCAGCTGTTTTGTTATATTGATGGATTTTTGTGAACAAAGTCGCGGGTAACAGCTAGTATAGTATTCTTTCTCCACGTAAATCCCGTCACTAATCGCCTTGTCGGTCGCAGGTCAGACATTGACTTGCAGAGCACGTACTTTCAATCTGCATGCTCCGACATCGTCAAGGGGATCTATAAAAACATATTTTTTCCTCCCGCATATTTAAATATTCACCGGATGGCCGAATGGCTAGGAATTTCAGTGAAATGTAAAGTTTATAGATTTTTGTACACTTTTACAATTACTGTTTATCATAGACTAGCTGTTTCCAGCAAAAATCCATTAATTATTACACCTTGGGTTACACTATTGAAGTTTTAGTAAAGATCTCTATTTTTTTCTAGTAATAAATATAATTTATTTTACTCAGGGATAATGTAGCATTCTAACGGTAAAAGAATTTTTGAAATCGGACCATTATTTTTTGAGTTTATTGGTTACAAACAAAAATACAAAACTTTCATCTTTAAATTTTAAGAATAGCTATTTTGTATTAACTACTGTGCATAATGTGGGCATGTGTCAAATATCATGTTTGGAGGTGCCTCTGACTACCATCTTTAGATATTCTCAAAGATAATAATAAATATTGGTGGACAATTAACACAACGCCATTTAGCCACAAACTAAGCAAAGCTTGTGATATAGGAACTAGATAACAGATAGATTGATTATATAAATTTTTTTTGTTAATTTAAGCAAAGAATACTAATAACACCCAGACATAGAACAAAACTCTGTGTTCATTACACAAACATTAGTCCTGGGTGGAGATCGAACCCACAAGATCTAAGTAACTAAAAATCTGAGGAGATATCTACCGAGCCTGGGGATAACAGTCGGCATCATGTTTGGTTTTTGCTTTTTTTTGCTAATTACCCACTGTTTGGGTTGGTTTTGGCTTTTGAATGAATTTCTTCGGTAACCATTTAGGATATAAACCATTTTAGGCCATTTTATATTAGAAATCTGTATTACAAGTGCAATAAATCTAAATCAAAGCTAGTTATCTGTCACAATCCGTTGCTTCGATACTAAATACCTCAACATGAAATGTTTCCGTCACGTGACACTAATGTACAATTTCAGGCGGCGTGATTACGCACATCCTGTTTCTGACATGACTTCGAATTAATCTCCTCATGAGAACCCTCAACTGTCTCAGTTAGCAAATGAAGCTTATTTAGGAGTAAGCCTATTTTTGCCTTTGAATTTTGGAAATTGGAAATATTTTATGTTTAATTTACGATCCTAGTGATTTTATCTATTTATTATATAAAAATGAATTGCTGTTCGTTAGTCTCGCTAAAACTGGAAAACGGCTAAACGGATTTATCTTATGTTGGTCTTGAAATGTTTGTGGAGGTCTAGGGAAGGTTTAAAAGGTAAGAAAAATTCGAATAACTACCGAGAAAACCCTAAATATAGCCCTTTTCTATATCCCATACCAACGTTTTCTAAATAAAATGTAAAGTCAATTTGAACTTTATTACTATTTAATAAAGTTCATATTAAATTATAATCACTCACTGTTGTCTAAGCAATGTAGAAGGCGGTACGAAGTTTGCCGGGACAGCTAGTAATTTATGTATGTATGTATTTACAGAAAAAGAAAAGTATATAATTAGTCTATCAGCTATCTGGACGATTTTGCAGACAGTCGTCAAATTAGAGACTGATCAAACCTAAATTTGTGAAATACAGATCCTGTACAAGCTTTGCTTAGTTTGGGGTTAGATGGCGTTGTGTGTAAATTGTCCACAAATATCCGATAATATCTGTTAAACAAATATAAGGTCAGTAAACAATTTAAAACCATCAAATTTTTGGACAAATTTCAAAATATTTATCTTTTTACATCCATCTGGCAGTGATCTGGATAAGTTAGTCCAGCTTAACCCAAGTTCAATAAGAAGAGGCAAAAAACTCGTCTTAGTCCAGAGCTTTATTTTTTGTTTTTCACGATTTTTGTCTTCACCGCACTGACACTGCACACATAAATTTTTTGAATAGAAAAAATCAATGGTGCACGACCAAGTTTGAACACTGACAAGTGTTGCTACCAATACACTCCCAAGAACTCTGAAAAAAATATAAATACAAAAAATATCATCAACTATTCTCTATTTTATTACGTCATAAACAGACTCCTGTCAGAAAACCGTGAAACTTTTAATATATCCGAGGAGTTGGCATCTCTTTTTAATTTCTTTTTTCACTCGGGATATTTTTTGGCACATCAATCTTGGCAGCACGAGTAGGTTGCGGTGGCTTTATTAAATTTCTGAAGCGCAAGCTGTTATGTATTGGGTGACGTCACGTCTCAGATTAATTTTAAGCCACGTCAGAACTGCTAGACGTGTCTCCGTAATTAGCCTTCGCCTTAAATGATAATGAGAAACAAGATATGTGTTAATTGCCTTATTTTATTAGTAAAACCCACGCTTATAGTTCGCATATCATTTTTACTTTGACGCCCTATTTTATTCGCAAGATCTATTATCATACCAAATTTGATTCAAATGTAAAATGCTCCTATGTGTTAGAGAGAAAAATATGTATTTTTTTCAAACGGCAGAAGTATTACAAACTACTTATTGCAAACTTTTTAAAAAACTGTGCATACTCGTCAATGATGCTAAAAATAAAAGCGGCAACAGCCAGACTGAGTTATGCCTGTCAGAGTGACATTGACAAATGACGTCACACGGTCATGGCTATGTGTTTTACGTCACACTGGGCACGTATAGCGTGACTTGATATAGCTGTTTGAGTAACGGAAGATATGAGTCTGAGATGAATTTGTGAATATCTATACTAGTGCCTGGGGCCTTACCACGAAGTCTTTCAGAACGATTCCGTTCTAGAAACGTCATGTAACACTACTTCAATACAATTTGCATTGGTACGAAATAACAATATAATACCAATTCGGTAAAGTATTATGAATTCGTGGTGAAGCCTCTGAATGACCGAGCTTTGCTCGATTTTTTTTCGACGTTTGCATAACTACGTCATCTCATTGTCAACTTGTACTTTTAGTGTTGCTGTGTTTAAACAGTAAAATGGTAGTCATTTTTCATTGCCTGAAAACCTACCTAGATCGATTTTTCGCCCTCGAAGCTCACGTCGGCAAGTTTTAAGCATTAATTTTATATTAATGAGTCAAATAAGCTGTCAAAACAAACGTAACTTTTAAGTCGCCAAAATGAGCATCAAAGAAGCATCTGAGATGTACTACAATCCTTTCACCACACTAGTTCAAAAGATCGCGACACGATAAAAAGAATAATTCTTCAAGATTATGTATGACACTTAAACTATCATGAAAAAAACGCATAATACTAATTTTAACTGATTTCCAAACATTTGAAACAAATCTACAGTTCACGAGTTCAATTTTATTCTGATATAATTTGACTTTTTTTTTTTTTTTTTTACTTGTGAATTCGACGTTTGTTTTTGTATTCATCTTTGACATTTGTTCCTCTTTTATAATTATTATTGTAATATTTTATGTAAATGACAAAATATTGTACACCACAATACGGTAGAATACATTGATGCAAAGTTTGACATTGTTACCATCTATATTTTTAACATGTATTCATGCAATAAATAATTACTTTACTTTACTTTACTTTACGACATATGATCGGACAAAGATCCTACTAATATTATAAACGTGAAAGTTTGTAAGAATGTATGGATGGATGGATGGATGGATGGATGGATGTATGTTTGTTACTCTTTCACGCTTGAACGGCTGAACGGATCTGAATGAAATTTAGCACAGATATAGATTATGGTCTGATATAACACATAAGCTACTTTTTATTCCGGAAAAATGAATGGTTCCCGTGGGATATGTGTTTTTGTTTTTCAAGGTATAAAGCGGGCGAAGCCGCGGGCGGAAGCTAGTACATAATAACTAAACCTCTGTATATAAAAGTCTAAAAAAACTGACATGCCTGTTATGATCAGCTATCTAGATCTTACAATACAAGCTTTGCCTAATTTGCGGCTAGATGGCGTTATATGCAAGTTTTAATGATGATTAACTATGTTTAAACACGTATTTAAGATGTGTAATGAGGACATATTCGAAGATAATGACAGTGTCATTAATAACACGCGGATCGGTGACGTCATCCACGTCATGTGGTGACGTCATGCGGTGACGCTAATGCTGACGATACATGATGGATTCAAATAGGTGATTTGTAACTGATGTTAGGGCTAATTCACACATACATCCGTAATTGACCAATCGTTATTTCTACCCAAGAGTTTCTACATCCGTCGAATGTGTGAAAAAGCCGTTATCAGTAAATAGTTTGTTTCTTTTTAGTATGGAACCAGGCATCTGATTCTAGTTGTGTGCAGCATGATAAAAAACACAGGTGAATTTGCAACCTCCTTTTTGTAAATCAGCTAAAAATATTTTGCGATAAAATTTATGTGATATTTTTCAAATAAATAAATCCGTAAGTGCACCACAAAATCGAACCCAAAACCTCAGGATCGGAAGTTATAAGTACTACCACTACGCCGAGAGTGCTCTGAATCTACATTATAATAATTCTCTTTATTCTAGACGCTGGCACTTCAAAGCGGAATATAAGTAAACTCAACATTTTATACACAGTTCACGAAAAGCGAATATGAAAATCTTATCCATACTAATATAAAAAATGCGAAAGTAACTGTTTGTTTGTAACCTTTCAAGCCAAAACGGCTGAACGGATCGTTATTAAATTTAGCATGGATATTAGATTATATCCTGAAGACGGACATAGGCTATCTTTTGTCTCAGAAAATAGTCTTTAAGGGGCTGAAATAGGAGTTGAAAGTTTGGATGGGGAACTCATGGTTAAGCAACGCTGGGCACAGTCAGTTTTTGGATGGGTGACCGCCTCTTTTTGCACTCCATAGAAATTTCCCAATTAACCGATATCAATAATTTCAGATTTCAATCTTATTTTGGTGGATTTTTGTAGACATAGTCGCGGGTAACAGTTATTCTTCTTTATATACAACTTTTACATTACTGACTGACTGACTGACTAACAAAGAACAGCGAACAAAAAGTCCTAGAGATCTGGGAACGATGTTCTGGTGGTCTAGTGGTAGTGGCTCCAACTTCCGATCCGATCGTGGGTTCAAATCCGGTCGTACACTGGATTTCTCTCAAGTTTTTTTTTAAGAAAAATATTATTCGAACGAAATCAGAAGTTTTACTAGTCAAAACAAAATCCCATTTGCTACGAAAATAAATCGTAGGCGCGCTACGCAGCTACGAAGCTACGAGCGTAGCTGTTTGCTCTGACTTACAATCTCATGTAATCTTAGGCAGTGTCCCTATTAGGCGAGCAAAGCTTGTACTAATAGCTGATAAATTAATTACATACTTTTTTTATGTAAATACATACGTAGAATATATGATAACACCCAGATATAGCACAAACATCTGTGTTCATCACACAAATGTTTGTCCCGGGTGGGGATCGAACCCACAACCTACAGCGCAGAAGACAGAGCTATTACCAACTGAGCTGTGAGGCCAGTCAATTACTTTATTTATACCTACTCTTATTAAAACGGGTTAAAACCCAATCACATTAATTCAAGATTTGTTTAAAGTCGAATAAAAATTTAAACATTACAAAATAAAATAAAAATAATAAATTATAATAAATGTATATCAAAAAAAATTAAATGTTCAACGTTAAGGTAAAAATGCTAAAACTAATACAATCATCACGCTCACAGAAACAAAAAAACTGATAAAATTTCTACCTTAGGCACTACCGCTTGGCACTATTAGTAGGGTGCGGGAAATTTTACTTTCCCGTGACACGAATGGTAGTGTACATTTCCAGTGACACTCTATTGTTGCCAGTTTTACGGGAAATTTAAATTTTCCTCACTCTACCAGTAGTGCAGAACGGTAGTGCCAAAGAAAAGAAAGGAATTTCTATCCAGCCATCAGCAAACAGATCACATTCTAATGGGGAAACAGCCTTATTCGTTCCATACCGTCACAGATTCTATCATAGTATCTATCGGAGTTGGAATAGGTCAAGGTTATATAATTAAGCCGGAAAATTAAGCGGATTCAGACCAAAGTGATTAAAGCCGGATGAAATCCTAGTCCAATAAATATAATGGCTTTTTGAATTTGCATAAAATAGGTACAGTGACGTCATTGTATAACTCTGTACGTCTCCATGTCAGTGACGAGGGGACAAATAGAACCTTTTCAGTTCATAAAAAATCTATCTGTTCTCCTGTAATAAAAGAGGTGATAGATAATTCATTTCTTCTTTTTTATAATTATTGGCATCTGTCTCTTTTGAGATAAATTTTGCCAGTGTCAAGTTTTTTAAAAAAAATAGTATTGTCATTTTCATAAAAATTCACAGGCAAATATTTCTTTATAATTATTACATTCTTTAAAATTCTCGGATTTTTTCCGTTGGATTTAGCAAAGAAATTCACTTTAACTCACATATTTTACAACCGTGTCGAGAATTCGGGCTTTATTGGAAAAATAACTCAGAGCTCAAAAAAAAAGCTCAAAATAACACGAGAAAAACTAAAAAACTAGAACGATAATGTTCACAGTCGAAATCATCAGAAGAAAACCCCGCAATGCATTTAACACCGCGGGATGCAACGTAAGGGATAGGAATGACGGCTAGTGCTGTAACGTGCCGGGACCCCCAGGAGTCGGGGAATCCCGGGAATCCCGGGAATCCCGGACCATAGTTTATGTCACGTAATATTTAAAACGACGTTCGAGAGGTAGCTTTTAAACAAACAACTGACAACAAAAAAAACAAAATACATGGTCACGACTGTAATCCTCAGGCTCGGTAGATATTTCCTCAGACCTCTAGTTACTTAGATCTTTAAGGATATCTAAAGAGGTAGTCAGAGGCGCGTCCGAATATGACATGTGGCACATGCCCACATTTTGCACAGTAGTTAGTATTCCGTACGTGACAGGTTGCAAGCTCATCGCCGCTTATAACAATACTAACCTATGACACTCACCTTGGAATTTTTGGTACTAGGGTATGCCGGTTTTCTCACGATGTTTTCCTTCACCGTTTAAGAGCACTTGCATGACTGACATCTAAATCTAAAACGCTCACTCATAAACGATTTTTGATAATCCACCCCGAAAGGGGTAAAATGCAACGAACGGGTAATGCTAAAACGCGGTACCTACAACTTGGATTGCCAGATATGTACATTATCATTTTCTGGACAAGCTATAACGGGGTACAACTTGGGTTGCCAGATACGGACATAGCATTTCCTGGACATTTCTGGGATTACAAACAGGGTTCGAGTTTCAGAGTTCAAATCTAACTTTGTAGTTGACAGAGTTGTTAACTGTGTAGTGTTTGGTGTTGGACGAGCAATAGAAAAATATTACAAAATTACTAGCAGCAAAAATTATTAGTTTAGTACCTACTTGCTTAGGTACAGATTTTAAAAGGAAAAAACGCAGATGAATTTAAAAACATCCCTATTTCATCATCATCATCATCATCCGCAGCCTGACTTCATCCACTGCTGGGTATAGGCTCTTTGCATATGCCATTGTCCACGGTCCATCCCTAATTATTTTTATAAAATTTATAGAAAGAACTTGTGTTCATGACTTTCGGGATAGTAAAGTGTAAACTGGACATGGGATCACACGTGAAGTTCCGGGACTTTCCCCGAATTCCCGGCCATCTGGCAACACTAGGTACAACACTAGCTTTTGAAACCAGCTCCTTTCAAGTCTCAGCCACTCTCACACCTCATTGCGCGCGAATGTTTATATGTTTCACACGTACTGCTGAAACACTACTACCATTCAAGTACTATAGGACTAGGTGATACCCTACTATTCATGTTTTACCATTGTTTCGCTCATTTATCTCGTATATGTTTTGTTGTTAATCATTTTGTTTATTAGTCCGCTCCCTAATAATGTAAGTATGTTCCGGTCTCAAAACGGCCCTAACGGAAGACCAGCGCTGGTTGTTTACATCCAGCATACGCTGAGTTAGGGTCCGTTTTGCAACATCTTTTATGTATTTGTTTTATTTATTTTTTCTGTTTTTAACTTCTTGTGTGTTGCAAATAAACATTTTTCTTTCTTTTCTTTCTTTCTTTCTTTCTACTACTAGTGCTGTTTATCCTCCTCCGCAAGCAAGCAGTCTCTTAGCTACTACATGCGAGGAAACATCAATGGTTATTAGTTATTTTATGTAAGTTTATTTGTAAAGTGTGTAAAACTGTTTGTTCTCCGAATGTAACAAAATAAAAATAAAATAAAAATTAATAAAATACCCGCTGTAAAAGGGTAGATTTCCTATGGTAGTCACCTACGACCTTTTATCAGAGTGGTAAAGGGGTAGGCTTCTTATGGTAGTCACCTACGACCTTTTATTAGAATGGTATTGTATGGTCGGGTTGGAAGTAAAGTCACTTTGGTTTTAAGAGACTATAATATAAATGGTAAAATGGTAATGTTAAACTTATAACAATAACTGGTAAATAATGGTTACAATCTTAATGGTTTATGGTTAAAATGGTGTTTAAATGGTATATAATTGAGCACGCGAGTGTCTCAATTGGTAAGAGGTTGCGTACTGACGAAATCGTCAGCTTATGTGAAACTTGTGCACGGAAACTGCATTACGATGCACAAAAGCATAATCGCTGATGTGTTCGATTTACTCCGAACACCCGCGACTGCGTACGCGTTAGATTAATTTTTATTCTTTGATTGGGGCTGGACGAATGTATGTTTTTTTTATGATATATCAAATTTAAGCGCTGGTGGTGTAGTGGTAGAACCCCTGCCTCACGATCCGAAGGTCGTGGGTTCAAACTTGGTCGTGCACCAATGAGTTTTTCCATTTTTCGAAAAATTTATGTGCGCAATGCCAGTGCTCTTAAGCGGTGAAGGAAAACATCTTGAGGAAACCGGCATACCCTAGAACCATAAATTCGAAAGGTGTGTGTCAGAGGTTAGTATTCTTATAAGCGGCGATGGGCTTGCAACCTGTCACGTACGGAATACTAACTACTGCAAAATGTGGGCATGTGCCAAATGTCATGTTTGGACTTGCCTCTGACTACCCTCTTTAGATATCATCAAAGATCTAAGTGACTAAAGATCTGAGGAGTAATCTACCGAGCCCGGGGATTACAGTCGTGATCATATTTTTTTTTTTTTTTTTATCAAATTCGTATCTTTTCTATTTGACAACCGATTTCGTTTAATCCAAGCTTATCTTAATACATTTGTGAAAACTGCATTCGATTTCGTTCAGCCGTTTTATTTATTATCATTATCATCATCATCAGCCTATAGCAGTTCACTGCTGGACATAGACGGTGTGGATTAGCTGACTGACACAAATGCACAGATAAACTCAGATAAAAAGACAAACAGACATTTTTTGACTACCAAATATCATGTTTGGACGTGTCTCCTCTACCCTCTTAAGATATCTTAAATGATCAAATTAACTTGAGATTTGAGTTTTTAATTAAAACCATGTTGTGATCACAATATCCGAAACGCTTTGAGATAGTTTTTTTCACAGCTTGATCCTCCCGACCAGGATTCGTGTAAATAAAGCAGCAAACCACCGAGCAGGGTTGGATTCAGACCCTTGAAAAATTATTCTACATTGAAGTTAAAAATATACTACTTTGACTAAAATTATTCTACGTATCTGTTTTCATCGATTTTGTTTTGAATTAAAATAAAATAGCATTTGTTAGTGAAATTTTGTTGTATTAATTACTAAAAAAATTCACAAAAATTATCAAATTGAGGCAACTGGATGCCTATTTCAGCCAATTCGTCAATCGGAACTTCGTCCTTTGCATTGACACGATGTAAAATATTGCCATACGTACAGAAAATCTCGATATTGTAGGGTAAATGTTCAAAATTACTACCAAATAAACAAATAGGCTTGAACATAAAATTATACTACTTTAGCGTAGTACACTTGCATTAGGATACTACATACTACACATAATGAAATTATGGTACAAATAGTATAATTATACTACGAAATCCAACCCTGCCACCGAGCGAGTTTTCCAAATCCAATACGCGTAGCACCCAGCGGTTTTATATTCACCAAAAACGTGCCAGAATAAAAAGCGACTGTACTTTTCATCGGCACAGCAAAGCGAATATCCAGCGGAGTGACCGGACAATTCAATAGCCCTTACCAAAGCTTCAACACGTATATAAACTAGAGATGCGACGGATAGCCGGATATTGACGGCTATACTATTCGGAATCCGGCCTTTCCGACATCTCCAAAACTACTCACTTAGGTGGACAGAGTATAATTGAGGGCAGAATCTATATTCTAGAGATCTTTCTATATCTAAGAGTGGTGGTGTCAATTGAATAATTTATTCAATAGAATCACAAGGATCATTTTGTAACAACTTACAATATGCTAGGTGAATCTATGAGCTAATTGCAACCTAACCCAAGTGGGTTAGGTTGCAATTAGCTCACAGATTCATTAGAGGGTAGAGTGCTACCACTACACTTCTCGTACTTACTAGAAGTGTAGTGGTAGCACCCTACCTCTAGATCCGAAGGTCGTGAGTTTAAGATAGTGTGCCAATGAGTTTTTCTATGTGAAAAATTTATACGCGCAATGCTGCTCTTGAACGGTGAAGTAAAACATCGTGAAGAAACCGACAAACTCTAGAACCAAAAATTAAAAGGTGTGTGTAATAGTTTAGTATTCTTATAAGCGACGATGGGCTTGCAACCTGTCACTTACCGAATACTTACTAAGGCGCAAAATGTGAGCATGTGCCATGTCAAGTTCAGACGTGCTGACTACCCTTTTTAGATATCCTCAAAGATGTAAGTCACTAGAGATCTGAGGAGATAGATAATTATCTACCTTTCCTTAATTTTTCTTTTTGTATCTATTTTTTATTTGTGTAACTACTGTGCAAAATGCGGGCATGTACCAAATGTCATGTTTGGACTTGCCTCTGACTACCCTCTTTAGATATCCTCAAAGATCGAAGTCACTAAAAATCTTAGGAGATATCTACCGAGTCTGGGGATTACAGTCGTGATCATATTTTTTTTTTTTTTTTTGTGTCTATTTCTAAAGTTACCGTCAGTCATGCGCACGAAGTCGCTGGCAACAGCTAGTTATATATCTTAAACCTTTAAATGAGCAATTCTTATATATATATATATATATATATATAATCTGAATCTCGGAAACGGCTCTAACGATTTTCATAAAATTTAGTATGCAGTGGGTTTCGGGGGCGATAAATCGATCTAGCTAGGTTTCATTTTTAGAAAACGTCGTTTACCAAAAAAAACGAGCAATGCTCGGTCATCCAGGTACTAATCGTAATCTCCCCATGTGTTTCGCATTTTGCATTCAACCAATAAATATACTGCCGATGCATTCTAGTGAATTGTAGATAGGACCTCGCTTAGCGCCGCTTCTGGCGCCATTCATCGAAATCGTTATTTCGCATTCTGACAGGAGGGCTAAAAGAGCTAAGCTCTTCTCCTTCTTCTCATCGTGTCACTAGTTCACTCGAACCAGTATGGTGAAAGGATTAAAGGGCTTCCTCGTGCTGATGAATCATAGTTAAATTAATCACAAATAGATCTTTTAAAACCACTTTAAGACCGTCCATACGAGGATATAACTCAACTGCTTCCCAGTATTTTATAAACGCGTAGGTTTGTATTGTATAAATTAAGATAGTATTTAGTTATTATTATACAGGACGTTACAAAACCACCCGTAAAGACGAAAGGAGGTTAAATGGGGCCTTATAACGAGTCCATTCACAATATTTAAGAACCGTAGTAGCGCTGTATAACACCTCAAAAATATAAAAAAATATTATTATTTTCACTGATGTGAAAACCCTATTCAATAAAATTAAAGAGTAAACTACACCTACATTTCTATCTAATTTACGGAACGACAAACATTTTAAAACCAACCGAAAGGAACACTTACTTTTTCATAATAAACGTTAAATATATAGAAACGGCTCAAATTGTGATAACTAAAAACTCAAAACAGTCACTTGAGAATTATTAATACGGTTTTCGTGATGATTTATCAATTATCAAGCTTGTTTAACAGTTTTCCATGAAAATTCTGAAAGTGGCTGTCACAAAAATATAATTGCCTAGAAACATAAACAAAACGTACCTATATAAAAGTCTAAACGAGCCTCTGTAGATGAATATAATTATTGATTAAAATAAGCTGGAAATTTTAAAAACAATTCCTTTTTGCTTAACGTAACCGTTTTAGGCACGCTGCTGGGAATTCAGGAAATGAATAGCTAACAGAGGAATTGCTCAATGCAACCGTTTTAGATAGGCAGGTATTTTCAATCAAAAATTCCACTATTTATTTGTTGAAACCCTGTTCGAGCCGTGTATTTTATTCAACGTGATTATCCTTAAGGCTGCCGTCTGCGAGCGTGGGAACTTCTGACACAACACCTACATTGATAATTTCTACTCACACAAATGCATCGCTCAGTATTGAATACACACCCTGGAAACGAATAAATCTACTTTCGATGTTTCGAACAAGTTACGCGTCCATTACGCGTTCGTCTTTGTGGGATGTTTATAAATGTCATAGAAAATACGCAATGTATTAGTAGCATCGTGAAGCGCGCGAGCCGCGGCGAGTTACCGGCGCGCGGGCAGCTCGTCACGGCGCGGCAAAGGGTTGGGTCAGAGTGTATGCTTTTTGATTTCATTTTAAACTATGTATTTCTTTTTATGGAAAAATTCAAGATAATTGTCAAGCCAATGTTCTGTGTGTTATGAGAAATGTGGAATTTATAGATGAAAAAACTATTATTAAAATCAAATAATATTTAGTACAAACATGTAATAAAATATGTACAGATTAAAACTAATTAAACTTTTTTACTCCGAAAGATTGAAAATAAATAATATTGATTTAGTTATTTAAAACATAAAATTTCGTAAAACCATTTTCAATCGCAATATAAGCGTGACTTATTAAATATTTATATATATATTTTTATAATATTTTCAATATTTTCAGCTAATAATGAATTACCCTATAATATTAGTACTAGTGTACTTCGCCCTGAACTGAGATCTTGCGCGCGATTTCCACAATCCTCATTGTGTATTCACGCCCTGAAGTTTTTGGATACACTTTATGTACTAGGCATAGGTGCATATTTGCCATACTGCATAGGTGCCATGCTTACGAGTACGTAACCTAATCACAAACAAATATTTTATTATCCTACTTAAGTAGGTACTTATGCCCGTGCTAAGAAAATCTTGTTTTTTTTTTTCATAATATTTAAAAACTATCCATCCTGGAATAAAAATTAAAACCATTTTGTAATGTACAAGTATACAGTAAGTTAAGTTTTAGCTTCCTGAGGGGAAAACTACCTTCCCACTAATAATTATCTAACAAAGAAAAGAAAAGGTTGAGTATAAAGATATCCTACTAATATTATAAACGCGAAAGTTTGTAAGAATGTATGGATGGACGGATGGATGGATGGATGTTTGTATGTATGTTTGTTACTCTTTCACGCTAAAACGGCTGAACAGATCTGAATGAAATTTGGCACAGATATAGATTATGGCCTGGAATAACACATAGGCTACATTTTATCTCGAAAAAATGTACGGTTCCCGTGGGATAGCGATGTTTTTGTTTTTCGCGGTAGAAGCTGTGAGCTATTATGGCGTGCGCTGCAAAAACCATTGCAGTTACACGTATATAATGTTGAATGGAAATGTTTATCTTAAATAGTTCTACAAAAAAGTCCGCGACAGCATATATCTATCTTTTATGTATAAGCCATTATCGTCAAAATAGTGAACCATAAATACAATAAAATCTTATAATTTATTTCTAATGCACATTTTGGCAGTAACAAATTGATCCTAATCAAAATAAATACTTTTTATCGCATCTGGTATTTCAAGTAGATAAACTTTGTCTTTTACACTACATCATTTGGACAAATACGTATTAAAATATTTATGACGATAAACAACCGAGTGCGCGATATTATTAAGCGGTCCGGCGGCGCGGGTGAGTGAGTCGCCTGCGGGCGGGATGGGGGAAGATGTCGGCTGTCGCTCATCGCTGAGTACGCGACCCGAATGCGGGCAGACGTGGGGCAAACGTCGACGGTTGTTAGATATGTAGGTAGGTACACTCAGCTAGAGCTACCTAAGTTAGCTAGGTAGTATGTACGTACTGTACTGGTCATATACTTAGGCTTAGTAGGTAGGTAAATTTAAAAAAAATCTGCCTTTCGTTTCCTAAGATTGTGGTAAAATGGTAATCTCCTGAAAGTGAAACTTTAATAGCTAGACAGTGACTTTACAAGTACCTACCTACCAACCTACCTATAGAATAACGTACCTATTGTGTAGTTTAGTGTGTCAGATAGGTTGGTAGGTACCTACTTATAGTCAGGTAGGTACTTACTTTATTTTACAAGTTCTATAGTATTCTATTGAGCAAGTGTACCTACCTACCTAGGTACACATACTCAGTAAGTATCTACCATTGAGCTACTTACTTATTGGTGGATACGTGCTAATAATTTGAACTGTTCAATGTCCGTCTTAGTTAGGTTGCTATGTAAATCCTACTAATATTATTAAAAGCGAAAGTTTGTATGAATGTATGTGTGGATGTATGTTTGTTACTCTTTCACGCTGAAACGGCTGAACGGATCTGTATGAAATTGGCAAAGATATGGATTATAGTCTGGAATAGCACATAGGCTATTTTTTATCCCGGAAAAATATAAGGTTCCCGCGGGATAGATTTATTTTTGTTTTTCAAGGTATCACGCGGGCGAAGCCGCGGGCGGAAGCTAGTTATGTATATATTGCAGTAATTTGCAATATATACATAACTATCCCTACCTTTACCATGTACCTATTTACAATAAATTTAAAAAAATGTAACTTGCGGCTAATATAAATTAAAGAATCACTACATAGTATAAAACAAAGTCGCTTTCCCTGTCCCTATATCCCTATGTATGCCTACAAATCAGTAGTCACAAATTAGTATCCGACACTCGCGACCCACCCGTTGCCTAGTCCAAACAAACAAAAGAGCTCGGCGTGGAACTACAAACGGACGTGCGATCACCTTGGAGACTGAGACGGTACTGAATATTTTTGACGCGCCTATTCTATTATAAAGCATATTTTGGCAGGCGCTTGCTCCATACTAAAATGTATGGCGGCGGGGAACAATTTCTGCTCACAAAATTAACAATGTTTAGGCTCAGATTAATACTTTTTGGTTTGAATTAGTAGAAAAAACTCCTGGTGACTGTGTTGTTTAACATTTTGTCTCACGATTTGTCCAAAAATATTACAAAAATAACAACGATAATTTCGTAAAAACTCATAATAGAAAAGGTCGATTTCGATGTTTTTAATCAATGTTGACGATTTTTTTTCTCAAAAATTAAGAATTATTTTAGAATAATCACGCGGTGTTAGTGTAGACTCATCTATTGAGAATTCGTATTATTAGTTTGCGTCCTTCTATGAAGTGATTTCTTATGGAAATTTCTAAAACCGTAAGTGCTTGTTCGCGCGTTTCTTAGGGACTCCGCTCTTAAGTTGATATAGTGGTTTAGTCAAGTTGAGCGTTTTGGTTTTCAATTCACAGTGATCTAGTTGCCAAATCACCAAATCTAATAAATAGATTTGCTATTTTACTCGAAAATATCATACATACATACATACATAAAATCACGCCTATTTCCCGACGGGGTAGGCAGAGACCACGGATCTCCTTGCTACGATTCTGACATACCTCTCTTGCTTCATTCATTTTCATTACATTTTTCACACATGAACGTCAGTTTAGGGTACTCTTGACCTGGCTTTTCTCTAAAACATCCCTAATTTGATCGAGGTATACGTACCTCGATCAAATTAGGAGAGTAGTAGTTAGGAGGAGAGTCAGTCCTATTATGTCAGTCTCCTTTCATCCATCCTCTCTACACGCCCATCTTAACATACCCTTCTTAATTTTCGTTACGACATCCCGTGAAAATATTGTAGCTTTAAATTTTCAGTATGCCTCATCTTAATGCAATAGTGCAAGCAAAAATACGTGCTAAATCAAGAAAGAAACCCATTTAGTCAGAAGGCTTCGGTTTTTCCACGTACAAAATGATTAATCGGAGAATTCCCGTGGGACCAATAAAAAGGGAACATCCATTAAAAGAAGGGGCAATAAATGCTATCAGTTTTCCCATTCTAAGAATTTTAGCTTTTTAGTAGAACATCAAAGAAAGCGATCCTAATCAAAATGGGCGGAGCTCACTTATGTTTGGCTTGCTTTTCGAAAAATAGGACTTTCAGCATACTCATGTATGTATGGTATGTCATCATGAATATACATCCGTTTGAAAGTTAAGACCATAAACTTGCAGATACTACAATCAAAAATAAAATATGAGCTTTTGGTTTTGCAGCAGAGACTTTTGAAAACGAGTGTGAGGCTTGAGTCGATTTATTTGCACACGAGTGTATTTTATCTTACTAATATTTTAACAGCGAAAGTTTGGACGGATGTATGGATGTTTGCTACTCAATCACGCTGAAACGGTTAAACGGATCTAGATAAAACTTGGAATACGCGTAGTTTATGAACTGGAATAACACATAGGCTACTATTTTATCCGGATAGGTAGCAAGCGAAGACGCACGCGGAAGCTAGTTCAACATAATGGCAAATTGAGGGTGCAATGCATCACGTCCCTAGCGCACGAGCGCCTTCGAAATACTAATTACTACGTACCTTGCGATGTATGTAGGTACTATTGATGATCTGTGGTGAAGGACCTAAAAGTGATGTGCTTATGTTCCGCAATGCGTACATAAACATGTATTATGTAAAACAATACGACTCAGCACCGGTATGTATTTTTATTTTGTGTTTTGTTACTTACCTCAAAGTGTAAAACAGGTTTACATGTTGCATCAAACTATTATCATTTACTGTGTACCTAAAACAAATTGTGAGGATAAATGTTTACAAAATTTGTATAAAGACTGTTTAAAATATTTTTGTGTTTGAAACAAAATATGTTTAAGACTGTTGAACGTTTTATTGTAAATAGGAGTACCTACAATTTAGCTACATCCAATATAATCCATTTGCTACGTTTCTGTCATAATAATATTTATCTTTTGTTTCATTTACTCTCACTACATTTTTCATTGTGCTTATTTCTTAGAAAGTAAGTATTTTTTTATTCAAAGAAGGAATCGGAACTTCGAAGCTTATGACGTGCTTCTGACTACCAGTGATCTGTTATAGTTACTAAAGTAATATTTTCTCTATGCTGACTACCCACAATAGATACTCGTATCATCAAAGATATAAGTCACTAGAGGTCTGAGGTGATATTTACCTTGTCGGGGGGTTAGAGTCGTGATCACGTTTGTTTTGACTACTCGTAAAAGTTGGAGTAATTTGAAAAAATAAACATCCGTATTGTGTGTAAGACAACACATCACTGGTCTCAATTTTTCATACAGATCACGAAGACTGAGGGATCGATTCTCATTTCTGGAGCCACCAGTGACACCGAGACATCTCTGGAATGCAGTACCCAGTCTTTTGTTCTCTACGCGACGATCCTTTAATTACGTAACTAAACAAATACTAGCACGTTCTGTGTTCCGTAGATTTTTATTACGATGGAATATTAAAAAGAGTACCTATTAAAGCACCGGCGTCATGGACTATGTTTATAACTTGCCTAAATCGTATCTGCTTTTTTACAGTGAATCTGTATCGCAAAAGTCAAAATCTTTTAATCAAATAAAATCACAGGGATCATTTTAAATCGTCTTACATACTAGGTGAGTCTAGGCCAATTCCAGTCCTATTCGCAGTCTGAGAAGCACTGACAACACATGAACCCCAGGTTCGAATGATAAAAAAAAAAATATGATCACGACTGTAATCCCCGGGCTCGGTAGATATCTTCCTCAGATCTTTAGTTACTTAGATCTTTGAGGATACCTAAAGAGGGTAGTCAGAGGCACGTCCAAACACGACATTTGGTACATGCCCACATTTTGCAAAAAAAAAGAAAAATAAAAATTCGAAAGATATCTCTTCAGATTTCTAGTTAACTAAATCTTTGCGTGTATCCAAGAAAACGAAACAAAGTTTTGGACCTAACAAACCCGTAGTAAGCCCCCAGTCATGGCGGCAGACTCTAACATAAAATAAAAATTGCCAGTAAGCTCTTAAGCTGCGTCCTCACCACGTTCGCTTCCATACTTGTTGTTTCCTTTTCGCACTTCAACTACTCTGGTGCGTATCCGAGGCATGGAGTGTCGGCGGGTGTAAATTGAAACACTTGCAAATTTACCCCATACATTATTCATATCCCGAACACCCTCGCAGCGAGAGGCTGACTGTTACTGTTGACGCTTCCAAGAGAAATAAACTTAGATTGCCGCGGCATTTTGTAACCTTGAATTCAAACCGTCAAGCGATAATCGCTCCAGATCGTACAACAATAGAGCCTATTGTAATGATAAGGTCTGTCTTCGGTGCTGGAAATCACGAGCTTCATCTTTGTGTCATAAGTGGGTCAACCATTATACGTGTAACAAATGGGTACCCGCTCTAAGTCAGGCTGTGCAATAAGGAGTAGGTTTAGAAACCCACAGCCTGCATTATTCTGACCCTCATAAATTTGCCGAGTCAAACGGGCATTG
The DNA here is from genome assembly GCA_963675405.1 of Cosmorhoe ocellata. NCBI lineage: Eukaryota > Metazoa > Arthropoda > Insecta > Lepidoptera > Geometridae > Cosmorhoe > Cosmorhoe ocellata. Next base: position 802,423 of record OY776258.1, on the reverse strand, counting down.
TCAGACAAATGAGTGCGAATACAGTAAATGTGTACTAAACACCTGAAGCAATATGTGTCTAAAAATGTTGAAGAAATGATTCATGGATAGACACCGGGAATATACTGCCTATTTTCGTATCTCGTTTTCAAGAGTTGTAAATGTTGATTTTCATTCCTATTTTCCGTCCAAAACTTTGTTGATTCCGATAAAATATCCATGTTTGTTTTTCCTTTCCCCGAAAGGTGAAAAGTTGAGTTTGATTGATTCGGAAAATGTAAATCCCGCTGACCCCGAAACTTGTACAAACGTAACGTTATATTGAAAAAAAAACACATTTTCCTTGGAGATTTCAACGTAATTTCTTTCTCACCAAGGCGTTTCCTGAAATAAATTACAAGTGTAAAATTCACAACAACAAAAGCTTTACAACAAAAGGCTCGCGGCTCGCAACATCCGGACGACCCTTCCAAACTTAGCAGCCTGATTACGGATATCCGCACAAGAAAAATAAAGGGAGAAATAATACGAGGCCATGTACCAGTGTTTTCAAACAACTCTTGTACTTCATAATGTCGAATCAATGAGCAAAAACTGCGTACAATATTTTGACACAACATTAATCCCTATTAACATTTTCGACGGAACATTTTCTTGTAAGTAGCACGTTTATGTGGAAGTTAACGTAATCGAAGAGCGCCGGTTCAGGTACATAGTGCTTCACGTAGAGATGGAACCTTGGATCCTTTGGAGCCCTATGATCTCCACTCGAAGCATGTCCACTTAGCGTAGGAGCTGGAGGCGGCGGTGACGGCGGCGGTGTCGGCCGCTTCGGTGATCTCGGAGGAGTAAACGGCCCTCTGCCTTTCTGCTGTGGAGGCCTAACCTTCTTCCATAGAAACGGTTCCTTGTGCTGAGCGCCATGGTGGGTATCCAAATGCCTGGTATCGACCTTCTTCTTCGTTCCCGGAGCGGTCAGCTCGTACATCTCTGCAAGTGACAGGTACCAGTAATCGGCGCCGTCACCTATGATCGGAAACAGTCTCTTATTGGAGAAACCTGGACGATGCTTTCTCACAAACTCGTCATATTTCCGCTTCAATCTCTTCATGTATTCCGTGTAGTGAATTGATTTTAGGAGATTCTCAAATTCAGAAAGCTCACTAGTAGCTGGTTCTGAATAGACTCCTGCGCAGACGTACGTTCTTAGTAGATGGTGGAGCTTGAACACAACGAATGCTAGCCATTGACGAGCTTCTTCCTCCAGGATCCTCAGGTCATCAGCTCTGCTGCGTATCCCGAACTCTGCAGCCTCAGCCGCTCGTCTCTCACCACGTTCTTTGACCGTTGCCAACCAGCGACGGAAACGACGGTAGCAGAATTTTGTGCGTCTTGAAAAATGGCCTCGCCATAATGCCTGCAAATATTATCATACTCAGAACAGTAAAGGCACTTCTAGATTTCAACCATTTGGACCATCACAAAAGCAAATATTATTACAATAATATTGTGGCCAGTTTAAACCTTCATTAGTTTGACAATCGGTGTACTGGGATGGTAACTAAGCTTTTAGTCTTAACTACAGTTCAACGACTTGGAATTGATCTTCAAACTATCGGGAAACCCAGACCCAGATGTTCCTAAGTAGTCTTTACTGGAATGCGTTCCATTATACCGAGCATTCCGTTTCATTATAAAAATTATATTTAAAAATATCTATATTGCCATTATAATAGAATTTATTGTGGCCGCTGATGGATAAGATTACGCTTTTTTTTTAATTTATTTTCTATTTTTTAGTTCGGTTTCTATAAAAAGCGTGTTTTTTAGTTTTTTTAAACTATTATTTATTTTCTATTTTTTAGTTTGGTTTATTTATAATAGCTTGTTTTTTTAATTTTAAACTATTGCACGACTCATGATGCGAAGCATCAGAGAGTGCTATACGATCGAAAAAAAAATTTTAAATTGAAAAATGGAATAATTTTATCAAAATAGTGTATTGTCATCGGTCCTCGATAAATCTACAAAGTTTGAACGAAATCTGGCCGTTTAAAGTGGGTCAAAATCGCGCCCAAAGAAGTCGGTTACAAACAAACATACAAACATACAAACATACAGGTGAAGCTAATAAAAAGCGTGTAAAAAAAGCTCAGTGTCGCGGAGGAAATCGCTGCAGTAGAACCATTAAAAACATTACAAATTGCCGTATATTTGGCAACTAGCTTCTGCACGCGGCGTCACCCGCGAAGTACCTACATAAAATATGGCCTATGTTCATCCTGAAAGTTCATTCTACACATTGGTGAAAGAATTTTTCAAATCGGGTCAGTAGTTTCGGAGCCTATTCATTTCAAACAAACAAACAAACAAACAAACAAACAAACAAACAATCAAAGTTTTCCTCTTTATAATATTAGTATAGATGTGATATCCAGTTATTCCACTACACTTATTTCGCAAGCTACGGATAAACGCGAGTTACCATAAATCTTTTCAATCGAAAGCCTACTTTGTGCAGTCGGTGAGGATTTACCTGGATCCTCCTAGAGGCTATAGCGTAATGTCTGGCGTGTTTGTTCCGGACCGCTCTCCGCAATGCCGCTCTGTAAGCTTTTCTGGCCCTATGCACTCTGAACGCGCATTGTATTATAGTGGCGTTGTATGAGAGCCAGGCTATATGCTTCCTGATCAAGTATCCTCGAGTCATGCGCTGGAGAAGAAGAACTGCTAAGAACCGCTTGTGACGCCGGCCTTCAGCGAGGTCCGTCCGTCCCTGAAGCTCAGAGTAGAACTCATTGGCAGTCGGCAGGAGGCGGTAGACTGTTGCCATTTATCAATTGAAATTTCATCCAGATTTAATATAGAAACATTCAAATTGCATAAGATTTGCCTAATTTTGAATGACAGCATCAGTAAATAACGACAGATTATACTTTATATTTTGACTTTTGACAATTGAAATGCAATAAACCAACCTCAATAGACTGCTCTCCTTAATTATCTCTAGTTTTAATATTTTTCCTCATGTTATTTTGAGTTTTACTATTTAATTTTGGTATATTTTTCCGGTAAAGTCCGAGTTCTCGACGCAGGTGTGCATTATGTGAATTAAAGTGAAATATTTCCTTTCTAAATGCATCAGAAAAAATCCCGAGAATTTTAAACAACACGTCCTGTTTAAAAAAAAATTGTCAATTTGACAGACTTTGTGACATTGACAATAGTACTAATTTAAAAAACTTGACACTAAAAGTTTAATTTAAGAAAATTGATTTCAAAAGAGACAGATACCATAGATAAAGAAAACTCAATAGTAAACGTAGTGATTATATTCTCTTTGCTCAATAGTAAAAATATCATTGAAGTTAAATAACCTCTATGGTGTAAATACTGTTGAGGTTTAATCAAAGAGTATTTATATAAGTTTTTATTAAATTATTTCCGTTCAAATATCCATCGTCCGTATGTATCGTACGATTGCGTACCTGTTACCTGTACCCTTATAACCTCCCGTCTCACTTAATCATAACGACACAGTAGGGCACAGAAATAAGTTCAGGATACTTGTATTTTTTTATTTCTGCTCTCAAAATGAGACTGTTTCAGTTGGCCATTTCGTTCCCCTCAGCCACAATACAAGTCGTATTTAGAGTCCTAACTCCCCCAAGCAGGTGGTCTCGTGTGGAATATCATGAATAATTCAACGATCAAATTGGCAAGGTGTGCGCCTGTTTATTTATTTTCAGTGAAAATGGATACATTCATATGTATACCAACGGAGTTATGAACCTGAAATTATTTTGTGAACGCATTAGGATATTTTTAACCGACTTCAAAAGGAGGAAGTTCTCAATTCGGCTGTAAGTATTTTTTTTATATGTTGGTTACCTCGGAACTTTCGGCTAGCTGAACCGATTTTAATAATTCTTTTTTATTTGAATTTGGTCCAGTTCTGACAATGGCATCTATGAGAAAATTATATAAGTCTTAATTTGCATAGTGCTACTTTGAAGTCGGTTTTCTTTTTAGTATAATTAATTGTTAATAAAATGCTTGTTTAACCACAGAATAAATATTAATCGGTATAGCTAAGGGGCTTATTTAATTTGGGTCTTTACTGCTCATAAACTCAAGGCTCTTGAGGACGGATTGTGTTTAAATAATTAATAATGGTCCCCGCACCGCTCGTCAGTGTTTCCACTAAAAAAATAATGGCGTTGATGAATTTTTAAACGATTTGTGCCCAGACAGAGATTGTAATCGACCAGGTAAAGTTGGGACGAACTGCGACCCAATTATATAAATATTCTACTCCGTTTACGCAGTAAAATGGGCCTTCTAAAAGCTTTTACGTGCAGAGATAATCTATTATTTAGTAGCGTTGCACGTTTTAGTATCGATTAAATAGCTAATACTTTTATAGTCACGATCACTGGCTGGCTTAGGTCGGATTCGATCAAACTATTTAAGCACTATCCCTAGAATAAATCGTAGTTATCAATGAGTAAACTGAAATTTTACTTGCATTTTTTTTTCATCTTATTCTGAGAATAGAGTTATACCAGAACTTAGTCAAATCCGCCCCTATATAAGTAATGTATGTTTTTATGATAATGTGCATTATAATTTTTTACTTTTGATAATAATAATATAGGTAACTACTTAGGTACTAACCTAAGTAGTTACTTTATTATAATCTATCTACTTCAATCATGTCTTGTAACAAATCTTTTTTTGGCCATCTTGAAATCAATGTTATGAGATCACCATTTTATAGACTTCTGAAGTTGAAAAAAAATCTGTTACTGATATAACTTAGTAACAGTAGAAATAATCTAAAAAATAGACAATTTTTTTATTAAAATCATTAGATTTTTAGCAAATGCATGCATTTCATGGCTCTCAAGTAAGCCAAATAAGCTTACTATTTATTATATTAAATTATAATTATAGGCGGTCAGCGTATGGCCATGTTATGAGTAGAAATGACTATATGACAATAAAAATATTTAATAATCTACCAGAAGACCTAAAAAACCTATCTGGAAACTTATTTAATATAAAACTAAAAAAATGGCTTCTAAGTAAATGCTATTATTCCATGAATCAATATTTTAATTACAGGGACTTAGAGGACTTTGAATATATTCTTTGACATTGAATAACATTATTGAGCTTATAATTATTTTTCCATTTGTTAATATTTGTAATTTAGTAATAGAAATTTGAATATGTATTGTGTAATTGAAAAACAATATTTGCATGCCTAAGTTAGGTAGAATATAACTGGACATTTATAATTTTAAGACCTACATTGTAACATACCTATATTCTGGCAAATAAACATCTTTAATCTTTAATCTTTAATCTTTAATGAATATCGTGCGACGAGAAAAGTGTTGGGTATGAATGTGGATGAATACAGGGGTAGAGGTAGTCCAAAGAAAATATGGATGGATTGTTTGAAAGATGACATGAGTAAGAAAGGAGTGAGTAATGCGATGACGAATGACAGAGGTAAACGGAAGAAGATCACATTTAATGCCGACCACACATAACGTGGGAAAAGGGCAGGAAGATGATGATGATTTACCTCCAACGTATGCTTCCACGCAGTTGGTTAGACGGTTCAGCCAATCACTGATTCCCTTTGATTAAATTCCAGTTCCGGTCACTGATTACAATGAATTACAGTCGCTTTGTAATTTGTTATTTCCGAATACAAAGCCTACTAATTGGGTCGTTATTTGCGAATTTACCGAAGTCTATTTTGAAACATAAGTCAATTATATGAAGAAGCTTTTAAGATAATTACTATAAAAACACGAAGTATTAGTTAGATAAAAAATGGAAAGTGCAATGATTCGTGCAGCGAAAGTTCTGTTTATAGATTGATAATGCTACAATCATAGTAAAGATTTTATATTTTGTGATTTAGTTTAGATTGTTTAATTTTATTTCTTCTTGTCATAATGTAGTAACGTGTGTAAATAGGTTATCACTAAACCTAGCCTAACGATCTTATGAAAGCTGGTTCACTTTTTAGCTCTACGTCCAAAAAATCATAATGAACTCGATTTTAAGGATTTTTTCTGATGCTTGACTGTCTATTTTATCGCTCTAATCTTTTTCGAGTTTCTTTTTTTGACAAGTGTGTAAAATATGTGAATTAAAGTAAATAGTTCCATTCTAAATACATCAGAAAAAATCTCGAATAATTAAAAAAAACAGTCACCTTTTATTTAAAATTGACAATCAAATGTGATTCTGTGACGTTGACAATACAATTAAATTAAAACTTGACACTGGCAAAATTGATCTCAAAATAATCAAATGCCACAAATAAAAGAGAAGAATTAAATGAATAAACAAAGGTGCTTTCGTTTGATTAACAAACGTTTTGGCTTCGAAAAGATTCGCTAAATGATGCCCATTTAAATACTTAAATTACAAAAGCTTTCAACGCTACGGTTTCTTTTTCTGTGATTTCTTTTTGTACCCCTTTTTCCTTAAACAATGGGACTAAGCCAGGTTATTTTCCGTTTTTGTCGTAAGTTTGTACGAATTGTATGGCGCTAAGAATGCCTACAATAGCTACCTACGACATTTTTAGAGTTCAGAATACTTATATCTCGTGACTTTGAAGATACATTTAGGATCCTTATCTAAACAGAAAAAAATCTCTTTTAAGAGCACTTTGTAGTCCGTCTGTCTGTCTGTCTATAATGTCTATGAAGACCTTTTTTTTCAAGAACAGCTGAATCGAGTTAAGCTTATCTTTGTTGATAAGTTGCCGTAAATTAAAATCCTAAGTATTTTCTATAACCTCAAAATACTGAGGTTTAGAATGCTAACAGCTTTTGTGACACGAATAAAGGAAATATAAATTTTCAAAATTTCGACTATTTTACTCCTTAAAAGGAGTTGCTAGAAAAAAGCACAGAAACTCGAAAAGAGCCCCAATGATTTACAATATGGAACCCCAAAGCGTGTCAAGCTCATTTTTTTTAAATATTCGTAATCATACATCGGATATTTGTATATATTTACTAAGTAGTTTTCAGTACTTAGGTACCTAGTTGAATAATTAAAAATAGTTTCCATGCGCAAGCATTACGAATAAGACTCGTTTAAATTTAGTAAGCACTTGCTCTAAAACGGTGCACTAATTACGTAGCTGCAGTGCAGCTTCTAGCAATTCTAGTAATTTCCTAAGACAATGCCCGGGAAGTTGCTCCAACTATCTTTGGAGGTGCCTAGTACGTGCCACTTAGTATCAGATCTGTATGCTGGGCGTGATCATTTACTCTCTTTAGTTTGATCAAAGCTGATAGTATAATGATCGAGTAATATCATCATAACTATGTGACGTACAATCCTTTCTACCACTCTAGAAAAATCGTCAGCATCGTCATTATCATCGTCATTGTCGTCTTCATCTTTATCGTCGTTTTCATTGTCATTTGTATTTTCATTGTCATTTTCATCATTATCGTCATAGTCATAGTAATCGTCGTCTTCATCATCACTGTTATTGTCATCGTTGTCGATGTCGTCGTCGTCATCATCGTTAACTTCATTGTTATCATCATCGTTATTATCATCGTCATTGCCATCAACCTATCAGTTCACTGTTGGACGTAGGTCTCTCCACTGAGTCTCTTTAGCCTTTCTCATCCACAAGCTCAATTTTCACAAGGAAAATTATATTTTTTTGTAATAAAACATGCATAGTAATACAATTTTATACCTAAAAAAGAATCTACTAGGTAACTATTCCAGACAAGACCCATCAAAAAGTAATTAAGATAAAAAAGCATGCAACAACAAGCTAAAATTAATCCGCACAGTGTACCTAAATCATAAAAGAACAATCACTTTACTTCCAACCCAACTAAAAATTCACTCGCAAACAATTCACTGACCTAGTTCCGCTACATCCGCCAAAAATGTTTCAATATTTCAGTCACAAATTATAAAACTGTCTCTTTAAAACAATACAGTCCAAGAGATACCAACTATAAATAAACTTGCTTTACTGCTGTGGGAATAGGGTTTATTATTGAACGGAACCCGCTATCCAGTGTGCCGTTACTCATATCGTGAGAGCAATGCGGGCTGAATAGCAAACTTCCACATTCTTTGATCTTCTTTGACCGGGTCACCGTGAACTTTCCAAACGCGAGGCCATATTGCAAAATGTGCTCATGAAAAAAGACCCAAACTTTCACCAACATATTTAAGTACCTAGTTAGAAGTTCAGTAGGTCTACCATGAGTTTTCACATCTACACTTTCTAGCGACTGTAGTTAAAAATGTATGACAACTTGTACAGCGCCTCTAGCGGATATTTGGGTAGGTACTAAAATGTCACGTAGATAACTATCCTACGTCACAGCGTACTACAGCGACTGTAGTTTGCGCTTCATTAATTTGCTTAGAATTTGGTACCATGTGTAACAATTTTGACAGATGTCATAGTAAAGTACTACGAGTATTACTACTGTAGTAACGTCAGCCGATCTAAATGTGACAACTCATGGTAGACGTACTGCTCAAAACATGATCACGACTGTAATCGACATGCTAGGCGGACATCGCTTCAGGAAACTTTTTGCTTTGAGGAGATCTTTGCTTAGATCTTTGAGGAGTCAGAGATACGTTCAAACATATACTTGGCATAAGTTTTGTAAAATAGGTAGTTAATATTCCGTACGTGACAGGTTGCAAGACCATCGCCGCTTAAGAATATTATAATGTATGTATAGTATGCTGGTTTCCTTAAATATTTTTCTTCACCGTTATAGAGGCATTTTTACACTGGTATATATTTTTTCGAATATAAAAACATTGGTTTTCTAGTTTGAATCGTAGGCCAAAGAAAAGATGGATGGACTGTGTAAAAGATGACATGGGTAAGAAAGGAGTGAGTAATGAGATGACGAATGACAGAGGGAAATGGAAGAAGATCACATGTTGTGCCGACCCCACATAGCGTGGGATAAGGGCAGGAAGATGATGATGGTTTTCTAGTTTGAATTATTTATTTATTTATTTATACAGTAACTTACACGATTTTAAAAAACCAATTACATAAGTTACTTAAGATTAAGAAATTAAAAAATTAAAAAATAAAAAATATTCAAATCAATATAAAATAGCTATCATACATTGAAAAATAAATAGTATTCAAACAAGGCAAATAAATTAATTAATTTAAATAATAAATAAGATTTCATAATACTAAATAATACAAATTATTATAATATTAACAAAACAAACAAGCATCCTTTCAGTCATCACTCTCGCAAAACCTCAGGCATACCAACATTAAACTCTTCCATTTGTCTGCGAACATATCATAGTCTGGGTTCTGGTCAAGAAGTCTGTTAAGCCCGGCGAGGGTGCGAGGCAGTGGGGAGTTGGCACGAGCGACGGTTCTACTGGAGGGCACAGAGAAAAGTGTATGGCCTCTACTGCGAACGTAATTATTAGGGAGGTAGAGCCGAAACAGAAGGTTGTGCAGATCAGGAAATTGAATCAATGTCCTCAAGTCGTGAGGTAGGGATGCTACCACTACACCACCAGTGCTCTAGCTCCGCCCAAACGGGTGCTTTAACATTTTACACTGATTAAAGTAGAACTGGGTAAAGAGCTGTTGTTGAAAGTTTTGTTTAAAGTGCAATAAAATTGTAAACTCAGAATAAGAGCTATCTCGCTTGCAGTAAAAGTTCACGTGAGAAATCTGTGTTTTTGAATTGTTCTGTAAAACAAATTATTGTTGCATACCTCACTTTATGGTGACTGCAGATCATCACCAGACCTTCTTCTTCTTCAATTATGGCATCTGTCTCTTAGAGAACAATTTTGCCAGTGTCAAGTGTATTTATTTATAAGTATTGTCAACGTCACAGAGTCATAGTCAAGTTGTCAAGTCAATTTTAAACAAAAGATGGCTGTTTTGTTGAAAATTCTCGGGATTTCCTCCGATGGAATTTGAAGAGAACTATTCACTCTAATTCACATACTTTACACTCGCGTCAAGAACCCGGGCTTTATTGGCAAAATAACCACCAAAATTACGCAATAAAACTCAAAATAACACGAGAAAACATATAAAAACCAGAGCGACGTAGTTGTCAGGCAAATGCACCGCAGAAAAATCCATCACCAGACCTTCAGCACCGTATACCATGTTTTTCTTCTTCTTCTTTGTTAATGTCTCTTTTGATATCAATCTTGCCAGTGTCAAGTGTTGTCAAAAAGTAAGTCAAATTATCAAGTGCATTTTAAAGAAAAAAATTCCTTCGATGAATTTGAAAAGAACTAGGTACTTATTCACTTTAATTCACATATTTTACACTCGCGTCTAGAACTTGGGCTTTATTAGAAAAATAACCATCAAAATTACACAATAAAAGTCAAAATAACATGTGACATTAACACGAATGTCAAAAAACTAGAGTTTATCACACAGAGACATCACAAATTATTGATCAAAAAATATAGGTCACAAAAATGAACAAAGCTAGAATCCAGAAATGTATACCAGTAGTCTCACAACTACCCGCAACTACAAACATCAAATTATGTTGAGAAAGTTACTGAAGTAAAGTCTATTTTTGCAAATGACGTTCATAAACCATCTCATATTGGATTGAATTTGCTAGGTTTACGAGGCGTTACCTACGGGGCGCCTTGCCATAAAAATGCCATCATTTCGTATGCAACAGATAGTGCTTTACGACTTAGCGTTGCCAATGGTGAAATGTTTTACTTACCACATAAAACCTCCATGCAGATGTGCATTAGTCGTTGTATGACGTCATAAAATTAAACAGAAAACGGCAAAGGAGTTTATGCTCTCAAGAAGTTCCGTATTCAAAAAGGTCTAATAGTTTTATGCAATATACGTAATTTCCGGCAATGGGAGAAGTTTTGACAGTTATTAGTGCGCCAAAGTTGATAATCTATGTCTCGAATTTTATGAAAAAGTTGGGGATATTAAATATACCTTCTTGGTTGCCAATTTTTTACGCATAATACGGTGGAACTTTTTTGTCGGATAATAAATCTGAAATTTTCGAAATTTGGAGATGATGATATTTCATAAGTTAACACCGTCTCGCTGCGAGCTCCTGACGTCATAACTGGGTTAGAGAAAAATAAAAAGTTTTGCAATATGCCGGAACTTATGCACAAGAGCTGAGTAATAACACTTTCCAGATAATATATTTGCAAATTTACTTCTGAAACTCCTCCATCCGCCGACACCTTGCTGCCAATTTTAAGCTCCAAAGTTGGATTAGATTTGAAAATTATGGGTAACGTTTTATACTTATGAATTAGGGTTCTTTTTGTTTAAATTAATTAATAAGTTAATGTATTTCAAAAAATATTTCACGTTTATAAGAGTGATTTCATCGTATTACGTAAAATTTATATTTAATACCTTTCTCATTAAAAACCGCGCCAAGGTTTTGTACGCAAAGGGAAAAACGGAACCTTAGAAAAGACTCCGCTGTCTGTCCGTCAGTCTGTCTGTCTGTCCGTCAGTCTGTCTGTCTGTCCGTATGTCACCAGGCTGTATCTCATGAACCGTGATAGTTAGACAGTTGACATTTTCACAGATGATGCATTTCTGTTGCCGCTATAACAACAAAAACTAAAAAATAGAATAAAATAAATATAGATAGAAAATTCAGATTATTTTACTTTTTTAATCATAACTAATCCTTATAAACATTTCAATAATTCGTTGAACTAACCTAAACGTGGTCTTAGCACCAGTATTTGCGACGGCGAGCCAATATTGCTGAACAATAAATTCTCTAGAAACTTATCCCAAGTTGATGCTAAGAAATAACAACTTTTATGAAAGCAAATAACCTGATTCAAAGAAATTTTAATGCCTTTATTATAATTGCCGAGTGATTTGAAAGTGATGTTTATCGTTCAAGTTGATTTTAGCTGTTTCTCTTTGACTTGAAAAGGTTGCTAAAAAGCAGCGAGCGTATGAATCCGTCGTAATTTAGCAGTGTCATGGCTTCGGGAGTGTCATGTGACACAAGAATTGTGATTGCGTTGCGCATAATCTTATAATTATCATCAGCATTTCTCATCCCACTGCTGGGCATAGGCCTCTCTTCGCTTTTGCCATTCGCCTCTATCTTGCGCCAACCTCGCCCATGACGAACTGCAAATTTTACAATGTCGTCAACCCATCTTGTTTGCGGCCGGCCGACCCTCCTTTTCCTGTCTCTAGTTATATACGTCACTAGCTTCCTCTCGCGGCTTTGCTTGCGAGTTAACTACATAAAATACAACCTATGTTACTCAGGGATAATGTAGCATTCTAACGGTGAAAGAAATTTTGAAATCGGACCAGTAGTTTTTGAGTTTATTCGTTACAAACAAAAATACAAAAATACAAAACTTTCCTCTTTATAATATTAGTATAGAGTATAGATTTATTTCTTTGAAATAATTACAGTTCTCCGTCACTAACACCCGCTTTATAACGTTCACTGTTATTTGACAAACCAGGGCTTAAATTCAAGCATGTTGCAAAGTTTTATCTTTTGAGTAAGTTTGCAAGTTTTGAAACATTTTAACCTGGTTAGGTAAACTTAAATACAGTTTTATGTTAGGTATACAGGTATATTTTTCTGTGGTGTACCACTTTTGAGGGTAACTGATCCAAGGCCATGGGGTTATTCTGCTACAGCCAATTCCACAGATTTAAAAAAATACGTCTATGTTTTTAAATTTGAATTATGCCATATATTTTTGAACCAGTGCGGTGAAAGTATTAAGATTTCAGAGGCTTCTTTTGTGCAAGTTTTTCAAAAAGAATAAAAGGGTTTTTTTGTTTTTGGAGGTGTTGGAAAAAAATAAGCAGTCTTCGCCATGCGGTCGAAGCCGTGAGCATCAGCTAGTGACCTATAAAAATTGTATTGATGTAGTATTACTTCAAGATTGAAACTGACCTTTCTGAAACATGATAGTTTGTGAGAGCTAAAGGTCAAGTACCCCAAAGTGACGCACATGAATGAAGAATGCAATGAGAGTGAATGAAACAAAAGAGTTTATATCAATCATTTATTTCGCTTCTTCGAGCAGATCGATCACAGGTCTGAACGGCGCTTTTGTTCACTTACAAGCACGCTCTCTAGTATTTTACCTCTAAGGCTGGGCTATTCATTCTCTTCTTACCTGCCCCAATGCTACCATTCTATGAAAAAATTATGGTTTGTCTGAGCTTGTGCTAAAGCCCCAAGTTTGTCGCTAGTGCTATAACGAACAGAGGTTTACCTCCACAAACAAAAATAACTATATTCCATCGATTCAGTTTTACCGTGAGAAATAAATTAAAAGGGGTATACTCCCTTTTAATTTATTTCTCACGGTAAAACACGAAACGCCCACCTTCACAAATAAGCGAGAGCTCACGCCTGACTCTGAAGCATCCTCCGATTGGAAAATGAAAAGTATTTCCAATATTTTCCCGGTTGAGGAATTTCGTTTCTATTCAAAAGTGAGTACCTATGTGCGAAGTATGTACGAAGTAGGAGGAAATGAATTATATTTAGCTTCACGTTCTTGAAGCATTCAATTTTCATGATGTTGTGTCGGTAATAAAATGTTACTGCCTTGGAGTTTTTGGGAGTTGAAATTTTATTTTTGTTTCATTCATATTTTTAGTTACAGAATTTTTCAGATAATACCATATTAATAAATACACTATAAATATAACATTAAATGTTGATAGCTGGTGGTGTAGTGGTAGCACCCCTGTCTCACGATCCGAAGGTCGTGGGTTCAAATCTGGTCGTGCACCAATTAATTTTATTCATTCGAAAAAATTATGTGCGCAATGCCAGTGTTTTTAAGCGGTGAAGGAAAACATCGTGAGGAAACCAGTACCCTAGAACCAAAAATTCGAAGGTGTGTGTCATAGGTCAGTATATTTATAAATGGCGATGGGCTTGCAACCTGACAAGTTCGGAATACTAACTACTGTGGAAAATGTGGGCATGTACCAAATGTCATGTTTGGACGTGCCTCTGACTACCCTCTTTAGATATCCTCAAAGGTCTAAGTAAGTAACTAAAGATCTGAGGAGATATTACCGAGTCCAGGGATTACAGTCGTGATCACTTTATTTACATGTAAAATAGTAGAGCTATCTATGAATTATTAGTATATTAATTAATAACTTCTTATAAATTGTTAATATAATAACTCAAGCTATTAGATAAATGTATAACCCAAATTATTTCAGTCAGTATCAATCAAATATAATTGACCACAGTAACAGATCGACTACAGGTTTTTCATAGAGTTGTAACGTTGAGGCAGGTAAGAAGGGAATGAATAGCCCGCACTTAGAGGTAAAATACTACGAGCGTGCTTGTTAGTGAACAAAAACGCCGTTCAGACCTGTGATCATACTGCTCGAAGAAGCGAAAAAAAAAACGACTCTTTTGTTAACTCTCTTTTGACATTAACTCTTTTGTTTTATTCACTCTTATCACATTCCTCATACAATGTAGGCCACTTTAGGGTACATTTGACCTAGAGCCTTACCTCAAGATCTCACAAACTATCATGTTTCAGAAACGTCAAGTTTCAAGATTGAAGTAGCATTACTTCAATACATTATTTTATAGGTCATTTATTACTTTGATATTGCTCAAATAGCTTGCGATAAGGCCCTTTTCTAAAACGTCTCAAATCTGATATGATCATATTTATATCAATACTAGCTTCGCCCGCGTGGTTTCATAAAAAACATAAACAAATCTATCCCACGGGAACCGTACATTTTTCTGGGATAAAAAGTAGCCTATGATTCCAGACTATAATCTATATCTTTTCAAAATTTCATCCAGATTCTATCATCCACGTTCAGCCGTTTCAGCGTAAAAGAGTAACAAACATACATCCATACCTACATTCTTACAAACTTTCGCGTTTATAATATTAGTAGGATTAAAGGAAGAGTCTACTCCGCTTTGCTTTACAGTACCTGTACCATGAGTTGTCACATTTAGATCGGCTGACGTTACTTAGTTACAGTACGTTACTACGAGTATGACATCTGTTAAAATTGTTACTCATGGTACCAAATTCTAAGCAACGCTAATGAAGCGCAAACTACAGTCGCTGTAGTACGCTGTGACGTAGAATAGTTAACTACGTGACGTTTTAGTACCCAACTATGCGCTAAAGGCGCTGTACAAGTTTGCATTAATTTTTTTAACTACAGTCGCTAGCGATTTTAGATTGTGAAAACTCATGGTAGACCTGCTGCAGAAAGCTTTACGCGCTCTCTTGCATATCGTTGCTCCGAGGGCTCGCCTTTTTGATGCAAATTTAATGAGGCAGGGAGGCATCCTTTAGACTGACCATTACAGAGACAAGGGGCTGTCTGCACTGTCCGCTGTAGCTATTCAGGCTTCTTTTATAATGGTACCATTGGATAAAAATGTGCATTCAGTTTGCGTAAATAGCGCAAATTAGAGAATGTCTCACAATGGTGGCAATTCTATTGTAACACCAACTAACTTTATGCTTTATTATTAGTATAAAACGGGTTTTTATTGCGTTTTATTTAACTATTTTTCCCGACGCTTCGACAGGTTTACATACAGTCGTGGTCACGGGATGACATCCCGTCATCCGACATCCGCAAGTCATCCCGTGACCACGACAGTGTGTAAACCTGTCGAAATGTCGGGAAAAATAGTTAAATAAAACGCGATATACCCGTTTAATACTAATTATAATGTGCTCAGATCGCGTAAGTTTAAAAATATATAACTTTATGCTGATAGTTGATACCCGCGACTAGAATAGAATAGAAAAAAAAAAAAAAAAAAAATTATCAAGACTGTAATCCCCGGGCTCGGTAGATATCTCCTCAGATCTTTAGTTACTTAGATCTTTGAGGATATCTAAAGGGGGTAGTCAGAGGCAAGTCCAAACATGACATTTGGTACATGCCCACATTTTGCACAGTAGTTAGTATTCCGTACGTGACAGGTTGCAAGCCCATCGACGCTTATAAGAATACTAACCTATGACACATACCTTCGAACTTTTGGTTCTAGGGTATGCCGGTTTCCTCACGATGTTTTCCTTCACCGTTTAAGAGCACTGGCATTGCGCACATAAATTTTTCGAATGGAAAAAAAAAAAAATAATAATAATAATAATAATTATGTGTAAAATAATGTGCTCAGATCGCGTAAGTTTAAAAATATATAACTTTATGCTGATAGTTGATACCCGCGACTAGAATAGAATAGAATAGAATAGAAATCATTTATTTTACGTCACGTTACAGATAACTTAGGTTTAATTATAAAGCGTTGCTAAGGTGACATTAAAACAGATACGTGTTAGATTACTTTTTAATATTCTGTGACTGGGGCTGTACGGATGGATAAGGTTTTTGATCAAATATATCAAATTCTTATCCTTTTTGTCAATTGATTTTGATGAAACAAAGCCTAAGTTTTAATCCAAGCTTACCTCAATACATTAGTGATAACTGCATTCGATTTGGTTCAGCCGTTGCGAAGGTTAGCGTGCACAAACGCACAGATAAACGATTTTATTATATGTATAGATTGCAGAACAACAAATTACCGTAATCACTTTGTAATTTTGGGTCAATCTTAAGCCTATTTAAGTTTAAAAACGTTAATACAGCTGAGGCTCGTAATTAATAATGCTTCTAAAGTTTAACAACAGATTAAATTAATGCCGCTTAAAATAGAGATTAGTGGAGACTACGCGTTAAACCGACTAAACTAATAAGTAAATAAGTTAATTTAAAGTTCCGTGCTTTGGGACATTTTACATAGATTTTTGAACATTACAATACAGTTTTTTTAATATCTTTTCACACTTTTCTATACTAAAAGTAAGTAGGTATACAAAGCAAATATTTTCTTTTCAGCTTGATTTCGAGAATTACCAAAATAAATATAAGTTATCCATATGAGAATAGCAGAGATAAAAAAATCAAAAATAAGGGCCCTAACATCAAAATTTCAAGCTTGAAGTAGCACTACTTCAATACAATTATATATGTCATAGTACAAAATATTAGTTATATTACTTTGACATTAACCGAAAAGCTGTTAAGGCCCCAGAAGTAGGAAAATCCATCATTAATTTAGGTAAGTTCTGTTCTTTTTCTTGTTGTTTCAGTTTCTTTTGTCAACAAATTGTATTTGTATCTACCTAGTTTGTTTTCATAAAAAAATAAATTAAAAATAAGCCATTATAAACACACAAATCAAACACTCAGCTTTCATAACTGGGTATTAACAACATCTAGAGCGATTCTAACAAGGTGCTCGGTATTCACAGATCTAAAGACCTTTCAACGTTTAACTTGTTCGTTAAAAAACGTTCCTTTAGCAGGAAAAGCAGCCATATTAAACGATCAAAAGCAACTCGCTAATAAGGTTGTTACTAACTGAGACGGTGAAATGAAATGGTTAATTGCTGCATATAATATAAGGACTTATAAATATAAAATAAATAAATAATAAATAATGCTGGACAATCCACACAGCATCATCTAGCTCCAAAGTAAGCTACTCAAAGCTTGTGTTATGGGTACTAGACAACTGATATATTTAATATATTATATACATAGATAGATATTTTTTATTATACATAGAAAACACCCAGACCAACGGAACAAATTTCTGCAGATCGTACACAAATTTGTTCCGCGGCGGGAATCGAACCTGCAACCTCTTGCGTCGCAGGCGGACTCTCGCCCGCTGCGCCACTGAGGTTGTCATTATATAATAATTGACCGAAATTGTAACCCACCCTGTAGTCTTGAATCTATGAGT
This sequence comes from Cosmorhoe ocellata, assembly GCA_963675405.1. Lineage (NCBI taxonomy): Eukaryota > Metazoa > Arthropoda > Insecta > Lepidoptera > Geometridae > Cosmorhoe > Cosmorhoe ocellata. Next base: position 784,559 of record OY776258.1, on the reverse strand, counting down.
TTAATATACATAGATTGGTAAAACAGTAAACCTCGATGTATTTGCATATAGAACAAAAAAGGAGCACTAACAGGTGTAGTGGTAGCACACCTGCTCCACGATCCGAAGGTCGTGGGTTAAAACCTAGTCGTGCACCAATGAGTTTTTCCGTTCGAAAAACTTATGTGCGCAATGCCAGTGCTCGTAAACCTTGCAGGAAAACATCGTGAGAAAACTGACATACCTTAGAACCAAAAATTCTAAGGTGTGTGTCATAGGTTAGTATTCTTAAAGTGGCGATTGGTTTGCAACCTGTCACGTACGGATTACTAATTACTGTGGAAAATGTGGGCATGTGCCATGACTACCCCTTTTAGATATCATCAAAGATCTAAGTAACTAGAGGAGTAGATTATCTAAAAAAAAAAATCAAAAATCATCATGTTTTTTTATTGTTTAAATCTCTGAAACTACTTAATTGATATTCATATAATTTTAATTTCAAAAACTCTCGTGAAGGTCCTACCTCGTTTGTATGGTCCTTTCTATCCCTAGTCTTGTAGTCATAAAGCGTATTCATACGACTTGTGACTTGCAAAGTTTCTGTACCATGAACTGTAGAGCTGGCAAAGACGCCAACGCAGTGCCCACGGAACCGGCGAGACTGCAGAGGGTCTACCATGAGTTTTCACAATCTACACTCACTAGCGACTGTAGTTAAAAAAATGTATGAAAACTTGGTACAGCGCCTCTAGCGGATAGTTGGGTACTAAAAACTCACGTAGCTAACTATCCTACGTCACAGCGTACTACAGCGACTGTAGTTTGCGCTCATTAATTTGCTTAGAATTTGGTACCAGGAGTAACAATTTTGACAGATGTCATAGTAACGTACTATTACTACTGTGGTAACGTCAGCCGATCTAAATGTGACAACTCATGGTAGACCTACAGAACACAAAAACGTATAAATATTGTAACATAGAGAGCATTGGATGTGTGTATAGTTATTACCTATCCCTAGCCTTTCAAAACTGAAATCGCGGGTTCGAGTCATGTTTGAAATTAGGTTGCAATTTAACTGTTTTAAAACGTTTGTCTCAGTATGTTATTAAAAAAATGTAGCTGTATAGGTACGTAACCCAACGTCTATTTTTTTCCGTCAATGTTATGTGAGCAGAAATTTCCACTCTTGAATATAATGTACAATAAGGCCTACATTACCATACAAACAAACCTTTTATATACGTTGTTCGTAACTGCATCTGCCGTAACGTAGAATATGTATTGACATTATTGCATACCGGTAAAACACGCGCGTAAAATACCCTGTCCTTTACGGATATAGCACTCTCATACGGCTATACATACATATTCATTGTGTTCGCTGCACGCCTCGAGACGGCTCCGTACGAAGTAAAACAACGCTACAGAATACACTTTTAATTACAGCCCGGCGGACTACGAGGCTTAGAATACCCTTTTGATAAACCAGGCTGCAAGTTTATTATGATTCGTATCGTTCAATCGATAAGGTTGAAATTTTAATTGGCATTTACCGTTGGTTTTTTCGCTTGCTTTTCAAGTCCGAAATGTAGACACAAATCAGGGCTGAGTTGCTTTATCATGGAGAAACGTTATTTGAATGATTTTTACCTGAAACAAACAAAAAACACATTACTATAAAAATTACAAACTAAAAAGTTTGGTTGTTTGCATATGTAAATGATTACTTTGTAACTGATTTAGATAAATTTTGTCAATGGATTGAAACTTTTTATCCGAAAAACAACCCAATGATGTTGAACCCTATTCGTTCTGCGTCAGAGTATTTTGTATTCTATGAATGTATTTACAAAATAAAATACTGATGATAATTTAAATTATACGTAACTAATATCATCATCTTCCTGCCCTTTCCCCACGTTGCACAACATGTGATCTTCTTCCATTTCCCTCTGTCATTCGCCATCTCGGCACTCACTCCTTTCTTAATATTTAGTACCTGGTTGACCGAGCTTTGCTCGGTTTTTTTTTTGGTATATCTTGATTTTTGGAAAATGAAACCTAGCTAGATCGATTTATCGCCCTTGAAACCCCCTGCATACTAAATTTCATGAAAATCGCTGGAGCCGTTTCCGAGATTTCGATTATATATATATATATATATATATATATATACAAGAATTGCTCGTTTAAAGGTATAAGATTATCTAGCTTTCTTAAGTTTTACTTTGTTTTGGTCTAGATAACGCTTTGGGAAATTTCCAAAAATATGTACGTATTTTATTGAAATTGAAAAAATATTTATTCAATACAATCACAAGGATCACTTTGGAATTTTATTTATTTGACGATCTACGTTTGCTGGTATAACAAAAACTTATACAGGGTGTTACCCGACTTCTTCCGAAAACTTCAGGGGGTTAAAGTACCCATCAATATAAACAACTTTTTCTAAGAAACCAACACTGTGAGCACGAAAAAAAACTGCTGTTTCATACATTTCAGCCAAGTAGGTATTGAACTTTTGCATGGAATAGCTGTTTTTTTTTGGCGCTCACAGTGTTTCTTAGAAAAAGTTGTTTATATTGATGAGTACTTTAACCCCCTGAAGTTTTTGGAAGTTGTCTGGTAAAGCTACACAATTTTACTCGTTAAATAAGCCACCGTTCGCAACAAACTAAAATGTTGCAGCAACACAGTTTAATTCTGTTAAGCTGCACAGAGGTTCCTAGTTAGGAGTGAGCGCAAATTTAATTATGTACCTACCGACTGCATGCGAGTTCTGACTTTAATAGCTATTTGATGTTCGCTATTAAAATGCCAGGTATTTTCCTAATGTTGCCGAACCGCTTCTAAATTTGGTTGTAGGTACACTCAAGAAAGTCTTATCTATAATGTTGCGTTGTCTTTGACCCGTTTTTATTAGTTATTGCAGATTTTACTATTTTTCTAATAGAAACAAAAAAATTATAAGTATGTGGCTAGTCCTATCCCGAGTGTTTGAACGAATGTACGAATGTGTGTTTGTTCTATCACGCTAAAACAGCTGATTGGATCTGGATGAAATTTGGCACAGATATAGATTATAATCTGGAATTGCACATAGGCTACTTTTATGTAGACAGAAAAATGTACGGTTCCCGTTTAAAAGATTTAGAAAGAGATTGAAGCCGTGGGCGGAAGCTAGTAATCCTATAAGTCTTGCAAAAATTTTCCCGCCGCAGGAGTTGAACCGACACCTCTCGCGCTCAGCCGCGGTAGTAAACTAAAAAATAAAATCATTGCAGAAAAGCTCTTACCTTGAGATTTCGAGCTAACTAAACATTTCCTTTACGTATTCAAATGGCTTTGAATCGGCGTACGTGCATATGTGGGAGCTGATCGGACGTGCGAATCCGGTCAGGCCGGCTTATGCAAAGCAGGCCTTAAATAACCTAAGTTATGGTTCGAATTCGGTCAATGCTGAGATACGGAACACTAAGTTTGGTTATTATGCAAATCATAACTGGAAGCCGCGACGTTGCGTTCGACACAGTAGATGTCCATTATGTTAATAAGCAATGTTAAGGAGATAAGATTCTAGAAAATTCTACAGTTGGTCTGTATGATAGAAGTGTAAAAGTAACGAAAAAAAGCGTACCCGTATGTATTTGTTACTATAACTATTTGGTGTTATTTATTATTCTTCTTCTTATTGTCACTAGTTCTCTGAATCAATGTGGTGAAAAGTTAAAATGCGCCTCAAATTCTCCTATCGCGTACGAAACATTTTATTGGAAAATACTAGGTAACAATTTCGCTAAATAAATGTACATAAAAGCACAAAGGTGAAGAAAATCTTCTTTGATATTTCGTTTATGTAAATACCTACAGAAACACGTTGCAAAAAGAAAAAGATTTTGCGCAGAAAATAATTTCATTTTAGCGACGAAATGGTAAACAAATCTTCAGTTACTCGGCTCATACGTTGAGTACCAATTAGTTCGTTGAAAAAAACTTGATTGAAGCCCGCCTTTTTCTTCCTGCAAGACCAATCAATTCAGTTCCACGTCGATGCCTCCAGCTTTCCTCCGTCAAAAAAACAATCGAATCAAATGCAGACAGCAACTAGAACTGAGCTAACTAACTTACACCTGTCTGAAATCCCATTACGGAGCTAGCAGTGTAAAAGCAACGACATTCATACAAAATTTAAAATTTAAAAACCCCCCGAACATCTATACTTTACCATAACACATCATATTTAAAGTCATCTTACCAGATACTTTCAATATCATTGAAGTAGCGTGGTACCAAATTCATAGGACATATGGAAGTTAGTCAGATCCCCTCACCAACTAGAAAAGAGCTGATGATCTTCAAACAGTTGAACAGATTTTCATGAAACATGGCTAAGAACACTCGGGGTAAAGTTATCTATGACACAATAAAAACTAAACGAAAATCGGTTCATCCTTTTGGGAGCTACAATGCCACAAATACACAGATACACCGACACACAGATACATAGATACACTGACAGACACGTTAAACTTATAACACCCCACTTTTTTGTCGGGGGCTAAAAAGCGTACCAGTACTAGTTACTATAACAATGAGTACGTTACTATAGTATCGATCACGTTACTCGTTACTTCTAATAGGTACTTCATACATGCTGTTATGTTAGAGCACTGAATCGAGTCGAATTGCGTATGCGTAGGTACAGTATGACGTCGCGGTGCGTCGCAACATTCATTATTTGTAAAAAAACATACCAAATTGCGTAAGGTGCATTTTTCACTTTTCCGTATTTTATACTTTATTTTATATTTATATTTGTATTTGATACTTTTTTCCGCATTTTAGACTGTACATAATGCTTTGTGTGCGAAACCTGTGACACAAGGTTCCGATACTACAAAAGATGCGATTAACGAGATGCATTCGTGTGTAAAGTCTCGTTACTCGGTACTAGACGACGTCGGTCCGTATCAGAAGGTCAATCTAGCAACCCTTGTGGGATGAATGGCATTAAAAATTAAAATGACCTACTAGTAAAATGTCTGGAATTTATTTTGCCATAGTACTCATTACTCAGTACCGAATACACACGGTTGGCTACACTGCCGTCCTAAAGCTAGAATGCCGTTAGATACAAAATCCACTTTTTGAATTATGAGGAAAAAACCATTTATATTTTAGCACGATTAATATATAACTGCAAATAACTGTAGTTAAAGTCACTTTGCCGCAATCAAGCCTAGTATTATTGAAGTTATTAATAGTTAAGTTACTATTTTTGTTTACAAAAAAATAAAGTTAAAAGCCATTAGCCACTTTTAAGCTTAGCAATACACTTAACAACATTTAAGCATTGAAGTGATGTAAATTTTTATTCTGGTAACGGCATTTTTTACTTTTCATAACTCGAAAACTATAAGAGCTATTTGAGTTCTGGTAAGATTGGTCGATAGAGCTTTTTTTCCTGATTACGATGGCATAAAAAAGTCGAATTTGACCGAATGTTGGATAACGGCATTTTAGCTTAAGGGCGGCAGTACAGCTTTATACCGAGCACAAGATAGGTCGTTTGCAACTGCAAACATCGACTGAAATTTCGGCAGTCCATGACACAGTTTGTGTTTCATCAGGGCCTGAAAGACCCGGGTCTATTCAGGGCGGAAGACGCGCAAACACCACTTCAGATCGCGTGTGTTTACGATCCTCTAATTTCATCCAATCACACTCAAGATAGGCTTTGAGGAGTTACGTAATTGAGGATTGTGATAAGGCTTAGCTTTTGGGTGGATTTGGGATTGGTATTGATGTAGGTATACAATATAGAACGTATGTTTAGGACCTAAATAGGAGCTTATAAGAGTAGCCAAAACTAAAACCGATTTTTTTGTGTATTAAGAAAGAAGAAAGTAAAATCTTTAGTTCGAGATATATTTAATAATCACGCTATAAACCATTGAAACAATTGAGCTATCTAAGGACCGTTACAAATGATCTTTAGATAGCTCAACTGATCCAGATCACTGCCAGAAAGAAGCGTCCCCGAGACGCTGGGGGCATGACGTTCCGATATGAGACAGTTCTTATGTCTCGCGTTACTTCGACCAAACAATACATTTTTGCTTTTATAAAAGCATTTTTATTAATAACATTTGCACAATTTGTCTGAATTCTTATGTGCCATTTCCGAAAAAAGTACCTAGAAGCAAGTTATTGTTCAAAACACATTCTGGCCAGTTCATTATCTTCTGACAGTCCGTGAGATCCGCTCCATCAATCTAATTAGAGAAAAATCCTTCGAGGCGCGAAAAGCTGCTGTTTTTTCAAATAGGTTTCATTATAAAGAGCACTCGTTGAAAGAGACATCGTTTTCCTTGGCCCCGAAGTCATAGCGCTCCGTACAGAGATCAAAGCTAATGTGTAGCGGGACATACGTTTACTGTAGAAATAAACTCGATTATGTGCTATCTGCATTTCGTTCGACTGCGAAGAGGAGGGAGAAATATTTTTATGTTTGGGATGTGAGTTTTTTTGACTGTTGTTGGATTCCAAATGGCTAGCCGGATATTGAGAAATAAGACGTGGTTTGATTCGTCTGGATTACAATAATGACTTGAGCAATAATTAAATGTAAAAAAATCAATATGGCGGCTGTACAAAGCGTAAAAAGCAATTTTTTTACTCGACTGCGAAGGAGTATATACTCGTATGTATGAATTGTATTCGAGTTTCTTTGTCGCTGTAGCCTAAACGGCTGAAGAGACTTTGACAAATGACAAAAATGACAAAGGTTTTAATTTTTTTTTGAAATGCAATACGGCGCGTTTTTTTTAATTTTTGAAACAAATACTAGTTACTCAGCGGTTCACAACTTACATAATAAATGAGGGTCGCACGCCAAAAACGGAAATAATGGTGCGGGCTCAAACTTACACGAAAAAATACTCACGGCTGCCATTAATTTTCATTTCGCTCTATGACTGAGGATTGGTGTCTTAAGGAAAGTGCGGACAGAGCAGGAAATAGTTTTTTCTCTCAGAGATTTCTAGCTAATGAATAATATTACTTATAATCTTATATTAGAATAAATGTGCCGATATATGTATGTATTATAAAATAAAAATAGTTTGTATTGTATTTGGCGTTGTGTGAATTGTCCCATCAATATTTATATTCATATTTATATATATATTTTCTTAGACGCGGGTAAATCGCTAGGAAACTCCTAGAATAAGGTCACAATTAGGTATGTATGTATTTTGTTTTATTTTTTAAGAACACACCAAACTTCCAAACTTGTAGGGTTATTTAAGCTGCACCCGATATAGATTGCCAAATAGTTTCCGACAATGGCAATGTTGGTATTTACAAGCTAACCGTAATTACATTTCCCGGAAAATTATTACAATAATTAAATATTTAATCACTAGTTCGATGTTACCTGCCCAATTGAATAATCAGCCAATGTATGAACACTGGGATTGTATTTACTCGCTTCAGGCCACGCGAGGGACAATGGTGTTGCATTGCTTATGTTAATGGAAGCTATTAGCTGTTAAGAGCGCTGGTGGTGTAGTGGTAGCACCCCTGCCTCACGATCCGAAGGTCGTGGGTTCAAACCTGGTCGTGCACCAATGAGTTTTTCTATTCGAAAAAATTATGTGCGCAATGCCAGTGCTCTTAAACGGTGAAGGAAAACATCGTGAGGAAACCGGCATACCCTAGAACCAAAAATTCGAAGGTATGTGTCATAGGTTAGTATTCTTATAAGCGGCGATGGGCTTGCAACCTGTCACGTACGGAATACTAACTACTGTGCAAAATGTGGGCATGTACCAAATGTCATGTTTGGACTTGCCTCTGACTACCCTCTTTAGATATCCTCAAAGATCTAAGTAACTAAAGATCTGAGGAGATATCTACCGAGCCTGGGGATTACAGTCGTGATTATATATATATATATATATATATTAGCTGTTATATTTGCGTATCTATGGCCTCGGCCATCGTGGTAAGCGACGAAAGGTGGTGACTCTTGGAACGGCAGAATAAATTTAAAATTGTCAGTTTTCAGTTTATTGTGGTGATCCTGTTGTTCCGCGGACTAACTAAAAAAATCTAAAAAAATGCTGAACTAAACACGACCTTATTTTGTTCACATCAAATACTAAACTAGCGTAAACATTTTAAATTACAATTCTAAATTTGACTAAACTGACGTATGATTGACGTGTTATAGCTTATTTTAGAAGCCATGTAAATTGGTGTTGACTAAAGCTACGTGAACATGGTGGAAAATTAATTAAATTAGAATTTTTATGTCAATTTTAGATCTTTTTAAAACTGTCATTCAAAAATGTTACGCTAATTTGGTCTTTATAGTAAGCCAAATAAGATCGTACCTATGGTAGCATTTTTTTAAGTTAGTCTGCAAAACAACCGAATTACCACCATTACCCACCGTCAACCTCCCTGAGACCACCTGAGAGAACCTTTAAAATTTTTTTTTACAACGCCTCACATTTGTTCACCTGGGTGATCATTGGGAAATATTTAGTTTCCACCGTCTTAAAGTTCCGTGCATAATAAAATTAAACTTAGTACTAGTTTTTTGGGTTCCGTAACCAAAGGGAAACGGGACTCTATTACTCAGACTCCGCTGTCCGTCCGTCTGTCTGTCCGTCTATCACCAGGCTGTATCTCATGAACCGTTACAGTTGCGACACTTGAAATTTTCACAGATATTTCTATATATTTTTAAACTTACGCGATGAAATTAGGTAAATAAAACGCGATAAATGCCCGTTTAATACTAATAATGATGTATTTTTGTTGCCGCTATAACAGCAAAAACAAAATAAAAAAAGGAATTGAAATTGAAATTGAAAAATATTTATCACAAGGATCACTTTGAAACGTCTAACATGCTAGGTGAATCTATGTGCCAATTCCAACCTAACCTAATTACGAGAATTAAAGCCTCCCATACAAAAAACGTGATTTTTTGCCGTTTTTATAGATAATGGTACGGAACCCTTCGTGCGTGAGTCCGACTCGCACTTGGCCTGTTTTTTGTTTTTAAGTGTACATAACAAAACATATTTTTTGCGAATTTGATGTTTTGCGTAAGTATCTGGTATTATGTCTACTAAAACCGCTAGAGCCACAATACCTCATATTATACCAACTTACGTATATAGACATATACTCAATTATTTGTCACCCAAGCATGAAAACAGAACAAACAATACAAAGAAACCCTACACAATACATCAATATTGTAACTGTTTTATAAATGGAACCTTATAAAATACAATATCAAATTAAATCTCAAATACAACATTTCAGCAAAAGCAAATCACGTTATCTCTAAAATCGTTGTGGATTTCTCAAAAGGAGGTAGCCAGGCACACGTTCAAACATTATATTTGGCAAATACTTTCGTTTGGTACAGTAGTTAGTATTTCATACCTGACAGGTTGCCATGGCCGCTAAAAAAGTTTTTATTGTTGAGCTTTCTTTTACCGCTTCCGCTTTTATACCCGCTCCGTTCAAGCGGAGGCGAATAATTCACTATTTACTCTAGATTTACATAGGTGCATTGATAGGTAATACATTATTACAGTTGGGAATGACAATAGATCTGACCTATGAATATATAAAGACGTTGTTGTTGTGTCCACTCTGAATCAAATTATAGATAATCAGCTTCTTAGTACCTTGAAAAACAAAAACAAATCTATCCCACGGGAACTCACACGGGACGACCTCAGTGGCGCAGTGGGCGAGAGTCCGCCTGCGACGCTAGAGGTTGCGGGTTCGATTCCCACCTCGGAGCAAATTTGTGTATGATCTGCAGAAATTTGTTCCGTTGGTATGGGTGTTTTCTATGTATAACAAAAAAAAACTATGTATATAATGTATTAAATTTATCAGTTATCTAGTAGCCATAACATAAGCTTTAAAGTAGCTTACTTTGGGGTTAGATGATGCTGTGTGGATTGTCCAGCATTATTTATTTATTTATTTTGTTTCAGCGTGAAAGAGTAACAAGCATACATCCATACATCCATATAATCTTATAAACTTTTGCGTTTATAATATTAGTAAGATGACACCTATACATTAGTTCAAAAAGTGTTTCCAAAAACTTCAAGGCGTGAATACAAATGAGGTTTGTGGACATAGCGCGCGAGATCTACGTTCAGTACGCACCAATGGAATTTTCTGTTTAAAATTGATGCGACTTTAAATCCACGTTTTATCTTCTTCTCCTTCTTTCTGCCCTTTTCTTCCGCTATGTGGGGTCGGCACCTCACGTTTTCTTCTTCCATTTCCCTCTATCATCCGTCATCTCAGTACTCACCTCTTTCACACAGTCCATCCATCTTTTTTGGCCCTACCTCTACCCTGTTAACTAACTCCACCGTTTATCATTAAACTTAATTACCTTGAACGCAGTCCATCCAATTAATTAGACCTTTTGAAAAAATCGAGGATAATTGCGAGGAGCGATTGCCCCGACTTCCTCCCGAGGACACTCCTTGATAAATGATAATCTTTGATAATGAAGATCTTTCTCGTGAGAAATGTAGCTACTTGAGAAACAAGTCAAGTAGTTTTCTACCCGACTGCTAAGGAGGGCAAAATATGTTTGCTGGCATGTATGTATGTTTGCGAGTTCTTTTGGCGTTCGCTATAGCCGAAACGGCTGGACGGATTTTGATAAAAAAGGTGTCGTTGTATTTGTTTAAAGCACAGGAGTGACAAAGTCAATTTTTATTTAAAATATGCTACTATTAATTACTTTCAGTCGGGATTTTTAATTTTTGCAACAAATATTAGTTTTATAGAATACGAGCTGATGCCCGCATCTTCGCCCGCGTGAATGTCCATTATCGCGACTTTTCATACATCCCTTTGGGGGTAGAATGAATCAAAATCCTTTCTTAGCGGATGCCTACGTCATAACATCTACCTGCATGCCAAATTTCAGCCCGATTCGTCCAGTGCTTTGGGCTGTGCGTTGATAGATCACTATGTCAGTCAGTCAGTCAGTCAATCAGTCACCTTTGAGTTATATATATTTAGACTAGCTTCCGCCCGCGGCTTCACCCGCGTAGTACGTTCTTAAATTATAACCTATGTGCTATTCCAGACTATAATCTATATCTGTGCCAAGTTTCATCCAGATTCATTCAGCCGTTCCATCGTGAAAGAGTAACAAACATACATCCATACATCCATACATTCTTATAAACTTTCGCGTTTATAATATTAGTAGGATTCCTATATTCTTGTTGCAATGTTTTATCAAGTATCACACTGGTGATAGTAGATACTAGGTTTATTCTTATCACATAATGAATGTGCTCTCAAACGGTGAGAGAAAACATCGTGCACTTATTGCCAATGTCTCTTTAGGCATCGCTATAGGCAATTATCTCTATAGTGCTCGCTCACAGTTTCACAGTTTCATATCAATCAATAATAATGAGAGTTAATAAAAGCCGTGATTGGGTCCGCGTCGCGCGACTGACAATCGGATTAAACACGTGCACAAAATGGTTACACACGGAAACAACCACAACTCAAATTTATTTACACAATTCGTATAATTTACCGTTTCAAACACTGAGTTCTACCTATTGTTTTATAAACAAAAGGCATAGTCAGATTTGTATGCAACGTTTTGTGATCGACTGTTAATCTATTTGCGAATATACGGGGTATTATTAGACTACTTCCGAAAACTTCAGGGGGTTGAAGTACCCATCAATATAAACAACTTTTTATAAGAAACTAGCTTCTGCACGCGGCGTCGCCCGCGAAGTACCTACATAAAATATAGCCTATGTTCATCCTGAAAGTTCATTCTACACATTGGTGAAAGAATTTTTCAAATCGGTTCAGTAGTTTCGGAGCCTATTCATTTCAAACAAACAAACAAACAAACAAACAAACAATCAAAGTTTTCCTCTTTATAATATTATTATAGACTAACACTGAGCGCGAAAATAAAACAGCTGTTGAATACAAAAGGTCAATACCTACTTGACTAAAATGTACATGGTATATGTCCACATTTTGCACAGTGGTTAGTATTCCCTACGTGACAGGTTGCAAGCCCATCGCCGCTTATAAGAATATTACCTATGACACACCTTTGATTTTTCTGGTTCTAGGGTATGCCGGTTTCCTCACGATGTTTTCCTTCACGGCATTGCGCACATACATTTTTTGAATGGAAAAACTCATTGGTGCACCTCTTGCTACTACTCGTACTACACCACCAGTGCTCTTTGATAACAGATTTCTTCATAATCGAAAGTTGCGGTAAAATGAAATGTTTTAAAACCGTTCATCGCAATTTGATTTTTCCTTACGATTTTTCTTTGTAAAAACGCACACGAAGTGCGGTTGCAGCGAGTAAAAAGGCATTGCTATTAGAACCACATTGCTCGTTCATCAGCGCTCGTCTGCGGTTCATTGGAGGGTGTATTTGCTGGGTACTTTTTATTTTAGTTCTAAGTGTTCAATGCATTCGTTACATGCGGAAGCCGCCACCGCGCAATCCACTCGATTATGTGGATTAAGTGAACTCAGATTGAATTATTATGAACAATTTTCCATTGTACTGTTAGACCTTTTAGAACTCAATTGGAACAACTCGAAATAATGAAAAGCCCGATAAACTTTGCTCAAACCGCTAATGAAATTGGTTGAGATTCGCATAAAAGTTATTTGAAAACAAAGAAATATTGTTTGAAGCTCGGAACGAGACTGGCGAGGTTTGTTTTGATAGTTGACGAAGCATAACTTTCATTGGAAATGTTTTATTTTTTATTCAACCAAAATATATTGAGTTATCCAAACGTCTGGTAGACGAAACCAATTATCAAAGGGCTGGTGGTTACCTCAGTACAGAACTAGTATTATAACTATCCAACAAGTTACCGTCGCTAGGTACGGTAAGGTAATGCTAATGACTTGAACTATGTTTTCTATACAGGGTGTTAACAGACTACTTCCGAAAACTTCGGGCTGTTAAAGGACCCGTCAATATAAACAACTTTTTCTAAGAAACCAACTGTGAGCGCGAAAAAAAACAGCTGTTTCATATATTTTAGCCAATAATATTGAACTTTTGCATAGAACTGCTATGATAATTAAGGCGGTGTGTCTCGTTCGGACGCGAAGTTCGAATATTTTGCTATTTTAAATATTTCCTACAGAATATCTTTGCTAACCTATAAAGATGAAGATTCATCGATGTTTTTTGCTGTTTTGAACCCAATATTTCCTGTATCAATGTTGCTAACGATACTTTGCTCGAGTACTGTCATTTCGTTTTACTTTAACAAGGTTCTATCCGATCGTGCGCGGATTATAGGCCTTAATATTTGCTCTGTTTACTCCCAAGTGTATCAAAACCGACACAGAGACACATTCTGCGCTTTATTTTTTGCAAGAGACGAAAGCATTGTCGATAAGAGCTGAACAAACATCGTTCAGTTTCTAAAATAGAAAGCTGATACAATGTTGGAGATTGATGGAGCTATCTGAAACGAGATCGGGGACTCCGGCGCCGTCGTCCAGCCATTCGGAGCATGTTGCAGGCTCCGATGCTATTTAAAATCGAATACGTGTAGTTCGGAACCTTTCCATTTCAAAATATCTTAGTTGCACACCGCGGTTAACTCGCATGAAGTAGGTACTTACTATTCGTTCAATTCGTTCGGCCGTTTAGTCGTAAAGTAATATCCTAATATTATACAAAACAAAGTATGGTTTGTTCGTACAGTTATAACTCTAGAACCGCTTGACCGATTTTCATGGTTTTTGATATGCTTGATTTGACTCCGCACCGAATAACAGAATAACTATTAAAACATTTGAAAATTAAACAAAATCCTACTAATATTGTAAGCGCGAAAGTTTGTAAGAATATATGAATGTATGCATTTAAGACTGGTGTACCTAATGCGTAGAGGGACTAACTTGCGTTATGAGGATGTGTGGATGTATGGATGTATGTTTGTAACTCTTTCACGCTGAAACGGCTGAACAGATCTGAATGAAATTTGGCACAGATATAGATTATAGTCTGGAATAGAACATAGGCTACTTTTTATCCCGGAAAAATGAACGGTTCCCGTGGGATAGTTTGTTTTTATTTTTCAAGGTACCACGCGGGCAAAGCCATGGGTGAAAGCTAGTTTTTAATCATTCTAAGGATGTACGAAGTTTGCCAGGACAGCTAATAAGTTTATAACTGTATATTATGCAATGGCGCTCATTAGGGGAGGCCTATGTCCAGCAGTGGACTGATGATGATGGATGATGATGATGATGATGTATATTATGTATATTATGTATATAACAGTAATAGATAAATGTGAACGAAATAAATTACTCTTTGTACCTTACGTTTTCCGACTCAAATGTACCAGGCGGCTATAGCAGACAAGGAGGTATAAATGAACTCGTTAGTGCCTGGCTTACATTTAATATATTGCAGCATTGCTCAAGGCGTCTCCTCAGAGTGAGTAACATAATCTGACTGCACTCAACAGGTTATTGTTTAAGGTTTCATTTTGGCCAATTTACAACAACAGTATATTATTTGGTAGGTTAGTGCAGGATTTTGGCAATTATTATTATCGAGCACATTGCGTAAACCGTTTTGTAACGTGTTACCATTTGATACAGCAAAATAACTACTAAGTACGCAAAAAAATGGAGAAGAAATGATATTTAATTACACTTTTATAAAAATAAATAGATAAGTAAATATTGGTGAATAATTCACACAACGCCATCTAGTCCCAAACTACCAACTGAGTTGCGAGTCAATGACTTAGAGATAGCGCGTACGGGTTACCTTTGTCGCCGTGACTGTTTCGTCACTCTTACACACTCTTATACTCTTACACTGCGCGCTATCTCTTATAGATGAACTACCTATGGATATCCAGTTTTAACATTATTATTATATATATACCTACCTCCCTTTTTATCCTCTTGTTTTCTTTCCAAAAAAAGATCAAAAAGGTTTTTGTTTATTTTCTCTATCATAATCTAAGATTTATTTATTCTAGGGATAATGCTTAAATTAGTTTGGTTAAATCCAAGCTTAGTGTTATTAAATGATAGGGCAAAATAAAGCCTCAAATCATAAAAAGCGGGGTGAATGAATAGACCAACAAGTGAAGGTCGGCCTTGAAACATAAAGCTAACAAATCAAAACTGAATATTGCGTTTCCGAAACATATTTGACCCTCCTGTCTTCAATAATACACGGTGACCTCTAGCATCGTGCCTAATTGGAGCAGTCGGAACATGTTTTTGAAATGGATGATTTTGATCCCAACTGTTTGTGTTTCAGACTAATTAGTGAGACCTTGAAACCTAGATTAGGCTACAATGCGTTAGACTAATTAGGATCTACTGGAATTGTTTGTTTGTACTAGAAATTTAGGTTATCTAACTTGGCATAGTATTTTTTTTTTGCATTGTTAGTTTTGATAATAACATTGATAAATTGTTAGCATTACTTTAAAAAACCCATGAACAGAAATGCATCTGTGTTAAATTTGGCGTTTAGTGCCATTTTTTACTCACTGATGATGGACAGTTTTCGATTATTAGTCAACCTATTAATACAATACAATACGATAGTCGCAATTCAAAAGATATTCTCTTCTAAGATAAATATTCCTCTCCTATTTCTTCACCTCAAATAATCGAAGACAAAAAATGCAAGGCGAAATGCGATGCGATAGGCAAATACCCTCCAAAATCATGACCTAATATCGGGCAATTTATCACCGCCAGACCTTTGTGCTCCACCCATCAATCTTGAGCTTCCTCCACTCAACACTCCAACTAATTATTGTCGATCGAGTCTTGACAGTTTGCTTGTGGAATCCGAGGTTTTTTCAGCGAATTGATGTTTGGCAGCTGATCCGGAAATTGACCTAATTGTTCAAGGTTTAATCTTCTGAGCAATCTTCATCAGGTTTTTGTTGTAATTATTCAAACTTTTACTTTTTAGATGAGACACTTCGATCAGGAAACTGTATTATTATAAGTACCAGTTTTAAGTATTGCATTGGATTTCGTTTATAGTCAAGGAAACATCTTGAAGAAACCGGCATGAACCTAAAAAGTTTATAGACATGGAAAGACCCTCTGAGATTGATATTAACCCTCTCTTGACCCTGGTTTGAAAGAATTAATTACAGAAGAATAAAAAAAAGATACAAGAAATGGCAGAAAGTCCCAATTTAAGTCTCAAACAACTTGAATCAGTTGGACTGATGAGCCAAGATACATTTATGACTCTTGATTCTTTATACTATTGATGCACTATATAATTACTAGATGCTTTATACCATTCCTTCTTCAACCAGTGCTGTAAACACGATGTTTCAAAATTATTTATACCACTAAATTATGCACCCGTAAATACGTAGAATGTTTTATGATAATTAAAAACTTATTTGATTATCAACACCGCAACTGTATCTCTACAAAATTAAATGTGATTACTCCAGGTGACAACGAATTATTTATAAAAAATACACACGGCATTACCGTAATAAAGCATAGCATATTTTACCAGCGGAGCGTGGAGTGCCATCGCATGTGAGTGAAAAAGACCCATTTTGTTTATTACATTTACATCATATTGCCGTTAAGGCAGTCGACTGAACGACATTTCACATTACTCTTTTACATTGTAAAGATTGGTATTTTTGCTCGGAGAAAATTGTATCAAAGTTTTACATGTCATTGTCCTTATTAATTAAAAAGCCATGAGTGCTGTAACTCTTGTTCTGTTACATAAGTAAAACATGTTATACAGGGTGTCCCAAAAAGTAGTGTCAAGCGAAAGTCCAGAGATAGAACACCCCTTGGGGTACCCGAATCACCCCCATGTATGTTCCGCGATTTTCTATAGTTTTCGAGTTATTAATTTTTTTCCGAATTTTTGAAAATTTTCGATTTGAACAACTTAAAACATTCTTACAAAAAAAGTAGAAAACTTTCTTGAGATTTTTTTTTGCTACTGAATTGTTATGAGTTGTTCTTTTATGCATAAAATAATCAGCTACGTGACTTTGATGAAAACTATGAAAATGTTGGTGTAAAGTCAAATAATTACATTCGGTGAATTATGACTAAAATATTCAACTTCAAATTAAAAATCTTAAAAAGTGATTTCATGGTTCCTAAATAAGTCTAAAGAATTCTCCAGACTCTCAGCTTTCATAATCATTAAAAAAAAGTAGTACTTAATAGGCTACTTTTGCTAAAATCGGCCTTCAAAGATGGTGAGGTGGAAAATTCTTAAAATTAGCTACCTGATTAAAAAATAGATTTTGGCCATTTTATCATTCCTAAGCTTAATTTGTTTGATAACTAACCAAAAACGACTACAAAGAATTAGTTTATGCCAAAGAAACCAGCAATATGGCCGAATTAAGAACAAAATTGAGACAGGCCGAAGAAAAAATTAAGGAACTTAAAATAGCTTTCATACGATTTAAGGAAACCTTTTTAACACGATGTAGGATTTGTATCGACCTAGAAGGTTGACATTTTGAAAACTTTTTGTAAAAAATTAATAAATTTTACTTGTTGTTTTATTTCATAAATTAAGCTAAACTAAATAAATAAAACCTTCAAATATTAATGAAATGTTACTTTCCTGCAGTCATTTTGGTTAGTTCACAAACTAATTAAGCTTAGGAATGATAAAATGGCCAAAATCTATTTTTTAATCAAGTAGCTAATTTTAAGAATTTTCCACCTCACCGTCTTTGAAGGCCGATTTTAGCAAAAGTAGCCTATTAAGTACTACTTTTTTTTAATGATTATGAAAGCTGAGAGTCTGGAGAATTCTTTAGACTTATTTAGGAACCATGAAATCACTTTTTTAGATTTTTAATTTGAAGTTGAAAATTTTAGTCATAATTCACCGAATGTAATTATTTGACTTTACACCAACATTTTCATAGTTTTCATCAAAGTCACGTAGCTGATTATTTTATGCATAAAAGAACAACTCATAAAAATTCAGTAGCAAAAAAAAAATCTCAAGAAAGTTTTCTACTTTTTTTGTAAGAATGTTTTAAGTTGTTCAAGTCGAAAATTTTCAAAAATTCGGAAAAAAATTAATAACTCGAAAACTATAGAAAATCGCGGAACATACATGGGGGTGATTCGGGTACCCCAAGGGGTGTTCTATCTCTGGACTTTCGCTTGACACTACTTTTTGGGACACCCTGTATAAAGTAATATTATTGCAAAAAGACAATTTTTTCTTCTAATACCCACTTGTCTTGTCACGTCACATGTCTTGAAATATCGTGCGAGACAATAGCGTCTGAATAGTAACTGTGTGACACTATTTCATATATGGCATCAATCAGTGAGTACCAGGATGCCTGGATCACAAGAGATATAGGATTAAAAACTTGCTCATTTATCAACAGTGTGTATCAAAAAGTCACGCGCGATGCGATCTCTAAGTTAATCGCATGAAATTAGATAGAAATCAGATCAAAGGATGCTGTTATTTTTAAGATAATTATTTGAGATTTAAAAAAAACAAATACATTACAAAAACAAAAAGGTTCTGAAGCAGACGCGTATATTTTTGTTGTAGATATGACCATTTTTGAGCCCGCTTTCCAATTTTCCAAATTATCAAAACTAGTTTCATACTAGTCAGCAATACAAGGGACCTCGCGGAGGCTCGCTTTTCAAAAAATATATCCCGAGGCAAAACGCTGTAACCGAAAAAAATATGCAAACAGCGCGGATCGGAATGGCTTCGCGTATAAATTCGGTGAAAACAGTGAATGCACATTCAGTGTTCACTCAAT
Organism: Cosmorhoe ocellata; assembly: GCA_963675405.1. Taxonomy (NCBI): domain Eukaryota; kingdom Metazoa; phylum Arthropoda; class Insecta; order Lepidoptera; family Geometridae; genus Cosmorhoe; species Cosmorhoe ocellata. The sequence goes on along the minus strand of OY776258.1, from coordinate 765,678 downwards.
ACTCTGTCGTCGGCACTTACAGGCGCAAATAAAAATTGAAAAATGTCGCAAATCCCCCGAGGGTTCCCGTTCGCACGTATCGCACGCACCGATGTCTCCCCACAGAGGGCAGACATTATTATATTTGCTTTAAGTTTCTGTAGCTACATTGTAAGTGTAAACAACTAGAGGATTTCGCAGTGTTAGCACTGGAGTCTATCATTTTTGTAAGAAGGATCACACAAAGTGCTAGGACTGAAGCGTCTTTCTTGTTCTTTTCGGATTTCGAAGGCTGAAACTAGTATTCATTTAGCATTAAAAGACTTTTCAAAGTGGATAAAAGATTATTTTAACTATGTTCTGCTCACAACAAAAAGGTACAAGTTTTTGTATATGGTGATGATATAATAAATTGTTTTTTTTTCTCTAAAATTGCACTCGGACTTAACAACTACGTCCAGGGTTTCCCTGTTTTAAGACAGGTTTTTTTTTTTGCTGATTACGTTGGCAACCAGGTACTGGGACTGTCCATCTCCGGTAAAAGACCTAGAGGGAGACCAAAAACTACCTGGACAGCTGTGTTGGAACGAGATATGAAGGCATGCAACGTTTCTCATGATGACGTCATGGATAGGGCGAAGTGGAAGAAGAGTGTTAGGAAGGCTGACCCCACCACCATGTGGGATGAATAGTCGGGAAGAGAGAGAGAGAGAGAGAGAGAGATAATAAATTGGTTTATTTTTTTAAGTTTATTAATAAATCTATTGCGCTCATTTACACCAAATCTTAACCAAACAAATTCCACGCGTCTGTTAATTTACTTTTTCCTATTATATAATTCTATACTAAGGTATGCCCATGCTCACGACGCTCTCTTGAAGTGATTAGGGCCTGAATTTCGGTAATCTTTTCCTTGTAGGTAAAATAAATAAACCTATTTCACATTTTCATTCGAGAGCTCACAATTTCACAAACTATGAAACGTAACTTTGAATTATCACGACTGTAGAGCTTAGTTCAAACATAATATAACTTTTCCCTCGGTAACTAGCTACGAGTAAATTCAAATAAAACCGTAACCCATCAGTTCTGTTTCTGGGGATATATTTCAATTTACTATTCCTCATTTGCGTCCACAATAAGTTTCGCTCTACGTCGTCCACGGTCTGGCTCAGTGCATGCGAAATGAAGAGTAATGGCTGAGAGCACACGAAGCATATTAGCTTGCCGTCTTACCGACTGACCTGTTTATTAAGGTCCCTAATATCCTACCTCACACTATGATCCTACTACGTTCTTGTTATCGCCTACTATTAGATTACCTCAACATTTGTCACTGTTTATGAGTCTCTATATTTTATTACTAAATAAAATAAATGTTATCGATTATAATAAAGTTGAACTCAAAGACACATAAATATTTATCGTAAAACAAATTTCCACATAAGGCTGGTTTAGACCAACATTTCACCGTTATCTATAACGTATACGCTACCCGTGATACTGCGGGCGCGATCGCTTGATAGATAAAGAATTAGGCCGGCGACCTCATCGCTTTCAGCCACTTTGCGAAGCGGGTATTTCTCTCCACGCTGGTTGTATAGTAGGGTCACTTGTTCTTTTGTGAAGCCAGCGGCCTCTGCAAACGGTGTCCTAGTGCAGCCAGGGTTCACGGAGTTGACGCGAACCCCCTTAGGTCCCAACTCCAAAGCGACGCATTTCGTGAACTGATCCAATGCTGCTTTCGAAATGCAGTACGGCAGAAAATCTACGTCTCTGATCGGACCAAACGCGGCTACACTGGACACATTTACGATGTTCCCCTTTGATTCAATTAGATAAGGCGTCGCTAAGCTAGTGAGGAGGTAAGCTGATCGTACGTTTGCGGCTATCGCTTCATCAAGAGGCTTGACACCATCGAGGATGCTTCCACGCACTCCGACACCTGCGTTGTTCACTAGCACGTCTATACGACCAAAGTGTTGTATTGTTTCCGTCACTATTTTTCTTACTTCGTCTTCATTAGTTAAATCAGCTTTCACAACCAAAGGTATGACTGCGTTTGCTTCTTCGCATTGTTTCGCTACAATGCTCAGTGATTGCTCGTTCCTCCCGGTTAGTACAAGTTTAGCTGATTGCTTGGAGTACAAAACAGCTGCAGCTGCCCCAATTCCGGAACTGGCGCCGGTGATAATTATAACTTTATTGCTGAAGTCCATCTCTGACCGAGTCTTGTAAGTCACTGCATAATTATTTTACTTGTGGTTGAACAAGAGACTGTGAAGGTTACAGATTTAGAGGCAAAAAGCCGAACAGGAAGTAATCAAAACGGTTCAATGGATAGCTAACAATAAATGATACGCATTTACTAACTGATCTAGGTACTATTATTTAGGTAGATTGAGTAGTAGTTTAATTGCAAAATATTGTTTTCACATCGTTCTCTGGATGGGCAATAATGTCTTCACAGTTTTTCCTAAGTTATCTTAACATAAAATCCCCGATGCCTTTCAGAAAGGCGGTAGGGTGGTGGGAGGTGGTAGGTGACCGGAACTGTTGGAAGAAATTAAGGGAGACTTTTGCCCAGCTGTAGGTCAAAATAATTAAAATGTTTTGATGTTTTCATGGAATCATACGGCGGACAAAACTTTTGAGAATGTTTAACAGACCCGCGAAGTGGAATGTTTGCTTTTACAGAACCGTCAAAAAAATTCGGTCAAGCTCTACAACAAAATATGTTACAAAGTGAACATTTTTAACGAAATATGTGAACTATGGTCGTCCTCTCTGTGCCATACCTACCTACAGAGAAAATCCACGTTTGTGAGTTTAATTGTGACAAAAGTCGAGTTCTACATTATATTAGGTCAACTAGGGACCTTTCTACAAGCTCTTACAAACCATCGTGTTTCAGAAACGTCACATTTCAAGCTTGAAGTAAGGCTACTTCTGTACAATTGTTATAGTTCATGGTACGAAAAAAGTAATACTACTTTGATTTTAATTATTATAATTTTAAAATAATTTAAAAAAAAAATTAAAAAGTTTAATTAAATGAAATTCACGGAGAGTGTACTTACATAAAATCACGCCTGTTTCCCGACGGGGTAGACAGAGACCACGGATCTCCACTTGCTACGATCCTGACACCTTTTTTGCTTTCGCGGAGAGATCCATTGGTTTATCATACCACAATAAAGCAATAAACCTATATACTCCAAAATATGGATTTCAGAGGACATTAACATTCAGGATTCGGTTAATCCATTCATCCTGACTTGCCTCTCGTATCGGGGGCAAACTACGTAATGTCGGTTTCGAGGCATGCCATTTACATGATTATTCAGCCATGTATAACATTACAGGCGATTTGCAGCTTTAGGTTTTTGGGGTTGAGTTTGTTTTCGTTTATCAGACGCCTGCCCACTGTTATATTTCATGGAAAGCATTGTCCGAGGCCGTGCTGTCACTAGTTGGACTTTTTAAACAGATTCGATTTGTTCGTGTGAGTCAATGGCCATCTATGGGGACTGAAATAGGCCGCCCAAAGGCCACCTTCATATCTTTACGACTGCTAAAACCCGAAACAAACATTCTCATCTCCATAATTACAGAGCAAGTTCTTAGATGTTTTAATAGAAAATAATTTTCTGTTTCGATATTTTTTCAGAATTTTATCTGTTCAAAGTTTTATATAATGGTGGTGATGCTGTTGTTCCGCGGACTAACTAAAAAAATCTAAAAAAATGTTGTAATATACACGACCTTATATTGTTCACATCAAATACTAAATTAGCGTAAACATTTTAAATTACAATTCTAAATTTGACTAAACTGACGTATGATTGACGTGTTTTAGCTTATTTTAGAAGCCAATGTAAATTGGTGTTGATTAAAGCTACGTGAAAATGGTGGAAAATTAATTAAAATTAGAATGATTATGTCAATTTTAGATCTTTTTACACGCTTTTTATTAGCTTCACCTGTATGTTTGTATGTTTGTTTGTAACCGACTTCTTTGGGCGCGATTTTGACCCACTTTAAACGGCCAGATTTCGTTCAAACTTTGTAGATTTATCGAGGAACGATGACAATACACTATTTTGATGAAAAAATTCCATTTTATCAATTTGAAAAAAAAATTTTTGATCGTAAAGCACTCTCTGATGCTTCGCATCATGAGTCGTGCAATAGTTTAAAATAAAAAAAACACGCTATTATAAATAAACCAAACTAAAAAATATAAAATAAATAATAGTTTAAAAAAACTAAAAAACACGCTTTTTATAGAAACCGAACTAAAATATAGAAAATAAATTTAAAAAAAAATATTTTAAAAAAAGCGTGGGGTGCTTTTTAAGATATCGAAATGATAATCACTCTACTCATATCTGTCAATAAAATATTTATAACTATTGACACCATGCACCCCACACTTTTTTTAAAATATTTTTTTTTAAATTTATTTTCTATTTTTTAGTTCGGTTTCTATAAAAAGCGTGCTTTTTAGTTTTTTTAAACTATTATTTATTAAAACTGTCATTCAAAAATTTTACGCTAATTTGGTCTTTATAATAAGCCAAATAAGATCGTACCTATGGTAGCATTTTTTAACTCGTCAGATCTCAACGTATAAACCAATATTAAAACAATGCGTTGTTCCTGCGGGATATAAAACAAAATCATAGATATCTTCATCTTCCTTATCAGAAAACATAGTCTTTACGATCGATCATTGCTGGCTAATGTTGAAGAAACATTGGTTCGTGTAACAAAAGTGACAATGCGGTGACCGAGTCACGGCTCAGTGGTAACGGCTCCCTGCGGTGACGATATCCGAAACTCGGATCTTATCATAAATCTTTTCGAGTCTGCAATGGATCATGCAGACTCGCTCCCTCATCATTTTATGTTTTATGAAGGCTTATTTGCAACCCCTTCGAATTTTAGCACACTCGGAAGGGTAGCTGTTTACAGCAATTTTCCAATACATGATGCATTAAGGTCAATGTTAAGAAGGGGTTTTATTAACTGTGAAAATAAGGGTTGCATTAACTTAGCAGTTTTCAAATTTTCCACTCTGTGAATAAGGCCTTTGAATTCTTGGGCTTGATCACTTCAAGATCTTATTATGACTTGTTAATTTTTTTTTTATTTATTGTGACAAATTATGTTTTAACCAGCTTCCGCCCACGGCTTCGCCCGCGTGGTACCTTGAAAAACAAAAAATATATATCCCACGGGAACCGTTCATTTTTCCGGGATAAAATGTAGCCTATGTGTTATTCCAGACCATAATCTATATCTGTGCCAAATTACATTCAGATCCGTTCAGCCGTTTTGTTCACGTTTATAATATTAGTAGGATTAGGAATTTCTCCATGCTATGCATTTTGTTTTTTGGAATAAACTAACTATGAACTTAGAGTATTATACTTGTTCAGACCTACGCGGTATTCGCTACCCAGAACGACTCATCAATTTCGCTCAATTTCGCGCATTATCCCGCAAGTATTTTGTACGGCTACAGCGAAACGGGTGAAACCTGGTATTGCCATACCAGTAGACGATAATTTTCGCTTGCTATTTCGCACATTCAATACAAGAATCAAACCCGCCAACCCCTCAATCAATTCGTTATCCGTCGCACTACCACCGACGTAGAGGCTATTTCTTAAGCGTATAATCTTTCTTACAAAACCATCAAGCTTCAAATACCTCTCTAGTGCATTTCGAAAATATCTTGTATTTTTAATACGCCGATAGACCTATGATTAATGCAGTGCGTTAAGTTACTTTTTGTGAAATGTTCCGATACTCAGTGATTTTATTCCGTAAAATCTATTTATCATGTTTATCAGTAAGGCATTAAAATTCGCGACATACATAGAAAACCACAATCCTCACGCGCGCCACGGCAACCCCAACCCTGATCCTATAAATATTTAATTAACTGTCACTCGTGCCACAAACAAATCCGATTGGAAAACGAATATGAAAATAAATAATCATTATAACTGAAAATGTTATATCATTACCACATATAATGAGTAAAATTATTTCCTTTTACTGACCTGGTCTTTCTTTGATACCTACTATAATAACCATAATGCTCAGAAATTTTCACATATTTGGACCGCGTAGTCGCAGTATTTTAGAGCTTGTCTTTCAAGCTGATAGCATGAAGATGGAACAATAAAAGATTGGTTAAGACTAAGTTATTTCTCGAAGGGTACATTTAAAATTAATTAATATTTTACGAGATAATCAAAATTGTTTGTTGCGAACAATGAAGAAAGTGAGAACAATGACGAAACCGAAGAGTAGAATGGCCATGCCGCGGAACGCATTTAAATTTCAATTTGAAAAATAAAAATTGCTAATATTAACTACTACCTACATAACTAAATTTTGAGTAGCCTCTTATCTTGGAAAACGTATAAGCACTACCTATGTAGTAGTGAGTTTCCGGCTGAAGCAAAAACAGTAAACTTTTTCATTCGGAAACAACTCATAGTTAGAGCAAATGGAGGGAATCTATCAACCCTCTGGCATGAGCTCAAAACGGATACGCATGATGTTAACGATTTAACTATCGTTACATGGTGAAGGGAAGCCAAGATAAATGTGCCAAAAATGGCCCAGTTTAAGCCGCATTTACACAGTTCCTAGCGCTGCCGCTGGTTTATCGGTTTTGGTTTGCTTGCGTTTTCGTGGTAGGTTTTGTTTTTAAGTTTTATAAAATCAGTTTGTCCCTAATAGAATATCGATACGATACGATTTCTAACTGAAATCGGATTTCAGATTCGTTTTGATATATCGGACTCATACCTAATAGCTATTCAGTGTGGTTAACTTAGAGCGGCAACCGTGTGGCTTAAGTACAATTTTTGTAGAATGTTTTTTTTTGAACGATCACGACTGTAACACCCAAGGTTGGTAGATAATTTTCAGATCTCTGGTGACTTCGATTTTTTTGAGGATATCTAAAGAAGATAGTCAAGAGACACGTCCAAGCATTATATTAAGCTCATGCCCACATTTTGCACCAGTTAGTATTCCATATGTGACAGGTTTCAAGCCCATCGCTGCTTGTTTTTTGTATGATCCAAATGAAATTATACATCAAATCGCCAAAATATAATATCACAGCGGCATGTTCCCGCTAATTACAATACTTACGCGAACCATTTGGAGTTACTTTGACCATCTTCATAACTCAGAAGCTGGAAAGCTTACTTTTTTTGTGCTCAAAAGCGTTTAGCGTAAACTCACTGCTTTCTACGTGAGTCCAGTTCTATCAGAAATGTTCTTCTTAACAAACGTATATATCTTGCTTCCTCAAACCGAAAGGTTTTCTTTGAATTCTTGTATCATCCATAGAATTGTGGAGATAATCTTTTTCTGTGAAAACATTGAATACCCGCTTAACGACACATGCTTGTATAAAAGTCTTATACTGAGGTGTTTACGGTACTTTTCCTTTGATCAAGTAACTCTAATATGCTTAGATAACGTTAATATTTTTTTATCGGTAAACGCTTGGGTATGAGCTCCAAAAATATATAAATGGTAAGAGATGTTTCCGCAAAGCCTTAGCTTCGTCTCTTAAAACGTGTGTATGGGAAATTTTCATTTACGAGCAAGCTATAGTTTAAAAAAAAATTGTTACAATGATAGAGAATTATTTTCATTCAGACACGTTCATTTTTGTTTATGTAGTAATACAAGAGGAAATCAGGACTGTAATCCCCGGGCTCTGTAGATAATCTCTTCAAATCTGTAGTTACAATCTCTGAGAATATCTAAAGGTAGTCAGGGGCATGTCCAAACATGATATTTGTCACATGGCCGCTAAAAAATCTATACTATATTATAAAAAAAAAATTATAAATTGTTTGTTTGTTTGTTTGTTTGAATTGAATAGGCTCCGAAACTACTGAACCGATTTGAAAAATTCTTTCACCAATGAACTTTCAGGATGAACATAGGCTATATTTTATGTAGGTACTTTGCGGGCGACGCCGCGTGCTGAAGCCAGTAATAAAATAAAATGAAACTGAGAGAAAATCACAAACAGTAAAATAAAAATTCTAAAGCAAGACAGTAAAGCACGGGACGCCATCCATCAGGCTCTCAAGGCCTATGACAAGAAGGCTTACTCTCCTTATGAATATTTATACCTCTGTTTATACTGCGGACTGAGCTTGAAAAAATTTGGCCAAACTTTATACCTGATATTACTAACCTGATATTTTACAAATTAAACATTATATTGTAAGAAAATAACAAACATAAATAACGTTTCGCTGAGTGCGCAAGTGGAGGAAGGCCGAAGAAGAAGTGGTTTGGTTGTGCGAAAGATGATATGAATGTAAGAGGAGACTGAGAGTTGACGAATGATAGGAGTGAGTGGAATTGTTTAACAATATAAATTATTAACCAACTACCAATTGTCATAAAATATAATAATTCACAATACAAAAAACAAATTTAATTATTGTAAGTAATAAAATTTCCGAGTTAAAACAATAAATATATATACAAGCGACTTTGTAAAAAACATTTTGGAACAAAATAGGTAAACAAATTTCCCGTATAATATTTTTATGAGCTCAACATCAAAGGCGAACGAATATCGAAGTATCAAAAAAGTTAAGATATTTCTAATATAATCTGACCATCGGCTATACAGTTGTCCAAAAAATGTTTGCGGACAGGACGAGCCTTTGTTGTTCCTTTGTTTTGGAAAGTTCCTTGATCAATCATGACAAAGTGTATTTTGTTACAAGAGCACCGGGTAACCAACTTTGACAGTTCTAAGGCGGAAACTTTTCTTTTGTGGCAACAAACGGGCGAGTTACAATTAGTCACCGACGTTGTAAATCCATCATCTATAACTAATAATAAAACGGTAACACGGTGTGTCTGTATATTGAAAAAATGTAGTAAAAAAATTACAAAGCATTGCCTATTTGTCACCTATTTGTAGCATACCTATGAACTTAATTGGTGAAGGGGTCGTAAAGATAATGAGTTCCAAAGTCGAAAAATATAAACTTTTCTATATTTATTGAGAGTTGTATCAAATGAAAAGCATTATATTTGTACATTACAAAATGGCTTTTATTTTTATTCTAATATGGATGGTTACATTAGTACATAAAGTGTATCCAAAAACTTCAGGGCGTGAATACAAATGAGGATTGAGGACATTGCGCGCGAGATCTCAGTTCGGGGCGAACTACTAGTTATTATTGTTTCTTAACATAACTTTGGCAGTAACTGGGCAGAAAAGATAGACAAGATATAAAAAAGGGACGTCGTTGTCCCATCGACGTCGAAACTTCTTCAATATATCGTGTCAGTAATATCATAACTGTTCTGTCCTCTCAAGTTTAACAATATTTCACCAAATGTTCTATCCAAATGCCTTGGAGGCTGCGGAAATATGGTGTGCAATAAAAATGTCAAGTCAGGTCATCAGAGAGGAAGGCTCGAGGCGTTTTGTCGCCAGATGTGGCACTGAATCAATGAAAAACTGTTTTCTTTCGTGTCTCAAATCGCCGATATATCAAGATGTCTGACTCGCAGGCAGAGGCTGCGGACTCACTTACAGATTGTGGATGATACAAATATTTTAAATAAAATAGAATAGAAAAGAAATCATTTATTTAACGTCACGTTACAGATATATTTAATTATAAAGCGTTGCTAAGGTGACAATAAAATACTCGTAGGCAATCATTCAGTATGAGCTGCAGCAGCACACATGGCAGCGCTGATTTTCGATGGCGCCTCAAATCTAATTCTAATAAAAGCTAGATAGAAACGGTTACATTTGGTAGTTCAGAAAAACGTGTAACTTATTCTCGGAGGCTCTCTTTGTGTGTAAACGTAACTACTGCTTACGATCAGACGAACTATAGGTCTATATCTGTCTCCTTCATGTATAAAAACCTGTTCTTTGACCATTTACGGAATTCGTGTTTAATTATAACTATTTATTGGTCATTATTATTATATGCTGTCATTATTTGTGAAAGATGATGAGTAAGTTGGATGATAGAGGGAGATGGAAGAAGAAAACGTGTTGTGCCAACCCCACATAGCGTGGGAAAGGGCAGGAAGAAAAAGTGTAGGTGTTATTATACGTTTCTGTATAGTAACAGCGCAACGCTATGGTGGTTCCACACCGCAATATCGCTCAGGTTCGCTTCCGCATCAACCATAATATACGATACTGCTTGGGTACTGCATACAGGAAATAATCAACTCCAAAAGTTTCAAACTCTATCCTACCGGTTGTCGCTTTTACTGTACTCGTATGTATGACGCAGATACGAGTTATTTTCAAAATCATTATTTAGCTTAATATTTTTCAACCATAAAGTGACCTAATTGTTTTTTATTTTTACTGTAACACTGGCACATTGACACAATTACACGCATGTTATTAGGAGCGTATCTACACTATACTGTCGTGTTATATTAATGTGAGACCGTGACATTAAAATGGCTGCCATAATGTTTACTGACAGTTTAAATACGACGCGCGGTTAAGCCCACGCAAAACGCTATCTACCACCTTCCTACCAGCTATTTCATTGCAAAGTATACTTACGCACCTAAAAAATATTAGTAAATATGTCACGTACGTGACTATGAATAACGCTGGATGGGTATTCTGGGAAACGGAAGTTTTATTGTGCGTGTTTCCATGAATATTTTTGACTCAATGTGAATTAAAAATATTGTTTAATAAAGTCCAAAGCTGTGTCTATTACATTTTTTTGCTTTCAGTACTGCACTAAATAAAGAAGTAATAAAGTGTATAAAAATTGAGGGATTTTTTGTATTCACTCTGTATGAGGGAGGACTAATTATAATAATATTATTTCGGTTTCTGCACCTTTTGTCAAACTATACTTACCTACTTCTTAGCGTTGTCTGCAAGCCCAAAGTCTGAAAAATATCTCCTTCTATACAATTTAAATAAAAATAAAATTATCCCAGTAACGGATATCTATTCAAACAGAATACGGACTTCACATTTCTTCCAAATCGACATTTAAAAACCAAAAGATACAAAAAAGAATTCACGATCAGGTGAACTGAAACAAAGAAAGAGCGAAAAATTTGCATCCATTGTATCCGTTTGCATCCATGTTAATTTGACAAACAATACGACATAAAATCCTAATCCACAACAGCGGAAACAAGTTACTTCCTGCCCCCCGTGCCCACGTTGTTTATCCACACCGTATTTTAAAGAGGCAGTATAGAGAACAATGAGTTCTGAACAGTTTTCATGTCGGAAGCGGTATTACACTGAACATTAGCTTCGGCGATAAGGTGCCGCGGCAAATTGGTGCAGGCACGCGACTGTAACAACGGCATTACAAGAAAAGATGAACCCAGAAATAGGGTTTACATAATTGTATTTCTTCCTAGTTCCTAGGTATTTGGCTGGTGTGAGGCAACATACTGTTTACGTAGTTTGAACTAGATGTTTCTAGTAAAGTCAGAATCCTAGATCGCGCTGACGAAAACGCAGAACGCGTAATTTAAGGCCCAGAATACTCGTCACACTATTCCTTACGTAAAAGTTACAAAAAAAGTGACATAGGTCCGTATAGCAACGCGAAGCGAAATACCCAAATGACAAGTAGAGTGTGGCATGATAATGGCTGCTCTGAATTACAAAACGAAAGCGACAATTTATAAAAAACATAAATATGTTAAAGTAAATAGCTTATTTCAAAAAAAGGGCTGGGTTGATTTGTTTCAAATTAACTGATTTATATTTATGTGAAATATAAATTCAAAATACCTTACTGTTCTTGATAAATTAATGAATTTTCAGAGGTGTTTTTGACATGATTTTTAACCAAGGTTTGCAATTTTCAAAATGCTGGGCCTTAATGACCGGTCGATTTCTATATTCTATATAACTGTGGTTTGACGTTACTTCCAATAGATAGAGTACTTCAAATAGATAGAGTACTTCAAATAGATAGAGTAGATAAGATAGATAGAGTATAAAAACCAGCCGTAGTTATAAGACTAATATAAAAGGACGCTTTTAGACCCTCAGTTCTTTGTGTTTTCAATCTGCTCACCGTCACAGCATAGTATTTATTTTTCTTCCAACGAAAAAGTTTCAGACGTTAGCAGCACAAATGAAATTGGATGAATTTTCGGCGCAGCTAAGGCTTATAAGGGGGAGGTTTTATCGTACGCTTTGCAGTTTATATTCTACACAATTCGACAAGTTTGGTAAGAGGGTGCTTGGCAGGTCATTCCATCAATAACAGTAAAATCGGATGGTACTCGTCCTGCCAGTGTTGCTGCTTCAAAAAGTAAGTATTCGCGTTATTTTCTTTTACGTTTATTTACATTACTTTTATGGCAATAAGAAAAATCTGGTTTTGATGGCACGTTTATAGACATTCTGATGTCTGGCTCCAACAGTGTGGAAGTTGCTACTCAATAAAAATATGTGTTAAACAATACTAAAAGCTTCACTTGGGTTTAATGATGCTTTGGCAGTGATCTGAATCTGTTTGATCTATCTATTAGTTCTTTTTTTAACTGTTCTCAGCTCAACAATTGCACATGTACCTATTAGGTATACTTATTGTAAATTATTGCTTTATCTGTACATTTTAATAGGATCGTTAGGACAAATTTTCCTCCCAGAAAATATATGATTAAAAAAATCTGCAAAGACTCACTGAGGCACGTTTTGCAGTCTTGAAATAAAATTGTAAACCTCATTATTTCAAAAACATACCAATAGACGGCTGTCGAAACAATTTGCGTTGGAACTCTGGAACTTCTTATCATTATACTACGATAACTTTGGTTTGGTCCATGAATGTTACACGTTTCAAAAAGGACCTTATGGTATTATTGAACAAAATTTTTTCTTCTTTGACTTTACCTAAGTAGGACTTAGTGTTTCTACATAGTCTGCAAAACAAACACAACTTTTCTAGCAATCTAGTTTGCCATTTTGATTCTTTTTCTTTTTCGTTTATGGCATCTATCTCATTTGAGATTTGCCAGTGTTAGTGTATAAATTAATAGTATTGTCAATGTCAAAAGTCATAGTCAAATTGTCAAGTCCTTCAATTTTTAATAAATTAAATTGGTTTCAAAATCTCGGTTCATTCTCCGTTCGGAAATCGTCCATATTGTACAAACAATGCCAAACACATAGTTCACTAAACGTCATGAAACGTGACAACAAGCCGCAAAAGCCATAGACAAGAATTGAATTGAAGTAGTCCTTGCTTGCTCTATTTTCTCCCTTTGTAAGTCATGACGTCACAAAGTCGCATGGAATACTCAGCTTCGTAATAATAGAAATGTTCTCCAAGATTTTTCTGATATTTTCGAAAAAATATAAAAAATAGAACAATAAGTTATCAACTTATTGTTCTATTTTTTATATTTTTTCTCGTGTTATTTTGAGTTCTATCGTGTTATTTGGTTGTTATTTTTCCAATAAAGCCCGAGTTCTGACACGGGTGTGAGATAATTAAGTGAAAGTTCTTTTCTACATCCATCAGAAAATTTATCAAGAATTTTAAACAAAACAGTCATCTTTTGATCACCAAACAGCTTGACTATGACTGTGACGTTGACAACACAAATAAAAATACACTTGACATTAGCAAATTCATCTCTAACAGATGCCATAAATAAAGAAGAAGAAATCTTCAAAAACGTAATAGAAACGGCCAATTCCAATTGTGCTGAGGCCGTTACTCAGTGCCCTCTGATCGGCCATAAATTAGCAACAGGGCAGATAAATCTATTGAGAACTCCATGGTACCAAGTACCCAGTACCCACCCACGAGATGTACGATCGTTGCAGGAACTGCATTTGAATATTGCAGAAGATAATGTATTATCAGGAAAGCAATAAATTACAGCCTATTCTGTACTGCGAACGGAAATCGAGTACTTTACTGGCGCTTGATTTCTTGGTGATGTAATTGAATATGCTATCGCGCGTTGCGATACGTGTTTATGTAGTAGGTACTCACGTTATGTAGTACTATTCGTGCTCACCAGTGTAATAGTTACTAAAGGTGTTGGTGTCTTAAAAAAGTTGTTTATATTGATGGGTACTTTAACCCCTTTTTTAGAGCGCTCTGTAGTGGTAGCACCCCTGCCTCACGAGCCGAAGGTCGTGGGTTCAAACCTGGTCGTGCACCAATGAGTTTTGCCATTCGAAAAAATGTGTGTGCGTAATGCCAGTGCTCTAAAACGGTGAAAGAAAACATCCTGTTGCAAGCCCATCGCCGCTTATAAGAATACTAACCTATGACACATACCTTGGATTTTTTGGTTCTAGGGTATGCCGGTTTCCTCACGATGTTTTCCTTCACCGTTTAAGAGCACTGGCATTGCGCACATAATTTTTTCGAATGGAAAAACTCATTGGTGCACGACCAGGTTTGAACCCACGACCTTCGGATCGTAAGGCAGGGGTGCTACCACTACACCACCAGCGCTCTCATTGGCGATAATAATAGCTCAAATAAAGGAAACCTTTTGAAATGACAAATTGTCTGCGCACTCTCACGTCGCGCCGGCACCGTTAACATTTGTGTTGGCTCCCTCGAGACGGTATTCCAGGCCTACGTTAGAGCGAGAGCTCATGAGTATGCAGAAAGGAGCCAATGATACTACTGTTTGTGTGGCTTTAGTTTTTTTTATTTCATACTAGCTTCCAACGACTTCGCTCGCGTGGTACCTTGAAAAACAAAAACAAGCGCAGGAACCGTACATTTTTCCGGCATAAAAAGTAGCCTATGTGTTATTCCAGACTATAATCTACACCTGTGCCAAATTTCATCCAGATCCGTTCAGCCGTTTCAGCGTGAAAGAGTAATAAACATACATCCAGACATCCTTACAAACTTTCGCGTTTATAATATTAGTAGGATAGTACAACAAGTTAGATATTGTACAAAAAGGGGTGAATGGGTAAATAAATAAAATACCAATTTCATGCATCATCTTTGACCATTTGTAAATTTAAATTGGTATACTTTCAATACCTATAGATCATGATCTGAATCTCTTGAGCTCTTAAACTATAAGCAATCACGAATAAGGCTAAGGCAAGATAATGACGTCGCGACTCGAACATCCCCTTACATCTGCTGACATCAATATTATGTCGCAAACTGAAGATAAGACATCGGGGAAAATAATCAACATTATTACAATGTTATGTACGATAAGGAACTAGGTTAATAGGGAAAGGGTTCCGAATAACAAGTTTCTCGTTTAATATGTATGAACACTCGCGGATTGGGCGAGTGGAACTGAAACCAGTGGAATTACAGCAACTTTTCTCAAGGACATTTGTTTGGAGTACTGTAGTGTTTGTAGCTATGTATTAGCATCTTAGTAGTCTGTGGTATCTATCTAGTAGATGCCATTATCTGTCTCACGCGCACAAGTTGTTAGATAGCTGCCAACGTCATACACCTGTCAATGTCAGAGTGACTTAAAAAGCCCGGATATAACTGACGAGTGTGGAGGAGGATTTTCTGCGGTGTATTTGCCTGACAACTACGTCGCTCTGGTTTTTATATGTTTTCTCGTGTTATTTTGAGTTTTATTGCGTAATTTTGGTGGTTATTTTGCCAATAAAGCCCGGGTTTTTGACGCGAGTGTAAAGTATGTGAATTAGAGTGAATAGTTCTCTTCAAATTCCATCGGAGGAAATCCCGAAAATTTTCAACAAAACAGCCATCTTTTGTTTAAAATTGACTTGAATACTTGACTATGACTCTGTGACGTTGACAATACTTATAAATAAATACACTTGACACTGGCAAAATTGTTCTCTAAGAGACAGATGCCATAATTGAAGAAGAAGAAGAAGAGTGTGGAGGAAAGACGAAGGAGTGGAGATGACGCTTGGTGCTTGAGTGTGAGCCGGATATTTAGTGGAATGGATTATAGTGGATTTTTTTATATTGAATGTTGTGTAGACCAATGACGCTTCTATGAAATAAAGTAAAAAAAAAAATATTTCAGCGAATAAGTAACTATCTACTCTAAATAGAATAATGACTACCTACCTATACAATGTCCAATTGCACAAAATTTGATGCTGCTAGAATTTTTGCAAAGTCTTACAGCGATCTTCACACAAGGAAGCCTGTATCGTAAATATCAACTTTGTTTTTTTTATCTTACCTTATTTAGCATTTTATTTGATAATCTTCTTTTTTTTATTAATTTTAAGTTTTTTAAGCTGTTGTCTGTTTCTTTAAACATTATGGTAAAATTCAAATTCACAATTCAAAATATATATTGTATTTATTTTCAATAGAATCACAGGGATCACTTTGAAACGTCTTACATACTAGGTGAGTCTAAGTGCCAATTCCAGTCCTACCCCCAGTCCGAGAAGAACTGACAAGAAACTCGCTGGGCCCTAGCGCTTTTTTTGTATGATCCTTGTTAATTTTGTAAGGAATACCTAGCAGAGTTGGTACCTGGTAAATGTTGGGCATGCCTGTAGGTACCTAATTGGCACACGTCATTTCATAGTATAATTTGTTTTCATGTTGTTTTTAATGTTTTGTTGTGTGTGCTGTTGGCGTTGCCTAATAAATAAATAAAATAAATCAAATTATGGATTTGAATACAATGTAAAATATACTCAAAATGCCTCAAATTACCACATAATATCAAAACCTCTAATGGAACGCAACCACGTTACTCATACGCGGATGTGACAGTCAATGAGGCAATCAACGTCATTAAGGACAAAGTGACGTCATCAACCATAGCCAAAAGAAGAAGAATAACAAAAGTATTTACTGTTGCTGGATATTTCGTTGACAATACCTAATACTCTTACTTCTTCTTCTTCCTCTTTATTTATGACATCTGTCTCTTAAAGGGCAATTTTGTCAATATCACGTTCAATAAAAAACATTTGGCATTGACAAAAATGATCTCCAAAGAAACAAATATCATCATCATTCTCCTGCCCTTATCCCACACTAAGTGGGGTCGGCACAACATGTTTTCTTCTTCCACTCACTCCTATCATTCGTCAACTCTGAATCAACTCCTCTTATATTCATATCATCCAAAGAAACAAATATACCATAAATAAATTAAAAGATGAAAAAGAAGCTTCAACCAAACTGAAAAACTAATTTAAGAAAGGTTTAAAGACATTTATTCTCAAAAAGACAGTAGTCACTTAAATGAGAATACTTAATTAACTTAAGTGATAAAATGCTTACGTGGTACAAATTTAGTTGATCGCTCGATAATTACGGTTTTAAAGTTAAGAGTAGGTGTAGGTACTCATCTTGCGCATTGTCCAATACACGGATCAATAAAATAATCCGTGTCAATCCGTGTACCTAGGTAAAAAAACCTAAGTACACAAACTGACACTAAAAATATATTAGGTATTTAGTTATTTTCTATGACGAATTTTGCTAGTGCTTTTTTAAATGCGCAAAATGAGCTTACATTTTTTATACTTGCGGGTATATTGTTATAAAGTTGTGCTCCTTCGAAAGTAAACATCTTCTTTCCGTAGTTAGTTCTAACTTTAGGCAAAACAATGAAACTTGCGCGACGAGTGCTGCGTTTCATTATTTGCTTTGATTTAAGAGACAAAGGGCTCCCGCACACGGGCCACCGGCCACAACCACAAAATGCCGCTACCGGCATATTTCCTGTAGTTTTCATACATTTTATATGGACTCGCCGCACACGGTTGACGCCGGTGGCCGCCACACGCTACACGCTCTAGCTTCAGGTAACGGCGTTTGTGGCTGTCGCGTGTCGCCCGTGTGCGGCCAGCCTAACAAGGCTTATGACTCGAATGATAAACACCGCTTTGATAAAGCAGCCATAAAAATGCCTTTCGTCCGAAAGGTTAAACATAAACACCAACACTGTCAGAAAGGGACCCTTTTACGAGTAGTTACATTGACGGACGCTCGGACCCCGAATAATTCATCCTATTTCATCTTTTATCACACTCCACAGCCGAGGAAGCCCGAACAATTGACTCTTGCAAATACACAAAAAAATGCTACAAAGGGGTGAATGAAGAGTGATAGCTTGACAAGATACGTAAATGAACTCGGGAAACATCTAGGGAAATGACAGCAGGTTAGATAGGGGAAGTCTTTTTCAAATAAAAGATTTCTTGATAAGACGTTATTTCATCTGTAAAAAGCTCGTGGGCGGAGTTGGTTGAATCTGAGATTTGCTACTTATTTTTTTTTTAACCTATATTGTCCCACTGCTGGGCACTCGCTACTTATATAATTACTTAAACTGATGTAGCAAATCATTAATAGTATTAAACGAGTATTTATCGCGTTTTATTTACCTATTTTTCCCGACGTTTCGACAGGTTTACACACTGTCGTGGTCACGGGTACCTAAACGGCAAAATAGTATACATGCTGCATAGTGATTTCTAAAACTGATGTACTTAGACTAAATCCATTGATATATTAATTAGGTACTAAATGAATAATCAGGCTAAATCAAGTTAACAGGTGATAATGGGTAAGTGACTTTTGTAAAAGTATCACATGGCTGGCTGTAAGTAGTTTTAATTAATAAACTTTCACGCTGAAACGGCTGAACGGTTCTGTATAAAATTTGAGACAGAGATAGACAGAATACAATTAATGTCTGGAATAGAACACAGGCTACTTTTTAAACCGGAAACGTGTACGGTGCTCGTGGGATAGATTTGTTTTGTTTTTCAAGGTACCACGCAGGCGAAACCGTGAGCGAAAGCTAGTTATCTATATAAATAAAAATCTTACGTTACTGTCTGGCTGATATATAACGCAGCCTAAATCATACGTCTTAGAGAGCTTAAATTTCAAAGAAAAAGTTCTTTTTTGGTTCTAGAGGGGCAATATTCTTGAAATTCATCCTCTAAAGTGCAAGAGAGGTTGAAGTTTGAACGAAGTCTACGCGACGAAGATAACGCGAACGAAGTGAAGCCATATAAAAGCACTAGCTGTTCCGCCCGCGACTTCGTTCACATAAAATATCTAAACTGAGTTTTAAACACATCAAGCAACTCATAAAAATCCCAAACTACTTTGACACCCCATTTTACCCCTTTTTGAAGGTTATATTGAAAGATCCTGAAACACGTGTCCATTCGTTTTGTATTTACAGTACACAAACAAAGTTTCAGGCCAATAGCACCACCCTTTAATAAGTTCCCATACAAAAACATTGACCTCCTTTTGATGGTTATTTAGAATAATCCTGAAACACGTGTCCATTTATTTTTCATTTACAGTACACAAACAAAGTTTCAAATCAATCTCACCACCCTTTAAAAAATGCTCATACAAACATTGACCCCCCATTTGACCCCTTTTTGAAGGTTATATTGAAAAATACTGAAACAGGTGTCCATTTTTTTTTCATTTACAGTACACAAAAAAAGTTTCAAATCAATCTCACCACCTTTTAAAAAGTGCCCATACAAACATTGACCCCCCATTTGACCCCTTTTTGAAGATTATATTGAAAAATCCTGAAACAGGTGTCCATTTATTTTTCATTTACAGTACACAAAAAAGTTTCAAATCAATCTCACCACCTTTTAAAAAGTGCCCATACAAACATTGACCCCCCATTTGACCCCTTTTTGGTTATATTGAAAAATACTGAAATACGTGTCTATTCATTTTGCATTTACAATACACAAACAAAGTTTCAAACCAATCACACCACCCGTCAAAAAGTTCCCATACAAACATTGACCCAACATTTGACCCCTTTTTGAAGATTATATTGAAAAATCCTGAAACAAGTGTCCATTTATTTTGCATTTACAGTACACAAACAAAGTTTCAAACCAATTGCACCACCCGTTAAAAAGTTTCCATACAAACATTGACCCCACATTTGACCCCTTTTTAAGAGTTATATTGAAAAATCCTGAAACAGGTGTCCATTCATTTTACATTTACAGCACACATACAAAGTTTCAGACCAATCGCACTACCCGTTAAAAAGTTCCCATACTAACGTTGACACCCCATTTTACCCCTTTTTAAAGGTTATATTGAAAAATCCTGAAACAGGTGTCCATTCATTTTACATTTACAGCACACAAACAAAGTTTCAGACCAATCGCACTACCCGTTAAAAAGTTCCCATACTAACGTTGACACCCCATTTTACCCCTTTTTAAATTTTATATTGAAAAATCCTGAAACACGTATTCATTTATTTTGCATTTAAAGTACACAAACAAAATTTCAGACCAATCGCACCACCCGTTAAAAAGTTCCCATACAAACATTGACCCCACATTTGACCCCTTTTTGAAGATTATATAGAAAAATCCTGAAACACGTGTTCATTCATTTTGTATTTACAGTGCACAAACAAAGTTTCATGAAAATCGCTCCACGCGTTAAAAAGTTTCATACTAACGTTTTCACCCTTTTTCACCCTCTTAGAGGTGGAATTTCCAAAAATCCCGCCTTAGTGGGTGCTTTTGTTATAAAAGGAAGCCACCTTCCAAATTTCAGCTTTCTATCTTCAGCGGTTTCGGCTCGGCGATGATCAATCAGTCAGTCAGTCAGTCAGTCAGTCAGTCAGTCAGTCAGTCAGTCAGTCAGTCAGGTTAAGCTCTTATATAGATATAGATGAGCGATAGTTTTGTACATAGTAGCTTGCGATATGCATGAGCGGAGTGTCCGGTGCCTTTCATCGCGCGCACAATGGCCGGCTGAATGCCGCCGTGTAAACGCCACTTTGTAAATACGAGCACCTTGCGCTGTAAATACTTTTATGGGTCGTTTACATGAGAACTGACGTTCGTAGCGTAACTTGCTTTTTTTTTCAGCTGGTCAGTAAGTTTAACGTTTGGTGCTATCACTCTTAATAAAATTCATACTCATATTTCGTACTAATAATTATAAATGCGAAAGTTTGTAAGAATGTATGGATGTATGGATGTATGTTTGTTACTCTTTCACGCTGAAACGGCTGAACGAATCTGGATGAAATTTGGCACAGATATAGATTATAGTCTGGAATAGCACATAGGTTACTTTTATTCCGGAAAATGTACGGTTTCCGTACGGGATGTATTAGTTTTTCAAGGTACCATGCGGGCGAAGCCGTGGGCAGAAGCTAGTTAAAAATGAAGAATAAAAACCAGTCATGTCGCTTGCATCCTGTCGCTGGAGTTGAGTGACACTGTCGCTACGGTCTATCTATGCCTACCAACATCGTAAATGCCATATCACCTAACTTTTAAGTAGGTCGGTAAATTTCGTGAAAATAGTTTTTCGCATCTCCGAAGCGAGATTTTACCCTATTTATCTACGCCACATAAACATGTCAGGTCTTACAGGAAAGGTAAAATTCTACATTCTAGAAAAAAAAATATGATGAAATGAAATCCCCGGGCTCGGTGGATATCTTCCTCAGATCTTTAGTTTCTTAGATCTTTGAAGATATCTAAAGAGGGTAGTCAGAGGCACGTCCAAACATGACATTTGGTTCATGCCCACTTTTGGCACAGTAGTTAGTATTCCGTACGCGACAGGTTGCAAGCCCATCACCGCTTATAAGATACTAACCTATGATACACATCTTCGAATTTTTGCATCTAGGGTATGCCTCACGATGTTTTTCTTTTAAGAGCATTGGCATTGCGCACATAGATTTTTCGACTGGAAAAACTCATTGGCGCACGACCAGGTTTGAACCCACGGCCTTCGGATCGTATGGCAGGGGTGCTACCACTACACCACCAGCGCTCTACATTTTAGGTCAAGCGAAAATATTTTCTTCACAACAATAACTTGGCAAAAGTAAAGCGACGATATTATTGTGACTGAGCTCACTGAATAGAAAACTATTCGATGTAAATTGAAGTTTGCTCGACACTGGCTGGTACTGCCTGTGGAATATTGTACAGGCACCGACAAAAGTCAATGAACACTTCAAAACCTTCATACTGACTGTACTAGAAGTGACATGAATATTATAAAAGCTGGTTAGTATAAATACACTCATCATCAAAATACCAAACTAATCGTTGACATAATTTCATGTAATTTCAAAATGAAATTACCTACGGATTTATTTTAACGAAAAAAAATGCTCCTGTAATTTTAGCATGAACTAATAATAATTGCTCTTACGGTTTTTGATGAATAAAAAATATAATGACGTTTTCGTACCAATAAAAAATATATGACGTTTTCCTAATACTATGTTTGGACGTGCCTCTGACTCTCTTTAGGTAGGTAATCTTTAATATCCTCAAAAATCTGAGTAACTAGAGATTTGAGGAGATATCTACCGAGTTTGGGGATTAGATTCGTGATCATATAATCTATCTAATACCTTCTTGTATAAATCTGAATCTCGTTTCGGGGGTTTCGAGGGCGATAAATCGATCTAGCTAGGTTTCATTTTTAGAAAACGATGTTTAATCCGTGTTTTCAGGTAATGAAAAACTGCTACTGTTTTACTCTTTTACCGACACAGCAACACTAAAGCTACTTGACAATAGATGGCGTTGTTAAGCAAGAAATATATTAAAAGATATAGAAATATTATATCCTACTAATATAAACGCGAAATTTTGTAATTATGAATGGATGTCTGGATGTATGTTTGTTACTCTTTCACGCTGAAACGGCTAAACGGATCTGGATTAAATTTGGCACACTATAGATTATAATCTGGAATAGCACATAGGCTACTTCTTATACCGGAAAAAAGCACGGTTGCTGCGGGATAGATTTGTTTTTGATTTTCAAGGTACCACGCGGACGAAGCCGTGGGCGGAAGCTAGTAAAAAATAAGGAACAAAAACTAGTCATGTCGCTTGCATCCTGTCGCTGGAGTTAAGCGACACTGTCACTACGATCTATCTATGCCTACCAATATCATAAAAGCCACATCACCAGGTCGGTAAACTTTATGAATGTTAGGAAAAAAACTTAAACCTAGTCATCCAGGTACTGTATATTATTCTAGAAAACAAAGTTATCGTCACATCACGTGGTACAAGCATGATATAGGTTATCGATATGCTAAACGTCGTCGGTATACCTGCGGCGGCCAATTTGCAAGCGAAATGTCGTGTATGAGGGCTTACCACAATTTTATCACATCCCAGACATCGGGCCGGGCCCTTAGGCACTGTACGTCTACTATGAGTTGTCACATTTAGATCAGCTGACGTTCTACAGTAGCAATAGTACGTTACTATGACATCTGTCAAAATTGTTACTTAAATTGTACCAAATTCTAAGCTAATTAAAGAAGCGCAAACTACAGTCGCTGTAGTACGCTGTGACGTAGGATATTTAACTACGTGACGTTTTAGTACCCAACTATCCGCTAGAGGCGCTGTACAAGTTTTCATACAATGTTTTAACTACAGTCGCTAGCGAGTGTAGATTGTGACAACTCATCATCATCCAGCGAGGCAAGAGCCGTGAGTAAGCTTGTATGCCTTGGACATGTAACATGTAACTGGCAAACAGCTGGACTGGGCGATTCTACTCAATGTGGTATAAAACTTTGACGATCTCAGTGGCGCAGCGGGCGAGAGTCCTGCGACTCAAGAGGTTGCGGGTTCGATTCCCGCCGCGGAACAAATTTGTGTAAGGTTTGCAGAAATTTGTTCCGTTGGTCTGGGTGTTTTCTACGTATAATAAAAAAAAATATCTATCTATGTATATAATGTATTAAATATATCAGTTATCTAGTACCCAACACAAGCTTTGAGTAGCTTACTTTGGGGCTAGATGATGCTGTGTGGATTGTCCAGCATTATTTATTATATATTATTTTATTAACTGTTATTAAAAAAAAATAACCTTGATTTTAGAGTTCGTCTTTCAAGCTTTCAAGCATGAAGATTGAGCAATAAAATTTTGGTTGGTTATAAGTTATTTCACGAAAATTAATTAATATTTTACGAGATATTTTGTTGTGAACAATGACAAAAGTGAGTACAATGACAACACCGTTTAGTCGAATGGCCTAGCTATGCTACTAATAAAAAAAAAAAATATATATATTATCACGACTGTAATCCCCAGGCTCAGGAGATATCTCCTCAGATCTCTAGTTATTTAGATCTTTGAGGATATCTAAAGAGGGTAGTCAGAGGCACGTCCAAACACGACATTTGGTACATGCCCACATTTTGCACAGTAGTTAGTATTCCGTACGTGACAGGTTGCAAGCCCATCGCCGCTTATAAGAATACTAACCTATGACACATACCTTCGAATTTTTGGTTCTAGGGTATGCCGGTTTCCTCACGATGTTTTCCTTCACCGTTTAAGAGCACTGGCATTGCGCACATAAATTTTTCGAATGGAAAAACTCATTGGTGCACGACCAGGTTTGAACCCACGACCTTCGGATCGTGAGGCAGGGGTGCTACCACTACACCACCAGCGCTAAAAAAATATGACTGTAATTTCCATTATTCATTTTAGATAATAGTGATGTGATGAGCACAGTAACTTTTGCTAAGTACATGATTTTTTTATAAATAAATAAATAAATATAAATAAATATTGCTGGACAATCCACACAGCATCATCTAGGCCCAAAGTAAGCTACTCAAAGCTTGTGTTATGGGTACTAGATAACTGATATATTTTAATACATTATATACATAGATAGATATTTTTTATTATACATAGAAAACACCCAGACCAACGGAACAAATTTCTGCAGATCGTACACAAATTTGTTCCGAAGCAGGAATCGAACCCGCAACCTCTTGCGTCGCAGTCGTTTATACTCACTATGTGTAAGAATATCCAAAGTTGCTTACCTGAAACAAATAGTTGCGTTTATTAACTATATCAAAATATTGAATCAGTAACTATAGTACCTACCTATAACCTACATTGTATGTGTAAAAAAAATAGGAACGCCATAGAAAAGTCACTCCCGAAATGAAAGCATTGTAAGCAAAGCCAAATATTACCAAAAACGTTCAAGTAGTGAAATACTAGCGCCGGTCAAAGCATTTTTCATCCGTTTTTCTCAGGGTACCTCCAGTTGGAACTTCATGAATATTTCAACCGGGATCAATTATTAAGATGATTTACGGCTCCTGGGGTCTGAAGAACGCAGGGTCAATATTATACTGAAGTTTTCATAACGTGTTACGTTGGAAAATATGAGATTTTCCATCAAGTTCAACTTTTTTCTTACGTTCAATTTTTTTAACAGTTATGTTAACATTTCTTCAACATTTGCAGACGTGTTCTGAATCAAATTTACAGGTTTTATTCTGTGCTATCTGTTTTTATTTGTTTCATGTTTTTGCATTTTATGAACTCGTGTACTTAAGGTGAGATTTACATTTTTTTTAAACACATCTACATAATTATATATCATAGAGATACTAGTACATTGTTTACTATTTTCTTATATACCTAAGTAGGTTTAATATTTATGTTCTTCTCTTATCTTGCAATATTTTCTGATCCATTATAACCCATTAGATAAAAATCTGTTACGTTATTTTGCGTAAAATACACTGAATTTGAATTAGAAAATACAAATAAAAGCTTTTGTATACATGTAAAAATGTCATCATGTCGTTTTAATTCCATATCCACTTGACAGATAACAAGCTCCTCTAATCCTCTTTATCCAAACTCAGCTCATCTTTATGCTGAAGCTTCGGGTTGCATCATAGAACTTTGCAAAATGTCTCAGTTTTCAAGTCTCGAAGGAAATTTGGTAAGGAAATTCTGATGCGAGGTCGTATTTCGGGCGCGTGTGTTGGCTCGTGTCTTTGAATAAACGCTGATATACGAAGCTAGGTCACGAGGGCGTACGGACGACACTAGGTGGCCTATGTGTGTTCTGCTCCTTTTTTTCCTGTTTTTTGATAGGTAGCCCAAATATTTGCGTCCAAAAAATACATGGTAAATCTAAAAAGATATAAATCAAAGGTGACTGACTGAAATAATGATCTATCAACGGACAGCCCAAACCACTGGACGGATCGGGCTCGATTCACACAACGCGATAAGCCAAAGCCCTAAACTTAGCAAAGCTTGTACTCCTACTATGGAAATCAGATACCTGATGGACTAATTATATACTTTTTTTTTGTAAATACATAGGTAGAATAGATATTAACACCCAGACACAGAACAAACATCTGTATTCATCGCACAAATGTTTATCTTGGATGGGTATCGAACTCACAACCCACAGCGCAGAAGGCAGAGCTACTACGACATCAATATTTATGATGGTACTGATCCTAAATAATTGTCACTAGTATCATTAATGGTACTAAGGGAACAAAGTTGTGTCACTTGTACCATCAATGGTTCTACTGACACTAAGGCCCAACTGAGCTGTAATAAATAAAATAAATAAAAATAAATAATGCTGGACAATCCACACAGCATCATCTAGCCCTAAAGTAAGCTACTCAAAGTTTGTGTTATGGGTACTAGTTAACTGATATACGAGTATTTAATACATTATATGCATAGATAAATATTTTTTATTATACATAGAAAACACCCAGACCAACGGAACAAATTTCTGCAGATCGTACACAAATTTGTTCCGCGGCGGGAATCGAACCCGCAACCTCTTGCGTCGCAGGCGGACTCACGCCCGCTGCGCCACAGAGGTCGTCAAGTATTAAACCATCGATGAGAGTAGCAGGTTCAGGCACTGTCGAACAGCATTAGGCCGTACACATATAAGTAGCAACTGCGAAACAGAATAAATTATCTTAGGAACAAGATACGTGACATTATACCGGAAGGGTTTCTGAGTGTAAGGCGCAGGTGTCACCGAAACTCATGTCCTGTTTGTATTGCTAATGGCAGGCCCGGGAAGGAAATGAGCCGAATAGGAAATGCCTACCGAACTACCTTCTGTCACCCAATTTGACTCCCAACCTAAAATGGGCTGTAACCCACTGATTTTAGAGTCAGTATCGTTTATAACTACAGCAGAAAGCTTGGGACGAAAAAGGTCCAACTCTGCTAGGTAGGTATCCCTTACAAAATGACCAAGGATCATACAAAAAATGCGCTAAGACCCAGTGAGTTTCTTGTCAGTTCTTCTCGGACTGGAGATAGGACTAGAATTGGCACCTAGACTCACCTAGTTTGTAAAACGATTCAAAGTGATACCTGTGATTTTATTGAATAAAAAGATTTTGACTTTTAGATCCTGTGGAAATAATAAATAAATAATCATTAGGGGAGGCCTATGTCCAGCAGTGGACTGCTATAGGCTGATGATGATGATGATGATGATGTACACAAGTTTGTTCCGAGACGGGAATCGAACCCGCAACCTCTAGCGTCGCAGGCGGACTCTCGCCCGCTGCGCCACTGAGGTCGTCAAAAGTCTATAAGTACTCTGAAATTAATCTTAAAGTATTTCGGCCTTTTTTTACATTTATCGGAAAAACTACTGGAGCAATTTTGATGGGACTTTCACTGTATCACGCACCTAAAACCCTAAAAATGGGGCAACAAAGAATTATGTTTATTTATATGGAAGGCTTTAACGAAGAATGTTAGAAGTAAAGTCGGAGGTCATCTAGAGCGCTTAAGTTTTCTGAAAAACTACCGAAGAAATTTCGATGAGACTTTTACTATATCACGCCCCCAAACCCTAAAAACAGGGTAACAAAGTATTAAAGTTAGTATGGAAGGCTTTAACAAAGAATGTTAGAAGTAAAGTCGGGGGTGGGTCATCTAGAGCGTACAATATAATTATATTTACTTCCTAATCATTGTAAACGAAGCCTAAGTTCAGCACAATAGGCCTGGGTTTCGTTGACAAAGTTTACAAAGCCATTCACAACGTCTCCCGATAAGAATGCCGACGCACCCTGTATTTAACATGTCAACCATAATGGAAGAAAATATTAGCTCAGAAAATATTATTAACTTTGACACGTTAACCCAAATAAGTTTTTGATAATGAATTTAATAAAATGCGCCGTGCGTACCTGGATTAAATTGATTGGTTTAATATTCATGATATTGTGGTATCAAGGTTTAATTAAATTGGTTTGAATCCTGAATACGTTATACTACTATACTAAAATTATAAAGAGGAAAGTTTTGTATATTTGTTTGTAACGAATAAACTCAAAAACTACGGGACTGATTTCAAAAATTCTTTTGCCATTATAATGCTACATTATCCCTGAGTAACTTAAGCTATATTTTATATATAACAAATAGAGATACTTTTGCTACCCGTGTGAAGCCGGGGCGTGTTGGTAGTAAGTTATAATTTCGTTGTAGAAACTTTATTTTCAGCTTAACCTTCTAATTTATAAACGCGAAAGTTTGTAAGAATGTATGGATGTATGTTTGTTACTCTTTCACGGTGAAACGGCTGAACGGATCTAGTTGAAATTTGGCACAGATAAACCGGAAGAGCTCATAGGCTACTTTTTATCCCGGAAAAATGTACGGTGCCCGCGGGATAGATTTGTTTTTTTTTTCAAGGTAAGTACCTTTTTTTTATTTGGCTACCTGCTTCAAGCAAAGACAGTTTGAGTACCGATAGTTTGAAAATTTTGTAACAAATTTATATTTATATATTTTTTAAAAACTTACGCGATCTGATCATTCAACCCGTGACCACGACAGTGTGTAAACCTGTTAAAACGTCGGGAAAAATAGGTAAATAGATAAATACCCGTTTAGTACTACTAAAAATTTAGATTTAAATTTGAATTTACTTAATTGCTTAATGAGGCGCCGTCGAAAATCAGCGCTGCATATTTGTAACGTGACGTAAAATAAATGATTTATATTCTATTCTATTCTAATTATAAATTTTGTCCCAAATTACCTAGGTAATAGAAGTGCGCGACGACGGTGTGAAATGTCCTACATTTTATTGCTACATGAATATTGTCTCTTGAGAAATTCAACAAAACGGACGTAAACTTTAACACCCCCTAAAATTCTATCGCGAAAAAAGTCCCGAACTCCATAAAGTTGAATTATTGCTTCTCCAAGGATTTACGTCGAGACGGTCGACTTTATTCGTTAGCCCATTTCCTATAAACGCTGCTATTAAATTGGTGTTCCGCACAAATGGTGTTATTACGCCAAGCCAGATAGTGGACGGAGAAATATGTTTCTATGCTTATCGTCTGTCCTACCATTAGGTCCAAAGCTGCCTCAATTACGACCCAACAATAGATTTTTGGTGTATATTTATCGTCAACTATTATTTATACAGATAATCGGACTTGAAAGAAATCTTTAAAATATAAATAGCCTTACCCCAATAAGGGTGAAGGTAATTTTAGGTTATTTTATAGGCCTCACGTACTCGTATACTCATTTGTCTGTCATTTCTATCCTACTAATATTATAAACATAAAAGTTTGTATGTATTTATGTATGGATGTTTGTTACTCTTTCACGCTGAAACGGCTGAACAGATCTGGATAAAATTTGGCACTGAGATAAATTATAGTCTGCGCCAAATTTCATCCAGATCCGTTCAGCCGTTTCTATTTTCTATATTTTAACAAAGACTATGTGCAATTTTAGAGATAAATTATAGTCTCAAACTGCTAATAGTCTTTTAATCCCGGAAAATGTTACTTTTTCAAGGTACCACGCAGGCAAAGCCATGGGCGGAAACTAGTAATAAATAGATTCGTGCTAAAACGTAAGAAACGTATAGGTAAGACGAATATTATAGGCCCACGTAGGCGAGGCACAGTAGGCCCTTGTACTAAATCATGCAATAATTTATCGAGCATGAAATATTCAAACGCTTCACCATACGCCGGGACGCGAAGAACAATGGGAAATTTGCCTCACAATTTTCTCCAGGGCTGCGGGTACTTTTGTGTGAGCTTGCAAGAGTTTTTGAAGATTTTGAGAAATCTCCGTTTTTTTATCGTCTGTTTTTTTTTAAATTAAAACATCTTTGTATCCTCAAAACAGAAACGTAAATAGAAACAATATTATGATTTTAATACCTAATGTTTTTACACGCTTTTTATTAGCTTCACCTGTATGTTTGTATGTTTGTTTGTAACCGACTTCTTTGGGCGCGATTTTGACCCACTTTAAACGGCCAGATTTCGTTCAAACTTTGTAGATTTATCGAGGACCGATGACAATACACTATTTTGATAAAAAAATTTTTCGATCGTATAGCACTCTCTGATGCTTCGCATCATGAGTCGTGCAATAGTTTAAAATTAAAAAAACAAGCTATTATAAATAAACCAAACTAAAAAATAGAAAATAAATAATAGTTTAAAAAAACTAAAAAACACGCTTTTTATAGAAACCGAACTAAAAAATAGAAAATAAATTTTAAAAAAAGCGTGGGGTGCATGGTGTCAATAGTTATAAATATTTTATTGACAGATATGAGTAGAGTGATTTTCATTTCGATAATATCTTAAAGAGCACCCCACGCTTTTTTTTAAATTTATTTTCTATTTTTTAGTTCGGTTTCTATAAAAAGCGTGTTTTTTAGTTTTTTTAAACTATTATTTATTTGTTACCTAACAATGTTGTTTTTTATCATTATTAGTATTTAACGGGTATTTAGCGCGTTGTATTTACCTATTTTACCCGACGTTTCGACAGGTTTACACGGGTTAGTCATGGTCACGGGATAACTATATGACCCGTTTAATACTAATAAAAAAATGATGTGGTGTCGTGGGACACCAGGTAGGAACGAAGTTCGAAAGAAAAACGAAAAGAAAGAGGGAGAAAGAGAAAGGTATTATACACTACTCGCTTGTGTATGCGACTGTCGCGCCTGCGCACGTCTCATTTAACGGTTTTATTCCACGCACTTTTTCTTACGGTTTTACTATCACATTTTTTTCAGTTCGGTCGCGCAGCAAAATCCCTATCCCCTCCAAGCCTGCCGTAAGGAACTTCGTTCCAATAATGAGTTCAGATCGCGTATTTAAAAAAATATGATATGTATTGTTTTTTATCCTTCTCAATCTCTAATATCTATCTCAGTTTTTATCATCTACCATCTAAAATTCATTTAAATTCGCTTAGTGATAGACACAAATCAGAAAGCTTCCAACTCTAAGTTGTATTAATATTCACTATTTAAGAACACAGTATTAACGTTTTAGAATTTTGTCCACTTATATTTTACTGGGTTTCCGACTAAGTCTTTTGGAGGTGACTGTACTCGTTCTCAACCGTTATATATCAGTTATTCGATAACCGCTATTTGATCACTGACCGTTAATTAACTATTTTACATGGCATCGTGTGTTGTGCAGTTAAAATTAAATTTTCGGAAAGGTATTTCTACTGGGCACATTATACGGAATACTGCGCAAATGAGGATTGCACCAAACTGTTTATATGTGCCTTTGTCTACCCCTATGAAACCTCGAAATAACTATAGATTTGAGAAGATCTCTATTATTGTAATTAATTTAGTAAAATGCCCTATTTTTTTTAATTAAAATTATTATGGAAGTAGATTTAATGATCAAAAGAAATCAAATCAAAAATTTATTTATTCAATAAAATCACAGGGATCATTTTGAATCGTCTTACATTCGGTGAGTCTAGGTGCCAATTCCAGTCCTACCCCCAGTCCGAGAAGAGCTGACAAGAAACTCTCGCTGAGTCCTGGCACTTTTTTCGTATGATCCTTGTCAATTCGTCCCAATTTATGTTTAACATAGTTTATATAAGTTTATGTTTAATTACATTTTTGAATTTCCATGATACTAATAATAATAAATACTAACAGGTATATAACTCAATTTCAGACACAATTGTACATTGTTAGTGAATAAATGAAATGAAATTACTTTCGTAGTCATGTTTTGATTTTTTTTGTATTTCTAGTCTCTATCTTTATTTTATTCAACATACGGTAAAATAAGATTCATTCAGTATACATCATAATATTCGGGAACAGCATTTAAATGACGACCGATCATTCGTTCAGAATAAATTGAATTCTAATTTCCAATTTCAATGACAATAGACTACGGTTCGAGTGCCTGCAAACACGATCCTTGCTGAGATTTTCGATGAAATTAGGGAGAAATCGTACCTACAGGGTTTCACATCTTGACTGCAACGCGATCAATCAGCTGTTTGTAGATGTAAGGTAAAAACTGGGTGTACCTACCTATCAAATCAAATCAAAATATATTTATGAAATCAAATCACAGGGATCATTTTGAATCGTCTTACATGAGGTGAGTCTAGGTGCCGATTCCAGTCCGAGAAGAACTGACAAGAAACTCGCTGGGCCCTAACGCTTTTTTTGTATCGAAATGCTTTATAAACGTTACGCCTAAGTAGCAAAACGTCCAACAGCACAAAATGTCCTACTGACAATACGTCTAGGTAGCAAGACGTCCAATGAGCAAATTGTCTATAATTTTTAGAGAACTGTCGCAAATTACGTCGCAATTTGGACACGTCAGAACGTGCGTAAAGAAATTTATGACTTGTTTCACATAGACATAATTCTCAACGCTTGGTCTGTTTAGTTGTACAAGTTGTACTAATTCAAGAATTCACATAACGTACTACATTTATACGTATTACACGTGGTTATGCTTTCAACGTTTTCAATTGTATTTTTAGTAGGCAAAAATTCCAAACATAATTTAACTTATGCGTAGGAGAATCGTTTATTTTTTAAGATCCAATGAATATATTTATTAAGCATGGTCATTGACCGGGTTGATTATATTTTGACGCATAATTGACGTTTTGCTACATAGACCTCTTCAGTACTTGTAGTCTAAAAAGACGTTCAGATCATGAAACATAATTATAATATAACTAGCTGATGCCCGCAGCTTCGCCCGCGTGAATGTCGATTATCGCGACTTTTCATACAAACTTTCATCCCCTATTTTATACCCTTGGGGGTAGAATTAATCAAAATCATTTGTTAGCGGATGCCTACGTTATAATATCTACCTGCATGCCAAATTTCACCCCGATCCGTCCAGTGGTTTGGGCTGTGCGTTGATAGATCACTATGTCAGTCAGTCAGTCAGTCAGTCACCTTTGAGTTATATATATTTAGATTGTATCCCAAAAAACATAACATTATTCATGATAATCAACCGTAAAGGAACTTCACCGTTGCGAGTGTAATTTAGCCAGCAATTTCAGTCATCATTATGCCGAAATTGTTTCCTCTATCCACACCGAATAGTTCTTAAAGTTGAAACTGCTTCGCACTAATTTCTTGCTTTACTTGCGAAGGTTTTGGGCAAAGCTTGCCGCCCCTTCCTGGGGTGTGGGGGGGAGGCAATAAGTGCCCCCTTCTATTTCGCCGGCACTTTAACTCGGGTGCAGTGATTTGATAACGCCGTTTGTTTCAAGAGCTACTTCCGACGGTCACCGTTTCAATAAAAATGATTCTTACAATAAAATATACTGATACCTATTCAGTTGACTCTGTTGAATTTATTTTAAATTTAAATATTTCATTTTAAATTTAATTTAATTCCATATTGACAGCACGTCTCATTTTAATTGCGTTTCTAAGCAATTTTATTCAAAAATATTATGTTATGTCCAATTAAAAAAAAGTAATTAGGTAATTATGAACTGACCAAAACAAATTAAGGAAATAAATTTTCAGTCAGTTTCAAACGAAAAGTTATAATTAACTTCCGACTTCACGTTATAACGTTGATATTATTATTATATAAATTATTTGTTAATTGGTAGGAGACATGGTTATGAATCTTGATACTTTCTAAGTTTATGTGTCTGTACCTCTATAACTCGCATAAACGGATATGGATGGAGATTGGTATGAATGTAGATTGTACCGTGGATTAATATTTTTTGTATGCAGAAAACACCCTTGGGGGTTAAAGAGGGCGCAGCTATTATATTAATGAATAATTAAGCCGAAAATTGTAGAAAATAACACACTTATCGTAACATCTCTACTGAAATTTTAATGAGACAGATTCGATTCATTGGGCCAAAATTAAATTATATTAGTCCAAATGTGTTAAAGAATAATTTACTATCCCAACTGAATTTCGCTTTAATAATTATTGTGATTATTTTATGAATTCATTCAGATATCATACATTATACCGAGATGACGAATGATAGAGGGAAACGGAAGAAGATAACACGTTGAGCCGAACTGCCGACTACACATAACGTAGTAAAAGGGCAGGAAGATGATTCAGATATCATACATGGTTGGGTCCAAAATTCCAAAATGCCGGCCAAAAAAAAAGCCACGTTTGGGAAGTCTGTCTGAGTATTTTTCATTACCGCCCAAGTCTTTTCAACCATTCCCTTATTTAATTCTGGCCAATACTAAACCATTTTGAGCCCAAAATGAATAATATCCTTTCATAATAAACGAGTTAAAAAAATTATTAAACATAGGATAAGTAAAGTGTATCCTCGTTGAAAACAGCTTAGTAAAGAATAAATGCTGGTTTATTTATTGGCGTGCAGTTAATTGCCGTTCGGTGCCGCCGTCCGCCCGTTAGTTGTATTGAAAATAATGAAAACAGTCAAAATTCCAACCACCAAAGGTACGGAAAAAACAATAAATCAAACCGAAACTTCACTATTCATAAAAGGTAATGTAGCGCCATTTTAAAAGTATTTTTTTTTGTGTTAATGCAATGAGACGAGTCTTTAGGCTCATGGAACTCAGGCCCATCTCAGGGC
This sequence comes from Cosmorhoe ocellata, assembly GCA_963675405.1. Taxonomy (NCBI): domain Eukaryota; kingdom Metazoa; phylum Arthropoda; class Insecta; order Lepidoptera; family Geometridae; genus Cosmorhoe; species Cosmorhoe ocellata. The sequence continues at coordinate 730,939 of OY776258.1, read as the reverse complement.
GTCTGGTTGAAGCGACACGGGACCTCAGCCCCTTTAGACAAGCGGCATAAACGTTATAGAATAGAAAACGAATAGAATCCTTAATGTATGGGAATGATACTAGCTTTCGAAATTAATTTCGTAAGCTAGTGTCATTCCCATACATTAAGAATTCCATTCTATTCTATTCGATTGACGTTTATGCCGCTTGTCTAAAGGGGCAGATCTAGCTCATATTTAGCACAACGTATCAGCATTCTCATTCAACGTAGTAATGCCATCTGGCAGTGATCTAAATCAGTTGAGCTTTCTATAGATCGTTTGTAACAGTCCTCAGATAGCTCAACTGTTTCACATTTATGTTATACTAGCTTCCGCTCGCGGCTTCGTCCGCATGGTATTCCTATGTGCTATTACAGACTATAGTCTATATCTGTGCCAAATTTCATCCAGATCCGTTCAGCGTGAAAGAGTAACAAACATACTTCCATACATTCTTACAAACTTACGCGTTTATAATATTAAGTAGGCCATAGTGTTTATTATAGATTGATCTCTATAATATTTCTGTGAATAAAGTAACATTTAATTAATAAGCCATGTGTATGGAGTAAATCTCCGCGGTCACTAAGTCATCGTAAACCTAAGTGCTTTAAAGTGGGTCAACCCGGATACGGGGCGAATGGACCCTTACTTAATCCTCACTTGAACCTAATCACGGGGTAATAAAGGTCAATTTGCTACTAGAATATCCTCAGTTATCGTCAGAAATATTAATAAGGTTTTAAACGCAAAAAGCGGTCGTATTAAAACTCTTCAAGGTGCAAGCGAGAGAGCAGTATCTTTATCGTGTAAATATTCGTAATTAAAAGGGATGAACCTCGTTTACGGCGAAGTTTGAAACCTTCCCCCGAACTGAAGTTTAATCCTTATTGAGTTGGTGGGTAATGCGTGTGTGGCGGGAATCCTTTTTGAATTTATCTTGCGGTGAAGACAGGGTGGCCTACTTCCGGGGCATGTTTTCATTTCGGATTTGCTGGAAACTTGCCGCCAAATCCGAGCCAGCTGCGCTCTTCCTACAGGATATTTTCTTTTCCTCTCCGTACATGCGATCTTGAGGACTGGCTTTTGTGATTTAAAAAGATTTGCAGATCTAAAACCGCTTAGAGATACGCATTGCGCTGTTCAGCTGAACGATTAGAATTTAATAGCTGTGTGACTGTTTTTTTTAACTCATCATCATCATCATTATCTTCCTGCCCTTATCCCACGTTATGTGGGGTCGGCACAATATGTGATTTTCTTCCATTTCCCTGTCATTCGTCATCTCCGTACTCACTCCTTTCTTACCCATGTCATCTTTCACACAGTCCATCCATCTTTTCTTTATGTTTTTTTAACTAAGATTATTAATTATTATTAGTATTAAACCTTGAAGTAACACTACTTCTATACATTTTCTATAGGTCATGGTAGGACATATCAAAGTTATATTACTTGGATATTGAAGATCTTGTGGTGAGGCACCTGAACCATACCATCAGTTCTGGTGAACAGCAATAGTTATTTTGAATCGTCAATCGTCATCGAATCAATCGTCTTACAGACTAGGTGAGTCTAGGTGCCAGTTCGCCCTATCCCCAGTCCGAGAAGAACTGACAAGAAACTCGCTGGGCCCTAGCGCTTTTTTGTACAAATACCGGAAGTATTCCTCAAATATTTCCGCGTGTATAATCAGGATAACAAGTCACGAATAGCGTTCGTTTGGCGGACAGAATTATCATCGTAAACTCAGTTATGATTTCATTCCACGCTCCATCGTTGTTCCGCTTAAATAAAATAAAAAAGTAAAGTTCAAGACATCCTTTTAGGGTGCAAATGACATTTTCAATGGACTTGGAACCCTAAATTTAAGCCCCTTATCAGGAAACCAAAGTCAAACAGGGTGGGCTATAGCTGTAGGCTGTGTCTGTAGGTATCTATCATGCAGGTAAGTTCAATTCTGTTATTTACAAATCTAATTTATCGTAGAGCGCTGGTGGTGTAGTGGTAGCAGCCCTGCCTCAAGATCCAAAGGTCGTGGGTTAAAACCTGTGCGTGCACCAATGAGTTTTTCTATTCGATAATATTATGTGCGCAATGCCAGTGCTCTTAAACGGTAAAGGAAAACATCGTCAGAAAACCGGCATACCCTAGCACCAAAAGTTCGAAGGTGTGTGTCATAGGTTAGTATTTGTATGAGCGGCGATGGGCTTGCAACCTCTCACGTACAGAAGACCAACTACTATGCAAAATGTGGGCATGTGCCAAATGTCATGTTTGGACGTGCCTCCTTTAGATATCCTCAAAGATCTAAGTCACTAGAGGTCTGAGGAGATATCTACCGAGCCTGGGGATTACAGTCCGTTTTATCCGTTTAAGACAAAAAGTTAAAAAAAGTATTTGAAATCGATTCAGCTTTTACAATGGGATTGAAACAACAAACATGCAGATTTTGATGATACAAAAAAATTACAGGAAATGCACAAAGTAACTTCGATGAACTCCTGGCAAGTAGATTAAACACTGTAAAAGTAATACAAAAGTTAATCATCAATAAGTAGTCAATACTCATAAGTACTTAAGTACAAAGTCTTCCAAATATTTTGAATTAAGTTAAGAGCGCGTCATTAATCTTTTACTACGAAGAACGTAGATTCTTTGTTTACTAAAAGTGGAATAATCTAGCTATTTACTTAAACAAAACCATGACTAGAAACCATTTGAAAAAAAGTTTGTTATATACGAAAGTTACAGAAAAATACAGAAATATTGCCTAAAATGAAAGCAAATTACATATTATATTGGCTGGCAATCGAATGAACGATCCATGCGGAAAACATACCTTCATAACAAATATTTATCATATCCTCGAACAGCACAATTACAATCCACTTGACAATCAAATATCAGTAGCACAGAGCCATCACAACTAATACGAAATCACGGTTGTTTACGCCTCGTATACATTAACCACGGGATGGTCAGAGGCGCGGGCCACACGTGACTCGGCGTCAGGTGCAGTGTTTTCGTGTGTCGTGCTATTGATGAGGCAAGGTGAGCGGAGGAGGGCGGAGGAAGGGACGTGAGGCTTCCTCGGCAACGCGGGACCGACTGGCCGGGGCGGGGGAGCTGCCTAGCACTCTCGCAGACTGCGCGCCGCCCGCCCGGTACCAGAATCCCGATACAAAATTAATACTTGTTTTGCTAAAACCGATTTCGATTTGTCGACCCCCGAATTGGTAAAGTTAGACGGATCTTGTTAGCGATAAAGGGTTCTAATCAACATGGTGCTCGACAACTTCTGTGCGTTTGTACAGATTTGGCGAGAGCTTTATTAGAATATTTCGTTTTTGATTTGCTTTCGGGTCGGCCTATAAGGCGCTTTGCACATGGAACAACTATTGCAGCAACTGGTAACTAGCTTTTTACATATCAAATGGGATTGCGCCCACATAGCAACTCGAGCAACTAGCAATTTGTAAAGAAACCTTTCAAAAAGTTGATAGTTTCCTCAACTAAAGTTGCTCTATGTGCAAAGCGCCTAATAGTGGTCATCTTATCTCAATACATATTGTAACCTAAGACTCGGTACATTAGGTACATGCTTACTTTACACAATTTAACTCTTTCAATAGTTGAATACCGGCAAGGCGTAAACCCCTTGCCATATTGATGACCTAAGCATAGATAGATAGATAAAAACTTTATTATACAAGTTATTCTTCTTCTTCTTCTTCTTCTTCTTATCATGTCACTAGTTAACCAGTGTGGTGAAAGGATTAAGTGCGCCTCAGAGGCTTTTTTCGTGCACATGACGCAAGTCTTCGAACTTCTTAAGTTCTACAACATGTCGGTTCCCTTGATGTTTTTCTTCACCATTTGAGAGTACTGGTATAGTGCATATATTTTTTTCTAATAGAAAAATTTATTGATGCACGACTGGATTAGAACGCACGACCATCGGATCGTGAAGCAGGGGTGCTACCACTATACCCCAGCGCTCTCTTAAATTAAGGTTAAAAAAAGTTTTTAAAATAAATGTAACTTATCAAATCGAGTAGAATGGCTACCGATTTCTATGTAAGTAGGTATTTATCCGAGTAATAACATTATCAGACACAAATAAAACATAAAATGCTGGTAAACGCTTCAAAATATTAAATTTTTCGCTCGACGAAAGAGGATTCTCTATAATCCAAAGAACAGAATAAATTACGGCGGATAGGGCACAGCTAAAGTGATGTGTGATGTCGAACAGGTAAATCGAAATCTCGCAATAACCAAATAAGTTTAAAAATAAATGACACAATTATAACAAAAGAACAGGAAGTTGCAGACGCTTTCGATAATTTTTTCTCGAATATACCTAAAGTTGTGACACAATCGTTAAACTCTTCAGTCTCTAATGCGTTTACTTTATTAGAATCTAATGTTGCTAAATGTGAACGTGTGTTTAACTTTACATATATAAACGCAGCTAGTATTGTAAAAGCATTCAAATTACTTAATATAAAAAATACGGAAGATCTATCGGGAATGTCTACAAAGGTGTTAAGTACTATAATTTTAGATGTTGCTCCTTGTTTAGCTTATATTTTTAATAGGTGCGTTGACGAAGGAGTTTTTCCCGACCTTATGAAACATAGTAAACTCATTCCTTTGTTCAAATCTGGAAGCGAAAGAGATCCCGCTAATTATAGACCAATATCGATATTGCCCGCGCTAAGTAAAATCTTTGAAAAAATAATTCTTAATCAGCTATTATCTCACTTCAACGTTAACGGACTACTTCATAGTAATCAGTACGGATTTACCAAAGGTCGATCAACAACAGATGCAGGTATAGCTTTAATGAAACATATATTTGATGCGTGGGAGAAGTCGCAGGATGCAATCGGTGTATTCTGTGATCTGTCTAAAGCCTTCGACTGCGTGAGTCATGCAAACTTAATTTCAAAGTTAAAGTATTACGGCGTCCAAAACCAGGCCTTAGACCTTATACAGTCGTATCTATCGAATAGAGTCCAAAAAGTAGACGTTGGCGGGGAAAGGTCTTCAGGTTCAACTATTGAGATAGGGGTACCGCAGGGATCGATACTGGGTCCTTTTTTATTTCTAGTGTACGTTAATGATCTCCCATTTGTTGTAAAAGATATTTGTGACATAGTTTTATTTGCTGACGATACTTCATTAGTTTTTAAAGTTGACAGAACCAATTCGAGTTGTGACTACGTAAATGAGTCACTATCATTGATTCTGAACTGGTTCACTGTAAATAATCTTCTGCTGAATGCTAACAAAACAAAATGTATTAAATTCACTTTGCCCAACGTAGTGCATAGGCCAACTAATATTAAAATTAATGGGGAAGCAATGAATCTTGTTGATTCTACGGTTTTCCTTGGTATCAATATTGATGCCAAACTGCAATGGGGACCACAAATCGATAAACTTTCTGGTACGCTTAGTTCCGCTGCATATGCAGTTCGTACGATAAGGTGGCTTACGGATGAAGCTACAGCTAGATTAGTTTATTTTAGCTACTTCCATAGTGTTATGTCATATGGTATAATTCTCTGGGGAAAAGCAGCGGATATACAATCAGTATTCGTATTACAAAAAAGGGCAATTCGTGCCATTTACAAAATGAAACCGAGGGACTCTTTAAAAGAAAAATTTAAAGAAATTAATATTCTCACAGTAGCGGCACAATATATATACGAAAATTTACTGTACGCTCATAAGAATAGGGATAGACTTCAGAAAAACTGCGATGTACATGGAATCAATACTAGGAACAAACATAAATTATTAATCCCTAAGTTTCGGTTACAAAAAGTGAACGGGTCATTTATGGGGAACGTGATACGTTTCTATAATAAACTTCCTATAAATGCAACTAAACTTCCTGTTAGAAAATTCAAAGCCTTCATTAAAAATAATCTCTTAAAGAAAGCATATTATAATATAAATGAATATATTGATGATAGGAACTCATGGCCCGATGTCGCTCCGCCCTCCGACAGCTAACCAATTTGCAATGTAAACGCTGTCCTTTTGTTTTATGTATTTATGTTCTGTTTTTATGTTATTATTATCTTGATTACATTTTTTGTAAGAAGGATCATACAAAAAAGCGCTAGGACCGAGACGAGTTTCTTGCCTGTTCTTCTCGTACTTGGGTTAGGTTGGAATTGGCACATAGATTCACCTAGCATGTAAGACGTTTCAAAGTGATCCTTGTGATTGTACTGAATAAATATTTTTCAATTTCAATTTCAATTTCAATTTCAGAAATCCCGGGAAGTGAGTAAGAAAGACAAATATTGTTACAAAAGCCTACGAACACGGAGGTTGGGGCACGGGGCACTGCTAATAGAAAGTACATAACTACCTCTGCATCCTATCCTATCGTATCTTATCCTATCCTATCCTATCCTAAAAATATAATAATAATAAAACTTTATTTCAGAAAACTTAAATCCATACTTACTTAATTATTTTTTTACTAAAAAACAAAACACATAAAATAGAATTATTACAAATGTTGTACTACCTACTAAGCAAGGTAACTTCAAATTATTATGGTTTTCATCCAGTGGTGAAGTATAGAGCAGTCTTACCTAACAACTGCTATGGTTTTCAAAATATATAATGTATGTATTATAGTATAATTAAAATATAAATGCGAAAGTTTGGATGTAAAGTTTTGTTACAATTACGCTGAAACGGCTTAACGGATCTGGATGAAAATTGGAATGCGCGTAGATTATGGCCTGAAATCAAACAGGCTATTTATGCGGGTAGGTTCCTCGCGAGGGGAGCAGCGTGCGGTTCCTAGTAGTTTATATATGAACATGTATCACCAAAATATATAATTTTGACTTCCGAGAAAAAAGGTTGTATTTAATAATAGTGGCATAAAAAAGATCATTAAATAATATAAATTTTAGGTTTGCTAATTTGATACTAGATGGCTCTGTGAAATATCCAATATTTTTTGAACTTAAAAAAGTCAAAGTGAAAGATTATCATAACATATATTCGTGCTTTGCTGACATAAAGTAGTTCTAATCCAAACTAATTTGTATGTAAATAAAGGCTGTGGTTAAGTATGCTTGTCATGTTATAATTCCATGTTAAACAGCAATGAGACAATCATATTTACAACAGGCTCGTGTTTCGTTATCACGTGTTTGGTATAGGCACATAATACGTAGGTACAAGGAAATACCCTTTCCATTATTTTAGTTTATTTCACTTGGGGCGGTTTTAACCAAACTATTATAAACACTATCCCAGGAGTAACTCTTTATTGCAGAGTAAACTGACATTTTACTTGCATAAGAAATTACATATTCTGAGAATAGTTATACTAGAAGTTACACTACCCTTGTGTTCAAAAAGGCACTATGTCACTTATATGAATAAAAAAATATCTGTTATTATAAGAATTTTGGTGGGTCGTTTTTTATACATATCTACGTAGTGTAAAATTTATAAACAGTTAAAGCAAGTAGGTAGTATGAGTACCCATTCAATGTATTTAGAAGTAATTATCAGAAATAAATTACATTAGTTTTGTTTTAAATGCATTGAATGAGTTCACATTTTTATGCTACAAGGCATGTTATTGTAAAGCTTAGTAGTAGAGCAATTTTTATTCTAGCCTGACATGCCCACCGTCACGTTATTCAATTAGAAATACGTGCGTTTTTTTTTTAAACAAACGGTCAAGTGCTTTTTCCAAACCATCATCATCATTCTCCTGCCCTTATCCCACGCTAAGTGGGGTCGGCACAACATGTTTTCTTCTTCCATTCACCCCTATCATTCGTCAACTCTGAATCAACTTACATTCATATCATCTTTCACACAATCAAACCATTTCTTCTTCGGTCTTCCTCTACTTGCGCACCCATCCACACTCATACTCATAACTCTTCTGGTGACATGGTTTTTCCAAACCCGACAATCACAAAAGATGGAGCAACGATATCGCCTCAATATAAAAATTCTGTCTGCATTTTAACTTATCACGACTAAACAGCTGAACGTTTATGAATGAAATTTGACTAGGAAATTCTAGAAAGTCAAATAAAGGCTAAATTTTGTCAAAAGAATAACAAAATAATTGAATGCAGACGCAGTCGCGGGCAACAGCTAGTAACTCTATAAACAATTAATTGATTCTGACGCCCGAATACTGAAATACCACTTATAAACTTGCAACAAAGTAAATCCTGAAACCCCGGAATTTACAACGTGGTAGCCGATAGGTAGCAAACCTTTACAACACAAACTTCATAGTATCACATAAAGCAGTGGACATATCGCTAATAAAGACGCAAACAATAAATCTATCAGATATTGCAACGAGCACATGTGGCGGTGAAAATGAGAAGCGAGGTATTTCATCAGCCAGTTGACCCGCTTCAGTCCCCTGACCAATATGACTACGCCAGGGTTGGCACGCGTCCGTCTTTAGCCGGTTATCACCGGCTATAGTGCAGGGAACTTACCATAAACTCTTCGAGCAATTTCAACGTAATGTAACAGTGATATTTCCTACACAATTTTTTTTTGTTTATTTATTTAGAAGACAGTATAACATCATAACAGGTAAGCCTAAGGCACATGTAAGTAGTAAGTATTATACAATAACATAGAAAACACCCAGACCAATGGAACAAATTTCTACAGACTGTACACAAATTTGTTCCGAGGCGGGAATCGAACCCGCAACCTCTTGCGTCGCAGGGGGACTCTCGCCCACTGCGCCTTGAAGTCGTCATCAATATAATAAATATTATATTTTTAATTAATTATCTAGTAATTATTATTCCCATAAGCATTTGAAAGAGCAAAGGGTGTTTTGAAAAATACAAGTATGGTCTATTGGAGCCGGAATAATCAAAATTTTACTAAAAAGCAGTACCTACATTTCTCCGGCTTTTCTATATATCCCAACGTCCGACCACACCAATATAATGCGGTCACAGCTGCCGCCAGAGTCCGTCCCGCATACAATTGGATTTTTAACCGGAGAGTTCATTGGACACTGGCCTTATTGGGTCAGTGTGTATTAGCTTTTATGGGACGTGCTTAGGAGTATTGGTAAAATCGTTCGATCAAGGGTTAATCAATTTGATGTTCTAAATGTACCTTCAGTAAAGTTCTATCTCTTCTAGCAGCTTTAAGCTTTTTTAAGGTCTTACAAGTATCAATGATGGAGTTAGGCCGCCCATAGGGCTCCATCATGTCTTAACTTTTGAAGTGCCTTTTGAATAACTGACACTGATTATATTGTAACTATATCTTTTGAACTAGTTTGGAGCGGGTCAAACAAATCCTACTTCCTATATCCTACTAGTGTTATAAATACGAAAGTTTGTAACTATTTCTTTTGAACTAATTTGGAGCGGGTCATCAAATCCTACTTCCTATATCCTACTAGTGTTATAAATACGAAAGTTTGTAACTATTTCTTTTGAACTAGTTTGGAGCGGGTCAAACAAATCCTACTTCCTATATCCTACTAGTGTTATAAATACGAAAGTTTGTAACTATTTCTTTTGAACTAGTTTGGAGCGGGTCAAACAAATCCTACTTCCTATATCCTACTAGTGTTATAAATACGAAAGTTTGTTGTGTTTGTGTATGTTTTGTACCTTTATACCAAAGATTTAAATCGTTGATATGCCCGGATGCCGAAAACTGGCACTGTTTTTACTTGTGTGTTAACAAAATGCCGATGCAAGCACACTAATGATTAGTACAAAATGAACCAAACGGTTATTTCACCATTTATTGTGCTTATTATATTGCACGATCTTTCGTAAAAAAATATAATTATTCCTTTTGTACCCTGAAATCGAAAATATTTGGTGTGCCAAATGAGTGAGCTATCTCATTTTGTGTGGCAACAAAATGGCGCGGTCTCAGTACCGTACGGGCATATCTACGATTTAAATCTTTGCTCTATACCGACTGAACGGATTTTGATGAAATCAATAGTTAACACATTGGTAAAGTTTGTTCTCGAAACGGCTGAACGTATCTTAATTTTTGGCTAGGTGATAAATTTTGTTTTTTAAAAGCTAATGAATCAATACAGACAAAGTCGCGTGCACGCTAAGTAGTAACTAATAATGCTTTTCTGTTTCACATTAATATTCTAACACCCAAGCGGCAACAAATGTAATCCCTAGACAAAAGCATCGAACTAAAAGCACAGTTCTATTTAATTAAAATATTTCAAACTAACCCATTTGTACACACGAGTTCACAGCGTTTACATAAAGAGCTTCAGTCGGCAATGCTGATACAATTGAAACAAATGTACGTTTCAACTGACTCGACAATTTGTATAAAGTCACCCATTCAGGCGCGGATCGAGGAAAGCCATTGTCTTTCCATGTCACCAAATTTCCATTCTTCCATGAAGAGATTCTCGTTATACGTCGGGTTTTGAAAAAGTTGTGGCCGGCATGACGGCATTGGTCCGAGACCGAATATATCAAACTGTAATCCCCAGGCTCGGTAGATATCTCCTCAGATTCAGTTACTTAGATCTTTGAGGATATCTGAAGAAGGTAGTCAGAGGCGCGTTCGCACATGCCCACATTTTGTAAAGTAGTTGGTATTGACACATTGCAAGCCCATCGCCGCTTATAAGAATACTAACCTATGACACACAGCTTCGAATTATTTTAGCTAGTTAAATTACAAGCCTAATTGCTATTCCAGACTATAATCTATCTATGTGCTAAATTTCATCCAAATCCGTTCAGCCGTTTCAGCGTGATACATCCATAAATCCAATATAATTATTTTTTCTAATTATTTTAATTATATATAGAAGAATAGGATTATAGTAGGACTAGCTTCTGCACGCGGCGTCGCCCGCGAAGTACCTACATAAAATATAGCCTATGTTCATCCTGAAAGTTCATTCTACACATTGGTGAAAGAATTTTTCAAATCGGTTCAGTAGTTTCGGAGCCTATTCATTTCAAACAAACAAACAAACAAACAATCAAAGTTTTCCTCTTTATAATATTAGTATAGAAGTATAGATAGGATAGAGTTAGATTTTTTCTTGGATCAACCTAATTTTACCCTTTATACCTTAGGGTTTTATGCCAAATTATAAACTATCTAAAAGTCATCTAGTTTCTAACTACGGAAATAAAAAATTGCATTTGTCACCCGGACTATAAATAACGAATTGGTGACACCTAATTCTTGTAATAAGTTTTTTATTACGCGTTTTGACGTGACGTACCATGCACAGTGACTATAAACGAACGCTTTTTTACGGAAACCGGCTTTATAGAAAATCGAGGGTGATAGAGAGCTTTCAAAATAAACATTTGTGCGGTAGGTACCTACTTTAATTGGTCTGATTGGAAAAGTTTGATTGGATTTATCCTTTTGGGGCAGTGTCTGATTTCAAATAGATCATGTAATAAACACCCCTTGTCTGATGAGTTTCACGCGAAACTGCGAATTGTTATTTATCGATAATTTTACATTGAAAGGGAAATTGGAATTTTATTTGCATAAATTAATTTGCTGATACTTATTTTTTTTTAATTAAATTTTTTTTTAATCGACTTGTTGGTTGTCACGCGTGGTTGCTACGTGCATGTAGTCAAAGTCACTGTGTAATGTCACAAGTGTGGACGGATGTATGAGATGAAAAGGGGTGTTTGAATTAATCCGTTAACTGACTTCAAAAAAGGTATATTGGTACATGTTCAACTGTACGTATATTGTTCACCGATAACTCAGACAATGTATAAATATTTAAAAAAAATTGAAAAGTGGTCCTTCTCGAAGAGGTTCAATATAAAATTTAGATTCTTGAGAAATTGATACTTACACGAAAGACCTAAAAATACCCCATTCTCGCTTGTAAATCTCTAAGTAGTAGGTACAACATTGAAGTCTGTTTTTTTTGTTATATTATAAAAAAAAACAAACAAAGAAACAAACATGATCACGACTGATAATCCCCAAGCTCTTCAGATCTTTAGTAGTAGTAGGTCTGAGAGGATATCTAAAGAGAATCTAAGGGTATTCAGAGGCACGTCCGAACATAACATGTAGTGCATGCCCACATTTTTCACTATATTTTTTTACATCATATTGCTTTATCTAACGAAACATTTATAATCAAAAACTTTAATGCCAATACGAAGCTACTCCCAGAAATAAACTTAACCATTTCGTAAGTAATCAGTTGCAGAACTGATCGAAGTAAATCTAAACTTGGAACTTAAACCATTTGATTCGTATCATTTTGAAGTGAAGTTCTCCGGCGGCGATTTACATAAGCAGATAAGGGACGCGCTAATCCACTATTGTTTCAATTGCAAGCCTATTCATTAGGAGGGTCGAGCTCTCGGTATGTAAAAGCGGTTACGCACTGCGCCGATCCGAATCCGATCTGTATCCGTGAAAATATGGATCAAGAAAACTCGGACCGAAATCGGATACTGCTTATGCACTTATACGGTCTCTGATACAAATCCAAGCAATTCAGAGCCCCCTTTTGGCATAATGTCATTTTACGTTCATACAAATAATACTATGACTACTTCGGTCCGTCAAAAATCATCTCCGGGATGGAGATTCTAGAATGACGGAAATAAATCGGTTGACGGAAAACGGATGTAGTGCGTAAGCTACCATAGAAATAGTTCTACGACTACTCTGGACCATATTTTCACGGATACGAATCGGATTCGGATCGGACGCAGTGCGTAACTGCTTTAAATGTGCCAAATTCATACTGCGCTTTCACCACTACTAGTCATTTTGTGGTCTTCATAATCATGAGCTGCATTAAAAAAAAACATGATCACGACTCTCCCTGACTGACCATAATCCCCAGGCTCGGTAGATAATTTCTTCAGATCTCTAGTTCCTTAGATTTTTGAGGAATAGGGGTTGCAAGCCCATCACCGCTTATAAAAATACTAATTGTATTTTTTATGAAGTGACCGCCTCTTTTTGCACTACATACAAACAATAAACCAATAAGTATCAATAATTTCAGAATTAATATTATATATTTTTACGGATAAAGTGGTGGTAACAGAGGTAACAGCTAGTACTGTATAAATGCCTTAACAAGAACCACTCCAAGTTGATCAGATCTGCATAACAGATCCTCTCAAACAGCTTACCTATAGACCAAGCGCAGTTTCGTCCAGTTTCCTGAAACTCATTGTTTTGAAAATCAACTACCGCTGTAGAAGCACCGCCCAAACTTTCATTACATCGTCCAACTGCGTCAAAGGCTTCCCCAATCCTAGCATCGCTAGTTTATCAAAGTGAGATCAGAGTACAGTACAAAGTACTGACATTGTAAAGGTGCATATAGAAAAGTATATAACGAACATTCATGATCACAACTATAATCTCCAGGCTCATAGATAATCTCTTCAGATCTCTAGTTACTTAAATCATTTTGAAGATATCTAAAGAGGGTAGTCTGAGGCACGTCTAAACATGATATTTGGCACATGTCGACAAATAGTAGGTATTCCGTATAGATTGCAAGCCCATCGCCGCTTATAAGAATACTATCCTATGACACACACCTTCAAACTTTGATTCTAGGGTATGCCGGTTTCCTCACAATATTTTTCTTAATTTTTTAAAGCAAGAGCATTGGGCATTTAATTTTTCAAATGGAAAAACTCATTGGTGCACGACCAGGTTTGAACCCACGAAATGTTCCTTACCATTGACCTATAAAAACGGCCAAAAAATCATGTCTGTTGTATTGGAGCACCCTTAAATATTTATTTTATTCTGTTTTTTTTAGTAGATATTTGTTGTTACAGCGGCAACAAAAATACACCATCTGTAAAAATTTCAACTGTCTAACTATCACGGTTCATGAGATAAAGCCTGGTGATAGACGGACGGACAGCGGAGTCTAAGTAACAAGGTCCCGTTTTACCCTTTGGGTACGGAACCCTAAAAAAAGGCATTGATTGACACTGTGGACGTCTACTATGGCGGAGGCGAAATTTCAAAATAGAAGTAAGCTTCGTAACAGTGTCATTAAAACATGGAAGCGTCTTTCCCGTTTGTTTATGGTAATCGAGTGGGCAAGTTGCGAAGCTTTGATTCCGGTGTTTCGAAGGTCCGGGCCCGCCCCAGTTTACTTTGGGACAAAGGATCTAATATAAAAGCAGGTTTACTTCGCACCAGCCGACACCGATCAACTACACGCAAAGTGTAGTTTTAACTTTTAAAAGATTTCAGTTATTTGGGTAAAGCTAAATTATTTCCGGGGCCTGATTTCTTTGGTCTATTAGTGATATTAAAACTAGCAACAACAATATTAGTTGCAGAAGCGCCCGCACTGATAACTGGTGCATCACTGATTCTTCTGAATCTAGTTGGGATAAGGTCCTATTTAGTTGCATTTACAACATATCAAATGGAGGATTTAATAATAAGCCTGACAAGCTCTGAGCCTGTTTCGAGCGTAATTGCGTCCTAAATGATGCCACCTCACAAAATTCGGTTCCTTAGTTTTAACTAACAGTTTTGCCTTTCAAAGCGGCGCACGAACGTTCTAATTTCGCCCGTAGTTCAGGCACTTGTGCATATCGGGTGCCGACATCTATTTATCGCTTCATACTATTTTGCAGGAGCCTTTGAACCACTTTAGTTACCTCAACAGAGCGCTTAATGCCATGAGATTGCTTTACTTGAGGATGTGAAACTAGTAATTGTTATAGAAATATAATAACACATAAAAATATAGATAGATGTGAAACAGTTTTGAGCTATTAAAGCCAGAGGAAAGGGTTCTGAAGAAATTAAGTATATAATTAATGATAGTAAAATTTGTAACACTGTACAATAAAACAAACAAGAACAAAATCTTAAATATACATCGGAGTTATGATGATGACTTTAGATATTCTTTAGATATTCTCAAAGATCTAAGTCACTAGAAGTCTGAGGAGATATTAATCGAGCCTGGGGATCACTGTCGTGATCATGTTGTTGTTGTTGTGATGATGATGAAAAAATATAGCATCGGTATACTGAATACGTAAGCCTAAGTAATCCTGTATTACAGGCGAAAATAATGGCCTTAAATAAAACTGTAGACCTTAAAGACTAACATGATATGAAATATGTTCATGCAGCTTAGTAACAACATAATAATGATGAATTCCGCGCTGGCAGTACCGTCTCGAGTTTGAACACTGTCCAAGTTTTAAACGAATTTTATTTGGCGATATAAACCTTACAACCAGTCACAGCCATATTCCTGACGTCACGACATCCGATAATGCCGCCCATATTTTGTTCCCGAGCATTTTTCTCTTTGGGATGTTCACGCGAATTTATGACAGCTGGCGAACTCGGCAGAGTAATCCATTAACTTTTCTGTTTGAAGTAACAACACAGCTTTGTTCAGTCAATGCGGATCGAACCCGTCGGTGATAGGCGAAGTATGAAGTTTTCCCATTTATCGCGCACAACTTTCCATTGGGTCAATCCCCGATGAATACTTAGAGAAAACGTTATTCGCTTGGTAATATACATCTTATCAAAAGGGAAGCTCAACCGATGTTGCCCGTGGGCGTAAATCTTGCCTTTACGGCCTCACCTGTCGATGGAATAATTTACTGCCGGCTTAAAACTTCCAGCCGAAAGGAAATCCCAAACACTTATCAAGAAACTGAATAAGAATTTTCGATTGTACGCGTCGAACGACTCTCGCCCTCGATCCGGGGGAAATCAAACTAATAGAATAAATACAAATCTCAGAGCCGAGGTAAATAACTAGAAACGATTTATTGGCGACCCTACCGACAGACCTGTCGATTAGATTAAAATGTTCTTCAAGTGCCGGTTTTTATCCCATCTAAATTATAGGTCCCAAGGACCCGTGATTTCTTTAATAGGAAAAAGATTAAAAACGCAATGGCATTCGGTTGGTTTAATGTTTTGCGACGTGTTTTCCCAAAAAACACCAGCAACATTGAATTAGTTCGTGTGAAAAAGCCGATTATTTTGCTAAATAAATATATGTTTGTCCATAAACGCTAGAATATATTGAGTTTAATAGCAACTTCGTTTGAGAATTCACAAATATGCAGAGTTACATTAGTGTCTGTGGAGAGAGGTGGACGCGGCATCCCAGTATCGATGGATATAAGCAATTTGCAAGTAAAATGCGGAAGTCGGCTGCACGGCATGGCGTTTTTTATTATTTCATAGAATTTCACATGGTGTATTGTACTGGCGACGATATTGCATTATATCTTCCTCCTATTTGATTCGCAATTCTAAACGTTATTTACTTTTATCTACTTATTGTATTACCTCATTGTTGAAACGAGGGTTTGTGTAGACCCTAAAAAACACGCAAACATAAAACAAAAGTCTTTATAACAGAATTTTGTTTAATTTCATATTTATTCGTCAAGTTTAAACCTACTTATCAAAAAAGTTTTTATGGAAATAATATTATTTTTCAATAATGACTAGCTTCCCATAGAACCCCAAAAATTTCCCACCCGTTGAAAAGTAGTTACAAACATTGACCCCCTCTTTAACCCCTTTTTGATGGTTATATTGAAAAATCCTGACACACAATGTCCTTTCATTTTTCATATACAGTACACAATCAAAGTTTTATGAAAATCGCTTCACGCGTTAAAAAGTTTCAAACTAAGGTATTACACCCTTATAGAGTGGAATTTTCAAAAATTCCGCATTAGTGGGTGATTTTGTTTTAAAAGGAAGGCATCTTCCAAATTTCGGCGATGATGAATCAGTCAGGTTAAGCTCTTTGAAAGGTCATCATCATCTTTTTGCCCTTTTCCTACGTAATTTGGGGTCGGCAAAACATGTGACTTTCTTTCATTTCCCTCTATCATTCGTCATCTCAGTACTCACTCCTTTCTTACCCATGTCATCTTTCACACAGTCCAATATTTTCTTTGTCATATCTCTACTCCTGTATCCATCCACATTCATACCTAACACTCTTTCTCAAGCTCTTAAATAGGTAGGTATAGATAATTCAGACCGTATAAGTTACCGTTCAGTTAGTAGATTATCTTGGCTAGCGGCTAGCCTGGTATGTGTAGTATGTACAGGCACTAGTCCAACTGGCACACACCACTTGCCGGCGAACAATCCATTAGTATGTCGGATTTGCTGCCGCAAAGATTTATTCCCTCAGTTACGGACTACAAAAAAGTTAGGCGATACTGCCAGATTTATAAGCGCAATTTCGACGATTCTTGATTTAGTTGCACGAACGAATGAATTTTAAGTTGCATTGATTTTTTGATAGCGCCTTCATAAATAAGTTTAGCACAGGCTTTTTCACCCGACTGCAAATCGTACTGCGCTGGTGGTGTAGTGGTAGCACCCCCGTCTCATGATTTCGAAGGTCGTGGGTTCTAACCTGGCCTGAATACTAACTAATGTGCAAAATATATATGTATACATAAATACAAGTATTGCTCGTTTAAAGGTATATAAAAGTATCTATGTATGCAAGTTTCTTTGAGTATTAGTATTCAATTTAGAAGTAGCTACTTTGTCTGAATTTTTGCAAGAGTTAAAAAAATCTTATCTCTCAACTTAGTGCATTTTTTGAGTCCGAAAGAATATCTTCCTTTGGTAATTACGTCAGGCAGCCAGCAACGTTGCGATTTTATATTAGAAGATAGCTATCGAAAAGGCCAAAATCCTTTTAATTAAATGGCGCTGCAAATAACTGAAACCTCATGAAAATCTGTACAAGGGGGAGCGAAATGACATCAATTAAAATAAATCAACTATTTATATTAATGGAAATAAGGAGTGGAATCTGCGGAAGACATCTGGCACACTTTAATTTGTTTGCTGGCATTGTTATGCGAAATTAATATTCCAATTTATTCCATTTCTGTATCGAGGAGGGGCGTAGATCAATATTTGATGGCGGCTCTTTCGCCCCGCTCTTCCTGTATCTTGGAACATAATTGGACGTCACGCCTCGGTAATTAGACAAAACGTGTGAGAACCAAAGCAAATAACCACGACACGGTGTCGTAACGATGCACGACGTGACACCGTGCAAATCTACGACGTCCATCGAAAAAACCTTCTAACTAAACTGACTTGGTTCATCGTGAGTTTTTACGACGGACGCCGTAAATTTTCACGACACATCATTTGATTCTTGCCATGTTACGACGCGTCGTCGTGGCTATGTGAATGTGTTTTTGCCGTGACGATCATTCGGTGAATGTCACAACACAATACGTTAAATAATACGTGTTCATTCAACATTTTTATATCAATTACTCTTGCCACTCACCACTTACGTCTGAACTATAATAAACCACAGTCAACTGTTTTAATGCTTGTTTTACTTCATTCGAAAATCACTTTTGAACTCGTTTCGTGGAAAAAGTACTTTCAGCACAAGCGTTTACAAACCCATTGGCGAAAATAAAAATAAAACATTAAATATTTTATTATCTATTCGACATTACCATATCATGAACATTGAAATATTTCGCATTCAAAGCCACTGTCATAAAACTTCCTTGGCATGGTGTACCTATATTATATGACTGAAATAATACATAAGCTCTAGACAGGTAGAATTATTTCATTTCACGAAGACCTGTAAGCTATTGAATTTTGAACTCTATATCGGTGCCATATAGGACATCGCGTCGGTCTTCATAAATGAAATGAACTTTACTTACGACTTCAAACTTTTAAGCCCACAATGTTGCCACATAAAATAAATTCTTCTACTAAATACAGTAAATATTGTTGGTACTATTTTACGGAGAAATGAAATCTTATTTGACGCTTTAAGATAGAGGCGAACCCGAGCATTTTTAAAGCTCAGACAAAACCAGCACGTCGCACAGTTAAAAGCCACTGTTCAACCAATTTTACTAGCCTATTCGCTTTGCGAATATGAGGATAAGTTGATAATTATTGCGCTGAACAAAAAGTAGTTCTATATTAGCGTCAAGAATTTCCATCAGACTCTGTTCTGCAGAGACTATCACGTAAAACCGTGTTTTCAAATAAGAACAAATTTTACAATGTAAAGTCGAGTTCGCGTGCCTCAGCCGATTTACATGAGTGTTATCGAGTATGAATTTAAACTTTGTTCAAATATATTGAAGGTTTATTTTTATGGGCACGTTTTTATGGTTAGTTATTAATAGAGCGCAGGTATTTTAACTAATATAGCAACACTCGCTATAATTATAAATGTCACCTCGCACAGAAACGATAAAAAATGATATGAAGGCCAAAAGGACAAAATTCCAGGCCAGTTAAAAAAAATGTCTTCCAATTTTAAACTTTAACCCCTATTTTTCATTCCCTTGGGACTTTTCCGGGATGATAGCAAACTGTCAAAGCTGACGTCATCGTAACAGATTTAAAAAAAACATGACCACGGCTGCAATCCCCAGGCTCGGTAAATAATCTACTCAGATCTCTAGTTACTTAGATCTTTGAGGATATCTAAAAGGGGTAGTCAGAGGCATAAGATCAAACAAGACATTAAATCTTCGCATCGCCGAACCAAAATCTTTTAGCAAAGACTCTTAATAAAAGTGATTTTCAATTCCATCTAAGTAACCTACAGTTTTATCATCATAAAGTGTTTTTTCAATTTCCAAGTCTGACCTAAATGCTAGGCCCAAGGGAGTTTCAAGAAAATTGAATAATAGAACTCAAGACAAAGCCTATCGGACATTTTATTATACTACACAGATTTCTCCAGACGCGCCTCAGTGTTCAATATAATAAAGACAACATTTTAGGGTGTTATTACACGAGCTTACTGCGTTGTATTAAAATATCTGGAAGACCGAACGGTGCTTCATTTTTTGGTAAACGACGTTTTCTTAATATGAAACCTAGCTAGATCGATTTTATTCCTAAAAAATTGTGTACACATTTCTAGAGCCCAAAATGGTCAAAGAAAACATCAAAGAAGAAACCTGTTGATAATTTAGTCACTACGCAAAAGCTGGGAGAAGTCCGTTGATAGAGTTAATATGGGCTATTCGAAGTCTTTTTTTTGTAACCGGAGCATCCGGAGAAGTTTAGACTATAAAAAAAAAAAAAAAATTGACTCAGGCGTGTGAAAAGGACGGAAATTTCTAGTACTTTCCCGCTGAAACAATTTTCTAATGAGGCTATTATCAATAATCCCAACACAATACCTCAAATAGAAACTCGACACGTGTTTCGCTTCTCCACGAAGCATCCTCAGGACCGTTGACTCGCTCCGCAATGGTGTTGCTCCACCGAGCGCCGAGAGAAAAGTAAAGAAAGCTTAGACTCCCCAAACGTCCACCGCAAGTCGTTGCTGCGCCGCATCGCATCGTGTGGCAAGGGTCCTAATTCTGTACAAACCATACGTTATACAATGTTAGACCGATTATTTAACTCAAACATGATAACATTAACTCAGCATAGCATGACATGTCGACCTAAATAAGCTAAAAGATTGTAAGCGTGATAAAAAGTAACAATTGCCCCAACGTTTAATAGCTTATTGGCTAGTTACCAGCTGTTATTGGCTAATCTGAGCTGTACAGGTGTTTATCTACTTGAACGCGTTTTAAGTGCTAATTTTAAGTTTTAAGAAATAATTACAGGAAATACTGAGTTTAGTTTGATAAAGTACGCTGACCCATAACTTTTACTAACGCAAGGTTTTATTTAACGTACCTACTAACTAGTTTTACTTTTGATCTTAAGGTCGTCTGTTCGAATCTTAGTCTTGTGCATTAAGAGTTTTCTAGTCTCAAAATGTATGCGCAAAACTCTGTACTTATACGGTGAAAGAAAACATCGTGATTACCACCATAATAGACTAAAATGTTTAAAAGACAGAGTGATAGTAGTTTACTAGGTAACCTATCATAACTGAAACTTACAAGTGAAAGGGTAAGAAAGGGCCTCCGAGGTTCACTTTCATCCTTTTACCACCTACGAGTATACGAAGGTCCAGGTGATACGATAAGAAGGAAAAGAAGATCAAAGGTGGAAAAGGTTGGATAAAATCACCTGAAAGAGTGCTGGTGGTGTAGTGGTAGCACCCCTGCCTCACGATCCGAAGGTCGTGGGTTCAAACCTGGTCGTGCACCAATGAGTTTTTTTTTTTAATATGTGCCCAATGCCAGTGCTCTTAAACGGTGAAGGAAAACATTGTGAGGAAACCGGCATATCCTAGAACCAATAATTCGAAGATGTGTGTCAAAGATTAGTATTCTTATAAGCGGTGATGAGCTTGAAACCTGTCACGTGCAGAATACTAACTACTGTGCAATATGTGGGCATGTTTGGACGTGCTTCTTACTACCCTCTTTAGGCATGCTCGTAGATCTGAGGAGATATCTACCGAGCCCGGGGATTACAGTCGTGATCATATTTATTTTTTTAAATCACCTCGCAGTCACATCATCTTGGTGATTGAAGGCGATACTAGAAAAATCCTCCATAAAATTAATAAAAGTAAAATGGAGCAAAAAAGCCTAATAGATATTAATTGAGCCCTCAGACTGAGGGCTACTGAATAGATAGGCAATTAGTCGGCATTAATCTTGGATACGCAGGAAGGAAAATTATTATAAGAAGTGACGGTGACGGCTCAGACAAGTTGGGATATGAGTTTTGGATTAGTTGCGGTGGAAGATACTAAATTAGTAGATCATGAATGGGTATAAAAGTTTGGATGAATTGACCAATCATGATAACGGAGGTCAAAGGAACGAATCTCGTACTTGGGTTAGGTTGGTATTGGCACATAGATTCACCTAGCATGTAAGACGTTTCAAAGTGATCCTTGTGATTTTATTGAATAAATTTTTAATTTCAATTTCAATTTCAATGCTTCCATCATGACTGATGTACTATAATGATTTTGGATATCACACTGACTTATATCTTTTTTCTCCTTACCGTGTAACTAATTCTTTTAAACCAGTGTGATAAAAGGACAAGAGTACGAAGAAGGCCTAGCCTTGAAAAAAAAAAAAAAAAAAAAAATATGATCACGACTGTAATCCCCAGGCTCGGTAGATATCTTCTCAGATCTTTAGTTACTTAGATCTTTGAGGATATCTAAAGAGGGTAGTCAGAGGCAAATCCAAACATGACATTTGGTACATGCCCACATTTTGCACAGTAGTTAATAATCCGTACGTGACAGGTTGCAAGCCCATCGCCGCTTATAAGAATACTAACCTTATACACATACCTTCGAATTTTTGGTTCTAGGGTACGCCGGTTTCCTCACGATGTTTTCCTTCACCGTTTAAGAGCACTGGCATTGCGCACATAAATTTATCGAATGGAAAAACTCATTGGTGCACGACCAGGTTTGAGCCCACGACCTTCGGATCGTGAGGCAGGGGTGCTACCACTACACCACCAGCGCTCTTAAACCAGTTAAAATTCTTTTAAACCAGTGTGATAAAAGGACAAGAGTACGAAGAAGGGCTGGCCTAGAGAACTAAAGAAAACCCTTTAAAGTTACACTTAGAGTATCTAATATTCAAAAGTTGGATGAATGTTTTTTGAATAAAAGAACTGAATTGAAATGTGCGACAGAATATAAATGATTGTGCCAGAACGGGAATCAAACCCTCACTTTTTGCCATCGGGATCCTCAGTTTTATGTTATTGGATTGGAGCACAGCCAACCTTCCCATTACCACTCATTACCACAAGCTCTTAGAAACCATCATGTTTCTGAAACGTCAATGTTTCAAGCTTGATGTAACAACCCCTATAGGTCATGGTACTAAAAATCAAAGTTATATTACTTTGATATTGCCCGAAGTGTGGTGAGGCCCCTAGTCACAGTCCGTCCACGTGCCGCGACCCGAAATTCCATTCTTAATCTTATAACTTATAAATTCCCATCAGACACTCAATAAAGCCAGAGTGATGGCGAGCTCGTCCGGTGGCGTTCAAAGAAATTATAATTAATCGTTTTGTTGCCCGCCCATGCTCCTCAGTCCTGGGTTTCTGAGAAGCGCCGGGCGCTGGAGACCACTGGCTGGCTGCGTTCGTTTACCGTAGTACCATTAGATATGTACCACAGATTGATCACTGAGCCATCACCATCAGTCATTTTATCATCAGTCAGTCATCTGTCATCAGTCATCAGGAACCTTACTACAAGCTCTTGCAAACAATCATGTTCAGAACGTCACATCACAGCTTGAAGGTACACTACTGCAATATAATTTTTATAAGTCACTAGTTTCCGCCCACGGCTTCGCCCGCGTGTTACCTTGAAATACAAATTTATCCCACGGGAACACTTAAAATTTCCGGTATAAAGTAGCATAATATGTGTTATTTCAGACTATAATCTATATTTGTGCCAAATTTCATCCAGATCCGTTCAGCCGTTTCAGCGTGAAAGAGTATCATCACATCCACACATCTAAACATTCTTACAAATCGCGTTTATAATATTAGTAGGATGGTACGAAATTTCAATGTTACATTGCTTTGATATTGCTCGAAAAGATGTGGTAAGGTCAATAATAGAAATTCAACCTGACCAACAAATAGATGGAAATGAATCCACACAGAAACATAATAACAGAATATTATTTTATACATAATTAGATTATTTTATACATAATATTATTTTATACATAATTAGATTATTCAGACAATTCACTAAAAGCGATCACTTCTTAGACAACTTCTGCACGAATATTAACTGTGTTACAAAAATGTTAGTCCAAGATAGAATACAGGAAATTTGGCACAACAGACGGACCCTTTCTGATGAGTCCAACGTTATATTATAGGTGTCAGTGACGTTCGCTAGTTCTTAAGAAACCGTAACTTAATAGAGAGCTCTACCGCTTTCCATGTTTTCTCAGCGACGTAATAAATTAATCTCCATTCGTCGAGAAAGAAGGCAAAACAAAACAAAGAGAGGCAGTAACTTACTTGTGTACTCTCTCTAATGTTAGTGCTAATTCATTTTATGAACTCTGTCCTTTCGAAAAAACAGGATTATCAAAAGAAACAGTCCAAAGACTTCGTCGCTACGGTTTTATACAAATGCAACTGTTTCGTCTTGAATTTACTGAAATTGAACCTACAATTTTTAGTAGACCTTTCTTGACATCCTCAATTTGAACACCATTTCTGAGAAGTTCTTAAATTTTCTTTATTCCTTATTCATCAGAGACTGTGTTATCTGTTTTTATTCAAGAAGCAGAAGCGATGACTTTATTTATAACTAGCTTCCGCCCACGGCTTCGCCCGCGTGGTATTTTGAAAAACAAAAACAAATCTATCCCGCGGGAACCTTATATTTTTCCGGGAAAAAATGTAGCCTATGTGTTATTCCAGACCATAATCTATAGCTGTGTATACACAACGCCATCTAGGCCTTAACTAACCATACAGCCATATAAGTGATAACTTAAACATACCCACTTATAGGCACGTAGGTATTGAAAAAAAAAACAATAGTTCTATCTATTTTAGATACATATTAATCCATCCTTAGTAAGTACCATCAACTGCAGTACACCGGCAAAAATCACCACTGTACCATCGTTGGGACATTCTAATGGTACTACGGTAAACAAACGGGTAGTTCAAGACAAAAGTCGGGTTTGTTCGAACACTTATAACTCTAGAACGACTGGATTTTCATGGTTTTTGATTTGTTGAATTTGTCTCCACTTTGCTATTCGACAATATAATGATTAAAACATTTTAAAACGAATGAAATGCGGACAAAGGAGCGGGCAACAGCAAATTTAGCATAAATTAGATAGGAAGGTATTGTGACAATAACCCAGTACCTTTTTACTAATTCAGCACGTAGGTAGTCTATATTCAATGACACCCTACATTCTGAAACAAAACGTCCATTCATTAATTTCTATGGATGCCACCACATGAGACATGAGACATGAATGAACTAACAAAAGGATGGATGTGTGTGGGCAAGGCAGAGCCGACACCGGGCATACCTGCTGTAGGTATACGAGATAAGAGGACTATTTCCGGCACAAAAGTAAAATGGAATAGCCAAGAGTGCCTCTATGGGCCCATTTATTGTAGACTAGCTGACTTTGTATGTGTTAGATTCCTTTTATAAGTTCGTAGTGCAGTAGGTAATTTTTGAATGGTTTGTCAGTCAATAGCTTTTTATTTTCGCTTTTGTTTATATTCTAATTCAGTTTATTAAACTAAAAATAACTTAATAGATAGTTATCCAATACTAAACTAACAATACTAAAAATACAAAAATAAAAAACTACTACCTACAAAAAAAAATCAGTCGTGATCATGCTTGTTTTTTTTTCAACACTAGGTACCCCAATAATAATTATAAAACTACCAAAGAGTTTTTATTTTCCAATGTGCAAAAAGAGTTTAGGTATATATTATTCACGTTTAACCTGTTTAAATATATACTCTATTAGTCTACTCGTGACCACGGTGATTGTAATATCATCGAAACGTCGAGGTAAATAGAATGTTTCACAATACGCGATTAAGTCCCGAGAGTATATATTTAAACATGTTTCCAAGTCGCGATAGTTTAAAAAGTGTTCACGTTTAACCTCTTTGAGAATAGCACCAAAAATTGGTCGAATCGAGACCCTAGCAAGCCAAGAGCGCTAATGATACTCCTTGCTTTCAGTAGGTGCAAAGAGGCAAGTATTCACAAAAGAACGTATTCTGTACGTGTTTCTTTTGTTTTTTCAAACATCAGTCAGGCAAATTGGACGATCCTTTGTAATAGCACGCAGTAAACCAGAGCGCCAACTTTCCCTGTGTTCGTATGTTCCGACACCGTACGATATTGTGCCGTGAAAATGTATGTTGTCCAAAACTCACGATGAAATCAAGTCAGTCAGAAGGTTTTTACGACAATTGCCGTAGATTCCCACGGTGTCGCATCGTGTGATGCGTTTTTACGATGGACAACGTATATTTTCACGACATGGCATCGTTTGATACGACTGACGCGTTTCACGTTACATCTTAACGTTTAGCAAGAAGATAGATTGTATCCTGGGATTTTTTTTTAATCTATACTAATATTATACGAGTAAAGGGGAAATTTTTGTTTTTTCGTATTTTTTTTTGTCTATACTATATAATATTATAAAGAGGAAAACTTTGATTGTTTGTTTGTTTGTTTGAAATGAATAGGCTCCGAAACTACTGAACCGATTCGAAAAATTCTTTCACTGTTGGGAAGCTACACTATCAGCGGGTGACATAGGCTATATTATATTTTCAAAAAAATTAGGGATCCTTACTAAAACTTCAATAATGTAAGCCAAGGTGTAAAAATTTACCTAAAATATTATTTATATCGCGTGCGCTGCGAAAACTATTGACGATAGAATAAAATAATGTACTACGACTTTGTAGAACACATCATTATTTACAAAAAGTGTCGCGATAGCATATGTCCAACTATTATAGTTATGCCACAATAAGAGTTCTTTTATTTTAAAATTTTAATTGAAAGGCTACTCTTAGAAAAACGCTCTTTATTTGTATCTTAGTATTAATCCTTATCAAAATAAATCACATCATATTCTAGACTGCTATAATCTATATCTATAAAAGAGCTTAACCTGACTGACTGACTGACTGACTGACTGATTTATCATCGCCCAGCCGAAACCGCTGAAGCTAGAAAGCTGAAATTTGGAAGGTGGTTTCCTTTTATAACAAAACCACCCACTAAGGCGGGATTTTTGGAAATTCCACCTCTAAGGGGGTGAAAAAGGGTGAAAACGTTTGTATGAAACTTTTTAACGCGTGGAGCGATTTTCATGAAACTTTGTTTGTGCACTGTAAATAAAAAATGAACGAACACGTGTTTCAGGATTTTTCAGTATAACCTTCAAAATGGGGTCAAATGTGGGGTCAATTTTTGTATGGGAACTTTTTAACGGGTGGTGCGATTGATCTGAAACTTTGTTTGTGTACTTTAAATGCAAAATGAGTGGACACGTGTTTCAGGATTTTTCAATATAACCTTCAAAAAGGGGTCAAATGTGTGGTCAATGTTTGTATGAGAACTTTTTAACGGGTGGTGCGATTTGTTTGAAATTCGGTTTATATACATACTTTAAGTGAACAAAGTCGCGAGCGGGACAGCTAGTACCTTTATATAGTTTTTTGAATTACTCAATTTGGACATTCCATTCAAAATATACCATTAAATTAAAAATGTAAGCAATAGAAAAAAGTTGCGTGAGAGCCGCGCTAGCTTATGCACTGTAGGCGTCACTGGGTGTACAGGATGTGTACAGGATGGAGTCAATGTGAAAAAATAAATAAAAAATATAAACAAAAAAAACATTATAATAAAAAAAAGTTCATTAAAATAATAATACTAAAACTTTCTATACAATTTTGTTTTTTTAGTAACCTGACGCAGGGTATGGTTAGAGACGTGTGGTATTATAATATTGAATTTTGAAATTTTTGTTAAATTTGAGAGCACTGTGGTGTAGTGGTAGCACCCCTGCCTCACGATCTGAAGGTCATGGGTTCAAACCTGGTCATGCACCAATGTGTTTTTCTATTCGAACAATTTATGTGCGCAATGACGGTGAAGGAAAACAGCGTGAAGAAACCGGCATACCCTAGAACCAAAAGTTCGAAGGTGTGTGTCATAGGTTAGTATTCTTATAAGCGGCGATGGGCTTGCATCCTGTCATGTACGAGTACTAACTACTGTGCAAAATGTGGGCATGTTTGGACGTGCCTCTGACTACCCTCTTTATATCCTCGATAACCTCAAAGATCAAAGTAACTAGAAATCTGGGAGGTATCTACCGAGCCTGGGAATTACAGTCGTGACCATTTATAGGTACCTATATATAAATACCCGTGCGAAGCCGGGGCGGACTACTAGTAACGAATAAACTCAATAACTACTGGTCCGATTTCAAAAATTCTTTCACCGTTAGAATGCTACGTTATCCCTGAGTAACATAGGCTATATTTTATGTAGGTACCACGCGAGCAAAGACGCGAGAGGAAGCTAGTTATCAATACAGATGAAGTCGCTGGCAATAAACTATTAGTGAAACTCGGCAGCAACGATTAAAGAGTTATAAAAAGTAAAAAAAATGACAGATCTTGGTGTAAAAATAGTTTGTACAAAAACTGACATTCTCAGACCGCAGTAGAAACAGTAGTTGGTAAGGCATTACCGAATCGGTAGTCACCTTGATCTCGGGCAACCAGTGACCTTTACCTGGTACCGAGTGTACTGTGGAATTAATATCACTTGGGCTAGTTATATTGATTACTTCCTGAGTTGGATGACTAAAATATTTGCACTGGCTTAGTGATTCCTTTCCGATTCTACAGTTGTGTGCTCAAAACCATGTATCTGCACCGATAGATACATCATAGGTACTATTGTTTTTTTATATTGTTTTCGAAATACTTGCAAAAATGTTTATGTTTGGTTATAAGAATTGTTGTGTGGAGGGTTTATTGAAGTGTTCAAAAACCCATTGTAGGTATTTATTTATATCATCGTTGAACCTATAATTTTTCAAATGGAATCACATACCTACCACTATAATTATCATACAATAAATTAAAATCATGGTGGCACCGACCGCATGTGATATTAATTGATATTGATTTATCGGATGTCTAGCGTCCGATAGTTTAACATGACAAGACACTAAAGAGCTTCTAATAATCATTATCTACACTGTAATTAACTGTTCTATTTCCTCATACGTCTATGTATACTTACTACATTTGAATTCCTTTTGAGTTCACCGCTAAGAAACAATCGCTGAATGAATTTCATATCATAAGATTAAAGCCATTTATCCAAAATCAGATTAACAAATTAAGCTTAAGCTTTATTTTGACTGTTTTTCTCGACTTTGAGTTTTTGTAATATTGTGTAATCTTGGTGATATTTTTCTTAAATCTTGAGTTTTTGGTTTGAACATTGGAATACAAGTGAGTTTTTTTTTATGATTCACCTGAACACTTCACTTTTGATAAAACAAAATTTATCGAAAAAAAAAACAAAACATGTTTCAGCGAAAACCGATTTCGACGAAATAAATTGTAACAAGTCTTTTTACCTCGAAAAACAACTTATAAAGTAATGAAATGTGATTTCAGAATTTTTAAAATAAAAAAAAGCACTAGGGCCCAGCGAGTTTCTCATCAGTTCTTCTCGGCTAGGGATAGGACTGGAATTGGCACTTAGACTCACCTAGTATGTAAGACGTTTCAAAATGATCCCTGTTATTTTATTGAATAAATTAATTTTTACTTTTGACTTTTATGAAATGAACATTTTGAAAAATTGCGGTTAGTTCCAGGCCTAATATAGTAACAAATGCCTTTTCTTGGTCAGTTTATGAATCTATTGTTACAGTATTGTTAGCGTATCGCACTTTAGTTACATAAGCAGTACATTAGAGCTGGTATTCAGAGCAAGGCCGCTGACCACGTGCCACTATTTTATAATTCACATTTTAAACTGTTGTTCGTAAATTTACTTTTATTTAATTTATTTAAGAACTATTTGACTGTGGACACTAGTCTCATGAGAGTCCAAGCAACTCCTGTTGCTTGGACTCTCATGAGACTAGTGTCCACAGGAGCACCACACTCTTACATACCTACACTTGCTACTCACACAACACACTCACACGTGTACAACGGTAACTCCTGGTGCCCGGACTCTTATGAGACCGGTGTCCCCAGGAGCTTGACACTCCTAAATACCAACACACACACACACCCTCACACATGTTAACTTTGTAATGTATAAATTATTAGATTAGATTAGATTAGATTAGTTATTTTTGTCTTCTAATATCTTTAGATGGAACATAATATTGTCTTTCTAGCGGAGGAGGGCGCTGACTCTGCTACACAGTTTTTTTTAACTTTTGCAGTAGTCAGCCCACAACTGTACCTATTCTACATTGTTTTTCTTTGTTCCTAATAAAGATTTTTGTATGTATTTTTTTGTATTTGATACCCGCGACTACGTACGCGCTAGATTATTTTTAATATTCTGTGTGGGGCTGTACGGATGGATAAGGTTTTTTTTTATGAATTATGTATACCTACCACTCTTTTTTATTTGTCAACCAAATTTCGATGAAATAAAGCCTAAGTTTTAATCCAAGCTTATCTCAATACATTAGTGAAACTGCATTTGATTTGGTTCAGCCGTTGCGGACATTAGCGTGCACAAACGCACAGATAAACTATTTTATTATATGCATAGTTTGAAGACTTATTGAACTCTCCGCGACTTTGTACGAATAGTTCTTGTGTCGTCGTGAATAATGATCTTTTATTACCTATGCTACGAACGCTTCCCGTATCGTCGTATAACATGGCGTCGCGAATGCAGATATTTTATTATTATGCGAACTATTCCTGCCACGTCGTCGTGAATACATTTCTTAATTATTTTATTTTGATTTTAGGCCTGCGTTGAGAGTCAGCCAGCAGTTTAAAGTTTTTATATATATTAAAAATACTTGCTTATCACGCAATCTAGGCATATCTAGAGATCTTTGGTGAAGCTTATTTTGCTTTAGATTTACCTAATGTGCTTTTGGGTCAGGCGAAATTATTGCCAAGGCTTTATTTGAATCATTACCTTAAAATACATTCATCCACTTATAAAATAATAAAAGTTAACAATTAAACATACCTATGTTACATAAAAAACAGCTAGCGTGGTGAAATAAAAAGATTGTGTAACTTATTTTTTATGTTTGACTTCACTACCGTGACCACTTCATGTATGGTACTAACTTATATATAAAAAATTCAAAATGTTGCCTATAATGCTATATTTCGGATTTCATTGAAATTCGTCCAGCCGCTTAGTCGTGAGTGAGGATTCTTGTTAAATAAAAAAAAATATTCTAAAATACGTAGATAGATACTTTTTGTCTAATCTATACTAATATTATAAAGAGGAAAGACTTGATTGTTTGTTTGTTTGTTTGCTTGCATTGAATAGGCTCAGAAACTACTGGACTGATTTGAAAAATTATTTTGCCAATGTGAAGAATGAACTTTCAGGATGAACGTAGGCTATATTTAATGTGGGCACACCGCGGGCAACGCCGCGAGCGGAAGCTAGTAACTTAATAAAAGTGAAGGATCTTGCAACAAAATAATTTAGTTTGAAACTCGCGAACAAAAATAGGAAGCCATGTATTATTCTAAGTTCCAACTAATTTCATCATTATAACAATGAAGTAAATTGGTTACTGCAAATTATGTGAGTATAACTGCACTCGGGCGTCAAATTAACAAATCTGGAACAAAGCACTAAGAAATACCCACTAGCCAGCTAGAGCCTTGCGCAACCTGTGAGAATTCGCACCCATTTAGATTCAGCCGTTTGATTAAAATTCATTAAAATATTTGGAAGTAATAATTTCACCTTCGCAGACGTGACAAATCTCACGACCTTTTGCTATGAAATTGTTTAGTTTTTGGAATCTGCAAAAGAGATTGTAATGAAGGTCGTTAAATTAGGTACCTACTCCAAACCTCATAAAATACTAAGAATTTTCAAAAATTTTGATCACATAAAAAGTGCTACCATTATAAATAAACACAACTTTGAAAGCTTTTACGTAAACTAACAAAGCCAGAACCAAAAGCGTAACGCGCGGTTTGCTGCTCCACTTAAAAACCCATTGAGCCTTGTTTAAAAATGATTAGTGAGCGTTGACTCGTTGACATTTGAATAGGGCCAGGGCGCGCAATCTGGTTGGACGACACCTGTGCCGTCGAGCGGTCACTTCCCTGATGCGTGCTCCTCATCCGATGAGGTGAGCTTGTGAGATTTCGCGGTCGCACCCGCGGGCCCTTCCAATGTACCTCAAGGTCTCCACCGCTCGTATAAAGTTAGTTCACCCGCCCGCAACGACACACTTTGTTACTTTCACGCGAGCAGTGCACGTTTTGATCCGTCAAAATGTACAGGCTCATGATAATCGCCTTTGTGATCGCGACCGCGACGGGCCAGCAGGAAGGGGCCAGGCGCGTCCCCAAATACGCAGGAGATCCTAAAACCGCCGCCATAGTGCAGGAGGCGCGGTATCTCAGCGGAAACGGGGCTTTCGGCGCCGCGTACCAACAGGAGGATGGAATTGACTTCAAGGAGGAGACCGACGCCGATGGAAACAGGAAAGGAAGCTACTCCTACATCGATCCTACCGGGCAGAGGAAAACCGTAAGCTACATCGCTGGAAAGAACGGATTCCAAGCCGTCGGAGATCACATCCCGACCGCGCCTTTACCCGTGGCGCCCACTCCCGGCTACCAGCCCGACCCGCAGTACAACTCTCCAGACTACAAGCAGTACAGTGCCCCTCAGCAGTACACCGCTCCGCAGGCCCCGCGCAACTACGGAGGCAAGCCTAACGAAGATGACGGTCAATATCATCCCGAGTTGTACGAACAGGAGAACTATGTGCAACCTCGCCAGCAGTACCAAGCTCAGCCTCAGTACCAAGCTCCTCAGCCCCAGTACCAACCGCAACCGCAGCCCCAGTACCAGCCCCAACCGCAGCAGTATCAACAGCCGTCGTACCAGAGTAACAACATCTACCCAGGCACCCAGCAAGCCCAGTACAGCGGCCTGCAGTCGGAGCAGTATACGCCAGTCCAGAGCCAGCCCCGCCAGCAGTACTACGAGCAGACCACGCCGCAGCCTACGCGGTTCTTCCCCCCCGGCAAGTTCAGCCTGAACCGAGCGCCGGACGGCTACACTTACTCCTTCCACAAAGTTTAAACCTAATTTATCAAAAAATCTTTGGCGTTTTGTCCCGAAATACGTAAAAGCACGCATCAATTAGCAAATCGCCGAGTCATCAAGGGGCGCGGACGACCGCGTCGCCCGAAGCATATCTTAATTGTTGTTTGCTGTGATATTGTGAGTTAATGGACATGAATAAATATGTTGTTTTCGTGAAGGAACCGCGGGAAAGCGCGTCAGTCGACTGAAGCCGGAGTTGTAAATATAGAATTACATACGTTTAAGCAACACTTTGTTTTTCTCCCTCTATCATGAAGGTAGGCAGGTATAATGAGAAAGAAAACTTGCCCCAACTTCCTTGTTCGCTAACTTAAAGGGTGTGGGCAGCGTCCGCATTGCTGCGAGCAAGCAACTAGATCACCTTACTGAGCGCAAGGATACTTCGGCAAAGAACCGGTTCGGCCACGCCTTACTTTCATTTACCTGCGCTTATTATTAGGCCCTGTACTATAAGTATACAGTAGCGCAACACTGGCGTCTGTGATATCAATCAGCTATTATAGCTGCTATTATTGGCTACACAGTAATCAGGGCTATATATAGATGACAAAAAAGCTTGGTGAGAATCGGCTCCAACTCTGCTAGACATCCCTAACAAAATTAACAGGGGTCATACAAAAAAGCGCTAGGGCCCAGCGAGTTTCTTGTCATTTCTAGGACTGGGATAGGACTGGAATTAACACCTAGACTCACCTAGTTTTTAAGATTCAAAATGATCTCTGTGATATAGTTTTTTTTATTTAATTTTTTTATTTTGGCTTTTGACTGAAAACTCGGATTTAATCAGCTGCAGCTTTTTCTTAGAGCATTGGTGGTCTAGTGGTAATAACCTCAGCGTAGGTTCGAATCCGGTTGTGCACCAATGGATTTTCCTATACGAAAAATGATTGAAAACCAGTGTACCTACTCCTAAACGGTGAAGGATAACATCATGACGAAACTCATCATAAATAATTACTCTTCTTGTGTGAGAACAGTCGTTGGAGTCGAGAATAGTTTTTGGTAAATATTATGCTAAGGTAGCTACTAAAATGACATGACACTTTTACTGGTCTACCATGTAAATACCGGCAGTAATTTTTCCGTTAACAAAACTATTTCAAGCCGAATTCGTTTATTTCAAGCGAAAATGTACCAGGAGCTACTTCATGTAACAAGAGTGGCCGTTGATGAAATTAAAATCGATATTTCATTTATGCGATTCCAGAACGGTTAGGTGCGAGTGTGCAGTACATTCACGCGAGTGAAACATAAATTCACTGTATGATTTCCTGCTTCATAGTGAAAATGTGACATTTTTTAATGGCTTCAAAAAAGAAGAGGTTCAGTTCGTATGTTTTTTTTGTACGTTTGTTACACTATTATTCCGCCAATTTCACGAAATTGATTAAGTATAGTTGGCTCAACGAATCTAGGCATTCGTGAAGTTAGCCGCAAGAGCTGCGCAGTATCGTTTTCGGGAGCAATTGGAGGTATGAGGAGGTGGGAAGGAACTATACATGCGCAAACTCGCACCTGTGGCTAACTTCACGAATGCCTAGATCCGTTGGATGTTAGCACTTTTTTAAATAATATTCTTCTTCTTCTTTGTTTATAGCATCTGTCTCTTTGAGATCAATATTGCCAGTGTCAAGTGCTTAAATGAATAATGTCAAATTGTCAAGTCAATTTTAAACAAAAGATGTTTTGTTCAAAATTCTCGGGATTTCCTCACATGGATTTAGAAAGGAACTATTCACTTTAATTCACATATTTTACACTCACGTCAAGAACTCTGGCTTTATTGGAAAAATAACCACCAATATTACACAACAAAACTCAAAAACACGAATAAAATGAAAAAAAAACTAGAGCGACAGTCGAATTGCATCGCAAAAAATCCTTGAAATAATCAACAATAACAAAAAAATTATACACAAATGACGTTTACGTTTCTGAATGTCATGTCAAGTGTCACGCAGACGTCACGAGCTAAAGACTCCTTCGATAAACGATTGAAATTGTCAGAGTATGAAGTCATTTTCAACTTTTTGGAAAAAAAAAAAGTTATTTAGTTATTTTATTACTACTACGCAAAATAATAATGTAACATAGGTTCAATTCACTATACAAATGTCAAAAGGCCATTGTGTCGGATATCGGTAATTGTATCTATGTAGATAGTTATCTAGACGCAACATAATAAGTTACTGTGTATCTAAGGGCATTGGACAAGTGGGGTTAATAGAGTTTATATTGCCGTAACATTGTTGTTATAATTTGAGGTAACAGAAACTTGTGAACGCAAAACTTAAGACAACTTTTAGAATTGGGGTTTATTAAGGGGCAGAAGTCTCAATATTACAGTCCAAATATCTAAATACGGATTACCGTTTTGTATACAGGGTGTAACACCCTGTACGCAAAACTGTATATCTATAAGTAGTAGGGTTTTTTATATAGGTCAGTATGAGAAAGACTGACACTATAAGACACAAAAATCTGTTCTTATGAACCATGTCATCGATTTTAGTAAGAAGGAAAACTGCTCACTCAGCTCAGGAATCGAACCCGGACGTTTTGAAAAATAAAACTAACACTATTTCTATTTATATATCGATTGTGTAGGTCTTATGCAGTAGATTTGAAGGTAGATATTATTTAGATATTGATATGCACGATACTCGAAGATAAAATCGACATAACGACAGATGAAACAATATGTACTTTTAAACTTACGCGATCTGAACACATTATTATTATTGAACGCGTAAAGGAACACATAGCAGCGGTCAAAAATCGACAAACATACAGATCAGCAATAGCTGATCATGTTGTAGACTCAGGACCCAATCACTGGATTGAATTACACAAACCACAGGTCATCTGTAATGAAAGGCATTACTACAAGAGAATGGTTCGGGAAGCGATTGAGATTAAGAAATATCCTAATTTCAATCGTGAAGACGGTTTCAGACTCTCTGCCTCATGGAATCCAGTGCTAGCTAAGTGTACTCGTCGTAGACCGGTTATTCAGCGCGTCGCGGATACTGTTAGTGTTGTGTGTCGTCCGAGATGGACATCCCTATTGTCGAGAACGAAGTGAGGGTAGTTGCAAATAATGCGACCCCCGCTTCGCGGAGGCGGTAGCTCCAGTACTCCAGTCTACCCGTGACCACGACAGCGTACGAATCTTGCGAAACGTCGGGAAAATATAAGGTAATTTAAACGCGATAATTACCCGTCTAATACTAATAATAAGATGAAACAAACTACAATAAATAATTGTATGATGTACTACGACCTAACGTACAATTCGGACGGAGCCCTTTTTTCGGTAAAGATCAAACAGTGGTATGGCGCAAGGAGGTGGAATCAAAACACTTATTACGATTTGAATGTAGGTATATTTGACTTCAAAAGCTAAAAGTATGATGGCCCTAGTCATTCCGGGCCGTGCACTTTCGTCAACGCGTTCTAGGATCGGGACTTCTATACTAGCGCCATCTAGTGACGCGAGCGCGTAACATTTTGCGCTAAACATTAATTTTATCAACACAAACAAATACGCGGGCAGAACTAGTCAAAAATAAATGAAGCAATGTTATATTGTATGAAATCGTTTTTAATTATTTGCCAAAATGGGTTGACTATCAATTTGTAAAATTGATTGCAACCAACCAGAATTGTCTTTGATCACGGCATAGTTACTTGGATTTTGTGTATTTTGCATTCTATCAAGCCACTTTCTTGTACTGGTTTATTCATCATCGATCACAATACAAAGGACATTGACCTACAAACCCTAATACAACTATAGGTACCTACACTTAAATACACCATGAAAGAATCACTATTCTTTTTACTACCGGTCAGTAGTAAAAAAAGTACGTTTTTGATATTTAAGTATAAAATCTTTAAAATCTCAAAGATTTTTACATTTGAGTCCGTATTGTCCAGAAATTCTAAGTCAACATAATCATAATCATAAGCTTTGCTTAGTTTGGGGCTACATGATGCTGTGTGATAGTGTCCAGCATTATTATTATTATTATTATTATTATTATTATTCCTCTCTTCTTCTTATTCTTTTTCTTTCTGCCCTTTTCCGCTATGATCTTCCATATCCCTCTATCATCCGTCATCTCACACTTTTCTTTCTCATTTCATCTTTCACACAGTCCATCCATCTTTTCTTTGGCCTATCTCTACCCCTGTTTCCATTCTCATTCATACCTAACACTCTCTTCGTCACATGACATTCATCCCTCCACATAACATAGGTACATAAAATAAGTCATTCCTCTCTATTATTATACATTTTTTTAAATAACGATCACACAAAATGGTCTGAACTACGAATGTTCTAGAAAAACAGTAATACAAATGTCACAGTGTATAAACAGGATAAAGTACCTGCATAGATTTCAATTCCGCACTAACAGTACAAATTACCAATGTTCCCATAACTGAGTTTAGCAGTTTCTCAACGAGCATTTTTATTGCTTTCATATTTCATTCATTCTTTCCCTAGCCTCTTGAGAACTCGGCTAATAAAACCACGTACACAGTACACCAAGAACAGCTGGGTTAGATTGTTGTCCTGCAAAATGTGACTCATTGATTAGCAAATAAAAATTGCATTTAGCAACCTAACTTTTTTTAACATATCCCTAATAAAATCGTAGAGAAGCTGGGTCCGTACTTTTGATATTTTCAAATAAAAATTAGTACTTACTACTTAGATTAGACACGTTAGGTACTTACTTAGCCGAAAACAACCGTTTTGTTTTATTTGTCTATTTAGCTGTTTATCTGCGTTTGTTAGCACGCTAATCGCCACAGCGGCTGAACCAAATCATTTTTTTTTGTTTTTCGAAATCGTTTGCCATAAAAAATATAAGAATTTGATATATTTTATTAAAAAAAAACCTTATCAATTCGTGCAGCCCCAGTCACAGAATATTAAAAAGTAAAGTAACACGTTACAATTTGCTGTTTCTTTACGGATATTTTATGAGATTTTGAGAGGTAATGAATACCTAGCAATGAACCAGCTTTACTCTCAAGTCTATGTCAGTATTTATTCTGCGACTCATAAGCGTTAACGTTTTGTTGTGACAGTTCTCATAAGCTGGCTCGTTTCAACACCATAATGATATATTATTTATTATACTCCTTGTAGCTTGATAGGAATTATGTCGCGTTTACACGGAGAAACAATCGCTATAAGATCATCATAGCCAATAATCTCTGGGCAACTTTTAAAGTCACGTTTACAAGAAGTCTCTTGAAAGCTTTGAATTAAATTTAGATAATATTAATGTAGATTCATTATTATGTAACTAGGTACTTTCATCCCGATAACAAGTGAATTATAAGAGAGTTTAAGACTGCTTACAGATGAAGCGTAAATACATTACATAGAATACATAATAACACCCAGACACAGAACAAACATCTGTGTTCATCACACAATTTTTTGTCCTGGGTAGGCATCGAACCCACAACCTACAATGCAGAAGGCAGAGCTACTACCAACTGTAGGTCTTCCATGAGTTTTCACAATCTACACTCGCTAGCGACTGTAATTAAAGTGTATGAAAACTTGTACAGCGCCTCTAGCGGAAAGTTGGGTAGTAACTATCATACGTCACAGCGTACTACAGCGACTGTAGTTTGCGCTTCATTAATTTGCTTAGAATTTGGTACCATGAGTAACAGTTTTGGCAGATGTCATAGTAACATAGGTACATTACTACTGTAGTAATGTCAGCCGATCAAAATGTGACAACTCATGGTAGACGTATTGAGCTTTGAGGCTAGTATGATACACTCCAATGCGTTTTGAAACGTATAGCCTATAGTATAATTTAGGTAGGTACCTATAAGTTCCCATTCACTTTGGAATGGCCACTTCTAACTACTCTGCCGTAAAGTCCATCACGTAATTGGCATTTCAATATTAAGACAATGAAATAGTGATGGCGTGACACAGGTTAAGCCATAGTATCTGAATCATATAACAAAAGCACCCAAAAAAACCTTTTGGGGAATGAGTAACTATATAAATATAACTTAGTTAGAGGCATTAGCCATTTACTGTTTAGGTGGGTATGCATAAGGGATAAGTAGTTAGGTATTACGTCATCTTGTCTTTATTTAAGTGAAAGTTTTTTGTCTCTTCCATGTACATAAACCTAATAATTATCTAAGTCAACCTTAGTACTCAGAGCGCTGGTGGTGTAGTGGCAACACCCCTGCCTCAAGATCTTAAGGTCGTGGGTTCAAACCTGGTCATGCACCAATGAGTTTTTCAATTTGAAAAATGTTGTGCGCAATGCCAGTGCTCTTAAACGGTAAAGGAAAACATCGTGAGGAAACCGGCATACCCTAGAACTACAAATTCGAAGGTGTGTGTCATAATGTTAGTATTCTTATAAGCGGCGATTGGCTTGCAACCTGCCACGTACGGTATACTAACTACTTTGTAAAATGTGGGCATGTGCCAAATATCATGTTTGAACGTGCCTCTTTATGTATCTCAAAGATCTAAGTTACTAGAGATCTGAGGAGATATCTACCGAGCCTGGGGATTACAGTCGTGATCATGTTCATGTTTATGTTATCTTAGAATTTCCTTTCGTCAGTTTTGATAAGAAAATTTTCTTTTTTAACCCTCGTATAAAGCTATCGAATAGCTTTAACTCGATACTGTTGCTACAAAGTTTTTAATCAGGTCAGCTGATAATATTTTCCTTGTGCTCCGAGTAAACCTCAGAATATAATTTCGCTCTATCAAACGCAGAGCAACTTGACCCGTGTTGGGTTTAGATTAAAACTGTTCTTCAACGCTCCACTTAGTGCGGATAAAAATACTCAAAGCTAAATTGTTTCTTAGAAAAACTGATACAGCAAAGTATAAAGTTTATAATATAAGTTTAGGTCCACTTGCAAGAACCTTTACGTTACGATTAGATTTAATGACTGATTATTTCGTTTCATTGAAGTTGTAGGTATTTTTGACTGTTAGGTGCAGCCTGTAAATACTGGATATAAAAAAGAGGGTAGTCAGAGGCACGTCCAAACATGACATTTGTTACACATGCCCACATTTTGCACAGTAGTATTCCATACGTGTTAGGTTGCAAGCCCATGATTTCTCTCCTGAATTTTAGGTGCTGAATAAGTCTGGTGATTCGTAATAAAAATAGTAATTTATGAAAATCTAATTATTTTTTATTTTATATCACACAGCTGGGCAAAGGCATCCCCCAAAGTCTTACAGATGTAAAAAAAAACCACTTGAAATCGTATTTCATCTAAAATAGATACTAAGGCCTGTCTACTAACTTTTATAAGGTCAATTTTACCATATCTTAAGGTCCAATTACACCAAACTTTTGTTAATAAAGCATTACCCTGATCGGCCATGAAAATTAATAAGAATGTCATATCATTTCACGGAAGATAATCCTTTGTCAGGATATGGAAAAACACACAACTTTAACAAGCGATTAAAAGGCTAACCAACTGTTAGTTTAATTAACATAGCATAGCATGGTAAATCTAGCCCTGAGCTTTGAGAACTGCAATTACGCACGCTTGAACATCCAATTCAAAGAAAACTAGAAGCACGTAGTGGATTCAGATCCGAGCAAATCAAGAATCAGTCTTTGTCGCATCCGATCTTAAAGAATAGTATCTAGGTTCGTAAAAAAGAAGGAACTAGACAATTGCGAGAATGACTCGCGCACCGAGGATTCCGTACAAACCTGTATGAAGATTGAAATTTAAGGACAAATTTAACTTAATACTTACTTGATTTTCTTACAGCTCTTAGACATAAATATTTGATATTGATTTCCTGACAAAATATTAGTATTAAACGGGTATTTATCGCGTTTTATTTGCCTGCTTTTTACTGACGTTTCGACAGGTTTACACCCTGTCGTGGTCACGGGTAGACCAGGGTAGGGACTGACCACGGGTAGGTCTAAAAAGTAGTATTCACAAATATCAATGGTATTTAGGTATCATTTAATGAACCAGAAATTTCACAACGTAGGTATATTTTTTTATTTTTTTGTAATTGAGTAGGTACGATATTTTTTTGTAAGTAAGTATTTCGGCGATAGGCTTGCAACCTGTCACGTACTAACTACTGTGCAAAATGTGCGCATGTACCAAATGTCATGTTTGGACGTGCCTCTGACTACCCTCTTTAGATATCCTCAAAGATCTAAGTATCTAAAGATCTGAGATGGTATCTACCGAGCCCGGGGATTACAGTCGTGATCATTTTTTGTACATTTTTTTGAAGCTTAATAAATATTTTTTCCTTTTGAGGTACGGAACCCTGAAAATCACGGCTGAGTGACCGCTTGCGATGTCGCTTTCGTATGCATTGTGCATAGTTGCGGATTGCATCCGTGTGCCGGTCACGGCGCCACCGGCGGCACGCGCCAATCCGACAAACACTCGAACACCCGCCAATAACAGGAGCCGTTCTGTTTTACCTATTGCTGTATCGAATGGCAATGCTGGAGACAAAACACATACCTCGATACGGCGTAGCGTGGTAGTATGCGACAAAAAGTAATACTGCGTCAATGTTGGGCCATATTTTTTTATTAATTTGTTTCCCTACTTTTTTATAAATGGCAAATGCACAAAAAATGCAACGCAAAAAAAGAATGTGTTAGATAAGTAACCTACAACCTAACCTACAAATTGATTACTTACAAAAAAAGATGATCACGACTGTAATCCCCAGGCTTGGTAGATATCTCCTTAGACCTCTAGTGACTTAGATCTTTGAGGATATCTAAAGAGGGTAGTCAAAGGAACGTCCAAACATGTCATTTGACACATGCCCACATTGTGCACAGTAGTAATTAACTCTCCTCACTCTTCTCCCGACAAATGCATACCTACCTAAATAACGCTACCCAAAAAAAAAAATGTTTCATATAATATTATGTTTACCTACAATCTAAGCTACATATTTATAGACATACCTATTATACAATTTATAAATGAATAAACAAAATATTATATTGAAACAGTTGTTAGAGCTAGTCTATGCACGTTTGGCGGGTACCGAGTGCCGTATCGTATATCCGGTTGCAACCAAAGATTTAAATCGTAGATACCTATGCCCGTACGGTACTTAGAACCGCGCCGTTTTGTTGCCACACGAAATGAGATAGCTCGCTCATTTGGCACACCAAATATTTTAAATTTCAGGGTACAAAAGGAATAATTATATAGTTTTACGAAAGATCGTGCAATATAATTGCACAATAGATGGTGAAATAACTGTTTGGTTCATTTTTTACTAATCATTAGTGTGCTTGCATCGGCATTTTGTTAACACACAAGTAAAAACAGTGCCACAGTTTTTGGCGTCCG
Organism: Cosmorhoe ocellata; assembly: GCA_963675405.1. Classification (NCBI taxonomy): domain Eukaryota; kingdom Metazoa; phylum Arthropoda; class Insecta; order Lepidoptera; family Geometridae; genus Cosmorhoe; species Cosmorhoe ocellata. The sequence goes on along the minus strand of OY776258.1, from coordinate 688,629 downwards.
GGCATAGCTACGATAAATCTTTGGTTGCAACTGCCCCGGCCTCCGGGGAGTTGCGGAGAGATTTTCCACGGGAATGCTAAAGTACGCCACTTATGAACACGATCGATAGAGTGCTGGTCAAATTGCACCTCCACCGCGTTCTACAACTAATTCCAAACTAATGAAACTTCTATAGCGCTGGTGATGTAGTGGCACCCTTGCCTCATGATCCGAAGGTCGTTGGTACAAACCTGGTCGTGCACCGATGAGTTTTTCTATCCTTCTAATATAAACGCGAAAGTTTGTAAGAATGTATGGATGTATGTTTGTTACTCTTTCACACTGGATCTGGAAGAAATTTGGCACAGATATAGATTATAGTCTGGAATAGCACATAGGCTGCTTTATATTCCGGAAAAATGTACGGTTCGCGGGATAGATTTTTTTTGGTGTTTCAAGGTACCACGCGGGCGAAGCCGTGGGCGGAAGCTTGTTCGAAATAATTATGTGCGCAATGTCAGTGTAGTAAACGGCGAAGGAAAACATCGTGAGGAAACCGGCATACCCTTGACGGTGACAGCGGAACTCAATAATAATAATTAATATGTATTCCTCGTAATGTATTATTTTACTCTTTTCAAACTACAAGTTTAATTTCGTTCAATAACTTGAAGCTACATAGCTTTTTAGTGTAAATTACAAGTGTTCCCGGCAGCCAAAAGTCAGTTTACTGCCCAAAGTTTGCACATAAAACACTGTTGAGTGCACATCATTGAAGTGAATACAGACCGGAATCGTTTAAGTCGGGCGAGCTCGTTCGCATTGACACACGGCTTAAAACCGGATGTTACTATCCGATATTTGTTCCGATTTTGATTTGACATCTGCATATCCGTTGTACGCATGCAACCTCGTTTATAGGTAACTAGAGGTCCGCCCCGGCTTCGCACGAGTATTATATACCTAATAATGTGTTCTATAAATTTGTAGTACTTACATTATTTTATTCTATCATCAATAGTTTTCGCAGCGCACGCGATGTAAAGAATATTTTAGGTAATTTGTTTACACCTTGGGTTACATTATTAGAGTTTTAGTAAAGATCCCTAATTTTTTTGAAAATATAGTATAGCCTATGTGACCCGCTGATAATGTAGCTTTCCAACAGTGAAAGAATTTTTAAAATCGGTTTAGTAGTTTCGGAGCCTATTCAACAAACAAACAAACAAACAAACAATCAAAGTTTTCCTCTTTATAATATTAGTATAGATAGTATAGATATTCACTCGTGTTTATTGTCAGCCTGTTTTGTTATGATTTGGTGCTCAAAACCTTATGCAGTTAAAAATCATCTTGTTACTTTTATGACACTACTAGTACTAGCTGATAGACATTCAATATAATGAATTGCAAAAGAGTTCCGAAATAGCCACTCTGGGAACATAATTCTATTCTCTCTCTCTTTCCTCTCTTTCTTGAAGTCGATTTCTCATTACTTAGGGTCGCGATCTCTCTTTTAAACCTTCTCCGCCATTAAAGTTTTCATTCTCGTCCGATCCTTTGCGACATAGATTGAGTTGTGCAGCTAGGAGTTGAGTGTGGTAAGTACGGTTTTGGTCAACCTCTCGGTCTATTCTACTCTTCATTCATACTTTAAAAAATCTAAACAGAAGCACACACAATCTTTTTATCCCGGAAAAATCCCCGAGAATGAAAAAGGGGCATTAGAGTTAAAACTGCAAACCACGGGTCGTAGCTCATAATTAAATTAACTTAGCACTATCCAACCAATACCGTTTATGGTGCATTTTATGCAACACTACTTGTTTACTACATTAGTTTATCGTGTCGATATCTAAAACAATGGGCACGAGCTCTCCAGTCAGGTTTAGTGGTCGTAAACGCACGCAGTAAAAGCTCCTTCAGTGTAACTGTCTAACTTCATTACAGCTGGTGAGCAGAACGTCTTCAGCACCTTCTTATTGCGTGGTATTCAAATTTATTGTCGTATGACGAGGACCCTTAGCCGAGAGGAGCCGAACAAGATCCTATACACCATCTTCATTTTTACGCACGGTAAACTTCTCATCAAAATATCACGTACGGAATACTAACTACTGTGCAAAATGTGGGCATGTACCAAATGTCATGTTTGGACATGCCTCTGACTACTTTCTTTAGATATCCTCAAAGATCTAAGGAACTAGAGATCTGAGGAAGATATTTACTGAGACCGGGATCACAGTCGTGAGCATATATATTTTTTTTAACCTCACATCCTATTAATCACAGCACACTGTTACCCGTATGATACAGGTCTTTACATTCTAATCTAGATCAATGATTCCCAAAGTGGTCCAGGTGGACCCCCAGGGGTCCACGGGAGTCTCAACAGGGGTCTACGTTGGACGTGACAAAAAATGGGGGTCTACACTACAATCGTTCTTGACATTCACTCACAACACAATGAATTAAAATTTAATTGAAAATTTGTTTAGTCTACCTACCTACTTTGTTATCAAAAAATTAACCCTATGAAGCAATCAATTCTAACCTTTTTTTTTTCGATAACTGTTAATTCGTCGTTGAAACTCAGCCACACACAACGCAAGTTTCCATAGATAGATAGATCTGAAACAAAAGAGTCTGGGAACCACTGTTCTAGATTATACTACACTTGAGAGCAATAAAATCACACACTCCCACATTTTATACTTAAAAGTTCAATATTTGTTGTATTTACAGCGAATGAAAATCAAATGAAATTAAAGTGCATAATATAGGCTTTCGCAGGACACATAAGGGGTTGACATTGACCTTGTAGTAGATGCTGTAATGGCTACAATAGTTTTTAGATGAATTCTTAGTCTCAATATTACCTAAGCCAATTAAATAATTTAATAAATAAAGTAGGTTTCAAACTGTGCGGTGTTTTCATGAATTAGGTTTTAATTTATTAACTAGCGAAGCTCTGCGATTTTGCAGTATCTTTAAACCCCTTTCATCCTTTTGATTGCTTTTTTAGAGACAAAAAATAAGTAACCAAGGTATAAATCTAAATTTATTCGTTCAGCGTAAAACAGCCTTTGAATCTACTAGATGCTTCAACGTCAAGTGATAGATAGATAGATAGATAAACATTTATTTGCTTCTGCAACACACAATAGGTACATAAGTATAGGCATTAACAAAAGTAACAACATAACAAGCTGACAAGAAAGAAGTAGATCATGCAACATGTGGGTGAGATGATGATACAGCTTAAGAAAACAGGTAACACAAAAATAAAAAAATAAAAAAATGGTTACAAAGAATGCAGTGTGTGCTGCAGCGAAGCAAAAAGGCAATAACTCAGCGCATAGTTTGCTCAAGAGCAAACACTGATTTTCAGTATCACCTAAATGAGGTAACCAGAAGAACGAGACACCAACAAGTAGAACGGTGTGTCTATAATACTAAAATAAGATGCTGTTTGACCGTTGTCGCGTATTAAAATTAAATAAAAGAAAAAAACATAATGTGCTTTGTATTACTGAAATCTATACTAATATTATAAAGAGGAAAACTTTGATTGTTTGTTTGTTTGTTTGTTTGAAATGAATAGGCTTCGAAACTACTGAACCGATTTGAAAAATTCTTTCACCAATGTGTAGAATGAACTTTCAGGATGAACATAGGCTATATTTTATGTAGGTACTTCGCGGGCGACGCCGCGTGCAGAAGCTAGTAAAGAAATAACGATATTGGAGATTCCTATAATAGGCAAACGAAGCGTTTTGGAATTCCTTCCATTTGTTTATGTAGCAGTAAATGCTTAAGACGTGATTTAAATGTGAATTTAGTATTTAGTAAGTGAAACTATTTATACACTTCCAGGGTCCTGACCACGAAGTCTTCCAGAACGATTCCGTTTTAGAAACGTCACATTTGAAGCTTGAAGTAACACTACTTCAATACAATTTGTATGTATACATGGTACGAAATAACAATGTAATATTAATTCGGTAATGTATTATGAATTCGTGGTGAGGCCCCAGAACTAGGTACAAATACCTAGCCATATAAAAAAGGCAGTAAATAAAATCATCTATATAAAAAGCAGTCGACTATAAACTAACCTACTGACCTGGTGGAGTACATGAAGGTGAAGACCAACGTCATATTGAGGGTGGAGAAGTTGCATTCGCACAACAATGTGAGTTTCAATTCATTTGTTGTGCGAGTGCCGACTTCAAATCTCGCCCTCTATATGAAAGAGGATTTCTGGCCGAAGGGTGTCATATTTCGGCGATTCCGTGGAAGGCTTGGTGACACCCCCCACCTCCAGCTCCCAATAATTAAATAATTAGTTTATTATTATGTATGTTAGACTGTAAGGTATATATTTTATATGGGCCGTAGTTTTTAAGTATTTTCCATCTTGTACACTTAGACTAATGTTGCCTGAAATAAAGTTATTATTATTATAAAGCTAATCCAGTTCCGTTACACACTGGAATGTACAACAAAACCCGATGTTACGTGAGAGATAAAATTATATCCTTTTGAGCGGACGCACGCGCTCGACGAATAAACGCTCAACTGCATTATTGCCCGCCGTAAAAACCGGGACATCGCCATCGGCCGGACTGGACTTAATTTTTCGTGCGGTGAGAAGGCACGTGCTACGATTTATATCCGGACCGTGTGGATACTGATATAAATAAATTGAACGGCCTTGTAGACTGACTTTCTGTTACACATTCAAACATGTTACGTGAATTATAAAGCTTTTAGATGAATTATAGTTATAATGTTGATCATCATTTTTAGAGTTCCGTACCCAAAGGGTAAAACGGACCCTATTACTCCGCTGTCCGTCCGTCCGTCTGTCACCAGGCTGTATCTCACTTCACTTCACTTCTTTATTTTTGGCCAGGCTGTATCTTCTTCTTCTTCTTCAATTATGGCATCTGTCTCTTAGAGAACAATTTTGCCAGTGTCAAGTGTATTTATTTATAAGTATTGTCAACGTCACAGAGTCATAGTCAAGTTGTCAAGTCAATTTTAAACAAAAGATGGCTGTTTTGTTGAAAATTTTGGGATTTCCTCCGATGGAATTTGAAGAGAACTATTCACTCTAATTCACATACTTTACACTCGCGTCAAGAACCCGGGCTTTATTGGCAAAATAACCACCAAAATTACGCAATAAAACTCAAAATAACACGAGAAAACATAATAATCCAGAGCGACGTAGTTGTCAGGCAAATGCACCGCAGAAAATCCCAGGCTGTATCTCAAGAGCCGTGATAGTTAGACAGTTGACATTTTCACAGATGAAGTAACTATTATTATTTTATTATATTAAATACTATTCTTCCATAACAGCAAATACTAAAAAACGGAATAAAATAAATATTTGGGGAATCTCATACAGGCATTTTATTTTGCAGTTTTTATTGATAATGGTACGGAACCCTTCGTGCGCGAGTCCGATTCGCACTTGGCCGGTTTTTTTAATTAAAACGCGACGAATGCGATTAAATCGAAAATAACTGTGAGAAATACCAGCTGACGAGTATGCGATGAATCAAATAGAAGTAAAGTTGAATCTGCTTGCCCTTTCCCACGAGACATTTATTTTGCCTAAAGGTTACCAGGCATTATATTCCCGTAGGTAACATTGGGCTCTTCAATATAGTTCAACCTAAACACGGTACTTGGTTCTCAACCCACTTTAAATATTCACTAGCATGCAATCAGTTGTAAAGTGGCGTCCTACTGACCGTTAGGCGATCCTTGTATATGTGTACTTATCTTTACTTTAAAACATTTTAAATGGTTGCTACTAGCTATTGCTGAGGCGGCTTTAAATAATTTTGTAGATACTTAAGTAGGTAAGAGGCTTTAGCGTTTATTTTATTCTACTCATACATAAATAGTACCTGGATGACCGAGCTTTGCTCGGTTTTCTTTTGGTAAACGACGTTTTCTAAAAATGAAACCTAGTTAGATCGATTTATCGCCTCCGAAACCCTTTGCATACTAAATTTCATGAAAATCGTTGGAGCCGTTTCCGAGATTCAGATTTTATACACCGTGTAATTTTAATTTTGTGGTTGTTTTCCCGCGGCAGAACCACTTGCCATAAGGAGTACTTTCGAAACATAGAGTAAAAGTAAAATAATAAAGATGTTTTTGTTTTAAAATAATTTAAATAATATTCATCAACTCGAAAACGTGAGGTGCGATAGTAACATTAGACGTAACTTGTAGGTACTATTCGAATCGCACGCGCCGCCGGCCGCCTTCGCGTAGGTATCGGGATGAATTACTAGTTCGTGGTCGCTTTTGAATCAAATTTTCACAATGGTAGGTATATCTGTATTTTTTGTTTCTAATATTTAATTTGTTTATACTATGATTGTATTACCAAGACAAAACCATTTCGCTGCGGGAAAACAACCATTAAAATTTCTCGGTGTATAGATACATATATACATACATAATATATATTAGTTGCTCGTTTAAAGGTATAAGATATGATTTGAAACATTTTAAATGTATGAATTATCAAATTGAGTAGAATGGCCCAGTACTTTTGTCATATCACAATATGCGTAGAGCTAAATGCATCTTTCTATATTTATTCGCGCAGAAAATATATTCCCACAGATTCACAAAAAATCTTGGAAGTTCCAACAAAAGAAGTTCAGTCTCTAGCGCGGTTAATATCCGGATCGGCGCATTAATTTCCCTGTTACCCGGCTTACGAGTAGTTACGACCGGCACCGGATACCTACTACATACACGTGGCTTCAGACCGTTCGTGGCGGATATGGTGCGTGGAGTGGTGAGAAAATTATGTGCATAATGGCAATCGGAAAATACTAAAACTAGACTAAAACACTATTTTAAAACACGAAGAAAATGATTACGACTGTAATCCCCAGGCTCGGTAGATATCTCCTCAGATCTCTAGTTACTTAGATCTTTGAGGATATCTAAAGAGGGAACTTATGACACACATCTTCGAAGTTTTGATTCCAGGGTATGCTGGTTTCCTCACGATGTTTTACTTCATCGTTTAATAGCACTGGCATTGCGCACTGCCAATTTTTCGAATGGATAAACTCATTGGTGCACGACCAGGTTTGGACCTACCACCTTCGGATCGTAAGGCAGGGGTGCTACAATTATGGACATCCACCAGAGCTGACTATTTTATTCATAGAAATAATATCTTAGATTTAAAAAAAAATTACATACATACTATCCTTACTACTATTTTTAAAACTATGATGATATCTACTTTCTAGTAGATCCCCTAAACCCTTCATCAGATCTTCAGTCAGACAAACATAATACAAATCACAAATCCTATTCATTTATGATTTCATGATTTCTTCCTGAAATTCTTCAAAGAAAAGATGGATGGACTGTGTGAAAAATGACAATGGTAAGAAAGGAGTGAGTACTGAGATGACGAATGACCGAGGGAAATGGAAGAAGATCACGTGTTGTGCTGACCACACATAACGTGGGAAAGGGGCAGGAAGATGATGATGATGATTAGACTGGCTATTTTTTGGATGAACTTTTCTGGAGTGTCTTTGGGAAACTGTTTGGGGTGTAGACTGTTCTGCGGCTTAGGTTGTGAGCGACAGTAGATAGGTATGGTACCACGGGAACAGTGAAATGGGGTCTGTTGTGGGTATTATCACTACGTAGACAATTCCTAGCCACATCCTCCCTAGTGTGTAATCTTATTATGTATACAATAGGTACCCAGTAGACTACTCGTAAGCTGATTAAGCACGTGTCAGTAATTAATTCCCATTTACGTAACAAATCTACACAGTTTTCAATATTGATGTGAAATTCCAGCTTCGGGGAATATTTCACACGGATATCATCGCTTAGTAGGAATTCCCCGTTGAGCACGAATGAGCCCAATTACTGTAATTAGGTGCTAGTTCACGAGCACATCATCAGCGAAATGGAGATCGAGTGAGAGAATTACGGGGAAATATTTGAATAGTCTCACGGATGAAAACATTTTCGCTTGAAAAATTGTCGCAGCAGCTCATTTGACATGTATAAAATGTTATACGAATATTAAGTTCAACAAAAATAGAGATAATAATGATATTTTGCATAGGTAGGTACTACATATTTTGTTAAATGGTAAGTACCTATGCAAAAATTTTATTCTAATAAGAGCTTGCAACGTGTCACGTACGGAATACTAAGAACCGTGCAAAATCATCAATCATCAATCATGTTTGGATGTGCCTCTGACTACTGTCTCTGATCTTTGAGGATATCTAAATCCTCAAAGATCTAAGTAACTAGAGATCTAAGAAGATATTAAAATTGCTGAACATTGCTGGACAATCCACACAGCATCATCTAGCCCCAAAGTAAGCAACTCAAAGCTTGTGTTATGAGTACTAGATAACTGATATATTTAATACATTATATACATAGATAGATATTTTTTATTATACATAGAAAACACCCAGACCAACGGAACAAATTTCTGCAGATCATACACAAATTTGTTCCGAAGCGGGAATCGAACCCGCAACCTCTTGCGTCGCAGGTGGACTCTCACCCGCTGCGCCACTGAGGTCGTCGAATATCTATCGAGCCTGGGGTTTAGTCTAGATCATATTTTTTTAATTAAATTTGCTTTGTCTTCACCTAGAGCGCCGGTGGTGCAGTGGTAGCACCCCGGCCTCACGATCCGAAGGTCATGGGTTCAAACCTGGTCGCGCACCAAAGAGTTTTTCTATTCGAAATATTTATGTGCGCAATGCCAGTGCTCTGAAACGGTGAAGGAAAACATCGTGAGGAAACCGGCATACCCTAGAACCAAAAATTCGAAGGTGTGTGTCATAGGTTAGTATTCTTATAAGCGGCGATGGGCTTGCAACCTGTCACGTACGGAATACTAACTACTGTGCAAAATGTGGGCATGTACCAAATGTCATGTTTGGACGTGCCTCTGACTACCCTCTTTAGATATTCTCAAAGATCTAAGTAACTAAAGATCTGAGGAAGACATCTACCGAGCCCGGGGATTACAGTCGTGATCATATTTTTTTTTTTGTCTTAACCTTTATACAAAAAATCTAAATTTAATATGCAGTTCTTTATTTATTTATTTATTTATTTATTTAAAGGAAAACCAGCAGCACACAAAAAAACATAATAGTTGGAAAATAGAGAACAGAAGGCTATTAAAAGGTTTTCACGAGTAAAAAGAATAATAGTTACATGGAAAGTGTGAACAAGCAAAGTAAACAGATAGCCTACACGATTACAAATTAGATAGTACGTACACAGTGGAAATACATAAAAATTAAAAATGTTAATAATAGACAAACAGCAGTATATTACTACTCACATGCCAAAAACGAGTCATTTAAATTAGTACCAGAGAAAAATTGAGAGCTCAACCGCCGTCTCACGGAGCTAACACTGGAGCAGAAGAGGTCCAGATCCATTATCTTGGAAAGTTTATTAAATTAGTCGCTAACTCGCCACAAAAAGGAGTTCTGACGATAGTTCGTTCTAACTATTGGTGTATGAATTATTTCATTAAATCTAACCCTTTTTTGGGGAACGTTTAGTGAAGTTCGGGGCAATTGATATGGTTGTTAGTGATTTTCGGTAGAAATAGCAGATCGCCAATTTCTCGTCTTTTACTTAGCGTAAGAAGGTGGCATTTACGGCAAATGTCTATGTAATTGGACGAACTGAACGGGACCTTATGACGAAAGCAAAGATATTTTATAAATTTAATTTGTATCCGCCCGATTCTGTTGATATAGACATCGTATTGGGGACTCCAGATTTGAGAAGCGTATTCAAGAATACTGCGTACATAGGTACAGAATAAAATTTTTAAGGTTTTACATCTGTTAAAACTGGCCGAGCTTCTCATTACAAAACCCAATGCTTTTGACGCTTTGCTAATAATAGAGTCAATGTGAGAGTCAAAGAGAAGTTTTGAATCATGTAACACACCCAAGTCTCTAATATTTATACAAACATCTTATTAACAATCTAGAAAGAAACCAAATAATTTCAAGAGTTTCAAAGCCCGATACAAGCTGAAACCAAATGAAAACCGCAGTTCTCTTCTCCAAATAAACTTGTCGCTTTGATAAAGTTATTCTAAAACGCATACACCGCTGTTTATCTATCCGAGTCACGGCACGTACATCGGTACGAATAAAGTGCACTGCTTGTTTACTTTAAGAGATTATTTCCTTGAGCCAACAGTATCACGTTACAGCCGCACACATAGTTCGGAACCCGGAGGAATTACCGGACTTGCTCCGTTTACATTTACTTTCTTATGAACGTGACACACGGACGGGAAGTGCTCGTAACACGCGGTGTCATTGAATAAAGTTACAAACTGTTTGTTTTTACTAGAGATTAATCATCATCTCCCGCCCTTTTCCCACGTTATGTGGGGTTGGCATGTGATCTTCTTTCATTTCCCTCTGTCATTCGTCTTCTTGGTACTAACTCCTTTCTTACCTATATCATTTTTCACACAGTCCATCCATCTTTTTTTGGCCTTCCGCCACCCCTGTATCCAGCCACATTAATTCCTAACACTCTCCTCGTCACTAGAGTTATTATAAGTTTCAATATACTATTCTAAATTCGAAGGTATGTGTCATAGGTTAGTATTCTCATAAGCGGCGATGGGCTTGCAACCTGTCACGTACGGAATACTAACTAAGTACTGTGCAAAATGTGGGCATGTACCAAATGTCATGTTTAGACTTGCCTCTGACTACCCTCTTTAGATACCCTCAAAGATCTAAGTAACTAAAGATCTGAGGAGATATCTAGCGAGCCTGGGGATTACAGTCGTGATCATATCATATTAATATACTATTCTGATAGATAAATGGTGTGTTACCATACGTGTGCGGTACATTTGCAAGAAGCCTTTGAAAAAGTAGCCTCTTTAATCCTAGTTTAAAATTACGTTTGTTCTGTATCTGGGTGTATATTTACAAAAAGCAAGTATTTATAATTAATCTATAACCATCTGGTTCCAATAGTACAAGCTCTGCTTAGTTTAGGGCTAGATGACGTTGTGTGAATTATCCACCAATATTAATTTATCTAATACATAGCTCTGTGACCTACGTCGCCGTGTGTCATTTACTTAGTCGGCAAGCGCGGCTGGTTTCCCACACTATTTTGTTTGCCGGGGGGTGGCGCCGCCGGAGTCCCACTGCACCTGCTGTTTACTACTTTAATTGCTTTAGCCATTAATCCCTGTCCGCCGAGGGCTGGCCAGACACGGAATACAGCCAATATGAGATTTCATGTAACACGTCAAATTGAAAAATTGGAGCATTTATTGTGGTGGCAATGGTGGAGCTCTCATTAAAATACGCTTGGATTATAATTATTCACGAAATATTAAATAATTGATTCAGCGTACACCGGCGCAACATGTGCGTAGTAGGTACCATTAGTCATCAATGGTAGGTTCTAATGGTACCACGGTAATGTAACGATAGTCATTTGGCAACATATCGGACGCGGCAAGGATCTTGGCTCTTTAGTTAACTGAGGCCACTGTCAACTTATCCCGCGGGATGAGTTGACCTAATGCTTTGAATCGGTCAACTCATCCCGCTTAGTGGGCATTGATGCTAACATTTTCAAATCACAATATTTAAAATCATAAAGAAATAATTCTTCTTCTTAACACACGATTCTTATCGATCCTATTTTATTTTTATGTTTTTATATTTTCTTTTAGGACACTTTACTAACAGAAAACGGATCTAGTCTTGTCCTACTACGAATAATTTAAGACTTTTTTAAATCCAAAAGATCATTACCCGGTCTCTAAGTATTTAACCAGTAAGTTGTAAGAATGTAGTTAAACGGGTACATCTACTCAAATAGCCATACAATTTAGGGCGACCCCAATCCGCCCCTGGCGCCCTAGGGTCAGCTGTCGCATTCACAGGGCGTTTTTGCACCTTCGGCCATCTACACTTCGCCCCTCGGAACGATAAATTGTTTTCTTGTGGTATTTCGGCATAGTTCCATTCGCTCGCTAACGACCTCTGTCTGCGCACAGAAGACTAAATTGCATTTTAAACTGGTGTCACCGCTGGGTGCAGTGCTTTAAACGCATTTAGGGACACAGCGCAAGCGGTTTAGCGAAGCATCTAGTAAGTGGTAAGCACCACTGAATGGACGTCAAACCAGGTAAGCTGCAAAAAAATATTTCGCGCAATATTCAAGGGTAGTCTAGTGGTAGTGGCCCGCCATCCTATCCTGAGGGCGTGAGTTAGATAGATTTTTCAGTTTAAAAAAATTTATGTACGCTATACCGGTACTCTTAAGCGGTGAAAGAAAACATCGTCAGGAAAAATGGGAAGGCGTAGAAGTTCGAAGACTGTGTCAAGTCACGAAAGGAGCCTTCGAAATAACTTAAGAAACATTCAGTGCAGTATTAGTACTACAACGACTGTAATCCCCGGGCTCAATAGATATCTTCCTCAGATCTTTAGTTACTTATATTGAGGATATCTAAAGAGGTTAGTCAGAGGCACGTCCATAAATAACATTTGGTACATGCTCATATTTTGCACAGTAGTTAGTACTCCGTACGTGACAGGTTGCAAGCCCATCGCCGCCTATAAGAATACTAACGTATGACACACACCTTCGAATTTTTGGTTCTAAGGTACCTATGCCGGTTTCCTCACGATGTTTTCCTTCACCGTTTAAGAGCACTGGCATTGCGCACATAAATATTTCGTATGGAAAAAATCATTGTTGCACGACCAGGTTTGAACCCACGACCTTCGGATCGAGAGTGCTACGATTACACCCACCAGCGCTCTACAATTAAAATGAGCAGTAGTTGAGTTGGTGCATCGGTGTCACGTGCGGGAGTTACGAGGGGATCGTGCTTTGGAGCCCGGACCGCAGCGAGCACCGGTGTTTACTTCCTGCAGTAACACGCCTGCTGACTTCGGAAATTGTGAGATATCGCGACACTCGCAAGTACCTGGTGCTGAAGAAAATTGCTGTCACGTTTACGTCATAAACTGACCCCACAGCTTAGTAGCTCTGGGGCCTGACCACAAGCTCAAACCATTATGATTCAGAAACGTCACGTTTCAAACTCGAAGTGACATTACTTCCATATTTTTTTAATAGGTCATCAACATTCTTCTGCCCTTATTCTATGTGGGGTCGGCACAACATGACATCATCTTCCATTTCTCTATGTCATTCGTCATCTCAATACTCACTTCTTTCTTACCCATGTCATCTTTCACACAGTACATCCATCATTTCTTTGGCCTATCTCTAGCCCTGTATCCATCCATATTCATACCTAACACTCTCCTCGTCACATGACATTTTTCTCTCCTCATAACATGCCTATACGACACTAACTTATTACTTCTCATCTTTTCCGTCACCGGTGCCACTTTTAAACTTCCTCTCATAAGTATACTCATTCCTTATTTTTATCCATCTTCGTCACTCCACATATCCATCTCATCATTCGCATTTCCGCTGCATGCACTCTTTTCTCATCCGTTTTCTTGGTGGCCCAACGTTCAGACCCATAAAATGCCTTAAGTTAGTTTTTCAAATTTAAGAAGGCAAACACGATGTCACAATAATTTATCTAGAAACTTTGAAAGAAGACATCCATCACCACCCAGTGTATTTGGCGAACTCTTAAGCTTCAGGACGTACAAAAATTTTCCATAAGTGTCTAGTTAATTAGTGTTGGCACAAATCTTTAGACTTGAAACTTTTAATGACGACGAATGAAAGTTTACACGCCTCGAGTTCCACCGCTCACGCTCACGAATTTTCTCGGCCTCATTAAGAAGTTGCCGTTCAATTTTGAGAACTTGTAACAATCATTGATAACGATAATGTATGTAACATATTTGGTAGGCATGTTCGCAAGTCTGCAAAGTGTAAATAGAACGGAAGGTTAGATATTTTCCTGTGTTGTTCAGCGCAGTTTGTGTCAACCACGAGCAGTGAACGTACAACACTTGGCAGTATTCCTTGAGCTAAAAAAATGATCCCACAAAAATAGAGCCCTGGTAGGCGCGGCTTGTCAATTTTGCCAAAGAATTATATCAAAAATTTGCAAAGCTTATTAACACGTTACATGGCAATTTAAAACCAAACGTCGAGGGAATATTTGGCAAAAAAGAGTTTCCATGTGTGAAGTTTAGTGTTGTTTCACGGATATTTTCCTTGAAGAAATGTTTCCATGTATTTTTCCGTTCACTGCCCACAGACTATTAATTTATTTTGTGCTGATTTTAATTTTTGTGTATTGTGTGGTATTAGCGTGCTGTGGACATGTTATGCGAAGGGATGAATGTCTGACGAGGAGAGTGGTAGGTATGAATATGGATGGATTTAAGAATAAAGCAGACAAAAGAAAAGATGGATGGCCTGTGTGAAAGATGATATGAGTAAGAAAAGTGTGGGTACTGATATCACGGATGATAGAGGGAAATGTAAGAGGAAAACGTGTTGTGCCGACCCGTGTTTTTCTTTTATCTGTATGGATCTCGTGTCTGTATTAAAGGTATTATTATTATAGTGTTTCCGATTTTCATCAACCCGGCTCAGTAAAGCCGGAAATTAAAAGATACGCACGGGTCTAGGCCAAGTACATAAGCTAAAGGAGTTTGAAAACCAAGAACGCTGTTTGTCTGAAATGGCTGTTTGTAGAAACTTTCGGACAATTCTGCATGTATTAAAGATTACTGCTTTTTGTAGAAGGGAAATGTGTGTTTAGGTAGATGAAGCAGAGTGGCTGAAATTACTGGTTTGGAATTACACCTGTTGAAGTCTTGAAGATTGGGATGATTGAAACTTTCTACAGTCACCAGTATTTTTTTAAAGAAATGATTTTAAGTTAAAATTATAAAATTACTTTGTTTATTATAATGAAAGTACTTAACTTTACGTGGCTTGAGTGCATATCTAAGTTACTGGCTTTCTCACAAAGTTGACTATAAAAAATGTATTTTAAAAATGTTTATAACTCGTAAAGTGACGTCACACACAACTCGTAAATGTCGTTAAAAGACGTCGTTAACTTAAAATTGTTTTATTTTTTACGCTTATTATTTTAACGGCCAATAAAACTGTATGGCATTTATTATTTCTATTTTTTTTTCAGGTTAATTTCGCAAAGCTTTGAAATAGTGAAAATTGAAGGTTCATTATTGAAAAGTTATTTTCCATAAACAAAATAAAATAGTAGGTACCCACCTAGAGTTTGTGCAATGGAAGAGTCGCGTGAATCATTGCATTTAGTACCTTATTTCAGTGGCATAAATGTCACTAGAAAACTCGATACCATGAATAAAATACTGGCTAGGCTAAGTCCCCGCTAAGTAGGTGCTATCGTAAATGGCACGCAAATTGAAATCTAAAGTTTAGCGGCGGCGTGGCGAGAGATAGAAAACGTCAAGCTACTCAAAGCGGCTATTAATTTATGAGAAAGGAAATTGAAACCCCAGTGGAAATAGAAAAGTAATAAAATGCAACAGCGATTACTGCCGGCGAGATGAGTGCTGCCGGCGTGGCGGCGGGCCGCTGAGCGCCTGCCTACTGCTACGGAGTCTATTATCTATACTTAACATTATAAAGAGGAAAGATTTGATTGTTTGTTTGCATTGAATAGGCTCACGATGTTTTCCTTCACCGAGGACCATATTGAATTTAATAATGTTATTCTAACCTAACCAGGTTTGAACCGGAAATAAGAGACAAAAAGTTTTTTTTTAATCTTTAATATTAAACTATTTGCTGTGCGAATATGGTTTGTTCGAACACCTATAACTCTAGAACGGATCGAGCGATTTTCATGGTTTTTGATTTGTTGTATTTGTTTCCGTCCGAATAGCAAAATAATTATTAAACCATTTGAAAATTAATTAAGTGCGGACGAACTCGCTAGCAACAGCTACTTTTTTAATAAACAAAAGTTGTATGAAAAATAAAATTATATTTTTTGGCACTTCATTTGTTCAGAGTGTACGAATGGAGCATAACTCCATGTAATAACTAACTAATAGAGCATAACTCATAACACACATCGCATTTCAATCAGGCCTTATTTTTTCTGACCCTGAGATTATAAGCTCGAGTATTATTTAATTGAAATCAACGACCATGCAAGCATTAATACCGCAAACCCGCGCCACAGCCAAAACTACCACGTCCGCCACACCGCCGACACGTTACTATCGTCACAATATTTGCACTGTTATTATATCTGGGTGTTATTTATTGAACACGTCATTACAATAATCTGATTCCATACACCGAGCGATCCGCAGCGAGCGACGTTAATGCGATTATGTAAATCAGTTTGCAAGAACCTTACAGCACGAGTTCATATTTTCATTTCAAAGTAGGTAAAGTTCGATGCTATTTATTACAGCAAGTTAAGTAATTTACGCTGGTTTTTGAAAATGCGCGTATCATGCCGTTTATTACCGCAATATATGCTACGAGCTTTTCATTTAGCTATGCTACGAGCGTCTACAACCTACGCCATGACCGCTTAAGTTAGAGAGCTTTTCAACTAGCTACGCTACGAGCGTCTACAACCTACGTCATGACCGCTTAAGCTATCGAGCTTTTCAACTAGCTACGCTACGATCGTCTACAAGCTACGCCATGACCACTTAAGCTATCGAGCTTTTCAACTAGCTACGAGCTACGTCTAGCTAGTCTACAAGCTACGCCGGGAAAGCTACAACATACGATGCTACACGCGTTACAACAAGCTACCGAAAGCGCTACGAGCGTTGAAGATTGTAACCTTCTTCTTCTTCTTCTTCTTCTTATCATGAAACCAGTTGTTTCGAACTAGAGTGGTAAAAGGATTAAACACTACCTACCTATATAAACACTACTCAAACAAAACGGTATGCCAGAAATGCTATGAAAAATATTTCGAGTCACAGGTGCAAATAGGCGAATGGGAAATAAAACACGATTTATTGTCCTCCAGCTAACATGGCTGTTGGTAATTCGTTTTAGAAATTTCACAAACAATACAAACGACGGACCGAACAGATGTACAAACTGAACAATTTGATTGGTAGCCTAGTTTGTACTAAATACAGAAATGGTAGATAAATTTTATCAATAAAGTAAACTAAAATAGTGACGCTAAAAATTTATCGATGAATATAGAATATGCCAATATGGTCGTGATTATGTAACGCAATGTAGTTAATCGAATTCATTGTAATCGACATCATAAGAAAAAAAAATTAAATTAAATTTTGAATTCGATGATAATTGCGATGAGTGAAAAAATCCAAAAAATATTGCGAGCCAAATCTAATAAGTAAATAAAAATTCTATTAAAAAATGCATAGTATATAGACAATAGGTACATAGGTGCACTAAACATTCTCAACACATTCTCCTGCCCTTATCCCACGCGTGGGGTCGGCGCAACATGTTTTCTTCCTCCACTCACTCCTATCAGTCGTCAACTCTGAGTCTACTCCTCTTACATTCATATCATCTTTCACACATTCAAACCACTTCTTCGGCTTTCCACTACTTGCACACCCAGCTAAACTCATACTCATAACACTTTTGGTGACATGGTTTTCATCCCTCCTCATCACGTGTCCATACCATGCTAATCTAGCACTCCTCATCTTTTCATTAATAAACATAGCTAAGTATAATAATTTGAAATAAATAAAATGAAACAGGAGTAGATAATATGATATGCAAATAGTTAAAAAAATAGTAGAACATTTATTAGAAATAACTACAGTAAGAGGGGTTTCACACTACGTCCGATCCGAATCCGATCCGAACCCGTGAAAATATGGTCCGGAGTTAGATGTAGAACTATTTCTATGGTAAGTTACGTAGGTACTAGATCCGCTTTCCGTCATCCGATTTATTTCCGTCATTCGTCATTTCCGTCACATAAAATGACGTATGCCAAAAGGTGGCTCCCAAAGACATTTTATCTACTGACGTTACTCCAGAACGTCCTTGGTGGCTCCTGTAGTGCGATTACGGAACTCTGATACAATCAACACTTGTCAAAACTAGCTCAAATTTATTGAATAAACACTCTTATGTCATACCAAAATACTTGATTACAATGAAAACGTATTGACATTGATTGTAAGCAAAGATCCATAATCGCCCCCCTGAATTGCTTGGATTTGTATCAGAGATCGGAGTAGTGCGTAAGCAATATCCGAATTCGGTCCGAGTTTTCTTGATCCATATTTTCACGAGTACGGATCGTATTCGGATCGGACTTAGTGCGAAACCGCTCTTATTCCAAAGCTATCTTTAAATAAGTAGATTTTATCCCTCTGTACTGTTCATAATTTCCGGTTAGTCGATGTACGTAGTGTTCTAACCTAGATTCGCTACACACAGCTGTGCACAATAACTTTTTCATACCGTGTGCAGTATTGTCACATATTTTCATTAGATGGCGAGTATGGAGCAGAAAGAGACTAAAATATTTTTATGAGCATTCATATTTCATACCATAAGTACTTTTAGAGCGCTAGTGGAGTAGTGGTAGCACCCCTGCCTCACGACCCGAAGGTCGTGGGTTCAAACCTGGTCATGCACCAATGAGTTTTTCCATTCGAAAAAAAATGTGCGCAATGCCAGTGCTTTTAAACGGTAACAGTAACGGTGCCAGTGCTTTTTAACATTTGAAGGTGTGTGTCATAGGTATTCTTATAAGCGGCGATGGGCTTGCAACCTGTCACGTACGGAATACTAACTACTGTGTAAAATTTGGGCGTGTACCAAATGCCATGTTCGGATGTGCCTCTGACTATCCTCAAAAAGTCTAAGTAAGTAAAGATCTGAGGAGATATCTACCGAGCACGTGGATTACAGTCGTGATCATAAAAATTATTTTATGTAGTACTTTTTGTTACAAACGGTGTATCGAGGAGCATTTGATGCGGCATCCGGTGGGTTCAGCCGGCTTCCGTAGCGAGTCGCGCATTCGATTTCCGCTTTTCGCAACAAAATGCAACTGAAAATAACTGAGTCAAGCGGATGACAATTCTTTAGTGCACTAAACTTGTTTTTTTCCATCGATGATATAATCCGTGCACTATCAGAGGCCTTACCACTAGCTCTTACAAACTATCATGTTTCAGAAACGTCACATTTCAAGCTTGAAGTAACACTACTTCAATACAATTTTTATAGATCACTAGCTTCCGCCCAAGGCTTCGCCCACGTGGTATCTTAAAACCAAAAAAAACGTATCCCACAGGAACCGTAGATTTTTCCGGGATAATAAGTAGCCTATGTGATATTCCAGACTATAATCTAACTCTGTGCGAAGTTTCATCAAACTCCATTAAATAGTTTTTGCGTGAAAGAGAAACAAACATACATCCATATAGATTCTACAAACTTTCGCGTTTATAATATTAGTAGGAGGGTACGAAATATCGAAGTTATATTACTTTGATATTGCTCGAAAAGCTTGCGGTAAGGGCCCTGAAAAGAAAGGAATCAAAGTAAATCAAAAATGCAACAATAAAAGTAAACTACCTAGCCAACAGCGTTTGTAACACGATCAAGTACGATGGCGCCAAAACCCAATAGAACCTTAGATATTTACCGGCCCATAGGTTCTACAACACCTAGAAGCGGCACTTATCAGATGAGAGCGCTCTAGCTCCGAACCTGACCCAAATAAAGCAAGCGCTATCTCGCGTCGTCGCCGACTTGGATTTGTTGGCAAAGTAAAGAATTTACTGCTCACCCCTGTCCGCCGCGACCTAAACACGTGTGCCACTTCTACAGAGTGTACCTATGTAGCTATTTAGACTTCCACAACTTCGACCTATTGCAATAATCCCCTATTTTGGTAGGAAATTTAATTATTTTTTTAATTTTCTTGATATCACTTGAAAGCTAACAAAATTACCTTTCAAATGATATACCACAATTCTTAGTTGACTGCAAAGACATTGTAAAAATTAGTCTAGAACAATCCGCCATGAAGCGATTCCAGTTTAAAGCTCGGAAGTGTACATTGTATGAAACTATCCTGAGCTGGGCGTATTATTCAAAGTGTTTTGAGATTATTCGAGAGTTTTACAGGAATTTCGCAAGCCTCGCTTCTGAAGCAGAAAGTTTAAAATATATTCTCGTGCCTTCGTGATCTAACATGATAGATAATATTTTCACTTCAGCACAGAATTAGGTTATACCTACCTACTTGTCTACCTAGTTTTTCACTAATACAAAAACTCTTTTTTGAGTGTTTAAAGAATTCCAAACAGAACTAATTAGATTAGAGACGGCTGTCAAAAAACGAGTGTGCTTTAAACCACACGACTGAAGTAAAACTTCTTTAGCTTATTCTATAGTACTGTAACTGGCTTTGTGAGAAAGAGAGAAAGAAACTGTGGGCTCGCACTCTCTCTCTTTCTCTTACAGTATTATAAGAAACCCAACTCTCTCTCTTTCTATCTTTACTAACATATATCTCCCTCCGTTCGCCTTGCCAGATCACACTTTTCGTAACGTTCTCGTCACTCAGTCACCACCTTACTCCCCGATTCATGCGTGTGTAAAGAAGTTTTAATTCAAAAATAGCGTGATACGAAAATATGCACAACGTAACGTGTTTTGGGTTTAGTAAATAAAATACATACTTACGTTAAAAACTACCGTGATTACCCCCTCCCATCACCTGGTCCCAATTAAATAAACATACAAGGCTACAAATTTGTAAAAAAGTGACAATATTGTCTTATTTCATGACCAGTTTGCTGTTTATTGCTGAATAAGGCCTAAATATGAAGAATTGTAGGTACAATTTTACATTTTTGTAAATTTTCCACCATTACAAATTTGTACCTAAATCGTATTATTTTTATTAAACAGAAACTTGTAGAATTGTAGACGGTTATAATTAATTGTATTTTAAAGTTTGTAATGTTTTCTAAATAGGGGCCTGGTTTCCAAAGGTTCCATTCCAAACATGCCACGCTCACAACATACGAAACCAACATTTAACTTCGCCTGGCCGTGCGACAACATAACTTTTTGCTCAGTTTTGCATGAAAAAACCGGGAAAAATAGAGCGGTGGTAGGCTGTAATTCACCGCCGTCATGACATGCAAGCCCCAACCGGAGTAATCACATTTCATGTTGTCCTTTTGTTGCGTTCTCGGTTAGACCGGACTCGGTGATTTAGGTGGCATTACCTGTTTGAGTACAGAGTCGCGCTATGCCATTCCCGAAGCCCATGTTGCCTCTAGGAACGGCCTAATCCCTGAATATTCATTGAAACAGCTTTGTATTTTTATACTGTGTGATTCTGGGTTTGTTGTACATTTGTACATACAGCCTACAGGCCTTTGGTCTTTGTTATATCACTGTCAGTTAAAAATGGTTCGTCGGTGAGCTAAGTGGACGTTGTGTGTCAGGGGCTTAGTACAGGTTTTGATAGTTTTAAACATTAATTCGTTTCGTTTCCTTCCGTACTTACATTATCTGCACTGCTTAATTTTCCGCTAGGGGTACTAAAGAAAATGATAAGAAATAAAGTTTCGTTACTATAAAAACCATTACTAAGCCCCCAAAAATATCATATATACATATATATCTCAAAAATATCATCAATAGCCACACAGGTAAAAAATCAGTCGGTATATACCTATAGCTATGTAAATTGTTAATCAGATTTAATTAGGTACAATGAAAGAATCCTAAGGGCAAATATGACCAACTTCTGGTATAACTATTTTCAGAATAATGTAGGTAATGTCAAATGCAAGTAAAATGTAAAACGTCGGGAAAAATAGGTAAATAAAATACCCATAATAATGCAAGTAAAATGTCAATTTACTCTACGATAATTACGATCTATTCTCGGGATAAGGCTTAAAAAAAAAACTTTTTTTGCCAGGACATGAGAATGTTGCTACATTTTCCTCAACATGTAGATATTAAAATAAAATAATAATAAATAAATAAATAAATAAATAAACTGCTGGACAATCCACACAGCATCATCTAGCCCCAAAGTAAGCTACTCAAAGCTTGTGTTATGGGTACTAGATAACTGATATATTTAATACATGATGTAGGTACATAGATAGATATTTTTTATTATACATACACACCCAGACCAACGGAACAAATTTCTGCAGATCGTACACAAATTTGTTCCGAGGCGGGAATCGAACCCGCAACCTCTTGCGTCGCAGGCGGACTCTTGCCCGCTGCGCCACTGAGGTCGTCAAATGTTCGTACATCAAAGAACGGCTCCAATAAGCTCGGCTGATCTCAAATAAAATCAAGTCCTATAAGCTCTGATGCAATTTGCGAGTAGGACGCGCACCTGGCTAGATCCACACTCTTGGATTATCGCCAGATCTCTTGGATTTGTTACTAGATCTGAAAATTCAGCGCGCGACATACGTTGTTTGTGAAAATAAAGCGCTGTCTTCCCTTTATGCGCTGAATTTTACAAAATATAAGCCACGATGAAGAATGCTGTACCTACCCCTAGTATGACTTTTTAATAGTTTACGAAAACTTTTTTCGAATAGTATATTTACCTCCATCGAAAATGTTAAGGAACTAAAATAAGTCGATATCGTGAAAACTTGGTTTGAAAATCATTACTGGGACTGCCGATTAGATATTTTCGATATTATCGACCTTAGTTCCTTAACATTTCCGATGGAGGTAAATGTATGAAAGAATACTATTCGAAAAAAGTTTTCGTAAACTATCAAAAACTCATACTAAGGGTACTGATAATATTTAGGTACTCCGCAAGACTACAAAAATACCTGCACTAATTATCTTTTTAGATGGTTAGCCATCTAAAAAGAACATAGAAATAGTTTAATTCATCGTGCGCAGACGCTTGTCCTACACTCGTTAGCATTTACTTAATTAAAATACTTTTTTTAGACTCTCAACGAATAAACAAAAAATCTTTGCAGACTCAAAGGTACTTTTCTGCTTGGCGTGAACGCAAAAGAACGTAATTTCTACCTCAAAAGGGTAAAAGACTTTATAATACCTGTAAGGGTCATTTCACGCCTGTTGACTTCACAGCACACGTGCAAAAACAAACTCGAAAATGTTCATAGAACGCAGCCTTAGCACCGTCAGCAAGATTACTCAAAATTCACTTACGACCTTATCATAGCGACGTAAGTTCTAAAATTGCGAGGTAGGTATAATTGCTAAGTGCATTAAAAAGCAAGGGATGTTAGGACGTGTTATTTTTGTGTTCTTTCCATAGTATAGGTGCTAGGGACTTTATTAAATAACTAAGTACAGTATAAAACTTACGATACTATCTGTCTGACATTATCAACGCACAGCTTACCTAAACCATACGTCCTGAGAGCCGAAATTTCAGAGAGGCATTTTGGTTTCTAAAGAAATATGCTAGTTATACGAGTATGCTAGAAGGCTAAAGTTTATACAAATAAAATTTTATGCCAATAAAGTTGCGGGGAATTCCGGATTATTCCCGTTTATCCCCTGCTTTGTCCCCTTGGCAGAACAGATGGGATTAAAACGTTCTATTGGGGGCTCTTGGCAACGGGGGGACAGAAAGAACGTTTACAAATTGAAAAAGTGGACGGAGGGACAAATGGAACTTTTTAGTCTCATCTGTGTCCCTAAGGGGACAGATGGGAATAATCCAGGATTCCACAGTACTTAGTTAATGTATGAAAGTCCAGCGAATAGACCATCACTTTTGTTGACTATCAAAATGGAGGAAGTCATGAAACGAAGGTTTATTTTTAAGCCCTTCGCTTCGCGTAGCCCCGACCCAACTTCCGCAAGAAAGTAAATAAATTAAGTACAAGGCCTGTAATAAATTCGTCCAGACCGTCTGTCACAATACTGTATTACTTTCCTACCCTACGTGCAGTACCAACTTATTTGGGGAAGAATATTCTTTACCATGAAACTTACTACAATTTCGTTTACGGATTAATTCTTCAAACAGTGAGGCAACAAACGCTAAGAACTAAAATAGATATTAGTTAAGTAAGAATAAGTAAAGTAAACCTTAGGGGTTTACTTAGGGGCCTTAGCCACAAACTTTTACAAACCATCGTGTTTCATAAACTTCAAGTTTCAAGCTAAAAGTAACACTAATTCTATACAATTTCCATTAAAATCACGGCTTCATCAGCTACCATGCTGAATGGTTTCCTGTTTTACTGTGTCACCTTAGCAACGCTTTATATATAAATTTGTTAAAAAACAATTATTTGTAACGTGACGTAAAATAAATGATTTCTGTTTTATTCTTTTGTATTTCTGTGTTCGTCCGTGACGTAGCAGGCTATGTCTAGTCACATCGCTGAATTACAGTCTTTTTACGCAAGTTTTATAGTAATCTACATATGATTTTACGTACGATAGGTACATATTTTACAACAGGTAACAATATAATGCGCTAAGTACTTACCTGAAATCGTAGCTGCCGATCAACTACACAGGGTGCCCTTGGTGTCTTCAATCAGATATTTAATTATTTTGAGTAATGATTTGCACAGTTTTTCGCAATTATCAGATTTATTATAAACTATTTGAACGGGTCTATATCATAAATAATAAATAAATAAATAATGCTGGACAGTCCACACAGCATCATCTAGCCCCAAAGTAAGCTACTCAAAGCTTGTGTTATGGGTACTAGATAACTGATATATTTAATTATATGCATAGATAGATATATTTTTATTATACATAGAAAACACCCAGACCAACGGAACAAATTTCTGCAGATCGTACACAAATTTGTTCCGAGGCGGAAATCGAACCCGCGACTTCTAGCGTCGCAGGCGGACTCTCGCCCGCTGCGTCACTGAGGTCGTCTTAATCCTTTTTAGTCGAAACGTCGCGAAAATAATAAAAGTAAACGCGATATTAGAACGAAATAGTAGGTAGGTAGTTTAATAATAATAAACAGTTTGTTCAATTAGAAGCCTACATTATAGATGAGGTCAGTCCAATTTCAACAGGTATATATTCACTAGGCCAGTCAGAATTCAGCGATGTCGCACAACGAGAGACTTCACTAATTAATATTTAGTCTGTGTCTGTAATTTTTTTTTTTACAGAGTCGAGTTAAAGATCGTAGCAGAAGTATGTGGTCTCTACGTAGTAAATGTAAAATGTATTTTATAGAACTACAGAATAAGGTATAAAAACGAAATATATGTGAACTATATAATTATACTAACATAGGTAACTTGTATTCTTTTTGGCGAAAAAGGGCTCGAGTTAATTTTAACGGCATAATGCATTTTATTTACCTACGTGTAGAAACCAAAACTTCGTTCGTTTCTATTGTTATTTTGAATAAAATGCCTAAATATTCTTGTGTCAAAGCCAACTTGACATTGCCATTTTGTGCGAGAAAACATAAATATTTATACAATGAGTAACATAATATCCCTATAAGGCCGGAACGGGAGTATTCTATACGTCATTGCGAACAACGTTTGTTCAACGACTTTTAAAGTTTCAAAGGTTTTCATTCATAAAATGTCTCTTAAACTTTGCTCCAATACGTACCTTGACACCACATGAGGCAACCCTACTAACAGCTGTTTTTTGACCTTTAGGTGTGAACTCTAGATGAAATAGGTAACAGAACGGACACCAATCAATAATGTGCCTACCTAGCCTACTTACTTAATAACGAGGTAGCTTAATAAGTAACTTCTGTTTTTTTTTAAGGCCTAGTTGCTAGGTACCGTGGTATTGATTGGTAATTATAATGTAAGGTCACTTGACGACTAAAATCCCTATGCACGGTAAAGATCCTTTCAGATCTCTTTGTTAACTACCTACCTAGTAGGAGATAGGTACCTACTCAATTTTGTACCTACCTACTTGGGCCATAAAGGTATCTTGAGTAGATACCAAGAAGTGTGAGAGGATGTTTACCGTGCCTGAGGATAAAGCCGTGACCATAATTTCACTTTCATTTTTCCAACGATGTACCTATTTATTGTTGATCGGAGCATTTTTCAATCCAATTTTGTACCTACCTACTTGGGCACTAAAGTCAAAGGTTGTGACTTTTCTGTCTTACTAATCTTCATTTTTATGTGAACAGCCTATTTCTCATTGGTTGCTATCTCAGGCTATGTTTTTGCATCTCTGTCTCACTTTGTCTGCTGTCATGTCAGTTGACAGTCAGTTAACGGCTTTCTGTTTGAATTTTTTTTACTGCAAATTGCAAAGTTTTATGTTTCTTTGGTCTTTTATGCGTGGTTTTAGGCTGTGAGAAAGTTAAAAATAGTTATAATGTGCCTTTCAACAAAAAAGGCACCGACTCCTCGTTGCAGAACATGTACAATTTGTCGAAAAAGATATGGTCGAATAAATGACAAAAAAAGGATATTTATGATGAAATTCCCTCTAGATGAAGAAAAGTAAGTACAAATTGAGTATCATACTGAAGAATTTTGTATCTTTGTACTGTCTGCAGAGCATAATAAATTAATAGATACTCGGTAGGAAAAATACTTTCGTGTTTACAAACAGTAGTGATGTAGCACAAGTATCTTCATTACTTATCGATAAACTTCGATAAACTTTATTACATATTATTGACATTATTAGAAGTTTTGGGCTATACATAAGTACATGGCTTTTGTTAGTGATATTTTCAATGGTGTGTTTAATTTTAGATGTAGACAATGGGCGCAGATTATCGGAATTGAAGACTTGGCCTATATTCCTATTGAAAAACTTCATGAAATGAAATACGTTTGTGGAGATCATTTTCATTTGTATGCTATGATGCCTGGTTCATCACCGTACTGGTCGCGAAGGAACAGGAGTAGAATCATCTAGCTATAAGACGATTCAAGATCCTTGTAATCTTACTGAAAAAAATCTGTTTGACTTTGACCGAGCGAGGCGAGTCGAGCTATCACACGGCACAATAGCTGTCTACTGACACATCAGCTGCTCGTACTTTGTATAATATCCTTAAGTTTAAGTTGTACCTAAACGTAAATTAACGTTGAATAAATTTGATTTTTAAATCCATAATTATTCATTTTATTTGTAACGGTAATTATTTTTGTTAATTTTGTAGCTGGAATCCACGATGCATTTCATAATAATTTATCGATATCGATATAATCAGGAATAACCTGAGAACATCCCTATGTTCTTATCGTTACGTTGGTATAACGTATGCTGACTGACACTGTTGACGTTTTTATTTTTAAATTAGTAATAGGTGGTATGTTAAATGAAGTTTATTAAAAAGTCTCTATGTCCCATCTCATAGACGTAGTGATTATATTCTCTTTGGTAGTGATTATATTCTCTTTGGCAATAGGTACTTTTGGTTGAATGAAATGTCATTTTTAATCAGTCGCAATAGCATTCGTTCCTTGCAACAAGCAATCTCTCGGTTCGCGAAACTTTATTAGCGTACGATACGATGTAGGTTTGGCGAGTGGATCGGTCGTGCTGGTACAGTAGCATGGCCTCCACGCTCCCCTGATCTGACGCCCCTTGATTTTTTTTGTGGGGCTACCTCAAGTCTATCGTCTATCGCGTCGAAAGCCCATCAGTAGATGCCCTCAGAGTGAAAATAATTTCAGCGTGTGCGGACATAACGCCTGAAAAGCTTCGGAACGCAACAAAAACGGTGGCTCGCAGAGCAGATATTTGCATCTTTCGTGAAGGAGGGCACATTGAGCCTTTCCTGTGAAATGTGTTGTGTTGTGTGTGTCAACAGTGAAAAAAACGTGTCAAAATTCAGTGATAGATAGGTAGCTTACTAATAAAAAGATATAAAAAGATATCGTTATTTTAATCTTTGACCTTAATTTCTACGTAAAATTATGTAGGTAAGTAAGATCCGTAAAAAATTGCAAATTCTTTTGAAAGCTGAAGTTACTATTATCTCATCTGGAGCATGGCACACGCGTTCAATTGTCTACGTGTGTGTGTGTGGGTCCGACGCGATAGGAGGGTGCGCGTGTGTTTGTTTTGTTACCTACGCAAATAGTAAACAAACACATAGGGTTGACACAAATTTATCATAAAATGATTTGTTTTAAATTGTATTGGAATTTCAAATATGATGTATTGAACCTTTGCACACGTCAATGTATTCTAGTGCTCGGTCTGAATACACCCCTTTTGTTCTTATAGGGGTATTACGTTACACGCTGTATACCTAGTATAAATACCTAGGTTTTTAATCGTAGCCACAGAATATAGCACCTTTACTACTAATAATACACTTCTCAAAACATATTGAGGCTCCTGTCAAAACTTATTCAGGGCACTCAAAGCTTGTTAAAATATCGAGGGCATGTCCATTGTCCAATCCATCTCCGTCTACAACCCCTGCCCCTGACTGGTATTAATGGTAACGCAATTAAAGTGCTGAACGGCAGGTGTACCCATTCATTACTATACTGGTAACTATACATCGGTTCAGCAAATGATTGCTACTTTGATTTATGTAAACCTAAAGGTTGGTTGGGAGTTATGGTGGCAGCATGAGCTCTTCGCTTTAAAGAGCTTATGAAACGGTATTAAGTACTCTCTAACGATAAGTTATTATGTCTTCTTTACTTATGTCATCTGTCTACTAAAGATCAATACCTATAAAATTCAAATTCAAATTCAAAATATTTGTATTCAATAAAATCACAGGGATCAATTTAAATCGTCTTTGAATTTGAAATTGAAAAATATTTATTCAATAAAACCACAGGGATCATTTTGAATCGTTTTATATACTAGGTGAGTCTAGGTGCTAATTCCAGTCCTATTCCCAGTCCGAGAAGAACTGACAAGAAACTTTTTTTGTATGATCCTTGGTCATTTTTTTAGGCTAACCTAGCTAATTCATCCCAAGCTATTTTGTCATCTAAGTTCTCAGATATTTTATAATGAGCTTTTCGAGACAATTTTTGTTCAATTACATTTTTGAATTTCCCAGTCGATAAATCAAGCATGTCGCTTGGGATCTTGTTATAGAAACGTACCTACATATTGCCCTAAACAGGATTTACTTACTTTAGTGAGCCCAACCGTGGGAACCGTATAATACCAATTATATTCTTACATTATTACGATCATAAAAAAATCATACAGTCTCATATTTTTAGCAAGAACGCCTTGCAGAGAAATCTCTTAAAACTTTTGCGATCAGAAAAAATCTTATCAACTATTGGTTTACCATTAGGCGGAAGTTTTTAACTGTTTTCTCGACATTGTACTTAATAAGCTTCACGACGAAAATGTTAAAACAACTCCGCAATAAACTGACTTTTAAACAAAGACCATTGGAACTTATACTTATAGTCTTCTAAACAAAGCGAGAAGATTAGAGCTCAGAATTTATTAGGCAATTATTTATCATCCTGGTAAAGAACGCCACAAATATGTTTCTCAAATATTCCACAATTTAAATGGACATTAGGTATGATTTGCAACAAATTAAGGCCCAGAATACTATTCACACTATTCCTTACGTAAAAGTTACAAAAAAAAGTGACATAGGTCCGTATAGCAACGCCGATCTCCGCGGAATCAGACATAGCACGAAGCGAAATACCCAAATGACAAGTAAGTAGAGTGCGGCATGATAATATGGCTGCTCTGAATTATATAACGAAAGCGACAATTTATAAAAAACATAAATATGTTCAAGTAAATAGCTTATTTCATAAAAAGGGCTGGGTTGATTTGTTTCAAATTAACTGATTTACATTCATGTGAAATAGAAATTAAAAATACCTTACTGTTCTGGATAAATTAGGGAATTTCTGAATTTTCAGAGGTGTTTTTGACATGATTTTTAACCAAGGTTTTCTAACTAATTCGTGTTTTAGCTAAAGTTGATTTATCACTTATATCCTTGAGTATCGTGTAGTTCAATTTCAATGAAATCTATTTAGCGGTAATAGAATGATTAGGGTTGCAATACTTGCAATTTTCAAAATTCTGGGCCTTAAGTAGTTTACATTACACCTATTGTATTAAGTATTTATCGCGTTTTATTTACCTATTTTCCCAGACGTTTCGACAGGTTTAGGTATACACTGTCGTAGTCACGAGGTGACAGTCATCGTCATCATGACGTCGGGAAAAATAGGTAAAGAAAACGCGATAATAACCTGTTTAAATCGGAGAGTCTTAGGTATGAATGTGGATGGATACAGGGCTAGAGGTAGACCAAAGAAAAGATGACATGGGTAAGAAAGGAGTGAGTAGGTACTGACTTGACGAATGATAGAGGGAAATGGAAGAAGATCACATATTGTGCCGACCACATAACGTGGGAAAAGGGCAGGAAGATGATGATGTTCAACGTTCACACAATCCTATCTTTTAATTCAGGTAACTTTAAAAAGTAGGCCTAAACCTACGCCTGAGCTTAGGACCCAAAGATAATTTTCACTTGTCTGTACCTAATATTGAAGAATTAATCAAATTCGCCACCGTCCGTTGGCAAAGGGCCGCAGATCCCAAGCTTCATTTTGATTACTCCAGGATTTGTCCTAAGGACCGTGGGAGACGGCACCGGCACTCGACCTCAGCTAATCTATAATTATACACATGACCTCCCACAATGATTTGTTTATTCAATTACTTATTAACTTACACTAGTGGAACTCACCGGGATTCCGTTCGTGTCGATACAACTAGACTAGACGATTTTACTCAATTTTATATTTTATCGTTTTTAAAAACTTTTTTAACCTTGATTTTAGAGCTCGTCTTTCAAGCTGATAGCTGAAGATGGAGCGATAAAAGATTGATTGATAATAAGTTATTTCACAAAGGGTTCATTTAAAATTACGAGTTAACCAAAATTGGTTGTTGTGAACAATGACAAAACTGTTGAGTAAAATGGTGATGATAATAATGGAGATGATGATGATGATGATGATGATGATGATGATGATGATGATGATGATGATGATGATGATTATCGAACAGACAGCCCGAATAGAAGCTTGATGTTACTAAAGAAAACGCTTGAAACCGCTGTGAATAACCTATTATTCAAAATTTTAAATCCTTTTGTAAAATACAGCGGAGTGTTCTATTCTCTCCACAATACACAAGATTAAATGAAAGATAAATGTTTTGGCTTTGAAATCACCTTTGTTCGTACGATGCTACGAATTTCAGACGTTGGTATATGTGTACTAACTGCCAACTTGAGACCTTACAAAGGACCTAAAGTAGGTAGTTATTAACTAGTAGGTACCTACCTAAATGTCTACCTAGAGATGATAAATATCAATGACCAATGGAAAACCTTCGTAGATGATTATTTTAGCTGAGACCATCAAACATAGATTAGAAGGTAGGTATATTTTCAAATCTATACTTCTATAGATACTAATATTGTAAAGAGGAAAGTTTTGTATATTTGTTTGTAACGAACCAACTCAAAAACTACTGGTCCGATTTCAAAAATTCTTTTACCATTATAATGCTACATTATTCTTGAGTAACATAGGCTATATTTTATGTAGTTGCCTCGCGAGCGGAAGCTAATAAATTATACAACAAAAAGACAGTTTTGATTCAGAAAAGTAAGTAGCATACAAAGTACCCACTCGTAACGGAGTTTGGAGAGCTGGCGGGATATAGTGGTTAGACATTTTACGACACGCCACCCCATGTTTCCTAAGCACTAAATTTGCTTTACAGCAGTAAAATATTGGAGAACAGCCATTCTGAATGGAGCATGTCTCACGGGAGGAGTTTACGCGCGGAGCACTACACGGATGAGGATAGCTACCGAACTACCCAACTAATCTTATCGTCATTTGCTTCAATTGGCAAATAGCAATCATATTTATACTTATAATAAAACACTTAACTGTAACAGGCCAACTTGTGCAGGTAGTTATCACTATCACTATCACAACATCACTACATAATATTATAAAACAAAGTCCTCCACCGCGTCCGTCGGTCTGTCTGTTCGCGTAAACTGTTTCTGTAAACTAAAAAACTACTGCTGCGATTTTCATGCTGTTTTCACCAATTGATAGAGTGGTTCTCGAGATATTTTTTAGTATGTAGGTATATAATTTGTCAAGTTTTTAAGTCCATCCACGCGGGATAACCCGCGGGCATCAGCTAGTTGAAGATATTTTGAAAATTTTTTTGGAGGGCACTTCATTTTTGTTTGTCTGTGTTTTTATCTGTACCTATCTGGGCAGAGCATCACGTGTTCTGTCTTCAGTTTGAATAATGTTCAAAGAGGTCTACTATACTAGGTGTCGGTTGAGGCATTCATTAAATTAAACTTTTCAAACAAAGCAAACCATAAAAAGCCACTTCAAAAGCTTCAAAGACAATCAAAGTTGCGTGAAAGAAATGAACAGTTCAACGCCATAATGGCAAAGATGCCCAAAAATAATTCCAAAGACATTGTCCCGCAAAATGTTCCCATTGTAAAGTTTAAAGCGAGATAATGGTTGGTCTTTGAGAAGTCTCGCTTTTATAACAATACCAACAATAGTGGCCCAGTATTTTGCCGTAGATTTGTCGCTGGACGCGAAAATTTAGTGCAACCTCTTTTAAACTTGACCTGTTACCGGAAAAAAGGAAAGCCATGGAGTAGCTAGTAAGTGCTTCGTATTTCAAGCCTTTTACAACCGCAAAACACTAGTAGTGCGATTACGGAACTCTGATACAATCAACACGTGTCAAAACTGGCTCAAATTGATTGAATAAATACTCTTATATAATACCAAATCACTTGATTACAATCAAAATGGATTGATATTGATTGTAAGTTCCATTAAGATCCATAATCGCCCCACAGTATCCTGGCAAATTTGAATAGAAAATCCTACTTCAATAAATAGGTACCTAAGATTTTTTGTTTTATCAAACATAAAACCCGCGTGGAAAGAAACAAATGACATCAAATCATTATTTTCATGAAGAGACAACTTTTTAGCACAACTTTTACATAAAATCATTTTTATCTATCTTGACTTGGGTCTTTTCTTTAAAACAATTAAACAACGGTTCACACAATGCTGTGATATTTGCTGCAGAACAGCATTATTTGCGGCTTCTCTTGTACAGGTGGTTCACAAGTGACAAGCAAGCGGAAAATACGAAAACTCTATGATGTCTACAAAATATCAAAGGCAAAGATGTCTCTATAGAGTTCTTTGTCCAGTCCTTAGCGTCCCCACATTCGCTCCGGGCTTACGCGACACCCGCAACCGGCGAGCCCCGAGCGTTTTGTATTATCTCCTAGATTCCTTTTAAAAGACAAACTACATTAGGTACACGCTTTTACATTTTTCCAACCTTCCTGTACAATGTAATTAGGTGGGTTTACACTAAGTAGCCGGTGCATTTCTTATTCAGTGGCCTGTGAGATCAAAGTGAGATTTCGTAAAGGCTTCCGCTAAATTAATATATGGGCATAAGGATAAATGGCGAGCACATCTCACACTTACGATTCGCAGATGACATAGTCTTACTGGCGGAGTCGCTGGAGGAGCTGCAACAGATGCTGGACGACCTAGCATCAGCCTCGCGGATGATGGGTCTCGGCATGAATTTGGATAAGACCAAAGTCATGGTTAATAACCGAATTGACCCGAGACCTGTCGCTGTTAATGGCAACCTTCTTGAAGTTGTTTCGCAGTA
Organism: Cosmorhoe ocellata; assembly: GCA_963675405.1. NCBI lineage: Eukaryota > Metazoa > Arthropoda > Insecta > Lepidoptera > Geometridae > Cosmorhoe > Cosmorhoe ocellata. Next base: position 654,894 of record OY776258.1, on the reverse strand, counting down.
CACATACCTCGGACAGATTTTACAGTTAGGTAGAGACAACTTTGAGAAGGAGGCTAAGAGGAGGATTCAGCTAGGTTGGGCAGCTTTTGGAAAGTTACGTCGAGTCTTCTCGTCACCCATACCACAATGTCTGAAAACGAAAGTTTTCAACCAGTGCGTCCTACCTGTCATGACATAAGGAGCCGAAACGTGGACACTCACGGTACGGCTAGTCCACCAGTTTAAAGTCGCTCAGCGAGCTATGGAACGAGCTATGCTCGGAGTTTCTCTGAAGGATAGAATCCGTAATGAGACTATTTGACACAGAACAAAGGTTGTCGACATAGCTCAGAGAATTAGCAAGCTGAAGTGGCAGTGGGCTGGCCATATCTGTCGAAGAACCGATAACCGTTGGGGTAAACGAGTTCTCGAGTGGAGACCGCGGCTCGGCAAACGTAGTGTAGGACGCCCTCCGGCTAGGTGGAGTGACGATCTGCGAAAGGCTGCTGGTGGAGGCTGGATGCGTCGAGCTGAAGACAGGGCGCAATGGCGCTCATTAGGGGAGGCCTATGTCCAGCAGTGGACTGCTATAGGCTGATGATGATGATGATGAAATTAATATGATACTTGGGTTGGATTTATGTATTTTAAGTGATTTTAATTCTAGATAAACCATTTATAATAGGATTGTTTTATTTGCTAATATCAAAATGTTCCCCCCATTGTAACATCGATGTATTACAGTTACTAAGTAGTAGGTAATATTTTGATGGATTACCTATCAAGTACTTAACTAAAACCTGCCCCTTATTGGACCGATGCCTGGCATTATTCAACTGGCATTATTGTCTTTCTTTTCTTTTATAATAAATGCAAGGGACGCGCATGAACTCTTTTGAATTTCAAAATAAGCTTCAATAGTCATATCCAACTAAGGCCACTGCATTCCTTGATACTTTTAATTAATTTGTCTCATCGAAAACGCCTCACATTACATAGCTTTACTCAGGCTTGACTGCAGAGACGCGTTTATTTGCAAACTATTCGAGTAACTCTTTCATCTAGCGGTTCTATCGAGAAGTATGCGGCTTAGCCTTGCACAATAAGAGTTCTCGCAAGTCGTTCGCACCCCGCCCTTCAGCAAGGGTGCCTTAGAAGCCTTCGTGACCCATTTCCAAGTTCACACTTCGCATTCATATGCGCAAAGATATGCAATTCGCAACCAGCTCGAGACGAAATTGGGGTGTTTTCCATAACCAGGGATTTGTGGACTGTTTCATTTTTTATCATAAGCAGAATATTTTTGACTTTACCTATTAGGGCTAGAGGATTGTTGAAGATTTGTTTGTGCTTTCCTCGATTATAAGTAAAACAGGGATAAACCATCACACATAATATAACTTAAGTATCAGGTAGGTACCTATGTGTTAGATTGGGTATGATAAACTGGTAGCTACCACTACCACTCCATAACTAAATGCCAATTTTGTACAGTTGGATCCATCATAATAATTCAATTAAATCACAAGGATCACATTGAATTTGATTAGATTTGATTGAGGGTATACGGAAGCACCGATAATGAAAAAAGTCCCAGGACCTGTGTTTTTTATACGAGTATTTTTGAGTTAGTCTTTAACGTATTTATTTTTCTATGTCCCTTGTTTTTATATTTTAAACTGAACTGTTGCCTGAAATAGATAGATATATTATTTTTATTATCACTTGCTTAAAATATATTTTTGATGCTTATTAAAATTACATTAATGATACCTACATTTCACCGCGATCGCGACTTGGTAAAAAGATAAGCAAAAGGTTCGGTGGCTGTCCGGAGATAAAACTTTAATCCCATCTGTATTCACAGCTCGCGAACCCACTCTCGCAACAGTAATGAACTCACTTTGATTTCAATCTCTGTGGGAATGCATGGTCACGACTAACCTATTGTTCTATTTTGAAGGTTTTGCAAGTGTTTTTATATTATAGGTACAGTATTTGAAGGGTTAACAAGACTTTTTGCTAAACCAACTTTACTAACTGCACGTTTTGGCATGATACATTCGCCTAGTGGAAGGCGGGCATACCAGCTGGTATGCCCGCCTTCCACTGCCAGCAGAGCGGGCTCCGTACGGACTCCGTTTAATAGGCCTAGGGTTGCTCGTTCATAACCGAAAACATAAATCAGCATGCTTTTATTTTTCTCAAAACATAACCAATTTGAAATAGCAGAAAAGGCAGTCACAGAATAGAAAAGTAAAATAGATTATTTGATTTGCGTATTAATCGCGAATACTCTTTGTTAATGCTTCATGAATTTAAAAATAAGTACCTTTAATGTGTTTTTATGTGTTTGATAATCTGCTGTTCCAATCTGAGTTGGGTTTACTAATTAGGTAGGAAAGTAGATAGGTACTGTACCTAATCAAACATTTGAATCATCAGATAGTATATCAATAATCTCTTGGTAGCTAATTGAAAATCACGATAAGATAAATCTAATGTATGGTATGGGTATATAATAAATGCAAAATTCACATTTTACAATACATTTCAATATGAAGGCTGTATTCTTAGCGCTGATCGTGGGTTTGGCCGTGGCAGTGTCGGGCGACGAGGCCACTCCCAACTCTCCTGTCTTCAACTACCACATGAGAGAGGGGATTCCCAGAGCTTCCCAGATTAAGTCTTTGGAAGAGCAGGCTCCCCATCAGAGAATTGTTGGTGGTTCGACCGCACATATTGGCAATTTTCCATACCAAGTAAGTTTTCTTTTACAAATTATTAAACCAGTTCTAGTTTAGAAAGAGGGGACGTTTCTAACACAGGTATTATTACCTAACAGAAGATTTCCCAACCCTAGATTATATAACTTACTTGTAAGCTCAATATACCTAAAGGGCGTCCCACGCACGGCTATGCCACAAGAAGGGAAAGTACCTTGAATATTGTAGATGGAACATTTTACTGAAAGAAGACATTATTTGAATTTTAAAAACAATATGAACTGCATTCATAGATTTTGAAATAATGACATGGTTGAACCGGGAATCGAACCCGTTACACGAGAAAAATAATCATTCTGTAGCTTTATCACACCGATCGAAAGGCTTCATCATAAGGATTATTTTTTGCTAAATAACATAGTGTCAGAAATAAAAGTTAAAGTATCCTTTTACTTATTTTGTACTTTAATAAGAACAATGTGAAAAAACCTTTTTCCGATCAAATACCTACCTATATGTATATACTTGTTTAACTTATTTACCACTAGCTTCCGCCCACGGCTTCGCCCGCGTGGCACCTTGAAAAACAAAAACAAATCTATCCTACGGGAACCGTACATTTTTCCGGGATAACAAGTAGCCTTGTGCTATACCAGATTTTAATCTATATCTGTGTCAAATTTCATTTAGATCCGTTCAGCCGTTTCAGCCTGAAAGAGTAATAACCAGACATCCAGACATCCATACATTCTTACAAACTTTCGCGTTTATAGGAATTAATAGAATGATTTGTTTATTGATTTGATTCCCGATACTTGCACCGTCAATTTTGGCATGTTTTTCTAAAACCACCTTATGTGTTAACCACACCATCCATCGAGGTATACGGTACCTAATACACCATCACTTCATGTCGCAGGTCGGTCTCGTTATTCAAATCCTGTGGATCTTCAACTCCGTGTGTGGTGGCTCCATCATCTCACCAACGCACGTGTTGACCGCCGCTCACTGCAATCACGATGGCGTTATGACCGCCCAGTCCTTCACAGTGGTAGCCGGCTCCAACTACCTGTTCTTCGGTGGCCAGCGAATCGTCACCACTGCCGTTACTATGCACCCGGAATGGAATCCAAACACAGCTGCCAATGATGTTGCAGTTATACGCGTCGATGCTATGACTTTCAACAGTAAGTTTACAGAACGAAATTATCTGATAGATATAGTACTTCGCTTATCGCGGAAGATAGAGAATTGGCCGCTACCGCGGAAACGCTTTGCAATGTGAACGATAATGGTCATAGCACACATACCAACGCGGAAAGGGATCGTCACCGTATCGCCTCGCCGCGCCGTCAACCAGGCGTCAACCTAACGTAAGCGCGTTACAAAGCGATCAGCAGCTCCGAGTCGACTCGGCTACGGCTAGGCACCCCCTTGTGAATGACAGCACGTTCGTCATGGCAGCGAAACGTAAGTTATGGTACGGAGAGTCGTAAGATAGCGTACGGTGAGATGTAAGCGCGGGAACGGCAAGTCGACCACGCTCCGTTCCGCGGTTCGTGAGCTTGTCCCGAGGCGAGGCGATTACGTTACGATTCCGATTAGTGTTCGTTGCAGTAGGGAGTTTCACACATAGAATACTGAACTGCTAGAGTCGTTACGTTTACGAGTTGATATGTGTGCTACAACCATTAGTATGAACTTCATTGTTTTTAAACAATAGTTTGGTTAATACAAAGCTCATACCTAGGTACCTGAATTTTGGAGCAGTCCGAAGAAGACCCTTTAATGGTGGAACCACAATTTCTTAGTTTTTATCAAGCCCTTTGAACTAAGTAGTAGATGGTATTGTACGTACCTAAATATTATATAAGTAAGTACAACATATCTAATTTTTGGTTTTCTTTACAGGTGTAGTGCAACGAATTGTCCTCCCTGTGGGAGACGAACTCACAGATGACTTCGTTGGGAGAATGGGCGTGGCCTCCGGATATGGACTTACTGCTGACGGTAAGTCGCATGTAAAGGACAATGGGCAGATTGGGACCACCCTCCAATAGCGATAAAATATATGTCGTTGGATAGGTCTGTTCAATTGGAACAACTATTGCTATGACAGCTTTGCTGTCACAACTGTCCGTTCAAAGATATAAGACTTTTAAGTTTTGATAAAATGTTAAAATAAATAAAATATTATTATTATTATAATGATTTATTACACAGGAACATAAAAAAGGGGCCCCCTTTTATCAGTTTTAACAGTGTTTTTTTATTTATTCTGGTATTTAGGATATTCGTGTCCGACCGACGACGTATTTTATGGGTTATCCATAATGACATTGCTTAAAAACATTGCTGGTGCATTAAACCCTTCATGAATTGCATATCCTAAATACCATATTATTGATATAAAGTGTGCACATGTGCCCATCGTTCGCCTTCCTGATAAGCATGTACAATAATGGTCTATAATGTTGCTTTCATTTGGCTTATATCTAATTGAAACATAGAGAGAAAACCAGTTAGATGACCTGCCCGATTACGGAATTCAGGAAAATGTGTAGCTTTTGCGTGGACGTATCCAATCACGTCATGTAAGACAAAGAATAATATTATTGTTATTTACTATTGAACAACAACCCAAATGAAGGCAACATCATATAGAGCATTATTGTACATGCTTATGAGGAAGGCAACGGAGGGCACATGGACAAGTCGAGTACTCTGGATGATCTAGCTAGACTAGCCGATACTCTGAATATCTTCCTCTTCCTGCCCTTTTGTGGGGTCGGTCGGTACAACACGTTTTCTTATATCCTCCGTCATCTCAGTACCTTTTTTGCTCATGTCATCTTTCACACAATTCAAGCCGATAATCTGAATATGTTTACCAATTATAGCAAAGGTACTTACCTACCTTTTTAGTCAATGACCATGACCAGAGTGGATATTACAGAACTATTGAAGCAATCAATTACAATAAATGTTTATCAGCAACACTGCTGTGATTACGTAATTCTGATAAACAACAATACTCGTATACCCATGGCAATAAACAAATAATACAATATAATAATTTTATAGGTCTTACATGGGCTTGGCGCAAGACTGAGGCGAATGGCAAAAGCGAAGAGAGGCCTATGCCCAACAGTGAGATGAGAAGCGCATGATGATGAATAATTTTATGGCGATAAACTTTTTCACTAGTTATAAGAAACTGTTAGTAATGCTGCCGTCCTATAGCTAAAATGCCGTTATCCAACATTGGTCAATTCCGACTTTTTTATGCCATTGTAATCCACCAATCCAATGACCAATCTTACCGGAACTCAAGTACTTAGCTCTAATAGTTTTGGAGTTATGTAAAAAAAAAATGCCGCTACCGGAATCGAAATTTACATCAGTTCAATGCGTTGCTAATGGTTTTTAACTTAATTTCTATGTAAACTTAAAATAATTATTATCATAAAGTGACTTTAGCTACAAACATGTGTAGTAATATGAATGTAAGAAACAGTGCTTATCTATAAATTTCAAAAAGTGGATTTTGTATTTAACGGCATTTTAGCTTTAAGACGGCAGAATAATGTTTTTAAGAGCCCAGGACAAACCAGTAACTCTATGTGCAATACGTTTTTTAGGTGGCAACATCGGCCAGACCCAAGTGTTGAGCTCAGTGAGCATGCCGATCATCCCTAACAGCCAGTGCGCCGCCGTGTTCGGCCCGTGGGTGCACGACACCAACATCTGCACCAGTGGCCTTGGAGGGCGCAGCACCTGCAGCGGCGACTCCGGTGGCCCTATGGTCGTTGATAGCCACGGACAGCATATTTTGGTAAGCTTGTCATCGCACCCTTCGATCCTAAGGTCACGAGTTCACTGTTTTAAAAGTAAAAAATGAGAGCCATCAATTTTTTTCTGTAGGAGTTGCTATTTTCCGTTCCGGCCCCACGGCACAACTGTAAGGATCAAGTAATTGTGCTGCGGGTACCTACTTTAAGTTCCCTTCTACACAACTAGTTGGTCCGTTTTGGAAAAAAATAGACCTATGGCCCAACTGACGAAAAAGAGAATCTCTGGTTGTGCCGTGGGTACTATTGAGACACAAATCAAATCAAATCAAATCAAATCAAATCAAATCAAATTATTTATTTGCCAAATACATTAATAATGGTAACATGTCAGGTCTTATAACTAGAGTAATGTCAAATGTATTCAACCCGCAAGCAGGTATGCAAATATTAAAAGTGGTTATTTATTCTATGTCAAAAATCAAAAATAATCAAAAACAAAAAAAAAATAATAATAATAATAATAATCAAGAAGCAAAATTACAATCGAAATAAAATGGTAAAATATAATAAAATCCCCTACTTAAAACTCATATATTCACCTACACTATAGAAACATTTTTCCAGTAGCCAATCATTTAATTTTTTTTAAATAGATGACCATTGAGGTTTGCAATTGGTTCTGGTAACTTATTGAATATAACAATGCACATATTGTAAACATTCTTCTCATATAATTATCTGCTTCACTATCACAACTGATTGATCCGTTGGGAATAAAAATGTAGGTACCAATAGCCCAATTGACGCAAACAGCCATACACTGCCAAAATTAAAACTTAAAACTAAACCAATGAAAAAATGGAAGGTATTAAAAACTCAAATATTTTAATATTTGTGCCCGCGACTTCGTCCGCGTGAAATATTGACTACGTCATAATTTACGCATAGTTCAAAAAAAGTTTTTTTGTCTTGTTTACTAGACCTAGTATTGTGGTCTGTGTGCTTTCTTCGCAGTCCCACTAAGGGCGTAGGTCCGCGATTCCACCATTTTGCAAAGAAGTAAATCATACCAACCTTTTTAACCATACCAACCTCTTTCATTCCAACCTCTTTAACTTCCAGGCGGGTGTGACCTCTTTCGGAGCCCAGGCTGGCTGCGAGCTCGGCTTCCCTGCTGCCTTTGCCAGGGTTACATCCTTCGTCGACTGGATCTTATCCGTCTCTGATCAGGCGCACTGATATTTTCAATAGTGTAAAAATATATAATTATTTACCTACATATAAATCTTGTTTCACTTTAATGCACGAGTAGACAGTACAAACTACTCGTACCTACGTTGTTGTACGTAAGTTGTTTAAGCAAAAAAGGTAAATCGTACTTTTTTTAGAACAATAAAAATAGTACCTACCTAGGTAGGTATAGTTACCTATCCTCCTACCTTGCTTTTGTATACCTATGTATGTGTGCCCAAAAACATGAATTGTATTCCACTTTTCTAAGCTTACCAAATGATAAAAGTGTCAATACGTACCTAATGGAGGTAATATCACTACTGTGATATTTCCTATTTAGTGCAACCAAAGCACAGATAAAATATTCAATAGTTGGGTACTACGTAAACCAAAGTCTCAGAAGCTACATGATAGGTTAAGTGGCACTAAAAGCTATTGGCACACTGCACTTTACCTATGGCTAATAGGTGAAGTGAAACATCGCCATTATACGTGATTTCGTGTGTTGTGTTGTGGCTCATTCTGCGAACGGCTGAACTGGTTTGAGGAACCCAGAGGATCACACGAGCAGTGCTGGTCTATCTACCTGACAGAACTTAGTTACCCTGAAAAACCAGTCGCTTACTGAAATTGAAATTGAAATTGAAAACTATTTATTCAGTAAAAATCACAAGGATCACTTTGAAACGTCTTACATGCTAGGTGAATCTATGTGCCAATTCCAACCTAACTCAAGTACCTACGAGAAGAACAGGCAAGAAACTCGTCTCGGTCCTAGCGCTTTTTTGTATGACCACGTATGATCGCGTTTGTATGAAGCGATCTACTACGACATAATTAGGTATTTATTTATAGAATAGACGAGCAGCTATTGCTACTCGTACGAGTAGGTATGTCTATAATACACAGTTTTGGAATGGTATTTGATTAGATTTGGTATTTTTTTTGATCACTGATTAATTTGATTGGACCCAGTTGTCGAACTAGTTTTTGATCGCGTTATCGGAAGTAGCAATAGCGTCATTTGGGAGTGCATTCCAATTGAACCACTGTTGCTGAAGAAGTGATAAATTATGTCGACACAACTCGACAAAATCTGGTCAAACGCGAGTCAATAGTCGTTTTTGGCAACATGGCTGTCATTCTTGAGAAGCTATCTCACTTCGAGATGGTCTTCTCATGACAAGATGATACCATAGATTATATTACAAAACCCGGTACATTTCCTGTCAATATGGTTAATTTTTATGAAACAGGGTCGATGTCAGCTAACTTTCAGCTGTTTTGCCTTCTATTTAGGTTAGTTTGGTTAGATAATCTGGATCCCGCCAAGGAGAAAATGGCGGTTAGGTTAGGTTAGATTTAGTTAGATTATAGAAAACGGAAGAAATTAATTTACGCAAGACTAGGCAGTAAGGTCTATGACTATAAGCCTGCTCAATAAATGAGCGAATAATTTAACAAAAAAACAACAAACTGAAACAGGGTCTGCAAGCCACTCCAAAACGTCATTTTATAGTAGTAAGTAGTGCAAATGAGTTACCTCAAAGCTGTAGGTCCAATCAATTTACCTGATAATTTATAAACCAAATATTATCAGGTTAATACTATACATTTGATTATAAATAAATGAGTATCTACATTGATAACTACTGTACAATCATCATCAAAAGTTCAATAAGCTATATTTTGAAGCCTTGCGGTAATGCTCTCTTTTACAACTTTCTTTCACCTTTCTTTCTTTTAGACAAATACTAGACCATTTATTGTAGTTACATCAAGTGACTTAATATTAGTTGAATGAATGAATGAATAGGTACTAACTCTTCTAAGGACTGAATTCCGGGATTCATCCTGCCGCATCTTCCATCACATGTTTTACCTACTGATCTAGATGATTATCCAACTTATGTCAGTAGAAAAGATAAGAATCATGAAGTCAAAGAGAAAATAAAAAGTTATTGATTGACTAACCATTAAAAAATTACGAAGTATAAAATAGTAAACGTACCTAATAAAAATAGGTAATTGTAGGTACTTAAGTAGGAAGTACTTATGAGTACCTAATGCAGATATTATAAAAATACAAAATTTCGACAGTGATTAAAAAATGATTTAGATAAATAAAATTAATTCAGTTGATAAGTTCGATCATCGTCACTAGGATAATCAACTATTATCGCTGATTTGATTTCGCTAAGAAGTTACATTACATAAGTAGTACCTGCTTACAATATTTGTTCATTACTACACCAATTACGATCATGAAAGCTGCTTTGGGCTTACTTTTATTGACAGTGGCAGTGGCATATGCCACTGAAACACCATCTTCTCCGTTGGAAAATGGCGTTTACGATTACCACCGTAGATTTGGTATTCCCCAAGCACAGAAAATAAAGCAGGCCGAAGATGAAATTCTCAGCGGGCAGAGGGTTGCTGGTGGTTCCACGACCACTACGCTCTCCGTGCCATATCAGGTGAGTTAGGCCCTTCTCCCATTACGATACTTGTAAGATACGAAACTCGAGTGGAATAGCTACTGGTTGGATAATAGTTCGCCACTCGACGCTCGCATATTATGCTACTGAAAAATGACTAAATTCATCATTTTTGCTAACTCGCTTTTTGTGTACGGACGTTATGTCAAGCGATTCCAGAGTCGCGCAATTCAGTCGCGGACGCGTAGGATACCAGTAGCGTAGTGTGCGAGCCTGCATTCAAATTATGTGAGACTAGCTTCTGCACGCGGCGTCGCCCGCGAAGTACCTACATAAAATATAGCTTATGTTCATCCTGAAAGTTCATTCTACACATTGGTGAAAGAATTTTTCAAATCGGTTCAGTAGTTTCGGAGCCTATTCATTTCAAACAAACAAACAAACAAACAAACAAACAAACAAACAAACAATCAAAGTTTTCCTCTTTATAATATTAGTATAGAAGTATAGATACTTGGTGGCGACTATTCGCCGAGACTTGCAGGATACTTGAGTCGCCTGTGCATATCGTAATGACAGAAGGGCTTTACTGCTAAGTGGCCTGGACAACAGATAATAATAATATGTGGATGTATCTACACTGGACAGGCCATATTGATACCTCATCATCTCTAGCCACTTCTCGCTAAATTTCAAAACTAAGGCTTCGATAAATTAGTCTCATAATCTAGTCTCATAAACTACTTTTCAACAGTGCATTAAATTGCTGATCCATCTAAACTTTCCAGTTTCCATCGCCTTAAAGTAAATAAATAAAATTGATGAACACTTCACACAACGCCATCTAGCCCCAAACTAAGCAAATCTTGTACTATGGAAACCAGATAGCTAATAGATTAATTATATACGTCTTTTTTGTAAATACATAATTACATAGAATACAATAACACCCAGACACAGAACAAACATCTATGTTCATCACACAAATGTTTATCCTGGGGATCGAACCCACAACCTACAGTGCAGAAGGCAGAGCTACTACCAACTGAGCTGTGAGGCCCCAACTCTTTTGATTTTGTAAATGATCTTTTTCAGATTTAATCGTAGCTTGTGATATATTGCTCTTTAAATTGCATTTCGGTCTCCAGGCAGGTCTTCTCATGACCGTCCTAATCTTTACGTCCGTGTGCGGAGGAGCCATCATCAACGAGCGGACCATCCTCTCCGGCGCCCACTGCTACGACGACGGCAGCAATATTCCCTCGACCATCACCGTGGTCGTCGGCTCTAACTTCCTCTTCACCGGAGGCACTAGGTTCACTGACATCACTGTGATCCCTCACAGTGAATACGACCCACTTATCGCTCGCAACGATATTGCTTTGTACCAAACACCGACGCCGATATCATTCACATGTAAGACCTTTCTACCTTCGAGCTATCACGGGTTTATTTCGTTTCGTTTTCTTCCAATTATATATACCTGCAGCGGCCGTTACGAAAATTTCGATGAACTAAATTCAGTAGTACAGAAAGAAATGATGATTAGGTATTAGGTATGGTTTTGCTCAGCAGTAGGACGAACTTTTCGCGCTCACAGTGTGGTTTCTTAGAAAAAGTTGTTTATATTGATGGGTACCTTAACTCCTGAAGTTTTCCGAAGTAGTCCGGTAACACCTTGTATTTTTTTTCAGTACAAGTACAGACCATTGAGCTGCCGTTGTTTACTAACGAACTTGCCAGCAATTACGCCGGTACCACAGCAGTTGCCTCCGGTTATGGTGTTACTCAGGACGGTAAGTTTTTTCTACCACTTGCTCGGAAATTGCTTCAAAAGGTTCAAAAAGCTTGAAAATCAATAGGTAAGTACCTACTTAAAACAATCAGATCTTTTTGGTACGCAACGAACTAACAACCTAGCAATTTCTAACATTACAATAATGGAAACTGCAACTTACGCAAACTCAAATTCTTACAACGCACTATAGAGGGGTCGTCATAACTACCCGCATATTCGTTCGTCACAAAATTATAGCGGCACACGAATGCAAGCATTATATTAATATCCTTAGAATTTGGTACCACCATGGGTAACAATTGTGACAGATGTCATAGTAACGCACTATTACCCAAAGACATTCGGTCTGTCTCATAAAAACTTAGAGTAGACTTCAAGTCTTGTTAAAGTCAGGAAGCAATTTTAGTTGTTTCATAAACGTACTTTAGCGCTAAAGTGTACTTTATCTTTACTCTATCTTGACATACTTTACATACTTTAACGACTTAAAGTACGCTTTTACTAAACAACACTTGGAGTCAACTTTAAGCATTTTTTATGAGACAGACCGATTTTATCTACTGACGACTATTACTACTACTCTATAGTAACGTCAGCCTAAATTCTAAGCAAATAAATGAAGCGCAAACTACCGTTGCTGCAGTAGGTACGCTATGACGCTGTATTCTGAGGACGAAGGATAGTTGACTACGTGACGTTTTAGTACCCAACTATCCGCTAGAGGCGCTATACAAGTTTTCATACATTTTTTTTAACTACAGTCGCTAGCGAGTGTAGATTGTGAAAACTCATGGTAAACCTACTACTGGAAACGGCTATTATAAAACGAAGGTATATTCCCCAGGTGATAGCATCGGTCTCTTGCAAATGATCAGCTCAGTGAACCTGCAAGTGATTTCGAACGAAGAGTGCGAGAGCGCGTACCCCGGCTACATCCACAACACGCACCTGTGCACCAGCGGCGCCGGCGGCGTGGGCGTCTGCGGCGGAGACACGGGCGGCCCTCTCGTGGCTCAGATGAGCATTTTAAGGAGAATATTGGTGAGTACATTATTGGTACAACATAAGTTATAAAATAAAACCGGCGAAGTGCGAGTCGGACTCGTGTTTGAAGGGTTCCTTACTATTATCTATAAAAACGGCAAAAAAAATCATGATGGGAACCCCTTAAATATTTAATTTATTCTGTTTTAGTAGGTATTTGTTGTTATAGCGGCAACAGAAATACCTACCTACATCATCTGTGAAAATTTCAACTGTCTGACCAAACTAAGAATAAACTCTTCCGCTTATTATTAACCAGCATCACATCGATCAAATCCTTCACATTATAATTAAAATACACCAAAAAAATAATAGGCACTATTTCAATACTTTGGACTACCTATCAAAATAATGCTAATCATTTTTATTTAATACCATGACAATCTAATCAAAGCTGACGTACCTACGTAAAATTATTTGGAGTGTAGGTACATTTGTACTATAGATTTTATGCGAATAATAAATAAATAAAATATTTGTGAACATTTCACACAGTTGCGCCAACTAGCCCTAGAATCAATAACTGATGTAAGTAGGTAAATACAAATTCTCTAGGATGATTGATAATGATATCATAGCAGGCGTCCCACAAGAAACGTTTAAATGTGAATTTGACCACTCCCTACATACTTAGTTTAACTACCACTGAAAATTTTCCGCGCCCGACTAACCTTTACACCTGTCACTGGTGTTACGGTTAGGAAGTAATTTAACTAACCACCACACTGGTAGTCATATTACGCAGACAGTCGTCAAATACTTGTTTGTCCCACTTGTCCATATCCTTAACAAGTCATAAGCTTAATTTGTTAATTCCTCAAGCAGTGTGACAGGCAAGAAAACTGTTTTCTAATCTTCACATTGATGTTCGTGGTTTTTCCAAAAATAATGTTTATGCAAACATTGTTCTGAATCTGATTGTTTTGGGGTGATCACGAGACGTACGAGTTGGCAGCGGGCGACGACGTGAGGCAGCGGCGGACGACGTGTGAAGCTAGCGACGCATTTCATAGAAATTCATAGAAACCACCAGTGTCGCCGCGACACGTCGTCCGCTGACACCTCATGTCGCCCGCTGCCAACTCGTACCCTTAGAGCTGGTACACATTAGGCGTTTTGAAACGCGCGCTCTGGTAACGCGCGTTTTGAGAACCAATAGTTCTTATCTAGGTGTTCACATAAAGCGCGCGTTTCTGATCAAACGCCGTGCTAAGCGCGCTGTATTTACGCTACCAACGCAACGCCAAGCGCCTAATGTGTGTGTACGTGGTCTTATGCATAGGAAGCAATTGATTTTCTCTGCATTTTTGTACATTATATTTTTGTTTATTTTCAGATCGGAATCAGCTCCTTCATATCAGTGAACGGCTGCCAGGCGGGACTCCCTGCTGGCTTCACCAGGGTCACATCTTATTTAGGCTGGATCCAGGCTAATATCTAACTCAACATTGTAGATTGAAACAAGGTTCTTACATCTACAAACCTCTTTGATTTTATAGTTTTACCTTCCAAGCTCAATTTTTGAGCTTCCAAAGTGCACGAAAGGAGCCTCTTTAGCTGACTTTATCCTTTCACCACGCTAGTTCTTTCGAAAAAATATCTATGGTTAGTGTAAGTCTTCTAGTGAAAAGACCTAGGTACACTACCCTGACTAACTTTAGTGTTAAACAAAAACAAATACGATCACGACTGTGCTCCCCTGATATGATAGACATCTCTTGAGATTTCTAGTTACGTAGATAATTCTCACACGAGGGGTAGTCAGAGACACATCCAAATAATATTAGCACGTGCTTATGTTTTGCAGAGTAGTTAGTATTCCGTACGGAACAGGTCGCAAAGGTTACTATTACCTAAACTGGTGGATTTCAAAATAGTAGAATGAAACGCCCCAAAATTTTTTTAGGTACAAGACCTACTTATATAAAAACGTGGTAAAATTATCAGCTTTAAATAATAAAGTAGGTAAGTACTTATTCACAAAAGCAGAACAAATTCTCAGATCGCCCGTCATCCCGACGCAACCCTTGAAAAATGAAGTTATCAACCCTGAAGAGCGAATAATTGAGGGGGCAAAATCGAGATTTGATGGATCTCACACCTCACAGCCTATCGAATAGCTCAAAGGGTAAATCCGTATTTAAGTGGCGAACCTACCACTTATAATTATATTTTTATTGCTGGGGTTCGCTTACAAATACGTATATAATGTAGCCAGGCTGCCATTAGGTGACACCTCACTCACAGGGTCAATAAGGGTAGAGTAATATACATCAACAAACCTTGAACACATGAAAAATATTTTTTTAATTTAATTTCATCAAAAAACTCTCAGTCGTCTTGGAAATCTTCTCAAACAAAAACAAACTCGAAGTAGCAATATCATGTTTTCTAAAGTATTAATGTCGGTTTGTCAAGTATCTATCTACCTCCTGAATTTCGCAGAATGTCCAGCAACATTTATGCCTGCCCCGCGAAACCTGACCTGAAATAATGTAATATCCCACTAAATAGCCTACCTAAAATCTAATTATAGCACACAGGAATTTCAGCCAACTGGCATTAAATATAAGTTATTAATCGATTTACTTAGTAGTTTCAACGATTATCCTAAACAAATAAACTTAGGTAGGCATAACTTTACCTTTATTGGTAAGTACCTACCTACCTACAATAGGTAGGCACTTAAGTATAGATTTATTTATTTCTGTAAAAAACTAAGTAGATATAGGTACGTTACTAAGTAGCTAATGGCATGGATATTATGGCTACCTACCTAAGTCAGTTTCACGTAAACAACTAAGTACTTATTAATGACCATAATTCCAGCTAAGCCGTTTTCTGCCGTTTTTCTGTCAATTACTAGGGCTGTTTCTTTAAATAAAATAAAAAAAAATGTGAATGTTTAATTACTATAAAGTGAGGCCAGTCAAAAGATAGTAGATTCATTCGGTAAACTGAAAAAGATAATTAATTCTGTAAGTACCTAAGTACCACAAGCTCTTCGGGCAATATCAAAGTAATATTATCTACTTGTAACTTTGATATTTCGTACCGTGATCTATTTTTGAGATGTGACGTTTCTATAAACATGATGGTTTGTAAAATTGTAAGAGTTTGCGAATATTCCGTTTGGTCCTATCTATATACCTACCTATATAAAAATGAATTGCTGTTCGTAAGTCTCGCTAAAACTCGAGAACGGCTAAACGGATTTTTCTTATCTTGGTCTTGAAATGTTCGTGGAGGTCTAGGGAAGGTTTAATAGGTAAGAAAAATTCGAATAACTGCCGGGAAAACCCTAAAAATAGCCCTTTTCTATTTCTCATACAAACGTTTTCTAAATAAGTACGAAGTCTGCCGGGTCAGCTAGTCATTTATAATAATTACAATTTCTTCTTCACTTGGTTAGATAATTTACCTATTTAAATTATAGCTCTTAGCAACTGCTAAGGGGTTGGTTTAAATCTCACTAAGTACCTACCTATATTGTTGCATAATTTTCCGAAATGAAAAGTCTTACGCAGAACAATAGATTCAGCAGCCCTATTGTGTAGTCCTGCCGTAGTGTCTAGGCGTGTCAACGGCGACGACATAGCGAAACCACCAACACGCTCAATACGAGTATTGTAACTGGCAAGATACCCTTTTATTTGATTCCTATTCTACCTACCCCAAATTTCTATTCAGTCGCACTTACTCAACGCGAAAACGCTTTTTTAAGCTAGGCAAAAGTACCAACTGATCTTATTAGAAAATAGTGAGCTGAGGATGGCTAGACCACAAGATATTGTATTCAAAAAATACTCATTATTTATTTGCCACCTCTTCACAAATTACCTGTGAGTAGCGTTGTTTGTAAAATTAAAAATCCGTAAAACTTCCTTTCACAGTGATAAAAAAAAATACAGAAACAGTAAGTAAATAATACTTACAATGAGTTTCTTTCCAATAGATTTTATTCAAACAAAAAGTCATGTTATTACTCGTATAACTTCTGTCACGTTCACCCGCACTTGTAATCACATCTTTTGTTTCACAGGTAGACTAAATAAAAATAATAATAAATAAATAATACTGGACAATCCACACAGCATCATCTAGCCCCAAAGTAAGCTACTCAAAGCTTGTGTTATGAGTACTAGATAACTGATATATCTAATACATTATATAGGTACTTACATAGATAGATTTTTATTATACATAGAAAACACCCAGACCAACGGAACAAATTTCTGCAGATCGTACACAAATTTGTTCCGAGGCGGGAATCGAACCCGCAACCTCTACGGCCGCAGACGGACTCTCGCCCGCTGCGCCACTGAGGTCGTCAAAAAGTTAAAAGAGTACCTATAGGTACGCAGTACCTATAGGTAGGTATATATATTACTAACTTCCGCCCACGGCTTCGCCCGCTCGGTACCTTGAAAAACAAAAACAAATCTATCCCGCGGGAACCTTATATTTTTCCGGGATAAAATGTAGCCTATGTGTTATTCCGGACCATAATCTATAGCTGTGCCAAATTTCATTCAGATCCGTTCAGCCGTTTTAGCGTGAAAGTGTAACAAACATACATCCATCCATCCATCCATACATTCTTACAAACTTTCGCGTTTATAATATTAGTAGGATATAGGTATCTTTATCTTTGTTATGAGACCATACAAAAACAAAACAGCGTCTTTTTATAGCTAGTGTTATTACGACCTCTAATTTTTAATATCTTATTACTTATATAAAAATGAATCCCTATTTTCCTTGGTCTGGGGTCACGGCATCACGCGTGAAGGGCTGGACGATTTCGCTAATTCTGTTTTTTGTTGTTTGTTATTGTAAGAAGAAGTTTAACGTCTGTCGGCTCTGCTAGTTAAAAAAACAAGTTGGTAAGTAAAATTTGTAACGTAACGCGTAACATATTAAAACATAACATAAACACCGTAGAATATTAACTTATACTTTCTACATAAGTAGTCTCAATGCTCACATTTGAACAAAGAAACACAATTTATTTGTTTAGGTAGATAGTTACAATGCATTTAAATTAGTTTAATTAAATGCACACACTAATAAACAGAGATAGCGAAATTATACAACCGAATAAAATTACAGTAACTAACATGATTGGACAACCAAATTGGTTCGATGCGTGCTGGCGACGTCGGCCTAATTTCTGCGTACGCTTCATTGACTTTCAAAGTTATTGATTTGCTCCAGTCTCCACGACCTTTGGTATATTATGGTCACAAAGACAATAGATGATCGATAGGAATGATGTAGGTAGGTTAGTTACTGACCTATCTATGCTAGCTAAAATGCGACACTAAGATATTAAACTACAAAGTGTATTTTTGTGTAAGTTCCTACTTGTACTATCCATCGATCTGTGAATGGTCCAACTTATCCCAGATCGCCTATGTCCTTCCTGACATAATCGATGGTTACACGCATCTATTCTAGCAACGATAAATTGTGAGGACGTAATTAGGATGCTAATTGCGAACATTATAATGAAAACAACAATGCAATGCAAGTAACCACGGGCGTTGATAGATAACAGAATATTGATGCATGTGAACATGTAAGTAGGTAGGTATACGCCTTTCGCCGGTTTCTAATAGAAACGTATTGTATTTCGTCAAGGTTTCTCGATTCAGTCGTTGCCGCATCGCCGGGCCCGAGGCACGCTTGCGATGCAAATCAAGGTCACGCACATCGACTCTGGTTAGTCATCAAATATTTTGGATTCTTACGAAAGCACCGTGCCGTCACCATCGCCGATTACCTCACTACATCTACCTATTATTAGACAAGCACGCCAGTTTTCCATTTACGCCCTAGTTACCACCAAACAGTGCGGCATCGCGAACGCGTCCGCGATGTATAAACTCACAGTTTTTGTGTTGTATTTCGTCACCGCTATAATAGCAACGCACAGTTACAAGATCCTAGGAATATTCCCATCGTTGGACCGGAACAACTACCTCACATACCGCAGCCTCTTTCGAGAGCTGGCCAACCGCAACCATGAAGTGACCCTGATAAGCCACTTCCAAATGACGAACGCTCCAGCGACGTACAAAGACATACTTCTAAGCGACAAACAAGTGTACAAAGGTCTCTCGTTTGAATCTGTGATAGTTAATGAAATATCGCGAGTGCCGTTCGAAACGCTGGTCGCGACTAAAGGCGGCAACGATGACTGCAAGACTCTTATGAACAACCACCAAGTGTTACACATGATAAGGACGCAACCTCGATATGATATCGTGCTAGTGGAGTCTTATAACAGTGACTGTGGCCTGGCATTGGCCGCAAATCTGAGTGCGCCGTACATATCATTCAATACTCAGCCGATTCAACCGTGGCAGTATAACAGATTGGGTATCAGTTTCAACTCAGCTTATGTCAGTCAATCTGGTTTATCTTATGGCGGAAATCCTTGGTTTTTCGAGCGGCTGAAGAGCTATGTCTTGCACCATGTTGCTAACTGGGTCTACTACGTGGGTTCTCAAGTGACCGACCACGTGTACCTCTATAAATATCTAGGTGACGACCTGCCGTCATTAGAAAGTATCGCGTCGAACGCGAGTCTGTTGTTTGTAAACACACACCAGTCGGTGTTCGGCGGTGTTGCTAGACCCGATAATGTTATTGATGTCGGCGGCATTCACATCAAACCCCCCAAAATTATACCTACGGTAAGTTAATTAATAAATAAAATTAAATATAATAATATAAAATAGTAAATAGCTTCAAGGATACTTCACAAACATATATTATGGGACTGATTATATAAACAAAAGTTTCACTAACTTCCCGGGATAATTAGGGCTACAAATAATTGAAAATTAAAATTGTTCAAATTCAAAATTTTTAGGAGATTGAGAGGTTTATAAATGAAGCTGAACATGGAGTGATCTACGTAAACCTGGGCTCTACCGTGAAAGACTCCACACTGCCGGAGGATAAAGTGAACGAACTCCTAGCGACCTTCAAGGAACTGCCCATACGAATCCTGTGGAAATGGGACGGCGGGAATGTGAACCTACCCAGAAATGTGATGACTATGAAATGGTTCCCACAATACGATATTTTGAGTGAGTGTATTATTTTTTTGCTTCAAATTGTCAAGGTCTACCGTGATATAACTACAAACATTACGTAAAGATATAAAAAGTACCACAAAAAGCAACCAACTTATTTTTGTCTACTTAGGTACAACAGAGCGTTAAAACAAGATTACAGCAATACACCGATGTGCTCTCCATTAGGTATTACGAGTATTATAGGTGGAAAATAATAAGCGATAGGTATAGTAGGTATAATAATAATACAATATGAATTATAACTGGAATGCCATCTGAGCGGAGGCACGTCTTCGTATAGTAGTAAGTATGCTGCATTGCGCACGTCACCTTGAGACATCAAAATGAAAAGTCATGACTGTAATTTCACCGGCAGCCACACATTTCCTTCAAACCGGAACGATACGAGTAAAATAGCTTGGCGGAGGAAACAGAAATTGTAATATTTCCAAGGTAATTTCTAAAAATTTCAACACTCACGAGACACAACTGAATCTCCAAGCTTACCTAGACATAATTTCTAAGATCATTTCTATAGTTAGGTAGGTTACTCAGAGCGTTTATAGATACGGAAAAGATAACTGAGGTAGTGAAAGACATGTCAATCAAAGCATAATTATTTCCTATACCATGCTAAATCCAAGCATCCATAGTAAGAAAAGCAAACGCAAGCTTTTGTATGACCAATATTTATAATGTTAGATCGTTTCAGAACACGACAACGTGAAGGCATTTGTATCCCATGCTGGGATACTAAGTACCATCGAGGCGATCGATGCTGGCGTACCAGTAATAGCGATACCACTCTTCGGAGATCAGTATGGCAATGCGGCAGCGATGCAAGATGCTGGAGTGGCCACTATAGTGTCCTACCAGGATCTGAAGAAGGAGTATCTATTGGATGCTATCAATGAAGTTTTGGATCCTTTGTAAGTAAACTTAGTAATAATTATATTAATGATGCAAAAATCATCATCATCATCAAATTCCAGCCCTTTTCCCACGTTATTTGGGATAGCCACAACATGTGATCTTCTTCCATTTACCTCTGTCATTCGTCATCTCAGTATTCACTCCTTTCTTACAAAAATACGAGATTAATTGTCCATTATTTATTATCCCATTTATTGCACAAATAATGAGAGGACTTTTTTAAGAAAAACAAATATATACTCGAGCTAGTGTGTTCATCTACAATGTTTGCTTGTTTGCAGACTTCAACAGCGAGCACAGCAAGTATCAAGGCTTTGGCACGACCGACCTATGTCGCCTTTAGAAACCGCCATCTATTGGACGGAGTACGCAGCTCGATACCAAGGAGCTCCGAATCTCCAGTCCAAGCTGCCGAGTCTACCTTGGTACCAGCAGTCGCAGATAGATGTCCTGGCGTTCGTGCTAGCCGTACTTCTCATCCTAACCTACGTCATCTTCAAGATATTGGCGGTGCTGTGCTGCAGCTGCTGCCGACACGACTCTCAAGATATCATCACTGAAGAACGGCCAAGCAAAAGAGTGAAGTTTGAGTAATATAATTTGGTGATAGATTTTTTTGACAAGGTACTTACAAGTTGTTTTGTTTAGTAGGCACTTAATGGATCAGACATAGGTACTGGTGATGCATTTATTCTTAGTTATTTACCTACCTACGTCCCTACCTAGGTATTTAATAAATAAGTAAAGAGATAAGTAGGTAATAGATCTCAAGGTTTTAGAATCTATAAAAGTATAGGTAGATAACATATCTAGATGAACAAATACGTATTATTATTGTAACACCAGTTAGTAATATCTATTCTAATGTAAATAGGTAAATATATATGTACCTACCTAACCGAATAAAAAAATATTTAAAAAAATTATTCACTTTTATATTTTATCAGGGAGGTTAGTATCTAGCATTTAGGTGATTTATTAATTTAGCATTCACCTTGGCCTACATTAAATCCAAGATGCGGTCTAGATAACCAGAGCCGATCATAGATACCAACAGATTAACAATTTAAAGTAGATACCTAGTTCTCCACGGATCACATTTTAATAAATTGTCAAAACAAATGAGCTAAGAGATAGGCTAATGTGTCAAATCATCATGCTGTCGGCAATAATGTTATTGACTGCTCAGTCATTGACTGGTATATCATAAGACGTACCGGTCCTACATAAATGCTAGCACTTTTATCACTCTCCAGTTGGCTAGCAGTCGCGCCACTGACAATACACTCCGATAAAATGAGATTATCCGCGCACTATTCAATACTTGTCGCTATAAGTGTTTTTTGCAATGCCAGCTCTTTAAACATTTTGGGCGTGTTTCCTTACGAGGGCAAAAGCCATTTCTTTGTTTTCCAACCATTGCTACACGAGCTGGCGAGGAGAGGGCACAATCTCACTGTGATATCCCATTTCCCACAACAGAAACCTATAGAAAACTATTACGACATTAGCTTAGCTGGGAAATCGACAATTTTGGAAGGAGTATTTCCACTCGAGAGATCCTACAAGACCATTATTGAGATAAGCTTGTTTTTAGTGAAGTTTGGAACGGAAAATTGCAAGTTGCTGCTCCAAGATGAGGGTGTTCAAGACTTGTGGAAGTCAGATTATAAGTTTGATGTGGTGCTTGTGGAGCAATTCAACAGCGACTGTCCGCTTGGACTCGCCCACAGGCTGGGGGCACCTGTGGTCGGACTGACGTCACACGTGCTCATGCCTTGGCATTACAACAGACTCGGTCTTCGATACAACCCCTCATACATGTCTTTCATGTTCTTGGAAGGTGGGACGAAACCAAATTTATTTCAGAGAGTGGAAAGACTTGTTCTGGATACTTATTTAAATGTCCTTTACAAGTATTTTTGTCAGCGAGTGGATGAGCAAACTTTGGCGGAGTATTTCGATGGGGTGCCCCCTTTGGAAGAGTTGGGTCGCAAGATGAAGCTCATGCTGCTGTACCAGAATGCTGTGCTCACTGGCTCCTATATGTTCCCGGAAAATGTCAAACAAGTTGGTGGTTATCATGTGGCTAAACCAAAAGAACTGCCGGCGGTAAGTTAGCATAACGATAATTAACATAAAGCGGTAATGTAACTGTTCATAATACGAGACGAGGAACTACTATTACTTAGTTTTTTGCCGCCGCTAGAAATATTTGAATAAAGCTTGCAGGTTAAAGATATAAAAAATCGTTCACTGTAATATTTGTACATTTTTTATAGTATATAGTAAGTTTTTATTGATAACTTGTCGATCTAAATATTTCTTTTCCTATTCAAGCGGAATAAGCCAAGATCAATCTATTTTCAGAAACTCAAGAAGTTCATCGATGAATCTGAACACGGTGTGATCTACATCAGTTTTGGCTCCATGTTGAGATCTAACACGATCCCGAAAGATAAACTGGACGCCATTGTAGGAGCCATAGCAGAACTTCCCCAGAGGGTCATCTGGAAATGGGAAACGGACACTCTACCAGGGAATCCTGAAAACGTTTATTTGTCTAATTGGCTTCCGCAAAATGATATTTTAGGTAAGCGAAATTTTCTAGCCGTTAAAGTCGGGTAAATATTTGTACAGATTAGATAAGTTTGCTTCATGTTTACTGTTGTTTATCACATCGAAAGTACCTACACATTAATGTTGTGCATTGTCCAAACGGCCAAGGTCCTCTGATAATGGTTAGGTACATGATAATGATACCAACTTATGTGGTAAGACGAGAGACATTTGAAACCGACATTCAAACCTACACCTGTCCAGTCTACACGCACGGTGAATGGTTATAAAGGAGGTAGCGCGCGCGTCCCGCAAACTTGCAATTCATGATAATAACAGAAGTCGGTTAAAAATTAGCGATTAATTTGAGTAGCACTGTCATAGTCTAAATACGGCACATAATCAGTTTAGGAATTTAAACATTACAGGCAAAAATAGATAGGTAGACAATCTCCATAAAAAAAGTAGTAGTTCGTAGCCATAGTGCTAAGTAGGTACATGCTAAGTACAATGCTAAGTAGGTACATACCGCAAAGAAAGCCGTCTCCGCTTCACGTTTTAAAAGGAACCACAAAGATATCACAATCGTGAGCCATTCTTTGTCGTTTTTTTCGAAGCTATCTCATAACGAACAAAAATAGAACCCATTAACTTTCTCTTTGCCGTGTTGAAAAGTCATGTTGTTTTCATTGATAGCAATGAAAGCGAACATTACTATGCGAAACCAGATATCTTATCATGTTTAATAGATGAAAAATAAAAGACTACAATAATCTCCATTCCAGATCCCACGAGACCTTCCTTCCACATTATCTCTCTTATCATTCATGAATATCTAGCATTCATTTTCGTCATAACTGGCTCATTCTAAGTACTATTCATGTTCCCAGTTCTATCGAAACAGTGTGGCGAAAGTAGTTCTTCTTTAAAATACAACTCAGTGGATTTGGAGTATTTTAGGAAAGAAATAGGTTTAGTCCAATTATAACTTTATTTTAAATTAGAATTTGGCAATAGACGCTCAATATACCCTGGTAAAAAAGGGTGCACAAGTGCGAGTGACATTGCTTGTCGGAATTTTGTAGGCGCCGGAACAAAAAGCTCCCTCTGTGTACTGTCAGTCATCTGGCACATAATGAGATTAATAATTAACTTAATTCTGGCACCTTTTAGACCTGGATATTAACATTTTCAGCACATCCGAAGGTATACGTGTTTTACTCCCACTGTGGCATGCTCGGTACCACTGAAGCCATGCACCACGGAGTGCCGATGGTCGGAATGCCTATATTCGGAGACCAGCCTGGAAATGCGGCTGTTATTGAAGAAAGCGGACTCGGAGTGCAAATACAACTCAAGGACCTGACAAAGAATTTGCTCTTGGAAAAATTGAAAACCGTTTTAGACCCGAGGTAAGACTATTTTAGACTGGGGCGATGGACGCTTTGCTAAGATGAGGTTTGATTACCAATGTGAGATAAATAATGAACCGGTGGTGATTTGGTTGAAATTTTCTACGACTGGGATTCGAACCCTTGAGCTATCCTTTAGCTATAGATGGAGAATGAATCGGAAGGCAAAATGCTTCCGTTTCTTATTTTCAAGAATAAAGCGCCTGCTCTACAAAACATACTTTCTGTTTCTAATAAATATTGCTTTTAACTAAAGCCAGGCGTTTATATTTCCGATTTCTTAATATAGAAATATAAATCATTTATTTTACGCCACGTTGCATACAATACAAATCAATATAGGCCCATTCATCATGTGGATAGATACAGGGGTAGACGAAGGCCAAAGAAGAGATGGACTGTGTGAAAGATGATATGGGTAAGAAAGGAGCGAGTACTGAGATGACGAGTGACAAAGGGAAATGGAAGATCACATGTTGTACATACCCACATAACGTGTGAAAAGACGCGGAAGATGATAATTAAGTAAGTGCTAACAAAATGATCAATCTCAGTTTTAGGAGCAGAGTGAAGCAGCTCTCCAGAGCTTGGCACGACCGACCACAGTCACCCATGGACAGCGCAGTGTACTGGACGGAATACGCGGTGCAATACCGGAACATCAGCTTCACGTCAGCTGCAGTCGAGACTCCCCTCCACCAGATCATGGGCTTAGATATAGTGTTGGTGCTTTTTGCTGTGCTCGTTTCTCTAGTAGTTTTAGTCAGGTCTTTTATACCGAGCAAAGTAACAGAGAGCAAAAAGAAATTAAACTGAGGCTGTTTTGACTGTTATAAATAAGAACTTATTAATATTAGTATAGGTAGACTTTTATTTTATTGACTTATCGATATTCTTGTATTATGAATGTATGTTCACAAAAATTAATGTGAACATTAACTTATTCATAGTAATACCAACAGTGATCTGTTATGGTTACTAAAGTAAGAATACCAACATTACATCAATATACTTATGTACCTATACCTACCCAATGAACTTATCGGGAGACTGCACGAATAAAGAGGAATCGATCTTGCTTTTTAGCGTTTGTATTATATTTATACCTAAGACCGTTCGGTGACTCCTGACATCAAGTTTTTACGATAATTCATTTGCGTATCATACGTAGCCTATACACATTAGCAAAAATAGCGAGGTCTATATACATAGATATGTAGGTAGGTAGGTACATAACATATTGATTATGATGTTCGGCGAGCCCCGGCTGTCGAGTCAGTCGAAGCCGGATTGTGACGCAAAGAGGCCGCTGGCCTATACTAGGTACTCGTTTTACCTTGACCCAGCAATATGAAACTGTCAATCGCGATATCAATTCTCGCCCTCGCAAACCAAGCCAGTGCATTGAACATTCTCGGAATATTCCCGTACCAAGGAAAAAGCCACTTCCTCCAGTTCAAAGTTTATTTACGAGAGTTGGCAAGCAGAGGTCACAACGTTACCGTTATATCTTATTTCCCGGAGAAAGACCCACCGCCAAATTACACCGATATACACATAGCCGAGACCGAAGCTTTGGAAGACGAAGTACCTATGCGCAAATCTTATTGGACCTTACTGACTACCATTGTGTTTTTAGCTGATTTCGGGATTGAAAATTGTAAAGCACTAGCAGCAAGCATACCAGTGCAAGATGTAGTGAAACAGAAACAGAAGTTTGATCTAGTGGTAGTGGAACAGTTCAACAGTGACTGTGCTCTGGGGATCGCGCACGTGTTGGGCGCTCCTGTAGTGGCAATGACATCACATGTTTTGATGCCGTATCACTACAGTCGATTCGGCATCCCGAACAACCCGGCTTTCGTGCCGTTCCATTTTTTGGAAGGAGGATCAAAACCATCTCTGTATCAGAGATTGGAACGAGTTTTCTTTGATTTAGGATTTAGTATGGTGTACATGTTTCAACAGTGGAAAGATCGAAGGACTCTCGCGGAGTACTACGACGACATCCCGCCATTGGAACAGCTAGCTAGAGAAATTAAGTTTTTGCTTCTCTACCAGAACCACATTTTGACAGGGTCTAGATTACTGCCTCCCAACGTTATAGAAGTGGGTGGATATCACGTAGCAAAAGCTAAACCACTGACTGGGGTCAGTGTTTACTTGTGTTTAATATGAAATTATTTTTCTTGTCTTTGAAATCAACACTCATTAACAAAGTTGTTTTACAGGAACTCAAAAAGTTCGTAGACGAAGCAAAATTTGGAATAATATACATAAGTTTTGGAAGCATGTTGAAAAGTACTTCGCTGAGTGTTTCTAAACAACAAGCTATTTTAGACGCAATAAACGAATTCCCGCAAAGATTCATTTGGAAATGGGAGAAAGATTCCATGACAAGCAAAATCGACAAGAACAAACTTTTTATTTCAAACTGGTTACCACAAATAGATATTTTAGGTTAGTGTTATTTATGTAGGAATAATTAATAATAGCAATCAACATAAAAACAAGATAACTAACCGCCTAAATGATAATGAGTACATCGATTTGAATTAATTGTTATCATATTACTTATTTACTGTATTTTGACCGAACAGGCCTATTTTCTTCAGCACCTATCTACTGTTTTTTTTTTAAACCAAATTTACGGGCAATTTACAGGTCACCCTAAGACTTTAGCCTTCATGTCACACGCTGGTATGGGAGGAACCACGGAGTCCGTCCACTACGGTGTCCCAATGGTCGCTGTGCCAATATTAGGCGACCAGCCATCAAATGCTGCTGCGATTGAAGAAAGCGGTTTCGGGGTCCACTTAGATTTCAACTATCTGGATAAGGAAACCCTTGTGAAGGCTTTTAAAAGTGTTTTAAACCCAAAGTAAGTATTTAAGACAATCTACGTGATTGTATCTTTAGATCTACGCACAAAAAAGTAAGGGCGGGTAGATATTTTTAAATAATTACATTTTTTTATAAAAATAGGTATCTCAATATACATATTTAGTATATTGTTAGTACTAAAGTAACAGACTGATAGACAACACATAGCCTAAGCCGCCGGTCTTTTAGAGAATGTGTTTTTTTAAATGTGTAAGCAGGCCACTAAGGATTTTTGGATATTCAACCTTTATAATAATAATTCCAGATTTCGCGAAAAATCGTTAACAATTTCAAAAGCGTGGCACGATCGTCCTATGCCTCCTTTAGACACCGCCATATTCTGGACTGAATATGCGGCAAGGAATGCCAACTTCACCTTCAGGACTCCAGCTGCAGACGTTCCGCTGTACCAGCATTGGAACCTGGACATTGCTGTTATTTTCATCTTATCGTCATCGATCGGTCTGTACATTTTCAAAATAGTACTTTTCGATTTAATCCTGCGGTCTAAAAATAAGACCGTGATCAAGAAACGTCAGTAGATTTTAATGAGTAAAATGTAGTTGTTTTATTTTTTTATCTTTACGTGATATATTTTTTAATGTTAGGTAGGTTATATGTAAATTAAATGTTTTTAGATTACCTACAAGGTTTTCTTTCGGTTTGTACTACTTAGTTTTGTTTTGCACAGATTTGATATTATCCGTAGCGCTGTGATCATTGCAAGAATTGCCACCATCAAAGTTAGAACTAAGACTAGCAGCACATCGATCAGGAAATACTGAAAGATATCTACATATGTTGACTGTTGCCGGCTTCATGTCTACTCGGGCGTGATGTCGCGCGGCGTACTCCACCCAGAACACAGCTGTATCCATCGCAGTCATCGGTCTGTCCTTCCAAAGCTTAGACAACTCCTGAGCTCTCAACTGATACCTAAAAAAATATTCTCAATTTTATAACTAATGTCCCAGGTGAGATTTACAAAATCAGTTAATCGTGAGGAAGCTCGTATGCTTAGCAAGTTTGATACTAAGCTAATTAAAAATAACACACTTAACACCAAATTTTGTGTGATCAGGTCTGACTTCCGGTTCTGACCTAACGCGCACCAAAAAAAACGAGTGAATCGAAAAAAGAGAACTAGTAAACGAAGAACGAATAGAACAATGTCAACTCCAAAATGAAGTTATTGAATTGCGTGAGGAGCAAAGCCTGGTAACTTCAACATGACGTACAACTACTAATACGCACCTGTCTTGAAGGATAGTTTGCAGAGCTTCCTCAAGATTCTTTCTGTTTGAACTGTAGATATCTACGACAACACCCAATCCGTTTATTGATGCCGAATCTGCATTTGCAAACTGGTCACCAAACAATGGCACCCCAACTATTGGCACTCCACAGTGCATAGCTTCAGTGGTGCTTAGCATGCCTGAGTGAGTCACAAAAGCTACAACTTTTGGATGACCTAAAACGAAGTCAAAATTTAGCAATAACTTATGATTGCTTAGAAATAATGTATTCTTCATGGAGGTAGATATTCTCTCAGTCTCGAGGTTTCCAGATAAGGATATCGGGAATATTCAAAGTTCAAAAGTAACTTACACAAAATTGCCGGTTGTGGCACCCACTGCCTAATTAGTAAATTCTTTGGTGCATTTTCCTTTACATTGTCTATTTTCCAAACGAAATCCATTTTGCTGTTCTTTATAAATGTACTTATCTCCGCTAATGTCTCAAATGGAAAATTAGAAGCCACGGTGCCAAAGCTGATGTAAACCACACCATTTTTAGCCTTGTCTAGAAAGCTTTGTAGCTCCTGAAAAACGGTATTTTATGGAAGTGCTGTGTTATGATTTGCCCACTCTAGATTAGTTCTTGGTATGACACTAACCCTAATTTCTTATGTTTAACCACCCCCCAACGGGAGGCTTCAACGAAGAATTAAAGAAAAATACCTCAAAGGAATTTGCGTCACACAATGAATTTAACAACAAATACGTTTGCTATACCTTATCAACAATCTCATTATCTTGTTTAATATGCATGCCGCCGACCTTAATCACATTGGCTCCATAAAGTCGAGATCCCGTCAGCGGAAAATACTGATTCAACATCACCAAAGATATGTTGTGTCCTAGACTCTCCAAGTCAGGCACGTCGGGATAAATCTTATTCACAATCGCCGGGTCACTTCTCTGTATGATATAAGTGAAGTATGCATTCATAGCGATGTTTATAATTGCGCTTTGTATCTTTTTCCAAAGACTCGGCTTGGTTCCGGTTGCGAGTAAGTGGTTAGGCACAAACGCCGGGTTGTTAGGTGCACCTAACCTTGAGTAAGTCCACGGCATCAAAATGTGAGCGGTCATTCCTACTGTCGGTGCGTTTAATTTATAAGCAATAGCCAGACCACAGTCCGTCGCGAATTGCTCAACTATTACCAAATCGTACTTGTCTACGGAAGTTATAATGTCTCGTATTTCATCGTTCGTCATCATCTTTTTGCAATTATCGTTTGCTATAATCTTAAATGCTGTAGCCATGTCATACGCTCTGTAGAAATCCACGAAAGGGGATGCAGGAATATTCTTCAAGTTTTCTTTCATGTTGATATCGCAATGTGCACCTGTCTCATCTTGAATTGATATTTGTCGCAGATTAGGCATTTTCTTGAGAGGAAAATAACTGATGACAGTAACATCGTGGTTTCTGGACGCGAGCTCTTCCACCAGCGAAGAAAATAGGATATGGTGGCTGCGACCATTGTAAGGGAATATGGCAAGTATTTTGTAACCAACAACGAACGGTAGGAGAATAAGGATCAATGATAAAGTTTTCATTTAAACTGATTTACTTGGAAGATTGTTATTGGTTCCAGTCACGGCACGGATACGCGGACGCGAGTCGATAGCGAGAGTTCGTCTACATTACTGAGTGCTGTACAGCAAGTGCAGCCACCGGACAAATTGTCAGGTGCTACACCGATAGTAGATAAATGTACATCGATGTTCTACACTGTACCTACTAGACAATGCTGGTTATCTGTGGGTTTCCTGGATTTCAGATACAATAAAAAGCCTGTCTCGTGAGACTACACGTCCCGCATGTCAAAGATTAATGCATAGCTTAAATTCCTACCACACACGTTCGAAAAACTAGAGTACCTAAGCAGGTTTTAGTAAAGGTATCTAGTAAAAAATTTAAATATGGATATGGTAGACCTTGGACAGAAAAAGTGGATACTTTAACCTACATACTTTTACGTCAGCTTCTTTGGATACCCCTACCAACCTTTTTGACACTAAACTGATAGAAAAACGGAGCAAGACATTTGAAGAACGAAAACAAGACATCTCACTTGTCAAAACCTTTCATTCCACAGGCAGTCATGTAACAGACAGAAACCAGAAAAAGCTTTTTTACTAAACAATATTACCTACCGGCAAAGATGATTCTGACCAAACCAGCAGGCGTCTGAGGACGATAACAGTATAACATGCGCATTCCATAACAAGAATTAACTAAGGTACCGACCACACGACTACGAATCTATCTATCCACCAGTACAGCATCGCTTAGTGCTGTACTGTCATCATTCTCCTGCCCTTATCCCACGCTAAGTGGGGTCGGCACAACATGTTTTCTTCTTCCACTCACTCCTATCACTCGTCAACTCTCTTACATTCATATCATCTTTCACACAATCAAACCACTTTTTCAGCCTTCCTCTACTTGCGTACCCAGATATACTCATACCCATAACTTTTAACTTAATGAAATCACCACAAATTGTTACAGATAAATCATCTGCGTCATAAAAATGGCATGTTGTTGCAAACCTGGAAAATGTAAGTGAACCTTGCCGCATGATTAATGCATTACGCTAGTCAAAGTAACAGTCTGAACGGAAAAGACACTTTAATTTGCAGCATTAGGATTCCACAGTTGCGCAAACAGAAGCTATTTAAGTAGGCAAAGGCCTACTGGCAAAGGTTGAAAAGTAGTAGGGTATCCCACACTTCATTTTTCCCGATTCCTAGAAGAGCCGGAACCCCAGATCTTTTAGAGTGCTTTTGCTTTATTTCAGCTGCCAAAGCTTCCGCGAGTTGCTTGGGACGGTGCGACCTGCCCAAGCACAGATGCTTGGAGAAGGAGGATATAAAACCTGGGCCAGTGCCGAGGCACATGGGATGGTTGTATACTGCGAAAGATGCTCCTGAATTTCAGGTAGGCTTTACAAATAACTAGCTTCCGCCAACGGATTCGCCCGCGTGGTACCTTCAAAAACAAAAATACAAATCTATCACAGGGGAACTTGTGCCATTCCAGACTATAACCTATTCTGTGCCAAATTTCATCCAGATACGTTCAGCCGTTTCAGCGTGAAAGAGTAACAATCATACATCCATACACATTCTTACAAACTTTCAGATTGATAATATTAGTAGGATAAAATATATTTTCATGATGATGATGATGATGAAAATATATAGGTAAATAAATATTGGTGGACAATTCACACAACACCATCTAACCCCAAACTATGCAAAGCTTGTACTATTGGAACCAGATTTGATAGATTATTTTTATACTTTTTTTGTAAATACATACGTACAGGTCATCCAACGGATCTAGGCATTCGTGAAATTAGCCACAAGTGCGAGTTTGCGCAGTTCCTTCCCCCCTCCTAATACCTCCAATTGCTCCCGAAAAACGATACTGCGCAGCTCTTGCGGCTAACTTCACGAATGCCTAGATTCGTTGAGCCAACTAATGATATTTTTTTATAATCAGTAGTTTGAAGCGAGATGTGGATATGAAGTTCACCAAACAATTTGGTCCTCAGTTGCGCTGCGGCTGGCGCCCGGGCCACATCGCTTGTCCGGTGCTCAGGAAAATCGAACAGCACAACTGCATGAAAGCTGGAGAATGCAACCCTTGTGCTTCCGCGTGCGGCCGCCCGCCTTGCTCCAAGCCGTGCTGCATGCCACCCAAGTGCGTCGCCGTCTGTCCGTCCAACCCTTCGTGCTGCAAGCCCCCTACGTGCGGCCAACCCCTTATCAGAATCATCCGGCACGCAGGCCAATACAGCATCTGCACCAAACCTTCCAA
This sequence comes from Cosmorhoe ocellata, assembly GCA_963675405.1. Classification (NCBI taxonomy): domain Eukaryota; kingdom Metazoa; phylum Arthropoda; class Insecta; order Lepidoptera; family Geometridae; genus Cosmorhoe; species Cosmorhoe ocellata. The sequence goes on along the minus strand of OY776258.1, from coordinate 621,889 downwards.
CACGTCCAACGCCCCGTCAGGTCCCTTCCCGCTGAAGTATGTACTCAATACTGACGACGATTCGTCTCCCCAGGCCAAGTTTAGTGTTGAAGCTAAATTCAACGACTACCACTTTGACTATACAAGCTCCCAGTCGTCTTTCGTTCTAGATTTCTCACCTCCCGAACAGAGGTGCTATAAACCATGCCCTAAGAAAAGTATTATTTGTGTGCAGTGTTAAATACTGCCAGTCATTTGGTACTGGATTTAATTAATTTCAACATGGATGCAATATTCTTTACGATTATAGTGAAATATAATAAGTATCGATTCAAGCAAAAAATCTTACAGAATTCAGTACAACAGTAGTAGATAATTTGAATAAAGGTATTGAAAATATTTTTCTTGTTACTTTTAAGTAGTTCCTCATATTCCTGCTATTTTTTCTATGCAATTGCAAAGACAAGTACATGAAACATTGTGGATTTTTCAAATTTTTTAATGTTACAACTGAAGAATTATTGGACAATTATGCACTAGGGCTGACAAGTTTCTTGTAATTTGATTTCAGACTTCTTTAGGACTGGAATCTGCACCTAGATTTACCTAGCATATTCAAAAACTATCTCTGTGATTTTATTGAATAAATATAGGTATATTGAAGATAAATGTGTAGATTTAATATGAAGGAGCCTCTAGAATACAATAACTAACATAACTTCAAATTTGAATCCTTGATATTCTGCAAATGGATAAGTTAAAATGATAACACCAAGCTGTTATTGCATGAAATGAGCCTCACTGAGGCACACTTTAACCCTTTCACCACACTGGTGCTAAATAATGATTGACACAATAAGATGGTAGATATTAAAAAGTTTTGTTGAGGAAGGTACCTAATTAGAGTTGGTGAGTTAGCTTTTAGCCATTGAAATCCACAAATGTCCTAACAATATTTTATTTGCCAATTTGGCAAAACAACTAATAAAAATAACAAAAAATAAATAGTATTTGATGGTAGCACTTAACTGGGGTTGCCAGACTTCTGTGCTAATGCAAGCATGTTCTCGTTGGCTATCATTTGAAACTCGTGGAATCGCTGTGACACGCGCTGGTTAGCTCGGAGGTACTTTTCCATGCAATTTGATGTACACTTTTCCTGAAAACCAAAAAGTAACAGATGTGTTAGTAAAACATCTATTTAGCAAGCACTTTTTGAAGTGAAACTTCTAATGCGACTTCCAACAAGGTTGCGTTAAACATTCAACGCTACCATGGAGTGGGTATGAAAGAGACAGAGCGAGAGTGAATGTGTGGCACTTGAGCGCATGCGCGTAGTATACCTGTTACAGTGTTACAGGCCAACGCGAGCGTTAGCAACGAGAAGTTTCACTTCTTCCGTGCGGAGGACTCCACACACTATTTACTTTTTTCTTATTATTATTTGTTAATACACTGGCAACTATTATCACATTTCATTATTCTTTATTATATAAGGAACCCTATTTTATTTACTGAGTTGAATGTGTCACTGCTGCCCTGCTGTAATGGTAAGATTGAACTTTGGAAAGTAGTAAGTAATGGGTCCATTTGTGATGCAATAGGACGGTGGGAAAATACAGAAATTCAAATAAATATTATGGAACTTACTTCTGCAGTTCTGAGAGTTCTTGATGTGAAGTCATGTACGCAGTCGTTGAAGCACAGCTCGGACAGTTTGTTGTATTGGACTAGGAAGTCTTTGAACTGGAATAAAAATAGAGAGCAAAGTTAATGGAAAATTATTGGAATTTCTGAACAGAAGATAATACATTATATAGATTTATTTATACTTTAGAAGTTGTAGACATACCAGAAAGCGGATTTAGTTGCAAACAGATCTCTAAAGGGATGTTAAATGAGATGTAAACATAAAACAACTTACAGTTTTGATTTGTTCAGCTTCACTCAGCATTTCGGGCGTTGCCATTTTCACTAGATTTTAGATAAATGCGGGATAAGTCGGTTGCTTATTACGCAACACTATAATAATTTTTGCTGCAAAAAATACAAAGTTTTATGCAGATTTTGAGAGAATTTAAGAAAATATTTTTGAGGTTATCTCGAACTTCATCTACTTATATAGTTAGTACCATAGATAGACAAACTAAAAACAGCTAAAAACCACAACCAACAGCACAGACAGAATGATAAACTCCAGCTGAGTCGGCTGACTGATGCTTGCTTAGACTGCAGCCCTGATGTTAGGATGGATTGACTGATCAATTATTGATTTGATTTTCCTAAAATTGAAATTATTTTTATTTTTTTCGTTCATTTTCACTAGCCTCAGGTGTTACCTCATTCGTTTTACATTTCTACTTATTTAGTCTGTGCTGTTAACCAATTTTTCATTCATTCACTACAATGATTTGTGTAAATTTGTGAATTTTGGTGTTGTGGTTGGATGGACTTGGATTTGCTTTGGTATTGTAACTAGAATAACTCATCGAAATCTTTACCCAATAAAAGAAAAATGGAAGAAATTGGAATCGTTCTACCTGAAAAGGTAAGTAAATGTTGACAGTCGTTTATAATTAATGTGTTACGTGCAAATTATTTTCACCATCTTTTGTGGATTTTTAGGATGATCAAACCACCGATGTGAAAGGGCTGGCATACGTCGGCCCGCAGACCTTCGAAGAACTGGAAGCCGAAGATCTATACACAAAGTACAAGGTATCTATTCTGCATACCATGACGTTCAATTTTATAACAAATGTTGCCAACAACAGTAACACATGCAACTTGTTTCAGAAACTACAAAGAATGCTAGAGTTTTTGGAAGTGCAGGAAGAATACATAAAAGATGAACAACGAAATCTCAAGAAGGAATATCTCCATGCTCAGGAGGAGGTGAAGAGGATCCAGTCCGTACCTTTGGTTATCGGTCAGTTCCTTGAGGCAGTTGACCAGAACACAGGAATTGGTGAGTAAATTATTTGATTCTGGATAAAAAATATTATTATTATTTAGCCGTTATCGTCCCACTGCAGGGCAAAGGCCTCCCTTCTTCCACTCTTCGCTGAAAAAAAAAAATAGACCAACTAAATTTCTCTAATTACCACTAAGCTGTCCCCCACCAGTAGGGATTATGACAATTCAAAAAAAGTTGTTTCTTCACTAACATTATAGGCACAAAGGTCAAACACAAAGAAGGAAATATTGATTGTCATGCACAGAATGTTCTTTTCTTCGACACTCTACTATTGTTAGTCATAATTTAATCACAAAGAAGAAATTAACTATTTACAGTCGTGGTCAACTAATTAGGGACACTCTTTGGTTAAACCGAATTGTGAATTTATTTTTTATTTTCCAACGAGTCTAAACCATATTCCATATCTCTTACATGTAAGTATAATTAGTCATTTATGTGCCCGATTATACAAACAATAACAACTTCTTAAACATTAAACCTCTTTACAGTATAGCTGATAGATTATCGTAGTGCTATTTGTTCAAATAATGCTGGCTGGCCATTTAATTAGGGACACTGAGATATTGCGTTCTATTTTCAAAATTTGAATCTCAATACTTTTTTACTTCTTCTCTTATTGTTTCGTGGTAGTTTTGGCGGCAATCCCGATATTTATTTTAAGTTTTGAAAAATATTTTGAAGAAAAATGGGTAAAAATAAAAGTTGCGATCCAACACTACGAAAAATTATCATGAAGTTTGTTGTCGAGCATGGTTGGCCATACCGAAGGATAGCAGAACATTTAAATTGTTCAAAAACTATGGTATACAATGCAGTGCAACATGTCAGACGCAATAACACAGATTTAAATGTGCCCAGAACAAAAAGATCGAGAAAAACAACTCCGCAAGAAGATAGAATGATAGCCAGGTTAGCTAAGAAAGATCCGTTTCTAGGCTCTATTTTAATTAAACACGAAGTGTTTGGGACAGACGAAAGAGCTGGTGTCTCAGCTAGGACCGTTCGACGACGTCTGGTAGAAGCAGGGTTGTTCGGAAGAGTGGCTCGCAAAGTACCGTTGTTGAAGAAAGAACATAGAAATGCTCGTTTGGCGTTTGCACGTAAATATGGACATTGGACCTACGCCCAATGGCAACATGTATTATTCTCTGACGAGACCAAGGTTAATTTGATTTCTTCAGATGGAAGGCAATACGTACGGCGTCCAGTAAAAGCGGAAATGAATCCAAGATTCACAAAAAAGCAGGTGAAACATGGCGGTGGAAACATTAAAATGTGGGGTTCATTTTCTGGACGTGGAGTGGGACCTGTGAGGAAAGTTCAGGGTAACTTAGACCAACATCAATACAAGGCAATATTGGAGGAAACGATGCTTCCCTATGCTGAGGAGCATCTCCCTATTATATGGACGTTTCAGCATGATAACGACCCAAAACATACCGCCCGTTCAGTCAAGTCGTTTCTTACCAGTCAGTCAGTATCGGTGCTAGATTGGCCAGCAAATAGCCCGGACCTTAACCCAATCGAGCACCTTTGGCACGAAATCAAGAAAAAAGTAGCCACTTATCGTACCACAACTTTAGATGAACTTAATGAAGCTTTTTGTGAGGCATGGGCAAACATTCCTGTCGAAACATGCCAGAAACTGATAATGTCTATGCCACATCGGTGTCAAGCGGTAATTACTAACAAAGGTTTTGCTACTGGGTACTGATTTTACACGTAATAAAATGGAGCTGTTAAAGATATTATAATACTGCAGATTATTAGTTTTGTTTAACTCTATTTTTCATTATAGTTTACTGTCCTTAATTAAATGTCCAGCTACAGAATTATACCTTAAAATTGAATACATGTTCAACCTTTGATATTAAATACTTTTTTCTATTTATTTATTCTTTTATTTACAGCCATTTAAAGCATAATAATCGGACCAAATTATGCAAATAATAGTTACTGAGAAATCAATAGGGTTTTATATTTGTATGTAGATAACCGGTTATTGTTCTTCACTATCTTGCATGTCCCTAATTAGTTGACCACGACTGTATATTAACAGAGGTTGCAATTTATTATTCGGCTAAAAGTAGTAATATTTTTAAGTAAGAAGGTTGTGGGTTCAAACCTGGTCGTGCACCAATGAGTTTTTCCATTTGAAAAATTTAAGTGCACAATGCCAGTGAACTCTTAAACGGTGAAGGAAAACATTGTGAGGAAACCAGGCAAAACCAAAAATTCGAAGGTGTGTATCATAGGTTAGTATTCTTAAAAGCGGCAATGGGCTTGCAACCTGTCACATACGAAATACAAAGTATAGTGCAAATTTAGGTGTGTTTTAAATCTCATGTTCATACATGCCTCTGACTACCCTCTTTAGATTTCTTCAAAGATCTAAGTCACTAGAGGTTCTGAAGAGATATCTAACAAGCCTGCAGGTTACAGAGATTATAACTAAAAATTCTTCCTTTTTAGTGGGCAGCACTACTGGGTCCAACTATTACGTTCGGATCCTGTCAACCATTGACAGGGAGCTGCTGAAACCATCTGCCTCGGTGGCCCTGCACAAACACTCTAATGCCCTTGTAGATGTGTTGCCACCAGAAGCTGATAGTTCCATCTCTATGCTGCAAGCTGGTAAGATTTATGAAAATTAACTGGACACTGAAATTTATACATATTAGCTTTCGCCCACGGCTTCACCCAGGTATCTTGAAAAACAAAACAAATCTATCCCATGAGAACCGTACATTTTTCCAGGATAAAAAGTAGCATATGTGCTATTCCAGACTATAATATATCTCTGTGCCAAATTTCATCCAGATTGTTTCGGGTGTTTCAGAGAAAGAGTAACAAACATCCATACATACAAACTCCCACATTGATAATATTAGTAGGATATTGTTAACAATCCAAGCTCCACCTAGTAGTGTGAGGATCATTAGATATTTTATGTTGTAGAAGGCTTTTAAAATAATAATTTTCATCAATATTATAGACTTATTAATTCTCCTGCACTTAGGTATCCCACGCTAAATGGGGTCAATAATAATTGTATGATTTGGCAAAATTATAGTATGAGTACCTAAATAATGTAAAAGGTATACAAATTAATTTTTCATATCTTATACCTATAAACAAGCAATTCTTGTATATACGAGTATATTATATAATCTGAATCTCGGAAATGGCCCCAACGATTTTCATGAAATTAAGTATTCAGGGGGTTTCAGGGGCGATAAATCGATTTTTTTTTTAAAAAAAACCGTGTAATGCTCGGTCACCCTGGTACTCTATCATTAATAAGATATATAATAATAAGAAATTCTCCTTCCAACGTAATAAAACCTGAAAAAAAAATGGATTTATGCTGTTTTCTTGATCATCCAAATCTGTATGTCCTCGGCAGATGAGAAACCTGATGTGCAGTACTCGGACATTGGAGGCATGGACACGCAGAAGCAGGAAATCCGCGAGGCAGTTGAGCTGCCCCTGACACACGTGGAACTTTACAGGCAGATCGGCATTGAGCCTCCCCGAGGAGTTCTCATGTACGGCCCACCTGGCTGCGGGAAGACCATGTTGGCTAAGGCTGTAGCACACCATACCACTGGTAAGTTATGAGAGTTCATAGGATACCAATTTCATACTATACATATCATATACTAGCTTTCGCTCGCGGCTTTGCTCGCGAGGAACCTACATAAAATATAGCCTTTGTTACTCAGGGATAATGTAGCCTTCTAATGGTGAAAGAATTTTTGAAATCGGACCAGTTGTTTTTGAGTTTATTAGTTACAAACAAAAATACAAAACTTTCCTCATTATAATTTAGTATAGAAAATATTTTTCAATTTCAAATTCAATTGACCATGTTATTTTTGTGTGTACAGCGGCGTTCATCCGTGTGGTGGGTTCAGAGTTCGTTCAGAAGTACTTGGGCGAGGGGCCTCGTATGGTCCGCGACGTCTTCCGCCTGGCGAAGGAAAACAGCCCGGCCATCATTTTCATCGATGAGATCGATGCTATTGCCACTAAGAGGTAGGTTGTATATCAGAGTGGTGAGATATGACTCATTTGCTCCAAAGATTTGCAATTAGTTTAGGTACTACCTGTTATCGATTTCTGATACTATAAATTTGATATTTTGCCGTTATTTTAAAAACTTTTTTTAACCATAACATTGAGGTGAATGCCCCAACAGTGTCAACCCTATAATGACAATACATAAAGCTTCCGCCCACGTGGTACCTTGAAAAACAATAACAAATCTTGAAAAAGAAAACCGTACATTTTTCCGGGATAAAAGGTAACCTATGTGCTATTCCAGACTATAATCTATATCTGTTCCAAATTTCATCCAGATCCGTTCAGCCGTTTCAGCGTGAAAGAGTAACAAACATGTACATCCATACATTCTTACAAACTGTCGCGTTTATAATATTAGTAGGATGTATGTGACTATTTATAGTCTCTTTTTAAAGCTACTCTGGACAGTACCAAAATGAACCAGCCAATAACAAATATTACTTCTCTTCAGATTTGACGCGATTTGATGGAATACTAACTACTGTGCAAAATGTGGGCATATACCAAATGTCATGTTTGGACGTGCCTCTGACTACCCTCTTGAGATATCCTCAAAGATCTAAGTAACTAAAGATCTAAAAGAAGATATCTACCGAGCCCGAGGATTACAGTCGTGATCATATTTATTTATTTTTATTATTAGATTTGACGCTCAAACCGGTGCCGATAGAGAAGTTCAGAGGATTCTACTGGAGTTGCTGAATCAGATGGACGGTTTCGACCAGACCACTAATGTGAAGGTCATCATGGCAACTAACCGTGCAGATACCCTGGACCCCGCTCTGCTCAGACCTGGCCGCCTTGACAGGAAGATAGAGTTCCCACTGCCCGATAGGTATGATATCTTCCATGGATGCTAGGTGTCCCTAACAAAATGAACAAGGATCATAGAAAAAGAAAAGCGCAAGGCCCAGCGAGTTTCTTGTCAGTTCTTCTCGGACTGGGGATAGGACTGGAATTGACACCTAGAATCACCTAGTATGTAAGACGATTCAAAATGATCCCTGTGATTTTACTGAAGGTTATTTGAGTATTGAGTATTGGACCAGGGGCCTCACCACGAATTCACAATACATTAGCGAATTAATATTACATTGTTATTTCGTACCATGACTTATGCAAATTGTATTAAAGTAGTGTTACTTAAAATGTGACGTTTCTAAAACGGAATCGTTCTGGAAGACTTTGTGGTAAGGCCCCAGGTTTGTTTATGCTCTGCCATGGGTCTTAATATTATAAAGAGGAAAGTTTTGTATTTTTGTTTATAACGAATAAACTCAAAAACTACTTTCCGATTTCAAAAATTCTTTCACCATTACAATGCTACATTATCCCTGAGTAACATAGGCTATATTTTAAGTAGGTACCTCGTGAGCAAAACCGCTAGCGGAAGGTAGTAACGGATAAAACTGTAGTGACTATGCACGTCCGACTTCTTATATAACTGTAATACAATTGGCTTGTTTCAGGCGGCAAAAACGTCTGATCTTCTCGACTATCACTACCAAAATGAACCTGTCGGAGGAAGTGGATCTGGAAGAGTTCGTGGCGCGGCCCGACCGCGTGTCCGGCGCCGACATCAACGCTATCTGCCAGGAGGCCGGCATGCACGCCGTTAGAGAGAACAGGTACGACCACCGTGCCTATTACTGAGCATATTATGTCTAGCTTCCGCCCAAGGCATCGCCCGCGTGGTAACTTGAAAAATAAAACAAATCTATCCTACGGGAACCTTACATTTTTCCAGAATAAAAAGTCAAGACAAATCTTTATCTGTGCCAAATTTCATCCAGATCCGTTCAGCCGTTTCACCGTGAAAGAGTAACAAACATTCTTCCAAACTTTCGCGTATATAATATATTAATATAATATATTAAGTACGATTCTACTGGTACTCATACTGCAAATATGTAAAACTGACTGACTAAGAACCTATAGTTATCAAAACAGACGTGAAATTTAAATTCTTGAAATTCCAACTAAGTATTAACAAAATTCTTGCTTCAGATACATCGTGCTCCCGAAAGACTTCGAAAAAGGATACAAAAACAACATCAAGAAAGACGAGAGTGAATATGAATTCTACAAATAATTATTTATTTTATATATCTACTTTAGTATCCATAATTTTATGTAATTATCGCTCCGTAATAAAATTTCTTTTCAAAAATTACATTTCATAATTTCAATATAATAATAGAGTACCTACATAACATAATATGTTTATTAGTATGTATGTATACATTTCTTGAAGACTGGTGAATTCCTAACCAGACAGGTTGGATTATTATTTTTGTAACAAATCGATGAAAAAATGAAGGATTGATAAATTAAAACTCCAAAAATATCTTTCAAAATCTATATTTCCATAACATGTATCAACAATGCGATTTTATAATACAAAATACGATATATTTGGCATAAACCTTAAAATTGGTGTAAATTGAACTGATTATTTAGGCCCTTCTTTTCACATCATTTGTGATGAGCATTGTAAAAATGGGAATGGAAATTCCATGTATGTTGACAACTCAATTTGACCGAACTAAAATTAGCTCAATGTAAGTGTCATAACCGGTCATAGTACAATGATTGTATAGGCGACCAAGAAATTGGTTTACCACTCTAAGGCTGAATATCATTTGCACGTACAAAACATCAAGGGCTATTTTCGCTTGACAGATTAATAACTGCTACGTCAGAATCTGTCATAGTAATCCTTAGCGAATGTTACTGGGAGATGTCATCAAAAGTGGTAAACTAATTTCTTGGTCGCCTATACTACTCGAATACAGCAACCAAACAAGACCAGTAGGTCTACCATGAGTTGTCACATTTAGATCAGCTGACGTTACTACAGTAGTAATAGTACGTTACTATGACATTTGTCAAAACTGTTACTCATGGTACCAAATTGTAAGCAAATTATGAGCGCAAACTACAGTCGCTGTAGTACGCTGTGACGTAGGATAGTTAGCTACGTGACGTTTTAGTACCCAACTATCCGCTAGAGGCGCTGTAGGCAAGTTTTCATACATTTTTTTAACTACAGTCGCTAGCGTGTGTAGATTGTCAAAACTCATGGTAGACCTACTGTATAAATAATAACAAACACACAACAGGTAAAACTGAACTAGATACAATTATTGGTATTGAATCTGGGTTTGAATCAATTGTTCAACTTCAATGCAAATAATTGTAATCAGACATTTACAAAAATAAAATCCAGTGCACTTTATAATGAGTTTACATCTAATCTTTACTATTCAAGGCACTAATCCTAATTAAGGCTTCCCAACAACTATCATCATAACATGATAAGTAAAGATTATAGCTGCCTACATTGTATGTAAGTATCTTATTTTAATTTCTCTCAACATTATTACTTAGGCAGTTTTCTAAATATAACTCGATAACTAATTATGTACTCTATTCACAAAGGCATCAGTGTTTGGGATCACAGTAAGTTTGAAGGCCAAGGTCATGCAAAAATTAACTGCTTATAGTACTTATGTACCTAAGTAAATAACCCATAACATAATTCAACACCATACAAATTAAGTTAGAAGAAAGATTTATTACACATCCATAATGTATCCACATTATTATATTCTGGACCCTTGAATTCGTACAGTTAGAGACATAATTACTAGCTTTGCGTATTGTGATAATAATATACGTTTTTAGTGGTACAAATTCTTCTCAGGTTGTTATAATACATTGCATACATTGCGTGTGGGATAAGTCTGTTCTTACCTATATTATGTATAATACTGATTTAATTAAAAGTCATAATTTTTAGTGTTCTAGAAAACCAGAAATTACAAAAATACTTGGTTTGAAAATGAATGACCATAATGTCAACTTTAAATACCTAGGTACTAAACAATAAGAATAATTAAAATTTCTTTAGAATTTGTATTGTGATAGACAATACGTCGTTTTTGACGACCCTTTAACAATAAGGCCATTTTTTTTCATTATCCATAGACAAACTAAGTACTTAATTCATTTATAAACATTTGTAAATATTTTTGTTTTACAATGTATAGTCAAATAGAACACAGTGGAACTGGACGGGGTGCAAAATTCATTCTTACATTAAAATTAATCAACTATAGTTTTAATACAATATCATAAGTTAGATAACATTAGTATTTTAACTAATTTAAATAAGTAAGGACGATCAAAACGTCTAAGTATTTAAATTAAGTAGCAATGGCTAGGCGATTTTCTAATTGTTACAAGAGTATATATTAAGGAATGCGATTCGTATCACATTAGAAACAGTTACAAAGTCAAGTCTTAGAGAAAGAGTAAATGGAATGATTTCACTGGGAATAGTTACAGTAAAGTGGAATAAATAGTTTTATAGATTAGTTCTATCATGGCAATGTTCGTCTTAGGGAACTAATCGGGTCACGATACGGTAAAGCGCAGTCGCTCTGGGCGACTAAAGTCATGTTTCGAGCGAGGTTTGATCCGATATTGGGATCCGACGCGACGCCAGTGATAGTTACGAATAATCGTACTGCTGATTGGTCTGAAATAGAATATTACTTTTTGAATAAATAACGTACCGGGGAACAAGTCCCGCACCCAGGGCTTGGAAACCGGAAAAAAATTCAAACCGGTATCGCTATAAATACCTACAACCATTTCTTTTCGGTTACGTTCTTCCGTAACCTCCATTAAACGGTTAGTCAAGAACGATACATCCAAAAGGGTTTCCCTCAATTAACCGGTTAGAACGAAATCATTTCGTTCTTTTCCATATTAGTGACCGTCGCGACGCGCCCGCTCTTACGACAAAAAACGAAGTACCGCTTTTACATGTAAAAGGGTAGATTTCCTATGGTAGTCACCTACGACCTTTTATCAGAGTGGTAAAGGGGTAGGCTTCTTATGGTAGTCACCTACGACCTTTTATTAGAATGGTATTGTATGGTCGGGTTGGAAGTAAAGTCACTTTGGTTTTAAGAGACTATAATATTAATGGTAAAATGGTAATATTAAACTTATAACAATAACTGGTAAATAATGGTTATGGTCTTAATGGTTTATGGTTAAAATGGTGTTTAAATGGTATATAATTGAGCACGCGAGTGTCTCAATTGGTAAGAGGTCGCGTACTGACGAAATCGTCAGCTTATGTAAAACTTGTGCGCGGAAACTGCATTACGATGCACAAAAGCATAATCGCTGATGTGTTACCCGGTTTTAACCGGTTAGTCTAAGTTCGAGTAACCTGTTAACTGGTTCATTTTTGATTCAATTTTTTTTACCATAGAGTTTTGAGAGACTTGTTCAAACAAAAGTAAACTTTATCATACCGAAATTTGAGTTTCTAGTGGTTCGGCTGTCAAATAACCCCGGGGTTCCTCCGTCGGTTTTGAAAGAGGTCCCGCACTCCACGAGGGCAGCGCGCGGGGGCGGCATGTACCGTACCTGGTGGTCGCGCGGCATGAGCGGCACCAGCAGCGCGGGCGGGCCGGCGCGGCGCAGGAAGGCGTGCTGCAGCAGGCGCTGCGCCGAGTGCCGCTGCGCCGGGTCCCGCACCAGCGCGCACTCCACGAGGGCAGCGCGCGGGGGCGGCATGTACCGTACCTGGTGGTCGCGCGGCATGAGCGGCACCAGCAGCGCGGGCGGGCCGGCGCGGCGCAGGAAGGCGTGCTGCAGCAGGCGCTGCGCCGAGTGCCGCTGCGCCGGGTCCCGCACCAGCGCGCACTCCACGAGGGCAGCGCGCGGGGGCGGCATGTACCGTACCTGGTGGTCGCGCGGCATGAGCGGCACCAGCAGCGCGGGCGGGCCGGCGCGGCGCAGGAAGGCGTGCTGCAGCAGGCGCTGCGCCGAGTGCCGCTGCGCCGGGTCCCGCACCAGCGCGCACTCCACGAAGGCCAGCAGGTCGGGCGGGCAGCGCGCGGCGCCGCGCGCGCGCGGGGGCGGCATGTCGCGGATGCGCCGCATCGCCTGCGAACAACGTTAGGGTCGAGCAGCGGTACACGAAACTAAAATAATGGAAACGAAACGAGTAGGTACCTGCAGCGGTGGTTCGTTGAAGAACGGAGGCTCGCCGTCGACCATCTCGACCAGCATGATGCCCAGCGACCACACGTCCACTTCCGGCCCGTACGGCAACCGGGATATGACTTCCGGAGACATCCAATAAGGCGTGCCGACTAGGGATTTTCGTTTCGGAAGTTCCTGGAGAGAAAATTTAGTTAGTGTATGCTAGAACTTTCTGATTTTTGTAATTATTAGTATTAAATAGGTATTTATCGCGTTTTATTTGCCTGTTTTTTCCGACGTTTCGACAGGTTAAAACATTGTCGTGGTCACGGGATGAATACTAATAATTATGTGTTCAGATCGCGTAAGTTTAAAAATATATTTTGAGATTTTTGATACAGAATTACGCAGTACCTGGGACACTTGAGCACAAAATCCAAAGTCGGATAACTTAACGCGGCCATCGGCTGTCAGGAGTATGGAGTCCGACTTGATATCTCTGTGAATGACGCCTTGACTGTGCAGGAATGCCAACGCCTAAAACAAAATACAAAATTTATGAATCCTCAACTGGTTGCTATACACTGGCTAGAAAAAAACCTTTTAAATAGAGCCTTATAGTTACTTATATAATTACAAGCTTTTATTAAACTTGCAATGTATGTATGTATGTTTGGGTGAAATCTTGCAACTGAATTTTCAATCAGCTACCTTTAATCGATTGAGCTGAAATTTGGTAGACACGCTTATTTTGGATAACAATGCAGCTATGTGACGTCAGTTTAATTCCAATATGGCGGATCATCCAAGATGGCGGACTAGTTATTTTTCTGCACTATCACAGTACGGGTATCAAATGAAAGGGCTTGCTGAAAAACTTGTTTTTAATAAGTTTTTTACCAATTATTTATCTTTTTTTATCGATTTTCACAATATCGGCACCATTAAGGTACTGTATAATGCGCTAGTTAGAAGTAGGTTGGATTGTGGAGCCATGATATGGAGCCCTCATGAAAAAAAGTACAGTGGGATGGTGGAAAAAATGCAGAATAAATTTTTGAGGTTTCTTTATCTAAAGTTATACGGAGTTTACCCATTTTTCCCGCTAATGTATCCCACTTTATTCGTTCTAGGTATGGTGGGGTATTTTAAACTTGAAATTAGAAGGGAAATTATGCTAATAACGTACATTTTCAATGTGATTAGAGGCATGATACACAACCCTCTGGTATTAATGAACATAGGACTTCACGTACCTAACAAATATGTATACGCGCGCCGAAGACCTAGACTACTTGCGATCCCGAGGGCACGAACTAACCTCCTGAGCAAGTCCCCGTTCACAAGGGCCCTTCGCAATATTAACAGTTTATGTGCAGATGAGGATGTTGATATATTTTATATGTCCTTGCCTAAATTCAGGGATGCGGTTTTAAATTTTCTAGATAAGACTCATAGGAATAATTAAAGTTATTTATTTTAAGCTGTTATAGCTAGTAGGTCTAAACTTTTTAATATGTATATAATGTGTATTCTGTATTTCTTTTTATATTTCTTTGTCGCTTTGGTGCCATACTGTAATGACAATGTAAATATGGAAAATAAATAAATAAATAAATAAATAAAAAATAAATAAATCTTATTTAAGTCTTACAAGATTAAATAATATATAATAATAAAATAATAAATAGTGGTGGACAATTCACACAACGCTAGATGGCGCCAAACTAAGCAAAGCTTGTAATATGAAAACCAGTTACCTGATAGATTAATGATATACTTTTTTTTAAATAATAATTAAGAGCGTTGGTGGTGTAGTGGTAGCACCCCTGCTTCACGATCCTAAGGTCGTGGGTTCAAACCTGATCGTGCACCAATGAGTTTTTCCATTCGAAAAATTTATGTGCGCAATGCCAGTGCTCTTAAACTGTGAAGGAAAACATCGTGAGGAAACCGGCATACCCTAGAACCAAAAATTCGAAGGTATGTGTCATAGGTTAGTATTCTTATAAGCGGCGATGGGCTTGCAACCTGTCACGTACGGAGTACTAACTATTGTGCAAAATGTGGGCATGTACCAAATGTCATGTTTGGACTTGCCTCTGACTACCCTATTTAGATATCCTCAAAGATCTAAGTAACTAAAGATCTGAGGAGATATCTACCGAGCCTGGGGATTACAGTCGTGATCATATATTTTTTTTTAAATACATACATAGAATAGATAATAACACCCAGACACAGAACGAACATCTGCATTCATCACACAAATGTTAGTCCTGGGTGGGGATCGAACCCACAACCTACAGAGCAGAAGGCAGAGCTAATACCAACTGAGTTGTGAGGTCAGTCAAAATTGACAGAAAAGTAAAATACAAATAATGCACTAGGCGCAGATTGTAGGTACCTTGAGGCACTGCTTGCAGACGGTGGCTATCTGCTCGGGGTCCATCCTGGCGCGAGTCACGATGTCCGTCAGCGCCCCGCCCGCCATGTACTCCATCACCACCCACAGCTCGTCCCCCACCAGGTAGGACGCGTGCATCTCCACTATGTTCGGGTGCGGATAATCTCGCATTATCACCTGTAACATCAAGTCCGACGGAATTATAATCCGGCGCTTTGTCTTATGGCGCGTTTAAACGGCGCGTGATAACGCGAGCCGAGCCTAGCTCTGCTCGCGATTGAGCGCGCCACGCGCCGTGTAAACAACTACGTTCGGCGCGGCTCGGCAAAGTTCGCACGATCCATCGCTTGTCGGTTTTTCCGACAGGGATAAAAGGCGCGCGCGCCATCTAGGCTCGGCTCGTGTGAATACGCGCCGTCTAAACAGATGGTACAGAGCGGACAGCGCGGTTCAACAGCGCGATGCCGCATCTCCACGGACAGCTCGGCTCGTGCTACCCCGCGCCGTTTATCGCACCTTTAGGTACTATTCAAAGTCCCAAAAGGTGTCTCTGAGATGTGGATGTGTGTCGGGGATGTGTTCTCACCACTTCGTTGAAGAGCAGCTCGCGCCGCTGCTGCTTGCGCAGGTTCATCATCTTGACGGCGACGCGGCGGCGCGCGGCGGCGTCCGTGTGATGTGTACCGAGATGTGTGTGAGTCGGGGATGTGTTCTCACCACTTCGTTGAAGAGCAGCTCGCGCCGCTGCTGCTTGCGCAGGTTCATCATCTTGACGGCGACGCGGCGGCGCGCGGCGGCGTCCGTGTGATGTGTACCGAGATGTGTGTGAGTCGGGGATGTGTTCTCACCACTTCGTTGAAGAGCAGCTCGCGCCGCTGCTGCTTGCGCAGGTTCATCATCTTGACGGCGACGCGGCGGCGCGCGGCGGCGTCCGTGTGATGTGTACCGAGATGTGTGTGAGTCGGGGATGTGTTCTCACCACTTCGTTGAAGAGCAGCTCGCGCCGCTGCTGCTTGCGCAGGTTCATCATCTTGACGGCGACGCGGCGGCGCGCGGCGGCGTCCGTGTGATGTGTACCGAGATGTGTGTGAGTCGGGGATGTGTTCTCACCACTTCGTTGAAGAGCAGCTCGCGCCGCTGCTGCTTGCGCAGGTTCATCATCTTGACGGCGACGCGGCGGCGCGCGGCGGCGTCCGTGTGATGTGTACCGAGATGTGTGTGAGTCGGGGATGTGTTCTCACCACTTCGTTGAAGAGCAGCTCGCGCCGCTGCTGCTTGCGCAGGTTCATCATCTTGACGGCGACGCGGCGGCGCGCGGCGGCGTCCGTGTGATGTGTACCGAGATGTGTGTGAGTCGGGGATGTGTTCTCACCACTTCGTTGAAGAGCAGCTCGCGCCGCTGCTGCTTGCGCAGGTTCATCATCTTGACGGCGACGCGGCGGCGCGCGGCGGCGTCCGTGTGATGTGTACCGAGATGTGTGTGAGTCGGGGATGTGTTCTCACCACTTCGTTGAAGAGCAGCTCGCGCCGCTGCTGCTTGCGCAGGTTCATCATCTTGACGGCGACGCGGCGGCGCGCGGCGGCGTCCGTGTGATGTGTACCGAGATGTGTGTGAGTCGGGGATGTGTTCTCACCACTTCGTTGAAGAGCAGCTCGCGCCGCTGCTGCTTGCGCAGGTTCATCATCTTGACGGCGACGCGGCGGCGCGCGGCGGCGTCCGTGTGATGTGTACCGAGATGTGTGTGAGTCGGGGATGTGTTCTCACCACTTCGTTGAAGAGCAGCTCGCGCCGCTGCTGCTTGCGCAGGTTCATCATCTTGACGGCGACGCGTCGGCGCGCGGCGGCGTCCGTGTGATGTGTACCGAGATGTGTGTGAGTCGGGGATGTGTTCTCACCACTTCGTTGAAGAGCAGCTCGCGCCGCTGCTGCTTGCGCAGGTTCATCATCTTGACGGCGACGCGGCGGCGCGCGGCGGCGTCCGTGTGATGTGTACCGAGATGTGTGTGAGTCGGGGATGTGTTCTCACCACTTCGTTGAAGAGCAGCTCGCGCCGCTGCTGCTTGCGCAGGTTCATCATCTTGACGGCGACGCGGCGGCGCGCGGCGGCGTCCGTGTGATGTGTACCGAGATGTGTGTGAGTCGGGGATGTGTTCTCACCACTTCGTTGAAGAGCAGCTCGCGCCGCTGCTGCTTGCGCAGGTTCATCATCTTGACGGCGACGCGGCGGCGCGCGGCGGCGTCCGTGTGATGTGTACCGAGATGTGTGTGAGTCGGGGATGTGTTCTCACCACTTCGTTGAAGAGCAGCTCGCGCCGCTGCTGCTTGCGCAGGTTCATCATCTTGACGGCGACGCGGCGGCGCGCGGCGGCGTCCGTGTGATGTGTACCGAGATGTGTGTGAGTCGGGGATGTGTTCTCACCACTTCGTTGAAGAGCAGCTCGCGCCGCTGCTGCTTGCGCAGGTTCATCATCTTGACGGCGACGCGGCGGCGCGCGGCGGCGTCCGTGTGATGTGTACCGAGATGTGTGTGAGTCGGGGATGTGTTCTCACCACTTCGTTGAAGAGCAGCTCGCGCCGCTGCTGCTTGCGCAGGTTCATCATCTTGACGGCGACGCGGCGGCGCGCGGCGGCGTCCGTGTGATGTGTACCGAGATGTGTGTGAGTCGGGGATGTGTTCTCACCACTTCGTTGAAGAGCAGCTCGCGCCGCTGCTGCTTGCGCAGGTTCATCATCTTGACGGCGACGCGGCGGCGCGCGGCGGCGTCCGTGTGATGTGTACCGAGATGTGTGTGAGTCGGGGATGTGTTCTCACCACTTCGTTGAAGAGCAGCTCGCGCCGCTGCTGCTTGCGCAGGTTCATCATCTTGACGGCGACGCGGCGGCGCGCGGCGGCGTCCGTGTGATGTGTACCGAGATGTGTGTGAGTCGGGGATGTGTTCTCACCACTTCGTTGAAGAGCAGCTCGCGCCGCTGCTGCTTGCGCAGGTTCATCATCTTGACGGCGACGCGGCGGCGCGCGGCGGCGTCCGTGGCGGCGCACACCACGCCCGTGCTGCCCTCGCCGATCTTGCTGAAGCCGCCCAGCGAGGCGCGCGGGTCGCCCGAGCTCACCACCAGCCGCAGCGCCGCGCGGAACTGCCATTAAGTCATCGTCATTCTCCTGTCCTTATCCCACGCGTCACAACATGTTCTCTTCTTCCACTCACTCCTATCATTCATCAACTCTAATTCCTCTTACATTCATATCATCTCACACAAACCACTTATTTAGGCTTCCGTACCCAAAGGGTAAACCAGGACCCACTACTAAGACTCCACTGTCCGTCCGTCTGTCACCAGGCTGTATCTCATAAAGCGTGGTAGTTAGACAGTTGAAATTTTTACAGATGATGTATTTCTGTTGCCACTATAACAACAAATACTTAAAAACAGAATAAAAATTTAAGGGGCTCCCATACAACATATGTGATTTTTTGCCGTTTAGATACGGAATACTAGCTACTGTGCAAAATGTGGGCATGTGCCAAATAATGTTTGTCCGTGCGTCTGACTCTTTAAATATCCTCAAGGAAGTAACTAGAGATCTGAGGAGATATCTAGTTACTTCCTTGTAGCGATAATCTAACTATATAACAGTGAAAAAATGAGAAACGGATCATTATTTCTATATTTACTGAACATAGAAACTGTTTCATTTCAATTCATCATCATCATCATCTTCCTGCCCTTATCCCACTAGGTGGGGTCGGCACAACAGGTTCTCTTCCTTCACTCTCCCCTATCATCCTGTATTTATATTTTTATTTTATTTTTCCTATCATACTGTTTCATTTCAATTGCAAACAAAAATGTGTCACGCACAACACCTATTAATGCGGTAGTATTTAATTAACCGCAATGCGATATTAATTGACGAGTAAGTTAGGTAACGCGATATCTGTCTGCTCGCGCGACAATTGCTGTTCATGCTTCATCGGTTAGAGTTTTTTTATTAAGAAAAATAGGAAAAACAGGGATATTAATATTGTTATAATTTTGGTATAATAAGTTAATGGCCAATAAAGAATCCCTTAAATAAACTATTTTTTTTTTATCATTTCATTTTTATCTATGTATGTCTATACCCGATGTCGCACACAGGTTGTGGACGTGGGTATGCGAATCGCAAGATTGAAGTGGAAATGGGCGGTTTACTTGGTGACGGGAGATGGAGAAAGGAGGTAACGGAGTGTGGCCGAGGAGTGCTCAACGGCCAAGAGGGAGACCTCCCGCCCGATGGTCCATTGACATTGGCAACGTAGTCAGTAACCACTGGACGAGACTGCAGTACGTACAGACGTACAACAGTGGGTGCAAACGGGCTGAGTGATGATGATGAATGTATTGTATTTTATAGTACAACCCGGTCACATTATCTCGAGACCTCGCTGGAATGCGAACCTCCCGCCCCGTTCTCCTTTCACCTCCCCGCGCTCGCCACGGCGCGTGTTTTGCGCACCATATCAGAGCGCCGACGCGACGTGACGTCATCGACGCCAGGTCTCGAGATAATGTGACCGGGTTGTACAGGACAAGACAAGTTACCTGTTCATGCGTCAGTCGTAGTTCATGTTTAGATGCAGCGAGAGGCAGCTGCGGCGGCGCCCCGGGAACTGGAGGCATGGCATGCTGATGCCGGGGATATGACTCTCCTGAAAACATATTCATTATTAACATTGGACCTTGGTCATAGGTAGGCCATATGCGTGGCTGTGAAGTGAGGAATTGCAAGTCAATTTCAAACTTTAGGGTGTAAAAACAGAATATTTGTATCATCCTAAACTTACCCATATTAACATTTCCGTTGTGACCCTGATGCACAGTTTGAGAGGCATGGTTGTGTTGGAATGGGACATTAGCATTTTGTATGTTTTGATATGTCAGTGTTCCTTGTTGATTATCATTCATGTCCATAGACCTGACACTTGGATCATGGCCATGTTGATTCCAATCTACGGGTGACTCGGGGATCGGTTTGTTCAGAGCATAATTACTATGGTCACGTCTGAGGCTCGGGAACTGTTGAGGGGCAGGCGGCACAGGCGGAGACTCCTCAGGCACAGCCGGTGGCACCTTAGCTTGGCTGCGCAAGTCTCTTCTTATATTAGGTGGGCTTGAACTTCTCAAAGAGTTAGATCTAGCAACATTAGATGTCTTCGGCAAGATAACTCCATTTTGTATAGCCTGGGGCTGTGATACATGTGATGGTAGAGGACGTGGCACTATTGATGAAACAGGCATTAGTCTGTGATCACCTCTGACTATGGTTTTCAAATCAAGGATTTCGGTGGGAGTGATTTCTGAAGGATCTACAAGAGGTATAGGCCTGTTTGTTGATTTTAGAATCTGAAAGAGATAGACAAACTTGATCAAGACTATTGATCAAGACTATATTATAAATTTAGATATTTGAGGATATCTAAATTTATAATCATGGACAAATAAACTAGCACATTAACCGCAGCGGTAAGAATATAGGCAATGGTAATTTTTATATTTGTCACACATTAAGGCTCTTTTGAAACTCTCTCTGCTCTTCCCAAATCTTCTAAAATAAATTAAATTGGTGGTTACTTAAGAGATGCATCTTCATTTTTAACAAAGAATTGTTTGATGGTGTAAGTTATCCTTCTAATATTATAAACGCGTAAGTTTGTGAGGATGTCTGGATGTACGTTTCTTACTCTTTCACCCTAAAACGGCTGAACGGATCTGAATGAAATTTTACACAGATATAGATTATGGTCTGGAATAACACATAGGCTACATTTTATCCCGGAAAAAATGTATGGTTCCCGTGGGACAGATTTATTTTTGTTTTTCAATGTACCACGCGGGCGAAGCCGTGGGCGGAAGCTAGTATTTTCATAATGTGACATCATGATCAATAGAAGTCATATTACTTACTTGATTGTTGCCGACAAGTGAGGCCCATTGTGGAGGAAGTCCAACAAACTTTCCCTCTCGTTTATCGAAATCTGTGTGTAGCCTGTGTTGGAAATTTATTGGATTCGAGATTTCGGGTTTTTTCTTTTTCTTGGAGAACATTGTCTCTTGCTTGCTACAAGGAACATTAACGTTAGCATTCATTAATTAGAGTAGGTATGTACACAAAAACTAGGAAATAGAAAGCTACGCACCTACCGACACTTTCTATAGGCGTATCAACATTGATAAATCAATTTGTTCCGAAATCGGGTACTCCCTCCACAAAGTAAAACAATACACGATTACTTGAATAGTGGCTTGTAGTTCCAAGTACTGGAACAGAACACAAAGTGAATACTAAATCGAAAGCATTCCTCCGACATTCCACAGCGATCGTCCGCAGACTTCACAATAACAAATTAAGTTAGCAGCTAATGTTATTACCGTGACTAGCTAGTTTAATTAAGATTACATATCTTCCGTTACTAACAACCACTAGTAACAAAACACACGAAACAAATACTTAGACGAAATTATTACTTTTATTTATTCGCATCGCATCGCATTGACTTTATTTATTTTCACAAAAAAAAACCGAACACGCACACGCAACATGAACCATTCCATTCATTCATGAATGAATGAATGAATGAACTAACTGATCCAGAACCACAGATAGTCGGTCAGTTATTACGTTAACCACAGGTATCTCTAAAAAGAGTAAAACTTTCCAACTTGTCTATGGATAGCACCAGGATAGCACCATGTCATGTACTGGGGCATTACCACGAAGTCTTCCAGAACAATTCCGTAACGATCCCATTATAGAAACGTCACTACTTCCATACAATTTGGTTAGGTCATGGTTCGAAATAACAATGTAATACTAATTCGGTAATGTATTATGAATTCGTGGTTAGGCCCCAGGAGTTTCTCGGTTATTGTGGGTCAGTGAACGCAAAATACATGGAATAATTCTTTGAGCTAAAAAGTGACCCCACAAAAATAATGCTAGGGTAGGCGGGGCTTATTAACGAACTAACCAGTAGCAGATCCTAGGGTGCACCACTTATAAGCACAATCAAATGAAACCGCAGTTTAGGTTCGAGAAGTTGTAATGCTTTTGACAGGAGACAAATAATAGTAAAAATGACATAACATATAAAGAATTTCTAAAACGCATCGATAGCGCGTTCTAATTTGCATTGTCCCGCCATCTAGGGATGCAAAACCAAACTAAACAATTCTAACAATCATGCCTTGAAAGAGTTGTTGGACTGTAGTTGTCAATAGCAGCTTTCATCCTACTAATATTACAAACGCGAAAGTTTGTAAGAATGTATGTTTGTTACTCTTTCACGCTGAATGGCTGAACGGATCTGGATGAAATTTGGCACAGATATAGAATATGGTCTGGAATAGCACATAGGCTACTTTTTATCCTGGGAAAAATTTACGTTTCCCGTGGGATAATTTGTTTTTGTTTTTCAAGGTACCACGCGGGCGTAGCCGTGGGCGGAAGCTAGTCTAATTATTATTTAATTATAGCTTATATCAACTTCGAAAGTATTACCATGACCTAACCAATAAACAAATTAATTATTTGCGTTGCATCTTACATGGAATCATTTATTTATTTATTTATTTATACTTTATTGTACTTACACAAATTAAAAAAATGAGTAACAAAAGAAGGGCTTAATGCCTAGGGGGCACTTCCTACCAGCCAACCCATTCGGTTTAAAGCCAGGTCGGCGCACAATAATGAATTGTCAAACAAATCATCCCAAGTGTTGAAAAATTGACTAAGCTTTTAACAGTGCGTCGAAAATATTACTTAATACATTTTTGGCAAATCCACATAGGAGTTTCGATGTGTGAAATTTAGAGCCAAGTTTCGCGGATATTTCCCTAGAAGTAATGCTTCCATGTTTTTTCGTTCACTGAGGTGGGTACATGCACACAAATACACAATTTTCGTTTATATTTAGGTACAAATTAGGTAGGTAGGTACCTGCTTTTGATTTCTTTCGACTTCCATCAAATGCGTAGGTAGGCGAATCCAATGAGAAGCTAAAAGCCATTTCAAAGAGTCGAAATGTAAATAAAAAACGATATTGTTTAATTTTTTACTTGTTTATTAAAATAAAAAGCTTTATCATATTTTCTTATCAATTTGTTGCTGATACTTACGGGCTACAAATCGTCATGCGACGAATCCCATGGCAACAATTATTTTTTTCAATAAAGTCACAATAAAGTAAACAAAGTTAAATCAATTTGAAATCACAGTCCTATAACGAGTGTGAGTGGAGCTGACAAGGTCGCAAATTTGTTGTATGACAACATACTAGGCAGTGGCGGATTTACCAGTAGGTAGTAGGCTGAGCCAAGGGCGGCGAATTTTAGGGGGCGGCAAATTTGGCTCAAAACTTTAGTTTGCCTTACAGAAATTAAAAAAATATATTCTATAACACGGAGAAAAAGTCTTGACAATTTTAACAAAATTACAATATTTTAGTACTATACAGTATAAATAAATAAATATTGATGGACAATTCACACAACGCTATCTAGTCCCAAACTAAGCAAAGCTTGTACTATGGGAACCAGATAGCTGATAGATTAATTATATAGGTACTTTTTTTGTAAATACATACATAATAACACCCAGACACAGAACAAACATTTGTGTTCATGTCACATTTGTTTATCCTGGGTGGGGATCGAACCCACGACCTACAGCGCAGAAGGCAGAGCTACTACCAACTGAGCTGTGAGGCCCGTCAATATCCCAAATACGCCAACAGTTACAAAATGAATAGTTGGCTCAACGAATCTAGGTATTCGTGAAGTCAGCCGCAAGAGCTGCGCAGTATCGTTTTCGGGAACAATCGGAGGTATGAGGGGGGGAAGGAACTGTACATGCGCAAACTCGCACCTGTGGCTAACTTCACGAATGCCTAGATCCGTTGGATGAACTGTACATGAAAAATTACTAAACGCTAAAAAATTTAATAGCCTACTGGCGGCAAAGTGTAAAGGTACGAGTTGGCAGCGGGCGACGTGAGGCGGCGACCACGTGTCGTCGCCTCATGTCGCCGCGACACCTAGTGACGTCCTGTCACTGCGGTCAGTCGAACCCGACTGCAGACGCTTCATCCAGTTGGTTCCGAGTGCTCCGTGAAACAAGATGTCTGACGTGTTCGAGAATAGTGATCTGCGGTCGGGCGACACTACTGATCCGCGGTCGGGCGACACTGGCGTCTGTCGCTCGACGACGCGTCGCTAGCTTCGTGTCGCCAACTACGGAGGGAATTTCATAGAAATACATAGAAACCAGTAGTGTCGCCGCGACCCGTCGTCCGACGCTGCCTCACGTCGCCCGCAGCCAACTCGTACCTTAAATCCGCCACTGATACTACGCACAATAGAGGCCTACATTTCCATTCTCAATCTCTCTATAAAAACTTTCATAGTTGGATGTGCGTCTGCTGCTTCTCTTCCCGACGCTAGTTTAAGCAGCGTTGTTCTAGAGTCATTCATGAAGTATGGGGGTAGGTGGTACTTCTTTAGCACGTGGTCGGTGAGGTGGGCTAGGGGGTCAACGCCCTCTCGCGCGCAGAGGTCAACGAACTCGTCGGCGCAGGAGGCGGCCCACAGGAGTTCCTCGCTGTTCACATTTTCTGTCTCGCTCGGCTCGAACACCCGATGCTTAAATAATACAAAATTTAAAATTTAAAAAACCCCCCCGACATGTAAACCTTACCCTAACATGTCATATTTAAAGTCATGGTTACCTTATCATGTTCTTTCAATATCATAGAAGTAATACGGTACCAAATTTCGAATCGATAGGACATAATGGAAGGTAGTCAGATCCTCTCATCAACTATTAAAGAGCTGATGATCTTCAAACGGCTGAACAGATATTCATGAAACATGGCTAAGAACACTCGAGGTAAAATTATCTATGACACAAAAAAAACTAAGCGATAATCGGTTCATCCGTTTGGGAGCTGCGATGCCACAGACACACAGATACACTGACAGACACATTAAACTTATAACACCCCTCTTTTTTGTCGGGGGTTAAAAAATACGTGCGGTTATTGTATTTCTCTTGTAGGAAAACAAATATACAGGGTTATAGGTATCTAATCAATAACCTTGAAAAGGCGACTTGGGTAAATCAAGACTAACAACTTTTGTTCTACGATTTTTTCTAATTCAATGATTTTTTTTCCCATACAAAAAAATAAATAGGCAAATTTCCAGTTCTAATCTTCTTAGCTCTTTCTAGGCGGTCACAGATTAAGACAAGTCGGTACATGCTGTGTGTGTAGCACACTCGGCCGAGCGATTGCGTAAAAGTCGTAGCACTCAGCGTGACTCAGCTGACTGCGCATACGTCAGAATCGAATAAATGAAACATAGGTTTACGAGACATAGAGCTAACAATTGATAGAAATTCTCACAAAAACTAAAAAAAATTAAAACTTGAGATGTATTACGTTTTGGCAAAAGTCATAGAACAAAAGTTGTTAGTCTTGATTTACCCAAGTCGCCTTTAAGAGGTTATTGATTAGATACCTATAACCCTGTAGAATGTAGAATGTAGAATGTAGATAGACAGTAATGTAATGATCAAAGTAGAATGTAGATAGACAGTAATGTAACGATCAAAGTAGAATGTAGATAGACAGTAATGTAACGATCAAAGTAGAATGTATATAGACAGTAATGTAACGATCAAAGTAGAATGTAGATAGACAGTAATGTAATGATCAAAGTAGAATGTAGATAGACAGTAATGTAATGATCAAAGTAGAATGTAGATAGACAGTAATGTAACGATCAAAGTAGAATGTAGATAGACAGTAATGAAATGATCAAAGTCCACAATCAAAGTGAAACCGTCTATGTGCAACAAAACAGTAGAACGACCATCGATCTTATTAAATACATTTCTAAGTCGGTCGTGCCTTTTACACGTCCTCGCAAGAATTTAGGAAAGTTTTGTATGGTGAGGTTCTTTGAGGACAACTAAAGAGGCTAGCCAGAGGCACGTTTAAATATGATATTTAGCACATGCCCACATTTTGCACAGTAGTTAGTATTCCGAACGTGACAGGTTGCAAGCCCATCGCCACTTATAAGAATACTAACCTATGACACACACCTTCGAATTTTTGGTTCTAGGGGATGCCGGTTCCCTCACGATGTTTTCCTTCACCGTCTTAGCGCATTTGGCCACATAATTTTTTCGAATGGAAAAACTCATCGGTTCACGACCTGGGGCCTTACCACGAATTCATAACACATTACCGAATTAGTATTACATTGTTATTTCGTACCACGACCTACACAAATTGTATGGAAGTAGTGACGTTTCTATAATGGAATCATTACGGAGTCGTTCTGGAAGACTTCGTGGTAAAGCCGCCGGTTTAGCGGTGAGACCTTCGCGGTAAGACCCATAAACCTTCGGATCGTGAGGCAGACCGTGCTACCACTACACCACCGGTGCACCGATGGGGATCATAACGGGGGTCATGGTCACCTTGGCTTCGATGGTGGGGTCCGCGATCTCGGGGCGGGCGGGCGAGCCGCACAGCGCGAGCGCAGCCAGCAGCGCCGGGCCCGCGGCGTGCGCGGCGCTCGCCCGCAGCAGCGCCCGGCCCGCGCGCGCGGGGACCTGCTCCGGCGAGCGCTGCGGGGAACGATGTTGCCGGGTGAGACTAATTATATTACAGTGTTTGATACAAAATTACAAGGGCGCGGGCGCGCAGGCCCGGCTCCGCGTCGCGCAGCAGCTGGTATAGAATGATGCATGCGGGATCGATAGATACCCGCCGGGGTCCGGGCGCGCAGGCGGCGCGCGCAGGCCCGGCTCCGCGTCGCGCAGCAGCTAGTATAGAATGATGCATGCGGGATCGATAGATACCCGCCGGGGTCCGGGCGCGCAGGCGGCGCGCGCGCAGGCCCGGCTCCGCGTCGCGCAGCAGCTAGTATAGAATGATGCATGCGGGATCGATAGATACCCGCCGGGGTCCGGGCGCGCAGGCGGCGCGCGCGCAGGCCCGGCTCCGCGTCGCGCAGCAGCTAGTATAGAATGATGCATGCGGGATCGATAGATACCCGCCGGGGTCCGGGCGCGCAGGCGGCGCGCACGGCGCGGGCGGCGCGCGCGCGCAGGCCCGGCTCCGCGTCGCGCAGCAGCTAGTATAGAATGATGCATGCGGGATCGATAGATACCCGCCGGGGTCCGGGCGCGCAGGCGGCGCGCGCAGGCCCGGCTCCGCGTCGCGCAGCAGCTAGTATAGAATGATGCATGCGGGATCGATAGATACCCGCCGGGGTCCGGGCGCGCAGGCGGCGCGCGCGCAGGCCCGGCTCCGCGTCGCGCAGCAGCTAGTATAGAATGATGCATGCGGGATCGATAGATACCCGCCGGGGTCCGGGCGCGCAGGCGGCGCGCACGGCGCGGGCGGCGCGCGCGCGCAGGCCCGGCTCCGCGTCGCGCAGCAGCTAGTATAGAATGATGCATGCGGGATCGATAGATACCCGCCGGGGTCCGGGCGCGCAGGCGGCGCGCACGGCGCGGGCGGCGCGCGCGCGCAGGCCCGGCTCCGCGTCGCGCAGCAGCTAGTATAGAATGATGCATGCGGGATCGATAGATACCCGCCGGGGTCCGGGCGCGCAGGCGGCGCGCACGGCGCGGGCGGCGCGCGCGCGCAGGCCCGGCTCCGCGTCGCGCAGCAGCTAGTATAGAATGATGCATGCGGGATCGATAGATACCCGCCGGGGTCCGGGCGCGCAGGCGGCGCGCACGGCGCGGGCGGCGCGCGCGCGCAGGCCCGGCTCCGCGTCGCGCAGCAGCTAGTATAGAATGATGCATGCGGGATCGATAGATACCCGCCGGGGTCCGGGCGCGCAGGCGGCGCGCACGGCGCGGGCGGCGCGCGCGCGCAGGCCCGGCTCCGCGTCGCGCAGCAGCTAGTATAGAATGATGCATGCGGGATCGATAGATACCCGCCGGGGTCCGGGCGCGCAGGCGGCGCGCACGGCGCGGGCGGCGCGCGCGCGCAGGCCCGGCTCCGCGTCGCGCAGCAGCTAGTATAGAATGATGCATGCGGGATCGATAGATACCCGCCGGGGTCCGGGCGCGCAGGCGGCGCGCACGGCGCGGGCGGCGCGCGCGCGCAGGCCCGGCTCCGCGTCGCGCAGCAGCTAGTATAGAATGATGCATGCGGGATCGATAGATACCCGCCGGGGTCCGGGCGCGCAGGCGGCGCGCACGGCGCGGGCGGCGCGCGCGCGCAGGCCCGGCTCCGCGTCGCGCAGCAGCTAGTATAGAATGATGCATGCGGGATCGATAGATACCCGCCGGGGTCCGGGCGCGCAGGCGGCGCGCGCAGGCCCGGCTCCGCGTCGCGCAGCAGCTAGTATAGAATGATGCATGCGGGATCGATAGATACCCGCCGGGGTCCGGGCGCGCAGGCGGCGCGCACGGCGCGGGCGGCGCGCGCGCGCAGGCCCGGCTCCGCGTCGCGCAGCAGCTAGTATAGAATGATGCATGCGGGATCGATAGATACCCGCCGGGGTCCGGGCGCGCAGGCGGCGCGCACGGCGCGGGCGGCGCGCGCGCGCAGGCCCGGCTCCGCGTCGCGCAGCAGCTAGTATAGAATGATGCATGCGGGATCGATAGATACCCGCCGGGGTCCGGGCGCGCAGGCGGCGCGCACGGCGCGGGCGGCGCGCGCGCGCAGGCCCGGCTCCGCGTCGCGCAGCAGCTAGTATAGAATGATGCATGCGGGATCGATAGATACCCGCCGGGGTCCGGGCGCGCAGGCGGCGCGCGCAGGCCCGGCTCCGCGTCGCGCAGCAGCTAGTATAGAATGATGCATGCGGGATCGATAGATACCCGCCGGGGTCCGGGCGCGCAGGCGGCGCGCACGGCGCGGGCGGCGCGCGCGCGCAGGCCCGGCTCCGCGTCGCGCAGCAGCTAGTATAGAATGATGCATGCGGGATCGATAGATACCCGCCGGGGTCCGGGCGCGCAGGCGGCGCGCACGGCGCGGGCGGCGCGCGCGCGCAGGCCCGGCTCCGCGTCGCGCAGCAGCTCGCCCAGCGCCACCAGCACCGCGCTCTCCACGCCGACTGCACAACGGACACGCGTCAGCCAGCCGGCATCGGATCACAATATACCAGTAAAAAACCGGTATTGACCGATTTTTCGATAATCGCATTCGGAGCATAACCTCTTTTGAAACCTTAACTCGAACTTCGCTTCGTTTTTCGTCGTAAGAGCGGGCGCGTCGCGGCGGTCACTAATATGGAAAAGAACGAAATTATTTCGTTCTAACCGGTCGATCGAGCGAAACCCTTTTCGATTTCTCGTTCTCGACTAACCGTTTTAATAGAGGTTACGGTAGGACGTAACCGAAAAGAAAAGATTATAGGTATGTAGAGCGATAACGGTTCGGTTTCCGAGCCCAGGGGTTTCACCACGAATTCAATACATTACCGAATTAATATTACATTATTATTTCGTGCCATGGTCTACGTAAATGAAATCGAAGTAGTGTTACTTCGTGACATTTGTAAAACGGTACGTCTACCTTGAGTTGTCACATTTAGATCGGCTGACGTTACTACAGTAGTAATAGTGCGTTACTATGACATCTGTAGGTCTACCATGAGTTGTCACAATCTACACTCGCTAGCGACTGTAGTTAAAAAATTGTATGAAAACTTGTACAGCGCCTCTAGCGGATAGTTGGGTACTAAAACCTCACGTAGCTGTACGGTTTATGCAAACCGCACAAAATTCCTACGTGTTCTCATGGGTCAGCATTTTACGCCACGGCGTGGTTCCCTTGCCGACACACGGCAGTTGCCAACCACTACTTACAACGAAACCACGTCGTAGCGTATCATCGCGAACGCAACTCATCAACGGTAACAAATAAACGGTGAACTTTCAAAGAGCTGTTTAACTTAACCAACCTATAAGATTACAGGGTACCTACAGACCCTACATCTTTGATTTTTTTTTTTGTTTTAAACTATCCTACGTCACAGCGTACTACAGCGACTGTAGTTTGCGCTCATTAATTTGCTTAGAATTTGATACCATGAATGAGTAACAGTTTTGACAAATGTCATACTCAATAAGTCAATAATCTTTATTCAGTAATATCACAAGAATCATTTTGAATCGTCTTACATACTAGGTGAGTCTAGGTGCCAATTCCAGTCCTATCCTCAGTCCGAGAAGAACTGACAAGAAACTCGCTGGGTCCTAGCGCTCTTTTTGTATGATCCCTGTTAACATCGTTAGGGACACCTAGCAGAGTCGGAGCTGATTCGTCCCAAGCTTTTTTGTCATCTAAGTACTCTGATATCTATACTAATATTATAAAGAGGAAAACTTTGATTGTTTGTTTGTTTGTTTGTTTGAAACGAATAGGCTCCGAAACTACTGAACCGATTTGAAAAATTCTTTCACCAATGTGTAGAATAAACTTTCAGGATGAACATAGGCTATATTTTATGTAGGTACTTCGCGGGCGACGGCGCGAGCGGAAGCTAGTTCTATAATAAGCTTTACGAGACAGTTTTTGATAATTACATTTTTGAATTTCGCAATCGATAAATCAAGCATGTCGCTCGGGATCTTATCATAGAAGCGGACACATTGCCCTACAAAGGATTCGCTCACTTCAGTGAGCCTAACCGTGGGAAAATGGCGAGTTTATTTTTGTCTGGGATTAAAATTATGAAAATCACTATTTTTCTTAAATAAATTAATGTTTTTACGAACATACATAAAGTTTTCATATATATATTGACATGGGATCGTCATAATGTTAATTTCCTTAAACTTCTCTCCGAGAGATCGGTAGACGGACCGAATCGTTCCGTAAGATTTGGGCACTCACACGCGTCGTGGTCGGACGGCTGCAGCGCGCGCGTCAGCAGCGCGGGCGCCAGGCGCTGCAGCGCGCGCGCGGCGCCCGAGCGCGCCTCCCGCGGCAGCGCGGGGCAGCAGCACATGCGCACGCAGCGCGCGGCCTGCTCCAGCTCGTACAGCGGCAGCTCCTGCACCCGCGCGGACACGTAGCTGCAACGCATAGCAGGACGTCTACCATGAGTTGTCACAATCTACACTCGCTAGCGACTGTAGCTAAAAAAATGTATGTACAGCGCCTCAGCGGATAGTTGGGGACTCAAACGTCACGTAGCCAACTATCCTACGACACAGCGTACTACAGCGACTGTAATTTGCGCCATTTCACAATCCACACTCGCTAGCGACTGTAGTTAAAAAAATGTATGAAAACTTGTACAGCGCCTCTAGCGGATATTGAAATTTTTTGAAATTGAAATTGAAAAATATTTATTCAGTACAATCACAAGGATCACTTTGAAACGTCTTACATGCTAGGTGAATCTATGTGCCAATTCCAACCTAACCCAATATTAACCAAAATAGTTGGGTACTAAAACGTCACGTAGTCAACTATCCTACGTCAGAGCGTACTCATTTGCTTAGAGTTTGGTACCATGAGTAACAATTTTGACGGATGTCATAGTAACGTACTATTACTACTGTAGTGACGTCAGCCGATCTAAATGTGACAACTCATGGTAGGCGTACTGTAGATCCGTCTACCATGAGTTGTTACCTTTATAGTCTAAGATCCGGCTGCAAAATTATGCACTCATCGAGTATATCCTAAAATGAACATTTTTACGCATATTTGCATATTTATGACCAGTGCTGCGATTACGTAATTCTGATACTATCAAAACATTGTTACAAACAGCTTCTATTTGCTAGTGGTGATTTGTATTATGGAAAGTTTATTGCCATAAAATTATTATTTTATGTTATTTGTTTAGTGCCTTATGTATATTGTTTGTTAATATCAAAATTACGTAAACACAGAAGGACACAAACTAATAATACGAATTCTCAATAGATGAGTCTACACTAACACCGCGTGATTATTCTAAAATAATTCTTAATTTTTGAGAAAAAAAATCGTCAACATTGATTAAAAACATCGAAATCGACCTTTTCTATTATGAGTTTTTACGAAATTATCGTTGTTATTTTTGTAATATTTTTGGACAAATCGTGAGACAAAATGTTAAACAACACAGTCACCAGGAGTTTTTTCTACTAATTCAAACCAAAAAGTATTAATCTGAGCCTAAACATTGTTAATTTTGTGAGCAGAAATTGTTCCCCGCCGCCATACATTTTAGTATGGAGCAAGCGCCTGCCAAAATACGCTTTATAATAGAATAGGCGCGTCAAAAATATTCAGTACCGTCTCAGTCTCCAAGGTGATCGCACGTCCGTTTGTAGTTCCACGCCGAGCTCTTTTGTTTGTTTGGACTAGGCAACGGGTGGGTCGCGAGTGTCGGATACTAATTTGTGACTACTGATTTGTAGGCATACATAGGGATATAGGGACAGGGAAAGCGACTTTGTTTTATACTATGTAGTGATTCTTTAATTTATATTAGCCGCAAGTTACATTTTTTTTAATTTATTGTAAATAGGTACATGGTAAAGGTAGGGAGTAATTTGCAATATATACATAACTAGCTTCCGCCCGCGGCTTCGCCCGCGTGATACCTTGAAAAACAAAAATAAATCTATCCCGCGGGAACCTTATATTTTTCCGGGATAAAAAATAGCCTATGTGCTATTCCAGACTATAATCCATATCTTTGCCAATTTCATACAGATCCGTTCAGCCGTTTCAGCGTGAAAGAGTAACAAACATACATCCACACATACATTCATACAAACTTTCGCTTTTAATAATATTAGTAGGATTTACATAGCAACCTAACTAAGACGGACATTGAACAGTTCAAATTATTAGCACGTATCCACCAATAAGTAAGTAGCTCAATGGTAGATACTTACTGAGTATGTGTACCTAGGTAGGTAGGTACACTTGCTCAATAGAATACTATAGAACTTGTAAAATAAAGTAAGTACCTACCTGACTATAAGTAGGTACCTACCAACCTATCTGACACACTAAACTACACAATAGGTACGTTATTCTATAGGTAGGTTGGTAGGTAGGTACTTGTAAAGTCACTGTCTAGCTATTAAAGTTTCACTTTCAGGAGATTACCATTTTACCACAATCTTAGGAAACGCAAGGCAGATTTTTTTTTAAATTTACCTACCTACTAAGCCTAAGTATATGACCAGTACAGTACGTACATACTACCTAGCTAACGTAGGTAGCTCTAGCTGAGTGTACCTACCTACATATCTAACAACCGTCGACGTTTGCCCCACGTCTGCCCGCATTCGGGTCGCGTACTCAGCGATGAGCGACAGCCGACATCTTCCCCCATCCCGCCCGCAGGCGACTCACTCACCCGCGCCGCCGGACCGCTTAATAATATCGCGCACTCGATTGTTTATCGTCATAAATATTTTAATACGTATTTGTCCAAATGATGTAGTGTAAAAGACAAAGTTTATCTACTTGAAATACCAGATGCGATAAAAAGTATTTATTTTGATTAGGATCAATTTGTTACTGCCAAAATGTGCATTAGAAATAAATTATAAGATTTTATTGTATTTATGGTTCACTATTTTGACGATAATGGCTTATACATAAAAGATAGATATATGCTGTCGCGGTCCATTCAACATTATATACGTGTAACTGCAATGGTTTTTGCAGCGCACGCCATAATAGCTCACAGCTTCTACCGCGAAAAACAAAAACATCGCTATCCCACGGGAACCGTACATTTTTTCGAGATAAAATGTAGCCTATGTGTTATTCCAGGCCATAATCTATATCTGTGCCAAATTTCATTCAGATCTGTTCAGCCGTTTTAGCGTGAAAGAGTAACAAACATACATACATACAAACATCCATCCATCCATCCGTCCATCCATACATTCTTACAAACTTTCGCGTTTATAATATTAGTAGGATATCTTTATACTCAACCTTTTCTTTTCTTTGTTAGATAATTATTAGTGGGAAGGTAGTTTTCCCCTCAGGAAGCTAAAACTTAACTTACTGTATACTTGTACATTACAAAATGGTTTTAATTTTTATTCCAGGATGGATAGTTTTTAAATATTATGAAAAAAAAAAACAAGATTTTCTTAGCACGGGCATAAGTACCTACTTAAGTAGGATAATAAAATATTTGTTTGTGATTAGGTTACGTACTCGTAAGCATGGCACCTATGCAGTATGGCAAATATGCACCTATGCCTAGTACATAAAGTGTATCCAAAAACTTCAGGGCGTGAATACACAATGAGGATTGTGGAAATCGCGCGCAAGATCTCAGTTCAGGGCGAAGTACACTAGTACTAATATTATAGGGTAATTCATTATTAGCTGAAAATATTGAAAATATTATAAAAATATATATATAAATATTTAATAAGTCACGCTTATATTGCGATTGAAAATGGTTTTACGAAATTTTATGTTTTAAATAACTAAATCAATATTATTTATTTTCAATCATTCGGAGTAAAAAAGTTTAATTAGTTTTAATCTGTACATATTTTATTCCATGTTTGTACTAAATATTATTTGATTTTAATAATAGTTTTTTCATCTATAAATTCCACATTTCTCATAACACACAGAACATTGGCTTGACAATTATCTTGAATTTTTCCATAAAAAGAAATACATAGTTTAAAATGAAATCAAAAAGCATACACTCTGACCCAACCCTTTGCCGCCGCCGTGACGAACTGCCCGCGCGCCGGTAACTCGCCGCGGCTCGCGCGCTTCACGATGCTACTAATACATTGCGTATTTTCTATGACATTTATAAACATCCCACAAAGACGAACGCGTAATGGACGCGTAACTTGTTCGAAACATCGAAAGTAGATTTATTCGTTTCCAGGGTGTGTATTCAATACTGAGCGATGCATTTGTGTGAGTAGAAATTATCAATGTAGGTGTTGTGTCAGAAGTTCCCACGCTCGCAGACGGCAGCCTTAAGAGCACTGGCATTGCGCACATAATTTTTTCGAATGGAAAAACTCATTGGTGCACGACCAGGTTTGAACCCACGACCTTCGGATCGTGAGGCCGGGGTGCTACCACTACACCACCAGCGCTCTTACGCGCGATAGTAAGACAGTTGAAATTTACACACATGATATATTTCTGTTGCCGCTATAACAACGAATACTAAAAAACCGAATAAAATAAGTGTTTACTTATTTTATACGAATACTAAAAATCAGAATAAAATATGTAAACACTTATTTTATTCTGATTTTTATTATTATTTATTCTGTATTCGTTGTTATAGCGGCAACAGAAATACATGATCTGTGAAAATCCCCCTTAAACAAGGGAGCTCCTATACAACAGGCATGACTATTTTTGCTGTTTTATACATGCCGGAACCCTTCGTGCACGAGTCCAACTCGCAGTTGGCCGGTTTTTAATTTTGAATGGGACATAAACCAGATACGCCAAAAAAAAAACAGATATAAAACCGAATGGGTCGGGTACCTGGTCAGACTCTCGAGATAAAGATGCATGGTGTGTTCGGGGCCCAACGCCACGAGTCCCTGCAGATTTAAGACGATGCCGCCTTTGGAGCCCCCGATCGCAAAGGGCCAGGGAAACTGCGGAGGAGCCAATTCCACCACCAGCTCCTGGGTGTCCTCCTCTGCGACCAGAACCTGCGATAGATGAGATCAGATTTCAGATTGTTTTCTTATTTTGTTTTAACAACGTGACATTCTCCCTCCTGAATGTTAGGAAATATATTTTCAAGAGAACCGGGGCGTTCTCACCCCGCGTCACATCTACAAACATGTAGAATACGAAATAACAGCGCATCTAAAAGAATCTACATGTTTCGTTTTAAAAGAAACCATATTTTGATTTCCGTCTCGCTCTTTTTCTAGCGAATATTAGATATGAAAATAGACAGAAATATGGTCACGTCAGCGCCATCGTCGCGTTCGTAGTGACCTCCAGGTGTCGGCGCACGCGCTGCGGGTCCCGGGCGGCCTGCGCGCGGCGCAGCGCCCGCGCCACGACCGGCAGCAGGCCGCGCGCGCGCAGGACTCCGAGCGCGGAGCCCTGCGCGGAGCCCTGCGCGCGCGCCACGTGCTCCAGCGCCGCGTCGCCCAGCTCGTGCACGTCGTGCTCCAGCGCATTCAGCACCAGATCTGTCGACATTCATTTATCTATTTTAATTCGATGAAACACACATTTCGAGTCGATTCATTTTAGGGTCTAGAGTCTAGAGAGAAAGAAGCTTCCGAGTAAAAGTTTGCACAAAAAAAAGAACGATGCTCGAAACGGGGAACCCTGTGTTAGAGTAGGGTCCGAATCTTCGTCCTAACGATATCGTAAATTCGAGAGTTTGGGTGCGCGGACGTGTAACAGCTCGACGGATTTAAATTAAATTTTATATTTTATTATTAGTATTAGACGGATATTTATCGCGTTCAATTACCTTTTATTTTCCCGACGTTTCGACAGGTTTGGGTCGTGGTCACGGGTAAACTCATCTAGTGCAAACCTGTCGAAACGTCGGGAAAATAAAAGGTAATTGAACGCGATAAATATCCGTCTAATACTAATAATAATGTGTTCAGATCGCGAAGTTTAAAAGAACAAATTTTATATTAATTCAAGTAGGTCCTGTAACACGAAGTGTACTTTTCACGCAGGTAAGCCGCAGGCGATTTTATTAAACGATATAAGGATGTTCGTAAACGAGTGTGCGAGTGACCTGCGACTTCGGCGGGCTCGTCGCGGCGCAGCAGCAGCAGCAGCCGCAGGCAGGCGGCCAGGCTGAGGGCGCGGCCGCACGCGGGCCCCGCCCCCGGCGCCGCCCCGCGCAGCACCTCCCCCAGCCGCGCGCAGATAGCGTCGACGGTCTCGCGGCACAACGTCTCCGGGAAACTGATCAACGGTAGAGTCAGATAGTTTCATTGAACAAGATAATGCGTAAGCCTGTATGAATTCAAAGAAATTGTAAAAAACTTGTTGTGCTCTTGAATCTAGTATGTTTTAGCATTAAGCTGAGATTGGGCCTGTTCGAACATGGGACATGCGTGCAGGAAGGACGATGTATATCTTTTTTAGTGTACTTACTCGTACTCATTTGTGTTCATTTATTCATTTTCTGAATATAAAGTTTTTTTTAATTTCTCCAGTACTTATGACCGTGGGTATCAATAAAATTGTATTCTTTTCTATTCTTTTTGGGGAAAAAGTTGGAGAAATCTATTATCATCAATTGCGGACCGGGGGCTACATTAAGTGCCAGTGCTCTTAAACGGTGAAGGAAAACATAGCGAGGAAAGTATACCGAAGAACCAAAAATTCGAGAGTGGGTGTCATAGATTAGTATTCTCATAAGCGGCGATGGTCTTGCAACCTGTCACGTACGGAATACTAACTACTGTGCATAATGTCATTTAAATAAATACATGGGCATTTACCCAAAATCATGTTCGGACGTGCCTCTGACTACAGTCTATAGATATCCTCAAAGATCTAAGTCACTAGAGGTCTGAGGAGATATCTAACGAGCCTGGGGATTACAGTCGATATGTCAACATGCCCGATGTCGCTCCGCCCTCCGACAGCTAACTAACCAATTTGCAATGTAAACGCTGTCCATTTCTTTTATTTTATTATTATCTCGATTACATTTTTTGTGAGAAGGATCATACAAAAAAGCGCTAGGACCGAGACGAGTTTCTTGCCTGTTCTTCTCGTACTTGGGTTAGGTTGGAATTGGCACATAGATCCACCTAGCATGTAAGACGTTTCAAAGGATTTTATTGAATAAAATATTTTTGAATGGAATTGAATTGAATATGTATGTCGGGGGCTATACAAGACGGTAATCAGACCTGTCGCGATGTAGGATCAGAGTGTTGGGCCATGAAGAAGACGGATGAGAGAAGAGTGCATGCTACTGAGATGTGAATGTTAAGATGGATGTGTGGGGTGACACGGTTGGACAAAATAACGAATGAGTATGTCAGGGGAAGTCTGAAAGTGGCGCCTGTTACTGAAAAGATGAGAAGTGCTAGATTAGCATGGCACCAAAAAAGTTATGGGTATGAGTGTATCTGGGTACGCAAGTAGAGGAAGGCCAAAAAAAAGGTTTGATTGTGTGAAAGATGATATGAATGTAAGAGGAGTAGACTCAGAGTTGACGAATAGGAGTGAGTGGAAGAAAACATGTTGTGCCGACCCCACGCGTGGGATAAGGGCAGGAGATTGATGATGTATGTCGGGGGCCACACTAATTAAGACCACGTACACATTAGGCGTTAGGCGCGCGTTGGTAGCGTAAATACAGCGCGCTCAGCGGCGTTTGATCAGAAACGCGCGTTTGCATGTGGACACCTAGATAAGAACTCAAAACGCGCGTTACCAAAGCGCGCGCTTCAAAACGCCTAATGCGTACCAGCTCTCAGTCAGCAAGTGATATTCAAGGTGGTGACCTGGTGGCCAGGGTGCTGAGCAGGGTCACGTGCTGCTGCAGCACGGGGGGGCAGGGCTGCGCCAGGAGCCACAGCGTGCGCGGCAGCAGCGGCGCCAGCGCGGCGCACTCCACGCCCTCAGGCTGTAAGTACAATTGAAATTGAAAACCATTTATTCAATAAAATCACAAGGATCACTTTGAAACGTCTTACATGCTAGGTGAATCTATGTGCCGATTCCAACCGAAGAAAAGATAAGATAATTAATTTCTATAAAACATTGTTACACAAAAACACATAAAGACTAACAATTTCAAAGCTAACCCAAGTACATATTTAATATAAATACATAAAACAAAAGGACAGCGTTTACATAGCAAATCGGTTAGCTGTCGGAGGGCGGACACCCAACTCGGTGAGACTGACATCTTTAACTCGACCGCATAAGCACCGAGTGGGAGAGCAATCATCTTATGGCGCGTTTAAACTGCTCGTGATTGAGCGCGCCACGCGCCGTGCAAACAACTCCGCTCGGCGCGGCTCGGCAAAGTTCGCACGATCCATCACTTGTCGGTTTTTCCGACACGGATCAAAGGCGCGCGCTATCTTCGGCTCGGCTCGTGTCAACACGCGCCGTCTGAACAGATGGTACAGAGCGGACAGCGCGGTTCGACAGCGCGATGCCGCTTCTCCACGGACGGCTCGGCTCGCGTAGGATCGTGCTACCCCGCGCCGTTTAAACGCATCTTTATACGACATGACAGTTTTATCAAGAACATTATGGAAGGAAATGTGGAAGGAAAGAGAGGAAGAGGTAGACCGAGGATAAGCTATATGAGCCGAGGGAAAGGAGGTTGCTCTTGAACTAAGTGTAGTTATGCAGACAAGAGTCTAACTAAATTAAAACTTGAATTAGTTTGAACATAACTATAAAAAAAAATATTACTTCAGCTAGATATACAAAGTTATAATAGTTATAGTAATGATTCCTGTGATTTTAGATTTAATTATAATATTATGATATTTGACATGGTATGGGCATGTTATGAGAAGAGATGAATGTCATGTGACAAGGAGAGTGTTAGGTATGAATGTGGATGGATACAGGGGTAGAGGTAGGCCAAAGAAAAGATGGATGGACTGTGTGAAAGATGACATGGGTAAGAAAGGAGTGAGTAATGAGATGACGAATGACAGAGGGAAATGGAAGAAGATCACATGTTGTGCCGACCCCATATAACGTGGGACAAGGGCAGGAAGATGATGATGATTATGATATTTGACATACTGTTTTTATTTAAACTTCACTGCAACCGGGATCAGCGGCTAAAAATATTTATTTGTATTTTGTTGGAAACCGATCCCGGTATCAGTGGATACAACTTGGCGGGATCGGTGGCTAATTACATCTAATCCCGGTATCCGTGGACACAAACCCAATTTTTCTGTTCGAAAAATATATGTGCGCTATTCCACTTTTTCTCGAACAGTGAAGGAAAACATCGGAAATCGGCATGTAATAGAACCTAAGATATACGAAGACAGTGTCAAGTGCACGAAAGGAGCTTTTGAGGCGCACTTTCCTTCCACCACACCGGTTCGTAAGAACCAGTGACACGATAAAAAAATGTGAATCATCATCATCATCTTCCTGCCCTTTTCCCACGTTATGTGGGGTCGGCACAACATGTGATCTTCCATTTCCCTCTATCATTCGTCATCTCAGTAATCACTCCTTTCTTACCCATGTCATCTTTCACACAGTCCATCCATCTTTCCTTTGGCCTACCTCACCCTTAAGGGAACTTAAACCTTATTTTTACGTGAGCAAGTGCTCGATTTGATTTTGACCTTGTTTTCCAGCAAAGCGCAGATTTGCAGCAAGATACCGTGGCAGAAGTTCCTCTCGACCCTCGCGTCGGAGACCAGGCCCAGCAGGTGCTGCAGGTGCGCCACGTATCTACACCACATTCATATAATTATTACATCAACCGAGTATGACGTATAGTTGGCTCAACGAATCTAGGCATTCGTGAAGCTAGCCGCAAGAGCTGCGCAGTATCGTTTTTCGGGAGCAATTGGAGGTATGAGGGGGGAAGGAACTGTACATGCGCAAACGCGCACCTGTGGCTAACTTCACGAATGCCTAGATCCGTTGGATGAACTACACGTCTGCACCACGTGCGGCACGAACGTATAGTTACTAGTGTGAACTGTGTACGCTGCACCACGCACAGTGCCCCACGCACAGGTACACTCGCCTGTCGGGAGCCACGAGCGCCACGGCGGCGGCGGCGGCCAGGCGGCGCGTGAGCAGCACGCGGGAGCGCGCGCACTGCACCACGTGCGGCACGAACGTATAGTTACTAGTGTGAACTGTGTACGCTGCACCACGCACAGTGCCCCACGCACAGGTACACTCGCCTGTCGGGAGCCACGAGCGCCACGGCGGCGGCGGCGGCCAGGCGGCGCGTGAGCAGCACGCGGGAGCGCGCGCACTGCACCACGTGCGGCACGAACGTATAGTTACTAGTGTGAACTGTGTACGCTGCACCACGCACAGTGCCCCACGCACAGGTACACTCGCCTGTCGGGAGCCACGAGCGCCACGGCGGCGGCGGCGGCCAGGCGGCGCGTGAGCAGCACGCGGGAGCGCGCGCACTGCACCACGTGCGGCACGAACGTATAGTTACTAGTGTGAACTGTGTACGCTGCACCACGCACAGTGCCCCACGCACAGGTACACTCGCCTGTCGGGAGCCACGAGCGCCACGGCGGCGGCGGCGGCCAGGCGGCGCGTGAGCAGCACGCGGGAGCGCGCGCACTGCACCACGTGCGGCACGAACGACACGAGCTGGAAATACAAGGGAGTTGTCATTCTATTGTTCACTCATTCACTAAAATGTCATCAAATAAAAGCATAATTCAGGAGCATTGAGTCGCTCCGCACCGGTGTTGCTTCACCGAGCGCCGAAGAGAAGGTGAGCCGAATGAGCCAACTGCGCGACATCCCCACTATAGTTTAAATAATACTAATATTATAAAGAGGAAAACTTTGTATTTTTGTTTGTTACGAATAAACTCAAAAACTACTGGTCCGATTTCAAAAATTCTTTTACCATTAGAATGCTACGTTATCCCTGAGTAACATAGGCTATATTTTATGTAGGTACTTCGTGAACAAACCCGCAAGCGGAAGCTAGTATTAAGTAAAGAGTCTGTAAGATTGTATGGATGTATCTTTGTTACTCTTTCACGCTAAAACGGCTGAACGGATCTGGATGAAATTTGGCACAGATATAGATTGTAGTCTGAAATAGCATATAGGCTACTTTTCATCCCGGAAAAATGTGCAGTTCCCGCGGGATAGATTTATTTTTGTTTTTCAAGGTACCACGCGGGCGAAGCCGTGGGCGGAAGCTAGAACTACATATTCTTCATCTCTGTACGGGACATTATAATATAAAAGGGTTGTTTAATTGATACACGATTTATTAACACCAAAATAACTAGTTTAAATGATACATAAAGAATATGTTGATGAGTCGCGTTTGTGCTGTAGACTGACTCGCGCACCGCCGGCTTCCTCGCTGTTGCGCGGAAATGCAAACGTTTCATTATTGTACGGTGTGAACCGTACAATCTGTATCAATATTTTGTAACGGACTTCCGCTAAGACATACCTGAATCGATCAATTGTTTACGGATTACCTTCAAATTAGACTCCGTGCCTTCCAAGGAGGACGGGTAAAGTCTGGCAAGTATCAACAAAACTGGATACAGAGAGGGACAGAGCAATCTCTTTTCTTCGCTCTCGCTCACTTCCTTCAACTTATTCTGAAACATTAAATGAACTGTTAATGTAACCGGTCGTCCGATATGCGTTCACAGCGAGCGGCGCGGTGACGACTACTGCACACATTTCATTTTACAATAAATAAATATATAAATAAATATACTTAAGTAATATTGGTTACAGTTCACACTACGCCATCTAGCCCCCAAACTAAGCAAAACTTGGACACTCCATTTCAAATATATGGAAGGGCGTACTGTAGGTCCACCATGAGTTTTCACAATCTACACTCGCTAGCGACTGTAGTTAAAAAATGTATGAAAACTTGTACAGCGCCTCTAGCGGATAGTAGGGTATTAAAAAGTCGCGTAGTTAACTATCCTACGGCACAGCGTACTACAGCGACTGTAGTTTGCGCTTCATTAATTTGCTTAGAATTTGGTACCATGAGTAACAATTTTGACAGATGTCATAGTAACGTACTATTATTACTACTGTAGTAACGTCAGCTGATCTAAATGTGACAACTCATGGTAGACCTACATATGTCATAGTAACGTACTATTTTTAAATAAGTAAGCTACTCAAAGCTTGTGTTATGGGTACTAGATAACTGATATATTTAATACATGATATAGGTACATAGATATATATTTTTTATTATACATACATACCCAGACCAACGGAACAAATTTCTGCAGATCGTACCTACACAAATTTGTTCCGAGGCGGGAATCGAACCCGCAACCTCTTGCGTCACAGGCGGACTCTTGCCCGCTGCGCCACAGAGGTCGTCACTATTAC
The DNA here is from genome assembly GCA_963675405.1 of Cosmorhoe ocellata. Taxonomy (NCBI): domain Eukaryota; kingdom Metazoa; phylum Arthropoda; class Insecta; order Lepidoptera; family Geometridae; genus Cosmorhoe; species Cosmorhoe ocellata. The sequence continues at coordinate 578,351 of OY776258.1, read as the reverse complement.
TACTGTAGTAACGTCAGCTGATCTAAATGTGACAACTCATGGTAGACCTACATATGTCATAGTAACGTACTATTACTACTGTAGTAACTGTAGTGTATTCTCAAGTACCCACACTTATTTAATAATATGGTGGAGGGTAGCTCGGCGCGAGGGCGCCGACAGTCGGAATAAACTCACGTTACGGAATGGCTGCCTATTATTTCTGCTACGACTACAATACCTAATTAGATACTTCTCAGTGGCGACGAAGATTAAAATTGTGCGTGCGAGTTTTTCTTTGTTTACGATGTCTATCGGAAAAATTGGGGAATTCGATATGAAGTGTGGTACGTGGTCATCGTACACGGACCGACTGGAAATGTATTTCAAGGTCAATGCCATAAAGGATGACTTGAAACTGCCGACGTTGATATCTATCATGGGGGACAACGTCTACGAGTTACTAGTGAATTTGGCAAGTCCTAAAAAGCCCTCAGAGCTCGGATATGAGGAGGTGGTGCAGCTTCTACGAAATCATCTACAACCGAATCCGTCGCTGTTGGCGGAAAGGTTTCGATTCCGGCAGAGGAGGCAAGCCGCGGAAGAAACTACAGCAGATTACGTGGCGGAACTGAAGAGGATGGCGCGGTTTTGTAAATTCAATGACAAATTGGATGAAAATTTGCGAGATCAATTTGTCTGTGGAATAAGGAGTGACGTCACGCGTCAACGGTTATTTGCGGAAAAGAACGCGGACGCAATGACTTTTGCCAACGCAATGCAAGTAGCTCATTCCTTGGAGACTGCAGAGCGGGATGCGGCGGCGGTGGAGGCACGGGTTGTGCTGGAGACCGGTGACAAGGCGGAGGTGCATGCAGTCAGCACGCGCGTGACAATGCGGCGCCAGCGTGGCGGCGCGGGCGGCGGCGCCACCGCAGGTGCTTCGCAGCAAGGGCAGCGGCGGCGGACCGCTGGAGACCCTTGCAAATGTTGCGGAGCGGATCATGAATACGATGACTGTAAATACAAGAACTTCGTATGCAGCCGGTGCAGGCAACCGGGGCACCTGCGGCGCATGTGCACCGTCGGCGGCGGCGGCGCAAGGACCAGCAAGGCGGGGCGGCCGGGGGCAGGCGGCGCGGCGCGGAGGTTCCACTACGGTGAGGCGACGCGCGACGGCGACCACACCGAGGAGGACTCCTTGTCGGACCAGGAGGAGGAGGAGGATTGCCTGGACTTACACCAGTTGTGTATAAGGGACTATAAGGCGGTGAGTTTGCCCATATCAATCGATGGTCAAATTATTTCAATGGAAATAGATACCGGTACACCGATATCATGTATAAGCAAGAAACTTTATGATAGGTATTTTAGCTCCACAAAAATACGGACTCATGATTTGCGTCTAAAATTTATTGATGGTTCGAACATTCGACCATTAGGTGTGATTGTGCCTAGGGTCGTTTATAAAGGAGTGCAGAAAGAACTAGAGTTGTTCATAATTCAAGACGGAACCACATCACTACTAGGCCGGCAATGGCTTACTGAATTAGGCATATCAATTTCCAGTTTTCAATGTAATAATGTAAAGAGTAGTAAAGGTTCTAATATTAATTCAAATGTAAAAACGTTGTTAAACAGGTTTAAGGATTTGTTCGATGGCAGTTTGGGAAGGTTCACGGGCGGCAAGGCAACGCTGCGGGTGCGCGAGGGTGCTGCGCCGGTGTTCCACCGCGCTCGGCCGCTGCCATTTGCGCTGCGCGAGCGCATTGACGCAGAGCTGGACGCCATGCTGCGCGCGGGCATCATCGAGCCCGTCGACTGCTCCGACTGGGCCTCACCACTGGTTCCAGTCAACAAACCTGACGGTACACTAAGGATTTGTGTGGATTACAAGGCAACTCTAAATCCTGTTTTAATGATTGATCGATATCCGTTACCTAAAATTGATGAGGTTCTGGTAGGGTTGAACGGAGCACAGTTTTTTAGCAAAATAGACTTGTCACAGTCGTACAACCAAATTGAGCTGGATGAGTCCAAACAGTACACGGTTATAAATACGCATAGGGGGCTCTTTTGTTATAATAGGCTTGTTTTTGGGCTTTCGTCCAGCCCGGGTATATTCCAACGTATAATGACAAATATATTGAAAGGAATACCTAATGTAGCTGTGTTTATCGATGACGTCATCATCGGAGGTAGAACCGAGACGGAACATCTAAAAGCGCTCGAAACCGTGTTCCAAAGGTTACTAAGTAGTGGGTTACGGCTAAAAAAATTTAAATGTGTGTTCCTCGTTCAAGAGGTTACCTACTTAGGATATGTTTTATCAAAAGATGGATTGAAAGCGGACCCAACCAAAATTTCAGCGGTATTGGAAATGGAAAAACCACAGAATATCACTGAACTACGATCGTTCTTAGGGTTATGTAATTTCTTTGCAAAGTTTGTAAAGAATTTTAGTCAAAAATTAATACCGCTATACAATTTACTTCGGAAAAACGTAAAATGGCGTTGGAGTAAAGAGTGCGAGCTAGCTTTTACAGAAATAAAGAAAACTTTAACGGGATCGCAGGTTTTATCACATTATGACCCGTCAAAAGAACTTATTGTGACGTGTGACGCGAGCGCAGCGGGGGTCGGGGGGGTGCTGTCTCAGCCGGACCGGGGCGGGGCGGAACGGCCGGTCGCCTTTGTGTCGCGTACACTTACTAGTGCAGAGAAAAATTACTCACAAATACACAGGGAAGCCTTAGCTATTATATACTGCATGAAAAAGTTTCATCAATACGTTTACGGGAGACGATTTACTCTGCGTACGGACCACAAACCACTAGTTTCAATTTTTGGACCAAATACAGGCATACCTACCATGACGGCGAGCCGCATGCAGCGGTGGGCTATAATATTATCAGCTTACAGTTATGATATCGAATATGTAAGAACAGACGTGAACAGTGCTGATTCGCTGTCGAGGCTGCCGCTGCGCGATAACAAACCGGTTTCGCGAGTACTTCCAGAACAGACGTATTTGCATTTTGCTCAGGAGGCTTGTCTCCTAGATTATAACGAGATAAAAAGAAATACTTTAAAAGATCCAATTCTAAGTAGGTTGTTAGTTTTCATTAGAGATGGTTGGCCTATTAATTGTGAAATTATTGGAATGCAACCATATTTTAATCGAAAAAATGAATTATATGAAGAACTAGGATGCGTAATGTGGGGTCATAGGGTGGTAATTCCATTACCCTGTAGGGAAAAGGTGTTAAAAGTATTACATGAACCGCACATGGGGATAGTTAAATCTAAAGCATTGGCTAGGAGTTACGTTTGGTGGGCCGGAATTGATGAGGCAATCGAAGTCATGTGTAAGGCTTGCGCCACATGCGGGGCGCAGGCCGACGCGCCTCCGCGGCAGGCTCCGCGCCCCTGGCCGTATCCGTCTAGGCCGTGGTCTAGACTACACTTAGATTTCCTGGGCCCGATTTACGGTAAAATGTACCTAGTAGTAATAGATGCAACATCAAAGTGGTTGGAAGTATTTATGGTACCAAGTACGGCGGCGACTTCCACATTAGATAGATTGAATGAGTTGTGGAGTAGATGGGGCTATCCAAAGCAAATTGTTACTGACAATGGACCACCGTTTACGAGTAGGGAATTTGAGAATTTTGTTAAAACAAGGGCTATCGACCATATACTTACGGCACCCTACCATCCCGCTTCTAACGGAGCTGCTGAAAACGCAGTGAAAACTATTAAACGGGTAATTAGGAAGGCAGTCTTTGAAAAGAAAAATGTTAACGATGCGTTGAATACATTTTTACTATATTACAGAAATACTGAACATGCATCGACAGGGGAAAGTCCAGCTATGTTATTGCAAGGTAGGCGGTTGAGAACACGTTTAGATGCAATAAAACCGGATCGGGAAGTAAAAATGGTAAAATCACAACAGCGGCAAATAGAAAATGCGGGAGGGGCGAGTAGGTTGGTTAGTCCAGGTGAAGACGTGTGGTACAGACAATATTCTAAAACAGACAAATGGTTGCCGGGAAAGGTTGAATCTCGAGTTGGACCGTCCAACTATAAGGTTATTGGTGAAGAAGGTGTTAGAGCTCATCGTCATATCGATCAATTGAAACGTAGGACTAGGAGCTCCTTGATCCACCCAGATGCTGAGGGTCCCGAGTTGGAATCTAAGGTTTTAACAGATAAAAATTTTGATGATGATGGGCTAGTGGTGGACCAGTCGGGGCAGCCGGCCTCTCGTGAGAACCGGAGGAGCCCGGTGAAGGAGGCCTCGCCGCTCGTGGCGGAACCTGAACCCCGTGAACCTCCGCCAGATCTGTCAATCGAGAAGAATGCGCCAAGGTCTCGCCCCATGAGACAATGTAAATTAAATAAACCAAATTATAAGTTATAAGGTTGCCATTGTTTATATAATGAACGTAGTTTTAAGTGGTTATTGTTAGTAGTTTGTAAGTCTATAATGTACACAAGTAATCTAGATTAAGTGTGGAGGATTGTAGTGTATTCTCAAGTACCCACACTTATTTAATAATATGGTGGAGGGTAGCTCGGCGCGAGGGCGCCGACAGTCGGAATAAACTCACGTTACGGAATGGCTGCCTATTATTTCTGCTACGACTACAATACCTAATTAGATACTTCTCAGTAACGTCAGCTGATCTAAATGTGACAACTCATGGTAGACCTACATATGTCATAGTAACGTACTATTACTACTGTAGTGACGTCAGCCGATCTAAATGTGACAACTCATGGTAGACGTACCGGGGCCTCACCACGAATTCATAATACATTATTGAATTAGTATTACATTGTAATTTCGTACCATGACTTAGGCAAATTGTATGGAAGTAGTGACGTTTCTATAAGCCCTATTACACTACACGGTTGGCAGGGCCCTGTAGCAAGGGTGGGCGTGGCCCCTTGCAAGGGAGCAAGGCTTGCCGGGTACTCCCTGACACCCTAGTAAGGGTCCCTTGCTCCCTAACTCTTATTACACCACACTTATTCAGGGTAAGGGTCCCTGGAGAAAGTGTAGTGTAATAAGTGCTTGTGATGGAATCGTTAGGGAATCGTTTTGGAAGACTTCGTGGTAAGGCCCTGAACCGATACGCCGCAAACTCAGTCAGCTAACAGTGTAAAATTATAATTGAAATTGAACAATATTTTATTCAGTAAAATCACAAGGATCACTTTGTAACGTCGTACATGCTAGGTGAATCTATGTGCCAATTCTAACCTAACCCAAGTACGAGAAGAACAGGCAAGAAACTCGTCTCGGTCCTAGCGCTTTTTTGTATGATCCTTCTTACAATAAATTTAATCAAGATTATCTAATAATAACATAAAAACAAAAGACAAACCAAAACATAAATACATAAAACAAAAGGACAGCGTTTACATAGCAAATTGGTTAGCTGTCGGAGGGCGGAGCGACGTCGGGCCATGAGTTCCTATCATCAATAATATTCATTTATCCTACTAATATTATAAACGCGAAAGTTTGTAAGAATGTATGGATGGATGGATGTCAGAATGTCTGGATGTATGTTTGTTACTCTATAACGCTGAAACGGCTGAACGGATCTGGATGAAATTTGGCACAGATATAGATTATAGTCTGGAATAGCACATAAGCTACTTTTTATCTTAGATTATAATCTAAATCTGTACCAAATTTCATCCAGATCCGTTCAGCCGTTTCAGCGTTAAAGAGTAACAAACATACATCCATACATCCATACATTCTTACAAACTTTCGCGTTTATAATATTAGTATGATGAAGGCTTTTATTGTGCCTCGTGGACCCAGCACGCACCAGCATGAGGTCGTAGAGCTGCGGGTAGCGCAGGTAGAACACGCGGCCCGTCATGCGGCGCGCGCGCAGGTCGGGTCGCTCCACGCCGAACGCGCGCCGCAGCAGCGCGCTCAGCAGCAGCGTGCTCGCGTTGCGCTCCTGCGGGACGACTGCACTGTACGACGGCTTTTATCCAAAGATTTAAATCGTAGACATGCCCGTACGGTACTGAGACCGCGCCGTTTTGTTGCCACAAGAAATGAGATAGCTCGCTCATTTGGCACACCAAATATTTTCAATTTCAGAGAAAAAAAGGATAAGTATATTAAAAAGTATATTTTTTTTACGAAAGATCGTGCAATATAATTGCACAATAAATGGTTCATTTTTTTACTAATCATTAGTGTGCGTGCATCGGCATTTTGTTAACACACACAAGTAAAAACAGTGCCACAGTTTTTGGCGTCCGGGCATATCTACGATTAAATCTTTGCTTCTATCATAATAACTGGTCATTATCAGAGGTCGGAATTAGGTAGAGTTACCTAGATCACCAAAAAATACACGCCCCTCCATTGTATTTACCTCTACATGCGGTACAAGTACAAGTGGAGGGGAATGCATTTGTAGACTGAATCATCTCTACTTACACTGATTTCATACAGTGAAAGAATAAAGTGGATATGCCTCAAATCCTGAGATCATTTTAAGGAGCAGAAAAATCCCGTAATTTATGAAAAAAAAAATTCCTTTTACACAATTTAAACCACTGCACGCGCGACGTTGCCAAATTTATATCAACGACATGGCCACACGGGATTGTCCATTAGAAATCCCGAGAAGATCCATAATAATATCAACATTTCGATGCAAGTACATATATAACTCTACCTAATTCCGATCTCTGGTCATTATTCAAATAACTTGTAATTGAAAATTGTTTCTTACAGCTGCCATATTGGATTTTCAGATATTTTATGTAGCCTGTGTCGGTCTTGTATTGTGTACGAATTGAATGACACGTTATTTGTCAAAAACAGTCCAGCCGTTTGAGCTGCAGCGATAGCCCGATGAACTCGCATACATCCACCCCGAACATTACTCTCCTTCCTCGCAGACGGGTAATAAAACCGTAGTAGTTATAGTTGGCTCTACGAATCTAGGCATTCGTGAAGTTAGCCGCAAGAGCTGCGCAGTATCGTTTTTCGAGAGCAATTGGAGGTATGAGGAGGGGCGGAAGGAACTGTACGCAAACTCGCACCTGTGGCTAACTTCACGAATGCCTAGATCCGTTGGATGAACTGTACCGCCCAGGAAGCGCCTTCGAAGCCCTTCAGCGCCACTCGTAGGCCGTCACCCACGTAGCTCTGCATGGCCGTGTCCAGCGAAGAGTCCCTGCACAATACATTGGCATTGCAAACATTCTGGGGCCTTACTATTCATAGTACATTACCGAATTAGTATTACATTGTTATTTTGTAACATGACATATGAAAATTGTATGGAAGTAGTGACGTTTCTATTATGGAATCGTAACGGAATCGTTCTGGAAAACTTCGTGGTAAGGCCCCAGGTGACAATTAAGAATGTTACTAGGTATGCTAAATCGGTTGAAAATTTGTTATAGTAAAGCTTGTATGTATACAAATACACTAGTTTTTGTTATAGTCAAAAATACCTATTAGTTATGATTTTACAAGCATTTAAATTCGATAAATATCGAGTCCCGCTAACAGTCACGTGACCGCATGTGACGTCAATTTACAACGCTCCGCCTAGTGGTTGTGTTGTGAGATGACGTCACACCGTCGCACGCATCGAGTACGAGTCCGCATCGCACGTTACTTCCATAAATCGGAGACTAATTGACGTATCGAAGTAATTCTTTCACTTGTATTTTTTATTTTTGACCGAGAATATGGAGAGCTAATATTCAAAATTAGTTAACATTCTCAATTATAGGGCTTAATATTGGCTTCTTCTAATCGTGACGCTCTTCCGATACCAGTGTGGTGTAAGGATTAACGTGCTTCTTTCGCACACTCATTTAGGGAATGACTAAATCTTACATAAGTACCTACATAAAATATAGCCTATGTTCATCCTGAAAGTTCATTCTACACATTGGTGAAAGAATTTTTCAAATCGGTTCAGTAGTTTCGGAGCCTATTCATTTCAAACAAACAAACAAACAATCAAAGTTTTCCTCTTTATAATATTAGTATAGATATATAATCGGAATCTCGGAAACGGCTCCAGCGATTTTCATGAAATTTAGTATGTAGAGGGTTTCAGGGGTGATAAATCGATCTAGCTAGGTTTCATTTTTAGAAAACGTCGTTTACCCCAAAAAAACAAGCAAAGCTCGGTCACCCAGGTACTAAATATAAATGAATATCGGTGGACTGTTCACACCACGCCATCTAGCCCCAAACTAAGCTAGTAATAAGTGAACCAGATAGCTGTTAGATTAATTAAATACTTTTTTTTAATGACATACATAATAATAACACTCAGATATAGAACAACCACCTGCGTTCAACACACAAATGTTTGCTCTGGTGGGGATTACTGGGGATCGAACCGACAACCTACAGCGCAGAAGGCAGAGCTACTAGCAACTGAGCCGAGAAGCCAGTCTAAGACAGCAACATATAGGTCATCCAACGGATCTAGGCATTCGTGAAATTAGCCACAGGTGCGAGTTTGCGCATGTACAGTTCCTTCCCCTCCTCCTCATACCTCCAATTGCTCCCGAAAAACGATACTGCGCAGCTCTTGCGGCTAACTTCACGAATGCCTAGATTCGTTGAGCCAACTATACCTGTAGAGTGCGCGAAGCATGTTGAAAGCGTGCGCGCGGTTGTTGGCCGCCGCGTCCGCGTCCGCGTCCGCCTCCGCGCCCGCGCCCGCGTCCGCCTCCGCGCCCGCGCCCGCGTCCGCCTCCGCGCCCGCGCCCGCCTCCGCCTCCGCGCCCGCGATGCGCAGCAGCTCCTGCATGACTTGGCGCAGGCCGGTGTCGGGCCCGCCCGCGCCCACCTCCGTCGCCACCAGCGCCTGTCGGGTAAGAGGCTTTAAGACTACATCTCGCTCTGTCTAGATATGAGGCTAGATCAGTGTTGCCAGATGAGACAAATTATAGTAGTGTTTGGTGCTCAAAATTACTCAAAATTACAGTGTTTGATACAAAATTACAGTAATTGTAAAAAAAAATACAGTGAATTGAATTTGCCCGTTGAAAAATTACAGTGTTCCCATACACTGTATTTTTTTTTAGTTTTACAGTGTACAGTGGATCGTGTGAAAATACAGTAGATCTCCTTTAATTACAGTGTATCTGGCAACACTGGGCTAGATCACACTACATCGCGCTAGAACTCTATTCCGTTCGGTTTGGTTACGCCAATTAAAATTGTCAAGACGATTTTAAAAGATGGCTGTTTTGATTAAAATTTTCAATATTTTTCCCGATGGATTGAGAGAGGAAGTATTTTTTGTTCACATATTTTACACCCGTGTCAAGAATGTGATTTATTGGAAAAATAACCAGCAAAACTCGAGTGTATCCCACTCTAAATAACACGAGATAAAATATAAAAAGTAGAGCAATAACGTTCGCAATCGAATGCATCGCAGAAAATCTTTGTTAGATCTTTTAATAGGTACCATAAATGAATGCTGACATTGTAAATAGAAATGTAAAGTGGCTGGTGTTTTTTAAAGGACCGATTTTGATTTGGTTTTTTTGTTAGAAAGCTGAAGTAGTCGGGAGTGCTCTTTGTTATGTTTGATGGAAATCGGTCCAAATGAAGGATTACATATTTTTTCACAACTTCCTCAACAGAGTTATCAAATAAAAGGACTTGAGCAGTAGAATACCTACTACACCCTAAGACAAATTTCAAATCCAAGATGGCCGCCACCACAAAATGACGGGCAAAATTTGTGTCGGGTGATTTGAAACCCCCTGGCGCCCGCAGTGACCCTGCGCGGGTACCTGCACGAGGAAGGGTAGGCCCGCGCTGCGCCGGTGCGCGGAGCCCCCGGGCGCCCGCAGCGCGCGCAGCGTGCGCACCAGCTCGCCCGCGGGCCACCAGCGCAGCTCCGGGTCGCGCCACATCCTGCGGGGAGGACCACCGTCACCCATGTCATCTGCGCGGAGGCCCGGCGCCGTGGGCCCCGGGGGGACGCACCTGTGCAGCACGCGCTCGTACGCCACGTAGGCCTGCTCGAAGGCCCCGCGGTGCCGCGCGCGCGCCAGGGCCGCGCCCAGCAGCTCGGCCACGGCGGCCGGGCCCTCGGGGCGCAGCGAGCGGGCCGGCGCGCGCGCGCCCAGGGCGCCCAGCACCGCCGTCGCCTGCGCACCGCATAACTCACTGCACCGACTATCGACCGGCCTCACAGCTCAGTCGGTAGTAGCTTTGCCTTCTGCGCTGCAGGTTGTGGGTTCGATTCCCGGCCAGGTTAAACATTTGTGTGATGAACACGAACGTTTGTCCCGTGTGTAGGTGTTATTATCTATTCTATGTACCTATGTATTTTAAAAAAAAATATAAAATAAATAGTATATAATTAATGTATGTATATTAGCTATCCGGTTTTATTATTGGGGCTAGATAGCGGTGTAAATTGTCCACCAATATTTATTTATTTATTTAATTTTTGTTCCCTCACGATGTTACCTATCAGCGCTCAGGAGTACCGGTATAGCGCACATACATTTTTCGAACGTAAAAAATAATCGGTTCGATCGGTCGGATTCGAACCCACGACTTTAGGATCGGAATGCCACTACCACTAGATCACCTGTGCTCGGTCGATGATAGCTAACGAGTTCATTTTACACTTAAGAATTCCGGATCGTTTTTAATATTCCATTAATATTGCGAAAGAAGAACTCGTGAAGTATTTGAATGTCCAAAATTTTAAGGTCATAGTTTATCGTAGATTTTGTAAATCTTTGAATTTATATTCACCTCTTTGACGGACCTCCAGGCACACAGCAGCACCATCTGAGCGGTCACCTCCCGTCCGTCTTCGAGCATGACGACGCTGCAACACCAGGGTACAATATTATCTGTGGTTACAATATGCTCAAGCAGCTGTTATCGCGCGCGAAATGTCAATGTCAAAATGACAGTGACGTCAGACAGATCGCCCCTCACTATAAATTTGAGAATTTAAATGAAACATTCTGACAATTACTGTACGAGCACGTACACTGTTCTACTTAATAGTGCCATCTAAACACTTAATTTGCACTTTACGCCAGTCATTAGAATCCGCGAATCAGTTCGCGTTCGGTAATCAATCAAACCGCGCGTCTCATTATCATTTCATCATTATCATAAGTTTTTCTATCAATATATCAGTTAAAATTTATCTCTGAGTTTTACTGATATTAACTATCACTTCGCCAGGGTGTACGGACCGTACATCCTTTTTTTTAAATTTTAAAACTGATATGACTCAGTGAATAGTGTGCTACGCAAAAGTGACTCTAACGCAAGTGAGGAGAAACACCAGCGAGTAGACTATCAACTATCATAGTGGGCAACAGTTCACATTATCATAATATCAACGGGTAGCAACAGCTACCAACCAGGGCTGTGAGCAAACAGCTCACCCTATCTTATCAACGGGCAGCAACAGTTGCCAACCAGGAGACGTGGGCCAGGCCGGTTCGCGATCACCAAAGCAGGGTATCAACAGATACCACAGGACGGGTGCGCAGCAGATCAGCTCGCGATCACCGTTCATCAAGTATCAAGATATCAAGTAAGATCTTTCCATTTTTGCTTCTCTTGTCATCAAACTCATCAGTATGTCGAGCATGGAAGACTTACTAGTAGTTCAAGAGCAAATATCAAATGCGATTGAACAACTCTATTCGAACTTTAAGAAAGACGAGTCGGATAGGAAAACTCCAGATTATGTTAAGCGAAGGTTAGACACACTAGATCAGTACTGGAACGAATATCAGTCAAATCATATTAAGCTGTGCGGATTTGGTACTAAGTCTGATTCTTACTTTACAACTAATCAATTTGAGAAAACTGGAGAAAAATATACTAATATCAGGGCAGCTATTCTAAACTATACGAGGCCGAAGGATGATACCAGACCTTCGACTCCACTTATCAAACCAGCCACCCCCATGGCAGTGCCGGGGACTCCCATGCAGGATTTCTCGCTTCAAGCTCGGGGTAACAATAGCAAGACCGATGAGATGCTGCGGAAGCAAAGCAGTAATTTCAAGGCATTTGAGCATACGATTTCGAACATCAATTTAGATTTCATAACAGAAAAATGGGAATTCGATCATTTGTTGCGTTCCATTCAATCTCGTTGGACTACAATCGACACTCTTCATTGGGAGCTGGATAGTGAATCAGGTCACAACAGCTCAGAGTATGAATCGCATTTTTTCAAAGCTGAGAAAAAGTTCAATGAAATAATCAAAGCCATAAACAAGAAGATGTGTTCTGTCTCGCACAGGGAGCATTCCACACCTAAAATGGAAATTCCAACATTTTCTGGCAACTGTCATCAATGGTCCAGTTTCAAAGATCTTTTTACGGAAACTATACATGCGAATCCGAACTTATCTAACGCTCAGAAAATGCAATTTTTGAAAACCAAGGTGAAGGGTGAAGCTGAAAGATTGATTCAACATTTATCAATATCATCTGACAATTATCCTGTTAGCTGGGATCTACTTAATCATAGGTATAACAACAAACGGCTAATTTTGAGTTCGCATTTCGACTTAATGCTCAACATACCAGCGGTCCAGCAATTATCAAGTAATCATATCAAGAAAATCCACGATGTTACCCTAGAAAGCTTCAACGCTATCAAGAATTTAGGAGTAGATGTAGATTCGTGGGATCCTCTTATCATTCATCTCATGTGCCAAAAACTGGACACGGAGACCCTCACCGATTATCTCTCTTCGGTAAAGGAACCTAAGGAGGTACCGAAACTTGAAGAGTTCTTATCATTTTTAGAGAAGACTTTCACAACTCTAGAAACTTCTCAAAGAAAAGCTGAACCAAAATCACATCAAAATCATAAAACTCATAACAATAAGTCTAACATGAAGCAATCATCGACCGAACGTAGCATTGCGCAAGCGGTCAACAGCAAAAATGTCTATACGACAAAATATTATAAATGTGCAATTTGCAAAACTAATTTCCACGGAATTTTTAGCTGTAATAAATTTCGAGAAATGACCCCGGCAATTAAACGCAAAACAACTGAGAAGCTGAAATTATGCGAAAACTGTCTTTATTGTCACTATGGCAATGAGTGTATTTCAGAAAAGCGCTGCCGTGAGTGCAAACAAGCACATAACACACTTTTACACGAAGCGTTTGCGCAGCATGACAACGAGGCCGCGACGTCGAGTTCGAGCAATGCGAACGTCAGCACACCTAAACAAGGGCGAAAATCAGCAATTCGAAGCTCGCACGTGTCATTGCAAACTGAAATACCGGAGATACTCTTAGCAACAGCTGTGATCAGAGTAGAAACTTCAAACGGTTCCTTTATTAACATGCGCGCACTCCTAGACCAGGGTTCCCAAACATCCCTTATCACTGAAAATGCAGCACAGCTTTTGGGTCTACCTCGCCAAAGATGTCAGGGCGTGATCAATGGAATAGGCGCAAAGCAAGCGAATTGCAAAGGAGCAATCAATATCAAATGTGTATCTACAAACCAGAATTTTGAGTTTCGCACTGATGTACTTATCATGAAAAATCTTATCAAAAATCTACCAAGTCATTCTTTCAAGACGCCGGATTGGTCATACTTGGATCATATCACTCTAGCAGACCCCGAATACAATATCAGCCGTCCAGTCGACATTCTCTTCGGAGCCGATATTTATTCTTTGATCATTTTAGAAGGAATTTGTAGAGGCGAGCATAATAATTCTCCCATTGCGCAAAACACGCGTTTAGGGTGGATATTGAGTGGGTGCGCAAGGACATTGCAATGTAACGTAATTATCAACAATTTAGACGAAATACAAAGATTTTGGGAAATCGAGGACATTGCAGAAGAATCAAATTTATCATTGGAAGATCAGGAGTGCGTTCAGTACTACAAAAGCACTACCACTCGGCGAGAGGACGGTCGATATGAGGTAAGATTACCCCTAAAATCAGATTTCGAAAACAATTTGGGTCTGTCTAAAAATAGAGCAGTTGCACAGTTCAAATCATTAGAACGAAAATTCATAAAGAATCAGCAAATGGAGCAAAGCTATAAATCATTTATGAAAGAATATCAATCCATGGGCCACATGACTTCCGCTACAAGTAGCATCAAACCTGAATTTTATCTCACTCATCACGGGGTAGAACGGTCAGAATCAACAACCACTAAGTTTAGGGTCGTATTCAACGGATCGGCTAAAACATCGTCAGGCTACAGCTTAAATGACGTCATGAAATGTGGACCCAATCTTCAACAGGACCTGCAGTCTCTTATCATAAAGTGGCGACAGTATCAATTCGCTTATACTGCAGATATTGAAATGATGTTCAGACAGATTTTTATCAATAATCTCGACAGAAAGCTTCAAAAAATCATCTGGCGAGACTCTGAGCATGAAATTATCAAAGAATGGGAGCTGACGACCGTGACATACGGCACCAAAGCGGCTCCTTTCTTAGCAATGATGACTCTTCGACAGTTGGCATCAGATGAAAGATCAAATTATCAAAGTAGCCCAGCAGCTGATGTCCTTGAGAGTTCATTTTACATGGATGACCTTGTCCATGGGGCACATAAACTACAAGACGCAAAACAATTGCGCGAAGATATTATCATTCTACTGAAATCAGGTGGTTTCAACTTAAGAAAGTGGAAATCAAACGTCCCGGAACTATCAGACGCTATCAAAGAAAGCAGTAAACAAGAAAGCTTCAATTTCAAGCAATTGGAAACATCCAAAACACTGGGACTTAGCTGGAATCACCAGCAGGACATGTTTATGTTCGAATCAAAAATTGTGTTTACCACCGAGCAAGAAACAAAAAGATCACTTTTATCAGACATATCAAAGTTATTTGACCCGCTCGGCTGGCTTGCACCGATATCAACCAAACTAAAAATCATTTTTCAGAAGGTATGGTTGTCCGCCATCAAATGGGATGACCCATTACCCGAAGATATTTTATCAGAATGGGTCATTATAAAAAATGACATAGAAAACATAAATAAACTGCAAGTACCAAGGTGGCTATCAACAAACGAACGCGACGTCATCGAGTTACACGGCTTTTGTGACGCGTCGGCAAAAGCTTACGCTTGCGTTATTTATTGTAAAATCAAACGAGGTGAACAACCTATTATCACACTATTGGTCGCCAAAGCGAGGATAGTACCATGTGGAAAAAACATTACTCTCCCACGGTTGGAATTAAGCGCCGCTCATCTTCTATCAAAACTAGTGCTCAAAGTGCAACAGTGCTTGAGTACATACGATATCAAGTTATTTGGATGGTCCGACTCTATGATTGTCCTAGGATGGCTTAGCGGAGACCCAACTAGGTGGAAGACCTTCGTCGCAAATAGAGTGCGAGATATCACGAGTACAATGCCAGCAGCATGTTGGCGTTATGTTAAATCAGAGGAAAACCCGGCGGACTGTGCCAGCCGTGGATTAACAGCCTCACAGTTATCAAAGCATAGTTTGTGGTGGCAGGGACCGTCCTGGCTACCGGACTTTGATGGACAAGGCAAACAGCCAGAATTTTTTACCGATCAAGAGGTAAAGAAAGTTCGTCAAGTCAACGTTGTCACTGAACAAGATTTGGACAACAATATCATTTATAAACTGCTATCGAATCACAGCACTATCAGCAGAGTTATTCGAATCGTATCTTGGATGTTCAGATTTATCAAAAAACGGGACACCAAACAAGCATACCTATCATTATCAGAAATCAATCAATCAGAAAACCTCATCATTAAACAAACCCAGCAGTTTGAATTTTCAAAGGAAATAAAAGCCATTAATGAGAGCGGTCAGGTGCAACCCAAGAGCCATATATCACAGCTGAATCCTTTTCTCGATGAAAATGGAATCCTACGAGTTGGAGGACGGCTAAGAAATGCAAATCTTCCTCACGAAATGAAACATCCGATCATCCTGTCAGGATCTAGTCGCCTAGCAGAGCTTCTAATCAATGAAGCTCATAAAGCCTCATATCACGGCGGGGCTAGACTAACATCAGCATTTCTAAGAAGGAAGTATTGGCTCGTAGGAGGCAATAAAATAGCGAAGAAACAGCTACGTGAATGCGTCAAATGCAGACGCCACGACCCTATCAAACATGAACAAATAATGGGTGACTTACCAGCTGCTCGAACAAAACCTACAAGGCCCTTTTATCATACTGGCGTCGATTTTACTGGGTTCGTAGATGTCAAGTCAAGCAAGGGCCGCGGTATCAAATCAACCAAGGGATATATATCAGTGTTCGTGTGCATGGTCACCAAGGCTGTGCATCTCGAACTTGTGTCCGATCTTACCTCATCAGCCTTTTTAGCCGCTCTACGAAGAATGGCCGCTCGGAGAGGAGCTCCAAGTCATATCTATAGTGACAATGGCACAAACTTCGTAGGCGCTCACAAGATTCTCAACAGAGAATATCTAGATCTCCAAGCAACACTGGACGAAAATTTCTATACATCCATCACGGATATGAAAATCCAGTGGCACTTCAATGCTCCAGGATGGCCTAGTGCAGGAGGTCTCTGGGAGGCTGCAGTGAAGAGCCTCAAATATCATTTAAAGAGAGTCATCGGCGAACAGAAGTTGACTTTCGAGGAATACACCACTTTGCTAACTCAGTTAGAAGCGTGCTTAAATGCAAGGCCGCTATGTCCGCTAACTGAAGATCCGGAGGACCTGGAATATCTGACTCCAGCACACTTCTTGGCTAGTGGTCCCACCTTAACTATCATAGAAACCGAGAGAGACCTGCGAACAAGATGGCAACTCACTCAAAAAATATTCGAAGATGTATGGAAAAAGTGGCAATTGGAGTATCTAAGCCAATTATCGACGCGCAGCAAATGGCGTCAAACTAAAGAAAATCTAAATATTAATGACGTCGTCATCATTCACGACGCAAATCTGCCTCCGGGAAAGTGGGCCCTAGGCAGAATCATAGCCTTACATCCTGGCAAAGATGACTGTGTTCGCGTAGTCAGCCTAAAAACCAGGAACGGTGAGATCAAGAGACCTATCACGAAAATATCAAAGTTACCTGTAAAGGAGAACAAGAAAGTCGAACAAGACTCTAAGTTTCAACAGAAACAAGAAACAATTCCCACTACGGACTCCGCTACTAGCAATCGTTTAAAGAAAACAAGCCTATGCAACTTTATCTACATGCTATTCATGTTTCTTTTTATGATGGCGACGCCCGTGTACAGCAAATATCAAATATCAAGCCTAAATATCAGCCAAGGATTTTACTTCGATCGTATTACAAACATTCACCTGGAACGAGATCAATGGAATCTAGTTATTTACTACGACATGAATCCCTATTGGCAAGGCACTGAACTACTAGGGCAATATATCAGTCATTTAGACGGCGTTTGTAACGATCAAACTAATAAAAAGATAGCACAATGTGACGTCATCCTTCTTCAATTACATCATGGGCTCAAAGAACTCGAGCATTACAACACTATTTTGCTCGGTAAGCAGTTCCCACGGAGCGCGCGCTCGCGAGTACCGCGCGGTCTTATCAACGGTGTCGGGTTCATTGCAAACAAACTGTTCGGCGTACTCGATCAAGAATTCGCAGAGCAGTACGAGCGCGACATTGAGTCTATCAGAGAGAATGAGAAACATCTATCTTTACTTTGGAAAAATCAGACTTCTGTCGTCGAAGGAGAATTTAATCTAATTAAAAGAGCGGAAGCGTCTATCGACAAGCAACGAAAGATTTTCAACCAGCATCTTAACAAACTTGAAAAATCGCTGAATAGACAGAAAGATGATCTACAAGTAGTATCAACCTCATGTGACTTCACTTTATCATCGGTTATCGCACAAGGTATACTAGTGAATCTACGGAGCATTCAAGAGACGATCATCGATTCCTTAACAAACGTCTACGCTGGAAAATTCAACTTCCATCTCCTTACCCCTGAGCAGTTACGAAACGAGATGAATATTATCACTGGATTATTATCAAAAGATCTGACATTGCCCTTGAACAATCTGCAATCAGATGTATCAAAGATGTACCACCTTCTTTCCGTGAAGGCAAGAGCATCGAATAAATTTATCATTTTTGAAATCAAGATTCCTTTAGTGAACCGAGATAACTTCGAACTATTTAAGCTCATACCTATCCCACAGCAAAAGGAAAACGGAATGATCAGCTTAGTACCAATAGCCGACTACGTAGCTATAAACATGCAAAAGGACTCTTATGTACGCATCACAGAAAGAGAAGTACATGATTGTATCGAGTCTGATGATGACTCTCACTTATGTCCTTTAAAACAGCCAATTTATCAGATGAGATCAGAAGAGAATTTGTGTGTCCAAAACCAGCTTGACAAACAATGTCAAATAAAGACAACTACTTGTAAAGATTCCTGGATTGAGTTGAATAACATAAATACTTACTTATATGTATGTTGCGGTCAATGCTCTGTACGTATCATATGCGAGAATCAAATTACCGCAGAGCAATTACATAAGAACGGAATCATATCAATTAGCGAAGAATGCATTATCAAAAGTAATACTTTTACTATCTATGCACACAAAAAGCAATCAAACACTTTAGAAAGGGAAGCCGATGTTATCCAGATTAAAATCCCTCCAATCAATAATATCATAAATATATCAATACCTACTTCTTCGGTCGAAAATCAATCAGCATACTCAGAAAATCAACAGGATTTTGAGAAAATCGACAGACAGTTAAAGGAACTGAAGGATAGCGCGTCAGATGGAGTACTGACAGAGCGCGTTTCATATCATGACGTCCATCATTATGTCGTCATCTACTTGGTGTTGCTTGCGGCTGTCGTCGGGATCGCGATCCTGGTGTGGCGCCGCCGGCGGGCGCGAGCAGCGCAGCCGGGCGCGCCCGCCGCGGCGCCGCCGACTGCACCAGCGTGTACAGCGGGACCAGAGATAGAACTTCGAGCAACGAGCTTCGAACCTCCGACGGTTAAATGTGTCAGTGAGAGTGCAGTGAATCAGTGCTGTGTTCTTAATGAGGTCAAACAAAAATCGCTTAGTGCGCGTTTCTCGAATAAAGCTAGCTCTCCCGTATTTTTCCCTAATCATTTCGATCGCACGTTATAATTATCAGTAAACAATTACTTCAGATCACAGAGTGACAATCAAGGACAATCACCTATTTTAAGGAAAAAACTATTGTTTTATCACCTTGTAACTCACGTCATTCACTTATGCATCTATTAGCATCCTATCATCCCTATTTTCTGGCCCGGGAATATGTACGAGCACGTACACTGTTCTACTTAATAGTGCCATCTAAACACTTAATTTGCACTTTACGCCAGTCATTAGAATCCGCGAATCAGTTCGCGTTCGGTAATCAATCAAACCGCGCGTCTCATTATCATTTCATCATTATCATAAGTTTTTCTATCAATATATCAGTTAAAATTTATCTCTGAGTTTTACTGATATTAACTATCACTTCGCCAGGGTGTACGGACCGTACAATTACTATCAGTTTCTATCAGCAACATTGCGAACGCGATTAGGTTATTCTGATAGTACTTATAATATACTATTTGTGTGAAATTAACTTTTCACAAATAATGTGACTGGGATTTGTAATAGTCATCAATATCCTAAGCGTCAATTCCGCAAAACGACAACGAATAATGGGAACGAAATGTTCGTCGAATGCAGTGAATTATTAGTTATTTTATTATCAAATACATATTATCGTCTCATCGGTCAGTGGCGTTATATTAGGGGTCTACGATATCGACGGTCAGAAGTAACGTCAATCGTTCCATCGTTCAAGTGTTAGTCGAAACGATGTAACTGAGAATAAGTTTTGCACGTAATCGTGTTATTAATATACCTATTTGATAGTGTCGAGGAGTTGATACCCTAGGGCCTCACCGCAAGCTCTTCGGGCAACGTCGAAGTAATATAACTTTGATATTTCGTACCATGACAAGCTTGAAATATTGACGTTTGAAACATGATGGTTTGTAAGAGGTTGTGGGACTCACACGTGGCTGCCGTAGTCCGAGAGCTGACAGTCCGCCGGCAGCACGCCCTCGGGCGCCGCGTGGTTCACCACCTCGCCGGCCGCCGCGAGCAGAGCCCGACACCAGGCGAGTATGTAAGAGGTTGTGGGACTCACGCGTGGCTGCCGTAGTCCGAGAGCTGACAGTCCGCCGGCAGCACGCCCTCGGGCGCCGCGTGGTTCACCACCTCGCCGGCCGCCGCGAGCAGAGCCCGACACCAGGCGAGTATGTAAGAGGTTGTGGGACTCACGCGTGGCTGCCGTAGTCCGAGAGCTGACAGTCCGCCGGCAGCACGCCCTCGGGCACCGCGTGGTTCACCACCTCGCCGGCCGCCGCGAGCAGAGCCCGACACCAGGCGAGTATGTAAGAGGTTGTGGGACTCACGCGTGGCTGCCGTAGTCCGAGAGCTGACAGTCCGCCGGCAGCACGCCCTCGGGCACCGCGTGGTTCACCACCTCGCCGGCCGCCGCGAGCAGAGCCCGACACCAGGCGAGTATGTAAGAGGTTGTGGGACTCACGCGTGGCTGCCGTAGTCCGAGAGCTGACAGTCCGCCGGCAGCACGCCCTCGGGCGCCGCGTGGTTCACCACCTCGCCGGCCGCCGCGAGCAGAGCCCGACACCAGGCGAGTATGTAAGAGGTTGTGGGACTCACGCGTGGCTGCCGTAGTCCGAGAGCTGACAGTCCGCCGGCAGCACGCCCTCGGGCGCCGCGTGGTTCACCACCTCGCCGGCCGCCGCGAGCAGAGCCCGACACCAGGCGAGTATGTAAGAGGTTGTGGGACTCACGCGTGGCTGCCGTAGTCCGAGAGCTGACAGTCCGCCGGCAGCACGCCCTCGGGCGCCGCGTGGTTCACCACCTCGCCGGCCGCCGCGAGCAGAGCCCGACACCAGGCGAGTATGTAAGAGGTTGTGGGACTCACGCGTGGCTGCCGTAGTCCGAGAGCTGACAGTCCGCCGGCAGCACGCCCTCGGGCGCCGCGTGGTTCACCACCTCGCCGGCCGCCGCGAGCAGAGCCCGACACCAGGCGAGTATGTAAGAGGTTGTGGGACTCACGCGTGGCTGCCGTAGTCCGAGAGCTGACAGTCCGCCGGCAGCACGCCCTCGGGCGCCGCGTGGTTCACCACCTCGCCGGCCGCCGCGAGCAGAGCCCGACACCAGGCGAGTATGTAAGAGGTTGTGGGACTCACGCGTGGCTGCCGTAGTCCGAGAGCTGACAGTCCGCCGGCAGCACGCCCTCGGGCACCGCGTGGTTCACCACCTCGCCGGCCGCCGCGAGCAGAGCCCGACACCAGGCGAGTATGTAAGAGGTTGTGGGACTCACGCGTGGCTGCCGTAGTCCGAGAGCTGACAGTCCGCCGGCAGCACGCCCTCGGGCGCCGCGTGGTTCACCACCTCGCCGGCCGCCGCGAGCAGAGCCCGACACCAGGCGA
Organism: Cosmorhoe ocellata; assembly: GCA_963675405.1. Taxonomy (NCBI): domain Eukaryota; kingdom Metazoa; phylum Arthropoda; class Insecta; order Lepidoptera; family Geometridae; genus Cosmorhoe; species Cosmorhoe ocellata. Next base: position 556,818 of record OY776258.1, on the reverse strand, counting down.
GTATGTAAGAGGTTGTGGGACTCACGCGTGGCTGCCGTAGTCCGAGAGCTGACAGTCCGCCGGCAGCACGCCCTCGGGCGCCGCGTGGTTCACCACCTCGCCGGCCGCCGCGAGCAGAGCCCGACACCAGGCGAGTATGTAAGAGGTTGTGGGACTCACGCGTGGCTGCCGTAGTCCGAGAGCTGACAGTCCGCCGGCAGCACGCCCTCGGGCGCCGCGTGGTTCACCACCTCGCCGGCCGCCGCGAGCAGAGCCCGACACCAGGCGAGTATGTAAGAGGTTGTGGGACTCACGCGTGGCTGCCGTAGTCCGAGAGCTGACAGTCCGCCGGCAGCACGCCCTCGGGCGCCGCGTGGTTCACCACCTCGCCGGCCGCCGCGAGCAGAGCCCGACACCAGGCGAGTATGTAAGAGGTTGTGGGACTCACGCGTGGCTGCCGTAGTCCGAGAGCTGACAGTCCGCCGGCAGCACGCCCTCGGGCGCCGCGTGGTTCACCACCTCGCCGGCCGCCGCGAGCAGAGCCCGACACCAGGCGAGTATGTAAGAGGTTGTGGGACTCACGCGTGGCTGCCGTAGTCCGAGAGCTGACAGTCCGCCGGCAGCACGCCCTCGGGCGCCGCGTGGTTCACCACCTCGCCGGCCGCCGCGAGCAGAGCCCGACACCAGGCGAGTATGTAAGAGGTTGTGGGACTCACGCGTGGCTGCCGTAGTCCGAGAGCTGACAGTCCGCCGGCAGCACGCCCTCGGGCGCCGCGTGGTTCACCACCTCGCCGGCCGCCGCGAGCAGAGCCCGACACCAGGCGAGTATGTAAGAGGTTGTGGGACTCACGCGTGGCTGCCGTAGTCCGAGAGCTGACAGTCCGCCGGCAGCACGCCCTCGGGCGCCGCGTGGTTCACCACCTCGCCGGCCGCCGCGAGCAGAGCCCGACACCAGGCGAGTATGTAAGAGGTTGTGGGACTCACGCGTGGCTGCCGTAGTCCGAGAGCTGACAGTCCGCCGGCAGCACGCCCTCGGGCGCCGCGTGGTTCACCACCTCGCCGGCCGCCGCGAGCAGAGCCCGACACCAGGCGAGTATGTAAGAGGTTGTGGGACTCACGCGTGGCTGCCGTAGTCCGAGAGCTGACAGTCCGCCGGCAGCACGCCCTCGGGCGCCGCGTGGTTCACCACCTCGCCGGCCGCCGCGAGCAGAGCCCGACACCAGGCGAGTATGTAAGAGGTTGTGGGACTCACGCGTGGCTGCTGTAGTCCGAGAGCTGACAGTCCGCCGGCAGCACGCCCTCGGGCGCCGCGTGGTTCACCACCTCGCCGGCCGCCGCGAGCAGAGCCCGACACCAGGCGAGTATGTAAGAGGTTGTGGGACTCACGCGTGGCTGCCGTAGTCCGAGAGCTGACAGTCCGCCGGCAGCACGCCCTCGGGCGCCGCGTGGTTCACCACCTCGCCGGCCGCCGCGAGCAGAGCCCGACACCAGGCGAGTATGTAAGAGGTTGTGGGACTCACGCGTGGCTGCCGTAGTCCGAGAGCTGACAGTCCGCCGGCAGCACGCCCTCGGGCGCCGCGTGGTTCACCACCTCGCCGGCCGCCGCGAGCAGAGCCCGACACCAGGCGAGTATGTAAGAGGTTGTGGGACTCACGCGTGGCTGCCGTAGTCCGAGAGCTGACAGTCCGCCGGCAGCACGCCCTCGGGCGCCGCGTGGTTCACCACCTCGCCGGCCGCCGCGAGCAGAGCCCGACACCAGGCGAGTATGTAAGAGGTTGTGGGACTCACGCGTGGCTGCCGTAGTCCGAGAGCTGACAGTCCGCCGGCAGCACGCCCTCGGGCGCCGCGTGGTTCACCACCTCGCCGGCCGCCGCGAGCAGAGCCCGACACCAGGCGAGTATGTAAGAGGTTGTGGGACTCACGCGTGGCTGCCGTAGTCCGAGAGCTGACAGTCCGCCGGCAGCACGCCCTCGGGCGCCGCGTGGTTCACCACCTCGCCGGCCGCCGCGAGCAGAGCCCGACACCAGGCGAGTATGTAAGAGGTTGTGGGACTCACGCGTGGCTGCCGTAGTCCGAGAGCTGACAGTCCGCCGGCAGCACGCCCTCGGGCGCCGCGTGGTTCACCACCTCGCCGGCCGCCGCGAGCAGAGCCCGACACCAGGCGAGTATGTAAGAGGTTGTGGGACTCACGCGTGGCTGCCGTAGTCCGAGAGCTGACAGTCCGCCGGCAGCACGCCCTCGGGCGCCGCGTGGTTCACCACCTCGCCGGCCGCCGCGAGCAGAGCCCGACACCAGGCGAGTATGTAAGAGGTTGTGGGACTCACGCGTGGCTGCCGTAGTCCGAGAGCTGACAGTCCGCCGGCAGCACGCCCTCGGGCGCCGCGTGGTTCACCACCTCGCCGGCCGCCGCGAGCAGAGCCCGACACCAGGCGAGTATGTAAGAGGTTGTGGGACTCACGCGTGGCTGCCGTAGTCCGAGAGCTGACAGTCCGCCGGCAGCACGCCCTCGGGCGCCGCGTGGTTCACCACCTCGCCGGCCGCCGCGAGCAGAGCCCGACACCAGGCGAGTATGTAAGAGGTTGTGGGACTCACGCGTGGCTGCCGTAGTCCGAGAGCTGACAGTCCGCCGGCAGCACGCCCTCGGGCACCGCGTGGTTCACCACCTCGCCGGCCGCCGCGAGCAGAGCCCGACACCAGGCGAGTATGTAAGAGGTTGTGGGACTCACGCGTGGCTGCCGTAGTCCGAGAGCTGACAGTCCGCCGGCAGCACGCCCTCGGGCGCCGCGTGGTTCACCACCTCGCCGGCCGCCGCGAGCAGAGCCCGACACCAGGCGAGTATGTAAGAGGTTGTGGGACTCACGCGTGGCTGCCGTAGTCCGAGAGCTGACAGTCCGCCGGCAGCACGCCCTCGGGCGCCGCGTGGTTCACCACCTCGCCGGCCGCCGCGAGCAGAGCCCGACACCAGGCGAGTATGTAAGAGGTTGTGGGACTCACGCGTGGCTGCCGTAGTCCGAGAGCTGACAGTCCGCCGGCAGCACGCCCTCGGGCGCCGCGTGGTTCACCACCTCGCCGGCCGCCGCGAGCAGAGCCCGACACCAGGCGAGTATGTAAGAGGTTGTGGGACTCACGCGTGGCTGCCGTAGTCCGAGAGCTGACAGTCCGCCGGCAGCACGCCCTCGGGCGCCGCGTGGTTCACCACCTCGCCGGCCGCCGCGAGCAGAGCCCGACACCAGGCGAGTATGTAAGAGGTTGTGGGACTCACGCGTGGCTGCCGTAGTCCGAGAGCTGACAGTCCGCCGGCAGCACGCCCTCGGGCGCCGCGTGGTTCACCACCTCGCCGGCCGCCGCGAGCAGAGCCCGACACCAGGCGAGTATGTAAGAGGTTGTGGGACTCACGCGTGGCTGCCGTAGTCCGAGAGCTGACAGTCCGCCGGCAGCACGCCCTCGGGCGCCGCGTGGTTCACCACCTCGCCGGCCGCCGCGAGCAGAGCCCGACACCAGGCGAGTATGTAAGAGGTTGTGGGACTCACGCGTGGCTGCCGTAGTCCGAGAGCTGACAGTCCGCCGGCAGCACGCCCTCGGGCGCCGCGTGGTTCACCACCTCGCCGGCCGCCGCGAGCAGAGCCCGACACCAGGCGAGTATGTAAGAGGTTGTGGGACTCACGCGTGGCTGCCGTAGTCCGAGAGCTGACAGTCCGCCGGCAGCACGCCCTCGGGCGCCGCGTGGTTCACCACCTCGCCGGCCGCCGCGAGCAGAGCCCGACACCAGGCGAGTATGTAAGAGGTTGTGGGACTCACGCGTGGCTGCCGTAGTCCGAGAGCTGACAGTCCGCCGGCAGCACGCCCTCGGGCGCCGCGTGGTTCACCACCTCGCCGGCCGCCGCGAGCAGAGCCCGACACCAGGCGAGTATGTAAGAGGTTGTGGGACTCACGCGTGGCTGCCGTAGTCCGAGAGCTGACAGTCCGCCGGCAGCACGCCCTCGGGCGCCGCGTGGTTCACCACCTCGCCGGCCGCCGCGAGCAGAGCCCGACACCAGGCGAGTATGTAAGAGGTTGTGGGACTCACGCGTGGCTGCCGTAGTCCGAGAGCTGACAGTCCGCCGGCAGCACGCCCTCGGGCGCCGCGTGGTTCACCACCTCGCCGGCCGCCGCGAGCAGAGCCCGACACCAGGCGAGTATGTAAGAGGTTGTGGGACTCACGCGTGGCTGCCGTAGTCCGAGAGCTGACAGTCCGCCGGCAGCACGCCCTCAGGCGCCGCGTGGTTCACCACCTCGCCGGCCGCCGCGAGCAGAGCCCGACACCAGGCGAGTATGTAAGAGGTTGTGGGACTCACGCGTGGCTGCCGTAGTCCGAGAGCTGACAGTCCGCCGGCAGCACGCCCTCGGGCGCCGCGTGGTTCACCACCTCGCCGGCCGCCGCGAGCAGAGCCCGACACCAGGCGAGTATGTAAGAGGTTGTGGGACTCACGCGTGGCTGCCGTAGTCCGAGAGCTGACAGTCCGCCGGCAGCACGCCCTCGGGCGCCGCGTGGTTCACCACCTCGCCGGCCGCCGCGAGCAGAGCCCGACACCAGGCGAGTATGTAAGAGGTTGTGGGACTCACGCGTGGCTGCCGTAGTCCGAGAGCTGACAGTCCGCCGGCAGCACGCCCTCGGGCGCCGCGTGGTTCACCACCTCGCCGGCCGCCGCGAGCAGAGCCCGACACCAGGCGAGTATGTAAGAGGTTGTGGGACTCACGCGTGGCTGCCGTAGTCCGAGAGCTGACAGTCCGCCGGCAGCACGCCCTCGGGCGCCGCGTGGTTCACCACCTCGCCGGCCGCCGCGAGCAGAGCCGAACACCAGGCGAATATTCGACCGAATAGGGCAGTCCACTGTCTGCACATAGCGATGGCACTGAAATTGCAATTAACATTATAAGCATTTTTAACAGAGTTATTTTAAAGGTAACGGTTAGATACACGGCACTGTTCTCAGTAAAAATACTGACATTTTACTTACATTATTGTGGGAATAGGTTATCCCAGAAGCTGGTGAAATCCACCCTTATAATAGGTCAGTATACCCTAAATAGTACCAGTGGTCAACCTCACATGTATTTTTTTTAATTTTGACTAAATACCTCAACTTGTACATAAAAACTAGACGCATTTCGCACGCGTACGGCACGCACGACGTCCGACGATGTACTCACTGCAAGTCCATGCGGTCGAGGAGGTGCGCGATGCAGTGCAGCAAGCCGTACGCGGGCCCGTCGCGCGGCGCGAGCAGCACGCGGCACGCGTACGGCACGCACGACGTCCGACGATGTACTCACTGCAAGTCCATGCGGTCGAGGAGGTGCGCGATGCAGTGCAGCAAGCCGTACGCGGGCCCGTCGCGCGGCGCGAGCAGCACGCGGCACGCGTACGGCACGCACGACGTCCGACGATGTACTCACTGCAAGTCCATGCGGTCGAGGAGGTGCGCGATGCAGTGCAGCAAGCCGTACGCGGGCCCGTCGCGCGGCGCGAGCAGCACGCGGCACGCGTACGGCACGCACGACGTCCGACGATGTACTCACTGCAAGTCCATGCGGTCGAGGAGGTGCGCGATGCAGTGCAGCAAGCCGTACGCGGGCCCGTCGCGCGGCGCGAGCAGCACGCGGCACGCGTACGGCACGCACGACGTCCGACGATGTACTCACTGCAAGTCCATGCGGTCGAGGAGGTGCGCGATGCAGTGCAGCAAGCCGTACGCGGGCCCGTCGCGCGGCGCGAGCAGCACGTGGCACGCGTACGGCACGCACGACGTCCGACGATGTACTCACTGCAAGTCCATGCGGTCGAGGAGGTGCGCGATGCAGTGCAGCAAGCCGTACGCGGGCCCGTCGCGCGGCGCGAGCAGCACGCGGCACGCGTACGGCACGCACGACGTCCGACGATGTACTCACTGCAAGTCCATGCGGTCGAGGAGGTGCGCGATGCAGTGCAGCAAGCCGTACGCGGGCCCGTCGCGCGGCGCGAGCAGCACGTGGCACGCGTACGGCACGCGCGCCAGCCGCGACACGGCGGTGAACAACACCGGCTCGGCCGCCTCGCTGAAGCAATGCTATAGTTGTAACACTGTCAGGGGCACATTGTCACACACGGTACCGTGCTCGTCTGGGACACAGAAACGGCGACGGAATTTCCGTATACCTGTACCATTCACACAACCCATATTTCTTCGGTCCCTCTGGGCCTTTCTACTCGACGGTTTCCTCATTGTTCGCATTTCGTCATTGTTCACAACAAACAAATTTGTTTATCTCATAAAATATTAGTTAATTTTAAAATGTACCCTTCGTATAATAACTTATTATCAACTAATCTTTTATCGCTCCATCTTCATCATAGAGAAAATATTACTACGTATAGAGTCACAAACTCCTTTTGTCATGCCTTAAAATAGTGTTACCGCTTTTATGTTAATTTGACGACGTAGCTTTGAAACTATAGACATTTTGAACCAAACGCACAGCTTATCTCTTATACTCTTTATAACCTACTTCTAAAGTGATTTTGATAGAGATAGTTATAATGCTTCAAATAAGAAACTTGGAGTTTACCAACTTTATAGTAAATTTTGCCAGAAAAAATCACTAGTACCTACCTTTTTTTTGATAAAACTTACTATTTTTGAGAAAAATCCAAAAAATCTCAAATTTTGACCTTTGACCCCGAATAACTTTTGTCGCACACTGGGATCGATGGGGATTTTTAAAACTTTGTTTGTAATGGTAAACGGCTCCACCAATTTTTGGCTCTGTGGGAATTATTGTTATTTGAAATGTCTATATAGACCGGGATATTTTTCCTGTTTTAGGTAAGTCAACTCGACGTTGCTGAATTCGCTAATCGTTTTCCTGTGCGAGTGTTTGTTACCAAGTTGAAAGGTATGTTACCAAGTGTTCCCTTGCAGGATGTGGTCGGGCAGGCGGCGCCACAGCAGCTCCAGTTTGTAGGCCGCCGCCTCGCACTCGGGCGGCTTGAGGCCGCTCGCCTGCCGCACCACGGCGTCCAGCTCGAGGCCGACGGACTGTGCGGCGTCCTAAGCATTATATAAATAATAATAATAATAATTATTATTATTATTATGATCACGACTGTAATCCCCAGGCTCGGTAAATATCTCCTCAGATCTTTAGTTACTTAGATCTTTAAGGATATCTAAAGGGGGTAGTCAAAGGCAAGTCCAACATGACATTTGGTACATGCCCACATTTTGCACAGTAGTTAATATTCCGTACGTGACAGGTTGCATGCAAGCCCATCGCCGCTTATAATGATACTAAACTATACTGATATATATATAACTGATACTAAACCTATTACACACACCTTCGAATTTTTGTTTTTAGGGTATGCCGGTTTCCTCACGATGTTTTCCATTACCGTTTAAGAGCACTGGTATTGCGCACATATTTTTTTCGAATGGAAAAACTCATTGGTGCACGACCAGGTTTGAACCCAAGATCTTCGGATCGTGAGGCAGGGGTGCTACCAGTACAGCACCAGCGCTCTTAGTTTTTATAAAAGAACACATAATTGATGACGGTCGACATCAGAAACCACTTTAATTTGAGCCGATACCTTCAGGAGTTCCACAGGAACATGTAGCAAGATGTCCAACGCCAGTTGCTTGTTTGCCTCGTAGCTATCTTCCAGGTGCAGTAGCAATTTGTCCACATAATCTGGTTTCCAAGTCCTGCGGGGTAAACATATATGTAACTAGCTGATGCCCGCAGCTTCGCCCGCGTGAATGTCGATTATCGCGACTTTTCATACAAACTTTCACCCCCTATTTTATCCCTTTGGGGGTAGAATTAATCAAAATCCATTCTTAGCGAATGCCTACGTCCTAACATCTAACTGCATTCCAAATTTCAGCCCGAACCGTCCAGTGGTTTGGGCTGTGCGTTAATAGATCACTATGTCAGTCAGTCAGTCAGTCAGTCAGTCAGTCAGTCAGTCAGTCAGTCAGTCAGTCACCTTTGAGTTATATATATGTATGTAATTCTGGAGGCTTTGAACGAATCAGCTCCAATTAGGCTCGGCATTCATTACAAAATTAACAAGGATCATACAAAAAGAGCTGATGATCTGTAAACGGCTAAGAACACTCGGGATAAAATTATATATGAACCAAAAAATCAAACGAAAATCGGTTCATCCATTTGGGAGCTACGATATCACAGGTACCTACTATCCTACCTCGTCATATTATAAACGCGAACGTTTGTAAGAATGTATGGATGTATGTTTGTTACTCTTTCACGCTGAAACGGCTGAACGGATCTGGATGAAATAGGCAACTTTTTATCCCGGAAAAATGTACGGTTCTCGTGTTATAGATTTATTTTCAAGGTGCCATGCGGGTGAAGCCGTGGGCGGAAGCGGAAATTTAGAGTGGGATGATTTCGCAATCCGACATCGCACAAAGGTTGTGGACGTGGGTATGCGAATCGCCAGATTGAAGTGGAAATGGGCGGGACACTTGGCAAGAAGGGGTGACGGGAGATGGACAACGGCGGTAACGGAGTATGGCCGAGGAGTGCTCAACGGCCAAGAGGCAGACCCGCCCGGTGGTCCAACGACATTGACAGCGTAGTCGGCAACCACTGGAGGAGACTTGCTGGGGAACGGAATAAGTGGCGTAATAAAGAGTAAGTAGAGTGGGAGGGTATAGAGGTGTTTACAAGGGGTAGGGCGCGGCTGGCTCGCAGGCCAGCAGCAGGCTGAGCGCGGTGCCGCGCCGGCTGCAGGCGGCGCCGGGCCGCAGGTTGCCGTAGCAGGCGGCGCGCAGATTCTCGTAGAACTGCCGGTACAGCCGGCACTCGGCCTCGTCCCCGCTCCGCCGAGCCGCTCGGAAACCGTCGATGACGCGCTTTATCAGCTGAAGTATTTTTTACATCTTTTAGTACTACTTTTTATAGCTAGATGGCGGGGTTAAATTTGTACAGAAGCTAGATCGCGTTAACATTGCGTTTTGGAAATTCTTTTTGTCTTCTTTTTGTCGCGTTATCGTTGCGTTTTGGAATGTCTTTTAATGTCATTTGCCTCCTCTCAAAAGCATTACCACTACTTGAACCTAAGCTGTGGCTGCATTAGATATAGCTTTGATCGGTGCACCCTCAGGGCCTGTGTAGAGGTTCAGTATTTCAGTCATCGGAAGCGTGAGCCGATTAAAATAACCAACTTACCGAACAAGCGACATCCTCCTCCCAGTTATACAAGGTGAGTTTTTGGTCAGTTTAAAGCCGGCGCCCAGTTCTTTTATTACTTAATCTTATTTGTGTCATTGGTTTAGTTATTGAATTTGATAAGTATTTCGTACGGAACTGAATAGTCGAAGAGATAAACAAAAGTGTGTTGAACACATGGTAAGGCGCGCAGAGTCGACGACTTCGTAGACTACCTCCGGCCCGCCCCCGCCCCGCGCGAGTCTATCTCGCTCACTCAACATGTGATTGGAAAGATTATCTCGTGGGCGGTGTTCGCGATGACATGTGATCGGTCAAAGTCCACGTGGACTGAAAGATGCATTTTGACCTTTTCGCATGCCGACAAACGAATAGCAACTACTATCGGTTCTTATAATATCGAGTAAGTTTCGTGTTATTATTAATAACAAAAAAAAAATATTCGGCTTTAAACTGACCAAAAATTCACCTTGTATAATACGGCCAGCGAATCTAAGTTGTCGTGAAGTCGGCCATGCGCAGTGCAGCTTTAAATACTAAATTGTCTACTGCGCATCGAAACGGCTAACTTCACGACGTATAAGTCACCTTAGAGATAGCGGCGATAGCCCTCAGACGGCAGTGCGGCGCCTGCTCGCCGGCGCTGTACCGCAGGTAGTGCAGCGCGGCCCGCAGCGCGCCGCGCCCCGCCCCCGGCCCCGCCCCCGCGCACAGCAGCGCCAGCGCGCCCAGCCGCACCTGCAACGTGCGGCGCGTGAGGCCTGGGGCCTTCCCACGAATTCATAATACATTACCGAATTAGTATTACATTGTGATTTCGTATCTATACAAATCGGATGGAAGTAGTGATGTTTCTATAATGGAATCGTTACGGAATCGCTCCGGAATACTTCGTGGTGAGGACCCTGCGGGCGGCTCGCTGCCGCAGGACGTACCTCCTCGCGCGCGTCCACCACCGCATCCTCCAGCACGTCGTACGAGAGGACGCCGCCCCAGCGCCCCGCGGCCCCCGCGGGCCCCGCGAGCCGCGCGAGGCTGCCGCGCGCCACGCTCAGCAACAGCACCACATCCCTCAGGTCGCGATCCGGCGACTCGCAAGCTTCCTTTATGTGGGGTAAACTGCAACCGCAAAAAGAGTCCGGGTCGACGTTCCGATGGACACCTGGGGGGGGGGGGGGATCATCCGAACGATGTTCGCGGGGGGCTATGTTTGAAGTTCGAATCTATCGGGCGACCGGGCTAGGTCGCGAATTAAATCGAAGAACCTCACATGAAATCGACGAGACTTCGGTCCAGCTCGACCGCTTTGGCGAGCAAATTCTCGATCACGGTCAGCACCTCCGGCTCCGAGTTCTCGGAGCGGACGAAATCGAGGATCGGCAGGAGCCACTCCTCGTGGATGACCGCCGCGTCCGTCTCCCGCAGGTGGCTCTCCAGCAGCTCGTGGAGGGTGGTGGCCGCGGCCGCCGAGAGGTCCGCCTGGCGCAGCGCGCGCAGCAGGCTCGGCAGCGGCGCCACGCAGCGCAGCACGCGCGCCGCGCCCAGCGCCCGCGCCGCGCCGCGCACGCCCAGCTGGAAGCCGCGCCGCGCGCCGCTCGCCCGCAGCCGCGCCAGCGCGCGCTCCAGCGCCCGGCCGCCGCCGCGCTCCCGGCGCGCGCAGTGCTCCACCGCGCGCGCCAGGGTCTGCGCGGCGAGGTGCCGCACGCTGTCCATGTAGTGGTCGAGGTGCTCCCACACGAACGCCAGCAGGCGCTCCGCGACCTGCTCGCCGAGCGGCTCCTCCAGCCGCGGCAGACCCTTGCTGAGCCGGTGCAGCGCGCGGGTCACGCCCAGGATCAGCACGCCGTCGGACGACCTCCTACGAAACCTCGGGAGTTAACGCGTCCGCAATTCTAATTATCTTATCTTATAGCTTTAAACGAGCAATTCTTGTATATATACATATATATTCTGAATCTCGGAAATGGCTCCAACGATTTTCATGAAATTTAGTATGCAGGGGGTTTCGGGGGCGATAAATCGATCTAGCTAGGTTTCGTTTTCCAAAAAACACGATTTACCAGAAAAAAACCCGAGCAAAGCTCGGTCATCCAGGTACTCAGTATTAACGGGTATTTATCGCGTTTTATTTACCTTATTTTCCCGACGTTTCGACAGGTTTACACCCTGGCGCGGTCACGGGTAGACTGAAGTACGAGAGTAGTGTTCGGATCGCGTAAGTTTAAAAATATATTCGTCCGCAATTGGCTATTTGACAGTTTTCAAAGAGATACCTAAAAATATACGTAAGTTTATTTTAAACCTCTTACAATTATCTTTTCCTCAAAAAAAGCGTTATTTATCAGAAAAAATGTATATTTTCCACCAGTGATTTGAAATTCGCGCGAAAACAGCCGGTCACGTGACATTTCTGACTGTGACGTCACGGGTCTCGGACGGATAAAAGGATAAGTCCTGACTGATTTTAATAGATACAACTGCTGGTCGTACAGACTTGAAATTTGGTACTTAATAGGCAAAATAAATGTACACGCATTTTAAGGGTTTTCGAAAATAACCCTCACAAAGGGAAAAAAGCGGTGTCAAAGTTTATATGGACTTTTTGACGAGAGGTGTGATTATCTATACTATCTATACTTACTAATGTTATAAGGAGGAAAGATTTGATTGTTTGTTTGTTTGTTTGCATTGAATAGACACTGAAAATACTGGAACGATTTCAAAAAAAATTTCACCAATGTGTAGAATGAACTTTCAGGATGAACATAGGGTATATTTAATGTAGGTACTTCGCGGGCAACGCCGCGAGCGAAAGCTAGTATTTTATAAAAATGACAAGCTAAAAAACTTGTGCCATGCCTTTTGTGTAAAAGTACTACAATTAAATATCCTGACAAATTGTTTATACACGTTCCTAAATGTCCGAAACTCACATTCATGAAACTCAGCTGTGCAAAAGTTAGGATTACATGCAAATAAATTTGCAACCTTAAATGAATCGATTTTTGGCTGATTTGCACTATCAGCTTTTATATAATATTATATTATATTGACGACCTCTGTGGCGCAGCGGGCGAGAGTCCACCTGCGACGCAAGAGGTTGCGGGTTCGATTCCCGCCTCGGAACAAATTTGTGTATGATCTGCAGAAATTTGTTCCATTGGTCTGGGTGTTTTCTATGTATAATAAAAAATATCTATCTATGTATATAATGTATTAAATATATCAGTTATCTAGTTCCCATAACACAAGCTTTGAGTAGCTTACTTTGGGGCTAGATGATGCTGTGCTGATTGTCCAGCATTATTTATTTATTTATTTATTTATTTTATTTATATAGCCTGGCTCCATTTTGTGGAACTTCTCACAAACACAAATTAAAATATTTTAGAGTAAATCTTTTCAGCAAACTGCCAACTATAAAACACACGACATTTTACCATTGAGATGCATTTTACTGTGACACTAAGAGAAGTGACGTCACGCGATGGTCAAGCATGGCCGCCCGCGTTTCGGCTTTTGAAATCCACGGACAAAAAAACTCAAATGAATTTTTCAAAAACGATACATTTACAATTTGTTTTAATGCAAAACACATATTGTATGAGTATTGTGAACCTATAAGCTAATGTATCTAATATATAAAATATGTTATCGTTACTATTGTCAAATAGCCAATTCTGTTTAAACTTCCTGCGCCGAATGAATTTTTCCTTTCGAATTGCAAACAATTCTAGATAGATTATATCGAAAAATTTATGTGCGCTTAGCCAGTTGTCAAACGGAGATGAAAAACATCGTGAGGAAACCGGCATGTCCACATGAAACATACAACATCTACTTTCCATATTCTTTGTTCACACTTTCCACATTATAATACCAAGCAAAAAACACAATTTAAATTTACCTTTCGACAATATCCATTAAGTTTTGAACTATTATAACAATAGGGTCATGAGGTAAACGTGAATGGTATGCTTTTTTTTGTAGTTGTTCCATTGGTACGGTGGTCAGTATAGCAGAGGACATAGCCAATTTCTTTGCATCAGCCATGGTATTCCAGTCCTGTTCAAGTATCTGAAACAATAGTAGATGCCTCAAATCAGGTGACAGGTCTGAGCTACTCTGATACTTACAACAATTGAAAGCCCCTAATTTAAAGAAAATTTGATAGACAGGTGAAATGAAAGTTGAAGATGAATGGGGCAGTGTGGACATAGCTTAAATCCCGCTTATAGTTTTAAAAAAAGCGGCCAAGTGCGAGTCAGACTCGCCCATGAAGGGTTCCGCAGCAAGTAACATAATAAATGAAATTAAATGTTTTTGTTAGTTGATTGAATGAAAGGTAAATTGCGGTTTACGATTTAGGACGTATTTAAAAAAACCTACTTACTAGATCTCGTTCAAACCAATTTTCGGTGGAAGTTTACATGGTAATGTACCTACATCATATATTTTTTGCAGTTCACAGAATACATTTACTTACCAAGTTTCAACAGCATAGTTCGTATAGTTTCGGAAAAAAAGTGGCTGTGACATACGGACGGACAGACACAGACATGACGAATCTATTATGGTTCCGTTTTGCTACGGAACCCCTTAAAATGATATACTTACAAGCAATGTTACAGTTTCAGAATTTCTCTCGTGACAATCAACTTTGTATGGTAGTATTGAAACCGCTACAAGCCCACACAAAGTTTTCGTGTCCATTGGCACATCTTTATCATTAAGGAAATAATCTATGAATTGTTCAATAGAAAATATGTGCTTTTTAAACATAATATCATGAGGAGGCTCTTCATTTTTATCGAGGTGGAGTTTCCATTGGATCTTAGTAGTGATGTGTAGCATTAGTTGCAGGGTTGAGTGCATCAAGTTGTATATTACATTCATTTCGGTAGGTGGTCGATATTCTCTGAAATTATCAACAAGATAACTATTGGTCAGTGTTGTATAGTTGGCTCAACGAATCTAGGCATTCGTGAAGTTAGCCGCAAGAGCTGCGCAGTATCGTTTTTCGGGAGGTATGAGGGGGAAGGAACTGTACATGCGCAAACTCGCACCTGTGGCTAACTTCACGAATGCCTAGATCCGTTGGATGAACTATAACTTACTATAATTTTCTTCTTTTCTGCACTATTTTATCAACATATATTTAGAACGGTGATTATCTTAAACGCAAGTAATCAAGGAGCAAGTGGACCCAAATGTAGAACGGTATAATGTTTTCCCACTTGCTCAGTAATTGCTTTGTTATTGATATATAACACTACAACCTTTGGCTCTTTAACGTTCAACAAAACAATCAAGAAATTTCTTGATACTTGCAATATTAATGTAATGCTTTTTTATAAATATTCTTGGAGTATACCCACATTGTAACTTAGGCATTATTAATTTAGGCTAAATTGGGGTCGTTTTAGAGAAAGGCCAGGTCCAGAGAACCTACCCTAAGCCGACGCGCATGTAGGTATGATGAATGTAATGAGAGTGAATGAAGCAAGAGAAGTATGTCAGGATCGTAGCAAGTGGAGATCCTTACTTATGTACCTATTGTGTGTTTGTGAAGCAAATAAATGTCTATTTATTTATCCGTGGTCTCTGCCTACCCCTTCGGGGCAACAGGCGTGATTTTATGTTATATAATTTAGGCAAAGTTAGATAACAACGACACTCGAGTTGGCGGGACTGAAAATTAGATAGGTATAGGTATATACCTATCTAATTTTCAGTCCCGCCAACCCACTACCTCATTGATGTAAATGTTTTCTCCACAATTAGAGAAAAGTAGGTAGGTACTAAGTGTTTATTTATTTATTGGAAATCCAACAGCTTTTTATATTTAACTAGCTTCCTCTCGCGGCTTTGCTCGCGAGGTACCTATATAAAATATAGCCTATGTTACTCAGGGATAATGTAGTATTCTAGCGGTGAAAGAATTTTTGAAATCGGACCAGTAGTTTTTGAGTTTATTCGTTACAAACAAAAATACAAAACTTTCCTCTTGATAATCTATATCTATATAAGAGCTTAACCTGACTGACTGACTGACTGACTGACTGACTGACTGACTGATTTATCATCGCCCAGCCGAAACCGCTGAAGGTAGAAAGCTGAAATTTGGAAGGTGGTTTCCTTTTATAACAAAACCACCCACTAAGGCGGGATTTTTGGAAATTCCACCTTAAGGGGTTGAAAAAGGGTGAAAACGTTAGTTTGAAACTTTTTAACGCGTGGAGCGATTTTCATGAAACTTTGTTTGTGCACTGTAAATGCAAAATGAATGGACACGTGTTTCAGGATTTTTCAATATAACCATCAAAAAGGGGTCAAATGTGGGGTCAATGTTTGTATGGGAACTTTTTAACGGGTGGTGCGATTGGCCTGAAAATTTGTTTGTGTACTGTATATGCAAAATAAATGAACACGTGCTTCAGGATTTTTCAATATAACCTTCAAAAAGGGGTCAAATGTGGGGTCAATGTTTGTATGGGAACTTTTTAACGGGTGGTGCGATTGCCTTGAAACTTTGTTTTTGTACTGTAAATGCAAAATGAATGGATATGTGTTTCAGGATTTTTCAAAATAACCTTCAAAAAGGGGTCAAATGTGTGGTCAATGTTTTTATGTGAACTTTTGAACGGGTGGTGCGTTGGTCTGAAACTTTTTTTGTGTACTGTAAATACAAAATGAACGGACACGTGTTTCAGGATATTTCAATATAACCTTGAAAAAGGGGTCAAATGTGGGGTCAATGTTTGTATGGGATCTTTTTAACCTGGTGCGATTGGTCTGAAACTTTGTTTCGTGTTTCAGGATTTTTCAATAAAACCTTTAAAAAAAGGGGTCAGATGGGGGGGTCAATGTTTGTTAACGGGTGGTGCGATTGGCCTTAAACTTTGTTTTCTGTTTCAAAATTTTTCAATATAGGTAACTCTAAAAAAGGGGTCAATGTTTGTATGGGATTTTTTTAACGGGTGGTGCGATTGGTCTGAAACTTTGTGTACTGTAAATACAAAATGAATAGACACGTGTTTCAGGATTTTTCAATAGAACCTTCAAAAAGGGGTCACATGTGGGGTCAATGATTCTATGGGTACTTTTTAAAGGGTGGTGCGATTGGTCTTAATTTTGATTTGGATACTATAAATGCAAAATAAATGGAAACGTATTCCTGGATATTTCAAAATAACCCTCTAAAAAGGGTAAAACTGGGTGTCAAAGTTATTAAGGGATTTTTTTATTAGTGTGATTTGTTTGAAACTCAGGTTAGTTAGATACCTACTTTAAGTGAACGAAGTCGCGGGCGGGACAGCTAGTATTAGTATAGATTAACAACTGCTTGTTAGTATTTAATTAACAACTGCTTAGTGTTAGATAGCCATTAAAGGTTCTCACGTGTAGATAGTACAAGATACTATAGGTATACAAATCAGTGAAATGTAAGTAGGTACCTACTACTTATACATAGAGGGTACGACTGTGTAGGAAATACTAAAAAAGCAAACTAAGGTGTCTATTGTGCGCAAAATTCTCTGCTCAGCACTAATCGCGCTGAAACTCTTGGGCAGAACAGGTAGGGTCATAAGTCTTTACTAAGAATACAAGTCTCGGCCGAAATAGCAATTAACGGAGTCTTACTTAAAAAGGAGTCCCCTCTCGCCTCATCTGCGTCTCTTTAATCGGCTGTCACTTGCTTTATTTCAGGGGCCTTACCACGAAGTCTTCCAGAACGATTCCGTAACGATTCCATTATAGAAACGTCACTACTTCCATACAAATTGCATAGGTCATGGTACGAAATAACAATGTAATATTAATTCGGTAATGTATTATGAATTCGTGGTGAGGCCCCAGGTCTCGACAGTACCATAAGTAGATAAGTACCTACAATTGATCAACATGACCAGCAAAAAACTTACTGTGCGATAATCCTCTGGCAGTGCCATAAATAATCCACCAATTTTGGACACAGCTCATATGCTACATTATTTACAGCCTGTGTCCCAGCTGGAAAGTTTTCTAGGCACATTCCAATTTTTATGACAACATCTTTAAAATATTCACTTCTTTTATCATAAAAATCTTGTGTGAGCTGCAAAATAATTTCTGAACTCAGCAGTTCTATGAACGATTCTTGGAGATGTTCACTTTTTGTTATGTGTCTGTGGAATAATTTAGTTTTTATTACTCATTATTATGTACCAACAATACTGGCACACATCATTATTATTATATGTGTAGGTAGGTATTTCTTTATTCAATACAAGCTTCCGCTCATGGCTTTGTTCGCAAGTTACCTACATAAAATATTACTTAGTTACTCAGGGATAATGTAGCATTCTAATAGTAACAGAATGTTTGAAATTGGACCAGTAAGTTTTGAGTTTATTTGTTACATACAAAAATACACAACTTTCCTCTTTATAATATTAGTATAGAAAATATAATGGGCATTATTACCTAGTCAAAAAACCTTTCACGGGGTGTTTTGCTTTAGAGTGGAATAATACAACCACAAAAACTTTCATGATGGCTCTATCAACAACATCTTTCACATTGTCCAACATGTTTTTCAGTATTGCCAATTGTTCATCAGTAGTGGAAGCTTGTAAAAATGCTTTGACCAATTCATTTTCTGATTCTGAAAGTGAAAAGATTATGATGAACATAAACACTATTTTTATGAATGTACCTACATAGTACTTATTATATAAAAATTAATAAATTTGCTCAGCATTGGGACAAAAATGTTAAGAAAAAAATATTATGTTGTTAATGCATTTGGTTAAAATTAACAAAATAATACATTATTTTGGTTCATTTTTAATCATGGAAATAGGTACATGGCAGTCAGGAGTTTCTTTGTTACATAACAGCTTGAACTTTCTATTCAGAAAATACTAATGTAGGCATAAGTAAGATTGTAAAACTATAACTGCATTAGAAGATTGCAACCATACCTACTTGGTAAGGGGAATGGTTTGCAACCACACCTAATCAAGCAGTTTCTATTAGTATTGTGGTAAGTAGGTACAGTTCATCCAACAGATCTAGGCATTCGTGAAATTAGCCACAGGTGCGAGTTTGCGCATGTACAGTCCCACCGCCCCTCTCCATAACTCCAATTGCTCCCGAAAAACGAAACTGCGCAGCTCTTGCGGCTTACTTCACGAATGCCTCGACTCGTTGGGCCAACTATAAGTACAAGGCCAGCGACTGCATCACATCTGAAATACTGCACTGTGTTGTGATGTGTGTGACTGTAGATAGATAGGTAGGTTAGGTAGGTACCTAGAGTAGGTACTTAGACCTGCTGAAGCAGCGGTGTACGAGTATCAGTACTACCTCTACCTACCCGTTAGCTAAAACGCATTCGATTGAAAAAAATAGGTTAATTCTCTCTGAATATTAGTAACCTCTGATAGTCGTCGCTGAAATAGGTTTGGTTTAAAGGTAAGATTCAGTTTGTTTACTTACGTGCAATATCAGCTGGGAATTTTGTAATAACAACCGGTGGCAGGCTCATCATATTCTTCGGTTTTTTCTTCCCTGTACTTACTCTTAAAGATAAGCCGTTCATTTTGTCCAGCCTTTATTTATATCAATAAATAAAACAAAAAACGTTAACGTTGCCGTAACCTCAACCAATTCGTATTGCGGTGTGGTGGTGGGTGGCGTGTGCGTATGTGTGTGTGAGTGTGTGTGTGTAAACGTAGTGATTATATTCTTATTGGTTGTATGCAGTGCTGCCAACTAGGCATGGAAATGATTGCTATTTTTATATCATTATCATTTGATGAAATGATTTAATTTCGTCACTGATAGTTAACCTGTGATTTTTCACAGCAATGATTTTTAATTTGACAACCTAAATGTCACATGGTGAATTGCGATAGCTGCTACCTAATGCCTATTGCCTACCTATTTATGCTGCTACTATTGGCAATCAAATCACAGTCAGAGCGATATGACCCGTAAAACGATGATTTCGTAAAACGAATATATAAAAGTGAACCTTACGCGCATGCGATAAGAGTTTATAATTAACCGTCATAGCTGATCATCATATCTATGACAAGCATAAAGCTAATTTTTGCGCTCTTTCTCGCACGCCGTAATAGACATATAACGTGTCTCGCTCTCTGCGATTTCATTTGCTGTGATAAATAGCAGACTTCTGTGAAGGAAAGTAGCCGGTGTGATGTATGAAAACAAATTCATGATTTTTCATTGCTACTTATATGATTTGTCAATTGTCCCATGCCTACTGCCAACCAGGGTTGGATTCAGATTCAGATCCTTGGAAAATTATTGTCTATGGAAAATAAATATATACAACTAGACTAAAAAATTATCCTACGTTTCTGTTTTCATCGATTTTATTTTGGACGCGCGCGACTTCGTCTACGCGTTTTAAGTAAGTAATATACCTTTTCTTACCTTTTAAACCTTCCCTAGACCTCCACAAACATTTCAAGACCAAGATAAGATAAATCCGTTTAGCCTTTCTCGAGTTTTAGCGAGACTAACGAACAGCAATTCATTTTTATATATATAGATTGAAATGAAATAGCATTTGTTAATGTTAGTGAAACTTTATTTTTATTTATTTTAAAATTATTCACAAATCAATCAAAGAGGCAATTAGAATAATAATTATAATTATACTCTATTGTCTATAACAGCCAATTCGTCAATTGGATCTTCGTCCTTTGCATTGAAACGATGATAAATTCGATACAATTTTTGCAATTTTTGCCCCCAATTTTGGTCCCTGACACGATGGGTGACCAAAAAATTAGGTATCTACTATGTACCTAGTTATTTGTTAAATTCCAGCGGGATTCCCCTGACCATAGTGCCTGCGCTCGCGTTCAGAAACATCACCGCGCTTTTATTGCGTTCGGAAAGTCATGTTTACTTGTAAAGCCTAGTGAAAAAATATATAAAACGCAGACTTATCATAACAGAATAAAATGCTAAAAAATCTTTATGCTAAACTGTATTTATTCATGCTATTCATAGGGAAAATGCTCACTTTAGCCAAGAAAATGCTAAATTAGACGCACTGGTTGTGTGTTGGTTGTATACAATACATATTTTTTACTTTTTTGTTTAGGGCATCTGTCTCTTTTGAGATCGTTTTTGCCGCTTGTTTAAATATTATTAAATAACAATTTTAGTATTGGACACTGTATTGGACCGTGTCATTTGTTCTCGATAATAGGAATCAAGAATCAAGAATGTTTATTTGTTAGGTGTTACATAGGTTCTCAAATTTAGTACATATTGCACTTAAAAACTTATTTGCCCTTGTCGAGCATTGAAAAAAAAATACCTAGGTACCTAAAACAAACTAGGAGGCATGGCGCTCGGGCGGCTATAAAGTTATATAGAAGTATGTAGGTACCTAAAATATTTTAAAATGACTTAATTATGTTATAGGAATTAATTTAGGGCATACATTTCAATTATATGAACCTAATTAATTGATAGGCAAGTTTAGCTTAATTTTATGTACTTTTAAAATTATTAGGCACTGGGTACCTGAGCTGGGTACCTACTTCAAAAAAACTTGTGTACGCATCCGAATAAGGCCAGCCACATACACTCTGAATTCCGAAACGGAATTTTATCGAACGCAGTAAGTCCATACAAATCTATGGGCATAATCTAGGTATATAGATAGTTTATTTAGTTTACTATCAGTGAATACCTACCTATTATTAGCTCTCTGTTGTTAGTTAGAGTTCTATTGTAATTAGTTTAGCTGATGGTGTTCCGAAATAAATAAATAAATAATTTTCCGTACGGATTTTTTTAGATTTGTATGGACATACACTTTATTTTATTTTGAAATTCCGAAACGGAATTCCGAATGTATGTTGCCGGTCTGAACAGGCCTGAACAAAATATTTTTTGTCTAGGACATGATACTACTGACTCTGTGACGTTGACAATATATTAATTGAATGATGAAGAAAAGACTGAAAATAAATTATTGTTCATTCATTTTTAGACCGAACAAGAGTCCTAGACCTTCTTCTGCACTCAGTGTTTCCACTTTTAGGGATTTCGCCCTTTCTTAGGACGAAACTACTTATTTCATGTGCGATATAGGGCTATTTTTATTGCGACAGGGATTTAGGGAATTTTAGGGTATAGATTACTTGAGGTGGTCAACATTTTTATTCTATGCTCAATGGCTTTACTTAGTAGTCACTTTACATTGAAGTCACGAGTGAGTGATATTAATGAGATAATAACCTTCTTCATCTCAAGAAGGAGAGAAGTCAGCGAAAGCTTGCAAAAGTAATGCTTCTTCTTCTGAGTCTCCGAAAGTTTTGTTTAATTTTTTTATAGATTAAAATTTGCTAAAAAGATGTGTTTTTTTTATTATTATTCATGCGCTCTAAATTAAGGATTTTCAAAAAAAAAATAAGGATTTTTTAAGGATAATTTCCAAAGAGTTTAGGGCTAAACCAAAATGCTCAGTGGAAGCACAGCACCGTACATTACATTTTCAAGTGACTATCATCTCTTTGGCTACTTTCGTCTCTATACCTTCTACCACAGACGTATTAATTAGCCTTCTACCAATACCAAAGAGAATATAATCACTCACTACGTTTCCTTCTACTGGATAGGTAGGTAGGTACCTACCTACTTGTTTGTTTTGTTTATTTTGGCAAATTCGAATTATAGGTAATACAGGTACTCTATTCAATGGATCAAAAGATTCGATTAAGTAAAAAGTATGACAGAGTCATGCCTCGCGTTTACAATCGCTCTAGGTCCAGTTTAAAATCTAGTTCTTTAGTGATGCGACACGATACACCGAGCTCTATGCGTCTCAGCGGGAAGCCATCTGGCTCGAATGTGAGCCAGAGTTTCAGTGAACTTCCGACTGTTTTGAATGACTTTACTGCTGACTCTTTTGAAAGACCTGTGAAGCGAACGTTTGTGGTGAAACCTCGTAAGACATTGAAATCATTGGACCCCGTCCTCTCACCGATAAAGCCTAAGACTTGCGCTCACGATTTGGTAAAAAAATCTCGAAACGTACGAACAGCACCATCTCAGCATACAGTGTTAACACGCAGTCGGGAAAAGTGGTTTGAATCGCATAAGAGCCAATGTTATTCAAGCCAGTCTCACTCCAAATTGCAGGAACTAAAGGTAAACTACTATTCAGTATTCTAGACAACCAATACAATTCTAAGCGCTAGGGCCCAGCTAGTTTCTTGTCAGTTCTTCTTGGACTGGGGATAGGACTGTACTTGGCACTTAGCATGTAGACAAATGCTGCCTGTAACTTTCTTCTACTGCCTGCCCTTTTCTCAAGTTATGTGGGGTCGGCACAACACATCTACTATTTCTCTCTACGATCCGTCATGTCTGTATGCACACCTTACTTACCTATATCATCTTTCACACAGGCCATCCATCTTTTATATGGTCTACCTCAACCCCTATAAACATCCACATTGATATCTTGCATCAATAAATATAATCTATAATAATAATAAAACTAAAAGATATTTTGAAAATTTTGTTAGAAGGCACTAATCAATACTGAAGCTAAAACAATTTAGTATCATTTTTGTCTGTCCGTATCTAGGCTGAGCATGACACCAAAACTACTGAAAAAAATCAAATGAAACTTGGCATCATTTAAGTTCATACAGATGGATACAGGGGTAAAGGTAGACCAAAGAAAAGATGGATGGACTGTGTGAAAGATGACATGGGTAAGAAAGGAGTGAGTACTGAGATGACGAATGATAGAGGGAAATGGAAGAAGATCACATGTTGTGCCGACCCCACATAACGTGGGAAAAGGGCAGGAAGATGATGATGATGATGACTACAGATTAGGGCATTTTATCCCAAAATTCAGCATGGTTCCCTTGGGAAAGGGGATGTAAGTCAAAATGTGTATGTAGCTGTAATTGATCAATACATAGTCCTATTTATTTAATTTTTTTGTTAGAAAGAAGGTACTTTAAGGATTGTACTGTAAAAATTTTAAGGAAATCGGTTTTGTCTCTGATGAGATAGGTTAGTTGGTACATAATTAGTTGTATTTAGGTTGTATATTAAACAATTGCGCAAAGTCGTGAATAGACCAGTTAGCTAAATTTATATAATAAGTATTATTTTTCTAAATACAATTTGTAACAGATTCCGCTTTGCCAATTCCAGGAAGAGATCCAAGCATACAATGAAAAGGAGAAACTAATGAAACTTCGTAGTAATCTGTACCAAAACTGTGGGGTGGTTTTGGATGATGTCGGGAAGCTGGCTGCTGACAAAGCTGTTCAGGTGGAGTGCATAGGTAGGGGTAGATCAGTCTAAAAATGCACGCCCCTCCAATGTATTTCCAATGTATCTACCTCTACATGCGGTACAAGTACAAGTGGAGGGGTGTGCATTTTTAGTCTCAATCATCTCTAACATTGTTTGCATCTTGTAAGACTATAATATTTTACTGTTGGAAACTAATCTGTTAAGAAGAACATTATTGACTTCACAAATATTTTCTGGCCTTTCTATCGCAGTCCAATATAATTAATGGAATAGAAAATGGTTTATTTGACACACACATAGAAAATAATCAATATACACAAAACAGACAAAAAGTGTTTACACAAGTAGAAATTACAACCCCATTCAAACTTGGGAAAGTTCTTTTACCAAGTTAGCATTCTATTGAGGATTGTAAATCATCAGATTCTCAGACAGTCTGGAGTAGTAGCTAGTCATTACATATTTATGGGAATCTATTATAATTAAATGCTGCTAGGGACATCTCTTAGGAATAGGTAGCTGGGCTTTTTAGGAATTGTTCATAATAACAATGTAGTCCACAATCAGATTTTTATGAAAAGAAAATTCGGAAAAGTGGGGTGTATTTTAAAATAAAAAACAATCTTGTTCTTTTCCAAAATTTGGAGAGTAGGTTTCTTTCAGGATTTAAAAGTGCGCTAAGAATTAAATCTCTAAGTAAGGGGTGAAGGATATTGAAACTTGTATGAACATTTTATGTTATTGTAATACATTATAGCTTGTATGAATATAATCCGAACGAAGTCGGGTAGGAGTTTCACTAGTCACAACATTATTTGAAAGCTGAAATTATCGTTACTTCTTATTACATGTTGATATTTCGAAGTCTTATGTACCGGCCGAAATAGCTCAGTTGGGAGAGCGTTAGACTGAAGATCTAAAGGTCCCTGGTTCGATCCCTGGTTTCGGCAAGTCTTTTTTGCTATTTCTTATTGCATAAAATAACGCGGTTGGTACAGGAGAAGATCTTAGGCTGAAAATTCAGAAGTCCCGCGTTTCCGCATTTAAAAAAAAAATAAATTACGTACATGCATAAACAAATATTTTCTTTTATGAAAACGTAAACTAGGTAGGTTTCTTACCTACTTATGCTTTGGTCAATTCGGCCATTATCTACTGAAAATTGAGTTTACTCAAATGTTGTAAGTATGTTTTTTTTTAATTTCAGATCGTGAACAACAGAAAAATGAAAAAAATAGCAACATAAAAAGGTAAAAATTTAAGTATTAATATTGATAGTCTATCTAGATAATACCTACAGAGGAATAATGCCTGTTTTCGCTGTTATATTTTTATATCTTTTATGATAATCATACATACCTACCTAATTATGTACCTAGGTATTATTATTATATTCAAGAAGCTTCGTCGATATATTATATGTATATGCCGTAACTTTTAGTCTACGTACCTTACTGAGCTTATAATTGTATCACTCACTACATGCACTACCTATATACAGCAGTACATAATGGAGCTTTTATGATGATAACAATGATTATGGGCATATGCAATACCAGTGCTTAGAGCCAGCCGGTAATTTCACGAGTTGCCTCATCGCCTCTTTAGCTCAGTGGTAGAGCACTGGTCTCGTAAACCAGGGGTCGTGAGTTCAATCCTCACAGGAGGCATTGGCATCACGGCTTTTTGCATTTGTTATAGGCGAATGGAGATGATAGTGATGATGAGGAATAGATGAATACTTTTATGTTTGTAGCCATCGATATAAATAGTTACTAAATGTTTGTAGCTATGTAGTAATAATAGCAAGAATACATATTTAGTAATATTCTAGCTTGGATGGTCAGACCGTCTTGCTAGTCGGCGCCGAGCGACAAACAATGTACTAGTACCCTACAATTTAACTTGTTTTTTTGTACAGTCAGAAATCTAGTGAATAGACAATTGTCACTAGATGGCGTTGTTACGGTGAGCGTGACTGTAAAGTTTAACTTTGATGTACCTATGTAAGGCTAAGCGCCTACTCATTACGGAAACTTGCTAAAATAGGTGTCTTGCGTGCGATCATATTTGTATCAGGCGCACGAGGAACGAACAGCAGGCTACAATTAGGTGTACTTATCTAGTATTCGTACGTCGCGTCGTTTATCTGATATTTAACCTGTTAATTTTTTTTCTTAGGTTCTGTGGTTTCAAGGTTATGACCTCAAAAATCGATTCAAAATGATTTCATTGGCCATTCTATTTAAAGGTTTCGCCATTGTTCTCACTTTCTTCGTCGTTCGCAACAAACAATTTTGGTTATCGCGTAAAATATGTATTAGTTAATTTCAAATCTAGAAATAACTTATTATCAACCAATCTTTTATTGCTCCGTCTTCATGCTATCAGCTTGAAAGGCGAGCTTCAAATCAAGGTTGGGTTAATTTTTTTTTAAATAACGGTTTAATATCAAATTGAGTAGAATGACTCTCATCTTATACATTTAAACGAGCAATTCGTATTTATGTAAATATATATAATCGGAATCTCGGAAACGGCTCCAACGATTTTCATGAAATTTAGTACCTATGCAGGGGTTTTCGGTGACGATAAATCGATCTAGCTAGGTTTCATTTTCCAAAAAACAAAATTTACCAAAAAACCGAGCAAAGCTCGGTCAACCAGGTACTAATCATTATTATTAGAACAATATTATTAGTAAAAATTATACGAATTACTTTTAGTAGTTAAAAATTAGGTAACTCTCAATTCATTCATATATGCATACGCATCAGCAACGGTGTCACTAGCATCAATGAGTGTAGGTTCGACACGCCTGTGACGTTAGTTCCGGTTTGCGCGTGCGCATCACATGGCACGCGTCCAGGCTATTTATTCCAGTAGGTCTACCATGAGTTGTCACATTTAAATTGGCTGACGTTACTACAGTAGTAATAGTACGTTACTATGACATCTGTCAAAATTGTTACTCATGGTACCAAATTCTAAGCAAATTAATGAGCGCAAACTACAGTCGCTGTAGTACGCTGTGACGTAGGATAGTTAGCTACGTGAGGTTTTAGTACCCAACTATCCGCTAGAGGCGCTGTACCAAGTTTTCATACAT
Source organism: Cosmorhoe ocellata (assembly GCA_963675405.1). NCBI lineage: Eukaryota > Metazoa > Arthropoda > Insecta > Lepidoptera > Geometridae > Cosmorhoe > Cosmorhoe ocellata. The sequence goes on along the minus strand of OY776258.1, from coordinate 530,195 downwards.
TTTTTAAACTACAGTCGCTAGCGAGTGTAGATTGTGAAAACTCATGGTAGACCCTCTGTTGATATTTACGGCTCACTAGCTTCTGTCCGTTGCTTTACATTAGTTATATTGGTAGGATCGATTTTGTTGCTTCTTTGGGGCTCTGGGACATTCATTAAAGCTAGTTTTAGATTTATGATTGAACTAGCTGTGCCCGCGACATCGTTCGCGTGAAATAGTGATTTTCGGCAGCATTTTTAAAACTTTCATCCCCTATTTTATCCCCTTTGGAGTAGAAATAATCAAAATCCTTTCTTAGCGGATGCCTACGTCATAACATCTACCTGCATGCCAAATTTCAGCCCGATCCGTCCAGTGGTTTGGGCTGTGCGTTGATAGATCACTATGTCAGTCAGTCAGTCTTATACCTTTGAGTTATATATTATATTTAGATTTACTCGATATTGGTTGCTGAATTGCTCCTAGATTGTAATTAAACCCTCACATTCCAAAAGGTATGATGAATATTAAGCTTCAATAGACATAGAGTCATAATATCTCTTGGAAGACTTCGTGGTAAGGCCCCAGGTCAACGGAAATTATGCAAGTGCATCCGGCAGGCGTCACGCGGCCGCCATAGACAAACACCTGAGCTAATTGCGTTGCACTGGCTTTTGCCGACGTCATGGAGGATTACGTCTGCTCAGCCTGCAATTGGCAGTCCCATGACGCCTTATTAGGATAACGGCCCAGTTTTGCATTGTTGAGTACTGTAACTTTTGTTCCTGCAATCTTTGAATTTCAAAGTCCTATGATACTGGCATTAAGCAACCAATACCTACGATTTAGCGTACGTACCTAAGGTTTGCATTGCATTTTTGAGAACACGGTGTATCGTATCTTGATCGTAATTTGTATGGCCACCACTAATTTTCTGTTTTGTTTTGGTCGGTATTTTTTGCCATGATTGTTTTAAATTTAATAAAGCATTGTTTTTTTTTCATGGATTTTTAATGCAATTAGAAGTAACTATAACAGATCACTGCAATTAGACAAAAAAATTGTTCACCTTTACGGAAACATAATATTCGGGTGGCCCTTATTTTGTATTGAGTACTATATTATTGAGTGAACAGCGCAGCGCAAGCAAGACGGAACGTGTGGATGGCACTAAGCTGTCTTCCACTTCCACATGGCATTTTCAATACCCTAAACTCAAAACACGAGCATTTTAAATACATTCTAAATGCGCGTTCGGTTTGTGTCAGGTGTCGTTGGCGCGAAGACGCATGGTCTCGGAGTTGGCACGTTCACAGGTAGAGTAAAAGTATTTCCGGAGCCGTGACTCATTCACGCAGATCGCTCCATCTCGGATACATTACGTACGGACCAGAGGAAGTCCATGGCGTGATTAAGCGAGCGTATCTATGCCGTGATAAAACATTATATTGTCAGATACAACTTGTCCAACCAAATACATGTCAATACAATTTACCGTTATTTAAAAAAATATCCTTAATTTTAGAGCTCGTCTTTCAAGCTGATAGTATGAAGATGGAGCAATAAAATATTGAAGCATAATAAGTAATTTCACAAGTATATTTAAAATTAACTCATATTTTAAGAGATTTATAAGCAAATATGTTTGTTGCGAACAATGACGAAATTGAGAACAATAACGACACGTGAAATAAGTAACAATTTCCTCTCGAGATGATGATACGAACATGCGTAATACAATTAGAATTGTTGATGGTTTTGATATTCGGCTCGTATGAATGCCAAAGCTTTGAATAAATATTTAGAAATCAATCAATCGTCGTCTTCCCCGAGACAGTTCCATTAGTCTACGTCGGGCTAACAGCTCTTAGCGACAATGCTTACCATAATGCAGCCACAGTTACGTATGCAGTGGAGCTAAAACAGAAAGTTGGGTTTATGGGCTTCTTCTTCTTCTTTCGAGTCAACGGCTAAGTTTATATCTTTTTTTCCCAATATTCGGCAACTCTTACGCCCCTCTCCGTATGGGCTCTTAGCTTAGATCAATTCATCGAAAGCCCTTAGTTATATTTTCATGCTGCGATTCGGACACTAACAGGATTCCTAAAGCTAAGTTACATTGGTTAGTGTGACAAATAAAGAACTTCTGTGCTTTGGATGGCGTTTCGGGTATAACATGTGTATATACCTAGGCAGTGGAGGGAAATAAGAGCTATTTTTATTTTATTTTATTTTATTTATACCTAGGCAGTGACTATAGCCTTCTAATTATTGCATGTTATTATGGCCTTACAGTTTACACTACAATGCTCATTCTATTTCATTAAAATAATAGATGTAATCCGTAATAAAAAAAAATAAAAAAATGCTGGACAATCCACACAGCATCATCTAGCCCCAAAGTAAGCTACTCAAAGCTTGTGTTATGGGTACTAGATAACTGATATATTTAATACATTATATACATAGATAGATATTTTTTATTATACATAGAAAACACCCAGACAACCGGAACAAATTTCTGCAGATCGTACACTAATTTGTTCCGCGGCGGGAATCGAACCCGCAACCTCTTGCGTCACAGGCGGACTCTCGCTCGCTGCGCCACTGAGGTCGTCAAAAAAATTACGAGATACTTTAAATACAATCATATTATGTTGAGTGAGAGTAAATTTAGTAACTTTTAGGTATAATTACTCTGCCTCAATATTATTTAGGTACCTACGTGCTTTTATATGCTTCTAACCAGTTCTAAGTAATAATGACTTGTATAAGCGTACTTTTATGGGCTTCTATGCTGGTAGCAAACCCGTTGGTATGCAGCTCGTGGCTTGCACAACGAACAGGGCGTTTACTCTGCAAAACGATCAACGATAATCGTGCGGAAGCTACCCTAAGCTACATCGTTTCGGCTATTATTTGAACGATGGTGAGACCGACATTTTTTTATTACAAGCTTTTATTTTAACTTGCAATGTATGTATGTTTGTCCGGGTGGAATCTTGCAACTGAGTTTTAAATCGATTATTTTTAACCGATTGAGCTGAAATTTGGTATACAAGCTTATTTTGGATGAGAATGCACGATTAGCTATGTGACGTCATTCCAATTTCAATATGGCGGATCATCCAAGATGGCGTAGGTTATTTTTTCTGCAATACCACATATAATAATTGAAAGGGCTCGCTGAGGAAATTAAATAGAACGTCGCATTTGAAGCTTGTTTTTATAAAGTTTTTTTACCATTAATTTATTTGACAATCAATCTTGTAAGACGACACGAAATAAACAATTTGATAATGAAGCAACTGTTAATACGACTGAATTCGACGAACATTCGATTCCGGTTAAATCGTTTTCGTTTTGCGGAGTAGATACCCTGACTGTCACTTCTAGTTTCCTAGTCACGGCTCACCTTACAGGGAATGAGTAGGGCGTGCTCTAGCCGAGAGCGGGACGGTGAATCTATACTCTACATGAACTTCTTTTCGCATCACTAGTTCTTTCGAACAGTGTGGGAAAAGGGTTAAAGTGCGCATCAGAGGCTCCTTTAGTGATAATATCGAAAATATCTAATCGGCAGTCCCAGCAATGATTTTCAAACAAGTTTTCACGATATCGACCTTAATTTAGTTCCTTAACATTTCCGATGGAGGTAAATGTATGAAAGGATAATTCGAAAAAAGTTTTCGTAAACTATCAAAAACTCAAACTAAGGACTATCATACTGATGACTTCAAATTGAGTCTAATGATTCCATAGAGTAGGTAAATGCGATCGGGATGCAAGGCACAATGCTGCATTCTGGCGAGGGGCAAGCCCGAGGTCAGTGTCCGGGTCGTCGGCCGGCGCCGGCGCAACTTCTCTTCCATCTACCATCTTGCATTTACCCACCCCCACCACAATACACATCACCTTGGAAATGTACCTGTATGTATTTCCTTATTTATAACCCAGTCGTGCAAAAGCAATTTTAAATAATGAGCTTACCTACGGCTGTATGAAACGTCATAGAATGTACCATTGTTCATTAATGTACAGGTCATCCAACGGATCTAGGTATTCGTGAAATAAGCCACAGGTGCGAGTTTGCGCTTGTACAGCCTTCCCCCCCTCCTCATACCTTCAATTGCTTCCGAAAAACGATACTGCGCAGCTCTTGCGACTAACTTCACGAATGCCTAGATTCGTTGAGCCAACTATACGTTTTTAGGTGGAAAAATATAATTCAGGCTTAGGTTAGGTGACTGCGTTCAGATGGTCCGAATCTTATATCCTGTTGAATAGTGTGATACCACATCTAAATTTAGTATTGCTCTGAAGTTAGATTCTGAGCGCTTATCGTATCCAGTTTTCAACCTTGGGTGTAGTATTACTGAATCAAATAGTATAGCCAGATTAATTTAAAATCACTACTGGGATGACTATTTCCTCACGTGCATAATCACAAGTGTACACGGTGCGCGGTGCCTCAATATCAGCATCCATAAAATCCTACTAATATTATAAAGGCGAAAGTTTGTAAGAATTTATGGTTGTATGTTCGTTATTCTTTCACGCTGCAACGGCTGAACGGATCTGGATGAAATCTGGCACAGATATAGATTATAGTCTGGAATAGCATATCTTACTTTTTATCCCGGAAAATGTACGCGGGATAGATTTGTTTTTCAAGGTACCACGCAAGGTGGGCGGAAGCTAGTCGTCCGTAAATTTCCCAACACGAGCAAGCCCTTCGTAAAAACTAAGAAGGCTCTATAAACCACAGCACGACTAACTTTCCCGTCGCATGCCTGTCACGTTCGCTTAATTCTATTTATGTATTATGCACGAGCACGACGGCCGGTGGTGAAGAAGTTTTATGTTTGGGGGGTTTCGCATCGACCCGCGAGACATTTTTCTTAATTGCTGCTAAATTTTTACGGGCTTCCCTCGCTCTATTGAGTCACGTCTCGAAGTTTCTAGAAGGAACGTGACAAGAACTTTGTCGAACGCTCACAAAGAAATGGGTAATAATAAGCAACATGATCCGTTTCATAATTGCCAACTTTTCTACGTCCTCATATTTCGTGAGTTTCGTACGATTTCTTTATTTATTAGGCTGTTTATTTTGAAATGGTTCTGTAAAGTTTAAAAAAAATACTACAATAAAGTTGAGAAAGCCTTTGTTTTTTCATATTATACGTATGTATATAAAATTAATTATCATACCCTTGCTCAGTCTGTTGTTGTTGAGTCACTTTTTAAATATTTTCACTTGTATTTTTGCTAGTATTTTCAATCAAACCTAAAAGGCTGAACTGGTTTGAATGAAATTTGGAAAAGATACATGATGTACTGTTTGCTGATGACACGTCACTTTTATTTAAACAAAAGCGGCGTATGACTAATTTTGACGAAGTGAATAATGCAATCTCTAAAATTGCAAAATGGTTTAATGTAAACAACTTATTACTAAATGAAAAGAAAACGAAATGTGTTCGTTTTGTACTACCAAATGTTCGACAATTAGATACTAATATAAAAATAAATAACGAAAATATAGATCTTGTGGACACCACAGTATTCTTGGGCATAACTTTAGATAATAAGCTTCAATGGGGCCCGCACATTGATAAATTGTCGAAAAGACTTAGCTCTGCAGCATATGCAGTTAAAAAGATCCGTCATTTCACCGACGTAGAAACTGCTAGACTTGTATATTTCAGCTACTTTCATAGCATTATGTCTTACGGCATTTTGTTATGGGGGAGTGCTGCAGATATTAATACTATATTTGTGTTGCAGAAGAGGGCTGTTCGTGCAATTTATAACATGGGTCCTAGAGAATCTCTTAGAGATAAGTTTAAAGAAATAAACATCATGACAATGCCATGTCAGTATATATATGAAAACTTGATGTATGTTCGCAAAAACATTAATTTATTTAGGAAAAATAGTGATAATCATAATGTTAATACTAGAGTTAAAAATAAACTCGCTGTTCCCACGGTTAGGCTCACTAAAGTAAGTAAATCCTTTAAAGGGCAATGTGTACGCTTCTATAACAAGATCCCAAGTGACATGCTTGATTTATCAATTGGAAAATTCAAAAATGTAATTAAACAGAAACTGTCTAGAAAAGCTTACTATAAAATATCAGAGTACTTAGATGATAAAAAAGCATGGGATGAATCAGCTCCAACTCTGCTAGGTATTCCTTACAAAATTAACAAGGGTCATACAAAAAAAGCGCTAGGGCCCAGCGAGTTTCTTGTCAGTTCTTCTCGCACTGGGGATAGGACTGGAACTGGCACTTAGACTCACCTAATATGTACGTCGTTTCAAAGTGATCCCTGTGATTCTATTGAAAATAAACATATTTTGAATTTTGAATTTTGATGTTATGTAACTTTCAATATGTTTCACGCATGTGAAATAGTGGGCAGAAGCTATTTAATTGTAAAGGACTAAGTGACAGATTGACATACTTACACAATATTATACAACTTCTGGTTGTAGAAATATAAAAACAAGGTAAGCTTAGGGTGTAGACGCAAACAAAAGAAGGGATTTTCGTAATTTAACCTCTAAGTGGGGTTTAAGTTTACATGAAAATAACATTTTTCAAACTAAGTTGCGGAAGTTTCACTAGGTCATATACCCACTGAAATACTTACCTAGGTACTTTGTCTTGACAACTAGCAGTATCGATGCAATGTGTTTCAGTGACAATAGCGACCTTGATCGGCTCAAGTTCACGGTTATGCTCAGTTCTCGTGCATACTTCCTTTGCTCTGTGTTAATACGCCACTCTGGTGACCTCGTCTGGCTTTTTCAACATATCAATGTTTTTAATAAATAGGCATTTAAGTACTTTATCTGTTTCTACGCATTCTGGTTCTTACATTTTCCATTATATTTTTAATAAGAAGCATATACCTACTTAATAAAACTTTTAGGTTATACAATCTCATTCAATAAATTAAATTTACCTATTTCAAAATTGGTCATTCTTATGGAATGTCTATAACTTTAAGAATACAAGGTACAAAACCTTTTGTTTTGTGTTGTTAAATAAAAAAAAAAAAAAAAAAAAAAAAGAATACAAGGTAAGAGTCAACAGTGAAAAAAATACTTATTATTCTTATCAGTTGAATAATGTTATGCATTTCTCGACGACGCCATTCTGAAATATCGCGATCAATTTTTTGTTATTATGTACCTTTTATACTTCCCTGTGCGTTAAGTATAAAGCTGTTGTTTTGATATTACTGTTTATTTGCATAAATGATAACCGAAAGGTAGCTATTCGAATTCGCTATTTGTATCTTCTTCACGTAGGTGAAGCGACGGTTGTCCCACTGCCAATTATGTGATCACAATACTGGTCACTTGCATTATCATATGACTAGCATATAACCGCTGCTTCGTCTTCGTCTACCTACTTATTTAAAGTTGATAATGAAATGCCCCTCCTGAAAAAGTGTTAAAGAGATAAGTAATAAAATATAATTTCAGCACCTTGACTGGTCTGGGAGTGTGTTGGGGATGAATGCGAATGGATATAGGGGTAGACCAAAGAATAAATGGATGTATGAAAGATGATATAAGTAAGAATGGTGTGAGTACCTAGATGACGGATGGTAGAGGGAAATTGAGGAAGAAAACGTGTTGTGCCGACCCCACATAGCGTAGGAAGAAGAAGCCTTGACTGGTCTGGGGGGTTACAAATATAATTTATGCATTTTATCCACTTAAGTTTAAAGAGGCACTATGGCTGAGGGCATCAGTTATTCTAAGCAAGTCCATATTCTCAAAGCTGTTTATAACCCTCCATGCACTCCAAGGTATCTTGCATTCGCAACAGAGACTAAGGCTCTATTCACGTATAAAGCAGGTTGCTAGAATTACTATCGACTTACAAACCAGTCTCTTGGCTGGTATGCTCAGTATGATGATTCTAAAGGGCATTTTCAATGACCATGAAAAAACTACGGTGCAAGCATTCAGTGCTTGTTTAGAAGAATATTTCAACGTCTAAAAGATGCCACTATTGGGATCATTTGCTTAAGCAGGTGACAATTTATGTCGTATATTGTTACCTGCTTAAGCAAATGGTGCCTAATAACAATTGATTATTCAATGAGCGTGCTCAGTCAGAAGGTTGCGTAAAGTTTATATTGTCAGTCACATAGAGCACTTCCACATAGTCGACTTCCGAGGTGAGCTGTCGATTGGTTTTTAACATGTTTTTAATAAGCCAAGCACGGTTGCCGAGACTATAAAATAGTTTGCGAACGTGACGCTAGATTTCAATTTTCATTTCTAGTAATAGCCTATTCGTATTCAACAATGTGCGTGACACTTTTGGACACTTTCTGTTGAATGCATTGCGATCATTTCTTCCTTGAAACCGTTGCTGGTACGGTTAATTGGTTTTTAAAGTCGAACAGAACTAAAACCCGCGATCTTATTCTTCATACATGCGAATTGCGATACTAACGTAGCCACAAAAATTTCAGGATGCTTTTATACTCGACTATTAGTTCAAAAACAAATATTTGATTATCCTACCTAGGTTACTTATAGTATAGTATAGTATAGTATAGTATATATTATATATTATATATAGTATATATTATCCTACCTAGGTTACTTATACCCATGCAAAGACGTCAGTGATTTTCTTAATTTTACTTTTTTCGTTATATTTCAAAAACTATCCATCTTAGAATAAAAATAAAAACCATATTGGAACGAACAAGTTAAGGGTTTTCATTTGATAAATTGAACTCAATAAATTTTAAAAAGTTTTTTTTAACTTGGAACCCAATATCTTTACAATCCCTTCACCGATTAAGCTCATATGCTTCCCTTATCTAGACCGTCTTAGTTACATGCAGATTGAATTAACGTTTCTCAACCGCTAGTCTGATGGTCTGTCACGACGACAATTATGTAGCGATCTAATTGATTTGAAGCAAGACGATTCAGCTCGTAATATCCGTGACGAAGCTGGTCCAAGTGAGCACACGAGGCGCAAGAGAACGGCGCATTTCCCCGATCACGTTGCGACTGGCGGTGATGCAACGGCCGATATCGCTGGAATGCAATTATACGTGCCGGCGTGACATGCCGTGACGAACCTTATCGCTAACCTTGGCAATGACATTGCACGCGAATGTATGGCAAATGCCCGTCATGGTGGATGCATACCTTAAGTGAATGGTATGGAACGGCTGATGCAACTTTCTTTGGCACGAGGCGTTTGTATTGTGTTATGAAATTATTTTTTCAACATTATGAACTAGATACAAATGACTTACCTACAACTTGTAAGTTACAAGGATCTACCCAGTGCCCAGCATATAGCTTATATCCAGTTCCTGGTTTTGTTTGACTTCAATGACCGGATAGTTCCAGAATATCCTTCCGGAATTGAATACTTATTTATACATATTCCGTTGTACTTCGAGAACAGTCACTTTGTCTTGCTGTTGAATTAAACTGCTCCTGCTTTCTTTTTGTGGGGCCACCAAGCGCGCTCGTCTATACTTACAACATAACTTCAACATCAGCAAGGTCAACTTTGTTATTTAAAATTGTATTATCATCTTCACCAGTAGAACATTAATTCACTAAGTTTACCTACAGTGTTACTGTTAGATTTCTACACGCATTACATAAACCTCCTAGGCACTCAACACAGTTGACGGTGTGATTTTGATATGGTTACAACGAAGTTCATGTTTATAGCCACGACCTACATATATTATCAGCTTGATGATTGATTTAGTGATGGCTAGTATTATCTTCAATGGCTAGTTGGCTAATTTTTCAGCGCAGGAACCAAATACTTTAGGTATTTGTGTATATTTAGAATAGAATAGAATAGAAAATACTTTATTGCACACCATAAATATTACAACAAAATAATAAATTAATTAAAACTATGTCATACAATGGGCGGTCTTATCGCTGGAAAGCGATCTCTACCAGACAACCTTAGGATGGAAAGGACTGTACGTGTAATAACATGGGGTAACATCAGTGCCAATATGTATAAAAACTGATGAAGCAACGTACACACATATACATTTAATAATGATAGTTATAAATAAATAAACAAGAGCCTAAATAAACTAATAAATAATAAACAATAAATAGTAAATAATAATAAACAATAGTACTTTAATACATAAATATGAATTTTAATAAATAAATACATAATATATATATATATATACATATATATAAAGACTACAATATATTTATCATACATAGGTATATAAATAAATAAGCATAATTAACATGAAAGGAACAACAACAGTCAGCGACATGAGGACAAGTAGTGTTCCTTGAGCATGTTTTTAAAAATGGGAAGCGATTTGGCACGTCTGATGGCAACAGGCAGCGCATTCCATAGACAGACAGCCTGCACTGTAAAGGAGTTGTCATAAAAAGAGGAAGTGTGAACAGGTGTCTTGAGTTGGAGAGTTTCAGAAGAGCGCAAAGGACGATCATGGTCTTGGTGAAGGTGTTGGAAACGTTCTTTGAGATAGAAAGGAGTGGAAGGGTTGAAAAGGATATTGTATAGAAGAATAAGAATATGAGTATTTCGGCGAAGGCGAATGGGTAACCACTTGAGCTTACTGCGAAACTCGGACACATGGTCATACTTGCGCAAGCCAAATATGAACCGAATGCCGACGTTCTGCAGGCGCTCAAGTTTATTCAGCTGCTGCTCTGTGAAGTCAAGGTAGGAAACATCAGCGTAGTCAAGTATAGGGAGAAGGAGTGACTGTGCAAGCGAAATTTTAGTGGCAATTGGGAGGAAATTGCGGAGACGCCTGAGCGAACCCATTGAAGCAAAGATTCTACGGCTGACTTCAGATAACTGAGGTCCCCATGACAGCTTCCTGTCGATGAGAACACCTAAATTTTTCACCGTTTTGCTTATCTCAATGCAATTACCATCAAACATAACCTGTGGAATGCAAGACCAGTCGATTCGGGCTACCATTCGCGAGCTACCTAACACAATAACTTGGGTTTTTAGTGGGTTAACCCGAAGACCGTATGCCTTGCTCCACTCTAGTATGAGACCTAAGTCATGATTGATGGTGTTAATGGCCCGAGAGAGCTCATCTACTCTGGCCTGTTTATAAATTTGGAGATCGTCTGCATAGAGATGGTAGGATGAAGTAAGTTTTTCCGAAATAGAGTTTATGAAGATAGCAAAGAGAAGAGGTGATAAAACGCCGCCCTGAGGCACACCAGCAGATATATTGCACCACGATGAATAGATGTCATCAATGCGTATACGCTGCCGACGCCCATACAGGTAACTATGAAACCAATCAATCACTGTTGGAGATATATTAAGAGAGCGTAGGATGCTAAGAAGGATTTGGAAATCAACATTATTAAAAGCGCTGCTAAAATCCAAAAGCGCCAGTACCGTGACTCGTCCATTGTCCATACCATCACGGATATCGTCAGTTATTTTAACTAATGCGGACACTGTACTGTGCCCGGGACGAAAACCAGATTGGAATGGATTCAGGAGATTGTGTCTGGTAAGGAAGATACTGAGTTGCTGGTGGACAAGGCGCTCAAGGACTTTTGATAGGAAGGGAAGAATAGAGATTGGACGGAAATCTGAGAAAGAAGCAGGACTACATTTTTTAGGGAGAGGAATAACCTGCGCTTCTTTCCAGAGTGAAGGGAAAACCGCGATGGAAATGGAGAAATTTAGTATGTGACAAATAATTGGGACTAATACGTCGAGGATAGGAACAATCATATTCCGACTAATGCAATCGCTGCCGATAGCATTGGACGAAATAGATGCAATACTCTTCTTAACATCACAATCAGTGAATTGATTAATAATGAATGATGAATAATCAGGAATGGAAATAGAAGATAGGTATTGTAAAGTACGTGATTTTGTATGTATATCAAAACCAGAGGAAGAACAAAAGTGGTGATTTAATGAGTCTAAATCAATATTTTGAGGGATTTTATCTTGCTGGGGTGGTTTTCCAATTCCCAGTGAGCGGAGAAATTTCCAAACCTTGGCAGGGTCGGAGTCCTCGACAGATCTATGGATATATCGGCGTTGTGCGTCCCGACATGCTCTATTGCAGCGATTCCGACAATCGATATATTTTTCTTTATTGTAGTCTGAATACCTACACTTGAGCTTCGCCTTAGCTACCGCTTTTTTATGCATGATGGCTCTAAGCTCAGGTGTTATCCAGGGTGCTGGCAAGTGTTTTATCTTGATTTCCCGGAGTGGTGCATGTTTATCATACAATTTGGTGATAATATTGTTGAAGATTTCCAATTTGCCATCAACCGTAGACTCATTAGCAATCACAGACCAGTCCGTGTTCTCTGCATCATATCGCAATTCCTCCAAATCGATGCCAGCAAAATTACGTTGCAGAATTATTTTAGGCTTGGCTTTAGGAGGACGTATTTTATAGGATATATATAATAAATCATGACAAGAAAAAGCTGAGGCTGAACACTGACCATGCTTAGCTACAAAGGACGGAGTAGAAACAAGAATTAGATCTAGAAGAGATGGAATTGAATTTGGGTAGAAATGAGTAGCAGTCAAGGGAAGAATTGTTAAATTGCAAGCCGTAGCAAGGGATTCGAAAGCAGCTGAACGGGAGTCTTGCTTGAGCAGGCACGTATTAAAATCACCTAATATAATGGTGTGATCATAGGAAGGAAGTAGATTTTCTAGAAGTGTTTCTAAAGACAGGAAAAAATTGATTTTATTGGAAGGACAGTAGTACACCCCCAACAGAATTTTGGTATGATGAATACCAATTTCAATAAAGAGGTGTTCACCCGCACTGGGCGGCGGCGGTTGTCCTGACATACTTATTAGAGAGAAAGGAATGTGTGCACGGAGGTATATAGCAACACCCCCACCAACCGCACCAGTGCGGTCATTACGGATAAGCTTAAAACCAGGAAGAGAATAGGAAGTGGAAGAAAGGTATGGTTTAAACCAGGACTCGGAGACTAAAATAGCATGTATATTCTTATGATCAAAAGATGCTAGCAAATCAGGATAATGGGCCGGAATACTCTGCGCATTTATGTGCAACACATTGAAGTTCTTAGAAGTATCACACAGAAACGAGCTAATCGAGCTAGCAAGAGAAGGAATGCTGCTGAAACTATCATCACAACTAGAAATACCATCAGAACATGAAACAAAGTCATCGCTATCAGAATAGCTATTAGAGCTATTTAACATACCTACAAGCAAATTATACTATAGTACTAATAAATAAAAATAATAATAATAATAATAAATATATTTATTTGTAACTTTACTTCTAATCTCATTGTTTTATACAATCATACAAAAGACCTTTCCTTTTTCAAAGAATCCTTCTATGCAGAATTAGTTTGTTAAAGATCGTGGTGCGATACTAAGGTATGTACGTTCTTGCGTACCGAACATGACTCAATCGATCGTACCAATCGTACCTACAAGAGAGCGATTTCCTTCATTGTTATTCGCGAATATCAATTATACGCAAATACATTTTATTATTCAAAACACGCGCTTACCTGTTTAGGAATACTTTTATCGCCTTCATGTTGTACTCTCGGGTCTCGACAATACTGTGTTCTTTGTCTTTGCCAAGGTCGGGTGTGACTCATTATATCACACACTACATCAACGTATGCCCTAGCTGTTGTCTGTAGCTGTATACAGTAGTAGTGAGTGTATGCCACGTTTATATCTTTTACTTCTGTTCTTAGGTCTCTTTAGATGACTAAAAAAATTGGGACGAATCAGCTCCAACTCGGTTCGGCATCCTTAAGAAAATTGAAAAATCTTGCAAAAAAAGCGGTAAGGTCCAGTGAGTTTCTTGTCAGTTCTTCATAGACTGGGGATACGACTGGAATTGGCACCTGGACTCGCCTAGTATGTAAGACGATTCAAAAACTTTGCTGATCTTTAATTATTACTGCAGTACAATCCGATTCTGTAATATATTTGCATGTTTATGTTATTTCAACAGTTTTTTCTGATTTGTAGTTAGTAAACTATTTCTTAAGTTTGAGGCAGATTTTTAGAACAATGTTCTGTATTGATCATTTGATAATCAGAGGATATATTTAACCTAAGTATATTTTTTAAATGTGTAGATTAAATCATTCTATTACCTATATCTATAATTTATTTAAAAAAATACGCGACTGTTAGTGAATGTTTGCATCAGTAAGTAGGTAAGTAGATAAAGTACTCAGAATAAGGAAAATAAAACCTTATGTGCACACGTTCAAGGTCGCCCGTTTTATGTGCACGAGTAAAATTTTTATTGTTGAGGTAAAAATGAAAATAAATAAAGTAAACGCTAGAATTCCAAGAGGTATTCTTAAATGCCATTTAGTTATGCCAAAATGTTTCTACAACATTTATGACTTCATTGTTATTCAAAAGCGTTTTCCGAAAGAGCAACCTAGGTTGTAGGTATAGGATCTGTGTGTCTGTCAGCATCAACCCCTTCCCCGCTTTTTAATTGTTCATCAGTTCAAATGAATACTTACTGTAAATTTTCTTATTGCCGCCGTTCAGAACATTATTTTCTATGATCATAAACTCTGTCTCTGTTTATTGCAACACGGTCTCACTCCATCATAATGCGAGCTAATTCAACAAACATCCGTGAGTAATTCTCGTAGCTTTCCTACTGCTGCGTTTGGTGGTAATGTAAAGAGTGAATCAACAACCCACGACGTTTGCTCATCTCATCAGCCTTGCTTAGCACCGTTACTGGTTCGCTGTCGTATTCAGACGAGGGCAGTCCAGCACTGGCATACTACTTACTACGTTAGCAAGTAGCTTGACAGGATTGAGGCGATAGGTTCTCTATTGTGTCTCATTCGTGACTCAGGAGATGAAAGGTTAGTAAAGCGGGCTAATCAAATTCGTTACTATACTTAGTTTCCGTTTTACTAGCGTTTGATCGCCCACCGCTAGGCTAGATAAAGAAATAGCTTGTTTTTTTCAATCGTGTGATGTCCTGTTTAATACTTAATCAGATAAATACTTATACTCTCAACAAATGCTCATATTTATTATTTTGCTACTGGCTCATTCAACTAACTTAAGTAATAACTGACCTCGTCTCAACCTGACTTAAACTCTAGTTATGTAATGTTGACTGTTCGGTTGCGCAACCCGCGGCCCCCGGTATTCACACAGTCATCAGATCAGAGAAGCTCTCCTGCTGCTAAAGCACCGTTTGAAGCTTGCACGACTATGAGTGTTTTCCGCACTCAGCTGGTATATTGGAAATTTGATCCCCCAGCTTCATATCAGAGCAGTTTCAAAGATTCAATCAGCATAAGCACAATGTTGTATGGTAACCAGTGATAATTATTGTTCGATCAGTGATACTAGAATGCTCCTATCACGAAAGTCATTGAAAGCATAATGTTATCGTCGTTTCCTGAGGCATGACATTTTTCGTAGTTTACCTTAACTAGATTGACTCACGTGAGCTCCATTGTGTTATTCATCACGTTACTTACGTAACCCTATCGGAGAGTATCAAGCAAGGTTGCCCGATTGACTAACATTACGTGCTCGGATAAGCAACGTATTTAACAAAACGCGTGATGTATCTTCCTGGGCTGAACGCGCACATTGTGATCCTATTTCATTGAAAATTTGAACTACAAGCGTTTTGATCGCTGAGAATGTTCTCAGTCTCAACTGGCATTCAGTGGGGAGTTGAGCCCCTTCACGTCAACTGGGCTAAGGCCGGCCGTCGAACCCCAAACCGACCAATCCGACCATGCTACAACCGCAAATACTAGACCCCTATTTATAAACATACATAGTTAGTTAACCGACGGCTGCCGTGTCACCTTACATTGGTCGGTTGCAGGATAGAGACTGGTATTTTGAAGTGCGTGAAAGGAACTCCACCAGCAAAAGAGAAAGGTATAGCAGTTATGGTATTGGATACTTACTTACCTGTCTTGAGCGCGAGCCTGTTTCAATATCGAGTTTGTAGGTAGAATAACTGGATGGGCTTTTGTAGCGTGACTAGTATGGTTGCGAGTGCTGTGAGTCGGATCTGTACATTCCAAAATGTTGAGATGGAATGTTTACTTACACCTAGATTTTAAGTTACATGATGTATGATTCACGTAACATAAAATTAGTGTAGAGCCGATGAACTATACCTTACGCTAATGGCTAGCAAAAAGCTGAAAGGGCAAACTGTTTGCTACACAAGATCATTGGGACTTTTAATGCCACGGCCTCCACATTATTATCAAGCATTTGTACATGTCGGATAATCTAATCTGAAAGCTATTTCTAGAAGTATTGCAATCTTGTCTTAAGCTTATCAACGGCTTATCAAATTAGAATTGGGTCATTCTATGAATAATAGTTTTGATGCACTAGTTATTGTTCATTATGCTCACGAGATCTTATTATCCAGTTTCTATCAAGAACAGTCAAGTGAAAAATAATTTCAATAAGTCATCATTATGTAGGTACTCCTTATTTATAAAAAGTTTATCCTGAAGGATTACCTACGCTGCAATTAATATTCCTGCAGCTAGGATTCTGTTACTGAGTTACCGTCATAAGTTGATGCGCCAATATTTTAATATTTGCGTCATCTTCGTCAAGTGTTATGTAAAATATGTTTTTCCTAGTTAGTGCTTTTTTGTTCAGACATTAAGGCTGTCTGGCTTTCAAGCGTGATAGAGTGGAGGTTACGTTAGCGGAGCGGGGGCACTGCGGGACGCAGTGGATGTCCGTGATACTAGGGCTGTCCCAACTTGGCGAGCGTGACGTTCATTACTCTATTAACCCCAGATTCAAAGAAAAAGGTGATATACGTTTGAAACCTTCGATTGTTTGTGTATATAATTCTGCCAGGGTAGTTTTCGAACTCGGGTCTTTCCACAAGCTCCTCGAGCTCCTTGATTGTATTCAGCTAGTTTTACTTCAAGCTTGAAACGTGACGTTTCTAAAACATGATGGTTTGTAAGAGCTGATTGTAAGGCCCCTGATTGTGTTTGCAAAATCTAATTATAAGTAACTCATCGATTGAGTTAATTGAAACCCATACTTGTTTATTGGATCACAGGGATCCGATGACAATACAATTCATAGTGATACAAGGTTAAGTAGTTAGATAATAAAAATGAAAGGTGAATAGTAGTACTAAACCAGTCAGATTTTAGTTTAAGTACTTTTATTGGCTAGCGGCTGATGAAAATAATTTCCTTATTGTATCCTTAAATTCTTTCTGTCAATGCAAAGAATACTTGCTTAACGTAGTGTCAACCCTGTGCCTGAGAGGTCATCGGCCCCGATGCGCCGTGACGTGACGCAAGCACGGCAACTTTCTAACCACTGCTACGTCAGCGTCCACAATCTGGTTAAGGCCGCGCAGACACCTTCACTCCGCAGCCACGATCCACGACTCCACGGCCTGCAGTGCGTAAGGTGCCGGGGCATTGATCCCTGCTTCGGTGGTTGCATCTATAAATACCAGAACAAAACAGATATAGTCCTATCGGGTAGCGTTTTGGATGTCTTGACCTGGTTAGATACAGATAGGATGCTGAGATCGGGCAGTTATTATTCAGTTGGATACGGTACTTGGGTCGCAAGCGTTTGATGTAGAGCTTAGCTTTATATTAATGGAAAACTATTTAAGAACCACAATGCTTTATCCTTGTTTAGGAGTGAGTACTGAGATGACGAATGACAGAGAAGATTACATGTTGCGCCGACCCCACATAACGTGGGATAAGGGCAAAAAGATGATGATGATGATGATGATGCTTTATCCTTGTATTCACCGGTTAGGTATGTTTGAAGTCTATTGTATAACAGGATATTATTAATAACAAGAAACCGGAAACTTGATAGTTTATTAGTTAGAAGTTCTTGCTACTTACTTCTGAAAAACGCTCCCTATCGTGTGTAAGTACCTGGTATTTTCATTTGATTTTCCATAAAGTGATTAATGAGCATCGTTGTCTTCAAACTAAAACACCTCACAATGATATAATCTAGAAAATGCCTGTCTTGCTAAAGGTTATTATTAGTCTCGGTCACGATCTTGCCTGCCTGGGGATAAATTTGCTCCAACCTTTGGTTTCTTGTGTTCCTAAAATCTTAACTATCTAACCAACAAATTGACTCTTTGATATGACTCAACGTATCTGGCGAATTCCATTCATGTAGGTATGATTTATTAATTGTGTAACTTCGACGCGTTGTTCACTGCTTCTTATGTTACTCAATTATAAAAATCATCAACGTAGCAGCGTATTGTATTTCCAAATGATGGTGTTTTACAACTCTCAGTCTAATATCGAAGATGGTACATTTTTCCTGGTTGTTTTTGTCCGGCGAGTCACGTCCGCCTCGATGCCGCTCCGGCGCAAAGCATGTGGGTCGACAAACGGTAAAACCAGACTTTCTTTTTTGTTTCATCCACTTCTTAGTCGATTGTGGTCTGCTGACGTAGTGAGCGTAAGATTGACATCGTTTTGATGTATCTTTCGTATACTTACAGTGAGAACGGGTTCTGTCAGTTTGTTTGCATCTAATAAGTCCAATGGCTTATAAGATTTAAATATAATGTCAAGGATCTGGTTTTATATTAGTTCATCTATATACGTTTAATTGCTTCCATGGGTTAAAGCTTTACCACTAACCATTTACCATTTGACTAAATAGCGAGTATGACTTTCCAATCATACACAGGACAGGGGTACTTGATTCAACTCAATTCAATTCAAAAATAATTTATTCAACAAAATCACAAGGATCACTTTGAAACGTCTTAGTTCTTACATGCTAGGTGAATCTATGTGCCAATTCTAAGCTAACCCAAGCACGAGAAGAACAGGCAAGAAACTCGTCTCGGTCCTAGCGCTTTTGTGTATTGACTTCTTAGCTTTGATCACTTGACTAGACCATGGTTTTCAAATGTGAATCTATGCATGTTCTAGCATCGTGCTCGCTCGCATGATCAGCTTATCTATTGATTTTGTAACGTGGTGTGGTAATCAGTGATAACTGCGCCGTTGGTAACAATCTGCCGTCCTCTATCTATAGCGAGTGATAACTTACCTTTTTCACTGCGGTATGGTATGCTTGAAATTTTCCTTGTTCGTTGGATACTTATAGTAAGCCGTTATTAAAATGTGTAGAAATAAACACAATTTTGCGTTTAAACACCAGTTAGTGTAGGATCGACCACAAAAGACATTGTCTCCTCCATATGGAGTGAATCATGTTGTGTGGTTCAGCTGTTGCTATATAAATAACCTGTTTATTTATTTTCATATCGTTCACCGCATTCAATAACGAATTCTCCGAAAGCATCATTCGTTCTTCATCATCGCTAATATTACATAAATTACCGTTTTAATTTACGAATATCTTATTAAACCCTTGTGACGCATCAGCATGTGATATTAATTATTATTTGCGCTTGTTATCTGCATGATGGCCACAGCTGGTTGTATAGTTTGTACGTGTACATTAGTGTTATCAACTCTGTGTGAGCCGAGCCAGTTTGTGGCAATATTTGTTCATCGAATTCCATGAGTCTGTGTCGTCTTACCGAATATTTTCGTGATTACGATTACCGTACTTTATTTTTAAATTTCTGAACTCACAGCAGCTCACACTCTAGCCTAACCATCGGTTAAAATAGAACTAAGTTGATGTCACACTAAGTAAATAGCTACTAATTATTAGTATAGTACCTACTGATCTACATATTTACGTAGTTTGTTTTATTAAATCCATATAATTCACACGTCAACATAAGACTCCAGGTATTTCAAGTACAGTCAGTACAAGACTGCCAATCAGAACGAGTTTATGCAAATTTAAGGGCGCGTTCACACAGACGCGGGCGCGGCGGAGCGCGACGCGCGCAGGCGTGACGGCCGCGGGACTATCGTCACGTCCCGTGACGCCTCGCTTGGCCGCCGCGCGTGACCGTTCCGTTCACCGACACGATGACTCGCATTTGATTCCAACATTATTTAATTGATCTCGGTTTTTTGCCTAGCGTTTGGAATCTCGCTTTTTAAACGGTAACCGATGTAAGCTCCGGGATTATGGATGAGGTAGCCAGTACGGGTAGGAATAGCGGGAATGCATACAGGTGATTACGGTACTTAGTTGTAATGTTACAAGGACTATAAATGAGCACTACGTTATTACGTTAGTACATCTGATTCTTCTGCAATTTCTTTCAGCGCGCGCCATTAATTATTAATCGCTGAACGCTTGTGCGTTTGGGGTATGAAGAAAAATTTGGTTAGCAAATTATTAGATGCTTCAGACTCTAAATAAATCTTTGTAGCAGTAATTTCTTATTACTGCTTAATTCATATCACTATCCATCATCAAACTCCTAATTTTCCTAAGAAAGTATATTACAAAACAAATCTACTCAACATAATCACATGGAGATCTGATTGATAAGTCTTGTCTTGAAAACATCTATTCCGTTCTGCTGCAACATAAAGTACTCGCATGCATGGGCATGGTGTTTAGAAAGCGCGTCGCATCGCTTGGCTCGCAGAGCGTGGCGTGGGAGCGACACGCCACTGACCGAGAAGCATCTGAGCGTGATGCGTGACAGCCTGAAGACAGTCGCCTTTATCCTTACGTCTTCTGAGTATCTTCAAGCCAATGGCGGAAATGCCAAATAAATTAGTGGCCAACCCTGTTGGTGGAATTCATGGGACGCCTAAAGGCAACAGTCACGGCGATGACAGCTTAACATGCCCTGCGAACTAAGAAGCACATCAGCGGAAAAAAAATACACTAAAACAGTAGGTCAGGTATGAATCCAATTCTCCATCCAAAAGTTGGGTGATCTGTATGGTGTAGGTACTTGAGGTAGTACAATAATAGCAACTCGCGCCAAGAGAGCATTAGAAAACGTACTAGATATAGATACTTATTCACAACTTGGCCTCACAAAAGCTTCTCATCATTCACAATTTGCCTATCGAAACGAAACGTACAGCCAATTGCCTATTCCGGACGCGCCACGACCCTCGCCACCGCAATTTCAACTCAATAAAATTTCATGGAACAACCGCGAGCTCATCGCCATTCACGGCGGTGCCACGCTTTCCTCCTTGCCATGTGTTACCATTACTGCTGATACAATACGGTCGTCGGGGGCAGGGTCGCTGCGCTGTTTTTGACCATTATTTATTCCTTAGGGCAGATTTTCTGCCAGCGCTCATGAGTTTCGCTCTAACTCTTGGTAAACTACCTCTCTCCTCTATCTAGATCTAAGCTTTCTTGGTTGGAATTATATTGAATAACAGCTTTAGCTACTCATTATCTTCAGCCTATAGAAGTTTACTGCTGGATATCATTCTCTCTAATCTAGACACGCGGTAGCGTGTCAAGGCAAGTTCAAGCTGGCGAACCGCGCACCGTGTGTAATATTACACGAACCATTTGGAGCCAGTTTTCACCCCCTCATAACTCCAAAACTATTTCACGTAAACATGTCAAATTTGGCTCATCTATTGATATTTACGACCTAAGTAAGTACACCAAATTTCATAATCACACCTCAAACGGTTATTTAGATATTAACGTCCAAAAATCCTAATTTTTATCACTGACTGACCTATAGACGTTAATTCTAACCCAGTTCCAGATGACCTAGAAAGTTCAAATTTGGCATCCAGGTAGGTGGTTGGGTGAATACAAAGGAAAAAATCTTATTAATATATATTTTACTAGCTTCTGCACGCGGCGTCGCCCGCGAAGTACCTACATAAAATATAGCCTATGTTCATCCTGAAAGTTCATTCTACACATTGGTGAAAGAATTTTTCAAATCGGTTCAGTAGTTTCGGAGCCTATTCAATTCAAACAAACAAACAAACAAACAAACAATCAAATCTTTCCTCTTTATAATATTAGTATAGATTAGGTTTCAATATAATATCCTAAATTATAAGATGAAATGATATTTTAAAGTTGTTAAACATATTTCATATTGTTATAAATAAGTTTTCGGACTTGACCATTGTACTTGGCACCCGTTTAGATCTCACTTCTTTTGTCGCTGAAGTCAACGACTAAAGCATACTTATTGAACTTGGCTATCATTTCACATTTATGTTTTTGATGGGATATACATACTTCCTGAACGAACGATTTTTCGCAGAAGAAAACATACTTAGCACCAGACAAAAGCTATTTCGCCTCCGGTACCTAATACCAACAGTTGAATCTAGTTTTCTAAAACTAAAATTCCAGGCGAGGCTCTCCGGTGCTGTTGATTGGACGTGCAAGTGGCAGCCCTGACTGGTGGGTGGGGATGGGGGGTGGACTCGGAATGATTTCGGCTCACGATTCACGAGAGCGCATCTGCCCGTGCGGTGCTCGCGTCCTTCGCACGCTGTGTGAATACGGCATTAGCATTGGCCAGGGTTGGACTTAAAAAACTACTTCTGAATCTGATAAATGACAGCAATGTTAGGAGGAATAAGTTTCTTGATCGCCACGAATGTGACTTGACCTTATTGAACGTTTTGTTTTTTGATTTGCAGTTATACTCGCATTACTCTATGGTGGGGTCGGCACAACATGTTTTAGTTTGTAGTTTATACCATGTAGTGTACTATTAAATTATACGATGCTAATGAATATTACTCGTAGCTAGACATAGCGTTAATTCGATTTTCCCCGCAATTAACTTGTTTTATAGTCTTGGCGAATCTTTATGGGCTACCGCCTACTACATTTCCGTTCATTGATCATCAATACTAACAATCTGTTGCTCAATATCATCGACTTTTTTAACTACTATTCTAAAATTTACTTATGAATAAGTTTTTAAGTATTTACGTACTTCCTCCATCGTTCATATGATTTGTTACTGTTTCAAATATATGTTGTATGATTGACTATCAGTCCTTGATCTCTGATTTGTTGATATTCAATTTGTCTAAAATTTTTTCATCTAGAAAATGTTAGGCAAGCTTCCATAATTATGCTCCAACCAACTCCCGACTCAGTAATCTCAGTAAACAATTTCCGACATTTTTAATGAAATAAATGTATCATCTGAAACATTACCGGATGGGGAAGACGCCAGAAATGTTTTATACGAATATTTATTGCTAACAGATCACATCCGCTGTCGACTCCTACGCGTTGCGCGCATCAACCGTGCGCGTCCTATATCGATTGACACGATACTAAAGATCGGTCAAGACACAAGACCATTGTGATTTCTATAAGGTGTACTGCTAATAGCATTCCAAATTTCTGGGTATTGTAAAATATGAAAATTATGAAACGCAACCGATCTCGCTAGTGTAATTGAATGTGATTCCTTCATTAGCATGTTTACGAAACACATGCCAAAGGGGAAAGACCGCGGGGACGTGGCAACGAGCGTTCAACAACAACCATTTGCGTCAATGCTTGTATGTACAGATTTTAGCGGCGTTACGCCAACTGATACCTAAATTAAGTAGGTACCTAACACGAATCCTTTGCGTCAATCTGCAATCGCTAAACATTTAGAACCACGTGCAAATATCAGTTACACGATCACGATTGGGATGTTTTTCTTAAGACATGTGGGGAACAGGTTTACATAGTGATGCCACCGCTTAATTTTTCCTCAATTACTCACGTTCAAAACTTGCCAAGCAGCTTTGAGACGTCACTGCTAGTTTGGACGGTGATACGGAAAGTGGGATGCATTCTTGGGTTGAGTTGATAATGTCATACCAAACAAAATGTTCTCGAAAAGACAATTAAAGTTAAGCCTATCCGAACCAAGGTCTTATGACATTGTAGGTATTGTATTTTAAGTCATAAAGTGATTATTTAGTTAAAAACGTATTTTATCACCACCTCAGTAGTTATCTCTCTGAAGTTTCAAAATCCACCCCTGAGTGGCACATCTAAACACCTTGGCTAAAGCATGACGTAGTGTCGCTATGTTTCGCCGGCGAGCCTGCGGAATACTGATGGCTACTCCGCCTGAATGCCGATGGAACTGCCTACATTGGTCCTTGGTGCGACGCCAGAATGCGAAATGTGTGTAATGCCCTGTCGATATATTTATCGTCCTATGCTCTTTGTGCGGATTGAATTTTTCTTTAGCTTATTCTGGCTCTGACCATCATTCAATGGCCGAACCATTTGCTAGATACAAACCGAAATTCATACTTGCTCCCAAAGACTCAGAGTCTACTGAAATAATAACAAGGTTGCAATTATTTATTACAATCAAGGTCCACACTTGTATTTGACTATAATTTAAAGCAGTTTGTTATCGTTCCAGATAATTGGGACTCTCAACTAGACGTAGGTGGTGGTATAAAAAACGTTGACTCTGAGATTGATATCAATTAGTTCAGCAGACAGAGTCGCACCACGAGCCGGCTTCGTGATCTCTGACGTCATGTCATCGCTCCTAAGTTTGCACAAACTGTCGAGTCAACATGCCTTTGTGCCCTGTGGCAATATTAGCATGTGCCGATAATGAGTGAGGTCAACACGGACGTCGGCTGACCGACCGGCAGGTGGTAGCATCAGACAGACAATTCAACTTCTGTCTCTTGGTGCATTCTGCTAATTACTTACAGACGTAAACATTCTTGAATGTTCGTAATGCCCTAAGAATTCTGCCAGAGCAATTAAGTATCTCATACGGTATGTAAAAGGGTAGATTTCCTATGGTAGTCACCTACGACCTTTTATCAGAGTGGTAAAGGGGTAGGCTTCTTATGGTAGTCACCTACGACCTTTTATTAGAATGGTATGGTATGGTCGGGTTGGAAGTAAAGTCACTTTGGTTTTAAGAGACTATAATATAAATGGTAAAATGGTAATGTTAAACTTATAACAATAACTGGTAAATAATGGTTATGGTCTTAATGGTTTATGGTTAAAATGGTGTTTAAATGGTATATAATTGAGCACGCGAGTGTCTCAATTGGTAAGAGGTCGCGTACTGACGAAATCGTCAGCTTATGTAAAACTTGTGCACGGAAACTGCATTACGATGCACAAAAGCATAATCGCTGATGTGTTCGATTTACTCCGAACATACTCCCGAGCACAAGAAGAAGAGATGATGTGGATGAGATGAAAATATACAATTTTCTTAACTAACCCATCAATAAAAAATGTATAAAGCAAAACATAAAAGCACTTAATCAATGTAATTATTGGTAATTGGTATATAAAAACAAGTGATAAAAACGATTATGTAAGCAAAACAAAAAAGCACAATAATGGTAAAAAATGATATAAAACTTAAGAAACTCATATTAAGTATACTAAACTATACTATTTTCTATATTTCTGTCCCTTTTGTTAATAGTAGCGTATCGCGCACTAGGCCAACGTTTGGCAAAACTATAGGCTATATCGTTGTCACCTTTTTCACACAAAGCACTAGCACTCAACACTTCACTATGCACTGGTATAGTTGTCATATTTGGCGGCGGCGGAGCTTCCACAGGCTCTCGCTGGCGGCGCCGGGAAGGTCGCGGAGGCGGCGGCGTCACCGCAGACTCCTGCCGGCGGCGACGCACGCCGCTGTTGCCCGACGTGGATCTGCAACGCAGGCAGCATCGCCCGCTCCTCCACATCCAGGCTACTACTCCTCCTAGTGCTGCTGCTGTCAGCACGTAGCTTATGACGTAATGGTGTATGTCATGAGCACTTATGTCGTCAACTTCCGCGTCACTTTCTTTTAATTCTCTTACTTTGTTTCCGACACTGGTCATGGATGCGTTCAGATTCATGCTATCTGCCGATCCTTCGTCTGGGATTTTTATTTTTATCAAATGGTTTATCTGGTCAAATTCTGGCATGTAAACGCCTGGTGATATGTGTATTTGGTTAGATTGATGCTGCAAGGGAAACAGTGTAAAGTCCTTGCCCTTTATGACACACTTCTGATTCATGCCAATGACCCCCGCCCGACTTAGGCGTTGAATGGTAACTTGATCATCGCATATGATTTTTATTGTGTAATCGCCACAGCAAAAATATAGGTACTGAGTTGAGTGTAACTCTACCCATTTATTGACGCATGCTGATTTATTAATTCTACAGCTGTTATTGGTCTCCATGTTGACTTCACAAAAACTTTCGTCACCTTTTATGTTCTGTACTGGTTTGAGCAACTGGCACATCATATATGTTTCTCCGTGGTGTAAACATGCTGTTAGCTCATTGGTGCTCAAGCTGATGAAGGAATCCTTTTCAAGATTCACGGCAACATATTCTGAGACAGGTGATATGCTGACCATGTTTGCTTCAACTTGACGTGGAATTGGTATTAATTTGTATACTTGAAAGTTTTCTCTGGCTATGAGCGGGAAAGTTATCTCAATTATGATGTATCTTTGCATAGCCCTAGCCCTGACCTTTAGTAGCTTGTAAATAAACTGAAGATCTGTTTCCATGTTACTTATTGGTAGAGTGAGATCGCTAGGCATCTGGCCGTAAATGGTATGAAGCTCACTTTTCAGTTGTCTTGGTGTCAATAAATGCATGCTTATTTGACCATGGTAGGTGTCAGTGATCGTGTCGAGCAGTGTATCTTGGTTTCCATTCTTTTCATTAGATTGAACTCTGCTTCGATCACAGATGTCTGGTTCTTCCATAGATTGGAAAGGTGTTTCTCGTTACGCTGTATGGTTTCTACGTCCTTGACGTACTGGTCTGCGAAACGAGAGTCTAATACTCCGAACAGGTCGTTTGCTAGATAACCGACACCGTTGATAAGCCCTCGGCGCCGGCGGCGTCTAGCGTGAACGTCGAAATGCTGAGTTAATAAAAGTTCATTATAATATTCGAGTTCCTGGTAATCGTGCCGAGCTTGTTGTAGTATTATGTTACAATGTGATTGTTTTTCAATTGTGTTACATAATTTTTCTAAGTAGCTGGTTATTTTATTGTACGTATCTATTCCTGCCCAGTATGGTTTCATGTCATAATATACAACTAGGGTCCACTTATCCCTAATAAGTTGCAATTTTGTTATGGGGTCAAAATAGAGAGACTGGTTAGTAGGTATTTCTCTTATCTCATGCAATCCGTACGTAGGCGATACGAACAGAGTTATCATAAAACAAAACAAAGCTGCCGCTACTGACATGTGTTTGTAAGCGGGCCTTTTTTGTTTCTCTCTTGGTATCTCTGTGGTTTGGTTTGGCTTTGGTTCATGGTCGATTGGTGATTTGGTTCTCTGTGGCTGCTCGTCTTCCTTGTGGACAGGGAGCACCGATAGCTTGACGACTGGTCTTTTCATTACCCCATTTTTGGTCTTTAGGGTCACGGCACGGACCAGTCCATCGTCCCCCGGGTGCGTGTCGATCACGCGCCCAATTCCCCACTTTCCAACTGGTAAGTTTTCGTCTTGAATCGTAACCAAGTCTCCGATTTCAACATTCATTCGCGATTCCATCCACTTGCCTCTTGCTGAAAGTAGGGTCAAATATTCTGTTTTCCATCTTTTCCACAGGTCTTGAAGGAGTTTTGACGTCAGGTGCCATCTGGTCCGGGCATCTTTCTCCGTTTCAATTACTGTGAGACCTGGTCTTCCTGATAAAAAATGGGCTGGTGTAAGAAAGTTAAGATCCTCGGGGTCCTCTGATAATGCACATAGCGGACGCGTGTTAAAGCAAGCTTCGAGTTTGGCGAGTAGTGTGGTGTACTCCTCGAATGCTAATTTCTGGTTCCCTATTACTCTTTTAAGGTGGTGTTTAAGACTGCGCACTGCTCTCTCCCACAGTCCCCCGGCGTTTGGCCAGCTTGGTATGTTGAAGTGCCATTCTATCCCCATGTCTGTTATCTCGGTCAGGAATCCATCACTAATTACTTGTTGGAATTGGTTGGTTTCTTCTTGTAGCATTCTATTAGCTCCCACGAAATTGGTTCCATTGTCGCTGTACATATGGCGTGGGGCTCCTCGCCGAGCGGCCATCCTCTGGAGAGCCGCCAAAAAGGCTGAACTGGTTAAGTCTGACACAAGTTCAATGTGAACAGCCTTGGTGACCATACATACGAATATCGATATGTATCCCTTAGTGGTTTTAATTCCGCGTCCTTTGTTGGCCTTTACTTCGACGAAACCCGTATAGTCTACGCCGCAGTGGTAAAAGGCATTTTCGGGGTTGACCCTTGACGCTGGTAAGTCCCCCATGAGCTGGTACTGCTTTATGGGATCATGTTTCTTGCACGTGACGCATTGTCTGATATACTTTTTGGTTGCCATGTACCCGCTAATTATCCAATATCTTTGCCGAAGATTTGCTAGTGTTAATCTCACTCCGCCATGAAAAGTTAATTGGTGAGCTTGGTCTATTAATAACGTGGTAAGCCGATGGTTGTGTGGCAGTATTATGGGGTGCTTCATCTCAGGATTGATATGTGCGTTTCTCAATCTACCACCCACGCGTAATATTCCTTGCTCGTCTATAATTGGTGTCAAATTTAATAATTTACTTTTCGAGTGTACCTTTTCATGCTTGCGTAAGTAATGGAGGTCATCAGCAAATTCCAAGAGTTGAACATTTTGTATAATTAGCATTTTCGCGCGACGCATTTCGTGCAATTCTAGGTACGGCTGGTGAACTACTTTATTGTAAGTAGGTACTCGTAGTATCCATGCAAATATGCGAATTATTTTCGTTATAGAACTGAATTTAAGAAGCAAACTATTTATTATGTTGGTAATGGTAGATTCATTCTGCTTAAGAACTGCTGCGTTGGTCTGTCTCTCGACAGATGCCTTTACTTCTAATTCAGTTTTATATATCGTTTGGTTTTTATTGGTCGGTATATTTAAGCTCTTCTGGTCAGTATGGTCATTTCTGTGGATCGTATCATTAAGTGACATTCTCCAAATAATTTTTTGGTAGGCCTGGTCTTCTTTATGAACAATTATTTGTCTGTACATTTTCTCGATGTCAGCAGTGTACGCATATGGGTACCTGCGCCATTTCAAAATAAGTTCTTGGAGGTCCTGTTGCAGGTTTGGGCCTCTATACATGACGTCGTTGAGGCTGTAGCCTGATGACGACTTGGCTGACGCGTTGAATACTACCCTTAGCTTAGTGGTAGTTGACTCGGCTTTAATTATGGCATGGTGTGGTAGGTAACACTCTGGTGTTTGGTCACTGGTTACTTGTGCTGGCGTCATATGGTTTAGCTGAATATATTCTAACATGAACTGGTTGTAATCAGCTTGTAATTGATGGTCTTTGGCCAATTTCTTTTCCAAATTATGAAATTGTGCTAGTGCTTGTGGTTTTGTTGCACCCAATTTCTCCTTTAGATCTGGTTTAAATGGTAGGCGGACTCCAAATCTTCCGTTGTCAAGCCTATTTGTGGTTTTTGAGAAATATTGCAAGCATTCATGGTCATCGCTTGACATTTCTATTTGCTGGTTAATGTCTTCGTTCTCCCAAAACCGGAGCAGATCATCCGTGTTATGCAGAACGACATTGCAATTGTAAGCTGGTTTTATGGTACCACAGAGCAGCCATCCTAGCTGCGTCTGTTGTGCTATTGGCTGGTCATCTGAATTTCCTCTCAAAATTCCACCCAACATTATTTTACTGTATACTTCCGCCCCTAGAAGTAAGTCTACTGGTCGACTAATATTAAATTCTGGGTCTGCAAGTGTGATATTTTTTATGTGCGCCCACGATGGTCTGGTTATGATTTTATTTGGTAGGTTCTTAATCAAACTGTTCATTATAATAACATTTGTTTCTAAATAAAAGTCATTATACATCGACTGTAATTCAACACTTATCATTCCCTTCGCGCTATTTTCTCGCTCTCCTACGCCGAAAATAGTACCCTTGCACTTAGATCTTTTTAACCCTAAGATCTGAGCCGCGTTTTCACTAATAAGCGAAACCTGTGAGCCCTGGTCAATTAATGCTCTCATGACGTGCCTTGTGCCGTCAGATCCTGTTATTCTGATCATGGCTGTAGCCAAAAGAATTTCTGAGATGTCATCCCAAGACACGTGAGCTGATTTGGTCACGTTTTCTTTGTTGGTAGGCTGTGAAGTAGGTTTTGCTTGCGATGGGGACTTTTGCTTTATTAGCGCGTCATGCAATAATGTATTGTGCGCACCTAAGCATGCGCGACATCGTTTTGTTGATGTGCACGATTCCTCCAAATGGTTAATTAAGCAGTTTTGACAATATTTTAAAGAATTTATTTTTCGCAATCTAGATTCGGGCTGTAAGCTTAAAAATTGCCTACACTGCCAAATGCTGTGGTCATTATTACACATACCGCAGGTGATTGACCGCGACGCGTGTAATGAATTCTTGATAGGTGGTCTATCTATTGATGGTCGAGAAACATTTCTCTGAAAATTATTATTTTTCATGTTTTGGTTTTGATTGTTGTAGGAAGTAGATGGTTGCGAAACTGCCTTTTGGTATGATGGTTCGTTCTTGCGGCGAGAGGCTTCTAATGTGGTAAATTTGGTCTCAAGAAACTCCAGAAATTCCTGTAAAGAGGGTAGCTCTCTGGGTTTCTTCACCGATTCGATATAGTCGGCGAACGATGCGTTATCTAACTTCTGTGCGAGCAAGTGCACTAAAAGTGGATCCCATGTCGCCGTATCTACGCCTAGGTTTTTGATAGCATGCAGACATTCCTTGGTGACGTCATGCAGCTTCTTAATCATCACAAGCGACTGCTGTTGCATGGTGGGAAGGCTAAGAAGTGTGTTGATATGGGAGGTAAAGATAAGCCGTCTGTTCCCGTAACGATGGTTTAATATGTCCCAACACGCTTCATAGTTCTCTGAACTAATATGCAGATGGTGGATCAGACGTTCTGCCTCTCCTGTTACTTTACCCTTCAAGAATTGCATCTTTTGAGCATTTGACATGGAGGGGTTTTTGTGAATGGCTTCGGTAAATAGATCCTTAAACGAAACCCATTCCTGGTATCTCCCACTAAAAGTTGGAATCTCGATCTTTGGTGTCGAGTTCTCACGATGGGACACTGACCACATTTTGGTATTAATGGTTTTCTTTAACTGGTTAAAAATCTGTTCATGCTCGCTGAAATCTTCCTGGTACCGCCCGTCTTCGCCGCCGTTTTCTCCTTCAATCTCCCAATGCAGCCTATCAATAGGACCCCAGCGAGATTCTAGAGACTTGAGGGCGTCCTCAAACTCCCATTTCCTCTGCAACTCGCTAGTTTTTATGCTACCTACTGTTCTCATGAAGGCTCTCATATTTATCATCTGCTTTTTTAGTAGTTCTTTCAGCTTGCTGTTGTCCACTGCCGCTGAAGAAATATTTTTTATTTGTTGCCTGGGGGTCTCAGGCCGCGACGATGTTCCAGACTGCGCTGGTGGCATCGCTTCTGGTGCGTGAAGGCTTCCTGGCTGTATAACTGGTTGCTGCCTAACTGCCTTCCCTAACTGCTCCGCGGTTGTGTTTAACACTTCCTTCATGGTTAAATAAGCTTCTTTAGCTGTCTCATAACACTGTTTTTGAAAATATACATGGTCAAATACCCCTAAATCACGTATTTGCTTATGGTTGTTTAAATAATCTTGCCAATAGGTCTCTAATAAATCATTTTTCCGCTTGCAATACTCATAAGTTTTCCTATCGGCTCCATCTTTCTTAAAATTGGTCAGCAGCTTGGTAATGGATTCGTAAATCTCTGTTTGGTTTATGAAAAGATTATCCATTTTGGTTACTAGGTTGTAAATCTATAATAATAAAGATAGATCTGACCTTGGTTTATCCTTACGATTTCCTGCTCAATCCAACACTGCACTCCTGGTTTGAGAGGCACTGTATCACTTGGTTTGGTAATCACTGGTGTTTAAGTTTTCGAAGAGCCTTGTAAAAGGGTTCGAAGGTTCGAAGGACCATGTAAAAGGGTAGATTTCCTATGGTAGTCACCTACGACCTTTTATCAGAGTGGTAAAGGGGTAGGCTTCTTATGGTAGTCACCTACGACCTTTTATTAGAATGGTATGGTATGGTCGGGTTGGAA
Source organism: Cosmorhoe ocellata (assembly GCA_963675405.1). Classification (NCBI taxonomy): domain Eukaryota; kingdom Metazoa; phylum Arthropoda; class Insecta; order Lepidoptera; family Geometridae; genus Cosmorhoe; species Cosmorhoe ocellata. The sequence goes on along the minus strand of OY776258.1, from coordinate 498,124 downwards.
GTAAAGTCACTTTGGTTTTAAGAGACTATAATATAAATGGTAAAATGGTAATGTTAAACTTATAACAATAACTGGTAAATAATGGTTATGGTCTTAATGGTTTATGGTTAAAATGGTGTTTAAATGGTATATAATTGAGCACGCGAGTGTCTCAATTGGTAAGAGGTCGCGTACTGACGAAATCGTCAGCTTATGTAAAACTTGTGCACGGAAACTGCATTACGATGCACAAAAGCATAATCGCTGATGTGTTCGATTTACTCCGAACACGGTATCTAAATTGAGATACCTATTTAATTGCTTTTTATACTCGCGTGTGTGGTCCTTATCTACACCATGATTTATGAAGTTGTTCCCGATTAAAAAGTAGCCAATGTGTTACAGATACGCGTATTCCAAGTTACATCTAGATCCGTTCAGCCATTTTAGCTGGTTGAGTAACAAACATCCATTCATTCATCCGTCTTGAATCCGTCCAAACTTGAAAATTTATAAAAGTAGGAATAGAAAGGATTAGTAGTTAGTGGGCAAAGTAGGATTGTTTTAGCCATTGCTAAAATCAATCAGAAACTAGAATTAATCGGTTCAATTCAACCGTTTTTCATGATTAGTCGGAGGTTTTAAAACATACTAACCTACTTATTTGCAATAACTCAATTTCAAAATGATTAAAAGTAAATCTTGGCATATCCTCGGTTATTAAAAGAGTTATGTTCGTAACACAAGAATAAGGCTGCCACTTAACCTTGGCGCCAGCTGCGTTGGCAGATGTTGGTGACGTCAGCGTTTAGCATCATAAAGGATTGACATGAGTGACGGTCGAGTTCTGGGCCAAACTGTGCGATTGTTGCATTCTGTGAATAAGGAATTCGTTGTATTTAAAAGCTCCCTCTCAATTTCCTTCTTATGTATCAAGTTAAAAAAAAAACGTTATTCTATAAAAGTAGTTGGTCCACGGCAAAATTCTCCAGACCATTGATATATTTTGAAAGAGTTTAGTCGAAATACCTTAGTTAGTTGGAAAGTGTAGACAGTTGAAAGTAACAGAAAAGGGAGTGACTACTGAGATGACGTTGTGCCGACCCCACATAGTGGGATAAAGACAGGAACATGATGAGTCGAAATACCTTAGTTTGGTGTTTGTCAACTTTTTGTTTACCTTAAATATTTACGCCAAGTTTCTTGTCGAATGACCCAGAACAGAATCTTACTATTTGCTTACACTAAGTTACAAAACAAGAGTCACGCAACAAACAATATTGTGTATCACGGTATTACCTTTATTATCTATTTAAACTCACTGCTTAATCTATTTAAAATCACTTGGTGACCTTAGGTAGACCTCTCGGAATCACGCCAAGGAAACGTACGAATTGAAACTGGTTTCCTTAAAATAACAATTCCGTTTAAAAATATGATACGTACGAGTATATAAGTATGTAAGTAAGGTTTCTGCAGAACCATTGAGGTCACTAGTCACTTGTTTGCACGTTGTGTTTTTTTAGTACCTACTAAGGTGCGGGTAGAGTAACATTTACACCTTCACGACGATGCTGACATTTTGAGCAATTCATGAGTCTTGAGCCTGTTTACTGGAGATAGAATTAGTGCATATCTATACCCATAAAGGCAATCTACCTTCTTCAGCTCTCTATGACATATTAGATTTCTAGTATTACGTAAAAACCTTCAAGATACTCAACTGTACAATCCTTGCGTCTTAACATAACCAGCATGCAATAAGCATCTGTCAACATTATTACGAGTTCTAAAGCATATAGTCATTGACATACTAAAGATGTAATTCTCGCTTCATAGATAGCTTTATACGATGAAACAACGAACGGTTCGCTTTAACCGGTTAATTAAAGTTCGTAGTTAAGGTTTTCAAAGAGGTTGCGCTCCGAACGCTATTATTGAAATACCGGTTAATACCGGTTTTATTCTGGTAAATTGTTAACCGATTCCAAGCCCTGGCTTTAACTAGTGTTTTGACGAAATCTTTTATAGTTATAAAACTGAAAGTAACACGAGAAAAAATATAAAAACAGAGCGATAATGTTCACAGTCGAAAGCATCAGAAGTAAATCCATTTGACGAAATCATTCGCTTAACATTTCAACATAGACTGAATTACAATTTTCAGAACATTATAATTTCCCGATAGTTCTAGGTATGTCACTGAAATCAAAATTTCGAATGAAGTATATTATAATTCGATCTGAACTTTCTAGCAGGAATTCACAGGAAACCTCGAATGTAAATTTAGATGGTCTTCATCTAAACAATTCATCATTCGACCTGAATATGAAATATGTATTATTTAACCTACGGGGCCATGTATTGTGATAATGTAGAAACGAATTCAATGCTGATACTGTAGTGGATAAAGCTCCTTATCAAACTAATTACAAGTCCATCAGAGTCGGAGTGAGCTGCCGCGGTTACGCAAACAAGGATGTTAGCTCAGGTGGCTCAGCTCACTCAGTTACGTCACACAAGCACATTGTTGTCGTGTGACTCACAAGCAGTGGATGAACAAGCTGTTTGTTCACAGAGTCGAAGATGGTATAGATAATATAGGCAGTAACGTATGATCTAGGTATACCATGTTAAAAAATAAGTCATTTCTGTTGGTAGAAGGTTCTGACTGTCACGTCTGGAAGCTTACTCTTGCTTGGTAGAGACGTCTATAATTATCTGTTACTCAAAGCTACTTGCACGCAAGTCTTTTTAAATAATTGATGTAATGTTGAGTTGCGTGAAACAGAAGTCTTGTACGGTTTCATGTTATTCTTTTGTATATGTAACCTCAAAATAAACGTCAAATTTTCTCGTTACAATTTTGACATTAAAGGGCATTTATATTAGCCATGTCATCAGCATTATCATCTTCCTCTTATCCCACGTTATGTGGAATCGGCACAAATGTCTCCTTCTTCCATGCACCCCGTTCCGAACTAAACCAATAAAACATTATCAGGGCTGCTATCTCCAGGTTTGATAGACTTCTCCACAGATTTCTAGTTACTTAATATTTGATAGATATATAGATCAATCTTTAATTAAATATAATCTTTAAATAAATCAAGATTATTTTCTTGAAATTGTAACAAACATCGATTAATAGTCATTCTAAGCCTATGTTAAGTTAGTCTAAAATTATTCGAGGATAATATAAAGGGTCAGAAAATAGGCCAAATAACGTTAACGGAACACTAAACCTTCAGTGGGTATCTGTTAAAGGACAGTTACTCAATAATAAGTTCACCGTTCGGCAATTATGTTTTACGATACCGATGGATTGCATTCTACCCTTTTGAATAGTATATATTATTATAGTATTGTCCAAAAATTCTACTTATCCTGTATTTTCTTTGTCGGCAGTTACGGAAACATAACTTTCACTGTTGTTGATTGTATAGGGTTTGTATGTATTCTGAGTTGCTTACAGTCGGAGCCTTTGTCTAAAAGGGAAAGTAAGTATACTATCAAAACAACAGTCGTATACTTTTGTACTCTATTATGTAATTGTAGTTGAAAGATTTCAAATTTATTGTTTCAAGTATTCAAAATAATAACTTTCGTCCCAATTTTAACTTTCTATTCTTCAGGTACTTATAAAATTTTGATGAATGGCCTATTATCATTGGACTCTTTTTCGTCGTACCCTTATTTGCTACATATGTTTAAAAAAACATTGTCATTTAAGTGTCTCAAAATTCATCATCAAAGTAAGTGTAATTTGACCTTTCTGGTATTACTTACTGAAATCCTTGGTTAATGGGTAGGTATTATTATTAGTATTAGTATTAGACGGGTATTTATCGCGTTCAAAATTTACCTTAAATTAGACAATAGTTGACGGTAGTTGAGTCTACCTGTGACCACGACAGCGTGCAAACCTGTCGAAACGTCGGGAAAAAATATAAGGTAAATTTTGAACGCGATAAATACCCGTCTAATACCAATAATAATGTGTTCAGATCGCGTAAGTTTAATGGGTAGGTACTTTTCAGATTGCGCTACACCAAAAATACTGTTACGAGATATTATAACCTTCCTGAGTTGAACTATTAACTTGTTTATCTTAATCCTCAAGGTCCACGTAAAATATACGTGCTCATTTTCATGCTACTTCGAGTATTTAGCTCCATTTGCAAACAGCGTTATCATTATCAGTTTGTTTACAATGAGCGAATGATCGAACAGTGTTTGTGTACGCTACGCCACAGAAGACACTACAGTTTATATAGCCTTGGCACTGAACCAGCCTGTGACGTCAGTCGCCACACACATAGTACCTACCACCTATCTATAGGAATTTAAATGAAAAGACACATTTGGATTATGAAATCGATTATTTTTGGGTTTGGATTTGAAGGAGTAAGCTTTTCTCTTCAAATTTCATGCTCTTTTTGCGTACACTAGGCAAAATCAAAACCGTTTGAAACAATGTCTGTCTCAGTAAAACATAAATGTGCCTTTAGACTTTCCTCAGATCGTAAACCTGCTCTAACTGAAAACACAAATTTTACAATCGACTGCGTTTAAATGCCGCTTAGATATTGATGCGGCTAACTTTGTTACCGAAAATAATTCAGATTCAATAATTACGAATATGTATTGTGTTAAGCCAATATCATTCCAGAAATAATTGTTCAATGTATAGTGTCACATTGTTATTTGCTGGCTCAGTTACTCAATTATTATTGCAATAGCGACTTGTAATAAAATGAATCACCTAGTTAGACGATGAGGCGAGAGTTTAGCAATTCGATAAGTCCTAGGCGATTAATGATAGGAACCAATAAATTAAGAAAACACATAACAAATATGATAATGTAGTGGTACATACTATGATATAGTTTCCAAGTGCCGGTTTTATCTTCGTAACAAAATACATATATAAGAAACTGGGCATGTGAGGAAAACCATAACAATTTCAGGAATCCTACTAATATTATAAACGCGAAAGTTTGTAAGAATGTATGGATGGATGGATGGATGGATGGATGTATGTTTGTTACTCTTTCACGCTAAAACGGCTGAACGGATCTGAATGAAATTTGGTACAGATATAGATGATGGTCTGGAATAACACATAGGCTACTTTTTATCCTGGAAAAATATACCTAAGGTTCCCGCGGGATAGATTTGTTTTTGTTTTTCAAGGTATCACGCGGGCGAAGCCGCGGGCGGAAGCTAGTCTCGAATAGATGTAGAAACCATGATTCTAACTGGTCTAATTCTACGAATTATGAAAGCATTCTAAAATAAAAAAATATGATAAAACTATCCAAAGTCCAACCAAACCACATCGTAAAACAGTAATATAATGTAATATCAGAAAATAAGTCAGCAGAACATGAAAAAATTAAGAATTAAGCTGTTTAACATTCCGTATCTCAGTGAGACGAGACGAGTTCTGAATTATAATATTATCCAAACAGTGGATAACGGTGGTGGTCGTCCTTGACAGTGGTGTCGATGACGTCAACAAGGTCTATTTTTGCGCCAACCTCATAAACATTCGTACTTCCTATGTGCCCACAGTACCCAGTTATAACTATGACTACTCATTTTTGCTACACAGTGTTGTGTGGCTGTGGTTTTTCGTAAAATGTTTAAATCGTTCGGTGTTTGTGAGGCTCACACTGTGGGTGATTATGGGAAATCCATTTTTACAAACTATTTTGATGAAAGTATATTTATCATGTTAGCGCTTGTGTAAATATTGAGCTTTCAAGTTCGCTTCGGATTTATTTTCATAAAGCCAAGAATATTTTTTTTAGGGCATTGATTATCATAGGTATTAATTAAAGTCTTAGTAAGGAAGTGAATCTTACTCTAATTTCAAAAAAATATAAGAAAGCTGCGAAAATAAAATCGTAGGTATTCGGTCCGTCCGTATATAATTTTGCAGCTGTTAACAACATACTAAAAGCGTTTTTATAAGGAAAAACTGCATGTTATTCAGAGAACCAATAAGGCATCTCAGAACCAGTTTTGTACCAAGTTTGAACAAAACTGGTACTAACCATCTATCATCGTAAATACATGGAAAAATTCGCCATTTGTTTTAAAACTATTGTTCAATAGATTTATTGATTTTACTTAGGTTCCAGTGTCTGACCAACTTTAACAGAAAATTATCTTAGTTCCGTCGCGGCCTAAAAACTTCTATAACCTGGGCCAGCACCTCGTGTTTTTCGAAGGACGGAAGCGCTTAGCTCAAAATGCCCCTACGGTCAACTATCCTAGTACTGATCTGTCTGAGGAACAACTAGTTAGCCATAAGCATCCTACCATCTGTTAAGTTTCCTAATTCTCGCTGGGGTCACAGCGTTACATGTCATCGTATATGGTACAATGCCATACGATTTGTCACGATAAACAGACACAACCTACAGTAGAATCACGCAACACAAACCATCGCCGAATCCCGCAAGTGCGGTGTTGCGTAGGGTGTGTGGGCGGAGCCTTGCGACTTGCGACTGCGTGCCTCTCGCATAAAGGACATAAGAGCGATGTTAGCGCACTAAGGCCTTACTAATGGACTCTATACATTGGCCATGATGGTCCACTATAGGCCACCGTAATTGTGGAGGGAGGCTTGACGCATGATGGCTGTCGATTGCCAGTGGCCAATGGAACGTGGCGCGCAATGGCGATGTTGTCTGTTCCGCACTACAGACAAATCGTGGCGTAGCGTGGCTTGTGGTTTTCACACAGTTGCCCATTGTTCAGTACGTCACCGACTGCCGACGGGGTAGCGTTCTTTTTTAGTTTTTGATCGCCCAAAATGCCACCATCATGGAGCAATGAAGAGACTTTCGAGTTTATTGCATTATATCAATCTGAGCCCATAATTTGGGACCCAAATAATGCACTGCACAAGGATAAGAACAAGGTATGTTTGCATTTCTTAGTACCTACTTAGTATTATTTTAGTACGGAGTGGACAAAAATGTGAGTATCAACGATTTGAAACAAAAGATTGTTTTAATTTATTTTAAGTAGAATATATTTGCTTTATGTTAAGGTACGGAGTAACCTACAATTTATTAATTCTGGCTTGACATTTTTAGGTCAATAATGCATGGAATCGCATAGCAGACTCCCTCCAAATTCCTGTTACTGAACTTAAAAAAAAGAAAGAGACATTAATGGCAGCTTTTCGGATGCATTTCAAAAAAAAACAAGATTCAATTCGGTTTGGTATGGGAGAAGAAGAAACTTACAAACCGATTTGGGTGTTTTATGATGCTATGGAGGCATTCTTGAAAGAAAAATATGAATGCAAAAGCACATCATCGACAGAAGGACAAAGTGTAAGTAAAACAAATAAATAAGTCACATTTTTTGAATTAAGTAAGTTTAACTTCTCTGCTGCGTTATACTCTTCTAGTTGTATGCAAATAAATAGCCGTGGCCGTGATTACTTCCACGTCCATCGCAATTGCTTCGCCAGGCAGCAATGGACCATTCATTGTTTGAACACCTTTTAGGCGAAGGGAATGCCCTATGATGGCCTATCGTGGTGCATGGCCGTGGATGGCCTTTTGTGTACAGAAGCATAGCACATCTGTAGAGCCTATTATTTGAGACCTTAAATAAGAAGGTCGCAGTATTTAGTATTTAAGTGATTTGTGCAGTTCAATATTTTGTTGCAGATACGACCAGAAAAGAGGCAATACCAAAAAACAGAGTACTTAGAAAGTGACAATGACTCTTATGAAATAGAAGAATCGGAGACTTTCAGACGCAAAGAGGCGCCAGAAGTCTTAGTAAATAATAATGAGCGAGTGTGCTCGGTAAACAAAGGAACAGTTACATACAGAAGTGATAAAACTACAAACGAATGCAATCTGTATGGACAATTGCTGTCTGAAAAACTGATGAAACTAGATGAAGAGACCAGGTTACGGCTGATGAATGACATTGACAACCTCGTATATCGCACAACTTTGAGAGCTATATCTAAAAGCAAGACCAGCAGCACGCGGTCTTCGAGCCGAACTTTTCCAGAAGATTCACGGGAGGAGAACTATATCATCCAAGTAGTCAAAAAATCACCATCGCGACAGGATCCTCTGACGGATTAAACGTTTCCACTTCATATTCTACTGAGCCATCCATTGTTACATAGGTACACATCCATACGAATATTATAAATACGAAAGAAACTCTGTTTTTTTCTTACCTTTTCATGACAGAATGACTATAGGAAATAGGCTACATTTTGTCTTCAAAAGTTTATTTTGCCTATTTTTTTAAATATGCTCATTGAAATCTTCGTAGACTTAATTAATGTAAGTATCTGTGTACTTTTGTTGAATTTACTCGTAATCGGTGTTACGTTCACGACTCACGAGTTGCCTTGAGTTCTAATGCGTCATTACTGATTATTCTGTAATGACATGTTGAAGTTATTATTCTAACTACTATTGGTATCTTATCTAGGTCAGAACGTTTCAAATTTTATGGATCCTGAATGATAAACGACAGGGATAAAAACGTTGAGATACATACCTTAACATAATTTAACAGGAAAGTAGTGTGCTCAAATCTAAACATTCTTACCTATACAAATACAAGGGCATTGTGGAGATAGTGAAGATTATAGAATTGACTTTACACGATAAAAATTTCAAAGACTGATATGATAAATACTACGTTACCAAATACTTTATTGTTATAGTTTCCATGCATATAAAACTTGCTTCCGCCCGCAGCGTTGTCACGAGGTAGCTACTACATTCTAAGCATTGGTTTAAGAATTTTTTTGTGCAAGGATTGATGTGCCACTAGTTTCAGATACTATGCAAAACATGCCTTACCGTAGTAAGTTCTGGTTCTATGTAGGTTAGGCACACGTTGTGTTTTCACATACCTACTTCACGCGCTGACTCACCCAAATGCTTATTTGCGAATCTTGAACAAATTGATTGCAATTGATGTTTATTGTGTGGAATAGTATATTCGTTTACTGTGTCGAATATAAACGCGTTCCAACCACACTCGAGTGTTGCCAATTGTTTTAATAATTCTATAGTCAGTATCAAAAATATCTAAGAGCTAAAATAATACATCGCTACGAGGTTTCCTGTGTTTGGTTTTATCACACAGTAATGGCTGGAATGCTGAACCATTTTGAATAAGGATAAGGCTCAACTAATGGATTACTGATACTTACTGTACCATTGCCTTCTGCTTCTAAAGCTTCTACTAGTTGGAATCCAAAGCACCTAGTTTGGGGTTAGATAAACAAACAAACTTGACCTGCAATCTCCAGGCTCGGTAGATATCTCCTCAGATTTCTGGTAAAAATATTAGGTATATCTAAGTAACCAGATATCTGATATATCCAGAAGGTATTCATAGGTACCTACGTCCAAACATGATATTTGGCATATGCCCACGTTTTGCGCAGTAGTTAGTATTCCGCACGTGACAGGTTGCAAGCCCGTCGCCTTTGAATTCATAAGGGTAATGATATTGACGGACGGACAGTTCACACAGCACCATCTAGTCCCAATAACACCAGACACAGAACAAACATGCATTCATCACACAAATGTTTGTTCTGGGTGGGGATCGAACCCACAACTTACAGCGCGGAAGGCAGAGCTACTACCGACTGAGCTGTGAGGCCGGTCATAACTGGAGACACGGTAAGATAGAAGGTGCAGTTTCAATAATTTCTCGCTCGGGCCATGCCTACAGTATTATCAGAGGTCCGTTATCTGTTACGTCGGCCCACGCTCCGGAGTCGGTGTCGTAACAGTGCGGAATATTCCTACGCCGCTGACCCTCGACCAGCTATCTATCGGCCTTTTCTACTCATTTTGATTGTTTTACCGTTATTTTATAAACTTTTTTAACCTTGATTTTAGAGCTCGTCTTTCAAGCTCTTAGCCAGTGAACGAAAAATATAGAAGCATTTCTTCATCCGCGAAACATGAAACCAAATTTCACTCATCGAAACTCTTACGTGAATTTGCCAAAAATTGATTAATGTTTGGGTTTAACTTGCCGTGTAGCGTGTAATAAGCTTCTGTAAATTTGTGTGGGGTAATGTTTTTAGCTCAAGGAATAGGTACTTCCATGCATTGTCCGTTCACTGCAGATGGCATAAAGATGAAGCAATAAAAGATTAGTTGATAATAAGTTATTTCACGAAACATACATTTGAAAATAGCTAACATTTTACAAGATAAACAAAATTGTTTATTGCGAAGAATGACGAAAGTGAGAACAATGATAAAACATGGGCAGAATGATCCTATCGTCGCTGACGTGTCTACCGTTCAGATAGGCTTGCTACTATGCCACAGATTAAATCAGTCACACAAACTACGTTCGTATGTTGTAGACCCTGGTCAATATAGCAAGAGTTGTCCGGTGACATTTTTATATCTATGGTACAAGATACAAAATGCAATGATTTATGACATTTCTTTGGTTTCTAGCTCTTTCTTTAAAGTCTTCTTCGTCTTTTTTTTATTGGCATCTGTCCTTTTTGAGAACAATTTTGCGAGTTTCGAGTTTTTTAAATGAATAAATATTGTCAATGTCAAATTGTTAAGTCTATTTCTTTTAAAATGTAACATAACTAATATTTCCTACCATAACCTATAAAAATTGAATTGAAGTTGTTACTTCATGTTTGAAAATTGACGCTTTTGAAACAATAGTTTGTAAGCTCATGGTAAGGCCTCAGATCAAGATCTTTCTATCGGGATGCCTTTGAGCCGACACGGGGTTGGCAACTATGTCATACATAATGAATAATGAGATATATATAATACATAAGAATGTTTCACAATACGCGATTAAGTCCCGATAATATATATTTAAATATGTCATACATATTTATGACTCTACGAACTGACTACAACCATTATGATGGTGTGTTATAAAAACGTACATACAAATGAATAAGCTCAGGGGCCCTACCACGAATTCATAATACATTACCGAATTAGTATTACATTGTTATTTCATAACCTATGCAAATTGTATTGAAGTAGTGTTACTTCACATCGTGTCTAGAACGGAATCGTTCTGGAAGACTTCGTGGTAAGGCCTCAGTAAAGTGCTAGCACAACCCTAACTAATCAGCTGGCAGGTCATTTGACGTCGCTGATTACGACAGCGAACGTTGTCAGTGACACGCACGTGACCAGTCACTGCTCAGTCAGTGCTCACTTGACCAACGGATATAAATAAACCTGTTGTAACAACATGAGGACACGTAGCTTACCTTGTAACTTCAGTTTATGCTACGCTGTTGTTGTCTGCAGGCAACGTATAATAATCGAAACTGGTATAAGATTGCTTAGGTCATCCTGTTGGGTAGTCATCATCAATTTCGCAAGAAGTTACAGAATATAAAAACACCTAAAGACTGACGCAAACCTATCATTAAATATACACAACGCCATCTAGCCTCAAACTAGGCAAAGTTTGTAGGTACTATTTGAACCAGACAGATAACTGATATCCTCTTTAAATATATTTTTTTGTAAATACATAGTAACACAGACAAAGAATAAACATCTGTGTTCATCACAGAAATGCTAGTCCTGAGTAGGGATCGAACCCACAACCTACAGCGCAGAAGGAAGAGCTATTACCAACTGAGCTGTGAGGCCAGTCAATTCAGTTGCGTTTCCATTACAAATATGTTCATAGAATTGGGGACTTTGCTGATATTTGTACACAGAACAAATTACTTATGACTCTGCTACTCAGCATCACGCATACACAATCCACATTAATGATGAACACCATTTACCAGCTCGACGCCTTACTTATTCAAATGACACAACTATAAAAATTCAATGAGAACGTATTGTTGACCCTAATGATTCCAAATCGAGGTCTCCTATAAAAGTTTCAACGTCTCAAGTGATTCGTTGACGTCACGCGATCGTCAGTGCCTCACGAAATGTCACGCAGCCTAATGTCAAATTATCAATAGGTTACAGAAAGTTCAAACGGGTACGAAATTAGGTAACTACACTCAACACAAAAACCAGCTAGAGTAAAAAACAGTTTCTGTCCTCTTGAAATCTATTTGACTTCGTTCGTGCTATTTTCAGATGAGATACATAATTCATTTGCATGTTCTTATTCAGTGCAGAGCCCAGCGGTTAAACAGTTTTAATTTTCATGCCTTTAGTAATAGGTAGTTTGTGTTAAATCATCATCATTATCATCCGCAACCCGACTTCACCCACTGCTGGGTATAGGCTTCTCTTTGCATAATATACGATTGTCCACGGTCTGCTTCTAATCTCATCCAGTTCCATGTGTTAATTATTCATTTTAAATTTTATACAAATCCGCAAGTAATTATTACAGTGGTCCAAACTCACCAAACATACATAAACTGGCATTTATTATATCAGTAAGAAGTAAGATAAATCATAGTGAAACCCGATTAAATTTTGGTTAATACGATAAGCGAAGTTTACTCGTAGTTTTTCTATGTTCTGATCCATAACCCTTTACCCCGTTATCTAGCTTTTTACCTCTTCTTTACCCTTGATATTAAATGTTTTTGGCTGTGGTAGGGTACCGTGTTCCTACTTCCTATAGCGCCTTAGCGGCACGCGATCTGAATAGTACAAAGATACCGCATCGCATGATTCTGTAACATTTATAAATGCCTAAGTTCAGGAGACTCATCAACGTATATGACGGCGGCGGTGTCGGTACCGACTTGTGATGTGACTTGTAGCTGTAGGTAAATATAGTGCACAGCCTACTATAATAGGAACAGACATCTTCTACACTAGATGACCTATCACTCTTAACTATTTAGTTAGATCTTTGAGAATATCTGAAGAAGAAACACATTCAAATATTATATGTGGCACATGACCGCGTTTTGGCTTCTAGACATAATAGCCAATGACACACACCTTCGTGTTTTGGTTTCTAGTGGTTACCGGTTTCCTCACGATGTTTTCGTTCACCGTTAAAAATGCAGACGAATGCCATAAATACAAGAAGACGTCCTTGAATTTGGATTGTAAAACATTAATTATCAAACCATGTTAACTACTCTCGTAAATAAAAATATAATACCATGTCAGAATACTATGTAAAATATTATGAACGTACAAACCTCCTAACCTACTTCACCTGATACCATCGCAAGCAGACACGAAATGTCAATGTTGGAGCGGTAGAACCCGATAGGAAACTAACGCGACTCCTGAGACATTTGGATAAAACTAAGCAAGTTAAAAAGATCATTGTTCAAAATGATTACTGATTAAACTTGGTAACTGACTTAGGCACCTTCTCATTTTTCTTTTTCACTTGTCAGGTTTCAGTCACATTTCCTGCCAGTGAGCGGGCGTAATTGCAGAGTTCCTAAATAATTACGGCGTCGTCATTACGGCCCATTACACTTCGTGGAAAGACATTACCCCAAATGCACGTCCGCGGATCGCAAAACGGTGATCCGGCCTGCAGCGGATGCCGGACCACCGTTTGTTTCCAGTTTCTTGGAAGAAGATACTCCTAAACAATACATCCTGTCATACCTTCATACACGACATAGTATTAATTATCTACTCAGTGAAGCGGAAAGATAAGAACAGGAATAGGCAGTGTCATCTATGGATCATTTGGATTCTTATCTCAGAGATTCTAAGTATTAGTTTGACCTTCTCAAGGTCTGGTTACGTATTACCATATCCGTTCATTTGGATATAAATATAGAATAATTATTGCTTCAACCGCATGAAGTTTTTCAATATTAAAAAACGTAATGATAACCATCAGCACAAAAATAATCTACCTACAAGAGCATCATTATTGTAAAGCCAACGCCATTCGACACGATAGATATAGGCTGCCGTGCCCGAGTGCCATTAGACGGTAGGCATTAGGTGGGTGGATGGTAGAATGGTAGCACGCGAAGCTGAATTAACACAAATTAGCTGACACTCACGCGAATGGGGGTTAGAAAGCGTGTTGACTGTCACGCACTGTCGTCTGCATGACGCGATGGCAACTTTGTCCTGGTTTTCATGGGGAAGCCATTGCCAGCAATGGTAAGACAAAGGCATGCAAGCGCAGCTTTACCAAATAACATGTCGGTAAAGACTTTCAAGCAAGTAAAATAGATTTTTTGGCATGCAATGAGTGCAGGAATGGTTATGGTCATGCTATGTCATTTTACTTGCAAATATAGCAAGGCCGTCTTTGTTCTGTGCGCTATACTCTGACACCTAAGTACCATGTTTTGGTACTGGTAAAGACTCGTTTTATATTCTTGCATTTACAAAAACAGATTAAACCCTACTACTTTCATTCTAACCCTCCTTTTATTCAACATACCTATTTAAGTTTATCTCGCCTGGTATCCTGCAGGCAGATAGAAATGTGACGTGCCGCACGCCACCGCACCGGACTCGCGTGCATTTGAGGAATAACTATTCTAATAGTACCAACTCGCACACGCGAACGCGCGTGTTTCCCGGTGCTTCTGTGCTGATGCCGAGCTGGCCAGGTTCCTTGAAGGAATTCCTGACTCACCGGGAATGCCCTCGCTCTTATAATTATATATTCCAAATTCTGAATTCTATTGATCAATTGCTGTTATTATGTACCTACTTAAAGAATATTGTCCATGTAGGTATGACATTTTTTTAAGCTCGTGTATAATGAATAATGATACAGAAACGTATAGCTATTAATACGAGTATTAGTTATAGCAATCACTTGCACGCCTTGTCGATAGTTTTTACCTGAACTGGACTGGTATAGTACGGTATCTACAGTACCGTTAAGGCCTTTTCATTATACTCAGCTATAGGGTAGGTGGTATTTAGCACCTTTTTGGCTAAGCTTTACTAAAGGGTCACTTTTTTAATAGCGTTATTGTTTTTTTGTTAGTTTGTCATAGTTTAGTAGAAATGTTATTCTTTTGCTAATCATATTTTTGAAGTTTACTCGTAAAGTTATTAGTAGGGTTCAAAGATTAGGTTTATCATCCTGATAGTTAAGTGTCTTTTTAAATTTTTATACATAACCTTGTACTTTTGCTCTTTATACAAATAAATCAATATTTTATTTAATATTTACTTAAGTACTTCAAGACAACGAAAGGGAAATTTTATTGTGCAATAAAATAGTTTAACGTACCTAGTGTACCTCCTTCACGCACGATTATTTTATATTCTGGCCCCCATTTGTGTATTCATCAATCGTGCAGTACTGCGGACAATGCCTCTAGTAATAATACTTCTCTTTGTTGCAGGTAAGTCGGAGGATGATCTTTGTCTCAAGCCTTTTCTACTCGAGCGTTGTATGCTCCAACTGTTGTTAAGGGTTCGTTTGTACGAGTGACTAGCACTGCTACGAAATCATTGAGAACTTCCGTTCGGTAGATTTACCCGGTTCAATAGATGGTCGTCAGTTTACTTATGGTTTTTGCCCCATTTTTCCCTTACTATTAAGTACCGTCCTATTCCAATTCCCCTTCCTTACATAAAGATTCACAAACAGCACGCGTCTTCACGGATTTCAAGGTTAATTTTGTCGGTTATAGAAAATATTGTCCCATAAATTAATATCCAAACCCAACGATATAATGATTCTACGACTTTTTCGTAGCGGTTCTTTCATCCTTTTGCTTAAAACTTGTTAGTTAACAATATTTTCTATAGATACGCTCAACTCACTTTTTTTCAGCAAGATCTGATTAGCATATTTTTCGACTCTCATTAAATAAACAGGTTACTTAAATTTTTCCTCTATGAATCGGTTACTATGAGAATAGCATAATATTAATTCTGTTATATCCATCTAGTTGAGAGTCACGTTCCGGCTCCAGTCACGTTCTTTTTGCTAAGCCAAATAAGATATGTATGCTGTGTCCAAAAGGGGCGACTCAAGGCCGACCACTCGTATTTGAGACTCTATAGAATGCGTAATGTGAGAATTGTGTTCGGCAGCGAACCCCCTCACCTCACATACAATGATTTCTGCTTGGAATAGTAAGCAGTTGAATCGTGATTTGCAGATATAAAACTTGCTTAAGCTGGTTATATCAAAATAGGCACTTTATTCTTCTTTTTGTGACTAATTTATAAATATTTTTGGAAGGTTAGGTACAGGTAATTATTTATTTATTTTTATTTATTTATTTATTTTCCATATTTACATTGTCATTACAGTATGGCACCAAAGCGACAAAGAAATATAAAAAGAAATACAGAATACACATTATATACATATTAAAAAGTTTAGACCTACTAGCTATAACAGCTTAAAATAAATAACTTTAATTATTCCTATGAGTCTTATCTAGAAAATTTAAAACCGCATCCCTGAATTTAGGCAAGGACATATAAAATATATCAACATCCTCATCTGCACATAAACTGTTAATAGTGCGAAGGGCCCTTGTGAACGGGGACTTGCTCAGGAGGTTAGTTCGTGCCCTCGGGATCGCAAGTAGTCTAGGTCTTCGGCGCGCGTATACATATTTGTTAGGTACGTGAAGTCCTATGTTCATTAATACCAGAGGGTTGTGTATCATGCCTCTAATCACATTGAAAATGTACGTTATTAGCATAATTTCCCTTCTAATTTCAAGTTTAAAATACCCCACCATACCTAGAACGAATAAAGTGGGATACATTAGCGGGAAAAATGGGTAAACTCCGTATAACTTTAGATAAAGAAACCTCAAAAATTTATTCTGCATTTTTTCCACCATCCCACTGTACTTTTTTTCATGAGGGCTCCAGATCAATTTGATTCGACCGTGTCCATTAATAAATTTGGATTTGTTTATTAAGGCGATAATTTACATTATCAAAAACCTACCTACCTGTAAAATCAATAGGAATCACTTCTGCGTGATGTCTCTTCCACAAATTTTTGATCGAAAAAGACGATTTTATAAGACAATCAGTAGGTATCAGTAAAGGCAGTAAATCAAATACTAAAGAGGTCTGCTACACAGACACAGTACCAGCGGTATTATTATTTTCTTTTTTGTGGCATTACCTACGATCTTCAAGCGGAACCCTACCCTACGGAGTCCACAGACCGGTTACAAAAACTCCTCTGTTGTATAGTGTGGGAATCTTCTCATGATCGAAAAAGCTGTGCACCTTCACTTGCCGGTATTTAAACTTGTGGGATTTCGGTGAAGAAATGATAATATTTGTAGATCGTATTAATGTTGAAAAGTTTAAAAAATCTTACATATCCGAGCAGTGTTATCTTCGTTATGCTTTTGTGAATGTTGCTCAAACGGTAATTAAAGGATAGAAAAACTCGAAAGTCAAGTTGCTTCAAATCGTAAACGTAATACAATAATATGGAAGTATATAGGAAGTGAATAACAATTCGGATAGTTATCCACCAAATTGATGCGAGTGAATGAACATGAGAACGAGCATTGTCAATGTGGCAGAATTTCAGTTCATCTGTTAATTGGCGTGATTTTCCAGTTGGCTCGCTCCGCACAATGCTAGTCTAGGGAACTTATTAACATTTGCCGAGATCACGCAAGAGCTTGGCACGTGAGAACACTGATATTCAACTAGGTATGAAGCTCGTTGCCAACTCTCCGGTTCCTTTGGGATTTGACAGCTCGAGTTATGCGTGGACATTCTGCCATTGGCAGCGGCCGGTGAAATTTGAAAATGCTCGGCAGTTTTAAAAATTCATCATTATTAATTTTAATTTAATGATTTCACGCTTCAAGTTTTGCTGTTTGATTTATCTATTCCACTTAGCCTTCTTCACAGATCGGTGCTTTAGTACCTATATTATATTTGTTTTCTTCGCTATGCTTTGTGGTGCGACATGCTATCATTGCTTATAGACATATTGTATTGACGTGTGATAGTATAGACATGGACCCATTGTTACCATTCGTCGAATGCCTGATGAATGATACTTCGTCCTCACTCTTCTGTTCTCACCAGCTGCCTCTACGTCACAGCGATTCACGACCAACCACGATGATGAGACCAATTGTTCGGCTAATTACATTGCCTGATTGTCTTAATACTTCTTTGTTTCTTTTAGTCGTCTCGCTTCAATACGAGGTTCCACGATCGTTTCCATTTAAAGTTTTATATTTGAATGTACCTAAATCCACCGCATAGTACCTCGATTATATTTAGACCATGAAATCATTGATTGTCTAGTGTCCTAAATAAATCTAGAACTGTTGTGTTGTGTACACGAGCGTACGGAAGTGTCATTGCGAGCTTCGGTCGGGTAAAGATGGCGGCTGCGTGACGTCGTCGCCGTGCGTTTCCTTTCGCGTCGCCTTCACCTTGACATTTGAATTTGATTCTCGAACGTGTCGCCGCGCGATGTCCGCTCATCCGAGACGCGCATCGCATAATTACAAGCTTACAACAGTAACTATTTGTCGAAGAAGTTTATTGTACGCTTTATCTAAACTTACTCTTTGGGTTATGTTGGTATTTGTATCCTTCAAATTAGGAACGAAGTTGGAATGGTAGAATTTATCGTGAACTATGACTGACACGTAATCTTTGTCACCACTATTCATTAGTCTAAATATGCCTTCAAGATTTTACGACATAACACTTGAACTACCTAGGTTGTAGATGGAAAATTCCATGCATATTAAAGCTTTTTACGTAACTATAAGTTATAAAATATTCAAATATTATTATTATTCAATACGAGTATCAAATAATTTTCCTCTATTTAAAATGTCAAGGTAGGTACAGACACCGTCACTAACTGGTAACCCCTCTAAAGATAAAATTGAAACAGCTTTGCTGACTTAGCATCAATATTCACATGAATGAGCAAAATCTGATAGGTAAGTACAAATTTATCAAACGTAGCTAGAGATGCAACCAGCATTCTTTTATGCAAATAATAGTTTTAGATGCTCTAACCAACTGACCCTTCGTGGCAGCTGGTGGAGGCAACGAATTTTTAAGCTACTTACATTATAATTAGATCAAGTGTCTAGAGAAGATGCTCAGAAGTGTTGAAGGTATTAGTGAAGGGAAGTAATGCATTAACAAAAGAATAAATTAGATAATATTTGGCTATTTTTGCTACAATGTAATTCTATTATTTCGATCTTAGCTTTAATTTACACGAATCACTACTAACTCACAAGTTCACAACGCAACAAAAACGTGTTTTTACAAAACAGTTTGAGGCTTCACGTAGGTTTGAACCTGCATGCCTCTTATAGTGGAGTAATCAATCGGTGACGCTGTCTGTACCAATACAGTTTACACCAAGTAGGTAGAGTAGAAGTGCCTACAAACAAATAAAAATGAATAAGGAATTGCGCTCGCGCCGCGACGCAATAGCTGATGACCTCTCAATCGCTGGTGAACCCAACTGAAAATACGTGACGGTCGATTCTCGACACAATATTCAAGTAAGTTGTAGGTAAGATAGGCTATCACGCCGTAAGCATTTCGTAAACACTGATAAAGACGCGCTCTATCAATTTGGTTTATACTATTTATAATTTTATCTCTTCTGTAGTAGATTGTACTCGTACATTGCTCGTATTTTCATTTCACGAAACTTATTGATAACACTTCAATATGCGTATAACGTTTGACTGTAAATTTTTGATGATTATGTAATACAATTTTGTAGGTCTTCTATCAATAGCTCTCATAGTTAGTTACACGTCCTGCTTTAATTTTATGGTATACTATCAGTCCACCCCAGCTTCGCACGGGTATTTATATATACATACATGGTCACGACTGTAATCCCCAGGCTCGGTAGATATCTCCTCAGATCTCTAGTTTCTTAGATCTTTGAGGATATTTAAAGAGGGTATTCACACTCAGAGGCACGTCCAAACATGATATTTGACACATGGCCACATTTTGCACAGTACTTAGTATTCATACGTCACAGGTTGCAAGCCCATCGCCGCTTATAAGAATACTAACATATGACACAAACCTTCGAATTTTTGGTTCTAGGGTATGCCAGGTTTGAACCCACGATTTCTGATCGTGAGGCAAGGGTGCTACCACTACACCACCTGTGTAAAATGTGGGCATGTAGCAAATGTCATGTTTGGACGTGCCTCTGACTACCCTCTTTAGATATCCTCAAAGATCTAAGTAACTAAAGATCTGAGGAAGATATCTACCGAGCCCGGGGATTACAGTCGTGATCATATTTTTTTTTTTTGCTATTTTTTCACTTTGACTCCCCTCCCGTACACCAGTGACCCCTACATTGCATAAAGCTAGCCGAGAGCAGGGTGAGGCTCTCACGCAACTTTATTCTAATACTTACATTTTTAATTTCGTGGTATCTTTCGCATGGAATGTCCGAATTGAGTAATTCAAAAAGCAGTATAAAGGTATTGAAACAGTCTAGAACATCATGCGATTTATTTTGATAAGGATTAATACTAAGATACAAATAAAGAGCGTTTTTCTAAGAGTAGCCTTCAATTAAATTGTTAAAATATAAGAACTCTCTTTATGGCATAACTATAATAGTTGGACATATGCTATCGCGACATTTTTTGTAAATAATAATGTGTTCTACAAAGTCGTAGTACATTATTTTATTCTATCGTCAATAGTTTTCGCAGCGCACGCGATGTAAAGAATATTTTAGATAATTTTTTTACACCTTGGGTTACATTATTGAAGTTTTAGTAAGGATCCCTAATTTTTTTGAAAATATAATATAGCCTATGTCACCCGCTGATAATGTAGCTTCCTAACAGTGAAAGAATTTTTCAAATCGGTTCAGTAGTTTCGGAGCCTATTCATTTCAAACAAACAAACAAACAAACAATCAAAGTTTTCCTCTTTATAATATTAGTGTAGACAATTGTAGTTGTCGCAAGTTCATTGATTGTATTTGGTTTACTTAGATCTTGCTGATAAATTTTGTGGCTTTTCTCTTGCTCTACGCGGGCGTATCATACGACTTGTCAAACCTAAACATTCAGATTTTTTTAAAATTAGGGTTACAGGTTTTCAAGAATTTTGCCTGACTTAAACAAATATAATATGTTCTACAAATAGCTCTAATAGCGTTGCTATGCTAGACTTCAAGAACGTGAAATTCAGCTGTTTGGCTGCTATGATAATGTAACTGCTAAGAGGAATTGATTTCAACGTCTTATTATTCTATTGTATTGTGTATGTAGCTCATTTTAGAATAAATTAGCAGCATAGTATTAATAATTTTACCGTGTGCCAAAAAATTCCATGCTATCCAATCCACTCTTCAATTTATTTACTGCGCTATGTATTTTTTGAGGATATTTAGATGCTTGTTCCATCTGTTTGGTATAACGATTCTCTGATACCACGTGACAGAATTTACAGACTAAAGCTTATTCATACGCTAGATCGATATCACGCACGGCGTAGTATCAGCAAAGCATGATCTATATAAAGATTTGAGGCATGCCATGTCAGATAGCATCAGATAACCGCGATTGACGCAAGTCCACATATCGTGTGTCTAGGTGCTTTCAACATGACAATGGCTGGAGTGGATGATGATTATATTACTTAGTATTATTTTAAACCACATTATGTCTGTCTGTTGGTATAATATAACGCTAGTTCTACAGGACGGATTTGTCTGTGAAAGTAAAACTATTTCAATTGATTCAATGTTGTAGCTTCATTCAATCATATTTAGACTTTTGTTTTAAAAAGCAAAAGTGATCCTTTCTGCTATTAGGAGATTTTTGTGTTCTCTAATTATCATGTTTCTCTTTCTCTTCTCTATCATAGATCAACATAACGCAACGCTATTGAAAACATTTGGTGATCTGTTAAGTCCATGTCCATTAAATCCAGGTTCATTAAATCTACTTTCCCATCGTAATTCTTTGAGTCACGTTCTGTTATTCCACTCGAGGTATCTATCGTATTTTCTGTAGGTGACAAAGTTCAACAATTTGGAATCTTACAGATAACATAAACCTACACCATTAGTGTGAGTGGTAATACCTGTTGCCGCGTCACTTTTGTGACTGTTTCTTTCATCATCTTAATTACCGTGATTGATGAGTTGACCTGGTTTGATTGATAGCAGTGACGTCATTTACTCCAGAGTAATGTGCTGGAAGGTCTGTAGCTTGCTGTCCTGCTGTCACAAATCCGTCAGCCTCTTTGGTTTTATCATGCAGTAGTCCACGTTAAGACATGATAAAAAATTGTGAGGAGTTTATTTTTAAGTACAGTTCATCCAACGGATCTAGGCATTCGTGAAGTTAGCCACAGGTGCGAGTTTGCGCATGTTCCCTCCCCCCCTCCTCATACCTCCAATTGCTCCCGAAAAACGATACTGCGCAGCTCTTGCGGCTAACTTCACGAATGCCTAGATTCGTTGAGCCAACTATAATAATTATTATTTATACAAAATAAGCAACTTGAAATCACTTCTGTTTTATTATTAGTAGGTAGATATAGTTATATAAAAGTTATCGTTTGACCGATATTAACTTAAGCCTAAATATAACGATGACCAATCCAGTTGAATATTTTAATAAGCATGCTGATAAAAATACTCATTAGTAAATAGTAATGTAAGTAAACATGTTTTTAAACCGATTTCAACAAAAAATGGAAGTCGGCTGAATTGTTTTTTTCCGCGATTTTGATGATTATTTGTTTTATTTTAAGGGAAATAGAAACCAGAATCTCCTCAACATCATTATGCAGCGAAGTTTGTTGAATTCAAGAGTGGGCTCAAGAATATAAAAGCCTGCATTTGAAATTCATTAAATACTTATAGTTTTTAATTTCATACGTTTACAAAATTAAGGCATAGCTTTCCGTCATTTTAATTGTTTTATTTGTCGCCCCTTCTATTTGGGTGACCTCGCCCGGACAATAGGATAACAATATAAATATATTGTAACATAATATTGCAATAACAATTTTGTAGGTACCTACCTCACGTCCGGTTCGCCTCTAGTGATACACTATTACAAATTGTAACAATGTGTTGCGTATTGTACTCATCCGCTTAATTGTGATACGAGCTATGTTCTGTTGTGTTTATGGCTACAAAGTTCAATATTTTGTCATGGTATTTAAGTATATTATTTATATCATTAGCCCTGTATCCTTGAATCTATAACATTATCAGATCTATTAAATACACATTACTAGCTTCCGCCCACGGATTCGCCCGCTTGGTACCTTGAAAAACAAAAACAGTCCTATCCCGCGGGAACCATACATTTTTTTTCGGGATAAAAAGTAGCCTATGTGCTATTCCAGACTATAATCTATATCTGTGCCAAAATTCATCAAGAACCGTTCAGCCGTTTCAGCGTGAAAGAGTAACAAACGTACATCCATACATTCTTAGAAAGTTTCGTGTTTATAATATTAGTAAGATTTTGGTTTCGCCCCACGTATGGTATTATGGTCAAGTTCTTATTCTTAAAGATACGTGTTGGCATCGAATATAATTACAATTCATTGCCTTAACATTGATAACAGCTTAGGTATTCGCACCGCTTTATCTACCGTTATCTACCGCACGAAAACATCCGTCTGTAATGCGAAATCAGCTCCGATAATAGCAAATAGTATGTAAGTATACTCGTATGTATTATTATGTGTTCAGTGATACGGCTGTGGAAAGTTCCCCGAGTCGCAGTTCGGCTCGCAACTCGCCTGTGATAATGCTTATCAGACACGCGGACACGCCGTGTTGACGACTGTGACAGCCTCTATGAAATGTGGAGTTTATACCACGTCAATGTTTTAAATACTGCAATGTTTCTGCTAAACTCTACTAGAGTACTATAGAGCACTGGTGGTGTAGCGGTAGCACCCCTGCCTTACGATCCGAAGGTCGTGTGCTCAAGCCTGTTCGTGAGCCAATGAGTTTTTCCATTCAAAAAAATATGTGCTCAATAGAAAAACAGCTTACTTCGAAGGTATGTGTTATAAGTTATTATTCTTATAAGCGGCGATGGGCTTGCAACCTGTCACGTACGGAATACTACTGTGAAAATGTGGGCTGTGGCTGTTCCAAATATCATGTTTGGACTCTGACTACCCTCTTTAGATATCGTCAAAGATCTAGGTAACTAGAGATCGCAGGATATATCTAACGAGCCTGGGGATTAAAGTCGTGATCATGTTTTTCTTAAAACATATTATGAAACATGTTTTGTGGTGAATGCAGGACGCATTACGAAATTAAATAGTCATTTAATATGACAACTTATATTTGAAGTTTTCACAATAGATAAAGCTGATTATCATATTGCATTTGAATCGGTGACCATCATAATCTGATCAATGATCATGATCAACCAGTTCATGGCGTCAAAACGTTTCCGCTTGTGAACAAAGAGATATTAACTAAACAATCGCTTGTGTTTCAATATGATAGTGGCATTTCTGAGGAAAGGCGTGTGCAGTGCACTCATAACAGTGTCTGCGACACGATGAGGTCATTGTCAATTCGAAACTTGCCATCCTGAATGTGTATTTGCAATGTAGTTTTTACAATACAAAGACATACATTTGTTTCTGTCATGTTATTCATTATCCAGTTGCATAGGCGGCCACTTGCTATAGTAAAATTCAACTATTTTAGGAAAAAAGTCTTCGATGTTAGATTCAATAGCCAATTCAGTTATTATATTACCCACCGTCCACCTCCCTGAGACCACCTGATTCAACGGTCTTCTCGTATTAGCTGACCAGCGCGCACCTTTGTCTGCGGGTTTGAAGTGATATAATTTTTCCTGTCTATGCAACATTTAGAATTTTTCCCTCGCTCCTATTGATCGTAGCATGATGTTGTAAAGCCTAAGCCTTCCTCGATAAATTTTCTGTCCAACACAAAAACAATTTAACAATTAAAACCAGTAGTTCCTGAGATTAGCGCGTTCAACCAAACAAACAAACACTTTAGCTTTACGATATTATTAAAGAGTACCTGGGTGACCGAGCTTTGCTCGTTTTTTGGGGTAAACGACATTTTCTAAAAATGAAACCTAGCTAGATCGATTTATCACCCCCGAAACCCTCTGCATACTAAATTTCATGAAAATCGCTGGAACCGTTTCGGAGATTCATTGCCAGGCGTGGCAATCACGCGTGCAGATAACAATCGGGTTTTTTTCTTTCAGTCTCTATTACTTAATTTGTGCTTTCTGATGAAAACCTTAATATTGATGTTTATAGTTAAGTATAGTTTATAGTTTAATATAGTTAAGTTTCATAATATCCATAAAAATCTAATAGAAATAGGCAAAATAAAAGTTCATCGTGTGAAAATGACAACAGATTTCAGAGTTTAACGGAATTATGAATAAGGGGATATCTTAATAAAGAATAACCACTCATACCCTGCATCAGTCAATTCCGATTCTAAATACCTGGGCCTTACCACAAGGTCTTCGGACTTTACCTTCCCGTTGGAACACCATCTTGATAATAATGTCCTGTTGATTACCTGCAGAATATAGTTATTTAGTGAACATGCATGCTAGAAAAAATATGCTTGTGCCAATTTGAGCGATATATTTATTTTCCTCATGCTATTGTGGACGTATTTCGTTTCACGTTTAATAATAATACCTATTTAAAAAGGGTCACTCATAATGGTACCTACAGTTTGCACGCAGTATACCTATGTAGGTATTTAATGACTTTATCCTGTTTACCCAGTATGATAATCCTTTGTACTGTGGAAGTAGTGTTTAAATTTCACGTTTCTAGATCCAAAGCACCTATATTCTTATTAATATGGTTATTATGGAAATTTTATAGCCAAATAGCTTTATTGAAGTGGTAAGATCACCGCTTTCAGCTTGTGACTCATAGCTTCAGTAGGTATGTAAGTAGAGCCTAAGGCCCCGCTCTGTCTATCGTATGACTACACAAGTACACAACAGATACGCCGAATTGTTACAATAAGCGATACGGCGTATCTTCGCTTTAAGCTATCTATCTGTAATTTCCGCGAATTTTGGCTTAGGGCCAGAGCTGCACCTTTCGTGTTTGCATGTTCTAATCAGTTGTTTACTTAAGTGAAGTAACAAAAGCTTAGGGTTACTGGTTATTTTTGGGAGCAAAGCCGTCTAAGATCTACCAACAGTCACCATTGTTACACCTTATTATGTGAGTTTCAGTTAGTATCATCATCATCTTCCTGCCCTTTTCCCACGTTATGTGGGTTCGGAACAACATGTGATCTTCTTCCATTTCCCTCTGTCATTCGTCATCTCGGTACTCCGTTGAGTTAGTATCATCATTACAAATAATAGGCGGATGACTATCGTCAGCATTTGTTGAATATTGGTCATAATTATGCTTAAATTATAATGGTTTGTTTACAAATCGTCATGTGATTCTTAGAAAATAACTATTCAGCCCCCTTTATAATGTTAAAACATTGTCTGGCGGCACCGCAAGCTTATCGCCGCTGCGTCACATTGTGCGCAACCGAACAGTTTCCTCCTTAGTCACACACCACCATGATGCAAGGGTTTGAAGTAAACATCACATTTCTATACGTTTTCCTGTCGCCTGCAAAACAGGCAAACCGCAACACCTAATCCATGGCTCATGAACTATTATAAATATGCACTCAGCTATTTAACCGTCATTTAAATGGAACAACACGTTCAGCAGGGGGCTTCCCAACGCCCATTTCCTAACCTGACTTGCCTTGCGTAGTCTACTTTTGAACAAGAGAAAATGCTCCCGAAAGTAGCTCTGGTTTGTCTCTTCGTTTCCTCATCACCCACCGTTAAAATTAGAATTAGACACTTTTCATGATCACCGAAGCTCTCTTCTCTAAACTTAATTCTATTATTCTCATAACCATTCATAAAATTCAGAGGTATCCAATAGCTTATTCTTTGTTTGTCTACTGGCTTGTAGAAACGAGTTGTACGTTCCAATTGCGTAAACGCTTCGAAGCTCTTACACAAAAGACTGTAAACTCTTGGCGCTCAGGCGTCCCGGCCGGGAGTGGTGTGAAACAGGCCAAGGATTCGGCGGCCCAGGTACGCGAACTGGCGTTTATTCCTTGACCCGGGTATTGATCCCCAGCCCGGTCAACCCGGCTATTGATCTGGATGCTGCGCCTCTAGTCGTGCAGGAATGCGCAGTGAGGTTACTCATAATACCTCGTAAATTACGCATATACTCATACTCGTACATACAAACATACATACAGTGATCACGACTGAGGCTCTGCTAAAGAGGGTAGTCAGATGTACGTCCAAACATGACATTCGGCACATGCCCACATTTTGCACAGTACGCATATATTTTTATCAAATTTCTTATCGATACGAAGAAAACTGCTAGGATTATTATGATCAAAAGAACAGATGCCGGCTTTTTAATTATTGCATAAATAAAAACCAAAAGTTTTGTTATCAATTTATATTAATTCATATGACCGGATCATAATCGAAAAAAAGTACCTAGTACCTAGTATGACGAACGCTGAATAGTGAATATTTACATTAGAATTAACTTTGATTCTCACGACTTCCGACTTTTTTGGGTATTTTTTGCTTTTCACGTACATTTGACACGGATGTTACCTTGCAGGTGGTCCACAAAAAGTGGATCAACAGGTAAAGACCTTAGATAAATAGGCAAGTAGGCCAAGGATATGACAACCCGATCCCGGCCTTTTACCTAATACTCCATTATTATTGCT
Source organism: Cosmorhoe ocellata (assembly GCA_963675405.1). Taxonomy (NCBI): domain Eukaryota; kingdom Metazoa; phylum Arthropoda; class Insecta; order Lepidoptera; family Geometridae; genus Cosmorhoe; species Cosmorhoe ocellata. The sequence goes on along the minus strand of OY776258.1, from coordinate 470,416 downwards.
CCTTACTTAGATACAATTTTATGGGTAGCTTCGATGAGTATAAAACTCATATCAAATTTAAGATTTATCAAAATTTGTTTAGAGCACTGGTGGTGTAGTGGTAGCAACCCTGCCTCACGATCCGAAGGTCCTGGGTTCAAACCTAATCGTGCAATGTATTTTTCCATTTGAAAAATTTATGTGTGCAATACCAGTGCTCTTAAACGGTGAAGGAAAACATCGTGAAGAAACCGGCATACCCTAGAACTAAAAATTCGAAGGTGTGTGTCATAGGTTAGTATTCTTATAAGCGGCGATGGGCTTGCAACTTGTCACGTACGGAACACTAATCACTGTGCAAAATGTGGTCTTGTGCATTATTATCATGTTTGGACGTGCCTCTGACTTACCCCTTTAAAATATCTTCAAAAACCTTTTTTTTTTGTTTTGAAATTAAAATCAATTTCCCAGTTCCTCGGGTAGTGCCATGGGTGCCTGCTACTCCTGTGGCCTGATAAACTTTCTTGAACCCCATTGCTGGGTAAAGACCTTTTTTCACTTGTCATTACACATCAGAGAGTAAAACGTGTCCTCCGAGGGAAATACTCATATCGCTCCGGGGTTGTGAGAGCAACGACCGGGTCGCCGGAAATGAGGCCAAGGATCCTACGATGCATCCGCTATCCACCGAGCCAGGAGGCTGTTGCCAAGGGCCTTGGACTGGAATTGGGGCAATGCTGGGACCGATACCGCCGTTGGCCGAGATTGAATAATTAAGTTTCCTGTCCACAATTTATATCATCAACAAATACGTAGAATTTGGAGCATTCTTCGTTTTATTTAGGACCTCTGTAAAATTTACGGTTTAGTATACCATGCTGACGTCATGACGGCTTCAGCACCCATTATGAAGGAGAGGGGTGACTTATGAGGGTTGTCAAGCAATATTTCTTTATAATAGAAACGTTTTTGCCTTGTTTTTCGTTGTATCTACATTTCCAAAAATTATAAATATTGGACTAAGTTAAAGGAGAGCAAAACGTTATCGCTTATTAGAAATCCTCTTAAGAGCTCAGATTTTGCAGAAAAGTTGAATCGATAGTGTGACTGAGCGAAGGAACAATTAGGACAAGTACTTTTGCATGTAGTTAGACTTATTGTACAATATAGCCAATAACCTGCGTCCTGTAGGAGCTATACATGTTTGTAGATAGTGGTGATAATAGCAGTTCGTGGTTGAGATGAATGTCTTGTGACGAGGAGAGTGTTAGGTATGAATGTGGATGGATACAGGGGTAGAGGTAGGCCAAAGAAAAGATGGATGGACTGTGTGAAAGGTGACATGGGTAAGAAAGGAGTGAGTATTAAGATGGTGAATGATACAGGGAAATGGAAGAAGATCAGATGTGCCGACTACATAACGTGGGAAAAGGGCAGAACGATGATGACTTACGTCAAAATACCACATTCCCCAATGCAACACACTGTGCACCGAGTGGCAGGCAGACTCATAAATATTGTTTTCACGTAACACCACTACACTACACACCAGCTTTAATAATTTAGTCGGCAGGGGTTCCTCTGGTCTCCCTCCTCGTTCCCAGGCGAGTATTGATCGCTTGCATCGGGTACGCCCTGCGCCTCGCCAGACTACGACTATACCTATACCCAGTCCTACCCCTACCTTGCCAAATACGGAGTCTATCGAGCTTTTAGTGCTTTTACCCGACTGCGAAGCGAAGGAGGAGGGTAATGTGTTTGGGGTGTATGTATGTATGCCAGTTCTTTTGGCTGTAGTACAAACGGCTGGACGGATTTTGACAAATGAGGTGTTTTTTGTGATTTTTTTGACACTATCTTCAGCCAAAGGACGTCCACTGCTGGACATAGGCCTCCCCCAGAGAACGCCACCATGACCGGTCCTGCGCCGTCCGCATCCAGCGGACTCTAGCGACCTTCACCAGGTCATCAGTCCACCTTGTGGGGGGCCTTCCCACGCTGCGTCGACCGGTGCGTGGTCGCCACTCAAGAACTCGATGGCCCCAGCGGCCTTTTTGACACTGCCTTTGTCTAAATCCGTCTAGCCTACATAGGGTTATACATACATACATACATACCTACTTACTTACATAATACCCTCCTTCTTCGCTTCGCAGTCGGGTATAAAAAAAGTGAGGTGCGAGAAATAACAATTCTTCTTTTAGTAATATTTTTTAGTTTTTCGGATCTTCACAGACATCACATTCATTTTTACTGTTTAATGTTTGTTGGTATGTATTACATTCATTTTAGTAGTGTAATAATATACTATGATGATGAGCGCTGGTGGTGCAGTGGTAGCACCCCGGCCTCACGATCCGAAGGTCGTGGGTTCAAACCTGGTCGTGCACCAATGAGTTTTTCCATTCGAAAAAATTTATGTGCGCAATGCCAGTGCTCTTAAACGGTGAAGGAAAACATCGTGAGGAAACCGGCATACACTAGAACCAATAATTCGAAGGTGTGCGTCATAGGTTAGTATTCTTATAAGCGGCGATGGGCTTGCAACCTGTCACGTACGGAATACTAACTACTGTGCAAAATGTGGGCATGTACCAAATGTCATGTTTGGACTTGCCTCTGACTACCCCCTTTAGATATCCTCAAAGATCTAAGTAACTAAAAATCTGAGGAGATATCTACCAAGCCCGGGGATTACAGTCGTGATCATATTTATTTTTTTATTTTATTTTATAATATACTAGCATGCCAGCTTTTATGTTTGTTACACTGTTTTGAATGCTCTTATAATTGCGGCTGCGCGGCCGCGCGGGTGCGGCGTGGCCCAACCTTTACATTCTATCAGTGTTAGCTTTCAAGGAGTTTGTGCCTGTGCTTCAGTGGCCTTACCACAAGCTCTTACAAACCATCATGTTTCAGAAACGTCAAAGTTTCAAGCTTGAAGAAACAATACTAATTTAATGTGTGATGGCACGAAATATCGAAATTATATTATAAAGTTAATAGTTCCTTTCTAAAACCATTTCATCTTTTGTTTAAAATTGACTTGACAATTTGACTATGACTTTGTGACATTGACAATACTGCTTATTTAACATTTGACATTGGCGATATTAATCTCAAAATAGACAGATGCCTTAAACAAAGAAGAAAATTTGAATTTTACAGCTGTTACTGAATTCGACAAGCATAGCGTTCCGTATCGTTTTCCTCTTGCACAGAAGACGCCCTGCATAGTATAATTTTATATGTTACTGCATCTTGCTTGATACGCAAGGCATGCAATATTTTATTATTCAATCCGCCTGGTACCTACGAGACGAGGGTGGCTCACCCGTGCATCGACCGGGCGGGACCCGATCTTTACTTTCCCGCATGCGCTGTTCCACCCTTCAATAGGGGTTGCCACCTACCCCTGGGTTACACGGCGCCCCCACCCCGAGGTAAACGACTCGTGGAACGTTATGATAGGTCTTGATGTCAATAAAATGCCACGGTTTGTGAATGCAGAGTTCGGTATTATGGAAACCAGTTGCGATTGGGAGAGCGAATTACTGCGAATTCAGCACTTACAGGCGATGCTGAGTGAATTAATATGTATTACGCATCGGATAAATGTACATATTTATTTAAATAGAATATTTAACGAGTATTTACTGCAAAAAATTCAAAAAAAAACCGACTGAAAGTAATTGAAAATAGCTTCATACAGTCGCCATTTTGGTTTTTTGACATTTAAAATAAATAAAATCTCTTTATTTCAAACAACAATAGGTGCATATAGGTATAGCCAATGTGACTCTTGTAATTGAGACAGACCCAATAACACAGTTGTCAAAATCTCAAAGGCACTCACATACCCACATACATACATACAACCCAAACCCATTACCCTTCGCTTCGCAGTCGGGTAAAAAAAAACAAAAGCGATCACGACTGTCATCTCCAGATTCTCCTCAGTTCTCTTGTTACCTCTGAGGATATCTCAAGTGCCACTTTCAACTTTATATTCGGCACAATACCCACGTTTGGCGTAATATTTAGTATTCCGTACGTGACAGGTTGCAAGCTTATCGCCGCTTTAAGTACTAAATCTACAAGTAATACATTATCGTCGATAATTACCTGTAGAAAAGAATATGGTAATTATGGTAGGAAAATTGAATTATTACTGAATAGTTTGTGTTCGTGGCGGCTCGTATGGTATGTCTAAGTAAGGGTAGCCTAGAAACCATATGTAAAGCTTACAAGCGTTATATACAAGCTTATACCTGACTGTCCTCAAAGCTCAGTTGGTAGCTCGCCTTCTGCGTAGGTTGTGGGTTCGATCCCCACCCAAGACTAACATTTGTGTAATGAACTGTTGACTGAATGAATTTGTTCTACGAGTATTTCTGGGTGTTATGTATTCTATGTACATTATGTATTTACAAAAAAAAATTGTTTATCATCTGGTTCCCATAGTACAAGCTTCGCTTAGTTTGGTGATAGTATGGCGTTGTGTGAAATGTCCACCAATATTTATTTTTTTATTTACTATACAATGACTAGCTGTCCCGCTCGCGACTTCGTTCACTTAAAGTATCTAAACTGAGTTTTAAACAAATCACACTAATAAAAAAATTCCATACATAACTTTGACCCCCCCCCTTTCACCCTTTTTAGAGGGTTATTTTGGAATATCCAGAAATACGTATCCATTCATTTTGCATTTACAGTACACAAACAAAGTTTCACACCAATCGCACCACCCGTTAAAAAGTTCCCATACAAACATTGACCCCACATTTGACCCCTTTTTGAAGGTTATATTGAAAAATCCTGAAACACGTGTTCATTCATTTTGCATTTACAGTATACAAATAAAGTTTCAGACCAATCGCAACACCCGTTAAAAAGTTCCCATACAAAAATTTACCCCACATTTAACCCCTTTTTGATAGTTATATTGAGAAATCCTGAAATATGTGTTCATTTATTTTGCATTTACAGTGCACAAACAAAGTTTCATGAAAATCGCTCCACGCGTTAAAAAGTTTCATACTAACGTTTTCACCCTTTTTCACCCCCTTAGAGGTGGAATTTCCAAAAATCCCGCCTTAGTGGGTGGTTTTGTTATAAAAGGAAACCACCTTCCAAATTTCAGCTTTCTAGCTTCAGCGGCTTCGGCTCGGCGATGATCAATCAGTCAGGTCAAGCTCTTATATAGATATAGATAACAGATTTTAATCGTGTTCCTACGTTAGTATTGATAATTAGATAACTTATGTTTTATAAAACTTTATCATTGCCGTGGATATAAATTAATTAATTAAATTAATTAAATTAATATGATCACGACTGTAATCCCCAGGCTCGGTAGATATCTTTAGGTACTTAGATCTTTGAGGATATCTAAAGGGGGCAGTCAGAGGCAAGTCGAAACATGACATTTAGTACATGCCCACATTTTGCACAGTAGTTAGTATTCCGTACGTGACAGGTTGCAAGCCCATCGCTGCTTATAAGAATACTAACCTATGACACATACCTTCGAATTTTTGGTTCTAGGGTATGCCGGTTTTACTCACGATGTTTTCCTTCACCGTTTAAGAGCACTGGCATTGCGCACATAAATTTTTCGAAAGGAAAAACTCATTGGTGCACGAGCAGGTTTGAACCCACGACCTTCGGATCGTGAGGCAGGGGTGCTACCACTACACCACCAGCGCTCTGGATATAAATACTGTGGAAAATTCCTTTCCCGTTCAATAAGAGACTAAGAGCTGATTACAAAACCGAATATATTAGCCGATAGTTTGCTGATAGCGATTTGAGGCATGACGTCATAGTATAACGGCGCTTGTGAAGTCAGCGGAGCGGTGGAACGGATAGGCACGCTCGCTCGAACGCAAGGTCGAAGGGATGTTCTGGCATTTCTGTACGCAATGACGCACTATCGGAGGCTTTGGGTAGAGCCTTGTAGATTACAGGGCTATTCTACTCAACGGTGTCGTCGTTGTTCTCACTTTCGTCATTGTTCGCAACAAACAATTTCGGTTCCTTGTCTCGACTTATTCGTCAACTGGCGAGCGTGAATCTCGCGAGTGCGCGCGAGTTGGCACCTTCCGATTTTATCTACTTTTTCTGTTGTCAACTCGCGCGCACACATTTTTAAGTACAGTTATGCTAAAAAACTGATTGAAACCAGTTAAGTACCGACTCGACTATCTAGTAAGAAAGAAAGAAGAAGAAAATATTAGTTATTTAAAGTATCCTTTGTGAAATAACTTATCAACCAATCTTTTATTGCTCCATCTTCATGCTATCAGCTTGGAAGACGAGTTCTAAAATCAAGATTTTCAAAATAACGTTAAAAATAGGATACAGGGGTAGAGGTAGGCCAAAGAAGAGATAGATGGATCGTGTGAAGGATGACATGGGTAAGAAAAGAGTGAGTACTGAGATGACGAATGACAGAGGGAAATGGAAGATCACATGTGCCGACCACACATAGCGTGGAAAAGGACAGGTAGATGATGAATACCCTAGAACTGTGATGCTTTGCATGTCTCCCGTAAAACCATTCGTGGAATAGATGACATTCACGCTATCGTAACTGTTGGCATTCCGAATAACGGTCATTAAAATTCCAAAGAGGGTGAGGTGTTATGACCCTAGATGTCAATCAATAGGTCCACTAATGCTAATGGCTTTGCACAGGGCTCGTGCGTGACGTCACGGATCGATACCCCCCCCGCGACTTTGTTCGTGCGGGTGATGTAACATAGTATACGCGGGGTTGTTGTATCTATGATTCATATAACATTTTCAAGGATGCCAATATTGGCGAATTGTGGAACTGATAATGTAACTATGGTAACACCTACGTACGTAGCTGATAACTATCTTACAAATAAAACTAATGACATCCGAAACGACTCCTCTTCTTTATTAACTGTTTCTTTTGAGATGTGTCATCTTTTTTTAATGTAATTGTATTGTTATCGTCACAGTAAAATTGACAAATCTCTTCGTTATAATGTCCAAAATAACCGTTTTATCAAGCTTTTTGTGACGTAATGTGTTTTAGTGTGTTTTCTCAAATTGCGTGAGACGCATTTGTTCATTAGAAGTCCTTTTGAACAAGCTATCATGTAACATGGAGATAGATTCTACTTTTTGTTTTTTTTTTTTTGATTCTGTCTTTCCAACGTGTTACCGATCAATAAATAGTCCATTCTACTCAACGGTTTCTTCATTATTCTCACTATTCGTCATTGTTTGCTACAAAAATTTTGGGTATCTCGTAAAATATTAGGTAATTAAATTTAAATTATTATCAACCAATCTTTTATTGCTCCATCTTCATGCTATCATCTTGAAAGACGAGCTCTAAAATCAAGGTTTAAAAAAGTTTTTTATCAAATTGAGTAGAATTACCGAGTGCTGTAAATGTAACTCCTGGCGAAAAGTCAGGCATCTTCTGCGCAGTTGTCTCTTTGTTCGCTACATGATCACAATATACTTAGACTCACCTAGTATGTAAGACGTTTCAAAGTGATCCCTGTGATTCTATTGAAATAAATATATTTTGATTTGATCACGTTTATCTTATCGGCAATCCTGTTTTGGGTATCCAACCTTGCCAGCGTCACAAGTTGTACAAGTCAACAAAGATTTAAATCTTGAAAGTCAAAAAACAATTAACATTTAACAAATGTGGGTTGGACTTAGCGTGACTGTTTGTCATGTTAATGCTATTCTGTGATCAAATCCTAATGGTATTTTCCATAATGAGTCGCGCCTAAATCACCTAAATTTATAGATCTTGAAAATCTGGTTTATAGTTTCTTAATATAGAATTTATATGCGTGGCGGTAGATGTCTGTTCTTTGTTTACAACATTTCTTTTCCAAGATTGTTCTGGTGTTTTATTGACTTGGGCGATGTTACTCGCGCTATAATTAGTATCTTCTATATCTCCATACGTATAATAAAAAATTGAGAAGCCGTGTCTTTAGGTACCTACTTACCTACATTTGATATTTCCATAGTGGTAGCTAAAGATCATACGCTACTAAGCCTTAAGCATCCGTTTTTGAAAGGCCGTCTTTCTATTTATCAGTGCATTTGTGCACGCTAATCTCTGCAACGGCTGAACCAAATCGAATGCAGTTTACACTAATGTATTGAGATAAGCTTTTGTTATGCGTTTGTCTCGTATTCGCACGAGAAAGAGCGAGATAAAACAATTGAAAATTTTCTGTCATTAGGGTCCTATTGGTAACTCTGGGGGGTTTATATAATAACTAGCTTCTGCACGCGGCGTCGCCCGCGAAGTACCTGCATAAAATATAGCCTATGTTCATCCTGAAAGTTCATTCTACACATTGGTGAAAGAATTTTTCAAATCGGTTCAGTAGTTTCGGAGCCTATTCAATTCAAACAAACAAACAAACAATCAAATCTTTCCTCCTTATAATATTATTAGTATAGATAATGAAAATCAAAACTCATTAGGGGCATTTCAAACTAGTAGACTCCACTATCCCCAGAATAAATCGTACCTAGTTATCGAAGAGTAAACTGACATTTTGATATTTGATTTTACAATATTCTAAGAATATTAAACCAAACGTCTTGATTCTGAGAATAGATATAATCAGTTCTGTTCTCAGAATATGTATAACTAAGAATAGGTAGGTATAACTATTTTCAGAATAATGTAAAATCAAATATCAAAATGTCAGTTTACGCTTCGGTCTGGTTTTACTAGTGAAGCATTTTGAATTATTATATCAGATGTAGTGTAGGTTAGGTAGGTATACATATTCCATCCAATCCCAAATGGAGCCGCATGAAATGGTTGTAACCAGTTGGATCTGTAAAAGCTGTACGTGCACAGAACGTAAATAAACATTGACACGTGTCTATGGGTGCGGGCGGGCGCAGGCGCGCTGCGGACCGCGCCATCGACCCGTCGCCGCCCGGCACACTATACGTGAGCGTGCCTGCACTTACACCCACCTACTGTGGGTATGTAACCATCTATAGCGAAATATCGATGTAAATATTAAAATCAATGTCACTTCCGAAGTAGTTTATGAAGAGTAAAAGAGATAAGCTGTGCGTTTGGTTCAAAATGTCTATGGTTTCGAAGCTATGTACGTCGTCAAAACATAAAAGCGGTTACATTTTTTAAGGTTTGACGGAAGAAGTTTTCATCTCGATGTTCAGGAGTAAAAAAACTGTTTTTAAAAAAGCTCTTTTAAAAACAAACAATTGTCCTCTTCCACCTCTTTATTAATTAATTTATTAATATGACACACAAAACAGAATACAGTCGTAGAATCATTATGATAATTAATTGAACAAAGTATGTTAAGTAGACAGCACTCCAACCAAAGTATGTGTACACATCAAAATTATTATTATTTTAGGCAGTGAAAACTCATGTGGAAAATATAACATATGAAATTACTTATACAAAATAAATAATATTAAATTATGTACATTAATTATTACACGAAACGTCTACAAAACTAAAGGACCTAATAATAGAGTAGACTAAGGATAGAGAATCTATGATAAGAAATACGTTTTTGCCTTCATACTTGAGACAAAATTAAATAAATTCAATAAATGAGCTTGGTAAACCAATTAATTTGCGCGTACAGCCCTAAGGTAGTGGTTAAAAAGATTCATATTTTTTTATTATTATTAATCTTTAACCATTCGATGTGTCGAAAGGCTGAATGAACTACGGATTATGGCGGAAAAAATGAAATAAGTAAGTTTTTTTTATCCACATCTTATAAACAGAACATGCAAACTAAACTAAACTTACGACTAATAAGGAATTACATGTTAAAGATAATGTTTAAATACAAAAAATCATTATTTTACCGGACATACAAAATAGTGTACGGGGTAGTAACAAAGTGTAGGTAGGTACCTCGTAGCACAACTACAAGTTAGTAATTGATTACTTGGCACAATTCCAGTGAGCTTATCAAGCAATGACATTAATAATTGCGATTAAACTGGCGTTGCTGCTAGAACATTAAATATTATGTATGTACGTGGCAATGTCGACAATCGTAGTCATGTGTGGTCAAATGCAGTTATTTACTACCTACCTAAGTATAGGTATGTAATTGTTCACCTAAGGTACAATTATGATAAGAGACACCTACCTATACCTACTGGCATATTCAATTCACGAGAACTAAGTCGCTGGCATTGCTATAATTAAACGAACTTACCGGAAGTAAAGTTCAATATGAGTTTTGATTATGCACAGAGAATTAATGAATTTATAATTATAGGTACAATATTCATTCAATAATGACTTAAATTTTGCGTCGTCTTATTTTGCAAATATTATAATCACGTTAACTGTTGTGTTATTTTTGAGGCTGACAAAGTGATATTCCCAATAAATTTTTATTTGGACTACGCACGACTTACCCCATATAAAAAAATTACCCCATATAGTGAAGCAAAAGTTCAGACGTATTATAATAAACGCTTTTTCGACGCGACCAAGCGTAGTTTTTTTTTTTACTGAATCCAATTATTTTCGACCGGGACGACACAATCCAAGTTAAATCCGTTTTACTTGATTGCGAATTCGTTAAGCTTTGAAGCGTTTATTCTTGTAAACTCGGGTTGGCATTCCACTTGGCAATGTGTAGATACCTAAGTAAATAGAAGTATTTAGTAGATTCCTAATACCCATCTAACAACATCCATGGACAGAACAGTTATAAAACCAATGTTTTAACCGGAGCCGTATTCTACGTAAAATAATCCGTCATAATACCTATCTAAAGTTAGGTAGGTAAGTACATACTTCAAATCAACGTTTACCTGGCCGCATAACTGTTTTTTCTCCGATCCTCGATCGCTTACAAAAAATGATGCGGTGCCTTCATTATTATTAGCGTTTTAGTTAGACAAACGATGAGTGGCAACGGCAAGCAAGGAAACATGGCGTGGTGAACGGGGATGCGACGTTGCCACTCCGCACGCTCGGCTGACTCGTCACGTGACGTCACGTCTCAAGATGGCCGCCACACCGATCGTACCCGCGTGCCCCGCTCCCGTCAGTCGTCTCTCAGCCGGATCCAAACTTTAAATAATAATAATAATTTTAACTGAAGTCAGAAAAGGAACCGATCGAAAATAGATTTAAATTGTATGTAAACTCGTTACGTACTGTTAACGCTTTAATGCTTTTAATTCTGAAGGTGATTCAACAGAACACCTAGCTATTCTGTTTACTTTCGTTGAATAACATAAAGATAGTGGTGTCTAGTTAGCGGAATCGAGGTACCTACCTACCATCCTGGCAGTATGCGTGGCGTGGCTTGCGTCCATGATTCATTTCAATGATGTTTGTTAGTAGGTAGGTAACTACTACCTATGTAGGTAAACATTCTTCTGAATACCGTGAGTCTCGAACTTGATTGATAGGGCCCATCCCATGAATCTATAATTAAAAAGGTATTATGTGGTAGGTATAAACGTAACTAAAAAGTATATAGGTACTTTGGTTGTATAATATCTGTTTGACCTCTTCAGTATTCATAAACCATCGTTGGGTCATAGAAGTAGTAGGTACCTACCTATCTAAGTATATAATATTTGATTTAATCACTTCTATTTCTGTTTTTCTGCGTTTCTTGCTTTAACAGTATTCTAATCTTGGTTAAATCATCATCTACCATTATTAGTAAAAATCTAATCGTTTGCAACGAATCCCGTACCATTTTGTAATACCTGGTCTATGTAAGTTGTAACATAAGCACCTACGTACCTACTTACTTTTATGAAATTACCTAACAAACTTTGGATATCTACTGAGACGTGTGTCGTATGTAGATGTAGTATGCTTGTCCCAGCCGGGCTATCTGGTTCTTAATCGTACGATAAGCATGTTGTCGGGGTCGGGTGGAGCGGCGCATCCGCGTCGCGGCTAACGGCGCGTCGTCGTCGTCGTGCTGCGCGCGCTGACGTCACCGCTCGATAATGGCCGCCGCCGCCCCGGCCCCCCGCAGTCGCTGCGACCCAAGCTCAGTCTCTCCTCGACCCGCTTGCGAAGCAGTGCATCTGAAGTTCCGCACCTCAGGCACCCGACGTCCGCGGAGCCGAATGTGATTGAAACTTGTCTGTGTTTTCAAGTGTACCATGGTGACGGTGTTTTTTCTTAAAGTATATTAAATTTGTGAAAATTTTCAAGAGAAACGAAGAAAGCCGATCTCTCGCCCTCCGCTCTCAACCCGGTGGCGAGATGTCGGTGATGCAGAAGCGGCAGCATTGCTACTTGTGCGACTTGCCCCGCATGCCATGGGCTATGTTGCACGAGTTTTCGGAGGCAGTGTGCCGAGGATGCGTAAACTACGAAGGTGCAGACCGCATCGAAGTAGTGCTCGACGGTGCTAGACAGTTGAAAAGAGCTCATGGCTTTCAAGAAGGCCGTGGGCCGACACATTCTAAAGGAGCTCACAGAGCACCTCTAGAAGCTCACCAAAACGGAGTTGAAACGACCGTGAGAGGCCAGCCAGCACCACCGGCCCATCACGCGCCTTCGGCAGGGTTCACTCTGCATCATCCGCGACCAGCGGCTAGCGCCGGCCTTCTAGCAGAGTACGGAGGTCGTCGCGATGAGCATGATGGTAGACGGTTGACCCACTTGCCCGCTCACCACCTTCCGACACACGGTGCAGCTAGACTAGCACCTGGACTCACACTCAAAAGGCCGTTAGATGATGACGATCACCAAAACCATCACGAACCTGCAAAGCGGTTGCTAGAAGAGCATCCGCGGCCTCCGCTAACACGTGGAGAATCATTACCGGCAGTATCTCTAGCGGCTCCCTTTGCTCCTGACAGAGTTTTCAAGCAAGAAAAGCATCCTCTGCGCACTTCTTTCGATGCCTCTTCATTCAAATCTAATGGTGAGTCTCGCTGTAAGTTGAATTTTTATACCTACTTAATAATTTAATATTTTATTACGATCGGCAAAGTGTTGAAAGTCGGTATTGTTATTTATTTCCACCTGAATCAGGATACTTTTGAAGGTATTGCAAGAAAAGTAACAGACTGCGATAATTTGAATGCCCAAATGGTTACTTTTTACACAGTATGAATTTTTTCCTTATTTTTAAATTCTCAAATCTGTTTCGTTGTAGTAACATCATCGATTTCATAATTAATCTCCTAAGATATTCCTATTAAGTAGATAGCTCGTACCCTCCAAAGTGGTTTGGTTTTTAAGTCTGTCTTTACCTATTTAATAAAATGCAGTTGAAAAAATTGGAGTGACAGTTATTCTATAACCACGTACAGTCACGCGCACCTCTATTGCGATAATATAAATAAATACACGAAAGTAAATGAACGTGAACGTGTTCAGACGGACGAGTGTGGTCGTTTTGCGCAAGCGTTCGCCTCGGGATTCATATCTAGGTAGATGCATTAACTCGGTCCATAAATACTAAACCGGTTCAACTGGTTGAGCGTTCTCGAAAGCGAGCCCGCGGCCTCTCGCACACAGACTCGCGACGTACCTACAAACACCCACGTAATGTGAATGCTGCTGCGTGAATGCATGCACAACAGCAAACGGCCCGGTCGGTGTGGCAACGTCGCGTGACGACATTTTCGCTCGCGTACGTATGTAGTTAGAACGTTGAGCGAAAAAATATAGCGCCTGCCTACGCTTGGCAGAGCCGCTCGACCACATTCCGCTGGCGTGTGTGCAGGCGCTCCACGAGCCGCCGCCAAAAAGGTCACGGTGTGACGTCACACTGCCTCCGCCATATGGGCCGTGCCTTCGCGCCAACAACAGACCCGCTCGACCATATCTCACGCCCTTCGCTTGCACGCTATTCTCTAATGAATACTCACCTACCTACATAATGTTTACATTCAATTTCAACGGAGCTGTAACAAAAATAGCCAAATGTGCTACCGACCCACCTACGAGTTTTTTAACGACTTTGGATTAGTTACAACTTAATTAAAGTCTAAGAGTTATTGAATAAAATAATTAAACTTAAGAATTAAAAAGTCGATGAACGTAGCTTTTTGTTAGGACTTGTTATTCCTTAGACGCGGGGTTTCGTCGCAACTGCGATTTCGTAACATAGCAACGACCGACTAACCGCGTAGGTATATTACTACACATACACACATGCGGGACCCACATCGCGTTCGGTTCGGTTTGGCAACGTCGCGCGCGTCGCACGCATCCGCTCGATTGCACACTCGCCTGTGCCACTACACTCGTATCAATTCCAATTATTGTAGGCCGGCACCGAGCCGTACCTACCTACCTAACCACTTACCTACCCGTCTGCTGCAGGAGTTCGGCCGAGAGGCCAGCCCGAGCGCCTCTGTGACACATCATCGCACTCGCTACGTAGCGCATTAACACACAATGCTATTTATAACACTTTATATGCGTGTGTGGACGTGTGTGTTTACTATCTGTCGGTCCACCGCCAACGATGTGTCATCCAACGCTCAGTGTGAGGTTATTCGGACAAATTAAAACGATGTCGCTGTCGCTGGCGGAAGTTCGATGCGTCGAGGGTGGCTATGTGAGCGATCTCGCGTCCTGCGCCAAAACTATTCTCAAACTATAGGTAGGTAGAGCTAATTTAAAGATAAACCGTTACATCAATAGGGTATCAGACTAGCCGAACTACTACGTAGTCCAGTAGGTAATCATTCACCAGGGTCAATGATTCAGACCGATAGGTAAACATTAGTTTCGATCGAATACGGATCCTAATCTTCTTCAATATTGAGGGTCTCCGTTCGTGCAATCTAAATCGTCAACATCCATACGTACCGTACCTGCGCGATACCCACTTTCAACGTGAATTCCCCGATCGCCCGCGAAGTGGCTGCGTACTGATTCGGTCCGGTGTCCGTTGCAGGGTACAGCCCCGCGCCGCTGGCCAACGGCTCGGCCGGCTCGCCGCTGGGCCGCGCCGCCGGCTCGCCCCCGGCGCCGGGCGCGGGCCCCTCGCCCATGGCGGCGCTCATGTCCGTGGCGGACACGTTGCCGCCCGGCTCGCCGCGCTCGGCCGGGGGCTCCCCGCCGCAGCCGCCGCCGCAGCGCTCCGCCAGCCGCTCCAGCCAGCACTCGCCCAACTCCTCAGGTATGCGGCCGCCGCAGTTCATCTCGCTAGAAACGCTGCAGTCCAAAATTATTCAGTGCATCCTATCCACGAGGCCCTAGGACGAGGTTCGACGACGTGAATCGATCTAACTAGTGAATTCGAGGACCCGCTCGCGTTCACCTCGCCGACGGGGCCGACCGGACCGGAACTCGTTCTCGACGATGCCGCGTGTGTGACGTGTGAACTGTTAAGGATCGCTATCGGAGAGTCGCTTTCTGCCCGGAGTCGCGATAACGGTGCTCATCGGTAGCGGTCTGCCGTAGTGCGGCGAAGTGAGTGTCGGGTCGGACTCGGGCGGGCGTCCGACTCCCGCGGCGCCCGACGACCGCTTGCGCCCATCCTGTCCGGCTACAGTCTGCCGAAGTCTCGCGAACCCCCCGGATCTGCGCGTGGCAGACGTAGCTAACATTGGTCTCACGTCCGACAGGGTCGAACGGCGGGCGGCGGTCGTCGGGCTCCCGGCACGTGTCGTCGACGACGTCGGTGTCGTCGACCGAGGCGGGCGAGGGCGCGGACGCTGCGGCGCCGCCCGGAGCGCCGCTGCTGAAGTGCACGCTGTGCCAGGAGCGCCTCGAGGACACCCACTTCGTGCAGTGCCCCAGCCAGCCGCACCACAAGTTCTGCTTCCCCTGCTCCCGGGACTCCATCAAGAGACAGCAAGGATCAGAGGTGAGCCTTCGATCGGATTCCCTATGTCGATTTTCTTCCGAATGGTATTTGACGTTGCGGCGATCGAGCGAGAGCGCGGAATGAAACTCCGTTGTCGTTTTCAGGTGTACTGTCCGAGCGGAGAGAAGTGCCCGTTGGCCAACTCGACCGTCCCCTGGGCGTTCATGCAGGGCGAGATCGCCACGATCCTCGGCGAGGAGTTCAAGCCGAAAAAGGAGCGGGAGACCTAAGGCGCGCGGCGTCCGGCCGGCTGTTCCTTTTGTCCCTCTCCGCGCACGCGGGGAGGCGCGTCGCGACTCGCGCTGCAAGCGCGGCTCCGCGGCGGGGCGGCGCCGGCGCGTCGCCCACACAGATCACTTGTATATAACTTGTCTTGTAAATACTTTACTTGTATCTTAAGCCCGACCACCGATCGGTGGCGGGCTTTGTGCTCCGGGCGTCGCCGGAGGGCGCCGGACTCGACGCGACGGATTCCTATTTATTCTGGCGAGGTGCGCCACGAAGGTATTCTGAAGTATAGTACATATCCGTTTTCGAGGAACTTTCGATTATTTTACCGAACCGAGATCTGAGGCGGCTCTCGTGCGAGTTGCCGCGTGGCGTTGCGTTCCGCGGAACGTCGCTTTCGCGCTGGATTCGTTCGGCTGCCATTGTTTAGTTACCCGCAAGTCCAGAGTCCCGCCCGAACCATAGTGAACTTGGCATTTATTCATGTGATTCTTATAAGCCTACTTACTGTACGAGTATTATGCGATTTATATTATTATGATCATGACATTTATGTAGACGGAAGTACCGATTGTAAAGAAGTAGATTTTTGAGTACCGAAAGCGCACGCTCCTTGTACAGAAGTTAATTTAACATTCGGCGCGTGCGCAATCCGCAATTCGTTGTTTTACTAAGAAGCGATATGTTCAGAGTGGATCGAGTTCCGTTACTGTATACGTTCGACGACACATTCGGCCCGGTCGAGATTGTTTATTGTTTTTGTTATTTCGTTAAAATTATCGAATTGAAATTCTAAATTTTCGTTTTTATGCACATCATGTTGGATGTGCTGCTTGAGTTGATAATTTTATAGGTGGGTAATGTTATTGGGGGGAGTCGTGGGTGTTTCAAACCGGCTCGCGGTGCCTGCCGGGTGCGGGCTGTGCGGGGCCGGCTTGGGACGCGCGCGCCGGTGAGCCAGTATTAGCGAAGTCGCTTGGCACTCGAGGGCGTACGTAACTAGTCATTTTGTGAAATGTCAAATTGTCAGAACCGCGTCCACGCGGCCGTTATAGGAACTCTTAAAACTCGCTGCTATTTGTATAAAGTGAAGTAATCATTGTATAATTAACATTATTATGGCATATTATTAAACGATTCGTAGTGTATGAATTTCGAAGGCTATCAGAATACGGCCATTTTGAATTTGATAAGATCAGTCTTATTACACAATTTGGGAACGATTGAAGGTTTTACTTTGAAGTAAAGTGACCGGCTAGTTTGTCATCTCATACTAATTTGGTCAGTCGTCACCATGTTATTAGAACACTGATCGATTCTTCGTGTCAAATAGTCTGTAGCAAATGTGGGTAGTTGTAATTTTCCATGCTCGTTGGATTCCGACTACCCACCTTTGTGAAATACGAAGTACCTACTTATTTTAAATGTTGCTGTAAATGCTGTAAATCTTGTGTAGTAGTTGTGTACCATGAATTGGTTCGATTGTATTATTTCTAGATACTTGAATCATGTCATTAGCGTGTTATATGAGACGAATGATTTGGTCTTTAAATTTCAAATTAGTACATTCAATTAAATTGACATGTCTTATTATTTATTTAACGTACCTTTGTGTAAATATATAGCTATGTAAGTATATACATTTTCAAGTTGTAAATATGTTTGAGATAGTGGTGACGAAGCTGGTACAAGAACGGCTTTTAATCCAGTATTGGTAGATGTGGTGTGAGCCTTGCTGTTCTACTCTTCCGATGTTTCTTTGTGAGTTTACAATATTTTCTTCATCTAAAGTTAATCTGAATTATTTTCGGTTTCAATTAATATCTATAGGTATTTTTAAGAGAAAAGCTTGTGGTCATTTGCTTTTGTTATTTAGCTTGATCTGTCTATATAGCGACTGTGTTTTACGACTCGACTATTCAGTATATTTTTGTGTAAAGTCGATCTATTTGAAAATACTTATTAATTTTAAAAAGTTTGCTATTTCGTGTCGTTTTCTGATAGATTCGAAATTGATGCAATTTTAGTGATACTGGAAGGACGCCCGTGGGAGGGCTTGACAAATATTATTAGGTTTCGCCAAAAGTGGCAAAGGTTTAATATTGTAAGCACAAAGAGTGCGATAATTTTTTACATAGGTATGTTAAATGTGCGTGTTATGTAACATATATTTTAAGTCGTCGATGTATAAGAAGCGTTTCCTTTGGTTAATATTTTACAAGAGTTATTGGGAACCACCGATATGAGATTAAGTCGTATTGCTTATTTTTGGAAATGTTAAAGAACTAAGTTATCGACGTGCTAAATAGCAGGATTAGGAATAAGCTGGAATTGGAATTACCATTTTTTTAATGAACTCCTCAGGTACTTCTTCTTGGTCCGCTATTCAACAATACCTGCACAAATATCGTACATTTAACATATCGAGTCTTAGTCCGCCTTTACCCTTAGGCTTGTTTGTAGAAGTCAATGACAACACTGAAACTTGAATATAGGGGACTATTGTTTGTCTCTTTCTTACTGTAAGCAGCAGGTGAAATGCTTCGATAAGACGTTAATGTACACGTTGGTGAAATACAATTGATGTGATTTTGTACATTTTGGTCATTTTATTTTCCTTATCCTAATAAAACCATGATTTTTCACCTCCTGCCGAATATCTGAGAGACATTGAACTGACGAGATGTTTCATTGCGAACAAGCTCTTATATCTCTCTAACCTCGAAATGGATATATGAACACAATAAACAAGTTTACAAGGAACATTAAAAAAAATCTTATTTACCAAAATACATACAACGAACACGCCTGTTTCCCAAAAGGATAGGTACTAGATCCTGACCCAATGACAGAACAGTCGACAAAGCTTGTACCTTACCTACCTTCCTACTTTTGTACTGGGTGGCTAGGCCGTACACTGCCCTCTGGACTGTATTAATGTTAACTTCAACCAAATAAAAAAAAAAGTAAACTGTGTTCCTACTTCAACTAAGTACATATTTTAGGATAGCTGCAGCAAAGTCGTCAATATTTGCTCCATGGTCATTCGTTCCTGTGTTAGGTACCTACCTACTGATCGCTCGGTTTTGTGGACATGATTAGGTATTCGAGCGGTCTGCTGTAGGTATGTCAATTAATATAATATTGTACTGGCTTTGCTATGCATGAATGTCTTGTAACTTAAATGATGCCATCAGACTACAGCCCTCATCAGGCAACTCTAATGTCTCTGGACCTTATACTCGCTTAACAAAATTATGTTATTTGGATTGCGTCAAGAGAACTGTTAAATAAATAGGTAGGTACATAAGGACAACTGTTCAACAAATTGTAACAATAATACTCGTAATAATACCTAAAAGTTATTTTGAAATAAATAGGTAACGTAATACGCACTAAATTAGTAGGGTACAAGGTGCCGTGCTAAGAAAGAAAGAAAGAAAAAGCGTATATTTAGCACACACAAATTACAAACTACATGAAAAAATAAATAAGAACTGTAAAAGAACTAAAAAAATAGATAAGTAGGTAGGTAGGCAAAAGAGAAAAAGAAAGCAAATAAAATATGTACCTACAACTGTGCAACCTACTCGTATTATATGATGTATCGAATTAAAATTAGCCCTTCCCGCAAAATAGTGCTATATGAAAGCGCTTTGTGTAGTAGCAAAGTATGCAGTTCAATTACTCCACTATAAAACGTTGTATTACCTTGTTTTCAGACCGGAACAGCAGCGGGCCGAGCGAGAGGATGCCGGAGCCTCTGTGTCTGACGAACAGATGAGGACGAGCCCTCCCCGGTACCCAGTCGATCGATATTTGGTAAATATAAACCTAATTATGTTAAATACTTACTTGTTTTTAAAGATGATGCATTTCAGTGTTGAATATGCTATGGAATAAATGCAATAATCAAGAGTCTATTAATTCCAGGTTGAGAGCAGCAGAAAGTTCGAAATGGTCAACATCATTGACGACGAACTCTGGAACCCTGAACCGGCACTCAGACCCGAAGACGAGATCATGTTAAGGAAGCTGCACGACATGCTGCAGTCGACGGCAGATGATCTGAAGCTGCTTTCAGGGGAACTCTCTAAATTCCACGAAGCAGGAGTGCAAATTAAATCAGCACCTACGCCACTCGATGAAGAGTTCAACGAAAAAGTTCACATTGAAGAAGTCGTCAATGCCAAATTCCACGGTTACAAAATTATTGAAACAAAAAACGTACCTGAAATAAAACCCCGTAATGCTTTAGTAGAAAGAATAAAAACAATTAACAATACCCAGAGACCTAAAATAGTGAACACTCGCGCCCAGGTGAATACGACGATCACTAAGCAACCAGTTATAAATAGAAACTTAGGAATATCAAAAACTAGGATAATACAAATCAATGATAGTAATAAAAATAGTGATAAAGATAATAATAAGAATGAAAAACTGAATAATGGTAAAGTCTACAAGGCGCCAACAGTAGCTTATAACGAATTTTGTTATAAACATATTGAGCCCGAGGAGAATGACACTCCCCAGAAATTGCAAGTCCAAGATATGCCTCGTATAAATATACGAAGTGAACTGAAAGAACAGAAAGTTTTACAATTAGATATTGTACCTGATAGTAATGAAGCAAAGGCAATTAACACAGCAAAGAGCAATGTTTCAGTAGTTGCCGTACGGCATGAAGTCGTCGTTCAACAAAAAGCACCTGAATCTGCGGAATATCCGCTAACAAATTCGAATAAAACAGTAAGGAAAATTTCAAAAATGTCCACATGTGATAGCAGTGGGTCTGCTAATAATATAAGTTCCGATGCCCAAGTCAAACTTAACACTCAAAAGCGTATAATATCAACCATAAGGAACTCCCCAAAAAATTCTTCTCGCAACCGTTGCAAAAAGAATACAGCAGACAAAAATGAACAAGGAAAACATCTAGGTTTAAACTTAGATGAATGGAAGAAAAAACTGAATGTGGTTTATGGATCGTCTGGTTCCAAAAAAACAAAGACCTTACCTAAAGTAGTTACAAAAAAGCCTTCTCCAAAGAAGACCAACGTCCCCAAAACATTAAATAACGCTGAATATATTCCGTATTCTCAGCTAACGATAGGTGGGGTAAAGGCTAGTGAAATAGAAAGAGAAATGTCAAATTTCCCTCTTAAAAACGATGTGCCTCTAAATCCTATTCTAGATAAAATCTTGAGTAGCAAAGAAAACTCTTTTCATAAAGAAAAAACCAAAAAACATCGATTGAAAGACAGCCATAATATTCTTACAACATCTGATGAAAATTTACTTCAAGAAGTTATAGATATAGAAAAAAGTGTAAGCGAAACGCTATCTAAGAATTTGAAGACTACTGGCCCAGTGTCGAAATCAGCTAGCATGTCGAGTGAGTGTGATAATGATAAAGGAAATGAAAGTTATGCTGATGATTTTGAGGATGATAACTCTGATCACAGTGGTAAAACTGATAACCATTTTTCAGATCATGTAATTTCTGTAAAGTCTAATCTGTCAGACGGTGATGTTCCTCCTCCAAGGGATCAAACTGAAGTTAAATCCAAACCAGGCCCCTCTAACTCTAATAGAAACACGACGTATACAAAATCGAATTTGTCTTTTAAGGATTCTGTAGATATCTTTGAGTTTATACATTCCGTAGAAATGCAAGACACGGCAACACAAAGCAATGCATCAAATAAAATATCTCCAAAAGAGACTCAGACTTCTCCTAGAAAAGATAGATCAACAAACGTTCAACCTACCATACACAATGATCTGTGGCCCTCTATCGACCCAAGACGAGAAGTTGAGAAGATGTTCGAAATAGAGAAGGACTTCATAAAGAAGTTGATTATCGACGAGTATGGCGATCTTTTAGAAAAGAACATTAATAAACCCTCAACTTCTAATGAAAATAATAAAGAGGATACCATTAACAATGTGTCGGCTATGCCAAAGAATACTCAGACATCTCCCGCTCACGTTAAAAGTGTTATGACATCACCTAAGCATACTAAGACAAGAACAACATCACCGTTTAATCTTTCAATCCCGGTTGAACAACAAACGAGTCCACTCATTATTGTGACCGATGAAGAACAAAGAGTTGACGTACCAAACGAAGCTGATGATATTTCCGTCAACTTATCATCCCCTAGGTTCAGCTTACGCTTGCCACGGAACTCTCGAGAGGTGTTCTCTAACCTCGAACCTCACAGTCGAGCTTCCTCTAAAGTAAGCTCAAAAGTCAAACTGAATAATAGAACTTTCAGAAGAACGACAGTGAGCAGTTCCAGCTCAGTAGATGCAGATAACTCATCCTCAGAACTGAGCAGTTTGGGTGAAGTGAAGATAAAAAAACTTCGGAAAAGAGTGCCTACTATATCAGAATGTAGTTCATCATCAAAATACAGCAGTGACTTTCAGTCTATGGGGATTCTGCCTTTGCGCAGTGAAGGTGAAGTTAGTTTGGGACAAAATGCGAAACACAGAGCAGTGATCATACGAAATAGTGAGGGGGAGACGAGTTTTGATCCGATAATGTTATGAATGACCTTACTCCTGCTGCCGATTTGCTTGGATCTATTCGCCAAAAGTTCCGAATTATTGGATCACATTTAGAAACAAATGCTTTTATAAGGTTACGTTCCTGCAAGATTAGGTTTGGATGAAACCGGAAACTTTTGGAGCTATGAGCTTAAAATTATCATTACTCATTATAAGAATAAGAAGCATTATTTCTTTCTTTTTGTCAAAAATGAATAGTTATTTATGACATAAGTAGTTCAACTACGATTTTAGTGTTACGTTACCTATGTATAAATTCAACCCTCGGCGAGTTGATTCGCATTTGTTGAATTTTATTTTATACGTAGGTAAGTACTTGTATAGTTAAAAAGTTCATAGATGCTTATAAAAGAAGTTTCAAAAACTTAGCTCCACTGGTGTCAACAACTTAGACTAAAGTAGACATTTATTTTGTAATCATTCCATGTGCCTTACTAATGGATCTTGTATTTATTTTCACCGCACATGCAAACATAGTACAAAAGGTTTTTTCAATTAGGTTTAAATTTAGTTTGTATACTTGTTTTAAGTTATCTAGAAAATAATAAGCCCTTTCATTGTAGTAGCCGCGCCGTAGTTTGAATTGACTAACATAAGTGATTTTCTTAGTTTTTTCTACTTAGAAATGTGTCTTGCTTGTGTGCATCATTGTTGCATGAGCACACTTTCACAATAAGCATGGCAGAATAGGAGCCCTTATTGTACCTTTCACCACACTTGTTCTTTCGAACCAGTATAGTGGAAGGATTAAAGTGCGCTTCGAAAGCTCATGCATAAGAAGGTCGTACAAAGGCTTTCTGGTGGCCCGTGACGTTTATCTTCATTGGCCAGCTCATGAGAATTCAGTACCTGCCTAAAGGTTGACGTTTCTACTCAATTTGATATTTTACCGTTATTTAAACAAAATTAACCTTGATTTTAAAGCTCGTCTTCTATGCTGATAGCATGAAGATGGAGTAATAAAAGATTGGTTGATAATAAGTTATTTCAGGAAGGGTACATTTAAATTTATTAAATATTTTAGGAGATACACAAAATTGTTTGTTACGAACAATGACGAAACCGTTGAGTAGAAAGGCCCAGGTACCAATTTAACTGGTCCTAGACCTTCAATTATATTGCGCAATTGTTTATGGTAATTTTATTACATGAAGATGTGGTGTCTACTGTCTATTTGTAGGTTTATTGCCGACCTTAAGTTAGGTAATAATTACTGTAAGTAACTAGTTATTTTGTTATAATATATTCAGTAGGTACAGAATTAGTTTTAAAATAATGTTATGCCATGTTATACATAGGTACCTACATATTGGAATAGTTAAGCTGAGCTACATTGAGTTTAGTGCGTATGACTGATTGATTACACAATTGTTATCACCTCTATCTTTGTTTTATTTGACTGTTGAACCCTGATAGCCCGGAAATATTCACATTCAGTGCCACTGGTTCTGGTAGTAGACCGTACCTGCAAGTAGGTACTTACCTACTTGCAGGTACTTACTACCAACTACATATCAATGTAGGTACATTTATGATAAACAGGCGTAAATTTCCTAATTGCAAACCTAAATGTTTATCGGAAGTTACACTAAAATCTCGTTATTATCCAGCAAGCGCTCAAATCAAAAATAAATGGTCGTAGTAGTGGCCGACAGCTGTAGAGGCCAGCGCGGTCTAACTTCTCTATTTTTTTTTGAGATCAGTTTTGCCAGTGTCATGTTTTTTTTAATTAATAGTTTTGTCAATGTCACAAAGTTCGTCAATTTTAAACCAAAGATAGCTGTTTTGTTTATAATTCTTGGGATTTTTGGATTCCAAGAAATTATTCACATATTCCGCACCCGTGTCAAGAACTTGGACTTTATTGGAAAAATAACCACCAAAATAGCACAATATTATCACTAGAAAAAATATAGGGATAAAGACTATCTTTACTCTGAGGGATAAAGATAGCAGTCGAAATTCGAATGCATCAGGAGAAAATCCCTACTGCCATTGTTGACACATGACAGTGACAGATCAGTGACATTTGGTTTGTTGCTAGTGATGAGCGATATTCAAACAATATCGATATCGGCTTCTGATAAATTATTTACCATGTGAATGAAAAAATTATAATTATGAGTACTTACACCATCTTATATTATAAATGTAGCTAAAGAACATTCAGATCGTTTGATATGGTTATTAATTTGCACAAAAAAAACGATTTTTGTTAAAATAATATTTAAGAAAAAAATATCGATATTGTAATATATTATTTCGGCCAAGCCTAGTTTGCCTACTTAGTGCTTTGTTGATATTTTTATTTTGTTTGATTTCTGTGCAAAACTGAAAGATTTATTAATGCGTCTTTGTTCAGTGATTCGATACATAAAGAAAGAAAACAAACAACAAAACAATGGGCTCGTAAATAAGTAGGTAAACCGCAAACCGTAGATAAATCGCGGTTATAGTTTCATTTAGGTATCCGCTGCCCACACAACCAGAGAACTGATTAGCCAGCCGGTCGGCTAGCAAGCTGCACTGCACTCTACAGTCGGCTCACGGCCATCACAGTGGCAGCATTAAGGGAAACTGAATTAAAACTAATTAAACACGTGAAGATGTTGTTCGTAATTTTGCTAATGTTAGGTATTGCTCAGGGCAAGATATTGTCTGTCCCGGATTCTCATTACGATTGTGCCTATTGCCAGCCGGAGCAAATACACATAGCATTTGGAGGTAAGTAATTAAGTACTTAGCTGTTTCATTTCATTTATTGCTGATATCTACCTCATAAAATTAGTTGGCTGGCCTTCAATACAAATTTAACTAGTAAGTACCTTAATTATTTAATTGTTAGTACTTACCTATCTAGTTAGTTAGATCAAATTACAAAATTAGGTTCAATTATTCAATATGCATGTTTATTGGTTGATAGATAATAGGTAGTAAGTACAATATATAAATAAAAAGATAAGTACTATGTACCTAGAGGAGTGAGAGTGAAACCTATTTTGGACTGAAGAAGTAAATATTAAAATGTCTGCTACACTTAAAATTTGTCAGCTAAGTAGGTAGTTAATTGAGGAATTTTCTTTGCTGCACAGAGGAATTTCCATTTTAATAAATCATCTGAGGAACTATAATAATACTTACTTAAATACAATAATGTAGTTACAGCTGAGGGTTAGGTACAATAGGTCATTGTACCCACAAACAAAGTTTGAACTAATTCTAGTTACTTATCTATTTTTATATATGTGTATCTGTTGAAGTATGATAATGTCCGTAGTGCCGGTTTAATAAGTAAACAACAAAGGCATGTTCTACAAAGTGGGAATGTTATTAGATGATAAGGTTATCCTCTGAATTAATATTAACACAGAATTGAACCATTTAAACTTGTTTTTCTATTAATTGTATATAATAATAACATGAGGTCATACTGTCATCATATTCTACACCCACTATCACTATGTTATTAAGTTGACATTCTTAAACTAGCTTCCGCCCGCGGCTTCGCCCGCGTGATACCTTGAAAACCAAAAACATCGCTATCCCACGGGAACCGTAAATTTTTTCGGGATAATATGTAGCCTATGTGTTATTCCAGACCATAATCTATATCTGTGCCAAATTTCATATAGATCTGTTCAGCCGTTTCAGTAACAAACATACATCCATCCATCCATCCATACATTCTTACAAACTTTCGCGTTTATAATATTAATAGGATATATAGTAGGATGTATTTATTAAGCATATATTCCAAACCATTTTTAATTGTGGTTGGTTAATGGCCAATATCTCACCCTACATCTAGGAGACACCATCTACGGAAGCATTTAAATGATAATGGCTATGTTAGGTTGAGAAATTGCAAACAAACAAACCAGTAATTAATCCCAAACATTGATATTGGCTTTGCCATTAATTGTTCAATCGAGTCATATATCTTTTCTGTGATTTATCTACATGTATGTATGTACATAGATATAGTAAAAGTAGATGGATAGATTTATATTTCAAAATAAACTAGTGTGGACATGACACTTGAATCAGGCATTAAGTTATATATTATATTGATGGTGTATTATGCAGATCTAGCACTTGATATTGATTTGATTTTTGAGATTGCTCAAAACAGTTAGGTACTTGAAACATTATGACTGTCCCAGCCAGGCTAGCATGTCAGTCCTGAAAAAATTTATTCGTCAGTTTGTCTCATTCGCACGAGAAAGAGCGAGATAAAACAGTCGACTAAATTTTTACGTGGTGCTCATGTTAGAGATAGCGCGCACGGGTTACTTTTGTCACCGTGACTGTTTCGTCACTCTTATCAAGTCCGTGGCTATGTATGGAGATGTCACCCAGTTGTCACGTCGTAACATGCGCGCATCTCCATACATAGCCACGAACTTGATAAGAGTGACGAAACAGTCACGGCGACAAATGTAACCCGTGCGCGCTATCTCTTACTGTACAAAGTATACAAGCTTATTAGAGTATTACACACTTACTACAGCTGCTGTAGAGAATCATTGCATTTAATTCTATGCGAAAAAGAGACAGCATACTCTTCTAAACTTTTCTAAATTTTATTGTTTATTTCATACAGAGAAAACCAATGAAATAGTAGTAACATGGTCAACATTCAATGACACCCAAGAGTCTGTTGTGCAGTATGGAGAGGGCATTATGGATCAGACGGCCGTCGGGAAGGCGAAGATCTTCGTGGATGGCGGGAAGGAACGCAGGGAGCAGTGGATCCATAAGGTCACATTGAAAAACCTCAAGTTTGATACTAAATATGGTGAGTTAACAACATAGGTATAATTACCAGTAACAAGAACCGTACGTCTACCATGAGTTGTCACATTTAGATCGGCGGACGTTACTACAGTAACAATAGTACGCTACTATGACATCTGTCAAAATTGTTACTCATGGTACCAAATTCTAAGCAAATGAATGAAGCGCAAACTACAGTCGCTGTAGTACGCTGTGACGTAAGCTAGTTAGCTACGTGACGTTTTAGTACCCAACTATCCGCTAGAGGCGCTGTATAAGTTTTCATACATTTTTTTAACTACAGTCGCTAGCGAGTGTAGATTGTGAAAACTCATGGTAGACCGGTAATGAAGTTGTTGATTTTTCACTTCTGTTACTGTTTCTTAGTTAACTTTAGGTGGTTGGTTGTGGTGTAATTGTCTCCTGGTCAACCAAATTTCAAAGACCTTGACCTATCGGAAACTTAGGGACTTAGCACCATTTCAGCATCTTCATCATTCTCAATAATAATTATGTTGTAGATGATATTATTTTATAATGCAGTTTTATTTCAACCTAGCTCTTTGCGAATGCAGAATCAGTTTCCTGGCTAGTTATCCCGTGATTAGAGTTGTAAAAGTAACGACAAAAAGTGTACCCGTTACTATAACAATGAGTATTTACTTGTTACTATCGAACACGTTACTCGTTACTTCTGATACCTCTTACATAACATGCTGTTATGGTTGGAGCACAGAATCGAGTCATATTGCGTACGCGTACAGTATGACGTTGCTTGGTATGTATAGAAAACATACATACCAAACCGCGTAAGGCGCATTTTTTCACTTTCCGTATTTTGAACCTTTTTTTCGGACTGCACAAATGCTTTGTCTGACAACCTTTAACACTAGGTCCAGATACTACAAAAGATGCGAGTAGCGAGATGCATTCGAGTGTTAAGTCTCGTTACTAGATCGCGTACCCGTTAGGTACTCAGTACCGAAAACATACGGTTTGCTACTGCTTTACTCGTGATCCATCGATGGAACAGGTGTGAGTGGATCCTACCGTTTCAGTGTACCACGCGGGCTCGCAGTACGGCTGGTCGGAGATGTTCTCATTCAAGACCCCGCCGGCGGGCGAGGACTGGGCGGTGCGCGCCGCCATCTACGGGGACATGGGCAGCGAGAACGCACATGTATGTACATAACCATGCAGTGACTAGGTACTACTTATATTAACTTGAAAGTTTGTGTATGTATCATAAGTTTGAGCATATAATATTATAAACGCGAAAGTTTGTAAGAATGTATGGATGGATGTCAGTATGTCTGGATGTATGTTTGTTACTCTTTCACGCTAAAACGGTTGAACAGATCTGAATGAAATTTGGCAAAGATATAGATTATGGCCTGGAATAATACATTGGCTACTTTTTATCCCGGAAAAATATAAGGTTCCCGCGGGATAGATTTGTTTTTGTTTTTCAAGGTATCACGCGGGCGAAGCCGCGGGCGGAAGCTAGTATATCATAAGTTTGTGAATGTATCATAATCTGATTTGTAGTTTAAAGCTATTCAAACATCTAGCCTGGTTTATTGATGTTATACCGATTGACTGGCCTCACAGCTCAGTGAGTAGTAGCTCTGTCTTTTGCACTGTAGGTTGTGTGTTCGATCCCCACACATCACATTTTTGATGAACGCAGATGTTTGTTCTGTGTCTTGGTGTTACTATGTATCCTATGTACCTACTTATGTATTTATTTACCAAAAAAGGTATACAATTAAAATTATCTTTAGTTATCTGGTTCCATAGTACAAAATTGGGAAATAGATGGCTTTGAAATGTCCTACAATATTTATTTATTTTTTACCCTATCAGAATAAAGTTTTTTTTTTAGTACCAGCATTGTTTCGGCAGCTTAGATTATGTTATAGTGGTTGTGAGTCTATCCCACTAATATTATAAAGAGAAAAGTTTTGTGTTTGTGTATTTTTATTTGTAACGAATTATCTCAAAAACTACTGGTCCGATTTCGAAAATTCTTTCACCGTTACAATGCTACATTATCCTTGAATAACATAGGCTATATTTTATCCTATATTGATTGACTAGGTTCCGCCCACGGCTTCGCCCGCGTGGTTCCATGAAAAACAAAAACTACTCTATCTCACGGTAACCGTACTTTTTTCCGGGAGAAAAAATAGCTTGTGTGCTATTCCAGACTATAATCTATATCTGTGCCAAATTTCATCCAGATCCGTTCAGCTGTTTCAGCGTGAAAGAGTAACAAACATCCAGACATCCTCACAAACTTTCGCGTTTATAATATTAGTAGGATTTCTGCGGACAAAGTCGCGTGTAACAGCTAGTATAATATAATTGTCCTCAGTCGATGTCGTACCTGCAAGACGAGGCGGAGCGCGGGCACTTCGACGTGGTGCTGCACGTGGGCGACTTCGCGTACGACATGGACTCGGAGGGCGCGCGCGTGGGCGACCAGTTCATGCGCCAGCTGCAGCCCCTGGCGGCCGCCGTGCCCTACATGACGTGCCCCGGGAACCACGAGCAGGCCTAGTGAGTGGCGCCATAACTCTTTGCCTTAGAGCCTGTCCAGATGAAGCTTTTACGCGCGTAAACACTCGCGCGTTCTCGGAAACTTACTACATAAAACTACCAACTACCTAGGTAGGTACAACCCGGTCACATTATCTCGAGACCTGGCGTCGATGACGTCACGTCGCGTCGGCGCTCTGATCTCTCTCTCTCTCGGCAATTAAAGTGCTAACCTTACTGACGCCCCGTGGCGAGCACGGGGAGGTGAAAGGAGAACGGGGATGTTCGCATTCCAGCGAAGTCTCGAGATAATGTGACCGGGTTGTGGGTCTATATCTAGAAGTATAAAAAAATTTGTAATAATTAATACAATTTTTGTTTGTCATAACGTTTTTAGGACTAATGATAATTTACCATAACAACTAAACGCATAACCGTTTTCGCATAATTTTTACTAGCATAACCATTTATAGCATAAAGATAAGTTAGCATAATGTTTAGAGGCATAACCATTTATAGCATAAAGATAACTTAGCATAATGTTTAAAGGCATAACCATTAATAGCATAAAGATAACTTAGCATAATGTTAAAAGGCATAACCATTTATAGCATAAAGATAACTTAGCATAATGTTTAAAGGCACACATTATGAAAAGCATAACAATACCTAAACATAATGATCAACAATGGGGTAGGGCAATTCGGTTTTTTATAATTTTACATAGCAACCTAGCGAACCTACTGCTCGGGGTAGGGCCATTCGGTTTTTTATATTTTTACATAGCAACCTAACGAACCTACTGCTCGGGGTAAGGCAATCCGGTTTTGTATATTTTTACATACTCGTAGCTACCTAACGAACCTACTACTCGGGGTAAGGCAATTCGGTTTTGTATATTTTTACATAGCAACCTAACGAACCTACTGCGGGGTAAGGCAATTCGGTTAATTAGAAAAAATAAAATATGTCTAAAGACTATTATGCATCTCATCAATTAGTCGAATTGAATGTACAAAAGATAAATCACATTAGGCCAAAAAACGATTATGCGAAAGTTAGATACATTATGACACTATAATGTTATGCTTTATTCATAATAGTCGAATTGAATGTATTAGTACAAAAGATTGTTATGCTTAAATCACATTAGGCCAAAAAACGATTATGCGAAAGTTACATTATGACACTATATGTTATACTTTATTCATTATGACTAAGTAAATTATGGAAAAAAAGTTATACGTTTTAATGTGCTCCCCCGGGATGTACATAAATAATTTTCTGTCCCTAAGTCCCTTCCAAACACAACGCGCGTAGGAACGGACGTGAAACGCGGCATCTGGACGCAACGTAAATTGCTGCGCGCGAGTGCTACCGCGCGTGAAACGCTCTATCTGGACAGGCTCTTAATCGACTCACGTTGTCTTAGGGCCACCTGCCAGGGGCCGTCAAGGTCACCGCAAGGCACACACTCGCCTGGCGAACGCGACCCAATAGTCAATCTGAGCTCGACCTAGCCCCACGTTGGGCGCCATTTGTAACACTACGTGACTGAAACTATGACGTTTCTGAAACATGATTGTAAGAGCTTGTGGTAAGGCCCCTGAGCTGTGAGGCCAGTCAAACGTGGCAGAAGTTTAGTTCCAATGCTGCCGTTGTTTATTTCCAATCGTCTAATAAAGTGGTTCCCAGACTCTTATGTTTCATAGACCACTTTCAAAATTTTGCTGGATCCGGTGGAACTCCTGCATCTACATTACATTACTACCAATTTCTAAATCTCAGTCACTAATAATTAAAATTTAATCTAGGTATCATATTATTTAAAATAACAAGCTAACATTTTAGTTCTTCAGTATCGAAACCAAATTAATTTTCATGCACCCCTGCTTACGATTGTAGACCCCCATTTTTTGTCACGTCCCACGTAGAACCCAGTCGAGTCTCCCGTGGACCCCTGGGGGTCCACCTGGACCACTTTGGGAATCACTGGTCTAATCTGTATTTGTTTGCAGTAATTTCAGCAACTACGCGAATCGCTTCAGCATGCCGGGCGCGGACTCGAGCCTGTTCTACTCGTTCGAGCTGGGGCCGGTGCACTTCGTGTCCATTTCCACCGAGGTGTACTACTTCCTGCAGTACGGCGCCAAGCTCATCGTGAACCAGTACGAATGGCTGCAGCGGGACCTCGAGGAGGCGAATCGGCCTGAGAACAGGTATCAGTACCGTTGTCGCCTCCTCACATCATCATCATGATAACTTTCTAATATTCCCACTGATGGGACACCGGCTGAGGCCGGGACTCCACCAAAGCGGAGACGAGACGAGCGGAGAGGAGATATTATTTAAACAACCAATAGAATTGTGCTATTGACACATCTCTCCGCTCAGCTTCAGTGGAGATCGCTGTGCGGAGATTGTGTGATATTTGTATGGCGCGATGGAAGCGGAGATGTGAGCTGTGCGCGGACGACGCGCAGTGGAGACGAGAGATGTCACACATCTCCGCTTTAGTGGAGTCCCGGCCTTACTCTTGAGCGAAAGTTATTGAGTCTTAAGGCCGGTTACCACCAAAGCGGAGGGATGTGTAGCGGAGAGAAATGATTGATTGGAGATGTGAGCTAGCCGAGTATAAGTGAGCCGCCCGACTAGACACTTCTCCGCTCTGCCGCACCGCTTGCTCGCTCGCCGTACAAAATTCTATAGAAAAATGAAATATCTCTTCTACACTCCACTTCATCCATTTCCACCGAAGCTAAGCGGAGAAGAGAAGTGGAAATAACAAATCTGATTGGATTATTCAAACACATCTCCTCTCGTCTCCTCTCTTCTCCGCTTTGGTGGAAACTGGCCCTTCGAGAGTTATTGAGTCTTAATCTGCCATCTCTTTTATCCAGATTGATGCCCGCCTTCCACTGCGAGCGGAGCGGGCTCCGTACGGACTCCGTTTAATTAACTCACATTACTCTTTTTTAGTTTAAGGCGGGCATGATAGGTGGATGTCATAAGGCAGGGGTAATAATCCTACCACAATATTACTCTTACACAACTACTGTTGCATAAATCTTTACAATACTGCAATTTCCCATCATGGATGGGGACTACCTTATGCAGAATTAAGCACATCAAATTAACCCTAATTCTATTGTAATAACAGCTGAATTCCAGACAGAAACGACCTTGGATAATCGTATTCGGCCACCGACCTATGTACTGCAGTAACTCGAACGACATCGATTGTAGCTACGAGTACACTCGGCGCGGCTTTTTCGGATACATGGGTGAGTTTTATATTCATCGTAATAAAGGCTATAATTGAACGTTTCAGATCGAAGCGCCCGTGGATAGTCCTAATGGGGCATAGGCCGATGTATTGCAGCGATCTACACGATAAAGAGTGTACGCATGAGATGACCAGGACTGGTATATTTGGGATGTATGGTGAGTGGTTGTCACCTCGCGGTGTTGGTGCACTGGGCCGCTTGGAGGCATGGGATGTTGTGTAACCTTCATTTAATACAAAGAATCACATTTAGTAATACTGGGTCTACTTACATAATGATTTTAAAGCGTGAAATCAGAAAGAAAAATTATTCAGTTGCTTAATTTTGTATGGCATGATATAAAGCTCATTGATTGGTGGATTTTGCTTGGACCTCCCATCACTGGTGTATAACCAGCCAATGGGTAATTTTGTGGGGTGTTTTTATTATTATTATTCATTTATTTCAGATTACAATATTATTAATCCATAAAACAATATAACACACTTAAAACTACATTATAAATAAATCAGAAGCTATAGGTAAATAAAATGGATGTCATAAAAATTAAAATTAAAATCAAATTAAAAAACTTCACATAAATGGACAATACAAAATTAAAATACAAAATAAATGAAAAATAAATGAATTTGATCAGGTAGAGCCCATCATTATTTGCATCCACCTATTTTGGATGGGGCAGTCTGCTCGAGCTACAATCATCTTCAGGATGCCGTTCCCGCTGCCTCGCGCACGCTGGAGTAGTGAAGCGACTTTCTTGCGAATAATCGCTTGAAAGCCGCCCGTGCGCGCCTCTGCGAACATCTCCGATGCGCTGCAAAAGCGAGGCAGCCGCATCATTTTATGCATGTAGTTTTATCTAACAGAGGACTGTCTACGTTTGAATTTGACTTCTGCTACATTATTCTCAAATGTCAATTGCAATAAAATATCATTTTATTACTAGAACTTGATTAAGAAGTTATAAGAAGGTTCCTACAGATTTAAAAATCATTTTGGCTATGTGAAGTGCTACCTACTTTAGGTTCGATGAGTTTAGAAAATATGATGAGTTGATATCTGTGTAGCAGCTTCAAATATGCCAATCAATTTTTGCATAACCCTCCGACTACCCCCTTTCGACATCCTCAAATATAGTAACTAGAGATTTCAGTACCTAGATGTCTGCCAAACTTTAAGATTACAGTATAACCTAGTTTTTTGACTGTATGATATTTAATGGAAGAAGATCACATGTTGTGCCGACCCACATAACGTGGGATAAGGTCAGGAAGATGATGATGATATTTAATGTGCAAACGGATGCTGTAACTGCGCTAAGTGAAAGAAGGGAAGGTCGTCGCCCTCAGTGGGACGCTAATGGCTAATAGTAATGAATGTATGCGCAGGATTGGAGCCGCTGCTGAACGCGTACGGGGTGGACGTGGTGATCTGGGCGCACGAGCACTCGTACGAGCGCACGTGGCCGCTCTACGACAACAAGGTGTACAACGGCTCCTACGACCAGCCCTATGTCAACCCCAGGTCAGTCTCTAATCTATCTATATAAAAATGAATTGCTGTTCGTTAGTCTCGCTAAAACTCGAGAACGGTTTAACGGATTTATCTTATCTTGGTCTTGAAATGTTCGTGGAGGTCTAGGGAAGGTTTAAAAGGTAAGAAAAATTCGAATAACTGCCGGGAAAACCCTAAAAATAGCCCTTTTCTATTTCCCATACAAACGTTTTCTAAATAAAATGTAGAGTCAATTTGAACTTTATTACTATTTAATAACTCACTGTTGTCTAAGCAATGTAGAAGGCGGTACGAAGTTTGCCGGGACAGCTAGTTATTAATATAATTTCTACACTTCTAGGTAATAGATTGAGAAGGCCTTTGCCCCGAATGGGTGGCCCCAAATACTAAATAATAAACTAGAAATAAAAGAAAAACAAAATCCTACTAATATTATAAACGTGAAAGTTTGTAAGAATGTATGAATGTCTGGATGTCAGGATGTCTGTATTTCTGTATGTATGTTTGTTACTCTTTCACGCTGAAATGGCCGAACGGATCTGGATGAAAGGACAATGGGCAAAAATTTATGGAACCTGGGACCACCCTCCAATAGACATAAAATATATGTCGTTGGATAGGTCAAATCGAACGGAACAACTATTGCCTAGACAGCTTTGCAGTCACAGCTGTCCGTTCAGAGATATAAGACTTTTAAGTTTTGATAAAATGTTAAAATAAATAAATTATTATTATAACAATAATGATTTATTATACAGTAACATAAAATAAAACACTGATAAAACTGATAAAGGGTCTCTATTCTGGTATATAAGGTATTCGTGTCCGACCGACTACCGACGTATGTACTTATAGGTTATCTACAATGACATCGTTTAAAAACATTGCTGGTGCATTAAACCCTTCATAAATTGCATATCCTTAATACCAGATTATTGATATAAGTGTGCACATGTGCCCTCCGTTGCCTTCCTGATAAGCATATTATACAATAATGCTCTATAATGTTGCCTTCATTTTGGTTGTTGTTCAATAATAAATAACAATAATACATTCTTTGTCATACATGACGCGAATGGATACGTCCACGCAAAATATACATTTTCCTAAATTCCGTAATCGGGCAGGTCATCTAACTGGTTTTCTCTCTATGTTTCAATTAGATATAATCCGAATGAAGGCAACATTATAGACCATTATTGTACATGCTTATCAGGAAGGCGAACGATGGGTACATGTGCACACATTATATCAATAATATGGTATTTATGATATGCGATTCATGAAGGGTTTATTGCACCAGCAATGTTTTTAAGCAATGTCATTATGGATAACCCATAAAATACGTCGTCGGTCGGACACGAATATTCTAAATACCAGAATAAATAAAAAAAACACTGTTAAAACTGATAAAAGGGGGCCCCTTTTTATGTTACTGTGTAATAAATCTAGACACGCGGCAGCGTGTCAAGCCAAGTTCAAGAGGACGGGCGAGGCGCGCACTGTGTGTAATATTACACGAACCATTTGGAGCCATTTTCACACCCTCGTAACTCAAAAACTATTTCACATAAACAAGTCAAATTTGGCTCATCTATTGCCACTTGCGAGTAAAATATATACTCCGAATTTCATAAACACACCTCAAACGGTTATTTAGATATCAACGTCCAAAAATGTTTTTTTATGAAAAATTTTATCACTGACTGACCTATAGACGTTAATTATAACCCAGTTCCAGATGACCTAGAACGTTCAAATTTGGCATCCAGGTAGGTAGTGGGGTGGATACATAGGAAAAAATCTGAAACTTGCAAATTTTTATATTTTTAACGTACTTTTTCAATTAATTGATTCTCCTAGGAACCTTTACTAGCGCCTGTAATATAAGAATAGCAATCTTAATAGATGACAGTCGGTCATTATGTGGATTTTAATAGGGTCTTGACGTGAATATATTAACGAGTGGAAGTAGTGTCTTGGATTGGTAAGTAGTACACTCTTACCTAGGTATACAATGTGCCAATAGTTGAGCCGTCTATGCAGATAGGTAAGTATGACTATAGGTATGTATACCTACAATGTGCCAATAGTTTGAGGAGTCTATGCAGGTAGATAGATATGGCTAGATAACTATTCAGGCCTAGATTATAGTGTCTCGGCTTGTCGGATAGGTAGTAGGTAGGTATACTTATTCAGTAAGTACTCAAGTACCTACCTACCTGCTTAGTATGTATACCTACAATGTGCCAATAGTTTGAGCCGTTTATGCAGGTAGATTATATACCTAAGTGTAATAATATAAGAATAAGTACTTACTTACTAATATCTAAGTTCTGTACAAAAAGTAATGATATCCCATCAAAAACATAAATGTGAAATGAGAGCCAAGTTCAATAAGTAAGTAGGTATGCTTTAGTCGTTGACTTCAGCGACAAAAGAAGTGAGATCTGAACGGGTGCCAAGTACAATGGTCAGTCCTGAAACTTATTTATAACAATATGAAATATTTTTAACAACTTTAAAATATCATTTCATCTCATAATTTAGGATATTATATTGAAGCCTAAGGTCTGACTTGGCTAGTTTTCTTAAGAGTACGAATTATATTAGGTCCTTTGCAAGTTCTTATTTTATTTTTCTAAAAATTTGGCTTGCTGGTAGAAACTAGCGATCGGACATAGTAGGTAAGTAGTTAATAATAGGAAGGTAATTCGTATAATGAGAACTAGCCAAGTTAGACCTTAGGCTTCAATATAATATCCTAAGTTATGAGATGAAATGATATTTTAAAGTCGTTAAAAATATTTCTTATTGTTATAAATAAGTTTCAGGACTGACCATTGTACTTGGCACCCGTTCAGATCTCACTTCTTTTGTCGCTGAAGTCAACGACTAAAGCATACCTACTTACTTATTGAACTTGGCTCTCATTTCACATTTATGTTTTTGATGGGATCATTATTATAATAATAATATTTTATTTATTTTAACATTTTATCAAAACTTAAAAGTCTTATATCTTTGAACGGACAGTAGTGACAGCAAAGCTGTCATAGCAATAGTTGTCCCAATTAAAAAGACCTATCCAACGACATATATTTTATTGCTATTGGAGGGTGGTCCCAATCTGCCCATTGTCCTTTGGCACAGATATAGATTATAGTCTGGAGAAACACATAGGCTACTTTTTAGCCCGGAAAAATGTACGGTTCCCGTGGGATAGATTTGTTTTTCAAGATACCATGCGGGCGAAGCCGTGGGCGGAAGCTAGTACGAAATAAAGCGAGAAGAAAGACATGATACAAGAAGGGTGATTGATTTGAATGTGGATGGATATAAGGGTAGAGGTATGAAAAGATGGATGGAGTGGGTGAAGACGATATGTGTAAGAAGGGAGTGACTACTGAGATGACGGATGATAGGGGAGTGTGGAGGAAGAGAACCTGTTGTGCCGACCTCACCTGTGGGATAAGGGCAGGAAGATGAATGAAATAATGAATTGTATTAAAATTTGGGAAATATAAATAAATATACATTGTATGCATTACGTAAGAAATCAACGTGTTGCGAGCGTCTGTCATTAATTTGTGGTCATTTATTTGGTCATATAACATGCTTTTTTATCCTTCATGACTTGTGGTTTTCGACGTCACGGTGACACATTAAAGTGTATTGCAGTTCTGTTACTAAATAAATTCTAAATTTACAAGGTAAATACACTTCCGATACACCTATGTTAATTATACACTAGAAATGTGATTGAGGCAATGAATGATACATAGAGCTAATATGTACATATATAAATTAGTGATCTAGATCAGTTGAGTTGTCTACAGATCGTGTGTAGATCCTTAATAGCACAATTGGTTCATATGTATTTTATATATAGTGTACATTAAGATCTACTGTATTAAGATCATTTGTAAATAAACCTACTTACTAGAGCTAACCCTTTTAATCTTGAAATAAAATGTATTTATTAAGTATATTAATAATTATAACCTGACAATTTCAGGGCCCCCATCCACATCATAACCGGCTCAGCCGGCTGCAAGGAAGATACCGACAAGTTTATCAGTAAGTTACGTCTCGTTTACACCCGCTGTTGTATTTTTTAAGTAAACCCCTCTTATTCATCCTTTTAGAGGTTTTTCCTGGATAAAAAGTAGCCTGTGTAATTCAGGGAATCATTCATTTTAAATTTGATTAGACAATGGCATGAAAATATGTCACCAAATAGTGTTTTGAAAGATATTGTCCCATCCACCAATAGAAACTAAGTGTGACAGGTGGATAAGACCCCTATCACTCGAGTATAGAGCGGTGTAGGGACAGTAAGGAAAGTTCATTAATTTCGTACAAAATGTACCAAATTACATGCCGGATGAATTAACATGACACCTAACTCGGAACTCGATGCTTCTCCCTCTGCCCCGCGCAACGAGTTTTTGCATTGCGAGTTTCGATGTGTCACATTTGGTGTAATATTTTGCGGATATTTCTCTTGAAAATGCTTTTGTTTTTTTCCGTTCACTGGTCCTCAGACTATTGTCGGACTGTGTGATGGCTGCGTGAGATTCGGTGCGTTGTTTCAGAGCACAGCCCGGCGTGGTCCGCCTTCCGCTCCAGCGACTACGGCTACACGCGGTTCAAGGCTTACAACAAGACGCATATCTACTTCGAACAGGTACATTTACAAATTGTCACCCCACACCAAAATAGCAATGAAAAGGTTAAGGGGCCTTACCACAGGCTCTTCGGGCAATATCAAATTAATATAACTTGGGTATAT
The DNA here is from genome assembly GCA_963675405.1 of Cosmorhoe ocellata. Taxonomy (NCBI): domain Eukaryota; kingdom Metazoa; phylum Arthropoda; class Insecta; order Lepidoptera; family Geometridae; genus Cosmorhoe; species Cosmorhoe ocellata. Next base: position 430,868 of record OY776258.1, on the reverse strand, counting down.
CGACGGTATATTGGGTATATTGTACCATGACGTATAATTTTTTTTTATTGAAGTTTTGGACTTGTGGCACTTCACACTTGAAATTTTGACGTTTCTGAAACATGATTGTTAGTAAGAGCTTGTGGTAGGGCCCCTGATTTTAATCCTTCATTTTTAATAAGTTTTTGTGTATTGAATGAACCTAAATAATATATCATTAAACATTAATATTCAAATATTCTACCACAAAAAATGGTAAAACAGAACAAAGACAATAATAAAAGCTATGTATTTATTTCTGGTTACTTAGTCTTGGTATTTCGTACCATGACATATAAAAATTGTATAGAAGTAGTGTTACTTCAAGCTTGAAAGGTGACGTTTCTGAAACAATGGTTTGTAAAAGCTTATGGTCAAACCCTTCTTTGTTTCAGTATATTCAGTTTCCGAATTGTTCTGTGACCGTAAATGTTTCTTTCCAGGTTGACGTAAACCTGAATGGCAAGGTGATCGATTCTATTTGGGTGGTGAAGGACTCCCACGCTCCTTACCGCCTCTGATGGCGCTGAGAATAAATATAATTAAAGCATGTACTTATAACTTTGTTAATAAGGTCGCAAATGCTAAAGATATTGCGATGTTATGGGGTAGTGGTATCGTACATGGAGCAGTGCGGATTTGATCCTCGCATCTGTGCAGAGCTCGTGATATTAGACGGTTTTGATCTGTGAGTGATAATATTTCTAGGTACGTATGTGGTCCTTAGGTATGTAGGTATATTTTTACTACTTATGATTATCATGATAAAGTTATGTAACTATGATATTAAAAATGTATCTTATTTTATAACTTCAAATAACTAACTACGTACGTATTGTAGTATAGCGAAAGCCAAAGCAAATTTTTAGATATTTAGTTCTTTTGTAAAAAAATATCTTATTTACAGAATCTCATTTTTTTAGGAATATACGAAAGCTTCAAGGTTTTAGGAATGGGTTAAAAAGTGTCCAGAGGCAAGTTTAAACAATGTAATTGATGCTCAACTTTAGGATATGTTTATTTTTAATTTCTTTATCTTTTCGTGCTAGTAAGTAGTAATAAATGTGAAGCAATTAAAAATTATGTTTTTTATTTATGATGATGAATTTCTTGGGTTAGGGCCTTGGTAAGGACCGTACGTGAGATGGCATTTCTTATGATTAAAAGCAAGTACCTATTCTCTGCAAGTTTAGTACTGTGTATGTAGAGAATTGGGATGTAATCCATTAGAAACAAATTTAAATTAGGGACAAACAAAAGCGTCTGAGCAACGCGGCTTCATTGCTGCCATGTTCATATTTTAGGGGTGATTTTGCTATAGTCCGCTGACTTTATTCTCATTGCCTTAGTGCTTATTTTATAAAATTAATTTTATAATGGAATATTTGAATAAATTTTTAACAGAGTTATCACTAGGCTAGGTATCTGTCTACTAAAAGATTCATATAAAAGCAGGGGGCTTAGTACGATAGCTTAGTATTGATAGTTGACGAAACTTTAAAGACGTTTCGTTTCCTTGCATACATTTACCTACACTTCCGTAAGTTTCCGCAAGGGGTGATTGTATGAAACTATTTTTAACTAAATGAAAATGTACCAAACCCCTGGTAGGATATGGTCATTTATCTTATCGTTCGTCTTAAGCTGGGTACTGACCGGCGGGCGTAATGTAACGTGTTACACCGCGAGCATTCGTGCAGTCAGTACGTCGTGTTACGGGGAAACCAGCGAGCAACGAGCCGCTCGTTGCTCGCTTTGAGTGCTCCACCCGGCTGTCGGTTTTTTGGCGAATCCTTTGACTGTTACGCGGTTCAGTCGGTTCAGGCGAAAACGGAGCACAGAGTTTTGACGAGCATGTTACGCCGATTTTAGAACGCAGCGTGTATGCTCGATGCGTAACATGCTCGATGCGAATGTTACATTACACCTCGTAATGTTGGTCTGTACCCACCTTTAGTTCTATGGATAGGTTTGTGTATAAAATTGCAGTTAAAGTAACATTTTTTTTCAGGGCTCCCGTCCATATTGTCACTGGATCAGCTGGGTGCAAGGAGGGCCGAGACCATTTCAGAAGTAAGTTCCTACTTACCTAACCTTCACCATAAGTAACTTCCAGATAATTGCGTGGTTTGGCAAGTATTATACATTGTCACGATCGACTTTGGACGATACATATTGCATTAAACCAAATTTTTATACAGAGTCAATGATTAATAAAACCACTAAATGTACGTGATAAATACCCGTTATTCAATTATAATTATGTCATCAAATCACGGAAGTTTAAAAAGTTTAACCACTAAATGGTCAAAAACACGGCTCTTTTTAACTAGATGTTTTTTTCAGTAAATCCTTTTAAATGGTCGGCCTTCCATTCTCAAGACTACGGGTATACAAAATTCAAGGCGTTCAACAAAACTCACATAAATATGGAACAGGTTGGTCTTCCCACTATCATTTAAAAAGTTTTATTAGAGTTATAATGTTCGCTACAAAGACCTTTATAAAAGTCACATAGAATACCAAATATTTCTAGGATTATTTTGTAAAAACTATTCTGGGACACTAGCGATGACGCATACCTATGTGCATATTTCTATGTATGTATTTACAAGAAAATAGTAAATAATAAATCTATCAACTATATGGTTCCCATAGTACAAACAAGCTTTGCTTAGTTCGGAACTAGATGGCGTTGTGTGAAATGTCGACCAATATTTATTTATTTGTCTTCCCAGGTGTCGATAGACCTGGATGGAGCTGTTATCGACTCGTTCTGGATAGTGAAGGATAAGCTGAGATTCGATGAACTCTGAGCTAAAAAAACCAGTAAAATTTTTGTTTATTTATGCTATATTTCATTTATAAGTTAAACCCCTGTGTAGTTCAATAGTTAGCACTAGTATTTTTATATTCAGACATTGATTTCGCCTACGTATTCTTGAAAAGAAAATAATATTTTCTCGTCTGTATAAATTGTATGGAAATTAATCTTCGAATTTCATAAACATAGCAACATCTTCATTTAATATGTCGTTTAGGAAAGTGTTTTTGTTCTCTTGGTATTTTCTCGCGGCAAAGTTAAAGAGTCTGATGAAGGAGGAGTTGCTCTCTGGACTCTGGAAGCTCATGACCGATTGGTTGTGTATAAATATGTCTTGGAGTAATACCGGCTTCGTCACAGACAGTGGCTCAGTGATATTGTTCCTCACATTATGTTTATACAGCACGAACTCATCAGGAACACTATCTATGCCCTCGAACACTGTTCTTTCTATCGGATACCCCACGTAAGTAGACACGATGTACTTCTTGAAATTAAACTTAGCGTAATACTCGAAAAACTCTCCAGTGAGCACGTTTAAAGACTCGTTATTTTGAACCTTAAAGTCAAGCTCATTGAAGTTGTAATTCCAGTCGCTGAGTATATAAGGATTTGCATCTCTCTGCAAAGACTCTATAGTCGGCAGCATTTTCTTTTGCTGTAAGTAAAATATGACGAGGACTGTCATGCCGTGGTTGGCCAGCACATGCGCGCCCGTCAAATTGTTCAGTTTCGCCCAGTACTTCACTATAAATGCTAATTTAAAAGCTCGTTCGTCTAATCCTATCAAATACTTGATTAATGCGCTCATTTTGAATTCTTGATACGCGTTGATAGAGATGTCGATGGAAAAGTTGGTAGCTACGTGTATAAAGGAGAGCACGGGAGCTAGCACCCAAGTGATGGACTGGAAGTTTGTGAATTGGTCAGGGTATTGTTCTAGAAGGGTCTGGACTTCTGCTAAAATGGCGTTGTAAGAGCTGGGGGCTTGTTCGCGCAGCATGATGGACGCGTCCACGTCACTGTGGATAGTAGCGAGCCCGTATACGTAGGAGCCGTAAGGTCGTATCCGGCACTCTGAAATGCCAGAAAAATGACTTCTTAAGGTGGGCGGCAGCAACACGCGGCGATTGCAGGACACATTTCTGCCGTGGTCAAATGCCGCGCTTTGTTTGGACACACCTTAATGCTGTTCAAGATTTTTAATTTACCTAAGTAGTAGGTACCTATATGATTCGTCACTTAATCAACGACGACTTACACAAATCATCGCCTAACCCCGCAGATAATAGTCTAGGCATCTGTTATTCATTAAGAAAACCCTGACAAAGACATTCAAATACCAAGGAAAGGTTTTGAAAAAAGGCCAAGTCAAGAGTAGGAAAAACCGACGCAGTATGATAGTATCGCGAGTAAATGAAGCAATTGTATGTCAGCATCGTAGCAAGTGGGATCCGTGGTCTGCCTACCCTGGCATTTTCAGTTTGTATTCAAGTACCTACTGCATAGGTAAATTGTTCTTTGAACTCTATTCGTTATAGAATCATCGACGTAAGTTACCTGGCCATCGCTCGCCCAGCGTTCGTTCCACGTGTGAAATCACGCCTGGAATCAACTGCTTCCTCTCCTCCGCAAGCTTGACACTTCGGAACAACTCCTCCAAGTGCGCTGAGAACGGGTCTGCGTGCAAGGCATTTGCCTGACACTGCCAGACCGCCAAAATTAACACTGAAAATTTCAATCGAGGGATATCAATTTAGCACGTAAACAGCATAATTATACCTACTTGCAACTATTTCGTTAACCCACCTGTACTAAGACAGTGCATTGTGTAAAGCCCAAAGCAAAAAGATTTGAACGAGTGCCCATAGAATGATTGTTCAAATTAATCAGCGTATCAAATCTTATCAATGAGTTTCCGATTTCGTTTCGGATTACACGGGCCTGCGCCTGCGCTCGCGCGCATCCAATCCTCTTGGATTTTACGAAGAATTCAGCAGGAACTAATTACCATCAATTATCTAGACTTGCTTAAGAAATTTATTCAAACTAGTTCCTTGAGTAGTACATATCACCAGTTCTTTTGAATTAGTGTGGTGACATGGCTCTATGTGGATTTGGTACCATAGATAGAGCACATAGCGATTGTTGTTAGTAAATGTACCTTTACATTGTATGGTGGGTGGTTCATTGTTCACTCCATCACACATTTTTAAGCAAGACAAACGCGCAGATTTCTTGACTAATCATAGGTAATCTTGGTTAGAAAATGGAACTAAAGCTACATTAATACAATCCGTAATGCCTATTACTCGATATACAAACAAACACTTGGAGTGGAAGCGTGTCACGAGTCCAGTGAGGCATGTGCGGCCAATGACAACAAGCGGGTACAATGAATAATATAGGTAAGAATTAATATCCTTTTAATTTACGTAGCGTCATCTGTATGATAGATATTTGTTCCTGTCTAGAAACTACGCATAAGTACGCGTTGTTTCCGACACCCTCATTAAACATCGTAATGAGGATGTTAAAATGGGCTTGCAAATAGCAATAAACAGACTAAAAGCTCCACCATGATTAATCATATAAACAAACAGAAGAACAGTGATCTTTGTGCGCTTGACATGAAGTAAAAAGTCTGGTTGGTTTGTTGAAAGCTGTGATCGCGTTGTTGTGGAGTGCCGGGGTGGTGTGCGCTCGGGGGCCGCCTCGCGCCGAGGAGTCCTTCTCGCGGCAGGCGGCGCGGTTCATCAGCACCATTAGAATGCCGGAACGAGATCTAGCGGCTGTCCCTCAAATACTGCATAACCTAGAGCGCACACTAAGCACTCGCTGGCCAGGTACTGCTGCTGCGAAGTGCAAACAAACCTAATAAATCTGCTTATTAAGCTTATGAGAGAATCCATACAATTATTAAAAAAAAAAAAAAAAAAAAACACGACTAATCCCCAGGCTCGGTAGATATCTCCTCAGATCTTTAGTTACTTAGATCTTTGAGGATATCTAAAAGGGGTAGTCAGAGGCAAGTCCAAACATGACATTTGGTACATGCCCACATTTTGCACAGTAGTTAGTATTCCGTACGTGACAGGTTGCAAGCCCATCGCCGCTTATAAGAATACTAACCTATGACACATAGGTTCGAATTTTTGGTTCTAGGGTATACCGGTTTCCTCACGATGTTTTCCATCACCTTCATACTATTATTATTAATGCGAAAGTATGTATGTATGTTACCTTTTCACGACCAAATGTTTGATGAAATTAAGCAAGTAGGTAGATAGATTGTATTCTGGGGAAGGACATAGGCTACATTTTGTCTAAAAAAACAAAAGATTAGTCGCGGGCAACACAACAGATAGTAGTTTTATTAATGTGTTCCTTTTTAATATTTTGTAAAAAGCTTAGCTAAATATTTGTCCTACTTGTCTTTCATTTTCAGGATGTGAAGTGAAACCGTTCGGTTCTGTAGTGACGGGTCTCGCGCTGGTCGGCAGCGATATCGACGCCTATGTGCTACTGCCAGACCGCAGCATCAAACAATACGGGAGCATCAATTTCAAATCTGTCCCCGTCCTTAAACGCTCCTCAGACTACGCCAATATCCATCCGAGTCTCCTCTATGTAACCTTCCAGCACGTTCCATCGCGTATTAAAATCGATCTTCTCTTTAATAATATTGAGGGAGGCAGAAACTCTGCCCTTCTTCGCTATTTACTAAGTATAGATGATCGTGTGCTAAACATGGCTATAATCGTCAAATACTGGTGGGCGAAGGCGCAGAAGATAGCAGGATACAGACAGGTGTCGAACTACGGGATGCATGTGATGGTTGTATTTTATTTGCAACAAATAGGTGTGCTACCCTCGATCATAATGCTGCAGAAAAATGCAAAGCCATTCCTCGACGAAGGTTGGAACTTGGGCTTTAATGAAATAGACTACAAACCAAGCAACAACGAAACGCTTTATCAACTTTTAGGAGGATTTTTCGAGTTCTACAACGACTTCAATTATCGTAAATATATAATTTCTCCATTCGTGGGCTACGCAGTTGAGCGGCGGTCGTTTAAAAACTTGTGGAGTGTTCAGGATGAGTTTGAATGTTATATACGTAATGTTGGTGGGCACAAGGAAGAGCCAATTAACTTGCATGACTCGGTGCTCGTCCAAGATCTTTTTCTGCACAATAAGAACTTGGCAGTGAGGGTAGGCAGGCGCGAGGGCTCTCCCTTCCAGCTAGAGTTCCGACGCCTCGCGCTAAAGTACCGTGAGAACGATGAAAGCGCGTTCCTTGATGAAATATTATCCGTACCCAATTACAGAGACACTCAGACGTGATGTTTTAAATTTTCAATACATAGGTAGGAACCTAACCTATATTTAGCAACGTTTTGTTATTGTTGACTTTAGGTAGGTACTTACTACTCGTAATAGATACTGTTTAAATAATTTCCGAGTTTAAATTTTATAGTTAGGTACGTATGTAGGTACCACATAAAGGTCATTTTTACACGATCATTAAATAGTATTTCCGAGTTTACTGTGCAGCTATAGGTACCTCTACTCGACCCTACTACCATGTGCCGTATTTTGTTATCTTATCTTATCGTCTAACAGCAGAAGGTAAGCCAAATCGGTTAAAAAGTCGGTTATTCATCAGTTTATAAAACTGGTTTTTAGAAACAATTATTTGCTTCTAATAAACAAGTTTAAAACATTAGTATAATGCATGTAATAAATAATAAAATACGACTTGTTTTAACATAGCAAACGCTCAATCTAATGCGTGAAGGTCGTAAGGACCACGTGAAGTGTGACCCGATCCTTGTTATATACGCACGCAACTCGCACAGTGTGTGCTGTTCTGCGAGTGACAAGGAAACCGATTGACTCTACCATTTACCATAGGACTACAACCGCGCAAGCAAGTTTAAGATGAAACGTTTTCTTAATATCCACTCGGCTATCCTCGGTGAGTATAGATAGACAGATATCCAACGGACGATCACTCCGCTACTTATGCCGACCAGTAGTAGGAATGATTTAACTTTGGTGTTTAAAGTATCGGCCCTCGCCTGGTTGGGGTGCGTGCGCGAGGTGTGGCCGTGCGACGCGCGGTCGGACGCGTTCAGCGCACGCGCAGCGCAGCTGTCTGCCGCAGTGAGGCTGTCGGCCGCCCGGCACAGGGACATACCGCTGCTCGTGCAACACTTGGAACTGGTGCTTGGTGCTCACTGGCCAGGTAACTGCTACATTTCACTATATGTTTTTAAACTTACGCGATCTGAACAAATTATTATCTTGGATTCTAATTTGTTCAGATTTGAATCTCGGAAACGGCTCCCAACGATTTTCATGGAATTTCGTATGTAGGGGGTTTCGGGGGCGATGAATCGATCTGGCTAGGTTTTATTTTTAGAAAACGTTTACCCCAAAAAAAAAAGCTCGGTCATCCAGGTACTTAGAATTAAACATTTCGACAGGTTTACACGCTGTCGTGGTCACGGGTAGACTGATACTACATTTCACATCCAAAACTTTTAATCCTAGACATTTTTTAACTGGAATTATCCTTTAACTGACAATAAAGGTTGAGCAATAACGAACTCGCTAGGGATAACTGTTCAATGACCGTTTTCCATGCTGCCGAATGCCACAAAATATCATAACAGGTGTTCGAGTTCTTGTCTACGGCTCCACGAGGAGTGGTCTCGCGCTACGGAACAGCGACGTGGACTGCTTCGTACTTTCACCGAACAACTCCTTGGCCGACGCAGCAGCAGTCAGCGCTGAGCAAGCCATGGCCGTCCTCGAGCGCCGCCCGGACCTGTTCGCCGACTTCCGCAACAACTTAGGCACCTTCCCAGTCATATCCTTCAATCACATCCCTTCGGGTTTCCGCGTGGATCTCAACTTTAAAACCATCGAAGGTATCGTAAATACGGAGCTCGTCCGCCATCTCATTCACTCCGATGAGTGCGTGTTCCATCTAGCGGTCATCATCAAATATTGGGCGAAACTGCACAAGATCACCGGACATAAAGTGTTCCCGAGCTACGGAATAGTTTTACTACTAATATTTTATCTGCAACAGAAGCACATTTTGCCGCCTGTCCAGTTATTGCAAGAAAACGCGAAGGCCTACCTTGTGGAAAATTGGAACATGGGATTTGAGAGAATTGTTTACGAGCCGCGGAACCACGAGCCTCTATATCAGCTTATGGGAGGTTTTTTTGAATATTACGATAATTTTGATTTTGAGGAGAATATTGTTTCAACTTTCGTTGCGCGCCCGGTGAAGCGTCACTTGTTTGAAGATTTACGGAACGTTCCAAATGAATTTTATTGGTATCGGCAAAATGTCGGCTTAAATATAACGAAGCCGTTAAATGTGAGCCGTAGCGCTTGTATCCAAGATCCATTTTACCACAACAAAAATGTGGGAAAGCGTGTGGACGCGAGCCCTGGATCGCGGTTCAGAGAGGCGTTCAGGCGCGCCGCCCTCCTCTACAAAGAGGACAACGAAAGCCTGTTCCTGGACCAAATACTTCAATAAAACACACATCTGTTTGTTATATGCACATTTTTGCGTTAAACTATGAAATCAAGGTAAATCTGACCATATCTACCAATTAAGACATTTTGCTTAGATATTGTTACTAGCACGCATTGAAGTAGGGAAATAAGTAGTGGATAGGTATAAGTAGTAAGTACTTGCTGTAGGTTTGCGATATTTAATAATTCACCAAAGGGCAAATTATGGTGAATGGCTCTTTTAATACTCGATACCTGTTATCCAACTGGAAAAGTATTTTTTTTATTTTTTTTAGTATAAATAAACAATATAAATTGAACAGTCGAAATAGTTTGATTATATTCTTGCGGATAACTACACATGTACCTATTGTTAATGGTTGCCTTAACACGAGCGAAGTGATTTGTACGAAATCGATAAATACAGGTAGGCGGAACAATGAAGTGGCTAGGTGAGTGATAGGTATATTATTCAACCTCCGAAAGATTATAACTTATAACCTTTAACTTACTACTAGCTCTAGGTACTTACTTAATACAAAAGTACCTAGCAGTTAAGTACCTAGTTATCTCTAAAATAGTTGTGGTCGTAGGTAAGTTTTATTTTCTCTTTAGTTTTCGCAGTGTTGCTACAGAGTACAGCCGGAGAGTATTGGGCATCAGATTTCAACAAGCAGCCGTGGCCACCTGATTTTTCAGAGCCAGTAAGCCCATTGGAATTGTATGAGTTGGCAACGCGGCAGCCATCAAATGAGGTCTCAAAGCAAGTGGCACGCCTGATAGACAGCACGAGCATATCGGAGGAGCGATTGCGGGCCGTTCCACATGTCTTGCAACACTTGGGATGGGTTATCAACACCCGCTGGCCAGGTATATTCAGACCCAATACTTAATACCTTGCTATAACCACCTAATACACTCTTAAATTTTCATCATCATCTTCCTGCTCTTTTCCCACGCTATGTAGGGTCAGGACAACATGACGTGATCTTCCATTTCCGTCTGTCATTCGTCATCTCAGTACTTACTCCCTTCTTACTCATATCATCTCACACGTCCATCCATCTTTTCTTTGGCCTACCTCTATTTAAATTCATCCACATTAATATCTAACACTCTCCTCGTCACATGACATTCATCCCCCCTCATAACATGCCTATACTATGCTACTTTTTACAATTACGTAAAATGAATGCAATAAATACTTTGAATTTGAATTTTGAATTGAATTTGAATTTGAATTTTATGCAGTTATTCATTTTCAAACGAGAGCAATAAAATACTGCAAAAATTTGCATTCCCGGTTTAGTATCTACTTGTGGGTACTTTATGTCAACGACCTTTCGATTTTCAGGGTCTCGAGTGATAGTGTTCGGGTCTATTGACTACGGGCTCGCGGTGAAGGGCAGTGACCTCGACTGTACAGTACTCCTGGCGCACCGCACTGACACCTCCCAAATCCTGATCGAAGAAGCCTCCACCACGCTCCGACAGTACCCACAACTCTTCGCAGACTTGTATCCGATCGATGGAGTCCGGATTCCAGTCGTGTCTTTCAATCATGCCCCCACGCAGTTCAAAGTAGACCTTACTATCAATAACTTTAGCGGTATACAAATAAGCAACCTTTTACGGTACCTTTTACATTTGGACGAACGAATTTACAAGTTGGCTTTTGTAGTGAAGCATTGGACTGGTGTTCACGCTCTGACGAGCATTCGATCGCTGCCGAACTACGGGTTGCTTCTGATGGTGCTGTTCTACTTGCAGCAAAGAAATATGATGCCCTCAGTGGCATCGCTGCAGGAAAACGCGAAACCTTTCTTCGATAATGAATGGAATATTGGATTTTGCAAAGTAGAATATACCATTCGAAACGATGTTCCGTTGAACGTACTTTTAGGCGAATTTTTCGAGTATTACGTGGATTTTGATTACGATAAATATATAATTTCCACGTATACCGGGTACCCGATAGAGAAGCGTGTATTCGCAGATCTAGATATGGTCCCCTACGAGTTCGCATTGTACGCGCAAAACGTAAAAGCTAATGTTTCGGAGCCACTGCCTGTGGAAAACGCTTTTGTTCTTCAAGATGTGTTCATACATCATAACAATGTTGGCAAGTATGTAGATACTGCCCTGAATTCCACATTTATGACGCAGTTTCGCTTTGCAGCTAAGAAATTTCGGGAAAACAATTATAACTTTCTAGATCAAATAGTTTCATGAATTACTAATGGATCGTTGATAAGGTAGGTACTTTTGTTTGTTAGCTGCTAAATATTTTTCAAGTTAGCCTTGGTTTTACTACCTATGTGATGTTGTACTGTAAATGGAAATAAAATATGAAAAGTTGCACTTTTAGAAAACTGTATTTAGTTTTGATTAGTTTTATATGCATGTTGACTTTTGATTTTCTGTCATAACTTAAGTAAGACTAAAATATTTTATCACACACAAACTTGGACGCACACAAATGATTGATGTAAACAAAAAAGTACCGCTTATTTGTACAAGTACCTAAGTATATCTAAATATTATGAGAATACTGAGATACATTGTGGAAGACTAGCTTTTTGCATAGGTAATGGATAAACGGCATGTCCCGAAATGTTATGACCCAAAATTATTAGTATTAAATGGGTATTTATCGCGTTTTATTTTCCTATTTTTCGCGAAGTTTCGACAGGTTTACAACACACTGTCGTAGTCACGAGATGACTCACTTCGGGAAAAATAGGTAAATAAAACGCTATAAACAAACATAGCTACGAAAATTAGACCCATTCTACTACTTTTAATTTTATTGTTTTTGCATTTGGATATATTTCGTGGCTATAGTGTTGACCTTTTTCTTCTTTTTTTTCTTGTTATTCTTTTTGAATATTGTTTTGATGACATGTTTATGTGGACTCTCTATTGACACCCTCGTTGAAAATTCAGGATCCTGGCTGAACACCGCCTTCAGGAAATCATCAGGTGGCATCTGATCATACATTCTTGCAGCATATTGGAAATGCATTTGGATTTTAGCAAATAATTTCTGAGATACGGCAACTGCACAATTCCTGCTATGTTCATATGGGTCTTGGATACACATCAGGGTATCTATCCGCAGCGGGTCACATAACCCTGTTTCCAGATTTTTATAGTATATACTGAATTCTTTATGCAGAAAGTGATCTGGACCTCTAAAAATACTTCTCAATGCAGGTGTTCCAAGATAGGGACTTATCACATATTGGTCATATCGGAAAAAGCTGTAATACTTAAAAAAGCCTCCAAGCAAATGGTAGATATTATCTCTGTAGGCTTTTGGATGACGTGCCTTTTTATCCAAGGCGCAGTTCCAAATGTACACCATTGACGGCTCCACAGACTTTTGTAGTTCATATACAGGCGCTAGCATTTTTATTACTTGCAAGTAGAAAATGACCATCATAGTTAGTGCATAACTTGACAAGAGGTTTGTTCCAGTGATTTTAAAAACTTTAGACCAATATTTAACGATGATTGCTAGCGATAGGGCCTTAGAGTCTGTTTGCAGTAGATGAAAGATTAGTTTGCTGTTCCTTACTCCCGATTCACTTTTGAAGTTGACATCGCAATGGCAGCCTGTTGGGATATGTAGGAACTTCACAATAGGGACTTTTGCTGAAGGAATGGCAAATACCTGGTTGTATCTCCACGGAGTGTTGCGCAATATGTTTCTGGAAGCTATCACTGGGTTCATTTTATTTGTTGTTGACTCTGGTATCATAACATAGACGTCTACATCACTCGACTTTATGCCCAGCCCTGTGATGATGGATCCAAATGGGTGCACTTCACATTCTGCAAAAAATAGTGACAAAGTGGTAAGACGGTGGAAGCAAAGAACCTTTTTTTTATTTAACACCACACAAAATAAAAGGCTGTCGTTGAGCGACCACAGCGCCTAGCAAAGAACCTGTATCAATAGTATAATTATAACTATATTTCAGCATTTTCTATAAATAAAACACTGTATTTTTACGTGGCCATATTTTTCTCAGCGTATGTTCCAAATCAGCGAGCAATTGCCGTAAACCAATGACATCGGCGCGGCTCAGTCTCACACGCTCCAACAGACTCGTCACCTGCTCCTCCACATCTCCCTCGAAATCCAGCAAGGACACGTTAAGGAAGTCATCTAAAAATTAACACGTTGAAAATTTAACCAAGTTTGCTAAAATAAATAAATAAAAAGTAAGTTTGTACCTACGTCAAAATAAAGTGCTCCTGATTTATTACCTGCGCTTTTATCCATCCTAGAATAGGCCAGTAGTAAACTAGGGATTTTCAGTCATAAAATCGTCAAAAATCATTACACCTGTTATTATGTACAGTAGAATGCCCGATAGTAAAACTAAAAATAAAAATATTTTAGCCCATCAAACCAACCAAAGCAAACAACAACAACAGAAAATCAGAATCAGACAGAAAACAGAGCTATTTTGACATTGGCATACCTACTATTTAAGTAAGTACCTAAACTTTGGCACTTTTATATTTATTGACGTTTGATTGTGCGATCGGTGGTTTGTAGTGTAGGGGGGTTAGGTTAGGTTAGATTAAGTTAGATTATAGAAAACGGAAGAAATTAATTTACGCAAGACTAGGCAGTAAGGTCTATGACTATAAGCCTGCTCAAATGAGCGAATAATTTAACAAAAAAAAACTGTGCGATCGGTTTTACGCAGCCTACGTCTTTGTATATACGCAGCAGACTCAGAATACAGCCTGTATTCTGAGGCAGCAGATTACCAAGAAACGACTGAGGCGCCTTTGAAGTTTGAGCAAAATCAAAAGCCGACACTCGATGGCTCGGGCGCTCGGTTACTCGCCCGCGGCAGCAGCGCGCGCGCTTGCCTCGACCGAGGAACGTCCACTCCACACTAACAGCGCTGTAAGTATCGCGCGGCAAATGCCTCGCGAGGCTGCTCGCTCTGTGTAGACGCGCCTATTTTTGATTTTGGTGAGTACTTAATTATGTAGGTAGGTAGCTCAGAGTAAAGATAGTTATATTCTATTTGCCTACTAGGTAGAAACTGTGCCAGGCTAAGATTAGCATAATAGGCAGGCAGGCTTGCCTAGCACCTATACCACCCTGAGCCAGCTTACTAGGTGTATAGTAGGTATGGTAGGTAGGTAGGTACCTACAAAAGAAGTTGCAATTATTTGCTAGAAAAAATACTTTATTCATTGATGTAACTTAATCTTAAAATAATAACATTGTACGACACTCGTTGCCAACGCAGCTCAATTTGTAAGATGTTCGAGACAATTTCACTTTAAATGCACTCATAAAATATTTATTTTTCACAACATTTAACAACTACTTACGTACAATAAATTATGTACTTTGCCAGAAACAATTTCATGGGGAAGGTCAATAGTCAAAGTCGAAGTTTCTGAATGTACTGTAACGTCAACCAACCATTGGCTTCGCCTCTCTTATCAGAAACGGCTAAGCGCAACAGCACTGCCTCCTCACTACTTCACTACTTATAGTACCTACCTACTCAAGAAATTATCAATCAACACGAAACACTAAAGAGCACTAAAATCTAAAGTTATTGCTAGCATTCTCATTATTCAAGGAATTTGTCCGGTAATTCGATTAGCATGGACAAGACTTCTAGACGAAACATCACTTTAGGTATTCGACGAAACATCATATTAGGTAGAGATCCGTCCAAACATCGAAATACCTACATACATCTAATGTCATTATTAAAAAAAAACATTTTACTCGACCAACCTGTGTCGTAGTCAAAAACTATGAATTAGTTTTGTTTACACAAATCAGATTTCTTATCATTTCTTATTTCTTACAGCGTTTCAGTACGTTAATTGTTGTACAGGCTTGTCTCCTCTCCGAGTAATGAATGCGTTAGAGAGCTATTCACGATTCAATACAGATTACATGCATAGGCCAAAACACACCGGATGCGTACGCGTATGCTTACAAGTACCACTGTGTTGTAATGTATGGAATTGAATGGGACATTGTCCACTTGCACGGCTAAATCGTGCAGTGATGACGTATTCAAAGACATTCCCTATTGGACGGCTAACAATTCGAACACGCACAGCTCGTGCGTATACGCGCGTGACAGTTATTTGTTTACAAATACGAATTAGTCCGAAAATGTGAATGTCTAAAAATTAAAGTCTAGCTGCACTTGGCTGCCGCAACGGACTGTAGCGTTGCACATGCGCGCACAGGTATGACGGGATCATACGGGATCACACGCACACGCAGGCAGTGTGCTGTGGCCTTTAATATAACAAAAAATACAATTCATTCCTATTGAGCTAAGTTTATATAAATAGGCGAACCTATGTCGTCATGTCATGAGCAGTAAGTGCATGTCATTGTAAACATTCCTGAATAGAACCATAATTATGTCAACTCATCTATTATCCTAACATTAGTTTTGTCAGGTAGTGACGTTACATGGTCAGTTTTAACCTTTTCCGCTCTTCTAGAGAATCAAGCTGATTACTACTTTATAAAGTAGTAATCAGCTCTATAGAGGGTGATCAAGATATTATAACAAGTGACACAAAGAGTTATAATATTAACAGCCGTTATTATAGTGTACGTCCTTTCATACGACCTAGGTTGTCGCTTGGACGCACTTTAATCTGAGTGAAGGTAGTACACACTAGCAAAAGGCGGCGTAAGGTGCATTTAAAATTTACAATAAGTTCAATGATGGAAGTATAATCGTTAATTTAAGTATTTATTATAATAACCACAGGAAAGGCATACTGCTCAGTGGGCTCTGGCTGTCTTAGCAGTCAGAATTGAATTGACTCATTGATTGAGCTATGTATATATACAATGGATGCTCAAGCAGTAATTGGTGCAACTGCTTGCTTTCTGTACGTCTACTATGAGTTTTCACAATCTACACTCGCTAGCGACTGTAGTTAAAAAAATGTATGAAAACTTATACAGCGTCTCTAGCGGATAGTTGGGTACTAAAACGTCACGTAGCTAACTAGCTTACGTCACAGCGTACTACAGCAACTGTAGTTTGCGCTTCATTCATTTGCTTAGAATTTGGTACCATGAGTAACAATTTTGACAGATGTCATAGTAGCGTACTATTGTTACTGTAGTAACGTCCGCCGATCTAAATGTGACAACTCATGGTAGACGTACTGTGTATTCCCAGCCTAGGTCTCCTCGTCACTATCACTATCACTTATAGAGTTCTGCACAACACTGTCATCTAAACTAATGGCGGCTACAGACTCGCTGAGATCCTTGTGGTTAGAATTCACAAACGCTACAGTCTCTATCGGTGGATCAGATTTGTTATCTGGATCAGATTCAGCTTTTTGACCAGGTCGTTTGCCTCTTCTTGTTTTTTTTGGTGATTTTCTTTTAGGGGATGTCTTTTTTGGGGTGTCTGGGGGATTTTCGCTATTCTCCTCTTCTGGGTTCTTCCTCTTCAGGTGTGGTTTGAATAGTTCTCTGTGCCATCGGTGGATGAAGGTGTGGGTGAACTGTCTGAAGGAGCGGAAGGCGCCCTCGTCCGCTCCGGTCATGGGGATGGTGGTGATGGTAAACCCACGAGACGGCGTTGAGCGGAATCCGAGTTCCACCTGTAAATTATGCACAAAGTTTGTATGTTTATTACTTTTTTACGTCGTAACAATCTGGACTAATATCCACCCAGAGATGCATTTTGCCAACCAGAATGATGCTGGTGTAGTGGTAGTACCCCTGCCTGACGATCCGAAGGTCGTGGGTTCAAACCTGGTCGTGCACCAATAAATTTCTCCATTCGAAAGATTCTTAAAACGGGAAAACATCGTGAGGAAACCGGCATACCCTAGAACCAAAAATTTGAAGGTGTGTCATAGTTTGGTATTCTTATAAGCGGCGATGGGCTTGCAACCTGTTACGTACGGAATACCAACTACTGTGCAAAATGTGGGCATGTACCAAATGCCATGTTTGGTCGTGCCTCTGACTACCCTCTTTAGATATCCTCAAAGATCTAAGTAACTAAAGATCTGAGGAGATATCTACCGAGCCCGGGGATTACAGTCGTGACTTTTTTTGTTCAGAATGATGCAAGTGAAGCCGTAGGCGGGACCACCGTTTTATAACACTGTCCAGTGTTTCACGCATTTATACAATTGGCTATTTGACAATAGTAACAATAACATATTTCATATATTAGATACATTAGCTTATAGGTTCACAATACTCATACAATATGTGTTTTGCATTAAAATAAATTGTAAATGTATCGTTTTTGAAAAATTCATTAGAGTTTTTTTGTCCGTGGATTACAAAAGCTGAAACGCGGGCGGCCATGCTTGACCATCGTGTGACGTCACTTCTGTCACAGTAAAATGCATCTCAATGGTAAAATGTCGTGTGTTTTATCGTTGGCAGTTTGCTGAAAAGATTTACTCTAAATATTTTAATTTGTGTTTGTGAGAAGTTCCACAAAATGGAGCCAGGCTATATAAAAGCTGATAGTGCAAATCAGCCAAAAATCGATTCATTTAAGGTTGCAAATTTATTTGCATGTAGGTAATCCTAACTTTTGCTCAGCTGAGTTTCAGAATGTGAGTTTCGGACATTTAGGAACGTGTATAAACAATTTTTCAGGATATTTCATTGTAGTACTTTTACACAAAGGCATGGCACAAGTTTTTTAGCTTGTCATTTTTACAAAATACTAGCTTCCGTTCGCGGCATTTCCCGCGAAGTACCTACATTAAATATACCCTATGTTCATCCTGAAAGTTCATTCTACACATTGGTGAAAAAATTTTTGAAATCGATACAGTATTTTCAGAGTCATGCAAACAAACAAACAAACAATCAAATCTTTCCTCCTTATAACATTAGTATAGATAGTATAGATAATCACACCTCTCGTCAAAAAGTCCATACAAACTTTGACACCGCTTTTTTTTCCTTTGGTTTAGGTTTATTTTCGAAAACCCTTAAAATGCGTGTACATGTATTTTGCCTATTAAGTATTTCAACCGAGTTTCAAACAAAACACACCTCTCGTCAAAAAAACTTTGACTCCCCATTTAACCCTTTTTGGAGGGTTGTTTTGAAAAACCGATATATACGTTTTAAATTATTTTGCATTTAAAGTATCCAAACCAAGATTCAGACCGATCGTACCACCCCTTAAAAAGTTCCCATATAAACATTGAGCCCCCATTTTACCCCTTTTTAAAGGTTATATTGAAAAATCTTGAAACACGTATACATTTGTTTTGTATTTACATTACACAAACAAAATTTCATGAAAATCGCACAACGCGTTAAAAAGTTTCATACAAACGATTTTGCCCTTTTCACCCCTTTAAAAGTGGAATTTCCAAAAATCCTGTCTTAGTGGGTGCCTACATACCAAGACAAACATACCCTCCAAATTTCAAGTCTGTACGACCAGCGGTTGAATCTATTCAAATCAGTCAGGACTTATCCTTTTATCCGTCCGAGACCCGTGACGTCACAGTCAGAAATGTCACGTGACCGGCTGTTTTCGCACGAATTTCAAACCACTGGTGGAAAATATACATTTTTTCTGATAAATAACGCTTTTTTTGAGGAAAAGATAATTGTAAGAGGTTTAAAATAAACTTACGTATATTTATAAGTATCTTTTTGAAAACTGTCAATAGCCAATTTTGATCCCTCGGCTTCTTACTGCATGGGTACTTACTGTATTCAGAATGATGCAAGTAAAGCCGTAGCGTAGGCGGAAGCATCATTTTGTACAACTGTCCAGTGTTTCACGCATTTATACAACTTTCATCCCTCGGCTGCTTACTTGAGTATGCTGAAAAGGACGGAAATGTCTAGTACTTTTTAGTACATTTCCGTCTTTTTCAGTATTTGTAATGGATTTCCGCAAAGTCACGCCTGAATCAATCATTTAGGTACTTGAGTATGGGTAAAGTGGCGCAGGCGGTGAGGATGGGTATAGTTGGCTCAACGAATGTAGGCATTCGTGAAGTTAGCCGCAAGAGCTGCGCAGTATCCTTTTTCGGGAGCAATTGGAGATATGAGGGGGGGAAGGAACTGTTCATGCGCAAATTCGCACCTGTGGCTAATTTCACGAATGCCTAGATCCGTTGGATGAGCTATACTTGAGTATGGGTTAAGTGGCGCAGGCGGTGGGGATGGGTACTGACCTCGAAAGGCACGCTGACGTCCGCTACGTGCGGGCTGTGCACCACGCGCGCGGTGGCCTCGCGGTGCCACCGCAGCATGTCGGCCGCCGTGGGCCCGTGCCCGTGCATGTTGCCTCGCCTCCATATAGGCCGCGTTAGGTGGCCAACATACACTTCCAGCTCTACATCCGTATCCTGGGAACAGATTATATATTTAAAAAAACTGCTCTCTTGATTTACAAAACCAGTGTCTTGCTTGATAAACAGTAAATAAACTTGCTTGATAAAACTTTACTTCTATAATATATTTGTGTTTCTTTTAAATATTTTGTAACGCGTTTTTCTTTGTTATAAATATTTAAGGTCTTAGGGGCCATCCATATATTACGTCACACGTTAGGGTCGGGAGGGGGTCGACAAAGTGTGACATTGTGTGACAAGGGGTGGGAGGGGTCCTAATTTCGTGACGTCACATTTCAAAATCTATTAAAATCTAAGTGTTAAAACACGAACTTTTCATATTTTACGAAACCTCAAAAATATATACATAAACATTGTGTAAATTTAAAATACCAATTGTTTTGTCTGTCGACATGTGACGTCACACTAGGGAGGGGGGGAGTCTCACAAATGTGACCAGCTGTGACAAGGACGGGGGGAGGGGCAAAAAGTCATGAAATTCGTGACGTAATTTATGGATGACCCCTTAAGGTGCGTTTAAACGGCGCGGGGTAGCGCGAGCCTACGCGAGCCGAGCCGTCCGTGAAGATGCGGCATCGCGCTGTCGACCCGCGCTGTCCGCTCTGTGCCATCTGTTCAGACGGCGCGTGTTGACACGAGCCGAGCCGAAGATAGCGCGCGCCTTTGATCCGTGTCGGAAAAACCGACAAGTGATGGATCGTGCGAACTTTGCCGAGCCGCGCCGAGCGGAGTTGTAATCACGAGCGGAGCCGGGCTCGGCTCGCGTGTTTGCGCGCCGTTTAAACGCACCATTTGTAGAGGAAGAAGGTATCATACCCTGGGCACGGAATCAAGCCTCGTCAGCTCAACGAACAGCATGTCCCTGAACATGTCGTTGAGGACGACATCCCGCACGACGTCCTGCCAGTCGTCGCCCAGCTCCTGCAGCAGGCGGGTCGGCAGCGACAGGCGCGTCGTGACCCGCGCGTCGCTCAGCGACTCGGGCGACGGCGGCCGCGTCAGCAGAATGGTGCGGATGAAGTCGCCGGGGGACTTCTCTTCTTGCGCGTACGCTGTGGCGGCTGTGATAGATGGTAGAGAGAGTTTTATTGGGCCCGTTGTGATAGATGGTAGGGACTTTAGTTTTATTGCGCCCGTTGTGATAGATGGTAGGGACTTTAGTTTTATTGCGCCCGTTGTGATAGATGGTAGGGACTTTAGTTTTATTGCGCCCGTTGTGATAGATGGTAGGGACTTTAGTTTTATTGCGCCCGTTGTGATAGATGGTAGGGACTTTAGTTTTATTGGGCCCGTTGTGATAGATGGTAGGGACTTTAGTTTTATTGGGCCCGTTGTGATAGATGGTAGGGACTTTAGTTTTATTGGGCCCGTTGTGATAGATGGTAGGGACTTTAGTTTTATTGCGCCCGTTGTGATAGATGGTAGAGAGAGTTTTATTGGGCCCGTTGTGATAGATGGTAGAGACTTTAGTTTTATTGGGCCCGTTGTGATAGATGGTAGGGACTTTAGTTTTATTGGGCCCGTTGTGATAGATGGTAGGGACTTTAGTTTTATTGCGCCCGTTGTGATAGATGGTAGAGAGAGTTTTATTGGGCCCGTTGTGATAGATGGTAGAGACTTTAGTTTTATTGGGCCCGTTGTGATAGATGGTAGGGACTTTAGTTTTATTGGGCCCGTTGTGATAGATGGTAGGGAGAGTTTTATTGGGCCCGTTGTGATAGATGGTAGGGACTTTAGTTTTATTGCGCCCGTTGTGATAGATGGTAGGGACTTTAGTTTTATTGGGCCCGTTGTGATAGATGGTAGAGACTTTAGTTTTATTGCGCCCGTTGTGATAGATGGTAGGGACTTTAGTTTTATTGGGCCCGTTGTGATAGATGGTAGGGAGAGTTTTATTGGGCCCGTTGTGATAGATGGTAGGGACTTTAGTTTTATTGGGCCCGTTGTGATAGATGGTAGAGACTTTAGTTTTATTGCGCCCGTTGTGATAGATGGTAGGGACTTTAGTTTTATTGGGCCCGTTGTGATAGATGGTAGGGACTTTAGTTTTATTGGGCCCGTTGTGATAGATGGTAGGGACTTTAGTTTTATTGGGCCCGTTGTGATAGATGGTAGGGACTTTAGTTTTATTGGGCACGTTGTGATAGATGGTAGGGACTTTAGTTTTATTGGACTCGTTGTGATAGATGGTAGGGACTTTAGTTTTATTGGGCCCGTTGTGATAGATGGTAGAGACTTTAGTTTTATTGGGCTTGTTGTGATAGATGGTAGGGACTTTAGTTTTATTGGGCTTGTTGTGATAGATGGTAGGGACTTTAGTTTTATTGGGCCCGTTGTGATAGATGGTAGAGACTTTAGTTTTATTGGGCTTGTTGTGATAGATGGTAGAGACTTTAGTTTTATTGGGCTTGTTGTGATAGATGGTAGGGACTTTAGTTTTATTGGGCCCGTTGTGATAGATGGTAGAGACTTTAGTTTTATTGGGCTTGTTGTGATAGATGGTAGGGAGAGTTTTATTGGGCCCGTAATCTTAATATTTCAAGGTGGTACTATATTTCAGGTGCCACTGCATACATCATGTGAAAATGATAATATAGCAAGAAAGTGACCAAAAGTCCTCCGACGGAGCACTGGTGGTGTAGTCACGATCCAAAGGTCGTGGGTTCAAACCTGGTCGTGCACCAAAGTTATTCCATTCGAAAAATTTAGATACGTAATGCCAGTGCTCGGTGAAGGAAAACATCGTGAGGAAACCGGAATACCCTAGAATCAAAATTCGAAGGTGTGTGTCATAGGTTAGTATTCTTATAAGAATAAGAATAATAAGAATAAAATAACTTTATTTGTTCGATTAGACTAACATAAGAAAACAAAAAAAAACTTATAAAAACAACATTAAAAGTCTAAAGAAACAAAATGGCGTCTGCCTCAGCATGGGTTGGTTGCTAGCGAGCTAGCAGCCAACGCTGGTCTTCCGTCAGAGCCCTTTTTCTTTTTGTTGGCATTACGGACAATCTATTCACACACACAAATTATGAATTACATTAAATTACTCTAACTATTAACTAACACACTATTAACCACCTTAAACTAACAAATGTGATTATATAACACTCGTGTCATGTCTTTGACCTTCCTGCTCCCTTTGATGAATAAACAAGATTTTTTTTAACATTTTTCTAAAACCGTATAAATTTTGCAAGTTTCTAATCGGCGGCGGGATATTATTCCAGCACTTAGAAGCTGCATAGCGGAAGCTGCCTCTGAAACAGGCAGAGCTGTGCCGCTGTGTCGTAAGCTGCTTTGAGCACTGGCGAGAGCCACAAGATCGGATAAGCGACGATGGGCTTGCAACCTGTCACGTACAGAATATTAACGTCTGTGCAAAATGTGGGCATGCACCAAATGTCATATTTGGACGTGGCTGACTA
This sequence comes from Cosmorhoe ocellata, assembly GCA_963675405.1. NCBI lineage: Eukaryota > Metazoa > Arthropoda > Insecta > Lepidoptera > Geometridae > Cosmorhoe > Cosmorhoe ocellata. Next base: position 407,657 of record OY776258.1, on the reverse strand, counting down.
TCCTCTTTAGAAATACTCAAAAATCTAAGTAACTAAAGATCTGAGGAGATATCTACCGAGCCCGGATATTACAGTCGTGATCCGACTGATTATTAAATCAAAAAGTGTAGTATTCCGTAGCGATGATAGTGTGCCGTGAGTCCGCGCGGTCGGTACAGTTCATCCGACGGATCTAGGCATTCGTGAAATTAGCCACAGGTGCGAGTTTGCGCATGTCCAGTCCCACCGCTCCTCTCCATCCCTCCAATCGCTCCCGAAAAACGATCCTGCGCAGCTCTCGCGGCTAACTTCACGAATGCCTCGACTGTCGGGCCAACCGTACCTAGCTTGATGTGCGCGCGGATGTCGGCGGCCAGGCGGGCGGACACGGCGGAGGCCACGTTGTGGCTGAGCTCGAAGGGGTCCTGCACGCACAGCGCGCAGCTGGTGCGCACGGGCAGCGCTAGGCGCTCCGCCACGTTGCGCCGGTACAGCGCGTACTGCGCCGGCAGCACGTCGTTCTCGAACTCCGCCTGGACAACACATCTTTATATACTATAGCAAGTAGTTCGATTCCCCGCACCCCGCTACCCCCCGCGCCGCCGCATAGGCAAGCTGCGCGCATGCGCGAACGCCGCGCCGCCTGCGTTGACTGTGCGTCTCTCGCCCCCCGGTAGTCGTAAGTCAAGCCTCGTCCCGACCGGCCGCGCGCGCGTTCACCGCTCAGAGTAATGTACCTAGATATCTACCGAGCCTGGGGATTACAGTCGTGATCATGTGTGTACATAATATTATGTGTGTGTCCTTCTTAATTTTCTCAAGGATACCATGTCAAGTTGGAGCAGATTCGTCCAAGTTTATTTGTCTTCTAAATAGTCTGATATTAAGATTAGGATGATTGAATCAGTTAGATTAGAATGATTGAATCAGTTAGATTAGAATGATTGAATCAGTTAGATTAGAATGATTGAATCAGTTAGATGAGAATGATTGAATCAGTTAGATTAGAATGATTGAATCAGTTAACCGATTATAACCTGCAATTTAAGTACCTTGCGCAGCGGCCTTCCCATGAACGGGCAAACGACGAGATCGTCGAAGTCGAACCCGGCGTAATAGAGGAAGAACCCGCCGACCAGGTCCCGCAGGGGGGGCACCTCGCGCAGGTACGGGAGGGGGGAGCTGTCGAACCCCGCCTCCCAGATCTCCACCTTGAAACTGTGCTCCTCGTCTTGCAATCTGCAAGTTACATTAACATGTTACAGAAGTAGTTAGCATCGTTGTTTGGGAAGAAATATTATGTAGGTAACCCTCGAAAAGACCCAAATGCAGGAGAGTTGCTTAATTCTGGAAGCAATGGAAACTACTTGGAGGAGGCCTTTGCCAAATGGCACACTGAGTTGAGACATCCTATAGACAAACAAATCAAAAGATACAGTCATAAAGATAAATCTCAACCAGTTTAACGGACTAAATAAATAAATAAACCCTCGAAAAGAGGTAGAAAGAAAATGTTCTATGGAGTTTGAAATCTTATCGTACCTCACAAACAGATGGATTGTATTTTAACGTGTTTTTTTGGCAATTATTAACCCTCAATTAAAACTTAACTTATTTCTTGGTTAGACGTTTATAATATGTAACTGTTTATCTAACACTTACTTACGGCCGATTTCTATATTCTATCTATCTGGGGTTTTTGCATTTTGGGTAGGTATTTGACATTACTTCTATCGGTTTAATGTCAAAATATCTATCCTTAATCCAAAAACCGCAGATAGATAGAATATAGAAATAGGCCGTTAGGGGTTTCAATTTCGATGAGACTGTTACTTTGCGTTTTTAGCAATGTTTTTTCAAAATAAATGGCCGTTCGCAAGAACGTTTCACATGCTATGCCTACCTGTAGACGGGCGGCAGCAGGCTGCGCTGCAGGTAGAAGACCAGAAGCAGCAGAAGGGCGTAGTTGGTGAGGCGGCCGGTGCCGGAGAGCCGCTGCACGCGCGCCCAGTACTTGAGCAGCAGCGCGCACGAGCCCAGGCGCGCGTCGTGCCGCAGCAGGTGGCCCACCAGCCGGCTGTTCTGCACGCCCAGCGCCGTCTGCGGACCGACGCTCACTCTCTAAAGCTGGGTACTGACCGGCGTTACGGGGCGTAATGTAACGTGTTACACAGCGAGCATTCGTGCAGTCAGTACGTCGTGTTGCGGGGAAACCAGCGAGCAACGAGCCGCTCTTTGCTCGCTTTGAGTGCTCCCCCGGCTGTCGGTTTTTTGGCGAATCCTTTGACTGTTACGCGGTTCAGTCGGTTCAGGCGAAAACGGAGCACAGAGTTTTGACGAGCATGTTATGCCGATTTTAGAACACAGCGTAACATATTCGATGCGTAACACGCTCGATGCGAATGTTACATTACACCTCGTAACGTTGGTCAGTACCCACCTTTAGGCGGGTTACAGTGCTTCACTGACCGTCGGTGCGCACGGTCGGTCCTGACGATACGCACGGACCGACCGTCAGTTTGTATCATTCAGTGCTCTCCTGACCAACAAACTGACCAGATGAAAATTGATACAGACATCCGTCGTAGGTCCGTACGGTCGGTCCAACGATCGGTGCAGCACTGAACGCGTTCATACGTTTCCATAGCGCGTCGGCCGACCGACGGACGCATGCCCACGCGCTCGACCGACGGTCCTCGGACGCAGGGCGTAGCAATATACGCGTGCGTCCGGTCGGTCCAGCACTGGACGATTTTATGGATTTTCATATTAATGACAAGCGCGACCGACATCCGCACCGACGGTCAGTGAAGCACCGTAACCAGCCTTAGGTGCGTAAACGGCGCGGGGTAGCACGATCCTACGCGAGCCGAGCCGTCCGTGGAGATGCGGCAAACAAAAACAAAATGGGTCTTCCTTCGTCGCGCGCTCTGGACCATCCGAGACGGCGCGGATCAACACGAGTCGAGCCGAAGATAGCGCGCGCCTTCGATCCGTGTCGGAAAAACCGACAAGCGATAGATCGTGCGAACTTTGCCGAGCCGCGCCGAGCGGAGTTGTTTAAACAGCGCTGGATCACGAGCGGAGCCCGGCTCCGCAGGGCGCAGTTTAAGTAGTTTTAAAATACATAAATATGCATTTTTTTTAAATACTCAATCGGCACATAGATTCACCGCATGTGAGACGTTTCAAAGTGATCCTTGCGATTCTATCGAATAAAGTACTTCTCTTCGTTTCAGAACGGCCACCGCCGCACGCACCTTCGAGTTGAGATCGCAGTTGACGTTGGTGGGCACGTGCAGGAACTTGATGATGGGCGTGTTGGCGCGCGGGATGGGCACCAGGTCGGCGAACACGCGCGGGTACAGGCGCAGCAGGCGCGCGGCGCGGGACACGAACTGCGCGCTGAGCTCCGCCGCGCCCGCGCCCGGCCCGCCCGCGCCGCCGCGCGCCAGCGCCAGGAAGCAGTCCGCGTCGCTCGACTTGATGCCCAGCCCGGTCGTGATGGAGCCGAACGGGACCGCCTCGCACGCTGCGAACAGCCAAGGGTAGGACACGGTTCCGCTATCTTCAATATATATAACTCGAAGGTGACATAGTGATCTATCAACGCCCGACCCGAACCGCCGGACGGATCGGGCTGAAATTTGACATGCAGGTAGATGTTAATATGATATCCGCTAAGAAAGGATTTGGTAAAAAAGTGTACGGTTCCTGCGGGATAGATTTGTTTTTGTTATTCGAGGTCCCACGCGGGCGAAGCCGGGGGCGGAAGCTAGTTTATATATATGTGAGTACTAATATTATAAAGCTGAAGAGTTCGTTTGATCGACCGCGCTAATCTCAGGAACTACTCGAATTGAAAAAATATTTTTATGTTGGATAGTTCATTTATCGAGGAAGGCTTTAGGTCTATAACACCACGCTGCGACCGATAGTAGCGAAGCATCGATACAAAATGTAGCAAATACGGGAAAGATTATATCACTTAAAACCCGCAGACGGGCTGGTCAGGTAGTATAGATGTAAATATAGCTCTTACTTTACGGACTCATACATTTAAGCTAAAATAGCTAAATTTTGGAAAATTTTAGGTTCCTTTCAGAGTCTAGGGATGCACGATATTCACCTCCAAGCGCTGGAGTGGGCGATTAAACATTTTATGAAAAAAAACTGTTAAAGCTAGGTTCATATTACTGTGTCGGGGTGTGTCGTGGCGCGACAGAAGCATATCGGTTCCATACATTTAATATGGTTAGGGACATATTACGACACGACACGACACGACATGCAAATATGTCCCTAACCATATTAAATGTATGAAACCGATATGCATTCTGTCGCGCCACGACACACCCCGACACAGTAATATGAACCTAGCTCAACGGTTTTTTAAGCGCGTAATTATGTATTTACTTGGAAATATCATCCTCATGTACTTCTCGATGTCCTCGAACAGCAGGTTGATGTTCTCCACCTCCTCCTGCGTCAGCCGGATGGCGTCTTCGATGTTTTGCATCTGCTCGTTGAAATCACCCGATAGATCGATCTCGCCGGGGGAGGCGACGGGGGGCCCTGGAATATACATACATAATGCAGTAACATACATTATGTACGTCACCTAGATTGAACCATCTACTATATAAAAGGATAAGTCCTGACTGATTTGAATAGATACAACGCACAGCCCAAACCGCCGGTCGTACAGACTTGAGTTTTGCAGGGTATGTTCGTCTTGGTGTGTAGGCGAGCAATAAGACGGGATTTTTGGAAATTCCACTTTTAAGGGGGTCAAAAGGGCTAAAAACGGTTGTGTGAAACTTTTTAACGCGCTGTACGATTTTCATGAAACTTTGTTTGCGTAATGTAAATACAAAACAAATGTACACGTGTTTCAAGATTTTTCAATATCACCTTTAAAAAGGGGTAAAATGGCGGCTCAATCTGGGGTGGTACGATCGGTCTCAATCTTGGTTTGGATACTTTGAATACGAAATAATTTAAAACGTATATCTGGATTTTTCAAGATTTTTTAAACGTTAGATTTTTCAAAATAACCCTCCAAAAAATGTTAAATGAGATGTCAAAGTTTTTTCAACGAGTGGTGTGATTTGTTTGAAACTCGGTTTTAATAAAACGCAAAATAAATGAACACATATTTAAGGGTTTTCAAAAATAGCCCTCACAAATGGAAAAAGGGGTATAAAAGTTTATACCTATAGGACTTATTAAGGAGAGGTGTGATAGTAGTTTGAAAACACAAATTAGATAAGTACATGAATTACAACATAAATGGACACTATTGGTTTAAATACACTTCATAGAAAAAAGAAGAAAAAAGAGTGGAACAAGTGAAAGAGTTTATATATTTGGGTATGCTGTTTAAACGAGATGGAAAACATGATGACAATATTGAAAGAAGAGTGAATTCTGGAAATAGTGTGAATGGGGCACTTCACATATTTATGAGCAGTCGGATCGTGTCCAAAAAGGCAGGTCTGGCTGTGCACGGTGGAGTGTTAGTGCCGACATTGATGTACCTATGGTAGCGAAAGTTGGGTATGGCAGAAGAAGCATCAAACTAGAATAAATTCAGTGGAAATGAGAGCTCTAATAAGTATGTGTGGTTTAACTTTGAATGATAGAGTGAAGAACAGCGTGATAAGAGAACGTTGTGGAGTGAAAGAAGACGTAGTGATGAAAATTGAGAAGGGTATGTTAAGACGGTTTGGGCATGTAGAAAGGATGGATGAAAGGAGATTGACGAAACAGTTTTAAAAGGCGAGTGTGAATGGGACAGTTGGAAGGCGAAGACCTCGGCGTATTTAGGTACCTCGATCAAATTGGGGACGTTTTAGAAAAAGGCCAGGTCCAGAGTACCCTAAACCGACGCGCATGTATGAAGAATTTAATGAGAGTGAATGAAGCAAAAGAAGTATGTCAGGATCGTAGCAAGTGGAGATCCGTGGTCTCTGCCTACCCCGTCGGGAAACAGGCGTGATTTTATGTATGTACATAGAAAAAAACGGGTTGGTTCGAACACTTATAACTCCAGAACAGTTTTCATGGTTTTTGATTTGTTTTATTTGTTTTATACAAAACATGAAACGCGGACGAAGTCGCGGGCAACCACCTAGTAGTCTATAAATATAATAAACTAGCTTCCGCTCGTGGCTTTGCTCGCGGCCTATGTTACTCAGGGATAATGTAGCATTCTAATGGTGAAAGAATTTTTGAAATCGGACAAGCAGTTTTTGAGTTTATTCGTTACAAACAAAAATACAAAACTTTCCTCTTTATAATATTAGTTTAGAAAGTGTATCTTTGCATTTGTGCACGCTAATATCCGCAACGGACATTGTAGCAAATGTGCGATTGAAAGCTGAACTGTTTCACTACGGACGAGAAAAGTAAGAAATTTTTTTCAGTCACAACGGCTATTTGAGTGAGATGATTTTTTTAAATAAAGTTTTAAACAACTTTAGTACAAATAAAATGTATGGTCATGACATTTTTTAACATTAAAAAATTTACTGAATGAATGGTTGTAGAGACTTGGTGCCTTAATGAAAGAGACGTCCCCAAACGTGGCCACACTTATTTTTTTGTTGTCATGTACTTTGGCATTTTGGGCCCAACCATGGTATGAACCCAGAAATCTCTTTTATGTTAGTTTGTCTTTTTTTTCCGTAATATCAAACATTCTGTTTTCTCTTCGGTAGAGAGAAAGGGCTGGGCGCTAATATGGGCATGCTAATGGGTGTTACTACATAAGTATCTCTTTTCCCAAGACTTTTTTTACAAGACAATAATTTGATCCTAAGATAAGAATACAAATATGCAAATTGAAACTATTATTATTAGTATAGTTATCGCGTTTTATTTATCTATTTTTCCTGATGTTTCGACAGGCTTACACTGTCGTGGTCACGGGATGAAACGCGATAAATGCCCGTTTAATACTAATAATAACGTATTCAAATGGCGTAAATTTTAAAATATACGTTGAATCTAATAAATACCTTTATGTTCGTGCTTCACGACCTTCCGGTTCGATCTGATCATATCATTGACATGTTTGTTATTGGTGAACTTGTGTATACTGAGAATGGTCCCATATACGGCGATGGTGTCATTGGCTTTAATGGCGGCCGCGGCCTCCAGCTCACTCTTGAATAGCACGACCGCCACGCGGTTCCTGCACGCCTCGATACGCGCCGCGCCGAATGGGGCCAGCTTCCGGACCAGCTCTTCAGATTTTGTGTACGCTGGAAACCCTGAAAAAATTCAGCCGGTGAACAATCAGTATTTTTCTGCTGGAATTTTCAGGTGTCAGATAAAACTGTCAAAGTGTTGATTCTTTATCTATTTATCCGACTATAGTCAATAATATTTTATTCAATAATATCACAGGGATCATTTTGAATTGTCTTACATGCTAGGTGAGACTAGGTGCCAATTCCAGTCCTATCCTCAGTCCGAGAAGAACTGACAAGAAACTCGCTGGGCCCTAGCGCTCTTTTTGTATTATGATCCTTGTAGAGTTGGAGCTGATTCGTCCCAAGCTTTTTTGTCATCTAAGTACTCTGATATTCTATAATAAGCTTTACGAGACAGTTTTTGTTTAATTTCATTTTTGAATTTTCCAATAATTATTCCAACTAATATTATAAACGCGAAAGTTTGTAAGAATGTATAGATGTATGGATGTGTTTGTTACTCTTTCAAGCTGAAACGGCTGAACGGGTCTGGATGAAATTTGGCACAGATATAGATTATGATCTGGAATAGCACATAGGCTACATTTTATCCCGGAAAAATGTATAGTTCCCGCGGGATAGTTTTTTTTGTTTCTCAATGTACAACGCGGGCGAAGCCTTGGGCGGTAGCTAGTTTATTATAATTTTACACAGATTTATAAAATGTGTGACAAATGAGAGTTTAATCATCAGGGGTATCTTAGTTGGCTAGTTTGGCATACTCACCAGTAACTATGACTTTTTTTTTAGATTCTTGTTCCTCGTCATAAACTCTTTGCTGTCTCCAGTTCGGCCGTTGTTGCTGCTGATACGAAGCTTCCCCATTCACTTGTTCCTTGTTCTGTGCTTGTTGTGCGCGTACGTAAGGCTGAGCACCTCGTCTATAACTTGATTGTTTCTGATGATCATTGTCGTATTGAAATGGCCTCGATAAAGGAAATCTGAATAGAAACGGTTTTCGAGAAGAGGCATCATTTTGCTCAGTACCTTGAGTGACATTTTGGATAAATCTTTGTTGGTGGACAACGTTATTAGAAAAAATTCTTTGAGGCTGAATTACATTATTTGTAACTCTTTGATGGGCGTTATTTGTGAAAACTCGTGGTTGTATGGCGTCACTTTGAAGAACTCTTTGAGGCTGGATAACGTCATTTTGGACAATTCTTTGAGGCACACCACTGTTATTGTTAATGGTTATTTTGAGTGAGTCTACTACGGGGCTACTACATTCTGAAACTACAGTGCTCTCTGGAGAAGGCTTATTTTGATGAATTTTTAATGCAGAAACAAAAGGATTATCTGAAGTTTCACATCTGGGAATGGGATCACCGTGTGGACTGTTGGTGGAAGTTACAGGGACAATCTGAGATTTTATCGGAGTAGAAATATGGTCATTTGAAGAGCTAGGATCGTTTTGAAATCTATTTGGAGAATTGTTGTTATTTTGTCTGAATCTTGAATATCTCTTGGAGTTTTTCTTTGGGGACTTTTTTGGGGATGGTTGAGGCTGGCTGGAGGTAGACTGCGTAGACGGTCCGGCTGCCTCCATAGCTCATGGGTATAGCTGTTCACCTGAAAAAATATTATGTATTCTATTCACAATGGCACATTAAATTACTTCTGTTCTCTCACAGTACCTACTGGTTCTTTTTTGATACATCTTTTATATCTTATACCTTTAAACGAGCAATTCTTGTATATATATATATATATATATATATATATATATAATTGGAATCTCGGAAACGGCTCCAGCGATTTTCATGAAATTTAGTATACAGGGGCTTTCGGGGGCGATAAATCGATCTAGCTAGGTTTCATTTTTAGAAAACATTGTTTACCAATAAAAAAAACCGAGCAAAGCTCGGTCACCCAGGTACTGATTTATAACAAGGCAACATACTTAAGTACATTAGGTTATCTACTTATTTAATTGCAATAATACAACATTGCTATTACACTGAATTTTAACACATTTAAGACAAAAAATAATAAACTTTTAAATTGTTACTCACTGCAGAGCTAAAGTTGCTATGACATGTAGTGATTGCTCCACTAATTATAATGACTCTCATTAAGATAGTATAGAATTAATGAACAAAGCAGCAAAACTTGTTTATCACTTGACTATGGCCAAGCAAAGCAGGGCTCTGAGTTTAGTTATCTGTTAGTGTCAACAAAGACAGTCCAAGTGTAGGAATGAATCACTAATGGATATTTAGAGTAGATATTTTTGTATAAATAGCAAGACCAATGACCTACTCAACTGTTTCATAATGGGGGAACTCCCTAAAAATGACAAAGCAACATTGATACGAAGTTATCACTAAGTGGCTAATCATTTTAACACAGATCTAGTTATTGAATTTTTCAATATTAATCTCATATCTTCACATGAAGTTTGTTTATCTATGTACCTACCTAAGATTCAAAGTGATATTTGTGATTTTATTGAATAATATATTTAGACTTTGACTTTGAGTACCTAGATAGATCTCTTTGGTTTAAGTAGACCCATTGATTAAAATTATTCAGCCGACCATGTGATGAGCCTAAGATAAATGTGGTAACAAATTGGTTATGGTATGGGTTTGAGAAGTATTTATGGTGTTATGAGGAGTGTTTGAGCATCACAAACTAAACAACAAACAGCAAATTACATGAATACTTGTAAAATGTTATATCAGCTTTACGAGTATAATGGAGGCACAACAACTATACCATAACATACCAGTGCAAACATTAATAACTTTAGAGAAATGTTTTGGCTCTAAATATCCTTTCTCATTGCCAGCCGTTAATATAACTCCATTTTCAGACTCGTAAAATTTAAGTCCATCACTGAGAGCCTTGTCTAAGGCTATGTACACATGGATTTGGGCATTTTGGCGCATGCCGCTGATCACAGCATTACCCTCAGGAGTTCCTTTGGCTAGGTGGATGTGCTGCCTTTTCATACGACTGAGACCTTGCAATTTAATTTGTGGCCAACATTTAAGGTATGTACCATGGACTATTGTATTATATTTTGGCTGGAAATGTGATGTTTTTACATAATTGTGTAGAAATTCAAATATTTAATAAAAAAAAACATAAGATATCATTAAAAAATAAGGTATTTGCATGAGTTTTGGAATAGTTTTACCTTTAAAATAGGTTTTAAATCTGTGTTATTGACTTCAATAGTGTGCCCCTGGTTTGCTTTGATCTCCAAAGTATTCAAGAGTGGATTCAACCTTAATTTGAACCTTTGCTTATCATTTTTTTTTACAACTCTTTCTATATCGGCTATATTGAATTTACCTTTGATAGATTTGTGGTTTAATATTGCAGTTACTTGTATGTATCCTTCTTGGCTGAAAGTATACACAGCTGTCAACATTGACCTTCCATCTACTACCAGATAAACAACACATCTTAAAAGTTTGTGTTTACAATTGTTACAATCAGTGTGGACATAAGAGATAACTAAATGATGGCTTCGCGACCCTCGGTGTTGCGTGAGAGTAATCAGCATGTAATAAAAGTAGAACTTAGAACATAAGTCCTGCATAGTAGGTTTGTAAGTATACTAAATAGGTATGCCGAAGATACCTACATTTCGCAGATGAATTTAAAGATTACCTACCTTATATTTAGGCCTTCTTGATTAGCTCCGTGTCTAAGGAGCCAAGATAAAGATTTGCTTAACTGGATATCTTTATCACTCCTGTAAATCGATAAAGAAACAGTAAATTACCAAAACACAAAGAACTTCAACGGATTCCATAATAGAAATCTTTATTACACAACCGTAAGGGAGAAAATAACAGTCGGTGTATTAAATATGGAATAACATACATAATTTTATAGAATCCGCTTACGTATCATGTTTTTAATGTTGTAAAACAAACAAAACTGAAAGAGAAAATGAAAGATAGGAGATACCCCTTCAATCAGTCCTTCACAGACGTTTTGTTTCAATGTTTGACGTTTATAGAACGAACGGAACGAACCCCTGATCAAAATGAATGACGATTGGCTGATGTTATTTACACGTGTTAATTATATTGTTGAGTATTTCAATGATTGAATTACCTAGTTTTTAATTTATAAATGAAAAGGATGTTTAATTTAAAAATAGTTTGTGAGTAAATATTTTTATCTATTATTAGGTAATAGGTGTAAAGAATCTGTGGTCTACAATTTCAGACCATTATGCAGTGTATGGAAAATACTGGTAAAATGTTACAAAGGCTAAAAAGGAACAAATCCATTTCAATTTCCAAAAATATCTAAGCATAAAATATTGATTGAACGTGGAAATATATTTTGCTTACAGCAACATTACTTTTCGAGCATAGAGTTCAAGAACATGCCAGCTACCCTTATAACTGAGCCAATTGATTATGGTTTTTAACTTCTGTATTTAAAGTTCATTATACTAAAACAAAAACAAAGTGATGTTGCCACATTAATTTCTCGACTGTCTAAAAATCAATAATAGGAGCGGCCATAGACAAGAAGCATAGACTGAAGTCAGCTGACTCAATCTTTATCATTGGTCTTGTGATAAAGTGGTCGAGCTCCGCCATTCTCGGATCGTCTTTTCCAACTTTGTCGTCCCGTGAGTTATTTTTTCATTACAATTAGAACTAAGAATACTATTTGGTTTATTTCTACCGGTGCTTGTGATGTTCATTGTGGATATTCTATTTTGTCCGCCCAAATTTTGGTAAGATTGTTCTTGATTCTGCCATCGTAAGTACTTTTTTCGTACATGTAATGTCACACATTATTGGGACTATCCGGCTTAATTGCGATGTTATTTAGGTGCGCGGAGTAGGAAACCAGTAACTTACCTGTACAACAGTTTCGTGGGCGTCATATTCGGTAAAACCTTAATGATTTCTGAAACCCACAATCATTTTCAGCATCCACCCTGGTATCATGTGATTATGGCAAAATTAGCCCTACAAAACTGCTAATGTTTTACGATTATTGCATATTTTCTCGTGATTTACATTAAATTATCTCGAAATAGAATATATTCCAGTTATATCTGCAATCCTCATGCATGACATAGGTAGTTTAAACTATTTGAAAAACTTCTAATTTTGTTAGGGCTAGATTTTCTTCTGGAGGCTCTGAATGTGATATATCTATTATTTTAACTTACCTTCCTACTGATTAAAATGATTGTATGTATTTTTTTTAAATAATTGAAAATAATATTTTTGACCAATTTATACCATGCACTTAAAGTATCTACTTAGAAAGAAATGTAAAAATTAGGTACATAATGTAGTTATACAAATGAGTTCTTTTTAATATTCGAATTTCACTATAAATTTCATTATGTGAAAAGGAAATTAAATACAATATCCAAGTTTCCGCTTGCATGGTTTTAAAACTTATGATCATCGAAGCAAACTAAGGGGGTAGAATTATGTTTATACATGCACCATTTATCCAACTGTATCAACTTCAGTCTACAGCATTAAATTATTGAGCAACTTATCCATATTCAACAGAATCATAAGGGTTCTATACCAGGACCTAAGCACCACAACATTTACACACAGCCTTTTATTTTATTCATGTTCATATTGATTTAGTTTTTTTCTAAATCTTAGAAGATTCTTATTGGAAAGTTCTGACATTGATTGCTTATCAACAGTAGCTACAATCAGCTGATCAAAAGATTTTTCTTCTAGTTATTGCTTCAAGCTAAAGTGTGGTTTGATAGTTATGTAATCTTTATTGATCTGTTGCTGGACACAACTAGCCATCTAGGTATTTAGGACAACACTTCATGAATAAATAGTTTTTAATTAAATAATGTGTGATTTTATGTAGAAATATAATGTGTAAATGAGGTATTGGAATATTAATCACTTTTAGATGGCAAAATCAAGACTTTCTTTATTTTTCAAATAAGGTTTAACATAAATTTTTCACCATTTCAACTATGGTAAAAGACTTAAAGAGCTAAGATAGACATGATTTCTGTGATTTAAGAAAAAACTGGTTTCGATATACGAGAGGCCAAATGCTATGCATGTCTTTGAAAGTGATCCTTGTGATTTTAATGAATAAAACTGATATTATATTTTTTTTGACTTCCATATTTTTGTGTTTACATTACAGACAAGGAATAGACTAAATTCAAAATGGGGAGCAAAAGCGGATTGAAGACCATCTCCAATGAGGAGAATGAGGACAAATTCGGTTATGTGTTTGCCGTGTCCGGTCCCGGTACGTACATTTATTTACTATCTCTATTCCAGAACCATACTTAAACTGAGACCTACGAGACAGAGAGATGAGACACCAGGAATGGTGGCAGATTGGTCTACAGATATTATTAGGTGTGAGCATCTGGTACCTGTACGTTTACCATGAGTTGTCACGTTTAGATCAACTGACATTACTACAGTAGTAATAGTACATTACTATGACATCTGTCAAAATTTTTACTCATGGTACCAAATTCTAAGTAAATTAATGAAGCGCAAACTACAGTCGCTGTAGTACGCTGTGACGTATTATAGTTAACTACGTGGTACCCAACTATCCGATAGAGGCGCTTTACAAGTTTTCATACAATTTTTTACTTACAGTCGCTAGCGAGTGTAGATTGTGAAAACACATAGTAGACCTACCGGTGTTAGGTGCACAATGAAGATGTAATAAATGATTGATGTGTAAATGGTTTTGTGCAGTCGTTACGGCGGAGAAGATGTCAGGGTCGGCTATGTACGAGCTGGTGCGTGTGGGCTACAACGAGCTGGTGGGAGAGATCATCCGTCTGGAGGGAGACATGGCCACCATTCAGGTAACATTCAGTTATATTCAATACTCACTATACTTGGTGCTCGTTTAAATGTGACGTGCTCTGTTATTTTGCTTTACCTTTTATACAAAAAACTAAATAAAAATTAGTTCATCAGTTTGGGAGCTATAATGTCACAAACAGACACACTGATACACTTCTATGTAACTAAGGGTTTTATTTGGGCTCTTGCAGCAAGACTGGCTCGACGGTCGGCTGTCTTCGTATTCTCAAACGTGTTTGTTAGCGAGTGTGAAAGAGTAATTCGGTAATATACGGAGGTACCGATCGGTATTATAACTTTTGTTTTTGATTCTGGCATGGATGGATAATATAGATATTATGGAGACCCAAAATGCGCCATTGGCATCGCATGGCTTTTGGCTCGCTGCCATTTACCGTCTTAAGGAACTATGAGTCATTAAAACATTACAGCTGGTGGTCTAGGGTTTTGCTGATAAGTTTGAATTCTCCAGTGAATTATTAGGAAAAAAAAATACGAGACACTCAATAAAAGTAGCTCAATAAGATCATACAGATAGAATGTTGTCGTATGGATTTTGATTCAGTAAGACAAGCAGAACGAGACTAGGATGAATGGTTTTCGCATCCTCGATATAACGTGATCTGTCACTATATGACGTCACTCCAAGCCCAAAGTTTGGACATCAACTCTAAAGTAAATACTGAAAAGGACGGAAATATCTAGTACTTTCCCGCTAAACTATTATCTAATGAGCTTAACAACACAAACTCAAATAGAACTTCGACACGTGTTTCGCTTCTCCACGAAGCATTCTCAGGACCATTGACTCGCTCGCACTGGTGTTGCTCCACCGAGGGCCGAAAGAGAAGTCAAACTCTAAAGTATGGAAACCTAAATACGACTTGAGGTTAATCAGATTGTAGCCCTCACGACGCGAGACGTGGTCCATGTATGTATAGTTCATCATTCGTGAAGATGGCCACAGGTGCGAGTTTGCGCATGTACAGTTACTTCCCCCCCTCCTCATACCTCCAAATGCTCCCGAAAAACGATACTGCGCAGCTCTTGCGGCTAACTTCACGAATGCCTAGATTCGTTGAGCTAACTATAGCAGTGATAGTCCAAGGCATGTCTCTCCAGTCAAGGCTACTCCACAGGTGTACGAGGAGACGTCCGGCGTGACCGTGGGAGACCCCGTGCTGCGCACCGGCAAGCCCCTCTCCGTGGAGCTGGGACCTGGTATCCTGGGATCCATCTTCGACGGTATGTAGTCAATACCTTCTTCTGCATCACCAGTTCTTTCAAACCAGTGTGGTGAGAGGATTCAAGGAGCCTCTGAGGCGCGCTTATAATCACTTATCGCACTTATGCATATTACATACTTATTTATATCACATACATATTCATATTACATACATATGTGAATTTATTCGTTTCATACAGTAAAAGGGCTTTTATTTCCTTGTTACGTAATACTAATCACTGAGAGCAAAATGTGGTCATGTGCCAAATATCATGTTTGGACGTGCCTTTGACTACCCTCTTTAGATATCCTCAAATTTTTAAGTTACTAGAGATGTGAGGAGATTATCTACCGAGCCTGGGGATAATAAGGTCGTGATCGTGTTTTTTTATATTTTTATGTTCATATTTATTTACAAAATTGTTCAAATTTCTTTCACCAAGTGACTAAAGTATTAAGATACTCGTCAGAAATTGTCACTACAAGTTTGAGTTTCAATTTAAAATTTAAAGGTAATCTACCAAAGCGGAGATGTTACAACACTAAAATTACCAGGAGTCATGTCAAAATGGCATGACGTCAGCTTCGCACAATGTGGGACTACATGATTAATTAATTAGTGTTGGTCTATTTCAGTTGATATAACATAGATTGTATAATGTCGGCAGGTATCCAGCGTCCCCTGAAGGACATCAACGATCTAACCCAGTCCATCTACATCCCCAAGGGTGTGAACGTGCCCTGCCTGGCCCGAGAGGTGGACTGGGAGTTCAACCCCCTTAACGTTAAGGTGAGTCGGACGAGGGGTGTTTTCCAGAGCTCAGGGGCCTATATAAGCTACTATAAGCTCTTACAAACCATCATGTTTGACAAACGTCAAAGTTTCAAGCTTGAAGTAACAATACTTCAATACAATCCTTATAATAATGTCATGGTACGAAATATCAAAGTTATATTACTTTGATATTGCCCAAAGAGCTTTTGGTAAGGTACCAGGACTTTACTAGCTTGCTTTTTTATATTACAGTCTTTTCCAAAGTAATGTTTAAAAGCTGTTAATGAGTTAGGACCAAATTACACTCCTACAGAATCGCTAAGATAACGGCGGACAAGATCTTAGACTGTTGGACGTTTGAAACATCACTATCCTACATTATCCATAGCCAACTAATAAATTGTGAATATAACGTCACTTATTTTCCATAATAATACGAAATTCAATGTAGTAGGAATACAATTTATGTGTATTTCCTTAACTACTATGCAAAATGTGGGCATATGCCAAATGTCATGTTCGGACGTGCCTCTGACTACCATTTTTAGATATCCTCAAAGATCTGAGTGATTAGTAATTTTGTTTTTGTTTTTTTATTTCCTTGATCATTTACATTTTAAGCTGTATTCGTAGCTTGGCGTGGAGTGCGTGCTCTGTTAGATAAGTAACCCTGCCTGCACGCCCACAGGTGGGATCCCACATCACCGGAGGAGACCTGTACGGCATAGTGCACGAGAACACGCTCGTGAAGCACAAGATGCTGATGCCGCCGCGCGCCAAGGGCACCGTCACCTACATCGCTCCCTCCGGCAACTACAAAGTCACCGTGAGTACTATATTGCAAATACTGAAAAGGACGGAAATATCTAGTACTTTCCCGCTAAACTATTATCTAGCTTAACTCAACACAAACTCAAATAGAAATTCAACACGTGTTTCCGTTGTCATGAAAATGAATGTGTCAGTCAGGATGTTGATCCTTATAATGTAAGATAATGATTCGTTCGTCAGGATGTTGATTCTTATAATGTAAGATAATGGTTCGTTCATCAGGATGTGGTGCTGGAGACGGAGTTCGACGGCGAGCGCAACCAGTACAGCATGCTGCAGGTGTGGCCGGTGCGCCAGCCGCGACCCTGCACCGAGAAGCTGCCCGCCAACCACCCGCTGCTCACCGGCCAGCGCGTGCTCGACTCGCTCTTCCCGTGAGTACAACCAGTCCAGTACAGTACAGTACAGCATGCTGCAGGTGTGGCCGGTGCCGAACCGAAGTAATAGCTGTAAACGTGGGGTAAAAAACACTGGCGGAACTTTCACACTGAACCGAGGCAAGTGCACAGATACAGGAAAACTCCTAAGGAAATAAGTTGTTGTAGAAATAAGAAGAGATTTTTGAAACATTGTGATGGATGGATCTACAGTCGGTGCGATACTAATAGACTCGCTGTACTCCTGCGCAAAATCGCACACATTTAACTATTTTTTCTATGATAGTCAATATAAAAATATGTAATAATGTCGACAGATGTGTCCAGGGCGGGACCACCGCCATCCCCGGGGCGTTCGGTTGCGGCAAAACTGTCATCTCGCAAGCGCTGTCCAAGTACTCCAACTCTGACGTCATCGTGTACGTCGGCTGCGGAGAGCGCGGTACGTTGCCCATTCACCAGACCTGGGGCCTTACCACCAATTCATAATACATTACCGAATTACATTGTTATTTCGTACCATGACCTATGCTAATTGTATGGAAGTAGTGACGTTTCTATAATGGAATCGTTCTGGAAGACTTCGTGGTAAGGCCCCTGATGCAAACTAATGCATTTGACCCTGTTTTCTTGATCTTTGGATTGCTCATCACCAGATCCTGTAGTAAAAAAAAAATCTAATCTATATCTATATAAGAGCTTGACCTGACTGATTGATCATTGCCGAGCCGAAGCCGCTGAAGCTAGAAAGCTGAAATTTGGAAGGTGGTTTCCTTTTATAACAAAACCACCCACTAAGGCGGGATTTTTGGAAATTCCACCTCTAAGGGGGTGAAAAAGGGTGAAAACGTTAGTATGAAACTTTTTAACGCGTGGAGCGATTTTCATGAAACTTTGTTTGTGCACTGTAAATGCAAAATAAATGAACACGTATTTCAGGATTTCTCAATATAACTATCAAAAAGGGGTTAAATGTGGGGTAAATTTTTGTATGGGAACTTTTTAACGGGTGTTGCGATTGGTCTGAAACTTTATTTGTATACTGTAAATGCAAAATGAATGAACACGTGTTTTAGGATTTTTCAATATAACCTTCAAAAAGGGGTCAAATGTGGGGTCAATTTTTGTATGGGAACTTTTTAACGGGTGGTGCGATTGGTGTGAAACTTTGTTTGTTTACTGTAAATGCAAAATGAATGGATACGTATTTCTGGATATTCCAAAATAACCCTCTAAAAAGGGTGAAAGGGGGGGTCAAAGTTATGTATGGAATTTTTTTATTAGTGTGATTTGTTTAAAACTCAGTTTAGATACTTTAAGTGAACGAAGTCGCGAGCGGGACAACTTGTATAATATATTTCTTCAATCAAATCACAGGGATCATATTAGGGGTATATTCAGGATTCTTTGATAATAGTGTTGAGAGCTGATGATCTTGAAACAAGCATCATCTTCCATCAAGAGAAATCTTGCCAACACCAGACTTTTATGCACCCACCATAGCGTCAAACTTAAAGTCGTTAGTTAAAGCCGGTAATTCCCCAGGTAACGAGATGTCGGAGGTGCTGCGGGACTTCCCCGAGCTGACGGTGGAGATCGACGGCGCCACGGAGTCCATCATGAAGAGAACCGCGCTGGTCGCCAACACCTCCAACATGCCGGTGGCGGCCCGAGAGGCCTCCATCTACACCGGTAAGTGAGCTTCAAACTCTTTTACTAAATATTTTTCAAACCCAACTTTCCATATACATAAATATCTCTTCAATATAGCATCGTGAGGAAACCGGAACTATACACCGTGAAATTTTAATGGTTTTCCCGCAGCGAAATGGTTTTGTCTTGGTAATACAATCGTTTTATAAACAAATTGAATATTAGAAACAAAAAATACAGATTATACCATGGTGAAAATTTAATTCGAAAGCGACCACGAACCAATAGTAATTCATCCCGATACCTACGTGAAGGCGGCCGGCGGCGCGTGCGATTCGAATAGTACCTACAAGTTACGTCTAATGTTACTATCGTTTCTCACGTTTTCGAGTTGATTAATATTTTTTAAATTCTTTTAAAACGAAAACATATTTATATTTTTATTTTTACTTTATGTTTCGAAAGTACTCCTTATGGCAAGTTGTTCTGCCGCGGGAAAACAACCATTAAAATCTCACGGTGTATATACCCTAGAACTGAAAAATTCTAGTGGTGATGTGCTTGCAACCTGTCACGTATTAACTTTGCAAAATGCGGGCATGTGCAAAGTGTAATGGATGTGCCTCTGATCCCCCTTTACATGTCTTCAAAGATCTAAGTAACTTGTGAGTTAGATGGTAGATATTTAGTTATAAGTAAGTTTAAAGATTTAAGATAAAATACATATTAAATTTAATATAAGTTTTA
Organism: Cosmorhoe ocellata; assembly: GCA_963675405.1. Lineage (NCBI taxonomy): Eukaryota > Metazoa > Arthropoda > Insecta > Lepidoptera > Geometridae > Cosmorhoe > Cosmorhoe ocellata. Next base: position 387,993 of record OY776258.1, on the reverse strand, counting down.
ACATTAGTTCTAAGTAGGGATCTTGGAAATTTCTACCTTTTCCTTCTCTTTATTTTGTATTATCTGTGTATAAGGCGAGTGTGAATGAAAGTGTTGGAAGGGGTAGGCCTAGGACGTTTCGAGATCAAATCGGGGACGTCTTGAAAAAAGGCCAGGGGCCTTACCGCGAATTCATAATACATTACCGAATTAGTATTACATTATTAATTCGTATCATGACCTATGCAAATTGTATGGAAGTAGTGACGTTTCTATAATGGAATCGTTACGGAATCGTTCTGGATGACTTCGTGGGAAGGCCCCAGGTCAAGAGTACCCAAAACCGAAGAGCATGTATGAAGGGAATAATGAAAGTGGACGAAGCGTAACAAGTATGTCAGGATCGTAGCAAGTGGAAAGAAGCGGTTTCTGCCTACCCCTACGGGAAAGACGCGTGATTATATGATGATTATTTGTCTTAATTTTCTGATCATGTGTTGGGGATTACAGTCATGATCCTGTGTCGGGGATCACAGTCATGATCATGACATGTGTTGGGGATTACAGTCATGATCAAGTGTTTCTTTGTCCGTCCCCGCAGGCATCACGCTGTCCGAGTACTTCCGCGACATGGGCTACAACGTGTCCATGATGGCGGACTCCACCTCGCGCTGGGCCGAGGCGCTGCGCGAGATCTCGGGCCGCCTGGCCGAGATGCCGGCCGACTCGGGCTACCCCGCCTACCTGGGCGCGCGCCTCGCCTCCTTCTACGAGCGCGCCGGCCGCGTCAAGTGCCTCGGCAACCCCGACCGGGAAGGTAACTGCACCTCTCCTATGGCCCGTAACCTGTCCTCCAGGTTATCCGGAATACTAACCACTGTGCAAAATGTGGGCATGTACTAAATGTCATATTTGGACTTGCCTCTGACTACCCTCTTTAGATATCCTCGAAAGATCTAAGTAACTAAAGATCTGAGGAGATATCTACCGAGCCTGGGGATTGCAGTCGTGATCATATTTATTTATATTTTATTTTATTATTATTATATCAGCCGTTAGTGTCCCATTGTGGGCAAAGGCCTCCACATATAATAAAATCGTTGAGATGCCGGGTCTGTCCTATTGATATTTTCAAATAAAAAATAATGCTACCTAAAAAAGACACGCTACTTAGCCCAAAACAATCGTTTTTGAAAAAAATGTCTGTCTGTTTATCTGTGCGTTTGTACACGCTAATCTCCGCAACGACTTAACCAAATCGAATGCAGTTTTGATGGTGATGATACAATACTAAAGCATTTCTATATCGGTATATACTTCTATTGTACATACTATTTCTATATCGGTATAAACTATCCCGATTTTTTTTTCATTACAAATTGCATTTAATATTTATTTTTATGCATGAATGCATTTATAGCATATAGGTCAAACTCTTAGATTAAGAAAAAAAACATTAAGGTACAACAAAAGCCTAGATCTTCTGGCTAGCTTAATATCTGCACGGCCGCAAGTTAGTACGCATCTGATCGTCGTTCGTCGTCAGGTTCCGTGTCCATTGTCGGAGCCGTGTCACCCCCCGGAGGTGACTTCTCGGACCCCGTGACGGCCGCCACGCTGGGCATCGTGCAGGTGTTCTGGGGGTTGGACAAGAAGCTCGCCCAGAGAAAACATTTCCCCTCCATCAACTGGCTCATCTCTTACAGGTACTCATTTTTCTTTCGACGACCTCAGTGGCGCAGCGGGCGAGAGTCCGCCTGCCATGCAAGAGGTTGCCGGTTCGATTCCCGCCGCGGAATAAATTTGTGTACGATCTGCAGAAATTTGTTCCGTTGGTCTGGGTGTTTTCTATGTATAATAAAAAAATAATATCTATGTAATAATGTATTAAATATATATCAGTTATCTAGTACCCATAACACAAGCTTTGAGTAGCTTACTTTGGGGCTAGATGATGCTGTGTGGATTGTCCAGCATTATATATTTATTTATTTTATTTTTAATCTTGTCATCAGAAAAATGAAGGAAAGGAAGTGAGGATAAAAGTGCGGCTCAAAAACTCCCTTAGTGCACTATCTAATTGTATTTTTCATTGTTCTGCAATAGCATCTTTCGTAAAAGAATATATTTGTAAACATAGCTTTATAATGGTCTTGTAGGTATTGCAATTTTTATTAGCTACTAGCTGCCGCCCTCGGCTTCGCCCGCGTGGCACCTTGAAAAACAGAAACAAATCTATCCCACGGGAACCGTACATTTTTCCGGGATAAAATGTAGCCAATGTGTTATTCCAGATCATAATCTATATCTGTGCCAAATTTCATCCAGATCCGTTTAGCCATTTCAGCGTGAAAGAGTAACAAACATACATCCAGACATCCTTACAAACTGTCGCGTTTATAATATTAGTAGGAAGTGTGGGGTGTACTCGTAGTGTCGTTAAGTTCGTATCGAACTTACTGTGAAAAAGTTAATGTAACATATCCCGTGTGTTTCAGCAAGTACATGCGTGCCCTGGATGACTTTTATGAGAAGAACTACGCGGACTTCGTGCCTCTCAGGACCAAGGTATTTATTTATTTATTTATTACTAGCTGTCCCGCCAGTGACTTCGTTCACTTAAAGTATCTAAACTGAGTTTCAAACACATCACACAACTCATAAAAATCCCATACTAACTTTGACACCCCATTTGACCCCTTTATGAAGGTTATATTGAAAAATCCTGAAACACATATCCATTCGTTTTGCATTTACAGTACACAAACAAAGTTTCAGACCAATCGCACGACCCGTTAAAAAGTTCCCATACAAACATTGACCCCACATTTGACCCCTTTTTGAAGGTTAAATTGAAAAATCCTGAAATACGTGTCTATTTATTTTGCATTTACAGTACACAAACAAAGTTTCAAACCAATCGCACCACCCGTTAAAAAGTTCCCATACAAACATTGACCCCACATTTGACCCCTTTTTGAAGGTTATATTGAAAAATCCTGAAACACGTGTTCATTCATTTTGCATTTACAGTGCACAAACAAAATTTCATGAAAATCGCTCCACGCGTTAAAAAGTTTCATACTAACGTTTTCACCCTTTTTCACCCCCTTAGAGGTGGAATTTCCAAAAATCCCGCCTTAGTGGGTGGTTTTGTTATAAAAGGAAACCACCTTCCAAATTTCAGCTTTCTAGCTTCAGCGGTTTCGGCTGGGCGATGAGCAATCAGTCAATCAGTCAGTCAGGTCAAGCTCTTATATAGATATAGATTATTAAGCACACAAATCAGAACACAATCAAAGCATTAAAAATAGAAAGACACAATATTATGATCTAGATTGTATCCCTAAGTATGTGTACATAGCATGATTTATACAGAGCAGATCTGTGTATCCAAATATTGGAGACGAACATTAAACATGTTTAAAGCACGAGTAAAATTAATGTACGATAATATTTTTACAATAAAAAGAAAAAGTAAGAAAGAGAAAAAAGTAGATAATAACAGTTACAAAAAATTTAGACCACTCTCCTTAATGAGAATGGATACAATGTCTTTTTTAAATTTAAATATTCTATTGTTAAAAATATCAATATTATCACTATTGTTAATTAAAAGATCATTATAGTATGCAATCATGGGGAAGCTTGCTTATTCGTGCAGTGAATTGCCCTTACGGCTTTTACGAGCTATAAGCCACAAATGTCTGAAATCTTGGATTGTCTCGTGTTTTCATGAGATCTAATTTGATGTCGCAATGGGACTCCGAGCATTCATTTACTCATAGTCTATTGATTATATCTTTCGACTTTTAAATAAGACCTTCACTTAGCCACCAGTCTCACACCGGTATTCACAAACAATACTTGCCTCAGTAAACTAGCATATTACTATGCGAAGTAAGGTATTTCTCGATTCTCATTGGACGATCGCTAATACTTGAGTGGCAATCGGCCAATAAGAATCGCCTTACTTCGCATAATAATACTAGTTTACTGAGACAAGTATTGTTTGTGAATATTGGTAACAGCACCGTATCTAATGCTAACGAAAAATATTTTCGACATGTATTTTTGACAACCTCAGTGGCGCAGCGGGCGAGAGTCCGCCTGCGACGCAAGAGGTTGCGGGTTCGATTCCCGCTGCGGAACAAATTTGTGTACGCTCTGCAGAAATTTGTTCCGTTGGTCTGGGTGTTTTCTATGTATAATAAAAAATATCTATCTATGTATATAATGTATTAAATTTATCAGTTATCTAGTACCCATAACACAAGCTTTGAGTAGCTTACTTTGGGGCTAGATGATGCTGTGTGGATTGTCCAGCATTATTTATTTATTTATTTATTTATTGTGCATTATCCATCCTACATGACTATAAATACCGAACACCTTTTTGGACTTGACTGTAGGTTCTGTAGTATGAAATAAATATGAAAATAACGATGATCCCAGGTGAAGGAGATCCTGCAAGAGGAGGAGGACCTGTCAGAAATCGTGCAGCTGGTCGGCAAGGCGTCGCTGGCCGAGACCGACAAGATCACCCTCGAGGTCGCCAAGCTCCTCAAGGACGACTTCCTGCAGCAGAACAGGTGACCTATCCCTACTCAACTACCACCCGGAAACATGCAAGAGCCCATGGAGGCTAGTAGCGAAGTGCTCTGCCCCGTTTGCTGCTCTGTGCCTCATCACGAATTCATAGTACACTAGCTTCCGTTCGCGGCTTTGCTCGCGAGATACCTACATAAAATATAGCCTATGTTACTCAGGGATAACGTAGCATTCTAACGGTGATAGAATTTTTGAAATCGGACCAGTAGTTTTTGAGTTTATTCGTTACAAACAAAAATACAAAACTTTCCTCTTTATAATATTAGTATAGATATAGATTACCAAATTAATATTAAATTGTTATTTCGTACCATGACCTATGCAAATTGTATGGAAGTAGTGACGTTTCATTAATTAAATCGTTCTGGAAGATTTCGTGGTAAGGCCCCTGTTCAACCTATGCAGTGTTATTTATGTATGTATACTTTGTCCCGCAGCTACTCGGCGTACGACAGGTTCTGTCCGTTCTACAAGACGGTCGGCATGCTGAAGAACATTATCTCGTTCTACGACATGTCGCGGCACGCGGTCGAGTCCACGGCGCAGAGCGACAACAAGGTCACGTGGAACGTCATCCGCGACGCCATGGGAAACGTGCTCTACCAGCTCTCATCTATGAAGTTCAAGGTATAGTTGGCTGCAACACCAATATACATGGCTTCTAAAATAAGCTAAAATACGTCGATCATACGTCAGTTTAGTAAAATTAAGAATTGTAATTTAAAATGTTTACGCTAGTTTGGTCTTTACCCAAATAAGATCGTACCTACTGTAGCATTTTTTAAGTCTGCCCAACAATAGAATTACCGCCATCGTATCCGAGTACTTATAACTTATTTGGTGTGAACAAAATAAGGTCGTGTATATTTCAGCAATTTTTTAGTTAGTCCGCGGAACAACCACCAATGTCCGATTTGAAAGTCGATCGTCTTCTAAATGAATGTGTCTCGTCCCCAGGACCCCGTGAAGGACGGCGAGGCCAAGATCAAGGCCGACTTCGACCAGCTCCTCGAGGACATGTCCGCCGCCTTCCGCAACCTCGAGGACTAGGCGCCGGCGCCGCGTGCTGAACCCATCACTGACGGAGACCACACCCTCGGTAGCTGAACGTCTAGTTATACGTTAGGAACAGTGACGGATTAAGACTACTTGATGCCCTAAGCAATCCACGCCTGAGGCCCCCCCCCTATCCGTATGTCAACTAAAAACGTTCTGTAAACCTTTACCGCCTAAAAACATTAGTTTTTAAGCTATTGCATAGCTTCTATCGGGCCTTGAGCGTGGAGACCGAATCCAGAAATTCCGTAACGAAAATAACCTGGAACTGGAGTAGGTGCGACAACAATTAAAAAAAACCAAAGCATAATTGGTCAACATAAAACGCACGAATTTTCAAATTAGTCCTAGAAACTTTTTTTGGTGTGGTTTTTGGTGACGTGAGTGAGAGTGAGACGTGATGCCCTAAGGACGGATTTCATTGGTGCTTCTTCTGGTGCCCCCCAGACGTGATGCCCTAGGCAATTGCTTAATTTGATTGAGGGTTAATCCGTCACTGGTTAGAAACCGACGTGATAAGTTATCTAGATAAGAAAAGTATGTATTTATCGGGTGTAGTTTCCCGTCAGTGTATCAACTTGTTATATAGACTTTAATGTGTTACGTACGTAGAGTGTATAGGATTAATGATTACTCGTATATCTTCTATTCGTGATTCCACTGTTAGCTAGCCGCTCCTCTGTAAATAAGTGTCCGCCCGCGAGCCGACGCGCGTTATTTAGTCGGTATTTATATGTTATTATATTTATTTAAATGTACAATATTTACACACTAACAATAGATTACCTGTCGCCAGTCTTGTGTGATCTAAAGAGTATTTTTCAATCGAGTATCCTCTTGCATTCCACATTATTATTAGAATAGAAAGTGTATAATGAAATTGTTGAAATCATGCTTTTTATGCTTTTCAAGTCTCGATATTACAGTGTTGCCATTTTTGAAATTTTATTTAAGAGTTCAGTATTATACATGCGACGCAGCGCGCGCGCCCGGCGGTACCCGAGTGCGCAGTGTACTAACTAAATATTAATGATCAATATGCAATAACGTATATCGACGTGTTAAACTTGCTGTTTTGAACTTTGTGACGTGTTGAGAGGAGGAAATATTATAAATAAATAATAATTTAAATGAGAATGCTGTATTATTGTTTGTTATCTTTTAGGAGGCGCTAATTAAGGCTTGGAACCAAGCTTAAAGCTTGGCACTAAACGTAGTGTGTAACTACGAGTATTCCAAGTTTTTCAAGATCCGTTCAGACGTTTCAGCGTGAAAGAGTAACATACATCCATTTCCTCACAAACTTTCACGTTTATAGTAGGTATTAGTAGGAGTAGTAGGGTTGGTCTGAGACTTGGTAGATACCTTCTTGGCGCAACAGTCAAAACTTTTTTATTTTTTGACGTCACGTAAACACCTACCTATTATCTAATTTTTTTTGCTGTGATAATACTTCTATGCTCAAACTTTTTGGTCAAGACCATAGTATTCCAAGTATTCCTCTGTTGTCAAAACCAATAAAAAATAACTGACAATATTATACGTTAGCTTAAAATTTTTGCAATTCAATTTTTCTTAAAAGTTTATTTTGTACTTGTTAATAAGAACTAGTTTAAGATGGGTCCGAAGCGGTACGACTCGCCCAACATGAGCGACACCACGCTACTCGTTAGTGTCGAAGATCTCATAAACATGGCCATGGGGCCAGATGACGTAAGTTCCTCCAGGCTCAGCAGTAGTAGCCGAACTGCACGTAGACATAGGTTTGATGATGATGATGACAAGAAACTTACCGTTATTATGGTTATAGGTAAACGTCGTCAACTTCAAAATGATACAAACTGTGTTGCACATCTTGGCACGACAACTGCGCATGCTAGAGACGCAGGTTGAGATCAAAGTCAGCGAAGTCCCACCTCCGAGGGAGAAAAAGGAGAAAAAGAAACAACCCGAACCATCTTCCACCGAAAGCACTTCATCAAAGAGTCCTAGAAAACCTTCTCCTCCTAAAGTACTTCTGAAAGGAATCACCGATAACAAATATAAACCAGTTCCAAGGGATAAAGCGCAAGAGAGAGAGGCTAAAGTGGCAACAAAAGAAAGGGAAAGAGCCGTTAAGGCTTCATTGAAGGATCAAGAAAGGGCTAGTAGAGCTGTATCTAAAGAAAGAGAAAAAGCGGAGAGAGCTGCTTCCAAAGATAAAGAAAAAGCGGAAAGAGCTACATCTAAAGAAAGAGATAAAGAAGAGAGAGCTGCATCCAAGGAAAAAGAAAAGGCAGAAAAAGCTACATTAAAGGACAGAGAAAAAGCGGAGAGGGCTGCAACTAAAGACAAAGAAAAAGCAGAGAGGGCTACATCTAAAGAACGAGACAAAGCTGAGAGGGCTTCATCTAAAGAAAGAGACAAGGCTGATAAAGCGGAGTCTAAAGAAAGAGAAAAAGCTGAACGGGCTGAGTCTAAAGAAAGAGACAAATCTGGGAGAGCAGAGTCCAAAGAAAGAGAAAAAGCCGAAAGAGCACAGTCTAAAGAACGTGAAAAAGCAGACAGGGCAGAGTCCAAAGAAAGAGATAAGGCAGATAGAGCTTCTTCCAAAGAAAGAGAGAAGGCAGAGAGAGCTGAATCCAAAGAACGAGAAAAAAGTGAAAAAGCTGATATAAAATCCAAAGAAAAAGAGGGTCGGGCAGAATCTAAAGATAGAGAAAAAGCAGAAAAAGAAAAAGAAAAACTTGAAAAGATGGATGCAAAAGATAGAGAGAAGGCAGAAAAGGAAAAAGAAAAACTTTCAAAGATGGACGCAAAAGAGAGAGAGAAGGCAGAGAAGGAAATGGAAAAACTTGCAAAGATGGACGCGAAAGATAGAGAGAAGGCAGAAAAGGAAAAAGAAAAACTTTCAAAGATGGACGCAAAAGAGAGGGAGAAGGCAGAAAAGGAAAAAGAAAAACTTTCAAAGATGGACGCAAAAGAGAGAGAAAAGGCCGAGAAAGAAATGGAAAAACTTGCAAAGATGGACGCAAAGGATAGAGAAAGAGCAGAAAGGGAACAAGAAAAGCTTTCAAAAATGGACGCAAAAGAAAGAGAGAAAGCAGAAAAAGAAAAGGAAAAACTCGCAAAAATGGATGCAAAAGATCGAGAGAAAGCAGAAAAAGAAAAGGAAAAACTCGCTAAAATGGATGCAAAAGATCGAGAGAAAGCAGAGAAAGAAATGGAAAAACTAGCAAAGATGGATGCAAAAGATCGAGAGAAAGCAGAGAAAGAAATGGAAAAACTAGCAAAGATGGACGCAAAAGATCGAGAAAGAGCAGAAAGGGAACAAGAAAAGCTTTCAAAGATGGACGCGAAAGAGAGAGAAAAAGCAGAAAAGGAAATGGAAAAACTGGCAAAAATGAACGCAAAAGATCGAGAAAAGGCAGAAAGGGAAAAAGAAAAACTTTCAAAGATGGACGCAAAAGAGAGAGAGAAAGCAGAGAAAGAAATGGAAAAAGAAAGAGAACGAGCCGAAAAAGCTGCAGCCAAAGAAAAAGAGAAACTAGAAAAAATGAGCGCCAAGGAGAGAGAAAAATATGAAAAAGAACTTGCTCAAGAAAAGGCGAGAGAAGAAAAGGAACGTGCTAAGTCTGCGGTGACTTGATTTACTTTACTTTATAAAGATTTAAATTTAGTGTTGGTAAATAAGCAGCTAAATACTCAGAGTAGCTGCTGTAGCTATGGGCATTCTATCTGGGGGCCTAGCAGAGTGGACTCTTCGCAATCCACGGGTCGTTTATTCTTTTTTTTGCGCTTACTTAGTTTTGGCATTTGATTATCATACAATATTAATGTTTTATTATTTTTCCAGAAAGCCGGAATTTCAGTAAAAGGTTTGTAAATATCATGTACTTACTGAATTTGGTATTGCCGTTTCGAGTTTATAGATGTTCGTAATATCTTTATGTTTCTTCCGTTTCAGAAAAGGACAAAGTCTTAATCGGTAAAAAACTTGCACTTTATTAAACTAAAACCTAGAGTTTTAATACGCTATCAAAGGGGACTATTTCAAACTTACATTATTTTTTTGACCACCTGTGCTCGTAAATTTTTTTAGAATTTGAGCAAGTTGAGTGTAGGTTTGTACATAGCTAGCCTGTTTTAAAATTCTAATCTTCATTTTCAGTTGAAAAAGGACCGACAACTCGACCCGGTGAGTTGTCAACTTAATTCTGTCCGCAAGTATTGAAAGCCCTTCGTAAAGTTGAAGATTCTTTGCAGATTCTCGCACTAGAGTCGGCAGTATAGAGGTAGTCACGATATCTCAGTTCGAGATGCTGGAGGCAGCTGTAAAAGAGCTGAAAGACAAAGCAGGCCCCGTGCCGTTCCCGGCGCTACCGGATAATGAGAAGCTGAGGAGTGAGCTGGCTAAGGGCAGTGCATCTCTGACAGACACCATGCAAGCGATGCAGGTATCGATCGTGTTGACTTTTTACCGATATACCTTATGTCATGTGAGCGTCATAATCCTTTATAGGGCAGTGTACCCTTCTATAACAAGATCCCACGCGACACGCTTGATTCATCGATTGGGAAATTCAAAATGTCTCGAAAAGCTTATTATAAAATATCAGAGTACTTAGATGACAAAAAAGCTTGGGACGAATCAGCTCCTACTCTGCTAGATGTCCACAAAATGAACAAGAATCATACAAAAAAAGCGCTAGAGCTCAGCGAATTTCTTGTCAGTTCTTCTCGGACTGGGGGTAGGACTCCCAATAGAATTGCCACCTAGACTCGCCTAGTATGTAAGACGATTCAAAATTATCCCTCTGATTTTACTAAATAAAGATGATTCGATTTTGAGTTTGAATCATCTTGAGCTAAGACGAACAATTTGGCTAATTCATCTATTGTTATTAACGGAGATGTAAGTATATCTGAGTGCGGCTACGAGCTTTTCATTGAGTCCAGGTTAATCACTGTTCTGGTAAGTTTTGGACATCACAATAAATACCGCCCAGGTGGCGGCCCGGGTACAAGCAGCGGAGACAGCAATAGGACGCATGGCGGGGCTTCTCACGCAACTGGCAGCCGCCGGCGCCCTGCCTCAGGACGTGGCAGGCAAGCTCGAAGACGTCAAGGCGGAAATGGATGCTGTCGCCGAAGAGGTAACTTATTGGTTGTTTTTTATTTAGGTACCTACACGAAACGGTCTGCAATTATTTGGGTGATTTTCCACCAAAGCAGAGAGGAGAGGAGACGAGAGATGTGCTGCGAAGCTGTCAGGTTATTTCCACCAAAGCGGACAGGAGAAGTGTAGCGCAGAGAGATGTTTGATTGGAGATGACGTGAGCTAGCCGAGCCGAGTGTGAGTGAGCCGCCCGACTAGACACGCTTGCTCGCTCGCCGAAAACATTCTATAGAAAAATGAGACATCTCTACTCTCTGCTTGATCCATTTCCACAGCATTCGATTTTGAAGCAAAGCGGAGAAGAGAATTGGAAATAACGAAATCTGATTGTTTTATTCAAACACATCTCTCGTCAGCTCTCCTCTCTGTTTTGGTGGAACCCGGGCCTTAACTTTGGTGGCATTTTTTCTTTAACTCATTCGAATTTCTCTTTTCTATTAACTTCAACTTTTACTGATCGAACAGGCAGTCTATTCTACTTTATTTTTTCTATTATCGTACGTTTATCGAACAGGTAGTAAAAATCCGGCCTTCAGCCGGCCCCCCTCGCAAGTCCGTAGCCATCGACCCCATGTCCAAGAAGACGTCGGCCACGTCCAGGATCGACGCCAGGCCGAGCTCAGTGGGCAGCACCGCGGCGCCTCGGCCCTCGGTCACCAGCAGGGCGTCGGTCGCCTCCAAGGTGTCGAGCGCACCTGGAGTCACGCATAGTGAATTGGAGTAAGTGAATTAGGTTGTTAGTTTCCTATGATGAGGATACTGCTAAAAATAAGGTAGAGGTAGATCAGTCTAAAAATGCACGCCCCTCCAATTTACCTCTATATGCGGTACAAGTACAAGTGGAGGGGCGTGCATTTTTAGACTGAATCATCTCTAGTATAGTATTCCTACGTATAACTACAAAGTCCTCCGCCCCGTCCCGTTCGCGATTAACTCAAAAACTACTGCACGGATTTTTATGCTGTTTTCTCGATTGAAGGTTTTAGTATCCGTAGGTTATTTAGTTTTACATCCACGCGGGCGAAGCCGCGGGCATCAGCTAGTACAAACTAAACCGTAAATCTCAGAAACCATATTCTTTAGACACCTAGACTCACCTAGTAAGTAAGACGATTATGAATAATGATTCTAATGATTTTATTTCATTAAAAGATTTTAATTTTATAACTATGTTCATTACTTAAACCCTGAAAGTAGAGGTTTCTTAACGATGTTTACCTTGACCATACACATTGTTCACGCTCAGTGCACAACATAGATCAGCTTGAAAGATGCTGATGAGTTTTCTTACGTACAGCAATGCGATACGCTCTCTGAAGGATGACCTGACGAAGAATGTGAACACCCTGACGGCGAAGGCCACGGCGGCTGCGGAGACTGCCTCCGCCACTGCCAAGGCAGTCGGTCAGTCCACTTCTACTATTCTATTTTCCGGAACTGTGCTTTTGATTAGTCCTTTATTTATTTATGCTTTATTGTACACAAACTATAAAAAAAATGTGTAACTAAAGGAGAGCTTAATGCCAAGGCATTTTCAACCAGCCAGTCCAATCCAAATGAGAGCTAAGTCGGCGCACAATAAAAAAACTCTAACAAATTACATATTTATACAAATTTAAAACATAATGTAGATACATACCTTCTTCTTCTTCTTCCTGCCCTTTTCCCACGTTATGTGGGGTCGGCACAACATGTGATCTTCTTCCATTTCCCTCTATCATTCGTCATCTCAGTACTCACTCCTTTCTTACCCATGTCATCTTTCACACAGTCCATTCATCTTTTCTTATCAATGTAGATACATACCTACTTAAGTTTAATTATAAATACTTTAACGTAGATGCATTGCCTACTAATAAATACTTGTCACATAGACCAGGCACAAGAGTTTGCCCTACGTCTAATATACACATTAGGCATCGTTAACGATCTTTGACGAATTAATGTTATGCCTATTTCTTAATTTCTCTATTTTAGCTGATAAACTCGACATAGCCCTGAAGCTAAACACTCGTATCAGCACTCTGTACTCCCTGGTCACCGACTACGCAGAGCAGCTGAACGGGTTCGATGCGGGACTCACCACACAGGTAGGTTCTTGGGCATGAAGAAAAATCATGTACCTATGGATTTGACTGTGCATAGATCAGTCAGTCGTGGTATGAATAATAGTTTGGCGTGGTATGGGCATGTTATGCGGCGGGTGGAAAGCCGTGTTACAAGAAGGGTGATGGTTTTGAATGTGGATGGATACAAGAGTAGAGGTAGACCTAAGAAAAGATGGATGGACTGTGTGAGAGACAATATGTGTAAGAAGGAAGTGACTACTGAGATGACGAATGATAGAGGATAGTGGAGGAAGAGAACCTGTTGTGCCGACCCCACCTAGTGGGATAAGGGCAGGAAGATGGTGATAGATCAGTCAGTCAGTAACAGAGTTTTATAAATTTAGATTATTTAGCAGATTTTCTAAGAAGAGCACTGGTGGTGTAGTGGCACCTCTGCCTCACGATCCGAAGGCCGTGGGTTCGAACCTGGTCGTGCACCAATGAGTTTTTCCATCCGAAAAAATTATGTGCGCAATGCCAGAGCTCTTGAACCGGCATACCCTAGAACCAAAAATTCAAAATTCAAAATTAAAATATGTTTATTTTCAATAATATTCAAAATATGTTTATTTTCAATAGAATCACAGGGATCACTTTGAAACGTCTTACATACTAGGTGAGTCTAAGTGCCAGTTCCAGTCCTATCCCCAGTGCGAGAAGAACTGACAAGAAACTCGCTGGGCCCTAGCGCTTTTTTTGTATGATCCTTGTTAATTTTGTAAGGAATACCTAGCAGAGTTGGAGCTGATTCATCCCAAGCTTTTTTATCATCTAAGTACTCTGATATTTTATAGTAAGCTTTTCTAGACAGTTTCTGTTTAATTACATTTTTGAATTTTCCAATTGATAAATCAAGCATGTCACTTGGGATCTTGTTATAGAAGCGTACACATTGCCCTTTAAAGGATTTACTTACTTTAGTGAGCCTAACCGTGGGAACAGCGAGTTTATTTTTAAGTCTAGTATTAACATTATGATTATCACTATTTTTCCTAAATAAATTAATGTTTTTGTGAACATACATCAAGTTTTCATATATATACTGACATGGCATTGTCATGATGTTTATTTCTTTAAACTTATCTTTAAGAGATTCTCTAGGACCCATGTTATAAATTGCACGAACAGCCCTCTTCTGCAACACAAATATAGTATTAATATCTGCAGCACTCCCCCATAACAAAATGCCGTAAGACATGACAAAGGTGTGTGTCATAGGTTAGTATTCTAATAAGCGGCGATGGGCTTGCAACCTGTCGCGTACGTAATACTAACCACTGTGCAAAATGTGGGCATGTGCCAAATGTCATGTTTGGACGTGCCTCTGACTCTCTTTAGATATCCTCAAAAGTTCTAAGTAACTAGAGATCTGAGATATCTACCGAGCCTGGGGATTAGTCGTGATCATGTTTTTGTCGATTTTCTAAAACCAGTCAATTCTGCTCTTATCCAATCATGTCCATTGCAGATGCAAAGCTTCCAGGAACAGATGGTTCAGATGCGTAACGACTTGAAGGGTGGGATCACTCTGCTTGAGTCGGCGAACAACAACGCGGAGACGGCGGGTAAGTCCTTCATCATAGCACAGGCTGAGTGGAGACAGCTCTCTATTCAGTAGGCATTGGCAATGGTGATTCCAGGGTGCTTTACTCAATTTGATATTTTACCGTTATTTTTCAAACTTTATTAACCCATGACATAATGCCAGTGCTCTTAAACGGTGAAGGAAAACATCGTGAGGAAACCGGCATACCCTAGAACCAAAAATTCGAAGGTGTGTGTCATCATAGGTTAGTATTCTTATAAGTGGTAATGGGCTTGCAACCTGTCACGTACGGAATACTAACTACTGTGCAAAATGTGGGCATGTCCCAAATGTCATGTTTGGACGTGCCTCTGACTACATTGGTGGATGGTACATTTAAAATTAACTAATATTTTACGAGACAACCAAAATTGTTTGTTGCGTACAATGACGAATGTGAGGACAATGACGAAATCGTTGAGTAGAATGGTACCTACGATACCGCTACCTTAATATCTTGGGGGGAAAGAGATGTTGTCCCCTACTATTCATTGATGAAGACAGCAAAAAAATCGATGCAGTAGTTTTTGAGTTTATCGTAAACAGACAGACGCGGCGGAGGACTTTGTTTTATAATATGTCTTGAAGTAGCGTAATCTTCCAGCTGTGATGGAACTGAATGAGCGCTACGAAGGGCTCGTCTCGGATTTGGATCAAACCCTGCACGCTCACCAAGCGCTCACTGCCTTCCAGAAGCAACTTGGAGACGAGCTACGTGTAAGTTAAAGAGTGACATCTCTTTTCATTGATATAAGAATAACAAGGACAGACTTAAGTCAAACGCTATAATGACAAGTGATTTTAAATAGCAAGGTATAGCAGCGATTATAAAGTAAATGAGCACAGAAAATTTCTTCATAAATGACAGAGATAATAGTACTTTGGGTTAAGTTTAACCTTTGCCCAATAGTGGGAAAAAATAAGTTAGATAAAACTAAAAAAAATTACAGAGAAACGTCTTGAGCCAGCTCCATACGCTTGGCAAACAACGGCAACCAGCCAACAACAAACAACAAACACTAACATGTGGACGAGTGTTTGTTTGTGTTTGCCTGTTTTTGTTTGTTAGCCAGTGTTCGACATCGGTGTCAGTTTTTCTTCATAAATCAAAAGATATTCGGCAAACAGTTCGAAATATACTGGCACGTTCGCCAAGCTTGAGGACGCTTGTTTGTGTTTGGTGTTTGGCATTCGTTGTTCGCTGTTGGCGTTTGCGACAAACACCAAGCGTGTGGAGCCGGCTTTGTGCTGTAGGACCATTTTAGTGTTCTAGATCTTAATCCTCACCAGACAAAACCCTCAACATTGCCCCTGTAACTTAAGCTGTGGTCTGACTTACGAGGTCCAGTAGAACTGAGCTGAATTGTACCCTATCGTTTGCAGAGCTTGTTGGAATGCGTAGAAATGCTGCGCGAACAGAAAGCAGACCGCGACGAAGTGGTAGATGGACTGCGTGATAAGGTAAACAGTCTCCAACTAGCACATTTGCTTCATTGTGTCTTTTCTCATGCTGAAATGAATACAAAAATGAAAAAACATGTAAAATACAAGAATATGTACATTTTTGAAAACTCTTGACTTGGAGAGTAAGCTGGTGAATGCGTGACGAGAGCGTTACGAAAAGTGTGATCCTTCACCGTAAAATACTCGTATAGCACACATCATTTTTATCAAAGTACGTCGATGTTTTTTTTGTAAACGACGTTTTTAAAAATGAAACCTAGCTAGATCGATTTACCGCTTCGAAACCTACTAAATTTCATGAAAATCACTGGAGCCGTTCCGAGATTCAGATTATATACAATAATATAAACAAGAATTGCTCGTTTAAAGGTATTACATTGTGTGTGTATTTTCGGGCACAGTAGTGTAGGACGCCCTCCGTCCAGGTAGAGTGACGATATACGAAAGGCTGCTGGCGGAGGCTGGATGCGTCGAGCTGGGGACAGGGCGCAATGGCGCTCAGGGGAGGCCTATGTCCAGCAGTGGACTGCTTTGATGATTATGATGAGATACTGTGTGTATATAACGTTTGTATATAGGCGGATAACTCGCGCCTGGCCGGCTTGCTGACGGAGGGCGAGTTCGCGCTGTCCCGCGCGGAGCTGGAGAGGCGGCTGGACCTCTGCTACGACAAGTTCCGGAAACAGGAGCAAGTGTGGATGGTATGTGACGTGCTTTACATGGAGTTATAAATATATAAATATTGGTGGACTCTTCACACAACGCCATCTAGCCCCAAATTAAGAAAATACAAACTTTGATAATACATAGATAGTATACATAATTCGTAGCAAGTGGAGATCCGTGATCTCTGCCTACCCCGTCGGGAAACAGGCGTGATTTTATGTATGTATGTATGAATACATAATGTCCCAGACACGAACAAACATCTGTAAGTCTACCATGAGTTGTCACATTTAGATCGGCTGACATTACTACAGTAGTAAAAGTACGTTACTATGACATCTGTCAAAATTGTTACTCATGGTACCAAATTCTAAGCAAATTAATGAAGCGCAAACTACAGTCGCTGTAGTACACGCACGTAGGATAGTTAACTACGTGATGTTTTAGTACCCAACTATTCGCTAGCGGCGCTGTACAAGTTTTCATATTTTTTTTTAACTACAGTCGCTAGCGAAATGGAAATGGAAGAAGATCTCATGTTGTGCCGACCCCAATAACGTGGGATAAGGGCAGGAAGATGATGAGTCGCTAGCGAGTGTAGTTTGTGAAAACTCATGGTAGACCTACTGCGTTCATCGCACAAATGTTTTTCTTGGGTGGCAGAGCTACTACCAACTGAGCCGAGGCCAGTCAAAGTTCTGTATATGTAAAGTTTGCATTGGACTTTAAGGCTTTCTAGGTGACTAGTTGTTCTAGCGAGGAATTCACTACCAGATTGCCCGCGACGGGCCGCCCGTGACGGGCAAGTCTGTCCCATGTCTGCACGTGAATGCTAGGCAACGGGCACGGGTAAGCCTGTAGTACCCGCCGCCTGCCCGGAGAATCGCATTTTGTTTTTTGCACAGACTAGTCTGAACGTGAATGGTCGCGGCGGGTAGCCCGCCTGCATTCACGCATCAGAGTTCTTGTCTCCGTCTTCTTTCTGCCATCTGTTGTAAATTTTGGACAGCTCTCCGAAAGACAATGACGGCCCACTATGTGTGGGCAAGCGACGGACTTGGGCCGGGCCCAATCGTGTCTGTAAATCTGTAAATGTCTGTAAATGAACTCCCCCCTGAAACATCAGTGTGTTTGGTGCTGTAGGGGGCCATCAGAGACCTGACGTCCATATCGGAGGGCAAGGCGGAGATCATGCAGCTGCTGGCCGCCAGAGACGACGCGCAGCAGCAGCTCAGGGACATCCAGGACAAGCTTCAGAAGCTGGCTGTGATACTCGGAGAACCTAAGGTATCCTAGAAACCATCTTGTCCCAGGACTACTCCAAGACCTTGGGGGCTAAGAGGTTTAAGCACCGCTAAAGCGGATCGAACCCTCGATGTTATGATTGAATACTGCTCTAATCCCCATGCTCGGTAGATATCTCCTCAGATCTTTAGTCACTTAGATCTTTGATGATATCTAAAGAGGTCAGGCATGTCCGTACATGACATTTGGTACATGCCCACACTTTGCACAATGGTTTAGTACTCCATTAATAAAATAACATGATCACGACTATAATCTCCAGGCTCGGTAAATATCTCCTCATATCTTTAGTTGCTTAGATCTTTTTGAGGATGTCAAAAGAGAGTCGGAAGAACGTCCGAACATGAAATTTGGTACATGCCCACATTTTTCACAGTAGTTAATAATCCGTACGTGACAGGTTGCAAGTCCATCGCCGCTTATTACAATACTAACGTACCTTTGTATGACACACGCCTTCGAATTTTTGGTTCTAGGGTATGCCGGTTTCACTATGTTTTCCTTCACCGTTTAAGAGCACTGGCATTGCGCACATAAATTTTTCGAATGGAAAAACTCAATGGTGCACGACCAGGTTCGAACCCACCTTCGGATCGTGATGCAGGGGCTACCACTTTACCAGCTGCGCTCCAAAAGATAATTCGTGAGCAAACACTGACTTTGACAATTTGTGACAGGCGGCCATGCTGACTCGCCAGCTGTCCAAAGGCGCTCGCTGCGGCACGTGCCTGCTGCCGGCGCTCCAGGAGCCCACCGACATCAGCTACGGCAAGCCGCCCCCGCTCCCCGCGGTGCGGCCCCCTCCCACCGGGGAGGAGCAGCCCTGTATGGCGGAGTGGAGACCACCTCAACCGCCTGACGAAAGGTAACGGGCCTCTGATCAGACCAGACCCCACTGTTCATATACACTGCCTATATAGTTGGCTCAACGAATCTAGGCATTCGTCAGTTAGCCGCAAGAGCTGCGCAGTATCGTTTTTCGGGAGCAATTGGAGGTATTAGGAGGGGGGGGAGGAAATGTACATGCGCAAACTCGCACCTGTGGCTAATTTCACGAATGCCTAGATCCGTTGGATGACCTGTACTTACTTGGACTACATACTGCCTGACGAAAGGTAACTGGCCTCTGCTCAGACCTCACCCCACTATTCATATACACTGCCTGTACTTCGACCACATAACTCAGAACACTCCTTGCGAGTTCCCAAAAGTGAGTTGCGGTTTTGGTCGAAGTTTCAGTTTGCTAGCCAGGATATGTCCTATACATCACCCGCCCGTGCCGCTGTTGTTTCGCAATGAGTGGACTGTCTTATGTGGTCGACTAATAGTATATTATGCAACTGAATAAAGGACGGATTTAATGTGAGGGCCATAAATGAGTCATGAGCAAGTGAAGGATTCTAACGACTGAATTACGACCGTAGGGAGGGATGCATGATGATTGAATCACGAGCGTAGCGAGTGATTCAAGTGTTAGAATCCTGAGCAAATCTATGGTCCTCGCTTTAAATCCATCCTTTATTCACTAGTTGCATATTAAATTATTATTTAAGTAGATTAAGATCTAAAGTACCCGCATCAAGAACCTATTATGACGACTTGGCGCTTGACCACAAGCTCTTTGGACAATGTCAAAGTAATTTTATTGAAATAGTGTTACTTCGAACTTGAAACTTTGACTGAAGAGCTTGGCTTGGCTTGTCAGCGCTGCTACCAATTGAGTTGTGAGGCCGGTCTGCTAGTAGTTGTTCAGCACAACCCACAAAATATGCCATCATCGTAAAGGTGTATAGGAATTATGAGGTTCTAAAGTGTTGTTAGACTCCGCGAGGTGTGATGACGTGTGTTGATGCAGGGAGCACACGTGCCACCGCTGGGTGGGCGGCTCGCACACACTGCTGGCAGACAGCGTGGTGCGCGAGCAGGCGGGCCCGCTGCGCGTGCTGGGCCCGCCCACCAAGCGGTACGCCGGCTACGGCAGCGACGGACGGGTGAGTGCACTTTGGACACATTGTCCGCAGGGTTATTATGTTAAACTTTGCCGTAGCGACAGCAGAGCGACAGCAGCAGCAAAGCGACAGCGACCGCTACGTGATCGGTTGCAAGTGGTTACCATAAACGGTATCACGCAGGCAGTCACCCGCCTATCGCTCAGTTGTTGCTGAATGCACAAATATTGTTCAGCGATTGTCCGGCAGAGGGAGAATTGCGGAAACCAATCCGTTCACCAATTACCAAGTCCTAAGTACCCTTGGATATCGCCGAAAAGTCGGTTTATTATCAGTTAAATTCCGCCGGCTACGGCAGCGACGGCCGGGTGAGTGCACTCTGCACACATTGTCCATTAGAGCACCCAGTGAGGGTTGCACCAACATCGGCAACCTGACTTCGGATGGATGGAGTAGCGACCACCTCCACCCGACACGCACAATGGGCCCACCTGCGGCCGGGGTCATCCATAAATTACGTCACACGAATTTCATGACTGTTTGCCCCTCCCCCGTCCTTGTCACAGCTGGTCACATTTGTGAGACTCCCCCCTCCTTAGTGTGACGTAACATATGTTGACAGACAAAGCAATGGGAATTTTATATTTACACAGATATACTTAATATGTAGTTGTATTATGTTTTTGTGGTTTTAAGTTTTTAAGTCTGAGAATAGAATATTGGAATACGATCTTCAGCACGAAGTATGGATAAGATGTTTTTAATTGGTCCAGCTCTACATGATGGAGGAGGAGCTGAAGCCGTGCGTGGAGTGTAACATGCTCTCCGGCGACGTGGACAAGATGCCTGGCGAGCTGAAGGAAGTCGGACCAGCGGCCCCGCCAGATGGCGCCGGCGACACAGGTATTAAAACTGACATTGGTGGTAATTCTGTTGTTTTGCAGACTAGAATGCTACATTAGGTAGAGGTAGATCAGTCTAAAAATGCACGCCCCTCCAATGTATTTGCTACTCTATTTCCTCTACATACGATACAAGTACAAGCGGAGGGGCGTGCATTTTAGATTGAAACATCTCTACGTTCTTATTTGGCTCACTATAAAGACCAAATTAGCGTAACATTTTTGAATGACAGTTTTAAAAAAGGTAAAATTGACATTTTATTCTAATTTTAATTATTTTTCCTCCATTTCCACGTAGCTTCAGTCAGCACCAATTTACATGGCTACTAAAATAAGCTAAAACACGTCTATCACATAAGGTCGTGTATATTTCAGCATTTTTTTAGTTTGTCCGCGGAACCACAGAATTACCACCATTGTTTCAAAGTTTTCGATTCAAACCCGTTTTTGTTTGGAACCAGCGATACGATTGTGATTTTAGTTACAGCCCAAAGGAATTTAAGGCTGATATCTAATAGAACAGGCAGTACAGATCGCCTTTATCAATATTGATATTATAAATAAAATGATGTTTGTTCTAGGAATTGTTGAGACAGTTGTGGTGTTGCCCCCGTGAAAATGTAGACAAAGCGGTTAGTAGCTGGTGGTAGCTGTCAACTACTTTCAATGTATTTATTAGCTACCTAGTTTATAATTCAAACTTTATTTATTTCTTCTACAAAATGATTTATAGCAATTAGGTACTTACATTGCTTACAAAGGGACTGAATAAAAACCTTATTTATTTTTTCAATATTTTATTTTATTTGTCAAAATAAATAAATAATTTACAGTTGTTCTAAAGCGTATTTACAACTTACGGCGTAAAATTATAGTTTACAATAAATAATAAAAATAGAAATGCCAATTGCGTATTTGAATAACTTACAAAGAACGAATGAAAGTTTCACTTTTAAATAATTATTTCCATAAAACTAGGCTATAATTATGAAATGTTCGATAGAGTTCAACAGGATATTTGGTAACATAAATAATGAAAATACAGGGTGATCTAAACATCACAGGAAAATAATTAAATTCTAGGAACGAATTATTACGTTTATGGCAAATAATGTCCGAGTTTTAATTTAATTTAAAATACGTCTATTATGCATTTACTTGAGTAAATATTTTCTTTGCTAATAGCATTAATTATTAATATTTATGTTGATGATGAACATTGAATATGTTCACAAGGTGAAAATGAACCTGATTCTTTATTGATAAGTCTCTACTTTTATTTATTTAAATTCAAAATTTTCAAAGAATTATCCTTTATTTTTTCTTTCTACATATTAAATGTGACTTTCACCCTGCTGCTCTATATTAACTTATTCAATTTACTTTTAAAATACTATAAGTAGGTACATAAATTAAATAAATATTTTGTTAAAATCACTTCCACATTTTACCGGAAAATGTATCTCCGATCGATCCTTAGATCAGTAACTTATACTATTTGATGTACCTAATTATCAATAGATAGATAGTTTTATCTCTACAGTTAAAACGGAGCAAAGAAAAAATATATTTAGCTACCTCTACATTATAAAAAATTACAAAAGTACAAAAAATTACCGCCCTACTTAGGTATGTATTACCTACACTTTTATGTATCTTATACACAAGATAAATCACTAATATACTGCGTGCAAAAAAATCGCCCCACTCCAGGCTTTAATTATTGTGCGGGGTGGTCGACTTTTTTGCACGTAAGTGTATATTTTTCAACGGCATGTTCTGATCGTGATAGTAAATTAGTAAGACTATTATGAATAATTATGAAAATAATGTTGAGCTCGCAAATTTGGATTAAAATAATTTTTTTGCCTGTCATCTTTTGAAATCATTATTAAAGGTAGTGTACCTAGGTATAAGATAGGGCAGCGCGCAAACCTAAAGGCCCCGTAAAAATGCGTGCTGTTTATATACAGCGCTAAATATACCTCTCTACGCTTTAGTGAACACATTGCTTTAAGTAATTCACACTAGATCTTTTTGTTACAAATATGGTAAGCCAAAAAGTTATGTATTGGTTTAGCTGGCACCTTTCTTAAACCTATTTTGCCTTTGCCGTAATCTGGTAAAAATATCCGCTCCTTATTGATGAATTAAGTTTTTGTAAGTTTGCAACAAAATGTTGCGCTTTGTTCCATAACGTAGTGGTATCACACTGTTATCACGTGATCTCTGGATCATGCACATGCGTAGATCACCACTGTTCCAAATCATTGATCACAATACACATAGACCACTATAGAGCACTAGACAATAGACACTAGCGTTCTTTACTAATCATGCAAGATCAGTTTGATTGATCAATGTTAATCACTGTCGGTCGCCGACTGTGATCGGTGTCGGTCACTGGTAATCGGTGTCGGTCACAGAGGTGATCAACGTCGATCACTGAGTAATAAGCACCAGTCTCAGGATAATGGATGTCGGCCACTGGGTGATCGATATCTACCAGTGGGTGATCAACTTCGGTGATCGTATATGACTGGGTTATCAGATATGCACATCGGTAATCGTTGTCGGTCAGATTGATGGTAGCAGATGATCAGTGTCGGTCACCGGGTGATCAGTGTCGGTTATTGGTGATCAGTGCCGGTCGCAGGTGAAGCGGCCGCAGTCGTGGTCCCTGCTGGCTGCCATCACGTCTCCGAGCTGGTGGGCTACTGATGATGCACTGTCTCCGTTGCCGAGGGATATCCTGGAATGTGATCATTGTGTTATTGACAATATCGATAGCGCAAAAAGTTAATAGGAAAATTTTTAAAGTGCGAAGTGGGAAGCCGTATATGTTCCATATATGCGATAAATGCCCGTGTAATACCAATAATAATCCGTTACCATATGTAAAAACGTAAATAGAAAAAAATAGTTTTACTCTAAGAGTTTCAAGTAAAGAGTAGTATTCCAGTATAATATACTAGTAGATACCTGGCTAACCAAGCTTCGCTCGGTTTTTTTTTAAACGACTGTTTTCTAAAAATGAAACCTAGCTAGATCGATTTATCCCGAAATCCCCTGCATTTAAATTTCATGAAAATCTCTGGCAACCCTGCCAAAGTAAACACTGTTTTGGACACCCGTACGGATTTTTACTGTTTAAAATTAGAAATATCAGTCCCTGTGCAACTTACTGCGAAGAATCTCAAACAAAAGCACACAAACAAGCACCGAAACACACTCAAACGCCCTGGGTGAGCTCAACAAACTATTTACATACAATTAAACACTTGAAAATCTCGTTGAACGTAGAATTGGAACCTTGTCGCATTCACACACTGCGCTATTTCACCACGAATTTTGAGTTTTGGCAATAAAAACAATAAAATAATCAAGCTAGCAGCCACTCAAACTCAAAATCTTGTCAACACCACGACTGCGAACAGCTGACAAGCTTTGACAAGAGTTTGACAACTCATGAGTGACAACGACATCTGTCAGCTGACAACCTCGAAGACGTCTGAGTTTGACATATCGTTCTGTGGGGCGGCTTCGAGTGAGGAGGACATTCTGCCATTACTCACCGATTGTACCCGTGTCGCCCATAAACACCTAAATTTTTCGAATAGCAATTACACATTGCTATAGTTTCTCTGCTCGAAATCTAGGGAACTTCGGATAGAAAGCGGAACAATCGTCTACTGTTACCATGAAATGCGCGGGGTGCACGAGTACCACAAAAGAGGCAAATACTATTAAGTGTAC
Organism: Cosmorhoe ocellata; assembly: GCA_963675405.1. NCBI lineage: Eukaryota > Metazoa > Arthropoda > Insecta > Lepidoptera > Geometridae > Cosmorhoe > Cosmorhoe ocellata. The sequence continues at coordinate 363,454 of OY776258.1, read as the reverse complement.
GTCTAGGGGCTGCAGCAGGGTCTTCTGCAAAGTATGCATAGACATTTCCTCTCTTACTGCGGAACGAAAACTTCTTTGGAAGTGTCCCGACTGCGCAGCAGCCCAGAGGAGAGGCGGGGATAATTCTCTCACCCCGGTTCAGGGTGGCCATCACTCTGAAAATATTACAATGCGGAAGAAATCTGACTCCACTGGTAATGGCTCAGAGCTGGGCCAGCTCACTGAGCAGTTACGTCAGCTAACCTCAGAATTCTCATCTGTAAAGTCAAGGCTGGAGGAACTCACTTCGTCGCTTTCATTTGCCAATGACCAGATGAACGAAGTCATGCAGAAGATAAGCGCTACCGATGAGAGACTTAGGTACTTGGAGAAAAGAGACACTGAAGTTGTATCTTTGCAGGCTACAGTGCTCCAACTCCAAAGAGAACTAAAAGGGCAGGCGCAGGCTCAACTACAAAACGAAATTGAAATAGCTGGAGTGCCGGAGAATGCCTCAGAAAACCTTTATCACACAGTACTGGTGGCAGCCAAGAAGATTGGAGTCGAACTTGAGGGGGGGGACCTGGACTGGGTCACTCGTGTGGGACCTCGTAGGCCGCCGGTGACCACATCTCTACCAGAAGATGGTGCTCGCATGCCACGGCCGCTAGTAGTACGTTTTCTTCGCCGCACCAAGCGTAACCAGTTCTTAAAAGCCTCTAAGGCACGGAAAAATATAAACAGTGCTGATCTGGATATAGCTGGTAGTATTCCCCGAAAGGTGTTCTTCAATGAGAGACTCACAAAAGAAAATAGGATCTTGTTTCGGGATACTCGCCTTAGAGCCAAGGAACACGGATACGCGTTCTGCTGGTGCAGCCAGGGTATCATCTACGTTCGCGAGCGTGATGGGAAAGTGGCTATACCCGTACCGTCACACATCGAGCTGGATCGGATGCTGCCCCCAACCAAGGACAGCTCATAAGTTTGCTAGTAGGACGCTGTTGGTCTGTATCATATCAATTAGTTGTAGGATGGAGCTAACCATTTTTCCATATAAAAATATTTGTGTGTTTTTAAGATCTAAAATGATAACGATAAAACAATACTACTGTACGATTTATCTCAACCTAAGTGTGCCTGCTACCCATTGCTATTTAATCACACTGTATATTCCTGCCAAAATCGAACTCAAATTCATCATCCTCCGAAACCCTATTTCGCTCTTTGCTGGGTATTATAGTAGGTTTGACCCCCAAAACTACAAACTCCAATTAATGACTTTTGAGTGCTCTTGTTTGCATTTACATGTACATAATTATATAAATACATATTATATTCACCCCAAAAATCAACTAACCATTTTTCCATATAAAAATATTTGTGTGTTTTTAAGATCTAAAATGATAACGATAAAACAATACTACTGTACGATTTATCTCAACCTAAGTGTGCCTGCTACTCATTGCTATTTAATCACACTGTATATTCCTGCCAAAATCGAACTCAAATTCATCATCCTCCGAAACCCTATTTCGCTCTTTGCTGGGTATTATAGTAGGTTTGACCCCCAAAACTACAAACTCCAATTAATGACTTTTGAGTGCTCTTGTTTGCATTTACATGTACATAATTATATAAATACATATTATATTCACCCCAAAAATCAAGTCCAAAAGTCAAAAAGAGACCTACTCCTGATTACTAAAGCGCCTGAAATTACGAATTACGAAACTAAGGATTTAACAGGTAGAGTAGCATTCTACTCTTTCATTTGGCTTATAGATAAAATTTGTACGCAATAATGTTGTTCAATAATGTATTATGTTCAGATTTAGATTCTTTTAAAATTAATTGTGAAGTTGCTATTGACTCGCATAGATGTAAACACGTTCTCACACCAAAACACAACTTCAAATTACTGTCTCTAAACATAAGAAGTATAATGAAAAACTCTGACTCGCTCTTAGTAGCCTTAAAAAGTCTAGATATATCTATTGATATAATAGTGCTAACGGAATGCTGGCTATCTGAAACTGTAATTATCCCACAACTACCTGGCTACATTTCATTTAAGACAAGTAAACTAATCAACCAAAATAGCGGGGTTGTAATCTACGTTAAAGACAAATGGAATGCTATAGTGTCGGAACCTGTCATAGAAGATGCCGATAGCTTGAGCATCAGTATTCCGAGGGTTATGACTGTTCTTGGCATTTATCGCTCGCCATCTGTGAGAAATATTGAAAAATTTCTGGCGTCACTAGAAACGTTTCTGAATAGAGGAAATAGTTTGCCTCTAATTATTGCTGGTGATATCAACATCAATATAATAGACACAATAGGGAACTCGCAAAGCCTTGACTATCAGTGCTTCATGGCAGAACATGGTTTTCTCCCGGCTATCACAGAACCAACCAGGGAGTTTTCTTGCCTTGACCATATTTTTGTCAAAAATTTAAACAGTAAAGATGCGGCTATTGGAATAGTATGTCAGCTAGCTATTACCGATCATTACCCAGTTCTATTTGGAATGAATCTCTGTAAAAAAGTAGCCATACGTCCAAATCGTACCATCTTAAAACGAGATTTTGATGCTATCTATAACGCTCTAAAACTTGTAGACTGGTCTGTGGTGACGGACATAAACGAAGTTAATGAAACAAACAGAGTTTTCACTACTATCATAACTGATATTGTAAACGCCCACTCAAACGAGGCCATGTTAAGTAGGTCTCGATATCATCTAAAGCCATGGATTACTCCAGGGTTGATGAGATGCATGAGGAATCGAGACAGGCTACACTTAAGAGCTAAAAAAGAACCAAATAATCCAATCCACAAAATAACTTACACACGATATCAAAACTTTTTTGTGTCCTTACTGCGAAAACTTAAGAAGGAACATGAGAATAAAGAACTAATCTCTAACAAAAATAATCCAAAAAAACTCTGGCAATCAATTAAAAATATTTGCAATGTGACCAATCATAGTAACACCCCTACAGAACTACTAACACTACCAGGTTGTAAGGACCAACAGCAATCTGTTGACATGGTAAACGACCACTTTTCTACGGTTGGTCAGAGGCTTGCTGATTGCATCCTTTCTAGAATACACAAGAGTGAGGAGGAACTTGCCAAGACTGTACGAGTGAAAAATTCACCCGCGCACTCAATTTTTATGAATCCGACAGATTATGAAGAAATTAACAGTATGATAACTAGTCTAGAAACGGATAAAGCTCCGGGGAAAGATGGTCTTGGCAATGCGCTTATCAAACACATAAAGGATGTTATCATCGTCCCACTCACGCACATAATAAATCTTAGCATATCTAATGGCGTTTTCCCAGATGACTGGAAAACTGCATCAGTCACTCCAATTCATAAGAGCGGATCAAAGAGCTCCGTTGATAATTATAGACCGATATCTCTTTTGGGTACCTTTTCGAAACTGCTAGAAAAGTTAGTAAATAAACGCCTCGTCAACTTCCTAGAATCCAACAATATTCTTTCTCATAAACAATATGGGTTTCGAAGAGGAAAAAGCACGGATGATGCGGTCTCTTATCTAATTTCAGCGGTGTCATCGCATTTAGATAAAGGAAGACGCTGTGTTGGAGTTTTCCTTGACTTGGCCAAGGCCTTCGATACTGTCTCCATCCCGATACTTATTCGTAAGTTGGAAGGCGTCGGAATTCGAGGCGTAGCGCTTGATTGGTTCGAAAGCTATCTAACGAATCGGAGACAGTGTCTAAGGGTTGGACAGGTTACAAGTGCTCCACAATTAGTTAGATTTGGAGTACCGCAAGGCAGCATCCTTGGTCCTACTCTATTCCTTCTTTACATTAATGACATCCACGACGTTTCTATCTCAAATGCAGATATCTTGTGTTATGCTGATGACACTGCAATAATCTTTGACGGCTCTTCGTGGCCCGCAGTGTATTCAACTGCAGAGCGTGGTGTTGAACGAATAGGTCAATGGCTTCAACAAAACCTTCTTACTCTAAACACCAAAAAAACCTCGTTCCTGAGCTTCCACAAGACAGCGGCTTCAGCACCAGATATCAATGCAAATATTCAAATTCACGAAAGTACATGCCATCGCCTGAGCCGCTGTAACTGTGAAACGCTCTCCCGTACACAAGATTTGAAATATTTGGGGGTTCACATTGACCAAAACCTAACATTCAAGACTCACATTGGTTTTCTCACAGCCCGTATTAGAAAGGTTATAGGTATCATGAAAAACCTCCGGCATGTGGCATGCTTTGATACCCTTAAGCTAGTTTATTTCGCTCTCTGTCAATCGCTCATAACCTACTGTATCTCTTGCTGGGGTAGTGCAGCGAAATCTTTTATCATTCAAGCTGAGAGAGCGCAGCGCTCTGTTCTAAAAGTGATGCTCTGTAAGCCATACAGATATCCTACATCGGACCTCTATAAAGAAGCTAGTGTACTGACTGTTCGCCAACTCTATATACTGAAAACTGCCCTTTCGGTGCACAAATCCTTCAGTTCCTCTCCTGATTTTGAGTTCGTGTCTAACCGTAGGGTTTACCGTTTGATTACTCCCTCCATTAACTCCAAGTTTGCACAACGTACAGGCAATTTTATGAAAATTAGAGTATATAATAATGTAGCTAAAAATTGTAATATTAGGAATATAAGTATTATTGAAGCTAAACACACCATACAAAAGTGGCTAGCAACTTTGTCATATGACAAAACAGAGGAAATTCTGCAAGCTCCATCCTAGTCGTATTTGATGGTTTTACCCAATTTTATTATACTTAGGAATTTTATATTATTAATAATACATGTAAGTACATATAATATATTTTGTTCTTAGGCTCATCTCTAATTTAATTTATGTTTCTTTTTATTTTATTATCAGTAACTTTCCGTTATAATGCTACTCTTGGAACTGTCGTACATAGGTTTTCTCGATACAGGCCTAGCCTAGTGAGGGAACCATCAGAAATCACCTATCACTGTAGATACCTACATCTCGGCAACAACTAAAATGTGCTTAATCTTGTAGATAATTAGTTACTTAACAAGAACCCATGTAGTTTTAGTATCATGTATTAGTTTTTTGCTGTAAATAAATGTTTTTATCTTTATCTTATCTTTTATCTTTTGATCTAAATACATTTATACAAGAATTGCTTGATTATAGGCAGGTACCTATTAGATAGGTTATAATCATTATCGGCTCAGTTTCCGAAACGTTTTCTCTATTTTGAGATGAACTTGAAATAATTTCTTAGTTAGTCCTTCCTCACTCTTGCTGATGATGCTTTATCAGTCCATTCATGATACACTGACACTAAAATACCCTAACCGAAGTCAAGACGAGAGAAATGTAAGATTCAACCTGTGAATCGTAATTTTCGTCCTCTTTCGGCGTGGCGCGGAAGTGATGTGGTCACGTGGAATGTTACCACTTGTGGCCAGCGGTGGGTCACTTTCACGTTACCACTGTTACGTAACTTATTGAGGCCACGCATTTCGGCGGCAAGCTGTCTGTATGAAACTGGACAAGAACGTGTCTGGCACCGTCTAGTGGGTTTTGTGTAAGTTGGTGTAAAAGCTGTTTTGTTGACTTGTATTTACACTTTTTTTTAATCTGTTTTTTTATTAGCCTATTCGCTGAGCAAAACGGGACTAAATATGAAAATATACAACTTTATACAACGAAAAACTCCTAATATTACCTACCTGCCTATTATTTAAAGCTACTTGAACTAAGGCTAGTATCATTTTCGTCTTATTTGGATGGAAACTACTGGGTAGATAAAACTGCTGTACCTATGTTAGTGTCGATTAGATCTAGAAAATGGGTGAATTCCTAAATTAATTGTAAAAACTGGACATCGCAAATACGCAGCTTGTAATTATAATATATCCAACAGTGGGTGCAAAAGGGCAAAATAATGGTGATGATATATTATGTGTATGGATTCCCAACTGTAGAAACTATGACTAGTTCTTTGTCAGATAAAAGTTGAATAAACTGGCTTTTTGACGGGTTTCGCACTGCAGAACCCTAAGACCGTAGATTTGAAGTTGGATTGTGGCTCACAAGTTTTAATGGAAAAAATAAGTGATGTTTTCGAACACCGTGTACCTACCTAGTGATTTGTACATTGAGTTGTTATATCATCATAATCTTCGGTGTTACTAGTTATTTTTGAACCAGTTTGGTGGATGGATTGAAAGGTTGGTGTGGAGTGGGTACTGAGATGATGAATGTTAGAGGGAAATAGAAGATCACATGTTGTGCCGACCACATAACGTACATAACGTGGGAAAAGGGCAGAAAGATGATGATGATGTGGTGGATGGATTTAAATGAGCTTTATAGGCTCCTTTTCTGCACTATTCAATGTAATAAAAGAATGAGTGATCACTTTTGACTTGGTTCCTATTCTGCTGTCTTTAGAAGTTTTTGGTAATTCCATTCTTAGTAATTCTCTATAAAGTTTAATAACAAGTGTTGTAGATTGTAATGCTTTGTTTGATTGTTATTCAGTGATTTATTTATTAAATTGTTATCCCATTCCCGGATCTGAATCATGATTGAGTCAGATGTCCAGTCAGCTGTGAAATTGGGTAATCGAAGCACAGCCATTGGGACGAGCTTTTGGAAATTGATTATTTTTTTGTAACGTTTTATAGATCTGGTTTTGCGGTCACTTTCCTAACATTATTTTGGTTTAAGAGGATTGTGAAGTTGTACATTTTCATACAAAAAGCGATAACGTTTTGCTCCCCTTAAACTTAGTCAAATATTTATATTTTTCGGAAATGTTATAGATACTACGAAAAATTTCCAAAAATTATAAATATTGGACTAAGTTTAAGGTTACGTTAGCTTCACAATCCTCTTAACTAGAAAATCCAAGCTTAACCAAGCCAAAACATGACATTATCAGTCCAAGACTACCTATATCAGAACTCGGTGTATACGAGTATCTGAAACCATGATTAACCATGGTACCACAAGTCCTGCTATTAAAAATGTCTAAATGCCGCGACCTTCTGTGTGGATGTTAAATTTTTTGTGACGGATATAAATACATTTGGAATAGATACACGAGTACCTAGGCTGTGAATACTGAAGTAAGTACTGAGATGATGGATGATGGAGGGAAATGGAGGAAGAAAACATGTTGTGGCGACCCACTTCGCGTGGGAAAAGGGCAGGAAGAAGGAGATATCTAGGCTGTGATTTGGTATAAAAAGCTGGATTTTTTCGTTTTATTGTACCTATTATCCGTATTTGTACAATTGTATATCCTCAAAGATCTAAGTCACTAGAGATCTGAGGAGATGTCTACCTAGTCAGCGATTACAATCGTAATCTCTTTTTTGCATACCTACGAGGATTTCACTATACTGCGTTGTTATTATGTAGTACGAATGCGAATCCGCGTGCTAGAGCTAGTACTGCATAATGTGTAACGTGTGTTTTGTCAGTCACCATCACATTACGGCCATTACGTCGCCTCTCACACTTTCCCTGTCCGTCTGTCACGTAATAATTTGTATGTAAAGCGTAGGTACGTAACATGGCGTGTACATTGTAAGGCCGCTTAGTAATTAATTACCGTATTTTTATTTTATAACTTATTTAGTAATTATTATTATTATTATTCATTTATTTCAGATTACAATATTATTAATCCATAAAACAATATAACACACTTAAAACTACATTATAAATAAATCAGAAGCTATAGGTAAATAAAATGGATGTCATAAAAATTAAAATTAAAATCAAATTACAAAACTTCACATAAATGGACAATACAAAATTAAAATACAAAATAAATGAAAAATAAATGAATTTGATCAGGTAGAGCCCATCATTATTTGCATCCACCTATTTTGGATGGGACAGTCTGCTCGAGCTACAATCATCTTCAGGATGCCGTTCCCGCTGCTTTAGTGACGTTTGGTATTCTGCTATCATGGTATGACATTACAGACCCATCAGGGGGGCAATCGTGGTAATTTTTAACGTGTTTTCCAAAGTAAAAGTAAAAGTTATGTTATGGGCATTTTGTATCGTCAAAAAAACACCCTACCAACATAGTTCGGTTGGACTATACCAGAAACACTACGCAGCGTTTCGATTCGCCTTCCGACTTTTTGCATTGAGTTTTGTCATTGTACCAACACCCACTATATCGAATGCTAATCCAACAATTTACACATTTGATTTATTATCCGGAAAGATAAATATCTACGCGTTGGCTTTAGCTGCCTACTTCAAATCTAGCTATTAAGTGGTAGGCAGAGTAAACTCGGATGGTACTCGTATAATGCATAATATGCTTATCAATCAATGTACACAAACCCTCAACTAGGTTCAATATAACTTTGCTGTATTTAGCAAAAAACGCGCCACGCTTTCAGTCCAACGGAACTAGTTTTCCGTCTGAGAAAAACGAGTATTTTCTAAATAAATGGAGTGACAGTGAAGAAACTACTGACATACCTAACCGGTACCACCTGCAGTGCCGTATGAGCCTGACTGTTGACCCCTAGAAAGTCGATTACCTACCTCGGAGTCGTTACACTGAGCTGGTAAGGCTTCGCACAACGTCAATACACGTCTCGGATAGTGTGACCAATGTCGCCGGGAATCGCAGAAAAACTTAGTTATATAAACAGTCAGTATCAGTTAATACTTTATTCTAAGTATAATTCTCCCGTTTGTGATCAGAAAATTATATCAATTTGTTTCACTCTTGGAAGGATTTTTGCTGCGGCGTAATATTCTTATCAAAACTTTGAAGAGACCGACTTTATACCATGTTTTGCCTTTGCGATGATCTATTGGTTACGTAATTTAATGTCTTTTATGATATACGCAGGAAGTTTGCGAAGGCTATATCAGACAAGGTGTGTTTTGTCCAGTTGGCGGAAGATATAAGCAATTTTCTTTTTTAATATGAATAACTTTATGTAATCTGTATTAAGTTTATCACTACTTATAAGCATTAGGATGATGGCTTATAAAGCTTAAAAACGTCGTAATTATTCATCGTCATCAGTAACAATGAGTGAAACTTTATTTTCATTTGATAAAGTATTCAGAGTAATGCTGCGTAGATTGAGCATCAATCAATTTTGTTACTTGAAAAGCTGTCTGTATAAAACCTTCACACAATTTGCGAGCAAATTGTTTTGAGCGCGTACTATTGGCGTTTATTATCTCATAGTATAGGTATCATCTTGATTTACGAGGCTGTCGATGTCACACGTCGGAGCTAAAGGTCTTCGATTGTCGATAGCCCCTGACCCTCGACCCGGCAAACACGCCTACTGGCTGAGTCACGACTGCCAAACAGTCAGCCATTGTTTGGTTTAAATGCACCAAGATATTACGACAGCTTAAACGGTTGCAAAATAACTTGTGGGCTTTCAAATGTTAGGCCTAGTGTAATGCCAAAGATTGCACGACCTGTTTTACTGGTGCGTAGATAAGTAAGATACCAGTTAACCAGTTCATACGACACATTGTTAACTCTAATTGGTTGCATAACTGATAGACAATTTTATGGTTTTAAAATGAAAAAAAACAAATCACAACTTACATTTTAAGTAGAGATTCCATCTTCTTTTCCATCGCGAAAAGGGAGTCTGACGACTGTGACGTCAGCACTTTGCAGAAGGTGAACTTTGCGCATTGCGAGTCCCTCCAGTCAGTCTGCCTCACTAGGTCCATGGCAGCAGAAGTGAGAGACGATGACCCAGAACTACCATCTAGCCGCTGTAAGTCGTCTGGCATGTCCTCGTTCAAAGACCGCTTCATGTGCCTTCGCTTGACCCTCCTTAACTCTGCACCTTGATAGACTGGTTCGTAGAAGCTGAGAGCTTCTCTCTTAGCACGGCTTCCATCGGCACCTTCGGGAGACATCACCACGTACACGTTTTCGCTCGGCATCTTGTAGTTATCGTCATAAACCTTCTGACTGCTGATTATCTGTCTGTCAATATCATAAGGATTGACTCCGAAGGATCTTTTGTGTTCTTTTTCAATTTCATCCTGAATCTCATCATCGCTAAGACCAGCGCTTCGCATCAGGTTGACGTCTAGAAGTCTGCCCATGGCGACAGCACCAAGACCTAATGCTGCTCCTCCGGCCATTAGACCGAGGGCTGGTAACATAGCAGGGCTTCCGGACGCAGCTGCTGCAGCTACCCCAATCTTGTCCTGAGCGTATCTTTGAGTTTGGATGTGATTTGATGGGTAAATGCCCAAGTTGCTGCTGATTTTATGTGTAGCTTCGACAATAGGGTCAAATACGGGTTGTGTCAATTTCGCTATAGGGTCCGTGATGGGTCTAGTGAAGGATTGCACGGTCTGGGTCGCGCTATTGAGGGTGTCTTTCATGGAATTGGTGAATCTCTGCCAGAGAGAAGGTTCTGGTGTCCTTTTTACGATGCCATAGTAGGGGTATCGTTGTTGGGAAGGGCTGTATTGATTGCTGTTTTCGTAGTAGGAAAACTTATTGTACTCGTCTTCATAGTAGCGGTTTGCGTTGTTGTTGTGGTTGATACTCGAGCGTTGCTGGTTGTAGCCGTTGACAGGCTCCATCGGGTAAGGGTGAGCGCTTTTAGGCACGCTGCTGTAATATTTCACTTTTTGTTGCGAGCCGTCACCGTCGCGCATCGCTTTCGCCGGCTGCACGCCGAGGTCTGGGTGAGCGTATTGTAAAATAGGGTTTCGCACACTCTCATCAAATGACGACTTGGAGTTTTTGGGCGAGTACATTGCAGAGTTGGGAAAGTTAGCTTCTCCAGGGTGCAACAACATGCGTCTCTGAATGTGGCTTTCAGCGTAATCCATATCACCTCCATGGGATCTTGAGCTGCGTCCGCTGAAGTAATCTCTCTTCAGTTCCTGGTCATTGATCTGTTTGATGTATTCTATGAGCTTCGAGTTCGCTACTTTCGAGTTGTCTGCTTTAGTGAAAGGCCCGTATCCTGACTTCAAGTAGTAGTTATCCTTCTTCTGTTTGTAAGCAAAGTTGGAATTGTCGCTCGTCATGTAAGGGCCACTGTCTGAAGCCTCGAATTTGACGATATTGTCAAATTTAGTGAACGGTCCATCTTTGGGCTCAAAGTTGGCATCTTTAGTGAACGGCCCGAAGTTATCAGGATCTGCTGCAGCTAGACCGCGGTACACGTCATCTTCCGGGATCGCTTTTGGTGGAGTATATCCTTCTGGGTACGGGTACAGTTCTCCGTTGATAATTCTGGCGTTGCGCCATGTTTTCTTATCAGATTCATCATCGGGCACTCGGATACCATGAATTTCTGGGATACCATCATCACCGACCGCAAATATGGAGCGTCCCCGTTTATTGTTATATTTATCAACAGCTTTCTTTAAATACATCGGTTCTGAACTTATGACGACCGGTTCGGGTACTTTGAAAGACTTTCTTTCACCTTCAGACACCTTCGTACTAACAACTTCTATATAAACAGGGTTCCTGTCGTTCTTGATCACTGGATTATGAGGATCGAACCTGTAGTTCTTAATTGGACCTCCGTAATCCATCATGCTAGCAGAGGTGATGTATACTTTTTTATTTTCAACCTTTCTCTCGTTATCATAAGTGGGATAGTAGCTTGAGGTTTCAGGATCTGTTTCTGGCTTTCCTCCATCTTCTTGTATGTGCGATTCGGGGTAAACTGAAACAGGTGACCAGTTGCCGTATTCCGCTTTAATATCAGCAAGTTGTTCGCCATTTTTGTTGCGGTTGAGGTAATAGTCGTAGCCGGCTAAATCACTGTTGACCGTACCCATGAAATTGAGCTTTCTCTGGTCTCTGCTTTCGGTTTTATTTTTGTCATCAGCTGTCGCATTAAGTCTGACCGCCGCTGTGGTGGGCGCGGGGCTTGTGCTGCTGACAGTGGTCGATTTCGAGTCTTTCTTCTTAACAATTAGTTGGGTGACATGGCCGTTTTTAGACCTTACGTTCAAGGTCTGCGTTTCGTGAGGGTTGAGGCTCCTTGATACTTTGAGCTCTGTTCTGGTGGTCTTCGACGGGAGGATGGTGGTGCGGATGGTTTTGGTGGTAGTCGTGTTCTGGTCGTCCGCTGCGCAGGCGACGGTTACCACCAGCCACAGGATGGCTCCTATCCGTATCACGGGAAACATCTGCAACAAGGAAATAATACCCAGTCAGTTCCAAGTCGAGTACAACCTGTACTATAGATAGGATAGTTGGGAAAGCTTTCATGTGTTGCCCGTCATTATTGGATAGTCATCTTCGACAAGTGTTCTGTATTGTATACAATTCTAAAACGTAATTTAATAGACCACTTTCAATGTATCATGCTAATGGTTAGGTGTGAAAATGCCGATCATAAAAGGAAAGTTGATCAATAAATTGATCTAATCTTTGTGCCTAGGTGCCTACCTCCTGCCTCACAGCTCAGTTGACTTGACACCCAGCACAAACATTTGTGCGATAAACACGGATGTTTGCGTGTTGAAAATTGAAATGTATTCTAAGTAGTATTTATGAAAATTAAATAAGTACCTAGGTCATAAGGAAAGTTGGAAGGGGAAGACCTCGGCGTACGTACCTCGATCAAATTGGGGACGTTTTAGAGAAAGGCCAGGTCCAGAGTACCCTAAACCGACGCGCATGTATGAAGAATGTAATGAGAGTAAATGAAGCAAAAGAAGTATGTCAGGATCGTAGCAAGTGGAGATCCGTGGTCTCTGCCTACCCCGTCGGGAAACAGGCGTGATTTTATGTATGTATGTAATAAGGAAATAATAAGTACCTAGGTGTAAGGAATATATGTACCTTAGTACTTATTATTTGGTCAGTTATTTGGTTCCCATTGTTGAAATTATTGTAATAAGCTTCTTGTAAGTACACCAACGCAATAGAATCTTGTATGGCTGTGGTCCTATAGTGTCAACAGTTTATTGTTTAAAATGTTGTCTATAGTAATTAATGTGGCAGTGACATTTTTGACAGCTTCAATACTTCTATAAGTCTATGTTCGTTTGACTGATTGTTAGTCTGTTCTCTTTCGTCCCCGGTCACCTTTGCACGTACAATATAATTGTCTTATCTTGTGATAGCTAGCGCCTTTTCTCGAATCCCTAATTACTGTAATAATCATTGTTAACCTATTAAAAAGTGTTCTTCATTTATACAATAATAATATTGTAGAAAGTGCCTGTGCGTTTATTTTCACCGTCTAACAATCTAACCCTACCAACACGCCCCATTGCAATAGGAGCACACTGGCTCTGCTCAACAGGTTATGCGGCCCAGAGCAATATTGGCACAAGAAGAAAATTCAGTGGGTTAAGGAAGACGGAACGCACGTGGAATACAAGCGGCGGATTTTCTACTGTGTGCGATGGCACAGCCGCAGGAAGGTACGAGCACTAATGGCGGGCACATGCCTCATGCCTCACCAGCAGGGCTATACAGTTTTGATAAATTAGATGGGATTGGAACGTACCACAACTGGAAGTTCCAAATGCGTATGGCGCTTATCATGGAAGGACTGTGGTCATGTATTGATGGTTCTGAGACTAGCAGCAGCATGGATCAAAAAGCCTTGGCTAGAATTTGCTTATCGGTAAAATCAAATTGCATTCAGTATTTGCGTGACGCTAAAAATGCAAAAGAAGCATGGACAAAACTGAAAGATGTGTTTGAGGATAAAGGGCTTTATCGGAGGGTTGTTTTGTTGAGAAAACTTCATAGGTCTGATTATCATCAGTATAGCTCAATGAATGCCTACATTGAAGGCATCATGAAACTTGTCCAACAACTTTCTGACATTGGCAGGACTATTGATGACAGTGAAGTGGCAGAAATTTTACTCAGCGGGCTGCCACAAGATTTTGAAGTTTTAGTTTCTGGTCTAGAAACTGCCAACCTTTCCGAGAGACTCACGAGTGAAGCAGTGCGAGCTCGATTACTACAAGAGGAGTTCCGGAAATCCAATAATAATGGCAAGTCGAATGAAGAGATGGTTCTTCTTACGAAAAGGAAATCTATTACTTGCCATTATTGCCATAAGCAAGGACACATCAAAGCAAAATGTTTCAAATTGAAAAATGATAAGAAGAAGCAAGGAGGTGGCGAAGGCAGTGACAAGCATACTGCAGATACACTGTTAGTGTCCGCAGTGTCACTCCTATCAGTTTATGGAAGTGAGGACTGGCTTGTCGACTCCGGATGTACTTCGCACATGTGCTGTGATATGGACCTTTTTAGAGACATTGACAAGAAGTTTAAAACTAAAGTCACAGTGGCTAATGGTGAAGCACTGAGATGTCAGGGTCTTGGTGATGTCTCTTTGAACCTCAATAGTAATTGTAGTGATCAAAAGATTTTGTCAAATGTTATGTTTGTACCTAAATTGACTACTAATTTAATTTCAGTTAGTCAACTGACAATGTCAGGTTTTAGTGTAGTTTTCAAACAAAGTAAATGCAAAATAATAGATCCTGAAGGCCAAACTTTTGCTAGTGCTACTTGTCATAGGGGGATTTATAAACTTGATTGTTTTTCTAACCTAAATTTTGTTTCAGAATGTAGTGTGTCACCAAATGATACTATTTTGCCAGGTAATGAGCAAGAAGCACAAAGTGCGTTATCTGCTGGAGCTAGTGTGCCATTGGAGATATGGCACAAGCGACTTGGGCATTTGAGCTTGCATGGTATGTACGGGATTCGTAACCTTGCCGATGGTGTTGTTTTTGAAGATGACTGTCATGGTAAGTTAAAACATTGTATCTCATGTATTGAGGGGAAGCTTGCAATGCACTCTTTTCCTAAAGGCCAAGCGAAGCGTGCTCAGCAGTTATTAGAGTTAGTACACTCTGATGTTTGTGGGCCTATGTCGGAAACCAGCTGGGGTGGATCACGTTATTTAGTTACATTCACAGATGACTTCTCTAGAAAGACTTTTGGTTATCTCATGTTTCATAAAAATGAGGTTATGTCTTATTTTATTAAATTTAAGAATTTAGTTGAGAAGCAGACGGGTAAAGCAATCAAGCGTTTTAGAACAGACAATGGTGGGGAGTACTGTGGTAAACATTTTGATAAGTTTCTTTCTAATGAAGGTATCATTCATGAAACCAGTATTCCGTACACTCCTCAACAAAATGGCGTATCGGAACGCCTTAATAGGACCCTTGTAGAGAAAGCCAGGTGTATGCTCTCTGAAGTGCGCCTAGACAGGCGATTTTGGGGTGAGGCTGTTATGACAGCAATTTATCTTAAGAATAGGAGCCCCACAGCTGCTTTGTCCGGCGGCATTCCTGAAGAGGTATGGACAGGATCCAAAGTGAACCTGAACCACCTGAGAGTATTTGGTTGCAAGGCATTTTCTCTTATACCAGAACATAACCGTCATAAATTCGATGCAAAGTCAAAAGAATGTATTTTTGTGGGTTATTGTGAATCGTCCAAAGGGTATAGGTTGGTAGATCCAACAGAACGAAAGAAAATAATTAAATCTAGGAGTGTTCATTTTATTGAATTGACATTTTATAAATCTAATATGATAGAATCAAATGGAAATTTTATGAATACTGAATCTGATATAAATAAATGTGATAATAAATCTAATTCTAATATGAATAATTTACATTTAGAGGACATGAACAAAGTTTCAGTACCAATTTTAAACTGTGATATTATTAGTGATAATGAACGAATTTCATCAAATGTTTCAGAGAAGAGTGGCTGCGTTGGAAATGAGGCCCCCAGCGCATCCGCTTCTACTGATGAGCAGGTCGCATCGCCATCCCAGTACGCCGACTGCAATGAAGGTGTAGAACACGAGCAGTCTTGGGCGAGGGAGAGCGACTCTACGGTAGAGTCTGACGACGGCGGCGACGACGGCGGCGGCGGCTTGAGCGACTACGAGCTGGCACAGGATGTGCCAAGTCAACGTTCTGTAAGGAGCACAAGGGGTATTCCTCCTAAGAGGTATGGTGACTACGAGTATGACTATTCTCTTTACTCTCATGGACAAATTATGTTTGATGAACCTTCGACATATGAGGATGCTATGGCTAGTCCTTTCCACGTGAAGTGGCAGGCAGCCATGCAGTCCGAATATGACTCGCTGATAAGTAATGGTGTCTGGAAGCTAGTAGAGAAGCCACCCAGCAAAAACATAGTTAAGTGCAAATGGGTGTTCAAAGTCAAACAAGATGCCTCTGTTAATTTCGAAAAATTTAAAGCTCGTCTTGTTGCTCGCGGTTTTAGCCAAAAACCAGGCATCGATTATGATGAGACTTTTTCTCCAGTAGTCAGGCACTCAACTATGAGAATATTATTCAACTTGGCAAATGAGTTTGACATGGACATAGAGCATTTTGATGTTGCTACAGCTTTTCTTCATAGTGAATTAAAGGAAGAGATTTTTATGGAGCAACCTCTAGGTTTTATAACTGATAATAACAAGGTGTGTTTGTTACAGAAAAGCATCTATGGGCTGAAGCAAGCTAGTAGAGTTTGGAATGAAACTGTTTATAAATTGTTAATCAGTAATGGTTATTCACAAACTAAATGTGAACCTTGTGTTTATGTAAAGAGAAACTCTAGCAATAGTTTGACTATTTTGGCTCTTTATGTAGATGATTTTTTTATATTTAGTAACAATAATATAGAGAAGTCAGAAATTTTGAATATTCTTAGTAGTCAATTTAATGTAAAGAATTTGGGACCAATTAAAAATTGTCTTGGTATAAATGTTATTAGGAATAGAGAGCAGGGTGTTATAAAGTTAAACCAAAGAGATTATATCAAAAAATTACTATGTCGCTTTGGAATGTCAGATTGTAAAGGTGTATCCACACCAATGCAATTAAATGAAAAATTTTATAAATCTAATGATGATAATTTATGTGAATATAGTTTTAGAGAATTGATAGGAAGTTTAATGTACTTGAGTGTCTGTACTAGGCCTGATATAACATATGCATGTAATGTCTTGAGTCAATTTAATAATTGTTATGATAAAAGTCATTGGTTGGCGGGAAAAAGGATCCTTCGCTATTTAGCAAAGACAATTGAATATGGTTTAGTTTTTATTAAATGTAAAAGTCTAGATCTTGTAGCTTTTGCTGACGCTGACTGGGCGAATGATCCAATAGACCGAAAATCATATACTGGTTTTGTTATTAAGTTAGGATCTAACACTGTTAACTGGGAGAGTAGAAAACAGCGCTGCGTCGCTATGTCAAGTACTGAAGCAGAGTACCTCGCCATCAGCGATGCTTGTAAAGATATTCTATTCATTAAAAACTTTTGGTTAGAAATTATGAGTAGAACTATTAGCTGTAAATTATATAACGATAATCAAAGTGCGCAAAAGATTTTGGTTTCTAAAAATTGTCATAAGAGGACAAAGCACATTGATGTTCGCTATCATTTTATAAAGGACTTGATTAGTAAAGGTCATGTTTCAGTTTCTTATATGTCTACTACAGAGATGATAGCTGACATACTAACAAAGGCTTTGTCTTCATGTAAGCATAATGAGTTTATGTATCAGTTAAATGTGAGAACTTCTTAAGTTAAATGTAACTATTGAAAGGAGAATTGAAGTTCTATTGCATGGTGTAAGGGGAAGTGTTGAAATTATTGTAATAAGCTTCTTGTAAGTACACCAACGCAATAGAATCTTGTATGGCTGTGGTCCTATAGTGTCAACAGTTTATTGTTTAAAATGTTGTCTATAGTAATTAATGTGGCAGTGACATTTTTGACAGCTTCAATACTTCTATAAGTCTATGTTCGTTTGACTGATTGTTAGTCTGTTCTCTTTCGTCCCCGGTCACCTTTGCACGTACAATATAATTGTCTTATCTTGTGATAGCTAGCGCCTTTTCTCGAATCCCTAATTACTGTAATAATCATTGTTAACCTATTAAAAAGTGTTCTTCATTTATACAATAATAATATTGTAGAAAGTGCCTGTGCGTTTATTTTCACCGTCTAACAATCTAACCCTACCAACACGCCCCATTGCAATAGGAGCACACTGGCTCTGCTCAACACCCATTACCAGCTTTGCTCAGTTTGGGGCTAGTTGGCGCTTTATCAAATGTACAACAATATTTTATTTGAAAAATTTTCTTACTCTATTAATTGAGATTATTATACGTAAAACGAAACGAATAATCCCACGTAGTCAGCATTAAGTCGTAAAACTACAATTATTATTCATTGTGCGTTTTACTTTTACCTACATAGAAACTCAAACACGAAAATCATCAACAATCACAAAAACATCATTAAAAACTATTTGATTAGGTAACGCTATGTTTGACCGAAAAAACGATCGAATCGGTAATTAAATGTTATTAAACTTTTATATATCTGTTTTAAACCTTATAGAAATCTTGTGTTTGTAAATATCGGGCTCCCAAAAAGTCGTCAGTAATATATCATAACCACTATTTTATAGTTTGACCCCAAATATAAACCTACGCATCGCATAACAGAACATGCGCAACAAAAATATAGATGGTGTACTTTGTATATAAAATTACGATTGCCTCGTATCCGCTTTATTACGGTCGTCATTTAAACAAATGCCGCTTTTTGGGAACTGAGACCTTAGTGAGTCGTAATGCTTACTCAACCCAATCATGGAAGAAACGCTCGGTAATGCCGTGATAATGATCAGTGAAACTGCGGTAATGCTTGTCGGATAATTTCGATATTTTATTGATTGATAGAGAAAGCTTAGGAAAATGTTATCGAACGCAGCGCGACGATTTTCCCACGAGATAGCGGATCAAATAAATAGTAGCCGGGACACAGACTTTATTGCCAAAGATATGTAGGCAATTCATTTATTTACAAATGCAATCTTTTTTGGACGTATTTTTCGGTCACAAGTTTTGTCTAACTAGATACTGAATAGATAATCTGAGACGTACTTTAACCCTTTCACCACACTGTTCGAAAGAACTAGTGACACAATAAGTACTTATTATAAAATTACTGTAAAACAGTTCAGCATCGAATAATTATAATGGTATGGTCTATTTACTTGTTTGAACCAAAAATTCGAAGGTGTGTGTCATAGATTAGTATTCTCATAAGCGGCAGTGGGCTTGCAACCTGTCACGTACGGAATACTAATCACTGTGCAAAATGTGGTCATGTGCCAAATATCATTTTTGGACATGCTTCTGACTACCCCGTTTAGATATCCTCAAAGATTGAAGTAGGTAACTAGAAATCTGAGGAGATTATCTACTGAGCCTGGGGATTACAGTAATATAAACTAAAATACAGAGACTTGAGCAGATTTGTATTATGTCACTGAGCGTTTCCACGCTGACGGTGGAGTGACAAGCCACGCAATCATAAGTCGGGGGTTCGAATTCCGATCATGATCAATATCCTCAATCGAAAAGTGTACGTCTATGACATAAGTTGAAAATACGCCACTGTCCCGGCCAATGACCGCGGCACAGCTTACATAGTACCCCACGTACAGGCGAGTAGAAAGTGAAACTACATACTAGTGATGATACACGTCTAACGACCTGTAACAGGACCTGCGCGGGACCCGAGAGCGCATCCGCTACCGTAAGATCACTCTCGCTAGAATACAGCCTTGAAACATTGAATGACTTGATTGAGATGACGAATGATAGGAGTGGAAGAAGACATGTTGTGCCGACCCCACTTAGCGTGGGATAAGGGCAGGAGAATGATGGAACATTGAACGACTGAATGATAAACTTAAACTGAATCGTTCACTTGGATCCGTTCCGAATTTAAATACTATTCAATTTCCGGAAACAGACGATCATGTAACCTGTCACGGAATATTATGATGTTATGAGGATTAATTAGTTTGGAATATTTATGAGAAAGTATCGTAATAGGAGATAATGTGTCAAAAGATAGTCGACCTTTCGCCTTTCTAGTTCTCCTTTGCCTGAGCTGTCTTATGTCGCTGACAAGAACCAAATTGAATTGCAAGTAATTGCAAAAGCATGCCATACGAGCCCATTGGTGTGTATGGTAAAGCTATACTTTGTAAATTCCACGTAACAAAGCATCAATAAATTACCCAGCAATATGGCATATGACAACAATTAGGTCAAAGACATCTTATATCACGTGCAAAAACAACAAAGCAAATGTTTTCTAAAAGATATTCCGTGAGAACGTCGTCTGGGGGAAAGGGGAAAGGGGGGAACGCTGTGAAAGAGAAAAGTGAAGACAATGTCATCGATAAGAATCGTAAACCTGTTATTATGTCAGTGTATTATGTGAGACGGTTTCTTGGAGCTGATGAAAGCTGCAGGTGGAGCTATGGTAATGTTATGGCGTGGCCGATTTACATAGCAGCTGTGGGGTTTTGGAAACAGTGTCATCTCAAACTACAAAGTTGAAATCAATTCAATAAGCGGATAATTCAGTAAAATATTCACTAAGCCCGCGGCAGACCGAGACGGAGGGACGAAATTGATACTTGAAGGTCTGGTCCGCGGTAGCTCAAACCCGTGATAACTGGGGAGAAGGAAGGGAGGTCTTTGCCCTGCAGTGGGACACTACAGGCTCCTTACAATAATAATTTATGAGTCCATAAGATTTTCATTAAAAAAACATAAATCGGTGTACCTACTGTTTAGTTACCGCTTGACTGGGACTAGGACTGAAACCTAAATTAAAATTATAGTAAATTATATAATTACTTGCTTTTGCTCGCGTGATATCTATACGGATAAAAATATTGTTTTCTACCATAGTTTTTCTAGGTCGTGATGAGCTTGACAAATTTTGACGAACTAGGCGATTGCGACATAAGATATGTCTCAATGATGGAGAGGATGAAACCTTTCCCCAATAGTGAGACTGGACACAATAGTTGAAAATATAAATTAGAAATAATCATAGAATTACCTAGTATTACCTACCGTGGGTACGCAATAGCCCTATTTCCCCGTTTTTCTTGCTACAAAAATCTGTGAGTTTAATTTTTGATTCTCGTACTTAATGTGTCTTTCATGATTCGTTTCTGTCCCAATAAATAGATGATTTTTTTACTTATATTTTTATACTTTCTGTATATACGAATATTTATTCACTTAAATGAGTACAAAAATGTAACCAAAGCTCGCTATTTAAATGAAATTCTCACAATGGCCGTTTATATTCATTCAGTTTAATTGTGTCGTCTCCATTTTCACCGTACGCTCCAGTTCGCCGCGATCTGAGAGTGCGCACGAGTTGCACTTTCGCACAGATTTACGCTATTTTCATTTAGACGGCCGCCGTGCACCGACGGACTAACGACCGGTTATTGTGACCATCCGCAGTTGTAGGGATAACTTATAGTGCTATATTTCTATTCATTGTGGTGAAATAACTCGAAGAAAATATTGGTCAACATAAATTTGGGGTTTTTCCTAAAGCTTTTGATACGATATATTATTATTTAAGTAGATACCTAGTTGGTAAATAAATACGCATTCTGAACCCAGCATTGTTATTTAAATTCGACCAAACGTATAGATAATAATACCTTATCAGACAAATATTTTCATACCATTGAATAAACCCCGTAACCAAACGGTTTCTACTCTATTTCCACTGAAAATAAGGTTCAATATAACCATTGGAAAAGTTACAGATTTACTAGAGCGTAGTTAATTGTTGAATATTTATCTCGAGGTTGTAATTACCTGTGTGTTTACTCAAATGGTATTCGAAACGGAAACGAATAGATCAATGAATAGAGCTAACAATTACCCACTCCAAATAAATAGGTAGGTAGTTACTTATGTTTATAGAGCCTCATTATTTGACATTGAAATACTTGTAATTATAGTACCTATGAGAACGTACCTATAGTACGTGATTCGTTCAGGGGGGGAAGAGTCTTTACAAATACCACGCTTGGTCACAGGAGCTTTAGATTTTTGTCACTTAGTCAATATCTTCTAGAAAAATCTCACGCTTTTTCGAGCTATGTATATAAAAAAATTGACATTAATTTGTAAGTTGACAAAAAAACCACTTGTCGTCTCAACTGTTTCTTTGACTGTCTACGATACTTTATGCTAAGCGTTTAGCTGTTTACTCAGCAAAAAGAAAATTATATAATCGGAAGCTAATATTAGTCGAATACAGTCTAAAAAATAGTTGCCAAATTCGAGATTTTGTGTGGTCTGTAAGTGTTACAGTAGGTTTGCGATATCGATTATCAAAAGTAATCAAATGATAGTCGAAAGGATGAAACGTAGATTTTCCACGATTATTGTGTCGATATTAGTTAAAATCAAAATACGATTTCCAGAGCACCCCCGGTCGGTCGTTTAACGGCTGATCAGCGTAACAAAAACCTCAAGAACAAACAGAAAATACTTATAAAAAAATATTTTCTCTTCCCAAACTTATGTAAATATACCAGTATTTATACCACATCCATCACAATCTTGTGAAGATCTATCAGTAGGGAGGGAGATTAAGCTAAGTAGGTACATACATAATTACAGCTAGAATTAATTTCAAATTAACTAACTCTTGTAGATCTCATTAGCACTCGTCTCTTTGTTTTGTTAATTGTGTGAATGAATATAATTAGACTAGAATTAAACTTGTTTTCTTTCCTCTATTATAATTTGAGAGAAAATGATAGGTTTTTAGATAATTTGTTTGATTTTACTAGCTTATTCGTGTGTGATTTAAGAGTTATACCTACAAACTTCGTAATAAATTTTTTGGAAACTTGAACATAAAGATTTCTTTCTTATTCAGTTCTGTAGGATTTACAATTTGATCCAGTGTACCTACCACCTACCTACATCGAATAGAAATGCATGGAAGGTATGTAAAACCAACTCCTTTCCGCTCCGCCTGGTCTATACTCTCACTTAGGCCTAGCTACAAATAGCTGTTAATGCATGAACGAACTAATAGTGTCAATTTTTTCTATTCAATTTAACGTATTAATAGCTACCTACCATAAAACACAGTAAGTATTTGTCTGTCAGTATCAGTACTCTCTAATAATACATCAGTGTCAAGGATTTGTCTGTTCGTGATCGCCATTTGTTGTTTGTAATTGTAATCGCGAACGCAATGCGTGACTGTACTTTTATTGCCGACTGACAGTCAATGCATGCGGAAATCTGCTTGTATAGTATAATTTAAGTATCTATGGTATTTATTTTTATAAAGAAAACAAGACAATAAAGTACAAACAAGATTTTATAATAATATATCAATTCGAAACAGTAGTTCCTGAGATTAGCTCGTTCAACCAAACAAACTCTTTAGCTTTATAATTTAATAGCTGATGCCCGCGGCTTTGCCCACGTGGATGTCGGTTATCGCGACTTAAAAACTTGACCAATTACATACTAAAAACTTCCTCGAGAACCCCTCTATCCACTGGTGAAAACAGCATGAAAATCGGTGCAGTAGTTTTTGAGTTTATCGCGAACAGAAAGACAGACGCGGACTTTGTTTTAAAATAATATGTAGTGATACTAAATACTAAATAGATCCAATGATAGTTTTACGCTGTCGCTTTTTAATCTCTATTCGGAGTTCGAACCTTAAAATAGAACTGTCAAAAAAGCCGGTTCTATTAAAATCGAATGCGTGCTATGTGTAGTCAGATTACAATTTTTAGTCTATGCTATGTGTCAGTGGTACGTCCGACCGTGCCCAAAAACGGAAGTATTATGACGTTCAGTAGAACAAGTATTGCGCAATCGCGCGGAAATAAACGAACAAAATAAGAAAGCATCGCATTCCATTATAATTACAAAATCGGAATCGGAGTTGTCCGACCGCCATGCCAGTGAAAGCAGTTGCGTCATGTTACGTACGGACTGCGGCGCGCGCGCAGTGCACTCGTCGACCGAGCGCACGCGAACCTTGACGGGCGGGCCATCTAAGGAGATTTACGTCTTATGTCATTTTTTACATTTTCGGTATTTTTTAAAGTTTTTTTAGCAATTTTGAACAAATAGGATGACAAACTGTTGGTAGGTAGGTATACTAAGAAATCCTATCAGAACCTAAAATGATTCAATGCACAAAAATATTAACATGTAAAAAAACTAAAAAATAAATAAACAAGATCATGACTGTAATTCCGACTCGGTAGATATGCCCTCAGATCTCTAGTTACTAAGATCTTTTGAGGATATCTAACGAGGTTAATCAGAGGTACGTCCAAACATGACATTTGGCACATGCCCACATTTTGCACAGTAAGAAACTCTGATAAATATTCGGAAATCTGTCAATCCTTCATTAATAAACATTAATCTCAGTTTCCGAATGGAAGTTGTAAATAAGCCGGCATGCTAACTATCTAGGTGATATAACAATAACTCGCGCGGCTCCATCGCAAATTATGATTTCATAACCAAATGCTTTTTCTAATTTAAATACTGAATGAGGTTAATTGGGACTTTTTGGCCAGTCATTTTGCATAATTAAAACTCAAAACGAATACTGTTTTTATTAGAATCTGTTTTGATTTTAATCTGCAATGTTTTTGGAGATTTCAATTATGATTTGGATGCTGAATCTTAGCTCGAGCTCTGTCTAAACAGCAATCAAAAGTTTCAAAGGACTAGAAACTAAACTAGACTAGGACCTTTTGAAACCTGTTACACAAAAACCTAAATACCAACCTAACAAGATTTTCCAAAATAAAAAAAATGAAAAATTAAAACGAAAGATCAGGCTTTCTCGATGCAAGCTAGGCCTAGTGAGGAAACTGACACCACCATTATTTACCTACATAATAAGGATTGTCTTCAAAATATTGTGTTCCTTTTATCTGAATAAATTTACGTTGGTACCTACGTTTGGTGGTTATAAAAAATAATTTTGATTTTATATCACTAAAACTCAGGGTGATTCATAATATTATACAATGCCAAATGATTAGAATCAAATCGGGTTAAGTGGCTTCTTTCCCGGTTAATAATAATCAAGTAGGTCATCTTTCTAATTCCAACTTCGTTTTAATAAAATAAAGCGTAAACGAATTAGCTTTAAGCTTATATTTCTTCAGTAAGTCGATAGGTTCAAGTATAAGTAAGATAAATAATGCATAACAAAACTACGCGAGTTTTTTAGTCAAGCTTCAGTACTGTATTGTCCTAAATTTTACACTATACTTATACTGTGCCAAAAGCTGACGTGATCTGCAGTTGACCATTTTGGCACAGTATAAGAATCATAACTTTGGTTCGGTTTACCAAATAAGTTCACCGATATGGGCATTGAACTCGTAAAGTTGTGGAAAAAGGTTCAATTTATTAATGTTACGACTAAAAACCAAATTAATGGGTTGTGTGACCCCAATGACACATGTTATGATCAACAATCGGTTATTTGGGACAGTCGGTATGTCGCCTTGTAAGGTAAAAACTTGAATTAATCTCAAGCACCTAAATTGCAATTATGACCGAATTTAACGATTTAATTTAGATCTGTCGAGAATACATAACCTTGTATTTGTACTTACCTCATATTATTTATAGTATAAATACATTATGGAAAAGTAAATATCTACTCGTACCTATATGAGAAATGAAGTAATATATCGTGTCGCGATGTAGGCTGTACGTAAATCTTCTTCTTCCTGCATCACACGTTGTTCTGGTGACCTGTCACCATTTCATCCATCTACAAACTAACTATTATAAAGATGATTTTACAAAATGTTACCGCTTTGCTTCAGTGGAGCCCGAACTTTAAACTCTCCAGAGTCAAAACACTCACACGACCACACACGACTGTAATCCCCAAGCTCGGTAAATATCTTCTCAGATCTCTAGTTACTTAGGTCTTTGAGCATAATATCTAAAGAAAGTAGTCAGAGGCACGTTCAAACATGATATTTGGCACATGCTCATAATTTGCACATTATTTAGTATTCCGTACGTAAGAATACTAACCTGTGACACACAACTTTGAATTTTTGGTTCTAGGGTATGCCGGTTTTCTCATGATGTTGTCCTTCACCGTTTAAGAGCACTGGCATTGCGCACATAAATTTTACGTACATGATATATTTCCTTCAGTTTTCGTCATCGGTTCCCAATGTTTTTGCGCATTAGGCGCGACCCACATCGAGCGGTGACGTAACGTAACGTTCACATGGGAACGCTACACTACATTCAACGCATGCAACTTGCACAATGACATTTGTCACGGTGTATTGAGGCAATACAGTCGGCGACCTAACTACACTTTAAGTTTTTGTTTGGACAGAAATAGTTACTTCTAATAGTTCTCTAACCTAATGTTGCCTTTTATTAAATAAATTATCTTTATTGATGTAGAATAGGCCAATAATGACATACTTACACAGGCATAGGAGATACCATTGGTATTAAATTTTTAGGTATTTAGATAACGTCTCTAACTCTACCTACCTAAGTATATCGATGTCTTGTTATCGAGTTAATATCATATTTAAAACGACTCAACATTTCCAAAAAAACTTAAGTACATAAAAAACCGTTAAGTAAATATTTCGCGGACTGTACCTAAGAAGAAAATAACGTTTAGTTCACGATTCAAGTTGTTTGTAATGCCAATTAGTTAATTCTTTGTTGAAAGCGTGTTGGTGTTGGTTTTGTTAGTTTGTCATGCTCTGTAGGTATCTTTAACAAGCTGAAGTTGACCGCACTGAACGTTACCTAGCTTAGTTAAGTAAGATGTTTGTTCGGCTTCGGCTTAGTTGATGTTTTAGAAAGGATAAGCTACGAGTTCAAGGCGCAAGCGCAGATCGCATATTGGATGTTTCATACAAAAGACTTCAACGCGCTCCTGCCTCCGACAATTTATGTTCTTTTTCTTACCTTCCTGAAAAACGGTAGCTTTGGAAAGGACATTGTGACCGTGGAACAAACATTCTGAGGAAAATATCGGATCAGGCTTGCATGAAGTAATACTCTTTTAATACTGGTATTTTCATACTTAAAAGTGGATCCCAAACCCATGAAATGTATTTTTAACCCCCGACGAAAAAACGACGAGGTGGTATATGTTTGACGTGTCTGTCTGTGTGTGTATGTGTGTGTCTGTCTGTGACATCGTAGCTCCCGTACGCATGAACCGATTTTGATTTTGTTTATTAGTTTATGCTAATGAAATAAAATATTTTGTCTTTGTATTTCTGAAGTGCTTGCTGAAGTGTCTAACCAGTATCTAAGAACATACATCCAGTCTAGGTATAGTTAGAATATAGTCTTATATAGACCGATGTCCTGACGCTACGTTTGATAAGGGTATGATGATAAGTGCGCGCTGACCGAAGCCAGGTTACTAGTGAAAATTCTCGATCTAGATTGATCTAGAAAACCAACCAGCATTGGAAAGGCCATTATAATTCTACTACCATGATATTTCACAATGCTGTAATGTCCATTTGCACATTTGCATGCGTCAACAGCATCAGGCGTCTGCAGAGGCTCATGCATTATGCATGCCGGCTCTCTGGGTCAATGATGCTCGCAATGGCTACACCCGCATCCTATAAGGTGTTTGTTTCACTGTTATGGCTTGACACGTGACTTGTTGACAACTGGGTATCTCCTGCGTAAACGATCAACGATGTAATCTTAGTTACATCGTTTCGACTTATACTTAAACGACAAAAAATCTTACTTTTGACATATCGATCTCGTAAATCTTTAAAAAAAAAAAGATCACGACTGTAATCCCCGGGCTCGGTAGATACCTTCTCAGATCTTTAGTTACCTACTTAGATCTTTGAGGATATTTAAAGAGGGTAGTCAGAGGCACGTCCAAACATGACATTTGGTACATGCCCACATTTTGCACAGTAGTTAGTATTCCGTACGTCACAGGTTGCAAGGCCATCGCCACTTATAAGAATACTAACCATACCACACATACCTTCGTATTTTTGGTTCTAGGGTATGCCGGTTTCCTCACGATGTTTTCTTTCACCGTTATCTTACTAATATTAATACCGTAAATTAATATTATAAATGTGAAAGTTTGTATGTATGGATGTACGGATGTTTGTCGTAATTTTTTCTTCTACCTTTTTTACCCGACTGCGAAAAAAGGTAATGTTTTTTGGGTGATAAGTGTATGCGAGTTCTTTTTTTTGTTTATTCGTCCATTTGAGCAGGCTGAAGTCTAAATTCCATACTGTCTTGTCTTACGTAAAATAATTTCTTCCATTTGTATTAGAGTTCTTTTGGCTATCACTGTAGCCCAACTGGCTAAAAAAATGTCAAAAAATCCAATAAGGCGGCTGTAAGAAGTAATTTTAAATTAGACTGTTTTTTTTTAAATAAATACTTGCTTTGACGAATTTCCAATTAAAATACATTGTAAGAAGGTTAGGTACCTATACTTAGGTAATAGGTATTTGGTCAATTAAAAGGAAAATGGCTATAGTATAGGAGTTGGCGAACTATTCGTAATTAACTATTAGCTTTCGTAGATTAAAAATCTTGTTAGATAAATAACCGTTCAGTCTTACATAATTTACACTTACATTTTAATTGCACATCACAAAAACATATCTACAAATTATGTTACGCAACTCACCGTTGGATATGTCCCGCGCATAGAAAGTGAAAACGGTCAGTGCAGGCGCGCGCGCATGCTACACTACACTCTCACTTTAATCCAACCGGACCTTGCACTTTGCGAATCAATAAAACAGTCAAAAAATAAACACAGAATTCGCGGTTTAAATTTTTCGAAATTCGAACGCGATTCTTTTTTTTATTTCCGTGGCATACGCGGGCTGGTCGAGTGCAGTTCGAGCGTCAAGTGCGACTGGCTGACAGCAGAGAGAGCGCTGTGCGTTGTGTAACTCTGTGGAAGAGTACGGTCGGTAGAGGCATGGTGAGGGATCGAATCTAGGTTACGTACGGGTTGGAATGTCGGGGCTTCTTATCAGCGGTGGATGTGACAGGTGTTCGTGGTTTTTGGTGGAACGCGAATCTAGGTTAGCTCCTCCTCTTTGCGATTCACCATAATCTATAATGGCTCAAATGGTAATAAAAACTAGGTAACCGTACTAGCTTTCAATACCTTCGCAGGAAAGTTGTCTTGAATAAGGGTACTTATGTTGCTTTTGGGTCAATTCTTAATTACCTTCATATTCATAATTATATTAGACGGTGGGATGATACAGATACCTACTCTAGATTTTGAACGCAGCTTTATCTAGTACCTACTGGCATAAGATGGTCAGAAGAGCAGTTTAAGTAGTCTATTCTTCGCTATTCAAAGCTATTCCTAACCTCCCCTACCTTCATAAGGTTGAATTTTGGAATTTCTTCTATTTAGTACACCTCTAGAACCCGAAAAACTTTTAGAAAACGTTGACTAGTTTGTGATGGGGTATCTAAAGAAACTGTATTAAGTTTCCTTAACGGAATAGCTTTGTTTCGGCCACTGATGTGCTGACCGTACCTGTAGCACACGTCTGAAGGCATGACGCAACGCCACGGGACGCGACAATTGACTGGAGAAAACTCGCACGAGACCTGTCCGGAGCTGGCCGGACACCGGACGCGTGCCGGACGCTCGGGGGCCGGATGAGTGACGCGTGCTGGCTGGACGTAATCAAACCTGGGGCCTTAGCACGAGCTCTTACAAACCATCATGTTTTAGAAACGTCACAATTCAAGCTTGAAGTAACACTACTTCAGTACAGAAGTGAAGAAAAAGGCATACCCTAGAATCAAAAGAGATCTTAGGAGATTATCTACCGATCCTGGGGATTACAGTCGTGATCGTGTTTTTTTTTACCCCTATTTTTATTCTTATGGACCTAAGTAGGTAAGTAGGACACTATTAAAATCACTCTGTTAGCTTTCAAGTTTCAAAATATGCTGCTATGCTCTAGACTAGATCTCATCATCACTGTTTTACATCTAAACAAGATAATTTAGTTTTTGTCAGGTTATATAGAACAATTCGAAGTAATAGAACATTTTTGTTCGTGGATAAAAAGGCATTGACAGCCACGCCACGGCATTTTTTACAAATAAAAGACAAAACTACAAACAAATAGCTCCATGTTAGATCTAATCCTAGAGCTCTAGCTAAACAGTCAGTATTTAGTACAGTTCATCCAACGGATCTAGGTATTCGTGAAGTGAGCCGCAAGAGCTGCGCAGTATCGTTTTTCGGGAGCAATTGGAGGTATGGAGAAGGCGGTGGGACTGTACATGCGCAAACTCGCACCTGTGGCTAATTTCACGAATGCCTAGATCTGTTGGATGAACTGTACCTACTTACCACCGCCGCATTCACATTAGTTTCTCTGTCTGTCCGTTCCGTTGATCCACGCGATCTGTCACTGTCAGATCAAGGCTGCGTCGGCGCCGTCCGTGTGATGACACAACCGGTGTCATCTCGGCTTTCTACTCTCAACTCTACTGTTTTTGTTAGCAATTATATGTACTTACGCTGTTACTCAACTCTACAGAATTGTGTTTATTGTATTTTATTCTTTAGCTGTGAGTTAAGAAGGTTTCTGATTAAGCTCTATGCGATATTCCGTTTAGAAAACAACATTGTGACAATAGAGTTGATGATTCTTGTCAATATTTATACAGAGAAGTATTTAATTTAATTTTTAAAGATAAAATACTTACCTACATTTAAAAAATATGTCAGATTCCCGAGCTAAGTACGAGTTTTTTTTTAATATATTAATGCAGTTTTCCTTGTTATTAAAATCGATGACATGGTTCTTAAGAACAGATCTTCTGTACCTATGGTTTCAGACTTTCCCATCTGACCTGACTGATCTAAATGTCGCCCTGAATCACTATACAGGGCGACATTTAGTGCCTAAGTGAATGAATTGAAGCACACGTGACCACAAATTCTTCCGAACTAGTGTGGTGAAAGTATATGATTGCGCCTCCACTTCTTCTTCCTACCAAGCTAGTGGTCCCAATCTAAAGCCTCCTTTAAAAAATCACCGTGCGAATGAAAGTGTCAACAATAACTGTAGTAGCTTTGCCCGTTGTTTCAGAGTATTGGCATGTGAAGAATTTTAGTTTTTAATTGCCTTGAAAGTTTGTAATTGTAATTTTGCCTAAGCTTGCCGTTACCTAAAAGCTGATTGTAAAATGATAGTGAAAGTAGTGAAATTATTGAAGCAGGTACAATCAAATAATATTACTTAGTAAATAATGTAGGCAACTACTACTCATGTATATTTTCAGTTTTCTATCGTTACATTCACGTCATTCTGAAACGAATAACAACAAACGAGTTACCTAGTAAACCTAGGTTACATAGATACCTACAACTACTTACATTATTATATTAAATCCATTTTAAGTATATAGGTACAAGAGTTTACGGAATATTAACTACTCTGCAAAATGTGGGCATGTGCCAAATGTCATGTTCGGACGTGTCTCTGACTACCCTCTTTAGATATAAATATCTAAGTCACTGAGATCTGAGGAGATATCTACCTAGCCTAGGGATTACAGTCGTGATCATGTATTTTTTCACAAACATAGAATGTGTTCAGTGGGTACCTAAGCAAATATTTGCCGACTAATATAATTTTAAAACCCTGTGAGTAGATACTTATCTAGATAGTATTTCAATCTTCATCACCGGTCACCAGTCATTTCTCGGGTTTAATAACTCTAAAATCAATTATAGTTCTGACGGCTGCCTACATAGCGTGGGAAAAGGACAGGAAATAGAAGAATTATAGAATTATATAAATAAGAATTATGAAAGCCTCGAGAGGTTTCACAACACGAGGGTGGCTGTGTTGACGTGAGGCTTGGAGTACTTCGGCAGGGGTCTAGACTCCCTGGCGGGGGGAGGGGCGGACACGTTTCTCTTCACCACCTTGAATCACAATCCACAGTCAATAGTGCACGAAGGTACCTACCGTTTGATATTTCTAGTGCTGTCGTCTTCTTCTTGTTCTTATAGTATCACTAGCTTTTTCGGTCCTCCATTACCTCTCTCAAGAGACTCTAGTGCAGTGAACACTGTCTTAATAATATCCTTCTTACTACTTTAGCTCTAGATCGCTAGGTTTACATACTGTTGGTCACGGGTAGACTCTACCCGTTGAGTCTACCCGTGACCACGACAGTGTAAACCTGTCGAAATGTCGGGAAAAATAGGTAAATAAAACGCGATAAATACCCATTTAATACTAATAATGTGTTCAGATCGCGTATGTTTAAAGATATAGAGATC
The DNA here is from genome assembly GCA_963675405.1 of Cosmorhoe ocellata. Lineage (NCBI taxonomy): Eukaryota > Metazoa > Arthropoda > Insecta > Lepidoptera > Geometridae > Cosmorhoe > Cosmorhoe ocellata. The sequence goes on along the minus strand of OY776258.1, from coordinate 331,196 downwards.
GCTAGGGTGCCTTCTTAGCGATCTCTTTCCTTAGAAAAAAAGAGGGTAGTCAGAGAAACTTGACACAAAGATTCACTACACACTATTATTACATTACCGCATTACCTAATACCTCGCTCACTGCTTAGCGTGACAGGCTTCAAATCCACCGCCATCTAATAGTATAGCGTCGCATGTCAATCAACTGTATAATATACTTATTTAATTAAATATTATTCAGTCAAATGATTCGGAATTACGCACTTATCCACCTACTTTCGTATCGCAAGCGGATGCAATCAATGAAAAGATTTTGCAAGTCGGACAAATAAATATTTGCTTTGACTGGACGAATAACTGTACAATAGCTCAATGTGCATCTTTTGACACCTCTGATAATGAATAAATTGAATAATATAATTGCTTCTTTGTGGAACATATTTTCAACAGCTAAGGAAATCTGTAAAGCTAGGTGCCTATCTATTATACCTAATTGGTGAAAGCATCCTAGGTGCCGACATTTGTTTCGAAAACAAATGTTTGCGGTTTTAACTGACTATTACTTCTTGCGTAGTTTTGTTTATGTCAATGTTATTAAAGTGGTAATATCATAAGAGCAAATGGCGAGTTGTAATTTTGTCAACTTTGCTCCACCTCAGAGCAGAGTTGGCTAAATTGTAGCTATATTTCTAAACTAGCTACTATCGTAAATTTCATGAAGCAACGCACTAATCATTCCGTCACCATAAAATTACGTTTCCTACAAAATTCTTGAACGTATTGATACTTATTTTAGCAGTATAGCAAGTACAAGTTTTTGTAGCAACGCCGGCGCCTCTATGATCCATACTTTCCGAACAATAATTATTCCAAACATGCAATGATTCACCAGTACTTAGGTACCTAATGATTGTGATTACTCCAGATAAAGTAGAGCATCTTTCTATAGATTTCCCGTCATCGGATGCCGTGGTGATTGGGGTCGGACGTGCCGCGGAGGCCTGGTGCATCCGTTTCAGTTTAATGCGCATGCAATTAGCATGATTACCATCGTTTATTTGTATGTCTAGGGCAGGCAACTCTACATGACGTACCTTGATATTTAATTATGTTATTTGTACAGAAGAGCGCTGGTGGTGTAGTGGTAGCGCCCCTGCCTCACGATCCGAAGGTCGCCGGTTCAAACCTGGTCGTGCACCAATGAGTTTTTCCACTCGAAAAATGTATGTGCGCAATGCCAGTTGAGCCAGCCAATTTCATGAAAATCGTTGGAGCCGATCGTGGGATCGTTGGAGATTCAGATTATTTACAAGAATTGTTCGTTTAAAAGTATAAGATATTATTAGGATTATTTACCTAATTTTATATTATTAAATTATATTATTATTATTATTATTATTTTTTTTAATCAATTTTAATAACAAAATCAGTCAGCAACAACTAAAAACATAATACTATTTTATAAAGGTTTTTTGACTCCAATTTTGAGAGGCACCACCTCAGAACAAATCTACGTGGAACCTAGTGGTGCTGGCGGTTGGTTTGCCTCTCCAGCAGCCATCCGAGGGTCTTAGCCAAGGCTGCTGTGTCCTCACACCGGATCCTGTGGCACTGCTTCCACCTCCGAGGGGATGATGCAGAGCTATGAAGAAAAACGTAAATCAGGCGAAAAGCTGGATGAATTGTTCCAATGTATTGCGTAAAAGATCTTTTATCCATGGTTAGGTACTGTTGTTTACCTCACCAATTATTGAGATGTAGGTACTTCAGTACTTAGTACTTAATGCTCCTCTAAGATAAATGATTGATTCAGGCGTGACTTTGCGGAAATCCATTACAAATACTTAGTATAAAGGACGGAAATATTTAGTACTTTTACCGCGCCGTCTCTTTCAGCGCTCGGTGGAGCAACACCAGTGCGGAGCGAGTCAATGGTCCTGAGGATGCTTCGTGGAGAAGCGAAACACGTGGCAAATTTCTATTTGAGTTCGTGTTGTGTTAAGCCCATTAGTTAATAGTTTAGCGGGAAAGTACTATATATTTCCGTCCTTTTCAGTACTTAATGCTTATTGAGATACAAACTTACTTCTGCGCTGCGCTGTAGTTCTTCTCGTTGTGGAGTTCACAGAGCAGCCGTCTCCTGCACCGCTCGCTGATAGCAGGCAGCTCCGACGGCTCGGAGCCACTCCTACGATATATGTTCGAAGGATATCTGCAACCAATATACCATATCACCACCAACGCCAACTTTGCACGGCTTTGCGTGTCTTTAACGCCCTGTTTCCACCAAAGCAGAGAAGAGACGAGAGATGTGCTGCAAAGCTGGCAGGTTATTTCCACCAAAGCGAAGAGAAGAATGTAGCGGAAAGTGATGTGAGCTAGCCGAGTGTGAGTGAGCAGCCTGGTTAGACACTTCTCCGCTCTGCCGCGCCGCTTGCTCGCTCGCAAATCCTATAGAAAAATTAGACATCTCTCCTCTCTACTTTGGTGGAAACCGGACCTTAAGGCCCTGATTATACCACACTTTAAAAGGGTCACTTTTGTCAAGGATAATGAGAGAACTAGTGTGCGAAAAGGGTTCATAAAAACCTATAATACTCGTATATCCACACAACCTCACACTTACTTTTCACAGCAAAGTTATACGACCGTTTTAACTATGCTATCACACAAACTCTTAATACCCCACTTTAGGATGTCATAATCACAGTTTTCCCTCGCAATAGTTAACCGTAACATTTATTATATTACAGAGTGAAAAGTACAATTTCTATTTGCCTAGTAAACGACTTTCTGCTTGTGTAACTACGGATGTTCGTGCTGGATAAATGGCTCCTGCACGAGACTTGTTTGGAGTTACTGTGGCCTATTCTGATGCCGCAACTCCTAGCTCCACACCCTCCCTTGCACTCGCGGTTGATTTAGATGGGATCTCTTCAAAATACGAAAGCGTTCTAATTGCACCAGTACTTACAGGAACTGATCGCCAGTTCTAATATTACTATAGGTAAAGTAATTGATCAAAAAATGCCTGGATGAGGCTAGCAGTAGACCGTGGATAATGGCTTATGCCAATACCCAGCAGTGGTGAAGTCGGGCTGCGGATGATGATGATGAAAATAATTGCTGACCGCATCACGCTCTGTGATGATTTTCTGATGGCCGGTGATGACAGTGATAACGGGTTTATACCTCATCAATGTCTTACATAACCTTATTATTTAGAACCGAGAAACTTGATTATAAATTTGCGTTTGAATAGCGTTATATTTGTTGCTTGTTCATCACTTTCTATGGTTTTGTTAAACTAAAAAGTTGATCGATTGTGAGATTATAGCAAATTGTGTTGATTCATTAAATTACTTTAGTACATGAAAAACTATTCATTCCGGTTTATTAGGTAAGTACCTATACTGCTTTATTGTATTGAGTGCTTGCGCAAATCTATAAGAGCTTTGAACCTATCGTCAAAACCACCTAGGTACTCGTACATGATTAGCTGGTAGCAGAGAGGTGAGGACAATAGTAATAGAAACTGATTACCAACTAATGCGGTACAAGTAAAAGCTCCCAGCCATAGTTTTTAACATATGTACTTACGTTTACGTAGTATGTAACCGGCCTGTATGTAATCGCGTGAATATTTTCTAATCGTCTCCAATTGTATCGATCGTACCTAATGAAATAGAGTGTCTACTCTTTTTCATTAGCCTGTCTAGGTTTGAGCGTAGCACGCTTCCTATTCTACATAATAGTTTTTACAAAGTTACTAATCATTTCCGTCACTTTTGCTAGAAACACTTCGGTTTGGTTATAAATATATCAAGATACTAGCTTCCACCCGCGGTTTCGCCCTCGTGATACCTTGAAAAACAAAAACAAATCTACCCCGCGGGAACCGTACATTTTTCCGGGATAAAAATGCCTATGTGCTATTCCAGACTATAATCTATATCTGTGCCAAATTTCATCCAGATCCGTTCAGCCGTTTCAGCGTGAAAGAGTATCAAACATACATCCATACATCCACACATCCATACATTCTTACAAACTTTCGGGTTTATAATACGAGTATTAGTAGGATTTATAAAGATTCCAAAAACACAAGGACGGTACCCTACCATAAGCTAAGAAAGCTTTGTGCAGACTTTCCATGATGGAAACGTTAGACACACTAGCACGTCGACTCACGTGCCATCAGAAGCAGTGTTTTCAATGGTTACGATGCTCGGAGTCAGGGCTGAGATGATGAGGCCCACCGGGATAAATGCTGTCAACATCCTCAGTATACCTTCCCAGGGGTTTTCTCTGAAAACGGAAATCGACCATCATAAAATACGAAACACGGAAATTTCACCCGTATAGTTTTATATTACTCGGAAGAAACGGACACTCATATAACGGTCGTAATAAGACGGCAGTGTAAAGTTACGTAATATAAGATTGCGGGGAAAATAACATCGTAAAGAAACCGGCTTTGACCACAAGGAGATCTTGGCTTCGGTCGAAGGTCTCAAGTACACGCATCAGTCACATTATAAATTCCCTGGCATTAATCATCATAAAAGACTCCGCCGCTCCAATCTCTACAGCCAAAACAACATCTAATCGGTAAACACATCGCGATTACTATCGATAGGTTATGAAGTGTTGCGTGTTGTTTGTTTTGGTCATCAGCTTATCAGATTGATGTTAAACTTTCCCCTGGAGACCTCTCTAGTACACCGAATGTCGATACGTCGCGTCGGAACTCTAGTCAAAGGCGAAACAAAAGTATGTAAAGTAAACAAGAGTAGCTCTACTCTACGTTCGCGGTCGTACTTTACGGCTCGTACACAAAACTGCGAATCGGTGCGACGCGATTTCTCGTGCGTGACAAAAGATAGGGCTGGATCGCAGATTTTTGCGATGCGACCGTCGCATTGCAGTTTTGTGTACAAGCCCGTACTTCGTTCGATGCAGCAAAATGCACTTACAACGCGAGTAGACCTCCATTTTATTAATCTGGAGCCTTACCATAAGTTCTTACAAACCATCATGTTTCATATACGTCACATTTAAAGCTTGAAGTAACACTACTCTCATACATTTTTTATATGTCATAGTACGATAAGTTACTTTGACTAGCTAATACCCGCGTTTGTACGCGTTAGCTTACTTTTATGAGTGCCTACGTAGGGCAGTAGGTGTTTTTTCATTAACGAAGAGCTTGTGGAAAAGCCTCGAGGGCGGTTGATTGACAGGACAATTACCTACCTAAAATTCCAGCTGATTTGGACGCAAACTCAGGCGTGCCTCTTGTATAGTGACTTATTTTGAATAATGGTAATCTTGCGCATGTCCGGTTGCCAGTGAAAGGATATCAGCTATACCTACCTCACCTACCTAAGTAGGTGGTAGCAAATTACACATCACACATTTTACTTTCCAAATTGCCTTATTCAAGTTTAATTGTATGTTTACGTTAGTAATTATGTGACAGGTCCCATGTTGTTTTTGGAAAATGATTCATGGATCATGTAACACCACTTTTGTACATGCCACCACGGCTATTGCTGGTGAAATGTAATATATAACAGGTTTCGAGATGATAAAATTGCAGGTAATTTTGCATTCCTTTCGGGAAAAGTTGCTACTCACCGGCGGCAGGCCTCTAAGGTCAGAGCAGAAGTCAGTATTACACTGTCAGCCCAGTTTTTTCTAATGTGATGTAATGATTGGAATGTTTTCAATAAATATTGTATAAATAAACATGGAAGACAACACTAACTCACCTTTTCTTAACGGCATTCTCTTTTACGGCATTATTGTACTCTATTCCATAGTCCCCGTCATAAGTCCCCTGAATCTTCCCTGGAACGTCCTTATCTTTGAACGGATCAGGGTATTTATACAGTCCACCAGCCGGCACTATCACTGGTGATTCTACTGTTGGTTTAGGGTCCAGGCTATCGAAAGCCCAGCCTTTCGGCCTCTCTCCAACACCATCTACTACATTTCCACTCCAAACAGCTTCAGGTTCTGCGAAGCCTAAGTTGATTCGATTGTCTTTCCCAGGTTCTAGACCTCCAATTCCAGTACTTCCTTGACCCCACCATTTTCCAGGCCAATCTCCTAACCCTTCAAGCCCTGGAGTTCCTTGCGACCATGGTTTGTGCCGGTCTGGTTTCCAACTGTCTTTGGCCCTCGTGTAAATGCTGCTCTCGAACTTGTAAGGGTACTCCTTGTGTGTGCGAAGTAGGTCTTTAGGAATCTTGTAGTTGGAGTGGTATTCTTCTTTTGAACTGAGGAGGAAAGTAAAATAAATCTTGAGAGTGGCTAAGATCAATAAAAGTTTCTTTTAAAATATTATGACAAACACAAAACCTATTGAAGAGCTTGAATAGGGTGAAACTGATTCGTTGTCTACCTTTTAAGAGCTTCAAGCCTGTTGGGTTGGTATCTTATCTTATCTTATGCCTTTAAACGAGCAATTCTTGTATATATATATATATATATATATATCGGAATCTCGGAAACGGCTCCAGCGATTTTCATGAAATTTAGTATGCAGAGGGTTTCGGGGGCGATAAATCGATCTAGCTAGGTTTCATTTTTAAAAAACGTCGTTTACCAATAAAAAAAACCGAGCAAAGCTCGGTCACCCAGGTACTACCTTTAAAATGAGCAATTCTTGTATATATATATATATATAATCTGAATCTCGGAAACGGCTCCAACGATATTCATGAAATTTAGCATGCAGGTAGTTTCGAGGGCAATAAATCGTTTTAGCTAGGTTTCATTTTTAGAAAACGTCGTTTATCAAAAAATCCGAGCAATGCTCGGTCACCCAGGTACTATCTAATTAATCAAAAACCGTACCTCACAAAACCAGAAGCGGGTTTCTTGATAACTGGTGTAAAAGAATCGAAGGTTTCTCTCGTAGGGGCCACGTGGTCATCCAGAAAACTGCCCAGATGCTGACTAGGTCTGAATTCTTTCGTCTCATTCTTCTGCTCCACTTCGGGAACAATATTAGTGACGTTATCATTGTTGAAATTGGATTCAGCATAAGTTGCTTCTATTTTCCAAGAAGTAGCTCCTAATTTGGGTTTTTCTTTATCTGTATTTGCATTATTGTCTGTGCTATTTTTATTTTCATAGTGTGATTGGGTATTGTTGATTGTGTTTTGGTTGGCCACCGGGTAGAGGGTAGTGACGTTAGCAAATGCTTCAGGGCCGATATCCTCTGTACTCTCCACTACCTTGTGAGCTGATGCTGCGGCAGTGAGGAGTAAACTCCATAGTATTATCTGTAAAAAACCAGGTGCAAGATGGAGAATATAGTGTATATCGTGCTAGTTCATTTTTAATCTTAATATTACAAGCTTCTTCAATTACCCAAGCACAATAATGCTTTTTTCATAGTTTTTTCAAAGACTTTCAAGAAGTTTTTCAAGAACTATGCTACGAGCTATTTTACTTATGTATATCCCTACCAAGCTTATAAGCCATTTTAAAATTGTCCTTATGATTTTGACTTTAAGTTTCATACATTATCAGCATATGTAAAACCGCGTGCACATCACAGTCAAACGGCTACTTATCTTTGCCCTAAAAGCTTTGTAAAAGCTTGTAGATTGAGTAGTTGGATTGCCAATGATCTTAAATCAAGTAAAATTTATTTTAGCAGTTGGTGAGAGAGAGTGCGGCCTATGCCCTTTACCCTCCGCCCCGGGGTTCGGTTCTCGATATCTACCGCATTGTCTCGTGGCGACTGGAAGGCAAACATGCTTATTTCCATAGGTCTGTTGACCATTTCACAAATTTCATTTCACAATTCCATGTGGAATTACTGGGATTTTCTCATTAGACACAGCTTAGACACCTGATTGGTAATAAATAATTGAAAAGAAATATTTTGCTCCGAGTATGTTAATGCTCCTTCAACTTTCTGATTTATATTGTAGCATGCATGACTAGTAGGCAATTTTCAGTTCTGTACCTACATAACATAGGTACCTATAGTTGCATTAAAAAACGAGCGTAGTAGGAATACTTCATCTGATACAGCTTATTTCAGTTTTAAAATCGTCAAACTTTCATTTAAAGTGCTTATTTCACACTCTGAAAGTACTACTAGCAAGCGATCTTATCTTCAGGAAAATGGCAAGTGGCAGCCATGAGCCAAATCACCTTCAAATAAAAAAAAACTAGTGACCACCCATCAGATCAGAGTGTGTCCGCCGCAAAAGCATTGCCATCAGAGTGCTCAGACATACGTCCGCTCGGTGGGACGGTCAGTGACTTACTGTTTGGGTGAAAGTGAGTTATATAAGCGGACATGTAACCGGCTGCGGTGCTCAGGGTCATTGGAAGATGGACTCTACGGTGCCTTTAGAAGCGCGTCTTTTGCCCGTAATATAGGGGAAAGGCAGCAGATATCTTTGGCGTAAGGTTCATATTTGCGTTTGCTGATTCTTTGGTTTAGGTCTACGAATATTTTATACCTTTAAACGAACAATTCTCAAGCAATCTCGGAAACGGCTCCAACGATTTTCATGAAATTTCATATGTTTCGGGGGCGAGAAAACGTCGTTTACCCCAAAAAAAAAGAGCAAAGCTCGGTCATCCAGGTACCAAGGCATGATATGAGCTATTCTTCAATAAATAAATATTACCTCTTTGGTAACGTCGATGGGACCTTTGATAGGCATTTATTAAAATTTACAAAATAGAAACAACTCATTTGGATTTTAAAACAAGTAGGAACCTATCTACTCCATTGATTTAATGACGTATCCTATGTAAATACTCTAAATCTTTTGGACTGGAAAGTTCTCCAAGTTGTGCCTAGGTAGGTACCCTATCTGAAGTTAAACTGCTGATAATAACCGCTTAGTAATTTGCAGTCAAGCCACAAGCAGGTGTGGTCTATGGCCAGTGAAAGTGATGGCACGAGCTTCTCCCCCCTCCCCCCCGTGACCTGCCGTGGGAATACCAATGATTTACTTTGGTTTAATTTATTAATTTAGTTTTATGCTGCTGGTGGGTGGTGAATTGGGTAGCTTTTACTACATCTGGGAGATCGTGATTAAAATCTTTTAAAAATATTCAAGGTCTTTTTAAATTAGGTATAATAGGCAGTAAGTATGTACTTAAAGCAACACTAATAAATGTTATACCTATAGGTAGTTAGATTTAAAAAAAAACTTAGGTAAAATTTTGTAAACATCTCTTCAGATCTTAAGTCAATTAAATACTTGTGATCTTTCTGGATACTATCAAAAGGGCTATGGCAAGTTGCAAGGCTTTGGCTGCTAATGGATATGCCTAGCTAGATAGATAGCTAGTACTAATCAATACAACACACGATTTGCCGGCTTCACGATGTTTTCCTTCACCATTTAACAGCACGGCATTGGGCATATACTTTTTTAGACAAAAATATCTTGGATCGAGATCTTTGAACCCACTATCTTAAAAACTGAAAACTGAGGTGCTACCACTACACCAGTTACGTACCATGCTTTGAAATGAACGTCATGAAAATAAAGAACCCCAGCTAAAAATAAACAAAGTTAGTAGGTCGCCCGCCATTGGGCGAGTCTACATTCCACAAGAGGCTGTAACACTCTTGCGCAACTAATCAGCGATCGGACCACAGTGTCATAACTGATGGTATCGTCTGAAGATTCGGATAGGGGAAGCTCCGATTCGATAAGTGAGTGTAGGTACCAGTGAATTATAATAGTTACTAGAGTAGTCTACACAGAACTCCGCAGAAATCTACATCTGCTCGAACGCTGAAGCTTTATGCTACCGAGACGAAACGCAAACTACCGATCTTCTATCCGGTAGCCAGCAGATATATTTTCCTTCTTCTCTTCTTTCTTTTGTTTCTTTCTTTCTAGATAGTCGCTAGTTCCAATCCGTTTTTTAAATGACTGTAATTTATATCGCGTGAGTTGACGACAGAAAAAATAGGTAAAATCGGAAGGTGCGACGAATAACTCCTATAAAAAGATTGTTTGCATCTGATAAACGCACGCTGTATATTTGCGCAATGCAAATGAGCAAGAAGGTTCTATTAATGTGAACTCTGTGATTGCTGTATATTTTTAAACGTAACAGCGATACATCTTCGTCTCTAGAATACTTTAGCAAGATCTAGAACGTTCGATAAGGTTTTGAGCACTGGTAGGGCGGGAAATGGCATGTTGACCATTCATTAAAATCTATGAATGCCGGACTGTCCGGTGCTGATGTAACACTTTATTAATTGCTTATAAAAGTGGCTGTCAATTATTTGCACGGTTTCCGATACAGGTTGGAGGTTTACAAACTATTGGTGCTTTTATTATTTTGGTGTTAGATAATGGCGTAATAACAAACACTTGATAGTAATATGAAGAGCTCGTGACTTTATTTTCTGGATATTTGAAGCGGGAATCAAAGTCGCACTATTGCGACTCGCTCACTAGGACTTGAGTTGCGAGCATGGTTAACATGTTACGCATAACGTTGCCCAACATGTTGCATGTAGCGTTGTCTGTCACCATGTGTTGCGCACGCGCTGTTACCAATTAATAGGTAATTTCTGATATATTAAATGTATTGTATTTAAATATCTTACCATGCTTCCTGTGGCGCACCCATGGACGTCACACTGTGGTCACAAACTGTGGTGCCGTCACTCACGCCACCATATTTATGAAATCTCTTTATAATAACTGCATTGTTGGATTTGTGAAAACGACGATTTTCCGCAACGAGACATGCTCGTGCGCATTGTGTGTGGTACACTTAATAACTTCCATGTTAACGTAACTGTAGCATAATGAGTCTTCAGTTTTGTAGAGGAGTCATTGTCTTTGGCCTTATAAAATTATATGTATGAAGCAAATATCTATATCAGGCTGTATGTTGTAGCCTACCGTCATCAATGCTTCCGCCATAAGCGGCATTATTCAACAATTGTCAAGTCCTCAACAACCTATGCGGGCTGTCATCAAAGGTATCACAAGCTACCGAGAAGGTTTTTAGATTTTACATAAAACCTGCTACGAGTATAGGAACAAATTTTCTTTGAATATCAAGGAACGTCGGTTAAGAGTTTGACTTCGGACCTAACTTGATATCTATAGGGAGGTACTCTGCAGTTTATTATTTCAGGGCTTACCTACGTAATAAGTTTCAGGGTTAGGATCTCAATAGGTACTTTTATTCAATACCGTACACAATCGTAAATAATAAGAATAATAGCAAAAACTAAAGTTACTTACATATAGGCTGTGATATAGGTATGTTTTATCTATAACTAGTGTCCATCCATTTTGCATTACAGTACACAAGCAAAGTTTCATGAAAATCGCTCCACGCGTCAAAAAGTTCGTAATAACGTTTTCACCCAATTTCATCCCCTTAGGGGTGTAATTTCCAAAAAATCCGACTTAGTAGGTGGTTTTATTAAACAAGGAAACGCCCTTTCTCAGCTTTTTAGCTTCAGCAGTTTCGGCTTGGCGAAAATGAATCAGTCAGTCAGTCAGTCAGGTTAAGCTCTTAGATATAGATCACTAAAAAACAAATGAGATCACATTCTCCTGAGTGCGGCTACAGGAATGCTAAGCGTAATAACTTGGCAAGACCCGGTGCCGCATCAGTCGCTTGGAAGCCTCTGTCCGGTCCTCCTCCAGCATCTGCTGCCGCCGGCTGTTCACCACCGACGCGCAGTACAATAATATCACTGGAAATGGAAATGTCACTTACGGCCGGTTCTATATTCTATCTGCGGTTTTTGAACTTTGGAGAGGTATTTCCAACGAGATAAATTACTTTAGTAACTATTTTATATTGCTGAGTATTGCACATGAATCCTATAGAAGTAATGTTAAATACCTCCATAGAATATATAAACCGGCCGTTAGAATGTCGCAAATTTGAACAAACTATTAACTCCGTTGCTTAGGTATACATATACATATAAGTACGTAAGTAGGTAAGTACCTTAATTTGTAGCATTTGAATCTCTGAAACCATAAGGTCCAATTTGACCAAACTTTGGTTAACAAAGCATTACCTGATCCGGCATCAAAATTAAGAACCATGTATCGTATCTATTTTACGTCATTTCATTTTACGGTGAAAGAAAACATCGTGAGGAAACCGGCATACCCTAGAACCAAAAATTCGAAGGTATGTGTCATAGGTTAGTATTCTTATAAGCGGCGATGGGCTTGCAACCTGTCACGTACGGAATACTAACTATTGTGCACAACGTGGGCATGTACCAAATGTCATGTTTGGACTTGCCTCTGACTACCCTCTTTAGATATCCCCAAAGATCTAAGTAACTAAAGATCTGAGGAAATATCTACCGAGCCTGGGGATTACAGTCGTAAACATATTTATTTATTTTTCATTTTACGGAAGATCTTTTGTCAGAACATGGTGAAAACCAAAATAACTTTAACATTCGATTTAAAGTTAACAAGCTGTTACTTTAATTAACAGCATGGTGGGACACAACGTTCATTACGCAGAGTATTGAAAAGGGTAAGGTGCATAGAAATTGAAATTGAAATTGAAATTGAAAAATATTTATTCAGTACAATCACAAGGATCACTTTGAAACGTCTTACATGCTAGGTGAATCTATGTGCCAATTCCAACCTAACCCAAGTACGAGAAGAACAGGCAAGAAACTCGTCTCGGTCCTAGCGCTTTTTTGTATGATCCTTCTTACAAAAAAATGTAATCAAGATTATCTCATAATAATAACATAAAAACAAAAGACAAAACAGAACATAAATACATAAAACAAAAGGACAGAGGCACATTGAGCAGTGATACTCACATGCATAAACAAAGTAGACGGCTGTGACCGCGCTGATCTCAGCCGTGGTCTCCTGGCGCTGGTTGTAGCCGAGCAGCACGGTGGCCGTCACCGCCAGCGCGACCAGCGCCGCCCCCTGGCCCCAGGTGAGGGCCGTCCATGGAATTGTGTATTTGGGTTTGTGCTGAAACATAGACATGGTACCAACAATGGAACATATTCATCCGTTTTATTTTTGTTGAACAATAGCTCCAGCCCGCGGCTTCCCTCGCGTGGTACCTTGAAAAACAAAAACGAATCTATCCTGCGGGAACCGTACATTTTTCCGGGATAAAAAGTAGCCTATGTGCTATTCCAAACTATAATCTATATCTGTGCCAAATTTCATCCAGATCCGTTCAGCCGTTTCAGCGTGAAAGAGTAACCAGCATACAACCATACCTCCATACATTCTTACAAACTTTCACGTTTATACTCGTAATATTAGTAGGATTGAAAATTGGTTCTAAAACTTTCCTATAGTTTTAGAACCAATTTTCAAACCGTTATACATGCTTTTACGGATATGTCACATCTATGTAAGTATATTGTGTTAGAGATACATACCGTAAAAGCTCCATAAATGAAGAAGCATCCAAAAACGCACTGCGCCAGAGCAGTGACCGCCATGGACGCGTAGAACAGCAGCCTGCTGGGAGGCAGCTCGGAGCCCAGCGCCGCCAGCCAGCCGTACAGCAGCGCGGACACCAGAGCTGACAGCTGAAAGTTAAACAACCGGACGAATGATGAAAGGGGCAGCTTGGAATTCATTAATTTAATTTGGTTCTAGGGTATGCCGGTTTCCTCACGATGTTTTCCTTCACCGTTTACGAGCACTGGCATTGCGCACATATTTTTTTCGAATAGAAAAACTCATTGGTGCACGACCAGGTTTGAACCACGACCTTCGGATCGTGAGGCAGGGGTGCTAGCACTACACCACCAGCGCTCTTACAACCAAAAATTCGAAGGTGTGTGTCATAGGTTAAAAGTCTTATAAACGGCGATAGGCTTGCATCCTGTCACGTACGGAATACTAACTACTGTGCAAAATGTGGGCACGTGCCAAACGTCATGTTCGGACGTGCCTAAGACTGCCCTCTTTGGATATCCTCAAAGATCTAAGTCACTAGAGGTCTGAGGAGATATTTACTGAACCTCGGGATTACAGTCGATCATGTTTTTTTTTAATTTAATAAAAAAACTAGGAGTTGTTCCAACTTACTGTGCTCAATACACTAATGATCTTTGTCCCCACATTAAGGGTGAAACAACAGCAGCAATAATTCAAAGAAAGACACATTTTAAAGTTTCCAATAAGTAGGTAACTGTTGATTCTCAAGAGACTGCAATCCAACTGATAGTGGCGAGGCGCCTGTAATGAACCTGTAATTGTTTATCGATGCTATCACTAGACAATGATTTCATTATGATAAGGAATTTAGAATGACGCTATACCTGTTGCTTATGAAGTTGGTGAAGCTTATGCTAAGTTAGGCTTATCATTGTTTGTGGAGCGTGCCGGGTTGGCTGTTTTATCAGTGGATTGTTATCGGCAGGGGATTTCTCACATTCTAGGAGTTTACAGCCACACCTCCCTGTTAGAGGTTCAAAATGAACCTCTCAATGAACCGACTTAGGGGCAAGTGTTACTTGGTAACAATCACTAGATATCGATAACATTCCATCGATAGGGGCCTCGCCCTACCTAATTCTTATTGACTTGGTCATGTCATTTGGGATTAGGAATTAGTAGCTCTAGTTCCTATCTACTGTCTGCTATAGGGACAAGTAGAGGCTGGTAAGGGTATATTTTTAATTTAGAATACCCGGACTTCAACAAAATACCATTATCTACGCGTATAAAATCAGCAGAAATCACACGATTACATTACCTACCACATGAAGTCAGTCACCAGATTGCAATCGGTTAATAAAAAAGGTGTGTAGACACACGTATAGGTAGGTAAGTGTCAACATAATGATATCATCAAGAAAACATTTCATTTTGGTATCACCTTTTAATATGTCCTTCGCGTCGTTTGATAACGTGCCTACCTACTTTTACAGTAGGATCATTATCGCGAAACTGAAATATCTTTGCTAGTGATAATAACCAATCACTACAGACGTACAAACGCGCCATGTATCTAATCCAGTTTGTTTACATTCTAGTCGTAATCAAAGTAGTTTAGTTTTTATTTTGTAAGGGTGAAAGGTGAAAATGGGAGTGCCTATTGTTAAAAAGTGTTGTTTCTGCGCAACATTGCATACCGGTACTTTGATTATTGGATACGTTTATACGGTAGGTCTACCTATCTATTTAATTAAGGCTAAGATCTTTGTTTTGGTCACGTTCTTGTACCCACGCAACTATCACATTCAAAGTACCTACCTATTCACATGAGTCTCATAGCATACCTACGTATTAAAATACTTACATGACATTACATTATACTAGACTGGGATCTTTACTTTATTAAGTAATCTCGAACTACTTAACAGTATTTTAAGGCGCCTTATGAAATGTAATAGCATGCATTGGTAAAGAAATTGCTATGAAGCAAGAAGAGCAAGATTTTTCTCTTTATTTTTTTGATCTGATCATTCCAGGTCTGGGCACTCCTTGAACTGACCGGGTACTGCTTGCTCGTCACTCTCGTTCCCCTCGGGAAGGGAGGAAACATCTCTACTCACAAATTAGTGCTCTACATTACAGCGGCGGTGGTCAGTGGCACGCATCTCCTATGTTCTATGCTTCTAGTGCTGGCAGCTTATAAGGTGGGTACTCTACTGCTGTGTTTTATGTTTTTTAGTATGATCTAAGGTTTTGTATTGGACCACCAATGGCCGCAGGTAATGCCATCTAGTTTGGTTTTTGGAACTATACAATCAGGGAGAGCTCGTTGCTCTACGAGAGCACATTCTTGTTAAGTAGGTAAGTACTCGCACAATATTTAATGGTCTGCCTTAAGTACCTACCATAAGATAATTTTAGCAAATCGATGACGATTCAAATTATAAACAGGCTTTTTTATTTCAGAAACTAGCATTCCTGACGCTGCCGTGGACGATAGTGACGGGCATCCTGTCCGCGCTGTTCTTCGTGATGGCTCTGACCGGCATCAGCTTGGTGTTGCAGGACTACGGCGAAGTGCTGGAGGTGGAATTCATTTTCGTCTGCGTCAACCTGCTCAGAGCTTGTGAGATAATATTACACTACTATGCTATTGTTGACGAGTGCGATTCTAGCTTCTGGAATGTTAAGTAGGTACCTACCTACTTCATCATCATCTTCCTGCCCTTTTCCTATCATTCGTCATCTAAGTATAGTTGGCTCAACGAATCTAGGCATTCGTGAAGTTAGCCGCAAGAGCTGCGCAGTATCGTTTTTCGGGAACAATTGGAGGTATGAAGAGGGGGGGAAGGAACTGTACATGCGCAAACTCGCACCTGTGGCTAACTTCACGAATGCCTAGATCCGTTGGATGACCTGTACCTACTTCATCATCATCTTCCTGCCTTTTTCTCATGTTATGTGTGGTCGGCACAACATGTGATCTTCTTCTATTTCCCTCTATCATTCGTCATCAGCTCAGTAGGCACTCACTCCTTTCTTACCTACTTATATTATGTAGTTTTATCATCATTATGATGAATCTTCTCATATTCTCACTGTTGGAACTTTCGAGTTTACAAAGAATTTGGCGCCTCGGAAAATTTCGTCTAATATTAGAAATACCTAGGTACGAAACGCTTGTAATAATATTTATCTAGAATTCTTACAAAAAATATTTATGACTAGCATTTGCCCGCGACTTCGTCCGCGTAGAAGTCGAAAAAAATTAATTTTAATAAAATACGAAACATGTATTCCATCAAATCTGTTAAAAAAGGTTTACCTATGCAAAATTAGAAGTAGATTGGACGAAGGAATCACATTGTAGTTACCATTATAAACGCGAAAAAGTGTATGTGTATATGTGAACATGTGTGCGTAAGAATGTATGATTGTTACTCTTTTGCGCTAAAAAGGCTGAACAGATCTGGATGAAATTTAGCACAGGGATAGATAGTCTGGAATAGCACATTGGCTACATTTTATCCCGGAAAAAGAGCGCTGGTAGTGGTAGCACCCCTGCCTCACGATCCGAAGGTTGTGGATTCAAACCTGATAGTGCACCAAAGGTGTTCTCTTTTCGAAAAATTTATGTGCGCAATGCTAGTGCTCCTAAACGGTGAAGAAAAACGTCGTGAGAATACCGTCATACCCTAGAGCCAAGAACTCGAAGGTCATAGATTAGTATTCTTATAAGCGGCGATTAGCTTGCAACCTGTCACGTACGGAGTACTAACTACCTACTGTGCAAAATGTGCGCATGAGCCATGTCATGTTCAGACGTGCCTCTGACTACGCTCTCTAGATATCCTCAAAGATCTGAGTCAATAGAAGTCTGAGGAGATATTTACCGAGCCTGGGGATTAAAGTCGTGATCATGTTTGCAATGTACGGTTGCCTATGTTTTAATCCAAGCTTATCTTAATATACTTATTCGAGAAAATTGTGAAAATTTTTATTTGAAAATATCAAAATTACAGACACGATTTCTCGACGATTTTATTAAATGTATAGAATTGCTATGTTTTTAAGTGAGTTCAACCTTTTTTAATTATATCGAAGAGAGTTTCAAACATGACATGTGTCAAAATAAAATGTTTTTATAGCAAAAGCACTAAGGAGTATCGATATCAAAACTTCGAAGCAAATCACCACCAAAATAACTTTCTACCCCTTTTTAACCCCGTTAGGGGATGAGTTTCAATAAAATGCTATTTAGGTCTTTCATCAATTCTGTTGAAAAAGGTTTATGCAAAATTTCAAGTAGATCGGACCAAGGAATCAGGTTTTGCATACGAACTTTGCCCCCCTTTTTCACCCCCTTAACCGGTGATATGCCGGAACGCGGATCCCCGCGAGACATAATAGATTTTCTATTATGTCTGGAGTCCCGGCATACCACAGGTTAAAGGGGGAATTTCGGAAAATCCCTTCTTACGGATGCCTCCGTCGTACAAACAACACACCCTCCAAGTTTCAGAACTCTACAATCAGCGGTTTAGGCTGTGCGTTGTTTCCAAAGTCATTCAGGACCAAGTTTTTTATGAGTCTTTGTACCCCTTTTTAACCCCGTTAGGGGATGAAATTCAAAAAAATGCTATATAGGTCTTTCATCAATTCTGTTAAAAAAGGTTTATGCAATATTTCAAGTAGATCGGACCAAGGAATCAGGTTTTGCATACAAACTTTGCCCCCCTTTTTCACCCCCTTAAAGGGGGAATTTCGGAAAATCCCTTCTTATCGGATGCCTCCGTCGTAGAAACAACACACCCCCCAAGTTTCAGATCTCTACGATCAGCGGTTTAGGCTGTGCGTTGATACCTCAGTCATTCAGGACAAAGCCTTTTATATGTATAGATTATTTATAGAGTGCGTTATTGAACAATTTATGATCGGCGAAGATACAAGACATCTGTTTTTTTTTGGCACGGGTAAACGGAACACGCACGTTGCCGAATTCCACAACTCTTACCTACTAGTGAAATGGAAATCAACATTTAATAAAATAACTATCAATATTGGTGGCCATTTCACACAACGCCATCTAGCTCCAAACTAAGTAAAGCTTTTACTATGGGAACCAGTACCCCTAGTATGAGTTTTTGATATAAGTAGTATACGAAAACTTTTTTCGAAAATTATCTTTTCATACATAGGTAGGTACATTTACCTTTATCGGAAATTATAAGGAACTAAAATAAGGTCGATAATTATATTATTAAAAATATGTAGGTAATCGACAATCCCAGCAATGATTTTCAAACCAAGTTTTCACGATATCGACCTTATTTTAGTTTCCATTTCCGATGGAGGTAAATGTATGAAAAGATACCTACCTACTATTCGAAAAAAGTTTTCGTAAACTATCAAAAACTCATACTAGGGGTCGGCACTGATAGTTGATACATGAATTTAATAATTTTTAGACTACGTATATAATATTACCCCTAGACACATCACACAAAATTGTTAGTCCTACGTGGGGATCGAACCCACATCCTGCAGCTCAAAAGAGCTATTATCAACTGAGCTATGAGGCCAGTCATTGGATTTAGTCACGTCAACCCTCAGATTACAGAAAGAATCAGAAACCGTGAACGCGCTTACTACTGAAGCGTCAAATACTACTCCTAAAAAGAGTAGTTTGAAGGGCAGCCGATCAGTCACTTTGTGCTGTGGACGTCGGATCGCGTGACGTGTTTAACGGTGTGAAATTTAAACAAATTATGCAGTCTTGTGTCGTTCCTACGTGTAAAAAGCCAGCGGGGTTCTCTATTTTGAGCGTCCACCTTAACACCTAAAAATAATGTATCATCCCACGTGTTCTGGTTGTTTCCAGGCGTATCAGTGTACTGCATAGTGGTGGTGCACAGCCGGCACAAGCAGATGATGTACGACGAGGACACAGAGCGGTTCCAACGGTCCGCCAGGCTCTACCGACCTGTCGCCACCACCGACCACGCTGTCTGATGCTCTAGCTAGCGGCCGGCGCCGAAAAGTAGCGTTTTAGTTAGGTAACATGGCTGACTCGACTCGCCTCGGTTACTACGTACTGTACGTCTACCATGAGTTGTCACATTTAGATCGGCTGACGTTACTACAGTAGTAGGTAATAGTACGTTAATATGACATCTATCAAAATTGTTACTCATGGTCAAGGACGCTATTAACGTCAGTAGATAGAACGTCTTTGCTCATGGTACCAAATTCTAAGCAACTTAATGAAGCACAAACTACAGTCGCTGTAGTACGCTGTGACGTAGGATAGTTAACTACGTGACGTTTTAGTACCCGACTATCCGCTAGAGGCGCTGTACAAGTTTTCTTACATTGTTAACTACAGTCGATAGCGAGTGTAGATTGTGAAAAGTCATGGTAGACCTACAGAACCAGTGAGCGTTGTAGATTCTTGCATATAGGTATATAATGAAGGTTGTTGAATCCTTTATAAATATTGAACTACAAAGTACCGCCATGGTCTATAGAAATCATTTTTCAAACTTCTGACGTACGATAAGTAAGTAGTAGATAATATAACGTGGATGGACGTGTACCTAGGTAGGTAAAGGTTTTAGATCAAATTTTGATCTAAAACCTGATACCAGATATTGTAAGTCCCTTATTGTAGGTAGTATTTAATACTAACTACAATAAGGGACTTACGATATCTACCTACACTAAGTAAGTACTCACCTGCCTAAATTTTAATTTGGTTTTTACCCGACTGCGAAGCGAAGGAGGGTAAAGTGTTTAGGGTGTAGGTAGTATGTTTGTATTGTTGCGAGTTCCTTTGGCTGTCGCTGTAGCCCTAACGCCTGAACGGATTTTGACAAATGAGGTGTCGTCGTTGGATTCGTCTGCATCACCTGCAAGAGTGACACAGGCTATACAAAATGTCAAAAATCTATTATGGCGGCTGTAAAAATCTATTTTCAGTAGGTACGTTTGATCTCCTTTCCATAGTGGTCTATGTTTTAAAAGTTTTAGTCAATTTTGAGTTTTTGATAGGTAGGTACCTAATTGAATATGTTATTTAAGTAACATAGGTAAGTAAGTTTAGGATTAAGCTCTAGGTACCTACCTACCTACCTACTTAGTCACAATGTTTTTAGTTTGTGTAGAAAGAAGGTAGGTACCTAAGTAGGTAACTTAAATATACCTACCTGGACAGAGGTTGTGGTTCTTTTTATTCTAATCGCAATAACGACTAACTACATTAGTGCGGTTTAGTTAGGGGTCCTTTCGTACACTGGTTATGGTAAGGTTAATGCACCAGGCACCATGTGTCTTGTCTTGTTAGGTAGGTAGTAGCTAGTTAGAATGTCTATAATCAAAAGACGTACCTACCTACAACGATGTAGGTACCTACCTATGTAAGTAAAGTAGGTGCCCAACAAACCCACCCAACGCACCGCGCCGCGCTTGTCCGCGCATCCGACAAAGTGGCGCCTGTGAATTCTATGTCTACGTAGGTAGGTGCCTACCTATTTATAGATTATCTACACAGTTTATATTGTAGTATAGACCCAGCGTTACTACTATACTAGAGGTACGTCCACATTGGCAAACACAACAGACTGCGAATGAGGGATATAGATATGCACGCAATGCGGGCAGGGTCGTTTCTCTGGTTGGTTTCTGCAAATCATTTTCTTAACCTATGCCATGCGTCAAAAAAGTGTAATTTATTAAAAAGATTTTGAAATACCTACTCATTGAATCCGAACGATCATTAATTTTCACGCAAACATTCACGTATCAATCACACAACATCTTTTGGTGATTTTTGGTTTCTGCGTACATACTTGTTTTGGTATCTGCACATGAAAATATTGCGCAATGAAAATGAATACCGTGTGAATGTGGACTTACCGTTTACTTTATACCGTCTTACATTATCTATCCACTTGCTTTTGCGTGAAACAGAACGCTTCACTGTTTTTGTAAAACGAAACGTAATATACAAACGTATTGACGTCATAAATTATTCGTACGTCATCAGAATTATATTGAATTTGAACGATCTTGTTTTGCTTCTTGTATTGTAATTATTGTATGTGTCTTTCTCTCGTCTCATTTTCAAACGAACTTGAATAAAATCAAATACTTAGTGTTTTGTTTCTCTTCTTTAGGTAGGTGCTTGCCTACTTCCTTCATAAAGTAGGATACCTACTCAGTCGACGAAACCAGACGTCGCGGGATTTTCCTTTCTCAGTAAAATCTATAGGGAAATAGGAAAATCATTCATTTGAAAAAAGCAAATAGGTACTTATCAGTATTTTATTTCCTGTTGGTACATTTTACCTACCTACTCGGTCGGATTACTGATTGTGAAAAATAAGTGTGCTTTAAAATAGTGTGTTACAGTGAGATCGAGTCGAGCCGAGCCAAGTTAGTTTTGAGGAATTTACGGTAAGTGTCTAAGTACTTACATAAATTACAATTACATACTTACGTGTGTCTGGCTGGTGCACATAATGAAGTTTTTTGGGATCGAAACTCACTTTACCCTGGTATGCTGTACTTTCCTTTCGACTTTCACAAATCGTTGGTTAGGTAGGTACTTACCTAGATTCAGGGTAATAAAGAAAGAAAGAAATTATTAAAATAATCTTATTGAAAGAAGACTTAGGTACCTACAATCTGCAGAGAGGATTAATCAGAGTCCATTGGCGTAAGTGCCTAGAATAATTGCTTATTGATGGTAAAATGTAATCTGCTAGTTCCCTTTATAAATTCTTTCTCATTGAAAAAATGACTGATGTAGGTACTTTAGAATTTCAAGCAAATGTTTGATGTAAGTATAGGAACCTAAAATTTAAAAAAATAATCTTACCAATTATTAACTATAACCTCAGTAGATAAAAGTTGTTATCTTGGGTCATTTAACCTGCCGGGTCAAGTGGTGCTATTCCAACAGGTTGTACGGACCTAACATTTCATTTTCTTAAAATAAAGTTCCTATCATACTTTTTTATAGAAAGTATCTACATAGATTAAATAAGTAATATTTTATTATGTTTTCTATGTATTAAATAAACATGGTTATGCATGACTGTAAAAACATGGTTTGGTAGATATCTTCAATCTCTATTTACTTATGATATCTAATGGGAAAAAGCACATTTCAACATTATATTGGGCACATGCCAACATTCTGTAGGTACCTATTTAGTAGTCGGTACATGTAACATGGTTTGTACCCTATACAAAGAGGTAAAGTTTTTGTTTCAATGTTGAAGGTAGGTTATGGGAATGTGAGACGGGCATGCAGCTTGACATATTAAAGAAAGTCCTCACAAGTTCGCTGCACCCTGTAGTCATTGAATTTCAGGAAATTCTGTGTTGGTGCGTTCCTAGTCCCTGAATAGAACCTACCCTCCATATTCCAGTTCTCACGGAGTTGTGTTAACACCGCAGAACTCTGAATAAGGTTATATTTTAGATTTCTGTGGTTAACTGGTGTGTCAGTTAGTAATGAAACGACCGTCTTACTCCGTAGCTAGTTTATTACTAAGGGTTTACCCGCACATGACAACCAGATATAGTCCATTCCTCTAACATTAATTTGGAAACCTGCAACAATGGACAAACAATACTTAATTTATATAATATTATTTTACAGCTTACTTTTCTAACTTAGATTATACTTAATTGTAACTACAACTACTTAAAATATTTCTTATAATTAACTGGTTTCCTGAGCCTTTTAGAGCTCTCGAACGGACTGGAGTTTGCTGTGCTTGGATTACTATCTACATTCGAAACAGTAGCCTGTTCAGTCGGTCGGACCTCGTTTCCTATATCCTCGCACGCTTCCGCCCACTCATCTATGTCTGTATCCCCCTGATCCACGACAGTTCCGTTATCAATATTTGCTACATTATTCTCTTCAACGCTGCCCGCGGCCCGTGCCTCGACCTCCTCCACTTGGGTGGCCGATGGAGACGCTGGAGGAGAAGTCTCGACTTGCACCGCGGGCAGGGTGGGACGCGGGGGCGGCGGCGCGCTCGTCACCGACAGTGCTAGGTTGCCGGTGTCGGACGTTTCTCCGTTATCCCTATCATTGTTATTGTCTAAGTTTCCCTGGGTACATTTCCTCATCTGATCTATATGCCTATTACAATCGGTATCATAATCTTTAAAATAAATTTCAAACATTCGAGTGCCTAACATTTTCTTAATAACTCCTACTCTCCAAACACTTTTTCTTGCAATAAACCACTTAGCCCATACAGTTTCACCTACTTTAAAACACCTATTGCTTTTTAATACATCTGTTGCGTTTTGCCTAGTGACAGATTTAATTTGTGGTAAAATTAAGTCTAACCTACATCTTAAGTTACGGCCTAACATTAACATAGCCGGCGTGGAACCCGTAGCACAATGAACCGTGTTCCTAAAATTAAACAGAAAACCCTGTAGTTTTTCACAAATGTCTTTCGAACAAGACCCTTCTGAAATCAAGCATTTTATCATTTTCTTACATGTTTTTACAGAATTTTCTGCTTGTCCATTGCTAGCCGGGTGATAAATCGGTGAAGTAACATGTTCAATACCATTGACTCGACAAAATGTATGAAATTCTCCAGAGCTTATTTTAACATCATTATCTGATACAATAACGTTCGGGATACCAAACCTAGAAAACAGCTCTTTCAGTTTTAGAATAAGTGCATGTGTAGAAGTGCCCCGGTCCATTTGAACACATTCCAGCCATTTGGAAAACGCGTCTACAACAATCAAGTACACCGCCTGACCTATCGACATGTAGTCCACGTGCACGCGGTGCCAGGGCCCGGGCGGGCGCGGCCAGGGCGCGGGCGGCGCGCGCGGCGGCGCGCTGCGCACGGCGGCGCACGCGGCGCACGAGCCGACCCACCGCTCGATGTCGCCGTCGACGCCCGGCCACCACATCCTACTACGAGCTGCACTCTTAGTTTTAACGATCCCGAAATGTGCCGAATGCAACTCCTTTAACATCCTGTCTCGGTAGGCCGTCGGGATCACTATTCTATGACCGCGAAACAAACAACCATCGATTACTTCTAGGTCCGTTTTGCATTGGAAGTACGGCAATATTGATTTGCAGTTAATTTTTCTAGGCCATCCGTTATTCATGTATTTAACTACTGTTTTTAATACATCATCGGCCGCTACAGCATGTTTAATATCACTAAATAAAACCGGTTCTACGCTCGTTTCTAAGAAAAGAAAATACCTAGAACTTCCTTCGTCCTGCTTATCGTCGCTGTCCGAAGCCGATAACGGCGACCGAGAAAAATAGTCAGCAATCTCATTGTTCTTTCCGTCAATGTACTTAGCGGTATAGTTGTATGCCGATAAAATTATTGCATATCTTTGAAGACGCAAGGCTGCCGTCACAGACACGCCATTACCTTTGCCGAAGATAGATAGCAAGGGCCGGTGGTCGGTTTTCAAAATGAAAGGCTCCTGACGCCCGTATAAGTACTGGTGAAAACGTTTCACCCCGAAAATAATAGCCGTCGCTTCTTTTTGTATCTGACTATAGTTTTTCTCACTCGCCGATAACGACCGTGAAGCGAACGCTATCGGACGCTCGCGTCCGTCGGCGTCTTGGTGCGCCAGCACGGCGCCGAGCCCGCACGGGCCCGCGTCAACCGTCAGCGTCAACGGCGCGCCCGGGTCGAAATGCGCCAGCACTCGCTCGCTGGCCAGCGCGCGCTTTACGCTGCGGAACGCCGCTTGCTGGCGCTCCCCCCACTGCCACTGCGCACCTACACGCAACAGTTCGTGTAATGGGTTGAGTACTGCTGACGCGCTTGGAATAAAATTCCTATAATAATTCACGACCCCCAAGAACCTCTTAACTCCTAACACGTCTGTTGGCGCAGGTGCTCCGAGGATCGCCTCGACTTTGGTGGGGCAGGTCTTTAAACCGCTCCTATCAATTACGTAGCCTAGGTACGTCACGCTTTTCTTAAAAAAAACACATTTGTCTTTCTGCAGGCGCAAACCCGCATTTTGCAACCTGCTTAGAACCTCTCGTAACCTAGACAGATGTACATCTTTGGTCGGTCCCGTTACACAAATATCATCCAGCCACACACTGACTCCCTCTAAACCTGCTAACAATGTTTCCATAGCCTTTTGAAAAATAGCGGGTGCACACGCTAGTCCATATACAAGACGGGTATAAGCAAATAATCCCTTGTGAGTAGTTATCGTAGTCAGCTTTTGAGACGAATCAGATAATTTAAATTGGTTGTAGGCATTACTCAAGTCTAACTTTGAATAATGTTCCCCTCCCCCAATCTTGGAAAACACCTCCTCTATTCGTGGCAAGGGGTACTTATCAATTTCTAATTCTTTATTTAATGTACAAGAAAAATCACCCGCAATTTTTAGCTTTCCATTTTCTTTCAAAACTGGCACTATGGGTGTGGCGTAGTCAGAGTAATTAACCGGTTTTAAAATACCTAACTTTACTAGCCTGTCTAGTTCTCTGCTAACCTTGTCCTTGAGGGCGAAGGGTACGGTACGCGGCTTAAAAAACTTAGGCGTTGCATTATTCTTGAGTTTTAATACGACTTCAAACTTGCTAAAACATCCTAACTCATCTTTCCAAACGTCTGGGTACTGTTTCAATAGCCGTTGCACTTCTTCAATGTTTGTATTCTTACAAGTTAAGCTGTTGTTAGTTGTTGAAAAATAAATTTTGAACTTCGTCATGAAATCACGGCCTAGAAGAGGTGGTCCACCGCGCCTGCGCCTCGTTGCAGCGTCCCGCTGCGCGTGGCGCCCGCGCCGGCGCCGTCTCCCGCCCGCACGTGGAACACGGGCTCCTCCTTGACCACGACGGCACCCGTGCTGACGTCGCCCGCGCCACCAGCGCGCGCCTGGCGTGCACACGATGCCTTCTGTGCAACCTCCAGCGCCTGTCCGAGTGTTAGGCTCTTAGAATCGCATTCAAAAAGCTTATCACGTTCATGTCCGGTTTTGAAGCCTAGCACGAAACGGTCGCGAAGAAGCGTGTCAAGCTCCGTGCCGAATTCGCAGTACACGGCTAGCCCTCGCAGCCGCGCCGCCCATTCTTCGATGCTTTCACCGTCGAATCTCATCGCTTCGTAAAACTTCGCCCTGTCGGCGAAGGTGGACCTTTTTGGCGTGAAATGATTGTTGAGTACTTTCACTAGCTCACTATAGGGTATGTCCTCGAGTTTCTTCGGATGCACGAGGTTCCGAAGCAGACGGTAAGATTCGTCCGACAGATGCGTCAATAGCACTGCACTTTGGTTATCAGCTGCGATGCTATTTAACTTCAAAAACTGCGTCAACTTGCCGTTGAAAACTTCCCATTCCTGGCATTTATAGTCAAAAATGCTTAAATTTCCAAGAAAATTTGCCATTTTCGAAAAAATTGTGGGTAGATCCCATCCTCGTCGCCAAATGGTGTGTCAGTTAGTAATGAAACGACCGTCTTACTCCGTAGCTAGTTTATTACTAAGGGTTTACCCGCACATGACAACCAGATATAGTCCATTAACACATAGTCTATGTGTTGATAGTCAGTCAGATTTATATTAAAAAAGACTTATATATTTTAAACATAAATCTGTTATTTTCCTCTACAGTTTCATTATTGTTCTCACTATTAATTATTGTTTGCAACAAACAAGGTTGGTTATCTCATAAAATATTAATTAATTTTTAATGTACCACCAACTCTTCGTGAAATAACTTATTTATTTAATTTTCGGAAAACCAACAGCTAACATACAATGACATTAAAAAGGAAAGAATAGAAATAGCAAGCCAATTAAAGGTTTTCACTAATAGAAATTATTATTTATTAACTAGAAATTTTATGAATTAGAAATTATTATTAACTAATCTATTCCTATTGTTTCTTATTCATGCTATCAGCTTGAAAGGCAAGCTCTGAAATCTACTATATAAAAGGATAAGTCCTGACTGATTTGAATAGATACAACGCACAGCCCAAACCGCCGGTCATACAGACTTGAGTTTTGCAGGGTATGTTCGTCTTGGTGTGTAGGCGAGCAATAAGACGGGATTTTTGGAAATTCTACTTTTAAGGGGGTGAAAAGGGCTAAAAACGGTTGTATGAAACTTTTTAACGCTCTGTACGATTTTCATGAAACTTTGTGTGTGTAATGTAAATACAAAACAAATGTATACGTGTTTCGAGATTTTTCAATATAACCTTTAAAAAGGGGTTAAATGGGGGCTCAACGTTTATATGGGAACTTTTTAACGGGTGGTACGATCGGTCTGAATCTTGGTTTGGATACTTTAGATGCAAAATGATGTAAAACGTATATCTTGATTTTACAAAATAACCCTCCCAAAAGGGTTAAATGGGGTGTCAAAGTTTTTTCAACGAGTGGTGTAACTCGGTTGAAATACTATCTGTCTTGGTATGTAGGCGCCCACCAAGACGGGATTTTTGGAAATTCCACTTTTAAGGGGGTGAAAAGGGCTAAAAACTTTTGTATGAAACTTTTTAACGCGTAGTACGATTTTCATGAAACTTTGTGTGTGTAATGTAAATACAAAACAAATGTATACGTGTTTAAAGATTTTTCGATATTACCTTTAAAAAGGGGTAAAATGGGGCCTCAATGTTTGTATGAGAACTTTTTAACGGGTGGTACGATCGGTCTGAATCTTGGTTTGGATACTTTAGATGCAAAATGATGTAAAACGTATATCTTGATTTTACAAAATAGCCCTCCCAAAAGGGTTAAATGGGGTGTCAAAGTTTTTTCGACGAGTGGTGTGTTTTGTTTAAAACTCGGTTGAAATACTGTTTGTCTTGGTATGTAGGCGCCCACTAAGACGGGATTTTTGGAAATTCCACTTTTAAGGGGGTGTAAAGGACTAAAAACGTTTGTATGAAACTTTTTAACGCGTTGTACGATTTTCATGAAACTTAATGTAAACAAAAAAACAAATGTACACGTGTTTCAAGATTTTTCAATATAACCTTTAAAAAGGGGTAAAATGGGGGCTCAATGTTTGTATGGGAACTTTTTAACGGGTGGTACGATTGGTCTGAATCTTGGTTTGAATACTTTAAATGCCAAATCATTTCAACAAGTGGTGTGATTAGTTTGAAACTCAGTTTAAATACTTAATAGGCAAAATAAATGGACACATGTTTCTGGATTTTTCAAAATAACCCTTTAAAAAGGGTTAAATGGGGTGTCAAAGTTATTTTGCCGAGAACTCGGTTTTAATACATAAAACGCAAAATAAATGAACACATATTTAAGGGTTTTCAAAAATAGCCCTCACAAATGGAAAAAAAGGGGTGTCAAAGTTTATACCTATAGGACTTTTTAACGAGAGGTGTGATAGTAGTTTGAAACACAAATTAGATAAGTACATGAATTGCAAAATAAATTGACACTATTGGTTTTAATACACTACATAGAAAAAAGAGAGGAACAAGTAAAAGAGTTTAAATATTTGGGTACGCTGTTTAAGAGATGGAAAACATGATGACGATATTGAAAGGAGAGTGAATGCTGGAAATAGTGTGATTAAGCACTTCATACATTTATGATCAGTCGGAGCGTGTCCAAAAAGGCAGGTCTGGCTGTGCATTTTGGAGTGTTAGTGCCGACATTGATGTATGGTAGCGAAAGTTGGGTATGGCAGAAGAAGCATCAGAGTAGAATAAATGCAGTGGAAATGAGAGCTCTAAGAAGTATGTGTGGTATAACTTTGAACGATAGAGCGAAGAACAGCGTGATAAGAGAACGTTGTGGAGTGAAAGAAGACGTAGTGGTTTGGGCATGTAGAAAGGATGGATGAAAGGAGATTGACGAAACAGTTGTATAAGCAGAGTGTGAATGGGACAGTTGGAAGGGGAAGACCTCGGCGTACGTACCTCGATCAAATTGGGGACGTTTTAGAGAAAGGCCAGGTCCAGAGTACCCTAAACCGACGCGCATGTATTAAGAATTTAATGAGAGTGAATGAAGCAAAAGTAGTAGGTATGTCAGGATCGTAGCAAGTGGAGATCAGTGGTCTCTGCCTACCCCGTCGGGAAACAGGCGTGATTTTATGCATGTATGTATGTACATAGAAAAAGACGGGTTGGTTCGAACACTTATAACTTCAGAACGGTTTTCTTGGTTTTTGATTTGTTTTCTTTGTTTTATACAAAACATGAAACGCGGACGATGTCGCGAGCAACCACCTAGTTATATCAAGAATAAAAAGGTTTCTAAAATTTCGACCAAAATAATAAATTGAGAAGAACCACCCACCCACATACCTACTTGTGCTTCTAGCACTGACTTCTATGACATAATTGATTAATTTATGCTGTATCAAACCTAGAATGTTTGCGAACCTACACTCAATGGCTGTAACACCAGCCAACTCTCTAGCCTCCTACAGAACACTGGTAGCCTCGCCAGCTACTTAGCTAGTGTGTAACAGGTTCAGGGCGAGTAGCAGGCAACGGTCACTGGATGCGTCCTTGAATAGTTCACTGTAGCTGTAGCGGGACACGTCGCCCGTGGGATAAGTTAAAAGCTGAAGCCTCTTACAAAAAATTACCTAAGTTAATCCATGGGAAAAACTTAACTTTATTAATACCTACCTACTTTTTGGTAAGTATGTGGTTTTAGACTAAAAAAACAGAATACAAAACTACATTACATACCTATCTCCAATTTATTAACTTACAATAAAAACCCCTCGTTATTTATTTACGAAACGAATGCGGCACTTCTTTGGTAGGTACCTAAAACATAGGTACCTACTAATCATAATAGTTTCCGATAAATATTTTTTATAGATACTACGACGATACTTGGACCATACGACCTTCGTTGAGTTATTTGAACTCAACGAAGGTCGTATGATCGCTGGTCGTCCCTGTCTTGCGGTCATGGAGTAAGTAATCGTAATTCACTCGTAATTGCTTGCCCTACACTACATTTATCCGTTCAACTCGCTGCGCCCAGTTTTTGCCCACCTGCCTAGTCTAATTGGTTTTGTTTCGATGTACGGGATGAGCGTTGGACTGTCCCATTCGCGGTCAGGAGATCGAAGATTATGGAGCTGAAGGATCACCAGTAAGATATTTACTATTATTATCTACTAGCTTTTGCCCGCGACTTCGTCTGCGTGCAATAGGTCCTTTAGTTAGGAAGTATTTTTACTTTTTTAGGATTTTTATTTTGTACTTTACTTTCATGCCATATTTCAATCCCTTTAAACATTTTTTTGCGATAAAAGGTAGCCTATGTTCTATGTTTTTCAAGCTCTAGTCTAGTCTATCTTTGTACCAAATTTCATAAAAATCGAAGCGTAACAGACAGAGTTGTTTTCGCATTTCAATTATTAGTATCGATAAGTATGTTTGGTTTACTTATTCAATTTATTAAGCTGCGGTAGGTGTTACTGCATTAATTTAATTCTTTGGAAGTGTGAGTAAGTAAAAGTATGATGTAGGTACAAAGGAGGATTGATGAATCTTCCTCGAGTGTCTGCATTCGTATCTTGTGTATTTATATCATCTGATATAAACAAACTATATTTGCAAACCAATTCATTTCACGCCGCTAGTATTTTACTAAGTTCGCTACAGTCAATCCGGTAACAACAGCTATTTTATATACGGGATGTAAAAAGACGACTACTGAAAACTTCAGGGAGTTAAAGTACCCATCAATATAAAACAACTTTTTCTAAGAAACCACATTTGCCATTTACATTACATTTTGGCTAAGTAGTATTGAACTTTTGTACTGAATTGAACTGATATACCTATTAGCTGTATATAATAATTGGGTTTAAAGAACTTTATTTCTCATACAAACACAGGGTTTACTTAAAATGAGATACATAGTAAATTAATTAATCTAGGTTTAAATGATAAACTAGCCTCTGGTACCTAAAATAAATTATAACTAAAAATTATTCACTATTCTATTAATATGCACTAAAATTACATAAATATTAAATATTCTAACTTAATAAATATTATATTGGTAAATGTTTTTATTTGTGCATTGTTACAGAGTTTGTACATGTAATTTAAGTTTATTTTTAAAAGCGTTTAAATTAGTACATTCCTTTATGTTGTCTGGCAAATTGTTAAATAATGTAGCTCCTTCTGATAATATTGTTTTTTTACCATAGTTAGTACGTGTTTTAGATACGTGCAATTGCTTATCAGGTTTGTCTATGGAAATCCCAGTAGTACGTATGAATCACTGAACCAAATGAATAACCGCTGTGACGCAAAATAAATAGGTAGGTACAAAGTACGTATTAAATTAGAACAAATTAATTATTTAATTATCAGGAAACTAATATTAAAATATTCTTTATTTATTTACTTATACTTTATTATAGGTAAGTACACAAATTACAAAAAAATGTGTGACAAAAGGAAGGCTATTAAGCTTTCCTTTAAGGGTTTTAACCCAGGGGGCATTTTCTACCAGCCAACCCAGTCTGGCTTAGAGCTAGGTCGGCTTGTTGCAACGACTCTATCGGTTTTTGTTGTTTCCTTCATAGTAAAAGGTAGTGTTTGTTGTATTGCAGAGAGCCTGCGGAGAGCTGCGCCGGCGCCGCCATGGGCCTGCCGCACGTGACGTCGTTCTGCTGGTGCATGGGCCTGGAGATGGGCTCCAAGTTCATCGGGTTCGTGCATCTCGTGAGTTCTCCTTCTTCTTCTCGTATCACTTCTATCGAACCAGTGTGGTGAAAGGATTAAAGTTCGCTTCGAAGGCTACTTTTGCTTGTTTATTAATTACTAGCTTCCGCCCACGGATTCGCCCGTTTGGTATCTTCAAAAACAAAAACAAATCTATTCCGCGGGAACCGTAAATTTTTCCGGGATAAAAAGTAGCCTATGTGCTATTCCAGACTATAATCTATGTCTGTGCCAAATTTCATCCAGATTCGTTCAGCCGTTTCAGCGTGAAAAAGTAAAAAACATACATCCAGACATCCTGACATACATACATCCACACATTCTTACAAACTTTCACGTTTATAATATTAGTAGGATTATTAATAACGCGCTGGCGGTGGTAACACCTCTGCCTCACGATTCGAAGGTCGTGGGCTCAAACCTGGACGTGTACCAATGAGTTTTTCTATTCCAAAAAATTATGTGCGTAATGTGAGTGCTTTTAAACGTTGAAGGAAAACATCGTGAGGAAACCGGCATACCCTAGAACCAGAAATTCGAAGGTGTGTGTTATTATAAGTAAGTATTCTTATAAGCGGCGATGGGCTTGCTACCTATC
Organism: Cosmorhoe ocellata; assembly: GCA_963675405.1. Classification (NCBI taxonomy): domain Eukaryota; kingdom Metazoa; phylum Arthropoda; class Insecta; order Lepidoptera; family Geometridae; genus Cosmorhoe; species Cosmorhoe ocellata. The sequence goes on along the minus strand of OY776258.1, from coordinate 298,456 downwards.
ACGAACGGAATACTAACCACTGTGCAAAATGTGGACATGTGCTAAATGCCATGTTCGGACATGCCTCTAGAGGTCTGAGGAGATATCTACCGAGCGTGGGGATTACAGTCGTGTGAGTGTTTTTTTTTTGCAAATTAACAAATTATCCCAGTTTCTCGTTAATACGGGAAAACTGGGATAATTTGTTAATAAAGTTTGAAGTCCTAGTTGAGTTCGGGATATATTCAGAACCTGTGTTTGTTGTGTGTATATTTTTAAACTTACGCGATTTTAGTATTTAACGGGTATTTTAGTATTTAACGGCGATTTTAGTATTATCGTGTTTTATTTACCTATATTTCCCGACGTTTCAACAGGTTTACACACTGTCCGTGATCAAACGCGATAAATACTCGTTAAAGCACTTATTACACTACCCTGAATTCAGGGACCCTTACCCTAAATAAGAGTGGTGTAATAAGAGTCAGGGCGTAAGGCGTAGAGGCTAGGAGTTAGGCTCCCTTACTACCGGGCCCTGAATACCGTGTAGTGTAATACCCGTTTTAATACTAATAATGTTGGTGTGTGTTCCAGGCGGTGTCCCTGACGCTGATAATAATGTGCTCCATCTTCGCGGAGAGCGTGCGCGCCAACATCGGCACGGTGGAGGACGCGGGGGACCAGCTGTACTCGCGCTGGTACAAGGTGGCCGTCACCGTGGCCGTGGTCACCACCGTGCACGTGCTGCTGGCGCTCACGCTCATCTACTCCACCTTCAAGGTCGGTCAGCCTGTCTGCGCCCAGTCTTAGGTCAGGGGCCTTACCACGAAGCAGTGTTGCTAGATACACTGTAATTACAGCAGATCTACTGTATTTTCACACGATCCACTGTACTCTGTAATACTAAAAAAAATTACAGTGTATATACAGGGAACACTGTAATTTTTCAACGGGCAAAAATCAATTCACTGTATTTTTTTTACTTTTATTGTAATTTTGTATCAAACACTGTAATTTTGAGCACCAAACACTGTAATATAATTTGTCTCCGTAACGATTCCATTATAGAAACGTCACTACTTCCATACAATTTGCATAGGTCATGGTACGAAATAACAATGTAATACTAATTCGGTAATGTATGAATTCGTGGTGAGGCCCCTGGTTTTGTACCAAAGCATAGGAGAGGTGATATGCTGCAAAGCTGGCAGGTTATTTCCATCAAAGCGGAAAGGAGAAGTGGAGCGGAGAGAGATGTGAGCCGCCCGACTAAACACTTTTCCGCTCTGCCGCGCCGCTTACTCGCTGCACAAAATTCAATAGAAAAATGAGACATCTCTCCTCTCCGCTTGATCCATTTCCACCGAAGCTAAGGCCGGGACCCCACCAAAGCAGAGATGTGTGCGATGTGCTGTGCGAGAAGAGATCTTTTTCAGCTCGGGGCATTCCACCAAAGCGGAGATGTGTGACATCTCTCGTCTCCACTGCGCGTCGTCCGCGCACAACTCACATCTCTGCTTCCATCGCGCCATACAAATATTACACATCTCCGCACAGCGATCTCCACTGAAGCTGAGCGGAGAGGAGATGTGTCAATAACACAATTCTATTATCTCCTCTCCGCTCTTCTTCTCTCTGCTTTGGTAGGAACAACCGAGCCTAAATGGCATGTGATTAAGGGTGACAAATCAACATCGAGCTATTCTGAGCTGTACTGTGTTTCTTAAGCTACGTTTTTTTAACAATCAACATCAAGCTGTGCTGCGCCGTGCTTAGCTCCAGTATTAAAAGTAATCAGCAGCTCGTGTAGCCGTTTATCTCGTCAAAAACATAGCACAGTTCTGCACAGCGCGGCTCAGCACGGCGCGGGCGGGGAGCGCGCCTCGCTCGAGACTGCTGCGTTTTTAAACAGAGCGTAGCCTCGCACAGCGCAGCACAGCATGGTTTGTTTGTATCCTCATTAAAATATTAGACGAGCGAGTTGACCAACCATAGCACAGCGCAGTACAGCGCAGCATAGCTCGATGTTGATTTGTCACCCTAATTGTGTTGTGAGCGCAGCGCGGAAGTATCGTGTGTTGATTATTGTGTTGTGAGCGCAGCGCGCGACGTGGGGGCTGCGCGCGTGGCTGTGGGCCACGGGCACGCTGTGCGCGGCCGCGCTGCTGTTCGTGCTGGTGGAGCTGGCGCTGCACGGCGTGTCCGGCTCCGGCTCCGGCTCCGACATCTTCATCTCCTTCCTCGAGGGAGTGCTCTTCTTCGGTGAGCCCTTTCATCATCATCATCTTCCTGCCCTTATCCCACAAGGTGGCACAACAGGTTCTCCTCCTCCACTCTCCCCTATCATTCGGTGAGCTCTTTTAGCCCTACCATATTCTATTGTTATTATTAATACACTGAATGAAGGTTTTTTTGGCAATATACCTAGTTGTTAATTAACAGAGCACTGGTGGTGTAGTGGTAGCACCCCTGTAGTGAGGCAGGGGTGCGTTCAAACCTGGTCGTGCACCAATGACTTTTTCCATTCGAAAAATGTATATGCTCTTAAACGGTGAAGGAAAACATGATGAGGAACCGGCATACCTTAGAACCAAAAATTTGAAGGTGTGATTAGTATTCTTATAAGCGGCGATGGGCTTGCAATCTTTCACGTACGGAATACTAACTACTTTCTTAAATTTAGGCATGTGCCAAACATCATGTTCGGACGTGCTTCTGACTACCCCCTTTGAGATCTGAGAAGATATCTACCGAGCCTGGGGATTACAGTCGTGATCATGTTTTTAGTTAACAGGTGTAACTAATCGATACTCACTTACCTAGTCATGTAATCATTTAAATTCACAATCTGTACCCCTAGTATGAGTTTTTGATTGTTTACGAAAACTTTTTTCGAATAGTATCCTTTGATATCCATCGGAAATGTTAAGGAACTAAAATAGGGTTGATATCGTGAAAGCTCGGTTTGAAAATCATTGCTGGGACTGCCGATTAGATATTTTTGATATCATCGACCTTATTTTAGTTCCATCATTTTCAATGGAAGTGTAAATGTATGAAAGGATACCATTCGGAAAAAGTTTTTGTAAACTATCAAAAACTCGCCTGTGTACATAGTTTATTATTAGCCAATAGTTTTAAGCTTCTAAATGTATTTTTTTGTGTACAAATAATAAATAAAAACTCATACTAGGGGCACTGATCTAATGAAACCTTTAATTGGCTCTCTGATGCTGTAGAACAAGTATTGTAAGCTGTTGGTATAATTTCCAGGAGCGGTGATGTACAGCATTCTGTGCGTGTACAGCTACTACCTGATGCTGCGCAGCGCCGAGGACATGGAGGGGCCCCCCAAGACCGTCTACTAACTCAGCTGTTCAGCATAGAGGTACGGCAGCGGGCGACGTGAGGCAGCGGCGGACGACACTATTGGTTTCTATGTATTTCTATGAAATTCGCTCCGTAGTTGGCGACACGAAGCTAGCGACCGCGGATCAGTAGGTCTACCACGAGTTTTCACAACCTACACTCGCTAGCGACTGCAGTTAAAAAATTGTATGAAATCTTGTAGGTACAGCGCCTCTAGCGGATAGTTGGGTACTAAAACGTCACGTAGTTAACTATCCTACGTCAACGCGTACTACAGCAACTGTAGTATGCGCTTCATTAATTTGCTTTGAATTTGGTACCATGAGTAACAATTTTGACACATGTCATAGTAACGTACTAACGTACTGTAGTAACGTCAGCCGATCTAAATGTGGCAACTCATGGTAGACGTACAGTAGTGTCGCCCGACCGCAGATCACTATTCTCGAACACGTCAGACATCTTGTTTCACGGAGCACTCGGAACCAACTGGATAAACCGACTGCAGTCGGGTTCGACTGACCGCAGTGACAGGACGTCACTAGGTGTCGCGGTGACATGAGGCGACGACACTGGTCGGCCGCCGCCTCACGTCGCCCGCTGCCAACTCGTACCTTTAGGGTTAGTAAACTTAGTAACGAAGGTATACCCTTTCTAGAGTTGTTGACAGATGTATTTCTAGAGATCTGGCGTGATTAATGTTAAACTATTGTGGAAATGATATGCTATTAAAGGAAATATTTAAGTCGAAAAATGCTTAAAATTCTTATTATACGAGATAAATGAAATTCTCAACTTTTAAAATGTATTCTTTGACTGATTTTCGAAAATCTTTCCTATTTACCTTCTACTAACGTTATTGTATTGTAAAGGTCATAAGTAAACTTTTATGAAATGTTCAAAATATGGTGCCTACAGCTGTAATCTAACGTACAGTTCTAAAAATAGGTAGTTTTAAAGAATTTGTAAAATGCCTTGGACAGTGCAAATATTTTAAACTGAAATACCTAAATGCTTTTTTCCATATTAAACCTTAAATTTGAAGAAAAATGGTCAATTTTATAAAAAGGTGCCTAAACTAAACTAAAATATTGCCTTTGTAGTTTATTTTCAAGGAAAAATATTGTATTCGTCACCGGAAATGAATCACTTTAGATACACCGCCTTTGTATTTAGAATTCAGTGGTTTGGTTCAGGCCGCTCTTAGGCCGCCTTTCTGACATAATTAACTGCATGCTATTGGCGGCCTTATGTTTTAAGATATTTGCATACCTAATCTGCCATTGTAAAGCAAGTAATATCTATCCATCCCATGACAACATTCTGAAAACTGCATTTTTTAGGCAATAGCTACTTAATAATACTATTATTTAGTCCTTATAGTACCTAAGGCTACCTAATAATAATGTTTTACTGAATGTTAGAGAATAAAAGAAGATAATTAATTATGTGCCATGGTTTGTTGTTCTACTAGCGCAGCGCCCTCTCAAACTTGTATTGTATAATGTAGTTATACGTATTGCCCATAGATGGCGCTTATTGATGTATTGATCACTCTTATAACCAGTCGTTTTAGCTGTTGGTAAACTTTAATTCTTTGGATCATACACTTAGGACAACTGTTATAAATGTGTGAAGGTATTGAGTTACCCTTTTTAACTTAGTTTTGTACTGCTGACTGTTCTGGCGATGGCCTTAACTACGCAAGCGTAATTCAGTTTCCGACACCTAAGCGCTGCATTAAGCACTTATTACACTACACTTTCTGCAGGGACCCTTACCCTGAATAAGTGTGGTGTAATAAGAGTTAGGGAGTAAGGGACCCTAGCAAGGGCGTCAGGGAGGACGTGGCAAGCCTTGCTCCCTAACCGCCCTGCCAATCGAGTAGTGTAAATAACACTTAGGGCGGCTAGGGAGCTCAGTCGTTGAGCGGCATAAAACAGGTGCCATGATGCGTCTCTATCCGAGCGCATTCAAATTCAGACTGTACACAGGGAGTAAGGGAGCCGGTATTCAGTGCAGTGTAATAATCGACGCCCTTGCAAGGGGCCACGCCTACCCTTGCTACAGGGCCCTGCCAACCGTGTAGTGTAATAGTGCTTTCACTCAAATGTGTCTACAGCTTTACTTTGGATGTTGTTTTTACCTATCGTGTTCAAATACCTACTGTTTAAATATTTACGTATAATACCTCTCTTCCTACCTGGATTCCCCGGGTTTGAGCATTTTTACCTACTTTTTTATACTTAAGTGATATTTTTCCTCATTGCGAACTATCATATTTTTCATTAAACATACCTACTTAACAGTATGCAGTTGTAATATGTACATTTTCCTGCTTAATTAGAGCCGAATTGAGGCCACACTGGAAGTTATTTTTATAGCAACTGTCGACACGTTGACAATCATACGGGAGATTTTCCATGATGGATGAAGGATGGCTTGCTGTGACCGCATCCTTCGCTTATTCTATAGTAGATATTGAAATATTATTATCATAATCTATCCGTGGTAAAATTGTAACGTATTCCAATTGGACCTTTAATCTTACGCTGCTAAGACATCAATTAGATACGGAGTCAGTCCATACTCGCTTCCGGCTGTGCTGTTTGGGAGGAATAGGTAGGAAACCTCACAAATCGTCACTCTCTCGAATAATTCGTAGTACAGACAGACAAACATTGTGATTTTCAAAACGATAAAACTGCTGTAGATCTACGAAAAAAGATATAGGTACAATAAAATGTCATAATATAATCTTATGAACGTCGTATACATAACTGATCTAATAAATATAAGTTTTAGATGTATTTTGATGTAATACGTTTTATATTTTTAGCTGCTGTTTTTATGTAATAAATAAACTGCTATTTACAAGGCTTTGTTATGGCCAAGTTTTATAACATTGTTTTATTTAAGAGAAACTCTTTACATAAAGTGTTTGTGTAGATCCGTCGCATAAAATACCTACCTACATACATACATACTCGTACTCGTACATATACGTATCCTAAATTATTTGCTCCAATAAAATTGGTTGGCAACCGGAAAATGATAAGGTAGGGTAAATACAGTTAATAATATATTATAGGTAGATAACTCCCAGGGAATTTTAAGTTGTATGTGGCCAAGAGCGCGCCAAGCACCGACGTGAAAGGGTTCCGCAGACCTCAACCTCTAACTAAACGATGACAGCGTGAACTTTCCCAAGTCCATATGAATTATAAACAATAGAAAGAACACCTAAAATCCTTACTAATATTATAATTGCGAAAGTAACTCTCATAGAGTAACTTTCTGTGTGTTCCGCGATCACGCCTAAACTGAACCGATTTTGATGAAACTTGGTACAAAGATAGAATAGAGTTTGAGAAAGGACATTTATCAAACTTTTTACAACTTAAAAGTTGTACATTTTTTCGAGATAAATCTCGAAAAAATGTACGGTTCCCGTGGCATAGATATGTTTTTGTTTTTCAAGGTAACATGCGAGCGAAGCCGCTGGCGGAAACTAGTAATATTTATTTTTTGAATTCCCGTTCACCACATTCTCATTTTTGTAACACACGGAACACAATGATCATCGTACAAAAGTTTGTCCTGGGCGGAAATTGAATCTACGACATAGACCTAGAGGTACCTACTACCAACCGATAGATCTGTGGTGATAATTATTGTATTATTTGATTGTGGAACTCTAAAACTGTAATTTAATTAACGTGGATAATATTGGTTATAATTTAGTCAGTAGTGTGCTTGTCCACGAAACGTGTTAATTTACTGCGTGACCGTGCGAGACATAGGGATAAAGCTTTAGCAAATAGGTAAGTCGATTTTACTAATAGATAATATTTAGATAGGTATGTAGCGCATTCCGAGGGTATCACTGCTCGAAGGTAAATAGTGCATCTATCCACTTTTACCAATTGTTAGGCATATTCGTGGAGTGGTTTTTAGAGAATATTTCTTGGAGTAGGTACTTTGGGAACAACCCAGGAGCAGGCCGAGAAAGTGCAAAACCACGTGTTCGACGTAAACTAAATCGTAGGAAAAATATTCAAAAAGGCCAATGTACTATTGGATTTTGAATCTTATATGTTAATCTCATAGATGTCGGTACCACAACATTTCAGGAAATACATATAAACTTTTACCTAGTTTCATAATATGGAAGTGGTTGTGGCTATTTGATTATTTATTAAATTATTAAGTCCATTTTGTATCGTCTTGGCTGCGTCAATAAACCAAATCTACTGCTAACAAGATGTTCAAGACTATTAAAACTGATTGCGGTGTCTTAGTGCTGTATTTCGTAGAACTAAGCAGAGGCGATGAACGCGCCGCCCAGGGGCTCGCAGTGCCGCCCGGGAGTGGGCTACATGCTGAACGGATTCATACAACTGGTAAGACCGTGCCGATTCATGTATCCACTACACTCTTTTAAGTATTTTCTTTCTGTTTACGTAGGTTACGACTTACGTCCTAAAACGTCAGTAGACAAATAAAATTAAGTAAGTTGGTGAAATTGTGAAGTACAACAAAAAGTGGCGGGTGTTGAATCAGCACTGCGAGAGGCGATGCTCGTATGTGTGCCATGTCGCAGGACATTCACTATCACGCTTGGTATTTCCTCTTCCTCATAAAATAAAATAAAATAAAATAAAATAAAGTTCACGATTCAACCAAGTAAGTATCTAGGCTAGGTGTGTGGTGGCACTTTCATAAATGTGGTATGAACCAGTAGTTACACGTAGGTGTGGGTTGAAACAAGTAGGTAGGTACTAAATTAAACACAAATCGAGAATAATTACAGAAATGGGAACAATTTTAATAATTATTTTTTATTATTCCCACGAACAGCATAACATTATTTTTGAAATTATGCAGAAGTGGGAATAAAAAGTGAAGTAAAAAGTGCGCGGAAGAAATTTGTGCCGTTCGTGGGAATACCTCGCATTTTCGAAGACTTGAAGACGAAAAGTTTACGAGTAAATGGCAGGTGGATTGACTTGATGTTTGTTTGGACTCAGGTGGCGTCGTTCACGATAGCAGTGATGGCGTCCGCGCTCGGGGTGGGCCTGCTGGAGCGCGCGGGGCGGGCGGGGGGCACCGCCTACCTCGCGTGGTGGGCCTTCGTCGTGGTCGTGGTCACCGTCAGCGTGGTGCACTACGTGCTGGCCTTGCTGCACATGTGGGGCACCTACCAGGTGCGCACTTCCCTCACTTATAGTTCTTAGCAAACAGGCCAGATTAGCGGTCTTAGCTGTAATTCGGAGGTATGTATGTTCGAGTAGGATAAATGGTCTAGAGATGTGTTCTATGAAGGTACTTTGCAATTTCACGTGGAGACACGATGTGTTCCGAATGGTTCTATAATAAAGATGTACAAGCTTTGCTCAGTTAGGGGTTAGATAGATGTTCTGGGAGAAATGTCCACCAATATTGTGGTGGACATTCTACTCTACGGTGTCATCATAGTCCCACTATTCGTCATTGTCCGCAACAGACAATTTTGGTTATCTCGTATAAATGTACCCTTCGTGAAATAACTTATTATCAACCAGTCTTTTATTGCTCCATCTTACTATCAGCTTGAAATATGTACTAGCCCTAAATAAAGGTTAAACATTTTTTTAAAATATCAAATTGATTAGAATCTATTTCCTTATTTATTTGAGCCCCGTGACTTCGCTTATTTCGATGTCGACCGCTCACGGGTCACCGGAAGACCGAGAAGACGGGGCGTATTACCAAAAAATTTGACGTAATTGCAGGAAAGCATACCGGTGCTGGTGGTGTGGGAGTCGGCGATGCAGATGACGAACGTGGTGCAGGCGCTGGTGATGGTGGTCGCACTGGTGCTGTCGATGAGCGGGGCGTGGCGCAGCGAGACCTGCGCGGAGCCGCTGGCGCATGGCGGGCTGCCGGGCTGGAGGGCCGCTATGCGCGCGCAGCCCGAGCCGCAGATCTTATGCTTACTGCCCGGGCTCTTTGGTACATGGCTGTTCTGTTTAGGCAAGTTCTCCAGTTCTTTTACGGTCCCATCTGACCCCGAGCAACTTCTCAAGTTATTTTACGGTCCCATCTAACCCCGAGCAAGTTCTCAAGTTCTTTTACGGTCCCATCTAACCCCGAACAAGTTCTCAAGTTCTTTTACGGTCCCATCTAACCCCGAACAAGTTCTCAAGTTCTTTTACGGTCCCATCTAACCCCGAGCAAGTTCTCAAACTCTTTTACGGTCCCATCTAACCCCGAGCAAGTTCTCAAGTTCTTTTACGGTCCAATCTAACCCCGAGCAAGTTCTCAAGTTCTTTTACGGTCCCATCTAACCCCGCGCAAGTTCTCAAGTTCTTTTACGGTCCCATCTAACCCCGAACAAGTTCTCAAGTTCTTTTACGGTCCCATCTAACCCCGAGCAAGTTCTCAAGTTCTTTTACGGTCCCATCTAACCCCGAGCAAGTTCTCAAGTTCTTTTACGGTCCCATCTAACCCCGAGCAAGTTCTCAAGTTCTTTTACGGTCCCATCTAACCCCGAGCAAGTTCTCCAGTTCTTTTACGGCCCCATCTAGCCCCGAGAAAGTTCTCGAGTTCTTTTACAGACCCATCTAGCCCCAAGCAAGTTCTCAAGTTCTTTTACGGTCCCTTCTAGCCTCGAACAGCTTCAGCAAACTTCGTGATTTCTAATGATGTGATCATGATACTTCTTTACAGGAGTGTACTGGTGCTACAGCATATGCGTGAACATCGGCTGTGTTGCGGAGGTGTGCGATAGCATAGACAGGAACCAAATGAAGTTAAGACTACTCCATGCTACCAGAGCAGGAGTCCGCAGTGGAGGAGTTGCCATGAGTCAGAACGATTTCAGAATTAACAACTCGCCACAAACCAGCTTTCATGGTAGAGTGGCTGACAAGACGTGGACCCAGGGTCGACTCCTGCACCAGAACAATACCAACAACACACCGACAGCCAGGGATGGGACAGTGACAACAGTTTAATTGTTAGGAGACACAACAAACCAACAACAAAAATTCTTGAACTAGATAAATGTTTAGACGTGTCGGGCCTTTCTACTCAACAGTTTCTTCATTTTTCGCAACAAAAAAATTTTGGTTATCTCGTAAAATATTCATTCGTTTTAAATATACCTTTGAAAATGAATAAATTATAAGTGAAATAACTTATTATCAACCAATATTTTATTACTCAATCTTCAAGCTTGAAAGAATAGCTCTAAAATCAAGCAAATAGCGGTAAAATATCAGATTGAGCAGAATGGCCGTCCGTGACAACCCCGAACCATCGAACTGGTGATCCTCAATTCATCAGTGTAACTCTTAATTGCATTAGATTACGAAAGAAATAAACAAATTTTGTTCAGTTTTACACGATTTTATTCACCATAATTTGAAATAGTGACGATGTATTCCATAATCTCGTCCTTCAATAAATATATTACATACAACTCTATACTTACGTAAGTACAGCGGCAAAGTAAGTACTCATTTATCACTTTAACATTCACTATTGCGATTCAAACAGATAAAGCACACCTTCCACTGTAGCAGGCCGAGCCAACAATGGAACAGCCATTGTAGTGCACAGGCGGGACTTCGCAGTTGTGTTCCAGCTTACATCCAACACGTTAGTAAGAGAGAGCAAGAATAGCTACGAACAAGAATATCATTATTCAAGTGAACTATTTTCTTGGAATTTAAAAATAACTTGTTACAAAAAGATAATCATACAATTTTTAATTTAAACTGGTTTTAAGGAATATAAATGCCTCAAAATACTGAATAAGTTTTGTAAATAGTATTGAAATAGCTAAATTCTATTTGTTCGTACGAAAGGAATGCTTCGATGTGCTTATTCGATAATATATTATACAGTTCAATTTTAATGATTTCGTTGTTATAAATACGATAAAGGCCATTTTATAAATAATAAAATATAGCGCGTTGGGACATGGACATACTGCGACTTCAATCCAAGTCATAGGCCTTCGACTAACTCAAGTTAGCTGTACATTGATCATTTAGTTTCGACAAGATTCAAAGTCTTTTCCCTTGCTTCCGAACAGGTAACCTTATAAGTAAGTAATATTCTACAGCGGGCATAATTTATTTCTATAATAATTTAACTATAAGTTTTAATATTAGTACTTAGTTATTTAAAGGAAATTTTAAGTCAGCAGAACTACATATATGTCTATAGTACTCTTACCTAAGTACGTAGAGTCGGTTGGTTTATCCGACATGACACTTCGAGACCTCTGCTGAGCTAAAACTCCGTCCTCGACACGAGGGTGCGCGGGAGTCTTTGTACAATGTCTCTAACGCGGGGCTACATAAATACTTAACTAAAGGTATTGCACGAAAACTCGGATCTAAATACATTAACAATTTACATAATTACACTTAAATATAACAGTACCTATCTGCGACACGCCCGAGCTAAGCGTCGCGTATTACCAATGTGCGCTGGCCACGTGACCGGTCAGCGCGCGCGCCACTTCATCACTGCAATGTCAAGATATTTGGAACCGATGGATATAGATGTCGATAGAACAGTCCAATAGTGTGGTAGGGCTCCGCCTAGTACAGGTGCGCGGGCTCCAGCGGCGGCGGCTCCGTTCCCACGTCGATGTCGCCCGGCGCCTCCTCCTCGCACGGCGTGCGCGGCCCCGCGCGCCCCAGCCCCCGCACCTGCACAACAACCAGCTCTCAAGACCTGGCACTGGACGCGAGGTGTTGCCAGCTCGAGCTGTGGTGGCGTCACCAGCCCGGCAGCCCGCTAGACCGCAGTACCTGTAGCAGCAGGTTGTTGGAGAGCAGGCGCGCCTGGTGCTCCTGCGCCTTGGCGCGCAGGCACGCGATGCTGTTGTTGCGGAAGGCCTCCGGATCCTCGTAGGGCTCCCGCGGGTCGGGGGGCGCGGGGGACGCGCGGCCCTTCGCCGAGGAGGACGCCGTCGTGCTGCTGGCGGGGGAGCACTGCGCCTGATACCGTAACCACTATTTAAGACTATTATAAGTGTGCGAAACGTGATCGTATGCCAAATAAGTAGAGGTGATTCAGTCTAAAAATGCACGCCCCTCCACATGTACTTGTACCGCATGTAGAGGTAATACATTGGAAATACATTGGAGGGGCGTGCATTTTTAGACTGATCTATCTCTCCCTATAGGTAATGTTAGGACATGAGAGCCAGAGTAGTAAGGGTAGTAACAGGCATGTCTCTGACTACCCTTTTTTATAGCTCTCCTCCTAAAACTAAAGTAAGTACAGTATGAAGTCGTGGCCTCATATGGTAAAGGAAAACATCGTGCCTTGGTCAACTCTACTTCCGTTGCTCTTACCTATTGAATAACACCGCCAAGGCTGAGGAGATGGGTTAGTCCCGGTCGCCGTGCGAGGCGCCCCCAGCTGCAGTCGGTAAGTACTTAGCCCTCGCGACTTCTACTGATGCGTCACAAGTGAAGATAATCCACAATTGTTACCTGGTTGTCGTGGTTGTCGTGATGGTGAGGCGGCGACGCGGACGTGGCTCGCTCGGGCTCCGCCTCCGACCCCTCCCGCTCCGACCCTGACTCCTTGAGGTGCTGAGCTGCCTCCAGGGACTTCCGGTGCATGCCTGCAACAATAATTATACCTTCTTCATAACTTTATCTATAACAGTTCTCTTTTTTCGGTGAGGTCGATAGAACTGTTGTTATATTTGTCTATTGCTCCAACAGAAATTGTTTCCTCAATTTAATTTGAATCATTATGATGAGGTGTAACATCTAAGGTATCATTTTGTATGCGAGCAGCGTCGACTCTACTGTAGCAACCTACCTAAGTGCCTACTATTTGCCTAAGAAATTGTTTCCTCAATTCCTAGGTAATTTGAATCATTATGGTGATGTTATAAAGGTTTGTCTAACTAAGGTGTCATTTTGTACGCCAGCAGCCTCGACTCTACTGTAGCAACCTACCTAAGTGCCTACTATTTGACTATTAGGTGACACATTGATGTCAATATCAACAATTTATCCCACAGTCCTTTTTCTTTGACCGTTCTTTGTACAGCGATCACGCGAGCGACATCGACAGTCCGACAAAGATTTAAATCGTGGATATGCCCGTACGGTACTGAGACCGCGCCGTTTTGTTGCCACACGAAATGAGATAGCTCGCTCATTTGGCACTCCAAATATTTTCAATTTCAGGGTACAAAAGGAATAATTATATTTATTTACGAAAGATCGTGAAATATAATTGCACAATAAATGGAGAAATAACTGTTTGGTTCATTTTTTACTAATCATTAATGTGCGTGCATCGGCATTTTGTTAACACACACAAGTAAAAACAGTGCCACAGTTTTTGGCGTCCGGGCATATCTACGATTTAAATCTTTGCAGTCCGACAGTTATAAACACGATACATATTTGTCAACTTGCTGAGAAAATAAGTATTGGAAACTTATCATCCTTAATTCCTCCATCTTTGTCAAGTTGTGGACACGCTATGTATGTGTCGAGACGTGCGACGTGCTCGCACAGCTAGCTGGGCTACAACTTAGTTGTAAGCTATGCAGACATGCAAAACGATCGTTTAATCATCCAGCATCAGTTGCATTCCACGTCTCGTCCATTAATCTGAAGACATGCGCGGAATGCGAGGCTGCGGCCGCGTCTCCGCGTGTCCCTACTGCTTACCAGCGCTCCACTCCTGAAGGAACTACATCACTGGCTACACTCACACCTAAACAACAAACATTCATACCAGCGTAGTTGTAACCACAGGTTTTAAAAGACAATTACTTATTGTTATAGCTACTTTTATTATTGTTTTGCAAATTTAGGCATGTACCAAATGTCATGTTTGCACGTGCCTCTGAATACCCTCTTTATTATCTATTCACAAAAAATATAATAACTAAGTAGGTACATACCTAAGTATCGGTTTAATAACTATGCCAAAATACATGTTGGTAATAGACTATTTAGAGAAGTAGCTACAAACAAAATTTTAAATAAAATAATTCTCTGATCTCGTAACATGGGCTTATAAGGTACCTATAAGAATTTTCAACTAGTGATTTCCGATTCCTGAATGCGAAAGACCGAATAAACGAGTGACAAAATCCATCTTTCCTAAAGCTACAAGAAGAGTAATAACCAAGGTAGGTATATGTTAGTGTGACTGTGGTGGGCCCCACTCCGCACTGTGACTGATTAGGTATGCGTGGCCGGTGACTGCGCCGCAGTAAAAATCTCGTAAAATACTACAAGTTGAGATATTAAACTTGGCTGCTTCGGGGTATGTGGGGTCGCCTCGGGTGGTTTATTATCCGGGGGACGGTGGAGCGGAGCTTTTATTTGTGACTGGTGGCATATTCCGGTTAGATTAGGTGGAGACAACTGTACTCACAGAGGTCATGTTCTGTTGAGCTCAACGAAATTATTTAAAACTGAAATTACTAAAATCCCTGTGGAGATCTTGGAACTATCAAGTTTGAGAGATATGGGCAACATTTGAGTGATGAATAGAAATTGTAACTAACTTAAACTCCGGGTCTTGCATTCTTTCCTTCTGGCATTCTTCTTGAATCTGAATTATCATTCAAAGATTGGCATGAAAGCCGATCGTCCGAACTACTGTTTATCGAATTTAGGTACCTACTACTCTTCACAGTAGGTGCACGAAAGGACCTTTCGAGCAGCAATCCTTCCACCATCAATTGGTATACTAGCTGTAATTGTGTCCAGTTTTTCTTGTTCTTCATATATGAATTATTGAACATTATTATTACACAGCACACTGCATAACGATAGTTCTTAAGAGTTTCAAGCTGATACCACACATAACATTAGTTATGCTGGTAAACTACTTCCCGAATTGGTTTAACCATCACATTATCCAGCGCAAAAGAAACTTTAATCTCGGAGCAATCTGCCATTAACAATCCAATTACACATATCTCCGTGGGGGACGCAAATCGGATGCAAAGCTGAATCTGCATGCGACGAGTCCTTCATTAGTATGCCGCTGCAGCCTCCAGCCTCCACGGCTGTCGCACGCTATTGATGGTGTGTGCTGTTTGTTGAGACTAGGCGGTCCACCGAAGTATTTCATAGAAATTAGCGCCAGATAAATAGGGATTACGGTACAATTATTGTTATATACAAAAAACAAGCAAAACTGATCTGAAATCTTCAGACATTTGGTAGACATGTCAGCGTGTCTACTCCGCAAAACGATCAACGATATTTCGGCACAATTATCGTGCTAAACCTACTCTAAGTTACATTGTTTCATTTCATTGTAACACTATCATTTGACATTAGGTACAATCAACTCGTAAAACTGTGACACCACTTACGATACGACAATATCGTAACTGTTAATTTGACTAAATTTGACTAACATTTTGTTCCGATTACACCTATCATTGTTGTTTTGTGGAGTAACACCCAGATCTCTTTAAGAGAGATAAGATCTAAGATAATAGAGACAGCTCTATCATCTCAGATCTATCCAATCATATCCTATCTTTCTTAAATATTATAAAAGCAAAAGTTTGGATGGATGGATGTTTGTTATTCAATCACTCTGAAACGGCTTGACGGATCAGGGTGAAACCTGGAATACGGGTAGTTTATGACATTTTATCCAAGTAGGTACCACGCGAGCGGGCCGCGCGCGGAAGCTAGTAGTATAGATCGATATCTTAGGCATAGACAGATATTAATAACACATTAAATTTAGATCCATGGAACAAGAAATATTTAATGCTGCAATCCTTAAACCTAAGATCATATAAAGAAATTGGGGTAATATGAAATTGCACAGTTTTGGATTAAAATAAAGATTGAGATATATTTTTATAGATAAGGTTCTTTGGTGTGGTTGGTGTTATGTGTGTGAGTGGGTGTCTCGAGGAGATTGGTGATTAGTAGCGGAGGTGAGCGGACCGCGGCGCTCGCACATTAGCGAGGCGCAGTCGGCAAGTTCGGCCATTAGACGAGGATAAATCCACATGATTTAGGTAACGACACTTTAGTTTCGTGATATATTCGGGGGTAATTTTGATCTAACTTGTGTTGTGCCACCGTTATTTAACTCTAACTAATGACTGTGCATTTAAAACGTGATTAACAAGAGTACTGTATTATCTACTCTTTATCTAAGTACAACATTCAACAGTCAATCTTTTTGATATTTCTTAATCTTACCGTAGTTCGTTATTTTCGTTCTTTTGCAGGTAAACTTAATAAGTACCTAAGTGTAGTTCCCTTCAAGCGAATATTATCCGGGAATCATATCATGGCGTTTCGAATCTTATGTCCTAGTCAAAAATGTCATTGAATGACTATTATTTTATTGAACGGACTCTCCCTGGGCCAAATAGCTAAATGTTTGACACTTAAACTGCAATAAGCAATAATTAAAACAGTAAGATAGAGGATTTGGTTCCATTTAAGATGATCAAAGGCTCACTTCTGGCTCAAACGCTGCTAAAAACTCTACTTATACTTAATATTTAATTTCCAAGTTTTACAAAGAGCATCATCTCTGGTTCTAGACAATATCTAAATGGCACTAAAAGTGCTATTATTCAAAATATGTAATTACAAACGTCGTAAAGTGTAAAGTTCTTTGTGGAGGTAGGTGCCCGGGGCACTTCTATCTGTGCTCGTCATATCGTTCACTCTGGATAATGGAGGTGTATTCCATTCATTCAGAGATGAAAGGATGCAACAAAGCAAGTGGATAATAGGCAGATAATTCTATAACTTGCTCTCTGGGTGCATTACTGTCCATTTGCGAATGTGTGGAGTGTCGCTTCTGCGCGGCGCACTTACTCTTTGATATCCTAGTTTCAAGCTTTGAGGTTTGTGAGTAATAGGTGCCTAATGAACCAAATACTGCATAGTTGGGCAGTACTTTATCGGTGAGGTAAGAAATATTGAGTAATGACAGTATTATGATAACGCCATTAGTAAAATAATAGAAAGAAATAGAAAAACTATAGTTTACATGGTTTTTATTATGAATAACAATAAATGCCCATCTTATGTGCCTAGATAATTAAAATTACAGAATATTAATTTAGTCAATAAACTCATTATGATAATTATGATAATGTCACATCAAAAATTCAAACGTAATAAATAGTGCAACACCTTAACGGGTTTTTTAACGGTTATTATTTTTTATTATAAGTGAGTGGTGATAAAAGTTACTAAATATAAAAAAAATAACGGTTAAATTAATGTACTTATAAAAAAATATGTTTGATAATTAATTTCCTGAAACAACTTGTTAATCAACTTTTGTTAAAGTTCCCAAGTTGTGTTAAAGTTCCCGATTGCCAAGCAATCTATCACGCAACAATAACAATCGCATAATGCACAGGCCGCGATCCCCTCCCACGGCGAGCGGTTCGCGAGCGCAGTAAATGCCTCGCTGTACCTAAACACTCCGCACAAAAACCCGACCGAGTGCATTTAAGTACATAATTAATATGTACGCTCGCAGCCCTCAAATCTGCGTTAATCAAGCCTTAGACAATGCGGCCGCCATCTTGGGTCTCCCACTCCCTCCCCGCCCCTCCCGCGGCGGCCCCTCACTCCCCGTGGGAAGGGGGGCGCAGGCTTAAGGGGAGAACTTAGCCTTTATTAATTCATATCTGGCAGAACTCGTTTGCGTATTCAATTTTATGCACATGTGTGAGTGGGCATTTGTGTGTACTTACAGGGCTGTTTATGTTCGTGTAAGCCAGATTACAGCAAGCCAAATAAAAGTAACGTTTCAATTTAAGGGCGTAGCGCGTAGACGGTGCTACGTCACGTCTACGAGCCGCTACGAACACATCAGGTGATGTCCTAATGCTTTGATAATGAATGTGATTCGTTGGCATGCGGCTTGTAAGAGTACGTACTAACTGAGTTTTACAGGTTTTCCCGTTGCACTGAATATTCTTCACGATAAGTACAGACAGCGTCACCAATTGGTTACCCCTCTTTACGAAGTATGCAGGTTCAAACCTACGTGAAGTCTCAAGCAGTTTTGCAAAAACATATATTTAATTAACACAAAACTTATCATCCTTGCTTACCTAATTGGTTATTAATTAGATATAATTTCATTACATGTGGCACTGGACCAGCGGTTACCATGCTTAACAGTCACTGACTGGGTAAAATCCTCATGTTATTTGACTAAGTTCTTTTTATTTTGTTTATATGTAGTTGTTTTGTCGTACTCAATTGACGTTGTGAGTTAGGTATGTGATTCAGGTAAAATAAAACTAAGCTAATGTCGAGATGAAACAATTTCAGAAATTTAAATTATGTATCATCGATACCATTTTCAATGAAAAAAGCGAAATAAGGAGCAAGAATCGCCAACTACTCGTAGTAACTTTTGTTCATTATCATACAGTGCATAACTACCCGCAAATACATAAAACCGTACGCATAGACGCATAATTTGAACGCAATCAAATTATAGTTGCTGTGTATCAGTTAGTGATGCGGTCTGTACCGCGTACGTCGAACAGGTAGCAATAGTTAGTTAAGGAACAAACAAACACGTTCAGTAGGTCTACCATGAGTCTTCACAATCTACACTCGCTAGCGACTAGTTAAAAAATCGTATGAAAACTTGTACAGCGTCTCTAGCGGATAGTTGGGTACTAAAAACGTCACGTAGTTAACTATCCTACGTCACAGCGACTGTAGTTTGCGCTCATTAATTTGCTTAGGATTTGGTACCATGAGTAACAATTTCGACAGATGTCATAGTTACGAACTATTACTACTGTAGTAACGACAGCTGATCTAAATGTGACAAATCATGGTAGACCTACAGGAGGTCTACCATGAGTCTTCACAATCTACACTCGCTAGCGACTGTAGTTAAAAAATCGTATGAAAACTTGTACAGCGCCTCTAGCGGATAGTCGGGTACTAAAACGTCACGTAGTTAACTATCCTACGTCACAGCGTACTACGGCGACTGTAGTTTGCGCTTCATTAATTTGCTTAGAATTCGGTACCACGAGTAACAATTTTGACAGATGTCATAGTAACGTACTATTACTACTGTAGTAATGTTAGCCGATCTAAATGTGACAACTCATGGTAGACGTTCAGATGGCGCGTGCACTTAACGGGTGCGAGCGAGCGAGCGGCAGAACATAAACCTCTCCGCACTGAAACAAAACTCATAAGCTGTCAACGGATTCTTGTTTTCGTAAACAACAGTTCAACCGTCTATTCTAAATCCTATTTGTATGATGGTAGAGTTCTTTTTGGCGCGGTAAAAGGTAAAAGCCTTCTTGTGAAAAATGAACATCTCTTTTGTTGAGATTAAAAATTATAGTGCGCTTTGTTCAGAGCGCGGCCGCAGCTCGGAGCTCTTCTTACTATCTTCATGTTTATTGAACGTTATTTTAGCGAAGCAATGATTATTTTGTTTTAAAAGGTATTCTCCTAGCTTTACGGAAAGAAGCTAGACGGTCCAATCAAACATCAACTACAGTTCCAACATACAATATCGTCGTCTATGTATATATTTATTAATATTTTACTTTTATTGTGTACTTTATCGTAAGTACCTAAGACGTCAGATAGAACATTTTGGGAAATGCTTTCTTGACTCAGGCTTGGTGTGAGTGTGACGGCCGCTGATAAAACAGGTAATTAAGCCTCAACTATCATCATCATCATCAACAACCTGTATGAATGTTGTTAATTTATTTTTCAGTGAATATATTTCGGTTTTCTTATTTTTCTTTTTTTTTTATTCTGTGTGTCAATAAAGTCTTATCTATCTATGTATCCTACTTCCTACTAATATTAAGAACGCGAAAGTTTGTGAGGATGTATGTAGGTTTGTTACTCTTTCACGCTGAAACGACTGAACGTATCTTGATGAAATTTAGCACAGATATAGATTATAGTTTAGAGTACCACATAGGTTACTTTATATCCCGGAAAAATGTACGGTTCTCTTGGGATATATTTGTTTTTGTTTTTCAAGGTACCACGCGGGCGAAGCCGTGGGCGGAAGCTAGTAATATATATTTTTGATGGTGGTGATAAACAGTAGCTACAGTAGCTATAACGTAGAGTCGTCCGGGTGGTCGCTGGGTGGGCTGCATGCCTGGTTCAGTGCCCACTGGACCTTCAAAATTCGAGCCAAAAGCAAAAAGTGCCCATAGGACAGGGTTGGAGAACCTTTTGTATCAACGTGCCATTTTTTCTAAAGTAATGTTAAATGAGGTCATAGACGTGTCATCACATAATTTTGACTGTGATTACTGGGAAAATAATAATAATAATCATCATCATCAGACTGTAATAGTCCACTACTGGACATAGCCCTCCTCTAATGAGCGCCATTCACTATGACATACACAGCCCAACGGCCTTTATGAAATAGAATATCTGTACCTACTTTACCTTTTTTTATAAGTACATTATGAGTTTTTGTGATAGGTGACGTGCCCAAAATATTGTGTCGCGTGCCATTGGTTCGCCGTCCCTGCCATAGGACCTCATTAACATGGCCCATTCGGCCTTCGTAAAAGAAATGAATGAGCTGGGAGTTACTGGCCTATTGTACCTCTCAAGTTTGTTCAAGTTCAAGCTAATCAGTGACAATGAGCGGTGGATCGGCGCGGTAGGTGTCGCTGTGTGGTAGCACTCACCGGTGGCTGGTGGGGGCGGGGGCGGAGGGGGCGGGGGGAGGGGGGCAGCCGCTACGGAGCCCCTGTCACTGCGCTCGACTCTTGAACAAAATTACCGAGGTGAGAATAGAGCCTAACCTGCTTATCCCGGCTCTCACTCAGTGCCATCACCGAGGCGGACGATTCTACTCAATATGATATTTTAGCGTTATTTCAAAAACTTTTGTAACCTTGATTTTAGAGCTCGTCTTTGCATGAAGATGGAGCAATAAAAGATTTAAGTTATTTCACGAAGGGTACATATAAAATTAACTAATATTTGACGAGATAACTAAAACTGTTTGTTGCGAACAATGGCGAATGGTGAGAACAATGACGGAACCGTTGAGTAGAATGGTCCAGGCGCACTGTACTAGGGTATTACTGAGTTCTGTCATTTGCAGCAAAACTGCGGCTCGACTATCGTGTACGTAGAGTCTTCTTCTATCATTTTGAGGGTAAAAAAGAGGGTAGTCAAAGGCATGTCCAAACATGATATTTGGCACATGCCCGCATTTTACACCTGTCTTTGTTTAGTCTTCCGTACGTGACATGTTGCTAGCCCATCGCCGCTCATATGAACTAAGCTATGACTCACACCTTCGAATTTAGGGTATGCCGGTTACTTCACGATGTTTTCCTTCACCCTTTAAGAGCACTGGCATTGCGCACATAAATTGTTCAAAATGAAAAACTCATTAATGCACGACCAGGTTTGAACCCACGACCTACGGATCGTGAGGAGTGCTACAACTACACCACCAGCTCATCAAGTACCTTCCATAAATATGAAAGTCACATAGTAAGACTTACCTAGTGCTCTTCAGCATATCCCGATCACGGCGCTGGGTTAACGCCTGTTCTATACTGTTGACCTACATCTATCTACAAGCTAACAACTGCAGCTTGAGCTTGAACCTTATTCTTAACGTGTTACTAGTTCTTTCACCAGTGTGGTGAACAACGGAAGCGTAAGTACACGCTTCCGTAAGTGGAACATTGATGAACGGAAGCGTAAGTCCACGCTTCCGTGAGTAGAACATTGATGAACGGAAGCGTAAGTCACATTTCCTTGAATGTGAAAGGAAAGCGTCCACGCTCGGTACACTGGCGGCATGCGAGGTGGGCTGAGCTAGAGAGCAGTATCTCACCGAACTCACCTAGCAGCCAGGGCGCGACGGCCTCGTTCTCCTTGGCGCTCTTGAGGATGGTCTCCGGGAGTGGCAGCGAGTGGCGCACCATGGCGCCGTACAGCCCGTACTCCGCCATGATGGTGGACCGGCCCCAGCACTTCTCCGTCTTACGCCATTTCGCCCGCCGGTTTTGGAACCACACCTAAACAAAAATAACACAATAAGTACTAGGTATTACACTCTTGTGGAGTATTCTATGCTCCTGTCATAAATCAACGAGTAGGGTAGGTACCTAATGTGGAGTTATAATTAAGTTAAGTAATGCATCACGTTTTACATTGCGAATATTCAGTAATAAAGACTTTGTGCTCTGAAAACTAGCAGTCATTTTAAATTGAGGACGTTTTGCTGTAAGAGCATTTTATATTACAGTCGATGTGCAACCAAGAACATTTAGCTTCCAAAACCTCCTGATCCGAAATGATCAATTGGTCCACGATCAGTTATGTCAGTGGATGTCAGTTATCACGATTTCAAAACAAAACTTTCCTCGAGAACCAGTCCATCCATTGGTGAATACAGCATGAGAATCGGTGCAGTGATTTTTGAGTTTATCGCGAACAGATAGATAGACGCGGCACAGGACTTTGTTTTATAATATTTAGCTATAGTGATTATATAAATGTGTACTAGGTTAGGCAAGGTACATGAAAAGCTACACCATAAAACGTAATGGCCAACCTCGTGTTTTTCACTAGTGAGGGGACAAATCTCTAGTGATGTAATTTTGTCACTAGTGATTTCACGATAGTCGCCACACTCCTACGCAACTCTGAATCTAAGAATATAGAAACAAAAACAAAGAGCTTAACCTTAATCTCTTTGGTGATCGCTAGGTCTGCGCTAGCCCACAGCACGGTACTTCACAGTAGATAAACAGTAATTTATGTAAGCATCTGTTAGTTTAGAAAGGCGCGATCGAAACCCATCGCTGCTAGCACTCGTAACTAAACGTCGAAAACAAACCAATTAGCAGGAACAAAACGCAACTAAATTAAATGTTCAAATTCGCTGGCGTGAATGTTTGCCCGCCCCGGCAGGGCTGCCACGACGGTACCTGCCGCTTGTAGCGGTTCAATTATATTTTAGAGTTTTGTAATTAATAACTACATACGAGAGAAATAGAGAGTCCTAGGTACGTAGTTATCTAGTGTAATCTCAACGTTTTACAGTAAGTACACTTGCAGAATGAAAAGGTTGACTAGTTTTCAAATAAATTGTTAACGCGTTGGTTGCAAGCACATGTTAACTTTTTATACTGCGTACTAGACGAGAGTGGTGTACTGAAAATTATGTTTAACTGTTTGACAACAAAGTTTAAATTCACTTAAACACATGTCACGACAGAAATCGTCAACTGTGTCGGTAAAGCAGATAGTTATCAAATAGTTATCAAAGTAATAGCTACTGAGCAAGCAATAACAGATCTTAAGGTTGTCAACCTTTTCATTCCGTTCCACGACTGTACATACGATGTTTTTGCCTATAGGTGTCAGTTGTCAATGCCTAGCTGGGATCACTGCCAACCCTGGGCGCACCGACCACACAGGCAACAAAACAGTTAATTTCTAATTAAATTTGTTAATTAAACTCGATCCGAGCTCTCGTCTCCACTAAATTAATACTACTTTAGTATTACGTTACGTACTGTCGTGCCTACCTGCCGGGGCTATCATGTTTGAGGGATTCATTAATTTCAATTATATCTATTGCTTTGCTTTAGCGGAGATGTTGCTTTATCTGTGGCTAGCATAATTGGAGGGTGCTATTATAATTAACTTGGGCTACAATTCAATAGTTAAGAGTTTTTTATACCTACTTCGAGCGAACTTGCACTAAAAAGTGCTACTTTACAGTTATTTACCTACTACGTAGGTAATATGTTTTAGATATCATATTGCGACAATATCTAGAATGTACTTGTATGACGACCTCCGCTGGCGAGTGTCTTGAAAATGACTTCAAAATGACCTAATGTATAATTTAGATGTAATTAGAAATGTAGGTCATTAATTATTTTATTACATGATCACGACTGCAGTAATCTCCAGGCTCGGTAGATATCTCCGCAGGTTTCTTGTTACTTAGATATTTGAGGATATCTAAAGGGGGTAGTCAGAGGCTCGTCCGAACATAATATTTGGCACATGCCCACATTTTGCACAGTGGTTATAGTATACTTTTTTGTACTTTATTCTAGTATAATATTTAGTTTCTATTCCTGGGTGGGTAAACACAACAAACCAAACAAACAACAGAGACTTGGAGATACAAATAACGAGTGAATCAATCAAGAGCACCTCTCCCCAGCATTAGCACGTCTGATGAAAAACTTATCCACTTAACGGGCAAGTGTCGACTAATCCACACAACCGTGAATCAACGCCGGGGAAGCGAATTAAGGGTTAATTCCGGTACAATTGGCGAGCGGCCCACACGAGCGCCAGCCCTGCGCGACCCGCCGGTGAGTAAGTCGAGGATTACTGTCGCTCTACGGTTGGGGACAATCAATATTGCGGCCCGCTCCAGAGGCCTGCAGGCTACTTCCAAAGCTAGCACTTAAGAAAAGATGTACTACTTAATCGACCCACATAATAACTAGCTGACCAGCGCGCAACTTTGTCTGCGGGTTAATTTAATCCGTTTTTGCAACATTTTTTCCACTTCTATTGGTCTTAGAATTTTGTTTTAAATCTTAAAAGCCTTTCTCGAAAAAAAAACTATCCAACAAAAAAAAGAATTTTTCAATTCGTACCAGTAGTTCCTAAGATTAGCGTGTTCAACCAAACAAACTCTTGAGCTTTATAATATTAGTACCTATATGTAGATATTACACTTTCAATAACTGAAAGAGCCAAACGCGGAAAGCTAGTGAGGGCAGCCGAGACGCGAACGATGTGAACGATCCCTCTGAGAGATATATCTGTTGCCTACGACACATAATTAATTGTGTAGGTATTCTAAGTACCTACTGTTCAAAATGTGAGCATGTGCCAAATATCATGTTTCAACTTGCCTCTGACTAACCCCGTTTAGATATCCTCAAATATTTAAGTAATCTGAGGAGATATCTACCGAGCCTGGGGATTACAGTTAATGATCATGTTTTTTTTTATTAATTGAAAATAACAAGTCTTCATTCACGTCTGAATTATCTATGGTCTGGACAACCAAACTTTCACTTAGACCTGTGTGACCTGTTAAGTATTAATAACCTGTAAGTCAAGGAACAACAAATACATCTGTCTCCTAGATAACCCGCATGGGTCGATTGATCGAATCTTGGTAACCCGATCACAAAGTCGATGGGTCACGATCGACCCGGGTCGCACGAAATGATCGATTAGCACAGGTCTACTTTTACCAAGTAATATACAAGCAAGTTTGAATGATTTAGCAGAACGGAGTGATGTACAACCCTGGGAGTTGCTCCACGCCGATAGGGGTTGTAGCGGTCGGTACGGAGCCGGCCCGGTAAATGGATCGGATGCGGCGCCGGACGACTCATTAGCGCCGTATCGACACGCAGCCAGCCGGCTACTTCTTGTAGGTCTACCATGAGTTTTCACAATCTACACTAGCGACTGTAGTTAAACAAATTTATGAAAACTTGTACAATAATATAATATAATATGGAGTGCGTCTACCATGAGTTGTCACATTCAAATCAGCTGACGTTACTACAGTAGTAATAGTACGTTACTATGACATCTGTCAAAATTGTTATTCATGGTACCAAATTCTTAGCAAATGAATGAAGCTAACTACAGTCACTGTAGTACGCTGTGACGTAGGATAGTTAACTACGTGACGTTTTGGTACCCAACTATTCGCTAGAGGCGCTGTACAAGTTTTCATTTTTTTTAACTACAGTCGCTAGCGAGTGTATATTGTGAAAACTCATGGTAGACCTACTGAGCTCGGCTCTAGGCGATCGGCCGACGACGTCACAAGGAACACTATTTTGCAAATAAAGTTCGAAATATATCCTTACTACACATATAAGTACAAAAAATCAAGGACATCAGTACCTATTTACGAGTGTCTTTTATAACCTTTAGAAAGACTTTCTAACACAGGCTTTATTACTTAACACAAGCGACTCCAATTTATTTGTTAGTCCATTGTATACATTTTGAGTGTGGATCTTTATTTTGAGAAATGCCCACTAAGATTTTCTACTTACATACTTGGAAACATTATGATGAAAAACAGTTTAAATGGTGGTATGTCGTGATTCACCATGAATGTACTTAAGCGGCGCGTAATCATTCTCATAGCGTACGCAATTTAATAAACAAATGCGAACAGAGGGCCGTCCCCTGGCGCGGGCCGTCCCCTGGGCGCCGCGGCACCGGGCCCTGCGGTACAGTATCTATACTCGCACTAGAATGCGAATATTAGTGTAAATTGGTTACAAAATCTAAAATATTGAACTTTCAAACCAAAATCATTAATTTTTGTTTTTTCTGTTTTTTCTGTACCGCTGATTAAACATATTTAAATCACAACTAAGCTCAGCAACGTCTAGCAGTCACTGGTCCATTCTACTCAACGGTTTCGTTATTATTCTCGCTATTCGTCATTGTTCGCTCGCACAAACAATTTTGGTTATCTCGTAAAATATTAGTCAATTTTTTCAAAATTAGCACTCTTCGTGAAATAACTTCAATAAAAACTTTAAATAAAATCATTTATTGCTACATCTTCATGCTATCAGCTTGAAAGACGAGCACTTAATTCAAAAAAAAAATTATAACGACAAAAATAACAAATTTAGAAGAACCACCCTTTCCGGCTGACTAATCGGATGAACAGAGTGTCCCTACTGCATGTAACTGTATCTATTCTGTGTGTGAGTGTGAGCGCGGCATTATGCGCTTACACAGGATTACATCGGGGGAAAGTGTTAATGTTATTGTTTGTTTATCGCGTTTTTTATTACGTTGGGGACTTACAGGGAACAAGTGTTTACAGAGGTCACTTATCATACCATCTTGTTAAAGATTAAGTATTTAGACTATCAAAAATAATAGTATTTAGTTGGTATTTTCAATTCAGCAGGTTTTTGCATTTTAATATATTTTTTTGTATTAAATAATGTTCGTTTCTTATAGCTAACTAGCAACACGCCCCGGCTTCACACGGGTAGCAAAAGTATCTCTATATTTTTAATATTAAATATAGCCTATGTTACTCAGGGATAATGTAGCATTC
Source organism: Cosmorhoe ocellata (assembly GCA_963675405.1). Lineage (NCBI taxonomy): Eukaryota > Metazoa > Arthropoda > Insecta > Lepidoptera > Geometridae > Cosmorhoe > Cosmorhoe ocellata. The sequence goes on along the minus strand of OY776258.1, from coordinate 270,973 downwards.
TAATGGTAAAAGAACTTTTGAAATCGGTCCAGTAGTTTTTGTGTTTATTCGTTACAAACAAAAATACAAAACTTTCCTCCTTATAAAATTAGTATAGAATATAGATATAGAGAGGACTCTTTAATTTCATAAAAACCATACAAATCTTTCCTATCGATTTATTTTAATTGAAACCCAAATACGTAGGTAAAGTAATTTCCACTCACAATAATGACAATCGCACGTTGTAACTCGCGGAATGCAATATGTCAGCGCGCCCGGCTCGGCTCCTAATTATGTACAGAACCCGGGGTAATTGTTAATTTGGCACATTCACGCGTGCTAATGACGCGGAGAGTATTACGCCAGACAATTTATTACTCGTATGAGAGGAACCCCAACGTATCGTGAGCCGCGCCGGGCGGCTGACGAGTGCCGCTACACTTCATCTAACACCTGAGGCCTTACCGCCAGCTCTTACCAACCATCATGTTTCAGAAACGTCACATTTCAAGGTTGAAGTAATACTACTTGAATACAATTTTAATTCTGTATTGTGATATACTGACTTGTTACAGTCGGAAGGGAATAGAACGCTTCTGATACGATATACCTAAAAAGTTTTCATACAGAGATCATGTCTCGTGAAAAATTAAATAGTTTATGGAAGTTTTTTTGGTATTTAAGGTTAGGACATTTTTAAGAATTTAAATTATGCTAGGTAAAGGTGGGTTATATGCAAAGAGAGGCATTAGGTGAAGTCGGGTTGCGGATGATGATGATGAGGCAAAGTTACACCCAGTAATCCAGTGTTAGTGATCAGTTAAAATGATAGTGAAGTCACTAAATGTTCAGTTTATGCAAACGCTACGACCTGCCAGTAGTGAAAGCCTTTATTCGGGTCCTGATCAAGTAGAAACTTAGAAAGTCTCGCTTGAGACAACTTGATGGGACACGAGTAAAGGGTCGTAAACTTTCCTTTTAATTTTTCTTGTAGATATTACGTTTTCATTGTATTTTAACATAGATTTTAGGACAACTTACTAAAATATGTTAATTTAATTTAAAATCATGATCCCGCAGAAGTTACAACTGACAGCCAGAGCGGAGCAGCAACGGAGCGCGCGCGAGGGGCCAAGCACAGTGGACGCATTACTTGGAGTTGTAACGTAGCTCGGGAAACAATTTGTCGGTGTCGGCCGCCGCCGAGCGAGCGCCATTGTTTTTGTGATTTTGAACGTTTTCGACACATATGTAGGTGTACGTATGTGTTATTGTGTCTAGTAGGTATACCTTTTTACTCAATTTGATATTTTGCCGTTACCTATTTAAAAACTTTTGTATACTTGATTTTAGAGCTCGTCTTTCAAGCTGATAGCAAGATGGAGTAACAAAAGATTGGTTGATAATATGTTATTTCACGAAGGGTACATTTAAAATTAACTAATATTTTACGAGGTAAAGAAAATTGTTTGTTGCGAACAATGACGAAAGTGAGAACAATAAGGAAACCGTACATATTGACGAACTCTGTGGCGCAGCGGGCGAGAGTCCGCCTGCGACGCAAGAGGTTCGATTCCCGCCGCGGAACAAATTTGTGTACGATCTGCAGAAATTTGTTCCGTTGGTCTGGGTGTTTTCTATGTATAATAAAAAATATCTATCTATGTATATAATATGTATTAAATATATCAGTTATCTAGTACTCATAACACAAGCTTTGAGTAGCTTACTTTGGGACTAGATGATGCTGTGTGGATTGTCCAGCATTATTTATTTATTTATACTATAGTCATAAAAGTAAGGGATCATTGTATGATGGTAGACATGTTGGTAAAAGCCGTGAAAGCGATTCACAGAAAGCAACTTGAATCCCGCTAACTGGACAGCGCGGTATCATTAAGCCAAAACACGTTAAATAATCGAACAAAGGTTCCTATTTACGGAGTGCATAATTTCATTTCTTCGACACTCAGGTTGAATGGAGCTGGAGAGGGGGGCGAGGGGGGAGGCGTGTCGACCAATCAGGTGCAGGCGCTGGGTAAAATGGAGTTGGGATTGCGTCTGGTGGCAATTTGGCGGCAATCTGCGGGACAAAGCCGCGTCGCCCGCCGTCACGCTAACAGGTTGTTATTCAATTTGTGCGGCCGACACATTGTGATTAGTTGATGAGATAATGCGCGGGTGCAATGCCATTGTCGGCTGATTGGGGGAGGTGCTCGCTGGCCTCGTGAGATCGCGACACTCACTGCGAGCCGAGCTCCTAATGCCAAGGGCATTGCCCAAATAATATGAATGCCCTTACATAAGTTGTCAAGTTGATAACACCACCCAACATTGATTTGCTAAACTTGAATTAAAGACATCTCTGACCACTCCTCTTCTTGAAAGCTTCTTGTAGAATCATAATTTAACTAATTAGGTAGGTATTCCAAAACAAAACTACCCTCAAAAGCGCAAATTATTTTATACCACACGAGTGATAATTTACAAAGCAGCGCGCCTACAAGCTCGAGCATGAACATACTTGGGGTTATCCTGTTCACGCTTGACTACGAAGCTAATATTTCTACTCTACTAAAATCGATAGGGTCCCGATTTCATGGCTCATAACTGGATTTCCCTTTTCCCTCTTACTTTGAACCGTTCGAATTGATGCCGTATTTTCGATGGAGGTGTCAAGTTGTGTAGGACTTGGCAAAGTGACATATCAATGTTTTGGATCGGTTGCCTAAAGCGTTTTAAATATTTTATTCAAAAAATTTCTTTTTGAATAATCATTAAGCAATGAATACTTTTAGGTAGGTTAGGTAATATCACAATAATAGTTTCCTATGCCTAAAAACCAGTTTCAAAAACTCATCGTGAAACAAGTATTATTTTGAATACGTCATAAAATAAATAGGCCATAAAAAGGACCAGACCCTTATTATAAGGCTTGTTATTTCAAAATAACGCAAATTAACAAAAATACTCAAACATCGGTTAGCTGTCAATTTGTAACAAACGGAAGTCATCGAGTGAATGATAAAGGAGCCACTGTTATTGTAAGTGGGCCGGTGCTGCGCCGGGCCCGTCACGCCGCGCAATGGGGCTGCCGACTGGTAATCATGACAATATAATGGTAACGAGAGATGGCGACTTCCGACAGCAGGAATAAACAAGATGTCGCGGCCGCGAGCTGCAGCGTCTCCGCTAGAGGAGGCGGCGGGCGGCCATTGCCTACCGTTACTACTCTTACACACTGATGTGATCATCAGGGTCTCACCACGAATTCATAATACAATACCGAATTAGTATTACTTTGTTATTTCGTACCATGACCTATGCAAATTGTATGGAAGTAGTGACGTGTCTCTAATGGAATCGCAACGGAATAGGAAGACTTCGTGGTCATTGTATTTTGTCATACATAAAAAAAAAAAAAATCACGACTGTAATCCCCAGGCTCGATAGATATTCTACTCAGATCTCTAGTTACTTAGATCCTTGAGGATTTCTAAAAGGGGTAATCAGAGGCACGTCCAAACATGATATTTAGCACATGACCACATTTGGCACAGTGATTAGTATTCCGTACGTGACAGGTTTAGGCTTTTGATAAAGCTTGTTATGGCTTATTTGAAAGTCGAATTGATATCCAATTTTGGAATCTTGAATTGCCTGCATAAAAATTGTTAATTACACCCACTTTTTAGCAAGAAAGTACCTTTTGCTAGTGTGTCACTGCCGCTTTCAAATATCGCTAATCCCACACCTTGCACCATATAGACAGCTGCACTAACTAGGCAACTAGCGGCCGTGAATAAGCATTTTCAGGCAATCACCAGCCTCGCTGCCTCGCCAGCCTCGCCTGTCTCGCCTGCCTCGCCTGCCTCGGCCGGCCGATCGCCATAATTGCTATAATAACTCTACAATTTGCCCGATGACGTCACTTCACGTCTAATCAACTCGACAGTGTTTGTTTGAATATAAACGAAGTGATGATTGGATCTTATGTATAACTTATGTAAATGGGTGGGATACCATGAAAAATATCGTGATAAGATTGGCATCTAATTGACTACATTCTGTCGCATGATTTACTGCCTTGATGGCTTTGCTTTGGGCATTTGATGGCACTTGTGTGGTAGCTCCATTAAAATTAAGTGTCTTGATACACATTAGACTTGTCAGACTTTGGCACCTTATAATATAAATGAAGATGATTCCACTATTCAGTTTACTAATTTGAAACTTCAGCATATTTGAATACTAGTTGTTGACCGCGACTTTGTCCGCATTTGATTTTTTTTTCAGAATTTAGCCTATGTCCTTTCTCATGCTCTAAACTATTTCTGTACCAAATTTCATTTAAATCATTTCAATAGTTTAGGCATGATTGCGTAACACACAGACAGAGCTACTTTCGCATTTATAATATTAGAAAGGATTTACGAATAGGTACTTTGATTGTAAGTTATTATAATGTAGGTATCAGAACTGGTATTCGGTAGAACATTAATAAAGCGCACAGATGTACAGTTTAAAGACGTTTTATAAACTGAGCCACTCAGCATGTCTCTAATCTCCTTGAGTTGTGCTCGGCCAGGATTAACGGAGGGTCCTTAATATGTTTTTTAATTAATCGCATTGGCAATTCGCCAGACCTGCCGATGGTCACTCCAGATACATCGGTGTACACTGTTCAGTACTCTTCTGAGATTCCGATTTTGTAGATGTTTTTGATTTGTTTTTCGTTTGTAAAACAGCACATTTACCTATAGACACACGTTTTTCATCAATATTAAAATTTAAATTAGTCTCGATAAATATGACGACAATAATATTTCAGATTATAGAGAAAATCGAATGGTTTAATCTTTTGTCTCAATTTATCAGTTCATTAGCATCATTTTGAATTATGCAAATTAATCCCGCTACACAGTCCACGCCGCCTACCAATTATGTAATGCAATCGGATACAATCACAAACGGATTGGGAACTCGGATCTAATAATTGGATATGATGTTGAACAACGGACCGTGAATGTAAATCTAGATGTGCCATGAATCCCAGCCTATGAGCCAAAGAGGTTATTTTCTTGGATTCCAAAAACAGGAGAAAAATGTTTCGATAATACAGAGCAATGTTTGAACAGCTAGCTACAGATTGCTATAAAGTTGCTTTGAATATTCCAAATGTGCTTAATAAACGTCCGATTCTCCTTGAGCGCCACACGTAACGATCATCAAATATTGGTGGAACAGACAGTGGAATGTCGGCCGGCGGCGCAGGCCACTTGTGCCAACATAATCAGGACGATTGTGTTCCATTGGACTAAGCTTTTTAAACTGTGTGTTTGTAGAGACTATCAGACACGGCAATCCAAGTGGCTCCATTCGAATGGACTCAACCATAGGTACCTACATAAAGTCTTATCTTCTAATCACTTAATGAAACGCAGATCGTCTCTCTTGGCATTCTATGGAAGTCTCTGTTTAATTCACTTCGATCTCTTCATTCCGATATTCTCTCGCAAGTCCGGGGCATCAACAATTACTTGCAAATTGGGCACCTAATAGAGCAGCACCGAGGAGTGGCCACACACCTTTACTTTTACATAATTACGCGTTTATTTTCATTCAAAACGCGACTTGACACTTCGAGATGTAACCCATGTCATCTCTTTGTCTCTCGAACAAAGTTATTCTTACACCTTGTAAAATATTACGCAACTCTAACGCTTTAGGAATAAAGTTGATATTGGATCGTCGGTCGTAGAGACTCGCCGGTTAAATGGTATGTTGGTTTGAAAATAAGGTGCCTACACGCTCATTAGGGGCAATACAAATAGGATGGAGTATTGTTGGAAGCAACAATATTAAAATAATAACGCATAATAGGACTTTGTGATATGTACCGAAGACGAGATCTGCTATCTCGTAGATATAAAAAAACCTTTATTGTTACTGAAATTCAAAAACGTTGAACAAGTTTTTGTCTAGCAATCTCAGAATAACAAGAGTGACGTAACATTTTATAAACCAGAATTGTGTCAAATCACTCTATTCACTAAGCATTGTAATTATTTAATTTGTAAAGAATAATTAACTAGATAATTACTTTCAAAATGAATGTAGGGGCGCTATGAGCGCGAAGTGGAGTGAAACTGTCGCCAGTGTTCACCATTAGCGCATAACAAATACTGATGTTTTCATAGAGTATTCAAATAAAATAGTGTTTCCTTCGGTAATTGGCCGCGCTGCCACACGGCGGGTCCCGCTCGAGGGTCATCAGGCCGAGTGCCGGAATCATAGATTATTCCAACGACAACACGATCCGACTCAAGTTGTTGTTGCTGTGGATTATTTTCTTAGGATTCGACACGCTGCCTGTTTACTTACTAAATTATTGACGTTTTCAAATTAGATGGTGTTCGAGACGTTCTTTGTCCTCGTTAATTCGAGTTATACACGTTTACTGATAGGTAATCTTGCACCATTATGTTTGGTCAATGTACCTACTTGTATTGCGAGTATGTCTAGAGAATAACCTTATTATTTCGTAAAATTTCAATGAGTTTGTAGAATGAAACTCTATAAGCTAGTTTAAAACCGAGAAGCACTTGAGATTGAAGAGGATCAGGAAATTCTTAGTGCATCGAACAACTTTGAGGCGAATAACAAATCTTGAAACTTTCAAATCGATCGCCAAAAGCCAAGCTAGACAGCAAATAGAATAATGAGAGTGCTCGGAAGGGTTCACTTGGAATAGTTTTGTGGTCCCACAGTCAACCCTTCGGCTACCCGTCCAATTTGGAGCGCAGTACTTGCGTATACCTCCATTCACACTGAAGGAACCCTTTACATTTTTCAGTCGTAGTTTGTTTGGCTACTAGACCGTCTCGTAAATTGGGCCGGATCGAGGACACTGTTGCTCCTCGGAGTCGAGAGGTTACATTCGTTGTATACTTTACTAGCTCTCACGGCCCGAAGAGAGGGACCAAGATGACCATTGCAAGCCCAATGTTACATTTATGTGGGCACGTTCCGCACTTACGTGGTCGGTGTGAGGACAGACATAGCTTTGGTAAACTGTGGCGACATCAATGATCCCGGGGACTTTATTTATATTTATAGAAAACCAGCGCTATATAATCTCACAGCAGCATCTTAAATAATAGGCGGCCAATAACAAGTTACCAAGTAGAAATAGTTGAACCTTCATTTCCCAAGTCCCTAGACAATTGGCTACTTATCTGGATTACATCATGTCCTGCTATTATTTACCTCGGTCTATTAGCTGGATTCTACCGATTATTTTCAGCTTATCGACTAGTAGAGGTTTGCTCATAGTTATGTCATCGTGGCAAGCGTCTTCTTCTTCTCATCGAATAACCAGTTATTTTAGTGTGGTGAAAGGATTAAGGTGCACATCAGGTCATGCGTCAGGGTAATGTGATCAGTGGTCTGGAGGTATTGAGTCCAGGGGCCTTACCACGAAATCTTCCAGAACAGTTCCTTAACGATTCCATTATAGAAACGTCACTACTTCCATACAATTTCCATAGGTCATGGTATGAAATAATAATGTAATATTAATTCGGTAATGTATTATGAATTCGTGGTGAGACCCAGTTGCCTTACCATAACCTCTTACAAACCATCATGTTTCAGAAACGTTTCAGCTTGAACTAACACTACTGCCATACGAAATATCTAAGTTTTATTACTGTGATATTGCCCGAAGAGTTTGTGGTAAGGCTTGTTCTCTCTTGTGTAAAGAACAGCCCGATAACAGACTTTACCAAGTAGCATATTTAACGACAAGCAAATAATAGGAGTCGAGTAAGTAGTGGCGGCCTGTAGCGGCAACAATTGGCTTCGTATTATTAATTGCACGCAAACAGACGGAAAACACATTAACCTAATAAATAATTTTGTACCAAGACGTGTAAGGTTGCGCTCACAATGAACACTATACACTGGCTTCATTTACTGCTAGTTTATTTTATATCATTGACCTCTTTCGTATAGAAATTTGTTTGTATCCATGATTTTAGAAACATTTTCATCTGATTTTGTAGTGGAGAGAAATTCAAAACGACACTGACACCTTTAGAAGAAGGCTTACACTAAATGTAGCATATTTAACTCAACCTAGATCGTTGAGACTCACTATTTAAAGAAATAAATAAATAAATAATGCTGGTCACTAGCACACAGCGTCATGTAGCCCCAAACTAAGCAGAGCTTGTATTATGGTAACCTCATGACTGATAAACTACATAGATACATTTTTTTTCTAAATACATACATATCATACAAAGAAAACACCCAGACCCGAGACAAATATCTGCAAATAATGCAAACATTTGTCCCGCGGCGGGAATCGAACCCGCAACCTTCTGCGTCTCAGGCGGACCTTCGCCCACTGCGCCACAGAGGCCAAATATATCTAAAGAAACCAGATCTATCTTAATATGTACACTATGATTACATAATGAAACAGACGAGCTATCTAAGGACCGGTACTAACGATCTATGGATAACTCAACTGATCCTGATCACTGCCAGATGGAACGGCTGCATATCCTACTTAATATTATAAACGCGAAAGTTTGTAAGAATGTATGGATGGATGTATGTTTGTTACTCTTTCACGCTAAAATGGCTGAACGGATCTGAATGAAATTTGGCACAGCTATAGATTATGGTCTGGAATAACACATGGGCTACATTTTATCCCGGAAAAATATAAGGTTACCGCGGGATAGATTTGTTTTTGTTTTTCAAGGTACCACGCGGGCGAAGCCGTGGGCGGAAGCTAGTTATTATTATTACTCATTTTTACCCAATAGATACAAGTTCACACACTCCTTATAGTTTGGTGGCAGGTAGGTTAGGCCCTAATGCTAATATGTGCGCAGTTGCGCAGCGTGTCATCCATTATGCTGCAAGCGACACGTCGCTGTCATCTGCTTATTTATGTCGCCACTCACTTATACCTAGGTCATGTTTTATCATCATTCATTCACTTTTCATTCTAATTGTTTCATTATCTATCCTATTATCTATCTATTACTTCAACATATCGATACTCTAAATGATTTATGTATTTATCTATATCTATACCTACATATAATAAAATCGTTCAAAAAGCCGTGTCTGTACTTTTGATATTTTCAATCAAAATTAGTGCTATCAGAAGACACGCTACTTATCCTAAAACAACCGTTTTTGACAAATATATCTGTTTATTTGATGGTCTGTTTATCTGAATTTAATGCCGTTTTCACTAGTGTATTGAAATAAGCTTGGATTATAACTTAGAAAGCCTAATCATTCGTTTCATCGGAATCGGTTGACAAAATGAAAAAGATAAGAATTTGATATGATTTATTAATACCCTTATCCATTCGCCCCAGCCACAGAATATTAAAAAGTAATCGAACGCGTACGTAGTCGCGGTTATCAGCTAGTTCAGATTAAAAAAGAAGAGAAAAGTATAAAGAACAAAATCTCAGTGTAAAATCAAGTCAGCTTTATTAAGTAATTAGTGTCTGGCGCACGCCGTGACAGACAGACAGGCCGGTCGGGCCTGCATTAGTTAATGAATCGCGTGTCTGTATTGTGAGCAAATAGTGTTTTAATCTATTCCGGATTGCAGGAGCATTGTCCACTGACAGCCGGAACGAATGGTTACCTTTTCATTGTTTAGTCATTTGGTAAAGTTACCTATTCAATTAGTTTATTGAAAGCAGTGATCTGTAATAGTTACTATTGAAAGCGAATTGGCAGTGGACCTACCTAAAGGATTTATTAGAATTTAGGCGGACAAAGTCGCGGCCAACAGTTAGTGATTTATATAGTAACTGATGACATCTTGTTATTCTTGTAATTCTCATGTACACAATAAGCAAGTCCTTGAAATAATACAATATGTACAAAGGCGAGATTACCCCTACAAGGTTTTCTACCAGCCTTATTGACTAGGATAGGAACATCAGAAAACACTTGCATTTATATTGGCCTCTTAGCTCAGTTGGTAGTAACTCTGCCTTCTACGCTGTAGGTTGTGGGTTCGATTCCCATCCAGGATAAACATATGTGTGATGAACGCAGATGTTTAGTCTGTGTCTGGGTGTTATAATATAGGTACGTATATACGTAGGTATAATATACGTATGAATTTACAAAAAAAATATAAATCTATCATCTACAATCTGGTTTCCATAATACAAGCTTTGCTTAGTTTGGAGCTAGATGGAGTCGTGTGAGATGTCCACCAATATTATTATACTAGCTTCCGCCCACGGCTAGGCCCGCGTGGTATCTTGAAAAAACAAAAACAAATCTATCCCACGGGAACCGTACATTTTTCTGGGATAAAAAGTAGCCTATGTGTTTTCCAGGCTACAATCTATATCTGTGCCCAATTTCATTCAGACCCGTTCAGCCGTTTGAGCGTGAAAGAGTAACAAACATACATCCAGACATCCTTACATCCACACATCCATACATTCTTGTAAACTTTCGCGTTTATAATATTAGTAGTATTTATACAATTACGAGCTAGATGTGCATCTTCCAGACTGCCCACTGCAGCCAAGGATAGAAAAAAAAGAGAGGGAGGCCTTTGCCCTGAAGTGGGACAACATAGGCTTAAATAATAATAATATTATTATAATTTGAAAGTAAAACAGTGACATGTACAGCCAGGCCGAAGCCGGGGCTCCACCAAAGCGGAGATGTGTGCGGTGTGCATCATATCTCTCGTCTCCACTGCGCGGCGTCCGCGCACAGCTCACATCTCCGCTTCCATCGCGCCATACAAATATTTTACATCTCCACACAGCGATCTCCACTGAAGCTGAGCGGAGAGGAGATGTGGCAATAACACAATTCTATTGGTTGTTTAAAAAACATCTCCTCTCCGATCGTCTCGTCTCGTGGAGTCTCGGTCTGAGTGCAGTGTGCAGCACGCCGCAGCGCGCCCGCTCCGCAGCATCGTTTGTTAGAACCGGGAGGGCCGTTATCAATTTATCGACGCGCCATTACCATCCCGCTTTACATAATTCGATAATGTTTTGTTAAAGCGCTCATTTTAGTTTTTAATGTTTTAAAAGTTTTAGAAAAGCGCTACTATGCTGAGAATAATTATGATGGATGTGATTTAAAAGAGGGTTGCATTTCGGTATCTATTTCTAACAGGAGGTCTATAATATCCTAGTAAAATTATAAACGCGATAGTTTGTAAGAATGAGAATGTATGTTTGTTCCTATTTCACGCTGAAACGGCTGAACGGATCTAGATGAAATTTGGCATAGATATAGCATTATAGTCTGGAATGGCACAAGGCTACTTTTTATCCCGCAAAAATAAGATGAGTAAGTGTCTGAGACAAGGTGGTGTGCGTAAATTAAGTAAATAAATAGAGAAAGTATTTTTTGTTACAAGAAGGTAGATTGAGCAGCCTTCCCTGCAAGGAGGTGAAGAAACTGCAAACCTTGTTAAAACTTTCCTGTTAGGGCGAGGTTACATTTACGATGTAGCAAATTAATTTAAGGACATATTATGTATTGCATTTATGAGATAAGTAAAATAATAGCTTTTAATATTCTTATTTTAGTAGAAATCTGCAGGCTGGTAGTCACTTTGCCTCTTCCTTTTTATAATGTTTGTACACTTCTAATTTCTACGTGAAAACCTCTAATTCGCTCTTTGATGCTATAGAAAAATATGTGAAGAATTAAGCTGTTGGTTTTCCAATAAATAAATAATCATCTTTTTTATATAAATAAATAGCTTCCGGTTCTTATCCTACTTCTTACGAATATTATAAGCGTGAAAGTTTGGGAGGATGTATGATTGTTTGTTACTCTTTCACGCTGAAACGGCAGAACGGATCTGGAAGAAACTTAGGATACGCGTAGTTATAACCTGGAATAACACATAGCCTACTCTTTATCCGGAACAGGTACCACGTGAACAGAGCCGCGCGAGATTGCTAGTACTCTATAGTTTGTGTATTACCTATAATGCAAGTTTTTATAAAGGTTCTCGTCGGTAAGCTGCTCTGAAGGTAGATCATCGACAGAGGTGGAAGGCGACGAAACTTTATAATTGAACGGCATCCAGTGAACAAGTTCAAACTTAGCTGCACTTTGTGCTCGAGCACTATTTATTTTAAAGCTAGTTTCACTCGCTAGTGCTTTAATTAATTCTGAAGCTGTGTTCTACAAGACGCTGACGTGGTTGTCAGCCATTATTTGGACCGTGACGCGTCATTATCGACCTTTTGTCATGAGTACTGGCCTTCCTAATCCTCATCAATCTACTAGAGATCCATAACTTCAAAAACCTTCATTCGAACTAACTAAAGGTACTTACTGTTCTTTTTCCTGCCCTTTTCCCGCGTTTTTGGGGGGTCGGCACAACATGTGATCTTCTTCCATTTCCCTCTATCATCCGTCATCACAGTACTCACACCTTTCTTACTCATATTTCACACAGCCCATTCATCTTTTCTTTGGTCTACCTCTGCCTATATATCCACCATCATACCTAACAACAAAACTACCTACAAACTAATAAAATAAGTATACTAAGGTATTTATTTCATAACTTTAATAGTGATTTTGACTGAACAAAGGGTCTACCATGAGTTTTCACAATCTACACTCGCTAGCGACTGTAGTTAAAAAAATGTATAAAAACTTGGTACAGCGCCTCTAGCGGATAGTTGGGTACTAAAACCTCACGTAGCTAACTATCCTACGTCACAGCGTACTACAGCGACTGTAGTTTGCGCTCATTAATTTGCTTAGAATTTGGCGGCACCATGAGTAACAATTTTGACAGATATCATAGTAACGTACTATTACTACTGTAGTAACGTCAGTCAATTTAAATGTGACAACTCATGGTAGACGAGATTTAAATCTTTACTTAATTGATTACTTTATATACGAAAACTTTGATATATCTAAGTTTTTCCTCTTTCAGAACTGATTTCGCCCTCCGCACTCCCACAATTCCTATCATAAATCGTAAAGTAACTCAAGTAAATTGAATCAGCCCACCAAACATGGAGTACGATGGCAGCGAGTTCTGATTTCCCTGTAATTCGATCAGTAAGGCGATACGTCAGCGGACGGACAAACGGACTACTATTACATTAGTGGACAATTCGGACGATTAACTAACCGAAGGCATTATTTGTAGACTGGAGGACGGTGGCGGGCTGGCGCAACTTATAAGCGGAAACTCTCCTCACCACACGAGTTCATACTGAGGAGCTTCGAAATATTCATACAGCACCACGTTTGAAGACAAAAGACGACACGAAGTCAAAACATTTTTCAAAAGACAAAAGTTATGTATAATTTGAGAAAACCATACTTAGGTAAGTACTTTTATTTTCACATACCTACACCTGATATTATAATGAGGCAAGGTCTGTATCTTTGTGAATATGTAAGAGGGGGTAATCTTTGGAACTTTCTAACAATGTATTCACTGAATGCTGTTTTGAGTGCCATAAGTATTGTAATATTATTATTACTAAACCAATTCTCATTACTAAAACTCGGACAGGGCATTGATAGCTAAATTGAATAAGTACTACGTTAATTAAATATAAAAAATTGCGAAGGAAAATAATAAGTATAATTAAAACGTAAATGCTACCTCTTATAACGTATACCGATACACAGCATAGTACCAGTCGGGCATTGTGTGAGCACGATTCAAGAAACTTGCGGACACACTGGGCCGTGGGCGGGCACGGATCACATGTCGTTAATAACAATCAAGTAAACCCCTCCAAAGAAAATAATATAATATAACAGGAAAAATAAAATAAAATGTCCATCGGTGGGTAAACAAAAGAGAAGCCTTTTAGAAATTAGGATTTATGCTTTTGTGGGTCCAGCGCAGATCTATGTCTTTTAGTCTACTTTTATTTTCAAATTTCTAAAAAGGCCTTGCAATTCTTAGTGATTTTTGGGAAATTGTGAGCATATATTTTTATGCTAGAATATTTAACTATGAAACAAGTTAAAAATACTCCAAGTGATACAAGTTTTTCCAGTGTAAGACTAATTTAACAAAGCTGAGGACCTGTTCGGTGGTTAAATGACCAAGATTACACACTTAACGGAACAAATACACAAATATGCTCATTGAACATCATAGCTGAAGCAAATTGGCAATTTAACTAACAACCAGTTACGACATCAACCCATCATTTCCAAATCATAGCCGCAAGCGACGTATTAGTTCTCTCGTTTGTCATAATCACCGCTGCCGCGTGCCGGGGGAGCGGGGCGCGGGGCGCGGGGCGCGGGGCGCGGGGTGCGTCCCGCCGCGATGGTCACGTTAACGAGTGCGATTCCCGGACACCCGCTGCGACGAGCGTGTTTCTTGTTATTGTTTATACTTTTTAACAATGCAGTGTTGCAGTTTTGATACTGAACGAGATAGTTTTGTTGTTCATTTATTTTATACAAAAAATGTTTTCATGTTATTGAAAAATAGTAGGTCTTACTGCAGAGATAGAGAGGTAGATCAGTCTAAAAATGCACGCCCCTCCAATGTATTTCCAATGTATTTAGGTACACGCGGTACAAGTACAAGTGGAGGGGCGTGAATTTTTAGACTGAATCATCTCTACATTATAATATAAAGAGAGGTAGGTACTTTTGTGTTTTCCAAAAGATTTGATTTATCCTTTTTTTAGATTTTTTTTTGCTTGAACTGAGCACTGGTGGTGAAGTGGTAGCACCCCTGCCTCACGATCCGAAGGTCGTTGGTTCAAATCTGGTCGTGCACCAATGAGTTTTACCATTCGATGAATTTATATGCGCAATGCCAGTGCTCTTAAACGGTGAAAGAAAACATCGTGAGGAAACCGGCATACCTTAGAACCAAACATTTGAAGGTTCATCATAGGTTAGTATTCTTATAAGCGGCGATGGTCATGCAACCTGTCACGTACGGAATACAAACTACTGTGCAAGATGTGAATATGCCAAATATCATGTATCGTGCCTCAGACTACCCTCTTTAGATATCCTCAAAGATTTAAGTAACTAGAGATCTGAGATGTCTACCGAGTCTGGGGATTGCAGTCGTGATCATGTTTTTTTTAGCTATGGATAAGTGTTGTCCGGGAAGTACGAATGAGGTTTGTGACAAGGAGAGTGTTAGGTATGAACGTGGATGGATGCAGGGTAGGCCAAAGAAAAGATGGATGGACTGTGTGAAAGATGACATGGGTAAGAAAGGAGTGAGTAATGAGATGACGAGTGACAGAGGGAAATGGAAGAAGATCACATGTTGTGCCGACCGATAGCGTGGGATAAGGGCAGGAAGATGATGATGATGATGATGAAGTGTTGTCTACAAGTATGTAACGTGTCCTAGATACGAATAGGTAGGTCCCTACAAGTGTATTGTTAAACACACAGTATTAAAGTCCTACGGATAGTTGGTGTTTAGCCGGTTGTTAGTCGTTCAAAGTTGCATCCGATGCATTCTATTGTGTCCATTATCCCACATCATGCCACATTATCCCACATTAGGGCGCAATTAGTGGGCTTACCGGCGCGCGCGCATCATTGTGTGCGCGAGCTGCGGTAAGGGTCAGATAGTTTATTTCTAATAACATTTATTTTTTCAGTATTTTATTTTTAAACTTGTCTTGTTTTTTTGCACTGTTAAATAACGAAATAGGTTAGCACCCTGTGTATTTTCTATTCTATACTAGCTTCCGCCCAAGGCTTCGCCCGCGTGGTACCTTGAAAAACGAAAACAAATCTATCCCACGGGAACAGTAATTTTTTCCGGGATAAAAGTAGCCTATGTGCTATTCCAGACTATAATCTATCTCTGTGCTAAATTTTAACCAGATCAATTCAGCCGTTTCAGCGTGAAAGAGTAACAAACATACATCTATACATTCTTACATCCAGACATCCATACACTCTTCCATCCACACATCCATATATTGACGACCTCAGTGGCGCAGCGGGCGAGAGTCCGCCTGCGACGCAAGAGGTTGCGGGTTCGATTCCCGCCGCGGAACAAATTTGTGTACGATCTGCAGAAATTTGTTCCGTTGGTCTGGGTGTTTTCTATGTATAATAAGAAATATCTATCTATTTACCTATATAATGTATTAAATATATCAGTTATCGAGTACCCATAACACAAGCTTTGAGTAGCTTACTTTGGGGCTAGATGATGCTGTGTGGATTGTCCAGCATTATTTATTTTATTTATTTATATAAACTTTCACGTTTGTAATATTAGTAGGATAATGAATACGAGTCGATACAATTTGAATTAAGTAATAATTTTATAATAATTAATTTTTCTAATAGTTAATAATAGTTCCTAATAGTATATCCTTAATAGTTCCTACCATCACTTTGTAAAATCTCGTCTGCCTCATAAAATGACTCTTTCTAACGAATCAACCAATATTAAGTGCACTTTAATTCAATTAGCGACCTTGTAACATCAAGAAAAAGTACCCTCTCGCGACCCCTAATCAAATGAAAACAACATAAACATTCTCACATGAATACTTCACGAGGGATGGTGCGTTATACGTTAATACAATTATCTAGGGGTAGAGTCTCTCACATTGATAATTTGGGCTAAGTTTGAGCGTCACAAGCGGGCTCGGGGGATAGCCATTTGTCAATGTCGTCTGACTTACTAAATACGACTCCACACAAAACTGAAGTGGGTTTTACTGGTGGGACCTGCTAGAAATTCCTTGGAACAGCCTCTGAATTTAAATCCTACTAATGAAAGTTTGTTTATAGATGTTTGTTACTCTTTCACGCTGAAGCGGCTGAACGGATCTCAATGATATTTGGCACAGAAATATATTATCCCATCAAAAACATAAATGTGAAATGAGAGCCAAGTTCAATAAGTATGTTTTACTTAGTCGTTGACTTCAGCGACAAAAGAAGTGAGATCTAAACGGGTGCCAAGTACAATGGTCAGTCCTGAAACTTATTTATAACAATATGAAATATTTTTAACAACTTTAAAATATCATTTCATCTTAAAACTTAGGATATTATATTGAAGCCTAAGGTCTAACTTGGCTAGTTCTCATATAGGAATTAACTACTTACTTACTATGTCCAATCGCTAGTTTCTACCAGCAATCCAAATTTTTAAAAAGAATAAAATAAAAACTTGCAAAGGCTATAGGTACCTAATATAATTTGTACTCTTAAGAAAACTAGCCAAGTAAGACCTTAGGCTTCAATATAATATCCTAAGTTTTAAGATGAAATGATATTTTAAAGTTGTTAAAAATATTTCATATTGTTATAAATAAGTTTCAGGACTGACCATTGTACTTGGCACCCGTTTAGATCTCACTTCTTTTGTCGCTGAAGTCAACGACTAAGTAAAACATACTTATTGAACTTGGCTCTCATTTCACATTTATGTTTTTGATGGGATATCATTACTTTTTGTACAGAACTTATTAGTAAATAAGTACTTATTCTTATATTATTACACTTATATAATCTACCTGCATAAACGGCTCAAACTATTGGCACATTGTAGGTATACATACTAAGCAGGTAGGTAGGTACTTGAGTAGGTACTTACTGAATAAGTATACCTACCTACTACCTATCCGACAAGCCGAGACACACTATAATCTAGGCCTGAATAGTTATCTAGCCATATCTACCTACCTGCATAGACTGCTCAAACTATTGGCACATTGTAGGTATACATACCTATAGTCATACTTACCTATCTGCTTAGACGGCTCAACTATTGGCACATTGTATACCTAGGTACCTAAGTAGATAGGTTAACCCGATAATAGTAGGTACTTACCGAGAGTAGATATTAGTCTAAACCTAAATACTTATCTAGTCATACTTACTTATCTACATAGACGGCTCAACTATTAGCACATTGTATACCTAGGTACCTAAGTAGATAGGTTAGCCCGATAATAATAGGTACTTACCGAGAGTACTTTATTAGTCTAAACCTAAATACTTATCTAGTCATACTTACCTATCTACATAGACGGCTCAACTATTAGCACATTGTATACCTAGGTACCTAAGTAGATAGGTAAGCCCGATAATAGTAGGTACTTACCGAGAGTGTACTACTTACCAATCCAAGACACTACTTCCACTCGTTATTATATTCACGTCAAGACCCTATTAAAATCCAGATCCACATAATGACCGACTGTCATCTATTTAGATTGCTATTCTTATATTACAGGCGCTAGTAAGGGTTCCTAGGAGAATCAATTAATTGAAAAAGTACGATAAAAATAAAAAAAATTACAAGTTTCAGATTTTTTCCTTTGTATCCACCCCACTACCTACCTGGATGCCACATTTGAACGTTCTAGGTCATCTAGAACTGGGTTATAATTAACGTCTATAGGTCAGTCAGTGATAAAATTTTCCATAACCAGCCATTTTTGGACGTTAATATCTAAATAACCGTTTGAGGTGTGTTTATGAAATTCGGTGCACATATTTTACTCGCAAGTGGCAATAGATGAGCCAAATTTGACTTGTTTATGTGAAATAGTTTTTGAGTTACGAGGGGGTGAAAAATCATCCAAATGGTTCCTGTAATATTACACTAGGCGCGCATCGCCCGTTCGCTTCGCTTGAACTTGGCTGACACGCTGCCGCGTGTCTAGATAGTCTGTAATTACTTTTTTTTTTGGAAAAATGTACGGTTCGCGTGGGATAGATTTGTTTTTGCTTTTTAAGGTACCACGCGGGCGAAGCCGTGGGCGGAAGCTAGTTTAAAAATAAACAACCTCATAATTGTATAATGGATTTGGTACTAAAACTATGGGTAACTCATAGTTTTATGTCAATTATAGCTATCTTATTATTTTTTTGTAAGAAGGATCATACAAAAAGCACTAGGACTAAGACGAGTTTTTTTTGCTTTTCTTCTCGGACTTGAATGCTGGAATTGGCACTTACATTCACATAATATGTAAGACGTTTCAATGACCTTTGTGATTATAGTGAATTTAAATTGTTGAATTTGAATAGTAAGATATCTAGGTCGGCACAAAGCACCTAGGTATACCTTAAGGTACACTTGTCGCAGATATTACCTGCACTGAACGAGTGAGACAACGTTACAGAGGATTAAGTATTTTAAATTAAAAATGTTATCAATCATCATTAAAACTTTTAAGTCATTGTACCAGTTCCTTATTATGAATGAGGGGACAATACACGTTTGCACCCCCAATTCACTTTGGAGGGTGCATGACACAGTTAGGAGACAGGCAGATAACAATAACCTTTATGTATTTGAGAATAGAGTCTATAAAATATGAAAATATACTGTTGTTTAATGATAGTTTTTAGTCTAACACGTAAATCAATTACTTCTTCACAGCTTATAACCGAAACGGCAAGTAAAGATTGTTTGAATTATTTATTCTATTTGAAAAATAATCCGCTTTGTTTTTATGATCCTTGGTCATTTTGTAAGGGATACCTATCAGAGTTGGAGCTGATTCGTCCCAAGATTTGTTGTCTCTGATATTTTTTAGTAAACTTTGAATTTAATTAGCGATGAGTATGGGCAAAAGTGCGTGGCCTAGCTTACCTACGGTGGTACAGAAGGGAAGGGCACGTTAAGCTAGTTATAAAAGGTTATTTCATTAGGCAGGTCCGTGTGCTTGCACTGGAGCAGCTGTCCCTGGTGAGCTGTGGCACAGTGCGTGTATCTCGCAAATCGGATTACGTGAGCTTGCGGTGCGCTGAATCGTCGGAACTTTTATGACGAAGTTAATTTGATTTTAACTCTGTTATGAGTTTCATAAGTTTACCCATTTATCTTGTTGCGGTCCACTTGCCTTGTTATTTGCTCGGTGATGGTAAACAGATAAATCACTGAGATGAGCAGGCATCTCTACTTATTAAGTACTAGTTTCCGCCCACAGCTTCACCAGTGGTACCTTGAAAAACATAAACAAATCTATCCCACGGGAACCGTACATTTTTCCGGGATAAAAAGTAGCCTATGTACTATTCCAGATTATAATCTATATCTGTGCCAAATTTCATCTAGATCCATTCAGTCGTTTCAGCGTGAAAGAGTAACAAACACACATCCATACATCCACACATCCGTACATTCTTGAGTGCAGACTGTGACATACGGGTATTTAATGAATCCAGTTCAAGTGGCGGTCGCTCAATGGGGATTACAGTGCGTATCTGGTGCTTTGTAACCACCCCCGACTACTCATCTTTGTAAACTCTTAAATTAGAGGCAGATGTACCTACAATGTAGCAGCATTTTAGGATAATTATTTTCTTAGGTAATCTGCGTAGAGTGGCCGGTATAGGTGGTCTCAGCTTCTCACCTAGGTATGTACAAACTGTGGGGCTGAGTTTGAACTCGTAACGACTTAATTAACTTTTACAAAATTTAATTCTAACTTTCACAATTATTTCTGAATATTCATTGAAAACTTGGCATATTTTTAAAAAGTTTTTTAAAATATGGCCCTTACACCGCGCGCAAGTATATAACAAAGTTGAATATCGAGTTCGCACGTAAATATCAATGCAGAAAGATCAATGTCAAAATAGTTTGAAAATGGCGCCCGTTATTGAAAAGATGAGGAGTGCTAGATTAGCATGGTAAGTGATGAGGAGGGATGAAAACCATGTCACCAAAAAGTTATGGGCATGAGTGTATCTGGGTACGCAAGTAGAGACAGGCTGAAGAAAAAGTGGTTTGTTTGTGTGAAAGATCATATGAATGTAAGAGGAGTAGACTCAGAGTTGACGAATGATAGGAGTGAGTGGAAGAAAACATGTTGTGCCGACCCCACTCGTGGGATAAGGGCAGGTGAATAATGATACAGAAAAATCAAAGATCAGGCGTAAATAATTCAACTTAATTATTCGAAAGGTCTTACATGGTGGTGCCAATTCCGCCGAGAAGGATCAGGTAAGAAGGGCCTGGCACCGTCTTAATGAAATACATGAAGTACGCAAATTATCTGGCACAATGAACAGAAAGCTCCACAAACATCCAAATAAGCTATAACGAGTCTCTGGACCGAGCTGCGCGTACGAAATAGGCTCCCCACGCGGACTACATTTTTGAGGACATTACACTAAAAATTTATAGGTACTTAGGTTTATTTGTTCTCTCAGAATAATATTATGTAGCGGTGGGCCATTATGAGTTATTCACATAATCGAATAATCAACTAATACTATATTATAATCGGTTATGAAATAAGTAATTCATCCATTTTCATAATCGAATGATATTACTTGTTCTATAGCTAGCATATTCCCGTACGTAATGTCTGCCTAGTGAAACAATGTAGATAATTAGGTACCTACTTGGTTTTCTATTTAAACTGTGATCTTTTTTTTTTGATTCCGCAAACTCATTGAAACTAGCTGTCTCTCGCGTAACTTTGTCTACGCGTTTTAAGTGGGTAATATGTTTTTTCCCGGACTTTGAAATATTTTTGATTGATGCTCTACTCCTTCGAATTGGTCGTAGCGTGATGTTATTTTATAGCCTTCCTTGCTATACAGACTATACAATACAATAATAATATTTCAATTCGAACTAGTAGTTCCTTAGATTAGCGCGTTCAACCAAACGAAAAAATTTTCAGCTTTATAGTATTAGTAAAGTTTCAAAAGTTGGAGACATTTTAAAATTAAGCAGTTTTATACGTGATAGGTTGGGTTGGATAGATGTTAATTTGAGGATTACATAGATTTCTTTGAAATGAATTCCCCGCAGACCGGGACGCCGGAATGTCCGGCGTCCCGGCGGCACCTGGCCAGCGCGTCCGGATAGGTGGCTATTACGTCCGGGCGCGCCGGAATGTGCGCACGCACGCTAATTGCTAAATTCGCCCGGAACAACCCCCCACCCCCACCCCCGGCCAGGAGGGGGTGGGCTTATTGTCATCGCGGGGCTGCGAGAGTTTGTTATGAAAATTACGCTCAAATTTTGTGTACGAATTAAGTAATAATTTCCATTTTGGGATTGTGTTTTTCTTATTCGCTGGCAGCTTTCTCGTTTCGAAATTAGAAAATTAGAAATTTAGCTTTATTAGTAGGAACGTTATTTGATTTTATAGCAGATCGGTTTTATTGGATTCTAAATATCTAAGTGGGAATGCATTACAAAATATTTAGAATAAAATCTAAATCCAGAGCTAAACGACAGCGAAGTTCGCTTCGCTTACTTTACACTAGATCTGATAAGATGTGAAGCAGCAATAAAGTAAGTGCTCGTTCCTTTCGAGCTATTTGCTGAAGCACTCGGCGCAAACCTCTCGCTGATCGGCCGACAAACAAGTCCACAAAACAGACAATCCATTCCCATCTTTCCTTCCGACTCGTCGATACCTTCTCGAGCACATTATCGGCTGTAGACACACCGGCTACCGGCCTTCTATCGATACCCGGATGCACAGCTCAATGAAAACACCTGATTCACTTGGTGAGGAAACCGAACAATTTTGAGTAGATAGATATTTGAGTGGAGACTTAGTAATGGAAAACTATGATAAGACTCGATCACTCTCGCTCGAGATCAGGGGCCTTACCACAAGCTCTACGGCCAATCATCATCATCATCATCATCTTTGGGTCGGCTCAACATGTGATCTTCTTTCATTTTCCTCTACCATTCGTCATCTCAGTACTCATTCCTTTTTTACCCATGTCATCTTTCACACAGTCCATCCATCTTTCTTTGGCCTACCTCTACCCCTGTATCCATCCACATTCATAACTAACCCTCTTCTCGTCACATGACGTTCATCCTTCCTCATAACATGCCCATACCACGCTAACCTATTACTCTTCATCTTTTCTATCACCGGTGCCTCTTTCAACCTTCCTCTAATATACCCATTCCTTATTTTACCCATCCTTGTCACTACACACATCTATCAACAAGCTCTTCGGGCATTATCAAAGTAATATATCTTTGATATTTCGTACCATAACCTATAAAAATGTATTGATTAGTGTTACTTTGAGCTTGTAACTTGACGTTCCTGAAACATGGTTTGTAAGAGATTGTGGTCAGGCCTCTAACAGTGGAGAATATTAGAGGTCTCACGACGGATCAGACTGAGAGGTAGAGCACAGAGCCGGCTGGTTGCAGTGCGCTGTGGAAGAGACCTCGCCGGCTGAACGGGAGTAATTGCCGAGAAACACGATCATCGCATCCGAGACGGCGCCCGCCGCTGGCTCGAGCCGATAGAGCTCGAGCTTGCACTCGCTTGCCCCGCGATGCAGGCCGGCCGGTCGATAGCTGCCCGTGTGTGAGAGATATCGAGCTGCGACTTACACGTGCTCTCACTCTGTCAGCGCACTGACAACACACATTGTGAGTCTAAGCTTGGATTCGACAAAACTTCAGAATAAATCGCTTTATCGCTGACTGAAATATTACTTGTATTTGATATTACATTATTCTGAGAATGACTGGCCTCACAGCTCAGTTGGTTTTGGTCACAGCCTTGCATTCTGCATTCATTGTAAGTTGTGGGTTCGATCCCCAACAAGGATAAACATTTGTGTGATGCACACAGATGTTTGTTCTGAGTATGTATTTACAAAAAAAAAGTATATAATTAATCTATCAACTGTCTGGTTCCCATTGTACAAGCTTGCTTAGTTTGGGGCTAGATGGCGTTGTTTAAAATGTCCAATATTTCTTTATTTATTCTATTAGAATATTTATACCAGAAGTTGGTTAAGTTTGTTACTTGTGGAAACTACTCGTATTAATAGATACGTCACTTACGTCAAGTATTTCATATCAAATTTAAATTTTGAATTGTTGAATTGTAGGGAACTAGTAAAGCGAGTGTGTAGCTAAAATATTTAGACTTTACATAGAGACTTACATATAGATTTTATAATTTTTATTATTCTAGTTAAAAGTTTAACAATTCAACGCCAGATTATAGTATTTTAAAATGTAAATAGGTAAGTATCTGTTAAAATGCCTAGCTAGTTCTGGATGTGCAAATAAACGGAGTAACAGATACGGGCGCGGTTCGATTACCGCCGCGTAATTGGCGGGAAATGCGATCCGGTTTGTGTGCAGTCCGGACTGCGCTGCCGACGGACGGCGGTGTGGGTCCGCCTTTAGTTAGTCATTTTACTTAATAAGGATACATTCATGAAATGTGAACATTCACATTTTTAAAAATTAGGTATTTACCCACATCGTATTTAAATACTTAGTTAAGTACCTAAGCCTTAAAAAAATAGTGCGTCTACCTAAAAGTACCTACCTATTTTTTTTACTCATATTTACCTACTGATAAGCAGATGTAGGTAATAGTGGTGCATAAAAAAAAGTATTTTTACTCTACGTAAGTATACTTAAGTTTTTTAATTGGCATTAGGCAAATAAGTGGAACGTAAAAAATCAAATACATACAACCGAGCCTTTTTTTAATACTCTAACAAAATATTAACGAGCTTAGACTGGTTCGGTTACAGTGCCCGAATCAACCAGACTAAGCAGACTCCACTAATCATATTAACTTTTAATTAACAAAAAAGCAAGGCAATAGACATCCGCCCGTCACTCACACAACACAACACTACATACGAGCCCGCACGTACGAGTATGTAGTGAAGGGGCACAAAAACAAAACACGCCATAAAAAGACAAGCCGGTCCGCCATGCCGCTAAGAAGGGCGGACCTAATCAGAATCCAAAACCGAACAAAAATGTTGAGAACCCCACAGCACAAAGCCCTGAAAGTGAACTTCAATAGTATAGAAACACGGTCTAAATTCCTGTGATTTTAAGTGGTGGTTGGTATGTTTCGTTTTACTCGTGAAATGGAAAAGTGGCCAATCAGCGCGCGGTTGCCATAGCGACGAGTTGGCGCGGTTGTTCGGTAGATGGCGTGACTTGGAGATTATCTTCGAAAGTTTTACGAGCAGTCTGTTGAGGAAGCGTGGAGCAAAAGCGGAGTTTGGACCTGATTTTGCATGGTATGTACGGTAATAAAACTTTTTCTGCACAGTTTTGTTTTCACCGTTAGCAAAGTAACCATTAGGTACCCATTTCTTAAATTTCAAACATGGTCCCAAATAGAACAGCCAATTTTATTGTCACCCTGTTTTATTTTTCATCATTAATCTTTGTTTTTAGAGTATTTTTAGCCAATAGCTACGTGCATGTACAAAAACATACCTACCAATAAAACTTAGGTCGCACTAACTGAATTTGAAATGATTAAGTACCTAGGTATCTACTTATTTACTTATATTGAGATGTTATTTTAGTAACTTTATAAATCAATGCTTAGTCGTATGTATTTCGTGAATAACCTTATTAGTTCTCTGACTCTTATCAGCTCAGGCAGAGGTTGTACAAGAGTGATTGCACAGTGATCGCGGATCCATTTATTGCAACGTCTCACGCACCGCCCTAACGCCGGGAAACCTAATCCCCGTAAGCCATTATACCGAAAACTCAACTACCATCACTCATAACAACCCAATTTTCATCTAAAAGAAACTTTGGAGGCAAGAAAATAAATTTCATTTTCGTTTGAGACGGGAATGTTTCCCGTTCGTACAAAATTAAGTGGCAATAAGCTTTACGCGGTGAGATTAGGGTTTATTTTAGTTTGTCGAGGGCCGCGAGTTTGGAAATGAAATTTTCATAAATGTGCGGTGTTTGCGGGGTACGGGGAGTGCGAGGGGGAGGGCGAGGAGGAGAGGGGAGCGGGTCGTATTTGTGTTTTCCCCGCAGTTTCTGCGATACTTGAGCCCCCGTTGTGACGGACGGAAAACTATTAATAATAATTATGAGTCTAGCAATTACTGTTGTAACTAGGCAAGGACCTACCAGTACCTACCTACCTGCGAGTACCAGGCAAGTAGGAGTGTGGAGGCGCGCGGCTGCGCCTGACCAGGAGGAGTTGGGTATTCAATGACAAGAAGTACCTTTTGAAATGTCTGCACACCAGGGGAACATAGGTGCCGATTCCATGACCTAAGCCAAAAGCATCGGCAGGTTCCTATTTGTCCTAGCGCTTTTTGTATGACCCTCGTACAAAAATGATGAAGCTACAATTTTCTAAATGTCTCCAAGGTTCAGTCCGGATCACTTGTCACCACACTCGAATGGTTCAGTGGCCTATCTTTTGGAAGGTAACCTACAACTTATCCAGTAGTTAAAGTATAACAGAGATAATATGGCCTGATTATGAAGTTTTGACACAGGCATAAAAATAGAAGCCACAGTTCCTTTCATCAGCTTTCTATATCGTAATAAATTAAATCGTTTTAACAAATCGATTGTCAAAAAAATGCTTCCTTCCGCGAAATCACAAAAGTCTTGAAGAAATTGCGCATTGTTTGCGCAAAGTATCGAGTGTCAGCGGTGTCGGGTTCACTGCAGTTCGTGCGTATTGATGTGTATTGATGCGGTTTGACAGCTATTGGCCAAGGGCAGGGGATAGCGCAAAAAATATGCCCCGGCCAAACCGAGGCACATCGTCAAAATAATTTTAATGTAGGGCGTATCGTACATAATTATATTTCTGTCCAAAACCTGTGGGGCACAACATATCATACACACAATATCCCGAAACCATGATGGCTATCTATCACTGGCTCTAAATTATTATATTGTTTACATTTATTAATGAAATAAATGTGAAACAGTTAAGCACAGGTAACAAGATCATTAAAAACAATCTATAATAAATAAATAATAAAAAATTTACCACACCATAGATGTTCACGAAAAGAGCCTCCGAGGATGAACTAAAAGAGTCTCCGAGGATGAACTAAAAGAGCCTCCGAGGCGCACTCGGCTCCTTTCACCACACTGGTCGTAAGTACGAGTAGTGACACGAAAAGAACAAGACATAAAATATGCAGTGAAAGTAACACTCAATAATGTTATACTCGTACATATTAGGAACGCTCTATCTTGCTCTATGATTTCCTTATCCTAAGTACTTATACTTATTACAAACACGAAAGTTTGTAAGAATGTATGGATGTATGTTTGTTACTCTTTCACGCTGATACATTTGGTACCACGCGGGCGAAGCCGTAGCGGAAACTAGTTTTATTATATCATTGTTTTACCTACATATTCAAATTCTCTTGTATTATTTTGTTCACCCACCCTTAAATATATCCGCGATGTCCAAATAGACTAACACAAATTAAGATAATGCTCACATGCAAAATAATAAATATCCCATACTTAGAAGCTCCGCATAATCCGGCATCGCGTTACCGACACGTCGCAGTCGATGCCAATTGACGCGCTAACGACGTAATAATAGATTTTTTTGCGACATCCTATACCTTACAATGGGATTTTTTGCAGTACTTACTCGAGAAGCGGTGGGCTTGAGTTACCCGATTAGGCACTCGATACTTTGAGGAGTTTGAGTTTTTAAACTGCATCCTTCATAAACTTAGATATTGATGACATCCAATTAACAAGGAAACACTTCAGATTATGTAAACAAACAGATTTATACGTAAAGGGGAACTTTTTACTTACAGAACACTGTAATGCCAACCATGCTTTATATATTTTACATAATTATATCCAGGACACTGTAATCATGTCCAATAATATTTAGGTTTTACACGTTGGTAGCCTATTATAGGCTTGCCAGGCACCAACGTGTAAACCATACTAGTATCCCTAGCTTAGTCGGACTCTAAGTACCTACCTAGGTAATTAATTAATGACCCAGTACTCAGTAGGTAATTAAAGCTCTATTCGATATCAAGCAATACTGATATACCTAATCAACAGACATTTTTTGTGATCGTTTCATCTGGATCCCGTCGAGAAAAGATTAGTTGATTCGTTCCTCCGCACTCGCGGTATTACTCGATAGTTTAACTTTATAACGAGTAAAAATCAACGTGTAGACCGAAACACTCTCAACTGGAAGGCTCGCATCGAGCAGATGGAATTAAATAAATCTAATTTGCTTCGCATATTAAACGTCGCGGGTCGTTCTGTAGATAAACGCGGAGTGTGTGGACTGAAGCACGCGCAGTGCTTTTTACTCGTATTTGCTCAATCGAGTTAAACCGTATGTGTGTGCGGAGCTTTAGACTAATCTAGATTTAGGAATTTATAAAACACTACCTTCGAAAAATCCGCTACCGATCCGTTACGAAATCAGGAGAAAGTTTTAATCTAAAATTTATATGATCAGGAATACATAATATACTTATGAGTATCTTGCTCCTACTGCAAACTCTTCACAGAATAAGTCTCTTATAAATCGTAATTCTACTGAAATTCAAGTTTAGGTAGGAAAGTACCTACCAATCTTCTCTATCTATCTATATATATAAAAATAAATTGCTGTTCGTTAGTCTCGCTAAAACTCGAGAACGGCTAAACGGATTAATCTTAGGAAGGTTTAAAAGGTAAGAAAAAATCGAATAACTGCCGGGAAAACCCTAAAAATAGCCCTTTTCTATTTCCCATAGAAACGTTTTCTAAGTAAAATGTAGAGTCAATTTGAACTTTTTTACTATTTAATAAAGTTTCATATTAAATTATAATCACTTACTGTTGTCTAAGCAATGTAGAAGGCGGTACGAAGTTTGCCGGGACAGCTAGTAGGTACATATATAAAAATTAACTACTCTTCATTTGTCTCGCTAAAACTCGAGAACGGCCGATTTAGCTGGTTTTGAAATGTTTGTGGGAGATCAGGGAAGGTTGTGAGAAAATATGGAAAAATTGCGTTCTAGTTCTATACAGGGTGTCCCAAAAAGTAGTGTCAAGCGAAAGTCCAGAGATAGAACACCCCTTGGGGTACCCGAATCACCCCCATGTATGTTCCGCGATTTTCTATAGTTTTCGAGTTATTAATTTTTTTCCCAATTTTTGAAAAAATTACGACTTGAACAACTAAAAACATTCTTACAAAAAAAGTAGAAAACTTTCTTGAGATTTTTTTTTTGCTACTGAATTTTAATGAGTTGTTCTTTTATGCATCAAATAATCAGCTACGTGACTTTGATGAAAACTATGAAAATGTTGGTGTAAAGTCAAATAATTACATTCGGTGAATTACGACTTCAATTTTCAACTTTAAATTAAAAATCTTAACAAGTGATTTCATGGTTCCTTAATAAATCTAAAGAATTTTCCAGACTCTCAGCTTTCATAATCATTAAAAAAAAGTAGTACTTAATTGGCTACTTTGGCTAAAATCGGCCTTCAAAGACGGTGAGGTGGAAAATTCTTAAAATTAGCTACCTGATTAAAAAATAGATTTTGGCCATTTTATCATTCATTAGCTTACTTCGTTTGATAAATAACCAAAAATGACTGCAGGAAATTAAGATTTCATTAATATTTAAAGGTTTTATTTATTTAGTTTAGCTAAATTTGTGAAATAAAACAACTAGTAAAATTTATTAATTTTTTACACAAAGTCTTCAAAATGTCAACCTTCTTAGTCAATACAAATCCTACATCGTCTTAAAAAGGTTTCCTTTAATCGTATAAAAGCTATTTTAAGTGCCTTAATTTTTTTTTTCGGCCCGCTTAATTTTGTTCCTAATTCGGCCATATTGCTGATTTTTTCGGCATAAACTAATTCTTTGTAGTCATTTTAGGTTATTTATCAAACGAAGTAAGCTAATGAATGATAAAATGGCCAAAATCTATTTTTTAATCAGGTAGCTAATTTTAAGAATTTTCCACCTCACCGTCTTTGAAGGCCGATTTTAGCCAAAGTAGCCAATTAAGTACTACTTTTTTTTAATGATTATGAAAGCTGAGAGTCTGGAAAATTCTTTAGATTTATTAAGGAACCATGAAATCACTTGTTAAGATTTTTAATTTAAAGTTGAAAATTGCAGTCGTAATTCACCGAATGTAATTATTTGACTTTACACCAACATTTTCATAGTTTTCATCAAAGTCACGTAGCTGATTATTTGATGCATAAAAGAACAACTCATTAAAATTAAGTAGCAAAAAAAAAATGTCAAGAAAATTTTCTACTTTTTTTGTAAGAGTGTTTTAAGTTGTTCAAGTCATAATTTTTTCAAAAATTGGGAAAAAAATTAATAACTCGAAAACTATAGAAAATCGCGGAACATACATGGGGGTGATTCGGGTACCCCAAGGGGTGTTCTATCTCTGGACTTTCGCTTGACACTACTTTTTGGGACACCCTGTATAAATCCTTGAGAGTACAGAAGAATGCAGAAAAAAGCACCATATCAGTTTTTAAGAACTAGTGAGCTAGACCTAAAAGAACTAGTTAAACTGACCTGGATCCTGTCCTCGGGCAGGTCCGTCTTCAGTGACAGCATCTCCCGCGCGTACACGTCGGGGTAGTGCGCGTCCTTGAACGCCTTCTCAAGCTCGTCCAGTTGGTACGACGTGAAGATAGTCCGGCTGACGAGAATGGACCAGAGTTAGACAACTTCATAGTAAACAAAATTATATTCACTAGACATCTTGTAAGTATAGATAACTGAAATAGAGAAAAGCCGCGAATTGATAATAAGGGCTAGTTTCACCTTACAGCTTGTTGTAGGTACATTTAGCCAAGTAGGTATTGAACTTTTGTATGAAACAGCTACTTATTTTTTTCGCGCTCAGTTTTGGTTTCTTAGAAAAAGTTGTTTATATTGATGGGTACTTTAACCCCCTGAAGTTATCGGAAGTAGTCTGGTAGCATGTATACCTTAGTCTAACATACATAAAATAAACCTATTAACTAGTACTTAAATAGTAATTTGTGTTGTGTTTTACCTATGTCTGCGTTTTTTCTTCTTCTTCTTCCCATTGAAACTGTTAAGACCGTCGACTGTGAAGTCTTTCGCCGCGTCCAGTGACGATACTCCTGCAATCAAATTAATTCTTAGCTATTTCGTCTAATAGATAACAAAACCCAATTCGTATTGAAAATTTTGTCATTATATTTTTGTGTTCGTCAAAGCGATCAAAGCGTATACAAATAATCATTCAAAACAAAAGAAGCGAAACGTAATTACCTATAATATTTTGAATTCAGAACAAAGAATACTGATTGTAACCATGAAGTTCGATAGCCAATGGTAGTGGTGTTTTAATGAAACCTCTTTTGAGGTAAGGTCTATACTTTTTTGATATGTATCTACTCTTTTCTCAAAAGTAGAATGTAAGAACCCAGCTTAGTAGAAACAGTAAAAAGTTTAAGAACGAAATTAACGTTCATTCATTGAACATTCAATCTGTCCAAGTACCAATTAACTTGTTCAAATAACACGATGTTTCTAACAAGCTCACCAAACAACGCAGGGGCTACTAAGTATCGCGCCAGTGACAACAAACTATCGAATTCGTCACATAATTACCGCGTGAGATTGCCGCGTGAATTAGTAAACACGCTAGAGGGGGCTCCTCCGGGACGACGGCCGGGGCAGGGGGGGGGGTACCCCCGGGACACCCGGGTAATTGAATTTGGTGCCAATGAATACGACAATGAATTATTAAATTTAGAACGCCCCGCGGCACGGCGATAGTATACATTCCATTCCGAGAACAAATACAGCAGTGTACTCAAACATTATAATATTACCATTTTCTTTTTACAATCCTTTTTTATGGTTTGTGTAAAACACCAATGAGTTCGCAGATTTGATTTTTTACTACAATTAGGTACCTACACAGTTACTACAAACAACAATTTCTCGAAAAAGTTTTCATTGCATATTTCTTTTACATTTGTGGGTGGACACCGCGAGAAAGCTTTTTTACTAAAAATATGCAGTAATTTAGTGTAACACGGGAATGTTATCGTCACGTCCGAATGGTTGCGGCGCGAATCGCTGTTTCGGGGCGCGTGACGTCACGCGAGGTCAGAACACGGGGTGACATTGGAATCAATCCTCTGAAGTGATCTCAATGTTTCCATAATTTAATTCAAAGCAAGAAATCCAAACTTTTATAAATACTTATACAATTTTGCAATATTGAAATAGTTGTGAGCAAATTATCAGAATCAATGATAGCAATTTTATTTTTCATCCTTTATTTTAAGGAATTATACTGAATAATAACCAGTGCAAAATGTGGGCATGTGTCAAATATTATGTTTAGACGTGCCCCTGACCACCCTCTTTAGATATCTTCAAAGATGTAGAGGAGGTATCTACTGAGCCTGAGGATTACAGTCGTGACTATCTTTTTGTTTTTCTATAATATTTGGAATATCAGTGGTGTCATGTCACCTACATTTTTGTTTAATTGTAAAGTAGCCGGAAATGTGAAGTCTGAAATAACCCCATTGTCCGTTCGTTTGTTTAAAACGGACAATGGCGGGGTTATATTTGAGTACGGAACCCTAATGTTATTAACCCGTCAGCAGTAACATGTGTCCGAGTGTTCCGCACAATGGAACACGCGGGCGTGACCGATCGCGATGTCCAATAATCGATTTGTCACGCTGCTAATGGCCAAATTCTACATTCCTGTGAGCTGTTTTTAAAAGGCAACATTTCTAAAAAATCCTTACCAAGAGGAGTATCATCTTTCAAAAAACACTGTAAAAAATGCACGAAAATTAGGCTATTGATATTATTCTATTGGTTAATTGTATACAGTGTGCTATGGTGGTTACTTTTTGCTATGGTGGATACTTGTCCTTGGTGCGATTCCTTCCAAGCCCAGGGTGTCTACTCCGTAAAACGAAAACGATAATCGGAACCGAATGTTCGTCGAATTTCGTTGAATTAACAGTTTTATCTTTGTCAAATTCAAAATTTCGTGCGTTAATATTGTTGCAGTTAGTTAACGAGGCCGATTGTAAAAACAATGTCAGTTCAAATGTTACTTGAAACTATGTTACTTAGAGTAGGCTTTTCAAGATGATTGTGGCCATATATGATCGTTTTGTGCAGTAGACGCCCAGAGTCGCGAGTGTGCGAGACCCGCAATAAAGTTATTTTCGGTCTACTCATATTTTATCAAGCTCCTTCCCTCTACAACATTATCGTAGCAGCGCTACGAGTCCGCTACGAACCAATAATGTATGCCATTACACGACCTCAAACCGCAACCGACTACACATCTTAACAACTACGTATAGAGTTGAGATTTCCATGGCGATTTGAACGATTACTCGACCACGCTCACCAAAGAGCTTCCCGCTTTTTGTAGGTAAAAATAAGGTTGGATTTCGTTTGGGGTGTGGTGTAGGGTATAATTTTGCGGAAGGGCCCTCCGCGCGGGGAAGTCGCGAGCTACTCGTGACGAGAACCGCCACTTACAGACGGACAAATGTTGTAGCGACAATATTGTTACATTTAGAAAATACTGCACAGTTTTCAAAATACTGGGCAGTCTAAAAAAATACAGTTTTAATAAAGTTATATGAATTTTGTCTAAAATAGCATCACTTTACAAAACTTGCACTCTTACCCAAAAAGATAGATACGAAAAAAAAATCAACGATATTTTTTGCAGGACCAAAACAGCTGTTTTATTCATTAAAGCTCGACCGCACACGTCCTGTACCAGACAAACACACATACTAAACTACAGGTTGACCACTCGTTAAGTTTGCGGCAAAGTTTATTCGGAATGGCGCGATTGAGGGTAATTGCTACAATTGAATATTGCTAATTAGAGTACAAACAACAACACTAATAAGTCCCACTTGTGGTACTACTATCTAGACAGTGTTTGTAAGACTTGGTGCGCTATTTACGTAAATCTAATTTGCGATCTGACTGCGGGTAGTTCACGAGCCACAAAGCCTCGCAAATATAATGTAGCAATATCCTCACGGCAGCTTATTCTATATTCGATGTTGTATTGGGCCAATCGCGAGGAGAGCGGGCCAAATTGGCAATCCTTGGCCAATTTACTCCATCAGGACAGAATTAGATTTGTTTGCGAACGCTCCGGGCCAATCTGCATGCGCCGGGAAGTGACGGGACGTGACGGGACGTGACGTCGCCGAGCGCGCTGTAATTGCCCATTATACGCGAAAATCATGATTTAGCGAATTTATTGCTGTCTTGACGCAAGAAAAGGTTAGATATAATTTTTTCCTTTATACAATAGCCTTAAAAATATGCTTATTGAATAGATACTCAAGTCGAGAGAGCGAGAGAACTAGATAAAATAGCGTGCATGATAACAGTAATCGACAAAGTCGAGAGAACTACGAGGATATCCGTTATGGAACCAAGCACTTCGTCTCAGGGTTCTCTCGCTAGGGATATTTCAGAGTAAAGATGCGCTCACGACTGTCCCGTGACACCTACATAGTTCGTTAAGCGGATCAGGGGCCTTAATACGAGTTCTTCGGGCAATATCAAAGTAATATAACTTTGATATTTCTTTAATGTTACTTCAAGCTGGAAATGTGACGTTTCTGAAACATGACAGTTTGTAAGAGCTTGTGGTAAGGCCCCAGGCTTGAGGCCCAGCCGCCAAGAAAACGTATTAAACGGTAATCTCTCCAACCAAAAATAGCTTCGAGTCAAATAGAAAATGCGAAATTAGAAAGAAATCTCGTAAGGAATACGTCGAGACGCGCAATTAAGGTGTGCGCACAAGAAATTGGCAATTTTCACGTCAGGCCAATTCAGGACGCCGCACACTGGCTTATTTGATTTGCGAGGCCGCCGCGGGACTGGCGTAAGGACGCGTCGCATAGCACACCAGGGGCCTTACCGCAAGCTCTTGCAAACCATCATGTTTCAGAATCGCCAAGTTTCAAGCACGAAGTAACACTACTTCGATACAAGTTTTAGATGTTATGGTACGAAAATCTGAGTAATATTACTTTGATATTGCTCGAAGATCTTGTAGTAAAGCTCCTGGCTGCTTGCCTCCCCTGCTGACGTCGGATCGGAGATAATTTGAATGCTTGGATAACGCAGTGGACTCTATGCCTACATTAAAGCAGCAAAAAATTAACACTACAATTATTAAAATAAGCAAAAAGATATGCTGAAATAAAGGTACAAAAAAGCTTGCCTAGTCAAGCATCTAGCTGAACTGAGCTAAATGTAAAACCAATTATATGTACTTTCTTATCTATCAGAAGCAGTGAATTGTGATAGTTACTATCAGAAGTCACGTAAATAAGTTATTACTTCAAATGACTGACAACCCAGTCTTTTAGCGACATGGGTATTGTGATGGATCTTCTATTAGATATTCTATATATGTATATATTCTTCTATTGGATCATTTGAGTACCCATCAGGTACCATTAGACATGTTTTCTTTCCTATGTGGTGAACACATGCCCAGCCGGGCTAACATGAGCTACACGATACAATTTTGTCGGTTGTTTTACTCTTTCTCGTGCGAAAGACTAATATACAACAAAGCGTCGACAATGTTTTGTCAGGCTGCTTACCTGAAATATATAAGAGACAACAGAAATGATGCTATGAGGCTAAAGCCTTACCTTGATACAGTGGACACGGGCACTGGCCTAGCGAAGAAGCGAAGTAAATAAATAAATCCATTATTACCTGAGTAAAACTGTCGAACCGCTACAGATACATGAAACAAACAAAATACAATATCAGATAGGAAAGCCAAGAGCACAACAAAAATAAAAATTGCCTTCTACTACAAATAGCAGACAATATCATAGCTAGGCACTATTACCATGTGTTTCATATCATATAAACATTGCTACGTAGGTAAGGTCGTAACAATCTGCGGCCAGATACATACAGCGTGATAGGCCGCCTAACAAAAGGCTAACATTGACCTAATAACGACATTTTTTGAAGCTCGCGCTCAGATCAAAATAATACTACGTACATGTAGCATACATCATTATCATGAAAAAGCATTAGACGACTGCTACAAATAGGCTTCCTTCAAAGAACGCCGGGTCGCAAAGTTCTAGAGTCACTATCTACCGACTTCTTGTAAATCTAGTATTTATAGTGGCATTTGTTATCTTGTGACCGGCCGCGAAAGAATCAGTACATTTTTGCGAGTAGGGAACGGACGAATATAATCGAAGCACTTTCGTATCGATACGAATATATCTTCGTCGTTTTTGCGAGTAAGGCCCAGTGCTGTGGAGAATCATTCCCACGTTGACGTTTGGAAATTATTCAAACTTTAGTTTTATTCTGCCAAAAGATGGCGTAACCATTAATTATTTAATTATTTATTTTATAACCATAACAATTCAACATCGCGTGCGTGAACTCAAAACTTTTTGGAACTTCACTATCATTGCATCTGTGAGATCAGCATTAGTGTTCGCGATCGCAGATGGTATCACATTACACGCCAGTGTTCCCACAGACGCAGGTGTGAATGAAAAACGAGCAAAGACAAAGACAAAAGGCCATAGTGGGTCTCTTTGTGCGATATTATGATCTTGCGTTGTGCTTGGCTAAAACTGGTTTTATGAGGGAACTGATGAACGACGGCCGAACTGATACATCAGGACATGATTTGATGAACCTTTGAGTAATTTTGATTGTAGCCAAATGTATTAGTACCTACAAACCTTTTGGATTGAGGGTATCGGTAACTTAATAAAACGGTTGGAGGTAATTCAATTAAATTTAAAAATAATTTACTCAATTAAATCACAAGGATCACTTTGAAACGTCCTACATGCTAGGTGAATCTATGTGCCAATTCCAACCTAACCCAAGTACGAGAAGAACAGGCAAGAAACTCGTCGTAAGTTATGTATAAGACACAATAATTGTATCAAAAGATTACTTCATTAATTTTCATTAGACAATAGCTGCATTATAACTAATGCAGATGATATAACAACGAAGTCGTTGATGATAATTGTATGATATTGTTCTCAATAATATAAATAGTCGTTTATCAATGTAATCGTTTTGAATTATTGATAATTGAGGAGTTTGTCGCTAAACCAATATTTTCGTACATCTCCCAAGTGAACGAACAAAACGCTATAATTGGAGCTTAGACAATAGCATTCAATTAGTAAGTATCGCGCTGGTATGTACCTACAGTACACAAACACACCCTCACATATAGCAGAGTGTGTGCAGATGTCTCAACTTATTGTATAACTAAGCATTTACGCCATTCCGTGAACAATATAATTGATTGTGTAGGTATCTACTGTGTAAAGGTTTCATTTACACAAGTGGAAATCCAGTAGCGGTGTTTACTCACATATAAAAATATCAGTGTCTGTGTATCCGAGTGCTAGCAAAAAGGCAGGTATTATAAAGACCTAATTTAGTGAAATCAATCAAATTATCGATTGTAAATCTCAAGTAGATAATTTAATTAAGATATTTTACCAGAGCAGATTTGTATTTTGCGTAACAAAATGACTTTTGAAATGTGTATTTCAAGAGTATTTAACAGAACAGGCCAAACAGCATTAGATTCATGAGATTCTTGTCAAATTATACCATAGCCATCTATTTAACGAGCTAAACAGCATAACGGCGTTACGCAGGGGCCAGAGCCTTCCAGAAATCATTTTTGGGGGAATAGCCCCTCGGGGCTCGTTACGGGGTGTGGGGGTTGAAATTTTTTGAAAACGATATTGTTGAGCCCTCGAGAGGGAAGTAATGACGTAAGAATATACCAAGTACGTAAAAGTTGGGTGAAATGTGGTGATTCTATTACTCTAAGTGATATTAAGTTTCTTTTAGACCGAGGGAATGCGATTATATTAAATGAAAATTACTGAATTATTTATAATAAACAGCGGGGGTATTAATGAAACTGATAACATTAAGGAGTACCTACAGATCAGGGATCTGCAGAGCAAAATGCTCTCGTTAGAAAAACGTCCAGAAGGCAGAAAGCCAAGTGAATGGAGTCGTTTATGGATTTATTAACGTCCTGGAACAAGATGGATTAAATAAAGGAATTATTAAAAACATTCATTAAAACTGCTCCTCTTGTAAAAAGTTCAATATCACCGTAATTACAAACGCACTTTGAGTAACTAAATTCAACCTTAAAACACTTTATTGTAAAATTTATTAACTTGATTTGTTTGTACTTAAATTCCACTATAACACAGTTATTGATGGTATAAATTGATTATAAGATGAAGAAAATTATAAAGAGTTGTCCTTATGGTCTTTATTGATGTAGCATGCTTTCTTATCTTCTATCGAAATATAAAAAAAAACAGTGATAATATCCCTCTCTTCTTCAAAATAATTATTGTTTCAGAGGACTCCATAAAGTTCAGTCTATCCTTGTAAACAGATAGTAACATTAAAACACATTTTACTTATGAGGTCTTTAGTGATTCACACTAATATTTTAATTTTGTATGTTTGGATGTAATCACCAAAATTACCAATCTGATTTCAAAAATTCTTTCACCAAGGTAAATAATGAAATTTCATTCTCAACATAGGCTAATTTTATGTTATCAGGCGGGCAAAGCCGCGGGCGGATCCTTGCTAAAGTATAAAAGAGTAAAAATAAGAATACCTACATTTGTGCGAGGTACAGACAGATCTATTGTAAAAAAACACAGAACGTAAGTACAGTGATCGAAATAAAACCGTTTGGCTCGCAATGAGACCAATCATTCAGAAAGTACAAATAGGCTCAGAGAACAATATTGTTCCACATCCCACTGAAGGGTGTTGGAGGAAAAACCGCATCATTACCGACACAGCCGAACGGAGGAGCACTCAGCCGGGAAAGTATAATGGTTTGTTAGATACTGTTTCTTGTGATTACCACAGTAGAGAATAGCAGTAGCCCAACTCGAACTTAAAAACCACGAAAACCAATTTGAAAGTTATTTGCAATATATAAATTGGTAACTCGTTGCGCTCGATAATATGGATTATTTTGTTTTAAAATTAAAAACTGATTAGGTTCAAAATATTTATGCAGAGGTAATAGAAACAATATTAATGCATAACTTATAGGCGCTTATTCATTGCAAACTAAAAGAATGATGTGTTGTACCAAGAAATGTTAACTTGTTAGATGGCCTGAATCTAGGCCCTAGATTAAAATGCGACCTCAGTCTACTATCTAGCCCCAAACTAAGCAAAGCGTGTACTATGGGTACCGGATAGTTGACAGAATAATTATATACTTTTTTTTATGTGATTATGTGATTTAATCGAACAACAATCAAATTAATTTCCATTTAAATAAAAAAATTGCCGTTTACAAAAAGAATTGTGTTGTATGTAGTGTTCCTACTGCAGTGCTACACCTGTGTCCGGGGTGGGCGGGTCCGCACATCGGAACTGCCGCCAGTAATTGGCTACTTTGATCGACTACCTTCTTTTCTACTCCATCTATTGGACCAAACTATAAGTAGATTAATCTGCCTATGATCCACCTAACTCATTTTATCAATACAAATAAATCGTTGATGGTTGTGGCATGAGATTGTACTGAACTTACTAGAAGATCACGAATTTTTTGCCCATTGAGAAAACATTTTTTTATTAAAAAATTAAGCACATTCTGATTGATGTGTAGAGGCACTTCAGAATTGGCTTCAGTGGAGTTATTTCCTTGTTTATCTCGTTAATACACTAATCAAACCTTGAATTTCATCTTGAAGCCTTATTCAATCAATCAAACAGTTCTGTCTTACTTTAAAGATACTATGATCAAGCTTTTCAATTACCTATGGTTTTTGGTTCCTTTATGTAGCTCGTTCTACAAACCGAAAGACCACATGAGACCACATTATAGCTAACATCAAGTAACTGTTCCGCAATATTAGATCGAATTTGTCAGTGGTCGATATCACAATCACTATTATTGTCTACATCTGTTTGTCTGTCTCAAAAACTACCGATATTCATGTTGTTTTGATCAAAAGTGGTTCTCAAGGAAGGTTTTAGTAAATTGCGATAACCGACATCCACGCGAAGCCGCGGGCATCAGCCAGTATGTATTATGCCGAAGGTTTGCATAAAGCCAGTCAACTACATAGAACGCAAACACGCTGTACTGCTTTTGTCATCACAAAATGCCCCGATGCCGGCGCTCGAAGCCCGAGGAGCGGGCGGCCCTAATGAGCCGGCACTTAGAGCCACCACAGAATCTATTATAATTGGTAATGGTCCTTCGATATTTTGGAACAAACTCATCTAGCGCAAAATCACCTCAATTTCTACTCACATTAAGGTTGAAACTTAGGGGTTCGTTACATTAAGCGTTCAGTGGCCTGGGGGGTGGGGTGGGATCCTAATCGTAAAACGTTATTGTTGTGTGAAAACGAATTCAATTTATTTCGGCTTTTTTGGATCGTGAGATAGCTTGGTGCTCTAGAATCTGGATCAGAGTGTGCTGTGAATGATGTGTGATGAATGTCATGTGACAAGAACAGTGTTAGAATGTGGATGGATACAGGGGTAGGTAGAGGTAGGCCACAGAAAAGATGGATGGATTGTGTGCAAGATGACATGAGTAACTAAGGAGTGAGTACTGAGATGATGAATGATAGACGGAAATGGAAGAAGATCACATGTTGTGCCAGCCACATAACGTGGGAAAAGGGCAGGAAGATGATGATGATCTCGATAAAGTTGCAGGCTTAAATTATTCAATTCAATTCTTAGTTACGCTTCCTGTGGTTTGTTGTTACTGCCAAATGTAAGTTCATGACAAGTTGGGAGCTGTAGGCTTAAACTAGTGACCGGAATAGAATTGACTTTGACAATGAGTCAAGTTCTGACTTTGACAATGTAAATAGAATGCCGCGTGGCATCTCCCACAGCTCGCCGGTAACCGGACACGCACAATTAGTCGCCACTTACCGCCGACTGTTTGTGTTGCGCGACTCATCACCGCCGGGTGCCGGTGCCGGTGCCGGTGCCGGTGCCATGTTGCGATTTATGGATTTGTTACTTTTGATGATGTTTATTTTGAAATTTGATATGTATTAGCAACAAAAGTTCTACTTTTCTTACTAATTTGTTTACTTTCAGTCTCTACCATTGAAACTGCCGTTGATGCTTCAAATTCAAAATATGATAATACTTCTACTCGTACTATTGAGTTCATCTCAACACATCAATCGGGGTCAGCAAATTTAGCATTAAAATTTAATTCCAATTATTTAAAACAGCAGGGTTATCCATTTCGTAAAACAAAACCACTTACACGCTTCGTTAACAGTCATCTCCTCTCTTAATATCTTCAGTGGATACCGGGCCTAATCAAGTTCCAGACGAAGGTTTTTTATATCTAGTCCACTTTCTACAACTAGTCTATAATGGTGGTCATCAGGTGTTATGAGCTCTGGTTGTTCCACAGAGTAACAGAACATCTCAGTAAGCTTTCCTTTTTAATCCATCTTCTTTGCTATTAATAGGTCCTGTATCCAAACGACGACGCCCCGCCGCCCCCCCTCGCCCCACCGCCCGACACCCGATACCCAATCACCACATTAATATACTACTTGTTATTACAACTTGTCGCCACTTAGCGGGACAAAACAGCGGTTTCTCTGACATTCGACACCTATACCTGAGCACAAAGGAAAGACAACTTTATTTTCACAGTGCAGAACTGAAAGTTGGGTGCCGTTTGAAGGTGTCTCATTTAATTTGTAACAAGTTACAAGGAACGTTAATGCGAATGTTTAAGGTGGAGTTTGGTTTGGAGGGTGATAGTGTCAATATTAACAGGCGCTACTTGTCTTAGGTGTCAGAAAAAGTTTCCTGAATGTTTCGGGTAATTGAGAACGTTGAGGCGGCGCTTAGATAGGACTTGTGTCTGCGCCCACGCAAGCGGCGTGCCGGAAGACGTTGTCAATTATGGAGAGGCGATTTCGATAATAATAATAATTAACCGGAAGTCGAAAGTTCATGTCAAATTATCACAATTTACAGAAAGACATCTAGATGATTTAATAATATTAGTAAATGAGATAAGATGGGATGCGAAAGATGGCGCACCATCGACTTGACAGTCGGTGAAGTCGGAGGGTAATGATGATGATAATGTTAGCAATCCTACAATTGTAAGTACCTAAACACATCCTAGCGAGTATCACAAAAGTGTTCTTACACCGTTTTCAATTAAGTGGTTTCAATTTCTTGACAGTCATTTGAGGATTGTTAAACTATTCATATTTTTTGATATTCAAAGTTATGTTATTGTTGAACCTGTTCCATTGTTAACTTATCCAGTGAGGTATAACAGAACCATCAATAATGTTGAAAATAAACGCTCTACGATTATTCTGACTTGGTTTTTGGTTGGTTATAAACTTTACAATGAACCCAAATAACCAATAGGGTCAATAATGTTTTCTACACATAGCCCACCTTTTTAAAGAGACGACCCTAATTTTCAAATTAAAAATGGCGGCTACAACTAAACAATAACCCGTAAGGCCATCGCACATTGTTTTAGAAACAATAAACGCACTATGGTGAAATGTCAAATCCACAGAGAATTCACCCCGCGGCATTCCAAATATGAAATTCCCGCGCAAAAATGGCGGCGGAGGTAATTTTTACAAATGGCTGCCGGTCGGGGATCCAGTCAGGTGGTGTGTTGTGTGGGGCTTTTCATAGATACCGCTAGGGCTGAACAAACACACGTCTTACCGCTAAACAGCTAGGTGCTATTTTTCTTTATTTACCTTGCACTAGTTTTCAGAAACTCCAGCTTGAAACAGTTGTATTTCCAAACGCCAATGCAATGGAGCAATGTCGTCGCTGCGCTAATATCTCTATCAACCTCTAATTTGAGTTACAAATTTTATAAACGCCAACTCTAAAACGAATTCTTCGTACCCTGCCAACTGAAAAGACTTCGCACCCTCTCCGTTTTCATCTATAACCATCTTTGGCGTCCTCGAAATAGGGTTGAATTTCGTGTGTTAGGTGTATTGGTTTATGATTTGTGGTATTGGTTAGGCGACTGCGCGAAGGTTGGCGTTTGGCGGATTCATTACTGAGACAAAGGAGGGTCGGGAGGGGTGCGGGCAGGGGGCAATGCTCCCCCTACTCGGCCACTTTCCTAAATCACCGGCAAATGTATTGTTGTAGTTGGCTGGTGCCTCCAGAGCTCCGATCGACTTGAGTGTGCGGCACGAAGTGAAATATTAGAATATTCACTTATTTATCTTCGATATAAGTTCTTAGGTTAGGAAACCTAGATTGATTAGTCGTATGCTTAAGAAAGGGAACTCACCTGATAACTGCTGCTGATGTGAGCTTGGGCTGTACGGAGACTTGATCTGAGGGAATCCTGCAACAAAATACAACTGACGTAAACAACGAGTCGAGAGCCAGACATATCCATACTTACTATTTATATTATAAATGTGAAAGTAACTCTGTCTGTCTGTTGCCTTTTCATGACTAACCGGCTGAACGGATCGTAAAGAAATTTGGCAAGGACATATATTATATTCTGAAAAAGGACATGCTATCTTTTGTCTCAAAAATAATCTTGAAGGGGCTAAAATAGGAGTTCAAGGTTTGTAT
Organism: Cosmorhoe ocellata; assembly: GCA_963675405.1. Classification (NCBI taxonomy): domain Eukaryota; kingdom Metazoa; phylum Arthropoda; class Insecta; order Lepidoptera; family Geometridae; genus Cosmorhoe; species Cosmorhoe ocellata. The sequence goes on along the minus strand of OY776258.1, from coordinate 227,494 downwards.
GGAGAACGCATGGTTAAGAACGTTGAGCGCAGTCAGTTTTCCACCTTTTTTTGCACTCCATAGAAATGTCCTAATTAATCGGCATCAATATTTTTTGATTTAATACAATGTTATATGGATTTTACGCGGACGAAGACGCGAGTAACAAGCTAGTTAGAAATCAATAATCGGATAATTTTATAGCGAAGTTTAACATCAAAAGGATTTAAAATAGGACCTCAACTAGATGGAGCTCTGGTAATATCCTGCTCTGATCCCAGGCCCGTGGCGGGACATGCTACAGTTACAGCCGTGATTAAGCATCAAGCCACTGTCTCCTGTGGAATTACAATTAAAAAGTGCTGGCGCTGATTTACTTCTTAATTCCACCCCGTCCCGTGTTCGTCCCGTCTCGTCCCGTCCCGGTCCTGGGAGAGAACCATTACAGGGAATAATAAGCGGTTAACTAATAGCTTTACTAGCTTTTGTAGGATGATTCGTTTTTTTTTATACCTTCGTGAAAAGTAATGTACCTAAGTGGTATCGACATTATATTATATTTATTTTATGCAGCGATGGGCTTGCAAACCCGTCGCGTAGGTATGGAATACTAACTACTGTGCAAAATGTGGGCCAAATATTATGTATGGACGTGCCTCTGACTACCCACTTTCGATATCCTCAAAAGATCTAAGTAACTATAAATCTGAGGAGATATTTACCGAGCCAGGGGATTACAGTCGTGATCATGTTTGTTTTTGTTTTTGTTTTACATTTATTTAAAAAGCCACCCATTATTCCAACGTCTAATTTTGTTGTACTTACTCCTGACCAGCGAAATTAGACGTAGCTACTACTGACCAGCGGATGATTAACAGGATGTAGAGAGTAGCGGGTGCACTTTAGAGCAAACCATTAACTTAGTTAGGTTTCTCAACCAGTACCTAACTGAATTTACTTAGAATCACTTGCAGAGTTTTGGCTGTGACTTTGTAGACACACACCACACATCCCGCCCCTCAAACCCCTGCGTTCTCTACATTCCATAGATTTGCGAGCACACCGGCTTAGGTTACCGCTAAAAAACAAAACAATAAGTACAATGATGGCTGGTAATCGAATACAAATCAAATTCGCGAGACAAGAGGACAATCGGCTAAATCCAGACAGTTCCATTGAATCGATCATTCGTAGTCATAGTTTCTTAAAGGTTCTATTATAGCACAACAAAAAAAATAAAAAGCAATTTTCATAGCATTGTTGTTTTTGAAAAATACTTAGTTAAATACAAAACTTTGTTTGGCGCCAGACACACTTTTTACAAAGAGGAGAAATAATTGAAATTTTCTGCTTTTTAATAATTGAAAATTGCGGGACTTCATATACTTCAAATACCAAAAACTATGTCCTTTGAAGTTTGAAACGCAAATTTATCCCAAGTAAGATTGATAAAATATTAATCTATACTTAATATTATAAAGCTTTGGTTTATAATATTAAGTAAGTTTTGGTATTATAAAGCAGTTTGGCTGACCGCGCTAATTTCAGGAACTACTGTTTCAAATAGAAATTATTGTTGTGCTGTATTAGCCTATTTATCGAAAAAGGCTATACGCTAGACTTTATATCATCACGCTACGACCAATAAGTAGGAGCGGAGGATTAACAAAAAATTTTGAAAAAGCTGGAAAAAATATATTACTTAAGCTGCGCAGTAAAGTTGCGCGAGAGTCAGTTAGTCTTGTTATACAAGATGAAAGTTTGCAAACAACTTATAGTAAGTACTTAGAACAGTTTGATATAATTATGTACCTATATAGAAACCTCTACAGAATCCATATATGAGCATCCACACTTTCACAGAACTGTACAAAAGATTAAACGCTTCCTCAATCATGTACAAGATAAATAAAGTAATCGGTGCGTGAGCCATTGTTGGCGCTGCGGGCCCGTCACGGCCGGCGGAGCCCTGGCTGTCGGCGCGTTCGTGCAACGGATGAGAACTGGACACAATGGTGAAATTATTGCATTTGCTTCAATGTTAAAATTCACAGTAAAAATTACTTAAAATAGAGATATGAAGATTTCTATGTGTTCAGTTATTTTAACACCAAACAAAATGAAGACCTCTTGCAGAAACCATGCGTTTAAGCTGGTTCATTTCAGTTCATTCAGTTCATTCAGATGGTAGTGTGGATCTGTCAGTTAAAAGTACTAAAGGGAAAGGGAACCTAGTACAAAACTTGAAAACTAGAAAAAAAGTGCTGGCTTTACTTTTTAGTCAGTACTTTTTTTTTCCTATCGTGTCACTAGAAGGAAGAGAGCTACTGAGACGCATTCTAACCGAAAGAATGAGTGATACGATAAGAAAGAAGAAGATTATATTCAAACTGTTATTTTTATTGTGACGACGCTACTTTGTGGTTTTAGTCTATTCAATCGAATTTAGAAAAACTCATTATTCACTAGGAGCAAAAGTTAAATAGCAACGTAACCGCTCACCAGTAACGGTAATCTGCAATCTTCACTTACAAAAAATCCCCACTTACCCTCAGAAATGCCCTACTAAATGATTACCTCGTGTAGTCCGTAGTGCCAACATTCCGCCCATACAACCCTAGCCTTGCAACCGTCTTCACAAAAAACTCAATAGAGGCATCATGTTCCCCGTGTGCCTCTAACAATGTAAAGAGGATTACTCACTTATGTTTACACTTCCCAAAAAGCGGGCACCGTCAACGATCTTGACGTGGCGGTGACGTGAGAACGTCGACAGTTCGTTTGCAAGGTGAAAAATGAACTCTTCTTCCTCTTTGTATGGCATCTGTCTCTATAGAGATCAATTTTGCCAGTATCGAGGTTTTTACATTAATAAGTAAAGTCACAGTCAAACTGTCAAGTCAATTTTAAACAAAAGATGGCTGTGTTGTTTAAATTTCTCGGGATTTTTGTCCGATTGATTTAGAAGGGTACTCACTTTAATTCACATATTTTACACCCGAGTCAAGAACTCGAGCCTTATTAGAAAATAACCACCAAAATTATTATAAAGCTTAAAATAACACGAGAAAAAATATAAAAACTAGAGCGATAAAGTTGACAGTCGAATACATCAGGAAAAAAACCAGGTTAATTCTCTGCTAATAATAATTCCCGAGCGTCACTATGACGTTATGACACTCGCCGATTGTCAGGACCCCGAAGACTTGGCTTGTGTTACCCACTCCATACGTCAACAGTGATTAGTGTGCTCCCGCGCAGCCTTTGTTTAAAGTGTTGTGTGATCCTTTATCAATTAAAGTGATCTCCTGTAAGTGTGAAAAAAGTCTTTTTATACTGATGATGTGCACAAAAAAGCTTCGATATGCGTCAAGAGTTTTGAATTTAAGTTAGAATTTAAATTATATCTTAATTCAATTATCAGTAAATTACGTCTGAATCACATAGAACCCTATTTAGGAATAATAATGGTGAATCACTATTTATATTTCCCTTATCTCAATTATCGAATGGACAGGTTGACGGGTCGAGGGCCGTACAGTGCAGGGCCATGATCGACGCGAGGCATGAGTCGGTCGAGTCATTAGTTCATCATCTCGTTACTGCAGACGAGGCGAGGCGAGCCGACAGTGACGCCTCGCCTCGAGTGCGCCACAATTAAATCTGTTGCCTCTATTAATTATGATGGAATTCGATAGCCCATAATAGAATCTATTGAGTTTAATAAATCGATTTGTAGGCTAAATATTATTTTCTAATGATATTAAATTACATGCTTACCTACCTTGATATATTTAGGCTAAGTAATTAGTAAGTCATTTTAGTGTTCATGACCGGTCTCTTATGTTTGATGAGTCTCTGCAAATGTGCTGTTACAATCAAATGAATTAATCATAGGAATGATATAATTTACCATTAAAAAACAAGCCATATTTAATTAATGTAAGGTAAGCTAACAGCTAACCTACTTAGCGTTAATTCGCGTCACAATTCATTAGCACGAGCCTCCGCCATCTTGTTGTAAACGTCACATTTGAATTCAGAACACGTTCGCGCGCCAAGTGCTCGCCGGGTTGTTGGTGCACGCACCGCCGCGCGGTGTGCGACTACCCTTACCATTAAAAATCACGGAGTCATCTAGAATAGCATTCATAATGAAATACGCGGGCAAAAAGCCATTACAAGCCCACTATTTGGTATAAAAAAAACTCAGCAAAACTAGTCTTCACAGCTTTTTGTGTCTATTATACTCAACTAATTTGCGGGTAAGTAGATAAGCAGAATAAAGACTGAATATCTATCTACATATATAACCTTTTTTTATAATTTTCTTATTATTCTGAATTGGCTGTGCTTTTTGTCATTGAGTTTAATAAACCGCAAATTCCTCGCGCCTCAATTAAGTAGACCTTACTGTATGACGCCAATAAATTAATATCCAATCATTGGGGTTAGTTAATTGCGACGGCGCGAACTTCTAATCCTGCAAGAATGCGCAGTGTTTATACCCGGCCAGTACAACCTGAGCTGCCAAATCTGAAGAAGCGATGTAAAACTCCACAGCGGCGGGATCGTGCGCGGCCAGGATGCACCGGCGGCTATACCCCGTCTAATGTGCAGAGGTATTTCAATTACTCCGGGCGGAGGCGCGCCGTGCCCTCCGCATTTCGTCGGCTAATCCGCTAACAAAAGACCTCTTATAATTTGGGAGGTAATTGAAATTTTATTGCGAGTTTGATGGTGAGGTTTGTTGATAAGCTGATAAGCCAAGATCTTATTCGGATGGTATTTATTCGCTAATCGATACAAGGGCTGAAGTTCTCGTTACTTTCTCTTTTTTTACTCGGTTTTAATGCCGTAACCGATGAATCTCAAACTTTAATAACAAAACAACATTTTTTAAGGTAGTTCACAATAGAGGCGCTAGCATTAACGTTTTCAAAACTCGAGCGAAAAAAACAGTTAAAATCAATAATATCTGTTGTCGTGTCTGTTGCGGAAGCCTGTGCAAACAGTTCCGCGAATACGGCCTATGAAAACTTGTTGAGTTGTGGACGGAGATGTGGCTTCGCAATTATCTTGTTGAAATGGCAAAAAGTTGGAGTTAAATCAACACCAATTAAGTAAGTACATGGTGATTGATGGTTTTGAATTATTTGAGAAGTGAATAGAACCGTTAGTCGAGTTTTTTTTACAAAAATAATTATATTTTGAGTGACGTTAGGCATGGTTTACTTAACTATTTTAAACCAATTTCAGGAAATATTAAATTGTTATTGTAATATCTATCCTTTATCTTCTAGTCATTTCTTGTTCTACGTCAAATAAAATATTACTTGTACTTAATCGTAGATCATATCAAATCAAAATATATGTAAGTAATAATATCACAAGGATCACTTTGGAACATCTGACATGCTAGATGAATTGAAATGCCAATTTAGCCAATCCCAAGTCCGAGAAAAAAATCATGGTCACGACTGTAATCCCCAAGCTCGGTAAATATCTCCTCAGATCTCTAGGCAATAGGCTGGTCTCGGTCCTAGCGTTTTTTTTACGAGCCTTTATTCAGAAATAGTGAGTAACTAATATTTAGAACGTCAATCGAACGTAGCACGGGTTTATAAGGTACGAGTTGGCAGCGGGCGACGTGAGGCGGCGGCGGACGACGTGTCGCGGCGACACTACTGGTTTCTATGTCTTTCTATGAAATTCTCTCCTTAGGTAGCGACACGCATTTCATAGAAATTCACAGAAACCAGCAGTGTCGCCGCGACACGTCGTCCGCCGCCTCCTCATGTCGCCCGCTGCCAACTCGCACCTAGAGTGGCTCGAGATGTGGCGGCCTGGGCAGGTAGCCCGGTACAATGGAGGCGACTCCTCCAGCCGCGAGGGTCTCATCCGGCGGATACAAAGCGCTTTGTGCCCGCGTCACAATATTATGCGATGGATTAGTAATCTGATGGGCGCTTAGCTCCTGATGGTTCTCAAACTTTATCCCCATTACACACATATTTCTTAACTAGCTTCCGTTTAGTACCTTGTAAACAAAAACGAATCTATCTCACGGGAACCGTTAATTTTTTTTCTTTGTCCGAGGTAAGCTTATGAGCCATGACTCAAAGTGAAATTAACCAAAACTACTATTTAGGGGAAAAGATTAAAATAAACATTCTAAGCAGTGGTGTAAAATATAAATAATATAATATTCTACATAGTCTCGAACCCGACGCGACGTCAAAGAATAGTATGATACAAGGCTTCGTGGGAAGTTTTCTCGACAGTTTATTAAAGCGTAACCATCGTAATTTAGTAATTATCAAATTAAACACAGCATAAATTATAACACGTGTACTTAGAAGGCACTGATTGTGTTCGCAAATCTGTAGCCCCAGTTGAGAAACACTGTCCTAATGGGTGCGTTCAGTGCGGTGCAAATTGCTGTGGGGTCAAAGAGTAACACAATAACACTAAATATAAAACATACTCACCCTTTTTTATTGCATGTTGGGTAACGTGTCATTTTATTTAACTAAACTGTGATAATTATACATTTAAATTTAAATTATAGTGAGTAGTTACAACAGAATTTAAAATAATGTAAATAACATTATTACATAATGGATGTTCATAGTGAATAAAAAACATATATGAAGGGCGTTATTGTTAGTTGTTTATGGCTTACTAGCTTCCGCCAGTGGCTTCGTTCGCATGTTACCTTGAAAAACAAGAACATTATCTATCCCACGGGAACCGTACATTTTTTCGAGTTATAAAAGGTAACCTATGTCCTTTTCAAGCTAATCCCCAGGCTCGGTAGATCTCCTCAGACCTCTAGTGACTTAGATCTTTGAGGATATCTAAACGGGTAGTCAAAGGCAGCAGGCACATCCGAACATGACATTTGGTACATGGCCACATTTTGCACATTAGTAAGTATTCCGTGCGTGAGAGGTTGCATGCAAGCCCATCGCCGCTTATTAGAACACTAACCTATGACCATCGTATTTTTGGTTCTAGGATAGGTATGCTGGTTTTCTCACGATGTTTTCCTTCACCGTTAAAGAGCACTGGCATTGCGCATATATTTTTCGAATAGAAAAAGTCATTGGTGCACGACCACCACCACCTTCGGATCGTGAGGCAGGGGCTACCACTTCACCACCAGCGCTCTTTGACTAATGTCAATGGTTTAAATCTAGATTCGTATCTAGGCTGCTGATATAAAGACTTCATCAGCAGATCATTTTATAACTTCTTTAGGGAGCCAGCCTCTTGTCTTGCTTTGCCAGAATCTTAAGACAAAATTTATTTTGACTTACACCCAAAAGCCATCTTTAACCCGTCTCTGTAAAATTTCATTTTGTATGGCAGATAGATGCAAATAATAAAGTAATCGCACAAGCGAATTAATGCTTTATCGTTTTTGAATAGGGTTTAATTTAATTCGAAGGTGGTTGAAGGAAAGTGCCTCCGGCGCGTCGAGGCCGTAGTGATGCGACTGAGAGCTACGTTTTTGAGTTTTGCTAATTAGTCGCTTGGCTTGTTGACTAACTAGGTACTCGGGATTATTTCTCATTTTTTATTGCAATCGAGGTTTTTTTTGCGGCGCCTCGCTTCAGTTTAAAAAGAAGTCTAATATTTCTAAAACTCCCATAGGATTTCGTATCGAGATTTACCTACAAGTATATGAACCATGACAACTGGCGTTTATTTGTCCCACAAAAAGATTCGGACTCGCATATACCTTCTTGAGTATTTCGATTCCGGTTAGTAATCTAGTGACAATGTAATTACACTGATATTATAAACTAGCTGTTGGCCGCGACTTCGTCCGCATTTAATTCGTTTGAAAATGTTTGAATACTTATTCTGCTATTCGGGGTGTAGACAAATTCAACAAATCCAAAACCTTGAAAATCTGTCCAGCTGTTCTCGAGTTATAGTGTTCGAAAAAACCCGACTTTGTTTTTTGAATGTTTGGATTTTTGTTCAATTACGACGAAATAGTCAAACCGATGTTAATGAAATTTGGTTTTATAGGCAAATTGACGCATCCTATGACTTACTATACACCATTATGTACCTATGTAAATAAAAATGGAACGTTCTTTGTATCAAAATAACAATAAATGTAGTCGCGATATTTAGAATTTAGGTCGGATAATTTCAAGTATCTTAAAAACCAGTGATTAGTCAGTAATTAGCTTGGTGTGAGTGGATGTGGCACATCCCTAGCCGGCGCAGGCCGCGGTAATAGCAGGCAGTTAGGGACCTTTGTAGTACGTGTGAAGTGAACACTAGTGCGTACGACTCACTACTCCCGCGACCGGCCCGCCCTGGCCTGCCTCCCCTCCCCTCCTCCAGCACAACTGGACTCGCACAGGGACTCTGTATGGCTACACAGAGATCCTAGTAATCTGGTCACAAGTCAATAATGCTACTCGAATGACCAGCGTAACTTAACCTTCCGGATTCCCCCCGCGTTAACTCAAATGTTCCGTCGAGGGGTGTTTTTACGATCATGGAAATATCTTCGAATTCTGGCTGCTACTCAATAGCCGTTAACGACCAGGGGAACGGGGACCCCGTGGGCTACGAACCAGGAGTGATGGAGAGGTCTGGGCAGGTTGGTGCCGTGTTGGTGAGCTACGGTCGAGGCCGCGGGCGGGCATTGGTATAGGGTTCCTATGAATGGTCTAATTTCATTTGGGTTTCGTATCGGGGGTTCAATACATTGGTGATTAGAGGAGTAATTTTTAATTGCTCTTAATAAAATAACTATCTGTCCTTAAATTTTATCTTTGTCACTTTTTTTACTCGCGCCCTCAGAGGTTCTAAAGTCCGCAGTACGTAATAAACCTTGGGAGGTACGATCCTGGAGCAGTTCTGGCTGCTGAGGGTAAGGGGATGAACTTACGACTCTCCACAAAACGATAAAAAAACCAATTGGCATTCACTCCGTCGGCGAGCTTTGATGTTCCTCTAAACACACACAGACATACTGTGAGTAACAAGTAACAAATGAGAGGAGTTTGAATCTTGTTACCGGAGCGGTAGAACTCAAAATGAATCGGAAGCGGCGTGGAAGTCTGACATTGTTCTAGCTGTGTTCAAACTAGTCTGTCGAGACTGATGGCCGCTACGCCGCTAAATGGAAAACTACTTTCTTCATAAATGGGAGTGTGTCCCGATGTAAACACGAACTTTACAAGTTGAATGTCATTACTTTAAAATTTACAATGATAACTCCAGTGAACGGAATACTAACTACTGTGCAAAATGTGGGCATGTACCAAATGTCATGTTTGGACTTGCCTCTGACTACCCCCTTTAGATATCCTCAAAGATCTAAGTAACTAAAGATCTGAGGAGATATCTACCGAGCCTGGGGATTACAGTCGTGATCATATTTATTTATTTATTTTATTTAACTCCAGTGAACTCCAATAAGCATAAACCTCTAATAGATTATTTCTTATTAGTATAGGCTTAGAGCCTAGAATAGTATTTACTAGCTGCGCCCTGGTGATGGAGACTATATCTTTATATTATCTTTAAAAACAGCCCATGTGTTATTCTGATGTGTAAGCTAATTATTGTAAAGTTTCATCAAAGCCATTCAGCAGTTTTTGCGTGAAAGAGTAACAAACATAAATCCATACATTCTAACAAACTTTCGCGTTTATAATACCTACTAGCTTCCTACCCACGGCTTCGCCCGCGTGGTAGCTTGAAAAACAAAATCTAACAAAATCATCGTTTCAGCGTGAAAGAGTAACATACCTACATCCAAACATCCATACATTCTTACAAACTTTCGCGTTTATAATATTAGTAGGAAGGTGCTACCTGAGGCCACCTCACGATGCTTCCTCTGCGTTTAAAATATCTCTGGCTGTTTTCAGTTGATCAGCAGGCGCCTGGCGCATCAAAAGACTTCCACAAAGACGCAGGTGACTACGCACCCGTCTGTGGCGCAGGCAGTTCAGTGGGACAGGAAGGGCTCATTAAAACTGGATTGCCTCACTTTGCACTTAATAAGAAAATTGCGATTTAAAACCATGGATAGAGCGATTTCTAGCAAGGTTGGGGCACACCGGGGCGCAGCGGGGGAGGTCTGCGGACTGCACGCGCAGGCTGGCGCCATCTACCGGTCGTACTCGAAATATCATAATACAACTGCAATAAGTACGGTAACGGTTGATGAGGAAACCAAAATCCTGTTAATCTAAATATATGAAACTCGTAAGAAACTGACTGACACATACATAGGTACATACTCCAAGCGTAGGGTCTCAGCTCCTAGAGTGCTAAAAATAGTTTTACTTGTGGGTCCACCCAGAGGTGCATTATTAACCTTACGTCTACACCTAGGTATAGAACAGGTATTCTATCTACATGTAGGTATCAAACTATTTTCATTTATTGTTTACACTTGAAACAAGAGATGAAACGTGAGAATAAATGTAGGTATAACTTATAGAAAACATGTCAAATCTTAAAAACGGTTTTATGTTTAAATCAAAACGAACGTTTTGTTTTGTATAAAACATATGTGTAGATTCACGCAGGGTAAGAAAGCCACGTGAAATGGGATGATACTCGTAAGTAGGACACAAGATAAAGTTTTTATGAGGTTTATAGTAAAGTTAGTGCTCAGTGTGCTTCCATCGCTGACCCGATTGTGAGTCGGTTCGGTCGGCAGTTAATTAACAAAGCGGCCCCAGCCCCGCGGCGTTTCCGCAGCCGTGCCGCGCCCGCCACGCGCGGGAAACGCATCCGCATCAACTGAGAAAAGTGTCAATTGGCCGCCAACATAACTATACTTTGGCGCTACGCAGACGCCGGGAAAAACCTCGGTTTGAAAGTATCACTTTGAATGCCAATAGGTCTCGGATATACTATACATAACGACACTATTCGTCAGTAGGAAATATTTTGAGATTGAGGTAGACTCAAAGTCAAAGATCAAAATTCAATAACTTTTCTAACAAAATTAGAGAACCGCAAGTTCGTACAACTTAATAAAATAATTGCAGACCCCTCGAGTACGTAAGTGCTTGAATTCGGCAATTTAATTAAGCCATTTCTATAAGACAGGTTAATTTCGCCATAGATCTCGTGAGACGGGCGGCATTCGACTAATTAAATTTAATTGTGCCACGTCGGCCTGACCCGCTCCATTCGCAGGCGACCTGTACCTTCCTAATTCACTCTTCATATAGGCGAACTCCTGTAAGTATTTATTTACGGTAAAGTACCCACTCATAGTAATTTTTTCGTAAATGACGATATTAAATTCTCAAAGCTAAAGTATTGTTTGTATCAAGTTGTAAAAGCCGTCCTTCGGCATCGGAGACGGCTCTCAGAAACAAAAGCGGTCCGTTCTCGTCGCGAAGCTCGCGGCACTTGCAAAAAAAACGTTCCTTTCCACGCATTGTCCGCAAACCTGCTAAATGCTAATCCCCAAACATTTCAAGCGGGGACAAACAGGGGGGCACCTCCTCTCCCCCCCGAACGCCCCGCTGAGCAATTCTAATGGAGTTTTTTAAGAAAGAAATAATCGTTGCGAGAAGGAAATTAAGCCATCTTGGGTTAAAAAGTCCAAAACTGGAGTGTGTCGAGGGGAGGAGAGGAGGAGTAGGGGGAGATATAGATTTTTCGGGGGTGCGTTTTGTAGCTGTGAAAACAAGCGTTTAGATGCGATACGGCGGAGTTACACAACAAATGAAATGGCTATTTGTTAGTCGGCTCCACGGAAAATAACTCCTTTTTAATTTGCTGTTTTAGGAAATATGTTACTACTATGACTCAGTTAAAAAGGAAGTAGGGCCATTTCGGCCACGGGACAAGACAATAAAAGTCTAGAGCTTGAAAGCTCGCAACCATGCGACTATGATTTACGATCACCATATTAAGTTTCTGAAATTGCATATAAAATGCACCTAAAAGGAGTGTCACATACCAAACACGTTCACGTACAGTACAGATACGCGTATGTACTGTGCCATATAATATATCGCGACACGATTCCCGGCAGTATTATAAAATATATCACCATAATAAATTCATTACGTCGTATAAACGATAATAAAATTTCCATAATAAGATCATGAAGTTATCGCGTTAAATAACTCATTGTATAAAACCTACCAATTTGTATTCTGCCCGAGCGAGTATTATCATAATCGGGTATTACTGTTCCACGACAAAGAGAGAACATATAAAATGTGTAGCGAGTGAGGGAGATGAAAGCCCGGGCTATTTGGCGTCAGCTGAAATATGGACGAGAAGTTAGGTTTTATTGGGTTTTCAGAGGGTAATGAGGTATTATTGAATTATTGTGTCGATGGTAATGTTAAATGCCTCGCTCTCGATAGCGTTGCCTACCTAAATGTTTTACATTATTGCTCTGACGTTATGATTTCCAACCAAAACATATTTACTGACAATTATGTACTGCTGTAACAATAAATATGTCATTTTTGTTATGTAAAGCTTTTAAATACATTTATTATTTTTCTATCGTCACTTATCTGCTATTTAGAACGTATTGAAGAGTGCGGCCTAGCACCAAAGATACCTCATGGTCATTGGCATTACAAAATTAAATATAACTCGGTATATTACCTGATATAATAGGTATTTTATTAATTTAAATTATTCTTTTTCTAGGTTTATCTAATTAAAACTACCCAGGTATAAAAAGTTCGAAGATCATCGATCATGATTATAAATGGACATGGTCCGCCTCACCTCCTTCTCCCGCAAACTTTTGTTCAATGTACGAGTAGGTATCATTAATAAATAAGTACCTACTTATATCAATACTCGTAAGTACTTACAAGTAAGTACCTATTTTAGATACCTATGAGCACACCTACACAGAGATATTCTTAATTTCCTTAACAAAGTATTCAGTGCAGCACTTTACGAGGAAAAAGTAAATCTCGGTAGAGTTCTCACTCCTCCGAGAGGTCGAGTGTCCTCTATTATTGTGCCTCGTGCCACACGCAAAAATACACCTTAAACAACTGATTTACAGTCTAAAATCTAATCTACGAAAGATAGTTTCGTTTTCAAGCTAATTAGAGACGAGGGTGGCATTTTTGCGAATATTTGAATTTGGACTTTATGCATAGAAATGTAGAGCAGAATTTAGTACATGTTTATGTGAATTTTTTTGCTAAACACCAGCCAGAAAATAGCAAAGTTTGTTTGTAGACTAATCGTTTTCTTAATTTTTAATGGCCACGTTCAAAGTTAACCAAATTGATACATTAAAGATAAGTAGAAGATTTCTATTTCCAAATCCTACCTTACTATCAAGGAACAAGTTAAAATCTAGGATAGTTTTGAATTTTCTATAAGGCCTCCTAATTTTCTATGCTCCGTCTCCTATGAATGACGTATGTCTCCGTAGGTAAGCAAAGCCGCCCGTCAGCACTAGTGCTGGGAAACTAGCTATTACCAGGCTTTGTGTCGAGGTGTCGGCCTGCACTCACTTCACACCCTCGCGCCCTCCATACTCGCAGCCGCGCCGCAGCCCGATCTAGACCTAGCGCACCTAAGATACAGTCTACATTCAAATGCGGTCCTTTACATAAGTTTTGTAAAAACATTAATCACATTTTTCGTGAATATGAGGTCATCTGTTACCTCGATAGCAGACCTACGTAGCGTAGGAGTGTTTAGCAGAGTCTGAAAGTTTGAAAACGTAAATCAATGTGTTTACGTAGTAACGGTGTTGATGAGTATGTAATTTACTTATTTTTCTTTTTCTTATCATTATAGTATCACTTTGTTTTTTCTTCATTTTAACGCATAAGTTAGTACCAAAGTATCTGTTCTGTCTTAGAACAACTAGAAAGGTGCCTCTTTCAAATTCTTCAGGGAAATTACCAAGCAATTCCCCCGTTTCATACTTACACCTACCTATGGGTAGGATCCGCTCCGTATGTTATGGTAAGCAATAAGGAGTGGGTGCGTTTCACACGTCGACACCCCCCACCCCCGCGCCGGCATGCACGGGCTCAAGTCAAAAGCGGCACCGAGTAACCAAGTACCCCCAAGCTCCCGGAAAGTCATCATAATCATGAGGCTGAGAATGCAAAAGTCGAGCCTCTCTTTCGCACCAACCGCTTCTTCTAATTACTAGCACAATATAATTGTGAAGAGACGCTACATAGTTTCGGATGTTAGCCTCCAGCTTTTGCTCCTTGTCAAACCCTAGGAGATCCCGCTAAATGTCCTCACTACACCGCAGCACACCGAGCGGTCGCGGAAGGGTTCGCACCGGTGTGAGTGCGGCGGTGTCAGTACCACCGTCACTACTGGACTTGTCCTCAGGCTCAGGCTGCTGTCCAACACTAGGACAAATGCTGTTAGGTTACATTACAACCAAATACGAGCACAAATTGCGCTCCGCTTGAGAAATAAAAAGATTTTCTTGTAGAAATACCTTCTTCTTCTCAACGGACAGAGATAGTCAGTAATCTGTTCTTGTGAGTGGTCATCTGTCTCGGTCTGTCATAAACATACAATGGTATGTTTTCACAAAAATACATCTAAGTAGATGCTAATCAATTGTAGAATCGTTATTACTCTTTTGTTCTTATATGGAATGTGGATAGATAAACCTTTAAAATCTTTAAAAGACTACAGCTTTAACAGATTCAGCTGACGCAATTTTAATTATAGCTTGAAAATTGAGAAGTTTGACAATATTTTTACAAATCAAGTAAATGTGAGTGTAAAAATTGTAACTATTGTACCCAGGCACAAAATCAAGAGATGAGCGACAATTTCTCACATTTCATTTTGCATCAAGACAAAGTTAAATCGTAAAATGGCAAGCCCGTGTGAGTGATGGAGCACATTCCTAACTAGGGTTCCGCGGGCGCTAACACTCGCGGCTGCGATGCTTGTCTAATTGTACCGTGTCGGGATGGCATGGCATGCCGATGCCGATCGATACGGAACCCGCCTGACCCACATCACACGGAACACTAAACAGCTGAGGGTTCCACGCAAACTGTTCCTGCTGGTCGACGTGCGATGGACGGCACCGCAGTTCCAAGGGCGCTGGTTACATGTTGAGCTTTTTATCAGAGCTCTTACGTTGAATCGGAACACTCTCATCATCCTACTTCCTACTTAATATTATAAACGCGAAAGTTTGTGAGGATGTCTGGATGTTTGTTACTCTTTCACGCTAAAACGGCAGAACGGATCTGAATGAAATTTGGCACAGGTATAGATTATGGTCTGGAATAACACATAGGCTACATTTTATCCCGAAAAAATTACGGTTCCCGTGGGATAGCAATGTTTTTGTTTTTCAAGGTAACACACGCGGGCGAAGCCGTGGGCGGAAGCTAGTAGGTATCAGAATATAAGCATGATCATAATAATGATCATTATGGAACTGGGAAAAGTCGAAGTGAATGATCCATAGATTGGTGTTGTTTGTGCCCAGCAGTAACGCTATATCTATTTGCACTCAATTGTTTTGTAGGCAACCCGTATTTTTCTTTATTTTGGTCTTGAATTCAAGGTCACCACCTGGTAAAACCATAGCAGAACCAGCGAGCGCACTATGGCCCGCACACGACCTTGCTTAGATCACAGTAGGTACTCGTACCTCGGAGCTGTAGGCGACATGAGCCGTGCTCGACGTGAGCAGAGCGCCAACAATGAGTCCATTCTGCTCCGCTCCAAGTGACCACT
The DNA here is from genome assembly GCA_963675405.1 of Cosmorhoe ocellata. Lineage (NCBI taxonomy): Eukaryota > Metazoa > Arthropoda > Insecta > Lepidoptera > Geometridae > Cosmorhoe > Cosmorhoe ocellata. The sequence continues at coordinate 211,783 of OY776258.1, read as the reverse complement.
AATTCAGCCTCCATCTCGTCTGAATCTGATTGAAAGCACTCTTTATCTCACCACCTTTGTCCCTCACAAAGGACGTCTCGAAGGTGTGAGCCGGTTAGTCCTTTCAATGGGACGTAAAAAAACCTTTTTGTGAGGTGTTGCTGTGTTTTTGACGTGTGTTGAGAGTTCGATAGGAATATTATTTTAATTTGTAAGGCGAGGCTTTCGATTGTTTGAAGAGGCTGTGTTGTGTGGTGTGTAGGTGCGATAAAGGAGGGCAGCGGATAATAGTGTTTGGGCTGATGCAAATAATTACTTTGACACGCCAGGGTTCAAGATGTTGCCAATCAACGCAGTGTCGATCGATGAGGACGCTATGAATGCCAAACAAAATACTTGTTAGTAATATCTACACTAGCTCAGGAGCACATGGTTGAAAGTGTGCTTTCTTTTCGGGCCTAAACTAAAAAGATCTTTTGCTTATTTTACAATTTTGTTTTCTCCCGTAGATACGCTCAGAACAAAAATATAATGATGCGCTCATGTCTCGATTTGAGATTATCTTTTATTTAGGCCCCGGTTTGTAGTCTGAATTATTTCTAAAACAATGTGCCTAGAACGGTTTAGAACTCCTGAGTGAGAGCTCTCTTAAACTTTTAAGCACCTAAACGTAAAGCTTAAGTATTTCATTATGATTAAATATGAATGATTTAAATGAAATATACTAGTGTTTCATTGACGACCTCAGTGGCGCAGCGGGCGAGAGTCCGCCTGCGACGCAAGAGGTTGCGGGTTCGATTCCCGCCGCGGAACAAAGTGTACGGTCTGCAGAAATTTGTTCCGTTGGTCTTGGGTATTTTCTATGTATAACAAAAAATATCTATCTATGTATATAATGTATTAAATATATCAGTTATCTAGTACCCATAACCCAAGCTTTGAGTAGCTTACTTTGGGGCTAGATGATGCTGTGTGGATTGTCCAGCATTATTTATTTATTTATTATAAATGGTATAACTAATTATTAATCAAAAAAATCTGTTATGAATAATTGTTATGCTGTTAAAGTGTTTTAATTTTTTTGTTGTATAGGTACGGTGTACAGTTGTTGTGACACATTACTAATGCCTGTGCAAACCTTATTTTTATGACGTGTATTAGGAGACCACGAATGGACCAGTAGGCGCGACACACCGTTCCAGAGCAGCTGGATGTGCGAATAATAATAGCAGATCGTCCATTGTGCGCGCCCTTTGTCTTGCGCAGGAGTCGCGGCCGCGCCGCAATCTGTTCGCTGCGAGAATTAACGCGCTTGTGAATTTGACTCGTCAAGTCGTCATTTCGTAAGACTTTCTGATAAATTCTACTAATATTATGTTGAAAGTTTTTATGTATGGTTGTAGTTCATAGTTCATAGTTCGATCATTTTTAAACAATTTTTAGATTACAAGTTACCTACATTGAACATTAGGTATTTATCCTATGGTTTATACGAGTAGGTAAGTATTTTATGATTTAAAGATTGATAATAACTTAAGTGTAGGCACTTATTATTTTTATTTAATAAGTAGGTCTAGGTAGGTATGTACTTAATTATGTAGACACTAAGTAAGTACATACTTTCATTGAGTGTTATAGTATAGAAGCACCCGTCTTCTGCGTTCTTTGTAATTTAATAAAAGTACCTGGATGACCGAGCTTTGCTCGGGTTTTTTTCTGGTAAATCGTGTTTTTTGGAAAATGAAACCTAGCTAGATCGATTTATCGCCCCCGAAACCCTCTGCATACTAAATTTCATGAAAATCGCTGGAGCCGTTTCCGAGATTCCGATTATATATATATATATAGATATATACAAGAATTGCTCGTTTAAAGGTATAAAATAGGTAGGTACCTACTTACTAGATATTCAAAAAAATAGTAAAAGTGTTTAACATGACAGAGTTTATGTAAAATACTATCTAGATACGAGTAGACATAAAACACTTAGTTATTTTCTTAATTATCTAAATACTTTCACGCTAAAAATATTTAATGGTGCAAAAAAGGACTTCAGGGTACCTACCTAGTTAGGATAACAAGCAACATTATCCTGCGGCTATTCATATCTACGCAGTAAGAAGCCGACGGCTTTTGGTAAAATTTAGATTGAAAGCAAAATCTTGCTATTACTACTGCAAATAAACTTAGTAGGTTGGTAGGTATCTATATAATAACTAGATGAAAATAACTTCCTTTGTAAGTTTTGAGTTGCGCCTTTGAAGGAAAACCTTCTGAAATTGAAATTGAAATAGGCACTTAGGAAGGTAGGTACTTACAATTAATATTTCGATATTTTTTGCACCTACGCTCTATTCAAAAAAATACTTTTATTCATTTAAATATTTGTTTATTGTATTTTACAATCGTATTTTATGAAAATTATTCTTCCACGTAAAGGTCGCATGAGAGAATAAGTATTACTTAGTAGAAGGTACCTAGGTACATTTTTGAGTGTATTAATGTTCAGGGGGCCTCACCACGAATTCATAATACATTGTTATTTCGTACCATGATATATGCAAATTGTATTGAAGTAGTGTTACGTTACAACGGAATCGTAACGAAATCGTTCTGGAAGACTTCGTGGTAAGGCCCCTGGATCGCAAATAGTTTTGATGAAAAGAAGATTTATCGAATCAAAGAGAAGTAGCGCGGCGTAGGTAACCCGAGCCGGCGCGCACGCATTGTGCGGTCGAGCGCGCTAATTACAATGAGACAATGAAACCACCGGAGAGGGCAATTAGAGGCTGCGCCGGCGCACGCGGCGGAGGCACCGCAAGCTCTCACAAGACATCTTGTTCCAGCAACGTCACCTTTCAAGCTTGAAGTGACACTACTTCAATACAATTTTTATAGGTAATGGTACGAAATATCAAAGTTATATTACTTTAATATTGCCCGAATAGCTTGTGGTGACGCGGCACACACACATTTACTAATGTCGAATGAGCCTAAACTGTTGGTTCATTCATTTTTGGTACATTTTTAAACGTTAGATAATTATTAACGTCTTTGGGTTCTACTGGATCTTGAGGTTACAGGATAATTATGTGAAATGTTAAAAAAAACAGTATAGCGACTCTAAAAAAAACTATTTTGAATGAGTACGAAAAACAAAACGGTATTAAAATTGACCGATTTCAGCAAGAATGGTGTCTATTCGTGTCGATCATTAGATTGGCATAGGATACTTTTATAAAATTAATTATAAAAAATATACCTAAGTACTTAATATTTAAATAGCTATGTATAACCCTCCCTACTGAAGAAACCATTTTCCATTTACAAATACGTAGGTACTACTAAAATAGACTACAATATAGCTATGCAGAAATACTTTTCAGAAAAATGGAAGAAGGTGTAGGTACCTAGGTAATTACCTATTTCAAAGTTTTCAATATATTTTTGCCTTTGGTAGGTTGAAGAAGGGAAATGATATTATTTTAGCAATAGGTACCTACCTACCCCAACTCACGATATTCGTGGGATTTGTTTTCTTTACATTTGTAATAATCTAGAATTTACAAATATGACCATTTTCATCATTTCCATTTTTATCCGGGATAAAAAAACATGTACTTTGGTGGGAGGCCTAACAATTACCTACTCTACTAAGAATTTATTATTTTAGTTTAGACGAAATAAAATATGATAATTTCCTACGAAAAATAGGTACTATTCAGTAAAAGTAGAACATCGATGAGTTTCGAACTCACGATCGATCGGAAGAGGGTCTGCGACCATTCTAAGATAAAGTTGTCGATCATAGTTTCGAAGAAACGTTGAGAATTTGAGATCTCTCCGCGGCACTCACCGGGCGGGGGGTGCAGGCCCAGCGGCGGGCCCGGCAGGAAGGCCGCGGCCACGGCGGCCTGCGCGTTGAAGGCCGCCGCGTAGGCCACCCGGCTGGCCACCGAGGCCGGCAGCTGGAACTGCGGGGCGTAGCCGCGCGCCTCGCGCGCCTCCGACAGGTGCAGCCCGCGCTCGTCGCGCGCCTCCAGGTACCGCTCGCGGCCCTCGCGCTCCCCCAGCCCCAGCAGCTCGGTGATGGCGAAGGGCGAGCGCTGCGGGGCGCGCGGCCCGCCGTTGGCGCTCATGGCTTGCATGCCGCGCTCACATGGGCACCGGCTCCCACTAGCTGACTTTTACGAACCGCACTTTTTTTTTCGGGTTCTATTACCGCACTGTATTTTTTACGAAAATAAAAATTAGGCCTCCGAGCTCCGCCGGCGAACCGATCGGAATACGCGAGGACGGTCGATCTCGATCTTCGTCGGTGGAGAACTGGCGAAGGCGGTCTCGGTGGTCGCAGGCGGGCGCTCGGCGCGGCTCCCGGGGCGCGAGTGCCGGCGCGGGCCGGCGCCGGTGCCGCGTCCGACCTTATCGATCTGAGCCGGCGCGCACGGCTCGCTTCCGAAAGGGCGGAGGCGCCGCGCGCGCCGCGCCCGCTTACGACCCTGCCGGCCGGAGCGGCGAGCCCTCCCCCCGCGGGCGGGGCCCGCTAATGGCCAATCCGGATATTTCGTTACCGCACTGTATTGGCCAGATTTCTTCCCGCCGGGCACGCCCCCCGCGCGCTCCGCCGCGGCGAAACGGACCTTATCCGCGATCGATTAGGTCCTAGAATCGTAGCGCGGTCGGCGGTCGATTTGATTTTGATTAATTGTAAGAAATGAATAGGTTCGCGGTCGAGGGCCGGGGCTCGGCCCCCGCCTCCTCCCGCGGACGGGACGCCCGTGCGTCGGGCGCTGCTCCTGCGCCGCTCCGACATGGACTCCGCGGCCTGCTGCAGTCATCCGATATTATTTTATGCTAATGCAAATGCACTAGAAATCCCTTGAGTAATGGTTTAATTAAAAATTTATAGATTTCTAAAAATTTATAGATCCCGGCTACTAAAAAATTCATACATAAACAAATAAAATTATAATTATTTAAATCTATTCATAATATGAGTATTATGAACGTATAAACTGTAATGTGTAATGCTTAAGTTACAGACATACCGAATATACTTAATTTATAGCAGACAATTAAAATAAAAACTTAAATTAAATTGAAATTGAAAAATATTTTATTCAGTAGAATCACAAGGATCACTTTGAAACGTCTTACATGCGGTGAATCTATGTGCCAATTCCAACCGAACCCAAGTACCTACCTACGAGAAGAACAGGCAAGAAACTCGTCTAGGTCCTAGTTTTTTATAAAAAATAGGTAAGATTCTATGTCAAATATTTTCATAAAATCTTAATTTAGGTAGATTTAAAGCGTAAATTAAAAACAGGCATCTAGTTAGTAGTGAACAATGTTTTGAAACACTTTGAAATTCACATAAGGTAGGTAGGTACGTACCTACTTAACATCAAACATAACATTAGATACTAAGACAATGATAAAAATCTTTAAAACATCTATTTCGAGGGAAGTGTTCAAACGGGTATTTCACTACACTTTATTCAGGGCCCGGTAGTGCCGGTAGTAAGGGAGCCTAACGCCTAGCCTCTACGCCTTACACCCTGACTCTTATTACACCACTCTTATTTAGGGTAAGGGTCCCTGAATTCAGGGTAGTGTAATAAGTGCTTTAGTCGGGTGGCTCGTCCAGGAGTCCAGGGCCTCGCCGCAAACTTTTACCAACCATCAAGTTTCAGCAACGTCACATTTCAAGCTTGAAGTAACACTACTTCAATTCAATCATCATCATCATCATCAACTCTTCTCATTCCACCGTTGGGCATAGCCATCTCTTCGCTTTTGCCATTCGCCTCTATCTTGCGCCAACCTCGCCCATGTACGACCCGCGGATTTAACTATGTCGTCGTATATATAATTTCAATTCAATAATTATAATTAGTTTAATCTTATAAGAAATACCTAGGTAATGGTACGAAGTATCAAAGTCATTATTACTTTGATATACTAGCTTCCGCCCACGGCTACGCCGCGGGGTACCTTGAAAACCAAAAACAAATCCAACCCACGGGAACCGTATATTTTTCCAGGATAAAAAGTAGCCTACATGCTATTACAGTCTATAACCTATCTCTGTGCCAAATTTCATCAAAATCCATTCAGTGGTTTTTGCGTGAAAGAGTAACAAACATAGGTACATCCATACATTCTTACAAACTTTCGCCTTTATAATAGGTAATTATACTTAGTAGGATTGCCCGAAGAAGCTTGTGGTAATGCCCCAAGATTAGGGTTCTTATAATCTACTTAGGTACCTACTCAAGATGTTTTTACGATTTTTTTTAATCAAATTTAAGGCATCGGATGATACTATGATGATAGTTGTGAATTTCAAAGGCTGGGGTCACATTGTGCACTACGCTTCATCTAAATTAACATTTTATGAAAATAATTGACAAACAAGCATACCTACAACCTAAGTTTTTCCAAAAATCATTTTTTTTATTATATGATTTTAATTACATTGTTAGCTTTAATTATATGCCTGTAATCTGTAGGCAGGTCCTACACTCTACACACCACTGTTTATACCTGCATAATTTTTATTTTATAACACTTAGAATAATTTACCAATTATGATTGAAAATTCAGCAGATGGCTGAATAATCGGAGCCTCAAAGGAGTGGATAAAGGCTGGCCAAGTATTAACCGGAGGTTACCTAGATATGTTTGAGAAAAAGGAAAAACAATGAACAAGGCACCACAAGTGAAAATCAGAATTGGAACTTAAAAAAAGTGAGCAAAACCTTCGTCATTCAGGTGTGGAGCTGTCGGAGCGGGACAATGGCCGCAGCCCCGGCCTCCGCCATTGTGCGCCCGAAACGCGACACCGCGCTTCACAACACAAACACAAGCCACAGAACACATCACGAAAAAACCAGAGATGAATCCGCGAAAATGAATGAACCCGCCAAAGAAAAAAAACCATAGATATCAAAAATATTGTTGGTTCATAGAGTGGATATCAGGTGACGAAAGCAAACATTGGAATTATTTGCAAAACACGGCGCGGCGTTAGAACGTATGACGCTTTATTTTGATAGGTTGATAACCACTGATCTGTTTATTACTTACTAAACTTGATAACATACATATTAGGTACATAAAATCACCGACGGGGTAGGCAGAAACCGCGGATCTCCTTGCTGCGATCCTGACATATGTAGGTACCTCTTTTGCTTCATTCAGTCTCATCTCATTAAATGTTTCATTATGAGCGTATTAAGGTACTCTTGTAGGTTAGTTTGATTTAAATCGTAAGTAGGTACTTAGTATTATGTTTTTACAAAAACTGTTTATTTACTTAAATATATTGTTCTCACGTTAATTATACCAATAATTGTCTACCTGATACCTATAGGTACCTATCTACTGGTATATTATGTTGTGCTTATTTTTATGATATGTTACACAAGATGGAAAGTATAAAAATAACCAGTATAGGTACTATAAAAATTAAATAAAAGTGGTAAATGGTCATAGTTATAGGTTAGAGTTTAGAGATACCTACAACTTGATAAAAAATCGTGACAATCAAACGGTGAAGGAAAATATCGTGAGGAAACCGGAATGTCGTAGAACCTGCGTAGAATTAACAATTTGAAGACAGGCGTCAAGTGCACGGAATACATCTACACTAATACCTATATTAATAAAGTTTGTTTGCATGTAGGTAAAAGATAATTTTCAAAACTAGGTACTCATCCGATTTCGAAAATTCTTTCACCAATCTTTACAATGAACTATCAGGATAAACATAGGCTATATTTTATGTAGATAAATCTGGAAGCCGCGGGCGGAATACATACATGACCACGACTGTAATACCCAGGAGCGGTAGATATCTCCTCAGATCTCTAGTTACTTAGATCTTTGGGGAAATTAGTTAGATATCACAAGAAGCGGGCGGAAGCTGGTAAACATTATCTTGGGGTCAGTACCTCCTCCACAGAGCAGAGCCACTTTGAACTGTCTCAAACTAAGATAAACTGCCCGATTTGCATGTTGAACTTTAGGTACATTTAAGTGGGTCTACATTTGCGACATTCTGCCGTAAGTGTACCGTGTCTGTGTCCGAAACATGCCCACATTTGTCACGGTTTGTACGCGTTACGGCAAAATGTCTGTGCTTATCCACAAAGTCCCTTTAAAATCTGTCAAATTGTCACGATCACGATCACGATCACGATCGCGGTAGTTAGTCACTAGTTTGGACGCGTTTTTACACAATATAATGTTACATTAGTTCCGCTGTAAATAAATAACATAAATGTAAATAATAAGGTAAATATCGGATCCTTGGTACGAGTATATAATGTATAATGCTTATATGATTCTAAGCGTAAAAGTAATCTACCGCGTACGAAGTCGCGGGTAGCAGCTAGTATGAGTATATAAGGGCTAGTTTCACGATGCTTAACTCTTATTATTCTTTCAATCGACTGTTAAAGTTATTTTGTGTTCCACCATGTCCTGACAAAGGATTATCTTCCGTAAAATGAAATGACGATAGATAACGATACTTTAACATTCTTGTTAATTTTGATGCCCGATTGCTTTGTTAACCAAAGTTTGGTAAAATTGGACCGAAAGTATGAAACACAGGAACGAAGAGCTATAAGATTAAATACAACTAGAAAATATATTGTGCCCCCCCCCCCCCCTCCCCCTCATGTCCGAAGTTAAATGCTGGCATGGTGGAAGATTTCAGGCCTTTACATCGTACAACTCTCTTGCGCTGGCTCTAAAAACCATAGAATGTCCCGTTATGCAACTCCTACCTAAGCTACCATCCAAGTAAGACGAAAATGTTACTAGCCAAGTTATTTTAGTTCCAAGTTTATTTTCAAGATGTGAAGTGTTTTCAATTTGTTTTTGTTGGATATAGTTGTTTATTTTCCTATTTAGGTGTTTCAAACATAATGTAAATTGTTATTGAATAACCTCTTATCCTCTTAATAGTCTAACATAAAACACCAATTCCCAAGTCTGTCTGTCTGTTAATGCCTTTTTCAAAGGAATGCCTTAAAGTATTATTTGAAATTAAACCAAACTATGGCTTATTCCCAAAGTACTCCACGTTTTAGTTTCAAAGTACTCCAAGAAATATTCTCAAACTACTCCACGAATAAAATATTGTTTATTTAGTTAAATACGACTCCACCCTACTGGTGTCCAAAAATAATTATCTCATACATTCGTTCTCAAACTACTCCAAACATTTAATATTAGTCTTTTGATTTTGATTTTAGCATACTGATTTATTTCGCATTTTACTCCACAAGGTAACTGACGTACAGTCAGCTTAAGAAATACATATTTTAATAGTACAATAAACCTCAAAGATCTAAGTAACTAAAGATCTGAGGAGATATCTACCGAGCCCGGGGATTACAGTCGTGATCATATTTATTTATTTATTTATTTTTTACAATAAACCTATTTTTCTTCTTTATTATTTTTCTTTTACTTTTGATGTCCTGGTACTTACTTCAAAACATTTTATCCGTTGTCGTCATTGGACAAATCATGTTTTCGAAATAATGTTGCAAAAATGGCTTTGCTAAATTATCTAAAAGACATAATTAATTCATCCTTCATGACAAATGGATAATTAATAATGTTTTAAGTACCAGGACATCATAAGTATTGCAGAGGTATTTTCATTTTGTAGATAACTGTAGGTAAGGTACTTGCTTTTCCTATTTTGACACGAGTTCGGCTATGAGGAAATGTTATTCCTCGTAGCCAAACTAGTTCAAATTCAAATTCAAATTCAAATTCAAATTCAAATTTATTTATTTTTTTGTGTAATTTATTTATTAGTTAGGCGAAATAGTTTGGCCACGAGGAACAACCCCTTAAAATATATTCAGAAATTAAATAATTTGTAATTTGGTAATTGCTTGTAACATTAACATACGTGGGTGTAACAAAACTTATCTCTTTTGCTACCGTTTTTTTCTGAATGATAATGCGTTAAAAGATGTTGAAGTGAAGTACCTACTTACAATTTATTCCATTTGCCGCAGACGTAAACGTCCTAAATAATTTGAAGAAAACTTTTGCCAGCATAGGTACCTAATTTTGCTACAGAAATACTGTGACAGACTGTACTCTTTCATCTCATGGAGTAGAATGAAACATTATTTTGTTTCGATGTTTTGAATGGAGTACCTAGTCTTAAAACTTAAACGCACTATTTTTATTTTACCTTTTTTTAATAATAATTCTTTGGAGTAGATTGGGAACTAATGTTCGAGATTCTTATCTTTTCTGAACAAAAGAATGGAGTGCTTTGGGAATAAGCCAAACTATGTATATAATCCGCAACATTATTCGCTTGTTTATAAATAGAAACTAGCTATAGGTACCTACAAGTCAAAGAATGTTTATAATAGGCTCGGTAGTTCTAAATACCTGGGGCCTTACCACGAATTAATAATTCATTACCGAATTAGTATTACATTGTTATTTCGTACCATGACCTATGCAAATTGTATGGAAGTAGTGACGTTTCTATAATGGAATCGTTAATAACTAATGTGAGTACGGACACTTAGGGCGTTTGTCCACCGCCGCCGTCACCGTCACGTCACCGAGAACGAGATGACGGCGCCAAAGTAGCGGTACATACATTTACATTACATTACTTAGCCGCGTGTCCACCGCACATCCGTCACCCGAGCGCCGTCATCCGGGCCGCCGAAATGGCGAGTAGATCGGCGTGACCGCTAGATCGTCGCCCGAGATTTTGACGGGCCGATGTGCCGGCAAAACAAAAGACTTCTGAACTTGTATGAACTTGTCCACACACTGCCGTCGCCGTCACCGTCGCACCGTACACGAGCTCAGTTATTATTTTGTTTGTAATCAATCGGAAATCGGTCGTGGTGGACAAACGATCGCCGTTACGTCATATTAAACTCGGCCCGAAATAATCTCATTCTCGGTGACGTGACGGTGACGGCGGCTGTGGACAAACGCCCTTACGGAATCTTTCTGGAATATTTCGTGGTGAGGCCCCTGTAACTAAACTAAGGTACTACTATAGGTACACTTCCAAAACTACAAACTTCACATACTAGGTACTACTTCTAGGTAACTACATTAAAACAATGTTTAATTCTTAAAATTGGCAGACTAATTCCAGTAACTTCACACTCAATATTTGTATAGCGAATAGGTATTTTTTTAAATAAGTAAAGGTTAAAAACACACTAAAATGACAAGCCTTAAGGAAAATTACTACAATTTGAGACATTTGAAACTTATTGCACAAAGAGCCCGATAACAAGAAAAACCCCTGTATCTAAGGGTCAACTTTTGTTCCTCACAAACTTACTTCATCCTATTTTAGGTTTTTCTGAAAGCGGCTAAATTTCGAAAAGAGGTCTTTGAACACCTACAGGTCCGAGCCCTCAGCCGCGGATCGCGCTCCTTCATACATACAAACAGGGTTTGTTGTATTAGGTACCTAATACAAAAATTGGTGTATTGTATGGAACGTTATGCTTTTATTAAAACTCTTTGTAGGTTTAATATCTAGGGTATTGTTTGATAAAGTCTACGAATATTATGTAAAATCGTAAATTCTGACACTGTGGATGGACGATGATTCTATGTAACAAACTATAATAAACGTCAACTATAACTTTCCTAGGACCTTTTTCTTTAGGACCTATTTCTCCGATTGAGGTCTCAGCATATATTTTGACAGATCTGAATGAAAAACTGTCAAATCTAAGCTCGCCCCAAGGACTTAGTAGATAGAATGTCTTTGGCTCGCCCAAGCACACGTCTCAAAATATGAGATGGTCAAGCAAGCACAGGCTATTGGAACTCCCGCGAATCATTCGCGACTGTGTTTCACAAAATTCATTCACTGCTACTCTTAGTTTAATTTCGGCAATTCTTTTAGAAGCTATATAGGACGAATATGAGTAAGAAAGATGTGAGAACCGAGATGACGGGTGATAGAGGGAAATGGAAAGAGACTCTTGTGCCGACCTCACATAACGTGGGATAAGGGCAGGGAGATGATGATGGTTGATGATATTGTACTGTGATCCTGGCTGAAGATGATCGGGAACTGGCTAAGGAAAGTATGTTCTTTCCGTCTCCTTGTCTTCAATTGGTATTACCTCAGATAATATAATACTATATTAGGTATAACATAATTTACTATATACTGTACTCTATGTAGTAAGTATGTATAATATATCTATGTAAAACATAGGCATACGTAACTATGTAGGTAACTAATATTAAAACAGTAACTTTACGATTAGTGCTCTATGGGCAACACCATCTAACTTTATCTCTGAAAACATTTCAGGAAAAGTCTTTCGTTGACGCGGCTCGCAAGGTTTTGTTGTGACACTTTCATGGGATTTCTTCAGCCGTTTCGTGGAGTGAGCATGTTCTTTTAAGTATAATTGGTGAATATTTTTTTGAAAAAAGAAAAAAAATTGTTTTGTTTTTTTTTAATTTTGGCACACATTGTCAAACTTTTCCTTTCTGATTGGTGTATTCAAAATTGACTTGACGATTAACAGTACCCAACTTTGTGACGTGTAAAATACTCTTTTTTTTCTTCATTTATTGATGGTGTCTGTCTCTATTGTGATCATTTTGCCAGGATCAAGTTTTATTTTTGTTGATGTCATATATAGTCAGACAAATTATCAAGTCAGTTTCGAACAAAAGATGGCTGTTTTGTCTAAAATTTTCCGATGGATTTTTAAAGGAACTATTCTCATTAGTTCATCTGTGTCATAAACTGAAACTTGGAAAAATAACCACCAAAATCAGCGATAAAGTTCACAGTCAAAGCATCAGACGAAAAACTCTGAAAAATACTAAATAATAAGTAACACTAAACTTGATAAGTATTTAATTTTTATTTAACTTTTATTTTTAACTTGACATTAGCTTGGCAAATGAATTGATCCGTGTGTAGAGTGGATGGTAGGTATACATAAAGAAGTATTGTAGGTACTAGTTTGTGAATTAAAATGTACCTATAGTTTCTTGAAAATGAAATGAAATCCATCAGAATTTTTTCTAAAAATTCATTGTTTTTAAGTTATCTTGACTTAACTTTACTCTAACTCGGCGACGTTTACTAAATATGTCAATATACATTTGACACTGGAAAAATTGTTCTCTAAGAGACAGATGATATAAATAAAGAAGAAGAAGACTCTAAATGTCCACTCTATCGGACATCGTTGTCTATATTTTTGATGATAAATTATAAAAACTTCCCGATAGAGAAATCCAAACCGACCACTTCGAATTGAGATCACAATCTAGGTACTAATTTCTGGGAAATTTCGATCTCAAAGAGGGATAACCATAGAGATAATATTACTACGTAACAGATCACTGGGGATAACACAAAATTTGATAATTATTTTCATGAAATTAGTTAAGAATTACACTATTATTGGGTTTTGGGTAGGTACGATCTGCAGAAATTTGTTCCGTTGGTCTGGGTGTTTTCTATGTATAATAAAAAATATCTATCTATGTATATAATGTATTAAATATATCAGTTATCTAGTACCCATAACACAAGCTTTGAGTAGCTTACTTTGGGGCTAGATGATGCTGTGTGGACTGTCCAGCATTATTTTTTATTTATTTTTTTTAAGTTGAAGAAACGACTGCTAATTACACTGACAACCTCCATTGTAAGTATTGTTGACGCAAACTGAAACCGCGAGGTTATCGAATGAGTACCTATCTTGTGGACACACAACTGACACTAGCCACTGCACTTTATTACAAGAACCACAAACGAAAACGTCATCTATAGTATTATGTTATACACCTTTACTTATTTTTTGTTATTTAGATTTTTTCAAAAAGAGCTGAATCAATTTCGGTAAAAGTATTACCTGAACCATTTGAACCTACCAAAACAAAAAAGAATCATCAAAATCCGTTCACTATTGGCGGAGTAAATCGCGTACAAAAAGACATACCTACCTACAGACGAATTGAGAACTTCCTCCGTTTTAAAGTCTTTAAAAATACAAAAAAACAAAAAGTTATAACAGTCAGGCAGTTAGATACCAATTATGTTATGTAGGTAATACTTATGGAAGCAATTGAGGAACCGAAAAATCTAAACACGCTTCTTCTTCTTCTTACAGTGTCACCACTTTAGGACTAGTGTGGCGATTAACGTGCGCCTCTGAAGCACGAAACAACATACCCACTATGAAGTAGTATTGCGACTAGTAGTAGGTAGGTACGAGTACAATTGGAATATCCTAATAATTAATACTATAATTGGATATCTGTAACGTGACGTAAAATAAATGTTTTCTATTCTATTCTAATTCCTTCCTAATATACAAGCGCAAATACAAGCGTGCAATATTGTGTTGTGACAGCCCTGAGGTGTACACTGTACAAGGGCCACCACAAATTCGCACCACACTACTTTTTATTGAGTGTCGCGGGTGGCGGGGGTGGCGGGGGTGGCGCGGGGTGGCGCGGGGTGGCGCAGGGGTGCGCGGGGTGCGGCCCGCGGGGTGCATAATTGCGCTCCTGCCACCTATGCAACATGAGAAAACTCAGTTATAGGCATTTTGTTGTGTATCGTTTTGTACTCGTTGGCTATTTGCAGCAGACACTGCAAATCTCCAGCTTTAAAAATTATTCCTTTTTAAATTTACTGCCTCGTCACAAGAACACTATCATCGCTAATTATGTAGGTAGGTATGTAGACTAATCGTTTTGATAAAATAAAGTTAAGGTTAAGTTAGGTTATTGTTTTAAACTTTCCTCGTTATGTACGAGTATGTAAGTAACTAATACATTTGATAACTTTTTAGTATTTTTGCAGTTCCTTCTGTTATTTGAAAAATTGATGCTCTCTTAGTTTATTTAACTTTATTAAAGCAATTATTTCCTAGATCCACAAATACATCACTCAAGCAGCAATCACTCTGAGGCGCACTTTTCACCACACTGGTTCAAAAGAATCGTGCCGTGAGCGAGCAGTAACACGAGAGTAGGAGGTGAAACAGTTTACCAACAAGTTTGATACTGCAAGTCCAAACAGTAGAGTCGGAAACAGATAAATATTGCTGTTTAGCTCATATTTTCGCAAAAAAAAACTATAAAATGAATACTATATTTTAGTTAAAACTTATGGTCAAGTAAGTTCAAATATCAACCTTATCGTCAAGTACGAAACAACTAAAGAAAATTATAAAGTTACACAGTATGTGCCCGCGGGTACATAGGCAGCGCGCCCTGGAGAGTAAACAGTGCGTACATACCGAGGTACCTACTCGCAGGTACCTTCAGCGCCGCCACATCGAGAGCTAAGCGCATTACCGCAGTACAGTGCACTCCATTATACGGAATACTAATGACAGGGCGGTTGATTAAAAAACCTAAGTTGCGGGGCGTGGCGACCCTACCGCCTCCCGCGCGCAGGGCTGTCACACATTTCGTTATAAGTACTTATTTTTCAGTTTATTCCCGCTACAGGACCAGGTATATGATTATATTTAAAAACCGACCAAGTACGAGTCGGGCTCGCGCACGAAGGGTTCCGTACCATTGTCCATAAAAACGGCAAAAAAATCACGTTTGTTGTATGGGAGCCCCCTTATACTAATATTATAAAGAGGAAAGTTTTGTATTTTTGTTTGTAACGAATAAACTCAAAAGCTACTGGTCCGATTTTAAAAATTCTTTCACCGTTAGAATGCTACGTTATCCCTGAGTAACATAGGCTATATTTTATGTAGGTACCTCTCGAGCAAAGCCGCGAACGGAAGCTAGTATTTAATACCCTGTTTTTAGTATTTGCTGTTATAACGGCAACAGAAATACATATAAAAGTTGAACCATCTAACTATCAGGGTTTTTGAGATACAGCCTGATAACAAACAGACAGACAGATGGACGGACCACGGAGTTAGTGATACGGTCGCGTTTTACCCTTTGAGTACGGAACCCTAAAAAATAATACCTAAGACCTAATAGAGTGTTCTATCAGCAGTGAATGTCTATCACTAAATCTGGTTCCCGTTGTACAAGCTTTGCTTGGTTAGGGGCCATCTAGCGTTGTGAAATGTCCAATATTTGAGATATCCGCGACATCGACGCGACACAGGGATGCACTATTTTGTAACTGAGTGTTTGTGGATAAGAGTTAGAGGAACGACGAGATTCCTAGCTCGAGAGCCTCCTATCGTTTAGAACGCTGCTGTATTTACCAGTGTGGTGATGAACTGTATTGCACAGAATCTCAATCCTTCCGTGTGCAATACCAAAACAAGTAGGCCTAGGTTTAGTTAACTTGGACATATTGTTTTATTTCTCCGGTTTAAACCCCCTTTAATTCTTAAGTGTGGGTTTACATTTAAAAAAATACTTAAATGACTACATTGTACTTACTAAACTTCAAAAACATAAATTAATATTTCAGGTTTTATAAAAGTGATAATGAAGTGGAATATTGATATCATTGGCATAACGTGTTTAGTGAAAATTATGTTAGAGCAACTTCGTTTCATAACCATATTGTCACGCAAAAAATTGTATTTTGAGACCTAGGTAAATACTGTACTTATGCGCCTAGGCACACGCCTATGCACTAAAAAATCTATAATATAACATAACTAGTAAGAATTGATAAATCACTCACCGCTTATTCATTTCCGTGACACGCGCCCCAGATAGCCGTAGTGTAAATGAATGAAAATTGAAAGTTTAAAAAAAGAAATACATGTCGAAGTAGTAACGAGTTCGACCTTAGTAGAGACTGGTATAAGTATTTCAAATATGTCAGTCAGTACATCGGTATCCTGCATTATTGTGTGAATTTGTTTTTCAAAAAACTAATATGGATATCTCGAGATTATTTAGAATACCTAATTATATACTTAAGTAGGTGTAAGTAATTAGTCGCAGAAGGAGAGGCTCGTCTAATTTGTATGGTATTTTAGACATTTCAAACGGACAGCTTTAATTAAGTATTAAAAGGTATAAAAAGGTTGGTTGTTATTTTTTAGCTGACGGCATCTTCGTAAAATATCTACCTACATTGCGCAGTATATACTACCTATATCGGATCTAGATAACTGATAATAGGTATTAATAAGTAATATGTATTTGAAGACAGGGCGCAATGGCGCTCATTAGGGGAGGCCTATGTCCAGCAGTGGACTGCTATAGGCTGATGATGATGATGATGATGATGATGTATTTTTATAATTATATACTAAGTAGTAACCTTTAACCAAGCAAAGTTTCAAAACCTATTGAAAAACATTTGTTTGAAAATCAGTTATTTATTTGTATGCCGTTTCAGCGTGATTGAGTAGGTAACATTACATAGGTACCTAGACCTTCATAGAATACATTTTCTATTTTAGTTTATTTTTCAAGTTTGATAGTAGGCACCTACTATTATTATATTATTATTATGGTAGGTACCTATTATATAGGCACATGGACAAGCCGTGGTTCATGCGAAGCACCCACTACGGCTTCTTTACCAATAGGTACTGAAAACATTAAATTTTGCCTTTCGTGACACAATGTCTTCGAATTTTTCAGGTTCTACGACACGCCTGTTTTATCACGGTGTTCTCCTTCACCGTTTGAGAGTACCTAGGTACCTGTACTTATTTAGAAGAGTGATTTATAACGACTACAGCCACTAAACACGCCTCCGTGTCAGTAGTTTTACTAAGAAGTTCAACTGGTAGTACAAACACTGACGTTTAAATATCTTTTGACAGTGACTTCTCCAAACTCAGAGCGACATCTGGTTCCAACTCTGCAACAATATGCATGGTTGGAAAACCCTTATTTATAAACTGAACAATTAGTTCTCTATGTGTCTGTAAAATTTCCATGTTTTGTTAGATCTACCTACAATTCTTTAGTTTGGAGGTATGAAAAAGCAATGCGATAGGCATTGCTTTTTCCCTCTCTGGACAAATAGTCACACTTCCCTCCTACCCTCAATGATCTAAGCTTCCTTGGATGCGATACTTAGGTAGGTAAATTCATTCACCTAAACGGGTAACTACCAACATTGCGTAGGCGCATGGTTTTCGTTTCAATCAGTGCGTTTTGTTAAATGAAAGAGTGAACTTAGGTCAAAATTGTCACCAGGTCAAATACGTACCTACCTAATGGATTCGTCTTAGAGTAAAAATACTTAGAATGGGACATAGAGGCTGAGCATTGTAAGAACTAGGCACGAAAAAAGAACTTACTAAGTTAGTAAGTAGGTAGGTACTTACGTGATTTAATAATACTCGTATAATCACTTTGAACTAGTAACTGCTGAACGCTGAAACCACTGAAACGAAACACTGTTATGTGAACTACCAATAATCACGCCGCCATTACGACTGGCGAGTCAGCAAATTGAGGAACAATACATCATCGCCGCCATATTAGCAATCAAGCCCGGCTTTTGTTTCGCGCTGGCCAATAATTAGTCCTGCGGGCTGCGGGCTGCGGGCTGCGGGCAGGCAATCGGCCGCCGCGATTGGCGCGATCCGCCGCCGGCCACGGCCATTGGCTCGCGCCCCGCGCTCTTCCACATTCGAATTAACTTAACGAACACGCGGGAAACTACATCATCCTATTCAATTGATTGGGCATTCACTTCACTTCACTCACTGACGCGGCTCGAGCGACACGGCCCCGGGCAAGCGGTCTTTCGTTGTTTCATTTGTACCTATAAAGTGACATGATTAGAATTAGAGCCAATTTTTTAAAATCTTATAAAAGCTTATTAGCTTTACGAATAAGGAGCTTTGTAGGCAGAAAAGACAATATAAGAATAACAACAAACAAAATAAAAGCACTTCACCCGAGTCACGAGTCTCACATCTTAAAAAAACATTTAGTACGATTTGGTGGCTCTTTAGTCAACTGAGGCCGCGGGATGAGTAGAGTAGACCTAATGCATATTTTGAATCGGTCAACTGATCCCGCTGTTACAAAAAAGACAAAAAGAAATGTGGGTATTAGGTACCTAATTGAAATATCTGTAGGTAATAGGCACCTACACGTGAACAAAAATCTTTGGGGACAAAAATTACACACCATTGTTTGGTTATACTGATATTTAAATAAATAATAGTTTAAAAAAACTAAAAAACACGCTTTTTATAGAAACCGAACTAAAAAATAGAAAAAAAATTAAAAAAAAAATGTAAAGAGTGGGGTGCCTGGTCAATTAGTTATAAATATTTTATTGACAGATATGAGTAGAGTGATTATGAGCCCGCGCACACAGAGAGCGGTCAGAGTTCTGCGTTCTAGTGACCGTTGACCGCCCAAGAGTTCCAACGCACACAAGCGGCGTGCAAATTCTCGCGTTCTAGTTTCGTTTGGGTCTTTGCACATGCAACATGTCACTAGAAAGTTCGTCATCCGATGAAGAATTATTTCATTTTCATTTTTAGAAAACGTCTTTTACCCCCCAAAAAAAAAACGAGCAAAGCTCGGTCATCCAGGTACTACATAGTAAACTCATCAGACATCGCGGCGTTCCAACGTTCTCTGTCTTGGCGGGAAAAGAACTCTTGGAACGCGACGTTCCGCTTTGACCGCCGCGGTCAGACCGCCCGCTGTGTGCGTTGTTGTTATAGCTCGGTATATTCTAATGAACGCCGAACGCGGAACTCGGAACTCGGAACTCCTGACCGCTGCCTGTGGGCGCGGGCTCTATCATTTCGATAATATCTTAAAAAGCACCCCACGCTTTTGTTTAAATATTTTTTTTTAAATTTATTTTCTATTTTTTAGTTCGGTTTCTATAAAAAGCGTGTTCTTTAGTTTGTTTTTAAACTATTTTTTTTTTCTATTTTTTAGTTTGGTTTAGGTATTTATAATACGAGTAGGTACCTAGCTTGTTTTTTTAATTTTAAACTATTGCACGAATCATGATGCGAAGCATCAGAGAGTGCTTTACGATCGAATTTTTTTTTTTTTCATATTGAAGAAATGGATTTTTTTATCAAAATAGTGTATTGTCATCGGTCCTCGATAAATCTACAAAGTTTGAACGAAATCTGGCCGTTTAAAGTGGGTCAAAATTACAAGAATTCGGTTACAAATATACCTACATACAAGTGAAGCTAATAAAAAGCGTGTAAAAATCACAGTTGTTTGATTAATGAACAGAAAACTAGATCTAGATCTAAATAAGTAGGTACCTAGTGCTAGTAAGTATACAAATTTTAAGCGCATTAGGTACCTATACCAGTCGGGTACTGCCGCTTGTTACTAAATCTTTAATATCCTTGGTTCTAAGGTCCTATGACACAAACATCAACATCCAACACATCGTCCATTATGAAAAGAGGTTGTGATTGTATTAATTTGCATTAAATGAGGAGACGAGTCAGTCTTCGCGTGGCCACAGCGTCGCGAACAACAAGCAGCTCTTTAAATAGCTATATTAGTCTCCGTCACATGGCGGCGCGGTGCCTGTCGCAATAATGAGACCAATCGCCCGGCGCCGGCACCGTCTACACCAGCCCACCAGTTACTGCACTCCTGGGGCCTTACCACGAAGTCTTCCAGAACGATTCCGTTTTAGAAACTTTACATTTGAAGCTACAAGTAACACTACTTCAATACAATTTGCATAGGTCATGGTACGAAAAAACAATGTAGGTAATATTAATTTGGTATTATGAATTCGTGATGAGGCCCCGATTTCTGAGTTAGTATTCTAAGAGTGGATATGACCAACTTACTGGTGTATACTATTTTCAGAATAATATCAAATGCATGTAAAATGTCAGTTTACTCTTCGCTAATGTAATTTATTTTGGGAATAGTTGAATGCACTTTTAAGGAGCTACTAGTTTAGTTTTCAGTGTTTCGGCCTAGTACAAAAATATTAACATAACGGCTAGAGTAGTCGTCGCCATAATTGGCATAATCCTACTAATATTATAAACGCGAAAGTTTGTAAGAATGTGTGGATGTATGATGGCGTGTGAAATGTGCCCCAATATTTCATCATCATCATCATCATTGGCTGCTCAAATAATGGCCCACTGCTGGGTATAAGCCTACTCCCTCAAACGCCACTTCAATCGACCCTGTGCTGTTCTAGTCCAAGTATTTCCCTCTATGGCCTCTATATCATCGACCCCCGGGCTGGTGGTCTGCCCCGGCTTCTAGCTCTCCCTTGGCCACCTCTCAGTCAGTGCTTTACACCACCTGCCATCATTTTTTGATAATTATTGTTTAGAATCGTGATTATGCCGTGTTGGTCGGATGCGTCGTCAGGAGTGTCAGTACTGGCGGAGCAGGCTGCCGTGCCGGAGGCGGCCGGCGCTAACGATCAACTCGCGGCGTCGCAGCTGATACCCTCAATAGACACTACAGGCTGCTGCCACAAGTTACTGTGTGCCGCGCTTCACATTCACATTAGTTACTATTTATATCGATTATTATGAGCACGTACCGACGAGGATTGCAGTCGAACTCAAAAGATATCACTTCAATATCATCTTCCTGCCTTTTTCCAACGTTATGTGGTCGGCACAATGTGTGATCTTCTTCCACTTACCTCTATCATTCGTCTTCTCATAAGATATCACTTATTATAACGCGTGCGTGTGCTGGCTACTGCAGCTCATGCTGCATGGTGGCTTGCCTGTTCTACTGTCACCTTCGCAACGCTTTATAACGACAGTAGTTAATCCACAGACTCGGTAAATAACTCCTCAGACCTCTAGTGACTTAGATCTTTGAGAATATCTAAAGTCAGAGTAAGTCAGAGGCACATCCGAACATGACATTTAGCACATGCCCCCATTTTGCACAGTAGTTAGTATTCCGTACGTGTCAGGTTGCAAGCCCATCGCTGCTTAGAAATAGTAACGTATGACACACACCTTCGAATTTTTGGTTTTAGGGCAGGTATGCCGGTTTCCTCAAACTTCCATTATCTGTAACGTGATGTAAAATAAATGATTTCTATTTCTCTTTCTATTTCTATGACGAACGTTAAACTCGAACAATCTATAGAATAAAATAGTAAGACATTAAGACCTTTACTTTGTCGAAGCAAATTGGTCATTATGCTTTGTTCTGCTTTGACCTGGCGGGAACCATATGTAGTGTGACACTATGATGATTTTATTGTAGGACGCAAATAGAAGTAAGTAATTGGGAAGCATACGACAGGTGACTCAGTATTTTATTGTAGGAAGCAAATAGAAGTAAGTAATTGGGAAGCATACGACAGGTGACTCAGTATTAAAAAAGTGACGGGGCTGGTTACAGTGCTTCACTGACCATCATCGGTCCGTATGTCGGTCGCGCTTGTCATTAATATGAAAGTCCATAAAATCGTACAGTGCTGGACCGACCGTACGCACGCGTATATTGCTACGCACTGCGTACGAGGGACGTCGGTCGAGCGCGTCCGCATACGGCCGTCGGTCGGCCGACGCGCTATGGAAACGTATGTACGCGTTCAGTGCTGCACCGATCGTTGGACCGACCGTACGGACCTACGACGGATGTCTGTATCAATTTTCATCTGGTCAGTTTGTTGGTCAGGAGAGCACTGAATGATACAAACTGACGGTTGGTCCGTGCGTATCGTCAGGACCGACCGTGCGCACCGACGATCGGTCGAGCACTGTAACCCGCCTTATACGTGCCCGCAGAGGGCACCAACTTTACGTCAATTTAACTGGCTTGCGTGAAATCAGAGCACCCTGTACACCGATCCGCTGTGAAAATTATCGACAATACATTATGATATAAAATCATTTGCGTGGTGCGGAGTGAGGTGCGGGCGGGGGAGCGGGGGGAGGGGGCGCGGCCGAAAGTCACGATGTCACGCACTCGCCTCCGGCTATGGCTCAGAATAAATTACAATAAGCCGGGCCCTCGACAAGGGGCAATCGAAACTGACAAAATAATCTTAAAGGAGAAACAATATGATATCGAGCAATGCAAAAACTATCTAATTGTATTAGAGCAGTACAACTACTCTTGCTGATTCTGACAGTAACCGTCATACATGTGGAGTCTACGCTTCTGATAGCAAGGGTGCAAACTTGTACTTCTGTGCTGGAGACTTAGGTAGTAAGAGTAGTGGGAAAATACAGACTAATGCACGGTCCATCTACCCATAGGTACTTATTCTAGTAATGTTATAAACGAGACAGTTTGTGACGGATGTATGGATCTTTGTTACTCTATCACGCTGAAACGGCAACTCGGATCTGGATAGAATTTGTTACAGAAATAGATTTTACCTAGTCTGGAATAGCACATAGACTACTTTTGTCACGGAAAAATGTACGGTTCCTGTGGGATAGATTTGTGTTTGTTTTTCAAGGTGAGCGGAAGGAAGCTAGTGTAAATGCGAAAGTACCTAACTCTGTTACCTTTTCACGTTCAAACGGCAGAACGGATCTTAATGAAATTTGCCAAGGAGTTAGATTTCATCACGGGGAAGGACTAGACTACATTTTGTCTCAAACAATACGTATACAATGTGGACGAAGTCGCGGGCAACAGATGTATAGAAGAGAAGTTTGTAATTTTGTTGGTAGGTATAGTTATATGGTAATGGAACAAATGAACCGATAAAAGTTCCTTTACCGACAGTTAGCTAGATTATACCGGAATATGTACCTACATGGGTAAAACCGGGGTAAACAACTATAGTATAAATATTAAATTAAATGATGATTCCCGCGGCGCCGGCGCCGACTCCTCACGTGACGGCCGCGGGCGTCACGCGAAATGACACAACTCGGTACTATCGCACTCATTAAGATCATTAAAACGGCATGTTTGACAGTCACTGGACGTGATATTGTATGTAACACGTCAATAACACACTTACCTACTCATGAAAGGCATTCGTCGACGTCACTTTATGTCGTGATCGTATAAATAAATAGATAGATATTTTTGAGACACCTAGTTGACAGAGAAAGAAGTGAATACTGTGGTACAACTCGTATTACAATACTGGGTGGTTCTTCTCAATTTGTTATTTTTGTCGTTATTTTAAAAAACCTTTTTAACCTTGATTCTATAGCTAGTCTTTCAAGCTGATAGCATGAAGATAGGTAAAGGATTGGTTGCTAATAGGGTATTTTACGACGAGTTAAATTCTCATCTAAAATTAACTAATATTTTACGAGATAACCAAAATTGTTTGTTGCGAACAATGACGAATAATAAAATATACATTATAAATATATGTACATATCAATTCACACACACAACGCCATCTGGCCCTATAAACTAAGCAAAGCTTGTACCGAGACGAGTTTCTTGCCTGTTCTTCTCGTACTTGGGTTAGGTTGGAATTGGCACATAGATTCACCTAGCATGTAAGACGTTTCAAAGTGATCCTTGTGATTGTACTGAATAAATATTTTTCAATTTCAATTTCAATTTCAATTTGTACTGTGGGCACCAGATAGCTTTTTTTTTTTGCAAACATAGAATACAAAATAACACCCAGCAAAGAACAAACTTCTGCGTTCATCACACAAATGTCTGTCCTGGGTTGGGATTGAACCCACAACCTACAGTGAAGAAGGCAGAGCTACTACCAACTGAGCTGTGAGGCCGGTCCTATAGTGAGAACAATGATGCAACCGTTGAGGAGAATCGCCCAACTGTGCTTATCTATATCTATACTTCTATACTAATATTATAAAGAGGAAAGTTTTGTATTTTTGTATTTTTGTTTGTCTATACTAATACTATACTAATTATTATTATTATTATTATTAATATTATAAAGAGGAAAACTTTGATTGTTTGTTTGTTTGTTTGTTTGTTTGTTTGAAATGAATAGGCTCCGA
The DNA here is from genome assembly GCA_963675405.1 of Cosmorhoe ocellata. Lineage (NCBI taxonomy): Eukaryota > Metazoa > Arthropoda > Insecta > Lepidoptera > Geometridae > Cosmorhoe > Cosmorhoe ocellata. The sequence goes on along the minus strand of OY776258.1, from coordinate 186,923 downwards.
AACTACTGAACCGATTTGAAAAATTCTTTCACCAATGTGTAGAATGAACTTTCAGGATGAACATAGGCTATATTTTATGTAGGTACTTCGCGGGCGACGCCGCGTGCAGAAGCTAGTAACGAATAAACTCAAAAACTATTGGTCCGATTTCAAAAATTCTTTCACCGTTAGAATGCTACATTATCCCTGAGCAACATAGGCTATATTTTATATAGTACCTTGCGAGAAAAGCCGCGAGCGGAAGCTAGTTAGGTATAATTAACCACCAAAACTATGCCTATGCCCTGTATCTTTGTTCTTCGTTCACAAATGAACATTAGCGAATTATTTGAGAATAATTAATTCCTTGCGACACTTGGAACTGTTGGATCCATTGCGTGCCGGTGTCGCCAGCGTGCCTGGCCCGGGCCGGCGCCGGCTACGTAACTTTTAACGAGTTGCCAACTTGCTAATGAGAGGCGACGCATCGGGCCACTCACTGTCCTCGGAGGACACAGGGACACCTACTTTGGAAAGCTTCTTTATTTCAAGGAGAAAATGCTGTAATGTAATGATAGTTGTACTGATTTAAACCAGTCACTCCTCGATCTATGTGACGCACATTCTATGAGTACCTATTCAAACAATGTTTGCTGAGCCAATTTTTATTTCTAAATTGCTATTTTCGGGGTTTTTTTTTGCAATTTCTCAACACTTGCTCTAGTCAGGTACTAAGGTGTCTAAAATGAATGCTCACGCAAAAGCAATTCAGTTTATTTTCTGTTCATACATATTTTCCAATTTTTTATCAATTTATTTTAGTATAGGTAAACGCGTCTTTGAGTAAGTACCTAATTCATTACTTAGTTAGTACTTACCTATTCAGTTTAAATAAATAAATAAAATAAATAATGCTGGACAATCCACACAGCATCATCTAGCCCCAAAGTAAGCTACTCAAAGCTTGTGTTATGGGTACCTACTAGATAACTGATAAATTTAATACATGATATAGGTACATAGATAGATATTTTTTATTATACATAGAAAACACCCAGACCAACGGAACAAATTTCTGCAGATCGTACACAAATTTGTTCCGCGGCGGGAATCGAACCCGCAACCTCTTGCGTTGCAGGCGGACTCTCGCCCGATGCGCCACTGAGGTCGTCAATAGTCAATAGTCAATAGAGGAGTTGATTGTTTATCAGTGATAGCTCTCAGAAATTCTTTCCTTTATATCACCAGGATAACATAAAATTAGTAGGTAGGTTGGTACTCAAGTCTTGGACCTACCTAAGAAAAGTCATTATATTTTGTTGACTTTTCATAAACAAGTTCAGACAAGCGATGTACATAAGCGGATAAAGCAGTTAACAAAGTGTATTTTGAAAGTCCCACCGAGACTGCACTTAGCAAAGAAAACCTTTCGATACGGGTAATCTTCGAATGAAAAGAGTTTTGTTTCCGAGTTGTTGATCGAGGGCTCGGAGCCCGCGCCTGCTGCCGGTAATCCACCGAACCTGCCGAAGCACTCGTTCAGAACGAATCCCATCGACAAGTCTCAATCACCGAGAGAGCCCTCATCCAGTGGCTTTCACTTAAGGAACACTTTCCACCCTTCCAGCACCTACCTCCTCGAGTCCCTTCCTTGCCGACGGTACCACATTATCAAAATGGCGCCGGTCGTATGCCGCCCGCGGCTCACGGCCCCTCTATGTAAACATTTCAAATAAAAAAGCGCCATTACTATTTGCATTCATATCTAAAGAAAACATACATGCTAAATATTGTAAACATCGTACAGTTACAACTACAGGCTAAAACCGACCGTGCTGCCCGGCTATAGAGTTCACAACTCGACAGCTCTAGTATTCGTAAATTCAGAATGCACAAAGTTGAATGCGTGCGCTCGGTCCCGCTCTAACCGGTGTAAAAGTGAGGCGGTCTCGCTCTAGCAGCAAGTAAAAGGTGGGTGATTGAGACGCAACTGCCAACTGCCACTGGTCCCATTACACCAGGGACGGGGACAGTAAACACGGGGAGTGCATGTATCGATAGAAAAGTCGATATCGATGAAATATATTCATGAAGTTTACGACATTCCGTTTTAGAAACATTTAAAACGGTACTGGATACTAACATAACCTATTTAATGACCTAGAATTTCAAAGGGTTTGAAGATATTTGTAGATAATTAGGTAGGTATGTTTTAGACGAAAAAAAATATTAAAGGCTTGCACAAAATCTACCTAGTCAGTTGCTCTGACTGACTAGGAAAATTTAAATTTAATTGGCCTATTTTGAGACAATGAGATTATGTAGATAACTATTCTTGTTGAATCATGCTATCACTCTCAAAGTGATTTCGGTTCGTTAGTTATCGAATAAATAATATTCATCGTGCCATCGTTTTGACAACCGCAGAGCTGTCATCGACATGGCCCCGCACTGCGCGCTCGGTCCGCTCACCCAACCATAACTAATAGTCGTGAATAAATCGCCGGAGTCGGCACAAAGACGCTTTTTTCACCGCCAGTCCGACCAATCACAGGCCGCCGTCGTGCCATGCCTCCGCCAATCAGCGCTCGACTTTTCAGAAAAGAAACTCAAAATTATGCTCAGCTCAAATCACTCGTATTTTCTCTTCAGCCTCGAGCTTTAGGTCGCGGTTTTGATAACAAGCTATGCCGCACATATTTACACAACTTCCAACCTTAGCGCGATGGGAATAGAAGTGAACATGCACGTTAGGTTATTGGTGTTTTAGAGGTTAAAAAGTAGAAGGGTGGCAGTAATTTTGATTGCGATTGCAAATGGCGTCGGAGGGAACACGCACTGGTAATCAAATAAGAAAATTGATCGGAAATGATTTTCATTAGATTAGGTAGGTGGAGCAAGCCACGTTTCTAATAAACACCTAGGTACCTCCTCTAACCTTAAAACTGGCCTTTTTCTACATAATACGTAGGTAGGTACCTAGTACATGTTTTTTATAACTGATTCTACTTACACACTTAAATCAAAGGCAAGCACCTAAATTCTGCAACATTTCATCATATACCAGAGACGAAGTAATCTCAACAAAAATAGACCAGCAATTTAAATGACACATCAACAATTATACTAAAACATCATAAAATGGAGCACCCATGTCCAGCAAAAAATGTTTGCGAGAACCTTTTAATTCAAGCCATTGTCCACATCTTGTTGTCAAAGTTGTCAACTTACTTATGACATTACACTCAAATAGCGGCTCGCTGCTCTCGTCGGCACAAAGGGTCCATTGTGCCAGGTATCACAACAAACGGTCTCTGAGCCGTCGCTCAGTGCGACGAGCCGCATCCAGGAGTGATAGATGACTCGACACAACCTTTTCACACAAACGCCTCCGATTTCAAAGTTGCAGATAATACGATCACAATGAGAAGGGACACAAAGGTCCTGAACAACAGCTGCTCCAATTGACCATCGTCTTTGATTGTGTTACATTAATAATGGCTGTCCGCCGAGGTCATTGTCCGTTTGACAGCCGATGCAGTGGCTGACAGCGCGCTAATTGACAGGTGTCGATTGTCAACGTCATTGTGTTTGCCGATAAAAACGTGAGAGCGAGCGACGCGGGGTATACTTCCGATGGAGGCTTTGTTTTGGCGATCGATTACCACCAATGAATTATTTGTGTTTGTTTTAGTGTAGTTTTTGCGACGGCCCTTTGTGGCGCGAGTCTGTCGGATGTCCATTCACCGACCCTTTCTCGAGACAATGCAAGAAAGGGTGAAAAGAAAGACTATAGGTACTCAATATATTTGAAAAAATCTTTTTATTCAAGAAATCACAGCAGATCACAATATTTAGACTGCTGTTCCCCATGCAACAAAAAATATTGAAATCCGTCGATATCCGTCTACCTCGGAGTAATGATGACAATGACGTTAGAGTTAACTATAGGTGCTATAACTATTGTTGAATTAACTATAATAGCGCACGAAAAGGATCTCTGAGGCGCATTTTAAACCTTTCACCACACTGGTTCTAAAAAACTGGTGACACTAAAAGAAGAAGAAGAAGAGGAATACATTCGCGACACCATGTTACATGACGGCGGCACGGGAACCATTTATAAAGAACTAGCTTGTCACCCGCGACTTCGTCCGCAAAAATCCTATCCATCAATATAAAATATTAATTCTAAAATTATGATAATCTGTTAATTGGAATATTTGAGTGCAAAAAGTGGCGTCACCCATGCAAAAACTGACTGCGCCTAGCGTTTGAACCATGCGTTCCCCATACAAACTTTCAAACCCTATTTAGTCCCCTCAAGATTATTTTTTGAGACGAATAATAACCTGTCCGTCTCCAGGATATAATCTATCTCCTTACCAAATTTCATTACTAACCTTTCAGCCGTTTATTCGTGAGAAGGTAACAAACAAACAAACAAAAAGCTACCTTGACATTCAAATTATATACTTTAGATTAATTTTTGAGATGAATAACCTATGTCCGTCTCTAGGATATAATCTATCTCCTTACCAAATTTCATTACTATCCGTTCAGCCGTTATTCGTGAAAAGGTAAAACCAAACAAACAGCTACCTTGGCATACAAATTATATTAGTACCTACTCGTATGGATGGATTTCAGCGACTTTAATAATTAGAGTATGTGTTTAATAGCTTCGTAGCTCAGTCGTAAAGCCCGCTACGCCACGCCTCTACGAGCGTGCTCTACGAGGAGCGACCCGCACGTCATGCAGATCCACTCACATAGATTAACAATAAAATATCCCTCTTCAAAGTATACAATCGCGTATGAATAGAAAACAGTTAATAATGGAACACCTTTCGAATCACAAATTCGTATTTTAATAATCCGACCTCGGCAAATCTCCCCACCGATCTACCGTATTCGTGATTACATGATTTGGGTATTTGGTATTCAAATTGAACAAAGCAACCCTAAAAATGCTTATCACGTCCGATCTATTGTTGTTGTACCATTAGGTAAATGATTAAATATAATGTTGTGCATTGTGTCGGCTCCAAACATGTCATTCGAGATGTAATAACAAATGTGAGTGAAATGTGTTTGTGTCACGCCTTCGGTAACCGAACACTGCGTCAGTCCGTCAGTCCGTCAGTGCGTCAGGCACAGCCCCGCCAGCGACGCTCGATCTGATAGCGCGAGGGAGGTAAATAATGGGGCCTTTATGCAATTATATAATGGACTCTGATTTGGTATAATTAGATCGTGTTTATGATTGCGTGCGAGTCGACGTCCATTAATCATGAAATATGAGCATGTTTTTTGAATTCAATTATCATGATTACATGACCTCGAGGACTCGCTGAGCACTTATTTACTTACTGTAAAATAAAGCAGCGTACCTAGCATAGTAACTAGAATACATCAACACGTTCAATCATTCAATTATACAATTTTTGTGAGACGGATCATACAAAAAGCTCTAGAACCGAGACGAGTTTCTTGCCTGTTCTTCTCGTACTTGGGTTAGGTTGGAGTTGGCACATAGATTCACCTAGCATGTGAGACGTTTCAAAGTGATTCTTGTGATTTTATTGAATTCAATTTGTCTGTTACAAATAACTACATACGAGTATAAGCATGAGCCGTAGAAGTAACTAAAAGTAAAAGCGTCTACTAGATTCAGATCACGGAGCGGTCTCACCAGAATAATAGGAACCTAGGTGCACTGAAATTAACTCAAGTCAATGTTAGTTTCTCGTTTCATAAATACACCTACTAAGAGTGAAGTGTTTGAACAAACTGGTGACGAAATAAAGTAATAGTTAAACTTTTACGTAGCCTGCAGTCCTTGCCTGGTGGAGAGGGCGCGGGCGCGGGAGGCCGTCGATTGGCAATAAACCAGATTACAGCTGCTGCTCGACGACCCTCACCATTTTATTTATTTCCCACTTCGCGTTTGATGGAATCACTTATGTGGAGGCGTTTTACACTTTATTTAGGTTTTTAACGGCCTTCTTGATAAAACAATCATGGTTTGTGCGAATCAATGTTTTGATCGACACGTTTGTTTGATATACTTAGAACACTTTTTACAGAGTCTACTCGTGACCACGGTGATTGTAATATCATCGAAACGTCGAGGTAAATAGAATGTTTCACAATACGCGATTAAGTCCCGAGAACATATATTTAATTTAAACATGATATACTTAGGTCCAATTTCACCAAACTTTTGTGAAAAGCATTACCTTATCGGTCATTAAAATTAACAAGAATGTTAAAGTATCTATTTTACGGAAGATAATCCTTCGTCAGGGCATAACATGGAGCAAATAAGTTTAATTAACAGAGCATGATGAATCTTGCCCTTAGTGGAAACTGGATAGAAATTACGATCTTTTAGTAGAGCAGGGCTTGGAAACCCGAAAATGTTTCAAACCGCTCTAAATACCTAGGTACAGCCTTTTCTTTTCGGTTACGTTCTACCGTAACCTCTAATAAAACGGTTAATCAAGATTTAAGAACGATCAGTCCAAAAGGTTTTCCTCAATTAACCGGTTAGAACGAATTTTTTTAGTTTTTTTTTCCATATAAGTGACCTACGCGACGCGCCCGCTCTTACGACGACAAACGAAGGTCGCTTTAACCGATTAATCTAAGTTCGAGAAGAGGTTACGTTCCGAACGCTATTATCGATATCGATTTTTCTGGTAAATTATAAACCGGTTCCAAGCCCCGCTTTAGAGTGTAGGAAATAAGTGTTATTGCATTTGCAAATGTTGAAGGATTCAATGCTGTGCTATCATACAGTTCGTTGGCGGCACTGCGCACCCCGCACTCCGCCTCCCCCTACAAAAGTCAGTGAAATCGAAAATGATTCAAATCATCCTCCAGTGGGACGTGAAGAGAGAATGGGATTGCAATTACCTACGCCGAGCGGCGCTACTAGCTGAGCTTGCGACTTTTATATATTTCCTTTATATATTGCCCGTCTTGCTAAGCTTTATGTAATACTTCCATTCAGCATTTTGTACCCAATACTTTTGACATGGGGAGGGGAGTCAACTTTATGGATATCGGCACACAATGTCTTGGAGCTCTTGCAATTAATTTTGGATTGGTAAAAAACATACTGATCGATAACAGCTGTAGGTCTACCATAGTTTTCACAATGTACACTCGCTAGCGACTGTAGTTAAAAAATTTTGTATGAGAACTTTTAAAGCGTCTCTAGCGGATGGTTGGGCACTAAAACGTCACGTAGTATTACTACTGTAGTAACGTCAGCCGATCTAAATGTGACAACTCATGGTAGACGTACATGGTCACAGCGATATTCCTCAGCAGGTCGGCATGTCCTACCTATCAGTAGATGCTAGAGCTACTCCACTGGTTCCCACTCTCCCGTACGTAACAGCAAACAAAACTAGGACGCACTTGAAAACTATTGAGAATCTGCAAAAACAGTTCAAAGAAGTGAGTGGAGGACTCTCCTCGGCCGGATAGCGGCGGGAGGGTGAAGGGGGGGAGCACGGTTACGACGAGGGTGCTCGCGACGTGAGCACACTTTACAAAATCGCAAATCATCCGCGTGAGCCGGCGCCGGCGCTGTCGCGGACGTACAACACTTTGAGAACGAACTTGAGAAAAACGTAGGTACTTACGGATAAACAACTTTGAAGGAAAAATATAGTTGCGCAGATCAACATCTGTAGAAAACTTTGATGAAATCTACAGATTACTTTACGACCATTACGTACTTCAACATGCGAGTTACACCTCGCTAGACTCACTAACTAGGAAAGCAACCGTTTTACCATCAAAACGTCAGGTAGCAAAAGGTCCTATTCTGCAAAAAAAATCCCGAAGCACACCTGTAGTACCTTGTTTCATGTAATAACTCATGAAAATTATAAATCTCACTTAAGCAGGGTTTTACCATGATCCTAGCACATGCAACTGTGCCGAAATATCGGGAACAAATAATACTCACATCATGGTAAATATCCCGTTTTAAGTGAAAATTATGTTCAAAACCATGATAGTTTTGAAAAAATAATGAAAATCATATTGAATCCCAATACAAAATAAATACCTAGGTACTATTTTTACATAAATAACTGGGTTTTTTATGTTAGAGTGGCAAAAAATCCAATCGGTGTGGTCACTAGAAGCATGCGTGTAATATACTCGTTATGCCCACTGCCGAGTACAATGTAGTAGAGTACGAGATGAGAATGTTTCGTAGCTCGCTGTACCGGCGGCTCGCCAGCCCTAAACGATTGGCTTTTAAATAAACTACCAGCCACTGGATGCTTCAGAGGGTTGGTTTAGTTATAATAATGATGGTTCACTAAAACCTCTTGCTAGAGTACTTACGTACATACAACCAAGATCATCATCTTGTCTTACTTATATTAAAATGGGTGGATATTTGTTACTCAACTACGCTGAAACGGCTGAACGGATCTGGATGAAACTTGAAATATGCGTAGATTATGACTTGAAATTGTTTAATTTTTATCCGAGTAGGTAACTCGTGAGCTAAGCCGCGCGCGGTAGCTAGTATAACTAACGTATCTACACCAATTTTATAAGGTTTAGTTAAGTAAAGTTTGTTTGTATGTAGGAGACAATCTCCGAAGCTAGCCATCCGATTTCAAAAACTCCTTCGCCAATATGTAGGACGAATTTTAAGGGTGAAAATAGGCTATATTTTATGTAGATACCTACCTCGCAGAAGCCGCGGACGGAAGCTAGTAACTAATAAAACAGAAGTGTCTTTTGACACACTGATCACACAATGTGTGACTTGCGATGTGTCTGCTCCAAAAACGCACCTTGTGAGCGAGCAGTGGCCAGTGACGTCTCCACACGAGCACAATGGAAGGTGCTTAGATGGAAGATAATCGACCTTTTGTGGACATTGTACCCGTTGTAATTCTATTATGTTACAATGGTATTAGTAGAGCCGGTGAACATAAACAGATCCGTTATTACTGTTAAGCTTCACATTCTAACTTTGGCTTTGGCCCAAAGTCAAAGTCAACTCTTTACTTCAATATAAAGTTTATAAGTGCGACCTCCGGCCTATCCATATAAATGTTTCTCAGACGCAATGAAACTATGGAATACATTGTTTTATGTAAAAATAAATTAATGATCTGGACCAATTAGTGTCCAACTTAGTTGTCTGGGGCCTTGCCACAAGCTCTTAAAAACGTATGTTTCAGAAACTACAAAGTTTCAAGCTTCAAGTAAGACTACTTCCAAAAAAACAAACGTGATCACTACCTGTGATCCCCAGGTTTGGTAGATATCTCCTCAGATCTCTAGTTACTTAGATCTTTGAGAATATCTAAAGAGGGTAGTTTGAGGCACGTCCGAACATGACATGGCACATGTCCACATTTTGCACAGTAGTTAGTATTCCACACGTGGCAGGTTACTACTTCCATACAATTTTTATATGTCATGGTACGAAATACCAAAGTTATCACATTGATATTGCCCCAAGAAGGCCCCTGGTTAGTGACTTATTCTCAATATCTTAAAATGAAGAAAATATAATATTTTCTCCTTAAAAAGTAACAAATAAAATGAAACTGGGATCACTCTTATTTAGTACAATTCAGTCCCAACAATGGGCGAAAGCGATTACTCCCATCCCATTACTTAGCAGCACAGTTCGCGAAAGTAGATTATTTACTGTAAAGCCGAGCTGGATGGTATAATGGCGGGCTCAAAGCGACGCCCACTTACTCCGGCGGACCCACAATGGATGCCGACGACAATGGGCTCGTCGTCAGGTCACCTGCTACACTTCGGATCCTCCGAACAGGCTCCTGAAAGATTAAACTTAAAACTTAGATAATGTATTGATAACTGTGGTTTATTGAACATATCGATATAGCCTGTGACAATTCACTCGTTCCCTCTCTTTCAATTGTCTAGTTTTACGGTGTGATTCGCACATCTAAGAATAAACGCCTAGTCATTAATTAGGGCGTTTTATTAAGATATCACAATAACAACAGTTGCTCCTACTGCTGAAAGTTTAAAACTCAATTGTATTTAAACCTAAGATGGCCAGTCCCGGATAGATGTGTTCCTGAAAAGGCGTGAGGCCTTCACGCCTGAATCAATCATTCCTGAAAAGGCTCTTTGCGGGCACCCTATGCTGGTAGGTAAAGTATAAAGATTACAATTTCATGTAAAAAAATATTTCTCTTTTTACCCAATTCGACCACTGTTAGGCAAAAGTTTCCCCTAAATCACGCCAACCATCCCTATCCTGCGAGCTCTCCCACCATCTGCCCTGGAAGGTTTCGAGATCGTCCCTCCAACGCTTACGTGGATGACCACGACCTCGCTTTCCTTCGGGCTTATGATACTGAAATATAAAACAAATACAGAAGATCTGAATCCAATATATTTTATAGCATTGTTGAGCGCCGGCCACAGAGCGATGTGCGACCCGTTCCGGTGTCCTGAAGTGTAGATAATATTCCCGTTATTTACAAGGCAGTATTGTTATCCCGATCCTGTGATGTTTTCTCATTTATTTCCATATTATTGTGCCGTGAGTCGCCGGGAGCCGCCGTAACGAGCGACATCAAAGGTCTGGATTTCATCAAAATGAGAGCTCTTTCATTGGACGTCGTTATTACTCGTTGGATAATTTATTTCTGCCTCGTAATGTACGGGAGGCGAGGACTGAACCTCTCGCCTCAGAGGTTGTAAGGGTGCCTTATATTTGTCATATTTTATTTAGTGGTATTTCTTCTTGTGATTTAAATAACTTAATTCTTTTTGTCTTTTAAATCGTACTCGTACGCAGACGTACATATTTCAAAGTGATATTCTATAACCTCTAACTGAGCCTGCGGTGCTTGTTTTTGTTATCAACTATCAATATTTATCAACTTATTAGATTTATAAATAGGCTTAACGGTCAAAAAAGATGGAAAACTACAGAGTAAAGCAACTATGTCATGTTGAGTCTTACGGCATTTTGTTATGGGGGAGTGCTGCAGATATTAATACTATATTTGTGTTGCAGAAGAGGGCTGTTCGTGCAATTTATAACATGGGTCCTAGAGAATCTCTTAGAGATAAGTTTAAAGAAATAAACGTCATGACAATGCCATGTCAGTATATATATGAAAACTTGATGTATGTTCACAAAAACATTAATTTATTTAGGAAAAATAGTGATTATCATAATGTTAATACTAGACTTAAAAATAAACTCGCTGTTCCCACGGTTAGGCTCACTAAAGTAAGTAAATCCTTTAAAGGGCAATGTGTACGCTTCTATAACAAGATCCCAAGTGACATGCTTGATTTATCAATTGGAAAATTCAAAAATGTAATTAAACAGAAACTGTCTAGAAAAGCTTATTATAAAATATCAGAGTACTTAGATGATAAAAAAGCTTGGGATGAATCAGCTCCAACTCTGCTAGGTATTCCTTACAAAATTAACAAGGATCATACAAAAAAAGCGCTAGGGCCCAGCGAGTTTCTTGTCAGTTCTTCTCGCACTGGGGATAGGACTGGAATTGGCACTTAGACTCACCTAGTATGTAAGACGTTTCAAAGTGATCCCTGTGATTCTATTGAAAATAAACATATTTTGATTTGATTTGAGAACTGAAAAACTATGTCATGTTGACAAATTAAGCAGTTGTGCAAACGCATATCAAACTTTAATTTTATTTTAATAAAAATGTACAGTAAATTACCATTAACTCGGTCACTAGAGTTGACCACTGACTTTTTGACTTTACCTTTTTTGGTGCAATTCGACATCAAACCTGATAATATGCAATGACGTGCGCGCGCAATGCAAATGAGTGCGTTGAAGTCTTTTGTTCGGCGCAACGCGTAGTTGTGAGTTATGTCTACGATGGCCCAATTTTGATAGCCCCTGTTGGGCCCTGATTTTGAACGTATCACACGTTTAAAATCAATATCACCTAAGTTCGTTCCGCCATGTCCCATTGCTTCCAAGGTCCACGGGCCCACGCAGACCGCACTACCACTATTCGTTCTCCTCTTAATCTATTGCGTCTGAAATATGGAAATTTAAAACATGTCGAAAATAAACTTGAGAAAAATAACATTAAGAAATGTTTTAGTAAAAAATAACTTGTTTCTTCTGAAAAACAATGGTCAGCTAGTGAAATGATGGGTGCCAAGAGTATCACCACAAGGCAGTGGAGTCAGAAGTAAAAAAGTGTTGAACCATCCTAAAATATTATTATTACTATAACACTTATTTCTACTTCATATTCATGCCCCAACCCTACCACTTAGTGTGATTTCCCCCAGGCAGCACTATCGGTATTAAGGCCCAGAATTTTGAAAATTGCAAGTATTGCAACATTTGCAACCCTAATCATTCTATTAACGCTTAATAGATTACATTGAAATTGAACTACACAATACTCAAGGATATAAGTGATAAATCAACCGGAGCTAAAACACGAATTAGTTAGAAAACCTTGGTTAAAAATCATGTCAAAAACACCTCTGAAAATTCAGAAATTCCCTAATTTATCCAGAACAGTAAGGTATCTTGAATTTCTATTTCACATGAATGTAAATCAGTTAATTTGAAACAAATCAACCCAGTCCTTTTTTTGAAATTAGCTATTTACTTGAACAAAATTAAGTTTTTTATAAATTGTCGCTTTCGTTATGTAATTCAGAGCAGCCATATTATCATGCCACACTCTACTTACTTGTCATTTGGGTATTTCGCTTCGTGCTATGTCTGATTCCGCGGAGATCCGCGTTGCTATACGGACCTATGTCACTTTTTTTGTAACTTTTACGTATGGAATAGTGTGACGAGTATTCTGGGCCTTAAACGCTTTTCATAATGAAGCTCTCCTAACCTGCCTTTTCCACGGAGTGGGTATGAAAACATCACGCTAATGTCATTGTTTTAAATACCCAGTGACGGGAGCTGTCCGGCTAAATGTTGCCGGACTACGCTCATTCACAACATATACTTCGTGCTTCAGTAATTTAACATTAATTTTAAATTATTGAAACTTTATCTTAAGTTTCTATTATGACTAGCATAATAAAACATGCAAATAGAATATTTTACTACTCCGAGTTTCAGTAATATAACATTAATTTTAATTATTTGAAACTTTATCTTATGCTTCTCAACCTTCATATACATATACTTAAGCATATTAAAACATGCGAATTAAATATAATTTACTTATTGATAATTATTTTACGAAACCCTTGTTTCCAACTACCCTGACAGTATCCCATGGAATCATTAAATATAAACATATGTATACGAGACAACCGCTCATCTCAATATACAGTTCTCCCCCTGGCCACTGGCAGCCGGCAGTCGGCAGCCAGCACTAGCAGACGCTGATGACGCGGGGGGAGTCGTTACCGGGAGGAGGTCGTTACGGGGCGGAACTGTCGTTAGCTGAGACAAAGCCTTCGCTATGTACCCGGCCATTTCAGACGTAAAAATAGTGCAGGAGCCCAACTATTATATACTCGACAAATATGAGAATAATGAGGAAAAACAAGTGCATTTGACTATCCCTTTCTTAGGGATATCTACCACCTGGGGACTTTACTTGTGAGCATGTTTATTTGTGTGTAAAAATATAAATACAGTAGAGATGAAAGAAAAACATCTATTTCTTGATTCCTTGTGGATTATAATAAGTCACAAACTAGCTCACTAGCTGATGCAAAAGGTACAACCATAATACAAATGTGATCTAGATTGTCACAATAAGCTTTGGTGGCGGAGACGTTGTGCAACAAACAAAACTGCACGTTTGGATATTCTCATATCCAAACGTGCAGTTTTGTTTGTTGGCCGGGTGTAGGTAATAAATGCTGGAGTGGGCCACGAGCTCCTGCACTATAGTCTATGTGCCGCGCGTTATTTTCACATTCGTTAGCAAATGCATCCCGTAATGAGCGTTTTCGCGCACAAATGTAAAATATAAAAAATATAAAATGCAAAGTAATGTGGGGAGACGCCCGCCCCCCGCGCCCCCCGCGCCCAGGGCTGGGCGTCGAGCTATCGTGAACAACATTAGACGACATAATGTTTTTTTAATTATTTCTTCTTTTAGTTTTATTGTCTAGAAAGGTATAAAACAACAAGGTAGATAATAAAATCACTGAGAAGTAAGTAAAACTTAGAAAACCTTAGAATACTTTTTCCATTGGATTTTTAAGACTTAAGTAGGTGATACACCCCATGATGATGAGATTTCGTTGTCTGCCTGCACTCCGCACTAACCCATGACACACACCTTCGTAGTTTTGGTTCACCTTTGGAAAATCCTATTTACAGTTCCATGGTCATATAGTGCCCACTTTAACGATCGCGACTGTAATTGTGCGGTCTCCGCTATTTGGGAGAGCAGTGCTTAAGCAATATCAGTAAAAGCCTGCGCTGTCCGGGCGTCGGGCACAACTCAACAGAGCCGCAACTCTTCATTAAGGACGGTACTACTTATTACGGGCCGCTATCGAGGAGTCGGCTCATGTGCTCGGAGGAGTCGGCTCATGTGCTCGGCACGAAGGTTTGCTACTATTCTGAATTGAAAAATAAACTTCTAAAGAATAATGGGGTACTGGGTACAAAGCCTGTAGCCTGCGACTTTGTCCGCATTGAATTGTGACAAAATGTAGCCTATGTCCTTCGTTAAGATACAATAAATAAGGTAACAAACAAATAGAGTTACATTCACATTTATAATACACATCATAAAAAAAGTCGAGCAACCCCTGCCTTATTAATTTAGATGACGATTTACTAATAGTACCTGGGTGACCGAGCTTTGCTCGTTTGTTTTTGGGGTAAACGACGTTTTCTAAAATTGAAACCTAGATCGATTTATCACCCCCGAAACCCCCTGCATACTAAATTTCATGAAAATCGTTGGAGCCGTTTCCGAGATTCCGATTATATATATATATATATATGTATATATATACATATATACAAGAATTGCTCGTTTAAAGGTATAAGATATAGTCGTATACTACTAAATATATACTTACTCGTATTTAGAATATTATTATGTAATTCTAAAAGTTAAACTACTCCTTATTAAATGGTGCTTTTTGTATGTTCAGTCTATTTTTAAATTTTAGTAATAATATCATCAAAACATAACTTTAGGAGCCGTATGGATAGGAAAGCCATAACAAGAAGCAATTAGTTTCGAAAAACTATTTTTCTAACTTCACTTTAATCTCTTAAAACGTAGATGTAAGAAATGTGCTCGCTCCACGTCGCAAGGAGCCAGGAGTAGGTGCTCGCTGGCGGCGGGCGAGGGCCCTCGATCACGTCGCTAATAGCAATTTATTTGTCGCAAATAATCCACTCGCACTCCTCCTGGGCAGGCCAGCCGAGCGGCCTCCGCCTGCCTCGCTGGGATTTACTGAGCACTGAAACATATTGAAGTGGGATAGTGCAGGTACCTCCCAGTTAGTACCTAGGCGCGCGTCATCTGAACTAGTCTATGTTTTATTTAAAAAAATAGTTGGCGTCCTAAATGGCAACGATCGTACGATGCGTTTAGATTAAACAAACACATTTCTTTAGTGTCCTAGAAGCTTGCAACCTACGGTCATTTTGAACGTGCATCGAAATCGCATCGTTTTATTATGATCGTTGCCAATTAGGAAGACGCCAATATTTTGGTCGTTGACACGTTTTCCGCAAGTTTTGGATACGTTTATTTATAAAACTTGTTTTAGGTGTAAACAATAAATGGAAACAGTTTGATATAACATGTAGAATACCTACCTGTTTTACAAGTTGGTGTAGGTAATCGGAGTTATAGGCTGGTTAGGTTTGACAGCACGGTTTAACGATACAAAGTGCGACGACGCAGTCCGAGACTGCGCCAAGCTGTGTGGACTGTAGAACTGGCACCTAGACTCACCTAGTATAAGACGATTCAAAATGATTTTTTGACTTTTGACTTTTGTATTTTTCTTCAACACATAGACTAATATTTCATTAAAACTAGAAGACCTTCCTCTGGCCTGAATAAGTCGTCAGAAAATATGATATTTTTGGCAAAGTCCTTAATATTTTTACCTAGCAGTTTGTTATTCCATTTACCTTGTGTTTGGTTTACCATAATTTCGCTTTGAATACACAAACTAACTCACAATCTGTATTCAGCGCCTCCTGAAAGAGCTCTTGCACCGACTCCACAATATGATAATATCGCCGACAATATTCCGCTCTCGAACGGAGCTCGTTTCAACTTTATTCCGGAGATTTCCGGAAAATTCCGGATTGAACATGAATAATTCAGAGGCGGATGAAAGAGCTCAAATATTTATTTGTATTTACATACGTTTGGAATAAGCGTTTAGTATAGAAATTGCAACGCCTTAGAGTCCAACAACAGTAGGTGCCAGCCTCGGCAATACAACGAGCTGCAATAATCACATTTAGGTACCAACACACTGATCGCCTAATGATTGTACCTACATATACTAGTAGTTCGCCCCGAACTGAGATCTCGCGCGCGATGTCCACAATCCTTATTTGTATTCATGGCCTAAAGTTTTTGGATACACTATAAGTACTATGCCACGTAACCTAATCACAAACAAATATTTGATTATCCTACCTAAGAAAGGAAAATTATCTCCCTACTGCTATTTATCTAACAAAGAAAAGAAAATGTCGAGTATAAAGATATATTATGTATGTATATTACAAATTAGTCCCTACCTATACTATTTACAGTGAATTAATAAAAATGAAACTGAGGCTAATAGAAATTAAAGAGTTTAGATATAAAATACAGATAAACGATTGAGGACATTATATTTAGGTAAACTCTGTTTTAAATGTTATTCAGAGTCCAGGACTGTCTAGCAGGAGCATCTAGGATAGCTGTGTTGCTTCAAGGTCTCACGCCACTGGACCACAGAATATGAGCGGAGTGGACTTTATCTGTCTCCAGAAGAACCTCTGGGTAGATAATTTCACTCGAGAGAGTCCCTTAAGATTCTGTATGACTCTGTTGGTCGCGCTGGTAGAAACTAACCCAATTTACTGTGGTTCGTTCCTCAAGCTTTCCAAGCTTCGTCCTCAGGGCCTCACCAGGCTTTGTTCAAGATATTGGTTCCAGGATTAGTTATGCTTTATTGTATTACAATAGGTATCTGAAATTTAACGAGTTTAGCACTGGACTGGTCAAGGTTTCAAAATATTTTCCAGGACTTGAGTTGTTGAGATAAAGAAATCCTCGGAAGACATTTTTCAGCGATTCCTCGTAGGATAGTTTCTTCGTTCAGACCTTGAGATCAGACCAGCGTCCGATGTTTATCTTCCATTTTTTCCGTCGATGTAAATATTATACTTTTTCTGCTCATTCCTTCAAATATGACGTTTTTTTATTTGCTTTTTAGTTCGAGATAACAGTAAAAAGGTTTTATTATAATAAGTTTTTATTTATAAATAGAAATAAATAGTAATACTACACCGATTAAGCTCATATGCTTCCCAGTAAATTTGATTAGCAGTATCTCTAAACCCTCCAAGTTTCATGCAGATTGGATGTACGGTTCTTAAGTTATGCTCTAACAAACATACACGCAAACATACAACGCCAAAACGTATAGCTGCCACTGAGATCTTCGCTCGCTTCGCTCGCTCGATCAATAACCTACTAGCTTCTGCCCACGGCTTCACCGGCGTGGTACCTTGAAAAGCAAACACAAATCTATCCCACGGGAACCGTACATTTTTCCGGAATAAAGTAACCTATGTGCAATTCTAGACTATAACCTATCTCCGTGCCAAATTTCATGCAGATCCGCTCAGCCATTGCAGCGTGAAAGAGTAACAAACATCCATACATCCTCACAAACTTTCACGTTTATAATATTAGTAGGATTAATTAATGATGATTATACCTACTGAGCATCTTATGCTGCCATCGCAATGGGTTTGTACCTACACCCATGCCGGTATGTCTGAGTAAGTTGTTGAGGTAGATAATCGCTGTGCCAGTGCGCGCCCGCCGGAGCCCGGCCTGACCCGGCGAGCCCCCGGGCCTGCCGGGAAATTATATGTCCGATGACCGGCCGACACGTTCCGATTGTATTTTTTGAATTAATTCGAAAAAACTTAAAGTAATGCTTTGGTACTTAGGTGCCTAGTTGTCCTTTCCCGTAGTGGAGTAGAATAGAATTGGTTTTATTATGGTGGGCATGTTATGAGAAGAGATGAATGTCATGTGACGAGGAGAGTGCTAGGTATGAATGTGGATGGATACAGGGGTAGAGGTAGGCTAAAGAATAGATGAATGGACTGTGTGAAAGATGATAATTAGTAAGAAAGAAATGAGTACTGAGATGACGAATGACAGAAGGAAATGGAAGAAGATCACATGTTGTGCAGACCCTACATAAGGAGGAAAAAGGGCAGGAAGATGATGATGATTATGATGATGAATAAACAAACAGACAAAGTGAACTATGTAGGTATCTTGGAGCATCATTATGGAGGACCTATCAACAGTTCTTCACCAGTGCGGCGTGATGGAAAGCGACGTTGACCGGGCCTTCAGCTGTTCTGACACCTGGTGAAACCGGGCTCCGCCCTCTTGATTTTTTCACATACTTTAGTAACATTCAAAAATTATCAAATACAATGTAACTAATTCGCGGCTACTGTAATTGTCGCGCTGTATAGGCTGCAACAAAATAATAACGGCGAAATCGTCGCCGCCCGCTGCTACGGACAAAATGGCGGCGGGAAGCGAATTATCAAATTATACCCGAACAAGGACCCCTAATACTGAAACGGGAGGTAGGGCTGCCACTCGCCTGCAGGCTCAATACTTACCTACACACTTCTAAAAAAAATCAAACCACCTCCAAAGTTCTGTTATGTTGATTACATAATACTTAGCTAGAGATAGGCAGAAAAAACAAAAAGCGCCATTCAATAAGATTAGTTCAAGTTATTCATTTCCCTTCACACTACTAGTAGAGCCAAGTGGTAGTGCCAAAGGGAAGTAGTGCATACGTAGGCTACACTGTCAGCTGTATGATGGTTTCCTTTGCAATAAATCTTTTTTATAAAAAGTTAATGATTTTTGTCGGTTTTTTATGAGAAGTGTAGAAGAAGACAAGTGTAGAAGAGAAGTATTTTTATATTAAGTACCTATTCAACTGTTGCTACAAACGAGCCTCCACTGTTTCAGAAAACCCTCTGCAGGATCACAACGCCTCTCAAAGGCTCAAGTAAACCAAAAAAGCGAGGCGAGAGCTCACAGAAATCAATTTGTTTTGCGGCTCCGACGCCAAACATAAATAAACGTTCCTGACAGCCCTAATAGGTGCCCTCAACAGCTAACCAGATTAATTCGCTTATTTCCGTCTCTATTCACTTACATTATGGTCGAGTTTAGCGTCCACGGAGACCTGAAGGCACATGTCTGTTTTCAAATTTCATTCTTATGGCTTGATGTTTAAGTTGAATTTGGCGTGAGAATCCGAAGAGGCTAGATTTTGATGGAATTACAGCAGATAATTCTGAAAATGGGAGATCTGAGATGATGTGATTCATCTAATTTACGCGTTTCACAGACGAGAAAGTATTTATTACGTATCAAAATAAATATCAATTCGCACGAAATCCAAGTCGAATTCGAATACTTACTAACAAGTTACAACCAACATTTTTACCGTGGTTAAAATTAAATTAATTATCTTCTTTAAAACCCAAAAGTCAATTTCATATTTCGAAGACTTAACTTTATTTATTTTTTTACTTTTTCTGCTCTATTTTATGGTTAAGAGATACCTATAGTTTCTATTTTGACTCTGATGTTGCTAACTCTAGGCTTAGTTAATTTGTTTATTTTTTCAATAATTTGTTTACTTGTCAACTCCAAACAAACGCAGTAGTTATTCGGGCTATATACCTAAAGATCTATGTAAATATATATCCCAGCACATATTGCAAGGCATAAAAGTATTGTGAATACAAATCCGCCAGCCTCACCATTATGTCATCATTCAGTGCATATACACTTAGATCATTATGTGCAGTACCCGGGCGCGGGCGAGTTCGTAGCGCGCACATAATAGGCCGGGCACATAGCGAGTGCTACGCGTAGTACATTCCATAGGTAGTGGAGTCGCTCAGCCCTCCTACGAGTAGGTACAAGCGGGGCACATAGCGCCGCGGACCGCACGCGTACCTAAGTACGAGTACCGACAGAAACACAAATACCAGTTTAAAATAATTATGTTAAAATAGTTTCAAATATGAGTATTAACCACGTCGCAGCGCTCGCGACTTAATGTATTTCTTTTGTTGTAGATTAACTTACTTTTATACTTGTAACTTACTTACTGAATAGGTTGCGAGAAACATGCCTTACTTTGTCAAAAAAGTCTAAATTACATTCTTAGGTCACCATCCTTCTAATATTATAAACGTGAAAGTTTGTATATATGGATGTTTGTTCCTATTTCATCCTGAAAAGGCTGAACGGATCTCGATGCAATTTGGCACAAAAATATAATAGAGTCTGGAAAAGCACATAGGCTACTTTTTATCATGGAAAAATTTATGCTTCCCGTGGTATGGCTTTGTTTTTGTTTTTCAAAGTACCACGCGGGCAGTGGGCGGAATCTAGTTATAAATAAAAATGTAACGCTGCTCTGCCATTTTATTTTAGTGTTGACAATAATCACAATAGGAAGATCAACGCCTGAAGAATAAAATCACAGGGACTGGACTGGCCTGAGCGAATGAGTAAACAAGCAAATAATTAAAGCAAAATGAATAGGCGAATGAATGAGTACCGAGTATCTAAATAAGTAAACAAGTGAATGATTAAATTAATCGGTTGATATTCGATTAGTGAATGAATGAATTAATACACGCAGCTCAGCTCAGTGATGACGAAGTTGCGAGTACCTAGGCTTGGTCTATGACAATAATTAGGTGCTTTCATCATGAATCACATTGGCTTCGAAGACATACTTCTTAGAATTAATTTAAGTTTTACTATGTCATAATTAACAACCGAAGCAGGCGGGTTTATTTTTAATTTTAGGTCTACGTCATATTTAGTTGACGTGTATCCGTCGGCGCCGGTCGCCGGTCGTGCCGAGGTGCCCGGGCCCGGTGGGTTGCCGGGGTCCGACCTTACCCACTGACTACCTAACGTGTGGTATATATAAAACCTACTTCCTTATAACAAGCTTTAACCCACGGCTTTGCATGCGTGGTATCTTGAAAAACAAAAACAAATCTGGGATAGATTTGTTTTTGTTTTTCAAGATAAACGGGCACTGTAAATTTTTCCGGGATAAAAAGTAGCCTGTGTGCTATTTTATACCATCTCTGTGCCAAATTTCATCTGATTCGATCAGCCGTTTCAGTGTGAATGAGTAACAAACATCCATACATACATTATGGTAAATGTTGTGCATGCCTGTAATTGGCACACATTTCATAGTATAATTTGTTTTCATGTTGTTTTTTTTGAATGTTTTGTTGTGTGTGCTGTTGGCATTGCCTAATAAATAAATAAACTTCACGTTTATATTATTAGGTAGTAGTATTAGTAAGTAGTTTTTTGTTGACGTGCACTGCATTTGCTATACATTGGCAGATGAATAACATGTAAAGGTACACTTAGTACATCCAAACACGCGGAGCGCCTATTTATTTACCTACGCCATGTTTTTCCCTCTGGTTTGTGAAGACCTACAAAACTTATTTACCAAGAATAAAGAGCCATACACCAACGAATATGTAGATAGACATAAAGGCCCTCCTCCACTCGTCCCTCCCATTCATTCCCATTCATGTATTCACCCAGCACCGCGCACTATGTGCTGTAACGAGATCCCTCTGTCTCGTCTGCTGCTGGAGAGGTACCTAAGGTATCCTGCGTGCGAGTCACCATGTGGACTCACCATGTCCCGCCAATCATTGTTCTTCACCCCTAGTATGAGTTTTTGATAGTTTACGAAAACTTTTTTCGAATAGCACCTATCCTTGCATACATTTACCTCCACCGGAAAGGAAATAATGTCGATATAGAGAAAACTTTGTTTGAAACTCATTGATGGGACTGCCGATTAGATATTTTCGTAAACTATCAAAAACTCATACTAGGTAAGTTTAATAAGTATATAAGATACTAGCTTCCGCCCACAGCTTCACCAGTGGTACCTTGAAAAACAAAATGAATCTATCCCACGGGAACCGTACATTTTTCCGATATTAAAAATAGGCTGTGTGCTATTCCAGACTAATCCATCTCTGTGCCTGATTTCATCCAGATCCGTTCAGCAGTTTCATACATAGGTACAAACTTTCACGTTTATAATATTATTAGGATATAGTATTTTTCATATGAAAACATTAAACTAAGTAAAAGAAGGTATCATGGTAGGTATGCTAGGTCGGGGCATGTGCTATTTAACATAACTCCAATTGGAATCAATCAGTCGGCTTTCAAAAATCAAAAAACCTGACTGAAGTAGGTAACAATCTTACAGCCGCCATATTATTATTTTGTACTAGCTTCCGCCCACGGCTTCGCCCGCGTGAAACCTTGAAAAACAAAAACAAATCTATCCCGCGGGAACCTTATATTTTTCCGGGATAAAATGTAGCCAATGTGTTATTCCAGACCATAATCTATAGCTGTGCCAAATTTCATTCAGATCCGTTCAGCCGTTTTAGCGTGAAAGAGTAACAAACATACATCCATCCATCCATCCATCCATACATTCTTACAAACTTTCGCGTTTATAATATTAGTAGGATAGCCTATCCTATGTCACTCTTGATCCGAACCTTTGTCAAAATCCGTTGAGCAATTTGTTGTACTTACAGCAACAGTAGGAACTCACATAACACACCCTCCGCCTTCGCAGGTCGGTAAAACCACAAACATTATGTAGGCACTCGTAACAACCAGCTCTCAGCAACTCATAGATTACCTAGACCAAAAGATAACCGAAAGCGTTTGAATCGCGCAACTAGTAAACCCTGAAAATTAATAATAATATGGATTTATGCGGACGAAGTTGCGGGTAACAGCTATATGTATAACCTATCAGTAGGTACGATCTACAATTACAGTGGACCCCCGGTAATCCGGCAAACATTATGCAGGGCAGTGTCGGACTATCGAATTTGTCGGATTATAGAGCACTGCCTAAGACCCCTATAGTCCGGATTTTTTTACGAAAGAGTACCTTGTAATCCGACAAATTACATATCTAATGACAAGAATCTATATATTATACGTACATATGTATGTACTTTGAAGTACAAATCAGACTTAATTTATGTAAGTCGAATTTAGTAAATTAAATAACAATTGAGAGCTTACGTTTTATTATAAAATTAAGCATAAATGCACATACATATCTACCAAAATAATCAAAACAATGCATACGCGTCGAGCACAATAGCGGTGGCGCGTACGAGTTGTGACCTGTTCAAACCTGCGTGATCTATATGTATTAGCAAAGATTGTCAAACATACATGTAATTCTAAGTCATGTCGGATTACAGGGGGCGCCGGATTAGACAGGGGCCGGATTATCGGGGGTCCACTGTATTATTAACTTTACATTACAAATAGACACGTGAAAGTTTTATTATAATGATTTGTGGCGTTTTATTATCGCCCTTAGTATAGTCTGTGACCTTTAGAATAAGTTATCTATATTATCTATGACCAGATATATTGTCTACTAGCTGTCCCGCCCGCGACTTTGTTCACTTAAAGTAGGTATCTAAACTGAGTCTGAAACAAATCACACTAATAAAAAATCCCATATATAACTTTGACACCCAATTTTACCCATTTTAGAGGGCTATTTTGAAATATCCAGGAATACGTTTCCATTTATTTTGCATTTAAAGTATCCAAACCTAAACTAAGACCAATCGCACCATCCTTTAAAAAGTACCTATAGAAACATTGACCCCAAAGTTTCAGACCAATCGCACCACCCGTTAAAAAATCCCATACAAACATTGACCCCTTTTTTAGTTATATTAAAAATCCTGAAACAGAAAACAAAAATTCAGGTCAATCGCACCACCCGTTAAAAAAACCTGATACAAACATTGACCTTTCCCCCATTTGACCCCCTTTTTTAGAGTTATATTGAAAAATCCTAAAACGCGAAATTAAGTTTCAGACCAATCACACCACCCGTTGAAAAGTTCCCATACAAAAATTGACCCCCCCCCCCCTTTGACCCCTTTTTTAAGGTTTTATTGAAAAATCCTGAAACACGAAACAAAGTTTCAGACCAATCGCACCAGGTTAAAAAGATCCCATACAAATATTGACCCCACATTTGACCCCTTTTTGAAGGTTATATTGAAATATCCTGAAACAATTGTCCGTTCATTTTGTATTTACAGTACACAAACAAAGTTTCAGACCAATCGCACCACCCGTTAAAAAGTTCACATACAAACATTGACCCCTCATTTGACCCTTTTTTTATGGTCATATTGAAAAATCCTGAAACACGTGTTCATTCATTTTGTATTTACAGTACACAAACAAAGTTTCAGACCAATCGCACCACCCGTCAAAAAGTTCACATACAAACATTGACCCCTCATTTGACCCTTTTTTTATGGTTATATTGAAAAATCCTGAAACACATGTTCATTCATTTTGTATTTACAGTACACAAACAAAGTTTCAGACCAATCGCACCACCCGTTAAAAAGTTCACATACAAACATTAACCCCTCATTTGACCCTTTTTTTATGGTTATATTGAAAAATCCTGAAACACGTATTCATTCATTTTGCAATTACAGTATACAAACAAAGTTTCAGGCCAATCGCACCACCCGTTAAAAAGTTTCCATACAAAGATTGACCCCACATTTGACCCCTTTTTTATGGTTATATTGAAAAATCCTGAAACACGTGTCCATTCATTTTGCATTTACAGTGCACAAACAAAGTTTCATGAAAATCGCTCCACGCGTTAAAAAGTTTCATACTAACGTTTTCACCCTTTTTCACCCCCTTAGAGGTGGAATTTCCAAAAATCCCGTCTTAGTGGGTGGTTTTGTTATAAAAGGAAACCACTTTCCAAATTTCAGCTTTCTAGCTTCAGCGGTTTCGGCTGGGCGATGATAAATCAGTCAGTCAGTCAGTCAGTCAGTCAGGTTAAGCTCTTATATAGATATATAAAGATGTAAAACGTCCGCCTCCGGGTTGATAAAAAACAATGTCTTTCCGCTTCCCAAAAAGACAGCTCTCTTGCTACCGGGCCACGGAGGCGGACGGACGTTCAGCCTCTATGTATACCTACATTGTGATTTTTGTACTAAATAGATTCGATTGATAATATACGTCAAAAACAAAGGAGGTGTCTTTTCAACCAACATACCTACCTCCAAATATTTTTAGTTCATCGCGTGCTATTAGCCCAATGCAAAGTATCTTGGTGATATTTACGTAAAACTGTAAGTTATCGAGTGTAAGAAGACTGCAAGAGAGTGCAAGAGCGCTGGGGGTGTAGTGTTTTTCCATTCGAAAATTTTATGTGCGCAATGCCAGTGCTCGGAAAACATCGTGAGGAAACCGGCATGCCCTAGAACCAAAAATTCGAAGGTGTGTGTCATAGGTTAGTATTCTTATAAGTGGCGATGGGCTTGCAACCTGTCACGTACGGAATATTAACTGCTGTGCAAAATGTGGGCACGTACCAAATGTCATGTTTGGACGTGCCTCTGACTACCCTCTTTAGATATTCTCAAAGATGTAAGTAACTAAAAGATCTGAGGAAGATATCTACCGAGCCTGGGGATTACAGTCGTCATCATAATAGAGTGTAGTCCTTGCTCTAACGTGCATTTCCAAGAGCAGGAGAGACTGTCTCCGAGCCACTAGTGACCAAAGGGCCAGGGTGCGGCAGGGTGCAGCCCCAACGTGAAGTCTCACGGAGCATGAGCGCTGCAGACCGCCTCTTTCTCTATGGAAGAGAAAACCAAGTGACGATAGTAGTGAATAGTGATTTGGCAGCAAAATCGACCACTTCAAAAGAAGAGGTTCTCAATGCGACTGTATGTTTGTGACCCGATTGTTTCGCCAGAATAATTAAGTTTTTGTTCGGTAGGTCATAGATACTTCAGAGGTGCTCCCATATAAATCAAATTCCTCAGGAATTGAAACTAATTCCGTGAATCATATTAAGCTCATCCTTTTTTTAGTTAATAACCGACTTCAAAAATGAGAGGGTTTTCAATTCGACTGTATGTTTTTTCAACGTAATAATGTCGTCACTTGTTGTCTTTTCCGAAGAGGAACGTTGTCACCGTCCCGCTGAGGAAGCCGACGCGTCCATCGGCCCTTGCAAAATGTAACACGGATTAAGATAAGATAAGATAAGATAATTTATTTATATATTTTTGTAACACAAAAACATTGTTTTCTCACAAGGGTTGTTGAATTAGGGCTGATGCCAATGGCTAAGACTACTTAGATCAAAAAATAAAATCCTATGCGAGCATATAAGTAGCCCACTCATAACTGGAAAGAAGTTTATAAGGTAGCCTTAGAAAGACCACACGCTCTTCGGGCTATATTAAAGTAATATAACTTTGATATTTCGTACCATGACCTACAAAAATTGTACTGTAGTAGTGTTACTTCAAGCTTGAAATGTAAAGTTTCTGAAACATGATGGTTTGTAAAAGCTTGTGGTGAGGCCTCTGTCTGAACGTTTATATCTACTTTATTTAATAATTCAGCTTGGTTTTCATGTTTTAATTTTAAATAAATTATGAACGCTACCCTCAAAAGAAATTTAGCATTGAATGCTCAAGCACCAAGAAGCAGTGCGCGTATCATTACGGGAGTAGGCACATGGGCAGAGCCGCAGTACATAAGTAAACGAGATTAAAAACAGCCCACTGCTTCTCGAGTCGAGAGCTACACCTAGGCAAGCGGGCAAGGGCGGGCTCACACTGGCCATGGCCCGACAACTCCTCAATATTTGTGTCAATATCCAATACCGACTTTACCATAAGGGCACACGGCCCTGAGCGCGGGCCCGCTCAGGGCCCCCCATCGTCAATTCGACAATTTATCTCACACTAGCTTCCGCACGCGGCGTCGCCCGCGAAGTACCTACATAAAATATAGCCTATGTTCATCCTGAAAGTATATTCTACACATTGGTGAAAAAATTTTTCAAATCGGATCAGTAGTTTCGGAGCCTATTCGTTTCAAACAAACAAACAAACAAACAAACAATCAAAGTTTTCCTCTTTATAATATTATATATTAGTATAGATTTATTCTCAAAACATTTTTTTCGAGCTCAGTAAAACAGCAGCATAATCTGTAATGAATGACATATTATATTGTTTATTTGATGAGCCATAATAAATAGAAGATCATAATAGAAACACGTATTTATAATTCGCTATCTTTACTTTCCAAAAGGGCCCTTAATTCTTGTGTGCCCAAGGGCCCCAGCATAGTTTAAGACGGCCTTGTCAGTATCTTATCATATCTTAGGAAGGCTGGTTAAGTCAAATATAATAAACTAAAAACAATGTAAATCAATAAATGAAATAGCAGAAGTTTGGGCTTAATATGGTAAAATATAATAATAAATGTTTTTAATAATTTGTTAAGTTCGTTTTACAAGTCTGTATAGCTAACTACGCGTATTTGTGAAGTACAAACAGAAAAGTAGGCACCAGTAGGTACTTATTCAGTTCATGGTACTACCACAAGCTAAAAAATTGTTCTCGTTGAAGATACTTAGATTATCTGAAACTGTCACCGGCGCGGCGCCAGCAGCGACCCAGCCGCTTGGGTTAGGAACTCAATGTAAACATGCCTTTAGCCAGCGTAAGGGGGGCACCACCCTGTAACTGCCTATCTCTTTTACACCTGAGGTTTCATTACGGTGGTCTTTCTCGCACGCATGCCAAAAACAAATCATTTATGCCAAGAAAGGTACATAGTATCATTAACTTAAATCATAGGCGAAATCATGGCACGCCAAGTCCCAGAGTGAAACCGTGCGGTTTGCGTTCGCGCTTCGAACACTTTTGTTAGGAATGGAAACGTTAACTTATACGTTTTTCACGTAGCGAGGGGTAGGTACCTGGGTAGGGGGAGGTGGATAGTTTCATGATTACAGTTCCGTATAATGGAGAGCGGAGTGGAGTGGAGTGACTCCGCGCTTTAATCATTGGGGAATATTTCGCTTAAAACTCGAATTATTTTCCGCGTTGTTTTCCTTGTTTACATAATGAAGCGATAAGTGTGGCGCGATTATTAAAGTTTCTTATTTTCTACCTGCTGTATTAAACTACGTTTCAGCGTAATGGGCTCTACCTCACAGCTGCGGGGCGGGGGAGAGGTACCACCGCTCGTCCAGTAAGTATACCACCCGTGTGAAAGTTGGTGCCAACATTGATTGGCAAGCGCCGGTACAGATACCTACTGGAAACTCAAAATCATCTCTAATTCTATATTATTTATAACACTAATAATTTCACTAACTACTGTGCAAAATGTAAGCATGAACCTACCAAATGTCATGTTTGACGTGCCTCTGACTACCCTCTTTAGATATCGTCAAAGATCTAAGTAACTAAAAGACATCGTTTTCCAATACAAAAACATAGTAAGAGCCAATCCCAAATTGAAAAATCTAGTAAGAAGAAATTCCAAACTCAAACACCTAGTATGAGCACCATTTGCGAGGTATTTGAATTTGGAAATGTTACATACTAGGATTTTGATTTTGTTTTACAGTGTAGAAAGTGGAGTTACTAGGATCAATGGGTCTCGTAACTTTGGTTCTAAATGTGATAGAAACGGCTGAACATTCAATTAACAATGACGCAAAAAAACGTCTTCAAAAAAAATGGCTCATACTAGGTTTTGGTTTGCTGAGGAGATATCTACCGAGCCCGCCGGGGATTAGGTACACTCGTGATCAATATATTTAGGTACCTACATAGTTCAATGATCGAGCTACAGCTCATCGTCGAAACATTCTTCAGAGGGCGATCTTCAAAGTCGAAAGCAAGTTTAACCTCGTCGCCTGAACAGCAGCCCCCGAATTATCATATCAAGCGGCTTTGAATCCCCCTCCCTCCCCCCTCCCCCGACCGAAACCCCTTGACTTTGAGCTGACTTTTATATATTTTATTACTTTAAATAAGTAAGTACCTACGTATAGAAAGTGAGATCATAAATAATGGTAGGAAGGGTCACATTGCGAGCTATCCTGAATAGGTACCTACGCATCCATCTTAGCATAAGTAGGTAGATAGAAAGACACCTAGGGTTTTGTACCTACCTAGTTGTGAGCTGAAAAAAACCGTGGGAAGACATTTTGAATTATCGACTTTCGAACATTATGTAGTAGGTAAGTACCTAAATCTATTTCAAAAATAAATATTATATAAGTACTTAGATGGTAGAAAATATCTAATCATTTTTGTATAAGGTAGGTACCTTAAATAAGCGAAAACCCTACTAATACCTATTATAAACGTAGAAGTTTCTGAGGATGATTGTTACTCTTTCACGCTGAAACGTCTGAGTAAAATTTGGCACAGAAATAGATTATATTATTATTAGTATTAGACGGGTATTTATCGCGTTCAAATTACCTTATATTTTCCCGACGTTGCGACAGGTTTGCACAGGTTTGCACGCTGTCGAAACGTCGGGAAAATATAAGGTCATTTGAACGCGATAAATACCCGTCTAATACGCCGTGTTCAGATCGCGTAAGTTTAAAAGTACATAAAATAGATTATAGTCTGGAATAGCACAAGCTACTTTTTATCCCGGAAAATGTACATAAGTAGGTACCTATCTATGGTTACCGTGGAATATATTGTTTTTTGTTTTTAAAGGTACCACGCAGGCGAAGACCGCCGATTTTGATCCCGTTGGATCTGACAGGTTGTTTTACAAAGATCGGCATCGGATTGTGCATCTTCTGATGGGGTAGGCCAAAGGAAGATGGACGGAATGTGTGAAAGATGATACGAGTAAAAAGGAGCGAGTACTGAGATGACGAATGACAGAGAGAAATGGAAGATGTCATGTTGTGCCGACCCCACATAACGTGGAAAAAGGACAGGAAGAAGATTGCTGGACGCTTCTATTACAAGAAACATGTAATTTAGCGGTACCTAGGTATTTCTTTTAAGTTTCAGGGCATAGGTCACTCTGTAACAAGGTAGGTACCTACTACGGTATTGCCTAAGGTTCCTAACTCATGAAATGAAAATGATACCTATCTGAAATGTTCTCACAAACACCTCTAAATAAATACCTACATAACGAAGTTCTAAAAATGATTCTTCATTAATTGAACTTGTAAAACCTCTGAATACAACTGAATGGAGTTCATTAGGTATGCGCAAAAATCCCGTCGGCGGAACACAAATTATGCAATTTAATTTCAATTTGCGTGCAAAGACCCGCGCGAGGGTGCCGCGGAGGCTGCACACGCAAACCACACATTTTTACCACCCCTGATTCACAAACTGCGCAAAATAACACCCTAACCCTTCCATTATAGAACCTAAACGCGTCGCACTCGGCTTGATTATATTATTTTTCCATTATTTGATTCGCCACCCCTTTCAAAATGGCGGCAAAAAATGTCAGCGCGCGATACTGGCCCAGTCCCAGTCAGTGGGCGCGCCAGCCGGCTCCATCTGCCCCGCGCCAGCGCGATCATGAGCTCGCGCTCGGCACCACTGCCGTCGCCTGTCGCGGTCCATCCATGTTCTGCATGGGCCCGGCTTTGAAGAGGGCAAGATTCGGAGAGTTGTCACAATACCTTGTCAAAATTATGTTCCCGTTTTCGCCTCGGTTTGTTATTTGTTATCTGTTTTTTTTACCTAGGTGGTTTGAAGGTTACCTACTGATGAAAAACTCACCGAATCAAATCGTTAGATTTTGTAAAAACTCAAAAACAAGTTTTCCATACATTTCTATAGTGCAAGGCATGCAAAAATGGCAGGAAATTGTTTTCTAGATGTTGACTGTGTGTGAAGCTTCTGTGATGGCTGTGGTACCTATACCCAACTGCAGCAGTTCCTAATCCATAGCAGTTAAACTGCCTGTTACTATTAGCCTTTGTTCTAGATAGTAAATCATGTCAGGATTAGAGTACCGTAAAACATGCCAACTTTGCCCACTTTTTTCGAATAATTTCAATTTTTGCATAATTTTTCTATGAGAACGTAAGTATTTTCTTTTAGCATCTGCAATTATAAGATAATGTGCATCTATTAGTTTATCAGATTTTATTATTCGCCAATATTAAATGAAGTATTTTATTCATTTTGATGGCGGGCAAAGTTATCTGGACTTTTTGCCAACATTACCCACGTTGATTTGTGACGCAACTAAGGCCTCTAGACAGATGACATAAAATTCCAATATAAGAAATTTGGCAATCATGACGTTTACTTTAGAAATTAAAACGATACCATGAAAGGTTTCCTAGCAAAGTGGCTGGGCAAAGTTACCCAGACCTTTTTTCTCTTCTTCATACATTCCGCATTTCGCCTTTTAAAAGTGCTAGGGTTGGCACATCTCAGTAAACTACAAAGTACATATCATGCAGGTGAACAATACAAAATTAAGGTTATTTTTTATTTATTTATTTAATGATCTAAAAGCTTTTAGTTTTTAGGTCATTTTAGTAAGCGGGGAGCCAACAAGTAAGTTAGTAAGTTGAGTACCTAATTTTCGAATAAAAAATAACAAGTTTCGTAGGTGCCAACCCTAAGCTTATTTTGATGGCGGGTAATGTTGTCAATAGTAAGTAGATCGCAACATTACTGGATAACTTTACCCATCATTATAACTTTAGTTCCTTAAGACCTTTCGCAATGAGAATAACATATGAATACTCTTAAAGTGTTTTTGTATAACAAAAAATTAAACTACCCTGTGTTTTTACCATCACGCACAATACACTTTTGAATTTGCACTAAAATTTGCCCGCCAAAATAGGCACTGTACTCGAGGAGCTCCAACAAGTTCCACAGTGAAGGTAGCGACACACCTGATAGACAGGGTCGCTACACACATAACCTATTATCGACCAAAGTCAATAAATTTTACCAAGGTATTCAGATATTTTTGCAATTTAAAAGTTTGCTTAAAAAATGGTATTCGGGCAAAGATACCCTTGGTGGCAAAGTTGGCATGTTTTACGGTAGGTAGGGAGGTGCCTAGGTATTATTAAAAGGTGCAAACATTGACGATTACAATAGATCACAAAGGCGATCATTTTCCCATTAAAAAGCATGACAGGACAGACGTATCAGCAAAACAAACGGCTTGTTCAATTCAATCACGAGACGTTCTGTAATGGATCCGCAAAGAGGGGGCGCCGTGGGGGGGGTGGCGTTTGTTTGGACAGCGAGACAATATAGCCGGATGCGCATGAACGGTCTTGAAACGTGCAAATTGTAATATAGGCCAAGCGCGTGTCGACCACGCACTTGAAGGCTTCAGTAGGCAGTAGGTAGTTACCCATATCTACCCACCTAAGATTTTGAGATCTTGAATTGGTTAGAAGTTACAGGTCAGAAGTGTCAGCCAGGGCTGCAGACAGGATATTGTCAAAACAATAAACCCCATCTTGTTTTCATCACAGATAAGTACCTACTTAGCAAAGTTTTGACTCTATTCACTTTATTAGGTAGGTACTATGAGCAAGCAACTACATCCAAAATCAAGCCTCTCAACATTTTTATTCCTAAAATTAGTAGAGGTCACTAACTGTTATTTTATTACCGTGCAAATCCTAGGTATTGATAATACTACGGTTTACTGCGTCTTTGTTTCAGTGGTGCGTGTGCTTTCTGCGGGAGACGGCTCCGAATAGAGTCGAGCCGACGGCCATGACTCTTGGGGAACTCGGGAACTCTAAAAAGTGTCCGAGTCCCGCCGCGCCTAATGTAGAGCAGAGAGCAGCGCCCGGCACTCTTTTGTTTGGTGTCCGCAGCAGGCTCACCCGGCGCGGTAGACGCTAAGCCGCGCCGGTGATTGGGTTACCTCCTTTAATCATTGTCGCGGCCCTAACGATGGCTCAATCAATACCCGACCGACCTGATTGTGTAATCAATACGCCTTCATTCGAAGAAAAATTATTGAATCTTATTTCTATTCGCGCTTCTTTGAGATTCGTTCCTTTGCAGTGTCGGATTACTGAGAGGCGCTTCCACAAACTCCTTTGTTCGTGCTAACTTGACATCAGTCGGATCACAAATAGGTATTTAAATAGATAATAGCTACCTACCTACCATTAGTTTGAGTGTAATAGATAGTTCCATCCTACCACTAGGTAGCTAGCTAGGTGTCTAGTCTACTAGCGCATAGGTAGCTACCTACCAAGTAGGTACCTACAATGAAAAAAAAGCCTATCATTTGTTAGGTTTCCCAAGAGCCATAAGTAATACCTACTTACCTACTTGAAAACCTGACTTATCTCGATGTAGCTATTTTTAGGCCTAGGTACATACCTACTATACCTACATACCTACCTATGTACCTAAATACCTATATGTCGCCCTAAATAAGTAAGCACTTACAATAAATAATAGGTAGGTAGGTACTTAAGAAATATTAAACTTAATTTACCATATCCCTGTTCGTTACCATTGAATCGAGCGAGCGAGAACGTAGGTATGTAAGTTAGGCCTAATAGTTACCTAAGCCATAACTATAATTACTTCTACCTAACCATAAAAATGGTATTTTCTTCATAAGTGGGTCCAGTGATCTAGCTAATACGTAGTAATATTATCTCTATGAGTGGGTCCAGATAAACTAACTTGCATTCTCTCTGTCAACTATCGCCAAACTAATTTAGACTAGCTTCCGCCCGCGGCTTCGCCCGCTTTATACCTTGAAAAACAAAAACACATATCCCACGGGAACCATTCATTTTTCCGGGATAAAGAGTAGCCTATGTGTTATTCCAGACAATAATCTATATCTGTGCCAAATTTCATTCAGATCCGTTCAGCCGTTTTAGCGTGAAAGAGTAACAAACATTCATCCATCCATCCATACATTCTTACAAACTTTCACGTTTATAATATTAGTAGGATAATTGGATATCTTCTGATGTTTTCGACTGTGAATGAATACTGAACATTATCGCTTTAGTTTTTACACGACTGCCAAAGAAGGGTTATGTTTTTATACTTTTTCTCAAGACAATGTAAATATATATATATATATATATGATCACGACTGTAATCCCCAGGCTCGGTAGATATCTCCTCAGATCTTTAGTTACTTAGATCTTTGAAGATATCTAAAGGGGGTAGTCAGAGGCAAGTCCAAACATGACATTTGGTACATGCCCACATTTTGCACAGTAGTTAGTATTCCGTACGTGACAGGTTGCAAGCCCATCGCCGCTTATAAGAATACTAACCTATGACACATACCTTCGAATTTTTGGTTCTAGGGTATGTCGGTTTCCTCACGATGTTTTCCTTCACCGTTTAAGAGCACCCGCATTGCACACATAAATTTTTCGAATGGAAAAACTCATTGGTGTACGACCAGGTTTGAACCCACGACCTTCGGATCGTAAGGCAGGGGTGCTACCACTACACCACCAGCGCTCTAATAAGACAATGTAAATTAAAGTGAATATTCATCATACTAAACATTCATTCATCGTCGGAACATTTCCTGAGAATTTTATTCAACGAAACATCTTTTGTATAAAATTTACTTGTGACAATTTGACTGACTGTGACGTAGATAAAAAAATCACTTGACACTGACAGATAATCTCTTAGAGACATACTAGAAGAAAAACTAACTAACATAACCTCAAAAATATTATAGCTCTGGTATTTTTGTTTTGATTTGATTTCGTTTTTGACACTAATAAAATGCTAAGGGCTTTAGTTACGAAAGTAAACACTGGACATTTAGCTTGTGGATTTCATACCACAGCTCGTCTGAACGAAGTGCAACTGTTGACACGATTGCGAGTCGTCGATAACTCTGAACTCGGCAAGCGAGCGATGGCCGAGGGCAAACCTCCGAAAGTTATCCATGTTTACAACAAAACACGTAAGTTCCTACTTGCCCAGTCTCCTTTTACACTTTTACAGATCGCCACTTATCGGTAGGTACTTCTCAAGTCTTACCCTAACATAGGTCCACCTATTCATGTAGGTGTTCATATTCACTTTGTTTTTAGGTATAGGCTATATCGGTGACAGAGTGATGGTGGCCATCAAGGGTCAAAAGAAAAAAGGGATCCTTGTTGGACTGAAACAGACTCAAAAAGTGAAAGTTCCCAAATTCGACAGCAACAATGTAGTGCTCATCGACGACAACGGGACTCCGCTGGGCACCCGCATCCACGTCCCCATCCCTACCATCTTGAGAACTATACTCAAGGAAAAAACACATTCTAAAGGGGCTGATTACACTAAACTATTATCCATAGCCACTAGATTTGTCTGATTCACTTGATAATAGTAGGTAGGTACTTAATGTTTTTATTTGTAAGTAGATTTATGTAAATAAATTGTGTTAGGAATACATCATCAAACAGATTTTAATCAATCACCAAAATATGCCTATACTAACCTGAAGTGTCATGCAATCTACCTATTGGCTGAAATTAGAAAAAGGTAAATAAAAAAAAAATTGAAATTTGAAAATTTAATAAGTAAAACTTATTCAGTTCCACTTTAGAGTAGACTTAATTATAGAGATGCTACCTACTGACGGAGATGAGCAGACAACGTGACAACAAGTCTCCCCAGTTCCTAGGTAGTGCATCAGTAGACATAGGACAGTTCACATTAGCGGGGACGAGGCTTTTTCACACAATGCACTGTTCTTGCTTTTGTGTCATGAAACAATGTTACATGATGCTTCAGTGAGCTTGCAAGGCTCCGAGGGAGAATAACACTGCAACCGACATCCTCTCACCACTTGGTACCTTTGATTGACACAAACCACCTTATGTGTAACTTATGTTATTGTAGTGTCTTTTCTTATGAATACCTAAACCAATCTTATTTTGTCTTTTAGTTTGTCATGAATCTATCCAGCTATCTCAATTCACACATTGCACAACACCGCACAATGCACATGCCAAACGCCTGTCCCCTTATAATAAGGCTTTAGAATATTAGTATTGCTATAAACATTGATTTGTTAAAGCTGTGAACAATACCTACATAATATTATTTCTAGAAGTTATCCACATAATCATCCATAAACTATCAACAATTCAACCGGCACGGCTGCCACAGAGAGCTGGTAACATTCATTATACTATGTTATTATTCTTCACAGTGTGGGGCATGGTACACCTATTAGTTATTTTCTGTGAAACTTCAGCATCTTATAAGCAGCAGAGCTTATAACTTGATGACTTAAGAGCTATTTTGATACTTGTATAAGTGGAACCCCCTGTGACAAACCAGCGCCCGACTACTAGTAAAATAATTAGTATAACGCACAACAGGTGACTAGACTTGAAGATTCTGGTGCGCCTGCCGCCCCACGCGCCCTCCGCTCGCGTCACCCGCGCTCACATCCGACAAGGCGTTCCGTTCGTAGCGACCAGGGTGTGGGTACACAAAAACACCTTGTTTCATCATACCAACCATGCACAAATCATACGAACACACAACTAAACAAATCACTATATTAAAAGACGGTCGACTCGGTATGAGTAGGTAGGGCCGCATCGTTTTGAAATGGAGCTTAAAAAGTCTAAAAAAGAAAGATAGGTACAGAATGTTATACAGAAGTGATGGCATTTATTACATTCCAATCAGATGCTTTGCTAGGTTATGCCAGCTAGTGATGATATTAAACAATATTTTGTATTAGGTTATATTTAAGACCCTACTTATGTATGTAGGTACGGTACCTACTCATATCGTATCAGCACGCCGTTAAAAGTAATTAAATTTTAGGTGTACAGTAAACCCTAACTAAAATTTCTAACAAGGACTATTGCGCCTTCGATAAATTGGATAGTTAGAATATACCTAATTAATAAAACATTCCTAAAAGGGCTACACACAAAGTAACACAAAACTTGAACAGTATAACTGCACAATTGTGTGCCCTAATTGTGCAATGTGCATGCATAACTGTACAGTGCAGACTGCACGAGTCAGCCCCGAGCGGTCGTCCTCGGACGTCGCGTCGGTCGGACCTGCAGCGTGCTCGTAGCACGCGACTGTTACAAAGGTAGGCAGGCACTTAGGTAGTTCAGGTAAACGATCTTCAACTAAGTTATTAGTCGTTACTTCCGGTTGGGCTACGGAGCGCGGTCAGGACCTGCGGAAGGGAGGAGTTAGGGCAGGGGAGGAGGGGAACGGAGGGAAGGGTTGAGAACACTTTCAACACTAACTTGAGGCAGAAATATGAAAGAATCAATCAAGTTAGGATCTCGTTTTTTTGTACACTTTTAGCAAAACTGTACCAACCCACCTAGGGGTCGTTTTGGATAGCTGAGCAATTAGTACTTTAGAGATTTAAATACTTTTGTTTTTGGTGAATAAGACGTGTGCGAGTGACTCAGCGGGATTCGTAACATGTTCCCCTTTGGATATTTGATTCTTTCTTATTTCCTAGGAACCACTATGGAAGGACTAATGGGCTAAAAGCTACGAACAATCCAACACACATTCACGTAGTACAAAGTTAAGAGAGACCTAAATCAAGCTAACTCGATAAAAATGTATAAGTTAAGTATAGAATTCGGTTAAGGCTATAAGATCCGTATAAACAGTAGACAGACGGTAGTGTGACGTGGCCAGGCAGCGACTCGCACAATCACGGAAAAAAATAAACTCTTGCTAAGTATTTTTTTCTGTGACTGTACCATCCCGATGTGCAGTAAAGTTGAAACTACAGAACTATTAAGGCTGATTCAATGACTATTCACGACACAAATATTGCTAGTGGGCTAGACAACGAACTAGACAGGTAAACCCGCGCGCGCGCGGCAGTGCCGCCGGTGACGTCAGCGCGGGCGCCGCCGCGCGACCGAACGTATAAATAAAATACTAAATAACAACTAAACTAACCGAAGCTCAACAAAACTAAAATAATATATCTAACCGATTCGACTACAATAAAAGTTCTATAATATTATTGTATAACTAGTAATAAATGTATAAGTACCTAGTTAAAATGAATAGATAGAGCGGTGGCTAGATGCCAAGAGGAACTCGCTGCGCTGATATAAACACAAGTTCACGTCGCGCGTCGCCTGCCGCGGGGTGGTCGTAATGCAACTGTCGTGTGGACGCGCGCGGTAACAATGTCGAACGCGCATTGTCATGTAAAACATAGCACGGACCTTGAGACGCGGCGCGACACCACGCAGCTGTAGGTATTACACCATGATACATTTATTTACGATCTTATGAAGCTGTGATACGACGAGATTTGTACTTAATGTATGGCACTGTTTATTTATTTAAAATAGGATCGCCAACTATTTAATGTATACCCGGCGCATCATATTTAAATGTTGTAAAGGCACACGGAAGAGGCGACCACGACCCGATAACCATCTACTGAAGTTTGAATGCTTCATCATAATTTTACTTCATTGCATCTGTCAGTGACAGGTTTGAAAACGACAAAAAATTGATTTAATGTCTTCTAAATACTTAAATTTACGTATTTCAGCAGCCTTCCTCTAGCCGTTTTATATAATAAGGAAAAACGGCATTAGTAAATACAACATAACAACAGGACAATTAGGTGCTTTGTTATGTAGTTGCGATAGCGAGGTGATACGAAGCCCCGGGGTACTGTATCGATGAGGGTAGAGTTCCTCGAGACAGCCGCCACCGCTATTTGAATAGTGTTCTAGCTAGAGAAAGAAACGAGTCGTCCTTCTGAACGGAAACGTCACATCTGACAGTTAGACGTCAGAGCCGACCGCTGCACGTCAGATCTGACAGTTAGACGTCAGAGCCGACCGCTGCACGTCAGATCTGACAGACGTCAGAGCCGACCGCTGCACGTCAGATCTGACAGTTAGACGTCAGAGCCGACCGCTGCACGTGAGATGTGACAGTTAGACGTCGACGACCATCTTCTTGTGGATGTCGGTGTTGCCCACCACGTTGCAGAACTCCTCGAAGGAGATCTTGCCGTCCTCGTCCTTGTCCGCGAACAGGATCGTCTTGTCCACGATCTGCTGGAGCTGCGTGTCCTTCAGATTGTTGCCCACCATCATCTTGAGGACCTGCAGAGTGCGGATGGAACAGTCAGGAACACAAATAGTACCACTGCTAGTAATGTCATCCAATGGAAGACTTTAAATTTTGGAATACTAGCTTCCGCCCGCGATTCCTTGAAAAACGAAAACGAACTTATCCCACGGGAACCGTATATTTTTCGGGATAAAAAGCAGCCTATGTGCTTTTCCAGACTATAATCTATCTCTGTGCCAAATTTCATCCAGATCCGTGAAGCCGTTTAAGCGTGAAAGAGTAAAAAACATACATTCATACATCCATACATTCTTACAAACTTTCGCGTTTATAATATGAAATATTCAAACCGAGGATTTTATCACAATTGTAGCAGCACCTAATAGGTCATCGTTAGTGTAGCACTTAAGCAATATACGTATAGGTACAACGGGTATTTTCACGGACGACCTCAGTGGCGCAGCGGGTTCGATTCCCGCCTCGGAACAAATTTGTGTACAATCTGCAGAAATTTGTTCTGTTGGTCTGGGTGTTTTTTATGTGTAATAAAACTATATCTATCTATGTATATAAGGTATTAAATATATCAGTTATCTAATACCCATAACACAAGCTTTGAGTAGCCTACTTTGGGGCTAGATGATGCTGTGTGGACTGTCCAGCATTATTTATTTATTTATATTTGATAACATCCAACAAAAAACAAGAGGCGGCGAGTGCAGGGAAGGGGGAGGGGGTCACCTGGAAGAGCTCTCCGTTGGAGATGAAGCCGTCGTTGTCCATGTCGTAGATGCGGAAGGCGAAGCGCAGCTTGGACAGCTTGTCTCCCTTCACGCTGAACTGCGACACGCCCTGGATGAACTCCTTGAAGTCCACCTGGAAACGAAGCCGCATGAAACACCGGTACATCTTGATCGAATTGGGGACGTACTAGAGAAAGGCCAGGTCATGAGTACCCTAACCGACGCGCATGTCTGAAGAATGTAATGAGAGTGAATGAAGCAAAAGAGGTATGTCAGGATCGTAGCAAGTGGAGATCCAGGGTCTCTGCCTACCCCGTCGGGAAACAGGCGTGATTTTATGTTGTATGTACATCTCGCATGCCTCACGGCACTCTCTCATAAAGAGGAAGGAGTGGGGCGCCGGATGTAAGCACCTACGGAAACATTTCGGTGTCACCAGTTCTGTAGTAACCTTCCCATTCCAGAACTTCCAGATGTGACCGGGCATCGTCAAGAAAACTTGGCGGTAAGCGAGCCGAATGCATTCATCGACTCTGCGTACCGAGATACTGCCATAGTTCCACTATATCTAAAGCAGACACGCACCGCTCTGCATTGCAGGTGTATTATCAACACAACAATGGGACCTGCGGTATGAATAGCACAATCTATTTGCGCTGGGTTTTATGCTAATTATCCTTAGTAGTTGTAGCAATGATATCACTTATCGTGTATATCGATAAACGTTTCCCTTTTTAACTATGAAAGTATGCGAATTTAATAATAAACAATGCAACCATTATCTATCAGGTAGGTACATGGTTCTTACGGCGAAGCAGGTACCAATGGATT
The DNA here is from genome assembly GCA_963675405.1 of Cosmorhoe ocellata. Lineage (NCBI taxonomy): Eukaryota > Metazoa > Arthropoda > Insecta > Lepidoptera > Geometridae > Cosmorhoe > Cosmorhoe ocellata. The sequence goes on along the minus strand of OY776258.1, from coordinate 146,063 downwards.
TTAGATAGGCTCAGTCAGCCGCATCAAGTGATCGCACCTGCGTACTATGACCCAGATTGTGTAGGTTCCAGACTAATGTTGCAGTTGGAAGAGTTCGGTTGAACGGCAAGCTACGAAATCTTATTGAACACGCGGATGCGAATAGGAGCACAATATCAAAGACTGAAAACGAAGCTAGTTATCAGTATCACACACAAAAACCTACAAAAATTTCTCGTTTAAAAAAAGCAATAGCAGAAACAGGGCGAAGGCAGAGCATGTGCCTCACACGTCATACCTCTCCGTTGCCGTCCGCGTCGAAGATGTCGATGACGCGCTGCACGAGCGGGTTCTGCTGCAGCTCCGGCAGCGACATGAACTCGTCGATGGACAGCGCGCCCGAGTTGTCCAGGTCCAGCTTGCGGAACCGCTTGCCGAGCCGCCGGATCTCGTCCGCATCGACTGTCACAGGCGGGCCGTTAGTGTCCGCTGTGCGCGCGCGGCCGCCCGGCGCCCGGGCTACTCCCGGCCGCTAGGTGCCTACTACTTATTCTCACTAAACATCGAGTAATACTTAAATCGGAATAAGGAATAAGTAAAGTGTAGTACTTTGGAAAACACGGAATAGCAAAACATTAAGTTGAAATTGCAGCCTCCTAAGGTATTGCTGTTTTACTGTTTGACCTAGTTCCACATTGAGCATGCTGCAATGTGGTGGTACGATTGAATAGGTACTAAGTATGGTCACAGCTAGTTCACATGACCTATACGTCATCTTCTTTACACAAAGACCGAGCATCTAGAGTACACACAGACATCCACGGTTCCAAGCTCGTGATAAAAAATGTCGACCTCGATACGCGAGGTCGCCGAGGTGGCTTGTTTACGCATATTTTTATAAAGTTAGTGACGTTTCGTTCTGGCCGGCGAAAGTAGCAGCCTTATGAATATTCCGCACTTGAATGCGCCATTATCTTTAACATTTACATTGAGTACGTACCTACCTAAAGTAGGTACAGTCGGCTACGAAGCGTGTTTTCAACGACGCGCGGCTTATCGCGCGGGAAGTACCTTCTGTATGAACAGTAGCTCACGGCAAGCTATTGCGGTTTAGCTTTAATCATTGGACACGGGAGCGCCAAAGTTTTTGGTCGCAAATATGCCATAAAATGGTAGGTCGAACAGTTCTTAATTGACCTTCGTAGCGGACTGTGTTCTATAAATAACATACAAAGCGATAGAGTAGTGTTTTGGTGCGCAAATCGACCTTTCCACCACATACACATCTCAGCTGCCAAACACCCAGAGTATCGGGAAAGCGGCACTCGCCTATCTATTTTTAGACGGGAAAGGCTTGCTTACATGCCCTGCCCAGTACCCGCCCGTAGCTATCAACCACGACCAACCCATTAGAGGGCGATTTTTAAGTTTCCGCAACTGTTGAACTAGCAGGGATGAGGAACGTAATGATAGTCGATGCTGGCTACAGACTTGGTGGTCGCATGTAAACATTCCTTTTTGGCACTCACCAAATGACACCTGCCTGAGGCCAATACAATGTACAAAACTAACAATAACAAGCTGCGAGAGAGGTCACCTGTAAGCTGCTGTACCATCCTCTACAATACCATAAGGGCACACGGGGCCCCGGCCCAGGGCCACCCATTCTCAGGGGCCCCGAAGGACTGACAACTTCTCTCACATTTATTCTCAAAACATTTTGTCGAGCACAGTAGGTACCTTACAGCGCTACCGTCAAAAATCATCATTGACATTATATTGATTATTTGATTACCCATAACAAATAGAAGGTCATAGTAGGAAAATGTTAGAATAATTCGCTGCAAGTCTGTTCTAGGTAGAGTTCCATTTAGATTTTAGTTAGTGTCAGGATATCAGAGACATACATTATGTCCAAACATGATAATTTGGAACATGCACTGTTACTGCTATTAGAGGTAGATAATTTAATAATATAACACTATAATAATTATTATGATGATGTATTAATTTACATATATTATTATAATATCAAAATAAATAGGCCAAATGACCTCATTATCATTTGATACAGGTAATCAGGTATCAGACAGGTAAATTCATCAAAATGATGCTTGTATTAAGTACACAACACATACAAACAGGTATGTTCATAGTTGAAACTTGAAAACCCTAGTTATAAATGAGTTAACTTGTACGCCTATTGTATACAGATGTGTCAAACACAGTACAAGTGACCTCTCCATCTGCATAGATTCCTCACACCGATAGCATTCTAGAACATTCATCACATTAGCTCTCTAGACTAGCAGCCAACGTCCGCAGGATGCACTAACTATACAAATATGGTCACATGTTGTCTCATATCCAGAACAATTTTTGTATAACACCGGGTGGAGGAATTATGCATCAGGAACATATTAATAATTCAAAACAAAGTTAAGCACAGAAAAGAGGCATAAAAAAAATCAAAACAGAAATGTCTGGGCAAAATATAAAAACAACATCGGTTGGTCCAGATAATTTTGTTATGAAATTTCTATAATGTTGTCAATTTTCTGATTAAAGTATTTTGAAGGTGCTCCAAGAGCACTTGTTGCAAAATAAAAATTGTTCTGGACGTAGCTAGTGTTGGTGCAATAGTCTAACATGGAGATGAACATGGGACCCGAGTGACACTACGACACTCACAGTTCTCCACCTTAAAATCAATGCAGTTAACACGCGCTGAAAACAAACCTCTCGTTACGCTTTATTTGCACACCCTATACTCATGAAACTCTCACTCAGGGCATACTCTTGGGATTACAAAATAGATACTTCATACAGTTAAAGCAACTTTTGATGAGAGATAATAACTTGTTAGTATTAGACATTGAAATAGCTTTTGCTTTATGTTAAGCCAATTTACTGATAAAGGCAAGGAAGCAATTAGTATTCTCAATTAAGGTCGAAGTAATGACTGAGATAGAAAGTAGATATTTTTTATTCCTATGTAGCTAATCAAATACTTACAGTTGGAACATAGTTCCATGGGAATCGAGTTCTCATTACCCTGTAAAATAAAAAATATGTCTGAGAACTGAGGGCGAAATCTTAGTAGAATACTTAAATTTAGAATCTAGTCGCCACAAATATTTAGCTGTGAAGTACCGGCGCAGCGGCGGCTCGGTGCTAAGACCCTGCGTCTGATTTACTCTCCAACGACCAGAAGCACAAAAATCATGGCTATAATAAGAATAATAAAACAAGAAGTCTTACCATTTTGGATTATTGATTAAATTCACTGAAATTACCAATTTAACGTTGCAATGGACACGATAATGCCCTCACAAAGCTAAAATCAATTTTGCGAAAATTAATTTGATGCACCTTCACCACATCGATCTAAATAAAACATACATGCACAGATACAAAACAATAGAATAGGTACTAATCGGTGGCAAAGATTAGAAAGAAAAAAATTGGCGGCCCGCCCTACTACAACTTCGTACGATACGATACGATCATAAAGTACTCTGTGGATACGATCGCAATTCGCGTCATCATCATCATCATCTTCCTGCCCTTATCCCACGCTATGTGGGGTCGGCACAACATGTGACCTTCTTCCATTTCCCTCTGTCACTCGTCATCTCATTACTCACTCCTTTCTTACCCATGTCTTCTTCCACACAGTCCATCCATCTTTTCTTTGGCCTACCTCTACCCCTGTATCCATCCACATTCATACCTAACACTCTCCTTGTCACATGACATTCATCTCTTCTCATAACATGCCCATACCACGCTAACCTATTACTCCTCATCTTTTCTGTCACCGGTGCTACTTTCAGACTTCCTCTGATATACTCCTTCCTTATTTTATCCATCCTTGTCACTCCACACATCCATCTCAACATTCGCATTTCCGCCGCATGCACTCTTTTCTCGTCCGTTCCCTTGGTGGCCCAACATTCAGACCCATACAATACGACAGGCCTAATGATCGTTTTGTAGATTTGCCCCTTAAGTTTAAGGGGCATTCTCGGATCACACGTGGTTCCTGTGACCTGTCGCCATTTCATCCATCCCGCATTTATTCTATTTCTTACATCCCGATCAATCTCACCATCATTCTGTACTACTGAACCGAGGTACCGAAAATCGGAACAGACTGGTAGGGATACACCATCTAAGGCAATAGGGGTAAAACTAGAGGGACCACCGAAGTCGCAGAACAAGTGCTCGGTTTTTGTTCTGCTGATCTTCAATCCGACACTCTCTAGTTTACCTTGCCATTTTCCCAGCCTGTTCTGGACCTCGGTTGCGTTTTCTCCGACAAGAACAATGTCGTCGGCGAACAGCATACACCAGGGTGCCTCCTCCTGTATGTCCGATGTCAGAGCATCCATTACCAGGAGGAACAGATAAGGGCTTAGAGCCGATCCCTGGTGCAAGCCTACAGCCACATTGAACTCATCGGTAACGCCAGCTTCGGACCTAACATGTGTACTAGCTTTACTGTACATGGCCCGGATAAGCTGCAGGTACTTCCCTGGCACTCCTTTCTCTTTCAAAGCCCACCACAGAACCTCCCGGGGTACTCGGTCGTATGCCTTTTCCAGGTCAACGAACACCATATGTAAGTTTGTGTGTGCACGTCTGTGTTTTTCGCACAGCTGGCGAAGTGCAAATATGGCGTCCGTTGTCCCTCGCCCTGGCATAAACCCGAACTGGCTCTGTGATATCTCACTCTCTTCTCGTATTCGTCTCGCTATCACCTTTTCCCAAATTTTCATACTATGTGACATGAGCTTTATTCCTCGGTAGTTGTTGCAGTCCTGTACATCACCCTTGTTCTTAAAATTGGGCACTAGTGAACTGTTGCACCATTCGTCAGGGATCGCCTCCTCTTGCAACAACTTATTGAAGAATAAACTCAGCCACTTCCATCCATCCGCCTTTAGTAACTTCCATACTTCCACTGGTATTCCATCTGGTCCAACCGCTTTTCCATTCTTTATTATCTTGCACAGCTTCTTTAACTTCATTCGTACTCACATCTCTCACCAAACCCATGTTTATTGGCACATTTTCTAACACTCCATTCCAAACATTCTCTTCATTCATTAACTTTTTAAAATATACTTTCCATCGCTCTTTTATGTCATCATCGTTCGTTAAAACCTTTCCTCCATCATCTTTTATACATTTAATGTGCATAATATCTCTTGTATTCTTCTCTCTTTCTTTCGCTATGCGGTACAGGTTTTTTTGACCTCTCGACGTTTCCAGTGATTTGTACAATTTATCCTGTACCTTGGCCCTTGCAATAGCAACAGCTTTTTTAGCTTTCCTTTTACACTCCATATATACTATTCTTTTGCTCTCTTTTATACTGTCATCTCCACTATCATCTCCTTTCCATTCCTTAAATGCATTCTTCTTATCTTTCAGAACCTTTTGTACCTCTTCATTCCACCACCAAGTATCTCTATCTATTTTACCTTTCCCTTTCGTTTCTCCAAAAACATCCTTCGCCACACTTCTCATACAAGTAGCCATCTCATTCCAACATTCATTTACTGATAGTTCACACATATCCTTCATTTCTATCATTCTATCAACTACTCTCTTTCTGAATTCTCCTGCATACTCCGCTTTTTCAATTAAATGCCATCTAATTTTTGGCGGGGGCCTTGGCTTAATTTTATTACCTTTCACTTTGAACCTCAGTTCAAGTAAAAGTAACCGATGCTGAGAGACTAAGCCCTCTCCAGGTATTACCTTGCAGTTTCTGACGGAACAGATGCTATCTCTTTTTAAGAGAAAGTAATCTATTTGGGTTTTGTGATTACCACTTTTATATGTAATTAAGTGTTCCTCTGGTTTCTCAAAAAAGGTGTTAGCGATAGCAAGGTCAAAAGCTAGGGCAGCCTGGAGCAAGGCCTCGCCATCTTGGTTTTTATTACCAAACCCCCATCCCCCATGCACTCTTTCATATCCTTCATTCATTCTTCCCACATGACCATTAAAATCCCCCCCAATATATAATTTCTCACTCTCTGGTATACTCATCATCATTGAATCAAACTCCTCCCAAAACTTTTCTTTCACTCTGTCATCACACCCAGTCTGCGGTGCATACACACTTACCTACAATGTTTATAACTAAATCTTCTAACAATACTTTTACAACTATCAATCTATCATTCATCCTCTTAACATCCGTCACACATTTTTTCAGCTTACTATCTAGAACAATTCCCACACCATTCCTCTTACCATCACTTCCACAATAATACAATTTATAACCCACCCCAATTTCTCTTGCTTTCGATCCCTTCCACTTCGTCTCTTGCAAACACGCTACATTTATTCGTCTTCTTTCTAAAACATCCGCTAGCTCTCTTCCTCTTCCAGTCATCGTTCCTACATTCCAACTTGCAAACCTCATTCGTACTTCCCGGACTCGCGTCTTACGTTGCACCCGTCCCTGGTGCAACAACCCTAATCCATTTCCCACAGGCGCCGGGTGCTGCGCCTGCGCGTCGCCTCGGGGGTACGCCCTAACATTATCGCACATTCTATTAATTCTTAGGTCCATGTTGTAAAGGGGGTTTTGGCTATGTGTTTTACGACCGGCCGCCTGCCTGACATCAACCCTCCTTGGGAATACTTTGTGGATTGTGTCTGGCCGACGATAACTAGGTGCCCCCTATCGTTGCCCTCAAGGCCTTCCACATTGCCTTGCTGCCTCGCCACCGGGGGTGGATTGCGAAATGCCGAGGCAGACTTTGTGCACTTTGCGGGGGGCAACCGCGTAGACTTAAGTGTTAGACACTTAAGCCCCCCTCACCAGGTTTAGCCCACGAGCCGACGTGGTTTCCGGGGTGTGGCCGCTGCATGCAGGACAGCTGCTTGGAGCCACTGGTGAGAGATTTTGAGGTCTCAACGAATTTAAACATCATTCTACCGCTTGTTACAGCCGGCTGGCAGAATGATACGCTGACACCCCATACACCCCGATATATACTACATCCATATATACTATCCGATATACTATACTATCCGATATACTATACTACATCCGTATATACTATACTATCCGTATATATATCATATATACTACCCGATACATACTACGATCGCAATTCGCGTAGGTAACATAATTAGTACCTACTATGCATTGTTGTATATACGTGGGTTATTGTTTGATAGTGTTCGTCATCTTTCTAAGATTAAGTTTGGAACTGACATCAATTGAAAATGAAGTAACTATTACAATTAAATCAATGTAAAACGGTCAAAACAAAAGTTATAAAGCATTATAAATGCATATCAATACTTTTTAGTCTTTACGCTTAGCCCGACATTGAGCATAAAGCCATCTCCAGAGAAAAAACCCGACGAGACGTCTGTCGGCGTCTGCGGTGTATGAGTGGTAGGGCCTTCTTCTTTTGAGCTAACAGTAAAATTTAAATCTTTTTCTCCCAATAATCAAATCTACTTAGCCAGTAGACTTAGGTACTTCATTTCTTTTTTCTATGTCCCCGCTTGCTTCTCGCAACGATTATACCAGTGTCAACGGAAGGAGTAGACAACTAAAATCTGGTCCATCGACAGCTTCCTTTCGTTGACCTTTTCAATCAAATTAAAAATGAATGTCAATGTCAATGTCTACATTTCAACCCTCCCCTCTACCTCCGTCCCTTCTTCTTCTCTCTCTTTCCGAAAATCCAACCATGGCGGCCGGGGTAGGTTGAGTTTTACCCTAAAAAATCTAAATAATCAAGTTACTAAAAAGTGAATTTATAGAGGAACTAGTTAAGTTTTGTGCCTTAGTAATATGCCCTGTGTTTATTTTCGTAGGTACTTTATACTTATCCGGAAAACTTCCGTGCTTACAAGGCGCTCATCGCCGCACAGTACTCCGGGGCCGATGTGAAAGTAGCCCCCAATTTCGTGTTCGGTGAAACCAACAAGTCAGAGGAATTCCTTAAGAAGTTCCCGGCGGGTAAAGTGAGTGTCATTCGAAGACTTTCTGTGAAGTTATCAGTGATAAAGCGGCATATGTTTTGCGTAGGTGACGTGTAAAATTGACTATTTATTGTAGGTGCCAGCGTTTGAAAGTGCCGACGGAAAGGTTCTCCTGTCTGAGAGCAATGCCATCGCATACTACGGTAAGTCATAACAAGCTTAGAAACAATATTATGTTCGAGTGCTAACCTCTTCAGAATAACCCTAAAAACAATATTTTGAATAATAATAACTGCTAAAAACCTACGTCGTTCAGTGAAAAGTCTACACTTGTTATAAACAAGTCTACTTCATCAGTCAAGGCACGTCAAGGTGTAAATAGTGTTGTATGAAACAGCTGATTTGCGGTTCTCTCTCTATGATGTTTCTCCTCCTGAAATTCCTCGACCCTTTTCCTCTAAACATCTTCTATCTCTTGTGTTTACTCCATTTATATCCCAATTATGTAAATTTATTAATATTAATAAAATAAAATTATAGATTAATACTTACTGACCTATTCTGTTACCTACTTCTACTAATCTATTAATATGTTATATTGCAGGTAAGTACCTAGTTTATTTAACTCAATATTTGTGATGTCTCTTCTAAACAGCCATAATCTGTGTTGTACAATGAAAACAATCAACTTGGTGCAAAATTAATGAGTCTCCCTCAGAGAAACCGAACATCTTTCAATTTGCTTAAACCTCATAACATCTTACATAATTAAATCTTGCTGACATCGACATTGGCAAAATTGTGGAAAACTAAACCACAGACGCCATATCTAAAAGAAGAAGAAGAAACAGCTGATTGACCAAATATGATCTAGATTGTGCTAGCATCAAGTCTTATCTATTTTGGTATCCAACCTCATTTCTAGCTTCATTATCTGTTTATTGGAGCATTCTTGAACCTTACATCGATTGATGAAAACTATTCAAGCCTACAAACGTCCTCTACAATAATTATCATACCTTATTTGAGTGGATTTGTCATGGTGTTTATAGTTGTCTATTTATATTCTACTAGCTTCAGCCTGCATCTTCACCTGCATGTTACCTTATTAAATTATACCCTATCTGCAGATAATCTATTTCTGTGCCAAATTTCATCAAGATCCATTGAGCCATTTCAGCATGATTGAATAGCGAGCGTCCATACATGCATCCATCCAAACTTTCGCTTTAAAAAAAATATATGATCACGGCTGTAATCCCCGGGCTCGGTAGATATCTCCTCAGATCTTTTTAGTTACTTAGATCTTTGAAGATATCTAAAGGGGGTAGTCAGAGGCAAGTCCAAACATGACATTTGGCACATGCCCACATTTTGCACAGTAGTTAATATTCCGTACGTGACAGGTTGCAAGCCCATCGCTGCTTATAAGAATACTAACCCATGACACATACCTTCGAATTTTTGGTTCTAGGGTATGCCGGTTTCCTCACGATGTTTTCCTTCACCGTTTAAGAGAACTGGCATTGCGCACATAAATTTTTCGAATGGAAAAACTCATTAGTGCACGATCAGGTTTGAACCCACGACCTTCGGATCGTGAGGCCGGGGTGCTACCACTACACCACCAGCGCTCTTTTTTAACTTTCGCTTTTAGTATAGTAAATGTAATATTTAGATAGTACACTGGTGGTGTAGTGGTAGCACTCTGGCCTCATGATCTGAAGGTTGTGGGTTCATACCTGGTTGTACACTCATGAGTCTTTCTATGTGAAGAATTTATGTGCGCTAAACAGTGATAAGATTGAGATTGAAATAACCTATTTACAGTTGCCTGGTTACTGATGGCCATTGTTGAGGCATTTAGGTGCCTATGATCATCATTAATAGAACTTCCCATTAGCTCATTTACAAGAACTGAATATACTGGTCCATGATATTACAAAGGTGTGTTTGGTGCATTCCAGTGGGAGACGCGGGGCTGCGCGGCGGCGACGCGGCCACGCAGGCGCGAGTGTGGCAGTGGGCTTCCTGGGCCGATAGCGAGCTGCTGCCCGCCTCCTGCGCCTGGGTGTTCCCTTACCTCGGCATCATGCAGTTCAACAAAGTGGTATGTAACAAAAACTCTTTTTTGTTTGAGTTTTTTGTTAAGCTTGAGCTCGAACGTAGCCACTTTACTATGCAACACATAGAAGATCTTTCATCTATCTAAAATTTATTCTTTCTGAAATTGAACAAACCAGGTTCAAGCATTTTATGCATGGTTATCCATGGGTGTTCTATTTTGAGAAATGTTGAGTTAAACCTGTAGGGAGTTCTGAAATATTATCTTTTAATATTTTGGTGGGCATGTTTCACTAGATGTTGTTGGTGCACAGGGTGCTGAATGATAGACATCACATGTTTGTTGAATATAGGGTTGTTATAAAAGTATTAGTATTGTATACATACTTAAATATATACTATCTACAAGACTTTCAGCTTTGTTAACTCAAATTGCAGAGTTATAATGGTGGTTGATGGTTAAAAAACAATATATTAAACTTGCAGAATGTAGAGCGTGCAAAGCAGGACCTCCTGTCTGCCCTACAAGTGTTGGAAGCGCACTTGCTCACGCGCACCTTCCTCGTCACGGAGCGGGTCACCCTCGCCGACATCGTCGTCTTCACCACACTCATCCATGCCTTCCAGGTACCTTTTCATTGTTTTTTAATCGCATTGGTTTGAAGTTCATAATTGCTATCACTGTATATTATTTTTTGTATACCCTTGTTATATTTTGCACCAATGAAAAATTTATGTGCGCAATGCCAGTGCTCTTAAACGGTGAAGGAAAAACATCGTGAGGAAACCGGCATACCCAAGAACTAAAAATTCGAAATTGTGTGTGTCATAGGTTAGTATTTTTATAAGCGGCGATGGGCTTGCAACCTGTCACGTGCGGAATACTAACTACTGTGCAAAATGTGGGCATGTACCAAATATCATGTTTGGACGTGCCTCTGACTACCCTTTTTAGATATCCTCAAAGATCTAAGTAACTAGAAATCTGAGGAAGATATCTACCGAGCCTGGGGATTACAGTCGTGATCAAATTTTTTTTTTAATATATTTATATTCTACAAAATTATTAGAATGGTTTGTTTTTGTACAGCATGTGTTGGATCCCAGCCTGCGTAGCTCGCTGGTGAACGTGCAGCGCTGGTTCCTGACCCTGGCGCACCAGCCCCGCGTGGCCGCCGTGGTGGGTGCCGTGCAGCTCGCCTCCGCCGCCCCTGTCTACGACCCTAAGAAGTTCCAAGAACTCGCACCCAACAAAAAGGTACCACCACTTAGATTAAATTCTAGAGTCAGAGAAAGGCCAAATAAGTAATTTCACAGTGTGAAAGTTGATATGAATGTAAGAGCAGTAGATTGATAGCTAAACAAATGATGAAATGAGTAGAATAAGACATGTTGTGCTGACCCGGCTTATTATGGGATAAAGGCAGGAGAAAGATGACTTAGGTAAAATTCTACCACATGCTGCACATAAATCTAGTGTTTGCATTTTCATAAAGGTCCTATTTGCGAAATCATGATGTTTCCTAAATGTATGTAATGTATTCTTTTATATTACCCTACATGCAGCATCAGCAAAAGAAGGTTGGTGGTATGAAACATAATTATTACAAACTTAATTAAGTAAACTATTTGTTCAATCAATCACAGGGCTTAGTCCATTTGCTGATTATGATAAAAAAAAATCTAAACAAAATCATGAAATTATAAATTTCGTTCTTAGTTTCGACACCTTTGCTCCATGTCCAGAGCTTAGACTCAATAGCTATTTTCAATTTTAGGCTGATGGTAAGAAGGACAGTAAGAAGACTGAAAAGAAAGAACAACCCAAAAAGGAACAGTCCAAGGACGACGCTCCTCCAGCAGAGGAGCCAGAAAACCTACCCACAGAGTAAGTCTCATTGAGGGCTAAAAAGGGGATTCACAACGTGGGTTTTAATAACTGCAAAACCTTGTCCAGGTTTACAAATAAAAAACCAAAAAGGCCTGAGTGGAGTGTCCCGGTCAGTTCGTCAGGCCGACGCTCCGACCTGTGAGTCGCACGACCGGGCCGAGAGTGCGCGCTATAAGTAAAGGATTGAGCTTTCTAGTTCTTAACTTTGTGCCGTGGTTACTGTGCACTTGTAGATCCCTCTCGAACGACACGTGAATGGTGTAGCTGCGTGGGTCAACGACCTGTAGATCTGCATAATGCGTCAAGACTTGACGTCAGTGTTTCAGTGTTACACTCAAATCTAATGGAACACCATTTAACTTTCCAGAAAATTCGTCATGGATGATTTTAAGCGGTGCTACTCGAACGAAGATGAAGCAGTCTCCATCCCCTACTTCTGGGAGAAGTTCGACCCCGAGAACTACTCCATCTGGTACGGAGAGTACAAGTTCCCTGAAGAGCTAGCCAAGGTCTTCATGAGCTGCAACCTTATAACTGGTGAGCTACCACCTATGCTGACTTAAATATACAAGTACAGTACCCCTAGTATGAGTTTTTGATAGTTTACAAATTTTTTTTCGAATTGTATCCTTTCATACATTTAACTCCATCGGAAATGTTAAAGAACTAAATAAGGTCGATAATATCGAAAATGTCTAATCGGCAGTCCCACCAATGATTTACAAACAAAGTTTTCATGATATCGACCTTATTCTAGTTCTTTATCATTTCCGATGGAGGTAAATGTATGAAAGGATTATACTATTCGAAAAAAAGTTTTAGTAAACTATCAAAAACTCGTACTGAATTAACTTGATACTCGTAGATTAAAGATTAAAGATTATTTATTTCTATAAAACATTGTACACAAAAACACAAAGACTATCAATTTCAAAGGGCAAATAATATACAATGAACCCTTCACTAGGCTTAAGGCCCAGCATTTTGAAAACTGCAAGTATTGCAACCCTAATCATTCTATTACCGCTTAATAGATTACATTGAAATTGAACTACAGGATACTCAAGGATATAAGTGATAAATCAACCGGAGCTAAAACACGAATTAGTTAGAAAACCTTGGTTAAAAATCATGTCAAAAACACCTCTGAAAATTCAGAAATTCCCTAATTTATCCAGAACAGTAAGGTATTTTGAATTTCTGAAGAATGTAAATCAGTTAATTTGATAAGCTATTTACTTGAACATATTTATGTTTTTTATAAATTGTCGCTTTCGTTGTGTAATTCAGAGCAGCCATATTATCATGTCGCATTCTACGTACTTGTCATTTGGGTATTTCGCTTCGTGCCATGTCTGATTCCGCGGAGATCCGCGTTGCTAAACGGACCTATGTCACCTTTTTTGTAACTTTTACGTATGGAATGGAGTGACGAGTATTCTGGGCCTTAAGCCTGTGTCGCGGGTGTCCGAGGGAGAGTTTAATTAATTAATATAACTTAAAATATATAAAAATAAAAAGTTTGAGTTATTGTTATAATAGTACTTACTAAAAAATGGATAAGTATATACATAAAACACAATTATTCATAAACTACTTAATTTTATGCGGGGTGTCTCGAATTAGTCTGCCGATAAACTTCCTGAACACAACACCCTTCGGCCAAAAAGCGCCGTCCAAGTACACGGAGATTAAGGCTCAGTTGCAAAATACAACGGCGTCAATACGATTCCCCTAATGCAAACATCAGTTCCTTGTTTGGTTGTCGGTTGCGGCTGTTGTGAGCGGGTGTTCTGTGTCGCAGGCATGTTCCAGCGACTGGACAAGATGCGGAAGCACGCGTTCGCGTCCGTCTGCCTGTTCGGCGAGGACAACAACTCCACGATCTCCGGCGTGTGGGTGTGGAAGGGGCACGAGCTCGCCTTCACGCAGTCCCCCGACACACAGGTGAGCGGGTCTTCACTCATTTATGCATCCCAAAGTAAATTGCTTTCGGATAATTCACCAGTCTTAGTTAAACCCAGAGTAAAGTGAATAGCGGTGGAGACAAATGGATGAATTGAGACCGTGTAATATTAGTATGTTTTTGTTGAATCAATAATTTGAGTATGGAGTAGATATTCGAGCCCGAGGGAGAGTGAGCCTGTCTGACAATCGTGAGCTTATATTTATGATTTAATTTCAGATCGACTATGAGTCATACGATTGGAAAAAGTTGGACCCCGCCAGCGAAGAGACGAAGCAACTGGTGCAGCAGTACTTCTCGTGGAGCGGCGCCGACAAGGCGGGCCGCAAGTTCAACCAGGGCAAGATCTTCAAGTGAGGGCCGGCGCGGCCCGCTCGTACAGACCGGCCCCGACCAGTGTTCCCTCTCCGTCGCAACCTCACCTATCGTAAGGACACTCGTTTATACATTTTGCATTTAAATATTTTGCTCTGTTTCAGTTATCAGTCTCATTTGTACGAAACGTGTAATTAAATGTTTTATTTATGGATGTTCGTGTTTCATTGTAAACGAGTGCCACCTTCTAGATAGGGATATTACTAAATAAAACACATTTTGAAAGCAAAAATTCAATTATCTTTATATCAGACTTTTGCTAACCGATAGAATTATTTTTTCTTGAACATTATTACATACTGTTTTACATTTTTTGCGCTTACGAAATCAACTAACGATACAATATCACGGCCAGTAATGGAACTGTCGGTGGCTTGCGCGGGACGTGCTCGTCTAATGTCCAGCCGCAACAGCTAGTCCGCAACCCGGGCTAGTTGTAGGCGTCGGGCTGTGAGCGCGGGCTCAGGGCTCAGGGCTCAGGGCTCATTCCAGTTGCTAGTTGGACATTAGACACTGCGATGAGCAAACAACAGCAAAAGCAACATATCGCTAACAGTAAAATGTATTATTAAATGCAACGTCGAGTAAGAACACTGAGATATGTCATAAATCAGCCGGTGCACGAGCACCCTCCGCTCGGCCGCAGGACTGTGGCGGCGGCAGAGTCTTGAAGACTCGCTATAGTACAACACTCCCATGTACACAGAGGTCCACACTATGTAATGTACAATTTACAAATACTTTAAAAGGGTACCTAACCTCAGCGCGCGCCGCACACGTAGGTACACGCGTATCACAAGATCATTGCTCACTATTTTATTGCATTGTTTATTCAGAGATAACATTAAAATAGATTCCATTTTTGATATATTACATACTCTACAATATATTCAATATCAGTAAGTACCTACTTCATTAGATACGTACGTACACAGTTATATTCGAAGACTTCCATCAGATGGTAAAAGTAAACGTTAAAATCACGCCAACAGAAGTAGAAATTCGCTATCTAAATGTTTGGCTAGTCTACCGCCGAAGAGCACTCGAGCGTCGGTTCCGCGCTGGGACCTACCGATGGCCGCCGAAAGCGGTAGCGTCCCGACTCCCGGTGAGTCTGAACAACTTACTATTAAATAACAAACGAATATACCTACAGCTATAAAATAGTTCGTGATAGAGCTTCACGGTGCACCGCAAGCGACTTCGATTCGAAACTTTGTATATGAAATAAACAGCGAGAATCTGTCGCGCCGAGAGGCCGGCTCGCCGCGCGCGGGCGGCTGCTCTCCGCCGTCCTGACTCCTGACTAGCTCGACCCGGAGCGCGCCCTGGTCGGCAGCGCCCGAGCCCCGCATGAAACCCTGAACTCTTCGATCGAACAAGTCAATAAACATCAAAAATGCAAGGTCAACGGTGGCTAATAGGAAAGATATATTAAGTAGATGCTATAAATATTTTATACCTAATGAACCAGGTAAAATTACATCTCAAAAAAGATAACATCTCGACGTCGAGTCAATAGAGAATATAATTTGTAAAAGGTAGGTAGGTATCTAAAAGTGCGGTCGCCACTATGTCGGCAATCTGTTCCCGGCGGGGGACGGGGCCTGCCGCAGGCCCAGGGCGCCGGGCGGGGGCTCCGCGCCGGGCGGGGGCTCCGCGCCGGGCGCGGGCGCCGAGCTGCAACACGAGAGGCGGGTTACGGGCTGCCCGAGAACAGGAAGTAGAAACTGACTCAATCGAACTCGTATCGGCCGAGTACACAATATCAGTTTTTATGAATTTATATCGAAGTTCAGTCTAATTGAAGGTAATTCTTATCAAGAACCCTGTCCTACCGGTATCCGCTCGGACCTCGTCGTTTCCATTCAGTTATAAAGTTGCGGCGTGGAGCTCGTCCCGGACCGTACCTGCCCCCGGCCGGCTGCGGGCCGGGCTCGTCCCGGCAGGCGCGCGCGTGCGCGTGGCACTCGCAGCGGCACTGCTCGGGCTCCACGTAGCTGAAGAGCACGCCGCCGTCCGGCTCCTCCGCCGCGCCCACCGGCAGCGTCTGGATGCGCTTCGGCTGCTTGCGCCGCTCCGGAACCTCCTCGAAGTCGATCCACTCCTGTTTGGGGCGGCTCTCTCCTCCTGAAGAGAAACGGTCGGCGTGCCAGCGCCGATTCCGAGCTCGTCCGCTCGTCTACGGACGACCGGGATCGACGTGAAGGCGGACTCACCGCCGTCCGCTCCGACGCTGCCGCTGCGCGTCCGCTCGCGCGATGCCACGCGCGGGCGCCGCGGCAGCTGGATGCGCAGCCTGGCGGCCGGGCGCGGCTCGGCTGCCGGCGCGAGAGCGGGCGCGGGCGCGGGTGCGGGCGCGGGCGCGGGAGTGGGAGCGGGTGCAGCGCGGGGCCGCTGCAGGCCGCGCACCAGCACGCCGCCGCGCTCGCGCACCGGCACCATCGGCACGGCCACGGAGCGCTCCTGCGGCAGCGTCGTCGGCACGTACGGCAGCTCCTCCTCGAACGACTCCTGCACCTGCGACCGCGGTCACCGTTCAGGGGAGCCTTCGGATACCCACCTGCCCGGCCCGCCCCCGAGCGCCGCTCACCACGAGCCCGCGCCTCTCGACGTCGTTCCCGGCCTGCGGGGGGCCCGCCTCGGAGCTCGGCTCCGACTCGGAGGAGTCCCGCGGTGGCTCCTGCGGCGTGCCGGCGCCGGAGCCGGGGCCCGCCGCGGCCGGCGCGGGCGAGGTCGCGATGCGCGAGTCGCGCAGCTCGCCGTTGTCGAAGCTCGGGAACGAGCCGGAGATCTCGCTCGTGACGCTCGGGGTCTCGGTGATGCTGAACTGCGTGCTGAACACCTGCGGGCCGGGGCGGCGCGGTCAGCCGGCGCCGAGCCGGCTCCGGGCACGAGGGCGAGGGAGCCGGTACCTGCTCGCGGCTGCCGACGTGCGTCGTGAAGACGAGCCGCTCCTTGCGCCGCCCGCCTCGGGCCGTCGGCGGGGGCCGCTCGGGGGGGGACGCGACCGGCTCCGGGGCCGGCGGGGGCAGCTCGGGGGGAGGCGCCGGGGCGGGCGGGCGCGGCGCGCTCGGCGGCGTCCGCGCAGGCTCCGGGGGCTCGGTGCGCTCCGTCGGCGAACGAAGCGGAATGATGACGCTGCCGTCCGGGAGCACCGTGCGCCGGACGGGGGCCGGGGGCGCGGGGGACGCCGGCCGGGGGGCGGGCGCGGGCGGAGCGGGCCCGAGGTCGCGCGCCTGCGGGGCCGAGGCCGGGCGCGGGGCCTCCGCCGGCGCGGGCGAGGGGCCGGCCTCGGCCCCCGGGCTGCGCCGCGCCGCCTCGGGGCCGGCGCGCTCCTCGGGCGGAGTCCGCAGCGGAATGTGGATGACGCCGTTCCGGGCCTCCTCGTAGTACTTGAGCTTGTCGCCCGAAGCGCGGCGGGGGTCGGCGGCGGGGCGGGGGGCGGGGGACGGGGCGCGCGAGCCGGGCGAGGAGGCCGAGGCGGCGCTGCGGCGCGGCGTGCGGAACAGGGACAGCACGGAGCCGCGGATCTTGGCCGAGGTGGGCGTGGCGGAGCGGTCACGGCTCTTGCTGCGCGCGCGGCCCTCGGTCAGGCTGCGCTTGCGCCGCAGCGCCTCCTGCGCCTGCGGGGAGTCCGGGGAGGCGATCGTCTCGCGCGACTTGAACAGCGAGCAGAAGGAGGACTTGCGCGAGCCCGAGGGCGGGCCCGGCGGCGAGGGCGAGCGGCGGCGCGAGGGCGCCGGGCTGGGCGCGCGGCCCCCCGGCGCGCCGCCCGCGCCCGGCTCGAGAGCCAGCGAGCCCGGCTTGCGCGCGGCCGCGCCCGCGCCCTCCTCGTCGTCGTCGTCCGGCCGCAGCTTGATGCGGATGATGTCCTTCGACCGGTTCCCGCTCCGGTACACCTCCGGCTCGGAGGGCTCGCGCCGCACGCGCGGCCTCGCCTTCCTCTCCTCGGCGCGGGCGCGGGCCCCGGGCTCCGGCGCGCGCGGCGCGGCCGTCATCACCGGCGACAGCGCCAGCGCCGGCTGCCGCGGGGCGCGCGGCGCGGCCGAGGGCTCCACCGTGGCCTCCGTGCGCACCTCGCGCCGGTCGCGCGCGTCCACCGGCGCGGGCGCGGCCTCCGCGGCGCTCATCTTGGCGATCTCGAGGATGTGCTCGGCGACGGCGGCGGCGCAGGCCTCCGGGTCCGGTTCGATCGGCTTCGGGCCGCAGAAGGAGGTCTCGAGCAGCATCCGGTGCGGGCTGGGCGAGCGCTCGGCGCCGGACCCCGCGGACGGGCGCGACCCGCGCGAGCACGCCGAGCCCACGCTGGACAGGCGCGAGGTGCGGCCCGACACGGCCAGCAGCGCCGCCTCCGAGCTCTGGCTGTCCTTGCGCGAGTGGCGCCGCTCGGCGGGCGCGGGGGGCGGCGCGGGCGCGGGGGGCGGCGCGCGGCGCGGCTCCGGCGCCGGCTCCAGGAAGGACAGCTCCTCGGTGGAGGAGCGCAGGTCCAGCGCGCCGTCCTCGCGGAAGCCGAGCGCGAGGCGCTGCGCCCCCGCGTCGCCCGCGAACAGCGCCAGCTCGGGCGAGCTGTCGCGCGAGTCGTGGTGGCTGGAGGAGGAGGCGCGCGAGATGTCGATGCGCGGCGCGGCGCCCGGCGTGGAGTGCGAGCGCGCGCGGCCCGCGCCCGGGTGCTCGCGGATCTCCGGCAGCCGGAGCGCCTGCTTGCTCTCCGGGCTCGACTGCGGAGGAACGAGGTCGGAGGGGGCCCCGCCGGCCGCGCGCCCCCCGGGGGGCCCGCCGGCGAGCGCGAGGGGAGGGACGGAGATACGTACGTCCGGCCTCACCTCGTCGGAGCCGTCGTGGTCGAAGGAGGCGATGGGAGCGGGCCCGCGGCGCGCCGGCCGCGCCCCCGCGCCCCCCTCAGCCGGCTCCATGCACTACTGGCGCATGGCCTCACCGCGCTCGGGTACCAGCGGCGGGCAGCGGCTGCCGCGGGGTCTCCGAGGACGAAGCCCTAGAGCTACCCTGAGAACGTTCACATTCTAATTTAAAATAAGTATTTTTGTTTAATAAAAACTTACGGGTAATTTTGAAACGTCTTACATGCTAGGAGAATGATTTAGATGCTAATTCCAGCCTAACCCAAGTAGGTACCTTACCGTCCCGCAGCACACCCGACTACTGGTTATACTGTTTGTGCTCGATGCTGCATATTTAGATAATCAGATCCTACTAATCCTACTAATATTATAAACGTGAAAGTTTGTAAGAATGTATGGATGGATGAATGGATGTATGTTTGTTACTCTTTCACGCTAAAACGGCTGAACGGATCTGAATGAAATTTGGCACAGATATAGATTATGGTCTGGAATAACACATAGGCTACTTTTTATCCCGGAAAAATGAATGGTTCCCGTGGGATATGTGTTTTGGTTTTTCAAAGTTTTTCCGGGCGAAGCCGCGGGCGGAAGCTAGTTTTAGATATATCAGTGGATCTCCCCGCGACTTAGCCTAATTTTTTGTCCTACAAAGTACAAACTTCAATCCTCAGCACCTCTTAGAGGTTACGTTTCGGGAATTCCTTTCATAGTGCGACTTTAGGTTAAGTTTTTATTTGAAAAGGTTAAAAAGTTGTCATTCAAACTTTAGCACTCCCTGACCCCCGGTTTAAGTAATCTAGTATCTTGAGTAATGCTTAAACAAAAATCTAATAATATATCCTGCTATCCATCCAAACTTTTGCATTTTTAGTAAAAGTAGCAGTGAAACTAGTAGGAGTTGAAAATAAGCACAATATTTCAGTCTAGCGAGGAGATCTCCAGCTGAGCCGTCAAACCAAACCATCTGATTTTGATTGATTCATTTTGATGAGCACCTACTTATTATTAGTTCTTACTTACTTTAGTATTGAAGTTATGAAATAAGATAGCCTAGCTAAGGGCCAGTTATGTCATACATAGGTTAGGTACCTACCTATTTTGTCCACTGAACCTCCCTCTATTGATAACCTCTTCAGAGTACAGAAAAGCGGATTTAGTAAATGGTATTATGCTGTGCCTTAGTATAGGTACCTACTGCGCGTGCTACAGATCCACCCTAACGAGTAACCTAACCTAATCCAAGGGTTTTTCAATATTATGCACGGCGAACAGAAAGTTTAAAACTTTCGTATTGTTTCGTGGAAGCAATTTCGTCATGTAGGGAATGCCCTGCTCCGTCCCGTCCGACTACTTACGTGCTACGGAGCTCACGAGCGCAAATTCAGTTTGACAATGTGAGCTTATCCTCGGACCTTATCATGTGACACTTGAACTCGCCTCGCCCTCGACGGCGCCGGCTCCGCAAACCGAGCGCGCGCTCCTCAGCGCGAAGTTGACGCAGGCATGGTCGCGCGGGCCTGCAGCCCCGGCCCGAGGGTGCGCGGAGTGGGTCGGTCGGGAGCGGTTACCTCGATAGCGGAGCCCTGCGCGCCGAGCCCGCGCCCCTCGAGTGACGGCACATGCGCGCCGGCCTCCACGCGCATGCGCCCGGCACCGCGCGCGCCCCAATTCCTTCCATCCATCGCGAGTGGCGTTCGATCCCCGGTTCATTACACCTTCGGCCGATATATTTCGATAGAAGGCGCCTGGCGTACCTTACGCGAGGGGTGGAGCGGAGCCCCGTCGGAGCCGGACCACCGGCGGTTCCTGGCACTGGCGGAGCTTTTGGAATCGATTATCCGAGCCGATGCCTTGCCCTTCCGTTCGCCCGAGATGTGGCGATAACTCTACCGATGTACGTTTGTTGCGTGTCTATCGACAACTTTCATTAGCTCCCGCGTGCGCGACTTGTCGTTTTGAGAACCTACTAACTGCCTGCGCCTACCTACTGCAACACACATTTTGACGTTGATTATCTACATCTTCAACTTGCTATTACTAATTATATTTAGGTACTTAATTAAAGTCAACATTTGTTTTTTAAGAAGGGGTGAAATGGGATGTTAAATGTTGGTTTTGTGTGGGAACTTTTTAACGCGTGGTTCGATTTGCTTGAAACCTGGCATAGGTAGGTACTTGCTTATTATTCAAGACATGTTATAAGTTTATGATGAAATTATTAAAAAACTACCCTAAAAATGTGGTGGGGGGGGGGGGGGGGGTAATGTTTGTGTCGGAACTTTTTAACGCGGTGTGATTCGCTTCAAACTTGATTTGAACACTGTCCATAAATAAATATTAAATGTATAAAAAACTATTAAATACGCAATTTGTTTATTCTTAATGCACACTTTGAATTTTCAGGTATTTGGAATTTCCACAAAACTTTTATCGCGCATAAAATCAAAGGCAGACTTTGAAACATTAAAATTGGGATGTTGCTAACAAATATTTATCCTACCACTGATGATTCGATTTGCTTGAAACTTGATATGAGTAGGTAGGGACCTACCTATAGGTAGTTATATAAACCCCCTATTGACGAGACCTATTACGGCTCTTGATTGCAAGCAGTAGGCCTAGGTAGAAGCCTGGGTAAAGAAGCCTCGGATATAAAGATACCTCAGCTTCTCCCAGGCACGCCCCTGCTCTTCAACAGCACGGCGCGAGATGAGGATACATCGTTGGTTGAATCATTGAAATAAAGCGCACAATCATAATGTATTTATTGAACAACATAACAGGGTCCACTGAGTAGGTAGGTACTAGGTACACATACAACATAATTTGAAACAACCTCTATAATATATCTCATTTAATCGTACATTTATGTGGCGATAACATACACAACATACGAAGAGCATTCGTTTGTGACAATGCGTCTAATATACTTGGAATACATATAATACTTATTGTATAATATTACCTAAGTATATAGGTACAGGTTACTATATATTTTTCCATATAAGTATTATAATTTGTAACTCTATATTCTAAGCAAAATTCTGCTTACTTATGAATAACAACACGCAATTTATTATTGTTTGATTATATTAATGTTCCGTGAATCCATGGATCTAGGATCGATCGATCGATCACACCCGCCACTGTCAGGCAACCGCACTACATTAGTAATAACACCTAGAAGTATCTAACCCTTATGAAACTATCAAAACAGTATGTAATAGTTATTTATTGTTGCTTTTTCCTACAAATTTAGAATGCTAATAATACGTAAGCAACGGACATTGCAACATTAATGCCTAGAAGTTATATGAATGGAGTATGTATGTAACATTTGTGCTTTAGTAATACAATACATAGGTACTATACCTACCGTCTAATAAGGAACACACCAAGAATCGCTACTGCTTAGCTATAAGTTAACAAAATAGGTACCTAAAAAGGCATTTCAACAATAACTGGTAATTATTTTTATCACAATGAGGAGACTAAAAAGTACAGGTACAAGAAGGCTCTAGAAGAATGCTTCGAGACTTTTTCGAAAGGAAGTACCTAGGTAGGGTAGGTCCATACTGTGCCTACATGCACACAAAACGATGCCGATCACCACTTTAGAACTAAATCTCTAAGTTTATATGATACGTACTTTTGCACGAAACATTATTGTTGACTAGATATACTTGCACGCGGTGGGAACACGTCCTCTTCATCTACATTTGATTATAATATTATTTATTTACAATATTTAAGCCGCTACCGCGACTGTAGTCCCTTCAGTACCCTAGACGATAACGCCGTCCCGTCTCGGAAGCTCCCTCGCGTTATCGACATTCTTTCTCAGCTCATTGTACAACACCCGGCAGAGCTGTAGCCGCCCGCCCGCCCGTCACCTCCGCCTGCTGCGATATGTGGTCGCTCTACTCTACGACGCTTACTAAACAATATCACAAACAAACCTGTATAAACGCTAACCACTAATAGGCAGATATGATCCTGGCAAATTATTTAAAACTGATACAATTTTAAAATATAAATAATACACTTACTTACCTCTTTAAAGCTACGATTGAAGCGGTAAGTATGTATCTAAAACTGCGCAGTGTACAGGCGCTCCAGTCTCCCGACACTCGCACGAGCTCTCGATATCATCATCATTTTGGACTCCAGCACATACTTACCTGCTCTCTTCTAGTTTGCACCGTTTCACCGTTACTTTAACCTTGTCTCCGTGGCCGTTTGCAGGCCGATGGAGACATGATGGAGCCTTTTTAGGCAGATGAGATTATGAAAATTTTATTGGATTCATCCGTAACCCATCACGTGTTTTACGTCTAGCCATAAGCATGCAGAAGATACTGAGAAATAAAGTCAAACATCAATAGGTAGGTCTAGTCGGCGATGTCCTCGCGCAGGTCTAGTCGGAGTCCGAGTCGGAGGAGGGCGGCTGGCAGGGCGCAGGCGCGGGCGCGGGCGCGGGCGCCGCGCTCGGCTCCTCCACCTTGGCGGCCACGGCGTAGGCCGGCGCCGACTGCCCCGACGTGCGCTCGATGCCCACGCTGCAACACGAGGGGGGGTCAGAGCCGCGCGCCGGCGAGCCCGCGGCAGCCGCACTCTACTCACATGTACTCGTGGCGCGCGAGGTAGCGCACGTACTTCTCGGGCGGCTCGCCGTCGTGGTTCTGCAGCGACACGGAGCGCACGGTCACGTGGCTGGCCTGCAACACGCGGCACGTCACTACCCGCCCGCCGGGGGGGAGGGGGGCCGGGCGCGGGCGGCTACGAACCTGCGTGGCGGGCATCGTGAACTCCACGAAGGCGTGCTTGGCGAGCTCGGCCGGGATCTGGTCGTACGACGTCAGCGCCATGCGGCACACCAGGTTGTGGGTCGTGTACGCGCCTGCAATCGTTAATACGAGAAACGTTCAGTAGATGTAGCGTCAATTGAAGTAAGCTCCGACAGCGAGCACGTTGAAGTCCTCCGAGTCCCGGCCCTCTCGCTAGCACGGGTTAGACGAATGTCACACCCGCAACTCTCTTATTGTTGTGAGCTGTTGTCTCTACGCGTGGTATTCTGTCTGTCTCTTCATAGAAACAAGACTAGAGATTCAACAGTTACGTAAGTTGCTGCTACTTTTTAAAGTTTGTTTCCCTGACCTGCTCCACTCTATCAAAATGATTAGCTACAAGATAAAATAAAAGTATCCCTAAGGTTATTTAATAGAATTGGATTCGGTTCGGTGCCGGGAGGAAGGACAGCATCCATACCCTGGCCCTCCTTGGGCAGGCGCGGCATGCGCCACACGATGGCGCGGTGCTGGTGCTCGTACTTGGCCTGGCCGGAGGTCACCTCGATCAGAGACTCCTGCAGCACGTCCACGGCGCCCAGGAAGCGCTCTATGCCTTTGATCTTGCCCGTGCGCCTGCTCGAAACAATCTCATTCTCACATTGTACACAACATTCGATAGCTGGGGCCTTACCTACCACGAATTCATAATACATTACCGAATTAGTATTACATTGTTATTTCGTACCATGACATAAGCAAATTATATGGAAGTATTGACGTTTCTATAATGAAATCATTACGGAATCGTGGTAAGGCCCCTGTTTCAATCTCCGCTCCATCGGGCGCAGCTCGGTCCGTCTCTAGAGGCCACACCGGAGGCTTTCGAACTTGGCTACATTACTATCTAAAGATTGAATTGGTATGTATAAAGTGTACGGTGATAAGTAGGTACCCGGGGTATGTAAACACGTGGGAGTGGAGGGAGGTGGAGCAGATACCTGTGCGCCGACTTGACGGAGCCGTAGCGGAAGTGCTTCTCGACGCGGAACAGGTAGATCCAGCACTCGGGGATGGGGAAGCGGATGCACACGTCCTCGCACGGCACCTGGCCCAGCTTGCGGGACGCGAACCCGGGCACCAGCACGTCGGCGCGCAGCTCCACCTGCCGCGCCATCACTCACTCGCAGTCACATCACAAGCCATTTCATTGGGAAAATGTTTTTTAAAATAGGTTTTTGACATGAAACTGTTTCTTTCAAATGTACATTTGGAAAAAGTGGTGTTTAACTTCATCATAAGTAATTCCATTTGCTTTATTATCCAAGCCCTACGCAGCAGCGGTGTGTGCTACCGGTAGTACTGATACCGGTATAGGTCATCCAACGAATCTAGGCATTCATGAAGTTAGTCGCAAGAGCTGCGCAGTATCGTTTTTCGGGAGCAATTGGAGGTATTATGAGGGGGGGAAGGAACTGTACATGCGCAAACTCGCACCTGTGGCTAACTTTACGAATGCCTAGATCCGTTGGATGACCTATACTCGAGGTGGACAGCGGACAAGGACGGGGGGTAAGGAGGAGCACGCACCTTGTTCCCGGTGACGCACCAGACGGCCTTCAGCTGCAGCGGCAGCTCGCGATTCTTGGGCGGGCGAATCCGGAACCGCATCAGCTCGATGTAGCACGCGTCGGGCGGCTTGAACCTGAACACCCAGACACCATCAACGACACAGGTACAGGATAGTCATGCCTTATGATGCAGCTTACAGCTATGTTCATATTCGTCCGTCGTCAAAAAAAAATGTAATTAAACAGAAACTGTCTAGAAAAGCTTATTATAAAATATCAGAGTACTTAGATGATAAAAAAGCTTGGGACGAATCCAATTCTGCTAGGTATTCCTTACAAAATTAACAATTCTTCTTGGACTGGGGATAGGACTGGAATTGGCACTCACTTAGTATGTAAGACGTTTCAAAATGATCCCTGTGATTTCATTGAAAATAAATATATTTTGATTTGATTTGACGACGAATGCTGATGATGACGATCGACGTAACTATATAGTTAGACATAACAACGTAGTACTTGATGATCTGCGAGGCGGTGAAGTCCTCGGGCTGCACGCACGCGTGGAACTCGGGGTTCTCGACGCGGATCCACTCCTCGGTGACGACGGGGATGATGTCGTGCCGCCCCACCACCTCCTTGCCTTGCCGCCGCAGGTCGTTCACTCCCAGCTCCACGTCAGGCATGCCTGCGACATCACCTCGTATAACCCAACTCATCTATTGCGATTCAATGAGTAATACGGCTGCAAACGACCGGTTGAGCAGTTGACGATGCCTGCACAAGGGTCAGCGTGTAGCCGGCTTTAGTTCGCAAGGACACAAGAACCCATTGCGTGCAGACCCCGTGCGAGAGATAGGGCAGCTTACCGCTGAGGAAGCCGATGAAGAAGACCCGAACCCGCGCTATCTGCTTGAGCACGGAGCCCTCCGCGTCCTGCTCCACGTACAGCTCGTCCACCGCCGTTATCTGCACCTGCGCGCACACACCCTTACACACGTGTATCTACGTAATACAGAGTACCTACTCCTTTCATCTCAGGCTGTGCGAGCTACCATGCATGACAAGTTTTTGTAGCGATGGCGTCGCCTGTACAACGCCATTGTGAAGTTATGGCTGGATCGAAAACTTTGATCTCTTGTTCCTCGTCGTCTTTGATTCACAAAAATCAGCTAAGGACATAACTTGGTGACAGATTCGGTTTATAATCAGCTCTAGCTGTAGTAGTAGGTACCTCCTCCATCTTGTAGGTGAGCGCGCGGTCGCGGTGCGCCGACAGCCGGAACAGCGCCTCCTCCACGCAGCACGAGAACTGCTTCACGTCCTCGTAGGCCAGCGAGCCGATCTTGAACAGCTGCGACACCTGCCGCGAGACAAGCACTCCGGCTACATAGTGGCTACTTAGTAAGCGCTGGCTAGTCTAAATGACACCATTACACACTACCAGTCACACTACCTACTAGAGAATCAGCCTGTCTTGACCACATTTATGTCAGTAACACTGACTTTAATAAAACTCTAGGTATTGTATGTGAGGCCGATATCACAGATCATTATCTTGTTCTTTCTGGGATTTGTATAAATAAACCAAAACAATCTCGTCGGAATAGGGTTAAATTAAAAAGAAACTATGAAGCCATTAATCAGGAACTCATCACCGCGGATTGGAGCTCGGTATATAATTGCATTGAAGTAAATCAGGCAACAGACGCCTTCACCAAACTACTAACAGATACTGTCACGAAACACACAACTCAGGTAAAGGTAAGCCGATCTAAGCACAATCTAAAACCCTGGATAACACCAGGGCTCATACGTTGCATGCGCCATCGCGATCGCCTCCATTATAATTCAAGAAAATATCCAAATAATGAGATTCTTCGTTTAACGTACACAACTACACACGTTACCACAACTTTTTTATTGGCCTGCTGCGTAAATTGAGGGTGGAGTATGAAGCGAGTGATCTGAGAAAAAATATAAGTAACCCTAAAAAAGTTTGGCATTCGGTCAAATCTATTTGTCATCTAAATACCTCAAAACTAGAGCCTACCGAACTTTTGACCCTCCCCGGTATAACCAATAAGCTTGACTCGATCGACCAATGTAATATACACTTTTCTACTGTAGGCAAAAAACTAGCCGATACCATTCTCTCAAGTATTTCTCATAGTGAAACCGATTTATCGAACTGTGTCCGGCTTATGAGTTCTCCCTGTGACTCTCTCTTTTTTACTCCTACTGATGCTCATGAGGTTAGGATACTGATTATGAGCTTGAAAAATGCCAAGGCTCCCGGTATTGATGGTCTTGGAAATGAACTTATAAAATACATTCGAGAGCCTATCTCGGAGCCTCTTGCATTCATATTTAACCTGAGCTTGCTTCGTGGCGATTTCCCACATCTTTGGAAGACTGCTTCCGTCTGTCCGATTCATAAAGGGGGCCTCAAGGACTCGATTGATAATTATAGGCCAATTTCGCTTCTTGGTGTATTTTCGAAATTATTAGAAAAAATTGTAAATCGGCGCCTTACTTACTTTCTTGAGTCCCAAAATCTAATCTCCAATAAGCAATTTGGCTTTCTGGCCGGTAGGTGCACGGAGGATGCGTTGTCATCACTAACGTCTACTGTGTCGGCTCATCTGGATGCGGGTCAGTGCTGTTTGGGGGTCTTCCTGGATTTGGCTAAAGCCTTTGACTCCGTTTCCGTCCCAATCCTACTGAGTAAGCTTGAGAGTCTAGGTGTTAGAGGTACTCCCTTAAAATGGTTTTGTAGCTACTTGACGGAACGGAGTCAGTGTGTTAAGGTCGCCGAAGGGTAAGCGGCCCTCAAACCATACATTATGGGGTACCACAAGGGAGTATTCTGGGTCCAACTCTATTTAATGTGTACATTAACGATATCCATGAGCTTCCCATAGTAAATGCTGATGTTACATGTTATGCCGATGATACTGCAGTATTGTTCTTCGGACCGACCTGGCGCCAGGCTACTAGCGCGGCGGAAAATGGAATGTCTCAATTGCATTATTGGCTTCAACATAACCTTCTAACTTTGAACGCTCGAAAGACCATGTATGTATGTTTCCACAAAACAGCTGCCTCGGCACCGCCTCCTGGTTTAGCTATAAAAATTCACGCCTCGTGTACAGAGAGTAGCTCCTGCCATTGTGAAACTTTGATGAGAACCAGGGTGATCAAATATCTGGGAATTTTGGTGGATGAAAACCTCTCATTTAAACAACACCTTGAGATGTTATCATCAAGAACCAGGAAAGTTATCAACATCATGCGAAATCTAAGAGACGTTGCAGACGCTGATCTATTAAAATTACGTCTATTACGTACTATGTCAGTCTCTTTTGCTATATTGTATCACCTGTGGGGGCAGTGCTGCCAAAACTCACTTGCTGCAAGTTGAAAGGGCACAACGTTCCGTCCTCAAAGTTATGCTCCATAAACCTTATAGATTCCCCACGGCTGAATTGTATAAAGAAAGTGGTGTGTTGAGTGTTCGTCGGCTCTTTATCTCCAGAATCTCGGTCTCTGTTCATCAATCTGTTCTGACATCTGTTTCCAATATTGACAGTTCACACCTACTCAGTAAAAGAGTCTATAAAATTCCGGTTCCCCTGTGTAAAACGCGGTTTGCCCAACGTTTTGGCAAATATCTAAATGCTTCTATATACAATACTGTTGCGAAGCACTGTTGCATTCAAGGTAAGTCACTCTATGAAGCAAGGCGCTGCATAAACCAATGGCTGTTTACCCTTTCCTATGACTGTACAGAGGACTTGCTACGAATTGTCAACTGAGGGATGTTATTGTTACTGTTTGCTACTCACTTAATACTAGTTTTAGTTTTTGATTTGGATTTTATTGTTACTCTTCCTAATCTATTTCATAACTTTAATTTTAAATGCTTATAACCATTGTTATTTTGGTTCATATTTTTTATATTTATTATTTTAAGATGTTTACTTTAGTGGTCCGTCACTATGCATGTAAATTCATTACTGGTCTCCACGATACAGGCTTTGCCTAGTGTGGAGGTCGTTGCTAAATTGTGTAACTTAACTTTATTTTAGTGAAATAAATATTTTTTCATTTTTCATTTTTCATTTCATTACGGTCATCCATCTCAGGAATGATAGTAATGTGGGAAAAGAGCTAGATCTAGATATACTTATATAGACGACCTCAGTGGCGAAGCGGACTAGAGTCCGCCTGCGACGCTAGAGGTTGCGGGTTCGATTCCCGCCTCGGAACAAATTTGTGTATGATCTGCAGAAATTTGTTCCGTTGGTCTGGGTGTTTTCTATGTATAATAAAAAATATCTATCTATGTATATAATGTATTAAATTTATCAGTTATCTAGTACCCATAACACAAGCTAGTAAGCTTTGAGTAGCTTACTTTGGGGCTAGATGATGCTATTATTTATTTATTTATTTTTATTACTTAGATTTGTAGGTATTCTACTATTTCCGGTGCCAACACAGAAAATACAGCCTTAAAGTTAAAACTACGTATTTCACGAACTTATTGGCCAAGTTCCAAATGGAATAGTTATTCATGGACGACCTCTTCTGTGTCCCTAGTTGGGAGACATACGAGCGAGTTCAAGAATGACAAATTGGAACCCCTACGGTAATGGAAAAGCGAAGTGTGCGGGTATTTCAACTGTATTTCTAATGATTCATGCTTTATATGTGATACCTGCGGAGCATGTTCGACGGGCAGGCCGAGCTTGCGCAGATCGCTGCCGAACTCTTTGACCCCCTGGTAGTCCCCCTGGATGGCGTAGGCCGCGAACTGGGACAGCTTGTTCGTGATGCGTTCCGCCTTCGTCACTTGGCCCGGCCTGCCACATTAACGACGTCAGCAACCAAGACTAGTCAGGTAGACTAGGTAATTATTAGGCTAAGAATACTTATTTGTTATAGTAGAGTGATGAGTCACCTGACGCCGGGGCGCTCCTTGTAGAAGACGTACTGCAGCTTGACCGTGAAGATCTTGCCGAACTGGTCGAACTGCTGCGCGCCCACCTCCGACACGGAGTAGCAGGCCTGCAGTGGCAGCTCCTGGAAGGGCTCCTTGTCGCCCGCCGAGTTCAGCAGCTGCACCACGGGGTTGTCGCCCTGCAGCGTCAGCCGCACGAAGATCTTCTTCCAGAACCTAACCGACAGATGACCGTATCTGCTGTTATCACTAACAGTTACAATACCTACGGCTATAATTATAGTGGTTGGATCATCACTTTAAATTAAACTAAAATTAAAAAAAAAAATATTACAACTACACAGTAACATGGAGGTACTACCTAGTTCACGTATAGAGGCACTTATCTATAAAATTTTTCAACTAGTTTTATGAAAGTGTAGGGTGGGGCAGGGGCACCTCTGTCCAGTGATCTTCTTTTTGTTGGGCTGTCGCAGATGCATCTCCCAGCCGGGGCCGCTGTACGTGGTGCGGGGGAAGTCTTCGAGCGGCTGCGACACGTCGTCGTCGAACAAGGGCGTGGGCGGCGTCTCGCTGCCGCTGGCCCGGCGCGGCTCCTCCGCTGCACGCAAACGTTACCCGCATTCATGTCGACGCCTGTTCGAGACGCAGCCCGGCGCACTTCCCCGGACCCTGGCAAGCTTACCGAACTGGGTTTCGACTCTTTGAATTTCGCAACCGCTCTTATCGAATGGATTGACTCTGGGGGACTCGGGCATCGCCTGAGGCCGAGGTGGAGGCGCCAGCACTGGAACCGATGTTTCCTCTCCGCTCGTTTCGCTGTCTTTTGGTCTGAAAAATATTTACGATGATGCCATGCAAAATGCAAACTACATTACCAAGTAATTATAATATTTCCATTCTTTTAAAAAGTACCTGATGAATACAGAGAATGTGTCATCCGTGGACTCCCGCGAGCCCTGGTGGTCTAGCCGCGGCGTGGCGGCGGGCGGAGGAGGAGCGCCCATGCTCAGGAAAGTGTCGAATGCCTCCGCCTCGAACCCCGCGCCGAAGCCGGTTTCTGGCCCGCCATCGTCTCCCCATGCGCCTGCACATACGACATGCATGTTTTAGCAGTTTACGTTACTGATTTCTGAAATCCATATTTAAAAATTATTCAGAAATCTTACTGGTGTTCATGTGGTTTGCAGAAGTAGAATCAAACTTAGCAGAAAAGGCGTCGAAAGCGTCTTGAGACTCTGGGAATGCATCATGGACATCCGAAAACGTATCTTGCACCATTGCCTCCGACGTTTCCCCCCAATCTAAGTCTTCTGCAGCAGCCACGGGCTGACTGACTCCAAAGATGTTATCGCCTCCACTTCTAGTAGCGAAAGCATCTACCTGGTTATCATCGAAAGGACTGGAACCCGCAGGTTGGATCACTCCAAAAATATTGTCGTTGCCTCCGGTCTCAAAAGTATCGGATTTAGCTTGAGCGCTGTCGTCGAATGGACTGGAAGTGGTTCCGAACATAGTGGTTTGATTTGTCGTTTCATCTAAAGGAGATGCTGCACCGAATGCATCGTTATCCATTCCAAACACGTTTATATTCGACGTCGTATTAGCCGAATCGATGCCGAAAATGTTAGCGCCTGGACTGGTATAAGCTACCGATGTGTCGATTTCACCCGTTTCGAATGGATTCTTTTCTAGTTCATCCGTTTGCACGTGAAAATCACCTACCACAGAATCCGCGAACGGAGAATGATCGTTAACGGGAGTAAATGTAACCTCAGTGGGTGGCTCTGAGCAGTCCATCGGAGCTACGGCTTGCTGGGGCGAGCCAGTAGCTGGCGGGAACATTATCGCAGCCGCTGAAACAGGAAGGTTTGCTTCCGCCGTCACTGCGATATCTTCCTCGAAAATAGATGTAGTGCCGGTTCCCGATGCCGCGGCAATCGCATTCGACTCTGCGTCAGCAGGGATGGATGGAGCAGCTGCCTCGGCAGCTGATTCACTAGAAATGCCTTCCATAATATCATCACTGAGGAAATCGATTTGCTTTTTTTCCTTTTTCGGCGCCGAGTACAAACTGAGGATTGCTTCTTTATTGACGACCTCAGGGACGGGTGCGTCAAACAGGTTGATCTCATCGGTGGTCTGAGGTATTGGCGGAGGTGCAGGGCGCGGGGGCGGAGGACGAGCGACCGGTGGGGGTACTGGAGGCCTCGCTGGCGGGGGACGCGCTGGTTTGGCGCGTGTTGTGTCAGCATTTTCTACGACGGGTGGTGGCTCTTCTTGTGGCTCCTGCTCCAGCTCTGGCTCTGGAGTCGGGCTCGGCGAGTGAATGTCGCGTACGGATACCGGACTAGGCGTGCGGGTCGGAGGAATACGATCGAGTAGATGCGAGCTGTTGAACTCCATCTGTCCCGTGACACTGAGAATCAAATTCTGTGTTTCAGGTGGAAGTGGGCGCATGGGTTTTTGTTCCACGTCAACGTCATTTAGAAAGGCATCCGCGGTGGTGGTTATTAGCTCGAGCTCGGTCGGCTTGACAGGCTGGCTTCCGAAAAAGTCCATCGTGGTATCTGCTTCGAAGCCCGTGAACTGTTTGGCGCCGACGCCCGTTGGTTCCGCACATCCGAATATGTCAACTGGGACCGTGTCTCCTACGGAAGGCTCGCCGAACCCGACACCGACGAAGTCTGAAAAAGGATTGCTGGCGGCGAAAGGATTATCGGCGCTGTCGAAGGTGGCCGGCTCGCTGTCGGTCATCATGAATGGATTCAGCTCCTCCGCGGCAACTGGTGCCGGCGCTGCGGGCTCATTCATGCTTAAGAATGGATTGAACGCCATCGTGCAACCTTTTGTGGCGTTAATGATCTAAAAACTCTGACTCAAGCAATTTGAGCTCTGTTCTGCCCGGATTAAGGTCACTAGCAAATGACGTGTCAAAAGGATCGAAATCTTCTTCTAGAACTGAGTCTTCTTCTTGTAGAGGTTGAGGAGTAAGCGCTTTGACCTGGAAGAGATCGTCAGATGGATACAAGAGATCCGGTTCGCCTTTTGTATCCGATGTCTCTTCACAAGAAAACTCTTTGGCCAATAATTTTAATTCAGTTCTTCCTGGTGCGATATTAGTCGCAAATGACGTATCAAAAGGGTCTATTTCAGGTTTTTTGACGGGTAATTGAGGACTTGTCGGCGTCAGAACCTTAACTTGTATTTCTAAGTGGCTGCTGTGGAGCAAGTCACTTGTCTTCACCTTACTCTGTTTCGTTTGTGGATACTCAGAGTGTCTCCGTTTTGTTTGGTACCTTACTTTTGGTGCCAAATCTTCGTCTGAGTGAGTTCTTGTTAGAGTTTCAGTTACAGTGTCTGCTGCCTCGGCCTCTTCGTTCAAATCTTCAGTTATGGAAACCTCGCGAGTGTAATAAGGAGTAAGTGGTTTAATGTTTTTATTTTTAGGATCTGCTTGCAGTGAAAGGTCGTCAACGTCAAAACCCACACTTTTGCTAACAACGAGATTCTCAGGTCTTGATGGACGTCTTTCAACTGGTTTCGATTCTTCTGCACGTGGGTCAAAATCGTCGTCACTTGGGACTCGGTATACAGGTGCAGGAGTTGCGCCGATAAGCTCTTGCTCCAAAAATTTTAATTCTACTTTTCCAGGTGCTACAACTTTATCAACGTTGCTTGTGTCAAATGGATCAAAATCAGTATTTATATCGATAGGGTCCAACGGCGAATCACCCAATTGGGTTAAATCAGTAGTACTTCCCCCTAATAAATCAAGAAAAGTTTGTTCCTGATTTTTACTATGGTCAACGGTATCGTCAGAAGTTATAGACTCACGTATACCAGAGGGATCTGTTAAATGAATACGGACTGATGATTTTCTTCTATTGTTCAACTTGAATTGCACTTCTTCTGCACGTGGATCGAAATCGTCGTCGTCTTCAAGTATAACAGCTTCCTTATTCACTTCTTTCGAACGCAGCGATGGAACAACTGCGTCAGCGAAACTCGTATCGAAAGGATCGTCCCCGTCAATGTATGGATCTATAACATCAATTTGATCTTCTACGATACATTCCGCAAATACTGATTCATTTTTATCTGCTTCAAACGCTGACCAAGATTCTTGTAAAACTGGTTCTAGTTTTATTTCTTTTTGGTCTAATTTAATTGCTTCAGCGCTGACTTCCAATGACTCTGTTGCCAATAAGGTAAATTCGTCTATTTCATCATCTGAAACTTTTTCAGATCCAATTTGTGTACCAGTTTCTTGTTGTTGATGAGGCTTTACGCTATGTTGAATCAATGAAGTGTGGAGCGAGACACTCAGATCTATCTGCGTTGAGATAGGGATGTCCGAATCCAAATCTAGGATACTCTTTTCGAAGAATTCCGGTTCTACGACTGCAGTTGGCGGCAGAGGTGAATCTGAATTGGCTTCTTCCAATAAAAGGTCTCCGGGTATAGCTCGTTTTGATGACCTTTTGGTAGTGACCGTTAAGTTGTCGATCCGACCGGTAAGGACTTCAACGGCGACCCCGATGTCCAAGCCCTTTTTCCCTTTCAAAGTCTTGGCGTCTTGTCCTTTGATCAATGCGTCAACGTGTGACGTATCAAAAATGTCGTCGTCTTGAAAATCCTCCGGAGAGTCCGGCACGTAGGCGAGTTTCACCTCCCCTCGTTCTACGGCGTCGACGTACGAGGTGTCGAAGATATCGTCCTGGTCGTCCTCCTCGGACTCGTCGTCGGTGAGACCGTATTCACTCCTATCGGCGTCGTCGGCGTCCGCGGCGGCTTGCACCAGCTGCGGGAAGTCGGCCTCGGTGATCTCGACCACGGGCCGGTGCGGCTTCTCTTTCGGAGTCGGCTCTTCTTGTTTTGGTCCAGCAGGAACTCTTTGGAAAAAGGATGTAGATTTGATCCGATCGAGATCGCCTTGTGTTTTCTTAAGAACGGAGTCGACCCCAGTCGTCAAATCCTTGAATTTTGACCATTCTTCATTTTTCACGGATCCTTCACCAGCTTCTGCCTGCTGCTGGTGTTCTCTTCTGTACTTCTCTAGTTCTGCTTCGGTGAAAAGCTCCTCTTCCCCCTTGCGTTTCGACTTTTTACCCTTTTTCTTTTTCTTAAGTCCTTTGGGTAGCTTTAGCATTATACGTGTTTCGCGATAGATATCTGTGTTGCTGAAACAACAAATTCATTACTTGTATGTACATAGGTACCTGCAAAATCAAAGGCCGAAATCAAATCTATCGAGGTAGGCACCTAGATAATAATTTTAATCACTTTACATTTTTATGTGTAGCCCTTTGAATACCTAATCACTTTCAGGCGGATGACATGAATAGCGATAGGGACTTAACTCGCTGGAAGGAAGTGCACAGAGATAGGGGAGTAATGTATCGATCGCTCGCTCAGCCTGCGTGGGCAGATCCTCTCCCATCGAGTGACTACGTAGCCGTACATGTACGACTAGCAGCACGTACTTACCTACCCTATAAGTTGAATGTGGCCTCCCCAAGCCGACCCTTCACGGAGGTACTTGTGGCGCATCGTTACGTTAGGTGACGGGAAGTGAAAAGAAAATAAGCGTAGAAGAGGAAGTGGGTACCTACCAGCCACAACGCCATGGCAACTACCTACATCGGTAAATTGAGATGAAAATCATGCAACCAGTGAGAAGAAGTATGGCGGATGAAATGCGCCCGTGACGAGGTCACGTCTCGCGGAGATGAGGGCGGAGTCGGGGCTAGCTACGGGCACGTCCGGCGCCTCTACTTACACTAAGGCATACCACTACCGCGCTACGGACAAAGGGACCTTATACCTTCATCGCAACACGGACGCGGGTCGCGGGCTCGGGCGGCGCGCTCTCGGCGGGCACTGGGCCGGGCCGCGCGCCCCCCGGGCCCATCGATCCGCGCAGCCTGCGCGCCTGCGCCCCGCGACGCCCGCTCTGCTTTACGTAAGGACTACATTATTGATGACGCACTCACTGATGTAGACCCGAGTATTTCTGCCAGTGCGAGCAGCATACCTAAACCTAACTGAATCTCTTTAATAGGTATCATGCTATAAATTCTTGTTTTAATTGTACCTAGATAGGCTTACGCTCACATAGGTACTAACTCGCTTTACTACCTACTTATATCTACCTAGGTACAATAACTTTATGTACCTATCTGGGTAAGTAGGTAAACTTAAGATACTTAGGTACCTACCTACCTAGGCAAAACTATTTTTCAGGTGTACTGTACCTACCTACCTAACACGATTTGTAAAAAGTGTGTTCACAAAAACAGACACATTATTTTCGGTAGGTACCTACCTACCTAAGTTCCTAGTTATGTCCAATGTTTCGTACCAAACTCTGCACAGTTTAAGTATTCATAAGTATAGGTAGTTCGTATCTAACCACTTAAATAACCTTTGAAGATCCGTTTGTTTGAAAAGAATTTTTAAGCAAAAACAGTAGGTAGGTATTTGTGCCTGATAAAAAACAACTTTTCCATGATTACACGATAGGTAGGTAGGTACCTACACATTATTTTTTCGACTTTTATTTTTCTAACTATTATTTTTCTACTCATTCAAATCACGCCATTCCATCTACAGAGGTAGGTAGGTACCTAGTAGGTACAAGGGCGGATCCAGTGGGGGGGTCATGGGGGTCATGTACTCCCCCCCCCCCTGGGCTGGGTCCAGGACCTAGGTGGACCACTAATTATAATTACATATAATAACTTTTTGTGACTTGACCACGACTATGTGACCCCCCCCTGGCACCAAAGCTGGATCCGCTCTTGAGTAGGTACCTACCTACCTAGATTATTCATCAAAGAGGCAAAGTTGAAGTGAAGATAATTTTTACTCTAGTCAAGATCATTTGCTTAGAAGTAGGTACCTACCATCACTGTTACATGCCACTGTGTAGATAGCCTATTATAATAATATAATAACCTACCTACCCAGATGATAATCGAATGGTGCGGTTTTCTACTGACCTCACAATCAAGATGTAAAGCAGAGTAGGTAGTTAGCTCGGGTGTAAGCATCAATTATTTAATTGAATGCTTTGGTTTCAAAATCAGTAAACTCCAAAATCACGATTTTTTAAACTGGATATGACGTCAGAATTTCTAGAATGAACTCAGTAGATTCACACCGTTCAATACGAGTAAAATCCACGCTAAGTCGGTGAAAAAGTGAATAGAAATACGGCTTGCGTAACAAACTCAGTAAAATCCAAAGCTCTTGCTTTTTCAAAACTGGATACATCCGCTCAGCCAATCAGCTTCGAGTATTTTGTATGGAAGTGTCGTCCATATTGTTTTCTCTTTATTTCTCGGAATTCATGAGAGACGTTGTCATGCCAGTTTTAATTAGATATTAATTAAAATAATGGAAGAAAGTCTAGTGTGTGTGGCAGAAACACTGCCTGTATTATCCAGGAAGAGACCGGAACAGAAATCTAACTGGAATTTCAACGGACAAAAAGTTAACCGGTAAGTAAACTTTTCGAGTCACCTGTGTTTATAACTAAAAACTTTTTTAATGCAGAGGTTGTCAACCTCATATTGTGTGGGTGTCATGGCGTTCCTAGCTGCATCAATTTTTTTTGCTGTGGATCCTTTTTGTTGGTGCTAGTGTATACATTTGATCTTTGCTTCGATTTATTTATCTACCTAACCTACGACCAACGTTATAATTTATTTTTTGATGACCAGTTTCTGCCGTTCGCTCACGAGTTTCGTTGATAAAAGCATAATAAATAATCCATTTATATAATTTCATTATTCATAATTAATCTTTCTTACTTTAATTCTTTTTATTAAAAAACCATTTTGAAATTTTTGTGTTTCATTTTATACAGATTTTTTATGCAGACTAAAAACTATCCATCCACATAAAACCATTGACCACTCCTGACCCTTTAAATGAGTCAATAACAAAACTGGCTAAATCCATCAAGTAACTTTCAAAATAAGCAAAATCCATGGTGAGTTAATTTCAAAATCATCAAAATCCAAGATAACTATCAAAACCAGCAAAATCCATCAGATAATTCATAATTTTCGACTCTTTTCGTATGAGGCTTGAGCTGTTTTTTATGTAGAAGTAGTCTTTTACCCCATCTGAATTACCAGCCAAAAATTCGCTTTTACTAATGGCTGCCATCAACAAGCAATAGTTTTCGTCCATTAGGTACTGAAAAAATGTATCAAGTGGACTTTACTGATTTTGAAACCAAACCATTCAATTGTTAATTGACATTTGTATTTTTAATTATTGCTTATTGTTTTTTTTTTAACTGATTTATGGAATTAATTTGCTTATTGACATTTTTTATTTAATTATTTTAGTTTGTTGAATAACGTATTTATAAGTGTTTTATATTTAGAATAAGATGACTACTCTGTTGTATTAGGTCTTACCTGTAATAATAGATGTAATGTTTGAAAATAAATAAATAAATAAATAATCTATTAGGTAAGTATTTCTTTAATTATGTCAGTTGCATGCATAGAGAAAATATTCTTTAGTAACTATAACAGATCACTGGTTGCATGCACTGAATTTAGAGAAACAATTTCAGGCAATAAGCAATAGGTAGGTATCTAGTGCGAAAATGATAAAAAGTAATTTTTTGTTTATAATGTATGGCGTATTTTCGAAAAAATCGGACACTACTTTCTACACACTAGTCCGTTTTTCTAAAATTTTCTAGACCAGACAACCGTTGTAAAAACCGTACTGTCTTTTCCAAAACCGGACATCTGGCTACCCTAGCACCCCAATGTGTTGAATATCCAGAGCTTCTTCCTTAACCGGATAACGATTTGGACTTCTTCTACCTATTTTTTTATATATTCTATCCCTTTCTGATTACCTATTTTTTTGAAACATATAGTATGATTTCTGTGTACATATTTACTTCGTAAAATGGAACGTATATTTATGCTGCTGCAGCGCTCTATATTCACCTAGCGGCAGACATGCGGTACTAAATTGTCAAAATAGGATGTAATTCGACCGAATTAAGAACACCTCACTTGGTGCGTAAGCAAACGGATCTCTCTTTTTAATATCACTAAAATACTATAGGTGCTTCTCTCTCATCTGTAGCCAGACGGTTTATCCTAAATTATTTTGATTGATAGTGCCGCGAGGCTGCGTACGTACGTCGTAACATCGCTTGTTCGTGTTTTTAAAAGGAAAAACATTTAAAAGTTCACACTAACGCGTTCGGAATCGGTAAAATGTTGTGCATAAACACCGACGGTACGATCCAATCGAGGTGAAACGCGCGCCGCGTCCGAGAGGTGAGCTGCGAAACGTGGTGCTCGCCTCGCCACGGACTGTTGTCAATAACAAACAGCACGGCGCTCGGCACTGGCACTCCTCGGCACCGGCAGTCGCAGCGGGCATGGCGGAGGCGCCGCCGCTGGTGATCGTGAAGGAGGGCTGGCTGCACAAGCGCGGCGAGCACATCCGCAACTGGCGCGACCGCTACTTCATCCTGTTCGACAACGGGGACCTCATGGGCTACAAGACGCAGCCCGAGAGGAATAACTACCGCGACCCGCTCAACAAGTTCACGGTGCGCGACTGCCAGATCATGGCGGTGGACAAACCGCGGCCCTACACCTTCACCATCCGCGGCCTGCAGTGGACCACCGTCATCGAGAGAAACTTCTGCGTAGACAACGAGAAGGAACGGTCTGTATCGAAGCCCCCTCCCTCGACCTGCAGCCCTGTCCGTCCCGGCCGAGTTTGTTGTTTAGAGATGTTTATTTTGAGCGGATGTTACACAATAACAAGTACCATGATGACCTCTGACCTTCCATTGCCATCGGTCGTTGGGCTGATGTAAACTGTTATATTGAATGAATTAATCTGCAGTTGAATGCTGGCTAATTAGGAACTTGTAATGTAGCTTCAATATTATCAGAACCTTAAATTATTCAGTTTATTTTATTTTGTCCTGGTTTATGTTTTTATACGGTATGGTTAGAATGTTTTCCTTAAAATTGCAATATTGGTTGTACCTATATTCTTGTCATATATTATGTAGGTATTTATTTTATAATAATTACATAGCATTACAGTATTACACCAATGGATTATGGAATGCAAACAATACCTAATAGGTATCATATAAAAAAGTACAATAATTATCTAATTGAATACCAATACTATCACCCATTTTGCAATACCTCGGACATTCTCTGTACATTGTCCATCGACCAGCAAACAGATCACACTCCAGTGTCGATGCCGGGAGACCATTTAACTATTTCAACATTGGTTTACAACTTGGCTACTACTTCCGTGCAGTCTGAAACAGCATGCAGTATCTGACAAGTAGTGTTTTATCTGACCAGTATATCGTACTTATGTCTTGTCTCTGAAAAATTGAAGCCTAAGCTCTAATACATGATAATTATGACATAAGTAAAATATATGAAAACTAATACTTATTTATGCTATAAGTAGGTTTTAGGTAAAAAACAAATAAGTTAACTACTAGTGTGTAAACAGACTATTGTAGGATGAGTGTGATTCATCTGTAATAAGGATGTGTAAATTTTTGATAGTGTCTATTGAACACGGCTTAAACTGCCGTAATATTTTATACTTTTGTTTTTATCTAACATCTCCACTACTGCCCTGCCATGCCCAAGGCCCAATTCCCCATCTAGTGGGATGAAGCAAGATCAACCACTCAAGTTATTCATTGATTAAGTTATTTGTTTATTTATGCAATGTTCAACATTATTTAAATTTCAGACATCATGGGTAAACAGTTTGTTATTTTAATTTTCAATTTTTAACATAATTATCCTTATTTGTTATGGTTTCCTTACAAAGTAACATGCTGTTCAAGTTCTTAGTTTTATTTTGTGAATGGGAGCAGCACAATGAAACAAGAATGCTCAAATGTAAATACTATATTGGCGATCATAAACCTATTTGACGACCAAACTTAAAACAGCTTAGCTCATTTAATGTATTAAAAATGACTAGAATCGCCGCATGCGCTTCAGTGGATATCTGTTTTCATGAATACGGACGATGTATGCGGTTGCAGTGAGGAGTGGGTCGCCGCCATCCGCTTCGTGGCGGCGCAGCTGAGCACGGGCGCGGGCGCGGGCGGGGCGGGCGCGGGCGCGGGCGCGGAGGCGGGGGCCGCGCCCGGCATGCTGCTGGAGGCCAACGACGACATCGGGACGCTCGGCATCAGCTACAAGGACCCGCGCCGCATCGTGAGTATCGCGCTTCATGTAACCTTCTACTAGTAGGATACCTTGTTAAAACTAGCTAGGGTGTTCGATCAGGGATAAATCGTCGGGGCTCTGCGCGCGTAGCCCCTCCACCGGAGGCAGCCGCCGGCGGCGTCCGCGGTGACGTTAGGTCTAGTCTTGAGAATGATTTCAAAAATGACATTCTTAGATAGGAGCGTCATTCATTATGGTCGTAGAAGTTTTCGTTAGATTGATCCTAATAAATCGTAGGTAGGTAATTATTAAGTAAACACTGGGAAATCTGAGATTATAATATCTTATAATATTCTGAAACAATAAATAACATTAAAATTACTCGGACCTATCTAGAATTTATGATATTTATGTGCACGTTTGCAAAGTGCCGATCGCGTGTTTTCCCCCCAAGTCGAATGTGGGGATTCCCCGCAAGCAGCGATGAGTAAACAACGCCTCGCTGCCTCTGTGCAGGCGTTCCATAAATCAGTTGTCGGTAGTAAAGTGGTAAATGTATGCTCGCCTACAGCTGCACTCCTCGGAGACGGCGTCTCCCGGCGCGCGGGCCGACTGCCGGCATGCGGCCACCTTGCACTTTCTTTTTACTTTTTAAAGCGTATTTATTTGAATAGAGCACCGACCGTGAGTCGCAGCCGGTTTGTCATCAGGTGGAATCGCTCGTAGTAATGACGGACATTCGTGTTATTATCATACAACAGTTTACCGATAGCATTTGACGAGGGAATAGAGCCTTCTCGAGCGGCGCTGGAGGCGAGGGCGCAGCCCCGGCTCGGCGCTGACGCACGAGTTCGCGGAACTCGCGCGACAAACAACTGACGCCATCGTCCGCTCGAGCTCGCGTTCACCGAACGTCACCATCCGACGCATTTGCATAACGTTTGAATGCAAAGTTACATACTCATTATTTTACTACTATCGCGTTTCAAGCATTTACTGAACGGTTTTCCCTAATAAAATAATCCATTATGGCGTTCTCATGTCGGCGGGTCGGTCGGGCGCGGTCTTTGAAAACCCTCGTAAGCCGTCTTATCCGTAGCGGATCGGATCGCACCGCGGGCGGCGGCCGGGGGTATCAGGTCGCCGACTTAACTTGAACCAACACTGATGCATGTTTGTTCCACTCGCGGAATGGCGTCCTGAGGCCTTACCACGAAGTCTTCCAGAACGATTCCGTAACGATTCCATTATAGAA
The DNA here is from genome assembly GCA_963675405.1 of Cosmorhoe ocellata. Classification (NCBI taxonomy): domain Eukaryota; kingdom Metazoa; phylum Arthropoda; class Insecta; order Lepidoptera; family Geometridae; genus Cosmorhoe; species Cosmorhoe ocellata. Next base: position 103,163 of record OY776258.1, on the reverse strand, counting down.
ACGTCACCACTTCCATACAATTTGCGTAGGTCATGGGACGAAATAACAATGTAATATTAATTCGGTAATGTATTATGAATCCGTGGGAAGGCCCCTGAGCACCCGCGCTGCGCTCGCTGCATGCGCGCACACGATTCAGCGCACCTCGGTTCGTGATGTTTTTCGACCTTGTAAATAAGAAAATACTTGAAAACAACTGTCACAGTTTATTCAACAGTAGGCTTTAGTCGTGCGTTATCACTCCGATGCGACGACCGGCCGTGGAACGCGTTGCGGGTTCGATTCCCCTACGAACACCCGATCACCGCTTCACTGCTTATATGTATCTGCACCCGCTGTATTAATGCGCGCTGACGTCACGCGGCAGACGCTGGAGAAGTTCGAGTTCGTGAAGGTGCTGGGCAAGGGCACGTTCGGCAAGGTGGTGCTGTCGCGCGAGAAGGGCACGGGCCGCATCTACGCCATGAAGATCCTCAAGAAGAACATCATCATCCAGAAGGACGAGGTGGCGCACACCAACACCGAGAACCGCGTGCTCAAGAAGACCAAGCACCCCTTCCTCACGGTGAGTGCGCCCCGCCCCGCCCCGCCCGCCCCGCCCTCCAGCGCTCCGCTTGCAGGCGCTGAAGTACTCGTTCGAGACGGCGGACCGCGTGTGCTTCGTCATGGAGTACGCCAACGGCGGGGAGCTGTTCTTCCACCTGTCGCGCGAGCGCTCCTTCAGCGAGGAGCGCACGCGCTTCTACGGCGCCGAGATCGTGTCCGCGCTGGGCTACCTGCACGCGCAGGGCATCATCTACCGCGACCTCAAGCTGGAGAACCTGCTGCTGGACAAGGACGGCCACATCAAGATCGCCGACTTCGGCCTGTGCAAGGTACCCCCCGCCCCGCCCCGCGCCGCCCCGCGCGCCCCTCGCTGACCCTCGCATTGCAGGTGAACATCACGTACGGGCGCACGACGCGCACGTTCTGCGGCACGCCCGAGTACCTGGCGCCCGAGGTGCTGGAGGACACGGACTACGGGCCCGCCGTGGACTGGTGGGGCACGGGCGTGGTGCTGTACGAGATGGCGTGCGGCCGGCTGCCGTTCTTCAACCGCGACCACGACATGCTGTTCTCGCTCATCCTGTCGGAGGAGGTGCGCTTCCCGCGCGCGCTGTCGCCCGCCTGCCGCGCGCTGCTGGCCGGCCTGCTCACCAAGGAGCCCGCGGCGCGCCTGGGCGCCGGCCCGGGGGACGCGCGCGACATCATGACGCACCCCTTCTTCGCGGCCATCAACTGGACCGACCTCGTCGCCAAGCGGGTCAGTGCCGGCCCCCCGCCCGCGCGCGAGGCGGGCCGGCAGTGACGCGCGCGTGCGCCGCCCGCAGATCCCGCCGCCCTTCAAGCCGCAGGTCGAGTCGGAGACGGACACGCGCTACTTCGACTCGGAGTTCACGGGCGAGTCGGTGGAGCTGACGCCGCCCGAGAACGAGGCCGCGCTGTCCCGCATCCAGGAGGAGCACTTCCCGCAGTTCTCGTACCAGGTGAGCGGCGCGCGGGCGGGGCGAGGGGGGCGCCCCGCCCGCGCGCGCTGACGCCCGCCCTTGCAGGACATCTGCTCGTCGGCGCACTCGGCGCTGTCGCACCTGTCGCACGGCTCGGCGCTGGCGGACAAGCGGCACTAGCGGCGCCGGCGGACCTCCCGACTCGACACGAATCCGTTTGTAATCATGTATTTTGTTAATAGGATAAGCGTATTATTTGGAGCAGCGCGCGCCGGGCGCCTCGCCCCGGGGGCGGGCGCGGCGCCCGGCCCCGGCTCGCTCCGCTTTCGGTTTCGATGTCTAGATTACGATTTTATAACTTTAACGATTTTTATATATAATTGTATTTATGGGGGCGCGGCGCGCGGCGCCCGAGCCGGGGCCCGCGCGCCCGAGCCGGGGCCCGCGCGCCCGAGCCGGGGCCCGCGCGCCCGAGCCGGGGCCCGCGCGCCCGAGCCGGGGCCCGCGCGCCGCGCCTCGCGCTATGTATTTCCTTTGTTTCGATTAAAGTTAGGGTCGAAGAGTGCTGTTTCATTTGGGATGGGACCCGAGCGCGGTGGTAGATAAATAAAACGAATCGGCATGAGGTTTTCATCTCGATATAATATATTCGGTTCGAAAGAAGAGCTGCAGCGCGGGGCCGGCCCGGGCCCGGCTCCGGAACGGAACCTCTACATGGCGCTCCGCACTACGCGAAATATCGAATATCTCGGATAAACTTTGAAAACGTCAACAGATACCTAGTGCAGGCCGCGAGCGATGTGTGCGCCTCGCTCGCTTCTACTCCTTCTCATACACATTATGAACCGAGGCTCGACCGGCGGAGTACTACTCTCCGTCCTGCAATAATGTCATAGAAAAATCTCATAAAAACTGTACGCTAGAAGTAGACCGCTCAAAAATTAGATAGATTCAAGTTTATTACAGTACTTCGATCCGCGCAGTCGCGAGTGACGCACGCTATCGTTAGTCTCTAAATAATACAAAAGTCGTAAACGCATTATTGCAACACAGAGTTACATCGTCCAAGGACGCAATTATATAAAATAGTTGGTCGTCCGCCTCGCGAGGTGCGGTGGGAGAGCGGCGCGGGTGGCCTTCGACGTCCGTCACTTACATCACGTGGTACTAAGTAGTCATAATAATATCATTTATACAAATTCGATCCTTATCTGTTAATAGTCAGCCCGGCGACTCCTCGCCTTAACGCTACCGACCGAACTTATCTAAATAGGATGCCTCGACTCGCCCGATCCATCGGATCGATCGAGACGTTAACGGTGTTCCGCAGCGATGACAACTTATCATTCATAACACGATAGAAGCTGAAAAAGGTGAGCAAGCTTAGATGGATAGGTGAGCTGTGGGATCCGGTCGAAAAGAAGTAGGTTCATGCTTAGACATTATAGACGTTCACTGGATCGGTGGCGGGGAACGTTCGACGACGAGCACGGCGTCGCAACGTCTCGGGAGGTCGCCCGCGCCGGCCGGGGGCGGGGGGGCTACAAGGCACAGCTGTCGGCCGCGTCGCGGGGCGGGCGCTACGCCGGGCCCTCGGCCGGCGTCGGGGGCGAGGGGACCTGCGGCGCCGCGCCCTTGCTCCGGCCCTGCACAAGGAGCGCGGTCAGGGCCCGCGCGCGCGCCGGGGGCGCGGGACCTGCCTTGTGGCGCCGCCGGCGGCCCGGCGCGCCGTCGCGCGGCTCGCCCTCGCTGCCCGCGCTGCCGCCCGCCTCGGCCGGGTCGGCGCCCAGCCGCGTGGCCAGCATCGTCAGCAGCTCCTCCACGCGGCCCAGCTGCAACACGGACCTCGTTACGGCGCCGGTCCGGTCCGCCCCGCGCCCGGCGCTCCGCGCGGCCCACCTTGTGCTGCAGCCGCTGCACCTCGGTCCGCACGTCCTTCCGGAGCTCGGCCAGCGCCGCGTCGTGCGCCGAGGCCGGGGCCGGGGCCGGGGCGGGGGCGGCGCGCGGCGCCTCCAGCTCCTCCTCGATGGTGTCCTGCCGCGCCGCGCCGGCGCCCGCCACCAGGGCGCTCACGCTGCGCCCCTTCGCGAACGAGGCCTGGAACGTCGCCAAGTGACGAGCCTCCGACCGACGTCTCCGACCGGTCGGCCGGGGGCCGGAGCTCGATCCGACCGAGGGGTACCTTCAAGGCGAGCGCCATGCTCGAGGGCGGCGCGGCGACGGGCTCCGGGGGCGCGGCGGGAGGGGGGGCGCGCACGCTCAGGCTGCGCGCGAAGGCCGCTCGAGGCTCGGCCCCCGCGCCGGCGCCCCCGCCCGCGTCCAGCGAGCCCCCGCCTCCCCCCGCCAGCAACCGCCCCCACTTGCCCCGCGCCGGGCCCGCGCTCGGCGCCGGCGCTGCGGTCGGCGCCCCCGGCCCGCTCGCTGAAAAATGAAGGATCGAAAGGAGGACCTCTCGACGGGGTTCGGGGTTCGGATCGGTCCGAAGAAAGGATCCGGGGATGCTTAAAAAGTAAACGTGCGACGCCGGTTACCCGAGGAGTCGCCCTTCTCCGGGTCCGGCGGCGGCGCGGGCGCCGGCGCGGGCGCGGCCGCCACGCTGCGCTCGCGCCGGAAGCGCGAGAAGATCTTGCGCACGAGGTGGTCCTGCGCCTGCTCCAGCTGCGGCTCGCGCTTGCGGCGCTCCATCAGCTCGCGCTCGCGCCGCACGTCCGCCACCTGCGGGCGGGCGAGGGTGAGCGCGGGGCGAGGGGGCCGGGGCGCGGGCCGTACCTTGCGGAAGATGAGGCGGTGCCGCAGGTTGTAGGTGAGCGTGAGGTTGCGCGCGAACGAGTTGGCGAAGGCCTGGTAGAAGTCGAGCACCTCGAGCAGGCGGTCGCGCTTGATGGTGTGCAGGTCGCAGTAGGTGAGCGCGCGCACGTTGGCGGCCGACTGGCCCACGGCGCTGTCCTTCCAGAACGAGTCGCCGAACACGTCGCCCTTGCCTGCGGGGGCACCGTCCCTGAGCGGGGCCGCGGGCGCGCGCGGGGCGGGGCGGGGGACACTCACCCAGGATGGCCACCACCTCGTCGTCCTGGATGACCTCGAGCGAGCCGGTGACGATGAAGCAGAGCGAGTCGATGGACTCGCCCGTGTGGTAGAGCAGGTCCCCGGGCGCGGAGTGCGACATGTGGAAGTGCATGGCGAGCGCGCGCAGGCAGCCGTCGGACGCCAGCCGGAAGGCGGGGTGCTCGTTGAACACCTTGCGGTTGAGGTGCACGCAGATGTCCGCCTTCATGTCCTTGGGGCAGTAGTTCAGCACCTGCGACAGTCGGCTGTGCGAGCGCCCGCGCCCCGCGCCCCGCGCCCGCACCCGTACCTTGTCCGTGTCCAGCCCCTTGGTCATGGCCCACGTGCTGACCACGTAGTCCATGACGCGCTCGCTCAGCGCCTTGGGCACCTCGTGCAGCTTCATGAACTCGCGCACGTTGTTCAGCATGTCGTGGTACTTGGCCGTCGCCGACGTCATCTGCTGGATGATGGTGGTCACGTGGCCGAAGATGGTGGCGTACAGCAGCGCTGCGGAAACAGAGCTAAAGCGGCGCCCGCGCCGGTGGCGGCCGAACTACGTGAGCGCCTTCCGCTCTCTGCTGACGAAGCGGGTGCAGGCGCGGCCCTCGACCTTCGTGGGCCTGCACTTTGAGGGAGGGCGGAAGGACGGAAGGAATCAATTTAAGAAACTCATCCATAAATAAATATACAAAAAAATAAAAAAACAATAGTATAAACCACAAGAAAAGTTTAATCAGGATTAAAAAAATATAGGACAGGTCAAAATACTCGCAGCCGTCTGCGAATCGGTTTCCGCAACCGTTCGGAGACGGCGCGCGGCGGTGGGCGTGCACACACACACTAGCGCACGCACACGAGGGTGGGGGGTGGTGGGGAGGGGGGAGGGCGGCGCGGCCCCTCCTGCCAGCGGCAGGCGCTGCGGGGGGGTCGCGCGTGCTCCGGCTAATAAGAGAAGAGTTCCGGCACCTGCCACGATCATCATGCAGATGGTGAAGATCTTCTCGTTATCGGTCTCGGCGGCGACGTTGCCGAAGCCCACGGAGGTCATGCAGGTCATGGTGAAGTAGAGCGCGGTCACGTACATGGTCTTGCGCGAGGGCCCGTTCACCAGCTCGGGCCCGTCCGACTCGTTGGACCACACGTACGAGTAGGGCGTCTGCGTCACGTTGGCCAGCTTCCACAGCCACGAGTACTGCAGGCCCGAGTCGGCGTCCGAGCGGCCGATGGAGTACCACACGCAGGCCAGCCAGTGCGCCACCAGCATGTAGAAGCACAGCAGCAGGATGAGCATGGCGGCGCCGTACTCCAGGTAGCGGTCCAGCTTGCGCACCACGCGGCCCAGGCGCAGCAGGCGCACCACCTTCAGCGCCGAGAACAGGCTGCCGATGCCGTCCTCGTCGTGGTCGAACGCGTTGAACACGTCGTACGGCAGGCACGACAGCAGGTCGATCAGGAACCACGACTTGAAGTAGTTCTTGCGGATCACCTTGGGGTCGGACACCACCTCGCCGCCCGCGCCCACGAACGTCGTGTGGAAGTTGAGCACGATGTCGATGAAGAACACCACGTCCACGATCGAGTCGATCACCAGCAGCGACACGTCCTGCAACGAGGGCGCCGTGCGTCACGCGGGGGCCGGGGGCCGGGGGCGGGGCGGGGCGCGCCGGCCTACCTCGCTCGTCTTGTTCTTGAAGGCCACGTTGTAGGGCACCATGATGGCGGTGTAGAAGGTGAGGCACAGGATGATCCAGTCCCAGATGGCCTTGAAGGCGCAGTAGTGCAGCAGGATGTGCGGCGGCGTCTTGGGCGCCTCCTGCCGGTACTGCGGCAGCACGTCGCCCGACAGCGACAGCACCTGCACGCACGCGAGCGCGGTGAGGGGGGCCTCGCTCGATCTTATTTAATGCAAACTTAAACTTTCTATTCTTTCGGGAATACCTTTCTTGTACGACCACAGCCAGCGGTTTAAACACTGTCTGTCGCCAGCGCGAGCTATACCTACTCGTAGCTACATAACATAATCTAGCGTAGAGATAGATTGGCTATAATCTATTCCAAATCCAACCCGAGCGCTCACATTCAAACAGCAACTTGATATCCCTACTCGTAGGTACACATTTTGATACGATATAGTATGGCTCTTCTATGTTGGTTAAATACAACTGATATAATTAAATTTTACTTACGTTTAGTTTTGTAAAGAAAATAGAAAAGGAAAAAAAGTGTTACACATAAAGGTAGGTTAGGTATAGAACTGTTGACTGAAGTGAGATGGAGTTGTAAATGCTTTGCCGGTAGCGTGCCGAGCCAGAGGCAGTGTCGGCGGGCGGACTGAAACCAACCGAGTGAGGAGAGAAGGCGTTATGAACAGTTGCAGCTCCTAATATTACTTAAATATGTAATCACTACGATATATAATATTGACTAGGTGTACATCCAGCATCGCTCACAGAGCACTCGCCGGTACTCGGTCAGTTCGTGGCAAAGTGGCTTTTGAATAATCTTAGCTCGGAGCTGAGCATAGCGGTTTACTGACCGGACGACGCATCGCTCGTGAACGATGCTCGAATCGGCCTCATCAGAATATTGAGTACAGATATACAAGTGATTTATGACAGGCGTAACTGTGGTGAAGTACTTCATAAAGAATAACAATATTCTGAATAGGCAAGACGGCGCGCACCATTCTTATTTAGACAAGGTTTTAGAACAATAGAACGCAGAACGTGGGGGCACCGGAGCCACCGCTCACGAGGTAGTAGGTAGGCGTCACGTGAGTCATGCTTGCACCGGTGCAGGCGCGACGGCGCCGAGTCAAGGTCACCCACATCACGACGTGGAGTCGCCCGGGGAGGAAGGGTGCGCGCCGCGCTAGTCCGTAGTAAGTAGTAGTAGCGTGCGTGTTTACATGGGGGTGCGGGGAGGGGGTACTGACATGCGCCAGGTGCGACGTGCGCGCCGGCTCCTTGAGCGCCGGCAGCGCCGACACCAGCACGGAGCGCGAGCGCGTCACGGAGCGCGCCAGCTTCGCGAACTTGGACAGGCCTGCGGAGCGACGCGCGGTCAGCGGGCCGGCCACTTGCTCGATGAGTACACACTCGCATAGTGGACGGGATCGATACTTGCCTACGTTATTTAAATCGAAGGCTGGATGTTTTCTATGAAACGGACCGGATAAAGTGATAGTCGATTCTATAACTTTGGAGAAGAGTATTGCAGATCCGAGATAGGTAGTCGGATATGTATCGAGCACGTGATGGGGTTGGAGTGAGAGGTAGGTGGATACTGGCCTCCCTTGGGGTCGTCCGCGTCGATGGGCTGCTTGAGCGCGGTGATGTCGCGGAAGGTGAGCAGGAACAGCACCACCAGCTCGCGCTCGTTGCGGATGGGCGCCACCTGCACCAGCAGCCACAGCGGCGTGCCTGCGCCCGCCAGCAGCGCCGCACCCACCGCGCCCCCGACAACACACAACGTCAACAGGCGCTCGCGCCCGGGGTAGGCCCCTCTGAGCCGCTCACATTATGCTAATCTTCGTATTTTAAACACATTTCAGGTACCTCTATCATATCGTACTGGGCACCCCCTGTGCACGAGGTCCGACCTCAATTTTAAACTCCATAAAAGTGTATTTAAGATTTAGGGGGTGATTTGTGATTTGATTAGGGGGTGAATTAGCGCTTTGGTTCGAGTTATAAGCTTTCCGTTAAGTACCTACTTACTAGAGTAGGGAGTCTGCGAGCACGGCTCTGCGGAATAGGCACGGACGAGCGAACATGGTGAAACTATGGGTTTCTGGACGAATGATGCAATAGGCACATATACAGTCAAAATAATAGAGTATTAGCAGCATTAGCTGGCCAGGCGTGAGCCGGTCACGCGGCCGGCGGGAAACCCCTGAAATAGTGAGGTATCGGTTTACGGGCAAGCGGCCGCCTAACACTTACATTGTCAACGTACCTACCTACATAGCTAAGTGCTCTGGAGTTACCTAACATATTATTGTGATATAAATCTACGAATTACTATTTGGAGAATTTCCATTATCTAAAAATTTGCCGAGTGGATAAATGGGTTCCAATAAGTATAGAATAACTAAAACCTAACCGACTAAACCCACGCTCTACCAAAGGCTGCCCGAGCCGAAGGAGAGCTTCCAGTTAGTGCAGCTCGACGCACACTTTACAACTTGCACACGTAGGTACTCAGTACGCAAGCACCTACCTAATAAAATGATTAAGTACCTGAGCGTTCGTTACATCGCCTTCAGTACCGGCCAATCGGCCACTGTTCACTTCACTGCTGACGACTAGCTAATTATAGGAAGGCTCGCTGCGATCGAAGGCGGCTCAATTACGCGGTCAGACAGAAGGCTCGCTCGGTGGTGGGAGGCACCCGAGTACCGCCTCGCTTGTGGATTCTACCTATATTGCATTGCACCGTCCGCGCTGGGGATTGTGTGGGGGTGGAGGGGGGGGGGGGGTGAGCCATCACCAGGTGAAACAAGATACTGTTAAATGGTGCTACATGAAAACATAATGAAATGGAACGTAGCGAGTCCCGCGGGACGCGCCGCCCAGCCTCCCGGAGCGAGGAGGGACACGCATCGCACGATCTGGTGTATGTACTTAGGTACCTTACTACCTTACTTATATAGAACATAGAGGCATCGTGAACCCCCTATCCGGTAGGTAGGGCCCTAGCAGTGTAAAAGTTCTCCAATCCGGTCGCCGGCCGGTAGCCCGCAGTGCGCGCTGCGCATTACTACCACGTTGAAATGGATTCGAGTGGCTATCTTCCACGCTCGGTGACGTGCCTTGTATTCTATCTGAGCTTCAAACTAAGTCACAATGTACCTCCGCGCAATCTGCTAGTCTAGCACGAAATCGATGCAACGCGGATTAGGTCTATATTAGGTTGCACCTTGTACCGTCTATATACTATACTATACGGAAGTAACAGGTTGTATTATACTGACGCTGAAATTGAAATAAAGGCAGGTAAGTAAGGACTTGAAAAAGAGTCGATCGAAAGGTGCAGATAGTCGGAGGAGCGATGAAAAGGTGGATACTCACGGTTCTTCTTGTAGAGCAGGATCTCGAACTGGTCGGCGAGGTGGTGGTCCAGCGCGCGGTCCACGCGCTCCACCGCCTCCTTCTCCGTCAGCTCGCCGTGCATCCAGGCGCACCTGCACACACGGATCCGGCGGTGTACCTACCGTACAGCTCGGGTCGCTCGGTCGGAGCGCGCGCGACTGACCTGCACGACTTCTGCATGACCTCGGCGCGGTTGTAGCCGCTCATCTTGCAGAAGGTCTCGTTGCAGTACACGATGGGGTAGTCCACGATCTGCGCGTTCGCCAGCAGGAAGCTGCTGTCTGCTGCAGCACACCACCACGGTATAGGATCGCTCGCCCCCCACCCAGCGCACCCACTGCCGTTCCACCCTCGCCTGCCTACCACGTTTGGAACTATCTCTGAGTATGAGGAGTGAGATAAAACCGAGCAGCACCTTCTGCTAGTTTTGAGCAGCAGTCAATTGTCGCATGAAAATATCAAATTAGTTAATTAGTAGTTGTCTATTTTTCACGGACGACCTAAAGTCGATCTTGCTGATTAATGAAGAAGGAGACTGCGTACGTCTTCAACGAGACGCGGTGAAGGCGGCGGAGTGGAGCCAGAGAAACAAGTTGCAGTTGATGTTCGCGTTTCATCTACCTATTTTTCCCGACGTTTCAACAGGTTTACACACTGTCGTGGTCACGGGATGACTCTAAATAATATCGTGGAGCAATGATTGACGATACGATACGATATTAGTTCACAGCGCGATGTGTTGCGGCTTGGGTAAATTGCCCCCCAGGCCGGACTTCAATAATTCATTCCGAGTAGAAAGTAATGAGCTTCAGAGAACGTAGGCGTAGCGTAGGTAATAGGCAGTAGACATAAAAATATTAAAAAACTGAATTCTTATTTGCATTCGGCTTCACGCCCCTCTGCCTTCGGCTCGCTGAATAATAACTGAGGTAGCTTTCATTAGGACGAATAAAAACGCTTCGCACCGACACCTGGGGAAGGCCGGTTATTAATAATAATGTTCGGGAAAGTGAGATGTGTTCGCGATGGCCGCCTAATGGCCGGGCGCTGCCGTGCGTCGTTTCCGCGTCCGGCCGCGCGCTGCCGATGCCGCCCCGGCACGGCACTACCTACTGTGTGGATTGAGGTCGTCCTTATTATTGTTTCTACTTTTTATGTGTCATCCAAATTCAGTCCTGTTTCGTATGTGGGAATTGTGGGATATGAGAATTATAGTAAGTAGTAAACTAAGTAGATAAGTAAGTAAGATATAAGTAGACTAGGAGTTGTAATAGGTACCTAATATTTTTGTCCGATACCATCACAGTATTCAGACCCGACTTGTAAAAAGCATCGACCATCAACATCCACCTACCTACTCGGAGTCACTGAAATGAATTCGTCAGTAATCCTAACCTATCTAATCCGCCTAGTATAGAGGCTACATCGAGGACGGAATCGGTCAATCGCTAGCTAGGGTAGGCGGCTGTTTTGGAGGGAAGCGAAACCAAATCAAGAGTCCACCCTCAGCTCGTCACCTGACCCGCAACAAGAGGCGGTGCGGGACAGTAGGTCTACCATGAGTTTTCACAATCTAGGTACACACGCTAGCAACTGTAGTTAAAAAAATCCCATCAAAAACATAAATGTGAAATGATAGCCAAGTTCAATAAGTATGCTTTAGTCGTTGACTTCAGCGACAAAAGAAGTGAGATCTAAACGGGTGCCAAGTGTTCAAGCATCTCCTTATGCCTTTAAATTAGCAATCACTTAAATTACGTAACATCTACTTGTGTTCTAATTATAGCAGTAATTAGGTGTTATTTTTGCTCTGTTAATTTCATCAGGCGTTGGTCTATACCTTTACGTGAATTATGTCAAATCACTCTCTCTCTCGACACTCACCGAACTGAATAGACGTGTCCTTTTTACATCCTTGCAATTTTAATAAATTACCAAAGTAATATCAGCGTTGGAGTTTAATTTATCTAAAGAATTAGGCTCCCTTATGTTCTAAACCTGAACATAAATTGGTGGCCCATGAGGGGAACGTAAAACTAGAAAGCAAGGAATTCTGGGAGTTCCCCGCGGTTGGCGAAGGACTTTGGACTTTGAAGAATTTATTTCAAAATCGAAAGAAATACAAGGAGTCGAGCTTATCAAGACTACGTGGAGTGTTGGTCAGTGGATCAGCTAAAGATTCACGCCTGCAGTGGTGGTCTGAGAAAAGATAAGTGCCCTTTTTTATCCTTTGTTCTTCCTAACCTCAATTTCATTAACACATTTTCAATCTAAATTGTCTCACTTGTGATAAAATAAGGTGTTGTCAAAGTTAATTTAAATCAATTAGTGCTAAATATAAATGCAGTTACTTTATTACAAAATAAATCGAGAGAAATAGGACCTACTTCCGGTATACGGCAACGTGGTGGTCACGTGCCCTGTCCAGTATATCTCGCATCCTAAATATCTCTTAAATCAACTGCAATCTACGTTCCTTGTTATAAATTCGCCTTATTAACGTTATTTGCCGGCGCGTTACAGGTGTTCTAAGACAGCTGACCTAGGTGATACGTCATCTATTGAACACTCGGCCGACCGGTCAGCTGAGCGTCGTTCGTGGTGCTGTGCGGATCGTGGGGCTTACGAGGAGCGTGAGAATAAGACTTATTAATTAATTAACTTCCTATAATGACGTCAAGGGATAGCGATGGTGCCTCAGGTTTGGAGGAGTTATTTAGAAAGCGTAGTTCCGTAAAAGGCCAAATAACTAAGTTTAGAAACTATTTATTGACTCAAATACAAAAAACTCAATTAAATTCTATTGAACTAACTGAATTACAGTTAAAACTCCAACGAATTGAGACATTATCGTTACGTTTTGACAACTTGCAAGAAGAGATCGAGGTTCTAAATCACAAAAATTTAGCTGCAGAGCTGGAAGAGCGAGAGAACATTGAACATGAGTTTATTCACAATATTGCTGCAGCTAAAAACCTAATTGATAATTATTTTAAGTCAGAGAACGAACATAGGCGGGAATCTATTCATGTTCCTCAGTGTTCTCACGATCATAAAGAAATTGGTGTTAAATTGCCTCAAATAAATATCGCTAAATTCGATGGTTCGTATTTCCGCTGGCTTGAATTTCACGATACATATAAGACTATGATTCATGACAATGTCAAAATAAACCCGATTCAAAAATATCATTATCTAGTCTCGTATTTAGATGGGGATGCTAGTAGAATTATTTCTAATTTAGAAGTATCTTCCGATACGTACGAGGAGGCTTGGAAGTTGATTTGTGATCGCTACAATAACAAAAGGCTATTAACTAATCACCATTTAAATGCGTTGTTTAGCATTCAACCGGCCACAAATGAAACAGAAAGGTCTCTTCGGTTTTTAGTGGACACAGTAACCAAAAACTTACGTGCTTTGCGTAGTCTAGGTCAGCCCACTGACAAATGGGATACCCTCATAATTTTTATGATGCTATCAAAATTAGATCCTCAAACGCTAGCCAAATGGGAGGAATACAGAAACACCCTCTCTGATCAGCCTACACTAAATGATTTCTTCAAATTGCTAACTGATCGTGCGGATGTTTTAGATTCTCTTAATCGCAATAAGAGTAACAATAATAATAATAATAAAAATTCATCGCAACATTCACGCGGTTCAGAGCAAAATAACTTAAACAAAAATAATAAAAACAATCAAAATAACAATAATAGGAATAACTCTAATACAAATAAATACAAACAAGAAAATTCACATCAAACAAAATCATTTGTCGCTAATCATGAAAATCAAAAATCATCTTACGTTTGCGTTATCTGCGGTAAGGATCACAGAATATATGATTGTGCCGTATTTAAAGACAAAGGTCTTAAGGAACGTTTAGATGACGTTAAGTTATATAAATTGTGTTCCAATTGTTTAAGACAAGGGCACCCTGAGCGCAATTGTCGTGGGGGACCTTGTCGCATTTGTAATAAAAAACACAACTCCCTGTTACATAACACGGAGCAGTCAGTGGTAAACCACGCCTCCGCTGAGTGTGATCAGGACGAAACAACTGTAAATTTCACTAAACAAAACTGCAATGATGTTTTGTTGTCTACAGCGTTTATCGAATTAGTAAATCCTAATACAAACGAAACACAAAAGGTTCGCGCGCTGTTAGACTGTGGTAGTCAGTCTACCTTTATAACCAAACGATTACAACAAAAACTATCACTCAATTCATGTCCCATTACTGCGCTAAAGGTAATTGGGATTGGCAATAATTGTTCAGATAGGGTAGTCGAAAAAAGTGACGTTCAATTAAAGTCACTCCATACACCATTCAGTGTATTGTTGTCATGCTTTGTACTAAACGGGCTGACAAGCAACTTGCCAAGATCTGCGATAAACGTAGGTAGGTTAAAGATACCGGACAATGTTCAGTTGGCTGATCCAACTTTTCATAAACCGGCGTGCATAGACATGTTGATCGGTGCCGATGTTTTTTGGGATGTTTTAGGTAACGAGGTGAAATCTATTGGTCCTAAGGCCCTCAAGCTCCGTAGCTCTAAACTAGGATGGTTAATATCCGGTCCGATCTATCCGTCAAGTACTTTAGACCATGTCCAATGTAATCATGCCGCTATGATAACTCATAACTTGTCAGACGAAATAGATAAATCATTGCAAAAATTCTGGCAATTGGAAGAATTGCCTAGTAAACAAGTTTTAAGCGAAAGCGACGAAATATGCGAAAAACATTTTCTACAAAACACCACTCGGCTAAACGATGGTCGGTTTTGTGTGAAATTGCCCTTAACCACTTCCCCAGGTTGCCTAGGTGATTCCTACGGTCTAGCTAAACGTCGATTATTCAATCTGGAGAAGAGGTTTAGACGAAATCACGAGCTTAAAATAGAATATTCTTAATTCATTGCAGAATATGGTAGGCTAGGTCATTTATCTGAATCAGCCATAATAAAGCCGCTTCCTTCCTATTTTCTTTGTCACCATGCAGTTCTGAAGCAAGAAAGCGAATCGACAAAGCTTCGAGTTGTATTTAGTGGTTCGGAACAATCATCATCAGGGTACTCGCTAAACAATATCCTCATGGTTGGATCGAACGTTCAGGACTCATTGTTCAATATATTAATTAGAGCGCGTCAGTACAAGTACATTCTAACTGGTGATATTGAAAAATTCTACAGACAAGTTCAGGTAGTTGAAAGTGACCGCGATCTGCAGCTCATAGTTTGGCGAGAAAATGAGACTGATCCTATAAAAACACTAAGACTGCATACCTTGACGTACGGAACTGCAAGCGCGAGTTACCTCAGCACGCGCTGTCTAAAGCAATTAGGAGAGGAACACGGTGACTCACTGATAAAAACAATAATAAAAAACGATTTCTACGTCGATGACCTTATTACAGGCTCCGACGACGAACAGCAGCTAAAATACATACAAAATGAAGTTTCAAATACATTAAAAACAGGCTGTTTCGATTTAAGAAAGTTTAAAAGTAATTTCAATAATCTATTTACAAATTCTAACATAGATACGCAACAAAACTTAACAATAAGTGAATCGTCGAGTACACTAGGTTTGGGATGGTGTCCGACTAGTGATACGTTAAATTTTCCGATAAAAACCATAACTCAGCCAGATTTAATAACCAAACGCGTTATCATGTCAACATCATTCAAAATATTTGATCCGTTAGGTTTATTGAGTCCTTGCATTATACAACCTAAAATGTTGTTGCAAAAATTATGGAAACATAAGCTAGATTGGGACCAGTCGGTTCCACTCGAAGTAAAAAACGAATGGGAACGATTTGTTGCAAACATGTTGTTTATTAAGAATCTACATATTCCTAGAAGAGTTTTGTGTGATTCCCCGGAAAGCATTGAAATGCATGTATTCAGTGATGCATCCCTAAACGCGTACGGTGCATGCGTTTATATGCGTTCCACAAGTGCAAACGGTCGCATCACTACTAGATTGTTGACTGCGAAATCCAAGGTCACGCCATTGAAACCGACGACGGTTCCACGTTTAGAGCTCTGCGCTGCACTGCTCGCTGCTAGACTGAGTAGGTCAGTAATCGACTCACTGCGGAATGCGCCTACGCGTGTTGTGCATTGGTGTGATTCCAGCATAGTGCTTGCTTGGATAAGTAACAATTTAGGTAATCTAAAGGCCTTCGTTGCGAATCGTATAAGCGAAATTAAAGAAATCACAGACAAATCAACTTGGCGGTATGTACCTACCGCTGCCAACCCCGCTGATTTAATTTCTCGGGGGGTGGATGCCAGCCAGTTAGTGTCCATGCAAATGTGGTGGACTGGCCCTAGCTTCTTAACCGAAGACGAGTCACAATGGCCCGTATTAAATACAAAAATAGACTATAATTTACCGGAAATAAAAAGTAACACGGTCACAATCAAGGAAAACATAATAAAATTCGAAAATTACTCTAAATTGATAAAACTACAAAGATCGTTTGCTTATGTAAAAAGATTTATTTATAACTTACAAAACAAAAATAATAAAATAACAGGAATCCTTACCGTCGATGAATTGAATGAGTCATTTCATTCGCTTTGTATTATGGCACAGCGAGACTCGTTTGCTACAGAATACGAATGTTTAAATAGCAATAAACCTTTACACGGTAAAACTAAAATATTATCTTTGTCTCCATTCCTTGACAGTAAGGGTTTGATTCGAGTTGGTGGACGTATCAGTGCTGCAGAATACCCCTACGATAAGAAGCATCCGATTTTACTACACGCGTCACACCAGCTAACTAAACTAGTGTTCGATAGAGAACACTTACGTAATATGCATGCAGGTTCACAATTACTGTTAGCCGCCGTGCGTGAATACGTATGGCCGGTCAATGGTAGGTATTTGTCTCGGCGTACCGTAAACAAATGTGTACGATGCAGACGCTTGCGTGGTAAAACATTAACACCGAAGATGGGCAATCTCCCGTCTCAGCGCATCACGCCTAATTACCCATGGGTGTCTGTGGGAGTGGACATGGCGGGTCCATTCCATATACTAAACCGTAAAGGCCGAGGTAGCCGTTTAATAAAATGTTACCTCTGTTTGTTTGTATGCTTGCGCTACAAGTGCATCCACTTAGAAGGGGAAAGCGACTTAACTAAAAATTCCTTTATAATGACACTTCGTCGATTCATCGCTCGTAGAGGAAAGCCAGCGGAAATATTCTGCGACAACGGTGGTAACTTTGTAGCAGCCGCGAAGGAAATAGGCGATTTTATAAGGTCTACTGCGGAACCTCTATCTGATTTTGCAAGTCAGGAAGGTATTAAATTCTTTTTCTCACCCTCCTACGCGCCCCATTTCGGTGGTATTTGGGAGGCCGGTGTAAAATCCGCAAAGCACCACCTACGACGTGTAATAGGCAATAGTCATTTAACCTTTGAAGAGTTGTCAACTTTATTTGCTCAAGTGGAGGCTATACTAAACAGTCCCTTGTGCCCATTATCCTCCTCTCCTGACGACCTTCTTTCCCTCTCCCCAGGGCACTTTCTGATCGGAAGACCGCTGACTGCGATGCCATCTCCACACCCAGATGACCGACAAGAAAACTCACTTCAACGATATGCTCGGATTGAACAACTCCGTCATCATTTTTGGAAAAGATGGCAGAAAGAATACATTGCTGAACTACAGCAGAGGACAAAATGGAAGACCAGCTTTGATAAACTGAAGCTCGATGACCTTGTCCTTCTTCAAGAAGATAATGTACCCCCGCTTTGCTGGCGTCTTGGACGAGTGGCTCGTCTCTTCCCTGGACCGGATGGCGTAACAAGAGTTGCAGACGTCACTACTTCGAGAGGCTGCGTGCGACGGCCGCTTACAAGACTTTGTCCGTTACCCACGGCTGAAGATTTAGATTTAAGTTCTTAGTTTGTTTCAATTTCATGTTTTCTAAGTTCTTTAGTCATTAATTTCCTAGTATTTAATAAGAATGCACTAAATTTGCAAAACAAAATTTAATTAGGTAGTTCATTTTGTTTTAACTAGCAATTGTTAATCAATTTAGTCTTATTTAGTGTTGTTGGTAAAATGAAGACCCTATTTGTTTTATTTTCCCGGGGCGGGAAGATGTTCAAGCATCTCCTTATGCTTTTAAATTAGCAATCACTTAAATTACGTAACATCTACTTGTGTTCTAATTATAGCAGTAATTAGGTGTTATTTTTGCTCTGTTAATTTCATCAGGCGTTGGTCTATACCTTTACGTGAATTATGTCAAATCACTCTCTCTCTCGACACTCACCGAACTGAATAGACGTGTCCTTTTTACATCCTTGCAATTTTAATAAATTACCAAAGTAATATCAGCGTTGGAGTTTAATTTATCTAAAGAATTAGGCTCCCTTATGTTCTAAACCTGAACACCAAGTACAATGGTCAGTCCTAAAACTTATTTATAACAATATGAAATATGTTTAACAACTAAATATCATTTCATCTTATAATTTAGGATATTATATTGAAGCCTAAGGTCTAACTTGGCTAGTTCTCATATACGAATTACCTACCTACCTATTATTAACTACTTACCTACTATGTCCGATTGCTAGTTTCTACCATCAAGTCAAATTTTTAGAAGAATAAAATAAGAACTTGCAAAGGCTACCTATACCTAATATAATTTGTACTCTTAAGAAAACTAGCCAAGTCAGACCTTAGGCTTCAATATAATATCCTAAATTATAAGATGAAATGATATTTTAAAGTTGTTAAACATATTTCATATTGTTATAAATAAGTTTTAGGACTGACCATTGTACTTGGCACCCGTTTAGATCTCACTTCTTTTGTCGCTGAAGTCAACGACTAAAGCATACTTATTGAACTTGGCTATCATTTCACATTTATGTTTTTGATGGGATATCATTACTTTTTGTACAGAACTTATTAGTAAGTAAGTACTTATTCTTATATTATTATACTTTTACATCTACGTGCATGGACGGCTGAAACTATTGGCACATTGTATACATACCTAAGTAGGTAGATCCGACACACTATAATCTTTGCTCTTACTTATATTATAGGCGCTATAAGAGTTCCTAAGAGAATGAATTAAGTAATTGAAAAATTATAATAAAAATATATAAATTTACTAGTTTCTGATTTTTTCCTTTGTATTCACCCAACCACCTACCTGGATGCCAAATTTGAACTTTCTAGGTCATCTGGAACTGGGTTAGAATTAACGTCTATAGGTCAGTCAGTGATAAAAATTAGGATTTTTGGACTTTAATATCTAAATAACCGTTTGAGGTGTGATTATGAAATTTGGTGTACTTACTTAGGTCGCAAATATCAATAGATGAGCCAAATTTGACATGTTTACGTGAAATAGTTTTGGAGTTATGAGGGGGTGAAAACTGGCTCCAAATGGTTCGTGTAATATTACACACGGTGCGCGGTTCGCCAGCTTGAACTTGGCTTGACACGCTGCCGCGTGTCTAGATGTATGAAAACTTGTAGAGCGCCTCTAGCGGATAGTTAGGTACTAAATAAAACGTCACGTAGTTAACTATCCTACGTCACAGCGACTGTAGTTAGAATTTGGTACTTACCTACCATGAGTAACAATTTTGACAGATGTCATAGTAATGTACGAGTACTAAGTATTACTACCTGTAGTAACGTCAGCCGATCTAAATGTGACAACTCATGGTAGACGTACAGGTGACGACTTCCGAATGAACGACAATGGCAAGTACGAGTAGATAGCAGCCCGAGTGAGAGTGTGTATACTGACGCTGCGAGGAGGAGCGGCGGATGATGTTCTCGAGGAAGGTGTTCTGCGGGGCCACGAGCCCCCGGCGGCCGCCCGGCATGCCGCGCTGGCGCCGCGCCGCCTAGCGCCTCATGCGGCTCCGCGCTCCCTCGGCGGCCCGCTGCAACCCAACACCGATTCACATCATTCCACTCTACGGGATTGTGTTCAGTGCTATTCGGAACTTACACGTTCCGACTGAAACAAGCGTTGAAGACTTGAATGGTGTTAACCGGCCATTAGTAAGCTACACTTGTAGGTATAGAGTTCTTAGGAATATAGTAAGGTACCTACCTACTTATGTAAGCACTTATGTAGTATCTAAATTCCTACCTACGTGCCTACGAAGCCTAGGCAGTAGACTGGAGACTCGAATCGCCTCTATGCAAACCGCGCTCGCTGCGACCCAACTCTGAGGGTAGGTATTGTAACTATCCGACAGAGTAGGTACAGGTACCTACTAGCTTACCTATTGTCCGACTACCTACTATTAGTCCTATTAATCCTATTAATTATTACTAGTAGTCCGCCCCGGCTTCGCACGGGTATTTATATATACCTATAAATAGTCACGACTGTAATTCCCAGGCTCGGTAGATATCTCCCAGATTTCTAGTTACTTTGATCTTTGAGTAGGTACTCGTACATGACAGGATGAAAGCCCATCGCCGCTTATAAAAATACTAACCTATGACACACACCTTCGAACTTTTGGTTCTAGGGTATGCCGGTTTCTTCACGCTGTTTTCCTTCACCGTTTAAGAACACAGGCATTGCGCACATAAATTGTTCGAATAGAAAAACACATTGGTGCATGACCAGGTTTGAACCCATGACCTTCAGATCGTGAGGCAGGGGTGCTACCACTACAACACCAGTGCTCTCAAATTTAACAAAAATTTCAAAATTCATTATTTATAATACACACACGTCTAACCATACCCTGCGCTGCGTCAGGTTACTAAAAAAGAAAATTGTAAGTATAGAAAGTTTTAGTATTATTATTTTAATGAAATTTTTATTTATTATAATGTATTTTTTTGTTTATATTTTTTATTTATTTTTTCACATTGACTCCATCCTGTACACATCCTGTACACCCAGTGACGCCTACAGTGCATAAGCTAGCGCGGCTCTCACGTAACTTTTTTCTATTGCTTACATTTTTAATTTAATGGTAGGTATCTTTTGAATGGAATGTCCGAATTGAGTAATTCAAAAAACTACCTATATAAAGGTATTGAAGCAGTCTAGAATATGATGTGATTTATTTTGATAAGGATTAATACTAAGATAGAAATAAAGAGCATTTTTCTAAGAGTAGCCTTTCAATTAAAATTTTAAAATAAAAGAACTCTTATTGTGGCATTTCTATAATAGTTGGACATATGCTATCGCGACACTTTTTGTAAATAATGATGTGTTCTACAAAGTCGTAGTACATTATTTTATTCTATCGTCAATAGTTTTCGCAGCGCACGCGATATAAAGAATATTTTAGGTAATTTTTTTACACCTTGGCTTACATTATTGAAGTTTTAGTAAGGATCCCTATTTTTTTTGAAAATATAATATAGCCTATGTCACCCGCTGATAGTGTAGCTTCCCAACAGTGAAAGAATTTTTCAAATCGGTTCAGTAGTTTCGGAGCCTATTCATTTCAAACAAACAAACAAACAATCAAAGTTTTCCTCTTTATAATATTAGTTTATATAAACGCGAAAGTTTGTTTGGATGTAGGTATGTTTGTTACTCTTCATGCTAAAACGGCTGAACGGATCTGAATGAAATTTGGCACAGATATAGATTATAGTCTGGAATAACACATAGGCTACATTTTATCCCGGAAAAATGTACGGTTCCCGTGGGATAGATTAGTTTTTCAGGGTAGGTACCACGCGGGCGAAGCCGTGGGCGGAAGCTAGTTGTACATAATTTTGTCCTATGTAGGCAAATACATACTTATAATGTCAATGCCGATGCC
The DNA here is from genome assembly GCA_963675405.1 of Cosmorhoe ocellata. NCBI lineage: Eukaryota > Metazoa > Arthropoda > Insecta > Lepidoptera > Geometridae > Cosmorhoe > Cosmorhoe ocellata. Next base: position 81,725 of record OY776258.1, on the reverse strand, counting down.
GAGGCAAGAACGAACCGATTCCCACTCATACCTAGTTACCTACCTCGATCGATGATGTTTCCGATTTGCTACGAAATTAAAATAAAATAGTGCACATTGAATCTGATAATGTTTAGAGAATTGTTTAATAAGCTGCGAGTAGGGTAGGTAGGTACTTGCTCTAAAGTTCAAGAAAGTTAACTTAGGTTACTACCTATATCAAGACGGTGTTAGGTAGGTAGGTCCTTGTTTAGTAAATAAATGTACATAGGTAACACGTAGTGACTAGGTATCTACGTAGCCATTTCCGAAAGTAGATAGGTACCTACGTCTACCTACTGTAGGGGTTGGAGCTACCTATACAGACTAAGGAAGGTTTCACCCATCAGGTTACAGAGTTCAAAACCAGATTTTTTGTAAGTGGAATAAAAAAGCTTACTTGCGTCGCGTAGGTCGATAAGTACTACCTACCTACGTGCTTACTGCAGGCAGCATATCAGTAGGTAACATTTATTTTTATAAACGACGATTCCGGGTCAGTCGCATCGATTCACTTGCCTACTTCTGTCGAACTGGAGTGGATCGGATCACCGACTCCTGGCCGACTGCGCGTCTACGAGGAACCGCACTGGGCTAGGCACGTGCCCCACACACCTCAGCACGTACCTACCAAGGACCTATCTATCTACCTACCACGTTAGTAATTACCAAGAACTGTTTTGCCATAAAGATCCGCTAAATGATCCAAAGCAACAGTAATCGAACTGATAAACATCATTTTGCAAAAAAAACAAATGCAGCGTTTCGCGTCGGGTCGATAATGTTTACGTGGGTAGGTCCATCGCCGTCGAGCGGTACCTTCCGACCCGCAGGAGCCCGCGGAGCCGCTCGAGCGGACGTCGATAAGCTGCGGCGGCCATCCGACCCGCGTCGTACGACGGACTACCGCGGCCGCGCTCGAGAGGTCACCTACCTAGACGAGAGTCGCACCAGCAGCGGCAGCGTCAGGCGGTCGGGGCCGGGCGCGCGGGCTCGGGCTCGCGGACGGACACGGGCATGCTTGCGGCGCGCGAGCTGCTACCGACCAGACCGCTTGGCGAGCGGACCCCGCTCCGCACTCGCCCGCGACCCGCTTGCGCGCGCAGCCCCGCGCACGCATGCGCGCCGCCCACGACCCATGCTCGCACCACTCACTACTCGATCAATTCACACCGAATGCGGAACGATACGTTATCTGCTAAACTCCTTCACTCACTACGCGAACGCGAAGGAGAGAACGGAATGACCCGACACGACGGCGCCACTCATTCCGTTCCTCGATCAGTGCTTTGAGTGCTTGTGTTGCGGGTACTTTTTAGGTTTTTTTTTACAAGTTTTCGACAGTCATCATCATATTCCTGCCCTTATCCCACAGTAGTCACTCCCTTCTTACACATATCGTCTTTCACACAGTCCATCCATCTTTTCTTAGGTCTACCTCTACTCTTGTATCCATCCACAATCAAATCAATTTATGACCCTTCTTGTAACATGGCGAACGGAATGCTGCGGAAGCCTTTGCCGAATTCTTTGGAAGCGTTTTCTTACCGGATATACCATCACTCACTACAGTGGATATCCAGGACCTATGTGACTGTAAAAATAGTAACTATATTAACATATTTCAGTTCACATCTAGAGATGTGATATTCGGTATTAAAAAGCTGAAACCTAACAGTTCTATCGGTCCGGATGGTATTCCCTCTGCAGTGCTGAAGAGGGTCTGGAAGATCTTCGTAAGTCCATTGTACCATATTTTTAACCTAGCGTTAAGCACAGGTTTATATCCACCACAGTGGAAGGTATCGAGGGTGACACCTATACCTAAGTCTTCCGATAGGCTGCAAGTTGAGGGATACCGGCCCATTGCTATCTTGTCCTCTCCTGCTAAAGTATTTGAGAATATACTTCACAAGGCCATCTACCAGCAGGTTGAGAGACTTCTATGCAATGCACAACACGGATTCAGATGTAAGCGGTCAGTTAATACCAACCTGTTGACTCTAGTGGAGTTCATCTCCGTGCAGCTGGACAGACGGCGGCAAGTGGACGTGCTCTACTTTGACTTCCGGAAAGCCTTTGATAGGGTTAATAATGACATACTGTTGGCCAAGTTAAGCTCTATAGGAACTACTCCTGCCCTTCTCCAGTTACTTGCAGACTATATGCGCGATCGCCAGCAGTATGTCAGGCTTGGTATCTACGAGTCATCGCCCTATCATACGCGATCCGGAGTCAGTCAAGGCTCTATCTTAGGTCCATTGTTATTTTTAATAATGATCAACGATCTACCAACAGTCCTACAGAATGTAGAGTGTCTTCTCTATGCGGACGACCTAAAATTGTACACTGCAGTGGATTCAGAGACCGATTGCTTGGCTTTACAGCAGGATATAGGGGCTGTATGTCGTTGGTGCCAGCAAAATAAAATGGAATTCAACCCTACCAAGTGCTCAGTTATGACTTTCGGTCGAATGCGATACCCAATTCACTATGGCTACCAGATCCAAGGTGAATTACTTGCCCGATCCAGTCATAAAAGACTTGGGAGTCGCATTCGATCATCAGCTTAATTTCCACGACCATATGACTGCCGTGGCTAAGGAATCGTACAAAAGGCTGGGCTTTGTGCTAAGGAATGCTCGTGACTTCAAGAGTGACCAAGTCGTACGACTTCTGTACAGCGCTCTGGTCCGAAGCAAGCTAGAGTCCAGCTGCTGCATTTGGAATCCGCATGAAGTCACGTATGCTCTCCCTTTAGAGAAGGTTCAAAAGGCTTTCCTAAGGTACCTCTACAAGAGAACGTTGGGATACTACCCCTATATGTACCCTACGAAGTTTCTGCTGGGGTGCCTCGGGTACAACTCCCTGAGTACACGGAGGTCATATGATCAAATGATCACCTTCTGCAAGATTGCACGTGGCGCCATTGAAGCCATCGACTTGCACAATGAGCTCCTTCAGCTCTATGTCCCGAATAACTACATTCGGGGCAGGAGCCGCCGACTATAATGGTCAGTCCCGCGTGCCGCACCCTCGCGCGCGCCAACTCCCCGCTGCCTCGCACTCTCAACTCTCTCAACAAGCTAGTAGCTACCTATCCACATCTATATCTATATAAGAGCTTAACCTGACTGACTGACTGACTGACTGACTGACTGACTGACTGACTGACTGACTGACTGACTGACTGACTGATTTATCATCGCCCAGCCGAAACCGCTGAAGCTAGAAAGCTGAAATTTGAAAGGTGGGTTCCTTTTATAACAAAACCACCCACTAAGACGGGATTTTTGGAAATTCCACCTCTAAGGGGGTGAAAAAGGGTGAAAACGAAAAAATGAAACTTTTTAACGCGTGGAACGATTTTCATGAAATTTTGTTTGTGCACTGTAAATGCAAAATTAATGAACACGTGTTTCAGGATTTTTCAATATAACTATCAAAAAGGGGTCAAATGTGGGGTCAATTTTTGTATGGGAACTTTTTAACGGGTAATGCGATTGTTCTGAAACTTTGTTTGTGTACTGTAAATGCAAAATAAATGAACATGTGTTTCAGGATTTTTCAATATAACCTTCAAAAAGGGGTCAAATGTGTGGTCAATGTTTGTACGTGAACTTTTTAACGGGTGGTGCGATTGGCTTGAAACTTTGTTTGTGTACTGTAAATGCAAAATGAATGAACACGTGTTTCAGGATTTTTCAAAATAACCTTCATAAAGGGGTCAAATGTGGGGTCAATGTTTGTATGTGAACTTTTTAACGGGTGGAGCGATTGGTCTGAAACTTTGTTTATGTACTGTAAATCCAAAATGAACGGACACGTGTTTCAGGATATTTCAATATAACCTTCAAAAAGGGGTCAAATGTGGGGTCAATGTTTGTATGGGATCTTTTTAACCTGGTGCGATTGGTCTGAAACTTTGTTTCGTGTTTCAGGATTTTTCAATATAACCTTAAAACAAGGGGGTCAAATGGTCAATGGGGGGTCAATGTTTGTATAGGAACTTTTCAACGGCTGGTGCGATTGGTCTGAAACTTAATTTCGTGTTTTAGGATTTTTCAATATAACTCTAAAAAGGGGGTCAAAAAGGGGGGGGGGGTCAATGTTTGTATGGGATTTTTGAACGGGTGGTGCGATTGGTCTGAAACTTAATTTCATGTTAAAGGATTTTTCAATATAACTCTAAAAAAGGGGGTCAATGTTTGTATGGGAAATTTTTAACGGGTGGTGCGATTGGCCTGAAACTTTGTTTTCTGTTTCAGGATTTTTCAATATAACTGTAAAAAAGGGGTCAATGTTTGTATGGGATTTTTTGACGGGTGGTGCGATTGGTCTGAAACTTTGTGTACTGTAAATACAAAATGAATGAACAAAGTGTTTCAGGATTTTTCAATATGACCTTCAAAAAGGGGTCAAATGTGGGGTCAATGTTTTTATGGGTACTTACTTTTTAAAGGGTGGTGTGATTGGTCTTAGTTTTGGTTTGGATACTTTAAATGCAAAATAAATGGAAACGTATTCCTGGATATTTCAAAATAGCCTTCTAAAATGGGTAAAATTGGATGTCAAAGTTATTTATGGGATTTTTTTATTAGTGTGGTTTGTTTGAAACTCAGTTTAGATACCTACTTTAAGTGAACGAAGTCGCGGGCGGGACAGCTAGTGTAGACATATTTGATGATGAATGGAAGGACTTCATTAGTGAATGCATGAGATTTTGTGAGATAGATGGATGATATAATTAACTTTGACATTATTATAATATTATTTTAAATTGTAGGTATTATCATAGATCCAATCACAACTAGTATTATAGTATTTAAACTGTTTTTTTATTGTTATTATATAATTATAATTATGTTTTTATTTGAATTTGTTATTGATTTACTGTATTCAGAATGTATTTTCTAGTGTAATTATGTACTTTAATTTTTATTAGTTAGTGTAAGTGGTTTCTTTGTAACCGTTCTAATTAAATAAATATATAAATAAATAAAATAAAAAATGGCTTTCCTCCCGCTGCATAACATGCCCATACCACGCCAACCTATTGCTCTTCATCTTTTCTGCCACTGGCGCTACTTTCAAACTTCCTTTAATATGCTCACTCCTTATCTTATGTCCTCGTCACTCCACACATCCATCTCAACATTCGCATCTCCGTCCGCATGCACTTTTCTTTCATCCGTCGCCTTAGTTGTCCAACATTCAGACAGATCAATACAATACGACAGGTCTAATGATGGTCTTGTAGATTTTCCCTTCGTGGATCACACGTAGTACCTGTGACCTGTCGCCATTTCATCCATCCCGCATTCATTGTTTTTCACGTCTCGGTCTACCTCACCGTCGTTCTGGATGAGTGAACCGAGGTAGCGGAAATCGGAGGAGACTGGAAGGAATACACCATCTAAGGCAATATGAGAGAAGCTGAAGAGACCGCCAAAATCACAAAACAGGTGTTCTGTTTTGGTCCTGCTTATTTTCAGGCCAACATTCTCCAATCTCTCTCGCCATTTTTCCAGCCTGCTCTGCACCTCGGTTGCATCTTCTCCGACAAGAACAATGTCATCGGCGAACAGCATACACCAGGGTGCTTCCTCCTGCCTGTGTGTTTTGGACAGTATCTGACATTTTAGTTTATACAGGTTGTCCCAAAAAGTAGTGTCAAGCGAAAGTCCAGAGATAGAACACCCCTTGGGGTACCCAAATCACCCCCATGTATGTTCCGCGATTTTTTATAGTTTTCGAGTTGAATTTTTTTCCGAATTTTTGACAACATGAAACATTCTTTAAAAAAAAGCAGAAATCTTTCTTGAAATTTTTTCTTGCTACTTACTTAATTGTTATGAGTTGTTTTTTTATGCATAAAATAATCAACTACGTGACTTTGATGAAAACTATGAAAATGTTGGTGTAAAGTCAAAAAATTAAATTCGACAAAAAAACATAATTTTTCGAAGAAATAAAATAAAATTGCATTATCTCATAAACTATCCACATCTGGGAGTTACGTTCATAATAATAAATGAAGCTTATATTCATAGCTTTCATTTAAAATTAGATTTCGAAGTGGCCGCTCACTTTCCTTTTTGTCAATCCTTGGTCCAGTGTTGCCTATTGTCTTTTACATAAAATACATTCGATGAAGTCGTCCAATTTCTTTGATCAAATGTACATTGGACCAAGATATTTGATAAATGTAATACCACCCTAGAACAACAGTACAGGTACAGTTGGGCACGAATGGAAAAATATAGTGTAGGTGGTAAATAAGTCAAGAAATTGGCCATTTTTCTATTAGAAAACTAGCAAGTTCAGTTTTAAATTTGTGATTCGATCTAATATTAATTTAAAATTTAAAAACAGTTTATTAAAAAGCTGTGCTAATCAGCAGTAATCATTTTTTTTATTAACTTCTATTTTCTAATGAATAAATTGAAGTTTATAAGACACAATAATTCCACGTCATCGGGTCACGCTAGGGCTGGTCGCGGCGCGCCACGAGCCGCATGCCGCGGCGCACCAGCAGGCGGCGCGGCGGGGGCGCGCCCCCCACGCCCCCCGCGCCCCCCGCGCCCCCGCCGCGCTTGGCGAGGATCACGCGGGTCATCTTCACGGGCGGCGTCGCGCTGCTGCCCTGGGCGCACAATGTACAAATACTTCATCTTCATATCATGAGCCGGTCGAGTGCTGTGAAAGGATACTTGAAGCGCGTCTCGGAGACTGCTACAATTACACCGATCAATTGAAACCCTGCTAGTATAAAGGCTGGTTCTCATTTTATATCTAAGTTGAAATGGCGGCCCACGTTACTGTCACTCGCAGGCCGCGGTGCCACGGTGACGACCACGGCAGTGGATTTATGTTTTCTTAAACCGGCGATACAATACCCCGAGAGCTCCGCCCTTGCGCGCAGTGCGCTTCTTGTAGCGACCCTCCGCGTTAGGCAGTTAGTTATTATTGAAACTTACCCGCGCCTTTCCGCTGGTCACGGTGACGGGGCTGCCTGTCGAACTGGAGTCTGAGGACCGACACGCATTCGATCAGATATGTATATATTATTATTTGCTGTGATGTACCTAAGCGCCCCGAGCGCAGACATCACACTAAGGATTAATATTTAATCAGATTAGATACAATTTTATACCTTTAAATGAGCAATTCTTGTGTATAATCTGAATCTCGGAATCGGCTCTAACGATTTTCATGAAATTTAGTATGCAGGGGGTTTCGGGGGCGATAAATCGATCTAGCTAGGTTTCATTTTTAGAAAACGTCGTTTACAAAAAAAAACCAGGTACTATTATTTATAAAATACCGCCCACAATAATACATTTTACTACTTTTTAGAAGCATATTTATCTACCTATTACAACTATTTTCAGATGTCATCCCAGCAATATTTTTTTCTATTGACCTATCAAATTTGATATCGATGAAAGTTCCCCGAGTGCGAGGTCCCTTTACCTGTGGCGTTGCCGTTGTCGTCGGCGAACACGATGGGCATCTGCATGATGTCCGCGGGCGAGGGCGCGGGGGGCGCGGGGGGCGCGCGCGGCGAGGGGGGCGCGGGGGGCGCGCGCGGCGAGGGGGGCGCGCTGCGGCGCGGCGCCAGCAGCGGCAGCGGCGTGCTGCCCACCGCGCGCGTCACCACGCGCCCTTCTGTCGCACCTCACATTACTATTCGGTCCGGATGTGCCGGCTTCATTTCGAACTTTTATCCTTATCCAAATCGTCAGGATCGTGAAAGTACATCCCATACTTACATTACATAAGATTTTGTTAATTTAAATTGAATGAAAAAGTAATTTCCGGACCGGTGGACCGGGAGCGTCGTGCTGACGGCTGGCTCGCGGTGCGACCAGTGGACACTCACCGACGATCTCGATGGACCGGGCGCTCCTGCAACGAGCACCGCGTTGAACGCGCGCGGCGGGCGGCACCATCGACAGATATGTGCTCACCGCCATCGACAACATATCTGTCGATGGGCACCGCAGATCGGACGCTACATAATTATTAGTTATTTTACGAGCGAAGATTTAAAAATAACATTTTATTCGCCGGCAACTTATGACACTTATATTATTTATCATAATATTTATTTGATTTATTTATTTAGTTTTTGAAATAGGTTCACACGAAAGAGACTACGAAAACCCTTTTAATCAAATGAAATAATGCATGCGATGTGATACTCACTGCACGGGGGGCGCGAGGGGCGCGAGGGGCGCGGGGGGCGCGGCGGCCGAGCCGGCGAGCGGGAGGTGCGCGTAGTCCTCCTCGGGAGCGTCCAGATCTGCAAAGTACATAGTGCGGACGGTGATCGATGACGTCATCCGGTCGGAAGGGCTCGAGTGCTCACCGATCCGGTGCACTACGGACGGCAGCGGGTGCCGGCGGGGGGGCAGCGGGGGCGCGGGGGACGCGGGCGGCGAGGGGGGCGGCTCCTCCCCCTCCGCGGTCTCGATCGCCCACCGGACGCACTCCTCCTGAGGAAGGCATAGGTCGCAAGTTCGAGACCCGCGTCCGCCCCGGCCGGGAGCGAGGTCCGCGGGCGCACTCACCGCCAGCGCCGCGTCCAGCGCGTGCTGCGGCAGCGCCAGGCGCGCGCGCACGCGGCGCGGCAGGCGCAGCTGCGAGTCCGCGCCGTGCACCTCCAGCACGCGCCGCGCGCCCTCGCCCGCCAGCCGGTGCGCCGCGCCGCGCGGCTGCTCCGGCGCGCGCGTGCCCACCACCAGCAGCAGCGGCAGGCGGCACGCGCCCAGCGGCAGGCGGCCCTCGGCCGTGCGCAGCGGCGGCGCCAGCAGCACCGCGCCGCGCACGCCGCCCGCCGCGCGCGGCGCGCCGCCCGCGCCGCGCGCCAGCAGCAGCACCAGCGCCGCGCCCGCGCCCGCGCCGCCGAGCACCACCGGCCGGTCCCTGCGCGCGAGCGAGGTCAGCGCGGCCCGCGCGGGGCGGCGCCGCCCGGCACTCACCCGGCCTCCGCGAGCGCGTCCGTCAGCTGCGCGCGCACCGCGCCCGCCGCGCCCGCGCCCCACGCCTCCGGCGGCGGCGCCGGGCCGGGCGGCGCGGGCGGCGCGCGCAGCACGCGCGCGTGCACGAGCCCCGCGAGGCGCCGCTCCCAGCGCGCGTCGTCCGTCGCGCTCACCCACACGAGCCAGGGCGCGCGCGGCGCGGGCGGCGGCGCGGGCGCGGGCGCGGGCGGCGCGGGCCCGGGCGCCGCGCCCGCCAGGCGCTCGGCGGCGCGCGGCGCCCGCTCGCGCAGCGCGCGCAGCACCTCGGCGTACAGGCGGCGCGCGGGCGGCGGCGCGCGCGCGGCCAGCGCGGCGTGCAGCCAGGCGGGCGCGTCGCGCGCGGCGCCGGCCCGCGCGAGCGCGCGCCGCAGCCGCCGCGCCGCCTCGCGCGCCTCGCCCGCGGCGCGGCCGCCGCCCCCGGAGGCGAGGCGCGCGAGGCGCATCCGGCGCAGCGCGTCGCACGCGGCGGCCGCGAGGCGCGCGTGCGCGGGGCGCGGCGCGAGCGCGCGCACGCGCTCCTCCCAGTCGCGCTCCGCCTCCGCCTCCGGCTCCGCCTCCGGCTCCGCCTCCGGCTCCGCCTCCGGCTCCGAGTCGGGGTCGGGGTCGGCGGCGGGCGCGCGCGGGCCGGGCGGCGCGCGGCGCGCGGGCGACAGGCGCTCGACGTCGAGGCGCGGCGCGGGCGCGGGCGCGCGCGCGGCCAGCAGCGCCCGCGCGCGGCCCCGCGCCCCGCGCCCCGCGCCGCCCTCGCCGCGCGCGTACGAGTGCTCGCCCCAGACGCCGCGCCGGGACCCCTGCGACGGAACGGGCCGCTAGGTGCCGAGCCGGGGCCGGCCCGGGCCGCGCGCGGCGGGACTCACGTGCTCCAGGGTGCGCACGTAGGCCACGAGCCGCTCGTGCAGGGAGCCCTCCTCGCCCGGGTCGCCGTCCGCATTCTGCCGATAGAACCGACACTTTCTCTAAAACTATAAGTTTTATAACTTTTAGTTTTAACGGAGGGTATTCTGGCTGTTTTAAGACTAGTTGATATAATCGAGGTCGGGGAGATGAAGGATGTAGAACTGTAGGTAGAAATAATAATTTTGTGTAATTTAATTAAGTACCTACCCATATTTATGTTTCGGTTCCTGTGGGATGGTTTTTGTTTATTTATTTAGTTAGAGAACAGAATGTACATCTTGCTCATATTATAAATGTGAAAGTTTGAAAGTATGGATATTTATTAATCTTTCACACTAAAATGACTAGACCGATCTGGATGAAATTTGGCACAGAAATAGATTATAGCCTGAAATAGCACATCGGCTAATTTTTATTATGGAAAGAAAAATATGGTTCCTGTGGGATAAATTTGTTTTTGGTTTTAAAGGTACCACGTGGGCGAAAGCCATGGGACGTAGCTAGTTTATTATAAAGGTAATATACAGTTACACACTATGCAGTACCATACCGAGGGACCCTTTACCGAATCAGGATAAAAACCTCCACTAAATATGAATAGTTAGTGCAGTTTTATACTTAAACATTTAACATTCCTTGGGGGAACCCAATGAGATCATCAGTGATAGAAAGAAGTTAGAAATTTAACTAGTGGCCGAGCAACTGCACTATGACCACCCCAATGCCTTCATATTATCATAACAATGATCGTGATAAATGCACAAATTGTGTTGTTTCATTAATTTTGTGCTTGCACAAGCAAGTACCAGTACCTTCACTCAAAAATGTTGAACTTGAAGGTGCAACTTTGCTAAGTCGCTGCCCTCAGAGATCACCACCTCCGAGCAACCGACAGCACTCAGGTTGAGGAACAGGCCTAGCGATGATCATGGGTTTAGCAGGTAGTGATCCTAATTGCTACCCATTTCAACTATTAGAAAAATACTATAAAACTATAGGTATGTTTCCATCATTGATGACTATAATAAAGTATTCCTCTCTGTAATTTGTCCAACTGCATGGGTTTCATAGAGCAAGATAATAAAATTGAGAATAGCATAGGCTATTTCTGATAAGCATAGGTTTGTCATACACTTACCTATTACAAAATTAAGCACTTATTACACTACATGGTATTCAGGGCCCGGTAGTAAGGGAGCCTAACTCCTAGCCTCTACAACCTGACTCTTATTACACCACTCTTATTTAGGGTAAGGGTCCCTGAATTCATTATTTATAAATGCATACCTACCTGACTATCAAAACTACTAGCTATCTATTAACTATTATGGACCTATGTTATTAATTATTATCCACCCACCTGCTGAGAAGCATCAGCAGAGCTGTATCTGCAAACAACTCCTGCGGCCATCGCTTCCTTTTCCCCGGAACTGTACCTATTAGGTACAAATAAAAGTTTTAATACTATTTCACTGCATGCTCCAGAGGTCCTTTCACACCACTGGTTCCAAAGAACTAGGGACACAATATAGAAGACTGCATTTGTGCATACCTTCTTTATTGTAAAGTAGATAGCAAAGCTATTTATATAAGTAGGTAAGTACTTACATTATCGTAAGATTTAAATCTAAGATCGTTGAGGTAAGATGTTTAACACGGGACACCGGGTTTAGATTTATATTCTAATTTATTATAGGTAACACTCTGTACACCGCTCATCTCCACGAAGACTTTTATAAGCTACACCAAAATGACAAACAAATCATCCTCATCAACCAATATAATAAATTGTAGCCTGTAATAACTATTACTAGTACCCTAGTACATAGTATCACTGTTTCTAGCCCATACAAACAAACGGAAAGAAAAGAACAATAATAATGCTGCCATCCGGCCGGGTCTTGTCAAAAGTTACATAAAATGGGTCTTTTGTTATGGAAAATCACCTTTCCTAAATATTCTAGTAGAAGATACCTAACTTTCAGTTGATAAAGATGTTGGTTGTACGAACTTACAGATATTATGAATATGAATATGAATAATTTTACAATTTTTTCCATATAACTAGTGCGAAAGAGAAAGACTTGTTTTTATAGTAGGGGAGCCCATGAGGAGATTTCATAGCGGCGCACCACACGTTGGCCATAGCCTGCCGGGCGACGACCAATCATGGCCAACGTCCAGCGTGTGTAGTGAGGTGGTTTGCCGGGGTTGGCGTAGGGTCGCCGATCCCGTCGAGTGTCGGTTTTTGAGCACAGATCAAAGGGAGTTGGCCGCGCGGCCCGCCTGCCATCTACACGTTGGCCTGCTATGCTATTCAGTCTCTTGCGAACTAGCAAGCGGGAAGGACGTGCGTGTCTACTCGTCGAAAGCACAATTATACCTACGTATCGCAAAATGAGCGACTGGTGGTCCAATGAACGTATTTTGATGTTTATTGAGCTACTTTTTTTTATTTATTTAGGTATGAGCAATAAATGTAAGTAGGTAACTAGGTAGGTTCCATAGGTACAGCGCTGGTTTCCATAACATCGCATAATGTAGGTAGTCATTTATACCAATCTACCTACTTTACCTACTAGGTATGTAAGTACCTAGAAAAAGTAGTAAAATAAGTACCTAGACTTATTTTATTTTATGTAATGCATTCAGGAATAGGTAGATAGGCAGCATAATATGCTGCCTACCTTTAAACCCCTTAGGAAATCTGACGCGCTCGATATATTTTTTTACATTTTTGAAAATTAAAATATCTATAGCAGCTATGAACCACCGATATATCCACCGATGAAAACATATTATAATAGGTATACCTATAATGTTTTTTTTCTTCTATTCATGTAAGCTTTGCCACCCAAGGTCTCTATATTGTTCGAGCAAATCCCCATTTAGCATCGTGGGCTCCCCTACTATTAGAAGTTACACTCACTGACTCACGTAGGAAACGAACGGAACGAACGAAGTTTTGGGGTTTCCAACATTGCGTTTTCATGTAGAAAATAAAAATTAAGTTGAACTTCGGAATATCACCTAAGAGTAACCTTTTGAGTCGTGTAACCTAGAAGAAACCAGAAAGACTCAAAAATCACCTAAAAAGTTACAAAAGTAATCTTTTGGCAACACTGTCAATAAGACACCTGTCGTCTGCCGGAGTGACATTAACTTTAAGTCACCTATCACATTACGTAGTATCCCTAGTACGTCTGTGCCTATCACTCTACTCGAGCTCTACCCATAGAATAGTGTATCACCCCTAAAACTCGATTACAATACGAATGGTGGTGAATGAATGAATGAAACAAAGCATTTATTTATTTTGTAAGTGAAAAACTGTGAAAAAACCTTTTCTTTTTTTTAACGATCTGTATTCTGCGTCCTTTTGGTCTTCCTCTCAGAGTAAAGATAGTGTCTTCCTTCACACCACAGACCACATCCACCCACTCTCAGTGAATAAACACTTGCCTGCCATGCCAATGCTCATTGCACTATAAAAATAAACTAAAATACTATGTTAAAAAAAGAGAAAAAACAGCATGAATTGTCTACGATTTTCTTCTTTGGATCGTATAAATCGCCTGCGACGCAAGAGGTTGCGGGTTCGATTCCCGCCGGGCCGCGGAACAAATTTGTGTACGATCTGCAGAAATGTGTTCCGTTGGTCTGGGTGTTTTCTATGTATAATAAAAAATATATATCTACGTAGGTAGGTATATAATGTATTAAATATATCAGTTATCTAGTAGGTACCCCTAACACAAGCTTTGAGTAAATAAATAAATAATGCTGGACAATCCACACAGCATCATCTAGCCCCAAAGTAAGCTACTCAATGCTTGTGTTATGGGTACTAGGTAACTGATATATTTAATACATTATACTTATACATAGATAGATATTTTTTTATTATACATAGAAAACACCCAGACCAACGGAACAAATTTCTGCAGATCGTACACAAATTTGTTCCGCAGCGGGAATCGAACCCGCAACCTCTTGCGTCGCAGGCAGACTCTCGCCCGCTGCGCCACTGAGGTTGTTGAGTTCTTGAGGGAGTAAGTAGCTTACTTTGGGGCTAGATGATGCCGTGTAGATTGTCCAGCATTATTATTAATAAAAACTGCTAAAAAAGTCGTTTTTAAACGATTTAAATCTGACAGCACTGATAATACCTACCTACCTGTATTAGGGCCTCCATACGTTGGCCTGCCGTCTACACGTTGGCTTGCCATTCAGTCTCTTGCAAACTAGCACACGGGACGGACGTGCGTGTCTACTCGCCGAATGCACTATGATACGTGTCGCAAAATGAGCGACAGGTCCAATGAACGTATTTGATGTTTGTTGAGCTACTTTTTTATTTATTTATTTAGGTATGATCAATAAATGTAAGTAACTAGGTAGGTTCCATAGGTACAGCGCTGGTTTCCATAACATCGCATAATGTAGGTAGTAATCATTTTTACCAATCTACCTACTGTTAGGTATGTACCTACCTAAGTGTACCTGTAAATGTGTGATATAAGATGGTAATAAAATAAGTAGGTACTTAGACTTATTTTATACATAAATAATGCATTCAGGAATAGGTAGAAAAGGTAGGTAGTCATTTTTACCTATCTACCTACTAGGTATGTAAGTACCTACTGTAAGTATGTGATATGATGGTAATAAAATAAGTACCTAGACTTATTTTATTTTATGTAATGCATTCAGGAATAGGTATATAGGCTGCATATTTCAATCCATCCATGACCTCATTTTTTAAAAAAAAATATCGATCGTAATTCGCCGGCGCGCCGAGTCGAAATCGACGTGCGCCTTGCCTGCCTGATCGGAGCGCACTGAGGCGAGGGCCAACGTGTGGATGGCACGCCGGGCGTGGCCCGGTGTTATCGCCATCCTTGTCTAAATTTTTTGTCCTTGTCACACTGACCAATCATCGCCAACATGTGGAAGCCCTATGTGGATGGCACGCCGGGCGTCGCCCGGTGTTATCGCCATCCTTGTCTAAATTTGAGGTTCTTGTCACACCGGCCAATCCTCACCAACATTTATGGAAGCCCCATATTATTTCTTTGTATTAGCTTGTACAGTACATCATCAGCCTATAGCAGTCCACTGCTGGATATAGGCCTCCCCTATTGAGCACCATTGCGCCCTATCCCCAGCTCGACGCATCCAGCCCCATCAGCAACTTTTCGCAGATCATCACTCCACCCACCCATCTGGCCGGAGAGCGTCCTACACTAAGTTTGCCGGTTTATTGTCATAATCCCCACTAAGCTGTCTCCACCAATGGGGATTATGACAAAACTCGAATTTCTTTTAGCGTTTTTCCTACCAACATATTGATGGGGATTTTAACAATAAAAATAATTTGGCTTTATTTTATATTACCTACCACTCCACACTCTGCATTCTAAAAAAAATAAATAAATAAATAAATAATAGGCAGCCAATAATTACATTATAATTATTTAGCTAGAGGTACCGAGGTAAGTACCTACTATAAAATAAATACCTACTATTATTTTTAAATACTTAGGTAAACTCTAAATCAAAGTTTTGTTAAATACATCCTGGTAATGCATTTTGCTTTGAAGCATGTCATTCTCGTTCATTTGTAACTTCATCGGTGGTATCAGTGCTGCTGCTACAGATCTGAAACACAACACAACCAATCGATAGGAGTAACTAAACAAAAACAAAAAGTGGCGCAAGAGTATTAGTTTTGTGAAGGGAACTAAACAATACCTGCACTCAGCATTCAGGAAATTGAACGTAGAGCAGGCGTGCTCCGTCGGTAGTATTTCTATGTTGAGGTTGTGAGCTCGCGCCGCCTTCCACACCGAGTCGAACATGGATCTATCGTTGCATTCCAGTCCTATCACCTACAATTATTTTGAGGCAATGGTACATGAATAAGAAACCAAAGAGGTAGTCAAGTCAAAGTAATAAAATAATGTCAATCATTTGAAATGTAACCTTGGAAAATAAACACCCACCCCAAAGACTAAATTAGTAGGTAAACATTTTAATGACTATTAATTATAGCATTTTGTAAGTTAGTCTACAGGACACATCCACCACCAGTAGGGAGCTCACGACTGATGGGTCAATGATGACATGCCTTCACTGCGCTACAATGGGATCTACTTACAAGAAGATCTATTTTGGGTTGTAACAATTTGAACAAGATGAGTGAGTCTTCAGTTATCTGATCTGATTGTTGCACTTGCCATGACAACACTGTTCTGCAACATTTTAATATTTAATTAAGAATAATCAATTATAATATTACCAACTACTTACATTTTTTAGGCCAGAGTACTTGTAGTGTAACTGGTAGTGGGTAGTGAAATTGCTGCCTGTGATATTAACAGGGTTTTGGTCTATTGATATCATGACTCCTTCAATAACATCACTAACCACAGGTAATTTAGCCAACAGGCCAGCAAATGTAGGTAAATTGTATAAGCAGTGTAGACCTACTTAATTGCTAATATTTATATAACACTGAGTCACGTAACATTACTTTGGAAATATTGCCATGGGTCCGAGCACTGTAAGACCATTGTTAAGACGAAATCCATACTGAAATGCAAAACAGAAAAATAAGTGAATGAGATGGTTTCGGATCAGGTGTCTCCAAATGCATGGAGAGAGGTAGGAGCCTACTCATACTCACAGTGGCGTAGGAGTCGATCATGAGTCCGAGGTCGTACTCCTGGTTAACCACTCGCACCGTTGTTTTACCTTCTCCCTCGTAGGCCGCCTTGTGCCGCAGCAGGCTGTCCGAAGAGAAGTTATACTATTAGAATGGCAAATCGGCTGCGTACTTACTTTACTAAATAAACGCAGGTACGTTAGATAGGTACCTCAGTAGAGGAAGCCTTTTTCTGAAGCCAACTGCCTTTAACTGCTTTGCAATGCATATTAACATTTTGATGTCGCTTTATATATTTATTTTTAGTCAATCTTTACATAGATAAAGTATGAAGCTTCTTCTTCTTCTTCTTCTTCAATTATGGCATCTGTCTCTTAGAGAACAATTTTGCCAGTGTCAAGTGTATTTATTTATAAGTATTGTCAACGTCACAGAGTCATAGTCAAGTTGTCAAGTCAATTTTAAACAAAAGATGGCTGTTTTGTTGAAAATTTTCGGGATTTCCTCCGATGGAATTTGAAGAGAACTATTCACTCTAATTCACATACTTTACACTCGCGTCGAGAACCCGGGCTTTATTGGCAAAATAACCACCAAAATTACGCAATAAAACTCAAAATAACACGAGAAAACATATAAAAACCAGAGCGACGTAGTTGTCAGGCAAATGCACCGCAGAAAATCCGATTATGTAGCTATGTAGTATGTTGTTGTTTCTTTATTTGTTTTCTTCTTCTTTAAATACGTCTATCTCCAGTGAGATAATTTGCCAGTGTCAAATTTTTTATTAAAGCAGTATTTTCAACGTCACAGATTCAGCCAAATTTCTACTTCACGGTTTCATCATAATTCCCAACACTTTTGTCTAACTCGTAAAATATTAGTTATTAAAATGTACCCTTCATCTAAGCGTGAAATAGGTAAAGTCCGGCCAGCCAGTCTCTGTCTCAGTCACAATCAGTTCAGTACCATCTATGAGATAGAGCTAATAGGTATTTAATTATGTTCAGCACAGCGTATACATACTGCACAGCCAGCCAGCCAGTGCCACCACTAGTGAGTGCCAGTGTGTCACTGTCATGTCAGTGTCAGACGTAGTGATTATATTCTCTTTGCATTGCAGCATAAAAAGAAAAATACAGGGTCAGTCAGTCAGTCAGAGTTCAGACGGATCTGTACTGTACTGTACACTAAGTAAACTATTAACTATTTAGTACCTACTAAATAATTTACCTAGATAATTTCAACAAAATAATAGTTTTAAAATGTCAAACATTATGATTCAGTCTTTCTATGTTCTTAGTATGTTCTTCAGTCTACAGCACAAAGTTGCTGTAACCGAATCCGGCCCGGCTGCAATCATCATCCGTTGTAGGGTCTATAATTGATTTAGTAATGATGGATTCGATATCCGTCGGCGGCAGAGCCCGCAGCCGCCGCGAGCAGCGCAGGGCGCTGTGGCGCGGCGTGCGGCGGCGCTGGCTGCTGGCCGGCGTGCTGGCGGCGCTGGCGCTGGCCGTGCTGGCGCCGCGCGCGGGGGCGACCGGAGGCAAACACTGCATGCTCTTACTAGATCATTCGTAGAATGCATTGCACTTGCCCATCATACTCGACTATTACTATGGTACATTTTCAATTACTTACATAATTCTTATTTACATGGTTCATTGAGCACAAGTACCTAGGCAATTAATTAATCTTTCGGTTTTTAGTTTGTTACACCTCTTCATTAGCATTTAATATAGTTGCTATGGGTCGATTGACTAGGCAGGCAGTGTATTTACCTACACAGTTTCTTGAACAATGTGATCGACCCCTTGTACCTATTACATTTTGCTTAAAAATTGTGCTAAAATTATAGCACAGGTAGATTAGTAGATTTTGAATTAAAACTTATCACAGCCATGTGAGCGTTATTGTGAAGCAGAATTAATTAGGTATCTGACTTGTTTGGAGTTTTATCCTAATATCCTAGCGGTGTGTTCTCGGGACTGCTCGGAATGAACAACACTATGTACATCAGTCGGTTCCACACCTTATAGAGCACTTTTCCTTTATAATCTGTCGACACAACCAATCGACCGGTAAGTCTGCAATCCAAGGTAGAAAGTAGTAAAAGAAAAGAAAACGAGCCGATGTAAACATGAGCCCAGGGGTGTGGCGGGGGGGCGGTCGGTCCGGCGATGCTTGCGTGTAAAGAGTGCAGTGTCGACCGGCAGGCGTGCTGCAGGCGCAGTACGTGCGGCACTTGCCGCTGAGCTACATCTACTACGCGGCGGGCAGGCGCGAGGAGGCGCGCGAGGCGGCCGGGGCGCGCCTGCTGCTCGTGGGCTGCGCGCACGCCGCGCTGGTGGGGCCCGCGCTGTGCGTGCTGCTGCTGGCGGGCACGCAGCACTCCGGCGTGCAGCGCGCGCTCGTGCAGGGGTGAGTGCGTCCCGCGGCGCCGGTGGGGCCCGCGCTGTGCGTGCTGCCGGCGGGCACGCAGCACTCCTGCAGGGGTGAGTGCGTCCCGCCGTGACCTTGTGCCGGTTGCAGCTCGCTGATGGCGTCCGTGGGCGGCGGCTGCGGCTGGCTGTCGCTGGCGCTGTGCGCGCGGGCGGCGGGCGCGCGCGTCGCGGCGGCCTGCCAGCTGGCCTCGCTGCTGGGCGCGCCGCTGGGCGCGCTGCTGCTGTGCGGGCGCGCGGCGCTGCCGGGCGCGGGCGGCGCCTGGCGCGCGGGCGCGGCGCTGCTGGCGTGGGGCGCGGGCGCGGGCGCGGCGCTGCGGGGCCCGCGCGCGCCGGCGCCGGCCCGCGCGGCGCGCGAGCGGGCGGCGCGCCTGTGCCTGCTGCCGCTGCTCTACGCGCAGTGCTGCGACGCGCTCGAGGCGCGCGGCAGCGTCCGGCTGGAGGACATGGCGGCGGTGCTGCTGCTCGGTGCGTGCCCGGCGCGCGGCCCGGCCGCAGGCAGCGCCGCTGACGGCCCGCTCCCGCAGAGCTGAGCTGGCTGGCGATGAGCGCCGGCGCGTGCTGGGGCTACGCGCGCTGCGGGCTGCTGGCGCCGCGCGACGCGCTGCTGGTGGCGCTGTGCGCGCTGCCGCGGGCCGCGCCGCCCGGCCCGCCCGCGCCGGGCTGCGCGGCGCCGGCGCTGGCGCGACTGCCGGGCGCGGTGCTGGCGCCGGCGCAGGCGCTGCTGCTGGCCGCGCTGGCGCCCGAGGACGACGCCGAGCCGAGCCCGCCCGGCGCACCGGCTCGCCGCCCGCCGCCCGCCGCAGCCGACCCTATATAGATCGCATCCGTGCCTCTACCGATCGCTGGGGACGATCCGGATCCGTAGTCGGTCCGGTCCGACTCGTCCTGGACGTCCCTGCGGTCCATGCTTAAGCAAATTTTGTTTCGAGTGCCGAACTGATTGCTTGCATACATTTGTTGTTAAATTCCCTTTCATTCTTTTGGAGGATAAAAAAATCCCTGGTTTTAGAATCCTATCGTTCATCCAGGTTCATTTAAAGTATTGAGATAAAGTAACGGTGAGAGGGAGAGCGCACGGAGCGGTGGTCGGCGGCGGGTTGCGGCGCGCTGCAAGCGTCGTCGACCGGACATGAAAGTGTCGCTCGTCTATTCTGGGACCGACTCATAGCAAAGTTCTGAGAGTTCACCGAGAGGCCTTAGGAACAGCCTTCACTTACATAGTTGGAATAGTAGATAAATAAATTAATAGGTTGTAACTTTCTAAGTATGTTAGACTATAAAAAAGAACAAGGCACCTACGAAACAAGTGAGGTTTCGTCCAGGGTGTAGAGGTGCTGTGCTGGGACGCCGCGCAAGGCCCACTCGTCAAGTATCACCATGGCTCGTAGAGATCGATAATGCTCTCTCAAGGAGACTACTCACGGAGGGATTCCACTTATTATAAGCGCTTCAATTCGATGGATCCATTCCTTTATTTTTGAAAAGAAGTAACTGTATTTAAAGTTTTTCTGAAATTCGATTACTCTGTTAATTTGATTTCATCTGCAGTAGGTCAACATTCTAAGGTCATAAAAATCCCAAGCAAAAATCGTATTCTAAAGCCGTGGATTACGCCTGGCCTCCTCAGGTGCATCCGCCATCGTGATCGACTCTACAAAAGGTTGAATAAAAACCCTTGCAACCAATCTCTCAAACTTATATTTACTCGATACCGCACCTTCTGCAACAATCTCCTAAAGAAAGTTAAGAAGGACTATGAACGTCTTGAAATTGAGAGTGCCGGGCGTGATCCAAAGGCCACATGGAAAGTGATCAAAGACATTGTGAATATTCGACGCAAAACATCGTCGGCGGAAGAGCTGCTTGCTGTATCTTCTAACCCTGTAGAATCAGTTAACTTAATAAATAGCTTCTTTGCTGGCGTTGGACAGGATCTTGCGTCAAAAATTAACCCCCCCTCTGATCCCTCTCTCCTCATTCCCAATACCAACCCATTTGCTTCAATGGCTCTCTTCCCGACTGACAATATTGAGCTTGAGAACATCATTCTCAACCTCAAAGATAAATGTGCCGTTGGCTGGGATGGCATACCCACCCTAGTTATTAAAAACTCTAGCCACATACTAATTCCTCCACTTGCTTACATTATAAACCTTTCCATGTCATCGAGCACTTTCCCTGATGTTTTCAAGAAAGCTCTAGTTCATCCTATTTTTAAAGCAGGTGACAAGATGTCTATTAACAATTATCGTCCTATCTCTGTCTTAACGGTGTTATCGAAGGTATTTGAGAAGGTAATTAATAAAAGGCTTGTTCACTTTCTGAACGCAAATAATGTTCTAGCTAAGCAACAATACGGATTTAGACAAGGTACATCGACAGAGGACGCAGTTATCGATCTTACAACCAAGATTGCACAAAATTTTGAAACGAAATTGAAAACCGTGGGAATCTTTCTTGACCTGTCAAAGGCCTTTGACACCGTCGCCATTCCGATACTACTCGACAAACTCTTAGCCATTGGGGTTAGGGGTGCTGTCAATGACTTTTTCAAGAGTTATCTCACAAATCGCCGACAGATAGTAAAAATAAATAATGTATCCAGTGAAGAAAGAGTGATCAATTTTGGCGTACCCCAGGGAAGTGTGCTCGGGCCAACTCTTTTTCTCGTCTATATAAACGATTTAGTTAATCTGCCTGTGCCATCTTGCAGTATTTTCACTTATGCGGATGATACAGCCCTTCTTATCAGTGGACGAGACTGGTCAGAAGCTCAAACTGCAGCAAATACAGCTCTAAGACTGGTTCTGACCTGGCTCTCCCAAAATCTCCTGACTCTTAACTCCTCTAAAACGAAATACATCACTTTTTCTCCAGCTTCCAGATCCCAGCCTCCCTCATCGTTTTCCCTTAGAGCCCACACTTGTGACTCCCCAGGATCCTGCCAATGCCCCATATTAGAGCGAACCACATCTCTGAAATATCTCGGGGTCTGGTTGGACAACACCATGTCTTGGAAAACCCATATTCAAAGCACTGTCTCAAGAGTGAGAAAATTAATGTACATATTTAAAAACTTAAGAGGTAGTGCTAACCTCCCTTGCATGAAAATGGTCTACTTTGCCCTGGCTCAAGCGGTTCTCTCGTATTGCATCTCTGCATGGGGCGGTTCTATAAAGACCCTTATGCTAAGAGTTGAGAGAGCACAAAGAGCGGTTCTAAAAGTCATGACCTCTAAGCCAAGAGATTTTTCCACCTCAAGCCTATATTCAATATGTAAAGTCCTCTCCGTCCGTAAATTATTCGTTCTTTCTACTATCATGCGCAAGCATTCACAAACCATATTTGACCCCAACCTGGTAACAGAGAAACGACGGTCCGACATTGTTTGCAGAACTGTCAAACACAAAACTGCAGTGGCGGGTCGTCATTATCATTACATTAGTAGCTCTTTATACAATAAAATAAACAAAATAATTAACATTTACCCTCTCACAATCTTTAAATGTAAATGTATATGTACTGACTGGCTTATATCACTCTCCTACGAGGAAACAGAGGAAATTTTAAAGTTTCAAAAATGACATTTAATACTCACACATAAACGTACAGTGGTAACTCCTGTTGCTTGGACTCTCATGAGACTAGTGTCCACAGGAGCACCACACTCTTACATACCTACACTTGCTACTCACACACACACACACTCACACTTGTACAACGGTAACTCCTGATGCCTGGACTCTTATGAGACCGGTGTCCCCAGGAGCTTGACACTCCTAAATACCTACACACACACACACCCTCACACATGTTAACTTTGTAATGCATAAATTATTAAATTATTAGATTAGATTAGATTAGATTAGTTATTTTTGTCTTCTAATATCTTTAGATGGAACATATTGTTTCGCTAGCGGAGGAGGGCGCTGACTCTGCTACACAGTTTTTTAACTTTTGCAGTAGTCAGCCCACAACTGTACCTATTCTACATTGTTTTTCTTTGTTCCTAATAAAGATTTTTGTATTTTTTTTTTTTGTACTCTACCCGGGAATCGAGCTAAAAATTAAATAAATACACCTCGCTATTTTATTGTACTAATCAAAAGGAGATCTTAAACTGAACATGGATGATAGTCGGCATGAGATCTCTCCAGTGAACGGTTTAGAGGTAAAAAAGATCATAAAAGCTTTAATTAATTTTATTAAATTGTAAACACTATGCTATACAATTATGTAGGTACTAATACCCGCTAAAAGCGGGTACTACACTATCCAATTTTAAGGGACCCTTACCTTAAATAAGAGTTAGAGCGTTAGAATTAAAGTAAGGGGCCAAGCCCTCCCTTACTACCGGTCCCTGAATACCGTGTAGTGTAATAAGTCCCCCATAGGGCTTGTACACAAAACTGCGAATCGGTGCGACGCGATTTGATTTCTTGTGGCAAAAGATAGGGCTAGATCGCAGATTTTTGCGATGCGACGTTCGCTTCGCAGTTTTGTGTACAAGCCCATAAGTCTTCAACAAGATCATTGACTTTTGGTACCTACTTTGGAGATAAATTAGCAGCAACCTTGTATGTCTCCGGATGTTGGAGCTTGGAGTAGGACGACGGAGTGTAACGTGTCTTACTTGTTGAAACTTGGAAGTGATCAGTTCTGGTCTAGGTAATCTTAATATTAAACACTAGCTTCCGCTCGCGGCATCGCCCGCGAAGTACCAACCTACATCTAATATAGCCTATGTTCATCCTAAGAGTTCATTCTACACATTTGTGAAATAAATTTTCAAATCCGTCTAATAGTTTCGGAGCCTATTCAATGCAAACAAACTAACTAACAATCAAATCTTTCCTCTTTATAATATTATTACAGTAGGTATGGATAGAGAGCCCAGCCAGATATGTAAATGCAGGGTTCAATAAGAAAGTGGACTTGTCTTGACTTTGTATATAATTGTACCATGCACAAATTGTTTCTACCTTAAACAACAACAAGGCATATTATAGTTTAACTAGTTCAGGCTCAATTATTTTACTTAGCTTTTTCCCAGCTTTATTTAGTCGTTTAGTGCACCTTATGTACCCTTTGTCTTATTATGTTTTTGAATAAATTTTATTATTATTATTATTTTTTTAACTTTTCGTTACTCAGTTTTTAAACAAAACTGGGGGTCGACTAAGATGCACGGGCCTAAGCCAAGTGCATATCAGTGTCTAATATGTAGGTACCTAGTTGTGGTTGAAGGTTGAAGGTCTTCAGCCTGTAAGAATGTCCTCACGATCCTGCAAGTGTTCAGTACTACTGATTTTTGGAGAAGAGCATACGTGTGTGTTGGGATCTTTAAACGGTCAAGGGATTGAAACAATTGTTTGGGAATTACTCCTGTAGAAGACAAGACTATTGGGATTATGGACACATTTTGGAGGCGCCACATTCGGGTGATTTCATTTTTCAAATCAACATATTTAGATAATTTTTCGGCAATGGTATTCTGCAAGTTGTGTGTATTGGAGATAGCAATGTCTATTAAGAGAGCTGTTATTATTATTATTATTAATTAAATAACTCTCGAGTACCTAAACAGAGCTCGCTCGACCTTTGCCCGTGCCACCGACGGCGAACGAGGCGGTATATTGTCTACTAACCTACAAACCTGTCTGTCTGTACACTCGTCTGCTTTTGCTCTTCTCTTCGAGAGAAGAGCCAGAGCAAAACTAACGAGTAGAACTACGTCTAACGAGTGGACAAGAGAATCTCTTGTCTACTCGTTAGTTATACTCGTAGAATGTTTTGGGTTGAATTTTGTCATGTGGCATCACACGAATTAATATGAGTAATTATACTTTTACTTATCTACCTACACTATAGTGGAGTTTTACTCTATAAAGTTAAACTATTCCTACTTAATTTGAATACGTGATCACATCGCAAGGCAGTGTATTAAGTTAATTTTTTTTTGTCTACTAAATTAATAATTCGTATAGCGAGCGAGCACCGACAAGCGCCGCGGAGGTCCCGGAGCGCGGGCCGGCTTACATCTAGTAGAATCACAGTCGTACATAGCTCGCGCTGCGCGGGCCCGAGGGCAGACGCGCAGCTGGGGACCTGCCTAGCCGCCTAATACTTACACTAATGAACACACTTAAAACGTTGAGCTTATCTTACTTAATAATTACCTATCTACGTAGGCGAGCTTATAAATCTAAACAAATATATTTACATTTCAAACATGCACACGTCAGAATAAATATTAATACTAGGTACGAGGACGCGAGTCGGGGTCGGTCGCAGCGGGGCCGCTACTGCGGCTCGGCGTCCGCGCCGCCGCCTTGCTGCCGCAGCAGGGCCCAGTACAGCCCGCGCCGCGCCACCAGCTCGTCGTGCGAGCCGCTCTCGGCGACCGCGCCTGCGCAAACGAACACCGTCAGCGGCCAGTCGGCCGGAGGCGCCGACTCGAAGACGAGCGGGGACCTTTGTCGAGCACGCAGATGACGTCCGCGTGGCGCACGGTCGCCAGGCGGTGCGCGATGATGACGGTGGTGCGGCCGCGCGCGGCGGCCTCCAGCGCCGCCTGCACGGCGCGCTCGCTGGCCGCGTCCAGCGCGGACGTGGCCTCGTCCAGCAGCAGCACGCGCGGGTCCCGCAGCAGCGCGCGCGCGATCGCCACGCGCTGCTTCTGGCCGCCCGACAGCGCCGCGCCGCCCTGCCCCAGCACCGTGTCGTAGCCCCGCGGCAGCGCGGCGATGAACGCGTGCGCGTGCGCCTGCCGCGCCGCGCGCTCCACCTCGGCCATCGGCACGACGCGCGACGGGTCGCCGTACGCGATGTTGTCGCGCAGCGAGCGCTCGAACAGCGCCGGCTCCTGCGACACGAGCCCGAGCTGCGCGCGCAGCTGCCGCAGCGTCAGCGACCGCCGCACGTCGCAGCCGTCCAGCTCCTGGGGGCGATCGGGACCGGTCGAGCGACGAGCGCGAGCGAGCGAGCGAGGTCGAAGCGGCGCGGGGGGGGCGCTCACCACGGTGCCCTCCTGCGCGTCGTAGTCGCGCAGCAGCAGGCGCATCAGCGTCGACTTGCCGCAGCCGCTCGGGCCGACGAGCGCGAGCGTGCGGCCGGCCGGCAGGCGCAGCGACAGCCCGCGCAGCACGGGCGCGCGCGGCCGCGCCGGGTACGCGAAGTGCAGCCCCGAGAACGTCACCTCGCCGGAGCAGCTCTGCGGGGGAGGCGGCGTCAGCGCGGCGCTCGCGGGCGGGCTCCGGGCGCGCGGGCGGCGGCACTCACCCAGGCGGGGCGCTCGGCGGCCGAGGGCTCCGTGCGCACGGCGGGGCGGCGCGCCAGCGCGGCCAGGATGCGCGCGGCCGAGCGGCGCGCGCCCGCAAACGACGGCGCCAGCGACAGCGCCTCGGCCAGCATCCAGGCGCCGTAGATCAGCGCCTCGGACACGCTGCGGGGGACGGACGGTCAGCCGGGCCCGCGCGCGGCGGGGGCCCGGCGGGGGGGCGGGACCTACAGGATGGTGCTCTCGTAGGGCAGGTCCTCGCGCGCGATCAGGTAGCCGCCGTACGCGAGCGACACGGTGTAGCCGAGCGTCGGCGCGCACTGGCACAGCCCCTGCACGGCGCCGCGCAGCACGGCCGCGCCGGCGCCCGCGCGCGCCGCGCCGAGCGCCGCGCCGTAGCGCGCCAGCAGCGCCCGCTCGGCGCCGAGCGCCTGCGCGGTGCGCACGCCGAGCACGGCCTCGGTGGCCAGCCGCGCGGCGTCCTCGAGCGCCAGGCGCGCGCGCACCTCGGCGCGCCGCGTCGCCCAGCCCTCGAGGCAGATCCCGCCGATCACCTGCGGGAGGGGGGCGTCACGCGCGGCCGGCGGGGGGGGGGGGGGGGGGGGGGGGCGCGCTCCGGGCGGACACTCACGCAGGGCACGCTGAGCAGGCTGACGAGCGTCATCTTCCAGGAGTAGAACATGGCCAGCCCGACGCCGAGCAGCATCGTGCTGACCCCCTGCAGGACGGTGCCGAGCCGGGTGCCTGCGGGCGCGCACGGTTAGAGGGGTCGGGCGCGGGCGCGGGCGCGGGCGCGGGGGCGCCGCACTCACCGGTCGCTCCCTGCACGGCGGCGCAGTCCCCGGCGAGCCGCGCGCAAAGCGCGCCCGTCGAGTTGGCCGGCTCGTCGAACCACGCTTGCTCCTGGACGGAAGGACGCATGAGAACCGGGCCGGGGGCGGTCGCCCCCTCGACGCCCCGGGACGGGATCGCGGACCGACCTGGGCCAGGTAGTTCCGGAAGGTCATCTCGCGCAGGCGGGCCGTCAGGCGCGTGCCGGCCACGTTGAAGAGCCAAGCCTGCAGGAAGGTGACGAGCCCGCACAGCGCCGCGGCGCCCGCGAACAGCCCCGCGTACAGGCGCGCCGCGCGCACCACGGCGTCGCCGTCCGGCAGCGCGAACATCTGCCGAGAGGGCCGTCAGGCGCATCTGCAGGCGCGCGCGGGAGCGGGGCGCGGGGCGCGCTGCTCACCCCGTACAGCTTCGAGAAGAGGAAGGCGAAGGCCGGCATCGTGGCGCCGATCGTGAGCGAGGCGAGCCCGCCGGCCGCCAGCAGCGCCCACTCGGGCCGGTGCAGCCGCGCCAGCGCGCGCCACGACAGCGCCGGCTCCTCCTCCGCGGGCGGCTCCTCCTCCGCGAGCGGCTCGGGCGCGAGCGCGGGCGCGGGCGCGCGCGAGCCGGCGCGCACGCTGCTGCGCCACGCCTCCCGCAGCGAGCCCGCGGGGCCGGCGGCCCGCCGCAGGCGCGGCGCGGGGGACGCGGGCGGGCTCGCCGCCTCCGGCTCGGTCCGCGCGTCGGCGATGCTCCTGCGACCGGCCTCGCGAACGTGATCCCGACTCTCCGGGCCGGGGAGCGGCGCCGGCCCGCGAGCTCACCGGTGAGTCAGGTCCTGCTGCAGCAGGTTCCAGTAGAGGCCGCGGCGCTCCACCAGCTCGGCGGGCGAGCCCTGCTCGAGCACCGCGCCGCGCTCGAGGTACACGATGCGCGTCGCGGTCGCCACGGTCGCCAGCCGGTGCGACACGACGAGCGTGGTGCGGCCCCGCGCGGCCGCGTCCAGCGCCGCCTGCACGGCGCGCTCGGCGGCCGGGTCCAGCGCGGACGTGGGCTCGTCCAGCAGGAGCAGGCGCGGGTCCCGCAGCACGGCGCGCGCGATCGCCACGCGCTGCTTCTGCCCGCCCGACAGCGCCGCGCCGCGCTCGCCGATCACCGTGTCGTAGCCCTGCGACGGACGGCGGTGAGCGCGCTCCGGGGGCTCCGGGGGCTCCGGGGGCCGGGGGCGCGCGCTCACCTCGGCGAGCGCCGAGATGAAGTCGTGCGCGTTAGCGGTCTTCGCGGCCGCGACGAGGCGCTCCTCGCCGACGTCGCCGGCGCCCAGCGTGATGTTGTCGCGGATCGTGCCGCTGAACAGCACCGGCTCCTGCCCGACCACGCCTGAAACGTTTCCGACGCGTGAGCGGGACCCGGCCGGGGCGGCGCGGGAGGGCGAGCGAGCGCCGGCGGGGTACCGACCGATGCTGGTCCGGTAGTGGTGCAGGTGCAGCTCGTTGAGCCGTTGCCCGTCCACGAACACGGCGCCGGCGTCCGGCTCGTACATGCGCTGCAGCAGCTGCAGCAGCGTCGACTTGCCGCTCCCGGAGCCGCCGACCAGCGCCACCGTCTCCCCGGCGCCGATCTTCAGCGACAACCCTCGCAGCACCTGCGGGCGGCGGCGTCAGGACCGAGCTCGCGACTCGATCGGAGCCACTCACCTTCACGTCGGGCCTCGACGGGTAGCCAAAGTGGATGTTGTCGAACACGACGTCGCCCCGGAAGGCGGCCGGCTTCAGGCCGCGGTCCTCGAGCGCGTCGATCCGCGACTTCCGCTCGAGCAGGCGGAACAGCGAGCGGGCGGCGCCGCGCGCGCTCGCGAACACCTCCAGGCGGTGGCCGCACATGGTCACGTTCTGGGCGGCCATGAACGTGCAGAACAGCACCTGCGGACGGACGGCGTCAGGCCCGGCCGAGCCGGCCGCGGCGGCGCGAGCGGCACTCACGGTGACCATCACGCCCGGGTGGTAGGCCTGGCGCTCCGGCGGCAGCGCGCGGTCGCGCACCACCAGCTGCGCGCCGTACGCGAACACGACCGCGTTCAGGCCGTAGGTGAGCAGCCAGCCGAGCCCGAGCCCCGCGCCGGCCCATGCGCCGCGCCGCCGCGCCGCCCGCGCCGCGCCGCGCAGCGCCTCGGCGTATCGCCGCGCCTCGAGCCGCTCGCCCGCGTAGGCGCGCACGGTGCGCACGGCGCCGAGCACCTCCTCGACGACGCGCCCGGCGGCGCCGCTCGCGCGCGTCTCCCGCTCCGACCAGCGCGTCTGGCGCCGCGCGACGACCGCCTGCACGAGCACCGCGAGCGGCACCACGGCCATCGCCGCCAGCGTCAGCTCCCAGCCGTAGCTGAGCGCGAGGCCGCAGCCGCACACCACGGTGCCGGCCAGGTACGCCGTCATCGCGACGTGCTCGCCGACGCCGGCGCGCAGCCTCTCCATGTCCCTGCAAGGCGCGAGCTCGCTGAGCGTCCGGCGCGCGGCGCGGCCGGCTCGCTCGGCCTCGACTCACTCGGTCAGGGCGGACGCGATGTTCATCGTCGCGTTCGTGTCGAAGAAGGCGATCTCCTGCGAGATCACGGAGCGCAGCAGCCGCAGCCGCAGGCGCGCCACCATCCGCGAGGAGGCGCGGTGCGCGAGCGCCACGGCCAGCGCGGTGCCCAGGAACTGCGCGCCCATGATGGCGACGCTGGCCAGGCCGAAGGCGAGCGAGTCGGCGAGCAGCGCCTCCATGTGCGCGGGGCGGTCGCCGGCGGGCCTGCGGGGGCGGGCGGTGAGCGGGCGCGGGGCGCGGGCGGGCGCGGGGCCCGGCGCTCGCGGACACTCACAGCAGCGCGCCGCCGCCGAAGAGGCGCAGCAGGTGCGCGTGCGGCGTGGTGCGCTGCGCGGCGCTGCGCTGCACGAACAGCGCCGTGAGCTCGCCGTACACGGTGACGGCGCCCAGCAGCCCCAGCGCGCTGAGCCAGCCCGCGAGCGCGCCGGCGGCGCTGCCCAGCCGCTCGCCCCACGTCGCGTAGCGCCACTGTACATTACACGACAAGAGTAAACGAAAGGTGCGAACAAAATTTAATGAAATAGGCGGATGTGTGCGAGAGAGAAACGTGTAGAAGTTCGAGTACCAGGAATGCAAAAACCGTGAAGAGGTTTTCGCGACCCGTGATCTTTCGACTCTGTGAATCTACAGCGAAACACCTCTCCATCGTTTCCGCTATCCTGGGATCTGGTTTGGATTTCTGGAATGAGCCTACTTCTACTATTAAAACGACGATTTTAACACCGATGAGTACTTGCGTTATTAACTTCGGACTGCACATGAGAGCTGCAAAGGCAACTAATTAGCATAATATTTAATTTGCATGACAATAAATTTTTAATATCGAGTAATATCTAAGCATCATCATCATCATCATCTTCCTGCCCTTTTCCCACGTTATGTGGGGTCGGCACAACATGTGATCTTCTTCCATTTCCCTCTATCATTCGTCATCTCAGTTCTCACTCCTTTCTTACCCATGTCATCTTCCACACAGTCCATCCATCTTTTCTTTGGCCTACCTCTACCCTATGTAATACGAATATAATCATTAATAGTAGATTAGTAGCCAAGGGCTGTAAGGCTGCGCGCCTATAGTTCGAGGGTGCAACTGATGCTTACACCCGAGCTAACTACTCTGCTTTACATCTCGATTGTGAGGTAAGTAGAAAAAACCGGCATTACAAAAATAAAATTATTTTTTTCAATATAAAATTAGTTCGCGTACATCTAACCATCATACTGGTAATAGACATCATGCATTCAATGACAAAAGAGGTCGCTTCGCTATTCAGCCTTGTCTTCGTATGAGTATAATTAGTCATCAATTTAAAATATCGAACGGCTAAGCTAATTTCGTTCTTGAAAAAAATAAGATGAAAAAAGGCGGGAATAGAAAACTTTTACTTTAAAATGTTTTATTCTTGTAATGCCGGTTTTTTTCTACTTACCTCACAATCGAGATGTAAAGCAGAGTAGTTAGCTCGGGTGTGAGCATCAAGTGCACCCTCGAACTATAGGCGTCTCGGGCTGCAATTGATGCCTTACAGCCCTTGTCTACTAATCTACTATTAATAGGTAAGTACTTGAACACCTATTATACTAACCTATTAAACCTATAAGTACTTAATTAAGTCGGCCAGTCGGCTCGGTTCATTTCGATGCATCGCACTTCCTTACGACATTTTTATAATAATTCTGACCGCAATCAATTAAAGTTGATGACTTTATGTAATTATGAGCGAGTTTATTGAATCATTCAGAGTTCGATCGGTCCTCACCTACCTACCCAAATGTATAGTGCCAAGACAAGTGTCCAATCAATTAATAAGAGTATGGTTTCGCTCCGTTGCCCGTGAGCTGGCCGACGGAGCGGGCGCGGGCTGTGTGCGCCACTGTCGGACGGCGAGGAGCGGAGTGCGCGGCCGGGGGCGGACCTACCTCCCTCCCTATCGGCGAGTGTACCTACCTACACTGTAACCGTTCAAAGTTCATTTCGGTAAATAAGTTCCTACCTGCCTACGTCTTCTATAGGATCTGACAATATTTTTTCAAAGAGTTGTCTGAAAATGTTTTTTAAAAGATGTTCCTATAAAAATAAATAAATATAAGTACTTGTGCCCATTTTAAATGTATTTTTACTTGATAGAAGTACTTTAGTACTTGGAAGGTAGGAGGGTACTTTGAGGAAGAACACATCGACCACTCGGAGTGGCCGAGCGCGCAGCCCGCGCCCGCGCCGGCGCCGGCCTGCGCGCGCAGCACCTCGACCTGAACATCTACTACTATAATAGCTACTCGTAGGTAGGTGCTACCTATTAGCGTATTAGCACCGCTTATTAGGCATAATGTGTCCTCAGTCATCCAATTTGCCAATTGGACGTAAAGCAGGAAGGCGCTTGCGCGTGCGTCAGCTCGCGGTCCAACAAGGAAAATGGTTCGGTACCGATTCCGCTCGCCAACTAACCCGAGTACATTTTCCTCATCGTTAGTTAGAGTATTTAGTTTGCAGCGGCGAGTACGAGCCCCCGGGGACCGGGGCCGCTCCGTGCTCGCGCGCGAGCCCGCCCCCGGGGGCCGGGGCCGCTCTGTGGGACGATGCTGCGGCGTCCCGCACCCGTACCTACTCCTAAACTATAAGCATAAGTCCACACTCAAAATGCAAATAAATAAAGCAATCGAACGGCATAATCAATTAAATGAGCTAGTAGTAGTGGGGAGGAGGCCGGCAGTCGGCTCTCGGCTAGGCGACCTAGGTCGGCAGCTCGCAGTGCCTACTCGCGTGGGATGGAAGCCGTGCTAGTGCCGAGCGCTGCGGGGGCGGGGTGGGGGGGGGGGGGGGCGAGCACGTGGCATCGCATACCCACCTCAGATGCCTAGGCAGGTAGGAACTATAGGAGATGTAAACGGCCGCTTCGAGCTGCAGGGAGGTGGGTACTGTGGGTGGTACAGAGCGCGCACGAACAGAGGGCAGAGCGAGTCGCGAGAACCGGTCGCGGCGCCTTGAACTTGCGCGCGGTGAGTGCCCCGCGCGCGTCCCCGCGACGTGTCGCACGCGTTCACACTATTTATTTGTAAAATGTAAAAACCCGGTTGCGTGGAATTTGTGAATGAGTCGATCGAACTTCTGCACAAACTCCAAAGTGCGTTCCATCCATCTCGTCCCAGGCCTCCCTCTGCGGACCTCGGGTAAGTATATCCGTCCACATTCAGCCGGCACCGGCACCCTGACCGCGATTTACATACTTTAACTACGTACCTAACTATAAGTAGGTAGGTACCTGCCTTCCTAAATCGAGAAGATCGCAGGTGATGAACTGCAATGAATGATACGAGCGAAGAAATCGTATAAAAACACCCTTGCGCTAAAACCGGTCCTAATGAATTCAGTATTTACAGTGGGTAGGTAGGTACCTAGGTACCTACATGCTGGATGTTTTTAGCACGTAGGTTCGAAAGAGACACTACTTAGGTACCTACCTACCGACGTAAACTGCGAGTCAGAAGAGCCGTTTAGTTAGATGAATCATAATAATAATAAAGTTACGATCAATGATTCGAACGAGCTGGGAGTTAAGGAAACTTCCCAAACAAAGAGATAACATTCGCATAGCTAGGTAGGTATGAAAGTAGCTTTATTTATTTTTTGTTTGTTGCTTATTTGGAGTGACTTAGGTACCTACATCTGGGAAGGCAGGTATTGCCTAGTCTAGGTGCTCATTTTATTTATAAATACTTTTAGTTCGGTGTATAAATAAAAGTAAGTAGGTACTACATAAGTGGGTTATCGCGCCGAGCGTGGCGGCAGGAGCGGAGCGGCGATCATCTGCGGCTATTGTTCTCTAACAGGCGAGCGATCCGCGCTGCCAGCTCGATAACTGCAGGCAGCTGTACAGTGTACACCTACCTGAGGATCTATCGGTTTTTTAATAAAAGTATAAGTATTTAGCCATCAAAATGTATAAGTATGTATAGGTAGGTACCGCCTAAAAGTAAAAAATAAAGAAAGCCTTTAAGGTAGAGATGTAGGTGTAGGTACAGTAGGTCACTCGTTTAGAGGCAGCGGCGCCGGCGAAGTGTC
Source organism: Cosmorhoe ocellata (assembly GCA_963675405.1). NCBI lineage: Eukaryota > Metazoa > Arthropoda > Insecta > Lepidoptera > Geometridae > Cosmorhoe > Cosmorhoe ocellata. The sequence continues at coordinate 47,938 of OY776258.1, read as the reverse complement.
CCGCAGGACGGAGGCCCACCGCGGGCGCAGGGGTCGTGGCCCTTCCACCGACGTCGACCCTGACCCGCAGGCCGGCGAGGGAGGCGTCCCGACTTGAGCTCCCAGCTGCAGGCGCGACCGCCAGCGCCACCGCTCACGAACGAGGTGTCCCGGAGGAGTGCGCCGTGCTCCCCGGCACACGTGCGCCGCTGCCTTAGGTACTCCACAAAATGATCTACGAATATATCGGCACGGTAATCGGCCAAAAGCTCCAGCTACATCGCTGCGACTCTCGCTCGAGCGATGGAACGACCGACATTACACTGACATCCCGCTGGACTTTCGACGATCGATCTTGTGAATCTACTCTAGCGTTAGCACCACTTACGAAGTTACGACCATTTGAATTTGACTACGAAATAGCTGTTAGTTCGACGAACATTCGGTTTCGTATTATCGTAGTCTTTTTGCAGAGTGGACGTCAGGCGCCTTACCATAAGTTCTTCGAGCGATATCGAAGCATTGTAGGTAGCTTAGATATTTCGTACAACGATTTCTAAAAATTGTAGGTATTGAAGTAGTGTAACTGCAAGCTAGAAACGTGACGTCTCTGAAATAGCGATGGTTTGTAAGAGCTCGCGGTGAGTCCCGAGCGCGGCAGCAGGCGCGGGTCCGGTCCGTGCGAGCTCGTCTTGGCCTATTATTTTACGGCGTTTGTAGTTTGTTTCGAAAAAGGCAGCCTAGGCACCTATTATGATTCGATTACGTATGGTGGGTGACCGCTGCCTGCGTCGGGTGGGCGCAGCTCGAGCAGAAAGGACATTAGGCGGCTCGCTCGCTATAAACCTACTTTTACATGTTTACGTTCTTACATAACGTGACAAACGTTCTCAAAGGCAGTGAAAGCACTCACCAAATCCAAGAACCCGATATCTTCTCGATCGCTCTTCGTCTTGACGTCCAGGTCGTACGCCTTCCCTTTGTGGTTCAGGAACCTCTTCGCTTGGCCCTTCATCTCTCAGGAAGCAGCTGCCGTCCCGACGAATAACGACGTAAGTATTTATCGTCCACAAAGGTACCACTTGTGCGAGTAGGTACTCGATGGAAACAGTCGCGGTGTCAGTGGCTCAATAAATACGTTAGCGCGTGTCGGCACTCGGGCGGTGCGTTCGAGTCGGAGCGCGCTCGGCAGCCCACTGACTGCGGTGCAGACTGACTGTCCGTCCACGGCGCTGGCCGCAGCGCTCGCCCCGGCCGGGATTCCCGCGCGCCCGCGCCGCTGACTCAACTGGTAATACGGGTGAGGTTTTCCTGTGGTCTGCGGTGTCAACTGCGTAGGTACTTCTCATTCGACTCCACAAGAGGTGCTCACCTGCGCTGCGACGTACGTACACACTAGGTACCTATATAAAATGTACTTAGCCTCTGTTCATCCTCGAAGCTCATTCTACACTTAGGTACCTACCTAGAACAATTTTTGAAATCGGATGGGTACCTACCTACCTACCTACCTAGTTTCGGCGATAACCTCCTACTACATACATTAAACTAGCTGTCCCGCCCGCGACTTCGTTCACTCGAAGTATCTAAACTGAGTTTAAACAAATCACACTAATAAAAAAATCCCATAAATAACATTGACACCCAATTTTACCCATTTTAGAGGGCTATTTTGAAATAGGTATTCAGGTTTACGTTTCCATTTATTTTGCATTTAAAGTATCCAAACCAAAATCCGGACCAATTGCACCACCCTTTAAAAAGTAGGTACCCATAGAAACATTGCCCCCCCATTTGACCCCTTTTTGAAGGTTATATTGAAAAATCCTGAAACACGTGTCCATTCATTTTTTATTTACAGTACATAAAGTTCCAGACCAATCGCACCACCTGTTAAAAAGTTCACATACAAACATTGACCCCACATTTGACCCCTTTTTGAAGGTTATTTTGAAAAATCCTGAAACACTTGTGCGTTCATTTTGCATTTACAGTGCACAAACAAGGTTTCATGAAAATCGCTCCACACGTTAAAAAGTTTCATACTAACGTTTTCACCCATTTTCACCCCCTTAGAGGTGGAATTTCCAAAAATCCCGCCTTAGTGGGTGGTTTTGTTATAAAAGGAAACCACCTTCCAAATTTCAGCTTTCTAGTTTCAGCGATTTCGGCTCGGCGATGATGAATCAGTCAATCCTAGATATAGAACATTATCCTACTAATTTATAAACGCGAAAGTTTGTAAGAATGTGTGGATGTATGGATGTCAGGATGTCAGTTAGGTACCTACCTATCTTCTCAGAGTGCAATAAAGTTGAAAGTTTAGGTCAATACAATTGGAACAAATGGAAGGAATTCCAAAACGCTTCGTTTGCCTATTATAGGAATCTCCAATATCGTTATTTATTTTTTTCAGTAATACAAAGCACATTATGTTTTTTTCTTTTATTTAATTTTAATACGCGACAACGGTCAAACAGCATCTTATTTTAGTATTATAGACACACCGTTCTACTTGTTGGTGTCTCGTTCTTCTGGTTACCTCATTTAGGTGATACTGAAAATCAGTGTAAAGTTTGCTCTTGAGCAAACTATGCGCTGAGTTATTGCCTTTTTGCTTCGCTGCAGCACACACTGCATTCTTTGTAACCATCTTTTTATTTTTTATTTTTGTGTTACCTGTTTTCTTAAGCTGTATCATCATCTCACCCACATGTTGCATGATCTACTTCTTTCTTGTCAGCTTGTTATGTTGTTACTTTTGTTACATGCCTATACTTATGTAGGTACCTATTGTGTGTTGCAGAAGCAAATAAATGTTTATCTATCTATCTATCTATCAATAATTGTGACTACTGTCAAATGTACCTACCTACTGCATGCCTTTTTTTATTTTAATTAGGCTACCTACCCCTTAGGTGCCTACTTACCTACTTATAATTATCTGTAATTGTTTAAGTTGCTGTCGTCTAAGTATCATGACTCATGTTGAAACTACCTACACCCGTTTCTTTGAGACCTTAGATAATGTTGAACATGAATGCAAACATTTTGAACTTTGAACTTATAATAAAGAAGAGAATAGGTAAGGTACCGACCTGCCTATAGATAGGTACTACCTAGGTACTACCGAACTAACCTAGACACTAGCTACTCACCTAGTGACCGACCAACGCGCAAGCAACGTACGTCGCTCGCCAGATGAACGATTACGTATTCATGGTTTTTTACTGTTCTACCTACCTAGCTAACGGTCCACACCACCACACCACCACGTGCAAATCGTAGTAGGTATTTACGGACTACTCGTTCGCTCGCAGGTCCCCGGCGCGCGATGACGCGGAGTGCGGACACGGTGTAGTGTAGTACAGTACAACCGGTTCGCATACTCGTCGCGGCCCCGCGCGCGCGTCGCGTTCGCTTGTCCCCCGGTAATGCCAACTTAGATGATACCTATACTTGAATTTATGAATAGACAGTGTAACACTGTCTATTTATAAATTTATTTTATTTCTATAATCAACAGTTGATATCCGAATCTATTTCCTTGCATTAAAACTATTAAAAAACTATAAGACACCTACTTGAACTGTGGAACTTGCAATGAAATCATTTGAACGTCGTTATTAACGTTTAGATGTTTTAATTTGAATTAGGTAGACTTAACCTGTTCATAAAATTAACTTCTAAAATTAGAGTCATGAATTAAGAGATGGTTAGTTTTAGTACGCAAAATGATTATAATAATTTGTAATTATGAACGGATTTTACTTGACAACACTATTCGTGTGGTGTGGTGTGGATAATGTTGACGGTGCGCGTGCGCGGTGGAGTGGAGGAAACGATGTGCATTGTGCTGTGGATGGATGGATGGACTACAACTGTTCGTGCCTCGGCAGAGGACGGTTAATTAGAGGGATTAAACCGTGCAAAATGAGAAATCATTGTACTGCGCAGTGCCGATGAAGGTGTGGTGCGGCGCGTGCGGGTCTGAGGCGAGCGACGAGCGGTCCGGTGAGTCGTACGCATACCCACTAAGAAAAGAGCCAATCTATCTATTCGTTGATGACTAAATTATGATTTAAAACAGGGGTCGGCAACCTTTTGGCAGGCAAGGGCCACAAAGTGGCAAAATAAACTAAAGGCGGGCCGGGCCGCACTTGTGATATTAACCCTAGAAGCTCAAAATATGGCTCTCAAATGCTCATGCTGTGAGACGAGAAGCAAATTTATTTTTTCTTTAATTGACAATTGAAAAAGTTTGTTCGCATAAATTATAAGTGCTACCAAAAATTGTAATGAACTCGCGCTTCGCTCATTTGTTCGTTCGCGGTCAGAGCGAAGCGCGTTTTAAGGCTAGGTCCACACTATACGGTCGATCGTGGTTCGTTCATGCGTTCATGTATCTTGATATTTAACTTATATAAAAAACATTCACGGGCCGCGCGTTGCCGACCCCTGATTTAAAAGGTCGTGGGTTTAAACGTAATCGTGTAGGCACGAAGTTTTTTATATTCGAAAAATAATATTTACGCAATGCCAGTGCTCATAAACGGTGAAGGAAAACATCGTGAGGGAACCGGCATACCCCAGAACTAAAAACTCGAAGTCAAATTAGGACAAGGACAGGGTCGATAGTGGTTTCGGTTAAATCAGTCATGGGTAGGTACCTACACGCATCACTCTTGTCTTGACATCTTTGGCACATAATTTAATTATTGTTCTGTGTTTTATTTTTTCTAAAATTTATTTTATAGATATTTATAGAATATTTTTATTGCTATTTTATATGAGTAGGTACCCTTATACTTAGTGTTTCTTCATAGGGTACGATTTATTTTGTGTCACCATGATGTTAGTGTTCTGTAGTGATGATGTAAGAGCGCTAGTGGTGCAGTGGTAGCTCCCCGGCCTCACGATTCGTGGGTTCAAACCTGGTCGTGTACCAATGAGTATTTCCATTCGAAAAATGTATGTGCGCAATGCCAGTACTTTTAAACGGTGAAGGAAAACATCGTGAGGAAACTGGCATACCAGGGTGGGTATGCCAGTTTCCAAAAATTCGAAGGTGTGTGTCATAGGTTAGTTTCTTATAAACGGCGATGGGCTTGCAACCTGTCACTTTTGGAATACTAACTATTGTGCAAAATGTGGACATGTACCGAATGACATGTTTGGACGTGCCTCTGACTACCCTCTTTAGATATCCCCAAAGATCTAAGTAACTAAAGATCTGAGGAAGATATCTACCGAGCCCGGGAATTACAGTTGTGATCATATTTATTTTATTTTATTTATCTAGGTCTCTGTTGTTAGTTATAGTTAATAAAATTATTGTAGCTGATGGTGTTCCGATAAAAATTAAATAAATAAATTCCGAAGTGGCTTTCGTAAGATTACTGTGTGAAAGACTACGACCTAGGTAATGAATGATACATACGAGTAGGTACTGCTCGCCT